>OY720426.1:10960479-20960479 GCA_963082815.1 Melanotus villosus
TGTTGTTGTTGGTAGAGTTGTTGTTGGTAGAGTTGTTGTTGGACGTGGAGTTGTTGTTGGACGTAAGGATGTTGGACGTGGAGTTGTTGTTGAATGTAGGGTTGTTGGATTTGAGGTTGTTGGATGTGGAGTTGTTGGTGGTAGAGTTGTTGTTGGTGGTAGAGTTGTTGTTGGTGGTAGAGTTGTTGTTGGTGGTAGAGTTGTTGTTGGTGGTAGAGTTGTTGTTGGTGGTAGAGTTGTTGTTGGTGGTAGAGTTCTTGTTGTTGTTGGTAGAGTTGTTGTTTGTGGTAGAGTTGTTGTTGTTGTTGGTAGAGTTGTTGTTGGACGTGGAGTTGTTGTTGGATGTGGAGTTGTTGTTGGTGGTAGAGTTGTTGTTGGTGGTACAGTTGTTGTTGTTGGTAGAGTTGTTGTTGGTGGTAGAGTTGTTGTTGGTGGTAGAGTTGTTGTTGGTGGTAGAGTTGTTGTTGTTGTTGGTAGAGTTGTTGTTGGTGGTAGAGTTGTTGTTGTAGCTGGAGTTGTTGTTGGACGTGGAGTTGTTGTTGGATGTGGAGTTGTTGGTGGTAGAGTTGTTGTTGGTGGTAGAGTTGTTGTTGTTGGTAGAGTTGTTGTTGGTGGTAGAGTTGTTGTTGGTGGTAGAGTTGTTGTTGGTGGTAGAGTTGTTGTTGGTGATAGAGGTGTTGTTGTTGTTGTTCGTAGAGTTGTTGTTGGTGGTAGAGTTGTTGTTGTACCTGGAGTTGTTGTTGGACGTGGAGTTGTTGTTGGATGTGGAGTTGTTGTTGGTGGTAGAGTTGTTGTTGGTGGTAGAGTTGTTGTTGGTGGTAGAGTTGTTGTTGTTGGTAGAGTTGTTGTTGGTGGTAGAGTTGTTGTTGGTGGTAGGGTTGTTGTTGGACGTGGAGTTGTTGTAGGATTTAAAGTTGTTGTTAAATATGAAGTTGTTGTAGGAAGTAAAGTTGTTGGAATGGGAGTAGTTGTTGGTAATTTAGTCGTAGTTATCGTTGAAGAAAGGGTTAGTTGAATCGACGTTGTTGTCGATAAAGTTGAACTTTTAGTTGAGATAATTGTCGCCATCTCAGATACTTTTTTTGCTTGTGGAGGTGGCTCCGTCGGCGGTGCATAGTCCGGTTTCAAAAGAGTACCACATACTACAAGCTTGTCCTTTGACATTGTCTCTTTTATAAAAACTCCTAAAAAATAGAAACGGTAGTAACGTAATCAGTCGTTCTTAATGCCAATAAACGGAAAACTCCATTTGTTTAACCTACCACATATTGAAAGCGCTATTACAAACCACTTCATTAATTCCTTCTTTTGAGAACATCGCGACTGCAAAAATGTATTACCAGCAGTTAAAACATAGAAAAATAGCACCTGTGTAATTGGCAATATTTAATTATTTATTAATTGCTGTTGCAAATAACTGATAAAGTAAAAACTTACTACATGTATACAGGGTGTATCGAAAATCGCGCATAATATGTATATCACGCGATTCTATGTCAAAGTCCAAGCAAAAACTCTATTTCCAATTTGCTATTAACTATTTAGTTATAGAGTTATTAGCAGCCTTAAGTCGTATTCTGGTTTGCTTGTCGTGTCATATTTTTCTGAAATAATGATTTTTAGCTGTAGTTTAATCAAAAAAAGAAATAACTAATCTGCAATCGTACCCAACATACCCTTCGTTTAATTAGAATTTCCATCTAAAGTTTGAAATTTTTGCAGTGCTTGTGCTTTTAATAAATGTTGCAACAATTCTTCAAAAACTACACGTTTTGGCCTAAAACAGTTTTACAATTTTTTGTCCAGTTTTTTTACGCATATTATGCGCCATTTACGATACATCCTGTATATTTAATTAAAAATAATTTTATGGTGTAATAAAATCGAAATCCAGGTTATTTGTCATTAATTAAAATTTACTTTATTTATACTGAATGCCATGTGCTGTTTCAAATAATTCGTACTATCTAACATTCGTGTTTACTCTTTAGGTACTAAGATATAGCATTACCCTAAATAAAAAGCATATAAGAGAATTCAAAAAATTCTTCCCCATTCCGCAATGTACCCTTTTAACTTTCGAGTATGTGACACAAGTATTCTTATTTGAAATATTAAAATACAATAAATAGAGCTAAATATTTATACAATTCAGACAAGTTCTCTTCCTTTACTAATTTTACGAACTTTTCGTCTAATCCATTCCACATTTTTACTTAAACTCACACAACTTGCAACCGAACGAGGTCTTCCGCAATTATCTTTCGCTATTACCAATCCAACAACTGTTTCCCATCCATTACTTTTAACGGCAAGACCAGATCCGATATCACTCTAGAAAAAAACAAATATACACGTCGATCTTGCAACTTCATTCAAAATTCAATACCCTGCATCTATCATGACTACCCACGTGATAATATGACACGCATATATTACTATCGGCGTGCCGTGCCTTGCCCAACAATTTGACACAGAAGTTGTTATGTACCCTTTTGGTTAAAATTTGCCAGAGAGATTCTTTTCTAGAAACCGCAAGTATCTAAAAATTGGTTACATTTCATTAGCTGATACTAAATACTTAGGAACGTGTAAATTCATAAACTTTTTGAAATAATGTTCAATAGTTCAATTACATCAAAAACTTTCTTCGGTCGGCCATAGACATAACTTGGTAAGACCTTTTCCACTGCCATTTTGATAATATGGTATGTACCAAATCACATTTGTTCATAGTTGAGGAAGTAAGGTTGATTTTGCCATTCATTTTTTGGTTATCATGACACTAAGCTAGTAAATGCAAACTTACCACCCTTAGGACGTAATAATACAAGCACATGCAACTAAAGTTTTCACCAAAGAAATGCAAATTAATGTACCAAAAATCGTTGAAGCTTTTGATGTCAAAGTGGAAAAACGTTGTACATACCATACAAGTTAAGTGATTTACACTGTCACTTATAATTACAGTCCTTGCTATTCACCAAGTAAATATCACTTACCTTCCTTGTTATATAAATACAGATTACTTTTATTGATAGATATACACACATGAAACTTACATTATACACACGAAAACTAGTGAGATAAAGGTGCCGGCTAGCATCCCACGAGAATTTGTTATTTTTAGGCAACTTTGCAAACTCACTAGGTTTCACCTTAACTGTGGTAAAAACCTGAAACTTAAGTTTGTAACATTCTGAAAATTCATGATATTGAATGTAAAATTAATTACATATGTTACCTACTTGTATGATACCTAAATCATACTCTGGGTTGTACTTTTTTTGTGAGTTGTAGCATTGCGGATGACAAATCATACGTTGAGTCGGATGACTTAAGGTTTCCATGGTAGCAACCCTATGATCAAAGTTTCCATATCTCACGTCAACATCTTCTGGTATGTACATATGGCTTTTACTATAAAGCGAGGGTAGAAAAATATACATTTTTAACATCAAAATTAGGAAAATCACCTTCTCATACAGTGATTACATGGAGAAAGGACAAACGTCTGCGATATAATAATACAGGAACATAATGGGTATCCCTTTTTCAACAGTGTACACTAGAAACAAGTTAAATACAAATCTGTAAAGAGAATAATTGCAGAAAATACCGAATATTGGTTGGATTGAGTCGCATCTGAAGGATTTACTATATGTGGCACGCCTGGATCCCAAGGAGGAACTAAAACATTTACGGTATACAGAATTTTAGCTGAAGCAATCTGTAATCTCACCTATGAACTTGGGAGTGGTAGGAGACAACGGGGTTGTGGGCGTTGCAGAAGTCAACGTAGGACGATGTGTAGGGGAAGTCGGATTTGATGAAGGACAAGGAGTTGGTGGAGGAGGACGCGGAGGCGGAGGCGGAGGCGGAGGCGGAGGCGGAGGCGGAGGCGGAGGCGCAGGCGGAGGCGGAGGCGGAGGCGGAGGCGGAGGCGGAGGCGGAGGCGGAGGCGGAGGCGGAGGCGGAGGCGGAGGCGGAGGCGGAGGCGGAGGCGGAGGCGAAGGCGGAGGCGGAGGCGAAGGCGGAGGCGGAGGCGAAGGCGGCGGCGGAGGCGGAGGGGGAGGGGGAGGTGGAGGTGGAGGTAGAGGTGGAGGTGGAGGTGCTGAATATTGTGAATATTGTGAGGGCTTTAACAGAGAACCACATAAAACCGGTAAATATGGTGGAGGTGGTGGCGGTGGAGGAGGCGGTGGTGGTTTTGGTGGTGGTGGTAGTGGTGGACGAACAGTTGTCGAATCTGAAGGGGGGCAAGCAGGTTGAGGTGGACATGGTCGAGGACAAGGTGATGGAGGAAATTGTGAAGTATGAGGTAGAATTGTTGTAGGAGATGGAGATGCTGTCGTTATATATTCAGGGTTTGGCCTTATAAGTACACCACATATTATTTTCTTTGAAAGTACCGGTTTCATGGAAAACCCTAAAAATACAGTATTGTAACGGTTTGTTATTTGAAGCTTGCAACATTCAAATTTATCAAAAATGCTATCAGAACATAATAAAGAATTAGGTTTCAGGTTTGAAAATTACTAATTTTTATTCTAGAAAGTACCTTTTGACTAACATGCAGAACGCTTTGAGAGCTTTATAGAATAAAAATTATTTGGTTTCTCCTTATACGGTTGTTTAAGATATAAACTCTAAAGCATATTACAGCAACCTTAACTTACCGCATATTAGGAAAATTATTAGAAATTTGTACATTCCCCTTTTCTTATAAGCTTCATTGTTATTGTTTACATTTGTTTTTCTTGAAATTTTCTCAGCAAGTAAAATATATCGGCGTTCTCAGCAAAATAGAGTAATAAACGTCTGATTTCTCAATCACTTATATGAAGTTAGATTTATATTGTTCGTAAAATATTAATGAAACATAAATTCGTAGAAATAAAAATATATGCCGCTTTATTATAATTAAAGAACATAACAAATTGGTGACAATAGTGAAGTATGTTGGTATTTCTGTGGTAAAATCCAACAGCTCCCATAATTAATCGTGGCTACCTTCCAGATTCAAACCCACTCCGCTAATTGAACAACTAATTCATGATATTCATGATTAATTTGATCACCAAGGACAATTTACGTTGCTAACTATTCCCATAGTACGAATCTTATAATATTACAAAAATACTTTATATTACTATATTACACCAACTCAGCTGATTAGGAATAAAGGAAAATAGTCCTTCTAAGCCATGGGTTATTGAATGTCGAAACGAAACTACCAACTGCGTGCGGTGCTCCACAGCCACATTTGTTTATTAACAGTCCGACAACTATTCGGGCATTATTGTAATCCTTGATTATCGCCGATCCAACATCGTACTAAAAATAAATGCCATTAGTTGTTGAACAATTGTAGAAACAAAAGAAGCCACCACCTACCCGGCAGTTGTCTCTACCCTTAGCATGATAGTAGCCTAAACATATATTTTCTGAACCAAACCAATTATGTTCTAAAAGTTCTCGACAGTATTTTCCATTTACCCTTTTTGTTAAAACAGACCACACAGATTTTCTTCTAGAAAACGGTTGGAACTAAAACAAACGGCAGTTGATCCTGAAACGGTAACAAAATAGACAACTGTACGTACAATATACACATTATAGTTTTGCAATAGAAGAAATTCGTTCGGTGTAAAGCTAATTATTGATGCCTTGGTTGGCAGTTTGGCAAAAGCCTGTGGCCTTAAATCGAATTCCTTGGAAGTCTATAAACAAAACTCAATTAATGTTTGCTTTATTCCGAGACACTTGCTTACCCGAACGACGGCTAAATCTCTCCAAGGTCTATATTCACCAGAACTAGAATAACAATTCGGATCAGCCAGAAATCTATCAATCGTAGTGGCATAAACTTTTGGATGAAGATCAATGTCATAATCATCTGCTCCATACCGTAAATGGAAATCCTGCGTATCAAAGTTCCTCGATGCACTACGAATATATCGTCGTTTAAAAAAGGAAATTGAATAAATCGAAATATTTTCTCCAAGAATAAATATAAAATATATGAAGCATCTTTTTGAAAGATAAACACTTGAAGTTTATTCAAGTTGGATAATCTTAATTTCAGCTAGAACAGATAATCACTTACTTCCTTACGCATTGACAAGGCGTAATAGCAATCCGCAAGGCAACAATAACGCAGGAACACCAAGGAGTATCGAACTTCATCAGCGCACACTATAATTAAAGAACTAGTAGTTAAAACATACATCTTATAATGTAAATTATGCAAGGTTTTACATTGGGAATGGGGCGCAGTCCAATTGGAGTTCCTGTGAAACCAATAAATAAAACATGACCTATTTTTTTGTAGTTTTTGTATGAAAAAGTTATACCTAATTTTCCATCCCAAATTTACAATACCGTGTGTTTGACTTAAGGGGCGAACATAGGGAAATAACATGGGAAATCGTATATATGCAGATTCCTGGTCCCTGTTTGAGTTGATAGGGTCGATACTGATAGCAATCGAAAGACAAAGAAAATTCGCTTAATTTGATACTTCTTTACTTGAATTTGTTGCTTGTTTAAGAAAGAAATAGCTTAAAAACCACAACAAATAATTTGCATTTTATTCACAAAAAGCAGGCCGGCCATGATAATTTAAAGTTTTTTTTTAATCTGACAGAAAATAATATTTATTTTGACATAAAGAAACTTCAAATTTGATCATGGCTGGTCTGCTTTTTGTTTATATAATACAAATTATTTATTGGAGTTTCTAAGCTATTTCTTTCTTAAACAAGCAACAAATTCAAGTAGAGTAGTATCAAATTAGGCGCATTTTTTTGTCTTTCGATTGATACCACTATCAATCCTGTCAACTCATACGGGGAGCAGGAATCTGCATTATATACGATTTCCCATGTTATTTCCCTATGTTCGCCCCTTAAGTCAAACACCCGGTATAAACATTTAGCTATTGCGGGATTTTCAAATAAAGTTCTTCAAATTCCATTAAGCTGTTTTCCATTTAATGTAACACCCTTTATGAATATGTTATACGTACCGAAGCTTTGCCAACATCGACCGACATATCTATATCCTGAACCGCTGGAACGTTTGGATTAACGGGCGGAACTAAAAATTATCTTATGAAACAACCATAAGAAAATGTAAGAAAAGGTTGCCTACCAGGTTCACATGTGGTGGTATTAGGTGCTGAAGTAGTAACAGGTGGTGATGGAGTAGGAGGGGGCGGAGGTGGCGGCGGAGGCGTAGGAGGAGGAGGAGGAGGAGGAGGAGGAGGAGGAGGAGGAGGAGGAGGAGGAGGAGGCGGGGAAGGCGGTGAAGCTATTTCCGTGGTGGTAGATACAAAAGTTAATGCTGTCGTTTCTGAGAAAGGTAGGGTTGTTAATGGTAAAAGTGTTGGATATTCTGGTTCTAAAAGTGAGCCACAGAGCGCGGGAGGCCCAGAAGGTATTGAATCTGGTTCTAGCATAGAACCACATAAGGCAGGGGGCCCTGGTGGCGGGGGAGGAGGTGGTGGTGGAGGGGGAGGTGGTGGCGGAGGTGGAGGCGGAGGAGGAGGGGGAGGCGGTGGGGGAGGCGGTGGGGGTGGTGGTGGAGGAGGGGGAGGCGGTGGGGGTGGTGGTGGAGGAGGGGGAGGCGGTGGGGGTGGTGGTGGAGGAGGGGGAGGCGGTGGTGGCGGTGGTGGCGGCGGTGGTGGAGGAGGTGGCGGCGGTGGTGGAGGAGGTGGCGGCGGAGGAGGGGGAGGTGGAGGTGGCGGAGGCGGCGGAGGCGGTGGTGGGGGAGGCAGATCCGGTGCCGGTTTTAATAGCGATCCACATAAGGCAGGTGGCGGTGGCGGAGGTGGAGGAGGAGGTGGCGGGGGAGGCGGTGGCGGAGGGGGTGGAGGAGGAGGTGGCGGCGGAGGCGGCGGAGGAGGCGGCGGAGGAGGCGGCGGCGGAGGTGGCGGCGGAGGTGGCGGCGGAGGAGGTGGCGGAGGAGGTGGCGGAGGAGGTGGCGGCGGAGGTGGTGGTGGGGGAGGAGGCGGAGGGGGTGGTGGAGGCGGAGGTGGCGGAGGCGGAGGTGGGGGAGGTAGATCCGGTACCGGTTTTAATAAAGATCCACATAAGGCGGGCGGCGGAGGTGGCGGAGGTGGCGGCGGCGGAGGTGGAGGAGGAGGTGGCGGAGGAGGTGGTGGAGGAGGTGGTGGAGGAGGTGGCGGGGGAGGGGGTGGCGGGGGAGGGGGTGGCGGGGGTGGCGGAGGGGGTGGCGGAGGGGGTGGCGGAGGGGGTGGCGGAGGGGGTGGCGGAGGGGGTGGCGGAGGAGGTGGAGGCGGAGGTGGCGGAGGAGGCGGAGGAGGCGGAGGAGGCGGCGGAGGTGTTGGAGGAATAACAGGTTCTTTATTTGAATCTAGTGCTCCGCATATTATAGTTTTCCCTGGCGGAGGTGGCGGAGTTGGAGGTGGTGGTGGAGGGGGAGGTGGTGGTGGAGGGGTGGTAGTTGGCGGAGGGGGAGGTGGTGGTGGAGGAGTGGTAGTTGGGGGAGGGGGAGGTGGTGGTGGAGGAGTGGTTGTTGGGGGAGGGGGAGGTGGTGGTGGAGGAGTGGTTGTTTGGGGAGGGGGAGGTGGTGGTGGAGGAGTGGTAGTTGGGGGAGGCGGCGGCGGCGTCGGCGGAGATACAGGTTCTTTATTTGAATCTAATGTTCCGCATATTATGATTTTCCCTGCAGTGACATTCTTCGCACTAGGTGGGGTTGGAGGTGGTAGTGCTGGCGGTGGTCGAGGTAGCGGAAGTGGTTGTGGCAGAGATGGTGGAGGAGATACAGGTTCTTTATTTGAATCTAGTGGTCCGCATATTGTGATTTTCCCTGCAGTGACATTCTTCGCAACAGAACCTAAAACTGTCTGTTAACTAATGCAGCTCGATACAATTGATGTTCGTTTGTACGCACCAAGTAATATAACTAGAACCAAATACCGATTCATTGCACTATAAATTTCCGCTACATTTTCTTTAAATTGTGTAAATGTGTAACGTTGAACGTGTACATGTGTAATGTGTATACATATATTTCAACAAGTACAGGATTTCAAAATCTTATTAATTAACCTACTACGAATAAAATACCTAAAACCGCAGTTGTTATAGGTTCAATTGGTTTAATGGTCCAAAAAGTAATTTCTAATAATAGCTGGTCATATAAAACCAACACGTTTCGAGAACGCAGTGTTGTTTGAACCCTTTCTCAAATACATGATATTTAATAAGAGCTTTAATAGTTTTATTATAATCTATTAATTACGTTAAACTAACACTGACAATTGGCTTCGGTTTAGGAATGTCTTACAGTCTCCTGTTTTTTAGTCTTTCACTACATATAATTTTAGTGGTAGGTAAGTTGAAGTTCCACAAACAAACAAAAAACGATGTCATACAGCATTTTATAAATAACTACGATTTTGTATCTACATAAGTATTTCAAATTTTAATTTTATTAAAAAGTATTTTAAGTTTGGTAACGTATTTCTACTTAGACGATTTTTAGACGAACTGCCTTACGAGAGACGGCAATAGCAAAAAAGAACACTAATTCCGGTAAAGTTTGTGTAAATTTCAGGTACGATTGATTTAATAAGTTATCAGAACTTACAGGAACGTATATTAGACATCGAATTTCAAGCAAAACTAATTCGAAGAGCTTGGCAGGATTGGAGATCAGCCGAATTAACCTACTTAACCTATTCTAGTAGTAGAAAACAATTAGGCTTCGTAAGTTTCGCGCATCATTTTATATTGGAAAGTTAGAGTTTTGTAACGAATATCATTGTCGCTCCCATCTATTAAAAATTTAGCATTTTCTAATGTTCCTGATAGCTTACAGAATACGAACTGCTCCAGAAGAAAATGCTGGAAAGCGAACGTGCTGCGAAAACACTCAGCAGACGATGGGCTACTTGGAGGAATAACGAAAAACGAAGAAAATTGCTACCTTTAGCGCGTCGAAAAAAATTAATTCTCAGTTAACTACTTATGTTAATACATATATACGGGTGGCCCCAAATTAGACCGACAAACTTTGGGTGGTTATGAAGGACATCAAAACAAGCAATTTTTGTTGACAAGCCCATGTCCGCAAATGAGCCGTTTTGGCACTAGAGTGAATCAAAGGTAGTTGATACGTACAATTTCAACTCCGAAACCGCTCTACATACAACCTGGAACTATGGAACTTCTAGAGCGCGACAGTGCGAGTAACTTTCGTTAAGAAACCGAACCTGTATCTAGAGTCGTTACGGAGCTAGGGTATCGCTTGCCGAGATCAACGTGCCCCGACGTAGATTACTAGATTTTTAAACAAATTAACCGTTTAATGTAAAAACTAAAAAAAATATTAATTCGCTTATTAGACAACTTTTACTGAGGTATTTTAAGGTTTATCGACTCCTTTTGACCTGTACTATCGCCCCTTAAAAGGGTACAGAGAAGACCGTAAACGCCCTGTATATATATATTATGTATATTACCATTTGGTTTGTTCGTTACGTCGAAGGTTTAAATTGGTATTAGCTCCATAACTTGGAGATACACTTTTACAATAAAATACGAATTATTGCTTCATATTTTAATTATACGGCCATAGATTCTTGTTAAAATAAATCATTCGTTTATTCATACAAAGAGAGTAAGCGCTAAAGTAAAATCCAAGAAGTGTATTTTCGTGTTGTGTCACGAATCCATTGCGAATGCATTGGAATATTCACAAAACTAGCGATTGGGTTTTCGGTCCCACATCCTTTTTCCTTGTAGGACAAAATTCCAACCAAAGTAAAATCAAACGCAAGAGGTGCTCCAATATCCAACTGAAAAACGCAAGTATTTTCAAATTAGATAATTTCATAGGACACGTACATCTCTAGCTTACCGCGCAATCATCTTCCCCTTTGGCATGAAGATAAGTCGAGCACATAGTTTTACCACGTTTATAATTTTTACTTCTGAAATGCTTCTCACAAATTGTTGGATGTTGTAGATAGGAACTCGTGTGCCATACTGCTTTCTTTAAAGTTTTTTCTTTGCCCTACAATTATGTCTTTGTTAATTGCAGGTATCGAACAACAAAATAATCTGTTACTTTCAGATCAGTATAAGCGGCCAAATCTAACGCTAGAATGCTATCAGGCGTCCAGAAAGTCAACTGGTTCGGCATTCTGGCTATGAAAACGTATCTTGAATCGAAGAACGGTTCATTAAGCTAAAAAGGTCTTCGATTATATCTTAGCACAAATCAAACAAAACACAAATATGCAGTGCGGCACGGTAAGATAGTAATTATTCTTAGAGTAAATGAACGTGGAAGCGGCATAATTAATTATTTGTTCGTTCATCATGCACTATACTTACATTATTTGGTATGCAGCTTGTTAATACATAGTTATTATTCTAAAACCTCCCGCATCCAACTTCCACGTGGCGTACTTGAGCCAATATACCGCCACGTTACAATAGTCCCCAATTTAAGCCGTTAAAAGAACACAAACGTATAAAACAAACCTGAATCAAAGCCAAATCGTTCTCACAGTTATAACCATCATCGCCCATGCAATTGGGATGCAGCTCAACCAAATCGGCTTTATAAAACCTTTGCATTTCCTTTTTATTTTTGGATGTCGGATCGGCAATCCTTACATATACGCGCGTTTTACCTACACTAATAGAATAAATCAATTAAACGATATGCCTATGAAGCGTTTTTGGATTAGATTCGTAGAAGCTCTTACTCTTTAACGCAGAGGCAGGTTGTGATTGCCCACATTCGAGATATGAGGGTTGCCGTGCATTTTGGTTTGTCATCGATATACACTGTGGCCTAAAAAATTATAAAGCTTTCATAATCTTTGTGATTTTGACGTAAAACGCTTTTCGTTCGCTCTTAAAATGTAAAGCGAAAATACAAGGGTGTTTTGAAAACTCTAACTGTTAGGTTTAACAATATTGTTTGGAGGCACATGAAATAGGTATCATAATATTCTCTAACTCGTTGACTAACAAGACACCCACTAGCGTTTCCCTGCAATATCAGGTAGCTGTACTATAGTAACCAAATGACAAGTAACAAGAACATTCGGTTGAAGCAACGCATTGTTATTCAATTCCTAATAGCAGAGTGTTGTACGTCCATTGCTGTCTATGGCAAAGCTTATGTGAATGTCAGTACTGTTAGACGGTGGGCAAGAAGTGTGAAAGGAAAAAATCCAGCCACACCAAATCTGTACGATCAGGCTCAATGTGGTCGGCCCTTGGATACCCACGGATAAACGTCATCAAACGCCTGTAGATGAACTGATTCATGCTAATGTAATCATAAGATTTCCTTTGAACAAGTCCTCCACATCATTCATGGTCATGGAACATGTGCGCAAGATAGGTCTCACGCATGTTGACTCCTGGAATGAAACACAATCGAAAGGAGATTTTGGCTCGCTACTAACAGGATTGTCACTGATGACGAGTACCAGGCACACCATTACGACCCGGAGAACAAGCGATAATCAATCAAGTACAGGCATAGGGCTCTCCTAGCCCGAAAAAATTCAAAGGCTTCGTTTCGGCAGGAAAAGTGCTGATGGCCGTCTGTTGGGACTCCGACCAATATATGAATACTTTGAAAAAACTCCGAGTTCTTGCAACAAGTTAAACCTGGCACCAGCAATTCTTCAACATAACCATGCTTGTCATCACTACAGTCGACAAATTCCTGAGATTTCGCGACGTTTAAACCAGACCCCTCGTCCTTTACAGCCCGTACCTCACCCCTTGCGATTTTTTCCTTTTTCCGAAGCTGAAGGAAAACCTCAAGGTACAGCGTTACACTAATGATGTGAAGTTGTATGCGGCTGCACGTCACTGGTGCCGGCAGCAGACGCCCGATTTCTTCTCCAACGGGATGAGGAAACTTGGCGTGCGTGTATGCATAGGGTTGGAGATTTCGTAGAAAAGTAATGACCAAGATTTAAAGCTTATAGGAAATATATAGCTTATTTATATATCTTATCTATCGCGAAGAAGGCAAGACTTTTCAAAACGCCCTCATACACCACCAAAATTTAATTAATTAATGAGGTTTCCTCGACTTTTATTCGATTAAAAGACGGAATCGGGCTGGAAACAAACACAAAACCGTTGAAGTTTCTAACGAAAGTCCGAAAGTTGAATATTTAAACAAAATCTGCTTTAACTGATTCATTAATTGAAACGATAAATAAGGTATTACTTACTGTATACCCAATATCCGAAGCATGGTCAGCATCATGATTATGGGCCGTTTCTAGAACAAAAGTTTGCCTTCTAATTGTTATTTTTTTAATGTAAGGCTAGCTACACCAGGCATTAATTTAAAAATGTACCTGTTTTGGGGACTACCCAAGTAAAGAAAAGCAGGTGTAATATTACAACGTACGCATCCATTTTGTTGAGTTTATTTAACTTTAAAATGCCACGCAATATATGGAATTAACTTAACCTTTAATATTGTATACAAATCAGTAACCCGAGATAATTACCCATTAAATTAAATCCTAATTGGTGCTTATATGAATTGAACGCAGTATTATTTTTAATTTTTACGCCTTAAAATTCTTATTATACAGAGTGATTCATAATGAGTGTAATAAACTTCTGCATCCTTATCAGATTCAACGAGTTCAGGTACTACAACCACAATATTATGGCCAACGTGTGGAGTTTTGCTCCTGGTTGCGAAAATTACCGAAGATCTAATTTTTAGGTAGAATATTGTGGACCGATGAGGCTCCATTTACGAGGGATGGTATTAATACCACCCACAATTACCATCTATGGTCTCTCCAGAATCCCCATGCCATCGTACAGGCAAGACTTCAACATCGCTTTAGTGTTAATACGTGGGCTGGCATTTCTAACAATCGGTTACTTGATATCGAAGTTCTTTTTGATCTCCTAAATGTAGAACGATACGCTACTTTTCTACATGGAAGACTTTATGAGATGCTGGAAGACACTACACTTCAAATTCGACAACAAATGTGCTACCAGCATCGTGGCGCCCCAGCCCACAATGGAAGACAATGGCTAAACATGCATTATCCCAACAGATGGATTGGTCATGGGGGATCCCATCGCTTGGTCTCCGAAATCCCCTGACCTAAATCCTGTAGATTTTTACCTTTGGGGATCACCTGAAGCAGTTAGTCTACAGTGTTGAAATCAATACTCGTGAACAGTTACTCCAAAGGATAATTAATGCGGCCAATCAAATTCGCAATGACGATGCCATAGTTCGTGTTTATGATTCGATGATTCGTAGGTGTCTCTGTGTTTTTCTGATTCACGTGTAAAGTAAAGTTTAAGTTAAATATTCCGCTTTCGGATTAAAATTTGTCACACCTCCGTAGGAAATCTATTTCGTTAAGACACGCCTATTTTTCATTGCAGCCTGCAGCGGTTCTCACCGCCATCACCACCTGCGAGCGGTTTATTGACACCTGTTGAATCGCTACAGCGAAGTAGCTGTAGTATTTTAATAATAAACTAAGCTAGTGTAACCATTATTTTGGTGTTTACAAAAACCAAATGCATTTCATCAATACACAAATGTAGAAACTACAAAAAAAATAGCAGTAGTTACTGTTGTCCACGATGTTAGTTAACCCTGCGTTGAATGCCCTTAAAAAATTACACTAACGGATGCCCTGGGTCTGTCGGACCCACTAATATAATTTGGAATATTTTTATTTGCAGTGGTTAATTTTTTTCTGAAGTGTAAAAAATAAGAAACAAACATACTATTAATGTTTTAATGATAGGTACACCAAATTGTAAAAATATGTATAAAAAAACTTACAGCAAAAAGAAACGCTAAAGTCGTAACAATCGGCATTTGAGCCATCTGCTTCATCAATGCATTCATCATCTGCCTCTAATTCGTCATAAAACCGTTGCAGATGCTGTATTTCTTTTACATATGGATCAGAAGCACTCGTGATAATAATAAAATTGTTTACTATGCACACTGTATCAAAAACTTAAAATTACACAACAAATATCACAAAAAAAGCTATGTGTCACTATGACCAAACACACCCTCTAGCGACGGCTGTATACCATTTTTTGTATAATTTTTTACGGAAATCTGTAATATCACCCTTTCTAGAAAGGTACATGTAATATGAGATGCCTACCTACACAATAGTAATTAACGTCACAACTGGGTGATTGGGTGCATAAAATAACTGTCCGGAAAATGTTGCCAAGCAACATTTTCCGGCTCTGATACCGTAATAGCTCATTTTCCGGACACAAAATGGCGCCGGGAAACTGAATTTACCAGACAGTATGAAATAAATAAATATAGAAAATATGACCAAAAGTTGTTTTGGGTCTCTCAGACCCAGGGAATTCAACGCAGGGTTAAGTAGCCATTTAATCCTACTGAAATCGAGACATGCAAGGTCCATTAGTACACTGCTTTGTCAAGGACTATTCCTTCTTCATTTACATTTTACCTGTAAACACTAGAGGTGTGTCGGTCGTGAACGATTCGTTCAAAAAGAACGAATCAGTACACTGAATCGAATGAACCGAGTCCTTACTTAGTCCAGTCAAATGGTCGAAATAAACAGGCAAACTTTGCATTTTGGGTAGGCAGCTATTTTTTTTTATCGTTGTGTAGAGGGGTCAGCGATGAGTCTAAATCAGGGTTTTCGGGGTGGTAACCCCCTCTATTCGGCCGCCATTTTGAAAAGAAGGGTTAGGTGGTTTTTGGGCTATATCTCTGTAGTAGGGAATCTCACAAAAAATTAGTATACAGCTTTTTTGTAGAAAATCGTATTATGCACGATTTTTATTCATAACTTTTTTACATAGCATTAATAATAAAAAAGTTATAAGCTGGAAAAGATAAAAAACTTAAGGGCTTATAACTGGTTTATTATTAATGCTACGTAAAAAAGTTATTAATAGAAATTGTAGAGAATATGGTTCTCCACAAAAAAGTTTTACACAAACTTTTTATAAGACTCACGACTACAGAGATATAGCCGAAAATCTAATTAACCCTTCTTTTCAAGATGGTGGCCGACTTGGGGGGTGAGGTGGTGGGGTCATATTAATAAAAGTTGTAGATAATACGATTCTCTACAAAAAAGCCTTGTACAAACCTTTTGTAAGACTCACGGCTACAGAGCTATAGCCGAAAAATTAATTAACCCTTCTTTTCAAGATGGCGGTCGAATGGAGGAAGTTACCACCCCGAAAATCCGGATTTAGACTCATCACTGACCCCCACATACATCGCAAAAAGAAAATCGCTGCCTACCCAAAATGCAAATTGAATTACCATTTGACTGGACTAGTCCAATCAAATGGTTGAAATAAAAAGGTAAACTTTGCATTTTGGGTAGGCAGCGATTTTTGACGATGTGTATTATGGGGGTCAGTGGTAAGTCTAAATGAGGATTTTCGGGGTGGTAGTGGTCTCCATTTGGTCGCCATCTTGAAAAGGAGGGTTAATTAGCTTTTCGACTATATCTCTGTATCCGTGAGTCTTACAAAAATTTTGATCAAAACGTTTTTTTCAAGATTCGCATTTTTCTGAATTATTATTTGGAACTTCGTTATTTAGGGACAGGGTATTAATATCTGAAGTGAGATACATAATCGAATTTTTCAAGCAGGCTGAAGTCTAATTAATGTTACTATTAATTGCGGCTCGTGAGTTTTTAGGTGTAAGCGCTGCAGAAAACATAACTTTAAATTAATGGGAAAATCTTACCTTAATTTGTGAATAGCGGAAAATAAAGTCCATCCGACCATTTTTGTAACTTACAAACTTGTCTATAACTTTAGAATCAAAGTTTTCAATATTTTGAACCGAATCAGTTTTTATTGATAGCCTAGCTAAAGCATTTAACCGTTCTTGCGACAAAGTGTTTCTTAAGAATGTCGAAAACTCCATCTTGAAAAGGGAATTTTTTAAAGTTCTTCAACAGACTTTACATTGAATTTAGGTAATTCTACAACGATAAACAAGACACAGCTTACGTGCATTATTAGAAGTACGAAAGGTATATGTACATAATTATGTAGTAATTCTGTAATTGTGTAGCAACTTGTTTGCTAAATAAATGTTTATATTATTATTATCACCACTACGTAAACGCAGCTCACAGAAAGCATAGCACTGTTCGAAATAAAATATTCTTTCTAAATACCGGCGCGTAATTAACTAACCGTGCGGTACATTCGGCAGCACGGTGGAAACGTCAATCTTAATGCTTCAAACTATAATCGGGTATTTCTGCGCGTTTTTCGCTAATTCAAACCGTTCTAGAAATTTCTCCGCCCGGAAGCTTTGAATTCATGTATTTATTGTATTATGATGTGCACTGTATAAATTTCCCTTTTTTGTATCTTAAACGGGAAATAAAAATGTATTATTATTATTATTATTATCCGTTGGGGACAGATGGTCTCTCTGGGAAACCCTCCTCCAATCAATAGCACAGAACCTAGCACTCGATCACTCACGTCGGACGGTTCCCATATCTCCTACAGGCTCTACCAACTTCAGTACCTTACGACATCTGATATTTTCCACCACGGACTCGATCTCAACGGGGACATACGGTATTACAGGTGCATTGCCAATACCGTAAGAGTGCCTTAGATGATGATAGAGCACTTTCAGGTTGCATTGTGTCTTCTAATGTACAACGACACAGCGTATGAGGGGCATGGTGATAATATACGCATAAATGTCTCGGGATGGGCATATCTATGACTGTGGGATGGGCCCTATATGCTCTACAGGTAGTAGGAAGATGTTCCTGATAGACGATATTACGATACACCAGCGTGTTAAACACACCATCTTGGCATGCCCGTACAAACCCCTCAATCTCGAACTTCAAACCGGCCGACTTTAAGAAGGCGAAGATAAGTTCTCGAGAAAGAGCCTCTCGCTCCATATGACGAAACAAATGGGAGTGTATCGCCTTTCCCAAATGTTCTCTCATCAGACGATCGTATTCTGCCTTCTTCGTTCTTGAGCTGACGGTTGTCACAGGCTCCTCAAAATTAGGGGCACCGTCGGCTATATGCCGATCTGGTGAGAGCTCTTGTAGTCCGAGCTTTTCTGCAGCCCTGCGGGACGCTTGAAAAAGAAAGGCCCCGTTCCCCGCTTGCTCATGCTACCTGACAAACAACATGAGTTACCTCTTAATACACGGTGACATGTATCCAGGACGACACGATCGTGCAGACACTCCAGGCTTAAAAGACCCCTTCCTCCAAGATGACGTGGTAGGTAAATGCGCTGAACGGAGGACTTCGGATGCAAACTACGATTGATGTTCTTTCTAGTTTCTCGGTCGAGCGTTTGTAACTCTACGACGTTCCACTTCGTAACGCCGAAAGAGTACAGAAGAATCGGGACAGCAAGCATATTCGTCGCGGCGGCCTTATTCTTACCCTACAGTTGCGATTGCCAAATCTGTCGGAGACGCGATTTATACTTGCTGCGGAGAGCCTTTTTTACAGTGGACCCATCCTGCATGCCACTTTGCTGGATGCCCAAAAACTTGTATGACTCTCCGACATCTAGGTGTCTCACGATGTTCCCATCTACCAGATGAACATCTTCAACCTCATCCGGTGGTCGGCCTCTGTTCAGATGAAACACAGCGCATTTGTCCATCCCCAAACTCATGCCGATCACAGTACTATAGGTAGATACAGTATCAAGGGAGCTCTGAAGGTCTCCCCTGCTGCCGGCATAGAGCTTTAAGTCATCCATGTAAAACAAATGGGTGACTTTATGCCGACGTCTACTGCGCGGCCCGGCCATTAACCTCTGCCTTTCCTGAGCTCGATCGATATTATTATTATTATTATTATTATTATTATTATTATTATTATCTATCTTATTTCTCGACTATACATTTGTCGGTTTAATTTCCGGGACTCAACCAGAGTCGTAAGGATGTCCTCTGCTAAAGGACTTTACGCAAGATGTGTGCTGAGCCTAGTAAAGCGATCTTTTGTGCCTCAAAGACTGTCGGTTTTCCTGGGATCAAATCAAGCTGGTTCCGAATACCCTTTCTGACAATGCCTAGAGTACCTATAACCACTGCAACGGTTCTAGCCTTGGTGTTCCACATCCGTTTAATTTCAATTTCTAGGTCTTTGTATTTTGAGATCTTTTCGGTTTCCTTGATCATGATGTTGCGATCGTCTGGTACAGCAACGTCTATAAGTAGGCAGTTCTTGTTCTTCCTATTATTATTATTATTATTATTATTATTATTTCATCTATCTTATTTCTCGACTATAGATTTGTCGGTTTAATTTCCGGGACTCAACCAGAGTCCTAAGGATTTCCTCTGCTAAAGGACTTTACGCAAGATGTGTGCTGAGCCTAGTAAAACGATCTTTTGTGCCTCAAACACTGTCGGTTATTATTATTATTATTATTATTATTATTATTATTATTATTATTATTATTATTATTAAAGTAGTATCGAATTTTACAGTTATGACCTTAGTAATTTCATAATGTTTCCTTTTATAGCAGCTTTCGATAGCTACATTAAAATTAATTAAGTAGTTCAACTTTTTGAGACTACGTCATGATCCCTTTAATTTTTATATATGTCCTAACATCTACTTTAATCATCGCTAACAGCAGGAAAACATATTCAGAAAAGCCGTATGAATCGGAAAACTCGTGCCTGAAAATTGAAAAAGAAAGAAAAAGTGCTGTGGGCGTATCTAGTGAAATAAAATCAGAAGATAACTTCCCCAATAAACCAAAGTGTAATGAACCCACCGCTAGGTGTATCAATCAGTGGATAAAGTACGCTGCGGAATTAAAGCACTATATCAGAAATTACATTCCTGCAAATTACTGATTAAAAACGCATTGTAAGTTTTACATGTTTGACATTAAACTTGTCTTAAACGGTTGACCATGCTTATTTATTCTGACTACCGACGATACCCTTCACTGCTACATACGTCAGCCATATCGATAATTCTTGCTTTTAAAAGGTTTGGCGACTCACTGTTGCAGCTATCATGGTTTATGTTTCAGAAAAGATCAACAGCCACCTGCCACCATCAGTGGTTCGTAAGCCTGATAATTCGGGGCAAGCTTTGAAAGTGTCCCGCAAAATTTCTTAGTCAAAGTTGCAACATAAATTAATTACTGAAGCACCCGTGGCGTAGTAGAAAAAAAAGCCTGCCTTGCAACCAACAGACAGAGATTCAAATTCCGACTATAGCGTGTTAATTTAAAAGACCCCTTCTCCTCCCTCTTCTCTTTTCTTCTTCGGCGGTACATCCGTCGCAATTTAAGGGATCTAGCCCAAAGGTGAGGATCTTGTCCATAGAGGCGCTCCGTGTATCGTGCGACTCTAGAAGACCAGCTCCAGAAGATGCCTCAGAAGAAGTAGTCTGGGGCATCGTAGAAGGAGATGGTGGGAGGTTTCATCTACCTCGTTGCAGAATCTGCAACTTGGATCCTCGGAGATCACAGCTTTCGGTTAAAAAAGTTACTTCTGAAACTTATGCTTCTGTATCGTTTGAATACTCAAAACAGGCTGTCAAACCCTTCCATACTTTTAGAAACAGCCTGTACCTATATTAAAACAGCCGTAACAAACTCAACAGGTAATAAAAACTTAAATTCGAATAACGAGCCACGTAAATTAATTGGCCATACATTAACAATTGCTTGTTATAAAATAATAAAAGCTCAACAGCTGAGCTAACAAGAAACAAAAATATGAACAAATTTTGTTTTTCAAAATTTGCATTTCATATTGTAGGTAAGTTGATTTTTTATAAATTATTAGGTTTGTATGGTGTCTTCCAAAAGTTGATAAATGTACACTAAATAAATGCTGAACAATTCCTCTGGGACAGAAGACTCCAGAACTACCAAAAGTCAATACCAAGATAGTTCAATACTAACGAAACACGTCATTAAAGCGACCAGCGAATTCTAAGGCTCTCTAGATGCATCCGCTACCCGACGTCCCTAGAGATGCGTTCGAGAGCAGACTGACACTGTGTGATAGGATAAGCACGTTCAAGAGTTTCGTTCATTTTACTATTTTTATAAGTGCATGGGTTTATTATTAGTTGTTGTTATTTTTTAACTTTTAAATAATAAATAATTCACATAGGACCCCAAACTGTTTTTAACATCATTACAATATGGTTTTTTGTTTACAGGTTTGAGGATTTTGAGTTCCTTGATAATCACGCTTCCTATATATGCCGCGGAAGAATGTAAGTTTACTTAAAACTTAAACTAATTTATTTATTAATCAATTTTGGGGCTAAATAATTCCTTTCACATATACTTTTTGTTTTTTCGTGACTCTGAGTTTAATTTTTCTTCGTTCTCCTTCCTTCTTGCCTTTCTTTTTTTTCGCTTACTTCTAATTCTCCTTCTTTTCCTTCCCAATTAAATTATTTTCTTCAATTCTTATACTTTCTCTTTGCTTCAATTATTTCTTGTTTTTCTGCTTGTTCTTTCTGTTATTTATTTTATTCCCCATCATTACTATCTTTGTCTTCTTCTTTTTCTCCTACTTTCTTCTTCTCTTCCTATAAATCACACTCCCTACGCATGTTTATGTAAACGGATGAAAGTTTACTATTAATCTGTTTGCTTTATACAGTTTATTCAGACATTTAGTAATATGTTGGCAACTCATCAACATCATCAAACAGCGATGTGCTGCTGGACATAGGCCTCCCGTAATGTCATCCATTTCTTTCTATCTTGGACCACGTGGATCCATTTTCCACAAATGCGCTTAATGTAATCGGCCCATCTCGCGGCCTCTATTACGGTACGCACGCCTGTTCTCTGGGTATCCACTCAGTGATTTGTCTTGTCCATCTTTCATGTCTCACTCGTGCAATATAGTAGGCCGAGTTCCACTTGAGAGTTGTTGTTCTTTTCACCGCATCCGCTACACGGGTTCTTTGTCTTATAATGTGATTAAGGCCTCCCTCTCAGTGTTATGCCCAACATACTTCGTTTCATGGACCTTTGTGTCACTTTTATTCTGTGTATGGTGTTTTTTGTCAAAGTCGCAGTTTCGGCTCCGTAGGTTATTACTGGGAGAACACACTGGTCGAAGACCTTGCGTTACAGACAAGGATATGCTTCATTTTTCCAAAAGCCGCTGGAGCCAAAACAATTTTTTATATCATTTCGAATTTCCTGATTTTCTCTACTTATTCGGATCTCATAACCTAGGCATTTGTACGACGGAACTTGTTCATGTCATATATTGAGTTTTAAAAAAGTTTTATTTCATTCCTGACATGTGGTATGAAGGTCACTTAGTATCGCTTGGGCATCGTCCACGTCGTCCGCTACAAGAACAACATCATCTGCGAAGTATTTCCCATTTATGTTTAATCCCATCTGATCCCATTCAAGTTCTTTAAAAGCAGATTCTAAAAGAATTGTAAATAATTTCGGAAAAATTGTGTCACCTTAGCGCACACCACACCCAATGGTAAATTTTTCTATATTTTGATAAAATTTGACACAAGCTAATAGCGTTTTTGTATATATCGCGTATTAATGTATTACATCGATGATCAACTCTATACTGATACTCAGCCAGCGCACTCAACATAGCTTCCTGATTTATAGTGTCGAATGCCTTCTCAAAGCTAATAAGAATTAAACCATAGGCTTATTGTACTCGATTGATTTCTCAATGTGTGTCTTTATCGGTTGCAGGTGGTCGTTTAGACCAATTCCAGCTCGAAGCATCACCTGTTCTCTTGATAAAAATATAAGTTTGCTGTTAAACATATTGTTATGACTTTAATATTGTAACAAGACGCGTCAGCTGTCGGCGCAAGTGTAAATCATTTCGCTCGTATGCGTCATCTGCAGACAGACTTCCAGATTGTTCGACGATTACGTCATCGCTTCGAGACTTCGAATGTGGAGTCTGGAACACCGCCGCTGATATATAAAAGGCGCCTTTTATTGAGAGCGACCCTTTCCGATTGACTTTGCTTTCTGCGTCAGGTATTTCTTTTCCCATCTATTTGTAAAGGCCTCTGCAGGTTGTCTTCTGAATCTTATGGTTCTTCTGGTAACTTATCTTACTGCGTCTTCATCCTCCTGTTTATAATGATTTACAAAGTACTCTACGTATTGTTTATTATTAATTGTGTTTATTTTTATTTTTTTGTTCATCTCTGCTTTCCTATTTCTTAGCATTCGCCAAACCTTCTTTTGGGATCCGTATAAGTCCCGTTCCATGCCTTTACTAAATCTTTCCCAGGATCTATCTTTGAGTTGTCTTATTTTTTGATTACTTCTGCTGCGCTCCTCTGCATACAGCATTAGGTCTTCAGATGTTCTTGTTGTTTTATATCGCATAAAAGCTTTTTTCTTTTTATTTGTTATCTCTTTTGCCTAGTCTATATACTATGGTGTTTTATTGGTAAGTGATGGGTTTAATCGACTTTCCTTTTTCTCGCTGACTCTTCTGTGGTATTCACTATGCTATTTTTTATCTTTGCCCATGCTGCTTTTGGATCATTTTGGCCTATTATGGGATTTGAACTTGATTGTTAATCTTTTTCGGAAAGCTATTTAGTGCTGTTGTTAAGCCACCAAATTGGCTCTTTTAGACTTTACTTCGTTTAACTACTTATACTTTCATCTTCTTGCACTTCATATTTATTTTTCCTTCTTCCGTTTCGCCCTTTTATCTTCTCTTATTTTTCTGATTGTTCTTATTAGTCTTCTTCCTGCCTTCTTTGTTTTCTTCTTCTTTTCCTTCTTCTTTTTCATCTGTTTCTTCTACTTGACTGTGTTCTTTTATAAAAATTTTCTTCTATGATAAACTACGACCAACGTGGAATCGGACCCTGGTCGATCAGTTCGTTAACAGGCACTCCCTAACCGACTAGATTAACGAGGCTGCCATAGATACCTACTTTTGATTTATCTAAATTATTCTTCTTTACAATAGGTGGCACTCCACCCTCTAATCCATCCATAACGCCAATATCTGATCCAAGCGCCAATGAACTCCATTATAATATCACCAAATTTACAGTAAGTAACTTTTAATCTTATATACTCCTATGTTCATAATCGTAATTAAGAGAAATTAAGAAAATGATAACGATTTCAATCAGCGAACGCATTCCTGTTACAGTGTAGTGTCTTGTACTTAAGCACACCAGTGAGTTCTGGCATAATCATTTCTACCCATTTTGTTTTAACAACTTGTAGTGGTATTTACAGGTAAGCAAAGTTAAACATGGTGTTTGGTGTTTGTTAAAAGGGGATATCAAGTTAGCTAGGAAGTTTCTATGTTGTATTTTTGGTTCACGAGAAATGTCTCAATTCATTAAAGATTTGCCCCTCACTAATTCTCGTACCCCTTATACCAGGATTTTCTAGACTATTGGTTGTCCTCTCTACATCGAAGATCCTTCCATTATCATGTTTTAGTAGCCTTTCCATTGGGATTCCTCGGCATTTTTTGTGTTACAGATCTATTTATATCAGACTAGCACCCACTTTTCTAATTTTGATCAAACATTACCATTTAAAAAAGCATAAGCGACAACCTTGTAAACTAAAATTCTCAAGTTTGATTACAAAATCTATCTAGATTGCGGATACCAAGTATATCAATGCGTTGACCATTCGCACTTACCAACTGAAATTTGGTTTTATCCAAAGTTCTAGCTTTTGCATAAATCTTTATCGTACCGAATCACAATCATTGATACTTGCTTTAATAAACTGAGCTTCAAGTTACTACTTGATACACTTTTTTGGCAGACTCTTTACGAAAATTTCATACATAATGCAGCTTCATTATATTTTAGAAATGTGGAGACTACCCCGTTGATTTTCGAAGATCTAGAAGTCCTATGGGGAGCATTTTCAAATGAAGTATCTGGCATAATCACTATGATGTCACCAGCTAAACGAGTATATACCAACCCTGAGTGTTACAATAGTAACCGAGAGTTTGATACAAAAGGAGACCTTGCCATCATACAAGTAAAATCCTGTGCTAGTTTTAAATGTTCCAAATTTACACTCTTCAATACTTCTTACTTATAAGAACAGTAAAGAAAAATACAAAAAATGCAAACTAAAGTAAAACATTTTGCAGACAGTGAAAGCAATATTGGAAAACAAGTTCCTCCAGTATGCCATTTTTCCATCTTCGGCACATTTCGCTTGGTGTCCTGCAAATTATAATCGTTATTTATTTCTCAGTAATTTTAAGCAAACTGTAAGTAAACCCTCTTTATTTTGAAGATAGCAGGCTTTTTACCTTATCACTTTTAGTTGTGCTTTACTCATCACCTCATTTTCTGTTTAGTCAAACTTTTTACTTTATTATCTGTGGAAGCTGGTGAACCCAGATGACTGTTAACACCTAATACATATTTGGACATCTAACTTGTCAATCTCAGTAGAAAACTTTCCTTGATAAAGTTGACTGGAGTTAATCTCCTTTTTTTCTTCCTTCTTTCCTCCTACCTCTGGCAATATAGTGAAGAACATATCTTCCACAGTTCTATCTCAGTCAACTTTCCTTTTGTAATTTGGCGAAGAGAATATCTTCAGAAACCAATTCCAACCAAATTTTCAACGAAGCTATTACAGTGAAGGTGGCTGTTTAGAGGCCGAAGTAGGTATTTGCTTTATTAATAGTCAGTTGTGGTTTTCAGGGTTCATTAACTTTCCACTGAATCAGACCATAGACTCCACTGCAGATGTAATGGTCCTCCTTTTTCCTTAACAAACTTATCCCCTGGATAAAAACTTTTTTTTCCTTTTATGGCCTGCTACTAACCAATAAGTATGAGTTATGTGAGCCCTCTTTGCACGAATGCTGAGCAGACGGCTAACCGTACCCATCAAAAAAGGTGAAGAAGTTAAGAAGATCGACCTGCAGTTTTGCGAGATTAACGATTATCAAAGGTGACCGGGACCGCCAGCACGGAAGGGCATACGACTTTTATAAACTCTGGCGGGGATATCGCTGTTCTCGGGAATCGAACCTGAGATGCCTGCTTGAGAGACCGAGGCCAATCCGAAGCTATCTACTCCTCTGAATGAAAATAACCCTTAGAATTAGGAAGGTTATGAGTTCAATTTGAAGAACTAACTGTCTTGGTTGAGGCTTCTAGATAAGTTTACTAAACTGTAAAAGTGCTTTTGAACACAACCAACACTCGTATAGTAGTCTATCCTTCTGTTTGCCCTCTACTTCTTCCCTTCCTACGACCTGTTATTTATATTGAAGAAGAATACCATTAACCTTTGCAAGATGCACAAACTAAAATTTGAGTTTTCTTCTTTTCTTAATAAAGGCTTCTGTTCTAAACTGAACAATCAATCATTTTACTTCGCTTATTTATGAAAACTAACCGCCAGTAATTCAAAGCACTCGATATTATTTCATTATTTAAGTTCTTCCATCTTCAACTAAACTACATTTTCCCATTTAAGTTGCACTAAATTTGAATTAAATTCCAAACCACCCCATTTTGAATTCAGCTACTATCAATTGATGATTAAATGATTACATGCCATTGCCGAAGAAGAAGAACTTAACGTTTCCCCACTGCCTTAAGGGGTTTAACCATGAGCTACTTAGATGAAGACGGTAACTTAGCGCATCAAACGCAGAGAAAAGAACAGTAGTCGGTATTCTAACCCCATGTTTAAATTTAGCGTCATGTTTATTTACAATGGCAACACTCTATACCTACATTAAATACATTATAAAGCTATTTTATGCTTATGTTAAACACAATTTTAATTACAGACAATTTTAAACATGGTGAGAATTTGGGTTGGTGTATTCATACCGATTGTTGTTACGGATGAAAGTAGGCTGAATGTGTTAGGGGCGAGGCTATTTGCAGAGACTTCCATTTGCCAGAAAGAGGTTAAGCATTTTAAGCAATGACGCGATTCAGAGTATGTGGGCAGATAAGAGACACTTCTTCATACAAAATGTTGTTGCTGATATCTGGTGTCCAACCACTGGCGTGCGGTCCATGGAAACGATAAAAGCACCACTTCCCTTGCTCACTCATAAGGAATGCCATAGACACTTGTTGATGATAGAGCTTGGGGCTGGTTCCTTAGGAAGGGAAGTATTTGTGAGCTCTTTAGAAAGGTTTGAAGCTCGTTTTGCTGTTATATTATATTCATATAGTTATAAGCTACTATCGTGAACCATATGAAAGACAGGAAGTACATGACAATGAACGGTGTCGCCTAACGGTTAGTAATAAAGGTTCCGAAAAAATACCTGAAGTAACATTAAATGAGGTAAAAACAAGGCACTTCAAAAGATGAAAAACGATAAAGCTCCGTGAAACAATGGAATAATCGTTGAAGCATTAAACAGGATAAGGAAAACTTCTACGAGATCTAGTCAAACTCCCTCACAGATTTAATTAAAGACCAATAAGTCCAAAACACAAATAATGACAAGTCTTTTACTGAGCCAAAATATAGCTGTTGCCAGAATGGACATCGAACAAACCTTTTCCTATAAATACCTGGGTTACGAAATCTGCATTGTAAGAGACAGCCAAAGCCATAAGCTTGCCCGTCGCATAAGGCTGGCTTGGATACTTTGGATAGCCTTTGAAAAATTGAGTTGTATTTTGAAATGAAATCAGATTAGATGAAATACGCCGATGAATGGGAGTAGTAGATGCGATCTAAAGTGTGGAATTAGACCGGACACGTCACTCGATTGTCAGATAACCGATGGACACTAAGTGGAGACTTATACAGGAAGCCTATTGGAACAGGGGAAAGGGAAACCTATGTCCAACATTGAGTTCTTAGATCTTTTTGATTTTGAGGGAAAAGAGTTCCATACTTTTCCATGCCTTTTTTAGCATCCCTCTTGTTGTAACCGTTTTTAACTAGATTTACTTGAATATGATTTAACTCGACCTTTAGACTGTCGGAGTGAAAGATCGAGATAGCTCAGTATACGAAAGAGTTTACCACAAAGAGCTTATGCGCCATGTGGTGGTGAGACCTGTTATACGGGTAGCTACCCGTGTTAGAAGGTTTCGGATAAATTGAACGTCCCAATCAACCATTTGACTCTCGAGTGGCAGTAATGTAAAGGAAAAAATTAGAACCGTTCAATTCTATTTCCATTATGAACTTAATATCGGGCTGTTGATGGTTAATATGCTGGACAAAGATATAAAAGTAGGTCTCCTTTGGGGTCAGATTATACAAATGTTCAAAAGATTCGATAACAACTATAAAACTGGTTACGGAAGAAAAAATAAAAAGAGATGAGACATTTTTCAGGGGCTATGTTTGCCGTCTTGAAGGGGCAATTATGCTATAATAGCTTCTGAATCAGCTATCGGAACTTTGATAAATAAATAAGTGACGTCGAAACTTACAAGCAGGTTCCCACAATTTTGCCTCTGACGTGAAGGGCATATTGAGTTAGCTTGTCCTTTTAGTGCTTTTAATTATATCTAAATACGGTAGGAATCAAAACGTTGAATTCTTATACCATAACAATCACACGATCCAAACTCGGAAATCGCTCACTTAATCATGGTTGGGTGTAAAAGTCTTCGTAATCATTATTAATTAATTTATATTCAAGGACGTTGCAACGCATATCACCGAAGCAGTTTGGATGGTTAAAACACCAATACTAAATCCTACCATTTGTTGCTCATTACTAAACCAAAGCGTGTATGATCCATACAGGAACCTATGCGCAACTTACACCCACTACGATGGTCCCGATTGCTGCAAAGTGAGTTACAATTAAAAAATATATGTATGTATATTATTAATATATTCTAAAATCTTTAGGCAGATATTGGCGCGCCTTTAATCTACAACAATATTGTTTGTGGTATATTAAGCTTCAAAGTTGGTTGCGGTGGTCCACATTCCGTTGGAAGTTTCGTAACCCTAGCTCGTCATGTTAATTGGATTAAAAGGACCGTAAGGGTAGCCACTGGTGGGCGAGAAGTTATTTGATATGTGATTTTCATGATGTATTAGCGAACAATTTTAGGAGTAGTTCTTAAGCAGAAATAAATAAAAATAAAAATGCAGTTATGGCAGCATTTTGTCCATAATAATATATGTATCGTATATTCGAAGTTCCCTATTCTAGTTATATAAAGTGATCCAATTTAAAGTCATACTCAGTGACCTACGAAATTAACAATCGTGTTTTAGCTTGATTCAAGAAATGTTGACAGAACACAAAACAAATTTAGATATCATTTATTATTAGGGAAGCCAAGTAGCTCAGTTGTAAGAGGGCTAGGCTTGCATGTTGCAGGTCCCGGGTTCAAATCCCTACGTTGGTGGAGATTGTTTCTCAGGCCTCTGGAATCGGTACTACGCCTGGTGAGACCATTCACAGTTGGGCTTACTTAACTGTGCTCTACTCGGAAGACTGGTCTATGAAATAGAGTAACAAGACCACTACACACGTAGTAACACACACATGACACAGTTGTCTGACTTGAAGTAATGCATAAAGGCGATTCCAAGCAGATTGGCTATACACGCATAAAAGACACACACAAAAAAGAAAGAAAAAGAGATATCATTTATTAGTTCTCATTAGTTAATGCACGGGTCACCTAGGATGACTTTAACTTGAATCGTTTTTTAGCACTGCAGACCATGTAAACCCATTTAATTTTTGTCATATCTTATTCCTTTCCAGTGCAATCTTATCTGGATTTTATCAATTACAAGCAACTTTCGCCTGGTTTTTCATCTTAGATTTACCTTTCCAGTAGCTTTACTCACTGCATTCTACAGGCAATCGTGTAGTTACCGAGTTTTAGACTAATCTGTCGATGCGTTGGTACCAGGTAACTTTGTAGTCAAAATTTACCCCAGGTACTTTACCTCATCCGACAGAGCAGTCTCTTAGTGGCAGAGATAAAGAGATCCCAAGCCTTGTAAGTTCCTTTTACATGTAAATGGTGCTACAGTAGTTATTTGGGCACTGACTCTAAGGCCCGTCTCTCAATCCATTTATAGTTACAATATTCAGGACTTGTTACACGCGTTCCCTGATTATGGCATTAAATCTTCCTTCTACGATGATGATCAAGTCATATGCGTATCCTAAGGGAGAAAATTCAACTCTGTTGAGCTTCTCAAACAGCCCGTCCATAACAACGCTCCACATCAGGGCAAAGAGAACGCCTCCCTCAGGCATCCCCGTACAACCCGAACCACCAGTCTTATCTAGCAGTGAGGAATATACCACTATTCCTCAGAGTATGGAATTTATTCATCTACAACATCTCTCCTTCAGTACATGATCCCTAAGGGCTACTGAAATGAAGTTAAAGGATGTGCTCTTCTACATCTGAAAAAGCTTCAAAAAGGATCTCCTTGCTTTCCAAAAAGCTTTGTTAATACACCTGACGGATATACAAACTGAACTTGGTACAAAAGGAAACTAACCAATCAGACTAATGGGTCTAAAGGATTTTGCTGTGGAATAGTTGGCACAATCAGCCTTTGGTGTGACTAACATCATGGTGAGCCTCCAAATCCTTTGCAAATAACTTTTCAGCCACAGTAGCTCCTAAAAGCATACGCTTCCTGGTTGGCATGTAGATCGTTACACCTCATTTCCAAATATACAGTACTTTTCCCGTTGTGTATTCTCCAGAAATATAGAAAAAAGTTGGTTTACTTTTCTGTCCCTATAGTGCTTGCATATACATTTTTAAGTAAATGTTGGAGGACCCCCGCCTTCTGTAAGATCCTCCATAGCTTTCCCATTTTATTTGATCAAATGCCTTACGATAATCAATGCGCATTATTTTCACACGCTTTTCCCGTCATCTACCGGAGATTAAATGTGTTCTCTTGCTTTCCTTGGTTTTAAATAAATTCTCAGTCTATCGTTGATAATATATGTATAAAAGGATTTTACTAGTATGTGAAATGAGAGCCAGTCGCGGTCGTGGCTCAGTTAGTTCAGTGTGTGTCTGACTACTGAGATTAAGAATGGCCGGGGTTCGATGCCCAGGGCCACACGTACATCAAAAACAGCCGACCACTTCCCGCGGAAGGCAATGGCAAACCACCGAGGTATTTTGCCTAGTAAGTCTTCTTTGGAGTAGAAGTGCAAGCACTTCCGTGGTTCTGAGCCCACGACAGGCTGTAGGTTCCCTGCTGTAGGCTACTTGATACGCCCACTACAAACATATGGAGAGAAGACGATATGCCCTGTAAAGAGTACGCCACATCAAAAAATGAGATCTATAGTATAGTAGTTATCACAACGATTAGGGATCCCTTTTTATGGATAGTAACAACTGTTGACTTTGTTCAATCTTTGGGGCGTTGTTGTATCTACCACGTAACATTGCACAGTTTAACAGCTGCCATCCGTTTTCACCGGTTAATTGTAAAGTAACTTTTTTTTTATTTGACCTTGCATCCACTTCGGGTTCAGGTTCTTAAACAGCAATCTGAAGTTCTTTTTAATGATGTTGTTCTCCATTTTCAGCAGCATATACAGATTGACCATATTGCTTCCATTTTCTTCTTGTGCCATCGTCAGTCATTGAAGGTTGGCGACCACTATTCTGAATGCTTCCCTGTCTTTTGCTACGTAGAATAGCTGCCCTACACTAACACGACCGGTCCAGTCCCTGATATTTCTGAACCGAGCTTTGTTTTTCTCCCAACACTTTTTTCTTTTCTATTCTTCCTTGCATGATGTTATGTAATAGCGAGTGCTTACCGTTCAAAAGTACCTCCATACCTCAGTTATGTTCTCTCTATCAGTTTTTAGCTATCCTAAATGGCCCAGCTTAAACACCCTATTTGGATATTTTATTTTCTAAGCAGATTCTTTGCTTGATATTTTTCTACGTGACTTAAATTTAAAAAGGTAACTTCTTTCAAGAAATGTTATATAACCTCTTTCGTATAAACGCATGCTTTCTTCTATTGGCAATAAACCGAAGGAAGTCTAAGATTGCATTGTTGCAGTTTGTACTGACTATGTACCATCATCCTATAATGTAAATTTTTGGAGCAAGCAGTTGAAGTGGGATAAAAAAGAATAATTAATTGAAGTACTTAAAGAAGTAAGGCTGGATAGCAAAGATATAAAAATAATCCGCAATGTTTATTGGAACCACAAAGGTAGCATTCAAACAAAACAAAGAAACACCAAATAAGTACATGAATGAAGAGGTGTTCGTCAAGGCTGTGTTCTGTCCCCCATACTGTTCAATGTATATTCTAAACGAGTAATCAAAACATCTCCCAAAACCAAAACCTTGCGTTCAGCCGAAATTCTAACAAACCAATAGGGCGTATCAATTTGTTTGGCAAACCCATAGCCCATGGACAATATTAGTATTTGGGTAGGAATATAAACGATCAATTAAACCACTCTAAAGAAGTAAAAAGGCGTATTGAAATAGCAAGGGCTGGATTTGTGAATATGAAACAAGTTGCTAATTTAAAACTTTAATTCCATAAGACAAAGAACTTTAAAATGTTATATTGCTGAGCGAATGTGGAACTTGGACGCTTAAAAAGGATGATTAAATTCCTTCGAGATGTGGACCTACAGAAGATGTTACGTATAGGTTGGGTACAAAGGGTGACGAATGAAACTGTGTTAAGGACATTAAACACACAACTAGAACTAGTCAACACCATACAAAGAAGGAAAATATCATACCTGGGGCACTTAATGAAGCACGAAACATACGATATATTGCAATTAATGCTAGAAGGAAAAATCGACGGACGCGGGAGAATCGAAAGGAAGAAAAACCATGGTTGCGTACTATCAATGGACGAACATAAACGAAAGCCCTCTGATTCACACAACACAAACTAGAGAACATTTTGCTATAATAGTCGCCGACCTCAACAGAGATGGTACCTGGCAGGAGGAGTTTAAGTGGGTTGGAGATCACATTAAAGATAAACCTCACACTGAAAGTACTGAAGATGTAGGTACAATAAAGTCGAAGATTTAGTTTTGTCCAATAAACGAATAAAGGTTTCCCAAATAGCTGAAATAATGGATAATATACCTTAATTGGATGCAAGATGGGTTCCAAAAATAGTAACGTCATTTCAGAGAAACGTGGCTCCAATGCTGTTAAGAGACCTTGAAAGTACTCCCTGAGGATCAAGTGAATTTTACATCGTTTGGTGGCTGTAAATCAGATTTTGACATATCGTAGAGTTCACAATACCATAACTTAGACGAGCTTCGCTAACATGGTGATCCTAAGTGAAGTCTATGCAGTGAAAGCCAAGAATTTACCCACCCCTGAAAGATCAAGGTGGAAGAACTAGGCTACATGGAATATTGTGGTAACTGTCCTCTGGAATGAGAATGAACTGCTGCACACAATACTACCATCACTTGGAAGAGCTACGCTAACACGGTGATCTAAAATGAACTATATGCAGTGAAACCGCGAGATTTACACTCGCCCCCAAAAGTTCAAGATGGAAGAACTGACAGTAAAGGCAAATGTTTTCGGAAATGGGAAAGGACCTTTACGACTGGATTCTTACCATACAAGACTACAATAGCTCAGAAGAGCTACGCTAACACGGTGATCCAAAGTGAAGGCTGTGCTGTGAAAGCCAAGAGTTTACCCGCCCCTGAAAATTCAAGGTGGTAAAACTTACATGGCAGTTTATAGCAACTGTCTTCTGGGTGGGAAAGAATTTTTGCTACTAGGTTATTACTACACAAGATTTTATCATAGCTTGAAAGAGCTATACTAAGGCGCCGATTCAAGAGTCTATGCATTGAAAGCAAAAGAGTTCACCCACCTCCGAATGTTCAAAATGGAAAACCCCACAAGAAAGGTTATGGAAACTGGCTTCTGGGATAATAAAAAAGGACCTTTACTGCTGGATTTTTTACCACACAAGTCTGCCATAACTTGGAAGAGCTATGCTAACAAATGAAGTATGTGCAACACGAGATTTACACCCACCCTTAAAAGTTCAAGGTTGCAAAATCTGTAAGGAAGGTTCTGGGATGAAAAGGGACTCTTGAAGAGCATATCAAAGAACAAAACGAAGAAAACTCACAGCGTTATTTCGTTGCCTAAATTTTAATGTTATGGTATTTCTAGAATTCTTATAGATAATTAGAAGGCAATAATATAATAAAATCTTGAACTTTAGCAACTTCAGTAACATTCTACCATGACCGATTTTTATTTTGCTCGCCTTGCCGACGGAAAAAAATCGATAGGAAAAGATTTAGTAAAATGTTACCAAAAATAAATAATTAACTCACTTTACAAACAATCTAAATGCCCTCAATAAAAATGCATAATGCAATACAACTAAAATCCTAACGATGCTATAAAATTCTAACATCAAAACAATGTACAAGTAATACATTAAAAATCGGATAATTAAAATAAACTTACGCAACACCACAGGAACTCCTCGTGCAGTCTAAAACCGTACAAAATGGACAAAACTTTCTTGATATTGACTACCATAAAAATTATCGTAATGACCATCGTGCATAATTATAATGGTAAATAGAATTTCACTACCTCTTCACCAATCCCATTTAATAAAACGTAAAAATAAAATTTACACGCTTATTAATTCCATTACTAAAATAAATTGTGGTTTTAAAAGTGCTTACCATGAAAATCAAAATACCAACAAAGGACTTCACTCCCCATGAAACTGGAGAAAACGAATTCAACTTGATGTCTCGCACAGTACCTTTGTTAAGAAACCCACAAATAGACGACGATCCACCATTGTATGTTGTAAGTTCAGTCGGTTTACGAAGTATGAAAGAATACAATTTTCTATATTTCAGGCCGCGGTTGCTTTAAATGAACGAACAATTGGGTCTGGGGCTTTTATTTCTAAACACTACGTCATAACAACTTGCAGCGTGGTTAGGTATGTTGAGTTGTCGCCGTCTATATCAGTGGTTCACAACCTGTGATCCGCGGGGCCCTAAGAGCTCCGCGTGCACTTCCCAGGGGCTCCGATCCGAATAAGAAACAAAAAGTAGAATAAAAATAAGAAAACTAGAAATTACGGAAATTTTCCAAGACGAGACTGAGCGGGGCGCCGGCTTGTCGCACACACTCTGTCGCATGCCTCGTTTTAATGGCCCTTCTTGAAACTGAATTCCTGGAATCTGCTCGAAGCTTCTCGAAACTTAGCCCCATATAAATAAAGGCTGGTTAGTCGATTTGAAGTCACTTCACAGTGAATTTCCATAGCGATAACATTGTTCCTTCCGCGAGTTTTCTGTGCGTTTGACCTCTTTGTGAGTGTTTAGTTGTGAGGTTAGTAAGTTTTCATTAATAAAGTGTTATGTTTCGTTCTACTCGTACATTCGAACCCCACACTACTGCGATACATTTCGGGTAGAAAGAGGTTACATTACTCAGTTGCTTTTATTGGTTTTCAAGTTGGTAGGTAAGTATTTGTATTTTGTTATAAAATTTTTATTTGCTTTATTTTGTATTCTAGGTTCGGGTATTCTCATATACCTGGGTGATTTTCTTTTAGGCGTGGATCGCTGGTTTCAAACAGGTACTTACTTTGAAGAAAAATGATGTTACATTTGAAAAGGAAGACAAACCAGCAGCTCACTCAATTACTTCGCCAGATGAGCCAACGATAAAAAAGATATTAACCAAGCAATGCACTCGTGTGTTTGTTTGTCAGAAGAGCTTTCCGCAAAAGAAACTAAATCTGCGGCGTCACCACAATCATTGTTTGTAAAACGTGGCAGAAGTGGAACAGAGGGGGAAAGATCTCACCATAAAAAAGAAAAATACGAAGGAAGTTACTTGAATATGGGATTCACAGAATGATCATCATGGTGATTTGCAAAAACGTGTTGACCAACAGTTCCATGTTTCGTGCTAAACTGCTGCGTCATTTTGAGGGAAACCATCCCGAGTTGAAAGAGGTTTTTTCAAGAGGAAGTGCAACGAAATTTTGGCTTCACAGGAAACTATGACATGCTAAAACCAATAATAAAAAATTACTGGAAGCTTCCTACCTAATAAGTAATAAGTTACCGCGTAGCTCGAGCTGGTGAAGCTCATACCATTGCAGAAACTCTTATTAAACCTTGTACAATCGATATTGTCAAGTGTTTGCTTGATGAAAAAACTGTTAAGTTAGTCTTCAACATTTCTTTACCAAATAACACCGTTGCTAGACGAATCAGCGATATGGCTGATGACGTGAAAGAGACACTTACCGGTCGCATCAGGTGTACCAAATTCGTACTACAAATAGATGAATCGACTGACGTCACCGGGTTGGCAGTTTTAATGGTATTTTTTCATTATGTTTACTTACAAAACTTCTTTTCAGACCACTACCAACCAACACATCAATGGGTGAAATATTGAATCTTTTGGATGAATTCTTCTCATCAAATAAAATACCGTGGGAAAACTGTGCAGATATATGCACTGATGGTGCAAAGACAATGATGGGTCACAATGCTGGAGCCAATGCCAAACTTAAAGATAAGGCAAAGAAATGTAGCAGCTGCCATTGCAATCTTCATAGACACGCGCTAGCTTCGAGAAAAATTTCATCTGAGCTATCGATGCCATAAAAATAATAAACTATATAAAATCGCGGCCTCTTAAAAGTAGGCTCTCCAAACTAATGCGTGAAGATATGGGAAGTCCCCATGACTCCCTCCTGCTGTACACTGATGTAAGGTGGTTTTCTCGAGGAAAGGCGTTGACACGTTTGATGGAACTACGTACAGAGGTAGCAGCATTTTTGATAGACCATAACGCTCTATCGATCGGCAACGCCCTGTAAAGGTTAGCCGCTCTATTGGCGACAGTTTTAAATAATGAAGACTGGGTGTGCAAACTGGCGTATTTGGCTGACAGTTTTAGAAAAATTAACGAAATGAAAAGCTTCTTGAATGAAAATAACATCAAGATTCAAGAAAAAATACTGAATTCAGGCTTATCTCGAAGCTTTGAAAGACTCGTTTGAACAGTATTCTCCGACAGCTCAAGATTAGGTGCTTGATGACTTTAAATAGGTACTGAACGTGTTCAACCTGAACAAAAAACCACCCAGCTTAAACTCACCAGAATACGAGGTCCTCATAGATTTGACATCCAGCGAACCAAAAATCGCGTTTCAAAACTAAAGTCTATCAAAGTTTTGGCTGTATTTAGAAGATGAATTCAAAATCTTGTCCGAGAAAGCTGCCTTTCTCAACTACATATCTCTATGAAGCGGGATTCTCCGCCTATACACGTACCAAAACAAAATACAGAAGCCGCTTAAATGCAGAACCAGACATTCGCTTGCAATTATCATCAATTGAACCTGGAATAAGAAAACTATGCAAAAAAATGCAACAACGTTATATTAAATATAAATTGTCTTCTATAATAAATAGTAAAAATTTCGAATAATAAGTAATGAATTGAATTGGATGTAATGATTAAATCTCATCTTCCTCCCGTCTGTAACACTACTCCTATACACCATTAACTTGTAACACATAGGGTAGGCCTAAGGGGCTCCGCCATAGAAATTGATTCTAAGAAGGGCTCCGCGAGTCACAAGGTTGGGAGCAACTGGTTTATATCATTCAAACTTAGAAATTTTTGATTCGCCTAAACAAGTCATTTATTAGGAGTAATTTTAAACTTGAGAATGATGGTAAGGACTAAATTTCAGTCCATATTATAACAAACGCGAATGTAAAAATATTAAGCGAAGTTTGAAATGCATTTAATTTAGTCAATTCACTCGCACGTGTGTTTGATATGACGTTATTCGATCAGGGCATTCACTGAAAAGCCACACGCGTCGTTTCAAGGTTGCATCTTTTAATGCATGCATATGGAAGTGCAATGAACGGTGAAACCTGACACCTCGTACGTGCTTCAATGCAGTTATGCACTCTCCACGTGCATAAGATAAGACACTAAATATTGAGAGAAAGGGGTCAAATTTCTGTATAAATGCTAAGCGAAATCACATAAAAGATATGGTTTATATCCAGACATCACAGTAGCAACATGTACGACAGAAGTGACACCCATCAAGATGATGTTCCAGTAAATACATGTAAGATTGTTTTATTTTAAATTAACTATAATTCTGGACTTGTAAAATATTTGTGTAAATTATTTAAATTCGTTCTATGGACTTAGTCATTTTAAATGTAATCAGAACTTAGAGTAATTTATATTTGTTCACTTTGGATCAGGACTTGTAATAATTTGTATCAACGCATTTTGAATTGGGACTTTTATATTATTTTGTAAAACTAAAGCACAGATATGAAATACGTGAATGTTAGTTGGATTTGACTTTGAATAATAACTTCTCGCAAAAAGCCAAGCAATATTCAAGTGGCGACGTTGGTCAAGGACTCTACCTAAATTATTAAAGTAACTTATTTATATTAATGCCCAACATTAAAGGCAACACGGCTTCGCCACAATATTTAAGCAGGAGGTAAATTTAGGCAGTCATAAACCATGGTTTCAGGGTAGGTACCTTATTTTATAGTTTATAATACAACAAATCCACTGAAGCTGTAGTTTAATCCAAGTTAAGCTAAACTTCAACTGAAACTTGTATTAAAATACCAATCCAAAGTTAAGTCGAGCTACACTCACGCCGTGGTCTGAGCGTACTTAACTTAAAGTTGTATTAAAATATTGACCCTAAATCCAGTCAAACTAGACTCAAATTGTAGTTTAAATCAACTTAAGCTACGCTTCTACTTAAACCTATACTAAAACACTAACCCTAAACATTGGTTACTTCATTATTTTTTGTCATACAATGAGATTCCACATAAGACAAACCCAGAGCTGGCATTAGTCCATGGCGAAAGCCTATTCAAAATTTTAAACTGCACTACTAAAACCTATGTAATCTTTAGGAAAATTGATTTCTGACTATCAAACCTGTGAGTTCCAATTTTCTCAGGGTTTTAGAACTCAACAGACAAAGTGTTTTTGTTTTACGCACGCAATATTCGAAAAATTCATGTACTTAATTAAAATGAATTTTATCACAGATCTGGAAATGAAGCACCAAAGGATGTGATGATTTACTACCCATTTTCTGTAGAAGGAGAAATAGAAAATAAAAATGTTACAGCCGAGAAATTAATTCCACATCCCGACTGCGGTGGTTCTAACACTATCGGGTCTATTGCCGATCTTGGACTTATCAAGGTATGTGGGTCGAACCAGTAATAAATAATTAAATAAACAAATATTACTAGCCCGAGCAATACATAGGGATATACAACTGGGTTCTACGTAAACAAAATTCTCGAGTCCAATTCTTAGTATAGGTTGGAAAATTGTTTGTCAATAAAAATCTTGTGGTGCAAAATAAAACAATCGGTCCCATGCCAACATGAATTTCTACACATAGGTACTAAAAGGAAAGGAAAGAAAACCAGGGTTATAAATCTTTTAAATCTGTCAGAATTCTAGTCTGGTAGTGCCAATGACCATCACAGTCAAAATGCATTGAGATCCTTGACGCCTGCAAGCCTAGACCTAGGCCAATAAATAAACCAACTAACAAAGAAGGAACAATAGTATAAATGCTTAAGGAACTATAGACAGAATTAGGAAAGTTCATTGCCAAACCATCAATATGTATACAAGACATGGTCTAAATAAAACGTCATATATCCACAGCAAAACAAAATCTACAAGAGCGTTACAAAATCACTTTATCCAAGCCTACGTCTTGTTCGAAAAAGAAAAACACATAAGGTGTTTTGGTCAGAACAAACATTAGCAACTAGGATGGACCCTTTGGTTGAAGGAAGTTTAAACAAATAGCCTGTTATTATGTATCAATGCATACCGAGCACCAGGCAGAACTTGCCCATCCAAAGGAAAATATAGGGACTTACCCTAAATATTAATGGGTTAATGATTATCAAAGATAATCATATAACAAACAAGATCGCCGACATATTGCACTCCCCAAAACATGGAAGAACGTACGACTTACTAGAGAATTCCGGCAGTAACTTTGTCGGTCTTATAAATAAACCCCTAAATACCTATGTGATGCTTAGACACAAAGCCATCGACTTTCCTGGTGCCTTAAACTTAACTGGCTACAACAATATTTTTAAAATATATTTAACAGTTGCTTTTCTAGTTAAAGAAACAAATGTATATCGAAAGCCAAAATTAACAATAGCAACCACTCCGTGTAATATCTAACCGGTAACTTAATTACCCTTCTTTTTATTTGTGACGTAATAGGCGAGAAGAATTCTGACTGGTCGAACGAGGTCGAACTAGTCGCAGTCGTGGCTCAGTTGATTTAGCGTGCGGCTGATTGCTAGGGTCACACATACACCGAAAATACCCGACTGCTTCCCACGGAAGGCAATGGCAAACCACTGAGATATACTGCCTAGTAAGTTTTCTCGGAGTAGCAGTGCAAGCACTTCCGTGGTTCGGAGCCCACGTTAAGCTGTAGGCTACTTGACACGCACACCACAGACATATGGAGAGATGATCGGCAACGCCCTGTAAAGGGCACGCCACTTCTAGAAGAAGAAAAACTTGACCATACCCTTGAGGTATTTAAATTTTCAAAAAGTCAGCCTTCAACTATTTCACTGTCGGGGAGGAATGTCAGTAGCAGGTAACAGTGCCAGATGCTGGGAAGATAAAAGTCAGTTTAGTTGTGTCATCTGTATTGGAAGCACAGGCCTAAAACAGATTTAAACGCATTATAACATCAATAACAAACCTAAAATTACTTTTCCGCAAACTATCGTCAATTTAATCTTCCCGCTAAACAAGGGCGTGGCCAAGCTCATCCAATCAGAACCTCTCCCGCCTATTACGTCATGAGAGTGGGGGCAACTAATTGTTCGGTTGTTTACCTATGTGACATACAACTTTTTTTATTGTCCAAATTTTTTGAAAAACCTACCAATTCGGTGTCAATTAAAACTGTAAAATACCCTACGAGAAAATTTAGATGTTATTAAAATCACTATAAATTTTAGATAAATGGAAAAATAAAAGGTAAAGGGTTTCCCCAATTTCCTAAATTCCCGACAAAACACATATCAGAAGATGATGCCCAGTTTATTCTTGGCACTTACCGAATGCAAAATGTAAGTAAATTAATTTTTAAGCAATGCTTCAAAATAATAATGTACCAATTTCAAGGAAATCGCAACTGACTACAGGCAAGCAATATGGTACGTCATAACGAAAAAAGTAGAATCCGAACTATGCGAATCGATTTTAGACTTGGACGAGCAAAATTTCAGCCCGGCTTTAAATCTTTGCATGGCTTACTACCATTTTGGGGATGGAAATTATTGCAAAGTAAATTATTATGCAATTGTAAGAAAATGCTGACATTTTGTGAAATGATTTATTTCAGGGTGACATTGGAGCTCCTCTTTCAATCAGGTACAACAACACCGACATACTTATTGGTTTACTTACACATAAACACGAATGTGGACATACCAGAGAAATTGGTAATTTCGTGTGCATTAAAAATAATAAAGAATGGATTGAAAAAACTATCAAGAAATAATTGCGCAGATGATGGTTGTATTAACGAGGTTATTAAAGAATAAAAAATTGTAAACGTGTTTATATTTTTCTATAAGTTACGCAAATATAGTAGGTAATGCTGTGTATTTGGCGTTTTAATCAGTTTAACCTTAGCGCTAAAAAGATAAAGGTAAAGCGCACAAGATCGGTAAAAGAAGAAAACTGACCATACTCGTCGACGGGTGAAGTTATGTAAGTTTGTCGGCTCCGTTTTTATTTCTTAATTAGGAACTTTATGTTAAACCTGTCATGTAAAATTGCTAATCGGGTTTGAATAAGTGCAAAAGATTTATAAATAAATTCGATGTAAATAAAAATTTCGTGTTTTAGTAATTATTTGGACTTTTGACAAGTAAGGTGAACCAGTACAAGTGTTATGATAATGAACAATTTACATGAATGCGACGACTTCGTCGCTCAAACAGTGCAGATGTGAGTTACCCCTATATCAAACCAACACCAACACCTGCTGAAGCACCTAGTGCAGCAAAATCAGGCATTGGTCCATGAAAATTTACCACGACGTAAAACATTATACATACCAAATAAAAAGCAGAGGTGTTTTACGTAGAGTAGTTCTAAAAGGACTTCATCATACCGTGTACTTAGATGTATTTAAAGCTGAAATCATACGTAACATACATAATGTGATAAGCAATCACGATAGGAAACCACCTCCGATGTTTCTCTGTATATTGTAACAAAGCAGTAATCGACATTCACGCGCGAACAGTTGATATGACGTCATTTGCTAAGGTCCTTACACTAGCGAGGCACGTGTATACCATTTCACAACTACATCCTCCAAGAATGTGGGAGAAAGCACGTATGTAGCTCAAAGACAGTGCCATTGCACTTGTAATTCGATACTTCACATTCTGGTAAGATCATAAGCTTAGTAAATGGAGAAGTGAACTTTGCTGTTTAAATGTAATTGGAATTTACCTCTTAACTTGTTTAAGTGTTTACTTGAAAGTGTAACTTAGAATAACCTTTGTAAAACCTGAAGCAAAGCCACAGAATACATGTTGTTAGTTGAATTTAACTCTTAATAAAACCTCTCGTAAAGCCAAACAAACACTCACGTGACGTAGTTGGTCAACAGACTCTACCTAAATTAAATTAACTTATTTTTGTTAACTTGTAACATATCTGTTCAAAACCACTACGCCACAATATTAGTTACACTAAGCTATAGAGTTATAAGTAAACAAAGAACATCAGCCCTTATCAATAAGAACACTGCTTGAGAATTATTTACTGATTGAGAAAAGGGTCAACACTAATATTCCTTTAAGAACCACAGCCGAAATAGATGAAGCTGTGGGGAATCTGACGCAAGTAATTAAAGATGCGACATGGAACTCAATGCCTGAAACAAACCATAACGTCACGCACCTAAAGTGCTCTATAAAAGTGAAGGAAGCCATACTCATAAAGAGAAGACTAAAAAAGACTTGGATGTTCACTAAAAATCCCCAAGATTAAAGTGTTATATGCAAATTGAAAAAACTGTTTCTAAATGAAAAAACCAGACAATTTACGAATACCTACAACCTGCGAAGTATTCCCTGTGGAAAGCGATATCGAAAACTATGAAAAATTAGGATTATAGGTATTCCTCCTATAAGAAAGATAAACAGATCATGGACACGAATTGATAAAGAAAAAGCGCAAACATTCACAGATCAGTTGGAAAACATTTTTCAACCCTACGTATCAGAAGACCCTCGACATGAGGAAGACATTAAAAAAACTTTCCTTGGTAGTCCACTACATTGCAACCCACGAATATACTCGAAGTTAGCGCAGTGACTTAAATTTAAATTTAAACCCGAAAAAGTAACCAGACTATGACTTGGTAACTAACAGGCTTTAAACAACTCCCATTAAAGGTAATATATTAACTTAGAAATGATCACTAACCATCATACTGGAAGGCGAGTCAAATTATTATCATATTAAAACCAGGCAAGCCTGTAGAAGATATTACAGGCCAATAAGTCTGTTCCCTATTCTGTCCAAGATATTTGAGAAAATATTCTTAAACAGGCTTAAGCCGATACTCGATAAACTCAACATTATACCACAGCATCAGTTTGGATTCCGCACAGAACACTCCACTGTAGAGCAAAAAATATGTAGCGTTGTTACAACGATAGATAACACCAATCAATAGGTTGCAGATTCTTCAAAAAAAGGCTATGAGAATTAGGTTGATGCAAATTTTTTTTATATGCTCAAATGAATAAACGGGCCCTAGTGTATAGGTTTCTTATGTTTTTTAATTCTAAAAAAACAAATATGATGATTTTAATTAATAAAGTTTGCAATTTCGCTCAGCAACGGGAACCGCCGATAACCGTCGGAATTTTCCGACTGACGCGTGACGTTACACGCTGGTACCTCTGCTGTGAACTGTAGCGTTTACTGGCGTTTAGAGCACATTTATAGAGCATAGATAAACAATAAATTAATAACTCTATTATATTATTTATCTTTCAATACAGAAAGTTTCAAATTGTAGAAAAATGATACCACCGCGGGGAATCGAACCACCGACATAAGGTTAAACGCACCAATGCTCTCACCATTGAGCTACGGAGGTAGGTCCCCGAGAAAGCGTGAAACTTCTACACATGAAACTGTAAATTGAAATCTATTCTAAAAGTCGCACATAAAGTCAAAGAGCCGCATTCACAATGACTAACTACGACAGCACAGACTTCCTTTTAGATGGAAAAATCCCCATCCAGAATGTTTAAATACATAAATATATAAATATTATAAACTAATAGGAAGATTGCCCTACCAAGCGAATTAAATACAGAAAGTTTCAAATTGTAGAAAAAAGATACCACCACGGGGAATCGAACCACCGACATAAGGTTAAAACTGTGTAGAAGTTTGACGCTTTCTCGGGGACCTACCTCCGTAGCTCAATGGTGAGAGCATTGGTGCGTTTATCCTTATGTCGGTGGTTCGATTCCCCGCGGTGGCGGTGGTATCATTTTTCTCCAATTTGAAACTTTCTGTATTTAATTCGCTAGCTAAACGGTTTCACCAACTTTCAGTTTATGCAAATTTAATGGGCTTTTAATGTGCTTGCAATGCGAGTGCGCTTTCGTACCAGCGTGTGACGTCAAAATGCTCTGATTAGTTACCACCTTTTTTAAAATTATTTTAGCGGGAAATTAAAAAACTTGAACTTCATTAATTTTTTAAAAATCACTTAAATGTTTTTTCAGAAATTCTTTAAAGTTAATACGTTTTATACGTTCAGAATGTATGAAATATGCAAATATAGTGATATAATTTTTTTTTGCATCAACCTAATTATCTTCAAATGTGGTAGGTATACTTCTATAGCTTTAATGTTACGAACTTTGAACTGACTTTCTATTAAACAATTATTAAAATTTAATGTCATGATCTTAGTATTTAAAATTTATCATAAACAAATGACAGATTACATTAACAAAAAAGTTCAACGTAATAATGATATTCACCAGTATCCGACTAGAATTAACAGAAATATAAAAGTAAAAAAGTCAAACAAAACGCAATTTCAAAACTCAATATTTATTAAAGGAGTTACAGATTTTAACTTACTTCCACCAAACATAAAAAATGCTACCAATACTAATCAGTTTAAGAAATTGTACCTGAAGCATCTGTATTATCTAAATAACTAAAAGCCTGTAACTTAATTGTATATTAATGTGTATCTTAATAATTGTAGCAAATGTTCTAAATAAATCTACTTACTTACTTACTATTTACCTTTGAAAATGGAGAATGCTGCACGGCGGCCTTTCTAGATGTCAGCCAAGCACTTGATAAGATACGGCATCAAGCGATGTTATAGGTACTACCTCTTTCTATCAGGTACTACAATCATATTTAACTAACATCATTATCAAATATCAAGAGGAAATTAGGGAACTACACCCCGTACAATCGGGAGTACCGCAGGGCAGTGCCGTAGGACCAACATTGTACTTAATATACCTACCGTATAAACTGCAACGATTTTAAGACATTTAAAACTATCACAAAAGCGCCATGGTTTATGACTAATAAAACCCTCTTCTCGAAGTGGCGTGCCCTGTACAGGGCGTTGCCGGCCCTCTCTTCATCTGCCTGCGGATACCTACAGATTTGCGTAGGCTCCGAACCACAGAAGTGCTTGCACTTCTACTCTAGAGAAAACAACTAACTAGGCAGAGATATGTCGGTGGTTTGCCATTGCCTTCCGAGAGAAGCAATCGGGTGTTTTCGACGTATGTGTGGCCATAGCAATCGAACGCGGGTCAATCCCTGTGGTTAGATGCACACTGAATAAACTGAGCCACGACCGCGGCAATGAAATGAAATCCTACACTACGATTTAACTTCACCCAAACTCTCTTTCTGTTAATCGTTTAGATATTAGTCAAAGAACATATCGTCTAAAACGCGGCGAACCTTTTGATGTAGAAAACCTTTAATAAACTTGTTTAAATAATTTACTAACCGTAGGGTAGTTATTCTTAGTTAAATCTTTATTGTAAGATACTAACCGATGAGGTCTGAATCACAAAACGTTGGAGATCCTCCACAAGGGGTTCTTGAGCCGGCCGCTCCCTACAGAGCGGATGTTGGGTTCGATAAATTGAACAACGCCGCTTAGCGCCCGATGCTTTCCGCTAGCGTTTAGGGCAGAGAAGAGGTGAATTCGTAGAAAAAGTCACAAAAGGATTCCGGTAGAGATAGGCGAATTTAAATTCGGCGGCAGGGAAGAGTCGGTCGAACAGCCCACGACCACGTCCTTGCGAAGTGGGAGGATTCGTAGAATAGATCGACGGGTGGTAGGGCCACATGGTTTCTACCCCAGTATGATAGAAAGGCTACAGATGCAGTGGGTAGTACCCTCACACTGGATTACCGAGCTCCTAACAAGGCACGGGAACTTTAGGACGAGGTTGAGGTCCTTCGGTCGGGTATATAGGGACGAGTGCGAATGCAAAGCGGAGGACACGAGCGAACATCTCCTCGTCGACTGGACAGGACCTTGTCGGAGAACAGGTCTTCGTCCAATTCACGGAGTTCGTGGAAAGCATACTCTAGGTGCGGAAGGAGCAGCGTCGCCAAGAAGACTAATATTTGATTCTTTTCAGCTTCCAACACCAGTGGGAGCATTGCACGTGCATCTGGTAGCGATATTCCGTGCTTTATCGCATGCCTCGGGCTTGGGACCAAGCCCCCCGCTCGAAACTGGGCTTGGATTTAAGGCAACAGTACTAAGTAACCGTTACGGGGAGGATTGACCAACCGGGCTCGCCTGGGCCCTAATCAGGAAGTCAGTGTGCTAAGCTGGCGTCCGGATATGGGAGGAGTCCGGGGCAACAGTTGCCGCCAAAGGTTACGTCAGCTTCGTGCTGGTGGACGCTTTGTACCTTGAAACGTCGCAACGGCGAGGAGAACACCGGAAACGGCCGTCTCGCCGTCCGAAAGGGGAGGGTGGGTATGCTTAATTGCTTGGTGCTGCCCTAGTCATCACTTTCACGGGTGTAAGATTTACACTACAACATTCACTTATTGCTCTAGGGCAGCGCTTGCATTTTTGCTCTTTAAGATAAAATTTGGGCATTTTTCAGTCCACTTGGTTAAAGTAATACAACGTGATCATAATAAATTTCATATAAAAAATCATAACGCATAAAAATGATGTGTTTAATCTCGTTAAACGGAAGGCATATTCAATACCAGCGTTCAAGGACGCTTTGGGCCCACAATTTGAACTTCAAACTGGGAAGACAAAGACAAAGTATTCCAACTAGTATGCGGATTAGATCCCTACTATAGTGGATGTTCTTTAAACTCAACAATATTCTAGTTGAACAGGACAAAATGGCCGTGTCAGTCGTCAGAGGTTGCAAACCCAAATCTCTCCAAGACATAAACAATTTTAAAAAAGATAATCACAGATACACTAATTTTCCTTAATTTATAAAGTCATTTAATTCTCATCATCCACTGCAAGCAGGATAATGGGCAACTCAGTTTTTGTATTAAATAAGGCAATCACCATTTGCATTTCCTTTAAAAACAAATTGAGAACAACATCAGAACATTTACATCCGTATATATTTCTCTTTATTTTAAAACGTTGCTATCAAAAGATGTCCGCGAATATGTTGTGAGTTTTCTGTATTTTCGCCTGTCTTACTTCAGAGATACTATCGGACGGATCTTCTGAATCGCTTAAGGTACGTCTTTTATTAAATGCATTTTACCGATTGTCTATCTCAAGGGAAGTAGTGTAATGATTAATACAATGGCGGGTCATGTCAGACAGTATTAAGCAGTTCCAACGTAATGCTACGCTTAGTCGCTTAGCAGAGTAAATTTCACTTACGCCCCTTGTGACGTAAGTAAATAACTATCAGATCAAATGGGTGTGTGTCTATGATTAAACACATCACCTTAATGTGTTAATCCAATGCTTCACAAAACAAAATTACACAAATCCATGCCCTCAAATTGAATGGCCTACTAAATCTGACATATATTTGCCCATATAATATTTTCAGTTCTACCAAAATGACTACAAAATCAACTTCGAAAGACTAGAACTGGTTCGATACGATAAACAATACATTAAATATGAGAACATTGTTACCTATAAATACAATCGAACGTGCCCTGCCGTGAATATAACAATGGAGTTTAACGTTGATTTAGGTCATAATTTCCAGGTCAGTACTCACTTTAATTCTGTGGGATATTACCGAATTTTAAAAGCAATCTTTATAGTTTATAGTGCAAGCTTATAAGTTTTTAAGCAATGAATATCGATATTTTCCGGTGCGCCTTCAGATAAATGCATGTGATACTATAAAAAATAATGTCGTTGGATCTGGTTCATTTACAAAGCTTGGCAATTTCAGTGGATGTCCACTTAAGAAGGTATTTACCTTGGTGTACACTTAGACATGAGGCTAAGCTGGAGCTTTCATATAAATTGCAAGCTAAAGCAATGTTACCACCGATTAAAACAACTATATCCGCTAATAAATCGGAAATCTCCGCTCAGACCAGAGTGTACAATACTAATGTATAAAACTTTAATCCGACCCCTGGCGTTGTACGCCTCTTCAGTCTGGTGCAACACAGCTAAAACCAACATCATCAAGTTGCAAAGACTCCAAAATAAGGTCCTCCGAATAGCGGTAAACGCACCATGGTATGTCCGAAACACACAGCTGCATTATGAGCTAGGAATCTCGCCAATACAAGACTATATTCACACAAGTGCCAAAACTTTCATAGACAATATTGATAAGTGCGACGGTGCAAAATATTATAAACTTTGCAAGCCCAATATTCATGTGCGACTCAAGAGAAAATTACCGCAAGATGTAATACAAGGTGACATTAACAATTAAATCTAGTTCAATACTATAAAATAATTCGGGACATTATTCTAAACCCGCTTTAGAACTAGGCATTGTTAAAATGTAAAACAAATTAATGTGGTTCATGTATATATAATTAGTAATGTCATGTATAACAATTGATATGTTGATCTGACAAATATATTTATTAAAAAAAAAAAAAAAAAGAAGGTATTTATCTTTAATTACATTTCGTACGTACGGTCCGGTGCATATATTTTATGTTTTTTGATTATGCAACACACTTATACCAGCTTGGCATCTAAGACTAAATATGCGGCCGCTACTTTATTCTAGCGTATACTGGAGACTTCCAGGGACGTCCAGAGTATTCTCGGCGTTTGATATTCATAACACGCATTTCAATGACGTGTCCCGCTACAATATCCAATTAAAAAGGAACATATTTGTTAATATCTACTTTCTCTAACAAATAGGGAGTTATGTATTACATTGGGAAATGGACAATAGACGAAAGTCAATTTCCACCACTCATACCCGACGGCAAATACATGGTACAACTTGACCAACTCTTGCAGGGAAAATCAATAAGTACGATCCAAGGTTATGGAAGCGTCAGTCGTCCAGTTTCTTGGACATAGTCTGTATCTTTTATCTTTAGAAGTTCTTAAGTTAAACTAATTCAAAAATGTCATTTTGAATTACTGCTGCTTTTTATTAATGTCATTCTTTAAGCAGACGGTTTTAATGTTTATTCTGTTTTGCTTGGTGTTATTACATGGTGTTAATATAAAATAATAAAAATCGCTTGCAGTATTAACGAACTGTCTTTCTTCAAATTTCAAGAATACGTTCTTGAAATGTATGTGATCCACCGAACATGATCGACTCGTAGCTAGTGATTCTTGTCTATACCACATCCCACACTTCCAATCAATTTCAGTTCTTTACAAAAATATTGAAGCACGTTCAAGTAATGAATCTTTTTAAACTATAAACTTCCTGCTTATTCGAATTCTGAATAAGGACCGATGGTCTGAGGAATAGCAAGACTGCCTTGTGAACCAAAGGTTTTAAATTCCAATCCGGCCGAGATCAGGTGAGATTTTTCATACGGAAAAGTCTGCCTCCTTTTTTTAGGCTACGATATTTATGTTTGATTGAATTTCTTTACTTTTTAAAATTTGTTGTTCAATAATTATGTATTTTTAAATCATTGAAGGATAAAATCCCCTTCCAGGTGTGAGTTTAAGAAAATTAATAAAACAAAATAGTCAACGTTTGTTAAGACACTTGGCACCCACAAGCCTAGCTCTCGCTTTGAAGACTCGAGCGAAGAAAGAAGATGAAAAAGTCGACCCCAAAAATAAAATACAAAATCAAAAGCAACTTAAAAGAGAACAAAAACGTGGAAAAACATATTTTTAAAGTAAACCTAAATAAAATAACAACGAAATGCTAATATGTATATGTACTAAAACGAATATAAAACGCGTCGAAAAATAACAAACATACTTAAAAACAATTACAAGGACTTTGAAGTCACCTTCATATAAATGGCAAACATATTACATGACAAAAACGTACATTGATAAAGTTTTTAGAAGTTAATGTAGTAGAACAAATGATAAGCAGATTAAAATCTATTTTTATAGAACATAATAACATCGTAACTTTTGTAGTTTTCAAACAATACAAATAAATGTTAAGGTTAGCACACTTGCGTTTAAACCCGACACCTCGGGTTCGATTCCCAGTCCAAGTCAGTGAGATTTTTAATGCGGAAAAATATCTGAAAGCATGTCCTCTTTCGGATATGAGGTAAATCCGTAGGATCCATGTCGGTACAATGTTTGCACGACGAAAATCCTTTCCAGGGGTAGGAATCCCCTGGATTCGGTAAAATTCTAATCGGATAGCGCCAATAACCATATTACCATATAATACTAGTCGACGCGCGTTCTCTAGTATCCGCAAGCGTAGATAGTGTGAAAATGAAACTTGAAAGTCTAACAAACGGAATCAGCAGGAATCATAAACTGGCCTTGAATTGTGAAAACCACAAAAAGATGGTGCAAAATAGCAGAGAATGTCAAAGAATGATCTGAATACGTTAGGTAATGGTAGTAAAGTGACAAACAGCGATGACGCACATAGGTGAATTGGAAGATTTATCTCATGGTATGCATACAAACATATCAACTTAACATCACTAATTAAAATGCTAGGAAAAGCGCTAACACCCATGAAAATGCTGGATTTCGGTATACTCCAAAAAACCACCATTCTTCTTCGAGCCCAAACTGAAGTTTTGGTTCGGCAACCTGCTGACACATTAAGAGTCATTAGGGGAATGGTCTCTTTAATTGTAGAATTTACCATCAGGAAATATCAACGTTATCTTCAGTGTGATTTTATGCGAAAAGAATACTCCTCTTCTTCTTCCTCTTCTGGCCGAAGTCTAGGGTAATCCAGGCTAGGGAGATCCCTCTTTGCACGTATTCCGGGCAGAAGACTAACCTTACGCAAGAGGCAAGGAAGATCGACCCGCATAGTGCGCGATGTTAAAGGTTATCAAAGGTGTTAGTAAGACGAATGAGACTGCCGGCTTAATTTACCTTGCAGGGATATCGCCAGTCTTTAGAATCGAACCCGAACTGTCTATTTTTAAAATCGAATTTCCTAAGAAGGTTATAATAAATATATGTTGTCAATATTTCTTATACTTTCTGTTAGAGCTTAGTGTTCTTCATTTCCCTCCTTGTCCTAATCAAATAGCCTATTAATAATCCGTAAGTGTGAGTTCCCTTAATTCTCTTGGCGAACATGCTGCATAGAAGGCTCACCTTACCTAGAGGAGGATAAGAAGACGATCTATTCGCAGTGTTGCAGGGTTAATAGTTGCTAAAGGTATTAACATGTCTTCTGCAGCACAAAGAACTATACAACATTCTATAAATTCCATTGAAGATTTAAGGCGTCAGAAATCAAACTCGGTAAGCTTGCGTAAAATAGAGGCGTTTTCTTTATGCAGCTATCTGCTGCTCATCATACAATTGATTTTTTATATCATTTTCAATTATCTTATCCTCAATTGAAGTATGTACACATAGAGTAGAATCAAAATGAGAAGGACACGTACGTCATCAATGATCTGCGCGTCGGGAAAATTTCAGTGGCATAACACAAGATTTTTAACTAAGCTATGTAAATACGTAACGAACGAAACAAACACAACGAACGCCAATGATTTGAACGGTTTCTGGTCTAAGACGCATTGTCACGTGAGTGCTATTCTCGTTTTGATTCTACTCTGCCAAGGAATTTTTACCCAATGCATCTGAGGCACATGCTTTCCAAACGTAAACGTAGCAACACTTACGCTCCGCGAGGGAGTATGGTCGGCAACATAAGTGGTTACGACCTTCCAAATTGCTTTCATACCTGGTTTTCTCGTACGCTGTGAATACAGGGTGATGTGGTAAGCACCACGACTTCGACAACCGTATATCTTCCCTGCCCCACTACAGTGTTTCGGTTCCCAATTATTTTCAGTGACTGGGTAAGCTACCCGCCGGACATCCGACTCGAGTTTGACTCCAAGACCGTGCGTGCTTTAGTCGAATGCCTTAACCACTCTACTACTCAGGCGATACATACTTTCCACTTCATGTAAATTAAAATCTTTAGCATAGATAAAAAAAACCAAGATCTCTGACCTGTGGTTACGGTTTTACACTACGTTTAGGAGTTCGTTCTAAGATGTCGCCTCAGTAGCACGAAACTAAAATATGACAAAATACTAACTCCCTACTGCATTAAGTTTCTTGTTAAATCTATGTGAAGGTCAGTTGTCTAATCTGCGGATGTCACAAGAATTTTACAAATGGCTACTGTAACAATACTGGTTAAATAAAGAAATTTTCAAGCAGTGCCATCTTTAACCGTGCTCTGAATGCATTCATAGTGTAACCTAACGCACATTGACATCGGGGATCTTGTCTTTAGTTTCTAAACTAGACTGGCCGAATATTCGTTGTCGTTTTGTTGCCAAATCATCATAGTTACACAAAATGTTCCTAGCTGTTTCTGGTTCTGCAATTAATAATCGTCAGCCAATCGTCTCCTTCTTCGGTGTTTCTTTTTTGTTTTTTTTTCTCTTTCAATTATTTTGTGGTTGTTAATAAAGTTTTATTGTTTTTGATGTATTAGACTCTCATTTATCCGAAAAAATTTAATTCCTGTATCTTTAACCCTTTGTTTTGTTTTTCCCGAGAATAAAAAGTAAGGGGCTCGGTTTTTATTTTATCCGTCTGCATTTGAAGTAAGCGCTTTTGCTTACTTTGTTTAAAGCCTTCCATGTAAAAACAACCTCACCTGAAAGATGTGTTTCAGACATTGAAGATTTAATCTGTAAGCCGCAGTTAAGACTTTATATTCAACTAACGAATACAATGAGGGAAGTTTTAGTAACGCTCCTATGGTCGTCGTAGAAGTGCTTCACATTGCACCTGTCATAACTAAACAGGTTAACCGTTGTAGCTGTCTAAGTGAATTAATTACTATTTTCGTGCTGGTGATACACCACCAAGATATCGAATCATAAGTAGCAATTGGTGTCAGAATTCTTGTATATAGCCAATTGAGGGTTTTGTGCCCCATTTTTTCCAAACCGGTATCGCCCTGTCCTAAGAGCAAGATTGGCCTTTTTTCTGACCTTTTGCGCATAGCAAAAATAGATCTGATACCTAAATTGCTCAGCAGACACTTCCTCTGATTACGTTCTGCCCCCACAGTTGGATGTCATTGAAATCGGTGAGGTTACTCCTACAGATGAAGACGACCAAAAGTTTTTGGTAGCTTTACCGTTTATTCTTTCCTAACGCACCATCTTTCAACGGTGCGTAAGGCTTGTTGCATCCTCTCGAATATAGTGCCGCCAAACTTGTTGCCTAGTAGTATGATTACAACGTCGGCATATGTTTGAATAAACCCCAATTTCTTCAACGTCATGCAGAAATTTGTCCACTACAAGGCTCCACAACAGAGAAAAACGAACTCCTTCATGCGGACAGCCTCTTGCAGGATTAACTCCTACAGACAATAAAATCAATCGTGATGTGAAATTTATCAATATGTAGACGTTTGGAGAGGAATCGTGTTCTTCAACTACATCTCTTACAAAATCGAACGAAGTACTTGGATATCTAAGAAGGTGACTAAGGCAATTTCCCGATTTGCGCTAATCCCGCAAATCAACTTGTATCTCGCATGATTTTCCGGTCTAATAAGCAAACTGATTCTGTTGCACTGACACTCATAACTTTACAATTAAATAACAATAAATACGTTAAATGCTACAAATGATAGGAATTTTGATTTTTATAAATTAAATTTTAAGGATTCACTCCTTTGGGAAAATATATTTTTTAACGAATAATGTAAATTCCATATAGGTATAGAAAAATATCACATCCGCAGGGATTCAAACCACTGACCTTCGGCTATACGCGCCACTGCTCTACCATATGTAGACGAATATCACATCTTCACAGATTTGCCTGTGTAGCTCAATGGTAGAGCCGTGGCGCGTATAGCAAAAGGTCAGTGGTTCGAATCCCTGCGGAGGTGATATTTTTCTATATATGAAATTTACATTATTCGTTCAAAAAGTAATTTTGATGCTAAGCTTTTTTTGTAGCTGCGCTTAATGATATTACTACATGACGTACAACAAAAGGAAATGGAATGCCATTTACTACATAAAAAAATATGTTGTTTTGGGTAATAGAAGATTTAACATCAGCATAGGTATTTATTTTGAAATTGGTTTTGGTACTAGCAAAATGCTTTTGAAAACGTTTGAAATTTTCGTTATTTTCTTCTCTTTTATTTTTGAAATGATATCGGGTGACAAGTCATTTAAGGTACGTTTTATATGTATTTTTTTTTATTGTACTAAATATATTTTGTATCGTCTATAATTTGGTCAGTTCCACCAAAGTGACTACAAAATTAAACTCGAAAGGGTCGAGCTAATAAGCTACGATAAGCAGTATGTTAACTACGCCCAGATCGTTAATTACAAATATAACAGAACAGCTTCGGTCGTGAATATAACGGTGCAGTATAACGTGGAAGTTGGATATAATTATCAGGTTAATGAAATATCGAATATGTTTATTGTTTTGTAAAGAAGTAATTTACAGTTCCTGGTTCAAGCTTATAAATTTATAAGCAATGAATATCGATATTTTCCAGTAAGGCTACAGTTAAACGCTTGTGAAGGCATAAAAAATAATGTCATTGGGCTTGGTTCACTTAAACGATGTGGTAATTTCACTGGGTGTCCAGTTAGAAAGGTACGAATACTTAGAGTTGCTATTTCTGTATAAAACCTTTGATTAAGCTGAGTTACATTGTAGCTTAAGCTGATGCGCACCTCAGTTAAGCGTTAGACTAAGGGGCTTATAGGGCTATTATTTCAAAAAAGGTTTAAGCAGTCACTTAGCTTAAGTCCGCTTAAACTATGACTTAAGTACAGGTGCAGTCGAGTTTGAAAGCTTAAAGCATCTCACTTGCGTCCTAATTTAAGCCAGCTTCTACTTAAGTCTAGGTATGCTGAAAACCGGCCCCTTAAAGGTGTAAGTACTAGTCTCAATGTAGAAAATATTTCATTTAGAAAGCAAAATGATTACAATAACTTCATTGTTTTGGGAAAACAGGGAGTAAGGGATCACAGCTGTAAATGGACTATAGATGAAGCCGAATTCCCTCCGCTAATACCCGACGGCAAATACATGCTGGAGATTCAACCGCTTTATTTGGGAAAAGTGATGGCAACTGTGCGCGGCTATGGAACCGTAAGTCGCCCTTTATCATGGAGATAATTCGGTGGTGTAAAGAAGGCACGGTTATGGAGGGTTGTAAGCCTGCTCCTGATTTCAGTGGCAAATTACTGTAATAGTATTTAGCTTAAATACTATCTAATTTTAATTTGTTCCATTAAATGCCTTCATATTTAGTCTAGTGGTTAATAAAATTAACCAGTAAATCACTGGAATATTCTATAAAATTAACTACTGAATTATTTTTTGCTTTATTTTATTGCTTGTTTATTTACCGGGCGAAATCTAAACGTAAGGATGCCAAATATCTCTACGCGCGCTAACTGCACTGCCAGGCTAGAATTTTACCAAAACCAAGAAACTTTCACCCCTGGTAGAAATTTTAACCGTTGGCATGAAACTTACGGTTACACCTTGTATGTGAAACAGAGCCCACTTTCAGATATTTTCCACATACAAAATCTCAACTAGAATCGATCGAGATCGAACCCAATACTTTTAGATTACCTACAGGAAAAACATTGTTGGTCTTCTCTACCGAAGCCAGTAAATTTATTGCACGCATCAGCCTCGACACCAACACCGACGCACTGTATGGCCAAGCAGATGTAATAGTATCTTCATAAAGAAGTTTTATTTGTTTATTAGGTAATATTTAAGATTGTGGGTAGCAAGTACTACATCAAGTGCAGCGACTCTCATGGTCATTCAGTGCTATCCGACTATAATTTTTCAGAACCCAAACAATTTCCACCCCTGCAAGGAATCTTTATCGTGCCTACTGTTTTACATCGTATCTGAAGGAGGATAAAATGTTAGATTTTAAAATTTTTACCTGACCTTGGCATGGATCGAACCTGATACATACATAAATTACTACAAACTATTACAAAGACTATTTTGACTTTTGTGTTCTTATTGGCTGATTAATTTTTTATGACGTACTTGTATTTTCTGTTTAAATCCTGGTGAATCTAAGTAATGTAATTCAAACGCTTGTGCTAGATAATTTGCAAACACTGCTGCGTCCTCTTTACTACTGCCAGTTCACATACGGTTCTGATTTTCGTTGGTGGAAAGGATGCTTGAGATCTTTTCAGTTTCCTAATCGCTTTAACCATTTGCTACAGATAGGTTTCATGGATATTCATGGATAGATTTTTTTTAGTTACATTTAAGTTTATTTCGTCGGAATTAACCTCAACTTTGATATTTTAAAAGGGACACCCATATAGCCAAATTTCATTTTGATAACAACCGGTATACCATGGAACAATTGCATTAACAAATCAACCACAATCAAATCAACCAGGTAAGATTCGATGGCCTAAAAGAGAGAGCACGGTTACCTTGTGAGCTAAAGGTTTTAGGTTCGATTTCGGCCGAGGTCAGGTGAGATTTGTCGTATGGAAAAAGTCCATCCTCTTTATTAGGACATTTATGTTTGATTGAATATCTTTAGTTTTTATGAAATTTGTTCTTTATTTTTCTTCAATAGTTATTTTAAATCGTTTATCCAGTGCAAATGTCAAACCCCTTCCAGAGGTGGGAATTTGCAAAATTAATTAAAAAATGTGGAATAAAAAAGATAGAAAAATCAACTCCAAAATAATATACAAACTCAAAATCAACTAAAAAGAAAACGAAAGCATTTTTAAAGAAAACCTAAATAAAATAACAATGGAGTAGGTACTAATATGTATTATAAAAAATTCCACGCTCAGTATCAATGTTAGAATAACGTCTTCCGAGGTGGAATCGTGTCATTGTTGAGACAGAAGAACTCGGTGAACAATGACACGGTCCCAACTCGGAAAACGTTATTTTAATACTAATATGTAGTTTAAAACCAATATAACACTAATAGTTGAAAAATAACAGACACGTTTAGAAGTTCTTAAGGTTAAACTAATTCAAAAATGTCATTTCGAATTACTGCTGCTTTTTATTAATGTTATTCTTTAAGCAGACAGTTTGTTCTGTTTTGCTTGGTATTATTATATGGTGTTAATATAAATAAAAATCGCTTGCAGTATTAACAAACTGTCTTTTTTCAAATTTCAAGAATACTTGTAACCTCCTAAATTGGGGTTGTTGTGCTCTAGGTAACTCAGTTGGACTCCAGGGTGATCTTTGCAGTATCGGAGCTTGAATTTATAACACAGAGACCTTTTGTAAATTTGTTTAATACTTTAATATATAAGAAATAATAACATACTTCTGTGAAATTATATAAGACCATTAACAGGTACAACAAGGAATGAAATAAATTAATTCTGTGAAGATATGTAAACTTAACTACCCGGTCTACTAATAAAATAAAACAAAACGATAACTTATATCTGGTTCTTGGCCCAAGTCGGTGTTCTAAGTGGCTCCGTCAGATGCCGCTGGGTTGGCCTTGCATTACCGGCGGAACTGGGTTAGCCCCTTTGGTCAGTCCAAACCTTTGAATATAAAATTCGCAATTTTTTTGGTGAAATAAAAATGTTCATAGATGTTAATGGAGATCTCATTGATTTTCATTTCTTAGTCAAATTAAATGAATTGCAGGAACAGGAAGGGCTTCATTTAGGTACTAAACTTCGAAATCAGCACATTCACTTTTTTAAACAGAAAATGAAGGTGAAATTGGCAACTCAGTTGTTAAGCCGATCAGTTTCTGATGCATTATTATATTGTCGAGATCAATTACAGTTAAAAGAATTTGAGAATTGTGGTCCGACTGCAGAGTTTATTTTAATAATGAATGATGCTTTTGACATATTAAATTCCCACAAAGTGACTGATTTTGGATTTAAGCAGGCTGCATGCCCAAATAGTATAAATAATGTCAAATTATTTTTTGAAAAATTTCATAACTACATTGTTAATTTAAAATTGACCAATGGAAGGCCTGTTGTAGAGTCTCAGAGAAAATCCGGATTTATTGGGATGTTAATGAGCATTACAAGTTTAATAAATATTTATGAAGAATATGTTGTCAACAAAAAAGCTTTAAAGTTTATTCCGTCCTATAAGCTGAATCAGGATCATATAGAATTATTTTTTGGAACTATTAGATCACAAGGAGGGTACAATAATAACCCAACTTGCAGACAGTTTACTGCAGCTTATAAAAAAATATTAATTCATGCGGAAGTCAGAGAAAATGGTGCTGGTAATTGTGTGCCATTAGAAGACATTAATATTCTTAATGTTAGTTCACAAAATAAGCCTCCAGACCAAATTATTAATGAATCTGTTCCAAATCGTTTAGATCCAAACATTGTAGATGAAGAGGACACTATTTCAAGTTTTTTAAACGACCATGATTATGTTTTTAATTTTAATTCTTTATCCTCATATAGTTTACAAGTTGTCACATATATCGCTGGATTTGTTAGTTTTAAATTAGGTAAGAAATTGCAATATGAAAACTGCATTTCTCAATTATATGGTGATAAGGAGAACTTTTTGCATTCGCTAATTTATCAAAAATCTAGAGGGAGGTTGAGTTACCCGAGTAAAGATGTCATACACATATGCGTAAAATGTGAAACATTTTTAAGGATACAACTACATCAAAACAAACATAAAATTGATAAAAAAATTGTATCCTTAAAAGTTTTAGAATATTTTGTTCATAAAAATATATTCCCAAATATGTTAATGCATGACAATACAGTTCTTGAAAGCCATACAGTGCTATTACTTAAATGCATTTGTGATTTGTATCTGAATACCTACACGTATTCATTTTATTTGTAAAAATGTTATTTCTGGAGATAAGATACGAAACATGTATACAAAATTGATTTTGTTTAAAGGACAATAAATATTTTTATGTGTATATTATTTCTTTAACATGCATCATTTTACAGTGTTGAGACGTACCTAGATAAATGTACATAGGTACAAGTACCTAGGTACTTCTCTTGTACCTTCGTATACTAAAAGGTCCATATTTTTAGAATTACCTTTACCTATACCTAGGTATTTTTTAGAGTTACCTTGTACCTAAAATACATAAAAACTTAAGGTAAAACGTAAATTTTATTTTCGTTGTAAATCTACGTAAAAAAAATTAAACAATAATTTATTGTGGATAGAAAATGGATATATGGTCTAAAATCCCTATTTAATTCTGAAAACATTTTAAGAATTTTATTTTATTTAAAGTGGTAGTTTTTTATATTTTAATTTTGACGATCGATTAAAACAATTATTTGTGCGGGTGTACCTAACCTATACCTACAATATTTAGGTACTATCACGTGCAAAAGTAATGACACCCCTAAGCTTTGTTATTGTATGATAAAAGTTTACAAACTCGTTATTAAATCACTTCGCCTTTGATTAGCACTCTATTTGATTGTGTACAATTTAATTTAATTTTCAATTTTAAGACTGATTGGTACTCTGTTGTATAAAATTTAATTTTCTCTTCTACTTCTGCAATTGGTGGTGTAATAGTTCAACTACTTGTTAATTTAGTTATTTATGTATTTGTACTCTCGACATTTCTTTATTGATTCTTTTTAATTATTAATTTAATTTAATTAAGTATGTATGCTACCATGTAAAAAGGCTAATGCCTGTTTGGTGCATCAAATAAATAAATAAATTTAATTTGTAAAATTCACGCAAGTATCCTTCTGACACGGTACGCCACTGGGCCAACCGGAAACCACTGTCAGCCATATGCAAAGGCCATCCCGGTCAACTATTTATCGAAGCCACGCTACTTCCTGGGGATTTTATATTCAAAGGTTCAAACCTGCAGAGCTGTAGACTTCTACGTTCTTTCACACGTGACTTGAGCGGGCAAATGGCGGTCTCAGTTTGTTGTGCTAATTTGCTAAATAACAGGGAAAAGTACAAGCTCTAAATATTATCTGGTGCGTGGATTATCTGGGGAATTCTCTCCTTCAGGACTGGTACGGATTATTACGTGACTTTCACTGTACAATTACAAGTACGTGAAACTCATATTGTCTCGCCGGTTAACGAAATTGTTTTGTTCGGAGAGCACTTCTTTTCGGTGTGTCGGTACAGGTTACGGTGGTGAGGGATTTGATAGGGTTGTAGAACTACCCATACGGGCCGATCTTATGGATTTGGGGTGAAGAACTACCCATACGGGCCGATCTAGGGAAATAGGGTTGAATAACTACCCATACGGGCCGATCTTATGGATCTAGGGTGAATAGGGGTGAAGAACTATCCATACGGGCCGATCTTATGGATCTGTGGTTAACAACCTTCCCTTGCGGTTAGACCTGGGAATTTCGTTCCGAGCGTACTACGGTCTCGCTTGAGTGCGAATGCTGGCGGATGGTTCGGTTCAGCTATTCAACTTGGAGGACTATGTATAACAGGTAAAAGCGAAACAAAGAAAAATAATCACCTACCTGTATACTTACAAAAAAACTCAAAAGAATTCGCCGACTAACTTAGTTGTTTGCGAGGGCCGTAGATCGCCGAGGATTGCCTTATCAAAGTTAAAACTCATAAAGTGAATACTAATAAAAAATGAAAAAAATTGGGCGCCAGAAAACTTTTCAGTTTTCAAAAAAATATAGAAATACCAATAAGTAATTTTAATGACTTCAAAATAGTTAACAATATGCAAATTAAATAGAAAAAGTAAGAGCAAAAATATGCAACCAAACGTACAAAAACAAATCGCTTAGGTTAATTTCAAAGGAACCAAAAAAAACTAAATATCAACGTTAGTTGAATTAAAGAAAGATATACATGAATGAAAAAAAAACGATCAAGGTGGATAAATAAAAAATAAGCGCTTACCTTTATTACCTGAGTGAAAACAAGTCTAATAAAAATGAACGATCAAAAATAAATAGCAATAGCCTTGTTTAAACTCAAGCTTATTACCTTGAAAAAAAACACGCAAATTCGTTATGCTAATAAAATAAAATGGAAAAACCAACCTAAAGCGTTACATTATATTACAATCAAAAATATAAATTTATTTCGTGAAGCAAAAAAAAAAAAAAATTAATATGAAATAATTAGTACCTATTAATGCAAGTTAAATTCGCTGAAGGCGTTAAAATTCAATTGTATATATATTTTAATAAAGCAAAATTAACAATCACCTCGAAGGTAACACACAAGTTTAATGATAAGAAATTTAATAAATGGACTAAAACCAGGTAAATTCGACGACACTTTACAATTCAATAAACACCGACCTTGAATCCTCCAAGCGATCGAGTGCGAACAATCAGCAATGATAAATAATTTTTCAATACTACCGCATCCTTCAACTCCATAAATAATGCAGCCGCAAAAAGGCAATAACCAAAAGAGCCGGAGTACGGTAAAGTAATGGAAAATAAAACCAAACGAAAAGAAAGAAGCTGTAACAAAGTCGCCATTAACACGTGCGTTCAATGATAAGGCAAAAATCTCCACTTACCACCACAATCTTGGTGCTTCTAAAAAATAATTTCACAAAGTGAAACAAAACCGAAAATCTCGGAAGTTATAATTACGAAAATTCCATCAGAATTAAATAAGTAACTTCGGGATAAATTTTACCAAACTCAACTGCTTCGCAGACAACCCAAACGGAAAAAGCCAAGAGTTCTAGAACGCAACGCCAATCCCCAAACGCGCATGACGCTCTCTCCCCAAATCAGAAAACCTACTCAAAACCAAAAAGTCACTAACTACGTAATCTTTTACCAGTGAATATATAATAAATAGAGGTTCAATAAATGCATTCACCGTAAATAAGCAATTGAAAGGAGCAAAATAATATAACGGAAAATGAACCGTTACACTCCCCCCAACCAAGACGACGAAAGTAGAAACCATCGATCAGAGGAGAGAACTCACCAAAGATGGAACTGGAGAAAAATAAGGTCCGGAGAAAATAAGGAACATGAAAGGAGAATAAAGGACTAAAAAAATAAAATAAAGAAGAGAAAAAAAAACACAGTACTGACCCAACCATTGCTCATCTAAAAATGACAAAACAAATGCCAGTTGACCCCTCGCTGCATGGATGAAAACTGCTGCGCCGGTGGGCCAACCGACCACCCTAACACAACTAGTGTTAGCTCCACTAATGAACAAAAAAATAGATGAGCAACAGCATGGCAGCACCGAGAAAAAACAATAAAAAAATGGGATAAAACGGCACAAAACAACCACAGAAGAAGGAGAGGGTAGGAGGGTTGGTTTCGTGTGGCTGACTAAAAAGACAACAGAAAATTTCAAAATGGAATCAAGCCGAAAAAAAAATGAAACTACTACCACCTTGAGCCACCCGGCACTGGTTCCCGAAAGAATACATCAGTGAACGTAGGTAACTTTCAGTGAGTAGCAGTAAAAATCTTAAACCCACCACCACACTAGGCCAAGGTAAAGCAAACTAGTCCAGGACCGACTAGCCCACTGAAACAACCGCCACCGTGACCAACGGTAGGAAAACGAAATCAAAAATTGCAAAAAACATATAAAATACACGAACACAATAACACAAGGGCAACCTGAAGGTAAAACCCTAGAGAGTGCCTTTTGTATGGGGAAATGGAAAAGACACCCCCGTGGCCTGCCGGCATCCCCAACCAACCATTCAAAAATGCTAGCGAAGGAAAAGGAAAGGATGGAGGACAAAAGACTAAAAACAAAGGTACAAGGAAGACGATTCTGTTAACCAAAAACATGGATAAAAGGTCTTCAGGGAGAAGTAAATGACACAAACACACGCAGGAAAAATATTCAATCAAAGACACGAAAGTGCCTGACCACTCTAACAACGGATGAGTTCGTTGAATTTACAGAAAATCCGCCACTCAAATAAACTTCCCAAAATAAATCCATAATCAGTGGAAGTAGCACCAACAAATCGGTAAATAAGAATAGGTTCGCATTAAAAATAAGGAATGTGTTAATGCACCCTAAACAAAAATAAACCAAAATGGTTATAAATAAAGGAGTAAAATAAATGCTTTTCGACCCCTAACACTAAAAATAACCTAATCAAGGTCAATATCAAAATATAAATAGTTAGAGCGAACAAACACCATAAAGAAATCCTTAGGGTCAATGACCGAACATATCTACCAGCTCAACCAACAACAATCACACTGCATTCACCCACATTCACACTAAATTTATTCTTCAAATTCTTCTTCCCCAAAGCATGGTTTGAGGTCCTTAATATGCCAAACACCTACACGTTTATTATCAGGGACCGTCGCGAGTTGATAAGTTAAAGGTCCTATTACTTTAATAACTTTACATTTGACATACTTAGGAGCTAACTTTTGGTTAAAATGACGTGAAGCATCTGACAAAACGTAGTTACGTTTCCAAACTAAATCATTAAGATGAAATCTTAAAGGTCGTTTACGAAGGTTATAGGATTTAGAATTTCTTTGGTAGGCGTTGTTAAGGCGTCTACGAACGTCTTGATACAATTCGGACAACTGATTAACATCGGCGACTAAGTCTTCGCGGTTGTCAAGAGTCAGTTCTTCCTCTTTAAAATTCTTTAGACGACCATAATAATCTCCCGAAACCGGAACGGTTCGACCAAAGTTAAGAAAAGAAGGAGTAAAACCTATAACTTCGTGAATAGCATTACGTAAAACATGAGCTACTTTATAAAGATTAACATCCCAAGTGCGATGATTGTCATTTACATATGAACGGAGAGCAGTACCAATTACTCTATTGACTCTTTCCACAAAATTAACCTGTGGATGGTAAGAAGCATTATACCAAACCTGTTGAACTTGGTAACTATTCATAAGTTTTTTAAAGTCAGAACTAATGAATTGTGGACCGTTATCGACCATACACACTTGAGGAACCCCAAAAATAAGAAAAACTTCGTTCTCAATGAAGTTAACAACCGATTTAGCGGTAGCTTGACGCACTGCTTTCACTAAAACAAACTTAGTGAGCCAATCACACACAACGATGATGCTAGTATGACCATTTTTAGAACGAGGAAAAGGACCCATAATGTCTATGGACAAACATTGGAAAGGATATAAAATTTTCTTTTCTTTTCCCATAAAACCAGGTCTAGCAAGCTGAGAAGCTTTACTAGCCGCACAAATATCGCAATGACGGACATAACGAACAACATCGGCATGCATTTTGGGCCAATAATATTGCTCGCAAAGTTTATGAAAGGTTTTATAAACACCCAAATGAGCGGAGGTAGGCTCATCATGAAAAATTTTGAAAAGTTCTCTACGTCTTGATTTAGGGACTACCTGCTTCCATTCAATCAAATTACTGGTAATATTATGTCGATTAGGAGTATATTTAAACAAGCTATGGCCTTCAATTCTCCAGCCGGGATAACTATCAGGATTATTCTGGACATTGTCAATCATCTTCAGGTACCAAGGGTCTAAGTCAACTTCAGCAAGTTCTAAAGCGGATACTATGACAGGAGCTCGTGATAAAGCATCGGGAACAACGTTGTGTTTGCCCGGTCGATGTTTAATATCAAAAGAGTATTGTGAAAGTCTAACACTCCACCTAGCAAGACGACCAGTGGGCTCACGCATATTAGTTAACCACAATAAAGAATAGTGGTCGGTAAAAACTGTAAAATGAGTTCCCTCAATATATGCTCTAAATTTTTCTACACCGAAGATAACTGCCAAACACTCTCTTTCAGTCACAGAGTAATTACGTTCAGAAGAATTTAAAGTACGTGAAGCGTATGCAATGACCTTTTCATCATCTCCTTCACCTTGCGTAAGAATACAACCTAACCCGTAACTCGAAGCGTCACACTGTATATTAAAGGGTTTAGTGAAGTCAGGGCTACAAAGAATAGGAGCTGAAGTTAATCGTAATTTGATTTCACGGAAAGAAGTTTCAGCCTCCTCCGTCCAGGTAATCTTTTGTTTTTTAACACGTCCTTTAATAAGGTCTGAAATAGGAGCAGAAAGAGTAGCGAAATTGGGTACGAAACGCCTATACCAAGAAGCTAAGCCAAGGAAACGTTTAACCTCGGTTACAGTAGAAGGTCTGGGATAATTCGAAATAGCTTGGACCTTCTTAGGGTCTGTATGCAATCCATGTTTGTCAACGATGAAACCTAAGTAAGTCAAACTAGATCGGCAAAATTCACACTTATCAATGTTAACAGTTAAATTGGCATTCTTCAACCGGTCGTAAACTTCTTTTAACATGCTTAAATGTTCCTGAAAAGTACTCGAAACAATGATAATGTCGTCTAAATAAACAAAGATGTTATCACCAAGCAATGGACCGAAAATAGAATCCATCAAACGCTGCTGCGTAGCGGGAGCGTTGGCAACACCAAAAGGCATAACATTATACTCGAACAAACCCCTACGAGGAACAACGAAAGCAGTCTTTTCGCGTGAATCAGGATGGAGAGGAATCTGATAAAAAGCTTGCTTCAAATCAATTGACGTAAGAAATCGCGCATCTCTTAATTTATCTAAAATACTTGATAAGAAAGGAATAGGATAAGCATCTTTCTTTGTCACAGAATTCAGTTTCCTTCCGTCAAAACACAGGCGAAAAGATTCACCATCTTTCTTTTTAACCAGAACCATGGGCGAACTCCAAGGAGATTTAGAAGGACGTATAATACCATTCTCTAACATCTTATCTAATTCGGCATTAGCATGAACTTGCATAGCAGGAGAAAGTGGATAATAACGTTGTTTAATGGGATCTGCATCACCAGTATCAATAATATGACAAACTCTATCAGTTCGACCTAACTCGGGACCTGAAATTTCAGTGAAATTTTGAATGATTTCATCCAATAATAATTTCTGTTGTGGACTCAAATCGTCAGTACTACAAATAGCTTGTAATGCGGAAACCTCAGACACCGAAAACTGGTTAGAAACAAAGTCGGTTTTAACTCCAAAAGAGTAGCAAAAATCTATCCCTAAAATAAGAGTAGACGGAATAGTACCACAAACAACGGCGTCAAGAGTTTTAGAAACCCCGTCAACAGAAATAGGAAGTGATACAGTACCCAACATAGTCTGCGAATTACCATCAGCAGTGGTTAAGGAAAGAGGTAAATTACTTTTATTAATTTTAAGATCGTGTTTTCGAATTAGGTAAAAACCATTCTTACCAATCAAAGTCTGGTTGGCTCCAGAATCGAAGAGAGCTTGAACAGGTTCGCCGTTAATAAAAACCGAAACATAGGGCCTGTTATCGTCTGGACGTTTAGCAAAAATAGCTGAAGTCTCAGGAGAGGAAACACAAAAATTACGTACCACGTTCAACCAAGATGGCCATAATTCGAGTTCAGCCTTCAATAATTCTACAGAAGGGATGGATCGGCTGCAACATCCAATCCCTAAGCCTCGTTTTTTGGATGACACCTTAAACATTTGGCAAAATAAACCCCAGGGTTACCACAGACGTAACAAAAGATAGTCTGGGATTGAGAGCAGGTGTGAAAAGTATGCCCCGTACCCTGACAGTTCCAACATTTAGTATTAGACCTGGCTCGATTCGCTACTTTCTTAAAAACCTTAGAAGTAGAAGCAGGTTTAGAAGTGAAAACTTCGGCACTAACAACATTTGGAGGCTTCTTCTTGGGTTGGTAAGCTAAATCAGGTTCGAGGGGTAAAGAAGAATCAAGGTTAGGATTTCTATACCTAGCATTTTGAAGTTTAACTTCCTCTAACCGTTTACACAAAACAAGAAGTTGATCAACGTCTCTAATTTCAGTTAACGAAAGTTGAGTAGCATAAAAAGGTTGTAAATTACGTAAAATATGTTTAAGTTTTAACGACTCAGAAGGCTTCTCTACTAAACGGTCGAAAAGGTTTAAAAGTACGGCTACAAACAAACTTGGTTTTTCGTCGGAACCTTGCTTACGTCTTTTAATCTCTTCCCACAATGCTTCGTCGAAATCATTTGGCAAAAAGTCAAAACGTAACTTGTCAATTAATTCGGACCATGAAGTAACACGATTCCTAACAGCTCGGAACCAAACGAGACCTTGACCAGAGAATAGATCTATCGCACTGGCAAACAATTGATCAAAAGAAACATTGCGAGCGACTCTAAGTTCTTCGACTCGTTGTAAAAAAGCGTTGACTCCAATAACACTGGCGTCACCGGTAAAAGTTAAACCCCACTTACAAACAGGAACTGACTTAGTAAAAGAAGGTAAACTAGCAGTCGTGGTAGAATTCGAAGTAGCTCTAGAGAGTTGTAAACGATCAAGTTGACGACGTAATTCATCAATTGGATCTTCAATTGGACCACCACCCGAAGATACAGGAGCTCTTGGACGAGATAAATCAACTACCTGAACGTCAGAAAAAGAGACCCGCGGGCGCTGACTCGTGGAGTTAGCTAACGGTAAAACTTCTTCAATATTGGATTCGGGTTGTTCAACCTCGGATTCATCTTCAGGGATTTCATCGTCGTCAACGGTTTTCCTAACTAAGTCCAGTAAGTCCAAACAAAGACTAACCTTCTCAGCGTGAAGGGATTCTAAGTCACTTTCGGGTTTTAAACGATTCAACCTAGCAAATAAATGGGACAACCGAGCGTCAAGTCTCACACATTCAGAAGAAGTAGGTTTTTTAATAAAAACATTATTGATCTGGGAGGACAGCTCACTCAATTTCGTTCCACAAACATCCAACTCACCAGGAACATCGTACTGAATAGGAGGGTAACTGTTTATTAAAGAGGTATCTAATTTCTCCAGGGCTAACTTAGCACGTAAAGCCTTGCGCTTTTGGTCAACGGACATGAATTCGGGATCTATCCCTCGGAAGATTAGTTCATAAGAGAGTTCATCGCCCCTCAAAGCATTAACGTTGAAACTCATGGTGGCAAATTAATAAAATGACAAAGTGTCCGAACAAAGGTGTCGAAAAAAATGATAAAATGATAAGGGGAGAAAACCAGTAGCAATCTCGAAAGCCCCACGTTGCTGCGTCAATTTAGTATAACAGGTAAAAGCGAAACAAAGAAAAATAATCACCTACCTGTATACTTACAAAAAACTCAAAAGAATTCGCCGACTAACTTAGTTGTTTGCGAGGGCCGTAGATCGCCGAGGATTGCCTTATCAAAGTTAAAACTCATAAAGTGAATACTAATAAAAAATGAAAAAAATTGGGCGCCAGAAAACTTTTCAGTTTTCAAAAAAATATAGAAATACCAATAAGTAATTTTAATGACTTCAAAATAGTTAACAATATGCAAATTAAATAGAAAAAGTAAGAGCAAAAATATGCAACCAAACGTACAAAAACAAATCGCTTAGGTTAATTTCAAAGGAACCAAAAAAAACTAAATATCAACGTTAGTTGAATTAAAGAAAGATATACATGAATGAAAAAAAAACGATCAAGGTGGATAAATAAAAAATAAGCGCTTACCTTTATTACCTGAGTGAAAACAAGTCTAATAAAAATGAACGATCAAAAATAAATAGCAATAGCCTTGTTTAAACTCAAGCTTATTACCTTGAAAAAAAACACGCAAATTCGTTATGCTAATAAAATAAAATGGAAAAACCAACCTAAAGCGTTACATTATATTACAATCAAAAATATAAATTTATTTCGTGAAGCAAAAAAAAAAAAAAATTAATATGAAATAATTAGTACCTATTAATGCAAGTTAAATTCGCTGAAGGCGTTAAAATTCAATTGTATATATATTTTAATAAAGCAAAATTAACAATCACCTCGAAGGTAACACACAAGTTTAATGATAAGAAATTTAATAAATGGACTAAAACCAGGTAAATTCGACGACACTTTACAATTCAATAAACACCGACCTTGAATCCTCCAAGCGATCGAGTGCGAACAATCAGCAATGATAAATAATTTTTCAATACTACCGCATCCTTCAACTCCATAAATAATGCAGCCGCAAAAAGGCAATAACCAAAAGAGCCGGAGTACGGTAAAGTAATGGAAAATAAAACCAAACGAAAAGAAAGAAGCTGTAACAAAGTCGCCATTAACACGTGCGTTCAATGATAAGGCAAAAATCTCCACTTACCACCACAATCTTGGTGCTTCTAAAAAATAATTTCACAAAGTGAAACAAAACCGAAAATCTCGGAAGTTATAATTACGAAAATTCCATCAGAATTAAATAAGTAACTTCGGGATAAATTTTACCAAACTCAACTGCTTCGCAGACAACCCAAACGGAAAAAGCCAAGAGTTCTAGAACGCAACGCCAATCCCCAAACGCGCATGACGCTCTCTCCCCAAATCAGAAAACCTACTCAAAACCAAAAAGTCACTAACTACGTAATCTTTTACCAGTGAATATATAATAAATAGAGGTTCAATAAATGCATTCACCGTAAATAAGCAATTGAAAGGAGCAAAATAATATAACGGAAAATGAACCGTTACATATGTTCCACGTCGTCGTGGTGGACTCTGTTTTTGAACTCGATTTGGAGGCCTCTTTTATACGGTTTTCATTTTTTCCTTCCCCGTCCGGCTTTGTGCAATAGAAAAGGCTGGGGGATCACGTCCGCCTGCAAGGTGGCGGGATATCTCGTCTGTGGGGCCCGATTATTCGGTCGTGACGTCGTCGAACGAAAATTTCTGATGAACGGCCACCCGTATCCGGCTTAATACTATGAAATTAACTTCACAGTTAATTTTAAGGCGTTAATTACCGGTGGGACGTTACATACTAGGGTGGCCCTTAATTATGGTTGAAACAAATTTTGACCGGGTCACCCCCCAAATCGATTCTAAAAAGATAAAAAGTAATTTTAAGATTTACCAGACCTCTCAATTCCGTCGTTAAGGGGTGCCCCAAGGAGCCTGCTTTTTCCCATTTAAATAACATAGGTTTTCAGCACACTTCTGGTTTTTATTTTTTTACAAAAGTACGTGTGCCTGAAAAAATCCGACGAGTGCTGCGATTCATTGCTCACTGGTGTCCCTTTCATGGAAAAATTATGGGAGCCAAGTGTCATATCTTAAGCAAATAAATGAGGGGTGAAGAAAGGGGTAATTTTAAAATATTGTCGTTTTTCTCCGTTGCAACGAATTGTTAAGATATGACACCTGGCTCCCATGTTTTTTTCCGTGAAAGGGGCATCAGTGAGCAATGAATCGCAGCACTCGCCGGATTTTTTCAGGCACACCTACTTTTGTAAAAAAATAAAAACAGAAGTGTACTGAAAACCTATGTTATTTAAATGGGAAAATGCAGACTCCTTGGGGCACCCCTTAACGATGGAATTTAGAGGTCTGTTAAATCTTAAAATTCCTTTTTATTTTTTTAGAATCGATTTGAGGGGTGACCCGGTCAAAATTTGTTTCAACCATAATTAAGGGCCACCCTATTACATACTTTCTTGAAATGTATGTGATCCACTAAACATGATTGACTCGTAGCTAGTGATTCTTGTTTATATCACATTCCACACTTCCAATCAGTTTCAGTTCTTTACAAAAATATTGAAGCACGTTTAAGTAATGAATCTTTGTAAACTTACTGTTTATTGGAATTTTAAACAAGGTCTAAGGCTAAGGAATAGCAAGACTTCCTTGTGAACCAAAGGTCTCGAACTCGAATCCGGCCGAGATCAGGTGAGATTTTTCATGCGGAAAAGTGTGTCCCCTTTTTTTAGGATACGATATTTATGTTTGATTGAATATCTTTACTTTTTAAAATTTGTTGTTCACTAATTCTTTTTAAATCATTGAACGATAAAATCCCCTTCCAGGTGTGAGTTTAACAAAATTAATAAAACAAAACAGTCAACCTTCGTTAAGAAACTTGGCACCCGCAAGCCTAGCTCTCGCTCAATAAACTAACAAACAAATGTACCGCATTGCTAACCTTAACAATCGAGAAGACTTGAGCGAAAAAAGAAGATGAAAAAGTCGACCACAAAAATAAAGTACAAAATCAAAAACAGCTTAAAAGATAGGTAACAAAAACGCGGAAAAACAGGTTTTTAAAGTAAACTTAAATAAAATAACAAGGAAATACTAATATGAAGATTAAAACGAATATAAAACTCATGGAAAAATAACAAACATACTTTAAAGAAACTGTTACAATGACTTCGAAATCACCTTCATATAAATGGCAAACAAATTATATGATCTTTTAGAAGTTAATGTAGTAGAACAAATGATAAGTAGATTGAAATCAACTATTGTTATAGAAAATAATATCACGTAACTTTTTTAGTTTTGAAATAATACAAATAAATATTAAGGTTAGCACTCTTGCCTATAAACCCGACACCTCAGGTTCGATTCCCGGTCCAGGTCGGTGAGATTTTTAATGCGGAAAAATATCTGAAGGTATGTCCTCTTTCGGATATGAGGTAAATCTGTAGGGACCATGTCGGTACAATGTTTGGCACGACGAGAATTCTTTCCAGAGGTAGCAATTGGATTCGGTAAAATCCTAATCGGATGGCGAAAATAACCATATTATAATACCAGTCGACGCGCGTTCTCTGGTATCCGCAAGCGTAGATAGTTTGAAAATGAAACTTGAAAGTTTAACAAACGGAATCAGCAGCAATCATAAATTGGGCTTGAATTGTGATAACCACAAACGATGGAACAAAATAGCAGAGAATCTCAAAGAGTGCCATGAATACGTTAGGTAATAGTAGTAGAGTGGCAAATAACGATGACGCACATAGGTGAATTGGAAGATTTATCTCATGGTCTGCATACAAACATATCAAGTTAACAATCACTAATTACAATGCTAGGAAAAGCGCTAACACCAATGAAAATGCTGGATTTCGGTATACTCCAAAAGACCACCATTATTCTTCGAACCCAAACTGAAGTTTTAGTTCAGCAACCTGCTGACACGTTGAGAGTCATTAAGGGAATGGTCTCTTTAATTGTAGGGAATATCAACGTTATCTTGAGTGTGATTTTATGCGAAAAGTATGCTCCTCTTCTTCTTCTTCCTCTTCTGACCGAAGTCTAGGCCAACAGCCTGTTATTAACTCATAAGTATGAGTTCTGTGATTCCTCTTTGCACGTATGCCGGGAAGCAGGCTAACCTTGCGCAACGAAAGAGACAAGGAAGATCGACCAGCATCGTGTGCGATGTTAGAGGTTATCATAGGTGTTAGTAAGACGAATGAGGCTGCCGACTTACCTTACAGGGATATCGCCGGTCTCAGGAATCGAACCCAAGTTGTCTACGTGAGAGACCAATGCCTTCTACACGTGGCCCTCGGCTCTTCTTATTATTGCTTAATCGCATATAGCAAAATCCATTAGTCTACTCGTAAGTTAGCTATCGTTATTGGTTTCCCATAGGTTCCCTCTGTGCTTATTTTTAAAATCGGACTTCCTAAGAAGGTCCTAATAATAATTGTCAATATTTGTTTTACTTTCTGTAGAGTTTAGCGTTCTTCGTTTTTCTCTTTGTCCAAAACCTAACCAACTGGCCTATTATTAATCCGTAAGTGTAAGTCCCCTGAACTCTCTTAGCAAACATGCTGCATAGACAGCTCAGCTTACTTACAGGAGGATAAGAAGAAGATCTTTTCTCAGTGTTACAGGGTTAATAGTTGCTAAAGGTATTAACATGTCTTCTGTAACACAAAGAACTGTACAACATTCTATAAATCCCATTGAAGATTTAACGCGTTGCAGAAATCAATCTCGGGAAGTCTGCATAAAATCGAGGCGTTTTCTTTACGCGGCTGTCTACTCCTCATCAAAGAATTGATTTTTTATATAATTTTCAATTATCTTATCCTCAATTGAAGCCTGTACACATACCAAGGAATTTTTATCCAATGCATCTGAGGCACATGCTTTCCAAAAGTAAACGTACCTGTGGCGGCTGCTCCACAGGGACGGCTACCTATATTATAAATCGTTAGGGCTGAGCCTTCGTCCGCATAAGAAATATAATATGTAAGAACGAACCGTGAACGGAAATGTCGGAAATTGCCGATTGCGGATTCTCTATTGCTTTCTTAAGTTACCCGAAGGCTTGCGATTTTAGAGCCCAGTATGAGAGCACCGGAAAGATTCGTATTCGTAGTTATTCGAACCCTGTTTATTGAGAAGCGTGTTAGAGAATTATTTCATAATAAACACAATTAGTAGATACCTATATTTTTTGCCGCAAGAAATAAAAAATAACTAGGGAGTCTTTTAGAACTTTAAATTTGTAAGATGATTTTGTGCATTTAAATAAAATTGTTTGTTTCAATTTGTATATCATTACAATATTCGGTGTTCAAGAACAGTTTAAATAAAAACATAAAATTATAAAAATATATTTTAAAAAAAGCACAAACAAACATTACTATAATAAAATATTGCTAGAACTAAAACTAAAGATAAATTGGTATTTATTCCCTTAAAATTTATATTACCCATTTAAAAGAGTGGGTAAAGAAGGATATGGCTTAATATAATTTTTTTCGCCCTCCGGCTAGAAACACTCAATTTTCATGCGTATAAATCGTCTGGAAAATGCTATTTGCCGGACTAGTCCAGAAAGTAAAATTAGGATTTTTGATTGGTGGCGCTGAACCGAACTGACTCCGCCCTCTCATTGCTACGCCCATTGTCACGCCCAGAAAAATAAATTCCCTAGAAAAATAAATTCTCTAACGTCAAATATTTGAATAAAAAATGATTTTTTATAATTAACGTATTTTTATCGGCCGAAAAAATATTGTGTATCACACGCCTAGAAACTGCTTTGCAAGTACTCGTACTTGTAGGGCCTCGGTTGCACCTCGGCCTACAAACGTACTCGCACTTGCAAAGTGACAGTTTCTAGCCTTGTGATACAAATAACTATTCAAGGCCAGTTTAAAAGCTTTTTTGTATCCAGAGTTAATCATTTTAACAAATTATTACAGCTTTTTATTTACTCTTCAATAAAATCTATACATTGTTTGAGTTTTGGCTTCCATGGTTTCAAATTACAGCGTAGGACTATGTTATGACTGAGAATGAAGTATTCATAATTATTTATTTTGATAGCAATTGGAACTCGTGAAAAGGCGAGTAAAAGTACCTAGAAACGATTAGTAGCTAATCACTAAAAGTACCGATTTCGAGATGTGATGAGGTAAATGCTCTGTTTTGTTTTCAGTGTGTCTTATTTTATTTCGATGGAATGGACAAAACATGGTCGGTAAAGATTTAAAGCATTTAAATCAGAAAATAAAAAAACATGAATTATTGCACATCATTATACAGTGTTGTACGGAGTTGGCTATGTTAGGCTCGGTAAATGTAGTAGCTCAGTTAGACTCAGTTTATAGACTAGTATATTAAAATACAAGTTGCAGAAGGCATCTATTCAAGCACGAATTTGAAATTCCGAAACGAGCCGCATAGCGTCGAGTTGAGGAACAAATGAGTGCTTGAAGGACCTTCTGCAACGAGTGTTTTATACTAGTTTTTCTATTTTGCCGCTTTATACCATTTTATAAATTAAAAAATAAAAATTTTAAATCTAGGGAATTTTGCGGTGGTTGGTGACGTTTATGTGGCGTAATTTTAGGCGGCTGCGAAAAAAATTAATTTGAAACGTCAGTTTTTTTTCTTTTCGCATTTAATGTTTGAAAATGAATGCGGAAGAAAATTTATTTATTTTTGCTCTTTGTGAGATTTATTTTGACAGTTCAACGCTACCAACATCAATACAGTAAATTTTACTAGTCTATTCTAGCACACCAACGACTTATTCTAACACTCAAATGACATCATTTGGTTGCTAGAATGGAGATATTCTAAACGCAAAATAGAAAAAATATATTATAAAACACAATGAACAAATGACCAAAAATAGGTACATTTTAAAGAAAATTATAAACTGTATTAAATTTTGTGGAAAATTGGAACTAGCATTAAGGGGACGCGATGAAAAGGAGGGTTCTGTAAACCGTCGGATTTTGCTGGAGTTAATACATTTTTCATTTGTATGAAATTGCTCAGCTACTGAAGGTAAGTGTATTATCATTTGTTTATATTCTCTCAGCAACTAGAGCCCCCCAAAATAATTTATCACGAGCCGCCACTGAAACGTACCGGTCGGCAACATAAATGGTCAAGACCTTCTAAATTGCTTTCATACCGGTTGTCTCGTACGCTGTACATACAGGATGATGTGGTAAGCACCACGCCTTCTACAACCACCTACCTTCCCTGATCCACTACTGTGTTTCGGTTCCCAATTATTTGTTTAACTCCAAGACCGTGCGTGCTTTAGTCCAATGCCTTAACCACTCTGCTACTCAGACAATACATACCTTCCACTCCAAGTAAATTAAAGTCTTTAGTTTCTATACTAGACTGGCCGAATATTCGTTGTCTTTTTACATTACATATAGTTCATGGTACTAAAGTCTGCAATTAAGTTCACCACCACGTCCATCATAAAAGCTGTATTCATACAAACTCCATTTGTAAACATCTTGCTATAATTATATTATCAAAGATATTTTATGATTGCCACGTATTCAGTTGCTGACATAGTAATTACTGATTACATGCTTCCTACCACCCCCAGGACTAGTTCTGGTCTTTAATAATCGTCTCCTTAGGTGTTCTTCGGTATTTTCTTTCGAGCTGCCTGGCTGTCGAATCTGATGAGTATACGTCCTCATTGACGGCATTGTCTCAACATCTCATGCATCGATGGCGATTATTTCTGACTGGAAAATGGTGGTAAAAAAGGAGGACGTCCAAGGCAATCATGGAATGGTGAAATGAGAAGGGCCAGGGAAGAACGACACCTACAGGAAAATGATGATAGATAGATGGCGTTTAGAAGTGGAAATGCAGTTACAAGCTGTTTAATCCATATAATTATATACATATATAAAACGGTGGCATACCTGCTCAGGGTTATGCTAATTTCATTCCATTATGCTTATCTCATAGGCTCCTGCTTCAGTTTTTCTCTAATTTTAGGATAAGTGTATATATTCTATATATACCAAGTCGCAGTCGTGGTTCAGCGTGCGGCTGACCACTGTGATGGCCCGGTTTCGATTCCTAGGGCCAAGCATGCACCGAAAACACCCGACTGCTTCCCTCGGATGGCAATGGCAAGCCACCGAGGTATTTCTGCCTAATAAGTCCTGTCTGGAGTAGAAGTACAAGCATTTCCGTGGTTCGTAGCCCAAGTTAAGGTGTAGGTCCCCTATGTATGTAGACTACTTGACACGCGCACCACCGACATGTCGAGAGAAGATCGGCAACGCCCTGTAAAGGGCACGCCCCTTCTAGCGGATATATACCAAATTGTTCCATATCGGCCTTGGTTTCTGTGGCCTGGCCACTTCACACTCCTTCGAGTTAATTATCCAATAAAGTTTATTGAAATGGGGTTCGATTTTTATTTTATCCGCCTGCAGTAAACGGTTTTGCTTAATTTTTTTTAATCTTTCCGTGTGAAAACCTGGCCTACAAGATGTGTTTCTGGCATTCAAGATTTTCAATCTGTAGCCCGCAGTTAAGACTTTATATTCAACTACTGAATACAATGGCCACAATGGGGGAGGTTTCAATAGCGTTCCTATGATCGTCGTAGAAGTGCCTTACACTGCACCTGTTATAACTAGGCATGCTAACCGTTGTAGCAGTCTAAGTGCATTAATTACTACTTTCTTGCTGGTAATACACCACCAAGATATCGAATCATAAGTAACAATTGAGATCCGAATTCTTCTATATGCCAGTTGAGTGTTTTATACCCCAGTGTTTTCCAAACAGGAATCGCCCTACCCTAAGAGCAAGATCTTCTGCACCTAGCAAATAAAAGTAGGTATGATATCTAAATTGGTCCACATATACATCCTCTGATTATGTTCTGCCCCCACAGTTGGATACATACAGGTGAAGACGACCTAAGAGTTTTAGATAGGTTTACCGTTAATTCTTCCCTGACGCACCATCTTTCAACGGTTCGTAAGGCTTGCTGCATCCTCTCCATTACAGTGCCTAGAAGTATGATTACAACGTCGGCATATGTTTTAATAAATCCCAATTTCTTCAATGTCATGCAGAAATTTGTCGACTACAAGGCTCCACAACAGAGAAAAACAAACTCCTTCATGCGGACAGTCTCTTGCAGGATTAACTCCCACAGACAATAAAATCAATCGTGGTGTGAAATTTATCGATATGTAGATGTTTGAAGAACCGCGTCGCTCACAAAATTGAACGAAGTACTTCGATATCTAAGAAGGTGACTAAGGCAATTTCCTTATTTGCGCTAATTCCGCAAATAAACTTGTATCTCGCATGATTTTCCCGTCTGATAAGCAAACTTATTCTGTTGCACTGACACTCATAACTTAACAATTAAATAACAATAAATACGTTAAATGCTACAAATGATAGTAATTTTAGTGTTAAGCTTTTTTCATGGCTATGCTTAATGATATTACTAATATGGCATACAGCAAAAGGAAATGGGATACGATTTACTACATAAAAAATATGTTGATTTGGGTAACAGAAGATTAACAACATCGGCAGGTCTATTTTGAAGTTGGTTTTGGTACTAGCAGAATGCTTTTTAAAACGTTTGAAATTTTTGTTATTTTCTTCTTATTTATTTTCGAAATGGCATCCGGTGACAAGTCATTTAAGGTACGTTTTATATATATTTTTATTGTGCTAAATATATTTTATATCGTCTACAATTTGGTCAGTTTCACCAAAGTGACTACAAAATTAAACTCGAATGGGTCGAGCTAATAAGCTACGATAAGCAGTACGTTAACTATGCCCAGGTCGTTCATTACAAATATAACAGAACAGCTCCAGTCGTGAATATAACGGTGGAGTATAATGTGGAAGTTGGATATAATTATCAGGTTAGTGAAATATCAGATTTGTTTATTGTTTTGTCAAGAAGTAATTTACAGTTCCTGGTTCAAGCTTATAAGTTTTTAAGCAATGAATATCGGTATTTTCCAATAAGGCTACAGGTAAACGCTTGTGAAGCCATAAAAAATAATGTCGTTGGACTTGGTTCACTTAAACGATGTGGTAATTTCACTGGGTGTCCAATTAGAAAGGTACGAATTCGTAGAGTTAGTATTTCTGTATAAAACCTTTGATTAAGATGAGTTACATTGTAGCTTAAGCTGTTGCGCGCCTCAGTTAAGCGTTAGACTAAGGGGCAGGGCCGGCGTAAAGTTTTGCGGAACCGCGGCCGGCGTCAAAAATTGCGCTGGGCCAAAAAACACTTGCAAATAAATTATTTGTTATAAATACATTATTACATATTTAATTGTTCTGGCCTTTTTCGTTGCAAAGTCTTTAATTACGTCATTAAAATTTAAAGCGCTGGGCCGGGTTCCGAAAAACTCGTTGAATCCGAAACGCGCCGGCGCTGCTAAGGGGCTTATAAATCTATTATTTCAGAAAACAGTTACTAAAATTAAGCCCGCTTAAACTATGACTTAAGTACAAATGCAGTCGAGTTTAAAGCTTAAAGCATATCACTTGCGTCCTAGTTTAAGCCAGCTTCTACTTAAGTCAATGCTGAAAACCGGTCCTTAAAGGTGTACTAGTCTCAATGTAGAAACTATTTCATTTCGAAAGCAAAACGATTACAATAACTTCATTGTTTTGGGAAAACAGGGAGTAAGGCATCACATCTGTAAATGGACTATAGATGAAGCCGAATTTCCTCCGCTAATACCAGATGGCAAATACATGCTGGAAGTTCAACCACTTTATTTGGGAAAAGTGATGGGAACTGTGCGCGGTTATGGAACCGTAAGTCGCCCTTTATCATGGAGATAATTCGGTGGTGTAAAGAAGGCACGGTTATGGGCGGCTGTAGGCCTTCTCCTGATTTCAGTGACAAATTACTGTAATAGCATTTATCTTAAATACTACCTAACTTTAATTTGTTCCATTAAATGCCTTCATACTTAGTCTAGTGGTTAATAAAATTAATCAGTAATTCACTGTATTATTCTATAAAATTAACTACAGAATTATTTTTTGCTTTATTTTATTTCTTGTTTATTTACTGGACGAAATCTAACCATAAGGGTGCCAAATATCTCTACGCGCACTAACTGATATGGTCATATAGCACTGCCCGACTAGAATTTTACCAAAACCAAGAAACATCCACCCCTAGTAGAAATTTTAACTGTCTCGTTGCTATGAAACTTACGGTTATGCCTTGTATGTGAAAGAGAGCCCACTTTCAGATATTTTCCACATTCAAAATCTCAACTAGAATCGATCGAGATCGAACCCAATACTTTTAGATTACCTACAAGAAAAACATTGTTAGTCTTCTTCTCTACCGAAGGCAGTAAATTTATTGCACATGTAGTCCAGTCATTCATTAGGTACTTTTTTGGTGCAAAAGGTTGAGGAGTTTTGAAATTTGGCTGGAGTGTAGACTTGGGGGCCCTAAGTATAATGTTAAGTTTGCGACCTCGAGGGACCGCCGCTCGCGCCGCCATCTTGAAGAAATGGTGGCCAAAGGCGGTTTTTAGCATATAACTCCATTCTTGTAGGTGTTAGAGAAAACGTTTTTTATTGAAAGTTGTAGAGGATAAAATTTGCTACAAAATTACTTCTATACATTTTTTTCGTCAGACTTTTTATTTACCAATTATCCGCCAATTAGCGTACCTAAAATAGTTTCATGCAATAAATACTTTATTGCATGAAACTATTTTAGTAATATCTAATAAAACCGGATGCTTCTATTAACTCGTTTCGACAAAACCCATGAGGTAGAGTTGAGCGGCGCGTTTTTTTTTTAACGTGGTATCCCTTGTAGGCCTAGTCCCCACTCCAAACTTACATGCGTACTTTCTCTCGTTTTGCACTACGCGATGTCCCTGGTTTACTATGTTCACTATCACTATCTTGTTCATCTCCCGTCTCCTCCAACGTATCAAGGACGTCATCAGCATCGTATGGGTCTTCGAGGTCGGAATCCGCTATTAAATTGTAATGTTTTCGTATTCTGTCCCATTACAATAGAGACACAGCACCGAGCACTTTAAACCCCGTTTTCCGACATCCACACGCTCCTGCACAGCCTTTTTTACATTTACAGGATATCGATTTTAAATCGATTTAAATGGTGTCGGGGGCTGCTTCTGACGTAGCGCGAACAGCATCGAGCCCATACCTCGTTTTCTGCCAGCCATATTGCTCAGGATCTTTTTCATTGCCATACCACATCGCGACTTGGTGGTACGTTCGCAGACAATGCTGCCTCGCAGCATCACTGGTGAGTGGCAGGGACGTGAGATTAAATTTGTTCTTGGACACACACTTCACAAAATTTTTGTAGCGAAGGGAATCCAATGTGTCCTTTGCAGACGATCCGTTGTACAGTGCCAATAAAAACGCTTCACCAGCTGCAGCGAGAGCATCCGTATCTGCTTCTAGGTCCTGGAAGATTGCTATAGTGTCAACCAACGCATCGTTTTTATCCAGGAGACTGAGGTACTTTAATTTTCCTTGGTTAAAGAGAGCAGAGGTGGTGTCACAACCACTGATTGCACGTAAGAACAAAATGTTCTTTGCAACAGTTTCCTTATATTGCAGGCTCCGCGTCGAATAAAGCGTTTCCGCAATTTTTCTCCTCGCCGGTTTCAGCAAAAAAAAATTGCATTATTTCTCGCCTTTGCAGTTAAAAGAACCACCAAATCTATATCTTCTCCGACAACGAAAACACACGTAAACGACGACGACATGTCGATGGCTGTCTGAGTGATAAGAACATCCGCATCTTCTACTGCCTGCGTCACTGTGTAATTTTTTTCTTTAAATTTCGTAATTAACATGGAAATGAGATTCCTTTTGTTGGTATCGCTCTCCAAGAATCGTTCTTGCGAAACAGATGGAATCATCTCTTCATCGAAAATTACATCAGTGGATACATGTGCTCTGGAGCGTCGATATCTTTCTGCGCTTTTTGTATTCCGGTCAGCTGCGTTTACTGGATAACCGTCAAAGACTATAACTGCGTTAAGACCATAGTACCTTTTGACATATTGCACGTAGTTCATGCAAATTGTTCCGTACGAACCATTGCGATGCCATACCACTCGATGCAACAAAAAGCCGCCATCTAGTACATGCAAGCTGTTATCCAGTTGAATAGTGATAGGGGAAATGGGGCGAGTTCAAATTTGAAATAATCTTTCAATTCATCGTCGCTCTTTTTGGCAATACAGATTCTTTGAAACAATAACAGGGGATTGATGGCAATAGGAATATTAGCGACTTTGACACTGCTTTTAGCTGCTGCCAAGGAACGCACCGTATCTTTACGCGTGAATTTTACCGCATCAAAATTATTGCCCACAATCTTCGCGATAGCCGTAGCACCTATTTCTATATGTGGCAATTTAATGTTTCATCGCCAACGACGCCACTGCTGATGGAGAGCAAACTGTTAACTTGCAGAAACGGATTATGTTGCGATAGCCATTCTGCAATCTTTTTCGCATCATTCTGGTCACGTTGTATACGCGTCGGCCGCATATCCACATGCTGGTAGATAATTGGTAAAAAGTAGGGTGCAAATGCCGCTTTTCTGAGATTTAAAAAAAACGTCCTATTTCTCGGCCCTGTAACTCGGAAAGTATTAGTCTGACGAAAAAAATGTATATAAGTAATTGTGTAGAAAATTTTATCCTCTCCAACTTTTAATTAAAAAAAATTCTCTAAAACCTACAAGAATGGATTTATATGCTAAAAACTGCCTTTGGTCACCATTTCTTCAAGACGGCGGCGCGAGCGGCGGTCCCTCGAGGTCGCAAACTTAGCGTCATACTTAGGGCCCCCAAGTCTACACTCCTGCCAAGTTTCAAAACTCCTCAACCTTTTGCACCAAAACACCTTTTTTATGTCTCTAATGACTGGACTAATGGTGCAGTATGTAAGTATTAAACGGTGCACCAACCATGTGACTCGCCGAGGCGAGCCGGATTGTGCATTGTGCATCCGTAAAAACCACCTACGCTAACGCATCAGCCTCGACACCGACACCGACACACTGTATGGCCAAGCAGATGTAATAGTATCTTCATAAAAAAAGGTTTATTTGGTTATTAGGCGATATGTAAGATTGTGGGTAGCAAGTACATCAAGTGCGGCGACTCTCATGGTCATTCAGTGTTACCCGACTAGAATTTTGCAGAATCCAAACAATTTCCACCCCTGCAAGGAATCTTTATCGTGCCTACTGTTTTACTTCGTATATGAAAGAGGATAAAATGTTCACCTGACCTTGGCATGGATCGAACCTGATACCTTTTTGTTTACAAGGCAATCTTTCTACTTATCTACAGCGTCGAAGCCGGTCCTAATAAAGATGTGATAAATTGTAATTCCCAATTATACCTGTCCAGTAGGTCACTCATCCTGAATCGTTTTAATTATCTTACTTCAGTTCTAGCACTATAGTTTACATTTACACTAAACCGCTTAATTTTTTTCCTTAATCGAAAGTGCAGGAATGATGTTAGAAAAGTACCAAGAGACGGAAACTCTTGTTCACAGTACTTTATTTAGAAACGATTACAAGATTTCCGAATTCGAATTGTATTACGAATAATTGAATTACTTACTGTGCCTCAGAACTTTATATCATATTATAACGTAGTGGTTTCCACCAATAATGTCAAAAGTTAATGAAAATAAGTTACCTAATTGAATTTAATAAAATTTATGGTATATCCTGTAACCCCCTACTTGGGGTTATATGTGCTCGGGTTAGCTCAGAAGAATTCCAGGGTGATTGTAGCAGTAACGAAGCTTGAAATTACAACACAGAAACTGTTCATAAAATTGTTTAATAATATATAAATAATAAGGTAATTCTGTTGAACATAATAAATAATAAAATGTAATTCTGGTTAATAAAACAAATAATAATCCACAGGTGAAATAAATTGACTTTAACTTTAAACTCAACTATTTACAATTAAACAACATAACTCCAACGTATTCTTCCCAGTTGCTTTCGCTGTTCGACCGGTTGCCGGTACAGCGGCGCGCGACTGGTTGCTTCGGAAATTTGGTTAACGACTGACAGGTCTTTCGGCCTCTGTGCCGTTTTGGCGTGAGGCTGGTTTTGTGGTTGTGCCTTCAGCAAAATGGCGGTGCCTCGGTATTTTGCTGTTGACATAAATACACTTGAAATGGTTAATTATAAGTTAGTTATTAGTGGTTCGGAGTGGGTGCCTATTAGTCTGTGTAATTAATGGATACCTGGTGACGCGAGCAGTGCCCGTGTAGGTTACAGGTTAGCGAAGGAATCGCTTATTACCACGTGTTGCTGACAGCTGTAGGTGAGTGACACCCTTAGGTTAGCGTGCTTTTATTCTTGCCGGTTCTTCACGGAATATTCGTACCTGGGGCCCAGCGGTTTCTGGGTCTCCTCGGACACGTATCCTCGGTGCAGGTACGTGGTTCGTGTCGGTTTACGTCGTCCTTATTTACGGCGGTTTACGGACCTGGTGGACAGCGGGATCAGGGGCCTGTTTGTCAGCTCTGTGCGAGCCGATTCACAGGGCAGAATAACGGGGTTGTGCGTCAGCTCTACTCGAGCCGATTTACAAGATCTGGATTACGGGGTTGTGCGTCAGCTCTACTCGAGCCGATTTACAAGACGGGATTACGGGGTTGTGCGTCAGCTCTACTCGAGCCGATTTACAAGATCTCAGAGGGGTTCTAGGTTCGGATTGGAGTCCGGCGGTTCTCTGTTTTTCAATACGAATTTACTACGCCTTTTATACTCTTTCCCCACCAGGTTTTCTAGTTGGCCTGGCACGGGGCCAAGATTATTTGGTCACGTAGGCCTCGCAGGTGGGTTGATAACGCCCAAGCTAAAATTTCCGTTTGAGTACGCCTGTACGGGACTTTATAATGTTAATTTTATTCACAGATTAATTACAAAGGCAATTTCGGACTGGCGGTACGTTACATATCCCTCTTACTTCGGGGATGAAGAGGGAACTGGGACAGTGAGGGTCGAATAAATGTGGCTGGATACTGACCATTTTACCACCGGAGGCTTCTGCCGGGAATGACTCGGACTGCCCTTCAGTGGATCACGTTGACTTGGAGCATGTTCTGGCGCTTTCCTCCGTGCAGTCGAGAGTATTTCCGAGCTCGTCCTTTCCTCTTCCTTTTCGGCATCGGTACCCCGGCGATCGGAGGTGTGATGGTCCGGAATACTGGGACGGCGTCTGGGATATCCAACTCCATGCGTTCAGGAATGCTAATTACTGGATATTCCTCCACTGGTTCCAGCAACGGGGCTTCCACCGTAACCGTCTTTGCAAGTGGAACTATTTCCTCGGCCGTCGTCCAGGCGGAAACTTCCTTCACGCTGCTATCCATCCTCCACGGTAGGTCGGCGGTCCCCAGAAGTAGGCGGCGGACCATAGGAGACGGTGTCCTCGGGGTAGTGGGCCGTCCTTCTGGAGTCGTTGGCTCCGGTGAATAGTACAGGCTTACCTGGCTAGATATCTTTTCAGATTCCACCGGAGACTTGTCGAAGAGGATCTCCATTCTTCTCGCTAGGTATTCCCCTGGAGACGGTTGACTGGGTGGCATCGGCCTAGCTGAGGGCGGAGTCGGCGGTAACGGTGAGAGTAGCTTGGGAACGGGGCTCCACTCGAACATCAGGGCCTTCCCCGTCCAAGGGCGGATCTTCCTGGTGCTCCGGATCTTCCTCTTTCCTGGACCGCTTGTCATTGGTGTAGTTGGAGCCATGTTGAGTTTTCAAGCGAGCTGGACTTCAACTGGTTGATGTAGCTGCGGCTCACCCCTTATATATTCGTTCAGTATCGGATTAGCATCCCCCCTCGGTAAGTTAGTCAGGTGGTTAGGAGGGAGACTAATGTTTAGTTATTTTAGGATGACAGCTCTGGTTTCAATCAGCTAAAGCCCGGTAGTGGCTCACGGTAGCGGCTTTCCTTAGGGGTTTCCCTACCCGCTCTTTTGCGAAACTGATGGTCGTCGCCCGGCACCGCGCCGGAGGATCCTCCGTCGCACCCAACCAACCACCCTAGGTGCGTTGCGGGGCCGGGTTCTGGAGGTCTTCATGGGCAGGTTTTAGGTCCTTTACATGGACCGGGCCTAGTGTCGTATTCCGGGCCACATCTTTGAGTATTACTATTACTGGGGACACAATCTTCTTGATCGTATACGGCCCAATGAACTTTGGGGCTAATTTCGCGGAGAACCCCTTGGCGGCGTCGGACAGCACTCTCTGTTTCTTATATACCTGATCTCCTACGCGGGGTCGGTAAGCCCTACGTCGAAGGTTGTAATGTTGACTTTGCTGTGCAAAGGCTTTTGCCAGGTTTTGTCGTACGACCTCCTGGAGGTCCCGGAGTTTCTCGAGTTGTTTGGCATATTCATTGGTCGGAGGTCCGGGTGCTTCCTCCTCTAGCTCCCCATCGGCACGGGCTCTTATGGAATTGGGCGGTAACATTTCTCTGCCCAGGTTGAGCAGAGCCGGGGTAAACCCGGTGGATTCGTGGACGGCCGTGTTGAGGGCAAAGTTGACCTCCGAGATCCACGCGTCCCACTTTGACTGGTCTCCCCTAGCTAGTTGAGAAATTATCGTTCCAATTACCTTGTTAGTGCGTTCCACCGGATTGGCCTGGGGGGTGTACGGAGGTGTCAACCGGTGGTGTATACCCATTTCTCGGGTCAGGAGATTGAAGTTGTGGCTCACGAACTGGGACCCATTGTCGGATACAATTACCCTAGGAGTACCAAATCGATATAATATCTTCTCCTTCAGTGCTTTAATAATAGTTTGCGTGGTGGCTTTCCGGAGAGGGTGTAATTCTACCCATTTAGTGAAACGGTCCTGGAATACTAGCAGATATGTATTTCCTAGTGACGAACGGGTTAGTGGGCCTATTAAGTCCGTACTAATTACTTCCCAGGGCCCTCGAACCCGGGACCAACACATCTTACCGGCGGGTTGTTGTTGGGACACCTTATATTCTTGGCACAGCCTGCAACACCTAACATACCTTACAATGTCTTGTTTCATACCTGGCCAGTAATAGTGCTGCCGCACCTTGGCCAGGGTTTTGTTCGTTCCCAGGTGTCCTGCGGTCGGGGAATCATGACACTCTTGCAGTACCTCGTTCTTCCGGTTCTTCGGCACGCATAGCTTCCAGTCTACATGGAAGCCCGACGCGATTTCTTCGCCGATACTTGGGAAGCTGCGAAATAACTCACCGTTCTCCACTCGGAACTGGTCATAGCTTTCGGGATCCTCCTCTACCCGTTGTATCATCCGCTCGGTCCATTCGAGCTCTCCCTCAGGTCGGTGGGCGGCCATTGGCGTCACCTCGTTGGAGTCGGTGGGGTCCGGCGGGGTGTTGCGGGAGAGAGCGTCGGCTACGTGATTCAAGGCTCCCTTCCTATAGGTCACCTCGAAATCATATTGTTGGAGCTCCAGTGCCCACCTGGCCAACCGCCCGGACGGGTTTGGGAAATTGTGTAGCCATTTTAAACTTCGATGGTCGGTTATGACTGTGAAGTGGTATCCCTCGAGGTACCCTTTAAACTTCTTTACCGCGAAGATTACTGCTAAACATTCCTTTTCGGTGGTTGAGTAATTCTTCTCTGCGGGAGTCAGGGAACGGCTGGCGTATGCTAGTACCCTCTCTTCGCCGTCATGCTCCTGAGTAAGAACGGCCCCAAGTCCGGTATCGCTAGCATCTGTCTGTAACACAAAGGGTAGCCTAAAATCTGGGCAGGCTAGAATAGGGGCAGAGGTCAGGGCCTTCTTTAATTTTGCGAAGGCTTGATGTTGGGTGTCCGTCCATTGGAATTTGGCCTTCTTCTTTACTAGTTCATTTAACGGGGCGGCGATGTCGGAAAACTGGGGTATGAACTTTCGGTACCACGACGCCATGCCGAGGAACCTCCTCACCGCTTTGGGATTGGTCGGTACTTCCATCTTCTGGATGGCCTCCACCTTCTCGGGATCGGTGCGTATTCCTCTCCGGTTCACCATGTGTCCTAGATATTTTAATTCTGTTTGACAGAACCGACACTTTTCTGGATGTAGCCGTAACCCAGCCTCCCGGAGCCGTCGCAAGACTTCCCGCAGGTTCTCCAGGTGTTCCTCAAAGCTATTCCCGACCACGATGATATCATCCAGGTAGCAGAACGCCTTTGGTTCTAGATCGGGGCCGATGATTTTGTCGAGGAACCGCTGGAAGGTGGCAGGTGCGGAATGGAGTCCGAAGGGCAGTACCGTGAATTGAAACAACCCTCTTCCGGGGACGGTAAATGCGGTGATTGGCCTGCTCTCCCTCTCCAGACTAATCTGCCAATAACCCTGTTTCAGGTCCAGCGTGCTGATGTATCGGGCTCCCCTTAACTTATTCAAGATACCATCTATAAAGGGAATAGGATAGGCATCAGCTTTAGAGATCTGGTTTACCTTACGGAAGTCGATACAAAATCGGTATTTCCCAGAGGGCTTCTTTATCAATACCACCGGTGAACTGAAAGGGCTGGTCGAGGGCTCTATGACGTTATCCTCCAACATAGCGTCCACCTCGTCGTCGATGAGGGCCTGCATGGCCGGGTTTCTGGGATAATACCGTTGCTTAATGGGTTGCGCCCCGTCCTTCAGGAGGATCCGGTGTTCCACCAGCGTTGTAGGCCCTTTTATGCCATCGAACTTCGGTAACTCGTGTTCTAGGAATTCCTGTAGTCTCACAGCCTGGGGTTTGGATAACTCGTGGAGTCCTCCCATCTTTTCCCCGCTATCGTGGGTCATGAGGGGCATCAGGACACCCTTCAACCTTACCTGCTGAAGAGCCGGTGCTATTTCTGCCTCACCTGCCTGTAAGAAATCCAATCCTAGTACCAAGTCCGTGGCTAAAGTGGGAATACAGCTGGCCTCCAGCGAGAACGACACCCCGTTTGCTGTGATCGGTATTTGGTAGACCCCCGTGGCTTGCACTAGGCTCCCATCGGCCATCTGTACTCGCGTTTTGATGTTCCGGTTCCATCTGACTCCTTGTTGATGGAGGTGGTCCTGGACCTGCTGGCTGAGGTACGAGCGGGCAGCTCCGGTATCTACGAGGCCTTTGAAGGTTGTACCGGCGACTTTCACCCTCAGGAACAGTCTGGCGTCTAGGGTGGCTACGGGTTTGCTAGATATCGTGGGTACACAAAACTCTCTTACCCTTGTTATCCAGGCTTTCCAATCATCGGTTTTAGCTATCCGGGGAGAGGTCTTGGTTGCCCTTAGACAGGAGAGCCTCACTGCTCTTGTCGGGCGGTAGAGTTTCCCGGCCGCTTACATGGGCAATCCCGGGTGAAGACGCCTTCTTTCCCACAATAGGAACAGAAGAGTTTCCTTGGGCCCCGACACCTCTGGCGAAAATGTCCTCGCTGTCCGCAGCGCCAACACCGGTCCTCGCGAACATAACCGCCCCCCTTCTGATCAGGTCGGCTGGTAGATTCTTTTGGTGCTGTCATGGCCGATACGGGTGGCGTACTCCCCAGAGGTTTCTTCTTCCACTTGTGAGGATTATAAGCCGTCTCGGCGGCGTAGGCTTCGCTCGGAGTGGGTGGTGAACGATACGTGGAGCTTTCCACCTGGAGTGCTTCATACTCTTCGGCTAGCGCCACCAACTCGGGGAGATTCTTAAAATCTTTTCGTCGCGCATATAGTTTAAACTCGGTCCGAAGGTTTTCATATATTCTTTCCAGTTGTTTTTCCGGGTCCATGTTTCCCGCGCGTCGCAACAGCGTCTGTAAGTCTGTGACGTAGTCTACCACTCTTTCCTTGTCCCCTTGGGTCCGTCTACGTATCTCCTCCTCGAGCCAAAACCGGGGCCGGGGTGGCATAAAGCGTTCTTTGAAACTCACCATGAATTTCTCCCAAGAGTTCCATTCGGCCTTGTTATTCCTGTACCACAGGAGGGCCTTGTCTTTGAGGAGCTCTGGTAACGCGGTAAGTATACCTTCTTCCTCGAGTCCATAGCAGGTTTTCAATTCGTCGACTCTTTCCAGGAATGATATGGGGTCGGAAGTGCCATCAAACTTAACACCCCACTTGCGAATCATATTGCAAGTTTCTGCCATCTTTGGTGGTGGGGTTGCGGTTTCTGTCGGTGTTTGTAACGGCATGACGTTCTTCCTGCTTTTGATAAACCCGGCGATTCGGGTTCGAAGCTCTTGGACGGTTCCGGTGTCTGGTAGTTGGTAGTTTCTCGCTACGGTTCGTAATTCGTCGTCCTTTAGCTTGTATATCCACGATGTTGACTTTCCCTTTTCTTCTGTTGCAGGTCCGGGTTCTGGCATAAAGAAGGGATTACTGTTATCTTACCTATCGTTGCTACGGTTTTCGGTCTGCAGGTCTCGGGCGCCTTTCTGGTTCTGGTTCTCGGACACTCTGGTACGGTGATGGTCTCTGTGTCTTCACTCTTCTGGACAATCAAGTTCCTGCTCGGGCCGCCAAATGTAACCCCCTACTTGGGGTTATATGTGCTCGGGTTAGCTCAGAAGAATTCCAGGGTGATTGTAGCAGTAACGAAGCTTGAAATTACAACACAGAAACTGTTCATAAAATTGTTTAATAATATATAAATAATAAGGTAATTCTGTTGAACATAATAAATAATAAAATGTAATTCTGGTTAATAAAACAAATAATAATCCACAGGTGAAATAAATTGACTTTAACTTTAAACTCAACTATTTACAATTAAACAACATAACTCCAACGTATTCTTCCCAGTTGCTTTCGCTGTTCGACCGGTTGCCGGTACAGCGGCGCGCGACTGGTTGCTTCGGAAATTTGGTTAACGACTGACAGGTCTTTCGGCCTCTGTGCCGTTTTGGCGTGAGGCTGGTTTTGTGGTTGTGCCTTCAGCAAAATGGCGGTGCCTCGGTATTTTGCTGTTGACATAAATACACTTGAAATGGTTAATTATAAGTTAGTTATTAGTGGTTCGGAGTGGGTGCCTATTAGTCTGTGTAATTAATGGATACCTGGTGACGCGAGCAGTGCCCGTGTAGGTTACAGGTTAGCGAAGGAATCGCTTATTACCACGTGTTGCTGACAGCTGTAGGTGAGTGACACCCTTAGGTTAGCGTGCTTTTATTCTTGCCGGTTCTTCACGGAATATTCGTACCTGGGGCCCAGCGGTTTCTGGGTCTCCTCGGACACGTATCCTCGGTGCAGGTACGTGGTTCGTGTCGGTTTACGTCGTCCTTATTTACGGCGGTTTACGGACCTGGTGGACAGCGGGATCAGGGGCCTGTTTGTCAGCTCTGTGCGAGCCGATTCACAGGGCAGAATAACGGGGTTGTGCGTCAGCTCTACTCGAGCCGATTTACAAGATCTGGATTACGGGGTTGTGCGTCAGCTCTACTCGAGCCGATTTACAAGACGGGATTACGGGGTTGTGCGTCAGCTCTACTCGAGCCGATTTACAAGATCTCAGAGGGGTTCTAGGTTCGGATTGGAGTCCGGCGGTTCTCTGTTTTTCAATACGAATTTACTACGCCTTTTATACTCTTTCCCCACCAGGTTTTCTAGTTGGCCTGGCACGGGGCCAAGATTATTTGGTCACGTAGGCCTCGCAGGTGGGTTGATAACGCCCAAGCTAAAATTTCCGTTTGAGTACGCCTGTACGGGACTTTATAATGTTAATTTTATTCACAGATTAATTACAAAGGCAATTTCGGACTGGCGGTACGTTACAATCCAAATTAACGACCTTAATCAAACTAAAAACACCAATGATGAGTGTCAATAATTGTGTTTATTAAATAACAACGTTTCGATCTGGGTTTTAGATCATCTTCAGGTTACAAGTTATTAAAATACAAAGATAGTAAAGTGATCGAATTTTTAACAATATTAGAAAAATTCTAATATTACCTATGGTAGGGTTATAATTCAAAATAGTGGTTCAGTCAAACTTTTTTCTTCGAATGCATTATCAATTATTATATTAACTATTCAATGCACTTACTCAATAATGCCATGTTAACTTCTAAAACCAGGTTGATTATCAGAATTGATTTCATTATTCTCCAAGGTCGGTTTTGACCGTTTCAAGTGGAGAGAGTGTTACAATTTTTTGTAAATTGAACTATTATTAATTTGTTTTGCGGTCGATATCATCATTAGGCTCTTTGTTTAGGTTTCCGATTTTTTATGTTTAATTTATGTAAAAAGGGTTTTTCCCTCTTGTAAATGTGCAAGTCTTATCTCAACATTATACATATTTGCTCAATTTGATAATTATTCCATATGTTTTCAGTCATAAGAAAACATTTTGATAAATAAATCGATCCTGGATTTGTTTATTATCCTTAGCCAGTATCCTTCTAGTCCTTCTTCTATAATTATTTTGTAAATGTTATTTTTCTATTTCCCATTCCTAATTTTCAACTTCATTTTCTATTTCCTTCTTTAGTGTTGGACGGTTATAATTTAATTGATTATTTTATTGTATTTAATAGTGGAGTAAAACACTTGTTGTGTTTTGAGTTTGTCATTTAATCCACCGCCGCCACCTTTACATTCTTAGTAGCCAAGGATTAAATGAGTTTTTTTTTGTCCCCGTAATTAATTAAATATTAGCTGCTCCAATACCGTGTTACACCTATTTACGAGTATCTTTTACTTACTTTTTATCCTTTGTTGCTCCGTTTCGTTTCTCTGGGGTGGGTTATTATTGATTTGTATTTCATTTAATCTTTTCATTTATTCAATTTATTAATTTTGATACTTTACTTATTTCAATACATTAGATGTGCATACTTGATAATTTTGTTGGTTTTACATTTTGTTAGGGTAACGCAAGAATTTTCATTATAAGATTAATATCCTTAAGGATACGATAAGGTTCAAAGGTAAAAGTATAAGATCTTACATTACTGCTGGGACTTTTTGTTCTGATAATTCATAATATTATCCTGTCTTTTTTAAACAGTGCTGCACCAAAAGCGTAAAAACAAAATAACCGAGGTAGCTCTCGGGAACACGCCGCTGACTGTCAGTAGGAAGGTCGGGGTTCTTGGCGAGCTGTTCTTGCGCGTTCTTGTGTTGATTTGTAATTTTATTTTATTTTGCATTTTTCATTACTAATTTGTTTGTACGTTTAACAATCTTTGAGATTTAATTATATACACTTTTATCTTATTTTGATTTTTATTTTCAATTGCAACCTGGCCTTGGCTGGACCTATGTGCTCCCGTCATTGGTAATCAGATATTATATTTATTTGTAGTGTTTTATGGTTACAAGAGACTTATGGGATAAAAAGGTGTTGTTAGCTTGGATTTTTCCAAGTTTTAGCAATAGAATAATTTGTACTATCCACTTTCTATTAATTATAAAAGCATCTAAATCTCATAATTGCATCAAAACTCCGAAGTCTCTTTCCACCGATTAAGTCAAATCATTGAAATTTTTTTGAGGTTAACATGAGTTAAAATTGTGTTTATTTTATTTTCTTCTATCCTGATCACTCTCCATAAACTCAGTAACTAGAAGAAACCTCGACAGATCAACGCCTTCCTTAACTTCAAGCTTCTCATATTACTTCTTGTGCAAATTCTTGGATTTTAGTGGAATTAATTTCACATGAGCAATCTCTAATTCGTCCACAGGCATAATTATTGATTAAATCAATCGAGAAATCTATATTGATTAAGTCCTTACTACAAACTATTACAAAACTATTTTAACTTTAGTTAGGCCGAAGGCCGATGTGTTCTTATTGGCAGATTAATCTTTATGGCGTACTTGTATTCCTGTCTAAATCCTGGTGAATCTAAGTAATGTAATTCAAAAACTTTTGCAAGATAATTTGCAAATACTGTTGCCTTATCTTTACTACTGCCAGTTCACATATGGTTCTGATTTTCGTTGATGGAAAGGATGCTTCAGATCTTTTCAGTTTCCTAGTCGCTTTAACCATTTGCTGCATATAGGTTTCATAGGTATTAATGGATAGATTCTTTTACTTGCATTTAAGTTTCTTTCGTCGAAATTAACCGCAACTTTGATATTTTAAATGAAACATCCATATAGCCAAATTTCATTTTGATAACTTAAAATATAATTAAAGGTATTGGGATGCCATTAACAAATCACCCAAAATTAAATCAACCAGGCCAGACTCGATGGAGAGAGCACGGTTACCTTGTGAACTGAAGGTTTTAGGTTAGATCCCGGCCGAGGTCAAGTGAGATTTGTCATATGTAAAAGTCTGTCCTCTTTAGGATAGGACATTTATGTTTGATTGAATATCTTTAGCTTTTATGAAATTTGTTCTACATATTTCCTCAATAGTTAATTTAAATCGTTTACCCAGTGCAAATGTCCTTCCAGAGGTGGGATTTGATAAAATTAATAAAATAAAGTCGAGTACTTGCCACCCGCAAGCCTAAATCTCACTCAATATATTAACACTATTAACAGAATGTCTAACGGGTTGGGACCGTGTCATTGTTGAGACAGAAAACTCAACGTTTCACACACTTTTTTAAGGAGTTTCCTCAGGAGGAGCACTAAAAGAGCATGGTAACTCAACGTGTCAACCACGCCAGAGACGAAACTCTTTTAGCAAGAGGCAGAAGGGTAACGGTAACTCAGCTTGTCAACTAAGCCAGAGGCGAAACCCTTCTGAAGAAAAACAGAAAAGGCAGCGGCTTTATACCGGCTATAACCGGTCAAGCGTGTGCGACGAAAACGACGATTGGTTAGGCGTGGAGGGGGTGGAGATAGTAGTGATTGCAGACTTGCAAATGTCTGATAGATGATAACCAGTGTCACGATTCAAGTCGTTGGGGGTCTTAATGATTTCAATGGCCTCACGGATTTTCCACTTGAAAATTAAGGGGCATGCTAAAATAACGTCTTTCTAGTTAGAACCGTGTCATTGTTGAGACAGAAGAACTCAGTGAACAATGACACTGTCCCAACTCGAAAAACGTTATTTCAATACTAATATGTAGTTTAAAACCAATATAATAGTACATAAAATAACAAACATGTTTGAAAACAATAATTACAAGGACTTCGAAATCACCTCCATGTAAATGGAAAACAAATTACATGACAAAAACGTAAATTGACTAAGTATTTAGAAGTTAATGTAGTAGAACAAATGATAAACAGATTAAAATCAACTATTCTTACAGAAAACAATAGCGTGGTAATTTTTGTAGTTTTAAAATAATATAAATAAATGTTAAGGTTAGCACACCTGCCTTATAAACCAGGGATCCATTTCGATTTCCGGTCCAGGTCGGTGAGATTTTTAATGCGGAAAAATATCTGACAGTATGTCCTCTTTCGGATACGATGTAAATCCGTAGGACCTATGTCGGTACAATGTTTGACAGTACGAAAATCCTTACTAGTGGTAGGGAATCTCTGGATTCGATAAACTTCAATGGCCAGAGTAATCGACGAGCGTTGAAATCTCGGAGCCTAGATTTCGCCAAATTATCAAACAAACAAATCCGCGAAATAGCGTAAAATAAAGAAAACATGCTAATATGGTGGTGCAGCAAAAAATATCAAGAAATATGGCATAGTAAAGGCCACGAACAATGAAACAAACTAGCAGAGAATTCCAAAGAATGATTCCAATACGTCAGGTAATGGTAGTAAAATGACGAACGTAGATGGCGCACATATGTGCAATTAGAAGATGTATCTCATGATTTGCATGCAAGCATATCAGTTACCAATCAAAAGCTAACACTAATGAAAATGCTAGAAGAAGCGCGAAAGACCTGTATTTCGGTAAGTTTTAAAACACCACCGTTCTTCTTATTTCAAGCTCAATGTTATTATAATTTCAGAGTCATACATAATAACACGATTCTGTTTTGCTTGAAAGCCACCTTTTTTTAGAGTTAGGGTGTAGGAAGGCTTACAAAAATAACAGTAAAATATATAACTCAAACAATTTGGAAAAGATGTCCTTATTGGTGGTTCTGCTTCACAAAATATATCCCCAGCCAGTTTCATCTCCCATATTCTTTTATGGCTTCTAGTTCCCGAATCTTTGCGAACATCTTTTCTCGTTTTCTCTGAAACCTTCGCTATGACGTTCATCTTCCACAAAAGATCCTTATCATATATTATATTCTATCCATCTTAATTTCTTCATTCTGGTGTGTACTTCTACTGGTATTTGCTTTTTGTTAAATTCACTACACATACTGAGTCGTTATATATTTCTGTTCGAAGCCGCACCGAAATTTTGGTCGTATCCGAAGAACTTATTATACTTCGTATACCCAGCAACCAGCTGACACATCAAAAGTCAATAGGTGAATGGTCTCTTTAATCATAGAATGTGAACTCAAGTCTTTAGTGTCCGAATATTCGATGTCATTTTCTTGCCGTCACACATCACAGTTGCGCAAAATGTGTTCCTGGTTTCCGATTGCAAGGCAAAGGAGCGATCCTCAACTGCTTCCTGTTCAAATGTAGTAGTTCTGAAGCTGCCTTTATGTACGGTCCTTAATAAACGTTTTGCTATGGTTATGTCCTGGCCTCTTAATCCAATGTATTTTACGTTAGAGGCGCGTCCAGTCCTTAACTTAGTGATGGACTATGCTTGTTGGCTCGCCCAAAGCTAATACAGATCCGTAATAATTATCCTACGATTCCTTCCCTGCAAATTCAGTGTTTATTTTGATTCCTAACAATTTCGCAATGAACAGCAGTCCAAGGTACTAGGTTCTTTTTACCAAACCATTAAGTTTTACATAGCATTTCCAAAGCGCTCTAATTTAAATGTTATGCTCAAAACAGCCTTAGAGCCGCCTGGTTATTGGATAAAATATGGATTCCGTTAAACCCCTCTATTATTCTAAGCCACACATTGTAATAAGGCGTATATTCGCTTGGGATACGAATGCATATTCACCCCAAATGAAACTCCGCCTCTCAATTGATTTTTCCCGATATAGCCATATACCGGCACCAATCCCAATTTTTTTTTAATTTGTTTGTATACCGAACTAGGCTTCCAAGAGGTAAATCTTGCGAAGGTTCTTTCCACTTTTTGCGACATTTTAGGAATCAGATGGTCTACTCTCATATCCAAAATGGGACCCTCTACGCTCTGTACCTGTTCGTAATAGGCCAGGGTGGCGGAGTGATAGAGCGTGAGGCTAGCGTTACACTAAGTCCTTGGTTCGAATCTCCTAATGGACAAGATGTTCCTGCATTCTGGAGGTTGGTATCCAGCTCTGGTGGCCATTCTTCGTTGGGCACCTAACTAACAACGCTCTCCTCCGAGTACAGGTCTAAGGAATAGGGTAACAAAGTCCTACACACACACCGCGCACTCTACACACTACACGTGGTGCAGTGTTTAGGTATTAAACGGCGCACCAACTACGCCTCGACACCGAAAGATATGAGAGGTTACAGGTTAAACAAACAGCAAAATTCTGCAATCTATAGTCTTAAGCTAACCTCTCCCCTAATCACTACATGAAGAAGGGGTAAGCCCAGAAGAGCCCCTACTACCGCGGTTGGCGTGGTTTTCATTGCCCTCGAAATTCAAAGATTAGAAAGTCTTTGAATGTTAGTTAGTCCAAGTTTGGTGGTTTCTTGCTCAAATTTGGACTACCAATATTTGGTTGGCCTAACCAGCCTACTACATAGCCAATGTAACATGCTTGATCTTAGGCCCTATCATTTCCAACAAATTCGTTTAACTACTGCTAGAGTAATCTCCGATATCCTTGTAAATTTAGACTCTAGGGCTAGAATAACCTCCCAATATTTTCTTTCCCAATAGGTAGATATCCCTCCGGTTAATAAAGAGAAGTTTTACCATCCTGTTTTTTCCTTCGCATACTACTACAGTGATATACTTGTGCTGAACGTGAAGCCTCTTCGTTCAGTTCATACCAGAGATCGCAAGATCTTCCTGTGTTTGTCAAAGCTCGCACTGTATCTTGCATAAGGAAGTCAATCCACTATATAAAAAAATATGGGTTTTCTTCTTTCTCTGTCATCATATCTCTTTATGTCCTGCCATTTCAATCTTGTATCTGGTTTGTTCGTGCATTACTACTATTATGTACAAGCTTAGTACATTGCAAGATGTCAACCTCATCAATTTTTCATCACCGTTGTTGTCACCAACACGTCCATCCTGTCCAAATCTATGGTTCAGATTTCATTAACATCACAGTTTTACGGAATAAGGTTGTTAGCCTTATTCAGTTCTTCTTTTTCATCCGGACTTGAAGCCGACAGGAAATGATCTAAAGCAATCTTCCTCACAGGAAGAGTTCTAGATTTATGAGCGTATTCGAAACCAATTACATTTTCTTGCATTGTTTGTTGTTTTGCCATTGATTCCAAGCAAGGCCAGCTTGGCTAAAAACCGCCTTACATTTTTAAACCACGATTTTTTTTGGGGTGTACCAGCCAATAAATCAGTCATGAGTCGTTAAAGCAGTCCAGGGTACTATTGACAGTCTTGCGCATTAGCAAATGATATGTAGAGGTGTTTCTTCCTCCGTATTACGCAGGACTATCACTTCAACCTCTTGAATGTTGATATTTATTTAAACTCCAGTGGCCTGTGAATAGCACTGATATGATTCTCATTCGACCCCCATTGAGATTTAGGATTTGTCTGACAAAGCTCTTGAACGGTTCTCGTATAAACAGTAATGACTGTTTCAGACCAGGCACTATATATCAGTGTTTTCTTCGTTGCTCCATAGGCCGTGCTACTGGAAGGTTCTGGTCCTACTAAATTTTCTTCCTCCCCTCTTTTGACAAGAGCTTCCGCTGTTTCATTACCTTGTATTCATCTATGTTCAGGCACCCTCTCCAAAGTTACTTTGTTATATCGTATCAGCTCATGTAGGGTTTTTACACAGTCTTTTACGACATTTAAGCTGATTTTTACAGCCGATAAAGCTTTGATGAGTGTGCCTCATAGTTGACGGTGTTCATTCACTAGTATACCTGCAAAGGTTTATACTAATTTCATTCCCGATGCTTATCTCATAGACCAGTTTTTTCTCGCATTTTAGAATAGGTCTGTATGCCAGATTCTTCCATATCGGCCTCTGAATTCTGTGGCCTGGCCACTCTTCCTTGCACATAAAGATCGAATAAAGTTTATTCAAATGGAGTTCGGTTTTTATTTTATCGGCCTGCATTTGAAGTAAGCGGTTTTAGATATTTTTTTTTACTTTCCGTGTGAAAACCCTGCCTACAAGGTGTGTTTCTGGTATTGAAGATTTTCAATCTGTAAGCTGCAATGGAGAAAAATTTAGTAGTGCTTCAATGGTCGCCGTAGGAGCGCTAATCTTTGCACCTGTTATACCTAAGCATGCTCAGTTCATTATCTACTACTTTCTAACTGGTTGTATACCTCCAAGAAATCGAAGCATAGCTAGCAATTGATATCACAACTACTCTGGTATACCTACAACCCATGCCCTATTGAGTGTTTTATGGCCTATTTTTTTCAAAACAGGCATCGCCCTGCCCAGAAGGTAAAAATAGCCTTTTTGTGATCTTTTGCACCTAAGGTAAATCTAGTGTCTAAACTCACCCCAGATACTTCACTTCCTGTGCTCTGATTATGTTCTGCCTCCATAGCTGAATGTGAGGTTCCTCCTGCGTGTGAAAACGAGCGTAAAGGTTTTGGACGAATCTTTCAACACTTCGTCAGGCTTGCCTCCTACTAGTAGACTACGACGTCAGCATATGCTTATAAATAAACCTCAATTTCTTCAAGGTCATGCAGAAGCTTGTGCACTGCAAGGTTCCACAACAGAGGAAAAAGAACCCCTTCCTGCGGACAGCCTCTTATAGCATCGACTTCCACACTGTCCCTTTCAAAGAGAATGGTTAGAATCAATCTATTTAGTAGTGTCAAATTTACCCATATAAAGACAGTTGAAGAGGATCCGTGCTCTTCAACTGCGTCTCTCACAGAGCCGAAAAAAGTGTTATTAAACGATATCTAGGAAGACGGCTAAGGCAACTCGTTTATTGCCTATTGCCCTTTCAGCCCTGCAAATTAACTCGTACGTCAATGATTCGCAAGACTTTCTCGTCTGATCAGCAAACTTATATTATTGCAAAGACACTCATAACTTACAAATACTTTAAATGCTACAAATGATAGTAATTTTGATGCTAACCTTTTTTTGTGGCTATGCTTAATGATATTGCTATACAACAAAAGATAATGGGATAATATTTATCACATAATTACACAACAAGTCCTCTAAAAGTAGGTTGATTTAGGCAACAGACATTAACATCAGCATATCTATTTAGAAATTTGTTTTCGAACTAGTAGAATGTTTTTTAAAACGTTTGAAATTTTCGTTATTTTCTTCTCTTTTATTTTCGGAATGGCATCCGGTGACAAGCCATTAAAGGTACGTTTTATATCCATTTTTATTACGTTAAATATATTTTACATTGTCTATATTTTGGTCAGTTCCACCAAAGTGATTACAAGATTAAACTAGAAAGGGTCGAGCTAATAAGCTACGATAAGCAGTACGTTAATTACATCCAGATCGTTAATTACAAATATAACAGAACAGCTCCGGTCGTGAATATAACGGTGGAGTATAATATGGAAGTTGGATATAATTACCAGGTTAGTGCAATTTAAGTAGAAGTGTTTATTGTTTTATAAAGGAGTAATTTTAATTTACAGTTCTTGGTCCAAGCTTATAAATTTTTAAGCAATGAATATCGGTATTTTCCTATAAGGCTACAGATAAACGCTTGTGAAAGCATAAAAAATAATGTCATTGGGCTTGGTTCACTTACACGATGTGGAAATTTCAGTGGGTGTCCAATTAGAAAGGTACGAATACTTAGAGTTGGTATTTCCATATACCTACGTTTAAGCAGGTTCCTTGCTTAAGCCGACTTAAGCTGCAGCTTAAGGCAATGCGCGCCTCGCCTAAGCACAAAGAATTTTAGGCAGCTATTTAGCTTAAATCGGTTTAAACTAGGTCCAGCTTCAACCTTAACTTAATCCTTGGTTTAAGCCAGCTTCCGCTTAAATCCATACAGAACTATCGGCCCTTAAGGGGCTTTAAACGTGCACCGAATAACTAGTATAATTGTAAAAATTGTTTTGTTTAAAAATCAAAACGTTTAAAATAATCTAATTGTTTTGGTAAAACAGGGAGTAAGGCAACACAGCTGTAAATGGAGCATAGATGAAACTGAATTCCCTCCGCTAATACCCGACGGCAAATACATGCTGGAGATTCAACAGCTTTATTTGGGAAAAGTGATGGCAACTGTGCGCGGCTTTGGAATAATAAATCGCCCTATATCGTGGAATTAATTCAGTAGTGTAGAGAAGACACGGTCATGAGGGGGTTCACTTTAATTTGTTCCACTAAGTGCCTTCATATTTAATGAAGTGGTTAATAAATTTGTAAATTAATTAATAAGTAGTAAATCAATGGATTGCTCTATGAAGCAGCTTTTTTGTAAATTTAGCTACAAAATAAATTGGCCTGTCTTTTTGCTTTATTTTATTGTTTATTTATTTATTGGGCGAAATCTAAAAGTAAAAGGGTAAAAATATATCTTCGCTCGCCAACTCGCATAGTACTGCCCGACTAGAATTCTCTCAAAACTAAAGAACTTCCATCCCGGGTAGAAATCTTAACTGCCTCATTGGCATAGAACCTATGGTTTTATTGCGTATTCGATAGAGATATTTTCCACATCTGACCTAACATCAACCGGGATTGGTCCCAAGACTTTTAACTTACATTACCGAAACCAACAGTTTTATTTTATTGAAAAACAATTAAGATATACACCCTTACTGTATGACTGACCAACTGTGACACCATCTTTATAAAATTGTTTTGTTTGTTGCTTAGGTAATATCTAAGATTGTGGGTAGCGAGGAGCCCAACATGACTGCAATGGTTACTCAGCATTAGTCGACTAGAATTTTACCAAAACCAAAAAACGTCCACCCCTGGTATTAATCTTAACTGTCTCAGTGGCAAGAACCATACGGTTTTTAATGCGGAAAAATATCTGAAAGTATGTCCTCTTTCGGATACGATGTAAATCCGTAGGACCTATGTCGGTACAATGTTTGACAGTACGAAAATCCTTACTAGTGGTAGGGAACCTCTGGATTCGATAAACTTCAATGGCCATAGTAATCCACGAGCGTTGAAATCTCGGAGCCTAGATTTCGCCAAATTATCAAACAAACAAATCCGCGAAATAGCGTAAAATAAAGAAAACATGCTAATATGGTGGTGCAGCAAAAAATATCAAGAAATATGGCATAGTAAAGGCCACGAACAATGAAACAAACTAGCAGAGAATTCCAAAGAATGATTCCAATACGTCAGGTAATGGTAGTAAAATGACGAACATAGATGGCGCACAAAGGTGCAATTAGAAGATGTATCTCATGAGTTGAATGCAAGCATATCAGTTAACAATCAAAAGCTAACACTAATGAAAATGCTAGAAGAAGCTCGAAAGACCTGTATTTCGGTAAGTTTTAAAACACCACCGTTCTTCTTATTTCAGGCTCAATGTTATTATAATTTCAGAGTCATACATAATAACACGATTCTGTTTTGCTTGAAAGCCACCTTTTTTTAGAGTTAGGGTGTAGTAAGGCTTACAAAAATAAGAAACAGTAAAATATATAACTCAAACAATTTGGAAAAGACGTCCTTATTCATGGTTCTGCTTCACAAAATATATCCCCAGCCAGTTTCATCTCCCCTATTCTTTTATGGCTTCTAGTTCCCGAATCTTTGCGAACATCTTTTCGGGTTTTCTCTGAAACCTTCGCTATGACGTTCATCTTCCACAAAAGATCCTTATCATATATTATATTCTATCCATCTTAATTTCTTCATTCTGGTGTGTACTTCTACTGGTATTTGCTTTTTGTTAAATTCACTACACATACTGAGTCGTTATATATTTCTGTTCGAAGCCGCACCGAAATTTTGGTCGTATCCGAAGAACTTATTATACTTCGTATACCCAGCAACCAGCTGACACATCAAAAGTCAATAGGTGAATGGTCTCTTTAATCATAGAATGTGAACTCAAGTCTTTAGTGTCCGAATATTCGATGTCATTTTCTTGCCGTCACACATCACAGTTGCGCAAAATGTGTTCCTGGTTTCCGATTGCAAGGCAAAGGAGCGATCCTCAACTGCTTCCTGCTCAAATGTAGTAGTTCTGAAGCTGCCTTTATGTACGGTCCTTAATAAACGTTTTGCTATGGTTATGTCCTGGCCTCTTAATCCAATGTATTTTACGTTAGACGCGCGTCCAGTTCTTAACTTAGTGATGGATTATGCTTGTTGGCTCGCCCAAAGGTAATACAGGTCCGTAATAATGATCCTCCGATTCCTTCCCTGCAAATTCAGTGTTTATTTTGATTCCTAAAAATTTCGCAATGAACTGCAGTCCAAGGTACTATGTTCTTTTTACCAAACCATTAAGTTTAACATAGCATTTCCAAAGCGCTCTAATTTAAATGTTATGCTCAAAACAGCCTTAGAGCCGCCTGGTTATTGGATAAAATATGGATTCCGTTAAACCCCTCTATTATTCTAAGCCACACATTGTAATAAGGCGTATATTCGCTTGGGATACGAATGCATATTCACCCCAAATAAAACTCAGCCTCTCAATTGATTTTTCCCGATATAGCCATATACCGGCACCAATCCCAAATTTTTTTTAATCCGTTTGTATACCGAACTAGGCTTCCAAGAGGTAAATCTTGCGAAGGTTCTTTCCACTTTTTGCGACATTTTAGGAATCATATGGTCTACTCTCATATCCAAAATGGGACCCTCTGTGCTCTGTACCTGTTCGTAATAGGCCAGGGTGGCGGAGTGATAGAGCGTTAGGTTAGCGTTACACTAAGTCCTTGGTTCGAATCTCCTAATGGACAAGATGTTCCTGCATTCTGGAGGTTGGTATCCAGCTCTAGTGGCCATTCTTCGTTGGGCACCTAACTAACAACGCTCTCCTCCGAGTACAGGTCTAAGGAATAGGGTAACAAAGTCCTACACACACACCGCTCACTCTACACACTACACATGGTGCAGTGTTTAGGTATTAAACGGCGCACCAACTACGCCTCGACACCGAAAGATATGAGAGGTTACAGGTTAAACAAACAGCAAAATTCTGCAATCTATAGTCTTAAGCTAACCTCTCGCCTAATCACTACATGAAGAAGGAGTAAGTCCAGAAGAGCCCCTACTACAGCGGTTGGCGTGGTTTTCATTGCCCTCGAAATTCAAAGATTAGAAAGTCTTTGAATCTTAGTTAATCCAAGTTTGGTGGTTTCTTACTCAAACTTGGACTCCCATTATTTGGTTGGCCTAACCAGCCTACTACATAGCCAATGTAACATGCTTGATCTTAGGCCCTATCATTTCCAACAAATTCGTTTAACTACTGCTAGAGTAATCTCCGATATCCTTGTAAATTTAGAGTCTAGGTCTAGAATAGCCTCCCAATATTTTCTTTCCCAATAGGTAGATATCTCTCCGGTTAATAAAGAGAAGTTTTACCATCCTGTTTTTTCCTTCGCATACTACTACAGTGATATACTGGTGCTGAACGTGAAGCCTCTTCGTTCAGTTCATACCAGAGATCGCAAGATCTTCCTCTGTTTGTCAAAGCTCGCACTGTATCTTGCATAAGGAAGTCAATCCACTATATAAAAACATATGGGTTTTCTTCTTTCTCTGTCATCATATATCTTTAGGTACTGCCATTTCAATCTTGTATCTGGTTTGTTCGTGCATTACTACTATTATGTACAAGCTTAGTACATTGCAAGATGTCAACCTCATCAATTTTTCATCACCGTTATTGTCACCAACACGTCCGTCCTGTCCAAATCTATGGTTCAGATTTCATTAACATCACAGTTTTACGGAATAAGGTTGTTAGCCTTATTCAGTTCTTCTTTTTCATCTGGACTTGAACCCGACAGGAAATGATCTAAAGCAATCTTCCTCACAGAAAGAGTTCTAGATTTATGAGCGTATTCGAAACCAATTACATTTTCTTGCATTGTTTGTTGTTTTGCCATTGATTCCAAGCAAGGCCAGCTTTGCTAAAAATCGCCTTACATTTTTAAACCACGATTTTTTTGGGGTGTACCAGCTAATAAATCAGTCATGAGTCGTTAAAGCAGTCCAGGGTACTATTGACAGTCTTGTGCATTAGCAAAAGATATGTAGAGGTGTTTCTTCCTCCGTATTACGCAGAACTATCACTTCAACCTCTTGAATGTTGATATTTATTTAAACTCCAGTGGCCTGTGAATAGCACTGTTATGATTCTCATTCAACCCCCATCGAGATTTAGGATTTGTCTAGCAAAGCTCTTGAACGGTTCTCGTATAATCAGTAATGACTGTTTCAGACCAGGTACTATACATATATCAGTGCTTTCTTCGTTGCTCCATAGGCCGTGCCACTGGAAGGTTTTGGTCCTACTAGATTTTCTATCGCCCCTCTTTTGCCAAAAGCTTCCGCTGTTTTATTACCTTTTATTCCCCTTTGTTCAGGAACCCTCTCCAAAGTTACTTTGCTATATCGTATCAGCTCATGTCTTTTACGACATTTGAGTTGATTTTTACAGCCGATAAGGCTTTGATGTGTGTACCTCATGGTTGACGGTGTTCATGCACTAGCATGCATGCAAAGGTTTATGCTAATTTCATTCCCTATGCTTATCTTATAGACTCCCTCTCCAGTTTTTCTCGCATTTTCGAATAGGTCTGTATGCCAGATTCTTTCATATCGGACTCTTATTTCTGTGGCCTGGCCACTCTTCCTTGCAGATAAAGATCGAATAAAATTTATTGAAATGGAGTTCTGTTTTTATTTTATCGACCTGCATTTGAAGTAAGCGGTTTTAGATAATTTTTTTTAATTTTCCGTGTGGAAACCCTGCCTACAAAGTGTGTTTCTGGCATTGAAGATTTTCAATCAGTAAGCTGCAGCTAAGGATTCATATTCAACTACTAAATTCAATGGAGACAAATTTAGTACTGCTTCCATGGTCGTCTTAGGAGCGCTAATCTTTAGACCTGTTATACCTAAGCATGCTAACCGTTGTAGCTAGCTCAGTTGATTATCTACTACTTTGTTACTGCTGGTATACCTCCAAGAAATCGAAGCATAGCTAACAATTATTGGTATCACAACTCTGGTATACAACCCATACCCTACTGGGTGTTTTATGGCCTATTTTTTTCAAAACAGCCATCGTCCTGCCTCCATAGTTGGATGTGCCTCAATACTGAGGGTCCTCCTGCGCTGCATGTGAAAACGACCGTAAAGGTTTTAGACTGATCTTTCGACACTTCGTAAAGCTTGCCTCCTACTAGTAGACTAAGGGGGCGGCATATGCTTATAAATAAACCTCAATTTCTTCAAGGTCATGCAGAAGCTTGTCCACTGCAGGGCTCCACAACAGAGAAAAAAGGACCCCTTCCTGCGGACAGCCTCTTGCAGCACTGACTCATACACTGTGCCCCTTCAAAGATAATAGTTAGAATCAATCTATTTCGTAGTGTCAAATTTATCCATATAAAGACAGTTGAAGAGGATCCGTGCTCTTCAACTGCGTCTCTCACAGAGCCAAAAAAAAGTGTTATTAAACAATATCTAGGAAGACGGCGAAGGCAACTCCTTTATTGCCTCTTGCCTTTCAGCCCTGCAAATTAACTCGTACGTCGATGATTCGCAAGACTTTCTCGTCTGATTAGCAAACTTATATTATTGCAAAGACGCTCATAACTTACAAATACGTTAAATGCTACAAATGATAGTAATTTTGATGCTAACCTTTTTTTGTGGCTATGCTTAATGATATTGCTATACAACAAAAGATAGTGGGATAATATTTATCACATAATTACACAACAAGTCCTCTAAAAGTAGGTTGATTTAGGCAACAGACATTAACATCAGCTTATTTATTTAGAAATTTGTTTTCGAACTAGTAGAATGTTTTTTAAAACGTTTGAAATTTTCGTTATTTTCTTCTCTTTTATTTTCGGAATAGCATCCGGTGACAAGCCATTTAAGGTACGTTTTATATGCATTTTTATTACGTTAAATATATTTTACATTGTCTATATTTTGGTCAGTTCCACCAAAGTGATTACAAGCTTAAACTAGAAAGGGTCGAGCTAATAAGCTACGATAAGCAGTACGTTAATTACATCCAGATCGTTAATTACAAATATAACAGAACAGCTCCGGTCGTGAATATAACGGTGGAGTATAATGTGGAAGTTGGATATAATTATCAGGTTAGTACAATTTAGAAGTGTTTATTGTTTTATAAAGGAGTAATTTTAATTTACAGTTTTTGGTCCAAGCTTATAAATTTTTAAGCAATGAATATCGGTATTTTCCAGTACGGCTACAGGTAAACGCTTGTGAAGGCATAAAAAATAATGTCATTGGGCTTGGTTCACTTACACGATGTGGAAATTTCAGTGGGTGTCCAATTAGAAAGGTACGAATACTTAGAGTTGGTATTTCCATATACCTACGTTTAAGCAGGTTCTTTGCTTAAGCCGACTTAAGCTGCAGCTTAAGGCAATGCGCGCGTCGCCTAAGCACAAAGAAGTTTAGGCAGCTATTTAGCTTAAATCGGTTTAAACTACGTCCAGTTTCAACCTTAACTTAATCCTTGGTTTAAGCCAGCTTCCGCTTAAATCCATACGGAACTATCGGCCCTTAAGGGCCTTTAAACGGGCACTGAATAACTAGTATCATTGTAAAAATTGTTTTGTTTAAAAATCAAAACGTTTAAAATAATCTAATTGTTTTGGTAAAACAGGGAGTAAGGGAACACAGCTGTAAATGGACCATAGATGAAACTGAATTCCCTCCGCTAATACCCGACGGCAAATACATGCTGGAGATTCAACCGCTTTATTTGGGAAAAGTGATGGCAACTGTGCGCGGCTTTGGAATAATAAATCGCCCTATATCGTGGAATTAATTCAGTAGTGTAGAGAAGACACGGTTATGAGGGGGTTTACTTTAATTTGTTCCACTAAGTGCCTTCATATTTAATGAAGTGGTTAATAAATTTGTAAATTAATTAATAAGTAGTAAATCAATGGATTGTTCTATGAAGCAGCTTTTTTGTAAATTTAACTACAAAATAAATTGACCTGTCCGTTTGCTTTATTTTATTGTTTATTTATTTATTGGGCGAAATCTAAAAGTAAAAGGGTAAAAATATAGGTATCTTCGCTCGCCAACTGGCATAGTACTGCCCGACTAGAATTCTCTCAAAACTAAAGAACTTCCATCCCGGGTAGAAATCTTAACTGCCTCATTGGCATAGAACCTATGTACCTATGGTTTTATTGCGTATTCGATAGACGACATACTTTCAGATATTTTCCACATCTGACCTGACATCAACCGGGATTGGTCCCAAGACTTTTAACTTACATTACCGAAGTTTTATTTTATTGAAAAACATTTAAGATATACACCCTTACTGTATAACTGATCAAATGTGAAAAATTCAAAAAAATGTGTAAAAAATAATAACCCCTAATTTTTAGCTGAAAATTTGCAAACCGGCGTAAAATGCCATTCTGAACAACTTTTCCAAATGAAATCTTTCGAAAAAATCATAAATAGGGCCACTTCTGAAGATTTTTTTCAAAAAGTGTCAAATTTGACAGGTACAGAATATCATTTGACCAAATCTGTGTGCACTTTTTTTAGTCCTTAGACACGGACAAACCAACGCCGTATTGATTTTTTTAATAAATACTTTAATAAAAAAAAGTTCCATATGATCCGTACTTTTTGACAAACCCTGTATATGATAGGTCCCAATACAATTGTGATACTCCGCACTTAATTATTAGTAAATCAAGGTATTCATCATCATATTTTACAAGAAAGTGTCTTTCTATTAGGTAACATTTAAGAACTATAAAGAAATTGCATGGGAGATTTTCTTTAAGCTTCTATTGAAGACCTTATCTAGGCCTAGCTGCCTAAATACCATTTATTTTTCTTTGAATACATTATTAATTATTATAATAACTATCAGATATCATCATCATCATCCAGCCTTTCTTGTCCACTGCTGGACGTAGGCCTCCCGTGGTAGTTGCCACTCATTTCTATCATGTGCTGTCCCCTACCAGTTGCCGGCGATCCTCTTTATATCGTCTATCCATCAAGTGGGTGGTCTTCCTACACTTCGCTTGTCTACCCATGGTCTCCACTCCAAGAGTTTTTTCGTCCACTTCCAATCTGTAAGTCTAGCCACATGACCCGCCCAATTCCATTTAGTTGTTATTTTCACGTCCATCTGATTGTATCAATTTAGTCATTTGTCTACTCCCTAAGGATAACAAAAGAATTAAATGAATTTTATACATTTTAACAAGTCTTGATTTAAAGTTAAGTAATAGTAATTTACGATACTAGTAACGTTATGAAGCATTTTACATTACGAGAGAAAAGTTTGAAAGAACGAACTACGAAGGAGCGAGTTCTTTTAATTCTCGAGTAATGTAACCAGCAAATAACGTTACGCTTGTCGTAACACGGTTTATATCATCCTATAATAATTTTCAAAAACAAAAGATTATTTTCAGTGACAGTTCAATGACAGTTCAATGACAGTTTATAAATAGTAACGTAAATCAGCCATATTGTGCTATTATAAACTTTACAGCACTAGTGCTGTTAAATGTATCATAACATAACTCGTTGTTAAGGAGTTATTAGCATGATAACGTTATAGGATGATGTAAAATATAAAAACGGTATTACATGAATTATACTGGAAACATAGTCTTGGAGGGTGTCGATTGTTCGTAGGTACTGCAGCTTTGATGGAACATAACCACGACTTAACGTATTTCAAGCTAAGTATTTATACCCAAATATCGACTCATTCTTCTCGATTTTTCAGTATCTTATATGCGCGCGTGCGAGATATCGAATTACTGGTGCAATGCACCTAGCGTACGTGCTTTTTCTAGCATTCTTGGAAGATTCAATTATGATATGCAATACATGTGTGCCTTGCTAGTGGAATGACCTTACAAAATGACGTTATATCGCTCGTTCGTGCATTTAGATTATTAATTTTATATTTTGTACATTTACCTTTGTTGCAATATGGATTTGTCAGGATAGATTGGGATTAATATGGCAATTGGGATAATGATTTTAAGGCTCCAGATAATCGCCTCTTACAACAGGCAGAGGTTCCCTAGGTCTATTCTTCACCCGAAGCCCAGACGGTTTAGGGGGTTTAATATCAAGTTAATATTTGAATTTAAGTTTTATATTTTGCCTACTATAGATTTGTAATAGAGTTCGATCAGTATCTTACTTAGTTACCTCTATAAGTAAGCCATGTTCATTAGTTTTAGATATTCAGCATCTTTGCCAAAAATCAGTAAACTTCCAAAGGTCTCTTTCAGTACAGGTTTGTTATCATTTAACTTAGCCAGTAATCTTTCAGAAAATTCAGAGGGATCTTCAACATGTCAAATATTGTATTTGTACCGAACTAAAAGTTTTCCCTCGTATCCGAGGAAGACGAAGAGGTCTTACTAAAATTAACACACAGTAAAGACGCGCTGACGCTTCGAGTGTAATCAGTTAAAGTAAATAAAGTGTAACGTATTGACCGCACAGCATAATTAGAAAATCAAAATGTTTATAATAAATGGCGATATTGACATCATGCTAATTTGAGAAACCTATTTCACCCAAAACACTTAGATGAAAATACCTAAATACTCAATTTACACAACAAATCACTTTGACGATTCAGCTCATGGTGGCATAGCGGTGATTGTGAAGAACTCAGTTAGGCACTAATATGCAAGTCATCAATACCAACCCGGACATCTACAAGCTACTTACATTAGTTGCAGAAGTCAACAGAGACATAACCTTCGCTGCAGTTTACTGCCCTCCAAAACATGCAATTAAGAAAAAACAACCTTATACATAAACTTCTTAGCGATACCTAATTAGAAGTGCTATAACTTGCTGAGAATTATAGTTCGACAAGTGGTTTTATAGGTGTAACTAAAACAATAATTGTTGCTGAAAATAACCTATTAGTACTAATAACATTGATAACACAAGTTTTCGTAATATTATGCGGGCATCAATAGTATTTGTGCTACTGATTTTGGTTTTAATTGAGTCTTTAGATTTTGCAGGTAATATAAATGACCTATCCTAAGACTAACTATGATAGAATTTCAACATTTTCAACTATAATATAATATAATAGCAACATTGTACGCTTCTTTTCCACACATTAAAATTATATAACGTTAATCACGACATCAAATAGAAACAACTTCTTTCTTCTTCTTTTCAGAATCATGTCTGAACTGTAAACCTCCAAATATGGGAATTACTCAGGTAGTAAAGATTCCCAGAAAACGCAAGAAACGTAAATTTCATCGTTCGCTTTCGGTGATAGGAATTGATCATTTTCCAAAGGAACATCACATATAAACTGTGTTTTGTATAACTTGTGATCAAATAAAGTTATTTGAGGTAATGTTTTCGTTAAGTCGTTTTATGCCACATTATATTCCAGTTTATTTAGGCATTGAACTTATTTGAATCATATTAACAACTTCACATCAGCAAAACTCTCTACCCAGAATGACATGTCATCCACAAGCGGGCTGTGAACGTAATGTGCTACATAAACTGTAAGAGAACTTGATTATTCTTGAGCTGCCAAGCATCTTAAACTTATGAAACTAAACTCTTACATATTCTGCTGTTTTATCATCTACGCCAACTTAAAATATTCCTATCAATGTTAAAAAGAGGTAGATATGACTTCCTGAAAATACTTCTACAATTATGTATTTTAGAGATTGACCTTGTTACGTTACGTAAGTTATTAGTTCATTAATTTAATTCTACTTTAGCAACTGGTGGCAAAAAATTCAACCAAGAAATATAAAATGTCAAACTAGCCACAAAAAACCTTTAGAAAATATTGACCTTAGTATTTAGCACACCCTTTATATCGCATTTTAACACGCCCTGTATATTACAGATCTTTATTACAGAGTTACATTTAATTACAATTGCAATTACAACACTAAATTTTATTAGGAGGGGAACTAGAAAAATTATCTACCTAGCTATGAAAGAAAAGACCTTCAATACTTCCATAATTTTTATTTTTCAACATAATCTCACCTAATTCCAATGCACTTGCGCCACCTATCCTGCAACGCCTTTATACCAGTAAAAAAATATTTTTGTTGGTCTTCAAAATAGGTATCAACAGCCTCTTTAAACTCGTTGTTGTGCAAAAACTGACGTCCCCTAAGATGTTTCTTCAAATTTCTAAACAAAACAAAAGTCGAACGGAGCCAAATCAGGACTATACGACAGGTGGTCGAGCTCAAAACAATTACACTCGCCTAGAACTGGTTGAGCTTTGATTGCTTTGTGGACTCTGACGTTGTCGTGAAGAATGAGGGCATTTTCGTGACGCAAACCAGGGCATTTTTGGTCGATGTGTTACAATAGGTGGCTGCTGTTATTGTAGTGCCCTTCGGCTTGTATTCAATGAAAATAATTTCTGCTTGATCCCAAAGAACGGTGGCCATGAGCTTCCCAGCTGAAGATTGTGTGCGAGCTTTTTTGGCGGAAGAAAGCCCTTGTGGACCCACTGCATAGACTCCAATTTTGTTTCTGGATCCCAGTGATGGACCCAAGTCTCATCACCAGTCGCGATTTTAGAGAAAAGGTCAGGGTCGGCTTCCAAAGATGCCAAATGATTTTGCGAAATTTCCGGCCTCTGCAATTTTTGCTCGGCAGTCAATAATCTTGGAACCCATCTCGCTGAAACCTTACTCAAGCCCAATTTATGGTGCAAAATCGACAAAACACTTGGCTTTGATTTACTCAATGCTGTGCCAATTGTAGACACTTTTAAACAACGGTCCCCAAGAACCATGGCTTCCAGTTTTCTGCTGACTTCAGGATTGATGACATCTGAAGGTCTTCCGCTTCTTGAATCATCTTCAATGGATTCACGACCCCACCGAAATTGTTTAGACCAATATTTTACCGTAAAATATGATGGAGCTTCATCCTCATACCACAGTATAAAAAAAGATTGTCACTGTTTGGCGTTTCAATACCTATGCAATTAGCCATTTTACTAATAATGTTGGTCCTTGTTGAAGTTATCCAGTACGTAGGTAAAATTATGTAAAAAGCGTAGCAAGTATATTAAATTTCTTTAAATCTAATAAGAATAATTTTCAGCGCCTTGCATAAACTGTGCTCCCTCCAAGCTTTGTTGTTGCTGTTGTTGCCACTGTAAGTGAATGTGACGTAAATACTATAACCGCATTTTACTGACTAAGGCAGTGTTTCTCAAACTTTTTTTCACGTGGAACACTTTTTTGTAAATGTAAGTTGCGTGGAACCGGACCGAAAAACTACTAACTATAAACAATTGAACTATCTATTAATTTGTTTTTACTTCACTGCACTTACTCGTATCGATTATATCACACCGTTCCGCCAGACCGTCTTTATACAGGGTGTCTCGTATATGGCGCATAATATTCGCACCACGCGATTCTGCGTTAAAAACTGGACAAAAAATTGTATAACTGTTTTAAGCCAAAACGTGTAGTTTTTGAAGAATTGTTAATTAAAGTCTTGTAAACTTAGCAACACTGTGTGGTCAGTCATACTACGTCACCTGCGATATCACCAATAACAACCCGCTTGATTTAATATAATTGCATTGTACATTGTTGCAACATTTATGAAAAGCACAAGTACCTACTGCAAAAATTTCAAACTTCGGATGGAAATTCTAATTAAACGAAGGGTATATTGAGTACAATTACAGATTAGTTATTTCTTTTGTTGATTAAACTACAGCTAAAAATCATTATTTCATAAAAATATGACACGACAAGCAAACCAGAATACGACTAAACGCTGCTAATAACTCCATAACTAAATATAAAGAGTTAACAGCAAATTGGTACTGAAGTTTTTTGCTTGGATTTTGACGTAGAATCGCGTGATATACATATTATGCGCGATTTTCGATACACCCTGTATACCGTCATCGAACTATTTCCAACAATAACAATCCACGACCGCCGCGAATTCACATATCAATGTATTTCAGAATCTGACGTCACGACCGTACATTAGTCCGGGAGATTTCGTTACAATACCGGAACAAAAATATGTTTTTGTATTTTGCGGAACTTTGCGCGGAACCCTTGGCAAGTACTGATGGAACCCTAGGGTTCCGCGGAACCCACTTTGAGAAACACTGGACTAAGGAATGCTCAGTAAAGTAGGAGGGCGGAGTATCGGTTATGACCGTGCCCGTATGCATTTTTAATCCAATAGTTATTTTAAGAGGGGTCAACTGTTTCGTTACATTGAAACGTATTACTCTACGCCAGGTAACTAACCGCTGGCATGCCAACTCAGTGAAATTCGGCTTCAGTACGTATTTATTTGTAATTTTTATAAAAAAATTATGCCTTAGAATTTGTAATCAATTCATTAAACTGTTTGCGATACGTATTGATCGATTTATTAAATAAACAAAGAAGACCCGTTGTTATTTTTAATTTTTACAGGGGGATATGGAGCTCGTATAACAATGGAATCATCAGTAATGCTTGCTATGCCAACAGAAGGTAACTATATTTATAATTATAACAAATACACAACGCAATACAAAATGAAAAAAATAATGATTTTTTGGATTTTAAATAAAAAATTGTGAAGGAAGATTTTAGAAAGTAAACTAAAATCTATGATCTTAACCTCGAAAAACTCCACGAATCCTTATTAATTGTCTATTGTCTGGGGGTCGTTTTGGCTTTAAGAGCCTTTCGTCACTTCGACCTAGGAAGATCCTTTGTGAGTAACCCTACAATCTATTCGATTCCCAGGATTTTTAGGCTTTTAATGAAGTCAATTATTGTCCTGAAGGTCACGACCCCTACGTCTTCAGGCATAATACCTTCTATGCCATTCCGAGTAATTTAAGCCTTCTTCAGTAGGTATTAAATATTGAATATAAAAAGTATAATTTATAGCTTAGCGTTCTTGTATATGGTTTGCCTTTTTTCGTATCCAGGGGGGGGATTGATCTACCCTTCCACCCCCCAAATGACGCTCCTGTCGCTAATAGCTTAATAATAAGTAATATCCACAAACATGCAACATTGACAATGCGACCCTTTGAGAATACAAACCCGATCCCAATCAAAAATGGTAAACAGCAAGGTGATACCATGTCTTCAAAGCTCTTTACACTGGCATAGTAAAGAGTATTTAAACAACTTCATTGGTCAAACAAAAAAATAAATATAAAGGGAGAACGGTTAAATCACCTCCGATTTGCCGATAGATCTATAATAGTTAGCGAACACACAATAGGAGAATGTGAACGAATACATATGCATAGAATCTGGGTTGGGCAGCTTTCAGCAAGTTCTCCAGGATTCCTAAGGACAAAAAGATTTCTCAACGATTAGGTACCAAGATATTCGACCAGTGTATGCTGCCGGTATTAACTCATTAACTGCAGGGTTTAGGCCTTTGGACCTGTTCTGTATCAATACTCTATCTTTGCTATGGACGTCCTACATCTCCATCTATTGTATCGCTAGTTTCGGTAGACGTTCTTCGGCCATTTTCTCAACGTATTACTTCCAGTTTGTTTTATAGTGTTGTGTATATGTGTATATCAGACAAAGAACAAACGTAAAAGATATAATTGATCGGGTGACTTAACTAAAATGGGATTTTGCCGGCCATGCAGCGAAAGACAAATATAATAGATGGAACACAAAAAGCATACAGTGAAGACCATGGGCAAGAGGAAGGTCGAGTGGAAGGCCGAACACAAGAAATATGACGATGTAAAACGGGTTGCCAGACTGAAGTAGATAAGAACAGCGCAAGATCGGGGAGACTGGAGAAAATTAAGGCAGCCCTACGCCCAACAATGAGCGTAACAAGGCTGAAAAAAGAAAGTAGAAAAAACACCAAAATTATAAACCGGGTATGAAAGAGATGGAATTAATAGCATAACCGTTGGAAAAACTTCCTGGAGGTGAAGTTTCAGCGTTATCTAGATAGTCGGTGGGAAGTAGCTTTTTCTCAGTTTCCTTCCAACCGTGGTGGCATGGACCTCAGGATGTCATGGACATGGGCCAAATTAGCTTAACCGCACATATCAACCCTGGAGCCAGAAGAAAAGGGGGCAACAACAGAAGGAATAAAATCGGAATCACAAACCTCCACTGATAAATGAATTCGAGTCGTGACATCCTTGTAGCCATTACTTTCGCCTTCCTTCCAATCACCTGTACTTGGAAGTGACCGTGATGGTGGTTGCATAGACGATTTGCATGTGCAAGTAAATCGTTGCAGATAAATCGTTACGTGTGGACAGCACATTTGACCAAATTTTAGAACTGCGCAAAGTCGAAAGTCGGAGTTGAAAGTCTGAGCAGAATAGCGTAGATTTTGGAGATTTGCGCATGCAAGTCGTATCATGTGGACGCTCGATCGAGATTTGTTCAGTTTTTAGCTGCCTCATAAACAGTATAGTTACCTACCGACTCGTCTATACCGGCAATTAAATAAATAAAATTAACTGATTTGATTTCAATTATCGTTGTTAAAAAATATGTCGAGTATTTCGCATCATTTTATCATTGAATTTCTCGATTTATATAAAAGTTTTCCATGCCTATGGCATATCAAATCAAAACAGTAGACAGTGATCGTGACGAAAAAAGGCAAGCTTATGAATTTCTAATTGAAAAGTATAAAGAAGTGGACAAGACGGCAAACAAAGAAACCGTTGTAAAAAAAAATAAATTCTCGTGGAACGGTTTACAAAAACGATAAAAGTCAACAAGTCAATTCGTTCCGGAGTAGGAGATGATAACATTTATAAACCAACGTTATGGTATTTTGACTTGTTATCTTTCCTGGATGATCGAGAAATACCTAGAAAATCAAACAATTCAATGATGGATGAAAGTGATGATGCCCTTACGGAAGAAAAAATAGTAGGTATATAAAACACATACAGCTCACAGAAACAAACAAAGTCCCCGGAAAATATGTCAACTAAATGTGAAAATTTGTAGCGGTAAAACGTTCGTCCAATGATTACTAAGAATTCTCAGAGCGTACATTCCCAAGCAAAAGTAACACCGACACGCCGAGGTCGCGTCAGTGTTACTTTTGCTTTTACAGGTAGGTAACAAATAACATATGTCGAGGGTAGAAAACGTACAGAGAATGGAACATAAAAATATACGTCGTGCCTAAGTCCACGGGCGAGGATGACGAGAGCGTGTCTGTGGCTGGCTAGGGTCTCTATCTGCCTACTCCCTAGTAGCTCTTGGTCTTTCGGTCCAGGTCTCTATCTGCCTACTGATCCCAAGTCTCTGGGTCCTTGTCTAGCAACCGCGAGCCCAGCCCTTTCTTCAATTCCTGGTTTCGACGCTCCACCGGATTGACCTGGGAATGGTGTGGTCCAGTGTAGACAACCCCATTTTCGCATCTCGGCATAAGATGGCCTTGGGATATCTGTACTTAAGGAAGACCTACCTCTTCAGTAGGTCGAGCAGTCTCTTGGTGGTGGCGTTTGGTACTGGGAATGCTTCTGTCGGTACGGCCGGTACTTCTTGATGCCCCAAACCACAGCCAAACATTCCGGCTCGTTGACGTGGTATCGGCTCTCGGCGGGTGTGAGTTTGGCACTGGTTTATATTTACTAAGAAATAATCGTTTACGTGGTTCCTGAGAGAAGATACTCCGAAATAAATTATTCAGAATTGACTTTCTACAGTTGAAAACAGGCCCAACGACCTCTATAGAAAGTATTATTTTATACTAAAAAGGCATCATTAGGGAATTCTGTCTTTTCAACAAATAACAAAATGATATTCATGCAGTGCCCGCTCGTCTAATGACCCAGGTGAAGCTCTGATTCACCTATATTTTTCGTTTAAATGTTTTTTTTTATTCAAAATCCGAAATCATTTTAATTTTTTTCTTTTTCTTTAATTCAGTTGATATGTATAACCAGAAAAGAATGAAATAATTATTTCCATTCCTAATTATTAGTAGCTACATTGTATATGTCGTACACAGTAAGCCCCTGCAAGTTATGCCGCTCCGTAGCAGGTTTGCTTATACAGGAATACTGGGCCAATTCTCGTATGTTTGATATGTGCGGTTGTCATGGCAATCGCACGCTGGCGGAATGTATTTAGACGGAAAAGTGAAACAAATTCTAGACCTGCTTCAATCGCAATCTGCCTTCTGGTTTCAGTGTTACATACAGTGGCTATTCGTATTCGTACAGCGCCGCGTGTTTGGTTCAAATGCAAATTCAAATACATAGGTACGTATGTAGGTAAACGAAATTCAACAATTTTTTGTCATTACTTTTTATAAATCACTTATTTAATAATTATCAATAGTGGTACAAAGATTACTTCTACTCTAAACAATAAAATATTGGAAAGACAGTGAAAATTGCTGACACACTCGTATGCGTACAGTTTAATAATCGACAGCTTGCTGTATAACAATAGTATATTACATACCGAGGTGGAAAGTAGTTCATTACTGTCGAGAGATAATTATAGTTAACCGAGACGCGAAGCGTCGAGGTTTACTATATCTCGAATCAGTAATAAAACTTTTCACGAAGGTTTGTATGTATACTATTTTATTTTCAACCATACATATAAATTAATATGAATTATTTATAATAATTAATATTTTGAACAAACAAGCTGTCATTTAATGACAGTGGGCGTGGCCGGGTAGAAAGTAACAGTCGGTAAAGGCCAAATTTACAACTTACAAAACAGTAATAACGTCATTACATATATGGTTGAAAATAAAACAATTTAATACGTTTATCCTAATATTTGGTCGATTGTCTTTGTTATCTATGACTTCCTGGAGTCGCTTTGGCATCGATTGCACCAATTTTGCCGTTTTTCTAAAATATATTTTTTTAGTTTTACATTAAACAAACCCGGGTTCCTTCAAAATTTATTTACAAATATTTAGTACGCTTATGGATTTAGCTAAATTTACCTATTTGGATGACTCGTCACTTAAAAATATCACCTCAAATCCGGTCTCTAGTCATTAGATGACGAAGAATATCTGGAGTTAAAAATGTGTTGGCCTTTCTTCACACGTTACCTATAGCAAGTCGCATCCTAAGCTGTTGGTTTTTGGATTGCCAAGCCTCCTCACTTAACCACAAACAAACAGTAATAGATTTGGTGCTGTTTCACGTGAATAAGATGTATCCTAAAGTTGTTATAAATGTGAAACGGAGGAGACGTGGTAAGCCGCAAAGCGATAGCTTAAATGCCATTTGCTTCAAGTGTAAGGTTAGAAGTTAAGCTGCTGCTATGGCTCATGATTAATAAACAACTACTTCTCCTTATGACCTAATGTTACATCTTAGAAGAATTCTTTAAACGTTAACCCCGCTATAAACTCGAAGGGAAGTATTCAAATCAAATTTAAAATAAGGAGAAAGTTGGTCTTAGCTCATTCGCATTGTAGAAACAGGGAGATCCGCTAAATTGTTGATCTGCTATATAGTTAAGTACAGGAGGACTTACGCTGTTTGAACATCAAAAATGGGAAGATAGAACCAGAAATAGAAAAGAATGGAAGAACGTTACAAACCAAGCCATGGGCCTTCTAGGCCTCTTGTGCTCATTTATATTGATATGATATATTTGGAGAGTTTCTTGATACAGGAAGCTATAATTGATTGGGATAATTTTAATAAATAAACACCTTTTAAAAAATAATAAAAAATTAATGTAAAAATGTTACTTGTTAATTTTAAATTTTATGTTAATAAAATGTAAATAGTTAAGCAGAATATCTAGTTAGTTAATTTGTAAATATGATATAAAATAATATGTAGTGTGTTAAAAATTAAGAAACCAGGGAGACAAAAAAAATATTAAGAACAGAAGAAGGTTTTAAAATAAATAACCGAATTTGAGTTGTTCTTGAAAAATACAATTTAAAAAGTAATTTATTTTAATACTAATACAATTTAAAAACGAATAAAGTGTAATCTCATTAGAAGTCATATAAGAAATTGTTATTATGATATAAAAATGTAATTTGGAATTATGTAAAAAGGATATGAATATGAAATAAAATTGTAATTGGTTGAAAATGCATTGAAATATTTGGATAATAAATATAAATTGGATAATTAAAGAGGAAATCAAGTGAAGGGTGGTAAATTTGAGTACAATTTCAACGAAGTGTGTTTTTGGACCAACATTTATGAAGAAACTTGGGGAGTAGTGAATATTAGGATTGAAACAGAAAAGGTTTTGTATTTGTGGACATTATTTGTGAAGGTATAGTTGATAAAATTATTAATCTTTATTTTATGTTTATTTAGTTATTAGAATTTGCTATTGTTTATTGTTAAAGGTTTATAAAATTTGAAAGGTGTTTATTTAAAATAATCTTGTGGATTGTTTTTATAAAATTTTAAAATTCACAAGGCGATCCCTTTGGCGACCTGGGTTAAGAGATTCTCTAAAGGTTAATTAATTTTTTTTTATATTTTGAGCTAGCTGGAAAATTTAAAATTGTATATAATTTTTTTTTTTAAAAGTGGAAGATCATACCAATATATATTTAGTTAATAGAATGCATGGTTAATGATACCTCCTCAGATCAGAAGAAGTAAAGCAAGCAGGGCGTAAGCAGAAAGCAAACGTAAAGAAATATATCAGTCTGCACCTCTACCGTTCAGAAAGTTGCTTAAACATCTAAAACAGAAGAGGCTGTAGCAGTTCAACACGTCAGAAAAATCAAAAGCATATAAAAGAGCAACTGACTGAAAAATGTCGAAAATAACCCCTGATGATAAATGAAGTAGAATAGATACAACACAAGATATTGTGAAAAAATTGATTTATAATAAGATCTAAAAGTCGAACGAAGCGAAGAAGTTGATCAAGTAGAAAAATATGTATGATATCAAATAAAATATCAGAAGAAGATACATACAACGGTGATCCAATGACACGAAAAGACAAACTATGATACACCTGCGAAGGACTGGCGACAATATATTTCTTTGTTTGTATGCCATATCCCTTAAGGAAGCTGGTGAGGGGGGTTAAAGGCACATTTTTAAATGACTTGGCGATTGGACTTTGTTCGACCGCTCTGCAAACCGTTAGAATTAGTTCAGGTCGATAAAAATTTAATTTACAAACCATGGAGCTTTCAGTTTAAAAGTTTCAAATATCCTCCTCCTATATAAGAACAGACTTCTAGATACTAATTTCATACATAACTGCTTTACTATAACAAGTCATATAATCATAATAAAATATTCCCAAATTAGCTGTAAAACTTATTAAGGCTATAAATACTACGCTGCGGTAAATTGCAGTAACACAGGATATTTAAACCCACAGAAAAGAATGAAAACTGTTGTAGTATTTACTGCACAAATTTTTATACTGGTTCTAAGATATTCAGGTACCCGCAATTAACATTTACTAAAATTTACATGTTATTTATATTGCCTCGTAAAAGGCCAAACTTCTCAAAATTTATTAACAAAATTATTAATTTACAGAATGTTGTACAACACACAATTGTGGGGACACACAATGGCCAGGACCGCATTCAATACCAGGACCACATGCATATCCAGGACCTTATCCTTGGCCCCCATCAAATCCTTGGCAAGAACCATACCTTCCTCACAGGCCCCCCCCTCTTTATCCACCGGGATATAACGTAGCTTACTGCCACTGCTGCTGTAATTGTAAGTACTTTGGAAAATATTCATTGGATATAAAATGCCATAAATCTTTAGACAGTTACGAAATAGTGCAAATTTAGTGCATACAAAACTGATTATTTTAATTCCAGTATCGTTTTCCACACTGTTTAGGCTGCAAGTACACTTTGATATTCTTTTAAAGTTCATTCAAGACCTTAACTATTTTGCTCGTCACAGTTAGTCTAAATAACGCAACTTTGAATTAATTACAAAAAGGCTCTCCTGTGACGTACATTTAAGCGTATGCGCCTTGAAATGATTATAGAGACAGTCAACGTCAGAGTCATGACTAAATGAGCATTTCCTGGATATCAACTATCGTCTTTCTCCGATAGTAGTCAACATTATTATAGAACTCTTAGAGACAATAACCCTGGAGTTTTCTAAACTAATCTCCAGAGTCTGGTAGACAGGTCTTGCATAATTTAGACCCATGCGAGATATACCCTTACGTTTTTCTTAATCCATCTTAGAAATCAAGGAAATAAAATAAAATATAAATGGTAACTCAAGAACCAAATAGTCGATTGGGACTTTTAGTCTGCACAGATAGATACCTATATGCCAGGTTTCATCACCCAGTACGTAATCCCTCTGCAATAAGGTCTTTCTTTCACCATGTAATGTCAGTCTCACAACCCGACAATTCTAATTGAGTTGAACCATACTCAATGATATCTAGTTAACAGCTACAATGAAAGAAATGAATATCTACACCCCCTCCCGACAACCAAAACGATTTTAGACTACCAACGCGTCTCAAGCTATAACCTTCGTGCCCTACATTCACAAGGTTTACCAAAAGTACAAGCTCAAAACTATCTTCAACCTTCTTCCAAAGATTTCAACAAAGCTCAATCTCTATCACCACAACTTTACTATCTTATCTTGTCTTGTCTTCGTGCGGCGCGTGAAGCCAACAGCACTCAGTCATTAAGGCCCATAGTATATGTCGCAAGAACTCATTCAGAAGCTCTTTCTAGAAGACCTGTACTCAGAAAAAACCTAAAAACTGACTTGAAGGTAGCTTCTGCTATATTCTGAAGTTTCAGAAAGCCAGCCTCCGCAACACGAAACCCAAACATACCATTTCCTACAGATTAGATTAATGATTCCAATAGTTTACTTAAATGGCGTTTGGAGTAAGTTTTCAGAGGTTTTGGTATACCGTCCCGTCCCTCCGAATAAAATTAGAAGTAGTGAGCGCTAGCTACAGCATTCCTTGTTCGTGTGGTTTGACGTATATTGGCAAAACTGCTAATCTGAAAAGAAGATTGGGCATGGGGCTCAACTACCCCATGGGATCCTTTTCCCCGTAATAAAAGCATAGTTACGAAAGTTCAATTATCAAAGACCAGACGGATTAATAAGCACAGACTCAAGCTACGAAATAAGGATATGAAAATAGAACTTAACATAGAAACATGGAACGTCTTAACAACACTTCAAGCGCGTAAAATGCAAATAATAGTCGAAGAGCTTGCTAAATACAAATGGATATTATAGCCTTACAGAAGATAAGATGGAGCAGAAGTAGCGGAGACACAAATGGACGATTCGGGACCGCAGTTATAATAAATGAAGAAGTAAGAAAGTCGGTACTGAGTTTCCAACCAATAAACAAGAGAATGTTTGTGTTAAGAATAGAAGCAAAATTTCACAATACTACCATGATCAATGTAAATGCCCCTACTGAAGAGGCAGAAGAAGGCCAGTTTTATGATGAGGTGCAAAGGGCGTGTGAGAAAGCACCAAAATTAACTCAGCTGGGCGATTTTAATGCGAATGGGAAAGATGATCACAACAAGGGAATAGCAGAAAAGGATACACTACACTATCAAACCAACAATAATGGGCAAAGACTGTGCCATCTAGTATCACTCTTCGATCTATCGATCGGCAACACGTATTTTGAAGATAAAGAGACATGCAAAGTACCAGGCAGTGATCAATCTTATTAGTATCTAAGAGGAGCGCAACATCATTCAGAGATGTAAGATCATTTAGTTGCGCCAATTGTGATTCAGACCATATTCTGGTTAAAGCAGTCTAGAGACAACGTAATATCAAATATAGATAAATAAAGAGGATAAGAAATAAATGGGATAGAGACAAACTTGAATCACAAGATATAGCAAACACGTACGTGCAAAAAATATCTGAGCTTCTACCACCGCAAGAAACCAAGGAAGATACCGAGGAATAATGGAACATTAGAAGACAGGGCGATAAGGAACTGGGTGAGAATTACTGGAGATGGGAAATGACCTCCAGGGCCCAAGAGATGGGCTGAAAGTTGGTTGTCTTCCTCCGTGGAATAACGAGGCAGGACAAAAAGGAATTAATTCCTAGTCGATCGCAGAAGAAGAAGAATTAGAAGAAGAAGGAAAGAATGGAAAAAGATAGTTAAACAAGCTAAGGCCTACTTAGGGTTATGATGACTAAAGGAATAAGAAGAAGAAGGTGGAACTGTACACATGCGACTGTAAATAAAAGCGGTGCTTGAGAAGAGATCTTCTTCCATGTTCTGCTATTGCTGAACATCGGCACGATACCAACCACAATAATCTATTTGCAAAATCATCTCTCATCTACAAACCTACTTATTTTTAAAAAAGAAAAATCAGCATTGTTATCGAAACCATCAAGATTCCTCGCAATTTGATGCACAAAATCGACTCTCCTCTTTCTGGCATAGGGAAACTTGTCTTTGCTATTACCTCTGTCCCTACTGTACTGAACCAATCCGATTCAGTTAACTGGCAACAACCGATATAAATATGCTGTTTCATTTCCATGTCTGCAAAAAGACTTCATCCCTGGGGTTCACTTGCCATGCTCCTTTAGGTTCAGATAAATCCCTTACAATAACGGGAAAAATGTTAAAACTATTCTCTCTCAAGGATAACATCGGACTAAACCTAGACGGTACTCATTTATTCTGTGCCCTCTTAGTTGCAAAAGAAACACCCACTAAACTATCAAAACGCATCCACTTTACTACTTATTTAAAAAAAAGTAAAAATATTTCAGGGGGTTGGCAAGGTAACTACAGGGCGATGAGAGGAGGTCGAATAATCCATACAGGTTAGTACGTTAATCATCTTTCGCCGTATTTTAAAAATGGCACCCTGCATATATTTTAATTTCGCCTTGTTAACTTTAAGAGCCCAAATGGCATCATGACGTACCTTCCGTAATAAACCCAGGGAAAGACGATAAACCTCCTACGTTCACAGTACGTAAACATTCTGATAGCTCTACAAATCCATGAATATGGTGCAAATTTTAAAAACAAGGGCGTATTTTATTATAGTAAAACTTTGTAAACATTTTTAGTGTACACTTATAACACCCGAAAAATTCCCCGTTTGTTCAGGTGCAGTAATATCAACACACTTCGTCGTATCGTCATGCTTGCGATGCCTTCAAAGGTTAGGTTTTTCTATTTCGATAATCACGAATAGTTTTCATCTTTCGATTATGCAACACACCTATACCACTTTGGCATCGGGAAAACTAGCTCATTAAAGGACTAAGTGAACCAGCTAACAATATGCATATTCTAAATTCTTTGGTAAAACTGTGTTCCATAACCGAAAAACGCTAGCAACAAATTATTTACCCCTGACTGTCCAAACTACAATATTTCGACATTTTAGGAATGGTGGCCCCATAAAACCGAACACCATTCGAATTTTAATAGGAAGCTTTTCTGGTAGAAACGTTACCAATGGAATAGGAATGCATGAACTTCAAGTTGCTAACGTGAATCTTCATCCTGGTTGTATTCTCAACAAAGATTATAATGCAAAAAATGATATTGGTGTTATTAAGGTGAGTTGTGAAAGCATTGAATTTATTACTTTCGTACTAAAAACTGTACCAAAGCAAAAGTTTGTTTTTATATCAAATGTGGGAATTCCCTGTCTTTGTCTTTTGTAAAGATTCTAATTTTCCTAAATTTTTTAAATCAATGTAGGTTGCTTTAGTCAGCGTATTTTGCACACCTTGGTTCTTAGTGTGAAGTGCCAATCGCACCATATGTAAAATAGGTGGATGACATTTCACCAAGCATCTTAGTTTGCAAAGTGTTTTCATATCAGTATCTCAAATAGCTGTTATTCTATTCAACATAAAAAGAAATAACATGATCAAAATAATACAGTAGACCTTAGCAAAACAAGTTAAAGTATGAAAATGGCATTTATAATAGTACCTATATTATACACGATGCTATAATGAATGCTATTATTACCGAGGATAATGTTTGTAACACGAGCAAACAGGTAGATAATTCGATAATTTAGCATTACTTAGAGCCGGCTGCACAATACTTTTCTTAAGTGAACGAATGATCAAACGGTTTACGGACGTTTCGCCCCCGCCGTTTCGTCCCCAGCCGTATCGCCCCCTAACCGTTTCGCCCCCGAACCGTTTCACCCCCCAAGTTTTACCTCTAGCTTTAGCCAGCTTCAGCTGTTTCCAGTTGCACCACGAGGAGGTAGCTAGTAGGATTTATGCAACCGTTTTTTTTTTTGTTTTTTTTTTAATTTTAATTTTTTTTTTGTTTTTTGGTGTTTGTGTTTTAATTTTAGAGTTTTTTAGTTGATACATATAAAGAAAAATAAATCTTCTAACATCTATATTCCAACGTGCAACCGGAATAATTTCAAAATTCAAAGTTGTGCGCAATCCCACGCAAGTAATCAATAACTTGACGATTTTCAAAATCTTCCACGATTCTTTTCACACGAGCTGATATTGCGACATACTTTTTATTTCTTCGATTTCCTTGATTTCCAGCAATCAGTTGTACTATTTCGTAGTTATGAATACCTTGCTGCTTCTGCAAACATTCAATAAAACGAAAAATATTTGGAAATTGCGATCCACATGTTTCTTGAAAGGCGCGGTGCCATCCTTCCACGTCATTATTTGTGCGATGTTGGTCGTTAAGAGTGCGCTGATCAAATTTGGAATTTGGCGTCCACGACGTAGTCTTCGACCAATATATACATCTTCGAAGTAATTGGCTATGGGTACAGCCTCTTCAGGAAATCCTTCGCTTTCAACTAATTCGGCGAATACATCGCTTACGTTATCTTCAGGAATAAATGCCAAAGCGGGAATCATTCTGATCCAACGAGCGAACTCGTGATCATCTTCGTATCGAGCTTTGAGACCTTCAGTTTGAACTTTTCTCCAGACGGATTGAGATAAATGAAAAAAACATCCCGTCTTTAAAATACCTGGAAATTCCAATTCAAATGCTTGGATGGCAGCGAGTTCGAAATCTGTCATAAGTAGAGTTGGCTGCAGTCCAGGTTGCAAACGTTTCAATTCTTGCAAAAATTTCACATACGTAGCTCTTGTTTTATTTGGTAAAAGAGCGTACACTAGCGGTACAACGGCATTGTATTTGGTGGCGTGGATTGTGTAAACTTGTTGAAACATGGCTGGTGCGGTACTGAACGTACCATCTGCAAACCATTCTTGACTTTGGGCCAAAAGATGAAGGTTGCTTCTAGTTGAAAAGATCAGCATCCTTCCCGACATAAGTTGATCCTCCGAATCATACATCAGAAACTGTTGCACTTGACCATCAATCACAATTTCACTAAACACTCGAGGAATCACCAATTCTTGGATATTTCTTGGAAGCGCAGGTGCTCCTTCATCTCGTCTGGCTCTACGGATAGTTTTCTTCAATGAATCCTTTTTTGGCAGAATTGCAGCAACATCTGCCTGAGCTTCCGCGATGACGTTTGCAATAATCTGCTGTGGTCTCTCCTGTGTCGTCGTGGCACGCTGCTTTGCCGTCGCAACCAAACGAATAGCTGCTGGCCTGGCAGCTTGTGCTGCATGATTATGATGCGTGGCGATTTTCACAACTTCACCATCTATGCCGTCTGTCCATACTCGTCCCTTGCAGGTTGATCGATGTTCGCACACCCATATCCCATGTTATCCATTTTGTGTTTTCATGAACAAGTTTTCGCTTGTTTCCCTTTGACAAAACGTACTCCGCCATTAGTAAAAATATCGAACTAGTCGTAACGAAACACACAGTAGGAAAGTTGACAATATAATGACTTACCACTGGCTTTGTATAACATTTTCGAATGTCATTTACCCCATCCACCAGTGAAATTTCTTAGAAAGTGATTAGCAAAATTGCAGATAATGGTTTTATAATAGGTCATTACAAATTCCTGTTGAACATTATTTAAAAATATGTGCAGATAAGTATTGGTATTTTGACTTAATTTTATTATAAATAAGTCTGCAGTCAGATTTGTAATTAAAATATGTAGTATAAGCAAAATATAATCTGTACAAAACATAGTCCAGGATATTCCGAGAATTTGCCTGCCTCCGAATCTAATTTCAATAACGCAATTATGTATAGGGAGAAAGTAATAAATTGTGTTTAATTTTTATTGTTCCTTGGGGGGCGAAACGGTTCGGGGGCGAAACGGTTAGGGGGCGATACGGCTGGGGACGAAACGGCGGGGGCGAAACGGTCGGGGGCGAAACGGCGGGGGCGAAACGTCCGTACCCCTGATCAAACATCAGTTTTAGTTTACTAATGTGTTAAATCATGTTTGGGCAACCCGCCCTTAGTATTTTTACTAATTTGCAATTAAATTTTGTCTAAACAGACGGTTGATCCGATGGATTCCGAATGGCACATATTTCCCGCTAAAATTCCATCAACTAATCGCTTCAAGCCTGGTCCCTCCGACACTTGGATTTTATCAGCGTTCAGAGCGAAACACGTAAGATAAAGCTATCGCTAGATTTCACGTTTGAATTTGTAGCAAATCTTTAATATCAATCATCTTACGCAATCAAAGTATATTGGTAAAGTACATCATTTTATACAGAGTATCTGTTCGTAACTAACTTAATTTTAATGGTGGTAAAAGATGTCAACGTGAACAGCTTCTATAAATAAACTAGAAACAACAGAAGTCCTTGAAAACTTACAATTGATATCTGAAATTATTAATACCTATTGCTTACACTTGGTTTGGTTCACTGGATTAGTTCACGTGCTTAACTACTTTAAAGCGTTTTCAAGCGACACCTTTTGATACATCTGGCGTCGTTATTATAAGCTGCAGAATCAATATTTATTCACAAAAATTGCTCTCCTGGACACCTTCTATCACCTCTAAAAGTTTACTCGCCCAATTCGGATCACCAACAACAAATAAAAATAGTTTAATTTCAGACTGTAGCAAGTTCACTAAGAGAAGCAGTCTGGTACGTAAAAGTAACCAATGTAAACCCAGGATTATGCAGTCAAGTATTGAATGCCACGTATTTTGATACAGAGAACAATTACTGTACACCTTATCAACATTCTGGACGAGACGATGAATGTATTGTAAGAAATAAGATTCAATTATCGTACTCTAAGGATTACTAAAGACCGGTCCTTTCATCTCCTAATAGATTTCATTTCCAAATATTTGCTGATTTTGCTACATGTCAGCCAAAAGTCACCGGTTTGATTCTGGTCTAGTTCAGGTTTGATTTTTACGGAGTTAAATATCTCTCTCCACCTATGTATGAAGGGTTGCCTACTCCAACCCAGTATAGAGTCACAAGATAAACTTGCCAAATATTTTCTGAATGTTTATTGTAGCACCCTGTGTGAAATAGTTGATTGGAATCTAAATTGGCCAGGAGATGGAAGGACTAACTTTAACTAGAGTAGTTACCAATCTTGGAAATAATGAAAAGTTTATTCCGCCTTTTTAGGATGATTTTGGAGCCCCTCTGTCTGTTGGTGACACGCTGATTGGAATTTTGCTCCATAAATTTTCATGTGGAAGGACGGGTTCAGCTGCTAGCTTTGTCAATGTTGCTTCTAACCGTAAGTGGCTTAAAAATATTGTGAACAAACTGAGCAACGGCAAGGAAAATATATAACGCATTAGGTACAGAATATAGTTAGTAGTTTATAGTGTTAAAAAATATGTATTATTAATATTTATTATATTTGTCTTGCCTTGTCTACACTTGTTTTACATTACATCAACTTTCATTTGACCTGGGAAAAAATAATACAAGAAGGTTTGTATCAACCATTTTTTTAGATAATAACTAGCCCCTTCTGGTTTGATCAACAGCAAACTGGAACGCTGATACCAAATCTTGACGAGAATGAACATGTTAAAATGTTAGCACTATTCTACAACGACATTTCCAGATGTGTTGTGGTGCTCTATATCAGCGGTTCTCAAACTGTGGTACGCGTACCACTGGTGGTACGCAGAGCTTCTTACGGTGTTACGCGAGCCGCAGTTTAGTAGAGTTTAGATAGAGTGAGTGTTAGTTGTAGGTAGGAGTAGTTGTACACATGAGTGGTACGCGAAAAAAAGTTTGAGAACCGCTGCTCTATATAATTAAGGGAAACTATCGAGCTCCAGCTTTTTTAGGAGGCTCATTAGCTTTGTTAGTATCCCTTTCGCGTAGCTTTCCGCCTTGGATTCTTCTTCGCCCAATTGTATGAATCGTATCCTTGCTAGTCCTTCACACTGACATAACACATGGAATACGGTTCCTTCTTCTTCTTCCTGACAGAACCCATACTGACTTCCTTCTGTCAGTCAATTGTGCTTGTGTTTTCCGAGCTGGCATTGTCCTGTAAATAGTTGTGGTTTGGGTTTAGGAAAGCTACCATAAATTTAAGGGATGGTTCTTTTAGAAGTTATTCTGCCTGGCTCTGTCCTGAAATGTTTAACCATCTCTGCTGAGACTTACCTTTCATCCACATCTGAATGGTAATCTTGGCGGTGGTCATTGTATTGCCTCAATAGGACTCTGGTCCCTGCAGAGCCATTGTTGCGCCTTCTCGAAGTAATTCATCGGCCTCCTCATTACCTCAGCGCCCTTTGTGCCGTAGATCCATAGCAAGTTTATTACGATTATCGACATTCGGAGTCACGCCTTGGCCTCTTAAGTGGTTACGGTCACCTTTACACCTTGGGTCTCGTTAACGATCCTGTGTGCAGAAAATGCGGTATGAAAGATGAATCAGCTATAAATATCTTAGGACAATACGTCCGTTTTATGGTACAGAAGCACGTATGTATATCTTGGGGCTGGTTTTCTAGAACCAAACGACGGGGAGGTGAACAACGGCGCTCTACAAAGCTTTTCTTTCACCACGGGGCTCTTTTAAGTACTCATTCCAAGCGGCTTGTACAATGAGCAACTCGGCGTAAGTGCTTCGGCAAAAAATAATAATCGGCCATTGTCATAATATAGGCCATGTTGTGGAAATTCCCAATACTAAGTCTGCCTTCAGGTCTTCATATAACTTACGGTAGACTGCACCGAGTCTTTGAACAAGTGGGGCATGTCCTTGCATCAAGCTGTGACATACAGACTTGGATTCTCCTTGGACAAAGTTGTCTAGTGGCGATAGGTTCAGTAAAACCTACAAAACTGCGGCGGGAGTGGTGTCATGGCACTTAACACTTAAGTGTATAACCATAGAGTCATTTTTGGGTTTATTGTTAGTTTCTTTCACAGAGTTACCTACCTAGCTACCTTCCCAAGGCGATACTGACTTTGTGTACTTCATGTTGTAGGTAAGTTAACCTACGGTCAAAATTACTTGATCTCATTTACTAATGCGATATGTGTCCCATTAAGTTGCGGTCTTTTAAAACCTTGCAACTTTCTATCGTTGGTGTATACGACTGATGTCGTATTTTGAGGATTAACATTAAGTTGCTCCTGCCTGCACCAAATGTTAACAATATTTAGAGCCCTTTGTATCCACCCCAACCGTGTACCTGGAAATTGTCCTTTGACAACACTAGTAAGGTCAGCGACGTATCTTAGCCATACGTATTAGCCCCTACAGCGGATGCTTGGACGGAGTGTGCCAGTTCATTGTCGGCTAGAAAACGGATATCTTTGCCGATCATACCTCGTAATTTCTGCGTAAGGGTGTAGTAGTAAGCGTTAATGATTGTCTGACCCTTCGGAAAGTAATTAATTAGGATTAAATCACGACAGTCAAAAAAACAACTGATAGCATGACCTCCCTACAGATTTCTGCGCCTTAGCCTTTTTAGGTTGGTGACAGAAGAGGCATTTCCACTCATTAATCATTTCTTTAACATTCGGAGCATATATGTACCGCCAGTATTCATCCAAAGTTACAGACGTACAAAACATCTCCTTGTTCTGCTAATATAGAATCAACACCCGTTCTGAAAGTTGCTTGTGATATGGAGTAATCAAGCAGGGAACCTTTCGTACTGACACATTAGACATGTGCAGTTAATCAAGCACACTCCCATAACTAAAACCACTTTCATTCATGATTACTTCTCTGTCTTCGAGCCTCTACTTTCTTCACCTTGATAAGACTATTTGTGATGGGGGGTCTTCCAGATCGACGCTCATCTGTGGGGGACATATATCAATTTGGCAGTTGCTTTTCCACCCCATAATAAAATCCTATGATATAAAATCATCACCATAAACACCCATCATTTCATCATGGATTCAGCGGATGCTGTCCCCATCAAGTAGAGAAACCTAACAACACATTTTATCCATCGTACAAATTACTGGCATTGACTAACTTCTGAACCGAAATAAGTTGACATAGGTAGCTTTTATTTACAACATCAATTACATCCGACCATTTCAAAGACTTCATAGTAATAATTAAAACTGTAAAATGCCTCCTCATATATGAACTAACCGAATGTAAGAGGCTTCAGACTTTCATGCAGACCCCTAGGGTTTGATTCCTAACACCGCTGGAACCCTCGGTAAAACTTATTTATATGGAGGAATAAATAAGCTCATCCATGCCTCGAAGATCACGTAGGCCCGCAGTTCTGGTCATCATATTTAACACCTTTGACAACCGTTAACCCCACAACATTACAGATAGATCTCCTCCTTCAGTGGATAAGGTTAAACTCCTACCCAGTATACATAGCAAAAGCGTACAGAAAATTCGTACTACCAGTTTGAAACACTCCATTGGGCAACCCAAGTGAGTCAGAGTCTACCTAAAAACTATTTAGCTCACCCTTGCTTGCCTGCCCGGAAAACAATAAACAATGTTCAGGCCCTGCTTTATGACCACCCAATTTTATAGGTTTGATTATGATTAGATGTCCGAAAAACCGCAAGTTAAATTGTATTAATTTTAACTAGCTTTTTTATTGAACCAATTAACTTAGGCATATGGCAATAAAAACTTATTTAAAACAAGAAAGGTTTTATACTTTTGTTACGCTTAATTAAAAATAGTTTATACATATAATGGCCGATAAGATGAGTATGAAAATGTGCTAATACAATGATTCTAGAATTAAAAAAATTGTGTAAACACTTAGCAACCTCGATTACTATTTTGTGCATACATTGCTTGGCATTATGTAAATCGGAAGGTACATTACTTACTACTACATTGGTCATCAATATACGCTGAAATACCCTAAAACATGAACAGTATTTAATGAAATCAAAGACAAGTTTCGACAAACTTCGCTGAAACACAATTACGTCACGTGGGTCATAATGCACTTAAAGAATAATATTTTGGGAGGTCAAGGTACATAAAGGATACCCTTCTTTAGCCTGGAAAAATGGGTTTTAACCACATCACCTAACTTCATAGTTCTTAAGTAATTTTCTTAATATAGTACTGAACAGCATGCCTTCTCCAATTTTGTCACAGCTAGTTTTACTTCTGTTTGGGTAAAAAGTACTTCGGGTAATAGACTGCAAGTAACTTTGTTAAACGTTTTCAATTAAAAGGATAGTTTCTACTCAATCGAAATGAATGTTGATGATTTTATAAGTCTCACTTTAGTCAAAAAATATTCCGCTAAAGATGACAACAAGGGAAGCACCATTGAACCTTCAATCCTTATTCTTGAAGTGTTGTCGGTCTTCCCTCCATATGTCTGTCGTGTGCGTGTCAAGTAGTCTACAGACATAAGGGACCTACAACTTAACGTGGACTCTGAATCACAGAAGTGCTTGCATTTCTACTCCAGAGAAGACTTACTGGTCAGAAATACCTCGGTGGTTTGCCATTGCATTCCGAGGGAAGCGGTCAGGTAAGCCATCTCAGTGGTGAGTCACAAGCTGAATCAACTGAGCCACGACCGCGACATCCATCCTTATACTTGTATAAAAAAACGGAGGCAAAACAGAATGCCTTTAAGCTGCAACAGCCAAAGCATTTCAATCCAGCAGACCTACACCACGGTGAGACATTAATGTTCCTACCGTCCTTCCTTTCTGTTCACCTCTTGCTTATACTTTTCCTACTTTTCTTTTCGAACATAAAAGAATGACTTAGTTGAATAAATATATGACATCCAGATTGCTCCAAGATAAACAAAAAGATGGCCATTGAGATTCCTTTAAATAAGATCCAAGCTATGTTTCAAGTTAAAATCAATGCAATAGACCTGTGTCCACAGGAGTGAGAATTTTTGCACTCCGTCAAACTCTGAAACCTCTCAAAACTGATTCTTTCAAGTCTAATTAATGCGGTAGAATAGAATCCCTAAACTAAATTACTAATAACAGCACAATTAATCTAAATGTAAGAAGAATATAACCTACCGATGTTCCTGCAATAGAAGGTGCAAAAGCGCCTTTTGTCAGCCGAAGGCCACAGGTTATATACAAATAGGAAAAGTAATAAGAAGAACCCTACCGAGGGAATACTTAAAGAAACTATCAACTGTTTGTCCAAAACTGAGGTTCTTGGACCTCGAAATTCGTTGGTCGCTGCATCTTGAACTATACAGTAAAGAAATACACTCTGAGAGAGAGTATTGCAATATGGGGTGTTAAGGCCGCGTAAGTCGCCTTCATACCTAATATGCTTCGAATGATAAAGCGTACAGGGTAATATGGGAAGCCTTTGTTCATATAAGACTCATGGCGCATACAACTGTTAAGCATTCATAGACCAAGGGTATGCCAAAAGGGAAAAGAAGTTTCCCAACACACACTCTACAGTGCAGTTACCGAAATAGGTATTTGGTTTCATTAAATATTGTTGCAGTTTTAGAGCATTTAACATATCCCTTCGACTTAAACCAAAGGCTCCTTTTCCACATGTAATTATTTGTCAAAGTTTGACTATTACAGAATTTTGCACCCTCATAATTCAGTATTTATATATCTTCATTTGATATAAGCGTTTTTCGGTGAACTTTAAATCCTCAATTAATTCTAGATAGTACCTACTCAGGTACGGTCTATGATGCAGACTTAGAAGAAAAACCTGTGCGTTTCGCAGTAAGTACAAAAATACAAGTTTCTTAAAAGTAGATTTAGTTACATTATTCGTTTCAATTGTTTGTTTTGTGTATAACAAAAATGACAAAATTTCCCCTTGTCGCGCTACAAGACGGGCGTCTTCTTCTAATAATTTAGGTAATTTTTCTCTGAAGAGATTTTGCATTCTTGCAAAACCTTCAACGCGAAAAAATTTTAAGATGCTGAAGGCATGAAAATGGCATAGTAAAATATTTAAACTATATGGAAAATATATGCTTTGGTGACCATTATTTTTTAGCACAGCTCTCTCAATCTTTTCCCAAATGTCCATCTGCTGAGCTACAAAAGCACTGCAACCTAAAAGGGTTGTTATGCTTACCCTGACCATTTACCACACCCAACCTATGAACTTGGTTTCCTGTACCAAGAGACATAGGTCTCTCACTGTACTAGATTGCCCGAATAGGCGTTGCTTTTTATTTTCAATACACCAAAATTGCACAGAACTAGCAAAGCTGTTTCTGGTTTCTGATTACAAAGTCTATAATTAAGGCCACCATTGTCTTTCTTGGTTTTCTACAAATATTCCTAAACAACCGTGTGTCCTGTCAAGATACTCATAGCTCTTATAAGCTACTTCACACTTAAAAGAAAGAATTCTTCAGCTCTTTTCATGCAAGGATTAATTCAATGTATTTTAAGTTTGATGTGTGTCTAGTTCCTAACATAGTGGTGGACAATGCTTCTTGGCACCTCAGGACTCTTCTTCTCCTTCATGCTACGGTGTGAATTAACAGCACTCACTCAGGTCCTAAGCCCATTGTGCCTTCTTCAAACCGACATCTAGAGCAAAGGCCACGTTCTTGTACATAGAGGCACTCCGTATATTCTCGGACCCGAATAGGCCATGCCTCAGAAGAAATAATCTAGGGCATTACAAAAGTAGATGAAGAGACGTTTCTTCTGGCTCGGAAAGGCCCATTAGATACAGTTGTCTTTTGAAGAGGCCGTGCCCTGTATAGAGGCCTTCTTCCTGCGAAGCCTAAGAAGCTGTTAGAAGCTAGCTTCTGGAAGTCTATGGATGAGTTACTTCACTTGCCTCAGCCTAAGGCACGACGCCCAATATGTAATAAACTGAGTCTCTAATTGTTCCCTAAACGCTTGCTTTAAGTAGTCCGAAGACCGGTTTAGGACCTAGAAAGGTTCGTTGCCCAAAATGTTATTGTGTCCGAGTGCCCAAATTAGCTAAATTCGGTTGATTAAACCGAGCTTCTTCCGGGTTCATCGACATTCCGTAATCTATTTTGATTTGGTTTTTACAAAGCTCAAGGCATTGAGCGCTACTCGACTATGGAAGCACGTGTAAATATGCCTTTTATTAGAGTCACTCTCTTGAACACTTTTCACGTACGAACCTGCAATGTTTGCAGCCCTTCAACAAACAAGAACGGTCTAACAATCCATTTGAAAGGTTTTCTAGCCGAATTCAGCTGTTTGATTCATAGGAAGTCTTCCAAAATCAGCTACAGATATACCTTCGGTCGAATTTCTATCAAACAAGCCTCGTTTGCTATAATTTTTTGAGCTTAACAGAAATAATTAATAATTTGAATAAATAAATCTGACAAGAACCACAATGGTGAAAGTAAATAAATGCATAATTATTTTCAGTGCTCAATAACAAACATCGAAGACGAACCTATCTGCGCCGCAGCTATAATTTCATTTCATTTCGCCGTTACAGCTTGCATCGAATGCCTTTACCAGTAAGTCAAAGAAAAAAAATACTTTCTCGCTTAAAGTTATTCCATCTCTACAAGAACTTTTTAGAAAGGGGACGCCAATGTCCGCAGGAAGTATCAAAGTTTTGGTTGGAGGATTTCCAAGAGACGACAACAGTGGTATTGAACTTAGGCTTTACGAAGTAGAAGCTATTGCTCCTCACCGTGGTTGTACTAGATACAAAGGTCATAGAAGTAAACATGATATTGGTGTGATTCGGGTAAGGAGTTTCTTAATAGCCTAGACCTAGAGGGAGCAATTGTTTTTACAATTAAGGAATAGAGGGTTTAATCTCGGCTTTTTTTGGTGATGACCCAATTCGCCATCATTTGTAAAACTTAAGTTCATAGAGAGCAGAAAAAACAAGTTCAAGTAAGCAATCAAAATACTAAACCTTTCTTCTTTCTCCAGACTATTGAAGACATTGTGTTCGAACTTGGAGTTCATCCTGCAAAAATTCCAGAAGCACAAGGCATTTTTCCCAATCCCTGTGAAAAATTAACTCTATCGGCACTTCAACCCAAGGAGGTAAGATTGAACATTTTATACCCCGTTCCGTAATGCCCCGTTTAAGTATATCCCCCCTCTTCTTTACTTAAATAGGCAGAAGGGTTGTAATTGGCCGAGCTATGCCACACCCTGTTAGGCGGTAAATTTAAATTGTCCCAAAAATTGGACTAAACATTATCAAAACCGCACCAAACATTTACATCCATTAAAAATCGAACTTTGTTGGCAAAATAAACAAAAGCAAATTTTAACGAATTGAGAAAGGGTGGTTAATAGAATTAAGAAATAAAAGTTTTCGATTTTAGACGAAGGCAACCAAGCTTATCGACGCGATCTGGACCATAAAGGTTCGCCTGGATGATAATGCTATATGTAGAAGAGCTCTAAATAGCACCTTTTTCAGTCCAAGGTACAACTTTTGCACTCCTTATCAACATGAAGGAGAAGATAACGATTGTCGTGTAAGTATATCAGCAAATTTGGTTTTGTGGTAACAAAATTTAGACAAAACTAGAGAATTATCTAAAAATGCGTCCATAAAAAAAATTCGTACATGCGCAGGAAAATTGACCAATGTTAATGCACCTCCAAAAATATTTTTTCTTTTAGGTCGACTACGGCACACCACTTTCTTTTAATCAAACGCTAGTGGGTTTATTAGTTTACAAATCTTCATGTGGCTGTACAAACAGCCCAGCGAGTTATGTTTCTGTAAGTTCTCACAGTGAATGGATTAGAAGGACGGTACAAGATTTAAGTGAAGGAACTGAATCCGTATAAAAATTACAAGGCAAATGTGAAGATTTTTGTATTAATAAATATTAGGCAACATTGTTTTCTTGCCTGAATATTATAAACTTTTTGATTTAATACTTTAAGATGAAAAACAAAGCTTGCCCTTCAGAAAAAGGTTATCAAAATTGTCATTTCCATCATTTAACATCAACTTTTTGCTGCTACTGCTGCTCTCTGAAGATCGTCTAATCTTTTTTGGGTTTTAGGGTTTGCCCATATTTTGACCAAAAACATAATCAGGATCATCCTGTGGGTAAAACCGATCTTCAACATCCGAAAAGTTATCGGTTCCCTTCTCAGGACTATCAGTCATGGTTTGGGTTTTTGGGATTGAGAGAATTCTTTCAACTTAGTCTTTCTACATGTTCCTTCTATATTTATTCACCTCCTGCATCTACAACTTGTTGATATCCTTCTTTCAAACCAAACACGAGCAAATAGACTGATAATTTCTTTTGATATTTGTCTATAGTTTGACCAAGTGAGGTGGTGCTATGGGTAAGGCCGACTTTAAATATTCGGGAAGTTGTAGATTCATTTTCCAAGGCCTTGGTTTGGGTTATTGGAGGCTAAAACTGTGTTTCCCACCCAACCTTTCTACCTGTTCTCTCTATACTCTCGCCCTTTCGCATTCTACATTTTACTGCTATCCTTCCTTCAGACTGAAGTGAGTCCGTTTGTTAGCCCACCTCCTTCTAGAAAAAGATTAAATCTAACCTACACTTTTTGTATTGCTTTTCTAACACCCTAACATATCTTAAAGGCTACTTGGCATGTACTTATCTTGCATCAACGCTTAACCATATTCATTGTCTCTCAAAAGTAGCATTGTGATTTTGAAATCCCATCAGTTGCCCTACGCTATTAACACTGGGCATCGACAATGTGATTTCTGTATTACATTTCTCTCTAGTTCGGGTCGGGTTGCGCATTGCACCCGTTAAAACCACATACGCTAACGCACCAGCAACAAGTGTTGACATCCATACATACATCCCTCTCTAGTTAGCCTCAAAATTTCTCCATTACTCCCTGTCTCTTGCTGTTCTCATCCGTCCCAAGCCACCGATTCTTTTGACATCATCAAACCAGCGCATCTCAGGTCTTCCCCTGTCACGGTTTCAATACCAAAGGCCTCCGTCGATTAATAGTGTTGTTCCGCCGACCATCTTGTAATAGTTCGTTGTGACCTCCCCATTTCCATTTCAGATGTGCTATTCTTTCTATAACATTTGTCACTCCTGTTTCCGTACTCGTTGGACTTCTGTCTTTTAGGGATAGGTAAACCTAACATCCACTCTCCACGGATCTATGTGTTTTGGTTATCTTGTCTACGTTACTTTTGTGAATGTCCATGTCTAAGCGCCATAGGTTAAAACTGACAAAATACATGTATCAAATACCTTAGACCGTAGGTGTTGTGGTACTGACTTCTTCTATTACTTCATCTCCTAATCGTATTTCTCTTTCCTCTTCTGTGTTTGTCATTAAATATGTTTTATGTTCATTTCCAATACAAGATGTATCCAGATTCCAGTCGTGTACATGTTTTACCTTCTTTTTAGTTCCGCCAGTACTATGATGTCAAATTTTATCTTCTCTGCTTCTCTCTCCAACTATAGTAGTCTGTCATCTATGCTCATTGTTGTTATATTGTATGTAGCAATATGTAAAATTGTTTTTGAATCGATATGTATTATTGACTTCTTGCTCTCCCATATTCCGTGGAGTAAACTGACGGTTGTAGGATTCTGAACTTTCTGTTAGATCCACCTGGGAATTTTTTGCTAGTTTATTGCTTAACTAATTAGTTTAAATGTGAAAGGTGTACTCTACCACTGTCACGTGCTAATTCCGCACTACGATAACTTATAGGGGACGTCGAGGTCCTGTGGCTCTCGGCTAGCAAGCAGTGGAGAAGGGGGATTCAAAACGCTAAATTCTTCAAATAGGGGTGGTCATAATCGGGATGAAAAATGGGCGCCACTGCGGAAAATCACCCGAGGTGATGATGAGGAGCGTACCGCAGATTGCTCCTACTGGGCTCGAAGGGGGTTGGGGTGGCTACACTCTACTGTTGGAGGTACTTACCCTTACTTACTCAAATAAAACCACTGGTAGATAGGCTCACAAGCTATACACAAATATTACACTAGACATAAAACTCAAATAAAAGGCAAGAATGAATCAACAAGGAAGTTTAATAAATGCAAGTAATATTCAAAATATCACACAAAATGAATTTATAATTTCTATCTTAAATTACGTGAAAAAGGTGATTAAGGGATGTCACATTTACTCAAATTACGACAAATATAACTAACAGCTAGGCTCCCTTAATCGCAGTCAAAAGAATGGTGATAACAAAAACTTAAGCTAAAAATCAGGTTACAAATAATTTTACACATGCAACACAAAATAAACAATCGTCACGATAGTTCACACTGTTTTTGAATTATTACCACTAAAGCAAAAATGTAATGCGCACTGATTGAAGATTTAAACACTTCGCCGAACAAAAGAAAGGATGCTTGAAGTACTTGATTTACATACAATAATTACTAGTGCCTGTCCACGAGTGAATCACAAAATACGGTAATGAATTAAGGCTTGAATTCGTACACTCACAACCGGCAGTAAAGGGCAGCCTAAAGTATTTACCTGGGAAGGACCTCGTTGGTGGTACCCCAAATGGAAGCGATAGTAACTTCAGATCCAGGGAGAGATAGCATCAATCGGCGTAGAAAAGAAAAGGGATGGTGTCCTTCTTCCGGAAGAAGATGTGAAGACAACAAGATGTCCTCAGCTGGTAGATTTTTAATCCAAAAACGAAAACTGTGTGGAACGGAACTTCACCAAACGTCAAACCCAAACGGAACTTCATACACAGAACTTATATTCACCGAATACGAATAAGACACTCTCTGAGATAATCCGACAAATATGCCGTACGATAGTTTCTCCACGAAAAACTAAACGAGACTAGAGGCCGACAAATAAAACGGGATTTTACTATCAAAAGTCTGGGAACGATAAATTGCACGACTGTTAATTTGGATAGCTAACTATAGTCTGAAGTGCCTTACTATTTTCTTTCGTAAAACGAAGGGTGTTAAAAAGAGATGCACAAACTCCACTTCGGGCGCGGGGTAAAACCTTGAACGGCGCCAAACTGGCGTGTCTCGGTGCTTCCCCGAGTTCTTGATGATGAAATCAAGCAAACAAATACTACATTACCATATTTAGTCATCTTATTTGGAATTCTCCGAAATATCCCGCAGCTAAAAAGGATGTGCTGATCTGACGTTACTTGCACGGATACTGCAAGCTTCAGGGCCGGCTTAAACTTTGAAAAACAAGGCCGTATTATACTAAATGTACGCAAAATTTCAAAAGCCGTGACACCACACTGGCCATTGCTGGTTGAGAGAGGGATAAGATTGTTGGAAGGGTAAATCAGAGGTAGATAGGATTAGGATTGGAACTTGATTCCCTCTGGTAATGACCTTGAACGCTCTTCTTCGTTAAAATATAAGTAATTCTCTTTGAGTCTTTTGTGTGATTGAATTTCTTTTGTCCAATACCACCATTTTCCTGAGATATGTTCACCAAAGACACCCTAATTTGCTTATCAACAGCGGCCAAAATGTCCTATTTTGACGACATTTTTATTTACACAAAATACATTTAACCCTTTTGATTTAATATGGAAGCTAGCCAATCTCGAAATCCTCGGAATTAAAGCTATGTCGACATCGAGCTTTAAAATGGTTCTATTCCAAACGACTAAAATTCATAGTTACCTATTACTAAACAGAATTAGTTTTAATTTTATATTCAATAATGTAATAACTTGGAGTTTATTGCCTTTATACTATAATGGCCACTTAATGTTTGTTAATTTCTCATAGTTACAACATCTTTAGCACAAAGAACGATGCAAAAATTAACGTTACGTAATTCAAAAGAAAAATGATACCGAAGTTTTACGCTAGAGTATCATTTAATTTATTTTATACCACAAAATTCTCTCACATTGATTACATTATAGCAGTGCAAAGTGTATTATTAATTATTGCCATATTTAGTTTGTTAACTTTAGAGCAAGCAGGTAAGGAAAACTACTAAATACTTTTAAAATTAGGTATGGCTTAACTAACACTTTCACACATTACTTTAACATAATTCCAGACGCCTGTACTCTCCCAAACTGTCATCATCCAAAACCAAGACCACCGTCGAAATATTCGCCAGCTTTACGACCAAGGCCACCACATCCACGTCCTAGACCATGCCCTAAGCACCGTGAGCGATGGGTGATCCGCTGCTTCATACCACATCTATGTCCACAATTTCAACTAAAACCGTGGCCAGCTCATTGTCCTAAGCCAACATTTAGGCCTAGACCAACACCTCCTCAAACTAAACCACCATTTCAAATTAAGCCTACAGATCATCCCCAGTCAACATTCCAACCCCCAATTTCGCACAAGCCATCAACTGCGCCAATCAAACCACCTACTAAACGACCCAAGACACCAAAACCTATTCATTCTACACCAGCACTACCTCAAAGTAAGAATTACGTTTTCATATTAATTTTAAGCCCTAACATACTCGTATATACCCAAAAGGCGCCATAAAATAATGTTGCGTTTTATATTGTTCTAGCTCCCGCTTGGCATATAGATATTCCATCAGTTATAAATCCAAACATGGAAGATCAACCAGTTAATTTCGCTGTAAGTTACCTATTTATTTATTCTTAAGACGAAGCTTATTATAGTATTTACAAACGTAAATTTCAATTTGCTTAAATTACGAATCCCGCTTAGCTCTTCTACTTATCTAATAGACCATTGCCTGTGGCTTCAACCAAAAGATGAAGACGAAAAAAAGGGTTTTTTGTTTTATTAATGAATAATCAACACACAAAGCTGCATCTCCTACAAGAAGCCTTTTTGGTTTTTTTAATTTGCAAACGCTGAAAGCCAAAAACCAACGATATTAACAGTTTTATATTTTTAGTGTACAATCGCCGATGTCAGAACAGAACCAATTTGCTCTGGAGCCATCATATCACTACATTTTGTAGTGTCATCTTGTTTATGTCTTCAAAGGTAAGTATTAGTAAAACGTTGGACGTTTAAATTATTAAAAAGATCTAGAGACGACTTTGTAAAGAAAAATTATTGCATTAACTATTAGTAGTAACTTAGTATAGGTTTATGCAGACATTTAGCTGAATCTAGCTCAAGTTATAGCGGTTTAAACTAATGTTTAGCTTAAGGCGGCTTAAACTAAGATTAAGTGTAGCAAAGCTTGATTTATTCCCTAATTTAAACCTACTTAAGCTCAACTTAAACCTGTACTGAACTGTCAGTTGTAAAGGACTTAAGCCAAAGTTGAAGCCAGCTTATTTAAATTAGACTTAGGGCTTAAACCTCTATAAAAGTATTGGCCCTAGGACTCAGTATTTCCATAAGAATTTAAACTGAAGCTTAGCTTACGATGACCTAACGTAGGACTTAAATGTAGTAAACCTTGACCTAAGTCGTAACTTACACCTACTTAAAATTCAACTGAAACATGTATTGATATATCAACTCTTAAAAACTCAAGCCATAGTTTAGTCTAGCTTAAACTTAAATAACTTAAATAAGAATGCCGACTCTAGGAGTAAGTATTTTCATGAAAGTTTAAGCTAAAGCTTAGCTTAATATGCCTTAAACTAGGACTTAATTGTAGCAAAACTTGGCTTTAGCTCTAATTTAAACTTACTCAAAGTTCAACTTAAGCCTGTTCTCACATACCAGCTCTTAAGGACATCCATTGTATTTTAAGTCAGCTCTTACTAAGTTTTGCTTTAAACCTACATAAAAATACTGGCCCAAATAGTCAGTATTTTAATGCAACTTTAAACTAAAGATTAGTATGAGATGGCTTAAACCAAGACTTAAATATAGCAAAGCTACTTAATTTTCAACAAAAACCTATACTGAAATACCAGTTCGTAAGAGCTTAAGTCAACTTATGCCAAGTTTGAGAGTGAACCTACAGAGAAAGATTGGCCCTAAAGGTCGGTGATTTAATGCAAATTGAGGAAAAGCATACTTAAGCTTTACTTTAGCCGTAACTTAAACCAACTTAAGGTTCAACTTAACGCTATACTGATGTACCAGCTTTAAGGAATTAGATCATAGTTTAAGCCAGTTCACGCTAAAGCTTAACTCAAAATGATTTAAACTGTGACTAAAGTGTAGGAAAGCTTAGCTTAAATCCTAACTTAAACCTACCTAAAGTTAAACCTAACATATACTGAAAATGACCTAAGACGTAGTTTAAGCGCGCTCACGTTGAGTTTTGACTTAAATATAGATAAAAAATACTAGCTTTAAACGTCAGCGAGGCAAACTAATTAATATTCAACTTAAACTTATATGGAAATACCAACTTTTAAAGACTTAAACCATATTTTAAGCCAGTTTATACTAAGTTTTAACTAACGCTTACTTAAGGTCACTTAGAGCTTAAGTATAGCAAAGCTTGGCTTTAGACCTAACTTAAATTCAACTTAAACTTTTACTGAAATACCAGCTTTTAATTTTAGGCTTATGCCATAATTTAAGCTAGCTTGTGTTAATTTTTAACTTAAACTTACATAAAAATACTGACCCTAAAGGTCAATAATTCAATGCAAGTTTAAACTAAAGTTTAGTTACAACTTAAACTACGGCTTAAGTGTAGCAAGGCTTGGACTTAACCCTAATTTTAGTCTACTTAAGGTAAACATCAGCTTAAACCAGTAGTGGTATAGCATTAATAAAGAAAGGTGTTTTTTTTAAGCAACTTAAAATATTTTATTGTAGAAATATGCTGCCTGCTCCAGAAGAAAGCCTTCGCGTCTTGGTTGCAGGTTTTAGTGAACAAAGGGGTACCGGAATGGAAGTAACCATCTATGAAATAGAAAACGTTGTTCTTCATCCTGGATGTTTCAAAGAGGGGGTATATCATTTAAAATTCGACATAGGAATTGCCAAAGTAAGTTTTTTTCTAAATTAAGTATTAAGTTTTCCTTGGCATACAAATTTCTGGATTTTCTTCTGTAAACCTAACAAGCGCAATAAAATTGTTACATCTTAACTAGCAGGATTTTTTCTTAACACAGACTATTGATCAAATTGGATTCAGTTCAACTATTGGTGCTGCAAAAATACCATCTGAAAAGGGTATAAAACCGAATATAAATCGAAACTGGTTTTTATCGGCACTCAGACCGAGAAATGTAAGTAATATCTTCTATAATGTACTAAAAGATAAATTCAGAAGAGATTTAATTTTAATGGTTATGATAGTCTAAGTATCAAAAAGGTTTAAATAATACGTATGTAAAAATAGTACAATGAGCGGGGAAGAGGAGGGTAAATCCACCAGGAAACAGGGATAAAAGTGATGTAAAATAAGTGACTAAAAATATCGCAAATGCTAAAGTCGTATAAAGAAGCACAGATAAAACGGAGAGGGGTTCTGGCTACAATATAGCCAATGGACTTTACAGGCGAGTGTAAGAAATTTAATTAAAAGTTTTGTGCTAGACAGACAGGCAGCAAGAATTATTAGGTACGAAGAAGATTAGCGGTTTAATAGATTGTTCCTTTTCAAACGTGTTTATACATTTTTCGTTACAATCATGCCTCAGTCAGTTCAGCGTGCGTCTGACCACTGAGATTAAGACCAGCCCAGGTTCGATTCCCAGCGCCGCACATACATCGGAAACACCCGACGGCTTCCCTCGGAAGGTAATGGCAAACCACCGAAGTATTTCTCTGGAGTAGAAGTGGTTCGGAGCCCACGTAAAACTATATGTCACCTGTCTGAAGGCTGTCAAGTGCCACACTGGCACTTCGACGTTTAAAGGGGGGTGATAAAGTCCCTTAGGCTCGCGGCTAGCAAGGCAGTGGACATGGGTGGTTCGAAACGGTAAAACCCTTATTCAAATAAGGGTGTAGTCGTAATGGGGATGAAATTGGGCACCACTGTGGTATGTCACCCCGGGGTCTAAATAGGAACCCACCACACAAGATTCCCAAAGGGCTCGGACAAACGGTTGTCGTAGCTGCATCCTATTCCAAGATGTGACTTACAAACTGAAGAACGTTAAAAAGGCCGCCAGCAAGAGGCAATCGTCGGCATTGAAACTAACGTTGAAACACAACGGCAAAGCAGGAGCAGCGAAAAAGGAGAGTAGATTACCAGGCGAGATGTTGGTACTTGCTCGGCACAGAGAGTGACATGACTGGAAGAGCTATATGTTCCTTCTTCCAAACGGGTGCGAAACAACGATGAATAATCCTTACGCTATGGGTTTTCTGAATCCCTCAAACGAAGAAATTGTGTGAGGAACGGTACTCCAACTATCACTAAAACTTCTCACACAAAACTATATCTTTCCGGAGTATATGGCATTCTTTCAGTGAATCCACCCAGTCGCAAACATAATCCTCCCCGAGGATTACCGGTATAGAGGCCTTCCGGTGATTTAAGGACCCAAGCTGGGAACGATAAACTCGCACCACGTCTTAAACGACGTGCGACATGATCGAGATGTTGTCACGCACTAAAGAAGGGGGGAGTAGAAGAATCTAAAGGCCGCTAAACAGGCCAGCTAACACGCCTTGCGTACAGGGGATTCCCCGAACTGTATCACGCGGAACTGCAATAACTGAAACAAGATGAGGTCAGGCGTCGCCAAAATACCCGTGAATTGGGTCACCTTGAGATTTTATAACAAAGGGAACTTTTACAAAGACGAAGGACTTAAGTTTAAAAATTTCCAAAATCCAATTACTAATTACTTCAGAGTCACAATATCCAACACAAAGAGACCAGCAAATAAATCTTTGGAAAACCCAAGGAGAATGTTTCTTAATAAAAAAAAGTATTAGATTTCTCATTTTACGACAAACAGGGCGACTTATTAAGCCCGTTTCTCTTCAATACGAGTATAGAGCAACTAATAAAATAACTTAAACCAAGAACAAGATTAGAACTGCTCAAAAATAAAGCAATTAGTAAAGGAAATGGGAGTACATAAAGTACCTAAAAGCACGAAGGATAGAATGGTTAAGGTATGTAAAAAGAAATACAAAAGATGACGCAATAATGGAATGGGAGCCATCTGGGTATACAACCAAAGGAAGATCTAACTGAGATGGTTGAATGAGGTTCCATTACTTCGGACCTGAGAATAATGAAAGGTATAAATTCAAGGGAAAATGCAAACATCAAAAAAGTTAAAACAAATACTGAATAAACCAAGTGTTAGAAGCAGAATGATAAGTAAAACCTCAAGATAACTATCGAACAAGGAAAATAATCCACCCGAAAAACGACCGAGAAGCTATGTATTAACATAAAATTTTAAATACTTTTAAGATAAAGTTAACCCAATAATAGTACAAGAAAAAACTGTATATGGTGACTGTAGTTATTCTAATATGGCTGAATGGTGCAATAAATTTCCACAAGGAAGAGATTTGGCCCGTCCACAACATGCTCATGTTGCAGCATCAGATGAAAATGTGAGACAATTGCTTCATGCGCAAATGGGTGCTTTAAAGTTAGAGAACTTTTTGAAATGTTGAGCATCGTAGTCTTGGCTATCACAAAGTTGCTGCTCAGTGGATTCCACGACTGCTTACTGATGAGTAGAAGACTTCGGCATTATCACTACAGCATTTGATACGCTATCAACAATTGTTACCGGTGGTGGTTCTGGGTGTTATCACTACGAACCAGAATCTAAACGCCAGAGTATGCACTGGAAGCATGTAGAATCTCCCCAGACAAAAAAACGTCGATCTTAACCTTCAGCAGAAAAAGTAATGGTGACCGTATCTTTTGATTACCAAGGTGTACTGCTCTTAGATTTTAAAGAACCTGGTGTCAACATCAATACTGAACGATATGCACGCACCTTAAATTGTTTACGTGTCAGCATCAAGAATCAACGTCCCGGGAACCTCACAAACGGTGTCATCCTTCTGCATGATAATGTTCGAGATCTGTTTGTTCGTATGCGTTAGAAAGTCTTACAACATCCACCTTACAATTCCGACTTGCCCCCGTGCGATTTCCATGTGTTTGGCCCAACAATACCTGTAAGAGCAGCGGTTCAATTCGGACGCTGAGGTAGAGTTAGTTGGTTCCGCAAACAGCCGCAGGAATTTTACCAGCAGGAAATCACTCATGCCTTAATGTTAATAGAGATTTCTTTTAAATTCATTAAATAAACATTGTTTTACGGCCTCTAAACGTGTTTCTATTGAACAATTCTCGTATAAGTAAATTATTAATTTGTTGGTAATTTACAGACGATTGCAACTTCACAAAGGGAATCTATTTGGTTTATAAAAGTACGTTACGTGGCACAGCATATTTGTAGAAAAGTCCTGAATGAAAGTTTGTACGACATTAACCATAATTATTGCACTCCTTATCACCATGTCGGAGGAATAGGCACCTGTGCTGTAAGTTACATAGTTTTATACACCCTCTTGCCTTAATCTTTAAACATTTAGAGTAAGCAACACGTATATCAATTAATACAATTAACTAAACAGTATAGTGTGGTTGCTTATTCTACTTCAGCTTTACACATTTTCTAATTCTTACACTTCAAATGTAGACTGAAATAGACGTAATTACTTGTTTAAATTTAAACTAAGTTTAATTACCGAATAAATTATTTTTCCAGTATGATTTTGGAGCTTCATTATCCATAGATGACACCCTGATAGGAATTTTAATTCATAAATTCCTTTGTGGAAGCGTGGGTTCCGCTGCAAGTTTTGTCAGTGTTGCTGCCAACAGAGATTGGATTATGGACATAGTGCAAACGTTAAGTGGAGGCAGTGAAAGTGTATAAAGACAATTTTATAAAAATTAAAATTAATGTGAACCCGCCGATTGTTTTTATTAAATCACTGACAATTGTTAGTCGATGACATAAGACCACGGTTTTGGGGTTATTGCTGCTTCTTCAGACATACACAACCAATCAATACCGTTCAGTACAAAATCAAGAAGTAATATAACAAATTCTTATATTTTGTTTCCTGTATTTTTGGTATTCGACTTCATCGTTGGTTAAACACTTCCAATCAGGAAATTGAGGTTTATTTGGGAATAAACGCAAAGTTATACCAGCTGACCCAATTTAAATTCATCCTCATATGTTTTGTAATTGAAATACACATACATAACCTAAACCATTGCTTATTAACCACAAACTGTTACGTCAATATTTTATTTGAAAATTGACTTTCTATTTGACGTATCTAAAGTTGCCTAACTACTTAAATAAGCAATTTGTGCACGGATTTGTGTATGACTCAAAACCGTAGAGTCGGCTAATAACTGACAAGTTGAGATGATTAAATTGTTTCTTGGAATAATACGAAATAGTTTGCCTTCGAATTCTGTTTCATATTTTAAATATTTCCTATTATTGTTTCGCATGTTAGCTGAGTTGCCTACACGCTACATTATGAATAGTGACTTACAAAGATATTTCTAAAATCTTATTTCCATTATTTCCGAATTAATTTGCATTTTGGAAAAATGTGTGGCTTTTAAAAAGGGGATGTTTTTATCTATCTATTGACGTGGAGATTTTTTCGATATCTCAATTTTTGCAAATACTATTTGAATTTTTTAAAGTAAAATAGAGTTGTAAGTTTTTTATTGCTAAAACGTTATTTTTTTTTTATTTAACAAAACCGAGGTGTCTAGGGTAGACCGGGGACAATTGAAACATTTCTGCTTCTTGATTTTTTTGTTCCGCGGCTGTAGCAAATTTCTAAGTTTTGAAGTGAGTCATAGTGAACATATTCAATTAGGTTTCTACACACATTATTCCGTTGATCTATAATTATACATAAAAAAGATATTTAAAATAATCTTGACCTTGTCAAACTGTTTCATTCGTCCCCGCCACGGGGACGAATGAAACACATACCGGGGACAATAGAAACAGCATTTAAATTAAATAACCATTTATTCTAATACAAAATGAAACAGGTTAATAACGAAAATCGTGACATAAACAGATAGTATAATAGTATATTAAAATACAAGTTGCAGAAGGCATCTATTCAAGCACGAATTTGAAATTCCGAAACGAGCCGCATAGCGGCGAGTTGAGGAACAAATGAGTGCTTGAAAGACGTTCTGCAACGAGTATTTTATACTATTTTTTCTATTTTGCCACGTTATACCATTTTATAAATTAAAAAATAAAAATTTTAAACCTAGGGAATTTGGCGGTGGTTGGTGACGTTTATGTTGGCGTAATTTTAGGTTAGAAAATTTATTGCCGGACAAGTCCAAATCCCAGTATGAAAAAGAATTTTTGACGTATGTCAGTTGACAGTTCAACGCTACCAACATCAATACAGTAAATTTTACTAGTCTATTTTAGCACTCCAACGACTTATTCTAACACTCAAATGACGTCATTTGGGTGCTAGAATGGAGTTATTCTAGCACCCAAATAGAAAAAAATATTCATTCACTCTGACAAGCAATTGTGGCAGATATAAAGATCTTCTTGTCGAGTACATTCTTCGTGGGACCAATGACGACATTCAATGCACTGCACGCATGTTTCTCCAGGACGACTATACTGTTCCAGGCAAACTAGACAATAAAAAATGTCCTCTTCGTCGCTTCCACTCTGTTCCTGATTCTTTTGACTTCGCTTGGTTTTCTTGGACTGCCGAACTGCTTTCGGTTTCTCTTTCAGCCCTGTAAGTTTTCTCTTAACTTGCATTTTCTTTTTCGCCTCGTATTCCTCTTGTATAGCATTTTTCTCAGGAGTGTCCGTATAAATTGCAGATCTTCTGATTTTTCGTTTCGCAGCTGATTTCCTAGGAAGCGCTTTCGGTAACGGTCTCACGATATCTGGCGAAAATACAGCCTTTGAGGTGCTTGCTGATGGTGGCGGAATGTGGGTGCTTGGTGATACTGTCCGAATGTAAGTGCTTGATGATGCTGGTAAAGTATGAGCGCTGCTAGGAGATAGTAGAGCTTCACTGGTATTCGTTTCTGGTACAACTTCAGTCGTATTCGTTGTTTCATCAGGAGCTGGTCTATCCGTGACATAAGAGGGGGCAAAATCTAGTTCAGTAAATATATCTCTATTAAAGGGACATATTCCGGTGCAGATAAATCCAGCTACAATGTTTGATTGTGTGAGAGCTAATGGAAGAGCTTGTTTGAGTATGCTGGGAATGTCGTAAATGGTCATCGTTTTGCCTGGATTATTTCTCATGCAGGCATCGCAATTTGAATTTACAGCCTTCTTGAAAGAACCGTAGACAGATCGATCTAGTGGCTGCAACCTGTGGGAGCAGTGGGGGGGAAAGGATAAAATGATAATGCCGTTTTCTTTACAAAAGTCCAAGCATCGTATACCTATGTGCGACTGGTGGTTATCTAATAGAAGCAATACTTTATTTTCGATTGAAGCTTTAGTATGCTTTTGAAAATGGTGGAGATAAATCAAGAACTCATTCTCTTGCATCCAGCCGCTCGCATTTCCTGCTCCAATACACCCCACTGGACCATCACGGACGAAGTGATCTTTGTATCGTAACCGTGGAAATATAAAAATGGGAGGTACACTGTTACCGATGGCATTTACAGCTAAAGCTACGGTTACCAACGTTCCCCTTTCCCCTGATGTTAGTGCGCCTACCTGTTTGGTTCCCTTTTTGGCTACAACTTTAACAGGTTTTTGGACCGTTGTGACCCCTGTCTCGTCGATATTATAAATGTCCTTCGGTTCAAATTTGTACCTATCCATTACATTCGCCAGGTTATCATAAAAAAGCTTTACGTTCGTGACGTTTAAACTTGTTGCCCTGGAAAGACTTGTGGCTTGAGCGCAGCGGATCGAAAGTTCTGGGTTGCGCTTCATAAATCCAGAAAACCAATCCTCTCCTGCCATGCCATTTTGCCTCCACATATCAGGTATGTTCAAGGAATACTTCACAGCCAATTGAAAGGCTAATTTGCGAATTTCTTTAGGCGGTAATCCATAGAATATATGCGCTGCTTTGATTATGTATTTAACAATGTTTTTTTCCTGCTTTACGTCAAATACTCGTCTCACACAATGATAACCCGTAGTGACAGGAATAGCAGATCCTTGCTCAATTACTTGCTTTTTCTTTTTGATAAATCTACTCAAAGAAACGTAGTGTAGTCCCAATTTAGCTGCCACAGATCTCATCGGCGCCTTATTCTCAGTAACTTCTTTATACCCTTCTTCATATGTCAAAGTAGATTTCAAGCCCCTCTCCGTTTTTCTCACTCTTACTCGTGGCATCCTAATACAAAATAAACACCTTAGGATAACCTGACACAACCTATTATAGAAAATACCTAACAGAAAAATTCACGACGGGGACAATTGAAACATGTTTCAACCGTCCCCCACTTCATTTGTTTCAATTGTCCCCGCATCACATGTTTAAGTAAACACTCATATATTTTCTTACTCACGGACGACAGTAATGATTTCAACTGTCCCGACTAAAGGAAATATACCAAACAAACTAATTAAAATGGTCTAATGTGGATACCTACGTTCTTATTTCGTGTGTTACACTTTTTCGATTAATGGAAAAGTTTACTTCACTACCGTGAAATCACTTTATCGAGAACATACACATCAACTCTTAACTGTCGTCAATTGTCGACTGATAGCCGCATGCGCCATCTAGAGGCTTTCCGTTACGTATAAACGCACGTGATTTAAACCGGGAAATTCGTAAATACGGCTGTTCTTTCTATTGTCCCCTGTTTCCATTGTCCCCGGTCTACGGAGACAGACAAATGATAAATGATTAGAAATAAAAACTCGCCACCCCTACATTAAAATTGGTTCTTAAAAAAATGGAGCAAAGTCTGCATATAATCGACTATTTTTGAAGGTGTAAACCCCGTCGTTAAACAATATTACACCGGCTACAATTACTTGTGTATTACATTAGCTATAATCACTGCTGAAAGTGTTCATCATTGCAATTTGAGCATAAATTTACTCACCGTTTCATGTTCTCAACTCGTTGCAGTACAAGTGCATCGATACGCTCGCATTCTGCGGTAATTCTTTTAAATCGTCCGGAGTTTTAAAAACATTTTGTAAATGTGGAAATAGGAGAAATCTAAACACGTCAAGTCACATGAACGGACTGGCGAAAGGTCATCATAAAATTGTGCTAAATAATAGAGTGTTATTTGGGCAGTATGCGGTCTTGCTCCATCTTGTTGGAAATAGCAAGTGGCAAAAATTTAGCTACTAAGTATAGTACAGGAAATGCGTGCTTTAGGCCTAAACACATAAATTACGAGGACAGGGATACGATGGAGCTTCAAATATGAGGAGTTCAAACCAGATTATTGAGTAAATACCCTTTTGCTCAATATACACATTGTTCAAGTCATGCTCTTAATCTAGTAGTAATGTCAAGTTGCAATTTGAGGCCCATTAGGAATATGATTGGTACAATCAAAACAGTGACAAACTATATTAAAGACAACCATATTCGACGACGAAAATTTTCTAAAAATTTACCTGAAGGTTCTAGAAAGTTTGTTTTAAAAACAATGTGTGGACACGCTGGGTCGAACGACATGCGATTATAAATGAATTTGTGAGTATGTTTTCCACTATCTGAAGAAGAGTTTGGTACATTATTTAAGACTATTACAAAATTTGCACAAGAGCAAGGAATTATGGTGGGCATACCAAGATTATGCCAGAAACAAACAGAAAGAACGAATGTTCCTGCATCCTATGCTGGAAAACTTTATAAACGAACAATATACATATTACATACCATACTTGAATCACTTCCTAAATGAGCTGCGTCCTCGTTTTGGACCTTCCTTTGATAAACTGATGCCACTTCAGTCACTGATACTATCATTTTCGAAAAACATGTCTGAAGAAGAACCAGTTATGATCATTTTTAGAAAGTTTTCGTCATTTCTAACGCATTCAAGCAAGTCACTAGCAGCTAAACCACGGGCATGTTTTTGTTCAGCCGTGAATTTTGGTACAAATTTAGCGAGACGCGTCTCATACTCAAATCCTCCGTAAGAATGGATTGAATCGAGCCATAATTAATGTTGAGATCTGTGGCTAACTCACGAATAGTAATTCGGAGATTTTCCCGCATAGCCGATATTTTGTGCACTTTTCCTGCTTGTAGGTCTTCCAGAACGCGGATCACTCTCAACACTTTCACGACCGTTTTCAAGGCGTTTATATATATATAAGCACAACAGGCCTTAAAGGCCTAAGGCTAGTTTTATTGTCCTTCTCCATTTGACTCTATCTTTGGCTACTGCTCTCCAGTCTCTTATTCCCAGCGCCTGCATATCCTCCTCCACCGTCTCTAACCACCTTTTCCTTGGTCTCCCTCTTCTCCTGACTCCCAAGGGACCACTTCTGAGCATCATTTTTGTCACTCTATTTTGCGGTAACCTCTCCACATGCCCCAACCATCGTAACTGCTGTGCTTTCACTATTTTTATAATGCCCCCTTCACCATATAACGCGTTTATTTCGTCATTCGTTCTTCTCATCCACATTTCTCCGACCTTTTTCCCACCATAGATTTTCCTTAGTACCCTTCGTTCCCAACACTCGAGTTTTTGCTCGTCTTTCTTGTTAAGAGTCCACGTCTATACCACTCATAAACTTGTGCACGACTCATACAATCCTCGCCGTAGACTGTCTGTAACTTCAAATACGTACCTTTACAAGTTTCGCCAAATTTTTGATAAAATCTGATGCAAATTCGTTGATCTTTTATTCCAACACGATAAATGCGACAAACAACTACGCACTGTGGAACAGCCGATTGAGTGATTTACAGCAACTTTGTGCAAAACCACAGCCCTTTGTGTCCAGTCATTACAAAGTTATAAAACCATTCTGGATATTTTTTGATCAGACCTCACACTTGATCATTTCCGGAGTTATTCCATCTATTCCTGGTGCCTTTCCTATCTTTAACTTGTCTATAGCTTCGTCGATTTCTTTTTCACTTATTTCCACTTCATGCTTCATCACAATTTTTCTGTTTTAGTCTTCCTTTTGCTCTTCATTACCTTATCCACTTATCCCTTGTTCTATTTCATTACCTTCGTCTTTCCATTGATTCATTATTTCTTTCCATGTTTGTCCTTTATATTTTTCACAAAATAAAAGAAGATCGAAGAGTACCAAATAATAAAATAACAATACAAATTATTCTTCCAGTCATTTATTCACATCACAGATTTGAATTGACAGAAATACTAAATTTATACAACCTTTTTTATTATTAAGATTTTTAAATGTGGTGCCAAAGTTGCCTATATATACAGAAAGAAGTGTTGAAAACAACACAGATTCAAAACTTGTGTAGGTTCCGCTAGCGTTTATTTTTTCAGTATATCTATAAAAGTCTAAGGTTTATTTCTGTCAGATTTAACTAATGCGAACATCACGCCCTACGTCCTTCACTGATTTAACGATAATCCTAGCGTTTTTTAACAAAAATCAAAATTCCTCATACACTCTAATAATATTGATAAAACAATATTAGCATAAAAGTACAAAAATGCTACTGACCTGCGGTAAAAATACCTACACTTTATTCCTCGTGACGATCACTTATACACAATTTTTTGGTCTATATTTGAGTATTTTATAACAATATAAAGAAACTTAACTCGCAATTTATGGCATACCTTAACATTACCGGAAAATTAATTACTTCACAATTATAGGGATTTTATATGATATAATTTTAGTTATAAATATACCCGTAGATAGGATTTAAGATGGATTAATAATTTCTTTCCAGGATAACGGAAAGATACGGCGTAACAGCTACATTTAAAATTTAAGCGCTAAGCGATTATCAGTAGCTCTTTATACTTAATACACAGGGTCCTACAACAAGTTTCAAATAAGCAGAACAATTTATGGCAATTTAGTCAATAGAAACTTGACACTCTACTCATAATAAGTATATAATAGTAAAAGGTAATAATTGTGCTAGTGAACTGCAATAATAACAAATCTTTAAAGATCTAACTAGTAGGAATGTTAAATTTTAGTATTTACAGTATTTATAAAAATATACATTTTCTTTATATACTTTCACTAATATTTAGTTAATAAGAGAACGCTTATTAATTAAGTTGTACGTTAACAAAAACGAACATCTCGGATCCGCACGGTACATTAATGAATATCAGTAACTTTCACGTTTAATCGACGAATGTTCGTTTTTGTTAATCGCATATAGTACACAAATCAGTACTTGTTACACTAAGAATAAAAAAGACTCTACGGACCTACACATTGAAATAATAGGAATTCTATTATAACTGTAAAGTATTGCACTAAACTAGATAAAAATACAATTACAGATTTTCTTTATGTAAAAAACGAACAGCAGATACGCCAAATGATCTGAAACTGATCACCAACAATAGTTATAATAGTTATAATAATATCAGTATTATATACACATTGTGCGAAAATTATATATACAAGTAACTCTTCTAGAATATATACACGCATTTTATTAGCTAGTTTAAGTTATTAGGTCTTATTGAAAGTTGCGTTCGATTCGATACAAGCCTTTTTTGTTGTACAAAAAAGGCTCAGAAATTGTAGCCGAAACGCTGAATTTATTTATTATCAATCGCAAGGTTTTCCAGAAAGGCATCACAAGCTTAGAAGTTTTTAGATTAAATGCAAAAATTTCTATTTATTATACAATGACGGAGAGGTTAATTACTCGCTAAAAAACTTTTTCACTTGGAATAACTACGCACATTAAATGCAAACTATAATATTTTATTTTTATTTCTTATACGTTTCCAAAACCTTAAAGCCAAATCATTCAAACGCACTTTCCGTTAATCGTATCAAGACCTTGCCAATGATTACAATAATAGTCTTCTGTCGATTATTTAAATTTCTCCCATCGATATTACTAACGATAAAACTAATAACAATAATTATAATCAGATCAAAATCGTTTATTTAATAAACCTTCACATTAAATTCAGTCAATTTACCTGCCTAAATTGGAATGTTTCAAATTAATATGTACAGCAACAAGTATTTTTTTAAAAATAATAAAAACAACCAAAGCCCCGCAATTTTTTAAACTGCTTGTTTCACATGGGCTTTTTTTAAAAGGAAAATTAACTATCTACATTAAATTACTGTGGCTTGAACTATTTTAGATTAATTAAACCAACTTTATTTAAAGTAAGTGAAAAGGTGCTGAAATTAATTAAATCTCAAACAATGGCAATTACGATTCATATTGCATTCACGATGTTTTCGCATGGAAATTGAAAAGTCTGACAAACCTCACTCTGTTGATCTAACACAAAATTTTAGGTTATAGTCAATGACAGTTGAAGAGTGGAAGTACCAAAGGTGCTAAGTGCCTAAAACAAAAAATATCCGTTTTTGCGATAAAATGGTTCTATGTACCAAGGCACATGTCCTCACAAAAGTACAGCGGTTGAAAATAAATATCATAGATGGAGCTAGGTATAAATGCCAGGCATTATTTCCATTGAAAGGTGCTAAGTGCCAATACCTTATCAGCTGTTACTTTTGTGTTTTTGACAAGTTGCTAGATTTGTATATTACGTGCTGTATAGGTAATCAAAATGGAAAATCAAAGATTTCGAGCAATTCGAACGAAGAAAAGAATATAAGAACAACTTTATACTACTGCATTGCAAAGTGGCACTTGTGCCTTTTGTAAAAGCAAAATGCCCTGGCATTTAGCACCTTTCTATTTTTTATGAGAAATTTAATTTGTTTTTACTACTTAATAATTTATTTTTTAGTTCTGTTCTTGTTGGATAAATTCCCCATTATGTTTAGTATATCTCAAAAATGTTTCAGTGTTTAATAAATTTATTTGTAGATTTGATAGTGTTTTTCTTGATTTACTCGAAAGTATATTTTTGGTACTTAGCACCTTTGGTACTTCTACTCTTCAGTTGTCCAGCTTTGCAACCGACAAAATACAGGTTTTTAAATCCAAAACGATTGAGATACAAGTCTGTTAGATTAATCTCAGTAGGAATCTGACACGTTTAGCTGGGATAAAGGAAATCTAGGGAAGCTAGTATCTGTTACATTTATGCCATGTCAAGCAAGTTCTACATAATGGAGCAGTAAGATCCTACTATAACAGACCATTTGATTGTTTGCGACCGCTATCTTGTAGCGCTAACCTAGCTGCTACGACCAGCTGAACGTGCTCAATGCCTATGACTTTTAACAACTGTCAAACTGTTGTGTCAAGTAAATATACAGGGTGAATTCTATCAAATATTCACACTCGCTGTGATACGAAAACCTCGGGAATGGAATGCAGACAACCTTCCAACTTAACATGATCTACTTTTATTGATTTACATACATATAGAGAGTTATTGTGACTTCGTGGTCAGCGCTAGCAAAATGCCTGCTCTTTTTTTCGGACTACTATACCAAACTGCCAAACGCAAGCAGGGTAATATCGCAATGCTAAATAAGATTGCTGTGTTTATTGAGCTACGGTGCAATTTAACACAACCTGCAATTACTTTAAACCCGTGTCGAAACTGTAGCAGCAGTGCTTTTCAATTACACATATTTTTCAGTTACGTATAAAACCCATGAGTCCATATACAGGGTGGCTGATTTTTCATTGAACAGCTTATATTTCGTTTATTATTAGAAATACAAGAAAAAGTCAGAGGAAATAGTTTTTTAGTATTAATTCTTCTACAAAATGGCATAATTAATTTTTTTGCATGGCCTACTGCTTTTCAGGAAAAATGTATAGCTTTGGTTTTTTAAATGGAACAGCCTGTATATTTATTCACTAATAGATCGAGAGTTAAATTCTCTTTTCAAAAATGTATCACATGTGATATTTTTAGTGAATTAGTCACACCAGAAATGTTACAAAACGCCAGTAGCATTGTTACTTGGTACTATCAATTGTAAAGTATCATATGCGATACATTTTTGAAAAGAGAATTTAACCCTCGATCCATTAGGGAATAAATATACAGAGTGTTCCATTTAAAAAATCAAAGTTTATACATTTTTCCTGAAGAACAGTAGGCCATGAAAAATAATTAATTATGCCATTTTATAGAAGAATTAATACTGAAAAACTATTTCCTGTGAAATTTTCTTGTATTTCTAATAATAAACTAAATATAAGCTGGCCAATAAAAAATCAGCCACCCTGTATTTTTGTCCACATACTGCATCAAAAGCCCAGAAATGATTTTTAGTGCACTTCAAAATTTTTATTTTTAAACAACTTAACTTATTTGACTGCATTTTTTTAAGAGTTCATTCTTTTACAGACATGGTTTTAATAAGTTGGACTTATATAAAAAATAATATTACCTGCACAGAGATTTGAACCATTGACCTTGAGTTCACCAAAATGCTCTACCATTTGAGCTGAAATTGTTCAAATCCCGGTGGTGGTGGTGGTGGTATTTGTATGTATACTAATTTTTTTCAATTTATTAAAATATACTAAAAGTTGGCATAATTAAAACATTAGCATTAAAAATGAGTAACGAAAAAAATCTGATCTATTGTGAACATACATATCCCTGTATTTGAGTTTATTCTTCAGTCAAGTTCAAGACAATCTCCAAACAAAAGTTTTAATGCCAGAATTTCAGAATAATTTTAATGGTTCCAGAACAAGTGACAACCATAACAATAACTACAGTATTTTTCATCTGGCATTTGGGTTGTGACGACAACTTGCCCCGCCCAAAAACTGTATGATTAGACACGCGTTCGTGCGCAGTAGGTAATGAAAACCTTGTTTAGAAAGAGATGAAGTATAGTTGGATTGTGAATTTTACAACAGGGCGTTGACGTCACAACCTAAATACTGTAATATAAACTGTTACTGCTGATGCAATGAAAAATTTCCTGATTGTGCACTGGTTGAATTTTTAGAATAAGGATGGATCTGCCAGAAATATATTAATTTAGATTTTCATTCCCAGTGGGGTTGCTAGGTTCCCAACTGGACGCCTCCCCAGTCAGTTCTCAGCTGCATTCCTATCAATGAACGAATGATGTTATTAAGGCTACAAACCTCCCGCAGGATAATGAATATTATCCAAGTTTATGCACCAACAAATGAGAATCCTGTAGATGGGGAAGTTGTGAAATTTTACAATGACCTACATAACACTCTAAAAATCACTAAGAAAGGTGAACCAAAGGTGACTTCAACTCGAAAATAGGGACCGAAGAGGAAAGTACGGTCTTGGAATGAACAACAACTTCTTGTGGCAAATACTTTTTTCACACTCCTCCCAAAGTGACTGTACACATGGAGATTGCCAACAGATAGAATAGGAAACATTGTAAGAAACCAAATAGATTTTATAATAATGAAGAAAAAGTTGAAAACATTCATTGAAGCAGTAAAAACCTACGCCAGCGCAGATCCAAACTCGGTTCACAATCCAATGGTCATGGACCCATGGACTTCAAAATGCGCCGGTTTTTAAACTTTAAGATAACACCTACAGCCAAGAAAATAGATATAGGAAAAATCAAAATACCCGAAGTTATAGAAGAAGTGATGAAAAATTTAAGGTGGGAATAAACAGAAATTGGAGCGAAACTGAAACTGAAATTTAAGCAACATGGAAACTTGTAAAGAACTTTAGAAATTCAGGACAACACAGTAGAAGTGGCTAAGAATGATGAAGAACGGTAGTGGATGACTGAAGAGATACTAGATCTTATAAAAGATACAAGGAAATACAAACAGTTGAACAAATTAATTCGCCGTAAATGTAGAGACGCAAAAGAACAGTGGATGGCTGAAAAATGCCAAGAAATAGAAACGCTACAAAATAAACATGATACATTTAACCTACATAAAAAGACCAAGAAGAGGACACAGAATGATCAAAAACACCATATATCAACACTTAAAAATAAAGACTTCCAAGAAAAAATTAAAACATGGAAAGACTAACGTAGAGCAGCTCTTTGATGACAATAGGCCAAAAGCAAATGAACTAGTAAATGACACATAAAAAGACGAAAGTCCAGATATCACTAAAGCGGAAATTATCCATGCAGAAACAACTAGTAACAAAAGAGTAACTTTGCGAGTTAAAGGTAATATCATAGAATAAGTGTCCAATTTCAAACATTTAGGAACTATTATAAATGAAAACGGACATACCAGAAAAGAAATTCGATCGCCTATCGAACAAGCTCGGAAAGCATTTATGAATACGAAAAAATTCTTAACCAGATACGATGTCAGCCTCGGCTTACACTTACGAATGATGCGATACTATGTGTTCTCAATCCTCTTGTATGGATGTGAATGTTGGACCTTGGATCTACCGACGCATTTTGCATGTATCCTGGATAAAGAGAGTGAAATGTTGAGGTACTCGAACGAATGAATACTGGGAAAGAGCTTTTATTAACGCTGGAAGAAAGAAAAATACAATACTTCGGGCATGTCATGAGAGGAAATAAATATGAAATACTTCGTTTAATAATTGTACGGAAAGTACAGGGGAAGAGGTCAGTAGGCAGACGGAAGAATTCTTGGCTAAAAAACATTCGTCGTTGGCTTAGTTGTAAATCTATAGACATATTCAAAGTTGTAGTTTCCAAAACTAAATTAGCCATATGGATGGCCAACCTTTGAAGGGAAACGGCGCACCAAGAAGAAGAAGAAGAAGTAGATTTTCATTCATATTTATGCTTACAATATGAAAATTGTTTCTGAAAGTAACAAACGACACTGTCAAAATTTGCCGAACACTCGGTTCAGGTTATACGATTCAAAGAAATCTTTCAACATACCAGCAATATTTTGAATAAATCCATTTAAGCAAATCATCATGCCAATATTGCATTGTAACTATGGAAACTTCATTTATTTTATCGTAAGTAAACTTGCCGAGGTTAAAAACTTTACAAATCGTTTGAAAAATTTCGGGATTTTAAATGTGGAGCTTTGAAGACATTTATTGATCCTAATTATAACTGTAAAATGCTTGCTCCGTTTACTCCGTTAAATATCCTTCATTAGCGGAAGTGCAAATGTCGGTGGATCTATCAAAATTTCACTGCACATTGACGGTTTAGGGCCAGGAATTTAAAAGTGAACATTCCAAATAATTAAATGGAAAGCAAACACTTAATAATACTCACAGGATTCGAAGAATTTAGCACTCGTTACAATTTTTGAGGTTATGTTTATGAAAGTACTCCGATTTGGAAATTGAACTTCAAGTTAACTTTCAACAAGAATTACGCACAGATTTATCACAGAAAAAAGGTCAGTAAATAAATTTAGTCGAACAAAATAAATTTGCAGGTCACTGGTTACAAATTAAATGCAAGCGAAAAGCCAACTTTTGCATTAAATTAAACAAACAAAAAAGTTAGGTTAAGATTTCCAAAAAATTATGTGGGAAAGTATTTTATTCACTAACTTGCAACCTTTCTTGCTCTACGATGATGAATAACAACAACAAAACACAAGGTATGTTCGTTTGTACTACACAACCGATTACCCATTCAGGTTCTCACTGAACCGAATAAGTGAGGTTATGTTTGTTGCTTTGGTTGAAATGAATAAGCTCTGATTCATTCAAAATGTATTTTCGTGCTGGGTTATTTATTTAATAAAATAAAAACTAACAGTAAATAAATAATTTGACAGTTAACCGCCATAACCTAACAATTTTGACATCACAGTCGACGTACACTTGCTACGCCCACTAGTGCCGATATAAAAAGAAATTAGCATTTACACCAAGCAATTAAACAGAATACGTGTAGTTTTCAACAGTTTAACGAACACATCGATATTTTGATGCTTAAAAACATATTCTACCGAATTTTGAGGTTGTGGTGAAAGCACATAGTAAACTCAAATATAAAGACATGTAACGTCATTAATACCTTCGTCCCTTCGTGTACAAAACGACAATCACCATTTAAGATTGAAGACATGGGTTGAATACATGTTTTTACTTGTTAATGTGATCCAATGTTATATCACATGATTTTAGCATTTGTTGTCATTAACGCTGGGAAGACAATAACTCTCTATTAAAATGTTGCATTTTTATTAGAGCAAACCTCATTTTCTTATTTGTCAGAAAGTAAATTCATTGGAATGTACAAATTTTAGAAGTTAATTTAACTGATTTGTGATATTAAAACACCTGCATGGTCTTCAACTATTACATCATTCGCAAGTTTTAACTTCAATAACGAACTTAGGAACCTTCAAAAACGTCATAATTTTTTATGTGTATTAAAGCTAATTTTAATTTTTACGATGGGAAACGAAACACAAACAATTCAATTGACTGTTCGATACTAATTTAATTGCACCTATAAATATCCCATAAATTCCAATCAATCACTGGTAATTAATTCTAATGTTTTAAATAAAGACTTGCTCGCTCCGCGTCATTAGGTGTTTGAAATAATAGAATTTAACCTACTAAAATTAAACACTGTTGCTACCGAGAGAAAACTCAACGTCTGACCTTACAGAAGTACGTAAAGAGGCGATTCCTCATCTCTCAATAACACCAATGCAATTTCAGAAGGCATCGATTAATTGCCCAAATGAAACTAGTACAACTCTTCGTTTAAAAAAATTGGTAAATTAACCAGTCGTACAATCTGCAAGTTTAATTATTTGTATGCAACTACAAAATCACGTCCAATATTTAAAAAAGAAACAAATGTTACAATTTAAGTCAATATATGCAAGTTTTTCCAAGAAAATAAGGTTTGCAACGGTTTCAAAGTAAGTCACGTTTAATTGCCATTTGTTTTGAGTAACTTTAAACTTCAAATTTATAAAAGGGAATTAGGATAATCAAAGCCAAAGTAATTCTGGAAAGTAACTCTTACCTTCTAAAGTATCATCTATGTAAAAAATAAAAATTCTAAAACAAAAAAAAAGAAACTAACAGTACTCACGAACTAAAACGCCCGTAAGTTTCAGCAGAATTACGAACTATTCAGCAAATGCTAGGAAACAGTCATACACGAAATCAATTGCTGACATAATTGGTTATAAACTAAATAATCACCCGATATTCTTCGCATTTTAAGTCCTTTAGAGTCCTTTTGTTTATCTACAATTTTTAATTCGATCTGAATTCCGCCCTCGTACTCGAGTGATAATTTATTAGCAAGTTCTTCAGACGAATTTAACACGCACATTTTCGGTGGAATTTGATCATTAATCGTTCGTTTTACCATTTCCAAAATATCGTTCGTCTCTAATTTCGAACACACTTCCGATAACTCTAATTCATACGAACCGGAATTTTTTTGTATCATATCGACAAAGTTAGGATCTGCAATATTAAAAATGGCACCCGTTTTTTGCGCACTATCGTTTTCTGAGTTTTTATCGTAATAGCCCGCAAACTGCTGAACGTTAGTTGGTGTTTCGACACTTTCAATAGCACCACCTTGCATTCCCATATTAAAATTACTATCGTCGGTCCTTTGCACGATAAACCTAGCTTCGCCTTCGTTTTGTGCCAAAGCTAAATTTAAATTCTTGAATATTTGAAAATTTTGGGTCCCTGCGTTTGCCAGCTCTTGATTAATCTGCATTTTCTCAAAATTCGGATCTATGGATCTGTTACGAATATCCTGGTCGAATGTGGCATGACTGCTTTGAGTGTTAGAACTCGAACTCGGACTCTGATTGCCGATACTCAAACTATCGTTTGATAACGAATCATCCGAGTAACATGAACTTTTATCAGAATTTCGCCTTAGAAAAAACTCCTCGTTTGGGACGTCACCATCCGGAGGTTTACTAAAAAATTTTGAATCATCGTTTTCTGTACTGCTTTTCCTTCCGATACCCCTCGTTATTGATGGTTGATTTTCTAAAGGTTCAGAGATGATAAATGAAGGTATTTTGGGCACTTTTTGGTTGTCTAAACTATCCAAAGAATCTTCGGATGTATCGGAACCAGCTACTAACGTTACTTCACTCCCTGTAAATAAAGTTATATTTTAAATAAACGGTGACATTAGAATAAATCATAGTGGCCTTTGAAAGATATAAAAAACAAACAAGCATTTTTAAAATCTTAGGTTATGAGTTGATGTTTTCGAGCTTGCATGGCATTTTCTATTTTTAATACATCGAATCTAATAAAGTTTCAAATAAGAGCTACCTTTCTATTGCTGATTTGATTGTTTAGGAAGTTCAGGAAGAACATTAAATCTTTATTGCTGCAAAACGGTTTCTATAGCGTTGCCGAGTTTATCAAACAAATGAAGGAACTCAGAAGATCCAAGTAGTCGACACATGTAAACGAATGCGATATACATTTTCTTTGATCCTTAATTGAATTAATTTAATTTTGTTTTGACCTTACCTCTATATCTAGCGATAAGACGGTATAATAAAGATTATTATTATTATTATAAGCACCGACATACTCTCTGCACATTTACGCTAACTTCTCATATACATTACATTTCTGATAATTTGATGCTCTGCAATATTTCATGTTGGTTAAATTATTTAACAATAACACCCGACGTTGAAACTATTTTAACTTCACAACAAAAATCGGTTTTAACAACGGTCTTGGAAGCAAAAAACTTCGAATTAATTTTTTTAAGTTACGAACATCGACAAATGTTAAAAAGCCTCTCGGTAGTGTAGCGGATGAGTGTCTGCTTCACAATTAACGGGTTCAGGGTTTGGACCTAACTATGACCAGATCTCGGTCTGGAGCGTATTCGAACCCGTAGGATTAAGTTTAGATAGCCAATGATCGTAACAATCGATGCCGATAAGCTTAATTAAAAACATGTCAAAAAATCTATTAAAACATTAAATATATAAATATTAAACAAACATACATAGGTTCAATAGATTTGCAAAAAGCTTTAACTCAGTAGAACATAGCAGTATAGAGGAAAGCGGGGGAATTCTGCACATCCGGTAATACTGCACACTGGGCGGAATTATTCGTGTTGAGACATTATTTGCGTTTTCTTCTTAGATTTCAAAATGTCCGGTACGTATGTAAGGAAAACCGAAAGGTGTAATTGAACTGCCATTACTGCAATCTGGTCGAGCTATACGAGAAGAGGGTCAATCCTTTAATATCCCGGAATCCACGCTACGAGACAACTTAAAGCCAACGACGACAACAAAACAAGGTTAGGAAGAAAGCCTGTTTTTAATTCTGAACAGGAAATCGCCATAGCTGCCAACCATATTATTAAATTGGCAAATGTGTTTTGTGGAATAACACCGTTTGAAATGCAGCGTTTAGCATGCGATTTTGCTAAAGCACATAAAATTATTCGCCCTTTTGACAAAGACAAGAAACCGGCTGGCAAAGATTGGCAAGAATTATTTTTAAAGCGCTATCAAGATATTAGTCTTAGAAAACCCGAAAGTATCAACCAGAATCGTATTGCTGCTTTCAATAAAGCATAGGTTGATCGCTTTTACAACAATCTTCTCAATGTTATGGAATAATTTAAGTTTTTTGAAAGCCGAATATTCAACGTCGACGGACGGAAATTTCCACAGTCCAAAATCCGACAAAAATTTTGGCAACAAGGGGTCAGACGCAAGTAGGCTCAGTAATATCGTGAGAACAAGGTGGAAAAGGTAACTGTTGTATGCCCTGTAAGTGCTTCAGAACAGTTTGTTCCGCCTATGTTTATATATCCAAGAACACGTTAACGAGAGATGGACCAATTCAGACGATATACGAATGTTCCAAGAATGGCTGGATAAATAAAGAATTATTTTTCGAGTGGATCAAACTTTTCCAACAGCATGTAAAGACAAGGGAAGACGACCCAACGCTTCTCATACTCGATAACCATGGAAGCCATATTTCTTTGTATATTTGTACAGGGTTCGTCAGTGAAGCGGGAAAATTTAAAACGCCTGTATCTACATAAGTTTTTATTTTAACATTAATGTTTTTACAGTTTTCTGTTAAGTTAGACCTGCCATTTTATTTTTTAAAAATAACGCTTGACAGGTGGGCACCATTACGATCTACGCACTCTTGTAGTCTTACTCGAAAATTTTCCATTACTCGCCGTAACATTTCCGGTGTAATACGTGCAACTTCTTCTTGAATTTTTAGTTTTAGTTCCGGTAACGTTTGCGGTCGCTCGACATACACCTTGCTCTTGAGCCAACCCCAAAGAAAAAAGTCGCATGCGGCACCGCCTTGCTGAAACCATCTGTGGAAATCGAACCACCTCTGACATCAAAAATGTTGTGACCACGTTTGTGTAACGAACTGCACTAACGGTTGTAGCGTTTCCTCGATCGTCTTGAAAAAATAATGGCCCAATAATGCCAGATGATGAAAGTGCACACCATACTGTCACCTTCGGACTATGCAATGGTTTCTCATGTAAGACTACAAGAGTGCGTAGATCGTAATGGTGCCCACCTGTCAAGCGTTAATTTAAAAAAATAAAATGGCAAGTCTAACTTAACAGAAAACTGTAAAAACATTAATGCCCAAATAAAAACTTATGTAGATACAGGAGTTTTAAATTTTCCCGCTTCACTGACGAACCCTGTACGTACTGCAGATCCCATGGGATTGTTATGGTATCATTGCCTCCACACACCTCGCACAAGCTACAGCCACTTGACTTAACTTTTTTTGGACCTTTAAAAAATGCATTGAACCGTGAGTGCGATTTGTATCTTAGAAACCATGTTCACGAAACGATCACGCATTATGAACTTGTTCCATTTTTTATAGAGCATATGTAAGGACTGCTATGATGGAAAAAGGAATATCCGGGTTCCACGCTGCACCCCAATAAGTTTTCTGAAGATGATTTCAGCACGACAGATATGACTGAGGTTTTAGATATCCAACTACCAATTAACTTAAATGAATCCGGAGTTAACAACAGAGACAACGTTGCAGAACAGTCGAAAGCAGTAGTTGAAGTCAGGTGAAGGTCCATCCCTAGGCATCAGACACCTGAATCACAGCCTGAACCGTCGAGCAGCATGGAGGCGCAGCCTGATCATCAGAAGTCCCTATTGAAGAGTTAGCACCGTTACCAGGACCGATTACAATCAGAGCTTCTACATCACGTCCAAAACAACACTCCGAAATTTTCACAGCCTCGCCACTGAAAACTCAGTTGGAAATAAAACAAGAGAAAAGACAGCGCAAAAAACAAACGAGGAATTGAAGAAACTTGGGACCAAGAACACAGAGCGGAAGAAGATAGAGATCTTGGGTCAAAATAACGACATGTGCTTTAGGGTGGCCCTTAATTATGATCAAAACAAATTTTGATCGGGTCACCCCCCCAAATCGATTCTAAAAAAATAAAAAGTAATTTTAAGATTTACCAGACCTCTAAATTCCATCGTTAAGGGGTGCCCCAAGGAACCTGCATTTCCCCATTTAAATAACATAGGTTTTCAGCACACTTCTGGTTTTTATTTTTTTACAAAAATATGTGAGCCTGAAAAAATCCGGCGAGTGCTACGATTCATTGCTCACTGATGCCCCTTTCACGGAAAAAATCATGGAAGCCAGGTGTCATATTTTAAAAACGACAATATTTTAAAATTACCCCTTTCTTCACCCCCAATTTATTTGCTTAAGATATGACACTTGGTTCCCATAATTTTTCCATGAAAGGGGTACCAGTGAGCAATGAATCGCAGCACTCGCCGGATTTTTTCAGGCACACGTACTTTTGTAAAAAAATAAAAACCAGAAGTGTACTGAAAACCTATGTTATTTAAATGGGAAAAAGCACGCTCCTTGGAGCACCCCTTAACGATGGAATTGAGAGGTCTGGTAAATCTTAAAATTACTTTTTAATTTTTTAGAATCGATTTGTGGGGTGACCCGGTCAAAATTTGTTTCAACCATAATTAAGGGCCACCCTAATGTGCTTGGTTTGTGGTGAATTTGGACACGACAATGAAATCTTGTACCGCTGCGTAACGTGTGCCAATTGGGCACATTCAGAATTTAGCAGGTGGGATTCACCAACAAATTACACATGTGATATGTGCACCAACGCCAGTAAGAAGCAGAAAACCAAAAAATAGAACATGTTTTGATATTATGTGTTCGTTCCATTTTCATATACAGTGGAACCTCTCTAACTCAAACCACCAAAATCCCAGAAAAAAATTCAAGTTACAGATAAATTCGAGTTAGAGAAATTCATGTTAAGAAGATTAAAATGCATATAAACTCAACAGTAAACGCACAAAATATTCGAGTTAAAGAAAATTTCGAGTTAGAGTTCGACTTACGGGAGTTCCACTGTACTTGTAATAAAACTTCCTTTAGTCATTTGGAATTTCTCATGTTAATTTATATCCTGCACGCAAGTACCCCACGCCCTGCGTAAAATTACTCTAGGATTGTGCCGTATTAACCACGATAACACTCATAAACCAAGAAGCAGGGGAAGATTGGGCTCATAAAGGAAAAGATAGGGAAAAATTAAAATCTTTGCCTTTGCTCTTCAGAGGATCTAAAAGGCTATTATTATTATTACTAAGTAACGAATGTCACTAACAGTGTACAGTAAAAGTTAAAATCTTTCAACAGAGGCGAACATCATGCAAATGTAACATTATCTGCAAGCAGCGAAGGTAACTAACAAAGGACTGAACCGAAAAATATTGTCGCTTTTCGATTCTAAATAAATGGATAGTTTAAAAATGAAACAATGTATTGAAAATATATTTTGAGAGCTACAAGTTTAACAAAAGACTTAATATCAATACATTTTTAGTTTTTATTCCGTTTTCCAAAATTATTGACTTTTTCCGGGACATCAGCCATTAAGTTTATTAATACCTCTTGAGTCACTTGCTTCGAGTATTTATTCCACTTGGATTTAAATTCTTCGACGAACATTTGGAGGATTAAGTTCTTTGGGGACGAAATTCACATTTTTGGTAGCGTACCACTCGATCGTCGATTTTGCTTAATGAGAGGTGGCCCAGTCCGACCAAAACAATACAGATGTTTCATGCTTATTCAAAAGTGGCATCAATCTTTTGTTTAAACATTCTTTAATATAGATTTCAGTGTTTAAGGTACTTTTTGTAAAAAATGGCTGACTTCGCAGCCCACACTGGCAAATTGCTTGCCAGACTAAGATTTTGGCATCGAATTTTTAAATACAAATGGTTTGTTCTGCAACGCTAGCGCTTGTTCTAGCCTCAACAGTATAATACTGAGGTCCAGGGAGGGAAGAAAAATCCATTTTCACATATATTTTGTTATCCATAACTATACAACTTGAAGAGTCCTTAAGAACTTGGTTGAACAATTGCCGTGCCCATAACGAAAAAACTTATAGAATGAATTGGAAACTACACTTAAATTAAATGACAAACTGTACACTTTTACTTGACAGTTCATTTAAAACAATAGAGTTGCAGTTGTTCAACCAGGCGACTTTGTTAAAATGAGTCCTTATATAACCTTTACTTCACATTTAACAGTGAGAAACAATTACAATAATAACTGCAACTTCAATATCGAGTTTATAAATTGGCCTTAAAGTAGATGCCATGCCTATGGCATATAACATAACCGAACTTTTATTTTTCAAAGGCCACTGTGATTCTTTTTTTTTAAATAACATTACAAGAAATTTCACAATAAACTCACCTAAAACATCAGTGACAGAGATCTGAGGATGACAAACAGGCTGCTGTTCAACTTTGGGCATATTTTGTATATGTGGCAGCTCTTCCTGTATCATGTCAAGTCCAGGACTACCAGGGTTACTGATCGGCGAGTTAGTAAGACTCCTATGATTATGAATATTAAGGATGTGGTGCATATGATGCGGCATTGGTGTTTGATGTAAATAATTTGCTTGGTTGGGCAAGTAATTCGGCTGAAGTTGCTGGCTTAGGTTAGCAGGATACGAAGCCGTGTCCATCTTGCTATCATCTTGTTGTAACTGTTGCTGATTCCGAAGTTCCAACTGAAGACTAGTAGATGGCGTTCCTTGCGTTATCGATCCGGTACTAGTAGTATTTAGACCGCTTATCCCTATAAATGAAACTTTAAAATTTGTTTCCATTAACATTTCGGAAGACTTTACCTTGCGTAATCGAAGAAATACTGCTGGGTTGTGAAATTGTACCCGAGGAGGATGACTGTCCGTATCCTCCGAAAACAGGTGATGTATTTGGACTTAATAATGGATTCATTATAGGCGAACTCGTTCCAGAATATAAAACTAAATTGGGCATTTGCCCGTACAAATTCTGATGTATGGGCGAACCCAGATTACTTCCACAAGTAGGACTATAAGGTGATATATTTCCGGAATGTAAAGGACTGTTGCCGAAACTTCGATTAGGATCGTAACCCAAACTGGCGTGCACCAAATTCGACTGTGTCTGATAACTATCGTGTGCTAACCCAAGAGCTGAATTAGCCTCAGTCATGCATGGATATAACTGATGAACTGGTGAAGAAGTCTCTGATATTTGATGGCGAGTATCGGTAACCAACTGGTGGATTGGCGAACCTATAAACAATTATTATTATTAACATTAGATGGCTACTGCTTTTAGTATTGTACGTTTATGAAATTAGTCAAATTTAAACAGACGATGTTAGAATTAGGGACGTTTACTTGTGAAAGTTTTCTTTTTGAATAAATTTGATCCAAATGCAATGCAACTTTAAATTTCAAAAATGAAAACGCACCTGGAATGGATCTAGGAGGACTTGCACGAGATGCTATACCTCTCTGCAATCTTTGACACTCCTGTTGCGGAGTAGCCGTCGGACTAAGTGTTCGCGTTCCACTAGCCGATCCTTCACTGCCCCTTCTAACAGGACTAAATCTTTCCATTGACTTTTGCTCCCGACCTTTAATACCACAAATAAATTAATAAAATAACCGAATCGTCATCCGCTTTCATTACTCTAACAATTTTCTTACCCGTCCCATTTTTTCCAGATGATTTTACGTTTATGTTTTATTGACAAACAGAAATCAACACAGTTAATAAGAAGCAAACTTTAAAAAAAATGCAAACGATGATGACTAGTTATTTACATACCTTGCATCTCTTGTACAGTGGGAAGGTGTGGTTTTGCCGACTGACGGGAATGCTTCCGCTGAGGTATCATTGGTGGCATATAGTTGCGCCTCATACGAGCCTCTACTTCCATCACTAGCTCGGGGGAGATTACTAACAAATGCATGCAGATTGCAATTACACAACTACTGTACAAAAAAAAATTGCAGGCAATACAAGGTGCTTTTATATTGAACATTCATGTGACTAATATATACAAAGTCTTCACGCCTTACTGAATCGGTTTTTCAAGGATGAAACTATCTGTATTAAGGTGCATACTCATTATTGGAACGAACGAAAAAATTAGGCATTCCAAATACTGGTAAATTGGTTTGAAATACACATTAAACAAACCATGTTCATTCGGATAATGAATACGAACCTTAACAAACGTAGCATCAAATGTTAGGTTATGGTTTGTGTCGCTGCTAAAACTCAGCTGTCATTCGCACATAACCTAACTTTTTTAGCGTATTTTAAAACTTTTCAATCAAATAAGTTTAATAAAAGCAACCTATATTGATAAAATAATAAAAATAAAATAAAAAGTGACATTAATCATATTACAAATGGCAAATTATTAAATAAATTAAGAACACAATTAGCCAACGTGCAACAAAATTACACACTTATGATGTGAATTGTGAAGGTAGGTGTAATTTAAAATAAAGTGATGATACATTAGTTTCACATTTATAAACATTTAATGAAACATATTTTACAAAGTCATATTATTTGTAATTTGAGCTTTTACGTTTCACCGGTTTGAACAGACTTTACAAATTAAATTTTATTAAACAAAGCAGTCAAGTCGGACTCCTTTTTAATTGCACTTTATTATTAGAAATCATTGAATTGAACCACCAATAAATAGGCAAACGTTTAGCACAAAACTCGTCTCAAACTGTTCTTAAACTAAACAGTGCTAAATAAAGGAAGATCAAACATGTAAAAATATAACAAAGAAATTTTTCTCTACAAAAATGTTTCGCCGCTGTCTCATCAAACAAATAAAATGTGCAAAACTCCATTTAATTAAAAATAAAAATGATGTAAATAGCAGTTATTCACATCAAAACAAACAAAATGTAACATTTTACAGTGAAATGGTTACTATACCTTCAGATTACTGCGTCTTTGCTACATTTACACCACAACAATAATTACAAAATTAGCAATTAAATTATTAATAACTGCTGCGGCAATGTGTTTTATTATGTTTTATTAACTTCAACAAGTATTAAAACAAGAAACGTTGTAAAGTTATTACCTGGCGGTCGTTCCATAACAGTTAAAAGACCCGTACGTCGAGTACGTGCTCCTGCCGAGGTATTGGTTTGTAAGGAATGTACGTCTTCAGGATTAGCCATTGTATGCCTTTTTGAATTGCCGCGACATTGCATATACCTGTAAAAATGAAAACGATTTAGTTTGTTTACACTTAAAAATATATCTTGAAAATTTTCTGTTAGTTGTGACAAGTATCGCGACGTGCTTTTACTTTTTCATGGGTATTTCGCCACATTTGCTAAAAATTAAAGCTTAAATAAGTAAAACTCTACTGAAAATCGCGTAAAGTTTCGGAGCAAAATATTTTATTTGAAAACTGAGATATATACGTCTGGTGCAACCTTCGAGTTTTAGCAAATGATTACAAAATACCCATGAAAAAACTGTCTTGAATGTCTAAACGGTGCAGCAGGTAAATATTTGTGTCCATCTAAGTGACCGAAAAGCTCCAGGTTTGAATGTGTCGGTCGTCGCCAAATTAAAATTGAAGTGATTGGTTTGAACTTGTCAAGACAGAAGGCTAATACTCATAAGTGTAAGAATATATTTGATAACACAAAGGAGAAAATACATCGTCTCTTAAGCAAAGATACATTTGTTCTGATCCCTAAGTGACTGGGATTTTAACATTTCAAAACTTCAATGCATGAATATATTGTGCAGATAATACAATGAAGAAAAAGCTTACCACCGAAATTAAAATTAAACAAAAAGATTACCTAGCAATGGCATAAGGATCGGCTAATTCATCAAGTGCAGGTTGACTATGGTCCAATGGTTGTGTAGCAGTGCCACTACTAAGGCTGGGGTTTCCACTGGAACTAGTAGACATCACAGACAGTTGCTCATGAGATCCTGGAGTGCCCCACGCCATGTGTAGATTAGCACCACCATCTACGGATAATTTTTCTCATTATTAATATGGAATTTTTACCACTGATTTGGTGAAAGACAGATATTTCACCTTATGGTTTAAAGATATTACTAATTACATCTGTTTCTATTGACCAAGATTTTTGTGTGTAAATGTGAGAATTGATAATCATTTTTTAAGGTATGTCAGGACAACAAACAATAAAAATTCATATCTATTATATATTTTACATGCATAACCAGTAACACCAAAAAGGGGTAATATCTATCTTTTAGTTAATCTGTACTGCGATAGCAAAGCCAGGAAATCAACCAATGCACATCATTAATAAAAGTAATATCACCATATCTTCAAAACCTCTTAGAAACAAGTTAACTGCTATAGCTAAACTTCTTCAGTTGCCTTAGAATCAAACATATAACGCCAAAGAGGCAGAACACTAATGAAAACTTCTTACTGAAGGAACACACAATTAAAGAAACCTTGGAAAAAACAGAAAAGCAAAGCATGTAAACACTACTGCGAACAAACTAAAAGAAGAGATAAGATGACAGTGCTGCTGAGAAAGACAATATCGGACAAGAATGACAAGCACAGCAGGAATAATAGAAAAAAATACCTAAAGAGAGCTAGACATGACCACTGAAGAAGCAAGACAGACAATAATATTGATCAAAAATTCAAACAACAAAATAATGAAGCTAATCAAAGAAACAAAACCGAAATGAATTTAAGGAAAATAAACCAAATAGAAAGAAACATGAGAAGAAAGACCTTAGTCTTCTTCGGGATTACAACTCAAGCCGATGCTATTATTCGAAACTAGATAAAGAAACAGTAATGAAAATAACTAGATATAAAAGAAAAAGGTATAGACTTCATAAGAAAAATTGATAGAAAAAGAAATGAATGGCTAATATTATTGGAAGCAAATCTAAATGGAACCAACATCTATATACAAGAAAATTAACCTAAAGAAGAGAAGAAAAGAAGAAACTAAAGCCTAATAGAAGCAAAAAAGAAAGGAAAAGAAGCATACCTAAAATATGATAAATTAATAATAAACAGGAAACTATACAAGAAACAAGACGAACATGAAGGAACAGATGAAGAAGAATATCAAGAGGAAGAATATGAGTCCATTATTGAAGATAATGATGCTTCAGAAACAGGATACCCAAGTAGGAGATAGACAAGAAAAAGACAAAACAAAAATAGACAAAAAAAGGGGAAGAGACAAACACACTGGGATCAGACGAAATAGAAAATCAAAGAACTCCAGAAAATCAACTTCTGAAACAAAATTAATAAAAGTACAGTAATACCCCGAAGTTACGCGATAGATGAGACCGACAAAGAGGGCGTAAGTTCAATTCGTGTAACTCGGGGTACAGTTTTGCATATAAATACATATAAATTACAATTAAGTGGGACCACAGGCTAAAATACATATGTAATCATAGTGTATTCCACAAGAAAACGTTACATCAAAGAAGGTTATTTCGATGAAGACTTTTAAATGATGCAATTTATATAATAAATGCTAAACAAATCACTCACAAGTTTCGTCAATTGTAGAAAATGCGCAGGGAATTCGCATGAAACACGTCCGTACGTATCACTGCAAGTGCGGCACTAATAAGCAAGGGTGAAATGGTCCGAGTGGGCAGTGAGGGAGGAAGCGGGAGGGGAATATGCAAAACCATTACTGTGCACAAGGTAGAATCTACTGGCTCTGATAAAAAAATCCAGGTTTAAGAGCAGCAACGAGAAGAAGAATGCAGAACAGAAACAATAGCAAAGACAGAAAACTGGGGAACAACTAAAAACGACTTTGGCAATGGAAAAAGGAAAAGAAAAAACAAACAAGCAGACATATCGGACAAACAAGATCAGTAAAGATAACAAAACCCGGATGTCACAATAGCAACTTGGAATATTAAAATGATCAACAGCAAAAAGAGTTGGAATCATAGTAACGGAAGAGATAAACAAGAAAATTATGAACTGGAGCCCAATTTTATCACCGAGTAGGGCATAGAAATAAACATATTATTAAAAATTGTAATTATCCAAATACAAATACATAACAAAATTGTAACCCCAACACTACTATAGATCACAGAAATCTTGCTAACTTTACCAACACATAAATAGAAACTGACCGCTATAGAAATGAAGAAATTTACAACAACTTAAAACAAAAGCCAATGAAGAAACAACTAAATTGGTTTGCTCGCGTTAAAAGAATGGATAAAGAAACAACTTCAACAAATAAACATAAAAGGAAAGAAGAAAGCAGGTAGACCACTAAAAAAATATCATAACAGAAATAGGTGAAAGACATGGGAAAACATTAGAAGAGCTTGAGAAAATAGCAGAAAGCAGACAGGAATGGCGGAGATAGTGAATAGATATTCTTTTTTTCTAAAATAATTTTTGAGTTAGGAACACATATTAACAATAAAAATGACAGTCGAAGATACTGGATATAGAATACAAATGGGACATAAACTGTATATTACAAATAGAAAACCATTGAAAGATAGCAACATTAGCAGGCAAACAAAACTGAAAATTTATAAAACAATGATAAAACCAGTTATTACTTATGCTTGTGAAACTTTGAACCTAACTAAGACAGATAAAAATAAACTACGAGCAATGGAGAGGAATGGGCCGAATATTATCATCAACAAATATCAGCTAAAATCCACTTAACCCATTCATTATATAAAAAAGAAATTTTTAGTTTCATTTATACCCATTATTAAGTTTCAAAAAGAAAAATGTAAATATCAACAATGAAATGCCAATTTTAAAAGGTGCCACTAGCTGTGTCACAGCTATGGCTGCTCAATCCACCGCTTCCCTTCAAGTGTTTTACTCGAAACAACCGCCCCAAAGATTGCCACAGCAACAAAAACTGCTACGTTTGTCTTCAGCCTAGTTGAATATTCTACACAGCCCTCCTCACAGAAAATGTCAAAAGTTGCCAATGAATACAAACATTATAAAAATACAAAATGAGGAATCGGCAGAATTTCTAACAGACACAGGTCCTAAGATATCCTAAGTTCACTATTATTTTCATTAGTTCCTAGCAAAAAGAAGCAATACATAAAATACAGAATGTTTAATCTTGGAAACTGGAAAATGAAAGTAAATTATCAGAATTATTGTTCGTAGACAACATAATAATTTTAGCAGGAAACCAAGAAGAATTTACAACATAATAATTAAGGTAACAAACGAAGAGTTAAAAAAATAAATATAAGAATGAATATAAATAAAACGAAGACCATGGTTATTTCCACAAATGAAAAATTTGTAACATAGAATTAAAAGAAAAAAATTTGAACAAAATACCTGGGCACTATTAATAGAAAATAAAGGAAAACCGAACTTAGAGATTAAAGCCGAAGTCAGCATGTATTCAATAGCTTGAAAAATTCCTTTTTGGGTAAAACAAAAATACCGAAAAATGTGAAAGCAGAAGTCATAAAAAATGATACCTTATAACCGATACACAAAATCTTCGACATTAACAAAGTTTCTTAGGAAGATAGAAGAGACAACAACAAAAGATAAATCAAAGAACGAGATGTTTATAAAAAAATTTAAAGATAAAAGTTATTAGGGAAGACAACTATAGGTAAAGGAAGCAAAACTTTGGTCTTACGTAATAAATATTTTGACGTTTGTTAATACGCAGCGTTGCCAAATGTATATAAATAATCTAACCTCACTTTGTTTCCAACTCTTCTTTACATTTATTTTATGAAATTTAAACAATTCAATTTTAAAAAACTAACAAAAATTTCACCGAAATAAAACGACCTTTTATTTGGAATTTACTACATATATTTTGTACAAAGCATTTTTAAATAATTGGTAAATCCAAAAAACCGGGAATGGTGATGCTAATAACGTAAACAAAACGCGCGGATTGTAATGACAACACTGTGCTCGATCATGTATCACTGCCAACCTTACGCAAGAATGTAACTGAATATGACAGCGGCAGAGAGTCAGGGAAAGAGGGAATAATTTTGTTTTTATAGTGGTATTACTATTACCACGAACGGTGACGTAAGACCAAAGTTTTGCTTCCTTTACCTATAGGATGCTTAGCACATACTCACAGAATGCCAAACAAAAGACTAAGGGTATTTGACTCAAGGACACAAGGGGAAACAGAAAAGAGGGACCAAGAGAAACACAAAAGGAGGAAATGAAAAATGCAGCAGAAGAAAAGGAAGAAATAAGAAATACAATGCCAAACGAAAGGATGTGGAGAAAAACAATAAGAAGTGAAATATTCAACACCAAAGGTCTTACACTTCACGTTAAAAAAACCAAGTATATTTAGAATATTCAGAGTTGCTTTAGGATGGTCGTAAAATATTCCTAAAAATTGTTATTAACTTGTATTGGATGACTCCCTAACTTTACTAAACTAAGGGTGAGTTGCGCAAAACTTCTATTAAATTAACAAAAAAGCATCATTTTTTGTTTTGTTTGTCTTTTATTTTGTTTTTGTTTTATGTATTATTGATTCAATTGCATTCATTTTGACAAATAATTAACCTAAAAAGGTTGTTAATCATGCAACAATAATAAAAGAAAACAAACCTGAAGCACGCCTTCCGAAACCACCCGCCGCATTTAAAACGGTTGGAGGTTTCAAAAGATGTGGATCCTTTCCACTGTAATAATGAGGATTTTGCTGAGCTAAGAGAGGTAAATGCAACGGGAGATTGGTATTTGGCAGAAGTCTGGTACCCATTCCGTTTGGATCCTGCTGCGCCTGGGCCATGTAATGCGATTCCAACACCTTTAAAAAAAGGAAGTATTAAACAAGAAACAATTTACGATAAAAAATAAAAAAACTAGCAAAAGATGCAAAGATAAACGAAAGCAAGAAATTTACTAACCTGTTCGTGTGCTGGGTCACCTGGTCCAACCGTATGTCTACGAATAGTCAAATACCGGTCACCAGATGAGGAACAACTACCGTATCCTGTAGAAGATGATGTGGAAGGTACCGTTAAAGCACAGGAGTCCTCTAGGGCATCTGTTTCCATCTCTCCAAACTATATCAAGGTCAAGTTATTAAAAATAACTTACTCAATTTATGGTTAGGGTTAGTTTGCCGGTTATTTTTAATTTTTTAGGAAAACGAAATACACTTACAACAAAATAGGAGTGCATAAAGCGCAGTAATAAACATCATTAGCAGGAAATCTAATTTGCAATGTAACTAACATACTGTTAAAATTTCTATACAAACCAGAAAATCATTTCCTTAACTTAATATCCTAATATAATGTCCAGTTTAGGTCATCTATGACCCCGTTTTAAGTGTGTCTATTACAAAATTATTAAAATAAACAGAAACTAGCAGATCGGAAATTTCATATTCTACTACAATTCTATTTCTATTTTTCCCTGCTATTTTATCAATCTTTAACACTATACTAATAGTTGAAAGAATGACAAAGAAGATCACAATATAAAAATAATAAAGGCTCAAAAGCAAGCAAAATTTACAAAACACCGAAACTACTTAGAACAAAACCGGTACCTTTTCAAGAGGTTGACCATCTCCATCTCCCGCAAGGTAAACAGCAGGTATGGTCGGCATAGACACAAACGGTGATCCCATATCTTCTGAACTAGTAGCGGAAAAGAATTTCCGTTTGTCATCGGAATCGTCTCGAACTTCTCGCAAACAATTTTCGTTAAAACTCTCTCGCCTTCCGTTTTGGGGTTCATCCAATTTGTCTACTCTTACCTATTTATAAACATTGTTTTTAATATTTAAATTTCGAGCAGTCCAACAACTACTAGTTGACTATAATTATCTAGTATAACATACGTTTGCCATCAATTATTAGTACTAACCTCGCTGGATGAACTATGACCGTGCGCAACAAGTTGTTCATTAAACGATTCGCTACGTTCGTTAATTTTGTTGGGTCGTGTATGTAATTCATGCCCTTCCCCACTTGCTTCGCCCAATTCTTCAGATGACTGATCGGTTTCGGTACTCTGTTGGGATAATTTTGACTGAAAATTCATGGTTCGATGGTGTAATTTGTCCACAAGGAGATTGTATATTGCATAGATGTGATCGAACGAGTTTGATTTTAACGACTGAAAAACAAAATGTAAGTTTAGTAAATTTTACTTTTAGAGTTAAAATTTAAATTTATCGCCAAAATTTATTAGGTTTTAGGTTAGCGAAAAGTGTGGTTTGTGGTTATGTTATGAGTTATATACAGTAACCAGCAAAAGAAGTTAGGTCTTATGTGATTAGTCTAATTAGAAATTTTAAGAAAATACATTATTTAAGTTTCTACAGTTCCCATACTGCCTTCGTTCAAGAAAAGCATAGACTCACTACCGAACATGTTATAATCCTGGTTAATGTCAACAGTTTTCTCTAACCAGTGTCAAACAATAATCTCTGTCAAATATTCACTTATTAATGTTTAGGTAATTTTTGATATTTATCTCACTTCTACATCACTGTATCTAGTATTATTGTTTTTGCAATTTTTTTGATAACATTGTATTTATACACTACATTTATGAGACATATGTATATCAGCTTTGCTGCTGCCATATTATTATTATAAATAATTAACTTCACGGCTTCGCTTAACATGACGGTGATGAGTACATACTTCAAGCATAAACAGATACACAAGGAAACATGGACATCCCCTGACGGCACAACTAAAAGTCAATTAGACCATATATACTAATTGATATACGCCGTGCCACAGATGTAATAGACGTAAGATCCTTACAAGGAGCAAACATTGATTAGGAGTATTACGTAGTAATTGCGAAATTTCGAGCTGGAATATCCAGACAAAAACAACAGACAGGGACTAAAAGTAATAAAGACCAGGTAGATAGGCTGACAGATGATATAAAACTAATGAAATATCAAGGGATTCTGGATAAAAATCTGAACGAATTTCTTACCGATAGAAGGTAACAAACAACAGAAGAAGTCTTACGAAACGAATGAAGGAAGGTGCGTAACAATTGGTTTGAAGAATGTACCGAAGCAACAAACAAGAAAAATGTCGCATTTGACGCTATTTTTACTATGAGACAAATATTAGAAAGAGCAGTAGATTACAACTTGTGCATTTCTGCATTTATGCCATATTTATTGATTTTTAAAAAGGGTTCAGTAAGGAAAACAGAACCATGAACGCTCTCAAAATCCCTATAAAAATTATTAGCCTCACCAAAATGTCCCTCCAACCTAATGAAGCTCAAATATTAACACCAGCTGGTTTGACAGATGAAATTAATATCAATTCATAATAGAAGAAATAGATAATAAAGATACAATAATAAAAAAAGAGTCAATGATATTCTTTTACTAGCAAACAACAAAAAGAAATTAATTGATTTAACATCCTGATTAGCAGAGAAAGCTAAGCTCATAGGCATAGAGATAAACGAATCTAAAACTAAATTTGTAAATTTGGGTAAATCCTTAAATAAAGAAGAAAATAAAAGAAAAGTACAAATTGGAAATCTTTATGTGGAAGAAGTAAGTGATTTTCTTTCTCTCTTAGTTCGTTGTTAACATCTAACAATAATATTAGTGAAGAAGCGGCTAGGAGAATTCGACTTTTATAGTTTAAAATGGATTCTGGGTAGTAAAATAATTAATTTATAAGAAACTAATAATAACTTACAGGGCCGAAACTTGGAACACTACAAAGAAAGAGGAAAAACAATTAGAAATTAGCAAAAGGAAAATATTAAGAAGTCCAATAAAAGATGAAGAATAAACAAAAAATTAGAAGATGAAGTGAAATTTGAAAAAATAACAGAATTCATAAACGGACAGAAATTAAAATGGTGGGGCATCTCGTAAAAAAAGCTCCACAAGTTCTAACTTTTAGAATATTTAATTGGAAGTCGCCGATCCCAAGAAGGCAAGGAAGACCCAGAACTAATTGGACTGACAGCATTTATGAAATTTTAAAACAAACAAAAATAGCAAATGCAAGAAAATTAGAAAAAGGCAAGACAAGCAAATTTGTCAACCCACCAACCAATGAATATTCGCAGACGACAATTTCCTGGTGACTAATAGTTCGAACACTATGAAGCACTCTCATCACCAAGAAAGCCGAAAGGCAGGCCATATCCCCCTTGGGATGAAGAGCCTAAAGAAGAAGACATGAAGATGCAAAGAACACAAAGAACTGAAAAGAGAATACAAAACATAAGAAAAAAGCACGTAACGAAAAGCATGATAGAACAATTGAATAACCAAAACGCATTGAAAATGTACAGAAAACTAAATACCATGCGGAAGGAATTTCTACCCTGGATAATGATGTGTAGAGATAAACACAAGAATATACTAAACTTCAAAGAGAACATACTCAATAGGTAGGCAGAGTGCTATGAAGGACAGTTGAATGAGAATGAAGGACGTCATCAAAACAGAAATACAGGGGACAAAGAAGAAGACCTAGAAAGCAATCGGGACCATGGAGAAAATGCGAATGCTAGAAGAGCTGGAGAACGCAATTGACTATGTAATAATAAATCGCCTGGAACTGACGGTCTACAAGCAGAACTGTATAAAAATGGTAGCAACCAACTAATTAGAACCATACATAAGTATGGGAACAGGCTATATTCCCAGATGAATGCAACGCTGGAATAATCTGCACCGTCCACAAAAAAGGTGCTAATTTTATCGAGCAATTACACTGCTTAATGTGGCATACAAAGTATTCTCATACATATTGTACACACAACTGAAGCCTCTGGCAAGTATGCTGGTTCCAGTAGAACAAAGCGTCCATAGACCAAATCGTCGCCATAAAATATATTCTCGAAAAAAAGCATGAATACAACATAGATAGGCACCATCTATTCATAGACATTAAGAGCGCTTATGACAACATTAAGTCTTTAATTTTCAACTTAACCCAACAGTTACAAACATTTATATATCTATGATTTCAGAGATTCTCTGCAAGTAGCTGCTAATGAAGGCCAGATAATAAACAATATCAAAAACCTGTCTGAATTTTGGAAATTTGTAAAAACGCTTATCAATTAATTATGTATAAAGAGTAAACGTATGAAGGTGTCTGTGGAATTACCATTCCTGAATTTTGGGTTTTGATTATTGTAACATGGCATATCAACAAATGGGTGGTTGAAGCTCTATCGGTTTCCTTTTCGGGTTCTCTTTATTTAAACTATTTTTAGAGTTTTTAGATCCAAAGCTGTTTAAGAAAAGGAACACAATTATTTTAATCTTATTTATTTGCATATCTTTAGAACTCTGAAAAAATATTGGTAATTATGACACAAGAGAAACAAAAATTACCAAAATTAATTAATAGAATGGCAGAATGGCCAGGCATAAACCAGGAATTCTAAAGATAATCACAGATATTTTTACATAAAATTTGATAGGTCGAAATATCAAGTAATCTCAAACGAAACTAAAGAAATGGTGATTAAAAATATTAATTTTGAAGAAATCCCTGATATAACAACTAATGTTGAATTGGCCCTAAAACAAACGAGGAAAGGTTGATCGCCAGATGACACATAACAAATGAAATGCTAAAATTTGAAAGCAATATTGCTAAAAATGTTTTTTCGCTTATGTATCAATATTGTATTACAATTTTTCTAGTCTTTTAGGTTTATTGTTTAATGCTGCTGGAACGACTGCTTTTTTAAAAAGGAAAGCAGGCGGATTCAATCCTAAGAAATAACATTCTAACAAGATAGGATGTCATCAAGTTCTTGTATGACGTTAATATAAAGACATTTACTAACAATGGTAAAATATCTATTTTCAATTACAATTTTCATATTGACTATTAGGGGTGATGGACCTCATAAAAAATAAAACTTAAGATTTGTCTTTGAGAAACGTTTAACACTTAAACTCTAAACAAAATTTTTTCGATTGTTTTTGTAATATTTACGTGCATTAATGAGCTAAATGTCATTGAAATAATTCGAAATTATCGTGCACGATACCATAATCACACGAATTACGGACAGTTTTTTGCAGGCCTTAGAAATGGAACCTGTATTAAGCAAACTATACTATGAATATACTTAGAAAAATGCATTTCCTTTAAACACCATCTGCATGATTACCTGAAGACTCAGGAGTGAACCTTTTAACTGTAAAGTGAATTAGTGGCTGAAGGTCCAATATAGCTGTGTAAAGTTACATTGAGACTAAAAAAGCCATTAAAATTCTAGAACAAAAAAATGGAAACAATCACAACTTAGAAATTATTAGCAAAACTTCGTCAAAGATCTATCAAGTTGTGCAAATGGAAAAAAACTTAAAAGAATGGTGGGGCGAATAATGCTGGACACAAGGAACCATAACTAAAGAAAAAGCACTGACATAAGAGGAAGACTTCGATTACGGATGTAATACAAAGAATATCGAATCTAAAATTAGGCAGGATATCCTACGGCGAGAAGTGGGTAAACTACGATACACATTGTCTTTCCATTGTTTCTAAACACAATTTAGGAAGACCACAGCTCAGATAGGCGGTTGATGAAAAATTGGGTCAACAGAGCTCAGGGCAGAACGGCTTTAATCACATTTAGGGGAAACCAATACCCAACAATGGGTAGATAGGAACTAAAAAGAAAAAAAAAGTTTCGCCGTTCCTTTTTGTTTTTGGCCAGTTCCTTTGCTTCTCTCTAACTCATCCCTTTCCTCTGTAGTATTTCTAATACGCTTTTGTTCCAACTTTGTCTAGGTCTACCTCTTCTGTCTTTGTCTGTACTTCTGGCTTCCCACACTCTCTTCACTTGTTGACTGTTGTTCGTCCTACATAAATGTCCGAACCATCTCAGTTTACTCTCTGAACTTCTATATTTGTCTGTTCGTTTTACTCCTAATGTTCTCCTCAAATATTTCATCTCTGTCGCTTGGAGTCTATTTTTCTGCTTTCCAGTAAGTACCCAGTTCTCACAGCTGCTTGTTAATATTGGGACATATACGGTGTTATATACTGTTATTTTTGTTTTAGTTGAGATTTGTCTGTTGCTGAGAAAGCTTTTATTTAATGAGTAGTACACTCTCATTTTATTATTTAATTCTTCTCCTCTTCCTTCTTCCTCTATAGTTTCACTTACATAGATAGTACTTGGATTTATTTTTCTTCAGTTCCAATTACCATTATTTGTGACTTTGTAATATTCATTTTTAATCAAATTTCTTTGCTTCTTTATTCCACATATGTATATTTTCTTCGAGGTTCTTTTGGTTTTCTGCAATCAGCACGATGTGGTCTGTAAATATAAACATTTTAATTTCCACTTGTTGCATATTGAACCAGTCAACTCTGTTGTATTTGTTCATTTCTTTACTCGATTCCTTTATGATCTCGTCAATAGCACAGATGAAAAGACGGAAACTTTTTTGTTCTGACATGATTTGTTGTGTCTCTGTGTAAGCTCTTGGCAGCTTCGATAGTTCCCTGATTTACCCGAGACTTTCCCATTCTGTCCAAACTATCGAAAGCTTTTTTTATGTCAATAAAACAACAGTATACTATACCACTTGTTGCAGGGTAAATATGTGATCTTGAATTCCATGTTCTTTTCTGAACTTTTAATTCGTTTCTAACTTCTTCTTCCTCTATATTGCCTTCTAATTTATTTTCATTTTCTATCATACTTACTTGTGCTTCTGCCATTACCTCGGGTTTAAGCAGGTCTTCAAAGTATTGGTTCCATCTTTCGAGTATTCTCTTTCATCTGCTATGATTTCTCCCTTCCTGTTCTTTATGTGTATCATTATATTTTGGTCTTTTTTATTTCGTGGATTCTTAACGGTCTTATAAAATATTTTTATATTTTCTTTACTGTTTTTCTCAAGCTTCTCTTCAAATGTTTGATAATACTGCTAATTTAGTTTTAGATCTTTGTTCCTTCCTTATATTGTTCGTAATTTTCTGTTGTTTTGTTTTCCTTTTAACCTCTTTTTTGACCTTAGTGTTCCACCAAGCTGTGTGTTTTTTGCTTTCATTTTGTCTAGTAACTCCACATATCTCTCTTGCCGTTTTTTGGTAGTATCATCTTAAAGTTATTCCAATACTTTTTGATATGTTGTTTTGTGTATTCTGCCTCCTATGAAGACCAACAAGAATTAAGCCATATAAAACCTTCATCAGACCAGTCCCCACATAAGTGTATGGTTCTGAGACCTGAGTTATAATGGGATGCAATGGATAGGGCATGTAGAGCGAAAAGGCGAAGAAGAGCCAGTAAGACAAGTGTTAAAACATAATCCACAAGGGAAAAAATCAGTAGGATTCGCAAAAGCCTAAGGCTTCTTGAAGAGGCCAAGACCCATAACAGGCTGATGATGATTATTTTATTATACAAATTAAACAAAACTTACCTGTAGTATCATGCTCTGATTAAGACCCGGTAACTGTAACATATGTTCTATAACTGTTTTATTAAGATGTAATTCTCGATCAGGCCCTGTATCAACTGGTGGTGTATTTGCTAACCATCGATGCTTTGCGATTTGTGTCATTGTCAGTCTTTTATCTGGGTCTACTACCAACATGTGTCGTATCAAATGTTCACAATCTGTAAAAACCATATAATTAAAATTTGCATGCATAATACAATATAAATTTACAATAAACTTACCCTGTGACATAAAATATGGTATTCGAAATTTTCCCGATATAACTACGTTTCGTAATGCTTGAAGTGTATGGCCATCAAACGGGAGCGAACCACACACCAGAACATAAAGAACAACCCCGAGGCTCTGCAACAAAATGTAACATAATAAATATCTAGTACAAAAAGCACAATACAATTACTAAATTACTTTGAAAATTTAATTATTTCCGGTTCGTTACTTAACAATTACAAAAAAGGCGATCAGAAAATCATTTTTAAGAATGTTGTTAACAATACATTTTATATGAGCTTTCGCCCTTACAAAGCCACTTAATAATCAAATTTAAACCAACAAAAAAGGCCAACATCTCTTTTAAGATTAATTAGATAAATGAGAATGCAGCAAAAATAATTAAACACAATTAGGGGAAAATAAAAACATTAGGAATTATTAGGTGTTTCTCAGAACACACTGAATTAATCAATAACTTAACAATGCCGAATGTGAGCTCTTTAGTGTTTAATTATTTAAGCATTGGAATCAAATACGAAACGTTCGATGATTTAAAAAAATTACAAAATGGAAAGCGTAGGTAGGAAAATGAGGTAAATGTTTCGGTTTGCAGTTGAAAAGTAACAATGGAAATAATTAAATGGTTTCAATAATCGACTAGTTAATACTTGGTATGTTTTAATAATCGAAAGATTAGTTGAACGAAAGTGAACTGAATCCAAAATCAAATCGTAAAAATCATTTCTTACTCTGCTCTTTTTTTGACGACGACTTAATGACGCGAGCAGACACAAACAAGCACTTAAACTTCAGGAAGATCTAATCAATCTGCTAAAAGGAGGACGTTTTACATTGAAAGAATGGATAAGCAACAATATTACCCTTATTCAAGGTTTACCAGAAGAACTGAAGGAAGACATTAGGTGTACATTGGACTGCTAATATTGACCATTTTAAGTTTCAACTCCCACAAAAAGGTGTGTATTCTCCGAAATAGCAACATTATTTGACTGTCTGCTTAGGTTGATTAGCTTCAGTAGTAAGAAATGCTAAGCCACTAATCCAAGAACTATGGATAAAAAGCAACCTTGGGATAAATCAATACCACCAGAGTGTCTGATCGAAGGGAAGGAATTCCAACAAGAATTGCCAAACGTTGAAAGTATTTCTATACCTAGATGGATAGAATACAACAAGAACACTAAAAAATAATTGAACAACTTGGCTTCCACATTGCATCTGAAAAGGGGTAAGAAGCAGTCATATACAGCAAAACCGTAAGTCAACACGGAAATGTTCAAATTACACTTTTAACGGAAAAATGAAAGGTGGTTAGAACTCTGTGCAGCTACAATTGTTATCAAGGCTTTTTGCCTTGGATATCTCCAACATCTCAGTCTATGCATGATCACATCCAATGATGGGCGTTTTCGTGGTATCGTGGACCAAGAGAGAACCAGAAAAATGGAAGACATTCGTAGCAAGCAAAGTTGCAGAAATACATGAACTAATACTTAACAAGAACTGGCATCACGTCAAATCAAGTGACCACCCAGCAGATGCCGTATCTAGAGGAGACTTACTCCATCAAAACTTCAGCTACATTCCTCGTGGTGGATCCCATATGTATACCAGAGACAAATCTTACAACAATGGAAGAAGAACGGATTCTAAACTGAAAAATTTACCCTACAGAAGTTCTGTTTGCTACATAAATCCACGCGTGTCATAGCATTTTACAACAGATTTGTGCAACAATTCAAAAGACAGCGAACTTCTCTTGAATATTTAACAACAGCCTCATGCAGATTGTATACATCGTTCAAAGAAAAGAAGAGAAAAATCTCTGAAACCAGCAAAATGTTAGCAAGAAAATTTCTTCTTGGACGTTGAAGGAATCCTCAAAGGTGGAGGTAGACTTGAAATATAATAACGAAAACTAGCTAACTAGCACGATTAATTGTTCCCAGAAAAAGAAGGAGGGTTGGGTGGGGCTAACAGACCTATCACGTAAAAACCCATTGCTACGAAAACTAAACTATAGCCTCGGACAGGAAGGATGAAACGACGATAACAAAGGCGACAAATAATAGATATGCGATTGGCAACCTGGAATGTTTTACAGAGATGGCAGAACTTAGCCGAGGACAGGGATCAGTGGAGGGGTGTAGTGAAGGAAGCCGAAGACCTACATGGGGCTTAGTACAAAAAAAAGGGAACCAAACCACAGCTGCATTTATCGGAAGAAAATTCTGGATTATTAATGCCAAAATGATGATAAGACAAGAAATTCACAACTGTTTGAAATGCCTAACATTTAGAAGATTACCACTACAATAGCTAATGGGAGATTTACCGTCACCCCGAGTCAACCCATCACCACCATTTTCCCATACAGGGATAGATTATGCAAGACATACTTGTACAAATTCACACATCAAAAGGTAAAAGGTAACGGCACTTACACTCCGCGAGGGAGCCTAGCAGCCTTTAGAAGAGTTGTATCCACAAGAGGCACGTCTAACATTTGTAGGCGTTGAAAAAGTCTTAAGCAACATTACGAATTTCACTCGATTGCATTTTATTCCTCCGGCATGTACCCACTTCAGAGGACGTTGGGAAGCAGCTGTCAAGTCTACTAATTACAATTTGAAGAGAATAGTTGGAAACAGTACATTACCGTATACAGAGCTGACAACTTTGTTATATCAAATAGAAGATTGCATCGATTTAAGACCACCTTGTCCATTAACAACTGAGCCAATTGATGTAGAAGCATTAACACCAGGAAAGGAACTTATGATTCCAAATGAACTATCACCAGAAATAAATCCAAACAACTTGACAAGATTGATCTACAGAATATCTATCGGGATTACAACGAAGAACTACATGGACTATAGAAAGGGGCAACCTACAGAAGAGAGACTTAGTTATTTGTAAAAATGAGAACAGCCGACCGACTCAATGACATTGTCATAGTTGGGACAATAAAAACGAAGTTAATTCGAGTTCCGAAAAAAGAGAGGAAATCCATCCTAAGAAACAGTATATACAAGGACAATGCCAAGGACAGCAAACACCTGGACTGTTTATAGAAAAGCTTGGTTACGCCAAAATAAGCAGAGGAAACTTTCGAATTGACATTACTATTAACACCTCCATACTATTTCAGTTACTACCCAGTACTCGTTGCTTATTTAGATATTCGAATATATGAACTTTAATCCAGCGATGAGCACGTGAAGGAAAACAACTCTCATGAAACAAGAATTTGAGATACAATTTGAACTTTTTAAATACAAAATTCAGGTACGTAAATAGCACCATTAAGGATTAAGTCATGTAAACTCGGCTTATGTTTTCTGATTTTCTCATATAAACGAAGCGTATTTACATGATTAAAAGAAAGGCAGCATTCTATGCTCTAACATAAAACTTGTCAGGACAACAGCCATTGATGGGTGATCATAGTGGTGACTATGGCATCCACAGTTTTTCCCTAAAATTATACAAATGCCTGTCTGTCTGTATCTGTAACCTCTTTTACCTTTCGGTGTCGAGGCTGGTGCGGATGTACAAGAGTAAATTCATAAGTACGTGTGAAAACTATGAGATGGCGCTACTCTAAAAATATTTATTATTAATTGAAAACGGCAACCTTTGAAAGATTATATCTCAAATTTAAGCTTGATACATCAATCAGTATTTATCTGACAAACATTGCAGTCAAACTACTTTTCCTATTTGTACAAAATTCGTGGCGTAATTACTAATTAAGTATCAATACTTGGAAGACTTAATACCTACAAAACTTATTGAGGACTAATAAAGGTTAAGCGAATCTGCTCCTTCCGATTGAATGGTTTATAACTGATATACGGAATTTAAGCGTGGTCGTAGTAGATTACTGAAGAAAACATTGAAAAAGTGCATGGGATTGTATTGAAAGATCGAAGATTGAAAACCAGTGAGATAGATGATAAGTTTATCGCATATTGCATGAACATTTAGGTACGAAAAACCTACTGCAAAATGGCTGCCGTGTTTGCCAACTGTTGACCAAAAGCAAATTCATGTCGACATTTAAAAGGATTGTTTGGACAGGTATAAACACAATACACGTGAGTTTCTTCTTAGATTAAGCAAAGTTGATAAAACATGGCTGCGTCACTATACGTCAGAAACCAAAGAACAATCAAAACACTTTTGGTAGCGAAAGTGTAGCTTCGACGAAGGCAAAAATCGTAGCGCCAGCTATAAAAGTCTTAGCAACTGTTTTTTGGGATACGCAAGGCATAATACTGATCGACTATCTTAAAAAGGTGAAAACAATAACTGAAGAATATTATGTAACACTCTTGGACTTGACTGTCCCAACCTGGAAAACAATCTTTTAACAGAAAGATAAAACATTCTATACTGAAGATATTAAGCTATGTGAATACCTTTGGAATAAATGTATCCAGTAAAAAGGAAATTCACTCATATGTAAATATTGTTGGAATATATCTTGCGCTGAGAGCACCAAAAAGTTGTTTTTTAAAAGTTCCAAATGCAAAAACCACCAAATAGAATTATAAAATAACAAAACTTTCTCAAAACATTCTTAAAACCCTACACAGCCCACTGAATTCTTACTGAACGTTGGATACAAGCTGATGTAAAACAATAAGATCAAAAACACATGAGATGGTTTGTGACGAATCAGCTGATTCGAAGCTTACGGCCACACACATGTGGCGGTGGCAATTCGTCATTAATACATAGACGTTGCCAGTTCATCACAATCAGTAGTTCAAAACCAAAAAATATTTAGACCATATTAATGATGATTAATTATGATATTAAATATTAGAATTTTCACAAAAAAAAAACTAGAAAAGTAAAACAATAATTTTAGTTCAATGAAATGTTGCACCTCTGAAATGTAAATAAACGCCTATAGTGTGAACGATTCCATAATCAACAAAGAAATCATCAGCCACTTGAAGTAATACAAACACTTTCGTCAGGTCATGCAAAGGGCTCGATGATTCATGTGTGCACCACCTGTAGAGCAATTCGACTGCTTTAACGGATTCAGCTGCAGAGTCGGCAAACGAATCGTTGGCTGATTCCTCACAAACCACCTTGTGTGCTTTTGCTCTAAGGTGAACACAGCCACAAACCTTTTGACTTAACCTCAACTATTCACGGATTATCTACCAAAACTATCATAACTTTCACAAAAATGAGTGTAGCCCATTCCCACCAAACTTTTGATACAGGCAGTTTCAGAAGGATGAGGCAAATCCAACAAAACAAAAACCGACTTCTTGTACAGAAGGACAAGAATAGCAAATGCTTACTACCTTTCTTTATTTAAGATACGGCACTAACTAGAGTCATATAGCCAACTAGCGGGATTCATGTTTTGACAGCTGATAATATCTTTAATGCCTTAAACAAACCCTGTGTAAGCTGGTGATGAAGCAAGCTCTCACTTCAGTGTGTCACTGAGTCACCGTTATGCACAATTAGGGCCGATCTTTTAATCTCCTGATTAGTATCAACTTGTAAATATTTTGCTTGAAAACCTTTATTAATACAATGTTCAGGGCAGTCACACAGATTCTAAATTTTTGTGTAAACCGTAACAGGCATCACAAATTAGAGAGGCAAAAGTCTCTTTCTGAAAAAAAAATATTCTAATTATCAGTCCTGCCATTAAAGAGTTACTGTCTGCGGTCTAATATGTGCTGTGGCACATTAGCGGTCCATTCATAATAACCATTATCATCTCAGAAGTTGTCTTATATCCGTGTGGAGTGTCATGCCAAATATCATCCAAATCAATCCAAACATTTATTTTTCTTTTAAAGAACTTTGAAGCAGAATACTGGCTTAACGAAACGAATTTAGATATAGGTAAGTTAAAGTTAAGTTAAATCATCTTATTACACCCAAGAATCTGTGGTTAAGCTATGTCCACACATTTTAGCGACATCCTGTATATTTGGGATAGAACATAGAATTTGAAATAGATAGTCAAGAGTGGAAAATCAAATGACTTGGCTGGCGGCTTTCGGAAAACTATGATATACTCACATCTGAATTGCCTCAGCATCTACAAACAAGTGTATGCATCCTTCCAAATATAACATTAGGGCGTTAGATTGAGAAGTCATAAAACAAACAAATGGGTGAGCAGCAGAACAAGAGTGATATTATCAGAAGAGTGGCAAACTAAAATGGCTAGCCACGTCATGCGCCTACAAGATGAGAGATGGACAAAAACGGTATAGTGACCATGGACAGACAAGCGAAATACCGGAAGGCCTAGAGGATGGATGAGATGGGAAGACAACCTAAGAAAATCAGTAAGGAAATTATGATGGACAGAGAAAGATGGAAAGAGTTGGAGAAGGCATACGTCGAACACTGGGCAGTCACACACTGAAGAAGAGAGAAAGATTATTAACTGTTTCCAAAATTAAAACAAAAGTTGTGCAGCAGAAGATTTATTGTGAATGATTAATCTTGATTGGACAAAACTGTTGGAATACCTTTTAGAAAAAAAAAGGCAGTCCTAAGGGGAGGCTTATTGAAAAATAAATTAAAACGTTTTATTTATTTTGTATTGGCAAATAGGTCGGAGGTGAAACACGAAAAACAACCCTCATACAATCAAACAATAACCATGACTGAAAATTATTCAATTTTTGAGAATACAAGATTCAAAACGTTCAGTACCATATTATTTAAATTAAGCAAAAGAATGCTATGGAACTAGTAAGTTAAAACCAAAACACGGTAAGAATTGCTAGGTTACATTAGAAATTAACACTAAAAATCACCGACCTGGACCAGATTTCGAACCTGAGATCTTTGGTTTATAAGGCTAACCTTAATGGCATCAAGGCCGGCTTGATAATTACCTAATTTTAAAAAATATATATTCGATAAAAACTAAACCTCACTGTTGAAGACGAGAGCTAACTATAGGACAAGCAAACGCAAGCCAATGATGTGCTGCTAATTCTAAAATAATTTGAGTTTTCCTTTAAAAACTAACAGATATACAGCATACAAGTTGTAAAAAAAAGCTAAAACAACCTCAAAAATGCCAAGCTGATCTTAAGTAAAGGAATAAATAAAAGATGTTCTTTAGCCTTAGGTACTAAGCATTCTAAAAATGTAGCTCACAGCATAACAGTCCATACAGTTTTATACCACCTTTACAATAAATTTGGAGATATAGATCAGAGCCCTCAGAAATGAGGTCAAATAAATGTTTTGCCTTGCATTCTACAGGACGTACATTCAAATGCCAACAACAGGAAATCGTTGATTCAAAAATACCAAGATTTGAAGTGTATTAGTTAGTTACCAATGATCGCCCAATTTCACTCAGTAAAAAAAAGCAGTACATTTATTTAAAGTATAAGATTACATATTTAAAAAATTGCAGATCAAAGCCAGCGCTGCTTACCCATATATCAGCCTTAGGGCCATCATATTTAAGTCCCTGAAAGAGTTCTGGAGCTGCGTATGGTGGAGAACCACACCATGTGGACAAATGACATCCTTCAGTGAACTGATTGCTGAAGCCAAAGTCGGCCAACTAAAGGAAAAAAATTATTATTATTCCACTACAAGTCAAATTAAATGTTTCAAAGCCAAAAGAAAACACTTTCGACATATTAGAAATACAGTAACATTTCGTTGGAGAAAACTTTAAAACTGGAATAGTTTTATGAATAATTATGTCAAAGAAAATTCATTAAAAACAAAAATGCAATGAATTTATAACCATTATTTGAACTGAAACTAGTTAGCATGATAGGATGGTTTAAAACAAACCAAGCGATTATGTTCTTTTGTTTACAAAAACTGAAGCTAAGTGAGCCTGATGTATGAATGAAGTACCTTAAAGATTTATGTAATAACTCTACATTTACTGTTAAATTAATAAATTTGTGACGACTGTACTACAAGTCTGATATTTCAATAAACAATTTCTTCACTTGCGGTTTAATACTTTAGTGTTCGAGTACAAAATAAAATTAATTGAATGTAACCGCATCTTAAGCTGATTAACTACATTTTCTTTCATCCTTCGAATGCCGTCTCTTAACAACTCTATCTTTCAAATAATTTCAGCAAGCTAACTCACTACATTCTACTATTTCTACACCTAAAGGAGTTAGCTTCAAATTAATCCCCTCATCTGCTTATGTCTGATAAAACAATTGTTTTAGTTGAAGCCTTCAGTAAAACCATTTGTTCTGAAACAGACAAGTTTATAACATCACCTCTTAACTGTCTAGTCTTGTCTGGTATCGTCTCATACGGTGCGGCCAAGGCCTTAAAGCTCATGACCTTCACTTTCTACTACCTGTTCACTATGATCCCCTCTACGCTTGAATTTAATTTTTCCAGAGGAATTATAAAAGGCAACATATTCGATTTTAAAGGTGATTAATTTATCGAATCACTTTCTTATCATTATTTAGCTAAAACAATTGAACGATGTGTATTCATTCAAATATTTTTACTGATAACCTAACCTGATAAAAAAAATGCTACCTTCAATTGTTATTTACCTCATTATGTTAAACAATCGAATGTCATGTGTTTATTCAAGTGTTTTATTTAGGAAGTTTGCCAAACAAATGTTGAATTATTTTCTACTAAAATAAATCTGTTGAAGTATTTACCTTAATATTCATATTTTGATCTAATAACAGATTTTCAGCCTTTAAATCTCTATGTACCACTCCCTGTGAATGACAGTAGTTTACAGCCGAAACTATTTGACTAAATATCCTCTTTGCTTCTGTTTCTGACATTCTACCTTTCGCAACTAAATGGTCTAAAATAAAATTCGGGTGAGTTTTATTTTAACAAATCGAAACGTTTAACTTACCAAATATTTCTCCTTTACTTGCGTATTCTGTAACAAGATATATAGTTTGGTTAGTCTCCATAAGTTGGTACAGTCTTGTAATATGTGGATGCCTCAATTTCTTCATTATGGCAGTTTCACGGAATATTTTAGTTAAATTCTCTTCGTCTAATGCAGTCTTATCAATTATTTTTATGGCCACCTGTAACAAATTAAAAAATTGATTAATCATTTGTTTGCTGTTACCAACTTAAATCTTAATAACTAACATAAAAACTATGCCATAAAATCAAAGGAATTCGGCCGAGAACATTACTGGATAAGTAGCAACAAGGCTTGCGCAACTGATGGAGGTTCGAAATAAGTACCTGAGGATAAACAACACTTAAGTTTTAATGCTTTGTGATCGATGCACCAATATACGTAATTGAAGTTTATTACTAAATTTAGCAACGATTGTTTGAGGTTATGTGGGTTCATTACATGCATCGGCTTCACGGTAGTTACGCCACTGATTATAATATAACATTGATACCTCAATAATAATGGATGTTATTATAAACTATCGTGATAGTAAAACGCAGTCCAAACAAGGTTAGGCTTCAGATACTTCACACATTTTTCGACAACGCAATGCAACTCTTTCGTTTCACAATGCTGATAAATTACTGTAAAAATATATAACCTCCAAAATTAAACAACTCTTCGATAACATACTTGAATTACCAAACCAAAGAGGTGAGTGATCATAGGCTGTTCAACGCTTACCCAAATTGTTAGCATGCGACAGTAACACTGAAAGTCTCTTTTACACAATAAAATATTTAGTTGGTCTGTATTGGTAAAATATTAGGTTTAACTTGATTAATTGTGTAAATGAGACTTTCGGCATTCACCTCACTCCATCGGTTCAGTAATTCCTAGTCACTTCTTAAGCTCTGGTTCAATTACTTCCTAGTTTATAAATAAAATCCATCCATTGCTCTTCCTTTTTTCGCCTCTGGTCTTGTCTCCATCACTTGTTTTGCTAGTCTTCTTTTATCCACCTTACAGACATATCCAAAAAATTGCAGCTGTTTTTGTTCTATTAGTTTGTGAATTGGTGTGATCTCTAGAGTGTGTCTTACTCTTGTTTCTAATGCAATCCAGTCTAGTTTTTCCCGCCACTTTTCTAAGATATTTCATTTCTTATTTTTGTTTCTTTCACTGAGTGTCCAGCTTTCTGCTGCATATACATATTAATGTAGGTATAAAAACTTGTTTATACCTACATATGTAGTTTGGTCTTCTTCTCCAGTTCTCTTTTCCCGATGACTATCTCATTTAGTTGGTAATATACGATATTTGCTTTTGTTATTCTGTTGTGTATCTCGTTATCTATCTTTCTATCTTGGCTTATTGTACCGAGATGCGTCAGCCACCGAGAAGCTTCCAGAGCGGTCGACGGTTACTCATTCTCGCGCGACTGCAGGAACTTTCTGGAATGGAGTTCTCGAAGGACGAAGCTGGGATATATAAGGCGTGATCCAAGAAACAGAGTCAGTCTACAGCGAGTTTTAACCAAGAACCTATAAGTGGTATACGTGACTCGTAGTGTGCTCGGTTTATATGTATAAATGTACGTGAATATAAATAAACAAACTGTATAAATAAATTAATTAGCGATACGAGTTAATATTAGTGTTGTGTTTTAGCGTTTAAGTTGTTGTTTCGTGTTAACTGTTATATTGTTTAAATTTGTTAATAAATAATTCACACCACGAACCGAAGTTTTAAATAAACGTTTTAAAACCGTTACATTATTGTACCCAGGTATTCATATTTGTTTGCCTTTTCTGGTATTATTCCTCTTCTTGGTCTTCTCCTTGATCTTTTTTGTTAATATTCATTATGTTGCTTCTATCTTCATTTATTATCATACCTTGTTTCTCAACAAGATTGTTCCATATATTTATAAAGACAATATCGTCTGCGTAGATCAAAGATTGGACTTTCAGATGCCTCCTTCTCCAATTTCAGATTTTTGTGGTTGTTCTTCTTGTTTTACTCTGCTTTATATGAAATAACATTCTACAAAGTAATACCAGTGCCTACTTTTACGTATGGCGGTGAAAATTGGGTAATTAATAAAAAAACAGACGAACAAAGAATACGAAATTTTTGTGGTCATCAACTGGATATAAATTACAGACGGAAAAATAAACGATGAAATTAGGGAAGAACTAAATATATTTAAAATAAATCACAGAATAAAAGAATACAGACAAAAGTAGCAAGAACATCTGAATAGAATGGACGAGACTATTCTCCCTAAACTATATTATAACTACAAGCCAAGGTGAAGAAGGAAAGTGGGTAGACCATACAAAAGATGGAAAGATCAAACATGATTTTCGTAGTATCGTAACGGACCACATCAAGATCCAAAACGTAGAGGTGGAGAAGGAGAAGAAGACGATGTTAACTAATCTAAATAATTCTAACAGGAAAGTGTCTGACATTTGTCCATTAAGCTTCACTTCTGCTTTTACTTCCTTGAAAACACCCTTAATGGCTCCGAGGAATTCTCTAGAATTGTTCAATTATTATTGTATTGCCTTCCATACGCTTTGTCTCGGGACTATATCGGGAGCCGCTGTTGGGTCGAGCAATTCCTTATACCTATACCGTTTTATCCACTTCTAAAGGATTCTCTATTATTCTTAGTATGAATACAATATGAATATGATCCTGGGTCTGTCTATTTTCTCTAAAAGCAGCCTGTTCTTCTGACTTATCTTCGATTAGATCTCTTAATTTACCGTCCAGTTCAGGGCTATTGATGACAGGCATATTGCTCTGTAATTATTTGGGTCTGTTGTACTTCTTTTTTTGTGAATTGGGTGATTATATTCTGCGGCGATTCGTCCGATATGGACATATTTTTTGTAACCAGTTTCCTAGTTCTTCTCCTCAAAATTTAATTAATTCTGGGGGTATTCATCTTTTTCTGCAGCCTTTCCTATTTTTATCCTTATTAAGGCATTCTTTGCGTCTGTTATTGTTATTGAGTTTTCAATTTCTCTTTCGTTTCTATTTCCTCTTCTTGGTCTTCTTTTATAAATTTCCTTTCATAAAGGTATGTTTTCTGTATCTGTTTGTATTTTATTATTTTTATCTTTAATATTACGGACTGGTTTGCAAGTCCTTTCATGGTTTGCCAACATTTCCTGTTATTATTTCTATAATTCACTTGTAGTTGGTTTCCGAATTATTCCGATGTTCTTTTGGCCTGTTGTCTTGATGTTTTGCTTCATCTCTTTTCCTATTATATTCCTGTTTGTTTTCTTCATCTTTTAAGTTAATGTCTCTTAACCAAGCAGTTTTCTTTTCTTTCACCATGCTTTTCACCTCCTCCTTTCACCACCTTATTCGTTTCCTATAACTGGTAGTATTTATTCTTTTTAATCCACATACTTCCGTTGCTATATTCGGTAGGTATTATTTCCTTCACAATTGTCCGTCTCCTGTTCAAATCCCATGCTTGTGTTTCTAGTTCTTCTTGCTTTCTCATCATATTTTCATATTCATCATCATCATCATCACTTGACATGGAGCAGATCCCCGTGGAACAATCCTGGATTACGCCAGGCCCACCCCATGCCAATAGGGTGTGAACGGATTTGTTGTGATAGGTGGGGATTGGGAGCACTGTATAACGTTAACATGCCTGTGACGCCTGCCTCAGAACACCGCTTCTATAGTGCAAGGTAGTTAGTAGATCACATATTCAATGGGAGTTGAATATATGACCGAGATGGTTAAACATGTTTTGTCTTCTTATACTAATAGTGTACCCGCTAATTTCCTATGTCTATGATATGAAACGCCTTAGCACAGACATGCCTGCCCTGTTACATGTTACTTTACGTTAGCTTAGTCTAATTATTATTATCATTACTACTATTTTGATTGTTATTGTACTTCACAGGTATACGTATTCCTTGTTCCCCTATTTTTAATGTTATGTTATTATTGATATTTGTTCCTTCGCTGTTCTGCATTTTTCGTCGATATTTATGCCTTCTTCTTCTACTTCTATTTCCTCGTTGTCTGCGTTTTCTCTTGATATATATGCGGTTTATTTTCCTCTTCATTATAATTTTGTTTTTTTCCCCCTCTTCCCAAGTTTGTTGTGGTATTCTCTTCTAAACGCGGTGGCTCTCCTCTGTTTCTTGATGTATTTGTACGTTTCTCGGATTTTTGACTCTGGCGGTTGCATTTCTCTGAAGAATTTTTTCCCGTTTTTCTGCTTCGTGTTTCTTGAACCTTCCTTACTTTGCGAGTGTGGATTGTTGACTAATTTCTGTATTTTTCAATTTTTCGGTGTCGATGCTTTCGTATACTTTTTAATTCTAGTGGGGTTTCCATCTCCTGTCTGATACCACCAGCCTGTGTTTGGCGTTCAATTCAGCCCCTGTAATTATTTTTACATCCATCACGTTTGATCTTACGTCTTTGGAGTACGTTATAGTCTATCGTGCTTTTCACATTTCTCTCTTCTGCTTCAAAAGTTTGATACATTGTTTTACGTTTAAAGAAAGTATTTCCTATTGTTAGTTGGTCGTTACTACAGAAAGTTATCATCCTATCTCCATTATCATCTTTTGTTATTTCACTACCAAATCTGCCCATTGTCCCCAGTCCTTGTGTGTGTGGTCTTTTCCTATTCTTACGTTTCATTCACCTATAATTCATAATTTCATTTCATCCACTGTGGAAATCTTATTTGTCTTCTGCATATTTATCTTCCGTAGGTGCGCATATTTGTTCAATTCCTATTATCCTATCTGTTTCTAATAATATACAGCCTGTCCGTTTTTCGAGTGCCACTATGGAGATCTCGCTTATCTGAAGAGATAAGAAGTTGGTTAAATTAGGGCAAAGTTGCGCATTTTTGTGCTGATTAATAATCTGAAAAGAAATTTGAAATATCTTCAATAGTTTTGAAAATATCGCAAAAAAACAAAAATTTCTGATTTTCGTATTTAATTTTTTTACGCTAAACTAATCATACTAGACATTTCTACCCAAGACATTATTCAGACACTTTTTTATGGAGAATTCGAATATGGCATCCCCTTTTCAATAATTTTCAAGATGACGGAGAAACACCTGGCAACTTCATTTTTTCTTATGGACGCCATTTTGGATTTTAACATTTTGAGATTATGTTTTTTTTTCTCTTTACAACGATGTATCACACATGGTGGTCAAATATAACATTTTTGCCAAAAATCCAATTTTTCATTTTTTGCGAAGAGTGCTTTGGAAAAACAAAACGTTCTTTTGTTGTGAACCAAGTTTTGACAGTTTGATCCTATTTCAAGTCTTGTCATTTACGTTTGTGCTAGTTTTATCGCGAAAATGCCTTTTTCAAGTGAGGAACTGAGAGTGGTGACAATTCTTTGACGAAGTTCATCAAGGTCGGCTGGCAATGTTTTGTAACTTTTATTTTTATTATCCCCCACAAAAAATAGTCCAAGGGAGACATGTAAGGCGACCGCGCCGGCCAGAGTACGTCGCCATTATTAGCAATAACATGGTTGGGGAACATTTCCGACCAGCGTTCCCCAACCCTCCTAGCATTATGGGGCGGTGCGCCATCTTGCTGGAACCAGATGGCGTTCAAACGATGAAGAGGAAGGTTTTTGTCGATAAAATCTGTTAGAAATGTCCTCAGGAAATTGAGGTACCGATCAGCATTTAAATTATCTTCGTAGATGTAAGGACCTATTACTGTATTGCCCAATAAACCGACCCACACGTTAAGGCTAAAACGTATTTGTGGTCGCCGTTCTTGAAATTGATGTGGATTTTCAATTGACCAGTAAGGTTCATTGTGGCGATTAAACATTCCTGCATTGGTGAATTTACATTCATCAGACCATATGACGATATGACATTATTAAGGAAATTTGGGTTTTCCTGAATCTGATTATTTACAAACGTGCAAAAAGCTACCCGTCGTTCATAATCTCCGGGATGAAGCGTTTAAGAAAGATGAATTGCCCAAGGCCGATATTGATGTTTTTTAAAGGTTCTCTAAACAACTTGATGTGACGACAAATTCAGCTGGGCTGCAACTTCTCTTGAGGAGACAGATGGATTGTCTTGCACCTAATTAAGAATTAAATGATGAATATTTAAGTATTTGTAATCATGTAAAATTTTTACCGCTTGCAAAATTTCCTGCTCATATTCATTGGGCCTATCGCCATACTCTCGTCTAGGTCTTTTAAACGAACCATATTTGCCCAAGTTTCTGTGCAGCAAAGAAAACTATCTCAAACTATGTTGTTGCAGCTCTGGATAACGCTGCAAATACAATGTGATTTTTTACAAACTCAATTCCAGCAGGCCGAATTCTGTCTTAATAACCTTAGAACTGTCTGTATTAAGTCAGAATACGGCCTGCTGCAATTGAGTTTTTAAAAAATTACATTGTATGTTGCCGCAGTAATGTGGGCATTTCGATGCGAAGCGTACTAAATTTGTATCATATCTCTTTGTTCTTCACTTGAAAAAGGCATTTTCGCGATAAAACTAGCACAAACGTAAATGACAAGACTTGAAATAGGATCAAACTGTCAAAATTTTGTTCACAACAAAAGAACGTTTTGTTTTTCCAAAGCACTCTTCGCAAAAAATGAAAAATTGGATTTTTGGCAAAAATGTGATATTGGACCACCATGTGTGATACATCGTTGTAAAGAGAAAAAAAAACGTAATCTTAAAATGTTAAAATCCAAAATGGCGCCCATAAGAAAAAATGAAGTTGACAGGTGTTTCACCGTCATCTTGAAAATTATTGAAAAGGGGATGCCATATTCGAATTCTCCATAAAAAAGTGTCTGAATAATGTCTTGGTTAGAAATGTCTAGTACGATTAGTTTATCGTAAAAAAATTAAAAACGAAAATCAGAAATTTTTGTTTTTTTGCGATATTTTCAAAACTATTGAAGATATTTCAAATTTCTTTTCAGATTATTATTCAGCACGAAAATGCGCAACTTTGCCCTAATTTAACCAACTTCGTATCTCTTAAGATAAGCGAGATCCCCATAGTGGCACTCGAAAAATGGACAGGCTGTATACATTATTCTTGAGCTTATACCACCCCAGTGTGTAACTCTTTGGTTTGTTTCTGGTGTCACTATAATTCCCACGCCTTCTTTTGCTCTCTTCTAAACATGTACTTCTTCATATTTCATAACGTAATTACTTTCTAATATTTTCTCTCCACTTCCTTTGCTTTTCACTTCGTTTAGACGTATTATATCAGTCTTATATTTTTAATTCCTCTATCATCACTGCTTCTTTTCCTGTCAGGGATGTGATGTTCCACGTTGCAATTCATATCCTTTTCCGTTCGTCGAGTTGCCTTCTTCTATTCCCGTCCATTGTGAATCTTTTATAATACATGTGAGTGCTTGGCCCAACGATGGATGCCCTGTTACCTCTGTAAGTCGCAAGAGTACACCGAGGTAGTTAGCCTCTTGTGCAGGTGGGGTTGGTATTTGAGTCCTTACGGTGTTGGTGGATCCCTTACCCACCTATTGTTTGCCATAAGTTTAATTTATTTGTTTGTTTACTGAAGGGCCCTAGGCTTGCAGATGCCAAGGATCTAAACTAATCGAATACTTGTATATCAACATATTGAAAATATTAAAAAGAATCAACAACTGTCCGAAGTACATCAAATACTACACAACAGAAACTGATGGGAAAACCAAACAAAATAGCACAACTCTCTTACACAAAGAATGTAAACAAGAAATTTAATAGGAAAAAGCAATTAATACCAGCGGATAATAAAACAAAAAAGAAAATATTTTAACAGTAAGGACTAAAATTGTAATCGAAATATAAGTAAAAACAATTGAATATATAAACAAAAGTGATGTTCCATCAACCATAGTTGGCTTAATGAATTTGTTTTCAATGACATTACACTTAAAGTATTCATCTTCACTTCTTACAGAACAAACGAATAACAGTCGAGTTGTTTTATTTACGTAAGTAAGCCATGAGTTTTTAAAGCTTATTTAATTTGTTTGTTAATGCAATTTTCACCTCTGTTGCATAAGAACTAAAGGGCAGAAGTAGAAAATCTTCAAACTGATTCAATTTATTTTTGTTTTATATTGTGCTACTTTGATGATAAATAATCGTATAATAACTAGAGCAACCGTAATATACAAAAATCGAAGTTTGTTTTGTACATATATGTACTTGTTCTGCTCGTTTAAATTTTGTTGCTTAGCCAACTTGATAAAAATAAAAAATAGTAAAAATAACATTTTCATAACAAACAGAAGCAGAATTTTAATAACGAAAAATTCCACATTTTTCCAATTTTCCAAAACTTTCATTTGTTTTCCTACATTATTTTTTTGTTTTACTTTTACATTATTTTACTTAAATTACAGATTCGTCTTATAATTATTAGAATAATCATAAAATTGGGGGGAAAACAGAAGCTTCGTAGTTTTATTGTTCATTCGGTACGATTTTTGTTTCATAGCCAACTGGATAAAAATAAAAATTAATAATAAAAACAACGTTTTCATAACTAAAGAACGTTCAGACGCGTAACGAATTGTAAATTTGTTACCGAGGCGGTGGTTTACCTTCAGAAAAAAGTCATATAAATATGGAAAACATAAGAACAACATTCATTATCGAAAAAAAAACAAACTTTTGGCCATAATATACGTAAATTTAAATCCATGTCTACTTATTAACCGAACTGTCCCCGACCTTCACAACATCGTTGGATATATGTAAAATAGTAAGGTTAACTGTTTACACCTTGGACTGTTACCCATTATTATTATTATTAGTATTATAAGTGCTTGAAAATAAACCTAAAGAGGCACAAATAAAATAGATAATAAAAGTTTAAACGTGAAATTAAAATAATCATCAGCTAAAACACGTTGTTGGGCAAGGTAACAACTGAACTTCGTTAAAGAAATGACTTCATCACGGCCTACTGGGATTTGTTTGTAATTCATTATTGAAAACTACTGTCAAAATGCAGGAATGCAGAACAATTAATAAATACGTTACAATCAACGACAAAATACTGATAAGCCCAACGATTACGGTAACAGAAAAATGTGGGTTTTCTTCAATTACAAAATACTATTTCAATACGATTGCGAAAGTATGAAGTAATTAACAAACAAATGATTAATGAATCATAAAATTGCAATAAATCGAGTTCTGTTGTTTGCGGTTTCGTAAGGAGCGTAGGTGGCGTAGTAAAAGTTGAAAGTAGAGTTTTACACTTTGATGCTCAAATTGCAAATCATTGTACTGAGACACTGACAAAAACGACATTAAAATCCAACTTAAAAAACCTTGACCGAAACCGTAAAAGCACAAACGGATTCTACACACACACTAAATCGCCGGATTAAAAACATTACTGGTAACAGTAAAATTCTGATGATCGTTTGTTTTATACTTCTTTTGTTATTTTTTCATGGGTATCTCATCCAGAAGATCAACTCAATTAAGATTCCCGTGTTCTTTTACCTCATTATTTATTTAATGGACTTTGATGGAACGCAAGAGGATGTGTTTCAATTTCTATTATTTATTTATCAGTTTATCTACTTATTAGTTAATCGCATGTCTATGCATCTGAAAAATCAAATAGTAATTATTAAGAAATAAAAACCCTTGTTATTTAATCAAAATATCCTTGGAGTGAAATTTTAAAGCTACTGAATTATATCGTAAATCGAAAAATCTTTAATTTTTGACCGTGAAAGGTGAATCGTTGTTTTAAATTATTTTATATGGATGGCTTATCGTTCTGCTTGCAAAACCACTGAATAAAACAGTTCCGTATGTTTCTTGAAAGGGTTCGTACAAAATTAAGCACCAACATGAACAAGTAACATTAAAAGGTTTTACGGTGGGTAACTCTTTGTTTTCAATACGAAGGGCACGGGTTCAAATCACAGCCATGGTTTAATTTCTACAATGTTCGCATGTTTCAAACATGAAAACGGTTCATAAAATATTGGGTCCTTAAATAAAGTATTCAAAAGTTTCGCAATAAACCGGTTTATTCTGCAGTTACGAAGACATAGGTTAGAATCTCTTAAACAAACACAAATAAAATCTTTCCTCCCAGCCTGTTTCTTGAAAGTTAAAAAGATTCGTAGAAAATAAGTCTTAATTAATGTAAACAAAACGCAGAACGATTGTAAGCAAGTGAGGCTTAGTTCCAATCGAAAATCTTAAATATTTTAAAGCTAAACATAATAAATCTGAATTTGTACTTTCTTTGCAAATTTAAAAAACAAAATTTAATTTAAATAAGTCCGAAGTCCCCGGTCGAATCTCGTTTGCAATTAAAAAACTCAACAGTTTTAAACAATTTAAATATTGTTATGAGTTGCTCATGGCAGAAACGGGGAGATGTATGAATCACCAAACCTTTATTATACACGTAAATGGCAGATGTATTACGGTCACAATGCAATTCAAAATGTGTCCTTTTAACTAAATCCACGAGCCGTCCATGGCAACACAAACACGATAGCTGGAGCATTGCGAGTCACCAAATAATCAACAAGCAATGCAAACTGGATAAATGAATGGTGGATGTATAAAAAGGAAGCTTCAGTAGCTGGCGTAAGTCAAAGCAACATATGGCGTGACCACAATCAATAAATACATAAATACGTGAAATAAGTGTTTTTGTATTAAATAAACATCGGACAAATTATTTCGACGTGTTATTCGAATAATAACGATTTAATCTTCAAAAGAACTGTTTAGATCTGTGTAATTTCAAACTCGTTAAATATTCGTTGCAAACATGCAACCAAACATTGGTCGACGAGCAAACCTAATAAATATACAAGAAAGAGGACATAAGTTCTAATCTCGAACACGGTTAGATTTATGTAAAATACGACAAATTAGAAAAACCAATGCATAATCACATGATAAGGAGTGCTTTGGAGTTCTGAGTAACTAATAAACAACCTCTACATGTTTTTTTGAAAACAGTAAACAATTTGGCCAAAATTTGCCCTTTAAACAACGACGCAATGAAGCTTCGCGAACTGATTTACAACAGGGAGGACACATGTTCGAATATCGTCCAAGATACGATTTACACAAAAAAAATCTCATTGATCCGCGTGTTTATTAAAATTGTATGCAAATGAAGTTCTTAATCAGTGGCTAGGACAAGGTAGCAACTAAAATGACACAAATTCAAATCTCGGCTAAGGTTAAATTCAGACAATCAGGAAAAACGTTCTTTCTTCGCATTCTTCGTTAAAGTTAAAAGTAAAAATTATTTGTATACAATTATGTCTTGTAATATGAACAACTCGAAAGCAGGCGAGTTCGATTTGCAATCGAAGGGATATAGGTTCGAATCCAAGTCTCTGCTACAGGAAAAAATATTTTGGCATTCCATTTACTTAAGGATAAAGAAGACTTAGCATTAAATTTTTAAAACATAAAACTAAATCTAGTAGTAGAGTAGAAAAAACTCGGAAGGTTTCTAGGTGGTTAAATATGATGCAAAATATAGAGAACATACATAGGTTCGAATCTCCATTATAGAATTATGTACAAAGCGAAAAGTACATTCTTTCTCTTATTCCATGTATGCATTGGGAATTAAGGAGGATACGTACAAAATAATGTCTTACTATTATGGACAATTGAACAGCTTTCCGTAGTAATCAAGCCCAAATTGAAACAAACAGGGCACAGATTCGCATCTCAGAAGAAAAGGAAAAAAAAAACAACAAAAAAAAAAAACAGTAAGGCCTTGGTAAACGACAATTCAAGGGCCTTTCTTTGGTTACCCACTATGAATGTTAAAATCGACAACTTTAAGGGCTTTTTAAAGGGTATGGCTGTTATCGCACAACGGAAACTAGAACAAAAACCATCTTAAGCATACGAACAAGTGCTTCTCTCGCATTCTGCTGTTTCTTGAAAGTTAAACTGTTTTATAGAAAATTACTGTCAAGCCGCTGTTAGTTGGCAAAAACTTAAGATGCGCCGTAGCTGTCGAACTGTGACGTCAACTCTCTTCACCATTGGCGTAACTATTCGCAGCGCGATGGGGTACAAATACCAATATGTAATTAAAGCAAACGCAAATTACAGAGGCAAATTCTTGGATGCGCAGTAAACATATTTCATGAGATTCTCGGACGGACTCGCTTATTTCACGAGGTAAGCTGCGCAGTGAATTTGCCTCTGTAATTTGCGTTTGCTTTAGTACTAACAAAACATAATGAATAATTTTGTGACTGGAATTTTTGATAAATTTAGGAAGTTAGCAGAGTCATTAACCAAATACTACTTAGAAATTTACGAACGCTGTTAACATAAAATAAGATCACAAATCGTCTACGCCACTGCATTACTTTCAACTCGAAGTAAACATTCGGTATGTGCCTAACAGCGGCCGGCCTAGGTCTTTATGCAAATAAGAACTTTACAGCCTTTCTATTGGTAACCGAAGCTTATTTACTTGTGGGAGGACACGGTGACCAACCACATATCGAAGATCATAAACTTTCAATGGATATGTTAATTTACCTTCAAACGAAACGTCACAATTTTTCAACCCAAAGTCGAGCTGATTTCAATTTTTTATGTTAATCTGGGTGGACTAGCCACTTTTTGTGACTGTGACTGTAGAGACACCTGTTGATGGCTGAGACTGATGTAGATTCAAGAGAATACAGGTTCGAATCTCGACTACAGCTAGACTTTACAAATACTGTCGTCATCAGGCATATAACTACCCATATCATGAGGAAGCGTCATTGTTCGTGCAGTTTGGTGTATATTGCTGAAACTGGCCGCTCTGTACGCAAGTGTACTAGGAGAACAGACGGAATGCTATTTCTGCGCATCCCCACGAAGGAATTTCTTCGCTGACGTAGTAACCGTGCTCTTTGAGTCCTCGACCCAGCTGCCGATGAAGACCCTAAAAAAAAAGTGGACGAAAGGTTGAGATCTCCCGCCTCGAGAATGGCGCGTTCCAAACCTAGAAGACGCTCAATTAACTACACTACGCAAATATAGAAGGAATATATATTTTGGTATGCAACTGATAATTGGTTCAGCTTGGACAATTAAAAGAACCATAAATTCAAGCATAGAAAAGACATTTTTCCTTCTCATTTCAGGCATACATATAAAAGACTAAATCCATAAATAATTTAATATCTATAAGGACAACCCAAACCCTCTTGCAATTAAGACGACGTAAATCCAAATCTCGACCAAGGTTCGGTTTACAAAATAAAAGGAAAATAATACAACCTGTAGAAATGGTTCTTCTTAATTCTTACAATCCTCAAGAGACACCTCATTTGAGCAACCAGAATGACACAGCTTCGAACTTCGACTATATTTGGATTTACATTTCAAAATTAATGCAAAAACTGCTTAAATTAGACGATTAACATTTTATCAGTAAATAAATAATTGACACGGAAAATTACAACTTTTTGATGGCTAAAGCTTCATTTGCAATTAAGAGGACACAAAATCGGATCCCAACAATGGTTAGGCTTACAAATTCTAGGAAATAAAAAGTGTGGAGATGATCTTTATCTTTAAAAGTCGTCTCACTGGCGTAACCAAAAAGGCATAAGTTCGAACTTTGATTATAGCTGGTTTTATATTTCAAAACAATGGGAGTAATTAAAAGGACACGAATTCGGATCGCAGCCATGGTTAGGCTTACAAAAGTATAAAGGTAAAGGTGTTTCGGTTCCCAATTATTTTCAGTGACTGGGTAGGCCACCCGCCGAGCATCCGACTCGGATTTGATCCCGAGACCGTTCGCGCTGTTGCCGAATCCCTTAACCACTCGGCCACTCCGGCGATTAGAAACAGCACGGACAAGGATAAAAAATAACATACTTAGTTAATACAACAGAAGAATTACTAGGAAAAAGAAAAGTTCGACTAAACCCATCACCTGTCAAGCATCCAACTTGGATTAATCTTAAGGAAAAGCACTAAATAAATGAAGATGTTTTTAAGATGGTCTTTAGCCAGTGTTACTAACCATGTAACTCACTGCATAACAGTCCATACCATTATAAGCCACCTTTACATAGGTATTAAAATAAATCTAGAAATATAGCAAATTAGAACCCTCGAAAATGTAGTCAAATAAATGCTTTACCTTTTGCATTCTGCGGGAAGTACATTCAAATCCCAACAACAGGTAAGCATTGGTTCAAAAATATCAAGATTTGCGTTAGTTACAAACAATCATACAATTCCAGTAAACTTGTTTGAGTGGGTAGACCACCCGCCGAGCATCCAACTCGGGTCTGACCCAAAGACCGTCCGCGCTACAGTCAAATGCCTTAATCACTCGGCCACTCCGGCATTTAGACTTACAAAATCCGGAAAAACAATTGACTGAAAGTGTTGAGATGACTCCTTTTAATTCTTATAATCCTCAAAAGAAGCTTCGGTAGAGCAACTAAATTGGATGGGTTTATATTTAAAATCAATGCGAAAGCTACTGAAATTTGAAGCTAATTAACAATAATAATCAATAAATAATTAAACCTCGACAGGGAAAACTTAAAACCTCACACAAATTCAAATCTCAATCATGGTTGGACTTAAAAAAATTAGGGAAAAGGGAAAACAGACTAAAAGTGTTGAGATGACTTCTTCTAATTTTTATAATCCTCAAAAGACGCCTCACTGGCGAAGACATTAGTTCGAATTTCGATTTATATTTCGAATTGATGCAAAAACTGCTGAAATTTGAAGTCAATTAACAATAGTAATCAGTAAATAACTAAATTTCGGTAGAAAAAACTCAAAATCTCTGGAAGACCAAGCGTCACTTGTAATTAAGATGACCTCAACCATTGTTACATTTACAAAATCTAGCAAACAAAAAAGTGAAAATTGAATAAAAGCCCTGAGATGACTCTTTGTATTTCTTATAATCTTCAAAAATCGCTTAGATGGCGCAACCAAAAAGATAGAGGTTCGAACTTCAATTGTATTAAGAATCGATGGTTCTTTTAATTATTCAAGCAATCAAGCAATATGATGTTCTTTCTTAATTTCCGTATGTCGTAAGTGTAGTTAATAGGGCGTCTTCTGAATTTGGATAGTGCCATTCTCAAGGCACGACATATCAACGTTTCGTCCACTTTGTTTAGGGTCGTCATCGGGAGCTGGATTGAGGGTTAAGGCTCGTTCACACGGGTTTAATAAACAGCAAATTGCTGGAGCAAGTCACTAGACTCGTTTGGACAAGGTAGCCAGTAGCGAGTAGAGTACTAGATCCAGTAAGTGAAGCAAGGCCAGCTGATTGAAAACAACTCAACTTAGTTACTATCGTATCCCTACCACGTAGTTTTTCCAAGAAATGCTACTAAACCGAATGACGAATCTCGTGTAGACGTCTATTCCATTTCTTGTTCTAGTTTATAGTCAGTAATACTCAGTGTAATAATTTTTGTTGATGAAAAATGTCCAGGTGGAGTGAAAGCATTAACAAAAATTGTGGATGAAATGACTATAGACGGTGCAATGAGACCTAATAAAGTCTCAAAATTCGCGGGAGACATTCTTAAGCACAATTTGAACTCTAAAGGGTCTTCTGCATAGAGCTCGTTAAGAATCAAAGCAGAAGCTCCAAGCTTCGAGCGATCCATTTTACAATGATTTTAGTCACAAACTAACGCAAATAACTAAAACGTGTGTGAACGGCCACTGGGCCAGCAACTGTCCTATTATAAAACGGGGCCAGTTACTTGCTCCAGCAACTTGACTGTTTACTAAACTCGTGTGAACAAGCCTTTAAGATCACGGTAGCTATGTGCAGGAATACCACCACCGCCTGTTCTTCCAGATATGCTTGCATACAGAGCGGCCATTTTCACGAACAATCACGTTTCGTGATGGTATGGGTAGTGATTTGCCTGTTAGCGACAATATTTGTGAAGTCTGGCTATAGTCGAGGTTCAAACACAGGCTCAGCCATCAACAGGTACCTATCTCCTCAGCCACGGTATCCCACCCAGAATAACACAAAATCGAAATTAAGTCCTAATTCGCCCTGAAAAGTCGGGACATTTCGCTTAAAAGTAAATTAATAATATCCACCGTTCCAATTTTCTAATCCTAGTTACGTACTTGGTCACGTGGAGGCATTTTAAACTGTTTCAAAAAGACTTTGTTTTGAATCTTTTTAGCTTTCCATGTTTTGAATAAAAGTGATCGCCATTCGAACCTGCGTCCCCCCAAAGGTATATAGGCTTCGGTCACCAACAGACAAGTCATCGAATTCTTGCTTGTATGAAGACCTAATTATCTACAAAATGTTTAGCTATCAAGAAACTACAGAATAAGAAGAGAGGGGCACTTTTTGTTCGTATACTTCAGATGAGATTTTTGTTCTCTTTCCGCCTGTATTAAATCAACCTTAACCCTTGAAGAGCCCTTAAAGTTGTTGACTTTTAACATTTAATTCGTATACATATTTTGTTTTTAATGTTAAGCCGAAAATACCCGTATCTAGAGAAAACATGGTTGTTTTTGTCCACAATGGTTGAGATGCGAACTTATGTCCTTTTCTGTCCATAGCGTCACTTGTAATTAAGAGGGCGCAAATTCTAATCTCAACTGTGGTTAGTTAGGTTTACTAAATCTAGAAAAAAGTAAAAAGACACCAAAGGGATTGGGATGACCTCTCCTAATTCTTGTTAACTCTAAAATTGGTGGTGCAACCAGCAAGGCATCGGATTTGCATTTGAAATTCAGTACTAGAATTACTAATATCTAAAATTAATTAATATGTATTAATAAACATTAACTAAAATTTCGACTTGCAAAATCAAATCCATTCATGTTTAATTTAAAAGGACTTAAATTCGAGTCTCAGCCACTTTCAAAATTTAGAAAATAAATAACGAAAACGAATACGTGTAAACGCAGTTTATTTTCTAATAAATTCCAGGCCAAATTAAACTAGTTTTTTAGTAATAAAAAACTTGACAAATACATAAAAGAACGTGTTTTATAACATCCTCGTAAAACAATGGCAAATGCAGTAGCCTTCTCTCGTACAAATACTTAAAAAGGAAAACTGCATGTTTGTAACACGTGTTTCGAGGCGACAACGTGACAGAAAACGGACAGAAGAAATAGCCGTCGGGTTATCCACATGTAGCCTGAACAATTTAGCAAGACTTGTCGGGTCAATTCTATAAATTAAAGTTAATCAAACAATTGCAATCTCACTACTTGGCCACGAAATGTAGCATCTTTAATTTTAACAAATCGCTGCCTTCAATTGTTGTATTCAATCCAAAAGTGAGACGCGAAAACGTTTAAAAATGCCTTTTTATTAATCCTTAATCCGGTTCAATGAATATATAATCCGATTTCACAGCTACGAGAAACAATAAAAAATAATGAGTAATACATTTTGTAAACAACGAGTCGGGAAACCTTTCTCCTTTTCTATGGCCATCGTTACTCGTTAATTAGTTTATAACAGAAAATTAATTGTTTTAAATTATCGTGAGAATAAATAACGCCTAAGAAAACGATGGCGATTTAATAAGATTTCGTAGGAGAAACTAATGCTCGGTATAGTAGTGGGCCGTTTTAAATGTTATGAAGTAACAGTCGCGACAATAAAAACATTAAAAACAAAACAATCGTACGTTATCACAAGACTCTCTAAACACTGATAACAATTCCGACTTATAAAATGAAATTTGCTACGCCCCGTTCTGTTATCGGCCTGGAAGTAAAGTGCAATTTCTTGTATCAATTCGTTAAAAATTCCAACACCAACCGAGGCCGTTTATTAATCAAAGAACATTAAACGAATCAAACAAAAAATTACGTAATTTTTTAACGCGCGTATTATAAAATTTTGTAAATATTTAGCAGATAATTTGAGTAAACACACGTGCTAATTAATATAGAGCGGTACTTAACATTTATAACAATGCCAAAAGATTAAGTACATAGTGTTAAAATTAGAAATTACAAATCGTCCAAAAAATTTCCATTTAAGAACTGCTTACTGTGCTTTTAGACGGTTTCATTACTTAAAATTGCAGAAAATTTAGATAACAAACATTTTCCTAATGAAAAATCCTTGTATTTAAAGCTAATTAAAAAAAACCTTTTATATTTAGGCATAAATGATAAAAATGGGAATTTTTAAAACTCTGTCCTTAGAACCTTGTTAATCGATGAGTAAAGCTCTGAACACAAAAATATTAATCTGATAATCATTAACGACTATTTAAGAAGGCCGCCAAAACATACAAAAAATTTGCGGTTGTGTCTAATCTACCACTGCCGGTACTCGAAGAAACGTAAATCCAATATCGTTACGTCAGCCGCATTCTGTAACTTAAAAGCCCTGCCGAATTTCATGAAAAGTAAAGTTACCAAATTTTAAATCTTAGGACTAACTGCAAAAACACATTTGTTTTCAAGAACATATAAATCAGACTTGTTAAGTAAGACTATTAAAGTTTTAACTGTTTTTGCAATGCTAAACAGATGTCGATCAAATCTGCCAAATGGCACTAAATTATACAAAATCATTTTTTTTTAAAGATGGTCCGAATTCCGAACTCTGTAAAATCAGTTTCAACTTCAATTCAAATAACAATAACAAAGTCTGGAACTATCTACTGAAAAATTCAGTATGACGTCTGCATGAATAATAAAAGCTGTTCGAAATACCTCTACAACAATAGTTCTAACCACGGCTTTCCTATTTTTGTATGAAAACGTCTATTTTAACTCAAAATCCCTACAAATCATTGAAAAAAGGGGAAGCAAATATGTACTTCCTTTTATTTATGGAAAGCCTGTTTTGTGCTTATATGTTATCTGAGAATCGTTTCATGCAATTTTTAATAGTTTAATTAAGACATTTTCACCTTATATAAACTGATAAACGAAAGAAATTAACACATTTTAAAAAATTGTAACTTCTTTTGTTTATTGAAATCTATGGTTTGAGCTTTCGTCTAAACATGGATGCGATATTCGAATCTTTTGCATCGTTTTGTTTGAGGATTTTTAACCTTAAAAGTATAACGAATAAACAAAATTAATATGAACATTTAAACAACTGAATTAGTACGAACTGCTTCTTACAAAATCTATGGTTTGAGCTTGCTTACAACATTTGTACCTATTTAACTTTTGTTTAACGATTTTTACCCTTGGAAAAAGCGAAAAAATCAACAACGCATTGTTTCTGGAACTCCACAATTTGAAACAACTTTGGAAAACAAAAGAATAAATACAAATATGCAGTAATAAAGCATGTTCTTAAACAAATGACAAAAGTACTGCGAGTTTCTTTTATTTATAGAAATTATAGTTCGGCATAGTTTTAGCACTTGAATATCGACGTCAATTTTCTTTCCTACCGGTTAAAGTTTGTTAATAATTGAAACAATTTTGCCTTGAAAAACAAATGAATAAATCTCGGTAAGAAACACTTAACAGTCAAACTATACGTTGGAGATTTTAATTGTAACATCCGAACATCGCGTTGGTACTTAATTTTTCCGGTGTTTAACGTTTTGTTTATTAAAATACAAACGGTGGCTTAGAAATAATAAACAAATAAATACTTTACAGATAATTAAACAACTGAAATAGTGCCCATTTCACTTGTTTATACAAATAAGGTGTGAAACACATGAACATCGTTTGTTTTCGTTCCCGATAGTCTGTGACATTTGTACAAAAGACTTATTTCAAAACGAAACGAAGAACATAGTAATAAAAATACTTAAAGTAATTAAAAAGCAAAACAGTTGTTTATCGAAATCCAGGGGTTATTCACAGGATTTTCTAATTTCTTTGCTTCGTTTCACATTTCCTTTATTAAGGATTTTCCACCTCAGAAAAACAAAAACAAATACTAAAAGCATTAAAAAATTCTACAAATCACAGTAGGGCTCCTTTCGTTCATTAAAAGCTGTTATTTACTCACAATATTTAAACTCGAGCATATATTTTAATTTTTTATTGTAGTTAAATGTGTAAGTTTCATTTTTGAAAAACAAATGAATAAATTACTGAACACGTTTTTCATGTAAATTCCCATAAAACGTGGACTGAAATGCTAAAGGAACAGTAGGCCATGAAAAACAAAATCAGAATTAATCTTGCCTTATATGAACAATTGACTGTCGCCTTTTAACAGTTTGGCGGCATACATACAAATCAAAATCGCGTCGTCCGATTCATAAAGGTTTCAAGCGCTTAGTGCAACTCTTTAAGAGTGCAAAAACGATTTGTTCGCTTGATTTCCTCTATAAAGATTACTCAGAATGCAGAATGTTACACAATCCTTAATTAATATGTGTATTACATAAACTTTATTAGAAGTCCATGAATGTTCGTTCGTGGAATAAGTTAACGCTTGTTGTTGAAGAGGACGAACGCCTTGCAAATATTTTTTCTTCTTAAACGTTGGATTATACTTGAAATTTTTCAACCAACAATTTTTAATTAAATTCTAATTTGCTTGAAAATCCAAAAATTTTCTAAACCATGACGCTTTTATTTTTACAATCGTAAATACGACAAAAATCGATTTCAAATCATTTTCTCCTCGTCAGTTGTGTCTAATTAAAATTGAACCGAATTTCACAAGTAAATAAAATGTAATTTTAGACTGCTATTGCAAGGTAGATTAAATTCGCTCACTGAAGTCAATATTCCATTCATTCAATTTTATAAACATTGGTTTAGCAACTGTATTAAGAAATCCTGTACAATCGGCAATCTCGTTGGCTGTTAAGTACATAACTTTTTCGTAATCACTATCCGGGAGGTCTGTCGGAAGTTTATAACACACGAATAAAGCTTTACAGATTAATTCCATAAAATTTAATTGACGGGCAAATCTTTGTTCTCATAAAATTCTAGTCGAGTAGTGTTAATTACCGTGACAGTCGATGCGCGTTGAGATTATTGGCATCTTAACACATCCAGACAACCAAAAACAGTTGTGTGCAAAAATAATAACATGGCGCCACTGGTTATTTGGAACGAAATCGCATCGAATTTTGTTTACAAATTCGTCAAATTTTGCAATCAGCCATTAATAAGTCATGCATAAAAGTAATAAAACTTTATGGTGGCCCTGAATAGGCGAAATTCGCATAAAAAATCCAGATTTCAATTAGAAATTCGAATTCAAAAAGCTTTCGCAGTTTTAAAAAATCCTAATAAACGAAGTGGTTAGGATACTAATCAAATAAATGTCAGTTAACTAGCCAGCCGACACGGGTTCGATTCCAGCGGTGGACACAATTTATCTTGAAGTTAGTTGAATTGGACAGAACTAATTAATTAACAGTATGAGTTACACAGGGAAGCAAGTTAAAACAGAACCCAATCACCTTCAAACCAAGCTCAATGGATCTTAAACAAAGGAGGTACAGTTGAAAACAAAATAAAACAACACCTTCGAAAAGCAAGCAAAATGATCGAGATTGATTTGAATTTAAGTAATTAACATGTAATATATGTATAAAATTTGTTTAATCTAGCTGTGTTTTAGCACAAATGTAACTCGTTAAATCACATTCCTTGGATTGTATCTAATACAATACAAACACTAATCGATATGTTTTTCGAAAGACGGCTGTAGTTAGAAATGCGATGGAATTTCACAGACGACAGATGCAGCTATTACTGACATTTGTTTCTTGCGACGAAGAAAGTGTAAAAATCATTGTTTATTTATACTCAAGCGTCAATTACTAATCTCACTGACCATCTAACTTAACCTACTTAAAAATAATTTAAAAATTCGGTCAAAACTAAGATTCGAACCTATGTCCTTTTAATTACAAAACAGACGTGTTATTCAATACGTTACCAATTAAACAACGTTTCCAAGTGCGGTACTTAATTATTTGATAAAAATAAATCGAGCTAAGTTTTTAGTAATTAAAATGCATTTTCTTAGTTAGATCTTTGATTTTAAGTTGTTTAATTCGGTTGCCAACAGTCAGGTATTCAAACTTCGACGATTCGACACCAGTTGAGATACTTGGTACCTACCCACAAGCCTGGATCTTGCCAAATAAATAGGTAAAAGTATGGGCATTTACACTTCGCGGTGAAATATAGCCGGGAACATGAAGAGTTAAGGCCCCCTAAGTCGCTTTCATACTCGGTTGTCTCGCACGCTATGCGTACCAGGTGGTGTGGTACGCACCACCCTCTATCCATTTCGGTTCCCAATTATTTTCAGCAACTGGTTAGGCTACCCACCGAACATCTGACTCGGGTTTGACCCCGAGACCGCCCGTACTGTAGTTGAGTGCCCGCTCGGGCACTCCGGCGATAAATAAACAAATAAACCAAGACACAAGGATTTTGTTTACTGCAAATAGTCAGGATCGTTTGAAAGATTTTACTTTGTAAATTGGGCTTTCACGTTTAAGAAGGACGTAAGAGGAGAATGATATTACTTAAGAATCACAGATCACAACAACGAAAATAGCCAATAGCTAGACAGTGGAAGTCAATTAAAATAAAAATTAAGACTTCGGAAATCAAAGTTAAATTAACTTAAAAGTTATACCATCATTTTCATAATATTTTACAGGCGCTGTTGCGACATCCCATAAAAAGCTATAATGCATTCACGATATTTTCAAACCACTGCCGGCCATACTACGGAAACAATTGCGTTGGTCTGAACAACGCTTTTCCTGATATAAGTCTGTCTTTGCATTTGTAGTATGAATCACACTGAATTAATTTTAAGGTTATGTTACCTGGCAGAAGCAACGTTGCCAGTAAATTTGAAAAAATAATGATCATGTTTGGGCAACATCCTTTACCAAACCAAATGTTCAACATCTGACGATCTAACAGGACGCTTAGGTGTCAAATATGTTTAATACCAACACAGTGTTGCCAGATTGGGCGATTTTACTTATTTCTAAGGTTGAGATGGACTATAAATAATTTTATCGTGGACCAGCATCATAATGCTATCATTATTATAGAGAAAATCGTGCATAATATTATACTTTAGCGCACTGTGCCATAAAGTTGTTATAACAACGGAATAAACAAACGTTACTTAACAACCACATCAGTCGTTACAAATACTATTTTGTGACAAATACGTCATAATTTTATATAACCTGAATAATTATTATTTTAGCAAAAAACACTAAATTAAATTTCTTATACATAAATAATTGTAATGCTAGTCGACGATAAAATAGTATATAAAATTCGTTTATAATGCAGTATTATGGCATTCATGAAATTATCGCATTCGCTGCGTTCATGCGCTAATTTCATTCATGCCATAATACTGTACATTATAAATTAATTTCATAATGTACTATTAGAGATTTAGATGAGCTTCTATTGAGACAATACGGCGATTTGCAATTAAAAAAATCTGACAACCCTGTACTAACATAATAAATTAAAAACATGGCTTGCTAATGGTCCAAAAAATGTTCAACACTTTTGTTAGTTTTTGATTCATCCCTACCACTTAGGCTTTGTGATAGCGTTCGGTAATCTCCCTGTCTCTCTGAATAATGAAATAGGACTCGTTCAATCAGATCACATAATTGTCAGATTCTTAACACAAAAAACTTATTGTTGCCACTTTGTCACGTTCTTTCGGAACAAACCGGCAATAAGATCAAAAATGGGTTGCATAAAATCACCATTGCAAGATCTAGATGAATGTAAACAAGCGAAAATAGCTTGATTACCGAACTAATGGAATGATCACGTGCGGTGTGTGCTTACCCACACTGTTCATATCGTAAACTTATTTACAAAATAAAATGAGCTAACATGCAGTATTTTAACCAACGCAGACTAACCCTAAAGACTTGTGTAAATGTGGATAGCACGTAGCGACGTAGCCACCCCATTGGTTAGGCAATCCAACAGCTATCAATCTCGCCCACCTAATAAACAAATACTTTATTGTTTCAAGTAATGCACAAATCTACTTTATTTATTATTATTAATTATTATATGAAAATCTAGCAAGCAAAACAAGGTTATCAATTTTGCAATTTGTTTGGCCACTCTGTACATATGCACAAGTGTAATTACATACTAAATCTGATTTATGTGCAATTACAATTAATTATTATTAATTATACAGGTTATGCATTATTTTCGGAATTACCGGGTTTGTACGAATTAATAAATTAATTAATTACAAATTTCAGGTTTGGAATCCATTTTTAAAAGCGTGTAAAAACAGAAATTTATTTGTTACAACTGCTTGTAGTTATTTACGTAAGATTAGTATGAAAACCTACTCGAAATAAATTAGGAGCTTCCATCGTTTCTGCCTGTTTTAAAGCCATAGAAATGATACATAAATTTAATTTTTAAAGGCTGGGGCCCGGAGCGACCTTAATAAACTATGTATTTCTAAAGAAAATTGAGACGATTTTTAACAAATTTTTGGAACTTAGATTTTATTGTTTTTATGTAAAACATTCGACGATTAAAGCTGGAAAATCAGGAAGCACACAAAGAAATTCAAGGCCGCCTTCGCCAACGTTCCAGATCTAGAAAACAACAGAACTCGTACTAAAAACAAACTTCATTAAAGTAATTTCAATTGTTTTCAAGTTTTAATGTGGCCAATACGTCACTTTGTAAAATTGAAGGGCTGCCTGCATAGGAAATCTCATGAAACAAACAGCAAGGAGATCGATGTTAAGTACAGGTTATGCACCCACCCACCCACATACTGCCGTTCCGAGTAACAAAGACGTATACATACATAGATCTGTATTAATAACGAATTGTCACAAATTAGTTATGCAAATTTGCACAGTACACTTTAACAAAAGCTGCTGCAACCGGGCTAGCCACCTTTAACCTTTTGAAAATGTAAATACTGCGGTAGTCCTCAGACCACAGTATTGCACACGAACTCGGGATTTGCATGTGCTCTTCAAACAACATCACAAACACATACGTAAAACCGCAGACAATTCCACATTCTATACGTTCCTGGTTCGGATTGCAATATGAAAACTTGCCAACTATTTTGAAATTGTTTGGCATTCATCGACAACTATTCTATTATCTCGTAACAAAATGCATTTACGGTGCTGCTTTTGGATAATTGTGAATTGAAAATTTTGACATGTGACCCTGCAGGACATGCCGTAACCTTGGCAAAAAAAATATGTTATATTCAAAATATCGTGATAACGCAGGGGACCTTGAACAATTCCGGAAACAATCTGATGGAAAATTACCCTAAAACTCCCGAATCGTCAACAAAAGTTCCTTCTGGCCTTGGTTATTACACACTCATATGAACAAATTAACGAAGAACAGTTTGATGAATTGTCTGAACCGTCTCAAAACTTTCTGTGCTTTCGGGGAATCCCCAAAGGTTCAACAATTAATTATTCAACAGGCTTGTAAAAATAGAAAGCCTTGCCCTATCTTTTTTTTATTTTTTTCGGATTTTCTATATCTGAAGACCCCCTAAATATCTATCAAATGTTCGTTGCAAATTTCATAGACCACCTGGGAATCCCCCAATCTTTAAATGGACTTATTCCTACATTTAACAAATAGTCAATATCAGGCTTCTCCCCATTTTCGAATTTTCCACGCTTCTGGAAGCATCATAAAAACGTATAACGTTTTCAAACTCTCCCTTAGATATTTTCGGAGATTTCGGGGAATCCCCCACCTTCAACAATCAACTTCTCCAATAACTTAGATAACTTCATATAGCTACATTAAAAATTTGTTATTACTTCTCTCGAAATTTTCACATCTTCGTACTCTAGTACTCTAAAAATCAATCCAAAGATTTTCTTTTCAAATTTTCTAGAGGCCGAGGAATTCCCAAATTTATTCAAGATTTCAACAAACAAAGTCAATGGCAGACTTATTCTCCCATTGTTATTGATTTTTTCGAACTTTCCGTGCTTCTGTAAGCTTAAAAAAATTGAAAACTCACAGCTTTCATTTAGACACGTTCGGAGTTTTCGAGGAATCCTCAAATCTTCGAATATTACCTTTCAAATTTCCCTCAGTTTCCTTCCGAAAGTTTTTTGGACTGCGGGGAATCCCCAAACCTTCCAACGAATCAACTTCTTGTTCTTCGACAATTTCATCAAAATTAGTTGACAATTTTTTGTTTTAAATTAAGTTTTCAAGTTTTTCATGCATACAGTTTCAAAGAAATCATTTAAACTTAACACAACCTTCCTTTCAAAATTTTCTGGGATTTCGGGGAACCCAAATAGAGCTTTTCAGCAACGGCATACTTTCCTTTTTTTTTTAATAAACTGTTCCAATTTCTGAATCCACTGGAAGTTTGATAAAACCGTATAAGCTTCCACAATTTCATTTAAACACATTTAGAGTTTTAGGGGAATCCCCAAACCTTCACCGACTAACTTCTCCAATAGTTTCACAAAAATTAACCTGTCAACTTCTCCTCCTTCTTCTTCCTTCAATTTTCTTGAATCTTTCGTGTTCAAAGTTGCATAAAGAAGTGCACAACTCCCATTTCTAAATTTACCGAAAAGCTCCAAGATATTTAAAAGGAAAACTGTGGAGCAACTTCTAAAAAGATTTCAGCATGAAAAATTCAAAAATATTAATGGACGCATAGAGCATAGAAAAAAAAACTCGTCAAATATTTTGTATTATGTTATTGAGGAGAATTTGGGGAACCCCCTAAAGCCTCGGATATTTCGAAAAGAAAGGTATTAAGCTTGCTGTAAAGGTTTTTTCTAAACCAGTCGAAGTAGATTTGTTAATTAACAGAATACAAACCGTTAATTGACTTTACAAACTTTTGTAAAGAAATGCAATACGAAAAAAACAATAGAAAATGAGCATATAAAACTCGCCGATGAATTGTTACAAAATTTTTGACAACGACTGTTCAGATGGTTCTCCGAAAGGTGAAAAATTACATAAAAACCAATTCGCGATTTTTGAATTTTGTTGTGCCGCGAAATATTCGATAATAAAACTTCTTCCTCTTATGGCCAAAGCCTAGACCAATGGCCTGTTATTAACTCATAAGTATGAGTTCTATGAGCCCTCTTCGCATGTATGTAGAGCAGAAAGCTAACCTTACCCGTCGAAAAAAGCGAAAAAGATCGACCTGCAGTGCTCCAGATCTAGGCAATCGAACCCGAGATGTCTACGTGAGAGAGAAGATCGACCTGCAGTGCTCCCGATCTCGGCAATCGAACCCGAGATGCCTACGTGAGAGGCCGAGGCCTTTTACACGTGGCTATCCGCTCCTCCGATAATAAAACAATAGTTAAAATTCTAGGCCATGCAAAAACAATCGTCTTGCATTGTTGGAGGAATTGAGGATCGTTGAAGGCTTTGGGATTCCCCAAGAGCTTCAGAACACGGGTGGTTGCTTGAAAGCATAGGGATTTCCCCGAAAGCTTAAAAAATTTACAAAAGCTGTGAATTTTTATAGGTTTTTGGTAAATTTCAATTGCAAAGAATTCGGAAAAATTAGTATAAAATGAGCGCACAAACCAATCAATTTTTGACAAAGTCGATTGTTGAGAGGATTCCCCGAAATGTAAAAAATTGCGTAAACAATTATCAATTTTCAAATTTTTTGATATGGAAGTATGAAATATTCAGCTTGAAATGCGTGAAATTCTAAGCCATGCAAAAATAATAGCTTGACATTATTGGAGAAGTTGTTCGTTGAAGACTTGGGGACTCCCACAAAAGCTTTAAAAATTTCCAAAGCTTTTGCATTTTTGGGAAACCTTAGTTTTAAATAATTTAATTGAAAAAAGCGGAAATGGCTCGCCAATGAATTGTTATAAAATTTGAAGAAGTTGATTGTTGTCGAGGGATTCCCCAAAAGCCCTGCAAAAATTCTCTAACAAAAAGCTTCAGATAGAGTTATTTGTACAACTAGTAATGAAAGCAATACTTTTTTTCATGAGTTTGAAGTTTCATGCACGACGGCGAAGCCGGAGTGCATCAATCAAACGAGTGAAAAAAAGATGCTTTCATACGAGCTGTACACAATATTTTTTTGCATTTTTACATTTTAAATCCCTCAAAACAGGATAAAAAGGATTTGAGAATTGACAGTTGTCAAACTGACAATCTACAATATTTTATTTAAAGCATACTTACTTAATGCAAAATGTAAATAAAAAAAGTGTTGCTTTCTTTATGATTTTTTGATAAAAAAAGTCCACTTTTTTTGTCATAATGCAAAAAAATATTTTTATGGGGCACTGTTATGGAATTATTGAAGAAGTCGATTGTTGAACGCTTGGGGATTCCCCAAAGATTCAAAAAAAAAGGAAATTGCGAACTTTTACAGTTGAAACTTGAAAACATTAGAAAAATTAGTAGAAACAAGAGGGAAAATTGCTTGCGAATGAATATTTATTAATTTCCTAAGCTGATTGTTCAATAATGTATCCTAAAGATACAGAAATAAGCTCCTGTTTAGTGTCCGAAATTTTTGTAATATTTCCTGTCCCAAGCTTTACAAAAAACGATCAAAGTCAACGTTTTTCTTCAGAAATCTTCTAAGAATTCGGGGAATCCCCAAACAATCGATTTCTCCCCAAGAATTTCATAAAAATTCCTTCGTAAGGCTCTTCCCTGTTGTTTTATTAGTTTTTCAAGCTTTGTAGCAACACATCAAACTTCACACTTTTCCTTCTGAAATATTCGAGGCTCTTGGGGAATCCCCAAACCTTCTTTAAAAGACTTCTACATAGAACTTCAGAGTCTTCCTTTAGTAACGGTTTGAGTTTTCGGGGAATCCCCGTTTTATTAAAATTTCTTCAAAATTCAGTTTCCTCTTCCTTTATTAATTTGTTCAATTATTAATGGGCAAAGCATCCTAACAACACGTAACATTTCACAAGTTATAGAAAAAGTTATAAAAAAAATGTCCAAAGCCCCAACAAAATAACTTTTTAGTTAATTCTTAAAAATCCAGGTAAATCGCTGAAACAAATTGTGTGGAATCTAAAAAAAACTTAAATTTCATGCAGATTGGCATAAAGATTAAGTGCAACCTTAACAACAAAAACTAATATTAAAAACACGAATTCGTACAAAGTTCGTTATTAATGTAGAAAAATCTTGATTAAAATCCGCATTATTTGGGGCGTAAATTCCGACTAAAATAGTTCTATAGCTTATTCATAACTCGCTAAGATTCTTGGAAATTTACAAAAATACGGCGAGAATTACGTTTTTCCTATTCTGAATAATAAAACAGGCCCAAAATAAAATTGTTTGAAGTCCTAATCAGTAATAAAATTGCCTTTGTGACGAGCACAAGACTTTACAGAGAAAAGTATACTGAATAAAAAAAAAGAAAACGATCAAAATTAATTGCCTTAAATTAACATGAAAACCAAGAAGAAATCTTCTCTGCAAGTTATCCAATATTTCTTCCGAATTCCAGTTTTCAATTCAAATTTTTCTGTGATCTTACCATACAATGTGTTTATATATTATATATGACATACTTTTAGGTCCAAGCCCACCATACGCCCATAAATATTAGCTAAAGCTTTGGTGATCTTCAAGCATAAATTCAAGATTTTCATCGACAATAAATATTATATTCATCTAAGTAATTTCAATAAAATGGCAACAACAATGTGATATGTGACATAGTAACAGATCCTACTGTAGTTAGAAATACTTCAGATCCTGTACAACTTCAAGTATCAAAGAATCTTTGATTTTATTGAATTCTTTTGAAACTTCGAATGCTTCGCGACTGAAGTTTCCTAAAAGCCTATTAGGCTTTGCAACTTTCATTTGGAAATTTTTTAGAGCTTTCAGAGGAATCCCCATCTCTTCAACAATGAGTTGCGATTATTTTTTATGGATGAGAATTTCACATACTGTTTTAATATTTCCCAAAATTGCATACTTTGGCTTCAACTCCAACTGTTGTTTATGCAACAACTACATCAACAATCAAAATCATCAAACAATTTTCAGACTTTAATTTTTTTTTATCAAAATCAAACGTAACTCAGACACTGAAAAAATACATGATCCTCCTTAGTTATACTTCGCAAACTGTCTAACAATTCGGCAATTTGGACTTTTTAAATGCAGGAAATTTTGGGCACGCAAACTGATAAAAAACCTTACTTCTTCAAACTTTCCTGTAACATTCGTGAACTTCCAAACCTCTCGATTATTAACCCAAACTTGAAGTTCCCAAGACTATTCTGAAATTCCAAAAATTTCCTAAACTACGTCCACCATGATTAGCTCTCCAAATATGTATCAGCCTCGTACTAATCCAAAACAATTATTTTTCCTTTGATGCCACAAATTAAATAATAATAAATTATTAAAACAACAATTTACACAATCATAATTAAAAATAAAACCAATAAACCAATAAAAATCAAAATATCTTATTTTTAATGCATAAATCAATAAACGCAATGATCGCGTATAAAATCATAATAAAAGCTTAAATTAAAATAATAAAAAAAAATCCAGTTTATGACGTTAGATAAACAATAATTATCTCTGCAAGTCATCTCGGGAAACACCTCCGTCGTTTATTTAACGCAATAGTTTTAACGGAGCACGCTCAGAGGTTATCAAATTAAATTGGTTTTCTTTTTTACCGGGTTTACTCCGCGGAAATGCCAATTACGTTTGACGTGATTTCAGTCAATTAAAAATTAAATCGAATTCTGTTTCGCTTGCAAATACCACTTTAAATATTTCCTTGAAATGATCATCTTTTACCCTTCGTTTTGGTATCTTACTTATTTCGTTTAATTTCATGAATCACACAGATAGTTAATCGTCTTCACATTTTTTTGATAACAACGTGTTAAAAAAGCAACAAACGAAATACATCACGTGATTGGATATATTCCAAATCTAGCAAGTCATGAAATTCGAAGGCACGTCTTTAATTAATCTAAATATCTAAATTCATGAGCTTTCAACCACATTGTTTCGGCTGATATAAATGGTATTTCGCGACTGTTGGTTGAATCTTTAAAGTTCTAGGATTGATCGTGGCCTATTCCAGCGCCTACTCTGAACAGACGTTTATTTAATTAAGATACCTGAAATTATAACAAAACAGACCAACAGGCTTACTTAAATATCATAATCTACAATATTATTACATTCAGAGTTCGATATAAAGCCAAATGGTATGGAAACGCATCGTTCCATTGTAATAAACAAAAGTAAAGGAGCTTTAAATCTAATTACTAAAGGGCGGATTTTGCCTATTTTGCCTGTTTGTTTTGACACTTCCAATTAATATTTTAATAAAATATAAATGCGTTTTTGGAGGTGGGAATGCTTCTACAAAAATTTTATTTTGCCTAAAAATGCCTGTTTGAAGGTAAATGCCTAAAACATGTCTAAATTAGTGATTTGCCCTTTTATGTGCCTTTTTTGCTATTATTTGCTAACAATTTTTTATATAATTTTCATTTCGCATGTCAAAGTGACTGAAAATACTAAATTTTGTATAAAATTTTGTATAAAATTTTTTGAAAAATATTTATAGCAAATGGGATAATATTTTTTTTGAAAAATAATAGATTTCCGTATGCAACGTGACATTATTTTGTACAAAAAATTTATGTTGTAAGCAAGCGCATACAAGAAAAAACCGGTAGCGACATTGGGGCTCACTTTAACCGTCTTCAAAATTTAATTAAACGACTGGAAGATCAATCTTTATCGCTTATACCATCAGATCGAAAAAAAGATGATTCTGAGCAGGCCTTGACTAGTACAACGCGATTGGTTACACTGATTCTAGAATGCCTATGAATTATAATGTGACAGTGACATTTCAACTGTAAGTCAGTCTTGCAATCTTGTTTCCAGAATTATTTAAGTTTATCGTTGTAATACTAGTGAAGGCTCACATTTTGAACACCTACTCTAACATGTATTCATCTTAGTTTTCAGTTTGTTCCCTAAATAAATACTGTTTTGTGTTTTAATTTATTTGACATTTATTAACCTCTAACCTACTGCTACATTTTGAAATCAGTCTTGCCAATCGTGTTGTACTAGTCAAGGCCTGCTCAGAATCACCTTTTTTTCGATCTCATGGTAGAAAGCATTCAGTTAGTGGAGCAAGCCCCGTCAAACTTCCCAGGGGCGAAGGGGAAAAAAATTCAAGCCAAAATTGAAATGGTGTTAGAAAAAAATCTCGGATGGACAAAAATTAATTCCATCAAAAAAGCACTAGAAGGAGAAGGCACAGCAGCAGCTACTGACAACTTGAGTCCAAAAGAAATATCGTGCTTTAAATATGCCCCCATCACTTCTTGTGATGTTGAGCGGTCGTTTTCTAAATATAAGCATATTTTGACTGATAGAAGAACCAAATTTATCCAGGAAAATTTAGAAAAATACATAGTAACAAATTCATTTTACGTGTAAATATTTAATGTGTTAATAAATCTTGAAAAAAAATGCATGCCTCTTTAGTTTAGTTCTATTGTTTTACTCAATCGTTGTTGCCTGAAATGCGCCTATTTTCAACAGTTATTTTGCCTATTTTCAACAGTTATTTTGCCTAATTTAATATTTTATTGTGCCTACAAATCCGCCCTTTACTAATTACGTTCGATGTACAAGGGGATTCGCTTAAAAATTTTATTAATAAGAATTTTTTCCAAAATATTCATTAAAATGGCAGTGGTGATTCTAATAAATACATTCAAAGAGTTTAACTTAGTCTGTTTTACTCATACAATAGAGTAACAAACACTAAAGAGGCACAATTCATTAACATTTAGTTCGGGATTTTACCGTTAGATGGCGCTGAGAATCTTAGCAGATTTCTACACCTTTGAAACTGTAGCTCTAAACATTTTCTCTGAAATAATTCCAATCAATTAATATCATTTTTATCCATACATGGTCAGTAGCGGACGAGTGTCCACTTCACGAGCGAGGGGTTTCGGGTTCGGATCTAACCATGACCAGACCGAGGTCTGGAGTGTGGTTGGCATTCGGACCCGTGTAGGTTAAGTAGGATTGAGTTTTAGAAGGTCAATGATCGTAGCAATCGACGCCGATAAGCTTAATAAAAAAATAAGTATCGTTTATTTTATCCATAGAGTACAGTAATAAATCGTTATACTCCCAAGAGTCCCAAGTCATTAACAGAAACTAGAGCTTAATTTGGGATTTTGCCGTTAGATGTCACTGAACCTGTACCAGTTTCCTACGCCAGTTTTTTCCCAAAATTTAATGGTTTTCAACATTTATACTACCACTTGTAAGCAGCAAGTTCAAAACGGTTTGGTACAGTTTATTTTATCCATGCAATAGACTATAAAATAAATAGACGTGCAATTCTTTAGCAGAAACCAAAATTTGGTTTAGAACTTTGTCGTAAGACAATAGCTAAAAATTTTGAGTTTTCTCCACCTGTTTCTACTGTGAGCTTGTGGCATTTCTATCATCATTTCGAAATATGTAATAAATTCCAACCGATTGATATCGTCTGTTTAATCGTAGAGTACGGTAATAAATATTTTGTGATTCTCATTTGTACTAACAATTCTAAGTAACAAATCAAAATGATTCGATATGGCTTATTTTATCTCCACAATGGAGTTATACGTATAGATAAATCGTTAGAATAGCAATTCAAACTAGAAACCAGAACCATAACCAGAAAGTAAAGTTTGGTTCAAGACTTTACCGTAAGATGTCGCTGATAACTTCAACACTATCATTTGGAAATAATAAATTACATACGATTAACATCGTTTGTTTTATCCACACAGTACAGAAATAAATCGTTAAACGCACAAGTCATTATGAGAAACCTGGTTCTATTTCGAATTTTGCCGCGACATATCGCTGAACTTTTTAATAATTTTCTACATCTGCTGTATATTACCTATTTTACGTCACAAATTCAAAACAATTCGTTCATTTTATTCATACAATAATGTATGCAATTGTATAAACGCACAATTTATTATCAGAAATCAAAGTTTGGTTCAGAACTTTACCAAAAGATGCCGCTTAGAATGTCACCCAGTGGCGGCTGGTCCATAAGCGCTGCGACACTGCAGCACCCCCAGAACAAAGTACGGAAATTAATTACCTATTAAATTTGTACTTGAAAATATCAATAATATAACAATCATTCAATATTTTGCATAATTATTACATAAATTTAATTAATTAAACCGCTTTTAAAAGGAATTATTTAAACCGAAGCTGTAGATTCCATTCAGAGCGCTGAGAAATGTAGCAGTGTCAGAAACGTAGTACATTCGGTGCACATTCCGCCGCGATTTGTTTGTTTTAATAATACATGGTAAAAGTAGTCCGAACGCTGCTTATCTGGGCAGCATCTCAGCATTAATGCATCATGCCGTTGAGCTCTTGGACATCCGATCCAACAAAAACAATAATACGTCTGAATACCACGAAAAAACTAGGTGATGTCATCATTGTGCAAGGACGTCTTGGGCGACGGTATGTGTAATATAAACAGGAATATTAAATAATAAATAGCTCGTATTTCCAACTTGATTGCAACATCACTGCGAATACGGTCAAGGCTGCTCCAGTGTTAACAGGTGATCGAAAAATTTTGTGAAGTTAAAAATCGCAGAATGGATTTTATATTTAAATAAAAATTCTTTTTATTTCATTTTCCAGTAAGCTTATTTTTTTTATAAATTGAGTAAAATTTCGATTTGTTTTGTTTTATTTAAGGCACCTTAAATAAAATAAAAGGCACCTTAAAAATATCAAGGATCGTTACTGGTATGTAAGTATATTTCGAAAGCTGCAGCACCCCCATAATTTCAAGCCACGAGCCGCCACTGATGTCACCGCTCTTCTACACTTGTTTTTACTGTGAAGTTATAACAGAACAGTTCTAATAACATTCAAGTCATCATCAGAAACTACAGATTACTTTGGGATTTTGTCGCAAGATGTCGCTGAACGTTGTAACAGTTTTCTACGCCTGTTTTTCCTTTAAATTTTGAGACTCTTCTACTCCCATTTCTAAGTAAAAAATTGAAAGCGATTCAGTACTACCTATTTTATCTCTACAACTAAAGTATTAAAGCGTTAGGCACGCACTGTATTACCAGAAACCAACGTTTACTTTAGGATTATGGCATAAGATGACGCTGAAAGTTTCTACTGTGAGGTTGTAGCTCTCAACATTTCTGTAATCATTTCGAAATAGCAAATTCCGTACAGTACGACCGGTCATTATCAGAAACCAACGTTCAATTCGGGATTTTGTCGTTAGATATCGCTGAAACTTTTTAACGGTTTTCTTTGCCAGTTTTTTCTATAAATTTTGTGGCTCTTTTAACAATAATTCTAAGTAACGTTTAAAACGATTCAGTGTAGTTTACTTTATCCATACCATAGCATAAGCATAGAGCATTAAATGGATAAAAGCCACAACTTAATTTAAAACTACAAGATGTCGCTATTTTCAACGCCTGCTCAACGCCAGTTGATATACCAAAGTACCGCCACGTTTGACATTTATTCAAAGGCAAAACTGACGAACTACCTTTCCGCAAGAAGCATTCTTATCGTCCATGTGATATTTGAGGTTTATGGACATTATTTTCAATATCTGGAATTAGTATCAAACTACAAACAAATATAACATCGTCATTATTGTAAAATAATTAATTATTACATTAAACACGGTCAATTTTTAACATATAAATAAAATAGCAAGCGCCACCTCGCGGAAACTAAATCATTAATGTTGATTTTCGAGGTTTACAACCGCTCAAAGCCAACTGGATGTATGTACCCTACACTAGCCGAGAACTAGAAAGCATCCTGAGGTTTACGTATCGCGACTAGCGCTTGAGTCGGACGGTTGTTATTTGCTTCTTTATTTATTATTAAGCGAAATTACTAAGTATTTCAACTCATCTTTTATGTCTACTTAATCGTATTAACTTATACAAGATTGAACCGTTTTGACACCCTGCTTTTCTTAAACAGTTGTTTGTCCCGCCTTTAAGAGCATACAGTAATCGCCCTCAACAAGTTACGCGTTCATCTCTTTTTAACGTGTACAAATACTGCAGAAAGTGCGTTTAGAACCCGTTTGGCTCGTACACTGCTAGGTGTAGAAAGGGGATAGTTGCTTAAAAGCTATTGCAACTAGAAGGTCTCAGAATGCTTTCTAGTTCTCGGCTGGTTTAGTACTGATATTCCCTCAACACCGCCTTATTCACGATATTTTGCCGGCTAGATGGCGCATTGGCATTTGATAGCAGCGCCTCTGGCAGGAAAAGTATCGTGAATTAAGTACGGTTAAGGCCCGCTGAATTAATATTGCATATAAGGCCTTACCACTTCATTTAGCCAAGACGAAATTAGAAACAACGGTGGCGCGATTTGCGGTGAACTATACATTTTTTAATGGAGAAATGTATAGTTCACCTCAATTGGCGCCACCGCTATTTCTAAATTGCGTCTTGGCTAAATGAAGTGGTAAGGCCTTAATATGTAATATTTAATTCAGCGGGCCTTGGTACAGCAGTTAAAACAAATGCGTGTTTTATATTAACTAAGGAGTTGCAGTTTATTTTTGAAGCTTGTCAAGTTCAACAAAAGCTTCATTTAAGTCGAAGTCAATATGTCTTTAGTTCTTGAGCGATGTGAAAATGCATGAAGAAATTTATTCCAGGTATGTAAATTGAAATACATTTAGTGTCACTGCATATTCGTTTAACAGAGTGAGGTTTGAAATTAAGTACTTCTAAATAGAGCAAGATACGACTTTAGTTGTTGAGTTACATGAAAACGTTACAGATATTAACTTAATTAGCGAAACAGAATAATTTTCGAGCTTTTATTCAAGTTAGGAGACTGAAACTAACTTTAACTTCCCGACCCACTATTTTAACTAAGATAAGGTGGTGCATAGCTTAACTTCCGGGCAGTACAGAAATTTCATTTTCATTTAAAACTTCTCGTTTCTAACACATTGAAATGATCAGTTCTAAAAAGGTGATTATAAACTTCATTTGTGTGTTGCTAAAAATGGGGGGCATTATTGTTGAATTCATTGAAAAGATTTTACTATAAATGCTGAATGAAAGATCAGAAAAATCGGTCCGAATTTAAATATTGTCGTCAGTAAGTAGTACAACCGTACACGATATTTCATTCTCATAACGTGAGTTTTTAGAGAAAATTACTGGTTCGGGTAAGTCCTCCAAGCGAGTGTATTGACTACAGGTTCAAGACTTACACAAGATTTGGCGTAATTTGCGATACATACCTCCGGGGATATGTATGCTGTTTTGTGGCACGGGCCTCGAGCGGTATATTTCCAGTTTAGTTCACAACGTAAGGTTTCATTTAAGCATTAAAAATATAATTATTTTGTACCTAATCGTAGAAATCTACATTTGCATGTGATATCTTTGCGAATGTTCGTTGTATATGACTCTGGGGACATTAAATTAAATGGGTATTGCCGACCTTAATGGAAATACATTACAACAAAAATTTAAAGCTTATCACGATTTTTGTTTATTTTAAATTTTGTTACACACTTTTGAGAACCGCTGGCTAGTATGCATTTAAAAGGCCTGCGATAGAAATTTGAGCCTGAAAAAATAAATGAACTCGTATTACACAATTATATAATTTACAAGTTTCACCTTCCTCTCACATTTTTTCAGGCCTCAGACTTGCAGTAAACAATTAGTGGCATGTCTTAAAAGTGATATTAGAAAAAATTGTTGGTAATAAAGAGAAACAGGATGTACAGAAGATGTTCAAATGTTCCTCCATTAACTTCTACACAAACACACACACACACACACAGCACAAACAAAAACTGTCTTTCAGAGTTGTTGCAGCATTTTGATGAGCTTTCCGTAAATTAAAATAACGTCAATTAATTCGGTTAAAAGGTTAGAATCACTTTCCATTAAAGCTTTCGAACAGTTCAATTTTAAAGCAAACAATGAATTGGGCACACAGTCCTGGGCTCTTATCAGTACGGACAAGAAAGACGATTGATAAATTTAAATTTTGAATGTGAACAGAACCTATTCCAGAGACCCCCAAACAATTTTTGTATTGATCTTTTAATTCTTTTCTGAGTTTATCGTTTACTTGCGACACATGGTTTATTGGGAAAAGTTGTTTTATTTAATTAACATTAAAATTAATGACAATACTTTTGAATCACCCTGTATGTAAGTAAAGAAATTCACGTATATTTTAGGAACTTACAACTTTTTTGTTCTCAACGATTTAAGACAAAATGACAAACATTATCCACGTTAACAGTCCTTCAAGCAAGTATCCAAAATTCAAGATTTGACATAATTTGCGATACATATCGCGAGGGATATACCGGGTGGCTAGAAAAAAATCTTGTACGGTGTATTCTACTTATAAACATGTTGTATGGGACCTCCCTTTTGTAAATTCACAATTCTTAGTCTATGCTTAAATTTATAGACACTTCTGGCCGCACCTCTTCTAACCGCCGGCGCAGATCTTCCAAGTTTGCAAATGGTTTCCGTCTTTCAGCATACACTTTTTCTTGCAATCTCGAATAAAAGATGGCGTGTTTTCTTCTAAGAACTGTTGTGTCCTTGCTGCTCTGCAGCAAGGACACAGCTGAGAAGACTCGTTTATTTTAAAAATTATTAAGTCAAAATATTGTCATCGGACAATCCAATCCAATCCAATGTTTATACATTAGATCAGCAGGAAAGTTTTCACCCGCTTCGGGTAGATCCTACAAGTTAAGTATGACGACTACGGATTCAAAACTTCAAGATATGGTGTAATTAGAGATACGCATCCCCGGGGGTATGTACGTTATTTTGTAAACTTATGGTACACACCTAGAAAGGTATCTTCCATGTTTAGTTTAAAACCCGGGACTTCACATCAATATCAAAAATTATTTTGTACTTCATCGGGAAAATGTTGCGTTTTTATAAGACGTTTTCATAATTTAATAATTGTCAATTGTACGTGGCTCTGGGGACTAGAGCCGCACAGGGAACAAGCACAGCGCTTAATATAAAAATAAGTAATTTTTCGTTCGCCGCAGAGCAGGGTGATTAAAATCATCATTTTTACATATGTCACTGAGTAAATAAGCGTACAGTGCCTCTGGGGTATGTACGTACAAAACTAACGTGCTAAACCAAATTGAAGATGATCCGAAGTTGCGGAAAATCGTTTAATTTGAGAACTTCAGCTTGTAAGAAAGTAATGATGAATATTCTAATTCAATTAAGAACTTTTTATTTATGTACAATGTACATGGCCTACTAAATCTACCTACAACCTTTTTAAGCATTGCAATATATAACCTTAGTTGTAGAGCTGTATAAAAATCAATTTTCGCAATCGAAAGCCTTAATCCTACTGAACTATGTATGTATTTATCTGCGATCGGTAATCATCGTTCTTTAAAAGCATACGAGTGTAAATAAAATATTCTTGTCTTTCGATTCAATTGTTTTAATCAGACATTAATTTGTTCGATGCATGCGGATGTAATGTATTGTAAATGCACTTTAATTAGTTGTTTACAGTAAAGAGAGCAACTTATTGATTTCACGTGACCTAGAATAACAATAAGCTGCAGTTTAGAGAGTAACAAACTTTGTCAGAAACTTTATTAATTAATATTCCGGTGTTTATTAGTTGGGACTTATTAAGTAGTCGAACGTGGCTGTGAAATTCCATTGAGGACTCATTTTTTTAAAGTGTGAGAACAAGGTCGGTCTAAATTTTATTCATTAACCCGGACGATTTTTTTCCGAAGCGCGTTTAATTAGAAAACATTTTGATGGGTCCCGGTATACGATCGTGTTTTAACGCAATTAGTGCGATACTAATGAGGGAGATAAATGAAATGGAATGCAATTAGCTCAAGATCGGCTTTTTTCTGCCCTGTTATTAACGACGAGCGCCGTCTTTAGGCCGTTACGTACGAAAAAAGGAAAAAAAAAGGAGTATTAAGATTGTCGTGTGTAAAATTTCGTTTTCTCAAACTGGTTTTACTTTTGACGCCCTTAACCTAAATCTAAGGTTCAATCGGTCGCTTGACTATCGCGATCGCAATCTCGCAGCTTTAGAGGTACCACTTTTAATTTCTACGGCAAGGACGAAGTGTGCCCCGCGGTATATTTCAATTTCAATGTCTTTGATTTATTATAATTGTATCGTAAATAACAATACCCAACAGCCGGTGGAATTCATGACGGCGATGTGAATAGTATATATTTTATAAATTTAAATTAATCGCGCAAGAGAGAAGGACGGAAATTTTTTCTTCTCTCTGTGTTGGTGCCAGATTACTGTAATCAATTACTTAAAAAACGACCTCGTTAAGTGCACTTAATGAAAAGAATGTTGAAGTAGGTACAGAAGTTAATGGTATTGATTAGTTGAACACTACGGAGAAATGAGATATCGTTAACGTTATCTGACTGACGACTTTCATTTGAGCGTCCTATATCTAGTTAGCATCGTAATTTAAGGATCGAACATTCACTTTGTAAATTTTAGACAGTGCATTTTGGAGTGAAGAACACGAATATTTGTTTAGAACATGTATTATATTGGATATTAGGAACCAACAATAGAATAGAAAATTCTTAGATCTTAATATTGACCAAAAGATGGCGCTGTAAATTTTAGCCATGGAATTTTTGGGGGTTTGCAGTTTATTTTTAATTAAGATTTAAATTTCAATTCAAAGCCTGAATTTATTATGGGGCTTTCGCTTATTTATAATGGGTATTTCAATAATATTTCATGACTGCAACTTACAAGTTCTTTCCACTACAATCTAATGTTTAAAGCTGTAAAACAAGCAAGTTATTAAAAATAATATTTGTGTAAAACATGTCTTATAGTTATTTGGCATTAGGAAGATTCCGTTAGCTAACTATAGAACAGCAAGTTTTTAGATCTTTAAATGTGAAATGGAATACCAGAACATCGAATTGTACTAATTTGGACTACAAGATGGCGCTGCAAATTTTAGCTTGTGCAGTTTGGAGTTTTGCAATTTATTTCTAATGAGGGTTTAAATTCAAATTCAAAAGCTACAGGTAAAGCTGTTATGAACATTTCGTTTGCTTATAATACGTACTTTAATAACATTCCATGGCTGCTACTTACAAGTGACTGAAGCTTAGAAGTTTAAATTGAAAATTGAATGCCTGTTTAGGATCCAATTATATTAAGTTTAATCACAAGATGACGCTATATGAAGAAGTGCAAACATGAATACTACTGAGCAGAGGCATAATTGGCAATAAAGTCTCCGCTAAAAACATTTCGCGTAGAAAACAAAGCATATACAACACCACCTGACGAACAAAGAATCGTTGTAGGTGAACATTCCTTCAAAAATTAATTTATACAACCCTCAAATATGTTTACCAAAGCACCAACATTCGTCATAGTACGCTCAATTAACAATAATTAATTCTCTATAAGAGGCGCTGCTATAGCAATTTATACTTATTCAAGAAAGTTTAAGTTTTAGTTTCAATACTTACAAATATACAAAATAACTTGCTGCTATTTTAAAAGCACATATATTAGACATTCCTAGAATACTAACATCAAAACCTTATAAAACAGCCAATATTTTAAGACGAAGAAAAGTTCCAATGCGCCACCTAGTGGACAGAATATAATCAACGATGCAAAACCAAGACTATATTAAACGTTAAAACATTAAGACCTTTCCATTTAATTTAATCTGGCTTCAACCAGGAGTAACCGTGGAGCCATCTGTGGTGGATTTTTGTTAGTTACTTAACATTCTTCAAGGTCAGGCTATATTAAAATAGTAAATAGTAAAAGAGTTTCTTCTGGCGGTATATACGTACATTGTTAATGTTGTCCTTTCGTGTTCAATATATTGATAGAAAATGTGGTCACATTCTCTATACAAAAATGTCGCACTCTCAGAAATTTAGCAATACATTTTATTCGCCGGGCGAAGTTTAGATTTTGAGTATTCTGTTATTTGCGAGAAACATCAATTTACTGGCATTTACACCAAACATTTGTTTTAGTACGCATCTAATAAGATTAATTCGATTTTTCAAAATATGGATCGATAAAAATGACCGAATAAATGCTTGTAAAATTGATCAAAAAAATTAAACGAAGAATTAATTCAGCCCCCAAAATGTTCACACCAAACGATCTCTCTAAGAACAGCGCTATCTAGCAGGCTTTGTTCAGCCATCTTATTCGTTAATGAACGAAGCAAAATACGACTTCAACCGTTTAAAATACAATCGCAGATTTCTGTCCCTACCTAGATTTACAACTCACCAGCCAGTAAAACAGGAGCTTAAATTTCATGAAAAAAACCGCAGACGACTGATGTTCAGGTGGGGGTCCCGCGTGCATCGGGTGAGTGAGGGTAGAAGTCGGGTGCGCGGGTACGACAACAGTAGACGTGCGAGACAGTTAGAAAAATACTAAGGTATGAAATATAATTTAATTTAAAATAAAGAAGTTGTACAAAGACAAGTTTTTCTAGAATCCCACAATAATTTAAGTTCAATTATTAATTATATGAGGTATGTCTATGCAGCATGAGCCCGAAGTAGGTTTTCAAGGGGAAGAAAACAGTGGACTAAAATTAACAGAATGTTCTAGGGCTAGGGCCTTCACTCGTGCTTTGATGAACTGAACATTTTCTGTAGTGCTATCTATACGCAATTCAATTGCACATAGTAAACTAATTTCAAATTTTACAACTTATCAAATTAGAATTATTTGGACATATTTTTAAAAATAATAAAAAACCATAAATAACAAAATTTTGATAACCTATAAATATTCCTGTCGAATAATGTCGTCTGGCAGCGCTCCCACTGTCGAATGAGTCAATGCTACGGAACCTAACAGTGGCAAGTTACCCATAAAAACTAAAATGTCAAGACAATCGCCACAAATAACACTCAGAGAATATCTAATAGTTTCGGTGGCTCGTTTTTGTAATTTTTTTGTAAAGACTTTTCCAGGTAAAGAGCGCCATCTACGTGAACTATGAGCTAATTATAAATTTATTACTTATCAAGGTAGTATTATACAGGACAGTGTGCCTTATTTGGAAATATAACAAGAAACATAATTAAGTAATAGCTTCCATAACCTATGGAAATCACTATCAGGTTAGGTTCTTGTCAACGATAGAAACCTTTGCCATACTGATAACCTACATCAGTAATGAGACGACACTTGTCCGGAGAAAAACAAAGCATGGAAAAAGGGCAAGAAGGATGGGGAGAAAACTTGAAACTCTAAGAATTTACTATTCTATGGTAGATTTTCCTATTATTATATCTTCGGCATACAACTGCGCTTAACGTTCAAATAACATGAGTTAGCTGGGTTTATGCTCGAGAATAATAGATTTTCACAGGTCGATGACGATTAAATCTCAGACTCCAAAGGCTGCCACCCCTCTTAGTTATTAAATCAAATATCAGCTAAACTATTTTAAATAAGACAAATTACTAGTACGCGATTTATCCAAAATACACTGAACTGAGTATTTTAGACAGAAAAGCTGCCCCTAAAATACCCCTTTTTAAGGAACCATTTCCGTGACCAACTCTTTAAGTTTTGTCTTATTGAAAAAAGTCAAAACTACTGCTTAAAATGTCTATGCACATTTACCTATGCCAACAAATTTTGGTTTAATTCATATAATAACCAGATGTAAAATTCCTGAATTTAATTTCATTGAGACAGTCAAGGGTGTAACAGCACGTCATAGGTGGTACTCGTAAATATATTAATGTCGAGGTTAAATTGCTGGTTTTTATTATTTATGTTGAGGTTTTATAATACGAAGTTTACCTTAATTTTGCTTTCCTTTTTCGCCGTTAATCCAATTTTTTTTTAGTAATAATTCATAGGAACGTACAAATTAAAAATTTAAAATCACCTAGTTATTGTGACTTTATCTCGGTTAATGTTAATCTTATCAAATGTCAATGAAGGGACAAGTACGAAATTTCATTTACTATAATATTTATTGCAGGAAATCGTGTTTGGCGTTTAGAGTTGTACAAGCTATAGATAATTTAAACCTTAGATGTACAAATATGGAGAAACAGCGGTCTTTCCTGACAACGTGTTGGTTCTAACCTAACATGATGGATGACTGTTCTCATGTCTAAACCGTAGAATATATCAAGCATTAAGGGCCACTTGCACCGTTTCTAATTAAAATTTAAATCCCATTTAGACTGTAGGTTACCATAGAAACACACTGGATCCTAGTAAAATTTGTAGCTAATATTCATTCCAAATGGCCACGGAAAACTGACAGTCTAAATATTGTAAATGGGGCTGAATATTTTGGACCTGCAAGGTAACAAAACGAAATCCTGACCTCCCGTTATCCAAAAACATTTTGAATGGTTTACTTACTAAATTTTAAATATGATGGCTGCTGCGATTGGGTTATTTTTTGATCGCTCTATATATTTTAGAACAGTTACTAAAGTCTTAAATCCGACAATACAAGAATTAATTACATAACCTTAACAGTTAAAAAACCACAAATTGCATCAAATATATTCAAACTACGAAACTATAAAAAAGAAAACAAATGCTCAAATCAAAAGGTCAACTCTTTAATTGCCAAATTTAATATTAATTGCGGTGCATAATCCACACGTAAAAACTTAAGGAAATCGTAGTTAACACGCTTCAAAAAAAGCCTTACGTAAATACTTTTTTCCGTAATTTACATATTTAAATATAAACAAAAGTCACTTCATAGCAACTACTGAATAACAACAAAAGCAAATATTTTTTTAAAAAACACTTCTCAACCTTGGTAACTGAATCAAATCAACTCTTCGAGAGATCACACGAGACGCAATTATCTTTAAATTGCTTCTTCCCTTCTTTCACAGTTAATAAAAAAGAAACTAATAAATTATTCGTAAATCTTACGTTACTAGAAAAACCTCAGTCTTTTTCAGGAAAAGTATTTATATTTTAAGATGCTGGTGTTTTAAACTTACAAGTTAAATACTTTTTAGTACTGATTTTGGAAAAATTCCCCTTTCGAAATTTACCAGCTTAGTCACGGGCGTTTTTCAAAGAAGGGTCTACCTAATAAAAAAAAAACTGCAAATTAAAATGGTACGTAGGTCGTTTGAAAAACAAGGTAAGCGACGCATAGATAGCAGCATCATGATCAAAATCGATGCACGACCGATAAGTTTGAGCCTTCAAACGAGCCCTTGCCGAGTTTCAGCTCAGTGCATTGTGAGGTTATTGTTTGGTAACGCGAAGTAGACGAACGTGCAAGCACTTTCAAACATGATGGGCAGAAAGGAGATTCGTGACGTGATAAAATTTTATTTTTTGAAGGACAACGACCCAAATAAGCTAGATCATGCCCTTGGCGAGTCTTCCCCTTCATTTAAAACGTACATTTGAGGATTACTGACTTTAAACGTGGCCAAACGAATACCGAAGATGAACCGCGCATCGGACGCCCAAGTGATGTGACACCTTCGGATAGGGTGACTCAAGATTCACAAAATAGTTTTGAATGGCCGAAGATTGAAGATCAGGGAGATAGAGACATAGTAGAAATCTCAATCGAACAAGTTATGGTTGGATAATGTTCCAAAGAACGACTCAAAGTCTTGTTGATGTACGTTAAATTAATATTCAAAGGCCTTTATGTAACAATTTTTTTAAGTAAGGTTATTATCCAGCAAATTACAGCAATAAAACTCACACGCAAAATTTCGTTATCTGAGCCAGAAAACATTCGAGGGCATAGGCACCTTTACACTTCTTGCGGAAGTTCTTGGTGCCGTAACAGTTGTCACTTGTCATTTTCAGAAAGTGGGGTTATGAGTTAAATAGCAGGTGAATTAATAGAAGTAGTAGATCACAACTGCTTGAACGATACACATTTTATAACTACAAACAGCCTTACACTTTATAAAAAGTTTTTTAAATGGTGTTATTTTAATTCAAATGACAACACGAGTAACACACTACATTCAATTGTCTGAACGATAACATGTAACACTCCCTGTGGATCCCCATGGCATCGTACAAACTGTCGCATGTCATTTTACAGAAAGTGAGGTTTTGAGGCTAATAACAAGTGAAGTTTTGAAGTGGCAGACTTTTGCTCCGAAGACAAAACAATCCAAAACCCTCCTGGCGTGTCTCTGCAACGCTATAGCTAAACAAAAGACGGCATTAAAAATGCTTTTTAAGCACACTTTCTTCTTCTTCTTTCGGTGATACGGAGTAGCAATACGCAGGCCCTAAGCCCCTTATTAATACGGCGCAAATTAAGAGATGCCTTCGTGCAGACCGGCACCTAGCCAAGATGTTGTCCATAGAAATGCCCCGTGCATCATCTGGCTCTAGAAGACCTAGAAGACTATCCTGACGTGCTTCCTACTAAACCTACGAAGCTAGCTTTTAAAGGTCTAGGGATGAGTTGCTTCGCTTGTCGCAGCCCAAGGTGCGAAGCCCAATATGAGGCGAACTGAGAATGAGTCCAGTCTCTAATTGCTTGCTTTAGATAGACCGAGGGCCGGTTCAGGGCCTGAAAAGGGTTCCAAGGAGCCCTCCTTTGCCATGTTACTGTGACCGGGCACCCAGATTAATCGAACCCAGTTGGTTGAGCCGAGCCTTTCCAAGGCCACTCAACAATCCTTTGCGGCGTGACTGTCGGAGCATATATAACTAGATATGCCTGTTCTGGTAGCCTCTGTCGAGGTTTTCCTGGACACAAACTAAGATTGCAAAGACCTCAATCTGGAAAACGGTAGAAAACTTGCTTACTGCGACAGACAATTTCATTCTAAATTGGTCGCCATAAATGCCAGGCACCACAACCTGCATCTGTTTTCGATCCATCTGTAAACCACAGTAGATCAGAAGATCTGACGCGGTCCCTAAGCAGTGATGGGTATTCGTCTCTTGCAGGGATAGTTATCTCGTAATTTCTAGTGAAGGAATAGCAGGGAACACTACATCACTGCGAGCACTAAGCAGCGGGTCAGACTCTATCAAATGAGACAGAATCTGAACGTGTCCCTTCCGCCTCCTATTACCCTTCCAAAGGTTGCTGGTGAACAGGTGCTGTAGAGAGCCATCTTTTTTTGCTCGTTTGTTGGTCAGAATTGAACCTGGTTTGGTTGGTTGTGAAGGATTAACTGTGCCCCCGAAATTTCAAATGTCATCAACATTACCTCTCTAGATTGCCATTTAGGAGAAAGGAAGGTTATGATTCAAATGACAGGTAACAAAACTGTCAACTGTCAAATCACAGTTTGCCTGTTTTGCTTGCTTGACGTGCCATTTAAATCGCTTTCTCTGGAACAACTTACTGTCCCTCAACTGTTTTCTTTTTTCTCATTTTTTTTTTAGAACAATTGTTTAATTTAATTTTTATTTTTTTTTGACATCTAACTTTAAAAGCACTTCAGTCAGTTGGAAAGCCGATCATACTTAACACTTCCATCAGACGTACTTGGAACTTTTTTATTTACTAATAATAACACAGCAAACTTGTCAATTTACATATCTTCCAACTTTTTTATGTTTCAAAAACAAAACTAAAAATTTTAAAGGGAGCAGTAGCCTCATCAATCCCTTCTACACGCTTCATAGGCTTAACGTAAAACTCAAAAACACATTAAAAAACTAACGATACTAGGAAGTGGAAAGCTACAAAAACCATTTTAGAAAATACTAGCAGGCTTCGCATTAAAACAAAAAAAAAAGGTTTTTGCCATTTAAAACAAACCGAGATACCTTTCGCAAAATATTAATAAGGTTCTCGGGGTAACCTTTGTTTTTATTTTCTTTTTAATTTCATTGATTTCTCTTGATAGCTGACCCCATCAAAGGTCATGCAGACGTATGATCCACAAACGAACTTTAAAAACCCACAGGAAAAACTAAGATATAAAACAAGCGCATTTTTGGGAACAAATTCAACACATTTCATAGCCTTCGCTCGTTTAAAAGCTTTCTGATAGAGCCATGTTTCTTATTAAATAATCATTGGAGTGCTATTCGATTGTTTTTTCAATTGTTTTTTAAGAGTCATCGCAAGAGTGTTTGTGTCAATTTCACGTGAATTTCCGTATAATAAGTTTCTGGACATTTTCTTTCGGTTGTGGATTTACTGGAAATCCTCAGCTACGCAACTTCAGTAAGGAGTGTTCAATGACCATAACGAAATCAATTCCGATGAAAAATAACCATTTACATAACTGAAGTTCCAAAAATACACTTCGTGGTATCAAACTAATTATATTTCTAAACAATTTAAAGAAATGATAATAAAATTTGCTGAACTGTCAATTAACATTTATCAAGGATCAAAGACAACAATTAAATATTGAAACAAAAAAAAAATCGACCGATCCTCTTCGATCGAACAAAAACTAAGTATGTACTTCAACACATCAAGACAGCATTAACATACGTCATCATCTCGAAATTCGATAACGATGAGCGATACGAATATACAATTCACATTGTTTATTTACAATATTTAGGATAGATACAACAATCGCACAAACATAAGCAATACTTGAAATGTCTAACGTTATCACATGTGCCATTTGATAGCATTTTTATCGCTTATAAATTGATTGTGGGCGGCTTCGTTTCGAAAAATACCGATAAATGAATAGGTTTTGGTTCATCTCAACATCTTCGTCAGGTTTTGCTTTTTTACCCTTAAATTTTTGCCCAAAATTGTTTACAAGTAGGAAATACGTAACCAACAACAAATAAATAAACAAACTTAGTTTAAAAAAATATTTACGTTAGTAGAAGTTTTTTACCGTCTTCGTACGAACAGAAAATTCCCCCCAAATCAAAAAATAATCAACAAATGAAAAGCAGATGTTGACCTATTGATTGAATTTTAACTATCTTCTTCCGACCGAATAATAAGTGGGTAATCAATATTTCATGGAATGTTGTATATTTAACCCCTTAACTTTCCTTTTAAAAACCCGAATCCATCCCTCATTTATAAAATTTAATTAACACCACGTTTTTTTGGACAATTTGCAAAAAATTCGATTCTATCAACGGTCAGGTCAACAACCTTTAGGCGAAATACGAAAAAACTAGGGATCAACGTACTGATTGATTGCTCAACAATACTAATCAACATTATCGGATAATGGATCAACCCATAACCTTGACATTAAATTATACGACCGATACTTTGGCATCAAGAAGCGTTCGAAATTAACCTACCTCCCCTTAAAAAGAATAACCAAAACCCATTTATGAGATTATTAAATAAACATAAGTCTTTAAGTGAATTAGAAAACGTGGGAACATTAAGAATAGCTTTGCTAAAAACAAAACACGATAAAACAAGCGAATAATTTTTGACAAAACTTAAATGGAAGATTTCTTTGATAAAAAAAGAATATATTAATCTTTTGAAAAGGGGGGAGGAGGGGTTGGAAAGATATGATTTGTTGAATTTGTCAATGAAAACCAATTGAAACCATAGCATTAGAGAGGTTCAGATGCTCAAATGTTTAAGTCAAAATTAAATCTCAAGGGAGTAGCTGCTAAAACTTGTCTGAACAATCACAGTTATCGTGCTGAAACTTTAAAAAACTAACTGCAAACTCAAAAATGTTAATATTTGCTAGATCTACCCATTTACATGGTTTCCACTAAAACACTGACTAAATGATCTGCAAAAAAACTAGAATCAAGCAAGCATGTAGTTTGAATGATTTCCAAGTTTCGAATTTGCTGGAACACCGTTATGCTATAATTAAAACCAACTCCAAGCACAAACTTGAGATTATTTGCAGGCGAGAAAACTTACAAAACGTTTAAAATATGGAAATTAAATCGTACAAGCACTCGCTCTTTAACCTCTTAAACCCAGGAAATCCATACTGTCAATATGGTTGGTACAGTTTTCACTAAACCTGATCTACCACAAAAAAATAATTAAACATATTGTAGTGTGCCTGAACACCGCCGTGCTAAAGTAATGATGGATTTTTTTTGTTGACAAAATCGAATTTTATTCTGCCATAAATATATCAAGTATGGTACAAATATATTCCACTAAATCGGCCGTTGGTTACAATCAGCCATTATATCCACCAAATGTGAGGTTATGAAACCATAAATGACTTCTTAAGGCGTGCAAAAATCATCAATGTAGAAGTTCCACTGAAGTACGAACCAATTTACCAAGGAAAACTGATTAACCACTCTCCCTATTGATCAATCATAAATTTTAGAACTAAGATGTGTTGGTACACCGCCGTGCTAATACTACAAACCACTAAATACACACGCAAATTTGAGATTATGTAAATTGTCTTAATACATCTTAAGAGATGAAAAAATTATAACTTAATCGTAAAATAATTAGCAATGCTCATTAAAAAAGTATCTTCAATTTTACAACTGAGTTATATTGGAACACTGGTGTTAATACTACAATCACCATACCACTAACTACAAACGGAAATTTGAAATTATAAAAGCATTAACGCATTTTAAGAGATGAAACAATCATAACTTAGTCGTAAAATAATGTTCATTAAGGAAGTACCTTAAATTTCAGAACTGAATTAGGTGATGGAACACCGTCGTGCTAAAACTGCGCATAACTGCCAACTACAAATGCAGATTTGAGATTATCTGGGCGTGAATAACTTCCAAAAGGTGCAAAACATTTAATTGTACAATCACTTTGACCCCAAAGTCAACCATGACACTGATCAAAATCATGTACCTTAGAAGAATATTAACCAACAGTTGTCATTTAAACCTTCTTAAATATAAAAGGAATGTGTGAATACCATCGTGCCGTAACTACAACTACCTATTTCAAATGCATATTTTACATTAGGTTGACAAGAGTAATCGCAAAAAATGCAAAAGTTTAGCTGAAGTTAACCGTACCATTACTCAGTATTTAACCCCAAAAGGTTTACAAATACAAAGACCATATACGCAGGACTTCTACTGAAGCATCGATCCAACGAATATATCATGGGAAAATTATTATTACAGTCGTTAGTTGAACAATTTCAAATGTCAAACCCGATTTAAAAAATTATTTGATTTCGATTTCCCATGCCATTGCTCAATATTTAACCACAGGAGGCCATATATCTGACCATATATGTACATACGATTTCCAATCAAACATTAACCAAACAAATATACCATAGAGGAACGATAACCATGTTCGCTATTCGAACAACTTTAAAGTCATAAATGTGCCGGAACACCATCGTGCTATAATTACAATTAGCGACTTCAGGACGACCTCAGAAAAGATGGAGAGAAAGTTGGATCTCAACATTAGCAGAATAATCGTGAAGAATAACAGGCTACAAATGCCTAATTAAAGACGAAGGAGTGAAGAAGAAATTAGTTAAGGTGCGGATAACGTCTAAGATGTTCAAAACTGCCAATTTAATTGTACATCCAAACTGCTTAAATCCCAAAACGTGCACGGCCTGTCTATCTACGAGTAGAACTTCTACTAAAATCTAAATAAAACAGAAAATTATTACAAACTGTTTCAACCACAAGATGCACCAAACTACAATAGTTTCAGAATACATACAGCTTCGGGCTGCCTCTACAATTACTTCAACTTATTCAAGCCTGCCTTTTGGAAAATTGCAGCCAGTCTACGGAAATAACATGGGAAATTGCTGTAATTGCCATAGAATGCCTCGCTCTGCATTAGAAAACAGTTTCGGAATACATCAAACTGTCAGTCTCAAAATATCCAGGAATTATCTAGTATGGTAACTGCCCTATTCGGAAACAAAAGGCTATCCCTGTAGTCAAGCTCTGAACTGCAGTATTGGCAAATGGGCTATACGATGCTAGAAATTAACGATAATGTGCTGGAACACCGGCTTGCTTATAACCACAACTGCCGATTCTAAACTCCTAGTTAACATCAACTAAGAGCTAGCCATCCCCAAAAGGTGCAAACATGACATTAACCGCATTTAATCCAACGATATTCAATAATTATACACTCAAAAAAGTCTACAGCCAATCTAGGGCTTTCGCCAAAGCTGAAATTACAATACCGCGCTGTACCGGAACACCGTTGTGCTATAAAACTACAACTACCGATTCCAAACACCTAGTTGATATTAGCTTCACGTGGTTCATCCCTAAATGATGCATAAATGACAGTAACCGCATTATTTAATCCAATGGACATTCAACAATTATACACTCAAAACAGTCTTCAGACAATTTAAAACTTTTCCAAAGCACAAAAAAGTGCCACTGATGGTGATTATTTTACAAATCTTAAATTAGAAAATCATACTGGAACACCGTTATGCTATTAAAACTTCAGCTAACGCAAATTTTAGATTAGTTCAATGCATCCGACTTTTAAGAGGTACAAAAAATGGTTTTAAGTCGATTTATTTTAAATAAAAGGTCTACAAAACATCGATATAGAATTTATAAAAAAGTCCCGGCAAACAATTTGGCATGAAAATATCAAATTTAATTAGCGTATTACGCCGGAACACCGTCGTGCTGTAACTGAAACTACTGCAAATTCACAATTCAATAAGCGCATTTGACCTTTAAGAGATCGAAAACAATGCTAAATTGATTTATTTTACATCAGAAGTCTACTATTAGTCATTATTTTTAAGTAGTATAGAATAATGATTAAGGCATTATTTAAAAAACCTCGATTTTCATTACGGTAATCTGCCGCAACATCGTCGTGCTAAAGCTAGAACTACCACAGGCTAAGAATCTTAAGAAAAATGATATTAACTCAATTTATTCATGTAATCAATCACTATTTAAGTCTCAAAAGGTTTACAGTCCGCCAATAATGAGCTTACATTGTATCCCTAACGAAAACGGTTTATTATTTAAGGAATCCAAAATTTCAGAAACGCACTGAGCTAGAACACCATCGTGCTAATTCAAACATAAACTTGACAGCAGCCAAACGTGGTTAACTCCCCAGAAAACGGATGTGATAATCCGATCACTCATTATTCAATCTCAAATAGTCCACAAACCACCAATCTAAAGTTTTTACTAACGCAATGATGACAAATATGCGATTATGATTAAACCACAGATTATCCGAACAATCTCAAGTTTGTCCGAACACCAATGTGCTATAACTACAAGCTCAAATTATGGTTGCAAAAGCAGATTTGTCATTTTTTGAAAAACGGAAAATCACTCAAAACGTCTACGAACTATCAATATATTTTCTTCTAAACAATTGACGGAGGATGGATCACTTGTTTCTGAAACAGGGCAGCCTAGGTGTATTAATTCTTGAGGGTAGTTTGAGGAATTTTGGGGCAGTTTAGAGGAATATAAGATAGTCACCAGCTATTTTCTACATTTTTATGGCAATTTGGAGAAAGCCAAGGCAATATAAACGTACTCCGAAGCAGACAAAATTCAGTCTTTTGTTTGTAAGAACCGATGGTCAGCCAATTTGGTAACAGAAATTACCATATATTTTGGAACTCATACAGGTATTTCCGAAAGGTACAAAAAGGCGAAAACAAGAACCTGAAACCTGGGAAAACTCGAGAATAAAACGCGCTAGACTAGATCACTTTCAACAGGTCGATGGTTTCCCAAAAATATCCTTGGTTCGATATTTCCACAACTATCATTAACCAAACCCAATAGAAGCCTTCTTAACTGATTTGAAATTATACGTTGTTATCCTTTTTTTCCCTATTTTTCAAGCGTGACAGATATTTAATTATCTTTCATTACTCCAACCTTTTTGAATTATTCTTTTCTTTTTTCTGCTAAACGTTTGCAATTAATAGCTTCAAATTAATTTACAATTTTTCCCTATGTTGGCATTTCGATTTTATAATTAATTAAAGCATTCAATTGCATCCTTCAGTTTTCCAAGTTAGTGCCAACAAGTATAATAAAACAACAAAGATAAGTTAAATTGCAACCAAAACGGAATTACGCCTCTCACATCCATTTATATAAAATAATACAAAATAAACCTTCCTCAAGACTTGAATTCGAATAGCAACCTCATAAAAGTACTACATACTTATACAAAACGCCCATTCATTCGCCGATACGATGGTGTGACTTCAGATTTTATCTGGCATATCGCCATAAAGACCTACCACATGTTAAATGACCAAATCAAGCCCACTCGTCATTAAAAAAAAAGCCAACCTGTGCTGATCTGAAACACACCACGAGGTCGAAGAAGGCCGCGAGTTTAGAAAACACAATCATTTCCTTAAAGATTAACCGTAAATCACTCGTATACCTATCACCTGAGTGCACAAACATGCTCATTTAAATTCGAATGCCCACACTCGCACAGAAAGTTCAAAGAAAACAAAAGTGAATCGAAACCGAATACCGAGAATTTTTAGAATAAAAGCGCGAATCAAAGCAACAAGTGTACGGTTTGCTTAATGTTAATGTACATTTCACTAATCGCAACCTTTCTACGAATCACATGCAGACAAACAGTCGCCTTTTCTTTCGCAATTATCACCAAGGTAACCGCTTAAATAATTTTTGTTTTCAATACTTGGAAGAAACGCGCAATCATACACTTAATATATTTTTCATCAAGCATGCCATGACAATAAATTTCTTGGTTATACCTTTTGTTTTTGATGAGCATTTGTTTTTTGTTGTTTAATTTTACAAATCATTTGTTTTAATTTTAACGAAAAAGATGCTAAATAAATTACATTCTTTTAATGATGAAAAACTGGACGACTAGATAGTTTGTAGAAATCAGCGGGATGTCCAGAATTTTTCCTTGAACTTAATTATCCGAATATTTAAATTTTCCTTGTTTACTAAAGGGGTTTCCTTACCAATTAATTATCAAACTAACTACTTCTTTAATTAATTAAAACCAGATTTTATTAACACTAATGTAAGCATTTTCAGCAATAAAATAAATCTATAAATCTCCGTAAAAGCTTTGTTATTCGGTTATTCCTAAAAGTTGTAGGGGGTGCCCCTTCGATGTACTGCAAAAACCACTTCCTGTCGTTGCAGATTTTTTCAAAATCAGAAAGACCGATAACAGCAACGCTTAAATGAGGAAAATCACAGTGTAAGCATCCGGAAAATTAAATAAAATCACAAGGTAAAACCATGACTAAAAATCACATGTTGGAGCAAAACAAAAACAAACAACCAAATAGGTAGTAATGTGCGTTTGTTTAACACGATCGTAGCGAAAATTCCAATTTGTTTACATTTTTTTACAGTCGTGCAAACAATTTACCTTCACGTCGAATTTCCACCATTCCATCGTAATAAAACAAGTGATTAACGTTTTTAATTTTGCTTAATTTTGCATGAAAAAATCGACCGCAAATAACATCAAAACGAAACAAATGAACTTCAAGGAAAAACTGATTAAACTTACAACTCTTCTGCCGGATCGATACTGAAACTTTCTAGAAATTAGTTTTCAACCGAAACAAAACCGGGTAATATTAACCTTAATATACAAACGGGGGAGTACCAAATACCCTACAAAATCAGTCAACTTATAATGAAATGGTCCGACTCCTTCATAATTAATTTAATAACACTTTATTTTTATTACGGGTATCTGAATATCACTCAAATAGCTCTAACTTGAAATGCACAATACAGTAATGCATAGGGAAGAGCCTGAGGCTTAACGAAAGGGTTGATTGCTGAGGCTGATGTAACCTAATTTGTTAATAGGCCAATCTAAAGGCACTCGCTGGGCTAATTCAGCCTTGGCACGAAATTTTTGAACCAAGACACCAAAACGCAAAGCATTAAACTGAGGTTTAAAGAGGTAACAGGGCGGCCTTGTTCATTAGTAGGTCAGTCTAAAATCACTCTTTGAGGCAATCTGAAACACTTTCAGACACCCTAAGGCAGGATAAACAACGCCCAAATGCAAAGCTGAAGAATTAAATTGATGTTTAACGGAACGATTAAGTACTGAGGTAGCTGTATTCATTAACACGAGAGTCTAGACGATTTAAAAGGGTTCATGAAAGATGTTTTTGAACACAGGCCACCAAATTCAAAGCGAAGGAATTAAATTGAGGTTTAAAAGTTTAACAGAGGAATTAAGTACTGAGGTCGCCTAGTTCCTTACTAGCCAAAACGCAAAGCAAAGAATTGAAGAGAGCTATAACGGACGGGTTAACTACTGAGGAAGTTTCATCCATTAATAAGGCAATCTCGGAGTACTCATTAGACAACTTGAGACAGTTCAGGCAATCTGAGGCAGTATTTGTTAAACTTCCAACGCAAAAATATAAAGCAAAAGAATTAAATTGGGGGTGTAATAAAATGCGTGACAACCGAACTTTGTTCATTATACAGGGCAGCCTAGATGCGCTCTTTGAGGCAGTTCAAGACAGCCTGAGGCGGTTCGGAACAAATGGAAGTTTAACGGAATCATTAACTATCGGGATAGCCTTACTCGTTAATAAGGCAGTCTCAAGGCCATGATTAGGCAACTGTAGGAAGTTTGAAGCAAAGCGAAGGAACTAACTTGGCGCGTAACAAAGTGTTTGATAACCAAGCCAGCTTTACTCACCAAAGGGCAGTTTAAATGCACTCCTTGGGCACTTCGAGACAGTTTAAAACAGCCTGAGGCAATTGGGTACAACCTGAGGCAGCATATTTTTAAGTGCAAAGCGAAGGTATAAATGGAAGTTTAACGGAATAATTAATTAATAAGATACGCTAGAGGCACTTGTTGAGCAATTTAAGACAGTTCAGGCAGCCTGATGCAAGACTTTTTCAACGTTCAACGCCCAAAAACAAAATACCTAAAAGAATTAAATTAGAGGTGTAACAAATACCGTGACAGGTCAAGCAACCTAAAACAGTATTTTTTGAACATTCAACAACAAAATGCAAAGCCAAAGCATTAAGTTGGGGTGTAACAAAATGCTTGATAACCGAGGTAGCTCTGTTCGCTAATAGGAGGGCAATCTATGGGCACTTTTTGTACACTTTGGCGCAGTTCTAAATAGAAGATGAACTACCGACGTAGTCTTACTAATTAATAAGGCAGTCCAGAGGCACTCGTTCGGCAATTTGAGACAGTTCTGGCAGTCTGAAGCAAGACTTTTTGAATGTTCAACAACAAAATGCAAAACGAAGGTATAAACAGAGGCTTAACAGAAGCCTTAACTACTGAGGTAGCCTTACTCATTAATTAGGCAAATTTGAGACAGTTCAGGCACCTTGATGCAAAATTTTTGAAACAAATTAACAAAGTGTTTGATAACCCAAGTAGCTTTGTTCATTAATTGGACAGTCTAGAGGCACTCTGAGGCACTTCAAAACAGCCAGAGACCATTTGGAACAGTCTGGACAGTTCGGAACAACATGTGGCAGAACAATTTTCAACAACACTCGACAACAAAATGCAAACCATAGATATGAAATTGAGGTTTAATGGAAGAGTTAAGTACTGAGGTGTCGTTGTTCATGATTAGGGCAGTCTTAAGGCCCTCTCTGGGACAACCTAAGGCGAACGCGCAACACCAACATAGAGGTTTAACAGAAAAATTAATTACTGAGGCAACTTTGTTCATTAAAGGCATTGTCAACTTATGCAACATATTTAGTAAATATCAAAATACGTTAGTTAAAATACTCGTAAAAGTACCCGCATTGGTAGAATTTCAATATCTTTGATAATAACCACAATAAACGGGTAGAGATATTTCAGATCCTACGTACATGACGTCACTAGTGTCGACCTCCGGAGGCTGCTACACAACGAACATAACCTAAAAACACGCCAACATAACCTAAAAACACGGCAACATAACCTAAAAACACGCCAACATAACCTAAAAACACGGCAATATAACCTAAATTTAGCGTTGTACTTGTAGCTATGCTAGAGCTCTTACCGGCGACCGACGTAGATGACGTCATAGCTTAAATTTTTAGCTCCCATAACACGGTAACGAATTAAAATTCGGCCGTAAAATTTTGCAAAGGTGCAATACTCAGTTTACTTAATCAAATTACAAAATAAAAAAAAATCGACTTTTCATAAGTTGACAATGCCTTTAATAAGATAATCTAGAGGCACTCATTGGACAATTTGAGACAGTTGAAGCCGCCTGTAACAAGACTTTTTGAACATTCGACGCCAAAATGCGTAGCCAAGTATTAAATTGGGGCATAACAAAGTGTCTGATAATCTAGGTAGTTTAGTTCATTAATAAGGAAGTCCAGTCTTTTTGGACACTTTGACGCAGTTCAAAATAGCCTGAGGCAGTACAGAAAACCAATAAGGCAGACTGGAGGCACTCATTAGATAAATTCAGACAGTTCAGGCAACGAAGGATTTCTTGAACGACCAACATCAAAAAGCAAAACAGAAGAATTAAGATTAATTACGGAAGTACCCTTGTTCATAATTAGGACAGTCTAAAGGCACTCTCTGGGGCAATTTGAAGCAGTTCAGAACAGACTGATATTTTTGAACACATATGTAACACCAAAATAGAAGGTGTTAATTAGGCTTTTCGCGCACTCTGTTGCATTGATGGAATGCGACGTTTCGACTGAATTTGCCCTCGTCTTCAGGCCTGAACAGGATGTGCGAAAAGCCCAATTAACGCCTCTAATAGCAATCCACACATTTACAGAAATTTAAGGGAAGAATTAGCTACTGAGGTAGCATACTCATTAATAAGGCAGTATAGAGGCACTTATTAGGAAATTTGAGACAGTTCAGGCAACCTGAAGCAGGACTACTTGAACGTCCAACATCAAAACGCAAAGCAAAAGAATAAATTAGAGGTAACAAAGAGTGTAACACCTGTGGTGGCTTTGTTCATTAATAGAACTAATCTAGAGGCACTCGTTGGGCACTTTGAAACAATTTAGAACAGCTTAAGGTAGTTCAGAAGCTGCAGCTGTTGGAAACAACCTGTGACAGGAAGAATTTCAACACTCGACACCAAAATACAAAGCAAAGCTTGAATGGCAGTGTAAAGGCGCCCTCTGGGGCAATTTGAGGCAGTTCAGACAGACTGAAGTAGCACATCAAAATGCAAAGTAAAAGTATACATAGAGGTTTACCGAAGAAGATAGCCTTACTCGTTAATAAGGCAGTATAAAGGCACTCATTAGGCAATTTCAGACAGTTCAGGCCACCTACAGCAAGACTTGTTGAATGCTGCCACCAAAATGCAAAGTAAAAGAATTAGATTAAGGTGTAACAAAGTGCTTGAAAACCAACGTAGCCTTTTCCATTAATAGGACAGTCCAGAGGCGCTCTTTGGGTACTTTAAGACATTTCAGAATGACATGAGGTAGTTCGGAACAACTTATGGCAAGGAAGTGTTCAACACACAACACCAAAACACAAAGCAGCAATTAAACTGAGGTTTAACCATTGAAGTATCCTTGTTCGTTAATAGGGCAGTCTCAAGGCCATCTCTGGGGTAATTCAAGGCAGCCTGAGGCAGAATGTTTTTGAATGCACAACACCAGTACACACAGCGAAGGAATTAAACTGAATATTAAGGCAAGGGTGGAATAATTTTTCGTTAATACAACAATCTAGAGACACTCTTATGGCAATTTAAGGTAGCTTGAGGCAGTTCGGGAAAGCTTGAGGTAGATTACTTTAGTGAAGTAAGGGAATTAAATTGGGTTTTAATACAAAACTTAAACTACAAAAGCAATGTTATGTTAATTAAGAGTGCAGTTGAGTCTTGAGACCCTGCGAAATGCAAAGCGTTGTAAGGCTGTTCAAGACCCTTTAGACAAATATAAGGCAATTTACAGCAAATATTTAGTGTAACAATCATTATATATTTTGGCGGAAGTATTCTTGGAGAAACCGAGGTTCTTACAAAAGAAAAGCATTCCGAGGCAGTACAAGAAAAATTTAAATCAGATCGTAACCAACCCCTCAAGTTGAACATAGACTAAGAATACCCCGACAGATAATTAACAACAGACCAACCGACATTCCCATCTTTAATCAACTAGCTTATTTACAAAAGCTGAGCTGATACGCTCTTAGCTTTGTTTACCCAAAAAATTACCATTCTTACAAATCAAACAAGCTTCTCATCGCTCGGCCTTATAACGGCTTTGGGTTTAAAGGAATCAACAGATATACTTAAAAAACAGATGTCTTTGCCCAGCCCCGTATTTTACTAACAATCCAATAAGATTTTAACTTAACTGTTATTTCGTATGAAAAACCTTTTCATACTCGTTACACTCGAAAGCAAGAAAATAGCTATCTATGTAACTGTAAACTTAATTAGATAAAAATTTCGACAGACAAAACACCTTCAAGTGCATTACAGAGATAATACAAATACCAATAATCGAAACCGCTTATCTTTACAGCCTACCAAAAAATGATAAGGATATTACATCCTTCTCTAATGGAATACCAATCCACACAAACAATCTGATTAATTCAGGTCAGTTAATTTATAAAAGTTACATTACATACAATAAAATTAATAATTACAATAAAGGTTAAAAGCTATAAAATGCCGAATGAACACACCATTAAACCCAATTTTTAACAAATAAAACATTTAAGCTAATCTTTTAAAACATTTACGAGCAATTTAGAACAAAACAAAGCATGATAAATGGAATGATAAAATTATCTTAAAGATCGGTGTGAGTATATTCATATCGTCATTCAACCGGTTTACAGATTTACAGATTACTATTAAGCTCTTGTTTTAATAGTTTTAATCCCTATTTATATCATTTATTTAAACATCGGCTCTTCAATTTAACGATTTTTTTATCTTGATTAAGAATCGTTAACATTTCTGAAAGTTAAAATTTATAATCATAAGATGAGCTTCCAAAGGAATTTTATGGAAACATACCCATCCATCTGTAAATTTATAAATCTAGGATATTTAGTAAGCCCATCAACACTGAATGTTTCAAAAATCAAGCTCGACCCTAACATCCTACATTTCTGTAATAGTTTCATGCATCGTTAAAGGTGCCATTTATCCCTGATTCTTTTCTCATTGCCATATACTTAGTGCAATTTAAACATCGACCTAACTGTGATGTAACCGCTTGTTAAAATAAGTTTCAATGGCATTATTGTATTAACCACAATGCTGCTAATTTTTTCTCTTATTCTCATTCTCATGTTCTAACTGAGCTTGTATCAGAGGTACAGTTAGCTCTAGGTAAAAAATACTACTTAAATTAATTATTAATAAAAAAGTAAAGCAGAAGTCAACCAGATAGTTAATAGAAAAGTTGGTTTTTGGACTTAATTACATGTTACGGAAGACTGTTCAGTTCGGTTCGGTTAGTTTATCAATAATACTAATAGAAATCTTGGAAATGAAAATACTTAAGAAACAACATGAAGAAGTCTAATTAATACATAGATTATCCAAGGCCTATTACATAGGTTGACTATTACTGACACTGTTATTTCCTAATCGCAATGGCAAATCCATGCAGAAACAGTAATTCAACCGGATACATTATTAATCCACATTTTCATAACAAATTGAGCCACCAACTCAGGGATTTTGTCTGATCCGTTCTCATCTCATCTCATATCGCATCTGCGTATACGAATACCTCACATTTAAAAGACTGAAAAACCACAGAAATTATTTGGCCCTATCGATTAATTATGGGACTGTTTATCTCCTCTTTTCTGAAGTGTAAGTAAAGTCAAAATGTAGTAACTACTTACTTGTACATTTTCAACATGTAATATTTATGGTTTGCTTAAGTTTACAACAACTTTCCCTTGTAGTTTTGCTAAAACAACTGAAATATAATTAGAGATTATTGTAGTGGCAGTGGTTTAAATTTCTAATGGTTATACTTGTACATCATGGGAAGCTCGACTGATTCGACAACTTCACAAGGAAACAAATGAATGTAGGACATTAACATAAACAAATGAACTAAATAAGCGTCAAACAAATGAATAAATAAGTAGCATAAAACAAACAGATTTGTTGTGCCAGTTTCAAGGCGCCAAGGATACTCAACTATAAATTTTCTCCCAAATTTTTTTGCATGGTTTATTAACAAACGTGAAGCTTATTGTTTAAAAATTCCCATTTAACTGTTAAGGCCGTAGATAATACGTAACATGTAAATGCAAGAATTTTGCTCGAGAGCACGGAAGCTAAATAATGAATAAACAGGAAAGTTTTTCTCACAGACGTCACGTCTAAACAATAAGTAACCCAATTTTGCGTTCGCTCCCAACTGTATTGGCTATTGTTGACAAGTGTCTTGCCTGAACATTTTCCCCGCGCCGGAGGCACACAGGCGACAATGAGAAAGAGACCCTTGTCTGATTAAAATCACGTTGTCCTTGGAGGCCAATAAGAAAACAAAAATGACCTAACCTACAAATATTTGTAAGGGAAATTAGCACTTTTTAAATAATAAAGGAATATGCGTGCGAGTATTTAGAGGACGGGGGGTCTTAAGTGTAACACGAAATCTTATAAATTGATTATAAACAGCCGTCAGAATGATGTCCTTAGACGGCAATCATTTGACATGTAACCTAACCTAACTGACGTGCGTGAAATATTAACGAATTTTCGTTGTACCCGAGATAGTGGGCAAGAAAATACGCCTCTACGAGAACATTACCCGCTGTTTTACAAACAATTAATGTCTTAAGCGGTGGAGGAGATCGTCACTGGAGTGACGTTTTTATTTACACAACAAAAACGTACCTTGGTTCTTGTAACAACGTGTGTGGCGAGCTTGACGACGGCAAAATTACCTTTCCCAATAGTCTTTTCTAGTTCATAATAACCCACACGCACTAATCTGTCCACAGGGTATGATTTTCCCGACATTTTTCACAATATTTTAAACTTAGGTCGTCACCACCAAGATTCCTACAGCCCACTGAACTAGTACGTGCTTCGTCTTCTAGATCTCGCTGACGCTGACGTCACTGGACGTCACAGTACAGTACGATGCGAAAGTTAATCCGCTTCATTCTTAAAAGCTCAGGCAATATGTGAACCGCGACATAATTGAAAGATGCCACCCCACTCTCCCTTTTTATTATCATTTTCCACCCGAATCACCATCGTCCTTAAATAACACCACTTTCATCGTTTCATCGTTTGAAAACACCCATTTTCCTCGGTTTACATACAAACACCGGCGTGAATGCAATCTCAATACACATTTGTATAAAATATTGCCTATCTAGCAGCCAACTTGCCCTAGTTTTTGTTTTATAAACAATCAAATGAAAACATGCACAGGGTGTTATTCAAATATTGGACCATTTTAACGAAACTGCCAAAACAAAAAGTAACGAGCTATTTAATTATTGCGATGCGCCTTTGTTTTACACTTACGTCCGTACAAATCTATATTTCTTTATTAATTTAACAGGCGCCGCCGTATACGCGCGTATTAAACCTAATAGGAATTTGCATTTCGATGTATGGTTTTTATCACTTGCTTTATTATCTATTTAATACATAAAGGTTTTTTAATATTTAATGGATTTCTTTAAATAATTAGCTATAAATTTAGGCAGTGGTGATTTTCATATGTAACTAGAATTTTATTCGTTGAATTGCAACTATTAACAAATTTGTTTTATGATGGAATTTATTCTAAAATGTTAAGTACCCTAAACGAGAATTATTTCATTTTTACAATATTCAAGACCGTAATAATTAATATGTGGGGCTAAGGAGGCCAAATCTTTCTTGTTCCTAAGTGACCTAAGTTTCGTCAATTTAATTTAGATGCTTCGTAATTCTTTAAAAATTTTCTTTTAATTAGAAGACCATTCTTTCCTAAAGAGCTACGCCCTTGATCCTTGTTGTATTCACAAAATCATAAAATAATCAACAGCAAAAAAACAAAACACTAAACCTTGTTTAAATGTTAGTAGGCCAAGCCAAGTCGTCCTCATCTTCCTGATTAAATATTAATACGTGCAATAATTCTTACAGTTCGCCGTATCTCAAATCTCAGTCCCAGTAATAATAATAATGAAATAACGTGAATTCGTAGTGTCAAAAGTAGCGCGAAGCCATCGATTAATTTAAATTGAGGTTACAAATTGTAAAACCCACGTCATTCTCTCACAATTACTATTGGACAAAGGACAATTGACGTACGTTCCGATGTTCAACTGTTCTTTTACATGCATTCGTCCATTAACAATTCATTTGTTTTAACTTTGATTTCGTTTAAAAATTTAGTTATTTACGTTAGATGGAGTTAATCGTCTTGCCTTTTTTGCTGCGATTAATTTATTTATTATAGATAAGGTATTTCTGACGTCTATTTTCGCCTCCCTCGTACCTCAAATAGACGCTCGGTTTTCTAAATTTGGTCCTTGATTATCACTCGGGTTTAACGTTAACTTTAGGATTTATTTTGAATGCCAAAATAAGGCATCTTTGATTTGTACTTGTTGAATAATGAACACAAAAAATCATTAAGGGTTTTATTGGCGTTAAGTGCAGCCTATTATTATTCTTAGGTCTTAGTGCTAATAATACTATGGCGACGAAGTAATGAATATTAATGAATGAAAATATGCGTCTGTAGCTAAATAAAACTTATTGCAATCGATACGTACGCTAGAAACAATTTTGTTTAAAAGTAATTAAACTGAATAAAACATAACCTCACTTTTGATGTTAATAACCTCAAATACTTCTATGAAAAATAAAGATGGCGTAATCTGTTGCAATTGTTTATTATAATTATTGTTACTTCTTTTTACGAAACAACTGAAATATATTTACGTTATTTGGCGGTCATATTTTTTAACAGGCAACTGATCAAAAGGAGTGGATAATAAATCTATAGAAAATATAAATGTCAAAATTAATACGCTCTATTTATAACAGTTATGTAATTAACGTAAAGAGCGTGAACGGTGGCTAACCGTGTAAAATGTACGTCATTCTTAAAGATTTATATCGTGTATTTGATTTTTGGCAAAGTGACGAGGCGCACAGTAACAAACGACATCGTCGAATGTAAAAACATTAGACCGTAGTCGCCTCCTTTATTATGCGAAGACAGGAGAGATAAATCAATCATCCGTATCCAAAGACGCAAGCAATTCATCCCCCTATCCAGAGAATCATGAATAAAAGGAAGAGGAAAGGATAATTGAGATAACATTATAACCCGGAGTGTACGACTGACGTCACGGGAGGATGACGGTACCGGTCATCGAGCTCTAGATCGACTGCATGCGACACTAACGCAAGAGTGATGCAGCGGCGACATCGCCAACTAACAGAGCACGTCACTGAATTCGCACTCATTGTTGCGCTTTTGTAATGCAAAATCATTACTTCACATCCTCATGCATTCTCTGGTGTAACCTGCCGCCCACGTAATATCTTTACCAGTAAATGAAGTCGATCAAATTTAGGTCATAATCTTGATACGCGCCGGTGAATGGGTAACTAGGGTTTTCTTCCCTTTGTATACTTCTCCCCTTCGTACACCCTCATTCAGTAAAAATAATTGAAATAACACGCAGACGTCATGATTTCTCTGAAAATTCGTCGGCATTTCACGTTAGCTAAAATAATTTAGGCAACAAATGAGTTTCGTATTCGTTTTTGTCTCCGAAATATGTATTTTAATCAGTTAATCTTCCTGGATTCCCCGTGCTTAATTTAAGGGACAAAAAATTGAAAATCGCAACTACTTTTGAAGTCGGCTAAAGCCAGTCGTTCCTCATTTGTTTTTCTTCCCTACAGGAAGGAAATTAGATACACAAATGGAGCAAAGGCATGCGCAGCTTCAGGCGTGTTAACAATCCTTCAGCAGATTCAGATATCTGGCACAAATTTAATACAAACAACAGGGATGAGAAAGGAGTAAAGTGAAACAATAGGAAAATGGCACATTGTCATACTACGTTCTTTTGTTTTTGTGGGTATTCATTTGTTTGACTAACTTACGAACATTACCTATATTTAATAATGCGATTTTCATTTTAAATTTCATTCGATTCTTCCTAAATTTCGAATTTAGGAAATGTAGCTATAATAAGTTGCAAATGTATTAAATGAGATTGATATCAAGATTTTTTAAATTACATTGTATTTGTATTTTACAATCTACAATTCTACGTAAACCAATGTGAACTAGGTAATTCATAAAATTTAGTCAATGATTTTCAAGTTTCAAAAGGATTCCTAGCGTACTCTGTGACTAATTTAACAAATTTGGATTTGACGTGTGGTTTGTTTCTTTACTAAGAAGGCGGTTTTGCCATCTAGTGATGGATTGTTGTAATGTAAGCCCAAAAATCTGCAATGCAACTTAACTATGTAGGATTTATGTATACAAGGTGTATCCAAATTCGAATGACAAGCTTTAAATTCTTTCAAATCAATTTTAAAGATTTCTCGACCCTTGCCTAATATACTCAGTTTAAGAAACTTATTTAATAACAATCGATTCTGTCAAGCACGAAAAAAGTAAGGAATATTAGTGTAACTGAAAATGGCATAAAATTAATTGAAATGTTTTTAAAAAATCGAAAACGATTTATTGGTGTAATAAGTACAAATAACTATGTGCAGAACAATATATTTAAACCCAAGTTATAGAAGGCAACCTTTCTTGACCACGCGTCTGAACGAAGAACGGACGGACGAGTGCTTCAATAGTATTCTGTTATTCTGTACAGAGTTTTTTATATTAGGTAGTTCCCTGTTTCAGCTTTTATTTATATAATTTGTTAGTGTTTATTTCATTTAAGAATAAAACTCATTTTGACATCAAAAAGCGTGCTAAAATACGTTTATACTTTATAACTATGCTAGATTGAAACATATGCAAAATGAAACGCAAGAAAACGAGGAACAACATAAACAAATTGCAACAAACTTATTCAGAACAAAGAATAGAAGATGGATGGATAAGAAAATGTACGCAGAACTGAGAATAGAAACAGAGGGAAGAAAAGTAAATACACCAATCTGTAAAGATGGCAATGGATAATTATTGTTAGAAAAAAAAACAAGTTCTCTATAAATGGAGAGACTACTTAAAAACCTATTACACAGTGACGTAAACGAACTAGCAGAATTCTAAGGGGAAAAAACACAGAAGAAGTAAAAGAACCTGGATGAGAGGAAATTTGTGTAATGCTAAAATACAGTGGGGAAAGAAAATCCACCAAATATGGCACGAAGAAAAAATGCCCCAGGATTGGAAAAAAGCAATAATAACTAATTCCCATATTTAAAAAAGGGGAACAAAGAGTACTTAAAAACTACAGAGGCATAAGACTACTACGTGTAGGTAATTTATAAGATAATGAGGGGTATAATCCACAACAGACTATCGAATTACACAGAGAAAATCTTAGATTTAGAAAACACAAAACACCGGTCTACGATAGACAGCATACACACGATGAGGCAAATATTTGAAAAAAAGTAAAGAATTTAATATCGACATTTATAACCTGTTCATAGACTATAATCAGGCCTTTGCTAAGATCAATAGAAGTAAAATGCTGACAGAAATGAGTAGTTTAGGAATTCCCACCAAGCTGTTACATCTTATCAAAATTATTATCCCAGACTCAACAGCAATAGTTAGAACAAGAGAGGGTGACACGGAGATCTTCAATATCAGGGAAGGTGTCCAATAAGGGGATGTGCTATCCCCTATATCAGGGGTCGGCAAACTTTTGAGACGGAAGAGCCAATCTTGTCCCTTACAACAATTTAAAAATTATTCGAGAGCCATAAATATATTTTTACAAATAAAGAAAATTTAAAATAATATTATAACAAGTAATAGTATTCATTATATCTTTATCGAAATAAGAAAAATTTACACCAAAAATTGCTCTCGTTGATTTAATTTTTAATCAGTGTGAACAATGAGCTTGCATTTCCTTATAAAGTTTCTGGATGTCCTGTTTCTAACTAGTCATTTTTAATTTAAAGCATGATTCCAAGTTGGCATCAGTAATTTGGCTCCTCAATTTACTACATATAATGGAATTCATGCTTGAAAATCATTGAGTCTGCCTTCTGTAGGTCTTTTATGGCAGTCTGCTTGTGCTGTGAAATTAGACAGCATTTTTCTCTTCCCAATTCTTCTATTTCAGTACTAAGACGTACAAATTTGGAACTATATAAGTCTTTGCTTGTTAAGTCCAGCAATTCTATTTCAAAATGAGCCGTGTCAATATCAAACGGAAAAAAATTTAATTCCTACACATTGGCATTAAGAAGATTTGTAATAAAAGGTTTATCACTTCTGAATTCTTGAAACCTTTGAAGAAAAGATTCTCTCATGTTTAAAACTGCAGCCTTGAAATAATCTTTGTTAATGAGGGCATTGTTTTCTCGGCAATATTGAGACAAATTTGGGAAATAAACTAAAGTTCCACTCTCTATATCTTCAGCGAACAGAATCAAACGAAATAACTTCTTCTAGCATTGAAAAATCAGTATTTCCCTTGCCTTGTAATTTACGATTGTGCTGATGTAACGTCTACCATGAAGTACAATCTTTGCAACCACTGATCTTCTGTTAATTCTGGATATTGAACACCCTTGTTGTCGAGAAATAGTTTAATTTCATTTATGCAAGATGAAAAATGCTTTAACATATTGCCTTTGGAAAGCCATCGTTGTATACCACCCTGTTGTACTGGAGAAGATCTGCAAACTCGCTACGTCGCTACCCATTTCACTTAGCAACTCTTTAAGTTATCGTTGGTTAGGTCCCCTTGCTATAATGGTGTTGGTAATCTTAATTACCAATTCCATGATTTTACCAATTTCTTCTGGAAATATTTGTGCACAAAGTGCTTCCTGGTGGAGTATACATTGGTAAGTAATTACTTCATGATTAATTTTTTCTTATAAAATTGAAACAAAACCCTTTCTCGCACCCATTATACTCTTTACACCATCAGTTGCAATTGAAACAATTTTAATGAGCGGGATATGATTTTTTTCCATGCATTCAAGGACGGCATTTGCTATGTCCTCGTGAAACTGACCTTCCAATTTTACTTCAGAGCCACATGTACGTGCCAAAAGAGCCGCAGTTTGCCGACCCCTACCCTATATTATGTAACTTGGTAGGTACTTGAAGCGATGTTGAGAAGAATAAATATCAATGGTCTTATCAGTACAAAAAATATTCAAATATGCGCCTACGCAGACGACCTAGTGATAACAAGCAGAACAAAACAAGGACTAATCGAGACATCTTGTAAACTAGAGAAGGAATACCGAGCACTAGGTGTAGGTAACGATTAACCAAAAAAAAAAAACTAATTACATGACAACAGCATCGAAACATAGACTTACGGATCAACTACTACAAATAAAGAAATATGCATTCCAACAAGTGAATACATTCTACTACCTAGGCACGCAACTGGATACCAATAACAGCATGAAAAAAGTGCAAGGATCAAGTGAAGATATAGAAGCGAAACCCGGGTCCTAACAGAAACGCAAGAATAATTAAGAGTCTGCAAAAGAAAAATATTAAGAATAATATTCGGACCAGTATAAGAAGCAGAAGGCATATTGAGACCCAGAATGAACTATGAATTATACAAACTAGTGGATAATGAGTTTATTATCAAATTCACGAAAGCACAAACAATGAGCTGGATGGGTCATATTTACCATATGGATAAAACAAGAGTAGTAACCAAATGGAACCCTGGAGTCACCAGGAAGAAAGGAAGATCATACCTACGATGGAGAGATGCAGTAGAAAAAGATATACAGCAAATGGACATAACAGACTGGTGAAATAAAATTAGGAACAAGAAAATATGAAACGACATAGTGAAGAAAGCAAAAACCCACCCACATCTGTAACACCGTCGGAAAACTGAGGCATATAAGGACCAATCCACCTTGTACAAAACAACGGAAAGGATTATGAAAGCTCCATGAGAAGAGCAGGCCACAATTCACAAGGATTGTTGTGTCAACACACACACAACTTTTATATAATTATAAATTTTTAAATGTACAGCAATAAAACAGACGGCAGCTGTTGTAATTGCTTTTTGGAAAAGTGATTACTTAGTAACAGTTTACATTCAAAATAAGCAAAGTTAATTAAGTGGATAATATATTTTATCGTATCATTGATTATTAAGTCAACTTTATATTACACTTTTATTAGTAATTATACATAACATAATAGCATAGCAACTCCAACTTCATAATTCGTTAGTTACATACTATTTGTGTACTGTTGCCAATGATACGATAAAACTTGAAATATAACTCGAATATTATGCGATTTAAACCGACTCGGACGTTGCGTGGTTGACTCGGCTAGCGCCTCGTCACCTAGCAACGTCCTCGTCTATTATAAATCGCATAATATTCTTGTTATATTAATAGCTATTATGTCATACTCGTTTCTAAAGCAACGTTTTTCGGACGATTTATAGGACGAAAAGTGACACTTTAAAGTGCTAGTATCATTTTAAAGTCCTAGAACGAAAAGTGTCACTTTTTGTTCTAAAAATGCTCGTTGCTAGGAGATATGAATTGTTGCGCCTTAGATTAGTTACTTAAAACTAATGCTGCTACAAATTGCTGGAGATTTCTTTTAATGATTTAACAACTTTAGAAACAGTATGACATAAAATTATGTATGTACCTCAGACGAAAAGTGTCTTTAAGGTACTCGCAAGTAATTACGGCCTCGGCTAGTCGCCTCGGCCGTAAACAACTTGCTCATACCTTAAAGACTTACTTTTCGTCCTAGATACATAAAATACTATTAAGATATGTAATACAATAATTATAGCTAAGCTTATTAGTAAATGAAATGAACAAAAATACTTTCCCTTGGTTCTGTTTTATATTATTAAATATTTTCGTAGATGATGTCAATATCGATAATAAATTGAAGGATGACTGTTCTGTCCTGCTAAGCCCAAAAGCGGTAATTACATTTTTGAGAAAATTGATGCATCTATTACTATAATTTTACGGTAGTATCTGGCCAAAATATTCTTAGCTATCACTACAACTATGGATCAATATACTGTGATCAGCAAAACATTCACAAAATATGGGAAAACTTTATTATTTAACTATTGAACTATGTCAGTTACAACTGTTGGGCGTAGCAGGGCAATGTTAAGAATATTTTAAAATTCTCAATGCAGTATGGTTTAATTGAATTAAAAATCATGCGCAGACCACATATTCGTAACAAACATTAATTATGCTAGTTCTGTATCTTATGTAGTACTTAAAACAGATATTAACTTCACAAATTAATTTTAAAACTAACTTTTGCTTAAAACTATAAAACTACACAAAATCATAAGAGTATTAATACAAACAGAAAAATATTCTGGTAAACAATTAAATTTAATCTGATTTCAAACAAAACAAGATTTTTGTTAAATTTACTTTTACAAATTTAAACTCGGCCATAATGCTGCACAAAGCTCAAAATATTAACGAAGTTTGGGGTGAGGAGAGTGTCACTGAAAGCAGAGTGTAGCGTTGGTTTCAAAAATTTCGTCGTGGTGAATTCAGCCTCAAAGATAAAGAAGGTCGCCGGCATTCTTCTGTCGTTAACAGCTACCGCTTGAAAGCAGTCATCGAAGATGACCCACGTAAAACTACATGAGAAGCTGCTAAAGAACTCAACATTGATCATTCGACCATCGTTCGGCATTTCCATCTGGTGGGACAGGGTGCTATTAATTTTAAACACAGATGTTTTCAACTTCACCGGCTGCTTTAGTTGATTGGTGAATAATATTCCACAGAGCCATTAACTTACCGAAAGCGGAATTATATATTTTTTTATAATTAACATTTAATAACGCCATTTCACTCTCTTGTAGCAACCAAGTTTAAAGTATGTGAAGCACATTGATAATGACGAGGTACCGTCAAATCGTTGTAATCTTTGTCCACTATTTCGAACAAATTCTGTAGCAGCAACTGGTTAAAATCAAGGATATCATGTACTGTAATACAAATATGCTCCACTCAAAAAATCAATTTCTTCAGGATTAGTAATGCTTTGAGGCACTGAATAAACACGAAATGCTTTCCCAAAATTAAAAGTACTATCAGTTACTGTCGCAACAATTTGAGTGTTGTTGAGATTATATGCTTGTGGATGTCAACCAATAATTTTGCTATAACAAGATGCATATGGAAATATTTAACTCGTCAGCATGCCAATACTATTGAATGCCGTGCTAAAGAATTGTCTAAATAGTGGCAAGTAACTCCTAACTCCCTTTTGTTCTTTGAACTGCAAATGTCTGCCGTTGTACACAAACATGGGAAAGATTGTAGGTAAAGTCTTCATTAATGAATTTATCAACTCTTCTCTTTTCTTATATATTAGGTTAATGATGGTTCTCCGACATGACGGTAATGCTCCACCTGACAAACCCAAGATCAGCTGTTTCAATGATTCTTTTTCTACCATGTAAATAGGTAGTATGTCCTGTATCAATTAATTGCACACCAATTCATTAACCTGCAACAAAGAACATTGAATTTAAAACTATTCCGATTTAATGGAGCAATCATTAATAAGCAGCGCAAGCAAGGATGTAGAGATGTTTCAGGAATTAATGGCCGATCTCACCGAGCGTTCTTAAAATTTAAGAAAGACTTAAGTTGCTTAAGACATACTTATGCGGTCTCACCGTCAATTTAAGTCTTACTTATGTCTCTAAAAACGTTCTAAATATAAGTTATCAATTTCGGTGACTTAAAACGCTACTTAACCTATAAGTTGCCGCGTTCTGTCAGTATAAGAAGTAGTGGAACTTCAAAAAATGGACTTGGACAACGATTTATTATTTCTGCAAGTCTTACTTATGTCTATAAAAACGTCTTAAATATAAGTTACCAATTTCAGTGACTTAAAACGGTACAAACCTATAAGTCGCCGCGTTCTGTCAATTAAAATTAGGGGAACTCAAAAAATGGTCATATCCCCATTTGTATGAAGCGGTACTTCCGTTTATCGATTTCGAACGTGCTAGCCAATGTAAAAGCCCTTTGCCGCTTTAGTGGCAGAAATCTAACTAGACTTTGCCTAAATCGCGACTTAACTCGCTTGGTGAGACAAAACACAAATTTAAGAACAACTTTATTTTAAGAACTACTTAGCTAAGCTTTAGTGATAAGTATTGTCGGTGAGATCGGCCATAAAACTTACTGTATCAGTTGAAATGTTTTTTCTTGTTATTTGTAGCCTTTCTTCGGTGAACTTGTACTGATAGAATCTTCAACAGCTGTACGCTTTCTTGTTTTAACTTTTAGCAACTCAAATTTTCTAACTGCATTTTGATGCTTTCTCTGCAACAATAATAACTTTATTTATTATTAAATAAGAATAAATGTTGGGCAAACAATTGTTGGTTGCTACGTTTTAATGCAACATAATTTAACAAGTAATCACCTCGTAGCACAAACCACTAAGACATAAAAAATGTGGTCATGTTCATGTGTATATTACTTACCCACATGCATTTATGAAAATTTCCAGTAGAATTTTTTATGCTGTTGATAACGACTTTCTTTGGAGCACACAAAACGCATGTTCCGGACACCATAGTTTGTGAGTTTGAATCAGACTAATCCACCTATTTTTCCTCGATAAATTCAAGGCATTGTCCGTTTAGAATTGATGGCTGCATATAACTTTCCATGTTGCGCCACAAAACATAAACCCTGTTGCACTTGCACCGCACTCACAGTAATAAAACATAGTCTTCTATGAATTCACATGACTTGATGAAAGAATGCCACTTTCACCTCTTTTATTTGTTCCTTTTGCTCTCTTTCTCTTTACCATTACATAAGCCTCACAAATATCCAACATTCCTTACAAGACGTCGTCAAAAACTTAGCAACAGCTGTAACTTGCTAATTTAATTTTAAATGCTCGGTATGAGTACTCAAATGCAAATACAGGCTGTTTTTGGTTACACTCCTGTACTCACATAAAGTACAAGCATATGGTTTTTCTCCAGTATGAGTACGCATATGCAATTTCAGGCTGCTGTTGGTTACACTCCTGTATTCACATAAATTACAAGAAAATGGTTTTTCTTCAGCATAATGATTACTCATATGCCTTCTGAGAATGCTGTTGGTTACACCCCTATATTCACATAAATTACAGCCAAATGGTTTTTCTCCAGTATGAATACTCATATTATGCGTTTTCAGTTGATTTTTAGTTACACTCTTATATTCACATAAATTACAGATAAATGGTTTTTCTCCAGTATGAGTATGCATATGCAATTTCAGGCTGCTGTTGGTTACACTCCTGTATTCACATAAATTACAAGCAAATAGTTTTTCTCCAGTATTATGATTACTCATATGCCTTTTGAGAATGCTCTTGGTTACACTCCTATATTCACATAAATTACAGCCAAATGGTTTTTCTCCAGTATGAATACTCATATTATGCGTTTTCAGTTGATTTTTAGTTACACTCTTATATTCACATAAATTACAGATAAATGGTTTTTCTCCAGTATGAGTATGCATATGCAATTTCAGGCTGCTGTTGGTTACACTCCTGTATTCACATAAATTACAAGCAAATAGTTTTTCTCCAGTATGATTACTCATATGCCTTTTGAGAATGCTGTTGGTTACACTCCTATATTCACATAAATTACAGCCAAATGGTTTTTCTCCAGTATGAATACTCATATTATGCGTTTTCAGTTGATTTTTAGTTACACTCTTATATTCACATAAATTACAGATAAATGGTTTTTCTCCAGTATGACTACTCATATGGAATTTCAGCGTGTTTTTAGTTACACTCCTGTATTCACATAAATCGCAAGCAAACAGTTTTTCTCCAGTATGGATACACAAATGCCGTTTAAAATTACGTTTAGAAGTAGTTCTATATTCACATTCATTACAAATAAATGGCTTTTTTGGTAAATGTATGTTTTTATGAATTTGAAGATTGGATCTACGAGTTGTTTTAAATTCACAAACGTCACATGTAAAACTTTTCCCTTTATTTTTATTTTGGCTGTACTCATCAAAAGGATTAACTGTATCAGTAGTTGTTTCTACTTTTATTTTGTCCACTTCATACGCATTACTCTCTGGAATTGCAGTTTCCTCCCACGTATTCTGTCCAAAGTTTTGGCTAATGTTAGTTTCATTGAAGTTATGTTTTTGTTCGGTATTGTAATGGATATCATCACTGAATTCACTTTTTATATCTTCAAAGTAGGGTTCAACTTTAATTTCTTCTTTGACGATGTCCAAATCGAAATCATATTTGAGGTTAGCCTTTGAATTTATTTCAGACATTTTTACTATTTCCTGCAATAATACGAATCACAGAGTATTGCTAACAGCGTTTGGTAACTAGTGACCACAGAACATTAAACCTCTAGTGACTAACCTGTTTATATGCACACACACACAAACCACGAAGCAATAACCAGATAATAATAATATTAATAATTGAGTATTCTTTTATAGTAAACACCGCAATAAGCACAAACAGAAAATTAGGTGAACTTTTGGTAGTGGTTATTATATCAGCGCCGTATACGATTATACAAGGTAATTAAAAGGTCATGATTTAGTGAAAACAAATTTCTAAATCAATTACTATCTATAGTCGAATTGGCGATTCAGGTAATGCGCGTCATCAATCACATGATCAACGGTCGGCGTTACCAATAATGCGCGAGAAAAAAATACAAAATGTAATTGCTATATATAAATTATTTTTGTAGTTTTCTAAGATTGGGCAACCGTGTTTAATCACAAGGTCTATAAATTTTTGAAAATAAGAAAAACATCGGGTTTTATTTTCTAATTTAGCTCATATTTACTTTTTGTAAAGTTAGTATTATTTTTGGCATGTTTATATTATTTCCCTTACAAATTTTTGACAGATCGTGTTGTATGTCATTGTCATTGCCATTGCGATAGAATAGGAAAATGTCAACAGAAAATTTAGGTTATAAAATTTGTAAATCGTTTGAAACTTCATGTAGATGTACCAAGTTATGATGTCATAAAATTTATTGATGACGTGCATTACCTGGCTCGAAAATTGGACCATATACTTCATTCAAGTTAAAGATAAAGTGGATGTAAACAATGATAGGCGCGTGATCAAAGCATGATCAGCAACTGTGCTGCATTTTGGCTAATGCGATTGGCTGAACAACCCTCACCACTGCACCCGGGAATTACACGTCGTTGATATCAGTCCATGTCCGGCTTTTAAAATTATTTTTATTTTTTATTTATTGTACCTAACTTTATCATCGAATAAAAATGTTCTTTATAAAATGTTATCCATTACCAAATGTCTAATTATTAACATCATTTCAAATTTGTTTTTATTTGGTTTTTTAAATATTTTTTTCTACTCCCACCATGGAAAGTGGGATTTTCAAACTTCGTCTCCATAGATACGAGTATTGAAAACTATTGAAAATGAGTGTTTGCCGAACAAGTGAAATTAGCGTGCGGAAAATTTACTTTCCGCACGCACATGCATGATTTTCGGTGCGGCAAAGTATAATTTTGCCGCACCGAAATCAAAATGTCATAATGACATTTGATGAATGTCAGATTTGATTTTGCAGAAATATTTAAATTTTTTTATGGAAATGTGGTTGTAGAAAAAATAGTGTGTAATACATGTGTTAAAAGCTTGTATTTGCCACTCTCATGTGACTGCAGCACTCACTATCGTTCGTGCTGCAAACTTCACATTCGTGTGGCAAACGCAAGCTTTCAACACTTGTATTACAAATTACTATTTTGCTATACTGGTTTGTATGCACATCTTTACGAATTTCCTTAATACTACCCTGCTCCTTTCAAGCACGTGAACAGCGCATGTATTTGTTTACATCCACTCTATCTTTAACTTGAATACAGTTTATTCACAACTAGGAATAGCACTAAATTGAAATATCTGGTGCATTTTTTTGTTATTCAATTGACAGCACTACATGTTTTTAAAATTTAGTGAGATATTTAGTTCCCTGAAATGTTCGTTATGCCGTCATGTTGACAGATATCAAAATCAAAATTTTTATAAATATGTAGTTCCATATGCAGTTTTTAATTCTTCGTAACATAGATAAATTGCCTTGTGTCCTCTTTCGGTAAAATTCATTTTTTGTTGGTGCTATTAAAAAAAAGTAGTAGCCCATATTTCACTAATATAGTAACCTGAAACATAAGACAAACAATTTAAATAAAAACGAAACATTTTTTCGTTGAACGTCATGAATGCGAATTTGGTAGAATCAAACTATTTAGAAGGCCTTTCTCCAGAGATTGTGAGTGCTGCTAATGCAGCCTCTCGTAGCTTACCTCCCACTAAATCCAAAGAGAAGTATGAAAACACCTATGAACAATTCTGCAAATGGAAATTAGCTAAGAATGCAGCAGAAGTTGACGAAACATTAATGCTTGCTCTCTTTTTTGAAAAGGTAAGCCATAGATCGTGCAGTCTGTTATTAAACAATAACTTATTCTTTCTTTTTCAAGGCGAAAATTTGGAAAGCCTCCAGCTTGTGGTCCACATAAATTCTATGTTAAAAAGTACCTTGCAGATAAATGAGAATTTGGATATTTCTCATAGCATACCTTAAACGTCAAAACGATACATATGAGCCGAAAAAATCCAAGATTTTGACAATGAAAAACCCCACACAATTTTTAATGGAAGCTCTAGATGATAATTATTTGTTAATGAAAGTGGTACTTATTTTTGGTCTCAACGGAGCATGTAGACGTGCCGAATTATGCAGTTTAAAAGTAGATGACATCCAAGATACTGAATCAATTTTGGTTGTGACTTTGCTCGATACCAAAACTAAAACGAAACATATATTTACAGTATTTACAGCAAGTTCACATTGTAATGGATACGAGTTATATAAAAAATACGCTCTTCTGAGATCAGCCAATGTTGTAGTGTGTAGTGTTAAAAGTTTGACTGTCAAACTTTTAACACTACACAAGATATTTCATCAAATATTTTTGACGCTAATTAGTAAGATGTGTAAAAATTTTACTGTCTCCAAAAACGATAGACTCAACAAATAAAATTCTTAACGTTTTATCAATTATTCTATATTGTTTTATATATACAAAGGTTTTTAATATGTACCAATTTTATAACAAATCCACTGATGAAGAAAATAAATTTCGAAACATCTGGTTTAAATAAAAACCTATAAGTAGAAGTAATAAAGATTGTAATTTATTCCTTCGATAAACGACTAATTAATATCTTCCACATCTGGATTTTCAACTCTCAAACTAGTCCATTTTTTCAACTGTAATTCATAATTATTATTATTGTACCTAAGTGTTTTTGGATGGAGTTCCATGCTGGAAAGATCATATTGGCGGAATTGGATGTCATATGAAAATTTGGAATTGGATGGCGATTCGTTAAATTAATTGGAATGGTTTTGGGCAGTTGTGGTGTAACAGTGAGTTAATATTTGGATTTGATAGGATTAGAGGGATATGAATTTTAGATGAGAACTTTGTAATAAATCTGCATTTTAATTTGTATAGTTTAGTAATGAATAGTTATTAATTTAGAATATAAAGATTTATATTAATTTAAAATAAATAAAAATAAATTAACGAACCTTCACGACGACCCTTAATTAATATTAATAGTAGATACCCCAAATTAATTTGACCTTAAATGTGGGGCTGTTAATAAGTTTTGAATAAATTGCAATCATAGCAATATATAAGGTTATTCAAAAGTAAGTTGCATTTTGAAGTAGATATAACATTTGTAAGAATTAACATATATACAAAATAATAACACATTCGTATTTATCGAACAATGGGATTTGTTCATTAATCACATTTTTTCGTTTTGATTATGATGGTAATAGGTTTTGTTTATAATCTGTTTTGGCTGTGGGGTTATTTAAAAGAACGAGCTTGTTGAAGAACAAAATGGCGGACATATTCAACATTTAAACTGAAACCAGTAAACCCCATATCTTTGTGACTTTGTGAGTATAAATGTGTTTTTATTTTGTATGTATGTAATCGTTTAACCTCTTATGCCTATTGGAATGTATAAAAATAAATAAACACGAAGTCTATTCCCACAAATGTATTTAATCTTAGATCTTACTCATTAACGTTTTCGTACCGGCTCCGGTACATCATCAGATGACACAAAATACTGGAAGATCAAAGGGAGACAATAACAATATGTTCATAAAATAACACGTTAAAATCTTACCTGCTAAAAAACAATGAAAAACATAATAATTTTAACTTTCACTTTTGACTTAACTAAAGCCGGGTTCTCATTAGTAGATTTCATTGATCAATGAGATTGAATCTATGTCATTGTAAAGAAATTGAATAATGAGAACACCATTTCCACGATATTGATCAATGATTTTTCGTTTCAATGGAAGTGAAAGGCAGGTCTACTTTGGTTGATCAACGGGACTGATTCAATGAAATTGAACGGTGTTTGAAATGTGAGAACAAAAGTTCAATTATATTGAAACGAATAAAGTTGCATCGTCAGCTTATTGTTGGCACCTACACTCTGGATAAAATTGCGTAGACTTCTGCGTCATTTTAACAACATGACACATTTCAAATGGTTTTCTCGTTTTTCGCTTTTTGATTTGGTTTACTAAATATTTACACACAATGCGGACTCCAGCACGCACAATTTTCTTCTTTGCAGCAATTTTTAAAATTGATCGTTTCTGACAGAATGTTCAATGCCCTTGAATCGTGTGAACAATTTTCGTATTCAATTGTATCTTCAATGGGATAGATTCAGTCTCATTGATCAATGAAATCGACTAATGAGAACCCGGCTTTAAGATGACTTAAAAATTAAACGAATTAAAAAGATGCTTGATATATAAAGGATACCCCACAAACCAAATGTGTATGGGGCTCCTAAATATACACAAAAAAAGCAGGCCAAACATGTGGCTAACACAACACAAAAAATTTAAATGATAAATTTAAAGCAAAAAAGGGCACTTGGGTGACATCTAATCATACAAAACTAAACTAACTCAAAATGTAACTTACTTTTGAATAACCTTAAATATCAGCTCAACAGGCCATGGAAGCCCAGGGCTTGTTCTACGATTTTTCTCCGCTTCTTCCTATCGGTCGCTGCTTGTTCCCAGTTTGGGATGTTTAGTTCCACCATGTCCTTCTGTACACTATCTAACCACTTGCTTTTTGGCCTGCCTCAATTCCGCCTTTCAGCATCTTCTTCGTTGCTGGGGATTCTGGAAGTCTGTATACATATCCTTACCATCGGACTCGTTGCGATTTGACTGTTGCTATAATAGCCTCGTGTGCTAAACTTTTCTTTTCGTGGATAAGATTTCTCTTTATTCACTCGTACCATAATAGTTATTTATTATACAAGACGATAAAATTGTATTTTATCTTCGACAGCGTTGTTTTAGAGACGCTAATTACGCTCGAGAAGATAATTAAATTTTATCGTCCTGTATAATATTCTATTTTTTTCTATAGTATTTATTTTAAAGGAAAAAAATTATAACATAAATTTTATTTGACATTGACGTTTAACTAGAAACCTTCTGAAAAAGCATATGAGTAACTTTTTCAGAAGGTTTCTAGTTAAACATTTATATTCGCATAAATTACAGCCAAACGGTTTTTCTCCAGTATGATTAGTTATGTGCACTTTCAAACAACTTTTAGTTACACTCCTGTATCACATAAATTGCATGCGAACGGTTTTTCACTAGTATGGGTACACAAATGCTGTTTAAGATGGCTTTTAGAAAAAGTCCTATATTCACATTGATTACAAATAAATGGTATTTTTTTTAAATGCATATTTTTATGAGTTCGAAGATGAGATCTACGAGTTGTTTAAAATTCACAAATGTCACATGTAAAACTTTTCCCTTTATTTTTATTTTGGCCATCCTCATCAAAAGGATTAACTGTATCAGTTGTTTCAACTTTTATTTTGTCCACTTCGTGTGCACTACTCTCTGTAATTGCAGTTTCCTTTCCCATATTCCATCCAAAGTTTTGGCTAATATTAGTATTAGTGTCATTGAAAGTATTTTTTGTTCCATATTGTAAAGGCTATCATCACAAAATTCAGTTTTTATGTCGTCCAAGTAGGGTTCAAGTTTGATTTTGATTTGGATATCGTCAAAGAAGAAATCAAACTTGAACCCTACTTGGACGGTATCCAAATCGAAATCATATTTGAGGTTAGCGTTTGCATTTATTTCAGCCATTTTTTATACAATTTCCTGTAATAATACAAATTACCAAGAGTATTACAAACGGCGTTTGGTAACTAATGACTAACCTGTAATTATTTAAAAAATACATATAAAAATGTATCGCTGCACAAACACAAAACACGTCCACATTTTTATATAACAAAAAAAAAACAGGTTAACTTTTGGTAGTGGTTATTATATCGGCGACGGAGGCGATTAAAGAGGTCATAAATCTAAGTTCCGTATTCTGATATTGTGTTGAAAGTTGTCTCTAAAAACTAAAGTCGTGTTTAGCGTAAACATAAAACGATATAGCTTTATATAATTTTATATGTGTATAACAGAGATACTCGATATTGCCATGGTAATTAAACATGACGTTATATTTAATTTTTTTGTCTCACTGCAGTCATGCAGTCAATGCACTAAATTTATTGGCTACAGCCACTAGTGGACAACTGTTTGTGTTGACCTTGTCCACGAGCGTAGCAAAAGGTCTACAATATTTGAGCTGACACTAATTATAAGGTAAACATTTTTGGTGGATGTGAGGGAACAATTTCATTTTGAGAATTTTAATGATGTATTCAACATTTTAAACACGAAATCTAAATATCTATATTTTGTTGTGGCCCCTTCAGAAATTATTTTACCGACGCTCATGCATAAACTTCTGCCCTGACATAAGGGAGACAGACGGAGATATATTTCTGCCTCCCTTCATCGTGGTCGATATTTTCTATTGTAAAATATGAGATCAGCAGTATAGGATATATAAGGTATTTGATGAGATCAGAATACCGACCATTGACTTTTAATTGATGGGAGCTCTGCCTAATTCGAGACCAATAAGGCAGTGTTGTGACAGGTTCTTCTTTTTTGGTAGCTACCTCGGTAAAGGTACAGATACACAGAGAAACAAATTACATAGTTACAGGTACCAATATACTTTTACCAAAATACCTAGGCAAAAATACAGTTATCGTAAAAATGTACTACATTGCAGATCCAGGTTAGGTACAACCACACAAATAAATTTTTTTCGATCAATCGTCAAAATTTAAATATAAAAAAAAATAAAAACTACAACTTTTTAAATAAAATAAAAATTCAAGATTTTTCTTAAACATATCTACAAAAAAATCATACACATTGTTGTGTGTGCTTGTAAACAATTGTAAAGTTAACTAAAACTCGAGAGTAAAATTCTGTGTTTTATTTATCTTCTATCTTGTTTACATAATAAAACTATAACTACAAGCATCCCTTGTAACTTGTAACTAATGCAAAATATTTATTTACAATTAAATACAATACTTATCACACATCCTTTTTTCTATTATTTATTTTTCTTTAACAACAATAAAGTTTCAGAAGCCTCATCGGAAGGCATATTTCGTTTGGGAGTTAAAATTTGTCCTACTGTACTAAACAGTCTTTCAGCAGGAGCTGATAAGGCTGTAATTGCATTATAGAGGTAAAGGTAATGGCACTTACACTCCGCGAGGGAGTATGGCCGGCAACATGGAGGGTTAAGGCCTCCTAAGTTGCATTATACCGTTTAAAAATTCTTAAAATGCATTCATAATTAAATAGGGATTTTAGATCTTTTGGCTTATCTTCAAAATACTTCAAACACTATTTTGATAATATTAATGGCATCCGAAGATGAGAGGGGTTTTAGATCATTACTATCGTTATTATCAGTGGTTACATTTGCTAGAGATGGACTTTTTACAATAGTAAAAAAATCCTCGTTATCATCGGTTGAGTTTTCACTTGTAGAAGCAATGCTGAAATTACTATTCTTATACAATTTTTTAGTTTTTTTTCTAAATTAATAGAGATGTTCTAATACAAAGAGAGCAATAATGGCTGACTGTGCCGCCTCCTTGAAAAATGAACATAGTAGAATTGTGCCGCTTCATATGTATCTAAGCATGGACTGCACCTACTTCGTGTCTATTTTAACATTTTGTCTGTCGTTTTAGACTAAGCCCGTTGTGTTGAGCTAAATGGTAAATTATCGCATAACCCATAACAATAAACAATAATTGCATTCATTGAGCTTAGATAACGTATTCAAGTAAGTTAAATGATGTTTATTGACTGGCTCGGGTGTTTTTGTAGGCAGGATAAATTAAGGCAAGGCAAACGTCAAAATGCGAAGCACATGCGATGCTAATATCACACTGAACCGCAAGACGCACATAAGCAAACTGGAAGTACAGGAGAAGAACAATTGGAACATACAGAAAGTAGAGTAACAAGTAGTCAGAATGATCAAATAGAAAACAATATGAATACGGAAGAAATCCCCCTAGAAGACCCGACAGAAGCAATTAAAAGTTTAAAAAATGGTTAAGCCTTAGGACACGATAAAGTCACTACAGAAATGATAAAATATACAGGCCAAAAAGCAGCACAACATCTATTAAAAATACTTAATAGAGCATGGAGAGGAAGTAATTCCAAAGGATTGGGAGATAAGAGTTATATTACCATTATTCTGCTTAATGACAGTTTACATTAAAAATAAGCAAAGTTAATTAAGTAGGTAATATATTTTAAGATGATAAGGTGATACAGTTGGTAATACAGTAATTATAGCTAAGTTTATTAGTGAATGAAACCAACAAAAATACTTTCACTTAGTTCTGCTTTACATTATTATATTTTCTCGTAGATGATGTCAACATCGATTTTGAATCGAAAGATGACTGTTCTGTCCTGCTAAGCCCAAAAGCGGTATCTATATTTTTGAGAAAATTAATACATGTATATTGCTTACGTGAAACTCAAGCATAAAATGCATCTATTACTAGAATATTACGGTGGTATCTGGCCAAAATATTATTAGCTAGCACTACAAATATGGATCAATATACTGTGATCAGAAAAACATTCGCAAAATGTGGGAAAACTTTTTATTATTTGATTATCGACCTATCAGTCAGTTACCACTTTTGGACGTAGTACAGAAACGTCAAAAATATTGTAATATTCTCAATGCAATTGAATTCAAAATAATTGAAAAACATGCACAGACCACATATTCATAACAAATATTAACATGTTGCCTGCCAGAGCTCATAGTCGTCTTTTCCGCCGACACCACAGTGTGTTTTCAGTTTTATTGCTTTTATAGCAGAATTTATATGTAATCAATGAAATTTTCCTTATGCAGCCATAGTAAAAGTTTGATCTTATACAAGACGCCACACAACTTTTTTGATATCTATTTGCTACGAGATATCTCATAGACGGCACCAAAGATAAAGTTCGCTTTATAAGTATACTCGTACTTGGTATCAAAAATACGTCATCACTTCGAGTTATCTTGTAGTTGGCAGTCAACATGTTAATAATGTTAGTCCTATACTTTATGTACTTAAAACAGGTATTAACTTCACATATTAATTTTAAAACTAACTTTTGCTTAAAACTATACAAAGTCATTAGCATTAGTATATTAATAGAAACAGAAAAATATTCTGGCAAACAAATTTAATTTAATTTCATGCTATACAATAATATAGTTTTAATCCAGTTCTTATCCTAATATACATAAATAAAATGTTTGTTAAGGTATGTACTTATATTTAAATGGATTTGTCCCTAACTCAATTTACAAATAAACATCAATTGTTTATCGGCTGCATCTTCAGAGTAATTACACCCTATAAAATCACATCCTTGAGGCATCTTAATTGTAATTTTATTAGCTTAACACATTCACTGCCGATTAATATTTTGAACTCTCCCCAGTGGCCAATATCTTGTAATTATTCTGATACCTTTAATATTATTCATAAGCTACTGAAAAAGTTAATTCGGAAACTGACTATAAAATATTGTAGTAAAAACCTTTCCCTAGGTGCCTACTAATACAGAAGACGTTCGTGCGTTGCCTACAGCAAAATACTAGTATAAAGCTACAGCAAAGCATCACGCCACGTGTGCGTGGTAGGCACCGCGCGAACATCGCCGACCACGCCACGTATGCGTGGTCGGTAGTGAATGTGTTAAAAGGAATTTAAAAGTTAAAAAATAAATTTATTTATTTTCTAAAGACTTTCTTTATTTAAACATGTGTGCAAACATTTGCTGTCTATATTTATCGAAGTAACGAGCCATCGAAACATTCCTTAACTTTGTATCGTTTAAAAGCAAATTATTTTTCATTCCTGTGGATTTTCATGATTTTTGAAGCTTGTTTTAAATGCACTTCTATATTCACATACATTACAGGCAAACGGCTTTTTTCCCATATGGATATTCATATGTGTATTTAGATTGCGTTTTCTTGCACTCTTGTATTCACATAAATTACAAGCAAATAGCTTTTCTCCTGTATGACTACTCATATGCAATTTCATCTCAAATTTAGTCACACTCCTGTATTCACATAAGTTACAGGCAAACGGTTTTTCTCCAGTGTGAATACTCATATGCAATATCAGTCTCCTCTTAGTTACACTCTTGTATTGACATATATCACAGGCAAACGGCTTTTCTTCTCTATGATTACTCATGTGCAATTTCAGCTGATATGTTTACCAAAATACCTACCTACGCAAAATACAGTTGCCCTCAAAATGTACCTAAATATAGCAGGTACAGCTTAGGTACAACCGCACAAATATATTTTTCTTCAAACGTCATAAAAACATGACATTGTGTCCTTGGATACACATAGTTAAACATTCATTTTTACTCCTAGGATATCAGCTGAAATTGCACATGAGTAATCATACAGAAGAAAAGCCGTTTGCCTGTGATATAATTATGTCAATACAAGAGTGTAACTAAGAGGAGACTGAGGAGCCTTTTACTCCTAATAACACAATATACTATTTTTTCGATCGATCGTCAAAATTTAAATATAAAAAAAAAGCTATGTATTGCGATGATATTGGATTGGTGGTATGAGTTTAATGTTAATGTTGAGCTGAATACATTTTTCTTTTTATTAATCGTTATTATGATTTTTGTGTTACTTAATGCATTTTAAACTTCATTATTAAAATGTACGTAATTTATTGTTAAGAAAGACCAATGTTTGTATAGGGTTGTGCAGTAAGGAAAAGCCAGTATTTGCAGTTGTCTGGTAACACGTAACAGAAAGGAGTTTTCTTATTGGAATATAATTATATGAGAACTGGGGTTACAAGAAAACAAAAGAGAAGTGAATAATAAATAAAGAAGAAATTGGAAGAAAAGAAAGTTGTTTCAAGAAAAATAAGGAATTAATTTAAAATTCCCACAAATTTTGTGAATGACAATTAAATAATTGCTAAATAAGTTAGGATTGAGGAAAACGAATAATAGATAATCCTGGGAATAGGCTACTTGCATAATTTTTAGATTTGGTTGTAATCTCTTTAAAAAATATTGTTTTATTATGGTTCTAAATATTTCTGCCAATTAATTGTTATTAACTTAGTTATAAACAAAAGAAATTTAAATCAGAATTAGACCGCTTAAAACACATTCACGCAAGCGCGGCTTGTTGACGTCATCTTATAGTGGGTCGGGCCGAGAAGTTCCGTCGTCTGCATTTATTACTAATTTACCTGCATCAGCTGTTCCATTTTGTCAGTTGTTGGTATTGTTCGGACTGAAAAATATGCACGAAGTAAATGTCAACTTCTCGGCCCTAAGTACTACCCACTATAAGATGACGTCAGAATGTTGCGCATGTCCGAATGTGTTTTACCTGCTCATTAAATATTTAAATTTATAGGCATTTTGATTTTAATTATACCTGTGACCTGTGACCTTTTTTGATATAAAAAAAATTCTTTAGACTTATTTTAAATGTATGTTTCATATTTTACGGTAATTAGCAAAATTCTTTTTGCATGCAAGTAGCCTATTCTTCTAAATAAGAAGAGAAGAATAGAATAAATGAAATATATAATTATTATTAATGTACCTAAGTGTTTTTGGATGGAGTTCCATGCTGGAAAGATCATATTGGTGGAATTGGATGTCATATGAAAATTTGGAATTGGATGGTGATTCGTTAAATTAATTGGAATGGTTTTGGGCAGTTGTGGTGTAACAGTCAGTTAATATTTGGATTTGATAGGATTAGGGAGGATAGGAATTTTAGATAAGAACTTTGTAATAAACCTGCATTTTAATATGTATTGTTTAGTAATGAATAGTTATTAATTTAGAATATAAAGATTTATATTAATTTAAAATAAATAAAAATAAATTAACGAACCTTCAAGACGACCTTCAATTAATATTATTAGTAGGTACCCCAAATTAATTTGACCTTAAATGTGGGGCTTGAATAAATTACAGTCATAGCAATATATAAGGTTATTCAAAAGTGAGTTACATTTTGAAGTAGATATAACATTTGTAAGAATTAACATATACACAAAATAATAACACATTTGTATTTATCGAACAATGGGATTTGTTCATTCATGGTAATAGGTTTTGTTTATAATTTGTTTTGGCTGTGGGGTTATTTAAAAGAACGAGCTTGTTGAAGAACAAAATGGCGGACATATTCAACACAGTGAAATATATACTTCGTAACTGGAAGGGCGAGATGGCTAAAGACACAAAAAGAAGAAGACCTCGATGCCTATAGAGAAAACAGAAGAGAAACTACAAAATTATGTAAACAAAAAAAAGAACGATGGATAGAAAAAGAATTAGAGGAAATAGAAAAAGAATGCAGAAACAATAATATACGTTATACAAATATATGAGAAATAGCAAACAAAAAAACAAAAAAAAAGCAATGATCCGTATCAAGGAAGAACATTGGAAGAAACATTTCGAAGAATTATACAAGGAAGAGGAAGAGGAAGACGAGGAAGTGGCGAACACAGAGGAACCAGCATACGAGGAAGTGAAGCATGCAATTAAACAATTAAAGAAAAAAAGGGCCGCAGGCAACGACAAGATAACAGCGGAGTTAATAAAATCTTTCTTACTAACATATTGCCCATAAAGGTGCACGAAAAAGGCTATATTTACAGATTAACACCAAAAAAAAGTTGAACAAGGTACACTTCGCTTGTCTCACTAGTGCAAGCACGATGGTTATACCCAAAGCTTGCTTTCCTTGTCGGCCTCAGCTCATTCAGTAGGATTAGATGCAGCGACGCCCTTCCAGTTACGCTAGTATATATTTCACTGATTCAACATTTAAACTGAATCCAATAAACCCCATATCTTTATGAGTATAAATGTGTTTTTATTTTGTATGTATGTAATCGTTTAACCTCTTATACCTTTCGGTGTTGAGTCTGTTGAGGCGAGTGCATTAGCGTATGTGGTCTTACGCGTGAAATGCACAATCCGGCCCAAGCGAGTTACGAGATTGGTGCGCCATTTTTTTGCCTACATACAGCAGCATGTGTATAGTGTATGTGTGTGTACGTATAGAACCTTGTTACTCTACCTCGTAGGTCTGTATTCGGAGGAGAGGTCACCAGGTCTCAATACCGAACTCCGGGAAATCTTGCACCCACGAGATTCGAACCGGAGACTAACGCAACGCTAGCCTGATGCTCTTACCACTGCTCCATCCTGGCCTATTTTTATTTCGTATATATGTTAATTCTTACAAATGTTATATCTACTTCAAAATGTAACTTACTTTTGAATAACCTTATACAGGGAAATTTTCTTTTTAGTATACATATACCCTATGTATACTTTTATAATAAACGCAAATAGGCAACCCACTATACACTATAAACGTTAAAAAATTAGCATGCTGTGGCAAAAATCATCAAATTAAGTTAATGTCAAAAAATTAGTCTTTAACTGTTGCTGTTTTTATTTTCCTTTCTGTTTTGTATTGTTGATATTTTATGTTTTAGAATAATCGTTGAATTAAAATTATGTTGATATTCCACTAATTTTGATTTATTTTTTATTTACAAACATGAAACATAACCTTTACGCACCACGTGACGCGACGTTTGTAGTGTATAGTGGGTTGCCTATTTGCGTTTATTATAAAAGTATACATAGGGGATATGTATACTAAAAAGAAAAATTCCCCGTATATCAGCTCAACAGGCCACAGAGTCCCAGAGCTTGTTCTACGATTTTTCACCGTTTCTTTCTATCGGTCGCTGCTTGTTCTCAGTTTACGATGTTTAGTTCCACCAGGTCTTTCTGTACACTATCTAACCACTTGCTTTTTGGCCTGCCTCTTCTTCGCCTTCCTTCAATTCCGCCTTTCAGCATCTTCTTCGTTGCTCGGGATTCTGGAAGTCTGTATACATATCCTAACCAGCGGATGCGGTGCGATTTAACTGTTGCTATAATAGCCTCGTGAGCTAAACTTTTCTTTTCATGGATAAAATTTCTCTTTATTCACTTGTACCATAATAGTTATTTATTATACAAGACGATAAAATTATATTTTATCTTCGAGAGCGTTTTTTAGAGAGACGCTAATTACGCTCGAGAAGATAATTAAATTTTATCGTCGTGTATAATATTCTATTTTTTTCTATAGGATATATTCAATGATGTGTCACACGTACGGAGTTTTTGAAGAAAAGCGGGAATAAAATACATTTTTTCCTTATTCGTGTAGTAGGCTATGATAAAAAAAAAATGTATTTTATTCCCGTTCTTCTTCAAAAACTCCGTACGTGTGACATATTGTTGAAAATAGAAAAACGAGCTGAGTTTAGTTACGACAAAATTCAATATTGCGTCCATATGAAAATCAAAAGTAGTTGTTCATGGAATAGAAACCAAGCTTCATAAATATAAACATATGGTACCACCCGATTCTCCGTAAAAAAGTGCCTTCACAATGTACAAGTCTTGAAACTAATAACTTAATACTTTCCGAGATATTTTGGAAACAGAAAAGTCCAAATTTCGGCTTTTCCAAGATATCTCAAAAACGGTCAAAGTTGGCTGTGATTTCTCAACGGATATGAAATGAGCATTAAAATTCCTAAAGCTTTCCCTATTTAACCAACTTTGTAGCTTTTATAGTTTCCGAGATCCTAATGGTGGGGATTGAATTTGGGACACACTGTACATCACAGGCAAACGGCTTTTCTTGTGTATGATTACTCATATGCAATTTCAGCTTGTATTTAGTTACAGTCCTGTATTCACAAAAATTACAAGCAAACGGTTTTTCTTTGGTAATTTATGAGAATATAAGTGTTTAACTAGAAACCTTTTGAAAAAGCATATGAGTAGCTTTTTCAGAAGGTTTCTAGTTAAACACTTATATTTTCTCCTGTGTGATTTTCACTTCTCACAAGAGCATTAATTCTTTCCGGAAATTTTTAGGCGTTCCGCTCGGGCCGATTAATACGTTGTTGAAATGCACTACTAAAAATTTCCCGGACATGAATTAATGATCGAGTGTAGATTCAGTAAGAAAATCGTAACGGCATTGCCATTAAAAGCAATAATAATTCAATACATATTTAAATTTTAGAAACGTAACCGTAGCAGCTTGTACGTCAGCTGCCACATTTGACATAAAAATTTCCACTTCTTAATTTCGCCTAGGTTGGTCTAGCTGATACAAAAAATTTCCGAGAAATATGGGCGTGGCCGTGGTAACCATGCCCCGTTTCTATTTGGTCGTTAATTAGTGTCGTACGATTTTCATATGCAATTTCGGACTGCTTTTAGTTACACCCCTGTATCCACATAAATTACAAGCAAACGGTTTTTCTCCAGTATGATTAGTTATATGCATTTTCAAACAACTTTTAGTTACACTCCTGTATTCACATAAACTGCAAGCGAACGGTTTTTCACCAGTATGGGTACACAAATGCTGTTTAAGATGACTTTTAGAAAAAGTCCTATATTCACATTGATTACAAATAAACGGTATTTTTTTAAAATGCATATTTTTATGAGTTCGAAGTTCTACGAGTGGTTTTAAATTCACAAACGTCACATGTAAAACTTTTCCTTTTATTTTTATTTTGGCCATTCTCATCAAAAGGATTAACTGTATTATCAGTTGTTTCAACTTTTATTTTGTCCACTTCGTGTGTCCAAAGTTTTGGCTAATATTAGTATTAGTTTCACTGAAAGTATGTTTTTGTTCCATATTGTAAAAGCTATCATGTTTTTATGTCGTCCAAGTAGGGTTCAAGTTTGATTCCGATTTGGATATCGTCAAAGAAGAAATCGAACTTGAACCCTACTTGGACGATATCCAAATTAAAATCATATTTGAGGTTAGCCTTTGAATTTATTTCAGTCATTTTTTATACAATTTCCTGTAATAATACAAATTACCAAGAGTATTACAAACGGCGTTTGGTAACGGATGACTAACCTGTAATTATTTAAAAATACATATAAAAATGTATCGCTGCACAAACACAAAACACGTCCACATGTTTATATAACAAAAAAAACAGTTTAACTTTTGGTAGTGGTTATTATATCGGCGACGGAGGCGATTAAAAAGGTCATAAATCTAAGTTCCGTATTCTGATATTGTGTTGAAAGTTGTCTCTAAAACCTAAAGTCGTGTTTAGCGTAAACATAAAACGATATAGCTCTATATAATTTTATATGTGTATAACAGAGATACGCGATATTGCCATGGTAATTAAACATGACGTTAAATTTAATTTTTTCATACCGTGTGTTTGACTTAAGGGGCGAACATAGGGTAAGGTGACAATTTTTTTCCAATTTAATACCAGGACATTTAAAATAGGTCAGACAGCACGAGTAATTGAGTAATAGTTAAATAGTCGCTGCCGTAGAATATACCTTAATATAACTTGAAAAAAACTATAATAAGATTGATTTAAAATTGGTTTTTCAAGGATTGATTAGTGATTACTCGATCTTTTGATAAATTAATAATTTTTGATTTTGTGTTCCTAAAACAATACATAATTTTGTGTACTGGTTACATTTTACGACTAACCAGGACCAATGGTCAAGAAAACAGTAGTGTAGGTACTGGTAAAACCAGTACGTATGGTCACCTTAAGATAGGGAAATAGCATGGGAAATCGTATACAGACTGATCGTAAATCATTGACCTTGCCGCTTTATAGCGTGGAGGTGCTGAATTCAGAAAAAATGGTGTTTTGCCGCTCTACACTTGTTCTGGTTTAGTAGTAAAATTTTGTGGTTGGTTGGTTGTCATTTCGAGTTGCTTGTGTTAGTTTATTTTCGCCGTTTTTGCATTTTGAAGCCTCTTACTCTTTACAAAACAGTCGTTTTCACGACTACCAGTTCCAGGAATATCCTTGACTCGTAAGTTTTGCATGTAATTCCAATTTACAGCGGTAAATATATTCCAATTTTTGTTAGGTTAACTTTCTACAAAATGCCAATTTCTAACAGCAGGAAAGATTTATGGTTGAATCTTATTTCCGAACAGGCGAAGAAACCAACGGGGAGTGGAAATATTCGATTATTTCTTGCATAGCACAGTTTCGTATAAAATTTCCAAAATTTGAGTTCGACGAAGATGTTTTCGCACGACATGTAAATAGAATTGTTAATCGTTTTCGAGAGACTGGCACTGTAACTAAGAAGCACCCTACTGGCAGGCCAACTGTTTTAACAGAAGAAGTTTTGGCGAATGTGCGGGAACGATTAGATGTTAGTCCGCATAAATCTTTGCGGAAACTGTGCGCAAACAGGTAATTTAGTTATAAGTCACTGTAACGAGTTTTTATTACCTATGTATTGCTTTTTTAGGTTTGTCGTACGGTACCTGTCACTCCCGATTTTCAACGACGTGTAGAATTTTGCGAATGGTTTAATGCTAACCTCAACCGTGATGATAGACTGGACCTTACTTTCTTTCCGAAATAGGATACATACGCTAGAAAAACTGCAAGAAGCGATTGTTCAAGAAGTCAACAATATTAGCGAACAAATGTTACACAATATTTTTGATAATTTAAAGCGTAGAATTAATTTATGTTTAGAGGTAAGCGGTGAACATTTTGAACAACTTCTGTAACAAAAATTAATAAAGCATTAAATTAATGTTTTAATTATTTCAAATGGGTGTGAAATAAATTTCCTTTATTGTTAATTTTGAGGTTATGCTAATTTGTTTATGTTTGACTGCATTTTCAAGGCAGCGGCGCTGCCAACTTAAAAACTGAACTATGAAGCGGCAAACCGTAATTGAGCAAGTCATTACAATAGAGCGGCAAGGTCAATGTAATACGATCACCCTGTATATGCAGATTTCTGCTCCCCGTTTGAGTTGATAGGATAGGAGTTGATAGGAGTGATAGTGGAAAGACAAAAAGAATGCGCTTAATTTGATACTACTTTACTTGAATTTGTTGCTTGTTTAAAGGCATTGTCAACTTGTGCAACATATTTAGTAAATATCAAAATACGTTAGTTAAAATACTCGTAAAAGTACCCGCATTGGTAGAATTTCAATATCTTTGATAATAACCACAATAAACGGGTGGAGATAATTCAGATCCTACGTACATGACGTCACTAGTGTCGACCTCCGGAGGCTGCTACACAACGAACATAACCTAAAAACACGGCAACATAACCTAAAAACACGGCAACATAACCTAAAAACACGGCAATATAACCTAAATTTAGCGTTGTACTTGTAGCTCTTACCAGCGACCGACGTAGATGACGTCATAGCTTAAACTTTTAGCTCCCATAACACGGTAACGAATTAAAATTCGGCCGTAAAATTTTGAAAAGGTGCAATACTCAGTTTACTTAATCAAATTACAAAATAAAAAAAAATCGACTTTTCATAAGTTGACAATGCCTTTAAGAAAGAAATAGCTTAAAAACTACAATAAATAATTTGCATGTTACTCATACTTTTAATAATTTGTTTTTCGATGTACTGTAGTTAATAAATTATTTAAAAGATTAAAAAAAATACAATTAGTGCGTACCTTACATCACATGGCACATGTTTTATGTCTCGCAAGTATAAAGTATATAACACATTCGTTCGTTCGATATTTACAAATGACTTCGAATTTGAATTTTACGGCTAGCTGCAGTTTTTTCTGGCAATTTTCGCTTTGAAGGTATTTTAAATTCTTGATTTGTCCATTTTAGCGTCTTTAAAATTAAAATTTTTAGAGTACCTAAAGCCTATTCTATTATGAATATTTTGTGAAGATAACAGTCACTGGATCTTAACCACTCTGGAAAATACTTATGAATACTGTTTGTTACTTGTTGTTTCAAAAGATGTAATAAATTTATGGCACTAGAATGTTTATTAAAATGGTAATTGAAAACGTCGATAATGTGCTTTACAATTATTGCAAACTCTTTAGTGGGAGTGTAAATATTTAATATTTTCAGGCGATTCACTACCAAAGTCTCTAAATGCAATTAGAAGCTGATTTCGGTCTTCTAAAGGTTTGGCACTTGAATTAACGAATATGTTATTACAAGTATTGTGGTATTACCTACACTTGTTTTTCGAAAAGCTTGTGAATTATATACCCCGCAACATAATAAACTGTGCAAGTTTCCAAAGTAAATCTGTAATGGAGCATCCTGATCCCGATCACTGGAACTGCAAGCAGGGCCGCGCCACCCAAAAGGGCGAGGTTGGGCGGTGCTTGCCGGCGCAGCACTGCCAAGGGCGCCCTTGGCCTTGACCGCCTATGATTGTAACATATAGTTTTTACTTTTTTGTACCTATATACAAAAACTTGTTCGATGTAAAGTGCAGCGACTGCTTTCTCACAAATCGCTTTTTCCCCATAAGAAGAATCCGTACTCAAAATGTTTGACGTTGTTGATGATGGTTGAATCGTTCGAACTTGAGTGTCTGTGCTTGTAATATCATCAATGTTCTATATGTACGTCATCATCAGTTTCACAGTTTTTAGTTTCTGGTGCTTTCTGTAAACCTATAAATACATTATACTGTAAAGATATTCTAACACTTGTAGCACTTGGATTAAAATTATATCCCCCTTTGCTTCTTATTGCAGCAAATAAATTTTCTAGTGGATCTTGTTATAATCGAGTGGTTAAAAGGAAAATGTAGACGTTATGCAGCAGCCGAGGCGTCTAACAAGATCAGTTTGGTACACAGATGGATCCAAAATGGCAAAAAGTACTGGAGTGAGGATTTACAAATCGAACACCAGAGAAAGCATTAGTATAAATCTGGGCAGTTATGTATGCAACTTTTTTTCAAGCAGAAGTGAGAGCCATTAGTAACTGCACCAAAACAATGTTGGAAAGGAATTTAACAATAAACAGATCAAGATAAGATCTGACAGCCAAGCTGCTTTAAAAGCGTTAGATGCCGTTACAAATAACCTCAAAAGTGTAAGGCTGTAAAACATTAGTGAAACTGGCTGAACATAATAGAGGTACCCTAAAAAGGTATAGCAGCTGCGGAAAGCAATAGCCTAATAACGGGACCCTGCAAGCTCAGAAGACATTTACATCTGATAGGTGTGGAAGGGGACCCTACCTGCAGAACATGCGAGGAGAAGTATGAAACGGTAGAGCATATACTCTGTTCTAAGTTGGAACCAAAAAGGCTATAACCCTTATTTAAAAAAAAACCTTTCCTAGTTCTGGGGCCAAATTATCATTTTGTCTCAGAGTCACGGACCGGACCAAATTATTAAATAAAATGAATTAATATTAAATGATTAAAACAAGTTGCTACTTCTTATTTCATTTATTTATAATATAATAACGCTCTACGTTGGCAGGTGCCTTAAATGCTATGCCGAAGCCCTGATTATTGGTGTCATAAAATTTTATTTTAAATCACTTAAAAAATTTATAGACTGAATAAATACTGAGCTTTATAAAAATTCTAAAATTTGTAAATCGAATCCTGACTAACTTCGCTCAGATGGATCAGAGCCGGGGATTGCTATTTCTAACAAATTCTGTAGCATCAACTGGTTAAAATCAGGGATATAATGTACTGTAATTTAAAAAAAAATCCATTTCTTCAGGATTAGTAATGCTTTGAGGCACTGAATAAACATGAAATGCTTTCCCAAAATTAGAAGCATTATCAGTTACTGTCGCAACAATTTGAGTGTTGTTGAGATTATATTGCTTGTGGATGCCAACCAATAATTTTGCTATAACAAGATGCGTATGGCAATATTTAATTCGTCGGCATGCCAATACTATTGAATGCCGTGCTAAAGAATTGTCTAAATAGTGGCAAGTAACTCCTCCCGTTTGTTATTTGAACTCCTGATGTCTGCCGTTGTAGGTACACAAATATGGGAACGATTGTAGTCTTCATTAATTTTCTTGTATATTAGGTTCAAGATGGTTCTTCGGCATGATGGTAATGCTCCACCTGACAACCCAAGATTGACTGTTTGAATGATTCTTTTTCTACCGTGTAAATAGGTAGCATTTCCTGTATCAAGTAATTGTACACCAATTCATTAACCTGTAACAAATAACATTGAATTTAAAACTATCATGATTTAGCGGAGAAATCATTAACAAGCAACGCAAGCAAGGATGTAGAGATGTTTCAGGAATTAAAACTTACTGTAACAGTTGAAATTTTTTTTCTTGTTATTTGTAGTCTTTCTTCAATGAACTTGTACTGATAGAATCTTCAACAGCTGTTCACTTTCTTCTTTGAACTTTCAGCAACTCAAATTTGCTAACTGCATTTTGATGCTTTCTCTGCAACAATAATAACTTTATTTATTATTAAATACGAATAAATGTTGGGTAAACATTTGTTGGTTGCTACATTTTAATGCAACATAACATAATTTAAAAAGTAATCACCTCGTGGCACAAACCACTAAGACATAAAAAATATAGTCATGTTCATGTGTATATTACTTACCCACATGCATTTATGAAAATTTCCAGTCGAATGTTTTATGCTGTTGATAACGGCCTTTCTTTGGAGCACATAAAACGCATGTTCCGTACACCATAATTTGCGAGTTTGAATTAGACTAATCCACCTATTTTTCCTCGATAAATTCGAAGAATTGTCCATTTAGAATTAATGGCTGCATATCACTTTCCATGTTGCGCCACATCATTAAACCCTGTTTCGCTTGCACCGCACTCACAGTAATAAAACATAGTCTTATATTAATTCACGTCGTTAAAAACCTAGCAACAGCTGTAACTTGTTATGTTAATTTTAAATGCTCCAAGTCACTTTTAACCCCAACTACTCCTTTAAATTTGTATCAGTATGAGTACCCAAATGCAAATACAGGCTGTTTTTGGTTACACTCCTGTATTCACATAAATTACAGGTAAAAGGTTTTCCTTTGGTATGAACATTCATATGTTTCTTCAGATGGCTTTTAGCTACACCCTTGTATTCGCATAAATTACAAGCATATGGTTTTTCTCCTGTATGATTACTTGTATGATGTTCTAGCTTGCTTTTACTTGCAGTTCTGTATTTACATAAATTACAAGTAAACAGTTTTTCTTCGGTATGAATATTCATATGTTTCTTCAGATGGCTTTTAGCTACACCCTTGTATTCGCATAAATTACAAGCATATGGTCTTTCTCCAGTATGAGTACGCATATGCAATTTCAGGCTGCAGTTGGTTACACTCCTGTATTCACATAAATTACAAGCAAAAGGTTTTTCTCCAGTATGGGTACGTATATGTTTATTCAGACAACCTTTAGCTGCACTCCTATATTCACAAAAATTACAGGCAAACGATTTATCTCCAGTATGAATTTTCATATGCAATTTCAGATTGGCTTTGGTTACAGTCTTATATTCACAAATATTACACACATACGGTTTTTCTCCTGTATGATTACTCATATGCAAGTTCAGCTGGCTTTTGGTTACACTCCTGTATTCACATAAATTACAAGAAAACGGTTTTTCTCCCCTGTGAATATTCATATGGTTTTTCAGATTGCTTTTAGTGACAGTCTTAAATTCACACAAATTACACGCAAATGGTTTTTCTCCAGTATGAACTTTCATATGCAATTTCAGACTGCTTTTAGTTAGACCCTTGTATTCACATAAATTACAGGCAAAAGGTTTTTCTTTGGTATGAATATTCATATGTTTTTTCAGATTGCTTTTAGTTCCACTCTTAAATTCACACAAATTACAAGCAAATGGTTTTACTGCAATAGGATTACTCATATGCAATTTCATGTCAACCATATCAATTGTTTCTACTTTTATTTTTTCCATTTCATGTGCACTACTCTCTATAGTTGTAGTTTCCTCTTTCATATTCCCTCCCAAGTTTTGGCTAATGCAAAGGTTAGTTTCATTCAAGTTATGTTTTTGTTCGGTATTGTAAATGATACCATCACCGAATTCACTTTTTATATCTTCAAAGTACGGTTCAAGTTTGATTTCTTCTTTGACGATACCCAAATCAAAATCACATTTGAGGTTAGCCTTTGAATTTATTTCAGACATTTTTTTATAGCTAAAATTTCCTGTAATAATATAAATTATAGAGTTTTACAAACAGCGTTTGGTAACTAATGACTAACTTGTAATGATAACTGCGTATTTTTATACTGGTAAACACTGGGAAGCGAATGAAGTGGCGAATGAAGCGATACCAGAAAAACTTGGTCAACTATTGGGAGTGTTTAATATATCGGCGCCGTAGACGATTATACAAGGTGATTAAAAAGGTCATAAATCTAGTTGATTACGAATTTTTCTTATAAGATAAAAAGTAGACTCTTATTTGATGAGAGCTCTGCCAATAAAGAAATCTCTACATCAAATAGGTGTACACAGAAAATATTAACACACATACTTAATTCCAGTGGCGAATATTCCATGAATGCAAGGCATGCATTGCATGCCTTTGCAATTACAATTATTTAATTATTTATTAGTAATAAGTTTCATATTTCGGATAAAGCAAACGCACGCAAACGTTCGTTAGTTCGTTTGCGAAAGCTTTAATACTTTAATACACAAGCACAAGGAAGAACTTGGTCGGCAGATATCGTACACTACGCGTTTCGATTCGTGATTTAGTAACAGCAGTTACTTAACAATCGCCATGCACAACAAATTCTGCATTCATACACAAAGGTACCGCACAGAATCGGCTGAAGTCGGCGTGTATTCGTCCAGTGCGGCAACGAATTTCACTCGTCACTTGGCAAATCTAAAGCGTGTATTACATTGTACTTTTTTTGTCTAGAAAACTTTGACAAGTTTGTAAACTAGATGAAACACTAAACTAGAAATTCAAATATGCCACCTCCCACTTTTAATGGCTGTCAAGTCACCGTTCTTTTTACGCAGACTCCGCTAAAGTCCAATTGCCAATTGCCAATTTAAAGAAAAAAAATTGTTTGGGGTTAAGTGTTTGTTTTGGTTAGTTTCACAGAATACATTTTAGCTTACGCTGGTTAGTATATTATTAAAGAAGGAAAAAAGGAACCGCAATAAAAAACTACAAAAATTTAGGTTATAAAAACTAACAAAATTGAAAACAAGTTGGATGTAGTTGGCAGCTCTGAAATTCGCTGCAATGCGCAAGTCTAGTACGAAAACTTGGACAGAAACTTGGTCCGTACCTAGTTTCAAAACTTGTATCAAACTTGAACAAGTTTCTGAATTACACTATCAAAGTTTTGACAAGTGAATCTAGTACAAGAACTTGTCAAAGTTTTCTAGACAAAAAAAGTACAATGTAATACAGCTTTAATACAGTGAGAACAGGAAAGGTTGGCCGAAAAAAACTACTTTCCAAGGCACGTATTGCCAATCTTTACTTCAACTTTGCTTATGTGCGTCTTGCGATTTAGTGTGATATTAGCTTCGCACATGCATTTTGACGTTTGCCTTGCAAGTTTAATTTTTCGCACGTTTTCATTTATCCTGCCTACAAAAACAGCCGAGCTAGTCAATAAACGCCATTTAGCTTACTTGAATACGTTATCTAAGCTTAATGAAAGCAATTATTGTTTATTGTTACGGGATAATTTACCATTTAGCTCAACTCAACGGACTTAACCTAAAATGACAAACAAAATGCCAAAATAGACACGAATGTAGGTGTAGTCCATGCTTACATACATATGAAGCGGCACGGTCAGCTATTATTATTCTCTCTGTATCAATCAAGTGCGGGAAAATATAAAAAATGCCATGATAAAGGCAGGAAATGAAGCGCTAGGTAAAAGGAAAATGAATAAACGAAAAAAAATCGTTAGAAATAGAGAAGGAAGAAATAAAACAAGTCGTTTCAGAACAATAAGAAGCTTACCTGCCACATTTGCAACAACAAACCGAAAATTCCCTATCACTATACAAAGAAAAAAGAAACAAGAAAAAAAGCATAGTCAGAAACTCATGGGGCAAATTTATTATCAATATAGAAAATGACATTCACGGAAGACAGACGATTGCTTTACTCGTGTGCCTGTGACACTCGCCTTTCGGCTCGTGTCGCAAACTGCACACTCGTATAAAAAGGTCAGCTTCACGTACTTGTTACACAATATACTATTATTATTGAGGCATAATTTCGATCAGGACAGTTAATATTTCCGTCTACTAGCATAACAGCATTGTGCGAGAGCGGCACATTTTATTTTACATAAGAAATTCAAAGCATACTAGATGTTAGGATTTAAAAAGAAGAGGATTGTTTGGGTACAATAGGAACTGGTTTGTAGGCCAGGCGAAAAAGTGCCGCTAAACTTAATTGGTTATAATTTATGTATACCAAATAAATTATACAAAACCATTAAAAGTAAATCAGTAAGACTTTCAAAATTTCAGTAAATGTTTTATTCAGAATATAATTGTATGATTTTTTATGTTGCAATAAACATCTTTGATGAAAATATAGCCACTGTCAGAAAAAAAACTTTTAATGAAACTCTGCCACCGTTTACGTTCCGGTTTAGACTGAAATTTAGTTATAATAAAAAAAAATTTATTATACTTAACTTAAAGTAATCCAATTTCTCCTTTGGAATGACAAAGAAACATAGATCCTTATCTAAAAAATGCAGAAGACAAACAAAGGTAACAATATTTAGGCATCGTCACGCTTTAAAAGGTTAAGTGATATGAATAAATAAAAAAACTGTTCCAAAAATTTTAAATAGTAACTGTCTAACTGGTGAAACTTACTAATTTTTTTGACAATATACATTATCGCAGATGCTGAGTATTTTCCTACATCTATTAATAGACTGAGGTAATTAGAGTGAATAAAAGAATGAAAGATGACAAGTGTTAACTGCAAGGTTCTACTATTTCTTAAATTTCTTTATTACTATAACACTGATTTTGATGGAAAAAGCATTGACAATCAGGCACCTTGGACAATAGGATGAATATCATTTTAATTTGTTCTTGGAAGTCATTTAAAAATAATATTTATAAAGTAAAATTCGGTGCCGTTTTGAATTCTTTTATGCGAAATGGTTTTTATAACAATTAAAAATTGTCATCCCAAAATAGACTATAAAAATTTCCCAAATTAAAATGGATGTTTCAAAAGCTAGGAAATCAGATCGACTCTAAAAGACGTGATTACGGATAAACTAACAAACTTTTTAATATTTTTATTTGACATGTCTTAATTTGATACTGTGATCTAACAATGTAATAAAAATATTTTGCAAAAAATTACATACTAGACAGCCTTAAAACAGATATTAACTTCACATATTAATTTTAAAACTAAAAATTATACAGTCATTGGTATATTAATACAAACAGAAAAATATTCTCGCGAACAATTACACTTAATGTAATTTCATTACTTACTTTTGTCCATCCCTTCATGCCCCTAGGGCGTCGGGTTATGTTTTAATCCAGTTCTTATCCTAATATACATAAATAAAATGTTTGTTAAAGCACGCACTTATATTTAAATGGATTTGTCCCTAACTCAACTTACAAATAAAGGTCAATCGCTTATCAGTTGCATCTTCAAAGTAATCACACCTTATAAAATAACATCTTTGAAACATCTTAATTGTAATTTTATTACCTAGAAAGGAATTTCAAAGTTAAAAAATAAATGAAGTAATTTTCAAAAGGAAGATTCTTTATTTGCTGCCTATATTTATCGTAGTAACGAGCCATCGAAACATTCCTTATTAGAGCTGGGCAATCCGATTCCTTTCGGTGAATCGATTCCTTCGATTCCATTCCACAACATGAATCGGTTCCTTCGATTCGTTCTCGTTCCTATGATTTAAATCGTACTTTTAAGTACGGCACCGTACTAGACGTACTATAACGAGTCGAATTGGAACGAAAGCCGATATTCGTTGACTGTGCATTCAGATTCAGAACGTCAAACGTAAATTATTTTGTCTACAATAATAAATGAGGGTATAAAAGACTAAACAATAACTCGCTAAACAAGAGCATAGCTATGCACAATTTCAAAATTGCATGAATGTTGCAACAACCTTAATACATAATTATATGAATCTCTACAGGCGCCAAAATGCTTAGATAATAGATAATAATAATAATAGGTAATTTATACTGAAAGAAAATTTCGAATTTAAATACATACTATCATTACAATTAAAACTAAATTTCAAAACATTAGAGGTTTTATTAAACGAATTTTCAATATAAAATGCATGTTTAATATTTAATTTACAATATCATTTGTATCTCGCTTAGTTTATACCTATTTACCTATCTATAAATTATATTTTGCTGATACATAAAATACCCCCTGCAGCAAAGGCAAGTATCAAGTAACTTTATAACACTTATTTCTGCATAACTAATAAAAAGTTTCGAGTTTCATTTCAACAATTAAGCCTGTATATCGGCGACTTGGGAACGGAAATATTCATTTTAAAACCTCCGAGCCTTATAAATAAATCAATAAGGTCTACTTTTGTTTGTGATAATTGAATTTAAACGAGTGATACGCGACATCGTGTCTTAATAGCATATTATTAATATAGCTATTTCTTATTCGTACTTTCGCTTTCTTTACTGTATGTATTCGCGGCGCGATTCCTTAGGAACGAATTGGATTGAAATAAGTGAATCGATTCCTACGATTCCATGCGAGGAGTCGTTCCTTTGGAACGACTCGTTCATGAACGACCCACCTCTATTCCTTATGGGACGTCATCAAAAACCTAGCAACGACTGTAGCTTGTGTTTACCGATGTGTACGCAAACCAAAGAAATACCGTTATATTCATTTTTAATTCTCTTTTTTGAAGGCTAAGTCGCTTTTAACCCCAACTACTCCTTTAAATTTGTGTTTAAAAGCAAATTATTTTCATTCCTGTGGATTTTCTCCAATATGGATATTCATATGTCTGTTCAGATGGCCTTTACTTAAACTCTTATATTCACATAAAGTACAAGTAAATGGTTTTTCTCCCGCATGAATATTCATATGTGCTTTTAGATTGCTTTTGGTTACACTCTTGTATTCACATAAATTACAGGCAAATGGCTTTTCTTCCTTATGGATATTCATATGTCTTTTCAGATTGCTTTTAGTTACACTCTTGTAATCGCATAAATCACAGGCAAATGGTTTTTCTCCAGTATGAATACTCATATGAATTTTCATCTTGTTTTTAGTTACACTCCTGTATTCACATAATTTACAAGCAAACGGTTTTTCCCCAGTATGAGTACGCATGTGCAATTTTAGCCCGATTTTAGTTACACTCCTGTATTCACATAAATCACAGATAAATGGTTTTTCGCCAGTATGAATACTCATATGCAATTTCAGTTGGTTTTTAGTTACACTCTCATATTCACATAAACTACAGGCAAACGGTTTTTCTTTGGTATGAATATTCATATGTATTTTCAGAAGATTTTTGGTTACGCTCCTATATTCGCATAAATTACAGCCAAACGGTTTTTTTCCAGTATGATTACTCATATGTAATTTCAGAGAGCCTTTAGTTATACTCCTATATTCACATAGATTACATGTAAAAGGTTTTTCTCCAGTATGAATTTTCGTATGCAATTTTAGACTGCTTTTAGTTACACTCCTGTATCCACATAAATTACAAGCAAACGGTTTTTCTCCAGTATGAATACTCATATTATGTTTATTTATACAACTTTTAGTTGCGCTCCGGTATTCACATAAATTGCAAGCGAATGGTTTTTCTCCAGTATGGATACATAAATGTCGTTCAAAATGGCTTTTAGAAGTAGTCCTATATTCACATTCATTACAAATAAATGTTCTTTTTTTTAAATGCATATTTTTATGAGTTTGAAGATGGGATCTACGAGTTGTTTTAAATTCACAAACGTCACATATAAAACTTTCCCCGTTATTTTTATTTTGGTCATCCTCATCAAAAGGAGTAACTGTATGAGTTGTTTCAACTTTTATGTTGTCCACTTCATGTGCACTACTCTCTATAATTGCAGGTTCTTCCCTCGTATTCCAATTCCATCCATAGTTTTGGCTAATATTAATGTTAGTTTCATTTAAGTTATGTTTTTGTTCCGTTTTGTAAGGGATATCATCACCGAATTCACTTTTCATATCGTCCATGTAGGGTTCAAGTTTGATTTCTTCTTTGATGATACCGAAATCGAAATCATATTCGAGGTTAGCCTTTGAATTTATTTCACACATTTTGCTGTAATAATACAAATTACAAAGAGTATTACAAAGCGTTTGGTAACTAATTAAATGACTAACCTGTAATTATTTAAAAATACATATAAAAATGTATCGCTGCACACCCACAAAAAACACGTATAACAAGAAGATAATAATAATAAATGCCCCAGCAGTTAATCAATAATAGGTCAACTTTTGGTAGTGCTTATTATATCGGCGTCGTAGACGATTATACAAGGTAATTAAAATGTCAAAGATCTAGTTGACTATGAATTTCTCCTATAATAGTTATTTATGTACCAAGGGCGTAAAGATGCTTTTATGGCTTGAGACGTGATTTTGAGCCCGAGACGCTAGTCGAGGGCTAAAGACACGTCGAAGGCCATAAAAGCAAGTTACGCCAGGGGCCCAATTCTCGAAGTCATACGATTTGAGTCGCATGCGATCCCGTTCGTAGACAGAATTTCGCATGCGAACGTTGCGTATGGCAAATTCCGTATTCTCGAACTGTGTGCGACTGCATCTTGTACTTTTCGCATGCGTTGGTGTATGTCGATGATTAATTCGGATAATTTTCCGTTTTTAACCAATAATAAACGAAGCTTCTCAGAGGGTTTAGTTCAGATGTACCTATTTTAAAATTATAACCTACATTTTAAAATCGGAAATATATTGTTATTGATTTCTTAAAATTCGGGTTTTAATCCTTGTTCAAGCTTAAGTAAGTATAACGTGATTTTTTAAAAACTGAATTGCAGCAGGCCCTGGATAACCTTAGAACTGTATGTATTAAGCTTTTGTCCCCTCCCCCCTAGCTATTTGAAATCTGAAGTAACAAAAATATTTGTCAGCTTCATAAATAAAAACTTCACATTTATTAGTCAGTTAATAATAATACAGACGGTTTTAAGGTTATCTAGGGTCCAGGGCATGCTGCAATTCAATTTTTAAAAAATCACTCTGTACATGATTTACGTTTTAACTTTAACAACAGAACAATAATGTAAATAGAAACATAAGCCTGTGAATATTTTCTCTCCTTCAATTTGAAACATATCATCAACTCAACGCACTGCTTTGATAGAATTTTTAAAAAAGAATCAAAAGCTAATTACGTAATTACGGATAAATTTTCAAGCGATTTTTGTTTTAAAGATGCCCATTTAGAGCCGTTTTAGAACACGTAATTTTATAAGGGCACTATTAACAAAATATCAAACAACAGATTTTTAAGGTAACAATTAAAGTAGGGCAACAGAATTCAACAATAATGCTTATCTGCACACATCCCGTTCAATAAATAAACAAATAATATAACCTACAAACCTACCAATTCGTACGACTTTAAGCTATTCGCATGTCTAGTAACCGCACGATGTCATTCGAATGAAAATCGTACGACTTTTTTCGTATACTACTGTTCAAGAATACAGTTTTCTGAAACTTATACGTAAATCCACCACTTTCGCATGCGAATTGCGGTCGTATGAATTCGAGAATAGGGTCCCAGTGGTACGTACATACATACATACATAATTTTATGCGCGATCGAAGATTTTAAAACTGAAATAAAAGGAATAAATTAATTTTCTACCCACATCGAGTAGTTAGTTGCTCAATTATTTTAATTTTTTACTGACAACTGTCAATTGGTTGAAGCATTTATGCCTAGGAATATTCACATAAATAATTGTGTTAACTGTGTTGTTAATACAAATTACCCTAAATAGAGTTCTAATAAAGAGCATACATTCGATTTTAATTTAAAAAAATTCTTTATAAGACTGTTAAACTGTTTATCAGTTTTTGACGTTTCATTATAGACCGGCGGCCTATAAAGACACCCACGGGCTATAAATAGACGTTTATGTCAAACAAATTCAGACATAATTGACACATTATAATGCGATCGTGCATAAAATAAAAACTAGACTCTTAATTTTGATGAGAGGAGAGCGCTGCCTAATCAGAGACCAATAAATAATATAGCGGCACATACAAATTTAAGTGTACAGTATTTTTCACCTAGGATTTGGGTTGTGACGTCAACGGCTTATAAATTCACAATTCAACTATACTTCATCTCTTTCTAAACTAGGTTTTCATTATCTACTGCGCACGAACGCGTGTCTATCCATACAGTTTTTGGGCGGAGCTTGTTGACGTTACAACCCAAATGCTAGATGAAAAATACTGTAAACAAATTTCTAAATCAAATACATATTCTTCTCTTTAATCATCTTCTACCGGGTGAATTTAATTGATTTTTTTGCAGGTTGGCGATAAAAAAAGATCTCCCCTACTTAGGAGCTACATTTGACAGTAACAGAGGGTTTGAAAAAGAGGTAAACAATAGAATTGATGCAGCAATGAAATTGTACAACACTTTGAGTTCAGTTTTGTGAGTAAGAGAAGTGTCTGTCCAAACTAAAATTAAAATATTGTAATGTTACATATTCCATGAATTTATTTTAACTAAGATGAAAATTTAAAAATGTTATGAGATGAGTTATAAAATAATTAAATTGTATACAGATTTTAAAATTTAATATAAAAAATGTAAATAAATAAATAAGTATAGATACTACGTAGAAATATTTAAAATTGAATTATGTACATTATTTATAAAATGTTAAAATGTAATATAAAATTAGCTAGAAGGATCTGATTTAATCATAATAACTGTATTTGAAAATCAAGTAAACGAAAATGGATAAATTATCCAGGACAATGAGAATTGATATAATAAAAGAAAAATAACAGATGAAAAATTCTGAAAAACAGGTATTTCAAATTGTGTAAAAGAAAAGCTTTGAATATAAAATTAATTAAAGCAAGATTATTTAAATGAAATTAATTATGGAAGATATTAAAGCCTGTTAATGGTGAAAATATAAAATAATTATCATTTAAAATATTTTAAGTAATTAAAATATTTGAATATTGAAAAATATAAAAGAAGATTAGAAGTTTAATTGGAAGAATTTGGAATGTGATACATATTTCACCCAATTGGAAGAAGTCCGAAAGTGATGCTTGAATTGAAAAGTGAGAACATTAAATAACAACTTAACAAACGTGAGTGATTTTTAGTAACATTAAATCAGATACCCAACACCCAAATAGGGTAAAAAGGGTTTTGTTTAAAAAAAGAAAGAAATTAGATTCTATTTAGTTAGGGAATAGTAGGTAATTTATGTGTGCAAAATTTATATTGTAACGGTTTTAAAACGTTTATTTAAAACTTCGGTTCGTTGTGTGAATTATTTATTAACAAATATTAAAATTATTAAGCAACGAAGAAACACGAAATAACAACTTAACACTAAACCCAACACTAGTATTAATTCTAATACAAAACACTAATATTAACCCGTAACACTAATTAATTTATTTGTACAGTTTGTTTATTTATAACTATTCACGTATATTTATATTAACTTTACCGACGTACATAATATTCGCGACCGTTTATGTAGACTGGATTAGACTAAAGTTCGCTAAGAGAATGCGTCTTATATATATTATTATATAATTATCGATCGCGGCAAGAAACTTCTAGTGGCGGATGACGCATGTGATCTCGCACCTGCTGATGCAATTCGTTACAATATTTAACAAACTGTTAATAAATCTGTATTACACTTTATAATTTGACTTTATTGATAAAAATTAACTGAATTTAATAAAGAACTTAAATAAATCTCAAATTAAGAACCTCATCAACACCTAAGAGATAAGTACTAAGTTAGCTGGAGTTTAAATTAAAAAGCAAAAGTAATAAAGATTCTGTCAGGGTAATTTTTTTAAAAATTGTAATTAACTTGAAAGCTAAAAGAAGAAACCCTTCAAAGCATTTGTTAGTGCCACAAAATGGTTCGTAGTTATCATAGCAATATATACGACAGTATTTGTGCCAATATTAATAATGAGTGGAAAACTAGATAATTAAAATCTAAACTCCAAGCGTGCGAGATGAAGTGGCTGGTATAATACTTAATGGAGCTTGGAGAGAGGAAGTAATTTCAAAGGATTGGGAGATATGAGTAATATCACCATTATTCTGCTTAATGACAGTTTACATTAAAAATAAGTAAATATATTTTAAGATGATAAAGTGATACAGTTGGTAATACAGTAATTATAGCGACTTAAGTTTATTAGTAAATGCAATGAACAAAAATACTTTCCCTTGGTTCTGCTTTATATTATTAAATATTTTCGTAGATGATGTCAATATCGACATTAAATTGAAAAATTGACTGTTCTGTCCTGCTAAGCCCAAAAGCGATAACTATATTTTTGAGAAAATTAATACGTGTATATTCCTTAAATGAAACTGAGGCATAAAATGCATATATCAGAATATTACGGTGGTATCTGGCTAAAACATTGTCAGCTATCACTACAAATTTGGATCAACATACAGTGATCAGCAAAAAATCGCAAAATGTGGGAAAATTTATTATTTGATTATCGAACTATCAGTCAGTTACCACTTTTGGGCGTTATACGAATTTGTTGTCAAAAACAACTTAATATTCTCGATGCAGCAGGGTTTAATTGAATTCAAAAAAGTGCAGATCACATATTTGTAACAAATATTAATTATGTTAGTCCTATATCTTATGTACTTAAAACAGATATAAACTTCACATATTAATTTTTGCTTAAAACTATACAAAGTCATTGGTATATTAATACAAACAGAAAAATATTCTCGCAAACACTTAAACTTAATCTAATTTCATGCTATACAATAATATAGTTTTAATCCAGTTCTTATCCTAATATACATAAATAAAATGTTTGTTATTAAAGCACGTACTTATATTTAAATGGATTTGTCCTAACTCAGTTAACAAATAAAGATCAATTTATCTTCAGAGTAATTACACCCTATAAAATCACATCCTTGAGGCATCTTAATTGTAATTTTATTAGCTTAAAAGGAATTTAAAAGTTAAAAAAATAAATTTATTTATTTTCTAAAGAGACTTCCTTTGCTTATTTAAACATGTGTGCAAATTCTTTATTTGCAGCCCATATTTATCGAAGTAACGAGCCATCGAAACATTCCTTAACTTTGTATCGTCTAAAAGCAAATTATTTTTCATTCTTGTGGATTTTCATATGATTTTTGAAGCTTGTTTTAAATGCACATCTATATTCACATAAATTACAGGCAAATGGCTTTTTTCCCATATGAATATTCATATGTGTTTTTAGATTGCTTTTTCTTGCACTCTTGAATTCGCATAAAGTACAAGCAAATGGTTTTTCTCCTGTATGAATTTTCATATGCAATTTTAGACTGAGTTTAGTTACACCTCTGTATTCACATAAATTACAGGCAAATGGCTTTTCTCCTGTATGACTACTCATATGCAATTTCAGCTTGCTTTTAGTTACACTCCTGTATTCACATAAATTACAAGGAAACGGTTTTTCCCCAGTATGATTACTCATGTGCAATTTTAGCCTGCTTTTAGTTACACTCTTGTATTCACATAAATCACAGGCAAATGGTTTTTCTCCAGTATGACTACTCATATGAAATTTCAGACAGTCTTTGGTTGCAGTCCGATATTCACATAAATTACAGGCAAACGGTTTTTCCCCGGTGTGATTACTCATATGCAATTTTAGCCTGGTTTTAGTTACACTCTTGTACTCACATAAATCACAGGCAAATGGTTTTTCCCCAGTATGAGTACTCATATGGTATTTCAGACGATCTTTGGTTACGCTCCTATATTCACACAAATGACAAGCAAATGGTTTTTCTTTGGTATGAATACTCATGTGTTTTGTCAGGAGGTTTTTAGTTATACTCCTATATTCGCATATATTACAGCCAAACGGTTTTTCTCCAGTATGACTACTCATGTGGAATTTCAGATTGCCTTTGGTTACACTCCTGTATTCACAAAAATTACAGGCAAATGGTTTTTCACCAGTGTGATTACTCATATGCAATTTGAGCCTAGTTTTAGTTACACTCCTGTAATCACATAAATTACATGCAAACGGTTTTTCTCCAGTATGATTAGTTATATGCAATTCCAAACAACTTTTTGTTACGCTCCTGTATTCACATAATTTGCAAGCGAACGGTTTTTCTCCAGTATGAATAAACAAATGGCGTTCAAAATGGCTTTTAGTAGTAGTCCTATATTCACATTCGTTACACGTAAATGACCTTTTTATTAAATGCATATTTTTATGAATTTGAAGATTGGATCTACGAGTCGTTTTAAATTCACAAACGTCACATGTAAAACTTTTCCCTTTATCTTTAATTTGCTCATCCTCAACAAAAGGATTAACTGTATCAGTTGTTTCAACTTTTATTTTGTCCACTTCATGTACACTACTCTCTGTAATTGCAGTTTCTTCCTTGGTATTCCATTTGAAGTTTTGGTTAATATTAGTGTTAGTTTCATTGAAGTTATGTTTTTGGTCGATATTGTAATGTATATCATCACCGAATTCAGTTTTTATACCTTCAAAGCAGGGTTCAAGTTTGATTTCTTCTTTGACGATACCCAAATCGAAATCGTATTCGAGGTTAGCCTTTGAATTTATTTCCGACATTTTTATATAAAATTTCCTGCAATAAGACAAAGCACAAACAGTATTACAAACAGCGTTTGGTAACTAATGACTAACCTGTAATTATTTAAAATTAGATATAAAAACGTATCCTTGCACAAACACAAATAACAAGCGTATAATCTATAATAAATTCTACAGCGTAAAGCTTTTGGAAGTGGTTATTATATCGGCACCGTCGATGATTATACAAGGTGATTAAAAGGGCCATAAATCTAGTTGACTACGAGCAGAGTATAATACAGTAAAACTCTGCCTTATTGGAAAAATCCCCGAGTAAAAACTCAGGATCAAGAAATTTTGGACCGTATTGAACACATAAAATAATTCCTCCGTGAGTACTCGACGAATTAGCAAAATAATTTATTGTATCCATTCCACTTTAATAAGATATGTAATACAATAATTATTATAGCCAAGCTTATTAGTAAATGAAACAAACAAAAATATTTTCACTTGCTTCTGCTTTATATTGTAGTGATGGGCGAATTCGAATGAAAAAAATCGGATAATTCGATTGTCGTCGGTATTCGAAATGTTTCGATTGTTGTCGTCAAATCATTCGAATGATTTTTCATTCGGAAACTCTGAAACGAATGACGAATGAAAAATCATTCGAATGATTTTTCATTCGAATTAAAAATCATTCGAATGATTTTTCATTCGGAAACTCTGAAACGAATGAAATGTCATTCGAATGATTATTCATTCGGAATCTCGGAAACGAATAGCGAATGAAATATCATTCGAATGATTTTTCATTCGGAATCTCGGAAACGAATAGCGAATGCGAATGAATTCACATTAATATCGAGTTATTTTTGTACGGCATTGACGACGCGTGGGCGGTTTGTCGCTGTTGCAAGTTGCAAGGCATGCATCAGACAAAGACAAAGATAAAGTTTTATACCTATAACTGTACATCGCATTACTTTTCCTAGAATTACTTAATTACTTTCATTTTGAAAGGTTTCGTTTGTTAAGTTCGGTATGAGATTGCGCATGGGCTATTTTGAATGAATTCTTTCAATAATAACAAAACCCCCCGTCTTGAGTAAGAAACTACATTGAGCTATTAAACAAAATAAAATAAGTCAACATTTTAATTTGTAATTGTCAGCGTAAGTACACATAATAATATAAATTAATGTAAATAATTGTGACTAAATATTTAATAAAATATATATAATATAAAGCTAAATTACAGACATGAACTAAATTTGAGAAACAATAAAAAGAAAGATATAAAATGTAAAATATTAACGTTGAATTTTTTAGTAATCGCCAGCTGGACAAAACCACTAAATCTTAAGTTACGATACAATAACCATAACAACATGCCCGAGCTGGAGGATGATGTCATCGGGTCGGTAATGCAATCTTACATTCGGCCATCCGCGAAGGGCGAATTTGAAACGAATGACGAATGAAAAATCATTCGAATGATTTTTAATTCGAGTGAAATATCATTCGAATGATTTTTCATTCGGAAACTCTGAAACGAATGAAAAATCATTCGATTGTTGAAATTATCCGATTGCCGATTATTCGATTCTCAAAATCATTCGATTGTGCCCATCACTATTATATTGTTATATTTTTTCATAGATGATGTTAATATCGATATTAAATCGAAAGATGACTGTTCTGTCCTGCTAAGCCTAAAAGCAGTAACTACATTTTTGAGAAAATTAATATTATGTGAAACTGCCACATAAAATGCATATATTATTAGAATTTTATGGTGGTATCTGGTCAAAACATTCTTAGCTATCACTACAAATATGGATTAATATACTGTGATCAGCAAAATGAGGGAAAACATTTTATTATTGGATTATCGAACTATCAGTCAGTTACCACCTTTGGGCGTGGTACGGCAACATTGTCAAAAATATTTTAATTTTCTCAAGGTAACACGGTTTAATTGAATTCAAAAACATGCACAGACCATATATTCCTAACAAATACTAATTATGCTAGTCCTATATCTTACATATGTAAAACAAATATTAATTTTAAAACTAACTTTTGTTTAAAACTGTAAAACTATACAAAGTCATCGGTATATTAATACAAACAGAAAAATATTCTTGCTAACAACTAAATTTAATCTAATTCCATGCTATACAATAATATAGTTTTAATCCAGCTCTTATCCTAACATACATAAATAAAATGTTTGTTAAAGCACATATTTATATTTAAATGGATTTGTCCCTAACTCAGTTTATAAATTAATAAAGATGTCTTTTATTAGTTGCATCGTCAGAGTAATTACACCCTTTAAAATCACATCCTTGAGGCATCTTAATTGTAATTTTATTAGCTAGAAAGGAATTTAAAAGTTAAAAAATAAATTTATTTATTTTCTAAAGAAACTTTCAATTTTATTATTGGCGGAAAATAAAGTCCTTGGGACAGTTTTTGTAACTCACAAACTTGTCTATAACTTTAGAATTAAAGTCTTTAATATTTTGAACCAAATCCTTTTCTATTGATAACATAGCTAAAGCATTTAACTGATCTAACCGTTCTTGCGACATAGTGTTTCTTAAGAATGTTTTTATCCTTTTTAGCGTAGAAAAACAGCGTTCTGGTTCAGCACTGAACATTGGTGTTGTAACTAAAATCCGTAAAAGTTTGGTAACTTCTTCAAAGGTATCTTCGATATTATTGCGGAGTATAAAATCTAACAAAGGCAATGCACCATCAATTTTCCGTAGATCTGCTTTGTCATATAATACTGTCAGTTCATTTTTTAATCTGTTTCTGTTTAATATAGGATATGTTTCTACAGCAATGTTTAAAGTACTTTCGGGAACTATTTTCAAATTTGCACTAAATTCCGCACTATCGAACAATTTTGCAATGTCAAAGTGTTCCACCAAACTAAATCTGTCTTGAACTTGTGATACCATCAAATCACATACTTCCTTTGCGTCAGCTATTAGAGAATCTTCCTGTCTACCGGGTCTTGAAGTAGCAGCATATGTTTCAGTAACATCCAATAGAATTTGGTCAATATCATTGCGCACTTTTTGAATAATATTTTTTAAAAAATCGATCGATTCTTTTATCTGAACAGCATTTGCTTGCCGAGTTTGGACTTGATGGAATAAATTATCAACGTGTGGCATAATTCTGTAAAAAAATGAGAGCCAAAAATTAAACTGTTTGTCTTCTAGATAATGGCGAAGTACTAGTGCTTTTTGAACAGTTTCGGTAGATTTTGAATCCTCTAGTTTTTCAAAACACTCAATTAATTCAGCTTTATTCTCGTATACCACGTTTACAACCCCAGATTTAAAATTCCATCTGGTAACACGTAATCCAGGATTCCTACGAGCCACTGCTTGATCTAATGCAGCAAGTCGCACAGGCGAGTGCGAAAAAAATGCAGGTATTCCACTTAAACTAGAGAAAAACACTCTGGCACTCTTATTTTGTGAAGCACATTGAGTCATAATAAGGTTTAACTCATGAGCGTAACAATGTATAAAATGAGCGTTACTATAAGTTTCCCTTATTTTGGCTTGAACACCATTTATTCTTCCGCTCATAACCGCAGCTCCATCGTAGCTCTGGGCTATTAATTTTTCCTCACTTATTAGTGGGCAAATTTCCTTTAAAATGCATTGTGAAATCGCTGAAGCGTCCTGTCCTTCGGGATTTAAAAAACTCCAAAATCTTTCATACACTTTTCCATTATGTTCATATCTTACCACTAAAGCAATTTGAGTTGTTTCAGAAATATCTGTTATGTCATCAGCAATTATGGCACCAAAGGCAGCTGTAGTAATCTCACTTTTTATTTCTTCTTGACAAGTCGCCAACATACAATCCAGCAGCTCATTTTGAATTGTCTTTGATGTGTCCTTAAAAACATCATCGCTTTCAACATGCTCCTTAATTGCTCTATCCACGCTGCACATTAAATCTATTAACCCTCTAAAAATTCCAGGATTGCTTGATGACTCACATTCATCATGCCCACGAAGGGCTAGTTCAAATGCCCCACAAAATTTTATACAATCAATAATTTTTGACAACATATATCTATTTTGATCTACTTGTTCATTATGTTTCTTAACTGATTGTCTATAAGCGCTATCTACCTGAGTGGCAATGTTCACTTGACCGATATTTGTCAGATTAAGGACGTTCATAATATGGGTTGTATTTTCACGGTGTTTTTTAATATACTCCTGCAAATGCGCCAAATCTGTCACACCCTTGAAGCTCCATGAAGGTTCACCATTAAACAACAAGCATGGAAAACAAAATAATGCATTTCTTATTTCACAACCACATACCCACGAAACTTCTTCATAAATTTTGTTATTAAATTGTCTTTTATAAGAACCGTTTCTGCCTTGTCCACTTTGATTTAAAGTTAATTGAGGCATAGGACGCCCCAATGATTTAATTTCAAGTTTTTCTCCAAAACTACGTTTTGAAAAGGGGAATTTTAAGAGTTCTACAACAGAATTTATATTGAATTTAGATAAATTAGAAGTAAACGGTTTTTCCTTGGTATGAATACGCAAATGCTTTCTAAACTGTATTTTAGAAGTAGTCTTATATGAACATATATTACAAATAAATGGCTTTTTTATTAAATGGGATTTTTTATGATTTTGAAGACTGGATCTACGAGTCGTTCTAAATTCACAAACGTCACAAGTAAAACTTTTTCCTTTATTTTTATTTTGGTCATCCTCATCAAAAGGATTAACTGTATCAGTTGTTTCAACTTCTATTTTCTCCACTTCATATGCACTACCCTCGATAATTTCAGTTTCCTCCTTCATATACTCTTGGCTAATATTGTCAGTTTCATTGAAGTTATATTTTTGTTCGGTATTGTAATGGATATCATCTCCGAATTCACTTTTTATATCTACAAAGTAGGGTTCAAGTTTGATTTCTTCTTTGTCGATATCCAAATCCAAATCATATTCAAAGTTAGTCTTTGAATTTATTTCAGACATTTTGCTGTAACAATACAAATCACAAAGAGTATTACAAACAGCGTTTGGTAACTAATCACTAACCTGTAATTATTTAAAATTACAAATAAAAATGTATCCCTGAACACACACAAATAACAAACGGATAATAACAAATTCTACAGCTACAGCATAATACGATAACAGAAAAAAATAGGTTAACTTTTGGAAGTGGTTATTACATCGGCGCCGCAGACGATTATACTTGTCTTCAGGGTTGCCAATTCTATTTCATTGGCGTCGCTAACCGGTTTCGTAAAAGTCGCTAATTTGGCACTCAAAGTCCCTAATTTTTTTTAATTAGTGCTTAGTTTACATAAAAGCATAAGCCAATGCAGGAGATTGATAGCCATAATAAACAAACAATAAATGGCTTGCTTATATTTGCAGATTCAAGGCTAGTACGTCATTTTTGGAGTATCATGTTTCAGATTACACTTTTAACTCTGTTATGCCGACTGACTGCTGACACAATAAACATACATTTTACGTACCGGCTGGACGCCTTAAGAAAACAACTGCAATAACACTAATAACAGGCGACTGGCGTTTCTTAGGACTGTAATCAAATACCTATTTAAAATAACGAACTCAAATTTGCTTTAAGTTACATAAAATCGGAAATTTCGAAATGGGACAGGTCAAAAAACCTAAAAATGTAGTTAGATTTTACAAGAAGTAGCTAAAATAGTCGCTAAATCCTAAAAATTAATTTAAGTCGCTAGACGTAGTTCATAATCCCCTAGATTTAACGACTTTTCCCCCAAATTGGCAACCCTGCTTGTCTTTGGATTATACAATATAAAGTGATTTCAACGTCATTAATCAAGTTGACTATGAATTTCTCCTACAGGGTGTTTCAGGAGGAATGGTACCTAATTTACTATGTTATAGTATCGTTTATTTCTAACAAAAAAGTTCATATGAACATGTGTTCAATTCTCAATGGTTAACAAGATACAGCCATTTGAATTTTGCAACAAAAGAGCTGAAGGGAAAAGTGGGGTAAAGTGGATAGGAATGTGAAAACTTTGTTTTAAAATTATTTCAATTGGCGGGTTTTTGATTTAATGGTATAAAAGGCATCTTTTCATATGTTGGGAGTTGTGACTGTGGTATAGCGTCCAATGAGTCATTGTCGAGGTGTCTGTTACGAAATAGGTAGGCGGTTTTCCCACGACCATATAAGAAAGTCGCTCCTTACGCACAAAAAAGCAGGCGCGAAAGTTGACAATATCGTCTGTGCGATTTACTTTCGCAAAACAAATGAAGAACCCGTGCGATATGAACACGTATAGGGATATATCGCACAGTTTGCGCAATAATAGGAAGCTGCGGCCGGTTCAAAACATAAAAATGACGGTCGTTTTATCTAAACTGTCATTGTTACTTTTTGACATGTACATTTTTGGTCGTGGGAAAAATAGTGTTCGTAACTCGTTCGAAAGGCAAATATCTCCGCTCGTGTTTATAATACATCTACTCGTGCTCCGCTACGCTCCGCACTCGTATAATATCTATTATAAAAACTCGCATGATATTTGCTACTTTCGACACTTGATACGAAAGAACATAGAACAATAGGTTAACTTTCGGTAGTGGTTCTTATATCGGTGCCGTAGACGATTGCCATTATAAAAAGTGATTAAGAAGGCCATAGATCTACTTTACCATGAATTTCTCCTATAAAATAAAAAGTAGACTCTTTTAATTGTCGAAAGCTCTGCCTAATCTGAGACCAATACAAAATATAGCGGCACATAAAAATTTATGTGCAAACAAATTTCTAAATCAAATACATGTTCTTATTTTTTAATCACCTTGTACGGGGTGAATATACAGGGTGTTTCATAACGTGCGGAGGAGACTCAAAGGGTAGATAGAGGGGACTAAAGTAAACATGTTTTTAGAATAAACTTTTAACAAAAACCAATAACAAAAAAGTTACAGTGGTTTAAAAAAGTTTGCCATTTAGTCCAGTCAAATGGTAGTTTAACTTTGCATTTTGGGTAGGCAGCAATTTTTTTTATCGGTGTATAGAGGGGTCGGTGGCGAGCCTAAATTAGAGTTTTCGGGGTGGAACCCCCCCCCCCATTCAGCCGCCAACTTGAAAAGAAGAGTTCATTAGTTTCTCGACTATATCTCTGTAGTCGTCAATCTTACAAATAGTTTGTACAAAGGTTTTTTGTAAAGAATCGTATTATCTATAGTTTTTATTAATAATATTTTTACGTAGCATTAATAATAAAACAGTTATAAGTAAAAATTTTTTTGTATTACATATTAACGTTGGGGAATTTCCAAGTTATGGCGACTTTAGCCGTCTAGCTAGCAGCACTAGGCTTTTCGTTTCTAAATAATTTATTTCAACTTGCTTACTTATCCCAAAGCCTCTTCTACCTGGGGTGTAGGGTGTAGATAAAAATTTATTTCAAGAACCGAGAAATAGTTTTCGTTTCGGAGGCATTTTACAACTTAGTGGTAGATTATGAGACTTAAATATACAACCATCATAAATCATTTGTATGTACTAGACCGAATTCGAAAAAATTTACAGCTACCTCAACACAGAAGTTTGTCGACTAAATTCACGGTAAGAATATAAAATGCCGAACAGGTAGCACATTAGAAACGCACATAAAATTATATACCTACTGATTGTATTGCACATTTGAGTTTTTGAGTAATATATTAGAGTGGTATTTATAGATATGCATAAGTACATATAAAAATATAAAGAATCCATTCGAGTAATTTGATTTATAGGGCTACAATTGAAAAAAATTGTATGTAGTTTTAATGCAAGATTTGTTGAATTAGTTATAAAATTAATAGAATAGCCGGTTACGATTACACAAAACCCAAAAATAAATCAATTTATTTATGGTACTTATGATAATAATAAGGATTAAACGTATTATGTTCTAAATTATACCAATCAGAAAAAAAAAAGAGTTTATCATTTGTCTAAAAAAGTGCCGAAAAGCCCCTTCCTTATGCAATTCCCAGTTCAGGTAAACCATCTGTTTATTATTCTTCTTAGAGTGGCATGCCCTTTACAGGGCGTTGCCGATCCTCTCTCCATATGCCTGTGGTGTGCGTGTCAAGTAGCCTACATACATTTTTATTTTATTATTAGGTATGTAAAATACAAAATAGCAGAAACTGCAGATAACCGGTGGTAACCCAGATAAAAGGAAATTCCTAATCCATTCATCGGGCTTTACATTCTAATTTTAGGCACAAACAATTTTTAAGGTAACAATGTGACAACTGAATTCTTGTATTTTTACACCTTCCAAATGCGGGATACTGTTTTAAGTTTTTGTTTGGTTTACTATCTAATGATCTAATTTAATAATGCAATAAAAACCTCTAAAATAGGGACACGGACATCAAAATTAAGAAGAATGGACAAAAATATCTTAGAAAACAAGTAAAATTATTTTAATCTTTTCTCCGACATATTATTCAGTTCAATTTTCTTTAAAAAAATATAAATGATGTCTATCTACAGAGTTCCCAGAAATTATTTACCAAACCTGCTTTCTTATTAAATTTGCTGACTTTTAATAGAAAATTAGAAAATCCTTAAGAAGTCCAGGATCCAGCATTGTCCTTGTTGCGACAAATTTTAACAACGGTTTGGTCGGCAATGCAGCTTCCTGTCTTTTCGTTCACATTTTAGCGAAGCGCCATTTATTGCAAACTTACTACACTGCTTGCTCACTTCTACAACTAACCATTATGGCGGCTACTTTGATTTTATACAGAGTCTATGAGACAAGCTTTCGTCAAGATTAAATTTATTTTATACTATTTGATTTATTTATTAAAGAAGACCGGTCTGATATAGTTTAAAATTCAATCGTGTGCTTTATTATGGGTGTCTTTGGCAACAAAAGCTGTACTTAGAAGGCTGCTATTTGTTATTTTTTAAGTATCTAGAATGTGTTGTTTCGAATAAAATTTATATCAGTCTCATCAGCACATCTTCTTGAATAAATGTAGAAAAATTTATAATAAAATACCCAGTGGTTTCTTGACGACAGAAGACGCTGCATTTTGCTATAAAATTCCCTAGCCTTAAGGCCTTACCACTTTATTTAGACAAGACGCAATTAGAAACAACGGTGGCGCCATTTGAGGTGAACTATACATTTTTCCCTTTAGTTCCAAGGGAGTTCACCTCAAATGGCGCCACCGTTGTTTCTAATAGCGTCTTGGCTAAATACAGTGCGAGTGTAAAGTCTGGAACTATCGCAATAATCTTTTATTAAACGTTTTTGAAAAAAATCCTCGAACACGTCAATTTTTATCTTAAATGAGACATATTTCACTGTAATCGTCACTTAAAGATCGTCTTTTGTTTTTGAGTTATGACGTAAGCGATAATTTTTTTAAATGGAAACCCTAATGTTTTATGATGAATTTGAGATCATAAAATTATCTACAATTTTTATTTCATGCATTTTGTCGTATGATCCACCGTTCTCGAGATATAGCGCGGAGAGTGGCACGCGCGCAGCCGTATATAGGATAACGCTATGTATAGTCCAATTGTCGATCCAGGTAATGCGCGTCACCAATCATATGATCAACGGTCGGCGTTACCAATAATGCGCGATAAAAAAATACAAAATGTAATTGCTAAATATAAATTATTTTTGTAGTTTTCTAAGATTAGGCAGCCGTGTTTAATCAAAAGGTCTATACATTTTTGAAAATAAGAGAGAAATCGAGTTTTTATTTTCTAATTTAGCTCATATTTATTTTTTGTAAAGTTAGTATTATTTTTGGCATGTTTATATTTCCAATTTTACTTGCAAATTTTTGACAGATCGTGTTGTGTATCATTAACGTTTGTTTGACGTTTGACATTTTTTAGGTTATAAAATTTGTAAATCGTTTGGAACTTCATGAGGTTTGTTCGTTTGTCTGCTCCAATCATGTTAGAGCAACAAGATCAGCTTATTACGCGTTCGTTTGTGTCAGAGCAACTGCTAAGAAAGCGTTCGTTTGTACCGAGCAACTGACTCTAAATCACGTCGAGCAACGAAAACTTACTCGTTCTCCGTTGGTCGAGCAAGTAGAGTAGAGCAAGAAACCTAACCCCTAAATACGGCGAAAATATCTTTTGTTGTTGTTTGTTTAGTTAAAAATGGTTGTGATAAACGCGTTTTTACGCGATGTCGAAGATGAATATTATGTTTTGGAAGGATCTGGTAAGTGACAAATCCTGCAAATCAATGAAAAAACTTCTTATGTTTGTCTTAGATGGTGTGACCTATAGAATCTACGAATTGCATAATCTCGTTATCAATAGTAATTTCTTCCAAACTGATGGCTTTTATAATTTCTTTTTCCATATTGGTTTGAGGTTATGTATCTGTCAATTCCGCAGAAAGTCGTTCGTTTGTCAACGCCTTAGAGCAGTGCTCGAATCGGTTCCGAAGAGCCACGTGACATGATCTGACTGCGCCCACCAGAGCAGCTTTTAGTTGATTGGAGCAGACAAACGAACAAACCTATGTAGACGTACCAAGTTATAATGTCATAAAATTTATTGATGACGTGCATTACCTGGCTCGAAAATTCGACCATAAACAGCGGAGACAGGTATACAGGGTGCCCATAATCTATCTCATTACATGGGTAACTTTCTTAATATAAAAGATAGAGGATCCGTTAAATAGGGAAAGTTGGGCAGAATTACAAGCAAAATCTCATGCCATTTTCAAGTTTGACATATGCCATCAACTTTTTTTATTATTTCGAAAAAACTATATACGGATGCGTGCGTGCCACTCTCCACGCTATATCTCGAGAACGGTGGATCGTACGACAAAAGCATCAAATAAAAATTGTAGATAATTTTATGATCTACAAGTTTTATAATAACCTTAAATGACATATGACGCATAGAAAACGAGATAATTGCGAAAAACCGATTTTCGTGACCTTTGACCTTTAATATCTTGTGACGCAGACACGAGACTTTTCAGCCAGTTTTCAGAACGTCAAAACAAAGGTTCATGCAAATATACAGCTTCTTCACTTTCATTCCGAGGTTTACCCCTTATTTTACCTTATATGACTGTACTATTATTAAACTTACTTGTAAGAAAGTAGGTAGTTCTTTGTAACAAATAATTGTCAAAACTCCGTTTATACAGGGTGGTCCATAAGTAATGGGACACAGACCAACAGTAGATTGGAGAGGCCAAAATATTACGATTTACCTATGGGTTAGTTTTCGATTTATACTGGGTGTGCAAAAACTCACATACAAGTTCTCCGTAACTTTATTCCTTAGACAATAATAAGGCGAAATTCTTATAGCAAAAAAGCCACCAGATGCTTCCTCAACTCGTGCGAAGCCTTCAAAGTTCAAAATTAGCAACGCGAAAAGGAAACCGTTTTTGCAAAATTCTGTTACTTTATGCATAGATTAAGTAATAACGGCAACACTTTAGTATCGTTTATTATTCAAAACTACAAAAAAAAATAAAAAAATATTATTCGAATATTCCAGTAGAAATATTAGAAATTTAACTTAGAAGTACTTTTATCATTAATACAGACATCAATTCAAAAAGCAAAACATACTACTAACTTATTGCAACCTTTACCTGTTCAACGAAAAATTAAGGCAAACGTATTGGCGCTCACACTTTGTAAGGAAATATGGCCGGCAACATAGGGGGTTAAAGTCTCCTATAAAATTAATTTTTTTGTGTGATTTTCATGATAAAGGTGATAATTGTAGTTAACAAATTAAAAAAAAGAAACTAAAAAGAAAAACATGCAATGGGGTTTCACATAGCTTCTTTGAAGAATCGTTGCAACTAATAAATATGTGTATCTATCGTTCATCAGTTACATGTTCAGAGTAATTAATGCCCTATAAAATCACATCCTTGAAGCATCTTAATTGTAATTTTATTACCTAAAAAAAATTTAAAAGTTGAAAAGTATTTTCTAAAGACTAAACTTTTAAAAAACCTAGTCCACATCGTTAAAAAGCAAATTATTTTGCATTCGTGTGCGGCTTTTCTTTAGTATGAATATTCATATGTCTTTTCAGCTTGTTTTTAGTTACAGTCCTGTATTCACATAAATTACAGGCAAACGGTTTTTCTCCTGTATGATTACTCATATGTAATTTCAGGTTGCATTTAGTTATACTCCTGTATTCACATAAATTACAAGCAAATGGTTTTTCTCCTTTATGATTACACATATGTCTTTTCAGATGATTTTTAGTTACACTCCTATATTCACATAAATTACAGGCAAACGGTTTTTCTCCAGTATGAGTACTCACATGTCTTTTCAGATCGCATTTGCTTACACTGCTAAATTCACATAAATTACAGCCAAACGGTTTTTCTTTATTATGAATATACATATGACTTTTCAGATTGTCTTTTCTTACACTCTTATATTCACATAAACTACAGGCAAATGGTTTTTCTCCAGTATGAATACTCATATGTCTTTTCAGAAGATTTTTAGTTACACCCCTATATTCACATAAATTACAGCCAAATGGTTTCTTTCCAGTATGAATATCCATATGTTTTTTCAGAATGCTTTTAGTTACACTCCTGTATTCACATAAATTACAAGCAAACGGTTTTTCTCCGGTATGATTACTCATATGCAATTTCAGCGTGGTTTTAGTTACACCCCTATATTCACATAAATTACAGCCAAACGGTTTTTCTTTATGAATATTCATATGACTTTTCAGCTTGTCTTTTGTAACACTCTTATACTCGCATAAATTACAGGCAAATGGTTTTTCTCCAGTATGAATATTCATATGTTGTTTCAGTTTGCTTTTAGTTACACTCCTATATTCACATATATTACAGATAAATGGTTTTTCTCCAGTATGAATACTCATATGCAATTTCAGAATGCTTTTAGTTACACTCCTGTATTCACATAAATTACAGGCAAATGGTTTTTCTCCAGTATGAATACACAAATGCCGTTTAAAATGGCTTTTAGAAGTAGTCCCATATTCACATTCATTACAAATAAATGGCTTTTTTATTAAATGCATATTTTTATGAGTTCGAAGACTGGATCGACGAGTCGTTCTAAATTCGCAAATGTCACATGTAAAACTTTTCCCTTTGTTTTTATTCTGGTCATCCACGTCAACAGTATCAGTTGTTTCAACGTTTAGTTTGTTCGTTTCATGTACACTACTCACTATAGTCGCAGTTTCCTCCCTCGTATTCCATTCAAAGTTTTGGCTAATATTTGTATTGGTTTCATTGAACTTATGTTTTTGTTCGGTATTGTAATGGGTATCATCACCAAATTCACTTTTTATATCGTCCAAGTAGGGTTCAAGTTTGATTTCTTCTTTGACGATATCCAAATCGAAATCATATTCGAGGTTAGCGGTTGAATTTATTTCAGACATTTTCTATACAATTTCCTGTAATAATATAAATCACAAAGAGTATTATAAACAGCGTTTCGTAACTACTTACTAACCTGTAGGCTTAAAAATATACATACATATGTATCCGTGCACACACACAAAGCACTAAGCAACGAACGGATAATAATAATCGAGTTTTCTTACTGGTAAGCAGGTGAGCACCACAGTAAGCACCACGTAAGGACGTAAGCACCCAGGGTACGCACCTTACGTAAGCACCAAGTAAGCACTAACCACAGAACATTAAACCGCACTAACCACAGAACACTCTATAAGCACTAACAGAAAAATACAGGTAGGTTAAATTTTGGAAGTGGTTATTATGTCGGCGACGTAAACGGTTATAAGGATATAGATTTACTTGACTATAAATTTCTCTTATAAAATAAAAGGTAGATCCTTAATTGATGAGAGCTGTGCTGCCTAATTAATTTATGTGCAAACAGATTTCTAAATGATTGACTTTTTTGCAGGTTGACAATGAAAAAAATTGGTAACTCTGCTGATAATTATTCTGTATGTTGATAGTTATTACAGGCTTACCGACAGGTACCTATACATATCTGTATTGAGTATCTGTATCTGTATCCGTAACCTCTTTTGCCTTTCGGTGTCGAGGCTGGTGCGTTAGCGTATGTGATCTTTAGTGGTGTAATCGGTTTTTGGTACCTAGGTAAAGGTACAGGTACACAGTGAAAAAATTACCTAGTTACGGCGTTACGGATACAAGTATACTTTTACAAAAATACCGAGGTAAAAGTGCAGTTACCATAAAAGTGTACCTAAATATTGTAGGTACAGGTTAGGTACAACCAACGAAATAAAAAAAGAAGGAAGGACCATAACACCAACAGTATGTAATTTAGATGGTGTCTCAATATGGCGGATTTTAGAAGCTCATTGGCTGAGAACACTAAATACGTCAACTGTCAAAGACAAAAACGTAAACAAACAGTTAGGCTACCAATAAAAACTCGTGCCGGTTGGTGTCTCAATATGGCGTGTGTGACGTATTTCCGTTACACTTGTAGTTATGCACCATAATACCTTAGTTTCCTTCCTTCTTTTTTTATTTCGTTGGGTACAACCGCACAAATAATTTTTTTGATCGATTGTCAAAATTTAAATATAAAAAAACTACCACTTTTTAAATAAAATAAAAAAGGTTTTTCTTAAACGTACAGTTGTGGACAGAAAAAAATAGGACAACTCGAAAAATCAAGTAAACTTTATTCTATAAAATTTAGTTACTTGATTTTGGCTTTATAATTATGATATTTGTCACATTGACTTGCAATCAAATTACAACACAGGGGCCATTTTAAACTAGAAAAAAAACACTGTCCTATTTTTTTCTGTCCACAACTGTACCTACAAAAAAAATCATACACATCATTTATTTTTTATTTCTTTCAGAACAATAGAATTTCGAAAGCCTCACCAGAAAGCCTATTTCGTTTGAGGGTTAAAATTTGTCCTCTTGTAGGTACTAAACAGTCTTTAAACATGAGCTGATGAGGGTATAAAATTATTAAATTGTTTTCATAATTACAAGTAAATAGGGATTTTAGATTTTTTGACTTATCTTCAAAATACTTTACTCTATTTGGATAATATTAATGGCATCATCGTTCTCGTTCTCTTTACCGTTAAATACGCTACACAAAGTACCAAAGTGATGCCAACAAAATCCGAACTATATGAACATATGTATTTATATTGTCTTTATATCCACAATTATTGTTTATTTTTTACGTAGTTTTACAGAGAAAATTAAATGTACGTTGTACCTTAACTTTTTATGTATTTTAGGTACAAGGTAACTCTAAAAAATACCTATGTATAGGTAAAGGTAATTCTAAAAATATTGACCTTTTAGTATACGAAGGTACAAGAGAAGTACCTAGGTACTTGTACCTAGGTACGTCTCAACACTGGGTGTAATGCACAATTCGGCCCGACTCAGCCGATTGCGTGATTGATGCGCCGTTTAAACCTATATATTGCACCCTTTGAGTATATATACTCAAAGATTGCACCGCTTGTATAGTAGCGTTCGTTTTTTTGTTCTAAGAACAGAGCGCGCAGAACGTATTAGTCATATGTGGTGTTAGAACGTAGGTACGGGGTTTTCGGAACAATAATCGAACGATTTAGAACATTTATTTTAATTTTATTGTTCCTATGTCATAATTTAACGTAGGTACATATAAAGTTTCATATCATTTATAGTATTTTACATTATAAGCAAGGTAAAACTGTTTCTACTCTACTGGCGATAAAAGGATATAACTGGCGAGCCGCTAGGCGAGCCTGTTAGGTACCTCTTTGACCAAAATGTCTATGTACATAATGGACATATGTATCAAAAATTGGGCTCTGGTCAACAGTCTGGGTCCAAATACCTTATATAGGGTGTCCCTAAAAGGTCTTTACAAAATCATACCACACGTTCTTTGAATCAAAATAAGTCGAAATGACTAAACTTACCTTAGTACAAAATTGCTTTGTTTGGGCGCTATACTGCCCTGAAGTTATAATTTAAAAAACGTTTTTTTGTTATCACTTTAAAACGACTTGCGCAATTTTCCTAAAATTTTGTACGGTAATGTAGCTCCCAAAGACTTAAAATTAATAAATTACATCGATCCAAGGCGTAGAACCGGGGGTTTTTTAATAATTAAACACCTTAAATTTCTACACCAATGGAAAAAAGGGCGTAAAAGTATAAAATTTAGATTAGAAATATTTGTGTTTTAATAATCCACAGCATTTTTACAAAAAATTTAATTTACCAAAATAGCAGTTAAAATTGAATCAGATATTGTTCAGATCAAATTAAGACTACTAAACATCTTAGTACAAAATATGATAAAGTATCCTTAAACTTAAACAAATGGAATCAGTAACTGTTCAAACTGTATTTAGTAGGTAATTTACAACTAATTTGTCAAACATGGGCCAAAATAAATGTCAAATACCTACGAACAAAAATATAAAAATTAAATATTAAACATGAACAAAAATAAATAAAAATAGAGATATTACAACAACTGTTCAAAGTGTCCATCATTTAATGTGAACAAAGATTAATTCGACGAATCAAATTAAAATGTAGGTACTCTTTGCATCACCTCTAAGAAGATTTGCTTCATTCTGTATACGTTGCCACAGTTCTTCTTGGTTATTTACAGGAGTCCTGTAAACTGCTGACTTAAGATGTCCCCATAAAAATAATCGAAGGGATTTAGGTCAGGAGAACGTGGTGGTCAGTTTATAGGGCTGTCATTACCTCTACCTATCCATTTGTTTGGGTAGTGCTGATTTAGATGATTACGTAAATTCACTGTAAAATGTGGTGGCGCTTCATCGTGCATATAGCTTTTTTAGAGAAATTTCGCAAAACAAAATTACCAGAATAATTATTTTTCACAAGAAGTGACGCGCAAATGTCAAACCACCATGCAGAAATGATTTTTGTTTTTCAAGGCACGTGATTTTTTTAGCAAAAATTGATAAAAAAATGTTTCCCAGTGACATGCAATAAAGCGGTTTTTATTTTTTTTTCGAAAACGAAGTGAGATACGAAAAAAATACAGGAGAGAAAAAAGTTGTATTTTTAGATGCTTAATCCAAAAAAAGGTATTAAAGTTACAAAAAAAAGCAGTGGCGTACATTTTTTGTCAATAATATTCGGTAAGGTGCCCCCCAGGACGCCACTGGACTTCATAATTTTAATCTAATTAGGGCTAAATTAGTCCCTTAATACATCAAATAATATTGCCAAATTTCAACAGATTCGAGTAAATATTTTTTAAGATATTAATAAAAAACCGATTTTTTTTTTAAAGTTTAATACCCTGTATCTTGAAAACTATGCATTTCCGGACCCAAGTTTATAGGAACTTTTTTAAATATTTTATGACAAGGCATCACCCCCTGAAGTATCTCCGTCAATTTTTCGAACACCCTGTATAACCATCTGCGGCGCCGATTTAATAACCACATCCAAAAGTTAACCTATTTTACCGCTGTGTTTACTGTTACCCTTTACCCTTTACTCACCCTTTACTTCTTATACTGTGCCTTTACCACACCTTTACCATCAAATATTATTAACCAGTAACCATCTGTTGCTTGATGTTTTGTGTGTGTGCAGCGATACATTTTTATATGTATTTTTAAATAATTTCAGGTTAGTCACTAATTACCAAATTCTGTTTGTAATACTCTGTGATTAGTATTATTACAGGAAATTGTATAAAAAATGTCTGAAGCAAAGGTTAACCTCGAATATGATTCCGATTTGGATATTGTCAAAGAAGAAATCAAACTTGAACCCTACTTGGATGATATAAAAAGTGAAATCGGTGACGATATCCTTTGCAATACGGAACAAACACGTAACTTCAATGAAACTAACACTACTATTAGCCAAAACGTAGGACAGAATACGAGGGAGGAAACTGCGACTGTAGAGAGTAGTGCACATGAAGTAGACAAAATAAAACTCGAAACCAATACAGTTAATCCCTATGACGAGGATGACCAAAATAAAAATAATGAGAGAAGTTTTATATGTGACATTTGTGAATTTAGAACGACTCGTAGATCCAATCTTCAATCTCATAAAAATATGCATTTAATAAAAAAGGCATTTATTTGTAATGTAGGTGAACATGAGATTACTTCTACAAACCGCTTTAAACAGCATTTGTGTATCCATACTGGAGAAAAACCGTTTGCCTATAAATTATGTGAATACAGGAGTGTCACCAAAAACAGTCTGAAATTGCATATGAGTAAACATACTGGAGAAAAACCGTATGTGGGTAATATATGTGGTTATAAGACTGCAAACAGAGTATGTTTGAAGAAACATGTGAATATTCATAGAGGAAAAAAACCATTTCCTTGTAATTTATGTGAATACAGGAGTCCAACTAAAGGCAGCCTGAAATTGCATATGCAAATTCATACTGGAGAAAAACCATTTGCCTGTAATTTATGTGAATACAGGAGTGTAACCAAAAACAGCTTGAAATTGCATATGAATAAGCATACTGGAGAAAAATCGTTTGTTTGTATTTTATGCAAATTTAAGAGTATAAGTAAATGCAATCTGAAAAGACATATGTATATTCATAGGGAAGAAAAACCATTTGCTTGTAATTTATGTAAATACAAGACTGGAGATAAAAGCAATTTGAAGAAACATATGAATATTCATACAGGAGAAAAACCGTTTGCTTGTAATTTATGTGAATACAGGAGTGTAACCAAAAACAGCTTGAAATTGCATTTGAGTAAGCATACTGGAGAAAAATCGGTTGTTTGTAATTTATGCGAATTTAAGAGTGCAAGTAAAGGCAATCTGAAAAGACATATGTATATTCATAAAGAAGAAAAACTGTTTCTTTGTAATTTATGCGAATATAATAGTGTAAGTAAAGGCAATCTGAAAAGACATATGAATACTCATAAGGAAGAAAAACCATTTGCTTGTAATTTATGTAAATACAAGACTGCAGATAAAAGCAATTTGACGAAACATATGAATAGTCATAGAGGAGAAAAACCGTTTGCTTGTAATTTATGTAAATACAGGAGTATAACTAAAGACAGTCTGAAATCGCATATGAGGACTCATACCGATACAAATTTAAAGGAGTAGTTAGGGTTAAAAGTGACAGCCTTAAAAAAGGAGCATTTAGAATTAATTTTGTAGAGGCCTTATTCCTGTATGTTGCCGGTCATATTTCCTTACAAAGTGTAAGTGCTAATAGCTTTACCTTAATTTTTCGTTGAACAGCTAGGAATTTGCAATAGGTTCGTAATACACAGTACGGCTATAAGTTCTGTCAGTAAAACGCGAACATGTGTCAGTATGGGAATTTAAAAGTGTAAAAAAGTGGGAGTGCTGTAAATTAACGATGGGCACAATCGAATGATTTTGAGAATCGGATAATTTCAACAATCGCTTGAGTCCGCAGAATATATATATATAACTAGCGCTATAGGCCGTCAAGGCCCTTGGCTTCATTGACTATTTTCCTCCACCTCTTCCTGTCTTGGGCTGCTTCTCTCCAGTTGTTAATTTCCATTTTGGTTAGGTCTTCTTCCACACATTCCATCCATTTCCTTTTCGGTCTCCCTCGTTTTTTTTTCCCCGTCGCTTCTAGGTCCAGTATTAGTTTGACATTTCTCTCGTCTCTAATCCTCGTTACATGGCCTATCCACCGTAGCCTCTTTTTTTTTATTTCTGTTACTATGTTCGGTTTCTTATACAATTCACTTAGTTCTTTATTAGTTCTTTTCCTCCACTGATTGTCTACTTTAATCCCCCCTAGAATCTGTCTTAACACTGCTCTTTCCCGCACTAGTAGCTTCACTTTATCACTTTTTCGCAGCACCCATACCTCACTTCCGTACGTAATTGTTGGTTTTATAATTGTCTCGTACACCCGTATTTTCAGCCCACGTGAGATATTTTAGTTTCTCAGAATTGTTTGATACATTCCTGTTACCCGCGCACTCAGTGTAATTCTCCTTTCAATTTCATCTTCGTTATTACCGTCTTTTGCTATTTGCACTCCTAAATATATAAATTTATCTGTGTTTTCGAAACAGTACTTCTTGTTTTCTATCTTGATTTTTAAGTTGTCCTCTCTGTCTCTTGGCTGATGACCTATTTCCATGTACTTGGATTTTTCCTGGTTTATTTCCAATCCTCGCTCCCCTGCCTCCTTTATAAGTTCTTTTGTTATTGTCTTCAATTCTTCTCTCGTTCTTGCCACTAATGCTATATCATCCGCGAAAGCTAGGATCTGGTGTGAGTTATTGATTATTGTTGATTTTGTGTTTATGCCTGTATTACGTATCGCTTCTTCTAGTGTTATGTTGAAAAGTGTAGATGACAAGGGGTCTCCTTGCTTTAGTCCTTTATTTGATTCAAATGTTTCTCCTAGTTTGCTCTTTAATCTTACTTTATTTTTTGTTGTTGTTAATGTCATGATTGTTAAGTTTATTAGTTTTTGGTTAAATCCTAGTTTTTCCATTGCTTCTATTACTGATTTTCTTTTAATTTTGTCATATGCCTGCCTAAAATCTATGAACAGGATGTACAATTTTATTGATTTTTCCAAGCATTTCTCTGTCGCGATTTTTAGTTGGAATATATGGTCCAGCGTTGATCTTCCTGATCTGAAGCCGCTTTGATAGTCGCCTAGTAACTTTTCCGCTTTCTGCATTAGCCTCTTGTTGATCAGTTGGGCAAGGATTTTATATGTTACATTTAGCAACGATATTGGTCTGTAGTTGTGCATATTTTGCTTGTCCCCTTTCTTATACAGTGGGCAGATTATTGCCTCGTTCCATTGTTCTGGTATTTGCTCTTCCTGCCATACTTTAATCATTAACCTGTGCACTTTTTCATGTAGGTTATTTCCTCCATACTTTATCGCTTCTGCTGCGATGTCATCGCTCCCCGGACTTTTGTTGTTTTTCATTTTTTTGATTATTTCTTTTAATTCTTCTAACGTTGGTAGTGGTTCTTCTTCTTCTGTTTCGTTACTACCCTTCTTTACTTGACAAACTTGTTCTTCGAACATTGTCTCTTTAAATATTTCTGACCATTCTTCCATTATCGCATCTTCACAGCCTATTATTTCTCCTTTTTTGTTTTTCATGAGTGTGGGCTTATGTCTGTATTCTTCTTTGCTGTTTCTTATTCCTGCATAGAATTTCCTAATTTCGTTTTGGTTGAATCGTTCCTGTAAGTCCTGTATTTTCTTCTCTAGTTGCTCTCTTTTTTTTTGTCTGCATAATTTTTTTACTTGCTTATTTCGCTCCGCAAGCTGCGCCCTCCATTTTTCACCATCGCTTTTTAATGCCCTACTCCGTATTTCCCTTCGTTCTTGTACTTTTACCTCGCATTCTGTGTCGTACCAATCATTCTTTTTGGCTCTCTCTTGTTTTCCTATTTTTTTATCCAGTGCTTCCCTAACTGTTATTTTTATCTCTTCCCAGCTTGTCTCTATGTCGTTGTCTTCGTTGTTTAGGTTACTTTGTCTTTCTAGATATTTGCTGTACTCTTCTGCTCTTTGCTCATTTTGAAGTTCTTGTATGTTCCATCTTATCTTTTTTGATTTTCTTTTTCTCTTGTTTTCTTCTGGTCTTTCCTGCAGTTTTCCTTTCACTAAAAAGTGATCTGATGCTATGTCAGCTCCTCTGTAACTTCTGACGTTTGTTAATACTTTTGCCTGGCTATTTTCTACCAGCATATGATCAATTTGGTTCCTGGTTTTTCCGTCTGGTGACACCCATGTCTCTTTGTGTATGTTTTTGTGTTCTTGGAAAGTTGTTTTAACTTGCATCCTTCTTTCTATTGCAAAATTTAATAGCATTTTTCCGTTTTCGTTGCTTTCATTGTGAAGGCTGTGTCTTCCTATAGCTGGCCGGTATGTGTCTTCTTTCCCTAATTTGGCATTGAAGTCCCCTACAAGTATTTTAATGTCGTGTCTCGGTATGCCTGCGAAAACTTCGTTTAATTTGTCATAGAACTCTTCTTTGTTCTCTTCGTCTGCCACTTCTGTGGGTGCATGTGCATTTATTATACTCATGTTTCTGTACTGACCTCTCATTCTCAGGTAACTAATTCTTTCGTTTATTCCTTTAAAATTGATTATTTTGGATTTATACTTTTCTGCTATCAAGAAGCCTGTACCCAACTTGTTTTCCTTGCCTCCTTTTCCTACTATAATGTACTTGTAAATAGTGTTACTTTGTTCTCCTTTCAAGTTCATTTCTTGGATTGCCAGAATGTCAATATTGTTTCGTTCCGTTTCTTTGCTTAATTGCTTTAGCTTTCCTACCCTGAATAATCCCCTAACATTCCACGTTCCAATAACCAGAGGCTGTACTTTATTTGCTGTTTTCTTCTGTTTCCTTGTTTTAGTCATCTGCTTTTGTTTTGCTGCATTTTCCATTTTCTCGCCTGGGTCCGTCATCGTGTTTCTATCCTTTATTCGTTTTCTTAGTTTTTTGATATTTCAGTTTTTTTTTTAATGCCTCCTTCTTTATCCGACCACTCGTAATCTACCCCATCTACTTGCAATTTTCGGTATCCTACTCGTGTTTTTTTCCCTCTACTTTTCTCTTCGCGAGCGACTTCTCTAATTGCGAGTTGTACTTTTCGTTCTTCCATCGTCAGGTCGCTATCTATGTAAATATTCTTTGGTAATTTATGCTTGCTCTTTAAAATTTCTATCTTGTGTTCAAAATTTTCGCACTTCACCGCTATAACTTTTGCTTCGGTTCCTCCCATTCTGTAGGCTTCTTCGATTTTTACTTCTATCCCCAACTCGCTTTTGATAAAGTCGGTGACTTTTTGCTTTAAATTTTGCTCGTTTGGTTGTTTTCCCTCAAGGTTTGCTCCTTTGATTATTATATTGTTCCTTCTCTTTTCCTTCTCTTGTTTCTCTATTTTGCTCTCAAGGTTGTTGATCCTCTTTTCCATTTCACCTCTTTCTGTTTGCCAGACTTTTGCTTTTACTTCCCATTCAGCCTTTACCTTCCGTAGTTCGTTTTTCACCTCCGAGAATTCTGCCTTCATATCTGTTAATTCGTTTTTCACCTCCGAGAGTTCTGCTTTCATATCTGTTAATTCGCTTTTTAGCTCTTCCTTTACTTCGTCCAATTTTTTCATGACTGCTTCTATGATCGCTTCCATTTCTTCTGGTTCTACTTCAGCTTTAGTTTTACTTGTTGTTTCTGCTGTGGGATTTTGTTTTTTTGGGCCTCTACTAACTTTAGCACTTTTCCTGAAGGCTTGTATCTGCTCCTGTTCCCACTTTTCGAAGTCGGCTGGGTCTTCCTTATCTCTTTTCCTTTTTACCAGTTCTTTTGCGCTAGTCACGCTACTAGCCCTTGTTCTTCCTGTCCCTGTATAATCTTTCCTGTTCATATGACCCCTTTTTTATTCACTTCCGCGCACTTTTTGCCACGCCCCTGCTTCGTTGTAAATTCCCGTTGTTTATTTTCGTAGCCCCTTGCTATTCCTTGACTCTTCGTCTCTGCGTTAAGTGCTCGTTTTCTGAGTTTTTACCCGTATTTTACCGATCGCCACACTCGAATACTGCCTTTGTATCCAACAAAAGCTCCGCTTGGTCCGTTTACCGTTTCTTTGCTACGCCACTGTTTATTTGTGTGTGTGTCCTTTAGAATGCTCCAATCCGGTGAGTTTATTTCGTCGTTTGCGTATTGCGCACCTCAACCGTGTGATATTGTATTTTCGACCTTGACTTATCTGGTACCGCTTCAAAACAAAACCTTTACCGCTTATTTTTCGTTTAACCTTATCCGTTATCGCTCTGAAACTTGCCCGTTTTCCTTTTTTTCACTTTCTTGCATTGATTACACTTTCAATCACTCCCTGAAAATAACTTCTACACCTACTAATTACTTCACTTTTACGCTGCTGTGTGACACGCCCGTGTGTTGGTAACGTCTCGACTTTATCTGAGTCCGCAGAATGCTTGTGATTATTCGGAATTCGCATGAGCACTCAAGTTGCATGCGCAATCTCATACTGCGCTTATAGACGAAACCTTTCAAAATTATAGCTATTAATATAACAAGAATATTATGCGATTTATAATAGACGAGGACGTTGCTAGGTGACGAGGCGCTAGCCGAGTCAACTACGCAACGTTCGAGTCGGTTTAAATCGCATAATATTCGAGTTATATTTCAAGCGTTATTGTATCATTGGCAACAGTTTGTTTATATTATGTAACTAACGAATTATGAAGCCGGAGTTGCTATGCTATTATGTTATGTATAATTATTAATAAAAGTGTAATACAAAGTTGTCTTTATAATCAATGATACGATAAAAGTACATAATACGGTGTGCAGTTATATATTACTTTATCTTTGTTTGACGCTTGCCTTGCAACAGGGACAACCCGCAAGTCCCAGGCGTCGTTAATATAGTACAATAATAACCCAATGTGGATGGGAATTCATTCGTCATTCGTTTCCGAATGAAAAATCATTCAAATTTTATCACGGCTGGTCTGCTTTTTGTGAATAAAATGCAAATTATTTATTGCAGCTTTTAAGCTACATACTTCTTTCTTAAACAAATTCAAGTAAAGTACTATTGAATTAAGTGCATTTGTTTTGGCTTTCGACTGATACCACTATCAACCCAAACGGCAAGCAGGAATCTCCATATTATACGATTTCCCTATGTTAAGTTAAATACTTGGTATATGTGTTAATGGGCCTCAGTATTGTTTTTGTGTAGTCATTCATAAGCGCTCAAAATGCCGACAGAATTTATGGCCATACTGTGTATAGCTTTTTTAATTGATTTCTATAATAATATAATAATGATAAAAATACTTGTAAGTTAAATTTCTAATATTTTTAACAAATTACAAACTCCTGTAAAATATTAAACAACAGATGTTTAAATAAATATATATATGACAGATTTTTAACAAAGTTTCGTTACTTAAGCCTGATAAAGTGCAATCACATGCATGCAATAAGGTCTCAAATTCCGCAGGTGAGTTCTCCCGGCATTATTGCAAGTGGTGTATCTTACAAACTAGGTGCCTGATTTTAATCCGAACTGTTCCTTTAAGTTTGTATATAAAGACGTTCTTGAAAAGTATTTGGGCATTGAAAAATATATACATTTTGGTGTTTAACAGTAGATGGAATATATCTATTGTAAATGATTAGATTTCGAATCTTTATCTGTAGATTGAATTAGGTAGTAACAAATCCATTTAAATAAATAAGATTTTACATACAACTTTGTAAATAACTTTATTTAATAAATATAAAAGAAAATATTGATGGTAATTATTATTTAATCATAAAGGCTTTCAACAATATTTAGAAAAAAGTTTTAACAATTCAATTTAATTTGGTAATTTGGTCAAGGTGTAATGTTTGCAATTACCATTCTTTCTAAAACTGTTTCAGTTTGCTTAGACGTGGTATTTACTAAATTTTGATACTTTTGGCATAAATGCACTCAAAATGTAAGTGAGCCGCTCTTTTAATTCGGAGATGTTTCTAGCTGGATTAGTTCGCAATTGACGAATGCTCACAAGAACTCGATACTGACCTCCAGACTGCAGCAAAATCCTGTCCATCAGGAGATTCGAATCAAGTATTAGCGCACCCCGGCTTAAAAACTTTTGCGAGTTTTTTGCCTATTTTGTTGCGATATGCTCTTCATTTTTCAGAGCTATTTAATGCTTCAACGTCGTAACGCTCACAGGGATTTACTTGACATTTTTAGCATTCGATATTTTAGCCTTCACTTTGCTCTCTATCTGAAAATAGTCCGAGTCCATATTAGCACCCTTCCTTGTTAGTGTCGCTTGTCGATCAACACGTGGTCAATCTGGTTAATGGTATGGCCATCCGGGAATTGCCAGGTGCCTTTATGAATGAATTTGCATTCAAAACATGTATGTATTGACTATTACAATACGTAGTGGGGGCCACCAGGTTTACAAGTTTGGTACCATTGTCATTAGTCTTGATGTAGGCTGTGGTTGCCTATAGTTGGTCTGAGACACTCCTCTCGGCCAACATTCACATTTTGATCTCCGTTTCTTGGGCGTTTGTGGTATGTTCTTTCTAGTTCTGTTATATCCCATTTTATATAATTATGATAACTTAATAAAACAGTTATTAATAAAGTTTGTTTGTTTTATTTACTATTGTCTTCATGTTGCTCCATGCTACAACCCGCATGTCACTGAAGTGACATTACCAACATACATAACATTACATTACCAACATACATAACATAACAAGTTCTTTGCAATAGCTTTCTTTTTCGTCCTCTGATGTATCTTTCGTTTGTACATGTGCAATTATAATGCAGTAACTAAAGAAGATTCCTCGGATTTTAAGAGTACCTATATAGCCTTTCTGAGTATGTCAGATGTTTAATGTTCTTACTAACTAGGAAACCTGTTCCGAAAACATATTCTTTGGGATAGGTACCCACTGTTTCCATTTTTCAGTACCGAGGTTCCTTTCCAGCGCATCTTTTGTATGGCCAAAGCTATACTTTTTAGGTTTCTAAGTGAATTTGTCCAGTAAAGTGTTCGTACATTCCATGTTTACAATTTTATCTTATTAACCATTTCCTTGCTAAGTCGTTGTCGTAGGTTCCATCCGGCTGTTTCTCTCTGAGCTTTCATAACAGTAGGTATTTACGGCAACGGGTCGTTGACCCATTGCCCAACCCTCCCTCTTTATACGGACTTGACAGCCAATTAATGGGCTACTCAATCCACCCATCAAGTCCCAGGGAGAGTCGAATTGATAATAAAGGTGACACAGAAATGACACTTGAAAGCCTTGACAATATAAACTCTCCAGAATCGCAACCTAGTATTGAAGTTGAAAGTGGAATTGATAAGGCAGAAAAAAACAAAAACGAAAATCAAGAGGATGAAGAAATTGAAGTAATTCCGAGACAGGTAAAGTAATCAAAGTAATTTGTTTATTAACAAAATTAATACTAATATAACATACATAAGCAGAAATTAGTATTCATAAGACTTGAACCATATTATATTATTTAGGCTTTTCCACGATTTACCATTTCGTCTTGCCACTCAACTCTTCCTACCTCTTTAAAACACTTTAGCTATGCTTCTCTGTTTAACCTCGCTTCTAGCGGACTTATTTTATTGGAAACTCCACTTAGAGGTGCGAGGCTGTTGGTAATTTCTTTTCGCCACTCTCCATCTACTCTTGTGCCTGTTATGGTTTCTTCTCTGTCGAATGTTGATGAAGTTATGTAGCCTGAGCTATTCTTTCTTAAATAATTGTGGAGAACACAAATGGCAAGTACAATATAGTTAATATTTTCAGCCACATTTCTACATCTTGACAAGCGATAGTTAAATACACGTTTATCATGTGTCAGTTCTTCTGCAGGTATGGTTTCAAAATATGATTGTGCAGCGCAAAAGCTTCATCGCCTACTAACACAAAATTCAAGTTCTTCTCTACTTGGAAATTTCAACATATCATTATTTAGGAGTTCGTAAAATTTTGTGGCTGTAATAACTCCACCATCGGATATTCTTCCTTGTTTACCAACATCGACATATATGAATTCATAGTTTAAGTTTACCGGCGCCATTAGAAGTTTTTGTAGTTATAGTAGAGAGTTCCAGTGTTGGGGGGAGGTTGAATTCTATCCACAGTTAATCATCTGCCATCAATTTTTAAAACCTGATGCAATTTCTTGCCATTCTTCTTTTGTTGTTGGGAACTGAAACGTATTCACCTATGCATTAGTATTTATGGTATTATTTGTAAACAAGTATAAGTTAATGTGTTGCGTATGTAAGAGCGTTTATGAATGAAATATTATAACTTTGCAGATATTTCGAAAGCCCAACGAACTATTAAGAGGAAAGAGGCTGAACGCAAGGGAACAAACAACAAAAGATTTGCACTCTTTTGTGAATGTATGCACGGAAGCATGATCAAAGCCAGACAAGCTCGAGGAGTATGATGTGGTTGGCACCAATGTGGCAGCAAAATTAAGGAAAATGGACCCCAATTAAGCTTGTTTAGCAAAGGCACTATTAAATAAAGTATTATTCAAGGGAACACTAAAACAATTAACATTTAATACAAAAATAACTGAAGTTCTTGCGCCAGACAGAGCTATGTCTAGATGTCTACCATGAGCAACAACAACCACTGCAGTTCGTTTCATCACCTATGTCATCCAGTTCTTCTGGTAGTGGAACATGCGACTATTACGAAAACATAGGGCAAGTGTATATGTGTTTATTTCTTTGTAACGTTTATTGCTTTTCTTGTATACTTCATATTAAAGTGTTTGTTTTGTAAGTAAAGATAAATAAATTTTGAATAAAACAATTTATTTAAAAAAACTTACCTTCATATAATCGTCACTCAGTACATTAAAAAGTATTATGTAACCCAAAGTTTGAGCTGCAATATATGTTGAAAATTTCAAATGTTCGTATGATCTTCCCCTGGTTAAAAATCTGAGAGTAGCAATAAGGTGTTCTTCTGGAGAAATTGATTCTCGCATTATCGTAGCTTGTTTCTTTAAACGTTCTTCCACCCGGACCAGCAAATGTTTAAAAGTTGCATCATCCTTCCTCAAATAATTTTGAAAATCGTTTGATAATACGACTCTCTACAAAAAAGCTTTGTACAAACTTTTTGTAAGATTCACGACTACGGAGATATAGCCGAAAAACTAATTAACCCTTCTTTTCAAAATAACAGCCGAATGGGGGGAGGTTACCACCCTGAAAATCCTGATTTAGACTTACCACTGACTCCTCTATACACCGATAAAAAAAGATCGCTGCCTATCCAAAATGCAAAGTTGAATTACCATTTGACTGGACTACTACTACTGCAAAATCACAGCCCTTTGTGTCCAGTCATTACAAAGTTATAAAAGCATTCTGGATATTATTTTATCAGACCTCGTATAAGCAGGTGTGCAGTATTTTAAGGATTTTCCCGTTATTTGACGGATTATAAAGACTGCATCAGTTGTGAACCTATTGTTTCTAAAACCTTGTTGTTCCTCACTAATTTGAATTGATTCCAATATCTCTGCCCTGATATGGAAAATAATAGTGAGCAAGCTGGGTGGAAAGAGAAGGAAGGACAGACCAAGGGCAAGATGGAGAAACCAGGTAGAAGAGAACTTAAACGGTATGGATAATTCTTCTTCAAAATGAGTAATTCCCACAACAAAATATTTACAATAATACACTGGTTACAAGATACTTACACTGAATATTTACACCATAAATTAAAATATATTTTAAAAATAAATACTCAATGATTAGATTCTTATAAATACCTGGTAGATTTAATGTGGGAACAGCACCTTCCGATAATTTCTTATTTGGAGCACCATATTTTTCATCAAAATGTTTATGACATACTCTATTTGAATTGCAAATTTTTATAACAGCTTTTAGTTTTAATGGTTGGCTGCCTCTTGCTGCCGGCCATTACTTAAAGCGTTTCCAATTTTTGGTTGGATTTGGAAAACTATAAAAGGGCCCTCTTGACAATTTACAACTGCACTTATTTCGGCCCATCCTTCTTAATTAAATAATAATTATATAATTAATTTACAAATATTTATTAAACTTACTTTTAAGAAAGTAGGTAGTTGTAACAAACAATTTTCAAAACTAAGTTTATACAGGGTGGCCCATAAGTAATGGGACACAGACCAACAATAGATTCGTAGGGTCAAAATATTACGATTTACCTATGGGTTAGTTTTTGATTTATATAGTAGCTCCAGTTAAGTCTGGTATCTAAATGAACTTCAAGGCTTTTGACAGCCGCATCCTTTGGGTTCCATGATATGGCAACTCTAGTTATTTTGATGTCGAGTGGATTGATTATTCTCCTCAGTGTAAAAATCTTGCTTTGGCATTTAGTGGTATTTTATTTTATTTTATTTAATCTAAAGTCCATTTGTACCGTTAGGTGTTGGACTGTATAGTTAAACATTTACATCTTATTATTTACATTTACAATAAGTATATTTATTTGATAATAGTTACACATTACATTTCATCCTTATGCCTCCTTAATTTTTCTTTTCCATAATTTTCTGTCTTTTGACATTATTCTTACTTCTCCCCATCTTATTCCTCGGTTTTCGGCCACTTGTCTAACTTGTTCTTCCCAACGAATTCTTGGGCGTCCTACTTTGTTTCTTCCTTGGGTTCTCGCTTCGTACACTTGTTTGGTTATTCTTTCTTCTTTCATTCTATGAAGGTGTCCCAGCCAGCTCAGTTGTCTTTCTTCTATTATCTTCTCTATGGGTTTTATCTTCAACTCGTTCACTATTACCGCATTCCTTATCCTGTTTTCTCTAGTGATCCCTTGGATTTTCCTTAAGAATCTCATCTCAGATGCCTTGATACGGCTTTTATTTTTTTTCGTTAAGACCCAGGATTCACTTCCATAGGTTAAAGAGGGTCTTACAACCTTTTGGTATACTTGGGCTTTGATTTCCTTTGGAATCTCTTTTTTTCCAAAGAATGAATTTCTAAGGTAGTTGTATAGCCTCCCTACTTTTCCTATTCTCTCGGATATTTCTTTTTCTATTTTCCCGTTGTTTTCTATTATTGTTCCCAAATAATTATAACTTGTGACTTGTTCTAGTGTTTGTCCGTTTATTTCTATCTTGTGTTTCTTTTCTTTGTTGGCCATTATCATCGTCTTTGTCTTATTTATATTTATTTCCATGTTTATTCGTTTTAGTTCTTTTTGATATTCATTTAGATTGTGTTGAAGTTTTTCTTCCGATTCTGCCACTATCACCATGTCATCCGCGAATAACATTTCTTGAAGTTGGATTGTTTTCATTTTCCATGTTCCTATTTTCATATTTACACATTTTTCTTTGCATTTCCTAATAGCTTTATCTATTACAATTGAGAATAGTATCGGGCTTAGCACGCATCCTTGCTTCAATCCTATCTTTGACGTAAAAACTTTCGATTCGTCATTATGTGTTCTTACTTTATTTATATTGTTTCTGTATAGTGCCTTAACTATTTCTATCATTTCTTCCTCTATTCCCCTTTCTCTTAGGCATTCCCATACGTCACTTCTTCTTATCTTGTCGAAGGCCTTTTTCAGGTCTATGAAGACCATATGTATGTCCTTCCCTTTCCTTACTAGCTTTTCCCCTACTTGTCTTAATATAAATACTAAATCTTGGGTGCTTCTTCCCCTTCTAAACCCGTGTTGTGCTTCTCCTATCGTGACTTCTATTTTTTCTCTTATTCTGTTTTCAATTATTCTCGTAAATACTTTACTTGGTATACTTGATATGGTTATCCCTCTATAGTTTGTACATTCTCTTACATCTCCTTTTTTGTACAGTGGTAGTATTATGCCGATGTTCCATTCTTGTGGTATTACTTTTGTTCTAATGATACTGTTTAGTAGGTCTGTGAATATTGTTCTTGTTTCTACCGCCATGTATTTTAACATTTCCGCTGTAATATCATCTTGTCCCGCTGCTTTCCCTGTTTTTAGTTTGTCTATAGCTTGAGTAATCTCTTGTTCTGTTATTGGTTGTATAACACTTCTTTCAGTAACTTCTACTTGTGTTGTTTCTTGTTCTTGTTCTTCATTGTCTGTTTCGGTTAGTTCCTCGAAGTATTGTTTCCATCTATCTATAATGTCCTTCTCATCTGTTAATATATTTCCTTTTTTGTCTTTTAAGTTAGCCAGTCTCGGTGATTTTTTTTGTCTAATCTGTTTCAGTATGCCATAGAATAACTTCTGATTTCCTGCATAGTGTTCATTCATTTTCTCGCCAAAATCTGCCCAGGATTGTTTCTTGGCTTCCTTCACTGCATATTTGACTTCCCTGTTACTTGTTTTATATAATTCGTAGTCTTCTTCTTTTTTTGACCTTAGATATCTTTTCCATTTTTGTTTCTTATCTTTTATTTTCCGTTGTATTTCTGGAGTCCACCATTTACTTCTTTTGGTATGTATGTTAGTTGTTTTGACTGTCCCACAACTCTCTTTGGCGGCTAGAATCATATTTTCTTTAAAGTATTTCCATTTATTTTCTACTCCTATTTTCTTTTCAGCTTCTTGCATTTTTAGTCTATTTTGTAGTTTGTTTTGGTATGTCTTTTTGGTTTCTTCATCTTTTAGTCTGTAACTTTTAATTTTTTCCTTTATTATTATTTTCCGTTTGTTTTGTTTTGTTTCTTCTTTTTTCTTTATGATTTCCATCCTTACTAGATAATGATCACTTCCAATTTCTGCATGTCTTTGAACTTTTACATCTTTAACCGCTCTCCTATATTCTCTACTTACTATGAAGTAGTCTATAATGGACTTTTCATTTCTTGATTGTACCTCTCTGGTGTATTTGTGTATGTCTTTGTGTTTAAATATTGTGTTTGTCAGTATTAAGTCATTTGTCACGCATAGGTCTATCAACCGTTCGCCATTATTATTTATTGTTGGTTCTCCATGTGGTCCCATATACCTTTGAATGTTTTCATTGTCCTTTCCTACTCTCCCGTTCATGTCTCCCATGATTATAGTACTACCTGTTCCATTATCTATCTCTAGTTGTAGCATTTGGTAGAACTCATCTTTTTCTTCTTTTTTCGCATTGTCGTTAGGTCCATACGCTATTATTATAGTGCTATTTTGTCGGTCTTCCCAATTTATTTCTATGGTTAGTAATCTTTCGTTTATGTATTTTTCCTTCTTTATATTTTTTATTTTATCTGGGCTTACTATCAGTCCTACTCCTCCTGCTGCCCGATCCGCAATTTCTACCCCTGACCATAATAATATGTATCCCTCCCTTAATTCTTGTACTCCTTTACTTTTCTTTTTTGTTTCAGTTATTCCGAGGTAATCTAACTTTTGTATTTTCATCTCTTCAATTATCTCATCTTCTTTACCATTTAGTCCTCTAATGTTCCAGGTTCCCATTTTTATTATATTTCTTGCCGCCTTCGTTTTTCCTTTTTTATTTTCCTTACTATTTCTTGTATTTATCATATTGTTTTCTGATTCACCCTCTTTATTCGTAAACCTTTCCGTGTTCCATTTATTTGCCATGTTTGTTGTTCCGTTGATAGTGGTATTTATTTGAATATTCCATAGTAATTAAATTAATTAAAAATTTAACTAAAAAGTACTTTTATCATTATTACAGAAATCAATTCAAAAAGCAAACCATACTACAAACTTATAGCAACCTCTAGCTGTACAACGAAAAATTAAGGTAAACCTATCAGCACTTACACTTCATAAGGAAATATGGGTTTAGGCCTCCTATAAAATTAATTTTTTTGTGTGATTTTCATGATAAAGGTGATAATTTTAAATGAGGCAAAGTAATTACTACTTTAGTGTTTAACTTATTATGAAAGTGAAGTTATTTACAATTTATGAGAAACTGACAAATATATAATTTTACATTGTGATTATTAAAGCATAGTTTTATTTAAATGTGGTTACTCTTAATATGTACAGATATTTCATAATACGCATGTAGTTGCTGAAGAAATTAAAAAAAAACTAAGAAAGAGAACCATGTAATGGGGCTTCACGTAGCATACATACTACACTATATTAATCTTAGATTTTTTGAAGAATTGTTGCAACTTAGAAATATGTGAATCTATCGTTTATCAGTTGCATCTTCAAAGTAATCCCACCTTATAAAATCACATCTTTGAGGCATCTTCATTGTAATTTTATTAGCTAGAAAACAATTTGAAAATTAAAAAATAAATGAAGTATTTTCTAAAGAAACTATTTACCTTTTAAAGAAACCTAGTCCACCCCTTTAAAAGCAAATTATTTTTAATTCGTGTGCGACTTTTCTCTGGTATGAATATTCATATGTTTATTCAGAAAACGTTTAGTTACACTCCTGTATTCACATAAATTACAGGCAAACGGCCTTTCTTTGTTATGAATATTCATATGACTTTTCAGATTGCCTTTGGTTACACCCCTATAGTCGCATAAATTACAGCCAAATGGTTTCTCTCCAGTATGGATACCCATATGCAATTTCAGTTTGCTTCTAGTTACACTCCTGTGTTCACATAAATTACAACCAAATGGTTTCTCTTCAGTATGAATACCCATATGCCTTTTCAGGTGATTTTTGCTTACACTCCTGTATTCACATAAATTACAGCCAAATGGTTTTTCTCCAGTATGCCTACCCATATGTATTTTCATCTCGCCTTTGGTTACACTCCTATATTCACATAAATTACAGGCAAATGGTTTTTCTCCAGTATGAATACTCCTATGTCTTTTCAGATGATTTTTAGTTACACTCCTATATTCACATAAATTACAAGCAAACGGTTTTTCTCCAGTATGATTACCCATATGCATTTCCAGATCGCGTTTGGTTACACCTCTATATTCACAAAAATTACAGTCAAACGGTTTTTCTCCAGTATGAATACTCATATGTCTTTTCAGTTGATTTTTAGTTACACTCCTGTATTCACATAAATTACAAGCAACTGGTTTTTCTCCTGTATGAATATTCATGTGTTTTTTCAGATTGCTTTTAGTTATACTCCTGTATTCACATAAATTACAGCCAAATGGTTTCTCTCCAGTATGAATACCCATATGCATTTGCAGATGATTTTTAGTTACACTCCTATATTCACATAAATTACAGATAAATGGTTTTTCTCCAGTATGACAACTTATGTGCAATTTCAGCGCGTTTTTAGTTACACTCCTGTATTCGCATAAATTGCAAGCAAACGGTTTTTCTCCAGTATGGATACACAAATGCCGTTCAAAATTGCTTTTAGAAGTAGTCCTATATTCACATTCGTTACAAATAAATGGATTTTTTATTAAATGCATATTTTTATGAATTTGAAGATTGGATCTACGAGTTGTTTTAAATTCACAAACGTCACATGTAAAACTTTTCCCTTTATTTTTATTTTGGCCATCCTCATCAAAAGGATTAACTGTATCAGTTGTTTCTACTTTTATTTTGTCCACTTCATGTGCCCTACTCTCTGGAATTGCAATTTCCTCCCACGTATTCTGTGCGAAGTTTTGGCTAATATTAATGTTAGTTTCATTGAAGTTATGTTTTTGTTCGGTATTGTAATGGATATCATCACTGAATTCACTTTTTATATCTTCAAAGTAGGGTTCAACTTTGATTTCTTCTTTGACGATAGCCAAATCGAAATCATATTTGAGGTTATCATTAGAATTTATTTCAGACATTTTTTATACTATTTCCTGCAATAATACGAATCACAAAGAGTATTGCTAACAACGTTTGGTAACTAGTGATTAACCTGTTTACACACACCCACACAACACGAAGCAACGACAAGATAATAATAATTGAGTATTCTTACAGGTAAACAGCCCAGTAAGCACAAACAGAAAAATAGTAGGTGTAGGTGGACTTTTGGAAGTGGTTATTATATCAGCGCCGTAAACAATTATACAAGGTAATTAAAATGGTCATGAGTTAGTGCAACCAAATTTCTAAATCAATTACATGTATAATCCATTCACTTAACTCCCGTGACATAAAAGTCACAATGTTCCCTATTAGGCTATTAACAATTTTTAGATTTGAGATTGGCGCACCTTTAAATTTAATGCTTTTGTTTTTTTGTTTTCACTTTGACACTTAAATTATTTATTATTCAAGTTACGTTTTATAATTCATAATCTTTAGAGAAATGGATGAACAGAAGCACCAACGAGGTTTATTATCATACTTGTATTATTAATAAACCCATTTTTACCTTGTTCTACTTAATTTTACGAAAATGACAAATGATTTATTATAACCTTACTTTTAGTTTGACGTTAAGTACATTCACTAAAAAAGTTGATAGGTTCTGTACATAAAGTACACTCCAAAATTTTCATTTGACAGCGTAAACGTCACGGGAGTTAACTGAATGGATAATAGGTACTTATTTTTTCATCACCTTCTACTGGGTGAGTATAAATGAAAACAAATTGGTAAATCTGTTGGTAATTCTTTTGTGTGATGATAGTTATAGGTATACATATCTGTACCCGTATGTTCTTTTATCTTTCGGTGTCGAGGCTGGTGGGTTAGTGTATATGGTCTTTCGGGGTGCAATACACAATCCGCCCCGACTCTATCGATTACGTGATTGGTGCGCTGTTTAATACCTACATATTGCACGACGTGTATAGTGTTTTTGTGTACGTGTAAAGCCCGGTACATACATACCATTTTACCGAACGTCTTGCCTCTTGCCTGTCAGTTGAAAGGGTCAGATAAGACGGTCTGAATAAGTAGCGTACACAATATAGAGGTTGAACAATGTTTTAAGATCAGTTTTAATGGTTGGTTGTACAGTATCCTTCGTTGCCGTCGGATTCACCTCCTGGCATTTTCTCTCTGTCACTATAATCGCTTGACTTAACTTGCCATAGACAAGGATAACTTTGGTATAAGTCAATAAATTCAATAAAAAGGTCATGAGACCACTGTCGTAAGTTAAAATCAAATTGCGTATCCTATTAATTTGCAATCTATTTATGAACAACTCCTCCACAGAGGCTCACAACAGACGGAACTGACAACCCTGACAACTGAGCTATAATTATGGCTATAAAATAATAACGGCTAAAACAGACGAGCGTCTACATGCTGCACGTGTACGGTAAAACGATCGTTTTATCGACAAAACAATGCCCCAGCCCATCGGTTTTCTAGACGGTCGTCCGTCCGTCCGTTTTTTGGTCTACACATCAAGTTTTATTTGATTCATTTTAACTGAACAGGCAAGACGTACGCAGTGGCGTAACTAGGGTACGCACGTGAGGCCTGGGTTCCAAACTTAAAACTGGACCCCCCTCCATCTGAACAAAAAAAAAAGTAATTTGGGTGCTCCACTGAACACGAGCCTTTACAAAATCTGTGTTATAATCCTTTTTTTACGAATTTAAATGTTGTCTATATACATTTTGTGAATAATAAAAAAACTTGAATACGTAACCAAGCACTTAAAAAATATATTTGAAAACTTACGGCTATTAGAGTCTCCACTTTCTCTGCAGTCATTTGGATTAACTTCACTGTTTTTATGCGAACTTGATTTAAACCATATGTCTATTTTCACAAGTTTATTTATGTTTTGCTGCTTTTCCAATAATCTTTTACATTTAGCCGCACCCGACTTATGTACCTACATACTTTTATGTTGGATTCACTGCGCCACTCGTTTTGAAAATATTTGAATATTAATTAATGCACAAGTATAACTTCAAACAAATAGGTGAATTAAATACTGAACAAGCCACTGCCACTAAACAGTAAACAGTGTGCATTCAAATGTGTCAGCCTTAAAACTTAAAATTGAAGACTAAACGATTTTAAGTGGATATTTTGAATTTTTCAAATAAACGGTGACACATGCAAACTATACAACTACACTTTGCATCTCTCTTAGTAACATGTGAAACAATAAATTATTCTTTTTCTCTAGGACGTGCATCTCGTAAAGTAGATTAGTTTATTGCTTTGCTTTATACCTATTTCCTTTGAATAGTGTCGAGAAGTAGTTATCGGTTTAGGCAGTAGGCGGGCGGGCGGGATCCAATAAACATGCCAAAGTAATATGAGTTATGAGTGATAACGTAAAAACAAGTGTTGGGAAGACGCCGTTAGGCGATGGCCATAGTAATTCCGAAAAAGCAATTAATTAAATGACAGGCCGGGCCCGGGTTCCGAGGAAGCCCGTTAGTTACGCCGCTGGACGTACGGTAAAATGGTATGTATGTACCTTTCTTAAAACCCACAGAACACTGAGCCCTCTATAATAGAACGTTATGCCATTGTATTTCAAGAGAATGATTGTCTAGCGTCCTTAGGTTTACTGGAGTCCAGTATTTGGACGCAACTGGTCAGGTGGCGCTTAACAAAGCTTGCAATAAGAGTCCTGTAACATACTATTTAAGTACAGATTTTGCTTGTAGACGGTGGTTAGGGTCAAAAAGTTGTCTCGTTGCGTGCATTTTACATTACGAGTTTAGAAAAGTGATGTTTTACTAAAGGAGTGTGGCTTGTTGGGTACGAGCAAGGCCCGCTGAATTAATATTGCATATAAAGCCTTACCACTTCATTTAGCCAAGACGAAATTAGAAACAACGGTGGCGCCATTTGCGGTGAACTATACCAAGACAAAAAAAATTGCTACTTAATTTATTTTTATAATAAAAATAGCCGATACCTCAGTGTAATTTGTTTTACATGTTAATAGTAATAGTTTAAATTACATTCAATAAGCGGTAAATTCGATTATCATATTAACAAAATATTCTTGAATTGGTGACATTGTAGGTGTGTATTTGCTGTTATCTGATTATATTAAATTATTAATAAAACACGTATTAGTGTAAATGGTACTTATTATTTATAAAATGGTATAAGATACTGCCATAGTTTTATTAGACTAAGAAAATATTAAACAAAATGTACATAACTAGATAAGGTGTAACTATAGTATAAGAAAATTACATTATTTAAAATTAGTGTACCATAATAGAAAAAATGCTAAAAATATTGCGAGCTATCTACCTACTTTTTTTGGTGTTTTAAATAAAAATCATACACGCTTTTTTGAAAATCATCTAGGGCGCCCGCAATATGAAAAATACATACCTACGTTGACATGACGTCATGCGCATAATACTAAACCCCTTTAAGACGCCTATGCGCGATGTTGTGACTTCATTTACGGCATGACAGGTCCGTATTTTTCATATTGCAGGCGCTCTATATTTAAAGGAGGAGTTTCTTTGCCACAAAGAATTCTGTTAACAATTTTAATGTAATTAAAAATTATTAATAATTTCCTTTTCTAAAACTTGTGTATGCTCACAAAATTTACACTTGGCCTCACAAATTCTTTTATTTTATAACTAAACTCTGTTTAAGAATTAACTTGCTGTAAGTACCATGAATCACAATTATAAATTTCTAATAATTATTATTGTCTAAAGCTCTAAACTGTTCATTGCAGTATATTAAGTTGGCTTCGTTGTACTCTTTTAGTAATAAAAATTGATTAGAACCGGACCTTTCTCCAAGATTTAATATGATTTTGGAACAAACATCACAATTTTTGAATAAGATTTAAAATTCTTTGCTATAAAATCACAAATATATTTTATAGCATCAATCTGTAAAGGCCGATTCCAAGGAATCTTTTTCGGCAACAACGGACATGTAAGAAATTGTTTCGAGATTAATTAGTGCACTACAGATTTAACCTTTTCACAGTCTGATACAAACGAATGTGATGTGGCGAAATTATTAACAACTAAATTTTTGAAATAAGGTCCGAAAGCTGAGCAAGTGGGATTGATATTTCTAATGCTGTAATGACGAACCTGACAGAAAAAGTGTTCTAAAGGATCCTGATTATTAAATGCTCCAGTAGGAAAAGATTCAAATTTTAAATTTTGCAAATGTTGCCTAAGCAACTGAAATCCATGAAGAGTTAAAACCCAATGCTCTAAAACATCAGGTTTGGCTCAATCGGTTTACGTATAAATTCCATACTATTAAAAATTGGAACGGCTCTGCCCCACATATTCTTTTGTTTGGAATTACCTTTAGCTCTAGTTAAAGTTCTTAACGATTTACCTATTTGTTTATAGCCCATACCCATATCAACGCTATCAAATACTTTATCTAAAAATTTAAGAAGCTCAGCAGTATCTTTTCCATTTTCTGGCATTGCCACTTTGCCATCGGGAGTACTCCTTTTAGTAATAGCAAATTCATTAATACCTATAACAACTGATCAACTAAATACTATGAAATTGATCTGATTCCACTCGATTATTTAAATTTTAAAAAATTACATCAGAAATACTAGGAGTTATCGGAATATTACGTAATAATTTTCTTTAAATGCAGTGCTTGCCTTTTAACCCTTATGATTTCTTTATGCAATAACTTCCTCCGTGGAGTTAAATTTGATTGATAATTAACACCACCAAGGCCAAGAATAGGTCCTAAAATTAACAATAATTAAAATAGGGTATATATTCTTTTAAATATAAGCATAAATAACTTACTTTTGCCAAACAGGGAACGTCTTACTACTCTTGCGTTAGCTACAGTGGTAAATCCTATGAATATATTAATTTTAAGTGGTAGTATAATTTTGAATTAGTAAGTTGATTTTACCTGTAAATGTTGAAGTAAAAGGAACATCTGATGAAAACAAGCTTGCTAATTCTTCTGCAAAACAAGTAATTCCTACAACAATAGTAATAAGGCGAAATTCTTATAGCGAAAAAGCCATCAGATGCTGCCTCAACTTGAGCGAAGCTTTCAAAGTTCAAAATTGGCAACGCGAAAAGGAAGCCGGTTTTGCAAAATTCTGTTACTTTATGCATAGATTAAGTAATAACGGCAACAATTTAGTAGGTTCTTTGAAGAATCGTTGCAACTAATAAATATGTGTATCTATCATTGATCAGTTGCATGTTCAGAGTAATTATGCCCCATAAAATCACATCTTTGAAGCATCTTAATTGTACTTTTATTACCTAAAAAGAAATTTAAAAGTTGAAAAGTATTTTCTAAAGAGACTTTATTTACCTTTTAAAAAACCTAGTTCATTTACCTTTTAAAACACCTAGTCCACATCGTTAAAAAGAAAATTATTTTGCATTCGTGTGCGGCTTTTCTCTAGTATGAATATTCATATGTCTTTTCAGCTTGCTTCTAGTTACACTCCTGTATACACATAAATTACAGGCAAACGGTCTTTCTTGGCTATGAATATTCATATGACTTTTCAGATAACTTTTAGTTAAAGTCCTATATTCACATAAATTACAGGCAAACAGCTTTTCTCCTGTATGATTACTCATATGTAATTTCAGGTTGTATTTAGTTATAGTCCTGTATGCACATAAATTACAAGAAAATAGTTTTTTTCCTTTATGATTACTCATATGGCTTTTCAGACCGTCTTTTCTTACACTTTTATACTCACATAAATTACAGGCATATGTTTTTTCTCCAGTATGAATACTCATAATATGTCTTTTCAGAAGAGTTTTAGTTACACCCCTATATTCACATAAATAACAGATAAACGGTTTCTCTCCAGTATGAATACTCATATGTAATTTGAGCTTGCATTTATTTATACTCCTGTATTCACATAAATTACAGCCAAACGGTTTTTCTTTGTTATGAATATTCATATGAATTTTCAGATCACTTTTTCTTACAGTCTTATACTCACATAAATTACAGCCAAATGGTTTCTCTCCTGTATGAATACCCATATGTAATTTCAGCTTGCATTTAGTGATAGTCCTGTATTCACATAAATTACAGCCAAACGGGTTTTCTTTGTTATGAATATTCATATGACCTTTCAGACCGCCTTTGCTTGCACTCTTATACTCACATAAATTACAGCCAAATGGTTTCTCTCCAGTATGAATACGCATATGTAATTTCAGCTTGTATTTAGTTATACTCCTGAATTCACATAAATTACAGCCATACGGTTTTTTTTTGTTATGAATATTCATACGACTATGAATGTTCATATGACTTTTCAGACCGTCTTTTCTTACACTCTTATACTCACATAAATTACAGCCAAATGGTTTCTCTCCAGTATGAATACGCATATGTAATTTCAGCTTGCATTTAGTTATACTCCTGTACTCACATAAATTACAAGAAAATGGCTTTTCTCCTGTATGAAGACGCATATGTAATTTCAGCTTGCATTTAGTTATACTCCTGTATTCACATAAATTACAAGAAAATGGCTTTTCTCCTGTATGAATACTCAAATGCAATTTCATCTGGGTTTTAGTTACACTCCTGTATTCACAGAAATCACAAGCGAACGGTTTTTCTCCACTATGGATACATAAATGCTGTTCAAAATGGCTTTTAGAAGTACTCCTATATTCACATATGTTACAAATAAATGGCTTTTTTATTAAATGGATATTTTTGTGAGTTCGAAGACCGGATCTATGAGTTGTTCTAAATTTGCAAACGTCACATGTAAAACTTTTACCCTTATTTTTATTCTGGTCATCCACGTCAACAGTATCAGTTATTTCAAGTTTTACTTTGCCTGTTTCATGTGCACTACTCTCTACAGTTACAGTTTCCTCCTTCCTGTTACGTCCAAAGTTTTGGGTAATATTAACGTTAGTTTCATTGAATTTATGTTTTTGTTCTGTATTGTAATGAATATCACCACCTAATTCACCTTTTATATTGTCCAAGTAAGGTTCAAGTTTGATTTCTTCTTTGACGATATTCAAATCGAAATCATATTCGAGGTTAGCTGTTGAATTTATTTCAGACATTTTCTGTACAATTTCCTGTAATAATATAAATCGCAAAGAGTATTATAAACAGCGTTTGGTAACTACCTACTAACCTGTATTAACTTAAAAATATATATAAATATGTATCCCTGCACACACACAAAGCACTAAGCAACAAGCGGATAATAATAATCGAGTATTCTTATTCTGCGAAGTGGAAAGCGTAGAACATCGAACTCTCAGTGGAAAGCAGCTAAGCACAGTATTTTAGCATTTTAGTGTTCTGTGGCATTATCCTGTGACGTAGCACTGTAGCACATAACAGCAAAATTGGAAGTGGTTATTATAACGGCGCCGTAAACGATTATACGAAGTGATTAAGGTCATAGATTTACTTTTTTTTTTTTTTTTTATTCAATATAACAACATTAAGTACATGATTTATATCTTAATAGCTACTACGAGCAAAAAGTAAATAAAAGAGCTGTTACATTATCCCTCGTCAGCGAAAGCCGCTGGTACCGGGACAAAAGAATACATACTGCGTACTAGTCCTCAACTGTACACTCTAATCATAGTCATTTACAATATCACTTAAAATCAAGTTTACATTAGACATTCAAGATAATAAAAAACAATACACAGCAAGATACATACGATTAAATTACACTACCTTAGTAAGAACAATTTACAATACCTACATATTATTAAGCTTACACAGTTTATACATAAACTCTTATATTCAGATGGTCTATTAACTTATTAAGAAACATTCGATAGGATGGCAATTCTCGTATATCTGATGGAATTGAATTATAAGTCAAAACTGCTGATGTGAGTGGACTATGCAAAGCTTTATTTGTTCTTACAACGTTTATGTGTATATCGTTTCTGTTTCTTGTTTCGTGGTTATGTACTTGTATGTTTATTGTCATTTGTGTGTTACATTTAAGACTTTCATTAAGGATTCTATAGATTTGTTTGCTCTGTTCCAAGTGAATAATGTATTGTAATGGTTTCAAGCTACTGTATAGTTCATGGGTGTGAGTACGATATGGTAATTTGAAAATTGTTTTCACTGACCTATTTTGAAGAACTTGTGCTTTTTTAAGGTTTGTGTTATAGCCTGTTCCCCAAATACATATAAGGTATCTAAGGTTCGATAAAATGTATGCATTGTATATCAGGTATCGGTTTTTTACATTTAAGTAATTTGAGCATCTATACAAAGCTCCCAGCATGGAGCTTAGTTTGTTACTTAGATTTTCAATATGATTACTCCAAGTTAGCTTGTCATCAACTGTAAGTCCTAGGTACTTAGTTACGTGTACTCTAGAGAGTTGGTTGTTATTTATGTGCAGTGTGATGTCTGTGTTCGGTGTGTTTTTTTGTTGAAAAACCATATATACAGTTTTATCAGTGTTCAATTTGAGTTTGTTGTGTAAAAGCCATTTGTGGTAATTATTTAGGTCCTCATTTACTAATGTTTCAAGTGTTACCATGTTAGTGTCACTATAGACGATTGCTGTGTCGTCAGCAAATGTATAGTATCGTCCTAAGAGTTTACTTTTTTTTAGTGATAGTACATGTAAAGTTGACTTTAAATTTCTCTTATAAAATAAAAAGTAGATCCTTAATTAGTGGGAGCTGTGCCTAATTCCAGACTAATAGAAAATATAGCGCCACATGAAAATTTATGTGCAAACAGATTTCTAAATGCTTGACTTTTTTGCAGGTTGACAATGAAAAGTTGGTAACTCTGCTGATACTTATTCTGTATGATGATAGTTACAGGTATACATATCTGTGTCTGTATTTGTATCCGTACCTTCTCTTACCTTTCGGTGTCGAGGCTGGTGCATTAGCGTATGTGGTCTTCACTGGTGCAATGTACAATTCAGCACGACTCAGCCGATTACGTGATTGGTGCGCCGTTTAATAGCTACATATTGCAGCGCTTGTATAGTAGCGTTCGTTTATTCGTTCTAAGAACAGAGCGAGCAGAACGTGGTGTTAGAACGTACGGGGTTTTCGGAACAATAATAATCGAACGATTTGGAACAATTGTTTTAATTTTATTGTTCATATGTCATAATTTGACGTGCATATAAAGTTTCATACCATTTATAGTATTTTACATTATAAGCAAGGTAAAATAGTTTCTACTGGCGATAACAGGATATAACTGGCGCGCCGTCAGGCGAGCCTGTTACCTCTTTGAGCCAGTAGAAACTGTTACCTTGCGTGTATTGTATGATATTTTATTTGTTACTCATTTGTGAACGAAATTAATAAATAAAAATTACTATAATTTTTGCATAAAAAAAAATTCTAAATGATTTCTCTTAAAAGTCATATGCCTTGGAAGCATTACCGTGACAACATATATCGTGTAACCCCCTCGGATAGCTCAGATGGCCAGGATTATTTTTGATTACCTTCACACCAGTAATAATTACAACACAGTTAAAAATAAAATATATTGTAAACAAAAACCTTTCTGTACAAAATAAATAAAAAAATATAAGATGAATATAAATGGTAACTAATAATTTGTTGATTTGATGAAAATATTAATTATTATTATAAATGATTCATATTAATTTATATGTATGGTTGAAAATAAAATAGTATACAAACCTTGGTGAAAAGTTTCATTACTGTCTCGAGATACATATAGTAAATCTCGACGCTTCGTGTCTCGTTTAACTATAATTATCTCTCGACAGTAATGAACTAATGAACTACTTTCCACCTCGGTATGTAATATACTATTTTCTAGTTGATATTAAAAAATTTGCCATTCCTTCGTTTTTTAAAATAATTGTAATTTGGCAGGAATACTTTTCAATGCATTGTCTCTTAGAAAGCAAAAACTGAAATCGCTACCTTAAAGCGTTCCGGAGATGTGAGGACTTAAACAAGATTCGTTTTTTTCTAACCACCAGGTATAACCGCTTTGGTACCACTATCTCTTATTTTTGGTGGGTACTATTGAAGAACGGCGCGAAATTTAATTATTGCAACCATTACATGTCTTAATTTGTATTTTGCATTTTACATGCTGCACTTTCTTTGAGTATCGAGTAGCGTTTTATCATATTAAAAAAAGTGCAGTAATAAAATGCAAAGCACAAAGTCTAAAACAAGAAATTAATTAAGAAAGAGTGACTGACAGCAATAAAACACATATTATTGTTAATGGTATTTATTATTTATAAAATGGTATCAGATACTGCCTGTTTTATTAGATTTAGAAAATATTAAAAAATCTGTACATAAATAGATAAGGTGCAACTATAGTAACAGGTGCCGCAGAGGAATCGGGTGCTTTTCAATTAACAATTAAAAATACCAAAGATCATCCAAAACCAATCTTTATTACACCAAAATGAAAGTAACATGTTGCCATTTTACGTAATCAAAAATGTTACGTTTTAAAGATAGATAGTGTCCATCCTGTCTCACACATTCTTGCAGTTGCTCCATGAAGTTTTGTATTACTCTTTGCAGCAGGTCATTGTCGATCGCAGCAACTTCTCTGCGAATTGAAACCTTCAATTCCTCTAGTGTGCGAGGTTTACTAATATACACCTTCCCCTTTAAATACCCCCAAAGAAAGAAATCACAAATGCTAAGGTCGGGGGAAAGAGGCGGCCATGCAACATCTTCAAAGCAAGAGATGACGTGTTGGGGGAACATGCGACGAACCACTGACATTGATGCAGCTACTGTGTGAGCTGTTGCCCCGTCTTATTGAAACCACATGCGTCGCATATCAATTTTCTGACGGTTAAGTTCAGATCGCAGGAAATCATTGAGCATTGTGACATATCGCTTGGAATTTACTGTAACTGTGTTCCCTGCCATTTAAAAAAAAAAGCTCCGACCACACCTCTTTCACTCACTCCACACCAAACGGTCACTTTAGGACTATGAAGTGGACATTCGTGGATTTCCAGTGGGTTCTCAACAGCACAGGCGTTATCGGAATATTACATAATAATTTTCTAAGTGTTTCAGTATTAAGAAATGAAATAAAATTTGACATAACTTTAAATGCAGTGCTTGCCTTTTAACCCTTATAATTTCTATATACAATAACTTCCTCCATGGAATTAAATTTGATTGATAATTAACACCGACAAGGCCAAGAATTTATCCTAAAATCAACAATAATTAAAATAAGATATATATTTTTTTAAAGCATAAATAAATTACTTTTCGAATACACAGATTTCTTGCTTAGAGGTGTTGTTTCCTTTGTAACTGTTGTACCAAACAGGGAATGTCTTACTACTCTTGCGTTAGCTACAGTAGTAATACCTATAAACATATTACTTTTAAGTTGTAGTATAATTTTGAATGGCTAAATTTGCAAAATGGGAAAAGAAAATGGAAGTTATGAAAGCGAAGAACAAACTTGCAGGAACAAATACATACATAGAGGATGACTTGATATCGGAAGAAAGAAAAGTACAAGCTAGTTGAACTGAGAAGCAACGTGGATAAGAAGCGAAAGTAGGATACAGAAGGATATTTTTGAATGGAGAACGATAGAATTGGGATTCACAAAAGGAAAGAATAATAAAATTTGAAGGAAAAAATATAACAAAAAACTAAAAACGCACAAGGTAGGATGGGAAACCAATAAGATGGAAACGGTAAGTCACGGTACTCGAAAATCGGAATTAACAAATCAAAAAGAAAAGCAGGAAAAACATAAAAGAAATGTAGTTAAAAACACAATTATTGCAGGACAAAAATTATTTGTAGCAACATTAAATGTAAGAGGACAGATACAGAAAATGAGTACAAGTGGAAGGAAACTTATCAAAAGTTTTTGAAGCAAAAACAGGACTAAGACAAGGGGATCCTCTTTCAGCAGTTTTATTTAACATAGCATTAAAAAAAATCATCAGGGAATGTAGAATAAATAGGACAGGGTTTATATATCACAAGCGTCATCAATGTTTGGCATTTGCGGATGACATCACTATTTTAACAAGAAGTAAAAAAGAATTACAGGATATTATGGTCACATACACCCTTATTATTCCCTGTTCTGTGCCCTTAGATTATATATTTAATGGTCTAAGCGGTCTAAGTAAACACCAAACAACGTAATACAGCAAAATAGGTTAGGTTAATTTTTGGAAGTGGTTATCTGGTTATTATATCGGCACCGTAGACGTTTATACAAAGTGATTAAGAAGGTCATAGATTTATATGACCACGTATAAGACTATAAATTTCTCTTAAGGCCGCTTTACATTTAAGCAAGACCAGTGTAATGCAATGCAAGATGAAGAATTGCATGTAAAAATTAAAATTGCTTCCCACTTTACATTGATGAAATTAATGTGCAATATATGACGTTTATCAACAAGATTACCAATCACCAAACATAAAAATGCACATATTAACAAAGTTTGGTTCTTTTATTGTGATTCTTTGCTGTGGATTTTTCTTATTAAAAAATGTTGACGCGTAAAATAAAAGCAGTAGTTCTATCTTTAACCATGATCCGTATTGCGAATTACTGTTCGAAGGATTTGCTACTACTTGTAAGTGTTGGTAACACATTTATTACTAAAAAAATTACTAGAATTGCATGAAACTTGCAACAAAATTAGACCCGGCTCCACGGACCTCTTAAATAAATTTATTTAAGAGGTCCGTGCCCGGCTCTAATCGTCTCGTCTTGCATCAGCTGACTGTAAAAATTGCATTGGCGCATGCGCTCACGATAATTTTGGTCTTGCCTTGCATTGCATTGCGAAAGAATTGCATAATGTAAAGCGGCCTTTATAAAATAAATTAATTGATGAGAGCTGTGCCTAATCTAAGGTTAATAAAAATTATAGCGGCACATAAAAATGTATGTGCAACAGATTTCTAAATGATTGACTTCTTTGCAACTTGACAATGAAAATTGGTAATTATTATGTATGATGATATTCACAAGTATACATATCTGTATCTGTATTTGTATCCATAACCTCTTTTACCTTTCGGGGTCGAGGCTGATGTCCTCGAAATTTTAAAATAAATTTAATTTATTAAATTCATTCACGTGTAGTTAAAATGACGTCATTCGATCAGGACATTGACTAGACAAGCCGCAAGCGCCGTATTAAGGTTGAAAACTGATACCTTGTACGTGCTTTTGTGTAAATTTCACAAGCGTGAGAAATGCTGACCAGCATTCTTGTAAGATAACAAGTAGACATTTCACACGCTCATATTAAGAGAAGGAGATCAATTTTCCGTATATAACTTTGACCAAAATACAGTAAAGACATGGTCTATATCCGGCCATCACAAAAGCAGTACCTACGAGAAAATTGATACCCTTTAAGATGCCGTGCTAGTGAATACATGTAAGATTGTTTTATTTATTAATTCTGGACTTGTAACATATTTGTGTGAATCGCCTAAGTTCTCTTTATGGACTTAGCCGTTTCATATGTTATTTAGAACTTATAAAAATATTCAAGTAAATTAATTAAATCCGTTTTACGGACTTGGTCGTTTAAATGTAACTGGAAGTTAGTTCTTAAATGTTAAAGACTTTATTTTGAATTTGAACTTAGAATAATTCATGTCAATTTGAACTTAGTACAAATTGTGTAAAATAGGTACTGAATTGGTGACTCAGACAAAAAATGTAAGATTTGGTAACACTAAAGCACGTATATAAAATATATAAATGTTAGTTGAATTGGACTTTAATTTAATACCTCTCGCAATAAAGCCAAGCAATATGCAAGTGGCGTTGCTGGTCAAAGACTCTACCAAACTAATTACAATAACTTTTTTTATATTAATTATTAACAATAACGCAACCCTCCGCTTCGCCACAATACTATTGCTAAGTTGGAGTTTATATTTATTTTACCACCAAACAGCACGATATCGCCAATAAAAAGAGTTGATTGTTGTTGTTTCAGAACTCAATCTAATAATGACGAGGAAGAAGCCGAAGTTGATGCTAAACCTTCAGATATTCCTGCTCTTTCTCCATCTACTTCACCAGGGGTGCTCCCACCGTTTGAGCAAATCATGTAAATAATTTAATGCGCACTTACGTTACGAAGTGCCTAGAACATGCGGCAACTTTCGACTCAAATATCCTGGCTTAGAAGGACTGCACAGCAATAATTCAAAAAAGCATTCCTAGAGACATCTAGAGGAATCCATTAGCATCGAAAAATCCGGAAGTATTTGTATTTTTTCCCTATCTAGTCGAACGCTTGCTGCCTAATACTTTTACGGTAGATCGCCGACAGTATAAATTTAAGCACCCCAGAGTTTTGAGTACTACACTATACTTAGAAGCTACAAAGTTTACTTTATTAATCTTAGGTTCTTTGAAGAATCGTTGCAACTAAGAATCTATCGTTTATCAGCTGCATCTTCCGAGCAATTATGCCCTATAAAATCACACCTTAATTGTAATTTAATTACCTAAACAGGAATTTAAAAGTTACAAAATAAATGAAGTATTTTACTTAGTCAAAAAAACCCTTTCATTTTGAATAATCTTTAGAATTGCGGGCAAACACAGGTGTGATTTTTTTATAGTGCTCTTGAATGTCTCCTGTGCTTATCGAAATAAATTGTTCTAGCAGTTCTTTAAAGTTCCCACAATTAATAGAATATACATCTTCCTGATGACCGAGAAATGCTAATTCTTGTTGACCTACCTAAAGAACTGCACGAATAGGCAATTGCATGAAACGTCTGTTAACTTGTATATTTTCATTAAAATGTTTGATATACAGCCTGGAATTTTCTTTTAAAGCATCCTCAATGCTACTTAAATTTTTCCTCAATTTTGAAAATCCCAATGCACATCGAATATGTTCAAAGGAACCCTCATGTTTACGCAAAGCTCGAGTAACATTAACAAAATCATTAAAGCCATTCTTATTCCACACACTTGATTTAATACCAATGATTAAACAGGGCACGTGGAAAAGCTTATTTAAGTAATAACTACCACACAACCAGTCGAACCTAGAATACCACGTTTTACGCCATATCTTAAAGTGTTTCCAATTTTTGGTTGGATTTGGAAAACTATGAAACGGTCATAAAGCCTCTTGACAATTTACAACAGCACTTATTTCGGCCCATCCTTCATAATTAAATAATCATTATATAATTATTTTACAAATATTTATTAAACTTACTTTTAAGAAAGTAGGTAGTTGTAACAAACAATTTTCAAAACTCCGTTTATACAGGGTGGTCTATAAGTAATGGGACACAGACCAACAGTAGATTTGAGAGGCCAAAATATTACGATTTACCTATGGGTTAGTTTTCGATTTATACAGGCTGTGTAAAAACTTGTGTACAAGCTCTCCGTAACTTCATTCCTTGGACAATAATAAGGCGAAATTCTTATAGCAGAAGAGCCACCATATGCTTCCTCAACTCGTGCGGAGCCTTCAAAGTTCAAAATTAGCAACGCGAAAAGGAAGCCGCTTTTGCAAAATTCTGTTACTTTATGCATAGATGAAGTAATAACGGCAACAATTTAGTATCGTTTATCATTTAAAAGTACAAAAAAAAATGTTATTCCAGAAGAAATATTAGAAATTTAACTTAGAAGTACTTTTATCATTATAACAGACATCAATTCAAAAAGCAAACCATACTACAAACTTATTGCAACCTTTAGCTGTTCAACGAAAAATTAAGTTAAACGTATGGACGCTCACACTTTGTAAGGAAATACGGCCGGCAACATAGAGGGTTAAAGCCTCCTATAAAATTTAAAAAAAGAAACTAAAAAAGAAAACCATGTAATGGGGCTTCACGTAGGTTCTTTGAAGAATTGTTGCAACTAATAAATATGTGTATCTATCGTTCATCAGTTGCATGGTCAAAGTAATTATGCCCTATAAAATCACATCTTTGAAGCATCTTAATTGTAATTTTATTACCTAAAAAGAAATTTAAAAGTTGAAAAGTATTTTCTAAAGAGACTTTATTTACCTTTTAAAAAACCTAGTCCACATCGTTAAAAGGCAAATTATTTTGCATTCGTGTGCGGCTTTTCTCTAGTATGAATATTCATATGTAATTTCAGCTTGTATTTAGTTATACTCCTGTATTCACATAAATTACAGCCAAACGGTTTTTCTTTTGTTATGAATATTCATATGCCTTTTCAGATCGTTTTTTCTTACACTCTTATACTCACATAAATTACAGGCAAATGGTTTCCCTCCAGTATGAATACCCATATGCATTTTCAGTTGATTTTTAGTTACAGTCCTATATTCACATAAATTGCAGGCAAATAGTTTCTCTCTAGCATGAATACCCATATGCATTATCAGTTGAATTTTAGTTGCAGTCCTGTATTCACATAAATTACAGCCAAACGTTTTTTCTTTTTTATGAATATTCATATGACTTTTCAATTGGTCTTTTCTTACACTCGTATACTCACATAAATTACAGCCAAACGGTTTTTCTTTGTTATGAATATTCACATGCCTTTTCAGATCGTCTTTTCTTACACTCTTATACTCACATAAATTACAGGCAAATGGTTTCTCTCCAGTATGAATACTACCCATATGCATTTTCAGTTGATTTTTAGTTACAGTCCTATATTCACATAAATTACAGATAAATGGTTTTTCTCCAGTATGACAACTAATATGCAATTTCAGCGTGCTTTTAGTTACACTCCTGTATTCACATAAATTGCAAGCAAATGATTTTTCTCCAGTATGGATACACAAATGCCGTTCAAAATTGCTTTTAGAAGTAGTCCTATATTCACATTCATTACAAATAAATGGATTTTTTATTAAATGCATATTTTTATGAGCTCGAAGACGGTGTCGACGAGTCGTTCTAAATTCACAAACGTCACATGTAAAACTTTTCCCTTTATCTTTAATCTGGTCATCCGCGTCAACTGTATCAGTTGTCTCAACTTTTATTTTGTCTGTTTCATATGCACTACTCTCTATAGTTGCAGTTTTCTCCCTAGTATTCCGTCCAAAGTTAATGTTAGTTTCATTGAAGTTATGTTTTTGTTCAGTATTGTAAAGGAAATCACCACCGAATTCACTTTTTATATCGTCCAAGTAGGGTTCAAGTTTGATTTCTTCGTTAACGATATCCAAATCAACATCATATTCAAGGTTCGCCTTTGAATTTATTTCAGACATTATCCTGTAATCATACAAATCACAAAGAGTATTACAAACGGGGTTTGGTAACTAGTGACTAACCTGTAATTATTTAAAAATACATATAAAAATGTATTCCTGCGCACACACACAAAACATTAAGCAACAAGGGGATAATAATAATTGATTATTCTTTTACTGGCAAACACGTGATAAACACAGCAATAACAGAAAAATTGATTTACCGTTGGAAGTGGTTATTATATCGGCACTGCAGACAATTATACAAGGTGATTAAAAAGGTCATAGATTTAATTGATTTCGAATTTCTCCTATAGTTGCGTTCTTCTTCTTCTTCTTCCTGAGGAGCGAAGGGCGCCCACAGGGCGTTTCTAAAGCAGAGTGTTTCGAGTGTTTGGCAGGGTTACTAGGCCTGCGCATCGTTGGTTGCGTCTGTTGTTGATATTTTCTGTACCAGCTTCCTCCATTTATTTTTGTCCTGTGCTATAAATTTAGCTTGTCCCCATAACATGTTCTGTAGTTGTAAGTCCTTTAAAACATTTCTTTTTCATGTGTTCCTCGGTCTACCCCTCTTTCGTTTTTATTGCGTATTAAAATCCAGGGCTTGTTTTGTAATGTTACTGTTTGGTTTTCTCAGTGTATGGCCTATCCATTCCCATCTTCTTTTTTTAATTGTTGTTTCAATCCTTTCTTCTTCTGAGATTGTCCATAGTTGCTGGTTTGATATCCTTTGCCTTTCCAGCCAGAATATGCGATGTATGTGCCTAAGGCATTTGTTTATGAACACTTGTAGTTTATTCATTTGTTTATTAATCGACCACGTTTCCCCACCGCATAACACCATACTTTTAACATTTGCATTAAAAAGACGTAACTTAGTTGTTGTTCTTCTGATGTTTTTCGTATTTATTTCCTAATCTATTAGTCCAGTCAATAAAGGGATTGTAGAATGCATGGAGGGTGTCACAATTTTTGACTTCAGGGCTTTGTTTGGAGTCGTTAGGAGCTAAACATACTAAAAGTCCCCGGACATAGGTGGTGAGCGGGGTGCAGGGGGGGACTGAGAAGGTCTCTTTTTTTGTTTTTTTGCTTATATCTAGAAGATGGTGCATCTTAGCAAAAAAGTCATTATATACAAAATCAAAGCTGATAAAATTTCCTGCATTTTTGCCTTTTTAAGTTTTTTCTATCTCCAACCGTTTATGAGAAATCCGCTATCAAAAATCGTTAATATTCGAAAGAAAATATTTTGCCACCCGTTTTTCGTTAAACTTTTCTCTCTAGCACCTCATCTCTTCGGTTTACAGAAAAATTCCCACAAAAGAAGTTGTACAGGATTAAATTTCCTTCAAAATGGTATATACATTTTATATTTTTTTTTCGAAAATTAGCGATTTTTGATAGCGGATATCCCATAAACGGTTGGAGATATAAAAAAACTTTACCGAGCAAAAATGTGGGAAATTTTGTCAGCTCTGATTTTGTGTATAATGACTTTTTCACTAAGACGCACCTTATTCAAGATATAAGCAAAAAACCTAAAAAAGGGATCTTCTCGGTCCCCCCCTGCACCCCGCTCACCTCCTATGAACGGGTACTTTTAGTATGTTTACCTCCTAACGACTCCAAACAAAGCCCTGAAGTCAAAAATTGTGACACCCTCCATGCATTCTACACGACCCTATTGAACGTTCGTTGACTGGACTATACATATATTGAGGTTAATTTTCCTACTTGTTATTTTATAAAACTTCTCTCAGCTCACGTGCTCTAATCGTCTCTCCCTTATTTATTCACTTCAACGGCCTGCCATTGCATACATCTCCCTGATTCAATCTATTTTTAACACTTTAAAACTATTAAAATTTTCACGACCAACACAACAGTGACATACACACATTTACATTTTTTCCTATTCTAATACCTATAGGTAAACATATTAATTTTAAGTTGTAGTATAATTTTGAACTAGTAAGTTAATTTTACCTGTAAATGTTGAAGTAAAAGGAACATAATAATAATAATAATAATAATAATAATAATAAATTTATTTCCCAAAAGAACAAGCATATACATGTATATATAAATATGGACATCATGTGCATGCCCGAGCCCGATTTCGGGCGTATGGGAAACGCATTCGCTTTGTTAGTCAATACATGTTAATTTATATTGCTAACAACTGTAAGGAATTCTTGTAAATTATAACAAGGCATAGCAAGTAACATTTTTTTGAGTTTTGAGGAAGCGTGATAGACCACTTTGCAAATGTGCTTATCTACTTGATTTTTGATCTGACTTAATGCATCTAAGATAGCTTATCATCAACATATATTCCCAGGAACTTTGTTACGTTAACATATTTTAATTGTCCCGTATCGGTCGCTATATCTAATTCATCAACCGCCGCACCTCTTGGAGTACGAAAAGCAATGCAACATGACTTATCACAATTGAATTTTAGTTTATTACTACAAAACCAATCATATACTTTATTTAAAGTGATTATAGCTTTATTTTTGAGCTCCGAAGGATTGTTAGCTTTGATTATAAGATTGGTATCATCCGCGAACAAAGTGCAGTCACAATTGTTCAAGCTCAAAGGCAGGTCATTTATGTACAGCCAAAACAGGATGGGACCCAGTATACTGCCTTGGGGTACTCCACAGGTAATTTGTTTAGCGTCAGAGGTGTAGCTATTACTTTGACACCGTATTAATACTTTCTGGTACCGGTTTTTTAAATATGATCGAAACCAATCTGCAGCCAATCCAGGGATACCGTAAAAGTACAATTTATCGATTAGTCTACACAATCAAAAGCCTTTGAGAGATCACAAAAAATACCTAGGGTATGGTAATTATTTTCAAGAGAGGTTACTACGTTATTTATAAAATTTAATGTTGCCATATGAGTACTTTTATTTTAAGAAAAACCAAATTTAAAATTTATTTTTAATATAAATTTATTTAATCTATTTTTCATAAGTTTTTCTAATATTTTTGAAAGTGTAGAGAGTAAAGAAATTGGTCTGAAGTTTTCGGTTAGCGTTTCAGCACCTTTTTTATATATTGGTATCACAAGAGCAGTTTTTAATTTGTCTGGGAATCTACCAGTTATGAATGACGTGTTGAATATGTCCATGAGAACAAATTTTAAATTTGCAATATTTTGTTTTATTATTTTAATCGGGATTTCGTCCGAACCAGTGGAGCTTTTGTCGGCAAAAGAATTAACTACTTGTTTTATTTCAATTTCTGTGCAAGGTTCCATGAAAAATGAGGAGTTATAGTTAAGTTTAACGTTATTTGGATAATTTATCGGCAAACTTTTTGCTTTGATATTATGTTGCACTTTTTGCGCCACTTCTACATAATAGTCATTAAAAGTATTTGCTACTGAATAGGGATCGCTCATTTCTTTAGCGTCGCTGTCTATTAATTTAATTTTGTTTGTTGTTTTAGAATAATATGCCCTTTTTCTGTTGTTTTTAGCCATTTCCAGGTACGGTTTTAGCTTACTGAGTTGTAGTTTAATCTTTTGCGAAAAATCTTCAGATATTGCTATGTTGCTGCCTTTTAACCGTTTCACGTTTTTCACTAACATATCTTTTGTCTTAAAGTTAGAAAATTTTACAATAATAGGCCTTTTAGCACTATTGGCATTTCCCAGTCTATGAGCTCTCTCGATGTCCTTCTCCTGAATTTGAAATTCGAAATGTTCTTCAACGAATTTTTTAACCAGTTCTTCTGTTTTTACTCAGTTCTCGTTCACTACTTCGTCTATTCCATATATCACCAGATTTAGTTAGTTCTTCATTTTTAATTTCTATTTGATTAACTTTCACACACATATGTTTTAAATCTTGAGTACAGTTATCGATTTTACCTTCAAGCCGAGCAACGCTGGCTATTAACTGATCAAGTTTTTGATCCATACTAATAGGTTGAAGTTTATATACAATTTACTTTTCCAAATGCAGGTAACAAATTTTATCACCGCGTATTTAAACACGTCCGCTCTCTTTAACGTATGAAGCGAATGAACATCTGATGAAAACGAGCTTGTTAATTCTTCTTCAAAACAAGTAATTCCTAGGTACAACAAAATATTTATAAAAATGCACTGGTTACAAGATAATTACACTGAATGTATATGTGCATACCTTTTGAGGTAGATGGCATATCTGGAATCTGTAGAATTCCTAAAGTATAGTAATATTAGGATAATTAGATATATTTTCAAACGAAAAGCTTACCTTTTTCTACAATTTTTTGAATGGTGTAATTCGTTTCCTGAGTGAATATTCTAACAATATGGAAGCACTTGGTATTTCTGTAGGTAGGGTAATAGTTTTTGGTAAATCAATACCTTCTCTAACTGGCTTTGACAGTCTGACGTCTTTAAAGTAATGTTTTCAACATTTATAGGATCTGTAATTTACACTATAAATTAAAATACTTTAAAAATAAATTCTTATGAATACCCGATAGATTTAATGTGGGAAGTGAGAACAGCATCTTTCGATAATTTGTTATTTGGAGCATCATATTTTTCATCAAAATGTTTATGGCATACTCTATTTTATTGTAAATTTTTATAGCAACTTTCAGTTTTAATGGTTGGCTGCCTGTTGCTGCCAGCCAGCCATATCTTAACACATTCCCAATTTTTGTTTGGATTTGGAAAACTATGAAAGGGTCATAAAGCCTCTTGACAATTTACAACTGCACTTATTTCTGTCCATCCTTCTTAATTAAATAATAATTATATAATTATTTTACAAATATTTATTAAACTTACTTTTAAGAAAGTAGGTAGTTGTAACAAACAATAATTATTAAAACTGCGTTTATACAGGGTGGTCCATAAGTAATGGGACACAGACCAACAATAGATTTGAAAAGCCACAATATTACGATTTACCTGTGGATTTGTTTTCGATTTATACAGGGTGTGTAAAAACTTGCGTACAAGCTCTCCGTAACTTTATTCCTTGGACAATAATAAGGCGAAATTCTTATAGCAAAAAAAACACCATATGCTTCTTCAACCCAAAACCTCAAAATTGGCAAAGCGAAAAGGAAGCCGTTTTTGCAAAGTTCTGTTACTTAATGCATAGATTAAGTAATATCGGCAACAATTTAGTATCGTTTATCATTTAAAAGTATAAAAAAAAATATTGTTTGAATATTCCAGTAGAAATATTAGAAATTTAACTTATAAGTACTTTTATCATTATTACAGACATCAATTCTAAAAGCAAACCATACTAAAAACTTATTGCAACCTTTAGCTGTTCAACGAAAAATTAAGTTAAACGTATGGGCACTCACACTTTGTAAGGAAATATGGCCGGCAACATAGTGGGTTAAAGCCTCCTATAAAATTTAAAAAAAAGAAACTAGAAAAGGAAATCATGTAATGGGGCTTCACGTAGGTTCTTTGAAGAATCATTGCAACTAATAAGTATGTGTATCTATCGTTCATCAGTTGCATGTTCAGAGTAATAAATTATGTCCTATAAAATCACATCTTTGAAGCATCTTAATTGTAATTTTATTACCTAAAAAGAAATTTAAAAGTTGAAAAGTATTTTCTAAAGAGACTTTATTTACCTTTTAAAAAACCTAGTCCACATCGTTAAAAGGCAAATTATTTTGCATTCGTGTGCGGCTTTTCTCTAGTATGAGTATTCATATGTAATTTCAGGTTGCATTTAGTTACACTCCTGTATTCACATAAATTACAAGCAAATGGTTTTTCTCCTTTATGATAATTCATATGTCTTTTCAGACCATCTTTTCTTACACTCTTATACTCACATAAATTACAGGCAAATTTTTTTTCTCCAGTATGAATACTCATATGTCTTTTCAGAAGATTTTTAGTTACACCCCTATATTCACATAAATTACAGGAAAACAGCTTTTCTCCTGTATGATTATTCATAATATGTAATTTCAGCTTGCATTTAGTTATACTCCTGTATTCACATAAATTACAGCCAAACGGTTTTTCTCCATTATGAATACTCATATGCAATTTCAGCGTATTTTTAGTTACAGCCCTATATTCACATAAATTACAGCTAAATGGTTTCTCTCCAGTATGAATATTCATATTATGTTTTTTCAGAATGCTTTTAGTTACACTCCTGTATTCACATAAATTGCAAGCGAACGGTTTTTCTCCAGTATGATTACTCATATGCAATTTCAACGTGTTTTTAGTTACACTCTTGTATTCACATAAATTACAGGCAAACGGTTTTTCTTTGCTATGAATATTCATAATATGACTTTTCAGATTGCCTTTTCTTACACTCTTATACTCACATAAATTGCAAGCGAACGGTTTTTCTCCAGTATGGATACATAAATGCCGTTCAAAATGGCTTTTAGAAGTAGTCCTATATTCACATTCATTAGAAATAAATGGCTTTTTTATTAAATGCATATTTTTATGAGTTCGAAGACTCGATCTACGAGTTGTTCTAAATTCGCAAACGCCACATGTAAAACGTTTCCCTTTATTTTTCTTCTGGTCATCCACGTCAACAGTATCAGTTAGCTCAGCTTTTATTTTGCCCGTTTCATGTGCACTACTCTCTACAGTTACAGTTTCCTCCTTCCTATTCCGTCCAAAGTTTTGGCTAATATTAACATTAGTTTCATTGAAGTTATGTTTTTGTTCTGTATTGTAATGAATATCAACACTGAATTCACTTTTTATATTGTCCACGTAGGGTTCAAGTTTGACTTCTTCTTTGACGATAACCAAATCGAAATCATATTCGAGGTTATCCTTTGAAATTATTTCAGACATTTTTTATACAATTTTCTGTAATAATACAAATCACAAAGAGTATTATGGTAATAATTCCCTGCACACACACAAAGCACTAAGCAACAAGCTGATAATAAAAAGCGAGTATTGTTCTGGTAAACATCAAAGACAAGGTAAACATCAAACACCGTAGTATACAATAAAATTAATGAATAACAGAAAAATACGGTAATTTTTGGAAGTGGTTATTATATCGGCGCCGTACACGATTATACAAAGTGATTAAGAAGGTCATAGATTTATTTGACTATAAATTTCTCTTATAAAATAAATTAATAATTGATGAAAGCTGTGCCTAATCCAAGACTAATAAAGAATATAGCGGCACATAAAAATTTATGTGCAACAAATTTCTAAAAGATTTACTTCTCTGCAGGTTGACAATGAAAATTGGTAATTATTATGTACGATGATATTCGTAGGTATACATATTGGTATTTGTATCCGTAACCTCTTTTACCTTTCGGTGTCGAGGCTGGTGCGTTAGCGTATGTGGTCTTTAGGGGTGCAATACACAATTCAGCCCGACACAGCCGATTACGTGATTGGTGCGCCGTTTAATACCTACATATTGCACCACGTGTATAGTAGGTGCGTTCGTCTATTTGTTCTAAGAACAATGCAGGCAGAAACTGGAACAAGGTCACGTGGTGTTAGAACGTACTGGGTTTTCGGAACAATAGTTGAACGATTTGGAACATTTGTTTTATTTTATTCTTCCTATGTCATAATTTGGAGCAGCGTGGCAGCGTCAACAATCGCGTGTGATGGGGCTCCACATTTGCAAAGTTTTAAGGTGTTTTTCGTAGTGGGAAAGCCAAGAAGGGTGTGCAAAGTAAGCTGAGGACAGGGGTGAGTGTTTTTGCAGAGGACTACGGAAGATAAAAATCCAAAACTGGTAATTTAAAATCAAGAATAGGAACTTAGGTTAAGAAGGCTAATAGTGAGAAGTTGGCACTAGAAGGAGAAGCGGCGTTGCCAAATCTGGTTATTAACACTAGATTGCAGGTAAAATAAATTTTCAACCAAAAAACGAGGAAAAACAGCGTATGCTCCCTGGAGGACTATTTGAAAAGGAAGAGAGATAATTACGACAAGAAAGAGTGGACAGAATTGGAAATAGAAGCTTTTAAACGAAGTAAGCGCACGAAGAGATCCCCAACAGGAAAAACAAAGATTAAAAACAACAACAGAGAAGAACGAAGAAGAGAACATGGACATAATACTCAGTAAATTGGGAAGGAATGGAATAAGATCTGAAAGCACCTAATAAAAACAGAGGTCCAGAGCACGAGAAAAAAAGTAGCAGAAAACGAGGAAATAAAAAAAATATGAGGAGGAAATTTCGAAAATCTAAGAATATTTAAGGCTTTGATGATGAAGCACGCAACTCCCCCGGTAATGAATCGAGAAAAAATAATGTAGCTCTTCTCAGAAAATTTGCCACTAAAGAAGAGAAAGGTTACTACTTCCCTACCACCTTTAAATACAAATAATAAGGAACTAAACGCAACTGAAACAAACAATAATTTAACCCTTATTGAACTAAATACAACTGAAACAAACAGCAACTTATTTCTAATGGACCAGAACACAACTAAAATAAACAATAATGTAACTCTTTTGGATAGGCTGACCATACGTCCCGTTTTAACCGAGACAGTCCCATATTTTTCGAATGTATTGATTGTCCAGTTTTTTTCGTAAATATTTCGGGTTTGTCCCGTTTTTTGACGGAGGTGAAATTAGCGAGGCAAAAAGTGGTCAAGAGCTTCGATTAAACTAGCGTAGAGTATATAAATAAATGGAAAACTCTGAAAAATTTCAATGGATTTTACTGAAAAAAGTACTTGAATGGTCGGCTAACGCTTACGGGCGCTATCACGTTTTAGCTAATATTTCGTAAACTAATCTAGACCATTCATGGAGACTTACAGGAAGTATTTAGCACACTTCCCTCTACTTTAACGGTCAACAGTTTCAACACCTTTTGTAATATGTTTGTGCTTTGTTATTTTTAATTAAATTTAAGATTTATTTCACACATCTTGTCAGTTTAACATGTAACAGTTTCTAAAGTGACATTTGAGCGTATGATTCTATCAAAGATGCAATTTTGGATTTTCAAGGCTTGCTCTAATTCAGCTACTTTTTGAACATAATAGCATAGACAAAATATTTCATCTATGGTAATAGAGACCGATCCAGCTTTTCTATTTTCTACTAAAAAGAATTACACTTTGGAATTTGTTTGCATGTGCCACTACATTGTTATTGGTATTGCATTATCATTAGTTTACTGTACTAATTCACTTCAAATAGTTTTAATTAAATTTATTAATACAACATACAATGTGTAAGAAAACATTTTTATTACTGAGGCATATTTTCGATCAGGACAGTTAATATACTCTATTTCACTTTTAAAAAACCACCAACGTCGCATTATACCTTAGAAATACAACCGGCAACAATGTTTAGTGAGAAATATTTCAGCTTGACTTTTAGAGGTTATGATCAGTTATGATGTTATTAATTTGTTCTGTCATCTTTCGCTATGACCTTTCGTTACCAGATCACGTTGCACATCGGAATTTGTAACTAGTATTAAATAATATCATTATACGGGCAATTTTGCTTCATCTTGGGGTGCTATTACACAAATTGAATTTGAAAATTAATTCAAATCTGACAAATGATAATGCCAAAACCCTTTATTTCAAAAATCGCAATATTAGGGTAATTTTAATTTTGCCAACATAATTCAACAGGTGGTGGTTTTTTAAAATTGAAATATACTATACTTCTGCCAACTAGCATAACAGCATTGTGCGAGAGCGGCACATTTGATTCTACATGGAAAATTCCAAGCATACTAGATATATTTTATTTTAAGACACTGAATTATAAAGATGAGGATTGGTATTGCAAAGGCAATATCACAGAGAAACTGAAAATAAAGGAATTTCACCAAAAAATACTCGATCTCAGAACCGATATTTTAAATAATCCCAGCCACATTTTTGGTGAACATAAAAGTTGTGCAGCGATTGATTATTTTTGTAACAAAACCACAACGGATGAAATAATTTAGTAAAAGATTTTGAATTAACTGCATGAAAAAATTACAGATTGTGTAAAAAACTTAACACATCAAATTACGAGCTTAATTAATGATGTAGAGTAGGCAGTACATACATATCATTACGAAATTTACTGGAGGAAAACGAATAAATTACACTTTACGCTGATTTTAGCAAAGTCGATGTTTAGCTACTCTAGCGTTACTGCGTTACACAATACAAAAACATCAGTGTATAAAATTCATAAATGTTTAAATAATAGTGTTAGCTCTAGCCTTCCAATTACATTAAGAGGCTAGAATTTAGTGTTACCTATGTGTGAATACCAAGACGTTTCAGTTTAGACCACAGAACACTCTTTAGACTGCTTTCTTTACATATTATGAAAAACAATTACGAGCTAATCCAGCCGGAACCATGTCCAACTTAAAAGAATGTCTCACTCAAATTTGGAGTGCATTTATGCCTAAAGAATGTCAAAATTTAGTAAATACCACCCGTAAGCACACTGAAGTAGTTTTAGACATAAAGTTGATGTAACACAATGGTAATTCCAACCATTACGCCTTGGCCAAATTAAATTCAATTGTTAAAACTTTTTTTCAGATATCGTTGAAAACCTTTATGATTAAATAATAATTACCAACAATATTTTCTTTTATATTTATTAAGTAAAATTATTTACAAAATTGTATGTTCAATCTTATTTATTAAATGGGTTTGTCACTAACTCAATCTACAGATAAAAATTCACAATCTAATTATTCACAATAGGATGTATATTACTGTTAGACACAAAGATGTTTAATTCTTTCAATGCCGAAATGTTTTTCAAGGTCTTTATAAACAAACTTAAAAAAACAGTTCGGATTAGAATCAGTCACCTCGTTTGCAAGATATACTACTTGCAATAACATGGTGAGATGTCATCTGCGGAATTCAAGGTCTTGTTGGAGTTCGGTAACTTGTTAAAGATTAGAATTTATTTTTATAATATAATTATTGCCACATCAACATATGAATATTATACATGACCTTTCGGATATAGACAAATAATGTCTTGCGGTAATCAAGTAGATTTATAAGTATTTTACTATTATATAATGATATAATTTAGTCACTATCTTATTTGGAAATTATAAGATCTTGCGGCAGCTTTCGCTTTAGTCTAGAGCAGTGGTTCCCAAACGTATTTTTCCGCGGAACCCTTATGCAATATTTCACATACCGTGGAACCCATTGCCACATCTACAAATCTACAAACATCCTAATCTTAACTGGGCATTAAAAAATAATATAAAAATTACCTACAAATAATGTATGCAACCATATACGTATAATGCAAAAGAGATGCACTAAATAATTATACAAAATTCAAATTGTACAAAACAAAATACAAAATAAAATAATTATACAAAAACTTTATGGAATAAAAGATTAATGAGAAGAATGTAGTTGTTTTTAGATTTTTGACTCGCGGAACCCCAAAATTATTTCGTGGAACCTCAGGGTTGCACGGAACACACTTTGGGAACCACCGATCTAGAGTGAATATTTCGCTGGCACAAGTTGTAATATATTACATCATTACATGCACTTAAATTTTGAAAGAACTTTTTTGCATGAAGTCCTAGACTGGCAAAACTATTATTATGGGTAAACAAAGGAGCATTTTTCTGTAATTCGAAGGACCTTATTCTAAAATCGTTGCAATTTCTGTATGTTGATTTTGGATGTGTTACAGCAAACCGAACAAGCGTATCAAGCAATAAGGTTTAAGTGACAACTTCCGATTTATTAATGGATAAAGTTGTCTTCATCCGTTATTACCCTCGGTTAGTTTGGAATTTATGTGGTAGCTCCAGTTGTCTGGTATCTAAACGACCTTCAACGTATTTGAAAGCCGCATCCTTTGGGTTGCATGGTATCGTAACTCGGTTAATTTCAATGTCGGGTGGATTGATTATTCTCCTCAGTGTAAAAATCTTGCTTTGGCATTTAGTGGAATTTATGAAATATTCCATTAAAAATATTAGAAATTTAACTTACAAGTACTTTTATCATTATTACAGAAATCAATTCAAAAAACAAACCATACGACAAACTTATTGCTGTTCAACGAAAAATTAAGGTAAAGGATCGGCACTTACACTTCATAAGGAAATATGGGTTAAAGCCTCCTACAAAATTAATTTTTTTGTGCGATTTTCATGATACAGGTGATAATTATAAATGATGCATTAGTTCTTACGTGTTTATCTTATTATGAAAGTGAAGTTATTTCCAATTTACAAGAAAGTGACAAATATATAATTTTTCATTGTGATTGTTAAAGCAGTTTTATCTAAATGTGGATACTCTTAATATCTTCAGGTATTTTATATTATACCTACACATAGTTGATAAAGAAATTTAAAAAAAAAAGGTTAAAACAGAAAACCATGCAATGCGGTTTCACATAGCATACGTACATACATGCATGTCTACGGATAGGTGATACAAGAGGAAAAACTTTTTTATTATTGATTTCTCAGAAAATTTTATTCTTGATAATAATGTTTGCTGTGTTTAATAGTCTTATTTCTCATGTTACTTTTCCTGCAGGTAATCATTTAAGACTTAAATTCACAATTTTCCTCAGTTTTGGACTTTGAATTTAAGTCTTAAATGATTACCTGCAGGAAAAGTAACATGAGAAATAAGACTATTAAACACAGCAAAAATTATTATCAAGAATAAAATTTTCTGAGAAATCAATAATAAAAAAGTTTTTCCTCTTGTATCACCTATCTGTAGACACATTGTATACTACAAAGTTTACTTTATCTTAGGTTCTTTGGAGATTCGTTGCAACTAAGAAATGTGTGAAACCATTGTTTTAAGTATTTTCTAAAGAGACTCCCTTTACTTATTTAAACAAATATTTAAAAAAAACTACTCCACATTGTTTAAAAGCAAATTATTTTTAATTCCTCTGCAGCTTGTCTCCAGTATGAATATTCATATGTTTTTTCAGTTTGTAATTGGTTACACTCTTATATTTACATAACTTACAGGCAAATCGTTTTTCTCCAGTATGAATACTCATGTTATGCAATTTCAGATTGCCTTTCTTTGCACTCCTGTATTCACATAAATTACAAGCAAATGGTTTTTCTCCAGTATGAATACTCATATGTCTTGTCAGACTGTTTACAGTTACACTCCTGTATTCACAAAAACTACAAGCAAATGGCTTTTCCCCAGTATGACTACTCACATGCAATTTCAGCGTGCGTTTAGTTACACTCCTGTATTCACATAAATTACAGGCGAATGGTTTTTCTCCAGTATGAATACTCATATGCAATTTCAGATTGCCTTTCTTTGCACTCCTGTATTCACATAAATTACAAGCAAATGGTTTTTCTCCAGTATGAATACTCATATGTCTTGTCAGACTGTTTACAGTTACACTCCTGTATTCACAAAAACTACAAGCAAATGGCTTTTCCCCAGTATGACTACTCACATGCAATTTCAGCGTGCGTTTAGTTACACTCCTGTATTCACATAAATTACAGGCGAATGGTTTTTCTCCAGTATGAATACTCATATGCAATTTCAGATTGCCTTTCTTTGCACTCCTGTATTCACATAAATTACAAGCAAACGGTTTTTCTCCAGTATGAGTAAATATATGCAATTTTAGATGACTTTTGTTTGTACTCCTGTATTCACATAAATTACAGGCAAATGGTTTTTCTCCAGTATGAATACTCATATGCACTTTCAGATTGCTTTTAGTTACACTCCTGTGTTCACATAAATTGCAAGCAAACGGTTTTTCCGAGGGTTTTTCTCCAGTATGGATACACAAATGCTGTTCAAAATTGCTTTTAGAAGTAGTCCTATATTCACATTCATTACAAATAAATGGATTTTTTATTAAATGCATATTTTTATGAGCTCGAAGACGGTATCTACGAGTCGTTCTAAATTCACAAACGTCACACGTAAAACTTTTCCCTTTATCTTTAATCTGGTCATCCGTGTCAACTGTATCAGTTGTCTCAACTTTTATTTTGTCTGTTTCATATGCACTACTCTCTGTAGTTGCAGTTTCCTCTCTCGTATTCCGTCCAAAGTTTTGGGTAATATTAACGTTAGTTTCATTGAAGTTATGTTTTTGTTCGGTATTGTAAAGGAAATCACCACCGAATTCACTTTTTATATCGTCCAAGTAGGGTTCAAGTTTGATATCTTCTTTAACGATATCCAAATCAACTTCATATTGAAGGTTAGCTTTTGAATTTATTTCAGACATTTTCCTATAATAATACAGATCACAAAGAGTATTACAAACGGGATTTGGTAACTAGTGACTAACCTGTAATTATTTAAAAATACATGTAAAAATGTATTCCTGCACACACACAAAACATTAAGCAACAACGGAATAAAAATTATTGATTATTCTTTTACTGGCAAACACGTGGTAAACACAGCAATAACAGAAAAATAGATTTACCCTTGGAAGTTGGAAGTGGTTATTATATCGGCATCGGTACTGCAGACAATTATACAAGGTGATTAAAAGGGTCATAGCTTTAATTGACTATAATCCATTCAGAAAACTCCCGTGACATAAAAGTCACCATGTGTTGGTAAATATGAAAATCCCTATTAGGCTATTAAAAACTTTTAGATTTGAGATTGGTGCACCTTTAAATTTTTTAAATTTAATGATTTTTTTTTTGTTTTCACTTTGACACTTAAATTATTTATTATTCAAGTTACGTTTTATAATTCATAATCTTTAGAGAAATGGATGAACAGAAGCACCAACGAAGTTTATTATCAAACTTGTATTGTTAATAAACCAATTTTTACCTTGTTCTACTTAATTTTACGAAAATGACAAATGATTTATCATAACCTTACATTTCAGTTTGACGTTAAGTACATTCACTAAAAAAGTTGATAGGTTCTGTACATAAAGTACACTCCCAAATTTTCATTTGACAGCGTAAACGTCACGGGAGTTTTCTGAATGGATTATATGAATGTTTCCTATAAAATATAATGTAGACTAGTGATGGGCATAATCGAGATATTTCAGTAACCGATTATTAGTAATCGAGACATTTCAGTAATCGACTAATTTAGTAGTTATAAATTAGTAGTAAGAATTTTACCTGTCAATCGATGTTGCTGATGATTATACTACATAAGCGGACTATTCTGATAATCGGATGACAATTGATTCATTCATTTTGTGACTTCTACTAAATCGCGGCGGCTTTGAATAACAAATAATTATTATGGCACCGATATTGTTTATACAGGTCGGCACCACAACTCTTTTAAAAGCATGTCGCCGGCCTGCGTCTGGTCGTGTGATTCTGATTTACAATATGAGTTCCTGGTACTATTAATTAGGTGTCGGCTGCTAACTAAAGCACAATGTACAAAATTCAGAATTATAAATATTTACGGTATGGTAGGTAACTAAATAGTTTATTTTGCATTGCCCGACGATTCAGCGCTGCGATTCCGAGAACCGAGACGAGAGAATAATCGAATTATCGAATAGTCCAGCCGCTAATCACGATCACGTCGGTATCGTTCGCTTTTCAGTGACTGCGACGACAAACAACTACTACTAATTTTAGTACTACTAATTTCAAGACGCATAATCGATTATATCGAGACATTGCGCTACTCGACTATTTCGATTATTACATCTCGATTATTCCCATCACTAATGTAGACCACGATGTACACTCTTAATTGACAAGACCAATAAAGAATATAGCGGCACATAAAAATTTATGTGCAAAGAAATGATAATTATTGTCGGAGCAAAACCGGTACTCATGTAATCATCACCTGCTACCTCTTGTTCCGCAGGAGGACATCCAAATCCGAGGTCGCAGGGTAGTCGCAGTTCGCGTCCAAACATCATACAGGCCGGTGTTTGACCAGTGGTTTCGTGAACTGCTGCGCGATTGGCCATCAAGAACAAATGCAAGTATTGATCCCAGTCTCGTTGATGGCCAGATACAACTTTGGCCAAATATTTGCCCATGGTCTGGTTCATTCGCTCCACCATTCCATCGCACTGCGGGTGTAGCGGAGTAGTTCGAGTTTTACGGATGCCCAATAATCGGCAAACATTTCCGAAGGGTGCAGATTCAAAATTACGGCCTTGATACGAATGTAGTTCCAAGGGTACACCAAAGTACACAAAAGTTTCAGTTTCAGTATATTTAAACAAACGAAAGATGGGATATGTAACATGCAAATTAACCAAAAATAAACAGTAAAATTTTGAAACTATGTATCTAGCAAAATTCAGCACTAGTCACTTTGACACTTTTTTTTGTATATCACCACAGTCAGGACGTTTGCTTCTACTAAATGAAAAAGACTAATAAAAAATAAAAATAATAAATTATCAACATTCGCTCAACGACGCCGACAGTCAGAAAAGGGCAGGAGAAAATAAAATAGTTTTTTTTATTGTATTTATTCATTTATTTTTAGAATCTGTTTCTTTTTACACTTGGTACCGATTTCGGAGACTAGTAATAAAGCAATCATAATAATTAATAAATAAAATGTTTTCATTGTTTCATAGCTCTTTGCGGCAGTTTTTTCATTGCATTTTTTGGTAGAAGTTGAAATGGATTGCTTTGTTCGAAATATTCCAGCCAGCATTTATTTATTTTATTTATAAATAAACGAATTGCTGAGCATTAATTTTCCTTTATTTCCAGCCGACCCTACACGTGCAGTGTGAGTGCCCGCTCCCTGCTCCAGGTCGGCGCGTGTCTGATCTGAGCGGAGAAAGTGCCCGCAAAAGCAAAGCAAGACGGAATGCTTCAAAATAGCAATTGCTATTAAATAGCTGCTATTTTAAACTGCTATTTGTTAAACCAGTAACAGGTTGCTATTGCTATTTGAAAATAGCAGTTTTGCCCATCACTAGTTATGTCTGTTTTGCTGTCAGACATATAAAATGTCACTAATTCTATTAAACACCGAATTCAAATCTGCCACCAAGAAAATAGAGGTCACATAACTCATCTACTTTAAAATAATTTTCTGTTAATAACATTTTTCTGTTCAATTTGTATTTAATTTTAGTTTTTAGAATAATTTAATCTGCTCTAATTTTTACCAGTTAGGCGTGGTTTTAGATTTAGTAGTTCTAATGGCTTTAGTTGTATGACCTTAGCAAAGACACGAAATATATTTCATGGCAAACTTTGAGGTGAAATTTTTTCGATCTCACGTTATTATACACATAGTTGATAAAGAAATATAAAAAAGAAGCTAAAACAGAAAACCATGTACTGCGGCTTCACATAGCATACATACATGCATCACTATATTTTGAAGCCACAAAGTTTAGTTTATCTTAGGTTCTTTGGAGATTCGTTGCTACTAAGAAATGTGTGAAACAATCGTTTATCAAAAAAAAAATAAATTAAGTATTTTCTAAAGAGACCACTTTTACTTATTTAAACAAATATTTAAAAAACCTACTCCACATTGTTTAAAAGCATATTATTTTTAATTCCTGTGCGGCTAGTCGCCAGTATGAGTACTCATATGTTTAGTCATACTGTATTTGGTTACACTCCTGTATTCACATAAATTACAAGCTAACTGTTTTTCTCCTGTATGAATATTCATATGTTTTTTCAGATTGTAATTGGTTACACTCCTAAATTCACATAACTTACAAGCAAATGGTTTCTCTCCTGTATGAATCTTCACATGTTTTTTCAGATTGCATTTGGTTACACACCTATATTCACATAAACTACAGGCAAATGGTTTTTCTCCAGTATGATTACTCATATGCAATTTCAGATTGCTTTTAGTTACACTCCTGTATTCACATAAATTACAAGCAAACGGTTTTTCTCCAGCATGAATATTCACATGTTTTTTCAGATAGTATTTGGTTACAGTCCTATATTCACATAAATTACAGGCAAATGGTTTTTCTCCAGTATGATTACTCATAATATGCAATTTCAGCTTGGTTTTCCTTACACTCTTGTATTCACATAAATCGCAAGCAAACGGTTTTTCTCCAGTATGCATACACAAATGCCGTTCAAAATCTGTTTTATAAGTAGTTCTATATGTACATATATTACAAATAAATGGCTTTTTTATTAAATGGGTATTTTTATGAGTTCGGAGACTGTATCTACGAGTCGTTCTAAATTCACAAACGTCACATGTAAAACTTTTCCCTTTATTTTTAATCTGGTCATCGACGTGAACTGTATCAGTTGTCTCAACTTTTTTTTTGTCTGTTTCATATGCACTACTCTCTATAGTTGCTGTTTCCTCTCTCGTATTCCGTCCAAAGTTTTGGTTAATATTAGCGTTACTTTCATTGAAGTTATGTTTCTGTTCGCCTTCACCACCGAATTCACTTTTTATATCGTCCAAGTAGGGTTCAAGTTTGATTTCTTCTTTAACGATATCCAAATCAATATCATATTCAAGGTTAGCATTTGAATTTATTTCAGACATTTTCCTGTAATAATATAAATCACAAAGAGTATAAGTACCTATTACAAACGGCTTTTGGTAACTAGTGACAAACCTGTAATTATTTGAAAATACTTATACAAATGTATTCCTGTACACACACCAAACATTAATACATTACGCAACAAGCTGATAATAATAATAAATGAGTATACTGGTACTGGCAAACAGGGGTAAACACAGCAGTAAAACAGAAAATCGATCTACCGTTGGAAGTGGTTATTATATCGGCACCATCGGCACTGCAGACAATTATACAAGGTGATTAAAAAAATCATAGATTTAATTGACTATAAATTTCTCCTATAAAATAAAATGTAGACTCTTAATTGACAAGACCAATAAAGAATATAGCGGCACATAAAAATGTATGTGCAAAGAAATGTCTAAAGGTGCGTTCGTTTATTTGTTCTAAGAACAGAGCGAACAATAATCGAACGATTCGGAACACTTGTTTGTCCGCACAAGAAGGATCTAAACCAAAACGTAAACATTTTCTCTTTAATAGCTTTTTTTAAAAAAGCAATAGTAAAATTATCGTCTACAAAATAAATAAATATTAAGATCTTTGACATAAAACTAATAGGGAAGATTGTATTAGCTATTAGCATGTAATAAATAATTTATTAGTATAATTCATCATCTTCTGCAATGGTTATTAAAATATCATTAAGTTTAAATTTAAGTCCATTTCAATTTTTAAATAAAAATAAGTATGACACCCAAAATTGATTAATTATAAAAGTATTCTGACAAAACACGGCATAACGAATGATAAGAGACAAACCAATTTAATAGACATTTGAATTTTCCCGCATTTTAATTTGGTTACGCTTAAGCCCCAAGTACATATTTGTTCCGAGCGAAAAGAGGAAACTCCAAAAGTTCCGTGCCATAATAAACGAACGCGGAACAGAACATTTCGAGCACTCCGAGTTTAATAACCAAACGCAGAACAGAGTTTTGGAGTAAAAAGAGAGTTCCGAACAAATAAACTAACGCACCATTAAATCAGCGACATGTACTTCTTTTTTAATCGCCTCGTACTGGGTGAGTACAAGTGATTGGCTTTTTTTTAAATTTTTTTGTCAATGAAAAAATTGAGAATTCTGCTCGTAATTCGTCTATGTGATGGTGATCTGCATCTGTATTTGTACCCGCAACCTTTTTTGCCTTTCGGCGTCGAAGTTGGTCGTTAGCGTATGTGGTCTTTAGGGGTGCAATGCAATATCCGACCCGACTCTGTCGGTTACGTGATTGATGCGTGTGTGGCACGTGTATAATGATTGTGTCTGTGTACCAGTACGACCATGGCGAACTGCATTAGGAATAGGTTTTGCGACAGTAGGCGGTAAAGACAGGACCTCTGGACAGGATAATGGTGTCATCTATTAAATTGTCAAATGTCAAGCATGTTTGGTGAGTATATTCGTCAAGGCGATTTGAATTATTTGATTCTTACGAAATAATTAATTAAAGCAATGTTTAAATCTGCCGTTTGTGTATGATAAAAAGATAAAAATCCATCAGTTTTCGTAGTTCCTGTAAAACCAAATTGCCGCGTTAAATGGTTGATGTTTTTTTAAAACTATTACCGTAAGAAAGATTTACAAAGCACAACAAATATAATTCTGTTAACCGCTATTATTACATACTTCAGCTACCCCAAGAGTCACTACACTGTAATCTGTAGGAAGCATTTTGAAGGCTCTTCTTTTAAAGAAACTATGGGTAGTTTGTGACCGTTAAGGATTGTCGCTTAGAAACAGGATCTATAATTCTATACCAACAATAACTGTAAAAGTATAAGCACAAATTTTTTTTCAACGGCCGTGCTGTAGGTATTTGTCGGATATAAAGATTTATTTATTTATTAAAAAACTAGGGTTACAACGAAGAAATAAATGTTACTTTAATTATAAACTAAATTTTATCTTTATTTCAGAAAACTGTTACCAGTCATCAACCTCTTGAACCTGCCTCTTCGACCGAACTTGGAGGTTTACAAGAGAAATGCAAAGATTTAACTTTGCGGTTAAAACAAGTCACTCTAAAATGTAAAACCTGCCTATCAAAACTCGAAAAAGGTATTATAAAGGCATTTACATCATCCAATACCAATGAAACCATCAGTTTTATGAATTCTAATCGACTTAACCTTCCTTTAAGTGAGATTTCTGGGGATCCCATTACGTTTCCAGACTGATGGCTTAAGACATAATCAAGTACCAGAAGATGACATATATTATGAAACTACAACAAAAAATTCAATGTGACAGATGTATTGCACTGTTAGTTTCAACCACCTTACCTAGACCCTTATTACAACTAATTTTTCTGTAGGATTATGGGGGTTTAGTGTATTCAAATGAACTTTTTTGTGGGACTGATCCAGAAAATTACTGATCTTGTACGATAGACCTTGCCATATCTAGATGTGTGGTCAGCTTATACAACTGTTGCAAGTTTAATGAAAAACACTTTGTTGGTTTGCCAAGACCATAAAACTGATTTATGCACAATGATACTTATTGTCGCAGCAAAACCGGTACTCTCAAATATTTGCTTGGAAAAAACTGATTTTCTGAAAAGAAAATTCTTAGATACTAAACAAACCACTTAGCTTAAAAAGAATTTTATTAATCTTATTATTATTATGTGTTACAATAATTTATAGAATATACTTACAATAACATTTGTATTAATTCAGGCAACCCCAAACGCTCTTTCACTGGTGTAGTCGCAATATTTAATACTGAACTGCTTTCTTCAACACCACAAAAATGCTCCACAGATTACAAAAGCGTGATCGTCACATTTATTTTTCTAAAATTCTCATAAATACTTTAATAATTAAACATTATTAATGCTGCAACTCATTTTTAAAGACTTTATTTTCAAAAAACGAGGAAGCGGAGTTTCCAAGACAAAAGACTGCACTCCTATAGTATTGTTTAAAAACTAAAAAGGCTTAATTCTAACATTAGATAACAAACAAAGATGTGCATTATACAGATAACTATAATAGGTGTTTGTTAACTTCTACTGAATAAGCGGTTTAAAACATAAGTCTTCCATCCCCAGTGTGAAAAGCATATTTGGAAAATTGATTTTCATTAAGTGAAAATCATAAAATGCTATTAAATTATATACTGTTCACACTTAACACTGTGAGAAATTTGAGGGTTGTTCTAAAACAGCATTTGGGATATTCGGAGCTTTCAATTTAGAAATTATTTTGTCAGTTACAATATGACGCCTAATGTAAGCATACATAAAAAGACATTGGTTTATTTTGATTTTATTTAAATTTAACGTCATGTTTAATTATCTTGGCAATTGGCGTATCTCTGTTATACACATATAAAATTATATAAAGCTATATCGTTTTATGTTTATGCTAAACACGACTTTAATTAGAGACAACTTTAAACATAAGATCAGAATACGGCCCATTATGATTAATACAAATAGGATAACAATGATAATTGAACTTAAGTTAAAATTATGTGTAACTGTTTCTTATAGTAACGTAGTTTTAATAGATTCAGATCCACATACAATAAATACAATGAATTATTAATTTTATACTTTCACCAAGTGCATTGAGTTTCAGTTTACCAATGTTGTTACTGAGTTCCTTAAAGGACGTCATTAAAAACTTAGCAGCGGCTATAACTTCTGTTTGCTGTGGTGTAGCACAAAACAAAGGAATACTGTTATCTTAATTTTAAATGTCTTTTTAAAGCTAAGTCACTTTTAACCCGTTTTAACCCCAACTACTCCTTTAAATTTGTATTGTTTAAAAGCAAATTATCTTTCATTCGGTATGAATACGCATATGTTTGTCCAGACAACTTTTAGTTACACTTCTATATTTACATAAATTACAGGCAAACGGCTTTTCTCCCGTATGAATATTCATATGTGTTTTTAGATTGGTTTTTCTTGTACTCTTATATTCACATAAAGTACAAGCATATGGTTTTTCTCCGGTATGAATTTTCATATGCAATTTCACACCGCTTTTAGTTACATTCCTGTATTCACATAAATTACAGGCAAAGGGTTTTTCTCCTGTATGAATATTCATATGTGTTTTTAGATTGCTTTTTCTTGCACTCTTATATTCACAGAAACTACAAGCAAATAGTTTTTCTCCAGTATGATTATTCATATGGAATTTCAGACAGCCTTTGGTTGCACTCCTGTATTCACATAAATTGCAAGCGAACGGTTTCTCTCCAGTATGATTACTAATATGCAAATTGAGCCTGCTTTTAGTTACACTCCTGTATTCGCATAAATTACAGGCAAACGGCTTTTCTCCAGTGTGAATATTGACATGTGTTTTTAGATTGCTTTTTCTTGCACTCTTATATTCACAGAAATTACAAGTAAACAGTTTTTCTCCAGTATGATTATTCATATGGATTTTCAGACGGCCGTTGGTTGCACTTCTGTATTCACATAAATTGCAAGCAAACGGTTTTTCTCCAGTATGGATACACAAATGCCGTTCCAAATAGCTTTTAGTAGTAGTCCTATATTCACATTCGTTACAAATAAATGGCTTTTTTATTAAATGCATATTTTTATGAATTTGAAGATTGGATCTACGAGTCGTTTTAAATTCACAAACGTCACATGCAAAACTTTTCCCTTTATTTTTATTTTGACCATCTCCGTCAAAAGGATTAACAGTATCAGTTGTTTCAACTTTTATTTTATCCACTTCGTGTGCACTACTCTCTGTAATTGCAATTTCCTCCCACTTATTCTGTCCAAAGTTTTGGCTAATATTAATATTAGTTTCATTGAAGTTATATTTTTGTTCCGTATTGTAATCAATATCGTCACTGAATTCACTCTTTATATTTTCAAAGTAGGGTTCAAGTTTGATTTCTTCTTTGACGATATCCAAATTGAAATCACATTCGAGGTTAGCCTTTAAATTTATTTCAGACATTTTTTTATACCATTTCCTGCAATAATACGAAACAACTCTAAAGAGTACTGCTAACAGCGTTTCGTAACTAGTGACTAACCTGTTTATAGACACACACACACAATCACAAAACACGAAGTAACAACCAGATAATATCACAGGATAATAATAATTGATTATTCTTAACTGGTAAACAGTAAGTGTAAACAGGTAAACACCCCTCCCAATAAGCAAAACAGAAAAGTAGATGAACTTGTGGAAGTGGTTATTATATCAGCGCCGTAAACGATTATACAAGGTAATTAAAAAGGTCATGGATTTAGTGCAAACAAATTTCTAAATCAATTACATGTACTACTATTTTCATCACCTTATACTGCTGGTAATTCTTCTGTGTGATGATATAGGTGTACATACATATCGGTATCTGTATTTGTATCCATAAATTCTTTTACCTTTCGGTGTCGAGGCTGGTGGGTTAGTGTAAAGGCCGCTTTACATTTAAGCAAGACCAGTGCAATGCAATGCAAGATGAAGAATTGCATGTAAAAATTAAAATTGCTTCCCACTTTACATTTATGAAATTAATGTGCAATATATGACGTTTATCAACAAGATTGCCAATCACCAAACATAAAAATGCACATATTAACAAAGTTTGGTTCTTTTATTGTGATTCTTTGCTGTGGATTTTTCTTATTAAAAAATGTTGACGCGTAAAATAAAAGCAGTAGTTCTATCTTTAACCATGATCCATATTGCGAATTACTGTTCGAAGGATTTGCTACTACTTGTAAGTGTTGGGAACACATTTAATACTAAAAAAATTACTAGAATTGCATGAAACTTGCAACAAAATTAGACCCGGCTCTAATCGTCTCGTCTTGCATCAGCTGACTGTAAGAATTGCATTGGCGCATGCGCTCACGATAATTTTGGTCTTGCCTTGCATTGCATTGCGAAAGAATTGCATAATGTAAAGCGGCCTTAAATGTGGTCTTTAGGGGTGTAATACCAGGACCACATAGAACTTAGAAGTACGGTGGTCCTGGTAATACACAATCCGTCCCGACTCTGTCGATTACGTGATTTGTGCGTTGTTTAATACCTACATCAGGGGTGCTCAGACTTCTACTATCGGCGATCTACCGTAAAAGTATTACGCCGCAAGCGATCGACTAGGTAGGGCAAAAATACAAAGTTTAGATATTCGAGTACCTGTAAAGACCCACAGAGCACTGAGCCCTCTATAATAGAACATTCTGCCATTGTATTTAAAGAGAATTGTTGATTTTTTCCATGAAAGGGGCATCAATGAGCAATGAATCGTAGCACTCGCTGGATTTTTTCAGGCACGCATATTTTTGCAAAAAAATAAAAACCAGAAGTGTGCTGAAAAGCTATGTTATGTAAATGGGAAAAAGCAGGCTCCTTTGTTTCAACCATAATTAAGGGCCACCCTAATGGTGGTGGTAGTTAAAACAGTCTTTGTCTTAACTATGAACGAGTCGCGGTAGCTAGGTATCCCAGACCAACACCATCAGAAAAATTAAGCATCCTTGTCTTCGGTCAGTGCTGGGATGTGGGATGGGTAGCCCAATTGCTCCGTTAACACCGCACCTCTCACCCACGAGGACTGATCATTATGAGAGAGTAGATCAAAAACCTCTCATAGGGAGGCTTATACCCAAGCATCCGATGTATTGGAATGTTTTCCCAACTTGGTAAAAACAGCACTTTATTCTTTTTTGCTGATCCCATTACTCGTACTTATTTGTATTTGGTGTTACAATTTTTTTAATTGTCAATAAACCGTCTGCAACTAGTTATACATTCCCCCTCCTATTCCCCCCACCTCTTCCTTTCCATCCCCGCCCCACTTCCGCCCACACTACTAATAATGATAGCTTTGACATCAGTTTCCCTTTGTGGATAAAAATCGGTGACAACCAATTCATATGCGTCGGCTTGGAGTCGCTCTATCATCTACCTCGTTTCGTCATCTTCTTCCTCTGTGGCAGAAATCTCAGTCGCCTTCTCACAGGTGAGGCCATTGCAGTGTTTACAAATCGTTGAGAATTTCAAGCTTTTCGGCAGGTATATGCTCCACTGGCACCCTTCTTGCACGAACAAGAAAGGACTTTGAACAGCAAGAAGATCAATATCTTCCCCAACTATTACTACGCTTTCCAAGTCCTGGGCCTTTGCAATGGCAATTGTAACGATTGAAACATTAGCATCCTCTTCCGCCTGTTTTACTTGAATGTCACACTGTTCAAATTTCCTTTTAAGCAGTTCCATCAAATGGGCCTTATTATTGTCGTTCGCTAAAGCGACTTGATTAATTATGTTTGCATCACAGATAACGTCAGCAGCAACCTTTCAGAACTCTTTGTGCCACTATTTGCAGATCTGATGCATATCCATCAAACACAACTGCAACGTATGATTCATAGTGTTTTCCCAAGTAAGAAGAATAACTGTTAGTAATTGTAGCAAAGGAAGCATTTCGAGGCCAAATAACTTTATGCAGGAGATACCCTCCATCAACAACAACAAACTTATTCTTCCCAACTAATTTCTGGTCCTGAATTTGGGTAAAAGCATTATATAATGAAGACTTTGTTCCCTTCCGCGGCCCTACTTCTGAGAACATTGACGTAAGGTAGGGTGCGAGTTCGTATGTGAAAAACATCTGTAAGTCTTCATCAGACTGCTTACCAAGACACAATCTCTGAAACAACGCTTCTTACCTCTGTCATTCCCACTTCTTGGGACATATAGCAGTTCACGTGTACTCTACTCCAATGATTCCACTGCTTGCTCAATGACATTATCACATCAGTTTTAGGGCCCGGACTTCGGTATTCGGAACACCTGCTTCTTCCCTTTCTGTTCCTCTCGCCCTCTTCTCTTTCAAACTCATGGACCCTAACTTATCTGTTGCAGACGTTTTATTGATAACAAAAAATGGTAACACCAAATACATATTATTATACGAGTAATAGAATCACAAAACCGAATAAAGTGCTATTCCCATCAAGTTGGGAAAAAATTCCAATTCAGTTGCTGTAGCGCGCTTGTTATCGGGTTTAGAAAAAAGTGTTAATAATGAAATTTGTTACAGATTTTGTCCCCTTTAAGATGAAAGAAGAAAGAAAGCGTTAAACCGAACCACATCTGAGATATTTTGAAAAAACCAAGAAGTCCTAAAATGTTTTGGCCTCAGAAAGTTGTCCCGAGTCCCGAGATCGGCCGAATTAGAAAACTTGGCTATATACAAGTAGAAAAAAAAACTTCTACCCGACCTTTTGCAAGGTAACGACCTTTTTACGTACCTAGCGACTGGACTATGTGTGGTTCTTTTTCGAAAATAAAACTTTAATTATGTATTTGAAAGGGTTCAGCTTACTATGGCTCGGTGTGTCCTCCTCGACAAGCTATGGGCTTTAATGGCCTGTTAAAAGCTGAATAATAATATTTAAAATTTCTTAAATTAATTTTGACAGAACAGCCAAGATAATCGTTAAAATCGCTAAAAAACCGAATATTCAAAAAATTCTCAAAGGTTAAAGCAAATTTTAATAAAGCCACTTCACTTTAATCGTTGAATATAATGATACAGGGATTATAACCTTCTCGCCGACCCGAATGGCTATCAAAATTAAAATGAATTTTTAATTAAAGTTAAAAAAATTATTTTTTTAATTAGTTTTATGCGTACACAACACGACACGGAGACGAAATAATTGTGAGCACTGCGGAAATTCGTTTCTGCGCATAAGAACCGTTCAATGTTTCACTTTACATAGACTGCAGTAGACACAACATTCTGCAGACAAGGATTTAACCTGCTCTCGTTGCAAAATTGTAAACAGCCGACTGATCAAAGAGGTGGCAATACACCATTTTTAAAAGTTTTATTCGGTGTATCCGGACTTATTTAATTTAATATTGATCATTCTAATTTTATGATAAAAATTTTATTTCTTAAAAATGAACGTATGTCGTATGAACCGTGCCCCTGCGGCGCTGCCCGTTTCCGCCGGCCTCTGCTGAATACCAAGACGTTTCTGTTTAAACCACAGAACCCTCTTTAGACTGCTTTCTTTACAAAGATCAAAAAATATACAAATCATACCACATATAGGCAACCTAAATTACACACTTATGTATACATACTTGGAAATAAAAGAAAACTTTTAAAAGCAAACGAACAAAAACAAAAAAGAAAAGGCAAAGGGCTAAACGAAAACTGAATTTCAGAAATGCAGATAAACACTACAGCCAAAAATGAAACCTGATAGATGTGTGAATAACAATTTTGTTTAGCAGAGAAACAGTGGTTGTGAAGTTAAAAAAAAATCGATAAAGAAAACACTGAAATTCCCTCCCTTCCTTAATGGAAACCTTTTGCATATTATGAAAAAAAATTACGAGCTAATCCAGCTGGAACCATCTCTAACTTAAAAGAACGTCTCACTCAAATTTGGAGTGCATTTATGCTTAAAGAATGTCAAAATTTAGTAAATACGTGTAAGCACACTGAAGTAGTTTTAGACTTAAAGGTGATGTAACGCAATGGTAATTCCAACCATTACGCCTTGGCCAAATTAAATTGAATTGTTAAAACTTTTTTTAAGATATCGTTGAAAACCTTTATGATTAAATAATAATTACCAACAATATTTTCTTTTATATTTATTAAATAAAGTTTTTTACAAAATTGTATGTTCAATCTTATTTATTTAAATGGATTTGTCACTAACTCAATCTACAGATAAAGATTCAAAATCTAATTATTCACAATAGCAATACGTATATTACTGTTAGAGACCAAGATGTTTAATTCTTTCAATGCCTAAATGTTTTTCAAGAATGTCTTTATGTACAAACTTAAAAGAACAGTTCGGTTTAGAATCAGTCACCTCATTTGCAAGATATACTACTTGCAATAACATAGTGCGACGTCATCTTGCAGTTCGGTAACTTCTTAAAGATATTAGAATTTTTTTTACAATATAATTTATTGCCAGATCAACATATGAATATTATACATGACATTTCGGATGTAGATAATAAGTGACAAAAACAATAATAACAAGACTATTTGTAACGTCCAGCCGTCCAGCGGTAATCAAGTAGATTTATAAGTGTTTCATTGTTATATAATGATATAATTTAGACACTATCTTCTTCGGAAATTATAAGATGTTGCGGCAGCTTTCGCTTTAACTTTAGAGTGAATATTTTGCTGGCACAAGTTTAGTTGTAATAGATTATACCATTACATGCACTTGCATTGTGAAAGAACTTTTTTGCATGAAGTCGTAGACCGGCAAAACTATTATTACGGGTAAACAAAGGAGCATTTTACTGTAACTCAAAGGACCTTATTCTAAAATCATTGCAATTTCTGTACGTTGGTTTTGGATGTGTTACAGCAAACCGGACAAGCGTATCGGGCATTCAAGTTTAAGTGGAGATTTCCGATTTGTTAATATATAAAGTTCTTCATCTGTTGTTACCTAGGTTAGTTCGAGATTTATGTGGTAGCTCCAGTTGTCTGGTATCTAAACAAACTCAAAGGTATTTAACAGCCGCATCCTTTGGGTTGCATGGTATAGCAACTCGGTTAATCTCAATGTCAGGTGGATTGATTATTCTCCTCAGTGTACAAATCTTGCTTTGGCATTTAGTGGAATTTATTGAATATTCCAATAAAAATATTAGAAATTTAACTTACAAGTACTTTTGTCATTATTACAGAAATCAATTCAAAAAGCAAACCATACTACAAACTTATTGCTGTTCAACGAAAAATTAAGGTAAAGGATCGGAACTTACACTTCATAAGGAAATATTGATTATAGCCTCATACAAAATTAATTTTTTTGTGTGATTTTCATGATAAGGTGATAATTTTAAATGATGCAAATGCAATTACTACTTTAGTGTTTATCTTATTATAAAAGTGAAGTTATTTCCAATTTACGAGGAAGTGACAAATATATAATTTTTCATTGCGACTATTAAAGCACAGTTTTATCTAAATGTGAATATCTACAGGTATTTTATATTATACACATAGTTGATAAAGAAATATAAAAAAGAAGCTAAAACAGAAAACCATGTAATGTGTAATGGTTTCACATAGCATACAAACATGCATCACAATATTTTGAAGCTACGAAGTTTACTTTATCTTAGGTTCTTTGGAGATTCTGTGGAAATCTGTGAAACCATCGTTCATCATACAAAATAAATAAAGTATTTTCTAAAGAGACCCCCTTTACTTATTTAAACAAATATTTAAAAAAACCTACTCCACATTGTTTAAAAGCAAATTATTTTTAATCCCCGTGCAGTTTGTCTCCAGTATGAATATTCATATGTTTAATCAGAGAACGTTTAGTTGCACTTCTGTATTCACACAAATTACAAGCAAACTGTTTTTCTCCAGTATGAGTAGATATATGCAATTTTAGCTTGCTTTTGGTTATACTCCTGTATTCACATAAATTACAGGCAAATGGCTTTTCCCCAGTATGACTACTCATAATATGCAATTTCAGCAAACCTTTAGTTACACTCCTGTATTCACATAAATTACAAGCAAACGGTTTTTCTCCAGTATGAGTAGATATATGCAATTTTAGCTTGCTTTTGGTTATACTCCTGTATTCACATAAATTACAGGCAAATGGCTTTTCCCCAGTATGACTACTCATAATATGCAATTTCAGCAAACCTTTAGTTACACTCCTGTATTCACATAAATTACAGGCAAATGGTTTTTCTCCAGTATGAGTAGATATATGAAATTTTAGCTTGCTTTTGGTTATACTCCTGTATTCACATAAATTACAGGCAAATGGTTTTTCTCCTGTATGAGTAGATATATGCAATTTTAGTTTGCTTTTGTCTGTACTCCTGTATTCACACAAATAACAAGAAAATGGTTTCTCTCCAGTATGAATTCTCATATGCAATTTTAGTTTGTTTTTGTTTATACTCCTGTATTCACATAAATTACAGGCAAATGGTTTCTCTCCAGTATGAATATTCACATGTTTTTTCAGATTGCATTTGGTTACACCCCTATATTCACATAAACTACAGGCAAATGGTTTTTCTCCAGTATGATTACTCATATGCAATTTCAGATTGCTTTTAGTTTGACTCCTGTATTCACATAAATTACAAGCAAACGGTTTTTCTCCAGTATGAATAATAACATGTTTTTTCAGATAGCATTTGGCTACAGTCCTATATTCACATAAATTACAGGCAAATGGTTTTTCTCCAGTATGATTACTCATATGAAATTTCAGCTTGCTTTTCCTTACACTCTTGTATTCACATAACTCACAAGCAAACGGTTTTTCTCCAGTATGCGTACACAAATGCCGTTCAAAATCTGTTTTATAAGTAGTTCTATATGTACATATATTACAAATAAATGGCTTTTTTATTAAATGGGTATTTTTATGAGTTCGGAGACTGTATCTACGAGTCGTTCTAAATTCACAAACGTCACATGTAAAACTTTTCCCTTTATCTTTAATCTGGTCATCCACATCAACTGTATCAGTTGTCTCAACTTTTATTTTGTCCGTTTCATATGCACTACTCTCTATAGTTGCTGTTTCCTCCCTAGTATTCCGTCCAAAGTTTTGGTTAATATTAGCGTTACTTTCATTGAAGTTATGTTTCTGTTCGCCTTCACCACCGAATTCACTTTTTATATTTTCAAAGTGAGGTTCAAGTTTGATTTCTTCTTTGACGATATCCAAATCGAAATCATATTCGAGGTTAGCCTTTGAATTTATTTGAGACATTTTTTATACTATTTCCTGCAATAATACGAATCAACTCTAAAGAGTACTGCTAACAGCGTTTCGTAACTAGTGACTAACCTGTTTATAGACACACACACACACAAAACACGAAGTAACAACCAGATAATATCACAGAATAATAATAATTGATTATTCTTTACTGGTAACCAGTAAGTGTAAACAGGTAAACATCCCTCCCAATAAGCAAAAACAGAAAAGTAGGTGAACTTTTGGGAGTGGTTATTATATCAGCGCCGTAAACGATTATACAAGGTAATTAAAAAGGTCATGATTTAGTGCATACAAATTTCTAAATCAATTACATGTACTACTATTTTCATCACCTTATACTGCTGGTAATTCTTCTGTGTGATGATCATATAGGTGTACATACATATCGGTATATGTATTTGTATCTTGTATCCATAAATTCTTTTACCTTTCGGTGTCGAGGCTGGTGGGTTAGTCTTTAGGGGTGTAATACTAGGACCACCTAGAACTAGAAGTACGGTGGTCCTGGTAATACAAAATCCGGCCCGACTCTGTCGATTACGTGATTTGTGCGCTGTTTAATACCTACATCAGGGGTGCTCAGACTTATACTATCGGCGATCTGCCGTAAAAGTATTACGCAGCAAGCGATCGACTAGGTAGGGCAAAAATACAAAGTTTAGATATTCGAGTCGAAAGTTGTCACGTGTTCTAGGCACTTCGTAACGTAAGTGTGCATTAAATTATTTACGCGATCGACTTGAAAACTTTTCGCGATCGACTGTTTGAGCATCCCTGACCTACATATTGCATCACATGTATAGTGTGCGTGTGTACCTGTAAAGACCCACAGAGCACTGAGCCCTCTATAACAGAACATTCTGCCATTGTATTTAAAGAGAATTGTTGATTTTTTTCCATGAAAGGGGCATCAGTGAGCAATGAATCGTAGCACACGCTGGATTTTTCCAGGCACGCGTATTTTTGTAAAAAAATAAAAACCCAGAAGTGTGCTGAAAATCTATGTTATTTAAATGGGCAAAGCAGGCTCCTTTGTTTCAACCATAATTAAGGGCCACCCTAATGGTGGTGGTAGTTAAAAGGTTTTTGTCTTAACTATGAATGAGTCGCGGCAGCTAGGTAGCCCAGACCAGCACGATCAGAAAAATTAAGCATCCTTGTCTTCGGTCAGTGCTGGGATGGGTAGACGAATTGCTCCGTTAACGCAGCACCACTCTCCCACGAGGACTGGTCATTATGAGAGAGTATCTACACCAATAAACCCTCATAGGGAGGCTTATACCCAATGGATAGAAAACAGCTTCAAAAAATTAAATGTTTGCGTTGTATTTGTGACCCATGATTAAATTTAAAAGCATTTTCCTATATTGGCAACGGCTTTCATCTCTTTTCTACATTAAAATAATTACATGAAGTTATATAGTACATTCATTAACCACGATCTACAAACACCTTTAAACGCCAAATCTTAATAATGATTTACTGTATTTAATTTCTAAAGATAATGACAATATATTGTAGTGTAGTCTAATTGATTACATTTAAAATTAAGTTTCTTCTGAATGCCCCACGTAACTGGGCACCAATAAATGTGTAGTGATTCTTTAAGTTACTCAAGCCACTACTTTGGGTGCCAATAATAGATGTTATGTTATCTGAAGACTCTTTTTAAAAAAATTAATAATTATTATTGTGTAAGCTAATTTTTTTTATAGCGTTTATCTCAGAGTTTTAAAAATGTAACTAACTTTATTTGTTCTTTTTAGCATGGTAAATAAAAAACTGTGTTACTAGGAATCAAAATATCCCAAAACATCAAGATCGTAAGCTGTATTAATGAAAATCTCAAACATCGGAAATCGAAATCTTAAAATGTCAAACTGCAAAGTATGTTTTTCAACCTTCCAGTTTAATATGTTAACTTTACAGTACTTTTATTGAATTTAATTTTTTATAACAAAGATTTTATACTTATTTCAAACAAAACTTAGGTAGGTATCTTAATATTTCATTTCTGTATATTTGTAATAAAAATTAATAAATCGTAAATGTCATTAAATAGTGTAAATTGTATAAGTGTATTAAATTGTGATAAATTATTGTTGTTTTATTATTGTTATTAGATTAGATTACACAACAATATGTATTGCTATGCTCTACCGACTTTAAATATTGCATACAATTTTAAATTTAAATACCGTAGAGGGGGGCTATTTGGTTTTATTGTAGAAAACTTTTGAAATTATTCTTATAAATAGTGCAACTGTGGTAACGAAGATGTCGCCACATTATTTTATTAGTAAAGGTCCAGATTTGTTTATGTATCTGTTTTAAACTGTTAGCTGTGCAGTAAATAGTTTTTTTGGCGGATTGAAATTGTGTGTGTTTTTAAAGAGATTTTTTTATCTTTAAACTTCCATGTGTGGAGGATAAACGGTAAGTACTACGTAAACATTTATTAGAGGTCTGAAAAATATCATGTTTTGCAAATAAATTCGCCTTTTTATTTAATTTATTTTTTCAAAGTACAACACATGACCGCCATTTTTATTTTAGGGGGCTTTTTGGTTTTACTTAGGGGCTATTTGGTTTTGGAACTTTTTTCGGTTCGGCTTGTTTATTTTTGACTTTTTTTGTATAAAACAAGTATAGGACTTGTTATTTTTCTTTTAGGCTGGGGCTGGCTTTTAGTAGAATATGCCAAAAAGAAAATGAAGAGATGTTATGTCGGCCAGTTATGGATACCGTTGAGGGGATGTGTAAAGTAAAATTTTTAAAAGCAGTTTTAGGAAAAAAACTACATTTTATAGAAATTGATGGGGACCAGGATATCATATCCAGGGACATGATAATAAAAGAACTTTCAAATCCTGTTAAGGTGGGAACAGAGCATCGCCCTCACTATGAATTTCCTAGTGAAAATTTTTCTAATATATTATTTGGCTAAATTTGTTTTATTTTTTGTTGTGTACTTACCTACCTAATTAAGTTTTTTTAAGAAAATGTATTGTTTAGTTTTTTTTTCTTGGCGTTTATAATTTTTTGAGTCTAAAAAGCAAATAAAGCTTTTAAGCCGTAGTATTTTATTTTCAAATCTCCTCAAAACTGTTTCCAACTAAATTTTTATTTTTTTTTTGTGACCCAAATATCCCCTCAGAGCGGTTTAATTGAGTTCCTGTGCATTTTAAATCAACCACTCAAATAGCCCCTCCCGCGGGGCTATTTGGTTTATTTAAATAAAAAAAATATATATAGTAAACAATTTGTATTTTATATAATTTCACTAGTTCTATGTGTTGCTAACACACTAAGGAACATTCTTAAATTGTTTTAGATAATTCTCAATAAATACTAGTGTTGTAGCAATTGAAAACTAAAAAAATATTTGAAAATAAAAACCAAATATCCCCCCTCTACATGTAATATACATATATCAATTTAAAAGAAAAAAAAATGGTTTATTCTTAATTACCAATCTATAATTGTTTCAATGCCCAAATATTTTTAAAGAACGTCTTTATATACAAACTTAAAGAACAGTTTGGATTAGAATCAGTCACCTCGTTTGAAAGACATACTACTTACAATAACATAGTGGGACATCTTCTGCGTAATTCAAGGCCTTGTTGGAGTTCGGTAATTTGTTAAAGATATTAGAATTTTCCTTTATAATATAGTTTAGTGCCAGATCAACATATGAATATTATACATGACATTTCGGATATAGACAAAAACAATAATAACAACACTATTTGTAAGATAATAATAACCAACCAATAACAACCAAAAATAAAAACTATTTGTAACGTCCTGCGGTAATCAAGTAGATTTATAAGTGTTTTATTGTTATATAATGATATAATCTAGTCACCATCGTCTTTGGAAATTATAAGATGTTGCAGCAGCTTTCGCTTTAGTCTAGATTGAATATTTCGCTGGCATAAGTTGTAATAGATTACACCATTACATGCACTTGCATTTTGAAAGAACTTTTTAGTACTTTTTTGCATGAAGTCCTAAACTGGCAAAACTATTATTATGGATAGACCAAGGAGCATTTTACTGTACCTCGAAGGACCTTATTTTGAAGTTGTTGCAATTTCTGTACATTGGTGTTGAATGTATTATAGCAAACCGGACAAGCCTATTGAGCATTCAGGTTTAAGTGGCGACTTCCGATTTATTAATGAATAAAGTTGTCTTCATCTGTCGTTACCCTGGGTTAGTTTGGAATTTATGTGGTAGTTCCAGTTGTCTGGTATTTGACAGCCGCATCCTTTGGGTTGCATGGTATAGTAACTCGGTTTATTTCAATGTCGGATGGATTGATTATTCCCCTCAGTGTAAAAATCTTGCTTTGGCATTTAGTAGAATTTATTGAATATTCCATTAAAAATATTAGAAATCTAACTTACAAGTAGGTATTTTTATCATTATTACAGAAATCAATTCAAAAAGCAAACCATACTACAGGGTGGGGCAGAGCAAAGAGCGATTTTGAAAAGGCTGTAAAAAAAATGCAGTCAATTTGTCCAAATTGTATTTTTACCACCTTAAAGTACATAAAAAAGCATTTAAGAAAATTAAGTAAACGTAACTAAGTTTTGAAAATAACTCCAGTAAGGTGACGTCCATTCTGGCATAGACATTGTTCGATTTTGAAAAGCGCGGGAATCCTGCTCAACTGTTGGGAGGTGGTGGGCATACAGTCGACAAGTCCTGACAAGTTAGCATTCAGTATGCGTTATGGATGCTCTTAATATCTACAGATATTTTATATTATACACATAGTTAATAAAGAAATAGAAAAAAAGCTAAAACAGAAAAGAATGTGTAATGCGGCTTCACATAGCATACATACATGCATCAGTATATCTTGAAGCTACGAAGTTTATTTTATCTTAGGTTCTTTGTATTTTTTAGACTCCCTTTACTTATTTAAAAAAAACCTACTCCACATTGTTTAAAAGCAAATTATTCCTGTGCGGCTTTTCTTCAGTATGAATACTCATATGTTTAATCAGAGACCGTTTAGTTGCACTCCTGTATTCACACAAATTACAAGCCAATGGTTTTTCTCCAGCATGAATAAGCATATGACCTTTCAGATAACTTTTACTTAGACTCCTATGTTCACACAGTTATCTTAATTTTAAATGTTTTTTTAAGGCTACGGCGCTTTTAACTTCAACTACTCCTTTAAATTTGTATTGTTTAAAAGCAAATTATTTTTCATTCCGTATGAATACGCATATGTTTTTCCAGACAACTTTTAGTTACACTTCTATATTCACATAAATTACAGGCAAACGGCTTTTCCCCTGTATGGGTATTCATATGTGTTTTTAGATTGGTTTTTCTTGTACTCTTATATTCACATAAAGTACAAGCATGTGGTTTTTCTCCGGTATGGATTTTCATATGCAATTTCACACCGCTTTTAGTTACATTTCTGTATTCACATAAATTACAGGCAAAGGGTTTTTCTCCTGTATGAATATTCATATGTGTTTTTAGATTGCTTTTTCTTGCACTCTTATATTCACAGAAACTACAAGCAAATAGTTTTTCTCCAGTATGATTATTCATATGGAATTTCAGACAGACTTTGGTTGCACTCCTGTATTCACATAAATTACAGGCAAACGGCTTTTCTCCAGTATGAATACTGATATGTGTTTTTAGATTGCTTTTTCTTGCACTCTTATATTCACAGAAATTACAAGCAAACAGTTTTTCTCCAGTATGATTATTCATATGGATTTTCAGACGGTCGTTGGTTGCACTTCTGTATTTACATAAATTGCAAGCGAACGGTTTTTCTCCAGTATGGATACACAAATGCCGTTCAAAATGGCTTTTAGAAGTAGTCCTATATTCACATTCATTACAAATAAATGGCGTTTTTATTAAATGGATATTTTTATGAGTTTGAAGACTGCATCTACGAGTCGTTCTAAATTCACAAACGTCACAAGCAAAACTTTTCCCTTTATTTTTATTTTGGCCATCCCCATCAAAAGGATTAACTGTATCGGTTGTTTCAACTTTTATTTTATCCACTTTGTGTGCACTACTCTCTGTAATTGAAGTTTCCTCCCTCGTATTCCGTCCAAAGTTTTGGCTAATATTAATGGTAGTTTCATTGAAGTTATGTTTTTGTTCGGTATTGTAAGATAGGAAATCACCACTGAATTCGCTTTTTATATCTTCAAAGTAGGGTTCAAGTTTGATTTCTTCTTTGACGATATCCAAATCGAAATCATATTCCAGGTTAGTCTTTGAATTTATTTCAGACATTTTTTATACTATTCCTGCAATAATTCGCATCACAAAGAGTACTGCTAACAGCGTTTGATAACTAGTGACTAAGCTGTTTATACGCACACAGACGAAGCAGCAACCAGACTATTATTGAGTATTCTTACCGGTAAACACCACAATTAATAAGTACAACCAGAAAAATAGGACTTTTGGAAGTGGTTATTATATCAGCGCCGTAAACGATTATACGAGGTAATTAAAAAGGTCATGATTTAGTGCAAACCAATTTCTAAATCAATTACATGTACTTCTTTTTCATCACCTTGTACTGCTGGCAATTCTTCTGTGTAATGATGAATGATGATCATAGGTGTACATACATATCTGTATTTGTATCCATAAATTCTTTTACCTTTCGGTGTCGAGGCTGGTGGGATAGTGTATGTGGTCTTAGGAGTGTAATACACAATCCAGCCCGACTCTGTCGATTACGTGATTTGTGCGATGTTTAAATACCTACATATTGCACCACGTGTATAGTGTCATAGTGTGCGTGTGTACTGTGCACCTGTAAGACCCACAGAACACTGAGCCCTCTATAATAGAACGTTATGCCATTGTATTTAAAGAGAATGGTTGATTTTTTCCATGAAAGGGGCATCAGTGAGCAATGAATCGTAGCACTCGCTGGATTTTTCCAGGCACGCGTACTTTTGTAAAAACTTAAAAGAAGTGTGCTGAAAACCTATGTTATTTAAATGGGGAAAAGCAGGCTACTTGGGCCACCCCTTAATATTGGAATTAAGAGGGCTGGTAAAGCTCAAAGTTACTTTTTATTTCTTTAGAATTGATTTAGGGGGTGACCCGGTCAAAATTAATTTTTTTCAACCATAATTAAGGGCCACCCCTAATGGTGGTGGTAGTTAAAATGATTTTTGTCTTAACTATGAACGAGTTGCGGTAGCTAGGTAGTCTAGGTACCGCAGTCCAGCACAATCAGAAAAGTTAAGCATTTTGTTTTTGTTCGGTCAGTGCTGGGATGGGTAGACAAATTGCTCCGTTAACGCGATAACAGCTACAAAAAATGAAATGTTTTCGTTGTATTTATAACCCAAGCCATCTGTATCCTTAATTTTCCTATATTTTAAAAATTAAAAATACAATACAAATGTCATTCGATTTAATACAATCATTGTATTTACATAAATATAATCCCATTAATCCCTGATATTTATTCCAAAGATTACCAATAACTGGATAAGTAGAGTATTTTAGAAATTCCCGAGAATGTAAAATCATGTCTATTTTTCCTGGAAATATGTATTAGAGGTATTTTGTTTTATGAATAGTTTCACAACAGTCATTTTCAGTTTAATATAGTTACCTACCTCAATAGTCAATAATCTATGGAGTGTTTAGTTGAAACAAAAATCAGACTCATCTGAATTTTTTTTCCTGCTTGAAGTTGTTCCCTTTTGAATTGCTTTTGCTCGAACTCCTTCTGTTGAACTGCTTCTGCTTAAACTGCTTGAAATTCAATCTTGACTTAATTTTTCTTCAAAATTCACTTTCTTTTTATTGGATACTGGATCTTTTTGTTATTAACTATATTTATAGTTGATTATTTATTCGATATTTATTCTTTTTGGGACGAGCAACTTAATTTCATTGTTCTCCCTTCAACTTCAAAATATCAACTGATTTCCAAATTTGTTTTTTCTGTATCCTGGATTTTACGTTTCTAAGACTACAAATTTAGCTAATTATTTACTAACAATGATCATTATAATAACTTAAATTTAATCTAGCTATCTTAAAATTATATTACAATTTTTTTATAATTTAAAAAATCTGCATTACCAATCTTTGCAAAATAATACTTTCGTTAATTAACTCAAAAATAACATAACCTTTAATTATAGGCATCCTAATTAAATATCATTTCCATATATTGCTATGACGTTCCACGTTGTGGCGCCAATAAATGCTATGACGGATATTCTTTTTGCCTTTTAAGTTAATTTTAAATTAAATTTACTTACCCTGACAGAATTTTATTTATTACTTTTTTTTTAATTTATGCACCGTGTTCAGTAGTTACCATAGTAAAAATTTATTTTTATTATAATTTTTTGTAGTTAGCACCCGTTAGTAACGAATTTTGTTATCGAATGAAGTTTGTTAATTTTCATCATCAAAAAATGTGTGTTTTATTAAACATTATCAAATATCACAATTAAGTGTTGTTATTAACGAAGCATTATCATTACAACGAAATGTAGAGCAAAGCAGCATCGAAAATCATCGAATCGAACATCTTGAACACACCGGCTAGGTCAATATTTCTTCGGCGTTGAAGAGGTTTGGTGTTTATAAGAATTCTAAATTCATTTTGTTATTTTGTATTAATAAAGTTACCTCAAAAATGTGTTATACAGATTTATTACTAAAAATATTGATTGCAAATTAAACAATATTAATTCTTCCCTATATACCCTAACTAAACAAGATCTAAATTTGTTATAATTAGAGTCACTCACGTTTGTTGACTTCACAAGCTATCACTTCTTTTTATAATGTTCCCAATTTTCATGTCCAGAACAAATCTTCGGACTTCTTTCAGTCCAATTACATATAAATTATATTCAAAATTCTTTAATTAATCTTTCATAAATTCATTATAAATTTCGCTATTTTTATCACTTAATTTCAATTATGTATATTATTTTAAATTATATTTAATCCATCAACAGGAACTTAAAAATTCTATATAATTTTAATATTGATAATTAATATCATTTATTAGTTTTGCTTTATCTTTAAAGCTTTACTTTTTCAAATTAGAAAAATCTGTCTTCGATAATAATTTTCATCTGTTTATTATTCTCTTAAAAATTCTCGTTGTCCTGGTTAATTTTATCCACATTCGTTGACTTGATTTTCAATATGAACTTATTTAAATATTTTCAATTATAAATTATTATAATCAAACTAGATCCTTCTAGCTAACGTATTATTTATTTTTTCTTAATTAAATTTTAAATCTGTATAAAACTTAATTATTTTATAACTCATAACATTTTTTATTAATTCCATCCTAATTAAATAGTATATTATATACCAAGGTAGAGAAGTCTAGTATTATAACCAGACGGCCAAGATTAGATCCCGAGGCGCCTAAGCACGGAGCGATATAAGGCCCGAAGGCAGTTCTTCTCTGTGATTTAAGATCTTTTTGGTGGTTTTCCATAGGCCTCTGTCTCCTGGGCTGAAGTTAGCAATGTGTTATTTGTAGGTGCTGATTCTGAGGTTATCAAGTTCTCTTTTAATCCGATGTGCAAGATTATTTAATCGGTTTTTGGTTAAAGCATTTTTAGTCCTTTGCCATTCGCGTCGAAGTTGACTTTTCTCTTTAATTAGATCAATAATATGTCTCGGGGGTTAGTTATAATCTGTCGAAAAGGTCTTGCTAGCTGGTTTGCAGGCTTTCCTAACGCTAACTTAAAAAAAATTGGACTTACTGCATTTGATATAAATATCGTTAGCGCCAAGCGTATCGCACTGTTATTGGACGGCTTGCAGAACATCCGCACTGATACACTGCTCATACAGATTACGGAATGGTATCGCGATTCACGACAAATGTTTTTAGTTGTACAAACTCAACAGCGTTTAGTAGGCAATTGTTTCTTTTCAGTTGGCGGAATTGTTTCCAAATAATGTAGGTAAATCATCTGCATTTTTTGACGTTTTTTTCCGGATTTGGCATCTTACCTCCCAGCAGATACTCTTATGATTTTTTTCACTGAATTTTAAAGATTTCATTGTTGAATTTACGTTTTTGTGGTAAAGAGTGAAGGTATTGTGGAGATATAATCCTATAATATGTAAAGCTGTTTTGGTTGGCGATCTAACAGTTTTGCTCAGTGCTGAATAGTATGAAATCATTTGGTCTGATCTATCCACTCACAACATATCTTGGTTATAATCCTTTATTACATATACATATTTGGTTTAGTTGGCTGTCTTTCCTCTTTTATTAGTTACCTCAACCATTTCAAATTTGTGCATATTGGAAATTACTAGGACCTCTCTTTAGTCCTTCCACTTACATTCAAATACTGTGTCGCTTCTTTTCCAGAGAGCTTCGCCTTTAGTTTTGCTTGAACCCCCACTTTGGGGATTACCTTTTCTATTACTGCGTAATGTTCCACATTATAGCTTTCTTCATGTGACAAACATTTCATTCGAGATACGGAATTGTAGTAATTATCCATATATAACTTATAACCTTTCCATAAATAATCCTTCATCAAGTAAAGAACCATATCAGAAACGTGGTTCATATCTGATTCAATTGTTTCTTCCTTCCTGGAATAAATTTTGATTTTTAGAGTGATTCCGTTAAATTCGCACACCTCATAAAATTTAATCCCATACTTATGTTTCTTATTTTTATTTTTACAATATTGTGACTTGCCGTACAGTGGACTAATTCCAACCTGAATGCATCATATGAATTATCTCGTATTTGGCTTGCAAGATACTACCGTTTATCTAGACATCAACTACAAGATGTTTCGTTTCATTTTAAGTACAAAATGATTATATATAAGAGATTTCATTCACTGATTACATATAAATTCTGTTATAAAAGCAATAAAACTGAAAACACACTATGGTGTCAGGGGAAAAAGCGACTGTGAGTTCTGGCAGTCAACGTGTTAATCTTAGATTCGTATAATAATATAATAATAATAACCTTTTGGAGATTCGTTGCAACTTAGAAACGTGTGAATCAATCGTTGCATCTTCAGAGAAATCACATCTTTGAGGCATCTTAATGGTAATTTTATTAGCTAAAAAGAAATTTAAAAGTTAAAAAATAATTTTCCAAAGGGACTCCCGTTACTTACACCAACAAATATTTTAAAAAACCTAGTCCATATCGTTTAAAAGCAAATTATTTTTAATTTCTGTGGATTTTCATATGATTTTTGAAGTTTGCTTTAGTTACACTCCTATATTCACATAAATCACAGGTAAACGACTTTTCTCCCGTATGAACATTCATAATATGTTGTTTCAGATTGCTCTTACGTACACTCTTGTATTCACATAAAGTACAAGTAAACGACTTTTTACCAGTGTGAATGCTCATATGTGCATTCAGATTGCTTTTAGTTGTGCTCCTATATTTACATAAATTACAGGCAAATGGCTTTTCTCCTGTATGAATACTGATATGTTTTTTCAGATCGCTTTTCTTTACACTCCCATATTCACATAAACTACAAGCAAACGGTTTTTCACCAGTATGAATGTTCATAATATGTCTATTCAGACAATTTTTAGTTACACTCCAATATTCACATAAAGTACAAGCAAATGGTTTTTCTCCAGTATGAATATTGAGATGTGTTTTTAGATTGCTTGTTCTTGCACTCTTATATTCACAGAAATTACAAGCAAATAGTTTTTCTCTCGTATGATTGTTTATATGGAATTTCAGATGGCCTTTGGTTGCACTCCTGTATTCACATAAATTGCAAGCGAACGGTTTTTTGCCAGTATGAGTAGACATATGCAATTTCAAACAATTTTTAGTTATAGTCCTGTATTCACATAAATTACAAGTAAATGGTTTTTCTCCAGTGTGAGTATATATATGCAATTTCAAACAATTTTTAGTTGCACTCCTGTATTCACATAAACTACAGGCAAACGGCTTTTCTCCAGTATGAATACTGATATGTGCTTTTAGATTGCTTGTTCTTGCACTCTTATATTCACAGAAATTACAAGCAAATAGTTTTTCTCTCGTATGATTGTTCATATGGAATTTCAGATGGCCTTTGGTTGCACTCCTGTATTCACATAAATTGCAAGCGAACGGTTTTTTGCCAGTATGGATACACAAATGCCGTTCAAAATGGCTTTTAAAAGTAGTCCTATATTGACATTCATTACAAATAAATGCCTCTTTTATGAAATGCATATTTTTATGAATTTGAAGATTGGATCTACGAGTTGTTTTAAATTCACAAACGTCACATGTAAAACTTTTCCCTTTATTTTTATTTTGGCCATTCTCATCAAAAGGATTAACTGTATCGGCTGTTTCAACTTTTATTTTGTACACTTCATGTGCACTACTCTCTGTAATTGCAGTATCCTTCCTTGTATTCCGTCCAAAGTTTTTGTTAATATTAATGTTAGTTTCATTGAAGTTATGTTTTTGTTCGGTATTGTAATGGCTATCATCACTGAATTCACTATTTATGTCTTCAAGTTTGATTTCTTCTTTGACAATATCCAAATCGAAATCGTATTCGAGGTTAGCCTTTGAATTTATTTCAGACATTTTTTATACAATTTCCTGTAATAATACAAATCACAAAAAGTATTACAAACAGCGTTTGGTAACTAGTGACTAACCTGTAATTATTTAAAAATACATATAAAATGTACCCTGCACCCAAATAAATTAACAAGTGGTCAATAATGATTCAGTTTTCTTATTACTGCTGGTAAACATCGCTGTAAACACAAAAACAAAAATAGCTGAACTTTTGAAAGTGGTTATTATATCGGCGCCGTAAACGATTATACAAGGTAATTAAAAAGGGACGTACAAAAAAAATTATACGTAAAGCCTATGTCACACTATCAGTCAGTTTGACAAACTAGACTAACCAAACTGTTTTAATGACGTCACAAGTAACCAGTTTGACAAAACCTTCAAACTCTGTTGTCAGACTATACATCTAATTTGATTAAACATTAAGGTTAAGTTGTGGTTTGTACAAAACTTCGTCGGCCCTATACAACTCAATAAGGGCCAAAACCTGCTCTCGAGTCCAGGACATAATTAAAAATATTTATAACTACTAAAATATAACAGTAATCAGACGAAAAGCACGAAAAACGTGCGGGTAAACGCAATGTTACTAGGTTATGTTTTTATTTGTTTACTGCACATGTTCGACGCTCTTCGCGCCTTTCCGTTGAATTTAAAATTTACCCAATCAGCGGCAAGGTCGCATCAAACCGACTGACGAAAATAGAGGCGCCTCTAAAAATTAGAAAATTTGACCAAACCACAACGGTGACGTCATGTGACGTCATTAAAACAGTTTGTTTAGTCTAGTTTGTCAAACTGACTGATAGTGTGACATAGGCTTAAGTTCATTTTGATGTTAAAAATTTTTTGTCTAGGGGAAGATGTCCTAAGTTCGATTTTTCACACTTTTTGTTACCAAAAACATAAATTATTTTTTGTTCTAGGAGAAGTTTAAATTAGATTTATTTAGTTAATTTTTGTTACATTGCTGTAATTAATAAATAGAATTTTTTTAAAAATTATTAAATTAAATTTAATTATGTTTTCTTTTATTATCGCATAATATTCATTGCAACATTTAAGTTTTTTAAAACAATCCAAACGCAATTATGAGTAAAACGGGCAATCTAAGCTCATATGAGTGTCTTCGTCTTCGTTTTTAATATTAACCGATATCGAGGGGCTACACCTAGCTCTAACCACCAATAACTGGATATACCTAGTTCTAGCCGATTTGAAAAAGGCTAGACCTAGTTTTAGCCGACTGCAACCGGCTACACCTAATTCCAGTCGTTAAGAGAAAGGCTAAACCTAGTTCTAGCCGACTGCGACGGGCTGCACCTAATTCTAACCGGTTAGAACTAGTTGAAGCCACACTTCAGCTTCTAACCGTAACATATATACTACAAATTGAAAATAAAATTACAGATATCCTCAGTTATACAACCGAATTCAACAAAAAATATTTTAATAAAAATATCTTGCCCAGAATGATTTCTTTTATAAGGGCCTAAGAAGTGATGTCACTTGATGAAGTAGGGAGCAAACTAATACCTTTGTACTTGTTTTAGCGTTAATCTGTTGATGCCCGCAGCGAACACCTGGAAAAGGTAAACAAATGACGGTCAAGGAGGGGAGCCATCTGCACTGTTTATCCTAGTATGGAACTGAAGTTATTTCCAATTTACGAGGAAGTGACAAATATATAATTAAGGTAAAGGATTGGCACTTACACTTCATAAGGAATATGGGTTAAAGCCTCCTACAAAATTAATTCTTGTGTGATTTTCATGATAAAGGTGATAATTTTAAATGACGCAAATGCAATTACTGTTTTAGTGTTTATCTTATTATTAATGTGAAGTTATTTCCAATTTACGAGGAAGTGACAAGTATATAATTTTTCATTGTTATTATTAAAAGTTGTATCTAAATCTGGATACTCTTAATACATACAGATATTTTATATTATGCACATAGTTAATAAAGAAATAAAAAAAAAAGCTAAAACAGAAAACCATGTACATAATGCGGCTTCACATAGCATACATACATGCATCACTATATTTAAAAGCTACAAAGTACAAATTATTTTATCTTAGGTTCTTTGAAGATTTGTTGCAACTGAGAAATGTGTGAATCCATCGTTTATCATAAAAAAGAAATGAAGTATTTTTTACTTATTTAAACAAATATTTAAAAAATCATACTCCACATTGTTTAAAAGCAAATTATTTTAACTCCTGTGCGGCTTTTCTCCAGTATGAGTACTCGTATGTTTAATCAGAGAACGTTTAGTTGCACTCCTGTATTCACACAAATTACAAGCAAATGATTTTTCTCCGGTATGAATTTTCATATGCAACTTCAGATTGGTTTTCGTTACACTCCTGTATTCACATAAATTACAGGCAAATGGTTTTTCGCCAGCATGTATAAGCATATGACTTTTCAGATAACTTTTACTTAGACTCCTATATTCACATAAACTACAGGCAAATGGTTTTTCTCCAGTATGACTACTCATAATATGCAATTTCAGCATGGCTTTGGTTACACTCTTGTATTCACATAAGTTACAAGCAAACGGTTTTTCTCCTGTATGAATATTGATATGGTTTTTCAGATTGAATTTGGTTACACTCCTATATTCACAGAAATTACAGGCAAATGGTTTCTTTCCAGTATGGCTACTAATAATATGCAATTTCAGCGTGGCTTTAGTTACACTCCTGTATTCACATAAATTACAAGCAAACTGTTTTTCTCCAGTATGAGTAGATATATGCAATTTCAAACAATTTTTAGTTATAGTCCTGTGTTCACATAAATTACAAGCGAACGGTTTTTCTCCAGTATGAGTAGATATATGCAATTTCAAACAATTTTTAGTTATAGCCCTGTAATCACATAAATTACAAGCAAATGGTTTTTCTCCAGTATGAGTAGATATATGTAATTTCAAACAATTTTTAGTTACACTCCTGTATTCACATAAATTACAGGCAAACGGCTTTTCTCCAGTATGAATACCGACATGTGTTTTTAGATTGCTTTTACTTGTACTCTTATATTTACAGAAATTACAAGCAAATGGTTTTTCTCCAGTATGATTATTCATATGGATTTTCAAACAGCCTTTGGTTGCACTCCTGTATTCACATAAATTGCAAGCGAACGGTTTTACTCCAGTATGGATACACAAATGCCGTTCGAAACGAGTTGTTTTAAATTCACAAACGTCACATGTCAAACTTTTCCCTTTATTTTTATTTTGGCCATCCTCATAAAAAGGATTAACTGTATCAGTACTATCAGTAGTTTCTACTTTTATTTTGTCCACTTCATGTGCACTACTCTCTGGAATTGCAGTTTCCTCCCACGTATTCTGTGCAAAGTTTTGGCTAATACTAATGTTAGTTTCATTGAAGTTGTGTTTTTGTTCGGAATTGTAATGGATATGATCACTAAATTCACTTTTTATATCTTCAAAATAGGGTTCAAGTTTGATTTCTTCTTTGACAATATTCAAATTGAAATCGTATTGGAGGCTAGCCTTTGAATTTAATTCAGACATTTTCCTGTAATAATACAATCATCACAAAAAGTATTACAAACAGTGTTTGGTAACTAGTGACTAACCTGTAATTATTTAAAAATACATATAAAATGTATTCCTGCCACAAACCTAGAAATAGGTTTGTGATCCCTGCACATAAACAAATCGACAAGTGGTTAATAATATTGATTGAGCATTCTTACTGGTGGTAAACACCTAAATCACCTAAAAATACCACAGTAAGCACAAACAGAAAAGTAGGTGAACTTTTGGAAGTGGTTATTATATCGGTGCAGTAAACGATTATACAAGGTAATTAAAAAGGTCATGATTTAGTGTAAACAAATTTCTAAATCAATTACATGTACTTTTTTCATCATCCCGATGTGGGTCAAGTTAGCAACGAAATACCTACGGTATAGTCAAAGGTCAAAGCGGTGAATCGGAGTGTATAATACTCGCTCACACTTTTTTCACTAATTACCAGGGCCGCCGAGAGGGAGTGACATCTGAGACTTTTGTCACGGGCCCGGCATCGAAAAGGGCCCGATCGTCGGAAGTGAACGGTTGTTTCATTTGTTTTTTCTTTTCGGTATTTTAAGTATAGCATGGCTTAAAAGGAAATTCAGAGAAATCATAGAATTTTGAGGTAATACAATAGTACCATACAATTACACTTTTTTAAAAGTGACAGTTGCTTTTTATTTTACAGTGTTATAATATAATATACATGATTTCAAACCAACCTTTATGAATTTTCTTTTTATCCATATTCTCTTTAATTTTGTGTTATGTGAGTGACATAGAACGAATTTTTTGAATTTTTTTAAATTTGAAGGTTTAGTTTGAAAGAATTATTTTAAGTTTGATTGAGTGCAAATTAAGTGTTTACCTGTTTATGGTATTTTCTAATTTGAATTGTAAAATGTAATTAACTGCAATGTTGGGTACGGGTAATACGTAAAAATTAAAATAATATGTTCTTTATTTTTATTTGCCATTATATGATATACAAAATTGAAAGTGGCAATGAACCCGTATTACTGAAAATTTAATTTACTGTTTGGATACTTAGAACATACCTAATATCACCCTTTTAGGAAAACTAAAAATTTTGATTATTTTCCTGAAATTCGTCAGTGAGACTTGGTTGGGAATTTGTTTAGTTGTTCAAACCTGAAATGCGTAAAGTGGTGTTTACTTTTCAGTGGGTATTTAGCGGGGTGTCGTAAAAAGAATTACATCTAGTTACCTTTGAAATTTGTTTGCATGTAAACTTTTATGTGCCACTACACTGTTATTGGTAACGCATTATCCAGAGCTGTCATTAGTTAATTCTAAAATTAAAAAGTAAACAATTCACTTCAAATAGTTTTAATTAAATTTGTTAATACAACACAAAATGTACATTGTGCAAGAAAACATTTATATTATTGAGGCGTATTTTCGATCAGATTATGTTATTCTTCCGTCTACTAGCATAACAACATTGCCTGAGAGCGGCACATTTTGTTTTATATGGAAAATTCAAAGCATACTAGATGTATTTCATTACAAAACACTCTCTATCTTTGCGCCCCTTCTCTTTCTCATTCTAACTCGTACAATGCTGCATTTACTGGCTGGTTTAGAATAGATAAACTAAGTAAACCTTTTTTATTACACTATCTAAATGAAAATAAAGCTTCCTTTCTGATTAGTACAATATAACTGCAGCCAGTTGGTGATAGCAATTAGATTGACATTTATTTGGGAGATTAAAATTTTAGATTTCCAACCACTTCTTAGAAAATGCTATGATGAAATATATTGAAAGTAATACAATTTAATAATAAACTAATTCTAACTAATCTTTCCGATGCTCCGATTAAGTTCTGGTACGAATATCGTTAGTGGATTACCGAATACCTAATCGTAACCTGCATCACGGAAAGTTACGAATGAGTACAGATAATCAAAGTACCAAAATTTCCCATCCCTAATACGGAGTGTGGTAAACATAGATGTGATCTTATCGAATTAGTAATAACTACCAGAATTTTTGAAGAATATAAATCTCTGTCTAATCTAACCAGATAATTCACGTAAAATACATGACGGACTATACATATTAAAAGATTAGTGATCATAATTGATAATGTAGGTAATAAATTACATTAATAGCGAGTGTCCCAAGGTCTTGGCATCTTGGGCGGCTGTTTCTGGTTATTTATGTCTTAATTTGACTAACTCTATTTATTTGTTTTATAAGCTTGTTAACTAGATTCATGGCAAAGGTTGATTCAACGATTTTTAAATATTAGCAATTTAACTTACACGTACTTTTATCGTTACTATAGAAATCAATTCAAAAAGGAAACCATACAACGAACCTATTGCAAGCTTTAGCTGTTCAACAAAAAATTAAGGTAAAGGTATCGGCACTTACGCCTCATAACAAAATATGTCTGAGAACATAAAAGGTTAAGGCCTCTTAGGAAATTAATTTTTTGTGCGATTTTCATGATAAAGGTGAGAATTTTAAATGATGCAAATGCGATTACTACTTTAGTGTTTATGTTATTATGAAAGTAAAATTATTTCTAGTTTACGAGGAATTGACAAATGTATAATTTTTCATTGCGATTTATTAAAGCACAGTTTTATATAAATGTACGCACTTAGTTGATAAAGAAATAAAAAAAAAGCTAAAACAGGAAAACCATGTAATGCGGCTTTATATACCTAGTATACATACATACTACACTACACCTTGAAACTACAAAGTTGTATAATTTTAACCTTTTGGAGATTCTTTGTAACTAAGAAATGTGTGAATGCATCTTCAGAGTAATTACGCCCTATAAAATCACATCTTTGAGGCATCTTAATGGTAATTTTATTAGCTAAAAAGAAATTTGAAAGTTAAGAAAATAATTTTCTAAAGAGACTCCCTTTACTTACTTCAACAAATATTTTAAAAAACCTAGTCGACATCGTTTAGAAGCAAATTAATTTTAATTTCTGTGGATTTTCATATGATTTTCGAATTTTGCTTTATATGAACTTCTATATTCACATAAATTGCAAGCAAACGGCTTTTCATCAGTATGAATGCTCATATGTTTATTCAGATTGCTTTTAGTTGCACTCCTATGTTCACATAAATTGCAGGCAAACGGCTTTTCTCCCGTATGAATATTCATGTGTATTTTTAGTTCACTTCTCTTTACACTCCTATAACCACATAAATTACAGGCAAACGGCTTTTCTGTCGTATGAATATTCATATGTGTTTTCAGATCGCTTTGCTTTACACTCCTATATTCACATAAATCACAGGCAAACGGCTCCTCTCCCCTATGAACATGCATAATATGTTGTTTCAGATTGCTCTTACGTACACTCTTGTATTCACATAAAGTACAAGCAAACGACTTTTCACCAGTATGAATGCTCAGATGTTTATTCAGATTGCATCTAGTTGCACTCCTATATTCACATAAATTGCAGGCAAAGGGCTTTTCTCCTGTATGAATAATAATATGTGTTTTTAAATCACTTCTCTTTACAGTCCTGTATTCACATAAATTACAAGCAAACGGTTTTTCACCAGAATGAATGTTCATATGTCTATTCAGACAATTTTTAGTTACACTCCTATATTCACATAAAGTACAGGCAAACGGTTTCTCTCCTGTATGATTACTCATATGCAATTTCAGCCTGTTTTTAGTTAGAGTCCTGTATTCACATAAATTGCAAGCGAACGGTTTTTCTCCAGTATGGATACACAAATGCCGTTTAAAATGGCTTTTAGAAGTAGTCCTATATTCACATTCATTACAAATAAATGGCTTTTTTATTAAATGCATATTTTTATGAATATGAAGATTGGATCTACGAGCTGTTTTAAATTCACAAACGTCACATGTAAAACTTTTCCCTTTATTTTTATTTTGGCCATCCTCATCAAAAGGATTAACTGTATCGGCTGTTTCAACTTTTATTTTGTTCATTTCATGTACACTACTCTCTGTAATTGCAGTTTCCTCCCTCGTATTCCGTACAAAGTTTTGGCTAATATTAATGTTATGTTTTTGTTCGGTACTGTAATGCATATCATCACTGAATTCACTTTTTATATCTTCAAAGTAGGGTTCAAGCTTGATTTCTTCTTTGACGATATCCAAATCCAAATCATATTCGAGGTTAGCCTTTGAATTTATTTCAGACATTTTTTATACAATTTCCTGTAATAATACAAATTACAAAGAGTATTACAAATAGCGTGTGGTAACTAGTGACTAACCTGTAATTATTTAAAAATATGTACATATAAAATGTATTCCTGCTGCACAAACACGAAGCAACAAACGGTAGAAGTGAGAATTCTTAAGCTTAACTGGTAAACCAAAACCACCGCAGCAAGCACAAACAGAAAAATAGGTTAACTTTTGGAAGTGGTTATTATATCGGCGCCGTAGACGATTCTGAAACGTAACTATTTGACTTTGAATTTCTCTTATAAAATAAAGAGTAGACCCATTAATTGAAAGATGATAGCTGGACAAAACGTATAGTTGAATCGAGACCTACACAAGACGCCTATAGCACTAGAGATAAACCTTTCAACAAGATGGACTGATGACGTAAAAAGAATTTCAACAAACTACTGGATTCAGACTGCACAGGATAGGAGGAGATGGAGATTTTTGACGAAGGCGTATGTCCAACAGTGGACGGTTTAGGCTGAGAAAGAAGACTCTTAATTAACGAAAGCTCGACCGCCTCTACCAGTCTACCTAATCGTCCTAATCCAAGACCAACCTATCTACCGGTATTTATGTAAACGTAATAAATCGCAAGTTTCTATTTGAGCTACAACGACTTTATTTTTTAATTAACTTAATTTTATTATTGTCTGCAGCATTACTAACGATAAAAGTGTGTTATGTATGTATGTACCTAAACATCATTATTTTAAGAAATAATTAATTTAGACTAGCTTGCAATCGAACAAGAAATTATGCGTTATTTTGGATGTATACATATAACATGAGATCAAAAAGTAGAAAATAGTTGGCAGCACATTTTTTAAAAATCGCAATAATAATTCAAATAATATTATATTGGCTTTTAGACTGCTTCACAGAAAATAAACCTTTATTTACAAAGACCAAGAATGCAAATCATACAACATATAGGCAACCTAAATTACACGCTTATGTATACAGGGTGTAAATTAATGTCATGCAGATATTTCAGGGGGTGATAGTACTCGGCAAAATAAGAAAAAAATGTTAATATACACATGAACAAAAACGCGCCATTTTCGATATACAGGGTTGCGAAGTTTCAAATTTTTTTTCGTATTTTGCGTTTTTCTCCCGAATGTTTTGAGATAATTATTTGAAATTTAGTATAGCTACTATCTTTTCGAATCTCTACAATAAAATGTCACAATCATCAGTTGCAGTATACAGGGTGTTACATTTCTTTGGGTTACCGACCATTTTACCTTCCGGAACTTTTTTTTGAAGTACCCTGTATAAATTTTTATATCTTAATTCAATTCCCTGTTCTTTTCTCCAGCTTTTTGTTTTTTTCATTATTCCCGTATCTGTCACCGTTTTCGAGTTATTTCAAAAAATAGCGATCAATACAAACCAAGTGTAGTCAAAATAATTTTTTTTGTAGCACCCTGTATACTGCAACTGATGATTTTGACATTTCATTGTAGAGATTCTAAAAGATAGTAGCTATACTAAATTTCAAATAATTATCTCAAAACGTAAAATATAAAAAAAAATTGAAACTTCGCCACCCTGTATATCGAAAATGGCGCGTTTTTGATCATGTGTATATTAACATTTTTTTCTTATTTTGTTGAGTACTATCACCCCCTTAAATATCTGCATGACATTAAATAACACCCTGTATGTCTGTATATACAGCACTTTGAATAAACGAACAAATATGTATAAAAAGAAAGGGCTAAACGAAAACTTGATTTCAGAAATGCAGATAAGCACTACGGCGAAAAATGAAACCTGATATGTGCGAAGAAGAATTTTGTCTAGCAGAGAAACAGTGGTTGTTAAGTTTAAAAAAAATCGATAAAGAAAAGACTGAAATTAAGTAAAATATTCAAACCCAAGGAGACTGGAAAAATCTTCGCAAAAATTTATTAACAGAATCAAATTTTGGGATTGTCTGCAGACGAATGAACCACTTTTTCAAAACCATTTGTGAATTTTTTCGAATGCACATTTAGGCAACAGCAAAACCCTTATTGACGGTGAAACAAAAAATAGTAAACAGATTTCGGCAAAGTCATGTAAATTGAACTCAAACACAATGGAACAGTGTGATGAGATTTGTGGGGATGATAGCCTAAATAGGATTTTGATGGTTAACAATGAAGCATACCTATCCAATTGATTGTTTATACCAAAAAATAAAACTTCCCACTTTTAATGATATTATGGAGTTGCAGGGCTGCTTGAAAAACCAAACAATTATTCACTGTAAAAGGCATTGTGAATGCTTCTCTAAGGTTAAAATAATTAAAGGCTGGTTGTTACAATATGATATTAAATTGCTTTTAATAGTCCCAATCTCTTCCTTACTGGCAACCTTTTGCACATTATGAAAAAAAATTACGAGGTAATCCAGCCAGAACCGTCTCTAACTTGAACAGCTCTCAAATTTGGAATACATTTTACATTTATGCCAAAAGAGTGTCAAAATTTAGTAAAAGTAAAAGTCTAAGCACACTGAGGTAGTTTTAGAAATAAAGGTGATGCACACAATGGTAATTGCAACCATTTCGCTTTGGCCAAATTAAATTGAATTGTTCAAACTTTTTAAGATGTTGTTTAAAAACCTCATGGTTAAAGAATAATTACCAACAATATTTTCTTTTATATTTATTAAATAGTTATTTATAAAGTTGTATGTGCAATCTTATTTATTAAATGTAGGTACAGATAGATTCGAGATCTAATCATTCACAATAAGTATATTCCATCTACTGTTAGACACCCAGATGTATTATTCTTTCAATGCCCAAATAGTTTTCAAGAGCATCTTTGGATTTGCATCAGTCACCTCATTTGCAAGACATACTACTTACAATAACATAGTGGGATGTCTTCTGTGGAATTCAAGGCCTTGTTGGAGTTCGGTAACTTGTTAAAAAAATTGGAATTCTTTTTTATAATATAATTTATTGCCAGATCTCCAGATCAACACATGAATATTACACATGACATTTCAGAAATAGACAAAAACAATATATAATAACACTATTTGTAACGTCCTGCGGTAATCAAGTAGATTTATAAGTGTTTTATTGTTATATAATGATATAATCTAGTCACCATCGTCTTTGGAAATTATAAGATGTTGCAGCAGCTTTCGCTTTAGTCTAGAGTGAATATTTCGCTGGCACAAGTCGTAATAGATTACACCATTACATGCACTTGCATTTTGAAAGAACTTTTTTGCATGAAGTCCTAGACTGGCAAAACTATTATTATGGATAAACCAAGGAGCATTTTACTATAACTTAAAGGACCTTATTTTGAAATCATTGCAGTTTCTGCATGTTGGTTTTGCATGTGTTACAGCAAACCGGACAAGCGTATCATGCAGGTTTAAGTGGCGACTTCCGATTTATTAATGGATAAAGTTGTCTTCATCTGTTGTTACCCTAAGTTAGTTTGGGAGTTATGTGGTAGCTTCAGTTGTCTGGTATTTGACAGCCGCAGCCTTTGGGTTGCATGGTGTAGTACCTAAGGTTATTTCAATGTCGGATGGATTGATTATTCTCCTCAAAGCAAAAATCTCGCTTTGGCATTTAGTGGAATTTATTGAATATTCCATTAAAAATACTATAAATTTAACTTACAAGTACTTTTATCATTATCACATAAGTCAATTCAAAAAGCAAACCATACTACAAACTTATTGCTGTTCAACGAAAAATTAAGGTAAAAGTATCGGCACTTACATTTCATAAGGAAACATGGGTTAAAGCCTCCTACAAAATTAATTTTTTTGTGATTTTCATGAATCAGGGTGATAATTTTAAATGATGCAAAAGTAATTACTACTTTACTGTTTATCCTAGTATGGAACTGAAGTTATCTCCAATTTACGAGGAAGTGACAAATACATATATGATTTTTCATTGTGATTATTAAAGCACAGTTTTATCTAAATGTGGACACTCTTAATATCTACAGCGAGATCTACATATATTTTATATTATACACATAGTTAATAAATAAATTAAAAAAAAGTTAAAACAGAAAAGAATGTAATGCAGCTTCACATAGCATACATACATGTATTACTAAGAACAAACGAACCTCGGCAGAACTTGCCGAAATTCACCGAATGTACGTTTTTGCCACTGCTACATCTGGCAGCGTTTCTGAATGGAATATAATTCTTTTTAAAAACGGTTTAATGAATTGAATTTATGTAATAACTATGCAAAATATTGAATGATTGTTATATTATTGATATATTCAAGCACAAAATAGGTAATTAATTTCCGTATTTTTCTCTGGGGGTGCTGCAGTGTCGCAGCGCTTATGGACCAGCCGCCACTGAACTACAGGCAAATGGTTTTTCTCCCTTGTGAATACTCATATGTTTTTTCAGATTGTATTTAGTTACGCTCCTATATTCACATAAATTACAGGTAAATGGTTTCTTTCTGGTATGACTGCTCATAATATGCAATTTCAGCGTGCCTTTAGTTACACTCCTGTATTCACATAAACTACAAGCAAACGGTTTTTCTCCAGTGTGAGTGGACATATGCACTTTCAAAGACTGTTTAGTTATAGCCCTGTATTCACATAAATTACAAGCAAACGGTTTTTCTCCTGTATGGCTACTGATATGCAATTTCAGATTGCTTTCAGTTATACTCCTGTATTCACATAAATTACAAGCAAACGGTTTTTCTCCAGTATGATTACTCATATGCAATTTCAGCCTATTTTTAGTTACACTCCTGTATTCACATAAATTACAGGCAAACGGCTTTTCTCCAGTATGAATACTGACATGTGTTTTTAGATTGCTTTTTCTTGTACTCTTATATTTACAGAAATTACAAGCAAACGGTTTTTCTCCAGTATGATTATTAATATGGATTTTCAGATAGCCTTTGGTTGAACTCCTGTACTCACATAAATTGCAAGCAAACGGCTTTTCATCAGTATGAATACTCATATGTTTATTCAGATTGCTTTTAGTTGCACTTCTATGTTCGCATAAATTGCAGGCAAACGGCTTTTCTCCCGTATGAATATTCATATGTGTTTTTAAATCACTTCTATTTACACTCCTGTATTCACATAAATTACAAGCAAACGGTTTTTCACCAGAATGAATGTTCATATGTCTATTCAGACAATTTTTAGTTACACTCCTATATTCACATAAATTACAGGCAAATGGTTTTTCGCCTGTATGATAACTCATATGCAATTTCAGCCTGTTTTTAGTTACACTCCTGTATTTACATAAATTGCAAGCGAAAGGTTTTTCTCCAGTAAGGATGCACAAATGCCGTTCAAAATGGCTTTTAGAAGTAGTCCTATATTCACATTCATTACAAATAAATGTCTTTTTTATTAAATGCATATTTTTATGAGTTCGAAGACTGGATCTACGAGTCGTTCTAAATTCGCAAACGTCACATGTAAAACTTTTCCCTTTATTTTTATTTTGGCCATCCTCATCAAAAGGATTAACTGTATCGGCTGTTTCAACTTTTATTTTGTTCATTTCATGTACACTACTCTCTGTAATTGCAGTTTCCTCCCTCGTATTCCGTACAAAGTTTTGGCTAATATTAATGTTATGTTTTTGTTCGGTACTGTAATGCATATCATCACTGAATTCACTTTTTATATCTTCAAAGTAGGGTTCAAGCTTGATTTCTTCTTTGACGATATCCAAATCCAAATCATACTCGAGGTTAGCCTTTATTTCAGACATTTTTTATACAATTTCCTGTAATAATACAAATTACAAAGAGTATTACAAATAGCGTGTGGTAACTAGTGACTAACCTGTAATTATTTAAAAATATGTACATATAAGATGTATCCCTGCTGCACACACACGAAGCAACAAACGGTAGCAGTGAGACACAGAATACATTAGGTTAGCTAGTGAGAATTCTTAAGCTTAACTGGTAAACCAAAACCACCGCAGAAAGCACAAACAGAAAAATAGGTTAACTTTTGGAAGTGGTTATTATATCGGTGCCGTAAACGATTCTGAAACGTAACTATTTGACTTTGAATTTCTCTAATAAAATAAAGAGTAGACCCATTAATTAAAAGATGATAGCTGGACAAAATGTATAGTTGAATCGAGACCTACACAAGACGCCTATAGCACTGGAGATAAACCTTTCAACAAGATGGACTGATGACGTAAAAAGAATTTCAACAAACTGGATTCAGACTGCACAGGATAGGAGCAGGTGGAGATTTTTGACGAAGGCCTATGTCCAACAGTGGACGGTTTAGGCTGAGAAAGAAGACTCTTAATTAACGAAAGCTCTACCGCCTCTACCCAGGGGTCGAAGTGGGGGGTATACGGGGGGATGGCATCCCCCTAGTTTGTTAAAAAAATTAAGCCGTTCCCCAACACTGAAAAGGAAATTAAACCATCCCCCTATTTTGAAAAAAAATTAAGACATCCCAGTGCTAAACTACGGGGTTTCAACCTTCAAATGTGATTTTTAAAATTAACTATTTAGTAGGATAGTAGGTAGCCGGTATGTAATTAACTAGTGTTCAATTCTTCAAAATATATGATTCATTGTTTGGGTTTGGGCACCGCGCGGCTTCCGTGAGATTATTTATTTATTTTAAAATACCCACAGACAAAACAGCTATCCATTACTGATAAAGACACTCTTATCAATCTGCGTGTATTAAAAACTAAAACATATTGGAGTATGTGGAATCAAGTATTAGATTCTTAAGTGAGGTTTTGATTAACCAAATTAAAAAACTCAGGTTTATTTTTTGTCTTTGTAGTATCGCCATTTTATTTTCCTAAAGTGATAAACTATCTCACGCACGTAAATAGGAGGGGGGGGGGGGCACTGAATATTGGAAAATCTAGCATCCCCTTTGTAATGTTTTCCCACTTCGACCACTGTGTCTACCTAATCGTCCTAATCCAAGACCAACCTATCTACCGGTATTTATGTAAGCGTAATAAATCGCACGTTTCTATTTGAGCTACAACGACTTTATTTTTTAATTAACTTAATTTTATTATTGTCTGCAGTATTACTAACGATAAAAGTGTGATATGTATGTATGTACCTAAACATCATTATTTTAAGAAATAATTAATTTAGACTAGCTTGCAATGGAAGAAGAAATTATGCGTTATTTTGGATGTAAGGGTGTGATCACTAAAAATTGGCACAAATGATTTTAATTTTATTTACAACGTTACAAATTTTATAATGATAACATATTAATAATACTAGTTACTACTATATTTAGAGAACACAATCTGCTCCGAAGTCGGCTGCTTTTCTAACTTTTGTTTTTGTAGAAGCTATTAAATTAGCAAACACTGATTTTGGCGTTTGGCGCAATTTAGATTTAATTTGTGCAATTAAATCGGCATGTGAATTTGCAGTCCAACCGCCTTCGTACGTTTTTTGTTTTAAATAATGCCAAAATCTTTCAATTGCACGAAGTTGGGGCACATTTGGAACGTTTTCTTCGCGAGAAATATAAGGAATATGGTACCTCTCGAAAATGCTCGTTGTCAGTGCAGCATAATGTGAGGTCGCCATGTCGGGCCAAAAGATATATTGGCCATCAGAATGAAACTTTTGCAAGAAAGGCACCAAACGTTTCTTCACACACTCACTACTGTATGTTTCAGCGTTTACAGAATTTCCAGAAGGAACAATATACGGTGCTGATCTTCCTTTCTCTGAAATCGCAAGCCACACCAAAACCTTCTTTGGGAACTTTGTATGACGTTTGAAACGTAATTCTGCTTCTACTGGAATATTTTCTTTACTATAACAATGTTTATTTCCCGCACAATCACTCCCATCTACTGTAAAATAGGACTCATCATCCATTACAATCGAAAGACCATTTGATGGTTTGAAAACACCACTTCGTAGTTTGCGCAGTTTCGTTTGCTGTTGTTCCAATTGTTTTTCGGTGTAGAGAGGAGCAGAAATTCGTTTTTTAACTTTTATATTTCTTTCTTTCAGTATTTTATTTACATATGCCTGACTTATCTTATATTTTCTAGCTATTTTTCTCTGAGTTTGTTCAAGAACTCCAACCACGTCATTTTCCAAAGCATCTTTTTTCTTTATCGGCATTTTTCGGGCTTTTCGACCAGATCCTGGCTTACGAATAAGCTGTTTACAATCTTCTACTCTTGAAATAATATTATAGATGGTTCGCCGTGGAATTTCCATCTTCACAAAATGGTTGACTGTATAACTTTTGGGCTTACTTCTATTAGCAACGTAGAATTGGCCAATGATATTTCGTTTATCATATTAATTTAATCCGTCCATCGTACAAATAACTGCAACTATAGCAGCAGCAGATATCTCTGTTTGACGTTTGATATGTCAGAAACAAATGCTGAACAAACGAATACCGCGGAATATGCACACCCTGCTAGATTCAACAGTTTAACTGTGTGCCAATTTTTAGTGATCACACCCTTATACATATAACATGAGATCAAAAAGTAGAAAATAGTTAGCAGCACATTTTTTAAAAATCGCAATAATAATTCAAATATTATATTGGCTTTTAGACTGCTTCATAGAAAATAAACCTTTATTTACAAAGACCAAGTATGCAAATCATACAACATATAGGCAACCTAAATTACACGCTTATGTATATATCTGTATATACAGCACTTTGAATAAACGAACAACTATGCATAAAAAGAAAGAGCTAAACGAAGACTTGATTTCAGAAATGCAGATAAACACTACGGCGAAAAATGAAACCTGATATGTGTGAAGAAGAATTTTGTCTAGCAGAGAAACAGTGGTTGTTAAGTTTAAAAAAAATCGATAAAGAAAAGGCTGAAATTAAGTAAAATACTCAAACCCAAGGAGACTGGAAAAATCTTCGCAAAAATTTATTAACAGAATCAAATTTTGGGATTGTCTGCAGACGAATGAACCACTTTTTCAAAACTATTTGTGAATTTTTTCGAATGCACATTTAGGCAACAGCAAAACCCTTATTGACGGTGAAACAAAAAATAGTAAACAGATTTCGGCAAAGTCATGTAAATTGAACTCGAACACAATGGAACAGTGTGATGAGATTTGTGTGGATAATAGCCTAAATAGGGTTTTGATGGTTAAAAATGAAGCATACCTATCCAATTGATTGTTTATACCAAAAAATAAAACTTCCCACTTTTAATGATATTATGGAGTTGCAGGGCTGCTTGAGAAACCAAACAATTATTCACTGTAAAAGGCATTGTGAATGCTTCTCTGTTGTTACCCTAAGTTAGTTTGGGATTTATTTGGTAGCTTCAGTTGTCTGGTATTTGACAGCCGCAGCCTTTGGGTTGCATGGTGTGGTACCTCAGGTTATTTCAATGTCGGATGGATTGATTATTCTCCTCAAAGTAAAAATCCCGCTTTGGCATTTAGTGGAATTTATTGAATATTCCATTAAAAATACTATAAATTTAACTTACAAGTACTTTTATAATTATCACATAAGTCAATTCAAAAAGCAAACCATACTACAAACTTATTGCAAGCTCTAGCTGTTATTATTTTTCTCTAAAATTACCATTAGTTCTATAAAGATATAAGTAGTTTAGTATTAATTATGTTTCCTTTTGCTATTTGTATTTAATAATGTGTTAACGATTAAAATAAATAAATTCGTTTCATCCAAAAATTTCTGGTTTAAAAATATACATAAAATAATTAAGGTCAATAATTTGCATATTTTAAAGCATATTTCATGAAAACCACTGCATATTTGGCATGTAATTTGAGCATATATATGCGCATATTTTAAAACTTTTTGGTGCATACAAGTCCGTGCCTTGGTAATAACTATGCAAAATATTGAATGATTGTTATATTATTGATATATTCAAGCACAAAATAGGTAATTAATTTCCGTATTTTTCTCTGGGGGTGACGCAGTGTCGCAGCGCTTATGGACCAGCCGCCACTGCACTACAGGCAAATGGTTTTTCTCCCTTATGAATACTCATATGTTTTTTCAGGTTATATTTAGTTACGCTCCCATATTCACATAAATTACAGGTAAATGGTTTCTTTCCAGTATGACTACTCATAATATGCAATTTCAGCAAGCATCTGGTTACACTTCTGTATTGACATAAGTTACAAGCAAACGGTTTTTCTCCTCTATGAATATTCAAATGATTTTTCAGATTATATTTCGTTAGACTCCTATATTCACATAAATTACAGGAAAATGGTTTCTTTCCGGTATGACTGCTCATAATATGTAATTTCAGCGTGCCTTTAGTTACACTCCTGTATTCACATAAACTACAAGGAAATGGTTTTTCTCCAGTATGAGTGGACATATGCAATTTCAAAGACTGTTTAGTTATAGTCCTGTATTCACATAAATTACAAGCAAACGGTTTTTCTCCTGTATGGCTACTCATATGCAATTTCAGATTGCTTTTAGTTATACTCCTGTATTCACATAAATTACAAGCAAACGGTTTTTCTCCAGCATGATTACTCATATGCAATTTCAGATTGCTTTTAGTTACGCTCCTGTATTCACATAAATTACAGGCAAACGGCTTTTCTCCAGTATGAATACTGACATGTGTTTTTAGATTGCTTTTTCTTGTACTCTTATATTTACAGAAATTACAAGCAAACGCTTTTTCTCCAGTATGATTATTCATATGGATTTTCAGATAGCTTTTGGTTGCACTCCTGTATTCACATAAATTGCAAGCGAACGGTTTTTCTCCAGTATGGATACACAAATGCCGTTCGAAACGAGTTGTTTTAAATTCGCAAACGTCACATGTAAAACTTTTTCCTTTATTTTTATTTTGACCATCCTCATCAAAAGGATTAACTGTATCGGTTGTTTCAACTTTTATTTTGTCCATTTCATGTGCACTACTCTCTGAAACTGCAGTTTCCGCCCTCGTATTCTGTCCAAAGTTTTGGCTAATATTAATGTTAGTTTCATTGAAGTTATGTTTTTGTTCGGTATTGTAACGGATATCATCACTGAATTCACTTTTTATATCTTCAAAGTAGGGTTCAAGTTTGATTTCTTCTTTGACAATATCCAAATTAAAATCGTATTGGAGGCTAGCCTTTGAATTTATGTCAGACATTTTCCTGTAATAATACAATAATCACAAAAAGTATTGCAAACAGCGCTTTGTAACTAGTGACTAACCTGCAATTATTTAAAAATACATGGTTAATAATGATTGAGTATTCTTACTGCTGGTAAACACCTAAATACCACAGAACACCCTATAAATTAATGCTAAATACCACAGCAAGCACAAACAGAAAAATAGATGAAGGTGAACTTTTGGAAGTGGTTATTATATCGGCGCCGTACACAATTATACAGGGTTATTAAAATGTCATGATTTAGTGTAAACAAATTTCTAAATCAATTACATTTACTTCTCTTTTCATCACTTTAATGTGCGTCAAGTTAGCAACGAAATACCTACGGTACCTATAATCAAAGCGGTGGGTCGGAGTGTATACACGCTCACACTTATTTCACTAATTACCTACTTAAGGTGCATTCAGACTCAGAAATTTTGTCCGGAAAGTTGACGGAGAAATTTAAACGAACCAATCAGGAGGTGTGTAGAATTTGAATCGTAAGAAGCGGTATATTCTACACACCTCCTGATTGGTTCGTTTAAATTTCGCCGTCAAATTTCCGGACAAAATTTGTGAGTCTGAATGCACCTTTACACACTAAATTAAGAAGATTTTAACTTCAGCCATACAAAAAAGGTTTAAATACATATCAATGAATGTACCCTACAAATTTGACCTTGATATATCCCACTAAAAGTAGATAAAACCAGCACTCAAAGTCGCATCCTAAGTATACCAAGTCAGGCATGTAATACACAGTATCATATTGCACAACCAATTTGGTACTGAATATTTCACTTTGCAGATAATGTTTATAATTTATAATACTACATTTTAACAATAGGTAAAATTTGAACAACATCGTGAACGAGAACGAAACGGTCCAAATATGCAAACTCGCGGCTTAAAGCAACCGTGACGCTGCAGAATATTGTTTATAATACCACAGTCTAACAACTAGTGGAATTTGAATAACATATGTGAACGGTTGATTTTTCTTTTTGGTATTTTAGGTATAGTATGGCTTAAAAGGAAATTCGCAGAATTCATAGAATTTTGAGGTAACATGCTGAACAATACCATTAAATTACACTTTTTTTAAAGTGACAGTTGCTTTTTATTTTACAGTATTCCATGTGATTTTTTAAAAACTCAATTGCAGCAGGCCGTATTCTGTCTTAATAACCTTAGTAATGTCTGTATTAAGTCAGAATACGGCCTGCTGCAATTGAGTTTTTAAAAAATCACATTGTACCTATAATATACTTACATGACTTCAAACCAACCTTTATGAATTTTCTTTTTATCCATATTCTCTTTAATTTTGTGTTAAGTAAGTGACATAGAATGAATTTTTTAAAATTTGAAGGTTTAGTTTGGAAAAATTATTTTAATTTTGATTGACTGCAAATTAAAAGTGTTTACTATGTATTTCTGTTTATGCTACTTTCTAATTTGAGCTGTAAAATGTAATTAACTTAACACGAACACCTCTTTGTGCCCTCGACTTGACACTTGCGATACGGTATAATTGGCCGTTTAAAAAAAACCCTAACCCTTGCACTTTCAAAAAATAAACAGAACAAAGTTTCTAGCAATACCCCTTTTCTTTCTGGCGATAAATTCTCCCTTCATCGAAAGATTCGGTGACATGGGTAAACTCTTTCGTAGTTGTTCTCAGATTTTCAAATATTAAATTGCTCCACTTCTATTTTAACTCCTTAACAAAGTGTTCTAGAAATGTATTGTCCTTCGGTGTCCGCCATAAACCCCCAGTGGAGAAAGCCCGCCTAAGTCTCGAGTCACCGGAGTCACCCACAGTGCGGAAGGGTTCAAATGTTCTCCCTTAGTTTCGTGGAACTAATTCTGCGCTACAATACATACTTTCGAATAAAAACTTTCAAAATTGCAAGGAGCAAATATTCCTTATGTAAATCCAGCTAAGAAAAATCTATCTTAATATCAAACTCCCCTTCAGTCAATTGCTTCTGTAACGCCATAAATATCTCTCTGCTAGCACACACCACCGCGGAGCCGCTCGGAGACAAGATCGCAGTTTTTATTGGCAAAGGCATCAACCCGATATCCCCCTTTGAAGCTCTAATCGAATAGGTCATGCGAGGTATCAATAGATGCATCCCGACGCCAGCAGAACAATGAGAACTATTAGAAAAATCAGCAATTAGATTTGGGACAGTTAATTGTGAATAACGGAAACACGAGAGATTTTGTGTTGTTCTTCCTCCTCCAACCCCACTCGCTAGCCAATGAAAAATCAGCATCAGATTTTCGGGCTATAAATACGTTAGAGAAACCCAAATTGATCTCAATCATCTCTCAGACATCAAGCTCAAGCATCACGCCAGGACCTACTAGACTAACGGGCCAGCTCATGCCGTAGAAACCCTTAAAAAGTAGAGGGGATGTAGCCGGTTAACCACGGCCACATTAATCTTCTGCATTTTGAACAAGTGCATTTATTGTTGCTACTTTGAAATTTTTTGCGAGGGATCTTCTGATTGATTTATGTTGTATGTTGAATGTTGATACAAAATTCTTTTTATTTCATATACATAATTTGAAAATCTGTGGAAATAGATGCAATAAATTTATCTACAGGTAAGCGTATTTTGAGCTGCAAATCGGCTTTTAACTAAATCCTATGAACTTTAATTTTAAGAATGCAGACTTCTTGCTGCGTTCCTGGCTGTAAAAGCAATTATGTAAATACAGAAAACGTAAGTGTATTTAAATTCTCAAAAAGACTTACAGCTCAAACAAAAGTGGATAAAATACGTTCATAGAAATTGTAGGCAACCCACAGAAAGTTCAGTTGTGTGTATAAAACATTTTGAAGCTCACTTTACAATCAAACATTACAAAACCTCGAACTGACCATGTATCTAGAGATACTAAAAAAGCTAAAAATTTAGAGCATCTTAAAGAACAACAAAAACAACGATAAAATATTGAAAATAATAATTTATGTGATTCCTGGCCGAAATTGCAAGGGTTAATAAACGTTATTCGATCGGATACAGAAACTATCCATCCAAAAAGGTTTACTTACGGTAAAATTACATAAAGCTGTAACATTTTAAAAGACTGCAAATATAGCAATAATGACATAGATTCGGATGTCGTACGAAAATTGAATTTTCTTATTGAATGAATTAATTTAATTACGTTCAAGAACTCTCCAAAATATTCCCCGAAAATGATGACTTGGTCCTGTACCTTATTTTATTCATATCCATCTGCATATAAATTTCTAAGAAGTACCGACTGTTTAAAATTACCTCGTGTCTTATTTGAAAAAATTTGCTCTCTGGGAACAATTGGCCATTCAGGTATAAACGAAGGACATCTACGATATCTTTCAGAAAAATTAAGAGGTCTTAACGTTCAAGAAAAAATTATAAATGTTTTACTTGATGAAATTTATGTTAAAATAAAATTAGTGTCTTTGATACAGTCATCTGACAGTTTTATTTTAACCTATATGTCAAAGTTGTTAAATTAAGATCTCAAAATCGACATACTTATCAGCTTAACCATTCATACTCCTTTGGTCCACTTACTTTTTGAACGCATTTATTGCATGTTTTTTATTAATTACATTTATCTAAAGCAAATTATTGTTAATAGGGAATACTCTTTTAATTTTTTAATATTCTAAAATAAACTGTAAACAGTTTCCCTGTTTCATAATGACTATACTAATTAAAAATAGAATAATTTTTGGATACCTTTTTACATGCGGTATAACTCTTGTTGGTAATTCCTTAAACAGTAGAAAGATACCATTTATTATTAAATGCTTAGAAATAAATTCAAGTAGTTGTATTTCGAAATTCTTCAGAAAATAATTTAATAATGCACTATAATTACAGCGACTATCAAATTAAGCTTTAAAACAACAAACTGAATTAAAAATGGTTAAAAATACAACAACGCTTATTTAAAACGCATGCATTGTTACGGCTGCATCCCCTCCACTTCGCACAGCGAGGAGCTGGCCCGTTTAGTCTAGTAGGTCCTGATCACGCTCAACATCATCACCGACACCTCGGGGCTCTCTCGACATCTCGGTGCTCGTTTGATCGCCATCACCACCAACACTTCGCTGGAACCGCCAACGCCGCCTGTTCCAAGCCGCCTCAACACTGGACCCGCTCGTCGCCGCCCAAACGCTGCCTGTTCCAAGCCGCCTTCAACACTGGAACCGCTCGTCGCCGCCAGACGCTGCCTATTCCCAGCCGCCTTCTACTGCTGAGGCCACACCATGACACACGTCGCCTGACGCTGCCATCTCGCCACATCAAGCCCAGGTTCGCCATCGTCACCCCTTCCCGGATGCCGTATGCCCTCGTCGCACCGTCCCTCATTTACAACGCCCCGCCGTCTTCGGCTTTACTGCCCCCTTTGCCGTTTTCGCCGTCCTCACCGTCGCCGCCACTAGAACGCTTTTCCAATTAATTGTGTACAGACATTTTCTTTACTTTGTTTATTAGTAATAAATAATTATTTCCAGCCTCTTGTCTAATTACTGAGCTAGCCAGTTTGAACACAACGCCCGCTAACAAACAGGGTCTAGTTTGTGTCAAACTGCATTGTTAGGTATGGGTAATACGTAAAAATCAAAATAATATGTTCTTTATTTTTATTTGCCATTCATGATTGCCATGATTTACAAAATTGAAAGTGGCAATGAATCCTTATTATTGAAAATTTAATTTACTGTTTCTATACTTATAACATACTTAATATCACCCTTTTAGGAAAACTACAAATTTTGATTATTTTCCCGAAATTCGTCAGTAGGACTTGGTTGGGAATTTGTTTAGTTGTGCAAACTAGAATTGGGGAAAGTTGTGTTTACTTTTCAATAGGTATTATGCGGGGTGTCTGAAAAAGAATTTTTGAAGAATGTAAATCTCTATCTAATCTAATCTAACAAGATAATTCACTTAAAATACATGACAGACTATCCATATTAAAACATTAGTGATCATAATAATTGATAACTTTTGAAAAACAATGTAGTGATAGGTGATAATTTTAAATGAAGCAAATGCGATTACTACTTTAGTGTTTATGTTATTATGAAAGTAAAGTTATTTCCAGTTTACAAGGAACTGACCAATATATAATTTTTCATTGCGATTTATTAAAGCACAGTTTTATATAAATGTACGCACTTAGTTGATAAAGAAATAAAAAAAAGCTAAAACAGGAAAACCATGTAATGTGGCTTTATATACCTAGTATACATACATACTACACTACACCTTGAAACTACAAAGTTTACTTTATTAATCTTAGATTTGTATAATTTTAACCTTTTGGAGATTCTTTGTAACTAAGAAATGTGTGAATCAATCTTTGCATCTTCAGAGTAATTACGGCCTATAAAATCACATCTCTGAGGCATCTTAATGGTAATTTTATTAGCTAAAAAGAAATTTTAAAGTTAAGAAAATAATTTTCTAAAGAGACTCCCTTTACTTACTTCAACAAATATTTTAAAAACCCTAGTCCACATCGTTTAGAAGCAAATTAATTTGAATTTCTGTGGATTTTCATATGATTTTCGAAATTTGCTTTATATGAACTTCTATATTCACATAAATTGCAAGCAAACGGCTTTTCATCAGTATGAATGCTCATATGTTTATTCAGATTGCTTTTAGTTGCACTTCTATGTTCACATAAATTGCAGGCAAACTGCTTTTCTCCCGTATGAATATTCATGTGTATTTTTAGTTCACTTCTCTTTACACTCCTATAACCACATAAATTACAGGCAAACGGCTTTTCTGTCGTATGAATATTCATATGTGTTTTCAGATCGCTTTTCTTTACACTCCTATATTCACATAAATCACAGGCAAACGGCTTCTCTCCCCTATGAACATGCATAATATGTTGTTTCAGATTGCTCTTACGTACACTCTTGTATTCACATAAAGTACAAGCAAACGACTTTTCACCAGTATGAATGCTCATATGTTTATTCAGATTGCATTTACTTGCACTGCTATATTCACATAAATTGCAGGCAAAGGGCTTTCCCCCCGTATGAATATTCATATGTGTTTTTAGATCACTTCTCTTTACACTCCTGAATTCACATAAATTGCAAGCGAACGGTTTTTCTCCAGTATGGATACACAAATGCCGTTCAAAATGGCTTTTATGAGTAGTTCTATATTCACATTGATTACAAATAAATGGCTTTTTTATTAAATGCATATTTTTATGAATATGAAGATTGGATCTACGAGTTGTTTTAAATTCACAAACGTCACATGTAAAACTTTTCCCTTTATTTTTATTTTGGCCATCCTCATCAAAAGGATTAACTGTATCGGTTGTTTCAATTTTTATTTTGTCCATTTCATGTACACTACTCTCTGTAATTGCAGTTTCCTCCCTCGTATTCCGTCCAAAGTTTTGGCTAATATTAATTTTACGTTTTTGTTCGGTATTGTAACGGATATCATCACCGAATTCACTTTTTATATCTTCAAACTGGGGTTCAAGTTTGATTTCTTCTTTGACGATATCCAAATCGAAATCATATTCGAGGTTAGCCTTTGAATTTATTTCAGACATTTTTTATACAATTTCCTGTAATAATACAAATTACAAAGAGTATTACAAATAACGTTTGGTAACTAGTGACTAACCTGTAATTATTTAATAATACATATAAAATGTATCCCTGCACAAACACAAAACATCAAGCGGTTAATAACTGAGTACAGAAGTTTCTTACTTTACTGCAGCGTGCAGCAAAAACATGCAGAAAATAGGTTAATTTTTGGATGTGGTTATTATATCGGCGCCGTAGACGATTATGAAACGTTGACTTTGAATTTCTCCTATAAAATAGAGTAGACTACTAGACTAATTAATTAAAAGATGATAGGTGGACAAAATGTATAGTTGAATCGAGACCTACACAAGACGCCTATAGAATTGGAGATAAAGCTCCAACAAGATCGACTGATGACGTAAAAAGAATTTCAACAAACTGGTAGGAGCAGGTGGAGACATTTGATGGAAACCTATGTCCTATGTCCAACAGTGGACGATTTAGGCTGGGAAAGAAGACTAATTAACGAAAGCTCTACCCAGAGTACCCAGTGTTGAGACGTACCTAGATACTTGTCTTGTACCTACGTATACTTAAAGATCCATATTTTCAGAATTACCGTTACCTACCTATACCTAGTAGGTATTTTTTAGAGTTACCTTGTACCTAAAATACATACAAACTTAAGGTGCAACGTAAATTTAATTTTTTCCGTAAAACGATGTACAAACAATTAAACAATAATTATTGTGGATATAAACCTATTTAAGCCAGTGGCGGCTGCTCCATAGGGGCTCAATGGCTCGAGCCTCCCAAAACCATTCTTAGGCAAGAGTAAAAGTAATTTACTTATTTAATTATAACATACAATTGATTGTTAATTATTACAATACAAATTTTGCATATCTATGTATATAAAACATTACTAATGTATAACACATATTATTACCCGCCTGCGACGCGACGGCTACCTATATTTTAAATCGTTACGGCTCAGCCTTCATCCGCATAAGAAATATACGTAAGAACGAACTGCTAACGGAAATTGCCAGTTGAAAATTCTCTATGGCTTTCGTAAGTTTCCCGAAGGCTCGCGATTTTAGAGCCAAGTACGAGAGCACGGGAAAGATTCGTACCTATTCGTAGCTATTCGAACCCTGATTATTGGGTTCAAATTACGGCGTATGAGTATTTACTATGACTGCGAATAAACTTCCTGATAAATACTATTTATTTTGATAGCAATTCTTAGAACTCGTGAAAAGGCGACTAAAAGTACCTACCTAGAAACGATTAGTAACTAATCACTAAAAGTATCGATTTCGGGATGTGATGAGGTAAATGCTCTGTTTTGTTTTCCGTGTGTCTTAGTTTATTTGGATGGAATGGACAAAACATGATCGGTAGCAGGCTTTAAAGATCTAAAGCATTTAAATCAGAAAATAAAAAAACATGAATTACTTAGTGCACAAAGTGTTGTACGGATTTGGCTGTTAGGATCGGTAAATGTAGCAGCTCAGTTCAAGGGCGGTTTTAGAACATATTTTTGGGGGGGGTACTAATTTTCATAACTGTCAAAATTCTTTATACACGAAAGATTACCTCAAAAATTACTTAAAATATTTTAAAATGATGGATGGTAGTTTTGACGATTGTTATTTTGCAGCACATGATGGATTCTTGGGGGAGGGGGTAATTACCCCCATTACCCCCCTATAAAACCGCCCTTGGCTCAGTTGGACTCAGTTTATAGACAAAATATTATAAAACACAATGAACAGGCGACCGAAAATAGGTACATTTTAAAGAAAATTATAAACTGTATTAAATTTTGTGGAACATTGGATTTTTCATTTGTATGAAATTGCTCAGCTACTGAAGGTGAGTGTTTATTATATATTATTATTTGTTTATATTCTCTCAGCAACTAAAGCCCCCCAAAATAAATTATCACGAGCCGCCACTGCCACACAGCTGTTTTTTTAACGATCTTTAGTAAAAACCCTCTCATCTTCATATGCCATTAATATTATTAAAATAGTGTTTGAAGTATTTTGAAAATAAGTCAAAAGATTTAAAGTCCCTATTTAATTATGAAAACAATGATACAATACAGGGTGTCCCAGAACGCACCAGAAATATTTTAGGAATCAATTGGGTAACTCATTTGAAGTCAAAAAGTCTATATAAACATATGTCCTAGTTACAACGGCTAAGGAGTTATTCTTTATTTTATAATTTGTGATTAACATGTTCATAAAAGTAAATTTAGGAACACAAACTTCTTAATATTATACTATCATTTAATTACTTAGAAAAAATGTTCCAATATTTCATATTATACACATAGTTGATAAAGAAATAAAAAAAGCTAAAATAGAAAACCATGTAATGCAGCTTCACATAGCATACATACCGTCGGGCCGCTGTAAGTTGGCGAGAACTTAAGATGCGCTGACGTCAGGTCTCTTCACCATTGGTGTAACTATTCACAGCGTGATGGGGCACAAATACCAATATGTGATTAACATAAAGAATAATTTTGTGACTGGAATTTTTGATAAATTTAGAAAGTTAGCACAAACAGTCCATTAACCAAATACTACTTAGAAATTTGTTGCAATTGCGGCACTAATAAATCGCCTATGCCACTGCATTACTTTCAATACTGAAGCTTGCTATCGAAATCACACAAAGTAAACATTTGGTATGTGCCAGGGCTCGCCAACTAACAGCTATATCACTATATTTTGAAACTATGAGGTTTACTTTATCTAAGGTTCCTTGGAGATTCGTCGCAACTAAGAAATGTGCAAATCCATTGTTTATCATAAAAAATCAATGAAGTACTTTCTAAAGAGACTTCTTTTACTTACTTAAACAAATATTTAAAAAAAAACTTAGTCCACATTGTTTAAAAGCAAATTATTTTTCATTCCCGTGCGGTTTTTCTTCAGTATGAATACTCATATGTTTAATAAGAGAACGTTTAGTTGCACTCCTGTATTCACATAAATTGCAAGTAAATGGTTTTTCTCCACTATGAATACTCATATGTAATTTCAGATTGCTTTTAGTTACACTCCTGTATTCACATAAATTACAGGCAAAAGGCTTTTCTCCTGTATGATTACTCATATGCAATTTCAGCTTGTTTTTAGCCACACTCCTGTATTCACATAAATTGCAAATAAATGGTTTTTCTCCAGTATGAATACTCATATGCAATTTCAGCGTGCCTTTAGTTACACTCCTGTATTCACATAAATGGCAGGAAAATGGTTTTTCTCCTGTATGAATACTCATATGTTTAATAAGAGAACATTTAGTTGCACTCCTGTATTCACATAAATTGCAAGTAAATGGTTTTTCTCCACTATGAATACTCATATGTAATTTCAGATTGCTTTTAGTTACACTCCTGTATTCACATAAATTACAGGCAAAAGGCTTTTCTCCTGTATGATTACTCATATGCAATTTCAGCTTGTTTTTAGCTACACTCCTGTATTCACATAAATTGCAAATAAATGGTTTTTCTCCAGTATGAATACTCATATGTAATTTCAGCGTGCCTTTAGTTATACTCCTGTATTCACATAAATGACAGGAAAATGGTTTTTCTCCTGTATGACTACTCATATGCAACTTCAGATTGCTTTTCTTTACACTCCTGTATTCACATAAATTACAGGCAAACGGTTTTTCTCCAGTATGAATACACAAATGCCGTTGAAAATCTGATTTATAAGTAGTTCTGTATGGACATATATTACAAACAAATGGCTTTTTTATTAAATGCATATATTTATGAGCTTGAAGACTGGATCTACAAATCGTTCTAAATTCACAAACGTCACATGTAAAACTTTTCCCTTTATCTTTAATCTGGTCATCCACATCAACTGTATCAGTTGTCTCAACTTTTATTTTGTCCGTTTCATATGCACTACTCCCTGTAGTTGCAGTTTCCTCCTGCGTATTCCATCCAAAATTTTGGCTAATATTGGTGTTAGTTTGATTGAAGTTATGTTTCTGTTTGGTATTGTAAAGGAAATCACCACCGAATTCACTTTTTATATCGTCCAAGTAGGGTTCAAGTTTGGTTTCTTCTTTGACGATATCCAAATCGAAATCATATTCGAGGTTAGACTTGATTTCAGACATTTTTTATACTATTTCCTGTAATAATACAAATCACAAAGAGTATTACAAACAGCGTTTGGTAACTATTGACTAACCTGTAATTATTTAAAAATACAAATAAAAAATGTATTTCTGCACAGCTGCACACACACACACACACACAAAACACTAAGCAACAAGCGGATAATAATAATAATAATCACAGAACACTTGATAATAATTGAGTATTCTTACTCACAAACACGTGGTAAACACAGCAATTGAGTAACACAGAAAGTAATAAGTAAACTCTCAGTGAGTAATAAGTAAAGGTGCATTCAGACTCAGAAATTTTGTCCGGAAAGTTGACGGAGAAATTTAAACGAACCAATCAGGAGGTGTGTAGAATTTGAATCGTAAGAAGCGGTAAATTCTACACGCCTCCTGATTGGTTCGTTTAAATTTCTCCGTCAACTTTCCGGACAAAATTTCTGAGTCTGAATGCACCTTAACAACAGAAAAATTGGTTTACCTTTGGAAGTGGTTATTATATCGGCACTACAGACGATTATACAAGGTGATTATAAAAAGGTCATAGATCTAGTTGGTTATTAATTTCTCCTATAAAATAAAATGTAAACTCTTAATTGACGAGAGCAATAAAGAATATGGCGGCACATAAAAATTTATGTGCAAACCACAGAATATCTCAAATCAGAATGGCAATTCCTTGTCGGCGCCTTTGATCTCGGTAGGTTCAATTTTTGTGACCTTGAACGTTCTGGTGGTCTGCAGAATGGCGGGTAATTTAAAATGTAGAATGGCGGAAAATTTAAAAATCAGGAGGGTAGTTTTTAAAAGGCTATACATTCATATAAACACGTAGGTACAGCCCACCATGTGCCACCAAACATATTCTGCAGTGCATGATAATGTTATACAAATAAATAATTTACCTAATTATATTATAAATAATATCTAAATTTGGTAACCCTAACAGTTGTACGTACAGTTGTGGACAGAAAAAAATAGGACAAGTCGAAAAATCAAGTAAACTTTATCCTATAAAATTTAGTAACTTGATTTTGGCTTTTATTATAATTATGACATTAATTTGTCACATTGACTTGCAATCAAATTACAACACAGGGGCCATTTTAAACTAGAAAAAAAACACTGTCCTATTTTTTTCTGTCCACAACTGTACATTTGACCAAACAGCTGATCGCACACCACCAGAACTCGCGCATGCTCATAGAAAATTCTCAACATCTATTCACTGGTTTGAAAAACACTAAATTTAAAAATCTAGTGCATTTTTTTGTTATTGAATGGGCAGCGCTGCATGTTTTTAAAATTTAGCGAGAGTTTTAATTCTTTCTAATACAGATATATATACAGGGCGTCTCAAAATTGACGCCCGTGCTTCTGGGGCCTAAAAGAAATCGAAAATGAGAGTGGAAAATTTTTCGTTTGTCTTTTGTTATCGAGTTATCAATAAAAAACAAAAATTTAAGTATAAACTTTAAACTGTATTAAAAACGAATAATATTTGAAAACAAGTTATTTTCCACATCTGCTGTTACAAAAAGTGTTCAAATAGGTTGTCTCCTACTTCAAGGCAAACATTCACACGATTTATCGTTGAAGCGCGAACTCTCATCACTTGCACTTATTTTCCACCTTCAAACATTTTCAGAAAAAGGCTTTCACTCGAGAACTCACAACAATACACTTAACTTATTTTTCGCCAGGCACGTTCAGAATTATGGCAAAAAATCACCTAGATGGTTTGCATGTTTGGTACACCTTTGTACAGTTCGGAGATTTTGTTCCCCAAAAGCACAAAAGGTTACGAATTCTGCCGAAAACATCTAATAAATTTATTATCTATAACAACTATTGATAGATATTGGGGGCACTTTGATGGACAAGATCAACTATTTAAAGAGCGTTTATGTGCAAAAATTCAATAAAAGAAAAGTGTATTACAGTAGGTCACATTTATGGTGTTGCTACTTGCTCTTCCAGTCTTCAAGTATTGTTAGTGAAAGACCTGCAATTGCTAACAAAATGTTGTGTTATGTAGTGCATAGTTTATCAACCCAATTCACCATACCAGCTGGCTGTTTCTTACATGCAAAACTGCTGGCCATCAACTTCTATGGGTTAAAATTAAGGATTTTGAAATTGTTGACAGATTGTAGTTTCATTATATTACGAGTTGCTACGAATTATTGTTATAATGAGCAGGTTTTGTTGAATGTGTTTATTTTGTATTCAAAAATATACAATACTCAATAGAGGATTCGCGCATACGCCAGCGCTCATTAAATGAACTAATTTTTGCATACATTTTGTGGTGAAATGTCGATAACAGCGGTCACATTAAATGCTGGTATGTCATGTGACCACTGGTATGGCGGCAAATTTAAAAAAATCACCGTGAAGTCGGAAAAAGTGAGGAAGTAAACCAGTAAATTCTGTAACCGCTATTATCAACATTTCATTGCGATTTTCAAATTTTTTAAAATAAATACTTGAAATTTTGCATGTGGGTCTAAAATTAAATTCTAAGCAACTTTTTAAAATAATTTTCTTCGATATTTTGTCATCCAGTCCCACTTTTTTCGACTTCACGGTGATTTTTTTAAATTTACCGCCACACCAGTGGTCGTATGACATACCAGCATTTAATGTGACCGCTGTTATCGACATTTCACCACAAATATGTATGCAAAAATTAGTTCATTTAATGAGCGCTGACGTATGCGCGAATCCTCAATTATAAAATATATTTTGACAACTAATAAATTCATAATAATTCTCCCACACTTTTTAAAAATATTACCAGTGGATCTCCATTCATTTCTGGACATAATCTGTTAAGTACTGAGGTGGTTTGTGTAGTCTTCTTGATCGGCCTATAGGTTGATTTGTGGTTTCGCCGTTTCGGCAACATCTCCTGTTGTTTCTGGTACTTTGATATTGTCTTGCTGAATATCGATATTGTGCTCCTGTTGATTGCCCGGAAGTTCTACCAAATCCCCAATATTTGATGCTGGATTTTCTGGCTTAGGGTTTGGTTCTTTAAGTAATTCAGGTGCAAACAATACTGACTTCTTTGGTGGAATATCAGTTGAACACAGCTGATCGATGTATTGTTTGAATGTGTACGTTGTTCAGTTTGATTATGTAGTGAAGTTGACCAAACTTCTTGATAATTGTACCTTGTACCCAATTTCTACCGTGGTTTATTATTTGAATAATAGCGTGCTTGTATGCATTCTCCCATGCTTAACTGTCAATGCGCTGCACTGGAAGAAAATCCCTACAGATCTCTCAGGCGAGTTGGTGCTGAACTAGGGGTGGAAAAAGACACAGTTCGCAAAATATTGAAAGACAATGGATATAAATGTTTTAAAATTAAAAATACTCAGGAAATATTTCCTCAAGACCGCTTTTCAAGGATGCAATTTTGCGAAACCATTATGGAACGATGCAATCAAAATCCAAATTTCATTAGTAAAATTTTGTTCACTGACGAAAGTACTTTTCCCATTCATGGCCATCATAATGCATCTGTAGTACGATATTGGTCCAAAGAAAATCTACTTACATCAGCGATATAACTACCGCACTCAATACCCTGAAAAGCTATATGCGTGGGCTGGAGGTATAGGAAACACAGTCATTGGTCCCTTTCTTTATTGATGACACATTAAATGGAAACAAATATTTAGATCTATCGGAGAACCACATAATTCCTGCCTTTCAGGAGCAGAATATTAGAATAGGAGATGTTTGGCTGAAACAAGATGGCTGCCCAGCTCACGGAAGTGTAGTGCAAGAATTTTTACACAACACTTTTATGGGACGTTTAATTAGTCGCAGGGGAGATATTCCATGGGCCCCAAGATCTCCCGACCTATCTATGAACGATTATTTTATTTGGAGTTACATTAAAAGTTATATCCATCGTCAAGAAGCTGTACGTCCTCACACTTTAGACGAGCTAAGAAATAAAATTATAGAAGCTTTTGCCATAATTACTCCACAAATGCTAGCAAATGCGGGGCAGAGCTTTTATGATTGACTGTGTTATTGTTTAGCTCAAGAAGGGGGACTGTTGAGCACTTATTATAATAATAATAATAATAACTGATTTCGACTATTTATTAAACATTAAATACATTAATTCAAGATTGTCATAGTGCTTAGATTTATTTCCTTTTTCTAATTTTATGCAAACTACCTATGTCAGCATTGTTTTGAAGAAATCCAGTTATCTTCTGAATATAACAATATTTCCATTTTATTTGTTTGTATCTAGTTACCGTGTGTACCTAGTACCTGCAGACAATCTGTAGACAACATAAACAGCTACAGTCACAACCACGATAATGTATGATACGTTAAGTTCTTCTCCGTCAACTATTATGCAGTAAAATCGGTCATTACATCAAACAGTGACATTTGTATTAATTCAGGCAACTCCAAACGCTCTTTCATTGGTGTAGTAGCAATATTTAACACTGAAGTGCTTTCTTATTAGACATCACAAAGATGTCCACAGATTACAAAAGCGTGATTATCACATTTATTTTTTTTAAATTCTCACAAATACGTTAATTAAACAAATGCAAATTATTATTTATTAATGCTCCAACTCATTTTTAAAAAGACTTTATTTTCAAAAAAGGGAAAGCGGAGTTTCCAAGACAAAAGACTCTCCTACAGTATTGTTTCAAAACTAAAAAGGCTTAATTCTAACATTAGATATCAAACAAAGATAACTACAGATAACTATAATAGGTGTTTGTTAACTTCTATCGAATAAGCGGTTTAAAATGCATAAGTCTTGCATCCCCAGTGTGAAAAGCATATTTGAAAAATTGCTTTTGATGAAGTAAAAATTATAAAACATTAAATTATATACTGTTCACACTTTACATTGTAACAAACTTGAGGGTTGTTGTAAAACAGCATTTGAGATAGTCAGAGCTTGCATTTTAGAAATTATTTTCTTATTTACAATATGACGCCTAATGTAAGCATGCATAAAAAGATATTAATGATTAATTCAAATAGGATAACAATGATAATTGAACTTGAGCTAAAATTATGTGTAATAACTGTTTTTTATGATAACACAGTTTTAATAGATTCAGGTCCACATAGAATGAATATAGTCAATTATTAATTTGTATATCATACATCAAGTGCATTTGAGTTTCAGTTTACCAATGTCGTTCATGAGTTCCTTACAGGACGTCATCAAAAACTTAGCAGCTGTAACTTGTGTTTGCTATGGTGTAGCGCAAAACAAAGAACTATGGTTAGCTTAATTTTAAATGCTCTGCTCCTTTAAATTTGTATTGTTTAAAAGCAAATTATTTTTCATTCCATATGAATACGCATATGTTTTTCCAGACAACTTTTAGTTACACTTCTATAGTCACATAAATTACAGGCAAACGGCTTTTCTCCTGTATGAATATTCATATGTGTTTTTAAATTGCTTTTTCTTACACTCTTATATTCACATAAAGTACATGCAAATGGTTTTTCTCCAGTATGAATTTTCATATGCAATTTCAAGCCGCTTTTAGTTACGTTCCTGTATTTACATAAATTACAGGCAAAAGGTTTTTCTCCTGTATGAATATTGATATGTGTTTTGAGATTGCTTTTTCTTGCACTCTTATATTCACAGAAATTGCAGGTAAACAGTTTTTCTCCAGTATGATTATTCATATGGAATTTCAGACGGCCTTTGGTTGCACTTCTATATTCACATAAATTACAAGCAAACGGTTTCTTTCCAGTATGATTACTCATATGCAATTTCAACCTGCTTTTAGTTACACTCCTGTATTCACATAAATTACAAGCGAATGGTTTTTCTCCGGTATGGATACACAAATGCTGTTCAAAATGGCTTTTAGTAAAAGTCCTGTATTCACAATCATTACAAATAAATGGCTGTTTTATTAAATGCATATTTTTATGAATTTGAAGATTGAATCTACGAGTCGTTTTAAATTGACAAATGTCACATATAAAACTTTTCCCTTTATTTTTATTTTGGTCGTCCTCATCAAAAGGATTAACTGTATCAGTTGTTTCAACTTTCATTTTGTCCATTTCATGTGCACTACTCTCTGCAATTGCAGTTTCCTCCCTCATATTCCATCCAAAGTTTTGGCTGATATTAGTGTTAGTTTCATTGAAGTCATGTTTTTGTTCGGTATTGTAATGGGTATCATCACCAAATTCACTTTTTATATCTTCAAAGTAGGGTTCAAGTTTGATTTCTTCTTTGACGATACCGAAATGGAAATCACATTCGGGGTTAGCCTTTGAATTTATTTCAGACATTTTTTATACAATTTCCTGTAATAATACAAATCATAAAGAGAATTACAAACAGCGTTTGGTAACTAATGACTAACCTGTACTTATTTAAAAATACATATAAAAATGTATCTCTGGAAACAAACAAAACACTAACAAGCGGATAATAATAATAAATGGCACACCATTATACCATTAATCAATAACAGAAAAATAGGTCAACTTGGTAGTGCTTATTATATCGGCGCTGTAGATGATTATACAAGGTGATTGAAAAGGTAATAGATCTATTTCACTATGAATTTCTCCTATAAAATAAAAAGTAGACTCTTAATTGCTGAGAGCTCTACCTAATCCAAGACCAATAAACAATATAGCATAGCGGCACATAAAAATTTATATGCAAACAGATTTCTAAATCAAATACATGTACCTTCTTTAATCACCTTGTACTGGGCAAGTATAAATGATTGACGTTTTTGCAGTTTGGCAGTGACAAAAAATTGGTAACTCCGCTGGTAAAATTAACCATGATTATTACTTGTCAAGAGGGCCAGGGTGGCACATAAGAGCGCCAGGCTAGCGTTACGCTAGTCCCCGGTTCGAATCTCGCTGGGTGCCAGATTTCCCGGAGATCGGTATCGAGCCCTGGTGACCATTCGTCGTTGGGCACCTAATTAACGACTAACGACGCTTTCATCCGAATACAGGCCTAAGAGCATAGTATAGAAATGCTAATAGGTAGAATAACAAGGTTACACACATACACAAACATCCACACACAGAAAAAGTAGACTAAACAAGAAAGGTGCTAAGAAACGTCTCCGGACGCCCTACGCTCCACTAGGAGCGAAATGGAACATAAATTACTTCTCAAAATGGTATTTACCTTTCGGCACTGCATTAGAAATTGGCGCGATTTTGTATCAGTGTCACCAACGTAATTTTTGGGAAACATTGACAACTTTCGAAAAAAGTTACAAAGTCACTCGATATGTAACAGTTACAGAAATAGATATTTTTGCACGATCGACTATTTTTTGCTATTTACCATGACAGTAAGTTGTTTTTACTGGTTACTACGCACTACGCCTAACAAAACGGTAAGTATTTCACTTAAATTAACCGTTCAGAATTTGTTGCCATGGTCTTTTACAAACAAACGTTCAAAAAATATTGGACGTTTGGTTGTTTTTTTACAGAGGCTTACTATCAAATATTACTAGGTACATAACTATCATTTGGGATACCACTGTTCAGTGATATTTTAGAAAATTTTAGTTTAGATCGTGCAAAAAATGTTAGAAGCATGTCGAACGGTAAAGGTTACCGGTCTCAGACAATAATTGGTGTCGCCGCTTCGCTCCTCCTCCAAACAATTGTCATCGACCGGTAACAAACCCTTACCTTTCTCCAAACTTAATAATATACTATTTATAAAGAAATAGACGTTTTACCTACGGCCTTCTTGCTTTTCCAAGCTGACGTCTCTCTCTATGACCAGGGCATATGCTCAGTTTACGCACATTCTAGTAAAATACGTTAAATAAAATAGTTATTTTACCAGACTGTGGTTCAAGTGTCCCCCGAATGGCGCTAGTGAATATCATCAAATTTGACAGGTTATTAGAAGAAAGCTGTTGAAGATACCGCGAGACCGCGAGGTTTTCTACAAAATATTAAATTAATTATTTGGTTTTGTTAGCTTTCACAGTTGTTAATTTTTAGTTGGTAAGACGCCCTTCATCCATTTTAATGGAAGGTTTCTACTTGTTCTTTAGTTAATTCAGAAATATATTGATTCCGAAAGAAGTATACCTATTATAACTTAATCTTTAAAATATTTATACGCTTTGCAAAGTTCGAGTGATATAGCGACGTGTATACAAGTATAGTGCTTATATAATTTAACTCTAATTGGAGGTTATGCGACGAAAGAAGTTTCGCCTCCGAACACATGAATTTATGTTGCTCAGAACGTACACATAGGCAACACACAATACAATTATGTATATTGGTTGAATACTAAATATAAGAAATGCGAAAAATCTCAAAAAATACAGAGAAGAGGTAAAATTAATTGGAGAAGAAAACAAAACACTAAAAGAAGAAGTCAAAGACCCAAAGTCAAGAATAGAAAATTTAGCTGCTGCGTTAAGTACCTCTAAATAAGAAATGGAAGAAAATGGCACAATTTGAGGTGTCAACCTGTCAATTGATTTCGGAAATTCGAAACATTAAAAAAACGAAATCCGGCGAAGAAACTGATGAAAGAGCGTGGAAAAGCAACTGGAAGTTCTTTGATTCTTTACAGTTTATGTGTGGAGTATATGACAGTACACAAAGTAGCACCAGTTTTGAAAATATGATATGTAAATAATTAAATAGGTATTTTGTTATTGACAATAATTTTTATTAGCATAAAAAACACAATTCGCAACATTTAAAGATTTTCTTTATACATATTTATACTGCCAGGACACTTCACCATGTTTCGACACAAAATCATTTTTAAATTGTTCACTTATGTCCTTCGCGATTTCTGCATTATTTGTATAGACTTTTGTAATGGGTATAAAGTAGCACCTGGCATTCCCTCATTTCTCCAACTTCCATTAGTAACATCACCATTGTTTCCATTATCAAATGTCCCAAATATTGCATATAAATTTGTAGAACTGGCTTAGGCTAGTAAAAAATTATGTAAAGCCCACATCGACAGCACAATTGTTTTTGCTTTTTTTGGGGAAAGTTCTATTGGTCTTCTTAAAACACGAAAACGAACCGCTATTAATCCAAAAGCATTTTTAACAACTGTGCCCTGGAAATTCTGTAGTTCAAAACGTGATTGAATCCAGGTTGATTTTTAAAAGGAAAAGGTTTCGATAAGAATGGTCTCTTGGCAAACGCATCGTCGGCGATAACAACAAAGTGCAGTTTTTGATTCGGTTGGCAACGGTCTGGGTTCTGGTACATTCCACACACTATTTTTTAAAGCTGCTTACACTTCATCAGATATGCATCCGTTACATCCCACGTCAACATATAGAAATTTATATTTTGCATCAACTAATGCCACGACAACAATACTGAATGTTCCTTCATAATTATGTTTTGGTGGTCTTATTACTGTGCTTGCCATCCAACGCACCAATGCAGTTTGGAAAATTCCAAGTTTTTTTTATATTTCTCGGCTACTTTTTTTGAATTTGGAATCTGAAAGCAAAAACATGTTGTGAAAAAAGTACATTAATATTTTACGAAAACATTTTGGAGCAACATCAACTTTGTTTTTGTAAAATATGAAATAATATTCTGTGAATTTTGCAGAAAAAAGTGTTAGTTAGTAAAATTACGAATGAATGTATGTAATTGCAAATAATATTATTTCGGCCTTCTTATCAAAACGAAATGTCTCTCGAACAGCCCAAAATATCTAATACCGATGTACCATCTACATCAACTACATCTCAAGCCAGAAAAATAAAAAAGGTTGCCAATAAAGATGTTACAGATGAACAGGAGGATAAAGCACTTAAAAATGCATTGGACGTACTAAAAACACCAACAGATGATAAGCTATAGTGGCTGCAAGTGAAGAATAATGAATTTTCTTATTTATCAACTTATTGACCATTGCAGCCACGTACAGTCCTCCAAGACATTCCATGAACACTGAAGAATATATAGAATATTTCCAACAACTTGGCAACAAATTTATTGTAGGCAGGGACTGGAACGCAAAACACAAAACCTGGGGATCACGACTGACAACCACAAAAGGATGCAACCTTTTACATCCTATTCAATACTTAAATCTTAATTATGTTTCTACAACTAAATCAATAAACTGGCCTAGTGATCCTAACTAAAGGAATATCTAACAGATTCATAAATATTGAATCAAATGAGGAATTGGCATACGATCATTCATCCTTTATCTTAACACTAAGTTCTAATGTAATAACTAAAGAAAACCCTCCAAGACTCTGCTCTAAACACACAGATTGGAAGTTATTTCACAAATTGCTAGACGAACACACCAGCTTAAAAATTAGAATAAAAGAGCCCCATGAGCTTAATACAGCAACTCAATACCTAACTTGGCTCACACAAAATGCAGCTTGGGAAGCCACACCTTCCACCTGCTGAAGTAAGACATGAATCTATATAAAGCTCCTGGTTACGATCTCATAATTGGGCAAATCCTACCTAACCTACCAAGAAAAATCCTGGTGCTGCTCACTACAATCTATAACAGCCTGCTAAGGCGGCGTTACTACCCACTGCAATGGAAATATGCTCAAATTATAGTGATACCAAAGACCGGTAAACCACCCACAAAAACAACATCATACAAACCAATAAGTCTCCTCTCAATAATGCCAAAGATATTTGAAGAAATGAAGACATGGTTGACCTGACTCATATAATCCCGTACACCAATTCGGTTTCCGAAAAAGTCATTAAACGATACAGCAGGGTCACAGAATTATCACAACAACACTTGAAGCCTTGGAAACAAAGAAATACTGTACCTAGGCCTTTTTAGACATTAAATAGCCCTTCGACAAAGTGTGGCATACTGGACTGTTATTTAAAATACAAAAACATTTTCTTAGTCCAATACGCCTGATTTTAAAATCCTATCTGTGCGAAAGAAGTTTCCCAGTTAAAATTAAGAATGTAGTTTCAGAATATCATCAAACTTCGTTTGGCGTTCCTCAAGGCAGTGTGTTAGGCCGTCTACTGTATTTAATATATACTACCGATATCGGAACCACAGATAACACTGAAATTGCAACGGAAATTAAATACTTGGAATGCACCTAGATTAGAAGTTTAATTGGATGCCCCATATTAACGCAAAACGAAAACAACTTGATCTGAAAGTACAACAAATGTACTGGTTAATAGGCAAACGATCTCAACTTTCATTAGACAATAAAGTGCTCCTTTACAAAGTCATACTAAAACCGATTTGAAGCTATGGGGTCCAACGCTGAGGATGTACTAAATCATCCAATACAAAAATCTTGCAAAGTCTAATCTAAAATGTTTCGTTCAATGGCAGATGCACCATGGTACATTTCTAATAAATACTCCATGAAGACCTGGGGATACCTTATGTGACTAATGTAATTCAACAACTAGCAACCACCTACCATCACAAACTCGTGGGGCATGACAACAATCGGGTAAGAACGCAAGAGTCCCTAGAAAACTAAAACGGAAATGGCCTCAGGACTTAACCTTGCACCCGGACCAAGACTAGTCAGTATGGAATCGTCGGGAATAACATCGGTGGATGAATTTCCCTCAAGCTTATAATGCATATTATGTTATAACATTTACTTATTACTTATTATATTATGTAAAGTAGATTGTAAATCATGAGTTTATTAAATAAAAAAATAAAAAGTATGAACTTCATAAACACTTGTATTAGTACCATCACCAATTTCACTATATGATGTACATTCAAATGATTCTGACATTACCCTTCAGTCTATACGGACAACAGATAATTGCTCTTTGATACCAACCAAATCATCTCCGAGGTCCTTACCAGCACATTCTCCATTTGAAAAATCTGTCGACAGTTTCATAACAAGCTTTTATGAAAGTTACTCACCTGCAGATAATCTCCGTTAAGAACATTAAATAAAGCTTCACAAACTTCAGGAATAATTCTTTCTATGGTTGTCACCGGAATGCGAAATAAATATGGTAAAGAATGGTAGCTCTCCCCTAAAAAAAAATAGACTTTTTTAAGAAGTACAAGACATATTTTTAGTTAATACCTATATAAATGGAAATGTTTTAAATTAGATCCACTATTTTTTTTCTGTATATTTCAGTATAGGTATTTATTCTATAGAAAACTAGAAACTAAGCAAATTATGTCAATTTTATAAAAATATTATGTAAAAATAACAAAAAATAAGTGAACTTAATTTGATACATTTTCTCAACTGTGATGCAATTTACTTTATTATTATCTACCTACCTGTTGCCAAAAATCCTAAAGCGTAAGTCTTTCCGAAGGTGAAATTACCAGCCTGAATTGAGTATCTTCCTTTTTTATTATTAGCGCCACTTTCTTCAGTCGAACTCATAGTCTTTAGGGCACATTCGCAAACAATTTTTATATGATCTTAAGTCTTCGTCATGTAATTCCTTCAATAATTTAATGAAAAATCCACTCTCTTGCGTATTTAATATCCAATTTCTAACCCACATACTTCTTTTCCTTTTATTTCTTGTTTATGATCACTTTATTGAGTTAACTAAAATTAAGTTTTTTGTGTGATTTTCATGATAAAAATATTAATTTTAAATGATGCAAATGCGATTACTACAAAATTACTTTAGTGTTTATGTTATTATGAAAGTGGTTGTTTCCAGTTTACGTGAAAGTGACAAATATATAATTTTTCATTGCGGTTATGAAATCTAAAACAGGAAAACCATGTAATTCGGCTTCAGATAGCAAGCATGCACACATACATACTACACTATATTTTGCAGCTACGTATATTTTATTAATCTTAGGTTTAATCATAGATCCTTTCGAGATTCGTTGCAACTAAGAAATGTGTGAATCATTTGTTGCATCTTCAGAGTAATTATGCCCTATAAAATCACATCTTTGGGGCATCTTAATTGTAATTTTATTAGCTAGAAAGGAATTTCAAAGTTAAAAAATAAATGAAATATTTTCTAACGAGACTCCCTTTACTTACTTAAACAAATATTTTAAAAAACCTAGACCACATCGTATGATTTTTGAAACTTGTTTTGGATGCACTTCTATATTCACATTAAGTACAGGTAAACGGTTTTTCTCCTGTATGAATTTTCATATGCAATTTCAGTTTATTTTTAGTTACACTCCTGTATTCACATAAATTACAAACAAATGGTTTTTCACGAGTATGAATACGCATATGTTCATTTAGACGACTTTTGGTTACACTCCTATGTTCACATAAATTACAGGCAAACGGTTTTTCTCCTGTATGATTACTCGTATGCAATTCCAGCTTGCCTTTAGTTATAGTCCTGTATTCACATAAATTACAAGCAAACGGTTTTTCTCCAGTATGAATACGCATATGTCTATTCAGGCAACTTTTAGTTACACTCCTATATTCACATAAATTACAGCCAAACCTTTTTTCTCCAGTATGAATATGTATATGTCTAGTTAGCTGACTCTTAGTTACACTCCTATATTCACATAAATTACAGGCAAACGGCTTTTCTCCTGTATGATTACTCGTATGAAATTCCAGCTTGCGTTTAGTTATAGTCCTGTATTCACATAAATTACAAGCAAACGGTTTCTCTCCAGTATGAATACGCATATGTTCATTTAGACGAGTTTTGGTTACAGTCCTATATTCACATAAATTACAGGCAAACGGCTTCTTTCCTGTATGATTACTCATATGCAATTCCAGCTTGCGTTTAGTTACAGTCCTGTATTCACATAAATTACAAGCAAACGGCTTTTCTCCAGTATGAATACGCATATGTTTATTTAGACAACTCTTAGTTACACTCCTATATTCACATAAATTACAGCCAAACGGTTTCTCTCCAGTATGAATACGCATATGTTCATTTAGATGACTTTTGGTTACACTCCTATATTCACATAAATTACAGGCAAACGGTTTTTCTCCAGTATGAATTTTCATATGCAACTTCAGACTGCTTTTAGTTATACACCTGTATTCACATAAATTACAAGCAAATGGTTTTTCTCCAGTATGAATACACAAATGCCGTTCAAAATGGCTTTTAGAAGTAGTCCTATGTTCACATACATTACAAATAAATGTCTTTTTTGTTAAATGGATATTTTTATGAGTTTGAAGATTGGATCTACAAGTTGTTATAAATTCACAAACATCACATGCAAAATTTTTCCCTTTATTTTTATTCTGGTCATCCACGTCAACCGTATCAGTCGTTTCAACTTTTATTTTGTCCATTTCATGTGTACTACTCTCTGTAATAGTAGTTTCCTCCCTCATATTCGGTCCAAAGTTTTGGCTAATATTAGTGTTAGTTTCATTGTAGTTATGTTTTTGTTCCGTATTGTACAGAAAATCATCGCCAAATTCACTGTTTAAATCGTACAAGTAGGGTTCAAGTTTGATTTCTTCTTTAACGATATCCAAATCGAAATCATATTCAAGCTTAGCCTTTGAATTTATTCCAGACATTCTTTTAAACAATTTCCTGTAATAACACAAATCACAAAGAGTATTACAAACAGCGTTTGGTAACTAGTGACTAACCTCTAATTATTTAAAAATACATATAACAATGTATCCCTGAACACACACACAAAGCCGATAATAATAATAATTATTGAGTATTCTTACTGGTAAGCACCACGTAGGCACCGCAGTAAGCATGACGTAAGCACTTAACAGTAAAATGATTAATTTGTGGCAGTGGTTATTATAACGGCGCCGTACACGATTATACAAAGTGATTAAGAAGGTCATAGATTTGCTTGACTATAAATTTCTCTTATAAAATAAAAAGTAGATCCTTAATTAATGAGAGCTGTGCCTCATTCAAAACTAACAGAGAATATAGCGGCACATAACAATTTATGTGTAAACAGATTTCTAAATGATTGACTTTTTTGCAGGTTGACAATGAAAAAAATTGGTAACTCTGCTGATAGTTATTTAAAAATACACGCGTAAGACCACATACGCTAACGCAACGGCCTCAACACCGAAAGGTATAAGAGGTTAACGATTACATACATACATACATATAACAATGTATCCCTGCACACACACAAAGCGGATAATTATTATTCTTACTGCTTACCTGCTTACTGGTAAGCACTAACAGAAAAAATAGGTTAACTTTTGGAAGTGGTTGTGGTTATTATATCGTAGTGATGGGCGGGTAGTAATATACGTTACTTTATTATTCGTTACCTACTCGTTAGGATCCGAAGTACCGAATACCTACAAATAAATTAATGTATTCGGTACTTTTCGTGATTAGTTACTATTCATTTTTAGGTACTTTTTACTCGCCTTTTCACGAGTTCGAATTGCTATCACAATAAATAATTATCGAATAGTTCATTCTCAGTCATAACATACTCCTACGCCGTAATTTGAAACCATCAAGCCAAAACCCAAACAATATTTAGAGTTTACTGGAGCGTAAGTAAAAGGCTGTAATAATTTATCAAAATGATTAACTCTGGATACAAACACATTTTAAAACTGGCTTTGAAAAATTATATCCTTCTTTACCCACTCTTTGAGATGGGCAATATCAATTTTAAGAGAATAAAAAACAATTTATCTTTAGTTTTAGTTCAAGCAATATTTTATTCAGGCGCGTAGGAGCCGTGGGGGCCATGGGGGCCAGTTTTAGAGGGGCCTGGCCCCCACAAAACTATGACTTTTGTATATGTTGTAAATATTATAATGTATATACAGTGTCACTGTTAAAGTCCGCATCATATGGGAAATTTTTTTATTGTTTAGTTTACGCAAATTTAGATTTCATGAACAGTTTTTGCTTTGAAAATAATGCAAAATGACGTTGACGATTTTTTTTATCAATCGGCTATACCAAATTCGACATATTTTCAAAAAAATTACAAAAAGTTAGGTTATTTTTCAAAATTTCGAAAAATGTTAAATACAAAAGTTTGTTTATTTTTCAGTTTTCTACCCACCTACCAAATTTGGACAATTCTACGGTGATCGCATTTTAAGCTTAAACATGCCTGTAATATGGCCTCCCAGAAGCTGTGATTTTTTACTCCGTGCAATTTTTTCTTATGGCCTTAAACCAAAATATGGTTGACCTTCGACAAAGAATTTCGCAGAAGTTTGAAGAAATTAATAATGATCCTCGGATTCTTCAAAATGTCACTAATTCTATTAAACACAGAATTCAAATCTGCCACCCAGAAAATGGAGGTCACATAACTCATCTACTTTAAAATAATTTTCCGTTAATAAAATTTTTCTGTTCAATTTGTATTTAATTTTAGTTTTTATAATAATTTAATCTGTTCTAATTTCTATCAGTTAGGCGTGGTTTTAGATTTAGTAGTTCTAATGACTTAAGTTGAATGACTTTAGCAAAGACACGATTTATATTTTTCATGGCCAAACTTAAGGTGAAATTTTTTCGATCTCACGTTACATTGATTACAAAAATCTTTAAAATATTTATACGTTTTGCAAAGTTCTAGTGAAACAGCGAGACTGTGCACACGTGTATACAAGCATAAAATATAAAAATTTCTGCACCACACATATAAATATAAGAATTTATAATGGTAAGAAATTAAGAATTTGTCGTTGTTGAAAAGAAAAACAATTTAGATTAAAAACAATAATATAAGAGAAATATACACTAAAAGAACTGATATTACCCGACGAAAGAATTTCACCTTTTCACTGATTCCGAATGCGTGAATTCTTGTCGCTCTGAACGTATATATAGGCAACACACAATACAATTAGGTATACTGGTTGAATACTAAATATAACGAACTGAAGAACTAGCAGACATGCTTACCGAACTTATGTTGGAAATAAAGGTAACGAGAAAAGATCTCGAAGAATACAAAGGAAAGGTATAATTAATTCGAGAAGAGAACAAAACACTAAAAGAAGAAGTCAAAGAACTAAAGCAAAGAATAGAAAATTTAGCTGCTGCGTTAGGCACCTCCGAATTAGAAATTGGAAGAAAATGGCACAATCTGAGGTGTAATTAAATTCGGAAATTCGAAAAATTAAAAAAAAAAACAGGAGGGAATTGCTGAAAGACTGTGGAAAAGCAACTGGGAGTTCTTTGATTCTTTGTAGTTTATGTGTGGAGTATATGACCATACACAAAGTAGCGCCAGTTTTGAAAATACAGTACGTAAATAATTAAATCGATATTTTTGTATTGACAATTATTTTTATTAGTATAAAAAACGGACAACTCACAACATTTAAAGATTTTATTTATATATACATTTATACTGCCAGGACACTTCACCATGTTTGGACACAAAATTTTTAAATTGTTCACTTATGTCTTTCGCGGTTTTTGTAGGATTTTTATTGATATTTGTATTTTGAAACGGGTATAAAGTAACATCTGGCATTCCCTCATTTCTCCAACTTCGTCACCATTGTTTTCACTGTCAAATGTCCCAAATGGTGCATATAAATTTGTAGAACTGGCTTAGGCTAGTAAAAAATTATGTAAAGCACACATCGACAGCCATATTGTTTTTGCCTTTTCTGAAGAAAGTTTTGTTGGTCTTCTTAAAACACGAAATCGAGCCGATATTAATCCAAAAGCATTTTCAACAACAACCGTGCCCTGGAAATTCTGTAGTTAAAAACGTGATTGAATCTAGGTTGATTTTTTAAAGGAAAAGGTTTCCATAAAAATGGTCTTGTGGCAAACGCATCGTCGGTGATAACAACAAAGCGTGCTGGTTCAGATTCGGTTGGCAAAGGTTTGGGTTCTGATACATTCGAAACATTATTTTCTAAAGCTGTAGACAATGAACAATTTGCATACACTTCACCATCAGATATACGTCCATTACATCCCACATCTACATATAGAAATTTATATTTTGCATCAACTACTGCCACGAGAACAATCCTGAATGTTCGTTTATAATTAAAATAGAGACTATTTTTTGGTGCTTTCATTACTACGTGCTTGCCATCCAGCGCACCAATACACTTTGGAAAATTCCAAGTTTTTTCAATATTCCTCAGCTACTTTGTGTCTTCTTCTTTTGAATTTGGAATCTAAAAACAAAAACATGTTGTGAAAAGACATTAGTATTTTACAAAAGCATTTTGGAGCAACGTCAACTTTGTTTCCGTAAAATTTACAAATAATGTTCTGGGAATTTTGCAGAAAAAAGTGTTAGTTCAGATTGCTTTGCAAATTTCAAAACAAATAATGTGTAAATTCTACTGAAAGTGTGAATTTAAAATACAATAAACTCCCGGAAGACACGAGTAAGCGCCGATTGTACGCGCAAGAGCACACCGAAAGTATTAGTAAACAACGCGCAGGGGCATATTTAAAACATTTATAAATACACATTTGAGGAAATATTGTACATTAAGGAAAATAAACAGAATGGAAGAACAGGTAAAACATGCAAAAACTATGGATTTGATGTTTAGAACTCTAACAAGGGATTTAAACCAAATTAAAAATCAGTACAAAATAAAAAGTTGAACAAAGAGAGCAATTAATGAAAATGCAAAGGGAAATACGAAAGAAAAACCTAATAATACATGGAATTGAGACATTAGATAAAATAACTGGTAGAGAGTTGGAGAACATGATAATTAAATTAAATTGAAACCGAAGAAAACAAAGTGGATCATATTTTGAAGCTAATCCCAAGCAACAAAAAATCACCAATTAAATTAATATTAACAAGAAGAAACTAATAATTTTAACAGCAGCAAAGAATTTAGCCAGAACAAAAATATATATAGAGGAAGACTATTCTCCTAAAATACTGGCAATAAGGAAAAAATTGCTACCTAAACTGAAAGATGCAAGAAAACTAGTAAAACACGTGCTCCTTAAACATGACAAGCGAATAATAAACGGGCAAGTGTATGAAAGGGAAAGTGAGAGCAAAGAAAATACGGCAGAATCAGCAGGCGAAGAAGAAAGTAATGAAGATGAGAGCGAAGAAATAGTGGAATTGACAGGAGAACCAGGGGATTATGAACAACAAAACGAAAATAAAGAGGAAAAGGGAGGTAGATCTACCAACAAAGAAAAAATGAACACTCTGAAGAAAGAAAAAAGTTTATAATATAACCTTTACAGGTATAACTGTCTATGCCTCAATAGAAAACAACGAAGCAGAAAATAAGGAAAACCTCTACCACGAAGACTTACAAAGAACTTATAACAGTATATCAAAATAGGATGCAGCAATAATCTTAGGGGACTTTAACGCCAAAGTAGGCAAAGAAATTCGAAACCATACAGTAGCACGTATACATACGATTCATTGAAAGACAAATGAAAATGGTCTCAAACTAATAAATTTTGTAATAGAAAATGAATTAAATATTGTAAGCACAAGATTTAAACACAAAATAATGCAGAAGGGAACCTGGAAGATCCCAGGCACCAATAACGTGAACCAGATTGACTATGTAATGATAAATAAGAGAACATTACCATTAGTAAGAGATGTTAGGTCTTAACAGACGAGCTTTAGGAGACACAGACCATTTCCTAGTAGTGTCAACAATAAAACAAAGGATAAATGTTAACAAAATAGATAAAGAAACAACAAAACAAAGATGGAATATTGAGAAATTTAGAAATTCCAGATTATCAAAAAGAAAGATAGAATAAGGAAAAAAAGATGAGAATATAAACGAAAGATGGATAAGAACAAAAAACATAATTACAGATATGGCTACAGAGACAATAGGAATCAAATTCAGAAATAAGTCTAAAGAATGGTTTACTGACCAATGTAGGATGATGATAATGAGGAAGAACAAAACATAGCTAAAATTAATATCAATAGATACTAAAGAAGCATTAGAAGAATACAAGGAGAGAAGAAATAATGCAAGAAGAATCATAAGAAAAACAAAAAGAGAATATGAACGGAGAAATGCCTAAAATAGAAAAGTACAAAAAAACTAATCAAACTCGAAAATTTTATAAAAAGTAACAGACCAAATTCAAAGATAATGAAATGTAAAAATAAAAACGGGGAGATACCTACTGGCAGATCCTAAAAACATACTCGACAGATGGAAAGAATACTATGAAGAACTGTAAATGAGACAAACGAAAACATGAAGCACAAGAAAAATTTGAAAACGTAGATGATGGACAAAGTGAAATAACATATGAAGAGATTGTAAAAGTAATAAGAAGCATAAGAAGTAATAAAGCACCGGGCAATGGCAGAATAAATTGAGAACTTTTGAAGAAAGGTCATAAATTATGGAAAGAAATATATGAAATAATAAATTATGTGTGAAAAGAAGAAACCCTCCCTGAAGAATGGGGAACAGGAATCATAAAGCCGATTTACAAGAAGGAAAATGCAGCAGAATGTAGCAACTATAGACTCTCAACAGTAATTTATAATAGACTTAAGGCATATAGTGAACGAATAATAGGAAAATATCAAACAGGATTTAGAAGAAACTTCTCGACAGCAGACAACATCCATATTATGAGACAAATTATTGAAAGATGCTGTGAGTACAATATAGAAATGTACTGTCTTTTCATTGACTATAAAAAGGCCTTCAATAACGTACAAAGAGATATACCGTATTTCCTCGATTCTAAGACGCACAACTACGGTTGCTATTTAAAAAAACACAAGTTTATGTTATAACTCAAAACTTAATATGCAAATTAAAAATCCAATATCGCCATTAAATTTTACATGAAAAAGTGCCTTAAGAATGTTTTTATTTGTTGTTCCTATCTCTACAAACAAAAGAGTTATAACTCCGAAAAGAATTTCTGAAAAATTCAATTTTCGCTTGTAGCTCGAAAACAAAGGGCGATATTAAATTTCGGTTTGCACCATTAGATTTGTCTCAAAAATTTGACCGGAGACACCTTTATTACTTTTTGTGTAGATGTAATAGTTAAGGAGATAGCCTGCAATCCCTTCGAAAATGGGCCACCCTGTACAGGTAGTTAACTAAGTGAAGGTGTGAGTAACTCGTTTAAGCGGATTATATCAGTTTTACATGGATTTGCTTGACTATTAACATTATGCACAGAGAAAATGGATAGACTATACTACATACACCAACAGATGATGTCTTTGGTGAATATATGGCCACAAAACTGAAACAGCTGCGTTCAGATGGAAGAAGAAGAAATTTAAAACGTATTATTCAGAAAGCTATAGTGGCTGAGAGTGAAGATGACAAAGAATTTTCTTATTTATCAACTGCATCAACACCTGTATTAGTATGATCACCAATTTCGCTATAGGATGTACATTCAAACAATTGTGACATTACTCTTCAATCGCTACGGACAACAAATAATTGCTCTTTGACACCAACCGAATCATATCCGACATCCATACCACCACATTCTCCATTTGAAAAAAACTGTCTACAGTTTCCAAGCTACCCAGGCAACAGATAGAAACTACTCTCAAATAACAAGCTTTTGTGAAAGTTACTCACCTGCAGATAATCTCCTTTAAAACATTAAATAAAGTTTCACAAACTTCAGGAATAATTCTTGCTATAGTTGTCACCCGAATGCGAAATAAATATGGTAAAGAATGGCAGCTATCGCCTAAAAAAATAGAGTATAATTTTTATGTAAATTTTGTAACAAAATAAACATTTTTATTTAATACCTATACAATTGAAAATGTTTTAAATTAGATCCACTATTTTTTTTTCGGTATGTTTCAGTATATTTATTCTGTAGAAAACTACAAATTATATAACTTTTATAAAAATATTATGTAAAAATTTGATACAATTTACTTTAACATTATCTACGTACCTGTTGCCAAAAATCTTAAAGCGTGAGTCTTTCCGAAGGTGAAATTGCCAGCCTGAACTGAGTATCTTCCTTTTTTATTATTAGCTTCACTTTCTTCAGTAAAAACTCATAGTCTTTAGGGCACGTTCGCAAACATTTGATCTTAAGTCTTCGTCATGTAATTCCTTCAATAATTTAGTGAAAAATCCGCTCTCTTGCTTTTTTAATATACAATCTAATCCACACACTTCTTTCCTTTTTTTATTTCTCCGCTATTTATTTTTTTCTTGTTCATGATCAAAATAATATCAGCAGCTGTTGCCTTTTTTGAGTTCAATAAAATTAAGTTTTTTGTGTGATTTTCATGATAAAAATGTTAATTTTAAAGATGCAAATGCGATTACTACAAAATTACTTTAGTGTTTATGTTATTATGAAAGTTAAGTTACTTCCAGTTTACGAGGAAGTGACAAATATATAATTTTTCATTGCGATTATGAAATCTAAAACAGGAAAACCATGCAGGTAGCAAGCATGCATACATACATACTACACTATATTTTGAAGCTATGTTTATTTTATTAATCTTAGGTTTAATCATAGATTCTTTCAAGATTCGTTGCAACTAAGAAATGTGTGAATCAATCGTTGCATCTTCAGAGTAATTACGCCCTATAAAACCACATCTTTGAGGCATCTTAATTGTAATTTTATTAGCTAGAAAGGAATTTAAACGTTAAAAAATAAATGAAACATTTTCTAAAGAGACTCCCTTTACTTACTTAAACAAACCTAGTCCGCATCGTATGATTTTTGAAACTTGTTTTAGATGCACTTCTATATTCACATTAAGTACAGGTAAACGGTTTTTCTCCTGTATGAATATTCATATGTTTTTTCAGATTGCTTTTAGTTACACTCCTGTATTCACATAAATTACAAGCAAACGGTTTTTCTCCAGTATGGCTACTCATATGCAATTTCAGCTTGTTTTTAGTTACACTCCTGTATTCGCATAAATTACAATTAAATGGTTTTTCTCCAGTATGAATACACATATGTCTCTTCAGACAAGTTTTAGTTACACCCCTATATTCACATAAATTACAGCCAAACCGTTTTTCTCCAGTATGAATACGCATATGTCTATTTAGCCGACTCTTAGTTACACTCCTATATTCACATAAATTACAGGCAAACGGCTTTTCTCCTGCATGATTACTTGTATGAAATTTCAGATTTCGTTTAGATATAGCCCTGTATTCACACAAATTACAAGCAAATGATTTTTCTTTGCTATGAGTATTCATATGACTTTTCAGATAGTCTTTTCTTATACTTTTATACTCACATAAATTACAGCCAAACCGTTTTTCTCCAGTATGAATATTCATATGTCTTTTCAGATGGCCTTCAGTTACACTCCTATATTCACATAAATTACAAGCAAACGGTTTTGCTCCAGCATGCATACACAAATGGCGTTGAAAATAGCTTTTAGAGGTAGTCCCATGTTCACATACATTACAAATAAATGTTTTTTTTATTATATGCATATTTTTATGAGTTTGAAGATTGGATCTACGAGTCGTTCTAAATTCACAAGCGTCACATGTAAAACTTTTCCCTTTATTTTTATTCTGGTCATCCGCTTCAACTGTATCAGTTGTTTCAACTTTTATTTTGTCCGTTACATGTGCACTACTCTCCATAATAGCAGTTTCCTCCCTCGTATTGCGTTCTAAGTTTTGTTTAATATTAGTGTCAGTTTCATTGAAGTTATGTTTTTGTTCCGCATTGTAAAAGTTATCATTACCGAATTCACTTTTTATATCGTTCAAGTAGGGTTCAAATTTGATTTCTTCTTTGACGATGTCCAAATCGAAATCATATTCGAGGTTAGCCTTTGACTTTACTTCAGACATTTTTTATACAATTTCCTGTAATAATACAAATCACAAAGAATATTGCAAGCAGCATTTGGTAACTAGTGACTAACCTGTAATACGTATAAAAATGTACTACAGAACAGAGTATTTTTAATGGTCAGCAACGCAGTAAGCACCAGGTAAACACCAAGGAGAATAAACCACAGAACACTCTATAAGAATAAACTAAGTTTATTATATTATTATCTTAGGTAAACACTAATAACAGAAAAATAAGTTAACTTTTGGAAGTGGCTATTATATCGGCACCGCAGACAATTAAAATAGGCAACCCCACTTATAACATCCTTCCAAGAATATTCTTTAAGGTGCATTCAGACTCAGAAATTTTGTCCGGAAAGTTGACGGTGAAATTTAGACGAACCAATCAGGAGGTGTGTAGAATTTACCGCTTCTTACGATTCAAATTCTACACACCTCCTGATTGGTTCGTTTAAAATTCTCCGTCAAGTTTCCGGACAAAATTTCTGAGTTTGAATGCACCTTTAACCAGCTTGGGTTTTACCTGTGGTTGTAAACATGTACTCGTAGTAGGATTAACAGATGCATTAAAATTCTTTTATCTACTCCTGCTAGGATAAGAACCTATTATATCATTCATTTGAGTTCGATAATGAAGTTTATTATCGCACTGAGTGAGATAATGAATTCATTATCAAACCCAGTGGGATAAAACAATACCGGGTGATCCAGAAAAAACAGAATTAGAGCAGGCCGTGACCTAGTTACCAAAGTTGGTATCCCGTGATTCGCCTACTGTGAGCGTAAGCAGAGCAGAGACACTATTTACCATTAAAGAGGTTACGTTAACTGGTTAACTGTCAAAATCGTTTAATCGTGCAACAATATTATTTTCTGTGTTTTAAATACTAGTAAGTAATTGCCTGTTTGTAGGCAGTCTAAATAAATAAATAATTTTACTTTATTTAATAACCATCAATGTAATTAGGTAATTACATCCACTAATGCTTTTATTTTAGGTTACACAAAACAACATTTTGGTAGTAAACAAGAAATTTATTTACAAAATAAGGAAAATTGGCAACTTAATAATAAATTTACAGTAAATGTTCAAATATTTCACCTTCTGTTTCAATGCATAATGCTACACGTCTCTTCATATTATTAAATGCATTTTGTAAAGTTTGACGATCGAACGCGTTGCAGGTACGAACTATTGTTTCCATGAGGTCATTTAAATCGTTGTGCCTGTTTTTAAATACTGTATTTTTTAGGTGAGGGAAAATGAAATAATCCATGATCGTAAGATCTGGGGAACGGGCAGGAAAGTCTACAATTCTGTCATCAAAGAATTCACGAAGAAGTCCTATTGTTTCTTGTGCCGTAGCGTTATCTTGCTGGATGAATCCATGGTGTAATTCCTCTGGATGCAGTTGATTAATAAAGGGTACCAATAAATTATTGCGGTACCTCTCTGCTGTGACTGCTTCATGAAAAAATATTGGCCCAATAATGCGTCTCCTTGATGCGGCTATCCAAATACCTACTTTTTGTGGATGCAAAGGAGTTTCGATAAACTCATTTGGATTTTCGGTACCCCAGATGCGCATGTTTTGACTATTTAGGTAGCCTGAAAGGTGAACCCATGCCTCGTCACTAAAAAAAGTGTTGTCAAGGACTTCGTTATCATTCACATGTTCCGAAAACCACCGACAGTACTCGACCCTTCGAACAAAATCAAGTGGTCTTAATTCTTGTACAACCTGAACACGGTGTTATAGTAGGTAGTAGTTACGTGGCAGGTGTCAGAGACACAGCCAGGTGGCCGGGGTGTCACGGTATGTACCACGATTCATGTATTAAATATAAACTAGTAAAACCTGTACGTACGTTTATTTGTATTAAATATAGCTAGTAAAACATGGTGTCAGGTGTGGTAGCATGTTGATGTTATGCCTTGTAAACTGAAAAGTGCATAAAGTAGTGAAAAGTTTGCACAAGGTGACGATCACATTTTTTAGGTTATAATAATCGAAATCGGTGATTAGTGCATAAACGATATTCATTATGGCGGAATTGCAAGATTTTCTTAGTTTGCAAACGGAGAACATGAGATTGTTAAAAGAGCAGTTACAACAAACACATGCAGACGCAGTTAACAGAGTTATCCTCCCGAGATGTGAATTCAACGAGTGCTCCAAGTCAATTAAATCATGTGCCATGGCCAAAACCGTTACAAGTTGAATCAGGAGATATTCGCGAAAATTACGAGTTATTTGTGTCAAATTGGAACACATAGTACGTAATAGCCACGGGTATGGATAAGTGGAATACTGATAAAGAACCACAAAAAGTGAATATTTTGTTGTCAATTGTTGGCGACACAGCAAAAATTAAATACAACAATTTTGGTTTAGAAGAGACAGATAAAGTAACTGTTGCTCAAGTTTTGACCAAAATAGGTGATAAGCTAGTTACAAAAAAGCATCCAATGTATGAACGATGGCAATTTCATACCTGCAACCAATTAATTAACGAAAGTTTTGATGCATACTTGGTAAGGTTAACCAAGATTAGTGATAATTGTCAGTTTGATAAGATCGATCCCAAACAGATCAAACAAATTATGCTTCGTGACCGTATTGCCTTTGGAGTACTAGATCAAGAACTCAAGAAAAAGTTTTTAAAAGAAGATCCAGATAAGCTGTCTTTAGATGACGTGATTAATACATGCAAAGTCAATGAAATCACAGAAGATCGCTTCAAACAAATACATAAAGAAGAACAAGTTGTGAATAAAGTGTCAAATAAACGTATTGCAAATAATGGGGATAAGTTAAAAACTTGTAAATTTTGTAATAAGAAACATATATTTGAAAAGGGTGTATGTACAGCGGCGGATCATCTATGTGAAATTTGTGATAAGAAAGGGCATCTGGAAAGCTGTTGCTTTAAAAATCAAAAGAAAAAATACAAGGGTAATAAAACTAAAAAAGTGCTCGAAGTTGTTAATCAAAGTGAATCGGACTCTGATGAATGTGAAGTCACAATTGCAAAAATAACAGATAACTCGAAGTGCGGGGGTGGCGTAAAGGCGGACTTACAATTAAAATTTGGAAAACGGTGGAAAACAATTAGCTGTCATTTGGATACAGGAGCTAGTGTTTGTGTAATTGGTTATAAATACTTAGCTGATCTAATGGGTAATACTAAACCTATACTAAGTGATTCCAAATACAAGTTGAAAAGTTTTGGAGGAGACACAATCCAGGTATTAGGTGAAATTTACCTACCATGTAGACACAAAGGTCACAATTATCGAATAATTTTCCAAGTTGTAAATGTTGACCATGGGCCACTTTTATCTGCAAATGCTTGTTCAGCGCTAAAGTTGATAAAATATTGCAACGAAATTACTGCAGTGAACGAAGTTTCGGATCCAGCCGTGCAAAGTAAAATTTATAACGCAGAAGCTGAAACGATTATGGCAGAATATGATGACGTATTTCAAGGTTATGGTGAATTACCGGGAGAAATAGAGCTAGAAGTCGATACCAGTGTCAAACCTGTTATTCAGCGTGCTAGAAGAATTCCGATAAGTTTAAAAAATGAATTAAAAAAAGAGTTAAATAATTTAGAGCATGAAGGAATTATTATCAAGGAGGAACAACACACGGATTGGGTAAGCAATATACTGATTGTTAAAAAAACTAAATCTTTTCGTATATGCCTAGATCCTATTCCGTTAAATCAAGCTCTAAAGAGACCTCATTATCAATTTACAACCATCGATGAGATACTACCAGAGCTGGGCAGAGCCAAGGTTTTCACTACCGTTGACACTACCAAAGGATTTTGGCAGTTGAAACTAACAGAAGAAAGCAGCAAATTAACTTGCTTCTGGACTCCATTCGCACGATATAGATGGGTACGTCTACCATTTGGTATCTCGCCGAGCCCGGAATTGTTCGCGATGAGAATGCACGAGCTAACTCAAGATTTAAAAGGTGTGGAAGTTATGGCTGACGATGTTTTGATCTATGGTTCAGGGGATACTATGGAGGAAGCATTGATGGATCATAATGAAAATCTACGAAACTTATTAGAAAGGTTCAGAAAGAATAACTGTAAGTTAAATAGATCTAAGTTACGATTATGTCAAACGTCTGTAAAATTTTACGGCCATATTTTAACAAACGAGGGTCTTAAGGCAGATTTCTCAAAAATTGTCGCAATCCAACAGATGCCGACACCTGTTAATAAATCCGAGGTACAACGTTTCTTAGGTGCAATTAATTACTTAAGCCGTTTTATAAAAAATCTTAGTTCTAAATGTGTGCACTTACGTCAATTGAGTTTAGATAAAACCGAATGGAAATGGACTGAGGTTGAAGAACTAGAATATAATAAACTAAAAGATGCGGTTGCCGATATAAGAACATTAAAGTATTATGATTGGAATCAACCTCTCATAATGGAATGCGATTCAAGTTCTGTGGGATTAGGGGTAGTCGTATACCAAGATCATCAAGTTGTTGCATATGCTTCGAGGGTTTTGACCAAAGCTGAACAAAACTATGCTATGATAGAAAAAGAACTTTTAGCAGTAGTTTTTGGTTGTGTTAGATTCGATCAGATGATTGTGGGTAATCCTAAAGTTACAGTGAAAACAGATCACAAACCGCTTGTTAATATTTTTAAGAAACCATTATTAAAAGCTCCTAAGAGGTTACAATTAATGCTCATGATTCTGCAGCGGTATAATATCAATGTACAGTATGTTAACGGAAAAGAAAATATTGTTGCTGATTTTCTATCCAGAGCCGCTTTGAATATGGCAGAAAAGGATTTTCAAAATGAAATGAACAAATTCAATGTATATTCTATTTCATCTAATGAAACTAAAATTTTTGAAGATATTAAGAATATAAAATTAATAACAGGTTTAAAAGTCACTGATGAAAGAATCAATTCTATCAGGAAAGAAACTCTTAAGGATTTGTCACTACAAAAATTAATAACTGTTATAAACAATGGATGGCCAAAATATATCAGGGAGGTACCCGATGAGGTAAAAATTTATTTCAAGTTTCAAAACGAATTGGCGATACAAGACGGGTTAGTCTTTAGAGATAACAGAATTCTTATTCCGTATAATTTAAGGAAAGGAATGATAGAAAAAGTGCATGTAAGCCACAGCGGCATTGAAAATACACTTAAATTAGCTAGGCAAAATATTTTCTGGCCGGGAATGAGTGCTGAAATATCTGAAAAGATAAGAAACTGTTCAATCTGTCATAAATATTCAGATTCACAACAAAAGTTGCCTATGATATCGCATCAGATACCCCAATATCCTTGGCAATTAGTATCAATGGATGTGTTCTTTGTTAAATACAAAGGAAAGCAATTACAAGTATTAGTGATTGTAGATCATTACTCTGACTATTTTGAAGTAGATATATTAAAGGATCTGTCCGGAAGGTCAGTAATAAAAGTAATGAAACAACATTTTAGTAGGTTTGGGGTACCTGAAACGGTTTACTCAGACTGTGGAACGCATTTTATAAATAAAGAAATGCAGGCATTTGCTGCATATTTTCAGTTTCAACATTCGGCATCGTCACCGCACCATCATGAAGGTAATGGTAAGGCAGAATCAGCTGTGAAAATAGCTAAGAAACTCTATAAGAAAAGTCAGGATTCCGAGGATGATTTTTACTGGACTCTGTTGCATTGGAGGAACACACCGAACAAAATTGGATATAGCCCAGCGCAAAGAATGATGTGCCGGACAACGAGAAATGGTGTTCCCTCTGCCGATATCAACTACATGCCAAGAGTGATAGAGAACATTACAAAAACAATAACAGATCACCGTAAGAATACTAAATATCATTACGATAAAAGAGCAAAGTTGTTACCGGATTTGCAGATAGGGCAAAATGTTCTTGTGCAAATGAAACCAGATGTTAATAAAGTGTGGTCGAAAGGCGTGGTGGAGAAGAAGGTTTCAGAAAGATCGTATGTGGTGAAGGTTCAAGATGCGAATTACCGAAGAGATAGGGTTCATATTAAGTCATCGCCAGACATGCCGGCAGAAATTCCAACAGAAACGGTACCGTTAGAAGATACTACAGTGGAGAAATCTGGTCCGAATGATCCTGAGCAAACAACTTTAGTGATTGAGAAACCTCAACAAGATATTAGGACGACAACACAAAGTTCAACTGAAAAAACCCAACCACCTCGAGCAACGGAAGGGACTTCACGTCCTCAAAGAAACGTCCGACGTCCGGCTAAGTTAAACGATTATTATTGTGACTAATATGCAGGTTCCTACAGTATAAGTTGGTTTGAGATATTAGTAGTAGTATTTACTAGAAGTTTTTTTTATATAAATGGCATATTTGATTTATTTGTTTTATAAGAAGGGATGATGTTATAGTAGGTAGTAGTTACGTGGCAGGTGTCAGAGACACAGCCAGGTGGCCGGGGTGTCACGGTATGTACCACGATTCATGTATTAAATATAAACTAGTAAAACCTGTACGTACGTTTATTTGTATTAAATATAGCTAGTAAAACACACGGTATGGGAACATGTGTAAATCTTTTTTTAGGATTCGATGACATGTGCCATAAGATAAATCGCTCTGCTGAGCAAGTTGACGAACAGATGTCGTTGGAGCTTCAGCCATTCGTGCTTCAACATCCTGAATATTATCTTCAGTTCTTTTTGTAGGCCTTCCACTACCACTTTTTCGTGTAACGGTTCCAGTTTCGTCAAATAAATTTAAGCATTTATGAAGTTGTCTTATTATTTGTTGGTACACCGCTGGGAAATTCGGAAATTGTTGCCGAAAATCTTCAATGCACGTAGATATCGAATAAATCCATTCTCCATTATCCTGCTTTACACCATTTCTGTAGTAACTTTTAATAAGAAAAGTTTTGTGCTCTAATAAGAACATTTTTTACAGATAAGAAGCACTCACATTCTTAAAATGTCAAATTTATTTTTCAAGTAACAAATCAGATTACCATTGATATGAAATTTAAAAAAATGAGAAGCAATGTTACCAACCTTAACAGCTTAATCAGTACCTGCTCTAATTCCTTTTTTTTCTGGATCTCCCGGTATTTATGACCAAAAGTTTTATTTTTTATGAAGAAAATACCTTCGTTGCAGCTTCTTCTATGTCCAACGGAATACTTTCGCAAATATTTACCGGTTTTTCTCCACAAATCAAGGAAATTTAAAACAGGAAAACCATGCAGGTAGCAAGCATGCATACATACATACTACACTATATTTTGAAGCTATGTTTATTTTATTAATCTTAGGTTTAATCATAGATTCTTTCGAGATTCGTTGCAACTAAAAAATGTGTGAATCAATCGTTGCATCTTCAGAGTAATTACGCCCTATAAAACCACATCTTTGAGGCATCTTAATTGTAATTTTATTAGCTAGAAAGAAATTTAAACGTTAAAAAATAAATGAAACATTTTTTAAAGAGACTCCCTTTACTTACTTAAATAAACCTAGTCCACATCGTATGATTTTTGAAACTTGTTTTAGATGCACTTCTATATTCACATTAAGTACAGGTAAACGGTTTTTCTCTTGTATGAATATTCATATGTTTTTTCAGGCTGCTTTTAATTACACTCCTGTATTCACATAAATTACAAGCAAACGGTTTTTCTCCAGTATGGCTACTCATATGCAATTTAAGCTTGTTTTTAGTTACACTCCTGTATTCACATAAATTACAATTAAATGGTTTTTCTCCAGTATGAATATACATATGTCTATTCAGACAACATTTAGTTACACCCCTATATTCACATAAATTACAGCCAAACCGTTTTTCTCCAGTATGAATACGTATATGTTCATTTAGATGACTTTTGGTTACACTCCTATATTCACATAAATTACAGGCAAACGGCTTTTCTCCTGCATGATTACTTGTATGAAATTTCAGATTTTGTTCAGATATAGTCCTGAATTCACACAAATTACAAGCAAATGATTTTTCTTTGCTATGAATATTCATATGACTTTTCAGATTGTGTTTTTGCTTACTTGTATGAAATTTCAGATTTTGTTTAGATATAGTCCTGTATTCACACAAATTACAAGCAAATGATTTTTCTTTGCTATGAATATTCATATGACTTTTCAGATTCTCTTTTCTTATACTTTTATACTCACATAAATTACAGCCAAACCGTTTTTCTCCAGTATGAATATCCATATGCCTTTTCAGATGGCCTTTAGTTACACTCCTATATTCACATAAATTACAAGCAAACTGTTTTTCTCCAGCATGCATACACAAATGGCGTTGAAAATGGCTTTTAGAGGTAGTCCTATGTTCACATACATTACAAATAAATGTCTTTTTTATTAAATGCATATTTTTATGAGTTTGAAGATTGGATCTACGAGTCGTTCTAAATTCACAAACGTCACATGTAAAACTTTTCCCTTTATTTTTATTCTGGTAATCCGCTTCAACTGTATCAGTTGTTTCAACTTTTGTTTTGTCCGTTACATGTGCACTACTCTCCATAATACCAGTTTCCTCCCTCGTATTGCGTTCTAAGTTTTGTTTAATATTAGTGTCAGTTTCATTGAAGTTATGTTTTTGTTCCGCGTTGTAAAAGTTATCATTACCGAATTCACTTTTTATATCGTCCAAGTAGGGTTCAACTTTGATTTCTTCTTTAACGATAACCAATTCGAAATCATATTCGGGATTAGTCTTTGAACTTATTTCAGTTTCAGACATTTTGAATACAATTTCCTGTAATAATACAAATCACAAAGAGTATTGCAAGCAGCATTTGGTAACTAGTGACTAACCTGTAATTATTTAAAAATACGTATAAAAATGTACTACAGAACAGAGTATTTTTACTGGTAAACAACGCAGTAAGCAGCAAGGAGAATAAAGTTTATTATCTTTGGTAAGCAGCAATAAGCACCAGGTAAACACTAATAACAGAAAAATAGGTTAACTTTTGGAAGTGGCTATTATATCGGCACCGCAGACAATTAAAATAGGCAACCCCACTTACTACATCCTTCCAAGCATATTCTTGGGTTTTACGTAGTATAAGGTCGATGGTTTTACCTGTGGTTGTAAACATGTACTCGTAGTAGGATTAACAGATGCATTAAAATTCTTTTAACTAAATTTAAATATTTGAATCCCAGATTTTTCTGTGGTTCCTCATATTTTTAAAACTTTGTAGCAGATACATTACTCGTAATAATATAGTATAAGTATATAATCCATTCACTTAACTCCCGTGACATAAAAGTAACCATGTGTTGGTTAATATGAAAATCCCTATTAGGCTATTAAAAATTTTTAGATTTGAGATTGGCGCACATTTAAATTTAATGCTTTTGTTTTTTTGTTTTCACTTTGACACTTAAATTATTTATTATTCAAGTTACGTGTTATAATTCATAATCTTTAGAGAAATGATGAACAGAAGCACCAACGAAGTTTAGTATCAAAGATTAATAAACCCATTTTTACCTTGTTCTACTTAATTTTACGAAAATGACACATGATTTATCATAACCTTACTTTTCAGTTTGACGTTAAGTACATTCACTAAAAAAGTTGATAGGTTCTGTACATAAAGTACACTCCAAAATTTTCATTTGACAGCGTAAACGTCACGGGAGTTAAGTGGATGGATTATACACGTTTTTCTATAATTAATAATTTGAATCAAAATTACATGGGACTTCTCGAAAAATCACATAAAAATTGTCACTGAAAACGGCAAAGCCGGTGGTGTCATATTTTCTTATTGAAATTCTTGAAAAAGTGGGAAACAATTGCATTAACGTAATTGTCAAAACTTTCTCCTGATAATTATTTATACAAAAAAACACATTGGATAAAAATTCATTCCGTTATTCACAGTAAACAAGGTAATAATACAGGGTGTCCCGGGAGGAACCTGTCAAACTTTGGGAATATGTTCCTAGGGTCATTTTAAGAAAAAAAGTTCCGATAAATAAAGATTCGAAAGTACCATCGCGTTCAAAGAATACTGGTACAGCGAAATTTTGGCTGTTTAAATTTGGTTTGAAGCCACATAATCAATTGCGTTAGCAAGCTATGACCATGAAACATCAACGTGACAGTTCTATGAATGAAAAATCTAAAAAACTTGTCAGTTTGACAAATACTTAACCTCTATTTGACATATCCGATTTACACACAAAAGAAGTGTGTGGAAGTGCCTACCTGCCTACATCAATTTGGACTAGTTATTTCAGAAAACGCTTGCAAAGGAAAAGTTTTTCGATTATTACTCGGAAACGGTTTGTCCTACCAGAAAAACTCAAGAGGCCTTTTCTTTTTAGAATTGGTTGTCGATTAAGAAACAAATACATATTTTGAAAAAAAGCAGTGGCGTATTATTTTTTTCGTCAGAATTATTTATTTTTTTGCTGTCACGCACGCCACTGCTGGAATTGTCAAAACTAGTTGGATCGAAAAAGAGTCTCTTCGTGCCAGTATAGTGCATACCAAAGCTCAATTTAATATCTTAAATCGTTTTCGAGATATTTAAAAAAAAGCTTATTTCTTCTCGAAAAGGAAGTAGTTTCGGACCCTTATTTATAGGAACTTTTTTCTTAAAATGACCTCAGGAACATATTTCCAAAGTTTGGCAGGTTCCTCCCGGGACACCCTGCATATAAATGTTTTTTTTGCAATTTGAATAAATTTATTTTTACCAGATTACCTGTTTTTTTTTTAATACTATTTTTGCCCTCAATCAAAAAGGAAATGATAAATCTACTTCCGTAAGCATTACGACTCCGTTTATTGTCAAATAATTTTTAAAATTGGCGCGCAAATATTTTACGTTTGACCTTGACGGCAGCCAAGATCGGATGTGGCGCGAGACGCTTGTAAATCTATGGCCTTCTTATTAAAAGCATTGTCAACTTATGAAAAGTCGATTTTTTTTTATTTTGTAATTTGATTGAGTAAACTGAGTATTGCGCCTTTGCAAAATTTTACGGCCGAATTTTAATTCGTTACCATGTTATGGGAGCTAAAAGTTTAAGCTATGACGTCGCCTATGTCGGTCGCCGGTAAGAGCTCTAACATAGCTACAAGTACAACGCTAAATTTAGGTTATATTGCCGTGTTTTTAGGTTATGTTTCCGTGTTTTTAGGTTATGTTGCCGTGTTTTTAGGTTATGTTCGTTGTGTAGCAGCCTCCGGTGAGCTCCGGGGGTCGACACCAGTGACGTTACGTATGTAGGATCTGAATTCTCTCTACCCGTTTATTGTGGTTATTATCAAAGATATTGAAATTCTACCATTGCGGGTACTTTTACGAGTATTTTAACTAACATATTTTGATATTTACTAAATATGTTGCATAAGTTGACAATGCCTTTAATCACTTTGCATAATCGTTTACGGCGCCGATATAATAACCACTTCCAAAAATTAACCTACTACGGTGTTTGGTCAGTTTTTATATGTATTTTTAAGTAAATACAGGTTAGTAAGTAGTTACCAATTTACCAAACGCTGTTCATAATACTCTTTGTGATTTATATTAGTACAGGAAATTGTATAAAAAATGTCTGAAATAAATTCAACAGCTAACCTCGAATATGATTTCGATTTGGATATCGTCAAAGAAGAAATCAAACTTGAACCCTTCCTGGACGATATAAAAAGTGAATTCGGTGATGCTAGCCTTTACAATACAGAACAAAAACATAACTTCAATGAAACCAACGCTAATATTAGTCAAAATTTTGAATGGAATACGAGGGAGGAAACTGCGACTATAGAGAATGGTGCACATGAAACGGACAAGCTAAAAGTTGAAACAACTGATACAGTTGACGTAGATGACCAGAATAAAAATAAAGGGAAAAGCTTTACATGTGACATTTGCGAATTTAGAACGACTCGTAGATCCAGTCTTCAAGCTCATAAAAATATGCATTTAATAAAAAAGACATTTATTTGTAATGAATGTGAATATAGGACTACTTCTAAAAGGAATTTTACACGGCATTTGTGTATCCATACTGGAGAAAAATCGTTCGCTTGCAATTTATGTGAATATAAGAGTGTAACTAAAAGTCATCTGAAAAGACATATGAGTATTCATACTGGAGAAAAACCATTTGCTTGTAATTTATGTGAATATAGGAGTGTAACCAAATACGCTCTGAAAATACATACGAGCAATCATACAGGAGAAAAACCATTTGCTTGTAATTTATGTGAATACAGGAGTGTAACTAAACGTTATCTGAATAAACATATGAGTATTCATGCTAGAGAAAAGCCACACACGAATTAAAAATAATTTGCTTTTAAACGATGTGGACTAGGTTTTTTAAAAGGTAAATAGTCTCTAGAAAATACTTGGTTTATTTTTCAACTTTTAAATTTCTTTTTAGGTAATAAAATTACAATTAAGATGCTTTAAAGACGTGATTTTATAAGGCATAATTACTCTGAACATGCAAGTGATGAACGTCGATACATATTTACTAGTTGCAACGATTCTTCAAAGAACCTACGTAAAACCCCATTAATTACATGGTTTTCTTTTTTAGTTTTTTTTAATTTCTTTATCAACTACATGTGTATTATGAAATATCTGTACATATTAAGAGTATCCACATTTAGATAAAACTATGTATTCGTAATCGTGATGACAAATTATATATTTGTCACTTGTAAATTGGAAATAAACACTAAAGTAGTAATTACTTTTGCTTCATTTAAAATTATCACCTTTATCATGAAAATCACACAAAAAAATTAATTTTGTAGGAGGCTTTAACTATCTATACCTATTGCTGGCCATATTTCCTTACGAAGTGTGAGCACTGATACGTTTACCTTAATTTTTCACAGCTAGAGGTTGCAATAAGTTTGTAGTATGGTTTGCTTTTTGAATTGATGTCTGTAATAATGATAAAAGTACTGCTGCGTTAAATTTCTAATATTTCTGGAATATTCGTATAAATACCACTAAATGCCAAAGCAAGATTTTTACACAGGAGAATAATCAATCCATCCGACATTGAAATAAATAGTGTTGCCATACCATTACCACATTAAATCTACCAGGTAAATTTATAAGAATCTAATCATTGAGCATTTATTTAAAGTATATTTTAATTTATTGTGTAAATTACAGATCCTATAAATGTTGAAAACATTACTCTAATGATGTCAGACTGTCCGAGCCAGTTAGAGAAGGTATTGATTTACCAAAAACTATTACCCTACCTACAGAAATGCCAAGTGTTTCCATATTAGAATATTCATCCAGGAAGCGAATGACACCATCCAAAAAAATTATAGAAAAAGGTAAGTGTGGGTTTTTACACAATTACAAAATTAAAACAATGCAGATTCTGTTCTATGGAATTTATTTTAGTCCTTTTCACCCCGGCTGTCAGTCACCGATCCTGTTGCCATGTCAGTTGTAGTCGTACTTCCCGGGTCCTGTTACGTTCGCCCTTAAAAAATCCTTTTGTAAGATAATAAGGGTTTGCATACCTAACGGGACTTTGAGTTTGAATAGAAAACCAACTAATGTTTGCTACAGTAAGCTTTTCTTTTGAAAATATATCTAATTATCCTAATATTACTATATTTTAGGAATTCTACAGCGGCAAAAGTATGTGTCATTTATTCTAGATATGCCATCTAATTCAAAAAGTAAAATTAATATGTTTATAAGATAGGTATTACCACTGTAGCTGACACAAGAGCAATAAGACGTTCCCTGTTTGGCAAAAGTAAGTTATTTATGCCTAAAAGAATATAACCCTATTTTAATTATTGTTGATTTTAGGATCAATTCTTGGCCTTGCCGGGGTTAATAATTATTACTTCATATTCCAATAACTCCTAGTATTTCTCCTGTAATTTTTTTAAATTAAAAATATCGAGTGGAATTAGTTAAATTTCACAGTATTTAGTTGATCAGTTGCTGTATGTATTAATGAATTTGCTATTACTAAAAGGAGTACTCCCGATGGCAAAGTGGCAATGCCAGAAGATGATAAAGATACTGCTGATGAGCTTCTTAAATTTTTAGATAAAGTATTTGATAGCATTGATGGGAGTATGGGCTATAAACAAATAGGTAAATCATTAAAGACTTTAACTAGAACTAAAGGTAATTTCAAACAAAAGAATATGTGGGACAGAGCCGTTCCAATTTTTAACAGTGTGATATTTATAGGTAAACTGATTGAGCCAAACCAGATGTTTTAAAGTATTGGATTTTAACTCTTCACGGACTTCAGTTGCTTAGGGAACATTTGCAAAATTTAAAATTTAAATCTTTTCCAACTAGAGCGTTTAATAATCAGGATCCGTTAGAAAACTTCTTCTGTCAGGTTCTTTAGTACAGGATTAGAAATATTAATCCTACTTGCTCAGCTTTCGGATCTTATTTCAAAACTGTGAAAAGCATAAATCTGTAGTGCACTAATTAATCTCAAACAATTTCTTACATCTCCGTTGTTGCCAGACAATATTCCTTGGAATCGGCTCTGTTATAAAATATATTTGCGATTTTATAGCGAAGAATTTTAACCTCATTCAAAAATTGTGATGTTTGTTCCAAAAACATATTAAATCTTGGAGAAAGCTCCGGTTCTAATGAATTTCTAATCACTAAAAGAGTACAAGGAAGCAAACTTAATATACTGCAATGAACAGTTTAATTTAGAAGTTTAGACAATAATTATTAGAAATTTCTAATTGTGCTTCATGGTACTTACCGCAAGTTAATTCTTAAACACAAGTTTAGTTATAAAATAAAAGATTCTGTGAGCACAAGCGTAAATTTTAATTTTCAATTTTGTGAGCATACACAAGTTTTAGAAAAGGAAATTATTAATAATTTTTAATTACCTTAAAATTGTTAACAGAATTCTTTGTGGCAAAGAAACTCCTCGTTTAAATGCAGATGATTTCCAAAAAAGCGTGTATGATTTTTATTTAAAACACAAAAAAGTAGGTAGATAGCTCGCAATATTTTTAGTATTTTTCCTGTTATGGTACACTAATTTTAAATTATGTAATTTTCTTATACTATAGTTGCACCTATCTATTTATGTACATATTTTTTTAATTTTTTCTTAATCTAATAAAACTATGGCAGTATTTTATACCATTTTATAAATAATAAATACCATTTACACTAATACGTGTTTTATTACTAGTTATTATTCTTTCTTGATTAATTTTTTGTTTCACACTTTGTGCTTTGCATTTTATTACTGCACTTTTTTTAATATGAGAAAACGCTACTCGATACTCAAATGAAAGTGCAGTATATTAGTACGTAAAAAGCAAAATACAAATTAAGACATGTAATGGTTACAATTAAATTTTATGTTCTATTATGGCATATTTTATTTATAAAAATAAACAATACAACATCAAAAAGAAAGAAATCAATTATTCTATACAAATTTTTACCTTATCAATACACAAAATGTTTTAGTCCACATACATGCAAAACCTTTATCTGCTGCCCATATTTATCCTAGTAAAAAGACGTTGAAACATTCCTTACAGAACGTCGTCAAAAACTTAGCAATGGCTGTACCTTGTGTTTGTTGCAGTGTACCACAAAACAAAAAACATATGATAATCTTAATTTTAAATGTTCGTAAGTCACTTTTATCCCCAACTACTCCTTTAAGTTTGTATCTGTATGAGTGCTCGTATGCAATTTCAGATCGTCTTTAGTTACACTTCTGTGTTCACATAAACTACAAGCAAAGGCTATGTATATTCATATGCTTTTGCAGGTTGCTGTTTTTTGCACTCTTATATTCACAAAAAATACAAACAAATGGCTTTTCTCCTGTATGATTACTCATATGCAATTTCAGATTGCGTTTAGTTATACTCCTGTATTTACATAAATCACAGGCAAACGGTTTTTCTCCAGTATGAATATTAATATGATTTTTCAGATTGCTTTTTTTTGCACTCTTGTATTCACATAAATTACAAGCAAATGGTTTTTCTCCAGTATGAATTTTCATATGCAGTTTCAGACAGCTTTTGGTTACACTTTTATATTCACATAAATCACAGACAAATGGTTTTTCTCCAGTATGAATATTCATATGCTTTTGAAGGTTGCTGTTTTTTGCACTTTTATATTCACAAAAAATACAAGCAAATGGCTTTTCTCCTGTATGATTACTCATATGCAATTTCAGCATTCTCTTAGTTACACTCTTGTATTCACAAAAATTACAAGCAAATGGTTTTTCTCCAGTATGAATTTTCATATGCAGTTTCAGAATGGTGTTGGTTACACTCCTATATTCACATAAATCACAGGCAAATGGTTTTTCTCCAGTATGATTACTCATATGCAATTTCAGATTGCTTTTAGTTACACTCCTGTATTCACATAAATTACAAACAAAGGGTTTTTCTCCAGTATGAATTTTCGTATGCAAATTCAGATTGCTTTTAGTTGCACTCCTGTATTCACATAAATTACAGGCAAATGGTTTGTCTCCAGTATGAATACACAAATGCCGAGTAAAATTCCTTTTAGAAGTAGTCCTATATTCACATATGTTACAAATAAATGGCTTATTTATTAAATGCATCTTTTTATGAGTTTGAAGACTGCTTCTACGAACTGTGCTAAATTCACAAACGTCACATGTAAAACTTTTCCCTATATTTTTATTCTGACCATCCACGTCAATTGTATCAGTTGTTTCAACTTTTATTTTAATTGCAGTTTCCTCCCTCGTATTCTGTCCTGAGTTTTGGCTAATATTAGTGTTAGTTTCATGGAAATTATGTTTTTGTTCCTTATTGCAAAGGATATCGTCACCGAATTCACTTTTTATATCGTCCAAATAGGGTTCAAGATTGATTTCTTCTTTAACGATATCCAAATCGAAATTATATTCGAGGTTAGCCTTTGAATTGATTTCAGACATTTTTTATACAATTTCCTGCAATCATACAAATTACAATCACAGTGTACTACAAATAGCGTTTGATAAGATAACTAATAATGACTAACCTGTAATTATTTAAAAATATATATAAAACATATGTTCGAAGAGTAAACCACGAGTAAACACGTCGTAAAAGTTAATTTTGGGAAGTGGTTATTATATCGGCGCCATAAACAATTATTCAAGGTGATTAAAAGGGTTATAGATTTAGATGACAATATGAATTTCTCCCATAAAATAAAAAGTAGAATCTTAATTGATAAAAGCTCTGCCTAATCCGAGCCCAATAAAGAATATAATGGCACTTAAAAATTTCTGTGCAAACAAGTTTTTAAATCACTAGATGTACTTCTTTTTAATCACCTCGTACCGGGTGATTATAAATGTTTGCCTTTTTTTGCTGGTTGACAATGAAAAAAATTGGTAACTCGGCCGGTAATTGTGTTTTTTAATCATTTATTTTCTACATGCCCCATTACATACAGTAATATTACATGCGTCCCATGCGTGTATATAATTATAACTTAGTTTCTATAATTAACACAAGTATTATATCTAAAAAACGATGGTAAAATAGGACCAGATATAACCAAACGGGTAGCTATACACGCTATACATAAACAGAAAGATTGTAAAGCTACAGGTCCCGATAAAGTACATGGAGAAATTCTTAAAGTGCTTTCAGACAAAAATCCATTTATTGATCATTTGACTACCTTGTTTAACGAAATACATAGTACAGACAAAATCCTTCACGACCGGTTAAAGTTGACTTTTATCCCACTTCCAAAAAAGCCAAAGTCAACAGGATGTGTTCGCCTTATAAGTTTAATGTGGTATATTCTTAGTGTTCGTGAGCGTTATACAGGGAATTTTTCTTTTTAGCACAGAGCAGGTATTAATACCTGCTCTATGTTTTTAGTATACATATACCCTATGTATGGTTTAAAAAAAAAACGTGTCAAAAGTCCTATATGTAGGCAACCAACTATGCACTAAACTTTAAGTTTTAATTTTTTAAGAAAAAATAGCATGCTGTTGTCGTTTTTATTTTCATTTCTGTGTTGTGTTGTTGATATTTTATTTTTGAGAATAATCATTGAATTAAAATTATTTTGATATCTACCAATTTTGATTTATTTACAAACATAACCTTTACTCACCACAAAAAATAAAAACTAATGTCCCTAAATTCGCAGCCAGAGTGACGTTTAGTGTATAGTTGGTTGCCTACATATATGACTTTTGACACGTTTTTTTTTTTAACCATACATAGGGAATATGTATACTAAAAAGAAAAATTCCCTGTATGTGTATAACAGAGATACGCGATGTTGCCACGGAAATTAAACATGATGTTAAATTTAAATATGAGATCAGAATATCGACCATAATCTTTAAGGAGGCCATCGCTGAATCAACTGGTGGAATAATAGTAAACGGAGTTGTAGCGAACAATATATGGTATGCTGATGATATTGTTATACTAGTAAGTAACATCAGAGATCTTCAACAATTAATCGACAGAGTTGTATTTAGCAGTAAGAAATATGGTTTAACTATGAATGTAAGAAAAACTAAATGGATGGTGATAACAAAGAAAAACCGACAACCAGAAATATTCACAATTAATAACAATATCATAGAGCAAGTGTACGCCTATAAATACTTATAGTGGCCATTCATGTACAGACAGCCTGCAGTCCGTAGATCTTACGATCTGAACTGTCGTGCTCTACACACCATTCAGTCCACCGTAACGATCAAATCGTCAGTTGCAGAACTGTCAGTTCATGGACTTCACCGTACACGCACATATCTGGTATGAAGGTTTTTGTCAGTCCTGCACTGTTTCTGTAGCTAAATGGTGTAAAAAAAATGAATTCGTTTCAAAGAAAAAAATTGGCGGCGGTTCTTGTTATTCCTATTATTGCAAGAGCCTATAACTAAAGTAAACAAAAGATTTTGGGCAAAAGAGCGGTTATTAGAGAGATAATTTTCCCATATGGCCCTCTTAAGAAAATTACAAGCCAATGCCAAGGAAGATCTGAAAGATTATCTGAGAATATGTTTCAAAACACTGTTAAATTTATTAAAACCATATATCACAAAAAAGATACCGTAATGAGAAAAGCTATTACACCTGAAGAACGACTGATTGTTACGTTGAGGTATCTAGCAACTGGAAGAAGAACTAGGAAAGATAATTCCAGAAACTTGTAAATATATCTAAGTATAAGGCATTAAGGAAGGATTATTTGAAGGTAACAGAATAAAACAATTATATTCCAGATTAACGTTAATTAAACGCCGCTTGTCGGAAAAGTGTCAAGTTTCTAATAACTTTACGAAGATCGTAATAATAAAAATTCGACTGTAAAATAAGTAAAAACAAAGCAATGTCAATATACCTACACATCGATTTGAGTAAGAATTCTATTAGGTATTAACTAAATTATATCACTAGTGAGGGGGAACATTTTCGGTTATTCCTATTTTTGTTTGTTTAAATTTTTTAAGGCTAAGCTGGAAACTTCAGTATTCCAGTGATTGAGAACAAGCCTTCGTAGACTTTTAATATTTCTTAAAGCTATTTCCGGCTGTGGACATTGAAGAAAAGCAGATTTTATTATATTTTTTGTTACAGTTCCCATACGCAATGCTAAACTTCATGTTTTAGATAACAATTTTAGTTGCATCGAAAAATTCTGGTTTTAAAAGGTCAAATCGTACGTTTTACAGCAGTGGTTTTCTTTAATCGTATTAAAAGCCTATCTAATTCCGGCATATCATTCGAAATTACTGTTCTCATTTATATGCGTTTGTGCTTTCCCAAAAGTTCTTCGGCATAGTTACAATTTAATATATCGTTCATAGCCGTCTTGGATATGCGGTCAGTCTTCATTTATAGCAAACACTTTTTTTTTAAACAGGTAATCATTTTATTTGAGATTCACTTAAAACAATTTTCTCGTCTGTAATTATTTTCTGATCGCATTGGACACTTTTTCCTACGTCTTCGAAGATAATTTTTCTTAAAATACTCAAAGCAAACAGAGCATGCAACATAATTTCCCTCTGATGTTCTGCAAATTTATCTTCATTTTCTTTTGGTATTTAACTCAAATATTCTAAGCTTTTTTAATTTAATTTTAATTGGAAGTCTACATACAAAATAAGGTGCAATGAGCCATTAGGTTCGTAAATGAGGCGTAGTTTGACCTTCCATTTACTTTTACACGTTTTCCAAAATTTACTAGAACCCTATTGCTGTTCGATACGTTTATTTCACTTCATTCAGGTCCAGATATAAAGTTATCTGATGATCCTGAGCTAAGATCGGCGAAAAATCCGGATTCCATGGGATCTTCTTCGCTAATAATCATAATAATCGTCTTTATTGTTGAAAAAGGCACAAACAAAAACTTTCGATTAAGTAAAAAAAATAAATAAAAAATATATATAAATATAACTTAAGTAACAAAATGCGCAGTTTAGCTGCCTAATGACCTAGATGCTGTTCTTCCACTGAACCCTGAGAATCAGTGTGAAATTGGATCTCGAGCAAGATGTGCATCAATGTAGATCAAATATACATTTAGATAACGAAAAGAAAAATCAAGTCCCAAGTGAGAACCCAGATAAATTCTAGCTTAAAATACGAGCGCGATTTTGAATTAGGAAACTAGTTAGATACTAATTTCTAACTAAGCTGCCTAGCTAGGTTAGGTGCTGGAATACTGTTTCATGTATACCTAGGATCTAGCTTGAAATACCAACTCAAGTCTAGTTAGGTGTGCTACTAGGACCCTGCTAACATCCCAGTTTTCCTCTCTCTTTACACCTATCTCACACAACCTTACACAGAAATACTGCATAAAAATGAGCTAATTTTCTTATTCTTTACCTACCTGTATTGTGCTTAATGTTACTTGCAAGTGTTTGAACTGTCAATCATCCTAAAGCTTTTTAAATAATATTTTAAATGCAGTTTAGAAAATAAATTACTAATTTGATTATATTCTTCTGAATGGATTCTAGCTATATTTCTTTTGGGGTTAAAAGTAAAATATTTATAGTAGACAAAAAGTAAATTTAGAAGAATTAGCCATGAAAATCCTATATAAGTACTCTAATCCCACAAAAATAAAACAAAATGCCTTTTGCTTTTAACAGTCACCATCTTGCAGTGGTATAACCTTATTTCAAAATTTTGTGCCTACTCCTGATGATACTCTATTTATATGCTATTTAACTATAATATTATTACAGTTCTTCACAATTTATATTAACAATAATAATAATAACAATGAATATATGGGTAACAATAATATACAGTGAACTGATATTTAAAACTTATAACAATTATAAATATTATAAAATAACGCACATTGTGGTACTACAAACAAAATTCTAATCTAGTTTTATACAACAATTTTTTTATTGGTACCTGCAATTTCAGATTGTCTTTGGTTACACTCCTACATTCACATAAATTACAAGCAAATGGTTTTTCTCCCGTATGAATATCCATATTTTTCAGATTGTGCTTGTAACTGTACGAACCCCAGGTGTGCCACCCTTTACAGTTTTTCGCTGTGATCGTCTAGTTTTTCACTCAGATTTCCGGCACCCTCAACTCTTATTGGTTAAGTGAAAATCTTACCCTTTACTTAAATCACTGACTATGTAGTCAGAGGACCCTTAATGTTGTTGTGGTTCTTTGATCTAGAGTAGCTCACCTTATAAAACAAGAAATAAATACTCCACCAAGTTTAATACATATATTATAAAGTCAGATTTATGTACAAATATTTACAAATATAGTAAATAAGTAAGCATAGTGTCATGAACACCAGACTAGGCAAGTTAATTAAGGGCAGTGGCGTGAATAATTATCATACTTTTGTTTATGACTTTGATGTACTTCAGGTGGCCTGAGTGTGTGGTTGATCACAAGAAATTATGCTGGAAGTCGGTGTCAGTCATATGTGCGATTCAAGATCGATCTTTTATGTGATTGATATTATAACCAATCTTAAGCGGCCAGAGCCAAGTGTGGTTTACAACCAATCTTTTAACGAGGGTGTAATTGCCCTCTAACGAGTGCGTGCGCTATGCAAGACTCTTAATTAGTACATGAGAAAGCGTTGCTTCTCATGTACGAGAATATACGAGATACTAGGTATCCTCGTACATTGTAAATTAATGTTCAGGGATGTTTCACCCTATCGTTGATTGAGAATATGCCCAAGACATATCTCATTAGTCAGAATTGTCGTTTTATTGTAATTAATTGTGATCAGTACTTACACCAGGACAACCTTCAGTAAATTTTGATAAAGTTTAATCTTGAATACGTGAAATGTATTAAAACTGCTAACTTTTCGGTTAATTTGGATTACTCAGGGAGGCTCCTTATGAAAGATTTCTACTAATGCGAAGCAACAGAGTCCAGCACTGCTAACTGTATACTTTACAGTACGTAGGTATACTCGATTAGCGTACTAATCGAGCTCCCAGACCAGTATACAGCGTATAACTGAATAATGAAGACTGGTTGTCTGATAAGATTTTCTTGTATATTTATACTAAAAATTCTCATGTAGCGGGGCGTGTGTTTAGATGTTCTCACGAGTGTTTTCATAAATAGCTTGGTTTCCAAATGTTCCCATGCAACCCTTGCTCTCTAATATCATAAATTTCATGGCCGAGTTAAAATCCCATTGCCCTGGAATATTTTTAATTACTCTGAAATTTGACACCTTTAGCAGACCACTTGCGGGTCCCCTTGTTTACATATATGCGGCGCTAATTTGCCAAAAAGGAACGTGATTTTACGACGAAGATTTATGGTATTCTGTTATTAGTTTACACATGAAATCTATACTTTCAGCCACATTCTTGCCCCTAAGGAACACCCCTAGCGTCACGCTTTAAATAAAAGCAATTACATTAAAATATAATCCCTGAAAAATAGAAAATTAAATTTATAAACATGCAGGTGGCTATCACATGCTTTTAGTTACACTCCTAACTGCATACCGAAATTTCAGGCAAACGGTTTTCCTCCAGTATGAATTTTCATATGCAATTTTAGCTTGCTCTTAGTTACACTCCTGTATTCACATAAGTTACAGGCAAATGTTTTTCCTCCAGTATGATTACTTATATGCTTATTCAGATTGCCTTTAGTTAGACTCCTATATTCACATAAATCGCAAGCAAACGGTTGTTCTCCAGTATGAATTTTCATATGCAACTTCAGCTTGTTTTCAATTGCACTCCTGTATTCACATAAGTTACAGGCAAATGGTTTTTCTCCTGTATGATTACTCATATGTATTTTCACATTGCTTTTATTTACACTCTTATACTCACACAAACTACAAGCAAATGGTTTTTCTCCAGTATGAATGCTCATATGTCTATTGAGGCAACTTTTAGTTATGCTCCTATATTTACATAAATTACAAGCAAATGGTTTTTCTCCCGAATGAATACGCATATGTTTATTCAGACAACCTTTAGTTACAGTCCTATATTCACATAATTTACAGGCAAGTGGTTTTTCTCCAGTATGAATTTTCATATGCAGTTCCAGCTTGCTTTTAGTTACACTCTGGTACTCACATAAATTACAAGCGAATGGTTTTTTTTCTGTATGAATATGCATATGTGTTTTCAGATTGCTTTTAGTTACACTCCTATATTCACATAAATTGCAAACAAAAGGTTTTTCTTTTGTATGAATATGCATATGTGTTTTCAGATTGCTTTTAGTTACACTCCTATATTCACATAAATCGCAAGCAAACGGTCTTTCTGCCATATGAATTTTCATATGCAATTTCAGCTTGCTTTTAGTTACACTCCTGAACTCACATAAATTACAAGCGAATGGTTTTTCTTCTGTATGAATATACATATGTGTTTTCAGATTGCTTTTAGTTACACTCCTATATTCACATAAATCGCAAGCAAACGGTCTTTCTGCCATATGAATTTTCATATGCAATTCCAGCTTGCTTTTAGTTACACTCTTGAACTCACATAAATTACAAGCGAATGGTTTTTCTTCTGTATGAATATACATATGTATTTTCAGATTGCTTTTACTTGCACTCTTATATCCACATAAATTACAGACAAATGGTTTTTCTCCTGTATGATTACTTAAATGGTATTTGAGCTTGCTTTTAGTTACACTCCTATATTGACATAAATTACAGGCAAATGGCTTTTCTCCAGTATGAATTTTCATATGTAATTTAAGATTGCTTTGAGTGGTACTCCTGTGCTCACATAAATTACAAGCAAATGGTTTTTCTCCGGTATGAATTTTCATATGCAATTTCAGCTTGCTTTTAGTTACACTCCTGTATTCACATAAATTACAGACAAAAGGTTTTTCTCCTGTATGATCACTCAAATGGTATTTGAGGTTGCTTTGAGTTACACTCCTATATTGACATAAATTACAGGCAAATGGCTTTTCTCCAGTATGAATTTTCATATGTAATTTAAGATTGCTTTTAGTGGCACTCCTGTGCTCACATAAATTACAAACAAATGGTTTTTCTCCAGTATGAATTTTCATATGCAATTTCACGTTGCTTTTAGTTACACTCCTGTATTCACATAAATTACAAGCAAATGGTTTTTCTCCCATATCAGTCCCTTTATTTTTATTCTGGTCATCCATGTCAACTGTATCAGTTGTTTCAGCTTTTATTTTGTCTGCTTCATGTGCACCACTCTCTAAAGTTGCAGTTTCGTCCCTCGTATTCCGTCCAAGATTTTGGCTAGTATTGGTGTTAGTTTCATTTAAGTTATGTTTTTGTTCGATATTGTAAAGGATATCATTAACGAATTCATTTTTCATATCGTCCAAATTCAAGTAGGGTTCAAGTTTGATTTCTTCTTTGATGATATCCAAATCGAAATCATATTCGAGCTTAACCTTTGAATTTGTTTCAGACATTTTGCTGTAATAATACAAATTACAAACAGTATTACAAATAGCATTTGGTAACTAACGGCTAACCTGTAATTATCTAGAAATAGATATACAAACACATACAATCTGCACAAATTTACACAAAACACTACACGTGAACACAGAACATCACGTGAATCACAAAAAAACAAGTTAACAAGCAATCAATAGCAAGTGAGTAATGCGTAATGTAATGAGTATTCTTATTCTGTTGAACCATAATGTCACGCACGTCACAGAGGTGGTTATTATATCGACGCCGTTGACGATTATACAAGATACAAGATGATTAAAAAACTCAGACATTTAGTTGGCTATGAATTTCTTTTAGGAAATAAAAAGTGAACTTAATTGATGCTAGCTCTGGCTAATTCGAAACCAATACAGAAAACAGCACATAAAAATGTACATGCAAACAAATTTCTAAATCGTATGTACCTACTACTTTTTTATTCACCTTGTACCGAGTGAGTATAAAAGATTGCGACTGTTTTCGCAGGTTGATAATGCAACTAGGGTGACCAACTCCTCTAGAAACTCAACCCGGAGATTTTTTCCACTAATAAAAAAAGTCGGGATTTTTTGGAAATATGTATACAGGGTGTAACAAAAATGGTAAGCTGACTATACACAGGCGGCTTCTACGACTAAAAATAAGGAAAAAGTTCCTATAAATAAGGGTCCGAAAGTACTTCCTTTTCGAGATACAGGGTGTCCAAAAAAATAAGTTTTTTTTAATTATCTCGAAAACGATTTAAGATGTTAAATTGACCTTTGGTATACACTATACTGGCATGAAGAGACTCTTTTTAGATCCTACTAGTTTTGACAATTCCAGCAGTGGCGTGCGTGACAGGCCTCTTGAGCTGCTTTTTGGATTATTACTTGAAAACAGTTTGTCCTACCAGAAAAACTCAAGAGGCCTTTTCTTTTTAGAATTGGTTGCCGATTAAGAAACAAATTCCCATTTTGTAACAAGCAGCGGTGTACTATTTTTTTTTTCATCAGAATTATTTATTTTTTTGCTGCTGCTGAAGGTGCATTCAGACTCAGAAATTTTGTCCGGAAAGTTGACGGAGAAATTTAAACGAACCAATCAGGAGGTGCGTAGAATTTGAATCGTAAGAAGCGGTAAAAGTTAATCTCTGAATTCTCCGATCTAACTGACAAGTACCCCGATAAGGAAAGCAAACGATCCGTGGCGTGCGCATGAGTAGATTGAATAAACACGTGATGTTTGTTTCTTTTAACCACACTTTAACCTACATTATTTTCAGAAAGCTTATTGTTTTGTGATTTTCAGTTTTCGTTTGTCTGCTTTGCATAATTATCGTAGGTTATTTTGTCAATTTGTCTAATGTTACAACCAAAGATGATAAACGAAGGTTAGAACTAACAGCTGCTCGCCTCGCACCTGCGCAATTAAAGCAAATCGTTAGCTACAATAAACTTGCGAAACCTCCGGCGAGTCTGAATTGCCAAATTTTGTCCGGCAGAAAACATCCGTTTTGTCCGTCAACTTTCCGGACAAAATTTCTGAGTCTGAATGCACCTTGAGGGTTTATGTTCTGTGACTACATCCTACAGCTAATTTCTCAAGCGTGCGCGGTGCGGTCGGCCAGTCGCACTGAACTATATGTTAGTACATAGGAAACGACGGGACGGGGCGCTATTGCCGCTATTCAAACAAGGAAGTTTTAGTATTAAAACTTCCTTGTATTCAAAACATGACCAACTGCATCTATATACTTCGTATATAGGGCCAGTCCACTCCTTTTAGCCAAGACGCAATTTAGAACGGACGATGACGCCATTTAAGGTGAATTATACTTAACTAAAGGAAAAAATGTATAGTTCACCTCAAATACTCAAATGGCACCATCTACTAATTGGCAAAAGCTTCATTCATTGATTGATTACAAAGGATAGCTACAACCATGTATGAAAATTGGTGGGGCTTTCTCGTTTTATAATTTATAAAAGTTCAATGGAACCATGCAAATGAAACCGTTTCAAGAAGCCAAGCCAAGAATCCATTGTGTACTTGAAGCAACAAACAAAGCAGTTATGCACCAAACACATCTGCGAAATACAATAAACTATTTTCAAACAATAAATTATCACACTACCACACTTTGCAGGAATCTTAGGAGTCAGATTTTAAAGGTATTATGTTACGCCTAGTAGGCCATGTAACCCGAACAGCAGATTTGTATGTTGGGTTGCCGAAACATTAGGCGTTCAAAATAAATTAATTGCTAAGCTTTCGAATCTTCTTATTTTGCCGTTAATTTATGATTAATTTAATTGTAAAATGTTAACCATTAATTGAAATTATTATAAATTACCCGAGTAATATGTTGGAAGCTGTTTATCAGTAATTTTGTGAATAGAAACAACTCGTATCAATGTCGTTTTATATCATTTTGCATATTTTATAAATGCCTCGCGCAGGTTCGACCTCCAATGGTGCCGAGAATTTCTAAAAGCAGATGAGATTTGCATCTTTCTAGCTTGGACGGCTACATGATAGAGCACTTGATGTTTAAAATTAAAAAATAAATCAATAATTAAATGAAACTGCTCTGGTTTTAACTGAATGTTTTAGACACCAAGATGATATAACATGCTGCCTTTTATGAACTGGCTTACATAGTATAAAGTCGCCAAGCCAACCAATCAACGCACACTAGAACTAATTTCAGATCGTTGGTGCTACAGCCGGGCTTCGTCCGACCAGAAGTTCCAGATAATCGAATATATACTATGTTTGCTAGGAACAAATGCATTGGTGGAAAGAGTATTTTCGTTAAATAATAGAATATGCGTTTCAGAGAAAACACAAGTATCAGTAGCAACCTTAAGATTAATGGTGGTAACAAAAATTAACATTGTCCGGAATTTTACAATTTTCTTAAAAGTCAAGAAGACTTATTAAAACAAATTTAGTCAATGGAAAAATACCAATAAAATGTTTTCATTAGGTACAATTGCGGACAAAAAAATGGAAATACCAATGTTAATGTAGTGCTCGGTTTTTATTGATTTTAAATATTGTAATTATGCCTTTCGTGTCATATTGAATTTAAACTGTCAAAAACAACCACATGACGACTGTGATTCAATGATATGTAAAAGGCCCATTTACAAAATGTAAAAATTAGTGTTTCCATTTTTTTATCTGCAATTGTACCTATTACATTGAGTTTTTGTTGTTTTTTATGTTATCATTGGTCGGTATTCTCACCTCATATTTAAATTTAACGTCATGTTTAATTACCATGGCAACATCGGGTATCTCTGTTATACACATATAAAATTATATAAAGCTATATCGTTTTATGTTTACGCTAAAGACGACTTTAGTTAGAGACTACTTTAAACATAAGATCAGAATACGGCCCATTGTCATTAGCATTGTTAGTTTATTTTTTGTAATTTATATTTTTAATAAACAATTGTTTCCGTGTTATAAAAGTGCATTTAAAAATGTTCCATTTTAGATCCAAATATTTATAGTCACCTTACTTATGGACCAACCTGTACATATTTATATACTTAAATAATTAAAGTTTCTTTTGTATAATATTTACTAGTTAGATTTGTTTACATTTTTACAATTGCGTATTCTATTATGGCATTTTTTTAGTTATAAAAATTAACAATACATCAAAACACAAGAAATCAATTATTTTACACAAATATTTACCTTATCAATACCTACACAAAATGTTTTAGTCTACATACATGCAAAATCTTTATCTGCTGCTAATATTTATCATAATAAAGAGACGTTGAAACATTCCTTAAAAGAATGCCGTCAAAAACTTAGCAATGGCTGCAACTTGTGTTTGATGCACAAAACAAAAAACATTTGGTAATCTTAATTTTAAATGCTGTTTGTTTAAGTCTGTCACTTTTAACCTCAAGTACTAATTTGTATCGCTATGAGTACTCATATGCAATTTGAGATCATTTTTAGTTACACTCCTGTGCTCACATAAATTACAAGCAAACGGTTTTTCCCCAATATGGATATTCATATGTCTTTTCAGGTTACTTTTAGTTACACTCCTGTATTCACATAAATTACAACCAAATGGTTTTTCTTCAATATGAATATGCATATGATTTTTCAGGTTGCCGTTTTGTGCAGTCTTATATTCACAAAAAATACAAGCAAATGGTTTTTCTTCCGTATGAATATTCATATGATTTTTCAGATTGTGTTTTTTTGCACTCTTATAATCACATAAACTGCAAGCAAATGGTTTTTCTCCTGTATGATTACTCATATGCAATTTCAGCATTGTTTTAGTAACACTCTTGTATTCACATAAATTACAAGCAAATGGTTTTTCGCCGGTATGAATTTTTATATGCAGTTTCAGACAGCTTTTGGTTACACTCCTATATTCACATAAAGTACAAGCAAAGGGTTTTTCTCCAGAATGAATTTTCATATGGAATTTTAGTCTGCTTTTAGTTACACTCCTGAATTTACATAAATTACAAGCAAACGGTTTTTCTCCTGTATGAACACTCATATGATTTTTCAGAGAAGTTTTAATTGCACTCCTATATTCACATAAATCACAGGCAAATGATTTTTCTCCAGTATGATTACTTATATGCAATTTCAGACTGTTTTTAGTTACACTCCTGTATTCACACAAATTACAAGCAAATGGTTTTTCTCCTGTATGAATATTCATATGTGTTTTAAGACTGCTTTCAACAACACTCCTGTATTCACATAAATTACAAGCAAATGGTTTTTCTCCTGTATGAATACTCATATGCAATTTCAGATTGCTTTTAGTTACAGTTCTGTATTCACATAGATTACAGCTAACTGGTTTTTCTCCTGTATGATTACTCATATGCAATTTCAGATTGCTTTTAGTAATACTCCTGAATTCACATAAATTGCAAGCAAACGGTTTTTCCCCTGTATGAATACATAAATGCTGTTCAAAATGCCTGTTGGAAGTAGTCCTATATTCACATATGTTACAAATAAATGGTTTTTTTGTTAAACGAATATTTTTATTAGTTTGAAGCCTGCAGCGACAAGTCTTACTAAATTCACAAACATCACATCTAAAACTTTTCCCTCTATTTTTATTCTGGTAATCCGCAGCAACTGTATCAGTTGTTTCAACATTTATTTTGTCCGTTTCATGTGCACTACTCTCTATCACTGCAGTTTCCTCTCTTATATCCTGTCCTAAGTTTTGGCTAATATTAGTGTTAGTTTCATTGAAATTATGTTTTTCTTCGGTATTATAAAGGATATTATCACCGATTTCACTTTTTATATCGTCCAAGTAGGGTACAAGTTTGATTTCTTCTTTGACCATATCCAAATCGAAATCATATTTCAGGGTAGCCTTTGAATTTATTTCAGACATTTTTTAAACAATTTCCTACAATGATACAAATCAGTGTATTACAAACAGCGTTTGGTAAATAATGACTAACCTGTTATTATTTAAAAATACATATAAAAATGTATTCCTGTACACACACAAAACACTAAGCAACAAGCGGATAATAATTGAGTATAATTGCTGGCAGTTTGGTTATCTGTGATTACTGGTAAACACGCGGTAAACAGAGCATAGCTATCTAATAATAGTCCTTGAAACAGAGTAGTAAACACCACAGATAATATAAAAAAGATGAGAATCTGCTGTACCGGCGATGGGAATAGGATCTTGCGCGCCACCTGGCAGAGTAGTGCAAAAACAAAACACGCGCGCGAAATTTAAACCATTCCTTGTGAATATGAATACGTTTACGAATTTTTATAAAACTATTTAAATGCAAACAAAAATTGTCTGATCTGTTTTTTTTTTAGTTTTTACATAATGCGATAGTATTGCATTATGTAAAAACTAAATCAGGCAATTTTTGTTTGCATTTAAATAGTTTTTATTACCAAATTACCTATCATAAATAAAACAAAAATGAAATTTTAAATTTGTTAGATTTTATTTTAATTAAGAATAAATAGACAAATACAAACGTAAAAAAACATGTAATTAGAACACACAACGACAACTTATTTTAAAAACAAAGCTTGACATTTTATAATCATTTTATAGCCTACCTTACAAAAAAATATGAAATATGTATTCTATTAACAAACTGTTTACTTTTCATAAGAGAATTTTATTGTCTCCAACAAAATTTTATTTTTACAAAATTCAAGGAGAATAAACTAAGACAAAAATATAATAAGTATACACAGAGGAATTGTGAAAGAAGATAAATACTACGTTATGTTTCATTGTAAAAGTGTTTAACTATAATAATATATAAGCTAATAAGCATACCTAAAAAGTTTTCGTAAAAGTAAGTTTATGTTCAAATACTTAAAATTCAAAAACTAATCTATTTACAAGGTTATCAGTGGTGTCATCTTGTTCAATACTTAAGTGTAATATTTTTTTAAATTACCTGCAGACACTGTTCTGTTCTGTTAATTATTTCCTGAGTATAATAAAATAGGCTATGACGTTCTCCGATGCATACATAAATTATATTGTTATATTTAACACGTACACATTACACAATATTTTTAATTTTTAATCACATATATTCAACTCGTACACATTACGGATATTTAGCACAATACTTCATGTTTAATTTTTAACCGCAAATTTATGATGTATTCCAACAAGTTTCGTTTTAGTGTAACTGTTTTATTTCACGAACTGTTGTTGACATACATAGCGACCGTTCAAAATTTTTGCAAAGTAAGCGCATTTTTTAATTTTAATGGGAGATGTGATCCTATAGTTTTCTTTACAGTTAAAGTATTCTGTAAATATTAAAATAATTACAGATACCTAAAAAAGCGTCATCCCAGAGAGTAGTGCGGAACTAAACATCCTTGTTTGACCTTGGTCATAAGAGATTTAAGGGCCTGGTAAACACTAACAGAAAAATAGGTTAATTTTGGGAAGTGGTTATTATATCGGCGCCGTAAACGAGAATACAAGGTGATTAAACGGTTATAGATTTAGTTGATATACATATACAGACTGATCGTAAATCATTGACCTTGCCGCTTTATAGCGTGGAGGTGCTGAATTCAGAAAAAATGGTGGTTTGTCGTACGGTACCTGTCACTCCCGATTTTCAACGACGTGTAGAATTTTGCGAATGGTTTAATGCTAACCTCAACCGTGATGATAGACTGGACCTTACTTTCTTTCCGAAATAGGATACATACGCTAGAAGAACTGCAAGAAGCGATTGTTCAAGAAGTCAACAATATTAGCGAACAAATGTTACACAATATTTTTGATAATTTAAAGCGTAGAATTAATTTATGTTTAGAGGTAAGCGGTGAACATTTTGAACAACTTCTGTAACAAAAATTAATAAAGCATTAAATTAATGTTTTAATTATTTCAAATGGGTGTGAAATAAATTTCCTTTATTGTTAATTTTGAGGTTATGCTAATTTGTTTATGTTTGACTGCATTTTCAAGGCAGCGGCGCTGCCAACTTAAAAACTGAACTATGAAGCGGCAAACCGTAATTGAGCAAGTCATTACAATAGAGCGGCAAGGTCAATGTAATACGATCACCCTGTACATTTCTCTTAGAAGTATAAAATAAAAAGTAGACTCTTAATTGATGAGAGCTCTGCCTAATGCGAGACTAATAAAGAATATAGTGGCACACAAAGATTTCGGTGCAAACAATTTCTAAATCAACTACATGTACTATAATAATAATAATAACATAACGTTTATTCAGCTTCAATGTGTAGGATACATATATTTTTGCTATTAATTAGAATGTTATACTAAATGTCAGATCTATTGTTAAATATCAGATTTATTGAATTTATTGAATAAACATGTACTATCTACCCACACATTTGAAAAAGACTAATAAATTTAAAAATGCAGTGCATTTGTTATTAGATTGGCAGCATTACATGTTTTTAAAATTTAGTGAGATTTTTAGTTCCCTGAAATGTATGATAAATTGCCTTCTGTTCTCTTTCGGTAAAATTCATGGTTCAACATTTAGGTTACATTGCATGAAAATTTTATTTTATAATTTTTTTAAATGTCAAGATTTAAAATTTTCCTCCAATCATATACGTAGTAACCAGAAATAACAACATTAAACATTTCAAAGCAAATTTTATGTGCCACAATAGGTACCAATTTTGTTCAGTGCATGCCAACATAAATCTGGTGTTTTTGAGATCAGCGAACAGATAATACTTCTTTTTTATCACCTTGTACTGGGCGAGTATAAATGATTGCTTTTTTTGCAGGTTGACAATGAAAAAAATTGATAACTCGTTTGGTAATTTTTCTGTTTTTTTTTTAATTGTTTATTTTCTACGCGGGATCCGCGGATTTGGTTGAGAACGGACGTGTATTTTTCGTGCTCCGGTATATTAAATCCTAAACTGATTGTGCTGAGCTGTAAAATTACAGTGGCTGAATTAAAAGTGCGTAGTGGTTGTACCAATTTGTTATAGTAATTGGGTAAGACGTTAAAAATTCTTGTAAATAGTGTAAAGGTAAGCGAACGAAAACTAACGTTTCCAACAACTTGAGTTTCTATCTAAAAGGTTAGCGGACGGGCCAAACGGAAATAGTCATATTAAATAAATTTATTAAATATTAAAGTGCGAATGGTTAAAACTAAGAAATATTCAAAATACGATAGTGATATTTCGACTACCGAGGAAAATAAGCGGAAAAGATAAGCAAAAGAAAATAAAGATGAAAATTTTAGGAAAAGTCGAAAAATGTACAGAACACCACCAAATATGCTAAAAGAGCAGGAGAGTGATAGCGAAAGGGAAGAGACCAGGCGAAAAGAGCAATATGATAGGGGAGGGGAAAAGTTCGGCAAGAATAAGAAAGCTACCATGTCTCCAACTATAGAAAGAGAATCAACAGATATGTTAGAAATTAAAGGCATGTTAAAGTCATTATTAGAAGGGCAGAACAATTTTATGAAAGAAATTAAAGAACTAAGGGAAGAAAACAAGAAGCTAACGGAGCGAGTAACTACTCTTGAGAAAAAGTTTGAGATAGGTACTTGCGCGCATTGAGCGCAAAAAACAATATAGTGATAAAAGGTGCCAATATACATGCAGACAGGGCTAATGAAAGCATGAAAAAGGTTATTGAGTAGAATAAAAGTGAAACAATCGGAGCGCAAGCGAATGAAGAACGATATTATGAAGATAGGACAATTGAATGTAAGAACATTGTATCAGAAAGGAAAATTGGCACAAGTTGAGAATTAAATGGAAAGATATTGTATAGATATTTTGGGAATTAGTGAATGTGGGTGGACTGGATATGGATGGGGAATGCAAAACGGTTGCACATAGCCTTATCTATTCTGGGTTAGCAGAGGTTAGTGATCACCAATACGGCGCGGCGTGGGTATCATTTTAAGCAGAAGAATAAGACCGCTACTGATAGAGTGGAAACCCGGTAGTGAAAGGATTATCATGGCACGGAGTACGTTTCAAATGTTCTTGGGTGGAAAAGTGTGTAGCCGACATATGATACCAAGGTTCCATTTCTTGGGTATTTTGGCTTGTTCCCATATTTGTTTTATTATGTGGTATATTTGTTCTTCTATAGCTTTTCCACCTTTTTTAAATACATAGTTCGGCTGGGAGATTGTCCGATCCAGGCGATTTATTGCTCTTCTGTTTTTGAATTGCTTTTCTTACTTCACTCCTTGTTGGTACGTGGCAATTTTCTTCTTCCATGTCTTCTTTCAGTATCTGTTCCTCCTTCTACAATGTTTTCTCTAAACTCTAAGGCTTCTTCATTCTGATTTAGTCAAGGCTCACAAAGGGCTGTAGTGCAAAAAATTATGATGAAACGATTTGGTAATTAAGACAATACAATTTACCGTACAACATAAGTTGATTTGACCATTTGAACGACAACTGCGATGTGTGTTTAAGGCTGTAGTGCAATGCGATCGTATTGTTTCGCAGTATGGACCTTCTATACAATCTGTCGTACTACCAGCTACCAGCTTATCAAACAAATAAACTAAAAATAAATTTTGTATCTGCCTCATGCAAAATTTACTTAAAAAGTGCTTAGAGAATTTGATAGTTTACAAAAGGACATGCCAGTATTAAGGCAGTCTTGCACCTAAACATTGAGTTCGGTATAATACCCTCTGAATAAAATTAATACGTTTTCCTCCAGTGAATTTTGATATTATGGACATATATCTTTCGGTATAGTTTGTCGTAGCATTTTGATGAAGTTTATCTGCTTTTCTTATGACGTAATTACATATTTTCAGGATTTCCAAAATTATTTTTGCCGATTTTAATAAAGGTACCTACTACGTGATTTTCTATAGACACCCTGAAACAAACTTCTGTACAATTTGTGTGATCTTCAAAAATATGTCTTGCGGAATTTTTCAAACCTAACAGTAAATTGTTTAAATCGGGCGTCCGAGCTATAGTTCTACAATCTCACTAAAGAACAAAAGTTTATCATTCTTCTTTTAAGAATATTTCGAACTGCAATGTCATAAGTAGTAGTTTTTGATAGTTTCTAGAAAGGCTTTTTTGTTGTACAATTGACACATTGTAGTTTAATAACATAATGACCATATGACACGGTTTCCAATATTTTCGTATAAATAATGAAATCACCTTTGCCTACCACGTATTTATATCTAACACCATATTTCACTTCACTACTGCTGAAATCGGAATTTTGTATGTACTGGGACTCACTCTCAGTTCATCTCATACTGGGCTGAGACAAGCAAAGCTACTCATCCACAGAATCTCAAAAACCAAGTCCAAACAGCTTCTTAGGTTCAGTAGGAAGCACCTCAAGATTGTCACGGTCCTTCTTACAGGACATGGCCTCTTTAAAAGGCACCTGATGGGCCTCTCCCAGGACCCAAAGTGCAACGAAGCAGATGAAACCTCTCTTCATCTCCTTTTACAAAGTCTCAGACACAAAACATTGACTACTTGGAGCGCCTCTATGGACAAGATCCTGGTTTCGGGCTGAGTGCCAATCCGTATGATGGTATCTCCTAATTAGTGGCGGATGCACAATGGGCCTAGGGCCTGAGTGCTGCTACTTCGCACCGCCGAAGAAGAAGCTTATGATACTGATATCTGATAGATAAGTAAGATTTTTACCTTGAAAACTATAATTTTAAATAAATAAATACAAATAACATTTTATGCTTGTTCGATTTAAACAAAAAAAATCAAAGTTCTATGAATGTACTTGATTAAATCAGAAAAGCTTCCTCAGTTTATTTTATTATAATTAACTTAGCAACACAGGGAAAAATTAAACAAAAACTAACAAACAAATTGCTTTATTTGCCAACATTTCAACAACATCTTTAATACCTATCTACTATTTTTAAAGAAATTAACAACTTACAGATTAATTGGAATGTTTGGTGGTAGGTATTAAAAAATATATATCCTTATCACCTGTTTTGAATGCTGAAGTGGCGTTTTGAATTCCTACTATACAAGGAAGGCCGTACTCTCGTGCCATAATAGCACCTGTAAGTAAAAATAAATAACACAATCAGTTACATTAAATCTTACTATTAATTTCTCAAAAATTTTTCATTTAAATAGTATGTAACTTAAATAATACAAGAATTTTTGTGGGTTTAATGTTCATTCGATAGTCACAATAGCCAACAATATCGGTAGGACAAATCAGCATTATATAAACTGGGGAAGTCTCAATTTTTCCCCTTTTGCTCTGTTTCGTATACAGACAGGCCACAAAAAAGGAAGAAAAGTTCATACTTACTTCTGTATAATGTTCATGTTACGTTTTTTGACGAATTCATGCAGTTCATAAAATGAAAAGAAATAAATGAGTTCGGCATATGGTCATGCCGTCTGAAACCATTTGCTAGACCAGTTCACAAATTCTGCCCCGGAGTTCGTTAACCATTCTTATGAAGTCGGATTTTGTTTGTTCTCGTTGGCCTACGGAAGTTCTGCATTGTTTTGGGGGAAATTTTAGTATTTTCCTGTAACAAAAATATGTATGAATATGAATAACACAAACAAATAGCAGCAAGATGTAGGGAGTATTTTAAAGTTTATGAACGGGCTAACATCATGAGCGTGAAGTCTGCTCGAGTGATAAGCATGATACGGCGAGTGTTTTGGCCAAGCCAAGATAATCTTTCGAAGCGTACCTAAAAGGGACTGAAAACACTTATGTACACAACTAATAAAAGAATCAGGGACTTGAATAGCAATGAGGAAAGAAAAGTGAACGCATTTAGTAAAAGACAGAATATTTTTAGGTCCTCACTAAACCTAAGAGACATGCAGAAAAAGAGGTAAAGATGGGGGAGTTGAAGAACATAAAAGACATGATGAAAACCATGCCTGAGGAAACTGGACGTTTATTCGCAGACTTGCATTATACATTATGAATTGAGAAATCAACCGCTAGTAAAATTGTAGAAAAGGTTTCTAAATAAATTTAGAGTCTTGTAAAGTCTCTTGTTATAACTGATATTTCTACTGAAAAATGACATGACATTGCTCAAAAATTTGAGAATGCTAATTTTCCACATTGTACCTATAGGGTGTGATTGATGGCAAGTATGTGAGAATTATCTACACAATAGATACATACATACAAAACAACAAAACACATGAACCACAAATCAGTATAATACATATAAACATAAGAAGCATAGGAAAAAATTTTGATGAATTATTAATACTTATTGAACAAATAAAAAATGTGGACATCATAGTACTAACCGAAACATGGAATATAATTAACCTAAACAATTTTCATATTAACGGATATTTAAATTATTACAACAATTCGAAACGGAACCAAAATGATGGAGTTGTAATATTTTATAAAAATACCTTAAATGTTATCATATCAAACCAAAAGCTAAGTGAAGTTACCTTGGATCGCTTAACGTTTAGCAAATATAAAACCAAATTCACAATAACAGCGATTTACAGGTCACCAGTATCAAACAAAATTTTATTTTTAAATGAATTAGAAACCGCATTAAATAATAATATACAAAATGACATTGAAATAATTATAGGTGATATAAATGAAACACCGGAAGCAAACCAATACAAAAATATTTTAGCAAAATTTAATTTCAAAATAACTATTACCGACCCCACAAGGATAGCCGAAACATCCGAGACCTGTCTAGATCATATTAATGTAAAAATCCCGAACAATCTAAACAAATTTTGTTATACAAGTGCAGTAATAAATACAAATATAACAGATCACTTTCCAGTTATCATTGATTTTAAACTAGTACAAAAAGATTCGGATACAACTAAAAAAAGTCTAGCCAATACTAAAACGGAAATAAAATATGATAAACTAATGATAGATTTGCAACAAGAAAACTGGGAAAATATCCTAATCAACCCCGACGTAGAAACTGCTACAAACATTTTTGTGAATAGATACACAGAACTAGTAAAAAATAACACCATAACTACTAAATATACTAGTAAACTGAGAAGGCTAAAACCATGGATAACAACAGGGCTAATAAAATCAATTAGACACCGTGATAAGATCAAGTTGAAACTAAACAAAAATAAAAATAATCTAGAGCTGCAAACTAAATATAAACAATATAGAAATAGATTAAGTAGACTTATCGCTATAACTAAAACAAATTATTTTAAACTATATATAGAAGATAATATAACTGACACAAAAAAAATTTATAATACAATTGCACAAGCTGCAAATGAACCTATTAGAAATAAATCCCATAATATTACTGAACTAAGACACGAAGGAACCATTATCACCGATAAACAAAAAATAGCTGAAATTATGAATACGTATTTTATAAACATAGGAGGCGAATTGGCAAAGAAGATAGATAAAAAAGAAATTTATCACAAAAATCCATTAAATTCCTCAATGTTCTTATACTCTATGAGAGAAAACGAATTAATTCAATGCATTCATCAATTAAAAAATAACACTGCTCCGGGTCCGGATAACATTACAACAAAAACGGTAAAACTAACATATGAACCAGTAATTACACCCCTATTGCATTTAATAAACACGGCCTTTAGTACAGGGAAAATTCCAAATCACTTTAAAGAATCACAAATCACCCCAATCTACAAACAGGGTGATAAACTTGATGTAAATAATTATAGACCCATAAGTCAGATAAATACATTTGGAAAAATATTTGAGAAATGCTTAAAAATGCGGCTAATGAACTACCTTCAAAAAAACAACATTTTATCACAAAACCAATACGGATTTATACCAAAATCGTCCACAGAAACTGCAATTACGCAATTAATTAAAGAAATTAACAATAATATGATTAGCGAAAAAAAAACGATAGCAGTGTTTTTAGATTTAACGAAGGCATTCGACACAGTTCCTCATCATTTACTTTTAGAAAAACTTGAAACAATGGGAATCAGAGGAATAGTGTTGAATGTCTTCAAAGATTATTTATCAAATAGGTTACAATTCGTAAAAATCGAAGACAAATGTAGTTCACAAAAAGTAATCAAAACCGGAGTACCACAAGGGACGGTTCTAGCCCCAATACTTTTTCTTATCTACGTTAACAACTTATGTGATCTCGAGTGTCAAGGCAAAATATTTTCATATGCAGACGATACTGCTATTATCTTTGAGGATAACCTGTGGGATAGACTACACGAGAAAGTATCTATTGGTTTATCATGTATAAAAAAATGGTTGGATGGGCACTGGCTTTCTTTAAATACCGATAAAACCAAATTTTTGGCCATAACAGCAAATAAATTTGACCAACCAGAATATAATGAAATAATAATAAATGGAACAACAACATATTATATTAAAAAAATATATTCAATAAAATACTTAGGGATCATGATAGACCAACATTTACGATGGGACAAACACGTGGAATATATAAATAAAAAACTGAGAATACTAATCCAAAAATTTTATGCCATTCGTAATATTTTTCCAAAAAAACAGTTAAAAATGATATACATTTCTCTCGTAGAATCTATACTTGTGTATGGTATATTGGTATGGGGAACTTTACATAAGTGTCATTTGCATAACCTCGAAATAACTCAAAAATATTTGATTAAAATACTATATAACAAGAAGAAAAGACACCCAAGTGTAGAGTTATTCGACGAATGCAAAATACAAGATATACGAACTCTATATATAATTAAAGTAGTAAATTATATCCATTGTAAAGAGAATTTAGACTATGTAAATCACTCTTACCAAACTAGATTACTTTGCAACAAAAACGTTAGGCTACCCAAAACAACAAAAACTCTAAATCAAAAAACATTAGGATATCTCGGACCAAAAATTTATAACTTATTACCACTCCAAATTCGAAACATAAAAAACAATAAAATATTCCAAAAAAATTCGCTGATCTACATCACAGAAAATATTATACCATTCAAAAATTTATTTGAAATGTAATGTTACACAACACACACACACACACACACACACACACCCACACACACTCACATATTACACACATACACAATTGTATTATCATCTAGTTTCTAATCTAATTGTTTAGATATAGAATAAAAGTAACATAATGCAAATTCAATATATTATGTGATATTAATCAGTTCGCAAACTTCTGTTAGAGTTATTTAACGAGTGCATCACACCACAGACCAAAAATCTAATGTGATGTAACGTTGTATGTATACAGTTTATGTAAATTTTTATGTATTATTATTATAAATAAATTTGATTTGATTGATTTGATTTGATTTGATTTGACCTACTAATAATGGCCCAATGTATTGTAATTATAAAAATTATTTTTTAGATAAATGAACAGGAATTAAACTATTTACAAATAGTTTAGAAGTTAGCAAAGTAGCTAAAGGATGTAATTTTTGATTGCTGTTTAAATAAATCGATAAAAAAAAAGCTATATTACCTATATTGCATATTTTTCAATAGGTAAACATAATAAAACACAATATTTCAAAAGGACTTACCCGTATATTTTTTTCTCAAATGTTGCATCTTCTAATTCTTGTCCGCATTGTCACTATGCTGCATATTTCAAATTGCAGGTTGAATTTATGCACATCAATCTTTACATCAATATTAATAAACAAATGCAATTTCGTCACGTCAAGCAGATATTTTAAAAAAAATTTAGGTAATGCATCTGCACATTTGACAGATGAATGGTCAGCCGATCCGTTACAAGTCACCTCATGTCTTCGTTCTCAGTCACTTTTAACCCTAACTGCTCCTTTAAAAAGCAAATTATTTTTTATTCCCATGGATTTTCATATGACTTTTCAAATTTCCTTTAACTGCACTTCTATATTTGCATAAATTGCAGGCAAACGGTTTTTCTCCTGTATGAATCTTCAGATGGACCTTCAACCTTTGTTTGAACGCAGTCTTAAACCCACACATATTACACGTAAACGGCTTTTCTCCAGTATGAATATGCATATGTTGATTCAGATCACTTTTAGTTACACTCCTGTATTCACATAAATTACAGGCAAACGGTTTTTCTCCTGTATGAATACTCATATGTGTTTTCAGCCCGTTTTTAAATGCACTCCTGTATTCACATAAATGACAGCTAAATGATTTTTCTCCCGAATGAATATTCATATGTAATTTCAGCTTGCTTTTAGTTATACTCCTATATTCACATAAACTACAGGCAAATGGTTTTTCTCCTGTATGAATACTCATATGTTTATTCAGATCTCTTTTAGTTACACTCCTGTATTCACATAAATTACAGGCAAATGTTTTTTCTCCTGTATGAATTTTTATATGCAAATTCAGATTGCTTTTAGTTACACTCCTGTATTCACATAAATTACAGGCAAATGGTTTTTCTCCTGTATGAATACTCATATGTTTATTCAGACCATTTTTAGTTACACTTCTGTATTCACATAAATTACAGGCAAACGGTTTTTCTCCTGTATGAATACTCTTATGTTGATTCAGACCATGTTTAGTTACACTCCTGTATTCACATAAATGACAGGCAAACGGTTTTTCTCCTGTATGAATACGTATATGTTCTTTCAGACGGCTTTTACTTATACTCCTATATTCGCATAAATTACAGGCAAACGGTTTTTCTCCTGTATGAATACTCATATGTCTATTCAGATCACGTTTAGTTACACTCCTATATTCACATAAATTACAGGCAAACGGTTTTTCTCCTGTATGAATACTCGTATGTTCTTTCAGACGGCGTTTAGTTACACTCTTATATTCGCATAAATTACAGGCAAACGGTTTTTCTCCTGTATGAATACTCAAATGGTTTTTCAGACGGCTTTTAGTTACACTCCTATATTCGCATAAATCACAGGCAAACGGTTTTTCTACTGAATGAATACACAAATGTTGTTTAAAATGGCTTTTAGAAGTAGTCCTATATGCACATACATTGCAAATAAATGGCTCTTTTATTAAATGGATATTTTTATGAGTTTGAAAATGGGATCTAAGAGTCGTTGTAAATTGACAAACGTCACATTCAAAACTTTTCCCTTTATTTTTAATTTGGTTATCCTTTTCAAAAGGATTGACTGTATCAGTTGTTTTGTCTTTTATTTTATCTGTTTCACATGCATTACTATCTATAGTTGTAGTTTCCTCCCTCACATTCCGTTCAAAGTTCTGGCTAATATTAGCATTAGTTTCAGTGAAGTTATATTTTTGTTCGGTATTACCACCGAATTCACTTTTCATATTGTCCAAATAGGGTTCAAGTTTGATTTCTTCTTTGATGATATTCAAATCGAAATCATATTCGAGGTTAGCCTTTGAATTTGTTTCAGACATTTTTTTATACAACTTCCTATAATACAAATCATAAAGAATGTTACAAATGGCGTATGGCAACTTGTATTGACTAACCTGTAATTATTTAAAAAATACAAATGTAAATTACACACATATACAAAGCCCTCGGCAGATAACACTACACGTCATCACATAAACAGAAACACGTAAAAAGCAGTGAATAACAAATGAACATTCGTAACAATGCTGCTACCTCAAAAATGTCCAGGATTATAGACGAAATGAAAATATCACCGTATTTGTCTTTGTATCACTCACAGAAAATAAACCCTCAGTATTACCGATTGTTATGTGATCAGGGGTATTACTGTACTTTACAAATAACTAAATGCTGTACTTCGGCCAACCATTCACATTACATGCGTTATTATTATAAATTATAAGGTGTTCTGTCGTTCTGTGATTAGCACACGTCTAGTCACGTACGGGAACAACAGGTAGTGTCTCTATAACCATGTACGGTAGTGATTGGCGGGTAGTAACTATTCGTTACTTTAGTATTCGTTACTCGTTAGGATCCGAAGTTCCGAATACTACAATTAAATGTATTTGGTACTTTTAGTGATTAGTTACTAGTATCGTTCGTAGGTACTTTTAGTCGTCTTTTCTCAAGTTCTAATTGCTATCAAAATAGTTATCGAATTCTTCAATTTCAGTCATAACAAATACTTCTACGCGCCAACGGACTAGACTGCATGACAGTTATTTACGTAATTTCTTAAGTATTCACGAAATCTACCGTGTAAATAAATTTCATATATGTATGTAGTTTTGGCAATTTGAAGCTATCGAAGCTAAAACCCAAACAATATTTAGATTTTAGTGGAGAGTAAATAAGAGGCTGTAATAATTTATTATGTACATATGCTTAACTCTGGAAATAAAAGTAAAAAAAACTGGTTTTGAAAAATTATATTAAGCATAGGTATCCTACTTTGTCCACTCTTTTAGATAGGTACTATACATTTTAAGGAAATAAATAGTAATTTATCTTTAGTTTTAGTTCAAGCAATATTTTATTATAGTAATGTTTGTTTTAAAATATTGTTATGTACCCACAAAACTAGCAATAGCTCCCAACAATTTCAAATTACCTTAAATTATATTAAAATGTGCCCCAGCTTTTAATTTAGATTTAGCTTTCTTTTTAAATGAGTTGCTCCTATCTCAGGTCGTTCTTAGGATTCGTTAAATGAATTTCAAAAAAAAAAAAATAAATAAATAAATAAAATAAAATTGCTCATAAATGCTTCAAGATACAAATTTATTACAATGATAATTCCCTAAATTACCCTACCTTATTTAAAAATTACTAAAATTAACTAACCTCACTCACTCTGAAAGTATTGAAAATAAGCGGTACTCAGTACTCACCTTGTATGTTTAAAGGTTGGCAAAAGTGTTTAGTTTGTAAGGTTTTTTCCCCTAGTTTAGTTTTGTTAGTTGACTTAAGCAAGGTTCGCAGCTTTCCGTTTGTCCGCTGTTTAGTTTTGTTAGTTGAGTTAAGCAAGGTTCGCAGCTTTCTGTTTGTCCGCTATCCGTAATCCGTTGACGGACTAATTAAAAACAGGCGGTTCGGAGCGATCCGTTTCCGTTGACATTAAACGGTCCTGAAATCTATACAAAAACATAACCTTATATCGGACGAATTCGTACGTTCGTAAGTAATAGCATCGCCAACTGGAATTAATAAGTTGCACTTATACGGCCATCCCATTCCATTTATTTTACATGTTACAATTCATACCTAAAACTTTACAGTTTATACTGTATTTGGCGTCCTCTAATGGGTTTTACCTTAATTAAATTAAACTGTCAGTGTCAGGTTAGATTTTTATAAACGTCTGTACAAGTGTACAAGATTAAAAAACACTTTTAAGATGAACAAATACAACTATAGTTTTAAAACTTTTCTACTAATTGGTTTGGAAGATCGTGAGGTTTTCTTTATACTGTCCGTTTTTTCTGTATAAATATTATTGAAAACTGGTTTCACTGTTGATGTTATAGTAAGTTTACAAATTGCTGTTTTATGAATTGTAGCTACAGCGAAATATCCAATTTTGTTCCAATAGTGGAAGTAAAATATTCAGCAGCTGTTGACACGTATTTTCATAATTAAGGAATGGTAAAGCTCTCATTGCAACCGTTTTATAATCCCCACAAAAGTAGAATTTGGATAAGTTAAAGTTCCGGTCTTGTAATGTATATTAATAACATCACCGATTGAAACGGCCGTATAAGTGCAACTTATTAATTCCAGTTGGCGATGCTTCAACCAACTTTTCCGTTTAGTGAATGCGTTGTCCGTAGTCATACGTTCCTACGTTTTGATTGGTCAACGGATCGACGGAAACGTATGAACGCACAGCTGCGAATCTAGCTTTACTTGTGTTGTTGTTGTCAATGCGTTTTTGTAAGCACGCAACTTGTTTTGTACTTTGTTTGATACCAATATTAAAATAATATAAGCTACAGTAAAACGTGATAAGTGTGTGTTTTATTAAGTAGAACTACCGATCTCTAATAGTATTACGGTTGAATACAGCTTCGATCTCAGTTATTTCCACTTATTATTCCAATTTAAATACACTCTTATTTAGTTTATTTTGATTCCAATTCCAATTACATTTATTTTTTTTAGTCCAGTTGTATTTTAATTTGATTTTAGTTTTAATTCCATTTGCAATTCTATTCCAGTTACACTTTCCAATTAATCGGCTAACGCCTCGCCCGATAATATTCACGGCTAGTAGCATAATGATCGTCATTATGATCCTTATTACATAAATAACTATTATAGGAGACATTCAAAGTCAACTAGTAAGTTACGTTTCATAATCGTCTACGGCGCCGACATAATAACCACTTCAAAAGTTAACCTATTTTCGTATTTGCGTTTACGTGGCGTTTACTACGGTGTTTACCAGCAAGATTACTCATTATTATTATTTATGTTCTGTGCATTAACTGCTTGTTGCTTTGTGTGTGTGCAGGGATACATTTTATATGTATTTTTAAATAATTACAGGTTGATCACTAGTTATTAAACGCTGTTTATAATACTCTTTGTAATCTGTATTGTTACAGAAAATTGCATAAAAAATGTCAAAAATGTCTGAAATAAATTCAAAGGCTAACCTCGAATATGATTGCGATTTGGATATCGTCAAAGAAGAAATCAAACTCGAACCCTACTTTGTAGATGTTAAAAGTGAATTCAGTGATGATATCCATTACAATACCGAACAAAAACATAACTTCAGTGAAACTAACATTAATATTAGCCAAAACTTTGGATGGAATTCGTGGGAAGAAGCACATGCAGTGGACAAAATAAAAGTCGAAACAACAGTTAATGCTTTTGATGAGGATGGCCAAAATAAAAATAAAGGGAAAAGATTTACATGTGATGTTTGTGAATTTAAAACAACTCGTAGATCCAATCTTCAAATTCATAAAAATATGCATTTAATAAAAAAGGCGTTTATTTGTAGTGAATGTGAATATAGGACTACTACTAAAAGCCATTTTGAACAGCATTTGTGTATTCATACTGGAGAAAAACCGTTCACTTGCAATTTCTGTGAATACAGGAGTATAACTAAAAACAGACTGAAATTGCATATGTGTATTCATACAGGAGAAAAACCATTTGCCTGTACTTTATGTGAATATAGGAGTGTAACTAAAAATTGTCTGAATAGACATATGAGCATTCATACTGGTGATAAACCGTTTGCTTGTAATTTATGTGAATATAGAAGTGTAAAGAAAAACGATTTGGAAACACATATGAATATTCATACGGGAGAAAAGCCGTTTGCCTGTAATTTATGTGAATATAGCAGTGCAACTAAAAGCAATCTGAATAAACATATGATCATTCACACTGGTGAAAAGACATTTGCTTGTACTTTATGTGAATACAAGAGTGCACGTAAGTGCAATCTGAAACAACATATTATGCAGATTCATAGGGGAGAAAAGCCGTTTGCCTGTGATTTATGTGAATATAGGAGTGTAACTAAAAATTGTATGGATAGACATATGAACACCCATACTGGTAAAAAGCAGTTTGCCTGTAATTTATGTGAATATAGGAGTGCAACTAAAAGCAATCTGAATAAACATATGAACATTCACACTGGTGAAAAGTCATTTGCTTGTAATTTATGTGATTACAGGAGTGTAACTAAAAATTGTCTAAATAAACATATGATTAATCATACTGGAGAAAAACCGTTTGGCTGTGATTTATGTGAATATAGGAGTGTATCTAAAAGCAATCTGGAATTGCATATGAGTACCCATACTGGAGAAAAACCATTTACTTGTCATTTATGTGAATACAGGAGTATAACTAAAAGCAAGCTGAAATTACATATGAGTAATCATACTGGAGAAAAACCGTTTGCTTGTAATTTATGTGAATACAGGAGTGTAACTAAAAGCAATCTGAAATTGCATATGAAAATTCATACTGGAGAAAAACCATTTACTTGTAATTTATGTGAATACAGGACTGTAACTAAAAGCAATCTGAAATTGCATATGAAAATTCATACTGGAGAAAAACCGTTTGCTTGTAGTTTATGTGAATACAGGAGTGTAACCAAAAGTTGTCTAAATAAACATATGCGTATTCATACTGGAGAAAAACTGTTTGGCTGTAATTTATGTGAATACAGGAGTGTAGCTAAAAGCAATCTGAAAAAACATATGAGGATTCATACAGGAGAAAAACCGTTTACGTGTACTTAATGTGAATATAGAAGTGCATCTAGAACAAGTTTCAAAAATCATACGATGTGGACCAGGTTTTTTAAATATTTGTTTAAGTAAGTAAAGGGAGTCTTTAGAAAATGTTTCATTTATTTTTTAACTTTTAAATTCCTTTCTAGCTAATAAAATTACAATTAAGATGCCTCAAAAGTGTGATTTTATAGGACGTAATTACTCTGAAGATGCAACGATTGATTCACACATTTCTTAGTTGCAACGAATCTCGAAAGAATCTATGATTAAACCTAAGACTAATAAAATAAATGTAGCTTCAAAATATAGTGTAGTATGTACTATGTATGTATGCATGATTGCTATCTGAAGCCGAATTACATGATTTTCCTGTTTTAGATTTCATAATCGCAATGAAAAACTATATATTTGTCACTTCCTCGTAAACTGGAAACAACTTCACTTTCATAATAGCATAAACACTAAAGTAATTTTGTGGTAATCGCATTTGCATCATTTAAAATTAACATTTTTATCATGAAAATCACACAAAAAACTTAATTTTGTTGAACCACACAAAAAACTTAATTTTATTGAACTCAAAAAAGGTTGCAGCTGCTGCTGTTATTTTGATCATAAACAAGAAAAAAGAGTAAACAACGGAGAAATAAAAAGAAAAGAAGTGTGTGGGTTAGAAGTTGGATATTAAAAAGGCAAGAGAGTGGATTTTTCACTAAATTATTAAAGGAATTACATGAAGCCTTACGATCATATAAAAATTGTTTGCAAATGTGCCCTAAAGACTATGAGTTAGTTTGACTGAAGAAAGTGGCGCTAATAATAAAAAAGGAAGATACTCAATTCAGGCTGGCAATTTCACCTTCGGAAAGACTTACGCTTTAAGATTTTTGGCAACAGGTAGGTAGATAATAATAAAGTAAATTGTATCATCAGTTGAAAAAATGTATAAAAATTAGGTTCACTTGTTTTTTGTTATTTTTAGATAATATTTTTATAAAATTTACATAATTTGCTTAGTTTATAGTTTTCTACAGAATATATGTACTGATATACAGTGGAACCTCTCTAACTCAAACCACCAAAATCCCAGAAAAAAATTCGAGTTACAGATAAATTCGAGTTAGAGAAATTGGAATTAAGAAGATTAATATGCATATAAGCTCAACAGTAAAAGCACAAATATTCGAGTTAAAGAGAATTTCGAGTTACAGGAGTTCGACTTACGGGAGTTCCACTGTATACAGAAAAAAAAGTAGTGGATTTAATTTAAAACATTTCCATTTATATAGGTATTAAATAAAAATATGTTTTGTACCTCTTAAAATAGTCTATTTTTTTTTTTAGGGGATAGCTACCATTCCTTACCATATTTATTTCGCATTCCGGTGACAACTATAGAAAGAATTATTCCTGAAGTTTCTGAAGCGTTATTTAATGTTTTAAAAGGATATTATCTGCAGGTGAGTAATTTTCATAAAAGCTTGTTATTTTGAGAGTAGTTTCTATCTGTTGGCCGGGTAGTTTGGAAATCGACGGATTTTTCAAATGGAGAATGTGGCGGTAAGGATGTCGCAGATGACTCGGTTGGTATCAAAGAGCAATTATCTGTTGTCCGTATAGATTGAAGGATAATGTCAGAATCATTCGAATGTACATCATATAGTGAAATTGGTGATGGTACTAATACAAGTGTTTTTCTACACCTATTTAATTATATTGCAATTATTAGCATTTTTTTTGTGAAAAATAGTAACTATAATTCACTGCAGTGAATTATGGATTCATAATTCACTGCAGTGAATTATGATTTCGGCCAATCACAAATACATCAATATTTCGCTAATCCAATCATATTTTAAATCGCCCGCGATCAACTCCTTCTGCGGCTGACAATCGACTCGCGTGACACGCCCAAGTGTGTTGTCATATTGCTTGTTTACAAAGTTATCAAATTTGACTAATTTGAGTCTAATATATTTGTTTAATAGGTGTAGAAAAAGTATCGTATTACATTCGCGATTATGGCCATTATTCGCTCAGATGATTTGTGCCACTCGCCTGACGGCTCGTGGGCTCAAACGTCATCTTCGTGAATAATGGCTGTCATAATCGCTCATATAATAATATACTATTATGAAGGTCATAATTTTTATTTTTTTATTTAACGAACTGCTGATTTACAATTTACTTTGCATATAATAAGTAATAACTAAATGTTATAACATAATATGCATTATAAACTTGAGGGAAATTCATCCACCGATGTTATTCCCAACGATTCCATACTGACTAGTCTTGATCCGGGTGCAAGGTTAGGTCCTGAGGCCATTTCCGTTTTAGTCTTCTAGGGGCTCTTGCGTCGTTTGATAGTTCTTCTACCAGATTGTTGTCATGCCCCCAAGTTTGTGATGGTAGGTGGTTGCTAGCTGTTGAATCACGTCAGTCACATAAGGTATCCCCAGGTCTTCATGGAATATTTGATTAGAAATGTACCACGGTGCATCTGCTATTGAACGAAACATTTTAGATTGGAATCTTTGCAGGATTTTTGTATTGAATGGTTTAGTACATCCACAGCGTTGGATCCCATATCTTCAAATCGGTTTTATTATGACTTTGTAAAGGAGCACTTTATTGTCTAATGAGAGTTGAGATCGTTTGCCTATTAACCAGTACATTTGTTGTACGTTCAGATCAAGTTGTTTTCGTTTTGCTTTAATACAAGGCATCCAAATAAACTTCTGATCTAGGTGCATTCCAAGTATTTAATTTCTGTTGCAATTTCGGTTTTATCTGTAGTTAGGATATCGGCAGTATATATTAAATACAGTAGACGGTCTAACGCACTGCCTTGAGGCACGCCAAACGAAGTTTGATGATATTCTGAAACTACTTTGTTGATTTTAACTTGGAAATTTCTTTCGCACAGATAGGATTTTAAAATCAGGTATATTGGACTAGGAAAATGTTTCTTTATTTTAAATAACAGTCCAGTGTGCCACACTTTGTCGAAGATCTGTTTAATGTCTAAAAGCTGAGTTACATATTGAATTGCTGCATCAAGCTCATGGGGCTCTTTTATTCTAATTTTTAAGCTGGTGCGTTCGTCTAGCGGATTGTGAAATAACTTCCAATCTGTGTGTTTAGAGCAGAGTCTTGGAGGGTTTTCGTTAGTTATCACATTAGAACTTAGTGTTAAGATGAAGGACGAATGATCTTATGCCAATTCCTCATTTGATTCTATATCTATGAAGGTGTTAGATATACCTTTAGTTATAGCGAGATCTAATAGATCTGGAATTTTGTTAAGATCACTAGGCCAGTTTGTTGATTTATTTGTAGAAACACAATTAAGATTTAAGTTGAATAGCACGTTAAATTTGTTGCCAAGGTGTTACAAATATTCTATATATTGTTCAGTGTTGATGGAATGTCTTGGAGGACTGTACCTAGCTGCAATAGTCAATGAGTTGATAAATAAGAAAATTCGTTGTTCTTCACTCGCAGCCACTATAGCTTTCTGAACGCAGCTAACTCAGTTCTGCGGCCACGTATTCACCAAGGACGGTTTTATCATCCGTTGGTGTATTTAGTACGTCCAATGCTTTTTTAAGTGCTTTATCCTCCTGTTCATCTGTAACATCTTTATTGGCAACCTTTTTTATTTTTCTGGCTTGAGATGTAGTTGATGTAGATGGTACATTGGTATTAGATATTTCCGGCTGTTCCAGAGACATGATAAGAAGGCTAAAATTTTTATTTGCAATTACATTCATTCATAATTTTACTATCAAAGTATTCTGGGACTCATCTCAATTTTTATTCTTAAAAATTCACACTTTCAGTAGAATTTTTACACATTCTTTGTTTTGAAATTTGCAGAGCAATCTGAACTAACGCTTTTTTTTGCAAAATTCCCAGAAATTACTTTATTAATTTTACAAAAACAAAGTTGGCGTTGCCCCAAATTGGCTTTTGTAAAATATTAATGTACTTTTTTCACAACATGTTTTTGCTTTCAGATTCCGAATTTAAAAGAAGAATGATACAAAGTAACCGAGGAATATTGAAAAAACGGCATTGGTGCGCTGGATGGCAAGCACATAGTAATACATATGTATATATTGTGATGTTATTGATTGGGTTATAAAACATTTTACTGGATTTGAAAAATGATTATTAATTAGTATCTATAAGTTGTTTGTTACTGAGATAAATTTATTTTATTTAATAATGTGGATTTAGTTATTTGAAGAAATGCGTAATATAAAATTAATAAGGTAGCTAGATAGGTTGTTAATTTATATAAAAAATTGTAAATATTATTTTTAATGTAAAAAAATTAATAGCTAGAGTACTAGATAAGGGGGTTATAAATAAGGTTGTTAGGAATACGAAATAATAATTATATCGGGTGAGAATTTTGAGAAAACCGGGACAACAAAACCAATTCAAAAATAATAAATAAGCGGTGAAAGGTAATTTTCATGAGTTGGAAGTATTCAATCTTCCAGATCGAATAAATACGTGTAAATCTGATTGTTCATATTAATTGAAATCAGAAATTCTCTAAAATACAAACAAACAATGAAAGAAGGGACAATTCTTCGAAATTTGAGAAATAAAATATTACAAAATAATTTGATTTTGCAACGAGAAAATACAGTCTTCATTTGTGATGGAACAAAATAGAAGAGTAGATAGAGCTCTATAAAAATAAATTGGATATTTGGTGTATCACATAAAATTTGGATGCAAGAATATTTAGGAATTGGAACATTTTGAATTTGAATTTCTTAATGGTAAACGGATTGGAAATTGGTGGAGTTTAAATTGTAAGAATTGAGAACCATAATAAAGAAGCATTTAAACAAACTGCGAGTGTAAATAAGTTTAATATTAAGTAGGGAAGATAGGGACTATTTATTTATAATAAATCCACATTTATCAATTAAATTGAGTTTAATTGCATTAGTTAGAAGACCCTCAGTAACGACCCTGCGATAAAGAGTTTTCATATAAAGCACTAATTAAAATATCATATTATTTTAACATTTCAAAGTTTACTTTAAACAACAAGAGCATTCCAAACATAACAATATATAAAGGCTTTCACTCTATTAATAGAGTATTGCCACTTCTTTCCGAAGCACGAATTCTTTTATCAGGGTGGATTAGTCCCTTGATCTTCCTTCTTTTTCCCGTGCTATTAAAGTTTCTTGTGTGTTTTTGCTTCTTCTCCTATTTTACTCCATATTTTTCTATTTTTTGTTTTCTCTTTCCAGTCCTTGATTTTCATGTTTCTTAGGTCCTCTGTTACTTCTTCGTACCACCTGTTTCTCGGTCTTCCTCTTGGTCTATTTGTTTCAGGGTTCCATGTTGTTATTGCGTTTATCATTTTTGTTTCATCGGCTCTTATTATATGCCCAAGCCACCTGATTCGCTGTGCCTTCATTACTTTTACAATGTCTTCCCCTTCCATTATTTTTAAAATTTCATGATTCATGCAGTATCTGTAGTTCTGTACTCTTCATTTTCCAATTTCTTTACTCCCACAATTGCTCTTAATAGCTTTCTTTCAAATACTCTTAGTTGTTCGTTTTCTTTTTTTGTTGGACAAATTATTTCTGCTGCATATAACACTACAGGTCTGATTAGACATTTGTATATTCGTATTTTAGTTTTTATACTTATTTTTTTATTCTTGAGTAACTGCGGTTTGCATAAAATGCCTTAAAACCTAATTGGATTCTTTCATTTATTTCTTCGCTTCGGTCATTATTATAATTTATATACCCAAATTTGGGAAGGATTTTACTTTTTCGAAGGTATATTTATCTACTTTTACTTGTTTGACATCGTCTGTTTTTCCTCTCCGGCACTTCATCTTCATATATCTACTTAGTTTTTCTTTAATTTATGACAAGTCCTATTTCACCTGATGCCTTTTCCAATGTTTTAAAAACTTCTGTTAATTTGTTCGATGAACTTGATATAATGACTATATCATCTGCATAACCTATTATTTGTGTTTCCTTGTTTCTTATTGTTCCCTGTATGTTTACTTTTCGTATTGCCCCTTCTAACGCTACGTTGAACAATGTCACCGACACTGCATCTCCTTGACGAACCTCCATATTGATGTTGAAAACTTCAGTTTGTCCTTCTATTGTTTTTACGTTATTTACAGATGGATTGAAAACAGATGCAGGCTCCGGTGCTGGCATTTACGGTGACCAACTTAGAATGAGACTGTCTCTTGCACTAGGCAAGTTTCCTACCGTCTGCCAGAATGAGGTCTTTGCAATCTTAGTCTGCGCCCAGGAAAACCTCGTCATAGGTTTCCAGAACAGGAAAAGGCACCTGATGGATTCTCTCCGAGGACCCAAAGTGCAACGAAGCAGATTAAACCTCCCTTCTTCTCCTTTTATAAAGTCCCAGATTACTTCTTCTGAGACATCGACCACTTGGAGCGCCTCTATGGACAAGATCCTGGTTTCGGGCTGAGTGCCAATCCGCATGAAGACATCTCCTAATTAGCGGCAGATGCACAATGGGCCTAGGGCCTGAGTGCTGCTACTTCACACCGCCGAAGAAGAAGCTTATGATACTGATCATCTGATAGATAATTAAGATTCTTCCCTTGAAAATTATAAATTTAAATAAACACAAATAACATTTTATGCTTGTCCGATTTAAACAAAAAAATCAAAGTTCTATGAATGTACTTGATTAAATCAGAAAAGCTTCCTCAGTTTATTTTATTATAATTAACTTAGCAACATAGGAAAATATTAAACAAAAACTAACAAACAAATTGCTTTATTTGCCAACATTTCAACATCTTTAATACCTATCTACTATTTTTAAAGAAATTAACAACTTACAAATTAATTGGAATGTTTGGTGGTAGGTATTAAAAAATATATATCCTTATCACCTGTTTTGAATGCTGAAGTGGCGTTTTGAATTCCTACTGTACAGGGAAGGCCGTATTCTCGTGCCATAATAGCACCTGTAAGTAAAAATAAATAACACAATCAGTTACATTAAATCTTACTATTAATTTCTCAAAGATTTTTCATTTAAATAGTATGTAACTTAAATAATACAAGAATTTTTGTGGGTTTAATGTTCATTCGATAGTCACAATAGCCAACAATATCGGTAGGACAAACCGGCATTATATAAACTGGGGAAGTCTCAATTTGTCCCCTTTTGCTCTGTTTCGTATACAGAATAAACATCAGGCCACAAAAAAAGAAGAAAAGATCATACTTCTGTATAATGTTCATGTTACGTTTTTGACGAGTTCATGCAGTTCATAAAACGAAATGAAATAAATGAGTTCGTCATATGGCCATGACGTCTGAAACCATTTGCTAGACCAGTTCGCAAATTCTGCCCCGAAGTTCGTTAACCTTTCTTATGAAGTCAGATTTTGTTTGTTCTCGTTGACCTACGGAAGTTCTGCATTGTTTTAGGGGAAATTTTAATATTTTCCTGTAACAAAAATATATATGAGTATGAATAACACAAACAAATAGCAGCAAAATGTAGGAAGTATTTTAAAGTTTATGAACGGGCTGATATCATGCGCGTGAAGTCTGCTCGAGTGATAAGCATGATACTACCTACCTAAAAGGAACTGAAAACACTTATGTACGCAACTAATAAAAGAATCAGGGACTTGAATAGCAATGAGGAAAGTAAAGTGAACGCACCAAACTTAAGAGACATGCAGAAAAAGAGATAAAGATGGGGGAGTTGAAGAAAATAAAAGACATGATGAAAACCATGCCTGAGGAAACTGGACGTTTATTCGTGGACTTGCATTATACATTATGAATTGGGAAATTAACCGCTAGTAAAATTGTAGAGAAGGTTTCTGAATAAATTTAGAGTCTTGTAAGGTCTCTTGTGATAACTGATATTTCTACTGAAAAATGACATGACATTGCCAAAAATTTGAGAAGAATGCTAATTTTCCACATTGTATAGGGTGTGATTGATGGCAAGCACGTGAGAATTATTTGACCTACTAATAATGGCCCAATGTATTGTAATTATAAAAATTATTTTTTAGATAAATAAACAGGAATTAAACTATTTTCAAATAGTTTATAAGTTAGCAATGTAGCTAAAGGATGTCATTTTTGATTGCTGTTTAAATAAATCGATCAAAAAAAAGCTATATTATATTGCATATTTTTCAAGAAATAGGTAAACATAATAAAACACAATATTTCCAAAGGACTTACCCGTATGCCTTTTTTTCAAATGTTGCATCTTCTTGTTCTTGTCTGCATTGTCACTATGCTGCATATTCCCAAATAGAGCATTTCCAGACACGTGACTTAGCCACTCCCCCTATTTTGCTTTGTGGGCAAACATTAGTATTTGCTGCCTTTTAAGTATACACGTCTAGAAGTTGTTGGTGTGTTTCGTTGTGATTTGTAGTGTTTTGGGTGAATTTAGTGTAAAATTTTAGTTATAATAACTCTATATACTGTACTCTTTTTGTGAAATAATTTATTGAATTGTCGAGGTAAGTGTTTTAACATATTTATTCGATTTTATGGGGTGTGTATTTTGCCCTATAATACAATGTGTCCACGTGTTCAATCAAATTATTATAATGTGTAATGTACTGTATGTATGTACACTATGTTTTTACTAGATTTATAGTTAAATTAAGGCATCTTTTACTTTTCAATGTGTACTATGCTTATTAACCTGCCATGTTTGTGAGGTTATGAGATTTAACACTTGCATACTAAAAGTTATGATGTGTATAGCTGTGTGGAAGATATTCTTGTTTGTAATGTAACTATTTTCTTTTTAGATTACCTACCCTAATGGCAGGAAGCAGTTATGCGCAAGGGTTAAGCCCTGCAAATCTGCTGCGATATAAAGAGAAGCTATTGCTTCTAACAGGAATCGACCCATTTGCACTTAAAGCAGCTGATTTTGATGGAGATTTCAGCCGCATACCTTCCGTAACATACAAAAGTATTGTAGATTACTTGTTGTTTCGAGCCAGTCCATTTACCCGTAAGGAAATGCAAGTTTACAAGAGTTTAGATGGTTTTGTTCGTGTAGTGTGAAAATGGATTAAAAGTTTGCGGATAAAAGAAGTCAATGATTACTTTTTAATAATGGGGAAGGTATGTTTTAAACGCTGTTTTTTGGTATGCATAATTGTGTAGTATATTGTTTATAAACATATTTAATTTACAATGTTTGTGGTAAATCAGAAACTACATGTAAAAGTTAAATGGAGACTTAAAATTAAGAATATCTATATATCACATTACCCCGGCTTACAATTGTGTTTTTAATTTAACGCTTGCTTTGGATTAGTAAATATTACTTTATAATAACACACTTGCAATTTAAACAGAGTGTATTTTAGTGTGATTCACTACAATATATTTCATTTATTGCAGGTGATGCACTCACAGCGCATAAGTGAGGCATATTTAAATCCCTGGATTATCCTGAATCGTTCAGCAGAGGTGTTATGTGCCCACTGCGATTGTGTTGCGGGTCTAGGTGAAGTATGTTCGCATGTAGCTGCTATTTTGTTCAGTTTAGAACATTGCACAACAAATTTACAGCCAGGACAGTCTGTAACTGATGTATTGGCATACTGGATAGCACCTACAAAAAAAGAAGACTTTCATCTATCGCCTAGCAGAGGTGGATTTTACTTCTCCAGTTCAGCTAAAAAAGTTGGCAAGTGGTAAAGCTGAAAGTGCTATTTCATCAGGCAAAAGTGACTGTTTTTTTAACAAAATACTTAAATATAGGTTGTTCTTCTGCCCTACATTCGTTACTGAAACCTTTTTGTTTAGAAGAACAGGGCAAAAATCTTCTTTGCAGTCTGTTTAATGAAAATAACAGAAAATGCAGCTTAGAAGAACTCTGTCAACTTGGTTCTGCTTTAGAGTACAATTTAGATAAGAGCCAGTGCATCGAAATTGAAGAAAAAACCAAAAATCAGGCCAGTTCTCAATACTGGTTTCAGCAGCGAGCAGGTAGAATAACTGCATCTCGATTTAAAGCAGCATGTAGAACCAAAGGTGCCATAAGCCTGATTAAAAGTATTTGCTACCCGCATCCTGCAATAAAATTTAAGAAAGGTGTTTATGGTTGTAAGCATGAGGCAGAAGTATTGCAGCAGTACCGTATTTCACACCAAGGTGACCATCCTAGGGTGACTGTGGAACAAAGTGGACTTAGTGCCGTTTCACATGGAGCGTATGTTCAGCACTGATCGTCAGCGCTGACCATGCGAGTCATTTCCATACGCGACTTACGCCTTTTCACATGCATATCGTATGGTCAGCAACCGACAAGTCGCTGTTGCCATTCTTGCTGATTATGGGGATGTTCATTTGACAATGTATCGACGTAATAGAATATATGCACCTTTGATTTTCTATTGTGCAAATTAATATTTCCGTATCTATTTTATAATTCATGGCGGCGGTGCAGTATATTATGTACTAGAGCTAGACGGTCACGTGTTTACTAGAACAGGGCAAATTCGACAACTAGGCGAGATGGTACGTAACGGACCATCAGTTCTCATGTGAAGCTACTCATTATAAACAACGGCCCGTGCGCGTGCTGACAATACGACGACGCAAGGGCTCGACGTATGGCCGTCGTACCAAATCACGCGGACTGTTCATACGCGTTTCATGTGAAATTACTCATTTAAACACATGGCGCTTGGTTATACGTCCTGACGATCCGTCCGTATCATACGCTCCATGTGAAACGGCACTTATTATTAATCCAAAGTACCCTCATTTTGGGGCATCTCCTGATGGAATAGTCAAGTGCGAAGTATGCGGTGAAGGATGTGTAGAGGTTAAATGCCCTTATTGTGCCAAAGACACATCTATTGAGGAAGAAGTGCAAGAGGGCAAAATGTATATTACATTGCAGGATAACTTCATCAAATTAGATCGTAGCCATGCATATTTTTACCAAATTCAGATGCAGTTAGCGCTTTCCGACAAAACCTATTGCGACTTTGTGGTATGGAGTTCAAAAGATTTTTATATTGAAAGAATAAAATTTGATAAAAACTTTTGGCAGAAAGAAAGTGCTGCTGCTACTACAAAATTTTTTCAACGCACGATTCTTCCCGAATTATATGCTAGGTATTTTACTTTGCCATATAAATTTGGAAAGGAAGAGCTTACGAATCGAAAGCCATCAGATAGGCACATCATCGAAGGCAGATGTGGTGTTACGGTGTATTTGCAGAAAACCAGACGACGGCAGTGTGATGATAATGTACGAAAATGAAACTTGTACTTTCAAGTGGTATCACAAAAAGTGTTTAAGGATTAAAAAAGTTCCTAAAGGTACATGGCTTTGCGATGCCTGTAAAAAATAAATAAAAATACTACTTATTTTTACTTAGTTTTTTATTCTGGTACTGTAGTTGGGATCTCGTCTAGAACGGGCAAACCAAAATTGTTCCTTTTTTTTACCATGTTGATTTCTAGTAAATTGTGTAAAATTTTATACTTTTGTCGCAAAGTACCTATTACTCGTTCCACGTGAATTCGCACATCTGCTACTTTTCTGGTATTATCAACGTCTTCCGGATCTAACTGTTTGTGACGTTTTAGAAAAGCAGGTGTTTTTAAAGTTGCTCCTCGCTTTTGAACTTCTTCTGCTATTAAAAATCCTCTATCTGCAAGCACAGTATCACCAGGTAATAATTTTTCTAACAGTTCACAACTTTCAGTGATGTGTTTATCAGTGTTTCTCCCTCCACATGCATTTGATATAAAAGATATGGTCCCTTGAGGAGTGATTCCAATTAACAATTTAACTGTATTGTGGCGTTTATAGTTGGACCATGTAGACGCTTGTGCTGACAGATTGCTAGAACTGCTAAAACAATCTACAACAACAGCAACCTTGTTTCCAAAAGCATCTTTAAATGCTTTAGGCATCTTTGCACGTAGTTCCTCCCTGTCAGGCCATATAATAAAACCCTTTATTTTAATATACAAAATATGTAGACATTTGTAAAATATTCTGGAAACTGTTTGGGGGCTGACATTAAAAGTATACCCAAGATATTTAAATGGCAAGTCTAATCTAAGTTTCATCAATGTTAAAATAAACTGCTGAAATTTTGTAAGAGAGTGCAAAGGCGTTTCAGTTATGTGGGGTTCTATAAGTTCCTCATATAAAAGCATTAAACCCTTGAACTCGGGTATACCAGTATAATATTTTGTTTCGTTGTTGTCATTTTGAAATGTTGCTGGACTGATAATAAACGAATCTAGTGTTTTTTTCATCTCACAAATGTTTGACATTCCTGTTCGTAGCGCAAGGTCTAATTTGTGAACTTTATTCTTGCACTTTTCACAAGCACTTTCCTCCGTCAGATCCTCACTAGCAGTATCAAGATGACAATTTTCGTTAGGTTGTAACACATCAAGGTTGACAGAATTACAGGTAAAACTCCTACCCGCTTGAGGTACCTGCATAATAATAGTATATTGTGTTATTAGGAGTAAAAGTGTCATTTTGTGTGCCGAGCATGACGTTTGAACGACGAGCCCTAGCGAGTCGTACAATTTAATGCGAGGCATACAAAATCACTTTTACTCCAAATAACACGTTACTTTTTCTTCAAACGCATAAATTAAAAGCAATTCAGCAAGAAAATTTAAAAAAAGTCAAAAATGAACGTCATACCAGCTGTCACTGCTACGGGTTTTTTTGTTATAAAAACAGAAAAATTACGAGTTGCCATTGGTTCATTTTATGTCACTTTTAGTCCTAGGAGTAAAAGTGAATGTTTAACTGTGTGTCTCCAAGGACACAAAGTCGTGTTTTTATGACGTTTGAAGAAAAAAAATATTTTTAGGAAACAAACTGCAATATCTCAGGATTTATTTTAATATTATTTTTTGTTTGTTGTACGTGTCTACTTAACTTTAGTTGTTTTTGTATTATTGTATTTATTTCTTAAATTTTTGTGAGTGCTATTGAAATAAATGTTTTTATTATTGAAATAAACCAGCAAACAATATGTGGAGTTCCCATTTATTGTCGAAAACAAAAAATCCGTTACTTTCTAATGAATAAATAAACAATGTAAGCATTTAGTGAAATAAGGAGTTCGGTACCGGCTGTGCTGGAGAACGGACGTTTTTGCGAAACGCTCTTAATTTTCGTTTGAAAACGCGCTTCTATTTAAAACCAATAACAAAGTGACAGTAGTTGTAGTAATAATAAAGTGAATAAATAAACTAAAAGTGAGTTTATTGTATATACAGTGTGTGTAGGTAAACAAGAAAGGTGGGAACAAGGCGACGCACGGCACAGACCTGAAAAAATCCGAACATCTGTAATTTTACGGCGAGTTCACAGGTGTAATCAGAAAATTAATCTGAGCAAAGATAAGTGTAACATTGTAATTAGCATTTTAACAATAGATAGATATGTAGTTACTTAGTTAGACTAGAATGTAGACCGAATAATAACAGTTGTCACCATTTCGTTGGAACGGACCCGGAGCAGGTAGACGGCCTACAAACCTTTGGCCGATCCCTTCGGTTGAAAGGAAAAAACCATAGGGCTATAAATTATCTTTACAGGTTTAGGAGAGCAAGCGGGTGTTTACGCTGACAGAATCAAACAAAGTCCTCGGAAAGTTTGTCAACTAAATTTAAAAATTTAAAAAATTTGCAGCGGTGGAGCGTTCGCCCAACCATCGCTGGAAATTCTCAGAGCGTGCATTCTCAAGCAAAAGTAACACCGACACGCAGAAGTCGCGTCATTTTATCAGTCATTGAATTTTGCGTTGGCAGGTTATTTTTGTTCACGTTTCAGTCCATATACCTATTGCACAAGCTTTCTGAATGCGTGAAATTCTGAATTCACCATTCATAAAGCGTTTAAGTTTGCCGCCAAGATGCTTTTTACCCTGAGTGTGCTCTTCAAATGTAGAGCCGCCAGGACGCGCTCCTTCGGGGACTTTGTTTGCTTCTCTGAGCTGTAGGTACAATATTTAAAATTTAGGTATAAATTGTAGTCGAGATGCGTAAATGGGAAAAGAAGGATGCAACTAATTCCTGAGGTCACAACTACCCGCTAGAATCTGAAGTACACTCCGCATAGCAAGTATTTCAAGAAATGCGATAGCAAGTGGCAGGAACTGTCTATTTACAACATAACGGAACAATTAACAGAAGGTAGAAGAAACAAAGAAAAATTCAAGAAAGAAACCCTGGACTTAAGGAGAAGAAATCGCAAATTATGTGAGTGAAACCAAGAAGAAATGCAACTGCAGCTGGAAGAAAATGTCAAAGACATATCCCCCAAATATGATCACCTGGGTCACAGCTTCGGCCCCGCTATGGAAGCCAACGCCTATATAGAAGATTTGGGAACGGAATAATTCGGGGGGGGGAGGAAGCACTGGAACAAGATCTAGAGCGAACGGGCATATCGCAACAAACTTAGGAAGAATGGACAAGAAAAATGATAAAGAAGGAAATAAACCGCATATAAGTATTACTCAAGAGAAGAACCAGACAACGAGGAAATAGAAGTAGTGGAAGAAGATACAAATATCGAGGAAAAATGCAGAAGAACGGCGAAGGAACAAATATCACGTGTGGAGTACAATGAAAATAAGGATATTAATAATGATTAGGCTAAACTAGCATGTAACATGTAACAGAGCAGGCATGTCTGCGTGAAGGCGTTTCATATCATAGACCTAGGAAATTAGCGGTAATACTAGAAATACTATCAGTATAAGATGACAAAACATGCTTAACCATCTCAAGTCACATGTCCAACTCCCATTGAATATGTGACTTACTAACTACCTTGCACTGCAGAAGCGGTGTCTAGCGGCTAGCGTCACAGGCATGTTAACGTTATGCAGTGCTCCTTGTTGGCATGGGGTGGGTCTGGCGTAATCCAGGATTGATCCACGAGGATCTGCTCCATGTCGATTGATGATGATGTAAGCATTTAGTGAAATAAATTAATACCTACGTCATTGCTACAAATAATATAAAACAGCAATAATGTTACCTGTGTCACACTATTTTTTGTTTGCTTTGCAACTCGAGCATGCCTTTCAACTGTAGTACCTATGTTTCGTTTTTTCGTCCCATATCCCATTTTAACGGATGGCACGAAATCTGGATCGGTGGGGTCATTCAGTGGCCCAGGGTGTCCTAGAAACACATTAATATAAAATAGTCTCACAATTTCTTAATCGGGGGTAATGTAACAAGACCTTGAATTTTTATCGGTAAATTTTGAATTTTAACAAAATCTTGATTGCCTAGAAATTTGACGAAACAAAATGTCTGACAGAACGACGAGTCTCGAAGGGACGAGTCGTTTTGTCTGTTGACATTTTGTTGAGTCAAATTGCTATAAGGAAATCAAGATTGAGTTTGAAAATTCAAAATTTACCTGAGAAAAATCAAAGGTGGAGTTATATTCGGATAGATTATTACCTGAATAAGGTAGAAAAATTTGTAAACATTTATGAGTAGGTATGCTTGATTTACGTCATTTAAAACAAGATAAAACAGGAAGAGAAGCTTTGTCGCTGCCATGATTTGTTGATTGGTTCGTTGCTTTAGAATTTTAAGTTGTGATTGGCCGAAAATTCAAAATTGAAGTATGAGGGTAATAATCAAGCTAAACACTTACCTTTAATAAAGTGATCCGAGCAAATCCTCAGATTTTTTATTTTGGAATCAAATCTGCCCGATGTAATGCTACGATCCACAATTTTCGCCGTTCAATACTACAGGGATAAGGTCTACCTTGATTGTCTCTAATACCTGGTAGCGTATAATATTTCTTATCGGCATTTCTATTCTGCCGATTACTGCAATTAACCACCGCACAAGTGGCAGGCATTCTGGAAAAGAATTAAATTCATGGGTATGTGCTTTGTTTAGTAACTCTTATTTTCAGCATTTCGTAACTTGTACTTACATAAACCCCTCTCAGTAACCACAAAAACACTATTTCGATTGCACGAATCAATGTACTTTCTTCTAAATCACTATATGTACTTAGTACTTATTTATAAATTACTATATGCACTTCTTTATAAATCACTATATACACAAACTTAATCACTACAATATAGGTACTGGAACTAGGTATATACCTATAAATTTTATTAACGCAAAATAATAACCTAACACTGGCTGGTATAAATATTATTAGTTTTACTTATATTCGTAACTTTGAGGAACCGTCCCTTTATACCACTACACAAGTCTATGTAGTTAATCCATAAAATGTGGTTCACTACAAAATATAGCATCAAATACAAGAAAATGCAGATAAATTACAAATTTACCCTTGTGTTTACATAGCTAGTATAACTGTTTGCCCACAAAGCCAGCCATTTTGAAAATCGTGACGTCACATGGAAATGCTCTATTGCAGGTTGAATTTATTCACATCAATATTTACGTCCATATTAATAAGCAAATGCAATTTCGTCAAGTCAGGCAAATATTTAAAAAAAATGTAGGTAATGCATCTGCAGAGTTGGCAGAATGAATGGTCAGCCGATCCGTTACAAACCACCTCATGTCTTCGTTCTCAGTCACTTTTAACCCCAACTGCTCCTTTAAAAGCAAATTATTTTTTATTCCCATGGATTTTCATATGCCTTCTCAAATTTCCTTCAATTACACTTCTATATTTGCATAAATTGCAGGCAAACGGTTTTTCTCCTGTATGAATACTCATAATTATGTTTATTCAGATTACTTTTAGTTACAGTCCTGTATTCACATAAATTACAGGCAAACGGTTTTTCTCCAGTATGATTACTCATATGTGTATTCAGTGCACCTTTAGTTACACTCCTGTATTCACATAAATTACAGGCAAACGGTTTTTCTCCTGTATGAATACTTATATGTTTTTTCAGATCGCTTGTATTTATACTCCTATATTCGCATAAATTACAGGCAAACGGTTTTTCACCTGTATGAATACTTATATGTTGTTTCAGATGGCTTTTATTTATACTCCTATATTCGCATAAATTACAGGCAAACGGTTTATCTCCTGTATGAATACGTATATGTTGTTTCAGATGGCTTTTATTTATACTCCTATATTCGCATAAATTACAGGCAAACGGTTTTTCTCCAGTATGATTACTCATATGTCTATTGAGTTCACTTTTAGTTACACTCCTGTATTCACATAAATTACAGGCAAACGGTTTTTCTCCAGTATGATTACTCATGTGTCTATTGAGTTTACTTTTAGTTACACTCCTGTATTCACATAAATTACAGGCAAACGGTTTTTCTCCTGTATGAATTCTTGTATGTTCTTTCAGATAGCTATTATTTATACTCCTATATTCGCATAAATTACAGGCAAACGGTTTTTCTCCAGTATGATTACTCATATGTCTATTGAGTTTACTTTTAGTTACACTCCTGTATTCACATAAATTACAAGCAAACGGTTTTTCTCCTGTATGATTACTCATATGTCTATTGAGTTCACTTTTAGTTACACTCCTGTATTCACATAAATTACAGGCAAACGGTTTTTCTCCAGTATGATTACTCATATGTCTATTGAGTTCACTTTTAGTTACACTCCTGTATTCACATAAATTACAGGCAAACGGTTTTTCTCCAGTATGATTACTCATATGTCTATTGAGTTTACTTTTAGTTACACTCCTGTATTCACATAAATTACAGGCAAACGGTTTTTCTCCTGTATGATTAGTCATATGTCTATTGAGTTCACTTTTAGTTACACTCCTGTATTCACATAAATTACAGGCAAACGGTTTTTTTCCAGTATGATTACTCATATGTCTATTGAGTTCACTTTTAGTTACACTCCTGTATTCACATAAATTACAGGCAAACGGTTTTTCTCCAGTATGATAACTCATATGTCTATTGAGTTTACTTTTAGTTACACTCCTGTATTCACATAAATTACAGGCAAACGGTTTTTCTCCTGTATGAATTCTTGTATGTTCTTTCAGATAGCTTTTATTTATACTCCTATATTCGCATAAATTACAGGCAAACGGTTTTTCTCCAGTATGATTACTCATATGTCTATTGAGTTTACTTTTAGTTACACTCCTGTATTCACATAAATTACAGGCAAACGGTTTTTCTCCTGTATGATTACTCATATGTTTATTGAGTTCACTTTTAGTTACACTCCTGTATTCACATAAATTACAGGCAAACGGTTTTTCTCCTGTATGATTACTCATATGTCTATTGAGTTCACTTTTAGTTACACTCCTGTATTCACATAAATTACAGGCAAACGGTTTTTCTCCTGTATGAATTCTTGTATGTTCTTTCAGATAGCTTTTATTTATACTCCTATATTCGCATAAATTACAGGCAAATGGTTTTTCTCCTGTATGAATACTCATATGTTTATTCAGATTACTTTTAGTTACACTCCTGTATTCACATAAATCACAGGCAAATGGTTTTTCTCCTGTATGAATACACAAATGTTGTTTAAAATTGCCTTTAGAAATAGTCCTATATGCACATACACTGCAAATAAATGGCTCTTTTATTAAATGGATATTTTTATGAGTTTGAAGATGGGATCTACAAGTCGTTGTAAATTCACAAACGTCACATGCAAAACCATTCCCTTTATTTTTAATTTGGTCATCCTTTTCAAAAGGATTGACTGTATGAGTTGTTTTGTCTTTTATTTTATCTATTTCACATGCATTACTATCTATAGTTGCAGTTTCCGTCCTCACATTCTGTTCAAAGTTCTGGCTAATATTAGCATTAGTTTCAGTGAAGTTATATTTTTGTTCGGTATTGCCACCGAATTCACTTTTCATATTGTTCAAATAGGGTTCAAGTTTGATTTCTTCTTTGATGATATCCAAATCGAAATCATATTCGAGGTTAACCTTTGAATTTGTTTCAGACATTTTTTTATACAACTTCCTATAATAATACAAATCATAAATAATATTACAAATGGCGTTTGGTAACTATTGACTAACCTGTAATTATTTAAAAAATACAAATGTAAACTACACACACATACAAAGCCCTCGGCAGATAACACTACACGTCATCACATAAACAGAAACACCTAACAAGCGGTGAATAACAAATGAATATTCTTAACAATGTTGCTACCTCAAAAATGTCCAGAGGATTATAGACGAAATGAAAATATCACTATATTTGTCTTTGTATTACTCACAGAAAATAAACCCTCAGTATTACTGTACTTTATAGATAACTAAATGCTGTACTTCGGCTAACGATTACAACGTTATTATTGTAAGGTGTTCTATGGTTAGCAAACGTACGGAAACAACAGGTAATGTCTCTATAACCATGTACGGTAGTGATTGGAGGGTAGTAACTATTCCTTCCTTTAGTATTCGTTACGATCCGAAATATCGAATACTACAAATAAATGTGTTCGGTACTTTTAGTGATTTGTAACTCGTCCTCCGTATAGCTCAGATCTGGCGCCGTGCGACTTTTTTTTGTTTCCAACTGTTAAAAAAATGATGCGAGGTAAAAGATTTTCCAGCGCAGATGCAGCAGTTACAGAATTTCAAAGAATTTTTGAGGACCTTTCAGAAAATGAATTTTCCGAATGTTTTAAAAAGTGGTTTCAAAGAATGCACAAGTGTATTAGTCTGAATGGAGAATATTTTGAAAAACAATAAAGATTTTTTGTTAAAAAATGCAACGGTCCTTTAATAACTAACAATTTTCAGCACAACCCTCGTATAGGCATCGTGTGTAGGTCTCCATTCAACTATACGTTTTGTCCACCTATCATCTTTTAATTAAGAGTCTACTTTTTATTTTAAAGGAAAAATTCAAAGTCAACTAGTAAGTTACGTTTTATAATCGTCAACGGCGCCGACATAATAACCACTTCCAAAAGTTCACCTATTTTTCTGTTTGCGTTTACTATGGTGTTTACGAGCAAGAATCCAAGAATACTCATTTAAGGTACGTTTTCGTAAGCAGAGACAAGGCAAGAGCCAACCTTTACGTGCTCACTGTATAATAAGTAATAAGTAAATGTTATAACATAATAGGTATTATAAGCTTGAGGGAAATTCATCCACCGATGTTATTCCCAACGATTCCATACTGACTAGTCTTGGTCCGGGTGCAAGGTTAGGTCCTGAGGCCATTTCCGTTTTAGTCTTCTAGGGACTCTTGCGTCGTTAGATAGTTATTCTACCAGATTGTTGTCGTGCCCCATAGTGATGGGAAGTTTAGGTACTTTGATTACCCGTACTCATTCGTTACTTTCGGATCCAGTATTCGTTGAAAGTATTCGTTACTGAGTACCGAATCTTTACTTTCGGATCCAGTATTCGTTCAAAGTATTCGCTACTGAGTTCCGAATCTTTACTTTCGGATCCAGTATTCGTTCAAAGTATTCGGTATTCCACTAACGATATACGTACGAGAACTTAATCGGAGCATCGCAAGATTCGTATTCGTAGTTATTCGAATCCTCGATGTACAACGTACGCATCGCAAAGATTCGTACTCGTCTATTCGTAGCTATTCAAATCCTGTTATTTTATTAAGACGCGTTTTACAGAATTATTTCATAATAAATACAATTAGTAGATATATTTTTTACTGCAAAAAATAAAAAATAACTAGTGAGACTTTTAGAACTTTAAATTTGTAACAAAAAGATGATTTTCTTTCATTTACATGAAATTGTTACAATATTCGGTGTTCAAGAACATTTAAAGAAAAATATCATATTATAAAGATATATTTAAAAAGAAACAAACTAAAATATGTACAATGAACGATTGCTTAGATAACTAACAATATTCACAATTTTATTTACAGTCGATTTAAAATATCTAAAAAAGTGGGTAAAGAAGGATATATTCAAATCTAAATATTGTTTGGGTTTCAGCTTCGATTCTTCGATAGCTTCAAATTACCACCAAATTTATTTACGCAGCTAGTAGGTGTATACTTCATAAATTAGGCAATAACTGTCATGCAGTCTAGTCTGCAGAGTCCGCAGCGCGAGATGCGAGTAGGTGTATTTGTTATGACTGAGAATGAAGTAATCGATACCTAATTATTTTGAAAGCAATTATTAGAACTCGTGAGGCCGAGTAAAACTACCTAGAACGATAAAAGTAACTAATCACTAGAAGTACCGAATACATTTATTTGCGGGTATTCGGTACTTCGGATCCTAACGAGTAACGAATACTAAAGTAACGAATAGTTACTACCCGCCCATCACTAGTGCCCCACAAGTTTGTGATGGTACGTCAGTCACATAAGGTATCCCCAGGTCTTCGTGGAGTATTTGATTAGAAATGTACCACAGTGCATCTGCTATTGAACGATTTTAACTTGGAAATTTCTTTCGCACAGATAGGATTTTAAAATCAGGTATATTGGATTAGGAAAATGTTTCTTTATTTTAAATAACAGTCTAGTGTGCCACACTTTGTCGAAGATCTGTTTAATGTCTAAAAGGGCCTAGGTCCTAGGTACAGTACCTACTTCTTTGTTTCCAGGGCTTCAAGTATTTTTGTGATAATTCTGTGACCCTGCTGTATCGTTTAATGACTTTTTCGGAAACCGAATTGGTATTGTGGGATTATATGAGTCAGATCGACCATGTCTTCAATTCTGTGTAGCAAAAGTCTTTCAAATATCATTATTGGTTTGTACGATATTGTTTCTGTGGGTAGTTTACCGGGCTTGGGTATCACTATAATTTGAGTGTATTTCCATTGCAGGGGTAGTAACACAGTCTTAACATGCTGTTATAGATTGTAGTGAGCAGCACCAGGATTTTTCTTGTAGGTTACGTAAGATTTGCCCAATTATGAGATCGTAACCGGGAGCTTTATGTAGATTTATATACTGTATTTCCTGTCTTACTTCAGCAGGAGAGAATGGTTTAATTGGTAAGGAGAGTTGGCACGGTGCATTTATAAAGTTGACCACTTATTCGTCATTAGCGTTAATATTTGGTTGTAGCGATGTAGTTCGCAAGATGCTCAGCAAAAACGTTCACTTTATCGACATCAGATCTGGCCTATGTTCCATCATTTTTCCTAATTGACAAAATTGCTATATTTGGCCTTTTGAAATTGTTAGTAGCTCATCATATTGAATGGTCATTTTCGATAAGTTGGTAATATAGAACTTAAATGTTTCATTCCGGGGGTCATTTAAAGCAGTATACGATTGATGAGTGAGCCTGTTGTAGAGTGTTTTGTCCTGTCTATTTCTTGTTCTCTGCCACATGTTGCCTGCCCTTCGCTTCTCACAGGCGAGTTTTTTTATGTGGCGAAGGATATTCATTGTTGCAGTGTTTGTTGGTACTAGAAGGTGTGGCTTCCCAAGCTGCATTTTGTATGAGCTGAGTTAGGTATTGAGTTGCTGCATCAAGTTCATGGGGCTCTTTTATTTTAATTTTTAAGCTGGTGCGTTCGTCTAGAGCAGTGATTCTCAATCACTGTGCCGCGGCACATTAGTGTGCCACGAAACGTTTCTAAGTGTTCCGCCAAATTTTGTAGAATTAATGTACCGTATTTGCCCGAATATAAGGCGATATATTTTTCAAGAAAATTAAGTCTAAAATCGACACTCGCCTTATATTCGGGATCATCTTATATTCGAAATTTTACCGACAAATTAATAAAATTTGCCGGCCGGCTAGTTAAATAGGGGAGTCAGTAACAACTTTCCATTAAAAATTTCATGGAATTCATGTACTGGCATTTGCACAGGCGGGGCTCCTTTCGATGACTGGATCTATAAAAGGATTCATAACAATCACAAAAGAGCAGAATCCAAATATTTTATTAACACATTGATTTTTACATCGGGAAATGCTTTTTACAAAAGTTTTACCTTCAGATTTAAGGACTGTGCTGGGACAATCTGTAGCTATTGTTAATAACAAAAATCAAGGCCTTTAAAAAATCGCGTATTCCAATAATAAGTATGCATTGCTATGGAAGCCAATCATCAGTGTTTACTTTTGTATACAGAAGTAAGATGGTTATCCAGAGGAAAAGTTTTATCCCGCCTATTTGAACTAAAGAAAGAATTATTGATTTTTTTTTAACAAGAAAAAAGTGATTTTTGCCAGTTTTTTAAGGATGAAATTTGGTGTGCCAAATTAGCATATCTATTAGATATATTTAATTTACTTAATGGTCTTAACTCAAGTATGTAGGGACCAAATGAAAATATTTTAACTTCCACCAACAAATTACTAGCGTTTCAAAAAAAAACTGTTGTTTTGGAGCAACAAAGCAGAAGAATGAAAATTTGAGTCTATTTTATATGTAAATTCAATGAACAGTTATTGAGCATTTGACTTTGTTGGAGCAAAATTTTAAAAAATATTTTCCAATTTTTCATATATGTAGAGAAATTTGATTGTGTAAGAAATCCATTTTTAATAAGCTATACGTCAATTTTCGAATTGACACTGAATGAAGAGGAAGAACTTATTTCTATCTCGAGCGATAGAAATTTGAAAATAAAATATTCTGAAATATCACTAAATTCTTTTCGGATTTCTCTTCAAGAAGATTTTCCAACCATATCAAGAAAATCATTAAACATCTTATTGCAGTTTTCAACATCCTATTTGTGCGAATTTGGATTTTCTGCATTAACTAATATAAAATCTAAAAAAAGATCAAGACTTGGAAATGTTGAACATGACATGAGAGTTGCTTTATCCTTTTTGCGTCCAAATATAAAAGAAATTATTCAGAAGCATCAAGCACATATTTCTCATTGACATATTTAAAAACCGCTTGTAGTATTAATATTACGCATATATTATTGAATTTATGATACCTACTTTTTGTTTATTATTTCATAATAACTTATTATTTTATATTTGTTTTATAGTATGTTTGTGTATAGACCTATTTTTGTAGACCTATTAATTAATAAAATTAAAATTAATAATGTGTACCTATCATTAGCCTAACTTACAATATTTTAATGTGCCGTCGAACTTAAAAATATTTAAAAGTGTTCCGCGAGAAAAAAAAGATTGAGAAACACTGGTCTAGAGAATTGTGAAATAACTTCCAATCTGTGTGTTTAGAGCAGAGTCTTGGAGGGTTTTCTTTAGTTATTACATTAGAACTTAGTGTTAAGATAAAGGATGAATGATCGTATGCCAATTCCTCAATTGATTCAATATTTATGAATGTGTTAAGATATTCCTTTAGTTAGGATCACTAGGCCAGTATATTGATTTAGTTGTAGAAACATAATTAAGATTTAAGTATTGAATAGGATGTAAAAGGTTGCATCCTTTTGTGATTGTCAGTCGTGATCCCCAGGTTTTGTGTTTTACATTCCAGTCCCTGCCTACAATAAATTTGTTGCCAAGTTGTTGAAAATATTCTATATATTGTTAGTGTTGATGGAATGTCTTGGAGGACTGTACCTGGCTGCAATAGTCAATGAGTTGATAAATAAGAAAATTCGTTGTTCTTCACTCGCAGCCACTATAGCTTTCTGAACGCAGCTAACTCAGTTCTGCGGCCACGTATTCACCAAGGACAGTGTTATCATCTGTTGGTGTATTTAGTACGTCCAATGCTTTTTTAAGTGCTTTATCCTCCTGTTCATCTGTAACATCTTTATTGGCAACCTTTTTTATTTTTCTGGCTTGAGATGTAGTTGATGTAGATGGTACATCGGTATTAGATATTTCCGGCTGTTCCAGAGACATGATAAGAAGGCTAAAATAACATTTTTATTTGCAATTACATTCATTCATAATTTTACTATGAAAGTATTCTGGGACTCATGTCAATTTTTATTCTTAAAAATTCACACTTTCAGTAGAATTTTTACACATTCTTTGTTTTGAAATTTGCAGAGCAATCTGAACTAACACTATTTTTTGCAAAATTCCCAGAATATTACTTGTAAATTTGACAAAAACAAAGTTGACGTTGCTCCAAATTGGCTTTTGTAAAATATTAATGTACTCTTTTCACAACACGTTTTTGCTTTCAGATTCCGAATTTAAAAGAAGAATGATACAAAGCAGCCGAGGAATATTGTAAAAACTGCATTGGTGCGCTGGATGGCAAGCACATAGTAATACATATTGTTGTGTATTTTAGACATTAAACATTATAAACAATATTAATTTATTCACACAATTAACACAAATACAATTTACACAAATTTTGACAGTTTCGTTATACAAATTTTACACTTACAAATTACATAAAGTTAAATATTGAGATAATTTTCATATAAAGTCATTTTAGAAGTTTGTTATGATTTGTAAATTCAGATAAAAGTACTGTAAAGCAAAGATACACAATAAATATGTCTTAAAAATCATATTAAAGATTGACGATTAAAGGATACAATTACGATATCAAAGTTTTTCATTCATTTCATGTTACGATGCAAATGTTCCAGGATGTATTAGTTCTTGGTAACATAGGAATTCATTTACCATGCTGAAAATGACAAATAAAGTTAAATTAATTGCTTAAATTTAACAAAATAAGTTATTCTTAAGTACATGTGTACTAAGATAATTTTTAATAGTGTTTTTCACTAATTAAACAAATTCAGACTGATAAAATAACATGATAGGAAGTTGTAAAAGCACATAAAGCTTAAGAATATTAATAATTTAAAGACAAAAAGTGAATAATATAAAAGTAATCGCAATATGTAATTTTGACAAAATGGCAGAATTTTTGGACATGAATTAAAGCCAAATTAGGCGAATTTATAAAATTTAACAAGAATAAAAATATTTTTCTTATTTTGTATTTAGTAATTTGGTATAGTTTTTATTTTAATTAGGAATAATTTTGAAAATTTGTTAATTAGAAGATAAGTCAAGAATTCTGGAAAATCTCAATTTCATAAATATGAATTTTTAAATTAGTTTAATAAATAAAATATTGTACAGTAAATTAGTTTTAAGTAAAATGATTATTTGTTATTTATTCAATATTAGATTTAATTAAGTTTAGGATTTCAAATAGTTTTGTTTATATTAAATTTGACTTATAAGTTTTAAAAATACCTACTCGAATTCTATTGGTTGACTTTAAAACAAGATGTCGTTAGTGTCTATTAAGTTACCAAATAAGGAGGACGTATATTTTGTCGCTCCAGAAATATTGATTTTTATAAATGACGTCATAGCACTCTCAATTATTTTTTCAAATAATTGAAAATCAACGATAAAAATAAACGTCAATGAAAGTTATGTGTTTATAAGTGTTTAAATAATGTAAAAATAAATAAGATTATCCGTTATTAAAGTGAACCAACAGAATAATAATAATAAATAACAAATAAATAAAACAAAGTTATGAAATTAAAAGTAAATGTAACAAATTATGGATTAGTGTGTAAAAGAGAATAATACTTAAGTTTTGTGAACATCGAATGAATTTAAACAGAGTTTGTTTAAATAATTAATAGAGTATTGCCACTTCTTTCCGAAGCACGAATCCTTTTATCAGGGTGGATTAGTCCCTTGATCTTCCTTCTTTTTTCTGTGCTATTAAAGTTTCTTGTGTGTTTTTGCTTCTTCTCCTATTTTACTCCATATTTTTCTATTTTTTGTTTTCTCTTTCCAGTCCTTGATTTTCATGTTTCTTAGGTCCTCTGTTACTTCTTCGTACCACCTGTTTCTCGGTCTTCCTCTTGGTCTATTTGTTTCAGGTTTCCATGTTGTTATTGCTTTTATCATTTTTGTTTCATCGGCTCTTATTATATGCCCAAGCCACCTGATTCGCTGTGCCTTCATTACTTTTACAATGTCTTCCCCTTCCATTATTTTTAAAATTTCATGATTCATGTAGTATCTGTACTCTTCATTTTCCAATTTCTTTACTCCCACAATTGCTCTTAATACTTTTCTTTCAAATACTCTTAGTTGTTTGTTTTCTTTTTTTGTTGGACAAATTATTTCTGCTGCATATAACACTACAGGTCTGATTAGACATTTGTATATTCGTATTTTAGTTTTTATACTTATTTTTTTATTCTTGAGTAACTGCGGTTTGCATAAAATGCTTTAAAACCTAATTGGATTCTTTCATTTATTTCTTCGCTTCGGTCATTATTATAATTTATATACCCAAATTTGGGAAGGATTTTACTTTTTCGAAGGTATATTTATCTACTTTTACTTGTTTGACATCGTCTGTTTTTCCTCTCCGGCACTTCATCTTCATATACCTACTTAGTTTTTCTTTAATTTACGACAAGTCCTATTTCACCTGATGCCTTTTCCAATGTTTTAAAAACTTCTGTTAATTTGTTCGATGAACTTGATATAATGACTATATCATCAGCATAACCTATTATTTGTGTTTCCTTGTTTCTTACCTGATGGACCTCTCCGAGGACCCAAAGTGCAACAAAGCAGATGAAGCCTCCCTTCTTCTCCTTTTATAAAGTCCCAGATTACTTCTTCTGAGACATCGACCACTTGGAGCGCCTCTTCCGCATGAAGGCATCTCCTAATTAGCGGCAGATGCACAATGGGCCTAGGGCCTGAGTGCTGCTACTTCACACCGCCGAGAAGAAGCTTATGATACTGATCATCTGATAGATAATTAAGATTCTTCCCTTGAAAATTATAAATTTAAATAAATAAACACAAATAAAATTTTATGCTTGTCCGATTTAAACAAAAAAATCAAAGTTCTATGAATGTACTTGATTAAATCAGAAAAGCTTCCTCAGTTTATTTTATTATAATTAACTTAGCAACACAGGAAAAAATTAAACAAAAACTAACAAACAAATTGCTTTATTTGCCAAGATTTCAACAACATCTTTAATACCTATCTACTATTTTTAAAGAAATTAACAATTTACAAATTAATTGGAATGTTTGGTGGTAGGTAATATATATCCTTATCACCAGTTTTGAATGCTGAAGTGGCGTTTTGAATTCCTACTGTATAGGGAAGGGCGTATTCTCGTGCCATAATAGCACCTGTAAGTAAAAATAAATATCACAATCAGTTACATTAAATCTTACTATTAATTTCTCAAAGATTTTTCATTTAAATAGTATGTAATTTAAATAATGCAAGAATTTTTGTGGGTTTAATGTTCATTCAATAGTCACAATTGCCAACAATATCGGTACGACAAACCATTATTATATAAACTGGGGGAGTCTCAATTTGTCCCCTTTTACTCTGTTTCGTATACAGAATAAACATGAGGCCACAAAAAAAGAAGAAAAGTTCCTACTTACTTCTTTTTGACGAGTTCATGCAGTTCATAAAACGAAAAGAAATAAATGAGTTCGGCATATGGTCATGCCGTCTGAAACCATTTGCTAGACCAGTTTGCAAATTCTGGCCCGGAGTTCGTTAACCTTTCTTATGAAGTCGGATTTTGTTTGTTCTCGTTGACCTACGGAAGTTCTGCATTGTTTTAGTGAAAATTTTAGTATTTTCCTGTAACAAAAATATGTACGAGTATGAATAACAAACAAATAGCAGCAAAATGTAGGAAGTATTTTAAAGTTTATGAACGGGCTGACATCATGCGCGTCAAGTCTGCTCGAGTGATAAGCATGATACAGCGAGTGTTTTGGCCAAGACAAGATAATCTTTCGAAGCGTACCTAAAAGGGACTGAAAACACTTATGTACGCAACTAATAAAAGAATCAGGGACTTGAATAGCAATGAGGGAAATAAAGCGAACGCATTTAGTAAAAGCCAGAATGTTTTTAGGTCCTCACCAAACCTAAGAGACATGCAGAAAAAGAAGTAAAGATGGTGGAGTTGAAGAAAATAAAAGACATGATGAAAACCATGCCTGAGGAAACTGGACGTTTATTCGCCGACTTGCATTATACATTATGAATTGGGAAGTAAAATTGTAAAAAAGGTTTCTGAATAAATTTAGAGTCTTGTAAAGTCTCTTGTGATAACTGATATTTCTACTGAAAAATTACGACATTGCTCAAAAATTTGAGAATGCTAATTTTTCACATTGTATAGGGTGTGATTGATGGCAAACAAGTGAGAATTATTTGACCTACTAATAATGGCCCAATGTATTGTAATTATAAAAATTATTTTTTAGATAAATAAACAGGAATTAAACTATTTTCAAATTAGCAAAGTAGCTTAAAGGATGTAATTTTTGATTGCTGTTTAAATAAATCGATCAAAAAAAAAGCTATATTATATTGCATATTTTTCAAGAAATAGGTAAACATAATAAAACACAATATTTCAAAAGGACTTACCCGTATGCTTTTTTCTCAAATGTTGCATCTTCTTGTTCTTGTCCGCATTGTCACTATGCTGCATATTCCAAATTTCAGGTTGAATTTATCCACATCAATCTTTACATCCATATTAATAAATAAATGCAATTTCGTCAAGTCAGGCAAATATTTAAAAAAAATTTAGGTGATGCATCTGCAGAGTTGGCAGATGAATCGTCAGCCGATCCGTTACAAGTCACCTCATGTCTTCGTTCTCAGTCACTTTTAACCCCAACTGCTCCTTTAAAAGCAAATTATTTTTTATTCCCATGGATTTTCATATGACTTTTCAAATTTCCTTTAATTCCACTTCTATATTCGCATAAATTACAGGCAAACGGTTTTTCTCCTGTATGAATACTCATATGTTCTTTCAAATGGCTTTTATTTGCACTCTTATAATCGCATAAATCACAGGCAAACGGTTTTACTCCTGTATGAATACCCATATGTTTATTTAGACGACTTTTGGTTACACTCCTATATTCACATATATTACAGGCAAACGGTTTTTCTCCTGTATGAATTCTCAGATGGTCCTTCAACCTTCTTTTAATCGCAGTCTTAAACCCGCATATATTACACATAAACGGTTTTTCTCCAGTATGAATATGCATATGTTTATTCAGATCACTTTTAGTTACACTCCTGTATTCACATAAATTACAGGCAAACGGGTTTTTACCTGTATGATTATTCATATGCAATTTCAGCTTGTATTTGGTTACACTCTTGTATTCACATAAATTGCAAGCAAACGGTTTTTCACCTGTATGAATATGCATATGTCTATTCAGACAACTTCTAGTTACACTTCTATATTCACATAAAGTACAGGCAAACGGTTTTTCTCCAGTATGATTACTCGTATGTAATTTCAGCTGGTCTTTAGTTATGCTCCTATATTCACATAAATTACAGGCAAATGGTTTTTCTCCTGTATGATTCCCCATATGAAATTTCAGACTGCTTTTAGTTCTACTCTTGTATTCACATAAAGTACAAGCAAATGGTTTTTCTCCTGTATGAGTACGCATATGAAATTTCAGATTGCTCTTCTTTACACTCCTATATTCACATAAATAACAAGCAAATAGTTTTTCTACAGTATAACTACTCATATGTAATTTCACGTCAACTGTATCAGTTCTTCCTACTTTCATTTTGTCTGTTTCATGTTTACTACTCTCTATCCTACTTGCAGTTTCCTCCCTCGTATTCCATCCGAAGTTTTGGCTAATATTAGGTTGAGTTTCATTGAAGTTATGTTTTTGTTCGGTATTGTAAAGGATATCATCACCAAATTCACTTTTTATATCGTCCAAGGGTTCAAGTTTGATTTCTTCTTTGACGATATCCAAATCGAAATCATATTCGAGGTTAGCTGTTGAACTTATTTCAGACATTTTTAATACAATTTCCTGTAATAATACAAATCACAAAAAGGATTGCAAACAGCGCTTGGTAACTAGTGACTAACCTCTAATTATTTAAAAATACATATAACAATGTATCCCTGCACACACACAAAACAGATAATTATTATCCTTACAACAGAACATTACACTAAAATCCTTATAACACTAACTGGAATAAAGCACCAACAGAAAAATAGGTTAACTTTTGACCGGGCTGAACTTAGATACGTATCTGGATACGTTTTTACGCGTATCTCAGCCGCCGTACACTCCCCGGCGTAAGTTTTGCGTAAAATTAAATTTGCTTTTCCCATGATTTCCTTAAGGTTTTCCTCAACTATTTACCATAATAAGCATCTACAAATGCTAATTACACAAATCCATTAACTAAAAAACGGTTTATAAATTCGAAACACCTTTAAAACGCACAAACTGGAGCACGATAAGATTTTTTTTTACAAAATTACGGGAGTTGTCGGCGGTGGGTGACCTATGGGTGTTGTAGAGGACCCCTAGGCCTACAACCCCTATCGAGCGGTTTTACGAAAAGTGCCGGAAATTCGCTTCCAGCGAGGTCGAAAGTTTATTAAATTGCGTATGTGAAAGACACCTGGAGCACCAAATTTCGATGTTTTTTCTCTCGAATTGCAGGAGTTGTCGGCGGTAGGTGACCTATGGGTGTTGTAGAGGACCCCTAGGCCTACAATCCCTACCGAGCGGTTTTTCGAAAAGTGCCGGAAATTCGCTTCCAGCGAAGTCGAAAGTTTATTAAAATGCGTATGTGAAAGACACCTGCAGCACCAATTTTCGATGTTTTTTCTCTCGAATTGCAGGACTTGTCGGCGGTAGGTGACCTATGGGTGTTGTAGAGGACCCCTAGGCCTACAACCCCTACCGAGCGGTTTTTCGAAAAGTGCCGGAAATTCGCTTCCAGCGAAGTCGAAAGTTTATTAAAATGCGTATGTGAAAGACACCTGCAGCACCAAATTTCGATGTTTTTTCTCTCGAATTGCAGGAGTTGTCGGCGGTAGGTGACCTATGGGTGTTGTAGAGGACCCCTAGGCCTACAACCCCTACCGAGCGGTTTTTCGAAAAGTGCCGGAAATTCGCTTCCAGCGAAGTCGAAAGTTTATTAAAATGCGTATGTGAAAGACACCTGCAGCACCAATTTTCGATGTTTTTTCTCTCGAATTGCAGGACTTGTCGGCGGTAGGTGACCTATGGGTGTTGTAGAGGACCCCTAGGCCTACAACCCCTACCGAGCGGTTTTTCGAAAAGTGCCGGAAATTCGCTTCCAGCGAAGTCGAAAGTTTATTAAAATGCGTATGTGAAAGACACCTGCAGCACCAATTTTCGATGTTTTTTCTCTCGAATTGCAGGACTTGTCGGCGGTAGGTGACCTATGGGTGTTGTAGAGGACCCCTAGGCCTACAACCCCTACCGAGCGGTTTTTCGAAAAGTGCCGGAAATTCGCTTCCAGCGAAGTCGAAAGTTTATTAAAATGCGTATGTGAAAGACACCTGCAGCACCAAATTTCGATGTTTTTTCTCTCGAATTGCAGGAGTTGTCGGCGGTAGGTGACCTATGGGTGTTGTAGAGGACCCCTAGGCCTACAACCCCTACCGAGCGGTTTTTCGAAAAGTGCCGGAAATTCGCTTCCAGCGAAGTCGAAAGTTTATTAAAATGCGTATGTGAAAGACACCTGCAGCACCAATTTTCGATGTTTTTTCTCTCGAATTGCAGGACTTGTCGGCGGTAGGTGACCTATGGGTGTTGTAGAGGACCCCTAGGCCTACAACCCCTACCGAGCGGTTTTTCGAAAAGTGCCGGAAATTCGCTTCCAGCGAAGTCGAAAGTTTATTAAAATGCGTATGTGAAAGACACCTGCAGCACCAATTTTCGATGTTTTTTCTCTCGAATTGCAGGACTTGTCGGCGGTAGGTGACCTATGGGTGTTGTAGAGGACCCCTAGGCCTACAACCCCTACCGAGCGGTTTTTCGAAAAGTGCCGGAAATTCGCTTCCAGCGAAGTCGAAAGTTTATTAAAATGCGTATGTGAAAGACACCTGCAGCACCAAATTTCGATGTTTTTTCTCTCGAATTGCAGGAGTTGTCGGCGGTAGGTGACCTATGGGTGTTGTAGAGGACCCCTAGGCCTACAACCCCTACCGAGCGGTTTTTCGAAAAGTGCCGGAAATTCGCTTCCAGCGAAGTCGAAAGTTTATTAAAATGCGTATGTGAAAGACACCTGCAGCACCAATTTTCGATGTTTTTTCTCTCGAATTGCAGGACTTGTCGGCGGTAGGTGACCTATGGGTGTTGTAGAGGACCCCTAGGCCTACAACCCCTACCGAGCGGTTTTTCGAAAAGTGCCGGAAATTCGCTTCCAGCGAGGTCGACAGTTTATTAAAATGCGAATGTGAAAGACACCTGGAGCACCAATTTTCGATGTTTTTTCTCTCGAATTGCAGGAGTTGTCGGCGGTAGGTGACCTATGGGTGTTGTAGAGGACCCCTAGGCCTACAACCCCTACCGAGCGGTTTTTCGAAAAGTGCCGGAAATTCGCTTCCAGCGAGGTCGACAGTTTATTAAAATGCGAATGTGAAAGACACCTGGAGCACCAATTTTCGATGTTTTTTCTCTCGAATTGCAGGAGTTGTCGGCGGTAGGTGACCTATGGGTGTTGTAGAGGACCCCTAGGCCTACAACCCCTACCGAGCGGTTTTTCGAAAAGTGCCGGAAATTCGCTTCCAGCGAGGTCGACAGTTTATTAAAATGCGAATGTGAAAGACACCTGGAGCACCAATTTTCGATGTTTTTTCTCTCGAATTGCAGGAGTTGTCGGCGGTAGGTGACCTATGGGTGTTGTAGAGGACCCCTAGGCCTACAACCCCTACCGAGCGGTTTTTCGAAAAGTGCCGGAAATTCGCTTCCAGCGAGGTCGACAGTTTATTAAAATGCGAATGTGAAAGACACCTGGAGCACCAATTTTCGATGTTTTTTCTCTCGAATTGCAGGACTTGTCGGCGGTAGGTGACCTATGGGTGTTGTAGAGGACCCCTAGGCCTACAACCCCTACCGAGCGGTTTTTCGAAAAGTGCCGGAAATTCGCTTCCAGCGAAGTCGAAAGTTTATTAAAATGCGTATGTGAAAGACACCTGCAGCACCAATTTTCGATGTTTTATCTCTCGAATTGCAAGAGTTGTCGGCGGTAGGTGACCTATGGGCGTTGTAGAGGGCACCTAGGCCTACAATCCTTACCGAGCGGTTTTTCGAAAAGTGCCGGAAATTCGCCTCCAGCGAGGTCGAAACTTTACTAAAATACGTATGTAAAGGCACCTGGAGGGACAATCTTCGATGATTTTTCTCTCGAATTACAGGAGTTGTCCTCGGTGGGTGACCTATGGGTGTTGTAGAGGACACCTAGGCCTACAACACCTACCGAGCAGTTTTTCAAAAAGTGCCGGAAATTCGCTTCCAGCGAGGCCGAAACTTTACTAAAATACGCATGTAAAGGCACCTGGAGGGGCTTTGTAAATTTTAAACAAATTCCATGGATGGTTGAAAAGAAACTACCTATAGGTAAAGCTTCTTTAGTTAATAGCTTTTTCTTGTAATGAAAGCTTATCTTTACCCCACGGGGTAGGTAAGTATTAACGACTGGAAAATTCTGATGACTAAACATATAATTTATGTAAAGTAGATATTTGGGAAGGTAATTATTGCGTCCCTACAATATACCGTTTTTGCGGCATTCTTTGATGTCGAAAGTACGACTGATAGAAACCGAAACACAAAAGTTCGTCAGATGCTTTTCATTTTATGATGTGTCAATTTAGCAGGAACCCTGATGACCCGATCCTTGGAAGAATTTGTGCGGGGGTAGGCAAAATTTGGATTTAAATTCATTTCTGCAAGTGCAAGCGATTGTTATTGTCATACTACATTTTGTGAATGAATTATGGATAACGAACTTATTGCAGTTTTAATTGCCGAATGTGTTACTCAGGTTAGTGAGGTAGATTTTAGACAAAACTCTAATGTAGCTTCATATATTTCAAAAAAATTGGGTTTTAAATGTAACAAACAGTTTATTGACCGCCTTCGGCTTAAATGGAAAAATAATAGTGGCGGAATACAAAACATGGTTGATGAATTATTAAATTCAGTTACTGTCACAACTGAAAAAATTAAAGACGACATTAAGATTACAGATGTGGAATTCTTGGATGATTTTTATTTTGATTTCGAAAAGTCGTCTCCGCGTCGTCCAGATGTGGAAAATGATAGGTCGTATTTATCAGCAAGTTGTTCTCCCATAGTCACTCTTGCTAATCCAACACCATCTTTGCCTACAGATGTGGAATTTATGGATGATTTTTATTTTGATTTAAAAAAGTCATCTCCCCGTCGTCCAGATGCGGAAAATGGCAGGTGGTACTTTTCAGCAAGTTGTTCTCCCACAGTCCCTCTTGCTACTCCAACATCATCCGTTTCTTCAGAAATATCAAGATGTTTCTCCCCCGTTTCATCTGCAAATATCAATCTTTCTCCCATTTATTTGGAAGAAGAAGTTTCTCGTCGTTCATCGACACAACAAACAAGCATTACAACAAATAATCCTGAAAGTTTTCCATTTAGTCTTGCCACTCCAAAACGGCCCCCTCCTCGAAAATCTTTGGCGTATCCCCTGCTTTTAACACATTTTACAATTCCAGGTCACTTTTCTTTTGTGGGTGATTTATGCTATGATTCTTTTCATGGAGACATGAAGCAAAAGTTTATACAATTAAAAATTTTTTTGCGTTCTTTCTTTTCGAGGTCTTAGATTCCGTAGAAATAATTTAAGATTTGTTGATTATGCTCAGTGTAAGTACCCAGGATGCAGAAAATTCAAATTTAAATGTCGCATAGAGAATAAAAGTTGCATAAATATTTGCGTGTTTACTAGTTCAGATAAGTTTAATCATCGTGGCGATCCGGAATATTATCAATTACGTGGACAAGAAAGGGATACATTGAAAAGGTTGTTGCGTCATCAGAAACCTAGGTCTTTGCAATTAGATTTTATAGGAAATTTAAACAGGAAGGCAGCATCAAATGGCAACTTTCAAAATGTGAGAACGTTGGAAGTTTTTCAGAAAGCAAAATCCGAAGTACTCGCTGCTAACGACTTTTCTGTCGATGACTTTAGTGACTTAGTAAAACAATTTGAGGAAGATAAATGGGATTCCAGCAGCCAGTATATTGAACATGTTGGCCTTCCTTTAAGGGTTTATTTATATTCATCAACCCAATTTTCTCTTATATATAAAAAAAAATCACAAATTACTTTACATTTTGATGCCACTGGGTCTCTAGTAAGAGATTTAAATTTTAATCGACAAGGTAAACGGATTTATTATTATGCCGGGGTTGTTCATCTGAATTCAACAATTCTACGAATTCTGGAGCTAATCACAAATACTCACAGCTGCGATTCTCTGACTTCATTTTTATGCAGCTTTCAGTATTTTGTAGAAAAGCAGAAATATAAATGGCCCGCTAGTTTTAAAAGGGTAGTCATCGATTGGAGCTGGGTTCTGATTAATTCAATAATGAAGGCCTGGAATGGTATCCATGTTTTGGGTTACCTAAATAAAGTGTACCATTTTCTGAAAGACGATACGGAGGTTAGTGGTTTAATTTTCGTCCACATTTGTTGTGCTCATTTTATGCACATGATATCCAGACGTCTGAATAAGGAGCGAATGGAGAAAAGAGTGAGAGCAGTTGTATTAGATGCAGTTGGTTGTTTGGTAGCTTGTAAAACGTTTCCAGAACTGGATGAATGCTATCATAATGTCCTAACGATTTTATTAAGCCGCAGGTATTCACCCGCTGTGTCTAAAGCTGTAGAATGTATGGCAGAATCAAAATATGAGGAAATTGAAAATACAAATGAATTCATTTTGATCCCAAAGGCTAGTTTCAATTCTGTACACTTTTAAAATTTGTAATACAGTTTCATTTGTCCATTCCATTTTCAAATGTTAATGTAATTGTACACAAAAATAAGTGACATATAGACAGACGGTTTGCATGTTCGTACACGATAGTGTGGAGGGCATGCGAAAAAGACCTTACAACAGATTGTATGGTAATACATATTCCCATGATAGGTAAGGCCAAAGTAAATCATTCTACTTTTGATATGTGTTTATGTGTTAAAGCTTCCATAAAAAATGTAATGTCAAATAAATTCAGCCAACCACCTTTGTAAAATGTGTAAAACTTTATACAAATAAAGATTTATTATTATTATTATCCATTAGGGACAGATGGTCTCTCTGGGAAGCCCTCCTCTGTTCACCCCAGGGATAGGACAGAACCTAGCACCCGATCACCCATGTCGGACGGTTCCCAGATTTCCTACAGGCTTCTACCAACTTCAGGCCGGGTGACTCTTCATACCTGGCATCACCTGTAGCCTGTAGGGCCCTTCCACGTACTTGTATCCCAAACCCTGGTGATGTGCGAGCACGGATTACACCACATCGTTCGCCCTCGCGATGTGGAGGGGGCCAAGAAGAACTACTTTCTATATTCTTATTATTATTATTATTATTATGTATTATTACGTCTTCGTATTATTATTATTATTTCTTTCTCTTTCTGCTCATCTTTCTTGTGATGGTGATAATTTCTTTTCTAACGGGCTGGTACCAAGTTAGAAGAGAGAAGTACATACTATTTTGAAGGAATGATCGGACTATGTTGCATGTTTTTAGAAGAATTGATTTTTGTGCTTGTATTTGTTTTATTTATTATTATTTATTTTATTATTATTATTATTATTAAATCTCATTATCTCTTTGTAGAAATGTGTTAATTTTTATTACTTAATATTTACTTTTGTTCTGTGAATGGGTAATTATGTATCTGAAGAACAAATACAATAATAATAATAAATGTTAAAGAAAGAAAAAACGAATTTTCCTATTATACCGAGAAAGAAACATGCGCTATTCTTTTAATTATTGATTTGCCTTTTTGATTTTAATGCAAATTTGTTTCATAAAAACCATGCACCTATTTATTTGTCTGCTAGACACATATTTTAACTATAGCTAATAAAAAATAAAGGTGAACAACTAGAAGTCTTTCCCACTTGATATATTTAAATTTACAAAGTCAGCAAACCAGGTTTCATCTCATAGAGACATTATCAATGCTAAAAATAAAGTACAATTACAAACTCAAAAGGACCTCAACAACGCAATCTTACCAAAGCAAAAAACAGGTAAAACATAGCCGGATCAGACAATTAACCAATCAAGGTACCGAGTTCTCTAAAAAACACGAAAAAACGATATTAAATATATACTCAGCTGAGTGTACTCCTGATGTCGTGTAATTTATTACTTCTTTGTAGTTTTCTCTTTTTGAAGAGCCTTTTACTTTAATAATGTTATTATAAAGTTTTTCTTTCCTAGTAAGTACTTTATTTTGGTCCAACTTTGTTGGCTTTCTTATATTTAGTTACTATGTTTGATTTTATCTTTTGCTTTTAGCATATGGTATCCATTTTGTTACTCCTTTTTGTATTTCCTTCAGACGTTACTTTTGCTTTTTGAATGTCCAGATGTTGGGACTTCAATTTCCATAGCGGGATCAGACAATTTTAATATCGTTTTTTCGTGTTTTTTAGAGAACTCGGTACCTTGATTGGTTAATTGTCTGATCCGGCTATGTTTTACCTGTTTTTTGCTTTGGTAAGATTGCGTTGTTGAGGTCCTTTTGAGTTTGTAATTGTACTTTATTTTTAGCATTGATAATGTCTCTATGAGATGAAACCTGGTTTGCTGACTTTGTAAATTTAAATATATCAAGTGGGAAAGACTTCTAGTTGTTCACCTTTATTTTTTATTACCCAACCCACTACAAGTATCCGGAAAACATGGATGATCTCAATTCTTTTGGTTATAGCTAATAAGATACTTCAATAAAAATACAAAGTCTTTGTTACATAATATTATGGTCCCTGCAATGGCATTTTTCAGGCAAATTGTCTTATTTTGTTTTAGAATTTAATTTTCTAATAAAAGATTCTATCAAGTTGGTATTCTCAATACCCGTGAGGCACGCCGTCGCAACATACATCACATATTTGCAGCTACATACCTACACAGGTAACATTATCGTAAATAAAATTATAAAAACATGAATGCAAATTTGCAAAATAAGTCAATCGCTGCCTAAAAATCATCTGTAGGAAAGATAAACCCACCTTAATCGAAAAACCGCCCGGTGGGGGTGCCTAGGTGACCTCTACAATATCTATTGGTCACCTACTTAGGAAAACTCCTGTAATTCGAGAAAAAAAATATTGAAGTTTGGTCCTCCAGGTGTCTTTAATAAACTTTCGACCTCGCTGGAGGCGAATTTCCGGCACTTTTCGAAAAACCGCTCGGTAGGGGTTGTAGGCCTAGGAGTCCTCTACAACACCCATAGGTCACCCACCGCCGACAAGTCCTGCAATTCGAGAGAAAAAACATCGAAAATTGGTGCTCCAGGTGTCTTTCACATACGCATTTTAATAAACTTTCGACTTCGCTGGAAGCGAATTTCCGGCACTTTTCGAAAAACCGCTCGGTAGGGGTTGTAGGCCTAGGGGTCCTCTACAACACCCATAGGTCACCTACCGCCGACAAGTCCTGCAATTCGAGAGAAAAAACATCGAAAATTGGTGCTCCAGGTGTCTTTCACATACGCATTTTAATAAACTTTCGACTTCGCTGGAAGCGAATTTCCGGAACTTTTCGAAAAACCGCTCGGTAGGGGTTGTAGGCCTAGGGGTCCTCTACAACACCCATAGGTCACCCACCGCCGACAACTCCTGCAATTCGAGAGAAAAAACATCGAAAATTGGTGCTGCAGGTGTCTTTCACATACGCATTTTAATAAACTTTCGACTTCGCTGGAAGCGAATTTCCGGCACTTTTCGAAAAACCGCTCGGTAGGGGTTGTAGGCCTAGGGGTCCTCTACAACACCCATAGGTCACCCACCGCCGACAAGTCCTGCAATTCGAGAGAAAAAACATCGAAAATTGGTGCTCCAGGTGTCTTTCACATACGCATTTTAATAAACTTTCGACTTCGCTGGAAGCGAATTTCCGGCACTTTTCGAAAAACCGCTCGGTAGGGGTTGTAGGGCTAGGGGTCCTCTACAACACCCATAGGTCACCCACCGCCGACAACTCCTGCAATTCGAGAGAAAAAACATCGAAAATTGGTGCTCCAGGTGTCTTTCACATACCCATTTTAATAAACTTTCGACTTCGCTGGAAGCGAATTTCCGGCACTTTTCGAAAAACCGCTCGGTAGGGGTTGTAGGCCTAGGGGTTCTCTACAACACCCATAGGTCACCTACCGCCGACAAGTCCTGCAATTCGAGAGAAAAAACATCGAAAATTGGTGCTCCAGGTGTCTTTCACATACGCATTTTAATAAACTTTCGACTTCGCTGGAAGCGAATTTCCGGCACTTTTCGAAAAACCGCTCGGTAGGGGTTGTAGGGCTAGGGGTCCTCTACAACACCCATAGGTCACCCACCGCCGACAACTCCTGCAATTCGAGAGAAAAAACATCGAAAATTGGTGCTCCAGGTGTCTTTCACATACGCATTTTAATAAACTTTCGACTTCGCTGGAAGCGAATTTCCGGCACTTTTCGAAAAACCGCTCGGTAGGGGTTGTAGGCCTAGGGGTCCTCTACAACACCCATAGGTAACCCACCGCCGACAACTCCTGTAATTTTGTAAAAAAAAAATCTTATCGTGCGCCAGTTTGTGTGTTTTAAAGGTGTTTCGAATTTATAAACAGTTTTTTAGTTAATGGATTTGTTTAATTATCATTTGTAGATGCTTATTATGGTAAATAGTTGAGGAAAACCTTAAAGAAATCATGGGAAAAGCGGATTAAATTTTACGCAAAACGTACGCCGGGGAGTGTACGGCGGCTGAGATACGCGTGAAAAACGTATCCAGATACGTATCTAAGTTCAGCCCGGTGATTTGGATATCGTCAAAGAAGAAATCAAACTTGAACCCTACTTGGACGATATAAAAAGTGAATTTGATGATGATATCCTTTACAATACCGAACGAAAACATAACTTCAATGAAAGTAACACCAACATTAACCATGATACTATTGAGGAAACTGCAGCTATTGAAAGTAGTACACATGAAACGGACAAAATAAAAGTTGAAACAACTGATACAGTCGACGAGGATGACCAGAATAAAAATAAAGGGAAAAGTTTTACATGTAATTTATGTAATTTTAAAAGTGCATATAAATCCAAACTCAAAAGACATCTGAATGTTCATGCAGCGGAAAAACAATTTGCTTGTGATTTGTGTGAATATAGGAGTGTACGTAAAGACAGTCTGAGAAAACATATGAGTATTCATACAGGAGAAAAACCATTTGCCTGTAGTTTGTGTCAATATAGGAGTGTAACTAAAAGCATCCTAAAATTGCATATGAAAATTCATAGTGGAGAAAAGCCACATGTGTGTAACATATGTGGACATAAGAGTATAACTAAAGGCCGTCTGAAAACACATATGTATATTCACACAGAAGAAAATCCGTTTGGTTGTAATTTATGTAATTTTAAAAGTGCATATAAATCCAAACTCAAAAGACATCTGCATGTTCATGCAGCGGAAAAACCATTTGCTTGTGATTTGTGTGAATATAGGAGTGTACGTAAAGACAGTCTGAAAAAACATATGAGTATTCATACAGGAGAAAAACCATTTGCCTGTAGTTTATGTAAATATAGGAGTGTAACTAAAAGCCCTCTGAAAAAACATATGAATATTCATATGCGGGAAAAACTTTGCTTGTAATTTATGTGACTATAGGAGTGAAACTAGTGATGTGGGCCGGGTAAATACCCAGTGGGTAGGGTATTTATAAATGGGTATTTACCAGGGTATTCACCCTAGCCCCAGGTAAATACCCAAAAAGAGGGTTTTTTTATTTTATGAGCTTAAATAATAACTTTAAGATTTTGATTAAATATTAGGTTAATAGAAGACTTAAGAATTGACATAAAATGATTGTAGTGATACTAATAAGCTAATAACAATATTTACTTTGCTATAAACATAAGAGCAATAAACCAAAAAAGGGTATTTATAAATTCTTAGCACATTTTATTGATTTTTGCAATTTTACCCTGTGCATACTATCCTCTCCTAGCAGGCTACTAAAAAATGCAACAAATATGATCTTAAGCATAAAAGAATAACAAATATGCGTAGCCTACCTAGGCCTATGATAAAAAAAATCAATTAACTTGTTTGCTCTTTACATTGTTTTAAACCCAATAAAAATGTAACCAAGCTTATTTTTATAATCACTGTATAAACAGCATTTATATTAATTTTAAGAATAAGTAATTAAACCGATTTTACAAAGACTTAACTATACTGTAAGTCGCGATTATCTTAAAACCAAAAATACCCGAGTATTTATGGATTTTGGGTATTTACCCTGGATATTTACCCTGAGTCCTGAGTTATAAATACCCCGGTATTTTACATCACTAAGTGAAACTAATGATCTGAAATTACATATGAGTAGGTACTCATACTGATACAGATTTAAAGGAGTAGTTGGGAAGCTTAAAGTGACTGAGCTTGAAGAAAAAGAGCATTTAAAATTAATATAACCATATTTTTGTTGTTTTGTGCTACACTGCAGGAAACACAAGTTACAGCTGTTACTAAGTTTTTAACAACGTATAAGGAATGTTGTCGAGGTTCTTTACTACGATAAATTTGGCCAGCAGATAAGGAATTTGGGCTAGTTTTTCTTAAATATTTGTTTAAATAAGTAAAGGAAGTCTTACTTATTTCTTAACTTTTAAAATCCTTTCTACCTAATAAAATTACAGTTAAGATGTCTCAAAGATGTGATTTTATTTGGTGTAACTACTCCGAACATGCAACTGAAGAATAAATAATTGATTCGTACATTTCTTAGTCTCAACAGCAGAAATCTAAAGTGAGGTTGGGTTTAATCTTTCAAGAAGCGTTTCTTCTACAACAGTGAGTTTCCTAAAAGAAATTAGAGAAATACAAATTTAAATTAATTTCTAGTATTAGTAAATAGGTTTATTGACTTTAATAATTTGTATTTGTTTTGTTAATAAAAATACTGTTGTTATATTGTTTAAATGTTTGTTGTTGCATTATTACTGTAGACGACTTCCCAACAACTGTTTGCAAGGTGAGGCTACCACTTAGAATTTCGAAACAGCTCCGCTCAGGGAGCCTAAAAATAGACGTTTAATATTTTTTTGGTTATGCTACCTACTCGGCACTTCCTAAGAAAACTATGTATTAGACATTTAAGGTTCTCATTGAAGTGAACTTGCTAAAGACTTGACATTTTAAAGGTAGCATAGACTTAAAATGAAATAAGAACAACATATCACGTGATCGGCGCATAGCGCGAATTTCGGTCGGATTATTCCATTTCCAAGTTTTTGGGGAAAGACGCATCATTCAGTGGCGACCGTTAGTACAGTGCGATTCTTAGTTACCGGTGGATTTTTGGATTGTGCTTTGATTTGAATTTTTGTATTTTGATTATCAGTGGTTCAGTGTTTCTGCAAAAAAACTGTTCTTTTCAGAATAAATCTGCTCAGAGTTGATCGTGTTAGAGGTAGGTTTTACAGAAATTATTAGATTTTTATTTCATAACCTAACTTTTAATGTCTTTATGTTACGCCACTGGCGAACTTTTATTGCGCATACAGACATCAGTTGATGTGTTGTTCTTACTTTAATATACCTCTACCAGCTAAAACAGAGTGTTTAAAAATGCCTGTCACTGGTGCCTTATAATGGATGATCTACTGCGGTAGCTAACGGTAGAAGGCTTTTATGCTCAAGCATACGCAGATGATGTGCTGCCCGGCAAATTTTTAAACATCGTCTGCAATAGAATGCAAGTAGCTTGTAGGATAATTGAAGGGTGGTGTAAAGAGAAGGGCCTCTCAGTCAATCCACATAAGACTGAGATAGTTCTCTTTACCAAAAGGAGAAAACTGGAGGGATTTAGGGCGCCCATTATATACGGCAGACCTCTAGCACCAACGCGGGAGGTTAAGTACTTAGGGGCGAGCCTAGATAGTAAGTTAAGCTGGACATTGCATGTCGACAAGGTTGTCACCAAGTCAATAGCAACACTCGGGCAGCTACGCCGAGCGGTGGGCAAAAATTGGGGGATAAATCCCCAAATTTTGTATTGGCTCTACACAATGGTAATCAGGCCTAGAATCCAACATGGTTCAGTGGTATGGTAGCCTAGTGTAGATAGACCTACCGTCTCAGCCAAGCTGGCTAAAATCCAAAGATTGGCCTGCGTAGGTATTACTGGGCCAATGAGAACAACCTCTACAGCAGCATTAGAAGTTCTTTTCGGATTTCCAAGTCTCGACACGTGGATAAAGAAGGAGGCCATGGAAGCCCACCTTCGAATGCGAGATGCAGGGATGTGGAGCAGTCAAGGAGTATGCACGGGTCATGCTAGGTTTGCTGAAGCGGTAACAAAGGAGCCAGCTCTGTCAAGCTGCAAAGTAATCGAAGCAGAGGACCGGCTAAGATTGAATAGGAAGTACACAATCACAATCCCTACTAGAGATTAGTGGGAGCAAGATCAGGTTAGCTTTCAGCCAGGGGCCTTAGTGTGCTACACGGACGGCTCAAGGCTGACGGAAGAACGACGCTCCGGGGCAGGAATCTATGTAGAAAACCGAGACATACAAGAAAGTTCAGCTTTAGGAATGTACACCACGGTGTTTCAGGCAGAGGCTTTTGCTATTTTATCGGTAGCTACAAAGGAGGAAATACGAAGGTCGACAGATCAAAAAATTTACATTTGTTCTGACAGCCAAGCGGCAGTAAGGACAATATGCTCGCCCAGAACAAGATCAGCACTTGTTCAGGAGTGTGGTGACGCCCTAGAAGAGCTGACAACAGGGAGAGTCGTAGAACTCGTTCGGGTTCCCGGGCACTCAGGTATCCGAGGCAACGAGAAGGCTGACGAACTAGCCAAACTTGGAGCCATGGAAACATGTTTTGGGCCGGAACCCTTTTTGGGTATCACAAGGAAACATGTCTCAACGGCTCTTAGCGAATGGGACTTCTAGACATCTAAGAAAAAATGGGAAAGTAACAGAGGCTGTCGACAGGCTAAAGACCACATAGCAGGATTTGACTTGAAAAAGTCAACCTGGCTACCGGGGAAAAAGCCGACGGGTCTTAAATCTTTTGATAGAGATCCCGACAGGTCACTGTAAATTAAGAAGACACCTATCTCTGATAGGAGTAGAGCAGAACCCCGAATGCCCGAGATGTGGAAGGGCTACTTGGGAGAATGCGTGGCGTATGGGCGACTAAGATTCAAAACCTTCGGTGCGGTTACGCTTCAGAACGAAGAGTTGTACTCCCTGGCGTGGACTGACATTTTGATTTTCATTAGAGAATCTAGGAGGTTCACAGAGGGAGATGAGACATACGAGGTAGAAGGTGGTGAGAGTGACTGAGGGGATGGCTAGGGGTTGGCAAAAAGGCCCTATAGAGGCCTACTTGCTAGACTCAGGTCTCCCCACAATTACTACTACTACTACTACTACTTGGGTGTAATTGTTGAGAAACAAGAACTCAACAATGACACGGTCCCAATCCGGAAGACGTTCTTTTAACACTGACACTGACCGTGGAAATTTCGGAATTCAGATCCAATTTTAACTGACTTTTCAGACAGTGGGATTTGGGTGGACCAGCGCCACTAAAAATTGGTTGGCTTACCTAAAGAAACATAATTAACTAAGTTTCGTAAATGTTGCTTGTATTGTGTGTAGTCATTAGTAACTCAACATATCCATCGGCCCAACTTAAAATTTCCAGACCCCATTTTGTACCCATCCGAGTTTGTAGATCTAGTTACATTCCCGCGATGTTTCCTCCAATATTACTAACATTTGTTTCAACTTTTCTTTAGTTTCAGATATTAAAACGATATCAGTGTCGATGGAGCCGGACACCCATCTAAGTTCTGGCCGAGCAGGCCCTTGCTTAACTTTCTATATTTCAGTATTTCGTGCACTCACTCTGCCGGTTCTGTTACGGTTTAAGCACAAAAATTTAAAATCTGAGTGACTGTGCAGAACATTTCTTAAGACAAATCATTTTTTTGATTTATAATATGATATTGAAAAATAATGGAAAATATGTGTCTGGACCTGGACATATACTGAAGGAAAAGAAATATATCTAAATGAATGCGGATTATATTTGACACAACCTAGGCCCTGTTTGTTAACGGGCACTGTGTTCAAATTGATTAGCTCAGTAATTTATTACAACAACAAAAAACAATGTCTGTATATACTAATCGTGAATTGGTAAATCGATAATAGCAAAAACACGGCGGCAACGACGAAGGTGACGGCAATGGCGAAGGCGGCAGCAGCGTCGACGATGGGGGCGGTGGGACGAGGGCGCATAGCGTCAGGGGGAGGCGACGATGGCGAACCTGGCCCTTGATCTGGCAAGAAGTTTGCTGAAGGTGGCGAGATGGCGGCGTCAGGCGACATGGATGACGGTGTGGCTTCAGTAGTGGACGGTGTTAGCGGTGGCTGTGAACAGGCAGCGACCGGCGATGTAGGCGACGGCGGTGGAGTTGAGGCGATGTCAATCAAACGTGCAAGGATGTCGATCCTGATCAATCATGCAGAGATGTCGATCTTGATTGAGCGCACCGAGACGGTGATAGAAGTGTTAAATCTGATAGAATCCCGGCGTTTTCATATTTCGAAAATAATTGTTCCAAATGTAATTTCTGATGTATTTAGTGGTTATTATTGTCTTGCTGGCGTCATGACGAATCTTTTGATACGTCATTCGACGTGATTGTATCGAGTGGGAACGCATTTATCACGTTTTTCGACGTACCCCGCGAATCAAACCACGAAATCCTCCACAGCGGTGTTTTATAACGGAAGCAGTCGACTTGAAGTGGAGTTTGATGTGAAAATGTAGCGGCTTTTTGCTAGTTTCAGTTAACGGTAATTGCTTATTGCAATTAGAAAGCTTTTTAGAAGTAATTGTCCTTATTTATTATTAATTTCGGCGAATTAAGGGGTGAATTGTTGATGCCTGCGCCACGGGTAGCGGTTGACCTCACCGACGTGTATGCTAATTAAGTGTATCGCCGGCGCCGGCAAGTGGAGGGCTGTGCCAATTTGCGTGAGAGTTCTAGCGGAAGTCGGGGATTTAATATCGGAGATCATGTTATGTTATTTGATCTTTCATTTTATTTTTTAAATATATAATTTTATTTGTATTAACCCGGCTTTAGTCGCTAGGTCAAAAATTACGCCATTGGTCGCGCGTGAGAGTTTCTCTCACATTAGTAAAATCATGTATTTATTTATACAAAAAAATATTTTAACATTACATATTTGAGTATTAATGCTTAAAGTGTTTTACCACTCCTAAAACAAAAATAGTATAGTATATTATTATATGAGCGATTATGACAGCCATTATTCACGAAGATGACGTTTGAGCCCACGAGCCGTCAGGCGAGTGGCACAAATCATCTGAGCGAATAATGGCCATAATCGCGAATGTAATACGATACTTTTTCTACACCTATTAAACAAATATATTAGACTAAAATTAGTCAAATTTGATAACTTTGTAAACAAGCAATATGACAACACACTTGGGCGTCTCACGCGAGTCGATTGTCAGCCGCAGAAGGAGTTGATCGCGGGCGATTTAAAATACGATTGGATTAGCGAAATATTGATTTTTGGATTTGTATTTGTAATTGGCCGAAATCATAATTCACTGCAGGGAATTATGAATCCATAATTCACTGCAGTGAATTATAGGTACTATTTTTCACAAAAAAAATGCTAATAATTGCAATATAATTAAATAGGGGTAGAAAAATTAATATATCACACTTATTTGGAAATAAATCACCAACGTCAGCGGTCGCACAATGAGAGAAACTCTCACACGGTGCCGCAAGGTCTAAAACAATTGACTGCCACCTTCGAGCTAAAGGTGCATTCAGACTCAGAAATTTTGTCCGGAAAGTTGACGGAGAAATTTAAACGAACCAATCAGGAGGTGTGTAGAATTTGAATCGTAAGAAGCGGTAAATTCTACACACCTCCTGATTGGTTCGTTTAAATTTCTCCGTCAACTTTCCGGACAAAATTTCTGAGTCTGAATGCTCCTTAAGGGGTTTGATATTTGCATAACTCCCTCCCTAGGTAAAGCAATGACCAGTAGAGGATATGATGGGCGGCCAAATTGATTCCTCTATTTTTTGAAAAGATATTTGGAATTTCGTAAAAGTGTGAGTGAAAATCTCATGTAGCGACCACTCCTGGGTTAAATAATAATATAATTAACAATGATCACACTAATAAAAAAATGTGAGGTAGAATTGGTCATCTGACATCCTAAAGAAAGGTTAAAAAAGAGAGAAATACGTGACATCCTAAAAGAAAGAAAAGAAAAAAATGTGGGCCAGAATCACTCGGAAAAAAGAGAAAAAATGCAGGACAGAATAAAATCAATAAAAAATGTGGGACAGAAGAATATTATAACTAAATATTGGATTTTTTATAAAAATTTATAAATATTTACAAAATTTAAAAAAAGACGAGAAAAAATGTGAGACAAACCACCCTTCTGTTCTTCAAATCTGTTAAGTGAAAGTGCGCACTAGGTAAATAGTAAAATACTATCTTAATGTTTCTATCTGGATTTTAATATCATCCCTTGCAAAAATTGGTAGATAATGGAAAAGATCTTGATATAATATTTTATAAAGTTTATATATTTTATCAAGTTATGAATTATGACTAATTCAAGTCTCAATAATAAAAATTACCAAAATACCTCTCAGATTTAAGGGCATGTAATTCTTAAAATGTTTATAATGGTTTTACATCTCTCAGATCTGGGCCGTCGATGATTTGTGCTACAAATCCCGTTGCGAAGTTTTGATGTATGCCCATGATCTGAAACTTTATCCTTCAGTTAGATCGCGTAATGATTGTATTAAACTACAGTTAGATTTGGATAACATCTCTGAATGGTCTAACTCACATAAACTTAACCTGAATGTTGCTAAATGCAGAGTAATGAGGTAATGACGTATTCGAACAAAATAAATCCAATATTATATAATTATACTATTAACCATCAGTCATTAGTTTGTAACAATGAAACAAAAGATTTCTACCTATCATTTAGCAAACACGTATCAAAAATAACTTCTTCTGCAAATAAAATGCTTGATTTTGCAATACGCAACTGTAATACATTTTTTAATGTAAATATATACTTTGAAAACCTTATATTTTACTCGTCACGAGTCGACTTGAATATGGTTCGCTAATTTGGTCAACTTATTATGACTGTTACAAAAATGAGATAGAAAATGCCCAAAGAAAATTCCTAAAATATCTCTGGTTCAAAGTTTACACTGTGTATCTCATACGATGTACTTCTAATGAATTAGTATCTAATACTTTTCAAATACCTACCATCCTTCGATTATACATAGACGTAGAATAATTGGGTTGACTATATTATTCAAATTAATTCACAATATGGTTGATTGTTCCTACATACTTACTAAATTAAACGTTTACACTCCCAGGATTGGTACCAGAAATAATTACACCTTTTACATACAATTCTCAAAAACGAATTTATTGAAAAAATCAACTGCGGTTGCGGTATTACCATGAAATTTGTAATAGCTAAGTTACTTTTAATTCCTGTTTGTCATCTATTGCATGCCTTAGATTAGAGATGTGAATTTATAAGATTTAATGTAGTAATTATTGTTTTGTTTGCTTGTTACTTTAAGATACATACTAGAAATTAATTTAAATTTGTATTTCTCTAATTTCTTTTAGGAAAGTGCAGCAACTCACCATTGTAGAACAAACACTTCTTGAAAGATTAAACCTGACCTCACTTTAGATTTTTAGTGTTGAGACTAAGAAATGTGCGAATCAATTATTTATTGGTTGCATCTTCGAAGTAATTAAACCCTATAAAATCACATCTTTGAGACATCTTTACTGTAATTTTATTAGGAAGAAAGGAATTTACAAGCTAAAAAATAAATAAGACTTCCTTTACATATTTAAACAAATATTTAAGAAAAACTAGTCCGAATGCATGCAATTTCCTTATCTGCTGCCCATGTTTATCGTAGTAAAGAACCTCTACAGCATTCCTTACAGGACATCATCAAAAACTTGGCAACGGCTGTAATTTGTATTTGCTGCAGTGTAGCACAAAACAAAAAAATTGCGTTTATCTTAATTTTAAATGCTCTTTTTTATAGTTAAGTCCCTTTAACTACTTCCTTAAATCTATATCAGTATGACTACTCATATGCAATTTCAGATCATCATTAGTTACACTGCTATAATCACATAAATTACAAGCGAACAGTATTTCCTGCATATGAATATTCATATGTTTTTTCAGACGGCTTTTAGTTACACTCCTATATTCACATGAACTACAGGCAAATTGTTTTTCTCCTGTATGAATACACATATGTCTTTTCAGATTGCCTTTACTTATACCCTTATAATCACATAAATTACAAGCAAACGGTTTTTCTTCTGTGTGAATATACATATGTATTTTCAGATTGCCTTTAGTTACACTCTTATATCCACATATATTACACATATGTGGTTTTTCCCCAGTATGAATACGCATATGCATATTCAGATCACTTTTAGTTCGACTCCTATGTTCACATAAATTACAAGCAAATGATTTTTCTCCAGTATGAACTTTGTTATGCAATTTCAAACTGTTTTTAGTTATAGTCCTATATTCACATAAATTACAGGCAAATGGTTTTTCTCCAGTATGAATAAGCACATGTCTATTCAGCCAACTTTTAGTTACACTCCTATATTCACATAAACTACAGGCAAATGGTTTTTCTCCTGTATGAATACTCATATGTTTTTTCAGACTGTCTTTACGTACACTCCTATATTCACATAAATCACAAGCAAATGGTTTTTCCCCTGCATGAATATTCATATGTCTTTTGAGTTTGCATTTATATGCACTTTTAAAATCACATAAATTACATGTAAAACTTTTCCCTTTATTTTTATTATGGTCATCCTCGTCAACTGTATCAGTTGTTTCAACTTTTATTCTGTCCGTTTTATGTACACCACTCTCTATAGTTGCAGTGTCCTCCTTCGTATTCCGTCCAAAATTATGGCTAATGTTGGTGTTACTTTCATAGAAGTTATGTTTTTGTTCGGTATTGTAAAGGATATCATCACCAAATTCACTTTTCATATCGTCCAGGTAGGGTTCCAGTTTGATTTCTTCTTTAATGATATCCAAATTGAAATCACATTCGAGATTAGCCTTTGAATTTATTTCGGACATATTCTGTAATAATACAAATTACAAAGAGTTTTACAAATAACGTTTGGTAACTACTGACTAACCTGTAAATATTTAAAAATAGATATACAAATGTAATCTGCACTCGCACTCACACAAAACAATAAACGTGAACCAAAGGAAACACCTTATCCAGCGGACAATATCATGGTAATTTGTGGAGGTGGTTATTGTATCGGTAGATCGGTACCGTAAACGATTATACAAGATGATTAAAAAAGTCGTACATCTATTTGGGTAGGAATTTCGCCTATAAAGTAAAAGTGGGACTCTTAATTGATTAGAGCTTACGCTAATTTGTCACCAGACCAATAAAAAACATACCGGTACATAAAGATTTATGTGCAAACAAATTTCTAAACCAGATGTACTTCTTTTTTAATTACTTTGTATCGGGTTTTCGCGCGTTGATAATGCAAAAATTAGATGTTTTACAAACCATGACTTTATGTGTATGATCCAAAAAAAAGGGAATGGAAGATACAAGCATCTAAAATGAAATTTTTAAAGGCAGTTAAACGCTATACACGCTTTCGCTTACAGTAGGTGGCCACCGAATTAGAAACTTTCAAAACTTATTACAATAGTTTTTAATAATAATAGTTTATGGTCCAACAGCAAATAATACCAATTATAAGGCAAAAAAAGGAACAGGCATCAAATAAGTAAGGGCAAAGAAATAGACAATGACGCATTATACAGGGTGTTTCATAATTGCACGGCACCATTCTAGGAATGTGTTCTCTAGTACAAAATATTACGATTTACCTAAAATTACCTTTGTCCAAAAGTTAGTATTTAAGGAGATACAGGGTGTCAAAGTCGAAATTTTAATTTTAATTTTTTGCTGTAATTTCAAAAGTTTTCGAAATATTGATGTGAAAATTGGGGAAACTACCTTTCTTGGGATGAGAAACAATAATCCGTCCTCAATTTTAATAATGCTCTTTAAAGAACCTTATTTTTGCTACACCTAATACCTTAAACATACTTCAAATTTTTTATACTTATAAAGTTAGGATAGATCTAATTGAAAAAAACATTTGCCTCATCTTTTTTATACAAAAAAGGTACCTATACTAGCTAAATGTCTCTAAAGTTTCCAAGATATTTACTATTGATATAAGTAATGCACACCTCTTTTTATTTTTTAAGCATTTTGTAACGCAGTAGGCTTGTATTTAAAACAAAAATTCACATATTATTGTCAAAAACAAGTTATAGGACACAAAGTAATAGCGGACCAGTGAAATATTTGTCATTAAAATTTTAGTGTAACACAAGTAATGCTGTTTAAGGTTTAAGGACTGACAAATGTAGTATCACTGTATCACTTCCACTTCAACAGCACATATCTTGGAAATGGTTACTTTTAGAGACATTTAACTAGTATACCTTTTTTGTATAAAAAGGACGAGGAAATTGTTTTTTTCAATTACATCTGTCATAACATTAAGTACAAAAACGTTGAAGTATTTTTAAGGTATTGGGTGTAGCAAAAATAGGTTTTTTTAAGAGCTACATTAACATTGAGGATTGATTATTGTTTTCCTTCCCAAAATATGTAGTTTCCCCAATTTTCATGTCAATACTTTTGGACTAAGGTAATTTTAGGTAAATCGTAATATTTTGTACTAGAGAACACATTCCTAAAATGGTGCCGTGCAATTAGGAAACACCCTGTATAGTAAATAGGTTTATTGACTTTAATAATTTGTATTTGTGTTGTTAATAAAAATGTTATTGTTATATTATTTAAATGTTTGTTGTTGCATTATTACTCTAGACTCCAGACGACTTCTCAACAACTGTTTGTAAGGTGAGGCTACCACTTAGAATTTCAAAACCGCACAGGGGGCCTAAAAATAGACGTTTAAGGGTAGGTTTTAGTTAAAATATTTTTCGTTTTTAAGTAGTTTGGGTTGCCTGACTTAAAAACAGCCAAGAAAGGATTGGATCTCTAGTATTGCTTCTACCTAACAAAACTTCAAGATTACGCCAAATTATACAAATTTGCAAAATGGTCGATACATGCATAGGAAGATAATATTGAAACCACCCCGCTACATGCAAAAATAAATACATTGTTGATGGATGTCTTGTGTAGGTCCCTTTTTGTAAGTTTTACATAATAGGTCATAATTTAATTACTACATTAAAATTGGTCGTTCTGGCCTTGTTGCGTATGAAGGAAAGGTCTAGAGGTTTTAATTCATACCCGTCCTTCTTTTCAACTTTCATTATTTAACTGTACCGTTATTTTAAAATTATATAATTTTCAGCGCGTAAACATGCTACTAAAACTACCCATTAATATTTTTTTGGTTATGCTACCTACTTAGCACTTCTTAAGAAAACTATTAGACATTTAAGATTCTCATTGAAGTGAACTTGCTAAAGACTTAACATTTTAAAGGTAGCGAATCAGCTAAAACAGTGTGCTTAAAAACGCCTGTCGCTGAGGTATTAGAGAAGATAAAGACATTATGATCTTGAAGAATGGACTGTAATTGTTGATGAATCAGTTGGAAGATCGTGATAAGTCACATGTGGATAAGAGTAAAAAAATATACTTCTTATTGTATCATGTTGTAATTTTATTTGTCATACGTTTCGATATTTAATATCTTCTTCAGTGTTACATATTCAAATTTGAATTAAAAATATTCTATGAAAAATTATTGGATAAGGAACATTTTTTCTTTATAAGGAAGCATATCCTTTTAAAATATAATGTTATAATGTTTCTTAATCAATAATTTTTCATAGAATATTTTTAATTCAAATTTTAATATGTAACACCGAAGAAGATATTAAATATCGAAACGTATGACAAATAAAATTACAACATGATACAATAAGAAGTATATTTTTTTACTCTTATCCACATGTGACTTATCACGATCTTCCAACTGATTCATAAAGAAATTATTTTTTACAGACTGATGTATTTTGATATCATTTTCCATAATTTAGGAAGAAAATTGCTTCTTTGAAGGTAGGTCCAGTGTATGAAACAGTTTGGTGATGATAGATTAATTATAAGTGCCATTATCGTCAAAGAATCAGCGTGCCAAATTTCAAAGAGATATTAAATGTTATGTCAGTCTCAAGAAAATGAAAAAACCTCTATTTTCTAAATCAAAAGCCAAAAGTTTTTTTTATGTAAAATTATATCAAAATAAGGCAGACTGTAAAACATATTTTCTTTAACTTACAATACCCGAGTGACAGGCATTTTTTATACACTCTGTTTTGGCTGGTACTAGAGCTGGGCATTTTGCTTTTTTTCTAAGCTCGGCTCGGCTCGTCTCGAAAAAAAAGTGAAATAAACTCGGCTCGGCTCGGTTTATCGCTGTATTCGGTGACCTCGGCTCGGTTCGATGCATACCGAGCCTCGAGCTTCTACCGAGCTCCGAGCTTCTACCGAGCTCCGAGCTTCTACCGAACTACGAGCTTCTAGCTTCGAGCTTCAACCGAGCTACGAGCTTTTACCGAGCCCCGAGCTTCAACAGAGCCTCGAGCTTCTACCGAGCTACGAGCTTCTACCGAACTACGAGCTTCTACCGAGCTACGAGCTCAGAGCTTTATAATGTTGATTCAAAAAAGCTCGGCTCGGTACCGGTCCAACAAATCTTAGGCTCGGTCTCGCTCGAGGCTCGAGCCGAGCCGAGCTAAGCTCGAGCTCCGAGTCCTCGGTCCCACCTCTAGCTGGTACCCTACCCTTAAACGCGTTTATATCCTATCTCCTATCGCATGCTTCCAGTCGGTTCCCAAACGAATCTCTAGAGACCAGGAATACATTTGTTACTTCACATTTGTTCGAAAGCTTGCCCACCGACGACGCGTTTCGTTACAGTACTTTGAAGTGGTTCATTTTCTCTTTAACTCAATCCTTTTTTGTTGTATGGTAGGAACTAGTTCTTCTAGCTTCTCTTATCTGTTGACCTAGCTGTCGAATAAAATTAATATCGAGATAACTTCTGAAAACATTGCGTATATAAAGCTGCAGCTACATTAAAGTTTCTACAACATTCCCCTAATATCAAATGCACTGCTCCAACTTAAATAACGAAGTCAAGTTTACAACTGGTACGCTGAGTAATATAATAAATTCAGTGTTTTTTTTTTTATTATTAGGCAAGATTGATTTACACCCACAAGTTTTCCTTGCACCAACAATACAATTTCCCGAATATGGCCCGTTATAGTCTAAAAAAGTTGCGAATACAGTAACTTTTTCAAAATGGTTTAGGCAGCTTTATCCAGTAAATCTATATATTTATGAACTCGATCCAGTATTTCTTGAACATGTGCTGCTTCTGAAATTATAGCTTTGTCCACTACGAGAGATAACTGTATGCGTTGATTGTAACTCAGAATTGCAGCACTGAGCCCTAAAATCAAAAATTTTGAATTAAGTTTATTTTATTTATAATATTCATATTAATCAACTGAAGCTTTCATTCATACATTATAAGGTGATATAGATTAAAAAATATATCAAGTAGATAGCATTCGGCATATAAAGCTGCAGTTGCATTAAAATAGTAATCAAAGAGCAACAAAATTGAACCGAAGAAATAATACTAGCAAATAATGGAAATTGTAACCAACGAATAAAGTTTTCTTCGCACCCCTTATTCGGTCAATTTTTGGACATTTGCTTCTAGTTGTCTTTGTTACGCACCTTCCTCATCCATGACAGACCTGTACTATATTTTATATCGTTTTTCCAGCATTTTGGTGATCGCCCTCTGGATTATTTTCCTTGGTGTAGTCTGTACCTCTACTTTAGTATTATCCATTTTTAACATTAGGTAGTATTGAAATTTCATTGTCTCTTGGTTTGTTTGATTTTTATACAGTTCAGTGGCATGTCTTATCCCGTTTCCCATAATTTTTTGTATGTCTTCTGAGCCTACATTTATTTTGTTATTTTGTTGTAGTTTTGAATTTGTTCAAGTTACCATGGAAATGCTTTGTTCTCTCTGTTACATGTACTATTGTATCTCGGTCCTTTATTTCATTTTCAAGTTATTCCTTTGCTACCATTACTTGTCTTCGATAGTTTATTTCTGATAGTTATTAGTCATTTCTTCTTTTCTAGTAGCTTTTTAAGTGATCCAAATTCTTCGTATTTTCTTTCTATGAAAACCTGTAAGTTGGCTCTTTTTGCCTCAGCACTTATTTTGTCTACCTTGACTTTCTTTCAGCTGTTGCTCCAGCAAAAGTACCTACTTAATGCTTAATGCTTAATGTGGATGTATTGTTAGTGCTGTTGTTACAGTAGAAATTGCTCCTTGCTGTTTTACGTAAATTATTGGATTAATTTTAGTCTGGTTATATTATTTTCCTTAGACTTTCCCAATTTCATCAGGAATGTTTGGTTGCATACATGCATACGTTTTAGGCGCCTCTTCCTACCTTGAATTTTCACTTAGTGGATTTACAATCTTTAGTGGAATTAGTTATTTTTAAGTTGGATTTCTTCAGAGAATTCTGTTGGCAAATTTATTAGTTAGCTTCTTCTATATTTGACGTTCGTCGTGAACAGGTCGTTACCTTGGTCTTAGTTTGGTTTTACCAAAAATTATTTAAATCATCCTGAGGTACGACATTAGAAAATGGTATTAGTTAGCCTTTTAGGCCTTTAGTAAAATTGAAACGTTAGTGAGTTTTATATTTGGTTGCAATTTTCAAACATTCATTTGGATTTAATCTGTTCGTCGACCATTTTACTTGAAGAATTTCCGAAGGGCGTTTAACATCTTTTAGTATGTAGTATATTGGTTTTATTTGAAGATTTCTTACGGTATTCGTCGAATTTCAGCCCTTTTTGTACTTCCCGTGCTTCTTGTGCTTGTTGCTGTGTTTCGTGTACGACGTGTACAACCACCTGTTGTTCGTTGGTACAAACATCTGCTGTCCACGTGTTGTTGATTCGACATTAAATTGTTTGGAATTCGTTGAGCGAAGAAATAATTCCACCCCGTGATTATTTAGAAGACAATTAGTTTGGAATTTTCCTGATTTCCACTTCGTTATCCTAAGTCTTAAACCCAGGGTTAAGGTCAGATAAATTTGATTTTGAGGTTATTTTGTGTTAAAGTTAATTTGAAAAGCATTCAAACATATTTCATTAGATTGATAATTTTGGTATTTAGTTATTGTTATTAGTAATTTGATTAGAAACTTCACTGTAAATTCGCAAACTTTCAAGGTCACTTTAGTAAATCGTACTTCAGTACGAGTAAATAAAATAGTGGTTGAGTTCACGACGACGTGCGTTTAACCGTTTATCAATTGCATTTTTTTTCTTGTGAGGAACTTTCGCCTTTAAGCTTAGTCAATTATTATTTCTTTTTAAATATTCAATCATAATTGAATTATTTGGTACCGTTTAAGTCTCGCAAGACATTATTATTATTTAGTGTACTATTGTTATTTATAACCGCAAAGACAACGAACTGAGCTCATTTCCAGTATGCGCATTTATTAATTTAGTTTAAGATTAACCTTGCGAACCCTCAGAGGGTCTACGTTGGTTTAATTACGATTGTGTTAATTTGAACCTACCTGAATGATTTCTGTGGCCAGGGAATGCTATTATATCCTGTAATGGGCATCCTTCCAGAACAGTTATATAATTTGGACCAGGTATATTCGCTACGGTAATGCAATAATCACGAACCTGGCTTACCAGTAACCGATTTATAGGCTCCGGAAACCATCCTATTGCTGTATCCATTGACCAGCGAACCACCTTCATATGCAAAAGACAACTTTTAGTAAGTTATAATGCATTTTTGATCCTTTAGACTACAGTAGAACATTAAGGTAATTTACTAAATTGGAATTATTGTAGATTCCATGTCCGGTATGAGCAACTAATAGCTACTATTCTTTCTGAATGTATGTACCTACTGTATGTAGCACTACTCAAGCTTATTTTTGATGTTATGTTTATTATCTAACCTAATTTTGTAACCAACGAGATTCGTGTTGTTTGTCTGTACTACTGTACTTAAGATAATGATTGTAATATTATTATGCTAAAGCACCATAGCAGCCGACGCGCGTTGAATCCCATGGTTTAAAGCAAAAATACGCCATAGTTATTGTAATGCAAAAAAAGGTTTATTACCTCAGGCTCAAAGGAACCCTTAGTGATGATTCGTTCCCTTGTTATAAATTTCAATGTCTCAACAAGGTCTCTCATGTTTTCTCCAAAGGCAATACCAACTGGAAGCTTACGCATGCAACCAGTTACATTATTCGTACAACGTAATTTTTCGCTTTTGATTTCTGAGGCATTTAAGGTGGACGCTGCTACGGATTCTGGAACAAATGGCACTGCTGCCGCCAAGTAACTTCGTATTTGTAAAGAATTCTGAAAAAAATTAGTTATGTACTGAAAGAAATTTTGTAAGTTCTGAATATAATTTAGGATGTTACACATTAAATAGTGCTTCAAGATAACAGTAACACAGTAACAGGCAAAATAGGGTTGCACATTGACAGAGGCTGAGTAGATTAGGGTTACTGAAAACTTACTCCCGGATGACGCGGTGAAGATTTGGACTCTGTTAAAATGTAAGCAGAACAATGGCATCCATATGGTTAGAAACGGAACAGAGAAACCATAAATATTAGAAAGAAATATTCAACAAGTTTTATCAAAGAAGAAATGTTTCCGGAGGAATGGTAGGAAAATAGACCAGGGCTAATTAATAAACTTGGAAAAATAACTTATAAAAAACGGTTGGAGATCAGCAGAAAAGGCACCACCAACCAATAAATGCTATAATGAAATTTTTAATTGTAAATAAACAGTGAGGATACCGAAATAGAAAATACCTAGTTTTGATAACTAAGACTTATAAACGGAGTTACAACAGCCCTTTAGGCAGGTTTAATAAATAAATTTAGAAAGATATAATCAGAAACAGGTTAATCTGTATTTATTTAGGGATGAGGACCATACTGACAGAAGGTACCAAATGATAAAGATTACATCAGGCGTCCCCCTTTAAAAGATACACAATGATCAAGTGCTACGAGAATAAACCCCAGAGGGAAAAATTGTTCTGCGCTTAGTCGACGATTTTACGTTGATAAAGATTGAAACTACAAAATAAAGGATTATATTGGAGAAAACACGGAGAAACTAAATAAGAAGTGTAAGTGTCTATCACACAGAAGCAACAAATGATTGTACAAATAAAAGTCAGAACCATATCGATGTACTTATTGGCAAGAAAGTGAACACACAAATATAAGCAAACGGAAGACCGCAAAAAAAGCTCCAGATGGAGTGGAATCGCAAAACACTGGAGGAAAGAAACAATTATATTCCGAGAAATAAAGAGGCCAGTACCGAAACAACTGCGTATAATCTGTCTTACGACATCCATATTCTGGTATCTATCTGTACATATATACTGATTCAAGGTTACTAAAATAGACGACTATAAATATGTTGATTGCGGGGATATGCTTGAACATATAATTAAAAACACTTGAGGTGAATTCACATACGAGGGAAGATGTTAATTGAAACCGGTGAGCTATTGATGATTGGAAAATTGAAAAATGTTTTCACAAGAATGCTTGAGGCTTTAAAAAGTACAAACTCTGAAAAAATTATAATCAGTGATGCTTGGATGTATCACTGGGGTTTTCCACTATACCATATTTATTCCACTAAGTGTACAAGGACTGCTTACCATAAAAAGATAAAAAAGCACCTGTGTAGTAGGTACCCTCTAGACTGTGCACATTACTGAGGGCTAGTTGTGCCTCAGCCATGGAGAAAAGTTCAAGTGATACTTATATCTAAACTAGGGCAACATTTTTTTGAACCTATTAGTCCGACAGCTTTTCTCCTGAAACTTTTGGACAGGTTAACAGACATTGCATATATAAAAGAGGAAGTATTGACATGGCAATCAGTGAAGTCACTCGCAACGTAGAAAACATACTGAGAAGTAAAGAGGCATAAAGGGAGCGTTCGATGACACATCCTCAAAATCTATTAGACGCGCTGGCAGAAATAGAGGTGCACATCCTACTGCTTATAGATGGATCACCAACATGCTTGAACATAGATGAATTTATGCTTTATTGAAGCACCAAACTGTAGAAAGCCACACGAGAATGTCCGCAGGGGGAGAGGGGGTGCTTTCACACTGGTTGTGGTGTCTCCTTGTGGATGATCTTCTCAGAGGGCTAACTGAAGCAGGATGTAAAACAATTGGCTGTGTCGATGATATCACGATACTGATCTCCAATAAATTTGGAGGCATTACCTTAAACCTCGTGCAGGGGGGCTCTAAACTTTGTTGAGAATTGGTACAGAGAAAAAGCTTTGTCGGTTAATCCGACTAAAACGACGGTAGTACCATTCACAAGGAAAAGGAAGTAATATGGCTTAATACAGTTACACCTTTACGATACTCCATTAAAGGTAAACAATGAAGTTAAATATCTGGGAGTCATTTTGGATAGCAAGTTAACCTTTAAATCCCATTTGGTGAGGACAAAGAACAAAGCTAGTAGGGCTTTATGGACCTATAGCGTATGTTTGGAAAGAAGTGGGGGGTTATCTCCTAGATTGGATATACACTACTATAGTGATATCTATAATAGTATACGCATCTTTAGTATGGCGGCTGAGGACAATGATCAAAGACTGCAGAGACAAGTTAGAGGTGCAAAAAGTAACTTGCCTAGGAGTGATGCTATCAACACCCATAGCGACCTTGGAAACCCTGCTGGATGTATCCCCTCTTCACCTGATAGTAAAGTCGAGGGTATTAAGTGGGGCATACAGGTTTAAATAAAACTCTTCGGAGGTTAAAAATAGGGAAGGGCATCTTGCCATCCTAAATAAAATCTATAAACACTCTGCATTTAGTATGGTGCCAGATTGGATTATAAAGACGTACACCAGCAGAACCTTTGCAATTATAATTCATATTAGCGAAGACTGGCTACTTAAACAAAAACCGGTCGAGTTTAACAGACTGGTATTTTATACAGATGGCTCTAAAACTTCACTAGGAGCTAGGAGCTGGGGCTAAAACATACGGACCGGGTAGTAGAATATCGGTTAATCTCGGGACTCATGTTAGAATATTTCAAGCAGAAATTTATGTCATATTAACCTGTGCGCAGGAATTACTACAGAAGAACTCAGTAGTAAGAGAATCGTTATAAGGACCGATAGACAGACTGCCCTGTGGGCACCAAGAACCTGCGAGGTTAGTTCAGGCTTAGTATTGAATTGTGTTCGTAGGGTCAACGAACTCGGAACAAGCGATACAGTGAATTTAGTATGGATACCTGGGCACTCGAAAATAACAGGAAACCAGCAAGTCGACCATCTAGCGAAGAAGGGGAGATATAAGCCTTTTGTAGGACCAGAACCGACTTGTAGAATTTTATTCGTAGTTATAAAGCAGGAGGTTAAGGTTGCAACGTTACTTAAGTAAGGAAAGGAAACCCCTGGGCAAAGATAGTCAACCGTCTTTCTAGGGGGTCTTTCGGAAGAATTCACGGCTAACTTACTCAGTATGAATAAGGAGAATGACATACTGTTGATGGGTGTAATTAGGGCTCACTCTCAACTAAATGGACACCTCTACACATTGGGGATCAGAAAACAACCAACGTGTAGAGGGCGCGGAAGAAGGAAGAATCCATTTTATATTCCACTGCGACGGTTTTGTCGGTAGTAGGCAATAGGTCTTATTGGCCGCAGTACCGGGACATCCTCTAAATGGAATAATAACTGTGTAGTAAAATTCATGGCAGCAATCGTTTGACATGAAGAACCTATCCTGTATACCGAATACATAATACCAAAAATAATGAAATTTGGGCGTAAAACGGTAATATTCTTAGGAGAAAAGTATTGCTCTTTTGTTGGAGTTACCTATTGGATAAGGTCAAAAAGGTCCAAGAAGGTAATCAACTACCGTTCTTGATTTAGCTTCTTCTTTCTTTTGGAGAAAGAGCTAAGGATAAAACTTTCTTCAGCGGATGAAAAGTGAAACTCTTAAGAAGCTTGCTAAACATCATTCTTCAGAGTATTTGCGATAGTTAAAGAAGTGCTAAATTAAATAGACTTAAGGAAAATAAATTATATATTAAATAGGGAAATGATATCTAACCTTTCGGTGTGGGGAAAAATGGGAAAATTACTTGAACATATAGTTTTTTATACCATGATAACAGTAACGCTTATGACAAAATGGTGAAGTTATGTTTCTTATGATGACCAAGCCTATGGTTAATAATCATGGCTGCAGTTATTATTAAAATAAATAACACATGAAAAATAACAATAAACGACCTACCTTTCTAAAATACTCATTAAAACTAGCAGTGTATGCGGTTAGAAAAATATCTTCAAAAGTTGTTCCAGGAAATTTTTGTTTAATCCTCTTAACAAGCTGTAAACAATGTGGTTGTTCTTCAACATTTAGACACAAAATGTTTTGGTTAGTTACAGTAGGCCCAAAAAGAATATTTTCTTTACTATGCATTAGAATTAAGTTTAAATACAAAATGCCAGGACACATAAATGCAACTAAACACTGCCTTGCGTAATATTTAGACTTAATCCAAGTAAATTTTAAAAGTTCCGTAGTTGCAGTAATGAAGAACTTAACAAATTCTCCGATTCTCGCATGGTTTTCGACTTTTTGTACAAAAGTACTCGTTTGCTCTTCTGCAACTTCTTTGATGTTGTCATCAGCGGCAAGTTTAATAATACCTCGAAAAATATGCCACGCATCTGCCATAGTATGATGAACTCTGAATATTACCGGATAATACTTTAGCGATTCGTCTTGATCGTTCTCTCGCCACCGAACTGGTTGTGTGCCAACTAACAATTCCCATAATCCTTGGCGATTCTTAGGTAAAGGAACGTCGCTGTATTCGCTCACCAGGTGAGTTAATTCAGATTTGGTCATTTCGTAAGTTGGGGATTTCACGACTTTTAATTTTTTGAAACACTCCTCAAATGTCACTCCGTCCTTTAACACATAAGGATAACCGAAACGTTTTTGCATAATTCCAAAGATTTTTGGATCTTCTTTACATTTCGTCAACAAAGAATCCCTCGTCGTTTTCCTGACATGTTCGTAAAAATCCGAATCGTTGCATTTGTACTGGATTATGAAGAAAAAATTCATTGGTGCTTTATTTTCTAAGGAAAACATAATATCTGCCCCCTGGAGTAAACCTCCAAACTTTGATCCATATCTTAGTGCTAAAATAGCTTGTACTATCTGTCTGTAGATAATGAAAAAGGGCGTACAGACGTAAAGTAACGGAACTAGGATCGTTAAAGCAGTAGGACCAAGAAAAAATCTAAAATGTGTACTTTTTGCGTCGGATAGTTTCTGAAATGTATGGATATATTAAAATAATTTCGAGGTTTTAGATTTTGGTGTATTACCTTGAATTCCTTGTAACTTTTCGTAACCAGGATAGCAAAAAGCACTGCGAATATCCATCCTCCCCAATATTCAAATAATGCGAGTATTTCCATTATTCTTGATTGGGCCTCGTCTGATTAAAGTAAGTGGGGACAGCTAAAAAGAATATCTGGTGTATAGCAAATTCACTCTTTCCGTAACAAAGTTTAGTGTTTACATGGCATTAACAGAAAAATACTGCCAGAGGAGTGGGCAAAGGGCCCTATAATATGTAAGACTCTAATTGTTTGTTTGTTTGTTTATCTCAACGCGCATCAACTACTATGGTCATTAACTCATTAGCATTAGAACTTTCGTCGAATTCGAGTGAATCTGTATTAATGGCACATATTTCATTACAGTTTCTTATTTTAAAATACTTGGTAAGTTTTGTAGTCCTTTAAATTACATAATTCACTCATAGTTAGTGGTAACAAAATCCAGTGTCCCGCGCCCTCTGAACCTGTAGAAATGGCGGAATTTTACCTGCACAGTTTAATGGGTGGCTGCACGTCCACTTCGTGCAAAATAGCTCAGTGATTGTATCACCATTGAATCTGTCCCATACTATCATATACAGTGGGTTTAACTTTTGTATCTGAATTACCGAACCAATGGAGTGATCACCCACTCTTTACTCACCCTGCTCGTGTGCTCGTATGTGATAAGAATTTAACAGTCTCGTTTGTATACATAGGTCTCTAAAATACCGAAAAATACTAGCCATACAAAATAAATTATTTAACCCAACATCCTTCTGCTTGGAAATGTTTTGTTTTTGAGATGTTTATTTTAAAGTTTATTATTAAAATCGGCTACCTTGTACACCTGCACAATTCAATACAATTAATAATGTAGAAGACGGTTCAAAACTACATTAGACAAATAAAAGCCTCAGCTATAGTGTTGAATGAATAATATAAAGAAGTTTCTATTGTATGTTAAACTTTGTATCACCTGAAAGTACTCCGACCACCGGCGTGCTCATTTTCGGAGTACTTTTAACACGCTAAATTATAAAATGCAAATTTTAATTCGGTTAGCTTGAACTAAAAACGTTACCTTTAATGACAGTTGTACGCACTTGCAGCAACAAAAATCTAATTTTTACAGTTGCTACGAAGCACGAAACATGTACAGTACAATATTTAAAATAAAAGAAATTTTCAAGTTTTAAATGAGCCTAAAGACGCTTTGTCAACAAACAAACCCTTTAGGATTTAATCCTAATCCTCTTATATGTAGCCTGAAGACTGAAAAGCCTATCTATAAGCAAATTTTAAAATTTAGAAAAGTCAATTAAAAATTTATCGCAGAAATTATCCCAGATATGCCTATTGTCCTTTTAAAAGGACATTTCACACTTTTCCACAAAGGTTTCTATAATTTTGGTTTGGCTAATGTACAGACGATGGCGCTTGCTTGCTCGTTTTCTACAAACTATAAATTCACATGATTCACTGTTTTCATTCCATTTTACAAGTTGGTTGTTATAGTTGGTGAATTTTTATATTTTGATGTCTCGGCGTAATGGCTACTCCAATAGATCTCAATTTGATTGGGTACGTATATAATTTTTGTGTTTTATTATTGTGTGTATAAAATCGTTTATTTTGCCTGCCAAATGTTTAGTCTTAACCGCTGGTAAAGAATGATTTATAAATTATTTCAGGTTAGCTCATAGTATCAAAAAAATGCGAGATGTCCTTTTAAAAGGACAATAGGCGTATTGATGCAGAGTTTTGTTTCTACAATTTTTTTTAGGGGTATTACACTCTATGAACCGCTTGCATCTTTGGAAGAAAATGGTGACAATGACGATAACGAGGTGTCTATTACCATGATGCCTCCAATTAACGCTACTGATCCGGTAACAGATGAAGACTCGGGTGACGAAGACTTTGTAGCCATAAATAATTTGCCAGGTTCACAGCTGCTGGCTGAGGCAGAAATAAATCGTGCATTGTTAGATTCCGATGTAGATGATTCTGACGAAGATGATGTACCACTTCGTGTCCTACAAATAACATTAACCAAATCCAATACAGGCCAATACGTATGGGAAGACAAAGATTTAGAACCAAATGAAGTAGACTTCCGGTTTTTTCCGTCGCCAAAAATAATAATACTCCACTTGAATTATTCCAACTATTCTTTGATCAGGGGGTAATATAACTCTTTGTACGCGAAACCAACCGCTATGCAACTAAAAAAAATAAAGTGGGCGATATAGCTGAACAAGAAATAAAGTGTTTTTTTGGAATTCTGCTGCTTAGTGGATACGTCACACTGCCACGACGTCGAATGTATGTACTGGGAAAATAGCCGCGACACTCGCAATGTTGTTGTAGCTAATGCATTATCTAGAGACAGATTTGAGTTTATCATGGCAAACATACATTGTTGTGATAACGATCATTTAGATCCTAATGATAAAGTGAGACCATTGTTTGACATAGCAAATAAAAAATGTCGGGACCATGCACGAATTGTTGAAAACCATAACGTCGACGAATCAATGGTGCCTTACTTTGGGAAGCACGGCTGCAAGCAATTTATTATGAACAAACCCATTAGATACGGATACAAAGTTTGCATAGGTACATCAAGCAATGGTTACGTACACTGGATTGAACCTTATCAAGGTGCAAAGACAGTAATAAAAGAATGTTACTAGGATTTTGGCTTAGGCCCGTCTGTAATATTGGAATATTCAGATATTCTTCGTAAAATGGGTGACTACCCGTATCACATATTTTGTGACAATTTTTCACTACAGTCCCCCTCTTAGATGCGCTTTTTATTAGGAAAATTCGCGTAACTGGTACAATTCGCGAAGCTCGCTCTTCAAAGTGTCCACTAACACCCGCGAAGCAAATGAAACGGTTAGACAGAGGACATTTGGAATATAAATCATGTAAACAACACATTGTTGTATCAAAATGGCACGATAATAATATAGTAAGTGTTGCATCAAATGATGTGTCAGTTCACCCGCTGCACAGAGTGTCACGGTATTCTCGTAAATAAAAAAAGAGGGTCTCAGTTCTCCAGCCACAAATTATTCGGTTATACAATGCATACATGGGAGGCGTTGATCTCTGTGATCAAAATGTCAGTCTCTACAGAACAGCGACCAGAGGAAAAAAGTGATATTTTTCGCTTCTCGCCTACTGTCTCGATCTCATGGGACAGAATGCCTGGAATATTCATAAATCACAAAATGGAAAATTAGACCACTTATCCTTTAGGAGACGGGTTGCTCTGGCTATATTGGAAACCAACCAGACCCCACGAAAAAGAGGAAGACCATCCAGTTTGGTAAACGCGGACTCGCGGTTCGATAGGATGGACCATTTCGTTGCATCCCAGGGAAAACAAACCAGATGCAGGGTATGCCATAAAAAAGTGTCCACCAAATGTCTCAAATGTGATGTCGCCTTACATGTGGACTGTTTCTTGTCTTACCACACCAAATAATTAGTTATGTTTCAGTTTTTATGTGATTTATTAAATGTTTACCTAAAAAATCTGTTTAGTTCAAAATACTTTTGTTAGGTTAGGTTTTATTGTTGAATTTAAAGTATATAGCATACAACAAATTTTGTAAACATATTCACCTTTTATTAATTTTAACGCCTATTGTCCTTTTAAAAGGACACCTCTGTTTTGCAAGAAAACGAAAGTTTTTGAAAAAAAAAAATTAAACCTACATAACAATAGGTGTCCCCCGAACAACATATACAAATCCTATTAGAAAAAAATAAAAAAAAAATAATTCAGGCATATCTGGGTTATAATTCTACAGTAGCAATGTTTTCTCACTTGCTCCATGGAGACAGATTTAGAATACAAACACTTAACCTCTTTTAAAATGCTCAAATTTACATTATTAACGATATTTTTCGCGAGCATAGGTTTTTATTTTCTATTTTTTTATTTGAATACTATTCCATATTTTAAAAATTTAAGAGAGTGCAAGTCTTTTTGCATTATTAAACAGTCTATTCTCTATTGCATCTGTGTCCAATCTTCCATATTTATAATAGCGGCTAAAAAACCTCGGAGAAATTATTGGTGTATTGGAAAAATATGACTCCTCTGTAAGTCACTAAATGCTCACCAGCGAATGAATAGAAGAAGAATTAAGGAAAAACCAAGGATTGCGGAAGCTGAAGGAAGGGTAGGAGGTGAAGACCAAGGCGGGTCATTCTCAAAAAACCGAGCATTTGAAGGTCCTTACTAAAAAAAAAATCGCACCAACGTTCGAAAATTGGGTATGATCCCTGGACAGCTTTCACCTAGTTTTTAGAGACGTTGCAACTGACTTTATTTCATATTAATATTTTCTAATTGTGAAACTTGTCACCAAAACAAACCACAATTTCAACTCCGTGGACTGTCCCTTCTACAAAATTTACAATTCAAGCAGTAATATTACAGTTAAGTTAACCTGGCTGTTTTTTTTGTCACAGTAGTAAACAAGAAAAAACATATACCATAACATTCATGTCAGCTTAGGATATGGCTGAATATTTTTTTTATATTTTGTTCGCCAGGAAAACTGCATCCCTAGGTTAGTTCATCAACTCCATGTACATTACGATTAATTCATTTAAATATATCAGAGGGCGCCACAACACTCTTAATGAAATCACATAACTTGCTATTAGACTGGTAGTCTTGAGCTAGCAAAGAAATAAGTAGTGTGATGTGTTGGCGGAGACGCGATTTCTAAGTTAACCTTAAATTTGTTGTGAATACCTTTTTAGTCGTCCAACTCCATGGTCCAGATTCTTATCAAACAGGTAAGAGTTACTGGTTGAGACAGTTGTAATTTGTTAGGGTCTAAGTACATCTTCGATTTATTAGTACCAAAATAATTTAATTGTTTTGTCACTTGTTCTAAAAAGGCAAAATATCTAATTAGTTTCAACTCCATGGGCATCAACTCCATGGTATACCAGTGTCCACGGTGTTGATATGTGTGACACGGAGTTGAAAATTTAATCTGTTATTTCTTGCAGTCTGAATTATGGCAAAAACACAAGACAAATTAGAAAAGAGAAGGCAACAGAAACGCGAAGCAGAAAGGCGGCGATGTGAAAAAATAAAAAAGACCCAGAATTGTATGAAACTGCAAAAAAAATGAACGCGAACGTTATCACAAACGTCGCGAAGATGGGAAAATAAAGTTAATAGCTGAGGTGACCAACAGAGAGGAAAGGCGCAAAAGAAGAAATTGGCGTAAACATGCAGCTAACTATCAACAGCGGATTAAAGCAAGACAAAGAGTAAATCAATTCCTGGAAGATCATACACCGCCTGACAGTCCCGTTAATTTCTTTAATGCTGGAGACAGGAATCAGGAAAATGAAATTGGCTTACCTAATCCCGGACCTTCTTTTTCTAGAAAATCATCAGGGAGAAAAACAGTAAAGAGGAACAGGTCTGCTTGTTATAGGAGACTAAAAGTGTTAGAAGCCAAGATTAACAGTATGAAGAAGAAGGTGGAAACGTATAAAAAACGATACACCCGACTAAAGGAAACGAAAACGAAGAAACCGATTTCAGATGCTAGTCCTAGAACCAGAGTTGATGTTTTTCTACAAGGAGAAAGAGTTTCCCCGTCAGTCAAGAAGAAACTAGTTTTTAGTGAAACCTTAACCGCACAACTGACAGATAATTTTGAAAAGGTAAAGGGATACAACCAAAGAAAAAAATTTGCAGAATGTGTTTCGGGACCTTTAATGAAACGGTATCGACTTGTGAAAGACATGAACACATCATTTCGCTCTAAACTCTTTGGACAAGTCAACACCAAGAAAAATAACGTTTCTATAAAAATGGCAGAAAATGACATTAAAACAATTGTCTGCAACTTTCTGGAACAAGACGAAAATAGCCGCATGTGCCCCGGCAAAAAAGACACTGTTACTTTAAATAAAACAAAAAAACAGAAGCGGTACCTGACTGATACTTCCAAAAATCTATATAAAAGATTTTGTGATATACATAAAAATATTCGTATTTCTGACTCGAGAGTTTGTAAGTACAGACCATTTTGGGTTCTGTTTCCAAGTGTTCATTCTCGTGAAACCTGTCTATGTACAGTTCACGAAAATTTTAATCTTTTAGTCAGTAAACTAAAAGTTTTAGGAATCATTGACCAAAGACTGCCCAATGACATATGTAAAAGTATCTGCTGTGGTTCAAGTTTAAAAGAAATTTGCTTAGAAAGAAAATGTGATATATACAAAAACAAAGAACTGAAAATAAATGATGTCTCTCTTGATGAAACTACATCGTACAAAAAATGGAGTACTAAGACCGTAAAAGTAATTATTAAGGGAAAAGAAAAGGCATGCAAAAGAAACGTGAAAGAAAACATCGTGTGCAAAAAATCTGATTTAATAGATGCATTAAGAGGAAATATGTATATGACTCACACTGCAAACATAAATCATCAGTACCAATCTATAAAAGAAATCAAAGCACAACTTCAGCCCAACGAAACCTTAATCCACATGGATTTCTCAGAAAATTTTAATTGTAAATATTTTAGAGAGATCCAAAGTGCTCACTTCGGTGGCTCCAAATCGCAAATAACGCTGGTATTATAAAACCTTAGATGGGGAAATTATCGCGTCTTCTTTTTGCTCACCTTCAAGTAGTTTAAGACACGATCCCTCAGCAATTATTGCTCATCTGGAGCCATTGACTGAAATAATAAGAAAACAAATGCCAAATTTAGGAACAGTACATTTTTTGACGGATGGGCCTACAACTCAGTATAGGAATAAAACCATGTTTTATTTGCTTGGGGTGGAAATACCCAAGATATTTAATGTAACTAAAGTACCCTGGAATTTTTCTGAAAGAGGTCACGGTAAAGGTGCACCGGATGGGGTTGGCGGATGCCTTAAAAGGACTGCTGATAGATTAGTAGCGACTGGCCTGGACATCCCAGATTTAGACACGTTGGTCTTAGAACTTAGAAAAAATTGTCCAGGAATTTCTATTGAAACAATAGCAGAATACAGATTGAACAATTTGATTTCAGAATCCCAATGAATTTATCTCCATTTAAAGGCACAATGAAAATCCATCAATTAGTCTGGACAGCGAGAGACGACAATAAAATCTATGCACGTAGATTAACCTGCTCAGCATGTGCTACTGTTTGTGAGCACTACCATTTGGGCTGTATTGAGTTGTACTTCGAAAAAAACAAGAATAAAATCAGATACTCCGACGTATACAGTGTGTCCCAAATTCAATCCCCACCATTAGGATCTCGGAAACTATAAAAGCTACAAAGTTGGATAAATAGGGAAAGTTTTAGGAATTTTAATGCTCATTTCATATCCGTTGAGAAATCACCGCCAACTTTGACCGTTTTCGAGATATCTTGAAAAAACCGAAATTTGGAGTTTTCTGTTTTCCAAATATCTCGGAAAGTATTAAGTTATTAGTTTCAAGACTTGTACATTGTGAAGACACTTTTTACGGAGAATCGGGTGGTACCATATTTTTATATTTATGACGCTTTGTCTCTATTCTATGAATAACCACTTTTGATTTTTATATGGACACCAAATTGAACTTTGTCGTAACTAAACTCAGCTCCTTTTTCTCTTTTCAACGATGTGTCACACGTACGGGGTTTTTGAAGAAGAGCGGAAATAAAATACATTTTTTTTATCATAGCCTACTACGCGAATAAAGAAAAAATGTATTTTATTCCCGCTCTTCTTCAAAAAAAACTGTACGTGTGACACTTTATTGAAAAGAGAAAAAAGAGCTGAGTTTAGTTACGACAAAATTCAATATGTCGTCCATATGAAAATCAAAAGTAGTTGTTCATAGAATAGAAACAAAGCGTCATAAATATAAGCATATGGTACCACCGGATTCTCCGTAAAAAAGTGCCTTCACAATGTACAAGTCTTGAAACTAATAACTTAATACTTTCCGAGATATTTTGGAAAACAGAAAACTCCAAATTTCGGTTTTTTCAAGATATCTCGAAAACGATCAAAGTTGGCTGTGATTTCTCAACGGATATGAAATGAGCATTAAAATTCCTAAAACTTTCCCTATTTAACCAACTTTGTAGCTTTTATAGTTTCCGAGATCCTAATGGTGGGGATTGAATTTGGGACAGACTGTATAGTGACTCGGATGGTGAAGAAGTCGAGGAAAAATATTTGGATACTGAAAACTCTAAGAAAGCAATTAATAAAACTGATTTTGTTTTAGTTGAGTGGCCTGATAGCTTTGGAGTTCACTATGTTGGACAGGTAATGGAAATCAAGAAAAATTTTAACATAGACGCAAAATTTTTGTAAAAATGTCATTCGAAGAAATTTGATTTTGTGTTTATATGGCCCGATGAAGAAGACAGAGAGGAAACCTGCAATTCAAGCGTGAAGAAAGTATTAACGAAACCTTCTATGCTGCGGCATGAAACAATGTTATTTAAGAACGAAGAGTTGAACGGCTATGGGAATGTAAAATAAAATTTACGTAAATTAATTACTGTTCAGCTATTTGTACTGAAGAGAAAATGTTTCCTTTTTTTTTGTATTTTTCTACGGTTTAAAAAATATAACATTTTTTGCATTGTTAGTTTTGTGTATTATTTAAAAACTCAACTCCATGGCCATAGCAATCAACTCCGTGTCCATTATTTTTTTGAATCTTTGAAAAAATGTTTAAATCTACTGATTGATCTCGGCCGTCTATGGGAGTGTACTAACACATCACTAGATAATATGATGACACCATAAAAAATAATAATTTTCATATTTTTTTATTTTTTATTCGGTTGCTGAAAATGCTCGGTTTTTTGAGAATGACCCAGGCAACGCAACAAATAAACTAGAAAAACACTAGTATTGGGCCGTCTAGCGAGAATAATTAAGCAACTAAAACTATTTGAATAATTAATTACGTTCGTATTAATAAGTATAAATATAAACAAACTATAAGATAATAATAATAATAATATTGGTATTGATAATCTAACAATTAGGTATAATTTTGTTTGTTTGGCTTGCGGTACAACTTTAGTTAATAACTTAATAACAATAACAATTACTAAGCAATTTACTACAAGGTATCTTAACTCTCCTAGGTAGGTTAACTTACTGGGGTACGAGAATCTTGGCGCGGGATGCGTGCGGTCGGAGGGGAGGTACGGCTACGTCACAAGTGGAATCTGTCATCTGTCATCATTCGGTCAGAAAGTTTCTCAGAGAAACAACGTGCCGATAAACGCCGTTTTGGTTGTTTAGAGTGAAATAGAGTTTAATATTTTTGTAGTAATTTGCTGTAGAATATAAAAGTAGACTTGATTATCTTTGATTTCCGACAAACGATATAACGGCTGAACGGGGTGCTTTCCACTTGTGACGTCACGTAGGCGACAACACCCGGGACGATCGTGCCGTGTGCAAAACCTAGCCTACCTAGGAGAGTTAAGATACCTTGATTTACTACTCACAGTTTTTGGGCTCTCTGCAAAATCCAAAGCGATTTGTTAGTGACACTTTAAGCAGAACGAATGAACATTGAGATAAATTTGCAATATACTTAATTCTTATTAAGTATAATTTAAACATCATTAACAGATATAAAAAAGTTATTATGAAGGAATGTTGTTCTAGATAAAAAGTGAAAATAATGCTACTTTAACAGCATACATACACGGTGGTCCATAAGTAATGGCAGAGGGCAATAGTAAAATATTACGATTTACCTATGAATAACTTAGTCCAAAAGTTAATACTAAAAGAGATATAGAGTGCGAAAGTCAAAACTACCATTTTAATTTTCTCCTGTATTTTCAAATGTTGATATGAAATATTGACATGGAAATTAGGGAAACTACCTTAATCTCTCCTCGATTTTATACATTAACTTTTGGACTAAAGTAATCTTAGGTAAATCATAATATCTTGGCTTTGATCTTGGCCTACTGAATCTACTGTTGGTCTATGTCCCATTACTAATGGACCATACTGTATAAGCGGAAATAATTTCGTACTGTAAGGTCAACCTATGCATACACATTGGGATTCAAGGACAAGTCCGCTTGAAGCCACACCGTATGACTCTTGAGTTTAGAGATTACAGAGCTTGTTCCAGCGGTTCTGAACATCGGCATTGTTAATATTAATACTGTAACGCCTAATATTTATTTATTTTAGCGAGTTTCCGGTACCCTATGCATAAACTCCAGTCCCAATGTGGTAGCGAATATAGTATAGTGAATTAAATTCTTACTTTGCAAAATTAGGAGTTGCTTTCAGTTTCACTTTAAAGCTTTAGTGGAGTGGGTAAGTTTTCATTATAGTATATAGCACACTTATCATATCATTGCTGTTACTTTTAAATGTTAATTTTAAGATTTTAACTACCGCGTTTTGAGCATTATTACATTTTAGCTTGCGGCCGCAAAATAGTAGACTGGATATTTTTAATATAAAATTTTAATGATATTAAAAAGAAAAATCAAACTGCAGCTTGTTTTATTTGTCAGAATGGATAGCGGTAATAATGAAATATTTATAAGGTTTTTCTTTATAAGTTGAAGTGTTTAAAAACAACGCAAATTTTCACTAAGTACCTAATTTGTTTATCTTCTAATTTAATGAAATTATAAAATCAGTTTTTTTGTCTACTTCGATAACGTCAACATTAGTATACCTACTTACCTTGTAAACCAGAAACCAGGTTGGTTTCTTAATGAGGATAAATCAGGAAGCCTAAAGAGGCCGCCCTTGGGATAGGAGAATTCCGTGGATGGCCAAGTAGTATTGAATTGAATTTAGTTAAAAAATATTTAAATAAATGTAGAAAATTAACAAAATCTTATATTTAATTTAGCTGGCATTGGCCAGGTCATCCACCCAGCTCCTTCTCTGGGTGAACGTATAAGTATTATCCAAGCCAAACCATTTTTATGCATCTTGCTATTTATTAAAGTAAACAAAGTAAAATTAAAGGGCTAATTCTAAGAGTAGATTATTAGCATTAGATCCATTTTTAGATGACAAGGGAATAATTAGGGTAGGAGGCAGACTGAGCAATTCAGAGTTCTCCCAGAACAAACGAACATCCGTATTTGTTACCCCCGAAACACGAACTAACAAAATTAATAGTCCAATACGAACATGTAAGAACGTTACATTTAGGGCCTCAAGCATTATTGACGGGAATTAGGGAAGTGTATTGGCCTATTCATGGGCGAAGTTAGGTCATCAGACCTGGGGGGTCTAAAGCCCTAATATGAAAAGACATATATATTTTTTGTTTTTAAGTGTATGTGTATGTTTGAATGTTTTTAGGGGGGCTAATTCGGTTTTTGGGGGGGCTTAGCTCCCCCAAGCCCCCCCTTAACTTCGCCCATGGGCCTATTTCAGGGCGTAATATAGTTAAGGCAGTTGTGCGTAACTGTGTGACATGTTTTTGCGCAAACCCACGGTGTACCGAGCAAATAATGGGTTCCTTGCCAAAGGACCGCGTTACTCCAATTTTTCCACTCAGCGTATGTGGCGTTGATTATTGTCATAAAGAATAGCAAGGGTCGAGACTGCAAACCCGTGAAAGCCTACATAGGCATCTTTATTTGCTTGGGGGTCAAAGCAATTCATATAGAATTAGTTTCGGATTTAACTACAGAAGCCTTCATAACCGCTATGGGGCGCTTTGTAGCTAGAAGGGGAAAACCCGCAAAAATATTTTCAGACAATGCGAAAACCTTCGAAAAATTAAATAGTGTCTGAATTCAAATAGAGGCAGTATTACTTCGTTATCCACAGATCCAAATGAATTGAATCCCCTTACCCCCTGCTCACTCCTTAATTGGAAGGAGCTTTCTTAGTTTACCGGATCAAGATTTGACGACTATAAAGGGGTCCAGACTATCCCACTTTCAGCACTGCCAACGATTAGATCAACATTTCTGGAATCGTTGGTCAAAGGAATATATAGGCGAACAAAGTGGAAAAAGAACGATCAACGAAGGGACGATGATCTTAATTAGTGAAGAGGGAGTTCCTCCCTTAAAATGGAATCTGAGACGTGTTATTAAAACTCATCCCGGAGGAGACAGGGTAGTTCGCTTTGTTAGTGTCAAAACGGACAGTGGGGCAGTAGCGAAATTATGTGCATTACCAGTAGATTAAATGTGAAGGGCAGCATATTACCTGTTTAATGTATAGACTCTTTTGACATTTAGTTTAATATTTCATAAGAAATACAATGTCAGCGACTGTAAACATAAAATATTTTTTCACTCAATGGTGTTGGAAACGCCAATTGTGAATTATTAAATATTAAATTAAACTGTAAATGAGCTACTATTAATATAATTAGTATCTACAGATACTTTTTACTAAAATATAAAATAAAAAATTTAGTCATTTATGTGACTTCTCAAATGATATTCTTTAAGAAAAAACTTTTTCCCAGGTTGCATGCAATTTTTATTAAAACTCAACAGTGCACAATACAATACATATAAAATAAACAAAATGTATTTTATTTTATATTTATTAATGACTCTATTAATTACTCATAAAATATTTAAAAACATCCTGCTTGCCTTTAATGATTTGTTACTATAAAAACATTAAAATTACAAACATTTAATAGTAATACAGAAAACAAGTTTTGTTGTTGTTATTGCTAAATATCACATATCCTACGTGTATTAAATTATGTTTAAATATTACAAATTAATTAATTGCAAATGCCTGAGTATAACACTTTTGGAAAATCTTCTTGTTTTTCATTACATTCGTCGAAACTAATTAGTGTAAGAATCTACACAACACACGTTATTTTTTCGTTGTTCCGCCGCGAATGTACTTCATTTAGTGTGGAATAGTATTTGTTATAATAATTATTAGCCATTATGTCGACATAAAGGGCGGGTTGCACAAACATGATTTAACAGCTTGGTTAAATTAATCATTCGTCAAAGTGAACAAAATCGAATCAAAATTCGAATTCATATGACAAATAAAACATCAGTAAACAAAAAATGATGCTCTTTTGTCAACTTTGATCATTCGTTAATTTAACTAAAGCTTTGTGCAACCGGCCCTTAGATTAGAAAAGTAAATTGGTCCACAAAAACAATAAAATACTCATCAAACACATGCAGCCTGCTTGTAGGCTTCTAGTCCTTTGTAAGCCTTCAGTTGCTCGAAGGTATGTGTTATTATTACCATAAACTAAATAGTTACAAATGTCTGGGTACAACACCTTCGAAAAATATTCGCGTTTTGCACTGCACTCGCCCAAACTAATGTTGTATAAGGGTTAACACAAACACACGATATTTTTTCATTATACCGTCGCGCATTAGTTTATCTAGTGCGGAATAGTACTCATTATAATAATTACTAGCCATTATAACTAAAATTTAAACTACAAATATAAACTTGTCCACAACAACGCTAACGAAATACACACCAAACTGCATTCATTTGCTACAAAAACTTATCAAAAAGGATAATAAAAAGCCGAAAAACATTAACAATTTATTTTTGTCGGACTCATGTACGGCGCAAAAGGCCAGGGTTTAAAATTAATTACAAAAAAACAATAATTAAATGTTGAATAGAAAATGGATTAAGACTTGTTAAATAATTACACAATTTTAAAGATACTTAAAAATACAAATTTAAAGTTAAATATCAAAATATTTATAATTCATTCATGAATTAGCAGATAACAAAAAGCAAAATTTATAAGAATTTAATAAAAATCTAATTCATGATTGAATTAATTACCATAACAAAATACAAAATTTATCTAAGCATTAGATAAAAAAATTAACAGGTGGACACACACCTGTGTGGCATTTAATCTGAATAATATGTAAAATTTTATTAAATACAAAAGATATTAATAACACTTATCTTAGTTAACCTTCCTTGATAGTGAAACATAAAAAAATCTGGAATTCAGCAACACTTGAATCCAAATGGTAAAATGTGGTTCATCAGATATGACATCAAAACGGCATAGGAAAATGGCGTCCCTCCACGTGTAACGAAAATTACCAAAAGGTTAATTTCCAAAGGAAATTAAAATATTCCAAACAGGAAAATACTCAAAGCTCTTCCAGAAGGAAAATAATGTTAATTAACACCATATAAATTGAAAAGAGGTGCAATTAGGAGCTGAAAATTCCAATGCAATCAGAAAAAAATGAAGATTAAGCAAAATTAAAAAAAGATTAACTTACCACAATTAGTGCGAAAACAAACTGTTAATGAGCATAACAGCTACCAATCCGAACATCGGATAAATTAAATAATTACGTTCATTACAAATGAAACGTACAAAAATGATAAAATTTACTAAACTCAAAACGTTCGTTCAGTAGGAAATTCTAACGCCAAAAGAAAGCTAATTCGTGTCAAAGAATTCACAGCGCCTCCGACAGTCAAACTACTGCGCAGGTTCAATACATTAACAACCAGGATGACACTTATGCAAATATAGCTGCATAATAAGTAGGCGAAGATTTCACTAAAGAAAGTATTTAAAATGAATTCAAATAAGCTATGGTAACCTAAATAACACAAAAGAGAATATAAGAATAATAGACTCGGAAAACCCAAAAGAATTACTTTTAAACGACAATAAAGACAAGCAAATGGACTAAATAACCAGGCATCAAGAAAAATGTGAAATTAATTAAATGAATTTAACAAGTCAAAAAGTGAAATTTTGAATAAATATCTGAAAATTACAGTTAAACAACACAAAACAAAAATTCTTAACGTTCACAACATTGGCAAAAGCTTGAAAAAACGATACAATTAATTTGGAAATCCAAAAAATTGTAACACATTTACAGGTTAACTTTGGTTTGCTGGTACACCAATCCCTCAAATCACGTGTTATTGATCACGTGATGCAGATGCTATAATAGTATATTATACACGACGCTATAATGTATGCTATTATTACCGAGGATAATGTTTGCAACACGAGCGAGCGTGCGAGTTTTGCAATTATCCGAGGTAATAGTAGCCATTATAGCGAGTAGTATACTATACTTTATCCTCGACTACAAAATACTAGGAATTTTTAATTAAAATTTAAATAACAACATAACCTATTTCAATTACAACATAACCTATTTCCTTCATTATACACCATAGACAATGATCTTACCATGACACCGTGCATAATGAAATGATGTTACCATGACACCGTGCATAATGATTTCAGTGTATAATGGATAGCATTATGAGAGACCAAACACATGAATAATTGACAGATTATTGACTAGTCGTGGATAAAAATAATAATAAACCACTTAACTAGCACTTATTCACATAATAGGTAGCGCAAATCTGGTGTACACACACGATTAGAAAAACAAGCTTTTAATTGTCTATATTTTGTAAAAAAATCAAGAAAATAGGCACAGTTTCATAAACGCGCTAACAAAATCGGTCCGTGATCAGCTGTTGAGGCGGAGTCTTGACTAAGAGCCATAGATCTCTGTATATTAATGTGAGAGCAAACCAAGCGATGTCTAAAGGATTTAAAATGTGTAGAGGTAGAGAGGTAAAACAAAGCGACAGTCTCAATCCATTGTTATTCGTGGTTGTCATGAACAAGGTAGCACAGCGATGTAAAGACAAACTAGACGGAACAAGAAAACAATCTGTTGTAATAACAAATTTTAAACACAAAATACTGCCACAAACTTAAAAAATAAATAAACAACAAAATTAATCAATCAATCAATCAATTTATTTATTGTCCTGCAATTACAAAATATGTAACATAGACAAACGTCAGATGAGAATACATAAATTTACAAACAATGAAATTGAATTTCTTGAACGCTTTACACAAAATACTGACACAAACCTAAAAAATAAACAAACAACAAAGTTAAGCCATACAACTAAGAGAGGGGACAATAAAACTAGGGATGTTTTAGATATACATATACATAGATTTGCATAATTTCTTAACTGAGTGTGCATGTATTATGTCGATAATTTGAACTTCTCCAACTTGAATACCGGAGTCATGTTTATAAAAGTGGTACTCTGGGTAATAAAATAAATTCAGTGTAAGACTGATTTACACCAACAAAAGGTTTCCTTACACCAATAATACAATTTTCCGAATATGGCACGCTGTAGTTTAAAAAAGTTGCGAATACATTAACTTTTCCAAAATGGTTTAGGCAGCTTTACCCAGTAAATCTATATAATTAAAAACTCGATCCAGTATTTCTTGAACATGCGCTGTTTCTGAAATTAGAGCTTTGTCCACTACGAGAGATAACTGTATGCGTTGATTGTAACTCAGAATTGCAGCACCGAGCCCTAAAATCAAAAATTTTGAATTAAGCGTATTTTATTTATAATATTCATATTAATCAACTGAAGCTCTCATTTATAAATTATAATGTGATGTAGATTAGAAATATTTATATCAAGTAGGTAGCTTTCAGCAAATAAAGCTGCGGTTGCATTAAAATTACCACAACATTCCCTTCAGATCAGATACATACTTCCATGTTGTACAAATTTGTATTTAGCAACTCGGAAAATCAAAATTTCAACAGTTGTTTAAATTGTGTAATTAAGATATTTGGAGCTAAGTATATTAATGTTAGTACCGCCTGCTATTTTTGATAATTCAAAAATAAACCTCGTGAAATCTTACCTGAATTATTTCTATGGACAGGGAATGCTATTATATCCTGCAATGGAGATCCTTCCAGAACAGTAATATGATTTGGACCAGGTATATTCGATATGGTAATGCAAAAATCATGAAACTGTTTTGCCACTAAGCGATTTATGGGCTCCGTAAACCACCCCATTGCCGTACCCATTACCCATCGGCCCATCTTCATATGAAAAAAAAATTAGTAAGCTATAATGTATTTTTTATCCTTTAGACTACAGTAGAACATACTGATAATTTACTATATTGGAATTATTGTAGATTCAATGTCTAGTAGGAGCAACAAATAACAATTATTCTTTCTGTATGTAACACAGCTCAAGCTTATTTTTGATGTTACATTTATTATCTAATCTAATTTTTTAACCAGCGAGATGTATGTTCTTCGTCTGTGCCTACTTAAAATAATCATTTTAATATTATGAATATAAATTGCCAGACAGCAACACCCTTGCGGCGTTTAATTCTTTTTAAATATTCTATTTTTTATCGACTTTCAGTTTGGGAAAATGCTAAATGCTAAATCACTGTAGAAGTCGACGCGCTTTGATATCCCTAGCACGCGCAAGCTCAATAAATAAATACACACAGCACTACGCCCTTTGGAGAGCCTTGGCTTTTTAACAACTGCCTTCCACTCCTGTCTATCCTGCGCTTTGTTCATCCGTAATATTTTCAGATCACTGGTAACGTTATCCAACTTGTGCGAGGTGTTCTCCTGGTTTGGGTCCATTTGCGATTTGTGTGAAAACATTTCTGGCTACCCTGCAGGTAGTCATTCACCATATGTGGCCTAACCATTGTATTCTCTACTTCTTAATCCATCTCATTATGTCTTGATCTTGGAAAACTTATTCTTGCTTGCCATCCATTCACACTTTCGTCATAGAGGCCTAAAGATTTTTCTTAATACCCCCCTTTCTAAACAATTCAGTAACTCTCTTTTGTTTGTGTAGGAGTCCATAACTCACATCCATAGCTAACTACTGGTCTAATTACTGTTTTATAGAGGCTTTGCACGCTTTAGATACGTGCATCTATTAGGCGGCAGTCGCACTGAGATATTATCACCCACCATCACCAACTGCCACCAACTGAAATTACATGCTGCACAGTCACTGCACCACCGCAGATCGCCAAAAATTTAAATTTCCCGCTTTCCTGTTGGTGATTTTTTGATTTGAAATTGATATATTGGTAGTAACTTTGGCGTTGAAGGTTGTAATTATATTATCACGTGTCTTTGCGTTGTTTATGTTATTTGCGTGCCAAGTGTGAATCTGTATTTTCGATTACGTTTATTTTAGGTCAGAATACCCACAAATGGAATAACCTGCCCAAGTTTAACTTATATTTAAATTTCCCGCCTATTGCGGTTATAAATCAGTTGACGCTACACGTCTTGGCGCACGTGCAGTCTCAACAACCGTCCACCAAAATTCAAGCAAGTTGAAAATTTCAACCCGGTGACCACCATCTGTTGACGGTGGGTGGATGTCGGTGGTTCAGTGAAACTAACATCATGTGATTCCATATGCTGAAATCTTGGTTGACAGCGTTTGGTGGTTAGTGGTGGCTCAAAGAGACTGCCGCCTTACCAGCCGCAATTCTGTTTTTAATTTCGCTTGTCATGTCGTTGGTTCAGTTTATTTGTCTCTAAGTATTCGTAAATTCTGCTTAAGGTTTTACCCTGTATCTTAATTGCTTCGTCTACTCCTTAATGTCTTATTATCGTTAACAAGAAGGCCCTTTGATTTACCGGCTTACTCTAGTTGTATAAATATTTCTCTTACGTCTCTCTCACTTCTTCTCAGTTATACCGTTATACCACATCACCCGCAAAGGCAATAAGTTGTGAACTTCTGTTATAAGGTGTACCTCCAGGATTCGGATGTAATTTTTTAATAGTAACCTCGAGTACCCACTGGAATAAATAAAATAGGGGATAGTATATCCCCTTGCCTCACACCTTGGGTAACTTCAAAATCCTGCGAGTAATCGCTTCCTATTATGCATTTGCATTTAGTAATGTAGCCTTAATTAGGCTTATTAATTAATAAATAACTCTATGTCTGTCAGATATTTTTGCGGTTAATGCTGTCGTAGGCTTGTTTATAGTCAACATAAAAACCGGATGACAACATTTTTCTAGGATTAATCGCAGTGTAAAGATCTGATCTGTTGTTGACCATTCTTGTCAAAAGCCTGCTTGATAAATGATGATCACCCAGAAGTTCTTCTGCTAGTGGAGCGATTCGTTGGTTTACAATAAATGCAAAAAAGCTTTATAAACAGTGTTTAGGAGGCATATGCCTCTGTAGTTGTTCCATGCCAATTTACGTCCCTTTTTGTGGACACGGAAAACGATTCCTAAGTTTTATTCATGTGGTAGTTGTTTAGTCCTCGCGTATTGCTTTTGTGAACACTTCTCCTCCAGCTTTAAGTAATTCGGCTGGTATATTATCAGCTTCTGATCCTTCGTTGTTTCGTAGGTGTTTAATGGATTTCTGTACTTCTAACAGTGTAGATTATTTTATGTATTCCGGTTGCTGCTCTTCATTTTCACCGTCTTCATTGTCTCCGGAAAGCCGGGATTATCCATCACCATTTAGAACTTCTCTCTAATATCTCTGTTGCAAGGCAGTTCCCCATTTCTGTCTAGACAATTTAGGGCGTCCCTTAATAATGGTCATTTTGATTTTTCGTGCTCTCACCCCTTGGAATCATTCAAGATACTAAAAAAATGAGGTGTGCAAAATCCTGGTCCGGTGGAACATGGTTGACCCGTGCCGCCAAGCTGTTCAAATTTCACATTTAAATAACATTGAATTTGAATATTTTTTCAATTTCACTTCATGATGAAAGTTTTTTTCTCGATCCAACATATTCATTACAGATCATTATATGGTAATATGGTCGGAGGTCGATGTTAGTTATTTTGAACGTGAAAATTACGCCACACTGGCGTGCACGGTAGCATTCGGAACTATGCTAGAATGCTACCGTGTACGCCAGTGTGGCGTACTTTTAAAGTTTAAAATAACTAAAATCGGCCTCCGACGATATTACCACGTAATGATCTGTAATGAATATGTTGAATCGAGAAAAAAACGTTAATCATGAAGTGAAATTGAAAAAATATTCAAATTCAATGTTATTTAAATGTGAAATTTGAACAGCTTGGCGGCACGGGTTAACCATGTTCCACCGGAACACGATTTTGCACACCTCATTTTTTTAGTATCTTGAATGATTCCAGGGGGTGAGAGCACGAAAAATCAAAATGACCATTATTAAGGGACACCCTACTAGACATACATTATTTCTTGGTTGAAAACCTTTTCTAATCTCATTGACTGCCTTGTAAATACTTCGAGTTTGCTTTTCTTTTTGGCGATCTTCTATGTACTCTATCTTTTCCTGTAAATACTGCCTCTTGTTTTTTTTCTGCACAGTTTGCTGACTTTCCTATTCTCTTCAGCATACTTTACTATTTTGCTTCTTGTTCCGATTCTAAGCATTTCAGCCCTAGATTGTTGTCTTTTTTTTGTTGCCTCTTTACACACTTCATCAAACCAGTGTTTATAATTCATTGTTTTCTGTTTTCCTATTGTCGTTTCTGCGGTTTTCATGATTATTTTATTTGTTTCGTGGAGCTCCATTCCCTGTCTATGTCTACTCTTTTCAGTGATTGTTCGTTATTTTCATGTAATTTAGTTCTAATATTTTCTTTGCATTGGAGTAGCTGTTCTTCTGTCTCTAATATTTGGACCTTCCACGTAAGTAAAAAGTAAAAATAAGTAAGTAAATAAATAACTCTTCTTCCTCTTCAATAAAACTCGCAACAATCCATTTAATTTTATAATTTAAAATGTGTAAAATTACGATTAGTTTGTATCGCATCATAACATTCAAATCTCCGATTCCTTATTTCCCCGACTGTCAACACAGGAAATTTAACAAGTCGGTTAAAGAAGTCTGCATTGCAAACTAGAAGTTATTTAAGTAACTAAATTTAGTTAATCATACCAGACGTGAATCTATAATACTGCAGCGGGACATGCTATCGAAGTGTGTTGTGATTGGCAAATGCCAAGAACGATCTGAATACCTCTGGAGGTTTCCAGCATATGCAAGATTAAAGAAGCAGCCAAAAGACATGTAAGAGAAAGTAGTTAATTTACAACTAAATGGTCAGTTATTTTGTCAAATATCCATTACTAAATTTTGTGTGAGAAATTATATGAATAAAAACAACGCGGATTTTAATTAGGATAATACAAGTAGATTTCTACCGCGTAATTTAACCCTCAAATTAATTAATTATGTGCAACCACTAGTTACAAGCTAGGTTCAAATTAAGAAAAGATTTGTTAAAAGAAAGTCTTTCGGGTTGGAGCCGTGTCGTTGTCGAGAAGGAAGAACTCAACGTGTCGCCCGTTTTCGAAAGGGCTTCATCAGGAATATAAAGGGGCACTTACTAAATGAGCACAGTAACTCAACGTATGAACCATGCCAGAGGAAGAAGGGCACAGTAACTCAACTTGTAAAGTAAGCCAAAGGCGAAACCCTTCTGGGCGAACTCTGAATTCTTCTTTCTCAACAACGACACGGTCCCAACTCGGAAAACGCTCTTTTAATACTGACACTGACCGTGGAAATCTTTGAATTCATTTTAGGGAAAGTCTTATTTATATTAGTCTGCATAGCATAGCCTGCCGTCATTCACAAATATCGATACCATACCATAATTATAAGGTTATAACAATGCAATAATTACTTGATAAGTACTTTTCTGTAAATCTATATTACTAATTCAAAAACATTAAAAAAGGGTTTATTACCTCAGGCTCATAAGAACTCTTAGCAATGATTCGTTCTCTTGTTATAAATTTCAATGTTTCAACCAGGTCTGTCGGGTTTTCTCCAAAAGCAATACCAACTGGAAGCTTGCGTACGCAACCGGTTATATTGTTTCTACAACGTAATTTTTCTCTTTTGATTTCCGAGAAATTCAAGGTGGATGCTGCTACGGATTCTGGTACAAATGGTACTTCTGCCGCCAAGTATCTTGGTATTGGTAAAGAATACTAAAAAAAAATAGGTACTGAAAGAAATTTTGTAAGTTCTAAACATAATTTGGAATGTTACACATTAGATAGTGCTTTAGTGCTTCAATAATATTACCAAGTTATGGTTTATCAAATAAAAACAATTTAAAAATTAATTTATGTATATGCCACTTGTTTCATGTGTCGCCAGAAATAAAAGTCATGAATTTACAGCAGACGATTGTTTTGGTCACCACTCTTTGACTGATCCATCAATCGGAATAACCAATAAAAAATAATCTGACGTCGTTTTTACCCATTTTTGATCGTCTATCTTCAGATATACCTTTTCAATAAATTTCCATGTCTAATCTAATAAAGGAAAACATATTGCCACAAACCCCTTATTAAATATGAGTAGTGACACAAAGCAACCCAGCAAAAAGGCGTAGTCAGCTAGCCATGGAAGCAAGCTAGGCACTAGAACTGGGATATGCAGCGGACCTTCCAGTTTAATGCATACACATCTTTGGGCTAAGTATGCCAAGCAGAAACTACGGCCATAGACGGTTGATTGCAGACGAGCACAAAGAAGAAGTGTCAAGGTTATTTTCCTCGTCCTAATATACCACCAGGCGATTATTTAAAGCTCTAGTGAGCTACCGAATTAATTCAAAATTAGTCTCAATTGTCTGCAAAACCTTACAATTTCTACACACCACAATAGGGCAACCCTTATTGAAGGAATACAAGGCAATGAGATTGCTGAAAATAGGATCAGAAATATCATTTACTGTCGTTGAACCAATATTTACGGTAACCAAAATTATAGTTCGCAACTGGCTGGTTAGACATGCAGACTACACCAAAATGGCTGGAACTAAAAGGATCATAAGAAGATAATCCTAAGAAGGCCATCTAGAAATCTAAGAGATGACGTACCGCGGCTAAGTGGATACCAGTCACTGCAACCTACGGAAACTAGTATAACGAAATAGCCTAAGCCATCTTTAAGTCTAAAATTATTGCTCGATTGAGCCAACTTTCAAGAATCTTTAACAACAGGGGACTTGGTGAAAAGGCAAGGGCGAAACTTTTCACCGCATAAGTGAAACAATGAGTAACGCAATAGGTTAAGGGCTGTCGTATTAGGGCCACTCAACCCTACCTCATCAATTAGTCTTAATGAGTTGGCTCCCAATGGTGTCGCACTTACAAACTATTTCTATTTTTATATTTTGTTTTGGCAAAGGAACCAACAGTACCGGTTATACCGCCTTGCTAACTTTAACAGGTTGTAGAAATTATTCATATCACCGACGAGATTTAACGCTATATGAATCGGTTACCATTAAAAAGCTTAATTTTGGAACCTTGTTCTGCATATTTCTTTAACATCGATACGGCGAATAACTAGTCATTTACTTTAATTCGATTATATGAGACCATGGCACAGCTAACATAACAAAAAAAAAAGTGAGAACAGAAGTTATATGGCTGCGAATGTGCATAACAAAATCCATTGCAAACAGAAAAGGAAGGTCTATGGTGGCATGGTCACTTGCGATGTATATGAGCGAGGGAGAAAAGATAGCCAAAGAAGGTGTTAAAGCGACTGCCAAGAGGCATTAGAAATCAAGGTCCCTGCAGACTTAAATTGAAAACATATACAATATAGACAAATCCGTGCACGAAAGAGAGTTAATAGAAGAATATTGAAATGTCTGAAGAAACTAGGAGACAATCCCTTAAACAAGAGAAAAATGTTAAAGAACGAGAGAGAGAGAGAGAGAGAGAGAGAGAGAGAGAGAGAGAGAGAGATATCAACGGAACATACTAAAGACGATAAAGATAATAGCAAAAAATATGCTTAACCGTGATATTGATAGTAAAGATTATAAAGATAACAAAACTTTTCACCCCAGATCAAAAAGTTTGTCGGAAAGATATTTCATAAGAAGGTTGGAGGCTTGAAGTAGAAATTCTGAAAAAATTATAATCAATGATGCTTGGGTATATCACTGGGGTCCTTCCACTAAATAATATTCATTCTATTCATGAAGAGAAGTTTAAACCTAAACCATCGTATGAATCATACGCCCAGGCAATCTTTCCGGTATATCAGCCTGACATCTTTTTTCCTGAAACTTTTGGACCGATTAACATATAGATATATAAGGGAACACGTGAAGAGATAACTGAATAAAATATAGAAAAAGAACCAGATATATTGTCGGGCGAAGTTGAAAACGCTATAAAGAAGTTAAAAAGTAACAAAGCACTTGCACATTAGGCGTAAATGTCACTAAGCATTACACTAAACAATACACGCGATCTGTCACAAAGTATGGTACACAACACTATGGCCAGATGATTGGACACAATCAATATTTATCCTCATACATAAGAAAGGTAGCAAACAAAAATGCGATAATTATCGGTTGACTGTTCTTATATTTCATGCCAGCAAAATTTTACTTAACGTAATATATGATAGACGGTAATCATACCTGACGAGTCAAATCCCTGTATAGCCAGCCGGATTCGTTAGTGGAAGAGGAACACGAGAACATATCCTAATTCTCAGACAAATTATAGAAAAAAGTAAAGAATACATAAGCTTTGTAGACTACAGCAAAGTATTCGACAGCATACAATGGGAAAAAGCTCTGGGACATACTATTGCAAATGGGAGTGCCCATACATCTGGTACAAATAAATAGAAACATATTATAATGGTAACCAAGCAAGGCTCCGGATAGAAAAACAGTTATCTAAGGCATATGTAGCCATGAATGGAACTAAGCAGCGATGTATACTCTCACCAATCTTTCGAAATGTGGACCTGGAGAAGAATGTTGCATGTGGCATGGACGAAACGAAGAACAAATGCCTCAATTATAAAGCAATCGTTTGATATGAAGAGGATATCCTGTATACTAAATAAATAATACCACAAATAATGAAATTTTGGGGTAAAACGGTAACATTCTTAGAGAAAAGTAGTACTCTTTTTATCGGTTTCCTATTGAATAAGGTGAAAAAGGTCCAAGAAGGTCTTCAACACTCTGTATTTGCTTATACGGCTATCTCATAGCCCTTGATTTAGCTTTCAATGACTTCTTCTTCCTTCCGAAGAAAGAGCTTTCAACGGGTGAAGTGAAACTCCTGTAAGCGAATTTTAAAAAGCTTCCTAAACATCTTTCTTTGGAGTATATACCATATGAACAAAAATTATCTAGATAAGGGATGGCCATGGTGAACAAAATCACTGCCTTTTGTTGGTTCTACATATCTACATGATAGGTACCTACGTTCAGAATTCCAAAGCCACCCTTTATCTAAATAATTTTTGTTCATATGGTACGATAGTTGAAGAAATTATTATATAAATACAGCTTTTGTACAGGCCATTTAGGTCCACAGCTTCGTTATTTGTTTCCACACGTTTCTGTTCATAGCCTTACTTTTCCAGTTTCTCACGTCCATTTCCTTTGCCTTTATACCTTCTCGCCATCATTTTCTTCGTTTTTCTTTTTTTTTGAGATAACTTGGTGTTCTCTAAGTTATTGTCCTCAGTACCCCTCCCTTTGCCATTCTTTTAATACAACCCAATCACCGCAATCTTCTCGCTTGTGTTACCTTGCCTATAGCTCCTTATATATTTCGTAGATCTCTTTATTTGTTCTTCTCTCATACCCATGTTTAGTTTTCCTTAATCCTAATATTCATCTCAATATTTTGTGCAATAGACTTGAGGAAATTATGCGGAAAAATGAATTGTTTTTAAATAGGGAGATTAGTGAAACATATACTTTTTACGGCGGTAATAACCATATAGAAAATAATATATACTACTATTGTACAAAGTGTTGATACTTATGGAGCAGAAGTGTGGGATGTTAGTAAATCAAACAAAAATAAGCTGTTAGCTACTGAAATGAACTTTTTACGACAAAGCTGGAATGGACAGGGTACGAAATGAAACTATTCGAGAGAAGATGAAAATGGACAAGGATATTATGAACGAGGTACAAAAACGACAATTGGTATGGCTAGGTCATGTCAACAGAATGGCGGAAATAAGATGGCTAAGAAGAGTGTTAAAATGAATCCCACCTGAAAGGTGAAACAGGGGGCACCCAAGATGAAACTGGATGGATGATATAAGTGAAGCTATGCAGGCAAGGAACTTAGAAGAAGACGTCTGTTACGATAGAAAGACGTGGAAACTGGGTGCGGATAGACGGCGACAGCTGTAAACTTCCATCTATATGTATAATTTATTATATATGAATGAAAGTTGTGATTCTTATGATTACCACGGCTATGGCTAATGATCATGACTACAGTTATTATTAAAATAAATAAGATATGGTAAATAACAATAAGCGACCTACCTTTCTAAAATACCCATTAAAACTAGCAGTGTATGCGGTAAAAAAAATATCTTCAAAAGTTGATCAGGGAAATTTTCGTTTTAACCTCTTTACAAGCTGTAAATAATGTGGTTGTTCTTCAACATTTAGGCACAAAATTTTTTGGTTTGTTATAGTAGCCCCAAAAAGAATATTGTCTTTACTATGCATTAAAATTGAGTTTAAATACATAACACCAGGACACATAAATGCAACTAAACATTGCCTTGCGTAATATTTAGACTTAATCCAAATTAATTTTAGAAGTTCCGTAGTTGTAGCAATTAAGAATTTAGAAAATTCTCCGATTCCCGTATGTTTTTCGGCATTTTGTAAAAAAGTACTAGTTTGCTCTTTTGCAACTACTTTGATGTTGTCATCAGCGACAAGTTTAATAATACCTCGAAACATGTGCCAAGCATCGCCTATACTGTGATGCCCTCTGAATATTACCGGATAATACTTTAGCGATTCGTCTTGATCGCTCTTTCGCCACCGAACTGGTTGTGTACCAACTAACACGTCCCATAATCCTTGCCGATTCTTAGGTAAAGGAACGTCGCCGTATTCGCCCACCAAGTGAGTTAATTCAGATTTGGTCATTTCGTAAGTTATGGATTTCACAACTTTTAATTTTTTGAAACACTCCTCAAATGTCACTTCGTCCTTTAGCACATAAGGATAACCGAAACTTTTCTGTACAATTCCAAAGATTTTTGGATCTTCTTTACATTTCGCCAACAAAGAATCCCTCGTCGTTTTCCTGAAATGTTCGTAAAAATCCGAATCGTTGCATTTGTACTGGATTATGAAGAACATATGTGTTGGTGATTTATTTTCTAACGAAAAAATAATATCTGACCCCTCGAGTAAACCTCCAAACTTTGATCCATATCTTAGTGTTAAAATAACCTTTACTATCTGTCTGAAGATAATGAAAAAGGGCATAATGACGTAAGATAACGGAGCTAGGAGTATTAGAAGAGTTGGGACAAGAAAAAATCTAAAATGTGTGGCCTTTGCTTCGGATAGTTTCTGAAATGTTTGAATATATTAACATAATTTTGAGGTTTTAGATTTTGGTGTTTTACCTTGAATTCCTTGTAGTTTTTTGTAACCAGAATAACAAAAAGCACTCCGAATGTCCATCTTCCCCAGTATTCGTAAAATGCGAGTATTTCCATTATTCTTGATTAGGCTTCTACTGACTGAACTAAGTGGGAACAACTAAAAAAAAATTCTGTTGTATAGGAAATTCCCTCTTGTAATAAAATGTTGCGTTTACATAGCATTAACAGGAAAATATTGCCAGAGAAGTGGGTAAAGGGCTCTACAATAAGTGAAACTCAATGTTATTTTTTTGTCGAGTTCAAGTGAATACACATATTTCTCTACAATTCTTTATTTTAAAGTACCTACTTTGTAATCTTATCAAAACTTATTAGGTATGGTTAGTGATAAAAAAATCCACTCTTCAATCCACTCACTTTAAATCTATATGTAGAAATAGCTGCTTACCCACTGCTGCCCGTACATATACATATAAGAAGAATTCAAGAGATTCGTTTGTGTACATAGGATGTCTCTAAAATAGCAAAAAATACTAGCAGAACGTGATTCTGCGACATCAAATAAATTATTTAACCCAATAAGGGATATTGCCATGAAATGTTTTGTTTTTGAGATATTTATCGGTATCGGTATCGTTAACCTCTTATAGCTTTCGGTGTCGAGACCGGTCCAACTCTGTGGGTTACGTGATTGGTGTACCGTTTGATCCTACATACTGCACCGTGTGTATAGTGTAAGTGTGTGTGTATGTGTAGGACCTTGCTACTCTACCCTTTAGGTCTGTATTTGGAGGAGAGCTTCGTTAATTTGGTACCTAACGACGAATGGTCACTAGGACTCGATACCAGATAAAGATGATAATAATATAACAACAGCCTCCTTAACTGGGCATTTATTTTTAACAGGAAAGTCGTTACCCACTCGACATCAGCATCTTCCTGGGTTGTGAGTTGCATAACTTCCAGCATCTATAAAATGTTATTCTGACGTCTCTCAGTATAGGTTACTTGTAATGTCTTGGCATGCGAATATGCGGCAGTTCGCCAGGCTACCCCAGGAAGTCATGCCATACACGACTACCTAGTACCATCGAATCTGTGACTACGTATCATGTCAGATGAAGTCAGTAGACTAACCTTCTTGTCCTATATTGCTAAATTCACTAACTGGCATAATTTTCCCAAAACACAAATCAAAACTTTCTTAAATCCCCACCAAAGAGTTCACTAAATCGTACTTTCGGTTTGATATATGTATATTGATTACTTCGTACCTACTTGTCTTGCTTTGGTCCTGGTCGTGAAGCCCTGGCAGTCTTTGTTCCCTTGTCTTTTTTTATATCTGGGTGGGTTTTGAAATACATTTTGTTGAATTGTACCGCGATTGTTTGAACTGAACTTTGATTTACCTTTTCTATTTCTATTAATTTCCGATCTGTCTGTAAGTGACCTTCATGGGCTCTAGACATTCTACTAGTGTAATAGAATGGTATATTCCTAAACTATAGGATTTACGGAACCAATCTGCTTTGTCGTCCGATTTGGTTAACCAACAACGACTGGTATAACTGGAAGGTGAGTGAAACCAAGTTTGAATACAGCCAGATGTTCATCATAGTTCCCTGCAGTAGGGTTTTGCTTTTGACGTGGTTGATAGTTTGGGTGATCATGCTCTCTTTCCTCTGCCTTTTAAAACAGATTAATCTTTAATATGGTATCAAATTTTCGTTTAATTCTGTCTTAGTTACCAATAAAACGTTGAGCTCTTCTAATCTAACAATGATACATACATAAACTACAAACTGCAAACTAAAATTAGAACAAGTTTAATTTTTGAAATATAATTCATCTCTCTGCCAAATTTCAAATTCTGGCTTTATACGACTCCTGAATCCCGAATCCTAGCTTCCACTCCATCTAGATTTCCAAACTGTTACGCAGCAAGTGAGCCATGGACGGGAACAAATGGGAGTCGGAAGGCCCTAACTAAATCTGACGAGTAAGGTGGACGCGGAAGAAGTTCTATTCCATCCAACTCCCGAAGTTTGTTCTTGATTATTCGCAAAGTGTATGGTAAATTATAATATTTACATTTCAGCTTAAATACATAGGTACATATACTACATTTCTTTCCTAAATGTTGTGAGTAAGTCTTAGCGGTGGCGTCACAGCTATCTGGAATCAACTTAAAATGTACCAGTTCCACCAAACACACATGTCTTTGTGTTCAATTCGCAGATTCAGAAAGTTGATCAGGATTACGGAAAAATATTCACTTTTCATCATACATACCGATTCACAGTCGTTCATTACATATTTTACCAACACTTGGCAAACATCCAACCTTTGTTGTGCTTAGGCAGGTGTTAGCTCGTGAGGTACCACTTGGAAGTTTCTGTAAACAATTCCTAGCTAGTGCAATCGCCGAGCTACACCGGATTGCGATATTTGAAGTTCGTCCGATAATCTGCGAGTGCTTGTTGTCGCAGAGGCTTCAACAACTTGCCGCACTGATTCAGAATCCACAGTAAGGTACACTAGGACGAGGTTCATCTTGAAGGCTGGTTTTCCCGTTGTTGAACCGATAAAACCATTTTGTGCTGTTGTCTCTCTCACTGATAACATCCTCTCCTTCCACATCACAGATTTCAAAAGTTGCAACAAGCGTAGAAAATCCTTTCTTCCAACAATTTTTTTTTTTTATAATAATTTATTTTAGCAATCAGAATAATACATAATTCTATGAGCTAAAGTGCTGACGGCAACTAGATGTACTAGTAACAACATGATCAGGGAGATATCCAGTGATACCACCTGTATAAACTTAATTAATAAATACGTTAACTTAAATTAGTTCCCTTGGCCACAGCTTTTTAAGTCTTTTGTTGATTCCTGGTTCTAAAAGTTGGTCCATTAGCGGGTTAGGATGGTTGTCTATAACAGCATGATGTGTAATGGCTTTTTTACGGATAGCTTCCTGTACTGTTGGAACATGTAGATCTGTGTGTAGTGTATGGTTCGTTACGTACCAGGGAGTGTCTGCAATTTGACGGAGTATCTTGGATTGGCACCTTTGGATGATTTCGATATTTGATTTGGAGGCACATCCCCATAGTTCTAGTCCATAAGCCCATATTGGTTTGATGACTGCTTTATATATCAAGATTTTATTTTCCATAGATACCCGTGATGTGCTGCCTATCAGCCACTGAAGTTCTCTTGTCTTGATTTCTACTTGCTTTCTCTTTTTTGTGATATGTTGTTTCCAATTCAGTTTAGTATCTAAATGTAGTCCTAAATATCTTACCGTTTGTGTTTGTGGTATCTGTACATTATTTATTGTGACTGCGGGGCATGTTTCTTTACGGAGGGTGAATATAATAATGATAATAATCCAGCCAATGTTGGAGGCTGATTAGGTAGTTTTGTATAATGCTTGAGGCTATGCGAGGATCTTCATGGCAGGAAAGAATAGCCGTATCATCGACAAATGTCCCTGTTATCGCATTTTGTGCCATCGGTAAATCTGACGTGTACAAGACATACAGCAATGGTCCAAGGACGCTGCCTTGTGGCACTCCTGAATTGATTGGAAAATAGTCGGATTTCTCTTCATTTACCTTAGTTTGGAATTTTCTCTCGTTCAAGTATGATTTAAGGAGGTTGAAGTAAGCTGGTGGAAGAATACACTTGATTTTATAAATTAGTCCAGGGTGCCAGACTTTGTCAAAAGCCTGGCTAATGTCAAGAAAGACACCACTACAATATTGTTTATTTCCAACTGCTTTATTTATCGTTTGTGTAATACGGTGAACTTGTTGCACTGTCGAGTGTTTCCGACGAAACCCAAACTGATGTTCTGGTATCCAATTTTCTGACGGCAGGTCTTCATTTAGTCTACGAAGCACCAGTCTTTCAAGTAGTTTTGAGATTATTGACAGCAGACTTATGGGTCTGTAAGAAGAGACATCTGTTGGTTCTTTTCCTGGTTTACTTATCATTATAATTTGCGCCGTTTTAAGACATTTTGGCCAGTAACCAAGTCGTAGAATAGCATTGTAAATGTAGGTCAGCATTACTATCCCCTTTCTAGGTAATTCCTTCATCATTTTTTCCGTTACAAGATCAATTCCAGGTGACTTTTTTGGGTTTAGAAATTTAATTTCTTTGGCGATTTCTTTTGGTGTCAGTGCTTTGATAGGCGTATGTATTACAGGTGGAATAGAGATACTTTGTTCTATTTCTTGGTCTACATCGTTGTCTATCGGTTGGAATACGGAAACCAAGTGTTCTGCAAATAGGTTAGCTTTCTCAGTATCACTTTTTGCCCATGGTTCATTAATACTTTTTCTTATTGGTGGGGCAGGAGCTTTAGGTTTTTTTGAATTCTTAATTGGCTTCCAGATGGAGTTGTCAGTTCTGCTTAATTTAGAAATATATTGCTCAAACTCCTGGTTTCGTACTTCTTTGAACTTGTTTCTTAGTCTTTGACTCATTTGGTTATAGACCTGTCTGTCGGCTGGTGTGTGAGTGTGTTGCCATTTTGATCTGGCACGTCTTTTTTCTGCTACGGCCTTTTTAATTTCTAACGGTATATCCCGGGTTAATTTTCTTGGGTGAAGTATTTGTTGAAGACTGTTGTGCAGCTTGTTGTATTTGGTTTATAAATGCTTCTGTAGTTGTCTCTACTTCTTCTGTCTCTTTGAGTCGGATTTTTAGATCTATGCTGTCATTTAATATAGTGCAAAAAGTATCCCAATTGGTTAGTGCATTGTGTAGTCTAGGTGAGCGTTTCTTGTATATTACAGATGTTCCAATTGTTGCTATAATTGGAGAGTGGTCAGATGATAAGTCGTAGCTGGGTATAATGTTAGTGTATGTAGAATTGATTCCATTTATAACATAAAAGTCTAACAGATCAGGAACTTTTTGTGGATCGGTCGGCTAGTAAGTTGGTGTGCCGGTTGAAAGGAATGAATATCTATGGTCTTCTAATGTTTTTAACAGTTCTCTACCTTTAGTTGTTATCAGGCGTGAGCCCCTCTTGGTGTGTTTGCTGTTGTAATCACCGCCAGCTAGAAATTTATTGCCTAATGTTTGGAAATATTCTTCACAATCATTCTTTTTTATATTGTGACGAGGTGGGCAATAGATAGCTCCAATTGTCAGTTCATATGGTAGAGTTGATACCTTTATTGCAGTGGATTGCAGGAGATTTTTTTGATATTTCGGTAGTTCGTAGTGGTGGATTGTATTTTTAATAAGAACTGCTGTACCGCCATGCGCGGTACCATCAGGATGGTTGGTATTGTATGTTAGATAATTTGGTATTTTAAAATATGTTCGTCCTGTAAAATGCGTTTCACTGACTAATAAAACATCTATGTGATTGTTTATTAAAAAGGTTTTTACTTCTTCTTTGTGCTGTTCAAAACCATTGGCGTTCCACAGTGCTACTCGTAAGAATTTAGCCATTAATGAACTAGTTTGGTAATTAGCGTTGTTAGCATGTTAAGTACCATGCTATTTTGTTGAATTAATTGATTAAACATGGCTTTAAATTCATTAAGAAATTGTGACAGTATGTTGTTTGATGATTCTGATGTATTAGCATTATTTGGTTGATTATTGCTGACTACACTGCTGTATGTTGTATTTTGATTTTGATAACTGCCCTGGTAAAGGTTGGGTCTGATCTGTACATTATTTGAGGTTAAAAAAGAATAAAGGTGAACAACTAGAAGTCTTTCCCACTTGATTCAAGTGGGAAAGACTTCTAGTTGTTCACCTTTATTCTTTATTACCCAACCCACTACAAGTATCCGGAAAACATGGATGATCTCAATTCTTTTGGTTATTTGAGGTTGTTGGTTTTGTAGCACTAACCTTATTTTGTGACTGATTTCCCTGGGTTAATTTGTGGTAATATTGACATCCTTTATAATTGGCCGGATGGTCACCTCCGCACAATGCACAAGTGGCTGGCGTATCTTTAGATTTTTTACAGCTTGCAGTACTGTGCGATCCTCCACATTTTACGCACACATAAGGTGTATTGCAATAAGACTTGGAGTGTCCGTATAGTTGGCACCTTGTACACTGCACAATACCATTTTTAGTTTTGTGGGGTGGTTCAATTTTGATGTTTACGTTTTGTAGTCTATCAATGTTGTATACCTCTTTGTTATTGTTTTCTGGCTCAAGATCAACGAAAAAGAGATTTAAGGGTTCCTTTGTAGTTCTGTGTCTAGCATTTATGATGTTTCTCACCTTGTGCCCTACTTTCGCTAATTCATCTGATATTTTTGCAGTTGAGATGGAGTTATGTAGATGTTTAATAACCACTCTGTAAGCTCGATCCTCTTTCAGTTGATAGCTGTGGTGAATAATATTTTCTTGCTTTAAGTATTTAATCAATTTTCGGTAACTTTCTACAATATTGCAATTAATATTAATAGTGTTGTTAGCTAAGCTCTTCGTGGTATACTGTTCCTCCTCTAAGCAGTTACTTATTTGGGTTACCATTTTCGGATAGTCGGTTACTCCATATATGTATATGGGGGGAGGTTTGTTGATCTTTACAGTGGAATCAGTGTTTAGGCGATTGTTTTCTTCAACTTTTAGTGCGCTGAACTTGTTGCTGGTGGTTATTTTATTGGTTTCATAATTATTTACAACTCTTGTAATCTTCTTCCGTTTTGTACTTTTTACTTGTTGCCATGGGATATTGTTAGTTTCCTGTGTATCATCTGGTTCGTCTTCACCGGTCGATTATATTATTATTATATATTATTAACGTAGAAGGCAATAATTGATATTGTGTTTGTTGAAAAGGTACTTGAGGAACCATTTCATACGCTGATTGGTGAGGTACCATGGCATTATAGCTCATTTGTTGGGGTTGTATAGCTTGTTGAGTATTTTGTAACATTTGTGAAAAATTATTCGGATACGCCACTGGCGTAATGGGAGGAAAGGATTGCATATACATATTTTGTTGTTGTAGATTCGTCGCGTTATTACCCGCTTAATCACTACAAGGTTTTATTTTACATCTTACCAGCTGAACACTTTTATTGCCAGATTTCGCAGCCCGCGGCACATGTTGATTTAACGGCCTCGCTTTTATCACACACGATAATAATAGCACTTGAACTTTATAGCAAACAGTTGACACGAACGTCTTTACGCTATCTTCTACTTCTTGTGCTAATGTGGTAAAACAAATGTGTGAAGATTTTCCGTTTCTTGCAGCATCTACAGACGGAATAGTAGACAATGATGCCATTATATAAGCGACTGTACATTAACTGAAGCGCGCAATAAAAAAAAAATAAAATTTGGTGTAATTGAAAGTAATAAATTGCCACTAAAGAAGACACAGTTAAACACTTGTAAAAAGAATATATTTATGCTACTTTGTAGTATGATCGCCTTTGGATATTTCAGTTCAAATTATAACTAGAGACCACAACTTCTAGAAAACTAAAATGGTCCCAAAACTAGAAAAGTTTTATATGAAAGCTCTTTTACCAGAACTGATAGATCCCAGACAAAAACGCAATAAGTCTATACGAGAAATGTTTATATGAGTAGGTATATAAAAAACTCGTCTTCAAATATTTAGAATAAGCTGTTCAAATGTATATAATGTTCAGAATATCTCGAGACAGTAATGAAACTTTTCACCAATGTTTGTATACTGTTTTATTTTCAACCATACATATAAAAATTAATATGAATCATTTATAATAATAATTAATATTTTGAACAAACAAGCTGTCATTTAAGGACAGTGGACGTGACCGGGTGGAAAGTAATCAGCTGATCATTTTCCACTCGGGTGGAAACTAACAACTTTCCACCCGGATAGAAAATAACAGTCAGTAAAGGCCAATTTTCCAACTTACAAAACCGTTAGTAATAACGTCATTGCGTATATGGTTGAAAATAAAAGAAATTTTCGAGTTTTAAATGAGCCTAAAGACGCTTAGTCACCAAACAAACCCTTTAGGATTTAATCCTAATCCTCTTATAGGATAAACATTATGCATACCTGCCTGAAGACTGAAAAGTTGCCTATCTATAAGCAAATTTTAAAATTTAGAAAAGTCAATTAAAAATTTATCCCAGAAATTATAATTCTACAGTAGCAATGTTTTCTCACTTGCTCCATGGAGACAGATTTAGAATACAAACACTTTTAAAATGCTCAAATTTACATTATTAACGGTATTTTTCGCGAGTATAGGTTTTTATTTTTTATTTTTTTAATTGAATACTATTTCATACTTAAGAGAGCTCAAGTCTTTTTGCATTATTAAACAGTCTATTGCATCTGTGTCCAATCTTCTATATTTATAATATCGGCTAAAAAACCTCGGAGAAATTATTGGTGTACTGGAAAAATATGACTCCTCTGTAAATTACTAAATGCTCACCAGCGAATGAATAGAAGAAAATTAAGGAAAAACCAAGGATTGCGGAAGCTGAAGGAAGGGTAGGAGATGAAGACCAAGGCAACGAAACAAATAAACTAGAAAAACACTAGTTGTTGGTCCGTCTAGCGAGAAGAATTAGGCAACTAAAACTATTTGATATAATAATAATAATAATAATAATAATAATAATAATAATAATAATAATAATAATAATAATAATAATAATAATTCCAGTTCTTTCGTCATGTGGAGCGAGAGGGTCTATCTCGAGAACTTACCTTCGCCTTCTTAAAGTCGGCCGGTCTGAAGTCCGAGACTGAGGGGTTTGTACTGGCATGCCAGGATGGTGTGCTTAACACGCTGGTGTATCGTAACATCGTCTTTCAGGAACATCTTCCTACTGCCTGTAGAGCGTGTAAGGCCCACCCCGAGACACTTATGCATATATTGTCAGCGTGCCCCTCATACGCTGTGTCGTTATACATCAGAAGACACAATGCAGCCCTGAGAGTGCTCTATTATCATCTAAGGCACTCTTACGGTATTGACAATGTACCTGTAATACCGTATGTCCCCGTTGAGATCGAGTCCGTGGTGGAAAATACCAGATGTCGTATATACTGGAATTATTCGTTTCCCACCACGAGACAACTCCAAGCAACCAAGCCGGATATAGTTCTGCTGGACTTAGATGTTAAATGTTTGTATGTCATCGAACTTTCTTGTCCAGCAGAACCTAACATCACATCTAAGGAGATCGAGAAGAGAGAGAAGTATAGAGATCTCTTGTCCGAACTTGGAAAATTGTATCCAGGACATAGGGTCAAGTTGGCCGTTTTGATTATTGGGGTCCTAGGCGGGATAAAAGCAAGCTTCGTCCGGGAGCTTGAGATCATCCCGGAATGCAGGTCAGTTTCGGCCTCCCTGACCTGCAGAATACAAAAAGCAGTACTTCTTGGCTCCCTCCACGTCGCGAGGGCGCACGAGGTGGTGTAATCCGTGCTCGCACATCACCAGGGTTTGGGATGCGAGCACGTGGAAGGGCCCTACAGGTGATGCTAGGTATGATGAGTCACCCGACCTGAAGTTGGTAGAGCCTGTAGGAGATCTGGGAACCCTCCAACGTGAGTGATTGGGTGCTAGGTTCTGTCCTATCCCCGGGGTGAACGGAGGAGGGCTTCCCAGAGAGACCATCTGTCCCTAATGGATATAATAATAATAATAATAATAATAATAATAATAATAATAATAATAATAATAATAATAATAATAATAATAATAATAATAATAATAATAATAATAATAATAATAATAATAATAATAATAATAATAACATCTACAACAACTGATTAATGAAACAACTACTCTTACAGAGATACATTTATATGCATATACAACAGCATATACTACACTCATACTTAATCAACAGAAAATACCAACCACCTGTAGAGAAAACACAATTAAAACATATACTAAACCACCATGGCAACGTCGTTTAGAAAACAAAATAGGAGAAATTCGAAAATATATAGGACAGATAACACAAAAACTCCGAGGTAACATAAAAAACAATAAAACGAATTGGACAATAGACAATATTAAGAAAAATTACAGAGAAGAAAACTTAGTTATATTACTAGATACATTAAAACAGAAACTGTCAGTGTATTCACATAGACTGAAAAGATATAAAATAAGCAATAACAGAAAATTACACAACAGAAGGTTTACAGAAAACGAAAAACGATTTTATAGTACACTCAACAAAACCAACGACATTGAAATAAAAGAAGCACCAGACATCATGGAAATCGAAAATTTCTGGGGAACTCTATGGTCACCTAAGAACAAACATAATCAAGACGCATCATGGATAAACTACGAAGTAGAACAAGCCGAAGTATACAACCCAATGAATGATGTAACCATTACAAAACTAGACATCACTGAAGCAATTAAGAAAACACACAGCTGGAAATCACCAGGTATAGACAACGTGCAGAACTTCTGGTACAAAAAGTTAACAAACATACACGACAAAATGGCTTAACTTATGACAACAGTACTTCAAAATCCCACAGAACTACCGCCCTTCTTCACTAAAGGCCTAACCCACACAGCATAAACGCCTTGCAGCAAACTTTCATAAAGCTTGCCATGTCAATATTGAAGGCTTGTAGCATCCTTGTCACGACAACATTTAAGGTTATTGCAAGCTTGCAGCAAGGTAACTAGTCTCCACCCAACAAGTTTGCAGTAAGCTTGCAGTGAAAGTTTACAGTAAGCTTGCTGGGAAAGTTTGCACTAAGCTTGCAGTGAAAGTTTACAGTAAGCTTGCTGGGAAAGTTTGCAGTAAGTTTGCTGGGAAAGTTTACAGTAAGCTTGCTGGAAAAGTTTGCAGTAAGCTTACTGGGAAAGTTTGCAGTAAGCTTGGAAAACAAGTTTGCTGTTAAAACTGATATGACAAATTTGTATTAAGCTTGTGAGCTAAGGTTCACTGCAGACTTGTATCAAGTTTGTTAAACGTTAGACACTGCAAGTTGGTAACGCTAACTTATTATGCGCACTATTACGTAAATCCTATAGAGGTAAACAAGTTACCTGTTCGTATATTGTCACTTACAATACCATTCGTGGTCAAAGAATTGTCGATTATTTTTTTATCACTATAAATTTACACCAAAGGAATGCTCCAAAAGTTTGCCTTTCACAAAAATATTAAGGAATAAAAAAGCATATAAAATAAATATTCTTTAATTAGAAAACAGCATAGGTATACATATAATAATATAATATGTACATTCGAATGTAGTTTTTACTAATACATTATTCGGGTTCGTCTACTACCTTCTGAGCTCTCTGTTCTCTGTAATCAGAAAACACTGTTATTATAAACTGTTAGTCATAGTCATATATAGTGATGGTTTAAATTCAATATTATTTTTAACATTAATTTAAAACTAACAAGATTTTTAAAGTGAAATTAATAACTTACAAAAAGAACCTTTTTGGTAATTAAGTGAATTTTAAAAAAACAGACAAATACATTTTTTTTTGTAACTATATATCCATTTACATTAAAAATAAGTAATTTAGTTCACATCTGTCACAACATTTCAATTCTACCTTTTCTGTATAATACTATTACTTCTAATGTTATTTTAATTTTTTATTAAAGATAATGTATATATAGTGTGTTTCACTTCTCATCTACACACCTCTGTATCTTCCTTATTTATTTTCTGATCGACTACAAATTTTGGTCAGTTATACTACCTACTCTTTAAAATGGTTATACAATTTTAAAATAATTTCACCAAAAATAAATGCAAAAGTAGGAAAATCCTAGGCTGCAGTAAAATTATTTAAAATTGGATAACCCTTTTAAAGGGCAATATAATTGATCAAAATTTGAAATCGATCAGAAAATAAATAAAGAAAATACAGGGGTGCGAAGGTGAGAAATGAAACATACTTATGTAAATTGACTGAAATGGTACAAGCCTGATAAACTAGTTTACTATCTTTGTTTTAATGTACTTATGTATTTACATACTTCCGTGTCCTCCGCACTTTTGCTTGCTGAAGCCATTCTGAAATGACCTCTTTAAGACTTTAAGACTTGCTTCAGTGGCATCACGATAAATGTTGTGTATAGTTGCTGCAAAGAAGAATTACAGTTATTTTAAATTTTAAAAAAGACCTTTAAATTGAACAATTCAATAAAATCCAGTTAAATCTTCTCTATTAGCCCATTTTAAAATATAATTCCTGGCTATCAATAGTAATTATTTGAAGATAAGTGGAATATAAAGTAACGTGTAGTACATTATCACGTGACGCAGATCTTAGGTTAAGGTAATCGGCGCCACGTGCTTGTGTATACGTATGATTTTGTAAAACTGAAAATATTTGTTAACTGAAGGTTATTTCTGAGTAAAATACTTAATACAAACATGTAAATTATATCATATTTTTAAATAAAGCATCATTTAAAAACGCTAGTAATAATGGCCATAAATACAAATGTAAAGTTACACAGGCATTTACCTAACTGAAATTGATTTCATGGCATCGCTGCTTTTTAACGAAGGTATGATAACATGTTTAAAAGTTAACAAAAGACATTAACTTACCTGTTATAATAGGTAGATGAAAAAAAATCACTAAAAACTCTGCAACGTAAGATGTTCTGAAACTTTGAACACTTTAAACAACAGCTGTAAACCACGTGTAAACTGCAAAATAGTAGTTTGGGCTTTGGGCCGTTTGGCTGAATCGTCTACCTATCGACAATTACCGACCGTTTACGAACAGACTCGACAATTTTTTTATTTCCAGTATTTAAGGAATAAAGATTTATAATCTTTTGTTTGCTTATTTTATGTGATCTAATATAGCTTCAAAATATAGTTCTGCAAATCTAGAGAGTCATTTTACTTATAAAATAAATTTTCAATGTAAAGTTGCATTAGCAATGGCTATTTGCATACCGCGCGCATGTGTATTATACAGCTGGCTGAGTCAATTTCGGACGAAGTTGCAGCAAGCGTGCACCCGCAAGTTTGCAGATGCATGCTTGCTGCAAACTGGTCAGTCACTTGCCAGATCAATGCAAGAATAGCAAGGCAAAATCAAGGAACGTGCAAACTTGCAACAAGCATTCTTGCTGTGTGGGAACATACTTAAAGCCAAAAACACATGACACTAAAAATCCTGCACAATACCGACCTATAACATGCCTCCCCACAATTTACAAAATATTAACGTCCGTAATCACAACAAAAATAGAAGAACACCTTAACGATAATAATATACTATGCGAGGAACAAAAAGGCTGTAGAAAGAACTGCAGAGGCTGTAAAGAACAGATTATCATAGATCAGATCACCACTAAACACGCAATGCTGAAAAACAGAAACCTTTACTGTGCCTATATCGACTATCAAAAGGCGTTTGATAATGTGCCGCACAGCTGGCTTATACGTACCTTGGAAATATATAAAATAAACGTCACCCTTATAAATTTCCTCAAGCACGTAATGAACTCTTGGAGGACATCTCTGCATATAAACACACAACAGAACACACTTCAAACAAGAGAGATAGAAATAAACCAGGGCATATTCCAGGGAGATTCACTAAGCGCTCTCTGGTTCTGCGTCGCACTGAACCCGCTATCCAACATGTTGAATAAAATGCAGCAAGGTTATAGAATAGACTATCATAATCGTAATTCCAAGCCTATCAGCCATCTACTATACATGGATGATTTAAAGGTGTATGCAAGCACAAATCTACAACTTAAGCAATTGCTTAGCACCATAGAAATCTTCAGCACAGACATCGGGATGAAGTTTGGAATAGACAAATGTAGAACATGTTCCATAGTTAAAGGCAAAATATTGTTACATGAAGGACATCATACACAAACAAATACAATAGAAGGACTGCAACCAGAAGAAACATACAAATACCTTGGACTAGCACAAAACCCACTCATAGACCATTCAACAATTAAAATGCAAATTAAACAAAAGTTCGAAAACCGCCTTAAAACTATTTTCAACACACAACTAAATTCAAAAAACAAAACAAAAGCAGTTAACACCTACGCAGTCCCACTTTTGACATATTCCTTCGGTCTTGTCAAATGGTCGGCTACCGAACTTGATGCCCTAAACAGATTAGTTAGAACAAACGCTACAAAATATCGTATGCACCACCAACAGTCTTCCATAGAAAGATTTACACTCCCTAGAGAAGAAGGCGGAAGAGCATTTACAGACATAAAAAACACACATTATAAACAAATTACAAATCTTAGAACGTACTTCCAAAACAAGAAAAACAATCCAATACACAAAATAATAATAGAAACAGACAACTCAATCACACCATTAGATCTCAAAAATACAAACTTTAACCCAGAAAACCATATAATAACTAACGAAACCAAGCTTGAAACATGGAAGAACAAAACACTGCACGGAACACATCCGTATCAAACAGCGCAAGCTCACGTAGACCAAGAGGCAACAAATAAGTGGTTACAATTAGGAAAAATTTATGCAGAAACGGAAGGCTTCGTGATAGCAATACAAGATAGAGTTATAAAAACCAGAAATTACAGCAAATGTATATTAAAAGAAAACAACATCGATGACAAATGCAGACAATGCCATACAAAACCAGAAACAATCGAACACATTGTCAGCGCTTGCACAACCTTAGCACAAACAGAATACACAATCCGACATGACAATGTATGCAAAATAATCCACAAAGCCTTAGTAGAAAAATATGCACTGGCAGACAACGTAGAACCATGGTATAAATATAAACCGCAAGCAGTTATAGAAAACACACACATTAAGCTCTACTGGAATAGAGACATCCTTACAGATCACACCATAGCACACAACAGACCGGACATTACTCTCACAGACAAAAATAAGAAGACAACATATTTAATAGACATATCTATACCCAACACACATAACCTACAACAGAAGCACACCGAAAAACTCACTAAATATATACCATTAGCAGAAGAAATACAACAAATATGGCACCAGGATAAGGTGATTGTAATACCAATCATTATTTCAGCTACTGGAGTTATCCCCACACAACTACATCACAATATTCGTAAGCTTGATCTTGACCCAAACATATACATCACAATACAGAAATCCGTAATTATTAATACTTGTACAATAGTAAGAAGGTTCCTGAATATGCAATAGAAGGAGAGTGCTTGACATAAGTCCGCACTTTTCCTATTAAATAAATACCAGGGAAGAAAAAACCTGAGAAAGAGAATAAACAATAATAATAATAATGGTATTGATAATCTTTTTTTGGTATAAAAAACTCACGTCACTACATAAACATCTTATGGAGCACATTAACAAGATCATATTAGAACCACACAGAATGCCGCAGTTTCTAACACAAGGAAAGACATACATTAAACCAAAAAATCAACAAACACAAAATCCCGCCAATTACAGACCGATAACATGCCTTCCGACACTGTACAAAATAATTACAGCTGTCATCACTCTGAAAATAAACAAACATCTTACAGAACATAGCATACTAACCGAAGAACAGAAAGGCTGCCGAAAACACAGCCAAGGATGCAAAGAACAAGTAGTAATAGATAGTATCGTTATGAAAGAGGCAGAAAAGCAACAACGGGATTTGGTAACTTGTTATATTGACTATAGAAAAGCTTTCGACTCCATACCACATAGCTGGCTACTTAAAGTGTTAGAAATTTATAAAATCGACCAAAGCATCCAAAACTTTCTATCCACAGTCATGCAGTCCTGGAGAACAACAATACAATTAACAACCAATCAAACACAAATAAAAACACATAACATCAAAATCAATAGAGGCATATTCCAAGGTGACTCCCTCAGCGCACTCTGGTTCTGCCTGTGTCTTAACCCACTCTCAAACGCACTCAACAGTACAACATACGGCTTTAAAATCAAACATCAAAACATCATACAACATACAATGAATCATCTCCTCTATATGGATGATATAAAAATATTCACCTCAAACAAAACGCAAATACAAGCACTCTTAAAAATAACAGAGGAATTCACAAAAGACACAAAAATGGAATTTGGTATCGAGAAATGTAAAATGCTCCACATAAAAAGAGGACGACTTAACACTCAAGAAACAACAGAAACATTGAATAACGAGACTCTCAAAAATATGGAATCGGGAGAAATATACAAATACCTAGGATTCGACCAGAATACAGGTATAAACCATAACTATATCAAACAACAACTTAAAAGTGAATATAAACACAGGCTTACACTCATACTCAGATCTAAACTGAACTCTAAAAATATATTCAAGGCAATAAATACATACGCTATACCAATACTAACATATTCATTTGGAATAGTCAAATGGTCGAAAACAGATCTAGAAGAAATCAATAGACTTAACAGAACCAATCTCACAAAACACCGTAAATCACATCCAAACTCTTGTACTCAAAGAATCACAATTAATAGGAAGGAAGGCGGTAGAGGCTTAATAGACATTCAAGCATTACATACCTCACAAATAAAAAATTTAAGAAACTACTTCCACAACAAAACTACATCACTACACCAAGCCATTGTCAAAATAGATAAGCAATACACACCACTTAATTTAAGAGAAGAAAACATACAAGAAGAAACACGCCCAAACCACAGAACAAAAGAAAGAGATATGGTCAACAAAAATACTACATGGTAAACACTACAATATTATGCAAGATCCAACAATAGACAAACAGCTGTCATACAAATGGCTTACCATAGGACAACTCTTTCCAGAAACATAAGGTTCTGCCTTAGCAATACAAGACGGGGTAATAGCAACAAGGAACTACCGAAAACACATACTCAAAGAAAATATAGACTCAGATATGTGCAGAAAATGTCATCAATACAAAGAAACAATCGAGCATATAACGGGAGGATGTAAAATACTCGCCGGAACCGAATATACAGACAGACACAACACAGCAGCCAAGATCATACATCAAGAACTTGCATTTAAACATCAACTCATACTAACGCGCACACCATACTACAAATACACACCGGAAAACATCCTCGAAAATGAAGAATATAAACTATATTGGGACAGAACATTATACACTGACAAAACAATCGCAAGCAATAGACCAGACATCACACTAATTAATAAAAAAGAAAATAAAACTTATCTTATAGACATTGCAATACCAAATGACGCAAATGTTACACAAAAAGAACAAGAAAAAGTTGTAAAATATTTACCCTTAGCCATCGAACTCAAAGAGCTCTGGAAACAAGAATCAGTAAAAATAGTACCAATCATCATGTCTGTCACAGGAATAACCACAAAATATTTCATTGATCACCTCAACACCTTAGACATCCACCCACACACTCATACAAACATTCAGAAGGCAGTTATCCTTAAAACAACGGCAATAGTTAGAAAGTTCCTGCAGCAGTAATAAATATAATGAACATGTGACTTGATCAAGATCCGTCACATGATCACTACACCACAAAACAAAATGTGAGAAACCCAAATAAAATAATAATGGTATTGATAATCTAACAATTATGTATAATTTTGTTTGTTTGCTTGTCTATTTAGGGCCAAATCTAGCTTTGCGGTACAACTTTCGTTAATAACTTAATAACAATAACAATTACTAAACAATTTACTACTTACAGTTTTTGGGCTCTCTGCAAAATCCAAAGCGATTCTTCAGTGCAACTTTAACCAAAAAGACGCAATTTTTAAATACGTTTCGGGAATGAACACTTCTTATTATATAATTTAAACAAATATAAAAAAGTTATTATACAGGAACGTTGTTCTAGATAAAAATTGAAAAAGTTATAAAGTTTTTTAACAAGTTGAAGTGTTTAAAAATAATGCAAATTTTCACTAAGTAGCTTGTTTATCTTCTAATTTAGGCTGGTTGCTGACATGCAATTTTTTGTTTTGCAATAGCTGAGCAGCAGTTTGATCTGCGAACTGATCAATCGCGCTCACATACGCAACTTAACCGTCGATCACAGAAATGAAATTAAAAAAACCAGTTTTTTTTTGTCTACTTCGATAACGTCAACATTAGTATACTTACATTGTAAACCAGAAAGCAGGCTGGTTTCTTTTTTTTTTTTTTTTTTTTAAATATCGTGTATTGTCAGATCAACATACAGGTGTTATACATGACATTGAGGATCTAGCTAGTAAATGACAAAAATAAATAATGACAAGACTATATTAACGTCTCAGATGAATCAATTGATTTTATAATTTTTTAAGTTATTGGTTTCTTAAATGAGGATAAATCACGAAGCCTAAAGAGGCCGTCCTTGGGATAGGAGGATCCGTGCATGGCCAACTAGTATTGAATCTGTACTTCGCTTGATTATGCCCGTCTTAATTCGATTTTATAATATTTTTCCCAAGTTTTCCACTCAGCTCTCTGGGTGCACGTATAACTATTACCCTAGCCAAACCATTGATTTGTTTTTTGTGCATCTTGTTATTTAGTAAAGTAAACAAAGCAAAATTAAAAGAATTCTCAACATTTTTAACATTAATTTATTTGCTCCAAAAAAGTAAAATACAACCTAGTCGCCAAAAAAGAGTGAAAATCTTTTAAGTTCAACAAAACTTTAGTCGGGTAATGCTCATAACCATAGCAGTTGATGCGCGTTGAGATCCCTGACACCCGGAAGCTTAGATCTCATTAAATAAATGATAAATACATATATGTAAACATACATTAATTACTTTTTGCTGAATTCTAATTCGTTAATAAAAGACAATTACATAAAAAATTGTAGAAGCCTAATTATGAGCTCTCATACTGTAAGGTAGTGTGGGTTAAAATTTGTGACATTTTTTATTATTAAGGCAATTAGGCAGAGTTTTCTTAAAATTCACGAAGAACCATCAATTTTAGGAAAATTCTGACTACAAATGGTAGGATGTGATCCAATTCGGAATGACCGCTCATTTACAATGAAGTTGGGTAGCTAGAAAAGATTTTGTTTGGAACGTTAGATGTAGACAATAGAAATTTAAAAAAAAATGGTCAAAGTTAAATTCAAATTTAAGCTTCAGGCTGATGGTGAGGTCTGAATGCCAAAACAGAACTAAATTGTTAACTTGCAGTTTTGGTTTTATTTCAACATGGTGTAGGAACCATGAAATAAAAATAAGATTGTTTATACGGAATGAATCAGTAAAAAACGCTTGCATTACGTTCTTATTTAGGTTTATGAAATCTAATTGAATTAAATTGCGGGCGTGAATGCGATTTTGATTTTATAAATTTATGATTTATTAATTTGTTTTGAAATTTTAAGTTTTTAACAAATTATTGAAATTGAAATTTTGACTTTGACTATTCTTTAAAATACAAATTGACTCAGAATTGGAATTGTTCTTGTTTTGCTAATGTAAGATTTGTATCAACGTTTGAATTCCAGCATTTATATTTTAAACACATCTGAAGTGTTTTTGCAGGAATTCACAACAATTGTAATTGCCATGTTATGTTGTGGGGTTGAGTCATTTTGACTTTAGTGTAAACTGTGATTTTAAAAAGTGACCAAAAATAATATAACGTGTAATTTGAAGTCACATAATTTTCAAAAAAAAAAACAAACACTGTAAAGCAAACAGACGTTTGAAATTGTGAAAGTTTGGGACAGAGTAAATGGAACTTTTCATTGTATAACTATTTTTGTTGTTTATATATTGTAAACTTGGCCCAACTTTTCCTACAAATTTTCAAATTAAATAACCCTCGCAATAATGAACACAGATCTCCGATGTAAAATCTCTAAGTACCTACAATAATTTACATTTGGAGTAAATAATTTTCGCTTTGAAGAGCGAAAACTTTTACAAAGGAGAAACTGATTTTTACTTATATTACTAATATACTAATTTAAATATAAAATTTTAGAGTTTGTTAGATAAAATCAACTAAATATTAGATGTTTTATATACCATAACACTTATTTGTAACAATAGTAATTCAGTTCAAATGCATATCTACCTTAAAAATGTAACAGCTGATAAACGACACTTCTTTTCACCAACATAGAGTCATACCTGCAGACAAATTCAGTTGCACATGCACAACTTAATCATTTTACGATAAGGCAAAAAGATGCAGAAAAAGGTTAGTCCATTCAAAAACCTAAAGGAAGATAATTCGAATAACGAATTTATGAACTTGTTGGAAGTCAGCGACTGGATTTCCGAAAACTTGTTTTGTGGGACTTACACTCTTTGTGTAACAATCAGCTTTCTCTGAGTGGAATATACTGAATATACTGAATTTGTGAATACAACTAAACACACAAATAAACACCTGAATTGATCCATGTTTGCTATTAAAATTAGGATCGGGGTTCTGAAACGAGGTAGCGTACAAAAAGACGAGGTTCAACTTTTCTGTGGCGAACCAGGACCCAAGTCAACATCGTCATCAGACAGGAGATCACCCAAGTTTTAAACAGGATTTGGGACAGCAGCAAAAAGATATATTATCTAATATCTTTTCATTTACCAGTCTTTGCATTCAAATGGTTATTAAAGGCATTACAATCACGTTATTGATGGATTGTTATCTACTAGTCAATCTGAAATACGACAGTTTGGAAAGCATGCAGCAAAAAATCGAAATAACCAGAGGGATCCTTGAAATCATCAATTGAGCTGGGATAAACAGCGGATCTCCCAGTTTAATGCATATTGTACATCTCTGGTCAAGTACGCTAAGTAGAAACTCTGGCCATTAGACGTTTGATTGCAGGAAGAAATGTTCAACAAATTTGATCAAAGAAGGAATGTTTCCGGTAGAGTAGTGCTAATTAATAAACTTGGAAAGTAACTAATAAAAAACTGTTGGAGGGGGTCAGCAAAAATGGCACCTTAGCAGACAATATACGCTATAATGAAATTATTAATAATTGTAAATAAACAGTGAGGATGCCGAAATAGAAAAAACGCAGTTGCAACAACCCCTTAGGTAGGTCTAATAAATAACTGTGTAGTAAAAGTCATGGCAGCAATCGTTTGAGATAAAGAAGATATTCTGTACACTGAATGCATAATAAAATTTGGGGGTAAAACGATAACATTCTTAGGAGAACAGTACTGCTCTTTTGTTGGAGTTACCTATTGGATAAGGTGTAAAAGGTCCAAGAAGGTAGTCAACACCCTGTGTTGGCTTACATATACAATGGCTCTACCATAGCCCTTAATTTAGCTTCCAATGACTTCTCTTTCCTTCCGAAGAAAAAGTTTATGAGAAAGCTTTCCTCGGCGGGTGAAAAGTAGCAAATTTTAAAGAGTTTCCTAAACATGATTCTTCAGAGTATTTGCGCTAGTTGAAGAAGTTATTATAACTATGTAGCTCTTGTACAGGCCATTTAGGTCCACAGCTTCGTTATTAATTGTTTCTACACTTTTCTGTTAATGGCCTTACTTTTCCAGTTTCCTTTTTCTTCCAAGTCTGCTGTAGCACCTTCTCGTCATCGTTCTCTTGGTCCTCCTCTTCTTTGCTTGTAACTTGATGCTCTCCATGCTATTGTCTTCGGTACTCTTCCCTTTGCTATTTTTTCAATGTGACGCAGTCACTGCAATTTTCTCTTATATATGGCCCCTTATATATTGTAACGAGCGGCAGGTGTCAGGTGTTCGGTGAATCATTTCGCACCCATGAGTCAGCTGCTCTGGAAGGAAATCATTCTACAGCACTGTGGAACGTACGAGAATGAAAGCCTGCCTATATTAAAGGCGCGCTCGCTTACGAGATTTCAGTCTTGAACTGAAAAGCGCGGCGACAATTGTGAATACGTATAGATAAATAACTGTTACAAATAAATTACTTTAGTGTTCGGTTTTAATATTAGTTTTTTGCATTTTGACAAAAAAAGTGGACTTTTTTTATCAAAAAATCACAAAGAAAGCAACACTTTTTTTAACTACTATTTAATTTTACATTTTGCATTAAGTAAGTATGCTTTAAATAAAATATTGTAAATTGTCAGTTTGACAACTGTCAATTCTCAAATCCTTTTTATCCTGTTTTGAGGGATTTAAAATGTAAAAATGCAAAAAAATATTGTGTACAACTCGTATGAAAGCATCTTTTTTTCACTCGTTTGATTGATGCACTCCGGCTTCGCCGTCGTGCATCAAACTTCAAACTCATGAAAAAAAGTATTGCTTTCATTACTAGTTGTACAAATAACTAGTTCCGTTTAGTTTTACGTTAGTGTTTAATTGTTGATCTTTATAATTATTTCGTAGTTTAAGTTTGTTTAATAAATTAATTTACACCACGAACCGCGTTTATTTTAAATAAACGTCGTAAAAACGTTAGAATATTTCAAAGATCTCTTTATTTGTTCTTCTCTTATATCCGTTTTCAGTTTTCCTTTCTCCTAATATTTTTCTCAATATTTTGCGTTCCCAATTGAAGAAGTGGCAAATTAAATAAACTTGAGAAAATTATGTAGAAAAATGAATTGTTTATTAAACAGGGAGATTACCTAAACATATAATTTCTTAAGCAACGGTAATAACCATGACAACAGTAATGTTTATGACAATGATGAAAGTTATGATTCTTATGATGACCAAGCCTATGGTTAATGAATATGACTACAGTTGTATTAAAATAAATAACGTATGGAAAATAATAATAAACAACCTACCTTTTTAAAATATTCATTAAAACTAGCGGTATATGCAGTAAGAAAAATATCTTCAAAAGCAGTTCCAGGAAATTTTCGTTTAATCCTTTTAACAACCTGTAAATAATGTGGTTGTTCTTCTACATTTAGGCATAAAATCTTTTGGTTTGTTATAGTAGGCCCAAAAAGAATATTTTCTTTACTATGCATTACAATTGAGTTTAAATAGAGAACACCAGGACACATAAATGCAACTAAACATTGCCTTGCGTAATATTTAGACTTCATCCAAATTAATGTTAGAAGTTTCGTAGTTGTAGCAATGAAGCAGTTAATAAATTCTCCGATTGCCGCATGTTTTTTGGCATTTTGTAAAAAAGTACTAGTTTGCTCTTTTGCAACTACTTTGATGTTGTCATCAGCGACAAGTTTAATAATACCTCGAAACATGTGCCAAGCATCTCCTAAACTGTGATGCCCTCTGAATATTACCGGATAATACTTTAGCGATTCGTCTTGATCGCTCTTTCGCCACCGAACTGGTTGTGTACCAACTAACACGTCCCATAATCCTTGCCGATTCTTAGGTAAAGGAACGTCGCTGTATTCGCCCACCAAGTGAGTTAATTCAGATTTGGTCATTTCGTAAGTTATGGATTTCACAACTTTTAATTTTTTGAAACACTCCTCAAATGTCACTTCGTCCTTTAACACATAAGGATAACCAAAACTGCTCTGTACAATGCCAAAGATTTTTGGATCTTCTTTACATTTCGCCAATAAAGATTCCCTCATCGTTTTCCTGACATGTTCGTAAAAATCCGAATCGTTGAATTTGTACTGGATTATGAAGAACATATATTATGTGTTGGTGTTTTATTTTCTAAAGAGAAAATAATATCTGACCCGTCGAGTAAACCTCCAAACTTTGATCCATATCTTAGTGTTAAAATAGCTTTTACTATCTGTCTGTAGATAATGAAAAAGGGCATACTGACGTAAAATAATGGAGCTAGGAGTAGTATAACAGTAGGACCAAGAAAAAATATAAAATGTATGGTTTTTGCGTCGGCTAGTTTCTGAAAGGTTTGAATATATATTAAAATAATTTTTAGGTTTTAGATTTTAGTGTATTACCTTGAATTCCTTGTAGTTTTTCGTAATCAGAATAACAAAAAGCACTCCGAATATCCATCCTCCCCAGCATTCAAAAAATGTGAGTATTTCCATTATTTTTGATTGGGCTCGACTGATTGAAGTAAGTGGGGAGAGCTAAAAAAAATTTCTGGTGTATAGCAAATTCACCCTTTCCGTAACAAATTTTAGTGTTTACATAGCATTAACAGAAAGATACTGCCAGAGAAGTGGTAGTAGTCTTAATTTCTCTGACCATTTAGAAATTCATTATAATTTCAGTAACTTCATTAACTATATGACTACATCGTTTTATGATTTCCGTTTAAAAACATCGTAGCATAGCACGTTATCAGAAAACTAGCACCTAGGACGCCCTGAATGTTTTTACCGCATCCTAGAATAAGCAGCGACCGCGAGTATAAAAATGCGTCCCGGCGGAAAAAGCAACGAGAACTCTCAAAGAATAAATATTATGTACTCTAACGCGGTTTAAAATCAAAAACCATTCAGTGTAAATAAACTAGAATGAGTTAATGCATGCGAGCAATAATCGCCGTATCACGGCCACTACCAGCAACCACGTTTATGTAGTTACCACTTTACTTTTGTCCTCCAGCTACGCTCTGTAACTTGCTAATGGGTTTGTGTTATTTTTACTTAAAAATACGTCCCACTTACCAAAAATAAATGGCTAAAAGGAACTTTAAGGGGCTAAAGAGCGTATTGATGTAAAAATTTAAAATTTAAAACCTAGATGGGCATATGACCAAAGGTAGATGTTTAACATGTTTAATATAGTCATCTTACGGACAATTCTATGTAGAAGTTCAAGAGTTAGTTCGGATTTCGAGATTTTAAGACAGCAGCTAGAAAGCGTCTTTGGAGGACGTCTATTTGTTTTCTTAACTTTAAATTCGAAATAAACTATAACAGAGTACTTATTACGTTAAAATGTTTGTGTAAAATAACAATGGTCACAACACAAAACATGCAGCTAGTATCGTTGCATACTTAAGAATTCCTGGCTTAAAGGTGATGCACCTGCATGATCACCGTCATGGGGAAATCATTTCGTTCGGCAAGTAAGTCGAATTCTAAATATTCAGGGTAGAATCAAACTATGCAATGCGGCACGGTAAAGTAGCTATTCTTCGAACAGATGTACGAGGGAGCTGACCTACTTAAAAGGAACAAACCAGTAAGGGATCTTTACAGCAGTATTCAAGTGCTTTTTAATGAAATGAAACGGCTTTGCAGTTTGCTTATTGAAAAATTCATATACGAAAGCCTTGCTATGTTTGTAACCCGATATGCTTTACTAGTAAACGCTGTAGTTTTTGCGAAACGAATGACTTTTTTCCACTTGAGGTGTACTAATACACTGCACAACGTCCAATTAGTCCTATTGTACGCCCACAAAAGATCTTGCGTGTCTGTATCAGTCCTTGATGCCCAGGATCTTTTTAATAGATACGGACTGAATTTCCTCGGCATTTAGATTTGGGAATCCAAACCAGTGTCGTACATTGGCAGAGAATATCGTCCTATGTATGGTACAACCTAAACGTAAGAGTATAATTTCTACCTTTTGTATATTCTCAATTCTCATATTCTCAATACTCAATAGTTCTTCCAAAAGATTCTTCGCTACACCGTAACGTAAGCTATACCACAGGCAGGTTTTGGTCCTACTAAATATTCTTCAGTTCCTCTGTTGGTTGCTATTGTGATACCAAAACTTTGTGGAATTGCGGAACAGTTTGTTGAACCGTCGAGATATTGCTCAGCTAATCTTTACCTAGCAACTTTATTTGTTCTTTTGTTAGCTTCAATTCCTTGGTATCACTTGTCGCGTGGTTTTGTAATTCCGTGTTATTTGGGAAATTTAGAGTCATTTTAAATTTTTGGTAAATTCTTTAGTACGGTCCTGTACTTCGCAATTTTAATTTCGTGCTTTGTTATGTTATTTTTGCTACAGTTAATTCCGTGTTAGTCTAAAGGGCACGAAAGGTCAAGCTTCTCAGCGCGTTCTAATTAAAGTTCTACGAATTCTTAAAGTCATTTTTGTCTTTGCAGAAATGTTCCTTTGTTCAAAATTCCAGGGTGACCTGTTTCACGCGTGTGTCACCGAGGCATGATGTCATTTTGTTTCAAGTATTGTAATCTCTCGTGATACGGTGCGGGGGAATTCCCTGTACGTTAGGCCGCGTCAGCTGATTGTTTTAGTGTGCTTTCAAGTTCTTTTCCGCCTATATTACCGGTAACCCTCTGGGAGGGTTACAATTAGCGATTTGGTCGGATTCATAAAAAGAGTGCCATATACTCCGGAGAGATACAGTCTTGTGTGAGAAGTTTTAGTGATAGTTGTCGAGTACTGTTCCACATAAACGTTCAGAAAACCCATAGCTATTGGATTATTCTTCGTCGTCTTGCACCCGTCTTGGAGGAAAGAACATCACAACTCTTCCAGTCTCACGTCCGTCACGTCACTCCCTGGCTTATCGTTTAAGTACCTACACCTCGCCAGGTAAAAACTATCATCCTTTACGCTGCCCTTGCTTTGCCGTTTATGTTTTTAACGTCAGTTTTGATTTCTGCGGTTGCCGTTTGTCGGCAGGCCTTTTTAACGTTCTTCAGTTGCTTTTGAGTTTGATAAGTACGGCCTTTTGTTTTATCTTTGTGTTTTGGTTGCAATTTGTGTTCGAGTAAAGATTTTAGCGTTCAGTTTGTAATTCAAGTTTCAGTATCAGTTTACCTTTAAAGTTATCATTTGTAGTTTCAAGAATTAAGTCAAGTTAAGATATTATTTTGCGTTATGTTGCATATGGGTAAATTTATTGGTGCTTGTTGAATTTTTAATCTAAGAGTTGTTGATCCTACGTCTTTTGTTTGCGATTGAGGGGCTAAGCTTGTGGATGTTTTTGCAGTAAGTAACGTAAATATATGTAGTACCCTCATTTCTATCGTCCCTCATTTAAGTATAATCTTTTATTATTTATTTTAACGTAATACTTTTATTGTTGTCCTCTTTTGTGTAATTTCTTGTCTTTTGATTCATCAAATATTTAGTTGTCAAGTTAGTTGGCCTTGTTATTTGTGTTTAGTGCTTCCCGAACATGTTTGTGTTTTAGTGTTTTGTTAAAGATTTACATAAAATGTTAGCTTGCCTACAAGTTTGAGTATTGCAGTTAAGTAAAGTTATTTTAAGTAGCAAGGTGAGTCACATCTTGCAGTAGGTCAGCAGCAACGACCATTTTCCTTCGAGCCCTTGGGAATCTTCAGTGATGGGTTCCTTTTTAGATCTTTGGGACAACAATTTTCATGCCTATTACAACTACCCTTAATTGAAGGGTTCTACCGTTTCGAACCGCCCATCTTCACTGTCTAGCTAGCCGCGCGCTTAAGGGACCTCATCATCCCCCTATAATGTCGAAGTGCCAGTTTGGCACGTGAGACATTGATGTTGTGCAGTTCTCCATCAGTCTGGAGGTCATGTTATTACTCAAAAGAATCTTTAAAATTTTGTAGCTAGCGTCGAGTATAATTCTGTATTGAATACAGAAACCTGTATTCCCAAGAAGGAGTCCCTGTTGTAATTTTTCAACATACAAATTCAATACAATATCCTTGTAGATCTTCAAATCATCACTGTACTAGGTTAAAGGTCCAAGAGGGAAGTTGCCTTAGGGTTTTCTTCACTCACTGTAATAATGGATTGTCAAGAGTGTTCATAGTCTTTTGAAAGCTACATGGCTTGTGATTACTCTAAGTAGAGAACTCCGTCGCGGTCGTGACTCAGTTGGTTCAGCGTGCAGCTGACCACTCAGTTGGTTCAGCGTGCAGCTGACCACTGAGATGGCCCAGGTTCGATTCCCAGGGTCACACATACACCGTAATCACCCGACCGCTTCTCTCGGAAGGTCATGGTAAACCACCGAGGTATTTCTGCCTAGTAAGTCCTCTCTGGAGTAGAAGTGCAAGCACTTCCGTGGCTCGGAGCCCACGTTAACCTGTAATTCCCCTATGTCTGTAAGTACCTTGACACGCACATCACAGACATATGGAGAGAGGATCGGCAACGCCCTGTAAAGGGCACGCCACTTCTAGAAGAGAGAGAACCCCCAATTATTTCTTAACTATTTTTTCTTGCACTGCACTGTGCCCATTATTTTTGTACAAAGAAATATAGGCTTAGTTTAGACTCTTCTTGTATTATTATCTGAAGAAAAATAAAGTTTAGAAATGTTTCTAATTTCCTTTGGCAAAATCTAAACAAGCAAGGCTTTGTATCTTACCTAGCTTAAGTAGTTTTTTGTTTAAACTTGGGCCATCAAACCAAGACCTACAGTCTTGCTGGTCTAGCGTACAATCAGTGTACCATACTAGGTTTGCGACAACGTGATTTTATGAAGAGGAGCTGATTGCCGCTTGAAAGGCGTATGCGGAGGGTGAAGTCACTTGCAAGATGGTATGGTCCTCTATGCTTCGGAAGGCGCTTTTAGCCTATAGTTCTAGTTATCATACAACTTTGACATTCGGTAACCCCTAACCATGGTAAGTAGATCTTTTCCTTCTTCAATGGGTAAGAGTAGCATCCTGTCCAACAAGACCTCCATTGGGGGTAACAACATGTCAACTGGTCTATAAAAAGAGAAAAGGAACAAGAAGAGAGGTTATTTATGCCCGCAAGAGTGGCTTCTAGGTTTTTAACAACTTTGTCCAAACATACATATGTTTCAGGTCAGCCAAACTATTATGCTTCCTGCCAAAATTTTAGATTTTTCGATTCTTCCTCTTTAGCTCATTATCTTACGTGCGGTTTCCAAGCTGCAGCAATATCTATCACTTCTTGAAGTTTCCGATGGAAATCTGCATCCTTTCCTGCATGATGTTGAAAATCTTCAGTTGTACTGTTAAGACACAACTGACTACGGATTTACTTTCCTGAATCCTACTAGACGGGGTTGTGTAATTTAAACAACTGATATAAAAACGGTTCTGACAAAGTGCTATATGGGGAAAATCGATTTTTTCGTGAGGCATAGCTAAAAAGTCCCACAAACCTTTGCATTAACCCTTTGTAACTTCTAACTTCTGCCAATTAGTACAGTCTCACTGGCCTTCTTCTTCTGGAGTCTGAAACCTCCGAAGTACCTCGAAGCATCCTTTTATACATGAGACCTTATGAAGGGTCTGAATCAACGTCTACTATTTAAGTGTGAATGTACTTGTATGGAATCAGTTTCTAATTCACGTTTACAAATAAGGCATTAAAAGGAATTTTCAATTGTTTGGTTTCTTACCTGGTAATCACTCTACTGGAACATCAAAACTTAAATGCAGGTAAGCCCCAATTGTGGTAGCTGAAGTTATAATTTTTATTATGTATTGATTAAGACATATCAAAGCTTACGTGTGCCAAGCATTTCAACGAGTTATATGGTCGTAAGCAGTGCCCCGTTAGGATTCAATGGCTTTCACTCCTGGTAGGGATCTTTATGGTAAGACACTGAATAAGAACATAACCTATTATTTTTGTTTGTGTCTAGAAGAGAATACGTTTTCAGATTTTCTCCACATTAAGAATTCTCACTGATCTACACCAAGATCCGAATTGAAATCTTAGATGATATGAGAAGTACCAAAAACAGTCCAGGTTGGCTGAAATTTTGCCTGTAATAAATTCCTAAAAGTATTCAACGTAAATTTGAGACACTTGGGAACCGCCGCCCTCAATCTCAGTTACACAAGTTAAGAAATTCGATGTGATACGATTTTAAATTAAAGATGAACCCTTAAGTATACGAATCCATCAATGCTTGCCCTGCGTAGTTACAAGCGAGCACAAAAAAATCGAAGAAACGATTCTGCGTTTTAAAATTTATGAGCAATCTAAGCAAGATTACCATCAATATAACACCAAGTTTAAAATTATCACACTTAAATTACTTGGTAATTGTTGAATAGACTGAGATAAATGTCAAAAAGAACCTACGTAATGACCCTCATCAAACTTTAAAAGCTATCAATTTTCTATAATTTAACAAGTAGTTAAAAATTATTCGTAATCTTCTAACAGTCTTTAAAGGTATTGTTACATAAATTAGTAAGGAGAAAATGTCTGCAATTACATCTGTTAGGAACTTGCATTAAAAGAAAGTCTGAAAGTTTTTTGGGTTGAAACATACACTAAAGAAGTAACCTTGATCGGAGAAACGTTTCAGCACATTTGCTACAGTTTTCAAAATTAAACATTAGGTAAGTTAAATAAATTTTTATATTAACAAGAAGGGCAGTTTATATGGTTTTACGCTTTATACCTACTTCCCTTTGCAACTTTTTCAAAACTGCATCGAATAGTAGAAATGCCAGATGTTAGCCGCAATCTACCAATTAATAAATACGAGTAATTTTGCAAAAATTTACAAAAATGGTTTTTCGATATAATATCAAACCTCGTTTTTAAAACTAATTATTAATAACAAATAATTAAGAATACCTTTCTAATGGCGTCAGTCGCATCTTCGAAATTTACTTAGTTCTTAGTCTTAGGACCTTGTGAGGATTTCCAATTTTTGACCTTCATTTTAATTTATTTACGGAGTTTTGAATTTAACATTTCGGTTCCAAAAAACAAGAAAAAGGGCAACAATTTTCAGCGGTGGTGTAGTTTGTAAGCTACAAAATTCATTTTGCACGTCTTGGATTGTTTACAAAGCTAGAAGCTTCAAACTTAAAATTAACATTTTCGAAATATCTAATAACTATATGATTGTTTTTCCGAAATTAATTTGATAAACAAGCCACGGGCATTTTCATGGTATTTCAGCTCTTTCCGAAAGTAGCCATTGCTTTGGAATCCCCTGAAGCCTTTTGGGAGATTTTCTCTTGCACCTTTCACAATTTATTTGACGACCAACATGTCGATGTCAAATTTATGGAATAGCATCTAACGGGCCCCTCTCCTTGGACGTTTCAGTAACCCGAGAACCAAATTGTCGCATAAAATACAGCTCCAAACACAGCTCTAGTTACACAGATTTTCACCGGGCAACCTTAGTACTGCAAGCTGACCAACGCCGCGCCGTAGGTATTGAGAAGTGCTTCAGCTCAAGTTGTAATATAGATCAAGTAGCTCGGCCATGTCCAAGAACAAATGCCGGAATCCGACAATCTTCAAATCTGGTTAAAAAAAGGTTGTAATAAACTGAATATTAAAAAGGCCATTGAAAGGTATCCATGATTTCTTCCCTAGAAAGTCTAAACAACAAATATATGACCAGGTTAGGTATGTATACATATAATATTGCTTCTTTTGTGTGGTTGTAACCATTGCAAGTCCCTCTACCCCCTTGGTCACGCCCTATCATTCTTAGCAATGTTTATGACCTACATAACTACAAGCTCTATTAAATCTGCAGCTTAGTTCCCGAGTTGTTTGCCATGTAACACACTCACCAAGTCGTTGCCCCTAACTCTATAAGTAGAAATCTAAATCACTGCCACTATGAGCTCACTAAACAGCTCGACGTCTCATGCTTCTTGGATCACTACTGAACAGATATTCGAACAAAAGTCCTCGCTTGTCAACATGAAGATATGCAAAATATCTGTCGCTTTTGACACTGGCCCTGCCACCTCTCAGTTTGAGTTACCTGCAATTCCGTGGTCGTAGTAATGCCCTGACGCCAATTTGTTGGACCAGGAGGCCGGTTGACTAATAGGAGAGAGTCCTCAAAACCTCATAACCTGTACCGTAGGTTGCCTTGACACACAAGACCTACGTATGGGACCATAGGCTACACTCATTGGTGAAATCGTGAAGTTACAGAGATACTAATCCTTATTCAACTGGTGCAGCAGTATCACACCACTCACATTCGTTCAGCATGCAATTTTTAATCCTTTGTCCCAATAAAACCAACAGCAATAGCTTTCGCGGCATTCGGCTTCAGAGGAAGGTCAGAATCTTTCTAGGCTATGAGTTGCATACCTTCCAGCATCTATACACTTCTAGTCTGGCGTCTCTCAGTCTAGGTTACCTGCAACTTCATGCAATAGTAGAATGCTCGGCACCCCTTATTTTCTTGGCATGAAAATATGGGACAGGTTTGCCAGGCTACCACAGGAAGTCATGCCAGACATGACTAATATTCTTGTGCTACATTGCTAAAGTCACTGACCGGCATTTAAACTATCTTAAATCCCCACCAAAAGGTTCACTAATCCTTACTTACGGTTTGGTATGTATGGAAGAAATTGACCCCTTCGTACTTACTCGTATCTTACTTTATTTCTACTTCTTCCAACGAAAAAATCTGCAGGGACTTGAAACCCTCACAATTTGAATTAAGGTGCTACTTGCTTTGGTGCCTAGTTGTGGAGTCCCAGGAATCCTTTTTTCCTTTGTCTTCTTTCTATATGTGGGTGGGCTCTTATACCGCGATTGCTTGAACTGGATTTTGATTTACCTGTTCTGTCTGTAAGTGACCTTCATGGGCTGTAGACATCCTACTGGCATAATATAATGGTAGATTTCTGGACTTTTGGATTTACTGGTGAGGGCTTGAGACTGCGGCATTAGTTGAAGGTTCATGCTAGTGTATAGTAAGGAATCCATGTTTTCTAATAACTTTATCTCCACCACAGTCAACCAACCCGCTTCTTCATCCTATTTGGTTAACTAGTAACGACTGGTGTAACTGGCATCAAACACCAACAGATGAAAGCCAAGTGTCGATACACCCTATAGCAGGGCTTTGCCTTTGACGTGGTTGAAACTTTGGGTGACCATATTCTCTCCTTTTCCTCTAACTTCTAAAACAGATTCATATTTAACATGGTTTTCATTTAGTTCTCTCTTAGCTCCAGATCATACGTTGAGTTCTTCTAATCTAACGACGATACGATCCAACCAGAAAGCCATTTAATAACTTTTAACTTTAATACATACATACAGATCCCTGTCCTCTTCTACCTTGCGGTGTTAGGTTGGGTTTTCCTACTCTTCCGTGCTTATCCGTGGACCTTGAGTGAGCTTTTTCCATTCTTTCCTACTTCTGGCAATTTTCTCTGCACTTCTCCTGTCCAAACTCCGCTTTTGGAGTTTTTTTTCTAAGTTCCTGCTTTGCAGATGACTTTTACTTTCCTGTCTTCTTGCATCCTTACTAGATGTCCCCACCATTGCAGCTGCCTTCTTTCTATTCTGGTGTTCTACTTCTAACCAGTTCCTTATTTCTTCATTCCGGTATTTATCCCTTTTTGTAACTCCCGCTATGATTCTTAAATATTTCATCTCAAGAGCTTGTAATTTGCTCCTTGATTTTTCATCCAATGTCCAGCTTTCACATCCATATGTCAGTATGGGAATGTAAACACTTTGGTATATTCTTATTTTTGTCTTTACCGATACCTCCCTTTTCCTCACAAATGTATTACTCAAGCAACTCAACAACCTACCAGCTTCTCCTATTCTATTGATAATATCTCTTTCCACATCTCCTGTCCCATCGATTATAGCTCCGTGGTATTTAAAATTTCCCACTTGTTTGATTTTTCATCTTTCAATTGTAAATCAATTTGTTCCCCGTTTCTTAAAATTGCCATTGTTTCTGTATTTGCTACATTTATTTTCATTTCATATTTCTCCAAAAGTACATTCCAAATATTCACATTATTTTGCAAATCCTTCACTGTATTAGCCAAAATCACCATATCATCAGCATACATTATTTCTGATACCCTAACTGGTTCTAAATTCCTAAATATCATTGTGGCTCCTTTGGTGTGGCTTTTGCTTTCCTTTATCATTTCGTCTAGAAGCAATATGAACAACAGCGGGCTCAGGATTCCTCCTCGTCTGACGCCTTTACACGTGTAGAATTCTGATGTTTCATTATGTGTTCGTATTACATTTCTTGTCATGGTATAAATACTCTGGTTGGCTGAAATTAACTGTTGACTTACCCTTCTTCTTTCTAATATATCCCAGATTATTTTACGCGGTGCCTTGTCGAAGGCTTTTTCCAAGTCTATAAAACATGTAGGTAAACACCTTTCTATTCTGTTGCGTTATCTTCTCAATAATCTGTCTTTACTAAATAAACTTTAATTTTGATATAGGGTGAGTCAAAAGTCCGTGCTGGTTTATTAATTAAAATTTGAAAGAATTAGGTACAAACTAAAGTTTTGCGGCAAAAAAATTCCTGAATCCTAGCTCCTACTTCATTTAGATTTTCAAACCGCCTGTCACGCAGAAAGTGAGCCATGAACCAGAAGTAGTGGAAATCGGAAGGCGCTAAATCTAGTGAATAGGTAGGATGCGAGCGAAATTCAATTCGATCCAGCTTTCGAAGTTTGCTCTTAATTATCCGTGAAGCATGTGATGGAGAGTTATCCTGTTGTAGAAACACTTCGCGATACAGCTTTGTACATTCGCTTTAGTTGTTGCGAGTAAAGCTCAGCTCAAAATGTACCGGTCGGTCCCTTAAAGTTCCACGTTTAGCCACAGGTTCAGGAAGTTAATCAAGATTCAACCACTGATTCCGCATATCAGGATTATAGAAAAATATCCACTTTTCATCCGTAACGGTTCGCTTTATGATGATCGTTCATTGAATGTTTTACTAACTCTTGGCAAACATTCAAGCGCTGTTGTATTTGGGCAGCTGTTAGCTCGTGAGGTATTACTTGCTTCTTGTAAGCTGTTCCTAGCTTGTGCAATTGCCGAATTATACCAGATAGTGATATCCCAGGCTGTTGATAGTCTGCAAATGCTTGTTGTTGCAGTGGTTTCAACAGCTTGATGGACAGATTCAGAATCTACAGTAGGCTGATTTTCCCGTTGTTGAATTGAGAAAACCATTTTGCGCTGTCCTCTCATTTACAACACCCTCTGCTTCCACAGCACAGATTTTGAAAGTTGCACCTTTCTGTCAATAATGATGTAAAAGGATTCTGATAACAAATTTTCGTTCATAGTAAAGTAATTGACGGCATGCAATGAGATTTTAATATTGAAAGTTTCTAAACAGTAACTTCTAATTCAATGTCTTAAATTGCATCCATACGAAGAGGGAATGCATATTTAACAATCGCCCTACATTTGTTTTTCATTTTTTATTTATTGGATAAGATCTAGGATTGCGGATGCCAAGTATCTCAACGCGCGTCGACTGACACTACTCGACTAAAATTTAACCAAACCTTCTTGATCTCCACCCCTAGAAGAGATCTTTAACGTATCGAGAATCTCATTAGCACTTTGACTTACGGTTTTACCTCATTGTGGAAAAGGGCAAAGTTGCAGATTTTTTCGAAAAGAAAAACAATAAGATCTATGAAACGTAAAAAAGACTTAATTTGAAATATTTCACAAACTACCAATACGTTCAAATTTCAGCATTTTTAACCTTCGTAATTCTAAAGACGCAAAGCTCAGGATATCAGTAAAAATTACTTAGGACGATAGGTTTCTTCTTATCTAAGTCTTTTACTTTTAAAATGCTCTGTAAAAATTTGTTCATTTTTGGTTGTTTCTGATATTATACAAACTAAACTCTTTCAAAACCATAGCATGGTATTTATTTTGAATAAATTTTATTACAGAAAATTACTAAATCCAGGTCACACTCTTCGTATACAGTACAGCCGGACACGCAAATGAAGAAACCTATACAGAGAGACTCAAAAAACGATTATTTAGTTTTCCACCAAAAATGTCTAAGGATCGCTGGCGTTTCTTTAAAAGAAAAGGAAACCGTATGGTACAATTTGTATTCGTTTTTCGTTTTAACATGTATCTTAGGATGTCCAATTTCTATCCTATTGAGTTTGCCTTCGATTGATCGTAAAAAGGACATGGATGTGTTTTTAGATAACTTGGCTTACAGCGCCGCTTATATTACAGGTATGTATGCTGTATATAACACATGTTTAATAAATAACGAGCTCTGTGAAGTTGGCCATGATTTTAAATAAACCATGCAAGAATTCTTCCTAATGAGCATAGTTTAAATTAAATGGTGCAAGTTGCCTCTTGATTAAAGCACTCTTAAGCCTTGTCTATTAAATTAAGAGTATTAAATATCAAATTAATGATTATTTTTTTCTTAAATGCAATTGTTTCGTTCTAAACGTATTTTATTGTCTTACCTAATTTAAACTTGTTTTTTTTCTCACCTTGTTTTTCGTCTTCCTGCCCTTGCTTTTGCCTTCCCCTTTTTATATCTCTCTCTTTCTCTTTCTCATCGTTTTTGCCTGCCGCCCCTTTCTTTCCTGCTTCATCTTCTTCTTTTTATGCACCCTTTTTTCTGTTTTCGTCATTTTCTTTTCTATCTTACTCTTTTTATGCCAGCTGTCTTTCTTATACTTCTTTTTTTTATTAATCATTACCATGTTGCTCTTTATATGTTTATTCTAGTTTAGTATGAATCTGATAAGAATTCTCCTTATTCCCCCAATTCTCCTAAGACACTCGCCTTTTACTATATTGTAAGATTTCTCAAATTCTATTTTTTTGCTATCTACGTATCATAGTTTACAATTCTGTCGTTGCCAATCTTCCTTTTTAATAGTCTTGGTTCCTTTGATCGTTTGCCTGTCAAAGAATTGCAATACTTTTATATATGTAATTCCAGCTCTTAATTCGTCGATTTCTCTAGTTAGCATATTAAAACCAAGCGGTTTCTACTTATTTTTTGACGTACTATACTCATCATTACATTCGCCATCTTACTTAACCTAACTTCATAAAAAAAGGCATCTCAGTCACTTCGGACTGATCCACCCACAAATGTGATTTGAACCTTTGCCATTTTGCCATTTTTCTAATACGTTTCCGCTCTATTAGCCATTGCCACTCTTCTTTAAATAGATACTTTCTTAAACTTCTAAGATTATAAGTATAACTGGCCCTTGACTTTAAACTATCCAAAATCAATAACGGCCACTTTTATGTCTTTTAAATATGCAGAAAGTTCAGATTAAGGTTATCTTTTCCTATCGATCTATCTTCCATTATTTCCAGTAAATACCTTTTTTAATTTATTCAGGTATCTCAAGGATTATTTGCTTTTTGTTCAAACAACTTTTAATAATTTTATTTTTACGCCAATCACTTTATATCATGGTTTATATTAGGGTTATGTTTTACTCTTATTCAGAAATCCACTTTGGTAATAATCTACATATTACTGTTTCTCCATGGAGATTTATCTTCTTTTTTTCTATATTTTGCTCACTAGCTCTCCGCTCCTCTTATTAACTCTCCTTTTTCTCTTTCCTTTCTATTTTCTTACCGTCTTTGGCTCTTTCTTTCTTTTGTCTTGAGTTACCTCTTGTTTCACTTTCCTCTTTTCCTCTTTTATTCTTTCTTTTTCTCATTCTCGCTCTTCTTCCCACACTTTCCCTCGCTCGTTCTCTACCCCCCTGCCTTTCTACCCTCTTCCACCCCTATCTACCTAGCTTTAGATATAAGCATCTTTTATTTCACTTGCTTTTTGGAAAGTTCTTAGTCATCTCAAACATAGTTTACTCTTTTCACCTTTATCGGCCTTCTATGTTTTTCTTTTATATCATGACAAATAGATAAAGCAATGTAATGGAAGAAGCAAAAAATTTATTAAAAACCAAGACCACATTTGTGTTTATTATTCCTTGGCCAGAAAAGCAAGAGTCAGATAAACTCTTCTGATATAACCCTTTATTTTTAGCTTCTTCAAAAATATTATCTATGTTTCGTGTTCGTAAGCAAGTAGGAAGAACACTGAATATCCTACAAAGTGGTGTATTTACTCCAAATAAAGAAAGAGGCGGAGAAACTGAAGAACTGCTAATTAATGAATGTACATTCTACGTCAATCTCATGGTAAGCACATTCAGTTCTATTTTGCTGCATTTACGAAAGAAAAAAGCTGTCGAGTTTGTAGCTAATTTCCTCTTTTTATCGTTCTTCTCCTTCTCCGTTTCCTTTTTTATTCTCTTTTTCTGCTACTCCTTCTTTTGCTTCTTTTCCTTCCCTTTCTTCTCCTTTTATTTTTTTGCTTTTCCTTCTTTTCCTTATTGTTTCCACTTTCTTCCCTCCTTCTGCTTCTTCTTGTTTCTTCTATATTATCTCCTTCTCTTTTTTTGCTTCCATTTTATTCTTTTCTTTTTCCTTCTTTTCATATTTCTTCTTTCTATTTTTCCTTTTTGTTCTTCTTCTTCTACCTCTTTAGCTGATGTCTAAATTGATTATCTCGCAATAACCCTTACTAATAAGTGATTTATTCTCATTTTCAGGGAATTGTACTACTGATAACAGCTTGTTTTAACGTAACAAGCTCATTTGTAGAAACATTAATACCACGAATAAGAACAGACGATTGGATTTTACCATATGGCGGTTTTTCCTTATTTAACGTGACTTATAGCCCAAACTTCGAAGTGGTTTGGACATACCAAATGGTGTTCGTTAGCATTTTATGCTTGGGATTTGTATCGGTCACGACATTTATAGCCGGTGTATTAGCTTATTTATCTTATCAATGTATACTGCTTCAAAACTTTATAAAATCTTCGATTGCCTACAGTGCTAGACAAATGTTGAAGGTAAGATAACCCTAACTTAAAATGCGTGGTAGTTTGATTGTTTCCTTTTTAGCAAGAACAAGAAAAAATTGAAATTAATGCGGATATAAAACAAGACAAGGTTAAATGGAAATACTTAAAACGCACTTTGAAGGAAGTTGTTGAATATCATACAGCTATTATACAACTGGCTGACCAGTTTGAAGAGTTATTGAATATATCCACATTGGTGGATTTTCTTGGTCAATCAGTTATTATTTGTTTGGTCCTGTTTTACTGCAGCACGGTAGGTAATAACTTTCTACTCTCAGTTGGCATTTACTTGTTTGCACTTTAAAAACCACTCTAAACCATATCAGGATTATAGTTTCATTGGTGTAATTAAGACTGTTTCATTGGTGTAAATAAGACTGTTTCTGCCAACCTGTCTTGTCGGCCAAGATGTGTCCACAAAAACAAGTTAGAGAAATCTAACAACCCATTTACCAACAGGGTGCCCTTCAGATAACCTAACATTGAACATCTAACGAAGTATTAGACTGTCAACTTTTAAACAGATTTAACACCACATACCTACTAAAAAAACTCGATTACCAAACGAAAAATGTGGCAGCACCTTATACTCAAACAAGCTTCTCTTCCAAAGAAATTCGTGCCAAGATTGGTGGAGTTGCTATCTACTGATCAATAAAAGACTAAAACATCTAGTAATAAATAAAAGTATATGAAGTTTCAGATCACGTTAAACACATAATTCTGCAAGTTTCCAAAAGACAAAATGCAGATGATACTCACATATGTTACAGACAGTACTGAATATGAGGATACCATCATTTCTGTCTAACTAAAACCTAAACTAACCTAAAAACAGGCCCAGGCCTGTAAGACTTTTCGATCTTCCCATTGTCCCTCTACTAATTTTTTTGTGCTTATCATTTTCCGGATACCTTTCTTCCATGTTCTTTTGAGTCTACCTCGTATGTGGTATCCAGGTCATTACTTGTTTTGGTAATCTATGGTCTGCCATACGCTGTACATGACCGTACCAGAAGAGCTGCTTTGTTTCGATGTCGTTTATAATCGTGTCTTGAAGTCCTATTAGTTGTCGAAGATCTTCATTCCTTACCCTGTCGGCTCGTGAAATCCTTGCTGATCTTCTCAGTGCGCCATTTCGGTTACTTCTAACATTTGCCTATTTCTCTATGTGCTGTTTCTATGTTCCATGTTTCTGCTCCATACAGTAAGCTACTTTTGATGTGTGAGTTGTATATATTGTATTTTCGATATCTTGGTATATGTTTACTCCACAGGATTTCTTGCTCTTATTTCCTTTTCGTTCGTACCGATTTTGTCAAATATTGTTCCTAAGTATTTGTGTTCTTAACGGACTTCTATTTGTTCTGAGTTGTCTAGTTGTAAATTTTAGACTTTATTTCCCACGTTTAAATATTTGGTCTTCTGGATGTTCATTGTCAGTCCCCATTCCTCATTCATTTCTTTTAACTTACGTGTCATATATTCCAGATCTTCTCTATACCCTGCTATGACTGTTTGGTCGTGTGCAAATTGTAAGCTATGTACGGCTGTGTTCTCTAGCGGTACTCCCATCCCCGAACTAAACTTCTGTATATCTTAAATAGTGTTGGGGATATACAACATCCTTTCCATAGACCTTTTCTTACATTAAACGATGCAGATAGTTTATTCCCTAGCTTAACTCTCGAGGTAGCATTGTTATATAAGTTTTGGTTTATATTTGTACTTTGTAGTATTTCCCATAACTTGCAGGTGGATATATTTTCATAGGCTTTGGTTAGACCTATGCTGCCACCGCTGCTTTCTTTTCAGTTATTTGCTTCCTCTACGAATTCTGTCTCCCTTCCATACAGCCTACTGATCGAACTCCTCACAGAAATTCCTCTGAAGTTATCACAACCATTTCTGTTGCCCTTCTTATAGATATAGATCGATAGTATGTAAGCCTTCCATGCTTTGGAACTTCTAGATCATTGAGGAATTCAGTGAATAATCGCGTTAGCATCCTGACAAGTTTGCCTTTTTTTAGGAACTCCACAGACACCCCCTCTTGTCCACATGATTTTCCATTCTTGAGTTTTGTAATCGCTCTCCACTCTTTCTCCTTCTACATTAATTTGTATGGTGTCTTGTGGAATTGTGGTCTATTTTTTTGCAGTTGATGTTCGTAGTGATTTTTCCATTGCTCTTGTGATATATTTTGAATGGTTACCTTTTCCGTGGCGGTTTTTCTGACTCTTCCAATAGCTTCTGTACATTTTCTTCCTCATGTATCCTTCTATTTCTTTGCATTTCCTATCACATATTTCATTTTATCTTCTGCCTTGTTCCTCTTTTGACATTATTATATGCTTCCCTGTCCTCTGCCAATTTTGTATTTAACCATTTCAGGTATAATTTTTCTTCCATTGTATCGTTTTTTCTATTTCTTCTGTCCACCATATTTGATTGCTTTTCAATTTTTGTTTCATACAATCAATAATTGACTTAAGTTGTCTTGCTTGTTGTTCCCAGGTATACTTATGAATCCATTTATGTTTATAAAATTCATTTGCTATTCCTAGTTCGTTCTGTGCACAGAGATCTATTAACCACCTGCCGTTGTCATTTACTGTCACATTGTCTTCACCGAAGAGTCCTATCACTTTGTCATCAATTGTACTACCTGTACGGCCATTAAAGTCACCTAACATTACAACATCTCTGGCGTTTCTAATGTCTGCTATTACTTCATTAAGTTTCTGGAAACACTCATCATTTGCTGCAATAGGTTAATCGTCCGAAATGGCGTAGACACTCCAAGTACTGTAATTCGTCTACCATAGATATGAAGATATGTAAATTCACTTTGGTGATATTTTCATTTATTGGTCATTTTCTTGTTAAATATTTTTTGTGTCAATATCGAGAATTTACGTTTGGCACGGCCTTTTGAGAGTCCACTAAACAGAGTAGTTCCCAATCATCTTTGTTCCGTTTTTTTCCCGCTTCGTTTCCGTCAATGATGTTACATCTATTTTTAATTTTTCCATCTCTGGCATTTTTACGTGACTGTCTTGTACGTTTCACGTACCACACATCACAAAACTTTTCTTGCTTTATATCGTTTACCATATAATCCGTCCGAGGTTCCGAAGCTCTGTCTAGATTGTTTAGTGCGTAATAGATTTTTTTACATGTAATGGGAAACTGGCCTATCGCCTAAACCCCGAACCAGGCCAGTTTTTATTTCATGGTGAGTATTTTATTTCCTGACTACCTTCCGAATTTGCTGGATTACAAACCCAACGAGCTTCCCCCAATTCCAATTAGTACACGCCCGATAGAGGCAACTGGTAAATCCCCACATGGGGACTTTTATCATACAGTATAAACTTTTAGCGTGTCGTATAGCAAGTAAATTTGATTCTTATCAATTGGTAGAGAAGGCGGGGTTTCGTAAGGAATTTACCACAATTTACCATATACAAATTATCCGAACTCTAATGCCAATAATATAACATACAATTATACCTGGGATTCGTAAATTTCCAGAAAGCTTTCGATACGCTCGAACTGTGAGCCATTTTCAAAGTGTTAAATACTAAAATTGATTCAGTGTACACAACACTGATAAAGTAATAACAATGCAACAATGAACATTAAAACAGAATATAACACCTATACTGGAAAAATATCCATTATCAGAGGTATGTGACAAGGCATGTCACCCAAATTGAGTACCCTAGCGCTGATAAACTTTTGTAAAGAATTAGAATTCGTTCTGCTGACCACATAGTCGTAATAAGCATACTGACAATCTGGAACAATTGTTAGAAAAGCTTAAAATAGTTGCCGAGAAAGTGTGTTTTAAAATGAACAAAAACAGAACGAAAATAATTTCCAACAACAAGGACAACCACCAAGAGAAACAGTGAAAGAGGTACCTGGGGCATATAATAAAACTAGGGAAACAGAACCAAACAGTAGAGGTCTCAAGAAGAACTAAACGCTTAGATTAGGATATGTCCTCAAAAGCAAAGACGAACCGATATATCTAAAGAGAACTGCAAATCTCACAGCGTACACTACAGAGAATCATGCTGGGGATTAACCCAAAATAAATTAAAAGAAACACTGAAATCAGATAACAAGAACATTTGCTGATGACCAGTGGGGTTCAAGACTAACAAGGCGCAACTTTGGCAGATCCCAGAGGAGGTAAAGACAATAGCAGGAAATACTGACATCAAAAAAGCACAGGATAGGCTAACATAGAAGACATTGGGTGAGGCATATGTTCAACAATGGATAGGAGATGGCTGAAACGCTAAACGCAAGAAAATTACTAATTCACAATCATACCTTACTATGGTTTAAGAAAGTCGTAAATGCTTTCTCTCTGTCAGCCTTAAAGATTCCAGCTTTGGGTATAGTCCTCTTTCATCGATTACCATTTTTCTGTTCTAGGCTTGTCTTGACCGATACAACCCACGGAATCATTTTGCTGACATAGTCTCCATTGGTTTATATATGAATTAAAACGCCCTTCTGGTTACTGTACTTTTTGCCCATTGTGCCTTGCCCACTTCCATTTAATTTCATTTTACCCTACATTCTCCCTAATTCCATTCACTGAGCGGTGAATTTCGTAGAATTTGTTAAGGTTCTTCTTTGTTAGCATATTTTGGCTTTATTGTTGGGAATTAATATAAATAAGTTTATTTAATAATTTAGGTAGAGTCTTTGACCACTTGAATATTGCTTGGCTTTTTACGAGAGGTTTTTATTCAAAGTCAAATTCAACTAATGTATTGTATTTCATATCTGTGCTTTAGTTTTACAAAATAATATAAATTGTTTAAGTCCAGAATTAAAGTCAAGTTGTATAAATTATTACAAGTCCAGCTTCAAAGTAAAGTTATACAAATTAGTCTTCTAAGTTCTGATTACAATTAAAACAACTTAGTCCATAAAATGAATTTAAATAATATACACAAATGTTTTACATGTCCTGAATTACATTTGAAACCACTAAGTTCATAAAAGGAATTTAAATAATTTACACAAATTAAAGTTAAGCTAAAATATAAAACAATCTTACATGTATATACTGGAACGTCATCTTGAAGGGTGTCGATTTACCGTAGATACTGTTTGTTTGATGGCTGGATATAAACCATGTCTCTTATGTGAATTCGTGTAGCTTTTATACAGAAAATTGGCCCCTTCTCTCAATATTTAGTTTCTTATATTATGCACGTGGTAAGTGCATATCTGCATTGAGGCACGTACGAGGTGTCAGGTTTCACCGTTCATTGCTCTTCCATATACTTACATTAAAAGATGCAATATTGACACAGCGCGTGTGGCTTTGCAAGTGAATGCCCTGATCGAATGACGTCATATCAACCACACGTGCATAGATTGAATGCATTTCAAACTTTGCTTAATATTTTTACATTCCTCTTTGTTACAACATGTATAAACTGCACGAACAAGGTAAGATAAAACTGGTAGGATATAATGGTTGAAAGCGCATTTTTGTAGATAACTAGGTCTTTCGAAAGCTGTTATTCTAACCCGTCGTTGTATTTGGGGCCGTTTGATTGTTTATTTTTTTTCATAATTTAACTAAATAAAAGTACTGTGACTTGTTTAATTTGTTCTTTTTTATTTTTAACTATTCATAGCGAATCTCGTGCGATTTTATGCTGATTCGAGTATCCTTAACAGTATTTGTAGGTGCTTCATCTTTTGCCATTTACTTATATTAACACCTATATCTTCTCATAAAAGCTGTACACTGAAGAGTTCTTCTAACGTCACAGTGAATAATTTTAGAAATAGCATTTGCCTATATCGTACTTCTTTTATTACTGGTTTTGTAGCCTCATTTTTGCATGTATGCAAATATTGGCTTTGGCAGATGATATTAATATCCATAGAAAAGAAATACGATAAATATCCCTTCAAAATCTCACAGTAGATGCATACAACTTCGAGGTTGTGTCTGAATTTGTTTACCTAGGCTCACAAATTAACAGCAATAATGGCATGAGCGTAGAAATAAAATGACGAATATACTTAGCTAACAGAGTGTATTTCGGGCTGCTCAGAGATCTAATATCGGATATAAACTACTCAAAAGAATTAAGGGGTCAAAATTTCAAATGCTTGAAGTTTTTTTAGAGCCGATGACATTTTAATGAAACTTGGTATACGCATTGGCGAAACATTTATTTTAATGAAATGCTATAAAAATTGGATATCATCTTAACATCTACCACATCATTGAACACTATATTAAAGTGAACCAGAATCTAAACTGAAAACTCATATCAAAAAATTAATATTCTTAAGAATTCTTAATGAACCTAAACAATACCTAAACCTAATAGCGTGCAAAGCTTCCTCCAGCTTGAATTACGGCATTACACCTGCGTGGCATACTGCGAATCAGTCTGCGTATGTTTTCCTGGGGAATACGTCGCCATTCTTCAATGAGAGCTTCTTCCAGTTCTGCCAGCGTATCTGGTGGGTGTAGACGCTTGCGAATACGTTGTCCGAGTTGATCCCATAAATGCTCTATGGGATTAAGGTCAGGACTGAGTGCTGGCCATTCCATAGTGGCTATGTTATTCTGGCCAAGATACTCAGTGACTACTCTAGCCGTGTGGGGACGAGCGTTATCCTGCATAAATAAAAAATCTTCTCCCACGGCAAGTGCTTGAGGTAGGACATGTTCCTCAAGGACTTCATTAATGTACCTTTCTGCCGTGAGAGAGCCATTTCTGATGACAACAAGTTCAGTGCGGCCGTCTATTGAAATGCCGCCCCATACCATTACTGAACCGCCGCCAAAAGCCACGACTTCCTTAACACATGCTGGCAAAAAACGCTCGTTTGGCCTTCTCCACACCCTAACTCTACCATCATTTGTCCATAACTTAAACCTAGACTCGTCTGAAAACATCACTCGACTCCACTGCCTCAATTGCCAATGTTCATGTTCACGTGCGAAGAACATCCTCCTTCGTTGATGATTTCTGGTCAACTTTGGCTTCTTTGCTGGGCGTCTAGATCTCAAATCGACTTCCCGAAGTCGATTTCTTACCGCTTGGTCGCTTATCTGAACTTGCCTGGCTCTGGAAAGGTCGATTTGAAGACTACGAGCGGTTTTCGAACGGCTGCGAAGGGCTAGGAAGTCTCAAAAATCGGTCGTCTAGTAGGCTCGTTGCTCTGTGGCGACCCTGTCCAGGCCTCCTGGTGACAAGACCAGTCTGTTGGTGCCTCTGCCAGAGCCTCCACACAACAGACTGGCTTACATTGAGTTCTTGAGCAACACTTCGCTGCACTCTGCCTTCTTGTAGTAAGGTAACTGCTCTTGACACTTCTACGGGATTCAGCTATCTTCTCATTGTTCGTTTGACCACGTGACACCAATATTTTGTGGTTGTATTAAAAAACCGCCGTCTTGCAGTAATTAAAATCTTATGCAAATACTCAAATTTTCGTACAAAACAAACTTGTTTATCTACAGTTTCTAAGAAACGCGGAAAAAACAAACGAACGCAATAAAACATTGTAGCTGAATACTTGATTGATGGAATATATCAACACCTATCTTCTAGCTGATATCATAAGGAAGATATACCTTCTGAAAAAAGTGACCCCTTAATTCTTTTGAGTAGTTTATGTACTTTCCAAAAGAACTAACTAAATGTCGATTATACCAAACCCAGTTTTGATGTATGCCTCTAAAACATGGACACTGACACAAAATGACGAACGACTCTTAGTGACTTTTGAGGGAAAAGTGCTAAGACATACATGCAAGAGAATAAGGGATAATGGAAAATGGCATAGATTCTACAACCATGAACTGTATCGAGATTTTAAACAAGCAGACATAACAACAGCTATTAAGATAGGGCGTCTGAAATTGATAGGGCACGTGGGAAGGATGGTAGAGGCAAATCCAGCTAAATAAATCGTTAGGCAAATGCCAGCCGGAAAAACAACAGCTGGAAGACCAAAATCCCATTTATGTGGATTAAATATACAACGACATTAGAATACTGCAGATTAGGAACTTGAAAGCAAAAACCCAGAATAGAGCAGAATGAAAGAAACTCTTGGGACAGGCTTAAACCCTATGAGGGTTGTCGAGTCAATGAATGATGAATGGTAGCCACATGGCGATTTGTTCTAGATGAGATTCTACGCTGCCGAATGTTTTTTGGTTACCAAGGAAGGCAAAATAAAGTGGTATATTGTACTCTCCTTTCTGAAGCCCAGCTTGGTTTTGGGTTGGCAACTGTCTAATATTTTTGTAAGCCCCTTTCTTAATATTTATGCAATTTATACATCTAAGATAAAAAAGTTTTTAGGTAACATTTTTGTGAGGTAGGATTCCGTTGGGTAGCTCCCTATCCTTGAAGATATCTTTTCTGCAGGATTTTGCTTCAGTACAAATACTGACAAGATTTTTCTGTTTAATATTTGTTCCAATTTATATATATATTTTAGTTTCCGGTCCTTAATTTGCGACTGTTTAATCAAGTGACATTAGGTGGAGGAAATGTGTTTTTACAATTCATCACAGCCTACTGGGGACATCAGTTAATAGTCAAAAGTGAAGGTGTCGCAAATGCATGCTACGAAGTGCCCTTTGTGGGGGTGGATCCTAAAATGCAAAAAAGTTTGGTTATCATCACGGGAAGAAGTCAAAGGGCGATGATGTTCACCGTTGGGAAATTTGCACCTCTATCATTGAACACCTTTGTAACGGTAAGCGTATATTTTATACTTCACTATTTTATTCTTATTCTTATTGCTTTCATCTTCTTTTTAATTCTCTTCCTTCGAATCTTCTCCTTCGTTGTCTCCTTTTAACTTCGTATTTGCGATAGTTCATCTTAACCTTGGAGAAAAGTACTTCCTGTGGAAAATAGTGTTGTTGTATTGCACCTAGTCTATACCTGTAGACCGCCAAAACGCATATTTGTGTACGTAATAAAATGATCAACGCTGTTTTGTTAAACAAGATGGTGCGTTTGGAAAACTTTAACACTGAAGGAAGGCACAGCCTGTACTTCTTTTATGGTTGAAACGACCTATATTAATAAATTAACTTAAATACTTTATGTAAATATTAAGTTGGCAATGCGGACTAATATTATATTTGTTTCAGGTGATACGATCTGCTTATTCTTATTATGCTGTGCTACACAATTTTAAAGAATAAACACCATCAAAATTCAGATTGCACCGTAAAGATGACCAAAGAATAAATCATAGAACTTGCTCCAACAGTTTTTCAGTTACTGAGTGAAGAGTCAATGAAATTTCTATGCACTTTGATATTTATACCACTCTGCCTCTAATTTAGTCACTTTTTTAAATAAATGTCTTTATTTTTGAAAACAAAAATTTATTCTTAAACCATCATAACCTTTTGTGTTCGATGTTGTATGGGGTTTTTATGGTTCTTTCATACCTCACCTAAATAGAAATCCTTTTATAGTGCTTGGATTTCTAAACGAATATACTAAACCACGATTTAAGGATGCCGTCTTCATAAGCAGTATTGATAAAATATATAAACTCATTTCCGTCTCGACAAAACCAACATTACCTCTTGACTCTCAATTTTTTTCATTCGCCTCTGCTGCACACAAGAACCGCTCATATATCATACATTCGTCTTTCTCTGTTGTCTCTGCCTAGCCCCAATGTGAGTTTGATGCTTGTTGTGTTACTACTTGGTCTCTGTTCTTTCCATTTGGTTATGTTTTCTTCGCTGAGTGGGTTGCATAGTTCCTCAAAAACCTTCTCAATTCTTCCCCGTTCTGCGCTAGTCTTTTTATTTTATTCCATGGCCTTGCAGTATATTGTATATCTCTGTGTAATGTCCTTCCGGGAGCCTTATATACATTTTATTAAATAGGCGATTTAAAGAAAGTACAATTTACTTTAAAATGGGCGTTTAATGGCAGTGCTTGCTTTCGTTTGGTGGAGAAATCCCAAATATAATGACCGAATAGGATGATGCAATATTTAGTTCAGTTCGGGGAACCACCGATCGGATCACGAGGCAGCGCTAAGAGTGGCGTCATTTAAGGTTCCCCCCCGCGTACAAAGGCGCGTTTGCCTATCTTCTTCTAACATCCTTTTGGCTTTATGAAAAGAGAAGAAACGACTCGGAGCATAGCTAGCTTTCAAACCTGTCGGTCGTGCAAGTCATCCGGGCCTTGATAGAAAATCCCGTTTGTCAGCCTCTCGTTCTCGTTTAGTTTTACGACATATTTATCGGATTATCACAGAGAGTGTCTTATCGTACCGGGAAAATATAAGTTCCGTGTGAAAGCTTCGTTGAAGTTTAGTGTTTGTTGGTGTATCATTTCACATGGTTTCGTTTTTGAATTAAAGAACCTACCAGTTCAAGGGCACCCCGTTTGTCTTCGTACCTGCTTTCGGGAAAGGACACCGTCCCCCTTTCTTAACCGACCGCTGCTACCTCTCCCTGGGATTCGAAGTCTTCCACCGCTTTCACTGGGCTACCCTCAACCAAGCCCTTTCCCAGGTAACGATATTTCAGGCTGTCCGTTTTACTTGGCGGTTGTGATTGTACCAGCTTCAGCCCTAATTAATATCGTATACTACCGATTACTCGTAGACAAGCATCAGTCAATTATTGTCTGTACTTTAAGTACATCAAGCGCCCTTTTTGTTTAACCTGTTCGGGCAAAGTGTTTAATTCTTCAATCAGTATGTATTATACTTGCTTTAGTGTTAACAATTCAGAAACAGTGCGAACTGTCACGGTATTTACCCATTTTTTATGTTGCATGCAGATTTTTAGCTTTAGTTTTGTCATTACCACTCATTTGATTGCGATTAAGGGAACCTAGCTATTAACCCCTTTTGACAGTAGCTTGAGTAAATGTGGCATCCCTCAATCCTCTTTTCACGTTTTCACATAATCTAAGATAGAACTTATGAATTCATTTTGTGTCATAATTTAAATATTTCTTTGCATTCATTAAATTTCATTGTTAAGTCATTATTGCCTTTTATTTGTGTTTTGTGTTTATTTTAAAATAGTTGTGTATAGCCATGTGAGCCTGGCTACCAGTACCAGTATTTCTTTCAGTAAGTAACATCTAGCATTAGGGTGCAGCCACCCCAACCCCTTCGAGCCCAGAGGGACCATCTGCGGTACGTTCCTCGAGACCATCTTGGGTGATTTCCGCAGTGGCGCCCATTTTTCCTCCCGATTATGACCCCCTTATTTGAAGGGTTTAGCGTTTCGAACACCCCCTTCTTCGACTGCTTGTTAGCCGCGAGCCACAGGACTTCGACGTCCCCTATAAGTTGTCGTAGTGCGGAATTAGCACGTGACAGAATATTCAGCCGGAAACAAAAGGCGGCGTTTGCTAAAATATTAGAAGTAAAGAGTACATCAAGTGATGAAGGAAATAAATCTAAAGCACGAAATGGCATACGACCACGAGGCATGGAGAACGGCGATGAAAATGTAGCATATAACTTAGCTGTATTACTATTATACAATACCGTAAAACGGGGTAACTTTGACAGCGGGGGTAACTTCGACATGTATATTAAGATACCTACCTACCTACATGTTTTTTGCATAAAAATTGGCTTTTTAGTGTTTTTTTGGTTATCCATTGATGTTTTATATTAGTTTTTTATTATTTAATTTTTTATGATTATCATTATTACTATTTTTTATGTTTTTTTTTTATTTTTTTTTAGTTTAGTTTAGTTACCAAAGTTGGTTTAAGTAAATGAGTTTATGCAAGTTAGTATTGTTTTTAATGTCCCATTCATCTAAGACTATTGGCTATTACTTTTGATTGACTATTTATAATAATTTTTACTTTTTTTGGTGTCGAAGTTACTCTGAAGTAGTTTAACTTCGATATTATGCTTAATTAAGCGTGGTGTCGAAGTTACCCCCCAACACGGGGTAACTTCGACACCAAAAGGAAACATAAAACAAGGGCGAAGGGGTGGGTGGGGGAAAAATAATTTTTTCAGTTTAAAGAACCAAGGCTTCAATTGTTACGATGGCACATGATACAAGGTTCTCTAGCGAATAGTTTCCTTTGTAGAGCAACAAATATGCCAAATACCTGTCGAAGTTACCCCGTTTTACGGTACCAAATTTAATGCTATGTAGGTATATAAATTCTCAGGGGTACCAACGCACTACCCAACTAGAACCTTTTATGAATCCGGAGGACTTGTTTCTCCGGAAGAAGTCCTTACCATGTCAAACAGCGTCTTGGCACGGAAGGTACGGTTTTACCACGTATCCAAACGAAGGCATACTCTCAGACTAAGATATTTCTGCGTTAAAAATCTTACCTGACCTTCTCCTGAATTGAACTCGCGACCTTTGTTTATAAGATAACTTTGCTGCGTCTCTACATTCCTAGAGCCGGATAAAGGAATTTGTGATGCCTGTTTGCTTCTCTGTGTGTCTGTCTGTCTGTATGTTTGACTATTTCTTTGTTTGTTGGAGGAAATGCAGGTTTACGGGTGCCAAATCAACTCCTACAGTTATACAACACAATCTAACTGGAAGTTTGCTAAATCCCAACCAATAAAAGAGCTAATTAATTCATACATCTTTTCCGCAACAAAAATATTTAAAAACAATCCAGATAACCTCAACCTTTAGAATAATCCTTAATTAATTACGCCGCTGTTTACAAAGTTACATTTGTTTCCAAAAGAGGTCAATAACTACAATCAGTAATTATCACATAATGATGCAATAATCATAAATGTTCAAAAACAAACTGTTTGTTTCTGATTAATCGAAAATAATCTGCTTTATCAAAAATAATACCCTTTGATGTTCCTTGCTGTCAGTGACTGATAAGTTTCAACTTAACTTAACAAGGTCGTCAAGGACTTCAAGGTATTGTTTTTACACTAAAAGATCAAGAAAAGATGTCTTTGAAATAAAATTTAGGGGATTAATGACTCCTTAGAATATTCGTGAATTAATTAAAGGATAATTTGAATTTAAAGGCGAAAATAAAAAAGAGGCCCGAGCTTCAGGACTAAACCAAAATTTGGGGAATTTCTCAGAATCACATTAAAATATAATTAAAACTCAAAATTCCTTTTCGTTAAAAGAACCATTGTTTCAAGTTGTCCCCATGTTTTCGACTTTTAAAAATGTTAAACCTATTTTTCTCTTTAACTTTAAGGTCAAAATTATGAAATATTAACATCTGCCATATGAAGGACTCGCACGTTTTCCTTATTAATTTCCGCACTGTCTAGGAATTAACAAGATAAGATAATAAAATACTTAAGCTATCCAAATGTCAATTATAATGTCATTAACGACAATTTAACATGAATAAAATGCCCAGAATTATGATAATCTTCTCGACTCTTAAACCTGACCTAGTAAAATCCAAAACAACGTCACTACAATATCATGACGTAATGTTACGTCGTAAGTCCACGATTTGGATTTAAGAAAATGCATTTTGTTTATAGCCATTCAAAAAGCAACACCACGAATTTATCTCTTCAAGTCTACTTTCACGTACAGATAAGAATTAGTTGTGAATTTGCGATGGGTTAACTTACACGTGTGTGTATATGTTAAGTGCGTTGTTAACTTATTTAAGTGCAGTTTTTCATAGTTTTAAAGCAAGATAAAATAGTTGAAACGCCTGCTACTAACAACAATGAAAGAAATAAACAACAATACAGGTAAGTTCCAAATATTTGTTTATATCTAGTTCAACAAGAGAAAGTTCATCCATGACATGCGAGCAACCTATACTAATTTATATAACTATTAAAGAATATTTATTTATAAATCTAAAGCACCGTTTTAATAGTCTAAATTATCTACGATCTATGTTGGATAATCAAACCGCAATTAAATATTAACACCTTCGCGTTGTAATCCAAACAATTAAAATTCATGAAAATTATTACTTAATAATGTGTCGTTTTTTCTTGCTTTAATTTGCATTTATAACAATACTTATGTTATAACAACTACAAATCGAGTTGTTCAATTAGATATTCATGACATATGTTTTATTCTAGTTCGTATCCCGTTTGTCGGTATTAATTCAAGTTTTGTCAGATTTTTATTAAAAAGCCTCATTTTGAGATTTTAATCATTAAGATGACAAAACCGGTTTTGATATTATACTTTGACGTAAAAATGATGAAAAAAGCAATTAATTGCTTTAGTGATGTTTCGTAAGTATAGCGTTTGTCTAATAGCAGAGAACAATCTTAAGCTTATTATATCATATACAAATAAAATGGCGAAGGATCTTCGCCAGCTCTTCATATTTTCTAATTACAAATATATGACATATAAGTATAATTTAATATTTCGCCAAGGCATCGGTCTTAACCTTTTCTTTACTCTTCTTACACATATACGGGGTGTTCCAGAAATACCAATAGTTAAGCTCCAGGTAACGCTCTTATACCTCCTGCCATTTGAACGCTCATTATGAACCAATATTTTTCTTCTAGTTATTTTGGGAAGTAACTTAGTAAAAATATTAAAATAATTAAAAGCAATGTAGCAAAGGTTGTAAAATGTTTCAAAACGTCCTCCTCCAGCTTCAATACATTTTATTGCGCTTGCTATGATTACTTGTTGAACATGCTCAAACATTTGTTGGTTTAAGAGTTACATCTTCCTCATGAATCTTGTCCACAATTCAAATAGGGACTTCCTGAGAACCTTGATACTGGACTTGCACAGCTGATCCAACTAAATATTTTAAAAATGTTCATCAAGCCATTGTGAAATTCAGGCCGCATTATGAGATGGAGCACCATCGTGTTGCATCCACATATATAATAATAATAAGATAATTTATTATAATTTACAAGCCTAACTTAAAACAAAACACGAATAGTTAATTATAATTAAAATTATAATTATAATTAAAATTATAATTATAATTAAAATTAAAATTAAAACAAGATGAACTTCCAAGCATGAACGCGTCAAACAAATCAACAGATGGATGATATTACAGATTTTTCTTTCGAACTCGTTCAGTGTGCAACCAAATAGATCTGGACAATTGGGGTTAGTATTATAATTGTTGAACTGAAGTGATATACCGTGAATTGGTGAATTTAGGGCAGAGTTACTCCGCGTGGACCACTGTGAATCTATCAAATAAAATTCCGATAATAGTTGTAGGCAATCAATCTGCTGATTGTAAAGCTTAAAGAGAATACACATATCAATTAATTTTCTTCCAGAAGCAAGTATTTGAACGATTTACAGCTTCTCATTATAAATCCAAGCATTTTATAAGCCTTTCGAGTTATCATATTAAAATGTGCATCAAACAGAAGCTTGTTGTCTAACATAACATGGAGTATCCAAAAAACTTTTTTGGGGGATGGGTTCTGCATGTCTGATAACCTAAAAATCGAATTTGAGGTTTGTCACGTGACCACTGGTATGGCGTCTTTCTTTTTTTCTTTCCTTTTGTTTTACCCTCTTATACAAAGAGAGCAATAATGGCTGACCGTGCTGCCTCCTTGAAGAATGAACATAGTATACGTATGTAAGCATGGACTGCACCTACTTCGTGTCTATTTTGACATTTTGTTTGTCGTTTTAGGTTAAGCCCGTTGTGTTGAACTAAATGGTAAATTATGCCATAACAATAAACTAAAGTTACATTCATTAGCTCGGATAACGTAATCAAATAAGTTAAATGGCTGATGTTGAAGATTATGAAGGCTTTTACACGACAGAAAGCGACAAATTAAACTTGCAATGCAAACGTCAAAATGCGAAGCTAATGTCACTCTGAACCGCAAAGTGAAAGATTGGCATTATTGGCAATGGCCTTGGAAACCTTTTTTGCTCTCACAGTACCTTTACAGTTTCGAGGGGCTACTAAATCTTATAACTCTTTTATATATAGAAATATCTCAATATAGTGTGATAGTTATTTATAGATAATTTTACGTAGACTCCAGTGGCGTGCGAAGTTCTTTTCTATTTGCAACAGTTTTTCAATTATAGCAGTAATTTGTGCTTTTCTAAATGGGCATCACAGTCGGTGTAAACCTCAGTTAAAACCTTAAAACAACATATTAAGAGGTTTTCATAGTTTATTATAATCTAAAATAAGGGCATTTATACTTAAATTAACATTAACTGCAGCAAAATAAACAATTAACCTTGAAACGATAGAGTGTTAAGTCTTAACGAAATCAATTATTTGTTACAGAGGATAGGTTTTAAAGCCAATCATATCTTTCCATATTTTTATAACATTCATTCATGTTTGAATATGTGGGCATGTTCCCAGAATATTTTCAACTTTATTACCAAATTTCACTTATATTGGTTTTGTCTTGCAATTTACCACTTGCAAGTGATGTGGAATGTTCTTCAGAAATTTCCAATGATTCATATTGTTCATATTTTTAAAATTATGTATACTCTCTTTCGAATAAAAAAAGGATTTTTTCTTCAAACGTCAGAAAAACACGACTTTGTGTCCTTGGATACACACAGTTAAACATTCACTTTTACTCCTAGGAGTAAAAGTGACATAAACATTCACTTTTACTCCTAGGAGTAAAAGTGACACTTAATGAGCCAATGGCAACTCGTAATTTTTATTTTTTATAACAAAGCAATGACAGCTGGTATGACGTTCATTTTTGACTTTTTTAAAATTTTCTTGCTGAATTGCTTTTAATTTATGCGTTTGAAGAAAAAATAACATGTGTTATTCGGAGTAAAAGTGATTTTGTGTGCCTCGCATGAATGTCCGACTCGCTAGCGCTCGTCGTTCAAACGTCATGCTCGGCACACAAAATGACACTTTTACTCCTAATAACACAATATACTATTATCTATTTTTCCATCTTATTTAATGCAACTATATTTTTAAAATTTGAGTACCTATCGTGGTTTTTCTACGAATATTTTATTTTTAACTGCATATTTAATTACCTATTGTAGTTTTTAATGCAAAAATGCACATTTTCATACTTTATTTTTGCAGGTTTTGCAGTACCCTAATCATAACAAAATGAACAATTAGTCATAAAACAGAGTGTTATAAGTTATAAAATTCAGAAGTGCATTAACAGAAGGCTATACATATTTTATCCCAAAATGTATTTCAAAAAATATAATTATGTAACAATAATTCTATTCTGCCCACTCTTCTTAGTGATCTGCAGACCTATTCCTAATAAATGTAACAAACATTTAATAAATTTATTGTTACTCAATTTGTGAAGATAAATAATGCAACTCTAGGAAAATAAGACATGATTATAAATACAAGCTATTGTAACGTAGTGAGTTGGCAGTTGGGGCTGTATTAGAACAATAGTTAAATTAAATAAGCTAAATAAATTACTGATGGTAGATACTTTGACTCAACTCCGTTACGGGGGGTTTGCTTAGCTGTGCGAGAGGTTTTAATTAAACAGTCAAATTCAACTCACAATCATGTATTTTCTATACATGCTTTTAGTTTTACAAGACACTATAAATATTTCCAAGTCCCAGTTCAAAGTACGTTGTTGTAAATGATTACAAGTTCCGCTTCAACGTGAACAAATATGAATTACTCTAAGTTCTTATTACATCTTAAAGTTATACAAAATAAGACTAAGTCTCAATCACATTTAAAACGACCAAGTACATGAAATGAATTTAATTTCTTCTGGTATTTTTCCTTTATTGTTTCATCTTGTAATTTAAATGATTTTATACCTGAATATTCTATCTTTTCGTTTTGCTTTACATTACTTTCTTTTTTTGACGAGTTCTTTCTTATAATTGCCATTACTAAATAATGGCCGCTGCTTACATTATATCCCTTCTTTACTTTAACATCTGTAACATTTCAAAAATTGTCTTTTGCTGTAATTAGAGGGTCTATAATTGACTTTTTCCCCCTGCTCGGCATCTCCCGCGTATATCTGTGAATATCTTTGTGCTGGAAATATGTATTTCCTACCAACATATCATTTAATATACAGAAATCTATGATTCGTTGCGAATTTTTATTTTTCGTTTTTTCGCCATATTTTCCTACTACTTCTGTGCTTTGGGGGCAGTTGCCTGCTCTTCCATTCCAGTCTCCTATAGGCATTATCATGTTTAGTTTTCCTCAACTTCAGTTTGTAGTGTGTTCCAGAACTCTTCTGATTCTTTCTTTGGTTCGCCTTCGTTTGGACCGTATACTTTTATGATTGTGTAATTTTCTGATTCCATCTGGATTTCTAGTCTCATTATTCTTTCCGATATACATTTCCATTCTCTCACACTTTTCTGATTTTTCTTATGTACGATACATCCTACTCCCGCTTTTGTATGTCTATACCGCTCTCTTCCACAACGTCAGTTAGCTCCAATTCTTTTCCCGCTATTCCTCTGAGAATCAATGTTGCCAATTTTCATGTCTGTTTCCCAGATTTTTTGTCTTCTGTCATTTCCTTCCTTTTTTCCCTTATTTGAGCAATTCTTTTTTATTTTCCCATTTACCTTTCGTTCAATTCCTTTTTTCTTCGCCTCGCCTGTTTGTCTTCAATTTTGGCTGTCCGTTTCTCTTCTTTCGCTAGTTTTTTGGATCTTTTTCTGTCTGGTTTGATTCTATCAGAGTTTGTTCTTGATCTTCCCATTCCCGTTTTTCCATTTATCGTTATCTTTCTGTAACCGATCTTAATATTATTTCCTTTGGCTTTTTCTTCTTTTCCACGTTTGCTTATATTTTTTTGTATTTCTTTTTCTGTGAGGTAGTTGTTTTGAGTATTTTAATCCTTTCTTCCCAGTTTTCCATTTCGATCACACAGGTTTTTTCTCCTATTCTTTTAGCGTTTCTTATCTTAGTGTCTGTGTTTATTGATAGTTTTATAAAGTCCTCCATTTCGTATTTTAACTCCAAATTTTCCTTAGCGGCTGGTTTAATTCCTGTTATTAGTGGGTTCTTCTTCTTTTTATCCTTTTCCAACATTGTCTTCCATCTTTATTAATTTTTGTTATAGTTCTCGTATTACTTTTTTCTGTTTTATGTTCTCTTCCAACATCTCTTCCATGCTTTTCTTTTGTTCTTCCTGATTATTCTTTATCTGTTTAATATCTTTCCTCATGTCCTCTAACATATCTTTTAAGACATCAATTTCTTGATTTATTTTCGTACTCTTATACTGTGATTTTTACTGGCAAAACCGATTTACAGCTTTACAGACTTTATTTACACCCACAAAACTGTTTCCCTAACACAGTTTATTGTGGCCTAGCAAGATAGTGAAGGTATTACGCGTATTTACCTGAAAAGTGTCACCAACAGCACGAATAATTATCGGTTGCATAATTAAAAAAAGAGAAGCCTACAGCATAAAGTAATTAAAACTTAATTACAAGACACTAAAATTTTATTAAGTTGCGACATGCTTGTAAATATCGTGACATAATTATATTTAATTACCATTTATGAGATGTAATTTCTTCAGCTGTGAATTTATCTGCATTGAATTGTTTAATTATTGTTATTACATGTACATACCGAATAAACAATAGCTGAGTAAACAAGTTAATGGCCTGAAAGATATAAAAAATTTAGGATGATATAACAACATACAATTATTAAAAATAAGCATATAATTTTTAATAATCTGATCCAGTAAAATTCACTGGTAGGTTGAAGAACCAAATACGTATTTTAACTATCCTCAGTATAAGCTTCCTTGATAACAATGATAACTATGCAAAAGGAAGAAAGGCGAAATAACCAAAGAGTAACAAGACCCACGCACTATACACTTAATCATGGTCACAACTCAGAAACTCTGCAGAAGACAACGGGAAACTACTTCCTGACAATTTCTGTATGTGATTCAATAAATCAGGTTGTTAATTTAATGTATGCACTTACGCATGTTATAAAAACCGGTTTAATATGTCAATATTCATTGTTAATGTAAAATATATTTTTCTAGCAATGTTTAGATATTTATTTTTTAATAAAAACGGAATCAAAATAAGTTTTTATATTAAACCAAACATAGGACAACAATTCCCTAAAAAGTGGCACATATATATTTTTGAAGTTGTACATACGTAATAATTCAACGCTAATTAAACGATGTTTTGAACCACAAGAATTGTTTCTCGATATAATTAAAGATTTTCGGTTTTATAATAACGATTTAAACTTATTATTTTGGATGATAAGAAAGCATGTCCTATGCAAAATGAAAGTCAAGGTGTCCCAACACTCTAGACAAATTGTTTTAGAACTTCAACTGTGTTCGTTGGTGTATCAGAAGGCCATATTCTGTTGCGACCTGACTCAGTTTATACACTGCTTTTTGAAGATCACTATTATTTGATCATCAGCGAAGAAGGGTATCGATGTTTACGTTACCTATAGTCCTATGCGAACCCATAGTATCCTGCCACTTTTCGATTACTTCTTCAATATATTGTAGCGGGACGCGTCAGCAGTTGGGCAGAGCACTTATGAGATCGTATGCGTCATCCACCGGTAGAAGTCTCTGGAGTTACCGCGAGTGATCGAGATGTTCTGGAACGCCTTTCCGTAGCATTATTTTCCATAGCTTTTCTCTGTCAACTCTATCGAATGCTTTACAGTAATTGATAAATTCTATGTATGTTGGTAAATTATATTCACATATTTTTTCTATTAGTTGAGTAATGCTAGAAATACACACAGTCTGTACAGCAGCGTCCTTTTCTGAATCCGTTTTGTGGTTTGTGGTTTATAGTTACATTCACTGGACCGTCTGTCTCCGATGTTTTGTTTGTCCAAAGATTGTTATGATGTTAATTCCATGTTGCAGTTGATATGGGGTTTAAGTGTATTTGATCCTTTATTGTTGAATTCATCATTTTAAGTGTCCTAAAGACTTTTTGTTGTGGTCCATCTAGTGATTACACATATCGTTTCTAGCATTCTCTTTGGAGTTTCCGCTCTTCTCTTTTAGCATTAGTACTTATTTTCATATATTCTGTTCTTTTTTCTGGAGTATTTATATCTTATTGTCAATTATTTCCTTTATTTCTTTGTTCCATATTTTTAGTCCACGAGTTTTATATTTCAAGTTTACATTGTTGTTTGTTGGTTTTTCGCCGAGGTAATTATCTATTCTTCTTTTATATAAATCTTTTAAACTGCCATGCTGCAGTAAATGAATTTTAAAAGTTGTCATTTGTTTTGTTTCTTATATTTTCTCTGTTTTCCATTTTGTAGGTTAAGCTAGCTTTGTTATTAGTAAAAAGTAATCAGAACCGATTGTGATGTGTGCAATTATACAGAAGCGTTATATTGGTTGCATATCCAAATCCTGTAATGTAGTAGCAATAAAGAACAAAGTTGAGTTCAAACTGACTCCTCGTTTAAGTTAGATGACATGACACCGATGTCACTTCCTCTGTATACTCTGTTAATCTGGTATCATTTACTATTTGTTTTAATTCCTGGTTGACAATAATGTAGTCAATTATCTTACTATAGTTGAAGTTCTAAAAGAATTTGTTTTGAGTATTGGGGAATCCTGACATCATGGTACTTTAAAGACCAACGCGCATTTAACCACGCCACGGCGCGCCACGCCGGACGGCAATTTTTAAATTACATTGGTTGTTATGGAATAACGTGCACTTATCCACGCCACGCGACGCGTTATTCCATAACAACCAATGTAATTTAAAAATTGCCGTCCGGCGTGGCCCGCCGTGGCGTGGCGCGCCGTGGCGTGGCGCGCCGTGGCGTGGTTAAATGCGCGTTGGCCTTAAATCAATAAATTTTTCTGCGGAAATATATGTATTTTGTCATCAAAATGTTTAGAATTTGATACTAACATACGTAAAGTTCAAATATACAGCATGTTTCATTTAAAATAACAAAGTTGAGGTTAATTTCGGTGAAAGCGAAAGTGACAGGAGCTTGTGTTGTGTGTCAAACTGATATTATCGCTCCACCTCATCTTCGTCCTTTCTTGTTCCTTCACTACTCCCGGATCCCAGTTATTAATTTTCTTTACTATGTTACTATCGTTCATACGTTGGATGTGACCCCACTATTTAAGCATTTGGGATTTTATGTATTTTACTATGTCAGTGCCTCCATTTATTGCTATTATTTCCTGGTTCCTCAGATGTCTCTTCTTTTTTTGACCTTAGTATGCTTCTCATTATCCTTCTTTCACCTCTTTTTAGTTGTTCCTCTTCTGTTTTAGTTATGCTCCAAGTTTCAGCGGCATATGTCATTGTTGGTTTTATCACTATGTTGTATATTCTCAATTTCGTTTTTGTCTTTAAGTATGGATTTCTAAATATATGTTTATATGTAGAAATGTATTACATATACCAAATTTCACTTTGATATCTTAAAATATAATTAAAAAATAGGGGTACTCCAGGTTTGATTGACACCCGATATAGACAAGGATAACAATCTTATATCTCGTAAAGGAGGCAGGTGAAAGAGTATCGAGAGCTTCCAATCTTTCATGTTTAACGAAACAAATTTCGCTTACAACCCGTATTAATTTTTGGTAAAAGTTAATTTTAAAAATAGTCGCCAGTAAATGATTTACATAGCAAGGGAGGTAAGTGAGCTATGTTGAGCATGGAATATTACAACCATCCATGGCAGCGTAGATCATTATGTTGTAGAATAATTTTTCTGTCGTCCGTATAAACTGAATTCAAACTTGTAATGCTTTTTGATACAATTCAACATAATTTGCCATAATAGTTATTTATGTTAATAGCAAAGTAAAGGTATTGGGTATAATACGTATAAGTGTGAAAATTACACGACGAAGTTTTTTTTTGTTATTTAAATAGAGTGAGTTAACTAATAACGCAAATGAATAGCTTAATGAGGCATTATCGAAGCAGCCTAGATCACATTAATTTATTAAAAACAACGGAAATAATCATCTCTGCTTATACTGTAAAATAATTGTTACTTCCCTTGGGCAGTAAATTTGCGTATACTACTTCCTTACCAGCATAACAACAAATTAAAATATAATAAAATCAATGTGCATTTTTCACATGTGATCAAACAGCATATTGCAAACGCATTTTGCCAAATTGATAGCTTTATTATCAAAATTCCCATAAAAACTAAGCGAACAGCTTTAGATTTTTACGTAATTTTTGCTTATGTTATAAGGAACAAAGATCTAAACTCACGTTCTGTAATTATCTGGACGTATAATAAAGGAAATAATTATAGTCTTTATCGTATAAATAAAATAATATTCAAAAATTAATTTTATATTAAAGATTTCAGACAAATGAAACATTTATCTTTAATCATTATTTCCTACAATAATTCCTGCATAAATTTCTTTCTGAATACGAGATAATAATCAGTTGCAAATAAAGGAAATTTATTTTAATGTTGCTTTATAAAAGAAACATGTTTTTAAACAAGAATTAGACACAATTTTGTTTGTTTATTTATTGGACGAAATCTAGGCTTGCGGTACAACTTGAGTTAATAACCAAATAAAAACAACAATTATTAAGCAATTTTACTACTCACAGTTTTTGAGCTCTCTGCAAAGTTAGTGAAACTTTAACCAGTTCGGTGCAATTTTTGAAAACCTCTCGTAAATGAATGCTTGGATAAATCATTCTTATAATTAACGTCACTAATGTATGTTAAAAATATAATGATCAAAGAACGTTGTTATAGATAAAAATTGAAAATAATGCTACTTAAACAGCAGTAATTTCCTACTGTAAGGTCAAACTATGCATATCTAAACGTAAGGTAGTAAATTACATATTGTTAACAATATAACCTTGCAAAATCAGGAGTTGGTTACAGTTTCTCCATAAAGTTTTACCGGAGTGGGTAAGTTTTTACTTTATATGCATATGCATACCCATCTTATCATTTATGTTCATTTTAAATGTTAATTCTAACTGCCGTGTTTTGAGCTTTATTCCTTTTTGCATAATTTAGAGACCGCAAACGAACAGATTGAGCTTTGATCTTTATTTCGTTGATTCTAAATTAACATGCAGAAACGTTAACCAAATGGAAAACGAATTTAGGATTTAAATAGTTTAAATTTAAAGCTTCAGGTTGTTTTACTTAATATACCTACAAGGTGGATTTCGAAATATTTGTACATATTGAAATCACATAAACAAACTGAACTGATATTCAAAATTATAAAATTGTTTGAGAACCACTAGCATAATAAGAAAAATCAACCTATCGCTTCTTTGTTTTATTTGTCGGAACGGTTATTTCTAATAATGAATTTTATCCAATTCAGTTACGAAATGTCAACATTTCGACATTGATTTTAGTTGTGAAAAGTGGTTCATTTTGTAACTAGTTACAAAATATGCTCCCATTTTGTAACTAGTTACAAAAAGATGATTTGAGTTGCGAAAAGTGGTTCATTTTGTAACTAGTTACAAAATATGCTCCCATTTTATCACTCCCATTTTATCACGATGACCCAACTCCTTTTTTAAGAAGATGTGGCATTTACATTTTGTTATCTGAATTGGATAAAATCTTGTATGAAACACCTTGCAAAACATGTCTTTTTATCACATGGCGTGTTGTTCATCTCGGCTTCGCCTCGACGAACAATTTCACGCCTGGTAATAAAAAGTCCATCATTTTGCAACTCGTTGCATAAATAGCTATTTATAAGGCGGATTATTTAAAAATAATGCAAATTTTCACTAAATAGCTTTTTATGTTCTAATTTAATTAATTTATAAGTCAGTTTTTTTGCCAACTTTCACAGCGTCGACTTTGGCATACTTACTTTGTAAACCAGAGATCTCGGTTTCGATTTCCGACCCAGGGTCGGTTTTTTTAATGAAGCCCATAGAGGGTATTCTTTGTATACGAGGTAAAATCGTGGATTCCGTTCATGGCCAATTAGCATTGAATCTGTGCTTCGCTTGATTATGTTCGTCTATTCGATTTTATTTTATAAAATCTTTGACAAGTCCTCTAGTGAACGCTAACGTTCTCTCGTTAATAAAGGATAATTACATAACAAATTATAAAGGCCTAATTAGTATTAGTTCGAACAGTTCTCAAAAATCTATATGTATAACATTTACATAACGTAAACTGTCACATGCGCCAGCGTGCGTCTTACCACTGAGATGGCCCGGGTTCGATTCCCAGCGCCGCGCAAACACCGAAAAGACCCAACCGCTTCGCTCGGCAATGGCAGACCACCGAGGTATTCCGCCTAGTAAGTCTTCTCTGGAGTAGAAGCGCAAGCATTTTCGTGTTTTGGAGCCCACGTCTCCTATGTCTGTAGGCCACTTCACACGCACACCACAGGCATATGGAGGAAAGAAGTATGCCACCCTAAGAAGAAGAACTGTTACATATACCTCCATAAAACAAGGCACGCAGATTTAAATGCGAACACGCAGGAAATTGGATTGTTTCACAGATTGGAATCCATCTTTCCCCATAAGGGTTCTTCAACTGCATCATAACAGCTCGTGCAATATGTTGTGGAGCACCGTGATGTTAATACTACTTATTTTGACTGGTGCGTACAGTACTTAACTTCATCATATCATCATTATTAGCTAGCACATGAGAACTCCCATTTCTAGATATACATCACCCTAAATCATTTACAAGACAATCGATCTGTAGTTAATCCCCTGCATCGTATGTCGGTTGTTTTCTCTATATCGTCTCTCCATTTAAACCTCTCGATCTATCATCATCACTTCCCATTTTTTGTTCAACTTATTGCCACCTCACAAATTCAATACGCTTGGAGACTCATCCCAAACACCATGTTTCTTTGTGTGACTTTCAATACTTTACGTTCGCCGTTCAGCTCCGTAAGTAGCCAAGGCGCTTATGAATATGTGAGAATAGGCAGATCACTCTAACTTAGCTCTCAGCGTCTTCTTTAGTTTTTCAAATGCCACCCATGCCAGTCTTATATTTCTGTTTATTTCTGCTATTTGCGGTACTTTTGTTTTTCTTAAGTCCTAAGTCTTAGCTAGAATCATATCATAAATATTTATATTTTTGTGACGTCACCTTGGTTAGCAACAAATAACGCTTGTTTATAGACGACTAGCACGGGACGTTTTAACAATAGCTAACGTTCTGAAATTGCGAAAATTCCCACCAATTTTGTAACAAAATCTGTCAAGTTAAGTTAATGACAGTAAAAGGTGAACACTTTCAGTGTAAATATACGATAATTGTCGAAACACATAGCGATAATATAGTTCTATTCAACGTGTTACCACATACACTGAGGATCGCCGAAATTCTTTACCGTCATACAACTAGAATTCTACATGACATGATTCCAGCACAGTTCTATTTTGTTGCTGTTAAATTAGAATGGTAGGTATACCTTCTTCTGGTTTAGCTGTTATTTGTTTTTGTAACGTGCATATTAACTTCCACTGTCTTCGTCGTATTTTGTAGTAGAAATGAGGATACTCATATGATTTACCCTTGACTTCTGGGGCTTCTAAAATTCCAAATATAAGATTTACTACGTATCTTTAAAATACATTGCTGCCCAGGTTCTTTTTGTGCAAGGGACCGGGTCGACTACAGCTCCCGTAGCACTGAAACTCAACCGGTTTATTGTGCCCCCTAGATGCCGTCTACATGCCAACATCCCTGAAGAAATTCAATCTTTGTGAGCGATGTTAATTAGTTTCTCCCCCCCCCCGCGCCATTTATACCTTCGTGTCCCGGCACCTCTATTATGTTCAGCCAGTTTCACTAATGTTTCACAGCAGTCTTGCAAAACTTTTGTACCGCATCTAATGCTTTTAGAGCAGCTTGGCTGTCAGATCTTATCTTGATCTGTTTGTTGTTAAATTCTTTTTCTAACATTGTTTTGGCGCAGTTAGTAATCGCTATCACTTCTGCTTGAAAAACAGCGTAACTGCCCAGATTTATACTAATGCTTTCTTCGGTGTTCGATTCATAAAACTCCAGTACTTTTTACTGTTTTGGATCCATCTGTGTAGCAAACTGATTCTGTTTGACTCCTCGGCTCATGCTCCTCTCTCAGGTGCGACTACCCTGAAAGGTTTCCTGAAGTCAAAGACAGTGCCGAGTCTGTCACAGCACATGCTTAGCACACCATCTTTGTTTATTCTTTCAAAAATTTCTGTGTAATCTCTCTTTTTCCATGGACCTCTCACCCCTAGAAGTGCTTGCTTCTCTACCACTAAGGGTAGAGGATGCAGATCTAAGATTATCTTCAAGGATGCAGTGGGCATAGTTGTCATCGCCCCTGTAATCGATAGATACGGTAGTCTCTGCACTTTCGCCAATTTATTTGTAGTCGTCCTGTACTTCGTTCTGTGCCACCATACCAGGGCCGCATAGGTGATTATGGGTATCACAACTCTAGTGTAGCCTACACCCAGAGAATCATTCTTGGTTTCAATCCCTATGTTTTACCTATTGTTCTTCTACAAGCCCGTAACGCCCGAATCGCTTTCGCGTTTATTTTTTCCATGTGCGAGTTGAAAGTGAGTTTGGTATCCAAAATGACTCCCAAGTACTTAACCTCCGAACTCATCTGCGCTTGATTCCTTGGTTCCTTTTTCGGATAAATGGTACTACAGTTGTTTTTAACGGATTTACTGTGAGACTCTCCGTCCCACGCCATCTTATCACGGTATTTATGACTTGCTGCATCAGACTGGATACAGTGTTGCCGTACTTCCCATTTATAAGGATAGTAATATCGTCCGCATACCCCTGTGCGTAGAATCCCTTTTCCTACAGTTCCCTCAGGAGTCCGTCGACCACCAGGTTCCACATCAGAGGAGAAAGTAACCCACCTTGTGGACAACCTTTGATGGCTGTCTCCTCTCTGGTTACTGTTCCTAAATATGTGATGATCTTCCGTCTTTTAGCATGGATTCAATCCACCTAGTAACTATTAGATTGGCTCATGCTTGCTTTACAAAAGCACCTTCTATGTCTAGAAAAGAACCCATTGCAATCTCTCGATTGTGTAGGGCCTTTTGTATTCTGCATGTTAGCTCGTGTACTCCTGGACAGAATGCGACATTTGATAATTGGAATTGTTGATATGCATTATAAGCTGATTATCCACTGTGTACCTAATAAGTTCAAGTGATTGTCTACTTTTAAATGACATCTTCCGAGTCCTAGTTAACCTACATTTTGGACTCGGCATTTATTTCCAAAAATTACTCCACTTGGTATACATTCTATTACCTCTAAAGGCTTGATTTATAGTGTTTTATTTTTTTTATTTATGTAATAAAGAATCCACCTAGCCACTATAAAAAGGTTCTTACTGGTAGTATTTTTATTAATGGATTTTTAAATTTTTAGCACAATTTAACTTCATTTTCCGAATTTGCGTAGCATTCATGCAATTAACTTTTATTTATTATAAGCGTAATATCATGATATTATCATACTAAAGTTTGAAACCGTATGTTTAAAAACGAATTTTGAATAATCTGACGTTTATAAATTTTTCTTTCTTTAACAAAAATAAAAATAAAGTTTTTCTTCAAACGTCAGAAAAACACGACTTTGTGTCCTTGGATACACACAGTTAAACATTCACTTTTACTCCTAGGAGTAAAAGTGACATAAACATTCACTTTTACTCCTAGGAGTAAAAGTGACACTTAATGAGCCAATGGCAACTCGTAATTTTTATTTTTTATAACAAAGCAATGACAGCTGGTATGACGTTCATTTTTGACTTTTTTAAAATTTTCTTGCTGAATTGCTTTTAATTTATGCGTTTGAAGAAAAAATAACATGTGTTATTCGGAGTAAAAGTGATTTTGTGTGCCTCGCATGAATGTCCGACTCGCTAGCGCTCGTCGTTCAAACGTCATGCTCGGCACACAAAATGACACTTTTACTCCTAATAACACAATATACTATTTCCTAGATTTTAGTAATTTCAAATTCAAATTCTAATTATGCAACCAATTTTACATAATCATTTATTTTTCGGACGCATACCTCGAACCACTTTTAGGTCTAATGCATAGGCAACCCGTCAGACGAAGGTGCATACATGTTGCGGTTGCATACATTCAAAGAACATTACTCATAAATTTCCATGAATTAATTTCAGTTGGATTTTTAAAGTTTTCCGGTAATATTGCGCAACTTTGCTTAAGTCTAATATTTTTCCAAATTTATTAGGTACTTTTCCTTACTAGAAAATTTACGAAATTAATTATTTAGCATAAAAAAAACTTAAAGCAAAATATTTATTTCAAACTTAAAATTACATTCTTTTAGCACTTTGATTTTCTTTGGTTTTGACTTTTAGTTCTATAAATGTTTTTATTTTTTATTTGTTCTTTGAGATTAGTTTAATTCCTACTTGTTTTAAAACACTCTTTGTAAGTACAAGACAAAAAAAAATGTATTTAGAATTTACAAAACGTTCTGCGAAACCACACGTATAAATTTTCAACATAAAAATACCTATCTCAACGGCGAGTTTGAACTAGAAAAAATATTTTTAAAATTAGCAATCGCTCTAAATAGAAAAACACCGATAAAAAAATTAAATTTCAAAGTTCAGATACGCATCAAATCAAGTAACAAGATTTCATTGTGAATATTTTAAAATTAAAAATTAACGAGTAAAGGTTATCAATTGTCAAGGGCGTTATATAACTTTCACACTTTTATCTCGTTTTGTACTCCTAAGATTGATATAAAATCTTACATTTTAAATTTAAACGCGCATCAATGAAATACTATTTTTGGTTTGCCCGCCACTACGCTGTTAGTTAAAGAAAAATGCGATGTTGCCGATTTTTCATAAAAATCCTTAACTCTATAAATCTTCCGGAAGAAACATTAAAATTGCAAATACTCTCTCTTTCTTTCTGTCTATTTATCAATCTATATCTGTTTGGCTCATCTATAATTTGCTTCATTTCTTCGTAATTCAGAGTGACCTTTGATTTGATATTTTTTAGCACTGTAATTTTGTTTTAAAATTAAAAGTCACGAGCTACTAAAATTTGATTGTTCTGCCAGAATTATGGGCTATGGCAAACATTCAAAATATTAGCTATTCAATCTCAAACAGAAATGGAGAATCAGCAAACAATGTAGAGGTTCTAAACTTAGTTTCTGTGTTGTTGGCATCTTTTCACCGATTTTATAACCTTATTGTACCTATTAGTCATGGCCAATTTTATTTGCTTCTGCTGAAGCCTAAAATTAGGTTCTGAGAAAATAAGCCTTTAGTCCTCTCCGTGGCGCCACTTAGCAAGTTGATTGTCTGTTTACTTTAATAAATAGCACGATGTATATATATATACAAACCAATGAATAGCAATAGCACATATACTCGGGGATGGCGCTGGGAGGAGGATCTGTCAAAATTTTATAAAGCCATAGTCAAGCGAAGAGCTGATTTAATTACTAAGCAATCTGTCATTGTCATATTTTGATATTAGTAACTATTTTATAAATAAATTTCAATACACTGTTAAAATAGTTCCAATCCAAAGCCTACTTTGAATGAAACAGAGCATAGGTATATGTAGTCCATTTAATTTCCATTTGAAACACGTTGGCTTTGGATATTAAGATTCACTGTATCTGAATCTGGATTATGGGTGGAGGGTGACTAGCGGTACATGCACTTAGGCCTCGAATTGGGCTACCTACGTTGCAACATCCTCCTCTTAGGCGCATCACTCAAGCCATCCTAACCTTTGGATGAACCTGAGGATACTAGCCAGAGGGATGCTGCTAATACTGGCCATACTTGGCCAGAAGTCCCCTTGCATGGATCCTTTGGTTGGAGCGAGTGCAGGGCATTCGCACAGAATATGCTCTGCTGTCTCGACTTCTAAGTTGCAACCACGACGAGTTGGATCCTCACTTAGTCACATCCTGTGCGTGTGCTTATTTAGTTTACAGTGTCCTGACAATATTCCTACAACAAGTCGTAGTTTGTCACTTGACAAAAGTTTGCCATCTTCAATGAGGGGATGCAAATGCCACCATTGTTTATGTTGACCCATCTTCCGCTGTTGCGATTGCGGGTTTCCTATTCGATTAAGGTATTAAGCGCAATAATTGGGGATAGTGGGAGTGCTGGTTCGGGGCCACAAAAAAGTTGTTCCGAGCCTTGCCTTGCCAAACCATCCGCCCGCTCATTACCGTATAGTCCAGAATGTCCTTTGACCCAAACGAGTTCTAGGACATTGTCAATAGCGACTTGCCCCAGAGTGCTGCGACATTGGAGTATTATTCCTGATACAACTGGGCAGTTGTTCAGTGCCAACAGAGCAGCTCTGCTGTCAATCTTGTTCTGGATTCTTCGTACAAAAATTGCGCTTGCACCCTGCCTAATGATGTGCTTTCTTGGAGGTCTACGCAGTGGCGGACTGGCAAATTTAACCGGCCCGGGAAATTTGGTAGTGACCGGCCTCCTCTCACTATTATTATGGTGGCCCATAAAAAATGTCGTTTTTTTTTTGTGGAAAACTTTATTTAATAATAAAACAATAAACATCAAATCTTATTCACTAAAGTATAAACCATTATGAAGCAATGTCTTTCGCCATCTTTCTGCAAGAAACTCAATGCCGCAACGGTACCATGCTGGATCTTTCGAGGCAAAGAATTCTCGGCATGCAACTTCAACTTCTTCAGCTCTTGTGAAATTCCTTCCACGCGGGAAGTGTTCCATCGATCGGAATAAGTGGTAATCTGAAGGTGCAAGGTCTGGCCTATAAGCTGGATGAGGTAGAAGCTCTAAATCCAACTCCCTAATTTTCAATATCAATATGGGGTCTGGCATTATCTTGCTGTAGAATTGCGCGCTCCCTATGTACCAATTCAGGGTAACACCGACGTAGAGCATCATGCATCCTGTCCAACTGCTGACTATAAAGGTTGCCGTCAAAGGTTCTTGCAACAGGAACCAACTCAAAGTGAATAACGCCTTGAAAATTCTACCATACACACAACATTACCTTTGTCTGAAACCTTTCTCGTTTTGGGACACGTAACGAAGGTTACCCGATGGTAGTCCATTGATTTTCTTTGTTAGGATTATTAAAATATATCCATTTCTCATCACAAGTAACGATCCGTTTAAAAAACGTTCGTCCCAAGTATTTGAAAGCAGCCGATTTCATAACTCGTCTTTCTGCCATTGCTGGTGTCAATTCATGTGGAACTTATCTGCAGGGTCGATTGGCTTTTCCAATTTGATGTAAATGACGCCGTATGGTTTCTTTGAAATAGCCAAGTTCTGCTGAAAACTTACGAGTACTTGTAGATGGATTAACTTCAACAGCGTCTCAACAAATTAAGCCGACCAGAACCTTGTTTCCTCTTGAGACTTGTATCTCCTTCATTAAATTTTTTGAACCAACGTTGTGCCAAGTGAGTGGTCACTACACCCTCTCCTTCCATTTCACATATTTTTTTTAACTGCGGCAGTTGCAGAAAAGTTTTGTTTCCAATAATTACGCAAAATTATCAAAAGTTCGTACTTTTCGTCTGCCATTATGGCGTTTGTTGTAGCTTAGAAACAAAAGTAAATCGGGCAGAAATATTCGCCTACTTGACTAGTTTCGAATGGTATATAACAATATCACATTTAATGTTTTTCAAACGCGAGTAAAAGAGCTCTATAAAAAACGACATTTATTATGGGCCCCCTAATAAATCGGTTGTCAAAATAATATGACTAATAAGAAACTGTGGAACTATACTACGTCAATGACTAAACCTTACAAATAAAACTAGTAAATAAATGCACAACGCACCTGCAATGTAGCAATTTATTGTATTAAAGTAGATATCAAACAAATAATATATAGCCAAACCGTCACTACGTGATCTCCTGGCTGCAAATGCCATACGATAAATTAAATTAAATTGATATTATGTTCGAAAATAGAACCACGGGACCGCGGTTAGTTTTTTCAGGAAACCGGTACTATTTACGAACGCGGTTCCTGAACGCTGTGGTCAATTCTGCGTACCACAGTAACCGCGATCTGAGCGCGGTTTCGTGGTAAAATATTGTGACATAACCTTAAACTCACAACTATTACACACTACAGACCATTCGCGCAGAAGAGTGACAGTTGTTTTATAAGTTATCTGTAACCACGCCGTTCGAAAATAATAACGCGAACCGTAACCGTTCAGGAACCTCGAACCATAACCGCGGTCCCGTGGTTCTATTTTCGAACATAATATAAATATCAGCGGCATCGGCATGAAACATAATAAAGAGATAATTAGGGAAACAATAATAAATAAATACGGCGAACAGGTCTTTGAAGTCGCCGGTTGCGGGTAAGTAAACGATTTACCTGCAGTCAAAACCATAGGAACAATTTCTGATAATATTGACCGGCCTCAGTACTACCGGCCCACCGGGAAAGTTCCCGGACTCCCGGCGGCCCAGTCCGCCCCTGGGTCTACGTCATCTGAGAAGATGCCTGGCCCTGTACCTTCTGAGGTTTTGGATCCATCAGTATAGATGGATATATATGGCTCGGATGCATCTTCAGAATTTAGATAGATTCTGAAGTGCTTCCTGAATGTGTAGGTGGGTGGGAGAGAGTCCATTTTTGCTTCCAGAAGGGGCATCCGAAGGATTGCCTCTCTTAGGATCTGATGGTATCTTCCCCCAGCACCTTGTATCCTTCCGCAGTCTAAGAGCAGACTTTAGTGCCATCTCCTCCATATGGGGGTCCAGTGGTGAGAGGCCCAAAGCAGCTTCCAGAACTGCGGTTGGGGTAGAACGCATGGCCCCCGTTGTACACATACACGCCAGTCTCTGTACAACGTGTGAGATCTCGCTTGCTGCAGTAACTTGTCTGATACTGGGCCACCAGACAAGTGCCCCGTAAAATAGCATTGGCCGAATGATTCACTGTATATAAATTGTTTGCACTATTTTAAATTATGTTTTTGGCGTATTCCTCAAGATAATAGATTAATTACAAAAAGAAACACGTACACGTACGTCAAACTTATGCTCAGGGATATCAAATTATCAACTAACTTTGCATGACCAACCGTGATCCAGGCAAAGACAAAAAAACTTTGTATCGAGTGTAAAGAAAACCTGAAGCACTCCTATTTTTTTAAATTATACTAGGGCGTTTTTTTATGTTATCTACCTAGCTATGAAACAGAAAAGCGGCGATGTTAAACCAATTATTAAAAAATAGCTGGGACATTTAGAAGTACATGTGCTAAGTTATGATTAATTTGTGCTGTTTATAGAGATTTGGGAAGGTTTACTTACTTCTTATTAAAATGAGTGAAATAAAGGTGGCACATCGCAGTGTCATAAAGTTTGGCCTCGTTGGAGAGGGATACAAATCTTTTTTATTAAATTATCACCGGAGATGACACGTGGGTACATCACTGGGACCCTCCCACTAAACATGAATCCATGCAGTGGGTTCACAAGGGCTCTCAACTACCAAAAAAGCCAAAACACAACAGTTTTCTGGGATACTGAAGGGGTCTTGCTTATTGAATATATGCCGAGGGGATTACCATAAATACAGAGGCCTATGTAAAGCTGCTCTGGAGAAAAAAAAGAAAAAGCTTGTTGCTGCATGGCAATTGTCGGGTTCAGAAGGCAAACAAAGTCCAGTGGATAAACAATGACTGTTAGTTCATAGAGTTAAGGCATCCACCTTATAGCTTCTTCAGACTTCTTTCCATTCAAACACTTAAAAATGCATCTCAGAGGAAAGCGTTTTGCATCTCAGTAGCACTCGAAAAAGCTGTTGAACAATATTTTGCAGAGTTACTGAAGGAATTTTTGTCTGATGGTATGGAACAATTGGAAAAAAGATGGAATAAGTGTATAAGTGTTGAAAGGAGTTACGTACAAAAATAAAGGGTTGTTAATGTGATACATGTTCTGTTTCATGTCTAGGTAGATAACTTAAAAAAATTCCCTCGTATTTTTAGATATCAAAATGAAATTTGGTGTATGTGATATAATACATAGATACTCTTAAAAACTGCATTTTTTGACATAGAACGCAAGTTTCTTAACCTCAACTTTGTTATTTTAAATAGAACACCCTATATACTGGGTGATTCGCGTAAGACGCGCACATATACGTACATATCAGCTGCTAAAAATACATTCAAATTAAAAAAAACAATGTTTGATCTAGTAAGGTAGATATGTTCACAAATTACTTATTGTTTACCTATTCGTTAAAAGTTCCATTACGGTGATTTGCATTAAAATTGCTATTTTTTTATATTTTTGTACTAACAATTGATATACCTAATAAGTTTATTTTATTTTCTTAATTTTGTAGTTATTCTTCAGTGTGAAGTATAACCTTGTCATGACCTTTAATTATTATCATTCTGAAGCTACCTCTGATTACATATGTTTAATTGAAAATAGATTTTACGAACACAAACAATTGCATAGGTTTACATGGACACGACCAACGAAGAAACTACAGTCTATGATAGATTATTTTATTACGAAGCACAAAATGTAAGTACGTGTTCAAAGAGGCTCACAATGCGGATCCGACCACCATCCAATGCATGCCAAAGCAATATTTAAATTTAGACCCAACAATACAAATCAGCAAAGTGAAACAAAAGACATGGCACAAGAAAATAAATATCTACCTATACCTAATTCAGAGGCATTTTATAATGAATCTACCCAATTTATTTTTAAACTTGGAGTGGCCAATAAAATGCCAAATAATGTTGATGGAAGCCCCGAAATAATATATAATACCTTGAAGTTGAAGAACATATGGTATGAAGCTGCTAAAGAAGCATTGGGGTTAAAAGAAAAGAAAGATCAATGGAGAAAGAAAGAGTGGTGGAGCGAAAAAATAAAACAGCAGATCTTACAAAAAAAGTACCTTTGTGGGAAATGGTTAAACACGAAAAACGATGAAGCGAAAACAAAAAACCGGATGTGGGAAAGAAAATGTGAAGAGATAGATAGCTGTCTGGGAGGATCACAATCTACGCAGGCATGGAAGATACTGAAAATTTTACGAAGAAATTACAGAGAAAACCCAGATGTAAACATAATAAGAATGAACGAATGGGCGAGACCCTATAGAACCCTGCTAACAAAAACCAGAACTACCATACAGTAAAATAAACTATGACACAGAAGAGTATGACATCGTTGATGATATAAGTATAAAAGAAGTAGTGGAAGCAGTGAACAAACTAAAGACCAAAAGATCCCCATGCCCAGAAATATTCCAACAGAGTTAATTAGGAATAGCCCCCCAAATAACTTTTGGGTATATCGCAAAAATTTTTAGTAAATGTTTAAACGGAGAGAGTCTACCAACAGAATGGAAAATAGCCTACATATCTACAATATTTAAAAAAGGAAAAAGAACAGGCTGCAATAACTACCGTGGTATAAGCCTGACGAGTCCTACAATGAGTTCTTTGTAGGGCAAAATATTGAAAAATCGTTTAGAGAGAGAGTTAAAAATTGACGAAACCCAAAGTGGATTCAGAACTGGTATATCGTGTGTTGACAATATATTTTGCATTACCCAGTTACTAGAAAAGGCAACAGCATATAATACTGTATAATTCGCTAATAGATAGATAAGTAATTGAAGATTAACATAGATCAAGATTATTTCTGAATTTATAAGCCGGGTTGCCTATTCCAATTGTGAATCACCCAGTACTTATACATTTTTGGAATTTCCATTTAATTTTACGTATGATACCATCAAGTTTGAAAGATTGTGATGACAAAGTACCACCTTAGTGCCATTTGAAAAAAGAGTGTTATTTTTGAAAAACCATATTTGCCAACTTTAGATCATTCTAATACGACATCAGCGAAAACAGCTGAAGTTGTTGAATGTTGGAGCACTCTGACTTTCATTTTACGTAGGCCGTCGCACTCTACATTAATAAATAAAATTTTCTTTGTCATCAAAAAATATCAAACTTGGTACTAGCATGCTTAAAATTAGATGTACATTCTAAAAATGTATAAATATACAGGGTGAAGGTAATGGCCTGCAACATGGAAGGCTAAGGCCTCCTAAATCGCTTTTCATACCTCGGTTGTTTCGCACGCTATGCGTACGGGGTGATGTGATAAGCATCACGCCTTCGACAACCGCCTACCTTCCCTACTCCACCTCCGCTTTTCGGTTACCAATTAAATTAATATTTTCAGTAACTGGCTGGCCACCCGTCGAGCATCCGATTCGGGTTTGACTGCCTTAATCAGTCAGCCACTCCGGCGATAAATATACAAGGTATTCCATTTAATATAACAAAATTGTTAATTCCAGAGAAACCGAAAGTGTGTTCTATGTCACCAAATTCAAGAGCATATTACATACACCAAATTTCATTTTGATATCTTAAAAAATATAGGGTTGCCCCAGGTTTCATTGACACCTTGTAAAAAAAAATTGGTATCTATTTAAAAACAAGAGTTTCAGTTATTAAAAACAAAAACCTGTAATTTCTAGATTCCTTTAAAGTGTGCTTGACTTTATCAGTTAAAATAGCAGCAAAACATGCTAAAATAAAACTTTGTGACGCTCTTAATAGTATTTTATGTATCTAGGACGAAAAGTAAGTCTTTAAGGTATGAGCAAGTTGTTTACGGCCGAGGCGGGTAGCCGAGGCCGTAATTACTTACGAGTACCTTAAAGACACTTTTCGTCTGAGGTACATACATAATTTTATGTCATACTGGTTTCTAAAGTTGTTAAATTATTAAAAGAAATCTCCAGCAATTTGTAGCAGTATTAGTTTTAAGTAAGTAGTCTAAGGTGCAACAATTCGTATCTCCTAGCAACGAGCATTTATAGAACAAAAAGTGACACTTTAAAGAACTAGGACTTTAAAATGACACTTTAAAGTCCTAGCACTTTAAAGTGTCACTTTTCGTCCTATAAATCGTTCGAAAAACGTTGCTTTAGAAACGAGTATGACATAAAATCAATTTTGAAATACAAAAGGTCGGTATTCCAATGTCATAAGTAAAATTTGAAGTTGTGTTTAATTACCATGGCAACCATCGCTTTTTTACACGTTAAAATCAGTATAAGACTATATTATCATTGTATTGTAAATTTAAATACAGTTTTTCTTAGTAAATACTTTGTTTATGAGATCAGAACGAATTTTAAAATAACTAATATCAAAGAGTACTCTTTGCTAATATGACCAGAAAAAGAAAATTTCACAATATTTATAAAGTAATATAAAACTTAATAATAAATAAAATAACAATAACAAAATCATCATTTAAAAAACGAAAAAATTGAACTTCCAAAATCTTTAGGCAAACAGATAATCTATAAAAGAAACTTCATTAAAAGTTATGAACAAAATGTGTTAAAATGCTTTTCAGTTGAATAGATTTGCTTGTTATCTATCAGCTTATCATAAACCAAATATTCGGCGGCACAAATATTATCTGTAGGAAGTTTTGCGTATCATTAAATTTTCGGAATTTCTAAGCATGAAGCAAATATTTGATCATGTTGCAATCAGCCTTGGTGTTAATTCGGCATCCACGATATGTTTTTAAATAAAGAAATCAAGCAATTATCACTTATAATCTCACAAGAGCATTCATTCTTTCCGGAAATTTTTAGGTGTGCATTTCAATAACGTATTAATCGGCCCGAGCGGAACGCGGGGGCCGATTACGTAGTTAAAATGCACTACTAAAAATTTGTCGGACATGAATTAATGCTCGAGTGTAGATTCGGTAAGAAAATCGTAACGACATCGCACTAAAAGCAATAATAATTCAGTACATATTTAAATTTTAGAAACGTAACCATAGCAACTTGTACGTCAACTGCCACATTTGACATAAAAATTTCTACTTATTAATTTCGCCTAGGTAGGTCTAGCGACAAACAAAAAATTTTCGAGAAATGTAGGCGTGGGCGTGGTAACCATGCTCAATATTAACGTTTCTATTGGTCGTTAATTAGTGTCTTACGATTTTCAAAATAAGTCGGGCCATAATGAAACTGTGTTAAATATTATAGTTATTTGTATAACTAGGGAGGAAAGCCATGTATTCTCTCCCGCGGATGAAGTTTAATCATCCAAGGGAGAGAAGAAGGCTTTCCTCCAGTGTTATACATATAATTTTTTCTACGACTCATTTTTAAAATCATTTCGATGATTTATTATTTTAGATTTCCTTCTGAATTTCGTTTATCAAGATACAGTATGTTGTGCGTCGTTTCCAAGGTAGTGTTGCTATAATTCTTCTCCCTAGGGAGGACATTGCCTACTTTCGGCCCTAATTTCAGGGAACAAAAGCCTACTTTCGAAACAAGGAGTAGAAAAAATATTTTATATTTCTTTTTTGGGTTTTACGCCACCAGTTAATAAAATGAAAATATATTAATCAACTAGTAACAACAATAATATATAACGTTTCGTAGACGTCTCCGTTTTCAAACAATTCAAAAAATATTTAAAAAGATTTATAAACGAGTTAAGTTTTGCAATTTAATTTGACATACAAAACTAAAAAAAAAAAAAACTGGTGGCGTAAAACCCCATAAAGAAATATAAAATGCAAAACTTGCAACAACAATCATTTAGAAAATACTAAACATTTTATTAGATTGGTTATGAAATAGGAAAACCTCATGGCCAGCATTGCCCTCTTGGAGTTGTAGAGATATAACAAGATTATTTGTAAACCAAAGGCCTCGGGTTCTATCACCGTTGAGGTCAGGTAAAACTTGTAATGCGAAAAATTATTGAAACTTTGTCCTATTTTAAATAAGAGAGAAAAACGTAGAGTCCAAAGCCAATATATATTGTGAAGTTTGGCACGATAAAGATCCTTCCCAGGAATGAAAGTTTCTCGGGCTCGACAAAGTCTAGTCGGGTGGCCATAGATTGGCAGTCGCCCTGTGTTAGGATCCTTGCTACTCACAAGCTTAGTTAAAAAAATCTAAGAATTTTATTTGGAACTTAACAAAAACAGTTTTAATTTAAATGTTCCACCTAAAAATGCCACTTTTAATTTTTTTTTCACCGAGGTCCCTCTCCTTAGCTTTGGAAGCATTGCAGCGCAAGGACTTACAGGATGTACCCCCTTATAATTTATCTTTCGCTTCCATTCTAGATTTCCCCAATATACATTGCCGTTTTATTGCCAACACATTACAATTTTGGTGGCTAGTGCCTTATTGAACAGTCTGCAGTTAAAGTGATCATTATATTTCTTCAGATTATTTAATGGGAGCTTGTTAACAATCGCATTAGGAAAGTCATAGCATTCCTGTGCTGCTTCTCACTTAAGGATAGTCTTATTAGGGTTGCGCCCTAACCTACTAAATCCAATGGGTATTGTGTTAAATACGAATTTAGTCTATAACATAACAGATTATGCTTCTTGGCGACTTCACGGATGGTTCTGGACTTTCCAGTTCATTAGGGTTTTGGTTACTTTCGATTCAACAACGGTGCGGAACTTAAAACAGTCTCATAGTGTTCTGCTTGATAGATCCATTTCTTCGTAGTCCAAATCAAAACCTAAACTTCTCTGAAAATGATTTTTGGGCTCGAAAGAACTCTTGGAGATTATTGTCAGTATAATGAAACACGCAATACGAACAAATTCAAGAGCAACGGGAGAATTCGGGAATCCTCAAGATGCGTACGCTCGAGAATATCCTACAGATGTGTGTTTGAAAGCCGAATAGAAGCGTGCGATAGGATATAAGGGCGTTCAAGGGTAGATTGCGAGCAGTTTACTCACAGACACGACTACAAAGCGCGGACGAATATAAATAATGGTAAAATAAATAACCTTCTCGGTGTACATAAATTAGTGTAATTTTAATGTTGTTAGGGTTAATGGTTGTTGTTGCTGTTTTTTTAGTTGAATAATCCGCACAGACCCACAAAATTGCTTTTAAATCGTTACAAAAGCATATACCTCAGTTTCAAATATGGAAGCGTATTTCTCAAAAGGAAATTAAATCTCTCATTTAGTTCTCACCATAGTGCTGCTTCGGCATCGGATTTTGAACAGCTTTTTTTATCGAATTATTAAACTTCCAAGAGGCAGGTCCTTCCAAGTTCTTCCTACTTGATATGGTCCTAGCCTAGATTGTTACCTCGAAGAGTGTAGCTTTTATGAATTCAGCTTGGAGTTTTATTACATATATAGTCTTATAGTTTGACCTCTCCCTAATTATCATCTGAAGAGGGAAATAGATCAAAAAAGGTTTCTGTTACAACGGTGGCCGTTATTTTCATAGTTATGGTAAGATGAGTAAGTTTCTGAATCTTGTTTAATATTGGTTTGGTAGTTTCTTGCTTTACCTTAAACTATTATACCAAAATTGCATATGTTCGGGCAGATCATTGTAGAATACGTACATATATTCGGAATATTATGCTTGCTCTTACAATCCAGGATTTACCTAAGTTCATCCAACTACTAAAAATGTTTTACTACTCACGCCGAGTTAATTTTCCCCCTCTAAGATAAAGAAGTCCCGAATACCCTATCTTATTCCTTCGCGTAAATAGTACCATGGTTATATTTTGGAAACTGGCCAACAGCCCTTTGCTTTGGTCCACCTAGCTACAAAATTTAAAGCTTGCTGCTTAGGAGTTTAGGCTTCCTGGCCATATTCATAAGTTTCCCTTCTGTTATGATGACCAATTCATTCGCGAAGTCTCTTTTAAACGACTTGGCGTCGTTAACGTTGATATACCTCCCGCCCGTATTTGAAACATTTGTTCTCTGTCCGTTGCCTTCAGCGGAGTTTGTAGCTCTATATTAAGTGTAGAGAGTGTGTGCCTCGTTATACTCTGCAATAGACCATTCCGCAGATAAAATCGTTAACCAAACGACTAAATGGCCTCTCTCTTTCTCTCTCTCTTTCTCTCTCTCTCTCGCTCTCTCCGGAGTACCAACCTTGAACAACGACTAAATGGCCTCTCTCTTTCTCTCTCGCTCTCTCTGGAGTACCAACCTTGAACAGTGGGAGATTTTTGTAGAAATTCTTAGCGCTGCATTAGATTCGAACTTTGTGTCAAAACTCCTAGCTCGGAACTTAACACTCTTACCATTTCCTACCTAACATGAATCCATCCATGACCACGTTCTACCTGCGAACAAATGACTATCATTAGAATCCCTAATATTTCACCAAATAACAATACTCTTAACATGCAATCTATCCATCTGATGGAATTGAAGAATATGTTAGTAAAGGGTTTTTATATGTTCACAAATGTACCCTTTTAACGAGGTAAATGAGCGTTGTTTAAGTTCATAACCCTGTTCTATAGACAAAACAATTACAGTGTTTACCAATGCATACCGCCTCTGATGTGCCTGCTGAGTACTTTCTCAATCATCTTAATCACAAGTCACCGATGGGAACTTGAGAAGCCATCAAGTATTTGCTTCAGAATACCATTCTGTCCTGCCAGTCTTTGATATAAAAGCCCCCCTGGTAAGTCTCCATATTTTTTAATAAGTAACTGAGAACCATATACTTTCTTCTAAGTAAGTAGAAGCTCCGATCCCTTTTGCGGCAGTAGAAAAGTTCAGTAATTTAAATGTTAATCGAATTAGCAGTTTATTTACCAAGCCATCTTTGTTAAATAAGTTTTCCACTGAGGCAACTTAGTTGTCGAAACACGTATTTTTTTTAGTAGTTTACTGTGCTCTTCAAAATTCTATAGCGTTGCATTCAAGCGGATCACAAGCATAAAGCTCAGGTTTAATCATTTACTACTTATGTCGTGGAAATTTTCCAATCTGCCCTTGGTGCCCCCTGTTTACAGACGTATCAAAACCTACTTTTTTTCTGCCAAATATCACAATGACTTATCCAGGAAAGCGTACTTAAATAAGTTTAGCGTTGTATCCTGTAATTTTTATGTGCTCATCTGCACCTGCAGTCTCTAAAGAGTATCTCTTGAAGTCTGGCACATTCCGGAGATTTTCCGAAATCCTTTCAGCGCCTTAATTTAAAAGAAAAGTAAAGTTGAAGTAGGTCACACGGTTAATAATATTTCTCACTCTCAGAGGTCGGCTGGTTTCTCCAATGTACGGTCTATCGCATTCGCATGGTATATATACAATTTTTGGAACTTAGGTCTTCGTTTTCAGGTTTGATCCTGGTTAGTGTTCTTGTGGATTTGAAGGTTTTTTCCTATTCTTCGAACCTGAAACATTGTTTATAATCAACAAATAATTATTATTATCTATAGGTATGCTTTATAAAGATCGTTCTACTTTTCTGACAACTCAAAATATTTAAAATTTAAATTCTGCATTAACTTCTAATAAACACTAAACACTATGAGTTTTTGGCAGCATTTTATATAGCATCAGCAGAATTTTATTATTAAGCATAACTCATTAACTTTATTTGAACTTTAACAAAACTGATAAAGTTATCTTAATTATCAATTGTAGTAGTTTCCACTTGTAAACGAAAATGTTAATTAATTTCCAGAATTTGGGAGATAAAAACCCTTGGCAACTAAAATTATTTACTCCTTTGAACTATATGAACTAGTCGATGTTCCAAACTTTCAATAAACTTATTTTTTCCTATAGCTAGGTTAGTTACCCCATAAAATTGTTATAAAATGTAAATCGAAAGGATGTTTTAATTGTATTATGATTACCTAAAAGCTACAAATAGCTTCAATAATATTTTTCTGAAATAATAATGTCCAAAATATCTACGTTTTAATTAAAATTAAAATACGTTAAATAACACTATACAGGGAATTTTTCTTTTTAGTATACATATCCCCTATGTATACTTTTATAATAAACGCAAATAGGCAACCCACTATACACCATAAACGTCACGTCACGTGGTGCGTAAAGGTTATGTTTCATGTTTGTAAATAAAAAATAAATCAAAATAAGTGGAATATCAACATAATTTTAATTCAACGATTAGTCTAAAACATAAAATATCAACAATACAAAACAGAAAGGAAAATAAAAACAGCAACAGTTAAAGACTAATTTTTTGACATTAACTTAATTTGATGATTTTTGCCACAGCATGCTAATTTTTTAACGTTTACAGTGTATAGTGGGTTGCCTATTTGCGTTTATTATAAAAGTATACATAGGGTATATGTATACTAAAAAGAAAATTTCCCTGTAGGTAAATATGTGCTTAATAAATATAGGTAAATTTTAAATGTAAGTTAAGAAATATCCCAATGACATCACTTTTCCCTAGGTTTGAGGTAGAATACCAAAATCTAGTAACACCGCTTTTGGTTTTGAAAGATGTTTTTAAAAGTCACATACATTTTTAGCTTGTGCCATTTGATTTGTAATGCAATACCAAAGTGTATTATGTGGTAGCATTGCATTTTAAAATGATATACACGTCTATTCTCTAACTTAAAATCGAATAGAAATGACTCAATTCGAACAGAGATGAGTCCATCGAATAGAAATGGGTCCCTAACTCCTTTTTGATTGTAGAAAGAACCCAAACCGCGTCGATAGAAATCAAAATCGACATGTATAGGTCTTACCAAATGTCATGGGCCGCGAAATGCGCAAATGAACAAGAGAGAAAGCTATAGAAAAGGTCAGGCGACACGAGAAAGTGAATCCTAAAAACAATGGTCACTTAATAACACGTGTTTGACTTATAACACCAACACTTATAGTACACCTATGCAATTTAGTCTTGAAAAAGACAAATTTTTCAAACAATTGGCAGGAACTCAAAAAACAAAAACAACAAACAAAACACATGCAAAAACGACTACAAACACAACAAAACATTAAGGTTAGGTTGAAACAGCTGATGACAGATGATGTTTTTAGAATGATCTATAACATCGCGGGCCGACGAATTTTGGTTTCTGCGCCGGAGCCCATGACATTTGGCAAGACCTATACGCTGTCAACGGATAGAGATTGCTGTTGCGCCTGCGCAGTGCTGTCATTTATCACATGTTTTGTGTTTAAGCTAGTTGACGAGCATACCGAGTTTTGCTAGAATCTGAACCACAACGTCCACAACTCACAATTGTTTAATATTGTACACAAATCATCCCATACATTTTCAATTACGTTGTTATCAGCCTCCATAGATTTTATTTTCCCATGTAATAAGATCTTATTGGCTGCTATAAAGTCAACCAAAATATTTAATTGTTCTGGAGACGTCTTTTTTATGTACCTATTAAGTATTTGAGATGTTTACTCTTTGAAAAGTAATACAAATGGCACAAATCATTTAAGCCTACCCCTTATAGTAATTCCCCAAGAATCGGATTATCACTTTCTTCCCCTTAAGAATAAATTGTCACTTGCAAACTTATATTTTGCCGCTTAAATCACCTATCTTATTACACGCCTGTCAGATTCACATCAAGATTTATGTAAACAGCAACTGATAGAAATCGTTTTAAAAGATGACAAGTAACTTCTACTAACGTTACGCAGTACGAAGTATCAGAAATTGCACTCGTAATCAGTGGCGCCTCATGACTTTAGGAATGGGTGATAAAATTATTAGGTCTCCCCCCAACCCTTTGGGGGTGAGCTGCAGGGGCAGCCTATCGGTTGCGCGAAATTTCTTTCAAAAATTCATCGTCTTTCGCAAAGATGCAACCCGAGGAGACATTAAAAATAATGAAGTAGAACGCAAATCTTGTGAAAGTTGGGATGCGATAAAATTTGTTACAAAGTATTAAAAAGTTGCTAAGATAGAATTATATAGAACCTCGACTTGTTTTACAAGAAAGTCACACTCTAAACAATACACAGTCTTAGGAAGGATCCGACGATAGTATGGGGAACGTTGTATGCGCGCCGCGCACAGTCTAAGTTATCGGGCAGAGTAGAGCGCTGAACAGCTCCGAACGCCGCTCGATCACTCTCGAAAAGCAGCATTTGCAACAAATTCTAAGCGAATTTAAGCCCCTATATACACGAAACCAGAAACATTTTCAATGTTAAAAATTCATTTACAATCGTGCCGTATACGAAAATTGACTCAGTATATTCCTCTATAAGCGAACCTGCTTCAGTTGAACGCTTGTGGTCTGCAGTATGTACCACAGAACACGTATGTAGGTACTACGGAGCGGCATAACCTTCAGGGGCTTGCTGTGTGCGACATATAGCTACGAATAATTAGGAATGGAAGTAATTATTTCATTCTTTTCTGGTTATATCAACTGAATTAAAGAAAATGATTTCGGATTTTGAATAATAAAAAACATTTAACCGAAAAATATAGGTGAAGCAGCGCTTCACCTGCGTCATTAGACCAGCCGCCACAGAACTCGTTCTTACGAGTTTCTAACAGGCCATCGGCCTAGGCTTCGGCCATAAGAGGAAGAAGAAGCCACTGCTCGTAATAGAAGTTGGACATTTCAATTTGTAAACATTCCAATCCGATTTGACAACTTTAGTCGATTTAGAGAAAGTTAGTGAATAGACTTGATAATCTCCACCTCGGCAGTTCCAATACTTCTATCTTTTATGCTATGCCAAACGGATATAAGTGTGTTGCATAATCTAAAGGCGCAGGTGACAAAGCGCATACAATTGACTGTGCCCACAGCAGACTTTTAAAGAAGCAGAACCGTCTGCAACATGCTTGAAAATAAAATTGGGATTACGTTATTTGATATTGTAAGACTTGACAGTTAGGTTAAAAATTAAGTAAGGTAGTACTTGTAATAGAATGGGTGGCCCGATCCTCTCTCCCACGAAGACCGGTTTTTGCCCTATATAGGGATTTGTACAGGCTAATAATAATAGTACTTGAATCAAACATTTGTTAAAAAGCACCTTGTATATAATACTCGTGCTTTTTTTTCTGAAACAAGCTGTATACATACACTTGGGAATCTTGGGTTAAGAAAATAATGCCCTGAAGTTAGGGACCATAAAGCAGTGTTGACATAACGTAAATATTAAATAAGGCAGGCGAAATTTCCTTTTGCTATTTTTTAAGTATTTGCATATCTTATTAAACAATACATTTTGTTAGCTTCAAATATTTATTTTACTTAGCACAGACAGTCCATGTGCCATTTTTTAACCTAACTCGTAACTGTCTTCAGACGTATACGCTGAACAGAAATTCTTACATAAAACCTTTTAAAAAATGAAGTTAAAGAAATTATCTCCTAATTTCAGGTAAAATGCGTGTTTTGTATATAAAACTGGTGTTTCTTTTATTGTAGGTGCTATCTTACATCAACTGTTTTTAACTACCGTTTTGAGAATATTTTATTGTTATAATAATTATTCTTTCCAAAACCACAAGTCCTAGGTTTCTACGAATGCACTTTCACGTAGCAATTAACCTGTACCGTTTTTTATTAGAATAAAATGTGAATTATAATATTAGTAAATATTGCAACACCGTACAAATGCTTGGAATAACTACGTGAATCATTGAACGGCTAACTTCAGTGCGGATATGACGAACAGTAGTAAAACGAGCAGTCGCAGATGGCAGTGTAATTCGATCGCTTGTTTCGAGTAGAAGTGAATTTTGTGCATGCATCAAATTGAATTTGGCTTATCGTGTAGAACAAATTATCTTTAACCGCAGTGTTAAATCAGTAGTGATTGGAATATTAAAGAAGAATTTATGTGTAAATCAAGAAAACGGTTTAAATATATGCTATAAATTTAACAAAAAAAAGGTGTCGTATGACATCGAATATAAGAATAGCCGATTTACTGACGACCAAAACGAAAATGAAGATTTATAAGGTCCCAATGTTATTACAGATTGTTAGAAGTCCCGAAAGTATTACTTGTGTCATCAAATTTATTTAAATCGTAGTGTCAAATCGCTAATCATACATAATTCACGTTTTTTGTGTTGAGTCATCAGACTTCCAGAAACGTGGGTCATTCTTTTACTTAATACCAAGAACAGTATTGGTTTTCACGTGTCTCCTTACTTAGAACAATTTAAATAAATAATTCTTCGTGTAACTACCTAATTAAAATTTAAATAAGTGTGTGTTGTGTGGACTTACATAACCCGAAGCATATATATCGGAAGAATATTTTTCAAGAGTCACAAGTTTTATATCTACGATATGATTATAATCGATAGTTGCCAACATAATTTCTATACTTACACTTTGCGCCTTACGAAAATCAACACTTTGTGCACAAATAAGATGTCTAAAGCAGAATCCGTCTTCATTCGACCAAGAGTAGGATATCGAGCAAAGAACGACCCTGGAGACTGACATCGATATATCAAGATTTGTCAGTATGCGTCCGCCACCCTGACATTTACTTGATGTTGAGGAGTTTCCAGGGTATTAAGGTACGTTGTTTTATTTTTATTATTAAATACAGCTAAATTTCGATAACTCCCATAAGTCTTAGGGCCAGTTGCACAAAGCTTTTGTTAAATTAACGAATGATCAAAGTTGACAAAAGAGCATCATTTTTTGTTTACTAATGTATTATTTGCCATATGCATTCGAATTTTGATTCGATTTTGTTCACTTTAACGAATGATTAATTTAACCAAGCTGTTAAATCATGTTTGTGCAACCCGCCCTTAATGTACGATTACTCTTGTTCTTCTGCCTCTTAATTTAATCGAAATTTGGCTGTATACCTATATGTTAATAGTTATTACTAATGACTACTAACATTTTACATTAGAAAACTTACTTAATTTGAATTTATTAATTATGTAACTCCACTTTTTTAGGATATCAAAAAGGCCACCAACCCAATTTGATTCTGATTAAAAAACAAGTCTATTAACATTGCAAACAATGCGATATAAACGATGTTTGATTAAGTTTCCTTCGAAAGTATTTTCTTAATTAAAGAGTTCAAGAGATTGATTCATTAACAGCAATAAGATAATAGTGACCTACATTCTGGTCTAATCTTTAAAGTAAATAAGCGCTTTAACTACAAAGTGGCAAAATTTTCACCTTGGTATGAGTACATTCTGAAGTGTGACTCAATTTATTAGTTATTTATACTAAATTTTGTAAAAAATAATCCTAAAGTAAATAATTAATTGTTATTGCTCACCACTTAGGTGTAGCAAATCGAAGGTCATATTCCGATAAGAAAAAGCATAAAATGTTGGTTTAAACTTTTGATAATTAACAACAAGTTATAGCATGTATGAAATTGATATTTTACGATCAGTTCAATAACAATTGACAATTGTAATTTTTTTAATTGTTTTCGAGTTATGCCTGAAATTTAAAAGATTTATTATTCGAAGTCATTACTCATTTCACATTGCATAATAGTAAGACAATATTTGCAACATTATTTGTAGAGAGCTACACAAGCCTCTGTGTGCAAATATTACAGGCAGATTTTGTAATTGCTTCAAAGAACTGTTGTTTTATGTTTATGTAAACCACAGAATATGTTTTGCATTGCGGTTGATGTTGTAATGCTCAGATTCAGTATGGTTCTTATGCAATTTACTGTAAAAGTCTATTATAATGCATAATGCTAAATAATTGAAAATAAATGTTGATTGCATAATTAAACAGTTGAGGGTGATTCATTAACATGTGGGTTATTCGATTGTAATAAAAACTACCCACAAGAAAGCAAAGGTTATGCAAACTGAAGAATGTAACAAAATCCACCATGAAATCTCTTGGAAATCATTTCAGAAATTAAAATGTTAGAAGCAGTATATTACCTGTGTTCGATATAATTTCAATTTATTAGACAAATTTAGGGAGTTTGTTCGTTCTCTAAGAGCTCTTCATTTGTAATGCTTTAAATTAGTTGGTATTTGCACCAAAGCGAGGGGCCAGCCACCTAAGGAAAATGTGTACACCAAATGCCAAAATGGCATTAAAATGCCATTTACTGCCAAAAATGCTATGTACTGCCAAAAATGCTATGTACTGCCAAAAATGCCACATACTACCAAAAATGCCACTTGCTGCCAAAAATGCCACTTACTGCTGAATAATGCCTTTTACTGCCAGCTAATGCTACCTATATTGGTGATATAATGCTGGTAGAATTTGTCAAATAATTTGCCTGCTAGAGACATTTATCAGGATTAAACATTAATTAGGTAATCTGAATTCCAATATCAAACTTCCAGGGTATATACCAGGTTGGTTTATGATGAAAATATTAAAAAATCTTAATTTTTTTTATTATGATATTTTCTATTTCCTAGATAGGTAGGTACATGACTGACAGTAAGGGAAAGGGGACGAAATAATAGGATATAGGATAGAATACTCGGTAGAATATAAGTAAAAAAAATTGTACATATTTCAAATGGCTTTAATTGAAGTAAAAATGTTATACAGTTAGAGTGAACTAGCCATACATTTTTTTAACATCTTTATATTTTTTTGAAATATTTATTTCATCAACTCTCTTCAAATAAAAAGGGCATGACCCTGTGAGATTAACTGGACCATAAAATATATATTTATTGTCTACTTCAGCAATGTCGTCAGTCTTCGGCCATACATACTTATCTAAATTAAAATTTAAAAATTTTAATGTGCTTTTATAAATGCCGGTCTTGATGGTACGGCCTAAGTACCACCGCATGTCATAAAAGACGGCATAATAGGCTTCAAGTTTTATTTCCGTTTTGTTTTCTCCAGTACCAAGTTCGTTACGAGGTTCAGTATCTTCAATATCACTCAAGGTATCTGAGTATAATGAATACTGATCACTGGTACTGGTTTCATCTTCTGAGTTTCCTTCTGAGTAATTTGTGGTCTTCGAGGTGGTCTTATTTGTTTTCTGAGATATGGTTTTCGTCGAGGTTTTTGTTTTGGTTTTTGTTTTTCTCTGAGCGACTCCTGACATTCCTCTGACTCTCACAATTCTGTCGGTTGATAAACGCCCTTTTTTATTTCCGAAAGACCAACAAATGGCTGATTTTTTGACTTTGCTCGTTATTTAGGATTACTTCAACATATGAAGAATCTGAGGTGGTCACTTGCCCTTGTTCGCTATAGTCTTTTAATTTCAAATCCGAGAACGTGTTAAATAATGAGTAGTCATTCTGAACTTCACTATCTTCCGTCAGTAATTCTGTCTCTAACTCTCGTTCTACTGGCAATACTTCATCTTGTATTTCAACGACATTAGACTCATATTCATTATGAGCCTTGTTTGATTGCAGAGTCGGAACAAAAATAGTATATTAAATTACAAGTTGCAGAAGGCATCTATTCAAGCACGAATTTGAAAATCCGAAACGAGCCGCATAGCGGCGAGTTGAGGAACAAATGAGTGCTTGAATGACCTTCTGCAACGAGTGTTTTATACTATTTTGCCGCTTTATACCATTTTTTAAATTAAAATATAAAAATTTTAAATCTAGGGAATTTTGCGGTGGTTGGTGACGTTTATGTGGCGTAATTTTAGGCGGCTGTGAAAAAAATTAATTTGAAGCGTCAGTTTTTTTATTTTCGTGTCTAATGTTTGAAAATGAATGCAGAAGAAAGTGTATCACTAACGAAAATTAGGCAAATTGCACAAAAAACGTTAGAAAATTGATTGACAGTTCAACGGTACCAACATCAATACAGTAAATTTTACTAGTTTATTCTAGCACACCAACGACTTATTCTAACACTCAAATGACGTCATTTGGGTGCTAGAATGGAGTTATTCTAAACGCAAAATAGAAAAAATACTTACTTAGATGCTTAATAACCCTCAAAATTTAATTAAATCCTCGATAAAATAAAACAACACTTGTTACACCACTAAAACATCCGTTAAGCAGGTTGATTCCCGTCTCCCGAACTTCTACTGCATGCAAAAGTAAGCAAAACGCCGTGTGGCGGCGTAATGGTCGAGGGTCAGCTGAGTTTTTAATGACAATTACCGACGAAAGATGTCGCGATAAGGACATTTTCTGCTGAATAACGCCATTTAATGCCGAATAATGCTAATTATTGCCGATTAATGCTTGCTACTGCCACCGTAATTCCAAATAATGCCGATTAATGCTAATTAATGCCGATTAATGCCAATAATGCCTGTTAATGCCAGTACTGCCACCTATTTGTACACCAAATGCCACTGGTGGTTGGCCCCTCGCACCAAAGCTAAGTAAGATGGCCGGCGACTTAATCATCTGATTTGTAATCTGCATACTTTCTAGCCAACTCCTTTGCCCTCGTAGGTATTGCGAAGGTTATTTGTTATTTGGCATATGCATTGGAATTTTGATTTGATTTTATTTATTTTATAGAAAGATTAATTTGATGGTTGGCCAACCTAACCTCAGTTTTTTCAGCTGTTTCTGCTACGAAAACTTGTCATTATTTTCTGTTCTGCAAAAGTTATCTTGGCTGCTGCCACCATTTTTACCTGGTGGCTTGATTTCTTCTGAGGTGACAGCCAAGCCTTTCTATCTTATTTTGTCTTGGCTTGTTTTCTAGATGGTCTTGTCAGAGAAAGTTTTCGCAATAATATACCAAATCAAGAATGGCGACAGACTGTTCCCAGGTTCTCTTTCAATAGTGCGCTTAGGAATGTTCCCAAACTATCACATTAAGAACCTAAAGACCTACCACATTTATTAGACTTTATGTTCTTTTATTTTGCTTTAATTTTCCAAACCTTATACAGTGTGTTTCACTTTACATGAAGCCACCTAAATAACTATTTTATTAATAACGCAATCAGTATAAAACTTTTACCAGTGATAGATGCCATTAAGATGAATCTTTGTTGCAGGAATGAAATTTTTTTAGAGTCCAAATCTAGCCAACTATGATTAAAATAAAAATTGGCGAGTCAAGTAAAGTCATAGCAGCGATTAAGATAGAGCAAAAAAATATTTAAAAAATCATACCCCAAATATGAAGTTTCACTGAAAAATTTTAATTTTAATTTTTTTACTTTCCAATCCAATCCTCGGCGCTACGGCCCCTTGTGGGCCTTGGCCTGTTTCGCCATTTTTTTCCCACTCCTTTTTGTTTTTTGGCTTAGTCCACCATTGTTGTGTTCCCAACACTTGTAGGTCCGCTGGCACTTCATTTAAGAATCTGCTTCTTGGTCACCCAATCGATCTGCCTTCTGACTATCTTTCTGTGGTGTTTTACTTTCCATTCGTATTACATGAGATGTTCTCTTTCCGCTGAGCCTAGTAAACTAATACGCAATTTATTGATAAAAAACATTTATTGATAATTTTTCAAAGTATTCCCCTCCACAGTCGATGCATTTTTGCATCCGTGAAAACCAATCTTCAAAACATATTCTCCAATCTTCCCGCGATATGTTCTTTATTTCATTTTTAAATGCGTCAACCGCTTCTTCGGCCGATGTAAAACGTAAACCCCGTAATTTATCCTTTACCCGTAGAAATAAAAAGAAATCATTAGGTACCAGGTCTGGACTATACGGCGAATGAGCCATTATTTCAATGTTCTGGGCATTCAAATACTCAATCGTTCGAGCAGCGGTGTGTTGCCGAGCATTATCCAACAGGAACAAAGCTTACATACCTTCAAATGTTTGTGTAAAATGGTGTTAATTTCTTTCACACCAATCTTTCGAGTTGCTTTAATACTCCTTACAGTAACATGCCGGTCCTCTTCAGTCATGTTCCGAACAAGACCAATATTATTTTTGTTAATGGCTGTTTTTGGCTTAGGAGCTCGAAAACTGTCATTTAAGGAAAGTCGACCACGTTGTAATTCATTGTACCACCGCTTTATGGTAGCTAAAGAACACGACTTGTCACCAAATACTCCATTGATTTCCTCAAAACAATATTTACGGCTTAAGCTACGTTTGAAATTGTAAAAAATCACAGCTCGATAAATAATGTTTTCTGTTTAATTGCATGATTTCTTGCGAAAAGGTTTACTTTAAGCTTATGTATTTTAAAATATTCAAGTATATTTGTCAACCGTTACTGTCATTAAATTAGCTTCCACCGTCAAACTAAATTTGTTGCAAATTTTAGTGGTAATAGATAAGCTCAGCGGAAAGAGAATAGCCCTCGTATGTGCCCTGCTGCTTTTATTGGCGAGACTAAGTATGTCTGGTTCCTTGAGTAATTGGTATATTTCAAAGTTATAGTGGCATCTCCATTCGTTATTTTCTTTAATCGACCCAAATATTATTCTTAGTATTTTCCTTTCAAAGCATCCAATGTTGTTTATATCTTTCATGCTCATCGTCCATGCGTTTGATCCATATGTTAGTACTGGACGGATTAGTGTTTTAATAGATTCTGCATTTTGTTTTCCTTGAGAGATGATTTGTTGGCAGTTGCATTTGTTGGCTAAGGTTATACGCCTTTTCACTTCTGCGCTATTAAATAAAACACCCAAGTAAATCAATTTATTGGTTAACTTACTTAAATTTTTAGTTTATTTTTAAGGTTTTATTTAATTTGTTAAACGTTGCTGGTCTTGTTTGTTTATGCACATGTATTTAGTTTTGTCTTTCTTTTCCTGAACTTTCAAGAGTTATAAAAGTTGCTTTAATATCCTGCTTCCATCTTCCAATAAAGTCAAGATCATCGGCATACGTAGGCTATTATTTGTGTTGATTTGTTGAAGATGGTTCCTTTGATTTGTATTCCTGATTACTACTTGTCTGAGTCCTTTGTCAAAGGAGAATGGTGTTGATAGTTCTTGCTGAATTTTGCACATGGCATATTCCTTTATTCGTAGTCAATTTTGTCAGTCCGACAAGGTGTTTGCTAATGTCCAACATTTCCATATCTGCATAAAGTTCTTGTCTCTTGATGCTAGCGTACGCTGATTTAAAATCGCTGGGTAAATGGTGTGTTTCTATATTTTTTTCCTATGTTTTTTGTAAGATTTGTTTGAGCATAAAGATTTGATCTATTGTTGATTTGCCTTTACCGAAGCGAGCTTGGTAGTTGCAGATTTTCCCATCCACCTGTATTTGCAATCTGATGTGTAATATGCTTGAAAATATTTTATATGCGACATTTAATAAGTAAGTAGCAAATGAAATAGAATCTTTGAAAATTTTAATAATAAACCTCAGTGGTTCAGCAATTTGATGATAACAAATATTAATTTGCGATCTTATTTGACCTCCTATTAAGTACATATTTAATAAAAAGCGAACTTTATATCAAATAGTGCTAGTGCCCCTTACCATAAGTCCAAAACGATGGAATACTTTAAAGTAAATAAAATAAAGTTATTGAAATGGCCGGGAAAAAAAGTGGATTAAATATATTTTGAAATAATTATAAAAACATAAGTATTTGTTAATAAGATGATTCTAGCTAAATCATTTTCAAATTTAATTATGCAACAATATTCAGGGTATCCCAAAATTAGACCGACAAACTTTGGGTGGCTGTAAAGGACACCAAAACAAGCAATTTTTGTTCATAAGTCCATGCCTGCAAATGAGCCGTTTTGGCACGAGAGTGAATCAAAGGCAGTTGATACGTATAATTTTAACTCCGAAACCACTCTAGATACGACTTGGAACTATAGAGGTAAACTTGCAGAGCGCGACAGCGCGAGTTACTTTCGTTAAGAAACCGAACCTCTATCTAAAGTCGTTATGGAGCTAGGGACTTTGAAACATCGGTCAGGGCACGTGGATGTCGACAAGCGATACCCTAGCCCTTTTTCGGTCTAATTTTGGGACACCCTGTATATTTCAGCACGAGAGACCTTTAAGGCCTACCTATGGCTTTTTTAACGACTTCTTTCCATCTGTTTCTTGCAGCCGCCATGTTTTTCCAGTCCACGACTACCATGTTTCTTAGAACTTCTACGCATTGTAGCCATCCTCTTCTCGGTCTCTCTATACGGTCAATTCCTTCTGGTTCTTCTAACAGTATTTTGTTAGCTGTCAATTGATGATGATGATGACCTCTTTTACTATCTCTGCTTTGTTTCACAACACTTACCATTGGTCTTCATATGTTACTCCCCCATAAAAATGGCGTGTAGTTTGATTTTCTTTCTTTCGCATTTTTCTTGTACTATCCTGATCGTGAAGATTTGATCAGTTGTTGAGCGGTTGGCTCCAAAACCACCTTGATAATCTCCCAATTCGTTCTCGACAAACTGCTTCAATCTTTTGCCAATCATCTTTGCTAATATTTTATAGGTTGTACCCAGTAGGGAGATTGGTACTTTGACATTTCTTCCGTTCTCCACACTTTTTCCATTAACTTATTTTTTGATGTAGTCCACTCCCCCCGTACTTTGCCAATTCTGCCCCTTTAATTCATCTTTTCCCGGGCTCTTGTTATTTTTCATTCCCGGAATTATCTCTTCCAGTTCTTCCATTGTTGGAGGGGCTACTTTCTGAGTTTCTTTGTTATAATTCTGGTTTCTTGCCTAGTTCTTTGTTTTAGTCCGTTAATATTTCTTTATAGTGCTCCACCCATCTTTTCCTTTATTCTTCCTCATCTCCCACTATTTGGCCTTGTCTATTTTGGTACCATGGTGTTTTTTGTCGATAACCTTTACTTATATCTTCCGGCTTCTTATAAAATGTTACTGAAAGAATCTTCTATCACCTGGATTTTCATTTCCGAGGCTTCTCTTTTCTTCTTCCTACATGTTTGTTTAGCTACTCTTGCTCTTCTAGCTTCTTTGTACCTTTCCCTGTTTTCTTCAGTGTTGCTTGTTAGTAATTTCAATTTTATTTTCCTTCTGGTTTCTATTGCTTCTGTGCATTCTGCATCAAATCAATCTACTGCCTACTTGCTTTCTTTATTGCTTCTTTTAGGTGGTTCCACTCCACATCTATTCCTCCTTCTTCTTACTTTTCTAATTCCCTTTCTAGGTTTTACACATATAGTTTTTGTGTTTACGCCTTTGTTAGGCTTCGAACATCCATTTTAATATTTTGTTTTGCTATTCTTTCTGTTCTCCTTGTCATTTACTGTTGTAGGTACCATAAAAGGATCACTATCTGTGTCTGCACCTCTAAGAATGAACATTTCTCATTAGGGCTATATGTATTTGTTCTATTAGTATGTGATCAATTTGGTTTACATATTTCCCATCTGGACTGGTCCATGTGCCGTTATGTATTTCTTTACGATTTTGAACTGTTGTTTTAATAATCAGCTTTCTTTCCATTGCAAAATTTATTAGTATTTTATAATTTTCATTACTTTTCTCATGTTTACTATTTTTTTCCAATCACTGGTTTATATTTGTCTTCTCTACCCATATTTTGGGTTTTTTTTTCGTGCACCGCTTTTAGTTTTTTATAGAACTGTAGTTTGTCTTCTTCCTCCGCTTCTTCCGTTGGGGCGTGTAGGTACATTAATGAAGCTAATTTTTCTGTGTTTTCCTCGTAGTCTTAAATAGCTTAATCTTTCCGTTATTTCTTTGTATTCTAAAACTGAGTTTTTCAAGCTTCCATATACCATGAGATCGAAAAAAGGTGATTCTGAGCAGGCCTTGACTAGTACAACACGATTGGCAAGACTGATTTCAAAATGTGGCAGTAGGTTAGAGGTTAATAAATGTCAAATAAATTAAAACACAAAACAGTATTTATTTAGGGAACAAACTGAAAACTAAGATGAATACATGTCTGTAAATTGTGTTTTTTGGAAAAATTACACTAGTATTACAAGGATAAACTTAAATAATTCTGGAAACAAGATTGCAAAACTGACTTACATTTGAAATGTCACTGTCACATTATAATTCATAGGCATTCTAGAACCAGTGTAACCAACCGTGTTGTACTGGCCTGCTCAGAATCATCTTTTTTTCGATCTCATGGTATTATGAACCCAGTTCCCAATGTGTTTATCTCTCTTTGTTACTTGATGGCCTCTTATGTTTGTTTCTTGTGTTGCTAAGAGGTGGGTTCGATATCTTTCTGATTCCTGTATTAAATGTTTTAATGCTCCTTCGCCGTTTTCTCTTATGTTCCAGGTTGTTACATAAATTTCACTTTGTATTCTGGCCCCATTTCTTAATTTTGTTTCATATTTTTCCTAGATTCCTCGTCCCTAGATTTCTTGTCTCCTGTAGTTTCTTTCTTTTTCTTTTGATCCCCAGTTCTTCTAGCCTTTTTATTACTCTCATTCTTTTTAACTTCTGTTCTTGCTAAACGCTGAAGTTTCTCAGGTGTGTACCCCACCTATTTTTTCCTTGTTGTTTATTCTTTTCCTCTGCATCTTATTCTGCGAAAACTCTAATTCTTGGTATAGGGCCTTTCTTTCCCTACCACGTCTTCTCAGTTGGCTGCTTGTCTCATTTCTTAATCTCGATCATTCCTGCCTTAATTGCGTTATTTCTATTATACCGCTTTCTAAATCTTCTGCTAACTCACGTCTTAATGCCGTCATTTCTGTTATACTACTTTCTAGTTCTTCGGCTATCGTTTTGTTTTGCCGGCCTCCTTCCATTTTGTTGTCTGTCCTTTATAATGGGGTGTTATTCTGCCTTTTATGGGTGTAACATTACTCGTCTGCGCAACTTGCCGTAAAGTTACCGCTCTCTAATCACTTAACTGGGCCACTTGCTGTAGTCGCGCTTTAGTGCTGCATTTAAAATTCCCGCTCGCTCTTATCACTTTAACATTTGCGTTGAGGCGTTGACAGTTGAAATTACATTCGAATAATATTTTTAAAATGCTGAAGGATCTAAGCGAATTATATAAACTTTTACCATTGGCTGTGTCTATTTCATTTGCCATAGCCCTGTAGTTGATCGCCCTTTCTATGAATGGAGCAGATAACTTCCATTGTTCTGGTATTGTGGCTTCTTTATCAGGGTGATTTATTGTTTTTTGTCATTTAATTGCTTCTGCTCTCGTTGATATGACATCCAGTTTCTTGCATATCCTCTATTCTGATGGGTTGTTCCATTCGTTCAAAGTATGTTCTTCAAGTTTGTAAGACTTCCTTTGTCCCTCTTACAGTGTTGTCTTCCTGGTTTTTACACATTTTTGTTTGTGGTTTGAAGTTCTTTTTTTCATTGTTCGCTCTTTGGTAGAATTTTCTTATGTCGTTTAGGTTATATTTTGTCGTTCTTGTTCATAGTAGTTTTGTTTTTTTGTTTTATGTATTTTCTTCTCTCTTTGTCCTTCTTGGCATTCTTCTATTGTCGTTTCGTTTGCCCTTTATATAATTTTTTTGTATGCTTCGTTTCGTCTTTCTTGTTGTATCTTCACAATCTGTGTCAAACCAGTGATTTATTGTTCTTTGTGTATGTGTGCCGAGTACATACTTTATCTACTGTTTGTTGCATTGCTTTCTTGCATATCTGCCATTGACCATCTATTGTCTCGTTTTCTATGTTGGTAACCCTTTTATGCAGACTAGAAGTAAACTTTCTTCTGCCTTCAGGGCTTCCGTGTTATATTTCTTGCAGCTTTCCTTTATGATATCCTGGCCCTGAGCTCTGTCACCAAGAGGAAGTGCTTTGAGTAAATGTAAGGTTTTCTAAACACTCATCACAGCATCAATAATGCAGATGTCAATTGTGTTCCTCGCTTTCCCATCTGGCGATTTGCAACTTTGTGTTTGAATCGGGTTCCTGCTATCACCACGTTAACTAATGTTTCTAGTTGAATTAATCGTTCTCCATTATTATTAGGTGTTAATGAGGACTGAATTTCCCTATTGTTGGGCAATAGATGCATTCTCACTCTCCTTTTGAATTTAGGCCCCCAAGAATTATTTTTATGTCATTTCGAGGGCAATTTTTTATATTCTGCTTCTAATTGGTCATAGAATTTATCTTTTTCTTTTTCTTATGCTCCTCTGTTGGCACATACACGCTTATAATACTGTTGAACAAGGTGTCCAAGATCCGTACTATGCACATTCTATCGTTTATTCCGTTAAAATTCAGACATATGTTTTCTTTGGTTTGTCAGAAATCCTGTACCTTATATGAGTTGTGTGTGGTGTCCGCTGTATCATGATTCCTTTTCCTATCTAGCCCACCTCCTGGATTGCTATAATATAAACGTTAATATCATGTAATATTTTAGAATTTTAGTTAATGTTTAATGTCCCGGATTGCGGAGTGTTCTTAATGTGCATTTCTAATTTTAGTGTTTTCTTTATTTTGTTTTATTGCGGAGCCTTAATAACCATCTTCTTCTTCGTTTTTCCTCTTGTCAGAGGAGTCGGGATCATGATCCACTTGATTTTGATTGTGTAGCTGTTCGTACTATTTCCCGCCATTTCTCTCTGTTTCTCGCGCTTGACGTTGCTTGGTATATAGAGCCGCTAGTCGCTTCCTTTACTTGATCTGTCCACCGTTTGGGAGATCTTCCCCTGGGTCGAGTCCCTTCCATTTTACCGTGTATTATTAGTCTCTCTAAGTTGTCAGCAGGTCTTCTAGTTATATGCCTGAAAAATGTTAGTATCTTATAACCATAGTTTACTGGAATAGAGTGGTTAGTCCCCTGCTCAACCTCCTTTGAAGTAGAAATGTATTAGTTTTACTTTGTTTATTTCCTTCGTTTTGTTTGTTATTGGTACCGGTCATATGGCTTAGATTTAAAATAATAGGATTCATATCTCAGTGACTGGATTTTGCCATGTTACCGATAAGATTTGTATGAGCTAGTCGCAAAGCAGACTCAATCCATTGCATCGAGCCCCTAAGTACTCTCCTGTACTGCAGTATAGTTTCGCCAAAGCACTAATTTTTTGAAACTCTAGCTACTAAGGTCATATAGCTATCCTAACTTAACAGGATGCAATGCTTAATGGCTTGTGGAAATTTTCATATCACAATCAGTTTGAACCTAAGGTACTACTACTTGAAGCAGTTCGGGGGCAGTTTAAGAAAATATTCTATCGTTTAAAGGCCCACCTACCAAAGGTTTCGGTTTTTACACTGCAGCCTAAAAGGCTTATTGTGCTTGCCTTAATTTATGTCAATCACAGATATTGCATGATATAAGATTCTCCCACCATAGTGTGGAGATCTCTCGATGACTGAGACAAAAAGTTCTTCGCGGTTCGATAACTAGATGCCCGAATAGGCACTGTTCTTTTGTTCCCAGCGCCGGACATTCACACACTATGCGTTTAATTGCCTCAGTTTTCTAATTGCATAGTTTGCATGTGAGGTCCCCATTAAACTTTCCGATCTTTTGCAAGTGTTCCTTCATGGACACTTGTTCTGTTAAAATACCAGTGATAGTTCTAAGCTGTTTCTCTAAAGACAGGAGTTCTGTAGCTCTTTTTTTTTACAAGGATCGTTCCAAAAATGCCTTGCTATGGCATTGTCCTGAAGAGTTAGTTCAGTAGCAAATATGTTGAGTACGAATCCAGTCCTTAATATTATTAACAGATTGTACTTCTGGACCAAGCTACGCCCCAGTTGCACCCGGTCTTGCCAGATCATCGACTTTCTCATTACCGTCTATTCCGTTGTGGCCAACATTTAATAATAATAATAATTCTTAGGAAAGTCAAGGTGTTTTATTTAACCATGATCAACCTCTTGTATTTCTTTAAACTGTTATGAATTGCCCTCGAATACCACGAACTATCTGAAAGTCCCTCAGCTTATCTTAGAATATCTTGAATTACTTCAAACTGCTCCTAGAAATTGCTCATTCCCGTATCCTTATGCCTTTTTTGAGCGTCGGATTTGTTGTCTAATTGTTTTTCCTCTCTTCTTTCCAATTTCTGTCATCATATCTATCTATATCTATGTCCTTCTGGGCCTTCCCCTTCTTCTTTTCTTGTCCCTTCCGGCCTCTGTTATTCTCTTGACCAATCTGTCCTCGTTCATGCTTGTGATATGTCCTAGCAATTTCACTTGATCTTTTTCTGTTTTATCGATAATTGGGTCTTGTTCTGTCATTCTCCAGATTAAAAAAGAATCAAAGTTCAAAGACTATAAGGAATTTCTAGAGGTTAGGGATTTTAAGAAAATTTTGGGACAATATTTTTAGTGAATTTTGGCTTTATGCACCAATGCCCTATAAGTTCAGCTACAGAGTTTATAAATTAATTTTAATTAAAATATAATTAATCAAAACAATGGAGGCAACTGTTTGATATCCTAAAATATTTTTATACCCCTGTAATTACTAAGGCGCAGTGATCAATAATGGTAGGTATTATTACTTATTTAATTTAATCCACGACGAAATCAAAGCAATAGAATCCACAACAACAAAAAAGCCAAACTAACACCTTTTTGTAAAATTTGTAGGTGATTGTCCAAGCGAAAGAGGGAATTCCAATTCCAATACATATTTCTATTTGCCTTTCTAAAAATACACGCGTCATTTGAATTGCCAAGTTTCAAATCGTTTATATAAATAGATTAATTTGCATCAGTTCAATTTTCAAAGATATTTAAAATAGAAATGATGAATACAATAACTGGTACTAAATCATCTTTGTACTACATGTGTACATACCGTTTAGTTAGGTTGTTAAATTGAACTTAACCATTTAATTAAAGCATTATATTGAATTCAATCGAAATTTTAGAGTAATAACCTTGGATTAATTTTGTTTTAAAATTGGTTTCCTGGTATAAAGCGCATCCTAATAAAAATTTAATGCAGTTTGCTCAAACTTATTTACTCTTTTAAAGAAAAATGATTGCTTCATGTTTGCTTACTGAAGCTAGTAAATGACGTGGCGGTTTGATTTTAGCACTGACTAAAATCTGGCTTGGATCGCGCTCTTTCTGATTAAATCTAAAAATACTATACGAAAGTGGATTCTGTTGATTTTACCATAAAATAATGTGTTTTTCTATTTATTACAGATCTGATGTTACTTGCATTATATGGAAATTGATGTGTAGAGGGAAATAGAAAAAAACTAACTGAAGATAATTTAGTTGGTGGCTACTCAGTGACAGACTTTAGTGCGGAGGAAAAAGAGATTGATACAGTATCGAGGTTCATCGAAGGATTGAATATTAAAAGAATAGTACTTCTAAGTGTACTTATTATTAAATTGAATACAGTCAAATAGAACAATTTATAATTGAAATTCCTAATAGTGGAACATAGTACTTACTGGTAGTATTAAATAAAAAGGCATTTTATCAGTATTTTTTACTGTGGCTCGATGTGAAGTTACTCTTAAAATAAGCCCATGTAATATTAAAAGTTCCCCAAAATTAAATTGTTTACTTAATAATAAATAATAGACTAGTGCTTCGTTATATTCGGAAGTTTATTTAATATAAAATAGTAAAAGAATTGCAGTGAATACGAATAATAAACTGCGGCAACGTGTATACTTATATTTAAATAGTTACGTCGGCAAAATCGTCGTTGAAACATTACAGTGTCGTTTTATTATTGTCGGAAGTTCCCAGTGTTTGTACGGTGTAAATCCTTTAGAAAACATGCCCGACATTCAAGGTAAAATGGGATTTTTTCGAAGGAACTATTCGCGATTTTCATTTAGGAAGAGTAAAAAACAGGATCAGTGTATTCCTGAACAGCAAGCTCGGCTTTTAAGAGGTTTATATTAAATTTAAAACTGTTTTACTTTCTTTTTTGCCTTATCTTTCTTTTTAACAAATCTCTTCTGCTTGCTGCTATTAATACAATCACCTTTAACGATTTAGTTTATGATTTAGTTTTGAAGTATTTTTGCATTTTTTATTGTAGCTTTTAGTTTTGATTATTTTTGATTTAATTTTATTTCCTTTATGTAGAACGCTAAGAAGCTGGTTGCTCGCATTTCATAATATTTAATAATTTATGTGAAGTTAGGGCGTACATGCTCATAAAAGTATTTGACGTAGTTATAAAGGATGATTCAGAAAAAGTTAGTGTAAGATGATTTGGTTAATGCAGTAAATATAACAGTATGCTTAATATCCATGGGTTTAGACCTAATGTATCAAGTCCCTCTGATAAATACCCCTGAAATTGGAGATTGTAACAAGCACTTTCATGAAAGTTGCTTTAAATGTCTCCATGTACTTTTCCATTAATCAGTGTGCCTCTGTAAATATTCCTAGATTGTTTGTATATCATGGGATTTTTACAAATTTAAGTATGTTGACCTTTGCCATGCATGCGCTAAATACAGTAGTAGTTTGGGATTTTTTTGTTTACAAAACCTGTTAAATATCTTCACAGGAAAAATTGAATCGTAGGATTACCAACTTTGTATGGTAATATTCCGTGATGTCATAACTTAAAAGAATAATATAATATACAGTTTGATATTCAATGAAAACTTGGATACAATTGATAACTAAACTAAAATGTTAGGTGACTAATATGGTTTTGCCACTGCCACATACGGGATCTCAAATGTAGTAACAAATATTGCCGACACATTGAAATTAACCCATCTTAGGGCTGGTCTTTCAATGTCCGGATAAACTTGTGGTTAGTTATCCGCTGGAATAATTTAACTGGCCGGTAACATTTACCAGATAACAAAACTTGTCTTTCCACACAAGTTATTCCGATAGTTAGTTATCCGCTGGTTTGTAACATTTTAGTTGCCCCACTATGCAATGGCAATTCAGACTAGCACTGAGGGAAAGAGATAAAGCTTCACAGAACTAGTAGTTAGAGAGAGATGAGCATATTTTTCGCGTACGTCTGCGCAGTGCGCATATGGCAGTGAAACTTTAACATTTCAACGTGGTTACCCAGTTCACGCACTATTACGACACGTGTTTTAAAAATTGTTAATAATTCTGTGAAAGACAGTGTTATTGTTAGAAATTAAGATAAATAAGTTACTTTAATAATTTACGCAGAGTCTTTGACCAACGTCGCCACTTGAATATTGCTTGGCTTTTTACGAGAGGTTTTTAATCAAAGTCAAATTCAACTAACATTCATGTATTTCAGATCTGTGCTTTAGCTTTAGCTTTACAAAACAATACGAATTGTTCTAAGTTCCAATTCAAAGTAAAGTGATACAAATTATAACAAGTCCCAATTCAAAGTAAACTGCTATAAATTAATCTAAGTTCTGACTACATTTAAAACGACGAAGTCCATAAAGAATTAAATGATTCACACAAATATTTTACAAGTCCTGAATTACAGTTTAAGTTAACATAAAACAGTCTTACATGTATTTACTGGAACATCGTCTTGAACGGTGTCAATTCTCTCGTACATACTGTTGCTTTGATGGTTCGTACACAACCATCCATTTAGCTTATTTTGAGCGGTATTTATACAGAAAATTGACTCCTTCTCTCAATATGAGCGTGGGAAATGTCTACTTGTTATCTTATAAGAATACTACTGTCAGCATTACGCACACCTGCGGCATATCTTATTTCAAGTGCAATGGCATTCACCTTAATGTGTACATGCTTATCCTGCATTCTTATAAGATTTAACTCGATACGTTGGACGTGTATCTCGTTATAATAACGACCCCTTATAAACTGACGTCATTCCGGTTTAGATTTTATAATTTTTCTATTTTTACATTCGCGTTTGTTACAATATCGTAAACTGTTATATCCTACCGGCTTTTAAACTGCAGTTTAAACCATTATTATTCTTCATTATTCAATGTTCAATCAATCAGTGTCGATTTAATTGCGTAGTTCTTACCGCTTGGGTTTTCTTTTACTGCCATGTTTCAAATTTGCCGTTTGTGGTATAATTCTGGGCAATACAACCAGTGAACTACTATTTTCAATCTTCTTCGGAGTTTTGCTTGCCATAGAGAACCTGGAAGTTATGAAAATCAAATATAAACATAGAAATTGGAGGAATTATCATAAAAATATGCATGGAATTTGTTTAGTCTGCCTAAAATTGTTCCTCTTTTAAGTAAAAATATTGCTGACTTTAGTCATGCAATCGCCATCTCTTATTTAAGTATAGTGTACGCAATCCTGACAGAACTCCTGCTATTCGATAAAAACTCTGAAAAGTTACTGACCTAAATGTGATGAAACACCTTTTCATTTACTACATATTCTAGGCCTTGGACCTTTTTCTTTCAAGTGGCAGTTTTTCCATTTCTTTCTTAGTTCGCCTGTCTTTTCTTGTCTCTAGAATTCTCTACCATGTATGGTTAGGGTGCTTCCCCATGTACATCCGTATGTGTCACGTGATTGTCAATAACCAATAGCAGTTCGAAAGTGCAAAATACGTTTCCGTATGATGTGATATAGTGTTGTACAATGATTTATAAAAGTCTTCTACCTCTTTTTTGTCCATTACTACTATCCCTTCTCTATTTTTTTTTACTTTGTTGATATTATTTTGACCCTTCACCATCTTCGATTTTAGTATTCTCTCTTCATCCCACTACTCTCTAATATTTGTCTTAATCTTTACCATGATTGGCCTTTATTTATTTTTTTGTATCTTTTTCATGTTTTGTAATTTTTTGAACAGCGTTTAGTTTTTAATCTGCATCTTTGGAATCGAAATGCAAAATATATTGTATTTGCGATCTACCTGAAGGAAGTTTTCTTAAATAAAATAAGAATAACATTAGTAATATGTTTATTAAATTAAAAATATTAGGAGCGAAAAGGAACATACGTACAACCAAAACCCTTTTTATTTTTAATAATTGTAAACCTTTGAAAGGAAACTACAGATGTAAAATATATATAACCAGATCATCTTAGCTTGCGTCTTAAAATTACTTGTTACAATTACGCTATTTTATTACGAATTATCCTGTATCAACTGTTAATTTTTGTCATGTACACCCTTTCACATAAATTTAAACTTTTTTTAATTGTTCTTTATTTAAATAAATTAAATATTATTATTTACAAATAGATATCGCTTCCAATGGGGAAGAATACAGCATGTTCATCAACAAAGGGCAAGATGATCAGATGGAAGTTTGTGGATATAAATCAAGCAAAATCAAAACAGTATTTACTTACTTATTTGTAATTCTAACCTGTGGTTTATTACGCTTAGTATTCCATTGGATACCGCATTGGTTGTTAAGGGCTACCTGTGTTCCTTGTCCGGTTAAGGAAGCCGAACAGATATTAATTACAGTAAGTCATTTTAAAATAATCTATTTCTAAGTTTTACTAATAAAACTGTAAAAAAAACTTAATTATAAAATCTTTTCAGGAATTTTATAATGGAAAACACAAAATATACCACGTAAAGCCATTACGTGTCTTAACCCCAGAATGTGTTCAGAAACTGAAAAACGATGACAACTTATTAAATCACCACCATATTACTGAAAATCCAGAAAATCCAACTTTGCTGTCGATTCACTTTGGAAAAGGAATATTCCGTGAAGTGGATAGGTACGAATTGTTATTTTAAAAGTTAGCAATTTATTATTAATTGGGCAACATAGGGTTCACATTTTGGCAGTGATGAATTTTTTTTTTAATAATCCAGATGTGAATCTCTCCCTTTGGTCTCCTTAGCGAGTGCCCAATCCAGCTCCATTTCCTCTTACGTATTTCTTTTGATTAAAATTGTTTCTGGTCAGTGTATATGACAGATTCTCCTCAGGCATCAGTTTACAAATACCTGTATTTTACGTGATGGTGCTGCTGTAATCTTCCAGGTTGCACAATCATACAATAGGATTGATTTTACATTTGAGTTAAATAGGCATGGTTTTTCTAAATATGTACGTTTTGGAGCATTCCACATACTTGTGCTTTTTGGATTCTATGTTGGACATCGTCTTCAGTTCCTCTTTGTTGGTGATAATGTATCCTAGGTAGTAAAAGCAAAAACTATTTGCGTCTTATATACCTATTTTGAACAGTAATCTGGAGTTTGTTCATATTGCGAGTGCCAATTCGCATAGCCTTTGTCTTCTTCATGTTAATTTAGAGTCCCATTAGAATTACTTAATCTTCTAGTCATTGAAGTTTCTCCTGCATGTCTGCATATGTATGCGATAAGAGACAGATATATCATCTGTGTAATATAGATTTTCAAGATCCAATCTAATAGTAATGAAGACAGTGAGCATCCCTGCCTGACTCCATTTCTAACCACAATTTTATTACCGATTTTACCTTTGTGTGCTATTTGGCAGGACGAGTTTTGATGTAGATTTTTAATAATATTCACCAGTTTTAGTAGGATCCCTTTGAGTGTCAGTATTTTCCATACAGCATCTTGATTTAGGTTATCGAATGCACATTTAAAGTTTACAAATACCAGGTGGAGTGAGGAGTTCCACTCAATTGACTAGTTCAGTGTCTGCCAAACTGTGTGCCGCGGCACAGTAGTGTGTTGCGAGAGATTCCAGGTGTGCTGCGAAAGATTTAAAAATATAGGTAAAAATATTTGATCGTAGGGCTTTGCTGAATCAGAAAATTCAGTCCATCCACGCGATTGATAATAGTTATTTAAGTTACAAGGAATATAAAGACATCTGCATTAATTCTTACAAGTTGCTGATTTAAACCAACGGTGAAGAGAGCTGACGTCACAGTCACAACCTACAGCGGCCTAACAGTATATTTGTTGTTATTATAAACTGTCATGTTATTATAAACAGCTACTTCTTCCACTTCGTTTGTAATATTATCATACCATTTCCGTTTGTCATGTCTTGCACTTCTTTTGACTCTTTTGTTTAATTCGTTATATTCTCTTATGAGGGTTTGGTCTGTTGCGTTGTTGTTAATCTTGGCTTTCACTTTCTTATGTAGAATCTGAAATCAATTGTTTTCTATGGTTGTCTTTGCAGTCTACAATTTCTTCCGTCTTCTTTATTAGAGTTTTCGTGATATTGTGGCGTAACGGTTTTGGGGGCTTCTATTAATAAATAATACAAATAATCAACCATAATAATTTAGGTAGAGTGTTGACCGAATACGCCACTTGGTAATTACTTGGCTTATTTGCCAGAGGTGTTAAATAAAAAGTCTCATTCAACTAACATTCGTATATTTTACCTACGTGCTTTAGCGTTACCAAATATTACAATCTTTGTCTGAGTCCCCAATTCAGTATTTTACACAATTTGTACTAAGTTCAAATTAACTTTATTCTAAGTTCAGATTCTAAATAAAGACTTTAACATTTGAGAACTAGATTCCAGTTACATTTAAACGACTAAGGCCCGGTTTTTCAATCGATGGTTAACTCTAACTAAAAGTTTATAACTATAGAAATAATTGTTGCAATAATGGTAACCGTGACTTTTAACCTTTAGTTAGAGTTAACCATCGATTGAAAAACCGGGCCTTAGTCCGTAAAACAAATTTAATTAATTTACTTGAATATTTTTATAAGTTCTAAATAACCTCTGAAACGCCTAAGTCCCCACAGAGCACTTAAACGATTCACGCAAATATTTTGTACAAGTCCAGAATTAATAAATCACACACTTACATTTGAATCGTCTTAAATCTGTAATTAGAAGTTAGATGGTTCACACAAATATGTTACAAGTCCAGAATTAATAAATAAAATAAATCTTACGTGTCTTAAAGGGTGTCAATTTTCTCGTAGTAACTGCTTCTGTAATGACCGGGTAGAGACCACCCATTTACTGTATTTTGGGCATAGTTATATACGGAAAATTGATCTCCTTCTCTTAAAATAATCGTGGGAATATTAACTCGTCATGTCATCTTACTTAAGAATGCTTAGTGCTGCAGCAAGAGAGATCTCGCACATACAGAGATTGGCGTGTATGTGTACAACGGGAGCCATGCGTTCCACCCCAACCGCAGTTCTGGAAGCTGCTTTGGGCCTCTCACCACTGGATCTCCATGTGGAGGAGATGGCACTGAAGTCTGCTCTTAGACTGCGGGTGAAGGGACTGTGGAAGGACACAGGTGCTGGGGGAAGACACCATCGGATCCTAAGAGAGGCAGTCCTTCGGGTGCCCCTCCTGGGAGCGAAAATGGACTCTCTCCCACCAACCTACATATTCAGGAAGCACTTCAGAATCTATCTGAATTCTGAAGATGCATCCGATCCAGATATATCCATCTATACTGATGGATCCAAAACCTCAGAAGGTACAGGGGCAGGCATCTTCTCAGATGACCTAGACCTCCAAGAAAGCACATCATTAGGCACCTTGGCCACAGTTTTTCAAGCAGAGGCTGCCGCCATAATGCAGGGTGCAAATGCAATTCTTGTACGCAGAATCAAGAACAAGATTATCAGAATCTCAAGCGACAGCAGAGCTGCTCTGTTGGCACTGAACAACTGCAAAGTTGTATCAGGAATAATACTCCAATGTCGTAGCACTCTGGAGCAAGTCGCTATTGACAATGTCCTAGAACTCGTTTGGGTCAAAGGTCATTCTGGACTATATGGTAATGAGCGAGCGGATGGTTTGGCGAGGCAAGGCTCGGAACAACCATTCTACGGTCCCGAACCTGCACTCCCACTATCCCCAATTGCGCTCAATACCTTAATCGAAAAGGAAACCCGCAATCGCCACCGCGAAAGATGGGTCAACATGAACAAATGCCACCATGCAAGGATGGCGATCAGAAGCCCCTCATTGAAGATGGCAAACTTTTGTACACAGCTGTCAAGAGACAAACTACGACTTGTTGTAGGAATATTGTCAGGACACTGTAAACTAAATAAGCACATGCACAGGATGGGACTAAGCGAAGACCCAACCTGTCGGGGTTGCGACTTAGAAGACGAGACAGCAGAGCACATTCTGTGCGACTGCCCTGCACTCGCTCCAATCAGAGGATCCGTGCTAGGGGACTTCTGGCCTAGTATGGCCAGTATTAGCAGCATCCCTCTAGCTAGTATCCTCAGGTTCGTCCAAAGGTTAGGATGGCTTGAGTGATGCGCCTAGAAGAGGATGTTGCAATGGAGGCAGCACAATGGGCCCATAAGAGGCCTAAGTGCACGTGACGTAAGTCACCCTCCACCCAAAAATCCAGAATCCAGAAGTCCAGAATTAATAAATAAAATAAATCTTACGTGTCTTAAAGGGTGTCAATTTTCTCGTAGTAACTGCTTCTGTAATGACCGGGTAGAGACCACCCATTTACTGTATTTTGGGCATAGTTATATACGGAAAATTGATCTCCTTCTCTTAAAATAATCGTGGGAATATTAACTCGTCATGTCATCTTACTTAAGAATGCTTAGTCTGCATTTCTCACACTTATAGAATTTACACAAAGCACGTACAAGGCATCAGATTTCAACAACGCGTGTGGCTTGTCTAGTCAATGTCCTATCTAATGACGTCATTTCAACTAAACGTGAACGAATTTAATAAATTAAATTCATTTTAAACTTTACTTAATATTTTGTACATTCGTCTTTATTACAATATTCTCCCGACGTGTTGGTATAACTTCTTGTTCTCACTATTAAATGCTTGCTGAAGTGCTTCATGTACACGGGAGTTATTCAGCTTTTCTAAGTTGAACTTCTTACACCGTAAATAGGGATTACGACTTTTAACAGATGCTAATTTAATTCTCATGGAACAAGTTAAAAGATGGTGGTCGCTGCCCACATCAGCTCGTCGATTTTGTATGTCCAGGAAAGAGGAGCGCCATTTTCTGCTAAATGCTATATGATCAATTTGATTTCTTGTTTTGTTGTCTGGAGATACCCATGTAACTTTGTGTAACTCTTTATGTGGGAATATAGTTCGAACAATAATCAAATCAAAGTTTGAACACAGTTCTACAAATAGTTAGCTTAATCCATGCTTTCCTGCGCTTGTTATTGTTGCTGTTTTTGATGTCATAATTGCTTATTTTTAAGATTGTGTCTGTCAGTTGTTGGTAGAAGTTTTCTTTGGTTTCTTGCATTGCACTCTCTGTTGGAACTATAGACCGATTTTCTTGCTGTTGTGCGAAATTTTGCAACAATTATCCTATCCGAGACTTAATACCAAGTTATTAGTGATTTATTGATTTCTTTATTGATTAAAAATTCCACTCCATTTATTGATTTTCAGTTTGATTCTTGCATTAATATAGTAAACAGTCTCCATTATCCAGCTTGAATTCTCCGCTTCCAATCCATCTAATCTCATTCAAGCCCAGCACTAGTGCAGTAGTTTATACCGTATCATTTCCTTAGATATTTGTGCTAATCTGCTGGTTTCTTGCATTGTGCGAACATTCCATGTTCCGATATGTACTGCCATTTTCATGCCAAGTTCCGTCATCTGCTATTCTTTGTATTAGTCTCTTTGATAATTATGTTGGTTATCGACCAATCGACCTGCTTCTTGCTTCTCCTTTTGAAGGGATTTATTATGCCGAGATACCTTACTTTATACCTATTATCGAGGTTTACTCCTTTAGATCCATCGTGTTCTGTTGAACAGAGTTACCGCTAGTAGGGTGTGGCTCTTCACCACGCACGATGGTCTTGGGTAGACCATTAGGCAGCTGTGGTTGCGCTACGTTTACGCCTGTGCAAAGCACTCGACACCATGAAATAAACATACATAATCCATTTCCTCTTCTACTGAAATGCAGTGTCAAAGCTCATCCACACTTGCTGCTGGTGTGCAGTGGAAGTGATGGGTCCATTTTGGACTTGCATCACGCTCCAACTAGCTTTCAGACACCTTAAATTTAAGCCTTAACTAACGAAATCGGCTCCGCTGGAATCGAACCCGTGTCAGCCGGCTAACTAGCAGGAGGCACTTATCCGACTGAGCTACTCAGGCTGCCTACCATAAAATAGGCAATTTTTTAATGTTAGTTGAAAAAACTGAGCATCAACGAATTTTTTTATTGTTTTAGATTACTACTTTTTATGTGTAAGAAAGTCACGTACGTTTGGGATTCAGAAGTATCGGAATTTGTAAAATTACGAGGATTGGATCTCAACGTAAGCAGCGACGTTTTGCATAAAAATAAAGGTCTAAGTAGTGCGGAACAATTTATGAGGTACGATTTTGTTACCTGATATTCCCAATCTAATTGTTTTATCAATTGTTTTGATTTTAGGAGATTGGTTTACGGCTCCAACGAAATTGTCGTCAAAGAATCATCGATTACAACCCTTTTATTCCTGGAAGTACTTAACCCGTTTTATATATTCCAACTGTTCAGTTTTTGCCTGTGGTTCGCTGATAATTACTATTATTATGCAGCTGCCATTTTAGCCATGTCCATATTCGGCATTACGATGACCGTCATCCAAACGAGAAGGGTACGTTTTCTGTTTTTCCCCCATTAAATGAATTAACTACGTCGATTTTTCAGAATCAAAGAAATTTAAAATCAACAGTGCATAGCTCAGATGTTGTAACAGTAATGCGTGCACCACCTAAAAACGTTGATGATAGCGGTGATAGCAAATTCGCCACTGAAATAATATCAACAGAATTACTAGTGCCTGGTGATGTTATTGAAATACCTCCGCACGGATGTATTCTTCATTGTGATGCATTGTTACTCACTGGAAATTGCATACTTAATGAATCGATGTTAACTGGTAAGAATTAGGTCGACAGAAATGTTGGACGAAAGCGCAACCAATCCTAGTTCTGTCAACCTGTAGTGAAAGATAACCTATTTATTTAGTCTATGCATTATTTTTTTTACTAGGTGAATCTGTACCAGTCACTAAAACCCCATTCCCGGATATACCAAATCTTCAATATAACTCAAAGGAACACGCTAGACATACGCTGTTCTGCGGAACACAAGTTATTCAAACTCGCTACTTCGGTAATGAAAAAGTATTGGCTGTTATTATTCGTACTGGGTTTTCTACAGCTAAAGGTTTGTATCATACCAATATTTGGTGTATAACGATCGGCATTTTGCAAAGGCTATATTCATTTTGCTTATCATAATCACAGTACATGTAAGGCACCGGATGGTCGCTTATGCGACTTTCCCACCGGACACGCATCTTCCACCCACCCAGTGAGTGACGAAAACACTAGTTTTAGCTTACAGCATTGCCACCTTCAGTTCACCTTTGTATATTTATTTATTTTACTAGGCGGAGAATTATATGTAGAATCGTTTTTCAGGTGGTTTAGTGCGAAGCATTCTTTATCCTCCTCCAGTGGATTTTAGATTTGAAAAGGATTCATACCGGTTTATTATGTTATTGGGAGTGATTGCTGGATTTGGATTTGTCTACACTATTGTTACAAAGGTAAATTTCAAGCACTTCTTTGCTTAGTTATAATCTCTGTATTCAAAACTACCAAGTGTCTTAAAATGAACTACATCTAGTATGCTTTGAATTTTCCATGTAAAATAAAATGTGCCGCTCTTACGATTAATTTTACAATAATTAACTAATGACAGCTCTGGATAATGTGATGATGTGGCACATAACAGTTTACATGCAAGCACATTTCAAAGTTAACTAGATGTAATTCTTTTTAAGACACCTGGTATAATTACCACCAAAAGAAAAATCAGTATGTGTTAATTTCATGAACATAACCTAAAAATGTAAAAATTGTTGTAGGTTCTTCGAGGTATCCCTGCACATGAACTGGTGGTAGAAGCATTAGATTTAATTACAATAGTTGTTCCTCCAGCTTTACCTGCTGCGATGACTGTAGGCAGGTTATATGCACAAACACGATTGCAAAAGAATCAAATTTATTGCATATCTCCGCGTACCATAAATGTGTCTGGATCTGTTGACTGTGTATGTTTTGACAAGGTAAGTTAATAACACTACTAGTATCAAATAATAGTAATAATAAACTTATTCATCCCGGTTTCGAGCAAAGGCCTTCCCCATCTTCTTCCAACTTTTCTTATGTTTTGCTAGATCTTTCCATAGTTCGTCCCTTCCATCTGCACAGTGATTTTCCTCCAGCATATCCCTTACACCTGACCGTCTTCTGATTTCTTCAAGTGGAATTTTATCGAGAAGCCTTATATTAAGCATGGAATGCTCCATCTTCGTTTGGTTCACTCTTAATTTATTTTCTAATTTATTGTTTAGAGACCATGTTTGAGCATCATAAGTCATACTTGGAATAACACAATTATTAAACACCTTCTGTTTAGCTCCAGAAACACTTCCTCCCTGAACTAATACGCCTATTAATTTCTTTTTCCATGTTATTGAACGCTAAAATTTGTCCTAGATAGACTTGTTCCACATACATATGCTGCCACATTGGATCCGATCGTTATGTTGTCAACGTTTCTATTTAACAAGGCATATCTTTTACCATAATTTATTCAAGTTCCGACCAAGCAGATCTGTACTTAACTTTCTATATTGCAGTACTACATGACATGCGCTCCCACTGTGCTGGCCTTGCTAATTCAAGTTCTGTAAACATATATTAATCAGTTGGTTTCTGGATTCAGCTAGCAACACCACATCCTTCCCAAAACATAAATTAGATAGTTTTTTTCCCTTCAATAAATATTCCATATTTATTCCATTTCTTTCTTTCTCTTTTATCCTCTTATGCCTTTACAGTGTCGAGGGGGCCGGACACACAGAGCCACAGAGCGATCACCCATCCAAGTTCTGGCCAAGCAGGCTCTTGCTTAACTTTGTATAATTCAGTGTTACGTGCACTCCCACTCTGCCGTACTGTCGGTTTTATTCCATTTCAAATTTTGAAAAATGTCTTACAGAACACTGTTAACACGTTCGCTGCCGTGGCGTAGTCGGCAACATAGTGTTACATGCCGACTACGCCATGATGCGTAATACACACATTTGCTATTTATTTGTTATTAGTCGGCTTTGTTGTGAAGGCCTGAATTTGTCAAATGCCGACACTAGCAGATAGTCTAGTCGTCAATGCCAGACACACAATAACAAATAAATAGTAAATACATGTATTACGCCTCACGGCGTTTTCAGCATGTGGCACTAGGTTGCCGATAACGCCGCTTGGCATGATTGGCAGCGAGCATGTTAAACAGGTTAAGAGAAAGCGGGTCACCTTGTTTTACCCCTTTATTTATATTAAATGATGGTCTTGTATTGTTATTATTAGCCTAATCGTTCCCCAGCCGTTGGACAAAGGCCTCCTCCTGTATTTTCCATGCTTCTCTATCTGCAGCCGTCATCCATTGTTTTCTGGCAGCTATTTTCAACGTGTAACTCTGTCCATTCATCTGTTTTGCATTCTTGCTACTTGGCCTGCCCGTCTTTTGCACCTTATTATTATATCTCCTGTTCTTCAAACGGTTTATGCTTCTTTCCAACTCTTCCATTTTTATTACAGGAATGATTTCATTGTCTGGGAATTTCAACTCGGTTAGGACTTGTTTTTCATTATCTTCTCCCAGAAATAGGTTCTTGTAGCAGTCTGTGTGACTGTTCCAATTATTTTTTGACAATGTCTTTTTAACTAATTAGATTTTTAGTTCTACATAGAATCCATGGGATGCTCCTGGAGAGTTCTTTTTTTATCTCTCTTGTAGATCCTGGTTATTTGACGATATCTGTAATCATTTTTTCGTGTATTGTTCTTCTCTCTCTGGAACTTCAATCCTTAGATTGCTTGGTAGCTTTCCACTTCTGGTGATCACAAGTCATTCATTTCCTTTAAATCTGCATAATTTTCAGTATACCTGCATTGTTTCATGAATTCGAGACGAGGTCTTCTTCTAACTTTTTCTCCTTTTATCATCTGTACCATATACAGGTTATTTCTATACATATGTCCTATCTATATATGCCTTCTTTGTTTTATAGTATCTAGTAACTGTCTATCTTCTATTAGTTCTAATACTTTTTTGTTGGAAACTTTTTCTGTCCATTTTATTTTCATTGTTTTTCTCCATACACATCTCGAAGGCTTCCAATAGCCTTTCTTCGTTTTTTTCCCAGTGTCCACGTTTCTGACCCATATAATGCAGTAGGTACTCCAACTGCATGTTTTAATTAGTCTTTCTTATCGGTAGATTTGGATGTAAGTAATGAATATTTGTTATTACAGCGATTTTAGCTTGTCTTATTCTGTTTTTAATTTCCTCTATACTTCTGCCATCTTCATGTATAATGCTACCTAGGTACTTATAGGATGTTGCTTGTTTGAGAATATTGTCACCAATTGTTATTTTGAATTCTTCAGGCGTTCTAGAGCACATCATCACTTCCATCTTGTTTTTATTGATCTTCATCGTATATTTCCTGAATATTTCGTCCATACATTCTGATGTTCGCTGTAAATTCCTTTCGTCTGGAACAATAACAGCTAGAGCTTATTCTCTTCTGGCTGGCGAAAGAACGGTCAGACAAGGTGGTCACTTTTGCTGGTAACTCCGCCCTTGAGTTCTACTATATTCAGTGGCGTACGCACAAGCAGTACAATTTTTACTTAAATAATATATAAACCTGTATTTATATAAAATCCAACAAGTAATCACAGTTAGACTACACTACAATCAGTCGAAGATAACCGATACAACTCTCAACAGTAACTGACCAAAATTACAAACAAAACTGGCGATGCCTTTGGTAATGACAAATTCTTTTGTAGAAACCTATGTAAACAAATTTTCTAAAAGATTAGGATCATAGATAATAGTCAGTGTAATTACAATTTCTGAGTAACTTACCCAACACTGGTTAAAAGTGCATTAAATACCGGTTTTTTCGATTTGAAAGTCCGATAATATTATCGTTTAATGCTTAAATGCGGAATGTCATAAACGTAAATAAAGCTTTTACAAAACAGCAAAGCTAAATGTTTATAAGTAAATTGTAAGTTTCGGGAATTTTGCTTTTTGTCGCTCATAGAACATACTTGCGTCTTGATATTTAAATACCTAAATCTATTTCGTACGGAATTACAGCCGTAAAAAACTTTATTCGGTAACTAAATAATCTAGGTAAAATTTAAATAGTGGAAAAATAGTACGCCACTGTGCTTCTGTACAACGTGCGGATTATCGTCTCTCTCAATAGTTAAGACAGCCCACTTAGCCTAGTGCGCATCTAAGCCTTTCGCCAGCCAGAAGGGCATAAGCTCTATATCATATGTCTGTATCCGTTTATATCTATATTCATTTACTACTTGTTCAATATAGATATTAAATAATGCCGTAGAAAGGTTGCAACCTTGTCTGACTCCTTTAAAAATTTTGGCATCTTTGGACAATCGTCTATATTTAATGTAACCACTTGATTTTCATATAATCTTAATTGATCTTCTGTCCCTATAGTCAATTTGTACAGTTTTTAAAATATCCATCATGATACTCCAGTTTACGTTGTCAACGGATGCAGTGTATATATTTTTGTTTACTTTAAGGCCTTTTTCGATTAAATTCTGGGGACAGAATATCGCTTCTTTAGTGCCCTTATTTTTTCTGAATCCATACTGATCTCATTTAAGTTGGAGTCAGTTTTATTTTGGATTCTGTTGTTTATTATCCTAGTTAGCACCTTCTTCATCGCAGCTGATTGCCTTATTTTTTTTTGGCATCATCACCATGATACTCTTTTTGAAATCTATAAGTACACTTCCTGTGTTATATACAGGGTGGTAGGAAATGCTTCTGCCAAACTTTAAGGGTAGGTTTGTAAGGATAAAACGAATAAAAACCGTTTTTCTCTGTTGCATTTTTTTTCCTTTAATTATTTTGTGGTTGTTAATAAAGTTTTATTGTTACTTGATGTATTAGACATATTAGAAAAAAAATGTATAATACTTTTTTACTCCATTTGTCAGTATAAAGCTATTCCCAAAGTTTGGCAGAAGCATTACCTAACACCCTGTATATCTCTGATAAGTGAGTAAATATAGTCTTTCTTGTCTTCTTTTAGTGCTTGAAGTAGTTCTCCTGGTATCCTATCTACTCCGTAGGCTTTACCTAAATTTAATTCTTTTAACGCTTTATTAAATTCGTCTTTTGTTATTGGTGGTCCTAATTGATCCTGTTCTATGAATTTTTCTCTTTCGATGTTAATGTTTCATTCCATTTGGTATCTTATATAGTTCTTCGACATATCGTTTCCAATAATCAGCTATTTCATTACTGTCGATGAGGTGTTTGCCTTCCATTCTTTACTAGCACAAATTTTATTCTTGTCACTTACATTTCACAACAACACACTACTTACCAGAGCTCTGCACGATTAAGTACGGAATCGTCCGAGTACAGGTACGAATACTCATTCGACGAGTACAACGATGTGTAGTGTGAATACCTATAATCGTGTATGTATGTGACCAGTAGTAATCAGCATCGTAGCATCATTAATAAGATTAATAATCGGCATCGTCAGGAGCAGAGTTGGATAAACTGTATTTGAATACACGAGTGCTAATTTTACATCGTTGATAGCATCGTGCTCACTTCATCATAGAATATCTTAATCTCCTCCTTCGCTGCTATCAATTTATTATTATTAAATCAATTTTGAAATTGCGTTTTATTTCTATGAGTAGTGTGGCGCATCAGTCTGAGTAGTGAGTAGCCTTTGAATTTTGTTTCTCCACTTCCATTTAATCCAAAAACCCGCTCCATCTAGGCCTTTTCTTTGACCAATGTGAATGTAATAAAATATGTGGTCTAATTTAGTGTCGATTATTTTTTCTCCAATATGACGAATTTTCAAAAGTCCTATGAAATCCCATTTAATATCTGCCACTGCATATCCTAGTTTTTCATATCTCCTCTGATAATAGTGTTCGTACATTAATGATACAAATATTTAATTCCACTATTTTACCTACAATTTGATTTAGTTGAGCTATTTAAATTGTTTAAATTTAAATATGAGAGGTAACGGCCTTCCTACATGACCAGTTTACTGGGAAGTACATCATTGTTAATATCAACATTTAATTCATTTAGTGTGAGGTTGCTTAAATCGTCAGTAACATTCGTCCTGCTTTTGTTGGAAAATTCCGTTAGGTCTCTTCCTTTGAAGTGCTGGTAGTTCTCGTGTGATTTTTCTGTTGTCGAGGAAACTTCGCCAGTTATTGTAAATTTTTTAACTTCTTTCCCGTCCTCAATGTTGTCCGGTGAGCGTTGCTCGGTTTGACATTTCTTGTCCTCAGTTATGTTTGTACTCTCTTTTTCCTTTAATTGATGTTGTTGAACTAAGTACGATATTTTGCCATTTCAGACGGGGACACTTACAGAAGAAGGATTAGATTTGTTATGTGTTGTTCCGATTGATGAGAAACAATTTTTGCAACCAATTAGAAACGTTGAAAGTTTACCGTATAATACTTTTGTATGTGGTCTTGTATCCTGTCATTCCCTTACGATAATAGATAAGCAAGTTACTGGCGATCCACTGGATTTAAAGGTATTTATTTCTTATTCGAATCTAATATTTGAATTAACGATAATATTTTACAGATGTTTGAAAGCACAAAGTGGTCAATAGAAGAACACGATGTATCTGACAATACAAAGTTCAACATGATATTTCCCACGGTTCTGAAACCGCCAAAAAACCGACCTGTTGAGAATCATATCATGGATGATATAGAACTTCAGATCGGTATAATCCGTGAGTTTCCTTTCTCTAGCAGTTCTCAAAGAATGGGTGTTATAATCCGTAAACTCGGGGCACAGAATTTTGAATACTACTGTAAAGGATCTCCAGAAATGGTACTTAATTTTGTAAAGAAAGAAACGATTCCCATTGATTTTGCTGAGGTTCTTGAAAGTTACACTCAAGAAGGTTATCGTGTTATAGCAATGGCGCATAAAGAATTAAAAATGTCTTACGCTAAAGTACAAAGGGCACAAAGAGATGTAATAGAAACAGATTTGAATTTGTTGGGTTTAATCGTTTTGGAAAATCGGTTGAAACCACCAACAACGCCTTGTATTCAAGTCCTTAACGATGCTAATATAAGAGTTATTATGGTGACCGGTAAGTTAGGTATAAGCTGAAATCATTTAAAGTTCTAACGAATTGTTTTTTAGGTGACAATATTTTAACTGCAGTAAGCGTTGCAAGAGAATGCCACATAATAAAAGCGGCACAAAGTGTTATATCGGTTAATTGTGATAACAGCACCCCTCCGCAGGTATACTACACATTAACTAATACCAAAACTAAAATGCCCCAAATCGACTTCAGTCTTCTATCAAATTCTGCCAGCATCCAAAGCCTGGACACGGTCGAATCTCATACGATCACTAATAATATAAATCATAATGACGTCGAACGTGCAAAACCACACACTTTATTTAACAACTATCGCTTTGCAATGAATGGCAAAGTGTGGGGTGTTGTCAGAGAGTATTATCCTGAATTAGTTCCGAGACTGGTAACAAGGGGTAGCATTTTTGCCAGAATGTCACCAGATCAAAAACAGCAGTTGGTGGAAGAACTACAAAGCATGGGTTATTGTGTAGGTAAGTAAATTTGGAGTATTAATAATAAGTATTTTAACGATTTATATTATGTGATCAAATACTGAACATCAACTGGAGTTAGCCTCAGTACCTAACTCAAAGTTAACGCCCAACTATAGCAAATCATAAGTTTGATAATTATATTGCAAAGTCAAGGTTAACGAGAACAGATTTTGGTCATGTGACATTTGAAATATCTGATATAATGAACCCTAAACAAATCAAAAATGTGAAGAAAATGTAAAGTCTTTTCTGAAGTAGAAGTGTAAGTACTTGCTTGGTTAGGAGCTTACGTAAAGTAGGTCTCCTATATCTGTAGGTTACTTGACCCACACACTGTCACGTGCCAAAACTGCACTACGGCATTAAATGGGGGCTCGCGGCTAGACTAAACAGCGAAGATGGGGGGTTCGCAATGGTAAAACCCTTCAATTAAGGGTTGGTCATGATAGGCATGGAAATTGTTGAGCACCACTATGATATTAAAATCACCCAAAGATCTAAAAGGAGGAAACCCATCATAGAAGATTCCCAAGAGGTCGCCGTAGCTGCTTTCTGCTGCAAGATATGACTTACCTTGCTGGACTGAAATTAACTTTACTTAACTGCAATGACAGGCTAACACTTATTACATGTAAATCTTTAACAAAACACTGAAACATAAATATGAACGGGAAACACTCAACACAATAACAAGACCAAACTGAATTGACAATGAAATATTAAATGAATCAAAAAGGCAAGCATGAATACATGAAATTACACAAAAGACAATCAAAAATATGTTACGTTAAAAACAAATCATAGAAGTTACGCTTACTTTAAAGGACAGTAGAATTGAGGGCACTACATTTACTCTACTTACTGCAAAGATATTCACAAGCTTAGCCCCTCAATCCCAAACAAAAGATAGGAGACAATATCCTAACTTGACATAATACTGAACTATAATTTGAACACTAAAAGTCTTTACTGTATGAACACAAATGAAATTGTTACTTTACAAACACCACAATTACTACAAACTAGTTAACTAATTTGCCAGGGACCCTCAATTTTGCAATGTGAACATTAGATCCGCCCAAGGCGAGGTTCACAAAGCCTTCAACACAATACCACTGGACAAAACAGATAAACTAGCATTCACTACTTCAAAAACAGGTTGCAAACAAAACACAAAAGAAAATACAAAAGGCGGTACTTATTAACTTCAAAACAACTAAATAACATTGTTGAAGGCCTTTCAGCAAGAGGCAATCGTAGAAATCAAACTGACGTTAAAACACAAATGAAGAAAGCAGGAGCAGCATAAAGGAGAATAGTTTTTACCTGGCAATGTTGATACTTAAACCATAAGCCAGGGAGTGACGTGACGGACGTGACTGGAAGAGCTAAGATGTTCTTTCCTTTTACCAAGACGAAACATACTGAAATGACTTTAAGAATTCGTAGAACTGCAAGGGAAGAACGTACCAATTTAGACTTAGTCTTTCGTGTCCTCCAGACTAAACGAAATTAACTGTAGCAAAAATAAAATAATTGACACGGAATCAAACTTAAAGGACAGGGCTGTACTTAAGAATTTACCACAAATTTAAAATGACTCAAAAATTCCAAAATAACACGGGATTGCAAAATCACGTGACAATACCAAAGAAAAGGAGAATTGGCAGACATCGGCGTCATAGAGGAAAACAATACAAAGTTAGCTAAGGCAGTGTGAAATCACATGCAATGAAACAAAGAGAACAACAAAATTTTTAGGAGAGGTGCAGTGTGCACAGCATATGAAACACCTATGTGTGCTCTTTGCTTCTTAAGAAGCTATAAGATGAAGAAGAAGAAGATTAGACCTGAGACTAGTGATTCAGAGGATAACCTTGCTACTAATCGTCATTGATGATAAATTTTACATACGTCAAACCGTACCCAGCGAAATTAACTGATTTTCCTAGGCCAACCATAGTCCAACTAAAGATGAAAAGGGCTACACTGTCAGAGAGAGAAAGAGATATCTTCCAGAAGAATACTTTGTTCCGTTTTCATTCAACTGCCAATTGAAATGGTAAAGGAAAGTACTACAAATTTTTAAGCAACCTGACAAAATGCCTTAAAATACATGTTACTTTTTACCGATTATTTATATCTATTGAATTGTTACAAAATGATTGCCTAACATTTTGCCTAAAGTTTAAAGTTGAAGATCTAATGCTTGGTTTAGAAGGCTATTTACCTAAAGGTGGATTCGCGTTGAATGATTTTCATCCAATGTGTTCCCAGACAGACGATCTGATGAGTCTGGTGACAGCCCGTCGTATTTATTCTGTCTGATACCCTGCTGTACTAAGCCCAAAAGTGGTAACTGATATTGTAGTTCGATAGTCAAATAATAAAAACTTTTTGCTGGTCACTGTATATTGATCTATATTTGTAGTGATAGCTAAGAATGTTATGGCCAGATACTGCTGTAAAATTCTTGTAATAGATGCATCCTATACCGCTTTTGGGCTTAGCAAGGCACTACAGTTCCGATCAATTCCATCAATTTAATTGACAGTCAAAGAAACATGAAATTTGTTTAATGTTTTACAGTTAAGTGTTAAAAATGAATATAATAGTTCACATAGCTTTCATTGGCTTTAATAAAGCGTTCGATAACACGGAACATTGGGTTTAAAGGAGCAAGAAGTCCCGAATAAATACTTTCCTATTAGAAATTAATATGTAGAGAGTACAGAAAATATTGAAATGGATAAAGTGGGAAAAATGTTTAAAATAGAACGAGGTGTAAAGCAGGTAGACCTATTATCAATCACCAAATATGTTCAGTGCAACTTAAGGTTCTTAGAGAGTAGAAAGCAGAACAGAACTAACAGATGATAATGGAATTAAGTGAGGAAAGTAAGAAACTAGGGTTATCAATAACAATAAACTATAGAAAAACTTGCCTCATGACAAATGAAAAAGTAGACAGTAATCCCTACAATGATTTATGGCTTGCAACCATGGTCAATGAGTAAAAAGTCGTATGAAAAAAATAAGGGTAATACAAGTAAAAATGGTGAGATCCATGGTGAATATTTCATTACAAGATTTCAAGAGTTGGGGGACCACTTGGGGAGACTTCAAGGGAAAAGATGGTCCAGAATATTAACATGCTGGGAATCCGAAGAGTGGCTTTAAGATGGGATGACGATAGAAGCATCTGAGAGTATCGGTACCATCATTGCTTTTGGTTGGCTACAACGATTTGTTTTCTATGGTACATAGTCTCGTGTGGGAACACATCATATAAGAATTATTCAAAACTGTTCAACATAAATTCACCTTTACTTGATATTTATTTGCAGTTAGGGCACTACTGTCAATCGGTAACAGAGGAAACATGAATAAAAATTAGATAAAATTAGTTCATTTAAATTGTTTTTTTTTTTTGAGAAGTGGATAACCACATGTAAAAGGTCTCGGTTTTTCACGTACGCATCTCCGGTTCAATTCCCGGGACTGGCGATATTGTCACGTGCTTATTCTGCACTACGACATTTAGTAGGGGACGTTGTTGTTCCTAGGCGCGCGGCTAGCAAACAGTGGGGAAGGGGGGTTCGAAATGCTAAATCCTTCAAATAGGGATGAAAATAGGGCGCCGCTACAGAAAGTCACCCAAGATGGTTTCGAAGAACGTACCGCAGATAGTTCCTCTAGGGCTCGAATGGGTTGGGGTTGGCCTCACCCTGCTGCAAGATGTTACTTACCTTGCTTAATGAAATAACTTACTTACTGAAAATCTTAAACTTGTAGGCAGGCTCACACTGTATACGTAAATCTTTAACGAAACACTAACACACAAATATTCTAAAGTAAACACAATAAACACAAATAAAAGGCGAGAATGAAGTAACAATGAAATTTAATAAAAACGAAGAATTATTTAAAACATGACACAAAAGGGGTTCATAAATTCAATCTTAAATTACGTGAAAATGTGATTAAGGGATGTCACATTTACTTGAGTTACGGCAAAAATAATTAATAGCTAGGCTCCCTTAACCGCAATCAAACAAATGGTGATAATAAAACTTACGCTAGAAAACCAAATACAAATGAGTTTACACATGCAGTATAACACAAAATATTAAATAAAACAAGCTAGCTAGCTAACTGGTTTCCAACGGACCTCAACCTTTACAGTGTGAATATCAAATCCGCCTAAAGGCAATTCACAAAGCATTCAACACATTACCGCTGGACAAACAGATTGACCAGAAATCAGCTACTTTGAATAAAAGTTGCAAACAAAAGGCGGTACTTATTAAACTTTAACCTCACTAAACAAGGCCTGCCCGCAAGCGGCAATCGAAGGAGTTGAAACTGGTGTTGAAACAAAAACGACAGAAGCATGTGCAGCGTAAAAGGAAAGTAAATTACCTGGCAAGATGTTCGTACTTGATCGGAAGGCCAGGGTGACGGACTTAAGACTGGGAAGAGCTATGTTGGTGGTAGCCCAGACCCCAGGGAGAAATATAGTGGCGATCAGTAAAGAAGGAGTTGATGTCCTTTCTTCTAAAAGGGGTGCAAAACAAACGAAGAATATTCCTAAGGCTGTGGGTTTTCTTAATCCCTTATAAGGAAATTGTGTGAGAACGGTACTTCAACTATCACTAAACTTTCACACAAAACTATGTCTTTCCGAAATTATCTAGCACTCTCTAGGATTATCCGACATACAAGTCGTAAAGTAATTTTCCCCGAAAACTACCGGTATGAGAGGCCTTTTCGGTGATTTAATTACGCTGGGAATAACAAACTGGCACAACCGTTTTACTCGGAAGCTCACTATAATCTTAGGTGCTTCGCCACGGAACAACTACAAGAAGCCAAAGACGTCCGATATGATCGAAAAGCTGTCACATACTGACGAGGGGGGTAAAACACTCGAACGACGCTGAGACATGTCAGCTGACATAGCCTTGCGTACAGGGGATTCCCCGAACCTTATCAACGAGAAGCTGCATTAAATGAAAATCAGACGGCATCATGCGTCAACAAAATGTACGTGAATTAGGTCACCTTGGGATTGTTAACAAAGGAAAACTTCTACAACGACGAAATATTGGGGTGACTTTGAAGATTTCGTAGAATTGCAAGGTAAACGCGCTGACTTGGCTTAACCTTGCGTGCCCTACAGACTGAAATGAATTTAAACTGTAGCAAAAATAACAACAAAGCACAAGATTAAAATTAAAAAGGACAGGACCGTACTAAAGAATTTTAGCAAATATTCAAAATGACGCAAGCTTACCAAAATAACACAGAATTGCACGTGACAATATCCCAACCGGAATTTTACAAGTCGTGTGCTTCGGAGGGCACGTTAAGCCGGCGGTCCCGGTTATTATACTAAAACCTTTGATAACCGTTAACCTCACAACACTACAGGTCAATCTTCTTCACCTCTTTTGATGGGTAAAGTTAGCCTTTACCAGGCGTACATGCGAAGAGGGCTCATAACAGGCTATTGGCCTAGGTTTCCGCCATGAGAAAGACTTGTTTTCACAGTGATCTTTGCATTAAAGTTTAAATTCTGGGTGAATTACTAGGAGTTTATGAATATAATTTTGGTAAATTTAATTGATCACATGATACAAAATTATTAACAAAAAATTAATAGAAAAATTGACCGCCAAAAATAATTAACCAATTTTATTTCAGCAATGTGTGGTGATGGTGCCAACGATTGTGGTGCTCTCAAGGCAGCCCATGCTGGAATCTCGTTATCAGAAGCCGAATCATCGGTAGCGAGTCCATTTACTTCGAAGAATCCAAATATCACCTGTGTATTAGACATAATCAAAGAAGGCCGTGCAGCATTGGTAACTAGTTTTGGAATATTTAAGTACATGGCATCTTACAGTCTTTGTCAGTTTATATCGGTGATGATACTTTACAGTATCGATTCCAACTTGACCGATATTCAATATTTATACATAGATCTATTTATAATTTCAATTTTTGCATTCTTTTTTGGCAGAACCGAATCGTACTCGGGTAAATTGGTGAAAGAAACCCCGTTAAGTAGTTTAATTAGTGTAAGTCCCGTATTTTCCTTGCTCATTCACTTGTCTTTAACGATCATCTTCCAAGCGGCAGCCTTTCAACATTTAAAAATGCAAGATTGGTTTGTACCGTTCGATTCCAGTCTTAAAGAAGAGAAAGATTCTGTTGCTTGTGTTGAAAACTACACCATATTTACTGTGTCTAGTTTTCAGTATGTAATATTGGCGGTTGTTTTCAGTAAGGGCAAACCGTACAGGCAAAGCATGTTTTCTAATTACGGTTTATTGATTTCTTCGACCGCTTTAACGATGTTTTCCGTGTATATGGCATTATGGCCTTGTACTTATTTAACGCAGGTATTTGAAATTATTCTACCGGAAGATTTTACTTTCAGATTGTATCTTTTAATTTACGCCCTTATTAATTTCATCTTCAGTATTCTAATAGAACTAATATTAATCGAGTATTTATGCTTTAAAAAGCTTAGATTTAAATTTCACAACGTTTACAAATCTAAACGTAAATATTTGGCGATTGAACGTGATTTACAATTAGACTCGAAATGGCCAGTTTTAACCTCCGAATTTAAATCGGCGGCAAGTCCCATTAGTCCAATTTCTCACTGCATGGCACAAATCGTAGTCGAAAAAGAAAATAAATTTGATAAAAACCACGTTCTAAATTATTTGTACAATAATACAAACCCGAAAGCAGTTCTAAACAAAATTAACATCGAACTATCAAATGACGTTAACGAAAATTCACATATTAGCGACGCATCGCCCATTGAAAGCAGCAATAGTATTATTGATGTACCAAATAACGAAAGCGAAAGTGATTTTTATCACAGTTTTGATAGTGGTTCTCCGACGACACCCGAGAAAAAATTAGACACTCCTCAGATTTGCAGCTTAACGGCTAATGATACGAAAAACATATCTAATTTTAATTCGTTGGGACAAAATTCTAATCATGAACTTAATAAAAATGTGAAAAACAACGTAGCCGTTTTAGAAATGGATAGTTTTGAAAATAGGTGAGTTTTGCTAAAGATTATTAGTAGGTTTTTTATTATTTAGAAGGAGTCGATTTAGGTAATATTCGGAATGTGATCGAAAATCAAAAACTGCTATGACGATAATTTTAGGTTATGATTGAAAGCATTGAATTTTGATGAATATACAAGTGTGTAGTGATATGTAGGTATAATTATCGTAAATATACCAAATGATCCTTGAAAATTTGTATACTAATAAAAGCACCGCCAAGTCTCATCTAAGTACGATTCAAACCCCAATTATGCTGCAGACTTCATGTGGTTATGGCTGCAAGATTCGAACCGTTGACCCCCATGATTATGAAGCAAGCACTCGGCTGCTATTAAACTGATACATCATCTTGTATTTAATATATCAAAAATCGATTTTTAAACAATGAATATGTAAAGGATCGTTCGGTAAATTAACAAAATTAAGAACCAAATATTTACGCTTACAAGATTCAATCATAACCTGAACGTAAAATTTAAATACTAATCCACTGTTGTTACTTGAAACTTTTGCCTGATTGTTAACACCAATTAACTCTTGTTATCCTAGTAATGTTTTTGAGTACTGATCAACTACTTAATAACAATGCAGAGTGGCTAGAAAAACCCCGGCCGCTTTTCTTGCGGCGCCCATGAGATGGCGCTTTTACAAAGACAAATTAAATTGAAAATCTTACGACACTAATTAACGACCAATAGAAACGTTAATATTGAGCATGGTTACCACGGCCACGCCCATATTTCTCGGAAATTTTTTATTTACCGCTAGACCAACATAGGCGAAATTAAAAAGTGAAAATTTTTATGTCAAATGTGACAGCTGACGTACGTTTCTAAAATTTAAATATGTACTGAATTATTATTGCTTTTAATGGCGATGTCGTTACGATTTTCTTACCGAATCTACACTCGAGCATTAATTCATGTCCGCGAAATTTTTAGTAGTGCATTTCAACAACGTAATCGGCCCTCGCGTTACGTTGTTGAAATGCACACCTAAAAATTAATGCTCTTGTGAGATTATAAGTGAAAATCTTGCAAGTGAACTATTGAAATTAGTTCAAGCTTCATGTGTATTAAAATGCCTACTAAAAGGCGCTTTAGTTATGAAATACGTCCCAAAATAAATCAAAACAACTAAAACGCGTCATCTTCATTCAACGAATGAACTAATCTTGACCGATAACGTTTCAGACCAATTTCACGAATAATAATTTGAATAGATCGCCTGCAAATTCCGGATTCTCGTGAAATTTGTCTTTGTAATAACTGGTTGTAAATTTCAGCAGCGTTATGGTGACGGCGTTCCTAGGTCTTCTACTCGGCTTTATCTGTAGGTTTGAAACATCCCCATGCTGTTCAAATTCAATTCACGTAATTGCAATGATGCGCTGGTGGTGGTCGATTCGCATAAGTTTCACGCCAACGATGTTGCACTATTTGTACCGCCGTTTTGATAGAATGGCCCATTTGCGCTTGGTAAAATCATTTCACAATAGCAGTACGTTGTTGGAGATTTTTTTTCATAGGTTTTATTTACATAATTATTATTACATTGTTTTCACTCTTAAGTATTTACATTTCTATTATATTTGAAGACTCTTATAATTACATAATTTGATCTACCTTAACACGCGGCGCCGTCGACATTCTTGTGCTACATGCCGAACACGCCGCGAGACGCAACACACACACCCGCCATCCATCTGTCATTGTTTATCTGGCTCCGGCCCTCCGGCGACCAGACCATTCGTCCGCGTCGACACGGCAAATTTGTATTCATATCCGCTTCGATGTCAGCTTGACAGCCGAAGTAAATTTTAAAATTGACAGTTAAAAGCAGAGTAGCTAATTTTACTTTGCATAACTAATATCGTAAAAAACCGCGACATCTGTTGTTAATAGTTGGCAATAATGCCTGGGGTTTTTCTAGCCACTCTATAGTAAATTATGAAAATAACTTTCAAGCAAAATTTTTGTGTTAACACACCCAAATTGTTAGTATCTCATTTTTACAATTAAGAATACTGTTTTTTAAACATTTTTTACTATTGGAAGTAGTGATATAATAATGATAGAAAAAAGTATTTTTCTTCAAGCGTATCATAATTGTAACATTTTGCTACTGAATACACAAGGTAAAAATACTCCATTGTTACTAGTAACATAATGTTAGTGCAACTCGTCACAAGTGGTGGCGCCACTTGTCATTGTTTTGATTACAACTGTCAAGTGTGGATAAATTCAGGCAGTTGAAAAGGTAAAATTACTTCAAAAGCGTGTTGTAAGCTTCGAAAATTATTTTCGAACGATATTTTGTGTAGAAAGATCTTTTCCGTGCACGCGTCTACACAAATTGTTGACAGTCAAGTAAGTACTTTTCAAATGGTCTGTCGTTTTCATTGATTAACATACAAAATAGTTATATAGCGCCTGAAGAAAAATAGTATATGTCACTCGGAGCAGAAAGCTCTTTCTTGTGCTTCGCCCAGATCGATTGGCCTCTGCGCAACCTTCTGAGCTCAGCACAAAAAGTGCGCTTTCTACTCCTAGTGACATAATATACTATTAAAATGTAAATTTTACTAAATATCTGTAGTTTGTATGAAAAATTGGAAATATTTGCGCTTGCTTGATATTAGTGATTAAAAATTTAAATCTTGTTAAATTATTTGTATAATTTAAAAGGAAAAAATGGCTGTCGTCGCGTCGATACCCACTGTAGATTTATATTTTATTTACAATTATTTTGTTTATATTCTGTTATAACCTTAGATGCTATATACAGGGTTTTTAAAGAGTACATCAATTGTAAGTATTCTTAGTAACTGTGAAAGTTGATGGCAAATTCAAAAATATGAAGGATTTTCATGAAAAACTTGAAAAAGCCTACTCAAAATATTTAATTCACTATAACAGTGGTTTTTTGCTCGCGGACCCCCAAGTAACTAGTTTCAAGTCAGCAAGAAAAGGATTGAAAATGTAGGAATCAAAATAATTTATTAATTTTTCTAATCTAATATTAATACTAAAGATTTTCTTTAACTACAAACATAAAAAAAGTCCAGATATTTACACTGATACTTAACAAAAAAACTTAGTGGGACCTGTGACGTAAGGACAACTTCAGGCTTAAGCCATATTCAACTTCAAGCCGGTTTTGGTACTTTGGTTTCATATTATTTGATCTGGGAAAATTCTTTTTCGCGTAAATAAGTTGTTTGAAATGGCCTTAAAAGCAACATTGCCTTCCGTGAAAGTTCTGGATGCTCCTCCTTCACTCTCAACCAAAAATCTGCAGGGAAACTTACAAAAACACATTTTTCAATGTTTTGTTAGACAAAAGATCGGCCAAGTTATCGTCTTCTTTTTATGGCAGTGACAACCCTGTTGAAAATAAATCGCCAGTAAATGGGTTTCTGACAGTGGCGGCTGGTCTATAAGGGCTGCAGCTCTGACCTAAATTTTACAAAAGTTATTAGCAGTAATTAAAAATAAAAAGTAATTTCCGAAATTACTTTTTATTTACATAAACGAAATTAAATTTCGTTTACGTTTTAACTAAAACGGCATTACATTGGATTTTCAACTTAGACATTAATTAAATCGCTTCCGAATAGACCGCGCACATCATAATACATGAATTCAAAGCTTCCGAGCGGAATACACCGAACAACTTGCACAAATCGGCTAGATTATGGTTTAACGCATTCAGAATATTCAGATTTAATTTTGCACCAGGAGCGACCCAAACTGACGCTCCTCATGGCCCCCACATACAGCGGTACAATCTGACAGATTTGATCGCAAGGATTTCATCCATGGTGCAGGTCAGGTTTTGGTTCGACTTGTGGCCTTTTAAGAATGCTAAAAGTTTTGGTGCGATCCGTGTTGTTTTTGGACTTTTTAACGAAAATGTGTAATTCACGAATTAGCGTCGGCAAAATTTTTTTGCTAAATTCGACTAGCTGCTGGTATGCCTTATTTTTTTTAAATTTTGTTCGTGTATTCTTTACTTTTTACCTGCCAAAGGCAGAGATAGCTTCTATAAATATATATGAATTTAGTTAAAAAATCCTTTGACAAATACCGAAAATCATAGTCATAATTCTGGATGAGTACCTATGTAGATCAATATTAATAATAACAATTTACACAACTTATGCAGTAAAGAATCTTAATAATCTCTGGTCTGGTCCTTGCTTCCCATTAACGTGCATAACGTGCGGAGAAATCTCCGAAATTGTGTCGGGGCCTAGCTCGTCACGCACAGTTTTATCTACTGGATTGGCTCGTGCCATATCAAATTCGTCAAATTGACCGCTGGTGAATGGGGGGCTAATTAGTCATGCGCTGCTGGTTAGAGAGAAAGGTTTGTGTGTTACGTTTTCTGTGTTTACGTAGGGGTGGTAATAATAATATAAACGTGTATTTAGCTAACAATTTGCTATACAATTACAGAATTACTACATAATTATGTACATATACTTTTCTTACTTCTAATAATGAACATAAGCTGTGTGTTTTGTTTATCGTTGTAGAATTAACAAAATTTAATATGAATTCCGTTGAAGAACTTTTAAAAATCCCCTTTTCAAGACGGGGTTTTGAAGAAAAACTTGAAATTAAATCATTGGGGCCGCCTACGCCTAAATTAACTTTAAAACAAAGTGGACAAAGCAAAATTTTTTATTTTTAATTCTAAAGTTATAGACAAGTTTGTGAGTTACAAAAACCGTCGCATGGACTCTATTTTCCGCCATTAATAAAATTAAAGTAAGATTTTCTCATTAATTTAGAGTTATTTTTCTGCAGCCCTTACCCCCTAAAAACTCACGAGCCGCCACTGGTTTCTGATTTATTCATTTTAATCGTCAATAACTGGAAAGTATTCCCTTAACTAAGAATGAGATTTAATTCTAATCACTATTTTGGGAGAAATAAATTAGTATTTTCAATAAGCTCCGCCATACATGGAAATGGCCATAAATTTCATCGTCCAGGCTTCAATAATTTTTTAACGTGCATTCAATTTTTTATTTAACTTGAAAAATAGTAACACTTGATCCTTGAAGACTTAAATTAAGTCCATTAAGATGGCTGAAGTTGTCTGCAAAATAATTAACGAACAGCTGAGTAAGTAAACTGATCAGCCGATCGGGTGCTGCCCCATGCAACGCATTTTTATTTCATATTGCACTTATATGAGCATCGTTTAAGAAACTCTGGTTGGCATACTCGAAGGTTTCGTCAAGAAGTGCGGATGCGAGATCGTTTAAGTGAGAAGTCATTCTATCTCTGTATTTGATACTGTATGTATCTCGTGATTTACTTCCTTAATAGTCGGCTCGTTTAAGTCAGTCCGGAAAACGCTGAAGGATTTCAAGATTTGAGTTACTGGCTAAGCCCCAAATAGGTATGCCATATGTCCAGATTGGTTTTAAAATGGTATTGCAAAGTACGAGTTTGTTCTTTGTTGATAACAGATTTTCCGCCTAAAATCCTGTACATTTGCTGGGGTTTAAGTCTGAGCTGCTTTCATTTGTGAATATATGGGCGCCATGTTAATCTTCTGTCATTATGAATGCCTAAGTATTTGGCCACTTCTCCTTGTGATCTTATTTCTCGATTCAGCGTAACTGGAGGGGGGGGGCAGTTGTCTTTCTTTAATGTGTAAGTAACATGAATGGATTTGTTCTCATTAACTTTTGTAGTCCAGTGTTTTAACCAGTTTTGTAGTCAATCCAGATAATTGTGTAAGTTTCTGGAGGCGATTATGGGGCTTGAATATGAGGCTAAAATTGCCGTGTGATCAGCTTAGGTAGCTGTTATTGGTTATCTGGATTTGGGTAGACCTGCTACGTAATATAGGGCAAAGGATACTGCCCTGTGGTATCCCAAATTTAATAGGTTAAAGTTGAGTATCTTCTTCCCGATATTTTGTTTGGAACGTTCTTTGAGTAGGGTATATTCTGGGTGTGGAAATGCACATTTGCTTGACTTTGCCTTCTAGATCGTTGCTGATTTTTTGACTAATCTGTGCGCTTGTTCTATAGCTCCATGTCTCTTTATGATGTCAAATTGGATGGTCTACATTAGATGGCTGAGCTGTATTTTTTTAAAGGGCTTTGGTCAGAATTGGAAGGAGACTAATTGGACGATATAATGTTACATCATTTGTTCAGTTTTTGCTTGGTTTTGCAATCATTATTTATTCTCATTTCCATTCACAAGGGGAATGGCATTGTGAATTTGTGTTTTGGGAGAGTTCTTTTGATCAAATCAGATACTGGATGGAGCCTTTCACTGAATGTATGACCGTTTCTAAACTAGGATTCGATTTAATTTAGCATGTGGGTTTTCGCAGTATAGTTACTTGTATGTTATACTGCTCTCTTTCTAGCTTGTTAGTTCGTATAGGCTATTAGAGCGAGCGCAAGTCTTGCAGATGGCCGCTCTGAAGTTTATGAAATGACTTGTGAAACGAAAAGAGATAGCACTTACTATATTCAGTACATGCCAAATAAGATCGAATCCGACTATACCTCGCTTGCTTTGAATTTTTGATTGGTAGGACCATCCGATGTGGGATCTGCAGTTCGTTGTTGGTATTTTCTTCTTCAGTTGCTGTTATAGAGGGAGGAAGGGGCTGAAAGACTGATGCAAGGTTGATTTTCCGTTCTTGCCCAGGTGTCGTAAAGGTGGAATTTGATATTGGGGTTGTTTTGTTTTTCCATAGTGAATAGTTCATGGCTGCAGCTGGTGAAAGTTCTGTAAGATATTCTTGGATTTTTCAATTTTTATAACACCTTCTTGAGTTCCTTTCCTAACTTCTTGTACCTTTGTTTATCCAAGGGAGCTCTTGTTAGTTACCACTTTTTACGAGTTTTTCTTTGGCAATTATTGGATGTTCTTCTTTTGTGTTGGTTTCATTTTAGTTTGGCGTTGCTTGCCATACTGTGTTTTTGAAGTTTCGTATTTGTTCATCAAATATTTCTCTAAAATAGTTCCAGAAAATAGATCAGATGTTAGCTCAAGACAGGATTCAACAACAAACTTTCTGTTGTTAACTCCTTTGGTTACGCAAAAATCCACGAGTCTGGTATTTTGTTCAAATCACTTTTGATTACATTAAATGTTTCTGTAACTACTAATATCTTCTTCTTCTTCAGCGTTTCTCCATCCACTCCTAGATGTAGGCCTCTCCCAATTTCCTCGAATTTCCCGTGTCTTGCGCTCTCTGTAGCCATGTACTGCCTGCTATTTGTTTTACGTCGTTGATCCATCTCCACTGTGACCTTCCCGCACTTCTTTTTGTTTCTCGCGGCCGCCATTGTGTAATTTTTAATGCCCATCTATCTTTATTTAGCCGTGCAACATAACCAACCCAGCGCCACTTCAATTCCGCTACACGTTGGATTATGTCCACCACTTTCGTTCTTCTCCTGATATCCTCGTTTCTAAGTCTATCCTTCAATGAAACCCCGAGCATCACCCTTTCCATTGCCCTCCGAGGCGATTTGTGGTGTTGTTTGTTATAGCCATATACTACTAATATTATACCCTTCATTATTTTCAACAGAGTGTATGAGACCACCTTTGTTATGATACTAATGGTCTTGAAGAGAAAGGGTTTTTTCCATGGGTTTCAGCACCAATTAACGTATGATGAGTTGAGTCTTCTTATATTTAAAATTGCAACGTTTCCATTATTTGATGATGAGATCTGGTATTTTACCAACTTGTTAGAAATATTTTGGAACGGTCATGTGAAAGGGTTATTACATCACAGCTCCGCACGGCATTAAGAAACATTTGTAGGTAGGTCTTGGCTCAATTTTTATGTTAAAACATATGTGGATTTTGTCTGAGAAGTAAATTCTAACAAACCATTAAGTCAAGAAATCCTATTTTTTTATTTGATGTAAAGACCGATTCAAACCTTTTCATACCCTTTTGGAATAATTTTAACACATGTATCGCTACGTGTTACCTAGGCTAACCCAACAAAAATAATAAACATTGTAACATCAAACGTGTTCTCTAAAAAAGATAGATGATATTCTAGTTTTACTCAGTAAATAGAGACAGTTGTAGTTTGTCATGTTAGCTTCGGTAGCTTCTTCAGATCTACTAGAAATTGTTCTGCCCACATTAATATGTAATATGACTTAAGATTATAACAGTATGTAAGCTCAGTTGCAACTACTTGGTGTGTAATGAAGATATTACATGTCATTATTTGCTTACAGCCTCAAATTTGTTACGATTTCAGTAGAAGTATTTCTATTATGACTTAGACAATTAAATCGTAAATAGGATTGGGCAAAATACCTCATACAGTTTGACAGAAATAGATTGGCATATGAAAATCAGAGGTGCAGTAATCATCACCCTCTACTCGCTTTTCCCTACGATTTCCGGAAGGCCACAGAACTTAATTTCCACCAAACCGAATTATTAAAATGAACAAGACATACTTATAGTTTGTTTCTTCGTTTGTGTCATGCCCTCTTAAGGACGGTGACGAGAGGGTTTAAACGACTTGGCGTCGTGAACTTTGTTATAGTTTCCCCTTATACTATGGAAATGTGGTTTCCCGTTGCCTTCTGCAGAGTTTGTGAGCGTGTATTAAGTGTCTTGTTACTATCTGCAGTTGACCAGATGATTAAATAGCTTTACTCGCTCAAGTACCGACCTCGAACAGTGGGTATTCTTTGTAAAAATCCTTACGACTGCGCCAAGGAGCTTCTTATAGTTTTTTCCATATACATTTGAATCCGACCAAACTATTAAAGCATGTTGGTCATCACGCTCGCGCTCTGAGTCCGTTATTGCATCTTAATTTAACCCTCGCTAAAACCAATGACAGAAGAAATACAATGCGCATAACTAACTCAATGTCTGCACGACATTGAACATCAATAGATTTTTGTAACTTGAAAGAATCTGTTAGTCTTGACGTAGACTCTCAAAACTATGGCAAAAAGTATGAATAGCCAAGGTTTGAGGTTATGAGGAAATCGCTTAAAATAGCCACTGACCTACTGACTTCTTTTTCATACTATTTCATTATACTTCTCGACGAAATTTGACCATAGAGCTTGTTTCTTTACTTTCAGTAATATAAAGAAAGCGCTTCGTGTGCTTCATTTTATTGTAATTTGTCATTTATTCTTATAACATAACCTCAAAGTGACTGTTAGCCTTATCTGTTGTTTATTCGGTGTTGTCTGATCAAAACAAAAGAGCAGTTCTTAGTCTACTTGATGCTACATCGGTTTTTCATTAGATTGAAAAGGTATTACATTTGCTTTTGTAAAATAAAGATATGTTCCCGTTTTTAACCCCAAATGTATTATTTACATAAACTGGTACTCTAAAAATGATGAAATCACAACGAAACCTTGGTAAAGCTAACCATGATTATAAATGACTTTAACTAAAAGGTTGACATAACAAATGCAAACATTGAACCTACACATCCTAGTGACTAAAAAAAACCGTTATTAAGCAAGGAGAACGATACTGTAATTGTAAAACAATATCCTTTGCTTCCATTACTTAACAACGAGCAAACTGACATTTTTTTAATGCCTCGAAATTATAGTGAATTTAACTTTGTATACGTAAAATGCGGTTTTTATTTCTGCTTTTATGTTATACTAAAGGTAAACTTTTTCCCACAAGACAACAGAATGAAATAAATTCGAAAAAGCTTCCAGAAGTACATATATTCAGTTCAGTATTACACTGCAATTTATAACATGAAACTTATCCTCCAACTCCATATAAAAATTATATAAAAGGCTGCTGCACTTGGCTTCCAAGTCTGTTAACGTCAAAAACCACATGCCAACGAACTGCATAGTTAGTGATAGTCAAGTAACATTCTGCCTTTCTGTCAATTTTAATATCAGACTTATTAAAGTTATCTTATAAGTACTTAAACAACTTTTTAGCAGAAGAAAGTCTGCATTTATATCTCAGGTCTATACTTGCATTCAGGTCTGTAGCCTGACGTGCAGTTTTACATTTCAGACTTCCACTAAAATAAGAAGGACTTAACGGTGAAGTCCTACTTGTACTTAGACAAAAAAGTATTGTAAACCCCAAATTTGTCAAATCGGAAACGATTCTGATATTTTATTATTCTATGTATCTTACGGATGCTGATCTTTGTGCTTACAGCTCCGCAAATCTTTTTATCAGAATCGAGTCCGTTTTGATTAATTTTAATGGAAATTAACAGCATTTAACATATTTTTACAAAAACTATGTGTAGATTACTTATAAGTTTACAAGTATTGTAGTTGCTTTTACAAACTTAGATTAATATTATGTATGCAGATGTTTACTTCTTAAAATGTTTTAGAATAGATTTATGTTCCTTTTTAGTTTTTAAATTTTTTTTTAGAGAATTTTTAAATGTCTTATTGTATTTTGTTCCATTTTATTATATAAAAGCTGGTGCTTATTAAAGGTTACTTAATGTTTGAATTAAAATGTGTGATTACCATATATACTTGCAAAATAAATTGATTATACAATATTACAAGGTTTTTTTAATGTAATAAAAGTTTATTAGTTGAATTTAATTTTTATTTCAGTGCAGCTTTAACTATCTTGATTGTACTGCTGTAAACAACCAAAATAATATAGAAAACATTTTACATTAAAAACAGATTTTGCCACCTAGTTTGGCTGTTTCACGAGTTATAACATAGATTGGATTTATTTACAGTTACTGTAACAGAAGGCAAATTAGATATAAAGTTAACTTAAAACTTAAACAAAAGTGAAAGTGGGTATTAAAGCGTGCAAAACATTTGTAATTCGCTCGGTTAGAGTGTCTTGATAATAAATTTAAAATTGGACATCAATCTTCTTAAGGTGTTAAGATCGAACAATAGCATATTACATAAAAGAATTCGAGAAGTAATACTTAACACGAATGTTGATATATTGACACATTCGTGTTAGCGTGGCACCTCTCTCCCATGAGGACCGGTCTAGAGGTGGGACCGAGGGCTCGGAGCTCGAGCTCGAGCGAGACCGAGCCTAAGATTTGTTGGACCGGTACCGAGTCGAGCTTTTTTGAATCAACATTTAAAAACTCTGAGCTCGTAGCTCGGTAGAAGCTCGAGGCTCGATTGAAGCGCTCGGAGCTCGGTAAAAGCTCGTAGCTCGGTAGAAGCTCGAGGCTCTGTTGAAGCTCGGAGCTCGGTAAAAGCTCGGTTGAAGCTCGAAGCTAGAAGTTCGTAGCTCGGAATTACTCTTGTCAGTAGAAAATTGAAAATTAGAATTAGAATTTTAGCCACCAAGCGGTAAGTAAGAGCAAACGAAATTCAAATAGTATTATTTTTGGAAGATTAGTGCCATTAGTGATATTCCGATACTCTATCAAGTATCAAGTTCTACAACTTCAATGCAAAAATGGGTTTGATATCCTCATCAATAGAGGAAGAACGAGATCTCGGAGCTCGAGCCGAGACCGAGCCTAAGATTTGTTGGACCGGTACCGAGCCGAGCTTTTTTGAATCAACATTATAAAGCTCTGAGCTCGTAGCTCGGTAGAAGCTCGAGGCTCTGTTGAAGCTCGGAGCTCGGTAAAAGCTCGTAGCTCGGTTGAAACTCCGAGCTCGGTAGAAGCTCGAGGCTCGGTATGCATCGAGCCGAGCCGAGGTCACCGAATACAGCGCTGAACCGAGCCGAGCCGAGTTTATTTGACATTTTTTTCGAGCCGAGCCGAGCTTAGAAAAAAAGCAAAATGCCCACCTCTAGACCGGTCACTATGGGGGAGTAGGCCAAAACTCCTCACTAAAAAGTCAGATTAAAAAAAAATGCAAATACAGCTTTTGTTGTTACCTCCAGCGTTGCAGGTGGCCAAGGGAACAGCGTGCAAGCGATGTTTTCGGCAAGAAAGATACGAACCGAAAGATATATATTTAATTATATACACAATGTATACAGGTTGGTTTACATCATATAACAATGGGTAAGGATGTACAGAAGGGCTGCACACGGATACGTGGCAGAGGATACGCTGATTATCCTATTACATTCTTCTTCTTTACTTTTGAGTTCTAGCATTGATGGTTTGATCATTTTCGCTATACATTTTTGTTTTCGTTCTATGCGAGTATTGATGGCAAACCTCGCACGGACTGAACGATGGCCTCCCCTTATTAAATTTATTTAGAACTGAAACGTCATGACAGATATTTTTGTTTTTTTTAACGAAATAATGTAAATTCCATATTTAGAAAAATATCACCTCCGCAGGGATTCGAACCACTGACCTTCGGCTATACGCGCCACTGCTCTACCATTGAGCTACAGAGGCAGATCTCTGAAGATGTGATATTCGTCTAAATATAGTAATAGGAAACTGTGAAATCTAGTGTGCATTAGAAATCGTATCCAGTAGTTAATGAGCCGCTAATGTCTAAGCGGGTTCGCATCAACTATCAGGACAGCTGTGATTTCTTGTAATGAATACCTTCATTTAGGGAAATTATTTTAAATTAAATTTTAAGGATTCACTCCTTTTGGTAAATATATTTTTTTAACGAAATAATGTAAATTCCATATTTAGAAAAATATCACCTCCGCAGGGATTCGAACCACTGACCTTCGGCTATACGCGCCACTGCTCTACCATTGAGCTACAGAGGCAGATCTCTGAAGATGTGATATTCGTCTAAATATAGTAATAGGAAACTGTGAAATCTAGTGTGCATTAGAAATCGTATCCAGTAGTTAATGAGCCGCTAATGTCTAAGCGGGTTCGCATCAACTATCAGGACAGCTGTGATTTCTTGTAATGAATACCTTCATTTAGGGAAATTATTTTAAATTAAATTTTAAGGATTCACTCCTTTTGGTAAATATATTTTTTTAACGAAATAATGTAAATTCCATATTTAGAAAAATATCACCTCCGCAGGGATTCGAACCACTGACCTTCGGCTATACGCGCCACTGCTCTACCATTGAGCTACAGAGGCAGATCTCTGAAGATGTGATATTCGTCTAAATATACTAATAGGAAACTGTGAAATCTAGTGTGCATTAGAAATCGTATCCAGTAGTTAATGAGCCGCTAATGTCTAAGCGGGTTCGCATCAACTATCAGGACAGCTGTGATTTCTTGTAATGAATACCTTCATTTAGGGAAATTATTTTAAATTAAATTTTAAGGATTCACTCCTTTTGGTAAATATATTTTTTTAACGAAATAATGTAAATTCCATATTTAGAAAAATATCACCTCCGCAGGGATTCGAACCACTGACCTTCGGCTATACGCGCCACTGCTCTACCATTGAGCTACAGAGGCAGATCTCTGAAGATGTGATATTCGTCTAAATATAGTAATAGGAAACTGTGAAATCTAGTGTGCATTAGAAATCGTATCCAGTAGTTAATGAGCCGCTAATGTCTAAGCGGGTTCGCATCAACTATCAGGACAGCTGTGATTTCTTGTAATGAATACCTTCATTTAGGGAAATTATTTTAAATTAAATTTTAAGGATTCACTCCTTTTGGTAAATATATTTTTTTAACGAAATAATGTAAATTCCATATTTAGAAAAATATCACCTCCGCAGGGATTCGAACCACTGACCTTCGGCTATACGCGCCACTGCTCTACCATTGAGCTACAGAGGCAGATCTCTGAAGATGTGATATTCGTCTAAATATAGTAATAGGAAACTGTGAAATCTAGTGTGCATTAGAAATCGTATCCAGTAGTTAATGAGCCGCTAATGTCTAAGCGGGTTCGCATCAACTATCAGGACAGCTGTGATTTCTTGTAATGAATACCTTCATTTAGGGAAATTATTTTAAATTAAATTTTAAGGATTCACTCCTTTTGGTAAATATATTTTTTTAACGAAATAATGTAAATTCCATATTTAGAAAAATATCACCTCCGCAGGGATTCGAACCACTGACCTTCGGCTATACGCGCCACTGCTCTACCATTGAGCTACAGAGGCAGATCTCTGAAGATGTGATATTCGTCTAAATATACTAATAGGAAACTGTGAAATCTAGTGTGCATTAGAAATCGTATCCAGTAGTTAATGAGCCGCTAATGTCTAAGCGGGTTCGCATCAACTATCAGGACAGCTGTGATTTCTTGTAATGAATACCTTCATTTAGGGAAATTATTTTAAATTAAATTTTAAGGATTCACTCCTTTTGGTAAATATATTTTTTTAACGAAATAATGTAAATTCCATATTTAGAAAAATATCACCTCCGCAGGGATTCGAACCACTGACCTTCGGCTATACGCGCCACTGCTCTACCATTGAGCTACAGAGGCAGATCTCTGAAGATGTGATATTCGTCTAAATATACTAATAGGAAACTGTGAAATCTAGTGTGCATTAGAAATCGTATCCAGTAGTTAATGAGCCGCTAATGTCTAAGCGGGTTCGCATCAACTATCAGGACAGCTGTGATTTCTTGTAATGAATACCTTCATTTAGGGAAATTATTTTAAATTAAATTTTAAGGATTCACTCCTTTTGGTAAATATATTTTTTTAACGAAATAATGTAAATTCCATATTTAGAAAAATATCACCTCCGCAGGGATTCGAACCACTGACCTTCGGCTATACGCGCCACTGCTCTACCATTGAGCTACAGAGGCAGATCTCTGAAGATGTGATATTCGTCTAAATATACTAATAGGAAACTGTGAAATCTAGTGTGCATTAGAAATCGTATCCAGTAGTTAATGAGCCGCTAATGTCTAAGCGGGTTCGCATCAACTATCAGGACAGCTGTGATTTCTTGTAATGAATACCTTCATTTAGGGAAATTATTTTAAATTAAATTTTAAGGATTCACTCCTTTTGGTAAATATATTTTTTTAACGAAATAATGTAAATTCCATATTTAGAAAAATATCACCTCCGCAGGGATTCGAACCACTGACCTTCGGCTATACGCGCCACTGCTCTACCATTGAGCTACAGAGGCAGATCTCTAATGCACACTAGATTTCACAGTTTCCTATTACTATATTTAGACGAATATCACATCTTCAGAGATCTGCCTCTGTAGCTCAATGGTAGAGCAGTGGCGCGTATAGCCGAAGGTCAGTGGTTCGAATCCCTGCGGAGGTGATATTTTTCTAAATATGGAATTTACATTATTTCGTTAAAAAAATATATTTACCAAAAGGAGTGAATCCTTAAAATTTAATTTAAAATAATTTCCCTAAATGAAGGTATTCATTACAAGAAATCACAGCTGTCCTGATAGTTGATGCGAACCCGCTTAGACATTAGCGGCTCATTAACTACTGGATACGATTTCTAATGCACACTAGATTTCACAGTTTCCTATTACTATATTTAGACGAATATCACATCTTCAGAGATCTGCCTCTGTAGCTCAATGGTAGAGCAGTGGCGCGTATAGCCGAAGGTCAGTGGTTCGAATCCCTGCGGAGGTGATATTTTTCTAAATATGGAATTTACATTATTTCGTTAAAAAAAATATATTTACCAAAAGGAGTGAATCCTTAAAATTTAATTTAAGATATTTTTGTCTGATGCGAGAATATAATCAATTTCGTTTTTAACGTTTCCATTTGGACTCCTCCAAGTCCACTTTCTTTGAATAGATATTTTGGAAAATGTATTCAAACAATAGAGGATTTCTCGATAAAGGAAGTTCTTGGATTTCGATCGCCCAGGCCGTATTTTCCAATATAAAGTGGATCTGAAGAGTTTTGGGGGCGTTAAAATCTCCCAATATAACACGAAGTTTATATTTTTCTTAGCTTATTGCTAGTCACAGGTTGGCGTAATTGAGGAAATTCAAATACAAAAATTTTAAGCAGATCACCTACTATTCTTCACAATTAATGTTTTCCACAAAAAACAAAGGGATTGCAGAATTTGATTCCCAAATTAATGAGATGTTGCATCAAAAATACTCTACAACCCTGTTTGAGAAAGGTCAATAATCAAAAATGAAAGTACTTTTCTAGCAATCTTTTAGTTAAAAGATGCAACATTTTCAAACTCTAGCAAGATTTGAAAAGTTACCAAAAATTTATCACATCAGAGCTTTACGTACTTAGGTACCCTCACATTCACAGAAATTTGAAGTGACGAAGGCCATTTAGAAAGGAAAATACTAAATAATAATAATGATATTACAGATGGGGTAAAATAACCCGTAAAGATATACCTCCAATGGGTTAGATTATGCAGGCATTATCTGGATAACAGAACCAAATTTTGGGCTTTAATTTAGAAAACTTCACAGATATTGGTTTAAAATATCCCGTGAAAATATTGGCTATTACTGCAGAAAGAGGAAAATACAAGGCAGAGTCAAATGAAAACCTTAAAAACGTTGTTAAATAAAACATGTCACTTATCGACGTAGTCCCCATCGCATTATATGCACGTCCTCCATATCGTTTTGAAAGTGCTTGAATACCCGAAGAAAAAAATCTTTGGTCGCGTGCGCAACCACTCATCCACCGCCTGAATCGCTTCATCATTCGTATGAAATTTCTTCTCACCCAATGCCTTTTTAAGCAGACCAAAAACATAATAATCGCTTGGAGCAAGATCAGGAGAATACGAAGGATGTAGTAGACACTCAAACTTCAAATCTTTGGTAATTGCCACCGTTGGTTGTGCATTATGTGCAGTACTCAGAAATCCCCGTCTTTTGGTTCTGATAACAGGCTTACGACAGTTTTTTAAAAGTTGTAGTCCTTCAAAATTACCCCTCTTGGGTTTTTACGAAGAAGTGTGATGCCATTCTTTACTTGCTGTCTTAGTTTAGGGTTGATGATAGTGCACCCAGGACACATCCACAGTCATAATCCTTGCCAGAAAGATCTCCTTCTGCTTCATACCATTACAAAAGTTCTTGACAAGTATCAACACGCCATTGTTTCAATTCTGGAGTCAATTGCTTTGGTACCCACCTTGCTGACACTTTATGGAACTGGAGGATATCATGCATAATCTGATTCACAGAACCATGGCTTATACTCAAACCCTCAAAAACTAATAGGACAGGATTCTGTTCGGTTCATGTTTTATGGCATATTTAGGGTTTTCATTTGACTCTGCCTCCTATGTTGAGGTTAATTTTTATCCAAAGTATTGTGGATTGTATTGAGTAGGGTAGATACAATTGTTATACTGGCATAACATTAGGGTTACGAATCTCAGGAGTTTATCGACAGGCGATTGGAAACCATGAAGTTTAAATGCCTACGGGAATTTTCTTTGGTTTAAAACTTCAAATTTGTATCCTAGTGACACTTTGAGGGTCTCAAAAATCAACCAGAATTTAAGAGCCACCTTCGAAAAGGCATGTTTATAATTTTGTTTGACACATTAAATTACAAAACCTTAACAGTACTTGTCTCCGAAATGTTTCGTTCGGTGTTTTAATAGTTTATTACTTTAATTTTTATTTTTGCAACTGGCGGCGAAATACTCAAATAAGAAGTATAGAATATCAAACTTGCCACAATAAACTATTTCTAATGATAACTTGAGGTAATGCATTCGGATACCAGAAACTTGAAAAAAGTTCCGAACTAATGTACGAGAGAAATTAGTCAAATAATAATAGTAAGTAAAACCCGCACAAGCAATAACAAAAGTTTATCCAAAATACATTGATTTTAAATAAGATAAAATCAAATTTTGTGATGAGAACTAAAAATTCCTTACTTTACCTAACTAGAAAGTAAATGCTCATAAAATTTAACAACATTTGCATTCTTACAAATTTCAATGTTATTATTTAACGACTTTTTAATGTCTATAAAACTGCACGCCCACCTTTTCAACGAGATAAAATTACAAAAAAGAATATTATAATTCAGTATGTCAAGTGTCATACTTACTATCTTCCCTATTCAAATTTTACTTAGATGGGAGAAAGTATCTCTCCCATATAAATGAAAGCATTGTTTTCAAAGTGAATGAATAACTTTTTTCACCGTAAGAAAATCTAATAATTAATTATTACACGGCAAAGATATTTAAATTAAGTAAGCCGTATAAAAGTCAGCGTGTGGGCTTTTCCTTTTACATCTTTTTTTTTTAATTAATTGGTATACCAAACAGTTGTTCAAACTTCTGAAGTTAGCACACGTAATTTTCTAGAATCGACTACTTGTTAATAAACAGGCGTAATTGGTTTTTAATAACAAGTTTTGGGTTCCAAACAGACGTGCTATTCAATTTTCTAGAAGATTTATTGGTCAAAATCCGTGTAATATGCGTATCACGTTAATTGCTTAGAAATAAAACGAAAATACTTTATTATATAAAGTATAAAGAATCCACATTCTTTTTACAATCGAGTAGGTCACTGTAATCTGGCAGATTTTCTTGTGTAAATGGAATTGTAATGAATAATTATTAGTTGAAGGCATTTGTACAATGTGATCAAGAAATGCTGTTTATTTAAATATATTCAAAAAATAAAACCTGAAAAGTCATAATAAATATAACGAGATTGGTCTGTGTTTATACATTTGTTCTAACGCCAACTGAATGCATAATAAACGTTAAACCCATTCTAAATACTGTTTTTTATTTGTATATTGTTTATTTACTTTTAAGAAATTTAATTTAAAAAAATATAACCAGAAAAGTGATCAAAAATGTAAGGAATTCCGAGTGGGCTGGATTTATAAAAAGGCAGACATTAATGCTGTCTCCAACTGTATGTAGAACTTACCTTAAACCCATTACAAAATACTGTTTATTCATTTATTGCTGTTTATTTATTGTTGCACCCTGAAATCAAATCAGATCAGAAATCTAACGCATTCAAAGTTTATGGAAAGGAGGACACTAATTCTGGCGCCAACTGTATGCACAATATACATACTTTAAACTCATCAATTGTGTACTGTTTATTTATTTTTAAGCTAGTTTATTTAAAAAATGTAACCTGAAAAGTGATCAGAAATGTAGCGAATTCAAAATGGCCTTAGTTTCTAACAAAAAAGGACATTAATTCTAACGCCATCTATATCCACAATACACCTTGAACTCATCACGAAACATTGGTTATTTACTTTTGTACTGTTTACCTATTTATTTTCACGCAATTCTATTTAAAAAATGTAACATGTAAAGTGATCAGAAACGTAAGGAGTTCAGAGTGAAATGCGTTTATACAAAGGAGGACAATTAATTCAGATGACAATTGTATGTACAATATACCTTGGGCCTATTATTAAATACTGTTTATTTAACTGTGTAATGTTTATTAATTTTATTTAAAAAAAAAATAACCTGAAAAGTGACCAGAATTATAACGAATCGAGAGTAGATTGCGCTTCTGAAAAAGGAGACATTAATTCTGACGTCAGCTGTATAAACAATATACCTTAAACTCATTCCGAAATACTGTTTATTTAAATATGTACTGTTTATCTATTTGCAAGCAATTTCTTTAAAAAAATGTATCCTGAAAAACGATCAGAAATTCAAGGAATTCAGAGTGAACTGTGTTTATAAATAGGAGGACATTAATTAAGACGCCAACTGTGTGTACAACATACCTTAAACCCATCTCGAAATACTAACTGTGAACTGTTTATTTATTTTTAACCAATTTTGTTTAAAAAATACAACCTGAAGAATGATCATAAATTGAAGGAATTCAAAGTGGATTGCGCCTATAAAAAAGGAGCCATTAATTCTGACGCCAGTTGTATGTACAAAATACCTTAAACCCGCCACGAAATAGTGTTGATTTAATTGTGTAATGTTTATTTAAGTATACTGTTTATTTATTTCTAAGCAATTTTACTTAAAAAAATGTATCCAGAAATACAAGCAATTCAGAGTGGACTGCGTTTATAAATAAGAAGACATTAATTCTGACGCCTACTGTGCCTACAATATACCATAAGTTCATCTCGACATACGGTTTATTTAAACATGTACTGTAACGGCGCGCATGTTATGGACATTTTAAAATAAGGACTTATTGGTTTTTATTTTATTTTATGTAAAGGATTGTAAGTAATATTAATGCGTTTATACCGCTGATGATCTAGATTTAAGGCGGTGGAACTGAATGTTGTTGCTATCATCATGTATTGAGAGAGCAGGGTTGTCGTTAATTCTTGTGTATTCACGTACAAGCGCGTTTTTTCGGCGGATGCTTGGTCGTGCAATATAACTTAAATATATAAATATATATCAACTTTTATGGTAAGTGGGCTGTTTAACTAAACTACAGAGCAGTATTCAGCAACGGAATACACTAATGTTGTGGAGGCTCCTGAAGTTGTTCCAGTAAGTTTATATTATATTCCATGTTTTTAGTTTAACAGCAGCATTGCTTCAGTGGTTTTTTATATGACAGGGTCCTGTCCAAAGTAACTCCCAGATATTTTGGATTAGCGTTGTATGGGAGTCTGGTGTCATTTAGAATCACATCATTCAAGGTACTATTTGCGAGCTTGTTATTTAGATGGAGACAGCTTATTTCTGTTTTAGTAGTGCTTCGTGTTAGTCTCCATTGTCGATTGATTTAATGTTTTTACAGATGGTAGGTGGTAGGTGGTGTGTCTGCAATATATAGATTGAAGGGAAGTGGAGCCAGAACAGACGTTTGTGGGAGATCGCTATTTAGCATTCTGGTATTACTTTTCTTGTTGGCTAATGCCACATGGAATGTTCTATTTGTCAGCACGTTATTAATAAGTGACGTCATTTGTGTGCATTTTAAAGTCTTACGTAGCTTGTATATAACTCCATCCCTCCAAACTAGCTGAGTCATATGCGGCTGTTAAATCTACCGGAATTACATCTACAGCTTGTCAAACGAGAACTTACTCTCGGTTCCCCACTTCGTCGAGGTACACTCAGTAAACCTAGTTACGATACGAGCTAGCATAACTAACTCGTACTTTTGTCGGAGTGTACTCGATCTGCACTACTCGACGTCCAGTAAGTAAATGCGCTCCGCTACTGATAACAGAAATTTGCCACTGCGCACCCTAGACTCAAGTGAAAGTTCTCGTTTGACAAGCTGTAGTTCCCTTTGAATTTATTTCCATGTAAACTTTTGTATGCCACTACATTTTCAAAGTATACTAGATGTATTTCATTTTAAGACACTTTGTATAAAGACTGCTCTAGTTTTAAGCACTTGATCGATTTAACTTCAGTTGCTTCAGAATACGATCACTGATTCTGTTATGAATTAGCCGTTCAAGGGTTTGTATGAAGCACTTAATAATGCTATGGGTCTATAATTTTCGGGACGATCGGGTGATTTTCCAGGTTTTAAAGCTGCAATCATTTTAGATCTTTTGAACTCCCGAGGAAGTTGGTTTCTTTGCAGAATACCAGAGTAAAATGGTCTTGATATATTATTGTCTTTAGTACAACTACTGTTTTTCGAGTTCAGCCAGTTCTTTTCGGATCTTTTTAAAGTAAGTTTTATCTGCAATTGATCGTCTCCCAGTTTCTTAAATAAGTTCCATGCTTTTCGACTAGAGTGGTTGAAGTCCATGTTCTGGACAGTGTCGACCCATTTTGACTATTCTGTTTTCGTTGAGATTTAGCAGTAATTCATGTGCTACTTCACTTCTGACATTCTCTAGAAAGCTTTTGTGCAGTTTATGGCTGCTTTCATTCCAGCCCGGAATGTAGCCTACTCTTTCCTCAGTCGCTCAGTCCCTAGTTTTTAAAATCTGTGATAATTGTCTGCACGAGGTGGTCTCTAGCTCATGTTTTCATCCAAATCCGATTTAAATGCATCCCACTTTGCTCTGCAGTGGTATAGAATTAACAAGTGGGATGTATTTCAATTTCAAGGAGGACAAGGCGGTGTTGACTATATGGAAACTTGTTTAGTACCTACATAGCGAGTTGTTAGGAGGTGGTTTCTGTTATTATCAGTAGTTACATAACTCAAATCGGGGATAGTTTCAGTGTCCCATCTTGCAGACTTAAAAGTGTGCTTACCTTTTGCGTTAAACACGAGAAAGATGTGTGCTTCTGCCCATTTAACTAGTCTGAGCCCGTTTTTATCGTTTTTGTACACCTTCACTAAACATGGGGGCTATTGAAATCACCAGCATAGAGTACGGGGTGGGATATGACGTAGACTGAAATCAATTAATCTAAAAAATCACAACCCAAGGTACAAAATGTAACTTACGGTCTTTGTATGAAACATAGTGCTTGAAATCGGCAAATTTTATAAATTGGATTTTGCTATTTTGGAAATTTGGTTCGGAAAAATTATTTGAAAAAATGTAACTCGTGTGTTTTAAACATCAAAACTATTTCAAATTAGCAAAATTAAGAATTGGATTTTGTGATTCCCGTAATGTAGTTCAGAAGAAAATATTCGGAATTGAACCTAAGCTAAACAAAAGGTCACAAAATTTTGGTATTCAGGCTTAGATGCTTACGTTTTTGAAAACGAAACCTATCGTAATAATTGTATTATCATTAATGATATAAAACATTGATACCGGTCTGAAAACATAAAAACTTCCATTGTTTTCTTTTAAATATCTCACTGCAGTATCTGCAATCTAATAACCATTCAGACAATATAACAAATTTAAACAACTAAAAATATCAGCCAAAGAGTAAGAAATCGTGGCCTACTTCATGGTAAAAACTAGTGCTTTGCATAAAAATTTGTATTTAGTCAATTTACTTCCTGACAATATGTATTTACATTCATAATACGAAAATTAATTAGTAGTGAGAAGTTACTTCCATTCAAAACACCATCAAGATTAGCAAATGCATGAAATTTAATCCGGAAGCCTAATAAAGTCCTACTTAAGTATATGTACTTAAGTAAGACAGTTAATTGTTCATAAAAACGATGTAAGTTTCCATAAATTATCACTCACGGTTGTGAGTACTCGTTATTTCGTGCATAAAATCTAGAATGTTCATTTTAATTGCTCGAAAATTGCACAATGCTTGTTACAGAGCAAGGTTTTATTAATATTGTTATTATTTAAACTTAAGATGATGGTTGTTTCTTATATTGTTAAGATGAACCGGATGAGGAAGAGATGCTTGTTGTATGTTTGTTTGTTTGTTTGTTTGAAGGAAATCGTGGTAGTTTCATTAATTTGTTTAAACAATTCACGTGGAAGTGTTTTACCTTAGTAAGATTTAAGAAAAAAAATCAAAATGTTAAAGTCGTAACCACGATATACTGCTGGATGCAGAGCATGCACACCAGTTTCTTAATATTATAGCCTCAGCTGCTGTTCGAGTTTTCAGTATTTCTACGTTGACTACGTTAATCATCTTCCCCCACATCTATTATTTGTAATGGCATTTCAGTAAGTTTATCATTTTAAGGTAAGTTAGGGCCGCAGCTTCATTAAGGTTGTAGAAGAGACAGATGGCCGTGACCGCTCTCGTATGTGGTAGGTCTTATAAAATCATACCCACTTTGTTGGTTTCAAATTTAGAAGATTTACACTAAACAGTCTGTGAAAATTAGGAAGAGGGATAAACGTATTAAATAAATTGTACGATAACTCTCTAATCAGAGGTGGACAGCAGTTATCTTAACAAAAGGCAACCCGAAACTTCGTGGTTGTTACATATCGGATCTCCAGAGACAAAGAAGTTACAAAACTAAATGCTCACTTCATATTCAACAGGTTGAAAACTCTAATGTTGCCCAACATGTTTGTGGGTTAAAAATTATGTAGGTGCTGACTACATCAAACTAGCTAATTCCTCAGTGACACCGATATCACTAAACCCATCAACGAAGATAAATCGCCTCTGTGTAATGTTATCCCAACTGGCAGGAACACCTCCCCTGGTAAAGACTCGCTGGGTCACAACTGAACGACTCTGGAAACCCCTATTGTTCCCAGACAGAAGCTTAAACACCTTCTGGCCATTCACCTCGGTGAACGGTGAAGTGGAGGTGCTATCTCAGGACCTGGGAGACCTGTTAGGCGACTTGGAAATCATATTTAAGATATTAACATTCTAAATCCATTGTAACCTCCCTTTCCACCATGTATTTAGACCAAGTAAATATGTATCTGAGACGTAAAGTTCACCACTAAACCTATCAACGAAGAGAGAGAGCCTCTGTGTAACGTTTTCACAACCAGTAGGGACACCTTCCCTGGTAAATACTCGTTGGGTCACAACTAAAGGACGCTGGAAACCCTCAACGTTCCCAGACAGAAGCTTAAGTACCCTCTGACCATTCACATCCGTGAAGTGGAGGCGTTGAAGACTTGGAAGACCTGTCAGACGACTTGCAGGTTATATTTAAGGTATTAACACTCTAATCAATTATAACCTCCCTTTTTAACCACGTATTTGGGCCTTGTAAATTTCTGAAATATAAAATTTGGATTGCAGAATAGATGTTTTCCAAATGGTCGCTGAAATCTATTGCATGCAGGTTATCATAACTGAACGAAACAGGTCACCTGTGGGTGGGTTCTAGAACAAGCTCGAAGTTACGAAAGAATTCTGGGACTCTCGAGATGCGTACGTTACGTGAAGTCTTTAGGGATGCGTTCGAAAATCGACTAGAAACGAGCGATAGAATATAAGAGCATTGAAGGAGCGGATTGGGACGGGGGGGGGGTTGCACTTGTATAGATTAACTGGCGCCAGTACCAGCTGACACGCCAGTTAAGCAAATGCTGCGTATGTAAGCCTTTACTAGCACGCCAGTGAATCTGTCTGTAAAAAGTCTGTTCTCTTCCAACGTTTCCATGCGCCAGTATTCGCTTGCATGCCAGAAAGTATAAATATTGGCACGCATTTCTGATAGTTGCAATTAATTCACTGAATAAGTGCAAAAAAGATGAACAAAAAGTGGAGTTTCCAACTTATAATTAAATTTGTGTCAGCTCTTGGCCTCTATTCAATGATTTTTTCGCCCATCTTCCATCTTTCTGTCTCACCACATGACCGGCCCATCCATCGCCCACTTCAATTTAACTATCTTTTCTATTGCGTCCTCTACTCCCGTTTTTCTACGTATCTCTTCGTTCTTTACTTTATCTTTCAGTGTGTTTCATCTTACGACATGTAATACTCAGTTTGCTTGTTGATGCTTTTGTTAAGATTAGAGTTTCTGCTCTATTGGCAAGCACTGGCAAGACACATGTATTAAAAGTTTTCCTCTTTAAACTGATAGGAATGTTGTCCTCAAAGATGTATCTAAGTCTACCATAGGTTAATGCGTCTCAGAAGTTTGCAGATTTGGTTATCCCTACTGGTTTTAATCTGATGTCCTAAATATCTAAGTACCCTTCAACTAGCTCTATTTCCTCTCTTCTGATGTGCATGTTTCCGTTGGGGAGAAGTTTGTCGTTATCTTTGTCTTGCTGTTGTTTATACTTAGGCTCACTTCCTCTGTTGAGTTTTGTAATTCTTACAGCTTCACCTAGATCACCTGTAATTAGTACTACGTCATCAGCAAAATGGAGGTTGTTTAGTTTTTCGCCGTCTTTATTTATACCTCTGTTCTCCCAGCTTAGGGCTTTAAAAGCATGTTCTAAAACTATTATGAACAATTTGGGGTGACTTAGTATCACCCTTGTCCGACTCCACGCTTAACATCTAATTTTTTTTGGTAGTCTAACGAAGTTTGATGGTCACCTGTTTATAGATATTATGTGATTATGATGTTCGTATATCGATAATCTATCCTACTGTCTTTCTGAGCTTTTAAGATTGCATGCATTTCTACTGTGTCAAATGCTTTTTGAAAATCTACGAATATTAGTACTAGTGGCTTATTGGACGCATTTTAGTGCAGGAGAAATAAAGATAGATGTTATTTATTGATTTCTTGATTATAACACCCACTTAATGCTTACGCTAAAATGTTCAAATGCTAAGCATGTTGCATGTTAGGCTTTACACAAGTCACAACTTAAAAAACTATTTTTAAATAAAAGTTTAGCCTTATATACTTGCATTTGAAAGTAATATAATTAGTTGTTTTTGTGTTAAGCTACAGTAAAAACCTATCAGCAAATGTTTCCAAAAAAATAGTTTTGCCCAATTTGGTCTCCCCTGAACGGTTCTTATTACATTTTCTTTCCATTTCTAGCGTCTTCTTTTATCCATTTTGATAGGTATATCTTGTTTTTCACAATGTCTTCGGATGTCTTCGTTTCTGTTTCAAATTCATCTTGTGCGTTCTACTATAGCTCTTCGAGTTCCCATTTCTGCTGTTCTGAGTAGCTTGATCTCTTTGGTGTCGACCCTAGTTTCTGTCGTATATGTCATTATGGGTCTTATCAATTCTGACCTTTCTTTCAATGTACACATACATACCTACTTATTATCAAGTATTGTATCTCTTAGATATCCGGATATTCGTGATCCTCTATTTACTTGTTGATTTATTTTGATGGATTCTTGCTTGACCTTAGCCCACCATACCAAGGCCGCATACATAATAGCTAGTCTTGTATAGCCAATGCACCATTCCTGGTTTAAGACCCCAAGATTTATCGTACGTTCTTCTAACTATCGCTAGCGTAGTTTCCGCTTTTCTGATAATTTTGCCAAAATGTTAGTTCCAGGTTAGTTTGGAATCTAATATGATTTCCAGATACTTTACCTCCCGCGACAGAACGATTTCTTTGCCACAAGAAATAGAGGTCTCAGACCCTCTAGGTTTTCTTCTTGTAAAAGGTATTATGGTGGCTTTTTCGGGACTAACTTTAAGGCCTCTCCTTTCAGTCCACCTAGATACAAAATTCAGGGCTTGTTACATACGCTCCCTGACTATGTTGGTAAATCTCCCTTCTAGCTTTCTACTACTAGGACGAGATCGTCGGCGTATCCTAAGGGAGAAAACCCTTTGCTGCCATGACAAAGTTCCATAGCAGGGGAGAGAGAACTCCCTCCCCTGTTGATACCCTCCTGCTACAGTCAGTTTCATCCAGCAATGATGCGTACGCCACCCTTCCTCTCAGCATGCAGCATGTCTCCTCTAGCCCACGATCTCGTTATTGCTCTGAAAGATGTGCTGTCAAATGCTCCTTCGATGTCTAGGAAAGCTCCTAGAGGGATCTCTTTGTTTTCCAGCGTCTTCTCCACCCTTCTGACAAGATGGTGGAGCACTGTTTCTGTTCATAGCCCTAATTTATAGGCAAACAGGTTTTGGTGTAGACGGGCAACTAATTAAAATGTTTTTTACATAAGGTTATATTGGTTCGAAAGAAAAAAAACTCTGTAATGATACGTAATACATTTTTTACAGTTTCAAATCTATTTCTCCAGGAAAGTTCCGACTCAAAAATTTATTCACCCTGTATTCGTATTAAGAACAAACCAATAAATTACGATGTTACGGGCAGTTTAGTACAAATTAATCGCATGTTTACGTGAAGTGCTTACATAATTATCCGACGTATGTGCGTTTGTTTAAACAAGCGTAAGAAATTTTATAAAAACGTTACATGACACGTCGCATTAAAATCTTACATATAAAGGCTACCGTCTTTTAATAGGCATTAAATTTTCAAAACATAATTAATGATTGCTTAAACAAATTACACTTATTGAATGTCCCGAAAATTTGAAGAAAACTAATTGTTACAAGTTAAACCTTTCCGTCAACTTACATAATTGCTAAAAGTACTTTACTTTCGTTTGTCGAACTGTACATCCTACATTGTACATTTACCAGGAACATTGTTTCATACTCCTTTCTATACTTAATAGAAAAAAGAAAAAAGTTCTTAATTAATAAACGGTACATCACAGTGGAGAAGCTAAAGGCAATAGGTCAAACTCGAGGATGCTTTCAGACTTTCACGGTAATGAGAATATGTTTCTTTCTCTAGCGTTTCTACTTCTATTTAGAACCCTTTCAATTTCATACGGTAATTGTAACGCAATAATAGCTGTAAGCCTCGAGTTGTTCCGAGCAAGGTTTATATAACACTAATTGTAAGGATAATTCGCTGAAAATGCGGTTTGATTGTGGGTATAAATTATAGTTTATTACGTTATTGCTATTCTTCCCATTTTAATTGTCAGCTTGTTATTACCTTAGTTTTTTTTTATGTTCGAATTAACTACAAAAAAACACTAGATTATACAAACGGTCTCTAAATTAAACCGACAAACTTCTTCAAGAAAACTTTCAAGCAAAATTAGATTATTTTCACCTGATTTACTTGTATCCAAAAATGTACCACTACGCAGATACGCCTCTAACATAAAAAAAATATTATCTCCAGAAGTATTAAATTTATGAAGAAAACATGTTTGACAAAAGGTTAATCGAAAGGGCATTTTTGAATAGTGGTAAGATCAAAATGCTCTAATTTTGTCTTGAAATGCCTTGTAGAAGTGTATCGGTATTATTTAGAGACAGACTGTATATTAAACAAAATAGTATTGCACTTCACAAGATAAAAGTTGAAAATGGTTGTAAGAAGACGAAACATCATGGCAAATTTAAATCTGGTAAGATTCTAATGCCGAATCTGAAATTTGCATGATTTTGTACTGTAATCATTCAGATACTTCACAAAATAGAGAATACACATGTATGCAGATAAAATTTACCCAATACTTCCCTAAAACGTTAAAGTTCTCGTTTTGATACGAATGTACGATAACTTAATCACTATTTATATTTTCATATAGAACGCCCTAAAATGCTATGAGATGTACCCTATTTTGTTAATAATACTTGTTAGTTAAAAATCTGAAAACTAGCACATTTCACACATATTGCTCCGGTTAGCTCAGCCTGTATTTAAATTTATTAATTTTGAAAGAACTCTTATCAAAAAGGACGTTAAAGGGATCGGGATGAATAAATTTAAAATAATACAAATCATTTTACAATTTAACATACAAACTTATTATCTAATTAAGCAGTCTTTAAATACTAAAATTTGTTTTAATAAATACCTTTAATCACTTTTTAAACCACCACACTATTAATCCTGTAATCTTATTTTTCATCGATATCCCACGATAGCTGCAACTCACCCCGCTCCTGTCAATGTTATCCTAAACTCCACCTTTTGACTCTCATCCAATAAATAAACCCCCAACTCCAATAATTGTATTTTATTTGATATAATTTTTATAAATTTATAAATACTTTTCCATATTTTAATTTATATCATTAAACATCTTCTCCATTAAATTTGATAAAGGTTTTATTTAGATTTATTTTATTTATAATTCTTTTTTCGAAAATGAGAAATTTTTGAAAAAGAATCTTCTTCTTTCAAAATTGTTTTTTTCTCTCTCTTCATTTTTTTAAATTTTACCCACTTACGTTTATCATTAAAACATTAAATTAGCAAAATTTACTTAAATCTAATTTTTTTACATTTTTTTTATAAAACAAACATTAACATTTTAATCTATTAATTATTTACATGTTATTAAAATTAGACTTGTATAATTTTAAAGTGTCCATTTCAAAATCAAATTTAAAAAAAATATTTATTTATAAAATTATTCAAAAGATATTATTTCAAATTGCCCCTTATTTTTTTTATTAAATTTGATTTCCTAATGTTCCCAAATACAGATATAACATGGACACATGAAAAATTCCTCTAATCTTATTAGTAACCATATCTTTTAATTCATAAGAATTTTCACAAATTACTAAATCTCCTACATTAAATTGACTTTTCTTCTTGATTTTACAATTCTGTTTGGCTTCATATTTTAGATTATTTCTAATAATTCTTTGTTTAGTTCGTAAATGATTTACATCAGTAGCTAATTGTTCAGATCGCCATGGTCTTTTTGGTAATAATTCTTTAATTAAGGTAACTGGCGAGATTTCTGTTACAGTATTAGGTACTTCATTAATTTTTGTCAAGTATTTAACCCACGCATTATGTCTGTCAAAAGTTATTACTCGTAAATACTTTACAACTTCTTTAATATAACGTTCTGCTGGATTTCCCTGTGGATTACCTTTATACTTAGGACGGACGCGTCGAATTTTTCTATAGCTGCTGAATTAATTCAGATACCAGAAGAAGGTGAAGTACCGATTTGTTTCATTTCAAGAATATTAAAAGGTTATGAAATAAGATACACTGTATCAGAAAAAGAAATGCTTGCAATTATATTTGCTATAAATAAACTCAAATTCTACTTAACTGGCAATAAATTCATAATTGGAACTGATAATTCAGGCTTAACATTCATGAAAAAGAAAGATTTTTTTAAGTAATCGTTTGTATCGTTGGGCATTCTTGTTGCAATAATATGATTTTGAACTTAGACACAGACCAGGAAAAGATAATATATCTGCTGATTTCTTAAGTAGAAAGGATATAATTCCTAAAACAAACCGAGATAAAAAATTAAATGAACAGTTTAATGAAATTAAAGAAGAGTCAAAAAAGTTATTAAATGAAATAAAAAATGATATCAAAGAAGATTTGAACAAGAGACACGAAGAATGAATAGAAGAATTAAAGAAGGATAAACAGGAAGTATCTGAAGAAGTTATAGAAGAATCTGTAGATGCACAGAATGAAATGGAGGGTGTTGATGTTAACAGTCTTGATTTTGAAGAAATCAAAGCACAGTCAGAAAATGTAATAAACGGAAAAGTCGAATTGGATGATAAAGTTAAACTGGTAATGGATGAAAATAAGAAATATGGAAATGTAGTATTTATGAAGAAAATGATAAAGGATGGCGAAAAAGAAAATTCAGGAGTAATCAAAAATGGTACTCTACAGAATTATGCAAGAATAAATAAGAAGAATTTAATTAAACAAAATATTAAACCATTTATTAAAATTGGTGTGCAAAACAACAATTTTAATTCAATTAAAAGCTTTAAATTTATACAAATGAATGAAAATGAATTTCTAGAAAATTTACATGATAAAAATAATGAATTGAATTTGATAGGAATGTTTATAAAAAGATATGTCGTACGAAAAATGAATATTCAATTAAAACTAAAATTATTATTTAAACATTATGAGTATCCAATTATGCAAATTAAGAATTTCAAATATAAAAAGAAAAATTAAATTTTAAAAATTTGTTAAAATGTTTATTTGTTAATTTGTTATTTACATACCAGAAGAAAATTTTAATTGAAATTAATTTAAATTGATTATTGAAATTGTAAAACTTTAAAACCGAAATTTGAAAACTGAAAACATATAAAATATGATGGAAATAATAGGAGTTTACCATATCAAGATGAGAAGAATCAGGAAAGAAAGGCGTACCAACAAATGATACAAGACAAGAATCATCAGAAGATGTTAAATCAGGTTTACATTAAGGAAAATCAAAATGAATTAGATAAAATTGAAACTGCAGAAGTTTACAAACCTCCTGACATATATAAAAAAAAATTGAATTTTAAAAAATTATCAAAATCCTTAGTAATAAATTTTAATTATATGCACCCTAAAGAATTTTTAATTGATGATAATGATATAGAAACACAGAATTTACCGTTTTTAAAAATAAGTTTCCTAAACAACATCAAAATAATTATTCATTTGAATGAAATTTTGATAAATTTTTAAATATGTCTGAAAGGAGATCTTTAAGAAGTGCAAGTAGGAGGAATGAAGGGCAATCTGAAGTCGAAGAGGATTCAGATCGTCAGATAGAGGCCGAAGTTCAACATTTAGGGGATTATGAAATAGAATCTACTAATCCTATAATTTCAACACCAGCACAAGCTCAAATTAATGAAGATTTTATGTCAAACTTTATACAAAAGTTATATGAAAAGTTAGATGCAGATAAGAAAGAACAAGAAGAAAAATGTAAAGAACAGCGTTATGAAGATGCAAAGAAGCAGGAAGAACGAGAGAATAACAGAGATAAAAAAACAATTTTGAAAGGAGAAGATTCTTTTTCAAAAATTTCTCATTTTGAAAAAAGAATTATAAATAAAATAAATATAAATAAAACCTTTATCAAATTTAATGGAGAAGATGTTTAATGATATAAATTAAAATATGAAAAAGTATTTATAAATTTATAAAAAATTATATCAAATAAAATACAATTATTGGAGTTGGGGGTTTATTTACACATACGAGGCAGAGTCAAATGAATACCTACCTTAAAAACTATATTAAATAAAATGTATTAAAACAATATCAAAAACAAGTAATATGTAATTTTTCGACGTAGTCCCTATCGCGTTCTATGCACGTCCTTCAACGTTTTGGAAGTGCTTGAATAAACGAAGAAAAAAAATCTTTTGGTCGAGTGCACAACCACTCATGCACCGCCTGAATCAATGCATCATTCGTATGAAATTTCTTTCCACCCATTGTCTCTTTAAGCGGACCAAAAACATATTAATCACTTGGAGCAAGATCAGCCGAATAAGGAGGATATGGTAGACACACAAACTTTAAATCTTTAATGGTTGCCACCGTTGATTGTACAGTATGTGGCCTTGCGGTAGAAGAATGTCAGTACCTACTCAGAAATCCGCGCCTTTTGGTTCTGATAGCAGGCTTAAGCTGTTTTTTTTTTGAAGTTCTGAGTGTGTGGCACTAGTAACAGTAAACACACGGTTTGCTTGACCAGGCCGGGAAGCACAGCAACGGAAATCAACTTGTTGCTCCATTCATACACTTGCTGAAGTGACAAACATTAATTTCCATATTGCAGCTTCATTTTACGATGGATATGGATATCTATGGATTTCGCCCATTCACTGTGCAAGAAATGAATAACAGAACGCTGTTCTTCTCTGGTGCACTACTATACCTAGTGAAGTTGCTATTTTTAAACTGCCGGTGCCGCTGTAACAACATTTTCAATCGTTGCTAAAATACGACATTAACACGGCATTCTACATCTCAAAAATAATATATCTGCCTACGTATAAGTCTTATAAGACAGGATTTTGTTCGGTTCATTTTTTATAGCACTTTTATTAAGGTTTTCATTTGACTCTGCCTCATATTATTAGCTACTTGGATAGAGCATTACTCTTTCTACTGAAAAAGTTACATTTTCAGTTTAATAATTTAAAAAAAATTAAAGCAAAAATAAGCAGAAACTGCAAATCACACAACATTAATATCAGCTTGCCAACACGACGGCGCCACACTTTTATTATTTTGGTATTGACGATAACGACCCTCATCGTAAACATGGCGTTGGTATTCTGATAAGAGACAACTTAAGAAAAATGTAAAACGCGTAGTCTGTCATTCAGGGAAAATAATTCGCTGGTAACAGATAAGCTTCGACCCCAGTCATCAAGAGGCGTCTACAGCATCCCTTATTCTTGTGGTTTAGTGTACGCTGGTGAAACGGGTCGCTTAGTGTACAGTGTGTACACACATATCTTTGAACACAAGCGTTGCTTGAAATCAGGTTTTTTCTCACACTCAGCTGTTGCTGAACATCATCACGACACAGGCCATAAGATTTTGTTTGAAAAATCATCGATCATTGCCAATTCTTCTCATTTTTAAACGGGAAAATTCGTGAAGCTATTGAAACCAGCAAAACCCTTAACGCTGGTTATCATCTGTCAGATGTATGGAGGTCTGTCATCGCTACTGGCTCCACTTCCTCCACTCCTGACCAAATAAAGTCGTTTTTTCTCCCGATGAATCCACTTAAGAAAGTGGGCGAAACGTTGAGTTCTTCTTTCTCTCTGTCTCCCTCTTTCTCTTTTATCGTTATGCCCTTCTGGGCGTCGGATCTCCTTTCATCTGTCCACCCACTATGTCTTATCTAATTGTCCTACTCTCTCCCTCTCACCATATGCCACGTTAACGAAGCAGTCGGACAACCCATCCAAGTACTGGCCCGAGACAACGGAGCTTAACTCTCATGATTGCACTTGACTGGGGTACCTAGCTACCGCAACTCGGGACCTGAGTTCTTCTTTCTCAAAAATAAAAAATTGAGATTAATAGAGAAATTACAGAAAATAATTTCAATCAAAAAGAGAAATAGCAGAAGAATGGATCAACATAAAAACAAATATTCAAATTGCTACGGAAGAAGTAACAGGTCATGAGAAAAAAACAAAAAAGGCCTAGATAACAGAAGAAGGAAGGCTAGCAAAAGGAAGAGTGAACAATTATATGTATAAAGAATTAGATCAAAGCATATGCACAAAAATAAAAGAAACGAAAAACAACTGGATAACAAAACAGTATGAAGAGACCATTTCCATTTACATAAAAGGAAATAACAAACACAATTAGAAGAACCAACATCTCAAAAATTATTATCAACAATCAAATCGTAAGAATACATTAAAAAAAACTATTCGATGACCGTAATGTAGAACAATAACATCAACTCAAACGACTTATCCAGCCCACCAATACTTGAATCTGAAGTATCATATACTATAACAAATCTAACAAACAACAAAACAGCAGGACAACATAATATACACGCAGAAGTATTGAAGCTAGTGGATCTGAACCAAATACGCAATTTATTTAGTGCAATCTACATTACAGGTAATATTCCAACAGACTAGACTGATTGAAATCGACCTTTGTCGCTCTTACCTACAAAACCTAATACAAGAACACATGAAGATCACATATTAAGCAGTCTCATGATTTACGTAGTTAAAGCTTTCCTGGGAGTCATACATAATAGAATCTATACGAAATGCGAAGACAGATCTTGTGAAACCCAATTTGGATTCAAAATGGCCTAGGTACAAAAGAAATATTATATGTATGAAACTATTAGTTCTAAAACGTTAGGACCAACGCAAAGATGTTTTCATATGCTTCATTGATAATGACCGACATGACTTCATACAAACATTACTAAAGATAATCGGCCTCGACAACAAAGATATACGAATCATACAAAATCTTTATTGGAATCAAAAGGCAACACTTCGAAACGATAATTCAATACACACAAAGAACATGCCAATAATGGCAAGGCTGTATTTTGTCACCCCTATTACTCGTGCAATATCTATGTTGACAAGATCTTCCAACTAACACTTGAAACAAAAGAAACAGACATCAAATTAAATAGAAACCCTATCAATAATTTAAGATATGTCGATGATGTAGCAGTATTGGCAGATAACATGCAAGCTCTACAGGTCATGGTGAATAAAAACAACTCATAGGAAAAGAGTACGGCCTTCAAATCAACATCAGCATAACCAAACTCCCACCACCCTCAACACAAAATGGGATGAAGAATTAAAAATTCGAATAGTGATGGCCAGAAATACAAATGTATCACCTTCCTTCTTCACCGAGAATCAACATTTAGCCTCCGACTTCGAGTAATTAAACGCTAGATATAGAGCAAAAACCTGGTCTCTAAAGATCAAGTCATTAAACAGAACAAGGGCTTTTGAAATTTCGACCCTCGACTTCTTAGAATTTTCTGGATTGAACATGTAGTATCCGTAATACTGACACCCAAAGAGAACTGCTAAACCTCGTTAAAAAATATATAAATAAATTATTTGGTTCATATGCTTAGAGATCCTTGATATTGTAACGGTTTTACAACGTTTATTTAAAACTTCGGTTCGTTGCGTGAATTATTTATTAACAAATATTAAAATTATTAAGCAACGAAGAAACACGAAATAACAACTTAACACTAATATTAATTCTAATGCAAAACACTAATATTAACCCGTAACACTAATTAATTTATTTGTACAGTTTGTTTATTTATAACTATTCACGTATATTTATATTAACTTTACCGACGTACATACTCGACCGTTTCGTAGGCTGGATTAGACTAGAACTATCCAATTCCCGATAAGCCTAGTTTATTCTACGGGTGCCTAGAATTATCGATCGCGCCAAGAAACTTCTAGTGGCGGATGACGCATGTGATCTCGCACCTGCTCTCCGCGGTTGCTGATGCAATTCGTTACAATATACATAGTTTATTAAAGGGCCACTGATAGGTAAGATCGAAGGGAGAAGAGGACCAGGTCGAAAACAACACTCATGCCTTAACGACATCAAAAACTGGTGTAATATATATGACGTAGAAACCATCATCAGAAGAGCACAAGATGGTACTTTACACATATCTTGACCGATGACCGCCTAGACCAGTGGTCGATATCCTCCAGGGGTCCATATAACATTTTTGGGAGTCGATTCGAGCTCAGAAGTCGATTGAAGGTCGATAGAAAAATATAACACATCATTGTACAGGTAATATTTAATTTGGTTAATTTGGATTACCTCCATCCTGAATGACAACGCAATTAAGAGTGAATCGTGGGAAAAACGACATAAATAGGACCTGTAAGATGGAGCAAGGTCAAAATGACATATTTACCAATAACCAATTTACCAATAAACGGATGTCTATGGTTCCCGCCCGGCCGGCGCGGCGGGAGTGAGATTGCTACACGTGCGCGTTTGCTTATTTACTTATACTTACACGTGTTCGATCACAGTCTCATTTTTGCGCATCGACATACAAGTGAGCGTTAATGTTCTAAAATTCATCAACATACATATTAATAATTCAATCGTTATTCATACACGAACTAAAGTTCTCTATGTTGAAGAGTTGAGTAACTATAAAATAAACAATCTACAAACTCACATAAGCTTCTTTTTTGCTTGTCCTATTATAATTATGTAATAGTAAAATAGAGGGGGTCCACAAATTCTTAAAGGGGCGACGACTCAAAGAAGTTTTGCGATCCCTGGCCTAGACGCTGACAAGCATATGGCATACATAAGAAGAAGCCAACAATTATGTCTTCGATAAAACCTTATCCACAACTCATGTTACATAGTGATACGGTATTTTGAAAACCTTGTAGAAAACCAGTAAGTATTTATTTTTATTCTGTTTTTTAGTAGTACTTCGATTTTATTGAAATAATTAATTAGTGACTACAGTTGTACTTACAATTATTTACCAGAAATACTATCTAAACAATTAAAAAGCTTTATTTAATTAAATATCATGCAGAATGTAAGTTACGAAAAACAAAATCATCTGGAATGTGCTAAATGTCAATGTTAAAATCCATTCCCCCAAAAAATAACAAAACAGAAGAGGAGCACTTTATGTAAAGCTTTAGTTTCATCCAATATCTCCTTAAACAATTTGAGTACCCAAACTTTTAAGAAATTTTTGGAAAAATATTGTAAAAAAATTGTTATTGATCATATCATCCATACAAAAAGGTATGTAAAAGCCATTCCTATATATTTTTTGTTGTTGACGAAATCACTGATGTTTCCGGTAGATACATAATAAATTTAATGCTAGATGTCTTAGATAGAAATAGTTCTAATAAAGCGCATTTAATTAGTTCTAAACAAATCGATAAAACCAGTAACGTAGCAATTGCAAGATTTATTCAAGAGGGTTAAGTAACCTATTTTTATTGAAAACTATTATTTAATTAAATAATCCTAATGTTTTCAGGTGCAGCACCTTACATGGTAAAAACGGTCCAAACTTTAGGTATTTTTTATTCAAATTTACTTCACAATCTATGTTTGGCTCATGAATTAAAAACAGTCCTTTAGTCAACGATTTTAAAAATAATGTAAAAAGGATATGTGTAAAAGCGCTTCTAATAGTCCAACTGCCCAGAGAAATATTATTTGATCTCATCCACCGAAACCTGTATTAACTAGATGGGGTATATTTTAGTGTAATTCCGAAATTTTTAGAACTCGAAAAACAAGTAGTAATTGCGCTAGTCGACCCAAGTAAATTAATAGAGAGTTTTAAAAAACGTATGTATTAACAATCTAAACCCAAAATTTGGAAATGCATTCAAACAAATTGAATGATTTTATGAAAAAACCAGCACTTTTAAATTTTAAAAACGTGTCAAGGATTTAGGATGGAGAGTTTATTGAAGATTTTAAAATAGGTCCTTTTTTATTATTTTCTTAGTAATTACTTATCAAACTTTCTTGCATATTTCTCAGCTTTAGCTAATAATATACAGAGTGTGTCACGACGACCGTCGATTAGACGTTTCTTGAGAAAAGCTTATAGTACATATGTGAAAATTTGCAAAATAGGGTTTAGGGATATTACAAATTGATTGAAAATATATTTAAGATTCTACAACTTCCGGTTATATCGGAAGTAGACACTAACTTCGTTATTTCAAATAGAACAGCCTGTATATATTTAGATATTCAGAATCGCCTTTTCATGGAAAGTGCAACGATATAGCACTATAGTGGTCTATCACTAGCAGTTTAGTATAACCGGAAGTTGCACAATTTTGAGTATATTTTAAATCAATTTATAATATACCAAAACCTTATTTTGCAAATTTTCATTTGCGTACTATAAGTTTTTCTCAAGAAACGTTTAATCGACGGTCGTCGTGACACACCCTGTATAGGGTGTTTTATTTAAAAATCAGTTGACCCCTGGACTAAGTAACACTAAGACTGCGAATAAAAATATTAGAGTTCTGTCTTGCCACATTTTCTGTAATTTTTACCATGAAATTTTGATTAGACATTTAAAATTACTTGTGAATAAACCAAACCAAACCAGATCTTCTACAAAAATATTAAGCAAATCCATCAAAAAATTCTTAGCTAGTACGTCTACTTTTGATAAATCGACAGTAATTAAATGTTTTATGTAAGAATACGTATTTATAAACAGAAAATATACTGTAATTACGTATGCGCTTACGTTTAGTGATTAACAAAAATAAATAAGAATCATAACATTAAATTAAATTTTGGATATTCGTAAGCTATTACCTAACGTAAGTCAGACCAAAATTAATGTATTTCAAGGATTGAAAGTACTGGAAATTATAAAATTTGATTAAAAATACACCTCAAGTAATTACGTACGTAATTTGCGGATGCTAACGATCCGTTACGACATACAATTTTGACCAATTTATTTATTGAATATGTAGGCTTGTGCACATTAGATTTGCGTTTAAAAAGATTGCTAAAATTACTAATATTTTTGTTGCCTTTTTTATTGAATAAAATAAATTAATATCTCTGGTATATATTGTAATGTTACATTTGTTTGCAATTATTAACAGCTGGTTAACTCAGTCATTTGGTCGTTAATGAGGTGCTCTTAAATACTCTAATAAATGAATATGTTATATAAGAATAATCAGAACAACTTAATTTTTCTATGCAGATTTATTACATCTTTTACTAATCTCTATTTCCCTATCTTCTCTATCTATTTACTTATTATACCTACATCATAAATTATAACAGTATTAAATTAGCTCACGTATCACTTGTTCAGTATCCAAATCAACAATTCCATATTCATATCCAACATTTAATAATTTTCAATTCATCTTCAACTTCTGCAACATCCAATATAAACCGAACCAAACCCTTTCCATCGGAAGAACAACAACCAGTTTATTTATTTTGACATCTTTTATAAGGGATTGCTATTTTTCTTTCCAGCAAAGTACCAATTAATTATTTAATTATTTTATTCTTTCCTTTTAGGAAAGTACCATTCTCCTTTTCTTAAAATAATATTTCACACTTATTTACTTTATTATATTTTCCTTCATTTTTGAGAAGATAATTTCAATCTTGTTTATTTATCTCTTGTCTTCCGCCTCCCTGGTTCTCTGATATTTTTCCTCCAATGAAAATTCTTTGTGCTTTTCCTTGGTAATTATTAAATACTAGGTTTCTAACTTATTTTATAATTACAATACAAAATTCCAAACAATTAAACTATTCTGCACTATCTAGATTCTTGTTTTTATTACATTTTTGAATGAACTTATATTAAATCTGCATAAATTAACTTGCAATTAAACTATAGCTTTATATTCATTAACAATTATATTCAACTCAAAATATTTAATACCAACAAATATCATCTCAATATATTTTATTTTTAAATAAAAAAGATAGTAAATTTATTTTTAGTAAATTCCATTTCTATAATTTTTTTAATCCAATAATGATGGTGCTATGCTGCACAAAACGATTTAATTTCGATAAGATGAATTTCTTCTTCGTTTTAGCGCAGAAATGATATATTCCCTGACATATAGATAACGTGACCGCTTAAATGGCCATCGCGATTACTTGACTTAATTCGCTAAATTTCTTTCGATGAAGCGGTATAAAACTGCAAGTTAACATTAATAAATCAAACAATTCAAAACATCGAATTTACGTGAAAAGGGGTTATTATTCTTGTTACTGGTGTTGTTAGGATAAAAATGTAACAGAAATAAATAAATTCTATATAACTGTATATAGTAGGTAATTTTTAAATAATTGTCTAAACGTAGTATCGATTTTCATGTCGTGTTAATGATAAATAATGTTAATGTTGATAAAATTATATATTATATAATTCCTTAATTCGTTGGTTGGCTTTTGTTATATTTTTCATAATATTTATTACGTATACAGCTTCAAATGAGGATAATCACTTTTATATTATACTACTTAAAACATATTTATAATATACAGCGTGTCTTAGATATTAAGCAAATATTGATAACGATTATACCTAACTAAAAGACTTTCTTTACTTTTGGTTTTAAGATCCAGTTTCCTTCTTTGGTATGAATTACAAAACTCATCTAACAAGGTAGGATCTTTCGACGGTAGAGCCGGTAAGTGACTGCTTTACGATCAACAAGTACCGAGTTCGTATCCAGCTGTAGAGTCAATTTTAAATGTAAATAATTGATATTCGAACTTATTAGGTTAAGGTATAGTAATAAGTATAGAAGGTTAATGGCCAAATCACTGCATCCCGTAAAATTAAAAGAAATGCTAATGTTGAAAAGAAACTGAATTTTCTTAAGTGACTTCGTTAGGAGGAAAAAGGGGTCACTAAACGTATAAACCAAGTCACAGGCAAAATCATTCTGAAGAAAGCAGAAGGAAGCAACGACTTTATGCCGACTGTAACCGGTCAAGCGTATTAGGGGAAAATGACAATTGATCAGGGGTGGAGGGGACCGAACTGGCAGACTTCCATACATCTGACAGATGATAACCAACGTCACAATTTAGGTTGTTAGGGGTCTTGATGATTTCAATAGCCTCACGGATTTTCCTGTTGAAAAAATGAGGAGAATGATCGATAATTTTTCAAACAAGATGTTATGGCCAATGTCCTGATGATGTTCAGCAACAGCTGAGTGTGAGAGAAGACCTGATTTCAAGCAACTTTTGCGTTCACAGCAATCCGTTTCTCCAATATACACTAAACCATAAGAACAAGAACGAGGGATGCTGACGCCTCTTGATGACAGGGGTTGATCGTGTTCGAAAAATCATCGATCATTGCCAATTCGCCGGTTACAACTGGTATAAAGTCATTGCTTCCTTCTGTTGTCTTGAAGGGCTTCGCCTCCGGCTTGGTTAACAAGTTGAATTGCCGTGCCCTTAATCCTCCTACTAAAAATGTTTCGCCTCTGACGTGGTACACACGTTGAGTTACCGAGCTCTTTTAGTGTCTCCTTTTTCTTCCTGGTGAAGCCCCTTAAGAAAATGGGAGAAACGTTGAGTTCTTCTTTCCCAACCCGGAAGGCGTTCTTTTAACTTTGGCCCTAAAACTGTGTAAATCTTCGAATGCAGAAAGGTTAATGTTGAAAGGACGGCGGGGTTATAAGAAGTCATAGATGAGATTCGTAGCCATACCCTGTAGTTCATTAATGAAAATACATCTTGTTGAGTCAACCGTCTAGCTTTAGCTATTACAGAAAACTGGTTTTTTTTTGAGTTAAGGGTATAACGATGTTCAAAGGTTTTGCAACAGAAGTTTTTGATATAAATAGTACCTAGTTATTTACCTTGTTGATGTATTTTTTGGGCGAAATTTAAGCTTGCGGGAGCCAGGAAATTATATCCATGAAGGACAGAAGATGTCTCTAAGAATACAAACATCCTAGAAGCGAAACAATTTTCTTACTGTTGTGTTATTTGGATAAGGTTTGGAGCTCATACAATAAGTAGCCTAAAAGACATATTGTACCCCAAATACTTGCTAGTCTTTTATGTGAGGGATACTATTTAAAAAAAAAAGTTTTGTAGAGCACCTGGTTGGAGGTAGGTTGGAGCTATTTAGCAACAAATCGTCAGTGTCTTCTGGGTTGGTTCACAGTTTCATAAAATATGAGAAAATGTTTCGCATTTTTCTTTCTTTCCTTCTTCTCTCCTTCTTGATACTATTCTTCTCATCCTCCTCCGCCTTACATTCCTCTTCCACTGTCCTACTCCTTCTCTTCACAGAATCTATAGAAGGGATTATTGTTTATTTCAGTTAAAAGCATGTCTTTTGAGGCGACATTGTTGTGTGAAAGTATCTATAATTAATTCTAAGGAAAAGACAAAATTCAATATTTGGTCACGTATGTATGGTGGAGTATTTATGGCACGTCAGCACCTGGTATCACCTGCAAGGGCGTTCTACGTGCTCCTATCGCAAACGCTGATGATATGACGACCACATAACTTCATCCAACCTTTTTGCACCCTTTTAGTGAGGGAGAGGAATACAAACTTGCAAGAGTTAATGCTCTGAGTACATTTTTTCAAGTTCAAATGACGTAGTCAGCATAGCTGCATTGAGACTTCGAATGAATAACGACACAGTGTAAGTGGTGTAAGCTAATAAGCAAGGTTTCTCAGAATAGACCTTACATGTTTTACAGGTGGTTGATAGATTTTTTTGGGAAAGCGATATTGCGATACACGCGTGTTAGGAACATCCTCTTGATATGACAGGACACCTCTGAGTCTTCGAATTTAGATCAGTTAATTTCGAAAAGGCGAAGACGAGCTGTTAAAGAAAAAATCTCCCATTTCTCACTCCACATAAAAAAATAACTGGCAGTGAACTTCAGAGAACTTTGTGCTTTGCTCGTGCTGACGGTTATCATGCGCTCCTCTAGTAATACTGCTTGTAGTGCTTCTTTACAGCCATGTAGGACGTCTAGACCAGCAACATGAATGGTTCATTGTCTTACAGTAGAATTACACGTATGTATTCCTCTTGACAAGAAACAAAGCCCAAACCTATTTCTTTTTGCTTAAGGAATGACAAAGTTGATATGCTGACCGTGCGATACTTTGGGTGACAGTTGTTCATAATATCATAATACACTTCAACTTAGATCTATGCAAACAACATCCTTAAAACAATAATTACAGTTGATTATTTAGCAACTTCACCGCGTAACCGCCACCTTGTTCTTCAGTTATATGATGCATCTTGGGTTATACTTGGTTTGGGTCTTCTTGTGGGATAAAAAAACAGTGGCAACTGGGTATAGCACAGCTGACGTCCCATAAATCATATCTAGAGGATAGATAGCCTTCTAAAATGTCATTTATTTGTACCAGAGCTTCCTCGCTCTGTTTTACTTCCTAATGCATTTTGATTCTGAAATTGCTAGTTAACAAGCAAAAATTCTGCCAAACGACCTCCCTAAGAAGGAGGAGTGCTTTTCACTTTTCAGCTGCTTTGTCTCCATCGTATATGCTTAGTCAAAAGCGAAATCAACTACTCTTTGTTGTTCCATGTCGTGCCCCAACATTTAATTTTTAAGGAAGATTCAACTTAGTCTTTGTTAATTTTTGGAAACATAATTTAAATATAATTTTTAACGCAATCGATTTTTGAAGTGTGTCAGTCGCAATAAAATATTGAAACCAGTTTAAAAGTTTAAAAAGTTTTAAAAAATATTGTGATTTTCAAGGTTTAGCAGCTTTCCTTTGAATCACATCACGGCCTCTGTCTGAAACTGAGATAAGAGACAGTAACAAGGAAATTAATAAACCAATAAGAAGAAATACAAAAATCTCCTATTTGCTCGTGAGCACTTACGCTTGCTTCACACCGGACCTCAGTCTCTACTTGCTTCCATTCGTGAACGCTACTGGGCAATTTCCGGTAGAAATCTTGCCAAGAAAACTGTACATCCGTGTCTAAATGTTTCCACGCATCCCCTAAGTTTATTTCTCCAATAATGGGAAACTTTCCTTTAGCCAGCATTAGGCCTTCTCTACCGTTTGATACAACTGGAGGTGATTACGCTGGCCCCTTAACCATAAGGGACCGGAAGGGTCGAGGCTGTAAGGAAATAAAATGCTATGTATGTCTCTTTATTTGCTTTGTGACGAGAGCAGTTCATTTTGAATTAGTGACAGATTTATCGACTGAATAATTTATATTATGTTTTGTGGGCGCTCAGTCCCAATTAAAAGAGCTAGGAAAATTCCTCCAAAACAATAAGTCCCTCATAGCCGATTTTATGGCTAATGAGGGTGTTAAGTGGAACTTTATTCCACCGCGAGCCCCTCACTTTAGCGGGCTCTGGGAATCAGTCTATAAAATGCTATAATACTATAGATAGAGATAGATGGAAACTTGGTCGCTTCATACCGTAGAGCATCGTAATGCTACATGCACATACACCATGTAATCTCTCCTCACAGACGAAAATGTCTTAACAATTCTTTTCTTAGCCTCGGTTTCCCTTTTATTTACCCAAGCTGACGACGCTACTCTGGGAGGAAGTATCGCTGATAACATGAATGGTTAAGACCGCCTAAGTCGCTTTTAGAATTGGTTTTCTCCCAGGTTAAGCGTATGAGGTGATGTGGTAAGCATCACGCTTCCTATAGCAAGGACTTCCGACGCGGATTCAAGACCTTTCGCATTGTAATCATATTTATGAAAGGAATCAGACGAAGAAACTGATTGAAATAAGGGGAACCCAATAGTGAAGATATACCTCCATAAGTAGAAAGAGGATTAAACTAGTAGATATACCGGCTCTGATTGTGAGGGGTCTGTTTGATTTCCATATGACAAGATTTTGGGATGAAAAATCAGTTTGTAAGCCAGTACCGTGGTGTTATGCAGCAATAGCAAATCTCAGACACCGTTTGTGTTCACAGATACGTGTGTATACAGAACGGGCAGTTTCTCCAGTATACATCAAACCGCACAAACGTTGAGCGCCGTAGACACCTCTTAACGACGAATCATGCCCTTTGACGAAGGAAGTTTCTGTGAAATCGGAGTGGTTGAAGATAACTACGTTTTGATGATGTACTTGTGGATAAGTATAAAATCTGCTTGATTTGCTTGGTTTGCTGTCTCAGAATTTTATTTTGTTTATTGCTGTTACTGTTAAGGAATACCAAAACTATATTCTTCGAATTGTTACTCATTGTTATATTATTATTTGCAGTGTTGTATCATTATACTAAAATTTTCCCGAAAAGTTTAACATTTTGATGAATAAAACTTACATGAGTTTTATTTTCTCACTCGGTATGATGTTTTTGATTAAATATATCCAATCACTGCAATTATAATACCAAAAAAGTCATCTTTATAACTAAGCAAACACATTTTCGGTTCAATCTAAATATTCCAAATTTTTCTAACAAAAAAATTATATATAATTAAATATAATAATCATAATTTATGCTACCGGATACGTCAACTACATAATTTTATCATAATTGTAAAGAACACAATTTCTAGGGTATAAAAGCGTAGCAACTTATTGCAATGTTAGCAGTAATCATATCTACTGAAAATGAAACTCTTCGCTTGGATTTTTGTTCTTGCCATGCTGGTCCTTTTTGGGGTAAGCAATTTTATAGTTATTTTAATTCAGTTTTGAAATTTCCACTTTCTGGTTTGTGAAAAATAGTTAATTAATTTTTGTTAACTTTATTGAGGATTACATAATATTAAATTTAAGCTAGAACTACTAAATTAGTTTAATAAATTTTGTTAAATTAGCTTCAAGCCGAAGACACAATATGGTACATCGAAGTGGCTGATTTTAATTTTCTAACCATTTAACATAACAGAAAGTGTATGATGCATTCGCGGTCCTTTTAGTTCTAATAATTTGTTTGAAAATTAAACCTGTTAACTTATCAGCTGTTAAATGCTGAGTTATGCCAGAATCAAGTTTATATTCGACAATGCGTATTGTGAACAACAACTTGAAAATTAAATTAGATTAAATAAGAACCCAATTAAAAAGTTCCGTGCAATTTTTATCGACGAGATAGATTCAGAACAAGAAAAAATTTTATTTATACCAATGAAACTGCCCTTCAATCATGTTTTGCAGTATCGTAACTTTGTTATATGAACGTCAATTAATTAGTTGGGGAAGATGTTGCGTTGTTAGTTAGACATACTTTAAAATATCTACAATTTTATTTTAGATCCCATGCAATGCCGAAGATCCACCACAAGGTCCTCCACCTAATGGTCAATCACCACAGGGACCTCCACCAAATGGACCTCCACCAAATGGATCTCCACCAAATGGATCTCCACCAAATGGACCCCCACCATCAGGTAGTTGATCTCTCTTTTATTGATCTTTACAGCTCTTTGATTTATTGACTTGACTTAAGACTTGTTGGTTAAAATTTAAGAGAAAATATACCTCAGTGATGTAAGAAACATAAATTGGTAATATTTTAACTGGGCTTTCAATCAAGTTAAAACTGCTTCAAGACTGTACTATTTTACTAAAAGAAAAGATTTGTTATTGTTTAGTCGGAATTTATTAGAATTTTATCTGGTTGGAAATCTTTTATAAATCCTAATAAGTTTTAAGACAAAAGAGAACCCTCAAATGAAGGATTTGATTTATAAGATTACTTTTGTAATTTCAGATAGTTCCAGTTAAACCTTTGCTTGGAAACATGGTTAGCAATGTATTGCGATTACAGAATAACAATAAATAAATTGTGCCTTTAAAAGCAGTTTTATTTCTAGCCTTTTTACTTTTCCGAAACGAAAAGTCAAGTACAAAAAACCTTTAAACCTTTACTTAGTTACTTACTTAACAACAATATCCTGAATCAAGAAGTTGAGCAAGATCTAAATACAACTATTGTTATGTATTTTAGACACCACACATTATAAACAACAACAATTTATTACAATAATTAACACACATGCAATTTACACTAAATTTGACATTTCCGATATAAATATTTTTTACACTTACAAATTTCATAGATCAAATATTAAGATAAATTTCATGAAAAGTCATTATAGAATTTTGTTATGATTAGTAAAGTTATATAAAAATGTTGTAAAATAAATATACACAACGAAAATGTCTTAAAATTATTATAAAGATTGACGATTTAAGGATATAATTTCCGATCTCAAAGATTTTCATTATTTCATGTTATGATTCAGATGTTCCAGGATGTATTGATTCTTGGTAACATAGTACTTCATTTAGCATACTGCAAATAACAAATACCTGGCTTAAGTTATATAGCTTTTTGTACTTTGTTATCATTACCTACAATAATTCATATGTTTGCTCACATTTAATTTTGTCACTATTTTTTTTAATCCACAGTTGATCACGTTGTTTAGTATTTAAATATTTAATTGTTTATTTATTATTGATACACCTTATATATACATTTATTTAGTTGTTATTTAATATAATAGTCATATTTGTGGTGTACGACGAATGAGTCATGGACAGTTAGCTTGGGAAACCCTCACTTTGTAAGAGTGCTATGCACATAAACAAACAGCAGGAATCTAGCCTGGAGCAACAAAACGGGGAAGAAGTGGTTCCTAAGTTTAAGTATGCATCTAAACCAGTAGGTATGGTAATAGATAGTAAAGGCACAGTAGAACCAAACACTGACATTCAACTTGCAAATAGTGAAAATGTAATTGTAACACAAGATACCCCTTTCATTCGCCGAAGTGAGCGATTGAAAAGAGTACCTGATAGATTCGGTAATAATGTTAGCCTTAGTAAATAAGGTAGAATTATAAAGTGGTAGGCTATTGTTAAGATATGTTATTACTTAAGGGTTTTATCTTAAAGAGGAGGACTGTGGTGTATGACGAATGAGTCATGGACAGTTAGCTTGGTAAACCCTCACTTTGTAAGAGTGCTATGCACATAAACAAACAGTTTATTAATAAAGTCAATTAATATGAAGTTGTGTATTATTTATCTACCATCGTACTTTACAATATTTACCTGGTGTATGTTATTATATTATATTTGCTTGTTTAAATTATTTATCTAGTTGCTGGTTTGCGGATGAGTATAAGCCGCTTGTTTATATCACATTTATACTTAGTCTTTTATATTAAATACTTGAACAATCTGAGGGTCCTTTTATTGGGTGTTTGAGTTTTGAAATATTTTCAGGGAATTGGTTATCAGATGCCGTTCCTATTTTTCCGAAGGACACGCTTGCAACTGATTGGCACTCATTCATATTTTAGTTCATTTCAAGAACCCCGATCTTCCCACTGGCAGTCGGCGGTGTGTTCCCGAAAGCTACCTCCGTTACCCCCTTCTTTGTCGTAGCATTACGTACCACAGATCTTCTACAAAAATTCACACTTTACTTAGGAAGGCTAATAATATGGTTGAATATGCACTTACGTCTTAAGACTTATCTATAGCCTCGGGTTAATAATATTTCTCCCGAATCCCTAAAGAATTTTAGAAAAATTCGATTTTCGCTTGTAGCTCGAACACAAAAGACATTATTAGATTTCGGTTTGCACCACTGAATTTGTTTCAAACATTTGGCCAGAGACACTTTTATTACTTTTTGCGTAGGTGGAATAGTTAAAGAGATCTGGAATCTCTTCGAAAACGGTCCACCCTGTACCTTGAGACGTCATGTCAAAGTAAAATTAATGGATTCTGGAATTCTAGAAGTAAAAGAAAATATTAAAGCTTCTACAAGTATTAGCGATCGGAAATGTTAAGTTATTAGCAAAGGTTCACCAAAGCTGGCCTAGTCACGTATCAGCTTGTCTTTTTTTTATTTGCAGGTATTGAAGTTTGTTTGTGGTTTGTTTCACTGCATTTTGATAAATTCGTTTTTTCGTTATTTGTGTACCTAAATAATAAAAAAAAACCAAGCGGTCACAGATAGTATAATAGTTATTTATACGACAAGTGAATAAAATGCTACTTTTGTCAACGAGCATAAATCTTTTTGTTTATCTGGTTATAAACAAAAATCAATTATCGGCTCTCTATTAATACTAAAAAAAGATATATTACTAGCTTGTAATTTTTCAATTTCACTATAATTTACAACAACAATAATTTGCAGAAAACTTTTACTTATGAATAAATCAAAAATGGTTAGACAAGATAACAAAGGTACCCGGCGATATTTCATTGCCTGCTTGTTATTAGCATTTCAAACTGACATATTAATGAAAACGAAACCTGTCTCCTGTCTTCTCCAATACACCCACGAATATCTAACCTCCGTAATGATATCAGCGATATCGTGCCGGTCGCATTAACCTTTACCTTGTGTGAAAAACACAAGGAGAAAGTTCATGAAGACGCTTTATTATTCTTAAACATAATTCCGAACATAAGTCCGAAAGGCCAAATCTGGCATTTACCATCTACGGATATTATTCTCGTATTAAAAATTCGTTCCCTCTTTGTCTTATATAAGTCGCATTTCCGGACTGTCTACGGTCTTTTTTTTCAAACTAACAGGAAGGAATTTTTGTAATCCGCTTAATCGTGTGATAATTTTGTGTTTATATAATAATTACATCCGGATGCTATTTATACATATATATTAATAGGTACGCTTACAAAACCATTTACATTGTGATCATTGCAAACCGGAATTTAAATTTTTTAAGGATTGTTAAATTACATATCAGAAATGTACAGGAAAGACGCACAAAAAATAACGAATCTCACGATGTGCTGATTTTCTCCTGGCTCTCAAAGAATCATTTCCAGCTTCTTCAAAGCTCCGAAGGAAAAGAAACATAAATTACGAAATTCAATAAGAAATTAAACAACTGATAAAACGATCGCTTAAGTCTTTGAACTAAAAACTAAATTTATCGACCTGTTCTCATGAAAAGATTAATCAATCAAGAAGAAATAATTACGGTCTGTTCAATTAGCAAAATCCTTGTTCCAGTTGTTTTATTTTATGCTCCTATTTGGCAAGTACGAAAGTATCATCAAATGTCCTTGGTCTAATTTCGAGAAAGTAACAAATGTTCCATATTTATGATTATTGTTATTATTATTATTAAGTTACACGGTATAAATCTGAAGATTGCAGCACTTCATCACTGATGTCTGCAAGAATAAAAGAACATATAAATTTAATGCAACTCTGAATGCAACGCAATTAACTCAGTTTTAAAGTTATGTAAGAATAACATTATGCTCGTGTTCAGTTCCGTCTTTACCCTAAGGGCACGTGGGGCACGAGCCCAGGGCCCCCGGCCTGATGGGGGCCCCGAAATGCCGAAACCCATGCCCATATATGATATATTTTCATCCAATTAAGTTAATCAATTAAAAAAAAACATTGGTTTCTTAGTTCAACCCATAGTTAACAAAACAGATGCGAAACCATGCCATCTAGCGGTCACCTACGTTAGCGCTACCTATAATGTAGACCAAGGCCCGCTGAATTAAATATTGCATATTAAGGCCTGTCCACTTGATTTGGCCAAGACGCAATTTAGAAAGGACGATGGTGCAATTTGAAGTGAACTATACATTCGTCCCACAAGGCCCCATATACCTACCTGCGAACAAATTGCGCAACAGGGGCTGTTGTGCAAACAATTGTATAGTGTATGGTGTTGTTTGTCGTGCTGCACAACTAGTTGCAGAAATTCAAAATTGTTTGAAATTAATTGCACAACGAGTGGCGTTGCGCAACTATTGCATCGTGTATGGGCTTTGTGCACCACATTGTACAATAAACTGCAGATCTTTTTTCATGGGTGGAAGTAGAAGCACAGTATAAACTTAAGGTTTATACTGTGGTAGAAGGTAGTGTTTTTAAAATGGCCAATTTTATAAATAATAGAGAATTTTTGAGTGAGTTTATTGATTTACACCGTCAGTTGCCGGAAGTATGGAAGGTTTTATAGCTAAACAGGCTGCGTCGTCAGACGGCATGTTTCCGTAGGTACACGACAAAAGCAACTGAAGTTTGCACAAAATTGCGTATAGTGTATGAGCGACCTTGTTTGCACAACAATCTGTTGTGCAACGTCAGTTTATGCAATTTGTTCGCAGGTGTATGGGGCATTTAATAGGTATAGTTCGCCCCAAATGGCGCTATCGTCCTTTCTAAATTGCGCCTTGGCTAAATGAAGTGGTAAGGCCTTAATATGCAATATTTAATCCAGCGGGCCTTGATGTAGACACGCACGGTACGGTATTAACATTAATGATGATAGATGTCGACGCTGCCGATCTGCCGATTGGATGGGGATTCCTCTGATTTTAACTCTAGTGTGTCAGCTGGAATGCGTAACGTGTGCAACGAATTTGTCGCAACTTGAGCAAGAGGCAAGAGGGTTAAGCGTTTTCAGTACATAGGTACAATTCATTCACGTTTTTTTTTTTTTTTGGCTTTCTAAAATCTAAAAGGGCCCCCAAACTCTGTGTGCCCAAGGGCCCCTGCATGGCCTAAGACGGCCCTGCTCGTGTTATAATTATGTGTTTTAATATCTTTGAATTTAAATTGAGAGAAGGATAATTTGGTACATTCACACAAATACAAAACGTAAGCTATTAAGCTGCCAGGTTTTAATTCACAAAGTTGATGCAAATTGCATTTTTTTGTGAATTTATAAATAAATTAGTATTACAAACAGTTCACAAGGATTTAAATCTGCACTTTTGATATTTCATACTTTGCAAGTGTCTTTGTACGGCGCGGCGTGTTCAGATTCCAGTTTCAGGTTTCAGGTTTGATGCTGATCATTTCAAAAATTTCTTTCATAAAGAACTAGCTTTCCAATATAAATAAATATGTTTCTCTTATTATTCTATTTAAATGAAATAATAACATAGATACCTTAAATATTCTTTATCGTATCATTGATTATTAAGTCAACTTTATATTACACTTTTATTAGTAATTATACATAACATAATAGCATAGCAACTCCAACTTCATAATTCGTTAGTTACATACTATTTGTGTACTGTTGCCAATGATACGATAAAGCTTGAAATATAACTCGAATATTATGCGATTTAAACCGACTCGGACGTTGCGTGGTTGACTCGGCTAGCGCCTCGTCACCTAGCAACGTCCTCGTCTATTATAAATCGCATAATATTCTTGTTATATTAATAGCTATAAATGGGCTAATATTAATTTTACATCTGACAGTGAGTTGACAGCTCACAGCAGTTTAGTTGAGTTTCACACCAGGAAGATAATGAGCGCCATACGGAGGTATTTTGTTTTAAACTCAACAGGTAATACGAGTATAACGACGCTGATCGACAAAACCGAGCAAGCCATTTAACATATGCCTGCTAGGGTGTTTCTTTTAATAAACCTGATTTTTGAATTATTTTTTAAGGCACAAATAAATATTATGCAGGGTGTCAATGAAACGAACCAGGTGGTGGAATAACGAAGTGAAACAGAAAGTAAAAGAGAAGAAGGGTACATGTAAAAATACATTATAAATAACACAGAGGAAATACATATGTAGAATACATACGCAGTAAAGACAGATAGAGCTGAAGAAGCTGTACTAGAGGCAAATCAAGAAAGTTGAGATAACTTTGGTAGGGAATTGGAAGAGAAGTTTAAAAAAGATAATGGAAGAGAGTTTTGGAAAATAGTGAAAAACCTGAGAGGGAAATACGGAACGCAAGTCTGGGCCATCAAAAACAGGAATGGAAGTATAGAGACAGAAGAAGCAAAAATACTAGAAGTATGGAAAAAATACTTCGAACAAAAATATAAAGGTAACAACAGAAGAAGACTGAAAAGGAGAAGGAATTTGGAATCAGAAGAAAACGAGTAAGAAACTAGAAATATTGAAATATTGAAGAAGTGGAGAAGCAATAAAACAGATTAAACTTGGAAAAGCGCCAGAAAGAGATCGAGTAACTCCTGAAATGGTGAAGTATGGGGGAGACGAAGTTAAACAAGATTGGGACAAAAATATAATTATGCCTATATACAAGAAGGATAGTTCAAACGACTGTAACAATTACCGAGCGATATGCCTCTAATCAGTTATAATGAAAATATATTCCAGAATTTTAGAGAAAAGGTTACGAGAAGAAACGGAAGAGGGCCTGGCAGAATAACACGCAGCGTTCAAACCCCAAAGGCAGACACAAGACCATATGTGCAGGTTGTGGCACTTTAGACTAATAAAAAAAAATTCTGCAACAATTTATTTTGTCCTCAAATTGCTCCAAACTTGATATAACATATGTAAAATTAAATGGAGATTCCAAAAATGTATAAATATTCGGGATATTCTATTTGAAATAACAAAGTGTGGTGTGTGATTTGTTTAGTGACTTTGGTCTACGTCCATAGTTCGTTGAGGTATGACAAAGTACCTTAGCATTCTCAAACTTGCAGTTCAGAATATGAAAGAAGGTACTGTAGATAGCGCCTTGACATAGTCAACGATTTGCATGGTACAAACAATTTTGTATCCACAAACCTCGATGTTCAACAAAGCTACTTGATGTGCAACTCAGCAGCCTCACTTCACTAAACATCTCTGGTAGCCGCATCTGTTTTTAAATTCCATTTATTACAGTGTTTGAGAGTTTAACACCCAAAATGACTTTCCTTAACACTATAGGTCTATATAGTCATCTCACATAGCCAGCCATTAGCCAGCAACTTCGATAGTTTAGCGTGTATAATAATATAGCTACCACTTGCCGGAGGTTAGCAGCAAGAGGCGAGAGGCGCATTTCAACGTGCATCCATAAACGTCTACAGTTCCACCATGGAGAAGGAAATTTTTAACTCTGAAATCTAATATTAAAACACCGTTAGATGGCGCAAAATACTAATATTATTTAGAGACCCTGTATATATTAGGATAAGAGTTGGGAAAATGAGACTATTCTGACAGCAATTTTTGATCCAAACACGTGATCAACACAAACGTCATTTTAATTGTCATCACAGTGTCACTTAACCAGTCAAATATAAAAACCGCAAATATTTTAACACAAGATTTATTCGAACAGATTAACATTATTTTCCTTTATTTCAGCTCTATTATTACAATTTCTTGCGTTACAGCCAGTCATTTTGTCGTATTTGACCCTTTGTTAATAAACATCAAAAGTGTCAATTTTAACAGATTCCAAGTAAATGCATTTTAATTAAGTAGTCCATGCAAAAATTGATCCAAACCAATCAAACTGTATCACGGCATTTTCCCAACTCTTATCTTTATATATACAGGATCTCTAATATTATTTAGAGATCCTGTATATATAAAGATAAGAGTTGGGAAAACGCCGTGATACAGTTTGATTGGTTTGGATCAATTTTTGCATGGACTACTTAATTAAAATGCATTTACTTGAAATCTGTTAAAATTGACAATTTTGATGTTTATTAATAAAGGGTCAAATACGACAAAATGATTGGCTTCAGCGCCAGAAATTGTAATAATAGAGCTGAAATAAAGGAAAATAATGTTAATCTGTTCAAATAAATCTTGTGTTAAAATATTTGCGGTTTTTATATTTGACTGGTTAAGTGACACTGTGATGACAATTAAAATGACGTTTGTGTTGATCACATGTTTGGATCAAAAATTGCTGTCAGAATAGTCTCATTTTCCCAACTCTTATCCTAATATATACAGGATCTCTAATATTATTCTAGAACCTCCTTGATGTCCAACCAAGATCTATCAATGCAAGGCTATTAGTATTCAAATAGTAGGTCGCAGTCATTTTGACAAAAGTAAATGAAGACTTGGTCTAAAATTGTGCTGTACATTAGCTGGCCTTAACTAGAGAAGGCCATATTAACGATCTATTCTCCGCCATAAGCGGTGCTATCATCATTCGTGTTTCAGTTAAGAATAACTGAATATGAGCCACCTGACGAACAAAATATCACTAAAGGGACCAAGTGGTTAGGATTTTGCTCTATGTCAAGATTCATTGAAGTGTGAAAACGTATCTTGTGGCCGTCAATCAGGCAGTTCATCAAATTAAACAGTGGAATCTGGATTGGAGATAGTACCTTGATACGACACAAAAGTGTTGTTTGTTTTGGTCTACATTCAATTCCGACACTTGGCTGTGAAGAACTGGACGAAGAATATACAACACCTCCATATTACCAGTGATGACTTATAGTACTGAAACCATGAGCCATGATTTTTACAAATAAAATTGGTAAACTTACGATTATACATTGCGCAACAGAAAGAAGGATATTAGATATTTCGCTTAAACAACGTAGAAACCAATAAAGGAATAAGAGAATTAAGAAAAACGACATGCAAAAAATTGAGAAATACAGCAAAAAATCGCGAAGATTGGAATGGGTTAAAGGAAGGACTGCATCAAACTTGGATCAAGATCTGAAGAGATAAATAATAAAGTACTGTTTTACAAAGTTTTGGTGTTCAATGTTCAATATACGCATTTTCAAGAGTCCTTTTTCAGCTAATTTGGCGAAGAAAATATCTTCAGAGACTGACTCTAACCAAGTTTGTCAAGAAAGTTTTAAACTGAGGATGGCAACTTAGTTGCCGAAATACGTATTTGTTTATATTAATTTGATTTTGTGGTTTTTCAGGGTATTTGGCGTTCAGACCTGCTGATCATGGTCACGGCCAACTAATACCCGATTGGTATATGCTTTGGTGTACATCAACTGACTTTGATAGCCAAGAACGCTAATTGATACAATACAAAGGGGTTGCCTTTGGATAAGCGTGAAGCATGGGAGTTGTTTTTACGAACCAATTGGGTTTGTTAATCAACCACGCCAGCTAATGATATGCCAACATACTAGTACTAGACTATCTGACATAAGTTGTGGGATCATTAACAATATGGTGTCTGCTAGATATATAGAATCTCTAAGAGATACAACACAATTTCTCAGAGTGATGGTAGGCACCTTAACAGGGCACTCAGAGAGATCCGTATTGCAGACAATGTGAGCAGAGAAAGAAACTACAATACATTTCTTATTGCAGTGTGAGAGATATGACAACCAACGTAGGAGAAACACTTAGAAAAGAACCTATTAAACCAGAAGAACCAAAAAAACTGGGTGTGTCTGGGGTTCTACATTACGTTAAATCAACGGGGAGATTATCAAGTAAAGTAGACCACGGGTGGGGAGGATATGGACCTGAACGGCCTTGATCACAGTAATGATAACCTTAACCTTCGAATCTATCTATTTAGGTATATATATAGGATCCATTGCCATTTATGTTTGTTTCAAAATTTTTATCGGTTATGGTAAAGTGTTGTCTCCTTCACGATAACTTCATTAATAGATAAGATATACAAATAAGCAGAATTTTTCATATAAGCTTGGAATCTCCTGTATCAAGGGGTGTCAATATTTTTCTACGAAATCGCCATCCCTGTGTACACACGCACTCTAACGTTAAACAAGTTTATTCATCCCGTTGGAGAAGAAGTCAGATGTCTACTGCCGGCACCAATAACGCCCAGTTGCTTGAACCTCCCACCTCCCCATCATTAATGTAATGCTGTCCCTTCAGATTTTCATTCAGCTTCGAAAAAAGGAAAATCGCAAAGGGCGAGATCCGAGTTTTAGGGGGGTTGCGGTAAAACGTTGCGAAATTTCAGGCGCGGTGATAATGCTTCCTGCGTTTGTCAACTGCAGTGGGGACGAGCATTGTTACGTTGAAGAATTGCTTCGGTACCAGGTCTAACTCGCTGCAATCGAGCTCGGTGTTTTTCAAAGTGTTCACCTATTGATTGTAGTTGATAGTGTCGTCTTGCTTCAAAAATTCAATGTGGGCTATGCAGCTCCAAATTCCCCAAGACGGTCATTAGCACTTTAAATTTCTTCGATTTAGGTTAGGTTATAGGAACATATCTGGAGCGTGGCACATATGGATGCAAGGCTTGGACTATTGACAAACCAGAAAAGAGAAGATTAGAAGCGTTCGAAATATGGTGCCACAGAAGAATGATAAAGATTAGCTGGATCGATAGAATAACAACTTCTACGAAGGGCTAAAAAAAGAGGGCGACTGCGGAAACACACAAAGAAGAAATGAGATCAGCTAATAGGGCACCTACTTAGACGGAACGGATTAATGAAGATCATAGAAGGGGAAATAAAAAGGAGAAATGCTAGAGGAAGACTGCGTCTCCAGTACATTAAACAAATCATGGAAGATGCGGACTGTAACATCTATGAAGGGCTTAAAAGAAAAGCCATGAACCGTCAAGAATGGATAGCTATGACAAACCAGCCCACCGGCTGATGACTTAAGGAGGAGAAGGTTAGTTACACCATTGATTGCCGCTTGTTCTCCGGATCGTAATGGTGTGCCCAGGACAATGCGGCGCAGAAAGACATCACCTTTCTGTTCGTATCGAGCCAAAAGTTGCTGGTAAAGTTCCTTTCGATTGTGTTTCATTTTAAAGGAATCACCATGTATGGGACCCATCTTACGAAAACTTTATTGTAGCCAAGCAAAGCATGAATGATGTGATAGTCTTATTTAACAAAAATCCCAACAGTTCCAGCGATATGCTTCTGCTTCACGTGGTGATAACACGAATCAGTTCATCTACATGCGCTTGATGCTTTTCATCCATGTCTGTCAAAGGCCGATCACATCGATCCTGATTATGCAGATTTATTATGGCTGGATTTTTTCCTTTCGCACTCCTTGCTCACCGCCTAATAGTACTGACATCCCCCACAGGCGTTGCACCCATTCGTCGACGAATGTCAATGGACGCACAACCCTCAGCCGATAGAAACAGCGCATTGCTTCAATCGAATGTTCATGTCGCTTGTCATTTTGGTCACTACAGTACGGCCACCTGATATTGCAGAGAAATGGTAGGTACTACATGTCTTAATAGTCAATGAGTTAAAAAATACTTAATGTGCTTCGAAATAATATTACCAGACCCATCGGCTAGAATACAAGAGTTTTCAAAACACCATCTTATTTTCAAAACAGTGGCTTTACTTTTCAGAAGGTTTTAGTTATTTAAAACAGGCATATATATTACGCCTTTGGAGGACAAAATATCACCAACCCTGATTATAGCCTACAACTTTACGGCGAGTATTGGTATTATGTCGTACATTTACTCGCCCGAATATACGCATCAGAAGCTCCAGAAATTAGAATCGTTTGAAATTTGATACTATAGACAAAATCTTACAGTATCATGTGTAAGGCTGTTGAAAAGAAAAAAATTTATCCGGATATCCGGATATGAACTTTTATCTGAGTCATCCGAAATTTCCGAATTCGGTTAACAAACTAATTTTTTATCCGGATAATTAGAAATATCCGAATAGTTATAATATCCGGATAATTTACAGTATCCGGAAAATTTAGAGTATCCGGAAAATTTAAAGTATCCGGATATTTTGAAGTATCCAGATTACTTTTAAATCTATTATCAATTAACTAGAAAGCTGAAAATGATATGAAAATATTGAAAATACTAAAAAAGGTCTGTTGCTGCTCTAAAAATGTATTATGCAGTAGTAATGTAGTAATCTCCTACATAACTTGCCTACAAAATATTCTGTAAGCAGTTTAAAAGAAATCTTTGGAAATCATTAATTCTATTCTTAGTATTCTTATCACATACCGCATTAAATTACATCATATATTTGATGTGAATTCTCCTTATTTATTTCTGTTATGTTTTGACTGCTGTGTTAGCTTTAGTCAGCAGTCGCCAACTAAAAACTCTTAATAAAACAAACAATCTCATTGCAATTTATAAATTTAGTACTGCGTATTCAGCGATAAATTCTTTTATCCGGATAATTTTTTTATCCGAGTTATACAGTTTATCCGGATATTCTGTCTCTCACGGATATCCGATTTCTTCCATTTCGGATATTTTTAAATACTAATTATCCGGATATCTACGTGAAAATTATCCGGATATCCGTTTTATCCGGCTCGGATCAACAGCCCTAATCATGTGTGAATCAGGTTATCAATTAATAAGAAATTTTGAACAGAGTCAAAGGAACAGTAGCGATACTCAAATCGATCAAGAAGAGAAGATATCAGTTATTTGGACATATCTTACGACATGAAGTATTATTGCTTACTATAACAAAAGACAAAATGCAAGAACAAAATGCTAAAGGAAGACCAAGATTGAGCTATGTACGAGGATTGTTCAAGGCCCTAAAGCAATTGTTATTCAATGAAGTCAAAAGAAATCTCCATTAGCATTAAGGCATTAGTCCCACTGGTGCACTAATCTATAAATTCCCTGCTGGTACCTCTACCTCAACGTTCGAATTAAACCGCCGCCCTTTTCTGCAGTTTAGGAAAATTTTACAAATTGTTCCCAAAAACGGCTTGTTAACATTAGCCTAACAGCAACAGAATCAAGCTTACATTTGAAAACCTTGGATCTTTTGCTCTTAAAAATTATTATTTGCTGTGACAAGACAGGTTTAAATTATAAAAATCAAGCTTTATTTACACCAACGAAAATATCTGCATATGGCCAGCCTACCATGATCAAAAAACAAAAAAATTTGAACGGGTTTTCCATAGATACGCAACACAAAATTAAGTATCTCCAACGCTTAATATAAATAATTTGGCCTTTTATTCAGAAGAGTGGATATTACAATCCCATACTCAATCATCTATAAAAATGAAAACGTGTATTCTTTCTATTGCTTTTAATAGTTTTCTTTTACAGATGTTTAGTTCTTAGACGCTAATTACTTAATAACAATCTAAAAGTGTCGAAGGATGCGCATGTACTTCTTATTTGCTTAATACGGTGAATTATTTATTGCTACTTGATTAAAGGCTTCGCTATAACTTACAGAGATTGTATTTTCCTCGTGTAACAGTTATTCAGAGCATAACTAAATACAGTAAATAGCGTAACTTGCGTAATCTCAACAAGACGATCCGCTTTTATAGGTACCTAATAGGATCATCACCATTGCCTTAAGCGTTTAAAAAGTACACTGTTACCTTTTATTATTGCACATACGTCCATCGTCCATACGTGTCGATTCTTGTTATTTTTTTATATTTTCCTGTTTCTACATAGAAGCTGTTTAATTGCTTAATTGATTACTGATAAAAATATTTGTTTTGTAACACGTTGATAATCAAAGTACTGGATAAATGTAATAATAAAAATAATACATTCACTGTATTTTTAGATCACAGTAGAACATACCAGGAAGGCAATTTCGTTGGTGTAAACAAAGTTTTTTTGCTTTATCAGTAAATTCTCTTTTTAAGGTTGACTAAAGAAACTTTTTGTCTGTTAATCAAACTACACAGTAACTAATTCTGTCATATTTAGCAAGAGAAGTCCTTTATAAGTTCTAATAATATTTAACACCTAACCAAATAACTGGCTGTTCAATTCTCAAATGAGTTAATCCCAATGTATTAATCTGAAATCATGGCCTACTGCTGTCTACTCGTCTACATAAACCGTTAATGCATTATAACAAAGGATCAATAAAAAAAACCAATTAGGGTAGGCTGTAAAATTGAATTATTTTGAATTGGTACTTTAGCCACATCCACATTTCTGACATGAATTTAAGGTTATAAACTTTGTTTACAACAAAAATGTCAAATTACAAACGTTATAAAATGTCATTCTGTGGATGTGGCTAAAGTACAAATTCAAAATAATTCAATTTCACAGCCTACCCTAATTGGTTTTTTTATTGATCTGTTGTTAGTTGTGGAGCTTAAATTTACGAACAATTTCTAAAAGTTAAAATTTGGAAAAATTTACAAAGTTGTTTAAATTAAATACTCTTGATAATCCTCATCAGTTTATAATCATTCAATCATGCTACATAGGGATTCTACCTGAAAGTTTGTAACAAATATTTTTAGTTACTGATTCTTCAAAAACCTATTTTTTGATAAAAAAAACTTGTACCAAACTTTAAACCTAATATTCTATCTTTAATGAACAATATCGAAAATAAGGCAATCTGTTAATACAAAAAAACTCGTTCAGTAGTAAACTGTCTGCCTGAATATTACTTTTTTTCACGAGAAGCTCATAACGTAATGAAAACCTTTGTTTGTTATTCCCAATTGTTTATTATACGGTTACTTGGGATCTTAACCCGTGTCTACTGCCATGGTTATTTAGCGGTATGTACACTGCCCGATTAGATGTTGAGGAATCCAAGGAACCACAAGGGTAACAAACGGGAACTACGGTTACCTTGGATCCAAACGAGGACTAACTTTCAAATTTTTCATGCCCTAAAACTCTCATTTAACTTCAACTGAGATTAAAGTCGAGACCTATGGTTCGATTGTTTATTATTGAGTTAATTTTTCTTTTGGTTAACGCATATCTTTCCATTTGTTCTAATTTCATTATCCTACTCATTCTATAAGTTGAGTATTTGAGTAGCTTGTACCGTAAAATATTTACATAGCTTTTACAAGGCGAGTAATAACGTCCTTTGGATCCCAAATTAAAATACTCGAATATGCAACTGCTTTTTACTTACCACTGAATCACAGTTGCACAAAATGATTCCTTTTGCTTCTGCAAAGTCGGCAGATGCTTCTTCATTATAATCCGTAGTTCAGTCATACTTAACAAAGGTATTTTATTTTGTAATTCTTCTTTTTGAAGGTCAGTTTTTCTGTTTCAGGCCCACCTACCAAAGGTTTCGGGTTTTACACAGCAGCCCTACTTAGAGAAGGAAGTTTTGTAGTTCTTTTTTTGCAGGATCTTTCTAAACATGTATTGCTCTGACGTCCTGGAGAGTTATTCCAGTAGCATATATATTAAGTAGGTACGCATCCGGCCTATAGGAAGGTTCTGGCCAAGGTACGCCCCAGTTGCTACCTGCCTTGACAGATTATCGGATTTCTCATTACCGTCTATTCCGCTATGACCTGGAAGCCATAACAATTTGTTACGTTCTACTAGGTCATTGAGCTCTTTCACACATTCCCATACCAGTCTGGATGAAATGTTTGGGCTAGCAAGGGCCTTCAGAGCTGCCTGGCTATCGGACAAGATGAAGATTCGTTTATTAGTGTAGGTCATTGATGCAGCACTTGAGTCGGCTTTGGAGCCGTCTATGTACCAGCAGAAATTTCTAGTCCCTGTTCGTTATGCTTTCCATGATTTTGTATTTTTATCGTTTTCAAGAGGTGATTCATTAGATACCTTGGAATCATATTGTATGTCCTGATCTCAAATAGAGGCCCCTTATGCTGTCGGTTACCGTTGTGTGATCTGCTCCTCCTCGAGCGTTCAGTGAATTCTGCATTCGGTATACGTATACTCCCATCCTCATCTCCCCTAGTATTACTATGTAAAGGAGATCTATAAAGGCTTCCATTGCAGCGATTCTCATTGCCCTAGTAATGCTAAGACAGGCAAGCTTTCCGAATTTTGCCGAGTCTTAGTTTAGTGGTCTCCTGCTTCACCTTGGGCCACCAGACCGAGGCCGCATATTTAATGGTCGGTATGACCACTCTGGTGTACAACCAGTGCACCATTTCTGATCTAAGGTCCCATGATTTGTCGTATGTTCGTGTAACAACTGCTAGAGTTGTTTCCGATTTTTGACAATTTTTTCAATGTGAGTATTCAAGGTGGGTTTGGAGTCTAAGATGGTCAGTTTACAAATGATTTGCCCTAGTCTGTTGTCGCAAATAAGTTCTGAGTCTGACTATTTAACCTTCGGACGATCCCCGTGTTATTAAATTCAACGATATTTTCATTGATGATCGCCGGAGTGGCAAGTGGTTAAGGGATTCGGCTACAGTTTTACATTTCACCATATCCATATATATCTGAAAGATATACTACTACTACTACTACTAGGTACTAGGTACCTCGCAATTGTACGGGATATTTATATCTATCGTTGATTAATCAGAATTGTCGTATGCTTGTAATTACTTGTGATCAGCACCTGCAACAGGGCAACCCTAATGTAATTTTGATAAAGTCTAATCTTGAATACGTTAAGTATATTAAAATTGATAACTTTTACGTTATGTGTTAAATTTGAATTTCTGGGAGATCCCTCAACTGGAATTACTTTATTAACCCTTTGACAAAAACACGTAACCGGAAAAGCAATGCTTTCCAGTGGTGTACGTATGATGATTAATTTCTACCAGTTAATGCAAAGCGACAAAGTGCAATACAAGTAACTATATACTTTACAGTAATTAGATACACTAATCAGCGACTAGATGACTATACAGACAGACTGAATAGTAGTGACTGGGTCCTGTGATAAGATTTTATTGTGTATTTATACTAAAAATCCGATACAGAAGGGGTAGAAAATAAACGTTCTCACGGTTTTGCATCTGGTACTTGTCCAGAAAACTAATAAATTTCATAGTTGAGTAAAAATTCTAATACTGTGGTCTATTTTATATTATTTTAAAATTTGATACTTTACTAAAAAGCGTGTGTGTCGGTTTGTTTACATATAGAGCGACCTTTAGAAAAGGGGCGGTGGTTTCACTGCTTTAAGTCCGAGAATTTATGATATTGCTGTTTTTAGTTTTCAAATAAAATTAACTTTCTTGCCACATAACTGCCCAAAGAAACACCCCTAACGTTATGCTTTAAATAAAAGCAAATACATTAAAATATAATCCCTGAAAAATAGAAAATTAAAATTATAAACTGGCGCAGATGGCCATCACAAGCTGCAAAGGAAGAACTTCATGTATTCTTTTAAAAGTCTAACCTAATACCATTTACTCGAAGAGGAGGTCTAGGTTTCTGGGTAGTATGAGACTTTCGCAAGTTTGTCTGACAACTAATTATTTTGAAAGCAATTTGCGTTCGAGGATTTCATTTAGAATGGTATGGAAATGTTTTGAAAGACCGGGTGATTTAGCAGAACAACACCTGGCCACTGTTATATATTTACGCGGCAGTGAGCAAAAAGAACTCGCAGAGGCAGAGTAGTGATCGACTGAGGCTTATCTTGGCCCAGAATTAGTGTTTAGAGTGTCAAGAAGTATAAAGGGTAACTTTATAAATGAGTTTACAATAAACAGATCAAACTATCGAAATACTTCGTAGACCACAGTAGAGTCACAGCAAACATATTTACATGTAGATCATGAAGGAAAAAAGCTGCGAAACGTCTTAATCTTTATAAGATAAAATCAACAATCGCGCACAGTGCATGCAGCGGTTAAGGAACACTCGTAGAGGATAAATAATAAGTAGCGACCGGATCAAGTAAAAATTTAGTAAAATCATTTCAGAAGAGCGGCACACTTAAGTAGCACTTTTAAAACAGTTGTTTACTATTGCCGCTCTCTAGAAATTATAGTAGTGTTTCCTAAAAAAGGATGACAAAGTTCACCATTATGGTACAATATATTTACAATAGACGTGACCAAGCTTTCGTTGAGCCACCAAACCAATCATTTGTTATTGAAAAAAATTAACGGTACAGGTGGGGGAAACCTTATTTAAAAATCCTTACTGCGCCTCTGGATTTAGCTAAATTTACCTATTTGGATGACTCATCCGGTCTCTAGTAATAAGTAAGTTTAATTAACTGTGTGCGTGTAATAAGCAATATTTTTTAATTGTATAAATCATAATCTGTAGCTCAAATAAACTGAAAATACACTAGTTGTTGGTCTCCCTAATGAGGAGAATCAACAAACTAAAACTATCTGAATAATTGCGGAATTAAATATTTAATAAATATAAATATAAAGGAAATGTGAGATGATAATAATAATTAACGGTAATGATAGTCTAAAAAACATGTTTCCTGCAGACTGTAGTATAGGGAACTGACAACAATGAGGCACATTCTGTGCAGTTGTGATGCACGGATAAATACAAGTCAATGCATTTTCGGGAAAGCTTTTACAAAACCGAAGAATTTTGGCACATAACACGCAGTGAGAAATCTTTGCTCCATTGACAAAGGGAACAAAGACCACCGATTAACTGTGATTTTGCTAACTACACTGAGCGCATATAAACGTTTTGGAACTACAGTGCATTCGGAACTTGAAGTAAAGGAACTCTGTGGCAGGTAAAAAATCTCTCCTAATATTCTCCTGTGCAAATTGTGCCATGTTATTTAAGGACGTTGGCAAAAGGGATCATGTTTAAATGGCCTCGCATCGTGAACTATATGTTATTCCCCCAGAGAGATAATGTTCTCTGCAGTGGTTTTCCGTTGAGTTTTGCTGAATTTAGACTATGTACCTAGTGTATATGCTTTATTACTATCTACAATCGACCACTACCCAAATAAAATTGTTAATTGTAACTAAATAATTAAAGTGCTTCGGTAGCTCGTATAACAGCGTCGCGTCGGGTTATGGAAAATTTTTAATAGAAATTCTTACCACCGCTGAGACTCCATCCAGAGACTCGTATAATAGCGTACACTACTTACGATCCGAAAAGTGACGCACATTCAGAGGAACCTTAATTTACCTTAATCTTTGCCCAAATAAATTTGATGTGGTAGTAATGCATTCGGAGACTTCCACGGTCAGTGTCAGTGTTAAGAGAACGTCTTCCGGGTTGGGTCCGTGCCATTGTTGAGAAAGAAGAACTCAGCTCAAATTCTTTTAGAATAGGTATATTCATGACAATTCACATCATCGTCCGACACAAAAACTGTCCCTAATCAATTCTCTCGTTCATCGTGTTTTCACAGTGTCTCAATCCGACGGTAGTCATATCGAGTTAGCCCATAAAACAATCTCGTCAAGAATGGGTACAACAAAAGGAACGTTAGAAAGGTCATCAAAAAATAGTTACACCCCTCACACTCTAGAAGTTCTCAGAACACTTGTACACCCCAGGTTACTGCCTTCTTGCACTACATTCGATCTCATAGGTAGGATTCTCAAAAAACATAACATTAAAACCATCTTCAAACCCCCTTTAAAAGTGTTACAGATACTCCCTTCAGTAAAAGATAAGCCTCAACCCTTATCATCAACAGCGGTCTATGTGGTTTTGTGTACATTGGAGAAATGGGTCGGTCAGTAAACACACGTATCTCTGAACACAAACGTTGCTTGAAATCATGTCTTCTCTCACACTCAGCTGTTTCTGATCATCATCACGACACTGGCCATAAGATCTTGTGTCACGGCTTTTGAAATTGGGCGTAAATTAATTATAATACGGCCCTGTTGTTCGAAGTTTAAACTCGTCTGAAGCTGCAGAATTTGCAAAAATAATGGTAGTTTAGCATATTCTTGGTGCTGCGGAATATTTCGGAGAAATCCCAAATATAAAGACCAAATAGGATGAGCAATGTTTTGTTCAGCATATTTTCTCTGTTAATCCGAGGAACCACCGATTGCCTAATACGCCAATCGACGCCACTCAAGGTTTCAGTACCCCCCGCGTACAAGGGACGTTTGTTTATCTTCTTCTAGCATCCAGACAAGGCAGAACATAGTAAGCTTTCGAATCAAACGGTTGTGCAGTTTTCGTTCCAGCTTGGGTAGTAAATTACCGAAAAGGCCTCTCATTTTCGTTAGTTTTGATAAACTATTTTACGGCACATTTGTCGGATTATCCCAGAGAGTGCGTTACAGTTTCGGAAAGATATAATTCTGTGTGAAAGTTAGTGATATGTAAAGTACCGTTATCTCACGGTTTCGCTTTGGACCAAGAAAACCTATAGTCCAAGGAGCTCCCTTTCGTTTTTGCACCCGTTCTCGGAAAAGGACATCAATTCCTTCTTTGCTGATTGCCGCTATTTCTCCCTGTGCCTGGGACTCGAAGTTACCGTTGCTTCCTTCTGGACTACTCCCAACAAAGCCCTTGCCCAGGTAATAATATCTTAGGCTGCCCTTTTACTTGCCGGTTGTGAGTGTACCAACTCAACCCGAATTCAGTACCGTATATTGCGGTTTTACTCGTGGACAGACACCAGAAATTACTGTCTGTAATTTAAGTACATTAAGCATCTTTCTTTTGTTTAATTTGTTCGGCCAAGTGTTTAAATCTTCAACCAGTGTGTATTACCTTTTGATTTAGCATTAATAATTCAGAGAACTGTCGCGATGATTCCCTATTTTGTGTAAAATTATTTGTATTCAGATTTTTAGCTTTTGGTATCACCACACATTTGATTGCGATTAAGAGAGCCTAGCTGTTAATTATATTTGCCGTAACTTGAGTAAATGTGGCATCCCTCAATCCCCTTTCACTTAATTTAAAATAGAACTTATTGATTCATTTTGTGTCATATTTTAAATATTTCTTGCGGAATTAGCACGTGACACTTGTTCGAAAGATCATAGATCATTGCCAATTTTCCTCATTTTTTCAACAGAAAAATCCGTGAGGCTATCAAAATCATCAAGATCCGTAATAACTTGAATCGTAACGCTGATTATCATCCGTCAGATATATGGAAATCTGTCATCGCTACTGGCTGCGACCCCTCCACTCTTGACCAATCGTCATCTTCATGTGATACACTTAACCGGATACAACCAGTATAAAGTCGTTTCTCCTGATTCAGAATTCATTTTTAATTTAATAATAATAATAATAATAAAATTGATGGTGAATTTTGGATCCGGATTGAAATTCGAGACTCATTTGTTTTACAGTATTTGTTTGTTTCACATCCGAAGTGCTTGATTTTCTAAAATATGTAACTCGACTTCAATGGAATTACATTTGATAAGATTCGAATTCGAATTTGATTGACCCTTATTTTAAAATTTAAATTCTGCTATAAAAAAAGGCGAACTTACTTTGCAACTTGGATTTGACCTTGAAAAGAAAACCTTTTTTAATTAATTAATTAAATAAAAAAAATGTTATTGAGTTAAATCTTGTTTCGAAAAGTTAGTTCAAAAATGGGAAATGAAGGGCGCATTTGAAGATATTTGTTCAACTTAAATTCAGTATTGAAACGGCTTAAAGCATCGATTTAATATTCCAGATTCTATTTATGGCCAAAATTAAATATTCACAGTTTTAATACAGTTGTATGTACAAAATCTTAATTCGAATATCGGCTTCGAACCCTATCTAAGCGTAGATTTTAATCTTAACTAAAAACATTAGAACTTTAAATTTTATCTAGTTGTGGACAAGTTTTTCTTGCCGAATTTCATTCCAGCTTTAACAAATTAGGTTATTTATTAAGATTATCAGTCCAATTCGAATCGAAATCATTAATTATATTTGTGACAAAGTTTCGAATTTTAGAGAACAAAATCAAACAACCCTTGAATCTCAAATTCGAATTCAGGTCTTGAATTTTGGGTTTGAATTCGACCTTAGCTCTCAAATGTATATTAAAATTTGTAATCTCTAACATTGATAGGAATTCTGCATCTCCAATTTGAATTAGTCGCCCTTGCTTTTGTCCAAGAATTACCTATTCAATATGTGTTTTAAAAACATGGTGTGATATTCTTTATCGTTAAAATACTGTTATAAAAAGCTTCCTCAAAAATCTATGACAAAGAATTTCTGGTATATAAGCACGTATTTAACATAAAAAAAAGATTAAGAGAAAGCAAGCGACACCTGACCTTGACACTGAAAGGTACAAGGATGAAAACTGACACCGCTAAATTTAAATATATTACCTCGTTGAAGACTATTATTAAATTAGTAAATTAGTAAAAAGTTGTTCGGGTATAATAAAGTAAAAGCTTAGAATGATTCAGGCGAACAATTTTACGATTTAGTGAAGTTTGGATGTCACGTCAAACACGAACTTAAAACTTGAATTTTCTATATACGGTAGAAACCATGCGAATACTGAAAAATAGAAATTACAATATCAAGAAATATGCGTCTCTTGTAATATATGTATACCGATAAAGGAATTGGAAAGTTCTCAGGTTGTGCAGTATTGAATACTTGATGTTACCTACTTATAGAGATGCATCGCCGTTTAATTTATTGTAAAAGGAATGAATGTCCAGGATGAATAAACCCGCTGCGTAATATAAATGTTAACTTAATTTGATTTTGTGAAAATAACCGTCGGTGAATTTAGAAAGAATTTTGTTCGAATTGTTTCGTAACCTTCTATTTTAGGAATTAGCATTTTACTCGTTATAATTTACATACATTCCTCGTCCGTTTTGCACGTAATAAGCGTATGATCTGATTTTTTATTTCGTTGATAGTTTACGTCGGTTACTTTACGGACATAATAACCACACTTGAGCAAAATACAGGATTTACTAGCAAAGGAAAGCTTCACGTGAGCTGTGCACGTATTTATGAATTAATGAAAGGCATATAAGTGAACTTGCATGAAATAATAAGAACTAAGTTATAATTCAAACAGGAAGGCAAAGTCTGTTGATGGTAATTTAACAAAGAAGAAAAAAATTGCGGACGTATCACTGAACTTTCTCATAAATTACTGCAGAGCTCAAAAACTGCAGCTGCATTAAAATAGAATCTTATTCTTTGAACATTTACAATGTATGTAATTACTTTCAGGTCGCAGGGTAACTGCAATTGTTAAGAACGAACAAATAGGACGTGGAGGTCCCTAAGAGAACTATGGTAGGGCCAGTGCTATTCATTTAGTATCATTCATAGTATATTCATTTAGTGTGGACATAGAAATAGCCTCTGTTCAGTTACAGGAGGCTGTTGTAAATTCATACTGTAACAGCTGTCGGATTGTGAACAAATCTGCTAACAGGGCTGGTAGATTCCCGATTTTATAGAACTAACGAAAAGGACTCGCAGGCTATTTAACAGGCTGAAAAGAACGGTTGAATATTACAACATCCTCCCTGATTACAATAAACAATTTCGAAAAGTGAAGAGAGACTAAAATACTTCTGCAGCAACACGACATCAGAAGATCTTGGCAGATCTGTGGAACCAGTTGGTACAATATTAAAAGCGAATGGTTAATACACAGAAACGGCTAGAGATCCTTCTTGAAGTGCACCTTCCTCATGCAAATGCAGATTAACCTGCAAAAGACCACCAGTTAGATCTCAGAAATCCCAATGAAAGAGTAAAGAAAGAAATGGCAAATGCAACTATTACCTACAATAGAATCGGATGAGCTGCTGATTCTTTTAAACCGCACAAAGTACTTGGCTGTGATAGAATTATACCTGTGCTAGTACAGCAAGGTGCATTAATCATAATGCTAAAGCTTTGCAGAATACTAAGGACAAGCCTAGCAACGGGCTTTATTTCCTCAGCTTGGAAGCAATCAAAAATGGCCTTTATTCCAAAACCTGAAATATATCCCCCAGTCAAAGGCATATAGACTAATCACTCTATCAATTTTTATGTTCAAGCTGATGGGAAAACACATCAGAGAAAGTCTTCCTAAATCCCGTCATGCGAAACCGCTCTTTGCCAACTGGTGAGGAGAATTGAGAAATCATTGTACTGACGGCCTTTCTTGACATTGAGGGGGCATTTGATCATACTTCATTTGAGTTTATGGTAACAGCAGTGAGAAATCATGGAGTAGAAAACACCATTTGCAGGTGAATAAGTAATATGCTACACGATAGGAAAATACAGTCAACCCTGCCAGATGAGAAAATGGAGATAAGCTGCCAAAGGATGTCCGCAAGGGGAGAGTCTTATCACCCCTGCTGTGAAACCTGGTATTGAATCAACTCCTAGTTAAATTACATAAACAGGGATATTTTACACAGGGGTACGCTGATAATTTGGTGATACTCATCTCGGATAAATTTGATAACACGGTCTCAGAACTCATGCAAACTGTAGAAAGATGGTGTGCCAAGGAGAACCTAAGGGTAAATCTGCAAAAAACGGCACTACTTCCCTTTACAAGAAGAACGAAATTGGATGGGATAATACCACCCACCTTCTTTAATGAACAATTACAAATGAGTTAGGAATATCTGGGTATAACCGTGGATGATAAGCACATATTCAAAAAAACGTCAACAAAGGAAAAACAATTCTTACAGCTACTAAGCGAGCACTGGGGAAAACCTGGAGACTTAAACCAAGCATGGTATACTGGTTATATAGAGCAGTGGGAAGACTTATGGTTACCTATGGATCGCTGGTATGGTGGCCTGCAGTGCAACAAAAGCAAGCCAAACTGGAGCTGTCAAAACTCCAAAGGTTTGCCTGCTTGTGTGTCACGGGAGCAGCAAGAATGATATTGTAATCAAGGCAGAGGCTAGGATGATGGCTTACAGGCTGAAACATAGTGGAAATTGGGAAACCAGACCTATTGTTGATCATACCAGGCTACTGTCATAAACTCATTATTAGAAAAACTTCAATAAACCCTTTCATATTCAGCTTCACTAGAATTAAGGGCTTGTACAATGACAGAGTCAGGCAAGAGAGATAATCTGATACACAGCTGGGTCCAAAACTGACAGTGGTACCTACTGGTGCTGGAGTATATGGAGAATTCTCTCAATATAATGCTGATGCATCTCTGGGGAAATACGCCATAATATTTCAAGCAGAAACTTATGCATTAGACGTCTGTCTGCAAGAGAATATAGGAAGGAATTATAGAAATAAAGACATCATTGTTCGAACAGATATTCAAGCTGTTTTAAAACCTTGGCTAGCTACCAGTTTAATTCTAAATTAGTTTGGGACTGTTTGCAAAACTTTATAACCCTCGAAAACCACAACAGAATAACCATCATGTGGGTGCCGGGACATAAAGGAATTACAAGGCAACGAAAAAGTTGATGCACTTACAAAAAAGGGATCAGAAACAACGTTTACTGGCCTTGAATCAATATTTGGAATCACCAAATCTACAATTCGCAGCTGACTAACTAGTTGGATATACAAACAGCACCAGAATCACTGGAATTGTGCGGAAGAACATAAACATAGCAAGACTATGATAAATACATCATCCAAAAAACTGAGGGTTGACATACTACAATTAAACAGACATCAAATTAGGCTAATGATAGAACTGATAGCCGGTTACTGTAACCTACGGGAACATATGCACCAAATGGGCATTTCTCATGAAAAACCCATATGCGGACTCTGTAAGGCGGAGGACGAAACATTTTCCCATATCATTTTCAAATTGGAAGCTCCTGCTCGATGGAGGCATGCACTCTTGGGAGAGCCAATTTCCAAGAGAATCTAGTGAAAAAGCTATTAAACGTGATAAAAACGGCAAACCTTTTTACTGAATAAGTGAGTGATGAGTAGGACAATACGCCTTAAAGCTGCAGTGTTAGTGGTTCCTAATCCCTCCTCATCTCATCCTTCGTGTTCCAACCAACCAACCATGTAGATAATAACTATTTCTCTTAAACTTGTTGTTCATTCGTTAAAAATTGATAGTTAATTCCATAGGCTAAATGAACTGCAATCTGATAGCCCAATAGCTAGTGGTTTAAAGCCTTGCAAAGATAATATTTTTTTATATAAAATTTTTTAATGAATTCAAGTTCATTATGAATCCTAATCTATGCATGAAGTATTTAACCAATGAAGTGATCACGTGCTGATCGTAGGTACTTAGTCACACAGCTCTTATGCTGAAGTCTTATTCTCTTATTTAAACAATAAAATGACCTAATATTTTTACTAATGTAGTCCAACCCTACAAATTTATCTGAATGAGATTTTCTGCGTTCCTTTTACATGCGTACAGTGCAAGTAGGCACAACAGCACATGACTACTCTAACATTGACAACCGCAACTTCATTTTTTTGTGTGTTTTATTTTGTTTTTTGTATCTTTGTAGCAGACGAAAATAAACAGTGTGTCCCCGGATTGAGTTCACTATAGGTATAATCGACAAAAAATTTGAGAATTTCATTTTCATGTTTTGGGATCGCACTCTGCTTAGTCTGAAAAGAATTTTAAGCAGATTTTTAGTTTTTAAAAATCAAGACGTCTATGAAAAATCTGAAACAACTATTTTCTATTCAGGTAAAGTGCCTTTTCGGTCAATAATACGGCAAAATGTTATTGAGAAAAGTTGTTCAGAATATGAAATTATGCCTCTGTGCTCTTTGCCTATAGTGAACTCAATCCGGGGACACACTGTATATTAAAATGTCCTATTTAGTAATTTTATATATGCCCCAGTAATTTTATTAAACATATTGTTTACTTCCTTTTTGAATATCGATTCCCATCGCTTCCGTTATACTGCCGGTTGTAAATAAACTCCACCTTAAACTAAAATTTGCATAGTCACTATGATTTTGTAATATTACTTATTACTTCCGAGATCGTTAATTAAGTCTACTGTTTTACATTTTGGTTTGGGAGATTTCTAGACTCTACCACAAAATTTACATTTTTATAAGTTAAAATATAAGTTATAGCCTATGGTCTGTGTGCTTAGATTATATCTAGTCTGGGAATACTCAAGTTTCTTTTATTTGTCATTAAAATTTTACAACCTTAAATCATTTCAGATATAAATGCATTTTATAATATATTCTACCCAATCTACAAATCTACAATATCTTCGTAATTTAGGTTTTCGCACATAAATTTCTAACGAAATAAAGTTTAAACATTATTTTGTTATTTTCATATTAAGTTATATAAAATAAAATGTTAGTATAGGTTTTCTTTCATTCTTTCAAAGATCAAAGCTCAGATCCTAATGTTTAATTCATCATTCTTTTTTATTTGTGTCAAAATTAAAAATTATAACTTTCACATAGAACAAAATCCCAACCTTTGGATTCAGATAGCGGGTGTGGAAGTTATCTGCAGGTATTTTAAAATATATTTGTTTAATATTTTTACATTGCTGACAGTTTCTGCTTTAGTTGCGAAAGCCGTATGTTATATATACGGGATGTTTCAGGAGAGATAGTAAACATTTTAGGGATAGAAAAGTTCATATTATAAACATGTGTGTCCAATTTTCAAAGACCCCGTATAAAAGTTATACAGAAACTGCGCTTTATACTTTAAACATATGTACCATGAGATCAAAAAAAAAATGATTCTGAGCAGGCCTTGACTAGTACAACACGATTGGCTACACTGGTTCTAGAATGCCTATGAATTATAATGTGACAGTGACATTTCAAATGTAAGTCAGTTTTGCAATCTTGTTTCCAGAATTATTTAAGTTTATCGTTGTAATACTAGTGAAGGATCACATTTTGAACACCTACTCTAACATGTATTCATCTTAGTTTTCAGTTTGTTCCCTAAATAAATACTGTTTTGTGTTTTAATTTATTTGACATTTATTAACCTCTAACCTACTGCCACATTTTGAAATCAGTCTTGCCAATTGTGTTGTACTAGTCAAGGCCTGCTCAGAATCATCTTTTTTTCGATCTCATGGTATAATGGAGAATTGTCACTATAAATTGATTTTTAAATGATAGTTGTAATTTTCGCTTTATTTATGGTAAAAATTCTATACCTACTGGGAATTGTTTAATATTGGAACACTTAAAATTTTTACATACCTATGTTACTTGATAACTTTACACATTATACATTATGCACTTTTCTTTTGTTTTATATGTTGTGTTAATGACGACTGATAACCGACTCTTTCCCGGAACACCCCCTCGGCGTGACAATGCATGTCGCACTTTAGGGATTTTGTTTTTACCTTCCGGCTAAGTTTTAAACTAAAGTGATTTAATAGGAATTTAAACCAATAAAATACGAATGTAGCACCTGTACGATAAATCCTTTAATGTATAACATTATTAAATCAATGAAATGCCATCTTTAAATATACAGGGTGTAGGTAGAGGAATATCCACACCCCGACGACCGGTATTATTGCTATCTGTCGAACAGAACGTTTTGTTTAATTATCCTCCCATTTCTTTCGTTATAGGTTCAGTTTATTTAGTTCGTAATTTACCCGTTTTTTAAAACTTTTAATAGTTATTTATGTACCAAGGGCGTAACCATAAAAGCAAGTTACGCCAGTGGTACATACATAATTTTATGCACGATCGAAGATTTTAAAACTGAAATAAAAGGAATAAATTAATTTTCTACCCACATCGAGTAGTTAGTTGCTCAATTATTTTTTTTTTTACTGACTACTGTAAAATGGTTGAATCAGTTGCGCCTAGGAATATTCACATAAATAATTGTGTTAACTATGTTGTTAATACAAATTGCCATAAATAGAGTTTTAATAAAGAGCATACTTTCGATTTTAATTTAAAAAAATTCTTTATAAGACTGTTAAACTGTTTATCAATTTTTGACGTTTCATTATAGCCCGGCGGGCTATAAAGACGCCCACAGGCTATAAAGAGACGTTTATGTCAAAAAAATTCAGACATAATTGTCACATTATAATGCGATCGTGCATAATAGTATATTATACACGACGCTATAATGTATATGCTATTATTACAAAGGATAATGTTTGCAACACGAGCGAACGTGCGAGCGAGTTTTGCAATTATCTCAATTAATAACACACAATTTTAAATTAAACTTATTTTGAAATGTAATGTACTAGCACCACGTTGGGTTAGCCAAATAAATGTAGTGTAATCACAATAATTACATCTAACAAATTTTTTTACACTTATTTTGAAAACTAAATTAATGTTCTGTAAATTGAATTTATGTGTGTGCTTGTAATATGTGTGTGTGTTTACATAAAATTAAATATCAAGCCAACTCAATATCCAAAATTATTCCTGAAAAATAAATAAACACAACAAACAAATATAATCAAAATACTTGAACATTAATTCCAAAATCAAAATAAATTTAATGGTTATTTACGTGAGTTCTGGCTGTAAGAATTGTTTTGAAAAATTGCATTATCTTAAAGATTGATGACTTTTAAATTTAATTAACAAATAACAAATAACTTTAGATTTAAAACTTCTACAAAAATTTACATTTAATTACAAATAAAAAATATTAAATTAAAATTCAAATTTCGTTTCAATTAATTTAAAACAAATAACACTTATCTACTTGATTTTTCACAGGTAAGTCTCTATTTGTTATTATTTATCACTTTAATCACTTTATTGTTTTTTCTTATTCACTTTGATTTGCTTTTAATTAATTCACTTTAATTTTGGTTTTGTTGTTTTGGTTAAATTATAACCTCACTTTATACGTCGAAATAAATAAAACGATTTCTTTAACTTTAAAAATCGATAAATAGATTTTTATTAACAAACAAATTGTTAAATCATCACAATAATTTAAACAACTTTGTTTAAATTCATTCGAAGTTCACAATAACGTCAGTATTTTTCATTTATAACAATAAATTATTTTTATAAAAAAAATGAATTTATCTATTTAATTAATTTATTAATTATTATTATTTCTTTATTCCATTGGTTCACTTTAAAATGTCGTTTCTTTTAATTATATTTTGATTTAATTTCACTTCACATTGAAAATTTTATTATTATTCTTAACTGTCAATAAATAATATCAGTTGGCCATGATTTTTATGGTTATGTTTTTATTTAGGAGCTACACAAACTAACGTGTGGTCACATTGAAACTTTTGATGCAACTGAAGACCCCTTCTTTAATGTTAACCAATAGAATTCGAGTATTTTTTCTACTTTAAAGTCAAATTTAATATTAACAAAATTTTCTTAATTTTATAATTACCTTAAATCTAATTTTGAACAAATAACTATGAACTAAATTACCTTACACTAATTGTATGTACAAACTTTTATAAATTAACTAACTTAAATTTTTCATTTTTATGAATTTAACACCCTCAATTATTTTTGATTCATCTTTAAATTTAAGGATTTTCAAAATTATTTTTAAATTAAATAAAAATTATGCTAACCTACTATTTACAAAATTTAAAAACTCATTTTATTCTTGTTAATTTCCGTAAATTTGTCTCTTTTTGCTTATATTTACGTTCAAAATTCTGACATCTTGTCAAGATTTACAATTGTGATTATTCTTATATTTTTACCTTTCTGTCCTCAAAATATTATTATTCCTATACTTTATATCATTTTACAACTTTCTATCATATTGTTTTAGTCGTATGAATTTTTCTAGTTAGTTAAATTTGAACATCAAAAAATCTCAGTACACATGTACTTAACAATAACTTATTTGTTATTTTCAGCATGGTAAGTGAAATTCTATGTTACCAAGAATCAAAACATCCTGGAACATCTGCATCGTAACATAAAATGAATGAAAATTTGGATATCGAAAATTGTATCCTTTAACTGTCAATCTTTAACATAATTTTTTAAGTCATATTCGTTGTGTATATTTACTTTACAGTACTTTTATATTAATTCACTAATTATAACAAAATTCTATAATGACTCTACATGAAATTTATCTTAATATTTAACTTTATGCAATTTGTAAGTGTTAAATTTGTATATCGAAATTGTCAAGATTTGTGTAAATTGTATTTGTGTTAATTATGTAAATAAATTGATATTGTTTATAATCTTTGGTGTCTAAAATACACAACAATACATATCTAATCTTAGGGGAATGTAATGCAACTTTGGTTTTATATGCTTAACGTTATTCTCATTAAGATATTATTTGATCAAGAAACTGGAAGAACTGCGTCCAATCCATCAGCTGCTTGAGGCCTTCTACTTCGAATGTTGGTTTTAAATGTAGTTAAAAACAAACTGGAGCAATGTCGGGACCCTTTGCAATACGACTTTATGTTACTCAAAGTTTAACGTATCTTACATGAAAACGGTTTCGATTCGTGTCATCATCACAATCTAGGGTTTGCTACCCGCGAACTATAATCGAAGAATAGAGTTTTCTTCGCATGTTTACTTCGGTTTTAGATTAATGTAAGGGCTGGAATTTTGGGCACTCAGCTATCGCCCCATCATTAGATGTTGAAGAAGCGGATAGCCACGTGTAAGAGGCCTCGGTCTCTCATGTAGGCTCAAGTTCGATTCCCGAGACCGGCGATATCCCCGCCGTAATTCTAGAAATGCAATAATTTTGTAGAAGTTACGAATTATATTTGACGACGGCAATGGCGCTGAGACAAGCAAAGCATTATTTATTTAGTCGTGATGTAAACATAGACGTTTTTACCTCTTTCATTAACTATGAAGAGGCCTTTGATTAGGTACAACATGAAAAACTAATAACTATTCTTCGTGACATTAGTTGTGAATCAGAATAATAAGAAAGCTACACTCTATCAGAAGAAGGCTATAAAGAAAGGAGTTCGGCAGAGCTGTGTCCTTTCGCTTTTGATATTTAATATACATATACTCGGGGCAAATATTCTGCGACACCCTGGACAATAAGCATCAAGGGATCGTAATCAACGGTGTTGCTATTAATAATCTGAGGTACGCAGATGAATTCTTCTGCTTGCTAACAACCTAGAACACTTACAGGAACTGTTGACATTAGTAGCAGAGAAAATCAAGGTGATGGGGTTACAGTTAAACGTAAAATAAACCAAGTGCCTAATCTATAAGGTGTTCTTAAACTGGAGAACGAGGTAATACAAAAAGTTGCATCGTACAGATACCTCGGATGTAACGTAAATGACAATGCGGACAGCACTATAGAAATTCGCTCGCGTATTGAGCAAGCTCGAAATTCGTTTCAGAGGATGAGTGACGTTCTTACATGCCGTTACATTACATCTCCCTTCGAATTCGCCTTCTTCAATGTTTTGTTTCCAGTATTCTTCTATATGGAGTTGAAGGCTGGACACTAACTGAAACCATGTGTAAAAAGTTGGAAGCTTTCGAATTTTTAACTGTTTATTTGTTTATTTAATGAGCAAGATCGAGCTCTGGGGATCTCAACGCGCGTCAGCTACTATGATTAGAAGCACTACTACTTCTTCTTCCTCAAGTGCCGTGTCATCCAAGAACATTTGTTACACGATCCGTCCATAGCATGTGGATCTAAGATAGTTGTAGCTCAGCTACATCATTTTTCAGGCATTCTGGATTTAAACATTTCCATAGGATATTCTCCTAGACGTTTCACGTTCTTCATTTCCTACAGGGTAGTTCTTAGTTCTTCTGTGATATCTCCGAATTTAATTATTCTCTTATTCTCCTGGCTCTTTATTTAACGTAGTTGATGATTGCTGATGCTTATTTGATGATTTTGATATGTGTGCTCTTTTGCTTGATAAAATATGTGTGAATGCTGTAACTCTACTCGATGCGCCCTTATACTGCATATTTTCTGATTACTTTTCAGTCTTCTTTTGATTGTTATAGCATGCACAGCTGCTAAACGTAAAGGTAAAGGTACCGCGAGGGAGTGTGGTCAAAAATGAGGAGGTATAAATCCTTCATAGCTGATATGCTGCACACACTAAGTATACAGGGTGATGTGGTAAGTATTATGCGTTCAAAGTCCACCTACCTTACCTGCTCAACCACTGTGTTTCGGTTCCTAGTCATTTTCAGTGACTGGATAGGCTGGACAATCTGGACATCTGACTCAGATTGATTTAAGGCCCTCTGTTATGTAGTAACTAATCGGCCAGAAACAGGCGCTAGACATATTTATGCAAAATTTCAAGTCTTTGGCTTTTTTTATTACAGTTTTGAAATATCTTTTTTTTTGTTTAGCTTTTTTAACTGCTGTTGTAGCTTCCTTGCTTTTGTTTTTGTAATTCTTCTTATTTTTATCATTGTTGATGTCTAAGTATTTTTTCCAGGCTTGCTTTTTTTGTTTTATTGCATTTTTTACCTCCACATTCCACCAGGCTGTATTTTTACAATTAGATTTTATTTTTCTGAATCCACAGGTTTCTATAATTTTATCGTTTAGAACTGTTTTAAAAACATTCCACTTATCTTCAACTTGTTGCTTCTGTATGTGCCAGTTCCTGATCGACATTCTTTTGGTATATGTCTTTTTCCTCCTTATTGTTTATTTTCTTTATGTTTATTGTATAAGTGATTTTTGTTCCCTCTATATCTTCTGTCTTGTATCGTATCTTTGTTTTATTTTAGCTAGGGCTAAACTGTGTTGTGAGCTAATTTCTGCTTTTTTTCTAACTTTTATTTCTTCTACGTCTTTACCAATTCTGTGAGTATGTACTTTGTAGTCAATTATACTTTTGGCACTTGTTACGTATGCCTCAAACATATATTTCTTCTGTAATGGTTGATACCAGAAACAATTTCCAATCAACATATTATTTCTTATGCAAAAATCAATCATTTTAAGTCCATTTCTATTCCATTCTTTCTCTCCATATTTTCCTAAATATTCCATTCCTCCATGTATATCGTCTCCTATTCTCTAATTCCAGTCTCCCATAATTATAATATTTTAATTTTTTTTTCTCAATTTATCGTAGGTTTCCTGGAGATCTTCATAGAATTCATTCATTTGCTCTTCTTCAGATCCTTCTATTGGTGCATTGGTAATATGTAATATTTCATCTAACTGTACCGATATCGAAATTATTCTTGAAGTTATTGCTTTATATTCCATTATTAAATTATTTAAATCTTCCCTAACCAAGAAACCTACTCCTTCTTTAGCCCTTTGCCCTATATCGACACCTGAGTAATATAGAATATAGATTATATTTGCTAGTTATTCTTTTATGTCCCTTTTCTGCTTTTTTTGTTTCACTAACACCCAGAAGTTGTATATTTAATGATTGCATTCCTTCTGTTAACTCTCTTTCTTTGTCTGTGATTGATATTATAAGTATTCCATGTTCCAATATTATATAGTATATTTCCTTTTGTATGTATTTATTTGACCATTCTCGTTTGACTGGTCCAGTTCCTGTTTTCTGTCCTTAATCTCCTTCTGCTCCGGTGATCTATCACTATAAGGTCTACCATTTTTATTTTCGGACGTATATCCATTTTTGGATTGTCAACTTTTATCGGGTCTCCTAATTTTCCTGTTGTATACTCTTCTCCATTTATTATGAGCTTATTATATACTAGATTTGCTTATATCCTTTCTCTCTGACTTCTTTTAAATGATGTTTGAGAATTCTTCTTTGAATTTGTATATCAACAAACTTGGGAAGACTTCGGAAGAGATTTAAACGACGGATATAAAATAAACAGGGGAAAATTAAAAGGACTGAAAGGAAAAACTAAAAAAGAAAATTATGGAATAAGAGATACACAAAATCAGTTACAAGTAAATACTACAAAAATATTAGAAGTATGGAAAGACTACTTTGTCCAAAAATTTGATACTGCAGAAGATGAATATGAAACAGAATACTGAGGAAGATGACATAAGAGACACGATTAATAGAGAGGAAGTAGTAGAAGCGATGTCAAAAATAAAAACATAAAGGCATGTGGAGAGGATAACATTCACCCGGAAATGCTAAAATTTCTAGGAGAAGTTGGGATAAACTGGCTTTGGGAAATCTACACCAAAATATGGAATACAAATAAAATACCTCGTGACTGGAATAACAACCTAATACTACTCATATACAAAAAGGGAGATAGATTAATATGTAACAATTATCGTGCTGCATGTCTTTCCTCAGGGGCATACAAAACATTTACAAGAATAATTGAAGAGAAATGGAGGATACATGTTGAAGATCAATTGGAAGACGAACAGGCGGCATTTAGAAAAGGTAGACAATCGGTAGAAAATATCTTCACATTAAGAAATATAATAGATAAAAGAATGCAGACTGGTGAACAATTTATACTTACCTTTATAGACTTAAGGGCAGCTTTCGATACAAGATGTAGGAAAGCTCTACAAAAATGCCTCAAACAACTAAATGTACAAAAGAAAATAATCCAAATTAACTATTAACTCACTATATAAAAATATTACAGCAAAAATACAACTGAATGGTCAACGACAAATTAGAAGTAGTAATAACGTGTGAATAATTGGGATCTATCATGACAAATGATGGAAATATCGAAACAGATATATCTCACAAAACCAAAAAGGCAACAAACATATACTACGCCCTTAACAATACAATTTTTGGCAAAAAGTTCCTAATATATAACACAACTGCTGTTCCATCGTTATTATACGCAAGCGAGACATGGGTTTTACAACAAAAATATGAAAGAAGAATTACGGCTGTCTAAATAAAATTTCTGAGAAAAACTGCTGGAAAAACAAAAACAAGCTGTTACAATTTTTTTTCTTTCGACTTAAATTGTATCAGTTTTTTTGTCAAATGCCAGTGTTGTTTGAGTATTAAGAATTTATGTTGTGCTTGTTTCACTTTATTTTTACTATTTTTCCAAATTTCTCATTTTTCATGATTAATTCTTATAATATTTTCACATCGTTGTGAATCCATTACTTGTTACGCACCGTGTATATGAGTGTTGCAATTTTCCTTGAAGGCCGTATTCTAAAAGCCATTGCGTATGCGCGTGGTTTGGTTGAGAGTTTTGCGCATCGAATTTTATACGAGTCTTTTGCGGTTAACTTTCGTATGGAAAGGATCTTTTACAACGTTTTACTTAACGAAAATTTTTCATTGGTGATTATGTTCTTTGGATGAATTATATTGTTTAATACAGCGGTCCGATGTTTGGATATGTTTTTTGCTGTTCATTTAAATTTTTTTGTAAATTTTCGCACATTTTGTAATCCATGTGGTAAGTTTTAATCTTCCATTTTATTTCCAATATTCGTTTAATTATTGAATCTTACAGCAGCTTTATGAGGGCTTTACAAGAGCTTTATGAGGGCTTTACAAGACTTTAATTTGAGATTCGCTTTCCATGCTAGGAAGTAATTGGGTTCATAATTATTGCTGTTGGGATTGTTTTCCAATTTGCGTTTGATTTGGATATTTGAAGCACGTGGAGGACCACCATTTTGAATTCAACACCTGCCTTCTAATCATTCTGATTTTAACGCCTGCCTTCTAGGACATGTGATTGTGGAGATAATTGTTTACATCTAATTTCAATTTTATTAATTATTGTATTATCTTTGAATCACTTAGTTTAGTGATATAAATTTAACCTTTAAGTAGTCGCGTGGTTCTTAGGTACATAAGTGATCGCGTGGCGCCTACAAGGCGCCAGCGTTTTAAAATGCCCCGACTGTCTTAATTTTGGTTTATTTTATCAAATAAAATGCATGTAGGGCTTGATACAGGTATAATGTTAAAATTTAGGGTAAATATATACAGAAAAATACAACAATAGAAAGGTAAAACCTTATATAGTCCCACCAGAACGAAAAATGGAGAACAAACGTTTATGCTAGTATTCTTTGGGTAATTTTAGATTTCACAATAATTTTATCTATCGTTGAGGCATTTGTTGCAGATATTACTTGTGTGTTCGCCGCAAATATTTTTTCCACAGATTTTACAAATATTCCTCTTGCCTCTTGGAGCATTATACATAGGCGCCAGTAGCGTAACCTCTCGCAATTCTTGAAACAAAGTAAATGTTTTTTCGAAGATAAATGAATACTTAAGCATACCGATTCAGAATAGATTGCTCAAAGTATACGTGAAGGGAAATAATACACAAAAATTTATTTTAGAAACGGCAGGCGTTTAAACATGACCTGGCGCCTGTAAGGCGCCACGCGACTACTTAAAGGTTAATAGGTTATATTTTGTGCCATATGCCGTTTTTCATTTATTTAATTAATTTCATATTTAAATATTTGTAGTGTATGGTTCATTCATAAATTAGGAAATATTTAACTTATTAATTCATTTAAAATTTTGGCTTTAGCTTATCTACTCCTAACATATGAATGAATTAATTTAACTTTTTCTATCGTAGAATTTTCATTGCTATTCGATTTGAATATTTTATATATTTTTTGATTTATTTGTGTGTTATTATCATATTTGAAAAGGTTCCGCAATGAATGAGTTTAGTTGGGTTTTGACCACTAATTCATTCCTATGAGATAAACGTTTATGCCATTGGGGTGAATTGTATTTCAGGTGAATTCTTGCGTTCCCTATTAAATTAAGCCTTCAGCTTGTGTAATTTTGAATTTTCTTTTTGGAACTTATTAAGCCTTCAGCTTTACGTTATGGAGTGTATTTTTTTTTTTAATTTTAGCTTATCTTAAAAATCTTATTAAGTCTGTAATTATATCTAGTCAATAATTTAATTTTTATTGTTAATTATTTTGAATCCTGGCCTTGCGCCGTTAACTTGAAACCCGTAAAAATAAAGTGTACTAATGATTTATGGCTTTTTATTATCGTTTTGATAAGTTTTATGGTAACAAAGCACATCAGAAATGAAGTCATCAGAAACCAACTTGAACAAAAACAGATAATAAGAAAATACGAAGATAGATTATTAGAATGGTACGGAGATGTGATTAGAATGCAAGATAATAGAATACTCAAAAAGATAATGGAATCAAAATTAATAAAGAAAAAGAAAAGAGGGAGACCCAAAAAGGCATGGCTGAACAAGATAGTAAAGCGAAGCTGAACCAGAGGCAAAAGTATAGGAGAACTAAGAAAAATAACAAAAGGACAAGAAAAGTTTTAAGGGGTGGATTAGAGTTAAAAACCGACGCCCTATGGGTAAAAGGATTTAAGAGAAGAATAAAAAGAAGAAATATCTTATGTACAGTTACAAACAAGCTTTGGAAATCACTTGCTAACCCTCTGAGATCGCCTGTTTGCTGACATTATTCAATCACGCTGTATATTGGTAAACTTTAGTGTCGCGTAGTTCGCAGTGGTTTTCGTCCAAAGTGAGGTCAGCTTTCTAAAAAACAATTGAATAACTACTAAAATATTTATGTTAGAACCTGTGTTGTATCATTGCCATTTGTAATATCAGAAAACACTATCGTGGAAATTTTCATTTAGGTGTAAGTAATTTCCATGAAATATCTGATAGACAGTCGTCGTGACAAACTCTGTATGTAATAAATATAATCAATTGTTACAATTGCATGGAAAATTATTATATATATCAGAAATATAGCTTATGCTTTTCTATTGGTATTTAACTAACAGTTTTTAAAAATTAGAAATTTAGTAAGTAACATAAGATAACATAACTTTTCCAAGACAGATCTACTTCTGTTTTCAAACAAATTAAAAATATTTTTAAATGGAAATAGATTTGTGATTGAACTTGTCAAACAAAACTAAACGCGTGTTTTTTTATGTAAGATAGTGATAGAAATAGTTTATTTATTTATTTATTGGGCGACATATAGGCTTGTGGGGTTTAAACATGCATCGACTGCTGTGGCACTACCCTATTAGAATTTTCTCGAACTTGAGGGATTTCAACCCACGAAAGGACTTTTATTGTGCTAAACATCGCATTGACAAGGGACCTACGGTCCTACCTCGTATCCGGAAGAGGACCTGCTTCAAATATTTATCGGCATTAAAAATTTCACCGACTAGACTGGGAATCGAACACGAGTTCTTAAGCTTATAAGGCAAGTATACTAATCTTAAACGCTATCCAGTCCTGCAGAAACAGTTACTGAACTATTATGGTTTCAAATCTTATTTATTTCGTTTGAAAACGAGGCTTGAATTGATATTTTACTTCTTTTATTTTCATAAACTGTTGACGAAAACCCACAAACAATAAATATATAAATTGTTAAATTCGTCAGAACAAATCTTCAAAATATATCCAACAACATACGTGTGTTAGCTGTATAAGCATAAAATTTTAGTTAAAATCAATCAACAGATTTTGTAATTATTATTTTGGTTTTAGTTTTTAAATAAAAAATAACAGCAATTTTTGTACAAATATGTGTTTCCGAAAATGCAGTTTTTAGTAACTGGTGTAATGTGCACCATAAACAGAAAATTATCCAAATTACAAAAGGTAACTTCTAAGCAAATTTGCACATCATTTCGTGTCTATGAAAACAGTCTGCAGTGCTTTTGAAGTTAACAGTCCTTCTCTAATTCATTGTTGAACATCTTTACAGTGCCATTGTTAAATAATTCAAAACAAACTGGAATTAGAACTGGCGAATGTTTCTTGCTTTGTACGAGCTCGTGTTGAAAACAACCATACTGTAACCTTACAACCATTAAATGGTTTACAAACAGCAAGCAAGAAGTTATTTCTGTATCTTTCAGCAGTTACAGTGATATTAAAAAATAGTGGACCATTTAAAACTGAAGATTATCTGACCCCCATCTTCCCATAGTAAAAAAAATGAAATAAAGCAATTAAGATACAATGAAGTTTTTGGGGAAGATAACTTCTTTTTATTTTATTCATTATATTCTTCTCTTCATCTCGGAGGGACGAGTCGTCCACTACCTTTACTAGATTCAAATCTGTCTTTGTTTCTGTTGGGCAGTGAGGGTTAGACGTTAGTGTATGCGTCTGCAATTTCTGAGAAATTTTAATGAAATTCGTTAATACAAGCTTATAGGTTGTATATAATGTATATCCGTACCTACACCATTTGAATCTTGAATCACATTGCGACTAAGATTTAATAAAACCTGCTATTGTGTAAAAACCATGTTGAAAAGCTGATTTTAATGTAACATTTGCCATTACGATTGTAATTAATTAGTCTGAAATACAGCTTTTCAGAACAAAAATGTTTATCTAGAATCATCCTGAAGTTATCTATTCCAATTAACTGAAGCAGAAAACCTATTCAACTATCGCTTTAAGTAATAGTATTCCAATTAAAACAATCCATTTAAAACTCTCTATTCGATTACTTTATTGGTATTTTAATTAATCCGATAACTCAGAAAACGTGCAAAACTTATAAAGTCGCACATTGAAATGTCGAAACGACAACTGAAATTTCGACGAGTAAAAGGATTCTCGATAAATTTTTCAATAGGAACAAAACCAATTTCACTTAATTTCCTAACACATCTTGATTTGATAAAGTGAAAACCGATGGCGATTACAAAAAAAAGATGTTTAAAACGACGAGTTGCTATTTATAAACCATCAATTGCTTTATTTGTTTTTCAGGTTAACAGAATGTCGTACAAAGTTGTTATTACTACATTTAAAAAGTGTGTCACTTAACAGGAGACTTACGAGAGCAATTACACGTTAATGAATGAATTTATCTATGTGGAACAACTGAAAATTAACCGGCGTGATTATTAAACACCGCAAGTTCGCGTGAGTTTCGCATTGTATGAATGGTTCGGTTAGGAAACATATCGCTTCCGTTATATTTATTTTATATCATCGTGATCTCACCTATTATGGAGTGTTTTAATCGGAAATGTTGTCGGTTCATCTGCGGTCAGTAAACTACGTGAAAGTAATTCCATGAGACCGACAATTCTAAGCGCTTTTATGAAGTCCGATACGTTGTCTGTTTAACTTCCTTAACCATTACTTACATGAGTTCTCGAACAATATCGGTTCGCGATGGATGAGTAAAAACTATATAAAAAATTCGGAAAAGTGATAGTACGCATCCCACTCACTTTTGTCCTATACGTACGGATTGATCGTGGCATTACATGTTATTGCGTATTATTACATGGCCTTCTGTGACCATGCTTATTTTATGGTATTTCTTTAAATGATACTCATTTGTTTTATACGTTTAACAAATGACTCCTATTCTGGGGTGTAAGATGGTTAAAGATATAGTTTATCCATAACACAAATTACATACAAATAAATATTGTAAACTCTCTATGCAAGTTGCTAATAATAAGAATCGCACCTTCAGCTCTACAAGATGAACGATGACAGCCACGTTTAATAGTGAAATCCTTATATTTGAAACTGCAATTAATATTTAAATCAGATTCGCTATAGCCGTTAGCCACTTGATCTGACGGAAAGGTCTAGACAAAGTGCCAAAACGGTGTTAGCAGAACGAGCTAACGGTGAATCTAGTGAAGACCGAATTGGTCTGTTTACAAAGAAAAAGAAGATACAGGGTTTTAGACAACCCATATTCTTTGGTAAAGAACTGCAGCTTAAAAACCTAGGGCTTGTATTAGACGACTATAAGGTTAGTTGGTTACCGGTTACCAAATACAAGAACTAAACAGAAGAACATAGGCGGCTTTTGGCAAAATTCGAGATGTTTTCAAGTCCAATATGTTTTGACTTATGGGTCCGAGGCCCTAACGTTAACAAAAAAGACCGCTAATAAACTAAGAGTCGCTCAGCGCACTATGGAACGTTCCATGCTAGGTCTATCACTTAGAGACAAATTCAGCAAACTACACGCCTGACGCCTCACAGATATTACATCTGACAGAATAACTTATTTTAAATGGAACTGAGAGGGATACGCGGCACGGATCAAGATGGAAGGTGAAGCAAGAAAATCGAGACCAAGCTTACAGAAATAGGCGACATCTACCTTTGAGATAGAGCGACTAGATGCAAGAAGCACAAAGTCGCAACAAATGGAAAACATTGTGGGAGGCCTACACCTAGCTGTGGGTACTACAGACTGCATGATGAAGGTTGGCTAGAAGATTTGTCATCCAAGACTACACACTAGATGTAGTCTACGGTGGTTAAATCCAGAATATTTGTACGCAGCATTAGCCTGGTGGAGAAGACGTGAGTTATCAAACATAAGAAGGCAACTAAAGCATAAACAGTGACTAGCTTATTTTAATATTACATAAGCTATGAGAACGACGCCACAAAGGCTGTGGAAGTACTATTGGCAATACCACCACTCCACCTAGAGGCAGAGAGTTTGGCGATGCCACCGTGTCAGATAATGAAAAATAGGAGACTGAGAAAGGCAGGACATGCTAAGGCTTGAAACAAACTTAGAAGCTGTAAATATGCTTTGGAAATTATACGAAAAAAGAATACAACTTCAAATTAAATTACGAAGTTATAATACCAGAACTCAAGATAGAAAACAAACTCTGTGTTGCTAAACATACGGTTCCAAGGCTGCAGAAAATATAGTACCAGCAACGCAAACATGCATCTATACTGCTGGGTATTTTTCAGGAAGAAGTTCTTGCCATGCTGGAATATGTAAGATTGAAGCAGGTACAAGAAACTAGTCAAGAAGTGATCTGCATTTTTACAGATAATCAAGCAGCTTTGAAGGCACTAGACTTCGGTACAGTAACTCCGAGGTTAGTGAAGCAATATCGAAAAGTTTAAAATCATCTTAGACTACAAAAGAGGCTACAACTTGTATGGATACCGAGTCAGCCAAAGTAGCTGCAAACTCTACATACGCAGGACCAGAACCAACAGTAGGAGTCTCTAACCAAGTGATTAAGGCCAAGCTAAGACTATACCATCAAGTGCATGAAGTGAGACTGGGATTACAGAGGAGAAGCTTGCAGACAAGCAAAAGAATTAATTAAATGACCAAATTTGAAGAGGGCCATGTATTTCAAAGAGACAACAATGTAATATCTCAGACTAGGACTGAGAAGACACCTATTCAAAATGGAAATTGAGGCAGATCCATGTTGCAAAAGGTAATTCCATTGCTTACATTTCTGTGAGAGCCACAATGATCAACGTAGGAGAACCTTGGGAAAGAACGTATTGAACCAGAAGAAGCAAAAGAACTGGATGTGTCTAAATGGTATGGACTTGAACTTCCTTGATCACAGTCTTAATCTTACAATCTTAATCCCCGAATCTATCTGATCGTACTTTTAGAACAACGGAGTTAAGTCTAAAAGAAATCAGGCATTTCAAATTTCATTTCAAATCAGGTACTCAAATCAAAAGAGGCAACCTACTTTGAGTCGAAAGGTGCGAACAATGGGAATGTATACACGACACCTAGACTAATTCACTTTGAGATTTCGGCAGAGTCGAATTTGTATACTAACTTATTGAAACTTCCATATTTGATGTAAGTTATTTGGCCATTAAGGCTAATATCTCCCTTTTTTAATACACATTTACGTAGGTGGCCTTACCTAATAGGAAATATCTGCGCCTATCCAGGATTTAATAAAGATGAAATTATTAATGAATTCAGAAGTCCAACGAAGATGGCTACACGTACCTTACTAAATCTATAGCCCTGACTTTGACAAAATTAAAATTTATTCTTCGAATTGTGGCAACTATTAGACCAAACATGTTGAGGTTTTATATGAAAAATATTGAGTCACCAGAAGAGGCCCTTAAAGGCATCACAATATAAATGTATAGTATATATAAAATATGAAAACAATAAGTAGTATGTATACAGAGTGTACCTAAAAAGTCTTGAAACAATTTTAAATAACAAAAGATTGCTTTTGGCGTTGGGGATTGAATTGGGAATGTAAATATGCACTGGAAAAAGGTGTGTTTTTTGACATATTTTTTTGCGCGTGGGTGTTACGTAAGTGATTCTCTCTCTGTCTCTCGGGTTACCAATCTCTTCAATTGTTCTTCTTCGGTTTGTTGCAGCATATTTCTCCATTTTAATCTGTCTTGGGCTGTTCGCTTTAGCTTTGAATATTATCTGTATTCCATGTCTTCCATAACTTGAAGGATAAATTTCATTCTTGGTTTTCCTGATGGGTGATTCTCTCTCTTTCTCCCTCTCCCTCTCAGGTTATCAATCTCTTCGATTGTTCTTCTTCAGTTTGTTGCAGCATACTTCTCCATTTTAATGTATCTTGGGCTGTTCGCTTTAGCTTTGAATATTATCTGCATTCCATGTCTTCCATAACTTGAAGGATGAATTTCATTCTTGGTCTTTCTGCTGAGTTTTTCCTTCCGTCGTACCTTCTACGATTGTGTTTAATAATCCATCATGTCCTACCATTAACGCTCTTCTTTCTATTATATCGTGACTTAGTTCTCTTTTTTCCTCGATCCTCTTCAATACTTCCTCATTGCTTACTCTGTCTACCCAGATTAAAAATCGATTATCCATATTCAAAGAAGCTTATACCTTTTTAATGGTTTGGCCAATACCTTTAATTTTTTTTTTACATGCACATATTCTTATTTTAACCATTTTTTATCTTTTGATCGATTTCTTTGCCTGTCAAAATTTAGGCAAAAAAAATAATTTTGATTTGCTGCACACCAAGCACTGCAGTGACATCACATATTTGGTTGCTACAGATAGTAGACCTTGCCTTTGAAAATGTTACTAAATTGTGGCCGCCAATCATCCAAATTTAGCAAGTTTAGTTAGAATCTTCCGTTGAGTAGAATTTGCCTGCAGTGTGGAGGTCGGTATCGAGTCCTGGTGACCATTCGACGCTCTCCCCCGAATACAGACCTAAGAGGTAGAGTAACAAGGTCCTACACGTACACACATTTACACTATACACATAGTACAGTATATAGGTAGTAAACGGCGCACCAATCACGTAACCCGCAAAGTCGGACCGGATTGTGCATTGCACCCGTAAAGACCGCATACGCTAACGCACCAGCCTCGACAACAAAAGGTAAAGGAGGTTACGGATGCAGACAGACAGACCAACATACTTATATGTGCTTAAATATGTGTTAAGTAATAGTTTGTAAATAATATCACCGTGCCTTTATAAAAATAAATGCTTTTTTTGTATTTGAAATACTTTAAATTATAAAAATTTGACCATTTAAAAATCGGAAACTTTTGGGGTAAGAGCAGACACAAAAAAGAAAATCCGTATTTGTTTCGTTATTGTCATTATTGGGTAAGACCTATACTTACAGGTGGCAAGAATCTGGACGGATATATACCGCTTGGTGATCGACCCTACCAGACTAGAATTTTGCTGAATCCAGAGACTTCTACCCCTGGAAGGGATATTTATCGTGACAAATATCGTATCGAAATAGGACCTGCGAGTTTAACACGTCTCGGATAAAGGGCAAGTTTCAAATTTTTCCCACATTAGAAATTTCACCTACCTTCCGTCGGAATTGAACTCAAGACCTTTCGTTTACAAAGTAACCTTTTCCTCTACGTCACTAAAGCCGGCATAATAACTATTTATTTTAGTTCGCTTGCATACAATTAATTCATTTATCACATCAAGATCTACTCTTGCAAAAGGGCACAACTAAATTACTCACATCTGAAGAAACTATAACCACATTGTAGAAGTAAAAACCAATCGTTTTGCTATATCAAATTTTGATAATTCGATGTTATTCCACGTCCTTGTGTTGGTATTTGTAAAAACTTAAAAGAAAGTTTTTCTTAAAGTTTCTCTTGTTAATAACAGAACATTAACTCAATTACCAAAACATAAATGATAAACAAATAATGTTAACATATATTCTACAAATGTTTTAAAGAGAACTGTTGTTTTTATTTTGAAGACAAATAAAATTGAGATCTATCAAATTCCGCCTTCCGAAAATTTATTTAATTAACCCATATGTAGTTATTTGTTTTAAACAATTTTATTATTGATTATTTATTTAAGTAAGCAATTTGCTTCAAACCTATTTGGTTATCTAAAGGCATTAAAATGTTTTATAAAGTTTAAGCACAAGGGAAAATCCAATTAATCTAACAGTAGTGTTATAAAAAAAATCTTCTTCTTCTTCTTCTTCATTCGTATATGGTTACCCATATAGGTAGGTTTATTGCCTGTCTTTTCTCCTTCTAAGCCTCTTCGGATGTTGATGTCCAACATTCTCGCCACCTTTTGGTGGTATTTCTTGTTTTTTTCCCCACTGGTTTGTTGGAGGCGAAGGGGGCAGGTCCGGACATGGGGCACCCCCGGACAATTAAAAATTGCCGCCAAGAAATAATACTAGAATAACCAATCCCTGGTAATCACATCTATGCACCGTTTAGAATAGTCGACAAAGATCATGTGTCGTAAAAGTGCAAATTAAAACAATTTATATGCGAAAGTGTTGAAAGTGACTTGTGATATAAGATTGCCGTGTGTACTAGTAAGGTCCTACTACCCATATTGATAGGTTTATTGCCTGTCTTTTCTCCTTCTAAGCCTCTTCAGATGTTGATGTCCAACATTCTCGCCACCTTTTTGGTGGTATTTCTTGTTTTTTTCCCCACTGGTTTGTTGGAGGCGAAGGGGGCAGGTCCGGACATGGGGCACCCCCGGACAATTAAAAATTGCCGCCAAGAAATAATACTAGAATAACCAATCCCTGGTAATCACATCTATGCACCGTTTAGAATAGTCGACAAAGATCATGTGTCGTAAAAGTGCAAATTAAAACAATTTATATGCGAAAGTGTTGAAAGTGACTTGTGATATAAGATTGCCGTGTGTACTAGTAAGGTCCTACACCTCAAGTTTTGAAACTCAGGTAAGAATTAGTAGTTTCACTAGAAAGAGAGCTGATTTTGATGTATCTAACCTCACAAAACTATAACGGTTCCACGTGTTTGTAGATGTTGTAGCAATAAAATTCAATTATGTGCAGCTGGGGCAGGTTCGGACTGTCCGAATCTACCCCATATGTCCGAAGCTGCCCCATATTACGTGTCCAAAAGTACCCCATTGTCACTTGTAGTTAAAATACTTACCTATACCTATCTACATACCTACTCTTTTTGTTTGCAGGATGGTGCGAACATACAAAAGGAAACGTCCCATCCGACTAGAAATTCCGAGTAATGTCTTGAAAAATGCAGTACGAAATGTTATCAGCAGGACTATGTCTTTAAGAGCTGCTGCTATTACATTTAATATACCGAAATCTACTCTGTTCGACAGTGTCGTCAAAGCTAAAAAGAGTCTGAACGATAACGCCAGCGATTCAGGGAATGAAGGTGATGAATCAGAAGAGACCGGTGTATCAAAATACGCCACACGGCAAGTTTTTTCTCAAAATGAAGAAGCCGAGTTGGAGTCGTATCTCAAAAAGTGTTCAAAAATATGTTACGGTTTGACATATAAACATGAGTTGGCTTTTGAATACGCTACAAAGTTGGGCAAAAAAATTCCAAAAAGATTCACAAAGAAGCACGTATTGACTGGATGCAATCGTTCATGAAACGTCATCCAAGGTTTTCTAACCGCAAACCCGAAAATACAAGCATAGCAAGAGCGTCAGCTTTTAACACAGCTAATGTTGAAGTTAGTAATCATTACTTGGCTTTGACAGTGTTTTTTGAATTTACCGCCAATGGTGCAAGTTAAATATTTAGTAATCTTAGTTTGAGATTCAAATGTTTTAGTGTGTTGTAAAAAATAATTTTCTCTTGTCAAAAGATGTGTTATATAATAAAATACCTATCTATTAAAATATTCAGTCCTTATTAAATAATATTACAACAGGTTATGAGGCCCAGAGAGACGCTGAGGCTATATTTGGACTGATATAAAGAAAAAGGAAAGGTATTTTGTGAAATTTAAGAAAATGACGACTGCAAATACTACGGGGACGTCTACATCTACTACGACAACCTCGATTAGCACAATGTCTGCAAGTTTTACTTCAATTGAGCCTAAATTAGAGGGGCAAAGTAATTATGCTACCTGGAAACTTATTATGAGTATGGCACTAATTGGTATTGATTTATGGGAATGTATCGAAAAGAAAGATGCCGATGGAAATTCTATTATACCAGATAGAAGAAAAGATCAAAGAGCACTTGCAGCAATATGTCTAAATGTAAAACCACAGTGTCACATACATGTGCTTTCTGCAGCCAGTTCTGAGGAAGCTTGGAACAATTTAGCTAAAGAATATGAAGACAGTGGTACACAACGAAGAGTAGGGCTCATACGGAAGTTAATGAGAGTAAATTATGAAAATTATTCAGGGATGGAAGCTTACCTTGCAGATGTTATGGAAACACATCAGAAACTGAAGGATATTGGTAAAGGTTTTGATGATGCACTAATTGCTGAAATTATGTTAGCAGGTTTGCCTGAGAGATTCGAGTCATTTGAACTTGGATTGGAAGGCAGCGGTAAAGAATTAACGTCAGAATGGGTTAGAACCAAATTACTTCAACATGAAATGAAAGTGGAAGTATCCAGAAAAACTAACGCAACGGGAACGGCTTTTGCTGCTACTCAGAGAGGAAGAGGAGGCCATACTCGAAGTAGAGGTCGTGCGCGTGGTTTATCTAACTCAAGAACATCTGGTACAAATGAGAGAAAATGTTACTGCTGTGGAGATCCAAATCATTTAGCGTGGCAGTGTCCCAAGAGAGATCATCAACGTAAACAACAAAGTAATTCTAGTGGAGTGTCTCAGAAAGCATTTTCTGGGAACAGCAACGATGAAAAGTCAAGCACTGCGAAAAATTGGACCTTCTTCACTGTTTTTCATGCAACGAATACCAATGTGGGAGAAGAAGACTGGCTAATAGATTCAGGAGCTGATGAACATATGTCGAACAGAAGGGACTGGATGAAGAATTACGAAAAAACAGAATCCGAGGTAATGATAGCTAATAAAGATACTACAAAGGCTACAGGAAGAGGTGATGTTGAAGTTAAAATTAATAAAGATGAAAATAGAAAGATTAAAAATGTAGTGCATGTGCCTAATTTAGGAGCAAACTTATTATCAGTAAGTACATTATGCAGTAAAGGCATGGCTATATTATTTCTTAAAGATGGCTGTAGAATATTTGATGAAAATGAATTTAAATATAATGGAAGTGTTATAGCTACAGCAAGCAACCATAATGGGCTGTATAAATTGGACATACAAACCAAAAACGAAGGTCAAGCAAAGGCAATATTAAAAGTATATGCTACACAAACTACAAGTGAAAGAGAAACCTTGTCGCAACAGCTCTGGCATAGAAGGCTAGGCCATTTAAATGGAAGGAGCATGCAGTTATTACGTCAAGGAATAGCTACTGGTATTAATTATATTAATCAAGACAGGAAACCCTGTTCTATATGTTTGGAAGGAAAACAAGAAAGATTGCCATTTAATAAGACAGGTGGAAAAAGAGCAAATGAATTATTGGGAATAATTCATGCAGATTTATGTGGGCCGATGAGAGAGCCTGCTTGGGATGGTTCATTATATTTTTTAATTATGGTAGATGACTTTTCTAGGAAGAATTTTATTTATTTCCTAAAGTCCAAGGATCAGGTGAAAGATATCTTCCTGGAATTTAAAGCCCTAGTAGAAAATCAAACGGGAAATACCATAAAAAAATTTAGATCGGATAATGGAACCGAATTTGTAAATTCAGCCATGAAGGAAATTTTTAAGACTAACGGAATAATACATGAAACAACTATACCAGGTACACCTCAACAAAATGGTGTAGCTGAACGAGCTAACAGAACCATAGTGGAAATGGGTTTAAGTATGATTCAGGATTCATGTTTAAATAAAAGATTCTGGGCGTATGCAGCTGAAACAGCCGTGTACATTAGGAACAGATCACCAAGCAGAGCAATACCAAACAAAACGCCTGAAGAAATATGGTCAAATGAGAGAGTAGATCTGGGTTATTTAAGAGTATTTGGCTGTAAAGTTATGGTGCAAGTTCCGAAGTCGCAAAGAGGTAAATGGGACTCGAAAAGTAAGGAATATATTTTCGTTGGTTATAGTACAACAAGTAAAGGATACAAATGTGTAAATCCTAATTATCCTCAAAAAATCATTATAGTTAGAGATGTATGTTTTTTTGAGAGTGACAAAAAAACAAAATATGAAGAAGAAACAAAAATTAAAACGACAAAAAATCAAAATGTGAATGTTGATTTTATAAACATACCAAAAATAGACGAAGCTCCAAAAGTTAATGAAAATTATGAAGAACGAGAAGAGGCAGAAGTTGAATCAGAAACATCGAGGTTGTCAATGGTTGATGAAACTGTAAATGAAGAAAGTGGCAACACAGAGATAGAAGTAAGTGACGAAGAAGATGAAACTGTTTTTATGGAAATTCCGGAGGGTGTTACCGTTAAGGGGGAGTCCGAATCAGTATGTTTGCCAAATAAAGCATTATATGGACTTAAGCAATCTAAACATAATAACTATATTGAAGCAATGGGAATTAAACACGCCAAGTAAGATTAAGGGGGAGTGTTGAAGTTAGTAATCATTACTTGGCTTTGACAGTGTTTTTTGAATTTACCGCCAATGGTGCAAGTTAAATATTTAGTAATCTTAGTTTGAGATTCAAATGTTTTAGTGTGTTGTAAAAAATAATTTTCTCTTGTCAAAAGATGTGTTATATAATAAAATATCTATTCTATTAAAATATTCAGTCCTTATTAAATAATATTACAACAGCTAATGTGGAAGAATTCTTTAATAACTACAGGGGAGTGCAGGCTAAATACAATTTTTCACCTAACCGTATATGGAACATAGATGAAACGGGTGCTACAACCGTTCTCCAAGCACCCAGAGTAATAGCAGAAACAGGTGCCAAAGCAGTAGGACAGTGTGTATCTGCTGAACGGGGATTTCTAGTCACAATGTGCGGAGTAATTTCGGCTGTTGGTGGTTCAATTCCACCTCTTTACATCTTCCCTCGTGTAAGAATGAAAGATCAGTTTCTGTACGGTGCTGTTCCAGGAGCCGTTGGATTTGCTGAAAAATCTGGATGGATGTCTGCAAATATTTTTCTAAAATTATTAGAGCACAAAAAAACATACTAATTGCAACCCCTCGAATAAGATTTTGATTGTGATGGACAATCACGAGACACACGTCTCTTTAAAAGCCATTTTATATGCAAGAGAGCACGGTATTGTATTGCTGTCTTTCCCCCCGCACTGCACGCACAGGATGCAGCCCCTGGACAAAGCAGTGTTTGGCCCATTCAAATCTAAGTGCAAGGCATCTTTTAATGATTTCCTACTGTCTAACCCTGGTAAACCAATTACCATTTATGATGTTGCTAAATTAACAGCTCAGCCATATTTGCAGACCTTCACTCCTTGTAACATCACTAGTAGTTTCAATATACAGAGGACGATTTCTGTGCCTCTTTCGCTACAGATCGTTCTGTCACTGAAAACGGCGATAATCTGTCTTCTACAAACGTTGTTGATACAAGCATTGTTGTTGAGTCCAACTTTTGTAATGAAGTGCAAAGTTCAGCTCAAAACCACGGTGTACTAGAAGCAATGGTCAGAGATTTGTTGAACGAAATTGTAGATGAAGGTACCAAACCCAAGATTAAAATACATTCTGTTTTAACTATTATAAAACCAATTGAAGTAAAACCATTACCTAAGGCTTGCCCTAAAAAAACCAACAGAAAATCGAGAGTAGGGAAATCAAGAGTCTACACCAGTACACCTGAAAAGGACAGAATTGACGAATTGGAAAGAATAAGACAGTTAAAGTTGAAAAAGACTAATACTAAGAGAAAATTGGTGGCAGCAATTTCATCAAAGAAGACTCAAAATGGTGAACAGACGGTAAAAACAAAGAAGAAAAAATACAAGAAGACGAAAGTGGTTCTAGATGATATTTCATCGTCAGATTCTGACGTAGATTTGCCGTTAAACGTCATAGCCTCTACGTTTAAAAACGATTTGTCTGATTCTGACATCGATTTAAATTTTTAAGCTGATAATGGCCAGATTCATGAACTTTTAGATGATGAAAAAATCCTGAAGGGTGACTATGTGTTTGTGAAGTTTGTAACAAAAAAGCGAATTGTACATTATGTTGGAAAAGTAGTTGAAGTATTAGAAAATGGAGAATTTGAGGTAACATTTTTAAAGAAGTGTGCGCAAGGATTTATATTTCCACCAATCCACCGCTTGAAGATATTTCCAGTGTTGAAAGAAAGGATGTTGTGTCAAAGCTGCCCAAATCCACGACAACACCAGGAACATCAAGAATGGCGTCATATCTTCAATTTAATATTAGTTTTCTTGGTTACGATGTTCAGTAATGTTATAGAAACTAAATTTTATATTGTTTCCTGCCTAATAAATTTCCTAAAAAGAAAGAGTTCCTACAAAATTAAACTTTTCCGAAACTGCCCCGGCCATGTCCGAAAGTGCCCCATCGTGGGGCAGTTCCGGACAACTTCATAATTTTGCAAAAGTATTTTTTTCTCGAAAAGCTTTCAAAATATTTATTTATATCTGACGGGAAAATAATAAGTAAATACAACTATATTTATTATAATTTTTGCAAACCTTTATGTCAAAAAACAATGGATATACAGGGTGCCCCAAAACGTACCGGAAATATTCCAAGGATGAATTTCAGAACTTATTTAAAGTCGAAAAGTCCATATAAACATATGCCCTAAAATGCTTGGTTTTCGATATCCAGGGTGCTAAAGTTTTTTTCGACTCTAAATAACTTCTGGAATTCATCCTTGAAATATTTCCGGTACGTTTTGGGACACCCTGTATAGTAGTTTGAATAAAGCTGTCCGGACCTGCCCCCTTCACCCCTATTTGTTTTTCCAGATTATGTCTTTCGTGCATCCTGAAATACGCGAAGCTTTCATCGTTATCCTTTTTACTTCTTGTTGTATGTTACCATTGCTTGTTATTTTCGATCCTAAATATTTAATTAAAATTCATAACCTATTTTATAACTTTTCAAGCTTGACCTTATTGGTTCTTTAGCTGTCACCATACATTGTGTTTTTTAGGTGTTAATTATCATGTTGGTAGGTTGTCCTCAGAGTCTGCGATGAGAACAGCGTCGTCCACATAGCATATAGGTATAATATAGAAGTAAGTGTTTCCCATCTTGTATCCTGTTTCTTTTGGAAGTTGTTCTATGATCTTATCCATAATCATATTGAAAAGGAATGGGCTCAGTTAATCTCCTTGTCTTATACCGTCCTTAATTTTTATTTGGTCGCTTGTCGTATATCCTACTTTGATTGCTGTTTTACAATTTTTGTTCATTTCGCATACTATTTGTATTACCCCTTGGTTTACATGATTTTCTTCCATTATTTCTATAATATCTTTGATGCGTACTCTATCGAATGCTTTTGTCATATCCACAAAACCCATATATGCTGGTTTGTTAAATTCCAGCGATTTTTCAGTTACCTGTTTTAAAATAAATATAGCATCAATAAATCCTTGTTGCTCTTCTTTTATCTTAATATCCTTTGTCATTATTTCCAGAATGAGTTTTGTGAATGCTTTCAAGGTACTATTTAGGAGAGTTATTCCATGATAGTTTTCCGGTAATGTTTTCTGTCCTTTCTTAAATATGGGGATCGTTATGCTAGTTTTCCGTTCTTTTGGTATATTTTTTTGTTCTAACAACAGATCAATAAAAATACCAATTACGGTAGGCTGTGAAATTGAATTATTTTGAATTGGTACCTTAGCCACATCCACAGAATGACATTTTATAACGTTTGTAATTTGACATTGTAAATTGAAACTGAAATGTCATTCTGTGGATGTGGCTAAAGTACCAATTCAAAATAATTCAATTTCACAGCCTACCCTAATTGGTTTTTTTATTGATCTCTCTGTATAATGCTTTTAAAGAGAGCACTTATTTATTTGTGCAATTTTTGTCCCCCATATTTCAGCATTTCGTTGATTATGCCGTCCGGTCCAGGACTCTTCAGGTTCTTATATTGTTTCAGATCTTCTGTTATTTCTATTGTTGTTTCTTCCTCCTCTTCAAATGTTTGTGATTCTATACTTTCTACTCCTTTATATAGGTTTTCGAAGTACGTTTTCCATTCTTCTGTTGTAATTTTGTTCGTTTGTACAGTATCCTTTATCTCCTGTTAGTTCCTTCTTGGCATTTCCCATTTCCCAGATTTTCTTTTGACTTTCATACATATCTTTCTCCATTCCTTTGGTCTTCCTTTATTCTTTTTACTTCTGCATTTGCTATATTACGTTCTCTTGTATATTTGTTCCAGTTTTCTGGTGTTTTGTTGCGTAGGTACTGTATATATGCTTTTTTCTTTCTTTCGCATATTTCTCTTATTTCTGGGGAAAACCATGGTGTTTTGTTGACCTTGTTAATACTCGTCTTTTTGCTATAGCTTCGTCAGCTGCATTGAGGAAATTATTTTTTAAAGTTGATCTATTTATTGTTCCCTGTTAATTGGACTTTGATTTATGTTTTCTTTTAAGCGGTTTTCGTATAATTGTTTTGTGCTTTAAAATTCTAGCAATTCAATGTTGTATTTGTCAATATAATGTGCTTTTAATTTTGTATGGTTAGGTACATTCAATCGAAGTTTACTTAATACCAGCTTATGATCGCTTCCCACGTTGGCTCCATTGAGAGTTCTCACGTCTAATATTGTCATTGGGTGGACTGCCCTGTTTGTTATTAGGTTATTACATAGTCTATGACCGATTGTTGGCCTCTCGTGTTATTCCACGTGTATTTGTACTTCATACCATGGTTAAAGAATGTATTATTTATTTTAGTAGGTCGCCATTATCATTTTCCTCTTCTTCGTTAAATCTTTGGGTTATGCCGGAAGTATTTCTTTGCCTATTCTGGTATTCATATCTCCCATGATTATTACTTATCCTGTGGTCTTATTGTATTAACCAATGTTTGAAGCTCTTCATAAAACTGTTCTCTCTCTTCTCTGTTTTAGTTGATATCGGGTGCATATAAGCTTATCATGTGTATGTTTTCTCCATTTACGTTTAGTGTAACTTGTAATATTCTATCGCTGATGTATTTCTCTTCTTCGATATATTGTTTACATTTTTTATGTATCAACATGCCTACTGCAGAATGTCTCTATTTTTCTCTTGAAGCTCCGCTGTGTTTAAGGTATAGTTGTCAATTTCTTATTTTCCCTTCCCTTTCTTTTTCGTTTCACTGAGTGCGCATACATCGATTTTTTTTTGTTTTAAGTTTGTTTATTATTTCTTGGTCCTTTGCTGTCCAGGACATAATAATCTCATGTTCCTTTTTCTCGCGTGGGTCATCATCGTTTTTGGCTGTTCATGTTGTTACAATTTTTCTGCTCTTAGCTCAAATTGTATCGTTTTCCTCTTATCAATCGCCACCGTTGGTTGATTGTTAAGCTTTATGTTTTTTTGTAAAAGAAGTTTCCTCTCATGTTACTGTAGTTGTTACCCTACATAAAAAAAAACTTTGCTTATTTTTGCATTTATCATCCTGCTTATGTCATTTTTAGGTAGTTTTAGGGATTGATTGTTCCCGAATCAATTTCCTTTACCTTAAGGTAGTGGGATAGTAAGTTAAAATTTATTTACAGTCAGGTCTTGACATTCTTTCGGGAACCTTGCTTGGTTGATTTGTTCGTGTCTGTAACCTCAAATATTTTGGTATTTTCATAGAAATTTTCTGTTTTATTGCAAGACAATCTCACGATCCTTTCCCTGGTTATCCAGTATCCTTCATATTCCTTCTTCTGTGTTGTCCTTCCCATTTTACTTGATTAATTCATATAGCTATTATCCCTTTTCTTATTTTGTAAAGGTTTTTTTTGTTCGTGGTTTTGACAGCATTTGTAATGCTATATTTCCATGTGCCGGCGCATAAATTTCCATCTTTAAGCGATGCCTGGTTATTTAGTTCATTTGTTTGTCTTAATTTCGTTCGGAAGTAAATTATTTCCGGTTCTACCGACTCTATCTTTTAATGTTTCTTTTGTGTTTTATTAATTCTCCATGTCCTTCTAGTATTTTCACATTGTTGTGAATCCATTACTTGTTACGCACCGTGTATATTGCAATTTTCCTTGAAGGCCGTGTTCTGAAAGTTTAGTCAATGCGTGCGCATGGATTTGGTTAGCGAGTTGGTCGCGCATAAATGTTAGACGGGTCTCTTGGCTGTTGAACTTTCAAATGGAAGGACCTGTTGGCCACGTTTTACGTTTAATTTAACGTACGATTTATTCGTTATATATATTCTTTTGAATGGAATTATAATATCCGATGTTTGGATGGATTTGCTTCGATGTATTAATTATTTAAATTGGTAATTTTGCACATTCGTTAACACATGTGGTGCGTTCAACTTTTCCTTTTATTTTTCCATTTACTTATGGAATTGAATCTTACAGCGGCTTACGAGGGTTTATTTCATTATCCGCTTCCCTGGTTGGAAGTATTTAGTATATTAATGGTTGCTGTTTTGGAGTGCATACTTCCATTTGTGTTTAATTGGGAAATTCGAGGCACGTAGAGGACCACCATTTTGATTTTAACACCTGCCATTTAGAACAAGTTAATCTGTACAACTTTATTCATTCAGCTTTAACACCTGCCTTCTGGAACGTTGATATGGAGAGATAAGTGTTTATATTTAATCATTTCTGTTATCTTTGATCATTTCGTTTTTGATATATATTTGTAGTTTAATTATTTCCTAACTTATGAATGAATCAATTTAAATTTTGGTTCACGTAAGTTCTTTTGTTATTCGATTTGAATATTTTCTATATATTTTTTTATGTAATTACGTTTTATATGCATTTTGAAAAGGTTCCGCAATGAATGTGTTTAGTTGGGTTTATGACCATTAATTGCATTCCTATGAGATAAACGTTTATGCCATTAGGGTGAATTTGCATTTCAGGTAATTCCTTGCGTTCCCTATTTATTAAGCCTTCAGCTGTTGTAATTTTGATTTCTTTCTTGATTTATTTAGCCTTCAGCTGTTGTAATTTTGATTTCTTTCTTGATTTATTTAGCCTTCAGCTTGTGTAATTTTGAATTTTCTTATTGGAACTTATTAAGCCTTCGGCTTTATTTTTTTGTGCGTATTTTTTTGAATTTTAGTGTATCTTAAAATCTTATTAAGTCTATAATTACCTCTAGTCAATAGTTAATATTTTTATTGTAATTATTTTGAATCCTGGCCTTTGCGCCGTTCTTTGAGTCCCGGTAAAATAAAGCGTTACAATTATTTTTGGCTTTTTATTATCTGTTTGATAAGTTTTTCGTAACAATGTTCCGAGGCTTGTTCGGTGCTGTGAGCATATATTTGTATCTCACCTGCAAGTGGGTTGCTGGCCTGGTTTGCAGATGGCCCCCCTCCTTTATCCGGGCTTGGAACCGGCAACAGCACCACTGAGATACTCAGTCCACCCAGCGGCACTGTAGGCGGAGTTATAAATATAAAATAAATAAATCAATAAATAAAATCGCTACTCATTTACTCAAGTAAATAACTTAGTTAGTACTTCTGCGGTCATTGCTCCTGCATTCTTCACCATATCTGTTGTTATGCCGTCGTGGCCTGCTGCTTTACCTCTCTTTAGCTTCTTCGCCGCTTCTTTTACTTCATCTATTGAGATGTCCTGGTCTTCCATATCTTTTGTATTTATTATTTCTTCTTCAGTACTATTAATATCCATTACTTTTCCAGGCGCTAGGAGGTCCTCAAAATATTCCTTCCACCTTTTTCCCACTTCCTCCTTGTCTTGTAGTACCTTACCGTCTCTGTTTTTTATGTGTATGGCTTTTGGTGCCTTGCCTTGTCTTAATATTTTTAATACTCTGTAAAATAGTTTCTGATTCCCTACATAATCTCTCTCGATCTTATTACCAAATTCTTCCCACGAAGCTTGTTTGGCTTGTTTCACCATTGCCTTTACTTTGTTCCTATGCTCTTTGTATATATCATATTTTTACTTTGTCTTATCTTTGAGGTACTCTTTCCATCTTTTTTTCTTGGTTTTTATTTCTCCTTTTATTTCCTCACTCCACCATCTTGTTTGTTTTTTAGTCTTGCTGTTTATGGATATCCCACAAACTTCTTTTGCTACTGCTATCATCGTCTTTTTTATGTATTTCCATAACTCTTCTCCTTTCATTTTATCCACCTCTTCCTTAACTTTGTTCATTTCTGTCTCCATCTTAAGGCTGTATTCTCTCGCTACCTCTGTTTCTTTCAGTTTGTATGTTTCAATTCTTTCGGTATATATGGTGTTTTTGTCTTCCGGTCTACTTCTTTCCCTTTGCTTTTCTGACTGTATCTTTATTTTCGCTGTTACTAAGTAGTGATCTGAATAAATCTCAGGGCCTCTTCTTACTCTTGTGTCTTTTATTTCATTTCTATATCTTCTATTTATTATTATGTAGTCTATTATGGATTTTTCGTTTCTGCTGATCATTTCTCTGGTGTATTTGTGTATTTCTTTATGTGTTTGGAAAGTGTTTGTTACTACCAGGTTATTTCCTACACAGAAATCAATTAATCTCGTTCCGTTGTTATTTCTGTAATTTTCACCTTGTGTACCAATTATTTCTCCTGATTCATCGTCCTTTTTGCCTACTCTAGCGTTAAAGTCTCCTATTACTAGGAGTCTTCCCTTGGCCTCATTTGATACTTCCCCTAGTATTTCCCAGAATTCGTCCTTCTTGCTCGCCATCTCATCTTCGTTGGGGCCGTGTACCACTATTATTGAAGTTATTGTATCATTATCCATATCTATTTCTATTTTTAGTATTCTTTCCGTTATCGCTTCCCATTTGTGTAGGTATCTTACCTTGTCCTTCTTCACTATGCATCCTACTCCTTCCTTTGCCCGGTAGCTATTTTCTACCCCACTATATATTAGTGTATGTCCTCCCTCTAATTCTAACTCTCCCTTTCCTTTCTTTTTGGTTTCTGTTATTCCTAGTATGTCTAATCCTGCCTTCTCAAACCCCTCAGTTAATTCCTCCTCTTTTCCTGCTAGGCTCCTAATATTCCAGGTCCCTATCTTCCACATTTTTTCTTCCGTCTTGCCTTCTTCTTTTTCCCTTTCCATCGTCTTCTTTTTACTTCTGTTTTCTTGTCCCGCTTTGTTCATATTCGTGTCCTCAACCATGGCCGTGTCCGTCCTCGCGTGTTCCCTCACTATCTTCTTTATTAGTTTTTTGGCTCCTTCGCAGGCTGGGTCTCATTGTTTCCCCCTTCCTCTGCACATCTTTTTACTCCTGCTCCATACAAATTTATACGGAATGAAATTTCAAGACCAAGATGTAGTTCTTTTTTAACCACCCTGTATAATAGCTTTGCTTTTATTTTCAAATTTAGGTTTTTTTCAGAAATTTCGAGGCGATTTGTTGATTGGCCGATGGGATTTATAACATTCACAATTTTATTTAAGTATCAGGTGGGCTGTATTAAGGACCTAAGCACAATGAAATTTCAAATGGCCTACTTAGTTTGAAACAACTATAGCTTTCAATTATCTGAACTATTTGATTTTTTTTAAATCACACTTGTTAAATTGTTCCTTTATAATGTAACTGACCGACCAAGGTACTCCATTTAACTTGTTAAAAAAATTAAATAAACTGTTAAACCCTTTGGAATGATTTAATTAGTTTTCTGTTTAAATTTTATAAATTTTTAGGAATGTCAGCATAACGTTGACCTAAATATTCAATATGAAGCTATAATTATTACTTTAACACTGAACTTGCCCGACTTGTTATTTATAACAGGTGCATTTCTAAACCGGTATATTATAAAAGCAGTTATGTCAAAAATATCTGAACTAGACTGGAATTTCCTCTTAGTTTTATTTATAGATCACATTCATGCTTCCAATCAAAACTGTTACTACTCTTACTTGTTCATATATCTTTAAAAAAAAATTAATAAAACTATCTAGACTGCTTACGTTCTACTTAGTCTTGTACTATGATTTTTTGTAATTCTTGTTCTCAGGGGTATATACAGTGTGTCCTAAATTCGACGTAAATGTATGGCTAGTTTTATTATTAGCCAAGCAAGAACAAAACTGATTCAGTGATTCCACATTATCGTATTCCAACTTTTTGAGACTAATCTTCAACATTAGCCACAGCAAAATAAACAATTAGCCATGAAAGAATAGAATTTTTTAAGTGTTAACCACAGAAGTTTATCCCTAACCTAAATTTGAGACGAATTAGCATATATTTCTTAAAAACTTGTGCATAGTGCTGTTTGTTTGTAATCGAATCACAACTTATTACTTTGATATTTTTTAAATAAAGTTAAAGGTTTCTGTCTTCCTCTTCAAAACCTATTTCAGGTACATGTTGCTTAACAATTCCTCATTTAATTGATACATTGTTACTTAGAAATATCTTACAAATTGAAATTGGTCGTATTTTTTGATAACTTTAAAGATAACCAATCTGGCTTACTTTGTGGTACAAGATACAATAGTAATAAGATGTGAGTTGTAAATCTAGGTTAGGGATAGAAATCTGTGGTGTCAACGAAATGCATTTGTTTGTCGCAGATGTTACGGTTTAAGGCCAGCTATGTTTTATTTATTAAAACAATAACAACGCAATAATTACTAAACGTGGAAATTTTTGTTTTTCTGGATGAACAAAATGGACTTTGGAGTGTTTCTGAAGAACCAACTGAATACTACAAGATTCCGTCTGCACTAATTGAATAACAATAAATATACTGCAATTTTTATAACATCTATCAGGAAAAGCTGCTACCTTAAGTAACCTTCCTCCAATCACTGTGAAGATTAGACAGAATATAATTATTAGTTATTATTGTTGTTATTATTATTACATAGTTCTATTTCACACTTCCAGCGCCCCAGTTTTATAATGATGTTATAGGAGAGGATGTCGATGACCAAGTGAAGGCGGTAGAAGTGGATAAGTTTGGCAAAGCGATACTAGATTATTACAAAACGGCACTTGAAAAGGGATGGTGGAGAAGCTAAAAAGCCTTAAAAAAATGTGGAGTGCAGGTAATTAAAAAGTTTCAAGTAAAGCCGCTTAGTTATTCAGTTATTTCAGACTGAAAAACAATACAAAATACAACAACAATTAAAAACCAGCAAAATAATCTAATCTTTGTAAATAATTGATACAAGAATTATTGAAGATTGCAGGCTGATAAACGTGTCATCAGGATTTTGAATATAAATTTTTAACCTAATAACTGTTATAAGAATGGTATTTTTTCGAGAATTAACATGGTCTTCGCAGTAAAATTTACAACAAATTATTGAACACTTAAGAAGTTGACGAGTGTCATGTTCCCAATCTTTGATCTCAGCAGGGCATGCGAATACGTGAAGCAAACAAAGTTGTAAGATAAAATGTATGCTTATGGCCTACATGACGTAGTTTTAGATTGAGTATCTTCTTTTTTTTTTTAAATCGACAACAACCTATCACCTTAATTCATATGAAAGAGAGATTTTATTGCAGGATCAAAGATAATAAATTAACATTAATACGGGGGTCTCCCAAGGGGCAGTTTTAGGCCCTGTTTTCTTAGTCCTTTATATTAACGAACTTGCAGGTATTATTTCGGATGATTTTTTCAGTTTATATGCTGACCACACGACAGTTGTTGTTGACAATGTTGTCCAAGTGGTTCAATTCCAATTCATTACCCATTTCTAAATATTGGTAAAACTAATTTCCTGAAGTTTCACAATAGACAATAATTTTGTAGAAATATAATTCCCAAAATTGGAGAACCCGAGCCCTCAGGTGTCGATGATCATTTAAGTTTCCTGGAATTGAGGATAGACGAGTGTCTTACTTGGACATCACACTGTTTGCAGTAGATAAGCATGTGCTATCTTTTTCGAAATTTAAGGACTATGTCAACTCATTATTTTTTATAATGCACAAGTCATTTTCAAGTTGAGAGACTGTATTCGTTTTTGGTGAAATTGCTAGGTATTTAATAATGAAACTGCGAAACAAAGGATTTTCAGCTTTGTTATTGGCAGACAGGTGTGAGTAATGAAATCTGCAATTTTGTGATTTGACACAACCTGCGAGTAATAAGTCATTATTCAATGATATTACTAATGTGGACCATTTTTTAACAAGAAACGCGAATATAATGCACGTATTAATAGTCGTAGAAAAATATTATTATTATTATAAAACTTTCATGACATTCTTTATTTTCGAGTTAGAAAACAAGCTTAAAAAGAACTTCTTCCGGGTTGGGAAAGTGTCATAGTTGAGACAGAAGAACTCTACGTTTCGCCCGCTTTTTTAAGAGGCATCAGAAGAAAAAGTCACTAAAAGAGCAACCACGTCAGAGACGAAACTCTTTTAGCAAGAGGAAAAAGGGAATCGCCAGAGGCCAGAAGCGAAACCCTTATGAAGAAAAACAGAAAAGTTAGCGACTTTATACCGGCTATAACCGGCCAAGCGTATTGGACGAAGACGACGATTGGTCAGAAGTGGAGGGGGCGAAGCCAATAACGCTAGCAGACTTCCATATGTCTGATAGATAATAACGAGCGTCACGATTCAGGTGGTTGGAGGTCTTGATGATTTCAAAGGCCTCACTAATTTTCCTGTTGAAAAAATAAGGGGCACTGAGAATGATCGAAGATTCTGCAAACAATATCTTATGGCCAGTGTAAAAGAACGTTTGGGTTCTGAGCGACCAGTTTCTTCGATGTACTCTAAACCACAAGAACAAGGAATGCTTGGACGCCTCTTGATGACAAGGGTTAAGGCTTATCTTTTACTGAAGATTACAAATCTCGTTCGGAGCTGTTGGTTTTGTGCTATGAGGAGGTCAAAAATGTTATTAAAAGTAAATTATAGGAAACTTAATTTCCGTTCAGGCAATTTTATATTTTTAAAATCATTCTAAGAATGTTTTAATTCAACAGAATTACAAATCCCCCTCAAAAAAAATGAAATTGTTATGTATAAGAAACTTTGTTAATCAACACTTCGTTCGATGTAGCTTGAACTTCTTTGAAAATCTTCATCAGAGAAACGTCGAAATCTTATTAAAACAAATTTGACGAAGCATAGCTCCTGACAAACAAATAATTTTGTTGAAATTTTTCTTTAAATCGGGAAAGTTAGATAAGTATTCGGATTCAAATTTTCTTCCGGATTCCAAAAATGTAAAAATACACAGAATGTTTCGTTTAAAATTCGAAAGTTGTGGACATCTCCGGCGAAACAGAAAGTATTACTTTGTTTTGTAGTTTAAAGAATCTTACCTGAACGGATTGCGATATTCATCTTCGCTCGTGTTGGTAACTTTGCCATAGCTATTATAACACGTTCATTGAATAATATATCAAATGATCCAAATTAAAGTTTTCCTCAGTGGCCCATGGAATTAGAAATTAGTTCAGGAAATGTTGACAAAATACAAAAAATATAATCACGTAAATCTAGACACATTAACCTTTTAATTCCATGAACCACTGAAGATGACTTTAATTTGGATCGCTTGATACTGCTAAAATATAAATATTTACCAATAAAATATTTTGACACATTAAATTCACATTAAATACCAATATTAAAAGTATAATATTACGTGAAACTCGTTGTGAATGATTTATTATTCCACCTTACGAATAATTTAAAAAAAAAGTCCATCCCACTATGACTGCACAACCTTCCAAATGTCAAAACCATAATTTACTTACTTAAACTTAATCCTCCTCGGGGAAAAGAAATTCAACACAAACTTCTGCCAATTTTTTCTATACAAAATTTAAACGAGTGAAGTTCTTGTGTAACATTATTCATTTTAAAAACCAACTTTCGAATTTAAATGCGGAAGTATTAATTAATTTAAAAGTAATAATTATCACCGAAGGATTGCATAGATTTGATAGATTTTTTTTGGGCTTCAGTATAATAAATTGTGGTAATTTTTGTCAATATTGGCGTACTTAGTTTGTTTGTAAAAAAATTAAATTACTGCCTGACAGCTGTAAAAGGAATGATGTTTGAAATTCAAATCAACAAAAATTAATTGGAAATGTTTGCCATCAACTCCTTTAAAATTAAGAGTAAATAACAATATTAACGATTGAAGTATTAACATGGAAACTTTAATTAGGCTTGATTTATTGAGAAAGTAATTTCTCAATTTGTTAAATCGATGTAAAGCTGTCAATAAATCCGTCTTGATTTGCAAATGTAAAATAAAAACATTTAACGTGGGTTTTTCAATTTCATCGATGTAAATCGGAAATATTCTTGGTAAGATAAGGAACAATTGAACGTTTAACTTAGAAGGCTTTGAAAAAACTATCAAAAGTAATTCACTTACTTCAGCCATTGTCTTTCGTTGTTTCCGACAACGCCTTCTAAGTTAAGAGGCGTCTTTTAGATGTACAAAAAGTACTTAATGGATTATCTGGATCTTTGTAGCTACTACTTCTATAAAAATATTGCCTATTCGATTAGCTCGGTAAGCCACCATTTTTCTAAAAAATTCAGTGACCAAAAAAGATAACGTTTTCGACAACTTCAAATGCCAGTATTTCGTATTGTACGGAAGCCAAGGCGACAACAATAATTTCTTTATTTAAGGAATCAGTAGAACACAATGTTAGCAGTCGGGACATTGTTGACTAAAAAATAAAATTTGTAAATTGGTTTTTCGAGTTTCTCGAAGATCGGGAAAGTTAGGTTTTCGGAATCAGAATTTCCTCCATTTTTCAAAAAAATTATATATCTTTTAAAGATTACTTTAAATCCCTTGACTTTCACTTACCCACCATCATTACCAACTTTACATAAGAAATTTAAATTAAAACCTCTAATTTCAGAAATACAAACGCCGCCGATGGAACTTACATGACCCAGCCACGTATGAGCATGCTCAGCTGATTTATTTAAAATTATTTTATTAAACTACCATACACTTATTCATCATGATTGCGAACATTAAATAAGAAGCTTAACTTAAAACCTCTAATTTATAAAATACAAACGGATCCGACGAAACTTACATATGCCATGTATGAACACGAACAGCTGGACGTATTTTTAAATCATTTTATTAAATTCTTCTTCTTCTTGCCGGTCTTCTATCTATATGTATGTAGTGTACGTATAAAGTGGCCTACAGACAGTGGAACCTACTCCGAACCACTGAAGTACTTGCAGTTCTCTTCCAGAGAAAACTTACTAGGTAGAAATACCTCAATGGTTTGCCATTGCCTTCCGAGTGAAGGAGGAATTTATTAAATTACCCTGCACTTATCCATCATAAGTACTAACTTTATATTAGAAGTTTAACTTAAAACCTCTAATTTAAATAGATTGAGTGGACTTCCTGAAACTTCCTGCACACAGGAATCGCTTAAGGCATTACTTCTGTGTTTATCCCCACATCCCACATCTTTACATTTAACTTATCACAAGTAACTATTGTATTCCTTTACACCTCTGTAGCATCTAGCATTTCACTCTACACCACGCAACTCATATGTTAGCAGTTTATGCTGTTTTAGTTTCTTGGTCTTCGGCCATCTGTTTCGAGGATTCTCCATTATTTACCTCAACTGTTTCTTAATTATATCCCAACTTTCTTTGTTTGCCAGTATCAAGTCCGTTAGATTGTCCGGTTCGGCCCTCTCTCCGATTGCGAGTTCTATGATCGTTCTTTCCCTTTCCCATCTTCAACATCCGAAAATTGTATGTTCCGAGTTATCTTCTTCTTCACAAAACCAGCATCAACTCCTCCCCTCCTTACCAATTTTTTGCAGGTATGTGGAAAAACACCCGTAGCCTGTGAGGCATTGCGTCATGTGATAATCTATGCTTCCATGGTCCAGCTCACAGTACTTTGATGTTCTCCCCATCTTCTTTGCCATTTGGCCATTCGGCCTTTTTTGTAACGTGGTATACCGTGTGCCCATTTTAAATCGTGACCCCTTACTGGCTCTGAATATGCAACCCATATTACATTACATGTATAGTCTATACCTATAATGTAATATGGGTTGCATATTCAGAGCCAGTAAGGGGTCACGATTTAAAATGGGCACACCGTATATGACTTGCCATTGATCCATTTTTATTAAATATGATGCCCAAGTATTTGAGGACCTGTGCAGTAACAATTTTTGTGTCCTCGATTTCGACCTCTAAATTACCGATTTTCCTTCTTGCCACGAGCACCACCGATTTCGTCTTATTATGCGCCAGTTTTAGTTCCTTCGTTTTTAACCATTCGTTTATACGATTTATTACACAATAGGTTCTGTTTCGTAATTCCTCTTCCGTCCTTCCTCTCGTAACGATGGCGATGTCGTCCGCGTAACCGATGCAGGTAACTCCTTTTGGCAAAGGTATCTCCAGTACTTTGTTAAAATACATAATCCAAAGAAGAATTTTCTATCTTTGAAGTAGCTTGCAATTATCCTCACCATATACCACTCTATCGATCCCGTTAATATACCATGCCAGGAGGCGCTGCTGAATGCATTTTCAATGTCGATGGTTGTAAGCAGGCACAGGTCCCTCGATCGATAATCGTCTTTATTTACGTCTTCAGCTATGCTCTTTACCAAGTCTAGGGCTTCTACCGTCTACTTCCCCTTTCTAAAGCCGAATTGGTTATCATTAAATATTTTGTCTCGCGTCTCTAATTCCTTTAGAATTCTTCCATGGAGCAAGTATTTGTACACTTTTGCCATGGAGTTTAGTATACTTGTTTGTCTTTGACCATCCTTTTTTGGCTTTGGAATCAATACCACTCTCAATACTTTCCAGGTGTCCGGAAAAATCCCTTTCTGTAGTAGTTTATTAAACAACGTCTTACTGTAGTTTGTGAAATTGTTTAGAACTTTAACCACATCCGCTGGTATAAAATCAGTCCCTACTGCCTTGTTATTCGTAAGCTTCTTGGCAGCCTGTGTTATTTCTTCCTCCGTAAAGGAATCTCGTTTTGCCCGTTGTTGTACATCTTCTCTCCGAAGCAGCTGATTTCAATCGTGTTCTATATCATTTGGGACTAATCTGTTAATTTCCTCCATGCTTTCGTTGTCATCCAGGTTAATTTGCGGGCCAAAGTTCAGTTTATTCATGACGAGTCTATACTCGTTTCCGCAAAAATCTTTCTCCACTTCATTACACAGATCAATCCACGCCTTGTCTTTGGCCTTGGCTATCTCGTTCCTAAGTAAATCTCATTAGTTCTTATAGTCCCTCTGTCTACTTGTCTTTTCCCCAGGTGACATACTGCTTTTAGCATTCCCCCTAAGCATTATCCTTCTGTTCTTTATACAGGTTGTCCGGACATCCGCAATGTCGTCGTTCCACCAGTAGTTTGGAGTCCTTTTACCTTTATATTCCGTCTTTCTTTTAAAAGTCTTGTCACATGCTACTACTAATATTTCTTTGACATTCTCTACGGTGTAGGTTAACCCTATTTTCCCCCTTTTCTCCATTTCTTCCTCTATATTGGCTTTCAGTAGGTTTGTTTTCCCAGTTGTCATTCTCCATCCCTTTTAGTTCTGGGTTTGTTCCATTCGGTTACTATCTTCCATACATGAGCACGATCAGCTGAATTTAATCTAAATCATTTTATTAAACTGCCATGCATGTTTCTGTGCCATAATTTACAAAATTGTGAATGGAAATATTCTATGCAAGAAAGTATGGTATTTATGTAAATGAGATTGCTATTGAAAATAATAATAGATCAAATAAACGTAGAAGTAGCTCATCTGCGGCTTTATAAAGTGTAATATACAGGGTGACCAAAAATTATTTAACCAGATGTGTTGATTACTTTGACAGAACATTAATTAATAGTTTATGTGACACATAATAAGGATTTAAATACGTAATAGAAAGGCTTATTGCTGAAAGTGCAAATTGAACGTTGTTAATTTATATACGTAAATTAACATTAAATTTTCAAATACCAATGGCTACAATAGAAGTTAAGAGTTATCACTGTTACCAATTTTAAATCAAATTTTTTATTGTAACTGAACCAGTTCTTGATCACGCTGTAGATATTAACTTGGCATTTAGGGCAGAGGAGAGGTGGATTCATAGGAAAATCCCCAAAGGATTTCGCGAATTTACTAGTAGATTCGGCGACAGGGAGGAATCAGTTGAATGCGTGGAATATATCGGAGGACGGTAGGGTCACACATGGTTTCTTCCCAAGTGTCGTACCCTCGTACTGGATTACCCAGCTCCTAAAAACAGGACACGGGGACTTCAGGCCAAGGCTGCTGCCCTTCGATCTGGTAGATAGGAGCGAGTGCGAATGCGGAGCGGAGAACCAGAACGCACATCTCCTCACTAACTGCGCGACGCCGGGGGTGGAAAGGGAGAGGGGTTTGTTACAGGTCTTCATCAAACAGCGCGGGATCAGGTGGCCACCACGACAACAGGACCTTGTCAGAGAAGACGTATTCGAGCGATTCAAAGAGTTTGGGGAAGAGGATACTCAAGGAGCGGGAGGAGCAGCGTCGTCAAGAAGCTTTACTTTGCTTTTTTTCAACTTCCCTCGCCAGTGCACTTGCACGTACATCTGGTGCGATACTTCATGCTTTATCGGGTGCCTCGTGCTCGGGACCAAGCTCTCCCGTTCGGAAACGGGCGGATTCCCGAAATTGGGTTGGGTTCGGGGTGGTAGTGGTAACTACCCCTTACAGGGAGGATTGGCTCTGGGTTACATTGGATCCTGGGGTCAACCGGGCACGCCTGGGTCCTAATCAGGAAGTCAGTGGCGCCCGGACCTAGGTGGGGAATTCCGGTGCAACGGTTGCCCCCAAAGGGTACGTCAGCTTCATGCTGGTGGGCGACAACGGCGCTTTGTACCTTCTGACGTCCCGACGAGCTGCGGAAACGACAGAATACTTGGTGCTACCCTAGTCATCGCTTTCAAGCTCTCTGATGATCAACTTTATTTTAAATCTGTCTATATTACGACCTTGTTATTCTGAACAACTTTGGGATTTTCTCAAGTATACAGGGTGTCAATGAAAATTGGGGCGTCCGTATTTTTTTAGTGATATTTTAATATGTATGTCAAAATGAAACTTGTAACATGTATTATAGGCTTAAAACTGCATTATTTAACGTGGAACACACCGGTTTCACCGGAATTAATCTTAACTTTGTCTTAAATATTACACAAGATTTTGACAATAAAGTAAATTTTTACGGAAAAATTTATTTATTGGTCTAGATCTAGAGTGTCATGACCTGTCTAAAATGAAAGTCCCAACACCAAGGACAAATTGTTTTAAAACTTCAATTGTTTTAATTGATGTAAGAGAATGGCCTAAAGTTGGCAAAAATGATTTTTCTAATAAAACTAAAAAGATAGTTGTCCCAGGTTTCATTGACATAAAAAGCACTTGCTGCAAAATTAACAACAATCTAAATAAGCTTTTTTTCTTGTACTCCTAATTCCAAATACTGAGAACTCTTAACACACTAACCAAAATTCAACCTTCAAAAAACATTTGGCTTATTTCACGAAACAGGAAATTCGTGAATACTTAAGTTTTGAAACCTCATATCATTCTGTTAATGAACTTTTCTTTTACTAATTTTTGGTGGCGTGATTTAAGTAGGACTTTCAACAAACAAAAACTAACATCAACGTAATTTTCGATTCTGTGCTAAATTATTTTTACTTTATTCTCATTTTTCTTGTTACAAACAAAGCTAGCTTTGGCCATTCACAAAGTCGATTTGTTATTTTTTTTATCGAGACTTGCTATGAAAATAAAATCAGTGTCTTATTAGATTGGTTCACATATTTACTGGTACTTCATTTTCAAAAATTAATACATCGCCCACCACACACTGTATACTTTAATAGGTTTCTCTTCAGAATTTTGCAACCTCACTGCATACTGTATTTAAATTCTGAAGTACAATAAACCGAAGTATGCGTTTAGTTTTCTGGTTTATAGCCTTACCGGCTATAAAATCACCAACAGGTGGAATGATTTGCAAGAATATCACCACACAGAAAAGCATATTAAAACCACTTAACTACTTACACGAAAGCTTATAAAAAGAAAGCATGACACAACTGTACAATTTTGTGTTACAAGATGCAGGAAATGCATACATCAATTTACAACGTAAAAGTATTCTCATAATAAATAAACAATTCATAAAGTGTTCTCATCCTAATTTTATGTATCAGCATTAAATTGCAGCCTGTATCGAAGTATGACGTCTGAGTGAACTGGAATTGTTTGCAACACACGTATTAAAGTACTGTGAAGATACATTTATTATTTGCTAATGTGCACATGTGAACTTGTCATTAACTTCTCCTTTTTTATTTTACTGTTCGATTCACGCAACATTTGCTCTGGTGAATCTGTCTTTGTTGGAGTTTTTTGGGTAAAAATACTCGTAATTGTTGCAGTTTTTAACAAAGACCTTGCACATTTAATGCATCTTAAAAAGTAACCAATTAAAAGGTTCTGAAGAGTGAAAACTTACAGAATTTAAAAAGTCCATTTGTTACCATTTGTCTAGTTTGAGAAAAATAAAAAGCTTTACAATAATGACTTTTAAATACAACAAAGAAGAGAAACGATCTAAACCAGTTAGTAGTACGAATGCCTTGCATATGATTAAAAATGAAATTGTAATTAAACTTTACACCTTAGAAAAATGCCATATGCAAGGTTAGTATATTTGCCTTGTAAACTAGAGATATCGGGTTCAATTGCAGTCCAGGTCGATGAGATTTTTTAAATCGAATCTCGAAAGCCTGTCACGTGCTAATTACGCACTACGACAACTTATAGGGGACGTCGATGTCCTGTGGCTCTCGACTAACAAACAGTGAAGAAGGGGGGTTCGAAACGCATAAACCCTTCAAATAAGGGTGGTCGTAATCGGGATAAAAATTGGGCGCCACTACGGAAAATCACCCGAGATGATGATGAAGAACGTACCGCAGATTGTTCCTTTGGGCTGGATGTGGGTTGGGGGTTGCTGCACCCTACTGCTGGAGGTATTTACCGTTATTTTACTGAAAGAAAAACTGGAGCCGGTAGATAGGCTTACAAAGCTATACACAATTATCTTAAAGTAAGCACAAACACAAATAAAAAACAGTAATGAATTAACAATGAGATTTAATGAATGCAAATAATATTCAAAATATGACACAAAGGGGTTCATAAATTCAATCTTAGGTTATATGAAAAGGTGATTAAGGGAGACCACATTTATTCAAGTAATGGCAATCGCAATACAAGAATGATGATGGCAATTACAAAACTAAACCAAAAACTCTGGCTACAAATAATTACACACATGCAACATGAAATACGTAAGCATTGCGACAGTTCGCAGTGTTTCTGAATTAATAACACTAAAACAAAACACAATACGCACTGATTGAAGACTCAAACACTTTGCTGAACAAAATAAACGAAGAAAAGAATGCTTGCGGTACTTGAAATTACTGACAAAATTTAACTAATCGGTACTCTCACAGCCGGCAAGTAAAGTGCAGCCTAAGACAATATTTTTACCTGGGAAGGGATTTGTTGGTGGTAGCGCGAATGGAAGCGATGGTCGGCTTTGAACCCCAAGGAGAGTAAGCAGCAGTCGACGTAAAAAAGGGGAAGGGGATCCTTCTTCCGGAAGCAGATGTGAAGACAAGAAGATGCCCTCAACTGGTAGTTGATTTAATCCAAGAACGAAAAACTGTGTGCAACGAAAACTTCACCAACGTCGAACTTAAACGGAACTTCAAATACAGAACTTATTGACCCGGTACGAAATAGACGACACTCTGTGGGAAGCCGGAACGATATAATTGCAAGACCGCTAAGGTGGACAGCTGGCTATACTCTGAAGTGCTTTGCTATTTTTCCGTAAAACGAAGGAAGATAAAAAGAGATGCACAAACGCGACTTCGGGCGTGGGGTGAAACCTTGAACAGGGCCAAACTGGGGTGCCTCGCGATCGACGCGGTACTTCCCCGAGTTCTTAATGATGAAATCAAGCGAACAAATATTGGGGATTTCGTCGAATTATTTTGCCACCCAAAAGGAATGTGCCGATCTGATATTATTCGCGTGAATTTTGCAAGCTTCAGGACCGGCTCAAACTTTAAAAAACAGGGCCGTATTATACGAGTACTAATTTACACAAAATTCAAAAACCGTGACAAGCTGTATGGCGTGCCAAAGTATAAGGTAAGAGAACACGAGGTATACCAAGAACCAATTGGGACGATGTAGTAGATGAAGCGTTCAGTAACAGAAGGTCGAAGAGGACAGAAGCTGCAAGAATAGCACTCAACAGAAAAGAATGGAGAAGATTTTATATCATTTAAACTCGACACCGAAAGGTACCAAAATCAGCGATTAAGTAAGTTTTAAAAATTTGTCACTGCTTATACTTCTCAAAAATATCGTATCAATGTACAGTGGCAATATCTACAATGTTGTTTTAAGTTTTCGTTTCGGAAACAGGAATAAGCCTTACTGATCAGAACATAATATTTGGTTATCCTGTTATGTATTGCATTATTTTTGGTTTATTTTGTTCTGAGTTCTCCTGTTCCTTACAGTTTTTCAGTATTTATGAGCCTTTATTCATCCAATTTTGTTGCGTTTCAATTACTATTTTTGTTCGATATCATTCCGTTTTGTAAATTGTGGTTATGAATGTGCAAACATACAGCCGATCTGATGGAATCCTGTCAATTTAAATGCAACGGCAACCCTTGTATGTCAAACCTTGTCCCCATAAAAAAACATACAGATGTTAACTGTATTTGATGACTATATAAACTGGAAGAACCACGCTCAATCAATTCAACAGCTGATAGTGGACATCCACATCGCGTATTACCTACAGCTACATATTGAACAACGAACCGGAACGAAACAAGCGGTACTTTGCAAGGAAACGGTTTGTGTCCGTATCAGTATTGTAACGGTGCGGGGTGTTGAAAATTCACAATTTGCTGTAACTGATGAAAAAACCCGAAGCTTTGGACCCTCGTTTGTTTTTGGTTGCTTATTTGTAACTCCGTCTTTGATAAAGGGTAGGAAAGAAAAGTCACAGATAGAAGCTTTATTCAGACAGACAAGAACATTCATTAACAGCGTATCTTAATACCGGGTATTCGAAAGACAGGTGTTCGTAACCGACTTGGCGGGCCTCGGCGTCGAACCTCCTGAAAATAAAAACAAAACAAAGGGATGTAGGAACCTAATAGGGTTTGTGCGGTGCCAGAGTAGCTCTCGTACAGGAAACGGAATTAATGAGGGTTGTAGGAGCCTAATGTGATTTGTGGCGTCCCAGAATAGCTCTCGTACAGCCAAAAGGATTGGGTAGCGGAAGTAAACAAAGTGTTAAGGACCGTAGGAGCCTAGTGAGATGAGTTAGATCTCAGAGTAGCTCTCGTACGGTGAGTGTATTTATACAATTTTTCTGGACTACCCCAAAATAGAAGGAGTTCATTTTAGCAAATCAGATCAACTTACCCACTACAGTTTAACGTTTGATTGGTCAAACGGTGTTTCCAGCACCCTTAACAAACGTCACATCTATACATATACGAATTTGAATTACTTCAGTTTTAATATTTCTATACCCGTCCCAGGAGGGAAGTCCATAGGAAAATGATATTCGCATCTTTTGTTGTCTTGCTGTCTTAGGACCGTAGGTCCACCTGACCGAAACTATAAATTATCGCGGCTTAAGATCTTGTTCTGGACACCCCTTCTTCCCATAAATAACCTGACAATAGGCATAAGTATCTGTAATAGAAATACAAATAACGAAATGTTCCATTTTAAGTGGCCATATATTTCTTAACTAACTACAGAATTATTATCCTAACCTATTACAAGTGGTGGACATCTGGTAACTTAAATACAAAGTAAGAACAAAAGAAATAGCACAAAAAAATATATGTATATTAACCCTTAGTTTGTCTATCTTGCTTAACGGCAAAGGTATGATTGGTATTTTGAAACACCGTATTAAATGTATTTTTAGTTATTGTTTGTTAAACTGTCTTAGGAATGACCTAAAATTACTATATTTTAATGCTTACGATTGACAGGTACAATTTAGCTTTAACAAAGGATTACACAACTGTACAAAGGACGAGGTGGCTCATCTAAAAGAAGTTTCTAAGAAAGCTTAATCCTTAACTAGATAAATGCGCCAAGAGTTTCCAAATAGTTGTTGTTGCATACAAAACATGCAAGACACAGCTAGTTATATGCAAAATAATATGCAAAGCTAAATTTAATGAAAAATATCCAAATTCGTTCATATTCAGAAACTCAGTTGCATAGATTAAAAAGTAAATGATATGCAGTCTACATAGACCCACTGCTTTAATCATAAGTAACCTAACAACAATTTGTAGCAGTTCAACTGTCAAGAATAACCACACGAGAATAAGCATAACTGGTAAATCCCAAGAGCGAAAGTCGGACAATTTTTCTTGTGACTCGAGCGTTTATCTTTTACCTAAAATAATCAGCAAGACTGACTCATAAAATTATCTAAAGCGCTTCATCAAATTATCTCTTCAATTATTGGTAGTAAAAGTACCTTCGATGACCTCAATTAAATTTTAATGTAACAGAAGCATTTTTTTATAACGTTGCAATGTTGTAACGTATTACTTTGTGATGTAACGGTTGGTGGTACAATTCGTGTCATTGTTGGTTTAAATAAACTACAAAACTTCCTTAAGTAGACTCAATTTTTTGTACTTTAAATCAAAAATTAAATCTAAAAAATATTTATATAACACGTTGCTTAAGTTCAATAAATAAAGAAACAAATTAAAATACTATCAATTATTATGTGTTTTTTTTTCTCTTTGATGGTAAGATGCTGACGAGTTACATAACAATAATTGTTAAGAACCAAATAAAGGCAACGATTATTTTAAACGATATCAAATGCATTTTTCAAGTACCTACTTATTACGCTTACTTTTTCCTCGCACAACAAGCTTTGACTTGGAATTTTCCTATGCTTCTCAATTCAAAACTGCAAGTTTTCTCAGCAGTATATTCATGAACAAGCTGTGATTTCAACTTCCTTATAAAGAATTTTCATTTTAGTTATGATGTAAGAGGTGGTTCAGAAAAAAAGTAGCAGCAAGAAACTTCATCATCTAGGCAGGCATTGCAAAAAAAAATTGGTATATGTATTACAACTGTCAAATTACATCCTTGAGTATCTCCAGCGCAAGTTTTGTGGTAAAATCTTGATAAAAAAGCGTCATGCCAACGAATGAAGTTATTCGTATTAAGCTAATTGTGAACACCCACCTTGAAAATCCTCTCTGGAGTCAAGTTAAGTTGGCAAAATTTTTTGTTGCTGATTTTTGCCAAATCCCTGGACAAGAATTTTTTGTTGCAACATGTAAGGACAATGTGGCTCTAAAATATAAATATTGGATGGCAAGTAAATTTCCCCAAAATTTTATGATTTGCCAAGCGATATGCACATGTGGCTTAAAAATTGAAGGATTTGTTACAACTGGCTCTATAAATGGAGAAATATACGTACAGGAATATCCGGAAAAACGTTTATTGCCACTAATACAACAACATAAAAATTCTGTTTTCTTTTGGCCGGATTTGGCCACATGTCATTACGGCAAAAAGGCAACAGGCTTTTATGCAAAGAATAATGTAATCGTCGTACCAAAGGAAGCAAACCCGCCCAATTGTCCCGAACTCCGACCAATTGAGCGTTACTGGGCTAACATGAAAAGGCAACTTAAAAACACAAAATCTAAGGCGGCAGACATGAATGATTTTCGAAAAAAGTGGAGAAAACAAGCACAACAAATCAGTAATGCTCATGTTCAAACTTTGATGAAGGGGGTTAAAGCAAAAGTTCGATATTTTTGGCACGGGTGATTTTATTTTGTTTATTTATTGCAATTTAATAAATAATATGGTATATTTTTCTTACGTAAAATATAAGTTCGAAAAGACCGTCTCTTTTTTTTTAATGTGGAATTAACAGGTGCTACTTTTTTTCTGAACCACCTCTTATTATTTAATAAAAGAAAAATAGACATTCTTGTCGTTTCCTTATATGTAACCTTAATATTTTATCGTACACGTTAAGAATAAACAATTATTTTATTATGGAAGCTCATACGTAGGTTTTCAACTATTACTTTCTCGATTTTAATCTAAATTGAAACGTGATATTGCAATATGAGCTTATTCAGTTCATAAACACCGATGTTGTTCATTGCCACATTAAATATCACATGAATCGGTCTTCACTTACTCAAACTTAAACAGCGCGTTACTCATATAAAAAATTGTATGAAGTTCGCTTAATATTAAACATTAAACAAGAATCGCACCTTCAGCTCGATAGCATAAGGGCCACGTCTAATAATGAAACCCTTAAACATACAAGACATTAGACATATTTGAAACTGTAAACATCGCTTTATCACAATATGTAAACAAATATAAACGCTCGTTATAAAAAAGAAGTGTATTTTGTACGAAATAAATATTCCCAATAATTCTTCTCTTTTAATTTGCAAAATATTTCCAGTTATTCAAACATCTCAGCTTACTTAATGTACAGGGTCCGACATTTTCAAAGGGGTAGCAGGCAATCTTTTTAACTATTACACCTACGCAAAAAATAATAAAAGAGGTATTTTAACATAAATATTAAACAAAATGCAAAACTGCACTACTTTGCTTACTTAACCGTTTCTCTATATTTACAAGATTCCCCAAAGTATGTTATTATGCCATTGGTTAGTCCATCGCAGTAGCAGAGACAATACAGAAACGTCTTTTCATCGCAAATTCTGCTAATTTTATTACACTCAAGCGTTTCTTCAGATGTCAGTGTCCTGTCATGGTTCCTGCCAGCTGTTTTATTTTTGTGCGATCGAGATTTACAATTATTCTTGCCGTTTTTCTGGATGGACCGAGGACCCACCTATTTATATAGGACCTCCACAGCATGAGCTCAGCTTGGAACACGGTAGCTAAGCTGCCCAGGTTCAAGCCAACGCTGTACCCTATTATTTCAACTTCGATTGCCTATTCCGGTTCCGTTTTCCGTTCTGGACCCAGCTATGTATAGGGTATTCGTTCGGACCCGCAAAATAGCTGGAAGCATTTAACAATTTAGTGGTGGATTATGAGGGTTAAATACGACTATCGTAAATCATTCTTACTAGGCCGGACTCGAAACATTTTACAGCTGCCTCAAAATAGAAGAATTCATTTAAATGTTATTTAAAATATTTTGGGGGCCAGTTTTAAGCCGCCCTGATAGGGTATTTATGGCAGGACTTGCCACTTCTAACTTGTCATAATAGTTTTATTGTCCGTTGTAGTAACTTAAGAAGTCAAGTATGTGTAATATGTATATTTCCTTTGCTCTAATCTTTCCGTTCCAGTATGAGCACCCTGAATGGTTTTCTGAAGTCAAAGGTGAATATGATTTTATTTGACTGCATCTTAAAGAAAACGTTCCAGGTAAAGAAAGAACACCCTGATATCTTTATTCATTACAGTTTCTAGATGGAGTCTGTAGGTCAATTCGGTGTTAAGAGTGACTCGCAGGTATTTGACCGTTTTATCCATCAGTATGTTTTTTTGCAAACATCATTGATGTTTTGATGTGTTTTTGAGCTCCATTTTCTTGTAAAAGCCATTAGGGTACATTTATCTGGATTTACGAAGAGATTTCTTTACAATACTATCTTTCAGTGGTTTTTAGTGCAACTTGCCAAACATCCCACTGATTAGTATGGTGATATCATCAGCATAGCCTTCAGCGTAAAAGCCTTTCTTTCGCCTCTGGTTCTCTTAAGAGATCACCTTCTTGTGGACAGTTTCGGGTTACTGATTCCCTCATGGTTATCTCGTTTAGACTAGTAATTATAGTTCTGCTACCTAGCATGGTTCGACTAAAATTTTGCCGAATCCAAAGGACTTCTACCTTTGACAGGAATATTGAAATATCATAGTATTAGCAATAAATTTGTTTACATTCTTACGGCTATTTTCAGCAACATTCGGCCAATATCGGTTTGTAGTTTTAGTTGTTATTGCATCGTGCTAATCGTTCTCTATTTCGACTGTTTTCGGCAATATTTAGGAAATATCGGTTTAATTTGTCGTTCTAATCCTTACAGTAGCACCCATAACATCTGACAGATCATTTATGTAGTTCCATGAAGCATCCCTGTACCACTTTGAACGAAATGTTTCTCTCGAGACTTGAGAGATGCATGGTTGGACAGAATGTAGATCTGCTTATCGTTATAATCTTATAACTTATTATAAGTCTTCCTGTTGTACTCCCTTGCACACTGCACCATTGCATATATTATTTCCTACTGGAAAACTGAAGCATATTTAACCAGAGAGGGGCTAACATTTTTCTTTGGTATTTGACTAAATAGAGCCGATTTCGCACCCATATCTGTTTTAGGATGGGTCACATAAAGGTTTTGTTAAGTTAACAAATGATGAAAGTTGACAAAAAAGCATCGTTTTCTGTTAATGTATTAGTTGCCATATGAACTCGAATTTTGCTACGGTGTTGTTCATTTTGATGAATGATTAATTAGACGAAGCCGTTGTATCATGTTTATGCAACCCTCCCTTACGGTTGTATATCAATTTAGAGTAGCAGAAGGAATTTCCCATTCGAGTTCGGCCTACCCTTTAAGTTCTTTTATTGTAACCTCGATGCACTTGCGCATGAAGTGTGTTGAAGACATACAGATATATATTATATCTGCCTTTATTTTATTTTAAACAGCGGATCTTTAATGCTGCTGCTTACATTCGCATGCCTTGTATGCAGATGAGGAAGGTCCAGAAGGATTTTGATAATAATAAGAATGAAATCTAACGGCCTCAGTGGTACAGCGGACTAAATATCTGTTTTTACGGCCACCTTTGAATCTAGTAAGCAGCATAAACATTTTCACAACCTGCCAAGATATAAATGCTACTACTTAAGCGTGCTTACTTTTTAAAAATAGCTTCAGAGAGGCCATATGTTCAAATAGTCAGTGCCATAATTAAATGAGAAAAAAATATTTGGACTTTAAGTTCCTCGTATTTCAGAAAATATCCTAAATTAACGACCCTTATAGTCACACCAGCGCTTTTGGTAGTTAGTAGGTATGGTTAGATCTTCTCTTTTTGCATTGGATAAGATATTAGGTTTGTGCCAGGGCAATATGGGCCAAAGTCTAGAATCTAGAATGTACCTGGGAGCCCTTGGAATACTGAAACTTGATTGCAATTGATGTGTTTTGGTGGAAACATATTTTAGTAAATACATTCAGTTGGAAAAATATTTCTTACTTCTATGTAATAATAATCGCCGGAGTGGCCGAGTGGTTAAGGCATTCGACTACAGCGCGGAAGGTCTTGGGGTCAAACCCGAATCGGATGCTCGGCGGGTGGCCTAGCCAGTCACTGAAAATAATTGGGAACCAAGACACAGTGGCTATCGAAAGCATGGTGTTTACCACATGGCTTGCGAGACAACCGGATGTGGATTTTGGAATTGACCTTTATTTATTGTTCAAAATAATTATATACTAGAATATTATTAATTAATCTTTCTTCGAAACGAGGCTGATAACAAACGATTTCGAATCTGTTTTCAAAAAGAGTTCATCTGAAAACTGATTTTGGAATTTTAAAAACAAAACTTCCCTTGTTTAAAAGGTAACCCCAACCCAACCAAGTGAGTAAAGTGCTAGGTTTTTAACTATCAGAAAGTTTGCGTCACTAGCATTAGCGAACGATATAAATCTATGACATTTCATTTAGTATTTCAGATTTGGTGGATTCCTTGTGTGTATAATTATTACTTTTCACAATTTTGTCTTTAAACTTTTTTTAATTACGAGGATTTTCAAGATCCCAATTTGAGCACCCTGTATGGTTTTACCTATATCCACTATTAAAGAAATATTATTTTCTTACAAAAATGTTTCCTGACTTGCTTGGCTTGGCGGAAAAAAGGATGCTTTATAATAAATTGCAGAAAATTGAAGCAATTAAAAAAGTTTAAAAGGAAAATTCAATCTGATAACATTGCTTTAGCAGTATCAAAGGAAGAAATTTGTAGTCCTTAATTAAAAGCATGTAATCTACATGTTACGATGCATATCTAATCCAAACGTGCAATAATCAACGCGTTGAAGCGTAACCTTTTTGATTCAAACAAACAAATAGTGTTACAAGCAATCTAAATGTAATGCAATGTAAACGGTGATCTCTCAACCAAATCATTACACGTCGGATCCGCCCAATTTATTTCGTACATCATTATGAAGGTTTATTAGCAAAGCATGACTTCTTCACTTTTAAACATTAAAAAACATTTATATTTATATTCATATTACCTAACAGGCAATTATTAGTAAAAAGAATAAAACAGCCTCTAAACTTATTGATTTACTGATAATATTAAATTCAGTAAATTTAACATTCACGTTATACATTTATATTTCACTTTTAGTTCTTAAAATTGTATTGGTTAAATGATACAATGTTTACCCAAGATTACCCTTAAATTATTTAAAGGGATAATAATGTAAAAATGTGACCCGAACCACGCTCAGATTACTACGGCTCGCTGTGTCATCCTCGACAAGCTATGGGCCGGTTAAAGCGAAAAAACAATACTCGTAATTTAAAAAGGTATTAAAATCACCGAGCTCAGAATTTTACCTTAAAATATTGTAGTGGGGCAGGTCTTCGGGAAGAGTATTACGAATAGCGTACACTCAGACCATCCTGGAAGTTTCTAGTGTATTCGAGAATAATCGGCGACTGCATGTACAAAAATGTGTCCCGGCAAGAGCATGCGGTCAGTCAAAGAGTACAAGGAATGTTGAGCATGAAAGAAGCTCAAAATTAAATTACAGGATATGCGCGGTTTGAAATAAATATTAGTAGGTATTTGAAATAAACATTCAGTTATTACCTGAGATTTATAATATAATACGTTGCTTTATCATTCTCATCGCAAAGTGTGCAAATGTAACCATTATCAGCACCTATGATACTGAGGTGCCTTTTAAGATAGTTGTGTCCTGTTAATATCCCCACTAAGCTTATTACTTGGTTTCTACCTATACTGTATTCAAGTTAAAGATAGAGTGGATGTAAACAAATACATGCGCTGTTCACGTGATTGAAAGAAGCAGGGTAGTATTAAGGAAATTCGTAAAGATTTGCATACAAACCAGTATAGCAAAAAAATATTTAAAAAACCAAATAAAAACAAATTTGGAATGATGTTAGTAATTAGACATTTGTTAATGAATAACATTTTATAAAGAACATTTTATTCGATGATAAAGTTAGGTACAATAAATAAAAAATAAAATGAAAATAAAATAATTTTAAACCGGACATGGACTGATATCAACAACGTGTAATTCACGGGTGCAGTGGTGAGGGTTCAGCCAATCGCATTAGCCAAAATGCAGCGCACGTGCTGATCATGCATTGATCACGCGCCGATCATTGTTTACATCCACTTTATCTTTAACTTGAATGAAGTATAGTTGTAGGATCTTTTTTATTCCGTGTATTAAGGCATTCCCCGTTACATATCATGGACTGCTTTGGTCAATGTTTAGTATGTGGCTTGTGATTGCGTCAATTCCCTTGATGTGCATTATAACTGGCTTCTCATTTGCCTTATCTTGGATGCTGTTTTTCCCCAGTTTGTTTGAGATAGCATTTTTAATATCCTCCATTTTCGTGTCTCCTTTGTCTGTGGCTATAAGAAGGTCTCCTCTTCGGGTTTTCCTGGGAATCGCTTCAAAAATGCTCCACCCTGTACAGGAACGAAGTTAACACTGAATGGAATAAAAGATAATCAGGTAATCAGTTCGGTAATACTTTTATTTTTCCAAAGACCCCTCACAAGAGATGACGGTAGTTTTAAACAGGCACGCTTATTAAGTAAATTAATTAACTCTTCCTGTCAAACCTAAAGAATCTGTAATCGACACCTCGTAGAAATTTTGAATGCGACCGGCGGAATGTGAACCGTGTGTCAATTGATCGCGAAGCGGACTTTTAATCCACTGCGCTACTGAAGCTCCAACGTTATGGTTGAAATTGTTTATAATCCTCCAGAGTGTGAAAAAAACGAAATTTAGAAAAATGAAGTAGTATTTCAGTAAGGATCGTATTTTAGGAACTCTGAGTGGAGTGCTTATTTTGCAAAACAAAATACAAAGGTTCGAATCGCGCCTTCTGCTGCATCTACATATTACAAATCCGCTTTGTTTTAAAGTCAAATTTAAGGCTTAAAAATCGTTTGACAACCACATTAATTGCAAACTGCAAACTAATCTACTAACATTCCTGTTTATATAGCTCTACAAGTGCTCGTGCCTTTCTTTTCTTAGTTAAGCCAATTTCACAGTTTGAGAAACGCTGCAACAGTCATCCGTTAGACACTTAAATTATACTACAATGCATCTTAACTCTCGCATTTCTGCATAATTAACCCGTAACCCAAAAATAATAAAAGTAGGACCTGATAATACCATTCGTTCATATTGCAAATTTCACCACTTTTCTTTATGTTTATTTGCACGTTAAATTCAAGAGTCGGAAGTTCTAATAATGAATAAAAAGGCGAGTCTTAAATAAACATCGAAAATTAAAATATTTCAACACAATTTACTTATCTAACAATAAATCGACAAGGTTGGTTCTCAGAACACTAAACATGCTTGTTTGTTGTTTGGTACAACAACAACGAGATAAATTTGGCATGCGAACAAGCCATATAAATAAATTTAAAAAATTATATTTGAAGCGGAAACAAGAAATTTCTTTTATGATGACTTTCACGGCAAGAAGTAAATTTTAAATGTTTTGACGCGAATTAGTTTTTCTCCGAAAAATTCGGCTTGCATAATGATGAAAATTTCACTTTTAGAAATTTACTTGAGAAAAATTTACTTTTAAATTGATGTTATTGTTTAAAGTTCACGCACTTGAATTCAAGTTACGTTACAGAATACGAAATCAAGCTCGGTGTTTAACAGTTGTTACGAAATTTAGTTACTTTATTATTTGTTTATTGAGTCGCATACGATTTTCATTGCCATTGTTTTTCGAAAAGACTTATTAATTTTCCATTTTTAAACTGCTGTTTTAAATTGTCGAAGTTCAAATTAATTTTTGTTAAAATTATTGTGCTGAAATCCCCTTTTTTAATCGAAATTAAATATCCCTAAATTTAGGGATATTTCTAGGTACGGATTTATTTGCACTATTCACAAACTATGGCAAGTTAAATAAAGTGAAATTAAATTCTACAATGATAATAATATTCAGGAAACAAAAAGTTGTCCATAAATTATTAAAAATGATTTACTGAAAACAATTATGTAAGTTTCTCTATGCAAAAATTGCACTTTTAAATGTAGGATGCACGCAAGTTAAGCAACGTGGCTCTTTAAAAGTAAATCTAGTGAATTAAATTATTCCTGAATCATAACTGTTAAAAACTAGCATTGAAGAAAAAATACTTATCACTTACTTCACTGTCTTTATAGGGGAAAGTTATTACCAATTATAGTATGCTTGAAAGTGCATGCTTCCTTATAAACAATAAATGTATTAATGGTTGGAATCTTCGAACTGTTTCGTACTTATTGTAACAACGTCCGTGAGCAAGAAAGTATGCTCACATTGCTCACTTGTCTTAATTGTGATTAATTGATTGAGTAGATGTTTATTGTGTACGTTTTGGTTATTAACTAACTAACTACTATGAACACCGATTTTCATTTTTTAGGCGTTTCGCTGATTTCTTACTTTAAGAAACAATAAAAATCTAGGAAATGATAACATACAGAAGGAATTGATTAAATTGGGAGATGAAGAACTTTATAATTTGCTGGATGAATTGATAGAAAATGGAAAACAAAAATATAATTGAAACAATGAGCTAAAACGTAGCATACAAAATTTTGATTATTATTGAACTGCTAACGCTGCAAATAGAAGAAAATATTACGAATATCAAGGTGAATTTAAAAGGGGACGATCATTTTTTGATCAATTATCTGTTAAGCGAGATACAGGCGGTAACGTATACTGCTAAATTAAATCCCAATGTATTATTTATAAATTATTTTAGGCAAACTTGCAACAACAATAAGAGCGAGGGCATTAAGCACGGTCTGAGAATATCACAAAAATTACTTAAGCTGAACAAAATTATATTAATAGTTATGAAAAAGAGGGTACAAGTTAAAGGAAAATTATGAAAAAAATTGTTGTTAACATAGCAAACAAGCTACAAGAAAATTACCAAGAGAACCAGAAGCAGTTCCGGAACATAGTTAAAACCCAGCGCACAAATATTAGGAACCAAAACACAGAACTACAAATAAATATTGAAAATATATTAAAAACATGGAAGGACTACTTTGCGGTTAAATTCGATAAAAACGAAGATGAGGGTATACAAATAGAAGAGTTAGAAAATCAAGAAAATAGAAGAACAAATCACTGAGGAAGACAGAATAACATCGGAGCTAATAAAATAGGGAGAATCAAAAACAATAAGCGAGTTACAAGAAATAGTTCAACAAGTAAGGAACACAGAAACGATACCGCATGACTGGAAAAGGAAATAACGTAATCCCAATATACAAGAAGGGAGACTCAACAAATTACGACTATAAATCCATTTGTTTAGCACAAGTTACCTTGAAAATATGTTCTAAAATTTTAAAGAAAAGCCTAAGATCACAAACTGAAAACAAATTAGAGGAAGAATAGCCACATAGACAAACGCAATATACTCACTAAGTACGTGTACCTAGCTTTCCTAGAACTCGAAGCAGTTTTTGACAAAGTGTCTAAAACACATATATGGGAAACCCTAGAAAACCTCCAAACAAACCCAAAACTACAAAGAGTCATAACAAGCATATACCATAAAATGGTGGGAACCGTCAGATTTAATGGAAAAACCTTAAAGGATTTCGAAAATTGGAGTAAAACAAGGGGACATCTTAAGTCAACTAATGTTTATCACCAATTAATAAAGACAACGAAGAGATAAACAAGAACCAGAAAACTAGGGTGCTACAATCTAAACGGACTTATATACATTAGCTGACGATATTGTCCTGGTAGTAGCAAGCATAAATGATCTACAAAAAAATCTGGAAATTTGGAATACTTGGTCTGAAAGAGAACGAAATGAAAATAAACATCAACAAGAGCAAAATCCTAAAGAAGAGAGGAAATGAACCTCCAAACATAAGAATAATGGACAACCATTAGATAAAGGAAGATAGATAGAACTAAACTGGTACGGACACCTAGTACGCATGAGAAATGAAAAAATATCCAAGAAAATGCTAGATATTCCATCCGATGGCAAAAGAACGAGAGGCAGATCGAGAATCCAATGAGAGGAGAACATCAGAGAACTATCAGACAAGAAGGGGAAAACCGTCGCAGAAGCAAGATTATTCTTCTTCTTCTTCTTAGCTTGCCCTATCCATTCCGGACGTTGGTTACCATTTGGGTTACCATAATGGCAATACGTATTTTATTAGCTGCACTACGGAAGAGTTCTGAAGATGTGACTCCGAACCATTTTCTTAGGTTGGCGAGCAAGGAAATTCTTCGTCTACCAGGGCCTCTGCGTCCTTCAATTTTGCCCTGGATAATATTTTGTAGTAATCGATATTTGTTGTTATTTCGCATGATTTTTCTGCGTTTTACGGTGAACAAGATTTGAGGTCTGCAACCCATTCTGTCAAGACCTTCTTCATTGGAAATATGTACTGTCCATGAAATTTTGAGGGTTCTACGATACATCCATATTTCAAACGCTTCTCTTCTCCATAACTTCAGACAAGGTCCATGCCTCCACACCGTATAACAGAGTAGAGAATACATAACAAGATGTAATCCGTTTCTTAAGCATTAGACTAAAGTCTCGCGAGCAGAGCAGTGTTTTAATTTGTGTGAAGGTTGTTCTGACGTTTTCGATTCTGCCCTTAATTTCTCTTGAGTGATCTCAATCGTCATTGATTGTACAGCCTAGATAGGCGAAATGAGAAACTTTCTCTATGGGTTGATTGTTAGCAAACAGTGCGCCTTGTTGTACTGGGGATTTACTAATTGTCATGTATTTAGTCTTTTTTGTATTCAATTCCAGTCCATATTCTTCGCTTGCCTTCACAACTCTATCGAGGAGTTCTTGAAGTCGCTGAATGCTATCTGATATGACCATATCGTCAGCGTAACGGATGTTGGTGATGACTTCTCTATTGACTTTGATTCCCTGCTTAACTTTCTCGAGAGCTCTTCTAAATATATGTTCCAAATATAGGTTAAATAGGAGTGGGGAAATCACACAGCTCTGACGGACACCTCTTTTAATTTCAACCTGTTCTGTTTGTCCGCCTGCGGTAAATTTATCGAAAGCAATTTATCGAATGGCAATTGACCGAATGCAGTTTATCGAAAAACAATTGACCGAACAGCAATTTATCGAATAAGCAATTTATCGAATGACAATTGAACGAATGGTAAATTTATCGAAATAAAAGCAATTCGTTTCTTTTATAAATGCTTTGAAGTTGATTTATAATTTTAACGAAAAATTAGAGGAAGGAATGCACATTCTTCAAGAATTAGAAAGCTATTATTGTGAATCTCTGCAATTGTAATAGTCATGGCTTATCGCTAATGGGGTGGCTCCTAATCTCGGAAAATTCCAAAGCTAATTGCTGTGTTGTGTATCGAAAAATTAGAAGAAGGAATGCACATTCTTCAAGAATTAGAAAGCTATTATGTACCTACTTTGAAACTGGCTTTTAAAGCATATCTACTAAAATATTAAAATACTACTTCAAAGCCTGTTAGCGCTACCCAGGAAACACCACGTGGAGGTCGGCTTACTAGTTTCCCTTTTTTTTTGCAGTTTGTCGATCTTCCACTCTAACTGTTGCCATCTGACCCCAGTAAAGATTGGTGATAATTCTGATGTCTTTGTCATCTATGTCAGTCTCTTTCAAAGCTTGTACCTACCATTTATTTGTGTTGACATCTGTCGACGGCCTTGGCGTAATCCAGGAAGCACATATACACTTCGCAGTTGACATCCCTGCATTGCTGTAGCAGAACTTGAATTTATTGCAAATAATGCTTCACGGCTACCCAAGCCATTCCGGAAACCAAACTGCGTTTCACTGATATTCTCCTCGCACTTCCGGTATATTCGGCTATGGATGATTTTGAGGAATATTTTGAGTGCATGCGACATAAGGCTAATAGTACGAGAATCTTCGCACAACTTGGCATTTCCCCTATTCGGTATGTTAACAAAGGTTGATATCAACCAATTTTTTGGTAGTATGCCAGTGGTATATATTGGGTTAAAGAGTGCTGTCATCGCCTTGATAGAATCGTTGTTCATAATCTTAAGAATTTCTGATGAAATTCCATCCTATCCAACGGTTTTTCCATTTTTAGCACGTTTTATAGCATGCCTCACTTCAGAGATAGTAATTTCTGGACCTGTTTCTGCCTGGATTTCCGGTCGGTCTGGGCGTTGATCGTCGTTAAATAATTGTTGAACGTATTTTTGGCCATACTTTTAGTTTTTCTTCAATTTCAATGACAAGGTGTCCCTGTTCTTTTGATATGTTACCACTATTGTGCTTTTTAAATCTGCCAGTGGCTTCTCCTATCTTCTTATACATGTTAAACATATCGTGTTTTTGGTTGAAGTCTTCTATCTCCTTGCATTTCACATTCATCCATTCCTCTTTCGCTTTTTTAATCTTTTTCCTGACTTCTTTATGGATCTTCGTATAAGATGTCTGATTGATATTTTGGACTCTACGTCTCTCCTCCATCATGTCCAGTATTTCATCAGTCATCCATTCCTTTTTATTTTTTCGTGATGTGTCAGGTTTCAAATAATTGATACATACTTCATTGATTGTATCTTTAATACTATTCCAGGTTGTTTCCATTTCTGTTTCTGTAGGATATCTGTTACATGCTTCTATTTCTAGTGCCTGTCTCACTTCCTCTTGTATTTGTGCATGGTTGTGTTTCTCAAGGTCGTATTGCCTATATTCTTTTTTCCTTTATTTCTTTGAACTTTCTTTGGTTTTATCCGTACTTGACCTACCAATGGGATGTGGTCGGAATGCACATCAGCACCTGGGTACGTTTTAGCTGAGATTATACGATTTGATTTCTCACCAGCTTATTATGATTGTCCGCGGGGGATCTCCAAGTGTAAAGGTGTCTTGGTGGTAACTTGAAAAAGGTTATGATCAGTTGTTCTTTCTTCTCTACAAAATTGAACTAGTCTGCCCCCTCTTGGGTTTCTTTGACCTAGACCGAACTGTCCAACTATATTATCTTCTGCGCCTTTACCAATCTTAGCGTTGAAGTCCCCCATCACGATGATCGCCTCTCGTTTTTTGGTGTTCTTAAGTAGTGTTTTGATTTGATCATAAAAGGCTTCCACTTCGTCTTCGCTTTTGTCGCTGGTTGGACCTGTATCAGGCTGATGTTAAAATGCATTCCTTTTAACTTAAGCATTATTACCCTATCTGTTTGTGTGATACATCCAAGTGTCGTGGGTTGTGTTCTTTGATTTATTATAATGCCGACTCCATGATAGTGTTGTTTGTCATTATTACCGATGTAATAAATTTTGTGCTGGTCTATCTCAAGTACCCCCGTTCCTGGCCACCGCATCTCACTAATGCCCATAATATCGATTTGAAGTATTCTCATCTCCTTGTTGGTGTTGTGTATCTTTCCTGCTTCAAACATACTTCGAACATTCCATGTACAGATCTTTAATGGTGCAGTTCTTAGGTTTCTATTTATTATCAAGATTATTGGAAAGAGATAAAAACAACTTTAAAAAATGGGCTAAAACCCAATGCCGCGGGCATAGTTCTACAGAAAGAAGAAAAAGAAGAACATAATGCAGTATCTTATGACTTTACTAATGGAAGAAGTGCCTGAATGTGTGTTTCAAGAAACCGAGCATCGAACGCCAGAAAAGATTCTCGAATGAAATTTGCAAGAGATAGATTAACGCTGGCTGACGGAACTGGACAGTCGACCAACAACCACGAGTGAGGTGTGCATTGGTACGCGGCTGAAGTTAAAATAAATCTTAATGAACGAGATAATTGGACAATTAGTGAAATATAAATTAGACTGAGTTAGTGTGTATTTAATTCTAGGAATTATAGTGCAGTAAAACTACTTGAAACAGATATTACTACAAGTACTTATTTCATTATTTTTTTCTTTGCCATTATGGTATTGTAATTAATCCACTGGTTGACCCAACATCGTTTATATTTATTTTTGTAGTAATTACGCAGGGGTTGCTTTGAACTCCGCATTTTTTTATTTTGGAATTTTGTTTCGGTTTCCGTGGAAAAAATAATTATTTTCGACCTCCTGATTAGTAAGTGGGCCATTATTGACGAAAAACTAGAACAGTAAGTGGAATTTACCGCTTGTTTATTGTTGTCATAGTAATGAATGTAATAACAGTACTATAATGTTAACTTACGGGAACTAGTACTGGTAAATGAACATTATACACTGCCACGTGACTTCGCAATTTTATTGTGACAGCTGTCAATCATGTTAATTTAATTTGAATATTATTACGTTTTTGATATTTTTCCAGGCGGTCGAAAAAATAGTATATGTGCCTTGTTCCGTAAGTATTTTTTTGGCCTCGCATACTTAGAAAACCTCGGCTATGCCTCGGTTGTGCTCGCCCAAAAAAATACTACTTACGAGCACTTGGTACGTAATATACCTAATACTATTAATGCGTGAAATAAATTAATCATCATATTATATTATTGTTATCAAACCATTTACTCGATGTTCGAATTAGAACAAATTGTAATGTTACATGCAAATTTAAAAAAAATAAATAACTAATTTGAATTTAATGATTCTACATATGTACAATAGAAAGTTATTTTAATATACGTTTATTTACATTTATATTGTATTAGCATTTAATAAAACTGATATTTAGAAGTTGCCCTAGTTTACTATTTCCCAGACGAAAGCCATCAATTATCCCAAGGGTTGCAGACTTAAGTATATAAGAAGGAAGGGGTGTGTGTGTGCCCCGATACCCGAGAGGGTTTCATCACGGGTAGATTATCAGTGGTGGTAAAACCCTCGACAGTCGAATTATATTTTGCAGTGACATGACAATAATAATTAAAGTGTGATAATAAAGTGGCACCTCTGACTTAGTGCTTGTAGCTTGCGTGGCATGTTGTCCATGTCTAATCAAAAGATTAGCTTACAGGTAAGACCATTTACAAAGAGGTACTGGCGGATAGTAAGCTCCCGTGAAGCTACTTCTGGTTATACCTTTGCGGTCTCAGTCTGTTTTTGCGATAGGGGTATGAGAGATGTCCGGACAGGTAGGCAATTAAGATATTGCTGAGTGTGTGAACCGGGGGTAGGAAGAAGTGGAAGAGCTCTGTGATAGAGCCCCACAAGGGCTAGCCCGTGAAGCAGTTAATGGAAACCCAGGGAAGTCGAAGTAGGTACAAACCTGTATCTAGTAAAGGGCACACCGAAACGAGGGGGCCGGAGACCCCCAGTGAGTACACCTTAAAGTGGTAAGCCTTCCAGAGCAGTAATTGTAATATTTGTTTTATGGCAATGGCGAATGCGCCGCCACTGGAGCTGTAAAGGGTCTTACGCACTGCACTGTTTGTGTCCCCCGCTTTCTGTACAGCCCCTTACATAAAACGAGAGGTTAGCGGTGAGTTTAAACAACCGACTAACATAACTAACTAATAAACGAACTTATGCCTGACAAATGACCCAAAAATGACAAACAATTCCCCTTTACTTTTACCTCCCTAACACACAACAACAAATAATGTGTCAACTCCTCTTGTACACACTTTTTTAATTCTGGTTTCGACTAAAAAAATATTTGGAATTTCATTCTAACCGCTTTATGTAAAATATTTGAACATTTACTTCTGGTTCGAAGTTTTGACCGACATTGAATGCAATATCCGGACTGTTCAATCGTAAACTGAAACTTTCAGTGGAAAAAACCTCAGGAATTAAAGATGCCCCCATGCAAAGTACTGCATCTGATAAAAACAGATTAGATTCTTTATAGGCGCCGATATTTTACCTTCGTTTTTAAAATCAATTTAATACCTAAATATTGGGCTTTTCCAATCTTTCTAAATTGTTCATATCTTCCAATGTTACAGTTTCAGTGATTGAAACTTTGGCGTAATTTTAAAAAAATACTTACCAGTAGTAAGACAAACTCTAAACTTTAACTCAAACTTTTTTCCTTAACTAAGCTGTTGCCCATAAACAAAATTTAATCTGACATACATAGGTTGTTTAAAAAGAAACCGAATTTTTGCTCTAGAAGAAAACAACTACACGAAATATTTTTATAAATACGTTTATTTATTCGAAATGATCTCCCTCTGCATCAAAAAAACGTTCAGAATGAATGATGAGTGATGAGCATTTCAAAACACTATTCCACCTCCTGTTTTGGTATCTCGTTCAGTACTGCGGTCACGGCGGCCTCAATTTCGAGAATATCCTTGTAATGTATCCCTTTCATCAGAATCTTTAGTTTAGGGAACAGAAAATAGTCGCAGGGAGCCAGATCGGCGAGTAGGGTGGATGATCAAGAATAACGATACCTTTTAGAGCCAAAGATGGACGCACGGCGGTGGCTTTGTCTGAAGGTGCATTGTCGTGCAGTAGCGTCCAGCTTCCTTGCCCACGATACTCGGGCCTTACTTGTAAAATTCGGTTCCAAAAACGTTTCAAAATACCCAAATAATATTCCGCAGTGATATTCTGTCCACTTGGGACCAATCCCTTGTGCACAATACATGCATATAGGTATTCAAGAAACGTGTTATCCCTTGAGAAAAACGTGATATTCTTCTTCAAATGGAATTTTCAGGGAGAAAACTTTGCTTATGTTCAATGATTTTTTGTTTTATTTCCTCTGAAAGTTGTAACTTAAGAGACCAGCAGAAATTGCAGTTTTAAAATCGTCACAAAAAAATGGTAACTAACAAAAACTCGGAGAAAACTTTCGAAATTAAATTTTCAGGAAGGAAACGACTGTTTCGCAGTTCCTTTTTCATTTGTTAATTTAAGTTTGAAGATATTTACATTCTAATTTCGAAATCATTTCGAAAGTTTAGCTTAAAATTCAACATTTTTCAAGTTACATACCCTTTGATTTTTCTAAAAACACATAAATAATTGAAAAACAGGCAAACACCTCTCAGCCCAAAGTATTACCTGAAAAATTGGTAAATTCTGGGAATGCTTTCAAATGTAATATTTATCTTCCTAGCTAAGAAAAATTGTTAATATATTTATTTAAAAAACAGTTTCAAGAATTTCAGAAATTCCAAAGCTCCTCAGGAATTTTATCAGCACAATCTGAACTCTTTCAGGTTAAATTTCCTTAGATAACCTGAAAAAAGATGATAAAAACAGAGAAATTGCGTCGATATTTCCGGACTAAAACCAATAATTTCGTAGTTAAAAAAATTATTGGTATTTTTATTTAGAAAAGCCTTTAAAAGATTTTTGGAAGTTTCAGACCCCTTTAGTGTCTCCTCGAACACAGATTGAGTTTTTCAGACTGAGTATTCTGAGGTTACCTGAAAAAATAACGAAATACGGGAGATTTTTTAGTAGTAAAAGTTTCTTGGTTTTACCACAAAAAAACAAGTATAAAGGAGCTTTGGGAATTTTAGGGATATCCTCTGACATAGCCTTTCTGATAAAATTAAGGAATTACAGTAGATTCTTCAGGAGCGCCAGGAATTATTGATATATTCATTAAAAAGCAAATTCAAATATTTATCGAAAAATACTGAGCTTTTTAAGAGTTTTCTCAAACATAGGTTGAGTCTTTTTTAGACCGTATGTTCCTAGGGTTCCTGAAAAAATAAGGAATTACAGTGGATTTTTTAGGAGGAAAACGATTTAATTCTCGATGAAGATTATTGAATTTTTCATTTAAACAACGAGTAAAAATAATTATTGGAAAAATCAAAACTTTTCGGGAGTTTCCTCAAACATAGGTTGAGCTTTTTCAGGCTGAATATTCTTAGATTGCCTAACAAAATAGGAAATTTCAAGCTCCTTTTTTAGGAAGAAAATAATATAATCTTTGTAGTTTAAAAATTATGCACTTCGAATAGGGATTTTCCTGAAAGTCAAAGTTCTTCAGGTGGTTTCCTTAGCAATAGGTAGAGTTCTGTACGTTAACATGTTCAGGTTGTCTGATGTGTATGCTCCAAGAAGTTTGCCAGGCAGTCCAACCCCGTTCAATCTAATAAAATTTGTAGTTGTAAATGTGAACAACTCTGCGCTCAAACCATCTCAACCACGGCCCAGTTTCTGATTCAAATTAATATTTTTTAAGTGACCTTGATATAAATCATATACTTAACTTAAATTTCGTATTCTTGTCCTCTTTTGAATTTAAGTTGCATAACCTTTTCTTTATACATTGTTTTGATTTTTTTTTAATTTTACGAGCTTTTCTTTGTGTATTTTTAACCCTTTCTCTTTCAGCGTGTCTTCATTAAAATTATTTATGTTTACGGGGCATTCCTAAATTTTTGAAGTAAAACAACTAGACTGACTGTAGTCGACTAATTAATGCAAATAATTTTATTATCTTCTTCTTAATGCCATAACATTTTTAAGTACGTTGGCGTTGGTTTTGATACCCAAACCAAATTTTATTTTATTTTATTATATCCATCAAAATTACAAAGAAGAATTCATGTGGCATGTGTTATATTCTTATATTACACCACTTGGCTGCCAACGATATTTCTGTTGCAGAAAATGAAGCTCAAGTAATAAAAGTCGCAACAATCGCTGAATCAACAATCAGAGGTGCTAAATTTGAATGTTAGAAATACAGGATATTGAAGCAATTAAAATACCGCTTTATGAATTTAACTTTGTGCAACAGCTGATGATACTTTGTCAATTTTTACTTTTCTTTGAGTAAAAAATAATAAATGACATATTCAGTTTTTCTGGTCTATTCTACACAACAACATAAGCATTAAATTACTAATCAATCTTGACAGAGTAATTGCTAATCCTGCAAGAAACGTTTCTGTAAGTAATTAAGTTACAAATTAATATCCTTTTGTTTATTATTTATTAATGACAATCCACATCAAATACTAATAGTGACATCCCTCTACAATGTTATAGTCATTACTATTTACTAAATTTACTTAGTCATTTGAACAGTTTTGTAAGTAACGACGATTGGATTTTAGAAATACGAGCATTCCAAATTCTGACGTTAATTTCTTCTTCCTCCTCCTCTTATGGCCGAAGGTTAGGCCAATGGCCTGTTAATAACTCATAAATATGAGTACTGGACAGGAGTATAACCTTACCCATCGATAGAAAGATCAGGGATGAAATACTATCGCGAAACTAAAAGTTTATTACTGCGCCTTCTACAAATTTCGGTGTCGAGTACAATTTATAATTTCGTAAACCGTGGTCTTGCATTTAAATAATAAATTTTTATGTAGGTTGCATGACTAATAAAGATATTTCGGGCAAGATAAAGGATTTCGTAATATTACAAACTGAATACGCATAGAAAGTTTATTCTTAGAATGTTAGAATTGCTATAATAAAATTAAAGGTGTTATAATTGTTGTTTCCCAAATTGTTGCTGTTTTAGTTGGTTAAATAATTTAACACTAAAAAATATTGGCTCCTTCGCCACATTCAGGGCCGTAACTAGGGGGGAGCAGGGGGGGCACGTGCCCCCGGCGGCAAATTTTTAGGGGGCGGCATATTTTGAAGAAACGAAAAACATACATAGAGAAGAAATCGGCGAACTGAATTTAAACAATATCGCCAACGAATTTATTTCACAAACCAGTATGAGGCGCAATATGTTTCAAGTAATGTAAGTTTTTATTATATGTATACAATGTATATTGTATATTATACATAGTTACTGTTTTTTCCGTTTCTCAATAAAAATGATTTTAATTTTATGCGTTATTTTTTATGTTTTCCGGAGCTTAAATTAGATAATCAGTGGCAAAAATATAGTCAATTGGGAGCGTTAAGACTGTGGATTTAAACTCAAATTTTTCAAAATTTTTCGGGGGAGGACCGAACCCCCCTATCTACCTGGTAGGCCCCCGGTAAGTATACCCTTCAAATAAAAATTTTCAAAATCCGGCACCTATGGTGGGGGCGGCAAATATGAGTTTGCTCCCCCTGACAAAAGCTCTAGTTACGGCCCTGCCACATTTAATAAATCTTACTGTAAATAGGTATATTCCGATAGGTACCTTTAATAATAAATTATCTAAATAATTTATTTACTATTATCATTATTAGTTTGGTAAAAACCCCAGAATGTATAATAAATTCTGGTGTTTGTCAGAATGTAATTTCTTTATGAATATAAACCTATATCCGTTACTAGCCAAATTGTTGCAGCAGCATACAAATTTCATTCATGGTTGAAACAGAAATTCTTAGAAAGTTCTAACCAAACTGCAACTTTTTCCAAAAAAACTTTATTTAATTCTTTACAATATTATTTCTGACAAACAAATCATGCTGCTTTAAACATTTTAAGAAACCATCTAAATGTTATTTGAATAGATTAAAAGTAAATGTATCGACATTTAAACTCCGCGAGGTAGTAAGGCCGGCAACATGAAGAGTTAAGGCCTCATAATTCGCTTACAACACGTTTTGCAAATTAACCGGTACTAAGATTTTGAAAATCCATTCAACATTTTTTGTATAGGTACTAAGTTCATACGCGTAAGCGATAAGACAAGGTAAAACTCAAAGATTTTTTTAAATTAGAAGGCTTTGACAAAATGACTGAATTAATAGGACTGCTTCTGAGAGTTGTTTTAGTTTTCATTGTTTTTCTCGAAACCTTCTAAAGTGAGCAAATTTCCTTGAGTTATAAAACAATTTGTTTCGAGTGTTGGGACACCCTGACTTTCATTTTACACAGGTAATCGCAATCTAAATTTCATCATCATCATCATTAATTGACATGGAGCAGATCCCCGTGGATCAATCCTGGATTACGCCAGGCCCACCCCATGCCAATAAGGTGTGAAGGGATTTGTTATGATGGGTACACGGGTAGGGATTGGGAGCACTGTGTAACGTTAACATGCCTACGATGCTAGCCGCTAGACACCGCTTCTACAATGCAAGGTAGTTAGTAGGTCACATATTCAATGGGAGTTGAATATATGACCGAGATAGTTTATAAATAAAATTATCTGCAAACATTTATTTTGTCATCAAAATGTTTGAAATACATTATGCTCAGGCTTCTTGTCATGCTTAAAAGTTTCCCTACATATCGCTTCAATTTCTCTAACTTTTCTCGAATTGTTGTTTTATTCATATTGCTTCTATTCTTATAATAATTATAACATCATATAATTTCTTTAACTTTTTTGAACATGTTAAATACATATATCGTGTTTAGCTTCAAGTTATTGTATTTCATCACTTTCTTTTGATAACCAATCTTCCTTTGCGGTTTTGATCTTAAATCGTAAAGACCGACTGCGATCCTACGTTTACTTCGGTTTATTTGGAGTAAGTGTTCAGTGGTTTTAGCAGACGGTTGCAAAACATACCCGCGTTAAACTACCAAAACGCATTCACTTTACCATTTACAAAATTTTTAATATTTGGCTTAGTTGGCAAGGTTAGAGCAGGCCAAACAATCCAAGAGGTTAGGTTAGTAGTCCGAATGGGACCTTCGCTAATAAACCCAGGGAAGAAAGATAAACCTACGTTCACAGCACGTAAACATTCAAATAGCTCTAAAACATCCGTGAATATAGTGCAAATTTTAAAAATAAGGACAATTTTTATTATAGTAAAGCTTTGCAAATTTTTTTAGTATAAACTTATCACACCCGAAGAATTCCCCGTTTGTTCTGGTACAATAATATCAACACACTTCGTTCTATCGTCATACTTGCGATGCCTTCAAAGATTAAGTTTTTCTATATCTCAAATAGTTTTCATCTTTCGACTATACCACACTCCTATACCACTTTCGATGCCAAAAACTGCTGGCAAGAAAACTACCTCATTAAAGAATTAAAAATAAACCAGCAAACAATACATCTTCGCAATTCTTTGATAAACCTCTGTTCAAAATCTTCTTCTTAAGCTATTCCGTTGCTTCTACATATGCTCTGCAATGTTAATTTAATTGGAACCTTTTAAGTAGGCACCTCAAATTCTAATAAATGTTTTCTTCTTCGAATTATATCGGTTAACATTTTCATTTTCTTTGGGCTAGTCTAACTCAAAAAAATTATTAATAGCTATAGCGGACCAACAACAGAAGTCCGCTTACCTTTCTTGATTTTGATAGTATTTCGCTCAAGTATAGACTAATAATTTATTGACTTCAGACCTTGCCTAATACAGGGTGTCTCACTATATTTTGACTGATTTTACAAGCTTATATTTTCTAAATGGGATGAAGTATTAAGGTGCGGTTTTCACCAATGAGTTTCACATGAGCCCAAGTTTTTTTTGTGGTTTTTACGAATATGCTAGTCCTTCTTTAAAAACCTAAATTAAAATGGCATTATTTGGCAGACCAGATACTTCATACAGTAGTATCTTCATAAGCGTTTATCTCGGTCATTTCTCATCCGATTTTAATTTTTAAAATATCGTTTGAACGCTAAAATATGCGCCTATTCTTATTTCTACAAATAAGAATAGGGTTGCATTTAAAAAAATGAAGTATCTGGTCTGCCAAATAATGCCATTTTTATTTCGGTTTTTAAAGAAGGAATAGCATATTCGTAAAAACCATAAAAAAAACTTGGGCTCATGTAAAACTCATTGGTGAAAACCGCACCTTAATACTTCATCCCATTTAGAAAATATAAGCTTGTAAAATTAGTCAAAATATAGTGAGACACCCTGTATTATAGCAACAACTTCTAAAATGGCAAACTATGTAGTTGTAGAAATAAGTGTGAATGGTTTCCCTTTTGTTGGTATTCAACATACGAGATCTGTCTTACCCTATTTTGAACTTCTCCTACGGATATTAACATACGTAAAATTAGATAGAGATTTCAAAAATGTATAAATGTAGAGGGTATTCTACTTAAAATAACGGCGAAACCGGAAGTGACAGAAACTTGTGTTCTGTTCGACATCTTGAAAAATAAAACGATATAGTATAGGGGTGCCCCAGGTTTCATTGACACCCTGTATATTCACTTCTGTAAGTTACATTTTCCAACTCCAAAAAATAAAAGTAAAATGGGGTGAACCTGTTTTCATTTACACCCTATATACAGGGTTACTGGTAATTCGATACATTCCTTTGGAGATGTGATGGGACAGGAGCTAAGAAACAAATTTAACCCGAACATACATTATGCAAAACTCAATAGTTTTTGAGATATTTCAATTTTTGTGTTTTTCTCAAAAAAGTAGATCTTAATGTCTTTAAAGTTAATTTTTAAAAAATCTACTTGACATTTTCTGAACTTTTTGACTGGGTTACTTGTCCCACTCTATGGTCATCCGTTTCGAATGGAAAATATCCGGAAACATTTCGATCATGTGAAAATTTTAAATAAAAACTTATTAAAAATGATTTCTAAAAATCAGCTACGAAAATTACCTATTCGTTTTTCTCAGAAATTATTTTTTTATTTTTGCATAATGTATGTTAGGTTTAATTTGTTTCTTAGCTCCTGTCCCATCATATCTCCAAAGGAATGTATCGAATTACCAATAACCCTGTATAGTTAGTAGCTTTTTCAACAAAGCCTTATTTATTCTTTACAATATTATTTCTAACAAACAAAACAGGCTACGCTAAATATCTTAAGAAACCGTCTAAGATTTAGATTTAGGATGTTGATATTCTAAAGTATATTTATAAAGTGTACACTAATTATAAACAATTCCTACATCATGCAACCATGTGATATTTAAGCAATTCAAAATTTAGCAAGCGTTCCAGACACTGTTTTAAATTTTTAATTAATTAAATAAACGTTGCTTAATTAATCAAATTAAATATTTATTTATTTAAATGTATAAATGCAGACGTTTACATAAATATTAGCTTTCTTCATATATGAATTTACATTAAATCTTTTTAATTCTTAATTAGTTATCTCTTAAATATCGGTACTTACAATGGCCTTAGAACATTTTCAGGATAAAGTTGACCATGGACAAACAACGCAACTAATATTTTTGAAGTTATGTCAAAAACAGGTAATTGTTTCATTAATTTAGATGTTGTTAAAGTAACAGTCAAGGGGTTGAAGCGGGAGGTGGTAACTGGGATAGGTGTTAATTCACCCGAAGGGGTTCACCTGTCCCTATAGGTAGTTGTAGGGCTTTGCACTACCGCCCACCACTATCTAAGACTGCCTTCCGCGTGCTTGGCAATATGCGATCCTAGTGATTGCATCATTCTCCTGATAACCCTGTTGAAGCCAAACCCAGCGGATCTAGACCGGAAGGTCGATAAACATCCCCCAAGCCAAGATGAAAGCTATTTTTGCTTTGTTCGGTTTATTATATTTCTGGCTGTCTTCCAATCTTCCCCGTTGGGAACATGCGCTAGAGGTTTTGGCTACTACAACCTGTTATCCTCAGGAATCCCTACACTTCCCGGGAAATGTGTTTGAAGTAGAAGCTCAAGAGTTTGTTCCCCGGTAGTAGTGTAGCCTCCTTGGTCCTTTTTAATGTATCCAATACTGGTTTGTTTTTCTTTTAATAGCTTTTTGCAATCTAGAGCATTCTGAAGTTTTCTCTACCCCTTCGCAAAACCTCCTCCACGATGCTTTTTTGACATTCCTTATTGCATAAGTATAGTTAAGTTTAGAGGCTTTATACTCCTCCCACTCATCGGTTCCTTCGGTCCGGTTAAAAAGTCTGCGTACTTCCGCTCTTAGCGTAGATAGTTCAGGGTTCCACCATGTGGCCCCTTTTTTCTCTCTTTTAGTTCGCAGACGGCAGCTTTCCTCATGAGCTGACATTATCTTTGAAGTGATAATATCATTCATCAATTCTAAGTATGCCGCTGTTTGAGGCCTGGTTGAACATTCCTCCAGTCCCTGTCTGAGATGCTGCCGAAACAGCTCCCAGTCGCAGGTCCTTGGATCCCTGTATGTCTCTATACCCTGTCTCTCCCAGCTTATATCGAATCTAATATATCTATGATCCGATAGAGGTGGTTCTTTTGAAACATGCCACCCTTTTACTTCTCTCATTACAGAAGGAGTCCCGATTATTATATCGATAACTTCCTTCCTTGTATTTACGTTTGCTAATTCTAGCCTACTACTAGATATGAATTCTAATAAGGACTCACCTCTTGTGTTGGTATCTGTGCTGCCCCAGACAGTATGATGGTGCGATGCATCGCATCCAAACACTAGCTTAGCTGCAGTCCTTTGTCCCCACAGTTGCTAACCAGGTCTCGAACTTCTCTAGTCTGTCTCTATCTAGCCTTACTCCCACAACACCCACACACAGCTCTATGGGAATGGATCATTATTTCCTGTTTACCCGTGGAACCAACATGGAACGAAAACTATAAATATTTTAAAATCTTCGGATGAGAGTTCCTTAACGGGAATCATCCGCAGTAGGGCATCCACCCTCAATCTTCCTTCCAATGACCCTTCTCCTCTTGGTTCTGGGGACCCTGAATCCGGGGCACCCACTCAAGAGAAGAAACCGTTGTGGCGTGGCCCGAAAACGGACAAAAAAGGCAGCCAAGGTGGCTCAAGGGACCTCCTTTCGAGGAATCGAAGCCCCACGGCCTACCACTAGGGAGGTTTCGCCTAAGGAAACGGGCTCCAAATGGGGTCACCCTGAAGGTGAAACTCCACCCGGTACCAGTAAGCCGATCAAGAAATCTAGGCCGGAACTTAGCTATAGCAAACACTGCCAAGGGTATCAAGGTAGCGGTAGCCGCATTAGGTTACCCGATTGAACGGCTACCTATGGCGTCGACGGGCATAATATAAACTGCTCTCCACCAAAAGCTGGACAGGCTCCCCGCTGGGTGTCTCCCCGAATTCGAGGGACTCAAGCACACAGAGTAAGCTGAAAGCGGTCATCACGGACATTTTACCATTGGATGAGGCTCCCTCCGTCTCCTGGAGGGCGAGAGCCTTCCAAAATTGAAGAAGATGGTGCTTACCGGTGGATAAGACCGCAAAGGCATAACCCCACTGTCCACACGGAGCAGTGGAAAATCAGAAACTCCCAGATGGTCGAGTCCAAAGGAATCATCCTGGGAGTCGAAAAGCATCAGCCGTCCTTCTTGAGTAGAACGGCTTCTGAGTGCAAGCGTGCATGGTGACGGCTACCTTTTGAGATCCGAAACTGTCTCATACAAACCACCCTCCGACCATGAAGGAGGAATCACTTTGCAGCACCACGGCGGGAACCTCTGAGGACCCGCCGGATGACTCTGAAGAAAAGACGGAAAAGCGAAGTTCGACCCTACGACGTTCAGCCTCTCCGAGGGAGAGAAGTCCGACGACAACCTAGAGGCCATGGAGATAGCCGCCCCAGAAGTAGATAGTTAAGGTAAAAAAACTGCGTCTCTCCGTCGGCTATTGTAAGCCAGCAGATTGCCTGGAGACAGATGGACATAGCTCTGATTCAACCATGGGTTGGTCATGGATCTATCAGAGGATTAGACCGCTCATGACTATAACGCAGTTATACCTACAACGTGTTTATACGTTTCAAATAGCTTAAACACGAATGCTCTACCTGCATGTAAGTCACCTTTGCACAGTTCAATATGAAAACTGATAGGTCCTCTGAATTCGTTCATTGAAACTCTAGGTGCATTACATTCTCTTTTATTTTTTTACTCGAAAACTATTAGTTTGGCCGAAAAAATACAAGAAATATTTCTAAATAAATCAGGTTTTCTGAGTGTATTTTTAAATATACGAATTCCGTTGCCTTAAAAAGTTCTATTAAAAAACTGAGGGGATTGTAAATTTAATCCCCTTATAAGAATACGAGTGGATGAGGAGAATATTCCTGAGTAGTCTTCCTCTTAGTAAAACCTCCACTGATTTTGATCCAAATTTAAAATTTAAAAAAACAACTTTTACTTCATTTCTGCAGAGACGTAAAACTCTCCAGGAAGGCATTTTAAGATAAGATTTATATGAAAAAGTATCCTCAATTTTCGCCCAGAAATCACCTCCTGAATTTTCTCCATATACTTCGAAAATACATTGTAATTTCTTTAAGTTATTCTGAAAGAACGAAGCTTAAATTTAGTAAAACTTTTGTAATCTTAATAACATAGCAATAAATCTAAATACCTTTTACTATAACAAATTATTATTCCAAGTAGTCGTTTGTTTCTTTGACATTTTATTGGAAATGTAATAAAATAATTAACGATGCAGTAATACAAGTAGGTATTACATTTCACAGCGCAATGTAGTTGCAATAATTAAGAAAGCGTTTTCCGGTTTGCAAACGATTTTCCCATCTTTGGAAAAGTCTATTAACATTTACAAGTTTTTTATTTATGGGAACCATTAACGTTTGGAATTATTAGAAAATTAAGATTGCAATTTATATACGAACAATAGTAAATTTTTAGATGAACGACGTGTAACACGTTTTTAGCAAAATTAAAAACATGTCTTGTTCGCTTTCTATTTACCTGTTAACTTAGAATTTATGACTATTTTACAAAGAAATGCAGAAAAATATGCAAGTGTACATCTGCTTTTCACCAAATTACAAAACGTGATGTACATATAAAGAAGAGTTAAGTGCAAATTATAGCGCGGGAGTTACGCAATTCTTTAAATTAAAATATTGATAAAACATTCCAGCAACCCACCTTTTTAAATTTTACTTTTTACAAGTTCGGTATCTTTTGAAAACTTATCAGGCTATGACGCGCGTATCCTTAGATAGTTGGAGCCCACACTGAGAAAATGAACAGGTAGAGGTCAAAAGTCATCTGCCCTCCAACTATTAAGTAAAAGTGATTATATGCATTCAAGCTGAGAAACAAGAAGCCTTTTCTAAGGCGTAAAAAATATGTCTTGCAGGTCATCGATTCTTTACGTTTCCTTTTCCTTGCTTATGTCGGCAGACGGTGGGTCAGCGTCTCCCAACATTTTTCAGGAGCACAAGACAACTTTTTCAGAAGATGAGATTAAGGCTTTTAAGGAAAAATATACTTACTAAATAGAAATTGATTAATCGTACTTTCGTTAATAAATGGTCAAAAACATTATTTACCAAAATATTTTTCGGGCGTTAGATATTCCTCGTATAATATTATGTACCGGGTGATCATCGGAATTTATAATTAGAGGAATTCAAGACAGATATTTATTTTAAGTGAGAAAAAATATTAAAAACATGAAAATAAAAATTAAAAAACGAAGCAAAAAGCACACTTTTTGGAAAAGTGTTTGGAAAAGTGTTCGAAGAAAGACAGAGCGAGCAGGACGAGAATGGAAAGAAAATCAAAGCCAGGAAGAATGAAAACTTAATCAAAATCAAATTTCAAAGAAGGTATAATGGAAACTAATCACATATCACATGCCATCTCATCTCACCTCGTATCAGAAGAGAAGAAAGGCGAAATAACAAAAATGTCCATACGGAAATGATTCTAATTGAAGAAAGGCTGTAATTTAAGGGAAAGAAGCTTTGACCACGATCTTATTTCACTTTCTTATCTCATTTCATCTCAAGTCTCAAGAAGGACGAACGATAAAAACAAAAGAATAAAAATAAAACCGAAGGAAGAAATAAAAAAGGGAGACAAATAAATCAAACCAAAGTCATATTTCAGTGAGAGAGAAAAATAATCGAACCTTACACTATTCTATCTAATAAATAAAGGACGAAAGTGATAAACAAAATATTGAAGGAGTCGAAACAGAAGGAAAGATATAAATAATTCAGGGTGGAATCTAAATTTCAAGCAGAAAAAAAGTGAATTAAATCTTATCGCATTTAATACCCTACGAAAAACGAATGGGAAAAGAAAAGACTAAAAATTAAAAAGAGGAAAAAGAATAATCATAACAAGGAATAATAAAAGTCAAACTCTAATAAGACAAAGAAAAATTGTATCTTAAACAATTTTTTATAAATGAAGAAAGGCGAAAGGTAAAAATCAAACGAACACACATGTCGAAATATGAGAGATGAAGAAAGAGTAAACATAGTCCGGGAAAGGTAAAAAGGATCAAATCTCATCTCATCAGGGGAAACACAAATAATAATTCAACACAGACTAAATTTCAAGCTGAGAAAAATATAAAAACATGAGAATAAAGATTAAAAATATGAAGAAAAACGCAAACCTTTTGAAAAAGTGTTCGAAAAAATGCAGAACCAACAAGACCAGAATGGAAACTAAATTAAAGCCAAAAACAATGAAAACTTCCCAGTTAGAAAATCAAAAAAAAAAAAAAGATAAAATAAGAAAACGGAAAAAACTTTTCAATGATTAAAAGTTTTTAAAATTTGAAATACAAATTTAACTTTGGAGAGACGTAAACACAAGTCTAGGAGAAGGTTTTTGTTTTACGTTTAAAACGTTCATAAATTAATATAAAAGGCATCCGACCTAACATTTAAAAAAAATGTTCTGATGTTCGAGTTTTCCCATATTTTCAAAATTTTAAATAATCTCAATCTTTGAGGCTTGTTGCTTAACCTCGAGTTGAAATCTCCAGCCAAAGAAAGAAACCTGAAAAGAGCACAGCGTTCAAATGAATTTCCTAAAATTTCTAAATAAACCTAAGATTTGTTAAACTGCCAACTGTAAATACCGATTTTTTGAAAATCTTCTGCATTTATTGCCATCCAAAAAAATTTTTCAAATAATCTCAAGTTTTAGCGTACTTTCAACAGCAAATACAGATTTTTCGATTCTTGCCCTGTTCAACTTTTTCGCATAAATTTTCAAACCCTTCTAAATAATCTCAAGCTTTCTTCATTTTTTGCTGCAAATACCGACTTTTCGGAAATCTTCAAGGTATTAAAAATCATGTTTAAGCTTAGTTCAGGAAACGTCCTTAAATCCTTAATTTTTTGAGTTGCTATTAGTCAAGACTTGGGTGCAAAGCTAGTTTGTCTCATAGGGGTGCACCCTAAATAACGCTAAATGAATTAGCACCTACTGGCAGCCAGATAATTGTTTCGATCTTCTGGCCAAGTACACACTTACAAGACAAAATGACTCAAAACAAGAATAACAAAAACTGTTCTCCTGAGAACCATGTGACTAGAAAACTCGGACCTAACATCCGAATTTGCCAGTTAATTGTAGAAGGAATTAGTAGAGTTAAATGCCACTTTTACAAAGATTTTGAAGGACCATCATACAAACGATAACGTCCACGAAGTAACAATTAAAATCGGAAAACTAACTCTTAGCAATATTTATAAACCTCCAGGTAAACCATGTCCAAGAACAAGTTCTAAATACATGTAACCATCCTACTGTTTTTGTCGGTGACTTTAATAGTCACCATACGCAATGGAAATATAGACAAACTGATAATAATGGAGAGAGAGGCAGTAGTAAACTGGGCCGAAGGAAACAACATACAGCCTATCTTCTTTAAATCAGCTACGTGGGGACGGGGGTACGACCCCGACATGTGTTTTGTCACTGCAGATAAAAAGAACATTCTGTCAGACTTTGCTCATAGCCAGCACCGTCCAGACCTAATAGAAGTCAGCACAAACATCCCACTAGTAACTTCGGTTCCACGACCAAGATAAAATTTCCGAAAGGCAAACTGCACGGCGTTTACCGAAGAGCTCGATAAATGTCTGGGATGGATCCCTCCTTCAATTGAAACCTATGAAGCAGAGCGAAGAAATACATACTGAAAAGAATACGTACCTGGATGGGACGAGACCAGTGAGGAACTATACAAAGAATTTCTAAGAAGCGGTGAGCGACACAGTCTTGACACTGCACGAAGGAAGAAATGGATATACACTCCTGAAAAGATGAATTTCAAAAAATCCAGCAGAGACGCATGGTTTCTATTACGTTAACTAGAAGGCAATACACTTATAAATCCAAACAATATTTCATCTCGTATTACAGCGATATCTAAAGGAAAAATCCACCGAGAAACAACAATTTGAATGAAACGAGAACCCAAACCCTTTAAAATGGCATCTGAAGAAGATAACCCAAATACTCACGGGATTTCTCGCCCGATGAAATCCCAGCAGCAATAAAAGATGTAAAATCCGGAAATGTACCTGGTCTTGACAGTATTCACCCAGAGTTTTTCAACCATTTAGGTAAACACACAAAGAAATTGCTGGCAATATTCTCTTCTATAATGAGATCTGGGGACATTCCCCACAAACTTAAGCAAGCTTACCGACTTACCTCCCACAAAGCTACCGCCCTATTGCGCTACTAAGCTCAATCTACAAACTCTTAGAACGAGTGATATATGTGTAATATACTCAGCCCCACAATATGTACCAAAATCCTCATTGAAGAGGCGGGTTTTCAGCTCAACCGAAGCTGCACGGACCAAGTGTCACTAACAACATATATAGAAGCAGGATATCAGAAAAAACTGAAAACATCTGTTGTCTTCATTGACCTCTCTGCAGCATATGACACTGTTTGGAGACAGGATCTGATTTTTAAGCTGCTGAAGATAATACCCTGTAAGAAAACATGATCGACAATAGAAGTTGTCAAGTCATTATGGGAAATAAAATAAGTGGCCAAATTGGTAACGGCTCAATTACTTTTCAGCTTGTACATTACTGATATACCACAGATAAGCAGCATGAAGTTTGGCTACGCTAATGACTGGGCTATAGCCACTAGACATAGGACTTTCGAGACTACAGAAGAAGTTCTAACATCCGATCGCTTCACACCAGCAGAATATTTTCGTAAGTGGCGACTCAAGCTTAACGTAGCCAAGACAGAAGTCGCCTCCGATGGAAGACGCCTTATTCATAATAAGTATCCAACTTGCCTAGGTGTCACACTAGATAGGACACTCACATTTAAGGCTCGCCTCATGAAAGTTGCTGCTAAAATTAGAACTAGAATTCAAAAATTATACGGCACCACTTGGGGATCTTCTGCACCTCTACTCTGTATGGCTAAATAGCGCACATATAAACAAGATCGATATGCAGCTGAATAACACGCATCGTATCTGGAACAATTAGGTCTATATCCACATACTGACTACCCGTCCTAACCAACATACCTCCACCACAATTACGGAAAAAAGGGGCCCTTCAAAGCCTTACAAATCCAGAACTACCAATACACTTCGACATTCCAAACTTCATCACATCAACAGGCTTCGTTCAAGACACACCCTTCTTTCAATCGCCATGACTGAGGAACATGCAGAATTTAACATTCAAAACATATAGATGAGGCCATGGTTAGAAAAGCCCCACCTCGACACCACGACCTACCATATATCTCCGAAACGCCGCCTGAATTTAATCAACCTCATAAAATATGGTCAACCTCAAACAGGTTAAGAATGGAACATGGTAGATGCGCAGACTCGCTTCATAAATGGGGTAAACTACCCTCCCCAATATGTGATTGTAGTGCGCCACGGCAAACCATTCCACATATTAAAGAAGAATGTAGGATTAGAGTATATGTGGCCATCCGTCTACCCATATTCCCTTATTTTCCCAATTTAATTTCTTGAATACATCTTCTACAGTTAGTAAATAAAACTGCTAAATGATAACTATCATAAAGTAAGACATGTCAATGAATGACCCGAACAAATTAAAATAAAAACCGAGATACTACAAGGATTTACTTAGTTTAAGCCCGCTGCTATTCTGTTTAATAATGGACAAATTAATAGACGAAACAAAAACTGTTGATAAATGATACAGAATGGGAACAGAATTAATAAAAATCGTAGAATATGCAGATGATATCGTTTGAATTGCAGAGAATGAAGATAATCTGCAAAGGCAATTAGGTACATAAATTTAAACTAACAACACAAAAGTACAACATGAACATGAATGTAGAGAAAACGAAATATCTAACGATATAAACCAGAGATAAACAACAAAATAAGTGAATAAGTGGTATCACTTCCTTACCTTGAAGTTCTTATCACTAGATATAGCGATATTCATGAGGGAGTCTAAAAACAAGCTAACAAAGCAAAAGCAATATGGCGCAATAAGGATAAGAACACAAACAGCAAAGTTAAAATTTAGAAGACGTGCGTTAGACCCATACTTCCATATAGTATAGGAGCAAGAGCAGATACGTAAAACTAAACAAATATTACGAACTAATAAAATATAAATAGTGCGCAGCATAACTGGAATAAGGCTAGATGATAGAATCGGTAACCGTACTATTAGAGACGAACGTGACGTGGAAAACATGGAGAAGAAAAAGAAGGAAGAAGTGGAGAAAACACTTACAGAGAATGGAAGAGCATAAAATAGCTAAGTTGTGCATTACCAGCAATTTACATGGCAAAAGTCTAAGAGGTATACCACAAAACCGGTGGAGAGATTTCAAGAACAAGCTTGAAACCCAAAAAAGAACAGATCAACAGATCAATGACCTAGATAGAAGAATAATAACAAAATTTTCATTAAGTCTACAATTTAAACCTTCCATATTTTTTTTAAATAGCGGCGATATCTGTTACTTTTACTCGTACTATACCACCACTGAAGTTCAATATCTAAGAGTTAGTTTCTCTATGTTCTATGGTAATGCTAATATCAACCTTTTCTAATTTAACCCGAATTTTCAGCTTCAGCTTTGGAATATTATTACAAATTATTTTGGAAACAACATTTTTCGAAGAACAACTCCGCTAGAGTTCACTAACTTAATATATTACTAATATTACCATAGAAATTCGGCCAAATTAGGAAATTAGGAAAATGAAATTTGAGTTTAGTAAATTCCCACAAGAAAGCACAGAATAGAGAATTTTATTTTAATAAACTGCATAATTCCTGCATATATTAAGCAAATGGGGAAACGGATTTTGGCTTTCTTTATACCTAGCTGACAATCGAAAATGATCACTAATTAACCTTAATTGTTAATTCCTTCCTCTTCAACTCCTGTATTATTATTTCATGTGCTGATATGCATACCTAAAAAAATACATTACCCACATAATGAATAAGCAATGAAATAAAATAATTTTATTCAAATTCGCTAGTCATTTAAACGCACATATTTGCATTTTAAATTGAAATATTTTAAGATTATGGGAACGACTTAATTTTTACGTTTTTACGATTATTGGCAGATATTTCCATTTTAATATAGTGTTAAATGGTAGGAAGTTAGAAACCGTTTTTAGTATTAGGAAATATCACGTTTAAATTGAACTTCCGAATTTTTATAAAAATATTTTAAATGTTATCTTTTTTTTATTTGCATGAAATGAATTTTAGCAACAAATTTAACTGTAGTTTCTAATTTTTTATATTAATTTAATGTTAAAGTTGGCAAGCACATTAAACTATATTTCATGGTTTAATTAAGAATTTTAAGAACTAAATACGGAGCTTTAGGAGGATTGGTTAGATTTTAAACGATTAATCTCAACATCAACTAGGAATCGAGCCTGATTGAAAATGCAAATCTTAAAAGCAGAAATTCGGAAACGTCAAAGATTAGCTAAATAATCGTCTCAGTATTTAATGTTAAATAATTTAAACTTACATAATTTCATTAAGTAGGTAAAAATGTTATTAATTAAATCTGCAGATTAAAATTAACATTTTTCACTTACAATATTTTAACATTTTCTATCAGATCTCTTGTGTTAAAGCAAGGGAATGTTAATTCTACGCTCCTTTCTCTTTAATGTGAAGATTAAAATAATTGTTATTTAGAATACTCGTACAATCAACTCTACAAAATGAAAGAGGCTTTTGTAAGTTTGCTCTTTAAAACTATATTTTTGTCTAAATCAAAGCAAAATTAAAAAACTACTGCAATAGTTATATAATTAATAATTAATTATAACATTCAAATATGGGTAAGTAGTGTTTTTAAAATTAAATATCTTCAACATAAAATTAACTTTTTTTAAGACAAAAACATAAAAAGAAACTCAATGATCCCCCAAAAATTTCAGATATGACGAAAACAACACAACCGGATTTTGTAAAATTCCTTTTACTGATTTGGGAAATGAGCACCGCTTATTTAACAACAAAAAAGTTTGTCTGACAATTATATTGAACCTTGAATTCAAAAGTTATATAGAGACTTCAACGGTTGCTAAAACAAGAAACTTCAGTAAATGCTTGCCTTAAATAAAGAAGCCGCTCTTCTGTTTCTTTTTGGCAAAGATCACTCCACCGTCTCTTTTTTTCCGTTTCTTTCTTATAGATTGGTGTGTTTTACTGTGTTATTTTGTTCCACTTCTTCCTATCTACAGTTGATGTTTAATGTTCGCATATCCTCTAGTATTTAGTCTATCCACCTTAACTTGGGCCTTTCGGTCTGTTTTTCCTCAGCTTTGGACTTTGGCTATTTTCTTTGTACGTGCCCGAACCATTGCAGTCGTTGCGCCTTTCTGGCTTTTACTATGTCTTCGCCTTCTGAAGCCTCTTTGATTTCGTGGGTCATTAGACTTCTGTATTCTTCTCCTACTTCTTTTGATCCCAGGATTCTCCTTATGATTTTCCTTTCAAAGATTCGCAGTTTTTCCTCATTCATGTTTGTAAGTCATTGTCTCTGCATCGTATATTGTAACCGGCCTGATAGCAGCTCTATATATGTATTTTTAATTTATTCTTTCTGCTGATTTTTCTATCTCTTAACAGCTTTGGGTATCTCCATTAAACCCTGTTGTCCGCTTGAATACGCTTCTTGATCCCTGCGTTTTTCTTGTTTAATTTACTCCTAGGTAACTGAAATTCTCTACCTTTTGAACGAGGTATTTCGTTTATTTTGATTATGCCCTGGTTAATTGATCCTCTTCTTGAAATTACCATGAATTTATTGCTTGATTTATTTCTAATCCTCTTTTTTCCCAGACTCTTCTTCAAGCTTCTTCTACTTCTTCCTATTAGATCTATGTCATATGCGTATGCTACAGGCTAGGTCAGACTGTGTGAGATCCCCTTGATTCCCGTAGCCCTAATGGCTCATTCTAAGGCAATGTTGAATAATACTGTGGACAAAGCATCACCTTGACTTACTCCTAACTTTATTAATATTTCTCCTGTATGTCCCTCTTTTGTTATTATCTTTGCTCTTGAGTTTTCCATGGTCACTTTGGTAAGCCTGATTAGTTTTGCTGGAATTTCTACGTTCTTTATTTCTTCAGTTTTTGCCTGGGTATACTATCAAATGCTTGTTTAAAATCAGTGAACAGGATGTGGAGTTCTGTCATCATGTGAATCGCATCAATGGTGAAACCTTGCTGATGTTCTCCTATCTTGGCCTCTGTGTACTCATTAGTCTTTTCCTGATTATCATTGTGGGAATCTGCTAGGCCGTATTTAAGAGCATTCTGTAATTATTACATAATGTGGGGTTTCCTTTTTTAAAGATTGATGCTATTAGTCCAGCTTCTCATTTTTTTCCCGAGATGTTTGTTATTAATTAGGTAGTATTCTCCATAATTCTTCACCGATGTGTTTGAGCAGTTTGTTATTAATCTCGTCTGGCCCTTGTTTCTTTTGGGGAGCTCTTCGTATATGGGTGCTGCTTCTTAACTGTCTCTGTTATCGGTTAATTCTTCTATATTTTCTTTATTATTGCTTTTCTCTTGGTACAGTTCTGTGTAGTTCCGCCACCAAATGTAACGTAGTGGGTTTGTCCAATAATATTAAAAGTAAATAAAAATACGTTAATTAAATTAAATAGAATTATTTAACCAACTACGCCATGTTGTGTTTGCTTTACTGCGAGAGGTTTTATATTAGTCTGATTCAAATTATATAACATAAATATTGTTCCAACATTGAATTAGGTTTTACAAAAATTATTTAAAGTTAAAGTTACAAGCAAACGCTTAGATAATTTTAGATGCGAGTTCCAAGTACTTACATATAATCATCAAAGTTAATAGAATGAATCAAGTCAAAATTATTAGCAAATGTTAGATTAAATTAAATACAAAAATGATCTTATATAAAAATCGCAGGAGACATCATCTCGTAGGACCTGACTTCTTGGAGTCAGTATTCTGTGCAGCTGTGAGAGATATCGTATTGCATGAACGTGCTAATCTGTGAATTCCCGAGAATGCTGTTTCATCAGTTTCCCAGCTGCACAGTGTTATGTTTCAGTTTCAGCTGTCATTCGCTTCATTCGCGTTCATACTTGAATGCCTTTATCTTTACTCGTGTAATGACCCTGACTAACACGTCATATCGCCGCACGTAGCGGTGCATTGAACGGATATTAGAACGTCGCTTTATCACAGTATGTTACCCGTTCTTCATTGTCTATTTTTGCTGAAATCTTTTTTATTTTGTGTTGGTTTTTTATATATTCGAAGAGCTTTCTGTTTTTACTGTTAGCTTCCATATTTATCACAACTTCATCGATCTATCGAGACCTTGTTCTTTTACAGCATTTCTCTGCAAATTTACTTTTTCTGTTTGTACTCTATATATTCATGTTCGCCTTCTGTAGCTATCCATTGTTATATTTTTAATATTTACCATATTTTCACACTCTTTATCGTACCATTGTTTACTTGTCTATATTTGTTTTATTCTTAGTACATTGTATGCTGCACGTGTAATACACTTATCTAGTACGGTTTGTCTTTGTGCTGATAATGTTTCATTCAGAGTTTCAGCGTACTTTAGTCTGATTTCTAGGGTATTTAGTTTTTTTATATTCCATTTTCTTCTCCTTTTTGGATTCGCTGTATCGCTAATTATTTTCATTTCTGTCTTGGTTATTACTTATTATTAATGTGTTACCGGAGCGTTTGCTACTCTGTATGATCTTACATCACAGATTACTTTATTTTCTTCCATTCCCTTGAGATGATCTATTTGGTTATCGTCATTTGTACCTGGTATCATCCATGTTACCTTGTGCTCCTTCTTGTGTATAAATGCTGTACTTTTTATATATGTGTTTGTTGTTGCTGCTAGGTTGCATAAGTGGATGCTTTATTTTCCTGTTACTTTTGTGTGTATTCTTCTTTCCCTATATTCGTATTGAAATCCCCTATTACCATTATGATGTCATTTTGTAGTATATTTTCGCAGATTTGCCATTCGATTTTTGCTTTACATTTCTTCTCCGAAATAATATAGTGTATAATTTCCGTTATTGCTTTCTCCTTCCTTTTCCCATCTTGTTTCCAATAGAGCTAACTTTGGGTATTTCAAACAAAGCAAAAACCAACAGAAAAACTATAGAATGGTAGATCATAGATAGACGCTCACTTCAAAGTCAGCCAGTCGCAGAAATGAAATATAAAGCCAACAGAAGATAAGTGAAATATGGATAAAACTAAAACAAGGGCAGACTTTAGCAGCATAGAATAAAGGAAAGAAGACATGAACAACTGAATAAACTGTAAAATTAATTTTCTTCTTCCTTTCTTCTTTTCTCCCTTTCTTCCTCTCTTTCTTTCTTCCTTCCATCCATTCTTCCCTCCTTCATTTCTTTCTTTTTTCCTCAGTTATTCATTCCTCAGCCGATGAAGAAACCAGCTTTACATTTAGCTCTCAAATGTTAAACGATTAATAAGGCAACTAACTCATACTTTGTCCCTATTAAATACAATAACTTTTTTGTGTTACTTGAAGATTTTAGTGGCAGATAAAGCTGATAAACCTAAACATTCACTCACTTTTTTAAGAATATTGACCATAGTAAATACTTACTACTACGTACTAACTGGAAACCAAGACAAGGAAGTAAAAGGAGATGACGTTCAAACATCAAAAGAAGATGAATTAAAGCAAGGAGCTGCTGAAGATTGGTGGAAACTAGCACGAGTCAAAAAGGAATGGAAGAAGAGGGGGGAAGCATTTGCCCATCAACGGGATTGAAACGGCTTGATGATGATGATGATGACGATTGTAAAATATAAGATAATTTTAGAGTTTTCTAATTCTCTTATTTACTAAAAATACATAAAATTATCATTTTGGCGCAGCTTTTAGTTGGAAACTTCAACGATTACTCAAGCAAGTAACCTCAGCATTTTTTTTTATTAATTCTTTAAAATGCATAATTGCGTTTTCATAAAAAAATAATAATTAGTTTTACTTAAACATAAATACTTGCTCCGAATTTAATATCTCAAAAATATGCTTAACTATCTGAAGTTTAATCGGTGATTTCAACGATCGATTAAGCGTGGTTTTTTCATCTTAAATACGTTTTATATTACTTCACTCTTTTTAAATTTAAGCGAAGAAGTTAAAGATAGGTAAAGTGGCTAAACTCAACACTGCTCGAAGAAATGGTAAATAAAGAGTTTTCAAGGTTATCACGAACACTATACGTAATTTCAATAGGTTAATTGTTTAACAAAATATGACAAAATTTAATTAACTCTTTAGCAAAACTATTGATAACAAGAACTTGACAATCACGAGAGATTCCTATGCTGTGGCAGCTACAAACCTGTCTTTCTATTTTTCTATTAAATATCTGCTTAATAACAATAACTAATTAATTAAACAATACAAAATGCAAACCAATATTAAAGAAAGTAACTCTACATGCCGTAGAATAAAATATTCTGACGTAGACTTCAACGATAGAATAAGCAAACAACCTTTATACTTCTATTAAATCGCTTTAGATTCGCATAACTTAATTTTTATAAATAAATTAGGCTTTGAAGACACATAAATTCGTTCTAAATTCGAGGCAACTTATTTAAAAGTTTGTTAAAGGAATTGCCCGAGAAGACGTCAAAATGAAGAGAGATTTCAACGCTGGGACAAGCAAACCTGCCTTCCTAATTTCCTTTTAAATAATTAATTGAATATCATAAAGTACATGTAATTAACCAATAGTAAAGAAAGTAGCACTACATACTGGGAAATAAAATGTCCGGGTGGAGACTTCAACGATCTATTACACAAACTTTTGTACTTCTCTTAAATCGCTTTAGTCTTACATTGTTATGGCTGAAGAAGGCTTTGTAAAAATCTAAATTTGTTCTAACTTCGATATTCACAATGTATTTAATTGTTTAGCAATGTGTGAAAAAAGTGAACTCGTTGACAAAATTATTGCTAGAAAGAACCTGAAACGCCGACGCAAGCAACAAACTTGCCTTCATAATCTCCTATTAAATATTTGCCCAATCTCTTATCCAGTGTCCTTTATCTAATATTGAATGTAAGTCTTCGCTTTATTTGTCCAATTTGTACGATCATAGGCCTCTCTCATCCACGTCTTCGCCACTACTTTACGGATATCACTACACTGCGCTTTCCTTGCCATGGTCACCACTCTGTAATCTTATTTGTCCATCTTTGGTCGTCTATTCTTACGATATGTCCGGCCCGTTTCCATTGCAGTTTCACCACTTTTTCTATTATATTGTAACGTCTTTGAAACGGTTAGTTCGGTCCGTGGTGTGAATTATTTATTAACAAATTTAAACAATGTAATAATTAACACGAAACAACGACTTAAACACTAATATTAACCCGTAACACTAACTAATTTATTTATATTCACGGGAGTTCACTACGCGTCACGTATTCGCACCGGTAGACTGTTGGTAGACTTTGGTAGACCGCTCGCTCGCCAAACGAAAAGTGCCTTATATACCATCTGGAAACTAACCTGGAATGATCGAGACGATGACGTAATCGAACAGTCTGAATGTCTGTCTGCAGATGACGCATACGAGCGAAATGCTTCACGCTCCCCCCGACAGCAGACACGTCTCGTTACAATATCATTAACTTTGATTTATTCTGTTTTATCATAGCCCTTTTCATTGCTCTTTATCTCACTTGTAATGCAGACTCCATGTATCTGATGCATAAGTCACGTGAGTTAGGACAAACAGGTTAAAGGTTTTCATATGTTGGAGTATGTTAGGTTTAAAAATATTTCGGAGCTTCTCAAATGCTACCCATCCCAAACGTATACGTCTTTTTATTTCGTTTAATTGGGCATCTTTATTTAATCTTATGTTCTGTCCTAAGTAACTAAGTTCGCTTCATCTAGTGTTTCCTCTTCACATGTTATTGTTGCACCCTGTACATCGATATTGGTCATGAATTTAGTTTTTGATTTGTTTATCTGGAGTCATATTGCACTAGCTGCAGTGTTTAGTTCATCAATCATTTCTTGTAATTCCTTTACGTTTGTAGATGCAAAGACTATGTATATTATCGGCGAAACGTAACTGTGAGAACTTTTCGCCTTGAATTTTTATACCTGTGCGTCTTCTAGAGCAGCTGTAAATAACTTAGGGGAGATATTATATCCTTGTTGTCCTATACTCCTTCCAAGTGTGATGGCTTCTGTTTTGCTAAATGTTTGGACAACCGCTGTGGGGCCTTCGTAAACGACTTTAATAACTTGGATATATCGGTGGTCTATTTTTCATATGGTTAGAGCGTCGTGCATCGTGCATTGCCCATGCTTCAACAGAGTCCAGCGCTTTCTGAAAGTCCACAAATGGTAGTATTAATGAGAGGTTGTATTCGTTCGATTCCTGTATAAGCTGTCTAATAGTGTCTATGTGATCCTCCTCTCTTATCAATGATTATAATATAATCTATCATGTTTCGTGTTGTTTTATCTGGACTCCTCCATATCCATTGTCTGTTAGGCTTCTTTTAGGAGACTGTATTTATTGAGAACAGCTTTCTAGGAAATTTGTTAGCATTTGACCTCTGTCGTTTCTCGAACCGTAACTGTACTTGCCAATGCAATGGTCGTCATATTGCCTTTTGCCTATTTTCTCTTTAAAGTCCCCAAGTAAGAGCTTGTAGTACCTAAGACTCATGTTCAAAGCTTCTTCTATCTCTTCCAGCGTTTCTTCCACTTCTTCAGTTTATATCTGCTGTTTATTTTTATCGTTATCAATATAACCCTGGTTGATATCGCTTTAATTTCTATTACATTGGGGATTCATATTGTGTGTATTATAAAGCCGAACTCATATGTTTCTGTCTTCTCCGTTAGAGTATAGGTTTCCCAATTTTAGTTCAATTAATTCTTCTCCTGCACGTCTGGTTTCACTTACGCCTGCTTATATCCCAGTTCATGTGTACCAATTCTTCTTCGAATTCACTCAGTCGGGTATCACCTAGTAGAGAGGTTGCATGTTACGTAGCAATATTTAAAATTTCATAGCAGCGAGATTCTTAGCACTTTCTGTGAACCTGTTCATCTGACTGCTACCGTCGTCAGGGCAAAGTCCACTGCCGGGGACTGGAAGCCGTAATACTTTGGTGTGCATCATACTTAGTAATAGTATCAAAAGGAGTTTTTGGTCGTTTTCTACCGCGCTGACCTTGAGTGTTGCAGAAGGTATTGGATGTAGGAAAGATCAAATATAGGATGGAATGGACGTAGGTTGGTTGTGGAGAAACCATGAGCTCACATGGGCAGGGTCGCCAGGTCCCTGAAGTAGATCTTGTCTCTGCCCAAATTTGCTTAATAAATAATTAATAATTGAACAACATAAAATACATATAATTAACCAGTATTACGGAAATTAGCACTACATACTAAGAAAGAGAATATTTCGATGAAGACTTCAACGATTAATCAAGCAAATAACTTCTCTGTTTCCTTTAAATCGCTTTCGACTTGCACAGCTTCATTTTTATAAGTAAATAAAGCTTAGAAGTCGCGGTGGTGGCTCAGTTGGTTCAGCATGCGGCTGACCACTGAAATGGTCCGGGTTCGATTCCCAGGGCCACGCAACACTGAAGGCACTTACTAGGTCTTCTCTGGAGTAAAAGTGCAAACACTTCCGTGGTTCGGAGCCCCTATGTCTGTAGGCCACTTCACACGCACACCACATGCATATGGAGAGAAGACGGCAACGTCCTGTAAAGGGTATGCCACTCTAAGAAGAACAAAGCTTAACAAAAATAGAATTCATTCTAAATTCAATGCATAAAAATTTATTTAAAAGTATATCACAGAAATTGCTCGTGAAAAATGAAGAGAGATTTCAACGCCCGCGCAAGCAACAAACCTACCTTCCTAATTTCCTATTAAATGTTTGCTTAATATCAATAACTAATTAACTGAACAACATAAAATACATGTAATTAACTAATATTACGGAAAGTAGCACTACATATTAAGAAATATAATATTTCGATTGAGACTTCAACGATCGATCAAGCATATAACTTCTCTGTATCTATTAAATCGCTTTAGACTAGAATCATTTCATTTTTATAAGTAAGCAAATAAAGCTTTGCAAAAATATAAATCCGTTCTAAATTCAGTTTATTCTCGAAATAAGTTCAAAATCAAGAGAGATTTCAATGCCGGCACAAGCTTCCAATTTTCCTTTAAATATTTACTTAATCACAATAACTAATTAATTAAACGATAGAAAACACTTGGAATTAACCAATAGTAAAGAAAGTGGCACTACGTACTGGGAAATAAAATGTTCGGATGGAGACTTCAACGATCGATTAGCCAACTTCTGTGCTTCTAATAAATCGCTTTAGTCTTGAATTTGTCTGAGTAAAAATGCTTTGAAAAAATATATTGCCTCCAAATTCGATGTATCAGAAGTTTATCAAAGAAACTGCCCGAAAAGACGTGGAAATGACGGGAGATTTCAACGCCAGCGCAAGCTACAAACCTGAATTCCTCATTTTCTATTAAATATTCGCTTGATAACAATAGCTAATTAATTAAACAATATAAAATGCAACTGATATTGAGAAAAGTAGCACTACTTACCGTAAAAAAGTATTAGGATGGAGACTTCAACGGTTGATGAAACAAATAACTTCTCTGCTTCTATTAAATCGCTTAAGACTTACATAACTTAATTTCTATAAATAAATAAGGCTTTATTAACACAAAAAATCCCTCTAAATTCTGCGTCTTACGATTTATTTAACTGTTTATCTGTTTATCAAGTAAATTCCTTCCCAATTTTCCTTTAAATATTCGTTTAATCACAACAAAAAACTTCTGTTAAATTCCTTTAAACTTGCATTAACAATGCATTACAAAAATAACAATTTAGTGTGTCAGAATTAATTCAATTATTTAACTAGAACATTACTTGAAAGAATTGAATAACCAAAGAAGATTTCAACGCCGGTGTAAATAACAGTTCCTTCCGAATTTTCCTTTAAATATTTGCTTAATCACTAACTAGTTAACTAAACAACATAAAACACATGCAATTAACCAATAGTAAAGAAGGTAGCTGAGAAATAAAAATTGGGACGAAGACTTCAACGATCAATTAAACAAACTTTTGTACTTCTATTAAATCGCTTTAGACTTTAACATAATTTTTATACACTTTTCAGGCATAAAATTCGATATATCAACTGTCTATCAAAGAAATTGCTCGAAAAGACTTTAAAATGCAGAGAGATTTCAACGCCACTGCAAGGAACAAACCTGATTTTCCTTTAAATATTTGCTTAATCACAATGCCTAATTAATAAACAATATAAAACACAATTAATGAAAATTAAGGAAAGTAGCACTACATACGGAAGAATAAAATATTCCTCTGACAAAATTTACAGCAATATCAAACTAATTATCTTGCTGGGAGAGAGCTTCCTCAGAAACACCGCGTAATTTTTCATGTCATTTATTAAGTGTCTTTGTTTTTTCAAACGGAAATCAATCGAAATACCGCCGTTATGAAAAATTGGCAAGTTGATTGCAAAAATCACGACGGAACCTCGCTTTGAGATGATAAATGATACGATTTATAACAAAAATCGTTAATCATTATTTTAAAATTAAATCATTGCGAAAATCGTTAGGTAATAAACTCGGTTTGTTTCGTGTGCTTTTCATAATTTTTGTTTAAAGTATTTCGGGCTGATTAACAAAGTTTTGTTTATTAATGTATTTTGTCAGCTTCAGCCAACTATAACCAAGGAACAAATTAAGTATTAAATGAACAAATGTAGCGTTAAAAAAGCAAAAGTTCAAGCATAACGCTGTAACAATAATAAATAAAAAATAGACGACAATGCGGCAGTAAAAAAAATATTGTAGAAACGTTAAACAATTCCGCAAAGTCGTCTACGTTTGACTTTTTGCTAAATTGGCAGTATTCACAGGTGGTAAAAGTAATTTTTCTATACAAAGTGAATGTAAAAGTATTTCCATAGAGTCTCTAAGAGTGAATCTTCATCGTCTCTTTTAAGAGGGGAACCTTCTATTTAAACTATCTAGGATGATGTTTAAGGCATCATTTGATCATAGTTTTAGTGCCAGCACAAGATGAGACCTATTGTGGTATGTACAATACTACATTATTTCATTTTTTATATTATTTCGTACTTTGATTTTTTCTAACTTTGTGCGTACGGACGATCGGACGGAGTTGTAATTTTACACAAAGACGCATTTAAAAAAATTCGAATCGGTGAAATGTTTATTTAATTCGTGTCGCTTCGGGCGTTTTATGTGATGTGCTTGTGTGGTTATTTAATGAAAGCGGTATTTATGTAAATTAAACGGACGATTAATCATGTTACCTACTTTGGAGATTTTAATTCCGGGCTTTCGTCGATGTAAAAGCTCTGATATTTGTAAAATTCTTCCATGTGACGAGGGGAAAAAATGTTTGCAAATTTTTCTTTGTTTTATGGAGCGAAATACCCACACAAAAATTGTTTAGCGAGTTTGTGAGCTTTTAAATATTAAATTGATTCCAAAATTTGTTCCAAAACTCCAGGAATTTTTGAGTTTTCACCCACTGCCAGAGCCTCAAAGCTTTAAAAAATTATTTTGGGCCAATATTCGTTAGTTCTAGGCTTTTTTTTTAATTTGTATTTTGGTCAAATACTATTAATAAAAGAGCTCAGTTAAGCATTTTGAGTTCTATTTACTCCTCGGTATAATCCTTAACCGTGTATTACAGCTTTTATAAATTAAACGAAAATATTAATTTTAAAGTAGTTAAAGTAGTTTAGTCCCTCATATTAGAGATGTTTTGTTTTACACTGCAGCTTTGACGAAGACGTTTATCTTTGCATGTTGATATTGCTTTAAAATCCCTCAAGTTGTTCCAAGTTTAATTCAATTTAATTCTGAAATTATGTTTTTCTTTAATTTTCAAAATTAATTTAATTTTGATTTTAATTTCAAAATCTGCTGTTGTTCAAAGTCTGCTTTTAACTTCGATTCTAACCCAACTTTCGAGGTAATTATTAATCTCCGTAATTTAAATAATTTTTTTGTTTCTCTTAAATTAACAGCCTGTTTTTCTTCGAGATTTTTTTCTTCGTCTTATTCTCATTTAAACCCCTTAATAAATGTAAATTTAAAAAACTTAAATCACTGTTTAATTAACCTGACCCGCATGAAAGCCTCTTCAACCTCTTCAGTTTTGGTAATTTTTTTAATGATTTCTCACAGCCTAAAACTGCACGAAATTAGCACGGTTACTTAACCTGAAATTCAGCACGAATGCATGATCGCGTGTTTAAAACTAAGCCCCCAAATCTTGCATGCCTCCTTTGATCTCAAATAAAATGGGACGTATTTAATCCATTTCACAGAGTTAATTGGTGGATTTCTTAACCCAGTAAGCCATGGAAATTAGGCTTTGTTTCAGTTTGCATGATTAATAAATAAATTAATAAATTTTGCATTTACATAATTAAAGCTCTTATTAGTTTACACTTTGTAACATCATTTTAAATGTACGTCGGAAGTACCCACTTGTAAAAATCAAGGTTTGCTTGTGAATTTCTGTTTCTTCATTGGGTTGCAGATTTATGTCAGAGCAAGCCATGACTCCGTTGAAGAAACTGCAGCACAAGCTTGCTTTGTCTTAAAAGCCCGATCCATTTTGTTTTTTCTTCTTTTTTCGATTTTCTGCCTTTTTTCTTTAATGTGAATTATAAACCTGTATTTTTTAATAGAATTCGGAGATGTTTGCCACAAGCTCCAAATAATTTCTCTTAAAATTTAACAGACGACTTTGCAGCTTGACAATAGTAAATCGTTAAGCCTGAAGATCTAAATCTTGACTTTCAAGCGGCTTTTAACTTTAAACAGTAGAACGCTTGGCTAATTTTCTTAAATTGCAGAAGCTTCTTAGATTATCATAAATTGACCCAAAACTGACGCACCCTTTATTTTCAGGCCAACTGAATCAATAAAATGGTTTTCTTCAAGGTTCGTTTTTTAAATATTATTCTTAGTAGTTTTCCTGTAAACTTCGAAGTTACTAAATTAACTTTTTGAAGAAAAACTGAAGCTTCTTAATAACTAAATAAACTGACGCTTTCTACTTAATCAAGACTTATTTAACGAGAAACAAGGAACATTGTGTGTTTCTACAATTTTGAGTTATTAAAATTTCATTAATTCGACCAATTTACTTGATTAACACGTAAAATTGATGGATTAATTGCTACTTCATTCGTAGAAAAGATTTAATCGCCACATCCGGCTTTAATTTTTAAAAACAAGTAAATTACGTAATTGAGGGCGATTTCTATCGAATAATCTTCACCATTTGCTCGTTATTAAATAACATAATTTTGTTAATCGCCCATAAAATCGATTTTTTGCGTATTAATTTGCATCGAATAAAATTCCAGAAGCTTTCACTCGGTTGTCAAATTTTGACCAATTAATTTAGCAAACATCTGACGCGTCTCAATTTAATAAATAATTTAACATTCGACGAGCAACAATAAAGCTTATCACGAGTTCACTGTAAAGTTCAGAAAACAGAAACCGGTTATTAATAAATAAGACTACGGTCTATGTCTAGGTCAAAGTGATTCCGTGTAGGCGAACGAAAGAAAGTGGTTATTGAATTAACTCTAATAAATTTGTAAACATTCAAAGGTCGCCTTTATAAAATGCAGCTGATTTTCTCTTTTACACCTGCACTCTTGGAGAAATTGTGGGTGAAGTTAGTTTGTTCAGGAAATTTACATTAATTTAGCATTCAGAAACCTACTTTTATGGTCGCATTTGCCTTTATGAATATTTTCTATTAGAAAATTCTTGTCCTTTTAATAACAACGAACGATGAATTTAATGAAAATCAGTCACAGTCTAAATCGAAACTTACGTCCCTACGAATGCGAGACGAACTACTAAACCATAATTTCCTTGTCACTTGAAAGGACTAATAAATTTTTAAATTTCAGCTGCTTTCTTCTTTACTAGCAATCGCTAGTGCTCGTCCTGAAGCGCCCTCTGGCTCATATGGCCCACCCTCGACTTCGTATGGTGCTCCCTCTGGCGGAGGTGGCGGATTCGGAGGCACCGGAATCGGTGGTGGCTTTGGAGGTGGCGGCGGACTAGGAGGAGGTAATTTCCCGGTCTTTTTCTTACTTTTCCTTAATTAAACCACTTGTCGTATTTTCAGGACTTGGAGGTGGCCATGGAGGTAGCGGTGGATTTGGAGGAGGTAATAAATCCAACTTCATATTATAAAACAAAATATTAATGTCTTATTTTTAAACAGGACTTGGAGGAGGATTTGGAGGCGGTGGCGGATTAGGAGGCGGCGGCGGATTAGGAGGCGGTGGTGGATTCGGAGGCGGTGGTGGATTCGGAGGCGGTGGTGGATTCGGAGGCGGCGGTGGATTCGGAGGTGGTGGTGGTACGTATATATCAAATCAAACAAAAAAAGAAATAAACAATGAAATATTATAAATTAAATGACAAATTTTAATTTAGGATTCGGCGGCGGTGGTGGTGGTGGATTCGGAGGCGGTGGCGGTGGCGGTTTCGGAGGCGGTGGTGGTGGAGGATTCGGCGGCGGTGGTGGTACTACCGTTCAGAAACACATCTACGTACACGTACCCCCACCAGAACCTGAAGAATTCAGACCACAAAGACCAATCGTCACTGGTACTGCCCAGAAACATTACAAGATCATCTTCATTAAGGTAATTTTTCTCTTCTTATTCTTTTTCTTTATGTTTATTATTCTTGTTCTTCTTCTCAGTTGTCTTTCTCTACCTTCTCCTTTCTGACTTAGTTCTACAACTTCTTATTTTTATTGTTCTTTAAACAAAACATTTTCACAAAAATCGTCATTATTTGTATATTCAATTTGACTTAATCGAAGGTGTCTGTCAAAGAACGCCTTCATCTGTTTTCTCAATGTAACCTAACAAAAAGTTTTAGCAAAAACTGCCTTCATTTGTTTTATGAAGTTAACCTAACAAACCATTTCTGTCAAAAACTGCCTTTATGTGTTATCTCAAGCCAACCGAACAAAGCGTTTCTGTTTGTTTTCTTAAGCTAACCCAACAAAACATTTCTGTCAAAACAGCCTTCAAGATTTCGGCAGATGATCGCCTTTATTTGTTTTTTGAAGCTAGCCCAACGAAAGGATTTCACCAAAATCGTCTTCATTTGTTCCTGAACTTTCCCATTCAACCAAACATGTACTAAATTTCACCACGACTTTTGTAGAAGATACTTTCGTAATAAACCCAAACCCTGAAGTTTGCTCTTTTAAATCAGTTTTAATAGTTTTGTTCTCTTGAATCGTCGAAATTTAGCAAATTCTGCAACAAGTTTTGAACTTATTGGCAAAGGAAATAAAACACGTTCTGTTGTGAATTACAGGCACCAAGTGCACCAACGCCAACTGTACCAGTCATCCCATTACAACCACAGAACGAAGAGAAGACTCTAGTCTACGTCTTGGTCAAGAAACCAGAAGATGCCCCAGATATACACATTCCAAGCCCTGTACCAACACAACCAAGCAAACCAGAAGTTTACTTCATCAGATACAAGACTCAGGTATGATTTTCTTTTGTTTGAAAAAATGCCTTCGAATTCTGTCATTCGGTGAAACAAAAGAACAATAATTACTGTCGTTTGTTTCTTACACTCAGAGTTTTTGTTTTTCGTAATTTTTATTGAAAGTTGATTTGATCGTAATTACAAGAATTTAGTGTTTTTCTGTAAGGTAAATGAACTTGACTTCTTTCATTTATTAACAGATGAGATTCTTAATGAGTATTTGCATAAATTTAAAAATTGACGCCTTAAAGAATTTTTCCTTTACTTTCCAGCTTTCGCTTTAATTTCATAAATGTTTATAATAAACACTTTAACGACCGATGGGAACTATCATTAGAAAGGTTGATATGTAACTTCACTTCCGCCTTTTCATAAAAACAAATTACACGAATATAACGTAATTAACTTTTTTGTGTTCCGACGCATATTTCCTATTTTCAACTTCATCGATTAACACAATTAATGCTAATTGAAGACCAATCCAAAAGCTGTCTCCAATTATAAACTGGCCGTCATCTCCGCAATATGATTTCACACTTAGTTTACATCGAACAATACATCTAAAGAGAAAGAAACGGAGCTTTACTTGTCACATGGGAAAACGTGTTTGTTCCAAACGAATAATTAATTCGGAGAGTAAAGAACTAATTACAGTAAGTCACGGTTAAGCACACTTTCGATGCAAAGGTCACCATGAGGCGGTTTTCTAATCATCTGTTAAACGGGTGAAAGTGCAATTTCACGTACAAAACATCCACATTCTCCCAATTCCACTTTCTTACGTGAAGTACCGTTTTATGTGGCATGACCGCATTCACTTCTTCTCCTTCTTGGGAAGTCACAGAGTTCACTTTAATATTCATGGCCCGAGTTCGTTAACACATATTTTTATGGGTTTTCCTTTTTTATTACTGTATTTTTACGCACAATTAATCCACTTGAAGAAACGTGCAGGAACACCGTAATGCTGAAGTACTTAATTTCTGGAAATAATCATGAATCCTTCTTTTCTGCAGTTACATACAAACACGATTAAGTTGTCCGCCACGTTTAGAATTAATAAAAACTCGCATTACGGCTTCTGGAATTATTTTTAACCTTAATAACTTTCTTCGCTCGGACTTAATACGTACATCAAGTATGAGAACTTTCCCATAGTAAATTTATTTTTATTCCTTTATAACTATACCAAAGATTTATTTGCATACTTTAACAATTGAAGTGATGGTAGAAGAGTTTTCTCTGGAGAAATTGGAAACCTTCTTTTGTTTCTTCTATTTTTAAACAGTTGAGCGTCTTAAAAAACAATGGAAATCCCAAGGACTAAACTTGGAAATTAAATTAAAACTTAGGACGCTTTCCCGCACGGTTGTAACATTTCTTATTAAATACTTACAGTGACGGTAATAGACAATTGAAGTGATGGTAAACCTTCTTTTGTTTCCGTTATTTAAGCATTTGATCGTTTTAAAAAGCAATCGAAATCTGCAGGACTAAACTTGGAAATTAAATTACAACTTAGGTTACTTTCCAGGAGGGTTGTAACACTTCTTATTAAATACTAAGTGATAGCAATAAACAATTGAAGTGAGTTATCTCCACAGAAATGTGAAACCTTCTTTTGTTTTTGCGATCAAACAATTTGCCATCTAAAAACAAATGAAATTCTAAGGGATTAAATCTGTAAAATAAGTTGAATCGGTTTATTTTGAAGAACTTTACTAATAATTTTCTTAATTGAACCTTTACAGAAGGGAGGAGGAGGTGGAATCGGAGGTGGCATTGGAGGCGGCATTGGCGGTGGTATTGGTGGAGGTAAGTGATATAAAACTCTTTAATCTGTAAACACATTATACAATGTCTATAAAACTACAGGAATTGGCGGTGGAATCGGAGGCGGCATTGGCGGCGGTATCGGAGGAGGAATTGGCGGAGGTAAATAATTTCATTTTTTAATTTTACAACCAAACCTGAATCATTCATATTGATCACTAAAGAACAAACTGAAATCTTTTTAAAACACTGAACTTAAATAAATTTCTGTTAAAGGTATCGGTGGAGGAATAGGAGGTGGTCATGGCGGTGGAATTGGAGGAGGAATAGGCGGTGGTCACGGAGGTGGTATTGGAGGTGGCATCGGTGGAGGCATCGGAGGTGGCCACGGAGGTGGTGGCGGTATCTCCGGAAGTTATGGTCCTCCAGGAAAGTCTGGCCCATATTAAACAAATGAAAAGAAAATCGCTGCCCTTACCTCAGCAGATGTTTTATTAGACCAACTATTCTACAAATGACACGCTATTTATGACGTTTCTTTAAATATAAATAGCCTGTGTTTGTAGATTTTGTTTGGTATATTTTTTATTTTAACAACTTGAGGTAAATTTCTGTGAGTTTTACGCATCTCTGCTAAAGTTGTAAACGCAAATAACCCGCTCTCTCACGCTTTCTCTCATTTTATTGCTGTTTACAACATTTTGCAGATATGTTAGTATTGTAAATACAGTGCAATATGTTATATAGTATTTTTATATATTTTTTATTATTTAAATAAATACGGTGACAAATATTCAAGTCTTTTGATTCTTCCTTTTTCGTCCTTGACCATAACATAAAAACAAAGCATCAGTGTTTATACAGTGTAGAAGATATTATTCATATAAAAAATATAAATCAAAAAACAAAGTTTAACGTTTAACTCTTTACTTGATAATGCGATGTAGGTACACTAAGTGTATAGTGTTTGTGTCTTGTTACTATCTATAGTTCACCACTCCGCAGACAGAATCGTTAATTGTACAACCAGACGATTAAATGGCCTCACTCGCTCAAGTAGCGACCTCGAACAGTGGGGAATTCTTTATAAAAATACTTACCACTGCGTGAGATTCGAACCCAAGACTCCTAGCTAGAAGCCCAGCGCTCTTACCACTGCGCCAACGAGCTTCATCATCGAACACATACATGTTGTATTTATTTATTTATTTTTTTTTAATAAACCATAATATGTTATGTTACATAACTGAAGAGAAAATTTTTGTGAATTCGGAAGATTAAATACATACATGTTGTATTTATTTAATCTTCCGAATACACAAAATTTTTCCCTTCAGTTATGTAACATAACATATGATTTATTAAAAAACAAACCTCCTAAACATTTTTACGGTTTACCACTGCATTTAATGAATTCTACAGTAATAAAACAAGTTGAAACTATCAACAAAACCTCAATGACGAGGGGTTCCGTGCCCAAGGATATGCGAATGACATAGTCACTAATCACCCTAATCAGGAGCAAAAACCTGGATATTATTGCGGCACTAATTCAAAGGGCGTTAAACACTACGCAAAGTTGATATGAAAGAGAAAACCTGAAGGTAAACCCTAGAAAAACATACCCTTCACCAGGAAAAGAGAGATAGGCCCATTCAATAACCTTACAATCTTTGGTCAAAGAATTCAGGCTGGTCAGGGAGTTAAATAATTGGGCATTACCCTGGATGCAAAAGTAACCACGAACTCACACCTGAATAACACTGCAAACAAAGCAAAAATGGCCCTCATAGAGGGCAGACATATGTTTGGGAAAAAATGGGGACTAAAACCAAAGATGGTACTAACTACATCACGGTTGTCAGACCCATGATAGTGTATGGCACCCTAGTCTGGTAGCCAAAGACAGAACAAAAAGTGGTTATCACTAACCAGAATTCAAAGACTAGCCTGTGTGTGTATGTGGAGCCATGAGAAGCACTCCAACTGCGTCTATGGTAGCTCTTCTAGGACTAATCACTTTGGATATTTATTTGAAAGGGGAAGCCTGGATAGGAGCACATAGAATAAAATTCACTGGAAATTGGCACATTCACAATGAACGGTGTGGACATAAACGAATGCCGGAAGTGGCCAAAGGTAAACCCATCCCTAGAATGGGCACTTACTACACTTAACCAGAGTACTCTTTTGACAAACCATTCACCGTAAGATATGATCGCAATGATTGGACTCGAGGTACCCCACACTATCTGAAGAAAGGGCTAGTCTGGTTTACAAACGGATCCCGCACAGTACAGGGCACAGGGGCAGGTATACATATCGTAAAACCAAAAAAAGAGAACATAAGTGTATCTCTTGGGACCAACGCCACAGCCTTCCAAGCTGAAATCTTTGCTATAATGCAAAGTGTACAAAAGAATGTAAGACGTGGGTATACTCGACAACACATAAGCATTTTGTCTGACAGTCAAGCAGCCTTAAAAGCTCTTGAACCACCTCGAATTAATTCTAAATTAATGAGAGAATGCCTGTCTCACCTGGAAACCTTATCTGAAAGGAACAAGGGTGCCAGAACACACAGGTGTAGAGAGCAATGAAAAAGCAGATACCCTCGCTAAAACTGAAACATTCATCCCGTTTATAGGACCAGAACCTGTATTCGTAACAACCAAACGAAGCATCCGGACAGCGATAGAGGCGTGGACTAGGACACCTCTCGCTGGGATACCTTCACACAGATTAACGACTGATGTACTCCATTTAGAACATACCCAGATTAGACGGCTTGTGGGACTTGTTTCGGGCCACTGCCATCTGAGAAGACATCTACAAAAATAGGTGTATGCAGAGGAAATACACTCTGCAGGCTATGTGAAGAAGAGGGGGAAACAGCCTCGCACAGTGGAGCAGTTTTCACACACGAAAACCTCGTAACATCCTAAAACTCGTTGAGGGCACGGAGCTACTATTATTCTATTAGGAACTGTCATTATATCCTTAGGTGATACACTAAAATTTACGGATTCTATCAAGGACTTCACGTGATATACTGGCTGGATTGCAATTTCTGTTTTTTCTGGTGTTGCTTCACTGGATGATCGTCTAGAAGAACTAGCTATTGGTGTTGTTTGCCTTGATGATCGTCTAGAAGAAGTGGCTATTGGTGTTGTTTCTCTAGATGGTCGTCTAGGAGGTCCGGCTATGGGTAAATCTCTTCTCGCTGGAGATTCTTTAATCTGATTGGTTTCCACTAGGTCTGTAGGCATTGTTTCTGTTGCTTTAGCAGCTACAAAATCAGCTTCTCCAAATACTTACCGATCAGTAGGAGAGATTCCTGTTTTAGAAAATCCAGACACAGCGGTTTGAACGGTTGCAGCTCTATTGTATGCTTGGCCAAATAATCTGCCGACTTCATACTGGGATGATACTGGGTTACGAGCCTCCTAGGATTAGCTCTCAGCCATGTCTTAACTTCCTGGCTGTAGAATGTACTCAAGGGCGCCATAAAACTGACGTCTAAAAGCTGCAACCACTACGTGCATTGGGGTGGAAAGCATAGCATTATAACTCCGTGTTGCCTAGCAAAATCTATTAGCTCTGTTTTTTCTGTGGGTTACGCGACCGTCTAACAACAAGAAAACTGGATCATATTAGAAGGCTTAATATGTTTAATGAAATGTAGAATCCACTCAATAGAGATATGGATTTGCACCCATCCACTTATATGACAACTATAGGCAGTTTCCGCTGGTGCACCGTCGAGTAGTAGGTAGTATTTCTTACTAACCATAGGAAATGTATGAAAACGTTTTATGCAGATAAGAGATAAAGGTTTTTGTTGAAAATAAGATAGGTGGGTTTGTCAGAAGTTCAGAATTGTTACTCTTGTTGAGCAAAGGCAAATCGCAGCAACAGTGGCCTTCTCTCAGGGCGTTGTTTCAAAAACCTATGCAAGATTTTTGGAATTGAAAACTCTTAAGAACAGGCATAGACTGATCGACAAGACCAGCTTTTAACTCTAATAGCTAGAAGAAATCCAGCCTCTTCTCATCCAGAGCTCAAAATGCAGGTTACAGGTGTTAAATTGTTACAATTTCTTTGCTTCCAAACTAAATTGTATCATTTTTTGCCGAATGCCAGTGTTGTCTAGGTATTAAGATTTCATGTTGTGCTTGTTTCGCTTTATTTTTTTCATTTTCTTCAAAATTTCTCATTTTTCTTGTTTAAATTCTTTTGTGTTGTGTAAATCCTTTATGTCATTATTTCGCTTTCATAGTCAATTTTCCGCCTAATAGTTATGCCGCTGGAATTGCATTGTAAATTTGGTGGGAGTGGGGTTTTGTTAGCTAGTGTTTGCGCATTGATTGGGACTCGCTCTCTTTGCCATCGCTTTCTTTGGTGCCTTAATTATTGCTGTGTGATTGCATTTTCCAATTTGCGTTGAATTGGATGTTCGAAGCACATGGAGGACCACCATTTTGAATTCATTCTACACCTGCCTGCCATTCATTCTGATTTCAACACCTGCTTTTTAGTACATGTGATTGGGGAGATAAGTGTTTACCTCTAATTTCAATTTTATTAATTATTGTATTATCTTTTAATCACTTAGTTCAGTGATATAAAAGTAGTATGGTTACATTTTGTGCCATATGCTGTTTCTTGATTTATTTAATTAATTTCATATTTCAATATTTGTAGTGGATGTTTCATTCATAATTTAGGAAGTATTCATTCATTTTAAATTTTTTTTTGCTTTAACTTTCTATTCCAAATTTATGAATGAATGCATTTAACTTTTGAAGTTGTAGAATTTGTATTGCTATTCGATTTGAATATTTCTATATATTTTTGGATTTATGTATGTGTATCTTTATATTTAAAAAGGTTCCGCAATGAATGAGTTAGTTGGTTTGTTACCACTAATTTCATTCCTATGAGATAAACGTTTATGCCATTAGAGGTGAATTTGTTTTTCAGATATTCCTTGCGTTCCCTATTAAGCCTTCAGCTTTATTTCATTTATGCATTTTGTTAAATTATATGTGTTAAGTCTTGTCAAGTCTGTAATTATATCTAGTCAATATTTAATTCTTTATTGTAATTATTTTGAATCCTGGCCTTTGCGCCGTCATTGAGTCCGATAAAATAAAGCGTTACAATTATTTATGGCTTTTTATTATCTGTTTGATAAGTTTTTCGTAACAAAATGTTTCTCTTGGAACAATACAAGAGACTTCGTGCCCGAAATCTATTTAGCAGGAGACAGTTAAGGGTTCCCGAGTTATCCAGGCAGAACAAAATTGATCGGCTAAATTGGCGTCTAGAACACCAGAACTGGACAATTGAAGATTGGCCCTTCTTTCAGACGAAACCAGAATTGGTCTGAGATCAGTTGAACGTCTAATTCAGGTTTTAAGAGGTCGAGGTAGACAGGCCAGACTGCAAACTGCCAGATCTGTCCCAAAATATAAATGAGAGACTGTAATGTCCTGGGGAAGTATTATAATGGGAGAAAAAACTCCTTTGGTTCCCATACGGCAGAGTTTAACAGGAGACAGGTATGTAGACGTAATCATAAGCCACTACCTGTTATACGGGCGGACAAATTATCGCTCACCTTTTTTATTGCTATTTTGGTAGCAGCATGAAGAGTTCATTGTAATTTAGTGTAATTTAGTTAAGAGACAACTTAACATATAAACAGCATAGTAGAATGTACGTTTTCGGCTAATATCAGTGTTGCCAACCATACGATAATTACGGTATTTGTACCATACTTGCTGCACAAAAGCCATATACGATCCTATCCCAGGATCATACGCAAAAATGCAGTAATTATTCAGAAATTAATTCTTAGGTAGTTATTGTACGGTAATTTTATTGTGTTTTGATTTTATTTAATGTAGTTATTTTGCGATAACATACCTACACCTGAATATAAACTTGAGTTAAACATTCATGTTTTTTGCCATTCTCTAATGCCGGCGGGTTTCTACCAAGCGGACAAACAAAAACTAAACACAAACTGTCCGTTTGATACAAAACTTGGACAGTTTTGTTTCTCGCAAACTGTTTTTAAACAGTTGTGTTTTGACAGGACCCTTATTTACACCAAACGAACAAAAATCGGTTTCTATTTTGTCTATGTTTTAGTTCGGTTTACACTAAACGAAGAGAGTAAACGTTTCGTATAATGAATAAAAGTAAAAATATTGCGCGCAAAAATAGCAGAAAACAAAAATTTATTTTTAAATGGGTATATCGTTTCTTTTAAAAACTCCGACTTCGGACTAAATTGTTTCGAAACTGTAACAAGGAGTCTTAAGATTGTTCGATTTTTGTTCGCGGACTGTTACAAATAATCCGTGTTTTGTTTCTGTTTGTCCGCTTGGTGGAAACCCGGCATTAGGTATCCTAAGTGCGATTATAGAGACACTTCCTGTTGTTTCCGTCCGCTTCTATTTCAACGTTTGTGATTCGCTGTAGTGTTTGAGATTAGTGACGTCAGCGCATTTAAAATTTAAACGTGGTTTTATAAAATTCACTACGCTGCAGTCACCAGATGAAGATAACGCCGATATGAGATTAAGAGAATCTAAAACAAAATGTACCTACCGGTACCTACTAGCATTTTCTTGTATAGTTTTGAAACGATTTTTAATAGTTTTTATCCGTATTTCCCGCTAAAATTTGTGAGTTTCAACGAAACCATCAGAAAAGTTCGTTCTATAAATTTAATCTAAACAAAAATCGATTAGCCTTTGGATATGAAACCCTCTTCTAAGCTAACTAAAATTTGTCTTGAGCAGATGTTTCTATTACAAAATTATTAAACAAGTTGTAATGTTATGTAACACTGTATTCTTCCCGATTCTTCCTACACTGACCGGCAAAAAAATCCGGCCACCCTGAAATATTTTATAAAGGGTTCCCTTAACCGCATATTTTATAACTAAATAAAGAGCTAAGCCGATTTTTCTTAGTTATCAATGTTTTAAGATGCTTGTTCCATTCCAAAATACCCCTAGTTTTAATGTTAACAGGCGAGATTCTCTTCTCAACAGCATTAACATGTTACCGTAAATCACGGTTGAATGACGTAATTCAGGCTCGAGGAGGACATACAGGCTAATAATAATTTACCAGAAGGTCCATTAAAAACAGCCACCTTTATTTTTTTGCAATTAAAAGAAAATCGATTTTTCACTGTTTCTTTTTTTTTTCAAATTAAATTTATTTCTGAGTTTATTTGTCTTATTTTCTTAGCTAATTTGTGCATGCCGTATCAACAATGAATGGTTCTTCAACCTAATGCCAATCCTTAGTTAAATTAATGAACGTTTAAGTGTTTTTGTGAAATATTTCAAGGTGGCCGGTTTTCTTTGCCGGTCAGTGTATTTAGTTTTAATTATGATTTTGTTGTTACTCCATATCCAGTAAATAAGCAAATAGGTATAGAAAAGTATCAACCATCGTTACAATATTTACCAAAATTTGTAACTCTTTTCATCATGTTTTAAACTTTAGTTATTTACATGTTTATATAAATTAATGTAAGAAAGTTTTGAATGTTTTTTGTGGTAATAATGATCTTTGAAACTTATACTACCTAATAAGTTGACTCACATTATAAACCCAACTGAAAGGTTGTCAGCCAGTTGAATTTTAGAATTAATAACAATAGGATTATTCGTAACAGTTTCAATAAAGTTCAGTCCAACAAAATTTGTACTTATTTCAATCAAATCAATTTACATTGATAAAATATAAAAGTAAATGCAATTAATCATTTTCCGAATTTTTTTTTGTTTTTCTTTAAAGGCATTGTCAACTTATGCAACATATTTAGTAAATATCAAAATACGTTAGTTAAAATACTCGTAGAAGTACCCGCATTGGTAGAATTTCAATATCTTTGATAATAACCACAATAAACGGGTAGAGAGAATTCAGATCCTACATACGTGACGTCACTGGTGTCGACCTCCGGAGGCTGCTACACAACGAACATAACCTAAAAACACGGCAACATAACCTAAAAACACGGCAATATAACCTAAATTTAGCGTTGTACTTGTAGCTATGCTAGAGCTCTTACCGGCAACCGACATAGGTGTCGTCATAGCTTAAACTTTTAGCTCCCATAACACGGTAACGAATTAAAATTCGGCCGTAAAATTTTGCAAAGGCGCAATACTCAGTTTACTCAATTAAATTACAAAATAAAAAAAAATCGACTTTTCATAAGTTGACAATGCCTTTAAGCAAAAATTCTAAATGGAAGTAGCGCAAAGAAGTATTCGTCATTTGTTTTTTTTTTTTTTTTTTACTTGAAATTGAATATCACTGTCATAAACCACATTTTAACAATTTTAGTAAACACAGAGCAGTTCAAACTACAGTAAGGACAGCAGATATAAAATGACTTACTGTTAGTTATACTATTTTTACCTATATATTGTTAAGGGCACACAATGCAAAACAACCACAGTATATACTAACTTCATAATTATATAAACCAGAGATATAAATAAAAGTTACAATTTAATACACAGGGGTGTTCTACCGTCAGCGTCATTAGGAACAGCAACAAAGAGAAAATTCGTGATGTGTATTATAACACTACAAAATAACTTAAATTTAAATTACTTTTAGCATTTTACAGATTTGTTTATATCTTATTAAGAACAGTTAGCTTGATGAAAAGCCATCTACAGCAATAGATGCAAAAGCGAAAGTTTAAACAATATATCCATAACATTTTTATTAACAAAACAAATACAATATTATTAGTCATAAACCAATTTACTAATACTAGAAATTAATTTTTAAGTTTTGTATTTCTGTAACTACTTTGAGTAAAGTGCACCAACTCACCGTTGTCGTAGTAAAGAACCGTCAATACATTTCCTTACAGGACGTCGTCGAAAACATAGCAGTGGCTGTAACATGTGTTTGCTGCAATGTAGTTCAAAACAAATAAATTCAATTATCTTAATTTTAAAAGCTCTGTTCTTTAATACTTAGGGCCGGTCTTTCAATCTCCTAATAAATGTATCCTCCTATTATTTGTTAATACAATCGTTTCCATAGAAAATATTTGCCAAGGAAGTTTATTAGGAGATTGAAAGACTGGCCCTAAGTCACTTTTAACCTCAAGTAGGTACTCCTTTTAATTTGTATCGTTTAAAAGAAAATTATTTTTCATTCCTGTGAATTTTTATATGATTTTTGAAGCTTGCTTTAGATACACTTCTATATTCGCACACATTACAAGCGAAGGGTTTTTCCCCTGTATGAATATTCATATGTTTTTTCAGATTGCCTTTACAGACACTCTTATATTCACATAAACTACAGACGAACGGTTTTTTTTCTGTATGAATATACATATGTGCTTTCAGATTGCTCTTGCTTACACTCTTATACCCACATAAATTACAGGCAAATGGTTTTTCTCCTGAATGATTACTCATATGCAATTTCAGCTGGCTTTTAGTTACACTCCTATATTCACATAAATTACAGGCAAGCGGTTTTTCTTCTGTATGAATATACATATGTGTTTTCAGATTGCTTTTACTTGCACTCTTATATCCACATATATTACAGGCAAATGGTTTTTCTCCTGTATGATTCCTCATATGCAATTTCAGCTTGCTTTTAGTCACACTTCTGTACTCACATAAAATACAAGCAAATGGTTTTTCTCCTGTATGATTACTCATATGCAATTTCAGCTTGCTTCGAGTTACACACCTGTAATCACATAAATTGCAGGCAAATGGTTTTTCTTCTGTGTGAATATACATATGTGTTTTCAGCTTGCTTTTACTTACACTCCTGTATTCACATATATAACAAGCAAATGGTTTTTCTCCCGTATGAATACGCATATGTTTATTCAGACAACTTTTAGTTACACTCCTATATTCACATAAATTACAGGCAAACGGTTTTTCTCCAGTATGAACTTTCAAATGCACTTTCAGCCTGCTTTTAGTTACACTCTTGTAATCACATGAATTACAAGCGAATGGTTTGTCTCCCGAATGAATACAGAAATGCCATTCCAAATGTTTTTTTGTTATAAGAATACTTTTATGAGTTTGAAGACTGCATCTACGAATCATGTTAAATTCACAAATTTTACACCTTTTATTTTTATTCTGGTCATCCTCGTCAACTGTATCAGTTGTTTCAACTTTTATTTTACCCGTTTCATGTCCACCACTCTCTAAAGTTGCAGTTTCCTCCCTCGTATTCGGTCCAAAGTTTTGGCTAATACTGGTGTTAGTTTCATTTAAGTTATGTTTTTGTTCGGTATTGTAAAGGATATCGTCACCGAATTCACTTTTCACATCGTCCAAGTAGGGTTCAATTTTGATTTCTTCTTTGATGACACCCAAAACGAAATCACATTCAAGGTTCGCCTTTGAATTTATTTCAGACATTTTGCTGTAACAATACAAATCATAAGAGTAATACAAATAGCGTTTGGTAACTAGTGACTAACCTGTAATTATTCAGAAATAGATATACAAATATAATTTGCACACACACGAAACACCACACGTAAACAACTTGTCAATAACAAATACTACAAATAGGTTAACTTGCGGAGGTGGTTATTATACCGGCACCGCAGACGATTGTACAAGATGATTAAAACGTCATACATCTGGTTGGCTATGAATTTCTCCTATAAAATAGAAAGCATAAAAGTATAAATAACAGCAATAGAATTTGTCCTACAAAGCCGATTTTTTATTTTAGAATTTTGATAAGCCTATATGTAATTTAATTAGATTTTACGTCGTCCTCTTTATATCAAAAATAAAACAAAAAATGGCTCTTGTAGGACAAATTTGATTGAAATTATGGATAGATTAAAGACCTTAGAAAAGTTACAATTTTTTTTACGAGTACAATTTGTAGAGAAAGTTTTTAAAAGGTCGAGTTTCAACATATTTTAGTGAGAAAACGTTAGAGCACGTATGCAACCCAAATATCTCATATAATCGGCTTAAAATGATTGACAGCTCTGCGTCATTTTAACACTTCTCATATTAAAAACTTGAAAAGAGAAGGATTAGTAACAGAAACAATAAAACTCCTGGATGTTTTGATGATCTACAGCGATTACGTGATGCAATACAGCAACGCTGTTTTCCATAAACTTTGTAGTTTTTTTAAGGTTGAGACGGCCTTTTTTTTTAGAAATTATTACATTAGTTTTCGTGTCAAAACTTTATACCTCCGCTGGCAATTATTATTCTTTTTACTAAAGAAATACTGAACAGCAGAAAAATTAAACTAAATATCGTTTCAGGTTTCAGTGGTTTATTTATTATTACACACATAAACATATATCATAGTACAAGAATAATATAATAGCTATTTATGGTACAAGTGAATAAAGAGAAATTTTATCCACGAAAGGAAAAGTGAGTAATGTTGAGTAAAACAAAATGTCTTTTCCACTTGATATATTGAATATTACAGTTGCATAACCAGGTTTCGTCTCATAGAGACATTATCAAATACCAAACAATAACTAACAGGTGAAACATAACGGATTCAAACATTTAACCTTGAAGGTATTGGTTCCATATAAAAAAACTAAGAAACCAATATTAAAAATGCCTGATCCCGTTACGAGATAAATGGTCCAAACATCTGGAACCTTCAAACGAGCAAAATCTCAATGGAAAATTTTTTACAAAGATATCATAATCCAAGTAGGAAAGAAAAAAGGTTAACACATTATACTAATAAAGAAATGAAGTAATTAAGTGAATATATCCACTACATAATAGATAATTAAATCTTAAGCAACAGGTGATACATGCTGACATTAAAGCAATATTTTTAGGACTAGTCCCTTCCTTTGTCAAAACTTTTATGACACTGCGATGTTCTAATTTTACAACACTCATGTTTTGTTTCAAAACATTAAATGGAAAATGGAATAATGAACGAATTCAAATCAAATTTGACACAAAAGTAGAAAAAGGTTGTCACTGTTTGCAGTGGCGGCTCGTGGGTCAATAACACGGGGGGTCATTTTGGAATTTTGGCAATGGTATTAAAAATCAATAACTATCCTACATTGACCAAAATTAATAATGTTTCGGTTTCGCCTCGGTCTCGTTGAGAAACTCGTATTCATCAAAATTATAAAACCAATAAATTATCTTTTCCAAAACCATTCAGGTATTTTGGGTTTATTTTATGGGAGCCTTTTGGAAAAGATATTTTCAAAGCACTAAAAATTAATATTGATATTTAATGTGAGACCTTACCTTTACAGTGCTCATTTTGAAGAAAATATATTTTTTCAATTTTCTCAACTACAAACATACAAAACACTTCCTGTTCCTGCTAAAGAATTAGAAAACTAAACCATTTTTGATCCCCATTCCCCTCGTATAGTTAATCCTGCTTGTAGTGCATTTTTCTCCGTACCAATATAATCAGCGATTGCTGATTAAAAAAACATAAATAAGAAACTGGAGAAACTGTGATTCATGCGGTCCGGCCGTCGACACTATTGCCGACATAGAAGCGAGAGGAGACTCTCGCTCTTACTCAATAAAATCGCTATATCTGTCACTGTTTCTCTTAACATGCATTTCTCCATATGCCATAAGAGTTGTACATGGTCAATTTGAAATACGGCCGGCTTCCTATAAATATCTCGTGCGCTCGGGCGAATGCAGAGATTTAAAATCAAAGTAGACGTAAAATTTATAAAAGAATTATCGTTACGCAATTTAAAATATTATTTACAATTATTATATTATTTTTTAGATATTTTTAGAGGGTCATTGACCAATTGACCCTTAGGAGAAGCCGCCACTGACTGTTTGACGTTTCAATTGTTTCTGTCATAGCTAGGTAGATAATTTTTCTAGTTCTCCTCGTATTAGACTTAAAAATTCTAAATGGCATATTTTACAGTAAAGGAATTTCTTCAAGAAGAAAACAAAAACATACCGCTGAAAAATAATAAAATGATGTACCTACCTTTAGTACAATCAGCAAATATATTTGAAAGATATATGATAACATCATTAAACGTTATAAAAAAAAAGATGTTTAATTAAAAAGCTAGAACAGGAGAAAACCAGTTAACTGTATTAAAAAGTGATTACATTGAACTCGATGCTACATATCATTCATAAATTGTCTCTCAAATTTACTAAACGCTGTATTATCAGACAGAAACAAAGGAATTATTCATATAAAAGAAAAACAAATTACTTTAGGTATAGGTATACGGGTGGGGATGTAGATCATGGAGCAAATGTACTAGTAGTACATAATTCGGTTTCCAAATCAATATTATCTAGCAAGCCTGACTGACTGCATAATACAAATATTGCGTAAAATGCATGGAGAAACAATCAATAACCCTCCTAAATCCAATTTTTGGATTTCTAAAAATTTTAATCTTCAAAAACAACCTTTTAAAAGCCTAAATGCATGTACAACAGATGCAAATGACTGTGCCATCAATTACTCCAATAATACCTACCCTTTTTAGGCCTTGAACCGGCCCTCGGCCTACCTAAAGCCAGCATTCAGCAAGCAATTACAAACTGGACTCAGTCTCAGTTCATCTCATATTAGGCTTCGCATCCTGAGCTGAGGCTAGGGACCTCCAAAAAGCAGATCTGAACAGATTCTTAGGTTCAGCAGAGAGCACATCAGGATAGTCACAGGCCTCCTTACGGGCCATGGCCTCTTTAAAAGGCATCTGCATTTGAAGGGCCTCTCTGAGAACCCAAGTTGCAGAATGCGATGCCCCAGACTACTTCTTCTGAGGCATCGCCTATTTGAAGCCAGCCTTCTAGAGCCCGACAATACACGGAGACCCTCTATGGATAAGATCCTGGCCACAGACTATTAAACAAGGAAGACTAATCAAATAATAGGACAAAACCGGAATAACGTCGATAGCAGCGCTGCGCGCGCACCTGGGTGAACTACGTGGTTTAATCCACCATATTCCCTGACGTGCATGCGCGATACGACTGCGGTAGTATTGTAATCGTGGTTTTCACGCAGCACATGTTTTGTTAACGCTAAGGAAATAACCCCAGCCCTGTACTTTCATAAAATAGCGAAGGGTTTTTGCGTACGTCATTTTGAGACATTTTGAGGTTATGTTCGGAAACTTTAGCGTATGGTAAAATAAAAATAGCTCTAAAATGTCATTTACTGTAAAAATAAAATAGTGTATAACATCAGGTGATTTAGCGTTAACGGAAATTTAACGTAGTACTTGCGATAACTCTCTAATATTAAAATTCTCCAGCTTATAACTATTAGTTCACCCAGGTGCGCGCGCAGCGCTGCTATCGACGTTATTCCGGTTTTGTCCTATTCTTTGATTAGTCTTCCTTGTTTAATAGTCTGTGATCCTGGCCTTTGAGCTAGGTGCCATTCTGTATAAAGGCATCCCGTAATGTGTGGCAGATATACAATGGGCCTAGCGCCCGAGTGCTGCGACTTTGCACCGCCGAAGAAGAAGAAATACCTTGCATACGATGGCGTCTATACATGCACATTTTGATTTCATTTCATTTTTAACTTATGATTTACCTTCATTGGTATTAATTTTATTTGTACCTACCGAAAAGACTCGAAATTTGCTAAGTACCAAATTGTAATCATCAATCTTTTGCTGCATCATATACTGCATGGATTAAATGTTCAAATGTTAATGGTGACATGCAAAAATGCAGTTTCAATTCTGCAAAACCATAATCTTTTTCTACATCATCTTCATCACTGTCGTTTTCATAATAAAAATGTTTGAAAGCAGTGCATACCAACAATAATATAACACTATTAGATCTTTCGATAATATTTTGAATTGTACGAATAAAATGTAGCACAATTACAAAAATAACATATAATGGACTTTTGCGTATTAAATATAAAAAAAATCTTGAAAATGGGTTATATTTATCCTTTTCCCACTAAAACGTAGTACACTAATACATGGCACCAGTTCTACCTTCTACCTACTCTCTGTACCATTTGCACTTGCACAAAAATTAATAACCAAACACACTTAATGAGAATCATATGCGTAATAGTTTTCTAAGTGTTACGTGGGTAGAATAACCAAAAAATAATAAAAATAAATTTTTAGGCCCTTGTTATCTTCTTCTACAGTAATAGATGCAACAACCAGTGATTAAACAATATAACAATAACAGATTTATTAACAAAACAAATACAATATTATAAAAGTCAATAAACCTATTTCTTAATACCTAATTTGTATTTCTGTAATTTCTTTTTGGAAAGTGCACCAGCTGCACCACTTACATGTTCAGAAAAATTATACCCTATAATCACATCATTGAGGCATCTTAATTGTAGTTTTATTAGCTAAAAAGGAATTTAAAAAATTGTACATACATTAATGAAGTATTTTCTAAAGAGGCTCCCTTTACTTATTTAAACAAATATTTAAGTAAAAACTAGTATAGATGCGTGCAAATTCGTTATCTGCTGCCCACATTTATTGTAGTAAAGAGCTGTCGAAACATTCCTTACAGACTGTTGTCAAAACTTAGCAAAAGTTGATGCTCTCCTTTTTTAAGGTTAATTCACTTTTAACCCTAATTCCTCATTTAAATTTGTATCGGTATGAGTACTGATATGCAATTTTATATTGTCTTTAGTTAAACTCCGATATTCACACAAAGTACAAACAAACAACTTTTTTCCCGCATGAACATTCATATGTTTTTTCAAATTGCTTTTAGTTACACTCTTGTATTCGCATAAATTACAGGCAAATGGTTTTTCTCCTGTATGATTACTCATATGGAATTTGAGCTTGCTGTTAGTTACACTCCTGTATTCACATAAATCACAAGCAAATGGTTTTTCTCCAGTATGGATACTCATATGTTTCTTCAGCCAACTTTTAGTTATACTCCTGTAATCACATAAATTACAAGCAAATGGTTTTTCTCTTGTGTGATTACTCATATGCAATTTCAACTTGCTTTTATATACACTCCTGTATTCACAAAAATTACAAGCAAACGGTTTTTCTTCTGTATGAATACGCATATGTTTATTCAGATAAGTTTTAGTTATAGTTCGATATTCACATAAATTGCAGGCAAATGGTTTTTCTCCTGTATGAATTTTCATGTGCAATTTCAGACTGCTGTTAGTTACACTCCTGTATTCACATGAATTGCAAGCAAACGGTTTTTCTCCTGTATGAATATCCATATGTTTTTTCATAGTGCTTTTAGTTACACTCCTGTATTCACATAAATCACAAGCAAATGGTTTTTCTCTCATATGAATACGCATGTGTTTATTCAGCCAACTTTTAGTTACACTCCTATAGTCACATAAATTACAGGCAAATGGTTTCTCTCCTGTATGATTACTCATATGCAATTTCAGACTGTTTTTAACTACACTCCTGTAGTCACATAAATTACAAGCATATGGTTTTTCTCCAGTATGAATACTCATATGTTTATTCAAACAATTTTTAGTTACACTCCTGTATCCACATAAATTACAAGCAAACCGTTTTTCTTCTGTATGAATGTACATATGCGTCTTCAAACAACTTTTAGTTACACTCCTATAATCACATAAATCACAAGCAAACGGTTTTTCTCCAGTATGAATTTTCATATGTCTATTCAGCCAACTTCTAGTTACACTCCTGTATTCACATAAATCACAAGCAAACGGTTTTTCTCCTGTATGATTACTCATATGTTTATTCAGATTGCTTTTACTTACACTCTTATACTCACATAAACTACAGGTAAACGGTTTTTCTCCCGTATGAGTACACAAATGCTGTTTAAAATTCCTCTTAGAACTAGTCCTATATACACATAAATTACATGTAAATGTTTTTTTTGTTAAATGAATATTTTTAGGAGTTTGAAGACTGCATCCACAAGTCGTACTAAATTCACAAACATCACATACAAACCGTTTCCCTTTATTTTTATTCTGATCATCCTCATCAACTGCATCAGTTGTTTCAACTTTTATTTTGTCAATTTCATGTGCACTACTGTCCATACTTGCAGTTTCCTCCGTCGTATTCCATTCAAAATTTTGGCTGATACTGGTGTTAGTTTCATTCAAGTTATGTTTTTTTTCCGTATTGTAAGGGATATCATCACCGAATTCACTTTTTATATCGTCCAAGTATGGTTCAGCTTTGATTTCTTCTTTGATGATAACCAAATTGAAATCATATTCAAGGTTAGCCTTCGAATTTATTTCAGACATTTTCCTGTAATTATACATATCATATTCATAACGAGCATTACAAATAGCGTTTGATAACTAATAACTAACCTGTAATTATTTAGAAATATATATACAACTATAATCGGTAAACATTCACACAAAACACTACATGAGAACAACAAAACAGGTAAACAAGCAATCAATAACAAATCAGAATTCTTGTCAGGGTGAACAAACCGGGCTGAAGTTGCATACGTTTCTGTGACGTAACTCAACTCCCGTACACTCCCCGCCGTATGTTTTGCGTCACTTACATTTCGCTTTTTAAATGATTTCCTTGAGGTTTTCCTTAACTATTTAACATAACATAACATCTACAAATGCTAACCAAACAAATCCGTTAAATAAAAAACGGTTTACAAATGCAAAAAACCTTTAAAACAAACTAGCGCACGATAAGAATTCTTTTCTACAGAATTACAGTAGTTGTCCTCGGTGGGTGGCCTATATGGGTGTTGTACAAGACACCTAGGTGACCTAGGCCTACAACCTCTACCTCTAGTTTTTCAAAAAGACTGTTCGATTACGTCATCGTTTCTATTGTGATCTGGAGTTATTCTCGAAGGCCGCAATTGGTACCGTCAACTGGGGTGACTCGGGAATCCTTCTTGACTCGGGACATTTATGCTTTGCACTAAACAAATGTGAACATACCTTTTAAAGTTCAATGATAGGTGTTTGTGAACATACCATTCGAAAGCTAAGTTGTTGACGTTTATGTAATGGTCGTCACATGTGTCGTACTGTTCAGCAGTTAGCATTTAAAAAATACTGAAATTTAAGTTAAGAATTGAAGTTTTTCGAGGAGGAAACAATTTTACCGGATAAAACACCTAATATACAGTAATTTTACGTTAGTACCTATGTTATTTTGTAACTGTATATGTTCTTAAGGTTAGGTAAAAATTTAGTACAGAAATTATTTGTTATAACTTTTTTACAACAAAATTTTTAAATTAGTGTAACTTTCGGCCTGATTCGGGACATACCACGAGTCCACAAGAAGCGCCTGGGGCCCAGGCCATATCAAAATTATTTAAAAGCTACTCTTGAAAAAGCAATCAAAGAGAGGTTATACAAAGGTACATCGTTACGAAAATTAACAGAAAAATATGATATTCCCAGAAATACAATTTCCAATAAAGTATTAAATCATGGGACATCGGAAAAGGTTTGTTGGTCAGATAACAGCTGTAAAAGAAGATGGAAAAATGACTGGACAATTTTATAAACCAAGCAAGAAAATTAAAAATGCATTTGTTCTACCAGATGTGCCTGATATTGCAGATTTCACCATGGACCAGATCAACTTAAAATTAAAGGAGCCTACGGTTTTACGAAGGGGTGCTATTAAATTTTTAGAACCTGTAAATCTACATGTTGCCTAATCTTAAAATTAAGTTCTCTCTGTAATGTTTAACATTGTAATGATTTTATATTTATGTTTCTTGTTATTTGCAATAAAATGGGAGCTCTGCCCTTTTGCTTTTTGTAATTCTTGTTTTTTTATAACTTTTTTAGCGATAAATATGTGCTTACATAATTAACCTATTTTCAAAAAACATATTTGAAGTCCTGAGTCACCTCTAACAAGCATGAAATTGATTTACAGTAGAAATTTAGTTAATGTCCCAAGTCACCCCAAAACAGGGGTGACACGGGACGAAATTGATTTAAAAATATAACTAATTAATTGGCAAAATTTATTTCCACAACTTGTCAGATGTGTTCCCAAGACATATAATTGTTGTTTGAAAACATAATACTGTTGAACAACTTGTATACAAAAAAGATTATTTTAAAAAAATGCTAAAACTGTCCCGAGTCACCCCAGTTGACGGTAGGTATATTTAAGGTGTTGTAGGCCTACATCACTCATAAGAGTCATAAGTCATCCACCGATGACAACTCCTGCAATTCGAGAGAAAAAACGTCGAAAATTGGTCGTCCAGGTATCTTTCACATACATATTTTGGTAAACTTTCGACCTCGCTGTAGGCGAATTTCCAGCACTTTTTGCAAAACTGCTCGGTAAGGGTTGTAGGCCTAGGTGTCCTCTACAAAACACATAGGTCACCCACCGAGGACAACTCCTGTAATTCTGTAGAAAAAAAATCGTGCGCTAGTTTGTGCGTTTTAAAGGTTTTTCGAATTTGTAAACCGTTTTTAGTTAATGGATTTGTTTAGTTGGCATTTGTAGAATTGTAGATGTTTATTGTATTAAATACAAATAGCTAAGGTGCTAAGGGAATTATGGCAAAAGCCAAAAATATGACGCAAAGCGTACGTCGGAGAGTGTACGGCGGCTGAGACACGCGTGAAAAACGTATGCAGATACGTATATAACTTCAGCCCGGTGGTGAACAAGAGGTTAACTAATGGAGGTGGTTATTATATCGGCACCGTGGACGATTTTATAAGATTATTTGTAACGTTTTTGCGAGATGTCAGTGCTTATTTAATTTAATTACTTTTATTACATGAAATCTAAGCGTAATGTTGATGTTTGTGTGTGTCTTGCTTTTAAGTGTTTGATTGTTTTCCGAATCCGATCACTATGGGAGAGTAGACCAAAACCCCCTCACTAATAAGGTAATAAGTGAGTCGATTTGAAAGAGTACAAAATGAATAAGAGAAAGGAGGGAGAAGTTTGCCCTATATAGGGATTTGCACAGGCTAAATAATAATAATAATAATAATCAACTACCTAGATCTATGGCCATTTAATAACGTTGTATAATCACTATAAATCATCTACGGTGTCGATATAATAAACACTACCAAAAATTAACCTATTTTTTTTTTATTGCTTATCGCTGTGGCATTATCCCCTTGTTATTTGTGTATTGTGTTTTTAGTGTGTGTAGAGGGATACATTTTTATATGCATTATTAAATAATCACAGGTTAGTCACTAGTTACCAAACGGTGTTTCTAATACTCTTTGTAATTTGTATTATTATAGGAAATTGAATAAAAAATGTCTGAAATAAATTCAAAGGCTAAGCTCGAATACGATTTCGATTTGGATATCGTCAAAGAAGAAATCAAAGTTGAACCCTACTTGGACGACATAAAAAGTGAATTTGGTGATGATATCGTTTACAATACTGAACAAAAACATAACTTCAATGAAACTAACTCTAATATTAGCCAAAACTTCGGATGGAATACTGCAATTGAAGAAAGCAGTACACATCAAGTGGACAAAATAAATTTTGAAACACCTGGTACAGTTAATCCGTATGACGAGGCTGACCAAAATAAAAATAAAAGCAAAAGTTTTACACGTAACATTTGTGAATTTAGAACGACTTGCAGATCCAAACCTCAAACTCATAAAAATATGCATTTAATAAAAGAGCCATTTATTTGTAATACATGTAAATACAGGACTACTTCTGAAAGACATTTTAAACGGCATTTGTCTAACCATATTGGAAAAAAACCATTTGTTTGCAATTTATGTGAATACAGGAGTGCAATTAAAAGCAAGCTGAAATATCATATGAAAATTCATGCTGTAGAAAAACCATTTGGCTGCAATTTATGTGAATATAGGAGTGCAATTAAAAGCTATCTGAAAACACATATGAAAATTCATACTGGAGAAAAACCATTTGCTTGTAATTTATGTGAATACAGGAGTGTAACCAGAAACAGGCTGAAATTGCATATGAGTAATCATACAGGAGAAAAACCATTTGCTTGTAATTTATGTGAATACAGGAGTGTAACTAAAAGCAATTTCAAAAATCATATGAATATTCATAGTGGAGAAAAACCATTTGGCTGTAACTTATGTGAATACAGGAGTGTAACTAAAAGTAGGCTGAAATTGCATCTGAGTAATCATACAGGGAAAAAAACATTTGCTCAGTGGCGTGCGGTCCATGGAAGCGGTGGAAGCACCGCTTCCCGTGCTTTCACAACGCAAAACAATATGATTTATTAATTTTTTTTTGTTTCAGCGGTAGGTTAAAATTATTTATTTAATTTTCGCTTTGTATAATATAATGCGAATAGTCATTGTTAAAATTAGCGCAGTTAGTCTCCCGGCAGCGGGACTTCATACACGGTTACTTCAGTGAGCTTTGTTCGTATTAGCTTCGTCACTTTACGGTAACCGTCGAGCGTTGTTTTATATGCCCGAACGCGGCAATTACATCGCTTGCCCCACGTGCCGTACATCTGCGTAGTGATTGGAGAGAGTAAACGCCCTTGTAATATTTCGTAACGTATTTTTGTTTCTGGATTTGCGCTCTATTTGTCGCATCCGCATCTTTAGGTGTGTTTGTTTGGTCTGCAGGAAGCGCATGTGACGTTATACTGCAAGCTGTGAACTAAAGGTTTAATGTTCTGTGCTGTGACGTGAAATGAACGCATTTCGACATATTTCTTTTAAAATCGATGTATTTCTGAATTAATTGACAAAGTCAAAATTTTGCATTAATATAGACAAATGGCATCTTATTGTTACTAACAATAACGCACACCACTGAAAACAAAACGACAACTTTGAAGGTTTAACAAAATCGAATAATTTAATTTTTTTATTTAGTAGAAAATCTCGCATTATCTTAAACAGATTTTAATTATCTTGACATATGAAAATTTTACAAGTTTGTACGCAAACCTGGCGTAATTTTTAGTTCCCCGTTTTTCTTCTTTTCTAATTCATGACAAAATTTTCAATTACGTTCATATCAATTGACCGCGCGGAAAATTTTAAGTAACTGGCAAATTTTGAAATTATGTAGGCTAAACCATTTATTTTTGTGTAACAAGTACACTAACATTTGAAAATGGAATGGACAGATGAAACTGTATTAGAATTTTTAAAAGTGTACAGCATTGAAACTAGCCTTTGGGATCAAAATGGCCCCAATCATAAAAATCGAAACAAGGTTACTGACTTTTTTTATGTAATTGTAAATAATTGTAACTCATTAAAAAATACCCGGCAGCTGCAATACTACTAGGCCTGCTTCTGAAGACGAATCCATGATGAATAAAGCGAATAGGAATATTTTCCGTATATCAAATATTACCAAATACGAATATTCGGCTAATATCACGTATGCGTGAAGGATGTGTTCGACAAATATTCGTAAACATATATTTGTACACGAATATTCGTCAACTTTAACGAATACCTACAGCGTAGTTTCCTCAGTTCATGCAAACGAACGCAATTTGTTGGAGTAAGCAAACGAACAGACCTTTTATAATTTTCAGTAGTGTTTGTGCTATGCATCTGCTAGTTATGATGGAACAAACACAAACAGATAAACCATCCTGCTCGAATAGCCAATATATAACAGTGTTTGTGCAAAATATTAGAAAAAGGATTTTCTGGCTTCGGTTTCCAAAAAAAACGTGATTTATTTCTACAGGTAGGCATATGCCATCCATAAAGTTAGAAACTAAAGTTGAACAGTCTGCTAAGTAATTCATTAGACACTTTAAAATTGACTTTTATAATAAAGTTAAATGGCTGACGGGATGCAACACACTAGGAAAATTATTTTGTTGGCCTTGTTTAATTTTCAACATGAGTGAAAAAACTCCATGGAACTCGAGTGGGATTTCGGACCTAAACAACTTTCACAAATATGTGTACTTATTAGTAGGAAACCAGAAGCGCTTCCCCAAATAAAAAACCCACCGCACGCCACTGCATTTGCTTGTAACTTATGTGAATACAGGAGTGTAACTAAAGGCAATTTCAAAAATCATATGAATATTCATACTGGAGAAAAACCATTTGGCTGTAATTTATGTGAATATAGGAGTGTAACTAAAAGCCATCTGAAAAGACATATGAAAATTCATAGTGAAGAAAAACCATTTGCTTGTAATTTATGTGAACACAGGAGTGTAACTAAAAGCAAGCTGAAATTGCATATGAGTAATCATACAGGGAAAAAAACATTTGCTTGTAACTTATGTGAATACAGGAGTGTAATTAAAAGCAAGCTGAAAAAACATATGAATATTCATACTGGAAAAAAACCATTTGCTTGTGATTTATGTGAATACAAGAGTGTAACTAAAAGTAATCTGAAAAAACATATGAATATTCATAGGAACAAAAAAACCGTTTGTAATTAATGTAAATACAGGAGTGTGACAATATAAAATTAAAAATATAATGTAGTATGTTTAAAATGTTTTTGAGTAAAAAATTTTAAAGCAAGCTTAAAGTTGCTTTACATGGTTTTCGTGTTTAGGCTTTTTTTAAATCTGTTTATCAACTATATGCGAATCATAAAACAGTGGCAGAGCATCAGGCTAGCATTACGTTAGTCCTAGGTTCGAATCTTCCGATGGGCAGGATTTTCCTGCAGTCTGGAGGCCGGAATGAAATCCTGGTGACCATTCGTCATTGGGCACAAAATTAACGGCACTTTACCCCAAATACAGGCTAAAGAGGTAGAGTAACAAGGTTCTATACATGCACTTACACACTACCTACACATGGTGCAGTATGTTAGTATTAAAGTTGGTTTATAAATACAATATGTACTTGCTATTTCAGCTATTATTCTAGGAAATAATCTACTAACAAATATGTGTTACACAAAAACGATACTTAAAAATTAATAACAAATGAATGCAAAATATCTTTTTACTTTCTTGCTTTAAATTTAGTAAGGGTGGTTCTTTATTTATGTCCTTTTTATGTATTGTATAGTATCAGAAGATATCGTAAATAAGGAATAATGCACAAAAAACTTTATTAACAAAAGCGCTTACTCACGCACATATGTTACATCTAGTGGGTGCTGTTCCCGAAGATTTTTTCAATCCTGGGATTTCCCGGAAACCGGGAAATTTTATTTTAATATTAAACCTTTGATATCTAGAGCAATTTGATTATTTTTATTGAAAGCAAAATAAAACTTAGTTGAAAACAAAAACATATTTATTATTTCATTACTTAAAAAATTTAAAAAAAAAAACAAAAACCATCCATATTTTAAGAAAACATTAAGCAAAAATAAATTCATTTTTTTAATCAAGTAAGATAAACAGGAAATAAATATTTAATTTATACTTCTTGTTGATTTTTAAAAAACACAGAACATCAGAAGAATGATCAGATAGATGATAGACCAACGCGTTCTTTTGTAACGATTGTGCCAGAAATTGAAAAAAAAGCGTTCTGATTCTGTCGATGTCGGCTTTATAGTCTCGTCCCGGGATTTAAAACGTGAATCCCGGGAGTCGGGATTATAAAAAGCAGCTAATTTCCCGGGATTTCGCTCCCGGGAAGGACCAACTAGTTACATCTCACAACCCAGGCGTTGTTGCCAACTACATAAAGTATAACTAACTAACAATACATAACAGCTCCTCCCAACTTAAGTAAGAACAGTCTTTTAAATGTTTCGGGGGATGATGCAAACGATTTGACTTCCTCTCAACCGGCACTGAAGCTGAAGGTGTACCGGACTTCTCATCTTGTAACGCTGCGGATACTCCAGATTCCAGATGTCTCTTCCCTTGGACTCGTGTACCCAACACGACTTTCTCTTCTTGGAGTTTGGGATGCCTCTTCCGTTGATAGTAGCCATGTGTGTTCTGTCGGAAGTGGAGTCGCCATTACCACCTTTGGTTCCATCTCTGACTTGGCCTCACTTCTTGTATTGCACGTTCGCTTCCTTAGTTGATCGATGTGTCGTTTAACACAACCTAAATCTGTTTCTACCCTGTAGGATACTGGGCCCGTGGGTTCAATAATCTTGTTATTTAGCCATTTTTCCCCTTTTTGATAATTTGTCATATATACCAGATCACCGTCTTCAAACGTTCTCACATTTGCCTTCCCCGGACTGTCTTTCCCTATCGAATCTGGATGTAGTTTGTCTAATGCTGTACATAGTTTTCTTCCCATTAAAAATTCTGGTGGGGTTTTTAATGTTGTCTGGTTAGGTGTTGTAAATATGTTGCTTGAACAATAATCTTGCTTTCTTTCTTGCTTTGTATACTTAACCATGCGTTCTGCTTGGCCATTACTGCTAGGACGGTACGGAGCAACGGCGTGACTTTTGATTCCATTAATTTTGTAAAAGTTTTTAAACTCTTTAGAAATAAATGCCGTGCCATTGTCAGTAATTATTGTGTCAGGTATTCCGTGGGTTGCAAATAATTCACGTAAACGTTTAATAACTTCTGCAGATGATTGTGAACTCACCAGTTTCATCTCTAACCATTTTGACATTGCATCGACAATTACTAAAAATATTTTCCCTTGGTAAGGACCTGCAAAGTCTAGATGTAGCTTGGACCATGGATTTAAAACTGGTTGTAGTACCTGCTTGTATAGGTGCTTTTGCTGGGTTGTTCCTATGAACCTGACAATTTACACACTCTTGAACTGCTTCAACTATGATTTCTTCCAATTTGGGCCACCAAACATAACTACGAGCATATGCCTTCATAGTTACAATTTCTGGATGGTTTGCATGTAACAATTTTAACACTTGCTTTTGGGCTTGCAATGGTATTACAACTCTACTTCCCCACAACAGACATCCTTCATTTCTCTTCCTTAGATAGGGTGTATACCTATTGCTCTCTACCAGTATCTGCTGGCCATCCATGTAATGCTTAATGCACGTATGTTACATCTCACAACCCAGGTGTTGTTGCCAACTACATAAAGATAATGCACCAATCCGTTGCATTTGCATAAACACGCCTATCAAGCTGGCAAATTCGTGGAGACAGCGCTTCACCCAATTGTTATGAAGATAATCTTGTAATCTTGGTCCCAGGAAAATTTTCTGGTACAGTAGGCAGAGTAATGCAAGGAGCGATATCTATGGTACATACAGAGGTGGTCAGGTGGTGTTCAGCTCAGGGCCTGACAGTTAATCCTGCCAAGGCTGAGCTTGTAATTTTGACCAGGAAAAGACAGGAAGCCTTCAGGGTACCCATAATATTTGAGACCCTCAAACACAGTTACTATAAGTGCCTGGATTTAACCCTAGATACTAAGGTTGTCTGTAACAATCACATAGCCAGACAGATAAAGACGGCCACGATCACCTTCTGGTCATGTCGTCGGACCTTTGGTAATACATGGGGCCTGTCCCCCCCAAGTGCTGATGTGGATCTACGCTACGGTGATTAGACCAGTCATTACCTATGGTTCAGTGGTGTGACGTCCCTCAGCCGCAAGGAAACACACACAAATCCACAAATGGTGCTAGCCCAATTCCAGTGTTTAGCAAGTTCTATATCACAGGGGCTGGCCATATCACGCCCTCGGCAGCTCTGGAAGCCCTTCTCAACCTAACGTCCTTTCACATTGTGATTGAGATAGAAGCACGCACGAAAGTTGGCCTATAGGCTGTTCACGAGCGACCTTTGGCAGGGTGATGGGAGGCATTTAATAGAGTCCGACCTGCTGTTTAGTGCTCACCGCGGTGTAGTGTCTACCTGCTACTCCTTCACCAGGAACTACGAGTTAACTATTCCTACAAAGGATGACTGCTCATCACTACTCAGGAGCCGCATCAGATCTTATAATCTACTGTGGTTTACAGATGAATCGGAAACAGATGCAGGCTTCGGTGCTGGCATTCTTGGCAACTTAGAATGAAACTGTCTCTAGCACTAGGCACTAGTTTCCTACCGTCTTCTATACTGAAGTCTTCGCAAATTTAGTCTGCACCCAGGAAAACCTCGTCAGCGGTTACCAGAACAAGAATTTTTGTTGTCTTTCGATTGATGCCACTATCAATCCTATCAACTCAAACGGGGAGCAGGAATCTGCATATATACGATTTCCCATGCTATTTCTCTATGTCTATATCTCGCAAAATATCCACTTTAACGAAGTGAAACAAGAATATATTATTTACGTAAAAAGCATTGCCAAATTCAAAAATAGAACCAAAATTAAAATTTAAGCAGTGTCGTACAAAATGGGGGGCGGGGGGGGGGGGTTAAGGGGTCCAGTAGTGCTGCTGTACACCACTGGCAAAAGTGAGTAAACGGATTTCTTTTATATCAGTAAAACTGTCTGCCAAGTTTAGTAAAAAAATGTATACTACTGTGGGTGTTCCACTTAGTAAATAATAACTTATTTTCGGTTATTTCAATTTAATTCTGATGATTAATTTACAGTTTGATATTTTATGACTTATCTATTATTTTTCTAAACAAAAACTGAAAACTAACTAAACCATGACTACCACTATTTAATGTTAAACGCAGTAGTCGCCACACTACCGTCAAAGTTATGGGCAATAATCATTTTTTAATTTTGACGCCCTGTAACACAAAAATGGAGGGTCTTAGGATGTATGTTTATTAGGCAAACCCCACTTATTTTTCAGTGTTCTATTAGCCGTATCATTTATGCCATGTTTTTTTGGAAACACCTTGTATAGACCCCTCAAAGAGAACATATGACGCAATAGACGTTCTTTTTTTAGAATACTGTTATTTTTACCTTTAAAAAATTGTTTTAGGGCCTCTTCATGGAGAAGGCCGGCCCTGCGTCTGACAATTTAAAAGTACAAGAGACGGGAATCATTCTTTGGGTATTTTATGCATATTTTTGAAGTTTTGAACTTTTTAAGAATTTAATTATTAATCGGTTACTCATGTGTAAATTTTTAAAGGCCCGGATTTTTAGGCACTAAAAAAGACAAAAGTGGGCAGGCAAAAAGCAGCAAAAAATTAGATTATAGGCACGAAATATGCACCCAATCATAGAAATAGGCAATTGTAGGCATTGAATACGTACTACACAAAAAAAATAAAAAAACTCTGGTTAAAACTTTATTGTACAAATAATATCGAAACAACTTAAACTCTAAAGAATGTACTACTGTAATAGTAAGACTATTTAAAAAAATAATATAAGATAATAAAAAATACTACAACTTAAGCATAACAAATTAGAACTTTTCTAGATTTTCAGGTGTAAAACTCTTTCTGTTATCCGTCAAAATTTGTTTATACTCTACACAATAAACCTTTGTAGGACCAGCCACAAGGCCACAACCTTTTCATTCTCAATCTACCTGCTGATAGTAATTCCAAGAAAAAATAGTGCAACAAGTTTTCTAAGAAATTGAACATAAGTTAAATCTCAAAAAATGCCTAGAATATTCCTTTTAAAAACCATTAAAGTCCGGTTCCTAGAAAATAGGCAAGTTATATGCTCAAATTATATAAAATAAGCCATTTAGGCTCTAATGCTGAAAATAAGCACTAAATGTGGAAAATAGGCATTTTAGGCAGAATAAAAAGGGGTTTAAAATGATCACCAACGCGAGAAACGGATTTTAGTATAAAAATTTCTTAGCGGCCTATACAGTATCAAAAGAGGCAAATGCCTAAAAATCCGGGCCCTACTGTATTAAAATTAATGTTGTAAGCTGACCAAAAGTTTCAATTTGTATACCTACATATGCTCGGCCAGTCGATTATTACGTGATCTGTTCGCGTTTAACTCTATTAATATTTTGTGTGTATAATTACTAAACGTTTACAAACAATATGGAATGGTATTAATTTCATTTCGGTGTTATCACGCTACAATTAAGAAGTATAAGTCTAAATGGAAATAATAGTGTGAGGGCGGGGTAAAATGATTGCAGTGAATAGGGTTGCTAGATTTAAAAAGCCTTTATATAGGCAGGGCCGCCGAGAGCCATTTGGGCCCCGGGGCAAAACACTGGCAAGCCCCCCCCCCCCACATATTGTAATCTATTTTTTTTACCTACAAACTCTTCATGTTCTACTAAAATGAGTGTACTTACCAATTAAGTACCTACTAAAAATGTTTGTAAAGAACCGTAATTTCTTTGTGAATTGCTACAGTTTTGATCTTGACCAATTATTGGTGTAGCAGCTGAGAAAAATTCATCATTCTTAATACTAGAACACACCTACTGACCTACAACCTACAACCTTTAACATCTTTTTAAGGTTTGTGAAAGTGTGAAACACAAAAAATTTTGCATCGTCATAATTTTATTTTATTAAACTTATTAAGTAAGAACCAGGACTACATAAAAAAAACTGAAATTCTTCGTTCTATTATTATACGACTAGCGGTGAGTACTCTCTAAAAAGCTGCCGGGCCCCCCCTGGGCTCGGGCCCCGGGGATTTTGCCCCCCCTGCCCCTCCCTCTCGTCGGGCCTGTATATAGGAGAAGGTAAAAAAATATCTAGGAGATTCAGAAAATATATAGGAGAAAACTTTATTAGAAACTTTTAATAAATGTATAAATGAAACAATATTTCACAATCACAAAAAAAGATATTGGTTTTTATCTGAAGTATTAATTAGGTATATTTTTCCTTGGTTTGCACTTTCTTTAACAACAATGTTCGGCGCGGTTCAGAGTTGTTGAGCGGTGTTGACTCGAGCCACGCCTACTCTACGCGCTACTTTCAGCGCGAAATTTAAATATTTATTATTTAGAGAAAAAATTTTACTGTTTTTCTTGAGTTATTGGAAATATATGAGATTTCGCCTTATTTATAGGATATAGGAGATTGCGACAAAATAGAGTAGACTCCTCTTAAATAGAGGAGGTCTGGCAACCCTAGCAGTGAAGTTCCTTGCGTGTATGACAAATAGTTGATAAATATTTTGGGGCAGCACTGATCGAGGTTACCGTTCGTCATCTTCTTAGCCCCCTTCTCTAAGTAGACACAGGTTACACTTAGGCCCGTAACGTTGGATCTCTATTTATATTATTTCCTCTATGGTACTACGTACATAGATAATGAGAAAAATCCCTGTAGGTTGTTTAAAATTTAACCTAGGTCTACCTAGTAATTGTATGTATGTATAATCTGTAACCTATTATACCTTTCGGTGCCGAGGCTGGTGCGTTAACGTATGAGGCTCTACACGTGCAATGCACAACTCGACCCATCTCTGACGGTTACAAGGTTGGTGCGCCGTTTATACCTACATACTGCACTATGTGTAGTGTAACCTATATGTATAAGACCTTGTTAGTCTACCTCTTAGGCCTGTATTCGGGGGAGAGCGTCCTTAATTAGGTGCCCAACAACAAATGGTCACCAAGGAGATTCGAACCAAGGACTAGCGCAACGCTAGCCTGATGCTCTACCAATACGCCACCCTGGCATCCTACCTAATAATTATGTAGATACATTTTAAAAGATAGATAGTGCCAAGTTGGTTGTCTAGACAATATGAGTTGGGTTTTATGATTTACAAGCGACTAGCTTCGCCTTACAGACAGGTAGCTCATTGAAAACTGTCTAGAATAGCAAGATGCAAAAAGCAACATTTAAACAGTATAACAATAACACTTTTATTAACAAAATAAATACAATATTATTAAAGTCAATAAACCTATTTACTAATACTAGAAATTAATTTAAAAAAAAACTAGTCTACATGCTTGCAAATTGTGTCCATATCTATCGTAGTAAAGAGCCAACATTCCTTAAAAGACATTATCAAAAACTTAGCAACTTGTGTTTGCTGCAGTGTAGCACTAATAAAAAAAAAACATTCGGTCATCTTAATTTTAAGTACTCTTTTTTTTAAGGCAAAGTCACTTTCAACCCCAACTACTTCTTTAAATTTGAATCGGTATGAGTACGCATATGCAATTTCAGATCGTATTTAGTTACACTTCTGTATTCACATAAGTTACAGGCAAACGGTTTTACTCCACTATGAATATCCAGATGTTTTTTTAGATTGTCTTTGGTTACACTCCTGTATTCACATAAGTTACAGGCAAATGGTTTTTCTCCTGTATGAAAGCGGATATGTCTATACAGGCAACTTTTAGTTGCACACCTATATTCACATAAATTACAAGCAAATGGCTTTTCTCCTGTATGAATATTCATATGTTTTTTCAGATTGAATTTACTTACACTCTTGTATTTACATAAATTACAGGCAAACGGTTTTTCTCCACTATGAATTTTCAGATGCACTTTCAATGTGCCTTTAGCTACACATTTATATCCACATATACTACACACATATGGTTTTTCTCCTGTATGATTACTCATATGCAATTCCAGGCAATTTTTAGTTACACTCCTATATTCACATAAAGCACAAGCAAATGGTATTTCTCCCGTATGAATACTCATATGTTTATTCAGACAACTTTTAGTTACACTCCTATATTCACATAAATTACAGGCAAACGGTTTTTCTTCTGTATGAATAAGCATATGTGTTTTCAGGCAACCTTTAGTTACACTCCTATATTCACATAAATCACAAGCAAATGGCTTTTCTCCCGTATGATTACTCATATGTTTACGCAGATATCTTTCAGTTACACTCCTATATTCACATAAATTACAAGCAAATGGTTTTTCCTTCATATGAATAAGCATATGTCTATTCAAGTAACCTTTACACACACTCCTATAGTCACATAACATACAGGCAAACGGTTTTTCTCCATGTATTTTCATATGCCTTTTCAACCTGCTTTCAGTTACACTCCTATAGTCACATAAATTACAAGCAAATGGTTTTTCTTCTGTATGCATATTATGCATATGTGTTACCAGATTGCCTTGACTTGCACTCTTATATTCACATAAATAACAGGCAATTGGTTTTTCTCTTGTATGAATTTTCATATGTCTATTCAGGCAACTTTTAGTTACACTCCTGTATTCACATAAATTACAAGCAAGTGGTTTTTTTGATTGAATATTTTTATGAGTTTGAAGACCGCATCTACGAATCATGCTAAATTCACAAACATCATTCTTGTCATCCTCGTCAACTGTATCAATTGTTTCAACTTTTATTTTGTCTATTTCAAGTACACTCTCTGTAGTTGCAGTTTCCTTCTTCATATTCCGTCCAAGGCTAATACTCGTGTTGGTTTCATTTAAGTTATGTTTTTGTTCGGTATTGTAAAGGATATCGTCCCCAAATTCAATGTTCAAATTATTCAAGTAGGGTTCAACTTTGATTTCTTCTTTGATGATAACCGAATCGAAATCATATTCGAGGTAAGGCCTTGAATTTATTTCAGACATTTTGCTGTAACAATATAAATCATCAGAGTAATACAAATAGCGTTTGGTAACTAGTGACTAACCTGTAATTATTTAGAAATGGATATACAAATGTAATTTGCACACACACAAAACACCACACGTAAACAACTCGTCAATAACATAAAGGTTAACTTGTGGATGTGGTTACTATATCGGCACCGTAGAGCATTATACAAGAACTGCGTTCGGTTATTTGACATTTTACACCAAGTACCCAACACACACCTTTTAGTTCGGTTATGTTGTCGGTGAAAAAATGCGAAAATTGTATTACTGTGAAAATTGTTATACATATTTATTTCATGTAGGAGCGTACGCAATTACAACACTCTCGTTGTAGCACGAATAACAACTCTCTTTTATTTAATTACTATACATGGTGATAATTCGATAATTAAAGAAATACAAAGTTGATTTTCACAAAATTCTTTATTGCTGTTCCATAACAATCAACTTTGTATTTCTTTAATTATCGCATTATGGATTTTCATCAAGTAAAAGTCGATTCAATCAATTATTATGGTGATAATTAATAATTATATACAACATCCCCTTTCTTTAATAAGTTGTCAATATTATTAAATTTACTTAATACTCATGCTCTTACTCCGACTCGGGCTAACGCCCTCGTCGGGCAACTCAACGCATTCGTATGTTAATGATGCCTTTATCCCACTGATATAATAAATAACTATTATAACACTAGTGCCCTTAAGTGTCTCTAACTCTGTTAGTTCGATGAATTTAGAGTAATAATCGATGGCTATGATGTATTTTTTTCTATCTGATTCGAATAAGTCAACTCCTAATTTTTTCCATGGTCCTTCTTGTATTTCATGAGGTATTAGTGGTTTTTTTTTTGTTATTCCTTGAATAAATGAATATGTTAGACATATGTCTAACGGGTCTGTTACTTGGAATAAATCTACTTAGGTAATTTGCAAAACCAAGAAATCGTTCAAAGTCTTTTTTATTTTCTGGTTTTTTCATATTCTTTATTGCTGATAGCCTAGCTTCATCTAGTCTTAAACCCTCCCATATATTTAACTTCATTTTGTGCAAATTTACATTTTTTAATATTAAAAGTTGAGTTTGACCTCCAAGTTAGTGAATGTGTTTTGGAAACTCCGGTATATAAAAGCCCAAATTGGGCCAAATCGAGATTTTTAAAACGCAAAAGTTAGATGAATAGAGGAAGCAGGCTGCCCTGCAAAGCTGGAGGGAGTGAAAAGTAGAACAAACAACAGAACAGTGAGTAAAATCGATATAAATAGAATCAATTTTGAGGTTAAAAGAAAGGCATCAAGGTTGAAAGTTGCAAGCAAACAACCTCGCCAAAATTGTGAGGATAGGCAACACACTATACACCGCAGTCCGCAAGTGAACTGATACCAGGAAGTGAAAGAGCAATTTGAAACAAACAAGGACAGGTTAGTCTTAGGAGGTGAAAATCCGTGACCACCACTAATCCGCTGTGTAAGAGTCATAAGAACTTAAGACAAAAGTTAAAAATGGGATCAGAAAATCCAGATAACAAGGTAATGAGGAAAATAGAAGATATGTTCGAGGTTATAAGCGGAGAGCTGGTAACAATAAATGAAAAATTGGAACACATAATAAATGAAAACGAAGAGATGAAGCAAGAAAACGCTAAGTTAAAGAATCAAGTAATGACACAAGAACGTAAAATTGAATGGCTAGAACGTGAAATCAGAAGGAAAAACATGGTAATCAGAGGAGTGGAGGATAAGGAAAAGGAAAATGGGGAAGAAACAAAGCTCGCGGCGATAACAGTAATACAAAAACTAGGAATACAGATTAGTAAGGAGGACATCGATGAAGTGAGAAGAATTGGAGGTTATAAATTGGATAGACAAAGACCCATACTAGCGAAACTAGTTTCGGGAAACAAAAAATTGGAAATACTTAGCAACACCAGCAAGCTGAAGGGGACCCACATTTGGGTAGATGAGGATTATACTAAAGAAACGATGGATGAAAGAAAAAAGCTGATTCCAGTAATGAAAGAGGCCAGAAAAAGAGGACAGAGAGCCTACCTAAAACATAACAAACTGATTATAGATAATAAAGTATATGAACCAAAGGATGAAGGAGAAGAAAATATAGGAAGAGATAGAGAAAACAAGCAGATGGCGAGCAGCAGCAGTAGCAAAAGAACTGTGAGTGAGAGATCACCAAATAACGAGCTGGGGGAACAGCTAAGGAAAATAACACGGACAACAAAAAACTGATAAACACAGACACAACAAAAAACATTAGTAACGACGACCTTGGCAAAGATATTGGACTTGAATCGGTAAAACATAACAAGCAAAATAAACGAAAGAGTAAGATATGGAAGATAGGGACATGGAATATAAGAAGCATAACAGGAAAAGAATATGAGCTTGATGAAGAATTTAACAAAGCAAAATTGGACATACTAGGAGTAACAGAGACCAAAAGGAAAGGGAAGGGAGAGGAAAGACTACATAGTGGAAATATATTAATATACGCGGGAGTAGAACCAAACCAGAGAGCAAGAGAGGGAGTGGGTTGCGTAGTAAAAAAAGAAATTTATAAATACCTTAAAAACTGGATAGCTATCACCGAAAGAATACTCAAGATTGAAATACAATTAGAAAAATCAATCAAAACAACGATAGTAATAGCATACGGTCCGGGAGAAGATGAAAGAGCGAAACTAAAAGAACAGTTTTGGGAGCAACTATCAGAGACAGTAGAAAACATAACTGGAAGAATAATCATAGTGGGAGACCTAAACGGAAGAATAGGAAAAAAGGATGAAGAAACAGGAGAGACAATAGGATCACACGGAGAGGAAACAAGAAACAATAACGGAAGAAGATTAATTGATTTTTGCCTAATTAACAATTTAGTAGTAACAAACTCGTTCTTCGAACATAAGGACATACACAAGTATACCAGAGAAGTAGTGAGCAGAAAGGAGAAATCGATCATTGATTATGTAATAATAAATAAGAAATACAGAAATGAACTACAAGATACAAGAGTAAGAAGAGGGGCTGAGCTGTATACCGATCACTACCTAGTCGTAACAAAAATTAAAATAGAAATGGAGACAAAAGATGACAAAAGTGCAACGAAAACGGACATACTGAAGAAGACAAAAATAAGAACGTACAAGCTGAGAGAAGAAGAAACGGCAAATAAATATATAGAGGAGACAGAAAAAGAAATGGGAAAAATAAGTGGTAAGACAAAAAATTACAAACTGGAAGAACTTTGGATGCAATTTAAAGAAAATATAGTAAACGCAGCCAAAATAACTTGTGGAGAAACGATCAGAGACAAAAACAAAAAGAAAACGCACTGGTGGAATGAAGAAATAAAAGCAGAAACAAAGTTAAAGAAAACCAAATGGGAAAAATATCTAAGGTACAAAACCAATGAACACTATGCAGAATATAAAGAACAGAGAACAAGAGTCAAGGAATTGGTAAAGAGTGCGAAACAAAAATCTTGGGAGGAATTCGGCGTGAAAATGGAAAAGGACAGTGTAGGCAACCAGAAATTGTTCTATAAAATTCTGAAAACACTAAGAAAGGGTAAAGAAATCAAATGCCAGTACATTACATCTAAGGAAGGTAAAACTTTATCGGAAAAGACAGACATAATGAAGCGCTGGAGAGAGTATTTTGAGGAACTGCTAAACGCTGAACAAACAGACAAACAGGATAAAGCAGAGGAAAATATAGAAATGGCAGAAGAAGACAATGGACAAGAAGAATTCGGAACAGAAGAAATAAGAAAAGCCATAAAAATGCTCAAGAGAGGTAAAGCTGCAGGACATGATGGTATAACCTCGGAAATGCTGAAACTACTAGGGAATAATGGAATCGAGACGCTAACAAAATTGCTGAACAAAATTTCGGAGGAGTGCGTAATACCAATAGAGTGGGAGCTGGGAATAATATTACCCATACACAAGAAAGGCAATAAACGCGACTGCAACAATTACAGAGGGATAACATTATTAAGCAACGTAGCTAAAGTATATGAGAGACTACTAGACAATAGACTGAAAGCTAAAATAGAGACACACATGGAGGAGTCGCAAAGTGGATTCAGAAAGGGGAGGGGAATCCAGGATCACATATTTACGATAAAGCAATTGATAGAAAAGCACTACAACAAAGATATATACGTAGCGTTCATCGACCTGCAGAAGGCTTTCGACAGTATACCGCGGAAAATACTCTGGGATAGCCTGAAGAGAAGAGGAATTGGGAACAGATTGAGGAAAAATATAGCCAGCCTGTACAAAAATACTCGGAACTATGTTAGGACAAACAACTCAGAATCGGAAGAATTTGTGACTAAAGAAGGAGTGAGACAGGGAGGAGTCCTGAGCCCGACACTCTTCAACATTATACTAGATGACGTAGTAAAAGAAGTTAAAGGACACATCAAGAAGTTACATGTAGGATATAGATATTTGGAACCAATATACTTAACAGAGTGTGCGTTTGCAGATGACTTGATGATATGTGCCAAAAACGCAAGGGAATTACAAGAAAATTTAGAAATATGGAACAAATCACTCAAAACACGCAACCTAAAGATAAATATAGATAAGACGAAAATAATGGTAATTGGAAAGAACGATATACAAACAAAGATACAACTTAATGATAAAGAGATAGAACAAACAGACAGTTTCAAATATCTGGGGGTCACAATACAGAAAAATGGGAAAAACGAAGCCGAAATAAATAATAGAATAGAGAGTGCCACAAAAGTGTACTACGCCCTAGGCAATACCTTCGTCAGGAAAAAAGAAGTAAATACAAAGACAAAACTAACAGTATATAACATGATTTTTAAACCAATTTTAACGTTCGGATGTGAAAGCTGGACGCTTACTAAACAACAAGAGAGCAAAATCCAAGCAATTGAAATGAAGTTTCTGAGAGGAGTTATGGGAGTAACGAAAAAAGACAGATTAAGAAATGAAGATATACGGAAAACATTGGAAGTAGAGGCAATAAAGAGCACCATAGAAAGACAACAATTGAGATGGTTTGGACACCTACATAGAATGGAGAACAACAGGCAAACCAAAAAGATATGGCAAACCAAAACAAACGTAAAGAGACCAAGAGGAAGACCAAGGAGAAGATGGGACGAGGCGATAGCGGAAATCCTGAAGAGGAGAAACCAAAACTGGCAGGAGGCAAAAGCACTAGCACAAAATAAAAGGGAATGGGCAAAGTTTGTACATAACTAGAAAATTAGTAATCACAGGATTGGTGTAAATAGTTCGGTTTGTGCGGTATAGTGAAGTGCGCAAAAACGATGTTAATTTGTTTTAAATTTAGGCTGAATTATTATTAGAGTGTATTGATTTGGGATAATAACTTAGTTTATTTAGATATAGTTAAATAGAGTTTAAACGATTATAATAGATATGTAAAACACCCTACACCGAAAGGTACTTGGGTACAGATTATTATTATTATAATATTAAAACGAATATTATTTTGCATTGCGATTTTTAGTACATGCTCCAAGGTATCATTGTGTTCTTTTAATGTCTTTCCCCAGATGAGAATATCATCTATATAGATTTCTATACCCTCTAAATTATCATATATTCGCCTAAGTTTTTTCTGGAACACTTCCGAAGCTGATGATTTAGTTTAGCTGATGAATTAGTTTAGTTAGAAACAATCGGTCATTATAAATATAATCAAACATTGCCGGTGCATTCAGCGACGATGACGATATTTTTTTACTTCCCAAGAAGTTAGGGTACTTTAATTTTTATGACACAAATAATTGCAATTACAGAAAAAATGATCAACCTCTTGTAAACCCCAGCACGTTAAACCTTAGTGTAAACTATGGCAGACACATTCTGTGTGACGGCAACTTTAAAAACTTGCCGATCGATTGCTGACGGTCGAAACGCTGTCTAACTAATAGTTTTCTTGAAGTGGTAAGTGGGTAGCATAACCATAAGGTCCACTGTGCAGGCAGTTTCGGAGTTCTAGGACGTACCCTGACCTTACGAACAAGTAGCTTGTTGAGAAGCTGTCTAGAGTAATAGATGCAAAAAGCAACGTTTAAACAATATAACAATAACATTTTTATTAACAAAACAAATACAATGTTATTAAAGAAAATTATTTACTAATACTAGCAACTAATTTAAATTTGTATTTCTGTAATTTCTTTTAGGAAAGTGCACCAGCTCACCGTTGTAGCAGAAACACTTTTTGAAAGATTAAACCGAACCTCACTTTGAATTTCTGGTGTTGCGACTAAGAAATGCGTGAACTTTTTAAGGATAAGTGGCTTTTAACCCCAACTACTCCTTTAAATTTGTATTGTTATGAGTATTCATATGCAATTTCAGTCTGTTTTTAGTTACACTCCTGTATTCACATAAATTACAAGTAAATGGTTTTTCTCCTGTATGATACTTCATATGCAATTTCAGCTGGCTATTAGCCACACTCCTGTACTCACATAAATTACAGGCAAATGGTTTTTCTCCTGTATGATTCTTCATATGCAATTTCAGCTGGCTTTTAGTCACACTCCTGTACTCACATAAATTACAGACAAATGGTTTTTCTCCTGTATGAGTACTCATATGTTTATTCAGATAACTTTTAGTTACACTCCTGTACTCACATAAATTACAAGCAAACAGTTTTTCTCGAGTATGAATATGCATATTATGTTGTTTCAAATGGCTTTTAGTTACACTCGTGTATTCACATAAATTACAAGCAAATGGTTTTTCTCCTGTATGATTCGTCATATGCAATTTCAGCTGGCCTTTGGTCACACTCCTGTACTCACATAAATTACAAGCAAATGGTTTGTCTCCAGTATGAATATGCATATGTTCTTTCAAACGGCTTTTAGTTACAGCCTTATATTCACAAAAATTACAGGCAAACGGTTTTTCTCCTGTATGATTACTCACGTGTTTTTTCAGATTGCATTTGCTTACACTCCTATATTCACAGAAATTACAGGCAAACGGTTTTTCTCCAGTATGAGTTTTCATATGCAATTTCAGCTTGCTTTTAGTTGCACTCCTACCTTTACATAAATTGCAAACAAACTGTTTTTTCTCTATATGAATATACATATGTGTGTTCAAATTGCTTTTACTTACACTCCTATATTCACATAAATTACATGCAAATGGTTTTTCTCCCGTATGAATATTTATATGTCTTTTCAGATCGTTTTTAGTTACAGCCTTGTATTTACATAAATTACAGGCAAATGGTTTTTCTCCTGTATGATTACTCATATGCAATTTCAGCCTGTTTTTGGTTATACTCCTGTAGTCACATAAGTTACAGGCAAATGGTTTTTCTCCCATATGAGTATACAAATGCTGTTTCATAGACCACTTACAAGTAGTCATATAGTCACATTCATTACAAATAAATGGTTTTTTTGTTAAATGAATATTTTTATGAGTTTGAAGATTGGATCTACGAGCCGTGCTAAATTCACAAACGTCACATGTAAAACTGTTTCCTTTATATTTATTCTGGTCATCCTCTTCAACTGTATTGGTTATTTCAACTTTCATTTTGTCCGTTTCATGTGCACTACTCTCTACAGTCGCAGTTTCCTCCCTCCTCGTATTCCGTTCAAGATTTTGGCTAATAATGATGTTAGTTTCCTTGAAGTTATGTTTTTGTTCGTAAAGGATATCATCGCCGAATTCACTTTTTATATTGTCCAAGTAAGGTTCAAGTTTGATTTCTTCTTTGATGATTACCGAATCGAAATCATATTCGTGGTTGGCCTTTGAATTTACTTCAGACATTTTGCTGTAACAGTACAAATCATAAGAGTAATACAAATAGCGTTTGGTAACTAATGACTAACCTGTAATTATTTAGAAATAGATATACTCGTACAAATGTAATTTCCACACACACACACACAACAAAACACTTCGCCTAAACAAGACGTCAGACGTCAATACAAATTAATTTAATTATTGCCTAATTTTATGCTAACTTGTGGAAGTGGTTATTATACCGGCACCGTAGTCAAGGTAAGGGTAGGGCTCTAAGGAATTCAAAAAAAGAAGTAAAGGGTCTTTCAATACTCAATAGGGGTGATAGTTTTTTCAATAGAGATGCCTGGATATATATTATTTTTACTTCAAGGTGTCAAATTATTCAGTATAGTTTGCAGTTTCATCATGCAGCGTTTGACGCTTCCCGGCCGTTTAGAAATTATTAAACAATATTACCAAAGTTCAAGCTCAGTTGTGGGTGCTCAACATTTGTTCACCAGAGAATTGGGTCGCCGTCACCGTTACTCTGCGCATGCTATACGCCGCACTGTGGAAAAGTTTGAGCGTGAGTTCACTTTACAGGACAATAAGCCACCAGCAAGACAACGAAAAGCGCGAAGTCGGGGGAATACCGCAGCTGCAGCGGCTAGTATTGCTGATGAGCCAAATTTCTCAGACGTCAACTTGTAGAATTTTGAGTAAGGATTTGGGCCTACATCCTTACAAAGTCGTATTGACTCAAGAGCTGAAGCCAAACGATCACAGATTGCGTCGGGAGTTTGCTGATTGGGCCCTTGGAAGAGGATCTTGATTTCGGCCAAAAAATCATCTTCCCAGACGAGGCGCATTTTTGGATGAATGGCTTTGTTAGAGAACAACCCACAAGTGTTACATGAAATGCCATTGCCAAATGAGGAGGGAGGAGCCGTAACCGTCAATGTCGACCGTTATAGAGCCATGAATTTCTGTGGCCAGAACTTGAGAACATCGATATTGAAGAGATATGGTTCCAACAAGACGGCGCTACGTGCCATACAGCTAATGCTACGCTCGATTTGCTGAGGGATACGTTTGGCGATTGGATCATCTCACGACGAGGATTTGTAAATTAGCCGCCGCGGTCATGTGATTTGACACTTGACACCCCTAGATTATTTTCTTCGTGTGGAATATTTCCTTCTAAATCCAAACTGGTGCTGTGGGATTAAATTGTGGTTTTCTAAAATAGGTAGTAATCTCTTCAATATTAACTTTTCAAGCGGTTTAGACAGAATTGGAAGCAGTGTTAGTTAGTTCTTACTATCCTCGCAACTCAAAATTTTACACACGAAGAATTGTATATAAGATGCTTCTTCAGTATAAAAACTAAACGTCAGACGAATGCATCTTCTGCGACTTGATACAATTCAAAATCAAAGCAGGTGATAAAGTTTTAAAGAAACACATCCACAAATGGAAGAAAAACGCGACATATATACCTACCTATGTCACCACAAATTAAAAATCAAATAATCGGCACCTGTGGAAATGTAATAAAAACAGCAATTGCTGCAGACCTTCAAAAGGCCCAGGCATTTAGCATTTTAGCTGATGAGAGTGCTAACATATCAGGAAAGGAGCAACTTTCCATAGGAGTCCGTTTCTTTGATGAGGAAATTCGTGAGGAGTTTCGATTGATCAGATGGATGCTAAGACTATTGCTGGTGCAATTTATTTACGATCTAGGTATTGCTTCTGAGAGGTGCGTTGGACAAGGGTATGACGGTTGCTCAAAAATGGCGGGTAAAGACGGAGGCGTACGAAAACTATTACGGAAGAAATTTACTAAAGGGCTATATTTTCACTGTTCTAGCCACAAGCTAAACCTTCTTGTTAATGACCTCAATCATATCACCGAAGTGAATCGGTGTTACGAAAGAAGTATGCACCTAATATTCCTCTCCTTTGTGAAACAAGGTGGTCTCAAAAGTATAAAAGTATTGCTGTTTTCAAGTTGAACTTTGTGGCCATTGTAGAAGAACTTCAGAAACTGTCTGAAGAACGAAACACAGCTACCAGGGGAGTGGCATTTAAGCTGCACTCGGCGGCAACAAAAAGTGTTTTTTCATTTTGTGTGTGCCTTATAGCAAAATACGCTGCCTTGTTTGAACTCGTAGTAAATACCCTGCCATCAATAGCTCTTGACTTAATAAGATGCTTGCAGCATATTAAGCGAATTAAGTCGGTTATCACTTCCCACCGTGATGCCGCCGAGGAACACATAGAAGAGCTCATTGATGACGCAAAGAAAATTAGTGAAGCATTCTGATTCGAGTTAAGCAATTAAGCATGGCTAGACTTGTGGGGAGGCAGCAACACCGCTCTAATCCTCCGGCTACTGGGGGAACTTGGGAAAAGAAGATCTAAAAACCCTCGACCTTGTTGATGTTTTGAAGGAAACGGAGCAATTTTTTTCTCACACAAGGCAGACACTGATGATTTGTCTTGCACAACCGTGCACGACAGCAACGATTGAGAGGACAGTCAGTACTCTGAGGCGTGTGAAGACATGGCTTAGATCAACTATGATACAAGACCGTCTCAATGGTCTTTGCATGCTCAGCGTGTACAGAAAATTGGTGAAAAACGAAAGAAAAGGTTTCAAAGAAAAGGTTCTGTCGCGATTTTCAGAAGACAAAAGAAAATTGTGTTTAGTTTAATGTTTTACATTTTATGTGTTTAAGTTTATGTATCGTAACGTTTTTACGACGTTTATTTAAAATAAACTCGGTTCGTGGTGTAAATTAATTTATTAAACAAACTTAAAGTACGAAATAATTATAAAGAACAACAATTAAACACTAACGTAAAACTAAACGGAACACTAATATTAAAACCGAACACTAAAGTAATTTATTTGTAACAGTTATTTATTTAACTATTTATTTATACGTATCTACTATCTACAATTGTCGCCTCGCTTATCAGTTCAAGACTCCCTGGGTTTTTGTCGGTCCGGCTATTATATCTGCGGCGGCCTTTGACTCCAGGCGGTTGTGGATTTTTCTAGACTCATCGAATTTACTCGTTCGTTCGAGATTAGCTGACGCAGCGATGATGTCATTGCATAACTTGTTACAGTATGTAGGTAATTAATATTACACGTTTGAAAATAAATTTCATCATTTCATTCTCCATGCTGAAAATTTGCCTGTGTTCAGAAAAGTAAAAGGCATAGCAGAAAATGTAAAGGGTTGGGTCACTTTTTCACGCAGTTATTGCAGTATTTAGATGATATGGTATCATGTTTCTATTTCGCTCCCTAATAGGTCAAGACCTTGCCCCACCCCTGCTCAAAAACCTGGCTACGCTCTTGCTTATTTATTGTAAATTCAAATTTAATTTCTTCCTTATTAGTTACAGAAAAAAAAGCCACTTTATTAATGAATTCATCATTTTTAGCTGTAGTTCCGTATGCAGTTTTTAATTCTAATAGATAAATTGCCTTCTTCTCTCAATTGGTAAAATTCATGGTCATTATTTAGATTATATTGCATGAACATTTTTTTTATAATTTATAAGTGTCAGATTTCAAATTTTGATAAATTTTCCTTCATTCATACAGGGAATTTTTCTTTTTAGTATACATATTCCCTAAGTCTAAGTATGGTTTAAAACAAAACGTGTCAAAAGTCATATATGTATATGTAGGCAACCAACTACACGCTAAACGTCACTCTGGCTGTGAATTTAGGGACATTAGTTTTTACTTTTTGTGGTGTGTAAAAGTTATGTTTGTAAATAAATCAAAATTAGTAGAATATCAATAGCTATTTGTATTACTAGGGAGGAAAGTGTAAGATTGCTTTTAATTGTCAAACCATTAACATAAAATTTTGATAGCTTATGTAAAAAAAATTTGAGCACAATACAATTGAAATGCGCAGAATTGGCTCACAAGTTATCGGAAATGTATAAGAAAATTTGTAAGACGGCTCATTTATTGACAAGAAACCGAGGGATGGCAGTTCCAACACTTAAGGCTGGCATTTACACCATGAAATATACCTCATTTTAAGCACATTTTGTTCCAGTTTTTTAGACTCATTTTTTAAGCAGGAACGGCAGAGCATTTTTTTTGTAATTATCCATATCTTTTCTATCTATTGATCGAAAGTTTTTTTTTAATTTCTGAAAACCAACTTTATAGTATTAAAAAATCTAAAGCTCTATTTTACTTCAAAATTTTCAAATAGTTTTTACAAAAAGATTAATACCGAAAAAATCTCTCTATCAGTAGATAGATACAACCACTCTCTTTCAAACACCACAAGATTTTTTTTTCAAAATGCAAATTATGCCAAAAAAACTGGAAATAAAGTTCTAGAAAAATCGGTTTAGATTTCCAATTTATAATTTATCGTTAGGCAACACAAATAGCACAGTAACAACGAGTAAGTACTTATCGGCTTTGCGGAAACTTGACAAGGAGATTACAATTTAAATACACAGAAAATCGTAATTTTGTTTTTGCCATATCTTTTACAGTAATAACACAAATAACTATGTAAATATGCAAATTTTCAGATATGAATCTTACGCAATTCTTGACCTCTAACCTCAACTCGTTTTTGACGTTCTGCTGAAACGCGCCTTCTTATGACTTTTGATTTTTTAATTAGTTATGCAACTTTAGATACGTCAAATAGAAATTGACTGTATGTAAATGCCAGCCTTAATCTGATGTTTTAATTTGCTTAACAACAGTTTTTGTTTTTGTTTCCTTATTAATAAAATATGTTTTCTAATTTTCATTTGTCTTTTAATCGAAAATTTTTTTATGTAAAGTGTCAACATTTTATGTTGCCGTTTTCAGAATTAAAGGATCTATTGAAATCATGAAAAAAAATAAGGCGGTTCCATTAAAAAAAAATGCCGCTTACGTCATTACTTGAAAACAAATGACGATCGAAAATCGAATTTAATGGAAAAATGTGCATTTTCATAAAATAAAATCGACGTGTTCGAGGATTTGTTCGAAAACTGGGTTGTTTCGGTTTTAATTAATATATTCCTTACTTTTTACTCGCACTCAGTGGCGGCTCGTGTATAGGGGCCTTAGGGGCCGGGCCCCACCTATATTTGTATAACTAACCCAATAATAGTAGTTTTAAAAAATATCTTTCTTGTAATTATTAATTTTTGATCTATTTCCAACACGTTTTATTGTTTAATCAAAAATTACTGCAGTATTTTGTGGCAGTATTGTATAATGCGACAAATTAGTACAATCTTTGAGGCCAGCCATGTATTTTATAAGTGTAGAGTACGGAGCATGACTGTATGACGCGTTCGCATTACCAGTCGCGTTTGTTTACCGCGCGCAAAGCTGATCTTGGGGCCCGTTTAGTCTGGCCCATCGCTGCGTTTGTATGTATTTACGCGCGCGCGATTCTTTCATTGCCTTATTATTTTTTGCTCGTTGTTGATCTGTTTTATTATTTTTAGTGTGTTTAATTATTGTTGTTTTTTGTTATAATTTATTTTAAAGTTTAAATTTTTATTACGTCCATAAACGATACATTTTAACTATGAACAAAATCGATAGTTTTTCGGAATAACGGTTCTCATTATTAAATCTAGAAGAATAAAAAAATTAAGTTGTTTTTGTCCCCTGGCCCCACCTGTTTCTATTGTCACCAGCCGCCACTGCTCGCACTGTATGTATAGTCTGAGTGAAGGTTACTGTGAACATTCTAGAAGGAATAAGCACAAACTCTTAAGAGATGACCTCATTTTTAATGTGAATTTTGAGTTAAATATGTATTGTGAAGACAGATTTATTATTAATGATCATTAAAATCAATTTAGTCGATAAACAATAATTTCTAAAATGTTTGCAGAACATGATAATTCTATTAAGTGTGATTAAACTGCTAAATGGATACGATCTACATAATTATTTATGCAAATATGCCTATTAAGAGAATTGTGCAATCTCGCGAAATATTAGATGAATTTTATGCAATAATTAGTTAGTATACAAATATGATAAAATAAAGTAATTATAAGTGAGGTACCTAACAGTACCTTCTAAGAACAACGATTAAAACTAAGTACATTGGTAATGAAAAAAATCCCTGTAGGTTGCTTAAAATTTAACCTAGGTCTACCTAGTATGAAGAAAAATTTTATAGTGCTAAATTGGTTGTCTACAGTCTAGAAAATATGAGCCTGGTTTTATACAGTTTACAAACGACTAGCTTCGCCTTAAAGGACAGTTAGCTTGTTGAAAAGCTAGACTCTAAGAGTCATAAGATGCAAAGAGCAACGTTTAAACAATGTAACAATAACACTTTTATTAACAAAACAAATACAATATTATTAAATTCAATAAATCTATTTACTAATTCTAGAAATTAATTTTAAGAAAAACTAGTCCACATACATGCAAATTCTTCATCTGCTGCCCACATTTATCATAGTAAAGAGCAGTCAGAACATTCCTTACAGGACATCATCAAAAACTTAGCAACATCTGTAACTTGTGTTTGCTGCAGTGTAGCACAAATCACAAAAATACTGTTATCTTAATTTTAAATACTCTTTTTTTTCAACTAAGTCACTTTTAACCCCAACTACTCCATTAAAGTTTTTTCGGTATGAGTACTCATATGCAATTTCAGCCTGCTTTTAGTTACACTCTTATATCCACATAAATTGCAGGCAAATGGCTTTTCTCCAGTATGAGTTTTCATATGCGATTTTAGATTACTTTTAGTTACACTTCTGTATTCGCATAAATTACAAGCAAATGGTTTTTCTCCTGTATGATTACTCATATGCAATTTCAGCTTGTCTTTAATTGCACTTCTGTATTCACATAAGTTACAGGCAAACGGTTTTTCTCCTGTATGAGTACACAAATGCTGTTTAAAATTCCTCTTAGAAGTAGTCCTATATACACATAAATTACATGTAAATGGTTTTTTTGAATGAATATTTTTATGAGTTTGAAGACTCATGCTACATTCAGAAACGTCACATGCAAAACTTTTTCCTTTATTTTTATTCTGCTAATTCTCATCATCTGTAACAGCTGTTTCAACTTTTATTTTTTTCGCTTCCTGTGCACTACTCACAACATTCGTGTTTCCTCCCTGGTATTCCGTTCAAGATTTTGGCTAATATTGATGTTATGTTTTTGTTCGGTATTGTAGAGGATATCGCCACCGAATTCACTTTTCATATCGTCCAAGTAGGGTTCAAGTTTAATTTCTTCTTTGATGATATCCAAATCGAAATCATATTCGAGGTTAGCCTTTGAATTTACCTCGGACATTTTGCTGTAATAATAAAAATCACAATTAGTATTACCATCGCCAACTGGAATTAATAAGTTGCACTTATACGGCCATCCCATTCCATTTATTTTACATGTTACAATTCATACCTAAAACTTTACAGTTTATACTGTATTTGGCGGCCTCTAATGGGTTTTACCTTAATTAAATTAAACTGTCAGTGTCAGGTAAGATTTTTATAAACGTCTGTACAAGATTAAAAAGCACTTTTAAGATGAACAAATACAACTATTGTTTTAAAACTTTTCTACTAAGTGGTTTGGAAGATCGTGAGGTTTTCTTTATAGTGTCCGTTTTTTTTTTGCTGAACAAATATTATTGAAAACTGGTTTCACTGTTGATGTTATAGTAAGTTTACAAATTGCTGTTCTATGAATTGTACAGCGAAATATCCAATTTTGTTCCAATGGTTGAAGTAAAATATTCAGCAGCTGTTGACACGTATTTTCATAATGGTAAAGCTCTCATTGCAACCGTTTTATAATCCCCACAAAAGTAGAATTTGGATAAGTTAAATTAAAGTTCCGGTTTTGCAATGTAATTAATTGCAATAATGGGACTCGAATTGTCGTAGAAAGTAAAGATGCTATACAGGTGTCACAGTTAAACCGATCATCAAATTTTTTTAGAATATATCCTGCTAAAAATGCTACGGATGCAGAGTAAATGCTATTGTCAGGTAAAGCATTTATGCTTAAGTTTTGGATCTCACTTCTTAAATCTGTTGAAAACATTGGATTTTGTACACTTTTAGTTATTGCAGTTGTCTCTGGAAGATGTGTAGAGCTAAGAAAATACTCATTGTTTGCAATATTTTTCCCATTTTTACTTAAAAATGTCAATTTTTCACTTAACCTCAGTAAAAATGTTTACAACAGTGAAAATTTACATCGAAATTTGAAATTTACGTAACTAAGATATAGTTTTTAAGTTTGTATATATTTTGAATTTTAAAAATCGTAGGAATTTTAAGATTCCTGTAAATGTTAATGTGATATTTTTCCCCAGAGGGCGTTTTTAACGTACGAATCTGTAAAATGCCGTAATAGCAACTTTCATTGTGATTGAAACGGCCATATAAGTGCAACTTATTAATTCCAGTTGGCGATGGTATTACAAATAGCATTTAGTAACTAGTGACTAACCTGTAATTATTTAAAAATAGATATACAAATGTAATCTGCACAAAGCATTAAACGTGAACCACAAAATACGTAAATAAAGCACAAACCGACATCGACAACACCGAAAACAACAAAGGTGTCCTTGGTTAATTTCTGGAGGTGGTTATTATATCGACACCATAGGCAATTATACAAGATGATTAAAAAGTCATACATCTTAACATCTATTATTATCCATTCACTTAACTCCCGTGACATAAAAGTCACAATGTGTTGGTTAATATGAAAATCCCTATTAAGCTATTAACAATTTTTAGATTTGAGATTGGCACACCTTTAAATTTAATGCTTTTGTTTTTTTGTTTTCACTTTGACACTTATTATTTATTATTCAAGTTACGTTTTATAATTCATAATCTTTAGAGATATGGATGAACAGAAGCACCAACGAAGTTTATTATCAAAGAGAGAGAAAGAAGCTGTATGTAAATACTGCTTAGAAAGGCAAGAAATCAGCCCTCACTGAAATAAATATACAATTTTTGAAAAGGCTGCATATATATTTTCAGTAAGATTTCCTACATTTTATCCTTTATAACCACTTTTCCAATCTTCATCTTACATCCCCTTTCTTAGATCAGTGTAACTCAAGTGAAGGACATTTTTACAAAATTTGAAAATGGGACAAATTTAGAAGACACACAAAAGGGTGGCAGAAAATGAACTTTAGGCAACCTTTAAGTGATTGAAATTTCATCATAGATAATAATTTTTGAATTTCATTAGGCTGCATATACTCATAATACTACACTGCATACTTGTATTATTAATAAACCCATTTTTACCTTGTTCTACTTAATTTTACGAAAATGACAAATGATTTATCATAACCTTACTTTCAGTTTGACGTTAAGTACATTCACTAAAAAAGTTGATAGGTTCTGTACATAAAGTACACTCCAAAATTTTCATTTGACGGCGTAAACGACACGGGAGTTAACTGACTTGTATACAAATCAGCTGATTCCAAGCACTTCAGAGTCGCTCGAGTCGCGTGTCTGCCCGTGCAATGGTGGCGCCACCTGGCCACTGAAGGCAAACTAAGCATAAAAATGCTGTCAGATTTTACACTTACTTGGCGAATCTGATTGTTATGTGATCAGGGGTATGACGTTTACATACCTCTTCTTCTTCATGTCATATCCTTTTTTAGGACGTTGGCGAGGTGATCAAAACCACATTTTTAAACGACTTGGCGTCGTGAACTTTGTTATATCCCCCTTTATACTAGGGAAATGTGTTCTCTGCAGTGGTTTCCCGTTGCCTTCTGCAGAGTTTGTGACCGTGTATTTGTGACCGTGTATTAAGTGTATTGTGTATGTGTCTTGTTATCTGAAGTCGACCAGTCCGCAGACAGAATCATTAATTAAACCAGACGATTAAATGGCTTCACTCGCTCAAGTACAGACCTCGAACAGTGTGGAATTCTTTTTAAAAATTCTTGCCACTGCGTGAGATTCGAAGCCAAGACTCCTAGCTAGAAGCCGAGCGCTCTTACCACTGCGCCAACGAGCTTCTCGTTTACTTACCAACCTTAAGCAAACTAATACGAAATTATTTAAATAATTTAAAATAATGAATTTTGTTAAAATTTTAAACATACTACGTTGTATTTAATGAAACTGCTAGTAGCATATGACATTTATGTCGATATATAAAGTAAAAATTTATTGTAAGCATTCGAGTTATCAAATTTAAGTTGGTAAGAACCGGTACTATGTTTGTATATCGACCGTAAATCGACTGCGACTTTTGACTGCTTCCAACCTCACTTTGTTGGTGTTTGTTGATGTTGCTTGAGTTATTGTTTATCTGCGTTTATTTGTGTTAAAACAGTAAACATAATGCCTAAAGCTTTGTGTACGCAGTCAAAACAACTTACAGCATCGTTAATAATTAATTAATTGCCTTGGACTGCAAACAACTTTAAAATCTAAGTTTTTTTTGTGTAACTTATATTAAATAATGGATAAGAGGGGATATAACATAAATAAATGAACTAAACACAATCATAAATGCTTCAAAATTAGGAATTATGTTAATAATCGTCTATAGTTTAATATATAATTGTTTCTGTAAACATTTTTCGTAATTGGAGTTTGGCGGGTTGCATACTTGTACATTTTAATTCTAATTCTCAGGCAGTATAAACGTACTAAACTCGTGCCCTCAGAATATGACCCTACCGTGGTTGATGACGTGCATTGATTGTTTTCGTAACTTTAGTTTACCAATTTTCATGATAAAAATTGTCAGCAAAAATGTATTCGTAAATTTTCAACAGTAATTACATAAGTGGTGATAATTTTAACTAGATTCATGAATCTTTATTGCTATGGAATTTCCTAATAGCAATAAAGATGTGTGCTAATCTAGTTAAAATTATCAAAAAAAAATTATTACCACGAATGTAATTCGGCGTGATTATTTTTTAAACTATTACACAATGATGACAGTGCTGAATTTTTAATGTTTATCAAAGTCAAAGCTAACTTTTTGTGCATTTATTTAAACAAAGATCCAATCACAGAGCAGGTATTGCTCTGTGATCCAATGAAACAATGTGAAAAAATTGTCGCTGTAATCAGCTACTAGCAAATTGTCAGTGTAATTTTGATGTTATTGGTCGTTTTTGAAATTTTTTCTCATTATGATTGGCTGACAGGACTGTTTAAAAAATAATCGCATAAATTTACTATCGTGCCATACCAGCTTAATACCATAAAAATAAAACAAAACGCCTTTTGCATTTAACAGTCACCATCTTGCAGTGATTTAAGACACCCTGTTTCAAAATAGCATGTCTACTATCTACTAATTACTGATGAAACTCTATTTATAAGGTATTTAACTGTAATATTATTGAAGCTCTTCAAAATTTATATTAATAATAATAACAATAAATATATGTGTAACAATAATAGACAGTAAACTGGTATTTAATACTAGTAACAATTATAAATATTATAAAATACAGGCACATTGTGGCACTACAAACAAAATTCTAATCTAGTTAAATTACAAGCAAATGGTTTTTCTCCCGTATGAATATCCATTTCTTTCAGATTGCTTTTAGTTACACTCCTACATTCATACATAAATTTCAGGTAAACGGTTTTTCTCCAGTATGAATTTTCATATGCAATTTCAGCTTGCTTTCAGTTACACTCCTGTATTCACATAAATTACAATCAACTGGTTTTTCTCCTGTATGATTACTCATATGTATTTTCAGATTGCTTTTAGTTATACTTTTATACTCACATAAACCACAGGCAAATGGTTTCTCTCCAGTATGAATTTTCATATGTCTTTTCAGACAATCTTTAGTAGCACTCCTATATTTACATAAATTACAAGTAAATGGTTTTCTCCCCGAATGAATACGCATATGTCTATTCAGACAACCTTTAGTTACAGTCCTATATTCACATAAATCGCAAGCAAATGGTTTTTCTCCCGTATGAATACTCATATGTTTATTCAGACAACTTTTAGTTACACTCCTATATTCACATAAATTACAGGCAAACGGTTTTTCTTCTGCATGAATAGGCATATGTGTTTTCAGATTGCTTTTAGTTACACTCCTATATTCACATAAATCGCAAGCAAACGGTTTTTCTCCCGAATGAATACGCATATGTCTATTCAGGTAACCTTTACTCACACTTCTATATTTACAGAACATACAGGCAAACGGTTCTTCTCCCGTATGAATTTCCATATGCAATTTCAGCTTGCTTTCAGTTACACTCTTATACTGACATAAACTACAGGCAAATGGTTTCTCTCCAGTATGAACTTTCATATGTCTTTTCAGGCAACCTTTAGTAATACTCCTATATTTACATAAATTACAAGTAAATGGTTTTTCTCCCGAATGAATACACATATGTTTATTCAGACAACCTTTAGTTACAGTCCTATATTCACATAAATCGCAAGCCAATGGTTTTTCCCCCGTATGAATACTCATATGTTTATTCAGATAACTTTTAGTTACACTCCTATATTCACATAAACTACAGGCAAATGGTTTTTCTCCAGTATGAATTTTCATATGCCTTTTCAGGCAATCTTTAGTATCACTCCTATATTCACATAAATTACAGGCAAACGGTTTTTCTCCCGTATCAGTCCCTTTATTTTTATTCTGGTTATCCTCAGCAACTGTATCAGTTGTTTCAACTTTTATTTTGTCCGCTTCATGTGCACTACTCTCTATAGTTGCAGTTACCTGCCTCATATTCCATCCAAGATTTTGGCTAGTATAGGTGTTAGTTTCATTGAAGTTATGTTTTTGTTCTGTATTGTAAAGGATTTCGTCACCGAATTCACTTTTCATATCGTCCAAGTAGGGTTCAAGTTTGATTTCTTCTTTGGTGATACTCAAGTTAAAATCATATTCGAGGTTTGCCTTTGAATTAATTTCAGACATTTTGCTGTAACAATACAAATCATAAAGAGTATTACAAATAGCGTTTGGTAACTAGCACAGATGGTAACTAGTAACTAACCTGTAATTATTTAGAAATAGATATACAAATATAATCTACACATTCACACAAAACACCAGCAATCATCAACAAATGAGTCTATATTGATCGTGGTAACTGGCAAACGATAGTTTAGGTACTACTTATGGAGGTGATTATTATATCGGCTCAGCAGACGATTATACAAGATGGTTAACAGTTGACTATGAACATATACGTATTAGAAATATACCGCTGATACTACCTTCTCAGCGTGGTCGACATCAGAGTGCAAAGATATTTGTTTCTATCTCAACTTGTCCCCTTTTTCAACACAACGAGCATGCGCACATTTAAAAAGGGTGCAAACTGAGATAGAGCTATCTGAGCTATCATGGAGGTATCAATATTGCTGTCTCTCTTTGCTGATCATGCCCACCGCTCATTGTCAGAATACAGCATTAGCCGTATATTTCTAATACGTATATGACTATGAATCTCTTTTAGAAAATAAAAAGTGAACTCTTAAAAATAACGCGCCCCGCTGAAAATTAACGACAACTTTGAAAGCTAACAAAATCAAGTTATTAATTTAATATTTAGTTCAATCAATTGACCGCCTAACTGGCAATTTCGAAATTATGTAAGATAATCTCACTAATCTGGTTAAAAACATCTTAAATTGGTTTGATATTGTAACATTTCCTTTCTTGTATTGCCTAAGCCGTATACAGACACATAAAGGTCTGCTGTTCGTTTGCACTGCTCGAATCTGTTTGGAACAAGCGCATGTGACGTCATAGGACATATTTCTTTTAAAATCGATATATTTCTGAATTAAATGAAAAAGTAGAAACTTTGCATTAAAATGGATAAATAGATTATTATTAATTAAAATAACGCGCTCCACTGAAAATGAACGACAACTTTGAAAGTTGACGAAATCAAATAATTAATTTAATATTTAGTAAACAATCTCGCGTTATAACTCTAATAACAGCTTTTAATTATCTTGACATATGGAAATTTTACAAATTTGTACGTATAACCTTGCGTAATTTTTAATTCCTCGTTTTTCTTCTTTTCTAATTCATGACAAAATTTTCAGTTACGTTCATGACAAATTTTAAGTAACTGGCAATTTCAAAATTATGTAGGCTAAACCATCCTCCATCTGGTTAACCATATCTTAAATTGGTTTGATATTGTAATACATATTTCCTTTATTGTATTGTGGTATACCGATGCATACTAATCTACCCTACAAACGATTAGCTGATCTGGGTCGAAAAATTCCGAACCTGGGCCGATGTAAATCGTTCAAACTTGCACTAACTGCACCTCTTCGCTAGGAGGAACAGAAAGTTCGTGTTCGTTTCGTATTCTATGAGCAGCAACAGCAAACGAACAGCGTACAGGTTGCTCAATTCATTCAAACGAACGCAATTTGTTGCACCAAGCAGTTTGGGGGGGTAAGGTAGTGAGTTGAGAGTTTTATTTACAGTCATGTCTTTTCAATTATATTGCATGTTGACATTCTTTCGGGAACCTTGCCTGGTTGATTTGTTCGTGTTTGTAACCTCAAATATTTTGGTATTTTCTTAGAAATTTTCTGTTTTATTGCAAGCCAATCTCACGATCCTTTCCCTGGTTATCCAGTATCCTTCTTATTCCTTCTTCTGTGTTGTCCTTCCCATTTTACTTGATTAATTCATATATCTATTTTCCCTTTTCTTATTTTGTAAAGGTTTTCTCTTGTTCGTGGTTTTGACAGCATTTGTAATGCTATATTTCCATGTGCCGGCGCATAAATCTCCATCTTTAAGCGATGCCTGGTTATTTAGTTAATTTGTTCGTCTTAATTTCGTTCGGAAGTAAATTCTTTCCGGTTCTACCGACTCTATCTTTCAAATTTTCTTTTGTGTTTTATTAATTCTCCATGTCCTTATAGTATTTTCACATTGTTGTGAATCCAACCACATAGATAAAATTGCAAAAACACAGAGATCCATGGAAAGAGCTATGTTGGGAATCAGGTTGATAGACGGGAAGACAAATAAATGGATCAGAAGCAAAACAAAAGTCAAAGATGTCGTAGAATATGTCACTACATTGAAATGGACCTTTGCGGGTCATAATGCACGACACAAGGATGGACGATGGAATAACCAAATTCAAAACTGTAGGCCATGGATAGGACAGCGGACTAGAGGACGCCCACAGATGCGCTGGGGAGATGACTTGAAGAGAATAGGTGGATTGAACTGGAAACGTGCCGCGCAAGATAGAACTCAATGGCGAGAGATGAGAGAGGCCTATGTCCAAAGTTGGACGACAAATGGCTAACGAAGAAGAAGAAGTGAATCCATTACTTTCTACGCACTCTGTATATGCGTGTTGCAATTTGGCTTGAAGGTCGCATTCTATAAAAGTTTAGCTAATGCGTGTGCGCATGGGTCTTGTTACAACGGTTGATTGCGCAGAAATTTTATACGAGTCTCTTGGCTGTTGAACTTTTGAAGAGAAGGACCTGTTGGCCATGTTTCACGTTTAATTTAACCTACGATTTATTCGTTAAATATATTGTTTGAATGGATTTGCTTCGATGTATTAATTATTCGATTCATTAATATTTAGATTATTTGAAATTTGCACATTTGTTGACACATGTGGTGGGTTTAACTTTTCCTTTTATTTCCAATTGCTTAAGAATTTGGATATTATAGTAACTTTTTCTGGGTTTAATTTTCATCTAATTCCCATGGTTGGAAGTAGCTGGTTGTTTTCCGTTGCTGTGGTGCTAGTAGTTTAATTTATGCCTATTTGGGAAATTTGAAGCACGTGGAGGACGCCATTTTGCAGTTACCTTTGAAAGTTCCATTTTAAATGCTATACTGGAATTATTTTACCATTCATCACCTGCCTATGACGTTTGATTTGGGGAGATAAGTGCCTATAATTATTATTTCAATTGCTAAACTTAGTATGGTTAACATCTGTGTCCACACTGCAGGAAAATCCTGCCGTTCGAGAAATTGAAACCAAGGACTAGCGCAACGCTAGCCTGACGCTCTACCAATGCGCCAGCCTATTATCCTACACAGCAATTATGTAGAAAACTTTTAAAAGATATGTAGATAGTGCTAAGTTGGTTGTCTACATAGACAATATGAGTCGGGTTTTGTGTTTTACAAGCGACTAGTTTTACCTAAAGGACAGTTAGCTTGTTGAAAAGCCGTCTAGAGTAATAAGATGCAAAAAGCAATGTTAAACAATATAACAATAACACTTTTATTAACAAAACAAATACAATATTATTAAAGTCAATAAACCTATTTACTAATACTAGAAATTAATTTTAAGAAAAACTAGTCCACATGCATGCAAATTGTGTCCATATCTATCGCAGTAAAAAGCCAACATTTCTTACAGGACATCATCAAAAACTTAGCAATGGCTGTAACTTGTGTTTGCTGCAGTGTAGCATAAAACAAAAAAACAGTCATCTTAATTTTAAGTACTATTTTTCTAAGGCGAAGTCACTTAACTCCAACTATTCCTACAAATTTGTATCAGTATGGATACTCATATGCAATTTCAGATCGTCTTTAGTTACACTTCTGTATTCACATAAATTACAGGCAAACGGTTTTTCTCCCCTATGAATACCCATATGTTTTTTTAAATTGCCTTTAGCAACACTCCTGTATTCACATAAGTTACAGGCAAATGGTTTTTCTCCTGTATGAATTTTCATATGTCTATTTAGGCAACTTTTAGTTACACACCTATATTTACATAAATTACAAGCGAATGGCTTTTGTCCGGTATGGATATTCATATGTGCTTTCAGACAACCTTTAGTTACACTCCTATATTCACATAAATCACAAGCAAATGGTTTTTCTTCCATATGATTACTCATATGTTTACTCAGATATCTTTGAGTTACACTCCTATATTCACATAAATTACAAGCAAATGGTTTTTCACTCATATGAATACGCATATGTCTATTCAGGTAAACTTTACTCACACACCTATATTCACATAACATACAGGCAAATGGTTTTTCTCCAGTATGAATTATCATATGCAGTTTCAATTTGCTTTCAGTTACACTCCTATAGTCACATAAATTACAAGCAAATGGTTTTTCTGCAGTGTGAGTATACATATGTGTTTTCAGATTGCCTTTACTTGCACCCTTATATCCACATAAATTACAGGCAAATGGTTTTTCTCCTGTATGAATTTTCATATGTTTATTTAGGCAACTTTTAGTTACACTCCTGTATTCACATAAGTTACAAGCAAGTGGTTTTTTGGAATGAATATTTTTACGAGTTTGAAGACCGCATCTACGAATCATGCTAAATTCAGAAACATCACAGGTAAAATCTTTCCTTTTATTCTTATTCTGGTCATCGTCATCAACTGTATCAGTTGTTTCAACTTTTATTTTGTCCATTTCATGTGCACTACTCTCTATCGTTGCAGTTTCCTCCCTCATATTCCGTTCAAGGTTTTGGCTAATACTGGCGTTAATTTCATTTAAGTTATGTTTTTGTTCGGCATTATAAAGGATATCGTCCCCGAATTCAGTTTTCAAATCGTCCAAGTAGGGTTCAACTTTGATTTCTTGTTTGATGATACCCAAATCGAAATCATATTCGAGGTTAGTCCTTGAATTTATTTCAGACATTTTGCTGAAACAATACAAATCATAAGAGTAATACAAATAGCGTTTGGCAACTAGTGACTAACCTGTAATTATTTAGAAATAAATATACAAATGTAATTTGCACACACACAAAACACCACAAGTAAACAGGTGAATTAGTCAATAACAAATAGGTCACTTGTCACTTGTGGAGGTGGTTACTATATCGGCACTCGGCACCGTACAGGATTATACAAGATTATTAAAGAGTCATACATCTAAACTCTGTTCTCCCAAGCTATGCACTCGACGTGTCGAGTGTCGACGTAAACAAACAAGTTTGACAGCGGCTGATTCGCACGGCAAATGCTTTGCGTAAAGTTGTTGGCTGCGTTAGCGTACGCGCTTGTAACGTGTACACAAGTAAAAGCTGTATTACATTGTACTTTTTTTGTCTAGAAAACTTTGACAAGTTCTTGTACTAGATTCACTTGTCAAAACTTTGATAGTGTAATTCAGAAACTTGTTCAAGTTTGATACAAGTTTTGAAACTAGGTACGGACCAAGTTTCTGTCCAAGTTTTCGTACTAGACTTGCGCATTGCAGCGAATTTCAGAGCTGCCAACTACATCCAACTTGTTTTCAATTTTGTTAGTTTTTATAACCTAAATTTTTGTAGTTTTTTATTGCGGTTCCTTTTTTCCTTCTTTAATAATATACTAACCAACGTAAGCTAAAATGTATTCTGTGAAACTAACCAACACAAACACTTAACCGCAAACAATTTTTTTTCTTTAAATTGGCAATTGGCAATTGAACTTTAGCGGAGTCTGCGTAAAAAGAACGGAGACTTGACAGCCATTAAAATTGGGAGGTGGCATATTTGAATTTCTAGTTTAGTGTTTCATCTAGTTTACAAACTTGTCAAAGTTTTCTAGACAAAAAAAGTACAATGTAATACACGCTTAAGTACCGTAAATACGTACTTATGTAAAAATGCGTCACCGGCTTATCGGACTAGGAAACTTACACCAGTATACAACCAATCACAACCCCTGTTTCGACCTCGTGGTTGTCAACCACCACGTGGTTTTGTTTACATCGAGTGCACGGTTTCCGTGAATACACTTTAGTTGGCTATGAATCTTATTTAGAAAATAAAAAATGGACTTTTAATTGAAGAGAGCTCTGGCTAATTCGAGAGCAATAGAGAACATAGCGACACATAAAAATTTATGTGCAGGCAAATTTCTAAATCAACTTCTTTTTTAATTACTTTGTACCTGGTGCCGGGTAGGAAGTATAAATGATTCTGACTGTTTTATAAACCATGGCTATTCCTGTATTAACATGAGAATGTGAAATATGAGTAACATAAAAAAAAAGAATGGAAAATACATATAAGTAGGGGAAATGCTGCTTGCGATTCTAAACCCATTTTTATATTGTTTGGTACTTATGGATTTTATCCTTTTTCTGCATTTTCAGAAGTATACCTATTGTTTTACCTACCTGAATCCTTAGCGAAGATCCACGAAAATCATGACAGCACTACAACTGACACAATAATTCTTAATCATACTGTACAATAAAAAATTGGGATCAAGGTGTACAATATGTGACAGAAGTAACGTCGCAGACATTTTTAGATTATAAACTAACCACACTACATACACTATTTGCTATGTCATTTGTATTTGCAAGCCAGTATGAATACCCTGTGAAAACTCTCAGGCTTGCAAATACGCATGTCGTAGTAAAAGTGGCAATCCAAAACGTTTTAGACATACTTTTGTCACTTATTATCCCATTTTCCGCAGAATTACAATATCATAATTCAAATAATAATTGTCTAAAAGTTAAATAGTAGAAAAGACGACAGTTAAAGACAGACTGCACTCGCAGTGGCGGCTGATCCATAAGCGCTGCGACACTGCAGCACCCCCAGAAAAAAATACGGAAATTAATTACCTATTAAATTTGTGCTTGAAAATATTAATAATATAACAATCATTGAATATTTTGCATAATTGTTATATAAATTCAATTAATTAAACCGTTTTTAAAATGAATAATCTTAACCGAAACTTTAGATTCCAATCAAAGACGCTGTCAAATTAATGTAGCAGTGCCAAAATAAGTAGTACATTCGGTGAATTTCGGCAAGTTCCGGCGAGGTTCCTTTGCTCTTATAATACATAGAAGATTACATATGTATACCTACATTATTATTTTATAAAGTCATTGATTTCAAAACACCTCCATATTTATATAAAAGGATTAAATTCAGAACTGATGTACACAACATTAATGTAAGGAGTAAAGATAGTCTTACACCACCTTGTCACAGCACAACTATGTTCAGGCGATCTTTTGGTTACAACATAACTAAATGCTATAACTCCTTACCTCTAAAGAAGGTATTAATTGTAGATAGATAATTAAAAATTAAGTTTCTAATGTATTGGTATATATTGATATGATATTTTGAATGATATCTTGAAAAAAAGAGTTGTACCTTCTACGTGCAGCCACTCAAGTCCATTTTAGATCGTACCGTACAGTGTATCAATGTTGAAGGACGTCAGTTTGAACAGTTTATGTGATTTTTAAGTTGTTTTGTTAATATTTGTTTTATACGTTGTTTTCATTTATTTCTGACTATAAATCATTCCAAAAACTCTTGCAATTACTTCTAAACTTTAAACGTCTATAGCTGGGTAACCGGACCGAATTGGACCCATGTTTATAGGACACTTTCTACTTAAAATACAATCAGGAACATGCTCCTTGAATATGTACGGTACGTCATGCAACACACTGTATAATAAAATTAACAATGTATCTAGCTATCTTATTTATTTTATGTTACATATTTATTTAAATAACTAAATCTACATTATCAAATAAATTAAATTTTATCTCAGTAACGAGCAACTTATAAATACTAATTAATAATCATCTTTCAAATCCAGTAAAATAATCTTATAACTCACTTAATAACAACTCAATATATGTGTAACAATAATAAGACAGGAAACTGATATTAAAAATTAATGACAATTATAAATACACCGGCAGTACGGCAGAGTGGTAGTGCACGTAAGATTGAAATATAAAAAGTTAAGCAGGCGCCTGCTTGGTCTGAACAAGAATGGGTGACCACTCTGTGGCTCGGTGTGTCCGGCCCACTCGGCACTGTAAAAGGTATATGGGGATAAAAGAGAAAGAAAGAAAGAAGAACAATTATAAATATTATTAAATACACACACATTGTGGCACTACAAACAAAATTCTAATCTAGTTTTATTGAGTACTCGTACGCAATTTCAGATCATCTTTGGTTACACTTCTATATTCACATAAATTACAGTCAAATGGTTTTTTTCCTGTATGTTTACTCATATGTATTTTCAGATTGCTTTTAGTTACACTCTTATACTCACATAAACCACAGGCAAAGGGTTTCTCTCCAGTATGAATTTTCATATGTCTTTTCAGACAATCTTTGGTAGCACTCCTATATTTACATAAATTACAAGCAAATGGTTTTTCTCCCGAGTGAATACGCATATGTTTATTCAGACAACCTTTAGTTACAGTCCTATATTCACATAAATCACAAGCAAATGGTTTTTGTCCGGTATGACTACTCATATGGTATTTGAGCTTGCATTTAGTTACACTCCTATATTGACATAAATTACAAGCAAATGGTTTTTCTCCTGTATGAATGGACATATGTCTATTCAGACGACTTTTAGTTACACTCCTATATTCACAGAAAGTACAGGCAAATTCTGCTGTATGAATAGTCATATGTTTTTTCATATAGCCTTTATTTGCACTCTCAAAATCACATAAATTACAGGTAAATGGTTTTTCTTCTACATGAATATTCATATTATGTTGTCTCAGGTTGTCTTTACGTGCACTCCGATATTCACATAAATCACAAGCAAATGGCTTTTTCCCTGTATGAACATTCATATGGCTTTTGAGAGTGGCGTTATATGCACTTTTATAATCACATAAATTGCAGGCAAATGGTTTTTCTCCCGTATGAATGCACATATGTCTATTCAGATAACTTTTAGTTACACTCCTATATGGACATAAATTACAAACAAATTGTTTTTCTTCTACATGAATATTCATATGTTGTTTCAGGTTGTCTTTATGTACACTCCTAAATTCACATAAATCACAAGCAAATGGTTTTTCCCCTGAATGAATTTTCATGTGCTTTTTGAGTTTGGCTTTATATACACTTTTATAATCACATGAATTACATGTAAAATTTTTCCCTTTATTTTTATTCTGGTCATCCTCGTCAACTGTATCAGTTCTTTCAACTTTTATTTTGTCCATTTCATGTGTACTACTCTCTACAGCCGCAGTTTCTGCCCTCGTATTCCATCCAAAATTTTGGTTAATATGGGTGTTAGTTTCAATGAAGTTATGTTTTTGTTCGGTATTGTAAAGGATATTGTCGCTGAATTCAGTTTTCATATCGTCCAAGTAGGGTTCGAGTTTGATTTCTTCTTTGATGATATCCAAATCAACATCATATTCGAGGTTAGCATTTGAATTTACTTCAAACATTTTGCTGTAATAGTATAAATGACAAAGAGTATTACAAATAGCGTTTGGTAACTAGTGACTAACCTGTAATTATTTAAAAATAGATATGCAAATGTACTACACAGAACATTAAACCTTTAATGTACTCTGCACAATGCACAAACAAAACACTAAACGTGAACTACAGCAAACACGTCACCGCCAGCAACAAGAGTATGGTTGATTTAACTTGTGGAGGTGGTTATTGTATCAGCGCCGTAAACGATTGTACAAGATGATTGAAAAGTCAAACATTTGGTTATGAATTTTTCCTATAAAAGTGGTCTCTTAATAGTCTTAATTGATGAGAGCTTTAGCTAATTCGAAGCCAATAAAGAACATAGAGGCATAAAAAGTTATTTGCAAACAAATTTTAATATTGAAAAATGATTGATGACGAAAGAAAGTTGAAAAAAATATTAAAACTTTCGTCCGTTTGCCTATTGAGCAAGATCTTGGTTTGCGCAGTTGCCAAGTATTCCAACATACATAAAGCGACTGCGATGGTCATTTAATCACTACCCTTTACCCCTTAAATATGTTTTAAGTCAATTCTACTTAGGTACTCATGTAAATTATTGTTTTCAATATTAAAAAGGATTAATAATAAAAGAAAACTTTCACAACAAAAGAAAGTTGTAAGTCTTTTTTTGTTTATTTATTAGATAAGATCTAGGCTTGTGGGTGCCAAGTATCTCGAACTGTATCAACTGTTACGGCTATTTAGTCACTATCTATTAGAACTGTGCCGAATCTAGAGGGCTTCCGTTCCTCGTAGGAATCTAAACTCATAAATATATCTATATTAAGTAGGTTGTAAGTTATTTTAATTTTTTTAGATTTAATTGTTTAGAGTATGTTTTAGTTTTTAAGATTTAAGTTTAAAATATCTAGTGTTGAAAATTGCTTTTTAAGTTTGGAAAATTATTTATTACACTGATCGTAGTGTGCTTCTTCTACGAGGTTGCCCAGAGCGCCAACGTGGTGTAGACTTATGTAATACGTTCCATGACCCAATACTCGTATACTTGATCCTTTGCTTTGGTCGTCTTCGAGATGTCCGTCCTGTCCGAGGCAGTTGATTGGTTTTCGTAACTATATATTTTTTACAGCAGAAAGGTTTTATCCCCTGGGGTAGTTAGCCCCATACCCAACCCCCTTTTCGGAGGACCATTTCTTCTGCTCTCGTTAGCCTTGACCATGCCATCCACCGGGGTTAGTTGCCCGATCTCTGGCAGGGTTGCTCAAGTTTCCAGGGTTCACCATGCAGAGGTGAGAGTCGGAATTGAGTAGGATTCTTATATTTCTGGTTCCTTTACTTTTTCCGTTGGGGCATACGCATTAATTTCTTTTATTCATACCCAGGCCAATCTTGCTTTTATTGGTTAATTGCATCACTTTTCCTTTTAGTTTCTTTGATGCTATAAATTATATTCCATTTCGACCTTGTTCATTCTCTCCCGAATACCATATCGTAAAATCTTTTTTATTAATTTCTCCATTTCCTCGCCATCTGATTTCTTGCATCGCCAACAGATCTCATATTTTTCCATTTCTTTTGCAACCTGCCATTTTCCCTGGAGCCAGCAGCGTTTTTACATTCCACGTACCTGTTTTTATTATGTCTTTTTTCTTTACAAAGTTTTTTTTAAATTTCGTTGAGATTTATTGAATTATTGTTTAATCTATTTTCCTTAATCATACCCTTGCTCGTAGCTTGAGTTGTCATCAGTGTTTCTTTATTCTTATTCCTTTCAATTAGTTTTTTGAAGAGCTAGATGGCTTCTTTTGTAGGATGATTCTTTCTTGTTGCTTATTCAATAAATATAGGCATATACCTTATCGTTCACAACCATTTTTTAAACCCAACCTTAACTTTAGGTATCTTCTGTTGCACGTTCTTCCTTAGCTGCCACATTTATTGCTGCTTGAATTTTTCTCACATTCACCCAAGTCGCTCTCAATAGACTGTAGTATTTTTCAATTTATTTTTATTTTTCATTTTCTGCAATTTTTGTTCAAAGGATTCTAACTTTGCAACTATTATCTTGTTATCCTCTAGTTTTCCTAGACCCCCCCCCCCCCCGCTAATAGTAGAAAATGTCAGTATTGAGAGAATACAAATGGGCAAACGAATCAGATGACTGTCTGTTCAATGGAAATTCGAAGCAGAATAGAGAATGCTCGGACTACCTTCATGGGAATGAAACAATTCTTCTCCAGCAAAGAACTAAACATTGACCTCAAGGTGCAAATGCTGTGATGTTACATCTTCTCAGTAGGTACTATTGTATGGCATAGAAGCATCAACACTGAAAAAAGAACACATTCGTAAACTGGAGGCTTTTGAAATTTGGTTATATCGAAGAATCCCGAGAATATCTTGGAGCGACAAAGTAACTAATGTAGATGTGCTGAGAAGAATGGGCAAAGAAAAAGAAGTAATAATCACGATCAAAGCGAAAAACTCGAATACCTTGGACACATCATGAGAGGACAACGGTACTATCTATTACAACTGATTATGCAGGGTAAAATAATGGGCAAGATAAGCATTGGAAGATGGAGACTATCATGGCTCATGAACCTGCGGGAGTAGTTTAATCCATATGGAAATGCTCTTGGTATCCAAAAATTTATAATAAACTACCAATACCTTGGAAATAAATTTACTTCTGTACTTAATAAGGAAATTAGCTCAAAACATAATTAGAATTAATATTTATAATTAATTTTTACCAATCCATTACTACTGTTCAAGTTACGAGTTAACACGTTTTAACTCGAATCGAATGAATTTGAAGCTAAAAAATAATGTTTTTATATCTCAATAAATTGGATTTTGGAGACTCAGTGAACACAATGTTTTAAAACTTTGTTACCAGATGAAGTTTGTTATACTGCACAAGATATTACCAAGATCAATCAAAAATATTTAAACACTTTGAAGAAATTATGTTTTGATTTATACAATTTTTATGCAGTATTTCTGTGTAATATTGTGCGAGATAAGTGTAAATCTTAGGATATTAGCAAGGTTTACCTGTATTGTGCTAAATGTTACTTGCAAGTGTTTTAACTGTCAATCCTAAAGTTTTTTTTTTATATTTTAAATAAGTCTGCGGTTTAGAAAATGAATTACCTACTACTTTGGATATATTCTTCTGAATGAATTCTAACTATATTTCTTTTAGGGGGTCCCATTACAATTACACTTAAATAATTAAAGTAAAATATTTATAATAGGAACAAGAAGTAAATTTATAATTGGTCATGAAAATCCTATATTCTAATATCACAAAAATAAAACAAAGTGCCTCTTGTATTTAACAGTCACCATCTTGCAGTGATATACAGCACCTTGCTTCAAAATTTTATGTCTACTCCTGATGATACTGTATTTATATGGTATTTAACAGTCATATTATTGAAGCTCTTTACAATTTATATTACAGTAGACACGCGGTAACGTGAACATCGGGTAACGTGAATATCCGGCTAACATGAACAACATTTTTATTATATTGACCACCGTATAACGTGAACACACTAACCCTCACTAACGTGAACATTGTTTAAGATGTATGAAAACAATAAAACATATTGAATTTCTGACGTTTCCTGTAACTTGTTTACATGTCTATGCCGCATTAAAGGTATTTGCAGACATAACAGCGTTGACGGTGCACAAATGTGACTGCATAATATGTGTTTTGGTTAATTTTGGGTTGTCTACTGATACGCGTTTTTATTTAGTAGACAGTTATTAAATACGGCCGTTTTCCATGGCGCCAAATCTCTTTTAAAGCTGATGCGATGCATTAAAAACGTAATTGTTGCTTGTGTTCAGTGTGTTTAATTTAGCAAAATTTTCCATTTTTTTCTGCAACAGTAGTTTGTATTTTAATATAAAACGTTAATAAACAATTTTTACTTTGTTTTTGATCTTTTTTTATCAGTTTCTAGTAGAAAATCATTACTATTCGATAGCATGAACAAATCGCAAACGTGAACACGCCTTGTTTTATTTTGTTCACATTATCGCGTGTCTACTGTAATAATAACAATAAATATATGTGTAACAATAATAGACAGTAAAGTGGTATTTAAAACTAGTATCAATTATAAATACCTATTATAAAATACATGCACATTGTGGCACTACAAACAAAATTCTAATCTAGTTTTATATAACACTTTTTTATTGAGTACTCATACACAATTTCAGATCATCTTTGATTACACTTCTATATTAACATAAATTACAAGTAAATGGTTTTTCTCCTCTATGAATATCCATGTTTTTCAGACTGCTTTTAGTTACACTCCTACATTCATACATAAATTTCAGGTAAACGGTTTTTCTCCAGTATGAATTTTCATATGCAATTTCAGCTTGCTTTCAGTTACACTCCTGTATTCACATAAATTACAATCAACTGGTTTTTCTTCTGTATGATTACTCATATGCATTTTCAGATTGTTTTTAGTTACACTCTTATACTCACATAAACCACAGGCAAATGGTTTCTCTCCAGTATGAATACTCATATGTTTTTTCAGACTGTCTTTACGTACACTCCTATATTCACATAAATTACAGGCAAACGGTTTTTCTTCTGTATGAATATGCATATGTGTTTTCAAGTTGCTTTTAGTTACACTTCTATATTCACATAAGTCACAAGCAAACGGTTTTTCTCCTGTATGAATTTTCATATGCAATTTCAGCCAACTTTTAGTTACACTCCTATGTTCGCATAAATTACAAGCAAATGGTTTTTCTCCCGTATGAACACTCATATGTTTACTCAGAGAACCTTTAGTTACACTCCTATATTCACATAAATTACAGGCAAATGGTTTTTCTTCTGTATGAATATGCATATGTGTTTTCAGGTTGCTTTTAGTTACACTTCTATATTCACATAAATCACAAGCAAACGGCCTTTCTCCTGTATGAATTTTCATATGCAATTTCAGCCAAATTTTACTTACACTCCTATGTTCGCATAAATTACAAGCAAATGGTTTTTCTCCTGTATGAACACTCATATGTTTATTCAGATAACTTTTGCTTATACTCCTATATTTACATAACTTACAGGCAAACGGTTTTTCTGCAGTATGAATTTTCATGTGCAATTTCAGCCTGCTTTTAGTTACACTCCTGTGCTCACATAAATTACAAGCAAATGGTTTTTCGTCTGTATGACTATACATATGTATTTTCAGATTGCCTTTAATTACACTCTTATACCCACATAAATTACAGGCAAATGGTTTTTCTCCTGTATGATTACTCAAATGGTATTTGAGCTTGCTTGGAGTTGCACTCCTATATTGACATAAATTACATGCAAATGGTTTTTCTCCAGTATGAATTTTCATATGCAATTTCAGCTTGCTTTTAATTACACTCCTGTATCCACATATATTACAAGTAAATGGATTTTCCCCCATATCTGTCCCTTTATTTTTATTCTGGTCATCCTCGTCAACTGCATCAGTTGTTTCAACTTTTATTTTGTCCGCTTCATGTGCACTACTGTCTATAGTTGCAGTTTGCTCCCTCATATTCCATCCAAGGTTTTGGCTAGTATAGGTGTTAGTTTCATTAAAGTTATGTTTTTGTTCGGTGTTGTGAAGGATATCGTCCCCGAATTCAGTTTTTAAATCGTCCAAGTAGGATTCAAATTTGATTTCTTCTTTAATGATACTCAAATCAGAATCATATTCGAGGTTTGCCTTTGAATTAATTTCAGACATTTTGCTGTAATAATACAAATCATAAAGAGTATTAAAAATAGCGTTTGGTAGGTAGCTTGTGACTCACCTGTAATTATTTAGAAATAGCTATACAAATATAAAGTGCACACATTCACATAAAACATTACACGCGAACCACAAAATAAAACAGGTAAACCAGCAATCATTAATAAATGAGTATTTCGATCGTGGCGAACAATAAAATAGTGCTAGTGCAAACGTTAACTTGTGGAGGTGGTTATTATATCGGCACCCGGCACCGCAGATGATTATACAAGATGGTTAAAATGTTGACTATGAATCTCTTCTAGAAAATAAAAAGTGGACTCTTAATAATTGATGAGAGCTCTGGCTAATTCGAAACCAATAAAGAACATAGCGGCACATAAAAATGTATGTGCAAAGAAAGTTCACTTCTAAATCGTATGTACAGTTGTGGACAGAAAAAAATAGGACAGTGTTTTTTTTCTAGTTTAAAATGGCCCCTGTGTTGTAATTTGATTGCAAGTCAATGTGACAAATATCATAAGTATAAAGCCAAAATCAAGTAACTAAATTTTATAGAATAAAGTTTACTTGATTTTTCGAGTTGTCCTATTTTTTTCTGTCCACAACTGTACATCACAGAATACATTAGGTTAGCTTTTTATTCACCTTGTACCGGGTGAGTATAAACGATTGCGACTTTTTTCGCGGGTTGATAATGTCGTTTAAAAATGTGGTTTTGCTCTCTCATCCCAACGCCATGAAAAAGATACGGCACTAAGAAGAAGAATTATAATATTTAGTTAATAAAAACCATTTAAATGCAAAAGAATGTATTACATGATCAATTTTTCGGTTTTTACTTATCGCAATAAAGATATATCTTTCCCTGCATTGAAATAGTTTAGAAAATATAAACATAAAATTAGCGATTGTAGTTTTGCTTCAGTCTCTTAGATGGCGGACAAGATCCTCTTCCTACCGCCGGTATAGAAGATTTTCATCCTTTTTTTTATTAAACCTGTGTAATGGGTACTTCCGAATGATTTTGTTAATTGGATGATTGGTATTCGAATGATTTTAATAATCAGATGATCATTCAAAATATTCAATCGGTTGGCAAGTCTCGATTGAGCATGCGTATGCGATGTAAACATTTTGTCTAGGTCAGGGTCTGCCAAGTGGTATATGAGCTGTTACTTTGTGATTATCGTAAGGGGACGCCTACACAATAAAAGAAAGAAAGATATTGCTAAGATTTTAACAATTTTAAACTAAGCTATCTTTCCTTTTATTTTAATACTGTTAAATTGGGTCGTCGTGAAGGTTCTGGTTTTTCCTCAATTAATTAAATAACTTAAACTTAAATGCAGATTTATCACATAACAGTATATTTTTTTTATTCCCTATCTTCCCTTACTTACTTACTCCTCGGCGTTACAAACCTTTGTGGGTCTTATTAGTCTCTTCTAGTGGGTATCTTATACGAGGGCTGTTCTGTATATTGTTAGAAGCAGGCCATGGGTGCGAAGAAAAACAAAAACATTTGCATCAATCGAAAGCTTATTCTTTTGACAGTTTCCAGTTGCAATTGTGCAAGGTTGAAGTTAAAGCATATTGAGATCCGAGATCCTAATTTTTGATTGTTATAATTCTTTTGATTATTACCTACTAAGCATTATGGAAGTGCCGCGGAATGCTTTTCGGGCTATGATTTTCTACGATTATAAACGAGGCTTAACATACGACCAAAGTCACCAAAATTTAATGGCAGCTTTTGGCGACAATAGTCCATCATTATCTACAATTAGTTACTGGTACCGTGAATTTAAACGTGGAAGGAGTACGTTAGAAGATGAACCAAGATCTGGACGACCTGCAGTAGCTGTTTGTGCTGAAAACATTATTGCAACCGAAAAGCTGATTAAGGAAAAACGCAATACCACTCATAGAGAGATTCAAGACGAACTAGGCATTGGATCATCTGCAGTAGATATCATTTTACATAAACATCTGGGTGTAAGAAAGCTGGCAAGTCGGTGGATTCCACATTTGTTAACCGACGAACAAAAACAAGCACGGGTAGACTGGTGCAGGTTTATGTTAGAAAAGTTCGATGGAGGATCTTCAAAGCAGGTATTTAGTATCGTTACGGGGGATGAATCGTGGATATATAATTATGATCCCGAGACAAAACAACAATCAACTGTTTGGGTGTTTGAAAAGGAGGAAATGCCAACAAAAGTTATTCGCGGTAAAAGTGCAAACAAAAAAATGATTGCCGTTTTCTTCAGATACAGTGGTCCAGTTGCAGTAATTCCTCTTGAAGATCGTAAAACTGTAACTGCTGATTGGTATACAGAAGTTTGCCTTCCTCAAGTCTTCGAGAAATTGTGTAGTGATCGCCCAAGATCTGGTTTGCGTGGAATTTTGTTACACCACGATAACGCAACTCCGCATACAGCCGCAAAAACTTTAAATTTTTTACACGAATCCGGAGTCCAACTGGTCACTCATCCACCATACAGTCCAGATCTTGCCCCTAACGATTTCTTTTTGCTTCCGCTGATTAAAAAACTCATGCGTGGTAAGAAATTTCCTGACGCCAATGCGGCTGTTGCTGAATTTCAGCGAATTCTTGACGACCTTCCAAAAAAAGAGTCAATAAAATTATTTTCTTTACAAATTCCGTAGTTTTCTTCTAACTAACAATTTACAGAACAGTCCTCGTACCATTGTTTGCTGTTCTCCATCTTGGATTTCCAGTCTTTTATGTTCATTACTTTCAGGTCCAGTTGCACAGCATTCCACCATGTATCTCGGGGTCTACCTCTCATCCTCCCGTATCCTGGATCCCACTCTGTTATCACTTTCACTACCTATTCGATTATTTTTCATTCTTATTAGAAGTCCTACCCAGCGAAGCCTTTGCGATTGAATGAAACGTCTGCATGTTTAATTAACTTGTCTAACTCAAAGTAAGTACATTCTTTTTCTGCATGTTCCATCGTCTTCTTCAATCCACACGTATATTCTTCTTAGAATTTTTCTCTCCATACATCTCAATCTAATCTACTGGCTTGTTGTTAGAGTACACGTCTCGCATGCATATGTTACAGCCGGCCTTATTAGCGTTATATATATTCTTAGTTTGGTTGCTCGGGATAGCACACTATAGATTGCATTAGTTTCCTATTCATGTAGTAACTTTTATTACCTGCCTGTATTCTTCCGTTGTAGGTTCTTGGTAAAAACTCGCTGTAGACTGCCTGTGTTAGTTTGGTCGCGCCTTATATATATCTCAGCATCGTCCTTCCAGAACTCCGTTCCAGAAAGTTCCCCTAGTCTAGGGTGACCAGACGTCCCGGTTTTCCGGGATTGTCCCGGTTTTCACTCAACAATCCCGGTGTCCCGAAAACATTCTTCGGGACACCTATATGTCCCGGTTTTTAAATCATAATAAGGAATTCGCAATTAAATAGAATCAGCAGTGCTAGAAAAAGTGATATTTATTTCCAAAAGTGCTGGTATTTTGACCAATATTCAAAATGTCTCAATCTTTGTCAATATTTGTTCGCGTTTCTGTGGTATAAGGTATAATGACAATATGGCAATAAAGAATATTTTTCTCTGGCGAATGTTCAATAGATAGAAGAAAGAAATAAGATGCAAATATAGTTGTTGAAAGCCATTCTACAAACGTTTTACAATTACTGTACAGCGTAATAATAATAATAAATTCTTTAGTTTTTAAGGTATCAAAATGAAATTTGGTATATGCATTATACTCTTTACATGGCATTTTTTTGACATAGAGCACAAGTTTCTGTCACTTCCAGTTTCGCCGGCATTAATATCAACTTTGTTATTTTAAATGGAACGCCTTGTATATTTATACATTTTTGGATTCTCCATTTAATTTTACGTATGCTAGTATTAAGTTCGAAACCTTTTGATGACAAAATAAATTTTTGCAGAAATTAATCTAGACTTACGCAAAATGAAAATCAAGATGCCCCAACACTCGAGACAAATTGTTTTAGAACTTTAACTACTTTCATTGCTGTATTAGAATGACCTAAGTTGGCAAAAATGCTTTTTCAGGAATAACTCAAATGGCACTAGGGTGGGACACTAAGATATTAAAAACGAGCCTTTTCTAGGATTTCATTGATACTAATAACGCGGGATTACTCTGAAAACGTAATTCGGAATAAGGCTCTCCATTCGAAAAAACAGTATTTTGGACATTTAAATCTAGGCACCGGGTTCCAAAACAACCGAAACAAATGAAATGCACAAAACAAGTGATAGGCCTTAAGTTCTAAATCAATTTGTTTTGAGTTACGGAGTACCCTGACTTCCATTTTACGCAGGTCATGGCATCCTAGATTAATAAATAAACTCTTCTGCAAGTATTTACTTTGCCATCAATATGTTTCAAACTTGATACTAACATACGTAGAATTTAATGTAACTTCCAAAAATGTATAAATATACAGGGTATTCCAAAACCGGAAGTGACAGAAACTTGTGTTCTATGTCAAAAAATGCCATTTAAAGAGTACATTACATATACCAAATTTCATTTTGATATCTTAAAATATAATTTAAAAAATAGGGGTGTCCAGGTTTCATTGACACCCGGTATAGATTGTCTTGAATTCTATAAATTAATTTCAACAAATAAATAACTGCTGAGAAATTAAATTAAAACAATTGAGAATATCAGATTCTTTTTTTTATTTTTTTTTGTTTAAAATAAATTCGTTATTTGTGTTCCTTTTCATTGATTGCAAAATAAACAATTAATCAAACATTAACAATTAATTTTTGTGCTTTTGGATAAAAGTGTCCCGGTTTGCAAAATATAAAATATGGTCACCCTACCCTAGTCACGCGAGTATGAATAACCGTCGAACGCCCTAGAAGCTTCTCGGTGGATGACGCGTATGATCCCACACGTGTGCCGACGCATCTCGTTACAATATAATTTTGTGTTTTGATTACAATTTAATTAGATTCAATTTTGTTGGCCACTCGACAATATTAAAATTAAGGCAATAGTAAATTCAAAATTGAATGTAATTACTTATACTCGAATTTCATTTCAGATAGCTTCTTGGAGCTCTTCCAGAGTAAGAACCCTGTTCTTGAACACATTATTTTTAAGTCAACCAAACAAGTAAAAATCTGGAGCTATTAAATCCGGTGACCTTGGATACCAAAGACCTTGACTAATAATCCTATTATAAAATTCTTCAAGATATTTTATTTCTCTAGCTGTAAGGGTTGGTACATTATCTTGAAAAAAAACATTGTGTAATTCGTCATCATGCACTTGTGCACATTACTTTTCTTATGATTGTCTTATACCTCTCAGCTGTTATTGTTTCTTGAAATTAAATTTAAATAATTTGTAATGATTTCAGAGGGATATTGTAAAGACTTAAGCTTGGTACGTGCATGAGAGTGGACAAAAGTACATTTAAAGCTTAAATATAGTGTGATCAGTGATCAGAAAGTCTTTACATCGCGGTTGCTGTGGAATTAAAAGTCATCTCTGAATTTGGTTACTTCTATTATTTTTACGTCATTGACATTTACTTGACATCTTTCAAAACTCAAAAGTGAACAGATTGTAACTACAAATGTTTCAAAAAAATATTTCTTTGTATATAATTGTTTGTTACAAATCTCAACTAATCCTTGTTTACTTATAAAAATGTTGCTTTTTTTCCTTGAAAATTTGCTTTTATTAAAAGTTTGGGAAATGGGCAATAAAGTAAAAATAATAGAAGTAAATAATTTTAGAGATGACAGGTAATTTCCCCAGCAAGACTTTCTGATCATACATACGATAAATATTATACCTGAAAAATATTCGACTTTGTAACAGGATCACAGCTGAACTTGTGAGAAGATAAAGGAATAAAATTTTGTGCCGTTCCAAACCACAGCTTATAGGCTCAAACTTTTATTCCATAACCTTTTCATAACTTCTGTAATCCTGCCACAAACCAAAATGTTTTTTAATTCCACACTAAAATTTTTCAACTTCTCATCAGGATCACAGGAGATGTGAAAAAGTGGTAGAATAAAATGTTGTGCCGTTCGCAACTTAAATTGACAGGCTCAAAATTTGATTTCATGAACTTCTTGCAACTTCTATTACTCGACATTTAATTCAAAACTAAAGTGTAATCAAAATAACCATCCAAATCCCCAAAACAAACCCATGTGCTGATTGACAACCGCGAGGTCAAAATAGGGGCTGTGATGGTTGTATACTGGAGAAAGTTTCGTTATCCGATAAGCCGGTGGCACATTTTTACATAAGTACCTAAGTACTTAATAATGGATGGCCGTGAAGCTTCTACATCTGATTAGCTTAAACTTAAACACAAGAAATATTATATTAGCTTGCAAGAAAAACAGTTAGCGGTGAAGTTATATGAAACACCAGTCGAACAAAATCCAAATGCATGTTCAACCGATATTCTAAATTCTGTCGCCAACACAACAGAACTGAGCGAACATGGGAAAATAAAACTCCTACACCTCCCTCCTAAAACAATGAAAGAGGGAGCGAGCATTGTGGATCAAATTGAAGATGCCGATTTTGGTGCAATTCGAAGAAAGATATTTTATAACGATTTTACGGTCATTTGTTTTGCTTTTATTTTTGAAAATGGCATTTAAAGTAATGATTTTTTAATGCTTGCGGCCAAAAAAATTGCAACACTTTCTTTATCTAGTAGGTACTCTTTGTTGTATGTTTTAAACATAGAACTTAATAGATGCAACAACCAATGTTTAAACAATATAACAATAACATTTTTATTAACCAAACAAATACAATATTATTAAAAGTCAATACTTAAACCTATTTACTAATACTAGAAATTAATTTAAATTTGTACTTTTGTAATTTCTTTTACGAAAGTGCACCAACTCATCGTTGTAGCAGAAACACTTTTTGAAAGATTAAACCACTTTAGATTTCTGGTGTTGCGACTAAGAAATGCGTGAACCAATCCTTTATCAGTTGCATCTTCACAGTAGGATTAGTAATTACACCTTATAAAATTACATCTTTGAGGCATCTTAATTGTAATTTTATTAGTTAAGAGAATTTAAAAATATTTAAATATATGAAGTATTTTCTAAAGAGACTCCCTTTACTAATTTAAACAAATGTTTAAGAAAAAGTAGTCCACATGCATGCAAATTATTTATTTGTTGCTCACATTAATCATAGTAAAGAGCCGGTCAAACATTCCTTACAAAACTTTATCAAACACTTAGCAGTGTAACACAAAACAAAAAAAAATACGGTTATCTTTATTTTAAATGCTCTTTTTCTTAGGCTAATTCACCTTTAACCCCAACTACTCCTTTAAATTTGAATCAGTATGAGTACTCATATGCAATTTCACATTGTCTTTAGTAACACTGTTATATTTGCATAAATTAGAAGCAAATGGTTTTGTTGCCGCATGAACACCCATATGTTTATTTAGACAACTTTTAGTTACACTCCTGTATTCACATAAATTACAGGCAAATGGTTTTTCTCCGGTATGACTACTCATATGCTTTTTCAGATTGCTTTTAGTTACACTTCTGTATTCACATAAATTACAGGCAAATGGTTTTTCTCCAGTATGCATATTCATGTGTGTTTTTAGATCTCTTTTTCTTGTACTCTTATATCCACATATATTACACACAAACGGTTTCTCAGCTGTATGAATAACCATATGTGTTTTCAGATTGCTTGTACTTGCACTCTTATACTCACATAAATTACAAGCAAATGGTTTTTCTCCAGTATGCTTAATCATATGTATTTTTAAATCGCTTTTTCTTGTACTCTTATATCCACATATATTACACACAAACGGTTTCTCTGCTGTATGAATATTCATGTGTGTTTTTAAATTGCTTTTTCTTGTACTCGTATATCCACATATATTACACACAAACGGTTTTTCTGCTGTATGAATAACCATATGTTTATTTAGACAACTTTTAGTTACACTCCTGTATTCACATAAATTACAGGCAAACGGTCTTTCTCCAGTATGATTACGAATATGTCTATCCAGCCAACTTTTTTTTGCACTCTTATAATCACATAAATTACAGGCAAACGGTTTTTCTTCTGTATGAATATACATATGTGTTTTCAGATAGCTTTTACTTGCACTCTTATACTCACATAAATTACAGGCAAATGGTTTTTCTCCGGTATGACTACTCATATGCTTTTTCATATGGCTTTTAGTTACACTTCTGTGTTCACATAAATTACAGGCAAATGGTTTTTCTCCAGTATGAATATTCATGTGTGTTTTTAAATTGTTTTTTCTTGTACTCTTATATCCACATATATTACACACAAATGGTTTTACTGCTGTATGAATATGCATATGTTTTTTCATATAGCCTTTACTTACGCTCTTAAAATCACATAAATCACAAGCAAATAGTTTTTCCCCTGCATGAATATTCATATGCCTTTTGAGTTGAGCTTTATATGCACTTTTATAATCACATAAATTACATGTAAAATTTTTTTCTTTATTTTTATTCTCGTCAACTGTATCAGTTGTTTCAACTTTTATCTTGTCCGCTTCATGTGCACTACTCTCTATAAGCGCAGTTTCCTCCCTCGTATTCCGTTCAAAATTTTGGCTAATATTGGTGTTAGTTTCAATGAAGTTATGTTTTTGTTTGGTATTGTAAAAGATATTGTCGCCGAATTCACTTTTCATATCGTCCAAGTAGGGTTCGAGTTTGATTTCTTCTTTGATGATATCCAAATCGACATCACATTCGAGGTTAACCTTTGAATTTACTACAAACATTGTGCTGTAATAGTATAAATGACAAAGATTATTACAAATAACGTTTGGTAACCAGTGACTAACCTGTAATTATTTAAAAAATAGATATACAAATTAACAAATGTAATCTGCACAGTGCACAAACAATAATACTAAACGTGAACCGCGCAAACAAGTGAACAAACAACAAACGGTCAACCAAAAATTAGAGTGGAGGTGGTTATTATATCAGCGCCGTAAACGATTAGGGTTAAGTGGACCACCTTGAGACTTGATTGTGGCGCCCGTAACTAGTGTTGCGCCAGAATGTGAGCAACTTCATGCTGTTTGCATGTTGTGTACGAAGTGTGATAACCTGATAACGTGAACGTGCAAATTAGAAGTTTTGTGCTTGATTGGTCATTTGTAATTTCTACGCTCCTATTTTCGTTATATACAGGGTGTAACAAAAATGGTAGGCTGACTATACCCAGGCGGCTTCTACGACTAAAAATAAGGAAAAAAGTTTATATAAACATATGTCCTAAAATGGCGGTTTGGGAAATGGTCTGCGTAAAGTCTTCTTGCTTCCGCCCTATTACAGTGTGCCAAACCGTACATTAAATGCATGTTGGACATCGATTCGAAAGAATAATCTGTCATTTTTGTACACGGATTATCTACTTGATAATGGTCTGAAAAGCTTAAATGCGTGTAACCAGTGATTTGTTTTTAAATTCACTGCTGTAACTTTCAGTAACGAACCATTTTAGGACATATGTTTATAAGTTTATATCGTCGCCGGCTTGATTAAAAACGGAGTTTATAAAGCCTGCCGAATAGCAGAAATCAAGGCCCGCTGAATTAAATATTGCATATTAAGGCCTGCCCACTTCATTTAGCCCAGACGCAATTTAGAAAGGCCGATGGCGTCATTTGAGGTGAACTATACATTTGTCCCTTTAAAATTCTTCTCTTTTCTAATTATCTCTTCTAGTACTAAATTGAATAGGGTCGGTGACAATGAGTCCCCTTACTTCAGCCCTACATTCGATTCAAATTCTTCTCCTGTTCTCCCTTGAAATTTAATTCGGTTGAGCGTTCTCTCAGATCTCCATTATTTCTTTTTCGCTTCCAATCACTTCTTACTCATTCTTCATCAATTCTATTACATTTCTATAACCTTGCTTTGTCTTCTTTAAACCTTGGTAGGTACATCCTCCTACTTTCATTAGTATGTAGTTGCTGTTCTATATTTCTTATAAAATCTTCTCTTTCTTGTCTCTTCTTTTTTCTACATAATACCTTAACCTCCTTGTTCATCATTTTCAACTGTTGTCTTAATTGTTCGTTTTCGTCTCTTAACATTTGTATTCTTATTTTCCTCCTTTCTTCAATTTTTTTTCCATTCTTCATCAAACCAATGGTTTCTTACTTTCTGTTTAGCTTTCCCAACCGTATTCTCCAGTGCCTGCCTGATTGATTTTTTCATTAACTCCCATTTTTCTTCCATTCCTTGACTTGGTTGTGTTTTTTCTATTACTCCCTCTAGATGTCTCGCGTATTCCCGCCTTTTCTCAACCTCTTTTAATTCCTCTACATTCCAACTTTTAGCAATTATCTTATTATTCCTCTCTACTTTTACTTCTTTTTAGAAAAACCCTTTTACCAGTATGTGATCGCTGCCTATATCTGGTCCTCTATAACTCCGCACGTTCTCTAATATGTAAGCATGTTTTTCTTCTATTTGATTTTTGGTTTTTCCATCCGGGCTTATCAATGTTTGTTTATGTATGTCTTTATGTTGTTGAAAGGTTGACCGTATCTGCAATTTATTCTCTATTGCAAACTGTATCTGTAATTTCCCATTCTCATTACTATCTTAATGAAGGCTGTACTTTCCTGTCACTAGGTAATATCTCTTTTCTTGTCCAACTTTTGCATTACAGTCCCCTAACACTACCTTTATGTCATATTTTGGGATGCTATCAAGAAAAAACTCTCATTTTCTCATAGAATTTCTGCTCTTCTTCCTCATCTGCGTCTTCAGTTGGGCAATGAATATTCGTTAAACTTATGTTTCTAAACTTTCCTCTTATTCTTAAATAACTGCTTCTTTTGTCTAAACCTTTAAAGGTTATTATTAGTGACTTAAGGTATTTCTTTATTAATCCTGTCCCCAATCTATTCTCCACGCCCCCTTTATTTAGCAAAATGTATTCATTTACGGTCCCCCCCTTGTTCTCCTTTAAGATTTGTCTTCTAGAGAGCCATAATGTCAATCCCATACTTTTTCACTTCTTCCTCAAGCTGTTTAACTTTCCCTTCTTTAAAAAGGCCTCTTAAATTCCATGTTCCAATAGCTAAATTTTTTATTATGTTAGTTTTATCCTTCTCCTTCCCCTTTTCTTTCTCTTGTATTCTCTCCTGCTTCCGCTTTGTTATCATTTCCTTTTCCATAGCCCTTTTCATTAGCGTATGACCGTCTTGTTTTCCTTCCTTTGTTTTATATAGGTATTCTTCTATCGAGTATTTTCTATATATTGCTATGATTTGTTTCTTGAAGGTTTGTTAAATTATTTAACTTAGTTTCAATATTTTTTATGTAGTCTTTTATTATAGCTACACGTTGTTGGTCTCAAATAATGCCGAGTCCAACCTTTAATGCTAAGGTATTATAAAATTGTATCAAATCGCAAAATATCAAAATGCCCTAAATTACAAGAAGCCCCATGTTTGGCTGACCAATATTGTTGTGAATACTTTAATGTAATATTTTTATTGCGGCTAGCTCAGCATCGGGTCGTTTAAGAGGTTCCTTTTAGTTCAATAATAATAATATTACTTTTATACAGTTTTATTAACAAATATTTTTTATTATCCTATCTTCCCTAAATTCATAATTTTTATCTGTTCACTATAAACATTAATCTATAATAGCTTGTAAATACGCTCACATTTTTGCTAATTACTATACAAATCAATTATTTCAATTTTTGAATCCAAATCAGTCGATAAGTACTGATCGATTTCCACTCCAATTTCAATATTTAAAAAAAACAGGAATCCAATTTATTTTTTAAATTTCAGTATTCAGATGACCAGGAAACCAATTAATTTCTATATCAGTTTACACTTCCGTTGTATTTCAGGAGAAACCACTTATTTATCTTCTTTTTTTAACAAGAATGCAATTTCCTTTTGGAAATAGAATTGCACTTCTTTATTTTATTTTCCTTTAATATGTAACTGCCAATTGATATCATCTCAATATCTAAGTATTTTCGTTAGCCATAATTAATCTGTTCATATGTCATTATAAGTTTATTATGGATGGCCGTAATTTTCATCTAATCTTTATCAGTTTGTCTTGGCGTGACAGTAATTTTAACTTGAATTTGAGGTTAATATGAGAATGCCATGGTGATTTCTAAAACTTCATAATAGGGCTACCTTGAGACAAAAGTTTTGGGCCACCATGAGACATGTTTCAAGGTAGCCCATTTCTAACTTTGTATTTCGTGTTACAGAAAAATGTTTAGAGGACGTAAAAGAAAGAGTAACAAGGGCAGTCTTGCCGTTCGGGATGTTATTGAACGTCTTATGAAGCTAAACCAAACAGCAGAATGAAATGGCGTAAAATATCAAACGTTAGCGAGATACGTTTTAAAACAAAAACGTAATCCCGATGTGGAACATACATTTTAACCTAAATATGATACCCGTCGAGTATTTACCAATGATCAGGAGCAGTTATTAAAAGATTATATATTTCAATGTAGCAAGATGTGTTATGGACAATTCACTAAGGACGTCAGGGAGTTGGCATACGAATTGTGCATTGTTAATAATATTAAAATACCTCATCAATGGACTGCGAATAAAAGAGCTGGCATTGACTGGTTACAAGGGTTTAGAAAAAGAAATCCAGACGTCAGCATTAGACAACCAGAAGCGTGCAGCTTGTCAAGAGCAATGTTGACGCATTTTTCAACAATCTAGAAAATGCTTTGCGAAGATCACTGTGTTTGCTGACGGAAGTAGAGTTTATAATTTAGATGAAACATCTACCTACAACGTCCAAAAAAAATCTTAGCGCAGAAAGGAGAAAGGCAGCAGGCAACTAAACAGAGTACCTAACAAGTGGAGAGCGAGCTGTTTTAATTACTACCTACATGTTGCATTATAAATGCCCTGGGATCTACAATTCCTCCTATTATGGTGTTTCCCAGGGTCCATTTCAAGGAGCATATGCTAATTGGTAAATCGGTGCGCCCCCAGGAACTCGTGAACTTTTCCAGGAAGTTCTAAAACATCAAGTAGCAAAGTAAACCCCACACTTCTAATCCTAGACAACCATGAAAGTCATATCTCGATAGAAATGCTAAACATGGCCAAGCAGAACGGTGTTACAATGCTAACGCTACCTCCTCATTGTTCCAACAAACTGCAGCCTTTAGACGTTGCTGTATGCATCATTTAAAATTCAAAGCTCATTACAATCGAGCAGTTGATTCGTGGATGCTTTGACACCCGGGTGTTCCAATAAATATCTTTCATGTAGCAGAGCATGTTGGAACCGCATTTGAGAAGTCTATGACACCTATAAATATAAAGTTTGGTTTTTGTAAGTGAGGAATTTTCCCGTTTGATAGACATATTTTCACAGACGACGACTATCTACTTAGTAATGACACCGACAGGGTCTTACCCTTACCCAATTCAAGTGTTGTAAGCGGTACAATTTCCATTACAAATCTAAAGGGGGATGGTGGAAATACTGCTGCAAAAAACAGCGATGACAAGGATTCAAGTAACATTCTCATTGAGAATAATAAAAAATATAGCGAAACTAAATTTATAACACCTGAAAAACTTAAAGAATAACCAAAGGCACAGCCTAGGAAAGAGAATAAAATATCAACACGTAAGGGATCTTGTAAAATATTAACAGACACTACCGAGAAGCTGATTATACAAGAAAAACAAAAAGAAAAGAACGAAACAATAGTTTGAAAGTAAAGAAAGGTGTTAAGAGAAATTTTGCGGCAGCAAAAAAAAAATCAAGAGAAACAAAGTTTACGATTCTGAAGATGAAGAGTCATTCATATATGATTCTTCTTCTGACAATTTTGAAGTTGAAGAAAATGAATTTACTTTTGAAAGAAACTTTTACAAGGATAAGACAAAAATTTATTACGTATTAGGAAAAATTATAAAAGAAGAGGACCAGACTGTCTACCAAATAAGTTTTTTGCGTAAAAGTGCTGAAAGTAAGAACTGTTTTGTATTTCCGATAGTACCTGGTGTAGCCACTGTCAGTGTAAATGACATCAAGCAAATTTTGCCTGCGTCCACAGAATTAGGAAAAACTAAGCGCCAGAGCGCTTTCATAAATTTTGGGATTTCTTTTAATAATATCAACATTCTATAATGTTACTATATTAAATTGCTTTTTTTAATTAAAAGGCTTGTCTCATGGTGCCCCACGTGTGGGCCATAATGAGACAAGTTGCATTGTTTTAGAAAAATAATAATATCAGAAATATATTTAAATACTGAATGTGCCATTAGTTACTCGTAAAAGAAGCAATGATGAATATATGGTAAAAATTCTGGGTTGATATCTATTTAAATAAAATTTGTAAAAATAGTTATGTACTTCATTGTGGCTTGTGGCCCACTTAACCCTATACAAGATGATTGAAAGTCATACATTTGGCTATGAATTTCTCCTACAAAAGTGGTCTCTTTAGTCTTAATTGATGAGAGCTTTTGCTAATTCGAAGCCAATAATTAACATAACGGCACATAAAAAGTTATGTGTAAACAAATTTTAATATTGAAAAATGATTGATGACGAAAGAAAGTTGAAAAAATTATTAAAACTTTCGTTCGTTTGCATATTGAGCAAAATCTAGGTTTGCGCGGTTACCAAGTATTCCAACATGCATAAATCGACCGAGATGGTCATTTAATCACTACCCTTTACCCTTAAATATGTTTTAAGTATATTATACTTAAGTACTCATGTCAATTATTGTTTTCAATATTTAAAAATAAATATTAAAAACAATTAATAGTTAATACAAGAAAACTTTCTTTTTTTGTTTATTTATTAAGCAAGATCTAGGCTTGTGGGTGCCAAGTATATCGAATTGTATCAACTGTTACGACTATTTAATTACTGCCTAGTAGAACTCCCTCGTAGGGATCTAAACTTCCTCATAAATACATATTAAGTAGGTTATAAGTTATTTTGTGAAATCCACGTGCACGTTTTGCAGTGAGACAGTTTTGTGCCCCTTGTTTGCTTTTATTTAAGATTTTATTTTTGTCAGAGACAGTTTCACCGAAATAAACATGGATAAAAACTTGGAAAATTTAAATTTTTAGAATCTTCCCTGGCAAACCACTTTCTTTACAACTGCGCATGATCGCTCAGATAAACTCAGCCACGCACAAACTAACGGGGTTGTGCAGCATCGGTGCGGGGGGAGTCGATTCTCTCAGCAAATCTCACTTACTTGGCTGTAAATAAAACAGCATTATTTTCAAGGTCATCGCAACTGAGTAGAGTTTTGCTGAGTTTTACGGTAAAAAAAACACACCTAATTTATTAAAATAATTCAAAAATCCCTAGATCGAGGTCAAACTATGCTCGGCTTCAAATTCAATAACCGCAAAGTTCTATGTATCGCCTAACTATAATTTGTTGAAATGTTACAAAGGGTCAAAAAACCTGTAACAACTGAAGCTTCATGATGAATGCTGCAATGAGTAAATGAAGCTTGAAGAGCAACTACTTTTATTCTAGATAAAACGCCACAATTTTTTCCTGTAAAAACCCGACCTTCAGCAGTACATACATACATTTTCCCAAGAATGAAATTGTCAGACATAAAATTGAAGAGAATATTGAATCTTTCAGCAAGAGGTTCACAAAATAAATCTTCCTCTGCAATTTTTTAATATCAGTTTTACATTATTTGAATAAATTATTTAAATATAATTTTTCAAAAACAGTTTAGCTTTTGTATGCCACCTGCACGTCCATCGCATACCACCAGTGGTATGCATACCATAGGTTGAGAATCGCTGCTCTAGAGTAATATGTGCACCAATCAATCTAAAAACAATATAACAACATTTTTATTAACAAAACAAATACAATATTATTACAGTCAATAAACCCATTTACTAATACTAGAAATTAATTTAAATTTGTACTTCTGTAATGTCTTTTAGGAAAGTACACCAGCTCACCGTTATAGCAGAAGCACTTCTTGAAAGATTAAACCTAAGCTAACTGTAGATTTCTGGGGTTGCGACTAAGAAATGTGTGAATCGATAGTAACAGTTGCATCGTCAGAGTAATTACAGCCTATAAAATCACATCTTTTTGGGCATCTTAATTGTAATTTTATTAGATAGAAAGGAATTTAAAAGTTAAAAAATAAATAAGGTATTTTCTAAAGACGTCCTTTAGTTATTTAAACAAATATTTAAGAGAAGAACTAGTCCACATGTGTACAAATTCTTTATTTGTTGCTCATAAACTTAGCAATAGCTGCAGCTTATATTTGCTCCAGTGTAGCACAAAACAAAAAAATACAGTTATCTTGATTTTAAATGCTCTTTTTTAAGGCTAAGTAGCTTTTAACCCCAACTATTCCTTTAAATTTGTAGGAGCATGAGTACTCATATGCAATTCCAGATTGTATTTAGTTACACCCAAATATTCACATAAATTACAAGCAAACAGTTTTTCTCTTGTATGATTGCTCATATGCTTTTTCAGATTGCCATTACTTATACTCGTATACTCACATAAATCACAGGTAAACAGGTTTTCTTCGGCATGATTATTCATATGTCGTTTCAAACCTCTATTAGTTACACTTCTGTATTCACATAAATTACAGGCGAATGATTTTTCTGCCGTATGAATATGCATATGCGCTTTTAGACCGCTTCTTCTTGTACTCTTATATTCACATATATTACACACAAACGATTTTTCTGCTGTATGAATAACCATATGGTTATTCAGACAACCTTTATTTACACTCCTATATTGACATAAATTACAGGCAAACGGTTTTTCTCCTGTATGATTGCTCATATGCCTTTTCAGATTGCTATTACTTATACTCTTATGCTCACATAAATTACAGGCAAATGGTTTTTCTCCCGTATGAATATGCATATGCGTATTTAGACAACTTTTAGTTACACTCCTATATTCACATAAATTACAGGCAAATGGTTTTTCTCCAGTATGCACTTTCATATGCGATTTCAGATTGCATTTAGATACACTCCTGTATTCACATAAATTACAGCTAAATGGTTTATCCCCAGTATGAATCCTCATATGTCTATTCAGCCCACTTTTAGTTATACTCCTAAATTCACATAAATTGCAAGTAAACGGTTTTTCTCCCGTATGCGTATACAAATGCTGTTTCAAATACCTCTTATAAGTAGTCATATAGTCACATATATTACAAATAAATGGTTTTTTTGAATGAATATTTTTAGGAGTTTGAAGACTGCATCTACAAGCCGTGCTACATTCGCAAACGTCACATGTTAAACTTTTCCCCTTGTTTTTATTCTGGTCATCCTCATCAACTGTATCAGTTATTTCAACTTTTATTTTGTCGGTTTCATAAGCACTACTCTTTATAGTTGCAGTTTCCTCCCTCATATTCCACCCAAGAGTTTGGTTAATATTGGTGTTAGTTTCATTAAAGTTATGTTTTTGTTCGGTATTGTAAAGAATATCGTCATCGAATTCAGTTTTCATATCGTCCAAGTAGGGTTCGAGTTTGATTTCTTCTTTGATGATATCCGAGTCGAAATCATATTCGAGGTTAGCCTTTGAATTTATTTCAGACATTTTGCTGTAATAATACAAATTACAAAGAGTACTACAAATAGCGTTTGGTAATTAGTGACTAACCTGTAATTATTTAAAAGTAGATATACAGATGTAATCTGGACACACACAAATCACGACACGTAAACCATAGAAAACAGGTGCGACCAGCGGCCAGCGATCAATAACAACTGCGTATTTTTCCCGGTGATGGTCAGTGGCGGATCCAGCCAATTTTCGCGGGGGGGGGCATTAAGTTTATGTAGGGATGTAAGAAAATAAAACGTAGAAATAAAACTACTATTAAATTGAAAAACAAGAGGATTCATATTTAAAACATAAATTTTCGGGGGGGGGGGGGGGGGCAATTCCGCCTTGTGCCCCCCGCTGGATCCGCCACTGGTGATGTTTATTATATCGGCATCGTAGGCGAGTTGATAATGCCTGATTTTTTTGTCCAAAAACTAAAGTAAACATTTAAAAATTAAAAATAGGTTACAAGCAAGCAGTTTTAGCTCACGGCCGAGCCGCGTTCGTGCCGTTCGTGGTGTTGCAATACACAATTCGGCCCGACTCTGCGGGTTAGGTATACATAATTGGTGAAATACAATAAATAGAATTTTTTTAAATGAACTTGCAGTCTTACAGTATAGTTGTTCATGGCTACTTAAATACAATCTGAAATTGTCTTCGCTCATTTATGAAATCATGGTTCTGATAAATGGAATTTAACGTAAAGGATTGGATAATTAATAATTATCGCTATTACTTAATATTTTTAGTTTAGCTGTACTGGTGGCCCATGGGACTCACGTTTGTCTTTGTATCTGTATGTTAGTTGTCGTCGTTATAAGTATACATGTATTTAATAAGAGTTTATGCAATAAAATGTCCGGCAAGACCGAATACTAGCTGACGAATATTGGTATTCGGTTACAGCTTACAGCCGCAAATCAATATTCGTTTCATGCCTACATAAAATAAACGTCAAGGATTCCCAATATTCAAATCAAATTGTTTTAGTACATCAACTGTTTTTGTTGAGGTATTACCGGGTGCCTTAAAAAGAATTACATCTAGTTATAATCCATTCAGAAAACTCCTGTGACATAAAAGTCACCATGTGTTGGTTAATATGAAAATCCCTATTAGGCTATTAAAAACTTTTAGATTTGAGATTGGCGCACCTTTAAATTTAAATTTAATGCTTTTGTTTTTTTTTTTGTTTTCACTTTGACACTTAAATTATTTATTATTCAAGTTACGTTTTATAATTCATAATCTTTAGAGAAATGGATGAACAGAAGCACCAACGAAGTTTATTGTACTTGTATTATTAATAAACCCATTTTTACCTTGTTCTACTTAATTTTACGAAAATGACAAATGATTTATCATAACCTTACATTTCAGTTTGACGTTAAGTACATTCACTAAAAAAGTTGATAGGTTCTGTACATAAAGTACACTCCCAAATTTTCATTTGACAGCGTAAACGTCACGGGAGTTTTCTGAATGGATTATACCTTCGAAATTTTTCTGCAGGAACTTTTATGTGCCACTACATTGTTACTGGTATTGCATTATTCCCTACCCACTCAGTGGAACGAGACAACCATAATCTTGATTCATAAAAAAGGAGACAAATCAAAAATCGAAAATTACAGACCAATTTGCCTAGTATCAAACCTATACAGTCTTTGCGGGCATAATATTAAACCGCATCTTCTTTCTCTTTCCCATTTATGCCTTACGGCGTTGGATCCTCCTCTATTCATTTCCTATAGTTGTTTCGGTTTTTCGCCAATCTCCTAACCTCTTCGATGTTTTTTTCCTCTTTTCCTTGCTATCTCCTTGATGTTCTCATTCCACTGGACTCGGGGTCTGCCTCTTGCTCTTCTTCCTTCTGTTCTCATTTCATATACTATTTTGGGGCATCTTTCCGCATCCATACGAGTGAGGTGTCCGTCTGTCCGTACCATTTTAGTTGTTTCTTTTCAATTTCATTTATCATTGGTTGCTGTTCTAACTCATCTCTTATACTACTGTTTCTGATTCTGTCTCTTCTTGTTTTCCCCAGTACTTTTCGCAGGTATCTCATTTCTGATGCTGTTATACTTGATCGATGTTTGAGAAGTATATTCCACATCTCTGATCCATAGAGTAGTGTAGGAACGTATATTGTTTTATATAGGTGCATCTTTGCTTTGGTACTTAATTCTTCTTTTCCTATAATGATGTTATTTATTTGATAGTACAGTCTATTTGCTTTTGATATTCTATTTTTAATTTCTTCCTCTATTCGTCCATCGTTATTTATTATTGTTCCCAGGTATTCATACTTTTCTACATATTCTAGTTGTCTTTCTCCTATGTTAATTGGTGCACCTGCTGCTGCCCTATCTTCTCTTCTAATGTATAGTATTTTGCTTTTGTTAGTGTTTATTGTCATTCCCTTCTCTCCTAGGTTATCTTTCCATATATTTAAGTTATTTTGTGATTGTCTTGTATTTCCTGCCATTATTACTATGTCGTCTGCGTATATTAGATCTTGTGATTTTTGCTCGTTGATCCTTACTACTCCCATCATGTTTTTATTCAAACTTTTAATTACTCTTAGAAGCTTTTGATTTGTTTGCAGTTCTTCCAGTGCCTTCCATATATGGTGTCTTGGTATCACATCGAAAGCTGCTTTAAGGTCTATAAAGGCCAGATAGATCTCTTTATTTTTGTCTATAGCCTTCTCTGTTATTTGTCTGATCGTACATATGTGATCTTGTGTTTGTTTTCCTGGGCGGAAAGCAGCTTGCTCGGCTTCTAGTTTTTCTTCGATTTCATTTCGTAGTCTCTTTTCTATAATTTTTGAGTACATTTTTAGAGCTACTGGTGAAAGGCATATTGCCCGGTAGTTATCACATTTTGTGGTCTCTCCCTTTTTATGTATTAGCACTATAATGTTCTTTTCCCAGTCCGCTGGTATTTGTTTAGTTTCCCATGCTTGTTGGAAGATTACTTTTAGCCACTTATGTATTTCTTCCCCTCCTTTCTTAAGTAGTTCAGGCGCTATCTCATCCTCTCCTGGGGGGTTTTCCATTTCGTGTATTGTCCAGTACTTTTATTCCATTCCCTTTCATTTTTACTTCTGCTATCCCTAAAATATGTACCTTATATTTGTCTTCTTTTCCTGTTAGGAAAGTTATATTCCACGTCCCGAATCTTATTCCATTTCTAGCCTGTTGTCTTCGTTCATTCCGTCCGTGTCCGAGGCTATCATTGTTTCGCTGAATCGTCTTACCTTGTGCGGCTGATTAGCCCAGCCACAAGGGCCCCGTTACCTCGACACAACTGGTACCAGGTTATCCACCTGGTGCAGGGTCGCCAGAGCCCCGTTCGTTCTCTAGTAGGGAGTACCGGGCATTTTAATTCTGCCTCTCGTGCAAGTGGGGTTGGTGTTTGGTCTGGAGACGTTGGTGGACCCCTTACTCCCCTAAACCTAAACCGCATCTATGAGTTATAACATAACGTTATAACCAACTAGAATACTAGATGAAGAACAACCAGTCGACCAGGCAGGATTTCGCAAAGGGTACTCCACAGCCGACCACCTACAAACAATTACTCAAATTATTGAACAATGCAGAGAACACAAGAAAACAGTGTACATAGGATTTGTGGACTTTAAAAAAGCTTTCGACTGATCGAACATTCAGCTATGGTACAAGCTTTAAGAAATCAACGTACTCCCGATAAATATGTCAGAATAATACAAAGCATATACAAAAATGCAAACGCCAAGATAAGAACTGAAAAAGACGGTCAACTATTTCATTTGGAAACGGGAGTGCACCAAGGGGACCCTCAGTCTCCAAATATCAGCTGTTAACGACTATTTAGTCACTATCTATTAGAACTGTGCCGAATCTGCAGGGCTTCCATCACTCGTAGGGATCTAAACGTAGGTACTCATAAATATATATTAACGGCGGAGTTTACACCTTCAAAAATAGTCGACTATATGCAGACTTTGCTCCATTTTTTTGAGAACCAATTTTAAAGTAGGGGTGGCGGGCGATTTTTGTTTCTAATGATTTTTCTTTTGTCTGTCTATAGACACCTCGGTTTTGTCAAATTAAAAAAAATAATGCTTTAGCAATAAAAAACGTACAACTCTATTTTACTTTACAATTCAAATAGTATTTGCAAAAATCAGATATCGAAAAAATCTCCACGTCAATAGATAGATAAAAACATCCCCTTTTCAAAGGCCACACGAACATTTTTCCAAAATGCAAATTAATTCGGAAATAAGATTTTAGAAATATCGTTGTAACTCACTATTTACAATGTATCGTGTAGGCAACTCAACTAGCAGAGTGCGATAGATAATAGGAAATATTTAAAATATGAAACAGAATTCGAAGACAAACTATATTATTCCAAGAAGCAATTTAATCATGCCAACTTGTCAGTTATTACCCGACTACAGTTTCGAGTCATACACAAATCCGTGCTTATTTAAGTAGTTATGCAACTTTAGATACGTCAAATAGAAAGCAACTGCATGTAAATGCCAGCCTTAAGGGGGGCTTTTAGTAGCATGTTTACGCGCGGGAAATTGAGTAATTTTAAAATAACGGTACGGTTAAATAATGACAGTTGAAAAGAAGGACGGGTATGAATTAAAATTTTTAGACCTTTCCATCATACGCTACAAGGCCAGAACGACCAATTTTAATATAGTAATTAAATTATGGCCTATTATAAAAAACTTACGAAAAGGGACTTGCACAAGACATCCATCAAGAATGTATTGATTTTCGCCTGTAGCGGGGTGGGTTTCAATATTACCTTCCTATGCATGTATCGACCCTTTTGCAAATTTGTATAAGTTAGGCGTGATCTTTATTTAACTCTATAAAAAATTGCGTATAAATTTTTAGAATCTGATTAAAGATAGGCAACCCAACATTCACTGACTCTGTCAATGTCACTGTCAATGTTTACAAAGAGGTTTAAGAGTTTAAAAATCGGTATTCGCAAATACTTATATTTAATTACGCGTTTCAGAAAGACGCCTAAATTAATGGGCGCTTTAATTAACATACTTTGATACTACGTTTTGTGAAAGTTAATAAGATAAGTAATAATTAAAACACTTTAGGGATGAGTAATTTGCGTTTTGTCAAACACTCTAAGCACTCTGCACCATTTGGTTCACCGCTTCTTGGCTGTTTTTAAGTTAGGCAACCCAAAATACTTCAAAACGAAAAATATTTTAACTAAAATCCACCCTTAAGGCGCCTCCGGACTGCTGATAGAAATCAGTGTTGCGCCTATGTCGAATTAAAATAGGCAACCCTACTTACATAAGTACTGTGTGTATCCAAGGACACAAAGTCGTGTTTTTATGACGTTTGAAGAAAAATATTATATATAATGACAAGAGCAGAGATATGTTTATCAAAACGCGGAAGAAGTCAAAAGTTTCATTAATTTTTGTATGTTTACACTGGTTTTCGGACAATCTGTATGTAATAATAAATAAACCACTGAAACCTGAATCGATATTTAGTTTAATTTTTGTGCTGTTGAGTATTGAGCAAGGAGAATTGAGAATAATAATTGCCTGCGGAGGTATAAAGTTTTGATCTGTAGACCAAGTAACCTCTGTAGATGGTCAAAACATCCAGGAGTTTTATTGTTTCTGTTACTAATCCTTCTCTTTTCAAGTTTTTAATATGAGAAGTGTTAAAATGACACAGAACTGTCAATCATTTTAAGCCGATTATATGTTGCGATATTTGGGTTGCATACATGCTCCAACGTTTTCTCACTAAAATATGTTGAAACTCGACCTTTTAAAAACTTTCTCTACAAATTGTAGTCGTAAAACAAAATTTGTAACTTTTCTAAGGTCTTCAATCTATCCATAATTTCAATCAAATTTGTCCTACAAGAGCCTTTTTATGATTTTTTGTTTTGTTTTTGATATAAAAAGGACGACGTAACATCTAATTAAATTAAATATACGCTTATCAAAATTCTAAAATAAAAAAAAACGGCTTTGTAGGCCAAATTCTATTGCAGTTATTTATACATTTTCATATCAGGAATTGCTTCAAATTAATTTTTGAGCTCGTAGTTTGTATAGAAAGTTTACCGGAATATGCGTTAACGTTAGCCACTTGTCCAAGCAGTCCGGAGGCGCCTTAAGTAGATAGGTTATAAGTTATTTATTAGAAGTTGTTTAAAGTACCTATGTTTTAGTTTTTAAGATTGAAGTTTAAAATTTCCACTGTTGAAAATTGCTTTTAAATTTCTAAAATTATATATTAAACTGATATTAGTGCCGAAGACATTTTTGTAATATAAATTTAGCTTTTGCTTATATCTGTAAGGAATGAATTATTCTATGTACCTACATTAAATAAATAAGTATTTAAAAAGCTTTGTTTAATTTTTGTGTCCAAATGATTTGCAAAGATTTGGGGAAATCATAATAGAAGCCTAATCTAAGTGCATAAAATTAACTAAAGTACAAATAATTCGTTTAAGCAGTTTAAGCGTTGATTGAAACGGTTTAAGTAAATTTAAAATCTGAATATAAATATAAATCTTCCACCAACCCATGTTTTTACACTTCTGCTCAAAATCCTAAAACCTCCGGTTTAAATTCAATTAAATTCTACTCGAAAATATTCGACTTTGTAATAAGATCGCAGAAGTTGCGAAAAAATGGAGAAATAAAATTTTATGCCGGTCGAAAACTAACAGACTCAAAATTGTATTCCACAGCCCACAGCCTTCTCGTAACTTCTGCGATCCTGTTACAAACTTGAATATTTTTAACACAAAACTAAAATTGTTCAGCTTCTCAGTAAGATCAGCTGTGAAAATTGGTGTATAACTATGAAAAAATATACACCAAATCCTAACGGTTTACAAACTCTAACAAATAAGTAAACTAAAAAAGTCATTCATCTTTTAAGTCTTCGTATGTGATCTAGGGACAATAGAAGAAATTAATTAAGCATGGCTTTTAAATGAAATCAATGGCTATCGTACCTTCGCATTTACAAAATCAATCTAAGATGTATAAATTCTGTACTAATAAGACAAAGGCATCTTATACAGCCAACCAGTTGCATTTACTTAAAATTGCTGACAAAAACCACAACACAGAATATGACCAGTTCCAAACAGATTTTCCTTTGGTAAATACAAGACATGCCTTTAACTTTCAATGGTAAGGCTGGTGCTTCAGCGTATGTGGTCTTTACGGGTACAATGCACAATTCGGCCCGACTCTGCGGGTTGCATGATTGGTGCGCCGTTTAATACCTACATACTGCACCGTGTGAAGGAAAACCCCGTTAATTTGGTGCCCAATGGTCACCAGAACTAGATAAGTACTGACCTCCAGACTGCAGGAAAATCCTGCTCATCGGAAGATTCGAACCAAGGACTAACATTAACACTAACCAAAACATTTAATTTTAAAATTATGAAAGAACAACTCTCAACATACTCTTTTGGTCTTTTATTTCATGCAGGTTTATATCTATGTATAATATTAGCTTTCGCCTCAAATCAGCATATATAATACTCGTTTCGGCCTCAAAAATCCGGTTTCGGCCTCATGAGGCCAAACCTGGAAGAACAGCTAACGCCGTTTTTGGCCTCAGTTGCATGAGAGCCGCCTTGCGGCAATATTTCTGCAAATTTCGGTTTGTGCCTCGCAGAGTAAGTTAGTATTGTTGCATACGATAAGTTGGAAAATAACAGAATTCGATCGGGAATCATATAATTACTAGCTGCAAAGTACAGAATGAAATTACTATAGATGGTAGCTATAAAGAAATTGCAAAAAGATACTATAGTGATAGATAGATAATCACTAAAATGTAAACCGTTCAAGTCGTAGGGGAAATGTGGATATGATGGCATACTTGATATGACGGCACCCTTTTGAAATTCACGCCATTTATTTGAATTAAGTTAGTTCAGCGTCGGCCACCTATTAAATACGCTTCCATATACCTGCTGTGGCAATCACGTGCTAATATTGTGCCTTCCGCCGTAGAAAAACGTTGAGGTTGTTATCAGTAAGTATTAAACTTTTTTTCGCTCTACCAACTTTACTTTTAGATTAGGATGCGAAAATTAAGTGATGTTTAAAGTCCTGTTGTTTTGATATGATGGCACCCCAACCGTATCTTATGATGGCATAGGGTGCCATCATATCAAATGCCTTAAAATTGTAATTTATTAAGTTTTTATTTTTTACAAGGTTATAAGAGTCATAGAAAAATGCCTAAAGTGAAGAGTAAAGTTCCACGACATTCATGGACCGAAGAGAATATGCGTGAAGCGATGCAAAATGTGCAGCAACAAAAGATGGGTTGGAAACTTGCATCCAAAACTTTTAATGTTCCAGCGACTACTCTGCGTCGTAGAGTAAAAAACAATATGGGTTATGAGAAAGGCGACCTTGGAGGATGCCGGCCAGCTTTTTCCAAAGAGGTAGAGGACGAAATTGTTACCCACATTACAACTATGGAAACCCGATTTTTGGGCCTCTCCACAAGTGATGTAAGATCACTGGCGTATCAGATTGCGGTGCAAAACAATATTCAACACAAATTCAGTCATGTTAATGAAAAAGCTGGATGGACATGGTTGCATTGGTTTCTTAAACGGAATCCAACAATAAGCTTACGGACACCAGAAAATACATCTGTAGCTCGAGCGCAAGCGTTCAATAAAGTTAATATTGGAACCTACTTCCAACGTCTTGACGAAGTTTTGACACTGTATAAATTTTCTGCCGAAAATATATACAATATGGACGAGAGCGGCTTCTCTACGGTCCAGACTAAGCCTGGCAAAATATACGCCACAAAAGGTCGCAAACAAGTGGGTGTCTTAACAAGTGCGGAAAGAGGCCAGCATTATACAACAGTATGTGCAATGAACGCAGTTGGGACATTTATACCTCCGGCTTTCATATTTCCCAGGAAAAATATGAAACCATAACTATTGGATAATGCCCCTCCTGGATCGGTCTGCTTTTGCCAAGAAAGTGGATGGATGACATCAGAAGTTATGGTCAAGTGGTTAGATCATTTTATCCGGTTTGCAAAGCCAAGCTTAGAAAATAAAGTCTTACTTTTGCTTGATGGTCATGCCAGTCACAAGCATCTTAGCGTCTTAAAAAAAGCTAAAGAAATTGGAATTATCTTATTTTGCTTCCCGGCGCATTGTACTCACAGATGTCAACCATTAGATACAGGTTTTTTTGGGCCACTTCAAATCTACTATAATCAGCAAATTCGACTTTGGCTTAAGACACATCCTGGAAGAGTAGTGACACACCTTCAAGTAGCCCACATTTTTGGCGAGGCATATCTTAAAAGTGCAATACCTGCAACAGCCATAAAAGCATTCCAGAAAACAGGCATTGTTCCGTACAATCCAGAAATATTTGAAGATTGGATGTTTGATCCTGCTGAAACTACAAACAGGACCTGTACTGAAGGAAATACAGAAGTTCTTCATCCTATTGCGATGGCAAGAAACCAACAATCACCATCCACTAGTCTTGTATTAGATGCACCTAGGCCAACTACCTCAAGCCAATCTCGTAAAACCAGAACAATTGAAAAATCATACCAAGGCGCAAGGGCACGCCCCTCAATACTGTCGGTTAGTATTGAGCAAATATCCCCTTTACCAAAAATGTCCGAATTACCAGCAAAGGCACGAAAACCAAGAAAAAAAGGGAAAATGGGCATTATTAATTCAACACCAGATATTGAGGCTGAGAAAGCAACAGAAAATGCAAAGCAGGAGAAGGAAAGGGCAAAACTTGCAAGAGCTGCAAAGAGAAAGCTTAAGGTTATCGAAGAGTCGTCAGAAGACGAAAATACGCAGACAAATCATGCGGAAGTTGATGAGGACGAAGATGCCTCATGCTTGTACTGCAACGAACTATATTCATGGTCAAGATCTAAGGAGTTTTGGCTTAAATGTCAGTCATGTAGAAAATGGGCCCATGGTGCCTGTGCTGATAAGACTACAAAATCAAAAACATTTACTTGTGAAATTTGTGAAGACTTTTAACTTTTTCTTTTTTGACGTTAAAATAACTGCATTTAAGTTTTATTTTTAGTGAAGTTACCTGTTTATTTTACTTGGTGCCATCATATCAAATGATTTGATATGATGGCACCTTCGGCCTTAAATAAATAATAATTAATACTATAAATAATAGTGTACATTTTTTCAATATTATGCATGTTGTATCTTAACAGTGGTGAACTTAACATGTTGGTCCAATTTGACACATTTATAAGTTATTTTAGACATTCAAAATTTATAATTAAAAAAAGGGTGCCATCATATCCACACTTCCCCTACCGAATATCGTAATAACAAATTTTACAGGAGAAACTTCTGAACCTAAACATAGAAACATAGAAATCTATATACAGGGTGTAACAACTAAGGTGAATCAGGCGTATATCTCGGTTAGTCAAAGAAATACGGAAAAATGAACTAACGAAATTTGATTGTGATAAATGTAGCTTTTTGTTCCAATTGTCAGCATGACATTTTCACTTTTCACCGCTTACACAGGAAATGGTATCAAATTTTATTTTTTAAATATCACGATAAGTATACATTTTTTTGCAGACATTTGTTTTCTGGTTTTAATCATTAAAGTTTGTACACCCTTACATAACAACACTTTTGTAAAAACAAGAAAAGTGTAATATACAGGGTGTAAATTAATGTCATGCAGATATTTCAAGGGGTGATGGTACTCGGCAAAATAAGAAAAAATGTTAATATACACATGATCCAAAACGCGCCATTTTCGATATACAGGGTTGCGAAGTTTCAAAATTGTTTTCGTATTTTGCGTTTTTCTCCCGAATATTTTGAGATAATTATTTGAAATTTAGTATAGCTACTATCTTTTCGAATCTCTACAATAAAATGTCAAAATCATCAGTTGCACTATACAAGGTGTTACATTTCTTTGGGTTACCGACCATTTTACCTTCCGGAACTTTTTTTGGATCACCCTGTATAAATTTTTATATCTTAATTGAATTTCCTGTTCTTTTCTCCAGCTTTTTGTTTTTTTCATTATTCCCGTATCTGTCACCGTTTTCGAGTTATTTGAAAAAATAGCGATCAATACAAACCAAGTGTAGTCAAAATAATTTATTTTTTTTGGTAGCACCCTCTATACTGCAACTGATGATTTTGACATTTTATTGTAGAGATTCTAAAAGACAGTAGCTACAGTTGAAACCTCTTTTTACAGACTCTTGATTGATTTGCCATTAACCCCTATTTAGTTTTAATCGTTTACTACGAGACCTCATACAGCGAGAATTCGCTTATTACGGCTTCTATTTTTGGACGAAATCCTGTTACAGTGAGATAAATCACTACTGTATTATATTATACTCAGTGACATAAAAATTGCAACACCTAGAAGGGGTAGGAATTTTTTGACCAAATTTGGCAGGAACATTGGAGTAGACTAAGGTTATAATTGATTAAAATTTGGCAAAAAAAACACGGTATCTTTTTGATTTTTTTTTAATAATGTGTTTGTCCGCCCCTGTTTCTAACACACTCATTTACCCGCTTTGGCATCGATTCCAGCAAGTGATCAATGTCTTCTTGAGATATGGCATCCCAAGCAACCTGTACTTGATGCCGTAGAGCTTCCAATGTCAACGGTGGGTTCGGTAGATTTCTCAACCTTCTGCCCATCATGTCCCACACGTGCTCAATGGGCGACAGATCGAGAGATCTCGGCGGCCAAGGTAAAAGATTGACATTGGCCTCTTCAAAGCAGTTAAGAGAAACCATTGCTACATGGGGCCGTGCATTATCTTGTTGAAAAAGCGGGTCTTCCAGCCTCCGGCCGACCATCATGCCTTCCCAGACAAAATCTCGACTCGTCACTAAAGACAACTCGATGCCACTCAAGGTTCCATTGAAGTCTTTCCGTACACCAGTCCAAACGTTGCTGGTGATGCAGAGCAGTGAGGGGTAGCACAAGATGTGGACGGTAAGACAGCAAGCCAAAGGTCCTTATCCGGCGATAAATTGTTCGCAAACCTATAGCACGACCTTCTTCGCCTAACCATTGATCAGCTATTGATCTGGTTGTAGAAAATCGGTCTCTCAATGCCATTAGTCTTAAGCGGCGATCTTGACGTTCATTGGTTCTTCTTTGGGTCCCAGTGCCTCTTCTCCGACGTTCAACGCCATTTTCAGACCTCGCTTGATAAGCTCGCATTATTGTCGATTGATGTCGACCAAAACGGTTGGCGATTTCTCTGAACGAAAAACCTGCTTCCCGTAAACCAACAATTCGCCCTCTGTCGAATTCGCTCAACTGCTGGTAAACTTGACGTCTCCTTACTCTAGGCATAATCAGACACTTGAAACACTTTCAACTAAAGAATAGGAACCGAAAAAGCGGAAAGAATTCAAAAAATGATTCCATAAGTGCTTGTTTATCACCACCTCTAAAAAGTGATACAAAAAATTGAAAATGCCACAACTACTTGATGGTCGGCTTTCAAATTTTGATCAACTATAACCTTGGACTAGGCCAATGTTCCTGCCAAATTTGGCCAAAAAATTCCCATCCCTTCTAGGTGTTGCAATTTTTATGTCACTGAGTATATATTATTCTAAGAAAGTCTGCCAAAAATGTGTCAGCTAAGCGTTATCAAAGCTATTACCCACCTCGAGACCGGAAACCCTAAATAAATCATTAAAATGATCCAAGTTTGCAACAGTTTCAAGTTTCATAATAACTACCTATTATAATCCTCTACGTATTAATTTCAATTTTTATTGTTTGTATTTAGTACAATTAGAAGAGAGATATCAAAAATAAAATTAAATTTCCAAAAAACACTAGTTTTCCTTTTTACAATAAGTGGTGAAGAGGGGGCGCACGCCCACCCTGAAATGGTCTAGTTTCGCCCCTTTTATTAAGCTATGACAAACTAAAGCACACCGTCTAATTCGAAAAAAAGAATATTAAAAAATTATTACTTGTGTAAGTTCTTCTAGCACCGTGCTGAGGCCGAAACTTGTGTTGTATGTTGCTGTGAGGTGGAAACTGGTTTTGGACGGTAAAGTGGGGACATGTATAAAACCAGTTTCGGACTCACGAAATCAAATAAGAAACATTTTCAAAAATATCCTGAATTCATTGATAATAATTTGATTTATTAAGCTATGACAAACTAAAGAACACCGTCTAATTCGAAAAAAAGAATATTAAAAAATTATTACTTGTGTAAGTTCTTCTAGCACCGTGCTGAGGCCGAAACTTGTGTTGTATGTTGCTGTGAGGTGGAAACTGGTTTTGGACGGTAAAGTGGGGACATGTATAAAACCAGTTTCGGACTCACGAAATCAAATAAGAAACATTTTCAAAAATATCCTGAATTCATTGATAATAATTTGATTTATTAAGCTATGACAAACTAAATAACACCGTCTAATTCGAAAAAAAGAATATTAAAAAATTATTACTTGTGTAAGTTCTTCTAGCACCGTGCTGAGGCCGAAACTTAGTGTTGTATGTTGCTGTGAGGTGGAAACTGGTTTTGGACGGTAAAGTGGGGACATGTATAAAACCAGTTTCGTACTCACGAAATCAAATAAGATATATTTTCAAAAATATTCGGAATTTATTGATAATGCTTGTTTTGTGGGCAGAATGTCTCTTTCAATGTAGAAACTGTGTTTTCTAATGAAATTTAAGTGACTTTCAAATTTTCTCGCCAAAAAGAACGAAAATCTCAAACTTTTCGAGTCATCGAGATATATATCGAACCATGCTAATAAACCTTTTCTTGGTTTCTGCATTCGATTCTAATCGCCAACTACAACTTTTAAGTGAAATTTCGTATAATTGTGATTTATGACACACTAAAGCACACCGTCTAATTCGAAAAAAAAGGATATTAAAAAATTATTACTTGGGTAAGTTCTAGCACCGTGCTGAGGCCGAAACTTAGTGTTGTATGTTGCTGTGAGGTGGAAACTGGTTTTGGACGGTAAAGTAGGGACATGTATAAAACCAGTTTCGTACTCACGAAATCAAATAAGATATATTTTCAAAAATATTCGGAATTTATTGATAATGCTTGTTTTGTGGGCAGAATGTCTCTTTCAATGTAGAAACTGTGTTTTCTAATTAAATTTAAGTGACTTTCAAATTTTCTCGCCAAAAAGAACGAAAATCTCAAACTTTTCGAGTCATCGAGATATATATCGAACCATGCTAATAAACCTTTTCTTGGTTTCTGCATTCGATTCTAATCGCCAACTACAACTTTTAAGTGAAATTTCGAATAATTGTGATTTATGACACACTAAAGCACACCGTCTAATTCGAAAAAAAGAATATTAAAAAATTATTACTTGGGTAAATTCTAGCACCGTGGTGAGGCCGAAACTTAGTGTTGTATGTTGCTGTGAGGTGGAAACTGGTTTTGGACAGTAAAGTAAGGACATGTATAAAACCAGTTTCGCACTCACGAAATCAAATAAGGTAGGTACATTTTCAAAAATATTCTGAATTCATTGATAATGCTTATTTTGTGGGCAGAATGTCTCTTTCAATGTAGAAACTGTGTTTTCTAATGAAATTTAGTGTTGTTATAATTAACATTATCATAATCATTAACTGCAGCTTCGGTGGTGTGACTGTTGCATTCTTATTCATGTTTCTGTTGTACTTATCCTTGAAAAGATGATGATTTTAAAGTGGACACATTAATACATTGTTGTCATGTTGTATCTTAGCTTAGCTTAGTCAAATACTTTGGAGTAACTCAGTCGGTAACACCTGAGGCGGCATCTGGGATTAAACATTGGCATAAGTATAGTATATATTAAGGCCGAAACTAGCGCTACACAAAGATATATATATATATCATTTTACAAAATTATATAAAACTAAAAACAAATATAGGTGGTATCAAAATATAATATAATAATATAAGAAATATAAAATATGATACATAACAAATGCATTAAAAGTTCAGTATTATCTTATAAGAAGTACTTAAACATCCACTGATGTTTTAGTTTTTTGTAGGTAATCTTAAGTATGACATCATATATTATCTGTACTTTTCAACCCATTTAAGGAAAAATGATTGATTCGTAGATTATTAATTATTAATTACTATTGATTTTTTTTACTACAATCTTGTATATTTCGCATTATACTTACGTGTCACTGATCTTACAATAATTTCCGCTAAACACGAAGTTGAACGAACATTTACAGAGTGTTTTAAGTGTGCAACTGTTACTGATTGGTACAATTTGTATTTTAAAAATGTAGTTTTGTTCTGGTTTAGCGTTTTTATTTAACATGACAATTTATGTAAAATATTTTACACCTCCGCACTTACATAAAGTATGATCAAACTAATAAGGCTGTGAAGGGGAAAATTAATGACTTAAAAATTGTTACATTTTGTAAAACATGATCGAAAATTATTTTCATCTAGTATGATTGTGCAAGCGCAAACCAACGCCTAGACCCTTCTATGTAAATTTATAATGATTAGCTATAAAAATCCTATACATAGTGGTCCATTGAAAACAATAAACGTAAGTTTTAGCCACTTAACATTATCAATTTAAATGCTGACAAACTCACAAAGTGCTTGCTTATTACTTATTACAAACAACTTGTCAGATGAAGTGCTTTCGTTTGCTACGTTCAACTGTTAAAGCTTACTAGATCAAAATTTAAAAGTAATTTTTTCTGGAATTAATTACCGGATTTGAAAAATAAGAAGACTATTGAAAATAGAATCGGAAGGCCTTTAGAATTCTGTAACGTTTGATACCCCTTTCTATTTAAAATTTTTGGGGTGCAATTCACCCTCATCTAAGGGTTGAAGTTGTGTCTTGCAGTGTTACACAATACCTTGATCAAAATTTCATTCCTACTCCTGATAATACTGTATTTATATAGTAGATAATAGCATCAAAGCTCTTCACAATTTATATTAATAATAATTACAACAATATTATAAATATTATTAAATACACGCCCATTGTGGCACTACAAACAAAATTCTAATCTAGTTTTATACAATGGCTTTAATAAACATACATGTTAATGGTAAGCAAAGCCTTTGGTATCACAATTTGTAAAGTAAAAGAATAAATATTGTTTAAAAAACATGTTAGCATAACCGTGAAAAGAAAATCTCCATGTCATTATATAATAGGTAGTCATTATTACTGTAGTGTATGTAAAGCATGGCAACACTGTTTAGATATAAGTTTGGCAACAGGGTTGTAATAATATGTGTTACGAATGGCGTGAGTTGTTGCACACGCATTAAATGTAGTTATCCAGTTACAGTAAAAATATAAGTTGTATGAACATTAGGTGGTACAGTTTCTTTTATACATTCGCTCCTTACTACTCACCACTCGAGTTACTTATCCTAACAAGCACAACATAACAATTACTCTACAGCTTAGCCTGAAGGGATGCTAAATATTTGTATTTGTGAACACAAAGGAACTGTCCAAAGTGATTTTGTTTTTAATTTTCAAATTTCTATTGTCTACTTTACCTTTAATCCTATACCTTCAGACAGTTTTTAAATTTCTTAATTCTGTGATTTCTTCAATTTTACCACAATAAATAAAGAAATAACTTAGCAATAGCTGTAACTTGTGTTCACTGCAGTGTAGCACAAAACAACAAAAATCCAGTTATCTTAATTTTAAATACTCTTTTTTTTATGGCTAAGTCACTTTGAACCCCAACTACTCCTTTAAATTTGTATCGGTATGAGTACTCATATGCAATTTCAGATCGTCTTGTATTCACATAAATTACAGACAAACGGTTTTTTAGTATGAATAATCATATGTTTTTTTAGGTAGCTTTTAGTTACACTCCTGTATTCACATGAATTACAGGCAAAAGGTTTTTCTCCAGTATGAATTTTCATGTGGAATTCCAGCTTGGCTTTAGATACACTCCTGTATTCACATGAATTACAGGCAAAAGGTTTTTCTTCCATATGAATATATGTATGTCTTTTCAGACTGCTTTTAGTTACACTTTTGTATTCACATAAATCACAGGAAAACGGTTTATCTCCATTATGAATATTCATATGTAGTTTCAGATTGCCTTTCTCTGCACTCTTGTATTCACATAAATTACAAGCAAACGGTTTTTCTCCCGTATGAATATTCATATGTCTTTTCAGGTTGCTTGTATATACACCCTTGTATTCACATAAATTACAAGCAAACGGTTTTTCTCCCGAATGAATATTCATATGTGTTTTAAGATTGCTTTTGTTTGCACCCTTGTATTCACATAAATTACAAGCAAATGGTTTTTCTCCTGTATGACTATTCATATGTTTTTTCATATTGCCATTACTTATACTCTTATACTCACATAAATTACAGGCAAACGGTTTTTCTCTCGCATGAATATTCATATGTTGTTTCAAATTGCTTTTACGTACACCCCTGTATTCACATAAATTACAAGCAAACGGTTTTTCTCCCGTATGAATATTCATATGTCTTTTCAGGTTGCTTTTATATACACCCTTGTATTCACATAAATTACAAGCAAATGGTTTTTCTCCTGCATGACTACTCATACGTTTTTTCAGATTAGTTATATTTTTCCCTTGGTTTTTATTTTGGTCATCCTCGTCAACTGTATTTGTTATTTCAACTTTTATTTTGTCGGTTTGATGAGTTCTACTCTCTATAGCTGCAGTTTCCTCCCATGTATTCTGCCCAAGATTTTGGCTAATATTGGTGTTAGTTTCATTTAAGTTATATTTTTGTTCCGAATTGTAAAGGATATCGTCACTGAATTCACTATTCATATCGTCCAAGAAGGGTTCGAGTTTGATTTCTTCTTTGATGATATCCAAATCGAAATCATATTCGAGGTTAGCCTTTGAATTTACTTCAGACATTTTGCTGTAATAAATAAAACAAATCACAGAGAACTACAAATAGCGTTGGGTAATTAGTGACTAACCTGTAATTTTTTAAAAATATATAAATATACAAATGTAATCTGCACACACCCACACACAAAACACTACAATTGAACCACAAAAAAACCGGAACACCCATCGACCTTATACTACTGGACAGAGCCTTCCGTGCTGAAACTGAAGCCAAGAATGTAAGAGAAATAATATATCGTCGTCCTTATCAACCGCCGGGTTCTGAAACAGTCATGCGCAAGTAAAATTAGGTGGCAATGCAGCGATCGTCTATGGTGCGGTACAATTTAGCGTAAACTTGTATACTCTATTTCTGTTACTCTCATTGTCGTTGAGTGAAACGCAAACCATTTGTTGATGTTGAATAGGTATGTACCTACGCTGCCTACCATTTCCACATTAATGGCGGTTATGCTCAGCTTGTAGTGCTTGACGTTTTAAAGTATAAATAAAGTTGTTTTATTCATCGCGTTTCATTGAAAAAATATATTAAAATTGATTTAATTAAATTTCTAAAATAACTACAGCAAAAGTAGAATATACTCTAGCAAGATATACAGCACCCAGTTTAAATTCAAAATCGTAATTCTACCACCGAATTTTTCGCGTATGCGCAGTAGATGCAAAAGGGACTCATGAGAAAATAATCTTGGCTTCACTTTCCACCTACTGCTGGTATAGGGAATTATCTGTCCAGTAGTATAAGGTCGATGGGAACACCCCATCCGACGGAATTTTTTTTACCGTTAAAATTCCCCTTGATGAATTTGAGGTTAGGTTCCAGTGGTTCTCAAAAGTACCCGATAGACGGATAATTTACCGGTTATAACTGCGTATGCAACCCCATGTACAGATTTGCATGCAAGGTGTTATTTTAATGCTTTCCAATTAAAATGACTTCAAATATTGTTTGTACTGGCTTTAAAAATACATATACTTGGCAATAGGCAGTTAATTGTAGTTCTGTTTACTGCTATACGCTCGTATAATTATTCAATTTGCAAATAAATGTGTTGTGTAAGTATCTGTTAACTAGTTTACTAATGTGGAATAATAGACAAAAGAAATGCAATAATAACATAACAATACTAAGGGCCGGTTGCACAAAGCTTTTGTTAAATTAACGAATGATCAAAGTTGACAAAAGAGCATCATTTTTTGTTTACTAATGTATTATTTGCCATATGCATTCGAATTTTGATTCGATTTTGTTCACTTTGACGAATGATTAATTTGACCAAGCTGTTAAATCATGTTTGTGCAACCCGCCCTAAATCTCTTTTATGTACGTATACTCGTAATAAAATATTTAAATGAATTATTTTAAACTAAAGTAAAAAAGAATATTTAGACATACCTAATTAATATGTTTGAATACTAGGTTGTACATACATACATAATCTACTTCCTCTTTTACACTAATGCAGTGTCGAGGCGCATTCACACTTGCTGGTGTTACATTAAAAATACAGATTTTAGTTTTATTTGCAGCTAAGTTATTAAACTATCAAATTAACAAATTTTTAAATTACTTTATAAATCACATACCGGCTTTAAAGTTGTAGATTTTTTAACGAGATTGTCTTGTAAACCAAAGGTTTCAATTTCGATCGCAGTCAAGTGGGTGAGACCCTTTTCTTTCTTAAATAGATGTGTTAAATAATACGTACAGATAACTTTACCCAGCTAATTCATTAGTAACTATTATCCATATTCAGCAGAGTGATCCACATTGATTGAAGACAGGTTAAATTTCCCGCCGCAGTTTTAGTGTTTTTCACGTTGTTAACCTGGCAGTAATAGGGTGACCAACTCCTCTAGAAGCTCAACCCGGAGATTTTTTCTACTATTAAAAAAGGTCGGGATTTTTTGGAAATATACAGGGTGTAACACCAATGGTGGGCTGACTATACACAGACGGCTTCTACGACTAAAAATAAGGAAAAAAGTTCGTATAAATAAGGGTCTGAAAGTACCTCCTTTTCGAGATACAGGGTGTCCAAAAAAATAAGTTTTTTAAATATCTCGAAAACGATTTAAGATGTTAAATAATTGAGCTTTGGTATGCACTATATCTACTGGCATGCAGAGACTCTTTTTCGATCCAACTAGTTTTGACAATTCCAGCAGTGGCGTGCGTGACAGGCCTATTGAGTGTCTTTTTCGATTATTACTCGAAAACGGTTTGTCCTACCAGAAAAACTCAAGAGGCCTTTTCTTTTTAGAATTGGTTGCCGATTAAGTAACAAATACCTATTTTGAAAAAAAGCAGTGGCGTACTATTTATTTTTTTGCTGATGCTGAGGGTTTGTGTTCTGTGACTACATCCTACAGCTGATTTCTCAAGTGTGTGCGGTGCGGTCGGCCAGTCACAGTCGCGTGGTTGCCGGAAACGACGGGACGGGGCGCTATTGCCGCTATTCAAAATAACCAATAATCTTATCAATGGAGAGCGGTAAACACAAAACTCTAATTTTTAAAATCAGTAAATCCTATACCACTGACGTTAACCCGGAGATTTTGTGTTAAAACCCGGAGCCCGGAGATTAGGTAGTAAAATCCGGAGTCTCCGGGTCAAACCCGGAGGGTTGGTCACCCTAGGCAGTAATGAAATATGTTGTGTCAAAGTACAGTGTCGGCTCGTTACTGTCTTGTTTACATCAGTGTGCTTTGCCTCGTTCTTCCAGGTTTTCTTGAGTTTTTGCTTAATTTCGCTTGTTTTTTTATTTTACAAAACAGATCTCAGAACTACAATTTGTTGGAAGATTTTGTTGTTAGGTAATTTTGTAATACACCTATACCACTCCCTTATGAGACGCCACTGAAAAATACATCACGATAAATTCGTGTTGCCAATGTGACAAGAATTTAATGTGGCGGGAAATTCAACCTGTCTTCAATTAGTGTGGATCACATAAAATAATATGATATTGCTATTGATTTATCATTTATTAAGGGCAAATTGAATTTAAAAGTTAACTTTTATAGGCAAAAATTATTATTTTCAGACGAGAATCTAATTATTATCTCATTCTTAACACGAGACTAATACATATAATCACTCAAAAATAACTTTGTGCGGTAGAAAGGCAGCTTAATGACGAAAGACGTACATCACAAAAAACAATAAATGATATGCTATTTCTTTGTGACAATTTATAATTAAACTAAGAATATCAATTTTAGTTAATTTTGTACAGGAAATCGTAATTCCTGAAATAATTAATATTTCTAGAAAGCCTTCGGTCCGTTCGTTAAACTTTCTTAGGAGTGCAATAGTGCAAAAAGGTAGCACTTTAGATACTTGCCGTAGAGATAAATTACTGCAAATTAGAAATTTACTAGTGTTGGATTGTTCTTAATTACATATTAGTTTAAATATTCTAATCTAAACCGCAAATATTTACGTGTATGGCTGTATGCTGTAAAACACCCATCCCATGTAAATACCATCAAGTATATGCCTATTAATAGTTTTACAGTTTTACTACAGTCTTATACCTAAGAAGAAATCATACAACAGATATATCAGCACATCATTGCACAAATGCGCCTACACGTGTATGAAACCAGTTATACAAGGGTCAAATCAACATGTTACGAGCCACTGTAATGCCGTTCTGAGGGCTCTTTTTTTGGCGCATGCGGTTAAAACTTTCCGTGCGACGGCCCGCACCCAAAAAAACACATGCGTTCAATAACAAAGGAGTATTTGTATCCTGGTGAATAACAGGTTAACTTGCAGAGGTGGTTATTATATCGGCACCGAAGACGATTATACAGTGACCGGCAAAAAGTTCGCAACATATGGAAAAAATTTTATTATTTGAGTATCGAGAAAACTTTTCTGGGGGATCGGTTCTGCATATCCCGTAACCTAAAAGTCGAATTTGAGATATGTCACGTGACCACTGGTATGGCGGCAAATTTAAAAAAATCACCGTGAAGTCGTAAAAAGTCGGTTTAGATGACAAAATATCGAAGATAATTATTTGAAAAAGTTGCTTGGAAATAACTTTTAGTTCCATATGCAAAAATTCAAGAATTTATTTAAAAAAGTTGAAAATCGCAATTTTTCTTGAATATATTTTTATTAATTAACAAATACCCAATTTTTTCCTTTTAAATAACTTGATTGAAGTAAAAACTTTCTCGATTTTTCCGTAATTGACAGATCTAAATCTAAAAAACAGGTTATCGCTAGGACGCTCACTGTTGTAATGGTTTATATTACCGGTTGTATCTAAAAGCTGTTTCAAAATTTTAGAAATATTTTTATACTGGAGCACTTAGAAGAGACCATTTTTCTCGGTAATAATCAAGTTTCACCGCTAACTGTGAATAAACCTCCCTGAAATATTACAAAAAGAAAAAGAACAAGAAAAATTATGCAAGAAAGGTGGTTTTTAGTTTATTGGCTATTTTACTCTTCTTTGTTTTATAAATTGATGAACTTTGACCATAATCAAGAAAATTGAGCTTTTATATGTGTTCTAGCATAACAATATTCGTAAGAGATTTCTACAGCTGTACAAACCATTGCAACAACGAGCGTCCTAACGAAAACCTATTTTTTAGATTTGGGTCTGTCAATTATGGAAAAAACGAGAAAATTCTTTCACTGTTATGCAAAGAAATAAAAAAATATTCACTTACAATACCACAAGTGGTCAAAGTTATGTCGATTATTTTTGCTGTAATATTACAAATGTTCCTTGTGCTTGCATATGAATATCACGAGTGGTATTCGCCATCACAAGGAACATGAGTGATATTACAGCAAAAATAATCTACTTTCATCACAAGTTGAGGGATTATTCAACGAAAAAAAAATCATTTCTATAAATAATCAACTGTTTTTAAAAAAATTGTCGCTTGATAACACTAGTGAAAATAGTCGACAATTTTCACTAGTGAAAATTGTTGTTAAAATTCCTTTTGATTGGTTCTAAAACGTCAAATAAAATATACAGAGTGATAACGAAACCTGGGGCACTCCTATAAATTCTTTAGTTTTTAAGATATCAAAATGAAATTTGGTATATGTAATATATTCTTTACATAGCATTTTTTGACATAGAACACACGTTTCTGCCACTTAATTAACATCAGGTTTGTTATTTTAAATGGAACACCTTGTATATGGGGACAGAAAGAAAGGTAAAAATTTATAAAGCAATGGTTCGACCCGAAACAAAAAGAGCAGAACAAAAAATTAGAGCACTATAGTCGATATTGGGATTCAAGCTATAATCAGTCATCATCATCAATCAACCTTATGCGTCCACTGCTGGACATAGATCTCCCCCATCCTTGTCCACTCATTTCTATTTTGCGCTGTCTGAATCCAGTTGCCGGCCATTCTTTTGATGTCGTCGGTGCATCATGTGGGAGGTCTTCCTCTGCTTCGCTAATCGGCCCGCGGTTTCCATTCGAGCAGCCTCTTCATCCATCTTCCTCCTGTCATCCGGGCCACATGTCCAGCCCAGTTCCATTTCAACTTTGCTATCTGGTGTGACTACATCAGTAACTCCTATTTTTTGGCGCAGATCTTCATTTTTAATGTGGTTCCGTAATGACACGCTAAGCATCGATCTTTCCATCTGCCGTTTTGTTGTACTAAGCTTCTTAGCACTTGCGATGGTTAAAGTTGGAGTTTCGCCGTCGTAGGTCATAACCGGCAACACGCACTGATTGAAAACACTCCCCTGTAAACACTTCGGCAGATCACTTTTGAAAACATCCCCGAGTCTTTCATAAACGGCCCAGGCGCGAGGGTAATTCTCCTCTTCAATTCACATGTTTGATTGTCTTTGGAGATTCATGTTTCATGCCCAAGGTATATGTTAGTTCTACTTTATTATTATTTTCTAGCCAGGTACCAGATTGGTCTAAAATTTTGTTTTAGAGATGTTTATTTTCAAACCTACTTCAGTACCTCTGTTAAAGTTCTTGTAACATTGATGAAATGCCCTTAAAATTGTCTGACATTAAGACGATGTCGTTCGCAAAGCGTAAGTTTGTTAGGTTCTGTCCATCTATGTTTAGGCCGTTTGCTGCCCAGTCGTAGCCCTTTGTCTAACTCCTTTGCCAATTGGCATCCATCTGGTGTTTTCGTACAATTTTACCGTCATTTTTGCATTATTGTAGATGTAAAAAAAGCTAAAATGGATAAAAAAAAAGTAAAAGGTAGTAGAATGAATAACCAAGGAAAACTAGCTTGAATTTATAGAAACAGAGGGAAAAAGACCACCACGTTGATCACCCAAGATGACTGAGAAGAACAAGCCAAGCAAACAGGAAGAAATACCTAGCTCAAGGAAGAAAAAGAAGAAATAAACCTTTGAAATTTTTTCTCCGATTTTACAATTTTACGAAATCTCTTTAAGTAGTAATACAAAAATTCCTATTAATAATTCTTAGTAAAAACCAATATACAAAATAAAGAAAATCTCAACGACATAGGTCAATAAAACATGAAGGATTTTGCTAAACTTAAGTATCCACTTTAAATTTATAACCAATCACGTTAATAACACAAAATCAAGTACCTACCTACTTGAACTTTTGAAAAAAATCCCAATTTGGTGTAACATTATCAATAAACTTCTCTGCACAATGCATTATTTCATCATCAACGTGCCAATGACCTACAATAATTTCTGCAAGTAAACCAAGTTCAACAAACTAAACTTTTTAATAAGTTAAACCTTATCGTCTTTACATAATCTTCAATTAAATGTTTAGTATCAGTTATGAGTGAGATAACATCAACAAAATGAATATATAAAGCTACACCAAAAAGTAAATCGTCACAGTTGAAAAAGTTAACAAGAGTGCTTTGAACTTCAAAATGAAGATTTTCGCCTTTATAATATTATTAAATGCCGGGAGAATCATTAAGTCTAACGATGATGTTGTAAATTACTATGAAAGAATGATCGAAGAAGAAATAGAGAAGTCAAGTAAATACCAATATCCAACAAACGCCGAACAGTATAAGCCGAAGAATGATTATCCAGAAGGTAGGTTTTGTCTAAATTTGTTTTGTACTTACTCATTTATTTCTTTCTCCCTTCATCCTTCACATTTCTTTGTTGGCATAGCATTTTTCTACGTATATATTCCTTTTCTTCTTTGGTCTCATTCTTTCTTGTTGCCATTCATCCATCCCTCATCTTTTGATGTGGTTTATTCTTTTTTGTTTACTTTATCTAGCTTTCTACTTTCTTTCTGCAACCTATATGTTCTTCCTGTCTCTTTCTGAAGCTTTTATTTATAAATTTTATGTTAAAGTTGGAGGCCTCCTTAAAAGCATCGGCTGCTTCCAAACTTATATTGTTTTATATTTTCTCAATTTTCTTCCTTTTTGTCTTTTTCCTTCTCCCCAATCGCTTTCTTTTACTCTTTTATGATCACATTGTTTTTATATTTATTTTTAGGGCCTTTCCATTCCCTTCTGCTTCCTCATTTTTATTTTGCCCATTCTTCTACAGATTTATGCATTCAGGTAAGCGAAAATTAACCTAAATAGTTTTAAAAGGCATTCAAAATAGAGTTTCCGTATTCATTTCGCTTTTCTTCCTATTTCTCCTTCTTTTCTTAGTTGCTCTTCTTTTGGCATTCTCTTTGATACATTCCTTTCGCTTATTTTTCGGCTCATATCAGTTTCGTCTCTTCTTAATGTTTCTGCAAACGACCTCGGCTAACTTCAATATTCTCAAATATTACCAAAAAGATAAATTTAAGTATTATACTAATAACACGCTAAATATTTGTAAATTCATTTTTCCCTTCTTCATTTAAAAATTTCTGTTTAATTCAGTTCTACTCCGGGTAATTGTTTAATTAAAGTTTGATCTTCTGACCTTTATCGTCTTTGTGTTTGTCTTCATTTTCCTTCGTTTCTTCATTTTGGTAATCATGATTCATATTTTCTACTTTCTTCCTTCGCTATCTGTTCTTTCTTTTATCTCATTTTTCGGCGTATTCCTCAGGTTTATGCAAACAAGTCAGCAAAAATCAACCTCAGTACCTATTCCTTCTTGCTCTTCTTAGCTATTTTCTTTTTTGGTCTTCTTTTTGCTTTGTTCTTGCCACTTATTCTTTTATTCCTTATATCAGCTTTTCAGAATGAAGTTTCTATATTCATTTCTCTTCATTCTCTTGCATTTTTAAACCACCCGGATTTTTTTTTATTCAGTTCTACTCTGAATTAAATCTTTGTTCGGTACGTGTTTTAAGATACGCAGATCTTCATTTTTACTACTGTTTTAATCTTCTTGTCTTATTCAAAATCCTACCGCATTTCAAAAATAAACTTAATCATCTTACTGAGCTTTGCTGAAATTTGTTTCATTTTTAATTTCCTCTTCTTGTTCTTCTTTTGCTGTTCTTCATCTTCGTCACCTGTTCCCCTTGCTTTTTTTCTTCTATATTCTTTATTTTGTTTTTCTCTTGATATGATCGAAACAAAATTTCTTTATTTCTTCCTTCAACCTTCTTTTTTTGGGAAGATCTCATAAACGCCTTTAAACGTGCGGTTTTAATATAATATTTATAAAGGACAACAAAGAACGAAGTTTTGAAAAATAATATTTTTTTAATAGAAATTAATTAATCGATTTTACTTGTAGATATTTCGTTTATTTTGCTCTTCTCTTGATTTTTGAGATTACCTTCTGCTTCTTATTCCTTTCTTCCTTCTTTTTGCTTCTTCTCCTCTCACCCCTTTTCCATACCCTTCACCCCTTTTCATATTCTCATACTCCTCTAGTCTCCATCCTACTTTCCTTGTCCATATCCTCTTCTCCTACTCTTCGTTTCATTCGCCCCTTCTTTTCATCTTGCTCTGCTAATCATTCTGCCTTCCTCGACAATTTCCCGTACTCTTCCTTCTCCTCTTATCTTCCTTTCAACATCCCCTCTTCTATTCTCCTGTTTTCCACCTCTTCTCTTGTCCGCCACTTCTCTCTTATTTGCCCCCCCTTCTTCTTCTCTCGTCCTTTTATCCTCCTCTCCTGATCGTCTTTTATCCTACTCCTCTCATTGTCTCCCTCTCCCTTACTCCTGCCTTTCTGACCCCTCTTTCTTCTCTTGCTTTGATAATTTTTCTTCAAAAAAATTAACAGTAATACCCTTCAAGGCACTTAAGATTTCCATAGAATAAAAAACTGTATTGGTGTTAAACATGAACCCTCATACAGTGAAAATAATTCCCAAAATCCGCATTTCAGATTTTGGATGGTACGACTTCGTGATCGTAGGAGGCGGTTCAGCAGGAGCTGTAGTAGCTAGTAGATTATCAGAAGTAAACAACTGGAAAGTACTTCTTTTGGAAGCTGGAAAAGCAGAAAATAATTTCACAGATATACCTTCGATGTCAACTTTCAGCATCAGATCCGATTATAATTGGGGCTTTAACAGCACACCGCAAACAACTTGTTGTTTAGGTAAGCGCTAATGGTCTTAGTTCACCCAAAATTTTATTCATTTTTTTAATTTAAGCTACGGAAGGTATATGCCCATTTCCAAGAGGACGTGCCTTAGGTGGCACCAGTGCCCTTAACGCCCTTATATACGTAAGAGGAAACCGTGCAGATTATGACAAATGGACCGCAGAAGGAAATCCCGGTTGGTCTTACGAGGAAGTTCTACCGTATTTTATTAAATCCGAAAATTCCCACATCAATGGCGACGAAGGTTACCATGGTTCTGATGGTTACTTGAAAGTAAATTACCATAAACCGTCAAGTGATAAAGTTGAAGTGTTCTTAAAGGCCAACCAAGTATTAGGACACCCAATTGGGGACTACAACGGTAAAGAACAATTAAAAGTAAGCCGAACTCAATTCACCACCGTAAATGGTAGACGAGAAAGTTCAGCAAAAGCTTTTCTTGGTCCTGCGAGTAACAGACCCAACTTACACATCCTAACTGAAAGTTACGTAATGAAGGTGCTCGTATCCAACACGTCCAAAACAGCATACGGGATTGTGTTCTCCCGTAAGAACATCCAATACATTGTTAAAGCCAAAAAGGAAATAATACTATCAGCAGGAGTCGTTGGTTCCCCTCAGTTACTAATGTTATCAGGTATGGGACCAAAAGGGCATCTAAACAACCACCAAATTCCCGTCGTTCAAGATCTCGATATCGGACTAAATCTCCATGACCATTTAACATTCTACAGCATGTATTTCCAATCGTCCCAATCTGAGCCATCCTTGGGATTAAAAGACGCCATCAAACAATTCCTAAACGGTACTGGTCCTTTTACAATATCTACGAACCCCCAAGCGTTAGGATTTTACCATCTGGGACTAACAAATTCCAGTGCTCCTGACCTTGAAATTGTTTTCATTCCATCAAATAATTCGCATGGTTTTGCTGATGCTAATAAAGGGTTCTGCCATGGAGACGTAAATCAAGTCGGTTCGAAAAATAATATTTTTCAATTCGTCTTGGTGCTTCTCCACCCAAAAACCAGAGGGCGGATTCATCTGAAATCTGCAAACCCCTTCGATTATCCATTGATACATTCGACATGTTTGGCTGACCCTGCAGATGAAGATATAGAAAACATGTATAAAGGAGTGCAAGCTGCTTTGGAATTAACCAAAACTTCGGCTTTTATGAAATTAAATGCGACGTTGTTGCCGATTCCTCTTTGCGAGGCGCATCCTTTCCTTTCGAAAGAATATTGGGTTTGTTTAATACGGCAGACGGCGACCAATGCTTTCCACGGGGCAGGTACTTGTAAAATGGGACCGAATCCTTCTAAAGGTGCTGTGGTGGACAACAGGCTAAGAGTTCATGGTGTTAAGAATTTAAGGGTTGCCGACACAAGCGTCATTCCTGTGACACTTTCTGCACACATGCATGCACCTGCCATGATGATAGGGGAAAAATTAGCTGATTTTATTAAACAGGATAATAATTATTTTTAGATAAGATAAACAATTTTCAGATGTTACTTTCTGCAAGAGCCCATTAAATAATAATAAATAGTTTATATAGAGGTGTTTGTATTCATATCCTTTTTCCTTTTCGTTCCCCTCTTCCCTGCCGTCGCTCCTCCGTCCTTCTCTCCTTTCCGATCATCCCTTCCTGCTCTTCTCCTTCTTTCCTCGCTTACTCTTTCTATCAAACTGTTCCTTCTACCTCCAACATTTTTCTACCACTCACTCGTTCATTCAATGCAATCAATTTTAAACCCATTCCGTTTTTGTTACAGAGTTTTTGCTTCCTTCTGTACTACCTTCGTTATTTCTTCCTTGTCTCTTCTATCTTCTATGCGCCTGTCTTTCATTTGTTTTTCATCTTCCCTTTATTGCTTCATTTTTCTCTGTTTGTTTCTTCTTGTTTTGTACCTTATGCCCTTGTTATTACACTTTATCTTCGTTCTTGTCTTCTTCCTTCTGTTTGCTTCGTTTTTCTACTACTCTTTTTCTTTCTTAAATTTTGGAAATATGTTTTAAACTTGTTAGGTGATTTGTGTATCCAGGTTTATTCAACCTTTGCTTCTGCTTCTTAAGTGTGAAGAGAATGTTTAAGAATTTCTTTCTTTTTTAATTTTTGTATTTTCCTCGTTTGTTCTTCTTTTATCAAGCCTTGCGATAATTTTTATTTTTTACTCTTTCCTCTATTCTTCCTCTCTTTTTCGTTTCTACATTTTCTTTCACCTTCATCTCTTTTCTACTTTCTTTCCTTTTTCTTTGTTGCTTTTTTATTTTTTTTTACTTCCGTCCTGTTTTTTATTTCTTATTTCGATTCTTTCGTTCTTCTTCATGCCTCTCTTCTTGATTTATATTGACCATTTCAAAAAGTTATTATATAAAAATGTTTCAATATTTTTTAAAAATAATATATTTTAGGAATATATTTCTGACTAAACAAGTGGACATTTTTAGATTTTTCCCTTTCACTTTTCTTCTTTTACCCCTCTTCAGTCTTTATTCTTTTTAGACCCTTTTGTCCTCCTTCCATCCCCCATCTTTCCTTTCTTCTTCGTTTCTGCATCCCTTTTCGTTCTTCTTATCTACGTTATTCCTTTTACTTTGATTTTTCTATTATTCTTTTCCTTCTCGAATTTTAGAAATTCTATGTTTTAATCTTTTTAGGTTGCTTGCGTAACCGGAATCATTCATCTTTAATAGGGAAATAATGTTTAAGAACGAAATATTAGAGATCTTTCAATTATTTTCCTTTCTTTGTTGTATGCGCTTCTCTAAACCTTCTTTGGTTTCTTTCTTTTCGTCTTCCTTTATATTGAAATCCGTTGTCAAAGCTTTATCATTACTCGCTTGCTCTATCTTTTATATCTTCGTATTTTCTTATTTATTCCTTGTTTGCCTTCTTTATTTTATAATTTTAATCTTTTCGTCCTTTCCTTCCCTTTTTTAATTTTTTGCCTTTTTTTCTTTTCTCCTTTTTTATCTTGCATTTTTTTTTGTTTTATTGTTGGCATATTTTTCGTTCTTTCTTCTTCTTTTCTTTTTTAGTTCAAGATTTTACTTCGGCTCATTCTTTCTTTTCGTTTTTTCATTCATTCTTCTTCTAGCCTGTTTTTCATTTTCTGTTTCGATTCTTTCGGTCTTCTTCTTGTCTTCGTCATTCCTTTTTCTTGATTTATATTCACCGACCCAAACAGTTATTACTTAAAAATGTTTCAATATTTCTTAACAGAAATAGATTTTACTAATATATTTCTAAAAAAATAGGTAGACATTTTTAGATTTTGCTCCTTCCCACCTTCTTCCGTCCCTGTTCAGACTTTATCCTTTTTAGGTTCTTGTGTTTTTCCTTCCATTACTTTTGTTCTCCTTTCATCTTCATTTGTGTATCCCATTTCGATCTTATTGTCAGACCAGATAATGAAAATCGCACTGGGACAAGCCGGAACCGTAAGGTGGATGTTTCCCTCTTTGTCTTCTCTTCTTATTTCCTTTGCCTTTCATCCTTCATCCCCTCCTTCAAACTTTATCATTCTTGGTTTTGTCCGTCTTTTCTTCTTTTGCATTTTTCTTACTTGAAACCTTTCTATATTATTTCCTTTCTTCTTCATTTCCGTACTTTTCTTCTTTTATTCTCCTCTCGTCCTGTCTTTTTCATTTCGTTCTTCATTACTTCATTTTTCTTGTATTCCTTGTATTGCATTTTATTAAAAAAAGACAATTCTGACAAAATATTTTGTATCTCAGTATTTCTAAATCCGGCAACGAGAACTGATCTCACAAGTTATCAAATGTTACAAGCAGGATTATATCGAAAGGGGGATGTTGCATGCTAAACATGCAGGCGGCAACATTATGGGGCAGTCAAACATTGATATGAATGCGTAAATAAAGCTAAAACGTTACAAAAATTGCCTTGAAAATGGTAATTAAAAATATGTAAGTTATGATTTTGACTTCTGACTTTGTTTCGAAATAACTAATGTTTAAAGTTCATGCTCTACGAAATAGACTAGGCGCCGAAAGGTATAAGAGGTTGACGATACTGATACAAATTATATTTTCTTCCTTGCTTATTTTTAAAATATCCAAAAAATGACCAAAAAGTGTATATACAAGACTTTAACGTACAAACGTATTACAAAATACGTTTTGTTTTTATAGATTCTAGGTCAGTTTTTAAAATTTTTATAACAATAAAATGTTTTTTATCTGTTAAATAAATCGAGGCCACATCATAGTTGGAGAGGAAATCTGATTTTAGAGATAACGTTATGACGACACTAATCCAGTTCCACCATGGCAGTGGTAACAGCAAGTGTGATAACAGTTTTCTTAGTGGTTATTCTGTTAATGACTGTAAGTAACATAAACCTTTTTGTATATATTTTTCAAACCCACTACTATGCAGACAATTAACAACTATTCAAATTATTTAAATATTTGACTACAAACTTTCATTAAAAACTTATTTAATTAATCAGTCTTAAACTTCGTTGAGTATCCTAGCCTATGAGATTTTATAATATACTATATACTATATTCAAATGTCACTGAAAAGAAAAATTATAAGAAATAATTGTCCGTAAATTGCTTCTTTTTAGTTTATAAAAATTGTGTTTATGGTTTGGCTTTCGTAACTTATTTAATTTATGCAATTTCGGAAAAACGTAATGTGAAATTTAGGTTGGGGGAGAATACACTTCTACAAATGTTATTTTCTCCTTTTCAAATGCAAAAATTGTTAATAAAAGTCATACATTTCCATATGCGATGTACTTTTAGAACCGTCCCAGAGGAACTCCTCAATCTTTAATATTAATTATTAATTAAGTATTGTTGTATTTTTGAGTCGTAATTGTATTTTAAACAATTAGAAAAAAATGGATTTCAAAAACAATAATTTTGTTAACATTAACATAGATTGTAAGAGAATGACGCTTTACTCTTACTCCAACAAGTGATATGTTGTTAGAAAAAACTACCGTCTATTTTTTCATGTAAGACAGCCGTAAAATGTATGTCGTAGTATTGGTATGCGAGGAACCAATACAAAATATAAAAAGTATTAAAACCACAAAGAGCTGTCAATCACTCATTTTTTGAAACGAATTATCTCAAAAACATTTGGGTTGTATACAGTGTATCTCACAAGTACAGACGCAACTTGTCTATTATTCGAAATAGGTACACGAAAAAGTAGGTATCGCAAAATTGCTCTTCTCATAGCATTTCCGGTAAAACCGAAAGTTTATTAAATAGAAATTGTTTATTTGAGCATTATAAAATAAATTTTATTTTTTTTTACTACATCAAATAATTTTTATTTTATTGTAACGGTTTCAAAACTTTCGTTTGGTGTGCAAAAACACAGTAACTATTGTAACTAACTAAAAATATACTAGTTTATTTATCGTGTATTTATTTTAACACTATGTTAACCCACATACGTTCATTGAATGCGCTTTATATTCTTCTGCAGGCTTTGATTTTATTCTGGAACATATTAGCTTATTCTGTAGCGACCAAGATTATTGTTATTGCTTGTTTTTCACACTTACTGTATTTAATGTATTTATTCCCAAGTAAAATAGAGATCATTTAATTTTATCGGAAAAAGAAAAAAATACTCTACAATATTCAAAAATCGCCTAATTCCGGTTTTACCGGAATGCCCATAATAAACAAGGTTTACGATATTTTGGTAGTATCGCTATCGTTCCACTTTGATTAAAATTATTTTTTATATTTTGAATAATCAACAAGTTCTAAGCTTATTTCAGCACTGTACATACTCGAATATTATTTCTTGAAAATATGTTGAAACTTAACCTTTCAAAACTTTTCTCTATAAATTCTTCGTGTTCCAAAATATTTTGAGCTTTTTTAAAATCCTCACTTTGTCCCCAATTTCAATCAAATTTGCTGCCTGATCGGTTTTTAATTTTTTTTGTTTTATTTTCCGTATAAAAGGATAAACGTAAAATATCTAATTAAATTAAATACACACGGTTATCAGAATTTTAAATTTAAAAATGGGCCTAAATACGACGCAATAAGGAACCATGCCATATACACATAATTTTGAGGAAAAGCCTCCGAAAGTATATTATGTTGTTCTATATAAGGTATGCATTCTGTGAGTTAGTTCATACTATATTTTCAAGACCAAAACGTTGGGATGGAGACTGGTTCTTTATTAATGTAAAATGTAAAATGCAACCCATTTAATCGAATTGTATCGAAATCTGCAAAAATGAAAATTTGTGGGTTGGTTCCTTATTGCATATCTATACATATATGTCCAAATTGGCCTCACTAAATAAATTCTATAACAATTATTTGTATATTTCTACTATTCTCCAATAAGTATTTCAAATTAATATTTGAACCTGTAATCTATATGTATACCCCGATACCCGGCGCCAATAAAACCTGGGGCACCCCTATATATATTTTTTATTTTTTGAGATATTAAAATGACATTTAATATGTGTAATATACTCTTTAAATGACATTTTTTGACATAGAACACAAGTTTCTGTCACTTCCGGTTTTGCCGGAATTAACATCAACTTTGTTATTTTAAATGGAACACCCTGTATATTTATACATTTTTGGAAACCCCGTTTAATTTTACGTATGCTGGTATCAAGTTTGAAACATTTTGACTACGAAGTAAATTATTTCAGAAAGATTTATTTATTCATCTAAAATGCCGTGACCCCCGACAATGAAAGTAACGATGCATTAACACTCAAGACAAATTGTTTCAAACAGTTGAACTTTTTTAAATATTTTTCAAGGATTTAAGTGATATCAATAACACAGGCTTAATCTTAGAATTAATATGAAATTGAAATATATTTAATTATCCAATATAATGGCAAAAAACTTAAATTTCTAACAATAATAGAAAATGCATTTAACAGAACACCACAACAAATTCACTACACAAATTCTTCTCGTAAAAAGGTTGTTTACATGTTTACATTAACAAAAATTAAAGCAACTGTTTAAAATGCTCCCCACTAATTCTTGTTAAATTTTCCATAACGTTAGAAAGTAATTCTGGAGTAGTGGAGTTATGCTGTTGATTGCTTCACGAACTCGGTTTTGCAAATCTGGTAACGTACAACCTAGTTGGAGATGTAGAATATACTGTAATTTTTACATATCGCCACAAAAAGAAATCGAGAGGTGAAAGATCCGGGGACCTTGGAGGCCATCTTATTACTATTTGTTCCGATCCACTTATCTTCAATTCTATTATTTAAATAATCTTGAACTATTCTAGCATTGTGAGGTGGAGCACCGTCCTGCTGAAAATACATATTATTTCCGTTTAGCAATGACAGATCATCTAGAAAGTCCTCAATTTGGTTTTGTAAAAATTCTAGATAGCGCTGTCCTGTGGGCCCGATTATACGTCTACTGTCTACTTAAAATTCCAGCCCACACATTAAAACCAAATCTCTCGCCCAATAGCGCATACTGTTACGGTTAAACATGCCGTTGTTAGTGAAACGGCATTAATCCAAAAACAAGATTTTCTTGTGAAAATCTGGGTCCTGTAACTGATTATTTAGTAGCCAGTTACTAAAGTTAATTCTTCTGTTTGAATCATTTGGATACAAATGCTGGTGAAGTTGATATTTGAACGGCTTAAATTTATGTTTTTTTAATATATCCCATTCCTGGGTAATTCCTCTTAAAAGAAGATGTTGGGTGCGTTTCTATGGAAGCCAATACAGTTACTTCTGTGTCTTGATTGAGTACACAGTTCTCCTAATCTTCATCGTCTGACTCTTCTCTGACTTTTTTTCCAGCTTTACAAAATAAGTTCTCGATGGTTGTCGTCGTTCGGGATACAGATGTACAGCAGCAACAGCATTTTTCTGACATTCGCCGTAAATTAGAAGTATATTGACCTTTTCTTTTCGATTGAACGTTTCCATAGTTTAACCGTTTAACTCCTTTTCTTATGTTTTCTATTAAATAAGCGGAACAAAGTAGTTTTGCAACAATTTGACGTAAGTATGTCACTTGTTTCCTGCATTTTATCTGTTTCAATTGTTTTGAAACCCGGTGCCTAGATTAAAATGTCCAAAATAATGTTTTTCTGGATGGGGAGTGTTATTACTAATTAAATATTCACTATTTATATCACGAGAGCATAGAAAATAATCGAAAATACTTTGACGAGTTACGAGACGTATTGTCAAGAAGGTCTAGAGCCAGGGGTCGCCAAAGTGTTACATCGACCCCCAGGGGTCGATTCGGGTTCAGGGGTCAATTGAGGGCCGATAGAAAAATATAAGACATCATTTATTCGGGTAATATTTAATTCTGTTAACTTGGATTATCTCTATCCTGAATTACAACGCAATTAAGAGTGAATCGTGGGAACAGTGACATTAGTAGGACCTGTGAGATGGAGAAAGGGCATGAATAGTTACGGAGGCCAATCAAGCAGACCAAAATGACGTACCTATTTACCAATAAACCGATGTCGGTGGTTCCCGACCGGTCAGCGCGGCGGGAACGAGATTGCAACACGTTCACGGTTGCTTATTTACTTATACTTACACATATTCGATCCCAGTCTCATTTTTACGTATCAACATACAAGTGAGCTAAACTTCTTTGACGTTAAGACAATATACAGCAAACACTGTAACTATAAAGCGTCTTTTTTGTTTGTCCTATTATAATTACGCAATAGTAAAATAAAGGGGGTCAATAAAAAGTCAAGAACCTGTTGAAGAGGTCGACGGTCGAAGAAGTTTGGCGACCCCTGCTAAGACGGATTGTACAATAATAATAATAATAATAACAGTAATAAGCCAGCATCAATGGCGTTAATGCTAGAATGTTTGCCTTATAAACCAGAGATCTCGGGTTCGATTCCTAGTCCAGGTTAGATTTTTTTTATTGCGGAAAATATTCAAAAGTATGATCTTTTCCGGTACGAGGTAAAACCGTACCAATACAAGGTTTGGCACTTGGCACTATAATGATCACTTTCAAGGGTGTAAAATTTTTGAAATCCGTTTTTAGCTGTAATGTTTTTTTTTTGTAAACCAACCAAATGTGGCTCACTGAGTTATTTAAATAAACGTATTTTCACACATTTAACGATAGCCCTACCCAGATTTTGAAAATCCGTTGAATATTTTATATTATGCTTGTAAGCCTGTAAGCGTAAGTATGTAAGAAGGCAGACTTCAATGATTTTTTTTAACTTGAAGGGCTTTATAAAAGTCGAAAATCAATTACTACCGTAATTGGGCTGCTTTTATTTTTAGTTGTTTTTGTCAAAGCCTTCTTTTCATTCTATTTGAAAAAATTCACGAACAGCTAAAACATTAATAATTATTGTAAAAGTTTCAAACGTCAGTCTTTTATTATACTGTATAGCATGGACCATTTTCGAAGCCTGGGATCTCGGCTAGCGAAAATTGAATTTTTTTGAAAATTCTTTACAAACAAAAAATAAAAGCACTTTTTTACGTAGAATCTATTGGTGAAATCGGATTCAATTCAATTTTCGCTTGTATTGTTTATTTATCTACGTATTTTGTGGGTTTGACTGAAAAATAAATATTTTAAAATGTTTGTTCGAATTTACAAAAAAATTGAGAAAGTTAGGAATTCAGAATCAAAATTTCATCTAAAAATAATATATTCCATTTAAAAACCAAAAATTGAGGTCACTTCTGGCGAAACCGAAAGTGTTTTTAAATTGCTTTGTGCTCCAAAAAAACACGTTTCCCTGTGTATTTACTCCTGTAAATTTAATTTTTCAACTCCAACAAATTTAATAATAAGAAAAAGAATTTTTTTTATTACATAAGTACATAAAACCGCCTCCAAAAGTATTCAATGAGTAATTATGAAAAATTTAGAATAAATCTTAAATAAATCCGAATTTTCTTCGCTCAGTGCCTTTGAAAAGGATGCCGTGGGGCTTAAACTCCATCTTTCGGCTCTAGTCAACTATCTGGGTCCCAAGGTTAGGCAACCAAATATACTCACAGGTTAGAGGTAAGTCAGGGAAGTTTTTTTAATAGAAAAGCACACCAGTAGGGACCCAGATTGTTGACCAGTGCCATTATTAATGATTTTGTTTAGATATTGTTCATCATGTCAGTTCTGATAACTGATAACTAGGTATAGGATTTCTATGCACTTAAAAATGCTGAAATATGCATACACTTATGCACTATAAAAACGTGAAATATGCATTTAAATATGCACTTAAAAATCATGAAATATGCGTTTATTAGAAATGTTTAATAAATATATGCACTTTTGATGTCGAACCGTGTTGAGATGTTGTGTAACTTGAAACGTTTTGTTGCATTTACTTTATCATCGCACACTGTACAATACAACACCTTATCTGAACCTTTCTGTCTTATTTGAAAGATTAGTAAACAAAAGTACAGTAAATTTTTCTATGAACAGTAAGTGGTCAAAGGGTCTTTGGAATTTCCTAATACCTATTTATCATAATACTGCATGGATGCAAGTATTTAAATTTTAGTTGAAACTTTTTCTTTCTTAGAAAATATTAACAAGTACACAGATGGTTAAGGCAGTAAAATATTTTAAAGTCTAGTATTTAACAATAAGCTTAGATTATGGGTTTCCCCTAGACTCAACTAAACCGCCCTTGGTTGGTTGTCTAAAATACTAAAATTATTTAAAAAATATTAGAAATTTCATAATTAAAACATGTAAAACGCTCAAAAAGTGGTAAAATATGCACTATCGTTCAAAAATGGTAAAATATGCATGCATTTATAAAAAACACCTAAATTGCATTTCTATGCACTTTCAAATTGACATATGTGATACATATGTGATTTAAACATGTAGAAATATAACTCTGCATATGTTTGCTATAAGCAGAAAAAACATGCAAATGCATAGAAATCCTATACCTACTGATAACAATTGAATAAAATTTTTCTGGAAAATTGCATACAATCAAAGAATCATTTGTTTATGCATACACTCCAATAACCACTCAACAACAATCACTCGCTAAATATTGTAATCAGATTTTAAATATGAGGTAGGTACATCTATTAAAATAAACACAAAATAATGCAAAAATATGTTTTGTTTGTTATTGTACAAAATTTAAAGTAATGTTTAACATTATACCCCAAGGTATCTGCTATTTTTGGTTACACTTTTTTACTATTACAAGGACATTTGCTAACCCATAATAGTTCCGGTGATCAAATATACATTGTCATTGAATTTATGACTGTCAACAGGATTTGGATTGTTTATTTCTATTTTTAGTGTGTTATTTTTCAATATTAATTACTTTGCGACACGCTTCGTGATAGGCTAATTCTTTAAAACTTCAGAACAGAAATTATCTATCAATCATTTTTCGATAAAGATTTTTTTTTAAATAACTATTTATGTAACGTTGTTAGAAGTGCCCAGTTTATTAGCCGAGCGAGCTTGTGAGAACAAGTCTAATGTTCGGTTGCTTTTTTACTTGTAGATTGCAGATTGACCTTGGAGTTGTTTGGTTCAAAAAGCCTTCCTTCACTTCGGCCTATTGAGAATTTGAGACCTGTTCTGAGTATCCTACTAATTTATATAGCTTTAGTCTGCATGTTTCATCGTTAGCTTTACCAATCTTCTTCAGATGGCATCTTAATGGATATTGGCCTATTAATAGACCTGTAAATAGTCTCGGATCGGTCTTGTCGAATTCGTGAAACTTTTAGCCCCCTTTTTCGCTTGATTTTGTGCTGGATTATTGATTGGTTTTCCACTATCAGATTTCTTCCATAATGTGGTAATTTCACAAGATTCAGGCCAGATCAAGTATGCTGATGGCCCTTCTTTTGTAAAGGCATCAGGAATTTCGTTACCTTTAATTCTCTTCGCAAGCCCTTTCTTAGACATAAAGGTATATTGCGTATAATACTGCCGGAAATATTGTTAGGGTATCTCCTCAGGATTTTGATAGCCTACATTTAGGTCCTAAGCAAGGAGATGCCCTCTCATCAACACTTTTCAACATGAGCCTAGAGCACATAACTCGAAAAATAAATAAAGACACACTAAGAACAAGGGGAGGGCAATTACTAGCATACGCGGATGACATGGTATTAATGTCAAAGAGAAGAGATATACTAATTAATATGTTAGAAAAAATAATAACGGAGGGACAGAAAATTGGACTAAAAATAAATAAGGGCAAAACAAAAATTATGGGAATAGGGAAGAAAGATAGAACAGGAAGAATAAAAATAAGCAATCAGGAGCATCAAGAAGTCGATAATTTCAAATATCTGGGAGTCACGATATCTAGAGATGGGGACAGAGAAGCTAAAATAAGAGACAAAAGAGTAGCAACAAATAGAGCATTTTACGCCAATAAGCAGTTATTAAAAAGTAAAGGTATTTCTAAGAAAAACAAATTACGAATTTATAAGACATTAATAAGACCATTAGCAATGTATGGGGAGGAAGTTATGACAATGACCAAGAAAGAAGAAGAAAAATTAAGAACGATGGAAACAAGAATTTACAGAACAATACTAGGACCAGTCAAAGTTACAGAAAATGAGTACAGAATAAGAATGAACCATGAGATAGCAGTAGACATTATTTTATTTTTCCATGGCCAAGCCTTATGTAATTTCTTTTTGAACTCATGGTACATACATACATTTAGGTCCTGCAATACCTAGTCCTTCCTGTATTTTTGAGCATCGATATACCAAACGCTTGCTCCTTGTTTTATTTGTGATCCTTTTAGTCTACTCTTTTCGCAATTATTTGCAACACTTGAAAAGAGCAGTTAAAATCACATGTTTTTGACATTATATCCCACGGTTTGGCCGCAGATTCTAATTGGATCATGTTTATGATCCTTAGATGACCAACCAGATCTCCTGGCTTCTCTCTTCATACACAAGTGCAAAGAAAGGGAGTTTAGCAATGCTTCCATAGCTGCTGTGGGACATGAGAGCATTGCCCCCGTTATCCCTAAACAAGCAAGCTTCTGTAGTTTTGATAGTTTGTTTCGCGCTATATTTTGCCCAGCTTTTGTCCACCATACCACAAAAGCGTACGTAACAATGGACTTCAGTACCATTCCATTGACCAATAGATCATTTTTGGCGTTTTTTTCAGAGCCCGTCTCTCTATTAATTCCGGGGACACTGCAACCTAAAAGGCTTGTTGTGCATACCCTAATTGGTACATTGGTACGGAAAAGACAACAACCACGCACAAAAATGGTCTAACAAGGAAGGATGGTTTGTTAAAGCAGATATGAAGGATATATTCATTGATAATTTGAGAAGGAATATGCAGTATATTGATGAGGAGTATGCAACTCCGGAAAAATTAACTGAAACAGTTAAACAAACTTGTAACGAGACTTAATCAAAGATAGGAGACAAGAAGTTTAAAAACAAGACCGTGTATTGGTGGAGTGATTCCATTAAACAGCTGAGATTGAAATGTTTACGATACAAAAGAACTATAACAAGACTTAACCAGGATGAAAACATTTGAGCACGAGAGGGATACACAAACGCTAGGAATAAGCTGAGAAAAGAGATACGAAAGGCCAAGGAGACTGCACGGCAGGAATTGTGCGAGGAACTAGAAAATAATGTATGGAGGAACTAGAAATTAAGATGATAACTGCATTAAGAGCCATAAGCAGTAAAATTAAGAATATGAGATTGGAACTTGCACCTGCAAAAACTGAAGTAGTCATCCTTGTGGGGCGACTAACATACAAAGAAGTCACACTGAAACTAGAGGGCATTAGAATCAAGCAGACAAGTTCTGGAGGTGGAATTTAACAATAATATGAGCATGACGACGCATATGAAGAAGATAGTAAAAAAGGCTGAGGCTGCAGCGTGCGCATTGCCTAAGATATTAAGGAATACTTATGAGTTACGACATTAGTAGTAACAAGAGGCGGATTATGGCGCTGTGGTTAATTCCATAATTCTATATGGAGCACCCATGTGGATTCATGTAATTAAGAAGAAGTACTACGGCGAGTTATTGAAGAAGGCACAAAGGAAAGCGAATTTCGGAGTAAGCTCGGCATATAGACTGTTTCTGCGGAAGTCCTAGAAGTCATAGTTGGTAATCCACCTATAAACCTAATTGCGGAAGAAAGGAAAATCATGTACACAAATGTGGATATCACCAGAAAGCAAGCTAAGATGGATACATTACCTAAATGGAATAGACTACGCGACAAAGTTGCGTGGGCCAAAGAACTTATTCCTGACCTCAAGGCATGGACCACGAGGAAACATGGAAGTGGGGAATACCACTTAACCCAAATACTCAAACGGCATTGATGTTTTGCCGCATATTTATACAGAATTAAGATTTATAACCAGGACCAATGTGTACATTGTCAGGAGCGGGATACGGCGGAACATAGCGTTTTCCACTGTCCTAGATAGGTCAGGCTCAGAACAAAGATAAACATAAACTGCCCATACAAATAGAGGTATCCGGTCAAATGTTATTCCTGTTGATCGTAGCGATAGCGGGGGAAGATGTAACAAAACACAACCTGATTATACCTACATATGCTGCAGACAAGCGAGAAGTGGCATTAGTAGAAAACGAACACAAATTATGAAAATTAAAGAACCTGAGGAGAGGAGCTGACAGAACCAGCCCTCTCCTTGAGGAAGACATAATCGAAGAATTATTGTAAGAGTAAGGAAGGAACCGAAGAAAACGACAGCCTTGCCAGGGAGGTCCATGCTGGGCAATTGCTGAGTTAACATTTCAGACGGGTGCTCACTATTCCAGGAAAAAAAATTGTACATCACACCTATTCGGCGATCTTTGTTCCCTGTATCAAAAGATATAGGTCCTTCAGCGGGTGTGTAGCAAAGTCTTTCGGTGCCATAGTAGGTTGCTCGAATATGCGCTGTCTTATCCTTCTCGACGCATCACAGGCACAGAAAATGTGTGTTGTTGTTTCAGTTTCATTATTGCAAAGTCTGCAAGTAAGGTCACCACTACTAAAGTCAAATATTAAGTAAATCAAAAAATTAATTTAATCTCATAAAGTCAAGTAAAGCTAAAAGGAATGTAATCTCATATTAAATTCATTTGCGTACAATTAAGATGATGTCAGCCACGTCTGGGGCGTTGACTGAACTGAGCGACACGTGTGCGTCAAGGTTGGATTCTTTTATGTTCGTAATTGAAATAACAAAGAATGCAATCGACACCCACACGTAGTTTACCTAAATTTGGAAAGCGTGCGACTTGCTGATTAAGCAGGTCGACGCGTCTGGTTCTCACGGATAGTTCAATAAGTGGGAGTCAAATTGACCGAATATAAGCAGCTCGTATGTCATCTAAAGCATGGTTTAAACTCGATCCGTCAGCGTCGCAACATGGGCCTTACATTAGAGAATTAGTGTAACCAAAGATGTTAACCGTATTGTAAGATAATTTTGTCTATTTTGTAACGGTTCATTTTCCGTTATATTATTTTGCTCCTTTCAATTGCTTATTTACGGTGAATGCATTTATTGAACCTCTATTTATTATATATTCACTGGTAAAAGATAACGTAGTTAGTGACTTTTTGGTTTTGAGTAGGTTTTCTGATTTGGGAGAGAGGGTCATGCGCGTTGGATGATAGGCGTTGCGTTCGAGAAATCTTGGCTTTTTCCGTTGGGTTGTCTGCCGAAGCAGTTGAGTTTATCCCGAAGTTATTTATTTAATTCTGATGGGATTATTGTAATTATTATTCGGTTAAATAACTTCCGAGATTTTCGGTTTTGTTTCACTTTGTGAAATTATTTTTTAGAAGCACCAAGATACTGGTGGTAAGTGGAGATTTTTGCCTTATCATTGAACGCACGTGTTAATGGCGACTTTGTTACAGCTTCTTTCTTTTCTTTTCGTTTTATTTTACGTTGCCTTACCGTACTCCGGCTCTTTTGGTTATTGCCTTTTTGCGGCTGCATTATTCATGGAGTTGAAGGATGCGGTATTATTGAAAAATTATTTATCATTACTGGTGTTTCTTTCTTTTCTTTTCGTTTTCATTTTTATTAGACTTGTTTTCACTCAGGTAATAAAGGTAAGCGCTTATTTATTTTTTTATTTATCCACCTTGATCGTTTTTTTATCATTCATGTATATCTTTCTTTAATTCAACTAACGTTGATATTTAGTTTTTGGTTCAGTTTATTCATTTTGAAAGTAACCTAAGCGATTTGTTTTGTATGTTTGATTGAATATTTTTGGCTTTTACTTTTTTCATTTAATTTGTCTATTGTTAAATACTTTGAATTTATTAAACTTACTTATCTGTATTTCTATATTTTTTTGAAAACTGAAAAGTTTTCTGGCGCCCAATTTTTTCATTTTTTTTATTAGTATTCACTTTCTGAGTTTTAACTTTGATAAGGCAATCCTCGGCGATCTACGGCCCTCGCAAACAACTAAGTTAGTCGGCGAATTCTTTTGAGTTTTTTTATAAGTATACAGGTAGGTGATTATTTTTCTTTGTTTCGCTTTTACCTGTTATAATTTTTATTAAGATTTAAACTTAGAAGATGTTAGGGTGAAACAACTAAGTTCTTTCAAGAACTTGATTGTGTTCAAAATTAATAAGAATGTGTTATACATATATTAAATTATTGTTTGTAAGGACGTATTTGTTTGGGATGTAACCGGAGTGGGGTCGTTAATTGTTAACATGTTGTTTGAAAGTAACAGTGAATTGAATTGGAATCATAATTGTAAAGTTTGATAATGTTAAAGCACCTCAATTAAATATACGAATGTCAGCTAAAGAATATTTTGATTTAATCACCTCTCACAGCTAGCCAAGGAAAATGTTCAAAGTGGCGTTTACGGTTACGACTGTACCGAATGTATTGAAGCTACCTAAATTATTATAGTTCTTTGTTTATAACAATTATTAAAGGAAACAACAAAACCGTTACGCCACAATACGGAGACGTGCTTAACCGGTTAGAAGCGGAGCCTCCTTTTTAGTCTTTCGCCATAAAGTCCTGATCCTGCACCGTGTAAAATGTTACTGTGACCGGGCACCTAGATTAGTCGAATCCAGTTGATTAAGCCGAGCTCTTTCAGGGCCCATCGACATACCGTGTCCAGTTTTGATTTAGATATAATATAATAGATATGCCGGTTTTGGTAGCCTCTGGCGAGGTTTTCTTGGGCGCAGAGACGAAGATAGCAAAGACCCTGCATCTGTTTTCTATACATCTGTAAACCACAGTACATCAGAAGATCTGGCGCGGTCCCTAAGCAGTAATGAGCATTGCAGGAATAATTACCTCGTAATTTCTGACGAAGGAGTAGACCCTGTATTGCTAAGAACACTAAGTAGAGTTAAACTCAATCAACGAGACAGATTCAACAATGTGCAGGGGTGATCAGCCGCCATGATAGCAGAATTCGCTGGACTCTGGAACTGGGTAATAACCGTCCATGCATGTAGACTTGAAATTGTAGACCATCACACCAATGAACCATAGGTGATGACCGCTCTAATCGCCGTAGTGTAGATCCACGTCAACACTTGAGGGGACAAGTCCCACATGATGCCGGAGGTCCGACGGCATGCCCATCTGTCTGGCTAAGTGATTGTTCCAGACAAAGTTACTATCTAGGGCCTAGGGTTAGACCCACGCACTTTACTGTGGCTTCCAATCTTCTTTTTCTGGTGAAGATTACGAGCTCAGCCTTGATAGAATTAACTGTTAGACCCTGAGCTAAACACCATTTCTCAACTATGCACGATTATCGGAATAACCCTGCGCATAATAGCCAGCGGCTTCCAGTTCCACAAGAAGCCCATCGAGGACAAGACACCACAGCAGAGGTGATACGAGGTCTTCACTGTGACACCATCAAGCGAAGCTAGTATTTACTGTTCAGTCAGTGGAGCTCTAATCCATCTGGAGACGAAGGATGTGTTAGCGAAAGCTCATTCAATGTCCAGGAAGGCGCCAGCAACCAGTTCCTTATGTTCTAGCGCTTTTTCGATCTTAAAAAGATTGGGTGAAACGAAGTCTCCATGAATTTGCTTGCTCGATAAGCGTGTCAATACGGATGCAACGTATTAATGATAAAAGCGTTATCTTTAATGCTCCTATCAACTACGTCCTAACGTTTTAAGGAGGAAAGAATTTTCAGGTATTTTTATAAATAAAGGAATATTTAAAAAGGTTCCGCAATGAATGAGTTAGTTGGTTTTTTTGCCACTAATTTTATTCCTGTGAGATAAACGTTTATGCCATTGGGGGTGAATTTGTTTTTCAGATATTCCTTGCGTTCCCTATTAAGCCTTCAGTTGTTGTAATTTTGATTTTTATTGACTTATTTAGCCTTCAGCTTTATTTCATTTATGCATTTTTTTAAATTATGATATGTGTTAAGTCTTGTCAAGTCTGTAGTTATATCTAGTCAATATTTAATTCTTTATTGTAATTATTTTGAATCCTGGCTTTGCGCCGTCATTGAGTCCGATAAAATAAAGCGTTACAATTATTTATGGCTTTTTATTATCTGTTTGATAAGTCTTTCGTAACAGACTTATAATAAAACTGTAAAATTCTCAGGCACAAACCTGCGTTTCAGTGAGCGTATTCTTTAAGTGTTTATAACATGTAAATGAATACGGTTATTACTATTATTATTATTATTAATAAAATATAACAAAAACAAACAATTCTATTTGATATTATTTACAGATTAGTCTTCAAGATAAAATCGTAAAGCATGAAGATATTAAAATAACAGAATATAACAAAAACTACGTAAAAGATGCCAATCTTACCCTATTTTTGTATAACAAGACTACGCAAGCTTTTAATGGGTTTGTCGATTTAAAACGACAAGTAGGATTTAATGACAAGGTACGTTTATATTTTTATTAGCCTCATTTTTCATATTTTAGAGTTTCACTTTGCAAAATACTGCGTTAAATTAATTCCAGGCTAACGTGACAGTTTATAAGATGTTCAACAACCATTACCAGGTATATCCCGTTGAACTTAAAAAAAGTCCATGCCAGTTATTGGAGGCGAATAAAATGGGATCCAAAGATATAGCCAAAATGCTAAATATTTCTGGCTGTCCAATATCACCGGTAAGAATTTATCACTTCTTCAAGTGTTCAACTCACATTTTCGAGGTATTGAAACCTTTGGCGGATTACGACTTCGCAGTTGCAAAGAATATGTTCCGTTGTTTCAGTCGAATCTTCACAGAACTGACATTGGTTACTTTCAGCTTTGCCCTTTTTACTGAGATGGTATCTCAGAGAGCAGCGCCCAGTTAGAAGGTTTGTTATAAGTCTTAACTCCTATTTACTGAGTTCCAGCAATTCGCGTGCTCTCTTTGGCGAAGGATATATAAATTTCTTCGCCTATCTTAAGTCTGTAAAGCTGTATCAATAAGAGATCTTTTGGGATTTTCCCCAGTTATTGATCTTGGCCATTATGTGACTTTTTCCTACGCCACAAAACGGTTCAGGACCAATGAAATGAGACTGCTTTAGCAAGTCGATCAGCTGCTTCGTTTCCGGTAATGCCTTTATGACCGGGGTTAACTTGTTGTAATTGTTTGTTTAATTGCAATCTGAAGGCACTTTACATCACAATCTTCCTTACTTGTAAGGTTGTAAGTATAAGGGGAGAAGGTTTAGCATTGCTTCTATAGCTGCTGTTGGGAAGGTGTGCATAGCACCTGTAACTCCCAGACAGACCAACCGCTGTACTTTTAGCAGCTTGTTTTGCACTGTATTTTCTTTGGTTTTTGTCCACCGCACCACAAACGCATAGGTGAAAATGGATCTTACCGCCCTTAAGTATGATCATTATTGTCCTTTGAGTAGTTCTTTTAATATACGAGTTCCAAGCGAGTTTTTGGTAACTGGGTATTTCTGTACCATTTACTGTTGGAGGCTTCAGTAATAACTTCCTCTTTTTTATGAATGGTACAATAAATTATAGTTTTGCTAGGATTAACATTTCAGTCTATACCTTTATTGAGAGCATTCTACATGAGATTGGAAATTATCCTGTCATGCTTGCCTCTAATAATAACTACTAAGTCATATGCATACCGCTGGGTATGTATTACAGAGATATTAGATTTAACGGGTGAATAATCAATGACCAGAGACCACAGTAAGGGCGATAGTACCCCATTCTGTGAGCACCCTTTTGTGGCTTTTACAGTCATCGAATCAGTTCCCAGTTTTGCTGTTAGCCTTTGATTTTTCAGCATGGATTGAATCCATCTTATGGTTGCAGGTATTCATAGGAGGTGTTATCGAAAGCACCCGCAACATCAATAAAAGCACAAAAGGCTGTTTCCCTTGAACGCAATGCCCCTTCAATGTTGCTGACGAGATTGTATTTTTTCTTTCTGTAAATTTGCCTTCTTGATACGAAACAACAAGATTCAAGACAGAGACAGTGTACAAGAAGGATGGAGAAAGCTCAAAACCAATATTTTAACAGTTGCAAAAGTAACTTGTGGAATACGATGCTACCTAAAAGGAAAACAAAGACCCCCCTGGTTCAAGGAAGAAGTGAAGGAGATCTGAAAATTGAAGATATGGCATAGCCACGGCAAGGGAAAAAGATCGTCTAAGCTATATAAATCAGAGAAATTAAACTAATAACAGGATTAAAGGAATAAAAAATGAAAACTGGCAACAATTCTTCTATTTTTTCTAGTCTTTTTATGTGGTGTAATCTTTTCTTCCCTCTGATTGTCTTTTTTGCTTCTATTCTTTTTTGTTTAGATATATCTATCAAGGAAGTCTTTTTTTTTCATTCATGCATACTACCGTACCCCCCGGAACCGCTTTTCGCGTTACTTCAGGGGGTACGGGCGTCCCTTACATACTACATACATGCAACTTATATACTAACTTATACTAAGTGAAACCGCCTTGCACGGGCCGCGAGTCGAACCCACAGCCCGAGCAGACCGATCTCACTGTGGCCTCGGCGGGTAACCGGAGCGACCACTCGTCCACCGAGACATCAAGGAAGTCCTGGATTCTTCCTTTCAACATCTCCAGCTTTGCATTTTTTTTGTCTTCTATTGCTTGATTACAATCCTGATAGAACCAGTGTCTCTTTGGCTTTTGTTGGCTACCTTTTGATAGTAGGTACCTTTTCCGCTGTTTCTCTTATTAGTGTCTTCAGGTCTCTCCAATTTTCTTCGATAGATATCTTCTTTCGGCTCTTCATTTTCTAGGTTTTGCTATATCCTATATGCGTACTCTTCCTTCTCCCCTTTTTTATTTAGAGACTCTAATTCCCATTTTCTTGCTCTTCTAATAGCTATCTTGGTGCGCGTTTGTACCTCTTGCCTAAGACTTATCCTTATTAGGATGTGATGGTGTCTGCTCCCCTGTAGGTCTTGCAATGGTTATTTTATCTTTATGTATTTCTTCAATGAGCAGATGATCTATCTGATTTGTGTATCTTCCATCCAGGTACCTTTGTATATCTCTCTATGGTCAAAGAAGGTAGTTTTAACTATTAACTTTTTACTTACAACAAAGTTGATCATTTTTTCACCATTGTTATTTGTTTTCTCGTGCTTGCTATACTTCCCTATTGCTGGTCTAAATCTATTCTCCTTCCCCACCTTCGCATTGTAATCTCCTATTACTATTTTGATGTCAAATTTTTTAAAGGATTCATATACCAGGTCCAGTTCTTCATAACATTGTGTTTTAGTTTCTTCTCATCTGTTGTGTCCTCTGTAGCAGCGTGTAAGTTCATTATTGTTATTTTTCTATTAAATTTATCTCTTAAACGTAACCAACACATTCTTTTGCTTAGGTTTTTAAAGTGCACGATCGCATCTTTTAGAGATTCTTCTATTAAGAACCCCACCCCTAGTTTATTTTCTTCTCCCTCACTGTTGATAAATACAAAGCCTTCTATGTAGTTCTGTTGGTTGTTCTTTAATATTAGTTTCTTGTATTGCTAAAATTTGAATTTTACATTCTTTTATTAGCTGTTTTAGATCCGACGCCCAAAAAGGCATAAGGATAAAAGAGAAAGAAAGAAAAAGAAAGTTAGCTGTTTTAGAGTTCCCTCTTGATTTAATCCTCGACAGTTCCATGTTGCTATTCTAATTTTCCCTGAGGTATTTCCTCGGTTGTTCACTTTTGCAATTCTATCTTTCAATCCCTCTGACTCTTCTATTTGTTTTTATTCCTGACCCTTCTATTCTTGTTAGCCAGTTTTTAACTTCCTCTCTCTCTCTTTTATTACTGCTGTTGCCAGTTGCTTCAGTTTCCTTATGGAGTACCTTAACTTTGGCCCGTTTTTACTCTATTTCTGTTTTTGTACCCTGTGTTGTGTTGTCCTAGTTCTTATTGGAGCATTATCCTTTCCCTATTCCGTTTGTCTTTTCTATTCTTTAATTCGGCTCTACTTCTGTGTTCCTTCTTTCTAATTTCAATTGGATTGTGTGCATTTCAGATTGTAATGTTTGCATTTCCGATTGAACTGACTGCATTTCTTCAGATTGGAGTACTTGCATTAGTCTTTTAATTTCTTCCGGTTCTATTTTTCTACCCGTTCGCTTTATTACGTGCGTCTCGGTTCTACTTAAATTTGGCGCGCGTATTCCTGTCTTAACCTTGGCGTATACCCGTCTCGCGATCGCACGCGCTCGAATTTTACGTAGGTATACAACCTTGACCTATATCTTTCCGTTATGAATTAATTAATCTTGAAAACTAGGTATTATGTCTTCACTTCTATATATCACTTTAGTTTACACCTTTTCCTCTCCCTATTTTACAAATTTACACGAATTTCACTGTTTACCCTCGGTGCTCGGTTTCACACTGTTTAATTAGTTTACCAAGTGACGGAGCCACAGAACAGGGAACAGGGAATAATCAGAATGTAAACTCTAGTGGGCGGTACTAGCCTGCGCATCCAGTCTGCGCAGCCGGTGCGTCCATGTTTTACGAGGAGATCAGTAGCACCGCGGTTCTATGTCAGTAGCGTATAAGTGTGATATTAGATGCTTTCCTTTTAGGAGCTTGTTACTCCACCGCCGAACTGTTTGGAGCAGTTCCTAAAAGGAACACGAATTTAAACGGTCGACTTAACCTAGAAAGGGCTTGTTGCATCTGGTCAAGAGGTGGTGCTTGAGGGGAAAGGGGATTGCACTTTCGGGCAGCTCCAGCGCAATAAGCTCTACGTAAATGGAACACGAGTGTAATGCGCCGGAGCAGCTCCAGTCAGTAAAAGGAAAGCTATATTAGTGTGTTCTCCTCTTGCAACATGGCTGCCGCTGTCTGAAAATGAACAAAGGTGGCATCGTCGAGTTTACATTCTGACTATTCCCCGTTCTACGGATCCGAGTTGCCGTTATAAATACATTCTCATTTCGAATGTTATAGGAAACAAAAATACTCATACTTGCTTTCTATACCCGAGTTGAATACTTGCAGAATTCATTTCAATTTTTACTGTTCACAAATGAAATCAATAATGCACCAGCTGCATTTTGAATTGAAACAATTACACTTTTTGCAACCTTTACGTGACACAACTACAATTTTACACAATTAAAACCTAATCCAGTTTATAATTTTCAGGCATATTACAGCAGAACCAACGTTGTTCCCGATTTAACCAAATATCCACTACATTTGGTACCAACAGGAAATTATAAAATAGCTGTAAGTTTATACGATGGAAATACTTATTTAGGAAGTGGCTACTGGCAAGGAGAGGTTTTATTTGATAGATCTTAAGAACTTTATTTATACGTATTTTAAAACCGTCTGATTTTTTTGTATTTAACTGTTTGTTAATTAGATGGTTTAATATAATTAAAAGTTATTAAATAAAATATTTCTTTATTTGATATAAACTTAGTAACAATTTAATACTACTACAATAAATATTCGGAAAACATTTTAACATAAACTTAAAAACTTTAAAAGTACATTGGCATTGTACACCTTACAATTAAGCAACTTTGAAAATTAAAAACAATTAAACTTCTAATAAAACTAAAATATAATTCAAACTGGTAATAAACTTTTTCACTGCTTAATTACTACTGCAAAAATATTTTTCAGGTAGGTATGTATTTCAGCCTTCTTCAAAAATTGTCAGTTCTTATGAATCTGAATCATCGTCAATAGTGAGATCTATAAATTCAACAGTAGAAACATTCGACGTAGCTTCTTCGATTTGTTCCGTGACTGTTTCAGAAGAAGTAGTTGTGTCAGCAATCGATTGGCGTTTAACTAAAATAAAAATAATATAAATATAAGGCATATTAAGCGTTCTATTTCACAGTCAAACCACATAACTGAAAGTTGGTCTAGAAAATAAACAAATGCTTGCTGCACATTAAATAGAATATTTTGATACTATGTGTTCGTTTATAATGTTTATATCACACTTAGTATATACCATAAACCTTGAAGAAGTGGTATGTCAGCGTAACCAAAGGTGCGAAATTCAAAATTACGTAACAGTAGAGCGAAAAGCAGTCAAAAAGAAGTAAAAGCAAGAAGACCAAGAACGCAAAGCGTAATGACTATAAGGGCCTCGCATGAATAGTCCGACTCGCTAGCGCTCGTCGTTCAAACGTCATGCTCGGTACACAAAATGACACTTTTACTGCTAATAACACAATATACTATTACATTTACTATATTAATTTGTATAATTTGATACTCAAGAATATCACAGTTAGGTATATACCAGTCTTCCGCTCTTGCGGGGGTGGTGCAATGTCAACCATCAAAAGAAATAGCGATCATCTCTCACCACCCATCATACAAAAGAAGTACCTATAGAACCACAAAACACTACTGGAGTAAAATAAATATTATCTGCCTGACAATATTGATCCATCCGCTGCAAGAGAACAAGAAGGGACCAGTAGCACACCCCCAAGACTAAGGTTAAAACTCGACCAATATTTCTGCATGGACCAGTCAATCACAAATAGGTAATTGCTGACCTCAGTAAAGTCGTCTAAGAGAAATTCATTACTACCCTTAGCGGAACATCTTTAAAAATAACTCTGAACTCAAGAGAATGACTACAGAACTCTCTCCAAATACTACCTAACTAAACAAATAGCTTATCATACTTATCAAAACCCGAATGAAAGGCTTCTCTCAGTTGTCATGTACAAGACGTACAAGAAGAACTCGTCCCGTATAATCTTCCTATAACTAGGATTACCAGGCTTCTTAATAAAAATAAAGAACCAATACGAGCATGTGCATTACTACATGTGTCAAGATGGCGAGTAGTGAAGTTGTGCTGTCGGATCCCGTGGTTTATAAACCTTGTAAACAATGTAAATCGTTACCAAAAACTGGACCAGTTTGCATAAAGTGCTTCACTATGTTCCATCCCGGTTGTATTAAATATTTAAGAAACATTAAAGAAATTAGTACCAGTGAAATTGTCTGCTGCGATGATAGTACAAATACTGAGTTTGAAGGCCTTAATGGAGATCTCTTAACGTTAAACATGAAAAGTACGTCAGAATCTAAGACGCAAGATACTTCACAGGTAAATCTATTGCTACTTATAATAAGAGAAAAGGATGCAGTAATCGGCACTTTACAAGACAATAACTTGTTTCTTAAGGAGCAGATAAATACTTTAAATAAGCACTTAGAACGGGCACTACTAAAAATACCACACCATATGCCATCTAACGAATTAATCGAAAAACATTTAACTAAACAAATTGTTATACCGACACCGACAGAAAAATCAAATACACCTATGTACTCTAAATCTGTTAAAAATGACGCTGTCACCACATTGCCATTACATTCGCAAAAGGATACCAGAAATGAAAGATATGATAAAGACAAGAAACAATACGCAATTCTAAATAAAAGTAAGGACGCTAATCATATAACAAATCAACAATTCTCCAGTGGACTATTACAAGCTCAAACTGCAACAAAGCTAAAAGAAATCATAGATCTGGGCGTATCAACGGATCATCAAAACGCCAACGATAGAGGTGCAGGTAGCTCCATAATAAACGAAGATAGTGAAAAAAATGAATGGAAGACTTATACTCGGAAGAAGGGTACCAAATCAAATTTTAGAATTATAGGTAGAAAGGACGGAGGACTGTGTACTGTTCCTAAATTTTCAGCTGTCCACGTCTCTAGACTCGATCCATCGACTACTGTGAAGGAAGTGAAAAACTTTTTAAAAGGCGTTTTTCCAGAAGTCACTGTAACACAGTTACCGGCTAAATATAAAGACGTGTATTCCTCATTTAAGGTTAGTGTATACGAAGAAAATTTTAAAAAAATTATTGTTCCCGATGTGTGGCCATTAGGAGCATTTGTTTCTAAGTTTTTTCATGGACGAGCAAAGGTGAGAACATTGACGTAAATTTCGAAAGTTCATATTCAGCCGAAAAAACTGGCACTCTTCAGCCTAAAATTTGGAAGTATAATAAGAATAAATATCTAAAATTAATGCATATAAACATTCGATCAATTTTTAATAAAAGTAACGACTTAGAAGTGTTTTTATCATTAAGAAATCCGGACATTCTTTGTGTGACTGAGCATTGGATACCTGAAGCTGCCCAAAATTGCATAAACATCTCGGACTATAATTGTTCTGCGTTCTTTGGTAGGAGCACAAAACTTCACGGTGGAGTTGCCATATATACTAGAAAAAATTTTCATTTCCAAACACAGGAGCTCACCAGCCTAAGAGACTACAACGTAGAACTGCACTTTGAGTGTGTTGGCATAAGTTTTTTAGTGCAAAAATATCGTTATTGTGTGTTAGCTGTGTATCGCTCCCCAAATGGGAACTTTGAAATGTTTGTAGAAAATCTGATTCATGTTTTATCTGTTGTGTTTAAAAGTCACAGGTATGTAATATTAGTAGGTGATTTAAACGTAGATTCTATGAAAAGTACAATAAACAAAAAAATTCTGTTTGATGTATTTGAAGGCTTCGAATTAAGTTCGTTCATTAATGATATACCAACGCGTATTATGAAAGAAAGCGCTACGTCTATTGATTACATTATAGGAAATGTTAACGTAACAACAGAAATTCTTGATTTCGACCTCTCTGATCATACAGTCCAACAGGGAGTGATTACAATAATCAATCCCGAAGATAATAATTCAGGAATAAATAATACAGCAAAAACAAAAATTGTACGTAGGAAAAATTTAACTGAATTTAAAAGCTTGCTAGGAAATCATACTTGGTGTGACATATTATCAGAGACCCGAATAAACGTAGCCTTCGATAAATTTTTAAATGTATTGACGGAAATGTTCGATATTGCTTGCACAAAACGCGAAATAAAAATAGGACCAAACAAAAAATTACCAAAGAGCTGGGTAACACCAGAAATTCAAGCGTGGCGACTTCGATTAAAGGACCTGTATGTATTACAAAAACAATGTCAGGCAGAAAAACTAACTACTCTATATAAAGTGGAAAAAAGGGCATATAGTAAAATAATAGCACAAACTAAACGTAATTATTACGGAAATAAAATATTAAATTCGGATAATAAAGCTAAAGAAGTTTGGAAAATCGTAAAAGAGCAATCAAATGGACCCCCAAAACCCACAAACGATTTTATAATTATCGAAAATTTAACGGTGTGCGATCCTCTTCAGATAGCAAATGAGTTTGGAAATTATTTTTCTTGTTTAGCAGCAAATAAGTTAAATTCACATTTTAATCAGCAGTCTAAAAAGGGTACTTCATCCCCAGCAAATCTAAACACATTATTTATGAAACCAGTTGATGAACGTGAAATAAAAAACATTATTGCTAATTTAGTAAATAAGACATCTGTTGGCATTGATGAACTTTCAGTATCATCATTAAAACAAACAGCAGACGAAATTATACAGCCTTTAACTTATTTATGTAATCTTTGTTTTGAAAAAGGTGAATTTCCCACTTGTTTAAAAACTGCTTGTGTAACTCCTATTTTGAAAAAGGGAAATCCTGTAGATGTAACCAATTACAGGCCCATTTCTGTATTATCCCCTATTTCAAAGGTTATTGAAAAAGCAATAGCATCAAGATTAATCGAATTTATTGAAAAACAGAAATTATTAACTGAAGCCCAACATGGATTCAGAAAAGGTCGGTCGACCGAAACTGCCTGTTTTGATTTTACTGAATTTATCTACAAATCCTTAGACAGTAACTTATACGTCGTAGGTGTATTCTTCGACCTGTCTTGCGCGTTTGATTCCCTGAATCACGAATTTATAAAACACAAAATCGAAGCTATGGGCATTAGGGGAGTTGCAAACAATTTAATTTTTTCTTATTTAGAAAATAGGCGGCAAGTTGTAAAAGTAAATGGTTATCTTTCAAAACCCTTTGACTTAAAATTAGGAATACCTCAAGGATCTGTTCTAGGTCCTCTAATCTTTTTGTTATTTATTAATGATATTACTTATCACATAATGTCATCGCAGTGCCAAATATTTTTTGCAGACGATATCTCATTTGTTATCACGACACAAAACGATGACGAATTACAACACAAAGTTAACCTATTACTAAACGATTTTAAAACATGGTGTGATAAAAACAATCTTATTGTAAATATGGAAAAAACAGCTTGTATGTATTTTCACAAAAAAAGAATAAAAGAACTACTCTTCAAGTGCAACCCAAGTCACAGAATCACACAATCTAAAAATGTTAAATTGCTAGGAATGATGTTGGATGAAAAGCTCCGATGGTCAGATCAAATAGATATGGTCTGTAAAAAATTAAATAAAGCATACTTTGCGTTACTTAACCTAAAACAAACTTTATCCCGCAAACAATTGGTATCTGTGTATTACGCTATGGTACACTCTACAATTTCGTACAACATAATTATTTGGGGTAGTGCAGCAGAAGTAAGCAGGGTTTTTATAGTTCAAAAGAAAATTATGCGTCTTATTTTCAATAAAAAACCAAGGGAATCTTGCCGTAACATATTTAAAATTAACAAAATTCTAACAGTCACAGATGTCTTTATTTATAAATGTATATTATTTGTAAGAAACAATAAACAAAAGTTTTTGTTAACAAAACACGTTCATCAACATGAAACAAGGAACAAAGATGATATTTTTATAAACAATTACTCTATGTCCCTTTACACAAAATCGCCGGCGTATTGCTGTAGTGCAATATTTAATAAGTTACCAGTAGAATTACGGAACTTAAGTAACGACATTAAATTTAAGAAAGAGTTAAAAAACTATCTAAACTGCAATACTTTTTACAATATAAAAGAGTACCTGACATGTTAGTCTGCCATTTAATGTATTTTTATTTATTATTATGTTATGTTATTATATTAATGTTATTAATTTACTGTTTGTTATTTTATGACGTATTACTATACAAAATATGTTTGTGCACTAGTAATTAATAAAGAATCTATCTATCTATCTATCTATCTACTTACAGCAAATGAGAAGGCTAATGAAATTTACAAAATTAATACCTTATGCCACACACTTACTAGTCACAATTGAACCAAGAAGAACATCTGGAAACCCAGTGTCATAGTCATAGATGCCAACGCTATGGCCATACTGTCGTCTACAGCCAAGGTGTGTGAAATGCCTGGGTAATCAAAGACAAAGACAAAAAAGCTGCCGCAACTGCTATGTTTCGAGGCTGCTCATATTTCCACGAATCCAAGTATAATAAAAATAAATCACAACATACTAATACAAAAACCGGTAGCAATAGACAACAATCTCCTCCAAACAACAGCACCCATTTTCCACCTCTTCCTAAAACTATCGGATCAGCTAATCGTAGCCAGCCATGGAGTACTACAACTCATGTAACTGAATCACTAACTAACACGATTTTAACATTTAAAATTTCTTAATTAGAATGCTAATGGCATTAAAGCCCTTCCTTGCAAGACAAAATGTTGATGTAGCATGTGTCACAGAGACACACCTAACAATACACGACCGCTTTAAAATCTCGGGCTACCACTGTTATCGCACAGATAGAAATGCAATTTTAGCTTCAGGAGGAGTAGCTATCTTTATCTTTGTTAAACGTAAACTTGACCATCATGAGTTACCACAAATTAACACCATTAATCTCGAAATCATTGCGATCAAGGTTAAAACACTGGAAGGAAACTACATTAAAATAATAAGTGTTTATCGTTAACCCAATAAGAACCTTCTTGAAACCGACATCTCTACAATCTTTGATACGAACGAGAGAACCAACACTGCTGATTGGTGATCTAAATTCTAAAAATACAATTTGAGGATGTAGGAAAGATAACCCATCTGGAATAAGACTTCATTCAACTCAGAAAAGTATGCCCATCAATCTCTAGCCTCAGAAGTGTAACGCTCTCGGAACTCCAGCCAAATGTTGGGGGTAATAACACCGACTTAGGTATTTGTTTTGTTTTGTGTCAGTTTGTGGAGGAGTCAGGCGGGGGTGGTACGGCGAATTGGCGGCAAAAAGGTCACTTGGTGTGACACAAAGAAAGAAGCCAGAGGTGCTTCGCTTCAAGTGTATTTGTGCGAGTGTACTGCATAATATTAAGTAGGCATCGTGCTATAAAATATAGGACCAGTTGTGTCCATTTTATAAGGCACGAAGTATTAAGAAGCCACTGTCAACTACAGAAAACGAGACCAGCGGGGTCCGTTTAGAAGACAGCTTCATCATACGACGCCACGCCATTGCAAAGACAACGCGACGCTTCAAACTCGTTACGTCCACACCATCCTCCGGACCCCGTAGAGTACAAGAGTACACTTACTAAGAATATATATAATGAACCTGGCAACCCAGGCCTTTGGAAAACTACAAGAAAGATTCTTTGTCAGCCACAGGAAATACCATCCATACCCACACCAAATTGGATTACTAAACACGAAAGAAGAAAAATGTGAAGCTTTCGCTGACCACTTAGAACTAACCTCTACCTCGCACCAACATCAATCTTCAGGGTATGCCAATATAATTAACAGACATCTGGAAACACATCGGAAAACACCAGGCCCAGACAATATAAATACAGAGTTATTCAAGACGCATTCAGAAACAATTGCACATGAATTACAACATATCCTAGAAGAGATATGGATAAACGAAAGGATCTCAAACTAATGAAAAGAAGGGCTAATTGTAAAACTACCAAAAAAGGGCAATCTCTCAAAATGTAGCAACTGGCGAGGAATCACCCTTTTAAATACACCTAACAAAATATTGGGAACAATCCTTGCAAGTAGAATGTCAAGGAAAATAGACGCACTAATACGACAAGAACAAGCTGGTTTGAGGCCACAAAGATCATGTACGGAGCACATAAATACTTTATGCAGAATAGGTGAATTAAACACGCCGTTATATTTGATATTTGTTGACTCCAAACAAGCATTTGATACAATAAATCACTCCGCACTATGGGAAATATTAGCGATAAAGGATATTCCACAGAAAATAATAAAGTTGGTCAAGCAGCTGTCTCTGTTGTCGCTCTTATTTGAATGAACTCAAACGCAATAGTGAAAAAAGTATATGAAGCAAGAAACACAGATAGGAGAAGGAGGGGAAGGCCCAGGAAAAAGTGGGAAGACAGAATAGCAGAAATAGGGAGAAAAAGGGGAAAACATTAGTAGAACGAGCTGGCCAGGGACCGAACAAAATGGAAGAAATGGATTAACAATTAAGGAAAGGCTAAACATCCGACGCTCATATTGGGCATAAAGGATTTGAGAAGGAGAAGAAGAAGTCAAGCAGCTGTATGAAGGTGCCACTTGGAAGGTAATACATGGAGATAGAACAAGTCGAAGTATTCAAGTTCAGGCAGGGGTAAAAAAAGGATGCCCAATGTTGTTTAACATAGCACTGGATTGGGTAATGAGACAAATAATGGATGAACACTCTGGGATAACACGGAACATGCAGATGAAACTCAATGATCTGGATTATGCGGACGATATCTGCTTAATATCACAAACACATGACGATATGCAAAAGGAAGTACAAAGCATAGCAGAAGTATCAAACAAGAAACACAGCAAAAACAAAAGCTATGCGACTAAAAACAAGAATCTTGACACCCTTCAAAATAAACGACGAATGAATTAAAGAAGTAGAAGAGTTTGTTTATTTGGGCAGTATCATTGCAAAAGACGGTGGCACCAAACAGGACGTTAAAAGCAGAATTGGAAAAGTAGCAGGAAGTTTCGGCGCCCTAAAGGAGATATGGAAGACGTATAAGAAGACACCAACAAAATATTAGTGTCATATAACCTAACAATTTTGACATTACAGTCAATATACATTTGCCTAATTCGCTTAGGTGTACCTATAACGGAACAGACAAAATGCAATTTTGACTAACCTAACAAATGCATCAGTGTAAGTAATTTCTATTGTAAAATTACAAATTTTGATCTCAATAGGCACAATAGGCAAAAATTAGATGTAGCCAAAATATTTATTTTTCCATGGTGGTTGAAGACGTAGCAAACATGTTAAACATAAAAATCATAAGATTACCTTGTCGTTTCTCCACTTTATTATTTTGCAAATACCACATAAAGCTTTCAATCATCTTGTTCTTTGCTTGTTCAGGAGACAGATGAGTTCTTATAAAGCTTATTCTGTAATAAAATTCATTTAAATAACTCTTTAACAAATAAAATTTAGCAACATTACATTTCTTTCAGCTCATTCGGCGATATTGATAAACTGAAATATTTTATAAAATCTAAAAATTGATATCGTGTTTCGTTAACAACAGCAAATTTTATTCCGAAATGTAATGCAAGTATTGCTTCCGCTGATGATTTCGAAATGTATAACTGAAATTTCTTAGCGAGCTTCTAAAATTAAAATAATTAATTAATCGTCTACTAACTGGATTTTATTTTACCCTCAAATGCTCAGCTTCTTCACTCTGTACCGGAATCGTGTTCCCTTCCATAAACAAACTTGTATAAAGATACATCAAAACTCTTACCAACATAGCACTAAGTACCGCACAATCAGTTTCTCCCAGGATTTTAAAATAATTATTAAATATATCCTGATAATCTTCTTCGTGCTTAAATTAGAATATTTAATTATGTTACAACATACAATTAATGAATCACTTACCGATTCATAATAAACACAAATCTGTATTAAATTTGTACAACGAATTACATTATTTAAGCTTAAATCTATCACTTTTCCCAGTGAAATACGCCTTAATTTTAAAGTTTCTCCTAAAACAAATACATCCAAAGTAAACAAATTCTATAAACGAGTTAATAATACCAACTATTATTATTATCGCCAAAAAGTAATGCTTCGGCAAAACTGATCACACTACTAATCTGTGTTTGATCCATCACTGGTATTAATTCCTCTAACACAGGTTTAGTTTTCTTAGGATTATCCAATGTTTCTCTAAATTTATTATGTAAGTCGCATATACATTCAAAAGCCTGAAATCGTTTCTTGTTTAGTATCTATAATTAACAAAAAAATATTTCTTACCGTATTACGAGTGGGTACATTTGTCGAATTTGTCAAAAGTTCGAAACATTTATCAATAAATAAATCGCAATCGCTTTTAAGCTGATTTATATGCTCATCTAGGATGTTATTTGGTTTAAATTGTGAACAATTCTCGATAATAAACTGTAGTTCCCAGGTTAAAAACCAATAACCACATTTTATGATGTACTGCATAGACTACGAATAACATAAATGAATAAATTAAGCCTCTTATCTTTGATGATTTTTTATAAATACTTACATTAGAAGTCAAATTCGTTTCACTCAAACTTATTAAATCATTAAATAATGTATCGTTTTCTACAGCGCCAGTCATGTCGTGATTCATAAATAATATAGATAGTCTTAATAGGCACAATTCTAATGTCTGAATGGATTCTTCGGATAAAGGTTCACCCTAAAAATTACGTCTTTATTAATACACTTAGAAATTATTATCATCAATAATAACGACAGATCAATAAAAATGGGTAGGCTGTGAAATTGAATTATTTTGAATTGGTACTTTAGCCACATCCACAGAATGACATTTTATAACGTTTGTAATAATTCAATCGTTGCTTCTGTTCGTCTAAGCGGCGGTCCACTTCCACTTTCTCTAAATAGCTGCACAGATTTAGTTACAACGTCGCGAAAATAATTGTAATTGAACACTAAATCGGGGTATTCTTCACGAAAATCAGTCATGCAGTCATGAAGTGAATATTGCCACTCTCCATTTATTCTTACGCCGGTTCGAAAGAAACATTCAATAGCTTTCGGTTTTTGTTGTGTAGTGAATACCATTTTTTCAAACTTTAAATTTTTTCACCAAATAAAAAACTTAAAAAATTTGACAAGAGCGTTCAGTTTTAAATTTTCATGTCAGAAATGTCATTCTGTGGATGTGGCTAAAGTACCAATTCAAAATAATTCCAATTTCACAGCCTACCCTAATTGGTTTTTTTATTGATCTGTCGTTATAAACATAAGCAGAATATTTAGAAAAACTGATGAACAAAAAATGAACATGTTGTTAACTGTAATTTCAATTAAGATCTAGTGTGCTGGCTGAGGATAAAATACAAATTGATAATGTTTCTAAGGAAGGGAAAGAGCAAGACTATAACAAAGATGAGGAGAAAAAGGTCTATCAGTAACAGAAGATGAAGCAACAAAGATAACAAAACCAACGTGTTTAGAATTCCAACAAATAGTAAACAAAACAAAACAAGGAAAAGCAACAGACTGAACTCATAAAACATGAAATATGGAGAAACAAACAGATGCCTGATAAGTGGATGATCGAAGTAGTTGTACCAATACCAAAAAAGGAAACCCACATGACTGCAACAACTACAAATTTATTACATCATTTGTTCGGGTAAAACCAATCTGTAAATCCCAACAACATTGAAGGCTAGGGTGGCCCTTAATTATGGTTGAAACAAATTTTGACCGGGTAATTTTAAGATTTACCAGACCTCTCAATTCCATCGTTAAGGGGTGCCCCAAGGAGCGCGCTTTTTCCCATTTAAATAACATAGGTTTTCAGCACACTTCTGTCTTTTATTATATGTCAATAATGTCGTAATATTAGCAAGAACCCAAGAAGAACTTAAGGAAGTAGTCGGAAATTTTGCAAAGGAAGCTGACAAAGCAGGTTTAAAAATAAATGAAAGTAAATCGAAACATATGGTTTTAGATAAGCAACCTCAAGTTTTGTGAGTAAGTATATCAGTATTGCGGAATCCAAAAGTAAAACTATATAAAACAGTAGCGCAACCGGTGTTACTATATGCAAATGAGACGTGGCAATTGACAAAAAAGGAAGAAAATAAATTAGAAATATGGGAAAGAGGAGAGCTTCGCACAATATATGGAGGAATAAAACAAGATGGAGAATGGAAAAAGGATAAACAAGGAGATTGAAGAAATACATGGGGAAAACACTATAATGAAAAATATCAGAAGAAACAGATTGAGATGGTTGAGACATTTAATAAGACTACCAGAAAACCGAATGGTGAAAAGAATCTACCAAGAAAAGCCAAAGGGGAAAAACAAAAAAGGCAGACCCAGACAGGCATGAACACATTGTGTAGAGGACGATGTAGGAAGATTAGGATTACACAGATGGAAAGAAATAGCAAAGAATAGGAAACAGTGGAAGAATGAACTAAACAAAGCCATGGGCCTTCAGAGTCTAAAGAGCTGAATTATCTAGTCGTCATCAAACTAAATGATTAAAACCACTTGAGGCTGTTGCGGCGTTGTCGGCAACCTAGTGCTACATGTCAAATATGCCATGAGTCGTAAAGGTGCGTACACATATAGCGAACGAAGACGAACGAATTCGGTCGAATAAATTTGCTGGAATTTATTCGGCGTTCGATAAATAAATTGCTTTGCTGTCCACATACAACGAATGAGTGCTAACGAATACTTTCTCAGTCATTCGTTTATTTTCGCGGGTATTGCAGATATTAGCTTGCTCATTTTTTTATTTAAAAAAAAAAATGACGTCGAAGCAGGATTAATTATTGCAAGTGCGTCGTATATTATTATTATTATTGAGGCTTAGGCATCTGAAAAGAACTGTTTAACATAGCCGCCAATGGCAGACAAATAGTAAAATAGCGAATGTGTGCATTACGCCTAACGGTGTGGTCGGCATCTCGGCATGTAACACTAGGTTGCCAACTACACCGCGGCAGCAAACGTGTTAAATCTATAATCCCTTGTAAAACCTAACGAAATGTGAATTGCAGGTAAAATAGCAGAATTGTATTTAAAAATTCTACTTAAAAGGAGGAAAATTGTAAACAGATGAAATATGCTTATAATTGCTACACATTTAAGAGCCTCTTGTTACTAGGTTCGAGTTATCTAAATGGTAACATTTAATTCAGAACTCCACCTAGGGGAATCTTAGGTAACTAGCTAGTACCAAGCCCAGATAAAGGTTAGCAGCCCACTTTCGGTAACATACAATTTTGCACAATGAACCACAAAAACCCTCACAACCAGACTAGAATTCATGGATTAACGAAATAGCGCAAAATAGGAAAAGGGGAATGTGGAGAAAGCAAATAATGAGACTAGGATGCTGGAACATTAAATTATGGACCAAGAAATTATAAGTGAAATTAATCATCACAAAACTGACATCTGCTCATTAGCAGAAATCAAAAAGAAAGGCAAAGGCTGCTCTAGGTATAAAAACTATATTCTAGTACATAATGGTAGAGAAAAGGACGAACAAGCTACAGCAGGAATTGGATAGATAGTACATGAGAAACATAAGGAATGTACTGTAAACATAAACGAAAGACTGTTACACACCTCATCCAACTTCAATACGGACAGTATGTTGTAAACGTATACACACCAGATATTGATAAACCAAGGGCGGAAAGGGACTTATCCTTCGGACAAAATATTGAGCCAAATAGCCAGAAATGAAAAAATAAACATCGTGGGTGATCTAAACCCGAGAATTGGCAACAATGTAATACACAGAGTTAACACAAAAATGTAATGAGGAAACTCTGAACAATAATGGCGAAATACTATGTGCTAAGTGGAAATATAAATAAACTTGGAACAACTCTCGAGGACAAGAATCCATAATAGATTAATTATTACAAATAAACAAATCCATCCCTGTCAGATTTTAGATGTGTGATCATTGAGCTGTATGGATGTAGGGTCAGGCCGTAGATTTGTATGGTGCAAATACCGATCCAATATAATTTTATATAAACAAAAGAAACATAATATGGAGTCTTTATTAACAAGAGTACGATGCATCTGTACAAACAAATAAAATACATGCAGATAGTGTAGAAAGATAATCAGAAAAGCTTAGCGCAAATGAAGCCATCGGGACTAGAAAAATAAATGTCAACAAGACACATGAAACCGTAGTTCACAGAAGAAGTAAAAGATCTATCAGCAGAAAAATGAAAAGTCTACATCAACTACAGCAATCATAAAACATCGGAGGAATATGAATGTTATAAACTTGTAGCGAACAAAGTGAACAAAAGGATATCCACAATTAACATCAGATATAGAACATGATCTCTACGGAGGACAAACGAAGGTATGGAATATGTTATACAAATGTCGAAAGAAACCTATAAATGAATTCCTGCAAACCACCACAATTACAAACGAGAAATGGATAGAACACTTTCGACAACTTTACCAACAAAAGTCCAAAACTAATAACAGTACTCAATTACATAGAAAACAATACTAAAACTGCAAGAATAACCCATAGAAAATCCCCTGGTGTCGATAGAATAACTACTGAAATGCTCAAATATGGTGAAAACGACCTACAATAAGAAGACTTGGCAATCATCAGGAGAATTACTAGGACAGTGGAGAACAAGTATCATGGTACCAGTATTTAAGAAACAATCCAAAAAATAACCCATAAAACTACAGAGGGATATCTCTACAGTGCAGTATAGCAGAGGAACAAGGATTCTGCCAGAATAGATCAATGTTTTATAGTATGCCAACTTCTAGAGAAGGCTTTAGAATACAGGCAAACCTTTGCTTTTAAGTTTTGTGAACGGAAGAAAACAATATGTGAAACATGCAAAATACAAGACACAGTTAAATGGGCCAGAATAAGACAACGACAATAGAAAGACCATGTTGAGAGAACGACAAAGGATAGACTCGCAAAGAGAGCGAAAGATGAAAAACTTAATACGAAGCACCCAATAGGATGCCCCCTGAAGAGATGGCGTGAGAGCTAGGTATCAACATCAACCGAAGCAGACCCACAGACAAATGTTGATGAAACAGGACTAAGTCCTACACTATGAAGAAGAAAAATGTTGGAAGGCAAGTAGGCAAGAGACCTCGAAGGTTTGGGGTCAATAAATTACTACTAAGCAGATTTATACCTTATTGAGAATACAATTCTTAAGAATATCAGCCAATCACAACGCTTAAAAATGTTGTACCCAATAAGTGAAAATAATTTATTGCCGCGATAATATTTTGTTATTTCCAATAGCAACGCTAGTAACCACGTTACCATCTTTGGAAAATGCAACTTCTGCTTCGCAGTCGTTGCATTTTCGTCGTTGGGATTAACATTCGTGACATTTTGAAAATATTATCGACAATAAGCTCACCACTTGTTATAACAACAAATCAATAAAGAACCAATTAGGGTAGGCTGTAAAATTGAATTATTTTGAATTGGTACTTTAGCCACATCCACAGAATGACATTTCTGACATGAATTTAAGGTTATAAACTTTGTTTACAATAAAAATGTCAAATTACAAACGTCATTCTGTGGATGTGGCTAAAGTTCCAATTCAAAATAATTCAATTTCACAGCTGTTACACTAGAGCAAGGTGTAAAATAATTTGAGCTATCTGGAGGTGATAACTTTCTAAACAATCCCGCTACTCGGTTGCGAGGGCGTGAGGTTCCTAAATAAATAGTGCTCACTAAATAATTGTTAAATGATGTTAAGGGTGGGCGCCAGATCCTTAATTCGTAGACTTTCTTCAGTCGGATCCCCTGAAGAATTATCCTCCACGATGAACTAAATCTTAAATAAAACACAATGACTAGTAGTTGACGATATAGGATATATATTAGCCTGTAATATTTTATTGGATATATACAAATAATTGAAAATGATTAGTTATAATTAATTCCTTCCAATAAGAAAATTTTTGGTTACTCGAGATTCGTGAGCCGCTAATGGATCTTTAAGAATTACTAACAACTGTGTGCGTTAATTGAATCGCCTGTCCTAACAGGGGTCGCAAGTGGTATTATTGAATTAGGATAATAAAATGCGCATGCGTAGAAATGAGCTCAGTTCAACGATTACGCGGTCTTCAACAGTAGTTGATAACAAGTCTAAAGTCTTTGCGAAACCAGCTTAGTAATGACTGTTCAATTACGGTTTTATTCCTTAATTAATTGCCAACATTTTTAGACGCGCGAACTCGAATATCCTTTACAATAAAATTCTCTAAATTAACGTAGGCTCGTTAATAATTGAGGCACAACTGTGTTTACAAAATGAACAATTCGTCAAATTGACATTGACGTTTCGAAATTTTACAAGTTTTAAATCTAATAAGGTAAGTTCTCTAATCAATGTTTCTGATTACAAACACTCTAATAATAAACTAAATGCAGTGTTATTTTAAATAATATTCACGATTAACATCCAAAAATCAAAGTTTAAATAATATTCACGATTAACCTTCGGATGGCCACGTGGAAATGTAAAACACTAAAGACCAGGTGGGGTGACTAAGTCACCCCATACGTTTTTTGCGTTTTTAGAGTACTTGCACATAGTAAAACGTGAGGAATGTATCAAAAATTATTTATTAGAACCAAAAACACCTTAATCTAAAAGTACATGCACAACACAATAGTAAATGCAAGTAAATATTGGCTGGAATGCAAGAAAACGGTTCAATGCTATATCAATGTATTTTTTTTAAATATAGGGAATTAAAACAAATGCAATTACGAAAAGAAACAAGCACATAAGTACGCAGATCAGTTACTAAAAGTTATCTAATTCCCTTGTTCGTTACATGAGGTACATATTTTTGTTTTCGCTATAGTCACATGGTTCACGTGGGGTTACTAACTCACCCCAATCCAAAATTATTTTTTTTCAACTAAGTGTCTTGATTTGGAAAATAATTAAGTTTACTATAATGAATAGGAAGGTGAAAAACTCAGCTAAAAAAATCACCAAACTGCAATTTCGAAAACTCAAGGAAATATGACAGAAAAACGAGCGCTGGGGTGACAAAGTCACCCCACCTGGCCATCCGAAGGTTAACATCCAAAAATCAAAGTTTAAATAATATTCACGATTAACATCCAAAAATCAAATTAGATCTGACCTTCAATCTGCAATCTCCAAACAGCTGGATAATGAGGTCAAACAAGAACTACAGGGCCAAATCTGTTTGAGGACGGGCACAGAGGTAAATCAATCTTCGGACGACGAAACTCGAAAGGGGGTGCATACAAGATGCAGAACCAAAACGTGGTTGCAAGCGTATGAGTTTACAAAGATGTTAATGCTAATGCCTTCCCGATTTCTTCAAAAGGTTGGTGATGGACAGGACGCAATCCCAAATACATGGAGTGAAAATGGTAAATAAGACTAATCTTACTAATCCTTTAGCTACATCAATGGCTTAAAGGCTCTCTAACTAATTCCATTTTCTTGTCTAGTGCCTCGGATGAATCAAATAAACTTGGAAAACCAAAACTAATTCCAGGGCACTTTTTGCCCACCTTCTCAGTTGAAAAACAGGAAATTAAAAAAAAAATTCACAAGTAAACAGGAAGCAGAAAAAAAAATATCACCACGGAAACAAGAAAAAAGCCTACTCAAAATTCTGGCTAAAAGCGAGAATTCCTGAATAAGCGAAATACAAAATACTAAATTTTACTAAGTGAAAGTCAAGCAAGGAAATTACCTAATCAACGTATGAAACCAAGGAAGAACAATTAATAAAAAAATAATTAATCAACAAAAGAAAATTAACATAAGCTAGACTAAGGGTTAATTTAACTATTAAACTTCAATATAGGTTATGGATGATTTCTACTGTAACACAGCCTACCCTAATTGGTTTTTTTATTGATCTGTTATTATTACCCTTGAAAATAGAATATAAAATTAATCATATGTAAATCGTGGGCTTGAAATTTTGCATACATATGGGCCTAAAATTCAATATCTTATCAATTAACCTTTTTGCGATTTCATTGCAATTTTTTTTAATTTGTCACTACACCAGTGATCACGTTGACATATGTCAAATTAGATTATATTAGGTTACCGGATATGCAGAATAAATCCCTCAGAAAATTTTTTTCAATGCTCCCAAAAAAACTTTTTGCCAGTCACTGTATACATCCAGAAAACTTACGCACTTATCTACTGCTTTGCATACTCACAAACATAAAACAAAATAATTATTTCCCTCCAATTAGAGTTGCCGGCATATAATGCATCTAACTGCCTGATTCCGACTGAAGACTCAAATAAAGAATAGTATCTATAAGGATAATATTAACCAACTGATAAATAATTTGTACAAAATGGGCGACTTGGGAACTTGCCTTTTTAAATTTAATATAAAACTTATACAGTATTGCGATATTCAAGTACATCAACCGTAAGGGTGGATTTTAGTTAAAATATTTTTCGTTTTGAAGTATCTTGGGTTGCCTAACTTAAAAACAGCCAAGAAGCGGTGAACCAAATGGTGCAGAGTGTTTAGAGTGTTTGACAAAACGCAAATTACTCATCCCTAAAGTGTTTTAATTATTACTTATCTTATTAACTTTCTAGTATTGCTTCTACATAAAAAAACTTCTAAATTCAGTAGGTATAAGTATTTGCGAATACCGATTTTTAATCTCTTAAACCTCTTTGTAAACATTGACAGTGACATTGACAGAGTCGGTGAATGTTGGGTTGCCTATCTTTAATCAGTTTTTAAAAATTTATACGCAATTTTTTCTAGAGTTTAATAAACATCACCCCTAAATTATACAAATTTGCAAAAGGATCGATACATACATAGGAAGGTAATATTGAAACCCACCCCGCTACAGGCGAAAATCAATTCATTCTTGATGGATGTCTTGTGCAAGTCCCTTTTCGTAAGTTTTTTATAATAGGTCATAATTTAATTACTATAATAAAATTGGTCGTTCTGGCCTTGTAGCGTATGAAGGAAAGGTCTAAAAATTTTAATTCATACCCGTCTTTCTTTTCAACTGTCATTATTTAACCGTACCGTTATTTTAAAATTACTCAATTTTCCGCGCGTAAACATGCTACTAAAACCCCCCCTTAAACTATAAAACTGTTTAATATGTTCTTACTTACCGTATTTATTAAATTTATAAAATTACTAACAGCATCTCCAACAGCTTGTTTAAGAGTCAAAACTTTAGATGTATATCTGCTTTTCAGGAGAAACGTTTCTTCACACAACATAGAGAAAACTTTGCTTATAGCTTCCAGTACCTTGCAATCGGTATTTCTGACGAATGCTGGACGTAATATTGGTATCAGGTTATCAATTTTCTAAAAAAAAAAGAACAATACATAAGTACTCAAGCTTATTGAAATGTTGGATTTAAAAACATTTGCTCATTATAGTTTTCAATATCAGAGAGAAGTTCAATATAGAACAAGAACAATGAAATAAACAACTGTTTTGGCAGAAATTTATAATTGCATAGTGCCAGTTTATGTAAAACATATTGCAAACAAGTGGTTAAGCTACGACTACAGCCCAGATGGTGTCAGGGTTTAAGCCCAAGTCGAATACTCGGCGGATGGCCTACCCAGTACCCAGTCACTAAAAATTCAATTGTGAAGAAAAGAATGCGGCTATTCAAGCATACTGTGGAAGGCCACAAGAAAGGTAAAACAACCACAACCTCATGCAGCACCAATAAAACTCACAAATGGTAACTGGACAAAAGACAATAAAGAAAAAGCCAGAACTTTTGCGGAACACCTCAAAAAGGTATTCGAATCCTTCCCTTCAGAACTTATCGAAGAAGAAATATTCTTAAATTCCTAGAAACGGTCCACAAAAATGGATTTAATGATTAAAACGTTTAAAACAAAGGAAGTATGTAAAGTCATTATGAAAAATCTCAATAGTAAAAAAAACCCAGGTTATGACTTGATAACTGGCAGGATATTAAAAGAACTACCTGACAAAGTGTTGAGGTTAATTACCATTTTATTTAATGAAGTATTGAGGCTTGGATACTTTCCGCTGCAGCGGAAGGTGGCACAAATAATGAATACTAAAACCGGGTAAAAATCCAGAAGAGGCCATATAGACCTATCGATTCGTTGCCAATATTGTCAAAACTTAAAACGATAATGCAGACAAAGAAACTAATCCCAAACCATCAGTCATTCTACAATAGAACAGTAGAAAAAAATCAATAGAGATTTTGAAGACAAGAAATATGGTTCAGCAGTTTTCACAGATATATCACAAGCATTCGACAAAGTATGGCATATAGGACTTCTATATAAATTGCTTCTATCATATGTAAGCGATAGACATTTCTTAGTTAAATACCAAGATGAATATACGACACTTTATCCTATTAAATCTGGCGTACCACAGGGAAGCATTTTAGGGCCAACTTTGTATATGCTTTACACATCCGATCTACCAATAATGGAAATAAATACCACAGCGATGTTCGCAGATGACACTGCGATTATGTCAACTTACAATAACCCTGCCACTGCCTCTGAACTTTTACAAATCAATCTAAATAAAATTCAGTTGTGGTTAAAAAAAATGGCGAATAAAAGCAATGTGACCTTTTAGTTACAAAGGGAAACACAAGCTGATACCACAAACAGAAACAGTAAAGTATCTAGGTATGCATTTAGATAGTCGACTTACTTGGAAAACCTATATACATATAGACCAAAAGGAAACAACTGAATCTATAGTTTCACAAAATGTATTGGCTTATTGGTGCCACATCCAATCTCTCCCTGGAAAACAAAATTTTACTTTGCAAGTCAATAATCACGCCGGTTTGAACCTATGGAATTCAGCTGTTGAGATACAAGAGAGATTTCAAAATAAACTGCTTAGATCGATGGTTAGTCCCAAATGAAATTATCAGACACGAACCCGGTGTTCCATTAGTGAAAGAAGAAATTAGTGCCTATAGTGCTAAAGGATATAGACTAAAACTGGCAACTTTTATTGTTAGATCCCTAGCAACGAAAGAAAGGTACTTAGAATTACATCAAGAGCTTAACAAAGTCAATTGGGATAGCGGAAGTGAGACGGAAAAGCGAAGAATACATAACTCTCAAAAATGGAAATGATATTGCTTCATAAAAAGGATGACAATGCAGATATTCGAAACTACAGGCTGATTAGCTTGCTATCACAAGTATATAAATTATTCATTATAATTACCGCAAACCGCTTAACCAGAAAGTCGGATGAGAGGATTCGGAACAGCAGATCACTTGTATTGTCTAAAACTCCTAATTCAATACCCTTGACAGTAGCATATATTGACTTTGAGAAAGCTTTTGACACTTTAGAGATGCATACTATAATTAAAGCCCTAGACCTAGACAACTGTCGCATCGATACCTGATACTCAAGCAGAGTATGTAAAACTAAAGATCACATCTGCAAAAATAAAAATAGGCAGAGAAGTTCGACAAGGCGATACTGTCTCACCAAAACTGTTTACCTTAGCTCTCAAAAATGCATTTAAAGAACTAGATTGGACACGATTGGGTATTTATGTAGATGGAAAACACCTACCATACCTTAGATATGCAGACAACATTGTGTTGATTGCTAAAGATGAAGCTGAACTACAACTTATGGTGCAACAGCTTCAAGAAACAACTAGGAAAATTGGCCTCAAAATAAAGGTAATAACAAACAACGTTCTACTAAATATAGAAATAGAATAGAACAAGTGGACTCTTATATCTTGATGATGATGCATGAAAATCAGGACGCAGAATTAAACAAGCGTATCTCACAAGGCTGGGCAGCTTTCCGAAAATTATCCTTCGTACTGAAGAACAAGACTTTTCTAAATAACTTAAAAGCTGAGATATTTGACTCTTGTATAAAACCTGTATTATTATATGTAAAGGAAACGATGACCTCAACAAAGTAATTAGAAAGCTACCAATAACTCAAAGAGCTATGGAGAGGAAAATGTTGGGTGTATCACTGAGGGACAGACACAGAAATGAATGGATAAGGCAAAATAGTGCAGCAACAGATATCGTGACCAAAGTAGCCAAATATAAATGGAGTTGGACAGGACATCTTGTGAGAGCAGAGGATAGATGGACAAATAGGGTTTTGTATTGGAGACCACAAGAGGGACAAGGGAGCGGTAGGAACCTATCGCTGTTTCATAATAAATAAAAAACACACACACAACATTACCGAAGTCAAAAGTATACCACCTCGAATCTGCTACATAATCCTAAAATTAAATTCAAAGAATAATCTTAAAATCATTCACGCATAAGCGTCTCAACATCAGGACGAGGAAGTAGAAGTTTTGCATGACGAGATCAAGCAGTGCTGGGAAGAAAACCGAACCCACTTTACAATATTATGTGGCGATTTCAATGCAAAAATAGGACTCATAACAGACAGATTTAAAACTGCTTTAGGGAACTTCGAAAGTGGGACAAGAAACCCAAGAGGCGAAACAACGACGAGCTTTCTTGGGAAGCAATTTACACCTTACGAATAGCTTCTTCCACAAAAAACTGAAGAGAGGCTGGACATGGATTAGTCGAGATTAACTATGTAATAACAGACAAAAAGAAAATGGTCCAAGATGTAAGTGTGCTAAACAGAATTTCGATCGGCTAAGGGCAACTGTGAAAATAAATGTAGGGAAAGAGAGCCACAGAATGATACAAAAAAAGAATAAAACCGGATGGCAAAATCCAAGTGACAAGCAACAATTCGAGAAAATGGTCACTGAATCACGATCAACTACACAAAACACTAAATAAAGAAATAACAGAGGGTATTTTAAAAGCAGTAGAAAAATGTTGCCCAAAAACAAAACAGGAAGAAAAATTTAGTCAACATATTAAAAGTCTATTACAAATTAGAAGAGAACAGCAAACACAGGAGGATGTAAATTCGCAACAAATGAGACAATTAAACAAGGACATATCGAAGAGTATAGACAATATAACAACAGAACCATCGGACAAACAATAGAAAACTTAAAAATGGCAGAATAGAGATTTTGAAGTCGAGAGATAAAAATGGAAATACAATTACGAACAGAGGCAAGCTACTTCAAGTGGTTGAAGAATTCTACTCGACACTGTACAAAAGTAGAAATGAAAACAAGAGCCTAAAGAGAGTATGTGCTAAATCAAGGATCAGAAGACCTACCATAGAAGAAATACAAAATGTCCTAAAGAAAATCTTCTTCTTCTTTTTCTTTTACCCTCTTATACCTTTTACAGTGTCGAGAGGGCCGGACACACCGAGTCACAGAGCGGTCACCCATCCAAGTTCTAGCCAAGCAGACCCTTGCTTAACTCTCAATATTTCAGTATTACGTACACTCCCACTCTGCCCCCCAAAAAAAAATAAAAAACCTTAAATCACAAGATGGAATTGTAATAGAAGCAATAAAACTTCTTATGAAAAAAATTAAAAACTCTTTTAAACCTCTGCCTATTCAATGGTATCATACCAGAACAGTGGAATAATGTCCCAAAATTATCTTCATCCATAAGAAAGGAGATGCGACCAACTTAAAAAACTGTAGGCCGATAAGTATACTATACCACCTATACAAGCTATTCACTAGATATTACTATCGACGGAATGAGGTTGAATAACCTATGTTTCATCAATGATATAGTACTAGTAGCAGGTAATGTAAGAAACGCTAAGGAAATGCCAGAGCAACTCACACAGGGATTAAACTGTAAGACCAAGTGAAGAAAGTAGATATTCGTCAAAGAACAAAAGTGGAAGATGTAATAGAACGCATAACTGAACTAAAATGGAATTGTGGCGAGATTCAAAGATGAACGATGGACAAAAAGAGTACTGGGATCAAGACCTCGCGAAGACCAACAAAACGACGATCTTAAAAGATAGCCCCAAATTAGATACAGTGTGCACAAGACAGAGATAATTGGGAAAGTTTAAGGGAGGCCTGCGTCCTGCAGTGAATGCAACGGGCTAGGTGAAAAAAAAAGAAGAAGAAGTTAGGAATTAGTATGTACAAAGATTATACATATAGCCAATGGGCGAACACCTCTTCTTCTTCTTCTAACAGCACGATAACCCTAAGTGGGTCTTAGCTAGCTCCTCAAGCTTGTTCCATTCCTTCCTGTTCCTGCTCTTCCTTTCCCAGTCTGTTATTTTCATTTTCGTTAGATCTTCTATTACACTTGCCTTTGATATACATAAGGTGACCATACGTCCTGTTTTGAAAGGGGACAGTCCCGTTTTAAAGTAGTGTGTCCCTGTGTCCCGTTGTCCCAATGAATTACATCGGGATGGGCGTTTGTCCCGTTTTTTAACAAGCAATAATATTTTGCATAATTTTTCACGTATTCCGAAACTTTCGAAATGTTTGTAGCAGATGATCTGACATGTTGCCCTCTATGAACTGGCTTACAAAGTATAAAGTCGCCAAATATTTATGGTCACCTTAGATATACACTGAGAATGTAGTCGTTTACTGAAGTGCAACATTAGGTTAATGTGCAACTGCTAGCTATGTCTTGTTTAGACGAGATGCGCAAATGATTCTTACTTAAAAAATGACCCCCGAGTCAGAGTGCAAAATTTCCCCAAAACATCTTACATTACCAATAAAAGCCATATACTAAGTCACATAGTTTCAAATTAGCATTAAAAAACCAAAAAGAAAATAAATTAAGAAATGTAAAATTCTATAGTCTTCTCGCATACAGTTGTTTACCTCATTGCCAGGTTCTTAGTAAACGACATTTACACTCGATTATTAAAAAAAAAAAATTAACTACTTACATTAACATATCGACTCACTAAAACACTTTCCAAGTCGACAGTTAAAAACGTTTCCAATAAAATCTGAAATGCCTTGGAATTTTCCAAATATTTCTTCAACAACACAGGCAACTTATCTATAAATATATCAGCTATTTCGGTCACATTCTTCGGATTTACAGGTCCTACAATAATTCATTAAACTTTCAACAAAACATTGTGTTATAATTCACTTACTCTGATGAAATTTTACACGAAGGTATTCGGGCTTTCCTGTTACAGTGTACTGAATAGCTTGACACATAATGATAACTAAAGTTTCTTCGCTTTCATGATCCAACGTCTCTGACAATAACATATCAATCATGATTCTCCAATTAGATATTTCAGGGCAAGAATCTAATATTGATTCAACTAATAATGAGGAATACAGCTGCATCTACAAAATTGGTAGAAATTTAGTCAAACCCCAATAAAATAACCAACAGTTGGAAGGTAAAATGAAAATATAACTAAATTTACATACCTTAGGTCTATTAACAAAATGAATAAGTTGTTTAATAACAACTGTTGAATCTAAACGATTATCGACATCGAGACAACTATAAAAATATTTAACTAAAAATTTTCCACCAGCCACAGCTAATAAGGCATGTTTATTATAAACGAATAATATTATAGAGTCACGTGCCTGTCTCTCAATGCTTCTTGGATATCTAAAATTAAAAAAAAACCTTGAAAAAGAGTTAACCTTTTCTGAACGGAAATACTTACGTGCTTATCAGTGTGGTACATATTGCAATGGCAGCAACCGCTACTGAATAATCAATATCATAAATCCTACCGACCACAACGGAGACGAACTTTTTTATTACAGGTTTCAAGTATTCTTTGAATTTATTAGTTTCGACAAGCTTGTGACATGTTTTAAGTGCAGCCAAGCGGACTGCATTTGACTAAAAATAAACATAAAAAGATTTTTACTTTTAGAAGATGATGCTTTTGAAATAGGTATATATCAATGACTGCATTCAGCTGTCAAAAAAAGGGTCTGAATCATTACTTTCCATTCTATTTTTTGTAGTGGATTTCATATAAGTTGGATAGATTTTAAATAATTTAAGATGGAAAGATAACGGTTATAACCACATCAGCGGTTCAAATATATTAAGTATGTCGTTATTAAAAAAAAAAGTAAGGTTATGTAAGTTTATAAAGGATTCAATCAATTACTATGCAAGAATATGTTCTGCTATTTATAAACTACTGTTGAATTATACACATCTCCAATTACTTAATTTGAGTTGGTACGCGGCGAGTGAGGGCGTGCAATTTTTGAGGTTCGATGAATTAAATCTAAAATAGATCCCCTATATAGACTCAATAAGAGGAACGAAAGAGGTAAAAAACTGCTTGAATTTGCTCTCTCAAGAAATTTGCTAATAAAACGAATAAACTAATCGAGCAACGGGAAAGCTAAATGAAGAAAAGACTAGAAATAGGATGAAGTATTGTAACAAAGACGAGTATTAAAAATTGCATTCAAGTTGTTAAATTAACTTGTACACGAGTATTGATGTGACGTCATTCAGTTACTCAGGTCGTTCCACTAACAACGGCACGTATAGAGTGCATCGTACTCATGTAGTATGACACTTGACACGCGCATAAAATAAGGTACTAAAGATTGTAAGAGGGGGTTCGATTTACTGTATATAAGGTTTAAACGAAACACATCAGAGCATGGTTTTCTACCCAGCCATCAACCATGCAGTTACCTCGGTAAATCGACACCCTTCCAGATGTGAATTCACGTAAGATGTTTTAATTTTAACTTAACTTTAATTTGTGTAAATTGTTTAAGTTCATTCTATGGACTTGGTTATTTAAATGTAATTCTGGACTTAGAAAATATTTGTGTTAAATTATTTAAACTCATTCTATGGACTTAGAAAATATTTGTGTAAACTGTTTAAATTCATTTCATGTACTTAGTCGTTTTAAATGTGATTGGAACTTAACGTAATTTTGTGTAACTTTAAAAGGTAATGAGAACTTAGAGTAATTTAAATTTGTTCACTTTGAACTGGGACTTGGAAACATTTATATTGTTTTGTAAACTAAAAGCACGTATAGAAATACATGATTGTTAGTTGAATTTGACTTTGAATTAAAACCTCTCACACAGCTAAGTAAACCCTAAGTAACGGAGTGAGTTCAAAGCCGCTACCATCAGTATTTAATTAACTTATTTTATTTAACTATTATTATTATACAGCCCCAACTCACTACGTTACAGTATATAGAATGGTGCGAAATAAATAAATTGACATGGTGTCTACCATTTTTGAAATAAGAAATTCCAGGACATTTAAGGATTTCCAGGTGCATATTTAAAAAAATTCCATGTCATTTAATACTTTATTAACAAAAATAAAAAATATACATATTTGGTAGGATATAATTTACATATACTGGAGGGAAATTGAGTAAGGAATAAATTCGGTAACTCCGTTAATCTTTGTGACAGACGAAATTTAAAAGACGTGTATCGATTAAAATTACAGCGCATCCGAAAAAGTTATTTTCAGATTTAACTTTCATTTGTTTTAAAAGTTATGACGTCATCAATTGTTTTTTTAAATGACATCCTATATTTTTTTTTTATTTTGATAGAGTATTTTAATCTGTTTTCAAACCTAAACCGATCAGCGTTTAAACATAAAATTCTACTTTTTCCAGGAATTATACAAAAATTCAAGGATTTTCAAGGATTTCAAGTAGGGTTTTTGAATCTCAGTGTTTTTCCAGGTTTTCCAGGAATTCCAGGGCGGTAGACACCATGATTGACTAAAAGGGCAAAAACTACTAAATAGGAGTACAGAATAAGCAGAACAAATAGAAGAAGAAGGTAACGAAGAGGAGGAACAGGAAGTATACCCACCAACAAAAAATGAGTTTAGAGAAATAGTTAAATATCTTAAAAATTTCAAAAGTGCGGGAGAAAACACCATTGTGGCGGAATTAATTAAATACGGAGGGGATGAATTACAGAAAAGATTATACGAGCTAATGGTAGAAATATGAAACCCGAAGTAATGCCAGATGAGTGCACAAAAAAGGAGACAGAGCGATATGTGATAATTACAGAGGCATCGCTTTACTGGATACCATGTATAAAATTCTAGCACATTGTATTAAGGGTAAGCTTAAAACATACACAGAAAGAACAATCGGGGAATACCAGTGTGGGTTTAGAAGAGGCAGGTCAGTGGTGGACCAAATCTTTACCTTAAAGCAGATCCAGAACAAGTGCTATGAATACAAAGTAACGCTATATATTGTCTTCTTGTATTTCAAGCAGGTGTATGACTCAGTCACAAGAAACATGCTTTATAGAGCTATGGAAGATCTGAAAGTACCCCAGAAACTTGTACGATTAACACGCATGACGATGGAACAAACAAAAGGCTGTGTGAGAATCAATGGAAATGTGTTTAATGAATTTAAAATAGGAAACGGACTAAGGTAGGGAGAGGGTAAAATAGAAACAGATAGGGAAGAAATATTAAAAATAGCTACCGAATTCTACAAAGATCTATACACCTCAAACATTGGCAAAGATGAGCTACATGAACTAAGATTAACCACAGAAGAAGATACAGTGGTCCCTGAAATACGCAAGACAGAGATACTGTAACAAAGAAGAGTATTAAAATATTAACCAAACCTTAAATTGCATTCAAGTTGTTAAATTAACTTGTACACGAGTATTGATGTGACGTCATTCAGTTACTAAGGTCGTTAACTGAATAGAGGCATACGTGCGGCGTATCGAGTTACAGCGTTTAAGAATGCTAGGAAAATCATGTAGTAATGAAACCCGATACTCGCTACGTGCTTTAATGCAGTTTTAACAATACCCACGCGTATAAGGTAAGACATTAAAGATTGTAAGAAGGGGTTCGATTTACTGTATAAAAGCGTAACTGAAATGCATCAGAGCATGGTCTTTATCCTGCCATCATCCAAGCAGCACCGACAGTAAATCAACACATTTCAAGATGTGACTACACGTAAGAGTGTTTCATATTAACTTAAATTACTATTCTGGACTTGTAAAATATTTGTGTTAAATTATTTAAACTCATTCAACGGACTTAGTCGTTTAAACGTAATTCTGGACTTAGAAAATATTTGTGTTAAATTATTTAAAGTCATTCTACGAACTTAGAAAATATTTGTGTAAACTGTTTAAATTCATTTCATGTAAAAAGGGGATCGCAAATAAGTATATAAGATTAATAAAATCAACATACACGACACTACAAGCTAGTCTAAAGTTAGAAAAAGAGGGGCCCAAGTTCAAAATACAAAGAGGGGTAAGACAGGTAGACCCTCTCTCTTCTTACTTATTTAATACAACACTAGAGATGTGCTTCAGGGAATTCAAATGGGAAAACATGGGGCTAAATATAAGTGGAAGTAAAATAACGAATCTAAGATTCACAGACGATATTGTTCTTTTAGAAAACTCAGCCCGGGAATTACAAAAAATGTTGGAAAAGAATAACAAACGACAGAGAGGAATGGCGCGCTTATGGCGAGGCCTTTTCCCAGCAGTGGGATGTTTCATCGTGAATACTATATCATATAATTATATCAATACAAAAGAATTAATTGTTAATTTTATTTTATTTTTGTAAAATGTAAAAAGTTTATTTAACTACTAACAATCTTAAATGATGATGGGCTGTAAATAAATAAAAAAATAACTAAATGGAGAAGAACGAACTTGGAATCCAAATGCAAATAAACTAGTTAGCAAACAAAGCAAGCAAAAAAACTAGAAAACAAAAATGAGGGTGGATATGTGAGGATGACTGTGAGGAAACGGAAAAAGAGAAAGGATTACTTAACGATAGCAACCTGGAATGTGTATTGTAAATAACCATACACTATTACAGTAGGAAAGGTCTTGATAATACATATACATATATATTATATAAAAAATAAATGAAAAAGACTGCAAAAAATATATTTACCGCATCCTGAACAAGTTTCATCAGTTTACGAACATATCCAGAGGAAGCAATTATAGATGGATTTATAATAAACCACTTTTGCATTTCGTTAGTAAATAGAACTTTCATGTTGTTTAAATCAGAATCATCACAACAGCTAAAAACATTTATTTTCAATACATCTCATACTGAAATAACTTAATAAAACCTACCAGCGTTTCTCAATCGCATTTTGAAACAGCGAAAGTATTTTCTGTATACTGGCTTTCTGAGTTTTCAATACTTCTAATCTGTCTGTTTCGTCCAGTCTTGAAATCAATAACAAATAATTTATTTTTTTGATAACATCGACATGAATCTTATAAAGGACAGTAGCCATCTTTATTGCTGAAAGAAAAATGCTCATCTAAAATTGTGGCAAAAGAATTTCCTAATATCTACTATTAAAACACAAACAGCACAACTAACCAACGGCAATTCCCGTATGAAGCAGAGATTTTATATAGCTTGCGCTTAGTGATACTATAAAACCAAACAAATGGGCCATACAGGGATCACAGAGCAACTCTTTATCATGCGACACTTCCACTACGTGTTCCATAAATTCGCAGATAATATTCTGGGTTTCTTTCCCCCATTTCGAATAAGTTTTCATTAAATATTTGCCAGTTTCCTGTTTAAAAAAAATTGAATAACAAATAAAACAAAAAGGTAACGCAACAAACCTCTTGATATTCAGGGGGATTACTTTCCATAAAATGAATAACCTGAGGATGATTAGCTTCTCTAAATTGAAATATGCGAGATACGTCTAATTCTTGATAACCACAAACATCGATGAGGAATTGCATTATATCCATAATGGCCTTTTTTGGATTTTGATCAAATAAATGAACCCATTTTATTGCTTCTTCCTGTTACAACAACACATATTATGGTAACCAAATTATAATTACAAAATGCAAAAATAATGGAAATCATACAAGATTTCATTACTTACAAGAGGATCTAAAGATGTTAAAATCATGTTGTATAATGTATCCTTATATTTGGGTTTAAATAATTTCCAATCTTGACCTTTAGGAGCAGCTTTACGTTTTTTTACAGTAACACCTTCATCTGCAAAAGAAAATAATTTGTTTCAATTGCAATTTAGTTTTGGTAATCAGGGAAGAACAAAGCAGTACAAGCATAACGGGTTCAACTGCAATTTCTTAACAGAAGGAAAACAATTAATTGATTTTAGTTCTATTATAAATATTTTAACCTTCAATCTAGTCTGTTTTTTGCATAGAATCCAAATCCAGAATCGGAGAAAGGAGAAAGGGTTTTTAACCAACAAAAAATATGGTACACTGTTCTTGTGTTCTTAGTAATTAAAAAATGGTATTCTTGCAATTTCGAGATCTATAATGTGCCTCAAATAGGTATTACATATTACATATTGGAACATAATTACAAAAAGTGCAGAAAAAAACGGAGAAAAGAAGGAATGATTGGTATGATAAAGAACATGAAGAAACAGTGGAAAATATAAGACGAGCAAGATTCAGATTACTACTCAGAGAAAAAAGCTAGGAACAAAGCACACAATATACAGGGTGATTCAAATTCGACCCTCACCATGGGGATCTCCCTTATGAACGGAGTTAGAGGGAATGTTTAAATTTGGCAAAGTTGCTATTTTTTGTTCTCTTTAAGAATCCGCCGGCAAAATTGACTTGCGACAATTGACGATCGAAATATTTTGAAAAATCGAAAAAAGTGTGATTTAGTTTTTTGCTTGTGGCGCTCTTATTTGAATTTATAATTAAAAACTAAAAACACATTTTCATAGCCATTTTTTCTCCTCTATCTGATGGTCTGGTTATAATTTTATTAGCACGTTTCGTCTCTTGAAGGTCATCATCAACTTTCTTATTTCTTATGGGGGCCATTTTGTTTTTTTACAAATTCAGATGCTCACTTTTTCTCTGATTACAACGATATATGATATGTAGGGAAAATATTCTAAATTTAGTGCTTAATTCTCAAAAAAAGCGTATGTAACTTAAAATCATGTCTGCCATGCATTGTTTAAAAACAATGGAGCATCTAGTTAGGTCGCTTTTGTTTACTTGTGTAATTGTTACTGCCAGTGATATCAAAATATCATAATATTATAATAATGAAGCTCGTCATGAACCTAATCTAACGAAAATACCGGATTAATGAGAACAAAATTGGAAAATTTAATACACATTAAAAATAAAAACAATTTATTACAATAAATGTTCAAATAATCTGCCGTTTTCATTAATGCATAAAAAGCGACCTAACTAGATGCTCCACTATTTTTAAACAATGCATGGCAGACATGATTTTAAGTTACATACGCTTTTTTTGAGAATTAAGCACTAAATTTAGAATATTTTCCCTACATATCATATATCGTTGTAATCAGAGAAAAAGTGAGCATCTGAATTTGTAAAAAAACAAAATGGCCCCCATAAGAAATAAGAAAGTTGATGATGGCCTGCAAGAGACCAAACGTGCTAATAAAATTCTAACCAGACCATCAGATAGAGGAGAAAAAATGGCTATGAAAATGTGTTTAGTTTTTAATTATAAATTCAAATAAGAGCGCCAAAAGCAAAAAACTAAATCACACTTTTTTCGATTTTTCAAAATATTTCGATTGTCAATTGTCGCAAGTCAATTTTGCCGGCGGATTCTTAAAGAGTACAAAAAATAGCAACTTTGCCGAATTTAAACATTCCCTCTAACTCTGCTCATAAGGGAGATCCCCATGGTGAGGGTCGAATTTGAATCACCCTGTATGCAGGCGAAAAAAGAGAGAACAGCAAAAGAAAAATATCAATGAAATTGAAGATCACATAACAAAAAGAATATAAAGAAATTTTATAAGGATTTAAGATTAAAGAATCAAGGATACAAAGCCCCTCCATTTCAGGTGAGAAATAAATCAAGGAACTTATGTATAGAAGAAAATGAAAGCTAAGAAAGCATGCTGGAGCAACCTTTAAACAATTTCCCTGAAAAAAACAAGTATACAAAGAGGAAGAAAGAACAGGAGATGTCACAGAAGACGAAATTCAACAGGTAATTAAAGACGAAGAATAATAAGAGCCCAGGTTCAGACAAGATACAAATTGAACTTATTAAGAATGCAGGAAAAGAACTAATTACAAGAACATGTGATCTGATTAAAGAAGTATGGGAAAAAAGAGACAAGGTGAAGCGTCCTGTTTCTCCGCTTCCTGAATAACATTTCTGTTTGACCGGTTTTCCACGCTAAGGCGTTCGAATTCCCTTTTCTTGAGTTAAATCTACGCGCATTCTAAAAGTTGGCGCCTGCGTGCGACACGGGACGCCAACAGCAATAACTCGAACAACAGAAAATGGCTGAGGTTGTTTGACGCACAAAAGTGTAAAAAAAATTGAATTGCTTGTTAATGTGTCTGTGCAAATGGAATGGTTAAAATGGAAACAGAGCATTTGTCCAATGCCTTTAATTAACTGGCATTTGCGAAATGACGCAAGAATTACCTTTTATTCGCAATTAGCCGTATGCAGCGGTTTTCAGCAGTTTATCCAAAGCCAAAGGGCCCCAAAGGGAGGCAAAATCCAAGGCAATTGTATTCATGAATTCGAAGCTGTTAGCCAACGTTTTTGGAATGAATCATCTGGCTTATGTTAAATACCGTTTAATAACAACAGTTAGTTGTTAATTACTTCAACCAAGGTACATCACAGTTAACTACTGTCTAAATTATCTATCTTATCAACAGGTGAGCTAGTCCAACAAACTATGTTTTTTTTTTAATATTAACGTTTAACTAAATACAACTGTGTGTTAGCTTATAACTTAATATTACTGTAAAGTTCTATATTATTTAAAGCTTAATTCAATATCAAGTCCGATTTTCCTGTTTAACTCAGGTATCTCCTAGTAGCAAGAGAGAGATGGAGTTGTACCATAATGATAGTCAACCTCAATAAATGAGATGGCACTTGCAGAGAGCGTACAAGAAGAGCTATCAAAACAAAAAATAAATTACGAATACCACTTCGAAAATATAAGAAATAAATGCAAAGAACTGCTGCTTAACCAAAAGGGCTGCAGCAAGATAAAAACTAGGCCTGAAACTAAACAAACTGCTTGCTGGTTAGAAACTATTCAAAATGAAGTGCAGCAGATAAAGAGTGACTGGAAGCGATACCTAAGCACCAGAGCATTACCTGACTTAAGAAACATACAAGAACCAAAAGAAAAGGATAAAAGAAATAGTAGAAAGTGCAAAAAGGGAAAAATTCAGAAATAAAATTGAAACAAGCAACAGAGAAAACCAGAAGCTCATAAGATTTTAAAGAGTCCTAAAAACGAAATCGGTGATAAAAAATATCCTAATTAAAGACAGTAGTCCAATTGCAACAGAACAAGGGAGAATGGAGAGATGGAAGAAGAAAAAGGAACATTTCGACGAGCAGTTAGGAGCATAGAAAGGAATACTGGAAAATAAGAGCATACCAAGGTCTATGAGAGCAAACGAAGGAGAAATAACGACAGATGAAATAAAGGAAACTAAAGTCTGGAAACACCAGGTTACGATAACATTGCCCCAGAAATATTAAAACCAGAAGAAGAATGTAAACTACTGGGAAAAGTTATAAACCTAGTGTGGAAACAATGTCAGATCCCAAAAAATTGAGAAATGGCTAAAACTGTGGTAACTATAGTGGTATCTCGCTCCTGAGTACGGCTAGAAAAGTCTACGAAAGAATATTGGAAACCAGGTTGTGAAAACAACTAGAGAAAGAGCGGGGCAGATTCAGACCAACCAGAGGTACCCAGGATCTGACATTTGTTGCAAGGCAGTTAGTAGAAAAGGCAATTTAACAAAATTCGTAAATCTGAAAAATGTGTTTGACAATGTTCCGAGAAAAAATGGGTAAGGATACACTGCAAAAAAGAAATGTCTCTATGGAACTGTTAGAAGCTATTAAAAGTTTTTAAAGAAATTGTATTAGAACAGGAAATTAAATGTCAGAAAGCTTTGTAACAAATCTCGAAGTTGGACAAGGGGGATAATGAATCTGTTATTATTTAGGGTAGTTATGGACGAAATCATAAAAATTTCTAAAGGAAGTTGTATACATATGAAGTGGGATACAGAACAGAAGAAGCCATCTTGCAAGGCATTCCAGATGAGTCTGGAGCTTTGGAATGAAGAACTTAAGGTGGAAGATCCGTCAGTGGAAGAAGCGGAGAATTTTAAATATCTGGCGGTGCTTTACAAAAAATCTGGAAAACTGAACAGTAAACTTACCAGCAGGATTAGCAGTGCAGAGAAGTTATATTGTAACAAAGGCGAATGTAAAAATAAACAAAGTTTAAAATGAATTTAATTTATTAAATTCATTCATGTGTAGTTGAAATGACGTCATTCGATTAGGACATTGATTAGACAAGCCGCACGCGCCGTTGAAACCTGATACCCTGTACGTACTTTTGTGTAAATTCCACAAGCGTGAGCAATGCTGACCAGCATTCTTGTAAGATAACAATTAGATATTTCCCACGATTATTTTAAGCGAAGGGATCAATTTACTGAATAAATACGGCGAGAAATTAAGCCAAAAATATGGTTAAGTTTGCTCTATCAAAGAAGCAAACTGATACCCTCCAAGGCGATACTTGTTCGCAGTTACATGTAAGATAGTTTATTTGTTAAATTAAACTTGTACGAAATATTTGTGTGAACCGTCTAAATTCTATTTACGGACTTAGACGTTTAAATGTAACTAGAATCTAGTTCTCAAATGTCAAAGATTTTATTTAGAATCTGAACTTAGAATAAATCATGTTAATTTAAAATTAGTACAAATTGTGTAAAATACTGAATTGTAGACTCAGACAAAGATTGTAAGATTTGGTAACACTAAAGCACGTAGATAAAATATATAAATGTTAGTTGAATTGGACTTTAATTTAATACCTCTCGCAATAAAGCCAAGCTATCTGCAAGTGGCGTTGTTGGTCAATGACTCTACCAAACTAATCTCAATAACTTATTTATATTAATTATTCACAATAACCCAACCCCTCGCTTCGCCACAATATTACAGAATTAACAAATGGGTTTTATGTAAAAGGGAAGCGAACAAACAAACAAAAGTGAATTATACTATGTACCAGTGACTACAGTAGCGAATCCTAGGTATTAACAATGCAACAAACATCAACGCTACAGGCAAGTGAAATGAGGTATGTATGTAAAATAAATGGAGTAACCAAACACGAGTGGATAAGGAATGAAGTATTAAGAGAACAAGCTAGAGTACAGCCCCTTATTAAGACCGTGGAAAATAGCCAGCTACGATGGTGGGAATCGGCAGGCTCCCACGGAAGATATGGGAATGCAAGCCTACAGGAAAAAAAAAGCAGAAGAGAGGCATAGATTTGAGACAAGCGAGACAATCAGTGACAAACAGACAGCTTTGGAGAGCTGCGTATATGAACTACACCTAATCAGAACCCTTATTACACGAATTACAGCAGAAAACAGAAGGTTACAACACAAATTTACGATACGAGCGGTAGGAAAAGTAGTGTAGGGGATCCGAAACGAAAAGAGATATTACAACTGCAGAAATAAGTCAAAAGGGAAAGAAATATCTAAAGCTGTAAAGTAACACTGTAAGAGCCACCCAAAAGAACTGAGAAAATGAAAGGATACGAGGAAAGAGCGACAATATGGAAGAATTAAAGGCAATAATGGACACGAACTCAAAGAAAAAATAAAGGAAAATAACCAAAGAATAAGAAAAAACAATGAAGAAATAATAAGACTCACAGAAGAAATGATAAAGATAGTAGTAGTAGCTTCTGGGCACATAAACGATTACTTAAAAATAAAAATATTTCGCTAAACCTTAGAAAGAAAGTATTAATTTTCCCTTCCATTACGTATAGGCAAATGAACAATAGAAGTTTTTGAAATAAGATAAGAACTCTAAATGAAAAAAGAAGGAAGGAACTAAATGCATAATAAACAAAGAGAATTATTTTTTATGGTAGCCATACACGTACCGGCCGGCCTGTCAGTTACGCCTGAACAGTCCGCCGGCAGACCGGCGGCCTGTTGAACTGAAAACCCCATACACCTTCAGTTGAAACTGTGGTTGAAACCAGGCCGGAGAGCACCTGACATAATGTGATCATGTTCCCCAGTGATGAAGATGCGCGAGCGATTATCGCTTTAATAGTTGTATTAGAGGCTAATAAAAAACGGAGAAAAAAGTATGGTGTAAAGAGTGGTTGCTGAGGAGACATGCGTATTCACACGCCAATTTGCTTAGTGAATTGAAACTGGCTCCAAAAGATTGGCACAATTACCTAAGAATGGACGAAAATACGTATTTACAACTTTTGTCATTGGTTGCGCCATTAATTGCGAGAAAAAAATACAGTGATGAGAAATGTGATCTCCCCACATGAACGACTGACGGCAACGCTGAGGTTTCTAGCTACTGGGAGAAGTTTGGAGGACCTGAAGTTTTCTACGATCAAATCACCCCATGCACTTGGCAAAATTATACCTGAAACCTGTGAAGCAATTTACAAGGTTCTACATAGGGATCGTGGTAATCTGGTGACTTCACTTTCCAATGACACATTTCACTTCGGTATAAACTGATGAATTCCTCCAAACACTGGTTTTCTTTTTCACGTGACATTTTTTAACTATGAACAGACGAGGTTAAACAGGACGCGCAATATATTCTGAGTATATAGGTACTATCTGACAATCGGACTGACTGACGGCCTGTCGCCTCACCCCACTCACGAACCGGTGAGCCGGATGGACGAACGTGTTTTCGTTCGTTTTCCGGCCTCCGGTTCAGTCAGATCTGACAGGCCTGCCGGAACCCACCCACATTCCGGCCGCCGGTCTCCCGGCGGACTGTTCAGGCGTAACTGACAGGCCGGCCGGTACGTGTATGGCTACCATTTGTAAATACAAAAGATATATTACAAGCATGGAGAGAACACTACACTGAAAAATTTAAAAATAAGGGAGAAGAAACACAAACGGAAGAAGCTGAGATGAAAATGGAAAGAGGCGAACAACAACCAAAAGGAAAAATTAGAGGCAGGAATTAAGAAGATTAGAACGGGAAAGGCTAGTGAAGCAAATGATATACATCCAGAACTGATGAAATGGATGGGAGAAGAAGGAAAAAACTGGTTATTGAAGATACACAAGGAAGCATGGAGGATTAACAAGATACCAAAAGAATGGGAAGGAAACTTAATAATTCCAATCTATAAAAAGGGAGAAGAAACATGCTCCGAAAACTATAGAGCTATTTGCTTATCTTCAGTAGCGTTTAAATTTTTTTAGGAAAGAAAGACAGACAATATATTCATCTTGAGGAATTTAATAGAATAGAAAAATGAAAAAAGAAAAGGGTTGATCGTGAACCACATATATGAAGAAGGAATAGATGAAAACATATGGTGTAAAGAACAACAAATTGAAAGGGTTAACGGCCTGTGAACATCTGGGAGCTATGTTCACAAGTGATGAGACCTAGAGACCTAGAAATACTACACAAACAAGTTTGGAGAAAGAGATATGGAAATTTCAACAGAAGAAGAAACAACCGAAGAAGATGTAAACAACAAAATAAATGGCGACATATTACTTGAAGAACTCGAAGCTCTAAAGAAAACAAAAAATGACAAATCACCAGTGGAAAACAATATACTTATACCCAGAATTACTAAAGAAAGGGGGAGTAGTAGTAATCCAGTGGTTGAGACGCATATGCCAGGGGGCATAGATGACAGAACAAATTCCGGAATAATTACATTATTATTATTACATAAATTATGTAAATCCCTATGATGTAACGATAACGAAACTCACTGCAAACTTTTGTCGCCTACATATTAATAAGTATTCCTCAACAAATATCCTTCTAGAACGCCTCTGCCAAAATGCTACGTCAAGTACGGTATATGAAATGTAACAGCTAATTCACTACAATCCATGTCGGAGAATATCGCATAATTATCATTTACAGTCCTAGTTCAAAACCCTTGCTCCAAACTAACTAAGTAACTAATCAAATCAAACTGGCTTACCAGATAAATCAGAGGTGTCATCCGTGTACTTAGCTGGAGAATTTTGTATATTTGACAAAACTTCAGAAAACGAACTTCCGAACAATGGAAATGCACCACCCTCTACACACTCTGCATCTGTGGGCTGTTTTGATGCTCCATCACTGCTCGTTAAAGGTGTGCTACTATAAATAGACTCTTGGGGAATATCAGGTACAAGTCTGTGTCGACTTCGTTTACGTAAGTTGACTGCTGCGGAACAACTAGAAGCAACACTTGATATGTCGGAAGGCACAAACGATCGTGGTGGCTGTCCTGAAACCGGTGTACTATGACCGTGTGATGCAAACTGAGTAAGTTCTCTAATATTTGTAGAAGTAGATGGACCATTATTTTCAGTGGTATTACTGGTCGACATCTTAAATGATTGGTTTCAATATCACAGTTATGACTAGTAAGAGGAACTTGGTATTGTACACTTATTAAACGCACTGGTTTATTTTAATTGTTAATTGTCTGTGTTGTTCAATGAAGGTTACAAATCAAACATTTGACAAATAACTGTTTATCTGCTGTTTCACCGGGAAGACTTCTGATTGGTTGCTACGGCTACGCAAACTGTCTTAGATTGTAACTACTATAGGGTAGTTACGGTTTTTGTACTTTTTCTTGTTTATTTATTACAATAAATTTTAACTGTTTATTTAAAAGTACTGAGGCACATCAATATAACAGATATAACATCATAAGATAGGAATTAATAATTTAAGCAACCAAAGGGTACCAAGAATTATGCTATTTTAAAATCTAAATATTCAGTATTTCTTCACAGAAAACTTGACCCAACGACTATCGTCATATTTTTTAAGTTTATTCGGTTATTTATAACGATTTGTAATTAATACTCACGGATGCTGACAGTAACGGTACATGAACTACAGCCAAATGACAACTTGAAGATGGCCACGTTTAAAGATTTGCAGTCATAACAATTATGTAACCTCTTTTTTTGATTTAATTTTAATTATAATTAGCAGTTTTACTAGTTAACATTCGATATAGTTTTATCTTTAAGTATAATTAAATAAATATTTGGTAGCATACAATTGGTAAGACATAATTTATCAAGGTGTAAACCGCATAACAATTTTTATTTCTAGAAATTGAGTACCTCGTTAATTAAATACATATCTACTATAATTTACACATCATGAGTACGAAAAATGAGTTCTCGGATTCCAAGGTACTACCAGAATTCGTGGTAATAAAATCGGAAAATGAAGAAAATTTTGAAACGGTATCGGAAACGAATCCGATATCGAATAGAGATTATAAAAGTGAAAGTAACAATGGATTAATTAATACTATTAAAGAAGAAATAGAAATGAAATTTATGGATTCAAACGACATTGAAATGTATGCAACAAAAGCTGAAGAGATTGATATAGAGGAAAACGTTTTAACAAAACGAGAAGAAGAAGCGAATTTAGTTGTCGATGGAAACTTCGACGGTGGTATTTCTATATATAATTTTCTTTGCAATACAAACGTGTTACAACAAACCATGAATTCAACTGAAAACTCCTTTAAATGCAGTGATTGTGATTATAGTGCGAACGAATTAGAATTATTAAAGCTACATCAGAAAAGTTCACACAGCAGTTTTAAATGCGATCAATGCGATTTTTCATCAACATATAAGCGTTACGTAATAAAACATATGAAGGAACATAATAGTGATAAACCAATCAAGTGTAACCTTTGTAACTATGCTACCCATAAGAAGAAATTTTTATTAAATCATATGAAAACGCACGTTGCACAACAATCATTTAAATGCAACGTTTGTTCCTATGTTGCAACGGAAGAAGCGGATCTAATCAAACATAAGAAGATACATGGTTATCAAGGACCTTATAGATGCAGTAGATGTAATTATTTAGCTACTAAAACCACCGACCTAACGAGACATATTGTCGTAGCTCACACAGGTAAAGAAACACTAAAATGTAATCGATGTGATTATAAAACTACAGATTCGCAATATTTAGAAAAGCACATGGAAATTGTTCACAACTTCCAAAAGCCTTTCAAGTGCAAGAAATGTAATTTTAGCACGTCGGGAAAGTACGAATTAGCCATTCATAAAATGTCGCATACCGCAAAGACACATTTTAAATGTTTAGAATGCAATTATGTAACCCATCACTTTTGTTCGTTGAAGATACACCTTAGAGAAACCCATCGGAAAAAACCATACCAATGTAATTATTGTGATTATAGCACTTCACAAAAGAGTGTGATTATGACTCATATTAATGCTCATATCGGAAAGTCACCCTTAGGCGCAATAAATAGAATAATTAGTTACTTGTACGAAGAATATTGATTATTAAAGTGAAGATATTTATTTAAAGTTGAAACAAATTCGATTTATTTTATTTACAATAAATTTTAATAACGTAGAAATTGAAAGATGTGTTTATTTGTATAAATAAAACAGGATGTTCAGGTTAAAAGTAATATTCATAAATTCCAAAAAGTAATTAATGTATGAAGGTTGCTGCGCCTTAGCTTAAATCCACTTGAAAGTAATAAAAACTAATAGAAAAGAACCGAAAATCATACTTTTTAATCGTGTAAATGTTAACAGCTTATTGTTTTACAAGTATTATAATAATAAGTAGTATTTAAAAACACCTTGCAGCTTTGGACGCTATACTTGAAATATTCCTTCATTCTTTGTTGAATGTAACATTGAAGACACGCGACTCGAGCGACGCTGAAGTGCTTGATTTGTATATAAATCAGCTGATTCCAAGCACTTCAGAGTCGCGTGTCTGCCCGTGCAATGGTGGCGCCGCCTGGCCACTGAAGGAAAACTAAGCATAAAAATGCTGTCAGATTTTACACTTACTCGGCGAATCTGATTGTTATGTGATCAGGAATACTACCAACCTTAGTCATTTTATAAATACATTAATATCTGAAAGCACAAATGTGTTTTGCAAACCAAAAATGGATGGTGAAAAGCAACTTGAAGAATTTTCCTTAAATTTATTAATAAATCATAGATCCACCTATTCTATATAGGTACACAGCTTAGGAATCTGTTTAAATGCGGAACTATAGGAAAAATCAGATAGTTTTAGATATAAATATCGGATATTTTTTGGTTTTGTAAAAAAGGATTTAGGATACTGGATATATTTAAGCTAATCGACAGCAATCCATTGTGTACAGTTTTATTCAATCGTTAAGTTAGGTTTACGTTATAACAACACTATTTCGGATTTTTAAGAAAATAAAAATATTTTAAATGAGCAAAATATACGTAATTATTTTTATGATTTACTAAAATTGACGAAATTTAACTCCTGTATGGTTGGCGCATTTAACCATTGCAGTACCAAGGCCAGCTATTTAAATTGAACATAAATATTAAGGCCTTCCCAGTTTATTTAGCCAAGACGCAATTAGAAACAACGATGGCGCCATCTATGGTGGATTTACAAGATTTACTATAAAAACTGAAGAGAAAAATGTAAATTTTTCAAGAATAGAAAATACTTTTTTTGTTAAATGTATTTAGTTAGAAAATATTTAAATAAATGTAGGAATAAAATCTCATGTATCTATACAAAAATCCACCACAGATGGCGCCATCGTTGTTTCTAATTGCATCTTGGCTAAATAATACGTTTATTGGTTATAAAAGTTAGTGAAAATTTCATCTGACGTTTAATTTTAACATTTATGTCGAAATAAGATTCACTGTCTTTTGATAAGTTGAAAAATTTTAAATGCATTTATTTCAGAATTTACTATGTTTAATAGAGCTGTTCATAGATGGCACTACCTAACGACAAAATTTTTAGTTTACCCAATTAAATCTCTTTCGTTTACCATAATGTGAATGCGACAGCCATACAAGTTCTGTCAAGTTTAGTAAGACATAATTATGTTATATCATTAAGTTGTAGCGTTAATCTCCCTGTCCGTCTCTTATACCTTTACAATATCCCTCGACACTCTAAAGGTATGAGAGGGTAAAAGGAAAAGAAAGAAAATTGTAGTTAGAGAATCTGATTATAATAGAGTAATACCCTGAGTACTGTTTGAATAGTAGATTATTCTACAAGTAAAGAAAACCACCTTTCTTATGCATTGAATATGCAATTTTTTGTGTACTTAAATGGAAAAGTTCGAATGAAGTTAATTTTCTAGACAAATTTATCAAAGTTATGTCTGTACGGAAACATAGCAACGATTTAAAACAACTGCAACACGTACGTAGTAACAAGTAAACAAAGAAAATAATTTTTACAGAAAGTCATGGTTTATGTGAAGATTCTCACGAAATTTTAGAAGCAGCGGAAAAAGCGACTTCAAATTTGCTTCCAACAAAATCGCGAGAAAAATATTTGAAATGTTACGAACTGTTTTGTCAGTGGAGAGCACGAAAAAAATTGGAAGGTATCAGTGAGAATATTATGTTAGCATTCGTTTTGGAAAAGGTAATAACTACATAAATTAAAGTATATTTTATTTTTTGTTTGTGTTTTGTAGTCTAGAACTTTAAAGGCATCATCGGTGTGGTCGACCTATTCAATGTTAAGAAGTACTTTACAAATAATTGACAACGTGGACATTTCGAAATATCGACAACTAATTGCATTTCTAAAGAAACAAAGTGAAGGGTATGAACCGAAAATGTCGAAAGTTCTGACGTCCGAACATATTTTAAAGTTTCTTAACGAAGCACCAAATGAGTCTTTCTTATTTATGAAAGTGGCCTTAATTTTTGCTATAAATGGTTCATGCCGAAGCGAAGAGTTATGCTCATTATCACTTGACGATGTAGAGGAAGCTGAATCGGTTATTATCGTAACATTACATAACACAAACACAAGAAAAAAGCGAGTTTTTACTGTTACTTCCGAAGCAAATGGAATTGAATTGTATAAAGAGTATCGTAAGTTGAGACCTAAAAATGTTAGCCATCGTAGGTTATTTTGTTGTTATTGGAATGGTAAATGCAGAGTTAAACCTGTGGGAATCAATACATTTTATGGAATACCAAAGAAAATAGCAGAATATTTACGACTTCCAGAAGCTAACAGTTATAGGGTCAGGTGGGATAATTGTAAACAGTTTTTATGTGTTTCAAGTAGTATTTGATAAGTTTTTCATTCTTACTAACAGTTCTAATGTAAATACATCATTAATTACCCAAAAAACAGCTAGTAAGGTGTAGAAACTCAATTTACAATTACCCCATAGTATTTAGAATTATTACCCCAACAAAACGGGGTAAATGTAAATGAAGATCTTTGTTTCCCTTGCTTATATTCATTTAAAATTCTGGGGCAATGGTAAACAATGCTGTCTAATATAAATTATGTACATTGGTTGAAATTTAGAACAGGTTAACATTTGCCCATTTACATTTACCCTGTTCATCTATTGAGTGGAATGGTAGGTTAAAATGATGTTAATTTTTTATTGTTTTAATGAAACCAAATAATATTTACAGTTTAAACAGGAAGCTGATAATTATAACGAATTTTTTATTTTTCAAAAACACTAACTGAACCTAGAAACATATACACAATGGACCTGTCTTTTTCAGTTACTCTTGGTTCCAGTAAAACAGCTTGAATTATTTGAAATGATATGGATGAGATATCATTTTCCTGAAGTTTAAATTCAGTGGAAAACTTGTCAAATCTTCTGTATCCTAAAACAGTTAAGTCACCTGTTTCTTCGTCGATATTATGGATGGAACATCCATATTTATATTATATATTTATATTTATTATACGTACGGTGGTGGGGTAGAGCAGGGGTTTCCTTATTTGGAAACCATCTGATCACCATCGTTTTTTTTCCTTTCCGTTTCCATTTACTTAAAATAATCTAAATTGTACTTTTTATTTATTTATTATGGAACTTTTTGGGAAATAAAAAAGTATTATTATTATTATTATAATGAACAGTTTTTCTTGTACCACCTGAGAAATCTAGTAAAAATGAACCAATTTTTAAATCGACCCACTGTGGAGTTTCATATGAAATTTCTGTAATATTCTGTGAAACTATGAAATCATCAATATCATCATCATAACTTTCTTTAAACGAAACTTCGCTGGATTCTGGTGCTTCAGAATCTGCTTTTGCTTTCAGTTTTTTTGATTTACTCTTCTCTGTCTTTTTCTTTTTTGCTTCTTCAGCTTCTTTTTGTTTCTGTAAGACTTCTTCCGTTGTAAGAATTTCACCGTATTTTACAGATTATGCTAAAAATTTACAATTACCCCGTAATAGCATTTACATTTACCCTATTTAAGCCTATTTAAGCGGAGTAATTGTAAACACCCAAAATTACTAGAGTAAATAAGCAAAATTTAAGGTTATGTCACGTGCTAATTCCGCACTAAGACAACCTATAAGGCGACGTCAAAGTCGGTGGCTCGCGGCTAACAAGCAGTCGAAAAAGGGGGGTTCGAAACGCTAAACCCTTCAGATGAGGGGTCTTAATCGGGAGGAAAAATGGGCGCCACTGCGGTAATCACCCAAGTTGGTCTCGAGGAACATACCGCAGATGATTCCTCTGGGCTTGAAGGGGGTTGGAGTGGCTGCACCCTACTGCTGGATGTTACTTACCCTTACTTACTGTAAGAAAACACTGGGGTACTGGTAGCCAGGCTCACAAAGCTATACACAATTATTTCAAAATAAACACGAAAACAAATAAAAGGCAAGAATGAATTAATGAAATTTAATGAATGTAAGAAATATTCAAAACATGGCACAAAATGAATCTATAAGTTCTATCTTAAATTATGTAAAGGGATGATTGAGGGATGCCACATTTACTCAAGCTACGGCAAATATAGTTAACAGCTAGACTCCCTTAATCGCAATCAAATGAGTGGTAATGACAAAACTTAAGCTAAAAATCTGATTACAAATGATTTCAACATGCAATATAGAATTGGTAAATGTCGTGACAGTTCACACTGTTTCTAAATCGTTAACACTAAAGCAAATATAATACGCACTGGTTGATGAAGTGAACACTTCGCCCGAACAGATTAAACAAAAAGAAGGATGCTTGATGTACCATGAGATCAAAAAAAAGATGATTCTGAGCAGGCCTTGACTAGTACAACACGATTGGCAAGACTGATTTCAAAATGTGGCAGTAGGTTAGAGGTTAATAAATGTCAAATAAATTAAAACACAAAACAGTATTTATTTAGGGAACAAACTGAAAACTAAGATGAATACATGTCTGTAAATTGTGTTTTTTGGAAAAATTACACTAGTATTACAACGATAAACTTAAATAATTCTGGAAACAAGATTGCAAAACTAACTTACATTTGAAATGTCACTGTCACATTATAATTCATAGGCATTCTAGAACCAGTGTAACCAACCGTGTTGTACTAGTCAAGGCCTGCTCAGAATCATCTTTTTTTCGATCTCATGGTACTTTAATTACAGACAATAGTTGACTGATGCCTGTCTACAAGTGAACCGTAAAATACGGTATTGAATGGGGTTGAAACTGGTAATATTGCAGCAAATACAAAGGGGCAGCCTGAAATATCGTTACCTGGGAAAGGGCTTAGTTGAGGGTAGCCCAGTGAAAGCGATGGTAGGTTTCGAATGCCAGGGAGAGAGTAGCAGCGGTCGGCGAAGAAAGGGAATGGTGTCCTTTCCCGGAAACAGGTGTGAAGACAAACGGGATGCCCTTGAACTGGTAGGTTCTTTAATCCAAAACGAAACCTTGTGAAATGCTAAACTTCAACGAGACTTTCACCCGGAACTTATATTTTCCGGATCGGCAAGGCACTCTCTGTGAGAATCCGACAATATGTCGTAAAATAATTTTCCAAAACTAAACGAGAACGAGATGCTTTTTCGGGATTTACTACCAAGGCCGGAACGAAAACTTGCACGACCGATTGATTTGAAAGCTTGCTAAACTCTGAGTCGTTTCTTCTCTTTTTCGTTAAGCCAAAAGGATGTTAGAAAAAAATGGACGAACGGGCCTTGACTATACGACTAGAGTAGAACCATTAACACCAAAGATTAATACACATACTTTACGGTTCCGATTTTAGTGGGATATCCCGCGTCCTACTAAGAAAAGACTATCACTGGCGGGAATTTTAAATATTTATTCATTTGACCGCTTTTAAATTACCATTTACATTTACCCCAGTTTTACAATTACCCCACCTGACCCTACAGGGCAATGTATGCGCCGAACATCGGCTACATTGTTAATTGATAAGGGAATCGGTATTTCTGATTTAAAAAGACCACATACAAAATAAAAATTTTCTGTGATGTGAATCAACAAAACATTTCCGAGAATCAGCATTTAGTAAATCTACTGTCTTCATCAACTTTGAGCGTCAACACGTCATCAGCGAATGATTTTCCCTCGATAGGTAGGAGTGTAGCAGGTGGATTATCTTTTTATAACTTAACAAACTGTACGTTTAATATTTATGAAAATAAATCGATTAAATAATTGTTTAAAAAAGTTATTTGTTACTGTGTTGCTAAGGAGTAAAGTGAATTAAACTTTCCACGTTTCTTACGTGTTGAACATGCTATTTTTTGTGTAAATGGAAAAGTTCTACTGAAACTAATTTTCTGGACAAATGTTTTTAATTTATCAAGGTTAGACGTAGCCAAGGCGTATGGCTTCGCCTCGTGAACTAAACTTTTCCTTTGGTGGATAAAATATCTCTTTATTCACTTGTACCATAAATAGCAATTTTATCATCGGATTGTTAGACTACATAGTATATAAAAACAAAAAAATGTTTGAATAAAATTTTTAAATACAAATCAAATTGTTTTATTAATCATCACTTTTTTTTATTAGGCCTACTGGCATCGATTGCCACAATCATTAGTCTACTAAACTTAATTAATAGCTTAACCAGCATGTTCAAATGCTAACCGTGTTCCAAATTGGCTATGGTTGTGTTCAAACCCACGATCTTCCAATTATGAAGCAGGCACTCGCCCGCTATACCATTGAGAGTCCCACCACACTTTTGGTTTATTAGTTAGTTTTTATTTAATTTACTTGCTATTGCTACACAGCCTTAAATAGAGTTTGGTCAACTAATCTGTACATGTATCAACTCAATTTAACTTATAGGTAACTTTAAATTAGTTTACCTAATCTACTTTAGCTTTGTGCTTCTTTTGTTCTTTGTGTTACTGCCCTAATCCATTCTAGCCCCCTCCCATCCTCATTTAACACTTGCACTATCGTCATCCCCTCACTTATGGCTCTTAACCTACTGCAACTAATATATATTCTATTGTCTCTTCGTTTTTACTACACACCCTACACTTTCTTCTTCCTTCACACTTTTGGTTTATTAATGAAAATCTAAGCCAAGTATTTAAACTACTTTGATCATTAGCACAATCCTAGTAGAATTTTGCCGAACCCGAGAGACTTCCAGGTTGGGCAATGGGTCAACAACTCATTCCTGTAAAAACATGTTATGAGAGAACCTACGATGACGACTTGACGAGGAAAAGGTTAATGAGATAAAATTGTGCACATGAAACGTATGAGCAGTTTACGAAACAAGCGCACTTAGAACCTTACAAAGTTTAGTGAAGGATTATAAAATTTATATTTGGGCCATCTAACAGATGCGCTGGAAAGGAACCTCAGTATTGGAAAATAGAAACAGTATTGTATATTACAGTAGACATCCCCAAGAATATGTTTTGGAACAACATACCATACATGCACAAAAAACGGCGTTAAAATATTGCAAATGCCAAAGATGGCCAAGAGGAGTGTTTCAGACCAACTATAGGCAGCCACAGCCTATACCAAGACTCTAATGACAATGGTACCAGACTTGTAAACCTGGGGGCCACACTAAATATAGCAATAGCCAATACATATTTTGAACGCAAATACATTCATAAAGGCACCTGGAAATCCTCAGATGGCCATACCATTAACCAGATTGACCACGTGCTGATCAATAAGATCAAGGACTTGTACCATTTTCTGGTAGAGCGCAAGGTGAAGGCTAAAGTATTGAATTCTCAAAAAGGCCAAGTAAATCCATGTGAGCACTAAATAGCCCTGAAAAACTAAGAGCATATCGCAACATAATCGGTCAAAAACTCGCAGAGAGGAGAAGAACGAACAAGAGCGCCATCGATGTGCAACCAGGCTATAGTAGAGGCGAGGAGGCGACTGACGAAGCTATTGGGAAAATTAAACAAACAGAATTATTTTTTTCCAATTCCTACTAAAAGTGGCATTTTAATGTGTCAAATCTAGTTATCAAAGCAACATTTTAACGTGAAGGGTAGATAAAGTGTTGCTAGAAACATTTTATTCGCGCTTTCCTTGGCGACACTGCTGCTAGCTGCTATAAACATTTTATCCACACTTTCCTTGACGACGTGAATTTTAGAACAAAATCATGGTGCCTTTAAATTTAGGTTGCTAGGTATTGTTTAAAATCAACTGTAGTATTAATATTTATGTAAATAAGCAATAAATTGTTAATTAGGACACAGTATAAACCTTTAAAGGTTTATACTGTGATTAGGATAACAATTTCAAATTTCACGCGCTTTTTGCTGAGCGTCGCATGTTTTTAGGTTTCACTATTAGACTTCCATCTCACTCTTTCACAAATTCGACGTGCATGTCGTGGGCCGTGAGATATCGGGAAATTTTAATGTAGGAATTGGAAAAAATGTTGTATGCTACACTTGAATAAATTGTGCATAAATGTACCATAAATAGCTAAAATAATTAATTTGTTGGGAGCAATTATTCTCTTAATACTCACGGTAACGGTACATGAACTACAGCTAAATGACAACTTGAAGATGGCCAGATGACCACGTTTAATGATTTGCAGTCATAACAATTATGTAACCTCTTTTTTTAATTTAATTTTAATTATAATTAGCAATTTTACTAGTTAACATTTGATATAGTTTTATCTTTAAGTATAATTAAATAAATATTTGGTAGCATACAATTGGTAAGACATAATTTATCAAGGTGTAAAATGCATAACAATTTTTATTTGTAGAAATTGATTACCTCGTTAATTAAATACATATCTACTATAATTTACACATCATGAATATTGAAATAAGTACGAAAAGTGAGTTCCCGGATTCCAAGGCATTACCAGAATTCATGGTAATAAAATTGGAAAATGAAGAAAATTTTGAAACGGTATCGGAAATGAATCCGATCTTGAGTAAAGATTATAACAGTGAAAATCACAATGGATCGTTGGTTAATATTGTTAAAGAAGAAATAGAAACGAAATTTACGGATTCAAACGACATTGAAATGTATGCAACAAAAGGAGAAGAGATAGATATAGAGGAAAACGTTTTAACTAAACGAGAAGAAGAAGCAAATTTAGTTGTTGATGGAAGCTTCGATGGTGGTATTTCTATATATAATTTTCTTTGCAATACAAACGTGTTACAACAAACCATGAATTCAACTGAAAACTACTTTAAATGCAGTGATTGTGATTATAGTGCGAACGAATTAGAATTATTAAAGCTGCATAAGAAAAGTTCACACAGCAATTTTAAATGCGATCACTGTGATTTTTCATCGACGTCTAAGCGTTACGTAATAAAACATATGAAGGAACATAATAGTGATAAACCAATCAAGTGTAACCTTTGTAACTATGCTACCCATAAGAAGAAATTTTTATTAAATCATATGAAAACGCACGTTGCACAACAATCATTTAAATGCAACGTTTGTTCGTACGTTGCAACGGAAGAAGCGGATCTAACCAAACATAAGAAGATACATGGTTACGAAGGACCTTATAAATGCAGTAGATGTAATTATTTAGCTACTAAAACCACCGACCTAATGAGACATATTGTCGTAGCTCACACAGGTAAAGAAACACTAAAATGTAATCGATGTGATTATAAAACTACAGATTTGCAATATTTAGAAAAGCACATGGAAATTGTTCACAACTTCCAAAAGCCTTTCAAGTGCAAGAAATGTAATTTTAGCACGTCAGGAAAGTACGAATTAGCCATTCATAAAAAGTCGCATACCGCAAAGACACATTTTAAATGTTTAGAATGCAATTATGTAACCCATCACTTTTGTTCGTTGAAGATACACCTTAGAGAAACCCATCGGAAAAAACCATACCAATGTAATTATTGTGATTATAGCACTTCACAAAAGAGGGCGATTATGACTCATATTAATGCTCATGTCGGAAAGTCACCCTTAGACGCAATAAATAAAATAATTAGTTACTTGTACAAAGAAAACAATTGATTATTTATTAAAGTGAAGATATCTATTTAATGTTAAAACAAATTGGATTTATTTTATTTACAATAAATTTTAGGAAAAGTAGAAATTGAAGGAATGTGTTTATTTGTGTAAATAAAACAAGATGTTAGGGTTAAAAATAATATTCATAAATTCCAAAGAGCAATTAATGTATGAAGGTTGCTGCGCTTTAGCTTAAATCCACTTCAAAGTAATGGAAACTAATAGAAAATCATACTTTTTAATCGTGTTTAAATAGTAAATGTTAACAGCTTATCATTTTACAAATGTTATAATAATAAGTATTTAAAAACACCTTGCTGCTTTGGATGCTATACTTCAAGTCCCTCGACGCTGTAAAGGTATAAGAGCGTAAAAGTTAAACAATCTGATTATAATAGAGTAAAACCCTGAGTACCGTTTTGTCCGTTTTAATAGTAGATCATTCTACAAGTAACGAAAAGTGGTGGTTTTCTTACACGAATATGCTATTTTTTTGTGTAGGTACAAATTTTCTAGACAAATTTGTTAAATTTATCAAGGTTATGTTTGTACGGAATTTAATACAACTGCAACATGTACATAATAGTAACAAGTAAACAAACAAAATAACTACAAAGAAAAAATGATTTTACAGAAAGTCAAGGTTTATGTGAAGATTCTCATGAAATTTTAGAAGCAGCAAAGAAAGCGATTTCAAATTTCCTTCCAACAAAATCGCGAGAAAAATATTTGAAATGTTACGAACTGTTTTGTCAGTGGCGAGTACGAAGAAAAGTGGAAGGTATCAGTGAGAATATCATGTTAGCATTCTTTTTGGAAAAGGTAATAACAGCATAAATTAAAGTACATTTTATTTTTTGTTTGTGTTTTGTAGTCTAAGACTTTAAAGGCATCGTCGGTGTGGACGACCTATTCAATGTTAAGAAGTACTTTACAAATAAAGGACAAGGTGGACATTTCGAAATATCAACAACTAATTGCATTTCTAAAGAAACAAAGTGAAGGGTATGAACCGAAAATGTCGAAAGTTCTGACCTCCGAACATATTTTGAAGTTTCTGAGCGAAGCACCAAATGATTCTTTCTTATTTATGAAAGTGGCCTTAATTTTTGCTTTAAATGGTTCATGCCGAAGCGAAGAGTTATGTTCATTATCACTTGACGATGTAGAAGAAACTGAATCGGTTATTATCGTAACATTACATAACGCAAAGATAAGAAAAAAACGAGTTTTTACTGTCACTTCCGAAGCAAATGGAATTCAATTGTATAAAGAGTATCGTAAGTTGAGACCTAAAAATGTTAGCCATCGTAGGTTATTTGTTTGCTATCGGAATGGTAAATGTAGAGCTCAACCTGTAGGAATCGCTACATTTTATGGAATGCCAAAGAAAATTGCAGAATTTTTAAGACTTCCAGAAGCTAACAGGTACACAGGGCATTGTATGCGCCGAACATCGGCTACGTTGTTAATTGATAAGGGGGGCAGTAATTCTGATTAAATAAAATTCTCTATGATGTGAATCAACAAAACATTTCCGAGAATCAGCATTTAGTAAATCTGCGTCTTCATCAACTTTGAGCGTCAACACATCATCAGCGAATGATTTTCCCTCGATAGATAGGAGTGCAGGTGGATTATCTTTTTATAACTTAACAAACTGTACGTTTAATATTTATGAAAATAAATCGATTAAATAATTGTTTAAAAAGTTATCTGTTACTGTGTTGCTAAGGAGTAAAGTGAATTAAACTTTCCACTTTTCTTACGCGTTGAATATGCTATTTTTTGTGTACTTAATGGAAAAGTTCGAATGAAACTAATTTTCTAGACAAATTTATCAAGGTTAGACGTAACTAAAGGTGTGTTTACACAGTGCGAGCTAGCGTGCGAGTTGGCATAGACAGTAACTGTCCTGCAGCTACTGTCATTGTGTAAACGAATCATGCGAGTTACTGTCAAGGCGAGTAGGACAGTAAATAGAGTGCGAGCTACTATAAAATATTTTGTTTTCACTGCCCACTCGCCTTCCCCCTCCACACCATACGACAGTAGCTTGCACGCGACTGTCATTGTGTAAACTACAGCCGAGTTACTGCCGTACCAGTCCAGACGTGTTCAGTTCCCACGTGAGAGTGTATTGTCTGTTTGTGTAAAGTGTGTCATTACGTTGTATTTTTGGGCCAATTAAATTCAAAAGAAAGTCGAATTGATCGGGGGTCAATCTCATTACTGCTTTATATTCCCTGGGGTCTTCATGGTATAACTCTTTTATGATGTTATTTGTCGCTCCAGATTTTTTTTCATCAACCAACTTCTAACCCAAACGCTTCTTTTTTCTTTTTCTTTTGAATAGCTTTCTCCATTTCAGCACATAATATTGTAGTTAACGATTTAATCACTGTCCGCACTATCATATTATTTGGAAATGATGCTTTCGAAGGCGCCATTTTTTGGCCTTCTCTCGGTGTCTGGCCAGTAACTGTCATTTTCAGCTCTCCGTGTAAACAGTCGAGGTACATGGTGGCGAGTAGGCAGCAACTGTCATGACAGTTACTGCCTACTCGCCAGGCAAGCTACTCGCACTGTGTAAACACACCTTAAGGCATTCGACAACGGTTTGGTTTTTAACCGAATTCGTGAACACAATCAAAGACAACCAAACCAACACAACTATTTTAAGGTTATACTAAAAACGTGTTCTACAATGCGATTATTATTGCATGTATGTACTTTGCACCAATAAAATTACACATTAACTTTACACTTTCATATGTTTAATATCAAAATTAATTAAAAAATATTCTGTATTTTTATACAATTTTAACCTGTTGTAATATCTGGAAAAAAGTAAATTTTTATCATCGAATTGTTAGACTAGTATATAAAAATAAAAGAATGTTTGATTGAATAAAATTTTTAAATACAAATCAAATTGTTTTTTTAATTACCATTTTTTTTTAAGTAGACGTACGCTATGGCACGATCTCTCAATTGTGAAGCAGGCATTCACCCACTACACCACTGAGAGTCCCGCCACAATTTGGTTTAAATGAAAATCTAAGCCAAGTATTTAAACTACTTTGGTCGTTAGCACAATCCAACTAGAATTTTGCCGAACCCAAGAGATTTTCATGTTGGTCAATGGGCCAACGACTCATTCCTGTACAAACATATTATGAGAGCTCAAAGAGAAACAGCTAGACGGACCCTACGATGACGCCTTAACGAGGAAAAGGTTAATCATCATCATCAGTTGACATGGAACAGATCCCCGTGGATCAATCCTGAATTACGCCAGGCCCACCCCATGTCAATAGGGTGTGAAGGGATTTGTTGTGATAGGTGGGGATTGGGAGCATTGTATAACGTTAACATGGCTGTGACGCCTGCCACAGAACACCGCTTCTATAGTGCAAGGTAGTTAGTAGATAACATATTCAATGAGAGTTGACATATGACCGAGATGGTTAAACATATTTTGTCATCTTATACTAATAGTATATCCGCTAATTTCCTATGTCTATGATATAAAACGCCTTAGCACAGACATGCCTGCCCTGTTACATGTTATTTTATGTTCTTCTTCTCTATCAACCTTCATTAGTCGATCTTTGGATATAAGTCTCCCCAAGGTTCTTCAACTTTGTCCTGTCTTGTGCCTTGTTTATCTAGTATGTACCTGCAAGTTTCTTAATGTCATCTCTCCATCGCATCATCAGTCTTCCAACACTCCTTCTACCATCCCACGGTCTCCAATTTGTTACCCTTTTTGTCTATCTTGTTTCTGGCATCCTTGCCACGTGGCCAGCTCATCTCCACTTCTGTTCTGCTGTGATCGTTGCGACATCTGGCATTTTTGTCTTATCCAGTTGTTTGTTTTTCTCTCTTGTAATGTAATATCCAGAATAATTCTTTCCATTCACCTTTGAGTTACTTGAAGCTGTTTAATGATGTTCTTAGTGAGTGCCCAGATTTCTGCCCCGTATGTGATTACCGGTATTATACACTGGTTGAACACCTCACTTTTTGGTATACTGGTCGTTTTTTTTTTATGTTAGCTTAGTCTAATTATTATTGTCATTACTAATATTCTTATTTTCATTGTACTTCACAGGTACCTATACGTACTCCTTGTTCCCTTATTTTTAATGTAATTATTGTTATAATATTTGTCCCTTCGCTGTTCTGCATTTTTCTTCGATATTTATGTGTTCTTCTTCTATTTCCTCGTTGTCTGCTTTTTCTCTTGATATACAGGATGTCTTAAAATTGACGCCCGTGCTTCTGGGATTTGATTCAAGGGGCTAAAAGAAATCGAAAATGAAGAGTGGAAAATTTTCCGCTTGTCTTTATCAGTTATCAATAAAAAACAAAAATTTAAGTATAAACTTTAAACTTTCTTAAATCCAGAGTTTTTTTCTTGAGTTCTCCTTTTTTTCTTCTACCTTCTGTTAATTGATTCGTTATTGCTGTAAGTAGACCGTTTCCGTCACTTGCTATTTCCATTTCTTGAATTTTATGGTAGGCGATGTTTCTCTTTCCATCCTGTTGCTTATGATTTCTTGCCGTTTACATTGATTTCTTGTATTTATGCTCTGCTTCCTAATTATGAACCCTACTTTTGTACTATGTATTTGTACAAATCGCATGCGCTTATCGCTTATTGCCTATTACAGAATTTTTGTAGCACTAGAGGTGCTGTTCTTATTTGGTTTCTATTTCCTAATTTTGTATTACCTCCTAACTATGCCGGGTGTCTAAAAAGAAATACATGTAGCTTTGAAATTTGTTTGCATGTAACCTTTATATGCCACTACATTGTTTCATAGCACGCTAGATGTATTTCATTTTTAGACACTTTATATTTTAAATATTGTAAATACACGCTTTTCTCGTATCAATTGTCCCTGTAAACATAATTTATAGCTGTTATTCCGTAATTTATTTTCTACCAACAGGATTTTTCGGGTTCGCAAATTCTTGGAAGGGTGCCGGTCCCAACCCAAATGGTAAAGCTGTTTGCAACTGATTGCTTCACAATAATTTGCGTTATATGTAATTACTACACTACCTAATACCTATAATAAGATAGACAATTATTATTATTCGGTCTACGCTACCTCTCTATTGTTAAATAAAAACAATGCTACAGTGACTTAGCTTTATTCAGGTGAATGTTGCAATTCTCCGGCGAATTCACAGGTGGAAGTGCCCTGAAAAACCTAGCAAATGTGAAAACTTAGTTAAAGACTAGAAAATACCATCAAAAACTAAATAGAATCAGAAAAGATTTTACATTAAGAGAGATGCAGAATCAAAGAAAAGAATACTTAAGATTGAATGCCCACGAAGAGAAGAAGTTATTGTGGCAGACATGGAGAACGACAACTGAGAGAAGGAAACACCGTCATATCAGAAGATAAGAAAAGCTGTAGGCAGAAGAAGTCGAGAGTGCCATCACAGCAGAAATGATAAAACAAAGTGTTAAACCCCTTAATCGAAGCAATCTATCAACTCGTAATAAATATATGGGAAAAGGTAGAAATACCCGATACATGGCAACTTGGTGGAAGGTGACGCATTAAAATGTAAAACTACAGCTCAATGTAATAGTGCAAAGATTACAACCATATGCAGACCAAGACCTAACAAATTTGTGGATGCAGTCATGATGATGATGAAGACTTTCACCCCTGCCAAAGATTTTTATTGTGCTATACATTGCATTTTAACGGATTATTAGGAAATTAGGAATTTAACCAGAAACCACTGATTTACAAAGCAAGTATGGTAATCTTGACCCCTTCGACTACAGTATAAAATACCAAGTTTTTGCAATTGCTTTTTTGGGTGTAATTACTTTGTTACATTAATCAAAATTAATGTTTATTATTTATTATATAAATAAATACTTCAACATCTTATAATTATAATTATAAATCAATATAAAACCTTTAATTCTAACGTATATTAAAATAAACAAAGTAATTTTAAGTTTTATTAAAACATTAATACAAATACCTTTTAAAACCAATCTTTATTACCTAATTAAAATACTATAGCATTTGCGGTCGAACTCCTAACCGATCGATCACGTATTGTGGCATACAGAATGTTGGATTTACTGGTTTAATTGATTCATAACCTAAAAGTGACAAAGCAGCCAAACCAAATAACGTATGATATGGATCAGGAATATCTCCCGGTCTATCACTGAAACCCCCCGTTTCGTTATCCTGACATGCTAATATGAATGTTTTAAGTGTGGACGAACTAATCCAATGTAAACGGCCCAAAATCGTCAACGAAGATAAAACCCACCATGAATAACACACATCGGGTAGTTTTTCTGGTCTTCCGTTAAGTCCGCCAGAAGGTAATTGCCGTTCGCACAACCACCATGCGAGAGTATCTTGATCAACTATATCTAATCGACCTGTAATAAAAAACACTTCATCTATGATATCCACATAAATATAAACAGTTACTTTTACCAGTAATGGATAAAAAGCCTATGCAACAATAGACCAATCCTGCGTGACTCTCTGAAAGCGGTCGTGATCCAAAACCTCCATCGAAATTCTTGCAGGATTCCACAAACGATACGGCCTTGTTAACATCAATTGCATCCATTCGTTTTAAGAGTGCCAATGTAGCCACCGCACAAAAGGAGAAACGTGTATCCACTTCACCCCATTTATCCCCAGTGAAACTTCCATCTGGCTGTTGTAACGATGCAACGTATTTAACAACGCCTTCCACGTTAATAACATTTAAACTATCATACATACACAAAACTTGCACTGCACTTAAAGTGTGTAATAAATGCGAATCGTGATCTATACAAGCACTGATACCACCGGTTTCGGGGTCTTGACACTGTTTTATAAATTCGATCACTTCTTGTTGCGGCAAGCTTTGAAGTTTATCCACCAATTCCAAAGCTGTTAAGCCCCAATACATACCTGACATTCGCAGATAATCTGTCATGCCAAATTCGTAATCATCTTCCGATTTACCGTATTTCTTGATGAAATCTACGTGTTTGTCTAACAACAAAACTTTTGGACTATCATCGGGTAGTTTTATATCCTTGATAGGATTCGCCATTTTTTTAGGTCACAATAATTAGTTTAATAAAGGAAAATGTTTAGCAATTTGTTTTTTACTAAATTTACTTTGAAAGTTAATTCAATATCTTAAAAATATCACGAAAAAATTAGTACAGAATTAAGGGTTATGTAAGTTATGTTAAACTGACATTTGTCAAAACACAGCTTTTGTTTAGTCTTACATCTAAAGATTTACATCGAATTGATATTCTTACATATACAGCGCGCCGAAGCAAACATGAGTGTCGGAAAATATGCGAACTACAAGAATTTTATTTAAAATATTTTAAGCGGCAAGATATTCAACCAATCACGCAAGAATGCTTAGTTCGGTACATCCACAATCAAAATTACAAGTTGTCAAATTTGTATCGTACTTCACAGCTGCATTTCTATTTCATAATAATTCGTTTTACAATACATGATTATTCCATATTTTATCAAATTATCAATCATTTATTTTAACTCCACGATCTTATTTTCTTATATAGTTAGAACTGCCGCTGAAATCCTTTTTAAGCTGAATGTACGCTGAAAACGACTGCAGCGCTCGCCACGCCTCATCAGCAGCTTTCTTGTTTGCTTCGGTCAGCTGTAATTATATAAACTTTTAAAGTTGTGGTTAATATTTTGAAAAAGTCCTTATTACAATTTGTGTTAATCGCTTCGTTTTTAAATTTACTGTTTGCTCAAATTTTGTAAGAATATTATGTTATATTTATTATTATTCTATTAAATAATTTTACGATTTTCTTTAGAACAGATTCCACATGAAGAAATCATATTACCTGCTGCAAGAGCATTTAACCACGATCCATTAGAATTTTTTTTTTTTAGTAAGAATTAAATTTATAGTGCCTATCTAAAATAGTGGGTAAAGAAGGATTTATGCTTAATTTAATTTTTTAAAACCAATTTTAAAACTTTTATATCCAGAGTTAAGCATATGTAGGTACCTACTACCTACTATAACGATGCGGGGCGTTGAAAATTATTATAATGACATAATGAGAATGGTGAGATCCCCAAATTAGCTCTCTTACGGTAGAAAGGATCGAGGCATATAGTTACAAAAGGTTAAGGAGCTTAGGAGCCTAATAGAATTTGTGAAATCCCAGAGTAGCTCTCGTACGGTAAGTAAGGAATAGAATTCCTCTGATCTGATCAATTATATTTATACAATAATTGTGGACATGTGGACAACCCCAAATAGAAGGGGTTCCTTTCATCAAATCGAATCGAACTTTAGGTCGAAATTTAGCCGTGATTGGCTGACCAGTTTTGGTACAAATCCCTTCATAGGAAACTAATTTTCCTAGAAATGCTTTTATGTTTCTGCCGAGATTTATAGTGTCGCAACGTAACCTGATCTCATCTCTTTAGCATTTGGCGATTCGCTGCGCTAGCTTGCTTAAGTGCATCTGGTTAAGCACCAATAGCTAGGACAAAGAAAGACCCTTTTCAGACACCGTTCCTTCAAAAAAGTGGCCTGAAATGTAATTTACGTTACAAGTCCGGGAAGTGACTTTTAGCATTATACTGTGATGTGGGACCCCTCCTTTTTGCCCCGCCTATGGTTTCCAACTGTTTTAGTTTGGAATAGTACTGACATTTGCGATAGGTCTTCAAAGTGCAAACTATATCTCCATCTTTGTTAGGAATGTTTGCACAGATGCCTCTTATTGTAAGTATATGGGAGGCTTCATCTATGGAATATTTATGATCTAAGTGCATGACACTTTAAAGCAGTAGACGCAAATGCCAACGTATAAGACTTAAATACATTTTTTAAACCGCATGTAGTTTTTCCTTTACCTTCAATCTTTCAAAAAATCTAAATGATCATTACAGAACTTGATGAAAACATAAATTTTTCCCAGTTTAAATTTGCCCCCCGAAAATCTTCGAAATGTATTGAAAGCTACCGAAACCAGAAAATATTACATGGCAACACTGCCCGCCCATCTCTAGTTTATTTTCTGTGTGTGGTGGTACCTGTGGTACTCATTTGTAAGGTAGCAGTCTCACTGCAGCCACTACCATCCACCGCCACCCACAGCCATCCACCACCACCAACTAAAATAATCGCGTGCGGTCCCACTGAAGCAAGCAGTGACCACCAGTTTTAGTTAAAATTTTAAATTTCGCGCTTGTTTTATGATTATTCGGTTTATCTATTGCCAACTTAGTACTATTATTATTATTTTATTAAATTAGGTTATGTCCATTGGTTTGTGCAAATATGTTAAAAGAGACGTATTTGGGTTTGTGTCAGTGTTTATTTGCTAGTGTTACGTAAATATTGTAAATAATAAACCTTAGCACTACCATAAACGAAAATCCCCTGACAGGAAAATCAAATTTTTAGTTTTCATTTGTCATAAAGTTCACTGGCGCTTGCGCATTTCAACCACCGCTGACCACCAACCACCAAAATTCGAACATGTTGGAAATTTCAAACTGGTGGTCACCGTTTGGTGGCAGTGGGAGGCACAGAACACCAAGGAAGTTTAAGTATCAGAACACCCTATAATAGAAGGACATGTTCCATGCTAAGCTGTAAAACAGCGTTGCGCCATCTCTGGATGAAGCATTGTAACTATCGGGTGACCCACATTCCATGACCCATTTAATAGTTTTTGATATTTTATTATGAATTGATATAATTCTAACGTTCTAATTTTTATTTAGTAAATATTTCCATTGAAAACGTATATTACAAACTATAAAGGTGCTTTAATAGACGTTTTTATGAAAACATTTGCTAAATAAATAATTAGAATGTTAAATTATCACTTTACTAATATAAACTATAAAAAATACAAACAGTTTAACAAACATAGTTATTTTATTAATAATACATATAACATACCTATAACACATTCCATTTTTAAAAAACCAAATTAGTAAAGAATCATTCTTTGGGGGTGAACAGTTTCAATAAATGTTAAATAGAAGATAGTATATCGTACATACTACATATATAAAGATTTCCTAAATTCAAACACATTAATTAAAAAAGATATTTCATAAATTTTTACTATCTGTAATATGATTTGAACATGTTTTAAGCAAATATAATGATTATACAGACCATTCATTGCTGCATATATTTACAATCGACAAATTTATATAAAATCAAAATGTCTATTGCACCCTAACAATCTCGTAAGTCTACAAATCATTTGGCTATAACTATAATTTTATTGAAAAGGCTTGCTTAAAATTTGAATTATTCTTTATATTTGAAGCCAGCCTTATAAAGTTCTATAACGTTATTTATGCCGTAATATATCTGCTGCACTGGCGGAAACACTTTGTTTTTCTACCAATATTTTGTTTATATTATTACAATAAATATGTAACACAAAGCGAGTAAATTGTATCACTATTTCATTTTCTAAACGAGTCATATGCTCACAACTATTAAAATTAAATTTGATAATTTTATCAAGATACATGTATATGTAACAGTATTCTTAAAAATATTTTTTAATTATAAAATACAACGTAGCATATTACATATTATGTACAAAAGATGATTAATATATAATTAATACCTGCAATATAGCTACAATATTTTAATGTAAAAGTATTGTCATTTTCCCTTACTTCTTTAATCATAACAAAGGAATGTGCAGCAGATACTTCCCTAGCGTGCAGTATGTTACTTAAGAAAGTCCGGCAACGTCGGAATGTAGGTAAAATATTTTTGACTACAAACCCACTTACATAACTAGGTCAAATTCAGAATCTTGACGAAAATCTGTAGATGCAGAGGGTATTCACTTTTTATATTCAGGAGACTCTGGAACTACTTGCGTAATAAACCGTTGGAGGACAAGGGAACCTTGGGAATAGTCTCCACAGTGGTAAGTACCGGTGCTCCCCTGTAAGAGTACTTGATACAATCTCCTCAAGTGCATTCGATTCTAAAAGAAACAGTAAAATTATCTAATAGAACAATTATAGGGCAATCAAATTTTATTACCAGGTAATTGTCTAGTTGACGATTTCTGTAAGGCGAACCACCGTTTGAATTTTGCCTCTTCGTTTATAGGAGCGGCGAATGTATGAAGGGGAACATTTTTCCTTCTGCTAGAACATCTAACACTTCTTTCTTCACTTTCACTTTCTAAACAAAAAAATTACTTAATTAGGGATTGTCAAGAAAATAATTTAGAATTTTGGTTTATTGAGCTTTTACAAACAAAAATGGTTTATGACACTTGTTGATTGAAATAACTGAAATTTATCAATCAACGCTAATACTTAAAAATCACAAACAACGTAAACAGCTACAACCACAACCACGATAATGTGTGAGACGTGGAGTTTTCTCCGTCAACCATGACACAGTCCAATCGGTCGTTACATCATATTTCTAGCTGTAATAGTCTACCTATACCTAATCATTTTAGCACATGATTTTCATTTTGCAAAAACTTATTAATGACATGAACTTATTAATTCTATTACTATTATTAAGTACATCTCCATAATTTATAGAATATACTTACAGTGACTTGAAGTAATTCGGGTAACTCTAAACGCTCTTTACGTTCACTAATATTTAACACTGAACTATTTTCTTACACACCAAACAGATGTTCCACAGATTACAAAAGCGAGATCGCCACATTTATTTTACTAAAATTCCCATAAATATGTTATTTAAGCAAACGCCTTCAACAACAGTTAATTTTAAAATTGCTGATTCGGAAATTTTTTGAATTATAAACAGACGCATGACTAAAATCGTTATGAAATTTATGCAGAGGCGTAGTGCGGAGGGTTTTATAGACGCATCGATGAAGAACTTTTTATTCTAGTAATTATCAGAAATATATAAATATCAAATATTATCAATATTATTCAAACAATGGAAAATTTTAACAGCAGATGCCATGCTTTAAAGCTTTTTAAATTTTTTAGAGATGTTACATTGTATTCTAAAAGCAGACAATTACAGTATTATCACATAACATTGTTATGTGATCAGGGGTATTATGAAGTTTTTAGTTATGTGGTAAGATTAGTAAAACTGTAAAACATCTGTCTTAGCTCAAATATTCTCTTAACAGTGGCGTACCTACGGGGGGCTAGGGGGGGCAGCCTGCCCCCCCCGCCTTCGATCTTTTGGCGCCTTCGGCGCCGTGCATTTTTTTAATATTTTATTTTTTAATTCAACCAAAATAAAAAATATAATTATTCTTATTACATAATTCTATAGACGTGCTAAAATCAAAATGGCACAAGGAGCAAGATCTTTATATTCCTTATAAGAACCGAGCCCCCACGTTGTATTTATTTTATTTTTTGCCGCCCTGATAAATAATGTCTGCATTCATTTTAAATATTCTTAAATAGTGGCGGTGTGGCCGCTTTAATTTTCTATACAAAGAAATAATTATCTAGAATCCTGCCGATGCCGTATCGTCTTTCCTGTCAATATTTAGAAAAAAGTACATTATTTACGATTTACGTCGCAGCGGCAAAGAACCCCTTTTATGTGCAACTTTATTTTTAAAAGAGCCGCCGATCCGTCAAAATGCAAACGTAATGTATAAAAATTAAAAAGAATAGAGCAGTGTTCTGTTTTTCATTTCGACAATTTGCAGTTTGATTTTGTAGAGTAAAGATTTGCTTATATTATGTTCCGTGCTTAAAACGTATTTCAAATTGTTTTAACTGAACTAGAACTGGTAAATTTAAAAAAACAAAAAAAAATCGTTGTTCAAGTGCAAAAAATAGACAAAAGAACGCTCTCCTAAAATTAGCCCAAACTAAAATTTTCGCCTGTCATTTTTTTCCTATAATATCTAAGGGTCCTAAGGCGCCTTCAAGACATATTGCCCCCTCCGCCTCCCAAAGCTAGGTACGCCACTGTCTCTTAATAGAACGTTCATTGTTTATTCACGTACTGGTGCCTAACGAACCAGACAACAAAGTAATTAGTAAGATAATTTCTTATTTTCGATTTTTTATTTCCCATGTTAATCTGAATTCGTCCAAAATTTTATTAATTAACTTCGATATTATAAGAACAAAAAATGTAGGAGTATTTTATTCCAGTTCTTAGAATTTTGTATGCTTTTGTTCAAAACAAAATGGATTTAAGAATTTATTATTTGAATGGGAACTTAAAATTAATAAATTAAAATATACAGGGTGACAATAATCTACCTGTGTTGTATGGGTAACTTTGTTATTATAGAAGTTAGAGAGTCGGCTAAATTAGCAAAGTTGGGCAGAATTTCAAGACAAATTAGATGCCAGTTTGACATTTGACATACACTTTCAACTTTTTCAAATATTTCGAAAAAACTAAAAACATGCAATTTTTTAAATGTTTTATAATTCCATAACGACCTATTCTAAAACCAAAGTGAAATATGTTTCTTGTAGATATTTTTACGTAGAATTATAAAAAAATATCTACAAAGTCATAGCACTCTCGATTTTTGAGATATAAGCCAAACTTACGTTTTTTTAAATGGCAACCTTAGTAGGCTATGGATTCATTAAAGAGCTTATTTTTTCCTGATTTCAAAAATGTATAGGTTGTCATATCTGTTTCCGTTAATTTTCTCAGAATTTGCAAAAAACTGAAGTTAGTGATCATAATTAATAATTAGGTACATAGTATAACAAGAGTACCTTGGAATTGGAAGACAACAAAACAAATTTAATTGTTAAAGTTAGCCCTGTTTTGCTGATAATTACGGATGTGAATGTGTTAAGTAGTTCTGTTTCTGGCTTACTCGTGGGAAGAAAGAAATGATATGTTATTTTGCTATTACAATTGTAGTCTTTGTAAAACTTGAATCCAATTTAAAACGGTATGGATCATTTTGTAAACCAAAAGGAGCTAAGAAAAATATTAATGAAGGAGCAGAGGTGCGAGTTTTGGCATACAATACTTCTAAACCAACTGCATCTGTGCGAGAAATTGGACTTGAGTGTAAAGTATCCAGAGAACAAGCAAGAACAATTTTGAAACAAATAATTTAAAACCTTATCATCATCATGTTGGAAACACATTGTATCCAACAGATTTAGAAAGAAGATTCAATTATGCTATGTGGTTTGTTGAAGAAAGTGAAAGAAATGAAGTCTTTTCTCAATTATATTTACGGATGAAGCCAAATTTACAAATAATGGTTTATTTAATAGAAAAAATCATATTTACTGGGCAAGGGATAATCCACACTTAACGGTTGAAAGGCGAGAGCAATACGTTTTTTCTATTAACGTTTGGTGCGGCATTCTTGGAACAAAACTTCTCGGTCCTTATTTTTATGAGGAAAATCTAAATTCAGAGAGGTATTTGCTATTTTTACGTAATCAATTCGAAGAAATGTTGGACGATCTTCTATTAAATTTTATATAAAATTTGAATTACTTCCAACACGATGGAGAACCTGCTCACATTGTGTCACACTATTTATTGGAAATATTTCTTAATTGAATAGGCACCAGAGGTCCTATTGCGTGGCCTCCCAGGTCTCCGGACTTAACTCCCCTAGATTTTTTTTATGGGGAACTATTAAAGACAAAGTGTACAAAGAAAAGCCTCATAACATTGATGACCTGAAAATAAAAATAAGAAGAGCTGTAGCCGAAATTAGACATAATACATTAAATAAATTGCAACGTGAAATATTAAAACGATGTCAGTTATGTGTTCAAGAAAATGGTGGTCACTTTGAAGTATTATTATAACCATTAATTTATTTTTATAGTTACATACATTTATTATTTAGTTCTGTTATCCATAATGATAGTTACTAAGTACCTATTTTATTTGTTATTTGTTTAATTAAAAAAATTTGATAATTTCAATTGTTTTTGATGATGAGTTACTAAACAAGAGACTATGACAAAATTCCAAGGCATTCTTAGTTCATGGTTATTATTTATAATCATTAATTTCAGTTTTTTGCAAATTCTGAGAAAATTAACGGAAACAGATATGACAACCTATACATTTTTGAAATCAGCAAAAAATAAGCTCTTTAACGAATCCACAGCCTACTATGGTTGCCATTTAAAAAAATGTAAGTTTGGCTTATATCTCAAAAATCGAGAGTGCTATGACTTTGTAGATATTTTTTTATAATTCTACGTAAAAATATCTACAAGAAACATATTTCACTTTGGTTTTAGAATAGGTGGTTATGGAATTATAAAACATTTAAAAAATCGCATGTTTTTAGTTTTTTCGAAATATTTGAAAAAGTTGAAAGTGTATGTCAAATGTCAAATTGGCATCTAATTTGTCTTGAAATTCTGCCCAACTTTGCTAATTTAGCCGACTCTCTAACTTCTATAATAACAAAGTTACCCATACAACACAGGTAGATTATTGTCACCCTTATTATATCTCTAATAAGCAAAGCTAATTTACCCTATAAAAAAAAAATTGGCACGTCAATGATGTGTTGATAATGTAGATTATTTAATTAACGATCGATATGTCTTTCTTTATTTTATTGTGGGGCGCCCTCTTGGGATGAAGCATTGCGTAAAACCGTTAATAATGTTTTGACAGTTCCTATAACACTTGGCAGACCCTGGTGGGAGGCTAGCGGTGGCTCAGTGGGACCACGGTACCGTGAGTGGGACCAGCGCTATGATTTAACACATGTTTAAATTTTAGTTGGTGGCTGTGGGTGGTTGTTGGTGGCTCAGTGAGACTGCTGCCTTATTCACGGCATCAACGCATGTTTGCTGTTTTTTGTGTTTCATTTGTAGCGTTTATTTTCTGTGCTTGTAGTATTTTATGTGTATGCAGTACATTTAGTTACAGTTTTTAAATAATTACAGGTTAGTCATTAGTTACCAAACGCTATTTGTAATAATCTTCTGTGGTTTGTATTATTACAGGAAAATGTCTGAAACAAATTCAAAAGTTAACCTCGAATATGATTTCGATTTAGATATCGTCAAAGAAGAAATCAAACTTGAACCCTACTTGGACGATATGAAAAGTGAATTCGATGACGATATCCTTTACAGTACAGAACAAAAATATAACTTCAATGAAACGAACGCCAATATTAGTCAAAACTTTGAACGGAATATGAGGGAAGAAACCACAATTATAGAGAGTAGTGCACATCAAATGGACAAAATAAAAGTAGAAACAGCTGATAAAGGTAATCCTTTCGAAGAGGATGACCAAAATAAAGCTAATGGGAAAAGTTTTGCTTGTGACGTTTGTGAATTTAGAACGACTCGCAGATGCAGTCTTCAAACTCATAAAAATATCCATTTAATAAAAAAGCCATTTATTTGTAACATATGCGACTATAGGACTACTTTGAAAAGCAATCTTGAACGGCACTTACGTATTCATACGGGAGAAAAACCATTTGCTTGTAATTTATGTGAATACAGAAGTGTAACTAAAAGTTGTCTGAAATCACATATGAGTAATCATACTGGAGAAAAACCGTTTGTATGTAATTTCTGTGAATATAGAAGCGCAACCAACCATTGTCTGAAACTGCATATGAATAAACATACAGGAGAAAAACTGTTTGCCTGTAATTTATGCGAATATAGGACTGTAAATAAAACCCACCTGAAAATACATAGGCATATTCATACAGGAGAAAAGCCGTTTGTGTGTAATATATGTGAATATAGGAGTGTACGTAAAAGCCATCTGAAATCACATATGAATACTCATACGGGAGAAAAACCGTTTGCCTGTAATTTATGCAAATATAAGAGTCCAAGTAAAAGCTACTTGAAAACACATATGAATACTCATACGGGAGAAAAACCGTTTGTGTGTAATTTATGTGATTTTAAGAGTGCATCCAAAAGCTGTCTAAATAGGCACATGAATATTCATACTGGTGAGAAACCGTTTGCCTGTAATTTATGTGAATATAGGAGTGCAAATAAAAACCATCTGAAAACACATATGAGAATTCATACCGGAGAAAAACCATTTGCCTGTAATTTATGCGAATATAAAAGCACAACTAGAAAAAGTTTAAAAAATCATACGACAATCCATGGAAATAAAAAATAATTTGTTTTTACTAATTTTGAAGGAGCAGTTGGGGTTAAAAGGGACTTAAAACATAAACACCAGGTGATTTGTGACGGATCAGCCGACGATTCATCTACCAACTTTCCAGGTGCATTACTTAATTTTTTTTTACATTTCCTTGACCACCCAAAGTATTTTATTACTTTAAGTGTCGGCTCATTTCCTTGTTGATGAGGAACTGTATGCACTACAGGCATTTATATACATTTCAGAGTTGCAACATTTTCCTTAAATTGAAATTTCTGTTTTTTTTTTTTTTTAAGTAGTCCTACGCAATTGAAAATTCTAATTTTTAATTCATAATTAATTATTAATCTGGATGTAAATATTGATGTGGATAAATTCATAATCTAACTTCGGGCCCAACGTGCAATTTAGGACATGCAGCATAGTGATAATACGAACAAAACAAGAAAAAAGCAGTCGAAGAAGATACAACAGCCGAGGAAAAAATATATACGGGTAAGTCCTTGTGTTTTAATTTGTTTACATATTTCTTGAAATGTAATACGTAGGCCACAACAAAAGTTTTGAGGTACACAGAAAAAGAGCGTAGAAATAAGAAATTTTTGGTTACGGTTACAGCTAAATGGTACACCAAGTTGTGCTTGCTTAAGTTAATTGCAGCTCTTAAAAACTTTTGACCAAACTCCCAAGTTGGGACATGGCGTCTTCACCACGACATTGCTCCAGCACATCGAGCCAGCATCCAGCAAGCGAACCTTGAAGCATGAACAGAACATAGATTTGAGTATTTATATTTTCAGAACCAAGCTCTTTCTATGTTTTCTAAACAACATTATTGTACGAGTTTTAAAAAATTCAACTGCAGTTGCTATTCAAACGTCTGTCCTTTTGATGATAAAGCAAACTTTGAAGCATGGCAAGGATATCAGTTTCAATATTTATCTTTAAACCCACAAAATTTCTTCTATTATTTAATTTACATAATATTTAAAAAGAAAAATATTTAAGAAATTAATATTATTTATATTTACTTACAGGTGCTGTTATCGCACGAGAATACGGCCTTCACTGTATACTACGAGTTGGAGTTCAAAACGTCACTTCGGGAAAGTCAAGCGACTTAAACTTAATTTCATCTGATGTTGATAAAGATTCATATTATTTTTTTAAACGCCATCAAATATTCCAATTAATTTGTCATAATTTGTTAATTTCTTTAAAAATAATAAACCAAATAAGTATTAAAGATGCTGTTGTTTTATAAAAAGTTTCATAAGGTAACATGTCGTTTATTGGGTAACTTTATCAGTTTGATAAATTATGTAACGACGATTTCATATTAACTAAGGCGTATCTGTATTTGGCTTTTGTACAAGGTGGAGTATTTTCGAAGAGATTCTAGGCCATTCCATCTCTTTACTTATTATACCTACGTAAAAAGTAATAAAGGAGTCTCGGGACAAATTTTAATAGTACAAACTCAAACCCAAAATTGTCTTTGGTCTTCGAGCTACAAGCGAAAATCGAATTTTTTAAAAATTTTTTCGAAGGTATAACATGTTTGTAGGGAAAGAAACAAAAATTAAAATCATCATCAGGGTATTTTTTCGTGTAGAATCTATTGATGAAAATGGAATTTTTATGTGCTTATGTTGTTATTGCTGCTATATTTATAATAAGAAAATACTTAAACAATGTTTAATTATGATGGAAAATTTTATAAAGTATGTCAGTTTGGTTGTTTTCAATGTCGTTTATTGCTTAGAGGCATTGTCAACTTATGAAAAGTCGATTTTTTTTATTTTGCAATTTGATTGAGTAAACTGGGTATTGCACCTTTGCAAAATTTTTTGGCCGAATTTTAATTCGTTACCGTGTTATGGGAGCTAAAAGTTTAAGCTATGACGTCAACTACGTCGGTCGCCGGTAAGAGCTCTAGCATAGCTACAAGTACAACGCTAAATTTAGGTTATGTTGTCGACACTAGTGACGTCATGTACGTAGGATCTGAATTTTATTTTGGTTTTATTGTGGTTATTATCAAAGATATTGAAATTCTACCAACCCGGTACTTTTACGAGTATTTTAACTAACGTATTTTGATATTTACTAAATATGTTGCATAAGTTGACAATGCCTTTAACATATTATTCTGGATTATAACAACAGATCAATAAAAATACCAATTAGGGTAGGCTGTGAAATTAAATTATTTTGAATTGGTACTTTAGCCACATTCACAGAATGACATTTCTGACATAAATTTAAGGTTATAAACTTTGTTTACAATAAAAATGTCAAATTACAAACGTTATAAAATGTCATTCTGTGGATGTGGCTAAAGTACCAATTCAAAATAATTCAATTTCACAGCCTACCCTAATTGGCATTTTTATTGATCTGTTGTTATAACGATAGTGCATTGTATATTAAAATACGAGGTTTGGCAGAAACATAATGAGACGGGCAGCACTTTGCAAGAATCGACTATGTTGCTGCCTTCACCTTCACACGGCAGTTAAAATTACCCCTGCCATAGATTCGGTACAAATTTGAACTTGTTACAGTTGCTATGCGATTGTTGAGAGCGTCTGAAGTAAAGTTGTGTTTGTGAGGAGTGTTACGGAAATGGACTGGCAAAAGTTTGAGCAGCGTTGTGCTATCAAACTTTATGTAAAGTTTAGCGAATCTGTTATTGTGACTTATGACTTACAAAGGACTTATGGAGAACATTCCCTATCCAGAGTACAAGTGTTCAGGTGGCACAAGACCTTAGAGGGTCATAAGCGACATTGGTAGAGAATTCGCAAACCGCATAATTAAAAACCGTACTAAACTGTGGCCGAGTTTGAAACTGGTTCATGGAAAACCCCGACATTCGCAGAGCCAAGGATCTGTAAAAAGATCAAACCAAAATGTAAGAGACAAGCTTGTTTTGTGGGTGGCTGATGAAGGCACTATTAAATGATCCAAATAATGTATAATCTATTTCAGGTACCTACCAAAGATGGCACTTTGCAGATGTTATATTCTCATAATGAGTTTACCTTAGCAGACTCCGATTTTCTGGACACTTCATCTATTCCGTCAACATCAGTATCTCTTCGAACTGCATCTAGTACTGCGGCTAGATCAAAACAGGGTTTTATACACTGCAATTGTAAATGTTATTGTATTAATAAAAAATGCACGTGCGGTACCAAGAAAGTAATCTGCAATAGTAAATGTCATAACAACAGTTCTTGCAAGAATTAGTAGGTACTTATTATTTAGCTACCTACAGTTCATTATATCTTGTTCTGTATTTTTGAGTTTTGTTCTGTGTTAAGTTTTTGTAGAATATCAATGTTAGGTTTATTAGTTACAGAAATCTTCTTCTTCTTCTTCACTTTCCTCCTTATGCCATTTCGGCGTCGGATACTATGGTGCTGGTTTATAATCTTTTATCCATCTCTTCCATTTAGTTCGATCCAGTGCTAATGTTTTCATCTCATTCATTTGTTTTCCTCTCTTCTCTCCTATCTCTTTAATTCTGTCTAACCATGATTTGTTCGGTCTTCCTCTTTTCTTTCTTTTCCCTTTTCTAGTTTCTGTTATCTTCTTGACTATGTTTTCCGGGGTCATTCTGGTGATGTGTCCATACCAGTTTAGCTGCTTATTTTCAATTTTTGTTATTATTGATTGTTGTTTTGTTATTTTTCTTATTTGTTCATTTCTTATCATGTCATATTTTGTTTTTCCCGCCATTTTCCTTAGGTATCTCATTTCTATTGTGTTTATTTTCTCTTCATGTTTCTTTAGCATCGCCCAAGTTTCGCTTGCATATAATATTGTTGGTAAGGCTACTACATTGTATACATGTGATTTCGTCCGGGTGTCGATCTCTTTTTTTCCTAGTACTGTTTTATTTATTGCATAGTAGATGTTTGTAGCTTTCTGTTTTCTTTTAGCGATTTCTAGGTCTAGACTTCCATCGTTTGCTATCACACTTCCTAGGTATTCATAGGTGCTCACTTGTTCGAGTCTTTGTTGTTTGCATGTTATTATTATATTTTCCTCTTTCTTCCTCTTTATTTCGTTTATTATCATAAGTTTAGTTTTACTTATATTAACCTCCATTTTTTGGGTCTCGATTTCTTGAGTCCAGATGTTGACTAATGTTTGTATCTGTCTTTGGTTTTTTGCTATGAGGACTATATCGTCTGCATACAGTAGACTTTGTATTTTTGTAGGAATTAAATTATGATAGCCGATGGTTGTTGATTCACATTTATCTTTTGTGTTTTTAATTAGTTTATCCATTACAATTATAAATAGGAGTGGGCTTAGACAATCTCCTTGTTTTACTCCTGACTTTAGGTTGAATTCTTCTGATTTATGTCCCTCGTTTATTACCTGTGCCCTGACGTTGCAATATAGTCCTTGTATTATTGTAATTAATTTTTTATTTACGTTTAAATCTTTTAAGCATTTCCAGATGATCGGTCTTTTAATGTTGTCAAAGGCGGCCCTTAGGTCTATAAATATAAGGTACAATGTTTCATTTGTTTCTTTCGCTCTTTCTATCAGGTTTCTAATTATTGTTATGTTGTCTATTGTTTGCTTGTTTGTTCTGAAAGCTGCCTGTTCATCCTCTAATTTGTTTTCTACTTGTATGCGGAGTCTCTTTTCTATTATTCTGGTGTATACTTTATATCCCACATTGGATAGGCAGATAGCTCTATAATTTTCACACTGCGTTTGTTCTCCCTTCTTGTATATTGGCAGTATCAAGTTCTTTTCCCACCCTTTAGGTATTCTTCCCCCTATCCATGCTTTGTTGCATATTTCATGGAGCCACCTTTTTCCTTCCATTCCTAACCATTTAATCATCTCCGGGTCAATTCCGTCCTCTCCTCCAGCTTTTCCAACTTTGATATTTCTAAGCGCTTCTTCTATTTCTCCCATTTCAATTTCGTTTAGCTCTTCATCCGATGCTATACCCTTCTCTTCTTCTCTTCCCCTACTGTTTTCTATATTTGGGTTTTCTTTTTCGTCTTCATCGTGGAATTTTTCAGCATAATATTCTCTCCATCTCTGTAATATCTCCTTTCTGTTAGTTATTATCTCGTTGTTCTTATTTTTAATGGTTCTTATTTCCTTTTTTTTCCTTCCCTTCATATACCTGATTCTGCTCCAAAATTTCCTATTGCTGGTTTTGTATTCCTCCTGTAGTTGTGTTCCAAACTTTTCCCACCCTTTTTGTTTACCTTCTTTCACTGCTCTCTTTGCTTCATTTCTGTAGTTGTGGTATTCATTTTTGTGTATGGGATCTTTTGTTCTTATATATTTCTTCCAAGCCTGTTTTTTCTTGCTGATTTTCTCCTTGATGTTTGGTGTCCACCATTCCGTGCATTTTTCGGAGCCTCTTTTTATTTTCATACCACAGATATCTCTTGCTTTGTCACTGATTATTTTCTTAAACATTTCCCATCTTACATCTATGTTCCACCCTATCTTATTGTTTCTTTCTACATATTTTAGTTCCTCGTCTGTTTTTTCTTGATAGGTTCTTCTAATCTGTTCGTTTTTCAATTTGTATATTTTTATTTTTTTATATTCTATGTCTCTTATTTCCTCCGCCTCTAATACTTCTAAAGTTGTTACTATTATTCTATGGTTTGAGCCTATTTCGTATTCGGGGATTGTTAGCACTTGGTTTATCTCGTGTTTCATATTGTTTGTGTAGGTTATATAATCTATAATACTTTTTGCATTTCTTTCTTCTGCTACAAAGGTGAGTTTATCTTCTACATTTTGTTTAGTGAAACTATTACCTATTATTAATTCGTTTTCTATGCAGAATTCTTTCATTCTTTTTCCATTTCTGTTTTCTGTTTCTTCCCCATATTCTCCCATACATCCTAGTCCCGATTCTTTATCTTTACCTATCCTTGAGTTCCAGTCTCCCATGATGACTACCTTTTCATTTTCCTCTTTAAATTTGTCTGTTGCTTCTTGTAATTTTCTATAGAACTCATCTAGTATCTCTTCGTCTTCACCTTCCACTGGTGCATATATTTGTATGAAGTTTATATTATTTTGTAATGTTGATATACTTAGTGTTATTATTCTTGGGCTTATTGCTTCGTATTGTATCACTCTATTTTGGAGTTCTTTGCTTATTATTAATCCTACTCCCTCTTTTGCTCTTTGATCTTTTTTAACCCCTGAATAGTAGAGTTTATATTCCTTTGTTATGTCAAAACTCCCTTCGCCTTGTTTTTTCGTTTCGCTTAATCCCAACATTTTTATGTTTAGTTCTTCCATATTCTCAGTTAGTTCTATTTCTTTACCATTAATCGTATTTATATTCCATGTCCCTATCCTGATATTTTCCACTCTATTTTTTGATGTGTTATCTTTATGTATTTTATCCTGTTTGTTTATGTATGTTTTGTTTATGTTTATTTTGTTTTGTTTATGATTGTCTATTTTTGGTTCTGTTCCTTTGGTGTTAGCTATTTCTTCATTCGTGTTTTTATTAGCCCCGCTTTCCTTATTCTTGTTCTTTTTATTCTTATATGTTTGCCTCATCTTTATTTTTTTCTCTTCCTGTGTTTTACTAATTTTTAGTTTTTTGATTTTGTCTAAGATATCCTCTTTTGGTTTGGTAATTCTGATTTGTTGCATTTTTTCTATATTTAGGTTTATTATTCGTCTTTCGGTGTTTTTATTTCTTTCTTTTTTCATATATTCATTGTTCGTTGCCTGGGTCGTCTTCTTCTTTTCCGTCCATTTACTTGTTTCTAGTTGCTATTTATTTTTTGGTTTCTTCCTTTCTCTTGCTTCACTCACTTTCTGGCTAGTATTTGGTATTTCTTTTATCGGTGCGAGTATTGATTGGACTGTTTTCTTGGTTTGTTCATTGTCATCATTTTCTACATTCGGTTGATTTATTTCTGTTTCTATTTGGTTATTATCATCTGTCTTTCTGTTGCTTCCTGATTCTTTGGGAGTTTGCTTTTGGATCTCCTCTTCCTCTTCTGTTGTATCTTGGTTGTTTTCTTCTTCGTTTTCCGTTAATTTTTGTACTTCATCTTTATTTAGGGCTTTTCCATCTACTATTATTTTGTTATGGATGATTATTGCGTGTTTCCCTTGTTTCCTTATTTGTTTCATCAGTGGGACTAGTTTTCTTCTCTCTGCCATCGTCTCACTTGTGTAATCTTCTTCAATATATATGTTCTTCCCTTTCAGTAGATGTTTTTGTTTCATAATGATGTATTTTAGTCTTATATTTACGAATTTTACCATTATTGGCCCATCATTTGTTGTTGCATTCAGTCTTCTTATGTTTTCTATATCATTTTCTGCGCATTTTACTAGTAGTTCTTCTTTTAGAAAATTTCTTATAATTTCTTCTAGGTCGAAATAACTTCTTTTTTCTGTTGTGATTCCTTTTATTATAATGTTTTTGCTCTTTTGTTCTTTTTCTATAACATTTAGTCTCTTTTCCATTTGGCTTATTTTTGTTTCGTTTTTATAGTTGATTTCAGTAATTTTTTCGAATTTTTCGTCTATATTATTATTTATTGCTCCCATTTCTTTCTTTACGCTACTTATCTCTTTTTTCATGTCCTTTAAGTATTTAATTATTTCGTCGTTCATTTTGTATCTTCTTTAAATCTTTAAAGACGCTTCTTTTGTGTTTGTTCTTTTTTTTTCCACGATTAGGTTTTTGTATGCTTTTAGTTTTAGTTTTAGATTTTCTTTATATTGTTTATGTTATAACACCGTCCACTCGACGAGGTCGCTTTTGCTTACTCAGAAAATGCGCCAACCACGGCGACCGCGGCGTATCTATCCTCTGCGCTTTTCACTTTAACCTGGTGTTAATTTTCGCCCTTAAGCTTCACGCTTTATTTACCGATTTTTTGGTTCTTTTTACGTTAACTTTCACTCCCGCACTTTGTTTTTTTGATCAACCTCTACCCTAACTCTTCCTACCCTCTCCAATACGCTTCTTATTCAATTAATTTCGCTTTTTCCTTTCAACTAACTCGAACACTTTCACAATTTCACGAACAATACGTCACCATCACCATATCACTCAATATAGTTACAGAAATAAAATTGTTTTTTACATATTTAATCTAGTTTGGGCATTATTATTGGAGTGATCAACGCGTGCTGGCAATCACGGTAATGCTAGGACCCGTTCTCTGGCTTCCGACGTCAAGTCAGTATGTGAATTATGCTACGATTTCGTGTTCTGGTAATTGCAAAAACTGCAGTACGCGTTGTGGTTTACTTAAAATTCCAGAAAGCGATATAGTTGAACTTTGGTAATTCAGAAATGGCCAAAACGCGTTCTGGTCGTTTTTTTCGGCCATTGGCCGAAATCGGTCTTTGATCCTAACATACAGGGAATTTTTCTTTTTAGTATACATATCCCCTATGTATACTTTTATAATAAACGCAAATAGACAACCCACTATACACTATAAACGTCACGTCACGTGGTGCGTAAAGGTTATGTTTCATGTTTGTAAATAAAAAATAAATCAAAATTAGTGGAATATCAACATAATTTTAATTCAACGAGTATTCTAAAACATAAAATATCAACAATACAAAACGGAAAGGAAAATAAAAACAGCAACAGTTAAAGACTAATTTTTTGACATTAACTTAATTTGATGATTTTTGCCACAGCATGCTAATTTTTTAACGTTTATAGTGTATAGTGGGTTGCCTATTTGCGTTTATTATAAAAGTATACATAGGGTATATGTATACTAAAAAGAAAATTTCCCTGTATATGTATAATCATTATCATTACAGATTTACAGAACTTGATAAAAAATTAGAGTTTTCCCAGCTACCGAAAAATTCAACTAAAAGCTAACGAAACCAGAAAATATTACATGGCAACACTGCCCGCCCATCACTAGTTTATTTTTTGTGTGAGCTGTGAGATGCAGCACCGGCGCGAGGCGGGTCCAGCGCTTTCCCCGGAACCCGGCCCCGCGCTTTATAATTCTGTAAATTTTGATGACGTAATTAAAGATTTTGCACCGAAAAAGCCCAGAAAAATTATTTAATAAGACTCTACAATCTTATACAGTGACCGGCAAAAAGTTCGCAACATATGGAAAAAATATTTATTATTAGAGTATCGAAAAAACTTTAATGGGGGATGGGTTCTGCATGTCCGGTAACCTAAAAATTGAATTTGAGGTATGTCACGTGACCACTGATATGGCGGCAAATTTAAAGAGGTCACCGCGAAGTCGCAAAAAGTCGGGCTAGATGACAAAATATCGAAGAAAATTATTTGAAAAAGCTGCTTAGAATTTAATTTTAGGCCCATATGCAAAATTTTAACTATTTATTTAAAAAATTTGAAAATCTCAATTTTTTGTAAATATTTTTTTATAAATTTACAAATACTAATTTTTTTCATTTTAAGTAGCTTGATTGAAGTGGAACCTATGTATATGAATAACAGTGGAAGAACTTTCTCGTTTTTTCCATAATTGACAGGCTTAAAACTAAAAAACAGATTGTCGCTATACGGCGCTCGCTGTTGCAATGGTTTGTATCTAACATGTTTTAAAATTGTAGAAATATTTTTATGCTAGAGCACTTAGAAAAGATCAATTTTCTCGCTAAAAGTGATTTTGTGTACCTCGCATGAAATTGTACGACTCGCTAGCGCTCGTCGTTCAAACGTCATGCTCGGCACACAAAATGACACTTTTACTTCTAATAACACAATATACTATTTTGAAGTGTTTTTTGGCCACGCGCAATTTTTGAACCCGGTCCCGCAAAAGTTTACGCCGGCCCCGGTGAGATGGTACTCATTTGTTATTCACCGCCATCGACCTTGTACTATAAAGTATAAGGCACTGATGTAAATACATCCGTGGTATAAGGTCGATGTTAGGTGCGTTCGTTTATTTGTTCTAAGAACGGGGCGAAACATGCAACAAGAAGGTCACGTGGTGTTAGAACGCACGGGCTTTCACAACAATAACCGAACGCTTCGGAACACTTTTTTGTCGGCACAAGAAGGATCTAAACCAAAATATAAAAATTTTTCCTCTTTAATAGTCTTTTTCTAAAAAGCAACTGTAAAATTATCGTCTACAAAATAAATAATTATTAAGATCTTCAATATAGGCAAAACTAATAGTGAAGTTCGTACTTATTACCCTGTAATAAATAATTTATTAGTAATTCATCACCTTAAATGGTTATTAAAATATCAGTAATTTTAAATTCTAATTTCATTTTAGCTTTTAAATAAAAATATGACACCCAAAATTGATTTATATGAAGGTATTCTGACAAAATATGACATAATATTATTAATATTAATTGATAAGCAGTACAAACTATAAAACAACAATAGATATTTGCATTTCCCGCGTTTTAGTTTGGTTACGCTTTTATAAATACTGTGCTTAAAGCCCCAAGTATTTGTTCCGAGCGAAAAGACCAAACTCCAAATGTTCCGTTCCGTAATAAACGAACGCAGAATAGAGTTTTTGGAGTAAAAAAAGCGTTCCAAACAAATAAACAAACGCACCTGTTATCTTCACCGCACTGAACTCCCTATAAATTCATGGCTTGTATTCTGTGATCGTTTGTTTACTTGTTTTTTGTGTGTTACTTGTAGGGTTTATTTTCTGTGCTTGTAGTATTTTGTGCGTATGCAGAACCGAAAAAATCAAGAAAATTATTAATGCTTTCTTCTTCATCATGCCATATCCTTTTTTTTTTTAGGACGTTGGCGAGGGGGATCAAAGCCACATTTTTAAACGACTTGGCGTCGTAAACTTTGTTGTATCCCCCTTATACTAGGGAAATGTGTTCTCTGCAGTGGTTTCCCGTTGCCTATTTTTGCAAAAATCACTAATACTGTGGAATTACGAAAACAACCGTGTATTAATAGCGGATTATAATAATGGCTAGCATTGACGACAAAACCGACAGTTAGGTATATATTTTTTCCCTTTTCAACTAGGTTATTGATATTTTTTCTTTGATATCTTATAAATATTAGGAGTAGGTATAAAAAATGTAAGTAAAATTTAGGTTGTGCATGACACTTTAAAGCAGTAGACGCAAATGCCAACGTAAGAGACTTAAATACATTTTTTAAACCGCATGTAATTTTTCCTTTTCCTTCAATCTTTCAAAAAATCTAAATGATCATTACAGAACTTGATGAAAACATAAATTTTTCCCAGTTTAAATTTGCCCCCCCAAAATCTTCGAAATCTATTGAAAGCTACCGAAACCAGAAACATTAAGTATAAGTTCGTGACCAGAAAATATTACATGGCAACACTGCCCGCCCATCTCTAGTTTATTTTCTGTGTGTGGTGGTACCGGTGGTACTCCACATGTTTGCTGGTTTTTTGTGTTTCATTTGACGGGTTTTTTTTCTGTGCTTGTAGTATTTTATGTGTATGCAGTACATTTGTATACAGTTTTTAACTAATTACAGGTTAGTCATTAGTTACCAAACGCTATTTGTAATAATCTTTTGTGATTTGTATTATTACAGGAAAATGTCTGAAACAAATTCAAAAGTTAACCTCGAATATGATTTCGATTTAGATATCGTCAAAGAAGAAATCAAACTTGAACCCTACTTGGACGATATGAAAAGTGAATTCGATGACGATATCCTTTACAGTACGGAACAAAAATATAACTTCAATGAAACGAACGCCAATATTAGTCAAAACTTTGAACGGAATACAAGGGAAGAAACTGTAATTATAGAGAGTAGTGCACATCAAATGGACAAAATAAAAGTAGAAACAGCTGATAAAGTTAATCCTTTCGAAGAGGATGACCAAAATAAAACTAACGAAAAAAGTTTTGCTTGTGATGTTTGTGAATTTAGAACGACTCGTAGATGCAGTCTTCAAACTCATAAAAATATCCATTTAATAAAAAAGCCATTTATTTGTAACATATGCGACTATAGGACTACTTTGAAATGCAATCTTGAACGGCACTTACATATTCATACGGGAGAAAAACCATTTGCTTGTAATTTATGTGAATACAGAAGTGTAACTAAAAGTTGTCTGAAATTACATATGAGTAATCATACTGGAGAAAAACCGTTTGTATGTAATTTCTGTGAATATAGAAGCGCAACCAACCAATGTCTGAAACTGCATATGAGTAAACATACAGGAGAAAAACTATTTGCCTGTAATTTATGCGAATATAGGACTATAAATAAAAACCACCTGAAAATACATAGGCATATTCATACAGGAGAAAAGCCGTTTGTGTGTAATATATGTGAATATAGGACTGTATGTAAAAGCTATCTAAAAACACATATGAATATTCATACTGGAGAAAAGTTGTTTATGTGTAATATATGTGAATACAGGAGTGTACTTAAAAGCAATCTGAAATCACATATGAATACTCATACGGGAGAAAAACCGTTTGTGTGTAATTTATGTGATTTTAAGAGTGCATCCAAAAGCTGTCTAAATAGGCACATGAATATTCATACTGATGAGAAACCGTTTGCCTGTAATTTATGTGAATATAGGAGTGCAAATAAAAACCATCTGAAAACACATATGAGAATTCATACCGGAGAAAAACCGTTTGCCTGTAATTTATGCGAATATAAAAGCACAACTAGAAAAAGTTTAAAAAATCATACGACAATCCATGGAAATAAAAAATAATTTGTTTTTACTAATTTTGAAGGAGCAGTTGGGGTTAAAAGGGACTTAAAACATAAACACCAGGTGATTTGTGACGGATCAGCCGACGATTCATCTACCAACTCTCCAGGTGCGTTACTTAATTTTTTTTTACATTTGCTTGACCACCCAAAGTATTTTATTACTTTAAGTGTCGGCTCATTTCATTGTTGATGAGGAACTGTATGCACTACAGGCATTTATATACATTTCAGAGTTGCAACATTTTCATTAAATTGAAATTTTTGTTTTTTTTTTTAAAGTAGTTCTCATTTAATTCATAATTAATTATTAATCTGGATGTAAATATTGATGTGGATAAATTCATAATCTAAATTCGGGCCCAACATGCAATTTAGGACATGCAGCATAGTGATAATACGAACAAAACAAGAAAAAAGCAGTCGAAGAAGATACAACAGCCGAGGAAAAAATATATACGGGTAAGTCCTTGTGTTTTAATTTGTTTACATATTTCTTGAAATGTAATACGTAGGCCACAACAAAAGTTTTGAGGTACCTACACAGAAAAAGAGCGTAGAAATAAGAAATTTTTGGTTACGGTTACAGCTAAATGGTACACCAAGTTGTGCTTGCTTAAGTTAATTGCAGCTCTTAAAAACTTTTGACCAAACTCCCAAGTTGGGACATGGCGTCTTAACCACGACATTGCTCCAGCACATCGAGCCAGCATCCAGCAAGCGAACCTTGAAGCATGAACAGAACATAGATTTGAGTATTTATATTTTCAGAACCAAGCTCTTTCTATGTTTTCTAAACAACATTATTGTACGAGTTTTAAAAAATTCAACTGCAGTTGCTATTCAAACGTCTGTCCTTTTGATGATAAAGCAAACTTTGAAGCATGGCAAGGATATCAGTTTCAATATTTATCTTTAAACCCACAAAATTTCTTCTATTATTTAATTTACATAATATTTAAAAAGAAAAATCTTTAAGAAATTAATATTATTTATATTTACTTACAGGTGCTGTTATCGCACGAGAATACGGCCTTCACTGTATACTACGAGTTGAAGTTCAAAACGTCACTTCGGGAAAGTCAAGCGATTTAAAATTAATTTCATCTGATGTTGATAAAGATTCATATTATTTAAATACCATCAAATATTCCAATTAATTTGTAGTAATTTGTTAATTTCTTTAATAATAATAAACCAAATAAGTATTAAAGATGCTGTTGTTTTATAAAAAGTTTCATAAGGTAACATGTCGTTTATTGGTTAACTTTATCAGTTTGATAAATTATGTAACGAGGATTTCATATTAACTAAGGCGTATCTGTATTTAGCTTTTATATAAGGTGGAGTATTTTCGAAGAGATTCCAGGCAATTCCATCTTTTTACTTATTATACCTACGTAAAAAGTAATAAAGGAGTCTCGGGCCAAATTTCCCAGACAAATTTTAATAGTGCAAACTTAAACCCAAAATTGTCTTTAGTCTTCGAGCTACAAGCGAAAATCGAATTTTTTTTAAATTTTTTCGAAGGTATAACATGTTTGTAGGGAGAGAAACAAAAATTAAAAACATCATCAGGGTATTTTTTCGTGTAGAATCTATTGGTGAAAATGGAATTTTTATGTGCTTATGTTGTTATTGCTGCTATAATTATAATAAGAAAATACATAAAAAATGTTTAATTATGATGGAAAATTTTATAAAGTATGTCATGTTTGGTTGTTTTCAATGTCGTTTATTGCTTAACATATTCTGGATTATAACAACAGATCAATAAAAATACCAATTAGGGTAGGTAGGCTGTGAAATTAAATTATTTTGAATTGGTACTTTAGCCACATTCACAGAATGACATTTCTGACATGAATTTAAGGTTATAAACTTTGTTTACAATAAAAATGTCAAATTACAAACGTTATAAAATGTCATTCTGTGGATGTGGCTAAAGTACCAATTCAAAATAATTCAATTTCACAGCCTACCCTAATTGGCATTTTTATTGATCTGTTGTTATAACGATAGTGCATTGTATATTAAAATACGAGGTTTGGCAGAAACATAATGAGACGGGCAGTACTTTGCAAGAATCGACTATGTTGCTGCCTTCACCTTCACACGGCAGTTAAAATTACCCCTGCCATAGATTCGGTACAAATTTGAACTTGTTACAGTTGCTATGCGATTGTTGAGAGCGTCTGAAGTAAAGTTGTGTTTGTGAGGAGTGTTACGGAAATGGACTGGCAAAAGTTTGAGCAGCGTTGTGCTATCAAACTTTATGTAAAGTTTAGCGAATCTGTTATTGTGACTTATGACTTACAAAGGACTTATGGAGAACATTCCCTATCCAGAGTACAAGTGTTCAGGTGGCACAAGACCTTAGAGGGTCATAAGCGACATTGGTAGAGAATTCGCAAACCGCATAATTAAAAACCGTACTAAACTGTGGCCGAGTTTGAAACTGGTTCATGGAAAACCCCGACATTCGCACAGCCAAGGATCTGTAAAAAGATCAAACCAAGATGTAAGAGACATGCTTGTTTTGTGGATGGCTGATGAAGGCACTATTAAATGATCCAAAGGGCTGCGATTTGTACAAAGCAGTAAAAATCGATCCCTGCACACGGGAATCTGGAAAATTCCTTATTAAGCAATGTTCGGTGTACCTCAAAGAATTGGTTTAAAAGATTCGTCGCTTCCTAAGGAACTCCTAACCACTATTGAAACAGAAGAAGAGTTAGAAAAGCTGCTATGTCTAAATTCCGATGCTGAAAGATCGGAAAATGAACAATAGGAGCCAGCTGTAAAAGAAACTATGATAAGTAAAGGAGGCAATAAAGGATCGGAAGATGAACAGTTGGATCAAGTTGGAGGACAGAACTCAACAAGAAGGAGAGATGCGAAAGATCACAAACAGCAAGGAAAACCATGCACCATATGTGAAACAGAAACTTCAGCTGAACATAAATGTTCAACTTGTGGATTACCCGTACATTTAAGTTGCGGACAAATCGATGAAGATAATGAAGAACGTGGTCAGACGATAATATGTCTTCGAAGGATGAAAATAAGTGATGTACGCGAAGATGCCAGATGTGTACTAGAAAAGCAAGCCGAGCAGATGGTTTCTCTTTCGAATTCGAAGTTACGGCCCGTTGATGTAGGGGAAAACCGTTGTAGTACCAGTACCTGATGTAGATAGAGGACGCTTGCACCCAGTGCCGGATTAAAGAATTTGCCGCTTTACTCACGCTAAAATTAAATCAGAATGCATACAGTTCTTATGGGCGTGTATATAGTTTTATTTTATTGATGTGTCAAGTGGAGCCCGGAAATAATAGCTGACAAAATTCTTTAGCCGCTCTGTCATTTTATTAAAGATTTTGCCGCCTCTAGAAATCTGCCGCTATACGCACGTGTGTATTTTGCGTATAAGGTAATCCGGCAGTGCTTGCACCAAGAAATGTTTTAGCTGTAGTGCTAAATGTTAATGTGTCCGGTCTCTATCAGCTTGGTAAAGATGTAAATTCAATTAATAATGATACCTACTCATATAATGTATAATCTATTTCAGGTACCAAAGATGGCACTTTGCAGATGTTATACTTATTCTCGTAATGAGTTTACCTTAGCAGACTCCGATTTTCTGGACGCTTCATCTATTCCGTCAACATCAGTATCTCTTCGAACTGCATCTAGTACTGCGGCTAGATCAAAACAGGGTTTTATACCCTGCAATTGTAAATGTTATTGTATTAATAAAAAATGTACGTGCGATACCAAGAAAGTAATCTGCAATAGTAAATGTCATAACAACAGTTCTTGCAAGAATAAGTAGGTATTTATTATTTAGCTACCTACAGTTCATTATATCTTTCGTTGGTATTTTTGAGATTTGCGTTTTTCTGTGTTTTGTGTTAAGTTTTTGTAGAATATCAATGTTAGGTTTATTAGTTACAGAAATAAAATTGTTTTTTGAATATTTAATCTAGTTTGGGCATTATTATTGGAGTGATCAACGCGTGCTGGCAATCGCGGTAATGCTAGGACCCGTTCTGGCTTCCGACGTCAAGCCAGTATGCGAATTATGCTACGATTTCGTGTTCTGGTAATTGCAAAAACTGCAGTACGCGTTGTGGTTGACTTAAAATTCCAGAAAGCGATATAGTTGAACTTTGGTAATTCAGAAATGGCCAATTCGGCAATGGTCAGAACGCGTTCTGGTCGTTTTTTTCGGCCATTGGCCGAAATTGGTCTTTGATCCTAACATATATAATCATTTAATCATTATCATTACAGATTTACAGAACTTAATAAAAAATTAAAGTTTTTCCAGCTACCGAAAAATTCAACTAAAAGCTACCGAAACCAGAAAATATTACATGGCAACACCGCCCGCCCATCACTAGTTTGTTTTTTGTGTTCAGCGCGTTTTCCGGAACCCGGCCCCGTGCTTTATAATTCCGTAAATTTTGATGACGTAATTAAAGACTGCACCGAAAAAGCCCAGAAAAATTATTTAATAAGACTCTACAATCCTATACAGTGACCGGCTAAAAGTTCGCAACATATGGAAAAAAATTTTATTATTAGAGTATCGAAAAAACTTTAATGGGGGATGGGTTCTGCATGTCCGGTAACCTAAAAATTAAATTTGAGGTATGTCACGTGACCACTGATATGACGGCAAATTTAAAGAGATCACCGTGAAGTCGCAAAAAGTCGGGCTAGATGACAAAATATCGAAGAAAATTATTTGAAAAAGCTGCTTAGAATTTAATTTTAGGCCCATATGCAAAATTTTAACTATTTATTTAAAAAAATTGAAAATCGCAATTTTTTGTAAATATTTTTTTATTAATTTACAAATACGCATTTTTTTCGTTTTAAGTAGCTTGATTGAAGTGGATCCTATGTATATGAATAACAGTGGAAGAACTTTCTCGTTTTTTCCATAATTGACAGGCTTAAATCTAAAAAACAGATTGTCGCTACGGCGCTCGCTGTTGCAATGGTTTGTATCTAACAGATGCTTTAAAATTGTAGAAATATTTTTATGCTAGAGCACCTAGAAAAAATCAATTTTCTCGCTAATAATCAAGTTATTGCAACAGCGAACGTCCTAGCGAAAAACGAATAATTAATAAAAAAATATTTACCTACAAAAAATTGTGATTTTAAATTTTGTGTAATAAATACTTGAAATTGTGCATATGGACCTAAAATTGAATTCTATATAACTTCTAATAATTTTCGTCGATATCTTTTCATCTAACCCCACTTCTTGCGACTTCACAGTGACTTTTTTAAATTTGACGCCATACCACTGGTCACGTGACATTCCTCAAATTCGATTTTTAGGTTACAGAACATGCAGAACCGATCGCCCATAAAAGTTTTTTCAATACACTAATAATAATAGTATATTGCGTCATAAGGGAAGATATAGGCATATTTCATCCCGAAGATTTCTGCTGCACGAGCGAACGTAGTGAGCGAGGGCAGCAAAAGCCGAGGGATGAAATATGCCGTTAGATTCCCGTAGGGCACAAGTTATTTTTCCGCATCCATGAGAAGTTCGTATTAAATAAAAATAGTTATAATACAATACGTACCTACGTTTTTGACATATAACCTCAAATTACACATGTCAAATTTTCGTATTAAAAATAACTTCTATAATGAATTTATGTAAAAAATAATCGTATTTGCTTGAATTTTAAAAAATAATTACACTTATCAATCACTTAAATGAAGATTTTTGTATAATCAAATAATAATTTTGATTCTAAATTCTATCGGTAGATGTCACGTCGATAGCATGCACGGTAAAAACCCGCAAATTTTCATATCATCCCGCTTTTTCATATTTACCCGCGATCCGCCATTGTTAACCTCAAATGAGATAAATAAACTGTCAATTACATACCATGGATACGGAAATAGTATATTGCGTCATAAGGGAAGATATAGGCATATTTCATCCCGAAGATTTCTGCTGCACGAGCGAACGTAGTGAGCGAGGGCAGCAAAAGCCGAGGGATGAAATATGCCGTTAGATTCCCGTGGGGCACAAGCTATTTTTCCGCATCCATGAGAAGTTCGTATTAAATAAAAATAGTTATAATATAATACGTACCTACGTTTTTGACATATAACCTCAAATTACACATGTCAAATTTTCGTATTAAAAATAACTTCTATAATGAATTTATGTAAAATATAATCGTATTTGCTTGAATTTTAAAAAATAATTACACTTATCAATCACTTAAATGAAGATTTTTGTATAATCAAATAATAATTTTGATTCTAAATTCTATCGGTAGATGTCACGTCGATAGCATGCACGGTAAAAACCCGCAAATGTTCATATCGTCCCGCTTTTTCATATTTACCCGCGATCCGCTATTGTTAACCTCAAATGAGATAAATAATCTGTCAATTACATACCATGGATACGGAAAAATTTTTTTCCATAATGTTGTGAACTTTTTGCCGGTCACTGTATACCTAATGTGTTTTGTGTTTATAATAAATAATTATTTTGAAGTGTTTTTTTTTGGCCCCGCGCAATTTTTGAACCCGGCCTCGCAAAAGTTTACGCCGGCCCTCTGGTGAGATGGTACTACTCATTTGTTTATTTGTTATTCACCGCCATCGACCTTGTACTATAAAGTATGAGGTCGATGTTTTATCTTCAACGCACTGAACTCCCTATAAATTCATCGTTTGTGTTCTGTGATCGTTAGATCGTTTGTTTACTTGTTTTTTGTGTGTCACTTGTAGGGTTTATTTTCTGTGCTTGTAGTATTTTGTGCGTATGCAGTACATTTGTATACAATTTTTAAATAATTACAGGTTAGTCATTAGTTCCCAAACGCTATTTGTAATAATAATCTTTGTGATTTGTGTTATTACAGTAAAATGTCTGAAACAAATTCAAAAGCTAACCTCAAATATGATTTCGATTTAGATATCGTCAAAGAAGAAATCAAACTAGAACCTTCCTTGGACGATATAAAAAGTGATTTCGGTGACGATATCCTTTACAATACTAAACAAAAATATAAATTCAATGAAACTAATGTCAGTGTTAATCAAAACTTTGAACGGAATACGAGGGAAGAAACTGTAATTATAGAGAGTAGTGCACATCAAATGGACAAAATAAAAGTAGAAACAACTGATAAAGTCAATCCTTTCGAAGAGGATGATCAAAATAAAACTAAAGGGAAAAGTTTTGCCTGTGACTTTTGTGAATTTAGAACAACCCGTAGATCCAGTCTGCAAACTCATAAAAATATCCATTTAATAAAAAAGTCATTTATTTGTAATATATGCGACTATAGGACTACTTTGAAAACCAATCTTGAACAGCACTTATGTATTCATTCGGTAGAAAAACCGTTTGCTTGTAATTTATGTGAATACAGAACTGTAACTAAAAGTTGTCTGAAATTACATATGAGTCATCATACTGGAAAAAAACAATTTGCCTGTAATTTATGCGAATTTAAGACTGCAACTAAATGGTATCTGAAAATACATATGAATATTCATACAGGAGAAAAGTCGTTTGTGTGTAATATATGTGAATATAGGAGTGTAAATAAAAACCATCTGAAAATACATATGAATATTCATACTGGGAAAAAACCGTTTGCCTGTAATTTATGCGAATATAGGAGTGCAAATAAAAACCATCTGAAAATACATATGAATATTCACACTGGTGAAAAACCGTTTGCGTGTAGTTTATGCGAATTTAAGAGTGCATTCAGAAGCTCTCTGAAAGTGCATATGAATATTCATACTGGTAAAAAACAGTTTGCCTGTAATTTATGCGAATATAGGAGTGTAAATAAAAACTATCTGAAAATACATATGAATATTCATACTGGAGAAAAAGCGTTTGCCTGTAATTTATGCGAATATAGGAGTGTAAATAAAAACCATCTGAAAATACATATGAATATTCATACTGGGAAAAAACCATTTGCCTGTAATTTATGCGAATATAGGAGTGTAAATAAAAGCAATCTGAAATTGCATATGAATACTCATACTGGTGAAAAACTGTTTGCCTGTAGTTTATGCGAATTTAAGAGTGCATTCAAAAGCTCTCTGAAATTGCATGTGAATATTCATACTGGTGAAAAACCGTTTGCTTGTAATTTATGCGAATATAGAAGTGTAAATAAAACCAATCTGAAATTGCATATGAATATTCATACTGGTGAAAAACCATTTGCCTGTAATTTATGCGAATTTAAGAGTGCATTAAAAAGATCTCTGAAATTACATATGAATATTCATACTGGTGAAAAACCGTTTTCCTGTAATTTATGCGAATATAGAAGCACAACTAAACAAACTTTAAAAAACCATATGAAAATCCATGAAAATGAAAAATAATTTGCTTTGGCTAATTTTGAAGGAGCAGTTATTGAAATTTCTGTTTTTTTTCTGAAAAAGTAGTCCTTCTCAATTGAAAATTATACTTTTTAATTCATAATTAATTGTTAATAATACGGATGTAAATATTGATGTGGATAAATTCATAATCGACATTCGGGCCTAACGTGCAATTTAGGACATGCAGCATAGTGATAATGAGGACAAAAACAAGGAAAAATCAGTGGAAGAAGATACAACTATTGAGGAAAAAATATATACGGGTAAGTCCTTGGGTTTTAATTTGTTTACATATTTCTTGAAAAGTAATATGTAGGCCACAACATAAGTTTTGAGGTACACACAAAAAGAGTGTAGAAGTGAGAAATTTTTGGTTACGGTTACAGCTAAATGCTACACCAAGTTGTGCTTGCTTAAGTTAATTGCGACTCCTTTGACTAAACTCCCAAGCTGGGACGTGGCGTCTTCACCACGACATTGCTCCAGCACATCGAGCTGTCCCTAGTCAAAAACTTTTATGCAAATCGGGACCAGTTGAAAGGGCAGCTAATTAACAATGATGAGTTAATTGAAGCATAGGACCAAGCATACCAGAACCAAAGTGGGAATAAATTTTTATTAGTTGGTTTCGACATATGGAAAAATTTGTTTTGCATGATGGCAGATATTTTGAAAAAACTCGATAAATAAATTAGTATCTCAAAACTTTTGTAGTTACCATGTATTACTTACAGCCATTAGATGTATTTTTTTTGCCATTCCAGACGATTATTTTTGACAAAATAATTCATGAATTTGTCTCTAGCACTGATAGTTTTGAATTTCCTACCTTGTTGTAAAAAGGGCAAATTTCCAAAAAGTATGTTTAAGTTCATAATATTTTTTCCAGGTGACATTTTGATTACGGACAGTACTGGCATGGAACGGTTGCCGTATTTCCCTATGATTGCAAGCATGGTGGACTCATTTCGCCTGGTAAGCCGTTGCTTTTTTGCCGAGAAGAGTTTTGAATGTGTAATGAAGCCTGTTGATGCCAAAACGGCTTCGAATACTCAACTAAGATAATTGAGCTTGGCAATCTTGATTTTATTATAAAGCCTAGCACAGCAGTTATTGGAGCCTATGTCCCATCGTGAATGTAGATGTAAAGGGGTTTCTAACAAAACTAGTAAGTGTAAGCTATTCGAACGTAAATCCATTCGATAATGAAGTGAACCTTGAAGCTTGAACAGAACACATAGATTTGAGTATTTATTTTTAAAACTAAGCTCTTTCTTTGCCTTTTGAACAACCTTATATGAATTTCAAAAAATTCAACTGTCCTTTTGATGATAAAGCAAACTTTGAAGTATGGCAAGGATATAAGTTTCAATATTTATCTTTAAAACTAGCTTATCCTGGAACTGTACTTTACTAACAACTTTAGCATGCGAATATGTGGCTTATAAAACGAGCATTAAACCCACAAAATTTCTTCTATTATTTAATTTAGGTAATATTTAAACGAAAAATCTTTAAGAAATTAATGTTATTTATATTTACTTACAGGTGCTGTTATTGCACGGGAGTATGGCCTTCCCTGTATAGTAGGAGTTCAAAACGCCACTTCAGGAAAGTCAAGCGATTTAAAATTAATTTTATCTGATGTCGATAAAGATTGATATTAATTTTTAAACACCATCAAACATTCCAATTAATTTGTAGGTTGTTAATTTCTTTAAAAATAATAAATCATATTAGTATTAAAGATGCTGTTGTTTTATAAAAAGTTTCATAATAACATGTCGTTTATTGGTTAACTTTATCATTTTGATAAATTATCTATCGAAGGTTTCATATTGTAACTAAGGCATATCTGTATTTGGCTTTTGTACAAGGTGGAGCATTTTCGAAGAGATTCCAGGCCATTCCATCTCTTTACTTATTACACCTACGTAAAAACGTAAAAAGTAATAAAGGAGTCTCGGCAAGGGCGGTTTTATATGGGGGGTAAAAGGTATAACTTGTTTGTGAGGAGGCGGTACGGTAGTGAGTATTGATATGGGGCATCATTCTGCAAATTTAAGCATCGGTGCCGACGGTCACAACTCGGACGGGTGACCCGAACCGGGCTCAGCTTACTACGGCTCGGTGTGTCCTCCTGAACAAGCTTTGGGCCTAAATGGCCTGTTAAAGCTGCATATACCTACGTAACTTGTTTGTAGGGAGGAAAACAAAAAGTAAAAACATCATCAGGGTATTTTTTCGTGTAGAATCTATTGGTGAATATGAAATTTTAATTTGCTTAGTAAGTCTTGTGTTATAGGGTAAACCTTTGTTTTTAATTTTTTTAAATAGCAATCGTAGTTGGCTTGGATACCTCTAAATAGGCCGCTTTCAAAATATATCATTTAATACAGTTGTTTTAAATAACAAATCAAATATCCAGCAATTTCTTAATATTTACCAATCGCAGTTGTTGTACAAAATTATCAAGCAGCCCATATGCATTCACTAACATTATTAGGTATGTGTTGTTGTTATTGCTGCTATAATTATAATAAGAAAATACATAAACAATGTTTAATTATGATGGAAAACTTTATAAAGTATGTCAGTTTGGTTGTTTTCAATGTCGTTTATTGTTTAACATATTATTCTGGATCCAGGTTTCCAACATAGTATAGCTTCCAATTTTTCGAGGCACAGTTTAGGCATGTGGTTTATTTTAAGAGATGAATATAGATAAATCAGCAAAGTTGCGCATTTGAATGCCTATTAATTTCCTATAAACGAATTTTAGCAATCGCAGTTAGTGGTTAATATATTGAGAAATAAGTTGAAAAGAGATTCATTTTTGTGAATATTATTCTAAAATTTTTAAGCGTAGTGTATAATTTTTAAATACTACTTATTTTCTGTAATTTATTTGCCAATAATTATCTCACTAATAGATAAGACCAAAAGAAACCAACTGCAAATAAATAGAATCATCCAGTACCAGTCTTTTTAATTCATGTTACCTTTAGTGTTTCTAATTGTTTTTAAATACCTAATAAAATTGCATACAATTTTAAAAAGTGGTAATATTAAAAGGATTAATGGATTTAGAACTATAATTCAACGTGATTAGGTGATTACTTTTAGTACCTAGTATTGTTGGAGTGCAAAGGTTGAGATGTCTTCTCGAGGCCATTTATTAGGGAAATTGGCGCATAAACAATGTAAGAAACAATATACAAATGTTATAAGAACATCTCGGTTAATCTCCAAAGTAATTTACCCGTCATTTTGCCCCAGGTTACTGTATTTTAATGCAGTACCTAATGTATATCTTCTTGTAACATACAACAATTTTGTTTAGTTTACAGTTCATGTTAAGGGGCTGACGGATGATCCCGTCGATTTCACTTACCTAGGTTTATTAAACTATAAAAACTATTTTTGTACGTTTGCAATATTGCTAATTCTCTGAAGTATTATTTTGACGTATTATTATAACCCTGATTTTCAAACGAACGGAGAAGGTTTTTCTAGAATTAAAATAATTTCCAATTAATATGAGTTTCATTTTAAAAAAGACCTAAAAAATAGATAATTGTGGAAATAATAAGCATTAAAAAGGGGGAATAAGCAAAAATAAGTTTTTATAAACATACATAGAGGCCATAAATATGACTATCCTTGACTTTAAATTTTTTTTATTGTTTTTAAGTTGTCAAACTTTAAGAATTTTTAATTACAATTTAAATAACAACGCTACTAAAACCACGTGGTAGGACTATATGTTAAACGAAGTGGTAGGATTATAAATAATTGCGGCTGGGCATTATACAACATAAACAATTATGGTTACCATGACACCGTGAATAATGATTATTCACTGCTGGTAGTGAATTATGGATAGCATTATCCTTGACCAAACACATTAATAATTGACTAGTCGTGGACAAAATCCATTTTTCTACACCTATTTAATTATATTGCAATTATTAGCATTTTTTTTGTGAAAAATAGTACCTATAATTCACTGCAGTGAATTATGGATTCATAATTCACTGCAGTGAATTATGATTTCGGCCAATCACAAATACATAAATATTTCGCTAATCCAATCATATTTTAAATCGCCCGCGATCAACTCCTTCTGCGGCTGACAATCGACTCGCGTGACACGCCCAAGTGTGTTGTCATATTGCTTGTTTACAAAGTTATCAAATTTGACTAATTTGAGTCTAATATATTTGTTTAATAGGTGTAGAAAAAGTATCGTATTACATTCGCGATTATGGCCATTATTCGCTCAGATGATTTGTGCCACTCGCCTGACGGCTCGTGGGCTCAAACGTCATCTTCGTGAATAATGGCTGTCATAATCGCTCATATAATAATATACTATAATCACATTCGTTAGTGTTTCAGTGTTAATACGCGCACATTCTTATTAAATTAAATAAATCACGCACATTCCTTACGCTGACTCCAGTGTAAAACATTTTTACTATGAAAACTCTTTCATCAATGGTATAATTGAAATTCATTTTGCAAATTTAAATTTGTGTATGCACGCTGGTATTGAATACTCCCATTGTCCCATTCTTACGCCGCGCCGTTTTTAATTTCAATGTCTACTTGATAACGAAAGATTTGGAACACACGTTAAATGTAGAAATGTACAGAACATCTAACATGGCCTACGGTCTACGGGGCCGATCGCCGATATAATAACCACTCCCAAAACAAAAGTTAACCTAGTTTTCTGTTATTGCGGTCTTGTGAGAGTGGTGTTTACCAGTAAGAATAAATGGTAATTAATATAATTACAGGTTAGTCCCTAGTTACCAAACCAAACGTTATTTGTAATACTCTTTCTGATTTGTATTATTACAGGAAATTGTATAAAAAATGTCTGACATAAATTCAAAGGCTAATCTCGAATATGATTTCGATTTGGATATCGTCAAAGAAGAAATCAAACTTGAACCCTATTTGGACGACATAAAAAGTGAATTCGGCGATGATATCCCTTACAATATGGAACAAAAACTTATCAATGAAACTAACACTAATATTAGCCAAAACTTTAGACAGAATACGAAGGAGGAAACTGAAATTATAGAGAGTAGTACACATGAAGCGGACAAAATAAATGTCGAAACAGCTGATACAGTTAATCCCTATGACGAGAGTGACCAAAATAAAAATAAAGGGAAAAGTTTTACATGTGACGTTTGTGAATTTAGCATAACTCGTAGATGCAGTCTTCAAACTCATAAAAAGATGCATTTATTCAAAAATTCATTTACTTGTAATGTAGGTGAATATCAGACTACTTTTGAAAACCATTTCGAACAGCATTTGTGCATCCATACTGGAGAAAAACCGTTTGTTTGCAATTTATGTGAATATAGGAGTGTAACTGAAAGCAATCTTAAAAGACATATGAATATTCATACAGGAGAAAAACCATTTGCTTGTAATTTATGTGAATACAGGGGTGTAGCTAAATACAAGCTGAGATTGCATATGAGTATTCATACTGGAGAAAACCCATTTGCTTGCAATTTATGTGAATATAGAAGTGGAACTAAAAGTGATCTGAATAAACACATGCGTATTCATACTGGAGAAAAACCATTTGCCTGTAATTTATGTGAATACAGAAGTGTAACTAAAGGTTGTCTGAATAGACATATTCGTATTCATACTGGAAAAAAACCGTTTGCCTGTAATTTATGTGAACACAGGAGTGCAACTAAATCTGATCTGACTAAACATATGCGTATTCATACTGGAGAAAAACCGTTTGCCTGTAATTTATGTGAATACAGGAGTGTAGCTAAATACAAGCTGAGATTGCATATGAGTATTCATACTGGAGAAAAACCATTTGCTTGCAATTTATGTGAATATAGAAGTGGAACTAAAAGCGATCTGAATAAACATATGCGTATTCATACTGGAGAAAAACCATTTGCCTGTAATTTATGTGAATACAGGAGTATAACTAAAGGTTGTCTGAATAGACATATGAGTATTCATACTGATACAAATTTAAAGGAGTAGTTGGGGTTAAAAGTGACAGCCTTGAAAAAATAGTAGGTATTTAAAATTAAGATAACAGTATTTTTTGTGTTTTGTGCTACACTGCAGCGAACATAAGTTGCAGCCGTTGCTAAGTCCTGTAAGGGATGTTTCCAAGGCTCTTTACTAGGATAAATATGGGCAGCGGATAAATAATTTGCATGTATATATATATGTGGACTAAAACATGTTATATATTGATAAGGTAATTATTTGTGTGGAATAATTGATTTATTTCTTTTTGATTTCTTTCGTATTGTTTATTTTCAGAAATAAAAAGATGCCATAATAGAACATAAAATCATCTATACATTTTAAATAGAAAAACGAATTTATATAATTGTCAAAATATAAACAAATAACTAGTAAATATTATACACAAAAAACTTCATGATGAAAAACGTATTTGATCATAGCTGGTCTGCTTTTTGTGAATAAAATGCAAATTATTTATTGCAGTTTTTAAGCTATTTCTTTCTTAAACAAGTAATAAATTCAAGTAAAGTAGCATCAAATTAAGCAAATGTTTTTGTCTTTCGATTGATACCACTATCAATCGTATCTTCGTATCAACTCAAACAGGCCAAACAAGCAGGAATTTGCATATATACGGTTTCCCATGCTATTTCCATATGTTCGCCCTTTAAGTCAAACACTCGGTATAAAAAATACGAGGGTCATCCAGTATCTAGTACCCGTTGGCGAATAAGAGACACAGAAGTTGAAACGTGAGTCTCACATTTCACTCCTAAGAATAAACAATAATCAATGGAGTGGCATCATATCCAAAAAAATTCAAGCGGACACTGTTTAGCCGAAAACTTATGGCTACCGTTTTCTGGGACAGGAAGAGTATTTTTTTGGTTGATTTTAGGACCCCGGGTGAAACAATAACTGTAAACAGTTACTGTCAGACCCTCCAATGATTGAGACGTGCCATTTAAAATAAACGCCGAGGACTGTTGACCAAAAGTATTGTGTTTTTGCATGACAATGCTCGCCCGCATGTTGCAGTGAAGACTCGAGAATTGCTTCAGAGTTTCAGATGGGAGATTATGGTTCATCAGGCGTATAGTCCGGATTTAGCACCAAGTGATTTTCACCTGTTTAAAAATCTTAAGTATTTCTTGGGTGGCAAGCGGTGTAAGTACTTTGCTGTGTAACAAGAAGGAAGGGGAGTCCCCTTCATCTATAAGTAAAAATAAACTTCAACGCGTTGCATTTAAAAAAAAAATAAAGTAGCAATTGTATGTCCTGCTTTGAACAATTTTATAAATGACCCGTATTACTTTAGAAGTATAGGAATAATAGAATAAAGGAAACTGTTTTTGTAAAGATACAAAAAAAGGAAAAATTCCAAATCTAATGCTTGAATACTTATATGTAGTTATGTATATAAGTTTATAAGCTGGAACTGAAATAAATGTTTCAAGATAAAGTTCTTTTCCTGCACTACAGGGATTAGGCGATTAGCAGTTCCGCTTACACAATGTTTTTCGACCACCGTTTCCTTGGTTGGCCTACATCTCTTTTATCTTTTGTGCTGTAGTGTAAGATTTTTAGGTATTTTTTAATTTCCCAGTCTCCATTTTTCTTTGTGATCAGCTATCCTTTCATATAGCATATACCTACCGGATGTCCATGGTAAAACGAAACATAAGGAAATATTAGTGTATTTTTTTAGAAAAGATCCGGGTTGTGGAGTACGTACGGATTCAGCACAACCTGGCTAATTGGGCTTACTTAACGTTATGAAAAAGATAACAATAGCACCGGCATCTGTTATCGTGGCACTCAACTATTTCACTGTTTAATTGTTATAGCTGTCAAAGAATTTACATGGACAAATATTAGAATCGACAAAACTAGTGAAAAAGTCCAAATTATTAAGATTTACGCAGACTCCAACCTCAAACTTCCAAGTCTTTTTAAGAGACAAAATTGTAGAAGTATGCTCCAAATACCGTGAGTTCAAAACAATTTTAGATAAGGGTTGGCCATGAGAAACAAAAATAATGTCTGTTGCAAGATTTAGAATTTATTAACTGTTATCACTCTGTTGCTGTCATAGTACAGATTCAATAAAATTATAAAAACAGTGGTTTTCACAGTGCAGCATAAAACATTTATGATTTTGTAACGAGCGGCAGGTGTCAGGTGTTCGGTGAATCATTTCGCACCCATGAGGCGGCTGCTCTGGATAATTCTATTCTAGACTAACGTGGAACGTACGAGAATGAAAGCCTGCCTATATTAAAGGCGCGCTCGCTTACGAGTCTTCAGTCTTGAACTGATAAGCGCGGCCTACGTATAAATAAATAAATTTAAACTCAAGGTATGACGGTATAATGGTTAAAGCAAAAAAATGGTTTTATGATAGAATGACATTAACATTTTAGAGGTATAAATAACAATGTTAAAAAATTATAGTTTACAGCACAGCACGGTGGTGAAGATTTCTGTACGAAAAGAATCGATTCTCATTTTAGCGATATTTGTTATAACTGGCAGTAATAATTTGTTGAGAATTATTGTATTAACCTCGTTTGCATCTAACTGCAGAAATGTAAAACATAAAATTAATAAACGCCGAGAATATTTTATACTCTACGTCTACGGCATATCTTGTATTTAACCGTATGCATGAGGATTGTTGAATAGAAGCACGTTTGGACTGCGCAACCGCGACTTAATCGCCATGACAACGGAATTCAGTTGTTTATATTGATTGTTGAAGTACTAGTGACGCGTCTGTCAAAAGTATTTGCTGTTTCCTTCTTTCTAAGGGTTGTGATTGAAGGCCACAAATTAAAAAAGTTAAAACAAGTAGGTACGGACTATAACCAAATATCGTTAAAAGAAATGCTCGACCCTATACAGCAATTACGAAAAGATAAACCGGCTCTACATTCTTTTACATATGAACAGTTTCACGCCTTCTTTGAAGAAATAAAAAATCACTTAAAACAGCTAGGATATTCATGCCAAATATTGAACATCTACTCAAAGATTTCCATTCGATTTTGGCTCGTCGCAAAATAAAATATAAATTCACCAGATCATCTCCAATATTACAAAAGCTAACACAAAAAAACAAACGGTGTCATCCTTCCATACGATAATGTTCGCTCTCAATACTATACATTTGTCCCATTAAAATGTATAGTTCGCCCTAAATGCCGCCATCGTCCTTTCTAAATTGCGTCTTAACCAAATGAAATGGGCAGGCCTTAACATGCAATATTTAATTGAGCGGGCCTTAGTTAGGGTCGTCGCCTGCGTTGATTAAAAGCGGAGTTCGTTTTGAATCAACGCAGGCGACGGTTAGGGCAAGGCCCGCTGAATTAATATTACATATAAGGCCTTACCACTTCATTTAGCCAAGACAAAATTAGAAAGGACGATAGCGCCATTTGAGATGAACTATACATTGCTCCTTTAAAAAATGTAAAATGTATAGTTCAGCGCAAATGGCGCCTGCGTCCTTGCTAATTGCGTCTTGGCTAAATAAAGTGGTAAGGCCTTATATGCAATATTAATTCAGCGGGCCTTGGTTAGGGTGTTAAGAGTAGTGTTATTGAAAGGTAGATGGAGTATGAATGATTTACCTGTTACCAGATGAAAACGGCAGCAAATATAAAATTCGCTGGGGTCTGTGGTTCTGTTCTTGTCTTTAATCTGTGGGGCACCACGTCACCGGGTAAGGGTTAATTAATTAGAATTTTCATTTTTTAGGAGAAATTATGGTTGTAGTAGTTACCTCGTATAATCGACATAATCGTTTACGGCGCTGATGTAATAACCACTTCCTAAAGTTAACCGTAAAAATACTCGGCTTGTTGCTTCGTGTTTTTTGTGTGCAGGGATTAATTATTATATGTATTTTTAAGTAATTACAGGTTAGTCATTAGTTACCAAACGCTGTTTGTAAAATTCTGATTTGTATTATTCTAGGAAGTTATATAAAAAAATGTATGAAACAAATTCAAAGGCTAACCTCGAATATGATTTCGTCAAAGAAGAAATCAAACTTGAACCCTACTTGGACGATATAAAAAGTGAATTCGGTGATGATATCCTTTACAATATGGAGCAAAAACACAATTTCAATGAAGCTACTAACACTAATATTAGCCAAAACTTAGGACGGAAATCGAGGGAGGAAACTGCAACTGTAGAGAGTAGTGTACATGAAGTGGACAAAATAAAACTCGAAACAACTGATACAGTTAATCTTTATGACGAAGATGACCAACATAAAAATAAAGAGAAAAGTTTTACATGTGATGTTTGTGAATTTAGAACGACTCGTAGATCCAATCTTCAATCTCATAAAAAGATGCATTTAATAAAAAAGGCATTTATTTGTAATGTATGTGAATATTGGACTACTTCTGGAAGCTATTTCAAACAGCATTTGTGTATTCATACTGGACAAAAACCGTTTGCCTGCGATTTATGTGAATACAGGAGTGTAACTAAACCTGATCTGAATAAACATATGCGTATTCATACTGGAGAAAAACCGTTTGCCTGTAATTTATGTGAATACAGGAGTGGAACTAAAAGTGATCTGAATAAACATATGCGTTTTCATACTGGAGAAAAACCGTTTGCCTGTAATTTATGTGAATACAGGAGTGTAACTAAAGGCAATCTGAAATTGCATATGAAATTCCATACTGGAGAAAAACCATTTGCCTGCAATTTATGTGAATATAGGAGTGTGACTAAAACTGATCTGAATAAACATATGTGTATTCATACTGGAGAAAAACCATTTGCCTGTAATTTATGTAAATACAGGAGTGGAATTAAAACTGATCTGAATAAACATATGCGTATTCATACTGGACAAAAACCGTTTGCATGTAATTTATGTGAATACAGGAGTGTAGTTAAAGGCAATCTGAAATTGCATATGAAATTCCATACATTTGCTTGTAATTTATGTGAGTACAGGAGTGTAACTAAAAGCAAGTTGAAATTGCATCTGAGTACTCATACTGATACAAATTTAAATGGGTAGTTAGTTTTTTTTTGTTTTATGCAGGAAACAAGTTACAGCTGTTGCTAAGTTTTTAACGACGTGTAAGGAATGTTTCACCAGCTCTTTACTGCAATAAATACGGACAGCAGATACAGAATTTGCATGTATGTGGACTAGTTTTTCTTAAATATTTGTGTAAATAATTATAGGAATGTTAACGTAACATTATAATTAGGCGTTTAATTAATCATTATTGCATATTAATCTTAGGAATATTTTATTATTATTATTGTATAATTATCTAAATTAATATGTTTATCTGTTGTCATCCATTATTCGTCATTAGTTAATATTTACACTACAAACGGACCTAGTTCATTTAGGTTCCAGTTTATCTTATTATTCCACTTCTTATTGGAAACTCTATACTTTGAACTTAGATTAAGGGTAGTCAATAAGTTAAATCATAACAGCAAAATCAGCAAGTCTCCATTCATTCTCTGCTCAGTTTTGTATTCATTCTCTGTTTAGTCTCCATCCAGTATCATTCAAATCGCATATAATTCTAGTGTTAACATATTAAAATTTATTATTGTAAAGTTGTGTGTTATTATTTATTAAATTTCTACGTTAATTAATTACCATTTCCTACGAGTTCAAATTCATCGTACCAGAAAAACTTAGTAACAGAAGTGGGATTTCAAAATCGTAACAGGAAGTCTCTTTAGAAAATACTTAATTTATTTTTTAACTTAAATTCTTTTCTAGAGAATACAATTCTTAAGAAAATCAGCCAATCACAACGCTTGAAAATGTTGTACCAATAAGTGAAAATAATTTATTGCCGCGATAATATTTTGTTATTTCCAATAGCAACGCTAGTAACGTAGTAACCACGTAAATATGACGTACAAACAAAAAATTATTTGACAGTTGAGAGCACCGATTAGTGAAAAATGTAATCATTGTATTCTCTTCCTAAATATAACTCGTGATTCGCTTAAAAATCGATAATATTTAGAAAATGCCACTCATGTTAATCCCAATCTTTGGAAAATGCAACTCCTGCTTCGCAGTCGTTGCATTTTCGTCGTTGGGATTAACATTCGTGACATTTTCAAAATATTATGGACAATAAGCTCACCACTTGTTATATTACCCTTGATAATAAAATTAAAATTAAGATACCTCAAACATGTGATTTGATAGGGTGCTGATGAAAGATTGATTCACGCATTTCTAAGTTGCATCAAATCTTCAAAAGGTTAAAATTATACGAACCTAAAATTAATAAAGTAAACTTTGTAATTTCAGAATATAATGTAGTAAATATGTTTCAAACATTTTTGAGTGGAAAATTTTAAAGCAAGCTAAAAGCCACATTACATGGTTTTCCTGTTTTAGCTTTTTTTTAAATTTCTTTATTAACTACATATGCATGTATTGGTATCTATGTATTAAGAGTGTCAACATTTACATAAAACTGTGCTTTAACAATTGCAATGAAAAATTATACAGGGTCCTGCAGCTCACCTCCCGTCTTATGTAGCTCATTTATTAATAGACATAGAATTTTTATATATCGCAGACGTTATCTGTACTCGAGGGTGCATTTCAGGAAAATATTTTTGATTATACAGGATGTTCTCAAAAAGTGTGACGTCATTATGATATATTTTTTTAGATTACACGCCCGATATTTTTTTGCATATTTGGGTTCCTCTTGTGGTTACCTACATACCCCTAAAATTTGGTTGAAATCGGTTCAGCGATTTCAACAAAAAAAAAAAAAATAGATAAAAAACTGTTTTGCACTACTGATTTTAAAACTTGATAAAAGATACAAATAGTGCCTCGTTAATAAAATTAAAAGAGGTACCTATTAAGTAAGGTAATATCAGTTTCGTTAACCTAGTTTGGTTGATCCGAATTATACAGGGTGTCCAAAATGTAGTGTCAAACTCTTCAAACTTTAAAGCAATTTATTTGCCTTATTTTCAATTGGAGCCCCTGTATATTTTTACGTCATTCGATGCTAAATTAAAAAATAAACATTTTTTCTAAATACAACCCTATCAAAATTCCTAACACATTAAAAGTTATTCGGCGAAAACTCGTTTTGGTAACAAACTATTCCAATAGTAATTTCAATGAAAAAAGGTGGCATTGAAAAACAATTTATTGATATCATATGTTTTTTCACGTTTCATACACTAATGTATTACATTAGTACACTCAAAATCGTGAAGTAATGGGTCACTTTACAGTATAGCAACCATTACTGCATAGCAACGTCAGGTTTCATTAAAATGCAATTTGACAGCTTCTCGGGCAGCATTTAAAATATCTTCTGAATGGTTTTCCAAGTTATTTTCGTCACTCAAGTCCATTTCGGAATTAGATTTCCAAAAAAAATGTATTTATTTGTTTGAATTGAATTCTGTTATGTCAAAAACAGTTCCTGTCAGATTACTATGTTATCGAGAATCGGCCTACTTTTTTCAGTGTTTTTATTAATTTTATTCAGAATGTATCTCAATAAATTTAGATAACTTTTTATGTGAAAATATAAAATGCGAAAAAATAGTATGGCATTTAAGTACTCGCTATCGCTCGTACTCAAACCTGCCATACTCGTCTAGTAAAAATCCACTTTTCTGCACTTGGCACGTAATCTACTATTGTAATTACAAAATTATGTCAAAATCCGTTAATATTAATAGGCATTAATTGGAATAGTTTGTTACCAAAACGAGTTTTCGCAGAATAACTTTTAATGTGTTAGGAATTTTGATAGGGTTGTATTTAGAAAAAATGTTTATTTTTTAATTTAGCATCGAATTACATAAAAATATACAGGGGCTCCAATTGAAAATAAGCGAAATAAATTGCTTTAAAATTTGAAGAGTTTGACACTACATTTTGGACACCCTGTATAATTCGGATCAACCAAACTAGGTTAACGAAACTGATATTGCCTTACTTAATAAGTACCTCGTTTAATTTTATTAACGAGGCACTATTTTTATCTTTTATCAAGTTTTAAAGTCAGTAGTGCAAAACAGTTTTTTTATCTATTTTTTTTTTTTTTTTTTGAAATCGCTGAACCAATTTCAACAAAATTTTAGGGGTATGTAGGTAACCACAAGAGGAACCCAAATATGCAAAAAAATATCGGGCGTGTAATCTAAAAAAATATATCATAATGACGTCACACTTTTTGAGAACATCCTGTATAATCAAAAATATTTTCCTGAAATGCGCCCTCGAGTACAGATAACGTCTGCGATATATAAAAATTCTATGTCTATTAATAAATGAGCTACATAAGACGGGAGGTGAGCTGCAGGACCCTGTATATTTGTCACTTCCTCGTAAATTGGAAATAATTTCACTTTCACAACATTTAAAATTATCACCTTTCTCGTAAAAATGACACGAAAAAACTAATTTTGTAGGAGGCTTTAACCCTTTATGTTGCCAACTGTATTTCATTACGAAGTATAAGTGCCGCTACCTTTACCTTAATTTTTCATTGAACAGCTAGAGCTTGCAATAGGTTCATAGTATAGTTTACTTTTTGAATCGATTGTATAATAATGATAACAATAGTTGTAAGTTAAATTTCTAATATTTATAAGAAATTACTGAACTCCTGTAAAATATTAAACAACAGATATTTAGATAAGTACATGACAAATTTTTAATAGAGTTTCAATACTTAAGAAAGTGCAATCACATGCGGGCAACAAGGTCTCGAATTCCAAGTGATATATCTTGTAAACAAAGTGACTGATTATACCTCGAATTATTCCTTTAAGTTTGTATGTAAAGACATTCCTGAAAAACATTTGCTCATTGTTCAACAGTAGATAGAAAATATCTATTGTGAACGATTAAATTTTGAATTTTTATTTGTAGGTTGAGTTAGGAACAAATTCATTTAAATAAATAAGATTTCACATATGTACTTTGTAAATAACTTATAGGGTAGGTAAATAAAGAATTTTACATTTTACTGGCTAAGCAGGCTTAACTTTGTATATTTCAGTACGTGCACTCCCACTCTGGCATACTGCCGGTTAATTACAACACTTTAAAACTTAAAAAAAATATCAAACAGTAACCAAAGTAGTAATTTTGTACAAATTTTGATTTTGCTACCCTACAGACAGTTTCTGAATTCGTTTATCATTATTAAAATAGATAAATAGTGCTAATAACATTTGTGAGATTACCGAACTCTATTGTTATAGATACATAGTTGCTTTCAAAACAAAAAGTGTATTTTATTATTAATGTTTTGCCCGATATAACATAATTAAATGTTCAAAGATAATCATTAATTTGTTAAAGAAGTAATTCCAACGGGCTATTTAATATTTATTATTTTATGTCAATGCAAAACATATTTTTCCTACTCCCATACTTTAATTGATTTATTAAACATTTACTACCTGTACTTTAATGAGATTGATTAAGATACAGATTTTTCAGTAAGATACAAGTTTATAACCAATAGCAGCAAAGTATTTTATTTGATAACCATAGTTACGAGAGTTGTTGATATTTGTTAATTGAGACAACCAATAGCAGCAAAGTATTTTGTTTGCAGAAATTGTGGAACAAAATAAAGTGCCAATTTTTTCATTATTATAGCTGGTCGTAGAAAAAATAATAGTAGGTATATGCAACTCGCATTTAATGGTTATTAAGACACCCGTATTCATTACGACACTGGCCTACGGCTCGTGTCGTAATTCTCATACTCTTGTCTTAATAGCAATTATTAAATGCTCATTGCATAATATACCGGGTGATCCAGAAAAAACAGAATTAGAGCAGACCGTGACCTAGTTACCAAAGTTGGTATCCCGTGATTCGCCTACTGTGAGCGTAGGCAGAGACACTATTGACCATTGAAGAGGTTACGTTAACTGTCAAAATCGTTTAATCGTGCAACAATATTAGTTTCTGTGTTTTAAATAATAGTAAGTAATTGCCTGTTTGTAGGGAGTCTAAATAAATAAATAATTTTACTTTATTTAATAACCATCAATGTAATTAGGTAATTACATCCACTAATGCTTTTATTTTAGGTTACACAAAACAACATTTTTGAAGTAAACAAGAAATTTATTTACAAAATAAGGAAAATTGGCAATTTAATAATAAATTTATAGTAAATGTTCAAATATTTCACTTTCTGTTTCAATGCTTAATGCTACACGTCTTCATATTATTAAATGCATTTTGTAAAGTTTGACGATCGAACGCGTTGCAGGTACGAACTATTGTTTCCATGAGGTCATTTAAATCGTTGTGCCTGTTTTTAAATACTGTATTTTTTAGGTGAGGAAAAATGAAATAATCCTTGATCGTAAGATCTGGGGAACGGGCAGGAAAGTCTACAATTCTGTCATCAAAGAATTCACGAAGAAGTCCTATTGTTTCTTGTGCCGTATGTGCCGTAGCGTTATCTTGCTGGAAGAATCCATGCTGTAATTCCTCTGGATGCAGTTGATTAATAAAGGGTACCAATAAATTATTGCGGTACCTCTCTGCTGTGACTGTTTCATGAAAAAATATTGGCCCAATAATGCGTCTCCTTAATGCGGCTATCCAAATACCTACTTTTTGTGGATGCAAAGGAGTTTCGATAAACTCATTTGGATTTTCGGTACCCCAGATGCGCATGTTTTGTCTATTTAGGTAGCCTGAAAGGTGAACCCATGCCTCGTCACTAAAAAAAATGTGTTGTCAAGGACTTCGTTATCATTCAAATGTTCCGAAAACCACCGACAGTACTCAACCCTTCGAATAAAATCAAGTGGTCTTAATTCTTGTACAACCTGAACACGGTATGGGAACATGTGTAAATCTTTTTTTAGGATTCGATGACATGTACCATAAGATAAATCGTTCTGGTGAGCAAGTTGACGAACAGATGTCGTTGGAGCTTCAGCCATTCGTGCTTCAACATCCTGAATAATTATTATCTTCAGTTCTTTTTGTAGGCCTTCCAGTACCACTTTTTCGTGTAACGGTTCCAGTTTCGTCCAATAAATTTAAGCATTTATGAAGTTGTCTTATTATTTGTTGGTACACCGCTGGGAAATTCGGAAATTGTTGCCGAAAATCTTCAATGCACGTAGATATGGAATAAATCCATTCTCCATTATCCTGCTTTACACCATTTCTGTAGTAACTTTTAATAAGAAAAGTTTTGTGCTCTAATTTTTACAGATAAGAAGCACTCACTTTCTTAAAATGTCAAATTTATTTTTCAAGTAACAAATCAGATTACCATTGATATGAAATTTAAAAAAATGAGAAGCAATGTTACCAACCTTAACAGCTTAATCAGGGCCTGCTCTAATTCCTTTTTTCTGGATCGCCCGGTACTATTAAAAATTAAGTTATAATTGGTATACTTCTTTCGAAATTGATATATTTCTGTATTAACTACAGTAGTAGAAACCTTGCATTAACGGAAAATGGATGAACGGCATGGACTGAAAAGCTCAAGGGAACAGCATCAATATTCCGTTGGAATGGACCGATAATATAGGTGAACCTGGATAGATACCGTGTGAAAATGGATATTATTATTATTAGCCTGCAACATCCCTATGTAGGACAAAGGCCTCCCTCTTTTCCCTTATTGGTAATAAATAGCTAAATTTGAAAGATACAGTATCCTTCATTTTTAAGTTCAAAAACAAATAATTTATATTCAGATTTTGTATATGTGCTGATTGTGTTTGAAATTTTGCATTATTATTTTAAACAACAATACAGAAATACCACTAGTCTAGAAAACTGTTTGTATATGATGAACAAACAAGTGAATACATCTGTGGTTCATGGTCACGAACTTAGACAAATTCATATGTATCAACTAAACCTTTGCCGGGAGCTCTGTTAAGCCCCCTGTGATTTTATTTGTTTGATACATAAAACACAAATTTCTTTTAGCAATTAATCGCGAATTAAAGAAGGAATTAACTCGGTTAACAGACAGATTAAACAAGGGTTTCGGTAAACCAATTTATTTGAAATAACCAGCACATTTTGTATGTTGCAGCATTAATTTTGTTCATAACCATGCAAGTATATAACATATTCTATTAAAAAGAAATCGTATCTATATTTTCAGATATTCGTTTATTCGTAATAATTAGCTTTCGATAAGTTATATGTAATTATATTGTGTGATAAGTATTCGTTTATTCGTAATAATTAGTTTCGACAAGTTATATGTACAAAACACTATTATATTTATCTATGCATCCGCATTATTATTTTGCTGTTTATTTTGCTAGTACTCTTAAAATTCTTATTAATATTTCAATCAGTAGACAGGAAAATAATCTCATTCCACTATAAATAAGTTAATAAAAAACGTGTAGAAATTATTCAAATTGGCCTCTTTGTAAAGTATACCTAATAAATAATTTTGAAACAGTTGAATAACACATATTCGTAATATAGGCATAAATCTCCATTACATTATTACATAAAAACAGCGTACAATATCCTTGAACGTATAAAATTGCTTTGTAAGCACATACTACAAAAATTTGCGGAGGCGGTTAAAATTTGTTGGCCAATAAGGGTAATATGCTACTTCCCGCTAAATTACTTTTGAAGTTATTGGTTGACTGCAGAGTCATTGAGGAAGGATTTCGCCATATGCCTAATAGATGTCACCACTGCAGGCATCCAACAATATGGCGACACCTTCCAAGCACAGTATAGAAAACAATGGGAAGTTTAGGTACTTTGATTACCCGTACTCATTCGTTACTTTCGGATCCAGTATTCGTTCAAGGTATTCGCTATTGAGTACCGAATCTTTACTTTCGGATCCAGTATTCGGTATTCCACTAACGATATACGTACGAGAACTAAATCGGAGCATCGCAAGATTCGTATTCGTAGCTATTCGAATCCTCGATGTACGTACGAGAACTAAATCGGAGCATCGCAAAGATTCGTACTCGTCTACTCGTAGCTATTCAAATCCTGTTATTTTATTAAGAAACGTTTTACAGAATTATTTCATAATAAATACAATTAATAGATATATTTTTTACTACAAGAAATAAAAAATAACTAGTGAGCCTTTTAGAACTTTAGATTTGTAACAAAAAGATGGTTTTCTTTCATTTACATGAAATTGTTTGTTTCAATTTGTATATCATTACAATATTCGGTGTTCAAGAACATTTAAAGAAAAATATATTATAAAAATATATTTAAAAAAAACAAACTAAAATATGTACAATGAACGATTGCTTAGATAACTAAAAATATTTACAATTTTATTTACAGTCGATTTAAAATATCTAAAAAAGTGGGTAAAGAAGGATATATTCAAATCTAAATAAATATTGCTTGGGTTTCAGCTTCGATGCTTCAAATTACCATCAAATTTATTTACGTAGGTGTATACTTCATAAATTACGCAATAACTGTCATGCAGTCTAGTATTTGTTATGACTGAGAATGAAGTAATCGATACCTAATTATTTTGAAAGCAATTATTAGAACTCGTGAAAGGCCGAGTAAAACTACCTAGAACGATAATAGTAACTAATCACTAGAAGTACCGAATACATTTATTTGTGGGTATTCGGTACTTCGGATCCTAACGAGTAACGAATACTAAAGTAACGAATAGTTACTACCCGCCCATCACTATGACAGAGTAACCCTATTATTATACTGTGCTTTGTGTTTTGTGTGTGTGCAGGGATTGATTATTATATGTATTTTTAATTAATTACAGGTTAGTCATTAGTTACCAAACGCTGTTTGTAACATTCTTTATGATTTGTATTATTGTAGGAAGTTGTATAAAAAAATGTCTGAAACAAATTCAAAAGCTAACCTCGAATATGATTTCGATGTGGATATTGTCAAAGAAGAAATCAAACTTGAACCCTACTTGGACAACATAAAAAGTGAATTCGCCGATGCTATCCTTTACAATATGGAACAAAAGAATTCGAGGGAGGAAATTGCGACTGCAGAGAGTAGTGTAGATGAAGTGGACAAAATAAAACTCGAAACAACTGATACAGTTAATCTCTATGACGAAGATGACCAAAATAAAAATAAAGAGAAAAGTTTTACATGTGAAGTTTGTGAATTTAGAACGACTCGTAGATCCAATCTTCAATCTCATAAAAACATGCATTTAATAAAAAAGGCATTTATTTGTAATGTATGTGATTATAGAACTACTTTTAAAACCAATTTTGAACGGCATTTGTGTATTCATACTGGAGAAAAACCATTTGCCTGTAATTTATGTAAATACAGGTGTAGAACTAAAGCTCATCTGAATAAACATATTATGTGTATTCATACAGGAGAAAAACCATTTGCCTGTAATTTATGTGAATACAGGAGTGTAACTAAACCTGATCTGAATAAACATATGCGTATTCATACTGGAGAAAAACCGTTTGCCTGTAATTTATGTAAATACAGGAGTGTAACTAAAACTGATCTGAATAAACATATGCGTATTCATACTGGAGAAAAACCGTTTGCCTGTAATTTATGTGAATACAGGAGTGTAACTAAACCTGATCTGAATAAACATATGCGTATTCATACTGGAGAAAAACCGTTTGCTTGTGGTTTATGTGAGTATAGGAGTATAACTAAAAACAAATTGAAATCACATATGAGTAAACATACAGGAACAAAAGCGTTTGCCTGTAATTTATGTGAATACAGGAGTGCAACTAAATCCAAACTGAAACAGCATATTATGAGCACCCATACTGGAGAAAAACCCTTTGCCTGCAATTTTTGTGAATACAGGAGTGTAACGAAACACAATCTGAATAGACATATGCGTATTCATACTGGAGAAAAACCGTTTGCCTGTAATTTATGTGAATTCAGGAGTGTAGCTAAAGGCAGTCTGAAATTGCATATGAAATTTCATACTGGAGAAAAACCGTTTGCCTGTAATTTGTGTGAATACAGGAGTATAACTAAAAGCAAGCTAAAAAAACATATGTGTATTCATGCCAAAGAAAAACCATTTGCTTGTAATTTATGTGAGTACAGGAGTGTAACTAAAATCAAGTTGAAATTGCATATGAGTACTCATACTGATACAAATTTAAATGGGTAGTTCGGTTTTTTTTTTTTTGTTTTATGCAGGAAACACAAGTTACAGGTGTTGCTAAGTTTTTAACGACGTGTAAGGAATGTTTCGCCAGCTCTTTACTGCAATAAATATGGACAGCAGATAAAGAATTTGCATGTATGTGGACTAGTTTTTCTTAAATATTTTTGTTTAAGTTATTAAAGTAAGTCTCTTTATTTTTTAACTTAAATTCTTTTCTAGATAATAAAATTAAGATACCTCAAAGATGTGATTTGATAGGGTGCTGATGAAAGATTGATTCACGCAGTTCTAAGTTGCAACAAATCTTCAAAAGGTTAAAATTATACGAACCTAAAATTAATAAAGTAAACTTTGTACCTTCAGAATAATATAACGTAGTATATTTCAAACAGTTTTGAGGGGAAAATTTTAAAGCAAGTTAAAAGCCACATTACATGGTTTTCCTGTTTTGGATTTTTCTCTTTAAATTTCTTTATTAATTTATTATGTATGTGGTATCTATACGTATTAAAATTATCACCTTTATCGTAAAAATGACACGAAAAAATTTATTTTGTCAGAGGCTTTAACCCTCTATGTTGCCGGCCATATTTCCTTACAAAGTGTAAGTGCCGATACCTTTACCTTAATTTTTCATTGAACAGCTAGAGCTTGTGATAGGTTCATACGTTCATAGTATAGTTTACTTTTGGAATCAATTCTATGATAATGGTAAAAATAGTTGTATGTTAAAGTTCTAATATTTATAAGAAATTTTTGAACTTCTGTAAAATATTGAACAGTATATGACAAATTTTTAATAGAGTTTCAATACGTAAGAAGGTGCAATCACATGCGTGCAACAAGGTCTCGAATTCCGAGTGGTATATCTTGTAAACAAGGTGACTGGTTGTAACTCAAATTGTTCCTTTAAGTTTGTATGTAAAGACGTTCTTGAAAAACATTTGCTCATTGTTTAACAGTAGATAGAATATGTATGTCTATTGTGAATGATTAAATTTTGAATCTTAATCTGTAGATTGAGTTAGGGACAAATCCATTTAAATAAATAAAATTTCACATAGTTACAACTTTGTAAATAACTTATAGGGTAAATAAAGAATTTTACATTTTACTGGTATCTCCTGCATTGACGATCGATGTTCTTTAGAGGCGAAACGAATATTCGGTGAACTATTCGGCAGTCGTAATATTCGGCCATTTTACCGAATTTGAACTTAATTTTGTAGAACAGATTGTATACTGATTGTAAAGGGTGTCCCAAATTTAATTTTGAAATAAAACAACACTTTTTGCGTTTATATCAAATAATTTTTATTTAATGTTAAAGTAGACATTATGCGGTTAAATAATATGGAAAATTATGCCGTTCAAATGACCACGCATACTACGTCTGCAGCATCTGGTTCTTTTGACAAAATTCTCAATGACGTGTTTACAGATAGTCTGTTCAAGTTGACCGATGACGTGCCGGATTTCATTTTTCAGTTCAGCAGGAGTATTCGGCTTGTTGACATATACCTTGAATTTAAGATATACCCACAAAAAGAAGTTGCAAGGGGTTAATTTGCAAGATCTGGCCGGCCAATTGACTTTCGACCATCTGGAGATTAAACGCTCTGGAAACTTCTCTGTCAGTAAAGTCATTGTTTCTGCGGCTGTATGACATGTGTCACCGTCCTATTGAAACCACATTTGATCGAGGTCCATACCTTCCAATTGGTGCCAAAAAAACTCCTGTAGCATGTTTCGATACCTGGCACCATTGACTGTAACCGCATCTCCTGTTTTTGGCAATGTTTGCCTCCACCCTGGCGATATTTTTGGCTGACCTTACACTACATTGATAAAAATGAGGAGTTGCATCCATCGCCGAACCGGTTTCCTCAAATTTCTTGATTAAACGCCGAACAGAGGACTCATTAGGTACACTTCGCCGAGCGAGAATTGAATCGAGTTTGCGAACTGTCTCAGCAAAACTTTCACTATTTTTGTAATAAGTTTTAACAATAATAATGCGTTATTTTGTGTAGCGTTCCATATTGCCCAATGGCATTCTCCTCCCGAAGAAATTGTGCGACAAGGATAGCGTGTGAAGGATGACATGCTCTTCCCATAGGGATACTTTTCTAGGGACTTCGTGTTGGTGACATACGCAGTGATGTGACGACTTAAAATTTTTCTTTTAATTTCAATATTAATGTGTAGATGGCTATACTAACTTTACACCAATTATTAAATTGAAGTTAGTTACAGTAAATGGGGCAATATAATGTTTGAATCTTTAGGTGCGTTCTTTTTGCAAAGCGTCTCAATTTGATACTTATGATCTCATCTGAAGTGAGAAACGTGATATGAGCTAGGTGCGAAAAGAACGACGAAAGCTCAGTCAGCTCACTTGTCACCAACACGAAGTCCCTAGAAATTAATAGACAAAATATCCCTATGGGAAGAGCATGTCATCCTTCACACGCTATCCTTGTCGCACAATTTCTTCGGGAGGAGAATGAGGACATTTGTAAAAAAACCAGAGCTCAGGGTTGCCAATTCTATTTTATTATTATTATTATTACTACAAGAGAACGGATAGAGGACAAGGTATCCTATAAAACCCAATATTAGGAATAAACAATAATGTGTGTGTATGTACAATTAATAAACAAAAAACAAATACATGAATTGCACCAATGGCAGGGAAAAAAGAACTCAGTTGATCACGATCTTTCTGAAGATCAGGAATCGCTCCATCGCGGAAAAATGGCGTAAACGCAGCGGCTAAGTCAAGACGATAGCGATCAGAATCCGCCTACTCTGAAAGCCCCGTGCGTTCTAACACCACGCGACCTTGTTCCATATTCTGCTCGCCCCGTTCTTAGAACAAATAAACGAACGCACCTGCTGTAGTTGATTTAGAAATTTTTGGCATTTACATTTTTATGTGCCACTATATTTTGTATTGGTTCAGGATTAGGCAGAGTCCTGATCAATTAATTAGAGTCTACTTTTTATTTTATAAAGGAGAAATTCATAGTCTCTAGATCTATGAAATTTTAATTACCTTGTATCATCGTGTACGGCGCCGACATAATAACCACTTCCAGAAGTTAACGTATTTTTCTGTTATTGCTTACTGCTGTGTTTATCATAAGAATACTCAATTTTTATTATCAGCTTGTTGATTAGTGTTTTGTGTGTGTACATTGATACATTTTTACTTGTATTTTTAAATAATTACAGGTTAGTCACTAGTTACCAAATTCTGTTTACAATACCTACTCTTTGTGATTTGTTCTATTACAGGATATTGTATAAAAAATGTCTGAAATAAATTCAATGGCTAACCTAGAATATGACTTCGATTTGGATGTCGTCAAGGAAGAAATCAAACTTGAACCCTACTTGGACGACATAAAAAGTGAATTCTGTGATGATATCCTGTACAATGCGGAACAAAAACATAACTGCAATGAAATCAACACTAACATTAGCCAAAACTTTGGATGGAATATGAGGGAAGAAACTGCAAGTATAGGGAGTAGTGAACATGAAACTGACAAAATAAAAGTAGAAACAACTGATACAGTTGACGTGGATGACCAAAATAAAAATAAAGGGAAAAGTTTTACATGTGACATTTGTGAATGTAGCACAACTCGTAGATGTAGTCTTCAAACTCATAAAAAGGTGCATTCAATAAAAAAGGCATTTATTTGTAGTTTATGTGAATATAGGACTACTTTTAAAACTGATTTTAAACGGCATTTGTGTATCCATAGTGGAAAAAAACCATTTGTTTGCAATTTATGTGAATACAGGAGTATAACTAAAAGCAAGCTGAAAGTGCATATGTGTATTCATACTGGAGAAAAACCGTTTGCTTGTAATTTATGTGAATACAGGAGTGTAACTAAAAGCAATGTGAAATTGCATATGAGTAATCATACAGGAGAAAAACCATTTACTTGTAATTTATGTGAATACAGGAGTGTAACTAAAAGCAATCTGAAATTGCATATGAGTAATCATACAGGCAAAAAACCATTTACTTGTAATTTGTGCGAATACAAGAGTGTAAAAATAAGCGATCTGAAAAGACATATGTGTATTCATACTGGAGAAAAACCGTTTGCTTGTAATTTATGTGAATACAGGAGTGTAACTAAATGTAAATTGAAATCGCATATGAAAATTCATACTGCAGAAAAAACATTTACTTGTAATTTATGTGAATACAGGAGTGTAACTAAAAGCTATCTGAAATTGCATATGAGTAATCATACAGGAGAAAAACCATTTACTTGTAATTTGTGCGAATACAAGAGTGTAAAAATAAGCGATCTGAAAAGACATATGTGTATTCATACTGGAGAAAAACCGTTTGCTTGTAATTTATGTGAATACAGGAGTGTAACTAAAAGCAATCTGAAATTGCATATGAGTAATCATACAGGAGAAAAACCATTTACTTGTAATTTGTGCGAATACAAGAGTGTAAAAATAAGCGATCTGAAAAAACATATGTGTATTCATACTGGAGAAAAACCGTTTGCTTGTAATTTATGTGAATACAGGAGTGTAACTAAAAGTAAATTGAAATCGCATATGAAAATTCATACTGCAGAAAAAACATTTACTTGTAATTTATGTGAATACGTAACTAATAGTTGTCTGAATAGACATATGAGTATTCATACCGATACAAATTTAAAGGAGTAGTTGGGGTTAAAAGTGACTTAGCCTTGAAAAAAGAGCGTTTAAAATTAAGATAACTGTATTTTTTTTAATTTGTGCTAAGCGATAAAGATTTTGCATGTATATGGACTATAACATTTTGTGTATTAATAAGGTAATTATTTATGTAGAATAATTGAATAACATAAAACATTAAGCATTTCTTGGGTGGCAAATGGTATGAAAACAGTGATCAGTTAAATTTCACTGTGAATAAGTGGAGTACATCGGAATACAGAAGCTCGTCTCACGCTACGAAAAATGTTTAGCCTTGGGTGGTGACTATGTAGAAAAATAAATTAATAATGTTCGTAATGTATAAAAATAAATATAGATTTGTTAACTGGTTAAATAATTTTTGTTTAAAAGTAAAGCTGGATGAGCCTCTCATATAAAATAGGTATTGAGAGAACTGTAAAATTGTCTTTTTTAATATTAAGCTGTAGCAAAACCTCTTAATTAATTATAAACTAAATTTTTCTGAACTCAAAAATTTTACCTGTAATGTTAATGCATAATCTAAAAGTATCATTACATCAAATTTTTAGCAACTTCCAGGGAAAAAATTGACTTAATTAAAGAACTAGTTCAAACAATATTTATTTGAAATTAACAACTGTCCATAGTCTCCTTATAGAGTCGATTATTAAAAAAGCATGTCCCAGTTCAATTTAAAATCAATAAATTGTCCAGTATAAGAAGTCATTTTTGACTTAAAAAATAAACAACTTTCTACATTCATGACGACGTGATAACTAAATCTTTTGGAAACTTGTTATAATTTCATCTATTACTACTACTACTTATTAATCGTTTAAGAGTGGTGTAGCCAAACTACCTATAAATAATGAATGCTATTATTTTAAATATAAAGTGACCGGCAAAAAGTTTGCAACATATGGGAAAAATTTTTATTATTAGAGTATCGAAAAAACTATTATGGGGGATGGGTTTTGCATGTCCGATAACCTAAAAATCGACTTTGAAGTAGGTATGTCACGTGACCCCTGGTATGGCGGCAAATTTAAAAAATCAATAAAATCGCAAAAAGTGGGGTTATATGATAAAATATCGAAGAAAATTATTAGAAAAAGTTCATTAGAATTTAATTTTAGGCCCTATACAAAATTTCAAGTATTTATTTAAAAAACTTGAAAATCGCAATTTTTTATTAATTTACAAATACCCAATTTTTTCCTTTTAAATAGCTTGATTGAAGTGGAACCTATGTGTATGGATACTAAGGGAAGAACTTTCTCGTTTTTTCCACAATTGATAGGCCTAAATCTAAAAAACAGGTTTTCGCTACGACGCGACGATTGCTATTGCAATGGTTTGTATCTAACAGCTGTAGAAAATTTTTACGAATATTTTTATGACAGAACACTTAGAAAAGCTAAATTTTCTCGGTTCATCAATTTATAAAATAAAATGGCCAATAAACTAAAAATCACCTTTATGTAATTTTCTTTTTCCTTTTATTTCTATGATATTACAGGGAGATTTATTCACGGTTAGCGATAAAACTTAATTATTAGCGAGAAAATTGATCTTTTGTAAGTGCTCTAGCATAAAGATATTTCTAAAATTTGTATACAGCTGTTAGATACAAACCATTGCAACATTGAGCGTTTTAGCGGAAACCTGTTTTTTAGATTTATTCCTGTCAATTATGGCAAAAACGAGAAAGTTCTACCACTGTTATCGAAGTACATAGGCTTCACTTCAATCAGGCTACTTAAAATGAAAAAAATTGCGTATTTGTGAATTAAGAAAAAAATAATTACGAAAAATTGCGATTTTCGATTATTTTAAATAAATACTTGAAATTTTGCATATGGCCTTAAAATTAAATTCTAATCAACTTTTTCTAATAATTTTCTTCGATATTTTGTCGTCTAACCCCACTTTTTGCGACTTCATAATGATTTTTTTAAATTTGCCGTCATAACAGCGGTAACGTGACATACCTCAAACTCGTTTTTTAGGTTATCGGACATGCAGAACCCATCCCCCATAAAAGTTTTTTCGATACTCTAATAATAAAAAATTTTCCCATATGTTGCGAACTTTTTGCCGGTCGCTGTATATATTTTTTTTTCTTCTTCTATTCCCTTATGCCTTTACATCATCAGGTAACGTGTCTAACCATCTCCTCCAATCTTTTCTACTGCTCACCGCTATTTTCTCCATTTCCTTGACTGTTTTACCTAGTTTTCCCCTAATTCTTCTATAATATTTGATAAAGATTTTCTTGGCCTTCCTACCTTTTTGTTGTCACTATTCTTAGTTTTCAGACACTGTTTTGTTAAGGTGGTTCTTTACACAGGCCAGAAATCCTTTAAAATTCACGAATTTTATAATAATTTTACTGCTCAAATTTAATAAATGAAGAGGTTATCGAACTCTTAAACTATCTAATACGTTATTCTAAATTACGCTACGAGGCTATTTTTTTAAATTACCAATTAATTGAATGGTAGTTAATTAATTTGTTGAAATGAAATATATGAAATTACAAATAAACTGGTATTTTTATAAGGGTTTTATTTGGACCTTCATGTTAAGCAACTGATTCTCTACTACGCTATGAAGCTAATTTTCGTAAAAGATAATTATTAATTAAAATATCTTAATTAGAAAGATCTGGAAGTAGGCAACACACCTTACAATGTAAAAATTCTCAAGTTAGAAATTTGTAGTCAACGCAAGGAGATTATAGGATTAACACGTTCCAGCAGGTAAGAATCCCTTTTGTTTAAATACATTATCTGGGGTTTTCCAAAATATTTTTCAACTTCAGTTTTAGTTTTAGCATATATTATGTATTCTGTGCTTTAGTATGTAGGTTTGTCTTTTGGAGATGTTAGATGTTTGATATTTTAGAAATACTATACTTTTTCAATATGCGAAATACAAGGAATTAAATTAGGTTTCAATGCTTATGTTAATGTTAATTCTAGTTATTGGAAAAAAATTATGATTATGTGACACTTATTATGATACTTACAGAGATGAACATAAAGGAAAAATTTCATTCATGAGCCTCAAACCAATTTTGTTGCACTTCCAGTTTCACCGGGAACAACCTAAACTTTTAATTTTCGAATGTAATACCCCATATATTTTTACAATTTCTGAATTAGCAGAAAGTTTTGAATTAGAATCATCAACATCAACTAAATATATAAACCTTGTCGGTTATATATTTAACTTCTTTCAAAGACAAACGCAAAAGTTACAATTAATTTATGTTAAACGAATACAAAAGAATATTGTTCGAAACACGAGCGTTGTCACTTTTTAGGTACTCGGCTTTTTTTTTAATTTTGGCGTGATTTGACAGCGCACTTCTATCGAAAATAACTATTTTGGGTGTAAGTAATTTTCTTCGATAGAGTAGTTTGCTAGATTATTAGAATAGTAGGATTTTTTAAACCAACAATACCAAAGTCTTGAAAAACGCATTAGTTTTGTTGATAAAGATCAATAAGCCTTTTTCAGTAGTAAAATAAAATGAAACAGAACTGCATAATAAAACAGGCACAAAAATGTAGTAGGTAATATTTAATAATAGTACGTGATAGCATATACTTATACAAATTGCAATTTTACAATTTTACAAAGAGTTACATAATGCAGACACAGATAATAATATTAAGTTTCAACTGAAAGAAAACTATAAGTCCATACATTTTATATCTCGAATTGGTAAAGTTCTCTTGAACCTTGGATCGACTAATTCAGGAAGAAGAGCCCCAAAATAAAATTTTTCTAATCGTGATTCCATTTTTGTAGACCAAAAGATGTCATCTCTTTCTATTTTTTGGAAAACCATATCGTAATTAGTATAAATTATGAAATAGCAGTAACCTCTGCCTGTTATTTGTAATTGACCCTGTATCTGATACATGTAATTGTGATCAGGTTTCAATTCTATGGTATTTGTATTAGGATTAATTGTACAATAATTGATCTTTTTTGTTTGTATAGCTTCTAAAACCGTCATGTCTCTACCGGCATATGGACATTTAACTTCTACTATTCCGTCATCTTGCAAAAGCCCATCAGGTGAAGCTGCTAAATATTTTTTAGAGGGATGAATGAATAAACCACATTTATCCACTTTTAATTGAAGTTTTTTTTCGAACAACTTGATAGCGTTTCCTTCGTTTTCAATGCCGTGGTCTGTTGCTTTACATTTTATTGACGAATATATAATTGCTTTAACACTATTTGCAGTCGATGTATTTCGTTTCATTTTACAAACCCGACCAAAATTGCTTGCTGTAAGTCGACAGGACTTTTCTTTGAACCACAATGGATTAGAACTTTGGCCCCTGGTTGCTGTTTCAACATCTTTAATGTCAACTGCTCGAATTTGATCCAAAAAGTCTTCTTTTATAACACGAAACTCGTCTGCCTCTTTATCTTCGATATCAGTAGTTTTACCATAATCTTTATCTGCATCGAAAACCTTTGTACATCTCTTTTTTAGTGACTTCTTTTTTGTTTTTGTCCTTCCTACACAGTATCGTTTAGTATAAACGCCAATCTTACCTGTAGTAATTTTGTTATGTACTGCATCTATAAACGTGCCACGTTTATTGAAACTCGCTGCTGCTGCATTACATCTGGCCTGATAAGATCCTCTACCAGAGAAATTTATTCTTTTGCCACCTACCAGCTTGTTTACAATAGAATTGAAATTTTCAGCAGCATTATTATCCACATCATATAATAAACTAGATGCGTGGTGTGCCACGCGCCCTAAACATTTACTAAATTCCGAATAAATGTTGCTGTTTTGAAAATCTTCAAACATATTTTTTTCAGAGGGTTTAGGTCCATTACAAAAATACTTATATGTTGCATTTGTTAATCGGCATCCTTCATGATCTCCAAAAATATGTTTTGGGCCATTATATATGTCTTGTTTTAAATTTTCAATTTTAACGAACGTCGGCACGTTTTCAGCTTTTCTGTGTTTTATTGCGCTGACTATTGCTATCCGAAATCGCAAAATGTTAGATTTTATAAAGTTTCTAATCGTTAAACTGGCTTTGGTAGCTTTACATAACTCCTTTAGTTTGTTGCAGTAATTGCGTAATATGTGATTACGACATTCAATTTTTTCTATATAAAAATTAGATCCATAGGGTTTCGAATCACAAATTTTTTTATGTACACTACTATCCCCGTCACCTATAACCTTTCCGTATTTTATTCCGTGCATTGCAACGGAATTCTTAAATCCTTCTACAATTATTTCGGACTCCATGGAAGTTGACGTTCCTATCCAATTTTTAAAACACTTGTGGTCTGGGACTTGAAGTTCTGAACCAGCATATTTTTGACAAAGAGAACAATATTTATTTTTGACCCCCAAAAACAGAATTTTTTTAGTTCTAGCACCTATAATACATGCAACACCAGAGAGAGCATTATAATTTGTTTTATATGAGCGCTTGCTCCAAGCTCCATCAACTATTACAGTGATAACTGGTAGTCCATTGATGTCTATATCATCTGCTTCTTTAGCTAAACGAGCTTCTTCCTGTCCAGCTAGCTTCATCTCTTCCCAAGCGGCTTCTGCAATAGTTTCTTGAACATCCGCTTCATTTTTGTAATACGTCCGTGTCGACATATTCGGTATGTTTAATGAAGAACATAGTTCATTAAACTGGCTATAGCCTGCCCCAATTGCTAATAAACCACATACTGCTGCTTTATTAACATCAACATTATCTTCTGATTCAGTGGTAAATCTATTTTCTGCATTGCAGACATTACATTTTACCGTGAAAATGCTTTTCAACCCTATTCTCTTTTCAGTTACTACATCCATGTCAAAGAAGCTACACTCAAAACCTGAATGTCTCAAAGATTTTAAAGCAGAAAAAAGGTGTTGAATGTCAACAATTCTTCGACCGCTAATTCCTAATTCTGATTGCTCTTGAATAACTTCGTATTCTTTTTCTAAGTAGAAATCCGAAGAAGTGTCATCGTAGTCCATATCTTCGGAAAACTGAACTTCTGAATTCCGTTCTGTGACTTCTTGAACTGCCCTTAAAAATTAATTAAAAAAGTAAACAATTTTGAATTTACGGAATATTATAATTAAAAGCATTTTTAGAATCAACTGAAAAAACTTCTAAAGCAAATGTCACAAATAAAAATCTGTATTTTGGTTTAATTTAAATTTAATACACTTATTCGCGAAACTAGATTAAACTTTTTTAATCTTAAAACTTAAAGTATTCTGAAAATGATAAACAAATTTAGGTAACATAAAACTTTATACATCTTTTCGTTTACTATAAGAACAATAATAACTACAATAAACACTGATACAAATTAAAAACAAATAATGACACTTACCGCTTTTTGTTTTTAATCCTTTTTAAAAAAAGCTTTTTACTTTTTCTTTGAGCACCACATGTTCTAGTTTTATTTGCACAAAGACCCATTTTTAATAAAACAAATTAAATCAGTAAGAACATATAACCAGCAAACCAAGTTCACTGTGTCACGCACAAAACCGTTTACCAAATACTAACTTTAGCAAGAAAAACTAGTAATAAATAAGTAGGGATAAGTTATTTTTCGAAGAATTTGTCTATGAAAATTACCACAAACCACGGTGGTACTTTCTATACCTAGCCCAAGAATCTTTAAATACTCAACAATTTTCTAATTTCACTCTTCCAGTTTAGTATATGAAGACCCCTAACGAACTTTTACAGTATATAAATACATCGCTTTATAGTATGCTTAATTAAAAATGATTTTTTGCAGTTATTGGCTTTACTAATCATTTTAGAGAAAAATTGTATGCATATTAGGTTTTTTGACAGCATACCCATTTTCTATAAATAAACAAAAATCATTTGAACATTTATAATTTTGATTTTTGAGGAAATTCCAGATAAGCTTTTTATTTCTTTTTACTACTTATTAATAGAGATTGTTCTCTATTATCTGCAAAATCACATAGAAAGACTGTTATAATCTCTCTATTTGGAAACGAAATCAAGCTGTTTTAGAATTGGAATACCTACCTTTGTAAACAGTAGTGTTAAACAAAACTATAAATATATTCATGGAAAAGTAAATAAATAAACGTCCACAAACTCGTCCCAACAACCTTGAGAAAATGTTTAAGTGTTTTTGGAAATTCCTATCCTATCGGCATAATCGCACAAAAGGATTACTGTAAGTCTCAGGTATTGAGCTGTCAATCATTGTTATTATGTTCTCGAAGACAAGAAATCCGTTTATTATTCTTATTCAAAGTATAGTGGGTTGCTAGCATACCAAAATGTAAACTTAAGCTAAGTAAAGGGTAGCCTTAAGCTTTCATTTTTCATACGTGTGACACGCCCAAACCAATTTAACTGTTTCTTCTCTATTTTACTTGATATGGGCTCCTGTTTTAGGTTGGTGTATATATATCTTCATTCCTTTTATGATCGAATTGTGTTACGTTTGCTATTCTCCTCATAAATCTCATTCCTACCGCGGTGAGTTTCGTATTATGCGTTGTTTGTATTGGCAACATTTTTGTTTATTGCAAATGTCCTATTTTGTTTTTGTATTTATTTCTTTTTTCCCCTCAACACTGTCGTTTTTATAGCTTAAGATATTATTTGCTTTTTTTACTTTATTTGCTATTTCTTTCAATTTTCCTGTCTTTGCTGATGATAGCTCCCAAATAAGTATCCATACATGGAAATCTTCTCTAACATTTTTGCCCTGCATGTGAATGTTCCCCTTATTCTTTATTGCTTACATTTATTTCCATTACCTGGAATCTTTCTATATTTACTGATAATCCCATTTTATAAATTTCTTCTGTCCAAGTGTTTATTAGTTTTTGTAGTTTATTTGGTTTATCTGCTATCAGGACTATGTCGCCAGCATATATGAGTGAGTCAATTTGTATTGGACTGAGGTACCCGACTGTGTTTTTGATGTTTTACCTTTACAATTCTTTATTATTCTATCCATATAGGTCGCGAATAGCAGTGGACTCGAGGAGTCCCCCTTGTTTCACTCCTTTGTCCATGTCAAATTCTTGAGATTGTATTCCGTTTATTTGTACTACTCCTCCTATGGTGTTATATACATATACCTACTTCTTATTGCCTTTTTAGCTTTGGGGTGAGTTGTAGCCGTCTTAAAGCATTCCATATTTTTGATCTTTCTACGATATCGAATGCTGTTTTTAAATCGATAAACGTGAGATACAGTTCTGAGTTATTTTCCATTTCTAATTCTATAAGTTTACGTATAATGATAATGCTGTCTATTGTTTGTCTCCCACTTCTGAACCCAGCTTGTTCTTCTTCTAGTTTTGTTTCTATTTGTTGTCTCAGTCTCCTTTCAAGAATTTTACTATAGATTTTCAGTGCGACAGGTGCTGGGCTTATAGCTCTATAGTTTTCGCAGTCAGTGTGTTTCCCTTTCTTATAATTCGTCAGAATTGGGTTTACTTCCCAACCATCTGGAATTCTATTTTCTCTCCACGCCCTATTACATATTTCTTTAATTCTTTCTACAACTCTTAATTAATTCGGGTGCTATTCCATCTGACCCAGCTGATTTTCCTATTTTTAAGTCCTATTTTTGTTCCACTTCTTTTGTTCTGATATCTTCTTCTCTGATTTCTTCATCGTCCTGTTGTTCGCTTGTTTCTTCTTGTACTGTTCTTGATAATACTCTTTCCATTCTGCATATTATCAACTTTTACTGTTTGTATTGTTTTTAAAACTTCTTCTGTACATACTATAAGTTTATTAATGATTTTACGTTTCTTTCTGGTCCCTCGAATGTAGGTATAGTAAATTTCTTGTTTATGAAATATATTACTACCTATTATGTAGTAAGTCATTTGTTATACAGAAATTTATCATTTTTACTCCGTTATTATTGCGTTCTTTCTCTCCGTATTCTCCCTACTATATATTCCCATTTCTTGATCGTTACCTCTTCTAGAGTTCCAATCTCCGCTTATTATGTGTTCATCTATTTCTCTTACACCTTCGATCATTGTATTGGTGCGTAAATTTGGACTATATTATTATTAGCTTTATTCCTATTTTAATTTCTAATTCCAAGTCAATTATCTTTGATGATACTGGATTCCAGTTTGTTGCAACGACAACATTGGAAGAATGGTTATCTGTATTGTATCACAAAATCTATGAAGAGCATGCAACCATTTCATGTGAATATTTTGTTCGTTAGGAATTTGAAAAGACTGTATATTCAAACTTCCACATATGAAACATTTTTTTCCCATTTTTACTTAAAAATGTCAATTTTTCGCTTAACCTCAGTAAAAATGTTTTCAACAGTGAAAATTTACAACAAAATTTAAAATTTAGGTAACTAAAATATAGTTTTTATATATTTTGAATTTTAAAAATTGTAGGAATTTTAAGATTCCTGTAAATGTAAATGTGATATTTTTCCTAAGAGGGCGCTTTTAAGGTACGAATCTCAAGGCAGTTTAAGTAGGTAACCGAATCTGTAAAATACCGTAATAGCAACTTGCATTATGATATTGAAACGGCCGTGTAAGTGCAACTTATTAATTCCAGTTGGCGATGGATTATACTGTGGGCTGAAGAGTCATTGGGTAACGATTTCGTTATATGCCTAATAGATGTCACCACTGCAAGCAACCAACAATATGACGACACTTCCATGATTGTAGTCGCTCTTTTGACAGAGTGACCCTACTGTATATTACTGTGACTCAAATATTTTTTTTAAACCGCATGTACAGCGCGCCGAAGCAACAAGAATTTTATTTAAAATATTTTAAGCGGCAAGATATTCAACCAATCACGCAAGAATATTTAGTTCGGTACATCCACAATCAAAATTACGAGTTGTCAAATTTGTATCGTACTTGACAGCTGTATTTCTATTTCATAATAATTCGTTTTGCAATTATAATAATTCGTTTTACAATACATCATTCCATATTTTATCAAATTATCAATCATTTATTTTAACTCCACGATCTTATTTTCTTATATAGTTAGAACTGCCGCCGAAATCCTTTTTAACCTGAATGTACGCTGAAAACGACTGCAGCGCTCGCTACGCCTCCTCAACTCTCTTCATTGCTTCGGTCAGCTGTAGTTGCCTTTTCTTCAATTTTCTAAAAATGTAAATAATCATTACAGAACTTGGCAAAAACCTAAATTTTTCCCAGCTTAAATTTGCCTACCAAAACCTTCGAATCTACCGAAAAAATGAACAGAAAAAGCAAGAAAAAGCTACCGAAACCAGAAAATATTGCATGGCAACACCGCCCGCCTGCCCGCCCAACGCTAGTTTATTTTCTGTGTTATTCGCCGCTTGTTTCCGGATTTTTTGTGTTTACCTTGTAGGGTTTATTTTCTGTGTTTGTGGTATCTTGTGCGTATACAGTACATTTGTATACAATTTTGAAATAATTACAGGTTAGTCATTAGTTACCAAACGCTATTTGTAATAATCTTTGATTTGTGTTATTACAGGAAAATGTCTGAAACAAATTCAAAAGCTAACCTCGAATATGATTTCGATTTAGATATTGTCAAAGAAGAAATCAAACTTGAACCCTACTTGGACGATATAAAAAGTGAATTCGGTGACGATATCCTTGAACAAAAATATAATTTCAACGAAACTAACGTCAATATTAGTCAAAACTTTGAACGGAATACGAGGGAAGAAACCGCAATTATAGAGAGTAGTGCACATCAAATGGACAAAATAAAAGTAGAAACAGCTGATAAAGTCAATCCTTTTCAAGAGGATGACCAAAATAAAATTAAAGGAAAAAGTTTTACTTGTGACGTTTGTGAATTTAGAACGACTCGTAGATCCCTTCTTCAAACTCATAAAAATATCCATTTAATAAAAACTCCATTTATTTGTAATGTATGTCAATATAGGACGACTTTGAAGAGCAGCTTTAAACGGCACTTATGTATTCATACGGGAGAAAAACCATTTGCTTGCAATTTATGTGAATACAGAAGTGTAACTAAAAGTTGTCTGAAATTACATATGAGTAATCATACTGGAAAAAAACCGTTTGCCTGTAATTTATGCGAATTTAAGAGTGCAACTAAATCATATCTGAAATTACATATGAATATTCATACAGGAGAAAAGTCGTTTGTGTGTAATATATGTGAATATAGGAGTGTAAATAAAAACCATCTGAAAACACATATGAATATTCATACTGGAGAAAAACCGTTTGCCTGTAATTTATGTGAATTTAAGAGTATAACTAAAGGCTATCTGAAAAGGCATTTGAATATTCATGCGGGAGAAAAACCTTTTGCCTGTAATTTCTGTAAATATAGAAGTGTAAATAAAAACCATCTGAAAATGCATATTATGAATATTCATACTGGAGAAAAGCCGTTTGTATGTAATATATGTGAATATAGGAGTGTAAATAAAAACCATCTGAAAAGGCATATGAATATTCATACTGGAGAAAAACCATTTGCCTGTAATTTATGCGAATATAGAAGCACAACTAAAAGAAGCTTCAAAAATCATATGAAAATCCATAGAAATGAAAAATAATTTGCTTTTGCATTCAATTTTGAAGGAGTAGTTGGTGGTAAAAGTGACTTATAATAAAAACCGGGCCTGTTTTTTGTAAATAAGTAGTACTTCTCAATTAAAAATTATAATTTTTAATTCATAATTAATTATTAATCTGGATGTAAATATTGATGTGGATAAATTCATAATCGAAATTCGAGCCCAACATGCAATTCAGGACATGCAGCATAGTGGTAATGCGGACAAAAACAAGAAAAAATCAGTAGAAGAAAATACAACAGTTGAGGAAAAAATATATGTACGGGTAAGTCCGTGTGTTTTAATTTGTTTACATATTTTTTGAAATGTAATAAAGTAGGCCACAACAAAAGTTTTGAGCTACACAGAAAAAGAGCGTAGACGTGAGCAATTTTTGGTTACGGTTACAGCTAAATGGTACACCGAGTTATGCTTGCTTAAGTTAATTGCGGCTCTTAAAAACCTTTGACCAAATGAAGCTGTTGTTGCCAAAACGGCTTTCACAAAACTAATGAGCATCGGCTATTCGAACTTAGGAACTTATGTCCATTCGATAATGATATGAAGCGAACCTTGAAGCATGAACAGAACATAAATTTGAGTATTTATTTTCAAAACCAAGCTTTTTCTATGCTTTCTGAACATCCTTATACGAGTTTCAAAAAATTCAACTGCAGTTGCTATTCAAACCTCTTTACATAATATTTTTAAAAAAATTTTAAGACATTAATATTATTTATATTTACTTACAGGTGCTGTTATCGCACGAGAGTAAGGCCTTCCCGGTATAGTAGGACTTCAAAACGCCACTTCAAGAAAGTCAAGCGATTTAAAATTAATTTCATCTGATGTCAATAAAGATTGATATTATTTTTTTAAATACTGTCAAACATTCCAATTAATTTGTAGGTTGTTAATTTCTTTAAAAATAATAAACCAAATTAGTATTAAGATGCTGTTGTTTTATAAAAAGTTTCATAAGGTAACATGTCGTTTATTGGTTAACTTAGTGAACTACTATACATAGTAAAACATTTTATTCTTATGTGATTGACGAAATGGCAAAAGCAGAAAATAGTATTGTGCTTGGACTTCCCCCTTACCACTGTGAGCTGAACCCAATGACGTTTAATAAGACTCGGCAATTCCCCCAATGTTTTGAAGCCAACATCTTTATGTTGTGATAGTTTCTGTACTCGTTTCTTGATTGGTTCTCAAGTTCACGTGGGCTCCCTTCCGTAACTCATTCACTCGTATTAACCACGTGTTGACCGTCAATGGCCGCTTCGACATTTTAAAGTTTTAGTGGTGGATTATATTGGTGTTAAACTCAATAATTTGTGTTTCTTTAACAACAGCTTATCTGTAGAAATGGTAAAATACTGCATAGTTTGTAAACAGCGCTTTATAAAGGTAGAAAATCCTTCAGTTCATAGGTGAGTGTTTAACCCAGTGCCGTAGTTTTGGTGTTGGCATGGGGTAAAATTTAAAAAATATTCTGTTTATTATTTTGAAATACTATTAATTTATTTTTCTCTTGCCTAAATTTTAGAATTTCCGATAATTTGGAGAAAAAAGACGAGTGGCTTCGTAATTTAGGGCTTCATTCTGATTCTGACTTACAAAAATATATTTACATGTGCTCGAATCATTTTTCATTTGAAGATTTTCTGTGGAAACCTAATGGTACACGTCTTTTAAAGAAAACTGCTGTGCCACGTAAATTAGATTCAGATGTATTTTCTCGTGAAAGGTAAGCACGTATACATATTTAAGTAGTTTTAAACTTTAGCTGTAATATTTAATAATTATTCCTACATTTCTTCTTCCATGGCGCTACAGCCCAAATTGGGCCTTGGCCTCCTGTAGTTTCTGCCTCCACGCCTGTCTATCTCCTGCCACTCTCTTCCAAACTCGGACTCCTAAAAGCTCTCGCGCATCTTCTTGTATTTCATTTTCCCATCGTTTCCTTGGTCTCCCCGCTGGCCTTTTTCCGTGCATTCGGCTGTTTAGTGTTCTCTTTGGTAGCCTTTTATCATCCATTCTAACCACATGTCCAGCCCACTGTAGCCGTTGTAGTCTGATAAATTCTGAGAGTGGGGGTTCCTTGAAAAGTCTGTATAGCTCATAGTTGTATCGAGATCTCCACATGCCATTTTCCCTAACTGGTCCCATTATCTTCCTCAGTACTTTCCTTTCAAAGATATTGATCGCGTTTTTTGTTCTTTCTGTCATGACCCACACTTCACTACCGTAACTTACAATAGGTCTTATTATTGACTTGTATACTCTTAGCTTATTATTACGGTGTACGTTTTTTGATTTAAATACGTGGGACATAGCGAAGTAGGCTTTATTGGCTACGGTTATTCTTCTGCGAATTTCTCCGTCTTCTGTTCCATTTGCGTTCAGTTCCACCCCCAGATAGACAAATTTATCTACTGATTCGACATCGTCTTCTACTGTGATTTGTGCAGCGCTATTGTTTCTTTTTTGTATTAACGTTTTTGTTTTTGTCACGTTAATCTCCAGCCCGATACTTTTAGCCTGTGTTTTTAATTCTGCGTAGGCTTGGCTTGTCGCTTCTGACCTTCGGCTCATGATACTGATATCATCTGCGTAGGCGGCCAGCTGTAGTGTTTTGTTGAATAGTAGGTTTTCTTTCCCGATACTCATTTGCCGTATTACATATTCCAGGGTTAGGTTAAATAATGTGGGGGCCAACCCGTCTCCTTGCTTCAGGCCTTTCGAGATGTAGAACATATCTGTTAATTGGTTTTGAATGCGTACTGCCGCTACCGTGTCATCCATTGTTGTTTTTATCAGTCTTATTAGTTTATGCGGTATTTTGAATTCGAGCAATATTTGATAAAGTTTATTTCTGTCGATCGAATCATACGCCTGTTTGAAGTCTATGAATACGTTATATACGTCAATGTCGTATTCCCAGGCTTTCCGTAGGATTTCTTTGACCGTGAATAGTTGGTCTATCGTGGATCTGCCGCGTCTGAAACCCGCTTGGTATTCACCTATTATGTTTTCTGTTAAGGGTTGTATGCGTTGGTTGATGATGTATGTTCCTACATTTAATGCTCTCAATACTTAGCAGTAAACCGTAAACGAATATACTTATTTGAATGATATATTTTTGTTTTGAATACACCTAAGTAAATTGACATACAAATAAAATATGTGTTTTTAGTTCCGAGTCGCCTGAAAAGAAATTTGCAAAATCAGTCGAGTCCAGCACTGTAACTGCCACAGAATCAGAAAACGAAAATGAATATATAATAAGAATTACAGAAAAACCACAGTCACTAGCTCCTCTCACAACATCGGAGTTACTTAGGAAACAGCCTGTACGAAAAAGGTAAACTCTTAAATCGTAGTAATTGTTGTATTTAACAGTACATTTTCTTTTATAGATTAAGATCAGTATCACCAGAATCTCAAGGTAATGTGTCACGTAGACTGTCGGTACATTCAATAACTGAAACTGTGACTGATACAGAAGTTGATGATGACTTTAAGACAGAAACAGAAATTGCAAATAAAGAAAATATAAATAAGCAATTTTCATCCTGTAAATCATCAGGTAGCTTGAGATTTTCAAAACCTCGTTATGTTGGTGATTGTGCTAGTGACGACTTAAATTCTCCTACAAAAGCTAGAGAATATATTCAACTTGCAAAGGAAAAAATAATTAAACAAAATCACAAAATCAAAATTTTGCAACAAAACGAGAAGGTTTACTCTTAATGTAAGTATACAAAAAATTGTTTCAGTTGCTCATAATTTGATGAATTTTCAATATTTTTAGAAGGTTTATAGTTATTCTTATAATTTTATTCTAGACGTCATTACCACCGGCATCTAAGGAAATCGTTAAGAAATTTTTTAATGGTCCATCTCGACAACAGTATACACCAGAATTAAGAGCATTTGCTTTAACTTTAAATTTCTATTCAACGAAAGCATATAACTTTGTTAGAAGTAAATTCAACAACAGCTTACCTTATCCAAGGACATTATCTAAATGGTATCAGTCGATAGATGGTTCACCAGGGTTTTGTAAAGAAGCACTTAATGCTCTTAAAATTAAAGTTGCCGAAGCTGTAACCAAAGGAAGAAAGGTGTTTTGTAATCTGGTAATGGATGAAATGGCCATTCGACGACAAATCGAGTGGACAGGAAAGAAGTTTGTTGGCCATGTTGACTTGGGTACTAATTTAGAAAGTGACAGTTTGGCAGAAGCAAAAGAAGTATTATTATTTATGTTGGTTGCCTTAAACGCTAACTGGAAAATACCAGTAGCATACTTTTTAATTGATGATTTGAATGGATCGAAAAAAGCAAATTTAGTAAATAGCCTGTTGGAGTTCTTACATGAGAGTAAAATAGTTATAACATCATTAACGTTTGATGGAGCTGCAGCAAATTTTAGTATGACTTCTCGTTTAGGGGCAAATTTTGAAGATATAAAATCGTTAAGAACGTACTTTAAGCATCCAGTAACAGGTCATAATATCTATATCATATTAGATCCTTGCCATATGCTCAAATTGTTACGAAACTACTTAGCAAGCCGAGGAATTCTTCAGGATGGTCTGGGTAACTGTATCAAATGGAAATATTTTGAAAAATTGGTAGAATTGCAAAACAATGAAGGCTTACATGCAGGTACAAAACTTAAAAAAAGACACATGCAATGGGTTCGGGAAAAAATGAAAGTAAAAATTGCAGCGCAGACATTCAGCAATAGTGTGGCTGATGCACTTACATACCTCGGTAGTGATTTACAACTTCCAGATTTTAAAAATGTTGAAGGAACTGCTAAATTTTGTAAAATGGTTAATAATTTAGTTATTTAATTTGAGAAATAAATTGTCAAAGGGATTGTTTAGAAAGCCTTTATCGCAAAAAACAGAAGAATCGTATTTTTCCTTTTTGGATAATTGTAAAGGGTACGTTTATGGTTTAACTGTTAAGAGGTACTCCAGTTTTGCAGTCAAACAGAAAAACTGGCTTTTTAGGGTTTTTAATTTGCATAGATAGTTTGAAGTCAATTTATAATGAATATGTAATTAAGCAAAATCAGTTAGATTTTCTCTTAACATACAAGTTATCACAAGATCATATTGAAATATTTTTTAGTTATGTAATAAACAAACGTGGGTGGAATAATAATCCCACAGCTCGGCAGTTTGAAGGTATTTTTAAAAGACTTCTAATTCACTCTGAAATCAAAGGATCAAGTTCTGCAAATTCAATTGCACTTGATTGCACCTCAATTTTATATTGTTCTAGCAGTGTTTTATCAAAAACTATGACTGGAGATTATTTATTAGAATCAGATGATTATCTTAAAATAGTCGAAGAATTAAATGATCATGGATATTCTAATTTAGCTTCCTTGAATTTGACATTATATGCAACAGATGTTATTGCATATATAGCTGGATTTATTGTAAGAAGTATAAAAGCATATGTTACCTGTTCCTCATGTTTAGTTACTTTAGAAGGCAACCAATGTTTGTCGCCGCTGCAAAATAGGAAGCAGTTTGGAAAATTGATAAATGCCAACTCATTTGTTGTAAATATATGTAAAGTTGGAGAAAAAACATTTACCGTCCTTATTTTAAGTACTTCTCTTTTTACATGTTGGCTTCACAACAAAGTACTTTGTGCTTATATGAATGACCAGTCTTTCTTATTAAATGTCATTGACTGAACCCAATCGAATTAATTTGGTCTCGGGTCAAAGTCCACGGCAGCAAAAAATACTACCTACCTTTAAGCTTGCAGATGTTAAAAACCTTCTTATAGAGGGTGTTAATGGAATTGCTGTTCAGAAATGGTCAAACAGTGTGCAACACGTAATTAACGTTGTTAAAAATAATATGTGGGAACTTGATAACAATATTGAAATTCTGGTGGAACCTCCGATTTTAAATATAAATACTGATTCTAGTAGCACTGAACAATCAGACCTAGTCCTATACAAAATAATCAGATAAAATACAGCATTAGAATGAGATTTGTTGTTTTAAAATTAGAACACCTTTTACTACAGTATTATTTTATTGATCCTTTGGCACCTGCCTATACATTTATACTGCTTATAATATACACAGTCTGTGCTAAAATAAATATTCAACATTAAGTATAAAAAACAAACAAACTACTTACAATTTATTTGAATAATATTTCATAAATTGCTGCGATATGAGATTTCCTTGTAATAGTTTGAGATTTATTAAATGGCACCAAATCACTTTTTATCATTTTTTCTTTAATAAAATTATGGCGTTTAAGTCAAGATTAAATAAATTTTTAAAATGTTACAACAGCATTTGGTATTACTATCTTTGTCACATTAAACTCAACAGCATTATTAACGAAGTCACTTAAAGAATCTAAAGATGTTTTAAGATCAATAATATTCCATAGGCAAAATTAAATATGTGAAATTATATCGTTACAATGTATAGTGAAAAAAAAACCAAAGAATGCACATTTATCGGCATTTTTATAACAATCTATTATTAATGCAACAATTACATACAATCATCAATAAATCTGAGTAACAAATGTACATTCTTATTAATTTTTTAAAGCAGTTACCTACTGTCTTTAGTTGTCTTTAATTGTTGAGCATATACGTTCGATAATAATTGCATATTGTATAAAAACGATACTTTTATAGTCTACAGATTTAGTAAAACAAATTATTTCAAGACCCCGCCACCTATAAAATACATAAAATTATAGGGAAAATAAGTCGTGATAGGTGTTTCCAATGCGAAAGCGTTTTGTGAATAAAAGTCTGTACGAAATGCGTGTCATCATTACAAATAAAGAATCATTTGCAAAGTTTTCGGAATTTTATGAAAATTATTCCCCAGATCTAGCCCCTTCTGGAATTCATCTAGCAACAGAAAAAGATATTTTTGATCAGATGAAGTTAAGGGCTACAAAATCACATTTTAATGTTAGTAAAAATTATGTTAAAAATCAACCACTTCTCTATTATATTCCGAGAAGTTCGCAAATGATCCTCGTACTTAATCCGAAAGTCTTACTCGATCATACAAAATATTTTTTTTTAATATCACATCATGTAAAATCAATACTGGGAGTTGTTGAGAAAATGCGTACATTACTTATGTTTATAAGTAACAATTCATTGTATTTATATATACAAAAAAGAGAATATAAAAAGTGCAATCAGATTTTTCCTTCTTTATATAAAACTGGTCTACTTTGTTTCTAATAACTTCTTGTATTGAAAGTTTATTAATACTATTCTGAAAGTATTTTAAGTACTGAATTCTGGTCCTATACTGCATGAAAGACTAATTAGAATAAGGTGATAATCTGTTTTTCTCATATCCCTTGTTCTCTAACAGTCTTTTACGAAACAATTTTTTTATAAAAGAACCGAAACTCAAATGCACATAAATACGAACATTTTAACGCAGATAAATTTTTCAAAATCACCACCAAAATACATTTGGTCAATATCAAGTTTATAAAATTCAAGAATCGTCGAACTTAAAACTACTTTTTAAAAAAAGTGCAATTTTCGACAATGACAACTTTAGCAAACAATCGCTTCATGAAGCCTACGATGCTTTTTAAATATCAATCCTTCATGCTTTTGAATCTACAAAAAAATATCTTCTGACTGCTACTTTGAAACATAACCGTAATATCGTCTAATACTTTGAAAAGCGTCTCATAGGAATACTATCTAAGCTAAAGCTAGTTGGACAGAGAGATGTCGATGTTATTCGATCATTTTCACGAAATGCTTGTGAAAATAACCATCCAACTGCTGCATACGAAGACAGAAGACAAGGAAGATCACAAGGGTTGTTGTAGGTTACCTGATATATCTATACTAAAAAAGGGAGTAAATGAAAATAATGCTTGTTCGTCACTACACGGGTATGGGTTCATCAGTTGCTGAAAGAGCCATCTTCGTGAGAGTGGAAAGACTACGCCTAGGAAAACTGCTCCCACTGCTGCTTTCGGAAAATATCTTCCGAAAACTGTAACAAGATTTTTAGGTAATTATTTACACATTAAAAAAGTTTACGAGTGAGCCTCCATAATCTAACAATGGTGTTGTCGCTGCATCTATTATTTAAATATTTCGAAACAACAGCTGCAATATAGACAGGCATGCCAAAAAATTTTCTGTTAAAAATAACTAATATAATAAAAATAACATTTATTCATTAACATATCAGTAAAAGTAATCCATAGAAATTTTTGTAAGCATTACTCCTTTAGAGAAATACTTTGAATGTATTTTAAGGAATTATAAAATTAGTTTGAAAATTTTACACAAACTCCCTATGCACTTACTCAAGGAATTTTTCTACCTATTCATATTACCAGCTCTAGGGTGATCCTGTCAACCATGAATACTCATCAAAAAAAAAAGATTGTTGTTTTTGTAGTTGAGGTAAGGTAACTAGATTTAGAAGTAAAAAATGTCTTCTGTCAATTGAAATTATTTTCCGATCAATAATTTCACAATATACATTAAATCCAAATTGCTCTTGATTCCCGTTTTTACGTAATAAATCTGATTTTCTGCTATCCAAACATTGTTTTCATTGAACAATCCATTGAAGATGGATTTACATGGAATGCTTTTTTGAAATTCTCGTCCGATGTCCTCACAAACGATATCAAACAATCCGATAAAAGATAAAGTCATTGCAGTCAATCCGAACTGTATTTAAAATGATAAATATCATTGATTAACCTTGCGCATGTTACACTCACAATAGAGCACGTTGGAACCTTAATTTGAACACTTAGAACTAGGTTCATAGCTATATGCTTTCATTGATCCGTTGACCAATAGCAGACCGTAGACTGGTAGAGTTTCGCTTCACAGAAGCATCTACACGGAATCAAAGGTAAGGTTATATTATCCAAGGGGCAGTAGGCTAATCACCTGCTAGTCTTGAAGTAATTATTGAATATGGAAATGAACAAGAAGGAGATTCAGATTAATCTTATGTTAACGATTTTTAATTATAAACAACGGATAAGAATAGGAACCTGGAACATACAGACATTGCTTGAACCTGCAAACTTGGCACAGGTGATCAATGAAATGGAGAACTACAAAATACAAATACTAGATACTAGATCTGAATGAAGTAATATGACTTAACCAAGGAGAATTTAGAGCCCAATTTATATTCAGGTAAACCGTGGTGTTGACATTCTGCATTTGCAGTTAAATAACTGCTATGGAGACTCACCGTAACAATGAGAAAATTGGAAAATTTTGTACTTACAACTTTCTGATTCCAGATTCTGAAGATCTTTTCCATGGTGCATCATCCGGTTCGTATGGTAAAGGCCCTTGAACAGGAGCGTCTTCATCCACTGGACTGTAAATTAATAAAACATGTAAATATTTCGACCAAAAAAAACAACGAATTTCAACAAAAGCATTCAATAAAAAAAAACTACCTAGCAACTTAAACAGAAAATGAAAAACTTACTTAGTGTTTTCCAGCATGGACGTGAACGGATTTACACGGTTATTATACTTATTTTCTACTTTTCCTATAAACGGAATAAACTTTCTACGGCTGAAATAAATAAACAGGAACACAATGAAAATAAACGAACAAAAAAATACCAAAATCAATTATAATTTAACAAAAAAATCAAGAAATCGTTGTCATAACAAAAGGCGAATTGTGGTAATCTTCAATATGCACTTGCTCACTGAGCGTTACATAAATATAAGGCTAAAAACAGGCGGAGCGGTTTTTCCTTTTATTACATTACATTCGACGTATGATTTCCGCACGACAAACAGGCGGCACAGATAATACGATACCATCAAATTCACCACCGTTTCTTGGTGTGAACCATTTGTTAAAATTCGTCAAATCAACAGTTGACTCGACGTAAACAGCTTCGTCTGTATTTACCCTAAGACTTACGTTTCTGCTTTATTTTTGGGCCTGTATGTTTCCAACTCATCTTCAAGATCACTGACACGAGCTTTAAGCTCGTTGCGTTCATGAAGTATATCTTTCAGCTCTGCAGTGGTAAAACGTGGTCTATTCGGATCATCCAAATCATATACGGCTTTGTTACTTGGGTACAATACATCCGACTGGTAAAAATGTTTGTATTAATAATGATTAAATGATTAAATCCGGCTTCCATTAAAGGATATTAATAAACTAATGATTTGCTAGTTAAAGGCTTGGTACCTATACCTTAGCAAGATCTTCATTTTCTTTCTCAGCCAGTCCTAAGCGCTGCCGAAGTGCCGTTATATCCCTTTGTTGGTCCTGCAACTGCACTAGAAAATCTGCTCGTTCATCGCACAACGTACGAACTTGATTTTGTAAGGTTTTATGCTTCCGACGCAAATCGCGACTACTGCAAGTTAACCTCTCCACTTGTGACCTCATCTGTAACAAATATTTTTTAATTTAAAGTTTAATGCGAACATGTAGTCATATAGTCTGAATAATTCTTGTAAAAACCTCATATTTAAAATGGCAGGGAACTTACACTTTCAATATCACAGCACTTTTCTTGAAGCAACTTTTCCTTAATTCTAATTTCATCTCTCTGCTTCTCAAGAGATGCCTGTAACTTTTGTAACATATCACTCTCATTAATGAATTCGGTCGGAGATGCTGTCGCTGACTGTTGCGTGTTTCCTTGTACTTTTGCTAACCTTCGATTTTCCTCTTGTAATCTTGACACTAAAGCTACTAATTCTTTGGATTCTGCTCTCCATTGTTCTTCGATTGCTTCTAATTCCTGCAACAACATATTTAAAATTGTATGTTATTCTATTGACTAATTCCGTAACGCTAACCTTCTCGAACTTCTGTCGATATTCGGCTTTTTCAATCTTGTCATTCTCAAGTTGTGATATTTTTGATTTCAGTTCCAATAGTTGAGTATTTTCTCTCTCATTCTTAACTGCTAAATTCTCTAAAAGCTCCAAAGCATTGATAACCTTCGGCATTAAGGAAGTAACAGCGTCGGCCCCATATTGGTCTATAATTTTTTCACATTCTTTTCCTATATCCGAAGCAATGTCGTATACATCCACAACCGTTACTTCACCAACCAGATCACCAGGATCTTCCATCTTTCGATCGTATTGCCTATATCTGATTCTAGGCATTAAAGAGATGAAATTTTACGTGAGTCACTTAATTAAAAAACTTGACAGCTGCCATTTTTATTGATTACTTCCTAAACTTATGACGTCATAGCATAGGCCAAATGAACTACACCGACTCCTGGGGCGTTTTAAAATTTTAAATTTGTTTAAATATTAGATTCTTATTTATCTGACAATATTATAAATATAAAAGTGTATATACGTTAGTATGAGAATTTGATAGACTGGCAGGAATCTTTATCATGTCGAAGATCGCAACAGCACTGACCTGTCGCTTCGTCTCGTACTTGACACGACACAAAAATTTCATCAACATTGACCTGAAATCAAAGTTGAAGACTTTGGTTTTTAAGGTTAATCTTTCCAACGTCTAGCCTGACAATTTTCCTTCGATAGTTCTTACGATAAACGTGAATCAAATCCGGAGCAAATATGTTGTGTTCTCAATAGCTTATGCAAAATGTTCCCATTTTAAAAGTAGTGCGAGTTAGTTAAAAAGCAGATTATCTAATAATTTAACTAAATTTACAAGCAGTAGCTGAAAATCCTCTCAAAGCACACAAGCTGTAAATAAATCTAAAAACGATTATACAAAAATAATTTTATTAAGATCAGAATACTGATACATTTTTTTTGTTTTTATAATAATTTGAAACAATCCATAACATACATTTTCATTTGACAATTGTATCAAACTTACAGTTTTTAATACTTACATATTCAGTTAAAAATTGTAATACTGCAAAATTACCTATAAAAATACGTTTACGAATGTAAATAGTACAAAAATATATCCTCCATGCACCAAAGAATATTATGAGATAATTCTACAATTAATACTTAAAATTGCTACTAACTAATAAATTAACAGATCTTTATTAAATAAGATTTGAGCAAAGAATTTAACTAAATTCGTGAATCTATAAAGCCTTTTCTAATTGACGAAATTAATCTAAATTTATTAGTTTTCATAGGTACCCTGATTTTGCTTATAAACTAGGACGATTATCTTATTATTAATAAAACTTATCTACCAATCTTCAGTGCCAGGTATTCCACCTGGGTACTGGCCTGTTAGGCAGGCTGTGCAATGCCCTATTTTAGAAGGCTCGGCTTTAATATTACTCTGTACTGCTTTCACAAGACCATCCACACTTAAATACTCCAAACTGTCTGCACCTGAAAATGACGTTTTGTAAAGTATGATTCCATTTTATATTTGCTGCATGATTTATTAAAATTGATAGAAAGAAAGGCTGCTCATTTGTGTTTTGGTGAACTAAAAATTATTTTGTTATGTAGCACCATCTATGAACAACATGGTTAAATACAGTGAACTAAGCCAAAGCCCGCTGAATTAATATTGCATATAAGGCCTGCCCACTTCATTTAGCTAAGACGCAATTAGCAAGGACGCAGGCGCCATTTGCGATGAACTATAAATTTTTTAAGGGACAAATGTATAGTTCACCTCAAATGGCGCCTGCGTCCTTGCTAATTGCGTCTTGGCTAAATGAAGTGGACAGGCCTTATATGCAATATTAATTCAGCGGGCCTTGAACTAAGCAAGGTGCAATGGGAAAGAACTAGAATGGGGCGATAACTAGGAAGTGTATAGAAGTATATATGTGCCTACCCTAACATATGCATCGTAAAACTGGATCATGCAAGACAAGGCGAAGGGAAAAATAACAGCAGGGGAGATGTAGTATTTAAAAAGAATGGTTGGAAGGACGAAAAGAGATAGAATAATAAACATAGCGGTTAGAGAAGAACTAAGAACAGAATCATTAGTGGAAGAAATAAAAAGGTAAATGGTACGGGATGTTATGAGGATGGGAAACAGAACAGACCCGAGAAGAGTATTGGAAGCAAAGCCAGATGTAAAAAGATATTAAGCAAGGCCTAGGGAAACATGGGAGGAAAGAATGGAGAAAATGACTTTGGCAAAGAGGAAAAACTTAGGGGCAATTAAAGAGAATGGCAGTCCACCACTGATGTTAGATTCTTGGACTGCCAGGACATCTAACTCATATTCTTTGGCTACATTTATTAACTGCTTTACCGCCTCTTCATTGTTTAATCCTCTAACATTGGCAGTCGTTATTGCTACATATCCTTTTCTTCCTTTTTCAAGCCTTTCTCTTCATTCTTTATTTTTTTTTCGCTTTAGTTAGTAATTACAAACTTATTTACAAATATTGCAGTACATTGATATGATTTCACAACATGGCCAGATGTTCAAATGACGCATATCTAGCTGCAGGTGCATCCTTTGCTATAATGTAAGGATTACTCAACTTGGTATATCAGCCACACCCAAAGGTCATCTTCCAACGCACAATGGTTCGTAAGAAACACCCAGCTACATAGAGAAACCGGTATTCCCCCTATTGAGGATTATATAACCAAAACCGTAGAAAAATTCTATCAGACCATAATACAGTGCAGCGGAGCTACGTATTATAACTTAGGCCAAAAACAAATGCACACCAGGCTAAAAAGGAAACTACCTATAGACTTAATAAACAGTGATTAAACCCTCTATTAAGTGATATAAACTCTATGTGTGAGTTATACGTTTATCAACCAAAAAACAGTGCAAAGGGTGTATTATAAATCCCGATAGTGATATCAAAGTTATGCTCTAATACTAAAATTAACAATGTCGTGTATAGCACACAGTGCTGATCTGACATAAACTGTATTAAAAAAAAAAAAAAAAAAGGTCATCTTATTTAATTCATTTCTTATGCCAATGTTTTACATTATTCTTTAATATTATCCACTTTATTACACTATTATCTCCAATCCCTACTTCCCCTACTTTTGTTATCCAAATTTAGATATCAAAATATTGTTAGGCGATATGAACCCTAAAATAAGGAGAGAAAGAAAGAACGGACACATAGCCGGCAGAGAAAGTGCCGACAGAAATTAATCGACTTGCCGGTAAGAAACAGTATGGTAACTAAAACAAAGCATAAGAATATACACAAAATTGCATGGACAAGCCCAGATGGTTGGGCAACCAATCAAATTGATCACATGCTAATAGAAAGAAAACAATCAAACAGTATAGAAGACACCAAGTCATACAAACTTGAAGGCTATAGAAGAAATTCAAATCAATAACCAACAGGAACCAATCTTAGAAAGATCAAAAAAAGAACAGGGAAGGAGTGGTCCGACGAGAGTTATATGAGAGTAGTAAATGAGGTAAAAAGCAAGACTCACAATGCTAAAAGAGAAACGCCAGAGGCACGAGAAAAGCACAAAGAAACTACCAGAAAAGCGGAGGCAATGTGTGCAAAGAAGAAGATAAGGTAATTTTACAGAAGCGAATGAGAAAGGAAATTTAATATCAGAAGGAGGGGCAATACAAGATATGTAGGATAAATACTTCAAAAGAATTCTAGAACAGAAGTATGAGGCAGACGAGATGGAAGAAGAAACGACATTGTACAGAAACAGAAACAACACCGAGCTAAAAGTACTAACCCTGGAAGGAGTTACAGGCATGTTTAAAACGAAAAACAACAGAAGTCCAGTAGGCGGATTCTGATTGCTATCGTCTTGACTTAGACGCTGCGTTTACGCCATTTTTCCGCGATGGAGCGATTCTGATTGCTATCGTCTGCTCTCGCAAGTCACGTGCTGTAGTCTGAATCTGTCAGTTTTAGACGCTACCTAAGGTGGTTCCGAACAAGGCGAAATGTATAGCTATTTCACTTTAAAAACTAGTAGTGTCTTTTTCTTTCTCCAAAGTGTGAGCGCGCGGAAAGTTTAAACACGCTCGAATACCAATACAGCAGAGTAAGATACACTTATTTAAAGTAATATAACATGTGCACTGCAAATGTGAAATTTAGGGATAACAGGTAGCTACGTAAGTAATACAGTTTTACTTATTCATTTATTCGTAAAGCGTTGGTGTTTGAAGCTAAACGAAAAATTGTTATCCCGTTTAAAAAAAAATGATTAAACATGTAAGTAATAATTTTGCCCACTATATCAAACGAATATACTTGCTTTTTAATTTATAATTCAAATATTTTAAAATTCGTAAAGCAGACCAGAAATATTTTAGAAAAAATATAATTCGTGTATAATTGGAAGCATTCTGTAAGAACAACTCTACAGTGCTGAATGCTGAATTCAAATAATATTTAACAGGTTAATACTTCAAGAGGGGTAAAAGGACTAATTGATGTTACTTACTTTAAAATATTATTATTATTTGATTGTATGGAGTAAATGTAACCTGTATTTAGTACCTACTTATTAGCACACTATGATAACTAATTAGTCAATTAGTGTAACTTAATAACTAGTCTTTGCACTAGATATTCAAACAAAAACTTTGTCAGAAGCTTGACTTTTAAAAGGGTTAAATTACTTGGCGCGTACGCGCATGGCATGTTCGTATCTCAAACATCGGGCTACGGCGGTTGCTACGGAGCTACGGACGAAAGTGCTTCAGAATCAAATTCAGGCGAACCAAGTTGACTGTCGCCGCGCAGTATTGTATCGTCTAAGGCGGTCCGTCTGCGTCGCTAACAAACAGAATCCCACTACAGGAGTAGACAAACTACTAATAGAACTGTTTAAATATGCCGGAGACTGGATTTTCAAGGTGGTACATGATTTAATAGTGCAAATATGGCGGGAAAAACAGATGCCAGAGGAATGGTCAATGGCAATTATAACCCCAATTCACAAAAAGGGAAAGAATGGGTCGTGTACGGTCAAGTTGAAGTTTTATAAAATGCTGATAAGGCCGGTGCTATTTGACAGTGAGTTGTGGGTGTTAACTCAAGAGTCTGGGAACGGAGAATATTAAGAAGTACATTTGGCGGTGTAAAGGAGGAAAGCACATGAAGACGAAGAAACCACGCAGAGCTGGCGGAAATCTACAGGGAATAGAGGATTGTGAGCCTAATCAAGCGTAATAGACTAAGATGGCTGGGTCACATCACAAGACTAGACGAGCGCCATCTGACAAGGCATATGTTCCATCACCAGCTTGGAGGAAACAACAGGAGAGGGAGAAATGCTGAATTATTAAAAAAAAAAAGTAAATATCGCACAAATGTAATATTAATTATAAATGCCAATGTGTTAAGGCTTATCCTCACATTTAATAGTGAGCGAGAACTGCAACTGTCAACCGCAAATTTATATATCGATCTTTAATATTCTTGGTATTATTTTTTATTCGAGTTAAAATACGACCACTTGGCTTATAAATTTAAATTGACAACTCGTTTGAAATTGCCACATAATTTACCAAAATTATGTAAAAGCTCATAGATAGCATTACTTTACAAGAAAATTTTTAGTTCAACAAAATGCAGTTGGGTAGCCGTACAATAGCAAAGTAAATAAAATAAATGCAATTAAAGCATTGAAAATCTTTATAATCAATCATATGAAATCATTTTCTCTTACCAACATGTGAAGCTAAATCACCAGAAGCCAAAGAATTAGCAATCAGTTCTTCTTTAGTAGGAATATTGATACCCATATAACACGGGTACTGTAAAGGTGGACTTGCCACACGAATATGAACTTCAGTAGCACCTGCTTTTCGCAACAGTTTAATAATTGGACCAATAGTATTTCCTCGAACGATGGAATCATCTATGAGAATTACTCGCTTTCCTGCTACATTCACTCCTATTGGACCTTAAATAAAAATTCGATTAAACACGTTTTAGATTAATATAATAACAACATACTTAATAGTCAGTGCTATGAAAAAATTAAAAATAAGGACTACTTACTAAATTTCAGTGAAACATTAAGTTGACGTAATCGATTGGTAGGTTGAATAAAGGTCCGCCCAACGTAAGTATTTTTCGTTAAAAGTTCACCAAGTTGAATATTTGACTATAATAAAAACAATTTTAAATATTGTAGCATTCAAAAAATTAATGGGCATAGCACTAGCCTGACGGAAAACGTACCCAATTTAAGCATTTTCAACCGTTATTTTGTAATTTGGGCATTTGCTAGGCTAGCGCTATGTCCTCAATGATTATTACATACCTGTTTTGCATAACCGTAAGCTGCTGCATTACCAGATTCAGGAACGGATCCAACAATATCAGCATCAACTGGTTTCTCTAAAGCGAGCTGTCTGCCACATTGTGCTCTAACCGAATAAACTTCTTGCCCCTCAAAAACACTATTCGGTCGTGCAAAATAAACGTATTCAAAAATACAAAACGCCAACGGTTTGCCTTCTGGTCTCTCTACAATATCGATAGTACGAATACCACCTTTCGTCATTTCGATAATTTCTCCCGGATACACTTCGCGCACATAACGAATGTGCGTTAAAAACGCACAAGATTCGGACGATACGGCCCAACCTTCGGCTTGATTATCATTAATTCCATTGACTTCTACATGCAACATATGATTAGTAAAAGGTTAAAGTAAAGTGGTTAGAAGCATTTACGATCGTTTACAGGTAGAATTTTTCCCAAACATAAAGGACGATTCCCGTAAGGATCACGCACGGCGTATATTCGATCCTTTAGCATTATAACAATAGAATAACTTAATGGTGCCAATTGCATTAAGTGTTTAATTCGACCCGGCCAATTTGGCCCATCGATTTCGCCTTCGGGTGGATTCAGACACAATGCTTGCGTTATTAGTTCACTATCTGAATGCGTTGAAAGACCTACGCCTCGTTCGAGCACCTGATTAAATACAAACGTAAGAAATTATTTACAGTTTAACAATGATAAAAACTAACCATTTTTCTCAAACCGTCTTTATTAACAAGTTCACCGTTATGTGCAACGGCTAATGATCCATGTATCGAATGAACAAAAAAAGGCTGACAGTTAACTTGATCTGATGCTGCGCTCGTAGAATATCTTGTATGTCCAATTCCCATACTACCACGTAACTTTTTCATATTTTCACTATTGAAAACATTACGCACCAACCCCATGCCTTTCTGAATGTGAAATGAGCCGCCATTTGTTGTTACAATACCGGACGATTCCTGTCCCCTGTTATTAAATAAACAATGTTAAGTTCTAATTCATAATAAGTAACTAAGACGTGTACCTGTGTTGCAAGGCTTCTAAACCGATCAAAATTATTTGGGAGATATCGACGTTGCTTGGCCATGTGTCCGATCCGATGGCTCCGAATACACCACATTCATGTGTTAAGCCTGAGGTCACTTTATCAGTGCTATCCTTGAACTTGACTTTCTCAATTGTTTCAGGTAAATCCGACATTGCACTTGTTTTCAAGATACTGAATGAAAAGTGACTGATAAGTACAACAATTGTTTAAACTAGAGCGAGTTTGTCTGATTCACTGCGTAAGGATGACTTTTCTGTGTTGTTTTACTCAATTTTTAATCTAAATACCGCTTAAACAAGGGTTAGTAACCTCACGTGGTCGTTATCAAAAACATTACAGTTGGCTTTGGTGCACGAGGTCTACATGATAAACTCAAGTGGTTCACTAGAACTACTTAAAAAAATTGGCCTTGACTTATAAACTGGTTATATCCTGATTAATGCAAATTAACGATAAAAGTTTATGTAATAATTCTAGAATAATAGATAATCTTATCAGGAAGTTCTGCGTAAATGAAGCTATTAATGGCACTAAAATAACTTTATTTATCTAAGCGGATAAGCATTAATTTGACCTCTAATCATGAGTGTAGTTAAAATTAAAAATAGTAAGCATAAATTATCTTTTAATAAATTATAATAATTGTACCTACTTTGATAACAGCAATTATTATCTTATGCAGTAAAGACAAAACATTATTTTATCATTATATGTAAAAATAAATATCATTGCTAATTCTAGAAAAACTCACCTTGTAACGGTTCATTTTCCGTTATATTATTTTGCTCCTTTCAATTGCTTATTTACGGTGAATGCATTTATTGAACCTCTATTTATTATATATTCACTGGTAAAAGATTGCGTTGTTAGTGACTTTTTGGTTTTGAGTAGGTTTTCTGATTTGGTTAGAGAGTGTCATGCGCGTTTGATGATAGGCGTTGCGTTCGAGAAATCTTGGCTTTTTCCGTTTGGGTGGTCTGCCGAAGCAGTTGAGTTTGAATTTATCCCGAAGTTACTCATTCAATTCTGATGGAATTTTCGTAATTATAACTTCCGAGATTTTCGGTTTTGTTTCACTTTGTGAAATTATTTTTTAGAAGCACCAAGATACTGGTGGTAAGTGGAGATTTTTGTCTTATCATTGAACGCACGTGTTAATGGCGACTTTGTTACAGCTTCTTTCTTTTCTTTTGGTTTTATTTTCCATTACTATCTTCGTATTTAGGTTCCGGCATTTCCTCCTCAACAGCAGCAGACTGACGGAACGGGCACCGGTGAAACCGGTATCGGAACAGATGGGGTCGCAGCCGCTACCAGTACCGGTAACGAAGACAATTCAGAATCTGTCGTCGAGGAAATGCCGGAACCTAAATACGAAGATACCAAATTCGAAGAAACTAAATACGAAGATCCCAATCCTCCTGCCGATATAAACGACGATATGACAACCGACATATCCGAGCTGCAGGTGCAACTGTCTTAAAAAACCTTTTCGCATGCAGAACGAAAAAAGTGATAATATTTACTCCTGCGTATGATTTTCTTTTTATTTTAGGCTTCCTATAGTGATCGCTCTTTATTGTTTTATCTCGTTATTGTGTAGAAGCTTGCGTAGATCATTGTTCGAAGTATATTTTTTTTTCACGATTTCGTGTATTCCATTTTACTCGGTCGAGGCTTTATTTAAAAAGTCCTTTATTCTCCTTTCATGTTCCTTATTTTCTCCGGACCTTATTTTTCTCCAGTTCCATCTTTGGTGAGTTCTCTCCTCTGATCGATGGTTTCTACTTTCGTCGTCTTGGTTGGGGGGAGTGTAACGGTTCATTTTCCGTTATATTATTTTGCTCCTTTCAATTGCTTATTTACGGTGAATGCATTTATTGAACCTCTATTTATTATATATTCACTGGTAAAAGATTGCGTTGTTAGTGACTTTTTGGTTTTGAGTAGGTTTTCTGATTTGGGAGAGAGGGTCATGCGCGTTGGGTGATAGGCGTTGCGTTCGATAAATCTTGGCTTTTTTTCCGTTGGGTTGTCTGCCGAAGCAGTTGAGTTTATCCCGAAGTTATTTATTTAATTCTGATGGGATTATTGTAATTATTATTCGGTTAAATAACTTCCGAGATTTTCGGTTTTGTTTCACTTTGTGAAATTATTTTTTAGAAGCACCAAGATTGTGGTGGTAAGTGGAGATTTTTGTCTTATCATTGAACGCACGTGTTAATGGCGACTTTATTACAGCTTCTTTTCTTTCTTTTCGTTTGGTTTTATTTTCCATTACTTTACCGTACTCCGGCTCTTTTGGTTTTTGCCTTTTTGCGGCTGCATTATTTATGGAGTTGAAGGATGCGGTAGTATTGAAAAATTATTTATCATTGCTGGTTATTCGCCACTCGATCGCTTGGAGGATTCAAGGTCGGTGTTTATTGAATTGTAAAGTGTCGTCGAATTTACCTGGTTTTAGTCCATTTATTAAATTTCTTATCATTAAACTTGTGTGTTACCTTCGAGGTGATTGTTAATTTTGCTTTATTAAAATATATATACAATTGAATTTTAACGCCTTCAGCGAATTTAACTTGCATTAATAGGTACTAATTATTTCATATTAATTCTTTTTTTTTGCTTCACGAAATAAATTTATATTTTTGATTGTAATATAATGTAACGCTTTAGGTTGGTTTTTCCATTTTATTTTATTAGCATAACGAATTTGCGTGTTTTTTTCAAGGTAATAAGCTTGAGTTTAAACAAGGCTATTGCTATACATTTTTTGATCGTTCATTTTTATTAGACTTGTTTTCACTCAGGTAATAAAGGTAAGCGCTTATTTATTTTATTATTTATCCACCTTGATCGTTTTTTTTATCATTCATGTATATCTTTCTTTAATTCAACTAACGTTGATATTTAGTTTTTTTTGGTTCTTTTGAAATTAACCTAAGCGAATTGTTTTGTATGTTTGATTGAATATTTTTGGCTTTTACTTTTTTCATTTAATTTGTCTATTGTTAAATATTTTGAATTTATTAAAATTACTTATTGGTATTTCTATATTTTTTTGAAAACTGAAAAGTTTTCTGGCGCCCAATTTTTTCATTTTTTTATCAGTATTCACTTTCTGAGTTTTAACTTTGATAAGGCAATCCTCGGCGATCTACGGCCCTCGCAAACAACTAAGTTAGTCGGCGAATTCTTTTGAGTTTTTTTGTAAGTATACAGGTAGGTGATTATTTTTCTTTGTTTCGCTTTTACCTGTTATACGAAATTTTTTTTTTTTTTACAAATAAGTAATTTTAATGACTTCAAAATAGTTAACAATATGCAAATTAAATAGAAAAGGTAAGAGCCAAAAATATTCAATCAAACATACAAAACAATTCGCTTAGGTTAATTTCAAAAGAACCAAAAAAAACTAAATATCAACGTTAGTTGAATTAAAGAAAGATATATATTTTGTATAACAGGTAAAAGCGAAACAAAGTAAAATAATCACCTACCTGTATACTTATAAAAAAATTCAAAAGAATTCGCCGACTAACTTAGTTGTTTGCGAGGGCCGTAGATCGCCGAGGATTGCCTTATCAAAGTTAAAACTCAGAAAGTGAATACTAATAAAAAAATGAAAAAATTGGGCGCCAGAAAACTTTTCAGTTTTCAAAAAAATATAGAAATACAGATAAGTAATTTTAATAAATTCAAAATAGTTAACAATATGCAAATTAAATACAAAAAGTAAGAGCAAAAATATGCAACCAAACGTACAAAAACAACTCGCTTAGGTTAATTTCAAAGGAACCAAAAAAAAAACTAAATATCAACGTTAGTTGAATTAAAGAAAAATATACATGAATGGTAAAAAAACGATCAAGGTGGATAAATAAAAAATAAATAAGCGCTTACCTTTATTACCTGAGTGAAAACAAGTCTAATAAAAAAAATGAACGATCAAAAAATATATAGCAATAGCCTTGTTTAAACTCAAGCTTATTACCTTGAAAAAAAACACGCAAATTCGTTATGCTAATAAAATAAAATGGAAAAACCAACCTAAAGCGTTACATTATATTACAATCAAAAATATAAATTTATTTCGTGAAGCGAAAAAAGATTAATATGAAATAATTAATATTAATGCAAATTAAATTAGCTGAAGGCGTTAAAATTCAATTGTACACATATTTAAGTAAAGCAAAGTTAAAAATTAAGAAATTTAATAAATGGAATAAAATCAGGTAAATTCGACGACACTTAACAATTCAATAAACACCGACCTTGAATCCTCCAAGCGATCGAGTTGCGAATAATCAGCAATGATAAATAATTTTTCAATACTACCGCATCCTTCAACTCCATAAATAATGCAGCCGCAAAAAGGCAATAACCAAAAGAGCCGGAGTACGGTAAAGTAATGGAAAATAAAACCAAACGAAAAGAAAGAAGCTGTAACAAAGTCGCCATTAACACGTGCGTTCAATGATAAGGCAAAAATCTCCACTTACCACCAGATCTTGGTGCTTCTAAAAAATAATTTCACAACGTGAAACAAAACCGAAAATCTCGGAAGTTATAATTACGAAAATTCCATCAGAATTAAATAAGTAACTTCGGGATAAATTTTACCAAACTCAACTGCTTCGCAGACAACCCAAACGGAAAAAGCCAAGAGTTCTAGAACGCAACGCCAATCCCCAAACGCGCATGACGCTCTCTCCCCAAATCAGAAAACCTACTCAAAACCAAAAAGTCACTAACTACGTAATCTTTTACCAGTGAATATATAATAAATAGAGGTTCAATAAATGCATTCACCGTAAATAAGCAATTGAAAGGAGCAAAATAATATAACGGAAAATGAACCGTTACACTCCCCCCAACCAAGACGACGAAAGTAGAAACCATCGATCAGAGGAGAAAACTCACCAGAGATAGAACTGGAGAAAAATAAGGTCCAACAATCACTGTTTACTTGTAAGCAAAATTAACTGTAAATATGTACTTAAACATGATTATTAAATGGTTACTGTAAAAAATGTGTGAAGTTCAATTTCATATTATACTTACAATAAGTTATCAACAATACTAATCATTAAAACAAAGTATTTGCTATTATTAAAAAATTACCGAGTTTTTTGTAAGTATACAGGTAGGTGATTATTTTTCTTTGTTTCGCTTTTACCTGTTATACAAAATTGACGCAGCAACGTGGGGCTTTCGAGATTGCTACTGGTTTTCTCCCGTTATCATTTTATCATATTTTTTCGACACCTTTGTTCGGACACTTTGTCATTTTATTAATTCGCCACCATGAGTTTCAACGTTAATGCTTTGAGGGGCGATGAACTCTCTTATGAACTAATCTTCCGAGGGATAGATCCCGAATTCATGTCCGTTGACCAAAAGCGCAAGGCTTTACGTGCTAAGTTAGCCCTGGAGAAATTAGATACCTCCTTAATAAACAGTTACCCTCCTATTCAGTACGATGTTCCTGGTGAGTTGGATGTTTGTGGAACGAAATTGAGTGAGCTGTCCTCCCAGATCAATAATGTTTTTCTTAAAAAACCTACTTCTTCTGAATGTGTGAGACTTGACGCTCGGTTGTCCCATTTATTTGCTAGGTTGAATCGTTTAAAACCCGAAAGTGACTTAGAATCCCTTCACGCCGATAAGGTTAGTCTTTGTTTGGACTTAATGGATTTAGTTAGGAAAACCGTTGACGACGATGAAATCCCTGAAGATGAATCCGAGGTTGAACAACCCGAACCTAATATTGAAGAAGTTTTACCGTTAGCTAACTCCACGAGTCAGCGCCCGCGGGTCTCTTTTTCTGACGTTCAGGTAGTTGATTTATCTCGTCCAAGAGCTCCTGTATCTTCGGGTGGTGGTCCAATTGAAGATCCAATTGATGAATTACGTCGTCAACTTGATCGTTTACAACTCTCTAGAGCTACTTCGAATTCTATCACGACTGCTAGTTTACCTTCTTTTACTAAGTCAGTTCCTGTTTGTAAGTGGGGTTTAACTTTTACCGGTGACGCTAGTGTTATTGGAGTCAACGCTTTTTTACAACGAGTCGAAGAACTTAGAGTCGCTCGCAATGTTTCTTTTGATCAATTGTTTGCCAGTGCGGTAGATCTATTCTCTGATCAAGGTCTCGTTTGGTTCCGAGCTGTTAGGAATCGTGTTACTTCATGGTCCGAATTAATTGACAAGTTACGTTTTGACTTTTTGCCAAATGATTTCGACGAAGCATTGTGGGAAGAGATTAAACGACGTAAGCAAGGTTCCGACGAAAAACCAAGTTTGTTTGTAGCCGTACTTTTAAACCTTTTCGACCGTTTAGTAGAGAAGCCTTCTGAGTCATTAAAACTTAAACATATTTTACGTAATTTACAACCATTTTATGCTACTCAACTTTCGTTAACTGAAATTAGAGACGTTGATCAACTTCTTGTTTTGTGTAAACGGTTAGAGGAAGTTAAACTTCAAAATGCTAGGTATAGAAATCCTAACCTTGATTATTCTTTACCCCTCGAACCTGATTTAGCTTACCAACCCAAGAAGAAGATTTAGTATAACAGGTAAAAGCGAAACAAAGAAAAATAATCACCTACCTGTATACTTACAAAAAACTCAAAAGAATTCGCCGACTAACTTAGTTGTTTGCGAGGGCCGTAGATCGCCGAGGATTGCCTTCAAAGTTAAGAAAAGAAGGAGTAAAACCTATAACTTCGTGAATAGCATTACGTAAAGCATGAGCTACTTTATAAAGATTAACATCCCAAGTGCGATGATTGTCATTTACATATGAACGGAGAGCAGTACCAATTACTCTATTGACTCTTTCCACAAAATTAACCTGTGGATGGTAAGAAGCATTATACCAAACCTGTTGAACTTTGTAATTATTCATAAGTTTTTTAAAGTCAGAACTAATGAATTGTGGACCGTTATCGACCATACATACTTGAGGAACCCCAAAAATAAGAAAAACTTCGTTCTCAATGAAGTTAACAACCGATTTAGCGGTAGCTTGACGCACTGCTTTCACTAAAACAAACTTAGTGAGCCAATCACACACAACGATGATGCTAGTATGACCGTTTTTAGAACGAGGAAACGGACCCATAATGTCTATGGACAAACATTGGAAAGGATATAGAATTTTCTTTTCTTTTCCCATAAAACCAGGCCTAGCAAGCTGAGAAGCTTTACTAGCCGCACAAATATCGCAATGACGGACATAACGAACAACATCGGCATGCATTTTGGGCCAATAATATTGCTCACAAAGTTTATGAAACGTTTTATAAACACCCAAATGAGCGGAGGTAGGCTCATCATGAAAAATTTTGAAAAGTTCTCTACGTCTTGATTTAGGGACTACCTGCTTCCATTCAATCAAATTACTGGTAATATTATGTCGATTAGAAGTATATTTATACAAGCTATGGCCTTCAATTCTCCAGCCGGGATAACTATCAGGATTATTCTGGACATTGTCAATCATCTTCAGGTACCAAGGATCTAAATCAACTTCAGCAAGTTCTAAAGCGGATACTATGACAGGAGCTCGTGATAAAGCGTCGGGAACAACGTTGTGTTTGCCCGGTCGATGTTTAATATCAAAAGAGTATTGTGAAAGTCTAACACTCCACCTAGCAAGACGACCAGTGGGCTCACGCATATTAGTTAACCACAATAAAGAATAGTGGTCGGTAAAAACTGTAAAATGAGTTCCCTCAATATATGCTCTAAATTTTTCTACACCGAAGATAACTGCCAAACACTCTCTTTCAGTCACAGAGTAATTACGTTCAGAAGAATTTAAAGTACGTGAAGCGTATGCAATGACCTTTTCATCATCTCCTTCACCTTGCATAAGAATACAACCTAACCCGTAACTCGAAGCGTCACACTGAATATTAAAGGGTTTAGTGAAGTCAGGGCTACAAAGAATAGGAGCTGAAGTTAATCGTAATTTGATTTCACGGAAAGAAGTTTCAGCCTCCTCCGTCCAGGTAATCTTTTGTTTTTTAACACGTCCTTTAATAAGGTCTGAAATGGGAGCAGAAAGAGTAGCGAAATTGGGTACGAAACGCCTATACCAAGAAGCTAAGCCAAGGAAACGTTTAACCTCGGTTACAGTAGAAGGTCTGGGATAATTCGAAATAGCTTGAACCTTCTTAGGGTCTGTATGCAATCCATGTTTGTCAACGATGAAACCTAAGTAAGTCAACCTAGGTCTGCAAAATTCACACTTATCAATGTTAACAGTTAAATTGGCATTCTTCAACCGGTCGTAAACTTCTTTTAACATGCTTAAATGTTCCTGAAAAGTACTCGAAACAATGATAATGTCGTCTAAATAAACAAAGATGTTATCACCAAGCAAGGGACCGAAAATAGAATCCATCAAACGCTGCTGCGTAGCGGGAGCGTTGGCAACACCAAAAGGCATAACATTATACTCGAACAAACCCCTACGAGGAACAACGAAAGCAGTCTTTTCGCGTGAATCAGGATGGAGAGGAATCTGATAAAAAGCTTGCTTCAAATCAATTGACGTAAGAAATCGCGCATCTCTTAATTTATCTAAAATACTTGATAAGAAAGGAATAGGATAAGCATCTTTCTTTGTCACAGAATTCAGTTTCCTTCCGTCAAAACACAGGCGAAAAGATTCACCATCTTTCTTTTTAACCAGAACCATGGGCGAACTCCAAGGAGATTTAGAAGGACGTATAATACCATTCTCTAACATCTTATCTAATTCGGCATTAGCATGTACTTGCATAGCAGGAGAAAGTGGATAATAACGTTGTTTAATAGGATCTGCATCACCAGTATCAATAATATGACAAACTCTATCAGTTCGACCTAACTCGGGACCTGAAATTTCAGTGAAATTTTGAATGATTTCATCCAATAATAATTTCTGTTGTGGACTCAAATCGTCAGTACTACAAATAGCTTGTAATGCGGAAACCTCAGACACCGAAAATTGGTTAGAAACAAAGTCGGTTTTAACTCCAAAAGAGTAGCAAAAATCCATCCCTAAAATAAGAGTAGACGGAATAGTACCACAAACAACGGCGTCAAGAGTTTTAGAAACCCCGTCAACAGAAATAGGAAGTGATACAGTACCCAACATAGTCTGCGAATTACCATCAGCAGTGGTTAAGGAAAGAGGTAAATTACTTTTATTAATCTTAAGGTCGTGTTTTCGAATTAGGTAAAAACCATTCTTACCAATCAAAGTCTGGTTGGCTCCAGAATCGAAGAGAGCTTGAACAGGTTCGCCGTTAATAAAAACCGAAACATAGGGCCTGTTATCGTCTGGACGTTTAGCAAAAATAGCTGAAGTCTCAGGAGAGGAAAGACAAAAATTACGTACCACGTTCAACCAAGATGGCCATAATTCGAGTTCAGCCTTCAATAATTCTACAGAAGGGATGGATCGGCTGCAACATCCAATCCCTAAGCCTCGTTTTTTGGATGACACCTTAAACATTTGGCAAAATAAACCCCAGGGTTACCACAGACGTAACAAAAGATAGTCTTGGATTGAGAGCAGGTGTGAAAAGTATGCCCCGTACCCTGACAGTTCCAACATTTAGTATTAGACCTGGCTCGATTCGCTACTTTCTTAAAAACTTTGGAAGTAGAAGCAAGTTTAGAAGTGAAAACTTCGGCACTAACAACATTTGGAGGCTTCTTCTTGGGTTGGTAAGCTAAATCAGGTTCGAGAGGTAAAGAATAATCAAGGTTAGGATTTCTATACCTAGCATTTTGAAGTTTAACTTCCTCTAACCGTTTACACAAAACAAGAAGTTGATCAACGTCTCTAATTTCAGTTAACGAAAGTTGAGTAGCATAAAAAGGTTGTAAATTACGTAAAATATGTTTAAGTTTTAATGACTCAGAAGGCTTCTCTACTAAACGGTCGAAAAGGTTTAAAAGTACGGCTACAAACAAACTTGGTTTTTCGTCGGAACCTTGCTTACGTCTTTTAATCTCTTCCCACAATGCTTCGTCGAAATCATTTGGCAAAAAGTCAAAACGTAACTTGTCAATTAATTCGGACCATGAAGTAACACGATTCCTAACAGCTCGGAACCAAACGAGACCTTGACCAGAGAATAGATCTACCGCACTGGCAAACAATTGATCAAAAGAAACATTGCGAGCGACTCTAAGTTCTTCGACTCGTTGTAAAAAAGCGTTGACTCCAATAACACTAGCGTCACCGGTAAAAGTTAAACCCCACTCACAAACAGGAACTGACTTAGTAAAAGAAGGTAAACTAGCAGTCTTGGTAGAATTCGAAGTAGCTCTAGAGAGTTGTAAACGATCAAGTTGACGACGTAATTCATCAATTGGATCTTCAATTGGACCACCACCCGAAGATACAGGAGCTCTTGGACGAGATAAATCAACTACCTGAACGTCAGAAAAAGAGACCCGCGGGCGCTGACTCGTGGAGTTAGCTAACGGTAAAACTCCTTCAATATTGGATTCGGGTTGTTCAACCTCGGATTCATCTTCAGGGATTTCATCGTCGTCAACGGTTTGCCTAACCAAGTCCAGTAAGTCCAAACAAAGACTAACCTTATCGGCGTGAAGGGATTCTAAGTCACTTTCGGGTTTCAAACGATTCAACCTAGCAAATAAATGGGACAACCGAGCGTCAAGTCTCACACATTCAGAAGAAGTAGGTTTTTTAAGAAAAACATTATTGATCTGGGAGGACAGCTCACTCAATTTCGTTCCACAAACATCCAACTCACCAGGAACATCGTACTGAATAGGAGGGTAACTGTTTATTAAAGAGGTATCTAATTTCTCCAGGGCTAACTTAGCACGTAAAGCCTTGCGCTTTTGGTCAACGGACATGAATTCGGGATCTATCCCTCGGAAGATTAGTTCATAAGAGAGTTCATCGCCCCTCAAAGCATTAACGTTGAAACTCATGGTGGCGAATTAATAAAATGACAAAGTGTCCGAACAAAGGTGTCGAAAAAATATGATAAAATGATAAGGGGAGAAAACCAGTAGCAATCTCGAAAGCCCCACGTTGGGCGCCAATTTCGTATAACAGGTAAAAGCGAAACAAAGAAAAATAATCACCTACCTGTATACTTACAAAAAAACTCAAAAGAATTCGCCGACTAACTTAGTTGTTTGCGAGGGCCGTAGATCGCCGAGGATTGCCTTATCAAAGTTAAAACTCAGAAAGTGAATACTGATAAAAAAATGAAAAAATTGGGCGCCAGAAAACTTTTCAGTTTTCAAAAAAATATAGAAATACCAATAAGTAATTTTAATAAATTCAAAATATTTAACAATAGACAAATTAAATGAAAAAAGTAAAAGCCAAAAATATTCAATCAAACATACAAAACAATTCGCTTAGGTTAATTTCAAAAGAACCAAAAAAAACTAAATATCAACGTTAGTTGAATTAAAGAAAGATATACATGAATGATAAAAAAAACGATCAAGGTGGATAAATAATAAAATAAATAAGCGCTTACCTTTATTACCTGAGTGAAAACAAGTCTAATAAAAATGAACGATCAAAAAATGTATAGCAATAGCCTTGTTTAAACTCAAGCTTATTACCTTGAAAAAAACACGCAAATTCGTTATGCTAATAAAATAAAATGGAAAAACCAACCTAAAGCGTTACATTATATTACAATCAAAAATATAAATTTATTTCGTGAAGCAAAAAAAAAGAATTAATATGAAATAATTAGTACCTATTAATGCAAGTTAAATTCGCTGAAGGCGTTAAAATTCAATTGTATATATATTTTAATAAAGCAAAATTAACAATCACCTCGAAGGTAACACACAAGTTTAATGATAAGAAATTTAATAAATGGACTAAAACCAGGTAAATTCGACGACACTTTACAATTCAATAAACACCGACCTTGAATCCTCCAAGCGATCGAGTGGCGAATAACCAGCAATGATAAATAATTTTTCAATAATACCGCATCCTTCAACTCCATAAATAATGCAGCCGCAAAAAGGCAAAAACCAAAAGAGCCGGAGTACGGTAAAGTAATGGAAAATAAAACCAAACGAAAAGAAAGAAGCTGTAACAAAGTCGCCATTAACACGTGCGTTCAATGATAAGGCAAAAATCTCCACTTACCACCACAATCTTGGTGCTTCTAAAAAATAATTTCACAAAGTGAAACAAAACCGAAAATCTCGGAAGTTATAATTACGAAAATTCTATTAGAATTAAATAGGTAACTTCGGGATAAATTTCACCAAACTCAACTGCCTCGGCAGACCACCCAAACGGAAAAAGCCAAGATCTTTAGAACCAACGCCTATCACCAAACGCGCATGACCCTCTCTAATCAAATCAGAAAACCTACTCAAAACCAAAAAGTTACTAACAACGTAATCTTTTACCAGTGAATATATAATAAATAGAGGTTCAATAAATGCATTCACCGTAAATAAGCAATTGAAAGGAGCAAAATAATATAACGGAAAATGAACCGTTACACTTGGTAGAATCAAAAGAAACATTGCGAGCGACTCTAAGTTCTTCGACTCGTTGTAAAAAAGCGTTGACTCCAATAACACTGGCGTCACCGGTAAAAGTTAAACCCCACTTACAAACAGGAACTGACTTAGTAAAAGAAGGTAAACTAGCAGTCGTGATAGAATTCGAAGTAGCTCTAGAGAGTTGTAAACGATCAAGTTGACGACGTAATTCATCAATTGGATCTTCAATTGGACCACCACCCGAAGATACAGGAGCTCTTGGACGAGATAAATCAACTACCTGAACGTCAGAAAAAGAGACCCGCGGGCGCTGACTCGTGGAGTTAGCTAACGGTAAAACTTCTTCAATATTGGATTCGGGTTGTTCAACCTCGGATTCATCTTCAGGGATTTCATCGTCGTCAACAGTTTTCCTAACTAAATCCATTAAGTCCAAACAAAGACTAACCTTATCGGCGTGAAGGGATTCTAAGTCACTTTCGGGTTTCAAACGATTCAACCTAGCAAATAAATGGGACAACCGAGCGTCAAGTCTCACACATTCAGAAGAAGTAGGTTTTTTAAGAAAAACATTATTGATCTGGGAGGACAGCTCACTCAATTTCGTTCCACAAACATCCAACTCACCAGGAACATCGTACTGAATAGGAGGGTAACTGTTTATTAAAGAGGTATCTAATTTCTCCAGGGCTAACTTAGCACGTAAAGCCTTGCGCTTTTGGTCAACGGACATGAATTCGGGATCTATCCCTCGGAAGATTAGTTCATAAGAGAGTTCATCGCCCCTCAAAGCATTAACGTTGAAACTCATGGTGGCAAATTAATAAAATGACAAAGTGTCCGAACAAAGGTGTCGAAAAAAATGATAAAATGATAAGGGGAGAAAACCAGTAGCAATCTCGAAAGCCCCACGTTGCTGCGTCAATTTAGTATAACAGGTAAAAGCGAAACAAAGAAAAATAATCACCTACCTGTATACTTACAAAAAACTCAAAAGAATTCGCCGACTAACTTAGTTGTTTGCGAGGGCCGTAGATCGCCGAGGATTGCCTTATCAAAGTTAAAACTCATAAAGTGAATACTGATAAAAAATGGAAAAAATTGGGCGCCAGAAAACTTTTCAGTTTTCAAAAAAATATAGAAATACAGATAAGTAATTTTAATAAATTCAAAATATTTAACAATGAAGAAATAAAAGCTAAAAATATGCAAATAAACGTACAAAAACAAATCGCTTAGGTTACTTTCAAAATAAATAAACTGAACCAAAAACTAAATATCAACGTTAGTTGAATTAAAGAAAAATATACATGAATGGTAAAAAAAACGATCAAGGTGGATAAATAAAAAAATAAATAAGCGCTTACCTTTATTACCTGAGTGAAAACAAGTCTAATAAAAATGAACGATCAAAAATAAATAGCAATAGCCTTGTTTAAACTCAAGCTTATTACCTTGAAAAAAAACACGCAAATTCGTTATGCTAATAAAATAAAATGGAAAAACCAACCTAAAGCGTTACAGAATATTACAACAAAAATATAAATTAATTTCGTGAAGCGAAAAATGATTAATATAAGATAATTAAATTAATGCAAGTTAAATTCGCTGAAGGCGTTAAAATTCAATTGTACAAATATTTAAGTAAAGCAAAGTTAAAAATTAAGAAATTTAATAAATGGAATAAAATCAGGTAAATTCGACGACACTTAACAATTCAATAAACACCGACCTTGAATCCTCCAAGCGATCGAGTGCGAACAACCAGCAATCAAAAACAACTCTCCTTGATAAACGTCAACCAATTTTGCAAGTAATGTATCCAAGACTCCATAAATAATTCAGCCGCAAAAAGGCAATAACCAAAAGAGCCGGAGTACGGTAAGGCAACGTAAAATAAAACGAAAAGAAAAGAAGCTGTAACAAAGTCGCCATTAACACGATAACACAAGGGCAACCTGAAGGTAAAACCCTAGAGAGTGCCTTTTGTATGGGGAAATGGAAAAAACACCCCCGTGGCCTGCCAGCATCCCTTACCTACCACCCAAAAATGCTAGCGAAGGAAAAGGAAAGGATGGAGGACAAAAGACTAAAAACAAAGGTACAAGGAAGACGATTCTGTTAACCAAAACATGGATAAAAGGTCTTCAGGGAGAAGTAAATGACACAAACACACGCAGGAAAAATATTCAATCAAAGACACGAAAGTGCCTGACCACTCTAACAACGGATGAGTTCGTTAAATTTACAGAAAATCCGCCACTCAAATAAACTTCCCAAAATAAATCCATAATCAGTGGAAGTAGCACCAACAAATCGGTAAATAAGAATAGGTTCGCATTAAAAATAAGGAATGTGTTAATGCACCCTAAACAAAAATAAACCAAAATGGTTATAAATAAAGGAGTAAAATAAATGCTTTTCGACCCCTAACACTAAAAATAACCTAATCAAGGTCAATATCAAAATATAGATAGTTAGAGCGAACAAACACCGTAAAGAAATCCTTAGGGTCAATGACCGAACATATCTACCAGCTCAACCAACAACAATCACACTGCATTCACCCACATTCACACTAAATTTATTCTTCAAATTCTTCTTCCCCAAAGCAGGGTTTGAGGTCCTTAATATGCCAAACACCTACACGTTTATTATCAGGGACCGTCGCGAGTTGATAAGTTAAAGGTCCTATTACTTTAATAACTTTACATTTGACATACTTAGGAGCTAACTTTTGGTTAAAATGACGTGAAGCATCTGACAAAACGTAGTTACGTTTCCAAACTAAATCATTAAGATGAAATCTTAAAGGTCGTTTACGAAGGTTATAGGATTTAGAATTTCTTTGGTAGGCGTTGTTAAGGCGTCTACGAACGTCTTGATACAATTCGGACAACTGATTAACATCAGCGACTAAGTCTTCGCGGGTGTCAAGAGTCAGTTCTTCCTCTTTAAAATTCTTTAGACGACCATAATAATCTCCCGAAACCGGAACGGTTCGACCAAAGTTAAGAAAAGAAGGAGTAAAACCTATAACTTCGTGAATAGCATTACGTAAGGCATGAGCTACTTTATAAAGATTAACATCCCAAGTGCGATGATTGTCATTTACATATGAACGGAGAGCAGTACCAATTACTCTATTGACTCTTTCCACAAAATTAACCTGTGGATGGTAAGAAGCATTATACCAAACCTGTTGAACTTGGTAACTATTCATAAGTTTTTTAAAGTCAGAACTAATGAATTGTGGACCGTTATCGACCATACACACTTGAGGAACCCCAAAAATAAGAAAAACTTCGTTCTCAATGAAGTTAACAACCGATTTAGCGGTAGCTTGACGCACTGCTTTCACTAAAACAAACTTAGTGAGCCAATCACACACAACGATGATGCTAGTATGACCGTTTTTAGAACGAGGAAAAGGACCCATAATGTCTATGGACAAACATTGGAAAGGATATAGAATTTTCTTTTCTTTTCCCATAAAACCAGGTCTAGCAAGCTGAGAAGCTTTACTAGCCGCACAAATATCGCAATGACGGACATAACGAACAACATCGGCATGCATTTTGGGCCAATAATATTGCTCGCAAAGTTTATGAAAGGTTTTATAAACACCCAAATGAGCGGAGGTAGGCTCATCATGAAAAATTTTGAAAAGTTCTCTACGTCTTGATTTAGGGACTACCTGCTTCCATTCAATCAAATTACTGGTAATATTATGTCGATTAGGAGTATATTTAAACAAGCTATGGCCTTCAATTCTCCAGCCGGGATAACTATCAGGATTATTCTGGACATTGTCAATCATCTTCAGGTACCAAGGGTCTAAGTCAACTTCAGCAAGTTCTAAAGCGGATACTATGGCAGGAGATCGTGATAAAGCGTCGGGAACAACGTTGTGTTTGCCCGGTCGATGTTTAATATCAAAAGAGTATTGTGAAAGTCTAACACTCCACCTAGCAAGACGACCAGTGGGCTCACGCATATTAGTTAACCACAATAAAGAATAGTGGTCGGTAAAAACTGTAAAATGAGTTCCCTCAATATATGCTCTAAATTTTTCTACACCGAAGATAACTGCCAAACACTCTCTTTCAGTCACAGAGTAATTACGTTCAGAAGAATTTAAAGTACGTGAAGCGTATGCAATGACCTTTTCATCATCTCCTTCACCTTGCGTAAGAATACAACCTAACCCGTAACTCGAAGCGTCACACTGAATATTAAAGGGTTTAGTGAAGTCAGGGCTACAAAGAATAGGAGCTGAAGTTAATCGTAATTTGATTTCACGGAAAGAAGTTTCAGCCTCCTCCGTCCAGGTAATCTTTTGTTTTTTAACACGTCCTTTAATAAGGTCTGAAATAGGAGCAGAAAGAGTAGCGAAATTGAGTACGAAACGCCTATACCAAGAAGCTAAGCCAAGGAAACGTTTAACCTCGGTTACAGTAGAAGGTCTGGGATAATTCGAAATAGCTTGGACCTTCTTAGGGTCTGTATGCAATCCATGTTTGTCAACGATGAAACCTAAGTAAGTCAAACTAGGTCTGCAAAATTCACACTTATCAATGTTAACAGTTAAATTGGCATTCTTCAACCGGTCGTAAACTTCTTTTAACATGCTTAAATGTTCCTGAAAAGTACTCGAAACAATGATAATGTCGTCTAAATAAACAAAGATGTTATCACCAAGCAAGGGACCGAAAATAGAATCCATCAAACGCTGCTGCGTAGCGGGAGCGTTGGCAACACCAAAAGGCATAACATTATACTCGAACAAACCCCTACGAGGAACAACGAAAGCAGTCTTTTCGCGTGAATCAGGATGGAGAGGAATTTGATAAAAAGCTTGCTTCAAATCAATTGACGTAAGAAATCGCGCATCTCTTAATTTATCTAAAATACTTGATAAGAAAGGAATAGGATAAGCATCTTTCTTTGTCACAGAATTCAGTTTCCTTCCATCAAAACACAGGCGAAAAGATTCACCATCTTTCTTTTTAACCAGAACCATGGGCGAACTCCACGGAGATTTAGAAGGACGTATAATACCATTCTCTAACATCTTATCTAATTCGGCATTAGCATGTACTTGCATAGCAATCAAAAAAGGTCCAATTTTACCTGCTTCAACCTATGCAGTTCTGACTGAATACGTTAAAAGTTCTGAATTTGAGTGTCCTTACTTCAATTTTATATTTTTAACATAACTTGGGCCTCTGGGCTTATCTGCCTTACGCAGTAGAAAGAAGGGGGAAGAAACATTTAAAGAGTAAGAGAGAAAACAAGTGAAATTTATTTATTCCATGCAGTTAGTTATGTTAATTGTTTAACGAATTTGCTACTTAATATTTTTATAATTACTTCAAAAGGAAATAAACAATAGAAATTTCCGTACATAACAATTAATACCTGCTGTGTTGTGCCAGTTTCAATAGGTTTGACTAAATAAACACTACTGCTTAAGGAACATAACTTTAATGATACTTTCAGTCTTACACCTATGACATATATAATTCTCGATCTACTGCTAACTTAACTAACACTTCATACAAACATCATTTCTTATACAGCGTACTACTTATACTATAATGCAATGTACATATACAGCACATCTCCCTTTTTAGATTTCTTATCTATTATTATATTAAAGGTTTAGTCGCTGTGGTGGTTTAACTACCCTAGAACTCCGACGACTAACTAATGGAGATGGAATAGGTACATTCGAAAAAGGATTGGGCTTAGGCATTTTATCGTTTGGTTGTAGGTTCTCTTTAGGCAATTCGCTATTGGAATTTTCTATTTCCTCAGGTGTTGGTTCCAAAGGATTCTCAGCTAAGTCCTCATTGGTATCAATACTTGTCGTGGCAGGATATGACATTGGGACTCCTTTATCAGCGATTTCGCTCTGAAGATAACTTTTTTTCAACCTGTCTGCATGTGTCAGTTTTACGTTGCCGTCCGTCATTATTAAATAAGTTACAGAACTTAATTTCTTCATAACTTTTCCTCTTTTCCAATTGGCATCTTTTCCTCTTAGGGTATACACCAATACTTCTTCACCTTCGTCAAAGGTTCTCATTTTTCCCCTGTTCTTATCCTCATTTTCTTTTATCCGGTGTTGGGTGTCTTTCTTTTCCTCTACTGGTTTCTTTTTTAACATCGTTATTCTGGTTCTTGGAACTTGCTTTAACATGAGTGATGCGGGACTAACGCCTGTTATAGAGTTGGGTGTTGTTCGATATTTCAATAGGAAATTATCTATTTGCAGTTGCAAATTTTTCTGACTATCGTTTTTCTGACTTCCATGTAATCCCTTCATCAAACACTTCTTTATAGTCTGTACTTGCTTTTCTGCCATTCCGTTTGAACATGGATGTAATGGTGGTGAGAACGTACATTTTATTCCATTTGATTTACAAAATTGTTGATATTCAGCTCCAAAAAACGGTGGACCGTTGTCGGAAACTATTTCTTCCGGGATACCAAAACATACAAAACTTTGGCGTAATTTTTCTATAGTTTTTTCAGCATTTGTTCCGCTGCGCATGATGTATACATCTAACCATTTGCTATGACTATCGACAAGTAACAATAAGTGATACTCTTTGAATTGCAAAAAATCTATGTGGACTCTTTTCCAACATCGTGACGTTTTAGGCCATGGCGTATATGGAACAGATACTGGTTTGTTTTGGTGTAATTGACATGGTTCACATCTCTTCACAAAATCCTCAATATCCATATCTATATTTGGCCACCAAAGCTCACTCCTAGCTACTAATTTCATTCTAACCATGCCGATATGTTGATCATGTAGCAATTCTAAAACTGAATTTCTCAGCTCGAACGGTATTATTAACCGGTTGCCCCACCAAAGGCAATTACCATCTAATGAGAGTTCTAACCGTTTATCAAAATACGGCTTAAGGCCGACATCGGTATTTCTATCTGGCCAACCGATTCTAGTAAATTCCATTACTTTCACAATGACCTTATCTTTCTTTGAACTTTTAGCTATGTTCATCAGGTTGATTGGTACTTCGTAATGGTCTGAGAATGAGTATATGGGCTCTTCTAAAATATCTTTTGAAGGCAAACGACTCAAGCAATCTGCATTTGCAAGTTCATGACCCTTCCGGTACTGAATGTCGTAATCAAAAGTTGATAATTCAAGTGCCCAACGCTGTAGCCGTGTTGCCGCTAGTGTGGGTATATTAGTCTTGGGATTCAGTATGGTTTTTAGTGGTTGGTGATCAGTAACTAATAGAAACTTTCTACCGTATATAAATCGATGGAATTTCCGCACTGCAAATATTATTGCTAGCGCTTCCTTGTGTAACTGTGGATAATTCTTTTCACTTGGAGCAAGTGTACTCGATACAAACATAACTGGATGTTCAACACCATTTATAATGTGACTCATCACTGCACCCACTCCATAGGGTGATGCATCTGCTGCTATTACTATAGGCTTCCTAGCATCATAGTGAACTAATGCTGGACTATCAATAAGCATTTTTTTACACTTTTCAAAAGCATCCTGGCAATCTTTTGTCCATTTAAACTCAACATCTTTGCGTTCTAAATCATACAACACCTTCAAATGTGATGAAATCATAGGCAAAAACTTGTGATAATAATTAACCATTCCCAGAAATGATTTTAACTGACTTACGTTTCCTGGTGGTTTTGACTTCCCTATTTGCTCTAATTTTGACTGTAGCGGTTTAATACCCTGACCATCCAAAATGTGACCAAGACATTCAACACTTTTTTTAAAGAACGAACATTTCTGCACATTTATCAATATATTATGGTTCTTTAACCGCTCCAGCACAGTTCTTACGTTCTTTTCGCAATCATCTAAGGTTTTTCCTGCTATAATCACATCATCAATATAACATGCACACAATGGGACTCCACTTAATACCCTGTCCATTACTGACTGAAAAATAGCTGGTGCTGATGTAATACCAAATGGTAACCTTGTAAATTGGAATAATCCTAAATGTGTGTTAATTGTGAGTAGTTCTTGACTTCCTGGACTTACTTCCAATTGCAAATAAGCATTTGACAAATCTAAAGTGGTAAAGTACTCTCCCCCACATACTGCATTAAAAATATCTTCACATACTGGTAATGGGTAGTGTTCCACTTTCAGGTTTGGGTTAATTGTGACCTTGAAATCTACACAGATTCTGACTTGTTTCGAAGACTTCCTAGGAACAACCACAATCGGACTTGCCCATTCTGAATATTTGACTGGTTTCAATATTCCAGCTTCTGCCATAGACCTTAATTCACTTTCTACCGCCACTTTTATGGAATATGGGACTCGGTAAGCTTGATGGAAAATAGGAGTAACATTGTCTTTTAATACTAAAGTTGCGTGGAGGTTTTTGATGGTTGAAGACCTCTTACCCTGCATAACCTCTTTAAACTCTTTTTTTAACTGAACAGTTAATTTTTCTGCCTTAACTATCTCATCATCTAACACAACAGTTGAAAAGACCGTTCTCCATTCTGGATATAACTTATCTATCCACGTCCTACCTAATAATGGTTGACATACTGACTCAGTTCCAATTATAACCAATGGTAATTTAACCGATGAATACCTATTATCTGTACTAACATTGACATAAACCTGACCTAACACATTTAACTCATTACCTGCCACGGTTTTTAATTTAACCTTACATTGTTCCAATTTAATATCAGGAAACTTTGCCGAAAATAGTTTATCAGACATTACTGATACGCTAGCACCTGTATCCAACTCCATATCACATGGTGTGCTATTAATAAAAACCTGTCTAATTACCGGTGCATACACAGACCGAATATTACTTATATACTCTACATTTTGACAAGACATTACATTAGAAGACTTATTTGTAATAACTAATTGACTTATCTGACTAAATTCTTCATCGCTGCCTGTTTCAGGACTTCCTTCGACACTGGATTGACCTTCATTGACCGCATTGACCTTCTTGCTTCCCTTTCTGCATACCGTCGACGTATGACCTAATTTATTACATATGAAACACTTCCATTCCTTGGCTGGACACGTGCTGGGATTATGATTCCTTCCACATCGGAAACATTGACCCTGGCGGAAATGTTTCTGTTTTTCTACCTTCGATGAGGTTGCAGTTTTGGGCTTAGACTTGGACTGAAATACTTTATCTACACTCAGAGGTTTTAATAGTTTAGCTTGTTTTTCTGCTGACTCCATATTTAGTGCAATTTTGGTGGCACCATTGAACGACAGCTCCGTTTCCCCTAGTAGTTTTCTTTGAATAGCTTCGTTTTGTATGCCGCATACTATTTTATCACGTAATGCTTGCTCGAGAAACGTCCCAAACTCGCATGACTTCCCTAGCTTTCGAATTTCAACGATGAAATCGGCTATCGACTGACTTGGCTTTTGGACTGCTTTGTAGAATTCAAACCTTTCTGCTATGACTGACTTTGTTGGCGAGTAATGTTTCGTTAGGATCTCCTTAATTTGTACGTACGTCATCTTCGTTGGATCCTTAGGTGACGCCAAATTCTTCAAGGTACCATACACCTCTGGTCCAACTAAGGTTATAAACATTGACCCTTGTATGCTCTGCGCTATATTGTTGACTACAAATAATTGTTCCATTCTCTCTGTATACGAAGTGAAATCACCATTAGACTCGTTGAAATGTTCAATACTTCCTATTAAGGCCATCTTGCAGCAATGATCGAACAAATATTGTATCTACTTCCCGCCAATCGACTTTTAGGTTAGCGTCACTTGGTTGAATTCTACAACAACACGTAATTATCGTAATTACCGCGTTTATGACTTACTGCGATAATCCTCGTCGCCAAAATATGCTGTGTTGTGCCAGTTTCAATAGGTTTGACTAAATAAACACTACTGCTTAAGGAACATAACTTTAATGATACTTTCAGTCTTACACCTATGACATATATAATTCTCGATCTACTGCTAACTTAACTAACACTTCATACAAACATCATTTCTTATACAGCGTACTACTTATACTATAATGCAATGTACATATACAGCAATACCTAATATTCTTTCAAAAACATTTTTACTTGTTTTAGGTAAAACGAGTATAAATTAAATAATCGATCACCTTCGAAGGTATTTGTCTAACTTTTAACTGGTAAAGTTATCATCCTCTGCTAAGCACACATACATTTAAGAAGACTTTTAAGTTTGAAACAAAGTAAGCGAAAGTATGTATCTTCTTCTTCTTCTTTCGGCGGTGCGAAATTGAGCATCAGCCGCAAATTAAGGGATGCCTTCATGCAAACCAGCACCTAACCCAAAGGCCAAGATCATAGATATGCTCCGTGTATCATCGGGCTCTAGAAGACGGGCACCAAATAGGCCATCGCAAAAGGAGATGAGGAGAGGTTTCATCTGCTTCGTTGCATTGGGTCCTCAGAGAAGCCCATCAGATGCAGAAGTCTTTTAAAGAGGCTATAATCCTACTGAATCTAAGAAGCTGTTTGGACTTAGCTTTTGAAGGTCTGTGGATGAGTTCCTTTGCTTGTCTCAACCGGTGGCGCAAAGCCCAATGTGAAATGAACTGAGAATAATGAGTCAAGTCTCTAATTGCTTGTGAATTATTGCTTTAGGTAGGCCGCTTTATCGCCTAAAAAGCGTTCCAAGAAGCCCTCCTTGGCCAGGCGGTCAGCCCCCTTATTAGCAGGAATGTTACTGTGACCGGGCCGGGCACCCAAATTAGTCGTACCCAGTTGGTTAAGCCGAGCCTTTCCAGGGCCCTTTGAGATTCCGTTACCAGTTTTGATTTGGTTTTTACGAACGCTACTTGACTGTCGGAGCATACAGCGCCACCAAGCAAACAAATCCATCGGAAAATATGCCAACTAATTTTAAAAATTCGTGGCGGTAAAAGTTTAAGCCAATACCTACAACTCCTGCCGGCGTTGTACCTTCCGTGTCAAAAGTGAAAGTAGCTAACAAATTGACAGTTATCGCGTGTTTGTGTTTCTTAATTTTCTCTGCTTTCGTTCCTCTTTATAAAAAAAATCAGTCTTTTTTAAGATTATTTTTGTTCGACTTATTCCTAATAAGGTAGACATATATTTTATAGATAATTTAAAGTATTTTTAAAATGAAACTTTCGCATAACCTCAAAATATATTTTTTACCTATTAGGTATTTGCTATTTATGTATTTATTTATAGAATCCATTTCTTCTAATCGCTTTTATCGCTATGGCAAGTAAAGGGAAAAAACTGTTCGTTCCGAAGCCAGAAATATAGTAGACAAAATTTATCTAAAATAAAAATAAAATTTCCTTATTTATTTCCTTCTCAAATCTAATTCTGGTACTTGTCTACTAAATTTTCTTTTAACAGTTTTAACAAATTTATATAAGAACGTAGGTACATAATAAAAATTAATAAACTTGCAAATACACAATGTTACACGTTTAAATTTACCGCCAAAGTACTATTGACACTGAGTGTACCTCTAAAATACAGCGACACCACACCACGCCAACTTGACAGACTTGTTTGATTGGTGGCGCTGTATGAATAGATACGTCTGTTTTGGTAGCTTTTGGTGAGGTTTTCCTGGGCACAGGGCACAGACTAAGATCGCAAAGCCCTCAGTCTGGAAAACGGTACGAACTTGTCTAGTACAAGAGACAATCTCATTCAAGATTGGCCGCCATAAATGCCAACACCGGAATCTGCGTGACAGTCGATTTAACGCAGTCCCTCAGCAGTAATGAGCATTCGTCCCTTGCAGGGATAGTTATCTCGTAATTTCTAGTGAAGGAATAGTAGGGACACCCTAAATCGCTGTGATCACTTAGCAGAGGATCAGACTCTTCAAACGAGATAGAATATGAATGTGTTCCTTCGGCCTCCCGTCACCCTTCCAAAGGCCGCTGGTGAACAGCCTGTAGGCAAACTTTCATGCTTCCGCGCATACTTAGTACTTCAATTTTATATTTTTAACATAACTTATGCCTGTAAGCTTATGCAGTCGAAGGAAGGGAGAGAGAAACAAAAAAGAGAAAGCGAAAAAATTAGAGAAATTTGTTTATTCCATGCAGTTATGTAACTGCTTAACGAGTTTGTTATTTAGCATTTTCATAATTACTTGAAATGGAAATAAACAATAAAAATTTCCATACATAACAATTAATATTCTCTTAAGAAACCTTTTCCCCTGTTTTGGACAGGGCTTCGATACGTTATTGTTTTCGTTTCGGTGTTCGTTCCGGTTCAAATAAAACAATTTATATCAGTTCGGCTGAGGTTTCCGTTCCGGCAAAAATAACGGTTTTTTCCGGTTTTCGGTTCAGTTCCGGTTCGAAGCCCTGTATTAGCTATATCAACACAAAAATTAAATCAAATTCTCTTTCGCGTAAGACGAGTTAGGACTACGCTACAAGACCCCGCAAATGAAGAAACAACAAGACAACAACGACAACTAAAGTGGAGAGTAAGGTTGTGTTAATGCGCATGTTTGAACATGTACCAAACCGAAATAAATCGATATTTTTTTTACGGTTCAGCTCCGGTTTTCGTTCTGACAAAAATAACGTTTTTGTCCGGTTTCCGGTTCGAAGCCCTGGTTTTGGGTAAACAAATATAAATTAAATTAGGTAATTACCTTTGATGATATTTCTTTAACTTTCAACTGGTAAACTTATTTTCCTCTGCCAAGCACACATGAATTTATTTATTTATTTACCATAATATACGGGCAACCGCCCTTTAAATTTATAAATTATACAATAAGTAATTATAAAATATGCAATAAATAACAATAATAATAATATAAGTGTAGTAACAATGAGGAACTGATATAAATAGTAAATTCCAAATGGACAATTAAAGGATCAAATAATTACTTTAAACAACACAAGTTACATACAGATAATAATCTTAACAATCAAACAGAATCTCAACAATTGCCACTGCAAGACATCTGAAACTTTAGAATATACAATCATTCAAAGATCTAACAAACCTGGAATATGAACTATCAAAATAATCTATCTTATTATAATTATTGTTAGCAAAATTTAATATTCTATGAAAGGCAATGTTATTGGCATAATTTGTTCTGTGGGTACACAAGTAAAAAAGCTCTGGAAATCTTGTATGCCTACTAGGACAGTGGAAAGGAAAAAGGAATGCACTCCAACAAAGGAGAACAGTTTATATGCCCATTAATTATTTTGTACAACATTAATAAATCAGTATAAATACGTCTCAATCTCAGAGGTCTAAGATCAATAATGTTTAAAATATCACTACAAGAGAAAACATCTAATGAAAGGCCCATCTTAAAAGCTATGTATTTAACAAATTTATTTTGTACATTCTCAACCTGTAGAAATAATAGAGTTACTTATATTCAAGATGGGACCGTACTGGACTGCAGTACAATAGTTTAATAACATTCCAATTTGTGAAATCTCTGGTGTTTCTCTTAATGAAACCAAGCATTTTAAGAGCTTTATTAGTGATATTTGAAATATGTAAATCAAATCTTAGATTTCGATCAAGAGTAACACCCAGATCACAAACATTGTTTTTACCCATTAAGCATTTAGAGTACCTATATTGAAAAACATTAGGTGTAGTGATGTTGTAAAATTTCATAGTAAAACATTTCTCGGAATTTAATTTCATTCCGTTTGTATTACACCATGCAACAAGATTATTTAAATCAATTTGCGGTGATTGGGTATCTATCAAACTTTCTACTGAAGAAAACACCTTAAGATCATCATGACTGGTTTCGAAGCACTGTTTAATGTCATTAATACACAATGACAATAAAAATAGAAAAGGTCCCAAATGGGAGCCTTGCGGAACTCCAGAAGGCACTAATAATTCATTTGATGTAAGACTTAATTCTTACGATTTGCTTGATTTAAGAAGACTTCTAAAATTGACAGAAGCTTTAGCATAGCAAAAGAAAGTGTTTAATATTTTTTTACCAGCTAGTTGAAACAAAGCAAACGAAAACATGTATTATAATACACTAACTGGTTGCCGAGAATTACTTCTCCGGTTGGTCCCAGAATTTTAATTTCAATGGGTAACTTGATAATTTGAATGCTTGGTTGGACATTAATAATTTTGTGACATACTATTCTAATAACGGTTTGATATCCTCGTTTTATAGAGGTATTTCATCACCAGTTGATATTAAATATGTTCAACGTATATAAAGTTCACTAGAAACCATATCAAGATTAATTATACATATTGCATCAGTAATAGTAATTTAAATAAAACTTCTAGTAATAAAGACATAATTGTTATTTTAGATAAATAAATAACTCCTATTTGGAGTATGCATTAAAATATAATTTTTCTGACACTAATATCTTATACTGTTTCTATGGTGCATAAGAGCTCACTTGTTATGTTTCCTTTAAAATACGCTTTCTCTATAAAATACGCCGTCAATGACAACGTATTTTATAGGCCTTTAAATCTTCTTTAAATACATCGTTGCCTAGCAATCTTCGCATTTTGTGTATTATGACACGTCTCAAATAATAATTTATTAAAATTTCTAATAATATATTAGTGAAAGAAAATGTCTGATATTAGTGTTAGAAAAAATCTTGAAGATAACTCGTGTTTTACAGTTTAAAAATCTCGGTCTATCAAATCCTCGGCTCACTTCCTTCGCTCGGATTTGAACTACGACCTTGATTTTTAAACCTTCTATAAAACACTTGTTGTCTTAATAGCTAATAATGATTTATAAACCCTATAAAATACTCGGATTTATAATGGGACGTCGTAAATCTTTTAAGCAATTGAAAAGACAATCTAATTTCATAGAATCGACGAACAAGATGAAATAAAAGTGTTACACAGAAAACAACATTGAGAGAAGTGGATTTTACTTGCAGAAGCAATCAACACAACTTTTGAAAGGTGGGTTAATCAGTACACTAACGTTGGATGGAAAACTATTATGGTAAAAGAAGATTTTAACATTATGTCACCAATCACAAAATTAGTAAATACAAAAATGAAGTCATCTGTGAACACTGCGGTGGGGATAACCCTCTCTTTCTCAGCTCTTTCATTTCTTGTAGTACAGATCGACTTCATGATGTTTTACGGCGTCCTCTTTTCCGCTTTCACTGTGGGTTCCAGTACAGTACCTGTTTCGCTATGTGGTTTTCATCACTCCTTGAGTTTCTTTTTCAATAGGTTTCTGTTCTGCTCTTTCGCAGAGCCCTGTACTACACTACACTACACCAGTAATTTTCAACCTTTTACATTTTGCATACCACTCAAAGAATATCAAAATTTCTCCGTACCACCACCCTTTAAAAAAAAGTTCGAGGTCAGAATAAAAAAATAGGTAGGCAAATAAAAAATATTTATTTTAGTTTTTTGGCAACCAAAACATTATCATAATAAAAGTTAAGTACAGCCGAAATCACTTACGACGAGCACGGATACAACGAGATCCTGGATATAAGAGCGTTTCTTGGGTAAATAGTTGAGTTCGTATTAGTTTACATACCTACTAATTTTTCCTGGTTACTACAATCACGTTTCACGGAAAATACGAACAAATTTTGAAGTAGTTTTACACTAAAAGTCATTTCAAGTAAATATCCTTTTAAAATTTTTGGGCTTTCTGTAATTACGCTTCACAGAAAACACTAACAAATTTTAAGAGGTTTTTAGGTATATACGAGGCATGCCTTTTATGTTTTGTCGTTTGAGAAAAAAATAAACAACTAGAACCTTATATACATTTTATTGTTTTTCAAAGTATTCACCACGATATTTTATGCACTTTACCATACGCTCGAACCAGTTTTTGAAACATTTATTCCACTCCGAAGTAGGGGTACTCAAAATCGCCGATTTGAAAGCTTCGACTGCTTCTTCACTAGACTGGAACCGTTGCCCACCAAGATTTTTCTTAATTTTGGGAAAAGTAAAAAAATCGTTAGGGCTTAAGTCAGGACTATACGGAGGGTGGTCCAGAATTTCTACGTTTTGTTGCTCCAAATACTCAATTGTTTGGCGAGCGGTGTGCGAGCTTGCGTTGTCATGGTGCAGGATGATGCGTCGCTTTGGGTTGGTTTTCCGAAGCTCGGTGATAACTTGTGGTAAACAGACTGTGGTATACCAGTCTGCATTAACCGTCCTACGATCCTCTAGTTCAATGGTAGCAACGTGACCTGTTTTCGCTACGAACGTGGCCACCATTTTCTTTGACGTGCTTCGAGAGCGAACAACTTTCGTCGGTTTTGGTTCATCTTGGAAGACCCAGACGGTCGATTGCTATTTAGAATCAGGATCATAGGCATACATCCAAGATTCATCACCACTGATGATGTCGTAGACGTGATTTGACTCTCCTCGGTTGAATCGTTGAAGAGTTTTCCTACACCATCTAACACGAGCCGCCTTGTGGTCGTCAGAAAGCAAATGCGGGATCCAACGGGAGACCAGCTTTCTCACACCAAGCGCTTCATGCAGGATCTTTTGAATTGTTGTCCCTGAAATACCTAATGATGTTTCAATCTCACGATATGTCACATGACGGTCTTCGATGATTAGTTGTCTCACAGCAACGATGTTATCTTCAGTAAAGGCGGGTTTCTGGACGTCCTTCACGAGATTTGTCACTAAGGCTGGTATGTCTACGCTGGAATTCTAAATACCAGCGTTCTACGGTTCTAAGACATGGGGCTTCATCATTGAACACTGAAGTCAGCTCCCCGAAACATTGAAATCGTGTTAGTCCTCTTCGAAAGTTGTAGAAAATTATTGCACGAACATTTTCCTTAGAGAAATTCATTTTCGTACGCGACTTGACAACTTTGAAATGACGCTGTGACTAAACAATCTCACTAATCCTATATCTTTTAATTGTTTTGAGCTTCTAAATTTAAAGAGATTCGAAAGGTGTACGGTTCTATATTCGAAATTGGTGGTAAATATGTAAACGACAAAACTTAAAAGGCATGCCTCGTAAAAGTCGTTGCAAGTTAACATTTGTTTAGGATTATTTTACTTTGTCTGTTATTAGTGTTCAGAATTGGTTTTTCTACGACTTCTGGCTTATTGACCTACCTGTTTTTATAATGAATGCACTTTGTCTAATTCCCAAACTTACAACCTCTCTCAATCTTTTGCTGAAAGTGATGCAGGCGATGATGTGGATTTGTAGATAGTTCAACGAATGTGATGAATCCACGCCTGCTACACTCGCTAAAACAGACGGCGCACCAGAATTATTGACGCAGTTTTTTGAAGAAAACTGCTAGTAGTGAGCAAATATTTTACGTCTATAAATGTTTTAAGAAGTATTAAATTTAAATCAAAAATTCAACTAAAAATAGATGAAATGTTAAGAACTCTGATAATACCTAATAGAGTTTTTTAGTACAAAAAATGTATTTCTATAGGAAATAAACAGTATTTTTAAAAAATTTAGTGTCCTTTCTAATTTTTGGAATTTCTCGGTTATAACGTTCAACGGATATAACGAGCAAAAATTCGCAGTCCCAGAGACCTCGTTATAACTGAGTTTTACTGTATTTAATTTATTTGGAAGCAAAATATCTATTATTATTATTATTACTAGCATTTCCAAAATTATTACATGAAAAAACTATATTAAAAAAACAAACAAAATATTATAAAAACCTTTTTTAATTAAAATTAATGAGAACTTTGAGCTTGTTTAGCAAAACACAATGTTTTACTAGCAGGCTCTACGTTACATAGTTTTAAGCATAAAATTAGGCTTTAATTATTTAAATCTTTTGCGAATGGCCTGTAAATCAATCGTGTTCCATCAGTGGTATGCATATCATAGGTTGGGAATCGCTGTACTACATTCTATTTTGAAGCTACGAAGTTTACTTTATTAATTTTAGATTCTTAAAATTTTAACCTTTTGGAGATTCATTACAACTAAGAAATATGTGAATCAATCATTTATCAGTTGCATCTTCAGAGTAACTACACCCTATAAAATCACATCTTTGCTTATCTTAATTGTAATTTTATCAGCTAGAAAGGAATTTATAAGTTAAAAAATAAATGAAGTATTTTCTAAACAGACTTCTTTTACTTATTTAAACAAATATTTAAGAAAAACTAGTCCACATACATGCCCACATTTATCACAGTAAAGAGCCGTCGGAACATTCCTTACAAGACATCATTAAAAACTTAGCAAAGGCTGTAACTTGTGTTTGCTGCAGTGTATCACAAAACAAAAACATATGGTTATCTTAATTTTAAATGCTGTTTTTAAAAGTCTAAATCACTTTTAACCCCAACTACTCCTTTAAATTTGTATCGGTATGAGTACTCAGTTTTTGTCCTCTATGAATACTCACATGTTTTTTCAAATTGCTTTTAGTTACACTCTTGTATTCACATAAGTTACAAGTAAATGGTTTTTCTCCAGTATGAATACACATATGTATATTCAGATCCCTTTTACTTACACTCCTGTATTCACATAAATTACAACTAAATGGTTTTTCTCCTGTATGATTACTCATATGCAATTTCAGTTGGTTTTTGGTTACACTTCTGTATTCACATAAATTACAAGCAAACGGTTTTTCTCCAGTATGAATACTCATATGTCTTTTCAAATTTCTTTTAGTTACACTCTTGTATTCACATAAATTACAAGTAAATGGTTTTTCTCCTATATGACTACTCATATGCAATTTCAGTTTGCTTTTAGTTACACTCCTGTATTCACATAAATTACAAGCAAATGGTTTTTCTCCTGTATGATTACTCATATGCAATTTTAGCTGGTTTTTGGTTATACTTCTGTATTCACATAAATTACAAACAAACGGTTTTTCTCCAGTATGAATACTCATACCTATGTTTTTTCAGATTTCTTTCAGTTACACATTTGTATTCACATAAATTACAAGTAAATGGTTTTTCTCCTGTATGATTACTCATACAGGGTTTTTCAACGAAAAGTAGCCACCCTCAGTATCTTTTAAAACTATTTTTTTCTTGAAAATCGCCAAAACATGTCAACGAAGACAGCAAGGGGGACATCTTTTTACATAAAATCCGGACGGCTGTCATCAACCCCTTAGCCGTCACAGCCACCCCCTCTAAAATTTCAAATGGCACCATACTATGTGTGGCACATCGTTGAAAAGGTAATTTCATAAGGAATTCATTCTACTATTCATTTTTTTTATTCGCTTCAAATTGAGACATAAAAAAATTAAAAACTATATTTTGTTTATTCCGGTTAAGCTGCTGAATATAGCAGTACCTAGATTCTTTTTTTTATCTTTTGTTTTTTCATCTGTCAGTCAGCATTTAGTTCATTTTGAATATTATAAAAGTGTCAACATGGTTTACACCACTGCCGAAAGAATCGAGATTGTGCGTTTTTATTTCAAAAATAACGACTGTGCACGAGCTGCAGCGCGTGCTTTCAATGAAATTCGTCCCGATAAATTCATGCGCCATCAGTATGTTATAAAGTTGATCCGCGTATAACAGAACTACTGGAAAATGACGAAAATTTGCTTGAAAATGAACTAGTTTTCCAGAAGGGTGGTGCACCTTCTCGCTATGTGATTCCCGTTAGAGAATTTTTGAACAATCGGTTTCCTGGACGATGGATTGGAAGACGTGGTCCCATCGAATGGCCTGCTAGATCACCCGACCTGCCTTCGTTGGATTATTTCTTATGGGGGCATTCGAAATATAAAGTATATGCAACACAGCCGGCCAACGTTGAAGATCTTAGGCAGAGAATAATAGAAGAATGTCGAAAGTTGACACCGCAAGTTCTCGCAAATGTTCGTTCTCTCTTTCAAAGTCGTCTGTATTATTGTATGGAAGTTAATGGAAGTCATTTTGAACAATTACTTTAACGGTAATTGCTATATTCAGCAGCTTAACCGAAATTAACAAAATATAGTTTTTAATTTTTTTATGTCTCAATTTGAAGCGAATAAAAAAAAGGAATAGTAGAATGAATTCCTTATGAAATTACCTTTCGAACGATGTGCCACACATGGTATGGTTCCATTTGAAATTTTAGAGGGGGTGGCTGTGACGGCTAAGGGGTTGATGACAGACGTCCGAATTTTACGTAAAAAGATGTCCCCCTTGCTGTCTTTGTTGACATGTCTTGGCGATTTTCAAGCAAAAAATGGTTTTGAAAGATACTGAGGGTGGCTACTTTTCGTTGAAAAACCCTGTATGTAATTTCAGCTTGCTTTTAGTTACACTTCTGTATTCACATAAATTACAAGTAAATGGTTTTTCTCCTGTATGAATACTCATATGTAATTTCAGCTTGCTTTTAGTTACACTCCTGTATTCACATAAATTACAAGTAAATGGTTTTTCTCCTGTATGATTACTCATATGCAATTTCAGATGGTTTTTAGTTACACTTCTGTATTCACATAAATTACAAGCAAACGGTTTTTCTCCAGTATGAATACTCATATGTCTTTTCAGAGTTCTTTCAGTTACACTCTTGTATTCACATAAATTACAAGTAAATGGTTTTTCTCCTGTATGACTACTCATATGCAATTTCAGCTTGCTTTTAGTTACACTCCTGTATTCACATAAATTACAAGCAAATGGTTTATCTCCTGTATGATCACTCATATGCAATTTCAGCTGGTTTTTGGTTATACTTCTGTATTCACATAAATTACAAACAAACGGTTTTTCTCCAGTATGAATACGCATATGTCTTATCAGATTTATTTCAGTTACACTTTTGTATTCACATAAATTACAAGTAAATGGTTTTTCTCCTGTATGATTACTCATATGTAATTTCAGCTTGCTTTTAGTTACACTCCTGTATTCACATAAATTACAAGTAAATGGTTTTTCTCCTGTATGATTACTCATATGCAATTTCAGCTGGGTTTTGGTTACACTTCTGTATTCACATAAATTACAAGTAAATGGTTTTTCTCCTGTATGAATACTCATATGCAATTTCAGCTGGGTTGTGGTTACACTTCTGTATTCACATAAATTACAAACAAACGGTTTTTCTCCAGTATGAATACTCATATGTCTTTTCAGATTTCTTTTAGTTACACTCCTGTATTCACATAAATTACAAGTAAATGGTTTTTCTCCTGTATGATTACTCATATGCAATTTCAACTTGCTTCTAGTTACACTTCTGTATTCACATAAATTGCAAACAAATGGTTTTTCTCCACTATGGATACACAAATGCCGTTTAAAATCAGTTTTAAAAGTAGTCCTATATTCACATAAACTACAAATAAATGGCTCTCTTATTAAATGCATATTTTTATGAGTTTGAAGATTGGATCTATGAGTCGTACGAAATTCACAAATGTCACATGTAAAACGTTTCCCATTATTTTTATTTTGGTCATCCTCGTCAAATGAATTAACTGTATCAGTTGTTTCGACATTTTCATGTGCACTACTCTTCATAATAGCAGTTACCTCGCTACTATTCTGTCCAAAGTTTAGTTTAATATTAGTGTTAGTTTCACTGAAGTTTTGTTCCGTATTGTAAAGGTTATCATCACCAAATTCACTTTTTATATTGTCCAAGTAGGGTTCAAGTTTGATTTCTTCTTTGACGATATCCAAATCGAAATCATATTCGAGGTTATCCTTTGAATTTATTTCAGACATTTTTTTATACAATTTCCTATAATAATATAAATCAGAAAGAGTATTACAAACAGCGTTTGGTAATTAGTGACTAACCTGTAAATGTATCCCTGCGCACACACACAATACACTAAGCAAAAAGGGGATAATAATAATTGAGTATTTTTGATGGTAAACACGCGAGAAGTGGTGAACACAGCACTCGGCAGGTATGCTGCGGTAAGCAAATAAACGGAAAAATGGCGGTCGTGGAGGTGGTTATTATATCGGCGCCTAACGCCGTAGACGAATATACAAGACGATTAAAAAAGTCACAGATCTATAATCCATTCACTTAACTCCCGTGACATAAAAGTCACAATGTATTGGTTAATATGAAAATCCCTATTAGGCTATTAACAATTTTTAGATTTGAGATTGGCGCACCTTTCAATTTAAATTTAATGCTTTTGTTTTCACTTTGACACTTAAATTATTTATTATTCAAGTTACGTTTTATAATTCATAATCTTTAGAGAAATGGATGAACAGAAGCACCAACGAAGTTTATTATCATACTTGTATTATTAATAAACCCATTTTTACCTTGTTCTACTTAATTTTACGAAAATGACAAATGATTTATCATAACCTTACTTTCAGTTTGACGTTAAGTACATTCACTAAAAAAGTTGATAGGTTCTGTACATAAAGTACACTCCAAAATTTTTATTTGACAGCGTAAACGTCACGGGAGTTAACTGAATGGATTATAACTGCTTAGGATTATGACCAAGGCCAAAGTTGATTCTTTACCTTTTGGCCAAGGGCAAGGGCACTTTACACTTATCCCCTCTTTTCAATTGAAATTATGAGAATAAATATAATGTGGAATTTCTTTTATTCAGCAGATGTTTGTTATTGTATTGTGTATATAGTGAAGTGATATAACTTTTAGAAAATTTATATTCTTTTATTTAAAATGCAAATTTGGAATAATACACTTAAGATGCAAGTTTTAAATATTAAATTATATAAATAGGTTAAGGTAATTTTAAGTAGTATTGTTATCTGTGTTAAAACCTGTATTATAATTATTGTATTTGTTGTAAATAGTAGTCATAGTAACATTTTATGTATGTGGAAGGATGCTTGTTTTAAAACGAAACCAAGGAGTGGGAGATTTTTGGGATATAACTAGGAAAGATCAAAAAAGTTGAAGGATAATAAATAAGAGTTTACAAAAATGAATAAAACTGGAAAGACGTCTTTATTAAAATTTCTCTGAAAACTCATATAATAATAAAGTTATATGAATAAGAAGTTGAATTCTTATTAATAGAACATAATTACGAAGTGAGGATAAAGTATTAATTTGGGATTGGATTTATTTAATACAATTTTAATGGAAACTGGTTAAACAAGTCATAATAATTGTATAAGGATAATTCATGAATAATGTTGAAGTGGTCCTGATTGAATATTAAATTTGGAACAAATAAACTAATAAATCATTGAATTGGATCGTTAATTGGAGAAAGAACATTATTTTGGTGGGGTTGCTGAAATCAAAGGAATAATTGTTAGTGAGTGAGTGTTTTAGATATAGATGCATAAATATTTAACTAAATATAAAGTTAAATTGAGAATAGGAACTTATAAGCAGATATAGCCCTACCGTGCGTAATTAATATAAAAAGTTTCAAATTAAAGAAAAATGATACCACCACAATGACCAATAACTACTAACGACATCACCGACTTCCATACAGATGGGCATCTCCAATCAGGATAACTTAAATGCATAAATATTTAACTAAATATAAAGTTAAATTGAGAATAGAAACTTATAAGCAGATATAGCCCTAGATATAGATTTGTGTTAGTTTTAAAGATAGGAATTGGTTACTTTGTAATAAACCTTCCATATTTAAAAGTGAATTGAATTTATTAGGTACTTTATTTACTTACCAAAATTTCATAAAACGAATCCTTCAACGGGCCTGAGATAGAAATTTTCATCATAACTTTGATAAACAAACTAAAATTTAAAATACCTACTTTTTTTTTATTAATCAATATAACAACATTAAGTAGGTACCTGATTTATGTCTTAATAGCTACTACGAGCAAAAATTAAATAAAAGTGCTGTTACATTATCCCTCGTCAGCGAAAGCCGCTGGTAACAGGACAAAAGAATACATACTGCGTACTGTACACTCTAATCATTGTCATTTACAATATCACTTAAAATCAAGTTTACATTAGACATTCAAGTTTAAGTTTACACCAACATCTTAATAGATGTGTAGTCATGCAAAGTATCTATACAGATAATAAAAAACAATACACAGCAAGATACATACGACTAAATTACACTACCTTAGTAAGAACAATTTACAATACCTACATATTATTAAGCTTACACAGTTTATACATAAACTCTTATATTCAGATGGTCTACTAACATATTAAGAAACATTCAATAGGATGGCAATTCTCTTATATCTGATGGAATTGAATTATAAGTCAAAACTGCTGATGTGAGTGGACTATGCAAAGCTTTATTTGTTCTTACAACGTTTATGTGTATATCGTTTCTGTTTCTTGTTTCGTGGTTATGTACTTGTATGTTTATCGTCATTTGTGTGTTACATTTAAGACTTTCATTAAGGATTCAATAGATTTGTTTGCTCTGTTCCAAGTGAATAGGTAATGTATTATAATGGTTTCAAGGTACTGTATAGTTTCACGGGTGTGAGTACGATATGGTAATTTGAAAATTGTTTTCACTGACCTATTTTGAAGAACTTGTGCTTTTTTAAGGTTTGTGTTATAACCTGTTCCCCAACTACATATAAGGTATCGAAGGTTCGATAAAATGTATGCAGTGTATGTCAGATATCGGTTTTTTACATTTAAGTAATTTGAGCATCTATACAAAGCTCCCAGCATGGAGCTTTGTTTGTTACTTAGACTTTCAATATTGTTACTCCAAGTTAGCTTGTCATCAACTGTAAGTCCTAGGTACTTAGTTACGTGTACTCTATAGAGTTGGTTGTTATTTATGTGCAGTGTGTTTTTTTGTATATACAGTTTTGTCAGTGTTCAATTTGAGTTTGTTGTGTAAAAGCCATTTGTGGTAATTATTTAGGTCCTCATTTACTAATGTTTCGAGTGTTACCATGTACATCAAAGGCTTTTTTAAATAAATCATAATTACAAATTTTTTCTTATCCAATTCATTACTTATGTGATTTACAAAATCAGCCGTAGCACACAATGTGCTACTTTTTTCAATGAACCCATACTGGTATTCATCAAAACCAACATATTTATGGATAAACTTAGATATTCTGCCCTTAATGAGTACTTCAATAATCTTTGAAAACGTACATACTACGGTGATTGGTCTATAATTCTGTACACTGGTAGCATCCCCCGATTTGAGAACAGGCGTTACTTTGCCCACCTTCAAAATGTTAGGGAACGTCCCCAGGGCAAAGACATCAGTAATTAATGTCTTAAGGACAGGGATCAATCTTTCTTGGATGAGTAGTAGGTCCACTACTGTTATATTGTCATGGCCCGGTGCGTGCAGAGTTCTTATTAAAGGTTGTAAGTACTTCTTGCAATTCCCGTGATGTTGTATCCTCCAAATATAAAGAACTGCCACAGCCCATCTCTTCAAAATTAAGTCCATCAAAGTTGTTACACTCATTGTTAACCGAGGTCACGATTGATGGACCTATACTTGCAAAGTAATTATTAAACTCATTCACTATAGTTGTAGGATTGGAAACTAATGCGCTATTTATATCGATGTTGTTTATTGTGTTGCTTCTTATTTTTATTAATTGTAGAGTTTACAACACGCCATTGTTTTTTCCCGTCATTTCCTGCTCTATTCCATTCGTTAGAGAAAAACTCAGTTTTGTTTATGAATTGCATTCGTTACAGAATTTTTTATAGTTCTATATTTGTTTTCTAACGTCTGAGTACATAGTTGTCGTTTTCTCATGACAATTAGAGTCTTATAAACTTTATTTTTTTCTTTTATTAGGTTTAACAGTTCTAAGTCATCCAATCATTACCCTTTCAATGTTTCAATGTAACATTATATGTTGCTTTAAGTTTACATTTCTGTATAGTTTCTATTAATTGGTCAAACGTTCCAACATCTTTAACATGTGTGACAAAATTTGAAATAAATCTATTTTTATTTATAAAATGTTTTTTTTTCTACTTTTGGCTTATAAACGGATACCGTATTATAAAGATCCATTGTCATAGGCAAGTGATCGGATATCACATAATGAATAACAGAAATATCACATTTAATTTGCTTATTAAGTAGTACTTACATGATCGATTAATGAAATTTTTGTTGATGAAACACGAGTGGCATTTTCTGGATTTATTTTATTACCCACTTTAGCCAGTTGAAGATACGATGTTCAGATATTCAACTGTTTCTTTGTTCAATGGTTCTAGTAAATTAATGTTCATGTCATCAAGTACTATTGATTTTGTCTTCTCAGTTAGTAGTAAGTTTTGAAACGTTTCTATGAATTCGTGTAATTCATATCGTGGTGGCCTTTAATTTGAGATCAGGAACAACAATGCTTACCAAATTATATCTTACACTTAATGGTATCTCTGATATAGATTGACACTCCTCCAGCCCTACCCTGTCTGCATTAATGAATAGCCTTAAAGCCCTCGATATTAAAATATTGCGTCTCGTGTTTTGTTAGCCAAGTCTCTGTAAGTACTAGCACGTGACAAAAATTAGCTTCTCAGTAACATTTAACTTGGTCCAATTTATTTCTCAGGCTCTGAATATTCATGTATTTTATTGATAGTGCTGGTGAGTGTACGTTAGCCTGCTTACTTAGTTTTTTAAGTCTTCGACATCTTCAACAAGGATCGTCCTGCTTTGCTCGTCTTTTCTTACGAATATTTTACCGTTTTTGATCCAAAGAAATTTATAACCATTTGATTTCTTAAATAACCTTGCTTCTTTATGTAGATTTTGGTTAGATCGTCAGATCATGGTCTACAAAGATTTCTTCTGCGTCTCCCGGATAGCCGAGATCTTTGGTTGTTACCTTGACTTTTTTCTTAGCTGCCAGGAATCTATCCTTTTTTTGCTCATTTTCGAAGCAGATCTTGATAGGGGCTAGTCGTGCACTCCCTTTCTCTAATCTGAAAGACTTAGTTTTTGCTGAAGTTATTTGTAGTATATTTGTCATTTTTTTGGTTAAATCTTCCAAATTTTCACGACCTTGCTGCTGTGGAATACCCTTAATTATGAGATTGCTATTCAATTCACGTTGTTCGCCCTTGTTTACTTCCCGATTTAGTCTTGTTTTGATAATTACAATTTAAATAGCATTTTGAATTTCTTTGAAGACAGTTGTGACAAAAAGGGGAGTAATATTTGATTTGAATTCATAGTTAGTTAACTAGACTTGCATATTGATAATATTTGGTCTGTAATATTGATGAACTGTGAAGACAATCGTACACTCATTAATAATAATTGATAATTTGAGAGCTAGCTCGGGATATTGTGTGGAGCACCTTTCTTTTAAAAGTTGAAAGGCTGTGACCATACCAATGTAGTGCAACATGTAATATTAATATGAGAAGCACGGATATCATAAAGAAAAAGAAACAAAGTTGCACAATCTCGAAGACGTTAAACGTGTAAAGGTTTCACAGTACCGTCGCCTGCGTTGATTAAAAACGGAAAACCCCGTTTTGAATCAACGCAGGCGACGCACAGTACATACAAAATTCCGATTTCAACAGTAGTGAACTCAAATATGGTGTTAGATTTAAATACGTGGTAGGCAAAGGTTATTTATACGAAAATATTGGAAACCGTGTCACATGTTTGTTATGTTATTAAACTACAATGTGCTAATCATACAACAAAAAAACTTTTATAGGAACTATCAAAAAATACTATTTATGACATTGCAGCATGAAATATTCTTAAAAGAAAAATGATAAACTTCTGTTCTCTAGTAAGATTATAGAATTATAGCACTGAGGCCCGATTTAAATAATTTACTGTTAGATTTGAAACATTCCGCAAGACATACTTTTGAAGATTACACAAATTGTAGAGAAGAAGTTGTGTGTACAAAATCACATACCTTTATTAGAATCGGCAAAACTATTTTCAGAAATCCTGAAGATACGTGATAACATCGTAAGAAAAGCAGCTAAGTCTATCTGACTTAATCCAAATGCTACGACAAACTTTACCGAAAGATATATGATATGTCCATAATATCAAAATTCACTGAAGGAAAACATATTAATTTTATTTAGAGGGGATTATACCGAACTCGATGTATAGGTGCAAGACGGTCTTAATACTGGCATATCCTTTCATAAACTATCCATCAAATTCTCTTAAGAACTTTTTAAGTAAATTTTGCACGAGGCAGAAACAAAATTTATTTTTATTTTATTTGTTTGATAAGCTGGTAGTACGACAGATTTTATAGAAGATCTGTACTGCGAAACAATACGATTGCATTGTACTACAGCCTTACACACACTGCAATTATCATTCAAATGGTCAAATCAACTTACGTTGTACGGTAAATTGTCTCGTCTGTGAGGCGTTTTAGAAATAAGTTTGATGTAACGCAATGGTAATTGCAACCATTACGCTTTGGCCAAATTAAATTGAATTGTTAAAACTTTTTAAAATATCATTGAAAGATCTTTAAATTTTTTATTATTAATTAATAATTACAAACAATATTTTCTTTTATATTTATTAAATAAAGTTATTTAAAAAGTTGTAAGTGAAATCTTACATATTTAAATGAATTTGTCCCTAACTCAATTTACAGATAAAGATTCGAAATTTAATCATTTACAATAGGTCTATTGTTAGTCATCAAGATGTACAATTATTTCAATGTCCAAATGTTTTTCAAGAATGTCTATATACAAGCTTAAAGATATACCACTTGTAACAACATAGCGAGACGTCATCTACGGAATTGGAAACCTTGTTGCATGCATGTGATTGACTTTGATCACGGTTAAGTATTGAAACTTTGTTAAAAATCTGTCATGGAATTATCTATACAGGGCGAATAAAAAGTATGGAACCTTGATGCTAGCGCCTTTATTATTAGTTTTAGACAAAAGGTTTATAACAAATTATTTTCCACAAACTGATGGTTTTAAATATTTTTTTCAAGGTCATACCTTTGCGCTATGACGTCATCGATACTTTCTTTAAATGGCAACCTATATTTTTTAGGTCGAAATTTTATAGCATTTTTTTTTCTCTTTATGACCATCTAAAAATATCATACGGTTGAATAAGCGAAATTTCTAGAAAAATCAAGTTGAATGTTATTCGTACCAGTATGTAATTAATGTACGTACTTTTATCACAAAAATTAAACACAAATTAGAAGTAAATGGTTTTTCTCTGGTATGAATTTTCATATGCAATTTCAGCTTGCTTTTAGTTACACTCCTGTATTCACATAAATTGCAAGCAAATGGTTTTTCTCCAGTATGGATATACAAATGCCATTTAAAATTGGTTTTAGAAGTAGTCCTATATTAACATACATTACAAATAAATGGCTTTTTTATTAAATGCATATCTTTATGGGTTTGAAGATTGGATCTATGAGTCGTTCGATATTCAAAAATGTCACACGTAAAACTTTTTCGATTATTTTTATTTTGGTCATCCTCGTCAAACGAACTAACTGTATCAGTTGTTTGGACATTTATTCTGTTCACTTCATGTGCACTACTCTTCATAATAGCAGTTTCCTCCCTGGTGTTCTGTCCAAAGCTTTGTTTAATATTAGTGTTAGTTTCATTGAAGTTATGTTTTTACATAACTTCAATGAAACTAACACTAATATTAAACAAAAGTTCGGTATTGTAAAGGAAATCATCACCGAATTCGTTTTTTTTATATCGTCCAAGTAGGGTTCAAGTTTGATTTCTTCTTTGACGATATCCAAATCGAAATCATATTCGAGGTTAGCCTTTGACTTTATTTCAGACATTTTTTTTATACAATTTTCTGTAATAATACAAATCACAAACAGTACCTATTATAAACAGCGTTTGATAATTAGTGACTAACCTGTAAATATATCTCTGCAATGTCTGCACACACACAATATAAAATGCAGATAATAATAATCGAGTATTTTTACTGGTAGTGGTAAACAATAACGGAAAAATAGGTTAACTTTTGGAAGTGGTTATTATATCGGTGTCGTAGACGATTATACAACGTGGTTAAAATAGTCACAGATCTGGTAGACTATGAACATAGTATATTACAGTAGGGTTACTCTGCCTTATTAGCGATTTCAATCTTTGAAGGTGTCGCCACATTGCAAGGCTAACTGTATCAATAGGAACTTCGTCCCTTATAACAAGCTTATAACGCTGTACTGTTTTGCATTTTTTACACTTTAGCAGCTTTACATATTTGTGCTCTATATGGCGACCTCTGTAAGCAGTACCTGTAACTACTTTGGCAGATTATAAAATGTTTGAAAATTTCAAAATGTGAACTACAAAAAGTGGATTTTCTGTAGTAATAATCAATTTTTTCAATCTCCAATATTTTAAGATGTTAACAACACCAGCACTATCCATTCTACGTAATCCAAAACAATAATCAAAGTATATGCAATTTCAATAGCTAAATCACAACGCGGCTCGCACTTTGCAGCATCGACGAAGTAATGCACAATGAAATTAGAATAAAGCGTGGGTGATTCGAAGAAATAAAAAATTGTTTGTCACAAATACAGTAGTGTTAAAACTAAAACAATGTTTATTATAGTGCAATTAATGCGTTTTATATAATTTAATTTATTTAACTCAAATTCAAAAGTTATTTAGTAGTTCAAAAAAAGCCTTGAATTAAACTAAATAAATCCTATTTTCCGACTAAAACAATATATAATTTTTTTAACTGAAAGATATATACGTTTGCGTTTAATATGCTGTTATCAGATTTAAATAAATAATATTTCTTCTGAAAAAATGTATCAAACAAATATAACATTTTAGTGAAATAAACACAACTGTTTGAAGCAAAAGACTTGGCTTACATTGAAATATACCACATTAGATTCAAAAAAATATTTCGTAAATAAATGTATTTGTTAATTCTAAATAAATCTTTTTCTCTGTGTATCAAGATTAATTATACATATTGCATCAGTAATACTAATTTAAATAAAAATTCTAATAATAAAAACATACTTCTAATTGATATTTTAGATAAATAGCTCCTGCCCGGATTTATAATGAAACGCAAATCCTTTAAGCAATTGAAAAGATAATCTATTTTCATAGAATCGACGAACAAGATTAAAAATAAAAGTATTACACAGAAAACAACATTGAGAGAAGTGGATTGTACTTGCAGAAGCAATGAACACAACTTTTGAAAGGTCGGTTAATCGGTACCTACATTAATATTGGATGGAAAACTATTTTGGTAAAGAGGATTTTAATATCATGTCACCAATCACAAAACTAGTAAATTAAAAATGAAGTCATCTGTGAACACTATCGCAGAGACCACCCAAAAATCTCCCTTTGATCCTTGAACTCCATCAGGGGCATAGGACCTCAACTCCTCAACGCCACGTTGCCATCTGGTTCTATTTTCTGCTCTCCTTCTCAGCTCATTAGTTCCAACTTTGCTCTTTAGTCTCCATGATGTTTTAGGGTGTCCGCTTTTCTGCGTTCCCTGTGGGTCCCAGTACAGTGCCTGTCTTGCTATGTGGTTTTCATCCCTCCATAGCGTGCAACCAATCCATTTCCATTTGCGTTTCTTTATTTCTTTTTCAATAGGTTTCTGTTCTGCTCTTTCCCAGAGCTTTGTTTGTTATTACATCTGACCATCTGACATTTAAGATATTTCTTAAGCATCTGTTTATAAAGCACTGTAGTTTGTGTGTAATAGCTTTTGTTACCAGCCAGAACTCGCTGCCGTATAAAAGTATCGACTTGACGTTGGAGTTAAATATCCTAATTTTTAGTTTTTTGGAGATTTTAGATGATTTCCATATGGTCGTTAGTTGTGCGAAAGCCCCTTTTGCTTTGTTGATTCATTGCTTTACGTCTGTATCTGCTCCTCTATCATGCTTCCCAGGTAACAGGGGCCCAATTCTCGAAACCACTCGCTACGAAGCGTATGCGCTAAACCCTAAATAGCGCATGAATTTTGTGAAATGGTATTCTCGAACAGTCGTATGCGCTATATATCGCATGATTACCACTCGCTACGTAACGAATGCTGTTTAACCATTCGCTTTCTCGTAACGTGTACGCTACACAGTTTACGTTTGCGCATTCGGTCGTTTTAGAACATTACAACCTCAAATTCAAGTCCACAGAACACCTTGTTTTATTCTAACTTGGTACAGTTCCGGGATCCGGGAAACAGTATTATTTACTCGTACATATTGTTCAGATGTCATTAAATGAATTAGCACTGCTGTATGGGATAGGTGTCGTAGAAGAAGCAGAAGTAAATGCTGAAAGGCCCCCAGACGGGGCCCATACTTTATTTCATGCATGTTACAATCGCTGTACTACACTAAGTACATTTTCAAGCTACCAAGTCTACTTTATTAATTTTAGATTCTTAAAATTTTAACCTTTTGGAAACTTGTTATAACTATGAAATGAGCGAATCAATCATTTATCAGTTGCAGCTTCAGAGTAATTATACCTCGAATTATACCCTATAAAATCACATCTTTGAGGTATCTTCGTTGTAATTTTATTAGCTAGAAAGGAATTTATAAGTTAAAAAATAAATGAAGTATTTTCTAAACAGACTTATTTTACTTATTTAAACAAATATTTAAGAAAAACTAGTCGGCATACATGCAAATCTGCTGCCCAGATTTATCATAGTAAAGAGCCGTCGGAACATTCCTTACAGGGCATCATAATAAACTTAGTGATTGCTGCAGTGTAGCACAAAACAAAACATACGGTTATCTTAATTTTAAATGCTGTTTTTTAAAGTCTAAATCACTTTTTACCCCAATTACTCCTTTTAAATTATATCGGTACGAGCACTCATAGAAAATTTCAGTTTTGTTTTTAGTTACACTCCTGCCTTCACATAAATTTCAAGTAAACAGTTCTTGTCCTCTATGAATACTCGTATGTTTTTTTAGATTGCTTTTAGTTGCACTCTTATATTCACAGAAATTACAACCAAACGGTTTTTCTCCAGTATGAATATTCATATGTATTTTCAGATGGTTTTTATTTACACTTCTATATTCACATAAATCACAGGCAAACGGTTTTTCACCAGTATGAATATTCATATGCGATTTCAGGTTGCTTTTAGTTATAGTTCTGTATTCACATAAATTACAAGAAAATGGTTTTTCTCCTGTATGATTACTCATATGGAATTTCAGCTTGCTTTTAGTTACACTCTTGTATTCACATAAATTACAAGTAAACGGTTTTTCTCCAGTATGAATACTCATATGTCTTTTCAGATTTCTTTTAGTTACACTCTTGTATTCACACAAATCACAAGGAAATGGTTTATCTCCTGTATGATTACTCATATGCAATTTTAGCTTGTTTTTAGTTACACTCTTGTATGCACATAAATTACAAGCAAACTGTTTTTCTCCAGTATGAATACACATATGTCTTTTCAGATTTCCTTCACTTACACTCTTGTATATGCATAAATTACAAGTAAATGGTTTTTCTCCTGTATGATTACTCATATGCAATTTCAGCTTGCTTTTACTTACACCCCTGTATTCACATAAATTACAACTAAATGGTTTTTCTCCTGTATGATTACTCATATTATGCAATTTCTGACTGTATTTAGTTACACTCCTGTATTCACATAAATCACAAGCAAACGGTTTTTCTCCGGTATGAATTCTTATATGTTTATTCAGATCGCTTTTATTTACACTCCTGTATTCACATGAATGACAAGCAAACGGTTTTTCTCCGGTATGAATTTTCATATGCAATTTCAACTTGCTTTTAGTTACACTCCTATATTCACATAGATTACAGGGGAACGGTTTTTCTCCAGTGTGACTACTCATATACGATTTCAGCTTGCTTTTAGTTACACCCTTGTATTCACATAAATTGCAAGTAAATGGTTTTTCTCCAGTATGGATACAAAAATGCCGTTCAAAATTGACATTTATTCTGTTCACTTCATGTGCACTACTCTTCATAATAGCAGTTTCCTCCTTACTATTCTGCCCAAAGTTTAGTTTAGTATTAGTGTTAGTTTCAGTAAAGTTTTGTTCCGTATTGTAAAAGTTATCATCACCAAATTCACATTTTATATCGTCTGAGTTGGGTTCAAGTTTGATTTCTTGTTTGACGATATCCAAATCGAAATCATATTCGAGGTTAGCCTTTGACCTTATTTCAGACATTTTTTTATACAATTTTCTGTAATAATACAAACCACAAAGAGTATTACAAACAACGCTTGGTAATTTGTGACTAACCTGTAAATGTATCTCTGCACACACACAACAGACTAACAAAATGGGGATAATAATAAATAATTGATTATTTTTACTGGTAAACACAGCAGTCAATAGGTTAACTTTTGGAAGTGGTTATTCTATCGGCGTCGTAGACGACTATACAAGGTGATTAAAAAAGTCACACATCTAACTATTATAAACACAGTATTCAGTGTGGGTCGTTTGTGAACGAGTCTACTAAAGACAAGGCCCTCCTAGGAATCGAGCCCTAACCTACAAATACGTACAGTAAATGAATCGAAAGTACGAATAGCTACATTAATAGTATGCTATTAAGACACGATGTTGCGTATCACTCGTTTAAATTCAATTATCACAAACAAAAGTGGACCTTATCGATTTATAAGGCTCTGAGGTTTTAAAATGAATTTGAATATGTTTTGAAATTTAGTTTTAATTGTAATGATATTTAAACTCGAAATTTTCTTTCAGTATAAATTACCTATTATTATTATTATGTAAGCATTTTGACGCTTATAGATATTTACCTATATATGTATTAAGGTTGTAACATTCATGCAATTGTGCATAACTGTGTTCCTGTTTAGCGACTTATTGTTTAGTCTTTTATACCTTCATTTATTATTGTAGACAAAATAATTTACGCTTGACGCTCTGAATCTAAATGCATAGTCAACGAATTTCGGTTTTTGTTCCAAAATTCAACTCGTTCTAGTACGGTGCGTACTTAATAAAAGTACGTTTTAAATCATAGAAATGAAGGAATGAGAACGAATCGAAGAAACCGATTCATGTTGTGGAATGGAATCGAAGGAATCGATTCACCGAAAGGAATCGGATTGCCCGTTCAGATCACTTACAAAACTAAAATTACTGTAATAACACGTAATTCACTTACTTCCCTTTTGAAGTAGGTTTTACCTTACTTCTCTAATGTCATGACAACCAGTAAACAAACAGTAAAATGAACTTACCTGCAATGGATATGTCAAAGTAAGTGTAACTTACTAGATGGGCATGGAGAAAAATATTGTACCTGAATGTACAAGGCTATGTGATAGCCAATAATATACTCTATTTCACTTTTAAAAAACCACCAACGTCGCATTATACCTTAGAAATACAACCGGCAACAATGTTTAGTAAGAAATATTTCAGCTTGACTTTTAAAGGTTATAATCAGTTATGATGTTATTTGTTCTGTCATCTTCCAAGCATTTGACTAACGCATTTTTCATCTTTCGATCTAATAAATTGCGTTCTTACGTCCCATTTTCCCAAAAATGTTAGAGAAATTGATTTTGAAAATTAATTCAAATTTGACAAATGATAATTAATGCCAACCCTTTATTTCAAAAATCGCAATATTAGGGTAATTTTAATTTTGTTACATAATTCAACAGGTGGTGGTTTATTAAAAGTGAAACGGCCTATAACAACCTTATGAAGCAAGTTATGATAATGGACGTGAGTAACCGAAAAAGGCTGCATAACTTTTATCTCGTTAAATTGCATTTACTATAAGTGCATGTTACAAGGTAGACAAAATCAATCTAATTTTGTTATTATACACCAAAATACAAGAACCGTAGACATTCAAACTAAATAACTGTATGTGAGAGCAAATATTTTAGATCTCACATAAATATGTTTAAATGCTGGGTAAATGGAAGAGCAGTATATAAACTACACTTTAATTTTATTTTGTGTGCTAATAAAGACAAATTTATTAATTAAACAAATTACTTTTCCTTTTATAATACATAGTTAATTTATTTTTAAAAGTACATAAATATGTTCCATAGAAAATCTATAAATATACAGGAAATTCCATTTAAAATAACAAAGTTGGGGTTAATTCTGCTGAAACTGGAAGTGACAGAAACTTGTGCTCTACATTACATACACCAAATTTTATTTTCGCTCTGATACCAGCGTATTATGTTTTTGTTTTTGAGCAAAAGCGTTTTTTTAAACTTATCCAGAATTAAATTATCTTGTTGTTACTGTTTTATTTTTGTTTTAACTAATAATCGATGAGTTGGCTGATGGCTGTGTTTGTAAATTCAAGGTTGTCAAATTTCAATTTCTTAAATTGTTATTCTCAGGATCAGCGTCTACGAACATTTTTCTAATAAGATGCTTTTCTTATTTTTGTTCTAGGAATAAAATTATGGAGAGCTTGTATACGAGTTTTTACACACCCTGTATATTGAAAATTCGGTATTTTTACTCGATAATCTTTCATGTAGCCTAATCAGCTAAGCATTAAACTCAAAAGGTTTAGAAGAACCCTGCTTATTTCAAACTTGACATATAAAATTAAATAGAGATTACAAAAATATAGATATTATACAGGGTGTTCCATTTAAAATAACAAAGTTGATGTTAATTCCAGTGAAACCGGAAGTGGTAGAAAGTTGTGTTCTATGTAAAAAATGCAGTTTCAAGAGTGTATTACATCTTCAGAGTAATTACACTTTATAAAACCACATCTCTGAGGAATTTTAAATGTAATTGTATTAGTTAGAAAGGAATTTATAAGTTAAAAAATAAATGAAGTATTTTCTAAGGAGTCTTCTTTTACTTATTTAAACAAATATTTACAAAAAAACTAGTCCACATAATGTGCAACTTTTTTATCTGTTGCCCATATTTGTCATATTAATAGGTTGACTACCATGTGCATACATGTTATGCGCAGTGCGCCGTGCGTATGGATATTATGCATATTCCCGGTTTGCTTGTAAGTCGTCTGTATGTGATTTCTGCACACTTACCATATGTTTGTATGGCATGTTGGATTGCTTCGGCGTAGGATTACATCATATAAAAATGGCTTGCACTTTTTTTTAAATATTTTTAGAATCTATAACATCTTTTTATTTTTGTAGCATTTATTGCAGCAAATTTCAAATACAAAATTGAATTCATTTTCGCCTTGAACCAAAATATAAGTATAGTAATTGCAAAAACATAAAATATTAGTAATTTTCTACAAAATTAAAAAAAAGGGTGAATATTGTGCAAGTTCTAAATATAATATGAATTGAACTTACTAAGCGGTATTACCTATATACACATATAAAATAAAAAATGTCAATCATTCCTTTTTACTTTAGCTTTGATTTGTCAATACAGTAGAGAGTCGATTATCTGAACTAATTGGGACCCAGAGTGGTTCGGATAATCAAACAAAGGCAAAGTCACATGTGCAGACACGACTCTCGCACGCGCTTATCAAGCGATCGGCTCTACACCAGCCTGCACTGCACGGTAACTAGGTTGCATCTTACGCGTGTGTTACAATCTTACATTCAAAACTGTTTCATTCATACAATTTGCAAAATTAAAAAACGTTTTGTTTAACGGTTCGGATAATTGACGGTTCGGATGATTGACGTTCGGAAAATCGACACTGACCTGTATTTAAAAAACATTCTAATACATGCATAATCTTGTATTGTTTTACCAAGTTAACAAAATATGCACACGGCGTGGAATCACATACCTGCAGTTAAGCGCCGCGTGCATATATGCTATACACATCGTTCATTAGCCAATTAAGAAATTAATATTAATTAAGGTAAAGTTAATGTGTAGATGCGCATTAACAACAATTTCTGAAAAATTTACCTCGGTGCCAGGGACCCTACATCAAGATTTGGTGCGGCAGTCAACGTGTTAAAGATTCGTTAAAACATTCCTTAAAGGACGTCGTCAAAAACTTAGCAACCGCCGTAACTTGTGTTTGCTGCAGTGTAGCACAAAACAAAAAAATTCGGTAATCTTAATTTTAAATGTTGTTTTTAAGGCAAAGTCACCCTAGTATCTTTAGTTACACTCCTGTATTCACATATATTTCAAGTAAATAGTTTTTCTCCTTTATGATTACTCATATGCAATTTCAGACTGCCTTTAGTTACACTCCTATACTCACATAAGTTACAACCAAACGGTTTTTCTCCAGTATGAATATTCATATGTATTTTCAGATGGTTTTTATTTACACTCCTATATTCGCATAAATCACAGGCAAACGGTTTTTCACCGGTATGAATATTCATATGCGATTTCAGGTTGCTTTTAGATATAGTTCTGTATTCACATAAATTACAAGAAAATGGTTTTTCTCCTGTATGATTACTCATATGGAATTTCAGCTTGCTTTTAGTTACACTCTTGTATTCACATAAATTACAAGTAAATGGTTTTTCACCAGTATGAATATTCATATGCGATTTCAGGTTGCTTTTAGTTATAGTTCTGTATTCACACAAATCACAAGGAAATGGTTTTTCTCCTGTATGATTACTCATATGCAATTTTAGCTTGTTTTTAGTTACACTCTTGTATTCACATAAATCACAAGCAAACTGTTTTTCTCCAGTATGAATACACATATGTCTTTTTAGATTTCCTTCACTTACACTCTTGTATGTGCATATATTACAACTAAATGGTTTTTCTCCTGTATGACTACTCATATGCAATTTCAGTTTGCTTTTACATATACCCCTGTATTCACATAAATTACAAGTAAATGGTTTTTCTCCTGTATGATTACTCATATTATGCAATTTCAGACTATATTTAGTTACACTCCTGTATTCACATAAATCACAAGCAAATGGTTTTTCTCCGGTATGAATTCTTATATGTTTATTCAGATCGCTTTTAGTTACACTCCTGTATTCACATGAATGACAAGCAAACGGTTTTTCTCCAGTATGAATTTTCATATGCAATTTCAGCTTGCTTTTAGTTACACCCTTGTATTCACATAAATTGCAAGCAAATGGTTTTTCTCCAGTATGGATACAAAAATGCCGTTCAAAATTGTTTTTAGAAGTAGTCCTATATTGACATACATTACAAATAAATGGATTTCTTATTAAATGCATATTTTTATGAGCTTGAAGATTGGATCTATAAGTCGTTCGAAATTCACAAATGTCACATGTAAAACATTTTCCATTATTTTTATTTTGGTTATCGTCAAACGAATTAACTGTATAAGTTGTTTTGACATTTATTTTGTTCATTTCGTGTGCACTACTCTTCATAATAGCAGTTTCGTCTTTACTATTCTGTCCAAAGTTTAGTTTAATATTAGTGTTAGTTTCAGTAAAGTTTTGTTCCGTATTGAAAAAGTTATCATCACCAAATTCACATTTTATATCGTCCAAGTAGGGTTCAAGTTTGATTTCTTTTTTGACGATATCCAAATCGAAATCATATTCGCCGTTAGCCTTTGACTTTATTTCAGACATTTTTTTATACAATTTTCTGTAATAATACAAACCACAACGAGTATTATAAACAATGCTTGGTATTTGGTAATTAGTGACTAACCTGTAAATGTATCTCTGCACACACACAACAGACTAAGCAAAATGGGGATAATAATAAATAATTGATTATTTTTACTGGTAAACACAGCACTCACAAGTCACAGCAATCAATACTTGTGGAGGTGGTTATTATATCGGGACCTAGTGCCGTACACGAATATACAAGGTGCAAAAGTCCAGCAGTTTACGTAATTTTTGTGATTGATTCGTGCAATTCTAAATACTATGGAAAGATCTACTAGAGACGACAGTCATGAAGCTGATGTCCGGCTACACATTAATGTAGTCACTATTAGCTGTTATCAATCCCTTATAACTACCTACTATAAGTTGCCGGTGCATTAATTTCAGGCTCTTTATGAAGAAACTCAAAAATTGTCATTCCTTCCTTTTCTCTCCAGCTCTCCAGAGGTATTATTATATTTTAGAACAATTTTATATTGCCTTTTTTAAGACTTCCACTTATTTTCAATTTGTGCAATGGTAAACTTTTTTATTCACAATCATTATAGTAATATGTCGATTCCTAACCTTTTAGAAGTTGGGAAATACATCATTCCTAACTGTAATGACAATCTCATGGGTGGGAAGTAACAGAAAACACTTCCCATCCACGGGCGGGAAATGTTTATGTACGGTTGCCTAGCAACACTGTCATAGATCTATATGTTAAAGTAGGCTAAAATAAATTATAATAGAGCAGTCAAAAATATTAATAAAATTAATTTAAAATTCAATGATATCCAAAACGAGCGTCACGTCAGCTGTGGTATCCTAGTTGCTAGTTGCTACGAATTGTTTTGTTATAAACAGAAAAATTACGAATTATCATTTTCATTGAAACTTTGAATGAACCTCATACCCATAGTGAAACATCGAATGGACCCAATATTCGTTGTAATAGCAGTAAATTTGTAGCAGATGTTAAGGTGCATTCAGACTCACAAATTTTGTCCGTAAATTTGACGGAGAAATTTAAACGAACCAATCAGGAGGTGTGTAGAATTTACCGCTTCTTACGATTCAAATTCTACACACCTCCTGATTGGTTCGTTTAAATTTCTCCGTCAACTTTCCGGACAAAATTTCTGAGTCTGAATGCACCTTTAGTGGTGTTGCTACCAGTGAATTTAATTTTGAAAATGCTAGTTTATTGTACTTTTAATTTAAATTTTACTTTAATAAATAAAACTCTATGGGTACTTTTTACTTTTCTCTTAGGCAAACAAATAAGTCCATTTTTCTCCTAGGAGAAAAAAAATGAGTGTTTAACTCTTTTTGACTTTGTGTCAGGGACTAGAACCGGAACCCAAAAGAATTGGAATCGAAACCGGAACCGATTAATATTACGGAACCGAAACCGGAATTGAAACCTTTATTGCAATTCATCTTAATTTTAAAACCAGAACCGGAACCATTATAAATTACAGAAGGAACCGGTATTTTTCGGTTCCGAATTTCGGTTCTAATATGTTATGCTCCGTAATAGTAAAATAAAAAGCAAGTTAATATTCGTGACTTATTTCAGATTGCAAGTACCTCCAACGTTCAAACTTGAGCATAAAGCAATAATTATTTTATTTTTGTATATTCATATATTTGTGTATACATAATTAGTGTTTAAGTATTCTAGTAGAGATTATGTATGTAGATATAAAAAAATACAGTTTATCATTAAAAATTGGTTTTACTTCTGGAACCCTTAAGGAACCTAAAAAATTCTAGAACCGGAACCGGAACCTTATTTAAAAAAATTATAAAACCGGAACCGAAACCCAAACCGTTATTTTTAATTTCCAAGAACCAAAACTGGAACCGGAACCTATATTTCAAAAGGGTTCCAGTCCCTGCTTTGTGTATCCAAGGACACAATGTGATGTTTTTCTGACGTTCGAAGAAAATAGAGTATTTCATTAGCAGGCGAGAAACAAGGCTTTTCCTGGGCGAGCGTGACAATTCTCGTGCGAGGCGAAGCCAGACACGGGAAGTCATGCGAGAACGGGAAAAGCAGTTTCTGCAGTGTAATTAACGATGAAAAACGGCGATAGAACACGTAAATTAAAATATGCGTTGTAACTCCTAGCAAACGCCATTTAGAATGCTTTTGAGATTTCCTTAGCAACGCTTGTTTGGAATTGTTTTCAGAGAGGTATACTGAAAATGTAATTTTTGTTTTGTAAGCTACTTAATCTGTAAACCATAAGGTTATGGTAATTTCCCGAACGTTGTTAACATTTACCTATTTTAATAACGATAAACAAATTCGAAAACTGTCTGTATAGAGTAACAAATGCGAAACTTATAACAACAGATCAATAAAAATACCAATTAGGGTAGGCTGTGAAATTGAATTATTTTGAATTGGTACTTTAGCCACATCCACAGAATGACATTTTATAAGGTTTGTAATTTGACATTTTTATTGTAAACAAAGTTTATAACCTTAAATTCATGTCAGAAATGTCATTCTGTGGATGTGGCTAAAGTACCAATTCAAAATAATTCAATTTCACAGCCTACCCTAATTGGTTTTTTTATTGATCTGTTGTTATAAACTTCCTTTCCTTGGTTATTCTGTAAATTACAGAACTCTAAACATAGTTTATAAATGCTCCTTAAACTATTTAATATTTTTAAGTTTTACTTTGCTGTAATTATGGCCAAGCATCATAAAATATTGAAATTAATCTAGCAAAAACATCGAACGTTAATGTAGAAGATACCAGTAAAATTCTTTGTCATGCAAGCGACCGGTCAGCTGCTGTAGTTTGGTCATGTGATGCACGATACACCCGCTCTATAATCGTCATCTACGGTGCCGATATAATAACCACCTCGACGAATTAACCTATTATTTTTAAGTTCAACAGAATTCATTTCTTATTCTCCGCTTTTACCTGTGTTTTCTGTTGTTCACGTTTAGTGTTTTGTCGGTGTGGAGATTACATTTGTATGTATATTTTTAAATAATTACAGGTTAGTCTCTAGTTAGTTACCGAACGCTATTTGTAATACTCTTTGTGATTTGTATTATTACAGCAAAATGTCTGAAATAAATTCAATGGCTAACCACGAATACGATTTCGATTTGGATATCATCAAAGAAGAAATCAAACTTGAACTCTGCTTGGACGATATGAAAAGCGAATTCAGTGACGATATCCTTCACAATAGTGAACAAAAGCATAACTTCAATGCAACTAATACCAATATTAGCCAATATTCTGGACAGAATATGAGCAGAGAAACTGCAACTGTAGAGAGTAGTACACATGAAACGGACAAAATAAAAGTTGAAACAACTGATACAGTTGACGTGAAACTGCATATGTGTAGTATTATAGAAAAGCCATTTGTCTGTAATTTATGTGAGTATAAGAGTGTAAGAAAAGACAGACTGAAAGAACATATTATGAGTAATCATACAGGAGAAAAACCATTTGCTTGTAATTTATGTAAATACAGGAGTGTAACTAAAGCAAAACTAAATTTGCATATGAAAATTCATACTGGAGAAAAACCATTTGCCTGTAATTTATGTGAATACAGGAGTGTAACTAAATGCCAGCTGAAATTGCATATGAGTAACCATACAGGAGAAAAACCATTTGTTTGCAATTTATGTGAATACAGGAGTATAATTAAAAACAAGCTGAAAATGCATATGAAAATTCACACTGGAGAAAAAACATTTGCCTGTAATTTATGTGAGTATAAGAGTGTAAGAAAAGGCAGTCTGAATAGACACATAAATATACATACAGGAGAAAAACCGTTTGCTTGTAATTTATGTGAATACAGGAGTGTAACTAAAAACAAGCTGAAATTGCATATGAGCATGCATACAGGAGAAAAACCATTTGCCTGTAATTTATGTGAACACAGGTGTGTAACTAAAAGGAGACTGAAATTACATATGAAAATTCATACTGGGGAAAAACCATTTGCTTGTAATTTATGTGAATATCGGAGTGTAACTAAAGGCAATCTAAAATTGCATATGAGTACTCATGCTGGTGTTACTGATACAGATTTAATAAATTTATAGGAGTAGTTGAAGTTAAATGTGACGAAGCCTTAAAAAAAGGAGCATTTAAAATTAAGATAAGTAACGGTATTTTTTGTTTGTTTTGTGCTACACTGTTGCAAACATAGGTTACAGTTGTTACTAAGTTTTTGATAAGGAATGTTTCGATGACCCTTTACTACGATAAATATGAGCAGCAGATAAAGAATCTGGACATATGTGGAATAGTTTTTCTTAAATATTTGTTTATGTAAGCAAAATATTGTATTTGTTTTGTTAATAAAAATGTTATTGTTTACCGTTGGTTGTTTCATCTTTTACTCTAGACGGTTTTTCAAGAAGCTGGGGATATCTATAATTTCAAACCTGCTCTGCATAGGGGGTCGAAAAATAGGCGTTTATTAGGCATTTAGAACTCATTGTAGTAAACTTGTTAAGGCGATAGAGTATACCTGCGAATGACCAACAAAAATAACAATCCTATTTTTACCCGCTCTGACTATAAGGACATGGTTTTTACAGAAATTGCCATATATTCAGAGTGAATAAACCAAACCACAAAGGTATCACTAAAAGTTAAAACAAACCTGAAACAGAGAAATGTTAACAAAGCAATACTAACGTCATCATGACCGACAACTTTGATAGGATCGATAACTGACAATACCAGTCAATATTTCACTGGAGAGGCCGCCCCATTGAGCACAAACCATGACCAACTGCATCTATATTTGGACGAAGTCGCTATTGATACAGTAGGACTTGCACAAACTGTAAAATTGTTAAAATCGCCAAACAGTACGGCCTTATAAGGGACGATACAGTTGGCCTTGCATATTGTAGAAAGTAGTGACATCTATTAGACATACAGGGTGAGTCAGTCTTTTCTGAACCGTCTGTTCAAGAAAATGGCAGACATATTGAGCATCTTATTAACTAATGTCTAGTGAAAAACTTTTGTTTGTTGTTTTTTATTATTTATTGTTATTTGATATTAAATAGATTTCTTACGGGTTCGTAGTTTCTTAGTGTTTCTTCATAATAAACAAGTTAGTATCAATGCCTCCTGAGACATCCGGATTGCTAGCAATTACCTGATTTTCCGTTTGTACCTAATTTTCTCGAAAAGTATTGGTTTTAGGTAGAACCATTGCTTAATAAAATCTGTAGAGCCTAAAACGTTCTGTTTAATTATGTAAAAATATACAGGGTGTTCTATTTAAAAAATCTAGTTATGACACATTATAGTTTACAATTTTTGCGTTACTGTAACGTGCTGTAACCAACACCCTGTATACTCAAATTCAACTTTCAAAAGCCTGGAGGATAGTGCATGGTCTTGATTATCATTTTCCAGAAAAAAATTGTTTAATCTGTAAAACTACGATTTGTGCAAATTTTATAAGCGAGGTCTGCAAATGTCAATTTTTTCTAAAAAAGTTGAATAACTTGGCAACGCCGCAACGGAATTTAAAAACAAAAACATATCCAGAAAGGTAATAAAAAGTCGAATAAGATTATGCAAAAATATACAGGATGTTCCATTTAAAAAACAAAACTTTTATATGCCACTCTTTTATGCAACCCCCTGTATAATTCAAAATAATTTTACAATATGGTCCTCGTGGTCCCCTACAACTTTTATTTGAAAACTTTTTGTGTATTTTAAACAGTAAAGGAGATATCAACCACCGCGCTCCTGTTGACTCACCCTGTATAATGAAATCCTTACCCAATGACCCCACCATACTGAGACTCCACAGTTAACTAATAACTTCAAAGGTAATTTACCGGGAAGGCACATACCGAGTGTTTGACTTAAGATATGGAAATAGCATGGGAAATCGTATATATGCAAAAAAAATGCGCTTAATTTGACACTACTTTACTTGAATTTATTGCTTGTTTTAGAAAGAAATAGCTTAATAACTGTAATAAATAATTCGCATTCTAAATTTGTAAAATCGATAAAAATGTAAAAGAAATCAAATGGAAACACCGGCAACATTGTTAGAGAGTTCAGTGTAGGAAATTTATAAAATGGTTCAGTTCTTGGATAATCCTGAACCACAGTATACATAACATAATGTTATGTATACTGTGCCTGAACGGTTTAATTCTGAAAGCCCTCTACCGGAGGGATAAGGCCCCGAACTCTAGTGGATGGGTTTCTTTAATATACGACACAAATACTTTAGAGGCTGGACCTCTTCCCTTATTACCTGGCTATGTGGTTTTACTGAGCTTTTAACATTCAATATTCGATCAGACTATTCCTTGGACTGTGTTACAATTTTTTTGCTTGCAACTAAATTGTATCAGTTTTTCTTTGTTATGCCAGTGTTGTTTAAGTATTAAGAATTTTTGTTGTGCTTGTTTCGCTTTATTTTCTTCTATTTTTCAAAATTTTCCATTTTTCTTTATAAATTCTTTATGTTATTATTTCGCTTTCACAGTCAATTTTCCGCCTAATAGTTATGCCGCTGGAGTTGCATTGTAAATTTGGTGGAGTGGGGTTTTGTGAGCGAGTGTCTGCGCATTTATTGGGACTTGTCCTCTTTTGTCCTCAATATTTAATTCTTTATTGTAATTATTTCGAATCCTGGCCTTCGTGCCGTCAATGAGCCCCGATAAAATAAAGCGTTACAATTATTTATGGCTTTTTATTATCTGTTGATAAAGTTTTTACGTAACAACTGCATAATAATCATGCACCACTATACTGGTAGAAAGAAAATTATTAATTAATAAATTATGTGGTAAACACCATGCCTTCGACAACCACCTACCTTCCTTACTCCATTACAGTGTTTCGGTTCCCAATCACTGACTGGGTAGTCCACCCGCCGAGCATCCGACTCAGGTTTAACCGACGGTAATCGATGATATACTTATTATCAAATACCTTAACCACTCAGCCACTCCGGCAATGTTAAATAAATGGATCGGACGTAAAGTTCAACAAGCTTTCGGATTATTATGAATGGGTAAAGTGAAGGAGTTTGCACATCAACACAGAAGAAATAACAAATAAAAATTCTCCGCACTTTGGTTTACTAATCGTAAAGTATCTGAACATGGTTTATAACACAATAAAACTTTTTAACCCTCAACATTTATTAATTCAATATTCTGTTAACATAAATAAATATTACAGTATTTAACATATACATATATTACGAAAGCCAATTTAAATAAATAACAATAAGTTAAGACATTCTATTAGAATTATTGTGCATGCCTCTGTGTCGCACTAAATTATATATTGAAAGTGTCCTAAAGTTACACTCTGAACATCTATACGGCTTAATATTTACATGTTCATTCACCACATGCCTTCTTAAAATTGCACAAGTTACAAATGACCGCGGACACAGTATGCATTTATAACGTTTTCGATTACTGTGCAGTTTTAAATGTCTTCTTAATAACACTTTATTTTTAAACATTTTCTTACAATGGAGACACTCTAATTGTTCTGTAACGTCATGGAGTTTCATATGTAATTTTAACGTGTATTTTCTGGTGAACCATTTGTTACACACAAAACATTTATAAGATTTTATACTTATATGCGTCAGTAGATGCTTTTTCATATAATGCACGTGAAAGGTGCTATAAGTACACTGCGTACAAGTGTACGGTTTAAAATCGCAAGACTTTTCCTTGCCAATATGCGAATTTACGCAATGTACTTTCAGACGAGAATTAGTGATGAACGCTTCGGAACACAACGAACATTTATATGGTTTTATATTATTATGAATTCTCATATGCACCTTTAAGCTATACTTCAAACTAAAAGAACGATTACAAACCTCACATTTATGTGCTTTTTCTCCTGTATGTGTGATCATATGTCGTTTTAATTCGCCGATGTGAACGAATTTACTTTCGCAAAATTTGCATTTGTGTGGTCTGATTTTTGTATGAACCCTCATGTAATGTACCTGCATTGTACCTTTTGACGAATATGATTTTAGGCAAATTTCACATTTGAAAGGTTTGCGTTTGAATTGTGAATGCACTCGCATGTGTGACTTCAAAGTGGATGACGAAATAAATAAATGTTCACAAACCGTACACTTAAACGATTTAATGCCATTATGGCTGTTTATATGACACTCGAAGCTAGATTTGAACGCAAAACTACGGCCACACTGATCACAAACGTATGGTTTAATACCTGTGTGAATTCGCTGGTGTACTAATAAAACCGTGCTTTGAGCAAATTGTTTACCGCATGTAAGACATTTATAGGGTTTTTCGCCAGTATGTCGTCTTGTATGGGCATTTAAGGTGTGTTTTTTGGAACAACGGAAATCGCATTCTGTGCATTTGTACGGTTTCTCACCTGTGTGAATTCGAATGTGACATGCAAGCGTTTTCTTTTCTCTAAATGACTTTGAACAGGTAGGACAGCTGTGAGGTCTTTCATCCGTGTGAGTTTTTACATGAGCGTTTAACTGTTGCCTCTGTCGAAAACTTTTATGACAATATTGGCAAATGTACGGTTTTTCTCCGGTGTGCGTTTTCATATGCTCACGTAACGTCGAAGCCGAGGAAAGGGCCTTAGAACATATTTTACAAATAAAAGGTTTTATGCCACTGTGGCTCAGGATATGATGATCCAAGGACTTTTTGCTGCAATATCCATTGCCGCATTGTTGGCATTTATAGGGTTTTTCAGCCATATGCCTTATAATATGCCGTTTTAAAGCAGCAGTACTTCTAAAGCTGTTATCGCATTGGTTACATTTGTAAGGTGTTTCGCCTGTGTGAATTCTAATATGCAATTTAAGACCTGTGGGATCTTTGAATGTTTTAAAGCATGTATCACACGAATATGGTCTAATATCACTGTGAGATCGCATATGTATATTTAATTGCGAACGACTTTGACAAATTCTTCGGCAAATTGCGCATGCAAAAATTTTTAAGGCATTATTTGTTTGATTCTCCTCACTTATTGGCTCTAATTCGCATTTAATTTCAGGCTCACATTGAACAGCAACAGCTGATTCGTTAATAAACTTTACAGCACTTTCTGCTTTAATAACTACAGTCTGAGAAGATGCTAATACATTTAAATCTTGGGTGTTCATTGCAAGATCTGAACATGGTTCAGTTTTACAGTATGTGTTGGGCAAATCGATATCCGATAAATCGCGTATTTCAGCCTTCATGTTTATTTCGTTCTTTAGATATACAGAAGATAGTTTGCAATTGTCCTCTACACACAAACCTACAGAATTATCTCCATTAATTATATTATTTACTAGGTTTGGGGATTCCATTTTTATCATAATACGTTACAATTAATCCAATAACCAAATCCTAAAAAAAATTAGCTACTTTAGTCATTTCAGTTTATTGTTATTGTAATCTAAATGATTTGATACTTGTAAATGAACTTACGACTGGTAAATGATAACAGATTTTAGAATTGGTATTCTTAACAACAATATTTTATCTTTACCTTTTTTCAATATTTAGGAAGTATTATGCATAATAAATATGGTTTTGGAAGACTGAACAAAGATAAATATGTGAAATAAAGTAATGGCACATCCTAGACTAATAACATTAAAAAAATTGAGGTTAAGTTTGTATTTCGTGTAATTTTCATCAAGTGGTACGGTTAACCCACAATAAGACATTTGAACTACTAAAAAGTGGTTTCCTTTGTTTTAAAAAAAATACAGTTCAAAACGTCATCTTATCAAGAAAGAGTTAATTAAGCTTTTCAGTTAAATAAAGAATGTTAGTTGATTTAAACTGTTGAATTTTTTAAAGTTTATTGTTTAAAAATTAATTTACCCTAGAATTTGTTTCCAATTTTAGTTTGCAGCATTGTTTTAAATTTAGATAATATTTTTTATAAAATTTAAACAAAACAATTGCACAGTCTTTTGTTTCAACAAAAAAAAATGAAATACGGTTGTTAAAAAAGTAAATAATAACTGTGTTTGGTATTTAGAATTAATTGTCAAATGAACTAAAAACTTATTATCAGACCGGTTTTCTTTGGCAATATCAGGATTTTATTAGTAACCTATGTAATTTGCCAGTTGATAATTAATTGTGTAAAATGTTAAGTACTGTGACTGTGCGAGATGAACTAAATATAGTAATTTGTAATACAAGTGTTGAAAGCTTGCGTTTGCCACACGAATGTGAAGTTTGCAGCACGAACGATAGTGAGTGCTGCAGTCACATGAGAGTGGCAAATACAAGCTTTTAATACATGTTAACACACTATTTTTTCTACAACCACATTTCCATAAAAAAATTTAAATATTTCTGCAAAATCAAATATGACATTCATCAAATGTCATTATGAAGGGTTTAGCGTTTCGAACCCCCCCTTATTCGACTGCTAGCCGCGAGCCACAGGACTATTATTATTCCAACTCCTTTTTTTGCTTGTATTCCGCATTTTCTGAATAATATAGTATAAATCCATCTTTTATTTGTTTAATACCTTGTCCTTGTTTCTTTGTTTCGCTTATGCCTATTATCTGAATTTTTCTACTCTTCATTTCCGTATCAATTCTTCCTTTACTTTTATTGATGTTATACCTATTCCATGTTGATATTATTGTGTGGTTTATATGTGATTTATTTTTAGGTTTTTCCTGTGGTCTATTTATCACGATGTTTCTTCTTCTTCCTTATCGTTTTCCTTTTTGATCATTCCGGCTGTTTAGTTACTATTGATTTTTGTTTGATTGCTTATGTTGGTCCTATATTTTTTCTTCTCTTCTTTCGTTTTCTCTGATTTTTATTGGCACAATAAGAGTTTACACCATTTTTGCTGTATTTGTTACTGATTTTGTATAGGTTCTTGTCGGTTGCTTTCTTCTTCCTAGTGAGTTTTCAGATCTATTTCCATTTCTTTCATAATTTTCCCATCCAACCTTCATATTTGGCTCTCTCTGGCAAGTTTATTACCTCATTTGATGTGTATTCTCCTTCCGAGTCACCAGGCAGCTGTCACACATATACGGAAAAAAATTACCGAATTTGGTGAGTTGTGTAATTTTCAACGGCACCGCCAGAGTTGCCGTTGGCGCTAGTGCAGCTCACGTGACCGTTGAGTGACAGCAATTTGAATTTCAAAAAAATAAAAGGACATTCGTTTGTTGTTGTCATTCCAACGTGTCATTCGAACCAACAGATCTGTTCGTTGTTTGAGTGCCTTAAATTAAAATTTCTTTTCTATTTTGTGAAGAAACATCAACCATGTCAACTGTAAGTATAAATATATTATTTTAATTTTAATTCAAGTTACAGTGTTTGTTATCATATTATCATCATCAGCATCAATCAGCCCGTTTGTGTCCACTGCAGCTGCAGGACATAGGCCAATAGGCCTCCCATAAATTTTGCCACCCATTCCTATTTTGTGCCGCTTGAATCCAATTTGTCCGGTTGCGTCTTAATGTCATAATAATAATAACGTTTATTCAATTGCAATGTGTACGATACATGTTTTTCCATTATTAGACTATTAATTATACTAAATGTCAGATTTATTGTATCAACAAGCTAACTCACAGAAAGCAGGGCTTGTGTGTGAGTAATTATTTCTTAATATCTTAATGTTAACATCAGTCTTATTTTGTGTTTATGAGATCTGCACATGACTAACCTATTTTAATTTATTTACCTTATTTTTATTATAAAGAACGTAATTCTATATTTGTATTTTGATTCTAAATTTAATGTCTATTATAAATTTATTGGGCCGTATTCTGATCTCATATTTAAATTTAACGTCATGTTTAACTACCATGGCAACATCGTGCATCTCTGTTATACACATATAAAATTATATAAAGCTATATCGTTTTATGTTTACGCTAAACACGACTTTAGTTAGAGACAACTTTAAACATGAGGTGAGAATACGGCCCATTGTCTATAATAAATGTACATAATGCAAATTTTGTTGTTTTACTCTATTACACTACCTTCAAAATATAAATCAGAGATAAAAAAATTACAGGATTCAAAATTCGCGCCTCAAAAATAGTTCGTCAACGGCACCGCACCGTGCGCTGTTTTGTGGGTGGGCCTGAAATAAGTAATTTTTGGAAGCACTACTCTGACAAATCTTTTAGTGTATAGTCCAATTGGCGATCCAGGTAATGTGCGTCACCAATCACATGATCAACGGTCGGCGTTACCAATAATGCGCGATAAAAAAATACAAAATGTAATTGCTAAATATAAATTATTTTTGTAGTTTTCTAAGATTAGGCAGCCGTGTTTAATCAAAAGGTCTATACATTTTTGAAAATAAGAGGGAAATCGAGTTTTTATGTTCTAATTTAGCTCATATTTATTTTTTGTAAAGTTAGTATTATTTTTGGCATGTTTATATTTCCAATTTCCAATTTTACTTGCAAATTTTTGACAGATCGTATTGTGTATCATTAACGTTTGTTTGACGTTTGACATTTTTTAGGTTATAAAATTTGTAAATCGTTTGGAACTTCATGTAGACGTACCAAGTTATTATGTCATAAAATTTATTGATGACGTGCATTACCTGGCTCGAAAATTCGACCATATGTATATTTTGTCCCTGTTGTATATGTAAAATGTATACCCACGTGTATAGAGTGTAACATAACCCTGTAAAGCTCAGTAACGGCTTCGTAAGTAGTATTTGTGCATCTTTAGTTTAGAGCTGTAGGCTGTAGGTGATTAATCCAATCATTATCTGATAATTTGATAGTGTAGATTACCTTAGCTAACAAAAACATTAAGATTCTTGACACTTGCAAGTGTAGAATTTTTCGGATAAATAAACAATTTCTATTTATGTATGCTTTTATTAGAATTTATTTATAACAAGTATATAATTATTGTATATAGGTACAAAACAAAATTTCATATAAAAATATTTTAGTTACTATAGATACCATCTAAAAAATAAACATATACTGGAATAACTGCGATTTTCACTTTAGTACGTAAATCATAAGTAAATAGGAGTTTTAAAACGAAGTATGTCGCGTATAAGAATTGGCAGTGGCAATCTTTTAACAATATCGTGAAATTGATAAGCTTTAGTAACGTTAAATCTTTGTTTAATAAAATTTCGTGCTTGATTTCGACTTAATTCAACTAACGACGGAATTTCCGGTAAACTTTCTATTTTTTGACGAATTATTGGATACCGGCACTCTTCTAATAATTCCTGTTTTTTATGAAAAGGTATCGAAAAGAAACTGAAGTTATTAAGAATACAATTAAGAGTTAGAAATTCGTCGGTGTTATACTCTTCCACCCTATTGATTATAGATTGTAATAAGTCTGCGACGATTTCAAAATTAACATCCTTTTTGATTGAAAAAATAAATAAACACTGCGGATACAGGCACGGATTCTCTAACAAGCTTATATTGAAAATTGAATCCTTGAGACATTCTGAATAAAATTCTGTTCCATATAGAAACATTTCTAATTCTTCGTTAAAACCATAACGGATTAAAGTTATGTTAATATCAGAAATGCCAATTTCAGCCCCTAAACTTAAAAATGCACTTATCATTTTTATTCTGTCATTTGAATTAATCTTAAAATTATCGAATATACCTAATAAGTATTCAAAACTACCACAACTGAATGTAGAATTAGTTGAATAATTATTAAATTCTTCTATCAATTCGACCGCTTTAGGGGACTCTAAAATTAAATACATTAATTTAAGAAATTCCAAAGAAGAATTACACATCTGCATACACTGCAAAAATAAAAGTGCATCTTTGCCTAAAAGTAACTCGTGATTAAATTTCGGCCAAATTAATTCAAATAATTCTATATTTTTTGCATCTACAGTCGCCATTAATGAAGTTTGTTTATCAAAAGTAACATAGTTTACGTCAGCTCCAGCGTTTACAAGCTCTTTAGCAAGAGGACTTTGTTGCGTTATTGCTAAATGCAACGAAGTATATCCGTCTATATCTGGATCGGAAAAATCCTCGTAATAATTTACTAACACTTCGGCTATTTCTGATCTATTAGAATATAATGCAAGATTCAAAGGTGTCTCCTTATATTTACAACACATACTGACATCTGTTTCATAATACAACAACATACAAACGGCTTCCAGATTATTGTTATCGACTGCGTAATGTAATGGAGTTCGTTTGTCACTATCTTGCAAATTAACATTCGCACCGCTTTTTATGAGCTCATGTAAAACTTGCTGTGTAGAACATAATAAAGCGACGTGTAGAGGATTCTGTCCGAATCTATTTGTACTGTTAACATCACCACCTGCTTTGATTAACTTCATAATACATGAATATGGACGGGACATTCTAAGAGCCAATAATAATGGTGTTTCACCTTTGTAGTTTTTAATATTTAACTCAATGTGATTATGGTGTAATAATTCATCCAACAGTTTCATGCTGAAAAAGGCAATATTTATGGTTATTGCACAATGTTAATAAAGATTGATACAATTTGGGATGATTATTGGATACCCTTTTGCATGTTCTTACAGTTTATTTGTCACGAAAGATCAATCAAAAACCTATTTTTCACTTTCTCTAGACCACCCTGAAGAAGGCTTTTTTTTGAAGAAGTATGGCATGACAAAATATATCCAACAATCGCCCAATTTTATGCAAATAACCAAAGTTGAAAATCAACGTTTGGTGCAATCGGCCGTTAATTTATTAGTGAAAGTTGAGCATTTAAAATTGCCAGTTATAATTAATATTACTAGCCGACTTTTACTGGTTCTATGAATTTCATTGGCATAATGTTATGCAATATAACCAAATAAAACTTACTTATTCTGAACTATCGCCTCATGCAAAGGAACGTTGCCATGTTCGTTTTGTTTATTTATAACATTATTTTTAAGAGCTAAAACACTCCAGTAGGGTTCCCTATTTGCCTTGTACTGAAAAGAATTAATGCAAAACATCACAATTTCAGTTTAAATGTTATACTCACCCTTTGGTCTGAATTCATTGTTTTAGTTATCAGAAGTTTTAATAAGGCAGTATTCTGTGTTTCTTGCAATATAAAACTACTGTTCACACCGAAAGCACATCAAAATTATAGGTTACGTGAGTGTTGATGATGTGACAGTCGGATTAATAAAGTGACAGGTGATTCAGTATGCGAAGTTATTATATATACAGATCAAAACTCATACCGAGGTGCATTTTTTATACTTTTACTAGTCTGTTTATTTTATTTACTTATTAAACTTATTTTTATGTTAATTACTTAAAAAACTAACTTTTAAGGTTAGGTTTATATTGGAAGCACATTGTAGTAAACTAAGCAGTGCGGGCCCGAATTCCACTGAGCCTCTTTATAACAAAAGACAAACGGAAAATTTTCCACTCTTCATTTTCGATTTCTTTTGGCCCCCTGAATCAAATACCAGAAGCACGGGCGTCAATTTTGAGACACCCTGTATAGCCTGAACACCGAAAGGTATAAGAGGTTAAACCGTTAAACGATTACATACATAACGTAAACGTTGAATCATGAATTTTACCGAAAGAGGGCAGAAGGCAATTTATCTATGTTACGAAGAATTCAAAACTGTACTATGAGATCAAACAGTAGAAAATAGTTGGCAGCACATTTTTTAAAAATCCCTATAATAATTCAAATAATATATTGGCTGCATGGAATTAGCCAGTGCAGCGCATGCGCACTTTGTTTATTTTGACATCCTGTGGTTTTTTGATTCATTCTCTAGTTGTTTTATTTAAATTTCAAATATTATTTGAATTATTATAGGAATTTTTAAAAAATATGCTGTCAACTATTTTCTACTTTTTGATCTCATCGTATATGGAACTTTAAAAAAAATTGATTTTGACATCTGTCAACGTGACAGCATAACCCAACAATTCGGGGAACTACATTCTCACTAAATTTTAAAAACATGTAGTGCTGCTTATTCAATAACAAAAAAATACACCAGATATTTGAATGTGGTGTTTTTCATAGGGGAGTGAATAGATAGTACATCTAGTTGATTTAGAAATTTGTTTGCAAATACATTTTTATGTGCCCCTACATTCAGTATTGGTAACGGATTGCAAGATTGCAACTAGATTTATGACCATTTAATCATCTTGTATACTTGTCTTCGGCGCCGATCGCCGATGTAATAACCACTTCCAACAGTTAACCTATTTTTTTTTTGTTGGTGCTTGTCTGCTTGTTCGTTGCTTAAGTGTTTTGTCTGTTTGTGTGTGCAGCTGTGCATGGATACATTTTTTTATGTATTTTTAAATAATTACCGGTTAGTCACTAGTTACCGAACGCTGTTTGTAATACTATTTGTGATTTTTTATTATTACAGGAAATTGTATAAAAAATGTCTGAAACAAAGGCTAACCTCGAATATAATTTTGATTTGAATATCCTCAAAGAAGAAATCAAACTTGAAACCTACTTGGACGATATAAAAAGTGAATTCGGTGATGATAACTTTTACAATACCGAACAAAAACATAACTTCAATGAAACTAACATTAACATTAGCGAAAACTTTGGAGGGAATACGAGGAAGATAAATACAAATATAGAGAGTAGTGTAGATGAAACGGACAACATAAAAGTAGAAGCAACTGATACGGTTAAAGTGGATAATCAGAATAAAAATAAAGGGAAAAGTTTTACAAGTGACGTTTGTGAATTTAGAACGACTCGTCGATCCAATTTTCAAACTCATAAAAATACGCATTTAATAAAAAAGCCATTTATTTGTAATGTATGCGAATATAGGGCTACTTCTAAATTTAATTTTGAGCAGCATTTGCGTATTCATACTGGAGAAAAACCTTTCGCCTGTAATTTATGTGAATATAGGAGTGTAACTAAATGCAATCTGAAAAGACATGTGAGTAGACATGCTGGAGAAAAACCTTTCGCATGTAATTTATGTGAATACAGGAGTGCAATTAAAAGCCGTCTGAAAATGCATATGAGTAATCATACAGGAAAAAAACCTTTCGCATGTAATTTATGTGAATACAGAGGTGTAACTAAAAACAATCTGAAATCGCATATGAATAGACATACAGGAAAAAAAACTTTCGCCTGTGATTTATGTGAATATAGGAGTGTAACTAAAGGTGATCTGAATAAACATATGGGGATTCATACTGGAAAACCGTTTCTGTGTAATATATGTGGATATAAGAGTACAAGAAAAAGCACTCTAAAAAGGCACATGAATATTCATACTGGAAAAAAAATAGTTGCCTGTAATTTATGTGCATATAGAAGTGTATTTAAATCAAGCTTAAAAAATCATATGAAAATCCACAGAAATTAAAATTGTTGAGGTCGTGATCATTTTAAGGAAGACACTTTATTGATTATTATTAAATATAAGGCTTTATTACCTGTTAACATACATTACTAACTATTGCTGTAGCGTGCTTCAGCGGACATCTGTTTTATACATATTTAGATATAAGTTGTTTGTACACACACCGCCATCTACTGGCGTCCACTGTAGTTACAGTGTACAAGATAAATGTAATTCCTGTATTTCTCAATAAAAATAATTTGCTTTTAAACGATAGAAATTTGAAGGAGTAGTTGGGGTTAAAAGTGACGTAGCCTTAAAAAAATACTGTAACAAGTTATGCAATGACATCATCGCTGCGTCAGCTGATCCCGAACGCACGAGTAAATTCGATGAGTCTAGAAAAATCCACACTATACTGGAGTCAAAGGCCGCCGCAGGTATAAGAGCCGGACCGACAAAAACCCAGGCAGTCTTGAACTTACGAGCGCGGCGAGAACTGTGAATACGTATAAATAAATAGTTAAATAAATAACTGTTACAAATAAATTACTTTAACGTTCGGTTTTAATATTAGTGTTCCGTTTACTTTTACGTTAGTATTAAATTGTTGTTCTTTATAATTATTTCGTACTTTAAGTTTGTTTAATAAATTAATTTACACCACGAACCGAGTTTATTTTAAATAAACGTCGTAAAAACGTTACAATACATTTAAAATTAAAGGGGGTTTAGTACCAGACCAAGTAGCTGAAATTTGTACTTTCAAATCACAACTAAAAGAGTTAGTATATTGAAATAAACATAGAACCACCGTTTTTCTTTGCTGCTATAGAATGAAAAAATCAAATTTCATGAAAATTAGTCTTGTAGATTAATTTAAAATATAAGTATATTTAAAAATATGACATTTTTCTTTCTTTAGCAGCAAGGTATTATCCATTATAAGCTTTTATATGATTATATGTATAGTTATTTCTTTATAATTTTAATTTTCAAGATCAAAGTTTATTAATTCAATTCCAACAGTAACAATAAAAACTGTAACGTATTTATTTGTCAAGTTTGTCACATTATATACACTGCTTTTAGTTGAAAAAGTAACACCCAGTATACGTATTCATTTAAAGTTCTTATGTACTATATTTCTTCGCCATGTCTTCATTGTCGTATTATAAAAATTTGAGACAAAAATCTTCAACTTTCTTGGAGATATTGTTAATTTTTTGGTTACCCATGGAAATATGTTTTTGTTAATAGCGCTTTCAGTTGTTTGCCTAAACCTTGTCGAGTCATTTTTTTGTATCACATTGACCCAAAGAAATGCTCCGTGTGCGAAGACGTGCAGAATTTCATCATCTGAGTGGCTTTGAGAGAGGTCGGATAATTGGTATGCGAGAGGGTGGTTTTTCATTTCGAGAAATCGCCACTCGCACCAATTTTACAGCAACAACTGTGTTTCGTTGTTTGCATGCTTGGTCTGCGGAAGGTCAGAATCAACGCCGTAGAGGACCTGGTGCGGCCAGAAGAACAACAGACTGTGAAGAGCGACTTCTTCGAATTCTTGCCAGAAGAACTCCTTTTGCTACAACCACGTCTGTCGGAGATGAATGGTTTAGAGCAGTAGGTCGAAGAGTTACAATGGCAGCAATATACCGACGAATTCGGTTAATGGGACTCAGATCTTATCGACCTGCTAAAAAGAATCTATTAACCGCAGAACATAAATGTCGTAGACTGGAATGGTGTAACGCAAGAATACAATTGAATGAGGAATGTAGCAAAGTCGTTTTCGGTGATGAGTCCAGATTTTGTTTAGGCACGAGTGATAGCCGTAGAAGAGTACGACGAGAGCGTGATCAGAGAAGAAATTTAGAATTTCAATTGGAAAGAAATGTAGGCCGAGCACCAGGTTTAATGGTGTGGGGGCTATATCTTATGGAAGTAGGTCTCCTCTCGTGTTCATAGAGGATAATATGGCAGCTGTGGATTACATCCACCAAGTACTGGAACCGATTCCTGTACCATATGTTCGGGGTATAGAAAACGCTATATTCCAACAAGATAACGCTCGACCACATGTAGCAAGGGTGAGTTTGCAGTACCTAGAGAATGTTGACATACGCCTACTTCCATGGCCTGCTCGATCTCTTGATCTTTCACCAATTGAGCATGTGTGGGATTTGATTGCTAGGAGAGTATCTAACCTAGAACAGCCTCCCATTACATTAGCCGAACTTCGGTGCAAGTAGCTTGGGATGAGATACCTCAGCAGACAATACACCATCTCATTCTAAGCATGCTGAAAAGAGTACATGAATGTGTAAGACGCAATGGTGCGATGACTCTTTATAGTCATTATTAAGATTTTCTGTTAACTGTAAAGTCAAATGCATGAATATTTAATCATTTGTTATTTAGTCTATCTTGTTTATTTTGCCACATTAAAAAATTAAATATCTGTTAAAATACTGGGTGTTCCTTTTTCAACCAAAATCAGGGTGGTACATAAACTAAACAATAGAAAAAAATAAACATACATTTCTTAAAAATTAAAAAGCTAAATATAAATACGAGAAATATAATTTTTTAAAAGGAATTTGTAGTCCTACACTAATTGGATTGTTAAGTTAATAATTATTGCTGTTAATTGATATGTTTAGTTTAGTGCCACTTGTTGTCCATGGAATTCACGATTACTTTTATATTTGTATCTTAATGTTAGTTATAGTTGTTATAAGTACACATGTATTTTAATAAAAGTTTGTGCAATAAAATATTCGGGCGAATATTCGTATTCGGTTACCGCCAGAAATCAATATTCGTTTGACCTCTAAGTCATACATACAAGTATCTATACAGTGTGTAAACGAAAACAGGCTTTCTTATTATTCTTTGGAGTAAAAAGTATAGGACTAAATGAAGAAAAAAAAGTTCAATATTTTTCAATCAAGAACGCCATAACCCTCGTCCCTGTAATTAAATAATATTTTTGCTGTAGCTTGAACCATTTAAAGTTTTTAAAATTAGTTTTTTGGCTGTAAGCGGTTTTTTATCGTTTTAACAGTAGGTACTTAATATATTTTTTAATTTATAAGTGTAGATTTTTTAAATTTTCACTTCTGAATAAACCTATAATAATTTTTTCCCTATGTATACAGTATATCTCAGGCATGACTCCCCAGGCCTATAACTTTGTTATTTTTAAAAATAACTTTAATAAAGTATATATATTCGTAAATGGGAGAAAATTCTCTATACGATGGGGAAAGAAAATGTTAGAAAATCTGTACTCATCTTATGGCAGCGATATTCAACTTTGTTTTTTCAAATTGCACACTATGCTTTTTTTCGGTCATTTTGATAGTACTCTTTATTCTCTTTATAACCATGTAAACCAATATGAGTCTTACATAGGTAAGAAAATTCTCGAAAAAAATACGATTTAAGGTTGAAGTCTAGGTTTGCCATGGAAACAACTGATTTTTGTAATTTGTACTCGTCGGCGATGAAAACAATAGCGTATAGCTGTAAAACAATTGCAATTTACGTTGAAAAGAATGACAGGCGTTCTTTCTGTATTTATATGTTCTTGTTTAAAATCATAGAAGTATTAGAAATGAATAATTACACTAATTCTGAAAAGGAACGTTGTGCAACCGAAAACGGAGAGGATTTAGGACAATTTTTGTAATTATAATTAATTTGTTATTAGCATTCAGTTAATTACGGTAATATTGTATAAAAATAATAAATAGGTAATTTTTTTAGACTACGGTATTGTTTTCATAGCCAGCAGCCAGCTAGATAAAAATTACAAAAATCAGTTATTTCCATTTTTCTCAAAAATTTTCTTATGTAAGACCCATATTAGTTTACATGATTATAAAGAGAATAAATAGTACTATAAGAATGACCGAAAAAAAGCATAGTGTGCAATTTGAAAAAAAAAAGTTGACTATCGCTGCCATAATATGAGTACAGATTTCCTAACATTTTCTTTCCCCATCTTATAGAGAATTTACTCCCATTTACGAATATATATAGTTTATTATAGTTATTTTTGAAAATAACAAAGTTATAGGCCTGGGGAGTCATGTCTGAGACACCCTGTATAATTGCATTATTTGATATACATAAATATTTATATTAGAAACTACCAAAATTAATATACAGTGTGGTACAAAAGTATGGAACAAATTCAATATCTACTGAAATAATTGTTTTTTGGAAAAACGCTCGGACAGGTATAGCGATTTAAATTACGGTGCATATTTTAAGAGGAATTGAATTTTTTTTGCGACAGTCATTTTTCTACGGTGACGTTATGGCCCGTTTTTTAAATAGGAACTTGCATATTTGACAATTGCAGTAGATAGTCCTTTTTTTTCTCTTTCTAACCGTGCAAAAGTTTTATACCCTCACATAAGATTTTTTTTGAGATATGGTCCTTCGAAAATGCCAAGATCGACTTTTTCGTAGAAGGTTGAAATTCGGATTAGGGGGTAATGAGACCCTCCTAATGACGTTTCCGTGGTCGGTTGTCCCTTAGCGTGCGTAATTTCGAAGATACGGCCGTTCCCACCTATCAAAAGTGGTGGGGGAAATTTTTTAAAACCCGTTTTTTCGTGTCCGGGGGGAAGTGTATTATACTTCTTCATTCTTTGAAACCACTTCTCGAAACACGCTGAAAACTCTTTTTTTGGAAGGTCGTCAAGAAGTCGCTGAAATTCAGCAACAGCCGCATTGGCGTCAGGAAATCTCTTACCACGCATGAGTTTTTTAATCAGCGGAAGCAAAAAGAAATCGTTAGGGGCAAGATCTGGACTGTATGGTGGATGAGTGACCAGTTGGACTTCGGATTCGTGTAAAAAATTTAAAGTTTTTGCGGCCGTATGCGGAGTTGCGTTATCGTGGTGTAACAAAATTCCACGCAAACCAGATCTTGGGCGATCACTACACAATTTCTCGAAGACTTGAGGAAGGCAAACTTCTGTATACCAATCAGCAGTTACAGTTTCACGATCTTCAAGAGGAATTACTGCAACTGCACCACTGTATCTGAAGAAAACGGCAATCATTTTTTTGTTTGCACTTTTACCGCGAATAACTTTTGTTGGCATTTCCTCCTTTTCAAACACCCAAACAGTTGATTGTTGTTTTGTCTCGGGATCATAATTATATATCCACGATTCATCCCCCGTAACGATACCAAATACCTGCTTTGAAGATCCTCCATCGAACTTTTCTAACATAAACCTGCATCAGTCTACCCGTGCCTGTTTTTGTTCGTCGGTTAACAAATGTGGAATCCACCGACTTGCCAGCTTTCTTACACCCAGATGTTTATGTAAAATGATATCTACTGCAGATGATCCAATGCCTAGTTCGTCTTGAATCTCTCTATGAGTGATATTCCGTTTTTCCTTAATCAGCTTTTCGGTTGCAATAATGTTTTCAGCACAAACAGCTACTGCAGGTCGTCCAGGTCTTGGTTCATCTTCTAACGTACTCCTTCCACGTTTAAATTCACGGAACCAGTAACTAATTGTAGATAATGATGGACTATTGTCGCCAAAAGCTGCCATTAAATTTTGGTGACTTTGGTCGTATGCTAAGCCTCGTTTATAATCGTAGAAAATCATAGCCCGAAAAGCATTCCGCGGCACTTCCATAATGCTTAGTAATAATCAAACGAATTATAACAATCCAAAATTAGGATCTCTATATGCTTTAACTTCAACCTTACAAAATTGCAACTGGAAACTGTCAAAAGAATAAGCTTTCGATTGATGCAAATGTTTTTGTTTTTCTTCGCATCCATGGCCTGCTACTAACAATATACAGAACAGCCCTCGTATAATAAATAATTTGGTACGTCTATGAGATGTCGATAATACAGTTAATTTATTTAACGGTTGTTAATATTTCTTACACGACTGCCCCCTATATTCATAAACCGCTTTTTTGTTTAAGAGATGACGTAATACGGTTTACGCAGGTCCTATCCAAGCCCTGGCTCCCATCATTCAGCTGCAAAATTCCCACTTTAGTATTAAAAATCCCCCCCCCCCACTTTTCGGCGGCTAATTAAAATTTCTTCCTGTAACTTATATAGATTTTATTCAACAACTGAACATTAAACAAGTATCTTTATAAACCATATATTTCTTTAGTAAAACATTTAAAATGAACAGCCGGCCGCCGACAGCCAGATACAATTACACGCAGCCTAAGTACTATATGTTTATCTTTGGTTTGCGTTAGATTGTTATCATAAAATAACAAAAGAATGCAACTCAGGTATACATTCTTAGTATCTCAATTAAAAAACTCGCTCAACTAGCATTATAAAATAATCCCCTTTTCCCACACGCATTCAGAATTCCCACGAAAAAGGAAATTTCCCTCCCATATACCAACACTGCACAACAGAACAGTGTTCTGTCCACAAACCTAGAAAAAGGTTCTGTCCCTGTTAGCACCGTCAGCAGACGCACGGTAGTGTCTATAACCATGTACGGATGCATAATAAGAAGCACGTACACACTTGAGCACAGAGAACCCACCCTTTACAGAGAGGAAAGCTATCGTTCCCGTCGAAACAAAATTTCTTTGCGCATGGCCCGAATCGCCATAGGATAAGTGGTATTTTAGTCAAACTCATACTCAACGCAAACACGTGGTAACGTAAATTTTGCAGGTCGGTGCTCTGTGGTTGCGGTACAGGTTCAGTCAAAGCAGTGTGTGCGTGTTTAAAAAATAGATGTAAAAAAAATAGGTGATAGGTACTTGTATGTATGACTTAGAGGTCAAACGAATATTGATTTCTGGCGGTAACCGAATACGAATAGTCGCCCGAATATTTTATTGCACAAACTTTTATTAAATTACATGTGTACTTATAACTATAACTAACATTAAGATACAAATATAAAAGTAATCGTGAATTCCATGGTCAACAAGTGGCACTAAACTAAACATATCAATTAACAGCAATAATCATTAACTTAACAATCCAACCCTAACTTTAAATCCCATTTATCGAAGCCATAATTCCATAAATGAACAAAAAAAAATTCAGATTGTTTCAGTAGGTCATACACATCTACATATAGTGTAGGACTACAAATTCCTTTTAAAAAATTAAATTTCTCGTATTTATAGTTTTTAATTTTTAAGAAATGTATGCTTATTTGTTTCTATTGTTTAGTTTATATACACTGATTTTAGTTGAAAAAGTAACACCCAGTATTTTAAGATATTTAATTTTTTAATGTCGCAAAATAAACAAGATAGACTAAATAACAAATGATTAAACATTCATGCATTTGACTTTAACAGTTAACAAAAAATCTTAATAATGACTATAATGAGTCATCGCACCATTGCGTCTTACACATTCATGTACTCTTCTCGGCATGCTTAGAATGAGATGGTCTATTGTCTGCTGAGGTATCTCATCCCAAGCTACTTGCACCTCACCCCGAAGTTCGGCTAATGTAATGGGGGGGCTGTTCTAGGCTAGATACTCTCCTAGCAATCAAATCCTACACATGCTCAATTGTCGTGCTTTCTTTTCGAGAGCTTGACGCCCCCTGGTTTAGTAAAATGGAGCTGCCCAGAAGCGATCTTGAAAAGAACAGATTTTTTAAGCGTATGGTACCCTGTAAATCAAGTAAACAAAAACATAACCTCTTTAGCTTGGTTAACTCAACTTAGGATAATTTGTTTCTGATAGTTTGACAATATTTTTGTCGCTTTACAATGAATAACATTATTAAAAATGAAATAACTCGTATGCTTTTTTAGTTTCTGCGTCAATAATTGACAAAATTTGCGCGTTTTCCATATTTCATGTAAACTTCTAACCTTAAACTCAAACAAAACAATACAAAGGAGCGTCACGCCTCTACCAGAAACATGGAGCTTGGAGGGAAGGGGGAAATGCAGTTCAGCGATCCTAGAGCTTGACGCCATTTCTGAAAAGAACAACGCCAGGGTTAACACCAATTGCCACCGAACAGCTCCACTCGTTGAAAAGAAAGCGCCTTTTGTGAAAGATCAAGAGATCGAGCAGGCCATGGAAGTACGCGTATGTCAACATTCTCTAGGTACTGCAAACTCACCCTTGCTACATGTGGTCGAGCATTATCTTGTTGGAATATAGCGTTTTCTATACCCCGAACATATGGTACAGGAATCAGTTCCAGTACTTGGTGGATGTAATCCACAGCTGCCATATTACCCTCTATGAATACGAGAGGAGACCTACTTCTATAAGATATAGCCCCCCACACCATTAAACCTGGTGCTCGGCCTACATTTCTTTCCAATTGAAATTCTAAATTTCTTCTCTGATCACGCTCTCGTCGTACTCTTCTACGGCTATCACTCGCGCCTAAACAAAATCTGGACTCATCACTGAAAACGACTTTGTTACGTTCCTCATTCCATTGTATTCTTGCGTTACACCATTCCAGTCTACGACGTTTATGTTCTGCGGTTAATAGATTTTTTTTAACAGGTCGATAAGATCTGAGTCCCATTAACCGAATTCATCGGTATATTGCTGCCATTGTAACTCTTCGACCTACTGCTCTAAACCATTCATCTCCGACAGATGTGGTTGTAGCAAAAGGGTTTCTTCTGGCAAGAATTCGAAGAAGTCGCTCTTCACAGTCTGTTGTTCTTCTGGCCGCACCAGATCCTCTGCAGCATTGATTCTGACCTTCCGCAGACCAACCATGCAAACAACGAAACATAGTTGTTGCTGTAAAATTGGTGCGAGTGGCGATTTCTCGAAATGAAAAACCACCCTCTCGCATACCAATTATCTGACCTCTCTCAAAGCCACTCAGATGATGAAATTCTGCACGTCTTCGCACACGGAGCATTTCTTTGGTTCAATGTGATTACAAAAAAATGACTCGACAAGGTTTAGGCAAACAACTGAAAGCGCTATTAACAAAAACATATTTCCATGGGTAACCAAAAAATTAACAATATCTCCAAGAAAGTTGAAGATTTTTGTCTCAAATTTTTATAATACATCAATGAAGACATGGCGAAGAAATATAGTAAATAAGAACTTTAAATGAATACGTATACTGGGTGTTACTTTTTCAACTAAAAGCAGTGTATATAATGTGACAAAGTTGACAAATAAATACGTTACAGTTTTTATTGTTACTGTTGGAATTGAATTAATAAACTTTGATCTTGAAAATTAAAATTATAAAGAAATATCTATACATATAAAACCTTATAACTTATAATGGATAATACCTTGCTGCTAAAGAAAGAAAAATGTCATTTTTTTAAATATACTTATATTTTAAATTAATCTACAAAAGACTAATTTTCATGAAATTTGATTTTTTCATTCTATAGCAGCAAAGAAAAAGGGTGGTTCTATGTTTATTTCAATATAATAACTCTTTTAGTTGTTGTGATTTGAAAGTAGAAATTTCAGCTACTTGGTCTGGTACTAAACCCCCTTTAATTTTAAATGTATTTTTTTAAGGCTACGTCACTTTTAACCCCAACTACTCCTTCAAATTTCTATCGTTTAAAAGCAAATTATTTTTAATTTCTGTGGATTTTCATATGATTTTTTAAGCTTGCTTTAGATGCACTTCTAAATTCACATAAATTACAGGCAACCGGTTTTTCTCCTGTATGAATATTCATGTGCGTTTTTAGATCGTTTTTTCTTCTACTCTTATATCCACATATATTACACACATACGGTTTCTCTTCAGTATGAATTTTCATATGGAAATTAAGCGTGCTTTTAGTTATAGTTCTGTATTCACATAAATCACAGGCGAAAGGTTTTTTTCCTGTATGTTTCCTCATATGCAATTTCAGATGGCTTTTAATTGCACTCCTGTATTCACATAAATTACATGCGAAAGGTTTTTCTCCAGTATGAATACTCATATGTTTATTCAGATCACTTTTAGTTGCACTCCTGTATTCACATAAATCACAGGCGAAAGGTTTTTTTCCTGTATGTTTACTCATATGCGATTTCAGATTGCCTTTAGTTACACTCCTGTATTCACATAAATCACAGGCGAAAGGTTTTTCTCCGGCATGTCTACTCATATGCAAATTCAGATTGCTTTTAGTTACACTCCTAAATTCACATAAATTACATGCGAAAGGTTTTTCTCCTGTATGTTTACTCATATGCAATTTCAGGCTGATGTTAGTTACACTCCTATATTCACACAAATCACAGGCCAAAGGTTTTTTTCCTGTATGTTTATTCATATGCAATTTCAGATTGCTTTTAGTTACACTCCTATATTCACATAAATTACAGGTGAAAGGTTTTTCTCCGGCATGTCTACTCATATGCAAATTCAGATTGCTTTTAGTTACACTCCTAAATTCACATAAATTACATGCGAAAGGTTTTTCTCCCGTATGTTTACTCATATGCAATTTCAGGCTGATTTTAGTTACACTCCTATATTCACACAAATCACAGGCGAAAGGTTTTTTTCCTGTATGTTTATTCATATGCAATTTCAGATTGCTTTTAGTTACACTCCTATATTCACATAAATTACAGGTGAAAGGTTTTTCTCCAGTATGAATACGCAAATGCTGCTCAAAATTAATTTTAGAAGTAGCCCTATAGTGGCATACATTACAAATAAATGGCTTTTTTATTAAATGCGTATTTTTATGAGTTTGAAAATTGGATCGACGAGTCGTTCTGAATTCACAAACGTCACATGTAAAACTTTTCCCTTTATTTTTATTCTGATTATCCACTTTAACCGTATCACTTGCTTCTACTTTTATGTTGTCCGTTTCATCTACACTACTCTCTATATTTGTATTTATCTTCCTCGTATTCTCTCCAAAGTTTTGGCTAATGTTAATGTTAGTTTCATTGAAGTTATGTTTTTGTTCGGTATTGTAAAAGTTATCATCACCGAATTCACTTTTTATATCGTCCAAGTAGGTTTCAAGTTTGATTTCTTCTTTGACGATATCCAAATCGAAATTATATTCGAGGTTAGCCTTTGTTTCAGACATTTTTTATACAATTTCCTGTAATAACAAAAAATCACAAATAGTATTACAAACAGCGTTCAGTAACTAGTGACTAACCGGTAAATATTTAAAAATACATATAAAAATGTATCCCTGCACAGCTGCACACACAAAACACTTCAGCAACGAACAAACAACAACAAAAAAAATAGGTTAACTGTTGGAAGTGGTTATTACATCGGCGCCGAAGACAAGTATACAAGATGATTAAATGGTCATAGATCTAGTTGCAATCTTGCAATCCGTTACCAATACTGAATGTAGGGGCACATAAAAATGTGGATTCAATAATCTATCTATTATTCATGTGTTTGGTCACTCATAATGCTATCCATTATACACTGAAATGTGAAATCATTATGCACGGTGTCATGGTAACATCATTTCATTATGCACGGTGTCATGGTAACATCATTGTCTATGGTGTATAATGAAGGAAATAGGTTATGTTGTCATTGAAATAGGTTATGTTGTTATTTAAATTTTAATTAAAAATTCTTAGTATTTTGTAGTCGAGGATAAAGTATAGTGTACTACTCGCTATAATTGCTACTATTACCTCGGATATAATTGCAAAACTCGCTTGCACGCTCGCTCGTGTTGCAAACATTATCCTCGGTAACAATAGCATACATTATAGCGTCGTGTATAATATACTAATTTGCAAACAAATTTCTAAATCAACTAGATGTACTATCTATTCACTCCCCTATGAAAAACACCACATTCAAATATCTGGTGTATTTTTTTGTTATTGAATTAGCAGCACATGTTTTTAAAATTTAGTGAGATATGTAATTTAAGAATAAACTTTGAACTTTATTAAAAACGAATAATATTTGAAAACAAGTTATTTTCCACATCTGTTGTCACAAAAAGGGTTCAAATAGGTTGCCTCCTATTTCAAGGCAAACATTTACACGATTTATCATTGAAGCACGAACTCTCTGTAGCATATTTTCGTCTATTGACGCTACAGCAGCGTGAATACGAGCTACGACATCTTCAGGATTCACAACAGGTTCGCGGTAAACTTTTTCTTTCAAATAGCCCCAGAAAAAATAATCCATGGGATTCAGATCGGGTGGTCTAGGAGGCCATTATTTTCATCAATAACTCGATAACAAATGACAATCAGAAAATTTTCCACTCTTCATTTTCGATTTCTTTTAGCCCCCTGAATCAAATCCCAGAAGCACGGGCGTCAATTTTAAGACACCCTGTATATATTGCATCAAAAGTTTTATTTTATAATTTTTTTAAATGTCAGATTTCAAATTTCCCTTCAATCATATATCAATCAGAAATAACAACGTTACAAAGCAAATTTTCTGTCTAATAGGTACCTACCAATTGTTCAGTGCATGCCAAAATAAATTTGGTCTTTAAAAGATCAGTGAACAGAATATACTTCTTTTTTAATTACCTTGTATCGGGTGAGTATAAATGATTAACTTGTTTTCAAAATTGACATTGAAAAAACTGGTAACTCTGCTGTGTGCAGTGTGCTGATAGTTATAATAATAATATCCCTGATCACATAACAATCAGATTCGCAAAGTTAGTGTAAAATCTGGCAGCATTTTTATGATTAGTTTGCATTCGGTGGCCAGGCGGCGCCACCATTGCACGGGCAGACACGCGACTCGAGCGACCCTGAAGTGCTTGGAATCAGCTGATTTGTATTCAATGCTGCCAGATTTTACACTAACTTGGCGAATCTGATTGTTATGTGATCAGGGATAAGATGTACTTTATTTAGTAATATTACTAATTTACATTAATCGCACAAAGAGTTTATAGTGTCCAATTTTTGCTTAAAAACTATTGTTAACGTACATACTTAACTGTTTCTTAAAATTATAAATATTTGGCGCCTGTTTTATTTCCTGTGGAAGATTGTTATGTTATAACATTATAAACCTTTGTAGAAAAAAGAATTTTGAGATTTCGATTTGGAAAATTTTGGTAATCTAAAGTCGGAGCGAGTTCTGGTATTATAATTATGTACGTCTAAATTGTACATCAATGACTGAGACATGTATTCTAGAAGTAAACAATTTATTGTTTTGTAGACTAATACCTACTAGAGTTTTAAAGTAAATACGCTGTTTTATGCTTAACCATTGCAAGATATCTAGCATTAAAGTAATTTTAGTAAGTTTTAAAAACTGTAGTACAAGGTGTCTCAGAGAGCTTTGCACTTTTCTTTCTAATATTGCTCAGCTATCATCAGTTTTCACAATTAACTTTATCTGGAACTTAAAACTACATTTATTGGAAATTCATGTATGGAAAATTATATTATCTAGATGTCTCCCATTTCGCGGCTGACACTCTTCTAAGCGATGCCTTCGATTTTCTATTATGCCATTTCCATAGCCCTAAAGTTACTGGTTGGGCAGCAATATCCTCCAGTGGTATAACTGGCCCATACTTTTTTGAAAATAACAACGGACAAACAGTTACTGTAAATTCTGACAGGTACGCCGCAATGATCCGTAAATTTTTTGGCCCTGCGCTCCAAGAATTTAATGATTTTAATGACCAGTGGTGGTTCCAGCAAGATGGGGCTACTAGCCACACAGCAAATACCGCATTATAAGCTGTAAGAGAATGGTTCCCGGATAAATTGATATCAAGAAGAGACGACATCAACTGACCCCCAAGAAGCCCGAACTTGACCCGAAACGATTTTTTTTCTGGGGATATCTTAAGAGTCGAGTTTGTAATAACGCCCCAGAAAATTTGATTCAGCTTAAAAATCGTATCCAGGAAGAGATTGAAGCCGTTACTCCTGACTTATGCACAAGCGTAATGGAAAATCTAAGGCATCGCTTGGAAGAGTGCCAGCGGCGAAATGGGCGACATCTAGATGATATAATTTTCCATACATGAATTTCCAATAAATGTAGTTTTAAGTTCCAAATAAAGTTAGTTGTAAAAACTGATGATAGCTGAGCAAACTTAGAAAGAAAAGTGCAAAACTCTCTGAGACACCTTGTATAATACGCACAGCTCTGTTTTGTTGCTTTTGCAATCTTTTTAATTCTGTTTGCTGACAGAGAAACAAAATGCTTGCACAGTAACCAAAATGTGGAGCAATAGTTGTTTTGTAAACATTAATTCTTGCTTGAATAGTAAGCTTGTTAGTAATCTTGTCCAGTAAACTAATTTTATAAGCTACTTTCTTGATGATATAATCTACGTAGGTACTTCTTAAAATTTAATTTATTATCTATAATTACTCTTAAACAATTAATTTGGTCAACCTTTCCCAAGTCCATATTTTCTATTTTTGGTTTAGCTGACTGAACATTTTTGAAATGATCATAAATTTAGTTTTCGAGACATCCAGTTTGTTAACTTGTAACTTGTACGATAATCATTGAGAAATGGATTTTAATTCTAGATTTAATGTGGTGATGGCAAGATCTACTCGTATATTCTCATCGGTAATTGCCACTAAAGTATCATCAGCAAATAGATTAATGTTACAGTACCTAACTAAGATTAAATTCTAAATCATTAATATAAATTTAAAACAGCAATGGGCCTAAAACCGATCCTTGTGGTACACCCAAATTATTCTAAATTTTTAAAGATTCTTTATCTCCATATAAAGCTGTCTGGAAGCGGCGGTAAGGTAACTTTGGAACCATGCATTTTCAGTACCACGGATACCATAATGATTTAATTTATTTAGTAGGTAATCGTTCTCTGTCGATAGTTTCAAAAACTCTTTTATAGTCTAAAAACACAGCCACAATACTTTTATTTAAATCTAACTTGCTTTTCCAATTTGTCATCATAAAATTTATAGCAGATTCACATGATTGTTTATTTCGAAAACCGGATTGACTTTTAGTTTCTAGATGATCTTGCAGTTGTTCTTTAACGGCCACTTCTAGTGTTTGTTTATAAACTGGCAATACATTAATGGGACGAAATTCTTCACATTTTTTTCGTAAAATTTACATTTGGAACAGGCTCAACTTTAGATATTTTCCATGTTTCCGGAAAAACTCCAGTTCTTAAAGATTGATTAATTACCTAATTGTAGAAACAGATCTCCGATCTTCTCACCTTCTGCTTCTATGCACATTTTGCTAATTGATTCATTGAATGTTTATGTTCGTCTAAATTTTTTCTCGGTTTTATTTTCAAAAACTTAAAAACTGATTTCTTCGGTGTGTTTGCGTAGTTCTCCGTATACAAATTTATAAACATGACAAACGTCTGAAGACTGCGCCAAATTACTTGGACAGGTTTTTAGACTGATTTATCCTTGTTCGAACAAACTTCAGCACTTCTGGTTTTTATTTTTAATTGAGGTCTTTTTTTATACATGAGCGATTTACGACAATACAGCAAATAGTTATTTATATACCAAGTCAGTAAAGTGATTCTTTATCGAACGAGTCTGAGATTATGAGCCGAGCGAGCTAGCGATTGAGGCGAGTAACAGGCGAGTTCGATAAAGACAAAAGGGGCGGAGCTTTACTGGTGGGTGTAACTACTGTTTTTTTTTTTTTTTTAAATAACGAAATTTGTATTTCTTGGCGTTAAATAACCAAAATAGAAAAAATATTATAAAATACACGTTTCATAAGACATTTAAGCGCACTTGTCCATTAGAAAACTCGCCGCTGTGCGGCTCGTTTTCTAAACTTGGACGCGTGCTCTAAAATCGTGTCTTATGAAACTAGTTTTTTAAATTACTATTACTGACGTGGTGCATACAAAATTTTATCGCCAACCGTAAAAATGTATAATTGATAAAAATAACTTCCATTATTTTCTATAAATAACTCGCGACAAAACTTTTACTGTTGGAGCTGCGCCAGGAACAAACGATTTTTGTTCAATGTCATACAGTCATGGTTATCTTTATTAACATTAGCGGCAGGTAAAATGCTTGATTTGTACAGTAAGATAAAGTGTTTGTTTACTGCCGCAAATCGCTATGGTAATGCATGGCTTTACTGACGGTTGGCGATAAGCATTTTTAATAGAATTTATCCAACTTTATCAAAGTTATCCATGTCTATGGAAAATTAAATCTGTAGAATACAGTGACAGAATTATGAGAAATTACGCGTATGAACAATTACTGATTAAATTAAGAGAAGTCTATCCGGATGATATGAAAGAATCCGTAAAAAAGAAGATAGATTTGCTCCGTGGGTGTTTTAGAAAAGAATAAAAAAAAGGTAAAAGCGTCGAAACGTTTAGAAGTGGGAACTGAAGAAGTATAATTAAACCAATTACCGTAGAGCGGTGTTACTTTGCCACGATTTTTGTATATTTTGCTTCGTAATTTTTCAATATATTCATCTATAAAATTAACCTTTAAGTATGTGATATTTTCATGTTTTGTTTATACATTACCAAACTCGGTACTAAGAAAATTTAACGCGAACTATTTTTTTTTTTATTTTTAAAAATTGGGCAAAGTTATATTCACTTGGGTGTTACTTTTCCCTTGCCATTTAAATCCACTTGTAAGCACTTTTAGCCGTTTATATGTGATACTTTGCCCCAATTATGAATGTTTCAAAATCTCGTATAAAAATTTCGTCAATTTTACTTAAGAAAACACCAAATTTTCTAGAATATATAATCAAACAAAACATTTAACCGAAATGTAAAAAAAAAATAAAATTTTGATTGTAAATAATAAACAGTAATACAAATGTGGGGTCCTGGTAGTGATCAGGAAGATAAAAACGGAAACGGCGTTATTCAATTATTTAACAACAATAACATGGCATGGTACATAGTTCATAAGTTTGACAAGGTCCTACGGAACGCGCTGCGAACTGCGAATCTCCTGGGGTCGTTGATGGCCGTCACTGCAGGGTCGACACCACTGTAGCGTCGTGCCACGCCGACTAGGGGACGCGGTGCGGTCCACTCGCTGGTCTCCAGAGGTGGACTGAGGACGTCGATTGCCGGACGGTGGGGTGACTGGCCTAGTTACCTCGGTGATGGGAATCGGAGGGTCTTCCCGGAGAAGGTGCGCCTTGGAGATGACGTTGCTGGTACGGCTTTGGTTGGAGACAGAGGCAGCGGTGACACTGGAGGAGGAAGGGCTGGGCGCCTCAGGAATTTGCGCAGTATATTCCGTCCGTGTTTCCTCTGGCGTAGTGGGGATGTCCGGGATTGGAGCGTCGTTGTTGCCTTCTCCTCGGTTGGATCCATGCACCTGGTAACTGGTTGAGACTCGACTATGGTTGAGCGCGAGTTGTGCTGGGGCCCTAGACTATTGGTCAGCACCAGGAACCTGCAGCGTACTTGGCTGTGGGGGAGCGCAAGCGTGGAGAGCTAGGCTATGGTGGAGCGCTAGCTGAGAACTTCTTGGCTATGGGACAGTGCAAGCAGAACTGGTTTCTGAGCTGGGGTGTTCCGCTTTTATAGCCGCTCGCGCGAGCAGCTATGTTTGTATTCACCACCGTGGGGCGTAGCTTCTGCGCATCGTTCGTGTGCGCTGGTAGTCGGGCGTTTACGCTGGACGAGCGTGGATCGTATAGGTGACGGGGCGTGGCTTCTGCGCTTCGCTCATGTCCGCTGGTAGTCGGGCGTTTACGCTGGACGAGGTGACATAAGTCACCACGCTGTGTAATATTTTGTGGGTAGTATTAAATCATCATCAGTTTCAATCTATCCATAATTTAATGGATTCTGAAACATTGTCCAGCACGTGTAACCATCGATAACACTGTAGGAATGCTCACTTTATGTGGAGATTTAAACTGGATGATGTCGGAGCAAGTTTTTCAAAGTCCAAGCGCTTCATTGTATGGTACTGGTTTATTCTAAGGTCGTTAACTGAATTGTACTTTGATGTTAACAGCATTTTTGTAAGAAAGTTTTCTGCAGCTCTATTCATATTCTCATTTATTTCAAACTTTCTAAATGTTAGTAGTTGCTGAGAAGAACGCTTAACTTGTTTTAATGCAGAAAGTTTAGTTCCAACTTTACTAGCCGTGTCGCATCCTGTTAAGGCCTATGTACTGCAGGAACAGATTGAATAACAGGATAATCTAGAACACCATCAAATTTGTGTATTGGTACAGCACGTGACGTGGTCTGCATACTCCTTCATCACACCATAATGAACCTGTATCTTGTCCAACTTGTGAAAGTGCATCAGTGGCGGACTGGCAAATTTAACCGGCCCGGGAAATTTGGTAGTGACCGGCCTCCTCTCACTTTTATTAGGGTGGCCCATAAAAAATGTTTTTTTTGTGGAAATTTTATTTAATAATAAAACAACAAACATCCACTCTTATTCACTAAAGTATAGACCCTTGCCATGCTGGATCTTTCGAGGTAAAGAATTCTCGGCATGCAGCTTCAACTTCTTCAACTCTTGTGAAATTTCTTCCACGCAGGAAGTGTGCCATCGATCGGAATTAGTGGTAATCTGAAGGTGCAAGGTCTCGACTATAAGCTGGATGAGGTAGAAGCTCTAAATCCAACTCCCTAATTTTCGAGCGAGTTTCAATAGCAGTATGGGGTCTGGCGTTATCTTGCTGTAGAATTGCGCCCCTCCTATATACCAATCCAGGGTAATGCCGACGTAGAGCATCATGCATCCTGTCCAACTGCTGACTATAAAGGTTGGCGTCAATGGTTCTTCCATCAGGAACCAACTCAAAGTGAATAACGTCTTGAAAATTTCACCATACCCACAACTTGACCTTTGTCTGAAACCTTTCTCGTTTTGGGGCAGTTAACGCAGGTTGTCCGATGGTAATCCATTGATTTACTTTGTTAAGATTATTAAAATATACCCGTTTCTCTTCGCAAGTAACGATCCATTTAAAAAACGTTCGCCCCAAGGCCAAGGATTTGAAAGCAGCCGATTGCAGACCTCAACTCGTCTTTCTACCATTGCTGGTGTCAATTCATGTGGAACTTTTCTGCAGCGTCTATTGGCCTTTCCAATTTGATGTAAATGATGCAGTATGGTTTCTTTGAAATAACCAAGTTCTGCTGACAACTTACGAGTACTTGTAGATGAATTAACTTCAACAGCGTCTCGCAGTTCGTTGTTACTCAACAAATTAAGCCGACCAGAACCTTGTTTCCCCTTGAGACTTGTATCTCCACTTCACATATTTTTTTAACTGCGGCGGTTGCAGAAACGTTTTGTTTCCAATAATGACGCAAAATTATCAAAATTTCGTACTTTTCGTCTGCCATTATGACGTTTGTTGTAGCTTAGAAACAAAAGAATAACAAAAGTAAATCGGTCAGAGATATTCGCCTACTTGACTAGTTTTTAATGGTGTATAACAATAGCACATCATTTAATGTTTTTCAAATGCGAGTAAAAGAGCTCTATAAAAACGGCATTTTTTATGGGCCATCCTAAAATATGTATTATAATAATAATTAGGCTGTCAAAATCAAGCCCAGCTAAATTAAATATTTCATACAGTATTTTTCACCTAGCATTTGGGTTGTGACGTCAACTTGCTCCGCCCAAAAACTGCATGGGTAGACACGCGTTCGTGCGCAGAAGGCAATGAAAACCTAGTTTAGAAAGAGATGAAGTATAGTTGTATTGTGAGTTTATTGACAGTGCGTTCAGGTGTTTGAAGTCGCCGGGTGTAAGTAAACGATTTACCTGCAGTCAAACCCATAAGAACAATTTCTGATAATATTGACCGGCCTCAGTACTACCGGCCCACCGGGAAAGTTCCCGGACTCCCGGCGGCCCAGTCCGCCCCTGAAGTGCATCATGAAAATTGACTATGGTGGTGTAGATTGACGAAAATTGTGTGGCAGGATGTATGTGCTGTTTTCGTTATCGGTATAACTTTGCTGGTTGTTAATGAATTACAGGAACTCCAGGAGGGAACATTTGTGATGTCAGGGAATCCAACATTCAGCGGGTAATCCGTACAAAAGAAGCGAGTCAGAAACCATGCACTATCCAATCGAGCCGACAGCTTTGCTGGTTCACGTGGATCCAAAACAAGAGTAGATGCGAAATCGGATGGCAGTTCTCCTCTTGTCTTTGGTTGTAGACACGACACCAGTTTTTGACAATCAAGAATGTCATCAAATGTCTTCTTTCTTTTATCAAAATGATAAGCATCTATTGAAGAAGAAGGTAATTTATCTGGTACACCAATGGAGTTTTGAAAAAGAACTAACACTGTGTCGTGAGTCCCACTGATTCCAGACAAGGTGTCTTCTTGCTGATAATTTAAAGTGATTAAATGATGTTATAAGCATTTTCGACCTACAAACTTCATGGATAGTTTGTGCATTACTAACATGCAGTGGAGTTTTTTTCTACCATCCTGTAACATGTTGTATATGATTTGGAAGATGACATCGCATTTACGTTTTACTTTTGCTGAAGAAACTGATGCTGGAATAAGGTAGGTGAAAAACTGCTCCCAAGCTTCTGGATGATTACATGCGAACATGTCCAAGGAATTCTTTAAATCATGTTCGTCGCAAAATTTATCTTCGAGATCAAAGTCGTAGTTGCGGCATTCATTCCTCAAAATTTCAACACTTGATTTTATAACTTGTAGATCGGACTTTGTCAATAACAGCAGGCAAATCTGCTTCCGAGGAAAAAACAGTCTGTGATAGTCTCTTCTTCTTTGGATATAAAAATGTAATAGTTTCGCCAGAAAGGTTAATAAGCAGTTCCTTCAGTTGTTTGTTAGTGATTGTTCCAACGCCATCCGTAGCAAATATGTATCCAGGCAGTCCTCGTGGTTTGTGGTACAGAATGTCAGTTGCAAATACACCTTTATAGTTATATATTATGCTTGTACGCACAAATACAGAATACAGGGTCCTGAGAATGAGTTCGAGCAGCAAAAAAAGATTTTGCTCTATCCTCTTCACAAATTCGATGTACTTAATTTACTTACTGTCTCCTTTGTATGTCACGTTGTTGCAAATTATGCAGCACTTCCTTGAAGTAAAAGAGCTACAATAACGCGGTTGGTTCACTATCAGGACACGATTCTTTAATTGCACTGGCTTTAAGAATATATGGGCGGTAGCAGTCCATGTGATACATAACACTACCCATGTTTTCTTCTGCAACATCTTTGAAGACACCATCATTTAATTTTTCCGAAGCACTTCGAAGTTCGAAGCTGTAACAATTAACAATCCATTTACTGTTCCATGTGTCTTTTTCCCACATTTTTCACAGCAGCAGATTATGCACAATGACAAATCTAGTCTTCTTCTTTTCACCGGAGAACGTTGAAATTGAATTCCTTCCATCATGTACTCTGTGGGAGAGCTGAAACAACAAAATGTTTTGTTTTAAGATATACAGCCTTCAAATCCAATGATATAAGCCTGTAAACCAATGTATAAAGGGTATCCAGTGAAACTTTGGGTAGACGTCATAGACATCATATTAGGCAGTGTTGCCACATGTAACTGAACAATCACCATTAAATTTATTTTTGAATAAGAAATGTCTTCAGACGGCTTTTGTATTATGTTAAAACAATATATTCTTTAATTGTAGCAAGCAAAGTATTAAACACTTTTAAGTCTCAGTGTGTTAGGTGAATTTGGAGTAATATGGTAATTACGGAAAGGTATATGAAAGTTATTATTAAAAGTAACCTCAAACATGACATGTGTCAACTACAAAAGTAAACAGGAAAATTAAATATGTCTGACAACGTAGCTATCAACACGAACAGCTGTACCAACTTAATAGACAAACGTCATCAAAATAATAATTGGTCGGTATTCTGATCTCATATTTAAATTTAACGTCATGTTTAATTACCATGGCAACATCGTGTATCTCTGTTATATACACATAAAATTATATAAAGCTATATCGTTTTATGTTTACGCTAAACACGACTTTAGTTAGGGACAACTTTAAACATAAGATCAGAATACGGCATGCATATTCTGGTTTTGAATATTCTGGTTTTGAATATTCGGGCGTTGAGTATGCACGCAGTTTATTTTGAGTATTTATTGATATACCTAGCCGATACGATTTGAGATCTGTTATTGAGATAAAATTTAAAGAGTTCAAGACTCCTTCCCCGTATTCCATAGTTTTCCAATTTCGTAAAGAGAGTGTTGTGATCTAAGCGAGCGAAGGCTTTGGACAGGTCAAAAAGAATATTCCCGAAACAAAGTTCATACTAGATCTGTGACCATTTTATTTTAGTCACCTTGTATAACCGTCTGCGACACCGATATAATAACCACATCCATAAGTTAACCTATTTTTCCATTATTATTATTTGTTTACTGCTGTGTTTAGCACTTACCGCGTGTTTACATTTAAAAATACTCAATTATTATTATCCGTATTTTGCTTAGTGTTTTGTGTGTGTGCAGTGATACGTTTACAGGTTAGTCACTAATTACCAAACGCTGTTTGAAATACTGTGAGATTTGTATTATTACAGGAAATTGTATGAAAGATGTCTGAAATAAAGTCAAAGACTAACCTCGAATATGATATTGATTTGGATATCGTCCAAGAAGAAATCAAACTTGAACCCTACTTGGACGATATAAAAAGTGAATTTGGTGATGATGGTGCACATGAAACGGACATAAAAAAAGTTGAAACAACTGCTTCGGTTGACGTGGATGACCAAAATAAAAATAAAAGGAAAAGTTTTACATGTGACGTTTGTGAATTTAAAACCACTCGTAGATCCAATCTTCAAACTCATAAAAACATGCATTTAAAAAAAAATTCACACACTTGTAATGTATCTGGATATAGGACTACTTCTGAAAGGCTTGTCTGTATTCATAAAGTGAATTTTAAAACTCTTCCGTTAGAGGAAAAAGTAAAAATTAAGAAACTCGGGCGACCAATGCCAGAATTGGACCTGAACCAACCAGACCGAGTAGGTACACGCACTTTCACGCGGCATTTTTCAAACGAAATTTACAAAAAACGTCAGTGGATTTCGGGATGTGATAAGGTAAATGCTCTGTTTTGTTTTCCGTGTGCCTTATTTTATTTGGATGGAATGGACAAAACATGGTCGGTAACAGGCTTTAAAGATCTAAAGCATATAAATCAGAAAATAAAAAAACATGAATTTAGTGTAGATCATATAAAGTGTTGTACGGATTTGGCTTTGTTAGGTTCGGTAAATATAGCAGCTCAGTTGGGCTCAGTTTATAGACAAAATATTATAAAATACAATGAACAGGTGAGCAAAAATAGGTACATTTTAAAGAAAATTATAAACTGTATTAAATTTTGTGGAAAATTGGAACTAGCATTAAGAGGACACGATGAAAAGGAGGGTTCTGAAAACCGTGGGAGTTTGCTGGAGTTAATAGATTTTTCATCAGAATTGGATGCAATTTTAAAAGAACATTTGGATAAAGCAACTGTTTTCAAAGGTACATCTAAAAGTGTGCAAAATGATATCCTGGAAAGTATGCTTGCAGTATGTCGTCAAGAAATTATAGAGCAAATCAATAATAGTGATTTTTTAGCAATTCAGAGTGATGAGACAACTGATATTTCAAACCAGTACCAAATGGTTATGATAGTAAGATATTACTACTATGAAAATATCTATGAGAGATTTTGGAGCTTTCTGAGAGTAACTGATAAGTCAGTTGAGGGTTTAGCGCAGTGCATAGAACAGGAGTTGGATAAATTAAGTTTAAATTCGCCGTCTAAACTAATTGCTCAAACTTACGACGGTGCAAATGTTATGAGTGGTGCTGCCGGTGGAGTTCAATCAAAAATAAAATTAAAATATAAACATGCCCATTTTGTGCACTGTTATGCGCACCAGTTAAATTTGATTATGCAGAAAGCAACTAGTCAAAATGCCAAAGTGAAAATTTTTTTCTCAAATTTATACGCAATCCCTACTTTTTTTTCACATTCTACTCACAGATGTGATATATTCGACGAAATTTTAAATCGAAAATTGCCTAGAATTGCAGTTACACGTTGGAATTACAACATCGGGATAGTTAACGTCGTTTATGAGAATAGAGAAAAGTTAATAGAGTGCTTCGAGGAATTGGAGGAAAAATGTAATAAAACTATTACTTGCAAAGAAGCCTACGGTTTGCGAAGAATTCTAGAAGATCCCGATTTTGTTTTTTTCCTCAAATTGTTTCACAAAGTCTTCCCACATGTAGACATATTATTTAATCAATCTCAAGTTAGAAATACCAACAGTATTGAACTTGGGAAAAAAATCGACAAGTTTGAAAAAGATATATTATCTATTAGAAACTCAACCGATGAGCTAGAAGAAGAAATAATTTATATTCAGACAAAACGGAGAAAAGTTAATATTGAAAATAGAAATTCCGTAATCGCTAAAGAAGTGTGCGACGCAATAATTTTTCAGATGAAGGAAAGGTTATCATATAGAGGGCATTTAGAAGCCGCATCTTTAGTAAATGTAGGTAACTTTCTTAGTTATTCAAAGAAATTTCCGACCTCGATTTTCAATTCAGCTGTTGAATCTTATCCAATGTTACAAAACGACAAATTAAGGACTGAGTTGGAGGTAATGTATTCTAAAACTGATTTTAAAAATATAGGCGGCTTAAACATGCTTTCTTGGCTGTCTGAAAATGGTTTAAATGAAACGTTTAGCGAAACAGTGAAATTACTAAAAATTATCGTCACAACTCCAATGTCTACTGTTGAATCAGAGAGATGTTTTTCAACTCTTAAAAGGATAAAAGCATTTTTAAGGAACACTATGGATCAAGAACACCTCAATGCCCTAGCAATGATATCAGTAAATGAGAACTTAATCCATAACATAAACAATTTTGATGAAAAAGTTTTCGAACATTTTATTTCTCAGAAAGACAGAAGACTACATTTTGTGTATAAACAGTAATACTTTTAAGGGATTATTGTGTTGTGTGTCTGTGTGTGTGTGTGTGTTTTTTTTTACGTCTGTACATAAAACCTTTTCTATTTGTATGGAATCGCTCAGCTACTAAAGGCGAGTGTTTATTATATATTATTATGTGTTCATATTCTTCTCAGCAACTAGAGCCCCCCAAAAAAGCCTTTTGATTGTAATTTATGTGAATGCAAGATTGCGACTAATAATTGTTTGAAATTGCATATAAATAATCACACTGGAGAAAAACCATTTGCTTGTGCTTTATGTGTATATAAGAGTACAAAAAAAAAAAACAATCTAAGAAGACACATGAATATTCATACTGATGAAAAACTGTTCTCTTGTAATTTATATGACTACAGGACTGCGACTAAAAGTTGTTTGAAATTGCATATGAGTATCATAAAAATCACACGAAACAATTAAATTTGTAGGAGGCCTTAACTGTCTATGTTGCCTGCCATATTTCCTTACGAAGTGTAAGTGCCGATACCTTTACCTTAATTTTTCATTGAAGAGCTAGAGCTTGCAATATGTTCATGGTATAGTTTGCTTTTTGAATTGATTTCTGTAATAAATGATAAAAGTAAGTTCAATTTCTAATATTTTAACAAATTACCGAACTGTAAAATATTAACAACAGATGTTTAGATAAATATATGACAGATTTTTAACAAAGTTTCAATTTATTTAAAGTACACCGCCGTTGTCGTTAAATGTTCAGTAAAAACCTAAAAACTGACAGCCGCTTATCATACAGTATAATATAATTGTACGTGCCTTAGCTGGTCCATGCCGTGATGGTGACGTTCCGTGTAGTGCGAATCGGCCTTTATGTAGTCGGTGCAAAAAGTGCGAAAATTGTAAGCGTTTGGGATTGTACGGTGCAGTGTCGATAATGTAGCCCCACAAGCACCGTGGTCATTTGATGGTGTAATAAGTGCAAGAGCGTAGCTAAGGCGGGAAAACGAGTTGTTCAAAAACCATGTGGTACATCACGGCGGTCTCTATCACAGGCGATAATGTAACCCCCACTTTCGCGTGGCCGTGTTACGTCACTGGACCGACCACGTTCATCACGGCCATGGACATCCATATGAAGACTATCTATTTTATCACTAAGTTTTGATATTGTAACGTAGTGAGTTGGGGCTGTATAATATAATAAGCTAAATAAATTAAGTTAATCCAATGCCGATGGTAGAGACTTGACTCACATTCGTTACGGGGGCTTTGCTTAGCTTTGCAAGAGGTTCTAATTCAAAGTCAAATTCAACTAACAAATCATGTATTTAACATTGGTGCTTTTAGTTTTACAAGACAATATAAATGTTTCTAAATCCCAGTTCAAAGTACATCGATATCAATTCTTACAAGTCCGGATGTAAAATGCACACACATAAATTATTCTAAGTTCTGATTATATTAAAAGTTATACAAAATTACGTTAAGTCTCAATCACATTAAAAACGACTAAGTACATGAAATGAATTTAAATAATTTAACACAAATATTTTCTAAGTCCATAAAATGACTTTAAATAATTTAACACAAACATTTTACAAGTCCAGAATAGTAATTTAAGTTAATATAAAAACAATCTTACATGTGTTCACATCTTGAAGGGTGTCGATTTACTGTCGGTGCTGCTTGGCTGATGGCTGGGTAGAAAACCATGCTCTGATGCATTTGAGTTACGCTTTTATACAGTAAATCGAACCCCCTCTTACAATCTTTAATGTCTTACCTTATACGCGTGGGTATTGTTAAAACTGTATTAAAGCACGTAGCGAGTATCGGGTTTCATTACTACGTGATTTTCCTAGCATTCTTAAACGCTGTAACTCGATACGCCGCACGTGTGCCTCTATTCAGTTAACGACCTTAATAACTGAATGACGTCACATCAACACTCGTGTACAAGTTAATTTAACAACTTTAATGCAATTTAAGGTTTGGTTAATATTTTAATACTCGTCTTTGTTACAATATACATATGTTTAAATCACAAAATACCACGTAATCATGATTCATAATAAACGCCGTTAATGTATGCAAGTCCTTATCTATGTTAAAGAGCAAATTGTGTTCTATAATGAGATTTACAAAACACAACCACGGTGAAATTTGTCAGCTACTTCATTTTATAGGTAATCATAATAACGTTTGATTTTCTCTATAACAAACAATTGGTAGGTTGTGACTTGTATGTTTTTTCTTTTATTTTCGAAAAGATATTTCTGGCTGTAATTGAATTAAAGAGCACCACTTATAACGTACACAAATATTTTCACACTTTTATCGGCGTTTTAGGTAAGTAGAGTGTTTTATAAAATAAAACCAACACACAATTTGTCATTTTACTTTATTATTATAGTAACATTTTAGTTTCCATATTGTAACGAAGTGGCTTTTTGATTATTTGCTTATGATGGTAGAGACTTATAGCAACTTCATTACGAGTGTTAAAACTTGACGTTTGCAAGAGGTTATTATTTAAAAATACACGATCAAACTAACAACAAATATATTGATATTAATTTAGATACAAACATTATTAAAACTGTTCTACAAATATGAAATCCAAACACTTAACAAGTTCTAAGTCTGATGGACTTAAGACAACATACAAAAACCTTAACATTACTATCTACTTACATGAATAACACATCTTAAATGTAACTCAACCCTTGGCTGATGGCCAAGGGTCTTGGTAAGGCCTCTCGTCTGAGTATTTAATCAGGCATCGTAGTGAGACTCTTGAGAAGAGACTGAATTTACTATGAAAATGGTTCTGTATTTATACTGTCAAGATGTGTTCTTTCTCTCTTACATTTAAACATCTGCCTATGTTAGAACAAGGATTCCATTCATTCTTACATTGTATGAATATAGGTCATGATGTACAACCCACATTAATTTAGTATAAACAAATGCAACATTGTAGTACAATGGCATGATTACGCAATACAACCAGCTGCATCGTCTGATTCATATTCATACAAGTGCATCTTTAGTTAGTAAATTTTTGAAATGATTGCGAAACCCTGTTATATCAAATACAACCAAACGCTAACTTATTAAATACATTTCTGATGTAAATGTTTTAAGTTATTTATCAATTAATCCACTATATTACAATATCACAAAAAAAAATTGTTAACTACTCATACGTTTTTGCTTTTCTTTTCGAAGAGACATTTCTACTTTTTTTTTAAATGCAATTGAATGAATACGCATTTTTTTATAATTGGACAGTAAAATGTTGCTAATATAACACTTGCTGTCTTTAACACAACTTTCGAAAACTCTTGATTACAAAGGCAAGTCTCATTTAAAATCCCAGAAAGCTTTAAGAAAATGGTTATTTTGTTCTAATTTACTAGGAGAAATTTGTAACGAGGCCGTCAGCTGTTGCAAATATTTAGAATGAGGGAGAATGAGGATGTTATTTGCTCTAATACTTTCATATGCTCCTGTAGATTGCATGTAAATTAGAAAAGCCGTCATTATTGTTCGTGGCGAATAACGGTTTTTAGTATATAATATAAGTTGTATTTCATTTACGCACAAAAGCATATTGCAAAAATATATTTTCGGTGTCAACGTATCATTTATTTCTATATGATATAAGCAGGTCATATTTTCAAAATCAAGGTGATATATAATTATGCTCTGGGCAAGAACCGGTCTTTAACTTTGCCTTATCACAATGAAAAGTTTGTGTTTCGTCTTTGTTATTTTTATAAGTGTAGCTTGTTAAAACACAATCTTTTTCAAAATGTTTTATGCAAACTCCATAATTTACATGGGAGTCCCAATTTTCCCGTGGAATACACCTCTTCCACTTATTTGCTAAGTCTGTTTCTTTCGGAATTTGAAAAGTAGTTCACATCCTTCTTTGGAGCTCTTATAAGTTACTGTTACACATATTGGCATATTGTTCTGTATATTACACACAAATACCAAAAACCGTATTTACTAGTAAATTAACCTGAAAGGAGCTGTAGAACATAAACACCCGCCTATTCCTCTCATCAGAATCTATCGCAGAGACGCGACGGTTCGGCCCGGTTACGTCACAGCCCCTACTACCACCTTCACGCCTGTAATAGAGACCACCGTGCGTACATGCATACATGATTTAGAAATTTTTATGTGCAGCTATATTCTTTATTATAGTCTCGGATTAGACAAAGCTCTCATAAATTAATAGTACTTTTTATTTACTAGATCTATGACCCTTTTAACCACCTTGTACAATGTGTCTACGGATAGGTGATACAAGAGGAAAAACTTTTTTATTATTGATTTCTCAGAAAATTTTATTCTTGATAATAATTTTTGATGTGTTTAATAGTCTTATTTCTCATGTTACTTTTCCTGCAGGTAATCATTTAAGACTTAAATTCGCAATTTTCCTCAGTTTTGGACTTTGAAAAAATGTCTGAAATTTTTTATTATTGATTTCTCAGAAATTTGATTCTTGATAATACTTTTTGCTGTGTTTAATAGTCTTATTTCTCATGTTACTTTTCCTGCAGGTAATCATTTAAGACTTAATTCACAATCTGAAATTTTTTCCAAGTCCAAAACTGAGGAAGTAACATGAGAAATAAGACTATTAAACACAGCAAAAATTATTATCAAGAATAAAATTTTCTGAGAAATCAATAATAAAAAAGTTTTTCCTCTTGTATCACCTATCCGTAGACACATTGTATAATCGTTTACGGCGCCGATATAATAACCACTTCCACAATTCCAAAAGTTAACCTATTTTTCTGTTAGGTGCTTAGTTTTTGTGTGTGTGTGCAGGGATGCATTTTTATATGTATTTTTATATAAGGTAAATTACAGGTTAGTCACTAGCTACCAAACGCTGTTTGTAATACTCATTGTGATTTGTATTATTACAGGAAAACGTATAAAAATGTCTGAAACAAAGGCTAACCTCGAATATGATTTCGAGTTGGTTGTAGTTAAAGAAGAAATCAAACTTGAACCCTACTTGGACGAAATAAAAAGTGAATTTGGTGATGATATCCTTTACAACGCGGAACAAAAATATAATTTCAATGAAACTAACGCTAATATTAGCCAAAACTTAGGACGGAATACGAAAGAGGAAACTACAATTATAGAGAGTAGTGTACATGAAACAGATAAAATAAAAGTTGAATCAACTGATTCGGTGGACGTGGATGACCAGAATAAAAATAAAGGGAAAAGTTTTGCATGTGACTTTTGTGAATTTAGAACGACTTGTAGATCTAATCTTCAAACTCATAAAAATGTGCACTTAATAAAAAAGCCAAATATTTGTAACCTATGTGAATATAGGACTACTTCTAAAAGCAATTTTGTACGGCATTTGTCTATTCATACGGGAGAGAAACCGTTTGCTTGCAATTTATGTAAATACAGGAGCATAACTAAAAGCAGGCTGAAATTACATACGAGTAATCATACAGGAGAAAAATCATTTGCCTGTAATTTATGTAAATACAAGACTGTAAGTAAAACCTATTTGAACACCCATATGAATATTCATAGGAAAGAAAAACCATTTGCCTGTAATTTATGTGAATATAGGAGTGTAACTAAAAAAAATCTAGAAAGACATGTGAATATTCATACTGGAGAAAAACCATTCGCTTGTAATTTATGTGAATACAGGAGTGTAACTAAAAGCAATCTGAAAACTCATATGGGTATTCACACTGGAGAAAAACCGTTTGCATGTAATTTATGCGACTACAGGAGTGCGACTAAAAATTGTTTGAAATTGCATATGAGTAATCACACTGGAGAAAAACCATTTGCTTGTACTTTATGCGATTATAAGGGTACAAACAAAATCAATCTAAAAACCCACATGAATATTCATACAGGAGAAAAACCATTTGCTTGTACTTTATGTGATTATAGGTGTACAAAAAAAATCAATCTAAAAACACACATGAATATTCATACTGGAGAAAAACCATTCGCTTGTAATTTATGTGACTACAGGAGTGTGACTAAAAGTTGTTTGAAATTGCACATGAGTAATCATACTGGAGAAAAACCGTTTGCCTGTAATTTATGTGCATACAGGAGTGTAACTAAAAACAAACTGAAAAGACATATGCGTATTCATAAGGAATGAAAAAGTAATATGCAGTTAAATGATACAAATTTGAAGGAGTAGTTGGCATTAAAAGTGACTTACCCCTAAAAAAAAGACATTTAAAATTAAGTTAACAATATTGCTTTGTTTCGTTGTTTTGCGCAACACCATAGCAAACACAAGTTACAACTGCTGCTGAGCATTCGATGACGTCTTGTGAGAAATGTTTCGATAGCTCGTTACTACTAGGTGGCATATAAAGAACTTACACGTATGTGGACTAGTATTTTTAAATATCTGTTTAAATAAGTAAAAGAAGTTTCTTTTGAAAGGACTTCATTTGTTTTTTTAACTTTTAAATTCTGTTCTAGCTAATAAGATTACAATCAGGCGGGTGTCAGACAGCACTTCGACCGTCAGCAATCGATCGGCAAGTTGTTAAAGTTATTGTCACACAGAATGTGTCGACCACAATAGTTTACACTAGGCGTGGGCAACCTTTTTCTGTAGGGGGCCAAACAGAAAAATTTAGTATGGACCACGGAGCAAAACAAAAACAATTGATAATAATAGTATTTATTTTAAAAAAAGAGAGAGAAGGTATACCTAGATATGTAAGTATACCGTTGGTATTACAATAAAATTAATAAACTTCAATAAACAAATAACTTCTTGATTTAATGAAATTTACACACGAAACAACTGTCTCCATTACGCACGTGAATGTGAATGATTTAGCACAGAGGTTTTCTTGATGAATAATACAGTGAAATGCGAACAGATTATTAATGTCAATATTTCTCTTTGATAATTCTGATTTTATTTTAGCCACCACTCCCACACTTTTCACTATCATCGCAGGAGCTCCATCAGTAGTGACACCGCTTAACTTTGCCCAGTTCAGCACTAAAACCGTTAACAATTTCTTCAGAAATGTCTTCTCCCGTTGTATATAGTGTCTTTCATGGCTCGAAGCACGAGCAAATCTTCTGTTATATATCCACGCCAGGTTTACACTAAGGTTTAATGTTCTGTGGTTAACACTTATTTACGAGAAGCTGATCATTTTTTCTGTAATTACAATTATTCGTGTCATAAAAATTAAAATACCCTAACTTTTTGGAAAGTAAAAAATGTCATCATCATCATTGAATACGCTGGCAATGTTTGATCATATAATGACCTATTGTCTCTAACTAAACAAATTAATTTTCTCTTTCTACGGCTGTCCACCTCTCCATGGAATAATACTAATAAATATAAATAATAGAATCAACAATTTCACTGCTAGAACCCGATGAACATGTACGCCGGGACTGTTCATCGACCACCGACCAAAATTTCAAACGGTCAGTCGTAGTATGACGGGGTACATTTAAATATACTGGTTTAAAAAGTTGGTCGGTTGAAGTAAGAACTCTGTCTTACACCCCTCCTTAAGATGTCTCAAAGATGTGATTTTCTAGGTTCTTGTAGTGTAGTATGTTGTAAACCTTTTTGAGTGGAAAATTTTAAACCAAGCTAAAAGCTGGATTACATGGTTTTCTAGTTTTAGCTTTTTTTTATTTCTTTATCAACTATGTGCGTATCGTAAAATATCTATACTCTATACGTATTCATTTAAATAAAACTGTGCTTTAACAATCGCAATGAAAAATCATATATTTGTCACTTCCTTGTAAATTGTAAAAAATTAAATTTGTAGGAGGCCTCAGCCTTTTATGTTGCCGGCCATATTTCCTTACGAAGTGTAAATGCCGATACCTTTACCTTAAGTTTTTGTTGAACAGCTAGAGTTTCCAATAGGTTCATAGTCATAGTACAGTTTGCTTTTTGAATTGATTTCTGTAATAATGATAAAAATACTTATAAGTTAAATTTCTAATATTTTTTGTAAAATATTAACAACAGATGTTTAGATAAATATATGACAGATTTTTAACAAAGTTTCAATACTTAAGCCAGATAAAGTGCAATCACATGCGTGCAACAAGGTCTCAAATTCCACAGATGACGTCTCGCTGTGTTATTGCAAGTGGTATATCTTGCAAATGAAGTGAATGATTTTAACCCAAACTGTTCCTTTAAGTTTGTATAATTATAAAGACATTCTTGAAAAACGGCATTGAAATAATTATACATCTTGGTGTTTAACAGTATAGATGGAATATACAAATATACCTATTGTAAATGATTAGATTTTGAATATTTGTACATTGAGTTAGCGACAAATCCATGTAAATAAATAAGATTTCACATACAACTGTTTAAATAATTTTATTTAATAAACATAAAAGAAAATATTGTTGGTTATTATTCTTTAATTGTAAGGTTCTTAACGACTTCTTAAAAACCTTTAACAAAAACAAATAATAAACAATAATGAGTAATGCTAATTGAAGAATTAATATAACTATTCATTTAATTACCATTGATGAATGATGTTTAATTTAACTGAACAGTCATTTATTTTGCTTTTCATTCATTTTTTTTTTGTTTTTCATGAGATGCTTGATAACTATGTACAATTGAGATTTGTAAATATCAGTTGATATTTAGTACTTTATTTACAATAAGTATATTAAACCCAAACAGTATGGCCTTATAAGGGACGAAGTCCCTGTTGATACAATTGTCCTTGATATCGAGAAAATTTGATAGTTTTAATTGTCGGTATTTAAGCATTTATAGTACTAAGATTATTAATAAAACCATGCTGGTATTTGTATTAAGTACATTTTACACATAGCACATCCTTTACTTTGGTAAATTCATTTATGTACTACATACTGGCAACCTGGATAGCTCAGTCAGGTAAGTACCTCCTAGCTAGCCGGTTGACACGGGTTCGATTCCAGCGGTGGCCAATTTGCATTGAATTCGTTAGTTAAGGCTTAGGCTTTAGGTGCATGAATGTGTTGTGGATGAAAGCTGGTTGGAGCGTGATGCAAGTTTAAAATGGACCCATCAGCGTGTGAATGAGCCTCAACACTGCATTGCGGTAGAAGAGGAAATGGATTATGTGTGTACTAATGGAAAGCTGATCCCTATGTCCCTTAAAGGGAATAATGGGAAATATTATTATTATTACGTGATAGTAGTAGTAGTAATAGTTTGCTAAGTGTGGAGAAGTGAAGGTCAGTGTGAGAAGTCTAACAAAAATCAACAAAGATTTTTAGTTTCAAGAATAGTAGTGACAGGGTGTCCAAAAAATAAGTGTATTTTTTAAATATCTCGAAAACGATTTAAGATATTATACATTATATTCATAGATTTTAAATATGCTTTCGACTCCGTCAACAGAGCAAAGTTAATAAAGGAATTAATAGAGATAGGAATACCTAAGAAGCTTTAATGTATAGAATGCACATAAATATAACTTGTAAACTTTCAAAATTACGCAATGTATTACAAATTGAAAGAGATAATGTAAATATGTTAGAAAAACTATACAAGACCGGTAAATTTCAATTTATAGAAGAGAACCTAAATTTCGTAACTAAGGAGTTTATTAATTCTCAGTTACGAAATGTAAACTAAAAACGCGTAGGTGGATAGAGCAGGGCAAAGCTTTTGCATTGTCTTTGTATAAAAGAAGTCCACGTTTGTATAGATATATATTTGCAATCATATTTCCATTTACCCTCCACTAGAACTTTGAAATATATTTTGTCTAAAATTCCATTAGAAACCGGAATCAATCAAGCTATTTTAGACTACTACTTAAAAAGTTAAGTAACAAAAATGAATATTGCAGATTGTTATTGTATTTTAATTTTTGATGAGATGTCTTTAAGTCAAGGATTTGATTATGAATATCATAAGCAAATGATAAGTGACTTTGAAGACTTAGGTTCAATAGGTCGAACAAGCAAGCCGGCCAATTATGCTCTTCTTTTTATGGTTCGAGGTATACGAAACCAATGGAAACAAGTAGTTGCTTATTATTTTACAGCTAATACTATTGGAACATGGAATCTTATGATCCTTATTAAAGAAATAATATGTCAGCTTCAAGGGATTGGTTTACTTGTTATAGCAACAGTTTGTGATCGGAGTTCAACTAATTAGTCAGCTTTATCAAAATTAGGTTCCCAGAAGCATCCCAGGCAAAGCCCATATTATTTCTTTGTTAATGATCAACCGATTGTTACTATTTTTGATGTGTCACATTTGTTAAAACAACACACCTAATGCATTATTGAGATGCAAAATTCAGTTTGAACTTCACAAATTTGCAAAATTTGAATATATCCAGTCTGTATTTAATTTTGACCAGCAAAAAGTTAAGTCTTTGCCTAAATTGAAAAAAGGGCATTTTAATTTCGTAGATTCCTAATGTGAAAATGAAGGTGAAGGTTACTGCTGCCCAGCTAAGCAGCTCTGTAGCTAGTGCTATAGAAACTTTCGCTACTTTTGCGAATATTTTACCTTCCGAATCAATTTTCACGCCAGAATTTGTTCCGAAAATTGATCATTTGTTTGAGTCTTTGCGCTGTAATAATGTTAATTCTTCCAATGGAAAAGTTTACAAGTGTTCGGTCACAAAAAATTATACAGGGTGTCTCTAAAATGCGTGGACACGGCTTAACCACAGATTCCTGGGCGCAAAATAAGATGATTTAACCCAACTTACGTATATCCAAATTCGTTTCGTTAAGCCAGTATTCTAGTTCAAAGTTCTTTGAAAAAAAAAGAATTTTTCTTATAACAACAAGACGCTTGTATCGATTTGGATGATATTTGGCATGTCACTCCATATGGACATAAGACATCTTTTGAGATGATAATAGTTATTATCAATGGACCACTACTGTATGAAACATGTGTGTCACAGCACATATCAGGCAGTAACTCTTTAATGGCAAGACCAATAATTAAAATAATATTTTTTTCAGTAAGAAGCATTCAATAGTAAACTTTTTTGTCTCTTTCAAATTTGTGATATCTGTTACGGTTTAATCACAAAAATTTAAAACCTGCATTAAAAATTAGAGTGAAAATTTATTTTGTGTAAAATTAATTTTAAATACAAAAACAACAACAACGACCCGTTAGAGGTGAGATCTCAGGAATTTTAATAAATTAAAGGGCAAAATTATTTTAAAATTGTCGATCCAACGTGAAGCTTTATAACATAAGCTGCTCCCAAAGTAAGGATCAGTACAATATATTTAAAAAACTGTTTTAACCGTCAGTATTATAATATTCTATTTCTTGCAGCTTCTTATTTTTGTTCATTCATACTTTTACTACATTTTTTGTCAGTTTACGTCTTTGAATATTTTATATTCAATCCTGTATTCATTCTAAAAGGTGGTACGCTAGTGACATACCAGAAACATTCAGCCGCCATATGCATCATCTTTCTTGGTCTCACGTATGTTTTGTGTAGCCTCATTCCTGTAGCTTTATATTCTAAGGCTCAGGCCATAGAGAAACGTCAGCTCAAAATCAAGAAGGTCGTAGGTAATAGTAGATTATTCTACAAGTAAAGAAAAGTGGCAGTTTTCTAGCGAGTGGAAAATGTTTGATTCACGAGCGTTAGCGAGTGAATTACAATTTCACTTGAGTAATGTTAAGAATGAATGCGCCAGTATCAAGAACCATACAAGATAGGTTTTATTTAGACACAACATTTACATTATAAACTGAACAACATTCACTTTATTTATGACTATTTATATGACAACCGCATACTTGATATACATATAAATATAATCTTAACACTTCCCCTCAAGTAAAGGTTCATATGAATTAAATACTCTTCAAACCAGCATAACTCATACAATGTTCGTGTTTGAATCTACTTAAACTCTTCGTCAGAAAATCTGCAATTTGGTTATTTGTTGATACATAATTTAAAATAAATGAATTAAATTTTAAAATTTCGCGAACAAAATAATGCCTGATATTTATGTGCTTACTCCTATTGTGATACATAGGATTATTGGCTAAATTGATCGCGCTCTGATTACTACTATAGTTCGTTGGGCCTCCCTCAAACATACCCACGTACTCGTATCTTGTACAGTCTGGATCCAATTTGTTGAAATTCTTTTTACGTCATCGGTCTAGTTCTTATTGGAGGTTTACCTCTACTTCTATAGGCGTCTTGCCTACATCTCCATTCAACTATACATTTTGTCCGCCTATCATCTGTTAATTAAGAGTTTACTTTTCATTTTGTAGGAGAAATTCATTGTAGTAGTTACTTTGTATGAATAATCAGTTACGGCGCCGACACAATAACCACTTCTAAGACCCACAGAACACAACAAAAAGAGAAGACAAATCCCAATACTAAAAACTCTAACTGCTTCAGTATCGCCATCTCTTGCAATTGGCGGGTACTATTGAGCAACGGCGCGAAATTTAATTGCATCCTTGACATGTCTTTAATTTGTATTTTCTTAATTTTGTGTTTTGTATTTTATATACTGCACTTTCTTTGAGTATCAAGTAGTGTTTTATCATATTTAAAAAAAGTGCAGTAATAAAATGCAAAGCACAAAGTCTGAAACAAGAAATTAATTAAGAAAGAATAACAGTAATAAAACACATATTAGTGTAAATGGTATTTATTATTTATAAAATGGTATAAAACATTGCCACAGTTTTATTGGTATACGAAAAAATAAAAAAATTATGTATATAAATAAGGTGCTACTATAGTATAAGAAAATTACATTATTTACAATTATTAGTGTACCACAACAGGAAAAATGCTAAAAACTATTTTTTTTATACCTACCTACTTTTTTTTGTATTTTACATAAAAATCATATACACTTTTTTGAAAACTATCCGCATTTAGGCGAGGAGTTTCTTTGCCACAAAGAATTCTGTTGACAATTTTGATATAATTAAAAATTATTAAGTTTGAAAAATTATTAATAATCTCTTTTTCTAAATCTTGTGTATGCTCACAAAAATTAAAATTAAAATTTACACTTGCCCTCACAAATTTTTTTATTTTATAACTAAGCTGTGTTTGGGAAATAACTTGGGGTAAGTACCATGAAACACAATTGTAAACTTCTAATAATTTTTGTCTAAAATGTTTATTGCAGTATATTAAGTTGCATTCGTCGTACTCTTTTAGTAATAAAAATTCATCAGAACCGGACCTTTCCCCAAGATTTAATATATTCTTGGAACAAACATCACAATTTTTGAATTGAGGTTTAATATTTTTTGCTATAAAACCACTAATATAATTTATAGCATCAATCTGTAAAGGCCGATTCCAAGGAATATTTTCTGTCAACAACGGAGGTGTAAAAGACTGAAAAGAATACTGTGGTTTTACTACGTTTTGTGTAAGAAAATGTTTCAGATTAATTAGTGTACCTACAGATTTATCCTTTTCACAGTTTGATCCAAATGAATGTGATGTGGCGAAATTATTTACAAGTAAAGTTTTGAAATAAGGTCCGAAAGCTGAGCAAGAAGGATTGATATTTCTAACGCCGTACTGACGAACCTGACCGAAAAAGTTTTCTAGAGGATCCTGATTAAATGCTCTAGTACCAAAAGATTCAAAGTTAAAATTTTGCAAATGTTGTCTAAGCAACTGAAATCCATGCAGAGTTAAAATCCAATTTTTTAAAACATCTGGTTTGGCTCGATCAGTAGGACGGTTACGTATAAATTCCATACTATTGAAAATAGGAATGGCTCTGTCCCACATATTTTTTTGTTTGGAATTACCTTTAGTTTTAGTTAAAGTCCTTAACGATTTTCCTATTTTTTTGTAGCCCATACCCCCATTAACGCTATCAAATACTTCATCTAAAAATTTAAGAAGCTCTGCAGTATCTTTTCCATCTTCCGACATTACCGTTTTGCCATCAGGAGTACTTCTTTTAGTAATAGCAAATTCATTAATACCTGCAGCAACTGATCTACTAAATATTTGACTACAAAGAGAAACTTTCATTTTTCGTATTTTATTTGGAAGTACATGAGCTTCCGTTAACTTTGGCATTAGCCTCAAATCACCAGATGCTACATCTATGTGGTAAGCATCGACAATGTGTGACCATTTAGCAATTTGTGTGTTATTATCGATAGTGAATTTTAAATTTTTTGTTAACAAATTATTTCTTATGGATTTTAGAAGATGTGGAGGATCGAATAAAGGAATCACCGTCATGCCTTTTATTTTAATAATATCATACCTTACATCTTCACCCTTACGAAAAGAATTTGCTTTAGTTTCATCTAAAAGCATTTTTATGGCACGCACATTAGTTGCTCCTTGATCACACACTGATGCTATAATATTTAAACCAGCTGCTGCAGCTAAATTTACTATTTCTTTAAACGTACGCACGATATCAGGTGCAGATGTAGAAGATTTACAAAAAGAGTAGGCAACAGGCTGCTTCCACTTTTTATAAATTCCCCTTAACATCCACACCATTACGTGATTTGCTAATAAAGGAGTACGACGTAAGCCATCATCTTCAAACCCTTCTACAATGTCTTGATGTTTTAAAAACGATAAATGTGGTTGTAAAGACATTTCATCAAATATCAATATACAATATTTGTTTTTACTATGAAATTTATCTGATTCGACTCGATATTTTAAATTTTCAAAAATTACATTAGATATACCAGGAGTTATGGGAATATTACGTAATAATTTTCGAAGCGTTTCAGTACTAGGTAATGCAAAAAAATTTGACATAACTTTGTAAGCTTTTGGAGACTGTTTGTATATACTTAACGAAAATATTTTATCGTCTAAACTATAAACTCTACCTTTTTTTTGTTTTCCAAAATTCTGGAGCTGCGATTCACAAAATCTTGCAACTACAGGATCTAAATTACCGAGGAGAGCATATTCTGGTTTTCTTATTACTTTTTGAGCATACGCAAGTTTAGTTTTAAGTGACACGTTTTTCTTTTTCCAATGCAGTGCTTGTCTTTTAACCCTTATAATTTCCTTATAGAATAACTTCTTCCGTGGAGTTAAATTTGACTGATAATTAACACCAGCAAGGCCAAGAATTGATCCTAAAATTAACAATAGGAACAAAGATAATAGTAGGTATATATATATTTTTTAAGCATAAATAACTTACTTTTGGAAGGCACAGATTTCTTGCTTAGAGGTGTTTTTTCCTTTATAACTGTTTTGCCAAACAGGGAACGCCTTACTACTCTTGGGGTAGCTACAGTGGTAATATCTATAAACATATTAATTTGAAATTATAGTACAATTTGAAACAGTAAGTTAATTTTACCTGTAAATGTTGAAGTAGAAGGAACATCTGATAAAAAGGGGCTTGTTAATTCTTCTTCAAAATGAGTAATTCCTACAATAAAATATTTATAAAAAATATACCTACTGGTTACTTAGAAGATACTTAACACTGAATGTACATGCATACCTTTTGAAGTAGATGGCATATCTAGAATAGATGACACATACGTTTGCCGTTGTAGAATTCCTAAAATATAGTAACACATATTAGGATAATTAGGGTAAAAACAGACGAGGCGGTTTACGTCGAGTCGACGAATTTTATCAAATGGTTCACATGGGACGCCCATGTCAAAACGGTGTCGATTTGATGGTATTCCGTTACCTTACAGCATGGTATATCAATTTGTAAGTAAACTTCGCACGTCTGAACTGTCATATTTGTTAGTATGAAATGTGTCAATTCAGAAAGTGTGCCGCGTGTTTGTCGCGGGGAAATCATCAAATCAGATGTCGAATCGACTGCTGCGTCATGTCGAATGCAATGTGTACTGTTTCAGGTGATTAGATAAAAGGATATGTCGAATCGACAGTCGACTCGACTGCCGACTTGACACAAATCGCCCAAAGCAAAAGCTTACCTTTTTCTATAATTTTTGTGGATGGTGTAATTCGTTTCCTGGGTGAATATTTTAACAATATGGGAGTACTTGGCATTTCTGTAGGTAGGGTAATTGTTGATTTATCTGTCACGGTTTTTGGTAAATCAATACCTTCTCTAATTGGCTCTAACATCTCTAAAGTAATGTTTTCAACATTTATAGGATCTGTAATTTACATCACATAAATTAAAATAAATATACCTACTTTAAAAATAAATGCTCAATGATTAGATTCTTATAAGTACCTGGTAGATTTAATGTGGGAACAGCATCTTTTGATAATTTGTTATTTGGAGCGCAGTATTTTTCATCAAAATGTCTATGGCAAACTCTATTCGAATTATAAATTTTTATAGCAGCTTTTAGTTTTAATGGTTCGCTGCCTGTTGCTGCCAACCATATCTTAAAGCGTTCCCAATTTTTGGTTGGATTTGGGAAACTATGAAAGGGTAATAAAGCCTCTTTACAATTTACAAAAGCACACTTCCTTCTGCCCATTCTGCTTAACTAAATAATAATTACATAATTTCTATAATAATTATCTTACAAATATTTTTTAAACTTACTTTTAATAAAGTAGGTAGTTCTTTGTATCGAATAATTTTCACAACTATGTTTATATTTATATTTTCTGCACAACCTTCTGCACCAATGTTCAAACTTTAAATAGCTTTGCTTCATGATATTACTTCTGACAAACCCCCTCATATTTTTTAGTATATACTTACAAGTGAGGTGGATATTTGGTAGTTAAAAAAACAACCATTAATTTTTCTTGAAAGATTTACAGACCTAATAACTTTGCAAGGGATAAAGGCAGTAAAGCAAATTGAGTTATGAAACAAGATATAATATTTCCTTTAACTTACCCTACAGCTGCATATTTCACACACAGTCGTTTTTAAAATACAGTATGTCTTACAAACTATTAGCAGTGGAAAATTAAGTAAAGATTGACTTTCATATGGGTAGGCAACTACTTAGCTATTTAGTTTCTTATAATAATCTTTGGATTTAGTAAGCATCATGTAAATACATAATACTGCACCCTATAGAACACAAAATTAGATGTATTAATAGTTCTTGTAAAGGAAAGATAATATACTTAAATAGATAAAAATTTAAAATTATCTATACAAAATTAGGATCTCTTAAATTCAGAAGCTGTGAATTTTCAATTTTTCCAGTTTATAAAACACACTATACATATATACATTCACCAAATCATTCTTTTAAATTATGATACAAAAAAAACTTCATATAGTAATAATATACAAAACCGTTTAAAATCTCACCGTCATGACACTAATGGCAATATTTTATCACGCTTATTTAACTTAATAGGCTCGGCTGGCGTTCATGCACTTCAGGAATAGTTGTACTAATAAATTACAATGATAGACGTATTTTTTGGATACTTGTTATTCTTTGCAAACCTTTTTAAATTTAAAATAAGAAGTTTGTTTATATAATGCGCTCATATTTTTCCCATGGCGGAAACTTTCGAGTTTGCAATTTTTAAAGATAAGGTAGGGCACTTTACAGTTTCAAGGATAAATTGGAAATTATTCGCATTGCGAACAGCGTCATCTCTTGGATTTGGCGCGCTATTCTTGTGCACGCATCTGCTATCTCAGTTTGATAAGCATGCTAAGACCTATTTTTTCTCTATGACACATTATTATGACTTGCTGGTAAAAATATTCAATTATTATTATACGCTCGTTGCTTGTGTTTGGTGTGTATGTGCAGGGATTAATTATTATATGTATTTTTAAATAATTACAGGTAAACTCTTTGTAATTTGTATTATTACAGGAAATTGTATAAAAATGTCTGAAGTAAATTCAAAAGTTAACCTCGAATATGATTTGGATTTGGATATCGTCAAACAAGAAATCAAACTTGAACCTTACTTGGACAATATCAAATGTGAATTCGGCAATGATGATATCCTTTACAATATGGAACAAAAACATAATTTCAATGGGACTAACACTAATATTAGCCAAAACTTAGGTCGGAATAAGAGGGAGGAAACTGTGACTGTAGAGCGCAGTGTACATGAAGTGGACAATATAAAACTCATAACAATTGATACAGTTAATCCCTATGATGAGGATGACCAAAATAAAAAGAAAAGTTTTACATGTGAATTTAAAACAAACCGTAGATCCAATCTTCAATCTCATAAAAAGATGCATTTAATAAAAAAGGCACTTATTTGTAATGTATGTGGACATGAGACTACTTCTAAAAGCCATTTTAAACAACATTTGTATATTCATACTGGAGAAAAACTGTTTGCCTGTAATTTATGCGAATACAGGAGTAGAACTAAAAGTGATCTGAATAAACATATGCGTATTCATACTGGAGAAAAACCGTTTGCCTGTAACTTATGTGAATACAGGAGTGTAACTGAAAGCAATCTGAAAAGACATCTGAATATTCATAGGGGAGAAAAACCATATGCCTGTAATTTATGTGAATACAGGAGTAAAACTAAAAGTGATATGAATAAACATATGCGTATTCATAGTGCAGAAAAACCGTTTGCCTGTAGCTTATGTGAATACAGGAATGTAACTGAAAGCAATCTGAAAAGACATCTGAATATTCATAGGGGAGAAAAACCATATGCCTGTAATTTATGTGAATACAGGAGTAGAACTAAAAGTGATATGAATAAACATATGCGTATTCATACTGGAGAAAAACCGTTTGCCTGTTCTTTATGTGAATACAGGAATGTAAGTGAAAGCAATCTGAAAAGACATCTGAATATTCATAGGGGAGAAAAACCATATGCCTGTAATTTATGTGAATACAAGGGTGTAACTAAAAGCAATCTGAAATTGCATATGAAAATGCATACTGGAGAAAAACCATTTGCCTGTAATTTATGTGAATATAGGAGCGGAACTAAAAGTGATCTGAATAAACATATGCGGATTCATACTGGAGAAAAACCATTTGCCTGTAATTTATGTGAATACAGGAGTGCAACTGAAAGCAATCTGAATAGACATTTGAATATTCATGGGGGAGAAAAACCATTTGCCTGTAATTTATGTGAATATAGGAGTGGAAATAAAAGTGACCTGAATAGACATATGCGTATTCATACTGTAGAAAAACCGTTTGCCTGTAATTTATGTGAATACAGGAGTGTAATTGAAAGCAATCTGAAAAGACATTTGTATATTCATAGGGGAGAAAAACCATTTGCCTGTAATTTGTGTGAATACAGGACTGTATCTAAAAGCAAGTTGGAATTACATATGAGTAAACATACAGGAGAAAAGCCATTTGCCTGTAATTTATGTGAATACAAGAGTGTAATTGAAAGCAATCTGAAAAGACATTTGAATATTCATAGGGGAGAAAAAACATTTACCTGTAATTTGTGTGAATACAGGAGTGTATCTAAAAGCAAGTTGGAATTACATATGAGTAAACATACAGGAGAAAAGCCATTTGCCTGTAATTTATGTGAATACAAGAGTGTAATTGAAAGCAATCTGAAAAGACATTTGAATATTCATAGGGGAGAAAAACCATTTACCTGTAATTTGTGTGAATACAGGAGTGTATCTAAAAGCAAGTTGGAATTACATATGAGTAAACACACAGGAGAAAAACCATTTGCCTGTAATTTATGTGAATACAGGAGTGTAACTAAAATCAATCTGAAATTGCATATGAAAATGCATCCTGGAGAAAAACCGTTTGCTTGTAATTTATGCAAATATAGGAGTAGATATAAAAGTGATCTGGATAAACATATGCGTATTCATACTGGAGAAAAACCGTTTGCCTGTAATTTATGTGAATACAGGAGTGGAACTGAAAGCAATCTGAAGAGACATTTGAATATTCATGGGGGAGAAAAACCATTTGTCTGTAATTTGTGTGAATACAGGAGTATATCTAAAAGCAAGTTGGAATTACATGTGAGTAAACATACAGGAGAAAAACCGTTTGCTTGTAATTTATGTGTATACAGGAGTGTAACTAAAAGCAAGTTGAAATTACATATGAGTACTCATACCGATACAAATTTAAAGGGGTAGTTGGGTTTTTTTTGTTTTGTGCTACACTGCAGGAAACACAAGTTGCAGCCGTTGCTAAGTTTTTACGACGTCGTGTTTGGAATGTTTCGCCAGTTTTTACTACAATAAATATAGGCAACAGATAAAGAATTTGTAAGTGTGTGGACTAGTTTTTGTTAAATATTTGTTTAAATAATTAAAGTAAGTCTCATTAGAAAATACTTCATTTATTTTTTAACTTTTAAATTCTTTTCTAGGTAATAAAATTACCATTAAGATGCCTCAAAGATGTGATTTTGTCGGGTGCCGATGAAAGATTGATTCACGCATTTCTCAGTTGCAAGGAATCTCAAAAAGGTTAAAATTATACGAACCTAAAATTAATAAAGTAAACTTTGTAGCTTCAGAATATAATGTAGTATGTTACAAACATTTTTGAGTGGAAAATTTTAAAGCAAGCTAAAAGCCACATTACATGGTTTTCTTGTTTTAGTTTTTTTTTTTAATTTCTTTATTAACGATGTATGTATCTATACGTATTAAGAGTGTCAACATTTACATAAAACTGTGTTTTATCAATTAGCAATGAAAAATTATACCTATATTTGTCACTTCCTCGTAAATTGGAAATAATTTCGCTTTAACCCTCTATGTTACCGGCCATATTTCTTTATGAAGTGTAAGTGCCGATGCCTTTACCTTAATTTTTCATTGTACAGCTAGAGCTTGCAATAGGTTCATAGTAGCTTACTTTTTGAATTAATTCTATAATAATGATAAAGTACTTGTAAGTTAAATTTATAATATTTGTAACAAATTACCGAACTCCTGTAAAATATTAAACTGTTTAGATAAATACATGACAGATTTTTAATAAAGTTTCAATACCTACTTAAGAAAGTGCAATCACATGCATGCAACAAGGTCTCGAATTTCGCAGATGGCGTCTCGCTGTGTTGTGCATTGTGAGTTGTATATCTTGCAAACAAAGTGACTGATTGTAACTCAAATTGTTTGTATATAAAGACCTTCTTGAAAAACATTTGCTCATTGATTAACAGTAGATAGGATATATATTGTTATGATCTTCCTATTAACTGAATCGCATACAATTTTAAATTTTCCAACTAGCTCAATTTTTAATTATAATTTAGTTAAATTTTTAGAAACTCTCAATCTCAGGTCGCCAAAGGGATCGCCTTGATGATCCTTTAACCTTTTCAGTGCGGCCGACTTCCGACGGCAGCTGTACCCCCTGTGCGGGAGACTTTTGAGCGTTATTTTAGGTTAGCGTGTGCGTGCTCGTACATATTAACGTGTACACTCGCTAAAATCTGACTTAGACTACACAAACTACACAGATGAGTAGTTTGTGGTAGACCAAAGTCGAAGCTGCAGCAACCGCCTAGAAGTACTGAACCTTCCCACACCACTACACAACAATATACGGCCTACGCAGTTACGTAAAATAGAAAACGAAAATAGTCGGCTTTCGCAGTAGAGACACGTAAACTCAGAGCCGCCAATATTCGTCTTTCGCAGTCAAAGGGTTAAAACTTCACCAAGTTGAAATTCAAATACCTTTCAAAATTATGCAAATTTTTATAAACAAATAACAATAACAAATTCTAAAAAATTAACAAATTTACAGAAATACCTTTTATAATAACACGAACGAACACACTTCCTGCTTCAATTCCAATTTATCCAAGTCCTGACTTATTTTCTATTCAACAATACGATTTTCCCCTTTATCAATCGAACACTTCACCTTTCAACTCCAATTGACCAAATCTTGCCTCACTTTTTTATGGTATCGAGGGGGGCTGACACACCGAGCCGCAGAGCGGTCACCCATCCAAGTTGTGGCCACGCAGACCCTTGCTTAACTCTTAATAATTCAGTTTTACGTACACCCCCACTCTGCCGGTTAATTACAACATTTTAAAACTTAAAAATAGTTATCAAACAGTAACCAAAGTAGTAATTTTGTACAAGTTTTGTGTTTGTTAACCTACAGACAGTTTCTGAATTCGTTTATGGTTCTTAAAATAGGTAAATAGTGCTAATAACATTCGTGAAATTACCTAACTATATTGTTATAGATTCATAGTTGTTTACAAAATAAAAAGTGTATTTTATTATTAATGTTGTGTACCAAAATTAAAATCTGGTCACCTTAGTTTTCATCCAATCAGAATGTATGCACAAATATGCCATTAATATGAAAGAACGGCAAAACTCTAGTATAGGCTACGGTAAAAATCGTACTTGGTATAGTAACTTCCTCTACTTCTAAACTCCAATAAGCGCTGCTACCAAAACGGTATGTCAAGTACGGTGGTCGAATATATGCGTGCCAATCCGTAGCGTATACTAGAGTTGAGCAAACACAAGAACAAGGAGTTGAGTACAAATGCTTAATGAACTCATTGCAGAATGTTCAAAAATCGAACTAAAGATCAACTGTGAAAAAACTACTGCATTAACAAACAGAGAAAAGAATCAAAACATCAAAATACAAGAATCTACAGTCAACTATTCAGACGAAACAGTATATTTAGCACAAATAATTAGTTTTGAAAACTATCAATCCTAACAAGAAATCCAAAGGGGAATAACAATGGGTTGGAAAAAATACTGGTCAATAAGAAAAATATGGCCAAACACGAACAACAAGGAAAATTCTTCTGTTCATGCATAAACCCAGTTTTATAGGCAGCAACAAATTGGAGGTTACTCAAAATAACATGAGAAACGTATTTTTAAAATCAGAATGAAAAATCAAGTAAGCATAGAAGAAATAAGAAGAAAACTAAACATAAAAAGCATTACAAGGATTTGCAAAGAACAAAAATGGAAATTGGCTGGCCATTTAGCAAGGGGAGAAGAGAGGTGGTCCAAATGCATTACATTATGGAACCCAAACCTTTCAGGCAGAAAAAGAGAAAAACCAAGGCAAAGGTGGTTAGACGGAATACGAGAAGTTGGAGAAAATTGGATAAGAATTGCAAGAGACAGGGAACACTGGAAATACCTTTGGAAGGCCTTTGCCCACAGGAGGGATGTATAGAATTACTATTAAAAAGGGAAATACTCAAGTTTAAATTTAAATTTATTTATCTTTACGCTTGTATAATGCAACATTAATGTAATTCTGGCCAATAATAATAATAGTAGAGTCAAAGAATCAATTGGGGATGTTATAAAATTCGATTGCAAACTGCAGAATGCAACGGTAAGTGCGACAACTGTAACACTGTCAATATCTAGCAATTTTTTTATTTTAGTTATCTCAAAAACATCTTTCTTTCTTTCTTTCTTCTCTTTTACTCTTTTATACCTTTACAGTGTCGAGGGGGCCGGACAGACTGAGCCGCAAAGCGGTCACCCATCCAAGTTGTGGCCAAGCAGACCTTTGCTTAACTCTCAATACAGTTTACTTGCACTCCCACTCTGCCGGTTCTCAAAAACATAAAATATGCTCATACGTTAACACACCAGCCTTGACACCTAAAGGTATAAGAGGTTACAGATAATACAATTATTAATCTTAAAATATTTTCAGATAAAAACAACAAAATGTAGATTAAATCAATTAATTTCTAGATTTTTAAAAAATTTCAGTAAGTTGTGTAAATTATTATTTATCAAAGCCCAAACTCGTTTTTAAAGACTTTATTTTATAACCATCTTAACACCTTAAAATTACGTCTAAAGATAAAAGTTACGAACTTTCAAGGTTACATTTTTACGTTAAGTCTAAAATTACGACTAAATCCGTATAAACGCTTACCTGCAAAAGAAATCTTTAAACTCTTACGAATATGATTAAAATTGCGACTAAAATTAAATAAAGTTGTATAAACCAGCCTTTAGAGTAGTATAAAAATACCTCAATCATGGGGTAATTAATTGGACCAACATGCATGTGAATTCTTTTAAAAAATATTTTAGGAATTACATTAAAAATTCAAACACTTCAGGGAGTGTGTAATCAGTATTTTAATTACTAACACAATTGTATACAGTTGTTTGGATTGCCTTTAACACCACATGTTCCTAATTAATGTTCTACTTGTTAGAAAAAATAAACAAGCATTTCTATAATATACAAGCAAATGGTTTCTCTTCTTCATCTTCTTCCTCTTCTTCTTGTTTTGTATGACTCTTCATATGTGTTTTGAGAGCATCTTTACGTAAACTCCTATATTCACACAAATTACATGAAAACGGTTTTTCTCCGTTATGAACTTTCATATGCATTCTGAGATTATTCTGATATGCACTCTTAAATTCGCACAAATCACAAACAAACGGTTTCTCTCCACTATGGATTTTCATATGAGTTTTGAGAGTATCCTTACGTACGCTTTTAAATTTACATAAATTACAAGCGTATGGTTTTTCTACTCCATGAACTTTCAAATGTGCTCTGAGATTATTTTGATGTGCACTCCTATATTCACATTGGTTACAAGAAAATGGTTTTTCTCCTGTATGAATACGCAAATGTTGTTTGAAATTTTGTTTACGTGCGCATGTAAAGTTACATGAATTACAAGCAAATGGTTTTTCTTTGCTATGAACCTTCATATGCATTTTTAGACTATTTTGATGTGCTCCTTTATAATCACATAAGCTACAAGCGAACCGTTTTTCTCCGGTATGAATAAGGTAATGCCGTTGGAAACTGTGTTTACGTGCGCTGCTAAATCCACATAAATTACAAGCAAATGGTTTTTCTACCGCATGAACCCTCATATGCATTTTAAGATTATTACTACGTGCAGTTCTATATTCACACCTATCGCAAGTAAATGGTTTTTCTCCCGAATGAATATTCTTATGAGCTCGAAGATTGGATCTATGCAACGTTTTAAATTCGCAAACATCACATGCAAATGTTTTTTTCTTATTTCTGTCTTGTTTGTCTTCGTCAGAAGTATCAACTGCAGATGTTTCGACCTTTATTTTGTTTATTTCGTGTACAGTACCTTCGCTAACACTTTGCTCCGATTTTAGGATAACAGTGGTATTCGTCTCATCAAAAGGATACTTTGGTTCGATGTATTCGATATCGTCATCAGGTTCGCTTTTAATGTTGTTCACGTCAGGTTCAAGCTTAATTTCTTCTTTTACGAAAATCGTCTCAAAATTATATTCGAGGTTATTCGTCGAACTTACTCCCGCCATTTTACGTGATTTCTGTAATAATATAAACTACAATTAGAGAATATTATAAAAAAAATAAATTTAGGGTTTGGTTACTAACCTTTAATGTAGTTATTAAAAAAATTATAATCTATAATATAATTGATCGCGTATGTAGGTGCAGCCGCGCACAAATTTACCCTGTTTATACACAGTGTTGCCAGGTCGATAAAAAGTCTTTATTTGAAAAATGAAAAATCATGATAAAATTTTTTTTGCTTTTAGAGATATTAAATTCTTTGGCGTTTTTAAAAAAAAAGTTGTAAAAAAAATATTTCAGGCAACCGCTTACGTCAGTATGACTGAAAATGTTATATTTCCTATTGAGAAATGCACTTTTTCAAGGTAAGTTTTATTCAAAACCAGCACAACTCCAGAATAAATATAAACGATAGACTTTTAACAAACAAAAACGTTTATTTAAATTATTGAATTTCAGTTTATTTTGTCGAATGTAGGTATTTAATAATAAATAATTTAAGGTAAAAAGAACAAACAATTATTATTTCATTGGTAACTGTCAATGTTTTGGACCATTCTTGTCAAAAATCATTATGAGATTCAACATACTATTCATGAAATGGTAATCACGAGATCTGGCAACACCGTGTATTCAGTTATAAGCAGGGTACTAAAAGTTGATTTTATTAAATTTTGTAATTTGATTGAGTAAACTGAGTATTACACCTTTGCAAAATTTTTTGGCCGAATTTTAATTCGTTACCGTGTTATGGGAGCTAAAAGTATAAGCTATGACATCAACTACGTCGGTCGCCGGTAAGAGCTCTAGCATAGCTACAAGTACAACGCTAAATTTAGGTTATGTTGTCGACACTCGTGACGTCATGTACGTAGGATCTGAATTTTATTTTGGTTTTATTGTGGTTATTATCAAAGATATTGAAATTCTACCAATGCGGGTATTTTTACGAGTATTTTAACTAACGTATTTTAATATTTACTAAATATGTTGCATAAGTTGACAATGCCTTTAAATAGAATTTTACTTTGTTAGTGCAAGTTTTATTATTAAAATCGTTATGTTATTGTTCTTAGCCACGTTACATGCACAAATATATTTTGTTTGTTCAAGAATAAACAGATAATGCACACTTTTATAGAAATTCACTAGAAATATTACAAATTAAGGGTTTAAAGAAATGTTCAACTTAACTTTTTCATTTACATACCCACCTAATATTTTCAGTGTTTATTTTCTGAAATTCCACTTTCATTTTAATTTATGCAAAACACATTATTATTGTGTTAAAATTCCATTATTGTCATTACATTCTCCGCAATTTTGCAAAGATGAAACAAAATCCAGCAAACAGTCTATTTTCAATTGTTTGTCGCCAAAAAAATATTTTAATTCAAAGTTCTCGAATACAATGACTTGCTTATTGAAAACAGGGATTTTATTCTTCACCGAATTTTGACTTAACAAAACTGTCTTTGAATCTGTTACTAAACCTTTTTCAGCACATGAAAATATTGCCCAAGAATTATCTAACGTTGGCAGTGTTTTGTTGGCAAATAAGTTATTGAATTCTAATAGGCCTGTACTTGTTTTGTAATTGAGCAGTTTACCTCACTTTCACTGATTCCACTACATGCAATTTCTTCGCAGTGCCTTTTTCGAGGTTTCCGGGGTATCACTTTCTTTTTTGTTAAATATTTGGGACAGTTTGGGAATATTGCTGGAACTGCTCCTTTTTTCAATCTAGGTCTTTGATACGGTACTTTCACCTTGAATTAAATTAAACCAAATTATTAATGTTAATTAGTGCAAATTGTTGCTTAGTTACATTATTAATTTCCAAAAATTTTATGACGTCCTCTGGGTAGAAATGATTTTCACAAACACAATCGTGTGCCTGTAATACTCGATCATCTCTAGGAATACTTTTTGCCCATTTCTCCCTCTCCAAAACATCTGTAGGAGCCTTAAAAGCACTAACCTTTTCTTCGGGATTTTGGCGTTTGTACCCGGTTTTGCAGCCAGTAACGAAACAAGTCTTGTTTCGGTTTCTTCCCATATTTCTAGAATATTCAATAATATCAATTATTTTACCATAACAAAAACAATACATGTCACTCCACTTGTATTCCGAAATTATTGTAAGAATAAGACAATTATTAGGTTATATTGAACGACATTGTGATGTCTGTGTAACCACAGACACAGAAACTCGTCTGTGGTGTAACTAAAGGAAAATATAGTGGCAGGCAACCATCTCCAAATAGTTTAGCACCTTACATCATTGAATTTTTAGACAATATAGCCGGATCTTACTAGCATTTTGAAGATATTTTACTTGCACCGAACTTACCTTTATAAGTAACAACTGTTTGATCTTCCGCAAACGATGGGTTTCCAATAGAGAACACTCAGGTATATATCTCCTTAATCTATGAGAACACTTCAATAAAACTTAGCTTTAGCTAACCTAATCTATTCTGTGAATAAAACGATCTTATTTCTATCAATTATTCTACCTTGGTTATAAGTAACATTTAACCACTGACAGGATGGTGGCGCTGCAGTTTATTGTCGGTAACTTTGAACTACTGCATGCATTTATACCTACTTTAAACTCGCTTTTTAAAATCCTTGAAATCAAATTATTTATGGCAGCTTTTTAATATTTCAAATGTATAGTTTACCGCAAATGGCGCCATCGTCCTTTCAAATTGCGTCTTGGCTAAATGAAGTGGGCAGGCCTTATATGCAATATTAATTCAGAGGGCCTTGTTATAAAGTTCTATAACGTTATGCCGTAATATATCTGCTGCACTGACGGAAACACTTTGTTTTTCTACCAATATTTTGTTTATATTATTACAATAAATATGTAACAAAAAGCGAGTAAATTGTATCACTATTTCATTTTCTAAACGAGTCATATGCTCACAACTATTAAAATTGAATTTGATAATTTTCTCAAGATACATGTATATGTAACAGTATTCTTAAAAATATTTTTTAATTGTAAAATACAACGTAGCATATTACATATTATGTACAAAAGATGATTAATATAGAATTAATACCTGCAATAAAACTACAATATTTTAATGTAAAAGTATTGTCTTCCTATAACTGTGCTACAACACTTGACAGACCCTGACCACAGTATTATACTGTGCCCTGACAGTGTACAGATATAATTTACATTTAACCGCTAACAGATGGTGGCGATGCAGGCTGTTGTCATTAGCTTTGAACTACTACATACATTTATACCTACTTTAAATACCCTGGTTAAAATTTTTGAAATCATATTACCTACTTATAGCAGCTTTTTAATTTTAATATTTCCAAATATTTTACCAGAGGGGCCCAATTCTCGAAGTCATACGATTTGAGTCGCATGCGATCCCGTTCGTAGACAGAATTTCGCATGCGAACGTTGCGTATGACAAATTCCATATTCTCGAACTGTGTGCGACTGCATCTTGTACTTTTCGCATGCGTTGGTGTATGTCGATGATTAATTCGGATAATTTTCCCTTTTTAACCAATAATAAACGAAGCTTCTCAGAGGGTTTAAGGCAGATTTTAGCGACGAACCTGGTTCCTGGATTTTTTGAACCCGGTTCGTTAATGACGTCATCAAATTTACTGTTCGCCAAAACGTAATTCGGGACATTAAAATTCTAACCTCTAACATAATTGAACGTTTTAGTATCTACAATGGATTTAGGTATTTAGGACAACTTGGCGTGTTAGCTGCTTATGAAATGCTGTTTTCGAATGATTCTTAGATTTACCGTTATTAGTTAAATCGCGTTCACAGGTAACTGCATTAACTTAAATTCTCGGCGGTTTCAGAATCTACAAGTAATTTCAAATTCGTAAAAACCGCCAGCCACTGTTAACATACAAAAGTAGTCACGTGATGGCATTCGCGCTCCGATTATTGACGAACCCAAACGACTCGTCAGCAACACACGTTGCGAGGTTGGTTCGTCGGTTGCTGGAACCCGGTTCAATTTTTTGAACCGTGACGTCATTGGTTCGTCGATAAAACGAAGCGGTTCGAAAATTTGGAACCAGGTTCGTCGCTAAAATCTGCCTTTAGTTCAGATGTACCTATTTTAAAATTATAACCTATATTTTAAAATCCGAAATATATTGTTATTGATTTCTTAAAATTCCGTTTTTAATCCTTGTTCAAGCTTAAGTACAAAGTGATTTTTTAAAAACTGAATTGCAGCAGGCCCTGGATAACCTTAGAACTGTCTGTATTAAGCTTTTGCAGAATGAACTGAAACAACTGTCAATGCTACAGAATTATTGAATTAAAGAATCAATTCACAGAGGATTCAGAATACCCAACTCTATTAAATGCGCATGGGTGAAACAAACATAAAACTAGCTTAGATTTGTGTAACTTTAATCTCGACAGTAGACAAAACACATACAAATAATAAAAAATAAAACTGATTATAACTTTGACTACTCTTTCCTTCTTTAATAAAGCACACAAAATCATCGAATAGTTTTGCAATTCCGGTAATAAAGGCTACAGCAGTTAGGATTATTACTTGCTTGTAGTTTCCGACTGCAACCGAATATCCGGACCGATCTATCCTTTCCAGAGGGAGTTTAAGTTAGAATCCTAAACCGGAAGTTTACAAAGTTTCTTATGAGCTTGGCTTTGTGCGAGCTTTTAATAAGTTATGGCAGTGTTAAATCACACTGTTTGTCATTCACCTTTTATCTTAAAAGGAAGCAGTAATAACATGCCTGACAATTAAAGCCGTTGGCCATTTGTATTCATTAACGAATTTCATATTTACTGTGTTTAATCATTTGATGATTGGATTCGTATGGTTTGCTTTTAAAACCAAAACATCGTTTGAATTGCTTTTGTTTGTGACTGACTGGACACATCTACTGCGTTGCTTGATTTAACCGACTTGTCTCAAAATTTTGTGATTGGCAAAATGCTTTACGATGACCAATTCTGTTTAAGTTGTCACAAACTTCATTGATCTCTGTTGTGGTATTGTTCTGTTGAAAAATCCGTCTTATATTTTCAACAGTACAAGAATGAGCCTTGCTTAAATAACTCCTAATTCTATCCTTTAAGGCATTGTTGTTTAAAGCCGTACACAGGGGTGGTACATGACCAACATCATACAACATTGGTGGCAACATTGACACCTGCAAAATTTTCAACTTGAATTGTTGTTTAATAAAAAAAACAATTTCTTACCATTTTAGCAGGTAAAGCAATCTTCCAATTGGTTTTCGAATTGTTGCGAAGCAGTTTGCTATCATTCATGTTTAATCAAAGAAATGAGCTGAACGTTGATTAAAGACGTTAATAGTTACGAAGTTTAAAATGTGATTATGAAAGTTAAATATGGAACAAGTAAACGTTTTTAAGCGTATGAATATATCGAAACCTGCGAAAGCAAAGGGCATTTAAATCGCTCTACGTTAAAAGTTGATTAATGATTGAACATCTTTTTCAAGTTATAAATTTGAAATGACGTACCGGCCCAAGTGGTGTAATGATTAGCCATCAGAGTTATCACGTTTGATTCTGGATTTGTTAGCTCTTTTGAATATGGTATGATGCACATTTCTAAGCTATCTAATATGGCCATATAAAGCATTGATGATATTGCTTGTTTCTAATAATTTTCGTTTTAATACAAAAATTATCAATAAATGGGAGTTTTAAAACGAAGTATATCACATATAAGATTTGGCAATCGCATTCTTTTAACGATGTCGTGAAATTGATAGGCTTTAGTGATGTTAAAACTTCGTTTAATAAAATTCCGTGCTTGATTTCGACTTAATTCAACTAACGATGGAAATTCTGGCAAACTTTCCAATTTTTGACGAATCTCCCAATATGTACAGTTTTCTAATAATTCCTGTTTTTTATGAAAAGGTATTGAAAAAAACCTCAAGTTTTGAATTATAGAATTCACTGTTGCTAATTCACCAGGAGTACTATTATATACTGGTACGCATTCAATTGCAACTCGAAATAAATCAGTAATGATGTCAACATCAGCATCGTCTTCTATTGAAAAAATAAAAAAGACCTGTGGATACAGAGCCAGATATCTAAATCCATCATTATCTTCTTGACATTCAGAATAAAAGTCTGCCGTGTACAAAAACATTTCAAATTCTTCGTTAAAACCGTAACTGATTAAAGCCAGGTTAATGTCACAAATGTCTTGTACCAACCCTAAACTTAAAAACATACTTATAATTTTTATTCTATCATTTAAATTGAAATCGAGTTCATCAAATATAACTAACAAATATTGAAAACTGCCATACAGTAAATTACAATTATAAAATTCTTCTATTATTTCAACTGCTTTGGGGGACTCAAAAATTAAAGACATAAATTTAAAAAAATGCGAAGGAGACTCATAGTGTTCCGTAGTCTTCATCAAACACTGTAAAATTAAGGGGTAGTATTCATTTATTAGTAAATCCTGATCAAATCTTGGCCAAATTAATTCAAATAATTCGAAATCTTTATTTTCTAAAGCTTTCGTAAGTGAAGTGTAACTTTCACAAGCAATGTAATTTACATCAGCTCCGGCTTTTATAAGTATTTTAGCAAAGGGACTTTGCATCCATATCGCTATATCTAAGGAAGTGAATCCTTTAACGTCTGGGTCCAAAAAATTATCATAATAATTTAACAACACCTCAGCTATTTCGTACCTTTGATAAGACACTGCAAAATTCAAAGGTGTCTTTTCATATTTACAAATAACACTAACATCGGCTCCATAATATAGTAACATACAAACGGCTTCCAGATTATTCTTGTAAATTGCATAATGCAAGGGAGTTCGTTCCTCATCATCTTGAAAATTAATATCAGCACCACTTTTTATAAGTTCGTGTAAAATTTCCAGAGTAGAACATACTAAAGCCACGTGTAAAGAATTTTGTCCGAATTTGTTTGTACTGTTAACACTGCAACCTGCTTTGATTGAATTAACAATATACGAATACGGGCGTGACATCCTAAGTGCTAATAACAATGAAGGGTCGTCTGTGTAATTTTTTAAATCCAAATCGTCGATGTGCTTTTGAGGTAACTGGGGATCAAGCAGTTGCCCACTAAAAAAGTTATAAATATTACAACATGTTTAATTAATACAGTATAAAAAAAATCGGATAACGTACTCATATAGGGTTAACGCCTCCTCTGACGAATCAGAGCTAAATTGGTTGGCTTGATTGTTTGTCGAATTCTAAAACAACTTGCTATATAATTTTTAAGTAAACATTTATTAAAAAAACACTTACAGTTTGATTTGAATTCATAATTTTACTTATTGTCACAAGTTTGAAACACTAGGCCACAGATTTAATATTTGTTTTTCTTAAGATCCCGAATTTTTCTGCTTTTAATTTTATGTTCTTATCATAGGGAAACACACACACCAACAGTGTAGGTTATATTGATTTGACAGTTAATTGAAACCTTGTAGACTATTGTCTATATAAATCAAAAATCATACTTAGATGAATTTCTCATATTCTACAATTCCTTATCAATTTTGGTAAGATAGGGAAATTTCTAAGTTATCATGATTTTACAAGGAAGTTTTAGTATATGGAAGGAGCACACGGCTGTTGGGTGTGTTACCATATATCAAAGACAAACGTCCCTTAACCTATCTTTGTTATTACACGTATTTTTGATTTGCTATCCTTGTCTTAGCCACACACTTGCGCATTTCCGACTGTAAACTTGTTGCTAGGTTATAGGGCGGGAAAACTCAAATTAATAACTTACAAAAATACCATTGTCAAATATAAAACATATTCACCCTAAATCTAAAAATAATTATGGGAAAAATCGTAGTAAAACAAATATGAAAACAGAGGTGTTATTTATGTGTATGTGTTACAGTTAATATCAAATTTCAGTTAGTACGCATAATAGCTAAGCATTTAAGGGTATATGCATAATAACTGAAATCTCTCGTGGTTATGCATAATAATTCGTACGGTTCAGGTATTACGCATATTACCTACAAGGTTCAGGTAATATCGATATCAACTAACAGTCTTGGTTATTATGCATAAGGAATTAAACATATTCTTACAGAAGAATGCAAAGAAAACTATATCGAGTTTCAAATACGTTTATTTTAATCTATTTATTTGAACAAGAAGAGCTTTGGTGGCATTTACTGTTACATAACCTATTATTTTTTTTACAACGACAACTATTATTACGACAGAATTTGTTACAATTGCATCTTTGGTAGCCTTGAATAATGAATACTGCCGGAAGAAATTGCAGCTGCTTTTTTTAGTGAAGTTGATATCACGATATAAAAACTAAAAGATAAGATACTGCGCATGGTGGGCGGAGCTCTATTGGCGGGAACACGTCACTCTCAGAGTTATTTCAAAACACTGTACGGTTATGATGGTTATGCATATCGGTGTACCTCATTTATATCGTGGGTGTCCTGTCCTGTCCTGTCCAATTTTTTAGAGCAATTTGATTTGTTTCATAATTGTGGTTTCATACTGTTTGTGTTTGTATTATAAGAAGTAACAATATAGTGACTTAAAAAGCATAAATTAGATAAGATTCCTGTGTTGCTTTCTCGTTTACGAGGCGGCATGTTTTATGTAGCTAATTTAACTAATTTATGCATTTTTTATAAGCTTTTTTAAGTCACTTATATTGTTATTTGTTATAATAATAGTTGTGAAAATGCGCTGCGCCGTTGTTGGTTGCAATTCCGACAATCAATCCAAAAAAAAGGTGGTCTCCACGATCACCCTAGTCCTTTAGAATTTAAATATAGATTAAGATCTTACATTTTGGGAAGAAATGAGGGAGCGTACTCGGACTTTTCCAATGTAGAAACAGACGATACCCCAGATTTACCACTTAGCGGATCTTTAATAAGCAAATTGAATCCTTCACCTGAGCCATCAGTAGCTGACTCTATCAAAGAAGACACTGTTACAATGAAAGAATTAAATGATTTGGCTTATGACGGATTAGAAAATCTGGCAGGATTCGTTTGCCATAAATTAAAAGATTCCAGCTTGCAAAGTTCCTCAAGCCAAACTTATTCGTGGATTGATCACCTCACTGAAGGTGGTTTATCAAAACCATCACCCACTTTCATGTCTCGCATTGAGGAACTTAACAATGTGTTTCTTGAAGTTAATAAAGAAGGATTAGTAACTGGCAAAAATTTTATCCATAACCTTTTGTTGAAGAGTGGTGGTATAGATTGTCCTGAAAAGGCAAAACGGTTATTTTTTAGATCCAGAATGTTCTTTCGTATGAAAGAACTAAATATATCAATTAAAAACAAAAAAGCCAGCAAAAGGAAATGGAAAAAAACTATAACTTAACCTCCTAACCTTTCCTAATTATCCACACACTTCTTCAGAAGTGTATGCAAGTTACCATTATCTAATTTTGTTTAGTGATTATATTTGTCACAATTTTTTTATTGTCAACGAATTTTTGGTGTAATTTACTGCGTAAAATGAAAATACGAGAAACAAAACCAATTAATTGTTATGACTATGTGTTTTGATAAACTGGTGTTTTATTGGAGGGGTTATATTACATCGCTAATGTCATAAATAAAAACTATGCATTTAAACTGTGTTTTATTGTGTTTATGTTTGTGCATACAAACTGTTTCTATTTTTAAAATAAAGGTTGTCTTCACCGTGAGTAAAAGTTGTAGGTATCTACCAAAATATATTGCATCATTAAATTAACTTAATTAATTTGGCAGGTTCTAAGTAACAAAATTTAAAATAATAATGTAAAAAAATTCAGGAGGCCCCTTCGTATACTTGGATTTCCCTGCAGTTGTACATTAAGAGACTGGATTTTAATGGTTTTAACTCTGAGAGTGACGTCATGCGCCTAGCGAACGCAAACTCGTTTAGCGGAACATCCTGGCCTGAGTTGATATGTTCGGAACATCCACAGTTAATGTAGGAATGGCATGTTCTTTTAATCTTCCCTTTGAATTGTATTCTTTAAAATACTCAAAGTCCTTGGCTTGAAAAGGTTTTGAACATATAGGTAACATGATTACTGTTGATGTTGTGGTTTTTAATGTTGAGGGCATTTTTCCAAACTAAACTTCGATTCTTAGGAAAGCTACAATAAATTACGTTTGTAAATTCGTAATTTACATTTGAGTATTATATTTTACTTACCGATGAAATGTATACGAACTTCCTGTTTTTTGTGGAATACCACAAACTACACACTTTTTTCCCATTGTCTTTAATACGTGAAACACCAACCTTAGTTAAGGAATTACGAATGAAGCACAAACCACGTGTAATGTTATGTACCTATTAACAGTATTAAGAGTTGTTATAACCTAAAATTCGTGACGCATGGCACAGTCGCACTGACAAAACGTCACTAACACCGAAACGAACGTAGGTACACAACAAGAAAACACTAACGTTCATACCTCTGGCACAGTTTATTCTGTGCCTCTGGTGGCTACGACAGTGATAGCGTGTCAGAACGTTGTTTGTTAAAAAGAGAAAAGTATAAAAACGTACGACGAGATATCGTAACAAGAACCAACATACGTTTGTCGAGTATGCTCCTTCCATATACTAAAACTTCCTTGTGATTTTAGCTGCCCAGCTGCCAGCTAGTGGCATCAGTAGGTACTTACTAAAAGTTCAAGGCCGACTGTAACAATAGGAAGTTCATCTTCTTAGAAGCAGCAAAGACGATAGGCTTTAAAGGATATGGATAGACTAAAACGGTGATGTTATTAATACGGTGTTCCTACTCCCACTATTTTCCATATAAAACTTTTGTACTGCATCGTTTGACAGTTCGCGTACTAGTTTAGATATTTGCCGCTAGATGGCGGCACAAAATTTGATATTTTCATAATCATAACCTATTATAAAGAAACGTATTTTTATAAATTTTGCACTTTTTACAGAAGATACACAAGAACACATAAATATAATATAAACGCTAGCAGCTTTAAGAACAAATCGATTTTTTCTTCGAATTAAATATTTCTTCACAAAAGGTTTACTGCAATGCTGCAAACATAAGCATTTTCATAAATTGTTCTCCCAAATATTTTTCTGGACATTTTCGAAAATCAGGTAAAAAGCACGGGCGAAACATAATACTTTGTGTTCCCAAGAGTTGCGATAACATTCAAAATTAAATATTTTGACAGTTCTTGGTGTCAACATTCAACTGCCATTAGCGCCATCTTACAGCAATTGTTGAAACTAGTACGCGACTTGTCAAAGAATACAGTTCACAAACAATCGAAGGAGTGGAGACACCATATCTTAATAACATCACCACTAAAACCAAAGAATATAGATCTATATTCTTTGCTAAAACTAAGGAATGGTATGATGATGAATGCCGTAGCCTAGTTGATAAGAAAAAGAAGTTAAGAAATAAATGGATTGGAACTGGGAAAATGGAAGACTGTGAGAAGTACAAGGAAGGGAAAAAGGAGGCAGATAGATTATGTAAATTAAATAAGGAATGATGGATAGAACACAAAATGGATGAAATTGAAAGTAGGTATGTAGTAAGAAAGGAAATAAAGCAACATGCGAGGAAATATGAAATAAAACCACGTGGAATGCAGGGCGATGCAAGTACACTATGATAAAGACACACTTAAACAGATATGGAAACAGCATTTTGCTAGATTATCAAATGACCATCCAGATGATAAGGCTGTAAGGAGAATAGAAGGGATGGAGGTCAATGAAGAGAATTCTCAACCACCAACGTATAAGGATGTCATGTCTCATGTCAGTAAGGTCATAAGTCATAACATCACCGTCATAACCATAAGCAATATTAAAAAAAAGAAAGCATCGGGCACAGCCAAGATTATGGGAGTTAACTACACAAAAGGATTTACGAACTTTTAAGAGACATACGGAACAAATAACTAATGCCAAAGGAATGGGGGCTTGGTGAAATTAGACTAATACTGTGACACAAACTAGGCCCTGCTTCTTAACGGTCGCTGTGTTCAAACTGGCTAGCTCAGTAATTAGACAAGAGGCTGGAAACAATTATTTATTACAAATTAAAAAAAATAAAGAAAAAGTCTGTAGGCACAATTGAATTGGAAATTGGAAAAGCGTGCTAGCGGCGGCGACGGCGAAGGCGGCGGGGCGTCGGCAATGAGGGACGGTGCAACGAGGGCGCACGGCATCCGGGAAGCGGTGACGATGGCGAATCTGTGCTTGATCTGGCGAGATGATGGCTTCAAGCAGTTCCCACGTTGAAGTGGCTGGGAGCGGGCAGCGTCTGGCGGCAGCGAGCGGTCCCAGCGGCGACGTCCGATTTCAGCGTTGAGGTGGCTCGAAACAGACAGCGACTGGCGCCGTAGGTGGCTTGAAACAGACAGCGTCTGGCGGCCTTGGTGGCGACGAGCGGTTCCAGCGGAGTGTGAAGGCGATGATGGCGATCAAACGAGCACCGAGATGTCGAGAGTGATGTTCAGCTTGATGTTTACGGGTGATGTTTGGGAGATGATTGAAATGAAGTTGCGAGTGATGTCTGAGAGTGAGTTGGATTTCTCGAACGTATTTATATGCCGAACATCCGATGCTGCGCTCCCATTGGCTGGCAAGTGTAGTTGGAGGAGGAAAAATAGGATAAAATCTCTGTTTTCCTTATTCGCAAATAACTGTCCCAAATCTAATTACTGATTTGTCTAGTAGTTATCATTGTTCTGCTGGCGTCGGGACGCATCTATTGATACCTCACATGACCTATTGAGTCAAGCTAGGACGTGTTTATCAGGTTGATGTCTTCGCGAATAAAAATTGGGCAGTTCTCCGCGAGCTGCGCGGAGCTGATGTGTGATAGCACGTAGATGTACGGAATGGAAGCAATTGGCTTGAAGGGGAGTTTGATATTAAGATGTAGTAGGTATATGTTTTTTTTTCTTAGCTAGATTTACATGACGAATCTTTTCTTCTCGTTTTTACTGGCACTTATGTATTATGGGACCTAATTGGTCCCCCAAACTAAGGGAGAATATTTTGAGTGATACACCCCGCGGGTGGCTTGAGAGCTAAGTAGACTTAGGCGGGCGTTCGCAGCAGGCCGTTTATGGCGTACCCGTTGAACAATGAATTTCTGGAACACTTTCTTATGGAGTTAAATAGAAATGGACCAATTTAATATTTGAAAATCTGAGAACAACTACGAAAGAGTTGACGTATGTTAGATGAGGGAGGAATATATGACCAGAAAGAAAAGGGGTTTTGTTAGAAACTTCGTTCTGTTTATTTTTTGAAAGTGCTGGGTTTTCTTAAATTCCGATTAAAGCGTGTCGCCGGTCGAGGATACAATCGAAATCGTGTTAACTGAAGAAAGGAAGTAAAGAAGTAACAAAAAACTATAGGGGGATTACCCTACTAAATGTGGCCTACAACACCAATTAAGTAACTTCACAGAGGCAAAAATATGAGACTATCAATGCGGCTTTCAACGGAACAAGTCAACAATTGACACCATACACGCAATATTACAGAAAAGTCCTATGACCATAACATACCCATCTACCTACTATTTATAGATTTTAGAACGGCCTTCGACAGTGTGAACAGAGAACAACTTTTAGAAGACATGAGAAACTTGCGTAACTCATCAGATTCACCGACATGACAATGAAAGACACAGAAGCTAGTTAGAATTCCAGAAGGTGCAATCGAAAATGTTACAGTAACGAGAGGGGTAAGACAGGGGGGGGATGCTCATTAGAGAGCATAATAAGACAACGCACAGTTGGATTATCATAAACAAAGAAATGCAAGTCTTAGCTTATGCTGACGACTTAGTTATCTTCGCAAGAAGCAGAAAAGAAGCTAATCGAGACATTAGAGATAGTAGACAAAGAAGCTAAAGCCAATGAGGGGAAAACGAAAGAGTAGGTACTAAGGGCTGGCTTACAACAGGAAACAATAGATTTGAAGAGGTAATGGAATTGTGTTTTGATTTCTAATTATATTCAGTGACTGGGTAGGCCACCCGCCGAGCATCCGACTTAGGTTTGGCCCCCAAGACCGCCCGCCGTAGTCGAATGCCTTAACCACTCGGCCACTCCGGCGAACTAAATTAGTGATCAGTCCCCTCGTAATATATGCATTTGAGACCATAGTGTTGATCAGAAGAGACAAAGAGCAGCTCAGAATCTTTTAAAGGAAAATTAGGAGATCTATATTAGGGCCAAAAAAGATCAGTGAGGAAGAATACAAACAACTTACGAATCAAGAAATCTTAGATGTCAACCAAGGGGAGGACATTTTTAAGATAATTAAAGCGCAGAGATTGAGATGGTTTGGCCATATCGCAAGAATGAGCCACCAGGCAATGGTGAACCGTCTATATAATTGGAAACCGACAGAGACGAGACCTAGAGGGCGAACAAAGGAGAGATGGATTAGTCAAGTAAAACGTGATCTTCAAGTAATGAGAACTGGAAAAGTAAAATCCAGGAGAGGAAAAGCTGGAGGAGCTGTGCATCACAAAAATATATAAGAAGTATCCTATTATAGAGGGGGTAATCCACCCTGTGAAAAGGAAATGGATTTGTGAAGTCCAATTAAAGGGCGGCTATGAATCCCAAGAAGAATTGATGCCTATGATTGTATGATCAGAAAGTCTTTGCACCGCGGTTGCTGTGGAAATTACATGGCATCTCTGAAATTATTTACTTCTATTATTTTTACGTTATTGGCCATTTCTCAAACTTCTTATAAAAGCAAATTTTCAAGGAAAAAAACATTTTTAAAAGTAAACAAAGTTTAGTTGAGATTTGCAACAAAAAATTACAAAGAAATATCTTTTTGGAACATTTTCAGCTACATACAATCTGTTCACTTTCGAAAGATGTCAAATGAATGCCAATGACCTATAAATAATAGAAGTAACCAAATTCAGAGATGACTATTAATTCCGCAGTAACCGCGATGCAAAGACTTTCTGATCATATTTACATATTTCCTATACAATACCAAGGCCCGCTGAATTAATATTGTAGGTATATAAGGTCTTACCACTTCATTTAGCCAAGACGAAATTAGAAACAACGGTGGCGCCATTTGCGGTGAACTATACATTTTTTAATTGCGAAATGTGTAGTTCGCCTCAAATGGCGCCACCGTCTAAATGAAGTGGTAAGGCCTTATATGCAATATTAATTCAACGGGCCTTGACAATACAGATTTGCGTTGTATAGGGCGCCCTCTGTAGGCAGTATTTACAACTACTTTGACAGATTTGGGAATACTTATTTAAAAAAACTTAATATGGGTTACAACAAGTGCATTGGTGTATGCGGTAATAATAATTGTCTAGTATTTTAGGTGCCTAGTACTTCTGAACTTCAAAAAATATGGTTAGAACACCTAGAACGGTTTTGCTGTAGGTACTTAGAACTTTTTTTGTTAAGTTCGTCAACCGTAGAAAGTATTCAATATGCCATAGGTTCAGTTTAATTTTACAACAATTTTAGGTGTCATTTTCAAAATTCATATTGTACAAACAAGGCTACAGAACAATATTGTTACAAAAAAATCGGTCTATTTAAGTAGAAACACTACCTGTAGACCAATAAATTACCTACCGGTAGATATACTATAATACTGTAACGTTTTTACTACGTTTATTCAAAATAAACTCGGTTCGTGGTGTAAATTAATTTATTAAACAAACTTAAAGTACGAGATAATTATAAAGAACAACAATTAAACACTAACGTAAAACTAAAACGGAACACTAATATTAAAACCGAACATTAAAGTAATTTATTTATAACAGTTTATTTATTTAACAATTTATTTCTACGTATTCACAAACACGCCGCGATTATCAGTTCAAGACTGCCCCGGTTTTTATCGGTCCGGCTATTATATCTGCGGCGGCCTTTGACTCCAGAGTTGTTTGGATTTTTCTCGAATTTACTCGTCGGTTCGGGATCAGCTGACGCGGCGATGATGTCATTGCATAGTTTGTTACAATACAACAGCAGACATGGGTTATAATACCGTGTTGCTGGCATAATACTGTTGTGCAAATTTCAATAAAACTGTAAAAACAAAGGTTTTAAAACTTCCACTAGACATTACTTTTGTGTCTCATGGCCAACCCTTATGTAAAAATTTTTTGAACTCACGGTATAATTTCCATTTACCAAGCTCATTCTGTTAGATCTGTTGTTAATGAAATAAATCGTTTATTAATGCTAACAGATCAGATATTTGTTCAGAGACAAGTGCAAGAAAAGTAGGTAGGTACCTACTGGAAAAAAAAACTATAAATATCGATACATGGATGATTGATTTTAAACAAGCCTATGATAGAGTGAGAAGAAGCGCTGCCTTTAAGGTTTTACAAGAATTGAACTTTCCCGAGAAGCTAATTCATCTGGTTAAGATGACATTAACTGAAACTAGCGGTTAAGTCAAGATCCAGCGAAAGCTGTTAAATAGCTTTAATATCTTTACCGGACTTAACAAGGGGATCCCCTGGCTCCCACTTTAATTAACATTATATTAGAATATAGGTATAATAAGGGAAAGCTGATTAACATGAAGTGACAGTATTTTCAGAAACTCTTGTCAAGTTATGGCCTATGCTGACGATGTTGTATTGTTGTATTAGTTTTTGGTCTTGGTACACAACTAACTATTATCCAATTAATTCAACAGTAAAGAAAATTATTTTCGTCAAAATATTCAACAGAAAGGAAAATTGTTTTATGAAACAAACTCAGTAGAAAGTAAAATTATTATATGTAACGATTTTAACAAGTGCAAAAATTGATTGCCAAGCTAGACTGGCAGCTAAAGAACAATTGCTTTCCGTTTCAATAATTCCAAGGCATTATTGATTTTTGTCAAAGTGTAAGGATTAAATTCACAGTTTTTCAATTACAGAGGAATCAAAAACATTGTAGAATAGCATCAATAAATGCAGTATTTTATTCTCTACAAAAAGCATATGAACGGTTTTAATCTAAAATAAATAGGAAAGCAAAATTTTATATGTTAAAAATTTACCACTGAAATGTTTATGGTACCTGACGCAATTCACCACCTTGTATACAAAAAAAAAAATATTGCCACAAAGTTAAACATAAAACATTTCTAGCATTCTTATTTGACGTTTAAACTTATTCAAATTAAATTCACATAATCTTCAAAGTATTCCAATTAATGCAAGTAACAAAGAATTAAAAGTTTATTGTGTTAAAAACATAATACTAACAGCCACAATACCCATATTACTTATTACAAATATTAATGTTCTTAGTTGTATTGTATAAATAAATTATTAATTTACCTTATTTAATTTGTTTATTTTTCGCTATGTTCGAAAGCCTCATCTTAAGTTAGGTAGGCTACTCATTATCTGAATAAATGATCAAACCGAACATATGTAATTTGTCTAATGTGTTCTGTGAACCATAGTTATCTGGGTATTTGCTGTTCCGTTCGGATGCAGATTCACTCAAAGTTTCAACAGAATTCTTCCTTAGATGTCATTGTGATATGAAAATATACCTTTGGACATGTAACAGATCTAGCAACGAACACGTTCGGCTTTATTCCTTCAGTACGATATTGGGAATGCCTCGTTTAGCATTGAATTACAGTTACAATAGTATAAAAATAAGGTGATAAGGTGGGTGACTCATTTACCTCGGAATCATGGGGTAATTCAACCAACATGCATGTGAATACTTCTAAGTATATTTTAGGAATTACATTAAAAATTCAAAAACCTTTCAGGGAGTGTGTAATCAACATTTTATAGCTGTACTAAAAAATTTGTATAATTAAAATTTCACATGCTTTTTCCTGAGTGCCGCATGGTTTTAGGTTTCACTATTAGACTTCCATCTCACTCTTTCACAAATCCGACGTGCATGTCGTGGGCCATGAGATATCGGGATACGTCTACAATAGTTTGGATAATTCAAATTACATTTTAAGAAGTCTCAGTTACCTTATTTGCTTTGCCTTTAATACCGCATGATCTTAATCTTAATGATCCGTTTGTTAGAAAAAATAAACAAGCATTCTTATAATACACAAGCAAATGGTTTCTCTTCTTCTTCTTCCTCTTTTGTATGACTCTTCATATGTGTTTTGAGAACGTCTTCATGGCAACTCTTATATTCACACAAATTACATGAAAACGGTTTTTCTCCACTATGAATTTCCATATGCGTTTTGAGAGTATCCTTAAGTGCGCTCTTAAATTTACATAAATTACAAGCAAACTGTTTTTCTTCTGTATGAATACTCATATGTCTTTTCAGGTTGCTTGCAGTTATACTCCTGTATTCACATAAATTACAAGTAAATGGTTTTTCTCCAGTATGAACTTTCATATGCAATCTGATATTATTCTGATATGCACTCTTAAATTCACATAAATCACAAACAAATGGTTTTTCTTCAGTATGGATTTTCATATGCGTTTTGAGAGTCTGCTTATGTACAGTCATAAATTTACAAAAATTACAAGCGTATGGTTTTTCTACTTCGTGGACCTTCAAATGTGCTCCGAGATTATTTTGTTGTGCAGTCTTATATTCACATAGGGTACAAGCAAATGGTTTTTCTCTTGTATGAATAAGCAAATGCTGTTTGAAATATTTTTTACGTGCGCATGTAAATTTACATAAATCACAAGCAAATGGTTTTTCTTTGCTATGAACTATTATATGCTTTTTTAGTCTATCTTGATTTGCTCCCTTATAATCACATAAACTACAAGCGAAAGGTTTTTCTCCCGTATGAACAAGGAGATGCCGCTGGAAACTGTGTTTATGTGCGCTTTTAAATTCGCATAAATTACAAGCAAATGGTTTTTCTACCCCGTGAACTCTCATATGCGTTTTAAGATTATTACTACGTGCACTTCTATATTCACATATATCGCAAGCAAATGGTTTTTCTCCCGTATGAATATTCTTATGAGCTCGGAGAGTGGATTTACGCATCGTTTTAAATTCGCAAATGTCACATGCAAATGTTTTTCCTTTATTTCTGTCTTGTTTGTCCTCGTCAGAAGTACCAACTGCAGATGTTTCGACCTTTATTTTGTCTATTTCGTGTACAGTATCTTCGCTTACATTTTGCTCCGATTTTAGGATAACAGTGGTATTGGTCTCGTCAAAAAGATACTTTTGTTCGATGTTGCATTCGACATAATCATCAGGTTCGTTTTTAATGTTGTCCACGTCAGGTTCGTGCTTAATTTCTTCTTTGACGAAAATCGTCTCAAAATTATATTCGAGGTTATTCACCGAATTTACTTCCGCCATTTTACGTAATTTCTGTAATAATATAAATTACAATCAAAGAATATTATAAATAAATAAATAGAGGGTTTAGTTACTAACCTATGGCGAATAAATATTATTTTTATAATCTATAATTCAATAATTTTCACTATGTACACAACGCCCACTGTTTAAATACATTGTTGCCAGGTCGTCATGTGAAAAATGATATTTGCCATAAAACTCAAGAGATCTAATTTTAGATATTTTAATCTTTGGTGTTTTCAAAATAAATAAATAAATAATTTCAGAAGACCAATAATACTTAACAAAATTTCACCATTTTAGTTTGCTTAGATTGTAAGATATATTTTCTTATTCAAAACCAATACAACTCCAAAATAAATATAAACGATAGACTTTTAACAAACAGAAAAGTTTGTTCAAATTAAAATTCATTTTATTTTGTCGAATGTACTATCGCGTTCAAAGAATACTGGTACAGTGTGTTACTGCAGACACTTCCAAAACTCAAAATTTGATGTAGACACTTCCACACACTTCTTTTGTGTGTAAATCGGATATGTCAAATAGAGGTTAAGTATTTGTCAAACTGACAAGTTTTTTAGATTTTTCATTCATAGAACTGTCACGTTGATGTTTCATGGCCATAGCCTGCTAACGCAATTGATTATGTGGCTTCAAACCAAATTTAAACAGCCAAAATTTCGCTGTACCAATATTCTTTGAACGCGATAGTACGTCCCTAACAATAAATTATTCAAGGTAGAAAGAACAAGCAATTCTTATTTAATTGACAGTTGTAAGTGTGTCGGACCATTGTCAAAAATCATTATGAAATTCCGAATACAAATCATGAAATGGAAGTCCAAAGTCTGAAATCTCATGCAAAATCATGAGACTTGACAATACTGCGTAGAACATTTTAACCACTGACAGATTATGGCGCTGTTAGTTCCTTGTTGGTACCTTTGAACTACTACATATATTTGTACCTACTTTAAACGCGTTTAAAAAAAAAAACCCTTGGAATCTTAAATTGTTTACAGCAGTTTTTTAATATTTCAATTGGTTTAGTAGGGCCTTTTAAATATGTAAATGAACACGATTAATGATATATCCTATTTATAAAACTTTTAAACTCCGCCATAGCCTGTTCCAAGCCCGGAAAGACTGATCTCTTTAACTCAGTAAAGCATCAGTATAAAAGAAGATAAATCGAAAATCAAATAACTTGCTCCTCCAGCCTCCAGGTGAGAGTCGAGGTGTTATATTTAGTTTTGGTAAACTAACAGATACCACCATCACAAATACCTACTTCAGTTGGCAATAAAATTGTAGCAATTTTTTGCGCATCAATTGGCAAAATTTGTTAACCAGCCGTGTTAATTTAACAAGCAGTTTGTAGGGTTTTTTTTTTATTCGATGGTTTGTAGATTATTATATGACGAATGATAAATATTTATGCAAGACAACGGTTTTATGACTGGAAATACAATAAGTCTAATTCTAGTGGTGTATGTCATAATCTAAGTAAGTTTTTGAATCACAGACTGAAGAATCAAGGTTGAAATGCATTACAAAAATAAGTCAAAAAATTGTATCTACATAACTTTTGAACGTTTATTATTTTCTACAATAACCAATCATGAACATATTATGTTTTAAAAATATATTCCTTATAACATACATACAAATTAGGGATTATTTACATTTTTATGATTTACATTTTTAGTTTGACAATATTTATTATTAATCATGTGAAAAACTTGTTTGCTCTTCTTTTATCGTGCATTTTCATATGAGCTGTTATTTTACATTTCTGTGTAAACAGTTTATTACAAATGTGACATTTATATTTTTCACCAGCGTGAATAGCAGCCATATGTCGTTTTAAAGAAAAGTTTGATTTAAAGCTTATATTACAAGCACCACATATAAAGGATTTAATTTTAAAATGTTCCTTTAAATAATGAAACTCCAAGTTCGATTTCGTAAAATATACTTTGTCGCACACGTCACAAATATGCTGTTCAGTATCAGCATGAAATTGCATATGCCCTTTTAAATCGTTACTTCGTTTAAATTGTTTGTAACAAATTTCACACTTAAACGGTTTATCATTTATATGTTTTACCATATGAATTTTTAAATGAAAGTTGCTCTTGCAATAAACGCCACATTGTTCACAGATACATGATTCGTCGTCATGTTCAGTACGTTTCTGTGCTTGAGATGGTTTAGAAGCAATTGTATCGTCGGCATGTCGTTTTACATGAACGTGTAAGTATCGCTCCTGCAAAAATTTTCTACCACAAAACTCGCATACAAACCCTGCGGAAGTTATATGGTTTCGTTTATGTCGATATAAAGCTAAAGAGGTTTTAAACGATTTCGCACATGTTAAACATTTAAATGCCTTCAATGCTGTTAAATGTGACTGATCCTCAGAATCATATTCGACAGACCCACATGTCTCGATTTCACCAGTTAAATTTTCAAATGTTTCTTCACTCACTTGAGTCATTTGAGCTGATTCGCTGTAAGCATCTAATTCCGTAACTAAATCTTTAAGTAACATGTTCGGGTTAATACCTAAATAACGAAAGATTTTCAGATATTATTTTGTTCTTAAGTTGTTTACTTACCAAGTATGTTAGTGCTAAAGGTTGCATTACAAGCTGGTTTTTCGGTTTCAAATATGGCTGCAGAAATGTCTTCAGCGTTGAAAGAAAAGGGAGATAATGACAAGTAATCTTCGGTTAGGTCAAAATCGCTGTTCTGACCAGTACTAGTTTTATGTTCCTTTGAATTCAACTCTGATGGTAAGTTGAAATTTTCTGGATGTTATAAAATTTGTTTAAAAATACAGTGTGATCAAGAAATACTGTTTCAGTTGTCAATAAAAATTTTTGCCTGAAATTTCATACAGTGTGAATCTATTTTAAATTTCAGGATTACTCTTATACGTATTTTAGTTTTTTTATGCATTTTAAATTATAAAACTGTTGCATTAGTTAACCAAATTCTTACTACTTATTACATAACCTATTAATTGACGTTTTGATAAGTTAACTAAAACACATTCGGTTAGCAAATTATGCCACTCAATTCGCAAAAAAAGTTTTATTACCAACTGAAACTGTATTTCTTTCTGGTGCTGTAGTAAAGTGGAAAAGATTTAGAGTAGGCTCTGATGATATCAATGATAACAACACTAATATAACGGGTGTCCAAAAAAAAAACTGTGTTCAAGTGACTTATGAAAAAATTTAATTTAAGTCCTGTGCGTTGGCCAGCAAAATCCCCTTGCTTAAACCCTTTAGACTTTTTTTATGGGATGCTGTGAAGGATAGGGTGTTCGACACACCTATTCAAAAACCGGTTTTTATCTCTGTGCGGGGACTGGCCAGCAGTGGGTATAACTGGGTGCTGCATGACTCCGTGCCAGTGCTGGACCACTCCTACACCGTAAACCGATTGCCGGTGCAAAAACCCTCGGTAGTCTAGAGCAATCTGGAAACTGAGGGTAGTATCGATAAGAGGAGGGGTCTCGGCTTAACCGCCCGGACTATGTGGATGAAGACTCCTTTAAAAAAACTTCTCCAATCTCAGTGGTATAGTGTGCGCCGAAGGAATGGATGGCTGAGGGGTGACTCAGTCCCTAGCGACTAACCTCGGGGCACCGGGCGCACCTTGTTGGCACAATGCCTTCTGCGTGAGCAGGAGGCTCCTGACGCAGCGACAGTGCTTCCCCCATACTCGTGGGAACAGTATGGGCCAAAAATTAAATTTAGACGTTTTCAAGGGGCCCGAGTGGAGGTGGAACAGTCACAGGGAGCGGATTAGTCCGCTGGACCTGTGTCTGAACCATCAGACATAGAGGAGAAACTTGCAGAGAAGACGGGAGCGCAGGCGAGAAAGCTTTCCGGGGCTCAAAAACGAAAAATTCGGAAAGAAGAAAATATCAAGGCGGGGACCTGTACGAAGGAGAAGACCCCCCCCCCATGCCAAAAAGGAGAAGGAGACAAAGGAAAAGGTGAGCGGGTGTAACAAGTGGTCCCGCTCAGACTCTTCCACACCTACTGCAGTCACGTAACCGGTAAAGAAATCCAGGAGCCAAGAGCAGACTGGGACATATAGTGAAGCCGCAAAAGGGCTAAGGATGGCGGTTATTGAACGACGCCATCCCGATACAACACTCGATTAGGGGCAAGCGGACCTGATCCAAAATAAATTAGTTGCAGCTCTGAACCAGACACCCTCTGGGAGTAGAAGTCCTCCTCAGTTTGAAGGCAGTAGGTACATGGGAGGTATTCTATGGATCACGTGTACCAATGCCTCGACGAGAGACTGGCTGATGAAGACAGTGCATTCGCTGAGGGAACTTTGGGAAGAGGCGAACCTGATAATTGTCGAGGCGAAGGACCTTCCTAATCCTAAGAGACCAAAAGTACTCGTCTGGATACCAGAGACAGTCGAGACAGACACCATCAGGACCCGACTAGAGATTCAGAATCCTGAACTCAACACGGACAACTGGCGACGCCTGCGCCGTAATGAAGAAAAGGGAGTAGTTTTTCTGGCCTTTTCAATAGACGAGTCATCCTACAAGGTCCTTGAACAGCGATTCAAGGCTTTCTATGGGCTAGGAACGGTGACGTTCAGACCCATACAGGGCAGTGCCACTGGTAAATTCAATGAGGGTAGACCAAGTGAACCTCCACCACACTAGGGCGGCCGTCGGTTGCCCTATGTAAGCTGATGGAAGGCTGCGACATCGCCCTCATACAGGAACCCTGGACTTGCAGGGGTAAAATTCAAGGCCTTGGGATAACCGGTGGGGGGCTTATATACAGCAGATCCACCGACAGACCCAGGGCCTGTATACTAATTAAAAAATCTTATAAATCATTGCCGCTAATTAATCACTGTTCACAGGAGTTGGCGGCAGTCAAAATCAAATCAGGAGGCGAAGGGTCGAAGGAGATCATTTTCGGATCGGCTTACTTTCCCTATGACTCTCCCGATCCACCACCAACAGCAGCTGTGGAGGAGCTGGTGAGAAGTTGCAGAGGCTAAGGATCGCAACTTATCATTGGCTGTGATGCCAACGCGCACCACACTTTCTGGGGAAGCAGCGACATCAATTTTAAAGGTGAGTCTCTTTTACAATTCACTATGGCATTTAATTTAGACATACTGGACATGGGAAATAAACCTACCTTCGTAACAGGACGAAGGCAGGAAATTAATGATTTAACACTATTGCGCCGGTTTTGTTGGTAATTTTGTTAAAAATTGGCATGTGTCTAAAGGAGGAGAGCTGCTTAGACCACAGATACATACGCTTTGAGGTCTCTGGATTAAAGTGCGCAATAAAAAGTTACCGTAACCCTCGTAGAGTCGACTGGGAAGCCTATAAGGAAGACCTAGATCGCAACTTGAGGAAAACCATGAAGACGGTAAACAATGAACAAGAGTTAGAGACAGCCGTGGAGCGATTTACAGACGCAGTTATCTCTGCATTCAATGCCAACTGTCCTCTCACCGTAAGGATTACCTACAGAAAGGTTATCTGGTAGCATTAAGACCTTAAGAGGATGAGGGGACAGGTAAGAAAACTTTTTAATGGAGCAAAAGCATCAGGAGATTGGGAGGCATATAAAGGATCCCTGAATATAACAAAGCACTGAGGAGGGCTCAGAGTGCATCGTGGAGAAGGCACTGTGAGGAGATTAAAACCACTGTAGCATGTGCCAGACCTCACAGGGGACTCTCAAGGCTCAATAAACACTCTAAAAACCGTAACGGGAGAATTGACTGGAGCAGCGAAGGAAACTATGACCCAACTATTTCGGGTACACTTTCCTGTATCAGTAACTATTGACCAATCATTACTAGATTGGAAGAACCGAGGTCTCAACGCTCCTACAAGAGAGGGCACCTAGAGAGGACTGGCAAACTGCAAGAAAGGTTATCACCTTCGCTAAGGTCAAATGGGCAATAGACTCATTTTTAGCTCTGAACTATATGCCTAGAATATGGAGACTAACCAGGGTGGTTTTTATACCAAAGACCGGTAAGACGAGCTATTTTCAGGCAAAGTCATTTCGACCCATTAGCCTTATGTCATTTGTACTTAAGACAATGGAGAAACTGCTCGACAGGCACATCAGGGATGGTGTTTTGGTAGGCAGTCCTCTACATCAAAACCAGTTTACCTATAAAGCAGTGCTATCAACAGAAACAGCCTTCCACAATCTTGTCAGAAGGGTAGAGACGACGCTGGAAAACAAAGAGATCCTTCTTGGAGCTTTCCTAGACATAGAAGGAGCATTTGACAACAGATCTTTTAAAGCAATAACCTCAGCCCTACGAGATCGTGGAATCTTGTCATGAACGAAGAGCTCAGTAGCAAAGGGTTTTTTCCCTTAGGATACACCGACGATCTCGTCATAGTAGTAGAAGGGAGATTTGCCAACACAGTCAGGGAGCGTATGCAAGAGGCCCTGAATGTTGTATCTAGGTGGACTGAAAGGGAAGGTCTTAAAGTCAGTCCCGAAAAAGCCAGTATAATATCTTTTACAAGAAGAAAAATCCTAGAGGGTCTGAGACCTCTGTTTCTTTGTGGCAAAGAAACCGTTCTGTCGGGGGAATATAAATACGTGAATTAAGTTAAATAAATTAGTTAGTTTACCGATATTAATATTAGTGTTGTGTTTCAGTGTTAAGTTGTTATTTCGTTGTTTAATAATTTTAATATTTGTTAATAAATAATTTTTTAACCAATTGTAGAAGTAACATTTAATATTTTACTTACCGGCTAAAGCACTACTAATAATTTCATCATAATCGAAATTTTGTTCAGGAGAATTATTTTCAGAGGTATCTTCTAAGTAAAGCAATTCTGGAGATATGTCTGCAAGTTGTTGATCATCAACATTTAGAGCTGTTTCACTAATGACATCTAATAAATCCCATTCAAACGCTGAATTCAAATAAAGTGTTAGTTATGGATTCGTTAAAATTACTTTTTTTTACTTATTGTATCAACAGTTTGTACTACCAAACCTTTCTTTGGTACTTCTGTGGTTGCTTTGGAGTTTGACAGTTTTAATAGTACACCCCTCCGCCGCTGGTTAGATAAAAGGTACAATCAAAAACAAGTTAAAAAGTGGATAAAAGGATCCAGAAATCAATAATTTTCTATATAAAAAGGACATACTTTGCCCGCACTTTGGAAGATGTGCATTTAAATCGGAGATTGAATGTTTGGTTTATTTGAAATGGAACACCACCGCATTTTACCCCTTCTTCTTTTTCTGCTGGTGGCCGTACAAAACGTAAAGTGCCCATTGTACTGGCTATTGAGTTAGAGCAAAAACACACGAGGCGGTTTCTAACGAATCGGCCGACGATTCGTCCGGCGCTACGTGTGTGAGCTTTCGTCGGGTCAAGCGAATGGCTCGACGATTCGTTAGCGCCGCCTGTACGGTTCAACTTATTATTTAAGGGATTCATGTGCAGTCGGCGGACGAATCGTCCGCCGATTCGTCACAAACCGCCTCGTGTGTTCTTGGCTTTATCCTGAAAAGACCAGAGTCCAGAACAAAAGTCAGCATCCTGTTCACAGGAATTTGTCTAATAGCTGACTCCGATCACTCTTAGGTCTCCCTTAATGTTGTCCAAATACCTGGTGATTGGTCGCCTTCGTCTGCGTTCCCCTACTGGTTTCTCTTGTAGGGTTTTCCTTGTGGGGTTGTTGGCATTCATCCGCATCATATGGCCCAGCCATCTAAGTCGTCCGACTTTTATAGATTTTATAATATCCGGTCTTTGGTAAATTCTGTACAGCTCGAAGTTGTACCTGAATCTCCACACTCCATTTTCGTTGACACCTCGAAAGATGTTTCGTAGAAGCTTTCTCTCGAAGCAACCCAGCGCTGCCTCGTCCTTCTTTGTAAGCATCCAGGTTTCAGAGCCATACATCAGCACTGGTTTGATCAGTGTTTTATAAAGCTTGCACTTTGTTGTCCTAGTTACATTTATTTTGGGATTTTAGTTGAGGCATTAGGGTGAAGCAGGTACTGAGAATCCTCCTAGAGGTATTGTCACTGGTTACTAGGGATCCAAGATATACAAATTGATCGACGGATTTTATTTCCTCGTCACCAATTCTCAAGGGGTTGTTGCGAGCATACATTTGGTCTTATCCATATTGACTGTGTTGCGCTTTTTAGTGCTGTGAAGTCCTCTTTGGCTCCTCCTTCAGATCGACTTATTATATCAATGTCGTCGGTGTAGGCTAGCATTTGGCAAGACTGGTTAAAAATTGTACCATTTGTGTTTATGTTGGAGAGTCTCACTTCTTCCAGTGCCAAGTTAAATAAGATGCAGGATAGTGCGTCTCCTTGGCGTAATTCGTTATGTGTCTCAAACATCTCTGATGTGTGTCCACCTATGCGACCTCTGCACTATACTCTTTGCATTGTCATCCGCACTAGTTCTATCAAACGCTTTGGTATTTCGAACTCCTGCATGTCTTTGTATAGTTTCCTCCTGTTGATAAGAGTCGTAGACTGCTCGAAAATCGATGCCATGTTTTAGTGTCTTTTCGAGGAGTTGTCTAAGGGCTGATATTTGGTTGGTTGTTGATTTTCCTCTCATAAACCCGCTTGGTAATCTCCTACCAAGTTTTCTACGTAGTATTTTGGAAAATATTTTATATGCCGAGTTTAACAGTCTATAGTTCGTACATTCAAATATTTCTCCTTTCTTATAGTATGGGTTTTTCATTTTCAGCGCTCGATCTTTGAAATTAAATAAAGCAAGTTGTGTGCGTGATATCGCCATACTTTTATTTTTATTTTGAAGCATAATATTCGATGACTTATGTTTCAAAAATTCAGGCAAATGGCCGCCGTGGCTCCGCTGGGTGGCTCGAATCCTGAAGATCCAATTTTCGATAACGTTCTCGCATAAAAGTGGCTCAATTTCACCAACGACGTGACTAATGTTGGCCTTTAGGGCGGCAATCGTCTGTGGTTTGTCGGCATAGACCACAGATTTCACGTAGCCCCACAAAAAATTCTAATGGCGTTAAATTACAGGATCTGGATGACCAGTAAATAAATTCGACGCAGCGCACGGAACGTTTGGCGAACGGAGCACTGATTTCGATGATAAATTTTAACAATTTCCACGCGTTGTTGAATCGTGTAGCGTTCCATAGTTAAATGTCAAGACTAACTGAACCCGCCTCTTAAATATTACAGCTGTTACTCTCGGTTTGGTCGTGCGCAGTTGCCGAAGATCAAGCGTGACTATTGGAAAACCATTTATATTGTGCAGATAATTCCGGCGCTCCACTCTTCAGGCATATTTAGTCTTGTGGTTCCAGATTTCCTGTATTAATCTGTGTGTACTGTCAATGAATGTATTTCCCCCATATTTAACTAATTCTACTGGGATATTGTCACTCCCTGGTGCTTTGTTGTTAGGCATGTTTCGTATGGCTTGTGCTACCTCTGTTATTGTAGGTGGCTCTTGTTCTTCCTTGTTTTCCATAATAGGGTCTAGTCTTATATTTGCTCACTCTATGTCTTCCTGAGTACTGTTATACAGTTAGCTGAAGTGCTCCACCCATCTTCCCAAAACGTCTTTTTTGAGGGATATCAGTTCTCCTTGGGCATTTTTACATTGAATTGTCCGGAGTTTAAAACTACTTCTGGTCTCCTAAATAAATTTGGCGTCATGTTTAATTACCATGGCAGTATCGCGTATCTCTGTTATACACACATAAAATTATATAAAGCTATATCGTTTAAGCTAAACACGACTTTAGTTAGAAACAACTTTAAACATAAGATCAGAATACGGCCCATTGACCTTTTTCTAGAATTTCCTGTGCTCATGTTCTCTATTTAGTTGTTCTATTTCTCGCAGTTCTTCGTCTAACCGTTGTCTTTTTTTGTCTATGTATTCGTTTCTCTGCTCTTCGTTTGTTTTGATATTTTTCGAGTCTTCCCGGTTTGCATTATTTTCCAAGCCTCATCCTTTTCCCGGTTTGCTTTTTCGCAGTCTTCATCAAACCAATGGTTCCTTGGCCTTTCACGATCCGTTCCCACTATTTCCTCTGCTGTACTTTTAATGTTTTCTTTAAGTTTCTCACATAGTGTAGGTATTAATTTGGTCCTCTTCATTTCTTTCATTTATTTTATTTTTTAGTTTATTTCCATATTGTGTTTTGACATCCGAATTTTGTAGCTTATGGACTTTATACTTCTTTTCCCTGTGGCTATCATCATTTTTTGGTAGCTTTGATATTCGTGCTCTTATAGTGGTTTTAACCAGATAATGATCAGAATCTACATTTGCGCCTCTATAGCATCTGATCCGTGTCGTGAGTCTACGATCGGGTAACTTTATGTATGTATATTTGTAACGGTTCATTTTCCGTTATATTATTTTGCTCCTTTCAATTGCTTATTTACGGTGAATGCATTTATTGAACCTCTATTTATTATATATTCACTGGTAAAAGATAACGTAGTTAGTGACTTTTTGGTTTTGAGTAGGTTTTCTGATTTGGGAGAGAGGGTCATGCGCGTTGGGTGATCGGCGTTGGTTCTAAAAATCTTGGCTTTTTCCGTTTGGGTTGTCTGCCGAGGCAGTTGAGTTTGGTGAAATTTATCCCGAAGTTACCTATTTAATTCTAATAGAATTTTCGTAATTATAACTTCCGAGATTTTCGGTTTTGTTTCACGTTGTGAACTTATTTTTTAGAAGCACCAAGATCTGGTGGTAAGTGGAGATTTTTGCCTTATCATTGAACGCACGTGTTAATGGCGACTTTGTTACAGCTTTTTTCTTTTCTGTTGGTTTTATTTTCCATTACTTTACCGTACTCCGGCTCTTTTGGTTTTTGCCTTTTTGCGGCTGCATTATTTATGGAGTAGAAGGATGCGGTATTATTGAAAAATTATTTATCATTGCTGGTTATTCGCCACTCGATCGCTTGGAGGATTCAAGGTCGGTGTTTATTGAATTGTTAAGTGTCGTCGAATTTACCTGATTTTATTCCATTTATTAAATTTCTTAATTTTTAACTTTGCTTTACTTAAATATTTGTACAATTGAATTTTAACGCCTTCAGCTAATTTAATTTGCATTAATATTAATTATTTCATATTCATCTTTTTCGCTTCACGAAATAAATTTATATTTTTGTTGTAATATTCTGTAACGCTTTAGGTTGGTTTTTCCATTTTATTTTATTAGCATAACGAATTTGCGTGTTTTTTTTCAAGGTAATAAGCTTGAGTTTAAACAAGGCTATTGATATTTATTTTTGATCGTTCATTTTTATTAGACTTGTTTTCACTCAGGTAATAAAGGTAAGCGCTTATTTTTTATTTATCCACCTTGATCGTTTTTTTTTTTCATTCATGTATATCTTTCTTTAATTCAACTAACGTTGATATTTAGTTTTTTTTTTGGTTCCTTTGAAATTAACCTAAGCGATTTGTTTTTGTACGTTTGGTTGCATATTTTTGCTCTTACTTTTTCTATTTAATTTGCATATTGTTAACTATTTTGAAGTCATTAAAATTACTTATTTGTATTTCTATATTTTTTTGAAAACTGAAAAGTTTTCTGGCGCCCAATTTTTTCATTTTTTTATTAGTATTCACTTTCTGAGTTTTAACTATGATAAGGCAATCCTCGGCGATCTACGGCCCTCGCAAACAACTAAGTTAGTCGGCGAATTCTTTTGAGTTTTTTTGTAAGTATACAGGTAGGTGATTATTTTTCTTTGTTTCGCTTTTACCTGTTATACTAAATTGACGCAGCAACGTGGGGCTTTCGAGATTGCTACTGGTTTTCTCCCCTTATCATTTTATCATTTTTTTCGACACCTTTGTTCGGACACTTTGTCATTTTATTAATTCGCCACCATGAGTTTCAACGTTAATGCTTTGAGGGGCGATGAACTCTCTTATGAACTAATCTTCCGAGGGATAGATCCCGAATTCATGTCCGTTGACCAAAAGCGCAAGGCTTTACGTGCTAAGTTAGCCCTGGAGAAATTAGATACCTCCTTAATAAACAGTTACCCTCCTATTCAGTACGATGTTCCTGGTGAGTTGGATGTTTGTGGAACGAAATTGAGTGAGCTGTCCTCCCAGATCAATAATGTTTTTCTTAAAAAACCTACTTCTTCTGAATGTGTGAGACTTGACGCTCGGTTGTCCCATTTATTTGCTAGGTTGAATCGTTTGAAACCCGAAAGTGACTTAGAATCCCTTCACGCTGAGAAGGTTAGTCTTTGTTTGGACTTAATGGACTTAGTTAGGAAAACCGTTGACGACGATGAAATCCCTGAAGATGAATCCGAGGTTGAACAACCCGAATCCAATATTGAAGAAGTTTTACCGTTAGCTAACTCCACGAGTCAGCGCCCGCGGGTCTCTTTTTCTGACGTTCAGGTAGTTGATTTATCTCGTCCAAGAGCTCCTGTATCTTCGGGTGGTGGTCCAATTGAAGATCCAATTGATGAATTACGTCGTCAACTTGATCGTTTACAACTCTCTAGAGCTACTTCGAATTCTACCACGACTGCTAGTTTACCTTCTTTTACTAAGTCAGTTCCTGTTTGTAAATGGGGTTTAACTTTTACCGGTGACGCCAGTGTTATTGGAGTCAACGCTTTTTTACAACGAGTCGAAGAACTTAGAGTCGCTCGCAATGTTTCTTTTGATCAATTGTTTGCCAGTGCGGTAGATCTATTCTCTGGTCAAGGTCTCGTTTGGTTCCGAGCTGTTAGGAATCGTGTTACTTCATGGTCCGAATTAATTGACAAGTTACGTTTTGACTTTTTGCCTAATGATTTCGACGAAGCATTGTGGGAAGAGATTAAACGACGTAAGCAAGGTTCCGACGAAAAACCAAGTTTGTTTGTAGCCGTACTTTTAAACCTTTTCGACCGTTTAGTAGAGAAGCCTTCTGAGTCAATAAAACTTAAACATATTTTACGTAACTTACAACCTTTTTATGCTACTCAACTTTCGTTAACTGAAATTAGAGACGTTGATCAACTTCTTGTTTTGTGTAAACGGTTAGAGGAAGTTAAACTTCAAAATGCTAGGTATAGAAATCCTAACCTTGATTTTTCTTTACCTCTCGAACCTGATTTAGCTTACCAACCCAAGAAAAAGCATCCAAATGTTGTTAGTGCCGAAGTTTTCACTTCTAAACCTGCTTCTACTTCTAAAGTTTTTAAGAAAGTAGCGAATCGAGCTAGGTCTAATACTAAATGTTGGAACTGTCAGGGTACGGGGCATACTTTTCATACCTGCTCTCAATCCAAGACTATCTTTTGTTACGTCTGTGGTAACCCTGGAGTTTATTTTGCCAAATGTTTAAGATGTCATCCAAAAAACGAGGCTTAGGGATTGGATGTTGCAGCCGATCCATCCCTTCTGTAGAATTATTGAAGGCTGAACTCGAATTATGGCCATCTTGGTTGAACGTGGTACGTAATTTTTGTGTTTCCTCTCCTGAGACTTCAGCTATTTTTGCTAAACGTTCAGACGATAACAGGCCCTATGTTTCGGTTTTTATTAACGGCGAACCTGTTCAAGCTCTCTTCGATTCTGGAGCCAACCAGACTTTGATTGGTAGGAATGGTTTTTACCTAATTCGAAAACACGATCTTAAAATTAATAAAAGTAATTTACCTCTTTCCTTAACCACTGCTGATGGTAATTCGCAGACTATGTTGGGTACTGTATCACTTCCTATTTCTGTTGACGGGGTTTCTAAAACTCTTGACGCCGTTGTTTGTGGTACTATTCCGTCTACTCTTATTTTAGGGATGGATTTTTGCTACTCTTTTGGAGTTAAAACCGACTTTGTTTCTAACCAATTTTCGGTGTCTGAGGTTTCCGCATTACAAGCTATTTGTAGTACTGACGATTTGAGTCCACAACAGAAATTATTATTGGATGAAATCATTCAAAATTTCACTGAAATTTCAGGTCCCGAGTTAGGTCGAACTGATAGAGTTTGTCATATTATTGATACTGGTGATGCAGATCCCATTAAACAACGTTATTATCCACTTTCTCCTGCTATGCAAGTACATGCTAATGCCGAATTAGATAAGATGTTAGAGAATGGTATTATACGTCCTTCTAAATCTCCTTGGAGTTCGCCCATGGTTCTGGTTAAAAAGAAAGATGGTGAATCTTTTCGCCTGTGTTTTGATGGAAGGAAACTGAATTCTGTGACAAAGAAAGATGCTTATCCTATTCCTTTCTTATCAAGTATTTTAGATAAATTAAGAGATGCGCGATTTCTTACGTCAATTGATTTGAAGCAAGCTTTTTATCAGATTCCTCTCCATCCTGATTCACGCGAAAAGACTGCTTTCGTTGTTCCTCGTAGGGGTTTGTTCGAGTATAATGTTATGCCTTTTGGTGTTGCCAACGCTCCCGCTACGCAGCAGCGTTTGATGGATTCTATTTTCGGTCCCTTGCTTGGTGATAACATCTTTGTTTATTTAGACGACATTATCATTGTTTCGAGTACTTTTCAGGAACATTTAAGCATGTTAAAAGAAGTTTACGACCGGTTGAAGAATGCCAATTTAACTGTTAACATTGATAAGTGTGAATTTTGCAGACCTAGTTTGACTTACTTAGGTTTCATCGTTGACAAACATGGATTGCATACAGACCCTAAGAAGGTCCAAGCTATTTCGAATTATCCCAGACCTTCTACTGTAACCGAGGTTAAACGTTTCCTTGGCTTAGCTTCTTGGTATAGGCGTTTCGTACCCAATTTCGCTACTCTTTCTGCTCCCATTTCAGACCTTATTAAAGGACGTGTTAAAAAACAAAAGATTACCTGGACGGAGGAGGCTGAAACTTCTTTCCGTGAAATCAAATTACGATTAACTTCAGCTCCTATTCTTTGTAGCCCTGACTTCACTAAACCCTTTAATATTCAGTGTGACGCTTCGAGTTACGGGTTAGGTTGTATTCTTACGCAGGGTGAAGGAGATGCTGAAAAGGTCATTGCATACGCTTCACGTACTTTAAATTCTTCTGAACGTAATTACTCTGTGACTGAAAGAGAGTGTTTAGCAGTTATCTTCGGTGTAGAAAAATTTAGAGCATATATTGAGGGAACTCATTTTACAGTTTTTACCGACCACTATTCTTTATTGTGGTTAACTAATATGCGTGAGCCCACTGGTCGACTTGCTAGGTGGAGTGTTAGACTTTCACAATACTCTTTTGATATTAAACATCGACCGGGCAAACACAACGTTGTTCCCGACGCTTTATCACGAGCTCCTGTCATAGTATCCGCTTTAGAACTTGCTGAAGTTGATTTAGATCCTTGGTACCTGAAGATGATTGACAATGTCCAGAATAATCCTGATAGTTATCCCGGCTGGAGAATTGAAGGCCATAGCTTGTATAAATATACTTCTAATCGACATAATATTACCGGTAATTTGATTGAATGGAAGCAGGTAGTCCCTAAATCAAGACGTAGAGAACTTTTCAAAATTTTTCATGATGAGCCTACCTCCGCTCATTTGGGCGTTTATAAAACCTTTCATAAACTTTGCGAGCAATATTATTGGCCCAAAATGCATGCCGATGTTGTTCGTTATGTCCGTCATTGCGATATTTGTGCGGCTAGTAAAGCTTCTCAGCTTGCTAGACCTGGTTTTATGGGAAAGGAAAAGAAAATTTTATATCCTTTCCAATGTTTGTCCATAGACATTATGGGTCCTTTTCCTCGTTCTAAAAACGGTCATACTAGCATCATCGTTGTGTGTGATTGGCTCACTAAGTTTGTTTTAGTGAAAGCAGTGCGTCAAGCTACCGCTAAATCGGTTGTCAACTTCATTGAGAACGAAGTTTTTCTTATTTTTGGGGTTCCTCAAGTGTGTATGGTCGATAACGGTCCACAATTCATTAGTTCTGACTTTAAAAAACTTATGAATAGTTACCAAGTTCAACAGGTTTGGTATAATGCTTCTTACCATCCACAGGTTAATTTTGTGGAAAGAGTCAATAGAGTAATTGGTACTGCTCTCCGTTCATATGTAAATGACAATCATCGCACTTGGGATGTTAATCTTTATAAAGTAGCTCATGCTTTACGTAATGCTATTCACGAAGTTATAGGTTTTACTCCTTCTTTTCTTAACTTTGGTCGAACCGTTCCGGTTTCGGGAGATTATTATGGTCGTCTAAAGAATTTTAAAGAGGAAGAACTGACTCTTGACAACCGCGAAGACTTAGTCGCCGATGTTAATCAGTTGTCCGAATTGTATCAAGACGTTCGTAGACGCCTTAACAACGCCTACCAAAGAAATTCTAAATCCTATAACCTTCGTAAACGACCTTTAAGATTTCATCTTAATGATTTAGTTTGGAAACGTAACTACGTTTTGTCAGATGCTTCACGTCATTTTAACCAAAAGTTAGCTCCTAAGTATGTCAAATGTAAAGTTATTAAAGTAATAGGACCTTTAACTTATCAACTTGCGACGGTCCCTGATAATAAACTTGTAGGTGTTTGGCATATTAAGGACCTCAAACCCTGCTTTGGGGAAGAAGAATTTGAAGAATAAATTTAGTGTGAATGTGGGTGAATGCAGTGTGATTGTTGTTGGTTGAGCTGGTAGATATGTTCGGTCATTGACCCTAAGGATTTCTTTATGGTGTTTGTTCGCTCTAACTATCTATATTTTGATATTGACCTTGATTAGGTTATTTTTAGTGTTAGGGGTCGAAAAGCATTTATTTTACTCCTTTATTTATAACCATTTTGGTTTATTTTTGTTTAGGGTGCATTAACACATTCCTTATTTTTAATGCGAACCTATTCTTATTTACCGATTTGTTGGTGCTACTTCCACTGATTATGGATTTATTTTGGGAAGTTTATTTGAGTGGCGGATTTTCTGTAAATTCAACGAACTCATCCGTTGTTAGAGTGGTCAGGCACTTTCGTGTCTTTGATTGAATATTTTTTCCTGCGTGTGGTTGTGTCATTTACTTCTCCCTGAAGACCTTTTATCCATGTTTTGGTTAACAGAATCGTCTTCCTTGTACCTTTGTTTTTAGTCTTTTGTCCTCCATCCTTTCCTTTTCCTTCGCTAGCATTTTTGGGTGGTTGGTTAGGGATGCCGGCAGGCCACGGGGGTGTCTTTTCCATTTTCCCATACAAAAGGCGCTCTCTAGGGTTTTACCTTCAGGTTGCCCTTGTGTTATTGTGTTCGTGTATTTTATATGTTTTTTGCAATTTTTGATTTCGTTTTCCTACCGTTGGTCACGGTGGCGGTTGTTTCAGTGGGCTAGTCGGTCTTGGACTAGTTCGCTTTACCTTGGCCTAGTGTGGTGGTGGGTTTAAGATTTTTACTGCTACTCACTGAAAGTTACCTACGTTCACTGATGTATTCTTTCGGGAACCAGTGCCGGGTGGCTCAAGGTGGTAGTAGTTTCATTTTTTTTCGGCTTGATTCCATTTTGAAATTTTCTGTTGTCTTTTTAGTCAGCCACACGAAACCAACCCTCCTACCCTCTCCTTCTTCTGTGGTTGTTTTGTGCCGTTTTATCCCATTTTTTTCATTGTTTTTTCTCGGTGCTGCCATGCTATTGCTCATCTATTTTTTTGTTCATTAGTGGAGCTAACACTAGTTGTGTTAGGGTGGTCGGTTGGCCCACCGGCGCAGCAGTTTTCATCCATGCAGCGAGGGGTCAACTGGCATTTGTTTTGTCATTTTTAGATGAGCAATGGTTGGGTCAGTACTGTGTTTTTTTTTTTTCTCTTCTTTATTTTATTTTTTTAGTCCTTTGTTCTCCTTTCATGTTCCTCATTTTCTCCGGACCTTATTTTTCTCCAGTTCTATCTCTGGTGAGTTTTCTCCTCTGATCGATGGTTTCTACTTTCGTCGTCTTGGTTGGGGGGAGTGTAACGGTTCATTTTCCGTTATATTATTTTGCTCCTTTCAATTGCTTATTTACGGTGAATGCATTTATTGAACCTCTATTTATTATATATTCACTGGTAAAAGATAACGTAGTTAGTGACTTTTTGGTTTTGAGTAGGTTTTCTGATTTGGGAGAGAGGGTCATGCGCGTTGGGTGATCGGCGTTGGTTCTAAAAATCTTGGCTTTTTCCGTTTGGGTTGTCTGCCGAGGCAGTTGAGTTTGGTGAAATTTATCCCGAAGTTACCTATTTAATTCTAATAGAATTTTCGTAATTATAACTTCCGAGATTTTCGGTTTTGTTTCACGTTGTGAACTTATTTTTTAGAAGCACCAAGATCTGGTGGTAAGTGGAGATTTTTGCCTTATCATTGAACGCACGTGTTAATGGCGACTTTGTTACAGCTTTTTTCTTTTCTGTTGGTTTTATTTTCCATTACTTTACCGTACTCCGGCTCTTTTGGTTTTTGCCTTTTTGCGGCTGCATTATTTATGGAGTAGAAGGATGCGGTATTATTGAAAAATTATTTATCATTGCTGGTTATTCGCCACTCGATCGCTTGGAGGATTCAAGGTCGGTGTTTATTGAATTGTTAAGTGTCGTCGAATTTACCTGATTTTATTCCATTTATTAAATTTCTTAATTTTTAACTTTGCTTTACTTAAATATTTGTACAATTGAATTTTAACGCCTTCAGCTAATTTAATTTGCATTAATATTAATTATTTCATATTCATCTTTTTCGCTTCACGAAATAAATTTATATTTTTGTTGTAATATTCTGTAACGCTTTAGGTTGGTTTTTCCATTTTATTTTATTAGCATAACGAATTTGCGTGTTTTTTTTCAAGGTAATAAGCTTGAGTTTAAACAAGGCTATTGATATTTATTTTTGATCGTTCATTTTTATTAGACTTGTTTTCACTCAGGTAATAAAGGTAAGCGCTTATTTTTTATTTATCCACCTTGATCGTTTTTTTTTTTCATTCATGTATATCTTTCTTTAATTCAACTAACGTTGATATTTAGTTTTTTTTTGGTTCCTTTGAAATTAACCTAAGCGATTTGTTTTTGTACGTTTGGTTGCATATTTTTGCTCTTACTTTTTCTATTTAATTTGCATATTGTTAACTATTTTGAAGTCATTAAAATTACTTATTTGTATTTCTATATTTTTTTGAAAACTGAAAAGTTTTCTGGCGCCCAATTTTTTCATTTTTTTATTAGTATTCACTTTCTGAGTTTTAACTATGATAAGGCAATCCTCGGCGATCTACGGCCCTCGCAAACAACTAAGTTAGTCGGCGAATTCTTTTGAGTTTTTTTGTAAGTATACAGGTAGGTGATTATTTTTCTTTGTTTCGCTTTTACCTGTTATATATTCTTATGTTGAAACATTGTGCTTGCTATCGTCGTATTTAGAGACGCAGCCAGGTTAATCAATCTTTCTCCGTTCTCGTTGGAGTATTCACGAAGACTGTGTTATTACGGTAGGCCTGAAGACTTCTTCCCGTCCTACTTTGGCGTTCATGCCGCCTAGAATTATCTTAATTTTGTAACAAAGACGAATGTAAGAATACCAAAACTATAAGATCTGAAGACACACGCTGTTGATATGACGTCATTCGATCAGGTCATTCACTGGCAAGCTACACGCGCCGTGTCGAGGTTGCATCTTTTAGAATGCATGTATTTATATGGAAATGCAATGAACGGTGAAACTCAACACCTCGCACGAGCTACTAGGTAATTCGATACTCGCCACGCGCATAAGACAGTGAATATTGAAAGAAGGGGATCAATTTCCTGTATATATAGGTACTCCGACCAAAATACGTTAAAGGCATGGTTTATATCCGGCCAACATGTACAACAGAAGTGACACTCTTCAAGACGATGTTCCAGTAAATACATGTAAGACTGTTTTATGTTAACTTAAAACTGTAATTCAGGACTTGTAAAATATTTGTGTAATTTATTTAAATTCGTTGTATGGACTTAGCCGTTTTAAATGTAATTGGAACTTATTTCGTAACTGTTAAAGAATTTATTTTGACTCTGGACTTAGAGTAAATTGTGTCGATTTGAACTTAGAATATTATATAACTTTACTTTGAATCGGAACATAGAGTAATTTATATCAGTTTACTTTGCATCAGGACGTGTACTAATTTGTATCAATGCACTTTTAATTGGGACTTAGAACCATTTATATTATTTTGTAAAACTAAAGCACAGATATGAAATACATGAATGTTGGTTGAATTTGACTTTGAATGAGAACCTCTCGTAAAAAGCCAAGCAATATTCAAGTGGCGACGTTGATCAAAGACTCTACCTAAATTATTAAAGTAACTTATTTGTATTAATTTCTAACAATAAACCAATCACCGACTTCGCCACAATATCTTGTTTTGGGCATCGCTGGTACGTTCTTTCCAGTTCACTATAAAAGCTTTCTTTCTCTTCTTCTGTTTTTTTTTCAGTTGGTGCGTGAGCATTAATAAGTGAATAGTTAAAAAGAACTTTCCTCATACTCTTATTTTACATAGCCTTGAATTAATTGCCTCAAACCCTAAGATTTGCTCTTTTAGTCTTTTACTTCTGATGTTAGGGCGTAGCCCTGTTTGTTCCATTGTCTCTATTTCCCTATGGGTTATTATTTTGCGACGATGACGTGTGGTCTTCCTGGGAGGCGTCTTGTGTTTGAACTTTTTTCGCTAATCTTTCTTCTCCCATCCTTTCAATGTGATCTCTACAGTATCTTCTTCTCGATCAGACCCATCTGTACTTCGTATATCACATGGATCCTTTCATTTCGTACCCTGTCACGCAGGCTGAAGCCGGTAATGGCTCGTTGGGTTTTCATCTTTGTAGTCCTCATGATTTGTTTGGTTTTGTTGCTTCGGCTGTGTATGTTAACAATGGCCTAACACAGGTTTTATATATGCGAACTTTGCTTTTTACTGTCATGTGTTTGTTCCGCCATACATCACTGCGGCTTTAGTTGCCTGGGTCTTCGCTTCAATTCTGGTGCTGTTACCGCTTGAGATATCGGCCCCAAGATATTTAAATCGCATGACCTACTCGATCGATTTTCCATTGACTTCTAGCTTGCATCGTTTCGGGGCTTTAGAGGTGACCATTGATTATGTTTTCTGGGTGGAAATTTACATGTTGTATTGTTCTGTGGTTGTTTTTAGTTTGAAGAGCAGCCACTGTACATCGTCTTCACTCTCGGCTGTTAGGACTATATCGGCAGCTTAGCCTGAGATTTGTATTTTGCTGTTTCCCATTTTATATCCTATATTGGTGATTTTAACGCTGTTTATTATGTGGTCCATGATAATGTTAGAACGAACGGGACTTAGACTATCCCCTTGTCTAATTCCAGTTAATACGGGAATTTCTTCCGTTAGTCCGTTAGTCTTTTACTTGTGGTTCTAATAAACCTGCTTCCATTAAACACTGACTTAAAACTTAACAACAAGGCTTGCTTGTACTTTGTATTTTATGTAAAAACAAATAATTCGGCTATTTAAAATGAAATTATTTATTAACATAATTTTATATAAATCACTTTTCAAACAGTTAAACAGATACATATTCTTAAAATAAATAGTCAATAAGGACTCTTGAGGCTTCTTTAAATAAAACGAACTAACAAATTATATAACAACAATTATTAAAAGTGGATGTGTTTGTATAACAAGTCGTTCAAAAACTTAACATAATATTTTAATTATTTCTAACATAATTTTTTCTTCACAAAAGTTCTAAAAACATCTTAGTAAAACACCTTGTCAATTTATACACGTAAAAAATATTTGCAAGTAGTTTACTTCGTTGTAAGATGTTCTATAGCAATTACTGATGTTTTTATAAATGTCACTTTTATTATGCATGCTTTTTATATGTCGCCGTAAACCAATTTCAGTGTTAAAACATTTATTACAAGTACCACAAGTACCTATAGAATTAAGGATTTGCATGGTAAAACCAAATATGAACCTGCAGCTTATTCAGAAAAAAGAAACTCTTGTTACAATGCGGACAATTTTTAAAAACTTCTTTTTCGTGAAGTTTCATATGACGTTCCCATGATCCAGGAATTTCTAAACATATAGGACATACAGTTTTTCCAGTAGGCCATAAGCTACGGTCGTGCACACTAAAGTACTTTATTTCAATATTCTGTAGCTTCGTATCAAATTCAAACTTTTTTATCTTGCAATGAATCTTCGACATGTGATTAGCTAAACTATTATGCCTCTTTAAAAAGCGGGTTTCTGAGAACGTTGCTTTGCAGCATTTACAGTCTAAACTTACAGTCGACGTGTGACAGTACCTGTGCTCATATAAACGATAACCACTTTTAAATGATGACTTACATGCTGGACATATGAACGGTTTTCTTTTTTTAGTTCGATTTTGAGGTCGTGTTTTACGTAACTCCAAAATGCAAGCTTTTATGTGTTGGTAATCTCGCTTAGTTTGGCTCCTTACATTGGTTGCACGATCTGCACAAATTTAATTATAAAAAAATGAGTTATTGGTAACAAGGAAAGCTTAATATTTCTTTCCTGATGTTTTTGCACTGCGATTAGCGTTGGAAATTTGACGGAGTTAGGTTTTCAGAACAAACTCATTTGTGAGTAATACTTTAACCGAATAATATATTTCGAAATAAGAACACGGTTTTATTACACGTTTTTATCTAATTATATTAAAGTTATAATTATTAACATCAGAATCCTATACGAAAGTAAGATAAACCAAATCATTTGGGGGGTACATGAAACATAACCTCAAACTTTATTTGTTTTTGTTGTTTTATGATTAGTAATAGATCGTTAATAAGGATGTCAGTTACAGGAATAATAAGCCTAATCCGTAAAGTGAAGTTGTACTTCATAGAGGATCACTAGCCGCATAACGTTCGATTATTTATCAGAACGACTGTGATGTGTATCTGATTAGTTAAGTTAGATTAAATGATTATACTGATCAGCACCAATCATTATCATTATTGGTTGCAAATACAAACTAGTATACATCTGGTAATATTATTTCAAAATGGTATTTGGGATTCGGAGTCCGTAACTTAACCTAACTTTCTTATTTTTACACTTTTGAAAGTAAGTCTGCTTTTAAATATAAGTTCGTGAAGTCTGCAGTTTGCGAGTTAGATTACAGTACATAAGTTGTAACTTTAGATTGTTTAATTACAAGTATTTAATAAAGGTTGTGTACCTCATACCTTAACAGGTATAAACAGCTGAAGTTGAAAGAAACAACAAAGAATATAAGGTTATGTCCTTATGTCAAACAACTGCACATATATACTCTGTCAAACTTCCAAAGCCAACCATGGTTTAAAAACTTTGTGAATGAAGTATACAAGGCAACCATTGATGCTCATCGTTAAGATTTTTGAAATGGTAAGATAAAGATAAATTGCTTTGTCCAGTAAATCACATTCAAATCCACACAGAACAAAAGGTTAGTTTTTACCATGAGCTTCTAGTTTTTGACGTAAAATGTCTTTATCCTGCCTGACCACATTATAAAAATGCCATTCTGCCGACATACAGTGCATGGTGCTAGTTGCAGCTTAAGGTTTGAAATATTGCTGAATCAACTGGCACTTATTGATGCTTCAATGAAAATTATTGTTTCTATCGGTAAATGGCTTTATGTATATAGAGAGCACCTGAAACTGGCATTTTATCAGGCCGGATAAAAACGTTTTACGTCAAAATGTAGAAGGTTGTGGTTTTTATTTTGTTTCCATTTAATTTTGTAAACCATAATTACTGCATAACAGAAAAAAAAAATCGGGTTCGAAAGCGTTAAAAAACACTTGAATCAGAACTGACACAGTTTAAATCTAGCTTTGGCTATGAAAATCATTTTAAATTACTGAAAATACATAGCTTTTTTGAAGTAACTAACGTCTTGCCTTGCATAGCTTTCAATGTCCTCAGTGTCACCACAGTCTAGTAATATAACGAGTCGTCTCACTTCGTGGCGGTACCTTTGATGTTCATGACCCTGAAATGTGCAGAGCGCATTCGGCTAGATCATGAATATTTTGACGCGATTTTTGAATGAACGAATAAACAAGCACCACTCAAAAACATACAAGCCCGTGGTTTATGGCTGTTAAATGCACGTTAAATAACAAACAACTGCAATCTGCACCGCAAACGGCGCAAACACGTTTTATTCTAACTGCGCATTATGCTAAAGTTTGCACAGGCCCACTGGAATTCGGACCCACAAAATCCGGCGAGTGAGACGACTGGTTATATTACTAGACTGTGGTGTCACTTTACACAGCCCTAAATTTATTAGAAAAATTGTGAAACAAATTTCTTAACAAAGTATTTGTGTTGCGTTTTATATGCTGAAGATTCTTTGTTATCGGCATCAGCACATTAAACAATTTCTTTAGGTTCCTTCACTACTTTGGTAAACTCTTATAAACATAAACACTAAAATGCAAGTGTGCAAGCAGCAAATTAAGGTTTAAACTTCTACTCACCGGTGGATGTAGCGGGTGATACTTCTATTGTTTCTTGATTTTCTGTAATATTTGAAATGTCATCATGTTGTTCGGTTAGCTTATGACTCGCATTCGTAATACTCTCCGTTTCTTTAAGTAACGAATCGTCCGAACCTAAATTGTAATTACAGCAAACTTGTATTAGAATTAACACAATTCGGTTCTGGTTATGACAGTTTTGACAATCATAATTTAAAGTTACTGAACATACAAAGCACTTTTGAGTTAGCTAACCTAAGCTTTCAAGATCCTTAAATTTAATAAACGGTGTAGTTAGGATAAACTACAGAACAAATGGTTTATATTTATTTCTTCTACTTACTTGAAAGACTTGCATCGTTGGATGCAGCGGATGCTGTTTCTATTGTTTCCTGATCTTTTATAATATTTGAATTGATAACATCGTGTTGTTCTGCTGGCTTATGACTCGCATTCGTACTACTCTTTGTTTCTTTAAGTAACGAATCATCCAAACCTAAATCCCAATTAAATTATTAATTTCTTTTTAAAGTCTTTGTTACCTTAAAATTAATTAAAAATACATCCTAACCGTATGACCGAATTAATTAATAATTGACGTTTTAATTTATAGGAAAGCTCTTCAAAATGCTGCAGCTGTGAAAGACAGTTTTTTGTTTGTGTTGTGTGTGTTTGTTGGAGGAACATTTTCTGTAAGTCCAGTTTCTCTTTATTAACAATTTGCAGGGTCAAATTTCTATCGCGGGTTTTTTTAAATACATATTAGCCAGCAGTTCTCAAAATGTGTAACAAAATTTAAAATAAACAAAAATCGCGATAAGTTTTAAATTTTTGCTGTAATGCAGTGGCGGCTCGTGGGTCAATAACACGGGGGGTCATTTTGGAATTTTGGCAATGGTATTAAAAATCAATAACTATCCTACATTGACCAAAATTAATAATGTTTCGGTTTCGCCTCGGTCTCGTTGAGAAACTCGTATTCATCAAAATTATAAAACCAATAAATTATCTTTTCCAAAACCATTCAGGTATTTTGGGTTTATTTTATGGGAGCCTTTTGGAAAAGATATTTTCAAAGCACTAAAAATTAATATTGATATTTAATGTGAGACCTTACCTTTACAGTGCTCATTTTGAAGAAAATATATTTTTTCAATTTTCTCAACTACAAACATATAAAACACTTCCTGTTCCTGCTAAAGAATTAGAAAACTAAACCATTTTTGATCCCCATTCCCCTCGTATAGTTAATCCTGCTTGTAGTGCATTTTTCTCCGTACCAATATAATCAGCGATTGCTGATTAAAAAAACATAAATAAGAAACTGGAGAAACTGTGATTCATGCGGTCTGGCCGTCGACACTATTGCCGACATAGAAGCGAGAGGAGACTTTCGCTCTTACTCAATAAAATCGCTATATCTGTCACTGTTTCTCTTAACATGCATTTCTCCATATGCCATAAGAGTTGTACATGGTCAATTTGAAATACGGCCGGCTTCCTATAAATATCTCGTGCGCTCGGGCGAATGCAGAGATTTAAAATCAAAGTAGACGTAAAATTTATAAAAGAATTATCGTTACGCAATTTAAAATATTATTTACAATTATTATATTATTTTTTAGATATTTTTAGAGGGTCATTGACCAATTGACCCTTAGGAGAAGCCGCCACTGCTGTAATGTACTTCTATTAAGGTCAGCATATACCCATTTAATAATGACAATACTTTTGAATCACCCTGATTCAGTTTCGACGTGACTGAGTCATACGTGTTCATTTTACGGCGAGTAAACCATCAATGCAGAAGAGGATGCCACTAGTTTGGCATCCCTTCTTCGCTTTGTTTAACTAGCAGGGCTAACAACCCGGAGCTGTATATTCGCTAGACATAGTTTATAAGAATTTTTTATTCCTTTTATCGTTACAAACTCACCCCTAAAGTTTGGCAGAGGCATTACCTAACACCCTGTATAAAGGTTTAGAGCTGCTAAAAGTAATTGTAATCTTGGATTATATTAAACTAATAAATTTACAAAATGAAAAATAAATTTTTGAATGTATACATTAATGTCAAGAGATTCAAAATAAAGTCATCCTCAGAAGGCCATAAAATTAAAAGTAATGTAGTAACCTAGATTACAAGTGCAACGGCACATACCAGCACCGGCACCGGCAAACCGCATGAGGTTGAGGTTATATTGTAGTGCCGTACCAGCGCCGGCACCGGCAAACCTTATAAGGTTGAGGTTATATTGTAGTGTTCGCTACATGCTACTGACTAAAGTACCAAATTTAACAACAAATACTTTTTTTATAGAGTAGCTACAACAGCATGTGCTGTTGCACCATCTTGCTGGAAAGAATCATATCATAATCCATCGTCATGAAACTGATTCAAGAATGGTTGCAAGATTTCATTTCAATTCCGTGCTGCAGTTAAAAATATAGGCTCAATTATCCTTCGACGACTCATTGCAATCCATACACCTAATTTTTGTGGATGAAGAGGAAATTGTATTGTGACATGGAAACTCCACATCCTACAATTTTGCAATTAATCAAGATAAAACCAGGCCTCGTCCGTAAAAAACATTAAATTCAACTGCTGAACTTCAAGGTTATGCAAAAACCATTGACAAAATTGAGTTCTTTCAGGAAAACCCTTTTCTAAAAGTTCCTGATGGAAGTAAAACAGTAGGGATGTAAATGCAACTCCTGTTTTAATAGCCATTGACACGTACCATAAGCTAAACCATCAACTTGTTGGCATAAATGTCTAACCCGCGTTCTTTGAGCCTCTTCAATTCCTTACCGAATAGTCTCAATTACAACAGGTGCACTTAGTTTTCTGGCACACCCTTCTTTCATTATAATACTTCAAGTTTCAATAACGTTTTTCACAACATCATAAAACGGCATATAAGTTACGACTTCATCGGGATACCTCTCTCGGAATTCAGCAAAACAATGAAGAATTGAATCACTGCATTAAAGGTAATTTTCACAATTTAACCGGCTTGTGTAAAAAGTTGGTGACAACAAACAAAAGCTAAGATATATAAATGTATATGTTATTTGTTTTATATCTTGTCAACATGGGATTTGCTGAATCTAGCTAAGACATGACTTTTAATTCCGTAGCCATCTGAGGATGACTTTATATTAGATCTCATGATATTCAATAAAGTACATGGAAAAAAAATTTACCTGAAGAATCTTTGGAAGTATCGCTATCCACAATGCTGTCGACGCTGTCGTCAGTAACATAATCCTTTAAATTTATTGTCAGTAAGGGTGGATATGAACTGTTATCACTTTCAGATGTGGGTTTTCCTGTATCTTTAGATAATGTGTCAATTTAATGTTTCCAATCTTCTTGGGCAGTGATTCTTAACCGGGGGGCCACGGCCCCCTGGAACTTTCCATAAAGTTCTTATGAAGGCCGTGAAAAATTTATAATACATTTTAAGTAAGCACATGATTGCTTGTCAGTACAATTGATATAATAAAAGTAATATTTTTAGATCAATTTTAATAATCACTGTCTTTACAAAAATGTTTAAAGGGCCGTAACTAGTAAAAGGTTAGGAACCACTGCTCTTGGGTAACCAAATTTCAAAAACCAGAAAGCTTAATAAAGTTGTTCACAGATTTTTAATCTTTGGGACGCACAAACCAAGCTCTTTTCTGAACTCACCTGAAGTCACTCCAGTATGTACTGTTTTTTTGCTTGTGCTTGCTCCCTGATCTTCAGAAACGTTAGGATGATCATAATCGTCTTCTTCCGATAATTGCATTTGAGTCAAATGTGCAAAATTGTTAGCTTCATAAGATGAATGCCTGTTCGGTACTGAATCAAAATAAAGGTATTGATTAATGTTTGAAAACTCTTATAAAAAATATTAAATTCAATATCTTGCATCGGCCTTTTTGTTAATCGCTTAATTTTGTACTCACCGTTGCTTTTTCTGCGAGATGTGACACGCATCGGTTTTTGATTTTTACCAACATTATTTGAATCAATTGTACCAAATAAGGAACTCTCATTGCTTTGTTCAGTCAATTGATTGTCGATATTTAAAGGAGAATCACTCAGTTTGGGTAAGCTGGTGTTACCTACAAAAAGGAGCAAGAAATTGGTCAAGTGCACACTCCTGTCTTATCTTTCTTCGTGCTTCTCGGTAACGGCTCAAAGTTCGGTAAAAGTTCGAAGCTATGCAGGCAGACTCATCTGTAAAAAACAAATTGGCCCCATCATTAATGTTTCAGTTAACATGTTCCCTGGCAAATCTTAACCTGAACCACCGCGGCTCAGTTCGAGCTTTGGGCGAGACTGATCTAAGCCGAGCTCCTTGCTAAATGCTTGTAAAACTGAAGAGCTTGTTACAGGTTCAAAGCTCGGTAAAGTCCTGACACTCAAGTGCGCACTCCTGTCTTATCTTTCTTCGTGTTCTCCAGTAAAGGCTCAAAGCTCGGTAAAGGTTCAAAGCTCGAAGCTCGGTAACTAAGCCGAGTCAAGAATAATTGACATTTTCACTGAGCTGAGACATGCATGTTTTGAATTTTCTTCGAACCAAACTGAACTGAGCTTAGAAAAAACTAACAATGCCCACCTTTAACCTAGTATTCCCTTAGTGAGGCTTAGCAGGCTTTATTCTAATCTGCTGTAGTACATTTCAAATAGTTTAAGTCTCTTAAGAGTATTATAGGCTTCTGCCAAGTCAATCTACCTGGTAGTTACATGTCTTTGTTATAATGCTTGTAGATGCCAGTAACAATTATCTCCAAGGTTTGCTCTGTGAACTTCGTAATCATTAATCACACACCAAACAAATCTGGTATTTTCTGAAAGCCTTGAAAAGCGGCTACTTAATGGTGTCATCGTTAACCAAACAGTATGAAATTTGTAGAAAAATGACTGTGATAACTTGACAATGCTGCACTTTAGTATAAACAAAAAAAGGTGTATAGAAATTTGCATTTTGTACTTGAATAGTCGTTTTATTTATTAATTCCCTCTGCTCTACATTTTTATACAGTGTTCCCACCACCTTGGGAAAGTCAAAATTATCATAAAAACGCTAAAGAATTATACATCAGGTTTTGTTGATTAGTGCAATCATGCTTTTGAATTTTTATGCATATCAACAACCGAAGCTTTCACAAAAGAGATATGGAACGTTGGAATACCTTGATCTAGAAAGAGATAATGCAAAAATATGGTATCCCTACTTTGTTGGTTTCAGTTTTAAATACTTATGGAATCCATGTTACTATACAGGGTTATTCATAAGTGATGACATCTTGATGATAATTTGTAAAGGATATCGTTGGCGGTAAGTAATTGCCAAATTTCATTCTTCCTTTTCATTATTTGAATAAATTTTCAACCTAATAAACTGACTTAATATTGTATTAAATGTTTAATTCATATAAATCGGTAGTCCATTTCATTATGTTTAAGAGTGGTTAATTGTGCTATTAAATTGAAAGCAGTGGTCGCACTGACGACTGCTCAAATTTACTTCTGCAACGAGTGTTTTATATTATTTTCTCTGTTTCAGCTTCTATTTCCAGTTTGGGGAAATTTTCGTAAAATAAATAGGTTGGTAACTGCGATATGCTCGACATTTGACGTTTTTGTTGCCTAGCATTGAGTAGTTGCATAAGTAATTTGTGCATTATTTAATTCCTGGAAACAAAATGTCACCAAAAATCGTTAGCAATGCTGATTCTTGCAATCAAAAAGCGTGCTAGAATAATGTCATTCTAATGCCAAAAACGAGAAAGAAAACTACAGAATTATAGGAACGATCTGTATAAATTTACAATTCAGGATCTGTGCGAAATATTTAGAAAGTGCAAGGGAACTCTGCAGAACAACTGAAAAAAAAAAAAACAATAGTAAATGCACACCGTGGTGGTTTGAAGAAGTCAACCAAGCCATAAAGAAGAAAAAGGTGGAAAAAATACCAACAAGTTCAAATGGTTGATAGTTATGAAGAGTACAAGAGGCACAGAAAAAATGTAAAAGAAATACAGGGTTATTATAAATGATTGTAGTCGAAGTAGGCCGAAAATCTAAATGTAAAATTTCTTGTTTCTGCTCCACACAAATATTTATTTTATTTTTCTAACACTAATATCTTATACTGTTTCTATGGTGCATAAGAGCTCACTTGTTATGTTTCCTTTAAAATACGCTTTCTCTATAAAATACGTCGTCAATGACAACGTATTTTATAGGCCTTTAAATACGTCGTTGCCTAGCAATCTTCGCATTTTGTGTATTATGACGCGTCTCAAATAATAATTTATTAAAATTTCTAATAATATATTAGTGAAGGAAAATGTCTGATATTAGTGTTAGAAAAAATCTTGAAGACAACTCGTGTTTTATAGTTTAAAAATCTCAGTCTATCAAATCCTCGGCTCACTTCGTTCGCTCGGATTTGAACTACGACCTTGATTTTTAAACCTTCTATAAAACACTTGTTGTCTTAATAGCTATTATTTATTTATTATTAACGGAAAATTCAATACAGATGCAAAAGAAATTTGAATAGTGTTTTACAGTAAATAGTAATTGTATAACATTTATATAATAACTAAGAATATTTGATGATCTGATCTGAGGTTTCCGAACTACTCTGGGCCACTCAGACAGTTATCACTGATATTAGAGTAATTTCCCCATCGTAATGATTCCAATTATATTGGATATGCACTTTCTACACCCAAGTGTTAAATTGGTTGCATAACGAGTCAATATTTACACTAGACTCTGATTAATGAACTCATTGTTAATGATAATAAGATTTAATAATAAAGGTACACCATTATGCAAATTTAAACCTAAAATATTGCCTTGTGTTTATAAAAATTTCTATGACTGCCTTTAATTACACTTACGTATTAACACTCTGGAATCAGCAGTAGTCTTAATTAAGGCTGATTTTATTAACATAGACTTTTAAGGAAGGGTGAAATCAACAGGCAAACTAACACAAAATGCAATTATTCAAAAACACAGCAAATACATTAAATGACATACAAGTGACACTTGACAGTTCACTTAGAAAATAAAAATCACTACAAAAATCCCTGCTGGTGCAGTGGTAAGAGCGTCAGGCTAGCGTTACGTTAGTCGCCGGTTCGAATCTCACTGGGTGCAAGATTTCCCGGAGATCGGTATCGACCCCTGGTGACCATTCGTCGTTGGGTACCTAATTAACGACGCTCTCCTCCGAATACAGGCCTAAGAGGTAGAGTAACAAGGTCTCACACACACACAACACAGAAACGTCTCAGGACGCCCTATGCTCCCCTAGGAGCGAAAAGGAACAGACATACATACAAAAATCCCTGCACTATAATTATGTTTGTATAAAGCGGCAAAATTTCATTACCACGGGCACCGCCTGCTTCGACTACAATCATTTATAATAACCCTGTAGTACAGGGGTGCTCAGACTTATACTATCCGCAATCTACCATAAAAGTATAGGCGGCAAGCGATCGACTAGGTAGGAAAAAAATACAAAGTTTAGGTATTCCAGTCGAAAGTTGCCGCGTGTTCTAGACACTTCGTAATGTAAGTATTCATTAATTTATTTACGCGATCAACTGTTTGAGCACCCCTGCTGTAGTAGGTATAAGAAAGCTGAGAACACAAAACAATAACGAAATATGGTACATTAGAGATAAAAATAGAAAACTTAACAAATAGAGACGAAATCATGGAAAGATGACAAGAATATTTCAAAGAATTACCGGATATTAACTATGATGAAGAACAAAACGACGAAGTAGGAATAGAAGAGATAATGTCTGAAATAAATAACGAAGATGTTCAAGAAAATGATATAACTACAGATGAACTAGAAAAGGCCATAAGAAAACAAAAAATGGGGAAGGAAGCAGGATATGATATGATAATAATATCAGAATGACAAAGAATTTGACTAATACAGGAGCTAATAAAGAAAATAAAAAGGAAGAAAGAGATACAAGATACCAAAGGGCTGGGAAGTAGCTCTAATATTTCCGATAGTGTAACCGAGAAAGTAAGTTAATTAACAGAGCGTTTTTAAAAGCAAAAATAGAACAAGGGATGGAAGATGCACAAAATGGATTTAGGCCATTAAAAAAAGGAACTACAGATGCGCTACATATAATAAAAGGGAAGGGGACAATTTATGCTTTATAGACATCTCAAAAGCATTTGACTCAGATAAACAGAAACGATATTTGGAAGATTTTAATTATACGCAAGGTCTACTAAGGGTTAATAGATAATATAAGAACATTGGGCCATATGCTGATCTTATGTTTAAAGTTGTCTCTAACTAAAGTCGTGTTTAGCGTAAACATAAAACGATATAGCTTTATATAATTTTATATGTGTATAAGAGAGATACACGATGTTGCCATGGTAATTAAACATGACGTTAAATTTAAATATGAGATCAGAATACGGGCCATTGTACCATGAGATCGAAAAAAAGATGATTCTGAGCAGGCCTTGACTAGTACATCACGATTGGCAAGACTGATTTCAAAATGTGGCAGTAGGTTAGAGGTTAATAAATGTCAAATAAATTAAAACACAAAACAGTATTTATTTAGGGAACAAACTGTAAACTAAGATGAATACATGTTAGAGTAGGTGTTCAAAATGTGATCCTTCACTAGTATTACAACGATAAACTTAAATAATTCTGGAAACAAGATTGCAAAACTGACTTACATTTGAAATGTCACTGTCACATTATAATTCATAGGCATTCTAGAACCAGTGTAGCCAATCGTGTTGTACTAGTCAAGGCCTGCTCAGAATCATTTTTTTTTCGATCTCATGGTATAAACATGGAAACAACTATGTAGGTAGGTACCAACCAACTTTTGTAACGACATCTAGAGCGAGACAAGGAGGAACTTAATAAATCAAGTGGCTTTTGCAGATCATCTAGTTCTGTTAGCAAACAAGAAAGAAAACCTACAAGTGTAGAATGAAGTGCTAAAAAAATACCAACTGAAAATAAACATGGACAAAACAAAAACAATGGTAATATCAACAAAACTTCAGAAGAACAAGATCAAACTAGAACAGGTGACAATTGAATAAGTAGCGTAGTTTAAATATTTGGGAGCAGTCATATCAGAAAATCGAAAAATGGATGCAGAACTAGATGAAAGAATTATACTATGATCTAAACATTCTAAACAAAATAATAACAACAAAGATAAAAATTAGATTGTATAATTCCTACTTTAACATACGCATCAGAGCTATGGATGTTGACTAAGACACAGAGAAAACAAATCCAGGCAAGTGAAATGGAGATCTTAAGAAGAATAGTTGGTTTAAAACTATTAGACAAAGTAAGAAACAAAGAAATAAGAAAGAGACTGTGGTAAAGTCGGTAGAGCGAAGAATAAAAGAAAATGCAATGCAATGGTTTGGACATATGGTGAGAATGTCTACATCAAGATTATCAAAAATAATATGAAAAATGGGAAGAACAAAAAAGAAAACAAAAGACAGACCAAGATGTAAATGAAACGACGAAACAGGGCGATATGAAAGCGAAGGAAGAAGCAAGAAATAGGCTTATGAGAAATAAAAAATAAGAAAATCATTTGTAAATCATATTGCACTCGATAAAATATTCTTTTTCGGTATTTGTTAAGGGGTTAATAAAGTTCAATAACTTGGATGTACAATATAAAAATGCGTTAAATGTGAATTGCTTTAAGTTACTGTTAAAAAAATTGTATTTAAGATAGTTTGAAACTAACAATTAAGATTTTTAGTTAAGTATTTATGTATATATATTAGCAGTGCTAAATACAAATTTATTTATTATTATTATTATTAAAGTTACATCTTGTAAAAGTACCGGGTGATCCAGAAAAAAAGGAATTAGAGCAGGCCCTGATTAAGCTGTTAAGGTTGCTAACATTGCTTCTCATTTGTTTTAAATTTCATATCAATGGTAATCTGATTTGTTACTTGAAAAATAAATTTGACATTTTATAACCTAAAATAAAAGCATTAGTGGACATAATTACATTTATGGTTATTAAATAAAGTAAAATTATTTATTTATTTATTTAGACTGCCTACAACCAGGCAATTACTTATTATTATTTAAAACACGGACAATAATATTGTGGCATGATTTTGACAGTTAACGTAATCTTTTCAATGGTCAAGTACTAGCATGGGTGGCCCACGAGGACCGGTCACTACGGGAGAGTAGACCAAAACCCCTCACCAAAAAGTGAGTAGAAAAGAAAGAAGTGTGAAAAGAATGAGGGAAAGAGGGAGGCCTTTGCCCTACATAGGGATGTTGCAGGCTGATAATAATAATAATATATGGGCTACTAAAGTGCAAGAACTGTAGTATACCTATGTTTGTGAAAATTAATTTGCAGAAATATAAGGAGCAGATAGTCAAGTGTAAAAGGTATCAGTCTCTCTGAGACCAGCGATACTCCTGCTGAAATTTTGAAGGTTGTATGCATCTCCGTGCTTCAGAGGGCTCGATTATCATACTAACACCTTTGATAACTGTTAACCTCGCAACACTGTGGGAGATCTTCTTCACCTATTTCAATGGATAAAGTTAACCTCCTGCCCAGCATACGTGCGAAGAGGACTCACAGTACTCATACTTATGAGTTATTAACAGGTCATTGGCCTACGCTTAGGCCATAAGAGGAAGAAGTAATACCGTCCGCTTAAATAACCTAAAGTTGCCTTTTACTTTAAAGTAATTATTAGGTACGACACTAATATATAAATTATTTACATAATGATTGGATAAATACTCAGAATACATTTTTATTCCATCATTTGCACAATGTTTTTTCCAGGTGCTAGTAGTGGCGCTACTGTTCTGCGTTTCCAAAGAGTTTAACCTAATTAACCACTCTTAAATGTAACAAAATAGAGTGACATTTTTCTACGGTCAAACTGAAACAAATATAAATAACACAACAAAAAACTGTTTCCGCCTATAAGCTTTAATTTTCAATTTTGCAACTTGTTTTGGAAATGTTAAGTTGGATTGCGTATCACTTTTATTAAGGGGCCTCATCATTCATGAATAACCCGGTATATGATCTAAGGGCCGAACAGATTCATTACATTAACAATTTCTAAATTACAATCTTTAATATTATTTCCCAAATATGTTGGGCCACACACTTATTTTGCATTTAATTTTGTATTTGCTTAAAATCTTACCTGAGGAAGATTGTACTACATTTACTACCGTATCCGTGGTTGATGGATTATTGGAAACATTATTTGAAGTGCTTCGGTTAAATGACTGATTATAGTTTTCTTGACTGTGATGTGCTAAATAACAAAATGAAAATATTACTCATTCTGAGTTTCAATCTTTGCATTTTATATTTAAATTTCTGAGTTTGCTTAAAATCTTACCTGCAGAAGTTGGATCTACTGGCATGTCAGACCGTGGTGGTGGGGATATTGGTAGATAATCCCAAATACTTGTGCTTTTGTCCGTAGTTGGAGTGTTACTAGTAAGATTGTATGAATAACTACCACATGCTGAAAAGCACACAAAACATTGAGAAATCTCATGAACAGTTGTAGTAACCGTTAATTATTTTCAACTGTTTGGTTATTTGAACAAAATAGCATCAAACCCGGTGGTTAAGAACATTTCTTTGTCAACAAAATTTATGAATTTTCGTCCCATAACAACTACAGGACCTTGGAGAGAAAGTCAAAGTTCTGAAGGAGAAATTTGGGGATCCTAATTTTGTATAATTTTTACAAAAAAACTAACAAATGAATCTGAGAAAACTACGGCCATTTAAAAGATCTGGGCCACCTCCTTCTCACCAAGCTTGAGCGAATATTTGTCTCTTGTCAATATGATGTTTGGCAAGATACAAATCCCTTCCTGGAATGGAAATCTCTTAGGTTCGGCAAAATTGTAATGAGGCAGTGCTAATAACCATAGTAGTTGAGCCTAAATTTCGCTCATTAAATGAATAAATAAATAAATAAACTTTACCTGCAGCAGGTTCTGCATTAACCACCATTTCTGATGCTGCCATTTTCAATGTTTGTAAATGATCAAAGACATCTGATTTGCTTCTATTAAATGTTTGCTCTTGTTTGTGCTTTTTATTGCTTTGATTTTTGTTACCTGGAATTTTACTATCAAAATTATATGAGTGATTATCACATGCTAAACAATAAACGACTAATCTTAGTCAGCGTATGTTTATTCTTTTGCATTCGTTTACAATCTTACCTGAGGAAGGTTCCATATATATCGGTCTTTTTGTCCGTGGCAGTGGATGCATTGGTAGGTAATCAAACATTTTATCAATATTACTTATGTTAGATGGCTGATTATCACTACTATTGCAATGGGCATCAGATGCTATATAACAAAGAAATATATTAAGTTTGAATTTATCACAATTAACATGTTAATTGCTGCAAATGCTGTGTACCATTTCAATTTATGGATTATTTTCGAAGGGTTTCAAGGCCATCTCTTTAACTATTGCATGGGGATGGACGGGCATGGAACTGGTGAAATTAACGAAAAGCATAATAGACTGGTAGAATAATTTTATGATAGGAGGAACATTACTTGCTCACAAATACATCCATAAAACAACATGGATCTCGCCTGGTGATAAAGTACGAAATCAAATATACCATGTCCTCATAGCAAAAAACTGGAGAAACTTTCTTCAAGACGTCAGGGCTATGAAAGGGGCAGACTCTGAATCGGATCACCAGCTTGGAAGAGCAAAGATTAGCAGCATTAAAACAAACTTTGACGCAACCAAGTTAAAAGACCAAGAAACTCTAGGAGCATACCAAAGTACTTCAGAGCTATGGAAACTAGGAAACCTGGAAACCCTAGAAATAGAAACCATATGGGAAAATTACTTACTTAATCATTTTCATTGGCATTGGGACATAGGGCATTCACAACATGTTTCCATCTCACTCGTTTTTGGGCATGGGCCTTAATCTGCTTCCATGTTTTATTTAGTGTGTTGAGCTTCTCCTCCATGTTTCCTTTGGTCTGCCCCGTTTCCTTCTACCAGCTGAATTCCATTCCAGAGCCTATTTGGTTATGTCATTCTACGGCTTTCTTAGGGTGTGGCTTATCCACCTCTAATTTCCCTCTTTGTCTCGTATGTGAGTAGTCGGCCTTCTCAGTGTTTTCGTAGCGTTGTTTCACGTTATTATTCCTTGCTGCTTCTGCTTCGTTCAGCATATTACCTTAGTATAATCATTTGTTAAATCTTGCACACCTTTTCACCTGTTTGTGTTTGTTTTGGTGTAGTGTCTGTAGTAATCGTTTTGCTTCTTCATTCGTTGTTATTTTTAATGTCTTTGCATTCATTGATTTTCTTCCACATCCTTTCAGATATCCATTCGTTATCTTCTTTTTTTCGGATCTTTTTGTATTTTTCCCGCAGCTTTTCTATACCATTTTTCTGTCTTCCTGCTTCTTTATCTTCTTCTTCCTGTTCTTCATTTTGTATATGTTGTATTTCTTCGTTATATGGGAAAATTACAAGAACAATTAGAGAAGCAGCAAGAACTACAATTGGATACTACCCAGCCATGGATAACAGAAGAAACAATGAAAATTAGAGAAATGAACGCAAAAAATCAAGAGCAGAAAAATAGATTTAGAGATGAATATAACCATAACAACCAGAATGTGAAGAAAAGTGCGATGAAGGATAAAAGATTAATTCTTCCAATACAACAACAAAAAACTAAATATTAACGAAGACTCATATACAAAAGAAGAAATAAGAAATGCCATATCTAGCCTGAAAAACAATAAAGCTGCAGGAATATATGGACTAACTATGGAATTATTGAAAGGGCATTTGAACTCAACAGTGGAAAAATTATATATTCTCGTAAATAAAATATGGTTAAAAGAAACTATACCAACAGATTAGGGCAAGGTAAATAATCAAACTGCCTAAAAAGGGGAGTCTAGCCTTATCTGGAAACTGGAGACCAATAACAATACTTTTCAGCAATGTTGGGAAGAATGAAAGGACCAATTAATGGAAAACTACGTGAAAACCAAGCAGGTTTTCGAGCTAATATGTTTTGGGTCAATCATATGTGTATTCACTGAAACGGAGGTGGAAGTATTCGTAAATTTTATAGACTTTGAAAAAGCATTTGATTCTATTAACAGAAATGTAATGTGGAAAATATTGGAGCAATTTGGAATACCTGAAAAGTTTATAAGATTTATAAGATCACTTTACGAGAACTCAAGAGCGTGAGTGGAACATGAAGGGCAACTTTCACACCCAGGAGTCAAAAGACGCATATTATGGACAATCCTATTTATTATAGTCAGAAGACTGGATAATGAGAAACACAGAAGATAAAGTAACCGGTTTTAAGTGGGAAGTACGAGTATTTCACACTTTGGAAGACCTAGAATTTCCTGACCATATATGACTCATAACATTCACCAAAAAGCAAATGCAAGAGAAATCTACAAGATTGACTGAAATTGCAAGAAAGGTGGGACTACAAATACATGAGAAAACTAAGTTATTTGTAAAAGAAGTAAATAGCGGAGACAAAATAAAAATAGATGGGAGGGATATTGATGAAGTGAAAGAGTTCAGCTACTTAGACAGTATAGGAACTACAGAAGGAGGCAGTGAGAAAGACATGAACAGGAAAATAGCAGCAGTTAGTAACGCCTTTAATATGTTAAACCGAATATAGTCTTCAGCGAATATTAAGAAGCATACCTACGAGTGTTTAGGGCAAATGGTAAAAGTGTTTTACTGTAGGGCTCTGAAACGTGGAAAGATTCCAAGAAACACCTTATAAGGATGCAAACGTTGTCGTGGTTTTTGAAATTTTGAGTAAATAAATATTGTAATACGGCCCTGTTGTTCAAAGTTTAAGTTCGCCTGAAGCATGTAGATGTAGAATTCACAGAAACTAATATCAGATCAGCACATTCCTTTTTGGTTGCAAAATAATTCCCAAGTACGATGATGCAATATTTTGTTCAGTGTTTCTCTGTTAACAAATTCGGGGAATCATCGGATCGCGGGAAAACAACACCAGTCAAGGTTCACCCCGCGCACGGAAGTCGCGTTTGTCTATCTTCTTCTAACATCTTTCGCTCGCGGGAAAAAAATGGCGAGGCAAATCAGAGTATAGTCAGCTGTCAACAGCTTTAGTCGTGCAATTACCGTTTCCGGACTTTTGGTAGAAAATTCCCGTTTTATGTATCGGCCTCTTGCTTTCGTTTAGTTTTTTGTGGAAAAACTCGTACGGCATATTTGTCGGATTAACCTGGAGAGCTTATTTCGTACAGGGAAATATAAGTTCCGTTTAAGTTTGACGTTTGGTGAAGTTTCCGTTCCACATAGTTTTCCTTTTGGATTAAAAATCTACCAGTTAAGGACAGCTTGTTGTCTTCACATCTGCTTCTGGAAGAAGGACTCCATCCCTTTTCTTTTCTACGCCGACCGCTGAAGCTTCCACCGCTTCGAAGGGCCCTGACACGAAGCTCTTCCCAGGTAGAAACAATACTTTGGGCTCTCTTTCTTGCCGGTTGTGAGTGTACCAATTCAGTACCGTATTTTGTTATTCCCTCGTGGACAAGCAGCAGTAATTATTGTATGTAAATCAAGCACTCTAAGCATCCTTTCTTTTGTTTAATCTGTTCAACAAAGTGTTTAACTGTTTAAGTCTTAAACTAGTGCGTATTACTTTTTGCTTTAGTGGTAACGATTTAGAAACATTGCGAATTGCCGTGACGTTTACTTATTTTGTGTTGCATGTGTAAAATTAATTGTTATCAGAGTTTTAGCTTAAGTTTTTGTTATCACCATTCTTTTGATTGCGATTAAGGGAGTCTAGCAGTTATTATATTTATCGTAATTTGAGTAAATGTGACATCCCTTAATCACCCCTTCCACGTAATTTAAAATAGAACTTATAAATTTTATTTTGTGTCATATTTTGAATATTATTTGCATTCATTAAACTTCCTTGTTAATTCACTCTTGCCTTTTATTTGTGTTTATTGTATTTACTTTAGAATATTTGTGTCTAGCTTGTGATCCTGCCCACCACCTCCAGTTTTATTTCAGAAAGCAAGGGTAAGTACCTCCAACAGTAGGGTGCAGCCACCCCCAACCCCGTTCGAGCCCAGTAGGAGCAATCTGCGGTACGCTCCTCATCATCATCTCAGGTGATTTTCCGTAGTGGCGCCCATTTTTCCTTCCCAAATACGACCTCCCCTAGTTGAAGGGTTTTAGCGTTTCGAACCACCCCTTCTTCGACTGGAGGACTTGTCGAGAATTACACAGGAGAACAAAAAAATAGAGATTACAATAAGGAAACGCAAATGGAGGTGGAGTGGACCCACATGCAGAAAAACAAATGGGTCTATAGCAAAATAAACCCTTAGTTTCAATAGTTCTGGTAAAAGAAAAGTAGGAAGATCAAGAGAAACGTGGAAACAAACAATTCAAAGAGAGTTGAAACAGTTTGGTATAACATGGAACGAAGCGAAAAGAATAGCTAAAGACAAGAAGAAATAAAGGAAAACAGTGAATAGTATAAACAACAAGATATAAGTGTGCAGGATTAGTTACCCTGTCACGTTTATCTTCAGCTGATGAAACACCATCAATATGGTGCCCTTTGCTCCACCAAGGAGCTATAGGATGAAGAATGTTAAAATGCAAAAATTTAATAAGCAAATTAAAAATCCAATTTCACCAATAAATTCTACAGGAAAAAGTGCCCAAAAGATATTTATATTTTTTATTTCGATCTCTACAAATAAACGAGTTATAACCCCGAATTTTCGCTTGTAGCCAGAAAACAAAAATTAAATTTGGATTGACACCATTACAATTGTCTGCAAAATTTATCCCGAGATACCTTTATTACTTTGCATAAGTGCAATCCCTTCGAAAATGGTTCACCCTGCACTCAGTGCTATTACATGTATTACACTCCTTTCAGAAATTTAAGGGGCTCAAAAAGAAATTTGGCTTCTAAGATCCGTTTTTGTTTAACAACAATTAACATGTTAATTAAATCTTGATCTTTACTTCTATATTTAAATGTATGAGTTTATTTAATCTGACTGAATAGCTCAGAGGTTAACACTTTTAGCTGTTGGCTAATAGATAATGGCGGTTCGACTCCCCCCCCCCCCCAGATTCAGCTTTTTTTCTCGACACCGATTAATGTGGTAAAAGAGGTGACTGTCTAAGAGAGAGAGAATTTATTTAAAATCTTACCTTTGGATGGTTTGACTGCCATATCTGACACTTTTAGGTTTTTGATAGTATGATATGACTGGCATCTCTTAGACGACTCATGGGAATCATGGTGATGATCCACTTGATTAGTAATACATGGAGTGCTGACATTAATATTTCTTGAATAACGGGAATGAGCTAAATAGAAACGGAAGTACTAATTACATATTTTTTAGAAGTTCAGTAAGTATCTTATTAATACATTCAAGCAAAGGCGCAAAGTAACAGTTTTGTGTAGAATTTCTCCGTTTATAAAATAACACAAAATGCAAATGAGTTTAAATAATTTTTTCTGGTACTCCTCTTCCCTTAGTGGTTGCGAAGTAAGCACTTCTAGGAGCTTATGAGCTAACCTCCTAGAGAAACGATTAAGAGAACACATCAAGCACTGGGAGGGGGGACGTGGACTGAGACAATCGCGGATGTTCATTGAAGACTTCTGAAAAGAAAATAGAGAGGAGCTACTACTACTAAGTAGGGAGCAGCTGAGAAAGCAATGGGCCTAATAACGGGATACTGCAAGCTCAGAAGGCATTTACATCTAATAGGTGTGGAAGGGGACCCTACCTGCAGAATATGCGCGGAGGAGGATGAAACGGTGGACCATATTCTCTGCGAATGTTCCAAGCTGGAGTCAAAGAGTCCTTCGGAGTTAGAAGTTTAAGACCCGAAGAGATGGCGAACGACGCTTACAAAGACATACTGAATTTCTTCAGAGTTGTAGGCCTGTAGAAGGCATCTAGGCGGCACAATAAACCGGGGAGCTGTAACTGACCCCACCCCTTGCAAAAAAGAAAAATGGTGCAATGCACCATAACCCACGTCGCCTGACGCCGCCATCTCGCTCTACTTCTCGCCAGATCAAGCCCAGGTTCGCCATCGTCACCGCTTACCGGACGCCGTGCGCCCTCGTCGCACCGTCCCTCATTGTCAACGCCCCGCCGCCTTCGCCGTCACTGTCGTCTTCGCCGCCGACGCCGCTGCCTTCGCCGTCACCGCTGCTAGCACGCTTTTCCAATTCCCAATTCAATTGTGTACAGACATTTTCTTTATTTTTTTTTATCAGTAATAAATAATTATTTCCAGCCTCTTGTCTTAATTACTGAGCTAGCCAGTTTGAACGCAGCACCCGTTAACAAGCAGAGCCTAGTTTGTGTCAGGTTCTTTGGTCTGTGCCAGAATTTTATTTTAAACCATCTGAAATTATTTTAAGAAATTTCATTTCGGTTTAAATTCAACCAACCATTTTTTTGTTGAAACAATCATGTCATTAATGAAACCATTTCAAATAATTTCATTATACTTTGAACTAACCCCTAGAGGATGTTCATATAGGGATCTTTCAATCTAAGCCGCATACTGACTTAAACATTAACGCAAATGAAGCAAGCTGAGTATGCATCGAACGCCTCAGATGTAAAATTTTTAACTCCGTATGAGGGCGTAAAGAAAGAAATAAGCGTTGGTGATCATTACAAGTTGTGCTAGTTCGTCCATGTATCTTCTTATAATTTGTTATAATAATTACAATTTCGCGGGGTTCCATAATATTAATAATTTGAGACATGGCTCTTGAGCCCAATTCATTTTAACAAAAAAATTAAGTAAGTATTAATTAACAGAAATACGATAAATATAAAATGTCTAAAAATACGTCCACACTGAGCACACAATACACGTTGCCTCTCTTTAATATACCGACAGCCGTTGGCTGGCTTCAAAGCTATTTGGTCACGCCTCAGACGTTGTCCTAATTAATTGCCCCATTCTGCCTCGGCTTGTTTCATTCGTATTCATGCTCAAATCAATATGTGGCTTAAGAAACACATAACGAGTTGTTATCCTTGCAACTGTCAGCTAAGGATGAGCGACATATATTATGAATTTCTTACAAATCTTTGACATAAACTCATCTGATGAAAACTCATTTTTATACATTGTGTACTTCTAAAGCGGTATCCACAGTATTCATGCTTGTAGCCGTATTTAGGCTCGTTACACGTCTATGTGTCGACGAACTACTCGAATTGGTGACTTGCAGGGTTCCATTCCTTGTTGGTACTTTAAAGAGAAGCTCATAGAGACTAGTAAGCCTTACGGATGGAAAATGATTTTTATAGTATAAGAGCTGGAGTATAATTGAGAACTAAGCGAGTAGTGTGGACAGTTGACTCTCAAGTCTAGCAAGTCTGACAGTCCCAAATAAAGCACATGGGATGAAGTTGTAGAGGATTTAAGATCAATGGAAGTCGAAGAATGGACTAAGAAAATAAAAAAGAATGGAGAAAAATAGTCCCACAACACATGAAAAGTTATAAGTAGAGACCGGATCTAGTAAAAATTTAGTAAAATCATTTCAGTAGAGTGGCAAACTTAAGTAGCACTTAAAACAGTTGTTTACTATTGCCGCTCTCTAGCAATTATAGTAGTGTTTTCTAAAAAAGGATGACAAAGTTCACCTATCATTATAGTGCAATATATTTAGAATAGGCATGGCCAAGCTTTCGTTGAGTCCCCAAACCAATCAGTTGTTATTGAAGAAAATTAACGGTACAGGTGGGGGAAACCTTATTTACAAATATCTAGTGCGTCGCTGGATTTAGCTAAATTTACCTATTTGGATGACTCATCACCTAAAATCGGGTCTCGAGTTATAAGGAAGAACAAGTGAATATGGGGAGTAAGGCGATTAAGGCGGCATAAAATTCTCTCGAGAATAAGTCAACGATGATGAAAGGTTGATTTAGACTGGCGGCTACAGACTGGTGGTGGTCCGGTTCCAGTACCTGTGCGGTGCTGTAGTGTTGCGACACTGATCAGCCGACAGTATCCAATTGGTGCAGTTCTTAACGATTGGAGATTGATTTTTCTACGAATTCATCCGGATCCACAAGTGAACGAAACTCACCGTTGAACTACTGCATTGTCGGAATGGTTACCAAATGGTAAATTTCATAGTGTTCGGACTGCATCCGCACCATCGCCAGTTCGCAGCCGCCAATCTAAATCAACCTTAATGTGAAAAGTGCATATGCAGCGGTAATAAAGACTGCATACATTCCTGATTACTTACTTACTTTCTCTTCTCCCAGTTACTTCACGGTGTTAGGGTATTAAGCCATCTTTTGTATTCTCTTCTGTCCCTAGCTAGGGTTCTTACTTACTGTCAGGTCTTTCCCTTTCTTCTAGTGATGTCTTTGATGTTTTCTTCCCATCCTATTCAGGGTCTTCCTCTTGGTGTTCGACCCTCAACTCTCATTTTGAATATCTTTTTTGGGTCAGATGGCATTGTAGTTGTTTTCTTTCCAGGTCCTGTACTATGGGATCCTGGTTGTTAGTTCCCTATCTACTCGTCTGTCGTTTGCTAATTATAGCTCCTAGGTATTCGTAAGTATCCACCTGCTCTAACACGTTTCCGTCTATGTGTATATCTACTTGTCCTTCTTTTTCCATTTTTGATATGTGCATGCCTTTGCTTTTCCCTATATTTATAGTCATTCCTTTTTGGTGTAGGTGGTTTTTCCATATGACTATTTTTGCTTGAAGTTGTTGTGGGTTTTTTGCTATTTTCCTTAACTCGTTTTTGCAGTTCTTGTAGATATAGTCCATGTACTTTCCCTTTTATATTTTTGTGTAGACTTTACGCCTACTCCTTCTTTTGCTCTGTTCGCTATGGGTGTGCCTGAATATCTCATAACATATCCTTTGTCTTTTGTATTCCGTAATTTATATTTCTCCATTTGTTCTATAACTTCAACTTCCTTTCCATGACCCAACTCTTAACCTTGTTCTTGCCAGTCGTCTTCAGTTAGACCGCCCAGTTCCGAGGCTCACCCTGTTTCTACGAATCTGTATACTTAGTGCCGGTGATTAGCCCAGCCACTAAGGCACCGTTACCTCGGGACAACTAGTATCAGGTTACACCCTCCGATGCTGGGTTGCCAGAGCCCTGTTAGTTGTGTAGCAGGGTGCACCGGGTAATTTTATTCTACCTCACTTGTAGGTGGGGTTGACATTTGGATTCTTAGGTGTCAGTGGATCCCTTACATCCCCATCCTGTTTAATTAGTGTTATTACTAAACTTTTAAACTGTCAATGAAACGTCCTTAGGATGACTTATGCTCCTTGATGGAACTATAGGATATAGGACATTCCTGTTTAAACTCAAGCAAAGTAATGTATTTATTAAGTTTACTTTTATAAATACATAAGGCAGCCTGGGTAGCTCAGACAGGTAAGGGTCTGACACGACTTCGATTCCAGCGGTGGCCATAGTATTATGGAGCCGATTTGGGTCGAATTCGTTAGTTAAGGATTAGGTTTAAGGTGTAGGAATGTGTTGTGGATGAAAGCTGGTTGGAGTGTGATGCAAGGCCCATCACCACCACTGCACACCAGCAAGTGTAAAATTAACCTCGACACTGCATTGTGGTAAAAAGAGGAAATAGAAAGAAAGAAAGATTATATGTAACTGCAGAGGACTGATTGAATCACCTTCCAATATTATTAGGTTATTTTGAAGAAAACCTAAACATGTAACCAGTGCGAAAATGTTAAAAGGCATTGTCAACTTATGAAAAGTCGATTTCTTTTTATTTTGTAATTTGATTGAGTAAACTGAGTATTGCACCTTTGCAAAATTTTACGGCCGAATTTTAATTCGTTACCGTGTTATGGGAGCTAAAAGTTTAAGCTATGACGTCACCTATGTCAGTCGCCGGTAGCATAGCTACAAGTACAACGCTAAATTTAAGTTATATTGCCGTGTTTTGAGGTTATGTTGCCGTGTTTTTAGGTTATGTTGCCGTGTTTTTAGGTTATGTTGCCGTGTCTTTAGGTTATGTTCGTTGTGTAGCAGCCTCCGGAGGTCGACACTAGTGACGTCACGTATGTAGGATCTGAATTCTCTCTACCCGTTTATTGTGGTTATTATCAAAGATATTGAAATTCTACCAATGCGGGTACTTTTACGAGTATTTTAACTAACGTATTTTGATATTTACTAAATATGTTGCATAAGTTGACAATGCCTTTAATTTTAGTAATGTAGAATATAAAGAAGTCAGCCATTAATCTGCTTTAATGCTAAGAAAACGGCTCTAACCAACTTGGTTCAAAAATTTGGCAAGTTTTCTACACTTTACAAAGTATCTAAAATATAGAAACAGTGTTGTACATTAGAATATTGTTGTCATTTCCTTTCTCACCTGACCTTCAATTATTTGACGTCGTTTAAAACCTTACCTATGAAGGGTTCGGTGCCCACTACTGTTGCTGACGTTGGTCGATTTTCAACAATATTGCTACTGTCAAAGGAACGATTAAAATTACGCTGCTTATTAACCTGATTGCTGGTGCTTAGGATGTTACTATCAAGACTGTATCGATAACGGTGATGTGCTATAAAAAAGAAAACCAATGCGTCAATTATTAACTCTTGTTCTACTGAAACTTCAGAATATTTTAAAGCATTATCGACCACCATACCTGGCATTTGTAAATCTTGTAAACGATTATTTGACTCACTTCTGTTAAATGATTGATTGAAAATACGCCGTTCGTTTATTTGATTGCCGGTACCTGAAGTACGACCATCAGGATTGCATGAGTGATCTAAAACAAAGATAGTAGTTGCCCAAATATTTTTATTACAAGGATGTTTATAGTGTATGTGCCGATAATGAACAAAAGCCTGAATGTGGCCGAACATTGAACACCGGAAATGTTTCGAAGTGCTCTGGAAAGGCTGCCTAACAGAATAGATTAGTCGGTCAATAACCCACGAGTGAGTATATTGATACATGCGATGAGTTGTATATGACACAAAAGGTTAAATACCGTTGGTATAAATAAATTCCATCCGATTCAGGCTCGGTGTGTCCTCCTCGACAAGCTATGGGCCTTAATGGCCTGTTAAAAGCTGAATGATAATAAATAAATTAAGTACCAGACTGAGTTTGTGTATGTTCTAATAATTTAAGCGTAGTTTAAATACTTTGTTAAATAAATTCACATGAAACTCAAGTGCGAGTTTAGCAATCTTGTTATGTCACCAAAATCTTACCTGCTGAACGGCCAACATCTAATAACCTATCCAAGCATTCGGTTTGTAGATTTTCCAAAACATTCGAGTTACTTGCATTAACCGACTGCTTATCATTGCATGGTTCATTTGTTTCACTGCTGGGACTTGGAATGCCAATGTCATAATTGCACAAAAAACCGTCAAGCGCTGAACAAAAACAAAAGAATTAATTAAGAACTTGCAAGAATTTACTGCTAGGGTTTCCGCTTTATGTGTACAACTTACTTTTAACTGCTTTCCTAAGAGGTGAAACATGTTCAGATGCTTCGCTTGTTTGTAGATTTTCAAAAATGTTATTTAAACCAGACAAATTAGAGGAACAAGAATGTGTAGAATTATATGATTCGGTTAACTCGTTGGTATGTGAAGATGTTGGGGACATATCGCTGCTGTTACCTGTTCAAAGGAAAGAAAGATATTAAAGAAATTATTTGTTTTTATGTTTAAATGAGAGTGGGGGTATTTAGCACGTTGATCTTTGTTTATTTATAGTTTGATAAGATAAGACCAGTAAATGTATTCCTAACAACATCATTTAGATCAAATACAATATGCATAAAAGAACTAGTAAAATTAGAAAATATTTTACACCACATATGGTGAATGCAGGGAAGAAAGGTAACACACCGCCTGTATCAAATTGAAAATAATACAAGAACAAAAGAAATAAAGGAAATACGTATAAACAGAGAAGAAGCCAAAACGGTATGGACTCGGAGCCTGTTGATGGGGTTTCCAGAGAGGAAAGGAAAAGAAACACCGACACAAGCAAGATACAAAATGAATACATAATTTATGGGTATGCAACTCAAAGAAGAAGAAGAAGTGGAAAGGGAGAAGAACTCATTGATGAAATGGAAAACTTTGAACTACAAGTATTAGGAATTAGCGAAATAAAGGAAAAGCCAAAGGGACAACAAAAAATGGCCAAAGGATATTGTAATAAACTGTATTATATTAAAGAATAATGTAAAACATCGCCATAAGAAATGTATTAAATAAGTTAGCATTTGGGTGTGACTGATATACCAAGTTGCGTAATCTTTACAAAGTAGCAATGATGAAATGTGTTTACTAACTAGGATGAAACTGCAGATAGATATGCGTCATTTGAACATCTGGCCATGTTGTGAAATCATATCAATGTACTGCAAGCAATATTTGTAAATAAGTTCGTAATTACTAACACCACCTGCAACAAATGACGTGATCCATTCGTGGCAAACCATGACTCATGTTTATACAAAGTAAGAAGTAATACGAAATGTTGTAAACAGCTTTGGCAGATGTTGCTAATATTAGGGTAGAAGGGGCACAACTTTTAGTATAAGTATGATTGGATCTCATACAGAAAGTAGTTTTCTGTGGGAGTCCGAAGACGAACCTGGGAGTCTGACAACGAAGCTAGGGGTAGGCAGATTGAGGCCGTACGGATGTACAAGTAGCTAAGGAAGGAGTAGGGGTAGTAGTGTCAGAGTAACTAAATAAAAGTGTAATAAAGTCTGAATCATTACCTTCGATATTGAGTTAAATCCAAAAATATTCTTAATACAAATATAAGCGCCAGTGGACGGTACAACAGATGAACTAATGCAAGAATTATACAGCAAGCTACAAGAAACAGTAGACAATGAAATAATTATAGTTATGGGAGATTGGAACACAAGAATAGGCAATGATATGAACAAAGGTATGGGCTACATAGAAATGGATTGATGCTAGAATTCTGCCAAACAAATTACCTACAAGTAGGGAATACCTTCTGGTACCAAAAAGCTGAAGACAGATATATGTACATTTGAGGCGGAGGAAAGAGCAGCAAGAAGTATAATAGATTATATGTATAGTGTATACTCAAGAATTGACAGAAAGGATACAAAAGGTGAGGACAGAACACAGATTGGTTATAGCAAACTTGAACATCAGACTAAGTAAAGCAACACGAATATACTACCCTCTAAATAGAACAATCTTCGGAAAAAAGAGTTAACAAGGGAAACCAAAAGTTAAGGGTATTAAATGCAGTAACAATTCCCATAGTCCTATATGCATGTGAAACATGGCCACTTCAACAAAAACACCAGGGAAAGATACAAGCTATTGATAAGAAATATATTAGGAAAATTGCAGGGAGGACAAAACTAGATAGAGTAAGAAATGAACGCATAAGAGAGGAACTGAAGCAAGAGTCTATTTTATCAATAATAGAGAGGAGATAACTTTAACTGGTATGGACACCTAGTAAGATTAAACGCAGAATGCATAGTAAAGAGAATAGTAGAAGCAGGAAGAACTACAGATAGAGGAAGAGGGAGATCTAGAAAAACATGGCTCAAAAACATAGAAAACCTCAGAAAAAGTAGAGGAAAGTCAATCCAAGATGTAAGACCCACAGCACAAACTAGAAAAGAATGAATGGAAAACATGGGTCAACTTGAAGGACGCAGAATCATAATCTAACAGCCTATAGATAGGGCATCAGGAAGCGGGGAAGAAGATGGTTAAAAAAAATCATTTCAGATTTGTGTTACATTTTCAACTAATAAAAAAAAAAACATTTGGTTGGACAGAATTCATGTGATTATACATCAATCAAGAAAGACAAAAAAACTGCCATTTTTAGTGAGAACTCAGACAGCTCAACCGCATTAGTCGTTCACAACTGTACAAAATTTTAAACACACATATACATATAGTAAACATCACACTAAACCAACCAACCATGAACGAGCGCAACCATCCTTGACCGACCAATTTGAAATTCCAGTCTATTGGAACTTTGATCGATCTGGTTGAAGCAGTCAATGATAAGTGAGGTTATGTGTAAACTATAAAGTGTTTATTTCACGAATCTTTCTTCGTAACCCACTTAGATACCTATGTAATGTTTTTTAATTACAACTACTATACTGTGTGAGATTACTATTGGGTGATAATGGATGGTCTTCGACAATCTGTCTGAGTTCTCCTTTAACAGGCGTTCATTTGAATTTGTAGTTTAATTTCCGTTGGAATTGTTCGTAGATTAAATCATATGGCAGAACACTTAACCTCAAATTTCATATTTTTAATTAGTCATTTGCTCCAAATTATTGATAATAGAAAGTTATTATTCTCATATTAATACTAAATTTTATTTTTGTAATTCATTTTAGTGCTGTGTTGGGCCATATGATTTAATGCACGACATGACTTGAACTTGAAGAATACCTACCAAAGTAAATTAGCCCACAAATTCAAATGACCACCGGTTATATTCAACACTAAAAGTATCGTTATTATCATATATGCTTACATGAGGCATTTTGACTGCGGCATGCTTCTCTTGTTTGCTGATTTTCAGGACTAATTTTTAAAGCGGTAGCACCTTGGTCATCGGGTTGGTTTTCGTTACCTGAAAAAAACAATTAAACCGTAACCAACCTGTGTCAGCTGTCAAATTAAAATAATGGTTGGAATTTTCAAAACTACTCTCTTCATCTCTTGGTACCTTTAACTTTCAGATATGCACTACGAAAACAATGTTTACAATGGATGGAAATTTATTAGGAGATGAAAAGATTGGCTCTAAATTTAATAAATAAATGTCTTTTTTCACAATAACACTTGTTAATGAATTTGAAGACTTCCACGGTCAGTGTCAGTGTTAAAAGAACGTCTTCCAGGTTGACATTGTGTCATTGTTAAGACAGAAGAACTTAACGTTTCGCCCACTTTTTTAAGCAACTTCATTAAGAGGAAAAAAGGAGCACTAAAAGGCTCTTTTAGTGCTCTCTCTTTCCCCTGAAGCCCCCTAAAAAAGTGGGTGAAACGTTGAGTGCTCTTTCTCAACAATGACACGCAAGACGTTCTTTTAACACTTGTTAATATACAAGGTGAGCTACCTAAAATATGTGATACAAAAGCTTTTAAATAATAAAGTACTTTTTTAAAAATATTTTCATTAACTGCTGCAGTTATTGGCCTGCTGAACTTAATCTAACTTAACCTAACCTACACAGGTTCGAATTCTAACCACGCTCCAGACCAAAATCTGGCCATGGTTGGACTCGAACCTGCGACCTCTCAATTGTGAAGCAGGCACTTGCCCGGTAAACTATGTACTTGGCTATGAATTCCTGAAAATAATTAACAGTTTATCATTTTTTCAGAGTATCTCACCTGATCCATGGGATATTCCAAATCGTTTAACAGATTTGCATTTTAATTCTTTCACGAAAATGCACACTCTGTATATTTTAAACAATCACACACCTTTAAATGATATGATTATAATATTATTTTGGTTTTACCTAAAGCGTTGCTGGAGGTTTTATAAGGCGAAATCTCAGGAACACCAAAATCATACGTCGAGTCAAATGATAAAGCTGGAACAGGAGGCACAACAGATGACTGATTCATTCGATGTTGGGATGCATCATTGGTTCTGAGTATTGTATCCAATTTGATCACTAAATATAAATAATCTTATAAACATCTTGTCATCGTTAGGTGTGTAGAGCTTAACATAATGCTAATCTCCGGTTTCTATTTCGAATAGAAAAACAAGTTTTTCATTAAGCTAAGCTCCTATAATGCTAACGCTAATGTAAACGGTATCCAGTAAACCGAACCAAACCGAGCAGATCCGAACAAAATAAAAATTCTCACCTTTAATGCTCAAAATTAGGGTAAAGTTTTTATTTTTAGAAGTTTACCACAAAATACTTAATATGACAGTATTGTATATGTTTATTATTATACTCACCAGGAGAATTATCACTGGAAGATGGAAACATTCGAAGGTTTTCTTTTATCTGTCGGCTTGTAGAGATTTTACGTGGACTTGAAGTAATCGGTTTGGATGAGTAATTATAATCATACTGTTCACTTAGAGGGTAATTTGTATTTGAAGATGTACTGGCAGCATTGCCAACTGTTGAATCAAAACAAACATTTTAACAATTTGTATTTCAGCACATTTATGTTTTCATTAATAGCATTATTATTTAGTATGGGAGTCTGGTTCAGAACGTAAAGGAGAGTACCTACACGCTTGTAAAACGCGCCAAACTTACCCAAACTGTGATTCCTGGAAGGCAAGACATAAGCAGGTTGTCCTATTATTTGTTGATTTACATGAGGGCTATTTAAAGCACTGGGGTTAGAATAACTGTAACTGTATTCGTCAATCGATTGGTTACTCGTATATGGTTGTATATTGGCACCGTGATTAACTGCTGCAGAAAAAAAAATTTAGCTATTACCTACTGAAATCTTACAGCTAATCCGGAAACTAAGTTATGTTATGTCGTGAAACTATTTGATAAAAATTTTGACAGTGTAACCATAAAACAAAATTAAAGCTCTTATTTTCACAACTTACCTGAAGCGTTATTACTGAAAAACGAGACGTGCCTAGCTGTTTCACTTATTTGTCGATATGCCGAAGCTCTATTTGATGGATTAGGATTAAATGAATAATTATCGTCATTTTGTTCAAACAACTGATGACTGGTATTTGACGATCCTCTAGTACGGTTGTTATTTACTATATAAAAACAGATTTTTTTTAAATTTATTTTTTAGCACCAGCTCAACCTTAGAAAGAAGTACAGGCTCTTATGAAGCAGCATGTTTGCCTTTATTAGCCCAGTCATTTTAGGCGAAAAAATGGCCAAACCTCTAAAAAAATCCTAGCGAAGTGGACTTTGGTACACTTCTTTATTTTGGCAGTATAAACAATATGTCCATTATGAAATTATGTATGCTAAGTAAATTATTCGAGGTCAAAGGTCATCAAAATCGTTTTTTCGCAAAAATCTCGTTATCTATTGGTTTTACGTTAATTTTGGTTATTATGAAAAATATTTATTATAAAATTCTGCGCAAAAAAGGTTATATACAAAATTTATGTGCGACCAATAGTTTTCGAGATAACGAGCTCTAAAGCTTTGGAGCAAGGCGCATACTCCACTAATATAGTTTATCATTGAATATGGCCCTTCGATGCGTAGAAAATTCATATTATACACACAAACAAATTACTTATGTGTTGGCAGGTAGTGGAGTATCCCTACACAGGTAGTCAGATCCTCCATCATAATAGTCATAATAGTCATATAGTCCAGTCACTTAAGGATTTAACCTCTAAAAAAAATTCTAGCAAAGTGGACTTTGGTACAGTTCTTTATTTTGGCATTATAAACAATATGTAAAAAGTCCATTGCCAAACTGTGTACGCTAAGCGAATTATTCGAGGTCAAAGGTCACGAAAATCTTTTTTTGCAAAAATCTCGTTATCTATTGGTTTTACGTTAATTTTTGTTATTATGAAAAATATTTACTATAAAATTCTGCACAAAAAAGGTTAGGTATATACAAAATTTACTTACGATATACTATATTAGTGGAGTATGCGCCTTGCTTCAAAACTTTAGAGCTCGTTAGCTCGAAAACTATTGGTGGTAGGTAAATTTTGTATATAGCCTTTTTTTGTGCAGAATTTTATAATAAATATTTTTTATATATATATAACAAATCATAAGGCTAAAACAAATTTAAAATATAATTCTTAACTCACCAGGTATATTACGCCTTAAAGATAAAACATACGCCAATCTTTCTCTTATTTGTTGATTTGTTAGACTATTATATGTAGCACCTGGATGAGATACATAACGATGTCGTTCAATGGGTTGACGGCTGATACTTGGCCTACCTGAAGATGTACTAGCATCACCACCACCTGTATCAAATCAAATATTTACTTTTTAAATTTAAACTTAAAACACTAATTGCTAAGGTCGTACGGCCACTTTCAACCATAAGAATCACATCGTAGTAACTTGTGTAAAATTCCACATCACTATCAGGATTAGAATCTATGTGAGCTAATCGTGAAGCAGACTTTTAATATGCTGCATAATACTTATATCAAGAGATCCAATTTAAAATCATCCTCAGATATTTTTAATCGCCTATGCTTCTGCCTCAGCTTTAAACATTTTTATTTGGAATACCTGTCAAAATGAACGGAAGTAATCGGCTGTGTCATGTGTGTCTGTTACTACGTGTGTAGTGGTCTTGTTACTCTATCTCATAGACCAGTCTTCCGAGTACAGCACAGTTAATTAAGCCCAACTGTGAATGGTCTCACCAGGTCTGAGAAAAAATCTCCACCAACGTAGGGATTGCAACATGCAAACCTAGCCCTCTTACAACTGAGCTATCTAGCTTCCCCCATGAGTCCTGAATCTACTTCACAACTTTCAATTTCATGGCCTTCTGAGGACGACTTGAAATTGGATCTCTTGATAATATTTTAATGAAACTATACAGGATGAAACACATTTTATTTAATTATATTGCTTTCTAAAATAACTGCTATTAATTAATATTATTATTATACATACCCACACTGTTGGTGTCAGTGTCCATCATCATTTGTTCCGCATTTAATTCTGAGTCAAGTGTTAGTTTAGAATCTTGCTTTTGGCGCCTTTCTTTTCGTAATGATTTAGCAGTTTTATTAGTCAAATCCATCGTTTTTATAAAACAGCAACTACAGTAAAATAATAAAATCATAATATATTAACAGTTGGTACTGTGGTACAGATTTAACAAAAACTTAGTTAAGTTGACTTAAATAGCAAACATCGACACAAGTTGTAATTTCTGTTAGCTTACGTCAACTTAACCGTTAACTGATATTGTAGGATAGTGGATTATTTGGGGAATAGCTTAAAACATCATATAACTAAGTTAGCATTTCGGTGTGGTCTGATATAATAAGTTGTGCAATCGTTACAAAGTAGGGATCGTTAATTCTGTTTATTAACTGCAGATGCACTTGTGTAAATATGACTCATACGATGCAGCTGGTTATATTGCGCAATCATATCATTGTACTACAATGTTACATTTGTTTATACTAAAATTAACGTGGGTTGTGTGTGGGAACATCATGACCTATATTCATACAATGTAAGAATGAATGAAACCCTTGTACTAACATAAGCAGATGTTTAAATGTAAACAGTTTGAACAGATGTTAAACATCTTGAGAGTATAAATATAGAAACCCTGCCATAAGAAAATCAGTCTCTTGATTGAGTCTCACTACGATGCCTGATTAATACTCAAACGAGAGACTCCACCAGGACCAACTCGGGTAGTAAACCACGAGTTGGATTAAATATTCTTTACATTGTTACCAAGATGTGTGCGACTCTCAAGATGTTCACGTAAGATTAGTGTTTATTATTAAAGTGTAATGCTAGGGTTTTGTACGCTGTATTGAACCGTTCATCCGGTTAAGTGTTTGGATTTCATATTTGTAGAACAGTTTAAATTGTGTTTGTATTTAAAGTTATAACAATATATCTGATGTTAGTTAACCGTGTACTTTAATAAAACCTCTTGCAAAAGCAAAGTTTTAAACACTTGCAATGAAGTTGCTATAAGTCTCTACCATCATAATCAATAAATGCAAAAGGCACTTCTTTACAATATACTGATCTTAGAGATTACAATATAAGCACAAGCCAAGAATTTATTTATTATAAAAACTTAATTATAATACAATTATATTAATTCGTTACATGAAACTTAAGGCGGTATGTGGTCAAAACATTCTTAGCGGCAACTACAAATATGGATCAATACACAGGGTGTCCCTAAAATACCTTCAAAGCTTCGGGTAAACGTTTTCTTTTGTAAATTCTAGGCAAAACTGCAGCTATAGTAGTGAAATTTATTGAAGTTTAGCCAAACGATTATGAGAAATTAAGTAAAATATGTATTTGAAATTGAAATTAATTTAAAAACGGTAATTATTATTAGGTGTTGTAATTAGGCAGCAAGTTGTAAATACTTATTGTTGAAGTGCTCTGCTAAAATAAATATTTCAGAGAAATTTAATTTCATATAGTACAATAGAATTAATTCGTAGAGTGTTATTTAAAGTTAGTAAAACAATTGTCCGTAAATAATACAAGTTAATAAATTAAAACTACGATATTAACAACAAATATACAGCGTAAACGCGCGCGCGAAAATATCATAAAGTGACTTTAGCGCGAAAGAAACACGACGTTGTCAGTTTCTCAAAAAAGACGTAAATATAGGGGAAAATAGTTAACATTAAATATTCAATAAACAAAAAAGAAGTAAAGTATATTGAAAATGGAAAGTATTTCAGGAAAAATTAATGATCAATTAACAGCTATGAATGATAACTTGGAAAATGCAATGAATTGTAACAGGATCAACAGTGAAGAAATAAAGCAATAGAAAAAAGAGAAGAAAAAGTGGAACAGCAACAAATAAAAACAATAGAGCGAGCTAGAGCAGAAAATTAATCACCAAGAAATAAAACCAGAACATTTGGAACGAGAAATTTAGTATGTCATGGAATTCTAGATGAAGAGGGAGAAAACAGAGAAACACTGAAAAGAAAATTTATGTAAGTTATTAATAAATGGAAATGGAGCTAAATTTAAAAAACGAAGTGGAAATTATCAAAAGATTGGGAAGATCCAAGAAAAACAAATGTAGACCAATATTGGTAGTCTATGTCAACGGTAGTAAAAAATGGGAAATATTACAAAATGGAAATCAATTAAAAGGAACTAACATTTGGTTAAATGGTAAATAGAGACCTCACACACGTTGAAAATGTACAAAGAATAGAACTAATAAAACATATGAAGGAGGCAAGGCAAAGAAGACATACAGCTAACATGAATAAAGGAAATAGATTAATTGTAAGTGGTGAAGAGTATAATATTAAAACATTATTGAATGAGGAACATGAACTAAACAGTACAATAATATGGCAAGAGGCCCAAGTAGTGGCATATGCCGATGATCTAGCAGTAATAGCTAAATTAAAAAAAGAACTGCAAAAAAAGGTTGCAAACATAGACATTGAAGCTAGAAAATATGTATTGAAAATAAATGAATAAATGAAGTATGAAAGAGATTCAGTGAATAAGGACGATGTTTTACTAGTGGCCGCGGAACTACAGTAGCCTTGCCTCCAAGAAGCCCAGATTTAACACCACTGGATTTTTTCTTGTGGGGCCATTTGAAAAACATGGTGTATGTGATGTGTGATGCCTATTGAAAATGAAGAAGAGCTAGTATTTGGTATACGTGAAGCAACAGCAACCGTTAATGAAGCAACGCTGCAGCATGTCCAACAGGCCATTATTACAAGGGCACTCAAGTGTCCTGAAGTTGGTGGCAGAAATGTTCTGTGAAATAAATACAATACATTTTTTTTCAAAGCAATTCGCATTTATGTATTTTTCCAAGTAAATAAGTTTCAACAGTGTTGCCAAGTTTCAGATTCTTTAAGCACGATAGGAAGTTCCTGCTTGCAATTTTGGGATCTCTATCAGTTGTAGCAAAAGGCTACCTGAAGCTTTTAAGGCATTTTAGGGCATTATAGTGATCGACAAAAAGTTCACAACATATGGGAAAACTTTTATTATTTGACTATCGAACCATGTCAGTCACAACTTTTAGGCTTAGGACAGAAGTATATGCTAGTCATTCATAAGAAAGGTAGGCACTCACCATTACAATTATTATTTAGTTAATTTTATCAGTTAGAAAAATAATTCCATCCATGAAACAATGCAAGAAAATCTCTATCGTATTGTTCGTTACAAATCGGTTCTTTAGTTCTCTTTTTTGCAAATGCGTCTTTATATTTTCTAAGTAATTACACAACCGTAAAAAGTATCTTCGGTTTGGCTGTTGCCGATTAGGATACAAATTCCGATAATATTAGCTGGCTCTTGTTGCATTTTTTCTACAGATGAAACAAACTTTTACAAAATCACACTTTCCTTGATGATGGGATGGCATTTTCTAATAACTTAAGATATAAAAAGCAGAATAATTTATTAAAAACAACAAAATCTTAACATGAACTGTCAAATTTATTTGTAAATAAAATTGTTTTATGCAGGTGTCAATTGTTTCATGGATAGCATGATTATGTTTCTGATAAATAGAACTAATTTAAATAATAGGAGTATAATTTATTATGAATAACTTTTTTAAGCAGAATTTAATATTCTTTTGAAATGTGTAATAATTTACCCCACATTCTATTTAAAAAGTGTCCCTTTGAAAATAGCTAAAAACCCCAATGTGCAATTGATTTTTTGTTTATGCCATGTTAAACAGTTTAAAAAGTTACAAAGCTTTGGTAATTTGACCACATTCCTATCTCTCATAATAATAAAGGTATCAATAGTGCCGAATTAAAATAATACACCCTGTATGGTGTACCAGAGCAGTGTCTAAATTTCCTAATTAGGAAATAAAAAGACTCATTAGTGGATACTTGAACTGCCTCAAATTCTTCTAAATTTCTCAAAATTTTAAAACTACCCTACACTCTTCTTCGTTTGTTTTAAAAATGTTTTCGATTGTCTTGGTACCTTAAAGGCAGTGCATTAACTGCTCTTTTAAGAAGACTAATAAGTGCTCAACTTGATCATTATTGAACTGTGTCAGAATGTCACGAATTGCCTTAATACCTTTAAGGCTGAGTCTAAACTGCCCCAAATTCTTCTAAATTGCTCAAAACTATTGTAGCGTATTTTGTACATAAACTGCCACAAAGGAGACTCGAATAAGTAGGTACCGAATATGAAAAATTTAACGCATCGAGTAACTCGTCGCATCAACCTTCAAAACTTCGTTTATCATTTATCATGTAAATAACACATAATAAAGCTAGTAACCTTTGGAAACAGAATACTAAATCCTACCTCATTTCCAAGTTTATCATTCGAATGTTTTTATACGTTCCCTTTATGCACTATTTAAACGTTAAGTGTTCGATCATTTTGTCAATCGGTATGGTAACCTTCAGTATATTAATTAAAAATATATTCTTAAAGTAAACAAGTTAAATGTTACTTGCCTTTTCTAACAAAAAGTAGAAGTACCTAAGTAATGGATTGCATACAGCTTCAGTCACAAAACAATGGAGAAGAACCTGTGTAACATATCCACCAGTAAAATCAAGATTGTTCTGAAAACAATTGCAAATGTTTGTTAAATTGTCAAATTTTAGCCTTTACACTAATTTAATCTATCTTGAAGATTAAATTTGGTTACACTTACAAACAAATAAATTAAGATTTACTTACCTACATTACTTTTAACTGGGCAATGCTTCAATCTTTCTAAACAAATTGTAATTCCAACAGGTGGTAAAACAGATAGGTAAGCAACTTTTTGATGACTTTTCGTTACCATGTGATAAAAACTTTTGAACTACATTTCATTTAAACTTTGGAATTTTTAAAAAGTGAAAATTTGATTGATTTTTAGATCTTGCATGGACCATACATAGGTACGTATGTATACTCTGTATCTGATAATACGACTTTTATTTGTAAGTTTATACGTTTTTTAAATTCAGCCAAATTTAGCTTTAATAAAACAAATGCTTAAAGGTGCATTCAGACTCAGAAATTTTGTCCGGAAAGTTGACGGAGAAATGTAAACGAACCAATCTGGAGGTGTGTAGAATTTACCGCTTCTTACGATTCAAATTCTACACACCTCCTGATTGGTTCGTTTAAATTTCTCCGTCAACTTTCCGGACAATATTTCTGAGTCTGAATGCACCTTAACTAGTTTTTCAATGTAATTTTGTGAAATATTTGAATTATTCAGTCTAGTTAAGTTTTTAAATGTTTTTTTTTTAATAAATTAAGCTTGCTGGTTGCGATTGATGGGAACTTAAATTATTTTAACCTAAACCTGCTGACAGTGTGTTGTTTCTGTTTGTTTTTCCATGGCAATCTATTGAAATTTACTATTTTTGTAAGTAACAGCAGTTTTCGGAAGTGAAACACTATCATGTTATACATTGTTGAAATCACCATCAAAAACTCTATGAGATGCTATAAAAATCCAATATGGCACCCATAAGAAAAAACGAACCTGATGATGATTCCGGAAAACCGAAACGTCGTAGAAAATTTTTGATACCACTACAGTGTTACGGCTAAAAAGTTGCTTAAAGAAAGTTTTAACAGATTGGAAAAATTTTTAATAACAACCAAATTATGCTCAAAAAACCAAATTGACATTTTTCTGTTTTTTGCTCTTAATAAAAAAACTAAGATAGGTAGGTCAAATTTCTTTTTTAAATATTAATCAGCATTGTATAACGCAACTTTGCCCCAATTTAACCGTCTTTGTAACTCTTACGGTTTCCGAGATCCCAATGGTAAGCCTCGAATTTGAATAACCCTGTATGTTATCCAGGATTATATCAAGGTAAATTCATAATTGTCTTCATATAAGGAGAGGTTATAATCCGTAAGGATTAAAAGACCAGAAGAAAGAACAAGAAAGCGTTCATAATTGAAATGTATGTTTTTTATTTTTAAATTCGATTACTTACAAAGAAGTAAAAACGGTACAGTACATATACAAAGATTTGTTTTATGAAGAACTCACGGCTAAAAATTGCCAAAATTAGAGAAATATGTTGCTGTATTTGTGCCGAGATCCGTTGATGATGGTGGCAACAGGTATTGATAGTTACTACTGTCCAACATCGCTGATGTACTCAACCTGCATTCGGTTTCGGTACTGTGCAGTTACTACTGTCCGACTCCTCCTCAGTACTGTGTTCCTACAGTTAATACATATAGACTGTCTGTCCACCTCAAATAAAATGTCGTTTTCCGCCCTCTCAGCCAACTTTCTTTGCAGGGGATGAAGGCTTTTCAATTTATTGGCCCAAACTTTGGCTATGTTGAGGTACTCATCATCAGGCTATGCTTTGTTTGTAGAATCATCAGACAGTTGATTCTGTTTTGCTATAGGGTCAACTGTTTTTGCTCTTTGTTGGTGGCTGCTTAGGTATCATTGATGCCTGTAACAAGACACGCATAAGTTGCGTAATACTTATTCCCACATAATTTTGTTTCAGATGCCCTCCACGAGTGAATAATGGATAGCACTTCGGCACTACGTTGGCGCTATTGGTGGAAAACACATTGATATACGAAACTTTTTTTAACTACAAAGATTTCTTTAGCATGGTCCTTTTAGCAAGAGCCGATGCTAAGAAAAAGTTCTTAAAGTGGAGAACTATTTCAGACAGAAAGACTTAATCTATTACCCCCCTCTCCTTTGCCCAATTGTTCTCATAATTTCCCTTTCTTTTTCATAGGTGATGAAGCGCACTGCATAAGAATTTGATGAAGCCGCACTCAGAAAAGCTTGAATGAAGAGCGAGCTATTCTCTGCAAGAAGTTGTCTATTGCTCGTTCTGTTGTTGAAAATAGTTTTGGCCAGTCGATTTCAAGTTCTCTTAACTATTATTTGTTTGGATCTGCTGAAAGCGTCTATTGTAACTTTGGCTTGATGCTATCTACACAGATAGAAGTACCTAAATGAAGAAAATAATTTGCCTTCTAGTGGAGAATCGGTAGATAATTGCTTTGTTACCGGGTTTCAAAGAACAAAGAGTAGAATCATTTCCACAGAAGCCAAAAACATTAGAGATCGACTGTACATACCATTGCACGGAAGCAGGATTTCTCTGCACTAGCCAATCTGATGAAATATGATTTCATAATACTTGTTGTACTATTAGCAATAATAATGTAAGCAATAATAAATTTAATAAATTACAATAAAACTGTGTTTGACATACCTGTGATTGGTTCACTCTCCTGAGGTAAAACGACTGGACTTTCAGTGTCACAGCACGCAGAACTTCCAGGAAATGGGTTTGTATACACTGTTTGCTCCGCTTCCTGTTCGGTTTGAAGCTTTAATTCTGTTTAGCTCCCGTCAGTAATTAAACCTCAATGAGTTAATCTGTTTTTTCACGTCGAGTTTTATTTCCTTACTAACTTCAAGCAGTTTTTTATATCCCTCACATTTTTTATATTTGTTGGAATACACTGGGCTAGCACTATTCCACCGTTGTGATGTTGATATTTGAATGTATGAATCGTCACTTGGTTATCAGGTGACTCGGGAGATCCAAGCTGGCTAGCGTCTTCCATGGCAGCACGCACTAAACTGGTGGAAAGATTGATGTGAGACGCTACACTGTCAATCAGAAGGTCAGTCGTCCCCCCACCATCTATGATTGAACAGATTTCAAAATATCCAGAAATCCATCAGATTGTCGATTCTTGGCCGAATGGTTAATCCAATTGATCGTGTAAGGTCCACTTAACAGAATTAACATAACTTGTTGAATTTTTCCGAACTGTTTCAGCAATTCAAAACCGTGCCGTCCCACCCAGTTGCGGTTTTGTGACTACAGGGTTACAAGAAATTAAAATATTTTTTAGTACTAGGCTGACAACAGATCTGCTTAGAGTTGATCGTGTTCAAGGTAGGTTTTACAGAAATTATTAGATTTTCATTTCATAACCTAACTTTCAATGCCACTGGCGAACTTTTACTGCGCATACAGACATCAGTTGATGTGTTGTTCTTACCTTTCATATATCTCTATACTTAAAATCAAACAGTTGAAGTCTATCGTAAGTTTACAAAAATATCAAAGTCAATGTGCGAGGTGAAAATAATTTAATATAAATCATATTTATACAATAATAAAGTAGGTAGGTACTTTGTTTCATAGAATGGTTTCATATACAAACTTACAAAAAGTATATACATTATTGCGTAGACACAGACGAATGAGAACTGCATGATTCTGATCTTTTCCGTCGTTTTTTTGATTTCTTATGTTCTTTACTTTTATGGCGTCCTTTGGATTCGTGGCGACTTCTTGACCGTTTCCTTAAAAGCAAAAGTTTGTGTAAAGCATTTTGAAAATAATTAATTAAAACAAGACTAACACAAAAATTGCACAAACAGGATCCATACAGAGGCAAGCCTAGAAAAGTGTACATCGCAGAAGAGCTTATGAGAAAGAGCTGGAAAAAAGGACGGAGGATCTGAAAATAAGAGCAAAGAAGAAGAGAGAAAGACAAAATTGAACACTAAATCGGGGTATTCTTCATGAAAATCAGTCATGCAGTCATGAAGTGAATATTGCCACTCTCCATTTATTCTTACGCCGATTGGCCGGTTCGAAAGAAACATTCAATAGCTTTCGCTTTTTGTTGGGTAGTGAATACTATTTTTTCAAACTTTAAATTTTTTCACCAAATAAAAAACTTAAAAAATTTGACAAGAGCGTTCAGTTTTAAATTTTCATGTCAGAAATGTCATTCTGTGGATGTGGCTAAAGTACCAATTCAAAATAATTCAATTTCACAGCCTACCCTAATTGGTTTTTTTATTGATCTGTCGTTATGTATCACAAACAGCAAAACAGTGTTTTACATACGGTTGTGAACTATGGAAGATAGGGATAGTAAAAGAAGCAAAAGTACAAGTGTGGGAAAGAACGATCTTAAGGATTTATGGAGGACGAAAAGTGGATGGAGAATGGAGAAGACGAATAAATAAGGAATTACAAGATCAATGAATCAATGACAGCACAATACATAAAACAACAGCGAGTCAGATGGATAGACCATATCTAGCGAATGGATAACAGCAGAATGACGAACATGGTGATGAGGAGTAGCTCAATAGGGGCAAAAGTCAGAGGAAGACCCAGAAGTAAGTGGAAAGACGAAGTAATACAGAACAGTCACGGACAGGAAGAATTAGTGGAAAATAACAGTAGCGATGGGCCAAAGCTCTTACATATATAAAACAATGCCTAAAGAATTTAACTTACCGTTTGTGTGATTTCTTCTTTTTACTTGATTTTTTGTGTTTGCGAATTTCGCCTTCTTCCGATTCCGAATCCTCAATTTTTAATATTTCAACGTCTGTTTTTTCTTTTGTTTTTGAACTTTTTTTAGTCGGAGATGAGTGTTTACTAGAATCATGATCATCTCTGGTTTTATCTACACGTTTTTTGCTCGATTTTTCCGTTTTACTATCAGATTTACTAACGTCCGAACTGGTCGACTGTTCGGATTTTAATTTAAGAAATGCTGCGGCTTTTTTCTTTCTTTCCAGTTGTAATGCCAGTTTCTCTCGTGCTGCCGCTGCTATTTTATCTTTTTTACGATTTTCAGCTATGGAAATTCGAATTAATTTTAAATTAAAATGATGCGAAACAAAACTTACCTCGTTTCGTTTCTCTTCTTTCTTCCAAGTCATCCGTTAAATCGATCATTTCTAAAATTAAATCGTCCGCATCCACAGGTTTAGTTTTCTCTATACTTTCATCAGATTTTTTTCCATTTTCCTCGGATGTTTCTTTAGTTTCAGTATGGCCGTTATCTAGTGTGCTATCCACGTTAACATCTAAGGAATTCGATACGTTACTATTAAGTCTTGGAGGTGGAGTAAGGCTTGTTGGTCGAAGTTTTTCAGGTACATTAGTAATAGTAAGGCTAGAAGACGCAACAACAGTAGGTGCACTCGAGGTAAGTGTAACGTTTGTTGTGGTAACGGTCACGGGAATGGCCGGCGTAATAAGTAAAGATGCACAAGGTGGAGTTTTTACGGGTGTTTCTTCTTCTTGATCTTCGTCACTTTCTTCAACCGGAAGGGCACTTTTTATTTCTTTTGGTATTTCCTCTTTCGGTTTTTTAATTGAAAAACTTACTGGTGCTGTAAATTTTAAACAAAGATTGAGTATCTATACCAGTTTATTTGAATAAAAGGTTGCTTGGGATATAATATAATCTGACTATAAAAACAACATTTAGCTCCAATGATATTCACCTGTCTTTGTATTAGAAAATGCCAATTTGTTCAAATCTTTAAAGGAATATGTTGATTGCAGCAATGGTTTAACCAAATGAAATTTAAGTGATTACGATTTCCTCTTGCATAGTGTCCTTACCATATTTAGTAAGACTAATTTAAAGCCTGTCGCCTTGTTGAAATTATTTGTAAAGCTCAAATCTCAGCAAAGGTTTGAAACTCAGTAAAAGCTCAATTAAGTAAAAATCGGTTTCAAGCACGATACAGGCTCCATGTATGAAAGCTCACTAAATTAATGGTTTCAATACTCACAGCTTGGTAATTTTAAAGCTTAACTGCAACAAGCTAGGAGCTTGAAAAAATTGTAATTGTAAATAAAAAATGAGAGCTCAGTGAAACTTAGTAGTTTGGTAAGTACTTGGGGTTGATTCAAATATGTTTTGAACTGAGCCAAACGTAACACTGCTCCGAGTAAATAAAGGCCCAAGCTCACTTGAAGCTCCATAAAGTTCAGTGGTTTGGTAAGGTTTAAAATTTGGTAAAGCTCAAAGGTTATATAAAGACCTAGCAACTAACACAGTTTTACACTGTTCTAGGTACGACAGAGGCTCAAGCTCAATAAAAGCTTGAGATTCAATACTGTTCAATGGTTTGGTAAGGTTTGGTATTTGATAAGGCTCAATGGGTTGGTAAAGATTCAAAACTCGATCTAAATATGTCTAAGTTGGCCGAAAGCAAAGCCTTAAAGCTCAAGAAACTCAATGGTTTGGTAGGTATTTGATAAGTCTCAATGGGTTGGTAAAGATTCAAAACTCGATCTAAATATGTCTAAGTTATGCTGATGTAATGGCTGAAAGCAAAGCTTTAAAGCTCAAGAAACTCAATGGTTTGGTAAGGCTTGTTATTTTGAAAAACTCAATGGCTTGTTAAAAACTCTAAAGTTGATTGAAATATGTCTAAGTTAAGCCAAAGCTCAGTAAAGCCTTGAAGCTTGATAAAGTTCAATGGTTTGGTAAAGCTCAATGGTTAGTAACTTGAGCTGAGGTTTACACTGTTCTAGGTATGATAAGAGGCTCAAGCTCAATACAAGAATGGAAATCAGCTATAATTGTCCCAATAGTAAAACCTGGTAGAAATGAATCAAACAAAGCTGGCAAATATCGACTGATAAGTCTATTAAATGGGGAAGGCAAGATATTGGAGAAGTTAATGATCAACAGAATAATGCGGCACATGAATACAAATGATTTAATGAGTGAGAACCACTAAGGCTTTGTTCCAAAAGAAGGGAACTACGGAGGCAATAATGGAATTGAAATCGTTCATGGAGGAAAGTTTAAATTAAAAAAGTAAGTTATTGTGTGTATTAGCCTTGATGGTAAGGCTTGATATTTGATAAAGCTCACTGGTTTGGTAAAGATTGAAAAAATTATCTAAATATGTCTAAGTTGAGCCGGTGTAATGGCTCAAAGCAAAGGCTTAAATTTAGTAAAGCCTTGGAGCTCAAGAAAAACACAACAAAACTCAATGGTTTGGTAAAGTTTGCTGTCTTGGAAAACTCAGTGGCTTGTTAAAAACTCAAAAGTCGGTTGAAACATGTCTAAGTTGAGCCGATGTAAAGCTTAATGGCTGTATAAAGATTGGGCAACTAATACAAATAAATATTTTAAGCTGAACTGGCTTTTAGTTTTACACCATTCTTGGTACAATAATGGCTCGAACTTGAAATTTGATTCCAACCAATTATTTAGAAAGTTCAATGGCTTGTAGTCCAGTCATATTAGCCTCAAAAAGCCGTTTTGGCGGAAATAAATTATATATTTTTGAAATTCGGTGTACATACTCCTGAGTACTCTAGAATCGAATATCCGTCGAGTTTCCCCTTCCTCGGTGGGGGCTTCATCCCTTAATATTGAAAAAACATCCCCCAAACGGCGAAGTTGTGTTATTTTTCGCAATTATCTCGTAAACGGTGCACCGCCTGAAAATTTTTATATCGGGTAAAGTTGATGGGAACAAAATTTTGAACAAAAATTATATTACACGATTTGCCACAAAAGCTGTAGTTCGCGCGGTATAGAGGCCGGAAGTAGGGGGTGGATTCTGTCGCGCAACGTACAATTCGTTTCTCGCGCTCTCGTAAATAACTATTTTAAAAAATATTTTTATTTTGTATAATGTTATTCCAGAAATTTGTCTACCGGCGTGAGGCTCTAAACCCTGGGTCTTACGAAACGAGAGCGCGAGAAACGAATTGTGCGTTGCGCGACAGAATCCACCCCCTACTTCCGGCCTCTATACCGCGCGAATCGCAAATCGTCTAATATAATTTTTGTTCAAAATTTTGTTCCCATCAACTTTACCCGATATAAAAATTTTCAGGCGGTTCACCGTTTACGAGATAATTGCGAAAAATAACAGAACTTCGCCGTTTGGGGGATGTTTTTTCAATATTAAGGGATGAAGCCCCCACCGAGGAAGGGGAAACTCGACGGATATTCGATTCTAGAGTACTCAGGAGTATGCACACCGAATTTCAAAAATATATAATTTATTTCCGCCAAAAAGTCTAATTTGACTGGACTAAGAATCCACCCCCTACTTCCGGCCTCTATACCGCGCGAACTATAGCTATTGTGGCAAATCGTGTAATATAATTTTTGTTCAAAATTTTGTTCCCATCAACTTTACCCGATATATAAATTTTTAGGTGGTGCACCGTTTACGAGATAATTGCGAAAAATAACACAACTTCGCCGTTTGGGGGATGTTTTTTCAATATTAAGGGATGAAGCCCCCACCGAAGAAGGGGAAACTCGACGGATATTCGATTCTAGAGTACTCAGGAGTATGTACACGGAATTTCAAAAATATATAATTTATTTCCGCCAAAAAGTCTAATTTGACTGGACTATTGGTAAAAACTTTAAAATTAACCCAAATATATCTAACTTGAGCCGACCTAGTGCCTCACAGCACGATAAAGGCTCAAAACACAGTATAAAAATTGGTAAGTCGGTAGAGCTCAATAGCTTAACAATATTTTAAGATGTGATTAAGTCAATATCTTGGAAACATTCAAATGCTGATTTGCATATGTTTTAAGCCAGACCAAATTAAGCTCGTCAGAAATAACAAAAACATACCAAATATCATTCGAAATGGGGAAATACAACATTGGTATATTAGGTATAAGTGGGTCAAGATGGAACGGGATGGGACAATGTCGATTAAAAGGTGATATCTCCATAATTTATTCGGGATATGAAGATGAACAGGCGAACAAGGAACGAGGTGTATTATCATTAATGTATACGCCCGAACGAACCAACAAGAGGATGAGGTTAAAAATGCGTTCTATGACCAAATATATACCCTCATAAGAAAACTAAAAATAAAATACAAACGAGATGTTATAATCATGATGGGAGATCTGAATGCGAAGGTAGGAAACGATTGTAAAGGAAAAGAAAATGTAATGGGGAGACATGGGATAGGTGAGGAAAATGACAATGGTACAAGATTAATAGAATTCTGTGCCCTAAATAACTTTATGATAGGTGGAACATTATTTCAACATAAAGATACAAACAAAGTAACTTGGACCTCACCAGATGGAACAACACGCAACCAAATAGATCACATCCTTGTAGAAAAGAAATGGAGAAATTCGCTTCAAGATGTAAAAGCTATGACTCTATGGGGCAGAGACGTGGAAAGAAAATAAAAAACAATACAAAAAACTACAGTCATTTACGAATAAATGCCTTAGAATTATATGTGGAATTTTTTGGTCAGAAGTAATTAGCAACGAAAATCTATGGAAGATGACGGAAGAAGAAAAAATAGAAGTGACAATAAAGAAGCGCAAATGGAGATGGATTGGCCACACCCTCAGAAAACCAACAGAGAATATAACAAGACAAGCTTTAGAATATAACAGGATAGGGAAAAGAAAGAGAGGTAGGCCAAATAATACATGGAAAAGAACAATCACGGAAGAATTAAAACAAATTGACCTAAACTGGAATTAAGCAAAAAGAATAGCAAAAAATAGAAAAGAATGGAAGACTTTAACAAACAGAATTGCGACAGCCGGACAGACCCAAGATAGTGTGTGAGACTGGCATCCTCACCACATATATATCTACATGCCAGTGAAACGACCCATGGGCGCCCTTTGCTCCAACTGTGGAGCTATATGATATATGATGAAATTAAGCTCGTCAAATTTTACTCTAAACAAACTGAGTTGAATTATCAGTATTATCATGAGGGTGGCATCATGCCACTACTTCTTTCAGAAAGGAGAAAATGTCACAAAAGAAGTTTATGTGTTCTGCAAACTGTCGTGAAGCCATAGATCAACACTGGAAGGCCATATGTCTTTCATTTAGCGCGGAATTGGCTCTCTGATAACATAAGCATGTTGTGGAGCAAGAACTTTTGGCCTCCTAATAGTCCTGATTTAAATCCGCTGGATTACTTTGTATGAAGCGTGATTGAGTGACACTCCAACAAGTCCCGACATCTCAATGTCACATGGGGAAGGAGATCCTGCCAAAGACATGCACGCACTTCCAGCCCAGAATTGAAGCAGTCTTCAAAGTAACGGGCAAGTTTTTCATGTTAAGATTGAGGTTCTGCAGACGGGCGTGAAATGCGAATGACCTTTACTAGTTTTAATGTATTATTTTAAAGTGTTTTGTAGTGTAAATAGGTGTAATAATTATTAAAATATCGTAAAAGTAAATTATACGTGATAGTGTGAGGTGTTTTAAATAAATTTTTAGACAAATACAAGAAATATCCCAGTATAAAAACAACAGGAAACATAACCTCAATTTTAAACCAAATCAGAATGAGCGAGGATAATATGAAAGAAATTAAAAGTATGTTTGGGAAAATACAGGACCAAATGAATGAGATAAATACCAAATTAAATGTAGTTAACCACAAAAACACCCTAATACGTGAGGAAAATCAGAAATTAAAGAAAATCGTTACAGAACAACAGCAACAAATTGAGCAGTTACAGAAAGAAAATACTAAAAGGAATCTAATCCTGTAATGGAGTACAAGACGTAGAAAGAGAAGCTTACAACGAACGAGAAATAAAAGTACAAGAAATATGCAAAAAGTTAGACGTGAACTTGAAAATAGATTACGATGTGAACTACTGTGTGGGAAAATTCCAAACCAATAAAATTCGACCAATCTTATTGGCATTAACCACAAGAAACAAGAAATTAGAGCTACTGAAAAATACTCAGAAACTTAAAAATAGTGATATATGGATAAGTGAAGAATATACAAGAGAAGAGCAGACAATAAGGAATAAATTGAAAACACATACGATTGAGGCCCGGCAAAAAGGATTTAGCCAAGACCCATTTAGGGTCATCGTGCTATTAGAAGAAGAAGATGTTAAGATTGGTTTTTGATTTAAATAAATGATTGTGAAAACTGACACGGTTTTGTCCGGATTCTTGGACAGCATTTAGTTATACATAAACGCCATTATCACATAAATTTACATCCATTTGTTCATAGTAAATACATCTCAACTGCTTCAATAAACCCTTAAAGGTATTAAACTGATCGACTTGGAAATTCGAAGTGTATTCCTTATTCAAATGAGTGTTAAATGACAGTTTATGTTTAAGCAACTACTATAGGCGCCACCAGAATGGCTTCCACGACTCTAAAACTGCACCACGGAACGAAGAGGGATCCTACCGTGGTATAATTGTCCCACGAAAACTCTCGATGCTAGATAAAATTGGAAGGAGTATGCCATGCGATCTGGCTGGCAACTGGCGCTGCAGTTCCAGGGTTATGTGTGAAATTGGTTACTGGTCACAGAGGAGTGGACCACCGGGCTTTCTCCGGGCAACCATGGTAAAGGTTTGTACTTGGAATACAAGAGGCCTTAACGCAACAAAGAAACTATCTATTCTTGAAAAGGCACTGGAAAGTATCAGCATCACTTCCAGACCCTGAATGGCAATCTAGTAATATGCTCTGGCAATGCAAACGATCCTGTCAATGATGTGACCATAATACTACTACTACTACACAAGATGCCATATATCACCCTCACAGACAGATCTAGAGACGTTCTACGGAGAACTAAGCACTGTGATAAAAAAGATCCGCAATTGTGGGATACTGCTGGGAATCGGAGAGTTGGAAAAATCACTGAGAAGTAAAGGGGCAATACGGTTTACGAACAAAGAACGAATGAGGAGAGATGTTAATAGAATTCTGTGCAGAAAATAATCTATTTATAGTGAACACTAATTCAGACAACACCCACGGCGACTACACATGGATGTCCCCAGACGGCAAAAGCCGCAACTAGATTCATTATGTGCTGGTCAGAACCTGATGAGGAGCATCCATAAGAGATCACAATGCGCTAATAGCAGAAATATGCCTGAAATTACCTAAACCCCAAAAGACAAAGAAAAAGAAATAGATGGGAATTAGGAAACAACCTCCAATATATTGCCACAACCACAGAGAAGCTAACTAGAATTAACTCTGACAAAATACGCCAATCAAACTCAGTTGAGCCATGGGGGAAAAAAATGTAAACAGTCCTAACTACAACAGCGAATAGTATCAAAAAAGCCCTCAGGAAATATGGGCCCTCATTGATAGACGACGAAATATTAAACAACAAGGGCTATGCAATGAGGAGACAATATTCAAATATAACAATCTATCTAAAGAAATAACCCAAGTAACAAGGAGAGATAACAACCTGTACATGCAATCTATCTGTGAGGAGAATGAACCTCGCGACCAAAGTCAAAAAACTAACAAAAACATTTCATCAAAAACGAGGCAGGTAAAATACTAACATCGAAATCTTAAATTATGGAAAAATGACTGCCACAAACGACGATCAACATATGGAAAAACCAGAATAATCTGAAGTATCGATTTTAATACATTCATCTAGAACTGATAGCGTAGTTTCAGAGATTTTAGTTGCCTCAGGACAGGTCGAAATCAAAATACTACATGAAATATGCAATAAAATCTGGGAGTCAGGTGCCTGGCCAAGAGAATTGTGTGAATCATTCTACATTCCCATCCATAAAAAAGGAGCACGCAACCTATGCGAAAACTACAGAACAATTGCGCTGATTTTACACGCAAGTAAGATAATGTTATACACCATTCAAGGACGACAAATCGCCCCTGAACAAGCAGGGTTCATGCCAGGCCGTGGCACAAGGAAACAACTAATTAAATGCTATGAATACAATGTGCCAGTATTGTTCTGCTTCCTGGATTACGCAAAGGCTTTCGACACGGTAACATGGGTGACAAGTAGTACACGAAATGGGGGTACCGGACCATCTAATCTGGCATCAAAAACTTATACTTTCAAAACGAAGCTTTTGTCAGGATGGATGATCAGATCTCAAAGGGGTTTTCGGTGAGCAAGGGAGTTAGAGTTACAAACCAAAGATATATCCTCGGAATCTGGCGGCGAGACAGGGTGTCAAACCGAGAACTGATGGAAAGAACGGGTCAACAAGATGTAAACATATGGATGGATTGGCCATACCTTTAAAAAAAGCAAAGAAGAAACCAGTAGAGTAGCCCTAAAGTGGAACCCTCAAGGAAGAAAGAAAACAGGTAGACCAAGGATAAGTTGGAGATGCACGGTGGAAGAGGAAACAGAAATGTTAATTCAATAACTGAGGAGTATGGCAGAAGACAGAGACAAGTGGAGAACCTTTGTCAATACCCTATGTCCCGTAAGGGAATAATGCGACTTGTATCCCTGATCACATAACAATCAGATTCGCCAAGTTAGTATAAAATCTGGCAGGTATTTTTATGATTAGTTTGCATTCGGTGGCCAGGCGGCGCCACCATTGCATCATAGTTTTGTCTTCAACTACTAGATAAACCATATTTTGAAAATTCAGGTAAAAAGATTTTTGCTATTTACGATGTACCTCATCTGTTCAAAAGTTTGCGTAATAATTTACTGACTGGTAATTTGCATAATTTGCATATTGTGGTTTGTGATTCGTTCGAAAGAAACTCAGCAGCTGTTCTCTTATTTGCCTCTCCACTGCCGTACTGAAGACCCAAACCCAAGCATCTAGCGCAACGTAAACAAAACTGCTTTGAAGAGATTCCTGTACCTAGAGACATCTATTGGGAATACAATTAATTTTTAACTCTGCTGCCATTTCGTACATAAGATCAGCGAATCTGATTGTTATGTGATCAGGGCTTGTATGTATGTAAAAAAAAGGGAGGTAAACAGGGCTACATACTCTCTCCATTACTATTTAACATATATGGAGAATGGATAATGAGAAAAGCAACAGAAGACTGGAACGATGGAGTGTCGATAGCTGGAAGAAAAATATCCAACCTCAGATACGACAAATCAAACTAGTGCCGACGTCGGCCTAAAGCTCGACTGCTCCCTTATAATTATTGATACAGCAGGATTGCTACCGCCTTACAGACATACAAATCAAAACCCAAATAATCTACCTGGGATTGTTAGTAACAAACAATGGGAACTGTGAAGAAGTTAGAAGAAGAGTAGGAATTTCAAAGACAACCTTAGCAAAACTGACGAAAATCTGGAAAGATCATCAGATCAAAGCAAAGACTAGTCTTCCCAACTGCAACTTATGACCTGGAAACCCTAACCTCAATGCAACTTGCCGTAAAATGATTGAAAGCTTCGAAATGACGTGCTGTCGCAGGATGATGCGAATCCCATGGACCGCCTGCAGAACTAACATGAGATTGTTTGCTGCCAACAGTTCAGCGAAACTTCGTGGGACATGTCATCAGGCGGTATCGTAGATCATGAGAAACGCTGAAGACAGATCGATGATTGAAGAAGTCACGACATTCGGAACGAACAACGACAAGGAAGAATGGCAACTACAATTATTATATTTACATGTAATTCTGACAACATCCCAAACAACCTTTGTAATTAATCGTCGTCAAATTGAAATATAAAAAATACAAAAATACTTACTAATAATTTTCTTCTCCTTAGGTTTGTTTGGAATTCCATTAGATTGTTCCTTTACATCTTTACTATCATCATTTTCAGTATTATTAGGAGCACCGTTCGTGAATTCTTTAATTTTAAGTTTATAATAAGGATAGTACTCGTGATGATCATTTAAAAATTCAAATCTTTGATCGCCTTTAGACTTCACGATGCTTTCAAAATCCCTTCCGTTTTTTATAACATAACTTGCCATCTTATCTATTATTTGTTGCGTTTCTCCCGGAGGTATTTTGACGTCAGTTTTGGACGGTTCCTGTTCGTCTTCGCTTGTATTTTCATTCTCGGAATCGGACCCATACTGAGCAAGTGAAAGCAACGGTTTCTTAATAATATTTTCCTTAATTTCTTCAGGTTGCTTTTTCGGTTCTACATTTTGTGGTGTATCGGTAGCTTGTGGAATGTGCGCGTTGAGCGTTTCAGGCTGCACGGTGACAGCTTGATTTGGTATTTGGCTTGTTTGTATGGTGGTGGGTTGCGGTTCGTTCTGGCTATATATAATAGGCGCTTTCGTTATCTCACTGTTTTGTATATTGATCTGAGAAGGATATGTTGGCATGAAGTTGCTGTATGAAGAAGCGATGTCCTTGTTTTGGGATAAATTTGATACGATTTGTGCATATGGATTCGAAGATGACTGTTGTTGCAGGTACTGAGTGTAAGCTGTTTGATTCTGCATCAAATTAAGTGGACTCTGTGCAGCCTGTCCTGGGGTGTAAATTTGATTCTGAGCGAACACCGCTGCTTCTGGAGGTACTACTAATGAATATTATTTATAAGTTGTCGTCGATTAAAAACAAAAGGAACTCACATTTTTCCTGAGGTTGCGCAGGGGTTTGTCCTTGGAATTGTTGAGCCATTTGTTTGTAATATTCGTAATATTGAGCGGCATAGTAATACTGTTGATAATATTGCTGTTGTTGTTCGTACGTCATTTGTGCCTGTGGAATTTCAGGTGCAGGTGGCGGTTGCGGAGGTGGAGTGGATGACTCTGTATGTGTACCTTGAATACGATTTACTAACTGGGAGTACGTACAGTCTGCCGAAGGCTTGTATATCACTGTGGGCAAAGGTGGCGGAGCCTGTTTAAACAATAAATTATGTTATTCGATGCGAAAAAAATGAGAGGTTACTTGGAGGATGCCAAAGTTATGTGTACCAGCAATTTAAATTTAAATATATAGTTCACTTTGCTTTTAAATGATGATAAATGTTTAATTAATAAAAATCACTAAATCGCCAGATATCTCATCGAAATACCCAAAACCACGGGGTTAATCAACTTAAATGATTTATTATTCCCTTAAAAAAAAGTAAAGAAATCCACATGTCTATGATGGTTTTTGTTTTACATTTACAAGCCTAATTATGCAAGGCTATAATGTCGATGAATAATTACGACCGACTTTTATTCTTAATTTGATATAAACAGAACAGACAAAGTTGATACAAGCTATAAAGTTTTAATAAAAAGATTCATCCTTCAATATAAATTATTTCCGGTTTGTTTGCTTGCATTGAGCGCACTTCATAACAGATCAAAAATAGAAGATTCAATTATGACCTTGCAGTATTAAACCTGTAAAACAAAACAAACAAATATGGATAAAACAAATTTGGAGAAAATCTTGATTATCGCATTTTTCAAGGAGTAAACTGTATCAACATCTTTTAGTTAAACAAAGACGTCGATATTAATTCTTCAAATGTGTCCTCCTGCAGCAAAGACGACCATGACTTTCCTTGTAAAATTATATATCAACGCCATAATAATCGCCCAAATAATAATTTAAAAAACAATCAAATAACATGTGTAGTTAACCCCGTGGTTATGAGATTTTTAAAGTTAAACTTCCGCACTTGCCGTGGACCTGTAACAGAGAGAAACTTTAGTAAGTATACACAACAATGAAAAAAACAACAATTCGAGGAAACACAAAAATTTATTACCAATCCAATACAACGAACCCAGATTTGTATATAAACTTACTAAATTATAGTTACATAAGTTGTACATATCTGCTAAAACTAAACTATCGTTACAATGAAAATGTATGATGATAACAAGCATAAAACCTACCGACTGTAGAGAGGTTGCTAACAAACTCGGGTGCAAGTAATGGTCTTCGTGTCCATCCTGTTCAGATGAATCGTCAAGTTTTTGATCTATAACAAAAATAAAAAATATTAATAAGTCCATTCGGAATATATGACATAAAGGCACAAAACAACCTCGGTTTAAAAGTAGTAACGGTAAAAAGTAAAAAGGATGTACATACATAGGAGTCTTTAATTGATCACCGAAACTACATTTAGGGCTGGGCAATAGTTCAATATATATTGTCAAAAATCCTTGCAATTGGTGTAAGGAGGTTTATAAACAAACTTAAATATTGTACATAAATTATACAACTGTTTCTTGTCATGGCATAGTCTGGTAGCTTCTTGGAATGTAACTCTTCTCTGATCCAGTATTGCTTCTATGTTGGTATTGTCCTTACTTCCCATACCTTCTTTACTTGATGATCTTTATAACGACAGATCAATAAAAAAACCAATTAGGATAGGCTGTGAAATTGAATTATTTTGAATTGGTACTTTAGCCACATCCACAGAATGACATTTCTGACATGAGAATTTAATATTATGTTCGAAAATAGAACCAGGGGACCGCGGTTATGGTTCGCGGTTCCTGAACGGTTACGGTTCGCGTTATTATTTTCGAACGGCGTGGTTACAGATAACCTATAAAACAACTGTCACTCTCTTGCGCGAATGGTCTGTGGTGTGTAGTAGTTGTGAGTTTAAGGTTATGTCACAATATTTTACCACGAAACCGCGTTCAGATCGCGGTTACTGTGGTACGCAGATTTGACCACAACGTTCAGGAACCGCGTTCGTAAATAGTACCGGTTTCCTGAAAAAACTAACCGCGGTCCCGTGGTTCTATTTTCGAACATAATATAAAACTGAACGCTCTTGTCAATTTTTTTAAGTTTTTTATTTGGTGAAAAAATTTAAAGTTTGAAAAAATGGTATTCACTACACAACAAAAAGCGAAAGCTATTGAATGTTTCTTTCGAACCGGCGTAAGAATAAATGGAGAGTGGCAATATTCACTTCATGACTGCATGACTAATGTCATTCTGTGGATGTGGCTAAAGTACCAATTCAAAATAATTAAATTTCACAGCCTACCCTAATTGGTATTTTTATTGATCTGTCGTTATAAACGGTTAATATGACCAAACTATTTTAACTGGTCCTATTCTATAATTTTTAGTACAGATTCTAAGTCTTGTCGTATGTCTTGATTTCTAATTCTGTCTGCTCTGAAAACTCCTTTTACTCTTCGCAGACATTTGATTTCCATAGCTTGTATTCAACTTTTTAGTTTTTAGTTAAAACCTAAGATTCTGAGCCCCACAAAAGACCAGGTCTGAGGAGTGTTTTGAATACTTTCCGCCATAACTTTTTTGCCCATAAAACTTTTGTTTAACGCACAATATAAATTCACTGCTGCGGTTATTCTTTCGTTGATTTTTACAGCCAAGTTTCATGTCGATTCTAATGTGCATCCCAAATATTTAAATGTATTTACTTGCTCCATTTGACGCTCATTTAACTGTATATACAGGGTGAGTTACTAAGGCGTACTCGGAAGATAGCTCCTTAACTATTAATCTTAGAAAAAAATGCTTTAGATAAAAGTTGCAGCGTATCATGCGGGTCACATGCTAAAAATATTTTTGAATATACAGGGTGTCTCAGTTATTCAGGGTGATGCATAACTTTTTAATTTTAAATGGAAATCTTATGTGGAAATTTTTTTATAGATTAAGAATGTAATTCTGATTATACAATTCATAATATAATTAACCAATCAGCATCAAGCATTTTGCTTGGTTACTACGTATTGATAAGTGAATATACCCTTGACGACGTGGTATAATCACTTTGGTATATCCGCTGGTCCTAAACAATGTAAAACTCGAACCTACTATGAGTATTTTTTCAATTTTTTCCGTAGCAACCATATTTACATTGTTTGTCAACAAACGTCACTTGCACATAAAATTCAGTTTTGTTATTTATTCATTATATAATCTAATTGTATACCACTCGAGCAGTCGCAAATAATCAAATACTTTGCCTCCTTGCTCGACGTATTGTCGCAAAACACCACTCGTCGCTGCCGCGACTCGTGGTGTTTCTTGACAATACGTCTCGTAACTCGTCAAAGTATTTTCGATTATTTTCTATGCTCTCGTGGTATAACTAGTGAATATTTTTTGTTAATGCTTTCCTATACCTAACTTTAACCGTTTTCGAGAAAAAAAATAATTTTACGAAATTTTGACCTTGACTAAGCAAAGGAGCAAAAGTTGGGGACAAGAAAGAATGGAAAGTGTAGTTTTCATCTGCGTATTAAATTAATTGAAATTTGTTTCGGAAAAGTCCAAAATATATATTTTTTTTGACAGGCTCGGAGAAAGTCAATTTTTTCAAATGGAACACCCTATATTTAATCAAACAGTTAAATAGAGATTTTTGAACGCTTTCTGAAACTGCTTTGCTAGTCAATCAGTTCGTGTTGTATTGTAATATAGTAGATTAATTGAGAAATAACTTAAACATTTCCATCAGAAATGTAAGTAATAAGTTAGCGTTTAGTTTGATATAACAGGGTTTCGCAATCATTTCAAAGTAAGGATCGTTAATTCTGTTTACTAATAAAGATGTACTTGTATAAATATGAGTCAGGCGATGCAGCTGGTTGTCTTGCGTAATCATGCCATTGTGTTACAATGTTGCATTTGTTGATATTAACTTTGTGTGGGTTGTACATCGTGACCTATATTCATACAATGTAAGAATGAATGGATTCCTTGTTCTAACATGAGCAGATGTTTAATTATGAGAGAGAACGAACACATCTTGACAGTATAAATTCAGAACCATTTTCATAGTTTCTTCAGTCTCTATTTGGACTCTTACTACGATGCCTGATTAATACTCAGACGAGAGGCTCTTCCTTAACTGGCCCTCAGCCAAGGGTTGGGAATTCATATACTTTGTTGTGTTGTTCATGTAAGTAGATATTAATATTAAAACCTTGTATGGGGTATTAAGTCCTCCAGACTTAGTACGAATTTGTATATTGTTGGATCATGTTTGTGTAATCATTAAATAATGTGTTGTCTGCAAAATCCATCATTTGATGTTCTACTTTTACTGCAGCTTTTTGTTTCCAGTAGAGATTATTAATGATACATATGTCTTTGTCTTCTAGTACTTGCATTAGTTTACTATACTTAACCTTATCAAAGGTTTGTTGTAATCAATGAAATTTCGATTTACATCCCGACACCTTTGGAGAAGAACTTGCATACCAAATAGAGCATCCCTTGTTCCCAGGTTATTCCTAAACCCGAACTGAGTTTTAAATTTTACTGATTACTTCAAATACCTCATCTTTACTTATTGTTTCCAAGTCTTCTTCCGCTCTATCTTCTTCAACTCACTGGTTATTTATCGTGGAACATAGTAAATTCTGCATTCTCTCCGCCATTCTATTACCCCTGACTCTTCTGTTAGTGGCTGCAATTGTACACTAACTAGTTGTTTTACCTTCCCTACTAATAGGTATTGATCACTACAGATCAAGGGTCCCAGTTGACCTTGACATCTTTGGTTTGACTTTTCTACTATTCTTCTTCTCTGCTCTTTACTTCCCTTTTGTATTTATGGATATTCTTATGATTGAAGAATTATAAGCTGATTTTCTATACAGAACTGTATTAGTTTTTCGCTATTATTATTCTTTGTTTCTTGTGACATTTGGTTTGGATCGAGTATGGAACAGAAGTAATAGAGATGAACTGGAACAAGATCTGAAGATGCAAGATCTAGAAAGCTGTAGTGGTATGGTCATATGATCCATATGGGAGACACTCATTATCCTAAAAAAATTTTTCGAAATGCGATCCGAAGGACGAAGACCAAAGGGAAGACCCAGAATAGGATGGGGGATAATATTACATCGAAACGGAACGATTAGGAGCAGATAGCCGCATGTAGAAGGCCTCTGTCTCTGATGCAGGCATCTCAGGTTCAATTCCTGAGACTGGTGAAGCCGGAATATATCTACTAACATCTTGACAATTGGCAACCCCGCACCTTCTTCTCCTTATTCGATGCGTAAGGTTAGCCTCCTACCCAGTATACGTGCTAAGAGGGCTCACAGAACTCGTTATTACGGGTTACTAACAGGCCATTGCTAGCTCAGATGCTATAAATTCCTGATGTAATTCCATTGAATCCTCTTGACATTCCAGGTTGCCACTTTCCTTTGTCTTTATTTTCTTTTAGCGATTCTTTCAAATTCACTCCTATTCTCCTTCTCTTTTGCCTGTCTGTACCTTCCACCCATCCTGATATTGCATTGTTAGTTTTTTATTTGCTTTTAGCCTTTTCAATTAATTTACTCTTGTTTTCTACTACACTAATTTTATCTGACATATACTCTGTTTCAACAACACATGTTTTTCTCCTATCTTTCCTGTACTTCTTAATTTAATATCTATTTGATGTTTCTGTGTTATAATGTTTCCTATTATTATTCAATTTTATCATTTAAATTGATTTCTTGTCCCATATTTTCATTCTTTTCTCATTTCTTTAATTTCATTGGTAATTGTAGCATTTTCTCATGAGCTCTTTCATCATATTAATCATCACGTCTGAGTCTTGTCTTTATTTCTTAAATACTTTTGTTGGAGTTCTCTTTATTATCTTGCTTCTTCCAAAATAGTTTACGTATTCCTGTTCTCTTTTCAGTTTATTTTTATGATCTCTCGCTATCCCGCCACTTGAGTCCATTTTCTTGCTTCTGTGTATCGCAATATCCACAACGCCTTAGTTGAAATTTGTCTCGTTAACACAATCCTGTGGTCAATGCATAGACGCAGGGAGGTTAGGCTCCTCTCGGTGTTTAAATGTAATTATTATTTAAACTCTTAGCAAATAACTTCTGAAAATTGTTACAAAAACTTTCTAAAGCACTTTACAATCTAATACTTTAGATATTACTCGATACCTCCCAAATTTGGATTTAGTTTCGGAGTGATTTTAACACACTATATAGTATACCAACGGGATCGGTGATATTAAAAATCAACCACCCACACCCCAAACACAACAATCATGATTATCTTAATCAAATTAACCAGCTAAACTTAGACAAGATTTGAATGTGAATGCTGGTGAAACACGATACAAATCAACGACAACACCATAATCTCCGTTGTACCCCATGCGCTTCGACATTACAGTAGTAAAAGTCAATAGAAATAGAATGATGTGCAAGTTGCGCCCAAGTTAGATTAGCAGGGATGCTTCATATATTGACCAGTACACAGCCAACCATCTCACACCAAGCAATTTCTGTTGACTTGAAAAAGAAAATAAATAAGCAAAATAATGGAAAAAATATTACCTGCATTTGTATCTAGAGATTGCGCTTTATACTGCCCACTTTTAATAGCCGAAATTAGGTGTTTATAATATTTATAGAGTGGATCGTCTTTATTCATAAAACTAAACTGTAGATTAGCTGCTTGTTTGGTTTTGATGAGAATTTCCATTTGCGGCCCTTGTTTGCTTATAAATAATGCAGTCTTCTCGATTCTTGAATTTTCTTTCACAGTTTTTGGCTACAACAAATTACGTATTTAACTTCTATTACGACAATATTGCAAAGCCAGTTAATATATGAAAGTAGCAACATGAGTACCCAAAAACAGCAGTGACGATTATTCGTTTATCTTTTGATGCTTCTTAAAACAAATGACATCAATAACCCTCACCGAGATTTGTTCGCCAATCACTCACGTTCTTGTCGATACTTTCTTATATCATTTGACTTAGCGATTGAATGTGACGTCGTTATCGTCAGCTGAATTAATTTAATTTTGTTAATATCACACCTACCACTTCCATATCAGCAGGAACGTTTAATTCGGTTGGAACAACGAAAGGTTGATCTTCTTCTTCTTCTTCTGCAACGTCGGGGATTTCTTGCGAATTCTCTGGATCAGTTGGAACGTCATAATTATATTGAACTTCGCTGCCCTTTTGGTGCAATCTTTTCAATTCTTCCTCTACAATAAAAATGATGCATTAATCTCCACTCTTAACTTTAAAAAAACCCGGCAAAAACTTCTCAGCACATTCGAGTATAATTTACCTTTATACATTTCAAGTTCTTCTTCATTATGCTTTAAAGCATAATACCGTTCTTCATCGCAGAGCATTTCAATACGTCTTTCCGATTCATTTAAACCTAACCATCGGGTGGAATCATAATCCTCACGATTAGCTTCATATTGAAATAATTCGGACAAAGCACCTCTACAATCATACCTGCAAATGTTAAAAGCGTAAGTAACAAATGTAAAAACATGTTTTAGTGTGGTATAACCTATCAATCTTGAGCGTTTCTTCTGCCATCCATGGTATCAAGTGTTTTCCCTGGTCAATGTATAAAGCTTTTTCATCGTCTCTAAATAGTTTGCATGCATATCCAAAAATCAACAAGTCCTCATGCTTATCTTTAACGGGTTTTTTACGCAAAATACCTGATTCTGTACCAGTATTCCATTTTGCCATTTTTGTGTCATTTGATATAAGAAAATAAATGACGTTCGCGATCAACGCCTACTTGCGGCGGTTGTCAAGGTTAAGGCTGCGTTAGAACTACTATCGGTTTTTGCAGTTTGAACTATTTGAAGATTTAATTAATGATTCTGTCTTCGGAGTGGTCGACTTCAGATAGTAACAAGACACATACACTATACACTTAATACACGGTCACAAACTCTGCAGAAGGCAACGGGAAACCACTGCAGAGAACACATTTCCCTAGTATAAGGGGGATATAAGAAAGTTCACGACGCCAAGTCGTTTAAAAAAATGTGGCTTTGATCCCCATCGCCAACGTCCTAAAAGAGTATGGCATGAAGAAGAAAAATAATAAATCGGAAATTCGGTAAGACGCCTGTAAATACTATTGCAAACGCAAAGTATGTCTTGCTCCATTATTAAATAAATAATTTACAAAGAATTATTCAACAACTCAAGAGTATCTTATTACACTGTGATTATGACTTATAACTATTTTCGGTACCGTTCAGACTCGCTTAGGGAGGCACTTATAACATTTTATGAAGAAAATGGTGTATGTACTCCACTAAGCGCTGCTGCCAAAACGCTATGTCAAGTACGGTGGTTCACTATAATGCGCGCCAAACCGTAGCGTATACTAGAGTTGAGCCCAAAAGAAATTTAAGTTATAATTTATTTTGTAGTAATTTACTAAAATGTGTATAATAGACAATATAAATAAAAATAATTAATGTACTTAAAAAATAGTACACTCACAACATTGTATTGTGTAATACATACACAACACGCACTTGTCTTCCTCTTCAGGTTCTTGATTATGTTCTAGGTACAACGACCATCCATTCTCTGAGGGTTCTGAATTATTCTGATCTCTAGGGGACTGACTTTGTACATCTCCAGCAGCTTGAGGAATTTTAGTTTTAGTATCGGTTGCGTTAGTTGTTGTAGCTAGCTGTTCTGCATTTGGTTCTAATACTATTCTTGGCGAAAATTTATAAACTGTGTTAATCTCGCTGTCAAATCCTCTGCATGCAATAGTCGAATTCCTTTTCTGAAACCATGCTAAATGTAGAGTAAAGTGAGAGTCCAAGGAGAGAGCTTTCTCTGCTAAAACAGGACTGAGAACAAGGAGATACCTATGCTATCAGATACACTCTTCACTTCAACATAGCCCTCGAGTATGTTGTGAGAGAGGCCGAAGTAAAGCAAAGGGTTACGCTGATGATGTAGGACATCATCACAAGCTCTAATAGGCAGCTTGTCGAAACCTACAACGCCATTGAAACAGCTGGAGATAAAATGAGCCTCCAAATAGACTCTGACAAAACAAAATACCTGGAACTACCCAATAAAAGAGGACAAGGCCACATAGCAGACCTAACAACCGAGAAACATAAGTTTCAAAATGTCTCAGACTTCACATATCTGGGCTCATCAGTGAATAACACCAACAACATCTTCATGGAAATTAAACGACGCATTTACCTCGTGAACTGAGCACGTAACGGCCTAATAAGATAAGTCTCAAATGTACAAGACCCTGATCAGGCCAGTACTCATATATGAATTGTCAGCTTGGACAATGACCAAAGAAGACGAAAACAACTGGCAACATTCGAACGTAAAATACTTAGGCATATTTACGGAGGAATATGTGAGAATGGACTCTGGAGAAGACGTTTCAACTTGGAACTGTATCAAGCAAATGAAAAACAAAATATTAAGCAACGGCCAGAGACCAAGGATACGTTACATGGAATCAGACTTGTCATGACTTTATACCACATTTAAGAGTGTTGTACCTTTGTAGTTTGTGCATATTGTAAAAAAATGACCTTCTAGCTTGCAAATGTGTTGAGATATTTCGTCAACATATTGAAAAGATTGCACAGCTGGCATGAATCATCGGACACCTGCAAATTGTACAGCTGGTATGATTCACAGGGCACCTGCCTGAGATGTTGAAATACAGATTAGCATGTGTCATGATGAGTCATTTATTATCAGTTATTTTTAACAAGCCATCTGCTTTACTGTAAGAAAAGAGGGCGATCATTTTGGATATAAATAGGTTAACTTATTTGACGAAGAGTTAGTGAAGTCGGAGTGTTTGTGAGTAGGCAGATTGAGACCTAAGCACCCTAAACTTCCTAATTTAGTTAGTCAAGGTGTTTGTGAGTAGGCAGATTGAGGCCCGAGCACTGAGACACCTCAAGTTAGTTCCGTTGGTGAAGCTGCAGTATACAAAATGAGTTCTCTAGAGAAAATGTGCATGTAAGATTATTATTTTTATTTAATTTAACCTGTAAATGGGACTTGTTAATAGTTCGGATGTGATATTCTGTCCATTTTATTAATTATGCTTGTTTATCTGTACTTGTAACTTATCCCTAAGAATGTTTCATAGTTTTGGACTTACTACTTTGACCCGTTTCTTGTAATATAAATAATGTTTGAACAATATATATGTTATGTTAGTTGAACTTGACTTTCAATTACAACCTCTCGCAACAGCTAAGTACACCACAAGTAACGGAGTTGGGTCACAGACTCTACCATCAATTATTTATTCAACTTACTTTTATTAGCTTCGAATTTATACAGCCCTAACCTCCTTTAAATAATGATATTATTGTTCTATTTTCCCAATCTCTTGGCATTTTTTGCCTTCCCATATCTGCTTACATAACTTGTAGACCATTTCACTAACCTTTCTCCCACCATATTTCAGCATTTCATTTATTATCCCGTCTGGGCCTGCTACTTTGCCATGCTTTAACTGGTTTATTATTCCTGCTACTTCTTCGTAATTTACTTCCTCTTCCTCATGTATACTTTCTATTGTGTATTGTAATGTCACTCCTTCGTCATCCTTACCTAACAGTTCCATGTAATATTTCTTCCATTGGTCTCTTATTTCATTTTGATCTAGCACTTTATAGATGTTTTGTCCTTGTCTGTCTTTTTCTCTCAGATTTTCTTTCTTTGTAAAGTCTTCTTCAGAGTGTTGTAGTTTTAAAGTTCTTTTTGCTACATAGTTTTTCTGCTGTCTTTCTTTTTTGTAGATATTCCTCATTTGAAGAGATCTGCCGTTTTCTCCATGCTTCATTTTTTTGTTGGATCTTTTCTTTGCAATCTGTGTCAAACCACTCTTTTAGTTTGTTTCGTGTATGAGTTGTAGCTAATTTTAATGTCGAGTTTGTCGCTTCTAATATTCCTATTTTTAGTGTTGTCCATAAACTTTCCACATCTTCATTCCTCTTCTAAGTTCTGGAGTACAGCCTCTTTGTATTTCTTACAAGTTTCGTTTTTCTTAAATCCTTTTGTTCCGCCTCTGCTTTCCTTCCTGTTTTTGGTTTCCCACTTTTTGATTTTTTCTTGTAGTTTAGCTACTACTAAGTAGTGGTACCTAGCTAACACAATTACCTCCCCTATATGTTCTGACATCTTGCATTGAACGTTGTCTTCTTTTGGATATAAGTGTTGAATAAAATTCTTCTTTATCTTGCTCTTCTGCCACTTCTGTAGGTTGTCCTTTCTTTCTACATTTTCATCTCCTTCATCACTATAGGTGTACTCATCAGGTCCTTCATCTTCTTCATAATGTCATATTTTAAAATAGCATGTTTTCTCATTTTTCTTGCTGCTATTAGCTGGGGTTGGAGTGCTTTCTTTTCATCGAGTACTTCCTTTCGAAAATCTTCTTCGATATATACCTACCTTTGTGGAGATTCTGTCATCAATTCCGATTTTTGAGAACGATGTCGTCTCTTCTGCTCCCTTTTTCGACTTTTGGAAGATGATGTAAAATGGAAGGAGAAAGAAATGTTTTGGTCTAGCCAGAAGAGTTACTCATGCTTTCCTTTGAAGTTCCAGGTATTGGTGATGGTCTTTTTGGCAAAGGTTCATAATATAAAGCATTAGGACTACATGTTGGAGTTTCAAAAGCTACAGTCGTTTTTTGAGGAGTCAATAGTTCTGTTGGTAGAATTTCAGTTTGTTCCGGAGCAGTTGATTTTGACAATTCAGGTTTAGCAGAAGTTGTGGTGTTGTCAATAGTATTCAGAACAGATTTTGAAATAATGTTTTGATGACTTAATAGCTCATCGTCGCTATCAGTAGAGTGGTTCTGGCTCGCATAACTTTCTGATGGAGGAATAGGAACATCAGTAACTTCCGATGGGCGGAAATCTTCTTCAGTAAAAATATCACAATTAAAAGGAAAAATCCCGGTTGCTCTGAACCCACTTTCTGCAATTTTCATAGTTGTCGCTCTTGAATACGCTGAGTTGAATATTTGGGCAACATACTTCTGACTTAATGCTTTTCCCGGATTACTAACCATCCATTTGTCGGCTTCAGAAGAATAAAATGTTTTGAGTGGCCCAAAAAATGCCTTGTCGAGGGGTTGCATCATATGACTTGCGTGGGGAGGTAAAGAAAGTAGCGTAATAGCATGTTTTCTACAAAAAAATATTGCTTGTAGAGACCGATGTGATACATGATTATCTAATATCAACAGTACGGGGTCATCAAAAGTGGATTTAACAAAGACTTGAAAATGTTTTAACCAGTCTAAAAACAAATCCGTATTCATGTAACCAGAATCAGATATCATTGGAAGTGTGCCTAACGGTGCTCCAATATACAAGTCTTCCTTCATTCTTTTTCTAGGGAAAATCATAGCTGGTGGCACATAAATGCCTGATGGAGACATACAACATACAACCGTGACGTTCTGTCCTCTGTCAGCTGAGGCTAGCTTCCCGACAAGCTTTTTGCCTTTCTGTGCGAAAACTTTTGGAACTTTATTAGGCACAGTAGACAGACCTGACTCGTCCATGTTGAAAATTCTATGGGAAGCAAATTTTTTTTGTTCAGAGACTTGCTTGAGGTTTTTGAAAAAAGTCTCAACTTGATTTCTGTTAAACCCCATAGCTCTACCCAGACTGCATTTCTCAGGAGCACACAGGGAGAGACCTTGCCTAGAACAAAAACTAGAAACCCAGTCTTTGCCGGCCATTTTTGTTTCTTTATTGAATCGATGACTCAATCCATTCAATTCGGCATATTGAAAGGCTAAAAAACGAAGCGTTTTAGTTCCTATGCCGTAAAATCTTCCATCCAAATCTCTGCAATGATTTGCAAGTTCCTTTTCCATCTCTGGAGTAAAAATGTTCTTGAAACGTCCGAGAGTTTTAGCAACGCTGCCCTAAAATAACATACCGGAGTTAGGTAATACTTAAACAACTTCTCTAAAATTAAACCTACCGCTTTTAACCTTTTTCTTAGTGTTGACTCATTTATACCAAGATCCTTTGCTACTTGACGCTTGCTTTCACCTTTTCTAATTCTTTCCTTTGCTTGCACAAACGTTTCTTCACTCATCAATTTTCTACCGCTTGTCCTTGAATATTTACTCATTTTATCTGCTTAAAAGAAAGTAAGCACAATGTACACATTTTGCGGCTAAGTATACAACAGTTTTATTTATCTTTGTGTTAAATTGAGTAAATAATATAACTAAGAAGGCAAATTTATATTTTACCTGTTAATTCCAAAGCATAAAATATAAATAATACACACTTCAATTTACAGTTAAAAATCCCATAATATTAACAGCAAACAGTATACCTACTATACATAAATAATCTATAAATGTAGGAAAAATACAAAAGTAAGTAATACTGCTCTTTATGTGTATGGAAGCATCACTTAAATATTTTATTTTTGTTAATTTTATTCTTGAATTATTAATATAACAAACTTTTATAGATAGATAACATTTTAGTCAGACAGCTAAATCGACTGAACCATTTTGTATTATTAATGTGATAAAGTGACCTAGTTGCACGAGCTTGAGATGACTCACTTGTGCAGCTGCATGTAATATGATATCTAAAGTGGTATGTTATCCAATGCTATTTATGGATCAAGGTTAGACACCTGCATGATGAGAAATACAATGTGTGCAGCTGCATAAATTGATGAATCGACATTCTTTAAAATATACAGATTAGCACATTCGTGGTACAAGGTGGAGGCTGACTTTAGGGTATACCTATATACAACAGCTTAAATGCACTCGGTATGGTCAATGTAAGATGGTCAGTGCAGTCATGTTATTCAGAAGCCAGGTCCCATCCTTCATACTGAGTGGTCTCCTACAATTTGTATGTAAGAATATTTTTCTGTATTTAATTTAAATGTAACTCAATTCGCAGTAAGATTTAACCCTTTGTTTTATTTATTAACTTTAACGTTTGTAACTCGTCTTTAAAATTGTGTGTTTATTTGTAACTTCAACTGTAAATAATATTTATAAAACATAATTCAAAGTTCAGACAATATATCTTGTTAGTTGAATTTGACTTTCAATATAAAACCTCTCGCAACGCAAAGCAAACCCCACGTGACGTAATTGGTTAAATAATCCTATCTAAATCTAATTAATTATTAATTCTATCTAAATTAAACTAAATTATTTTATTTCATACTGTCTAGAAAATTCAGTTTATTTCATACTGTCTGGTAAATTCAGTTCCCCGGCGCCAAATTGTTTACAGTATGAAATAAAACGTTATACGATACATGTCCGGGAAGTTATTAAAGTACGAGTTTAGATATTTATGAACGAATATAATAAATCGCTTCCCGGACTTGTAACGTAAATTACTATTCCGCCACCGATGAACTTTTCCACCCCCCATGGCGCTTCAACACCGTCAAATCGGCAACAGCATTTCCAAGAAAAGTTGCCGATGTCCGTCGAAAACAATGTCCCGTGTACTTTTCGTGATTGTTTAACTTGAGGTATTGGGCAATCTTCTTCGGTGTTCCTCCGATGCTGGGGATTCCAACTCTCTGTGCAATACATTTGCCTTGTCGGTAACCGAGAAATAAAAATTTTGCTTGGAAATTTTTCGGTCGCAATGCTATGTATTTTCTAAATAGCTCTAAAAAATTGATTCCGTTCGCCTCATTTATCACAGAAAACACTCTTCCGGCGTTTGTTTTAGACTGTGGAATCGTAATTACTAATTGAGATCCGGTATCTTCTATGTCGTCGATACTCATCGCGTATAGCTCCTCTCGACGACAACCCCCAACAATTCCTATCATTGCAATAACCTACGATCAATTAAAATTTTATATGAATCATAACCACAGCCTAATTTTATTGTACCTTTGATAAAAGATGCTCTTTATCAAGTGCTTCTTTCAAAAATCGATTAATTTCTTCCCTTGTAAGGGTTTTAGATTGATTTGGTTGATATCCAACATTCGATTTCTTCAGAAACGCCCTCAACTTATTAAATTTAGCTATATTTACATTCTCACGGACAACCAGCATTGATTTTACCATGGAGTATTTGGACCATAGTGATGAACAGCTAACTTTTTTCGACTAAAAATTAGTAATTTACAGATACCATTGCGTAAAGAGAAAGGTTTTGCACTAAGAAACTTACTGCATACAAAAAATAAGCTAACATAACATCTTCTTGCACTTCCTGTACTTTATGTGCATTTTTCCACTCACAAAATTGTTCATACTCTTTTTCGTATCGACTTGCTGACTTTGTAGGAATTAATTTTCCTGTTGCTTCTGCTGCTTTTGAAGAAATATCAGCACAAAACGAAGGAGAAGAATTTACTACGTCCATCACTTTTATTTTTAATACATTGACATGAAAAATAATAAACAAAGACAGTTGCTATAGATTTTTTAGTTACGAACGTTCAAATAGCTCTAAGTAATAGTTATTTATTATACAAGACGATAAATTATATTTTATCTTCGAGGGCGTTTTTTAGCGTCGAGACGCCAGTCGAGACGCTAATTACGCTCGAGAAGATAATTAAATTATATCGTCGTGTATAATATTCTATTTTTTTTACAGCATTTATTTTAATGGAAAAAATTATAAATACAATTTTATTTGACATTGACGTATAAAAAATTACAAATCGAGTCACGTTTTAAAATGTCATTAGTATGGGCGTTTCTAGGGTTACAAACAATAAATAAATTCCTTTATCTACCCTTGCTGTTAAAGTAGTAGTTTATCTACCCTTGCGGTTAAAGTGCTATTTTATCTACTCAAATCAATAGATAAAATAGCACTTTAACAGTTGCTATAGAAAAAATAAATAAAATCAAGGAATAAAGACAATCAAACTATCTGAGTAGGAATATTTTTCCGTATCCAAAGTAATAGGTAAGTAATTTTACTTTTCGTACTAGTGCATTAAAGTGTTACTTTTCACACGGATTTAAATGTTCTTTTATAACTTTCAGAATCTGTCAGTATTGTTGCTGAATGTCTTCCTAAAGGAATATCCAGTGTAACCCTTGGGAATTGGTAAATTTAGGAATGAAGCTATTTTTCCTGGTACTTTTCCGATCATGTTTATTCCCACTGGTTGTTTTGTACATTTTCCACGAAGATATTGTATAAAGAAGCGTCGGTGATCGCAGGATTCGCAGGAAGACGGTCTTAAGTTAGAATACTTTCTAATTATGTACTTCCAGAAAATTAACAGTAGAGTTTTTAGTAATTGTAAAAGTACGTTGCACTTTGGTCTTCGTGTCAAACAGTGTTATAATCAATACGGAACCATGGTCTTGAATATCATCGATGCGCATCTTTACTAATTCTTGGCTACGACAACGCCCGGAAATCCCAATTATAAGTAGATACATATAACCTATAGGTGTATTGAAAAATTGTTAATTAACATTCCCAAAAAAAAAAAAAAAAGAAATTAGTATTCTACCTTCATAAAAAGGAATTTATTATCCGGAGCTTCCATAATAAATCGCATAATATCCTCTCTACTGAACACTTTCGCTTTCTTTACCTGGTAGCCATCATTTTTTCTTTTTAGAAATGCCCTCAACTTGGCAAATTTACTAATGTCATTATTATCCCTTATCATGAGGGTAGTTTTAAGCATTGAGTAATGAGACCATAACGTCGAACATTTGACTACCTCTGATTCATTTGAAAAATACGTGAGTAGGACGTTTTCACTAATATCTTTGATTCCTTCCGTTGTACACCACTGTTGAAATTTATCATATTAAATGCTGTATATTTTCTTGGATCTTTCCGAAAGTACACTTAATATAGAATCATTTGAAGTCTCCACTGCAGACTTCAAAATCTCCGGAGACGTACAATCATAGTCGCTTTCTTCACTATTTTCCATAATTTCTTGTTCAGGAACAACAACTGCAATGCAGAAGAAGTATTTTCCAGGGCGGTTCTTGTTGTTTTCAACTCTTCGTCATACGACGCAAACACATATTCATCAACACTGAAATATTTGATATGCCTTTCGATTAATTTATTGAGTATACTTTCAAAGTAATTCGTATCAGTGTATTCTGGATAAATCGGCAGCAAAGCTTCTTGTGCTTTATCAGAATACACTGATACGAATTACTTTGAAAGTAGGTATACTTAATAAATTAATCGAAAGGCATATCAAATATTTTAACTTTATAAGATCTTGGTTGGCAATTTCTTTTCTCCGCCACTAAAAGTGTTAAGTAAATGTAGAGGAAAGTGGCGTAATATGAAATACCATTTCCATTATTCTACTATTAAAATCAAAGTTCCTCAAAAATTTTCAAATCTCTAATAACATGCGGTCCGTAGTGTTGCCCAACAGTTTCACATACCTATACCAGTCAAAATTTGGAATCACATTCATCATCATCATCATCGCCTATATCAATCCATTTTGGATGTAGGCCTCTCCAAGTGAATGCCATTTTTGTCTATTTTGCGCTTTTTGTATCCAATTGTAGTTAGCCACTCTTTTAACGTCATCGGTCCATCTGATGGGAGGTCTTCCTCTGGATCTTTTTCCTTGCCTAGGCCTCCACTGCATTACCATCTTCGTCCATCTGTCGTCTTCCAACCTCGCCACGTGACCAGCCCATCGCCATTTTAGTTCTAATATTTTTTTCACTACGTCTTCTACCTTTGTAATTGATCTTATCCATTCATTTCTTTTTCGGTCTCTTAACGATACTCCTATCATTGTCCTTTCCATAGCTCTTTGTGCTTTACTTAATTTTTCTTCGTTAATGTCCAGGTCTCTGCACCGTAAGTCAAGACAGGCAGAATATTCTGATTAAATAATTTTGTTTTTAATTTTTGGTTCATTTTGCTTCTGAAGACTTCTTTCCAGTTACTAAATGCTGCCCAACTTAATTTGATTCTTCGGTTTATTTCTTCTTCTTGATTTGATTTTGTTAGGCTAATTCTCTGACCTAGGTATATGTAACTATCGACCTCTTCTATAACCTTGTTGTTCAGTTTAATCTTATTATCATTGTCAATATCTTCATTACTCATAATTTTTGTTTTTTCAATGTTGATTCTTAATCCCACCTCTCCTGATCTCTCCTGCAAATCTGTCATCATTTCCTGTAGATCTGTGATATTTTCTGCTATTAATAGGACATCGTCTGCAAATCTTAAGTGGTTCAACATATTGCCATCTACATTTACCCCCTTGTTATCCCAGTTGAAATTTTTAAAAACATCTTCCAGACACAGCGTGAACAATTTAGGCGAGATAGTGTCTCCCTGTCTTACTCCTTTTTTCATTTTTATTTTGTTTGTTTCAGCGTGTGTTTTAACTATCAGTGTTGCATTTTGATATATATTCCGAATCAAATTTGTGTACCTATGATCGATGCGGCTATTTTGTAGGGAATTCAAGATGGCGTATAGTTCAAGAGAGTCGAATGCCTTTTCGAAGTCCACGAAGCCCAAATATAATGGCATGTTATACTCTTTGGACTTCTCTATTAAATTTCTTGTTACCTGTAGATGATCGTTTGTCCCGAAACGCGCTCTAAATCCGGCCTGTTCCCGTGGCTGGTATTGGTCCAATTTGTTTGTTAGTCTATTAGTTAAAATTTTTGTAAACAACTTGTATACTTGTGACAGGAGACTAATTGGTCTATAGTTTTCTAGTTTGGTTTTATCCCCTTTTTTATGTAAAAGCACCACAACCGCACTGTTCCAGTTTGTCGGTATCTTTTCTTCTTGTAGACAGTCATTAAAGAGCTTTTGTAGTTGTTTTAAAAGCAATTCTCCACCTTCTTTTAACATTTCTGGTAGTATTCCGTCTTCTCCGGCTGCTTTTTTGTTCTTAACGGTCTTTAATGCCTTTTCTATTTCAAACATTTCTATATCTGGGATCTCTTCTGAATTCACGTTTGTAATTTTTCTATCTGCGAATGCGTGTCTTAAATTTGAGTCGTATAGCTGTTTATAAAATTCTTCTGTTCTTTCTATAATTTTATTTTGATTAGTGATTAAGTTTCCATTAGCATCTCTTATCGAGGTAATAATATCTCTACCAAGCACCTTTTGCCTTTTCCATTCTTTAGTTTTACCTCCATCGTTTAGTGCTTCCTCTATTTTCCTTTCATGCCATAATTTTAAATCATTTTTAATTGATTTTCTAATTTCTCTATTAAGTTGTGTGAATCTTGTTGTGTGTCTTGATGGAGTTTGAGCCATTTTCCGTCGTTCTTCCATCATGTCAGCGGTTTCTTTACTTATTAGTCTACTTGCATTTTTCATTTTCACACCTCCTATTTTACTCGCAGCTTTGTTCATTGCTTTTGTTATTTTTTCACATCTTTTCTCTAAGTTGTCTTGTTCATATATAGCATTTCTTTTAATTTGTGTTTCCAATTCTTCCTTGTATTTTTCTTTATTTTCAGTTATTATTCTTCCTTCATTGCATCGGTTTGTTTTTCGAATTTGTTTTATCCTTTCTAATTTTGAATTTATATATAGTTTACATCTAACTAAACGATGGTCACTACCAGTATTAATGCTAACAGAAACGTCTTGAACTATATGTTTATGGGAGGATATTATAAAGTCTATTTCGTTTTTCGTACGTCCGCCGGGACTACTCCAAGTCCACTTTCTACTCTTTCTCTTTTTGAAGAGAGAATCACATTACTTTCGGAAAAATGAAATTGGATTAATGTCTATTTTTTGGACTTGCTAAAAAGTGTACCTTTTATGGAATACACATTGTACATAAAATTGAATAGAGCGAAACAATAGAAATATCAAATTAAAGTTTTTATTTATGTTTAAAACAGCACAAATGAACTTGGACCACAAATATAAAATAGATAGATTGAAAATGATTCAAAAGCATAAAAAAAAAGAATTAACTGAAGATAAAATTTCGTTTATGTGCAGAAATAAGCCTCGATGTCATCATCTGATAAATCATCTAAGTTTACAGAAGAGTTGGATTCCTGAGATGATGAAGACACCCTTCTTTTGGTCTGCTTACCCCTTTTCTTGCCTATCACTTTGGAAAATCCACTTGTACTAGGCCCAGGATCATTAACAGTTTCATCACAGTTTCTTAGACTATCAGTGTCATCTTCATGTTGCGCTGGTAAGATATCTGCTTCATTGAAAACATGTCTATTGGCAGGATACAATCCTGTAGTTTGAAATCCTTTTACCGCATTAGAGCCTGACTGAACTTTCAAGTAGTTTGTTTTAAAAAGTAATTTCCCTTCCTGTTGAATTTGTTGAATAATGGTTGTTACATTTTTCGTATTGAAAAATTATTTCAAACTGTCATTATGACAGAGGGGTGGAGCTATAACAGTGTCATAGCTCCACCCCCCTGTTTCAAAAATTTCATGGCAATAGTTATTTTTGTCAAAGTGCAAGAATTAATCCCCACAGTTCTTCTGTTACACGAAACTCGAAAATTGTGTAGAATAGGATCAATCGATGCAGTATTTTTTTCTCTACAAAAAACTTAATTACACTTTTGGTCTAAAATAATTAGGGAAGCAAATAATTACATATTAAAAAATTACCATTGAAATCCCTATGGTGCGTGAGGCAACGCACCGGCCGGTATAAAAAAAATATAATTTGGATTTACATAATAAATAAAATTTTATTTTTGAAGAAATGTTATGAATTTGGATATGGGTGAGGTGTTGATTTACTAAAAGGGGAAAAGTCTATTGTTTGGTTGAAAGAAAAGGCAGTTTTGGTTTAATATAAGTTAAAGTGGAAAGTGTATTGTTGGAGAGGGGTTAAGACAGTTTTTGGAGAATTGGAAGTCAAGGCAAGAAGTACATTTGTTCGAATTGTTTTCAAAAGGTAGTTTTTGTAAATTTATTAATATTAGAAAGTGTTTATTTAATTATTAGAATTTGTTGTTGTTATTGTTTGTAAAGATTTTCATGATTTTGAAAGATGTTTAAAATTCAACTTGGTGAATTTTTATTAAATTTTGAAATTCATCAAAGCGATCCCTTTTGGCGACCCTTAGTTAAGACATTCCCTAAAAATTAATTAAAATTATAAAAAGATTGAACTTGTAGAATGTCATATTTAAAATTGAACAATCACACGTATTGAAAGTGTGTTGTAGAAATGTATTAATAATATTAAATTTATAAATATATCTTCAATGAAGTTCTTTACACTTGGAATTTTATATTTTTCTAAATTTGCCAGCACAGGAATGAATTTTTCATCACTACTTGATGACGATAAGAAAACGTCGGCAATAATAAAATTGTTCGCGCGCCATTTTTTAATTGCACTAGATTTAACAGCGTCAAAAAACTCGGTGCTAATTTTTGTGCAATGAGTGCAAACTGCACTCATTTTATAAGGTGGAACATGCAGCAGTGCAACAAGTTACCAGCAGTGCATAGGTGAAACATACCGAAATCAGTCAGTGCGCACCGAGTGCAGGGACGTGGAAAACGCTATTAGGCAACCATTCAGTTGCTAGATAACAAAAACGTCAAATGTCAAACTTCTGCCAACGGTCAAGCAAAAATCGCTGTTACCAACCTAAACCAAAATTTCCCTAATTGGAAATTGTCAAGTATTTTTATAAAAAGAAACTTGAATAAATAATGTGAATTGAAGTTGAAACAGAGAAAATAGTATAAAACACTCGTTACAGAAGACAATTCAAGCACTCGTCCGTTCGGACTCGTACTTGAAAACGTTGCCTTCTGCAACTTGTGTTTTAATATACTATTCTCTGTTTCGGCATTAGAATGACATTATTCTACAGCACGCTTTTTGATGCTAAAATGAGCTTCATTCTTAAACGATTTTTGGTGACTTTTTGTTTTCAGGAATTGGTATGCTACATTAAATAGTAGCCGTATCTAAGCAACCAACGAAATAAAGAAAGCAATGAAACCTTTTGATTTAGCAAAACATAAATTTAATTTTAATCAAAATAAACTTACGTAACAATTTATACATCTTAAAAAGAAACACTACATCACTGATTTGTCATTTTTATATGAATATAATAATGATAATGACCCTATTAAAAACTAATCCTGTTTAATAGTAGGTACAGCTGTTATAAACTTTTATAGAAATCGTGGCGTTTTGCTTATTAACATAACATTTTCCTGGTGATGTATGGTATTAGATGGCCCAGCTCTACTGGAAACTTCTGAACTGGTTGAAAGCATTTCCGCTACTTCAATTCTTTTTTTCGTTGAAGCGTCCACATAAGCTTCTGTTACAGATTAGCTTTTCGAACCACTAGGCGCTTCAACATCGTCAAATCGGCACCAGCATTTGCAAAAACAGTTGCCGATGTCCGTCGAAAACAATGTCCCGTGTACTTTTCGTGATTGTTTAACTTGAGGTATTGGGCAATCTTCTTCGGTGTTCCTCCGATGGTGTGGATTCCAACTCTCTGTGCAATACATTTGCCTTGTCGGTAACCGAGAAATAAAAATTTTTCTTGGAAATTTTTCGGTCGCAATGCTATGTATTTTCTAAATAGCTCTAAAAAACTGATTCCGTTCGCCTCATTTATCAGAGAAAACACTCTTCGGACATGTGTTTTAGACTGTGGAATCGTAATTACTAATTGAGACCCGGTATCTTCTATGTCGTCGATACTCATCGCGTGTAGCTCCTCTCGACGACAACCCCCAGCAATTCCTATCATTGCAATAACCTACGATCAATTAAAATTTTATATGAATCATAACCACAGCCTAATTTTATTGTACCTTTGATAAAAGATGCTCTTTATCAAGTGCTTCTTTCAAAAATCGATTAATTTCCTCCCTTGTAAGGGCTTTAGATTGATTTGGTTGATGTCCAACATTCGATTTCTTCAGAAACGCCCTCAACTTATTAAATTTGGCTATATTTACATTCTCACGGACAACCAGCATTGATTTTACCATGGAGTATTTGGACCATAGTGATGAACAGCTAACTTTTTTCGACTAAAAATTAGTAATTTACAGAATACCATTGCGTAAAAAGAAAGGTTTTGCACTAAGAAACTTACTGCATCCAAAAAATATGCTAACATAACATCTTCTTGCACTTCCTGTACTTTATGTGCTTTTTTCCACTCACAAAATTGTTCATACTCTGTTTCGTATCGACTTGCTGACTTTGTGGGAATTAATTTTCCTGTTGCTCTTGCTGCTTTTGAAGAAATTTCAGCACAAAACGTAGGAGAAGCATTTACTATACGTCCATCGCGTTTATTTTTAACACATTGACATGAAAAATAATAAACAAAGACAGTTGCTATAGAAAAACTGGTAGTGTGATTTAATACAAAATACACCCAATAATGTCACAGGTTGACGTTATTGAAAAAGTGTCACATGTAAAAATAAAAAATCAAATTGTTTACAGTATGAAATAAAACGTTATACGATACATGTCCGGGAAGTTATTATTAAAGTACTCGTTTAGAAATTCTGGACTCGGCTCCTTCGTCGCCTCGTCCATAAACATCTAAGCTCGTACTTTAATAAGTCACTTCCCGGACTTGTAATGTAAATTACTATTATGCACGATCGCATTATAATGTGACAATTATGTTTGAATTTTTTTGACATAAACGTCTCTTTATAGTCCGTGGGCGTCTTTATAGCCCGCTGGGCTATAATGAAACGTCAAAGCAGCTATAGATATGCTCATGACAGTCATGACCAACATAGTAGATGACCAACAAAAAAAATTTTGAATAACACTCTTGCGAAAACGCTTAAAGTATCTCGGTTGTATGTATGCAACTCGACTTCGTCTCGTTGCATAGCAACAACATCGAATTTCAGCGTGTGTTTTCGCACTTGTATTATTAATAGCTATTATTTCAGTTTCGATGCTGCATAAAATTATGTATGTAGCACTGCGTAACTTGCTTTTATGGCATTCGACGTGTATTTAGCCCTCGGCTGACGCCTTGGAATAACACTCTCCGTTCAGAAAAAACGATATTTTAGATATTTACAGATAAATCTAGGCACTGGATTTCAAAACAATTGAAACAAATAAAATGTAGAAAACAATTGGAATACTTGCTGTTTTCTGCAGCCTAATATCCAAGTCGTTAATTAAAATCATATCATTGTTATATTCCTCTAAATAGCTATTTATGGTACAAGTGAATAAAGAGAAATTTTATCCACGAAAGGAAAAGTTAATTTCCTTGAGTGGATAAAATCTCTATATTCAAGTGTAGCATACAATATTTTTTCCAATTCCTACAATAAAATTTTAGGCCAGTCAATTTATACATCCGACCTTGCAGTTTGAAACCTCGCCGAGCTCTGTACGTCCAGCACTTTCCGAGATACAGCTCTTCAAAGTTAAGCATTTATTCAAAAAAGTGAAAAAAATTGCGTTTTTGTCATGTATTTTGTCAAATATCGGCAAAACTATTCCTTCAACAAGGACAGTCATACCTAATGAATTTGAAATATATTTATTTAGCTTTAATTTGAGTTCCAACGGACACCCATATGTCCAATGGTTATCTCAAAAATGGCATATAACCAAAAACCTGGGAAAATGGATTTTGGGAAAAAATCAATGAAAACAGTTCTAATGTAATTTCATTTTTTAATTTTTAATTTTAAAAGAAAGGTGTAAAATTGAGAATAAATATTTACAATATACAGTGTGTTTCACTTTACATGAAGCCACCTAAATAACTATTTCATTAATAACGCAATTAGTCAACTCTTTAAAAAATTCCTTATCTCAAATATCAAGTGTGCGATGAACAATCAAAACAATTAAAAATCATTTGAAACGTCAGCTCACAATAGTTATTTATGTAATACGGATCATAATGACGATCATTATGGTACTAGCCGTGAATATTATCGGGCGAAGCGTTAGCGATAACACGGTGTGTACCATAATGATCAATATATATTTTTTAAAAAATTTAAAATAGAATTTTTGAAATGACAGATGCATTTAACCTTCGGCCACAGTAGAACTTTTCCAGCCTCCATGTCTTTTAATACTGGTTAAATCCGCGCCAGCGTTCGCTAACAAATTAGCTGAACTGCGTCGAAAACAGTGCCCTGTGTACTGTTCTGCGTTCGGCAACTTTAAATATTTGGCTATCTTGGAAGGTACTTTCGCCAAAGTATGCAGTCCGACACGCTGGATACTACATTTGTTCGATTTATAATATGTGAAAAATTTGTCGTGATTAATGTGTCCTGGGCGCAATGCTTTGTATTTTCTATACAATTTAAGAGGATTTGTACCATCAATTTCATTAGTTACTGTGAATACTCTCTTTCGATTTGTTTTTGTGTCAGGAATTGTTATGATAAGAACATCATCTTTATCTTGAATGTCCTGTACGGATATATTGTACAATTCCTCCCGCCTGCAGGCTCCACAAATCCCAAATAAAATAGCAATCTAAAGATGAGTTGGAAAATTAGGTTGGTATGAAATTTAAAGTGTAATAAAATATACCTTCATAAGAAGATACGTTTCATCTGGAGCCTCCACCATGAATTTATTTATCTCTTCCCGTGTCAATATCAATGATTTTTTTGGTTCATAACCAACTGACTGCTGTTTTAAGAACGCCTTCAATTTATAATATTTTTCAATATCGACATCTTCCTTTGCTCGGAGTGTTGATTTCAGCATGGAAAACTTAGACCATAACGATGAAGATTTCATTCCTTTGGACTAAAGACAAAATATCGTATTAAATTAGTACTAAACGAATACCTACATTTTTACCAATTACCTTCTCTGCAAAATAGACTAAAAGGACATCTTCATTTACAATTTTCACATGCTTAGTCGTTTTCCACGTATTAAACAATTTGTATTCCCTTTCATATTGAATCTTCGATTTCTGCGGCAATAAATTCATCTTTACCTCTGCCGCTTCATCTAAAATATCTTGAGGAATATTTTTTTCGGTCATTTTAACAATAACGAATGAGAAAGAAACTTGAAAAATTCAAATTGAACGTGTCAATGAATTTTTATATATTTATAAACAAACTTCTGTTGTTCTGTTGCTAGTTGCTAGGAGATTCGAATAGTTGCGTCTTAGTCTACTTACTTAAAACTAATACTGCTACAAATTGCTGGAGATTTCTTTTAATAATTTAACAACTTTAGAAACCAGTATGACATAAAATTATGTATGTACCTCAGACGAAAAGTGTCTTTAAGGTACTCGCCTCGACCGTAAACAACTTACTCATACCTTAAAGACTTACTTTTCGTCCTAGATACATAAAATACTATTATGTCATACTGTTTCTAAACTTGTTAAATTATTAAAAGAAATCTCCAGCAATTTGTAGCAGTATTAGTTTTAAGTAACTAATCTAAGGCGCAACAATTCGTATCTCCTAGCAACGAGCATTTATAGAACGAAAAGTAACACTTCATATATTCATAATTCATTCCTACAAAAAAGATTCATCTTAATGGCCTCTATCACTGGTAAAAGTTTTATACTAATTGCGTTATTAATAAAATAGTTATTTAGGTGGTTTCATGTAAAGTGAAACACACTGTATATCATTATAATAATAATTTCATCTATTTTGACGGCCCTGGCTGCGAGAAATCTTCCTCTTGAGCAGGTGAATAGTCTTCTTCGTCGTCGGAATTCTCAAGTTGAAAAGATGGCACGTTTTGGCATGATTTGCCAGCACAAGATTTACAAAGAGCCGAGCATTTTAGTCCAGCTTTGCCGCAGCTGCAACTGCCACTACAACCTTTTTTGCATTTACAGGAAATCATGCGCAATAGAAGCTCAGGAGCAAGTTCCGTGGTGTCGGTGAGGGGGGGTAAGCCTCTGATCATCGAGCTTCCACCCCCCATTCTGTAGGACTTCTGTTAGCCCCTAACCACTTTTGAATTTGGTGGTAAGTTCTGCATCTTCTGTTGGGGGTAAACAAGCAAGATTAATTATGGTGTTGGCTGCAGATGTAACGAATAACTGGTAGCGGAGGCTATTCAAGGTATCTTTTTAAAATTACCTCCGTACAGAGCCACGAAGCACTTCTCTCCAGCTTTTGCTATGGTTTCGTGACTGGAATCTGGCTGCAGAAAAACTTCGGCCAGTTCTAAAAGGTGGTGATTTTTGTACAACAAGGTAGCTAACTTGTTTTGCCGTAGCCAAAATGTGCAGATGTGGTGTCGCACCCACTAAATGGATGTATAAAAAGTACTGCCCCTGGTGAGTGCTGAGCGGATCCAGGGGCGTAAGAGGAGCTTGAATAATGACAATGCTACTCTTCTGTAGGTAGACGTTTGTTGCGTCTGAGCCCAAACCATTGAGCAGGACGAGGAGGTCCACATCTTCTCCTACTATGATCATACGGTCAAATATTGGACTTTTGGATAGTGCCATGTCAATGATGTCCCGATCAGCGTCTTCATCGGCCACTTTCACTTCTACGCCCCGCTGCTCGAATATATCATGAAGAAGTGTAATGAGGCGCCTCTTGTTATTTTTAATGGCCAATACTTTTTCCTGAGGTAGTTGGATAATTGTGGATTCCTCAAAAAGTATGTCACTGCTGTTGGTGGCCTCCTCGGGGTAGCCGTCGAAAACAATTGAGACATTGCTACCAAAGTGTTTTTTAACATAGCTGACATAACCTGAAACAATGTCTGATACGGATTTTTTACTGTGCCAGAGAACCTTGTGTAAAAGGTATCCACCATCCATAACTAAATGCGTGTTGGCGTCAATTGACGCATGGCTGGCGAGTGTAGTAAAAGCAGAGTATAGACTGGACTTGGTTCCTTTCGCATCCCCTGTTCATTGAACAAAGACATTGGGAATGGGGCTAATTCGTACTTGAAATGATTTTTTAATTCCTAGTCCGATTTTTTTATTATGCACACCCTCTGGAAAATTGTAAGTGGATCACTTGCCACTTTAACGGAGTTGGTAATGAATGCCAATGTGGCTACTTTGGCCTTACGTTTGAAGGTTACTTTTCCAAATGTGTTACCACGATTTTCATCACTCCTTCGGTTTCCAGTTCTTGGGCCATGTGGCAATTTATGTCTTGACCTCCTACAATTCCACTACTGATGGAAAGCAACTTATCAGTAATGGGTAATGGAGGATGGACTAGGAATCAGTTTTTGAGTTTTTCCACATCACTATCTCTACTGATTCGAGAAGGCCTCATATCAACATTCAACATGTTGTTCAGCAGTGGGGCAGCAGATGTCACAGAAACATTCCATTTTCTCGCCATGAACACCATTCCTACGGTCCACTGTGCCAGCACACTGGTCAATCCGCCGTAGCTTTTCATTGACCTCATCATCTTCTGCTCGATTGTCAAATCTGTCCACAGGCCTGACCAAAACTTATCAGATCGGCGGATTGTGAAACATCCTTTTGTGAACATGTCAAACTCAGTTGGATCCATTCGCTGTTCTAGAGCCATCATATCTTGCAGGTATACGTGTGCACTCTTTGCGTAGAACAAATGACCGGCTGAATGAAAAACGGGTAGCATTTTATGGGCAGTGTCCAGGTGAAGTTTCCAATCACCCATCCGCTCTACCTGGATGAATAGCTTAATGAGAGTAGACATGCGAAAATATTGAATCCACAGCTTTGATGTAGGGCCATTACCTTCCAGTTTATCCATTGCAATTTTGAATTTGGCTCTTAACATCTGGCAAGCCTCATTGTCCGTTGCAAACATGATGAGAGACATATCACTTTCACTTAGCATATTTTCAGTTTCGACTCTTTCCTTCTCGGTCAAGTGTACATCATCCAAAATAATGCTAGCCAAAACAAGATTAATTAAAATGTGTCCTCGTACAGCTCGCGAATAGGCATGACCATTCAAAATTTTGTACACACTATGATCTGCATAAATAGTCATAAGTACCTCTTTCAAACCACTGCCTGCCATTATTGCACCAATGCAACCAATGAACGACATGAGGAGGTGAAATCCACCAAGCCTCACAACCACACAGAATGTTGGCCACTCTCAACAATGGCCCTGGCTTTCATGAACAGTGGCAGATCGAAAGTTACAAAGCAGGTTTTTTAAGAATGAGCTTTGCTTTTTACAGTTTGTAGAGAGCTGTATCTCGGAAAATACTGGACATACGGAGCTCGGCAAGGTCTCAAATTTTAGGAAATTTAATGTACTTTAATAAAGCACTAAATAACTTTTTCTGTCAGATGCTTAAGTGAATAAAAAACGAAAATTTAGCAGTTTTTTGGGTGTTACGCCACTCGCACAGGTCTTTCAAAGCTGCAAACTTGGTTTCTTACTATTGGCTTAGGTCCTAACAACTTATAAAAAAAATTAGAACTACATGACCTTTTGCAAGGTCGAGCCCTTTTTTGTGTCTAATTTGACTGGCCTATTTCTAAAAAACAGTTAATTATCAATTTATTGCTTATTTACATAAATATTAATACTACAGTTGCTTTTAAACAATACCTAGCAACGTAAATTTAAAGGCACCATGATTTTCATTCTAAAATTCACGTTGTCAAGGAAAGTGTGGATAAAATGTTTATAGCAACAGTTTATCCACCCTTCATGTTAAAATGTTGTTTTGATAACTAGATTTGACACATTAAAATGCCAGTTTACGTGTAGGAATTGGAAAAATTTATTTTTTCTATAGTAAATGTTAATAAAGTGTGGTTTGTTCTAGCCAAATCTAAAGGTCAAATAGCATTTTAACCACAAGGGTAGTGGGTAGATAAAGTAATACTTTAACAGCAATGGTAGATAAAGTAGAATAAACATTGTTTGTAACCCTAGCAATGCCCATACTGATGAGATTTTAAAACGTGACTCGATTGGTAATAATTTTAAAAGTCAATGTCAAATGTTAGATTTATTTATAATTTTTTTCTTTTAACACTTTCGCTTCCGCTTTAAAAAACATGTGCAGCCCCCAAAACCATCATAATATTTTTATTTAATTTGAGAAAATATGTCAAATTAAGACATATTTCACTTGTTTAACGGAGCATGTAAGTGTTATATAGCAATTACAGTGAAAAACATAAAACAACCACGTAAGTGGCCGGCGGCACTGACCAAAATTTTGGTTGAAATATTAGTGCCAGGAGCCAGCGTCCACGTACGGGGTCTCAGTGAAAAAATGCGCTACGAACATTTTTTTATTAAAAATATAAAAATTTGAGTACAAAATAAAGTTTCTCAACAAGTCACTCAAAATACTTAGGTACATACTCGTATCACAAAGTAAAAATATAAACAAAAAACAAATGAGAATTTCTATATTATGCGGATAAATATAATATAATATATTGAAATATTGATATGGATGTATTTTACAAAACAATGTCAGTAAATAAAAACTAAGAAAACGAGTAATTTATACTCCTAATAAACTATGATATTTGTCGAAGCATTGTGGGCACAGTCCTGGCTTCTCTTCGCAATCATTGCACTGGTACATAGTGCGTTTCCTTCCTTTTCCTTCTTTGGTACACTGGCGACACCTTTTTATAAATAAATAAATAAGTAAATAAAATAAAGGAATAAGTAAATAAATAGGTACCTTTTTTGTTTTACTCTAGTGTAATTGCTACTATCCTTATATGTTTCGGTTATCTTAACAATAGAATGTATTGCTCTTGAACGTTTAAGAGTAACTTCAGGTGGTGGTTTTATTGGTAGAAGTCCATTTATTACAGATAGTCTGAAATCGTATAGGGTCAATTTTTTAGCCCCAGAATATCCATTATATAATTGCAAAGCATTCGTCATAAGAAGTTGCACTGTGTGGATAAATAGTTTTTTATACCATCTCATGGTTTTTCTTTCGCAGGGGTAATAAGATAGAAGTTGGTCTTGATGATCGATTCCGGACATATACTTATTGTATTCCAGAATTGCCCGAGGTTTTTGAACTTCAACTCCTCTTTTGTTAATAAAAGTCTCAAATTCATTCTCGTATTGAGTTGTTATATACATGACATCTCGTTTGTCTTTCCATTTGCCCACATGTATTCTATTTTTGAACGCCGACACATTTTCCCCTCTTCTGAGCTTTTTTTTTGCTACTTCCTGAGGATTGGCTTTTAGGTTAGCTCTCAGCGTTCCAGTAGTGTAAGTTTTTCTATCAAGAAGAGCTGCAGAAAGAGCACAGCTATTGTAATATTTATCCATATATAATGCATGGCCATTATCTAATATACCCTCCATTAGATTCATCACGACTTTTGAAGCATGCCCTGTACCGCTTAGCTCTGCATCATTTGCCCCTGTGTAAACGCGGAATCGGAGAATAGTTCCATTTGACTCTGTCAACATATATAACTTTATGCCATACTTGTGCCTTTTGTTCTTTATATATTGACGAAAACCCAATTGGCCTCGACATAACATCATGCTTTCATCCAAAGAAAGTTCCCTTCCCGGATAATATATAGTTTCCATCTTGTTGTTGAAGTAATCTAAGACGTGTCTAATTCTCCTCAGCACATTTTTATTAGGTTCATCAGCTCCATCCTCTTCGGAAAAAAAGTGCAAGCATCTCAAAATGAGTAAAAATCGATTTCTACTCATTTGTTCACGAAATAAAGGTAAAGAGAATAATCTATCTGTTTTCCAATAGTCCTGAATTCTTGATAACTGAATTGTTCCCATGTGAAACACAAGACCAAGAAATATTCTGAATTCATCAACTGTTAATTCTTTCCATGGAGCAATTTGTGATTTGTCTGAAGTACTCATATATAAAACTGTAACGGCATTTTTATTTGTCTCTTCAACAATAAAATTAATGAAGTCGTTGTCGAATAATAAAGAAAAAAAATCCATAGGACTATTTCCCGGATGCGTTACCAACAATTCTTGATTTTTGGTGAAAATTAAGTTCTTCAAATTATTTGGCGCTTGTGAAACATCTGCCCAACCCGTAACCATTGTTGTATTGGGTGGGTTTTGTTGTGCAACATTGGCTTGCACTAAACCTCCATCATCTGATGACTGCTGCACCCCTCCTTCCCCTTCACCAGAATCCGAATCGGAATCAGATAGCTCAAACTCTGATCCGCTTGATAAAAAAGGTTCTTCACTAGAAGAACGATCCAGTTCATATTCAAGTTCCTGTTGCTGAAGAGATCGTTTTCTAGCACCGCCAGTTCTTTGCAAGTGTGTCCGTTTTGGCTGCGACGGCCCTGCTTCATCTTGTAAACTCATTATTTGTATGTAATAATGGTCTAAAATAAACTATAATACTGCACTATTACTATAAAACTGTATAAAACAACAAACACTATTTTCGCTACCCTAAATTTGACCAGCTTTTTCTAAACCGACACGAAAAACATTCACTCGCTATCAATGCCAGCAAACAACTGAGTGTTTAGTGTATTCCCTACAAATGGCCACGTACGTGGCCGCTGGCACAGGCGCATAGAGCCGCGCGTCCTCGTAAGTGGCCGGCGGCGCCGAACGTGTTAAAATAAATGCTATAGAAAAAAATAGATTATACACGACGATAAAATTTAATTATCTTCTCGAGCGTAATTAGCGTCTCGACTGACGTCTCGACGCTAAAAAATGCTCTCGAAGATAAAATACAATTTTATCGTCTTGTATAATAAATAACTATTTTAACAACAATGGTAGATAAAGTATTTTATTTTTTTTATTTACAATTTTGATTTTCATTTTGATCAAGAACAACATGAATCGTACAATTTACATTTCCAGAAATATCAATTCTTGGAACAGCATTTTTTTAATGTGACAAATGTACAGACGTAGAACCGGAATTAGAACTGCAAGGGTTTTCTATTCCACAGAGTATTTTTTTCAATACTTCAACATTTTCCACTACTGAGTCTTCGATATAAGATTCGGCCGTTGAAGATGACTTCCAACCTCCTGCACGCTTGACTGTGATCAGATCAGCATCCGGAATTTGGCAGCGTTGAGGCTGCAGAGCAGCGGAAACAATGAGCTGTATAACTTTCTGCATTCGGTAACTTTAAAAAAACAGCAATTTTCTTCGGAACATTATAAAAGGTATTTATTCCCACAGGTTGGATGGTACATTTTCTCTGTTGGTAGTTAAGAAAGAACTTCTGATGGGGTACGTTTTTAGGGCGCAAAGCAATGTAGTTTCTCACAATATTCAAAACACTCACACCACTTTCCTTGTCGGTAATGCAAAACGACCGATCTTTCTTAGTTTTGGTGTCAATCAGTGAGACGATTATAACCGATTGTCGATCATCAACATGAGATGTTTCTAGCTTGTGTAATTCAATAGACCGACACGCTCCATATAAAGCCATTATCGCAACAACCTTCATAAACAGATAGTCGTCATCTGCAGCTTCTTCTAAAAACTTTCTCATATCCTCTGGTTCAAACACTTTAGATTTTTTAGGTTTGTAACCATCCGTCAATTTCTTCAGCAATGTTATCAGTTCACTGTATCTGTAAACATTTACATAACGTTATTTGACAGCGCATTCACTAGACGTATTACTTACTTTGAAATGTCACAATTTTCATTGACGAGTAGCGTAGATTTCAGCATCGAGTAATAAGACCATAATGTTGAGGGTTTTACTTTCTTTGACTTTTCCAAAAAGTATGCCAGAAGTACCTTCTCGCTAGCACTATTGATGTTCTTTCCAGTTTTCCATTTTTGGAAGCAAGTATATTCTTTTTCGTAGATGGGGCGGGATTTTTGGGGCAGTAATTTTCCCACGGCCTCTAACGCCTCTTCTTCTACGTCGGACGGTAAGTTTTCTTCTTCTTTTTCGCTCATTTCTGCAGAGCCAGAACACTTCACAGATGAACAACACTCAAGGCAAAACAGAATAAACAAAATTTTGTTTAACCCTAGCAACGCTCATACTAACGAGATTTTAAAATGTGACTCGATTAGTAATAATTTTTAAAATAAAGACCGGATTTTAGGGGATGAGTCATACAAATGGGAAAATTTAGCTAAATTTAGCGGTACACTAAATTATTTCTAATTAAGGTTTCCCCCACCTGTACCATTAGTTTTCTTCTTTAATATCAAATGATTGGTTTGGCGACTCAACGAAAGCTTGGCCCATTGTAAATATAAAATTTTTACTAGATCATTTAGTAATTTTTTGGTTTTGTTTTTTGTTTTCAAAGCAATGCCCAGTCATGTGGCAACTGTCATATTTATTCTTTTTTTGTGTACTCAATAGTAAACGGTCATTTTACTATGTAGAAAATAGTAAAGTAATGTGGCATTTTACTCGTTAGCAACAAAACAGTAAATTAAACGTACAGTTTGTTAAGTTATAAACAATTATTTAATCTATTTATTTTCATAAATATTAAACGTACAGTTTGTTAAGTTATAAACAATTATTTAATTGATTCATTTTCATAAATATTAAACGTACAGTTTGTTAAGTTATAAAAAGATAATCCACCTGCATTCCTACCTATCGAGGAAAAATCATTCGCTGATGATGCTCAAAGTTGATGAAGTCTGCAGATTTACTAAATGCTCGGAAATATTTTGCTGATTCTCGGAAATGGTTTGCTGATTCACATCACAAAAAATTTTTCTTGACGTTTTAATTTTATTTTGGATGCTGTCTTCTATCCGATGGTGTCGAAGACCATCCACCAAGTCTTTTTAAATCAGAAATACTGCCCCCCTTATCAATTAACAATGTAGCCGATGTTCGGCGCATACAATGCCCTGTATACCTGTTAGCTTCCGGAAGTCTCAAATATTCTGCTATTTTCTTTGGCAGTCCATAAAATGTATTAATTCCTACAGGTTGAGCTGTGCATTTACCATTCCGATAGCAAATAAATAACCTACGATGGCTAACATTGTTAGGTCTCAACTTACGATACTCTTTATACAATTCAATTCCATTTGCTTCGGAAGTGACAGTAAAAACTCGCCTTTTTTTTGTCTTTGTGTTACGTAATGTTATGACAATAACCGATTCAGCTTCTTCTATATCGTCAAGTGATAATGAACATAACTCTTCGCTTCGGCATGCACCATTTAAAGCAAAAATTAAGGCCACTTTCATAAATAAGAAAGAATCATTTGGTGCTTCGTTCAGAAACTTTGAAACATGTTCGGACGTCAGAACTTTCGACTTTTTGGGTTCGTACCCTTCATTTTGTTTCTTTAGAAATGCAATTAGTTGTCGATATTTCGAAATGTCCACGTTTTCAGTCATTTGTATAGTACTTCTTAATATTGAATAGGTTGACCATATCGACGATGCCTTTAAAGTCTTAGACTACAAAATACAAACAAAAAATTAAATGTAGCTACTTTAATTTATGCAGTTATTACCTTTTCCAAAAAGAACGCCAACATAATATTCTCACTGACACCTTCCACTTTTTTTTTTGCTCTCCACTGACAAAACAGTTTGTAATATTGCAAATATCTTTCTCGCGATTTTGTTGGAAGCAAATTTGAAGTCGCTTTTTGTGCCGCTTCTAAAATTTCAGAAGACTCTTTACATACACTCTGACTTTCTGTAAAATCCATTTTTTTTTTGGTTATAATTTTCTTTCTTTACTAGTTACGCTTGTTAGTTGTTACTATGGACGTGTTGCACTTGTTTTAAAGCGTTGCTATGTTGTACAGGCATAACCTTGATAAATTTAACAAATTTGTCTAGAAAATTAGTTTCATTCGAACTTTTCCATTAAGTACACAAAAAAATAGCGTATTCAACGCGTAAGAAAAGTTTTCTTTACTTGTAGAATAATCTACTATTATCGTATCATTGATTATAAAGACAACTTTATATTACACTTTTATTAATAATTATGTATAACATAATAGCATAGCAACTCCGGCTTCATAATTCGTTAGTTACATAATATAAACAAACTGTTGCCAATGATACGATAAAGCTTGAAATATAACTCGAATATTATGCGATTTAAACCGACTCCGACGTTGCGTAGTTGACTCGGCTAGCGCCTCGTCACCTAGCAACGTCCTCGTCTATTATAAATCGCATAATATTCTTGTTATATTAATAGCTATAAAATGTCAGTTTCAATATTTTTAAATCACACATATCCTTACTTTTGCAAATGCAACACATGAGTAAAATGCCTTAATTTCTGAATGAACTAAAAATTTACATCAGGAACGTAAGTGATGTTACATTCACAACCATCATTTTACTCACTTGTAGCATAAATAACTATTTAGGCCTATATTTCTTACCTGTGTGTGTTAGCATATGATTGTTAAGATCCCCCGTGTGTTTTTCTCCTGTATGTGTACGTTCATGTGCTGTTAAATATACTTTTTGTGTGAATACTTTTTCGCATATATCACATTTGTATGGTTTTACTTCTGTGTGTATTCGCATATGGACCGTAAGATCGTTTTTGCTAAAAAATAATACATAATTAATTGCTTTATGTTAAAGTGCGTAAAAAAATTGTTACCTATAAAAACTTTCTTGGCAAATTTTACAAACGGCATCGATATTATCACATTGCATTGGAAGAAATTGTTTAACACCTGTTATAACATCACTTTCAGGGTACGGTATTGTATCACACGTTGAATTTGATTCTTCTTTGGGTTGATTTATCTGGTGCGTCCTCATATGAGCAATTAAATCGATTTCACGTTTGTATGATTTTTCACACACGGTGCATTTATGAGACTTACAACCATTTTCAACGTCCGAGACTGTTTGAGAATCTTCAAGCATTTCATTATTTTCATCGATATAATCCATAGGTTCTGATTTAACCGCAGTCACATATATATCATAATTTTCAATTACTTCTTGTTTTACTTCTGTCTCTGTTTCTAGCAAGTCTTCGCCAATCCATTTATTTAAATTAAATGTATCATCATTTACTGCAATTTCATTACTGGAATTAACTAATTCCTTCTGTAATAAGTCGGCATTTGAATTCAGCTTTATAAAATCTATTACTTTCTTCAGATCTACAGTATGGTAAATGCCATTTGTGTTATCGATATATTCCTGTATGCGTGCTTGGGTTTCATCACACTTCTTTTTAAAGGTAAATGCCGTCTGTAACGCAGAAAGACACAAACCGCAAATCACACTGCTTGGGACAACGTCAAAATCCTGCAATGTAAAATATGTACAAAGCAATATAAAAATTAAAGGAATTCTTTTCTTACAAATTCTGGCATACAAAAAGAAATTGTTTCCCTAATTGATATAAAATCCAAATGGGAAAATGTTGAATCTAAACTTAGGAATGTTGTATTTCCAACACATAAACATATTCTACAAATATCCCGATTTTGATTCATATTTCTGCAGTTAACTAATGCGCAATGTTAATTTCACTAAAATCGGATTGATTTGTTAAAATCTTATCAAACGTAAACAACACGACGCCATAATATTGGTTTGTAGTGTTTATACTACGATCTACGGTACATTCGTACATTTGAACTACGCCGGTTCTAAATATTTCGAACTATTTCAAGGAATAATTGAAATTGTTCGGTTATAAATTAATTTTCCTTTTTTAGGTTTTAGATTAGAAATCTACAAATTATCAAAATTAGTTTTGCCCGGGAGCTCTTGTTTTAAGTAACCACGCGGATGACATAACCTCATTTTTTTTTTTTTTACCTTTTACTTGAAAAATCTGCACATAAATCTTTAGTTATAATGGACAACTGCAGTTTATAGCACACATATTTACGTGTAATTCTAAAAGGAATTGTTGTTTTTCTTACTATAGTAGTCCAGCTGTCTACCCCTACAAAATAGACTGCCAAACTTACAAAGAAAAAAGAATTAGGAACTTGTACAACTGCTACTGGACTCGATTACCACAATAGACTCATTGAAACATGTTTTGATTGCACATATGGGAGAAGTTTGTTTTCTATTTGAAACACCTTATTTTATTTTTGACCCATTGATACGGCTATGAACAAACAAGCAATTAAATATTCTGCTGAATAACAAACTACTCAAAATGGTAAGAGACAACAAACCAGAAACAACCACACTGCCTGGGAGATCACCGAAACGCTGGATGGACATCGCAAGAAGGCCATGTGCCTAGTACAAGATGAAGAGGAAGAAGAAGATTTGAGATTAGGTAAAGGAAAAATTTATAGTTTTTTTTTTATTGAATCTTGCGGGTGTTAAGTATTTCAATACATGCTGACTTTCTTTCTTTCTCTTCTTCCCATTATACCTCATGGTGTTGGGGACTTAAGCCACTGTTTATATTTCTTCCTGTCCTTAGCTAGAGTCCGTAACTGTGTTATGGTCTGTCGTCTTTCTCTGGTTGTTTCTTGGGTGTTGTCTTCCCATTTGATTCTAGGTCTTCCTCTAGCCCTTTTTCCTTCACATCTCAGCTCTTGTGACAATTGCCCATTCAGCCTTATTTTTCCCACTTTATTATGTATGATTTTAATGACTTTTTGAATTTGGGTTCTAACTGTAGTTGTTGGAGTACTTTCCAAATATGTTTCCGTGGCACTCGGTCAAAGGCCGCTTTTAGGTCTAAGAAAGCTAGATAGGGATCCTTTTTCTTTTCCATTAGTTTTTTGCTTATAGCTATTAGTATTTGTCTTCCTAGTTGGAAGGCGGCTTGCTCATCTTCTAGTTTGTCTTCAATCTCAGTTCTTAGTCGTTTCTCTATTATCTTGGTGTATATTTTTAGTGCCACTGATGATAGACATATTGCCTTATTCAGTATTTTTCAGGATTTGGGTTGTGACGTCAACGCGCTGCTTATAAATTCACAATCCAACTATAGGTACTTAATCTCTTTCTAAACTAGGTTTTCATTGCCTACTGCGCACGAACTCGTGTCTACCTATACAGTTTTTGGGCGGAGCAAGTTAACGTCACAACCCAAATGCTAGATGAAAAATACTGTAGTTATCGCTATTCATTGAGCTTCCTTTTTTTGTCCCCACATGGCAACTATGATGTCTTTTAACAGTCTTCTGGCATTTGTTCTGTATTCTGTATATTCCATACCTGCTGGGGTATGTTTTCCATCTATTCATTTTTTTTAGCATTTCTAATGTTATGTTGTCCTATCCCATTGCCATTCAATTTTTGGTCTTCTACATGGCTTCCTTTATGGTTCTTTTTCTCTCCAGTTGTCTTTTTCGGTGTCTTCGAATGTTGTTGCATAGTGTTCTTTCCATGCTTTCAGTATTTCTGTTGTTGTAATTTGTAATTCTCCTCTTTGATCTTTTATACCTACTTCTTCCGTTTAGGCGTTTGACTATGTTCCAGAACGGTTCTTGATTCTCCCACGTATCCTTTTTTCTTTGATTTACCTCTTCCTTTGCTTCATTCCTATGTAATATCTGCTGCTTTGTTGTTTTATTTCTTATGTATTTGTTCCAAGCTTCTTTCTTTTCTTTCTTATGTTTTCATTCCAAATCTTTATGCGTTTCTGTACAGGGTTTCATTTTATTTCGTTTATTCCTGTCTCTCTTGCTGATTTTATTAATGTTTCTCTAAAAAGTTTCCGCCTTTTATTCAGTCTTCTCGTTTTTTTCTTGTGTTTCAAGCTCTTTCATTGTATTTACGTTTTCTGTTAGATTGTCTTCATATTCTTCTTGATTTTTGTGTATCTTTTATTTGGCTCTTTGAGTGGCTTCTTGATGTTAGTGTGTATGTGTACCAGTGGCGTATCCAGAAACTGCTCACGAGGGGGGCAAGGCCATACTTCAAACCCAACTCCAGTCCCCCCCCCCCTCCTCCCGCACTTGACCATCTAGTTTCCTACACCTAATTCCAGTTTAAACCTAGAACTGACATAAGCACGGTTTTTGTTGGTGCAGTCGGGTTCCCAAAGCGTAGAACGTTTGCTTTTAAATATAAATCTATGTTACATTATCATAACTTATGGTAGGCTCGATTTTGATAAAATTATTAACATAATTACTTCCTGTTAAACTTCTGTTTTGTATATTTTCGATGCGTTTTGATTTCTGCTATGTTGAAATTTATGATCCTGCTGATGGAATTCATTCTCTCTACTCACATAATCGATTTGGCTTGAACTACACAATTAATTCGTATTCACCATCCCGAAATCTAAGGGTTCATCTTTAATAACTACTGAAGAATCTTTAGTATATTTATATGAATCACTTTGAACGTGCGTTCCAAAATGGTCTTTTTATACCACATTCATGAAGCGTGTATTACATTGTACTTTTTTTGTCTAGAAAACTTTGACAAGTTTGTAAACTAGATGAAACACTAAACTAGAAATTCAAATATGCCACCTCCCAATTTTAATGGCTGTCAAGTCACCGTTCTTTTTACGCAGACTCCGCTAAAGTTCAATTGCCAATTGCCAATTTAAAGAAAAAAAATTGTTTGCGGTTAAGTGTTTGTTTTGGTTAGTTTCACAGAATACATTTCAGCTTACGCTGGTTAGTATATTATTAAAGAAGGAAAAAAGGAACCGCAATAAAAAACTACAAAAATTTAGGTTATAAAAACTAAAAAAATTGAAAACAAGTTGGATGTAGTTGGCAGCTCTGAAATTCGCTGCAATGCGCAAGTCTAGTACGAAAACTTGGACAGAAACTTGGTCCGTACCTAGTTTCAAAACTTGTATCAAACTTGAACAAGTTTCTGAATTACACTATCAAAGTTTTGACAAGTGAATCTAGTACAAGAACTTGTCAAAGTTTTCTAGACAAAAAAAGTACAATGTAATACAGCTTTGACAAGAGTACGGCATTTCTTCAGCATGTATTGGCATATGTTTGTTTAAATGAGTAGTTTTGCTAATAGTTTTGTCGCAGACTGTACGATTCGACCACTTTGCGTCCGTGTGCGACTTTAAATTAGTGTTCGTTAAGAGCACATTGTTCTTGAAACGTTCGCTCACATTTTAACGAGCTCTTTCTTGTACGAGTATGTAGTCACATTTGCGGTGAACTATAACTATACACTATACATTTTTTAAGGGAGAAATGTATAGTTCACCTCAAATGGCGCCATCCTCCTTTCTAATTGCGTCTTTGCTAAATGAAGTGGGCAGGCCAGGGGCAGGCCTTATATGCAATATTAATTCAGCGGGCCTTGATATTGGTATATAGATTGCGGACTCTACCGAATTTTAGCAGAACGTGTTTTAATTCTTACTACAGTCGCTAGGAGGTGCTGTTGTCGGAATTGGAGGGAAATTTAAAAATTATGAAAATTTAATATTGTCACTTTTATCCACGTAGAATACTAGACTACTTATTTAGACAACTGAAATCTTAATTAGGCATTTCATCGTAATTAGAATACCATATTCTAGAATTCAGTTAGCCAAACAGGTAGTTATCTAAAAGCTATATTACATTGTACTTTTTTTGTCTAGAAAACTTTGACAAGTTCTTGTACTAGATTCACTTGTCAAAACTTTGATAGTGTAATTCAGAAACTTGTTCAAGTTTGATACAAGTTTTGAAACTAGGTACGGACTAATTTTCTGTCCAAGTTTTCGTACTAGACTTGCGCATTGGAGCCAATTTCAGAGCTGCCAACTACATCCAACTTGTTTTCAATTTTGTTAGTTTTTATAACCTAAATTTTTGTAGTTTTTTATTGCGGTTCCTTTTTTCCTTCTTTAATAATATACTAACCAGCGTAAGCTAAAATGTATTCTGTGAAACTAACCAAAACAAACACTTAACCGCAAACAATTTTTTTTCTTTACATTGGCAATTGGACTTTAGCGGAGTCTGCGTAAAAAGAACGGTGACTTGACAGCCATTAAAAGTGGGAGGCGGCATATTTGAATTTCTAGTTTAGTGTTTCATCTAGTTTACAAACTTGTCAAAGTTTTCTAGACAAAAAAAGTACAATGTAATACACGCTTTATACAGACAGATCAATAAAAAAAACCAATTAGGGTAGGCTGTGAAATTGAACTATTTTGAATTGGTACTTTAGCCACATCCACAGAATGACATTTTATGACGTTTGTAATTTGACATTTTTATTGTAAACAAAGTGTATAACCTTAAATTCATGTCAGAAATGTCATTCTGTGGATGTGGCTAAAGTACCAATTCAAAATAATTCAATTTCACAGCCTACCCTAATTGGTTTTTTTATTGATCTGTCTGTATTATACGTGCATAAAGTAGTGGTACATTTATTTTGCATTAATCATGCAACAAATAGAAAAAGTTATAAAAAATATCATGTTCAATAGTAATAATAATAATAATAATAATAATAGTAATAAGAGTAATAACATTAATAACTTAATAATAATTATATTAACTATTATTAATTGCTTAACAGCGCCAATTTTTTTATTCTTGCCCCGTAATGCCATACATTTTTTCAAAGCAGCTTTTTGAATCGAGTCATGGGCCTTTTGATCCTCGCCTTTTAAAATCGATTTACCCTTTTCGTCCACGTGAAAATGTAAAATTTAGCAAAGGTATCAACAAATATATTTCTCAAGTTGTGTTTAAGGCACTCCCAATTAGCATTACAGAAAACGTATTTATTAAGTTTTTCAACTAAAATGGTTTTCAAATTTGGTAAGTGACATACTCTAGGCAAAAAAAGGACAACACTTCACAACTTTGACTAAAGATCCATCTAAACTTTATGCTGAAGTTTATAAGAGCTCTAGGATTGTAAGCCCTTGCTTGAACATAACTACCTTCCTGGCGCCCGTTGGTAATTAAATTGTTCCTACAAGTTTGGCAGATAACGCCTTTTAATAATTTTCTTGCCACAAATCCTGCCAAATATGCACGGAGTTCCATTTTCAGGATTTTTGTATCATTTCGTAATACAATCGTGCTTTCATCTCTGATAATTGGCACATCTACAATTACATTTTGCGGCTCTTCCGAATCCACACTCCCATCAATTAAGTATCGGAGTGTACTGAGAGCTCCCTCTGTATCGTTATCTTCACAATTACTAACCGGTGAATGAGAGGAGTTGAAGTTATTAATTATTAAAGTCTTATATGGATAAGCAAAAGATGCGCAGTTAGGATTAACGTTGTGCGCTCCTTGATTACGCACACATTCAAAAAAAATCTCTAAAGGATCCTGATTTAAGTTCCTCGGACACAGAAAAGAGAAATTTTGTTTTCGAAGGTTTGTCCAGAGGTATTTTATTCCTTTTCACGTCTATCCAATTAATGACGCTAGGTGGCACAAATTCCCGTGTTCTTGAAACATATTTGATGGTTCTCAAGACTTGGATAGCTTCTTACAAATCTTAATGGGTCTTGCAGATAGATGTGAAATTGGTTACATAGAGAAAAATGTATAATTTGGTGAAGTACAGGATTGTTGTAGGTACAAGAAAACCGAAACAATTATACGTTTACGTAAATAGTGATTTTCGTACAAGGGTAAATCCGTTAGAGATGGACCACAATTCAAAAGACGTTCCGAAACCTAATATTTTAGACATAAATTCAATTCAGGTTAACATTTTGCGTAATGAATATGAATCTCAAAAACATGTCAGCATCTTGACACAGTACCTTTATAAATAACTGTAAAAATGCAAAAATACATTTTTGATTGTTGGTCCATCTCTCCCTGAAGACTCCGGGTGAGATGGGCTGCATTTTAGATTTTTTATTTCATCATTAAATATAGCCTTAAACAATTTCTTATATCTACTTAGCTATAAAAAAAATTTCAAAAAGTATTTATTCTAAACAGCAAACGAAAACACTATAGGTAGTACCTATACCTACAAAAACACAAATTAAAATGGAGTACATACCTATGAACACATTAATTTTAAACACAAACAAAAACCTACTTGCTGACTGCTTTGGCGGCTATGTTATTTTTTTGTTTTTTACCACATTAATTCACACGTCCTGAAATTTACAGCACCCCTCATGGAGCCAGCGAGAGCAGACAACACATTTGGTCCAGTTTTCCGTTTTATTTATTCGATTGTAATCTTCACCGCAGCCAGCGCACTCATTTTCATTCCAGTCAAAGCCAAGTTCATCATCACTTTCATCACACGTAACAGTTACGTCGTGTGGTTCTTCGTCGCTATCTGACGAATTGTTTTACTTCTTTCGTGGTGTCTTTGTCTTCCTCTTTTTAGCTGGGAGGTTTTGCAAAGATTTTCCACGTTTGCTCTTTTTGTTTTGTGTAAGGACAATATTTTTACGTGAATTTAAAATTGTAGCCACATTTCTTGCAGTTTTTCTAACATTTTGGACCCTTTCAAGATTAGGTACCGGTGAAATTGCGTCCAGAATTTTCCCAGGAGTAAGGTCTGCGTCTGCGACTTCTCTAGATGATGTTGTAAGAGCATCAAAATTGGACGTAGACGGAACTGAGTCATTTGGCGGATTGACAGCATCACTTTGCTGCACCCCTTCTATAGGACAGATCTCATCTACCAAATATGCATGATCCGGTATTGCATGCCTGTTAAGAGGAATTATTCCTGTGGATTTAAATCCACTGATTCCATTTTCCACGTTTGCAGATTTTGCCCATGCAAATTTTAATAACTTTCCAAATTGTAGTCTCGTAATTTTTCTGATAAAATGATTAGAAGCAACATTAAAATTCCACTTCAGGGATTTAAAAAATGACCTGTTGAGCGGTTGGAGATAGTGAGTTGTGTACGGTGGTAAACTCAACATTATTATTTCATTTTCTTCCGCAAATTCCAGGGTTTCCACGCAGCTAGTGTGTGAGGTATGTCCATCCACAATTAAAAGGACTTTTCCAGACGGTTTCCTGGGCATGAAATGATTTTTCATCCAATCTAGAAAAATCTCAGCATTGACGTACGCTGATTTTTGTGACATTCTTATGTCAGATCCTGGAGGCATGCCATCTAAATATTCTTCTTTTTTGTATTTTCCTTTAAATACACAGAATGGAGGTAGAAAAAAACCTTCGCCGTTGCAACAAACCAAAACAGAAATCGTCTCTCCCTTTTCAGCTGATGTAATAGTGGATACGTTCTTAGATCCTTTTATTGCACTCACCGTACCTGGTTTGTTATTCAGCTGCAAACCACTTTCGTCCATGTTAAATATATTTCTTGGTTTTTCTAGAAGGCCATTTTCTACCAACACTTTCTCTAATAGATCAAAATATTTCATTACGTCTGCCTTGTTCATTCCTAATGTACGAGCCATCGAAACACCCTCTGCCTTACGTATAGACAAATTTGGATTGCGGAAAAAAAAAGACTGTAACCAATTATATCCTGCCTTCTGCGTTTGTTTATTGAATGTGTGCTTTATACCAAGCCGTTCAGCTAAATTAAAAGCCATAGATCTGACACAATCTCTCGACGGTGTGAATCCACGCAACTGCAGCTTCCGTATGTGAGTTACAATCTTTTTTTCGGTTTCCTCGCCTAGTTGAGATGATGGTCCTAAACGGCCTTTAGAGTATATTTGTTTTTTTAAACGTCTTTTTAATGTTGTTTGAGGTATACTGAAAGTTTTTGCAGCTTTATTTACACCCATCCGTTTTTCCTTTACAGCATTCACAGCTTTAAGCAAATCATCTTCTTGCCATTCACCTCGTCCCGAAGATTCTTTTCTTTTATATGTGCTAGGCATTTTATCTGAAAGAGTAAGAATAAATCGCGTTTTTACTGACCACTTTGCAATTGTTTTCTTCTATCGTAAATACGTTTATCAATAATTAACTTTCTAGATTTATCTTAATCTTAGATTTGTGTGCATAATAATGCTGCAAGTGCATTTAGTAAAACTTTGGCTAATGGCCATTACATTAATGCACGAAGGGTGAGATGGACCAGTGGTCCATCTATACCTTATTTAAGGTGGTCCATCACCCCCAATAAGTCCGGTATAGATGGACCACCGTGTGCCGCTAATACAGTTGCCTACAGGAACGCTGCTGTATGTTAGAATTACAGCTTAATAGTGTAGAAGCTTCATTTATTCCAACTTGGAATCCCCGGAAGTTGGATTCTACATATTAATATTTACGATTACATGATGGTGTATCTTTAGAAGTCTATGTTGCTGTAAGTAGTTTCTGTGAATCCGCTTAATGCGGCTCTTTAACATAAATACGGCCTTTGAATAGACTTCAATATTTGGTTTCAATTGTTAATGTAGAAATTTGACGCTGCCCCGGAGAACGGCTGCCGTAGCTCAATGGTTAGAGCGTGGGTGCGTTTAACCTAAGGTCGGTGGTTCGATTCCCCGCGGTGGTATCATTTTTCTACAAATTGAAATTTATCATTTGGTTATTCAAGTAAAATTTAGATAATTACTATTTGAATTTTCTCTACTGAACTATTACTTCCACATTTCTAATATCAATTTATTCAGTAATACAACCAATTAACATAAAATATTATACTACCGACGGTTAAAACAGTTTTTTAAATATATATTTTGCACAGTGCTAATCTATATAAAATACGTATGTGACGCCTATGATATTCACCCTCGACCTTACTCTTGTAAATTGTAACATCGAATTGTTCTTAAATATTATTCGTAATGAACGTAGTAGGTAAATACTTACTTATGGAAAGTTATTCCTAAATTTTTATTTGTCCTTCTTGGAGAAAAACCACAAACAGCACAACTAAACTATTATTTGTCAGCTGTCAGTCTCAAAACTATGACTACAAATAGATTATCAAAATGGCGACTTCCGTCGCACTTTTTGTATAGCTACTAAAGCGATGCCCTTATTCCTGTTAGTTTTATATTCTAAGCTCATCACTAATATGTAAACTAAATAAATAAAAGAGAGTTGTTATTCGTTGGTAGAACGAGTGTGTTTAAATTGCGTACGCTCCGATTCCAAATATTATTTTATTCTTCTTTCTTTCGCCTTGTTCTGCGCCGATTTTCATTAGTAATTCATCGATAAACTTGAAGTTTGTTATGAATTCTCTCGATACGGGTTCCACTAAAAGTGATTTTAATGAGACTTGGATTTCATATAAATTAGTTTAGGGTTCATCCTGTTGTAACTGCAATGCAGAAGAAGTATTTTCCAGGGCGGTTCTTGTTGTTTTCAACTCTTCGTCATACGACGCAAACACATATTCATCAACACTAAAATATTTGATATGCCTTTCGATTAATTTATTGAGTATACTTTCAAAGTAATTCGTATCAGTGTATTCTGGATAAATCCGCAGCAAAGCTTCTTGTGCTTTATCAGAATGCACTGATACGAATTACTTTGAAAGTAGATACTTAATAAATTAATCGAAAGGCATATCAAATATTTTAACTTTATAAGATCTTGGTTGGCAATTTCTTTTTTCCACCACTAAAAGTGTTAAGTAAATGTAGAGGAAAGTGGCGTAATATGAAATACCATTTCCATTATTACTAGGTACTAAAATCAAAGTTCCTCAAAATTTTTCAAATCTGTAATGACATGCGGTCCGTAGTGTTGCCCAACAGTTTCACATACCTATACCAGTCAAAATTTGGAATCACATTATATTAGGAAAAAGGAAATTGGATTAATGTCTATATTTTGGACTTGCTAAAAAGTGTACCTTTTATGGAATACACATTGTACATACAATTGAATAGAGTGAAACAATAGAAATATCAAATTAAAGTTTTTATTTATGTTTAAAACAGCACAAATGAACTTGGAACACAAATATAAAATAGATAGATTGAAAATGATTCAAAGGCATAAAAAAAAGAATTAACTGAAGATAAAATTTCGTTTATCTGTGGAAATAAGCTTCGATGTCATCATCTGATAAATCATCTAAGTTTACAGAAGAATTGGATTCCTGAGATGATGAAGACACTCTTCTTTTGGTCTGCTTACCCCTTTTCTTGCCTATCACTTTGGAAAATCCACTTGTACTAGGCCCAGGATCATTAACAGTTTCATCACAGTTTCTTAGACTATCAGTGTCATCTTCTTGTTGCGCTGGTAAGATATTTGCTTCATTGAAAACATGTCTATTGGCAGGATACAATCCTGTAGTTTGAAATCCTTTTACCGCATTAGAGTCTGACTGAACTTTCAAGTAGGCTCTACCAAATAGATCTGCAATATCAAACTGAGTGATTGGTCTGTTATTGGTTCTGATAAACACACGAATCTCCTCACTATAATGAGCCTTTAAGGGCCCCATGATTGACTTATCTAAGGGTTGTAGCTTATGAGTCGTGTGAGGGGGTAAGCTCATTATAGTGACATAATTCTGTTTGGCTAACTTCAAAAATTCTAAATTTCTAGTATGGGTGTTGTGGCCATCTAATATTAAGAGTACGGGGTCTTGTTCGCTAGGTTTAACTTTTGATAAAAAATGTTTGAACCAGTCTGTGAAAAGAGGTGTTTGAATCCATCCAGATGTATGGCATTTAAAGAGGGTACCCGGTGGAGCACCCTTTTCCAGCTGAACATTCCAATTCTTTCGTGGAAAGATCATCATTGGTGGTACAAATGTACCACCTGCACTCATACACAAAACAACTGTCACCAGAGACCCACGTTCCGCTGATGTCATGGTCTCCACTTGCCGTTTTCCCTTAAGTGAGATGACTTCACTGCGTCTTGATTGTACCACAGTGAGACCTGTCTCGTCGACGTTGAATACTCTATCGGCCGAATAGTTACATTTTTCCAGTTCTGCTTCAAGCAGATCAAAAAAATCATCGATATTCTTCTTAGTAAAACCAATCGCTCTGGCGTAACAGGTTCCAGTAGGTTTTCTAACAGTTAGATTGGAATGTCTCTTAAGAAAATTTTCAAGCCACTTTCTTCCAGCCCGCTGTAGTTGCTTAGAAAAGTTGTTTTCAATGTTATTCGCAACAGCTAATTGATAAGCCATTCTACAAACATCTCTCCTAGTTAGCCCAAAGAAACGATTATCAAGTTCAAGAAGATAATCTACGAGTTCGCGTTCTAAGTGATGAGGCAGAATAGGCCTTCTTCCTAGTTTTGTGTCGGTCTGCGGATATTGCTCATCCTTACTCAGTTTGGATAGGGTTGTGCGTGGAACTTCAAACTGCTTTGACGCTTGTAAATAGCCCATCTCGTTGGCTCTCACTGCAGCCACAGCTTGTCTCATAGCTTCACTATTCCACTTCTTCCTCTTTTTCTTGGTTTTCTCCATGTCATCTTAAACGAACAAGAAGGCTAAACGAACAAGAAGGCTACTAAAATCCTAATTTATTACTTAGGTAACATTCTAATCCAGCATATAATAAAATGCTCCTAATATGGAATTCTATTCCTAATATGGAATACTATTCCATATTATGTGAACAAAGGCGCACATCTAGTTAAATCACATTGCAGTTACCTGTGATACGTCAGTGACATACGTTTTTTCATGCCTAAAATCCTAGATTGCACCAGATGTTTTGGCAATATATATCAAGGCCAGCTAAATTAAATATTACATATTAAGGCCTGGCCACTTTACTTAGCCAAGACGCAATTTAGAAAGGACGCTGGCGCCATTTGAGGTGAACTATACATTTTTCCTTTTAAATATGTATAAATATACAAGGTGTTCCATTGGAAATAACAAAGTTGATGCTAATTCTGACGAAACCGAAAGTGAAAGAAAGTTGTTTTTTTTTTTTCAAAAAAGGCAGTTTCAAGAGTATATTACATATACCAAAATTCATTTTGATATCTTAAATCTGAATATTTGCTCCCCTAATTATTTTAGGCCAAAACTGTAAATGTGGTTTTTGTAGAGAAATAAAATAAAACATCCATTGATGCTATTTTGCAGTACATATTTATTATTTTCCCGTTGTGGAAATTAATTTTTCCGTATCCATGGTATGTAATTGACAGATTATTTATCTCATTTGAGGTTAACAATGGCGGGTGGCGGGTAAATATGAAAAAGCGGGACGATATGAAAATTTGCGGGTTTTTACCGTGCATGCTATCGACGTGACATCTACCGATAGAATTTAGCATCAAAATTATTATTTGATTATACAAAAATCTTCATTTAAGTGACTGATAAGTGTAATTATTTTTTAAAACTCAAGCAAATACGATTATTTTCTATATAAATTCATTATAGAAGTTATTATTAATACGAAAATTTGACATGTGTAATTTGAGGTTATATGTCAAAAACGTAGGTACGTATTATATTATAACTATTTTTATTTAATACGAACTTCTCATGGATGCGGAAAAATAACTTGTGCCCTACGGGAATCTAACGGCATATTTCATCCCTCGGCTATTGCTGCCCTCGCTCACTTCGTTCGCTCGTGCAGCAGAAATCTTCGGGATGAAATATGCCTATATCTTCCCTTATGACGCAATATACTATTTGCACTTTGACAAAAATCAGTCAGATATTAACGGGTGGCAAAATGAATAAACATGTTTTACGATTAATATTAATGGTACAGTCACCATGGAAACATATACTCAAGCTATCTACGAGTTTTTTTTAATGAAACCGAGTTTTGTACTAAAATGTCATATTTTTAGTTGTCAACATTAATAATGTCAGGTTCGTTTAGTGAAGGTGGCCAAAAAATCATATGTATTACTCTGGAAGAAAGTGTTATCGCCTCCCTTAGATTATATTTCTGCCCTCGCTCGCTCGTGCATAAAAACCATCTGCGGGAGGCAATCTTACACTTTCCTCCCTAGTAATACAAATAGCTATTACCAGAGATGGGTAAAATGCATTCTAAAATCTATTTAAAATAGAAAATACAAAATCGTTTCTGTATATGTATTTAAAATACAAAATACAAAATAGTTTTTTCGATTGTATGTAAAATGCAAAATGGAAAATAGGTATTTCAAATGAAACAACAAAATAGAAAATACAATTTACAATTTGCTTTTAACAACAATTTTTCGAAATTATCATCGCTTAATTTCCCTCTTTTGAGTCTCATGAGTCATGACCATACCACCATACGAACATAATCTTTCCACTGGTCCTGATGGCGGTAAAGGAGTATTATATTTAATGAATACATCTTTAACATAGTTATAATTATTTAACATATTTAATTCTGTACTACGGTCTTCTTGCAAATACTGTAATACTTGAAGCTCTACAGTATTTGTTGTCGAAATTTCACCATTACCATCGCCTTCGTCATCAAATAAAAATATTCATCAATATTCTTATTTTCTACAACATCTTTGTTTACAAAAATTGAATTTTCTGTTTCTTTTATTAATAACTGTATAATATAATTTCGCTTTTCCTTTACGGCCCATTTTAGCTTAAAATATGGGTGTGTAACCGATTGCTACTTACCAAACTAAACAAATTTCACCACAAGAAACTGATTGTTATTTACACAGTCTATCACAAAAGGTACCTGCTATCAAGCCAATAGTGACTAAAGAACTAAACACCCGACCATATAAAACAGACAGGAACAAAGCTAAACTTACTAAAGTGGTGGTTATTACAAAAATATAGGAAATTCCCATCCACTTGTATCTTTTATGTATTAGAAAGTTCCCACCCTTACCCCTTGTTGTTCTTACTTAAAAGTAAAACTTATTTATTTAGGAGCTTTGTCTGTTGTTGCAGAGGATTATACAGGGTTACTGGTAATTCGATACATTCCTTTGGAGATGTGATGGGGCAGGAGCTAAGAAACAAATTTAACCCTAACATACATTATACAAAACTCAATAGTTTTTGAGATATTTCAAATTTTGTGTTTTTCTCATAACCCACTCTATGGTCATCCCTTTGGAATGGAAAATATCCGGAAACATTTCGATAATGTGAAAATTTTAAATAAAAACTTATAAAAAATAATTTTTAAAAATCAGCTATGAAAATTACCAATTCGTTTTTCTCAAAAATTATCAACATAACATGCGTACAAATCATTTTAAAAACTTCCTTATTTCAACAGCTATCTATCAAGGTACAAATGTTCAACGTGCCTTTGATAGTTCTAATAAAAAAATAGTAAAAGTGATGCAAGTAGTATGGTTCTTACTTTTGGATAAACAGTAAAAACCGTATTGTAAAGGTAATCCTTTAATTCTTAATTAATTTCAAAGTTGTACTACATTTCTTGCACAAAATGGGAGCCCCTACTCCGTATACGAGCACGGCAGCGTCTTCTTATTTCCGTCTTTGTTACTCTGGTTGTGAGGATATGCCGTATGTGTTGGGCAACGTCGACTATCCTTTATCTAAGGTATTCTCCGTATCGACTTGTGTTTCATAGACCATCTCTTTCATATGGCTCCACACACACAAGGTATTGGGCCTGCCCTTCCAATCCAACGGTTAGGAAAACGTTGACCGAGTAACTGTCGTATTGTCAGCCGATAATGTGCTGGAGCCCGTCGTGCTGTCGTGCTGAAATATCATTCGCTGTCTCACGGTGAGAGGAACATCTTCATCCGTCCATAAAATGTTCAGTAAGAAATTTGAATTGTCTACATCTGAATTTAACATAAAGCAGCAGAATTTCACTCTCCTTCCAGGATCACCTTCATTAAAGCCTTGCACAGGAGTAGGTATAGTGGTAAGGATGTCATCGAATACTGCGTATCGTAGACCAAACTTTCCATTGTGACGTTCCGGTTAGTTTTGCGACTTTATTAGTTGAAGTTCTTGGGTCTTCATCAGAATGTCGCAATATTTGTTCCTCATCATCTGGTTAATAAACGCGAGGAGCACCGTCGTTACCTTGTCTACGTTTCACGGAGCCAATTTCAGCGTCATTTCGATATGTCGTACCGAATACACGAACATTTGGTATACGACGGTTAGGGAAGCGACGTTCATATTCTCGGCGAGCTTCGGCAGCTTTGCCGTCACAATATCCGTAGACAAAGAAGATGTCAGCGTATTCTGCATTGGTGTAGGTGGCCATGGCACTTAAAATACAATAACAACAACAACGACCTAAACCAAAATCTTCAGTAACAAACTCAACAAGAGCAACAAACTTAAGGGACACGGAGATAATAATGACAGTTAATAATACACATGCGTAAGCATCAAAGTCGAGGACTGACTGACTGACATGAACGATTTGCCATTTTTTTTACGCACACTTTTACTTTTTACCTGTTTATCCAAAAATAAGAACCATACTACTTGCATCACTTTTACTATTTTTTTATTAGAACTATCAAGGGCACGTTGAATATTTGTACTTTGATAGATAGCTGTTGAAATAAGGAAGTTTTTAAAATAATTTGTACGCATGTTATGTTGATAATTTTTGAGAAAAACGAATTGGTAATTTTCATAGTTGATTTTTAAAAATTATTTTTTATAAGTTTTTATTTAAAATTTTCACATGATCGAAATGTTTCCAGATATTTTCCATTCCAAACGGATGACCATAGAGTGGGACAAGTAATCCAGTAAAAAAGTTCAAAAAATGGCAAGCAAATTTTTTTTTCTACTCCTACTATTGAAAGTTGATCTTTCCACATGATTTTTAATGCTGAAAGCAATTGTTTGTCGAAACTGTGCGACAAAATCCAAAAGTGTGTTGCAAAGTACTTTGCAACACACTTTCAAAATGGCGCCGGTTAACTGTATGGTTTGTTTATATTTGTGATATGTTTATTTTCATAGCAACGGACTTATTTCCATAGTGACCATAGTTTTCATGAGCATACTTAATATTCCACAAAAATTATAAAATTTGTTTTAAAATATTAAATAGTGAATTAAATGTCTTTCTTCTGTAGGAGTAGAAAAAATAGTGTGTAATAACACTTGTTGAAAGTGTTTTGCAAAACTCAAATGAATGCAGCCTTCGACTTCGTCTCAGGCTGCAACCTTCATTTTCGTTCTACAAAACTGTACTTTCAACACTTGATATACAAATTACTATTAAAATTACCTTTAAAGACATTAAGATCTACTTTTATGAGAAAAACACAAAAATTGAAATATCTCAAAAACTATTGAGTTTTGCATAATGTATATTAGGGTTAAATTTGTTTCTTAGCTCCTGCCCCATCACATCTCCAAAGGAATGTATCGAATTACCAGTAACCCTGTATATTCAATAGAAAGAAATCTTCTTTAAGCCTTATCTAAAAACTAAATCTTGTTCTATGAATCAGAAAACTGAACTTCCTTCTTAAAATAAATTTGAGGAAAAGACACCTAAACCAATATCTGCAATGTATTTTAAATAGAAAATGTTCTTAAAAATCCATTTTAAATGAAAAATGGAAAATACATCTTTAAAATGTATTTAAAATGTAAAATACAAAATGCCATTTTCCATTTTAAATAGCTATTTTAAATAGAATTATTCAAAATAGTGACCCATCTCTGGCTATTACTTAAAAATAAAGGCAGCCTAAGTAGTAAGTAGCTCAGTCAGGTAAGTGCTTGTCAGCTAGCTGGTTGACACGGGTTCGATTCCAGCGGTGGCCATAGTATTATGGAGCCGATTTGGGTCAAATTCGTTAGTTAAGGCTTAGGTTTAAGGTGTGTTGTGGATGAAAGCTGGTTGGCGCGTGTAGCAAGTCCAAAAATGGACCTTCTGTAACTTGTGTTTTAATATACTATTCTCTGTTTCGGCATTAGAATAACATTATTCTAGAGCACGCTTTTTGATGCTAGAATGAGCTTCATTCTTAAACGATTTTTGGTGACTTTTTGTTTTCAGGAATTGGTATGCTACATTAAACAGTAGCCGTATCTAATAAGCAACCAACGAAATAAAGAAAACAATGAAACCTTTTGATTTAGCAAAACATAAATTTAATTTTAATCAAAATAAACTTACTTAACAATTTATACATCTTAAAAAGAAATATTACATCACTGATTTGTCATTTCTACATGAATACAATAATGACATATTTAACTAATCCTGTTTAATAGTACAGCTGTTATAAACTTTTATAGAAATCGTGGAGTTTTGGTTATTAACATAACACATCCCTGGTTATGTATGGCATTAGATGGCCCAGCTCTACTGGAAGCTTCTAAACTGGTCGAAAACATTTCCGCTAGTTCAATTGTTGAGGCATCCACATAACCTGCTACAGATGCCCTTTTCCAACCCCCATGATGCTTAATTGTAATTAAATCCCCGCCATTACTTGTTAAATTTGACGCTGACGATCGACGAAAACAATGGCCAGAAAATTGATCGGGATTTTGTAACTTAAGATACTTTGCAATAATTCTTGGCATCACACCCATTTTATTTATTCCAATTGGTTGTACTGTACAACGTCCATGTCGGTAATAAATAAAAAATCGTTTGTGGTTTATACAAGCAGGTCTCAAACTAGCATACTTTTTAATCAAATTGATCCAAATTTCATTCGTTATTGTATATAATCTTGAATGATTAGTTTTCGTTTTTGGTACTGTTACAAAAACCGAATCAGCTTTATAGTCAATGTCGTCTATTAACATATTGGTAAGTTCATGCCGCCTGCATGCACCTGAATAACCCATAATTAATATAACCTGAAAGAAATATTGTTCTAAGTTTATAATTATTTAAATTTAATCAACTCACTTTTATTGCAAGATAATCTATGTCGGGGGCTTCATTAATAAATTTCTCTATCTCGTGATACTCTAATATCTTCGACTTTTTAGGTTCATAACCAGTTGAAAATCTTTCCAAAAATGATTGCAGCTTCCTGAATTTTGATATGTCAATATTTCGTCGAACATTTAACAATGATTTTAATATGGAATACGATTTCCATAAATTTGAACTTTTATAATCCAGACTCATAATTTGAAAGTATGCAATAAAAACATTTTCTGTAAGTTCTTGTGCGTTGTTTTCGGTACACCAATCCACGAATTTGTCGTATTCCTTTTCATCCACGCTTTTGGATTTACTTGGAAAGGAATTATTCACTGCGTCCGCTTCCACTGCTCCCAATTCTGGCGGTGTTGCTTGTAATTCTTCATTCAACATGATTACTTTAATTTAATTAATATTAATTAGAAATTCAAATTTACAAAGTGCATACAAAACACACTAATTAAACATTTATGTGCAAAACTACAAACGTCAAACCACTGTTGCCAACCTAACTATTCTACCAAAAATTTCTATAATGGAAATTGTCAACTAATTTTATAAATAAATAATGTAAATGAAAGCCGAAACAGAAAATAGTATAAAACACTCGTTACAGAAAGCAATTCAAGAACTCGTCCGCAGAAATGTTGCAGAGAACACAATTCAATTTTTTACGTAGAATCGACCTTTACACCCAGGAAAATGGTGGTTACTTTGAACATTTGTTGTAAATCTATTAATAAACCTACTTATTACTAATAAACTTTATTAAATTGCTGTTTCGTCATTTGATTAGATTACATTTGTTTTAAGAAATGTTCTGTGCAGACACTCAGATTTCAAATTTTTGTGTTTAAACCATAACAGACATCTGTAGTTAATCTATGTACATACATTTTAAAGACACCCTGTATAGAATGTATGTATGTAATCGTTAACCTCTTATACCTTTCGGTGTTGAGGCTGGTGCGTTAGCGTATGTGGTCTTACGCGTGAAATGCACAATAGAATATATTTTATAAAACTAGCAAGATTAAAAAACTAGTTAGGATATTTTACGAGCGATGCCGGTTGTTGTATTCTTTAACTTTTATTAAATTATAGCCTTAATCATCAATTTTTAAAAAGTCCGTTCCTACCTTAGAAGGAAATACAAGCTCTTATGGGATATGTTTGTCTTCATTCAATTTTGAGAGTTATCTCAATCATGCCATCCTTTTTTAATAAAACAGTGTTGCCCACAATAATGCGTTGTATTTTAGCAGTCGTAGTTTTGCACAGGACAATCGACAATGTTGTTCTCCATAAGCCCTGTACTTCTTTCTAAGGTAGGAACGGTCTATAGTTTAGTTACAATGTTTAACAGTAGGGAATTTGTTTATTTTCATTTTCGATACTTACTTTATTGGACAAATAAATGAAATAACAAAATGAAAAAGATACCAAACTAAATGCGAAGATCCAGAAAATAGTGTAGCAGAAGTAATATAGTACTGAAAAAATGTGAATAGAAGAAAAAGATAACAACTGATTAAAAAAATGGAAGCGATTTTATTAGAAATACAAGCCATGAGGAAAGAAACAATTGATAATTTTATGAAAAAGAACAATGAAATAAAAAAAACATGATATATTCGTAAAATTTCAGACACACATAATGAAAAAAAAAGGAGCAATGAAGCACGGAGAGACAAGAATTGAAAAACTGGAAAGATGGATTGAAATTCAAGAAAAACAAAAAGGGAAAATTAACATAATCATTAAAGGAATGATTTTTTTTTAATATCACTTAATTGAGGTTCAAACTTTGAAACGCTAATTACAAGTATCGACTTCCAATGATCATCAGATAAATTTGCCCTGTATTTTGTTTCAAAAATAGAGATAAATCTACAAGCAAATTCCGTCAAAACTCCTCCGGGTTCCAAAAAAATCGATCAAGTTTCCTTCATTCTAACAAGCGTTCAAAAAGACCTGTGGTGAAGTTGGTTGTGTTTGCAATTGTCAGCGTTACCGTATGTCGTAACTAGAGCCACAGCTGGCATCTAATGTCAGCTGTCAAACGTCATTTTACACGTATTTGGCAACAAAATTATTTTTCTTCGAACGTCATAAAAACACGACTTTGTGTCCTTGGATACGCACAGTTAAACATTCACTTTTACTCCTAGGAGTAAAAGTGACACATGTACTGTCACTTTTACTCCTAGGAGTAAAAGTGACATATTTGTCTGCCTAGGAGAAAAGTAAAAAGTACCCATAGTTTTATTTATTAGTAAAATTTAAATTAAAATTACAATTAGTTAAAGTAGCATTTTGAAAATTAAATCCACTGGCAGCAACACCACTAACATCTGCAACAAATTTACTGCTATTACTAATAATATTGGGTTCCTTCGATGTTTCACTATGGGTATGAGGTTGATTCAAAGTTTCATTGGAATTGTTAAGGGACAGAATCTTCATTGCAATATCTTTCTTGTTTACTAGAGACTCCTCGATGTACCCTTCAGCCACACTACTTCCATCCGCCATGGCGTTTTAAACAGGTAATATCGGCGCCTGTGTCTACCAGCAATGTGGCTGAAGTTCGTCGCAAGGAATGGCCAGTGTACTCCTTCCAATTTGGTAACTTTAAATAAGATGCTACCTCTTTGGCTGCTTCTCCAATTTTGTGAATTCCCATTACTGTTTGATGGCAAACTCCATTATGGTATTTTAGGAAAAATCTCTGCTCATCCATACCGGCTGGTCTAAGTGAAGCATATTTTCTGTATGTGTTTATGTAAACATCACCAATGACAGTAAAGGATCGTTTCGTGGACGTTTTACTATCAGAGATTTTTATTAACAGAATTGATCCTAAATCTTCAATATCGTGAACTTTCAATTTGACCAGCTCGTCACACCGGCAGGCCCCAAATATTCCAAATAACAAAATAACCTACAAGACAGGCATGATTTCAATCTTTTAAACCTAAGGTACCTATTTTTACCTTTATTCCCAAATATTTCTCATCAGGAGCGCTAGACAAGAAATTATCAATTTCTTCTTTAGTTAAGACTTTTGCCTTTTTCGGTATGTAGCCTTTACTTTCTTTCTTCAAGAATGCACGTAGCTTTAAATATTTGCTAATATCCACTTCATGTTTAATATTTAATAATGACCGTATCATTGAATATTGTGACCACATAGTCGAACTTTTCATGTTCATCTTCCGCTTCAGTTCGGAAAAGTAAGCCAACAAAACACATTCCGAATAATTGTTCACATTTTTCTCGGCGCACCACTTAATGAATCTCCTATAAGCGAACTCATAGATGCTCGCTGACTTTGTTGGCAACAACTCTTCAATAGCAGCTTGCGCTATTTGAGTAATTTCAGGCGGTGTACACACTTCTGTTTAAACAAAACAACCCGTAGCAACTAAAATACCGCAGCCGGCATGCTCGTTTTTGGATTTTTTTTAATTTTCTTGTTGAATTGTATTTTAATTCCTGAGTTCGAAGAAAAAATAAAATGTGCTATTCGGAGTAAAAGTGATTTTGTGTGCCTCGCTTGAAATTGTCCGACTCGCTGCGCTTGTCGTCCAAACGTCATGCTCGGCACACAAAATGACACTTTTACTCCTAATAACACAATATACTATTTTTGCACTCCCGGGCGTAAACTGACTACTTTTCGCCCGCAAAGAGGGGCGTAAAGTTCATTATTGCAGACCCTTTACGCCGGCGACAAATTAATTTAAAATATCAAAAAAATAAGTAGTCACGTTTTAAAATCTTATTAGTATGGGCTAGGATTAAACAAAATTTTGTTTATTCTGTTTTGCCTTGTAAATAAAAAAAAATAATAGTAGGTATATTGTGGAAGAAGTACGTGAAGCTGACCTTTTTACACAAGCACGCGAGTGTAAAATAGTATATTATATAAAAAGGTAGAGAAGACTTTTTTCTCAGTCGAGCAGTATTATTTTCCGACATGCGAAGCATGGAGGGTAATAAGTGAAACTATTGCGCCTGTATTAGTAAGAATCATAAATAATCATCTCCATCAAGGTACATTTCCAGATATCTTAAAAATAGCCAAAGTAACACCAATATTCAAAGCTGGAACCAAAACTGCTCCTGGTAATTATAGGCCTATATCAGTGCTATCAATCTTTGCTAAAATATTTGAAACTGTGCTACAAGTAAGGCTTACCTATACAATATCTCGATACGATAAATTATAACACTACAAATCAACATGGGTTTATCAATAACAAAAGCACTCAAACAGCAATGCAAACATCTTAGAATTTATTTATGATAAGATTGATAATAGTCAAACTGTGGTAGCAACATTTCTTGACTTTTGCAAAGCTTTCGATGTCGTAAATCACCGTATCCTTCTAGAAAACTTAATATACTGGGTGTGAAAAAATCCTTACAAAATATTTTTCAGTTGTCTGCAGAACAGATTGCAATATGCTGTTGTAAATAGAAGGAAAAGTTTTAAAAATACTGCAGTGCATGGAGTCCCGCACGGATCTGTCCGAGGACCCTTGCTATTTGCAGATGATACTGCGTTATTTTACAGTGGTCAGCTGCAAGACATAAATATTCGAGCTTCTCGTGATCTAACAAAAATATGCCAGTGGACACCAAAAAAATAAAATAAAGTTAAATGAAGACAAGTGTAATTACATCATATTCAATAGAAAGAGCTGCGATACTAATTTCATCTTAAAATTAGGTGATACTAAACTAAAAGAAGTTTCTAGTACTAAATATTCGGGCTTAATGATCGATAATAAATTGAACTTTGATGTGCACATTAATAAATTAAATAAAATGTGTTACTATATTTCAATATAAAAACGAAGTACAACATATCCTGTTATAAAATCTCTGTATTTTTTTAAGGTAAAATATATAAATTAAAAAAAAAAAAAAGTGAGCCATATTCCAACACTCGGGTGCAGATCCAGGTTTTGTTCCACCGGATAGCTCAAACTCAGACAACTATTCTACTGATAGTGATTGTGAAATACCTATAAAAAAGATAAAGTGTATCTCATCATCACCGTTAGAAAATAAAAATATGCTGGGACCTTCACACATATCTCATGATGAATGTATTGCAAAAAGGAATAGGAAGCGAATATGAAGAAATGGAACAAGAGCGGGTGGCAGAAAGTCGTGCAATTTTCAATAAAAACACTTCATCTTAGAACGAAAATTTGGCTGAACCCTGTAACGATTTTGGGGATTATGAAATGGAACATGAAGAACGGATAGAAAGAGGGGATGGCAATGAACAAACATTATATGATTTAACACAATCAGTCTGAGGTCCTCCTGAAGGAAATCATCTGCAATTTGATGAAAATTTTGAATGCTATAGAAAAAAATAGAATATTATACACGACGATAAAATTTAATTATCTTCTCAAGCGTAATTAGCATCTCGACTGACGTCTCGACGCTAAAAAATGCTCTCGAAGATAAAATACAACTTTATCGTCTTGTATAATAAATAATTATTTTAACAGCAATGGTAGATAAAGTATTTCATTTTTTTTATTTACGATTTTGATTTTCATTTTGATCAAGAACAACATGAATCGTACAATTTACATTTCCAAAAATATCAATTCTTGGAATAGAATTTTTTCAATGTGACAAATGTACAGACGTAAAACCGGAACTATAACTGCAAGAGTTTTCTATTCCGTATTCAATATGAGATTCGACCGTTGAAGATGACTTCCAACCTCCTGCACGCTTGACTGTGATCAGATTGGCACCAGAATTTGCCAGCATTGAGGCTGCAGAGCGGCGGAAACAATGAGCTGTATAACTTTCTGCATTCGGTAACTTTAAAAAAACAGCAATTTTCTTCGGAACATTATAAAAGGTATTTATCCCCACAGGTTGGATGGTACATTTTCTATGTTGGTAGTTAAGAAAAAACTTCTGATGGGGTACGTTTTTAGGGCGCAAAGCGACGTAGTTTCTCACAATATTCAAAACACTCACACCACTTTGCTTGTCGGTAATGCAAAACGACCGATCTTTCTTAGTTTTGGTGTCAATCAGTGAGACGATTATAACCGATTGTCGATCATCAACATGAGATGTTTCTAGCTTGTATAATTCAATGGAGCGACACGCTCCATATAAAGCCATTATCGCAACAACCTTCATAAACAGATAGTCGTCATCTGCAGCTTCTTCTAAAAACTTTCTCATATCCTCAGGTTCAAACACTTTAGATTTTTTAGGCTTGTAACCATCCGTCAATTTCTTCAGCAATGTTATCAGTTCGCTGTATCTGTAAACATTTACATAACGTTATTTGACAGCGCATTCACTAGACGTATTACTTACTTTGAAATGTCACAATTTTCATTGACGAGTAGCGTAGATTTCAGCATCGAGTAATAAGACCATAATGTTGAGGGCTTTACTTTCTTTGACTTTTCCAAAAAGTATGCCAGAAGTACCTCTTCGCTAGCACTATTGATATTCTTTCCAGTCTTCCAGTTTTGGAAGCAAGCATATTCTTTTTCGTAGATGAGGCGGGATTTTTGAGGCAGTAATTTTCCCACCGCCTCTAACGCCTCTTCTTCTACGTCGGACGGTAAGTTTTCTTCTTCTTTTTCACTCATTTCTGCAGAGCCAGAACACTTCACTGATGAACAACACTCAAGGCAAAACATAATAAACAAAATTTTGTTCAACCCTAGCAACCCCCATACTAATGGATTTTAAAACGTGACTCGATTAGTAATAATTTTTATAATTTTTTTCCTTTAAAATAAATGTTATCGAGCGTATTTAGCGTCTCGACACTAAAAAACGCTCTCGAATATAAAATACAATTTTATCGTCTTATATAATATATAACTATTATCTTGTATACAACATTTAGCAATTTTTTGGTTTTGTTTTTTATTTTCAAAGCAATGCACGGTCATGTGGCAACTGTCATATTTATTCTTTAAAATGTCAGTTTCAATATTTTTAAATCGTACATATCCTTACTTTTGCAAATGCAACACATGAGTAAAATGCCTTAATTTCTGAATGAACTAAAAATTTACATCAGGAACGTGAGAAGTAATGCACATTTACAACCATCATTTTACTCACTTGTAGCATAAATAACTATTTAGGCCCATATTTCTTACCTGTGTGTGTTCGCATATTATCACATTGCATTGGAAGAAATTGTTTAACACCTGTTATAACATCACTTTCAGGGTACGGTATTGGATCACACGTTGAATTTGATTCTTCTTTGGGTTGATTTATCTGGTGCGTCCTCATATGAGCAATTAAACCGATTTCAAGTTTGTATGATTTTTCACACACAGTGCATTTATGAGACTTACAACTATTTTCAACGTCCGAGACTGTTTGAGAATCCTCAAGCATATCATTATTTTCACCAACGTTACTTTCCAATTCATCGATATAATCCATAGGTTCTGATTTAACCGTCGTCACATCACTTATATCATAAATTTCAATTACTTCTTGTTTTACTTCTGTCTCTGTTTCTAGCAAGTTTTCGCCAATCGATTTATTTAAATTAAATTTGTCATCATATACTGCAACTTCATTACTGGAATTAACTAATTCCTTCTGTAATAAGTCGGCATTTGAATTCAGCTTTATAAAATCTATTACTTTCTTCAGATCTAGAGTATGGTAAATGCCTTTTGTGTTATCGATATATTCCTGTATGCGTGCTTGGGTTTCATCACACTTCTTTTTAAAGGTAAATGCCGTCTGTAATGCAGAAAGACACAAACCGCAAATCACACTGTTTGGGACAACGTCAAAATCCTGCAATGTAAAATATGTACAAAGCAATATAAAAGTTAATTGAATTCTTTTCTTACAAACTCTGGCATACAAAAAGAAATTGTTTCCCTAATTGATATAAAATCCAAATGGGAAAATGTTGAATCTAAACTTAGGAATGTTGTATTTCCAACACATAAACATATTCTACAAATATCCCGACTTTGATTCATATTTCTGCAGTTAACCAACGCACAATGTTAATTTCATTAAAATCGGATTATTTTGTTAAAATCTTGTGAAACGTAAGCAAACCGCCGCCATCATACTTATAGTAACTTATAACTTATGTAGTTTGTACGACGATCTACGGTACATTTGAACTACGCCCGTTCTAAATAGTTCGAACTATTTCAAGAAATATTTTAAATTGTTGGGTTACAAATTAATTTTCCTTTTTTAAGGTTTAGATTAGAAATCTACTAGTTATCAAAATTAGTTTTGCCCGGCGCTCCTGTTTTAAGTGACCATGCGGATGACATAACCTCAATTTAGTTTTTTTACCTTTTACTTGAAAAATCTGCAAGTAAATCTTCAGTTGTAGCGGACAACTGCAGTTTATAGGACACATATTTACGTGTAGTTAAAAAAAAACTGATGTTTTTCTTACTATAATAGGCCTATTTCCTTTTTATTCCGATATTATTCCACTATTATTCTTACGATGCCGAAGTCCAGCTGTCTACCCATCGTTTAAGCATTAGAATATAAAACTACAGGAAAGAGGCTATACAAAACATACCTGAGACCAAGATAGTTGATGCATATGGCGGCTGAATGTTTCCGGTATGTCAGTGGCGTACCTTGGTACCTTTTAGAATGAATACGGAATACGTAAACCTTCGAATATAAAATATTCAAAGACATAAACTGACAAAAAATATAGTAAAAGTATAAATGAACAAAAATTAGAAGTTGCAAGAAATAAAATATTGTAATACTGACGGTTAAAATAGTTTTTTAAATATATATTTTACAAAGTTCTAATCTATATAAAATATGTATGTGACGCCTATGATATTCACTCGTGACCTTTCTTTGACATTGAAATTATAACATCTTTTAAATATTATTCGTAATAAACGTAGTTGCATTAAATGAAGGTAAATACTTACGTATGGAATGTTATTTGTTGTGTATTGAACCTTAGATTTACAATTTTAAAGCATACGGTTGGTAACACTCGGTAACTACAGTAACTAAGGAAATGTAAATTGTCATATATAGTAAACAAACTTAACGAGATCAATTCGAATTATTATTTTTTCCGGTCTCCGTCTAGAAACACTCAATTTTCATGCGCATAAATCGTTTGGAAAATGCTTCTTTGCGTGCCTAGGCATGAAAGTAAAATTAGGATTTTTGATTGGTGGCGCTGAACCGAACTGACTCCGCCCTCTCATTGTCACTCCCAGAAAAATATATTCTCTAGAAAAATAAATTTTCTAGCGTCAGATATTTGAATAAAAATTTATAATTAGCGTATTTTTATCGTCCGAAAAAATATTGTGTATCACACGCCTAGAAACTGCTTTGCAAGTACTAGCACTTGGAAAGTGGCAGTTTCTAGCCTTGTGATACAAATTACTTTTCTCAGCTTGAGAATACAAAAGTAAATTTTTATTTGTACTTGTTTGAGAAAAACCACAAACAGCACAACTAACCATCATATTATTTGTCAGCTGTCAGCCTCAAAACTATTACTACAAATGAGACATACATAGATTCTCAAAATGGCGACTTCCGTCGCACTATTTGTACCTATAGCTACTACAGCGATACCCTCATTCCTGTAGTTTTATAATAATAATAATAATAATTTAATAGTCTCCTTTTGCTACAAAATTTGTAGATTGGATATGTCAAATACATTTAAGAATAGAACATAATATACATAACATAACATTACAATAGAACATATTATTGATCTTCTAGGTGATCTACGAATTCATTAACCGTGTAAAACACGTTCTTTCGTAAAAAGTCTTTAAGCTTTTCTTGAAATTTTTTGTTAGAATTGCAGCTTTTTATATCATTAGGTAATATGTTAAATAATTTTGTGCCCATGTATATGGGAGACTTCTTATATTGCTCGCGATGGTGTTTTTCTGTACAAAATAGTGTTTTACCTCTAGTATCATATGAATGAAAATGTTCGTTACAATGAAATTTATTCCTATTTTTGTTGATATATGTAAGTAATCTTAGCAGATATATACTTGTTATGGTTAATATTCGAAACTGTTTAAATATATTTCTACAAGACGCGCGAAATTCTAAATTAAATATCAAACGCATTATGCGTTTTTGTAGAACAAAGACTCGTTTTATATCGCAACTTTGACCCCATACTAAAACATTGTACGATAATATTGAGTAAACTTCTGCATAATATATGTTTAGAAGCGTGTCAAAATTAAGTCTATCCTTTAAGGCAGAGATTAGGTATATACTTTTATTAAGTTTTGCACACACTTTATCAATGTGGTTGGTCCACCTAAAACAATAGTCTAATGTTACACCTAAAAACACAGCTCTATCTGCGGTAGTAACCATTTGATTATTAAATGCAAAACTAAAGTCACTTTTAGGTCTATGGACATTGTGAAATTCAATGAAAACAGTTTTTTCGCAATTTAGAATCAATCTATTTTTAAGACAGTAACTTTGAAAGTCAAATAAAACCGTATTAACCTTTTCATAAATACCCCTGACTGTAGAATCAGAAATTAAAATTCTAGTATCGTCCGCATACATGCCTAGGTCACCCTCCGTTATATTATTTGGCAAATCATTGATATACATTAGAAAAAGGAGGGGACCTAGGATGCTTCCTTGGGGAGTTCCAACGTGTATATCGTGATTTCTAGAACAAGTATCTTTTATTTTGACCTTTAGTGTCCTATCTGATAAATAAGAGATTAACCATTGATTTGTTTTACCCCTAAATCCCAATTTTCTAATTTTTTCAGAGAGAAAATCTCTATCAAGCATGTCAAAAGCACTGTTTAGGTCAAAAAGAATTAAGATTACATATTGGCCCTTATCCATCTCGGTGTGAATTTTCTGAACTAAGTCTACAGTTGCCGTTTCTGTGGAATAATTAGGCCTAAATCCATGTTGACAATTATTTATTAATTTGTATTTAGTCAAATATGCCATAATCTGTTTGTAGATTGATTTTTCAATAATTTTGGATAAATTACTAAGTAGGGCTATTGGCCGATAATTTTCCATTCGAGTTGCATCACCTTTTTTATAAATTGGTATCAGCACTGTTTGTTTTAGTATATCAGGAAACTGCCCAAGTTCTACCGACTTATTAATAAGATCTGCCAATACTTCAGAAATTTCAAATTTGCACTCCTTTATTACTTTAATATTAATTTCGTCGAAACCCACCGAGTTTTTATTTTGTAGGTTGCTTATTATAGCTTCAACGTCAAATTTCGTAACAGGATGAAAGAAAAAGGAGAATTCAGAATCAACAGTCGTAGTACATATTTGTGAAATATGGGAACCAAAATGATCTATTAATTTTTTAGTTGCTGCTTGAGAGAAATAGCTACCAAACATTTCTGCAATCGAATTTGCATCACTAACTGAACTACCGTTTTCAGTTAATACAATTTCACTTTCCCTTCCTTTTTTATTATGTTTTATCTCGTTGACAGTATTCCATAAAGTTTTAGCTTTATTAGAGGAATTATTTATTAGGTTACTATAATAAGCCCTTTTCTCATTAGCAATTTGAAGTGTCACTTTCTTTTTAAAGATTTTATATTTCGTGTCTAAGTCAGAATTAATAAAATGTTTTTTAAGCCAATGTATTTCTTTTAATTTAGAAAGATCATTAATTAGTTCGGGAGACAGTTTAATATTTTTCCTATTTTTTCTAACTCTTTTTACCTGAATAGGAAAACATTCGTCATAGCAATTTTTGAATATATGGAAAAATGCATTAAAATTATTCTGTATGGAATTTTCTAAATTCCAAGAATTGTCTAATTCCCTATTTACTAACGATTTGAAAACTGTAATACTATCCTTATTATACGATCTATTTTTTAGGACCATTCCGTCCTCGACACGCCTATCATCAAGGTTTTCGTGACTAGTAAATATCATTTGACTATGATGGTCTGACAGTCCAGGGTCAAAGTTTTTGCATTTAAACAGTTTAGGATAATTTGTAAGGACATAGTCAATTGAAGAATAAGTGATCCTGTTTAAAAAAGTTGCAACTCTTGTAGGTTCATTGATCAAAGAAATCATATTAACACATGCTAAAATGTCAGATAAAATCTTGTAGCTTAAAGAATTTCCACCTGAATCGATATTAAAATCCCCGCATACTACAATATACTGAAACTTTGATTGAGCCCTGTTTAAGACTTCATATAGCTTATTAAAAAATAATTCTAGATCACCTAGAGGGGACCTGTATATTGTTATAATACATAAGATGGCATCATATAAAACAGCTGAACATTCAAAATGGATTTCTTCTGAAAGATTTGTTAATGTTTTCAATGGCTTACATTTTTTTGCTACGTTGTTTCTGGCTAATATAACAGTTCCACCATGCCCTCGTTCTTGTCTACAAAAATCACTCACCGTTGTATAACCATTGATATATAAACAATCTAGTTTTTCTTTTACTAGCCAATGTTCACACAAACAAACGAATAACGGATAATTACAACTAAGAAAATGTTCGACCAGATTAATTTTATTCGTAACACTCTGTATATTTATATGAAAAATAATAGGAGCTGCACCTATATGTGTCAGTGAGGAAACCTTTTCTGCTTCGTTACCATGGAACAAACCTACATAAGCATCTTCACTTTGAACTGTCTGCTGGTTTCCCAAGAAAAAACTTTTTTACTAATACTCCTACTGGCCAATTTTCTGGGTCTATTACTTCGTCGTGATGTTCACGATAAGTCGTTATCTTGAAAGAACTATAATTCTGTGGATATTTAGATGATAATTTCTCGCACTGAATTTCTGGTATTGTTTCTTTAAGTGCATCTAGTAAGTCCTTATCTGTGGTGGTAGGGTCTAATCTTGATATAAAAAAAGATATTTTGTTTTTCACAGCTTTCAATTTTGAATTTGGATTTGCACCAAATATAGGTTTATTTAAGATTTTAAATGATTTGGAAATTACTTTAGCATCTTCTCCATTCTTTAAAGAGAGTATTTCCTCACATTTGTTTTTTGTGTGAGCGTGCATAACAGCAGTAGCAACGTCAGCTTTTGTTATTTTAGGTTTAGTATTTTTAGCTGCTTGATTTTCATTGAACTTTTTGCTGTTTCCTTCAGAATTCACCTTTGTAAAAGGATTTAAATCTTTATATTTTGTATTTACCTGCGGATTTTGTATGAATGCATTAGAAATATTTGAGATATCTGCATTTTCGATTTCTTTTAGTGACGACGACGGCGATATGTCCTTTAACCGATTTAAAATTTGAATTTGTTCATGCAGCGAGTTTATAGTTATTTGTTGGCATTTGATTAAATTATCTTTTTCTATTAGAAGTCTCTTTAGAATGAGATACTCATTTATCGAGACAGAACTTTTCTCTTGCACATTATCACTGAAATCACTTGCACATTCCTTCGACTGAGCATCAAATGATAAACAACAGTCAATCTGCTTGTCATCGATGATTTTTACTGTTTTCAGTAATTTTACGCAACTGGGATGCGATATACACCCGCACTGAACACACTTTGGTCCATTGATTGCAATAGTTTTGCACTTTTTGCAACTTTTTGAAGGATCGGTTTTAACCGCGGTACTAGCAGTCGGCGCCATTTTATATTCTAAGGTTTAAGTAGCCTTCCCGGTTGTCTAGATGTTTCTAGTTTATCTCTTACCTACAATAGACTACCAAACTTGCAAAGAAGAAAGAATTAGGAACTTATACAAATGCTACTGTACATTAAAACAAATCGTCGACATCACTCGATTACCACAATAGACTCGTCGAAACATGTTTTGACTGCACATATGGTTTTTGCTCCATTGACACGGCTATGAACAAACAAACAATTAAATATTCTGCTGAATAACAAACTAGGTAGGTACCCAAAATGGAAAGAGACAACAAACCAGAAACCACCAGACTGCCGGGGTGACCACCGAAACGCTGGATGGACATCGCAAGAAGCCATGGGCCTAGTAAATGATAAAGAGGAAGAAGAAGATTTGAGATTAGAGGAAAAATTCGTAGTTTTTGTTTGTTGAATAGGATTTAATCTTGCGGATGTTAAGTATTTCAATACATGCTGACTTTCTTTCTTTCTCTTCTTCCCATTAGGTATATCTCATGGTGTCGGGGACTTGAGTCACTGTTTATATTTCTTCCTGTCTCTAGCTAGGGTCCATAACTGTGCTATGGTCTGTCGTCTTTCTCTGGTTGTTTCTTGGGTGTTGTCTTGCCATTTGATTCTAGGTCCTCCTCGAGCCCTTTTTCCTTCACATCTCATCTCAAAGATCTTTTTCGGGTATCGTTCGCTGTTTATACGGTTTAGATGACCATACCACTGGAGTTGTTTCCCTTTTATGTCCTCTACCATTAGTGTAAGCTTTAGTTCCTTGCGCATTCTATGCCTCCGTGTCTTGCCTGCTGTGCCTTAGATATTTCATTTCTGCAGATGTTACCTTAGATTTCTGTTTGTTTATTAACACCCATGTCTCGGCTGCATGCACATATATCAACATTGGACGTACCATATGGGTTTGTATAGCTGCATATTTCCTTTCTTACCAAGCTCTATTTTTCCTATCAGAGTACCTACTGTTTATTTGATACTTAATATATTCTACTTTTTACTTCTTGGTCTATTCTTTCATCTTTGCTAAGCAGTTGTCCACATATTCTTCATTTGAAAACTGCGATGGCATTATTGCAAAGTAACAATCTGTGCACAAGCTAATGGGTTTACTGATGACAGATAATAATAATAGTACAGTACAGCGTCGATTTCCGAACGTCAATCATCCGAACTGTCATTTATTGGAACCGTTACAAAAACGCATTAACGTTTTTTATTCAATTTTGACGTTTTAAACTGACGTTTATTTGTTTCTGGCCTGCCCATAAAAGTTGATGTTTTATAAACAATCGTTTAAAATTTTTATTCCGCTAGCGCTTTAAAAATGTCAAATAAATGTCAAAATTGAATAAACAGTTGTATTACACTTGCGGATTAAAATTAATTTATTAACTCGCGGTATCAACGCGCTTGCGGCTACCGCCTGAAACACCCTGTATATTGTAATAAAGCAGGTTACATTCGGGAATAATGTAAAACATCGCCATAAGAAATGCATTCAATAAATTAGCGTTTGGTTGTATTTGATATAACAAGTTTCGCAATCCTTACATTGTAAGCACTAATTAAATATGTTTACTAATAACTAAGGATCCACCTGCATCTTTTAAATAAACCTTTTAGATCACAGAGAAGGAGCAGTGTAAGAACTGAAGCGCCACACTTTAAGGATTCTATGCACAAACAATGCCAACAATTGACACATGGGAACTTATTTAATGTAGAGCACTAGAACATCAAAACACGACGTCTAACAAGTATCAACAGTAAAACAAAAACGAACAGAGCAAAAATGAAAAGTCAAACAATAACGCAATCACTGAAGGGAAAATAACTGTTTTTTTGTGCAGTTTGGGTCAAATGTAATATTGTTGTTAATTAAATATGTTTGCAAAGCTTCTTTATTTGCAGAAAGGGTGGGCGGTTTCTCAATGCGGACAGTATGATAGGATGCATTATCCATTATCAGTACAACTTTTTTATTCCGAAGGAATGAAGTTAACGATGGAATGAGCAAATGAGCTGATTGGTTACCCACTTAAAGAAATTACCATCCATGGTTTTGTGATAATCTCTGTCATTGATCTTTGTAAAAGACTGCAACCAGTCAAAAATCCCAGAGAACAGCCAGCATGCAATATTGTGAAACGTTCTCCTTCAGATTTTCGATTTTTGAAACTGCTTGTAGACATCGTATCATTAACCCAAGTTTTCTGTGGGGTGCCATTTCTGTATATCCACGTCTCGTCAAGAAAAACAAATTCAACATTAGGATTGCTTTTAAATTTCAAATATTTTCTCAAAAATGTAATTTTTTTGGCGACAATAAAAGGTTTTTCTATAAGAATTTTACGATTATTTTCCATTTTATACATAAAAACCCCTGAATTTTAAAGTTCGATATAAAGTAGTTCATGAACCAGTATAGTCCAAATTATCTTGAACAAATTTTAAAAGCTTATCCATAGTAATATGTTCCTCACTTTCTTTGAATTTTAATATTTGACGACTCAGCTCTTCCTTATGGAAAGAATCAATTCATTCTGGAAGCTTTTTCTGATGCCCTTCTGTCGCGATGCAACAAGAGTCTTGCCTTGTTTATTTAAATTTAAAATATTTATTACTGTTGTGCGAGATACCTGTTTTCGGAAATTGTAAATATTGTAAATAAAGGAACATGATTTGTATTTACCGAAAAAATATTCTCTCATGTTTCGTGAATCTGTCTATCACTTAAGTCTGGTGCCAAATATTTTAACTCTTCAAAGCATTTGACTAACGCATTTTTCATCTTTGGATCTAATAAATTGCGTTTCTTACGTCCCATTTTTCCAAAAATGTTAGACAAATTAAATTTGAAAATTGTACGACACTAATTAACGACCAATAGAAACGTTAATATTGAACATGGTTGCCACGGCCACGCCCTTATTTTTCGGAAATTTTTTGTTTATAGACCAACCTAGGTGAAATTAAAAAGTGGAAATTACTTACTTCCCATTTTGCCAAAATTGTTAGACAAATTAAATTTGAATATTGTACGACATTAATTAACGACCAATAGAAACGTTAATATTGAACATGGTTGCCACGGCCACGCCCTTATTTCTCGGAAATGTTTTGGTTATTGACCAACCTAGGTGAAATTACGAAGTGGAAATTTTTGTCAAATATAACAGTCGACGTTTAAATTAAAATATATTGAAAAATCATAGTAAGAGTCAAAATAAATGTTTTAGAAATGGAAATTTTATTTTAAATTGTAACAAAACGTAAGCGGTAAAGTAACTAAAGCATATTAATTAAAGTTAAACATACAATTGTTATAGTTATATACAATGTTTCCTTTGTGAGAAGAATCGGATAAAGTATTGGTAGTAGAAGAACTACTGAAACTAACAGATTCAGAACCTGTATCATTCGTCATGCTTTCTATTATTTTCTTGTGGTGGTCTGCATCCATTTGCAAATAAGGTCGAATAGAATGCGCATTATTATGCCCTGTAACTTTGATGAGTTGCTCTTCGCCGACTCCTTATTTCGCTAAATTTGAAACCGCACTTGCTCTAACTGAATGATTGGTGATTTTAACTTTTTTCGTATCAATTCCAATCTTTTGAGCTGACTCAAACATCCAAGATGAAATCTTATTTCGTCCTACACTCATATTTTTGTACCATCCTTTGGAATTATTATGCTGCCAATTCGAATTTGGCGTCAAAAATAATTTGTCAGTTGTAATAAAGTTAGTTCTCTTCTCCAGAAGTTTTTTCAATAATCTAAAAATAGAATTTTTATAATGTGGATGCTACTTTACACTGCAAGATTCTGCTTACCGTACTGGACAAATATCTGAGTTATTTATATTTACAGTCAACCATTTACTGTCAGCTAACTTTTTAGCTCCTCCTTGGGTGGTTTTCGTAAATATAGGATTGTATTCTACACGTCCGGTACTCACACCTTCATTATTTTTTTCTTCTGAAAAGTGATAAACACAGCATGTGCTCGCTTCTCCACTGCGCCATGCCAATTCGTACCCAGCAATAAGGAAAAATTTTCGCTGTAAACCGGTAGGAGTATTTTCATCCCACATTTTCACCATTTTGAATAATTCCTCACTACTTAGAGCTGCTGAACTCAATTTTCTTTTAGCAGGATCTGCTTGTAAATATCGTCTCTTTGCGTCCCGCGCAGCTCTAGCGCAATTAAATTCTATGTCACCGAATGGATCGAATTTGATGTCAAAATCTTTGAAATACATTTCTTGCAATTGTTTGGCTGACGTATTCCACATTACTTTTACCACCGCTTCCTTGTAGTCTTCACCATTCTTGCGCTTCATGTTAAAACCCCAATCCTTTAATATATGCGCTAATTGCTTTATTGATGTTGATTTCTCCAGCTTGTAGTTTTTTTCGTTACAGAAAGTCATAAATTGACTCCAAACAGATGATTTGCTTCTTTTTGTATTTTTAGGCACTGTTGATTCTATCGCTTTATTAATATGTTCTACAGATTCTGTGCCAAAACGTGACATTTTGCCTATTATAAATATACGTATTTTACACAAAAGTCAATTGAAATTATAAACATATCCATCTGTCATTTTATTTTTATTTTGATGTAAAAATGATTAATTAAAAGGAATAAAGGTGCTGGTAGTAAAAAAATAGTATATAAACCACGGTAGAGAAGACTTTTCTCAACTTCACTTCTCGGCTTCTCTACCTTGGTATATACGTAATCTACTATTAGTGGCCAAGTCGTTGCAATTTTCTTACCTAATCTGCACTCGAACATTAATTCATGTCCGGGAAATTTTTAGTAGTGCATTTCAACAACGTAATCGGCTCTTATGTTCCGCTCGGGCCGATTAATACGTTGTTGAAATGCACACCTAAAAATTTCCGGAAAGAATTAATGCTCTTGTGAGATTATAAGTGAAAATTAATTCAAATCTGACAAATGATAATGCCAACCCTTTATTTCAAAAATCGCAATATTAGGGTAATTCTAATTTTGCCAACATAATTCAACAGGTGGTGCTTTTTCAAAAATGAAACAGCCTATACTACAATATACTATTCTATCCTCACCATTATTTATATAAATATTGAATTAGTTAATTATTTTGATTGATAATTATCAACATCAAAGTCAAACGCCAAATTGTTTGTAGCTTTGATTTATACAGTGAATATGTAATTTTTTCCTTCTAGACGATAAAATTCCATTTTAACATGAAGTAAAGAGTACATAAAATACAATTTTTGTGCAGCTGTACGCGAAGTAAACAATTCGCGTACCCAGTAGCGGCCGGGAAATTGGATTTCGCGGCCGTTACTAATAGTAACGGCCGTTAAACTAAAAATCACTTAGGTATTTGAAACATGAGAGTTGACATAACAGATAATATGAAAATGTCAGTTTTGTTTTCCTAAAACATGACAGCAACACAAGTTTCTTGGTTTGTTTTTTAAAATAGATTCAACAAACATAGTATAAGATTTTTTAGAAAGTATTTATTCCAAAATCTGCAACAAAGGTAAATTATTTTTTGTGAGGGCTTTTGGTCTACTCTCCCATAGTGACCGGTCCTAGTGGGAGAGAGGTGCCGCGTTGACGGCGCAATCGGGACACCCATTCTAGTACTGACCGGAGACAACGCTGCTTAACCCTCCTAATCGCACTAGACTGGGATACCTAGCTACCGCAACTCGGGACCTTATTTTGTATTATTACTAATATTTATTCCTGAAGTTGAAGCAACTATATCCAGTGTTTTCGAACAGTTAACATTTGTCATTAAAATATTATTTTCGTTAGATAGTAACTCAACACGTGCATCTGCATTTGAACTCGACGCTACAGTACCGAAAATTGAGTTAGGAATTTTTTTCTTGTTTTCGATGGAGTTTTCTACATATGATTCTGCTACTGTAGCTGATCGCCACCCACCGTGGCGTTTATGAACCGATATATTAGCACCGGTATTGGCAAGTAGCGTAGCAGAACTTCTCCTAAAACAGTGTCCAGTATAATGTTTACTGTTTGGCAACCCCAAATATTTGGCAATCAAGCTGGGTATTTCCGCAATTTTATGCACACCAACAACTTGTAAGGTGCACTTTCCCTTTTCATATCTCAAAAAAAAACGACGATTAGCAATGCGTGTCGGACGAAGAGCTGCGTATTTGCGGTACGTTCTTATAAAGCCAAGATTAGTGACAGTAAAAGTGCGCTTTATGTCAGTTTTTGTGTCAAGAACGGTCACCATTAATAAAGAATTTGCATCCTGAATGTCATCAACAGTCATTTTTGTTAATTCATCTGGTCGCATGGCCCCCGATATTCCCATAATCAAAACTACCTAAAACAAAGACGACGTAGCAGGTGAAACAATTTATTACCTGTAAAAGAACTTATGATAGTTTAATATTTACCTTCCACAATAGATAATTTTCATCACTAGCTTTTTCTAAAAATAGATCAATCTGTTCTCGCGTCAAAACTTTCGACTTTTTGGCCTGATAACCTACTGATTTTCTCTTCAAAAAAGGTAGCACTTTTAGAAATTTCCTTACATCAATGCCATCCCTTATGTTAAGCATACACTTTAACATAGAATATATACTCCATAAACTTGAACTTTTTAAAATTTTTGATTTTTCCATTAAATAAGCCAATAATATATTTTCGGACACCGTCTTGACATTTTTGTTGTTACACCAATCTTTAAAGTCACTGTAACTTTTTTCATATTGCCGTTTAGACTTTTCCGGTATTACTTCAGCAAGCGCAGAATTTATAACGCTCTGTAATTCTGGAGGAGTACAAGAAATTGAAATATCGCTATCGCTATCAGACATTTTTACGATTTTTTTCACAAAACTCATTGTTTTATTTATGTTATTTCCATAGAAACATTGTGACGTGAAAGCCGACTTTCTATTTACAATGAATTAAACTGCTTGTTTTTCAAAAGTAATAAAATTTGTAGGTAATTATGTATTTTTTACAGCTGCACAAAAAATGTTGTGTATACTTCGTCCACGAAATTCTTTAGCGCCCTCAAGATTGTCCTTCCTCGGACAATTTTTCTCTCGGTACGCTAAAAAGGAATTTCGCGGCCTTAGTACCTATACAAATAACTATTTAACAGTGAGGATAGAATAATAGTTATTTATTATACAAGACGATAAAATTGTATTTTATCTTCGAGAGCGTTTTTTATCGTCGAGACGCTAATTACGCTCAAGAGCTTTATAGCATTTATTTTAAAGGAAAAAAATTATAAATAAATTTTATTTCAATATAACATTTGACATTGACGTTTATAGTTATTTATTATAAAAGACGATAAAATTGTATTTTATCTTCGAGGGCTCGAGAAGATAATTAAATTTTATCGTCGTGTATAATACTCTATTTTTTTCTATAGCATTTATTTTAAAGGAAAAAAATTATAAAATATGTTTTTTTGACATTTATTCGACATTGACTTTTAAAAAATTACAAATCGAGTCACGTTTTAAAATGTCATTAGTATGGGCGTACAGTCGTTAAAGTGCTACTTTATCTACTCAAATTAATAGATAAAATAGCACTTTAACAGTTGCTATAGAAAAAAATTATTACTAATCAAGTCACGTTTTAAAATCTCATTAGTATGGGCGTCGTTAGGGTTACAAACAATGTTTATTCTACTTTACCTACCATTGCTGTTAAAGTATTACTTTATCTACCCTTTCGGATAAAATGCTATTTGACCTTTTGATTTGAGTAGAACAAAGCACACTTTAACATTAATTTGCTATAGAAAAAATATAGGGCTGTGTGAACCTATGATTTTTCGAACCGAAATTACCAAAAAAAAAATTGCGAACTGAACCCGAACTATTGTCGAACTATAAAAATTAAATGCTTTTATTGGTATACAGTAAAGGGTGACTCGAATCCCATTTATTTTTGTGCTTGAGAACCAATGTTGGTTGTTTCATAACTGCTGCTGGTGCTTTGTCATTAATTGACAATAATTGATCGTTATATTTTTGAAAATGTTTGTGCACCTATTCATGCCCCTTTGTTTCCAAATGTCGTTGTAAAGTGGCTGTGGTACTAACTGGAGTTTTTAATTTTTTATCACAGTTTAAACACCGAGCTTCCAATTTATTAAATTTTTAAAATATCGCAATACACCAATTGCTAATAAATTGTCAATCATATTGTCAAATATTTCTTAACACAGCCAAATTTCTTTGTTTCCTTATCAAGAAAGAAACTGCACGTGATCACAATATAATGCTAATGTGATGCACTACCCTTAAGAATTTTTAAGTGAGTAATAAATTTGTTTAAAAATATTCGTATACATTCGTACGTATTCGCTTAAACCCCGAATGATTAACGCGAAATTTAAAACAATCCCTCGAAAACTGCCCTCTAACGGGATTAAACCGAACTTAAAATTCGGCGGTAATTTTAAATACTTAAATTTACCGCGAAATTTAAAATACTTGAAAAAGTTCGAGAATTTTTGTCGAACCAAAGCTTCGAGTTCGAAAATTCGAACGGTTGGCACAGCCCTAAAAATAGTTATTTGTATACTAAGGCCGCGAAATTACATTTTAGCGTACCGAGAGAAAAATTGTCGCCGAGGCCGCTTGCGGCCGAGGAAGGACAATCTCGAGGGTGCTAAAGAATTTTGCGGACGAAGTATACACAACATTTTTTGTGCAGCTGTAAAAAATACATAATTACAAATTTTTATCATAAATGAATGTAAATAGAATCGGCTTTCACGTCACAAAGTTTCTATGGAAACAACATAAATAAAACGCGTTTAGCGGCCGTTACTAAGGGTAACGCAATACAGGCCGCGAAATCGGATCTCGCGTCCTGTATTGCGTACGCGAAATGACCACTTGGCGTCCGGCTGCACAAAATAGTTATTTATGTATCAAGGGCGTAAAGGAAACGATTTTGGCCTGCGGCGTGAATAGTAGTCACTTTACGCCCGGGAGTGCAAAAAATATAATATTTATCGTCTTGTATAATAAATAACTATTATCGCCAACAGTCAGTAAAGCCATGCATTACCATAGCGATTTGCGGCAGTAAACAAACACTTTATCTTACTGTACAAATCAAGCATTTTACCTGCCGCTAATGTTAATCAACGTAACCATGACTGTATGACATTGAACAAAAATCGTTTGTTCCTGCACAGCTCCAACAGTAAAAGTTTTGTCGCGAGTTATTTATAGAAAATAATGGAAGTTATTTTTATCAATTATAAATTTTTACGGTTAGCGATAAAATTTTGTATGCACCACGTCAGTAAAGTGTCTTTATCGAACTCGCCTGTTACTCGCCTCGCTCAGCTCATAATCTCAGACTCGTTCGATAAAGAATCACTTTACTGACTTGGTACATAAATAACTATTATCTTGTCTACAACATTTAGCAATTTTTTGGTTTTGTTTTTTGTTTTCAAAGCAATGCGCAGTCATGTGGCAACTGTCATATTTATTCTTTAAAATGTCAGTTTCAATATTTTTAAATCGTACATATCCTTACTTTTGCAAATGCAACACGAGTAAAATGCCTTAATTTCTGAATGAACTAAAAATTTACATCAGGAGCGTGAATAAGTGATGCAACCATCATTTTACTCACTTGTAGCATAAATAACTATTTAGGCCCATATTTCTTACCTGTGTATGTTCGCATATTATCACCTTGCATTGGAAGAAATTGTTTAACACCTGTTATAACATCACTTTCAGGGTACGGTATTGGATCACACGTTGAATTTGATTCTTCTTTGGGTTGATTTATCTGGTGCGTCCTCATATGACTAATTAAACCGATTTCAAGTTTGTATGATTTTTCACACACGGTGCATTTATGAGACTTACAACCATTTTCAACGTCCGAGACTGTTTGAGAATCTTCGAGCACTTCATTATTTTCACAGTTACTTTCCAATTCATCGATATAATCCATAGGTTCTGATTTAACCGTCGTCATATCACTTATATCATAAATTTCAATTACTTCTTGTTTTACTTCTGTCTCTGTTTCTAGCAAGTCTTCGCCAATCCATTTATTTAAATTAAATTTGTCATCATTTACTGCAATTTCATTACTGGAATTAACTAATTCCTTCTGTAATAAGTCGGCATTTGAATTCAGCTTTATAAAATCTATTACTTTCTTCAGATCTAGAGTATGGTAAATGCCTTTTGTGTTATCGATATATTCCTGTATGCGTTCTTGGGTTTCATCACACTTCTTTTTAAAGGTAAATGCCGCCTGTAACACAGCAAGACACAAACCGCAAATCACACTGTTTGGGACAACGTCAAAATCCTGCAATGTAAAATATGTATAAAGCAATATAAAAATTAAGGGAATTCTTTTCTTACAAACTCTGGCATACAAAAAGAAATTGTTTCCCTAATTGATATAAAATCCAAATGGGAAAATGTTGAATCTAAACTTAGGAATGTTGTATTTCCAACACATAAACATGTTCTACAAATATCCCGACTTTGATTCATATTTCTGCAGTTGACTAATGCACAATGTTAATTTCATTAAAATCGGTTTAATTTGTCAAAATCTTACGAAACGTAAACAAATCGACGCCATCAAAACATTTATAGTATTGTAGTTTGTACTACGATCTACGGTACATTTGAACTACGCCCGTTCTAAATAGTTCGAACTATTTCAAGGAATAATTTAAATTGTGGGTTTCAATAGAAGATTGTTTTACAAGTTAAGAAAAGTGCGAGTTTTCCAGCTACGCTTGCTCGTGAATTAAAAATTTACACGAGCATGGAAGAACCACTTTTCTTACGAGTTGAACATGCTACTTTTTCGTGTACTTCACGAAAATCACGTTAATTTTAAAAATAAATATTCAAAATTTATCAAGGTATTATTTTTCACTGTGGTCGTCATGGATTTGTCCATTTTTACAGCTACTATTTGAATTAATTTTCGACTTGTCAAAAAAATTATGTAAAACGTCAGATTATTTTTAAACGTTTTTAAGATTTTGGGCGGGCTCTGTAGATAAAATATTGTACAATACACGTGTAATAATGCATTATTAAGATACGCGTTTGAAATTTGCACCTCGTTTAATAATTTGAACAACCGTACATTTACGAATATTTATACAAATTAGGGCCGGTTTTTCGATCTCCTAATAGGCTATTTGGCAAATATTTTCTATGGAAACGATTGTCTTAACAAAGGTTGCCATAGAGAATAATATGAGGATAAATTTATTCGGAGATTGAAAGACCGGTTCTAAATTGAATGAATGAAAAAAAGTGTTGCTATGAAGAAAAGTGTTACTAACAAGAAAAGTAGCACTTTTCTTTACGATTTTTGATTGAACAATATGCTTGATTTCTATCTAGTACACGAAATAAAAGTTTTTCCTCTTGTAAACCCAATCCGTGGACATACTGTATAAAAAAGGCAAATTAAATATTCAGTATGTAAACAATGATAATCAAATAGCTGATATATTCACAAAAGCTTTGACAAACTGTAAGTTTATTAAAATGTGTGAAATGTTAGGACTGACTATAATATGTAATTAAATGTAATTGATTAGTTTACAGAAAGTTAAGTTTTTTTTATGGAGTACATGTGATGCAGTTTAGCGACGACGCCACTGATATCAGCTGTTTCTCGGGCTATATTTAGGTATACTCAGTTATTTATAAAAATCTTTTATGAAAGTCTGTTTATACAGGGTGACATTGAAAAAACTGCCATGCATAGTACCACGCGATAGAGGACCATAAAATAATAAAAAAAGTTCTTATACGCTAATGTCCGATCGCCTTTTGTTTTCAAGATACAGGATGTTAAAAGTTTGTTAGAAAATTTAATTTTTTTTTTAAAAACTACAATGCATAGTACCACGCGATAGAGGACCATAAAATAATAAAAAAAGTTCTTATACGCTAATGTCCGATCGCCTCTTGTTTTCAAGATACAGGATGTTAAAAGTTTGTTAGAAAATTTAATTTTTTTTTAATAACTACAATGCATAGTACCACGCGATAGAGGACCATAAAATAATAAAAAAAGTTCTTATACGCTAATGTCCGATCGCCTTTTGTTTTCAAGATACAGGATGTTAAAGGTTTGTTAGAAAATTTAATTTTTTTTTTAAAAACTACAATGCATAGTACCACGCGATAGAGGACCATAAAATAATAAAAAAAGTTCTTATACGCTAATGTCCGATCGCCTCTTGTTTTCAAGATACAGGATGTTAAAAGTTTGTTAGAAAATTTAATTTTTTTTTAATAACTACAATGCATAGTACCACGCGATAGAGGACCATAAAATAATAAAAAAAGTTCTTATACGCTAATGTCCGATCGCCTTTTGTTTTCAAGATACAGGATGTTAAAAGTTTGTTAGAAAATTTAATTTTTTTTTTAAAAACTACAATGCATAGTACCACGCGATAGAGGACCATAAAATAATAAAAAAAGTTCTTATACGCTAATGTCCGATCGCCTCTTGTTTTCAAGATACAGGATGTTAAAAGTTTGTTAGAAAATTTAATTTTTTTTTAATAACTACAATGCATAGTACCACGCGATAGAGGACCATAAAATAATAAAAAAAGTTCTTATACGCTAATGTCCGATCGCCTTTTGTTTTCAAGATACAGGATGTTAAAGGTTTGTTAGAAAATTTAATTTTTTTTTTAAAAACTACAATGCATAGTATCACGCGATAGAGGACCATAAAATAATAAAAAAAGTTCTTATACGCTAATGTCCGATCGCCTCTTGTTTTCAAGATACAGGATGTTAAAAGTTTGTTAGAAAATTTAATTTTTTTTTAATAACTACAATGCATAGTACCACGCGATAGAGGACCATAAAATAATAAAAAAAGTTCTTATACGCTAATGTCCGATCGCCTTTTGTTTTCAAGATACAGGATGTTAAAAGTTTGTTAGAAAATTTAATTTTTTTTTTAAAAACTACAATGCATAGTACCACGCGATAGAGGACCATAAAATAATAAAAAAAGTTCTTATACGCTAATGTCCGATCGCCTCTTGTTTTCAAGATACAGGATGTTAAAAGTTTGTTAGAAAATTTAATTTTTTTTTAATAACTACAATGCATAGTACCACGCGATAGAGGACCATAAAATAATAAAAAAAGTTCTTATACGCTAATGTCCGATCGCCTTTTGTTTTCAAGATACAGGATGTTAAAGGTTTGTTAGAAAATTTAATTTTTTTTTAAAAAACTACAATGCATAGTACCACGCGATAGAGGACCATAAAATAATAAAAAAAGTTCTTATACGCTAATGTCCGATCGCCTCTTGTTTTCAAGATACAGGATGTTAAAAGTTTGTTAGAAAATTTAATTTTTTTTTAATAACTACAATGCATAGTACCACGCGATAGAGGACCATAAAATAATAAAAAAAGTTCTTATACGCTAATGTCCGATCGCCTTTTGTTTTCAAGATACAGGATGTTAAAAGTTTGTTAGAAAATTTAATTTTTTTTTTAAAAACTACAATGCATAGTACCACGCGATAGAGGACCATAAAATAATAAAAAAAGTTCTTATACGCTAATGTCCGATCGCCTCTTGTTTTCAAGATACAGGATGTTAAAAGTTTGTTAGAAAATTTAATTTTTTTTTAATAACTACAATGCATAGTACCACGCGATAGAGGACCATAAAATAATAAAAAAAGTTCTTATACGCTAATGTCCGATCGCCTTTTGTTTTCAAGATACAGGATGTTAAAAGTTTGTTAGAAAATTTAATTTTTTTTTAAAAAACTACAATGCATAGTACCACGCGATAGAGGACCATAAAATAATAAAAAAAGTTCTTATACGCTAATGTCCGATCGCCTCTTGTTTTCAAGATACAGGATGTTAAAAGTTTGTTAGAAAATTTAATTTTTTTTTAATAACTACAATGCATAGTACCACGCGATAGAGGACCATAAAATAATAAAAAAAGTTCTTATACGCTAATGTCCGATCGCCTTTTGTTTTCAAGATACAGGATGTTAAAAGTTTGTTAGAAAATTTAATTTTTTTTTTAAAAACTACAATGCATAGTACCACGCGATAGAGGACCATAAAATAATAAAAAAAGTTCTTATACGCTAATGTCCGATCGCCTCTTGTTTTCAAGATACAGGATGTTAAAAGTTTGTTAGAAAATTTAATTTTTTTTTAATAACTACAATGCATAGTACCACGCGATAGAGGACCATAAAATAATAAAAAAAGTTCTTATACGCTAATGTCCGATCGCCTCTTGTTTTCAAGATACAGGATGTTAAAAGTTTGTTAGAAAATTTAATTTTTTTTTAATAACTACAATGCATAGTACCACGCGATAGAGGACCATAAAATAATAAAAAAAGTTCTTATACGCTAATGTCCGATCGCCTTTTGTTTTCAAGATACAGGATGTTAAAAGTTTGTTAGAAAATTTAATTTTTTTTTAAAAAACTACAATGCATAGTACCACGCGATAGAGGACCATAAAATAATAAAAAAAGTTCTTATACGCTAATGTCCGATCGCCTCTTGTTTTCAAGATACAGGATGTTAAAAGTTTGTTAGAAAATTTAATTTTTTTTTAATAACTACAATGCATAGTACCACGCGATAGAGGACCATAAAATAATAAAAAAAGTTCTTATACGCTAATGTCCGATCGCCTTTTGTTTTCAAGATACAGGATGTTAAAAGTTTGTTAGAAAATTTAATTTTTTTTTTAAAAACTACAATGCATAGTACCACGCGATAGAGGACCATAAAATAATAAAAAAAGTTCTTATACGCTAATGTCCGATCGCCTCTTGTTTTCAAGATACAGGATGTTAAAAGTTTGTTAGAAAATTTAATTTTTTTTTAATAACTACAATGCATAGTACCACGCGATAGAGGACCATAAAATAATAAAAAAAGTTCTTATACGCTAATGTCCGATCGCCTTTTGTTTTCAAGATACAGGATGTTAAAAGTTTGTTAGAAAATTTAATTTTTTTTTTAAAAACTACAATGCATAGTACCACGCGATAGAGGACCATAAAATAATAAAAAAAGTTCTTATACGCTAATGTCCGATCGCCTCTTGTTTTCAAGATACAGGATGTTAAAAGTTTGTTAGAAAATTTAATTTTTTTTTAATAACTACAATGCATAGTACCACGCGATAGAGGACCATAAAATAATAAAAAAAGTTCTTATACGCTAATGTCCGATCGCCTCTTGTTTTCAAGATACAGGATGTTAAAAGTTTGTTAGAAAATTTAATTTTTTTTTAATAACTACAATGCATAGTACCACGCGATAGAGGACCATAAAATAATAAAAAAAGTTCTTATACGCTAATGTCCGATCGCCTTTTGTTTTCAAGATACAGGATGTTAAAAGTTTGTTAGAAAATTTAATTTTTTTTTAAAAAACTACAATGCATAGTACCACGCGATAGAGGACCATAAAATAATAAAAAAAGTTCTTATACGCTAATGTCCGATCGCCTCTTGTTTTCAAGATACAGGATGTTAAAAGTTTGTTAGAAAATTTAATTTTTTTTTAATAACTACAATGCATAGTACCACGCGATAGAGGACCATAAAATAATAAAAAAAGTTCTTATACGCTAATGTCCGATCGCCTCTTGTTTTCAAGATACAGGATGTTAAAAGTTTGTTAGAAAATTTAATTTTTTTTTAATAACTACAATGCATAGTACCACGCGATAGAGGACCATAAAATAATAAAAAAAGTTCTTATACGCTAATGTCCGATCGCCTTTTGTTTTCAAGATACAGGATGTTAAAAGTTTGTTAGAAAATTTAATTTTTTTTTAAAAAACTACAATGCATAGTACCACGCGATAGAGGACCATAAAATAATAAAAAAAGTTCTTATACGCTAATGTCCGATCGCCTCTTGTTTTCAAGATACAGGATGTTAAAAGTTTGTTAGAAAATTTAATTTTTTTTTAATAACTACAATGCATAGTACCACGCGATAGAGGACCATAAAATAATAAAAAAAGTTCTTATACGCTAATGTCCGATCGCCTCTTGTTTTCAAGATACAGGATGTTAAAAGTTTGTTAGAAAATTTAATTTTTTTTTAATAACTACAATGCATAGTACCACGCGATAGAGGACCATAAAATAATAAAAAAAGTTCTTATACGCTAATGTCCGATCGCCTTTTGTTTTCAAGATACAGGATGTTAAAAGTTTGTTAGAAAATTTAATTTTTTTTTTAAAAACTACAATGCATAGTACCACGCGATAGAGGACCATAAAATAATAAAAAAAGTTCTTATACGCTAATGTCCGATCGCCTCTTGTTTTCAAGATACAGGATGTTAAAAGTTTGTTAGAAAATTTAATTTTTTTTTAATAACTACAATGCATAGTACCACGCGATAGAGGACCATAAAATAATAAAAAAAGTTCTTATACGCTAATGTCCGATCGCCTTTTGTTTTCAAGATACAGGATGTTAAAAGTTTGTTAGAAAATTTAATTTTTTTTTAAAAAACTACAATGCATAGTACCACGCGATAGAGGACCATAAAATAATAAAAAAAGTTCTTATACGCTAATGTCCGATCGCCTCTTGTTTTCAAGATACAGGATGTTAAAAGTTTGTTAGAAAATTTAATTTTTTTTTAATAACTACAATGCATAGTACCACGCGATAGAGGACCATAAAATAATAAAAAAAGTTCTTATACGCTAATGTCCGATCGCCTTTTGTTTTCAAGATACAAGATGTTAAAAGTTTAAATTTTCTAACAAACTTTTAACATCCTGTATCTTGAAAACAAAAGGCGACCGGACATTAGCGTATAAGAACTTTTTTTATTATTTTATGGTCCTCTATCGCGTGGTACTATGCATTGTAGTTTAAAAAAAAAAAATTAAATTTTCTAACAAACTTTTAACATCCTGTATCTTGAAAACAAAAGGCGATCGGACATTAGCGTATAAGAACTTTTTTTATTATTTTATGGTCCTCTATCGCGTGGTACTATGCATGGCAGTTTTTTCAATGTCACCCTGTATAAGCTGCGTTCGGTTATTAATTTTGGTGCAGGTGCAAACGGTGCAGAGTGTAGGCAGAACCAGTGTGGTGTATCACGGTGTATTTAAGTGCGCACACCGTCAGAGTCAAATACTCGAACGCTGTAGTGTACTTCGTTCTAGCGGGAACGCAAAAGTCCAGTTTACGCAATTTTTGTAATTGATCCGTGCAATTCGAAATACTATGGAAAGATCTAAGAGTTACATTACCGTCGGTATGCAATGCTTTCAAACATTTTTATTATGAAGTCAACGACAGTGATGATGATGTAGAAAAAAATTATAGTTTTGCAGAAGATATCGTACCCAGCATGCCAAACCATCAATTTAAACTGCATTTTCGTATGTCACCATCTACATTTGCACGGCTTCAGATTGATTGCTGAATGAATTATTACATTCACTATATATAAATAGAAAATTATTCGAGTTTGGACTTGCCATATTTGAATTTCTGCTACGTGGTTTTTAAAAAAACTTGTTTTCCCGCCTCAGATACGCTCTTGCACCGAGTACACCATCAAACGACCACGGTGTGCGTGGGGCTACACTATCTACACTTTACGACCCTGCACCGTACAATCCCGAACGCTTACCATTTTTGCACTTTTTACACCGACAACATAACCAAACGCAAAAGTGCATGTTGGTGTGCTTGGTGTGTTTAATAGTAAAGTATGTTATAAGAGAAATTATGCAGCCTGCGGGGCCTATTTTTGGTACATTGTATAAGAAGTCCGTGGTAAAAGAAATACGTTTTAAAACAACAAATACACGACGTATCCGGCGGGGACCGAGCTCTCAAGTACGTAATAACCGAATGTACGTTAAAAGCGAGTCTGTTATAAGCGTGTTATACTGTATTTTGCTTGTTCAAATGAACTATACCTATTTCATTCAATTCTTTAATAAATACAATTTTATCGTCTTGTATAACAAAGAACTATTCTTTGTCAATGACTTAAAAATTTTGCTTAAAAAACAATTCTTGTAAAACTCCACAATTTTTATTATTTTTGTTATATGTATACCGGGTGTTTGACTTAAGGGGCGAACATAGGGAAATTGCATGGGAAATCGTATATATATATACAGATTCCTGCTCCCCGTTTGAGTTGATAGGATTGGTAGTGGTATCAATCGAAAGATAAAAAGAATGCGCTTAATTTGATACTACTTCACTTGAATTTGTTGCTTGTTTAAGAAAGAAATAGCTTAAAAACTACAATAAATAATTTGCATTTTATTCACAAAAAGCAGAGCATGCTATTTCCCTATGTTCACCCCTTAAGTCAAACGCCCGGTATAAAATACTACATGGTCTTTTACCATAATAATTACTGGAAGAATTAACTTTTGTTGGGGATTTACACAACTACAATACTATATCTCAAAATAATTTTTATGCACAAACAGTAACCACAAATTACAGTCAAAATAATATATTTCATAAAGACCTAATAATGTACAATAAATTCTTTACCAAATTTTGTTAAGGAAAGTGGTAATATTAATTTATTTAAGTCAAATTGTATAAAAATTATAAAAGAAAATATTAATTTATAATTTGTGATATATAAATATGTAGTATGATCAAATATCGCTTGATAAATAAATATATATGTATACTATATGTATATTAGTAAAGGTGCGGATGTTCTCCGGAAGCAGTGACCGGTATATGCATAAGAGTTGGGTAATTTCAAAAATTTGGCAATTTTTCCAAAAGTGTTGACACCTACTGGTTGACTAAGACACTTTCCTTTTCTATATGTCATAAAAAATCGTCTACTCTCTACAGTTGACGGACGAAGAGCAGCATACTTTCTAAAAACACAGCATCTTTCTCTTGTAAATCGTCTATGGTTAATTTCATGAGCGCGTCTCTTCGGCAAGCTCCAGCTACTCCCAATATTAACGCAACCTACAATAAATTTTAGTATTAATTGGAAAATATAAACTATAAATCAAAAGTCATGTTTACCTTCATCATCTGGTGCTTCAAGAAGAAATCTACTGATCTCGGTTCTAGTAAAAATACGGGATTTTTTTGCTCTATAGTCCACAGATTTTCTTTTCAGGAAAGCAATTAATTTTGAAAACTTCGAAATGTCTACATTATCTTCAACTATCAAAGAAGTTTTCAGCATGGAGTACGAAGACCAAAGAGTGGATGACTTCATTTTCTTGGAATTTTCGGCGAAATAAGCCAGAAGTACATTTTCCGTAAATTTTTTAATATTTTTCTGTTTGCACCATGTGACAAATATGCTGCGTTCTCTAATATACCTTAATTTGGATTTCTCAGGTAGTAATTTCAGAGATGCAGCATTTGCAGCTTCAACAACAGTAGGAGGAGTATTCGGGAAATCTTCACATCACTTTCATTCACTTTGAATGGTTTTGATAAATTATTTTTTGTGCAGCTGTAGGCGAAGTAACAATTCGGCTACCTAGTAGCGGCCGTGAAATTGGATTTCGCAACCGTTACCACTAATAACGGCCGTTAAACTAAAAATCACTTATTTGACACATGAGAGTTGACATAACAGATAATATGAAAATGTCAGTTTTATTTTCCTAAAACATGACAGCAACAACAAGTTTCTTGGTTTGTTTTTTAAAATAAATTCAACAAACATAGCATAAGATTTTTTAGAAATTATTTATTCCAAAATCTGCAACAAAGGTAAATTATTTTGGATAAATGTTAACATTAATTGTACATTTTGTATTATTATTATCAGCCTGCAACATCCCTATGTAGGGTAAAGGCCTCCTTCTTTTCCTCATTTTTTTTCACACTTCTTTCTTTTCTACTCCCTTTTTCGTAAGGGGTTTTGGTCTACTCTCCCATAGTGACCGATCCTCGTGGGAGAGAGGTGCCACGTTGACGGCGCAATCGGGATACCCATTCTAGTACTGACTGGAGACAATGCTGCTTAACCCTCCTAATCGCACTAGACTGGGATACCTAGCTACCGCAACTCGGGACCTTATTTTGTATTATTACTAATATTTATTCCTGAAGTTGAAGCAACTATATTCAGTGTTTTCGAACAGTTACCATTTGTCATTAAAACATTATTCTCGTTAGATAGTAACTCAACACGTGCATCTGCATTTGAACTCGACGCTACAGTACCGAAAATTGAGTTAGAAATTTTTTTCTTGTTTTCGATGGAGTTTTCTACATATGATTCTGCTACTGTAGCTGGGGTTTAAGAACCGATATATTAGCACGGGTATTGGCAAATAGCGTAGCAGAACTTCTCCTAAAACAGTGTCCAGTATAATGTTTACTGTTTGGCAACCCCAAATATTTGGCAATCAAGCTGGGTATTTCCTCAATTTTATGCACACCAACAACTTGTAAGGTGCACTTTCCCTTTTCATATCTCAAGAAAAAACGACGTTTAGCAATGCGTGTCGGACGAAGGGCTGCGTATTTGCGGTACGTTCTTATAAAGCCAAGATTAGTGACAGTAAAAGTGCGCTTTATGTCAGTTTTAGTGTCACGAACGGTCACCATTAATAAAGAATTTGCATCCTGAATGTCATCAACAGTCATTTTTATTAATTCAGCTGGTCGCATGGCCCCTGATATTCCCATAATCAAAACTACCTAAAACAAAGATGACTTAACAGGTGAAACAATTTATTACCTGTAAAAGAACTTATGATAGTTTAATATTTACCTTCCACAATAGATAATTTTCATCACTAGCTTTTTCTAAAAATAGATCAATCTGTTCTCGCGTCAAAACTTTCGACTTTTTGGCCTGATAACCTACTGACTTTCTCTTCAAAAAAGGTATCACTTTTAGAAATTTCCTTACATCAATGCCATCCCTTATGTTAAGCATACACTTTAACATAGAATATATACTCCATAAACTTGAACTTTTTAAAATTTTTGATTTTTCCATTAAATAAGCCAATAATATATTTTCGGACACCGTCTTGATATTTTTGTTGTTACACCAATCTTTAAAGTCACTGTAACATTTTTCATATAGCCGTTTAGACTTTTCCGGTATTACTTCAGCAAGCGCAGAATTTATAACGCTCTGTGATTCTGGAAGAGTACAAGAAATTGAAATATCGCTATCGCTATCAGACATTTTTACGATTTTTTTCACAAAACTCATTGTTTTATTTATGTTATTTCCATAGAAACACTGTGACGTGAAAGCTGATTTTCTATTTACAATGAATTAAACTGCTTGTTTTTCAAAAGTACTAAAATTTGTAGGTAATTATGTATTTTTTACAGCTGCACAAAAAATGTTGTGTATACTTTGTCCGCGAAATTCTTTAGTGCCCACGAGGTAGTCCTGCCTCGGTCGCAAGCGGCCTGGGCGACAATTTTTCTCTCGGTACGCTAAAAAGGAATTTCACGGCCTTAGTATACAAATAACTATTTATCAGTGAGAATAGAATAATAGTTATTTATTATACAAGACGATAAAATTGTATTTTATCTTCGAGAGCGTTTTTTAGCGTCGAGGCGTCAGTCGAGACACTAATTACGGTCGAGAAGATAATTAAATTTTATCGTCGTGTTTAATATTGTATTTTTTTCTATAGCATTTATTTTAAAGGAAGGATTTGAGTAGAACAAAGCACACTTTAACCTTTGCTATAGAAAAAATGTAATATTTATCGTCTTGTATAATAAATAACTATTATCTTGTCTACAACATTTAGCAATTTTTTGGTTTTGTATTTTGTTTTCAAAGCAATGCGCAGTCATGTGGCAACTGTCATATTTATTCTTTAAAATGTCAGTTTCAATATTTTTAAATCGTACATATCCTTACTTTTGCAAATGCAACACGAGTAAAATGCCTTAATTTCTGAATGAACTAAAAATTTACATCAGGAGCGTGAGTAAGTGATGCACATTCACAACCATCATTTTACTCACTTGTAGCATAAATAACTATTTAGGCCCATATTTCTTACCTGTGTGTGTTAGCATATGATTGTTAAGATCCCCCGTGTGTACACAATCTTTGCCACAAACGTTACATATGTGATGTTGAACGCCAGTATGCTCAATCATATGAGTTCGTAAGTACGATTCCTGAGCAAACGATTTTTCACACAGCGAACACTTGATTGGTTTTTCTCCTGTATGTGTACATTCATGTGCTGTTAAATATACTTTTTGTGTGAATGCTTTTTCGCATATATCACATTTGTATGGTTTTACTTCTGTGTGTATTTGCATATGGACCGTAAGATCGCTTTTGCTTAAAAATAATACATAATTAATTGCTTTATGTTAAAGTGCGTAAAAAAATAGTTACTTATAAAAACTTTCTTGGCAAATTTTACAAACGGCATCGATATTATCAGATTGCATTGGAAGAAATTGTTTAACACCTGTTATAACATCACTTTCAGGGTACGGTATTGGATCACACGTTGAATTTGATTCTTCTTTGGGTTGATTTATCTGGTGCGTCCTCATATGAGCAATTAAACTGATTTCACGTTTGTATGATTTTTCACACACGGTGCATTTATGAGATTTACAACCATTTTCAACGTCCGAGACTGTTTGAGAATCCTCAAGCATTTCATTATTTTCACCGTTACTTTCCAATTCATCGATATAATCCATAGGTTCTGATTTAACCGTCGTCACATCACTTATATCATAAATTTCAATTACTTCTTGTTTTACTTCTGTCTCTGTTTCTAGCAAGTCTTCGCCAATCCATTTATTTAAATTAAATTTGTCATCATTTACTGCAATTTCATTACTGGAATTAACTAATTCCTTTTGTAATAAGTCAGCATTTGAATTCAGCTTTATAAAATCTATAACTTTCTTCAGATCTACAGTATGATAAATGCCGTTTGTGTTATCGATATATTCCTGGATGCGTTCTTGGGTTTCATCACACTTCTTTTTAAAGGTAAATGCCGTCTGTAACGCAGAAAGACACAAACCGCAAATCACACTGGTTGGGACAACGTCAAAATCCTGCAATGTAAAATATGTACAAAGCAATATAAAAGTTAAGGGAATTCTTTTCTTACAAACTCTGGCATACAAAAAGAAATTGTTTCCCTAATTGATATAAAATCCAAATGGGAAAATGTTGAATCTAAACTTAAGAATGTTGTATTTCCAACACATAAACATATTCTACAAATATCCCGGCTTTGATTCATATTTCTGCAGTTAACTAATGCACAATGTTAATTTCATTAAAATCGGTTTAATTTGTCAAAATCTTACGAAACGTAAACAAATCGACGCCATTAAACTTATTGGTATTGTAGTTTGTACGGTTAGTACCTTTGTATTATGATCTACGGTACATTTGAACTACGCCCGGTTCTAAATAGTTCGAACTATTTCAAAAAATAATTTAAATTGTTCGGTTTCAAATTAATTTTCCTTTTTTAAGTTTTAGATTAGAAATCTACTAGTTATCAAAATTAGTTTTGCCCGGGGCATTCCTGTTTTAAGTGACCATGCCTGTCCATGCGGATGCCAACCTCAATTTTGTTATTTTTACCTTTTACTTGCAAAATCTGCAAGAAAATCTTCAGTTGTAGTGGACAACTGCAGTTTATAGAACACATATTTACGTGTAGTAAAAAAAAAACTGATGTTTTTGTTACTATAATAGGCCTATTTCCTTTTTATTCCGATATTATTCTTATGATGCTGAAGTCCAGCTGTCTACCCATCGCTTAAGCAGCCTTCCCGGTTGTCTGGATGACTACCAAACTACCAAAGAAGAAAGAATTAGGTACCTACTTATACAAATGCTACTAGACATTAAAACAAATCAACGACATCACTCGATTACCACAACAGACTCGTCGAAACATGTTTTGACTGCACATATGGGAGAAGTTTGTTTTCTATTTGAAACACCTTATTACGGTTTTTGACACATTGACACGTCTATGAACAAACAAACAATTAAATATTCTGCTGAATAACAAATTAGGTACCCAAAATGGTAAGAGACAACAGACCAGCAACCACCGGACTGCCGGGGAGACCACCGAAACGCTGGATGAGCATCGCAATTAGGCCATGGGCCTTGTAAAAGATGAAGAGGAAGAAGAAGATTTGAGATTAGAGGAAAAATTCGTAATTTGTTTTTATTGAATAGATTCTAATCTTGCGGGTGTTAAGTATTTCAATACATGCGGACTTTCTTTCTTTCTCTTCTTCCCATTATATCTCATGGTGTCGGGGACTTGAGCCTTGACCCACTGTTTATATTTCTTCCTGTCTCTAGCTAGGGTCCGTGACTGTGCTATGGTCTGCCGTGTTTCTCTGGTTGTTTCTTGGGTGTTGTCTTCCCATTTGATTCTAGGTCCTCCTCGAGCCGTTTTTCCTTCACATCTCATCTCAAAGATCTTTTTCGGGTATCGTTCGCTGTTTATACGGATTAGATGCCCATACCACTGGAGTTGTTTCCCTTTTATGTCCTCTACCATTAGGGTAAGCTTTAGTTCCTCGCGCATTCTATGCCTCCGTGTCTTGCCTGCTCCCTGCTGTGCCTCAGATATTTCATTTCTGCAGATGTTACCTTAGTTTTCTGTTTGTTTATTAACGCCCATGTCTCGGCTGCATACACATACCTACAGATTGTCCGAAAACCAGTCTAAACATAACGTGCGTTCAAAAATGTGTGTCATCAAATTGGCGGTAGCAAATTGTCACGTATGTCGTGGATTATTATGTACATTAGGGTGGCCCTTAATTATGGTTGAAACAAATTTTGACCGGGTCACCCCCCAAATCAATTCTAAAAAAATAAAAAGTAATTTTACGATTTACCAGACCTCCAAATTCCAACGTTAAGGGGTGCCCCAAGGAGCCTGCATTTTCCCATTTAAATAGCATAGGCTTTCAGCACACTTCTGGTTTTTATTTTTTTACAAAAGTATGTGTGCCTGAAAAAATGTCTCCAAACGATTCCTTTTTGTGGAGAGGTATAAAATCAATGATTTATACTGGCAGGAGATTTGAAAACTTAGAACAAATAAAAGATGATATTAGAGATCACTGTGCTTGAATAACTCCCTCTCAATTAGCTAATGTGAGACGAGAGTTTTGATAGATTAGGTCATCGTTTAACCACAGAAGGTGGTTTGTTTGAACAGTTGTTATCAATAATTTTTGTTAATTATTACATAAAATAAATTTCTTTCTCTGTTTCGGCATTAGAATGACATTATTCTAGCACACATTTTGATGTTAGAATGAGCCTCATTCTTAAACGATTTTTGGTGATATTTTGTTTTCAGAAATTGACGATACTGTAGCAAATAATACACAAAATACGTAGGCAACTATTCATTGCTAGGCAACAAAGACGTCAAATATCAAACTTCTGTCAACTGTCAAGCAAAAATCGCTGTTCCCAACCTAACTATTTTACCAAAATTTCTCCAACTGGAAATTGTCAAGTATTTTTATAAAAAGGAACATGAATAAATAATGTAAATGGAAGCCGAAACAGAGAAAATGGTATAAAACACTCATTACAGAAGCCAATTCAAGCACTCGTCCATTTGGCCACTCGCCGAAATTCGGACTCGTGCTTGAAAACGTTGCCTTCTGTAACTTGTATTTTAATATACTATTTTCTATTTTGCGTTTAGAATAACTTCATTCTAGCACCAAAATGACGTCATTTGAGTGAAACGCAAAATAGAAAAATTTTTTATTTTTTAATTTATTAAATGGTATAAAGCGGCAAAATAGAAAAAATAGTATAAAACACTCGTTGCAGAAGGTCCTTTAAGTACTCAGTTATTCCTCAACTCGCCGCTATGCCTTCTGCAACTTGTATTTTAATATACATACTATACCGACATTAAAAATATTTGACTCAAATTTGCCGATAGTAATACAGACCGACGCAAGTCTGCTTGGTATAGGTGGTTGCCTATTACAAAATGGACAACCAGTTAGTTTCTGTTCACGCACCCTTACAGAGTGTGAATCAAGATATGCTCCTATTGAAAAGGAATTGCTAGCCATTTGTTTCGGGTTCCATCAATTTATTTATGGACGAAAGGTTTTAGTAAATAGTGATCACAAACCTTTAGTAGCTATAAAAGAAAAAGACATTAATAAAGTTAGTCCGCGGTTACAAAGAATGAAACTAAAAATGCTGAAATATGATTTTAAAGTTGAGTATATACCAGGAAAGTCTATGTTAATTGCTGATCTTTTATCCAGATCCTATATAAAAGATAAAGTTCAAGATGATCCTAAAATGTTAGAAATTGTTCACTGCGTAACAAGTATAGCTTCATGTAGTGAGGAAAGATTAAAAGATATAAAGAAATCAACAGAAAAAGATGTGATATATTAACTCAAATTAAGAAATATATAAATGAAGGGTGGCCTAAAAAAATAAGAGATCTAAAACCGGAAGAAAAGATTTATTGGAAGTTTAGAAATGATATGTATGAAAATGATGGAATCATATACAATAATGATAAAATTGTAGTTCCAACTACATTGAGAAAACTGATGTTGGAAAAACTGCACAAAGCTCATTTCGGAATAGAAAAGATGAAGGCAAGAGCAAGAAAAATATTTTACTGGCCGAAAATGGGGGAAAATATAGAAGAGTTCGTCTCTAAATGCATCGTTTGCCAAAATCACACAAGAACGAATGTGAAAGAACCTTTGATTCCACATAATATTCCGGAATACCCATTTCAAGATGTCTGTGCAGATATTCTAGATTTTGGAGGGATTCCATACCTAGTGGTAGCTGATTATTACAGCAAATGGATTGAGTTGGAAAAACTTAAAAACAAAACAGCTACTGAAGTAATCAAAAAATTGAAAAAAATATTTTCAGTAAATGGCATACCAGAATCTTTTCTAGCAGATAACGTACCATTCAATAGTTGGGAATTTAAAGAATTTTGTAAACAATGGGACGTAAAACTAATAACTTCAAGCCCAAGGTATCCAAAATCAAACGGGTTAGCTGAAAAGATGGTAGGTGTTTGCAAATTAATGCTAAAGAAATGTAAGGAAACTAACGAAGATATTTATAAACTAATACTTGATTATAGGGTCACACCAATAGCAGGGTTAAATTATTCTCCCTCGGAGTTATTAAATTCGCGTTTACTAAGAACAACTGTACCGGTTCAGAAAAATAAGCTTAAACAGTATGTTGTTAAAAATGTAGAGACATTAATGAAAAAACGACAGGATAGATATAAGTATTATTATGATAGGAATGCAAAAGAAAGGGATAGTTTTCTAGATCAACAAAATGCTATGTTTAGAGTAAGTAATGAGAAAGGATCTAATCAATGGAAAGCAGGGAAAATTGTTAAAACTTGTAATACACCTAGATCATATGTAGTTAGAGACATGTACGGATCAGAATACAGGAGAAATACAAATTTTTTGCGAAAAACTGCAATTCAAAAACAGGAAGAAAGACGAAAGACAGATGAGTTTCTCCTGGATTCAGAATTAAATAACAAATCTATGTCAATTAGTGATAGTAATAAGAGCAAGGGAAAAGAAAATAAAACAATGTGTGGTGAGAAAGGAAATATAGCAGCGAATAGTGAAAAAGGCAATAAAGTGTTAACAAGAATAGGTCGCGAAAGTGTTAAACCGAAAAAGTTTAATGATTATGTAATGTAAGTTTAATTAAGTTAATAGTGTTTAATTTTGAATGTAGATATTAGAAAGTTAAAATGTTACTTTAGTTAATAAGGAAAGGGGGATGTAACATATGGCAACGTCGTGTTAAGGCGTGACATCACTGCACCAGTAAATGTAGTACACGCTAGGTGGCCAGACATGAGGTAACCATTGTAGCAAGCAATAATAAATAAAGCTGTTATCAAGTATACCGTTTATTAATAATAATAACTAAAAATATAACAATTAACATACAATTATTCTCCTCTCCACCATCTTGGGTTCCTTCTTTTTCTTCTTCTGTTATTACTTAAAGCTATTACTAAATATGCAGTCAACGTGACCGATTCCAAATACATGACGCAAAACATTGATGTTGCTTCAGTTGAATTGGTTTAGCCGCATGCTACAAACATAGACGACAAAGCGCATGCGATATTGAGCGACAAGTTTGACGTGTGACATTTAAAGTTGTGGCACGATTTTTGTCGCACATCGAAATCAGGTAACACTAGACGACATGTGGTATGCTACATATCATCTAGTGTTGCTCCAGTGGAATTGCGGCTTAACTCAACACATGCATCTGCATTTGAACTCGACGCTACAGTACCGAAAATTGAGTTTTCTACATATGATTCTGCTACTGTAGCTGATCGCCACCCACCATGGCGTTTATGAACTGATATATTAGCACCGGCATTGGCAAGTAGCGAACTTCTCCTAAAACAGTGTCCAGTATAATCTTTACTGTTTGGCAACCCCAAATATTTGGCAATCAAGCTGGGTATTTCCCCAATTTTATGCACACCAACAACTTGTATGGTGCACTTTCCCTTTGCATATCTCAAGAAAAAACGACGATTAGCAATGCGTGTCGGACGAAGGGCTGCGTATTTGCGGTACGTTTTTATAAAGCCAAGATTAGTGACAGTAAAAGTGCGCTTTATGTCAGTTTTTGTGTCACGAACGGTCACTATTAATAAAGAATTTGCATCCTGAATGTCATCAACAGTCATTTTTGTTAATTCATCTCGTCCCATGGCACCTGATATTCCCATAATTAAAACTACCTAAAACAAAGACGACGTAACAGGTGAAACAATTTATTACGTGTAAAAGAACTTATAATAGTTTAATATTTACCTTCCACAATAGATAATTTTCATCACTAGCTTTTTCTAAAAATAGATCAATCTGTTCTCGCGTGAAAACTTTCGACTTTTTGGCCTGATAACCTACTGATTTTCTCTTCAAAAAAGGTATCACTTTTAGAAATTTCCTTACATCAATGCCATCCCTTATGTTAAGCATACACTTTAACATAGAATATATACTCCATAAACTTGAACTTTTTAAAATTTTTGATTTTTCCATTAAATAAGTCAATAATATATTTTCGGACACCGTCTTGACATTTTTGTTGTTACACCAATCTTTAAAGTCACTGTAACATTTTTCATATTGCCGTTTAGACTTTTCCGGTATTACTTCAGCAAGCGCAGAATTTATAACGCTCTGTAATTCTGGAGGAGTACAAGAAATTCAAATATCGCTATCGCTATCAAACATTTTTACGATTTTTTTCACAAAACTCATCGTTTTATTTATGTTATTTCCATAGAAACATTGTGACGTGAAAGCCGACTTTCTATTTACAATGAATTAAACTGCTTGTTTTTCAAAAGTAATAAAATTTGTAATTATGTATTTTTTACAGCTGCACAAAAAATGTTGTGTATACTTCGTCCGCGAAATTCTTTAGCGCCCTCGAGATTGTCCTGCCTCGGCCGCAAGCGGCCTCGGTGACAATTTTTCTCTCGGTTCGCTAAAAAGGAATTTCGCGGCCTTAGTATACAAGTAACTAATTATGTATGTCAAAATTATGAAAATCACTATATGAGAATTTGTAACAAATGTTATTTATCAGTCTCCCTAGCAATGAAAGAAATTCACTCATTTCAATATAGAGTAGACTGTGATTTTAGTTATTACTTTTTTAAAAAATGTCATAATGACATTTGATGAATATCAGGTTTTGCAGAAATATTTAGATTTTTTTATGGAAATGTGGTTGTAGAAAAAAATAGCGTGTAATACATGTGTTGAAAGCTCTTTGCCACACTAATATGATTGCAGCACTCACTATCGCTCGTGCTACAAACTTCACATTCGTGAGGCAAACAAAAGCTTTCAACACTTGTACCTATAGGCCGTTTCATTTTTAAAAAACCACCAACGTCGCATTATACCTTAGAAATACAACCGGCAACAATGTTTAGTGAGAAATATTTCAGCTTGACTTTTAGAGGTTATGATCAGTTATGATGTTATTTGTTCTGTCATTTTTCGCTATGACCTTTCGTTACCAGATCACGTTGTACCATCGCGTTCAAAGAATACTGGTACAGTGTGTTACTGCAGACACTTCCAAAACTCAAAATTTGATGTAGACACTTCCACAAACTTCTTTTGTGTGTAAATCGGATATGTCAAATAGAGGTTAAGTATTTGTCAAACTGACAAGTTTTTAGATTTTTCATTCATAGAACTGTCACGTTGATGTTTCATGGTCATAGCCTGCTAACGCAATTGATTATGTGGCTTCAAACCAAATTTAAACAGCCAAAATTTCGCTGTACCAGTATTCTTTGAATGCGATAGTACATCAGAATTTGTAACTAGTATTAAATTATATCATTATACGGTCAATTTTGCTTCATCTCGGGGTGCTGTAAAATAGTAAGTTAAAGAAATAATTCTAGTTCTTTTAAATAAACCTTTTAGATCACAGAGAAGAGGCAGTGAAAGAACTGAAGCGCCACACTTTAAGGACTCTATGCACAAACAATGCCAACAATTGACACATGGGAACTTATTTAATGTAGAGCACTAGAACATCAAAACACGACGTCTAACAAGTAACAACAGTAAAGCAAAAACGAATTTTAATATTTGACGACTCAGCTCTTCCTTATGGAAAGAATCAATCCATTCTGGAAGCTTTTTTCTGATGCCCTTCTGCCGTGATGCAACAAGAGTCTCGCCTTGTTTATTTAAATTTAAAATATTTATTACTGTTGTACGAGATACCTGTTTTCGGAAATTGTAAATATTGTAAATAAAGGAACATGATTTGTATTTACCGAAAAAATATTCTCTAATTTTTTGTGAATCTGTCTATCACTTAAGTCTAGTGCCAAATATTTTAACTCTTCGAAGCATTTGACTAACACATTTTTCATCTTTCGATCTAATAAATTGCGTTTCTTACTTCCCATTTTGCCAAAATTGTTAGACAAATTAAATTTGAAAATTGTACGACACTAATTAACGACCAATAGAAACGTTAATATTGAACATGGTTGCCACGGCCACGCCCTTATTTTTCGGAAATTTTTTGTTTATAGACCAACCTAGGTGAAATTAAAAAGTGGAAATTTTTATGTCAAATATGACAGTCGACATTTAAATTAAAATATATTGAAAAATCATTGTAAGAGTCAACATAAACGTTTTAGAAATGGGAATTTTATTTTAAATTGTAACAAAACGTAAGCGGTAAAGTAACTAAAGCATATTAATTAAAGTTAAACATACAATTATTATAGTTATATATACAATGTTTCCTTTGTGAGAAGAATCGGATAAAGTATTGGCAGTAGAAGAACTACTGAAACTAACAGATCCAGAACCTGTATCATTCCTCATGCTTTCTATTATTTTCTTGTGGTGGTCTGCATCCATTTGCAAATAAGGTCGAATAGAATGCGCATTACTATGCCCTGTAACTTTGATGAGTTGTTCTTCGCCGACTCCTTATTTCGGTAAATTTGAAACCGCACTTGCTCTAACTGAATGATTGGTGATTTTAACTTTTTTCGTATCAATTCCAATCTTTTGAGCTGACTCAAACATCCAAGATGAAATCTTATTTCGTCCTACACTCATATTTTTGTACCATCCTTTGGAATTATTATGCTGCCAATTCGAATTTGGCGTCAAAAATAATTTGTCAATTGTAATAAAGTTAGTTCTCTTCTCCAGAAGTTTTTTCAATAATCTAAAAATAGAATTTTTATAATGTGGATGCTACTTTACACTGCAAGATTCTGCTTACCGTACTGAACAAATATCTGAGTTATTTATATTTACAGTCAACCATTTACTGTCAGCTAACTTTTTAGCTCCTGCTTGAGTGGTTTTCGTAAATATAGGATTGTATTCTACACGTCCGGTACTCACACCTTCATTATTTTTTTCTTCTGAAAAGTGATAAATACAGCATGTGCTCGCTTCTCCACTGCGCCATGCCAATTCGTACCCAGCAATAAGGAAAAATTTTCGCTGTAAACCGGTAGGAGTATTTTCATCCCACATTTTCACCATTTTGAATAATTCCTCACTACTTAGAGCTGCTGAACTCAATTTTCTTTTAGCAGGATCTGCTTGTAAATATCGTCTCTTTGCGTCCCGCGCAGCTCTAGCGCAATTAAATTCTATGTCACCGAATGGATCGAATTTGATGTTAAAATCTTTGAAATACATTTCTTGCAATTGTTTGGCTGACGTATTCCACATTACTTTTACCACCGCTTCCTTGTAGTCTTCACCATTCATGCGCTTCATGTTAAAACCCCAATCCTTTAATATATGCGCTAATTGCTTTATCGATGTTGATTTCTCCAGCTTGTAGTTTTTTTCGTTACAGAAAGTCATAAATTGACTCCAAACAGATGATTTGCTTTTTTTTGTATTTTTAGGCACCGTTGATTCTATCGCTTTATTAATATTTTCTACAGATTCTGTGCCAAAACGTGACATTTTGCCTATTATAAATATACGTATTTTACACAAACGTCAATTGAAATTAGCTCCTCCCCTTCTTTTCAAGTAAGGCTATTTGATTTTTGTGGATATTTAGAAATAAACATATCCTTCTGTTATTTTATTTTTATATTGATGTAAAAATGATTAATTAAAAGGAATAAAGGTGCTGGTAGTGAAAAAATAGTATATAAAGCTTCACTGCTTATTTCCCTCCATGCTTCGCATGTTGTGAAATAATACTGCTCGGCTTCTCTACCTTGGTATATACGTAATCTACTATTAGTGGCGAAGTCGTTACAATTTTCTTACCGAATCTGAGCTTGAGCATTAATTCATGTCCGGGAAATTTTTAGTAGTGCATTTCAACAACGTAACATACGTTGTTGAAATGCACACCTAAAAATTTCCGGAAAGAATTAAATGCTCGTGTGAGATTATAAGTAAAAATTAATTCAAATCTGACAAATGATAATGCCAACCCTTTATTTCAAAACTCGCAATATTAGGGTAATTTTAATTTTGCCAACATAATTCAACAGGTGGTGGTTTTTTAAAAATGAAACGGCCTATATTACAATATACTATTCTATCCTCACCATTATTTATATTGCTGTGACTAGAGGTACGGTAACTTGACGCTTGTTGCGGAATTGGGGGCACGTGAATGACGCCAGAGTTTTTATGACGTGACTAACGTGACGCTTATTGTGGAATTAGTGGCACGTGAATGACGTCAGAGTTGTTGTAATGTAATTATTTCGCGTGCGGCTTAAACAGAAATTAAAGGCACGTGTATAACTGAAGGTTCTAGTTTGTGGCGAAATCTGATGAAATTAGTGGTATTTTTTTGAATAAGTTAACACCGCCCCCAACTATGGATGTTTGTGCATGTTAGATGGGAGGCCATATGACCCCCGCAGTTGGTGCCCCCTGTAAGTGTAGGAAAAAAAAATAATTAAAGATAAATAAAAAAGATATTTTTATTTTAGAATTAAAAAAGTAGAAAATTAACGAAACTATTACGTACTTAATCTACGGAAAAAAATTTACACTTTGTAGTGAACAATCTGCTTCAAAACATGCTTTCTTTAGAGCATATAACTGAGTTTTTAAATGTATGAATTTCTCACTTTTACGCCTTTTATTCCGTTTACTCAGGCCTATTATTGTCGTAGAATCATGCCCTTTTGGTCACCCCCTTTTTCTAATTTTTGGCGGCAACACTATTGATTTAAATAAATTAGTTTGAGTATTTTCGTTATTATTGCAATCTTCATTGATATCGTCAAACTGATTATTAACTGGTGTAGTGTGTTGCATACCTGCCAATTCACCTAATTCTCCGTCAAATAATACTCGTTTCTTCATCTTCATTATATGCCTCAATAACTACTGCATCTTTTTGAGAAGAAGAATAGAACAGATCTTCATTCACCTCATCTGTTATGGCGTAATTCCCGTTATTAGTATCGCAAGTTATTTCCGTCAAAGCCACTTCTTCTCCAATTCTCCAGCAATGTTCAATTTTCTTCAATAAATCTAATCTGTAGTTGAATTCACTATTACTGGAAATGCTAATTAACTTGACTAAAGAATTAGTAATTAAAGTGGATGATTTTCGTTTTTCTGTTAGCGTCATCACTTTCGGCTTTTCACTTACTACACATTTTGGTTTTGCCACAATATTTGAGTTACTAGTTCCAATCCTATCAGCTGATTTGTATGTTACCAAGCACTTTAGAATCGCGTCTACTAGTGCAACGGTGACGCCACCTAGTAACCGAAGGCAAACTAATCATAAATTTGCCTGCCAAATTTTACATTAACTTGGCGAATCTGATTGTTATGTGGTCAGGGGTTATACCTATACAGAGATACAAATTACATTTAACTTATTACGGTATTTGGATTCCAATAAATTGACAGTTTCTTACAAATAATTTCTCCCGATCTTGAGCTTGTAGTGAATATTATGAAGATCCTTTAGTGCGGTTTTTTTACCTATTTCTAGACGGATTTATCTTCTTTTTACTTGCGCCCAAAGATAAGTAACTTTCAACATTTTCAAGTTCAATTTCATCTAATACACGATTTTGAGGTAAATGATCGAAAAACGTTCTGGAAAATAAAAAAATTAGGTACCTACTTATCTCCCTATTAAGTTGGCGTTATTTTTATACATTTTCTTGACTACTTATTTGCTGACATTCGAAAGTTCATGTTGTGTATGTTCTAAATTACAACGAAATACTTTTAAATATTGGCCTTCTGGACAAATTCGTAGTTTGAAATTCGCGTTACACCCTAAGCGAAGAGTACTGAAAATGAATAAGTTAACACAAATTTTATAGGATATTTAAAAGTTTTCCAACCTGGTCTGTCGCAATCCATTTCCTCTTTTAGGACGTTCTTGACCATGGATACATGCATATTCAAGTTCATAAAATTCCAGAGAAGGCTTCAAAGGTCTTTGTAGTGATTTAAGGCTGTTTGGTACCTGTTCAATCAAAATAAATCCGCTACGCGGCGCTAGTTGTACTAGGTATTCCCCTCTTCACTTGACCTACCACCACCCTTTTGCTTTCGTCGCAGGTTTACCACCCCTAATTTGTACGAAAATACATATAAATTCATCTTTTAGGTATTTTATGCTCGTGATAGTATGAATGTGAATTGCCAAAAATTCATTTACATTTTTTTAATATAAGTTAGTATATTTTCGGATGTTATTGCTAATTGCATATTTCTGTTGATGGTCCAAAATTCCCTTTATATAAAATATCTAATCTATTTGAGATTTTGGGTTTTAAAATAAGTCAATGGGTAAATAAATTTTTTCACATTTTATTGAAAGAAAAACTGCGATTCTTGAACATTATGCATTTATTTTGCCTAACTTGTACAGAATGATTAGTACTTTTCACAGATTCAGTAATTTATTATACTAAATAAATTGCACACAGTTTTTAAAAATTCAAAGTATGTATCTATTATCGTGAATGTTACTAAATAACCTTTAATTTAAAAAGCTACTTCAGACTCTTCAGAGGCAGTGGCGTAGCAGAAAACTCCCAAGGCCCCCGTCGAGAATATACTACGGACCCATTTATAAAAATAAATAAATAAATAAAACTAACCTGCTGATATCATATTAATATGTAAATACTTTAAATACCTATGTCGCTTTTTAAAGTTCTTGTTTTACAAAAATGGGCCCCCAAAAGGTCAGGTTGCCCCGCCGTGCAGAGTTTGCAAGGATGTGATTTACCCCACTGTTTAGACGTTAAATTAACAAAGTTATGCAGAATTACGATCGAAATTTATTGAATTCTACAAAAAATTATCAATATTAGAAAGTGTATTGATAATTAGCTATAAATTAAACGGTTATGAAAATAAATAAAATTGAACACACTGGCAGTCCAATTAATAGTTCGTCAATGTCTTTAGGATGTGATACATTTTCTCGATATCCAGATCTTCTAAAGGACTACTAATAATAAAGCTTGTTTATAACTGATAAGCAGTTATAGTTATTATTTTGTTACCTTTCAGATTCAGTTTCACTAGGTGCAGGTGAAAAACCTATATGGAAAATCTGCAGTTCTTTCTTCGAATTATCATTTTGTGTGTTAAAAAGGAAAGATTTCTAAAATGCTGAATAAAGGAAATATTTCGAACCAACTTAATTATTATATTATATTACCCAGACCTTTTTCTTTCAAAAATTTCATATTGCACTTCTTAATCTGGTAGACTTTTCTCCCTGCGTTCGACAGCTTACCTCTTTTACCAGTTTTAGACAAAAATACTTGTCCTTAGGCATCATCTAAACATATAAAATACTTATAGGTACAGTTATACAGTAGAAGGGCAAGCGTTGTAACTTACTCGTAATGTGACACTTTTAAAAATTACACTGCAGTGTTCTTGTATGTAAAGCTACAAGTACTATCTATGTATACTACTTGTAAACTGCAGAAACTAAAAAATGCATACTAAAAACGTCTATGTAAAATTATTGTAATGTCAATCAATTTTACACTGTCATGTTATCGGTATTACTGATTATTATGATTAATACAAAAACTAGTACCTACTTACGTAGTTAGTTTTTCATGGGCAGTAAGAACAAAAAATAAACAAAGTAGGTAACGTTTGGAACGGCTCAGCCACGATATCCAAATAACGTATTGTATCAATTTATTAAATTGTCACAATTTTAAATTTTTTTGACATTATAAGTTATCGCAGATGCCGAGTATTCCCCTACATCTATTAATAGGCGGGGGTAATTAAAGTGAATAAGAGCTAATGAAGGATGACAAGTGTTAATTGCAAGGTTCTACCATTTCTCAGCTTTCTCTATTACTACAACACCGATTTTCATGGAAAAAGGATTAAGAGCAAGTAGACACCTTGGACAAGAGGATGAATATAATTTTAATTCGATTAGCGCCTTGGCAATGACTTAAAAATAGCAATATTTATAGAGTAAAATTCGCTGCTGTTCTGAATTCTTCTAAAATATTTATTTTACGCGAAATGGTTTTTATAACAATAATTAAAATTATGTCATCCCAAAATAGACTATAAAAGCTATCATTTCCCAAATTAAACTTGCTAATCCGATATGTGGATGTTTCAAAAGCTAGGAAATAAGATCGACTCTAAAAGACGTGATTACGGGTAAACTAACAAACTTTTTATATATTTTTATTCGACATATCTTAATCTGATACTGTGATCTAACAATTTAATAAAAATATTTTGCAAAAAATTACAAAAAATTTTATGTACCAAACAGCCTTAAGAGCAGATTTTATTGTACGACTTCTTTTTTTATAAAATCTTTGTTTCTTTTCTTTTTCATAGATTTGTAAAAAACTTGTAAGTTCATTGTAGGAACCAAACTTGAGACCAACGGTAATTTCTTTATTTTCATTCACATTACTCCTATTGTTATTTATGCTAAATGAAGCCCTATTTTCATCTGAAAATAAAAAAAATGAAACATACGAGAATTTATATTCTATTGTAAACAAGACTACCCCCTAGTCTTTGGTACAGGTATGCACGTAATATCATAACCTCAATTCACCAGGTCTTGACTTTTGCATTGCACATACGTATACAACTTAATGTACCAGCTATTACTATTTAATTTCTTAAAACACAGCATTTACCTGTTATATCATCCATATTTAACATATTATATCACTATAAACTGCACTAATTTCATCAGATTTCGCCACAAGATAGAACCTTTGTTTATTCACGTGCCTTTAATTTCTATTTAAGCCGCTCGCGAAATAATTACATCACAACTCTGACGTCATTCACGTGCCGCTAATTCCACCATAAGCGTCACGTTAGTCATGTCATAACAACTCTGGCGTCATGCACGTGCCCCCAATTCCGCAACAAGCGTCAAGGTAACGTGCCTCTAGTCATATCGTGTTTATATAAATAATGAATTAGTTAATTATTTTGATTGATAATTATAAACGTCAAATTGTTTGTAGCTTTGACTTATAAAGAAAAAAGTGAATATGTAATTTTTTCCTTCTAGACGACAAAATTTCATTTTAACATGAAGTAAAGAGTACATAAAATACAATTTTAACAGTGAGGATAGAATAATAGTTATTTATTATACAAGCCGATAAAATTGTATTTTATCTTCGAGAGCATTTTTTAGCGTCGAGACGTCAGTCGAGATGCCAATTACGCTCAAGAAGATAATTAAATTTTATCATCGTGTTTAATATTCTATTTTTTTCTATAGCATTTATTTTAAAGGAAAAAAATTATAAATAATATAACATTTGACATTGACGTTTAAAATTATTACTAATCGAGTCACGTTTTAAAATCTCATTAGTATGGGCGTTGCTAGGATTACAAACAATGTTTATTCTACTTTATCTACCATTTCTGTTAAACTATTACTTTATCTACCCTTGCGGTTAGAATGCTATTTGACCTTTTGATTTGTGTAGAACAAAGCACACTTTAACATTTGCTATAGAAAAAATATAATATTTATCGTCTTGTATAATAAATAACTATTATCTTGTCTACAACATTTAGCAATTTTTTGGTTTTGTTTTTTGTTTTCAAAACAATGCGCAGTCATGTGACAACTGTCATATTTATTCTTTAAAATGTCAGTTTCAATATTTTGAAATCGTACGTATCCTTACTTTTGCAAATGCAACACATGAGTAAAATGCCTTAATTTCTGAATGAACTAAAAATTTACATCAGGAACATGAGTAAGTGATGCACATTCACAACCATCATTTTACTCACTTGTAGCATAAATAACTATTTAGGCCCATATTTCTTACCTGTGTGTGTTAGCATATCATTGTTAAGATCCCCCGTGTGTTTTTCTCCTGTATGTGTACATTCATGTGCTGTTAAATATACTTCTTGTGTGAATGCTTTTTCGCATATATCACATTTGTATGGTTTTACTCCTGTGTGTATTCGCATATGGATCGTAAGATCGCTTTTGCTTAAAAATAATACATAATTAATTGCTTTATGTTAAAGTGCGTAAAAAAATAGTTACCTATAAAAACTTTCTTGGCAAATTTTACAAATGGCATCGATATTATCAGATTCCATTGGAAGAAATTGTTTAACACCTGTTACATCACTTTCGGGGTACGGTATTGGATCACACGTTGAATTTGGTTCTTCTTTGGGTTGATTTATCTGGTGCGTCCTCATATGAGCAATTAAACTGATTTCACGTTTGTATGATTTTTCACACACGGTGCATTTATGAGATTTACAACCATTTTCAACGTCCGAAACTGTTTGAGAATCCTCAAGCATTTCATTATTTTCACCGTTACTTTCCAATTCATCGATATAATCCATAGGTTCTGATTTAACCGTCGTCACATCACTTATATCATAAATTTCAATTAATTCTGGTTTTACTTCTGTCTCTGTTTCTAGCAAGTCTTCGCCAATCCATTTATTTAAATTAAATGTATCATCATTTACTGCAATTTCATTACTGGAATTAACTAATTCCTTCTGTAATAAGTCGGCATTTGAATTCAGCTTTATAAAATCTATTACTTTCTTCAGATCTACAGTATGGTAAATGCCATTTGTGTTATCGATATATTCCTGTATGCGTGCTTGGGTTTCATCACACTTCTTTTTAAAGGTAAATGCCGTCTGTAACGCAGAGAGACACAAACCGCAAATCACACTGTTTGGGACAACGTCAAAATCCTGCAATGTAAAATATGTACAAAGCAATATAAAAGTTAAGGGAATTCTTTTCTTACAAACTCTGGCATACAAAAAGAAATTGTTTCCCTAATTGATATAAAATCCAAATGGGAAAATGTTGAGTCTAAACTTAGGCATGTTGTATTTCCAACACATAAACATATTCTACAAATATCCCGACTTTGATTCATATTTCTGCAGTTAACTAATGCACAATGTTAATTTCATTAAAATCGGATTAATTTGTTAAAATCTTACAAAACCTAAACAAATCGACGCCATTAAACTTAGTACTGTAGATGTATTATGATCTACGGTACATTTGAACTACGCCCGTTCTAAATAGTTCGAACTATTTCAAGGAATAATTTAAATTGTTCGGTTTCAAATGAATTTTCCTTTTTTAAGTTTTAGATTAGAAATCCACTAGTTACCAAAATTAGTTTTGCACGGGGCACTCCTGTTTTAAGTGACCATGCCTGGTACACGCGGATGACATAACCTCAATTTTGTTTTCTTTTGCCTTTTACTTGAAAAATCTGCAAGATAAAATCTTCAGTTGTAGTGTACAACTGCAGTTTATAGGACACATATTTACGTGTAGTTTAAAAAAAAACTGATGTTTTTCTTACTATAATAGGCCTACTTCCTTTTTATTCCGATATTATTCTTATAATGCTGAAGTCCAGCTGTCTACCCATCGTTTAAGCAGCCTTCCCGGTTGTCTGGATGTATCTCTTACCTACAATAGACTACCAAACTTGCAAAGAAGAAAGAATTAGGAACTTATACAAATAATACTGGACATTAAAACAAATCCTCGACATCACTCGATTACGACAATAGACTCGTCGAAACATGTTTTGACTGCACATATGGGAGAAGTTTGTTTTCTGTCGGCGGCTCCTACAGTCAAATTTTTATCTTTACTGTATATTCAACAAACTGCTTTGTCACTTATTATCTCATTCAGACAAATAATCACAACTTAGAAATGAAACTATGTCCAATCCAAAATTGTCTATTTACCGTCACAAATTTACATAAGGATTGCTATACAACATACACTATTTTCTCGCTTTGACCAGCTTTTTCCAAATAAATATAGCGTGCAACTTAAAACCAACCTGATAAAATTCACTCTTCTGCCACACCGACACGAAAAACATTCACTCGCTATCAATGCCAGCAAACAACTGAGTGTTTAGTGTATCCCTACAACGACCACGTACGTGGCCCCTGGCACAGGCTCATATAGCCGCGTGTCCCCGTAAGTGGCCGGTGGCACCGAACGTGTTAAACGATTTTTTGATTTCAGGAATTGGTATGCTACATTAAATAATAGCCGTATCTAAGCAACCAACAAAATAAAGAAAGCAGTGAAACCTTTTGATTTAGCAAAATATAAATTTAATTTTAATCAAAAAAAACTTACTTAACAATTTATACATCTTAAAAAGAAACATTACATTATTGATTTGTCATTTTTACATGAATATAATAATGACATATTTAAAACTAATCCTGTTTAATAGTACAGCTGTTCTAAACTTTTATATAAATCGTGTTCTTTTCCCTGGTGATGTATGGTATTAGATGGCCCAGCTCTACTGAAAGCTTTCAATTCTTTTTTTTGTTGAAGCATCTACATAACCTTCTGCTACAGATGAGCTTTTCCAACTGCCATGACGCTTAATTGTAATTAAATCCCCACCATTATTTGCTAAATGCGACGCTGACGAGCGACGAAAACAATGGCCAGAATATTGATCAGGATTTTGTAACTTAAGATACTTTGCAATAATTCTTGGCATCACACCCATTTTATTTATTCCAATTGGTTGTACTGTACAACGTCCATGTCGGTAATAAATAAAAAATCGTTTGTGGTTTACACAAGCCGGTCTTAAACTAGCATACTTTTTAATCAAATTTATCCAAATTTCATTCGTTATTGTATATAATCTTGGATGATTAGATTTCGTTTTTGATACTGTTACAAAAACCGAATCAGCTTTATATTCAATGTCGTCTATTAACATACTGGTAAGTTCATGGCGCCTGCATGCGCCTGAATAACCCATAATTAATATAACCTGGAAGAAATATTGTTCTAAGTTTATAATTATTTAAATTTAATCTACTCACTTTTATTGCAAGATAATCTATGTCGGGGGCTTCATTCATAAATTTCTCTATCTCGTGATATTCTAATATCTTTGACTTTTTAGGTTTATAACCAGTTGAAGATCTTTTCAAAAGTGATTGTAGCTTCGTGAATTTTGATGTGTCAATATTTCGTCGAACATTTAACAGTGATTTTAATATGGAATACGTTTTCCATAATGTTGAACTTTTATAATTCTTACTCATAATTTGAAAGTATGCAATCAAAACATTTTCTGTAGGTTCTTGTAAGTTGTTTTTGGTGCACCAAACCACGAATTTGTCGTATTCCTTTTCATACACGCTTTTGGATTTACTTGGTAAGGAATTATTCACTGCGTCCGCTTCCACTTCTCTCAATTCTGGCGGTGTTGCTTGTAATTCTTGATTAATTTAATTTTATCAAAATTAGAAATTCAAATTTACAAAGTGCTGACAAAACACACTAATTAAACATTTATGTGCAAAACTACAAACGTCAAACCACTATTGCCAACCTAACTATTCTACCAGAAATATCCCTAATGGAAATTGTCAACTAATTTTATAAAAAAATAATGTAAATGAAAGCCGACACAGATTGGTTATTTTCATAACAAGTGCGGGAAGTTAGCGATTGCGAAACGAATGCAGGACGTTACAGAAACGAGCGCAGCGAGTTTCTGTACCTGCATGAGTTTCGGAATCGCTCTTCTCGCACATGTTATGAACAACGTTTTTCCTACAAACGTTTAGGAATCGTCCTAAACTATCATTTTGTAAGTTTTCAAGTTGTCAAATTTGACATTTCCTTTTCAAGTAATAATCTAGTAAGGATGGTTGCTATGCGATTATCTGATTTTTCAGAAATCGCTGTTACTTTCCGGCACTCTGTGCGGGAAAGTTACTTTCCCGCACTTCCTGTGGGAAAGTGGGCTTTCCTGCACGCAAAATGAGTGTGGGAAAGTAACATTCCTAAACGTTTGTTGGAAAAATAGTATAAAACACTCGTTACAGAAGGCAATTCAAGAACTCGTCCGCAGAAATGTTGCAATTCAATTTTTTACGTAGAATCGAAAATGGTGGTCACTTTGAACATTTGTTGTAAATCTATTAGTCAACCTACTTATTACTTATTACTAATAAACTTTATAAAATTGCTGTTTCGTGATTTGTTTCTTAGAATACCAAGTTACTAGATTGCATTTGTTTTAAACAATGTTCTGTGCAGACACTCAGATTTTAAATTTTTGTGTTTAAATCATAACAGACATCTGTGGTTAAGCTATGTCCATAGATTTTAGAGACACCCTTTATGGAATATATTTTATAAAACTAGCAAGAGTAAAAAACTAGTTAGGATATTTTACGAGCGATACCGGTTGTTGTATTCTTTAGCTTTTATTAAATTATAGCTTTAATCATCAGTTTTTAAAAAGTCCGTTCCTACCTTAGAAGGAAATACATGCTCTTATGGGATATATGTTTGTCTTCATTCAATTTGAAAGTTATCTCAATCATGCCATCCCTTTTTAATAAAACAGTGTTGCCCACAATAATGAGTTGTATTTTAGCAGTCGTAGTTTTGCACAGGACAATGTTGTTCTCCATAAGCCCTGTACTTCTTTCTAAGGTAGGAACGGTCTACAGTTTATTTACAATGTTTAACAGTAGGGAATTTGTTTATTTTCATTTTCGATACTTACCGGAAACAGTAATTCCTGGACTATCAACCGATGCAGACGTAGAAATTTGCATTTGTTTTTGTTGTAGAACTTCCACAAAATTTTCACCTCCTTGAATCATCCTAGCTATTTTTACTTTTCCTTCTAGAGAATTTTCTACATATCTTTCCGCCAGCGATGAACTTTTCGATCCCCCATGGCGCTTCAACACCATCAAATGGGCACCAGCATTTGCGAGAAAATTTGCCGATGTTCGTCGAAAACAATGTCCCGTATACTTTTCGTGATTGTTTAACTTGAGGTATTGGGCAATTTTCTTTGGTGTTCCTCCGATGCTGTGGATTCCAACTCTCTGTGCAATACATTTGCCTTGTCGGTAACCGAGAAACAAAAATTTTTCTTGGAAATTTTTCGGTCGCAATGCAATGTATTTTCTAAATAGCTCTAAAAAATTGATTCCGTTTGCCTCATTTATCACAGAAAACACTCTTCCGGCGTTTGTTTCAAACTGTGGAATCGTAATTACTAATTGAGATCCGGTATCTTCTATGTCGTCGATACTCATCGCGTATAGCTCCTCTCGACGACAACCCCCAGCAATTCCTATCATTGCAATAACCTACGATCAATTAAAATTATATATGAATCATAATCACAGCCTAATTTTATTGTACCTTTGATAAAAGATGCTCTTTATCAAGTGCTTCTTTCAAAAATCGATTAATTTCCTCCCTTGTGAGGGTTTTAGATTGATTTGGTTGATATCCAACATTCGATTTCTTCAGAAACGCCGTCAACTTATTAAATTTAGCTATATTTACATTCTCATGGACAATCAGCATTGATTTTATCATGGAGTATTTGGGCCATAGTGATGAACAGCTACCTTTTTTCGACTAAAAATTAGTAATTTACAGAATACCATTGCGTAAAAAGAAAGGTTTTGCACTAAGAAACTTACTGCATCCAAAAAATATGCTAACATAACATCTTCTTGCACTTCCTGTACTTTATGTGCTTTTTTCCACTCACAAAATTGTTCATACTCTTTTTCGTAACGACTTGCTGACTTTGTAGGAATTAATTTTCCTGTTGTTTCTGCTGCTTTTGAAGAAATTTCAGCACAAAACGTAGAAGAAGCATTTATTATGTCCATCGAGTTTATTTCTAACACATTCACATGAAAAATAATAACCAAAGACAGTTGCTATAGAAAAACTGGTAGTGTGATTTAATACAAAATGCATCGAATAATGGTAACGTATGTTCATTTAAAAAAAATGTAACATACAGCCTAAGACATACTTAAAACAAATTTTCAAAGCACTCTAGAGTTTTTTTTTTAATGAACATACTTTATAACTAATAGTAGATAAGTTTAGATAATTTAAATATTTTTCCATATCTGAATTTTTTAACAGTATTCCTTAATGAATAATGAAAAAAAAATATTTTTTTCTATAGCAAATGTTAAAGTGTGCTTTGTTCTACTCAAATCAAAAGGTCAAATAGCATTTTAACCGCAAGGGTAGATAAAGTAATACTTTATCTACCCTTGCGGTTAAAATGAATAAACATTGTTTGTAACCCTAGCAACGCCCATACTAATGAGATTTTAAAACGTGACTCGATTAGTAATAATTTTAAACGTCAATGTCAAATGTTATATTGAAATAAAATTTTTTCCTTTAAAATAAATGCTATAAATAAAAATAGAATATTATCCACGACTATAAAATTTAATTATCTTCTCGAGCGTCTCGACGCTAAAAAACGCTCTCGAAGATAAAATACAATTTTATGGTCTTGTATAATAAAGAACTATTCTTTGTCAATAACTTAAAAATTTTGCATAAAAAACAATTCTTGTAAACTTTCCACTATTTTTATTATTTTTGTTATATGTATACTGGGTGTTTGACTTAAGGGGCGAACATAGGGAAATAGCATGGAAATTGTATATACAGGGTGTTTCTTAAATAGAGGTCAAAAATCCAGGGGCGTATTGTGAGGCCTAAAATAAGATTTTTTTGTTATATAAACATGGGGTCTTAGGGCAGCCGGTGTCGAGCTACAGAGTGTCAAAAATTTAAAAAAATAACGGTTTTTTATTTTTAATTTTTATACCGCTTGAGGAAATTTTACCAAATCCGGTGTACAGTGTGTCCTAAATTCGACATGGATGTATGGGTAACTTTGTTATTTGTACAGTTACGGTAAAACCGATTGCACGTTATTGGGCAAACTTTTTGGGACTAATTCTATGGTGGAAACAGAAATGGGCGATCTTCTTTTGTTTTCGAGTTATTACGCTAAATTGAAAATTACTCCAATTCTACTAAGTCTTATTACATCTTTATTTATAGAAATATCTGAAAATAGTATAGAGTTTATTTATAGATATTTTTACGTAGATTCCAGTGGCGTACATAGATTTTTTCCAGTTGCTATGGTGTTTCAGTTACAGTATAAACTTATGTTTTTTTAAACTTCAAATTTGATCATGGCTGGTCTGCTTTTTGTAAATAAAATGCAAATTATTTATTGCAGTTTTTAAGCTATTTCTTTCTTAAACAAGCAACAAATTCAAGTAAAGTAGTATCAAATTAAGCGCATTTTTTTGTCGTTCGATTGATACCACTATCAATCCTATCAACTCAAACGGGGAGCAGGAATCTGCATATATACGATTTCCCATGATATTTCCCTATGTTCGCCCCTTAAGTCAAACACCCGGTATAAAATACTACATGGTCTTTTAGCAGAATACTTACTGGAAGAATTAACTTTTGTTGGGGATTTACACAACTACAATACTAGATCTCAAAATAATCTTTATGTACAAACAGTAACCACAAATTACAGCCAAAATAATATATTTCATAAAGGCCTAATAATGTACAATTCATTACCTAATTTTGTTAAGGAAAGTGGTAATATTAATTTATTTAAGTCAAATTGTATAAAAATTATAAAAGAAAATATTACTTAATTTATAATTTGTGATATATAAATATGTAGTATGATTAAATATCTCTTGATAAATAAATATATTGATATGTTTTGAATGATCCTTTGATATAGTGAGTTATAAATACCTTTAAAATTATGTAAATTTAATGTTAAAAAAAAATGTAAATAGTTGTTAAGTTAAAGATTTAGTATTGTAGATAAGTAGGATAGAATATCTAAGGGTAATATAAAATGAAAAAAATAGTTGAATATTAATTTGATTAAATGAAAGTTGGTTTTTGAAAATTCTCAAAAAGCTTAATTAAATACCATAAAATATTCTAAAACCAAATTAAAATATAATCAGTTGAAATATTGTGTGAAGAGGATTATTGTTATATGAAAATATAATTTTGAATTTTGAATAAATAAAAATTTTATAAAATAAAATTTATTTTGGAGAAGTTGTTATAAATTTGGATATTGGTGAAGTATGTATTCATTTGATAAAGAAGGAAAGTGTGTTGTGGGTTGGAAGATAAGAGAGATTTTTGGTGGAGTTGGAGTCAGGGCCTGTCAGGGGGAAAAGTGTATTGTTGGAAAGAGGTTGGAACAGTGTTTGGTGAATTAGAAATCGAGGCAGGAAGTGTAATTGTACGAGTTGTTTTTGAAAAGGTAGTTTGTAAATTTTAATATTAGCAAGTGTTATTAAAATTTATTTTTTTTGTTTGTTAAGATTTGCATAATTTTGAAGGTGTTTGAAATTTAACTTTGTGAATTTTATAAAAGATTAAAATTCATGAATGCGATCCCTTTGGCGACCTTGAATTAGGAGATCTTTGAAAATTTACAAAAATTATTTAACAAACTGAGCTAGCTAGAATTTTTAAAAATAAAATTGTGTGCATTTATCTTAATTAGTAAGAGCATATCAATATACCGGGTGTCAACGAAACCTGGGGCACTCCCATATTTATTTATTTATTAATATATCTAACTGAAATTTGGTATATGTAATATACTCTTTAAATGGCATTTGTTGACATAGGAAACAAGTTTCTGTCGCTTCCGGTTTCGCCGGAATTGACATCAACGTTCTTATTTTAAATGGAACACCCTGTATATTTATACATTTTTGGAATCTCCATTCAATTTTACATATGGTGATATCAAGTCTGAAACATTTTGATGACAAAGTAAATATTAGCAGAGTTTATTTATTAATCTAGGATGCCACGACCTGCGTAAAATGGAAGTCAAGGTGCTACAACACCCAAAACAAATTATTTTAGCACTTCAACTGCAGCAAGTCCGTCACTTTGCATTTCAGTTGTTTCACTTGTTTTGAAACCCAGTATCTAGATTTAAATGTCCAAAATATGTTTTTTTTGAACGGAGACTGTTATTCCGAATTAAATTTTCATATTAATCCCGCATTATTGGTATCAATAAAATCCTTGAAAAACGCTCGTTTTTAATATCCCAGTGTCCCACCCTAGTGCCATTTGAAAAAATAAAGTTATTCTCGAAAAAGCATTTTTACCAACTTTAGGCCATTCTAATACAGCAACTAAAATACCTAGTTAAAGTTTTAAAACAATTTGTCTCGAGTGTTGGGGCACCTTCACTTTCATTCTGCGCAAGTCATGGCACTCTAGATTAATTTCTGCATAAATTTACTTTGTCAGCAAAATGTTTCGAACTTGATAGTACCATACGTGAAATTGAATGGAGATTCCAAAAATGTATAAATATACAGGGTGTTCCATTTAAAATAACAAAGTTGATGTCAATTCCGGCGAAACCGGCAGTGACAGAAACTTGTTTCATATGTCAACAAACGCCATTTAAAGAGTATATTACATATACCAAATTTCATTTAAATATCTTTAAAAATAAAAAATTTATGGGGGTGCCCCAGGTTTCGTTGACACCCGATATACTATATCGTCGCCTCAGAACCAAGTTATTCTATGTCCACTTTTTTTCCAAATTCGGGTTTTTGAATTAACTTATTCTATGTCCGGAGTTCTATTGTGCCAATTTATACCAAGTTGATCGACGCCTGTGCATTTCGTTATAACAGAGAGTCGTTTTTATTCTATGTCCCTCAAATATTTTAAGTATTCGGACCGGGATAGTCTATGTCCGTGCAACCAATACGATGCGTCAGATTAACATCACGTGAAGTCACACTAGTGGACAAGTGGACATAGAATAAAATTGCAGAAATAGTTTAAACATAAGCACGCGACATAGTAAACGTTATACGTTCGTCTTTGATTGATCTTTTGTCTTTTAAAAAGAGAAAGTGTTTTAATAAAATTTTGTGTTTGTAATTAATACTTAGAATGTGCAGTGGACATAGAATAATTTGATAAAATAATATAATTTTATTTTTGTTTAAAATTATTGTATGTCCATAGCATATTTTTTTCTTAATGCTGTTTTTCCATTTTCTTCAAAAAATACCATTAAACTTCTATTTGAATTTATTTAAAAAATCATAAATTTAAATTTAAGAAAAACAATATGTGTTACAAAACACTTGAACATTTTCGTTCATGTATCTAAACTTTAAAACTCGTTTCCTGTAAAATTTTAAAAAATGGAGATGTAATAACCTGGTTCTTAGGCGACGATATATTAGCAAATAACGTTGCAGATGTTCTCCGGAAGCAGTGACCGGTATATGCAGAAGAGTTGGGTAATTTCAAAAATTCGGCAATTTTTTGAGGGATTTTTCCAAAAGTGTTGACACCTACTGGTTGACTAAGACACTTCCCTTTTCTATATGTCACAAAAAATCGTCTACTCTCTACAGTTGACGGACGAAGAGCAGCGTACTTTCTAAAAATTATCAACCAATCTTCTTGTCCACTAGTTACTGTAAAACTCCGGTGTATATGTGTCTTAGTATTGGGTATATTAACAGTTAACACAGCATCTTTCTCTTGTAAATCGTCTATGGTTAATTTCATGAGCTCGTCTCTTCGGCAAGCTCCAGCTACTCCCAATATTAATGCAACCTACAATAAATTTTAGTATTAATCGGAAAATATAAACTATAAACTAAAAGTCATGTTTACCTTCATCATCAAAAATGATTCATCTGGTGCTTCAAGAAGAAATCTACTGATCTCGGTTCTAGTAAAAATACGGGATTTTTTTGCTCTATAGCCCACAGATTTTCCTTTCAGGAAAGCACTTAATTTTGAAAACTTCGAAATGTCTACATTATCTTCAATTATCAAAGAAGTTTTCAGCATGGAGTACGAAGACCAAAGAGTGGATGACTTCATTTTCTTGGAATTTTCGGCGAAATAAGCCAAAAGTACATTTTCCGTAAATTCCTTAATATTTTTCTGTTCGCACCATGTGACAAATATGCTGCGTTCTCTAATATACCTTAATTTGGATTTCTCAGGTAGTAATTTCAGAGATGCAGCATTTGCAGCTTCAACAACAGTAGGAGGAGTATTCGGGAAATCTTCACAATCACCTTCATTCATTTTGAATGGTTGAATGTTTTTTATAAATTATTATTATGTATGTCAAAATTATGAAAATCACAATTTGAAAATTTGTAACAAACGTTATTTATCAGTCTCCCTAGCAATGAAACAAATTCACTCATTTCAATATAGAGTAGACTGTGATTTTAGTTATTACTTTTTTAAAAAATGACATTTGATGAATATCATGTTTTGCAAAAATATTTAATTTTTTTATGGAAATGTGGTTGTAGAAAAAATTGCGTGTAATACATGTGATGAAAACTCTTTGCCACACTAATGTGATTGCAGCACTGACTATCGCTCGTGCAAACAAAAGCTTTCAACACTTGTATTACAATATACTATTCTATCCTCACCATTATTTGTATAAATATTGAATTAGTTAATTATTTTGATTGATAATTATAAACGTCAAACGTCAAATTGTTTGTAGCTTTGACTTATAAAGAAAAAAGTGAATATGTAATTTTTTCCTTTTTTAACATGAAGTAAAGTAGGTACATAAAATACAATTTTAAAACAGTGAGGATAGAATAAATTAGTTATTTACATTACAAGTTGCGAAAGTTTACTTTTAGGTGCAAGGTGTTTTTGAATTGTCGAGTCTAATTAAAAACTCCGAGCACCTAAAGGGCTTTCGCAGCGTGTAATGTATTAAATTTTTCATGCTCCCCTCGACATTTAACCACCGTAAAAGATGAAATTATAATAAAATAAAATGATTCCGTGATTAATAAGGTGGGTTGTTGTCAACGTTACTACGGTAACAATACCGTACTATTTATTTTCGCTTTTGCTCGTGCTACCAGGCTACCAAAGTAACATACCAGGCTACGAAAGTAACACTTTCGCAGGGGGGAGCATGAAAATAATATTTATCGTCTTGTACCATATGAACAAAAATTATTTAGATAAAGGGTGGCTTTGGAATTCTGAACGTACCTTGCATGTTTGATTCATCGTCAATAGTTGAAATTATATAGGTTTTGTAAGCTAATCAGCTTGTCAAATAAAGCTTAGTTATGAAACTACGGGTTTACTTTCAATTTATTACATTAGATGTTGAAAATGGCCACCATTCTCATGCAAACATAAATTTACACGCCTTTTCATGTTTTCAAATGCGTTTCGGAGCATTTTGGGTGTGATATTAGCACATTCTTCAACTATTCGGTTTCGCAACTCAGGAAGTGTGTGAACTGGTGTCTTAAAAATTACGTTTTTTAAATGTGGAAAAACGAAGTAATCTAGGATAGTCAAATCTGGTGATCTTGGCGGAAATTCGGGTATACAACGTAAACTGATCAGACGATCACCAAAAAATTGTCGTAAATAAGCGATAGATTGCGGAGTCGTGTGAGAAGTGGCACCATCATTTTGGAAATATCCCTGTTGTAGCTCATCTTCGTGAAGTTGGTTTATGAAGGGTTCTAAGATGTTGTCTCGGTACCTTTGGGCATTGATGGTTCCTTCAAAGAATATGGGTATCAATCGTCTGCGAGAAACACCAATCCATACCCCAACTTTCTGGGAATGCAACGGAGACTCACGAAATATGTGAGGGTTTTCAGCACTCCACATCCTCATGGTTTGTGAATTGATATACCCTGACAAATGAAACCAAGCCTCATCTGTAAAGAATGTCAAATCCAAGAGGTCATTGTTGTGCATGCAGTAAATGTTGGGTGAACCATTGGCAATATAACACGCGCCTGTTATGATCAGGCGGTAACAATTCATGATAAGCCTGAATCTTGTAAGGAAATAAACCAATGTCCCTCCTCAAAATTCTTCTGCATGTACCATAAGATACGGGAACTTGCTATGTGAGTCTTCACAATGATGTTGTTGGTGCTTCATTCATAATCTCTCGAACATTTTCAATAGTCTCCTCTGTACGAACCGTTGACCTGCCACCACCGTCCTTATGTGTTACGCTTCTTGTTTCTCTGAACAATCGCACACAATTCCGGACCACATTGAAAAAGTCAGCTTCCAAGAACACAAAATCAGGAAACTGTTGTCGAAATTCAACCGGGCAAGTTCCATTCACCATTTTCAAAATTTCCATTACGAAAATAAGATTCAATGATGAAGCTTTATGTAATTACGAGAATACCATGATGAATAAAAATTCAAATCGAAACTGACATTTAATTGACATGTAGAACCAACAACAAGCTGAACCTATCAAAGACAGTGGGCGCATTCAGGGACGCTCAGAGGCTGATGCGCTAAGTTAGCAAAGTCCCTGAACAGACACGCTGTGAAAAAGCTTGCAGTAAGCCGCTGAGAAAATTGCTCAGCGTATAATTTGTTAGCCGACTTTGTCAGCGGTGTCAAAAAAGGGAGCGGGAAACTCACAAACTTAATAATTTGAATAAAAACATATTAATTAGGGTGAGCTGGTACACATAGTCCATAATAATTTGAAGATTATTAGCCAGAATTTCTTTAATTTTTGATTTATTACATAATAGTGAAAGTAACACCTAACCTTACAAAACAACTAACAAACTGTCAAAACAGCTTACTATCAGACGTTTCATTCAGGGAAATACTGTTTGCTGTCATTTAGCATAAGCTGACTAAATTACCGCTTAGCTAAGTGGCTGAGCATCCCTGAATGCGCCCAGTGATTTTGTTCACCATGGCCATCCCTTATCTCAATAATTTTTGTTCGTATGGTATAATAAATAACTATTATCGCCAACCGTCAGTAGAGCCATGCATTCCCATAGCGATTTTCGAAGGAAACAAACACTTTATCTTACTGTACAAATCTAGTATATTGTATAACTAGTGCTGAAAGTTGAATATTTCACACGAGTGTGAAAGTTGAGCCACGAGCCTCTGGCGAGTGGCTTAATCACACGAGTGTGAAATATCCTTTCAGCACGTGTTTTACACTATACTTTTCCGACGACCATTTTTCCAATTTTTCATTTAAAAAAATTTGAACCAGCACCACACTTGCAACACTTTGACGTTTTAAATATTTATTTTTTAACAAATGACGACTTTTGACGTTGCCCGCCGACTGCTTTGTGTGGTTTAGCGTGTGCAAAGTTTTGCACACGGGCATTTCACACAGTTTCGTTGCTATGCGAAATTTGTTATTTTCAATACTAGTAAACCGTGTGAAATGAGTCATTTTTCATAGTGGTCGTCGGAAAAAACATTTTACCTGCCGCTAATATTTATCAACATAACCATGACTGTATGACATTAAACAACAATCGTTTGTTGCTGTCACAGCTCCAACAATAAAAGTTTTGTCGCGAGTTATTTATAGAAAATAATGGAATACATTCAATTATACATTTTTACGGTTGGCGATAAAATTTTGTATGCACCACGTCAGTAAAGTGTCTTTATCGAACTCGCCTCGCTCGGCTCATAATCTCAGACTCGTTCGATAAAGAATCACTTTACTGACTTGGTACATAAATAACTATTACCTTGTCTACAACATTTAGCAATTTTTTGGTTTTGTTTTTTGTTTTCAAAGCAATGCGCAGTCATGTTAAAAGTTAAAATGTCAGTTTCAATATTTTTAAATCGTACATATCCTTACTTTTGCATATGCAACACATGAGTAAAATACCTTAATTTCTGAATGATCTAAAAATTTACATCAGGAGCGTGAATAAGTGATGCAACGATCATTTTACTCACTTGTAGCATAAATAACTATTTAGGCCCATATTTCTTACCTGTGTGTGTTAGCATATCATTGCTAAGATCCCCCGTGTGTTTTTCTCCTATATGTGTACATTCATGTGCTGTTAAATATACTTCTTGTGTGAATGCTTTTTCGCATATATCACATTTGTATGGTTTTACTCCTGTGTGTATTTGCATATGGACCGTAAGATCGCTTTTGCTTAAAAATAATACATAATTAATTGCTTTATGTTAAAGTGCGTAAAAAAATAGTTACCTATAAAAACTTTCTTGGCAAATTTTACAAATGGCATCGGTATTATCAGATTCCATTGGAAGAAATTGTTTAACACCTGTTACATCACTTTCGGGGTACGGTATTGGATCACACGTTGAATTTGGTTCTTCTTTGGGTTGATTTATCTGGTGCGTCCTCATATGAGCAATTAAACTGATTTCACGTTTGTATGATTTTTCACACACGGTGCATTTATGAGATTTACAACCATTTTCAACGTCCGAGACTGTTTGAGAATCCTCAAGCATTTCATTATTTTCACCGTTACTTTCCAATTCATCGATATAATCCATAGGTTCTGATTTAACCGTTGTCGCATTACTTATATCATAAATTTCAATTAATTCTGGCTTTACTTCTGTCTCTGTTTCTAGCAAGTTTTCGCCAATCCATTTATTTAAATTAAATGTATCATCATTTACTGCAATTTCATTACTGGAATTAACTAATTCCTTCTGTAATAAGTCGGCATTTGAATTCAGCTTTATAAAATCTATTACTTTCTTCAGATCTACAGTATGGTAAATTCCATTTGTGTTATCGATATATTCCTGTATGCGTGCTTGGGTTTCATCACACTTCTTTTTAAAGGTAAATGCCGTCTGTAACGCAGAAAGACACAAACCGCAAATCACACTGGTTGGGACAACGTCAAAATCCTGCAATGTAAAATATGTTGAAAGCAATATAAAAATTAAGGAAATCCTTTTCTTACAAACTCTGGCATACAGAAAGAAATTGTTTCCCTAATTGATATAAAATCCAAATGGGAAAATGTTGAATCTAAACTTAGGAATGTTGTATTTCCAACACATAAACATGTTCTACAAATATCCCGACTTTGATTCATATTTCTGCAGTTAACTAATGCACAATGTTAATTTCATTAAAATGGGATTAATTTGTTAAAATCTTACGAAACGTAAACAAATCGACGCCATTAAACTTATTACTGTAGGTCAATGCTGTAGGTAGATGTATTATGATCTACGGTACATTTGAACTACGCCCGTTCTAAATAGTTCGAACTATTTCAAGGAATAATTTAAATTGTTCGGTTTCAAATTAATTTTCCTTTTTTAAGTTTTAGATTAGAAATCCACTAGTTATCAAAATTAGTTTTGCATGGGGCGCTCCTGTTTTAAGTGACCATGCCTGTCCATGCGGATGACATAACCTCAATTTTGTTATTTTTACCTTTTACTTGAAAAACCTACAAGATAAAAGATAAAATCTTCAGTTGTAGTATACAACTGCAGTTTATAGGCCACATATTTACGTGTAGTTAAAAAAAACGGACGTTTTTCTTACTATAATAGGCCTATTTCCTTTTTATTCCGATATTATTCTTATAATGCTGAAGTCCAGCTGTCTACCCATCGTTTAAGCAGCCTTCCCGGTTGTCTGGATGTTTCTCTTACCTACAACCTACAATAGACTACCAAACTTGCAAAGAAGAAAGAATTAGGAACTTATACAAATAATACTGGACATTAAAACAATTCGTCGACATCACTCGATTACCACAATAGACTCATCGAAACATGTTTTGACTGCACATATGGGAGAAGTTTGTTTTCTATTTGAAACACCTTGCTTCAGATTTTGACCCATTAACACGGCTACGAACAAACAAACAATTAAATTAATATTCCGCTGAATAACAAACTAGGTATCCAAAATGGTAAGAGACAACAAACCAGAAACCACCAGACTGCTGGGGAGACCACCGAACCGCTGGATGAACATCGCAAGAAGGCCATGGGCCTAGTAAAAGATGAAGACGAGGAAAAAGATTTGAGATTAGAGGAAAAATTCGTAATTTGTTTTTATTGAATAGGATCTAATCTTGCGGGTGTTAAGTATTTCAATACATGCTGACTTTCTTTCTTTCTCTTCTTTCCATTATATCTCATGGTGTCGGGGACTTGAGCTTTGAGCCACTGTTTATATATTTTTCCTGTATCTAGCTAGGGTCCGTAACTGTGCTATGGTTTGTCGTCTTTCTCTGGTTGTTTCTTGGGCGTTGTCTTCCCATTTGATTCTAGGTCCTCCTCGAGCCCTTTTTCCTTCACATCTCATCTGAAAGATCTTTTTCAGGTATCGTTCGCTGTTTATGGGGATTAGATGCCCATACCACTGGAGTTGGTTCCCTTTTATGTCCTCTACCATTAGCGCAAGCTTTAGTACCTCCCGCATTCTATGCCTCCGTGTCTTGCCTGCTGTGCCTTAGATATTTCATTTCTGCAGATGTTACCTTAGATTTCTGCTTGTTTATTAACGCCCATATCTCGGCTGCATACACATATATCAACATTGGAGCGTACCATATTGGTTTGTATAGCTGCATATTTCCTTACTTACTCAGCTCTTTTTTTCCTATCAGAGTACTGTTTATTTGATAATATATCTATTTCCTTTGTTTATTCTGTTTTTGACTTCTTGGTCTATTCTTTCATCTTTGCTAATCAGTACCCCAAATATTCATATATTTCATACAGTGTGTCTTACTTTAGATGGCACCACCCCAGTATTTTTGTTATAGCTACAGGGTGTTGGGAAAAGGTCGCATCCCAGTAGCACTATAGCGTACAGTACAATTTAAATAAGATTAATCTGATGTTGAAAATCATCCCTAGCCGTCAATTTTACAAATACAGCCATTTTTATACAAACTAAATTAAACAAAACTAAATTAACAAAAACAATAACTTATGAACTTATAAAAACTTATAAAATATGTTGAAAATTTCCTCCGTTGACCTGGACACATAACTGTGCCCTCCGTATTAAATTGGGCTGCAAATTTTGTAGCATCTCGGGAGTTATTTCAGCAACGGCGGCATTTATTGGTTGTTGCAAGTGGTGTATGTCATTTATAGATTCAGCATACACCCTGTCCTTTAGAAAGCTCCACAAAAAGAAATCCAAGGGCGTAATATCAGTGCCCTGGAAAGTTTTCATTGCACCAAATCCTTACAGCTCTACCATAGTGAGAAGGAGCTCCATTCATTTGGTACCACATGTTCGCACGTAAATTTAACGGAACCTCTTCTAACAATCCCGGGAAATCGTTCTCCAAAAACTGTAAGAAGTTGTTCGCATTTAATCTTGAGGGGAAAACATACGGCCCTATTAAATTGTCATTTAGGATGCCAGCCCACAGATGTATTTGGTTATTTGGTATCTATGTTGGTGTCTGCTAGCCCTTATAGCATGTGGATTCTCTACTGACTAGATATGATTATTGTGGCGGTTAAAGACACCATCCTGGGTAAACATTGACTCATCCGTCCATAAAATTTGCGATAGAAAATTCGGATCGTCATCGTGCCTCCTCAGTAGCCACTGGCAAAGCTCCAACCTTCGAGCTTCATCACCCGGCACAAGAGCTTGAACTCGAGAGTAACGGTAAGTATGGTAATTGTCAACTAGCAAAATGTCATGGACTGTATGACAATCCACACCAAACTCCCTTGCCATTCCTCTTACACTCCTGCCAGGTGCTTCTTCTACGGCAGCTAAAACAGCTTCTTCTAGTTCTGGTGTTCAAACAGCTAGCGGGCGGCCGTAATCTTCCGTGGGTGGCATAACTTGTCCTCTTTCCCTGAGCCGTTGTTCCACACGACGGATTACATTTTTGTCAGGATGGCGTCCTCCGGGAAATCGCTGTGTGTAAATTCGAGCTGCTTCAGTTGCATTACCGTTTGCCTGTCCTAAGCACAATAACATGTCGCAATATTCGTTAAACTGGTATTCCATTGATTGTAGGCACTAAAATTGTGTAAATGTTCTTATGTCAAACTGGCCTCACACAAACGAACTAAGAAAAACTTGACATTCATATGCCAACTTTCTTTTTTCAATTTTTTTTTAAATAAGGCAGTGTTGTCAAGATGAACTAATGTCCTTCTTGGTAATTCTTAAGACAAAATAAATTTGGAATTTTACAGATTTTCTTTATTATTGTCGTTCAAGATTAATGATTTCGTGGTATAATGAGTTCAGTGGCGTTTTCTGATTTTGGAAGTTGGGCGTTAAAACCTACACATCATGACATAAAAAAAATTACTTAGTCGAAATGAAGCACCGTATAATGCGAAAAACAAGAAAATAAGACACAAAAAACTTACTTAAAAAATAACAAAAACAAAATACATTCTGTCACTTATTTTACATTTACACATTATTTAAATTCTAGTTCAATCCTTCTCTCTTTCTCTAAAAATTTTTTGATAACATCTTCATAAAATTTTGTATCCTTTTTGCGTAGTTTAATCAGCAAGTCTTTTTCTATTGAAATTAAGCTGAGATTGGTCATCCTCTCTTGCCCTTGTGTAGAACGACAATGAGTGTGTATTCTTTTCAACGCTGAAAAAGAACGTTCTACGGAAGCTGTTGTTGTGGGAATAGTTGATATGAGTTGGGCCAGTTTATAGATTTCCGAAAATCCACCTTTCAAATTCATTTCATTTAAATATTTTGGTATATCTATAGGATTTTTGCCGTTTGCTTCATTTAAAGTATACCAGACGTGAAGTTCGTTTTGAAGTTTACTATAACTGAAGTAATCGCCGTAAGTATCTTGTAATTTTTTCAACAACTGGATGGGAAAATCTTCTCTTTTGGTAAAATTTTTAATTTTTGAAGGATTTAATAAGTCAAAAAATTGTAGTTTTTCAAAAGATTTAAATCGATTATCTATCTGATTTTGAATATTGTCTATTATCTCAAAATAAATACGCCTGTAATAATCTTTTCCCTCTGCAATTCTTCTTCTACTAGATTTTTGGAAATCTTCCCTAACATACCAACATTTTCGGTTACAGATGACCGGCTAACACCGTAACAAACAGGTGATACCGTCCTTACCTTGAAACAATGAACAGTATGCAACTACTGGGAAATGCAGTCGCAACGTTCAGGAAGTTAAATTTATATTTAACGCCTTGCTTAGTACTTACCGAAGTGCACCTCCCACCTCCCGCGCTCCGACAGCCGATCGTAGTATTATTGTAGTATACTGTGATAGGACGTTGTTATTCATATTAACAGCTTCGCCTAGCCGGACTAACCAATTCTAGTATATTTTTAATTTTCGGAAGGTTTTTAATAACATGCTTTAAAATATAGGAGGTAGGAGGATTTTTAAATAAAAAATCTTTATGTATTTTTTGATTAGGCGTTAACACACACCTTGCACACCCAGAAAAAACGCCACTGAATGAGTTACTTTTTAATAAAATCGAGTATATTTATAATTTATAAGTAAAGATGCTGTAATGTCGTCTTAAGTTTTAGATTAGGAATTCTTGTAGTATCCTAAATAGATAAGGTAGAAAGATTTTGAAGGCAGTTTTATGATTAATTTTGAGCGGCAAATATGGTAGTATTGTGCGAGTGCGACCTTTTCCAACACCCTGTATATTCTAAATTCAAAATTTCATTAAAAACAAAAAATTTTGAAAATCCAGAAAATTCGAATAATAATCTCACAAGTTTGCCATGATTTTTTATTTTATTCTTTTAATTCAATGCAATAACAAAAAACGATGCTTAATTACTTAAAACCTTCGGATGGCCAGGTGGGGTGACTTTGTCACCCCAGCACTCGTTTTTCTGTCATATTTCCTTGTTTTCGAAATTGCAGTTTGGTGATTTTTTTAGCTGAGTTTTTCACCTTCCTATTCATTATAGTAAACTTAATTATTTTCCAAATCAAGACACTTAGTTGAAAAAAAATAATTTTGGATTGGGGTGAGTTAGTAACCCCACGTGAACCATGTGACTATAGCGAAAACAAAAATATGTACCTCATGTAACGACCAAGGAAATTAAATAACTTTTAGTAACTGATCTGCGTACTTATATGCTTGTTTCTTTTAGTAATTGCATTTGTTTAATTCTCCATATTTAAAAAAATACATTGATATAGCATTGTACCATTTCCTTGTATTCCAGCCAATATTTACTTTCATTTACTATTGTGTTGTGCATGTACTTCTAGATTAAGGTGTTTTTTGTTCTAATACATAATTTTTGAAACATTCCTCACGTTTTACTATGTGCAAGTACTCTAAAAACGCAAAAAACGTATGGGGTGACTTAATCACCCCACCTGGTCTTTAGTGTTTTACATTTCCACCTGGCCATCCGAAGGTTAATAACGGTATTTTCAACTAAATCACCATTAGCATATAAGTACACATTTTTCTATTCGTTTTTCTAAAATAAAGAATTTTCAAAATTTTTTGTTTTTAATGAAATTTCGGATTTAGCTTATTTGAACGATTCTGAACAACTTTTATTAACAAGGTTTTTTAAAAGTGAAACGGCCTATATGCAACCGGCCCTAAGTGTTCGTTAAGAGCATATTGTTCTTGAAACGTGCGCTCACATTTTAACGAGTTCTCTCTTGTATGTATTCGCATGTGTTTCTTAAGGTAACAGCTTTCAGTACCTACACTTAGAGCAAAGAGCAGTATATCTCTTAAAAAATATATAGTTCACCGCAAATGGCGCCATCGCCCTTTCAAATTGCGTCTTGGCTAAATAAAGTGGGCAGGCCTTATATGTAATATTAATTCAGCGGGCCTTGGCGATAACTCTCTAATATTTAAATTCTCCCGCTTATAACTATTAGTTCACCCAGCTGCCATGAGCGCGCTGAGATCGTTGCGGTTTCCTATTTTATATTTAGCCACAGATTACTTATTTAGCTTAGGGCTTAGGATTGGTCTTTCTTGTTTAATGGTCTGTGCACTGCTCGTAGTGAATTATGCATAGCATTAATGCTTGACCAAACACATGAATACTTGACAGATTAATGAGTAGTCCTGGACAAAATTAATTAAACGTGACTTTTACTGGAAAGATAGATTTATAGCCCAAGCAACAGGGAGATAAAACAGGCCTTACCTGGAAAAAATTCAAGGAGTTTTGAAAATTGGCAATTTTACTCAGTTTAGTGACCCGCCCAACATACTATATTTGCGACCTTGGCGGGCGTCCGCTGGCTCCGCCATATTGGAAAATGGCGACCAAAATCCAAGTTTTTGACAATATCTCCCTTCCAAGACGTCCTACATAGAAAATACCCATTACACAAATTGTAGAGAAGTAAATTCTCTACAATTTTTGTCTGAAATATTTTTTTTCAAAATAATTTTTTTTTTAAATAATCGCATTTGAAGTGCGGTGTATTTTTAACAACTACATAAATGCTACCTTGTCACCCGAAATTTTACTCGCTATCGATTTAGTTATTAAGTTATTATCAATTGTCATTTTTACTCGTTTCCACACTACCATGAGGTAGAGTAGCCGGCCCGTTTTGTTTATTGTGGTTTCCCCAGTAGGCCTATACCACGTCTTTGCTTTGGATTCACCTTTATACCTTCCTCCGTTTCGCAACTTTGGATGGACCAGGTGTGTTAAAGTCTACTTCGATAGTGTTTGGTTGAGTGGCGTCCTCCTCTTCTGTAATCTCTTCTTCAGAATCCTCTTCCTTATCGTTATCGTATGCTGGCAGTGTATTGAGTGCCGTTTCGATTTCTTCTTCTAGAGTCAAGAGTCGCCTTGTTTCCATGCTCAAGGAGAGATTCGAGGCTTCAGGTTTCGTCGTTCATCAGCAACAGAAGATGCTGATACGTTGATCATAAGGACAGTGATCAATAATATGTGCTCATCATTTGATTCTGTTCTGATTGTGGGAGAAGACATCGACTTCCTTGTTCTTTTGGTAGCACCGGCGCGAGATAATCCAAACATTTATTTCCTAAAGCCCGGCAAAGGAAAAACTACAGAACAAGTTTATTCTACACAAAGTTTGGAGGCTGAACAAACAGTGGCAGACAACATATTGTTTTTACACGCTTTCAGCGGTTGCGAAACGACGTCTGCAATCTTCGGTCAAGGAAGAAGAAGTTCCTGAAGATGTTTATAAATTCGAAAGAATTAAATTAGACTGTGCAAGTGTCCAAGCAAGAAAGTGTAGATTCCGACACCATTGCGGCTGCAGGAGAACAGTTCCTAATTGCACTCTACGGAGCTTCTCAAACAAATATATCTTTGGATTCTCTCCGGTACCAACATTTTACCCGATCGGCGACAAAGAGTAAGTTGAATCTGGCTTCACTCCCACCCACAGCAGCAACAGCATGCCAGCATTCATTCCGAACCTACCATCAAATAGAGACTTGGTAAGGTGTTTCAAAAAATCCGGAAGAATGGGGATGGAAGAGAAGTAAGACTGGACTTACTCCAATCAGAACAACTGAAGCCCCTGCTCCTGACGTACTCCTTAAATTCCTGTACTGTCAATGCAAAAAGAGATGCGGCTCGACATGTGGCTGCAGAAAAGCTGGTTTAAAGTGTTCCATCATTTGCATGTATTGCAAAGGAGATTCCTGCGAAAACGTTGCTGAAATTTTGAACAACTCCGAAGACGAAGAAGAAGAAATCGAAACGGCACTTGTAGCGACAATTTAACTATAGAATTAACAGTAGAAAAAGTATCGTTACAATCAATGCCGGGCGGCCAACTAGTCCAGCTAGGGCACAAAGTTCTAATAAAATAATGAAACACAATGGTAACCAAAATGTATCTATTAACATAAAGAAAATTACATAACGAAATTCTTGAATATATAAAAAATTACCAGGTATAAAAATTAACACAAGTTGTACCATCAAAATTAATTTAAACAAAGTACCGGAAGTAATAAAGATCGGTGTTATATTAACTGAAGTAAAATAATGAAGTTTAAACACACCAATGTGATCTTAATCACTTTCGGGAAATAAATAATCAAAATAAATTGGAAAACCATATATACAAAATAATTAATACTAACAAATTATCACTTACTACTTAAATTACAAATCCGATATCCAATATTTATAAAATCTTCTTAATTCTTAACTTCTTTGATAAAATGACTTCGTTGATAAAATGACTTGGAGAACAGATTGTCAAACCAAATGGAACCAATGGAAAATTCCACAGGAAAGTTCCCAGATGCTTTCTGCACAAAATGGAGTTGAAACGCCATTTTAATCTTCAGGCATTCAAAATGGAAAAAAACCAGCTAATCAAAAGTTAGTTAAAAATGCGTTGAAACAATGGGCTAGAATAAAAAAGGCAATAATTGCCTTTTAAAATCGGAAAAATTGAGGACTTAGAATCCAAAATCCCTGTTTAATATTTCTGGAAAGAAATAGGATTCAATCTTCACCATTTCCCATATAAAGATTTCCAAATTAGGAATTTACTTCAAAGAATCATCGTAAAAATTAACGATGTGAAAAATACATCTTGACTCTTCAAAGTCAAGTTGAACAGTCCCTCAAAATCAATCTTCGCGCAGCGAAACGTAAAATTTCCAAACTCACATAAGTTAAAGTGCAGCAACGATAAAATAATCTAGCGCACGCATTCGAAGAACTTTTGGTTTTTAAAGAAATAATTTAAATAAATTTGAAATAAATACAACCAGAAATAAATCCTACTACTAATTGTAGTAATTAATTTTCAAAACTCCTTGAATTTTTTCCAGGTAAAAACTACCTATTGCTTGGACTATTATACCAACGAAGCCTACTTCGGCCTACAAAGGTCGTAAATAGGTACCTACCTAAGTGGTTGCATTAATTAACTCAAACAACAGGAAACAAATTAGTGAACTTTTATTAAATTACGCTACTTTAAATATGTAAATTTATAATATAATTATCACAATTCTAATTCAAGAACGACGGTCCGGGCTGTGTTGTTATTTTGCCTCCAACCAATTTAGAAGATGCAGATTTAAATGTTGTTTTATAACTTTCAGAATCTGCCAGTATTGTTTCTGATGTCTTCCTAAAGGAACAACCAGTGTAACCATTGGGATTTGGTAAATTTAGAAATGAAGCTATTTTTCCTGGTACTTTTCCAATCATGTTTATTCCCACCGGTTGTTTTGTACATTTTCCACGAAGATATTGTATAAAGAAGCGTCGGTGATCACAGGAAGGCGGTCTTAGGTTAACATACTTTCTAATTACTTCCAGAAAATTAACAGTAGAGTTTTTAGTAATTGTAAAAGTACGTTGCACTTTGGTCTTCGTGTCAAACAGTGTTATAATCAATACGGAACCGTGGTCTTGAATATCATCGATGCACATCTTTACTAATTCTTGTTTACGACAGCGCCCGGAAATCCCAATTATAAGTATAACCTATAGGTTTAATAAAAAATTGTTAATTAACCTTCGCAAAAAAAAGAAATTAGTATTCTACCTTCATAAAAAGAAATTTATCATCCGGAGCTTCCGTAATAAATCGCATAACATCCTCTCTACTGAACACTTTCGCTTTCTTTACCTGGTAGCCATCGTTTTTTCTTTTTAGAAATGCCCTCAACTTGGCAAATTTACTAATGTCAATATTATTCCTTGTCATGAGGGTAGTTTTAAGCATTGAGTAATGAGACCATAACGTCGAACATTTGACTACCTCTGATTCATTGGAAAAATATGTGAGGAGGACGTTTTCACTAATATCTTTGATTCCTTCCGTTGTGCACCACTGTTGAAATTTGTCATATTGAATGATGTATATTTTCTGGGATGTTTCCGAAAGACTTAACATAGAATCATTTGAAGTCTCCACTGCAGACTCCACAATCTCCGGAGACGTACAATCATAATCGCTTTCTTCACTATTTACCATAATCTCGTGTTCAGGAACATCGGCTAACCAAACGGAAAATCAAAACAGAACCAGTTGTTTATTGACTTTGTAATACTGCTCCAAAGATAAATAATATAATACCCTCTTATAAAAGATTTCTTTTCATCTACATACAATGAAATTATGAAGTATGGTGGTGCCACCTAGGCACCAACTGCAATTTTTAAATTAAAAATACTTATTATTACCATCAAAATAAAGATTTATTTGTTAGGTTGTTAGGTACTATTATTATTTTTTAATTTTTCCATTTTCTGAACAAAACTGGTATGCATTTATTATTACGAAGGGAACTAGAAAAATTACCTACCTAGCTACGAAACAAAAGACATTCAATATTTTTATAATTTTTATTTTTTAACATAATCTCCCCTAACTTCAATGCACTTGCGTCACCTGTCCTGCAACGACTTTATACTAGTAGAAAAAAATTATTTTTCTTGGTCTTTAAAATGGGCGTCAACAGCCTCTTTCAACTCGTTGTTGTCCAAAAACTAACGTCCCCTAAGATGTTGTCAAATTTCTAAATAAAAAAGTCGCACGGAGCCAGATCTGGCTATACGGCGGGAGGTCTAGCTCAGAACAATTACACTTGCCTAGGACTGGTTGAACTTTGATTGCTTTGTGGACTCTGGCGTTGTCATGAAGAATCAGGACATTTTCATGACGCAAACCAGGGCGTTTTTGGTCGATAGCCTTACATACATTTTTTAATGTGTTACAGTAGGTGGCTGCTGTTGTCATTGTAGTGTCCTTCGGCATGTATTCAATGAGAATAATTCCTGCTTGATCCCAAAAGACGGTGGCCATGCGCTTCCCGGCTAAAAACTGTGTGCGAGCTTTTTTTTGGCGGAGGAGAGCCCTTGTGGACCCACTGCATAGACTCCAGTTTTGTTTCTAGATCCCAGTGATGGACCTAAGTTTCATCACCAGTCACGAGACAAAGTCAGGGTCGGCTTCCAAAGATGCCAAATATATTTTGCGAAATTTCCTGCCAACGTAATTTTTGCTCGGAAGTCAACAATCTCGGAACCCATCTCGTTGAAACCTTACTCAAGCCCAATTTACGGTGCAAAATCGACAAAACACTTGGCTCTGATATATTCAATGCTTTAGCAATGGTAAGATACTTTTAAACGACGATCTCCAATAACCATGACTTCCACTTTTCTGCTGACTTCAGGATTGGTGGCATCTGAAGGTCTTCGGCTTCTTGGATCATCTTCAATGGATTCACGACCCCACCGAAATTGTTTAGACCAATATTTTACCGTAAAATGTGATGGAGCTTCATCCTCATACACTGCAATCATCTTTGGATGGATATTTTTAGTACTAGTCCCTTCCTTTCTCAAAAAAGTTTTGACATCGCGTTGTTCTAATTTCACAACACTCATTTCTTGTTTCAAAACACTTAATAGAAAATGTAACAATAAACGAATTCAAAACAAATTTGACACACAAGTAGAAAAAGGTTGTCACTGTTTGACATTTCAAGCAAAGCGCTATCAATTGTTTTTGTCGTAGCTAGGTAGATAATTTTTCTAGTTCCCCTCGTATTATTATTTGTGTAACTCTTGCTCGCACATGGTAGGTTCATTGTATGTATTTCAATGGATATCGCCTACGAATTTTCTGACAATATGATTGTTTTTGTTGTTATCCTAATTGAAACAGGTATTTTCATAATTTTGCTACAAAGTTTGTTAAGAGATTATTGAATACTTATTTCCATTACAGTGACTAAAAATAGTTACAAATAATAATTCTCATCATTATAATAATTAATTTATATCTAGTTTTTAAGCTTGTAATATTTTATATAAAATTATTTTGCCAATTTTTTAATGGGGTCATAATCTACTTGGTATAACTAACAATAGAGGATGGTTTTTGATACCTCATATAAGGTTAAACAAACAAACTCTCGAATAGTTATAAACTACATTTGTTCAAGACTAGTTATTAGTATGAAATTAACAAGGAAGTTGGTGTGATAATTAGTACAACAGAGAACTTTCAAATGGAAAGAGAGAACAATAACAAGGTAAATTAGGCGAAAACTTTACTCTGAGACTAAAAAAGGGCAGCAATAAAAAGGATTTGAAAGTAAAAAAATCTATATTGAAAAGGACTTAACTCAGAACGAGTTTAACATATAGAAAAAGATTAAAGAGGCCACAAAATAAAAACAAAAGGCTTTGAATGGGCCAGCCATGGTTCTCAATGTAAGAAAAAAGTATTCACATAAGCAGAGTATGGCACTAAAATTATGCATTTTTGGAATTGGCATTTAATTTTACGTATGATAGTATCACGTTTGATACATTTTAACGACAAATTAATCTAAAGCAAGGATCTCCAAACTTTTTGCCGGAAGGGCCACGTTGGGTACTTCAGCACTTTTCAGCGGGCCGTAATACAAAAAAGATAAATAATTACAGGTGCAGGAGTTTTATTGAAAGCTCAAAATTCCATAAACTAATTACTAAGTATGTGAAATCAAATTTTATTGAGAGCGACAAACAAAACCGGCAAGCTGCCGTATTTTCATCACAAACTAAAACCATTAATGCGAATGATGGAACTGTTTTTTTGTTTTTAAAATATCACTAAATTGAGGTTCAAATTTTGAAACGCTAATTACAAGCATCGACTTCAAATGATCATCAGTAAAGACTGGATTTTAGGTGAAATCTTTAGACGTACTAAATGTTTCTAAATAAGGTCTGTAATTCCAACAAAATTCTTTAAAAATGTCTAAGCTAGAATTACTATATAATATACAAACAATGAGATAAGAACTAATAAGTAATAATTATATAACTTAAATAAGTTCTTTTCAACTTTATTTTTATTACTCCTATTTATTAAATGTTGCCATTGCCCGCACCTGTACGGTTATGTTTCTTCAATAACAAACGAAAACTTGGCCACAACTATTGTAAATAAATGTGTACTGTGTCATCATTTTACATACGTTATAAAATACTACTACAGTTTCTAGCGAGCGGTAATAGTAAACAGCTGTTTTAAAAGTTGTTTTAACTTACTACTTAAGTGTGTCGCTCTACTGAAATGATTTTACTAAATTCTTACTAAATGGGGTCTCTAATCATGACTTACGCAAAATGAAAGTCAAGGTGCCCCAACACTTGAAGCCAATTGTTTTTGTTGGTGTATCCGAATGACCTAAAGTTGGCAAAACTGCTTTTTTGAGAACAACTCTTTCTTCAAATGGCACTATGGTGGGACAGGATATGCAAAACGAGTGATTTTCAAGAATTTATTCATACCAATAATGCGGGATTAATATGAAAATTTCATTTTCACTCTCCCCTCTACGAAATTGTACCTTTCTATCTTGATAAGGCAATTGAAAGCGTAAGTAAAACACGCTAGGTGATCGGTTGTGAACTATGAAAAACTTTGGTGCCCTGGACAAAAAAGTAACAATGTCAATTTGATTAATATTTATTTTGAATGAAAATTAAATGTAAAATTACAATTGTTGTATGTTCCAGAAACATTAAAGGCAAATGTTCATTTACTCTTGGCTGAATGCAACGGCACTGAAAATATTTACTTATTTATATACATTTAGGCTCATTAGAATCTGTTTCTTAGACTGTTTCTTGATTTGGTTTTGGCCGAATCTTTATTGATTTTTCGTCCACGCCCGGGGCATCTGCTAATGATGTAGAATACGTTTTTCGTAACGAGTGGCCGGTATACTGATTTGGGTTTGGAATTTTAAGAAATTTGGCTATTTCATGAGGAATTTTCGAAATTGTATGTTTTCCAACTACTTGATTTACACATCTGCCACGCTCATACCGATAAAAGAAGCGTCCATCTTGAGCTTTTTTCGGCCGGAGTTGCATATAACGATGAACAAATGTTACCCAATCGTCTATTACTACAAATCTTCTTAGCACATTGTTTTTTGTAGTGAGAATCTGCACCAACACGACACAATTTTTATATTCCACATCCTTCACTTTTATATTATACAGCTCATCAATTCGGCATGCTCCAGCTACCCCAAAAATCGCTACTACTTTTTTCATTAAATATATTTCATCAGGAGCTTCTAACACAAACTTTGAAATTTCATCCTTTGTAAATATTTGAGACTTTCGAGGCTGATATCCATCATTTTTTCTTTTTATAAATGCCTTTAAGCAGTCAAATTTTGATATGTCTTGGTTTTTATTTATAGAAATAGTCAATTTCAGCATGGAGTATTCTGACCATAATGTAGCAGGAGACAATGTCTTTGATTTTTCTAAGAAAAACGCCAATAACACATCTTCAGTTATTGTGGAAACATCATTTGTTGCACACCATTTGATGAAATTTTCATAAGCTTGATTGTACCGGTATGTGGATTCCTCCGGCAACAAACTTCTGCACGTAACAGCTGCAGCTTCTTGAATGAAATTCATTTTAATAGTATATTGTGTTATTAGGAGTAAAAGTGTCATTTTGTGTGCCGAGCATGACGTTTGAACGACGAGCGCTAGCGAGTCGGACTATTCAAGCGAGGCACACATACACGACGCTATAATGTAGGCTATTATTACCGAGGATAATGTTTGCAACACGAGCGAGCTTGCGAGCGAGTTTTGCAATTATCCGAGGTAATAATAGCCATTATAGCGAGTCGTATACTATACTTTATCCACGAACACAAGTACGAAGAATTTTTAATTAAAATTTATCGACGACTTGTCAATAATCTGTCAATTATGATTAGAAACATAACCTATAATCTGTCAATTAGGATTAGAAACATAACCTATTTCCTTCATTATACACCATAGACAATGATGTTACCATGACACCTTGAATAATCATTATACACTGCTGCAGTGTATAATGGATAGCATTATGAGTGACCAAACACATGAATAATTGACAGATTATTAAGTAGTCGTGGATAAAATATAGCTATTTGTTTCATCAGTACAAAAAATGCATGATTTCGGGACAAGCAAGACCGATCGCCAGACGACGCGTCCCGAAAACGCATTTCTTGTGCGAATGAAACATGCTATTTTTTCTCCAACTACTCATAAATTCAGTAATATGGTTCAGATAATTCACTAAAATCAACCTCCATTTTCCCTTTTACTGTTTTCAAATTGAATTTATGAGAACTGTCATGGCGCAAATAAACAATCACTATACGGGTAAAATAAACAACAACGACGGCGATTGCCGAATGTTAACGAAGCGTTTGTTTTTTATTTACAATTTACCTTGTAAATCCCTATCTTGCGTCCATTTTTGTATTAGTGCAATTATGAATGGAAAAGTATACAGTTGCCAAGGTAATTGGTGAACATCCCGAAATCACTTACTTTTTATACAAAATTATTCGACAATATGGCATCTTATTCGTGTGGTTGGAGAAAAATGTTTTTGTTGACAACAAGCCACCTTACAATAATTTTATTATAATCATTGAATCATTTTATTTTATTATAATTTCATCTTTTACGGTGGTTAAATGTCGAGGAGAGAATGAAAAGTTTAATACATTACACGCTGCGAAAGCCCTTCAGGTGCTCAGAGTTTTTAACTAGCCTTGGCTACGGTTACGCTTCGTCTCGGCCATTCAAAAACACCTCACACCGAAAAGTTTCGTAGCTTGTAATGTAAATAACTATTGGAATAACACTCTCCATTCAGAAAAACGGTATTTTGGATATTTAAATCTAGGCACTGGGCTTCAAAACAATTGAAAAATTAGTTACAATATTTACGAAAATGTTGGAAGATAATGCTTTACTTATTTCCCAGAAATTTATACAAAAAAATTATGAAATCAATTTTTAAATCAAAGTTACAAATATTCATCTTAAATGCACAAAATATAATTCTGTAAAGTATAATAGTCGTTACATATAAGTTTATTGAAGTGATATAACTTTTAGAAAATTTATATTTTTTATTTAAAATACAAAATTTGGAATAATACCCTTTTAGGATACAAGGTTTAAATATTCAATAGGCTACTTGCATGCAAAAAGAATTTTGCTAATTACCGTAAAATATGAAACATACATTTAAAATAAGTCTAAAGAATTTTTTTTTATATCAAAAAAGGTCACATACACCGTGTATAATTAAAATCAAAATGCCTATAAATTTAAATATTTAATGAGCGGGTAAAACACATTCGGACATGCGCAACATCCTGACGTCATCTTATAGTGGGCGGGACTTAGGGCCGAGAAGTTGACATTTACTTCGTGCATATTTTTCAGTTCGAACAACACCAACAACTGACAAAATGAAACAGCTGATGCAGGTAAATGAGTAATAAATGCAGACGGCGGAACTTCTCGGCCCCGCCCACTATAAGATGACGTCAACAAGCCGCGCTTGCGTGAATGCGTTTTAAGCGGCCTAATTCTGATTTAAATTTCTTTTGTTTATAACTAAGTTAATAACAATTAATTGGCAGAAATATTTAGAACCATAATAAAGCAATATTTTTTAAAGAGATTGCAACCAAATCTAAAAATTATGCAAGTAGCCCATTATGTGAATAAGTTGAGGTAATTTTAAGTAGCTATTGTTATCTGTGTTAAAACTTGTATTATATTATTGTATTTGTTGTAAATAGTAGTCATAGTAATGTTTTATGTGTATGTATGTGGAAGAGTGTGGAAGGATGCTTGTTTTAAAACAAAACCAAGGAGTGGATTACTAGGGAAGATCAAAAAAGTTGAATGATAATAACAACATTTGATAAAACTGAATAAAACGTAAACTCAGAAAACTCATATTATAATAAAGTTGTATCAACGGAAAGTTGAATTCTAATTAATAAAGCATAATTACGAGGTGGGGATGAACTGGTAACATTGGAGTTGGAATTATTGGATAAAAGTTTAAATGGAAAATTGGTTAAATAAATAATAATTACAAAGGATAATTGAAACGGATAATTAATTGGACAGGGAACGATATTTTGGTGGGATTGCTCAATTTTGGGAGAATGATTCATAGTGAGTGAGTGTATTAGATATAGATTTTGTGTTAGCTTTAAGATTAAAAATAGAATATTTGTGTAACAAATCTTGCATTTTAAAAGTGGATAGAAATTATTATATTATTTACTTATCAAAATCAATAATATTTGTAGATCCAATTATTAAAATTTAATAAACGAATCCTTCAACGGGCCTGAGATAGAAATTTTCATTTTTAATTTTTTGATTTTAAATTCATAATTATTTAATTAGATTTGCTGACAATAATAATAATTGATAAATAGAGAGCTTTGTTTGGGATATTGTGTGGAGCACTTTTCTTTTAAAACTATAAAGACTGTAGCCATATCATTATATAATTTAAATATTTCTCCATTTCTGAATTTTTTAACGGTATTCCTAAATGAATAATGAAAAAAATTATTTTCTTCGTCAATGATTTAAAAATTTTGCATAAAAAACAATTCTTGTAAAACTTTCCACAATTTTTATTATTTTTGTTATATGTATACCGGGTATTTGAGGTAGGTAATTAAGACGCAACAAAGGAAAACACCAATTTTTTTTTAGAAATGGTCCGCGATTCCTTTGAAATATGTATGGATTCAGTGTTCAACGTATGTTATTGGATTTAGTTAACGCTAGAAAGAGATAGAAATACTAAAGGCGTCTGTCATTGCGACAGGCGATTATTTTATTGTTTATTTTTTATATTTGGCAATTTTGACAGCGACAAAACGTCAAATTGTTAAATTTGTCAGTTACTAAAGAATCTACACCTACAATGCAATGAAGCACAATTATTATAGATTCATTATTATTATTATACTAAAACAATATAATTTAAAAAATTTATTTATGCCATAAACTTTACATATTTACTAAAATCGCTATTTACGTAAACGTATAATTGTAACGGTTTTCTTGCTCAACAATCCTATACTTCACCAATTTATACATTTTTTTCTACGTAACCAATTCAGGGCTTCCACAAAATATTTATTTAAAAAAAGTGAAATAGTGAATATTTTTCCACAAAAAAGTGAGCAAGTGAATATAAAATTAACAAAAAGTGAATAAAGTGAACATTATTTCAAAACTTTATTTCCACCGAATACATAGTACCTTTGATAGTAGATACCTAAATAAAAATTGTTATAATTTCGGTTTCTTAGCAAAATAAGTGGTTATGATAGAATTCTTTCTTTTTTCAAAAATGCCCATTCTCTTCTTTGATTCTTGCTCTTGTTTCCGTAGAGACATAGCACCATCTATTAATCCTTGGGCGATTTGAGCAGCTGGAAGATCTTGATCCATTAAAGCAGCTTTTAATCTATTGTTGGCATTAACAAGAAGTTCATCGGCACTTCTTTGCTGATTAAATTTTACTATTTTAACTTCCTCCATTTCACTGTTAATGTTAACAATAGTTTTTTTATTTAATGCCAGCTCTTCAGCTGCTTTAATTTCTAGTTCCTTTCTAGAAGATTCTTCTTTGTCTAGTCTTTGTTTTTCTTCTGCGATTCTCTTCTGCTCTGATAAATAATGTTCGTAACTACTTCTTGCTGATCTGCCCAATTTTAACAGCGCTGCAGTAATAGGTACAAAATCGGGCCTCTTGTAGTATAATTTCAAACCATGCACAATGTTAATTTTTGCGTTTAGGGTTTTTTCAGACATGGCAGTTTGGTCTTCTCCAAGAAGAAGCTTGGATCTACTAAAACCTCTTTCCACTTCTGCATTTCCATGCGACACACATAAACAGGCAAAAACAAATATTGCCAGTGAACCAGATGGGACTTCTTTTAAAATATTAGCCCAGTATTCGTCAACTCTCATCTTTTCTGGTTCATAAACCGGTTGCTTTGGTACATTTATCTGTATTAGCCGAAATTCATCAATAATATCTATTTCTTTTGTAATTGCGAATTCTATTAACACTTTTTTCATTAGTTATTTCAGAAGGATTTAAAAATCTGAAATCTTCTAATACACCGTATGCAAGACCTGTCTTTTCTAAAATATGTTTCACAGGTGCTTTAAAGTGATCTCTTACGCCCCTTAAAAATATCAACTTATTTTTCTCACTGTATGTAGGATCAATTTTCGAGCACTTTACATCGTTAATATTCAGTAAGTTATTGTCCTTGAATAGGTCGGCTAGTTTGTTAGGGTTCAAATTTTTGCCAATTCGAGAAGCTATAAGTAGACATAATTCTTTGAGATGCTTATAGAGAGCATGAATAAGGGGTTCATCATTCTGAAACAACAATGTAAATTTTGTAAATATACTTGCACTTTCTATAACCAATTGAATTTGTCCAGTCATATCATATTGCTTTAAATATGCTACAATCGTTTCATATCTCTTTGATTTCATCAATGTAGGTTTTTTTGTAGGTATATAATTAAGAAAATATTTGACAAGAGCTGGCCACTGTTCCAGCAACCTCTCTGCAGCTGGTAACATGGTCAACCACCGAGTAGCACAGTGTTTTATAAATTTATTTTGGGAAATGTTTTCTTTTATTTGAATTGTTTTGTAGTCCTCGACTTTTGTAGGCCAGCCATCGAAATAATAATATATTTGAATAATTAGGTCATCAACATCATGCCCGAACTCCTTAATACCTTTCAGAAATGCATTATGTACCGTATGGATGTTGCACGTCCCTAAGTCCATTATCCCCACCCTCGCTCTTGCTTTAATTTTTCACACATCAATCTGAACACTTTTTTATTCACATTTGGTCCATCTGAACCAAGCATTACAAAATTAGACACTGACAAATCTGCATTGTTCATCGCTTTGTTAATAAATAAAACGATATTTTTGGCATCCGCATATGAGATAAAAAGTTTCTAAATGAGCTGTAATTATTCGTTTTTGCGAGGACGAAAAATAGCTCACTAATATTTGCAGTTCCTTAACTTTTCCTACGTTCACTGTCTCGTCATACATTATTGTATAATTCCAATCACCTACATCTTTTAACATCGCTGTTCTGAAGTATGGCCCTAACACCTCCGTTACTAAATATCCACATTTAGTTCTGGCTAATTTAAATTTGTTAGCAACTTCATTATTAGGAAACATGATCCGAAATAAGTCCCCCAGTTGATCACAAGAAGCAGCGGCCCAGTTTTCATGAACAGTTTTAATGGCCCATATTAGTTCTGCCTTTAAAACGGAATCACCGCAAAAAGTAATACCCATGGTGGTTGTTCGATTTTGTTGATGAATGTTTACAGTGTCACTATTTTGTGTTGTCAATATTAACTGGCGGTCGTTTCTTTTTACCATCACATTGGTTTTGTGTTCCTGTGTTCCTGCATGTTGTGTAAGTGCTTGAAATCCTGTAGATGATATAACTACTGAATCAAAATATCAGCAAATTAAAAAAAAAAGACAAACCTTTACTGCGCACCGATATAATTTTACAGTAGAGCCTGCAAAATGCTTCATGTTTTGTTTTGATCGAACACCACTCTTCAATCAAATGTCCGGTTCTTTCAAGGTCTTTTCGTTGCATCCAAGCATCGTGCGCCACACAATTTCGTAAAGCCATTTTTTTTAAATAGTCTTTTAACAATTTTATTATTCAATCGACTATAAGTCGCTGTAGAACCAAATGAATCACTTCACAACCACCTTAAAACTGTTGGTCTTTGCGTATAATATGTTGTCAAACTTATACGTGATTTTATTCCCTTATAAGCGTAAACAATGTGTGAAACAAAAATAACATGACTACAAATAATATTATAAATAGACTGCATAGCTGCCGAAATCCGATATTATGTTTTGTTTACAAATTTTGGTAGAGGAATCACGAGTCAAATTTATTTGAAAGCCGCGAAATTTGATTTCACAAATACGTGATTTTCTAACTGAGCATGCTCTAAAAAGTGAAGAAGTGAATGATTTCTAAAAAATAGTGAATTATAGTAAATTAGTTTTCAAAAAGTGAGTATAGTGTAAAATAGTGAATGCGTGGAAGCCCTGACCGGTAATTATTCAGCGACCGTCACGTAATATTCCGTACCATTCCTGGAGCACAGATACGACCCCAGTAGGGGGTTACAAAATATGTATTATTAATAGTCCGCATAACATTTTATTTAAAAAGTAGGGGAATTAAATTATTATTACGACCCTTTTCAAGTGTAAAAACTGTGAGCTAATATTTCCACGCCTAGCGATTAGAGTTAAAATGGAGACACTCCACTTTCTATATTTACAAGCTGTCTCCATTTTGTTGTATACAGAACGCCACCTAGATTTACATTTAGGGCCGAAACCTTGTTAATTCTACAATGGTATATCTACCTACACAAAGTGCTTTTATAAGAGAATATTATATTATTTATCTTATCTACAACATTTAGCAATTTTTTGGTTTTGTTTTTTGTTTACAAAGCAATGCGCAGTCATGTGGCAACTGTCATATTTATTCTTTAAAATGTCAGTTTCAATATTTTTAAATCGTACATATCCTTACTTTTGCAAATGCAACACATGAGTAAAATGCCTTAATTTCTGAATGATCTAAAAATTTACATTAGGAGCGTGAATAAGTGATGCAACCATCATTTTACTCACTTGTAGCATAAATAACTATTTAGGCCCATATTTCTTACCTGTGTGTGTTCGCATATTATCACATTGCATTGGAAGAAATTGTTTAACACCTGTTATAACATCACTTTCAGGGTACGGTATTGGATCACACGTTGAATTTGATTCTTCTTTGGGTTGATTTATCTGGTGCGTCCTCATATGAGCAATTAAACTGATTTCACGTTTGTATGATTTTTCACACACGGTGCATTTATGAGATTTAGAACCATTTTCAACGTCCGAGGCTGTTTGAGAATCCTCAAGCATTTCATTATTTTCACCGTTACTTTCCAATTCAGCGATATAATCCATAGGTTCTGATTTAACCGTTGTCGCATTACTTATATCATAAATTTCAATTAATTCTGGCTTTACTTCTGTCTCTGTTTCTAGCAAGTCTTCGCCAATCCATTTATTTAAATTAAATGTATCATCAGTTACTGCAATTTCATTACTGGAATTAACTAATTCCTTCTGTAATAAGTCGGCATTTGAATTCAGCTTTATAAAATCTATTACTTTCTTCAGATCTACAGTATGGTAAATGCCATTTGTGTTATCGATATATTCCTGTATGCGTGCTTGGGTTTCATCACACTTCTTTTTAAAGGTAAATGCCGTCTGTAACGCAGAAAGACACAAACCGCAAATCACACTGGTTGGGACAACGTCAAAATCCTGCAATGTAAAATATGTTGAAAGCAATATAAAAATTAAGGAAATCCTTTTCTTACAAACTCTGGCATACAGAAAGAAATTGTTTCCCTAATTGATATAAAATCCAAATGGGAAAATGTTGAATCTAAACTTAAGAATGTTGTATTTCCAACACATAAACATGTTCTACAAATATCCCGACTTTGATTCATATTTCTGCAGTTAACTAATGCACAATGTTAATTTCATTAAAATGGGATTAATTTGTTAAAATCTTACGAAACGTAAACAAATCGACGCCATCAAAGCAGTTTGTACTACGCTCTACGGTACATTTGAACTACGCCCGTTCTAAATAGTTCGAACTATTTCAAGGAATAATTTAAATTGTCGCTTTCAAATTAATTTTCCTTTTTTAGGTTTTAGATTAGAAATCTACTACCTAGTTATCAAAATTAGTTTTGCACGAGGCGCTCCTGTTTTAAGTGACCATGCCTAACCATGCGGATGACATAACCTCAATTTTATTTTTTTTTACCTTTTACTTGAAAAATCTGCAAGTAAATCTTCAGTTGTAGTTGATAACTGCAGTTTATAGGACACATATTTACGTGTAGCTCCAAAAAAAACTGATGTTTTTCGTACTATAATAGGCTTATTTCCTTTTTATTCTGATATTATTCTTACGATGCCGAAGTCCAGCTGTCTACCCATCGTTTAAGCAGCCTTCGCGGTTGTCTAGATGTTTATAGTTTATCTCTTATCTACAACAGACTACCAAACTTGCAAAGAAGAAAAAATTAGGACCGTATACAAATGCTACTGGACATTAAAACAATTCGTCGACATCACTCGATTACCACAATAGACTCGTCGAAACATGTTTTGACTGCACATATGGGAGAAGTTTGTTTTCTACACTGCTCAAAATCGTATTTTACATAATTAAAAGTATTAAGATTATTTTCTATTTTTAAATATATTTATTAGCTAAGTAAATTAGTTTATTTACAATATGATTTAACTAAAATGGTACAAAAATCAAAAAGAGAGACTTGAAAAATCAGTTAGACTTAAGTATTTAATTATAAATTATGTTAACAAAGAAACAGCCTAAAATCTAAGATGATTAAATGGAAAAGAAATCCTATAAACGGTAGCTAATAAATTTTCTAGTAACTAGTATGACCTCCACGATTATTTAACACCGCCCTAATACGGTTAGGCATGCTTAAAATTAAATGGTTAATGTCTTCTTGTGGTATTGCTCTCCACTCTCTTTGAAGAACTGTGAAAAGGTCTCGGTGATTATTAATATGGTCATTTGCATTTGTCACCCTTCTCTGCAACATATCCCATGCATGTTCCAAGGGATTCATATCCGGAGACTGAGGAGGCCATGGTAAGAATGAAATTTGCTGTTGATCTAACTCATTCATTACAATTAGGGCAGTATGTGGACGTGCATTATCCTGCATCAAAATAAAATTTTCACCCACCGCACCTGCATATGGCACTATGACAGGTAAAATGACCTGTTCAATGTAAATTTGACTTGTCATATTGCCTTGGATCAAAACGAGATCCGTTTTTCCTCCAATGCTTATGCCAGCCCACACCATGAGTGTACCACCTCTAAAAGAATGGACTTCCTGGAATGTATTCAAGCGATTTAAGCAGCCTGGCTGCCTGCATACTCGGATTCTTCTTGAATCGCTGTAAATACCATATCTGGATTAATCGGTGAACATTACATATGACCATTGCTCATTTGTAAAATGTTGGTGTTCTTGTGCCCATAAAAGGCGCTCTCTGCGATTCCCTACCGTTAGAGGTGGGACTCTAATAGGTCGCCTGGATCTTAACTGTACCTCGTGTAACCTATTGCGTACAGTTTGATCGCTAACCAGTACACCATGTGTCTGATTCAACTAATTTTGAAGTTGGCAAGCAATACAGGTTGGATTTCGTCGAGCACTAAGTTGGATGTAACGGTCTTGCACTGCGCTCATAATCCGTGCGTTGCCATGATGTTGGTTACGTATATCACCAGTTTCCCTATAACGCCGCCATAACCGACTTACGACACTTTGTCCAACTTCAAATTCGGCTGCAACTTCAATTTGACGTCGCCCAGCTTGTAACATACCAATGGCACGTAACATTAGTTCTCGTGATAAATGTCGCCTTTCCATTGGTAAGAAAACTTAAATTTACACACAGAATTTAAATCTGTAAAACAATGATGCAAAAACTGACGTTTTTCTACAGTTAAATGAAAAACATAAGACGCGTTATTATAACAAATATTAAACAAATGAAGAAAACAAAAGAACATCGTGTCATTGGTAAAAATATAATATGGGAATAGCTTATACGTATTATTTTTCTAACAAATATTTGAATATAATTTATAGTTTTCATTTTACATTTAATTATTAAAATATCCCTGTACGATTTTGAGCAGTGTATTTGAAACACCTTATTTCAGTGTTTGACCCATTAACACGGCTATGAACAAACAAACAATTAAATTAATATTCTGCTGAATAACAAACTAGGTATCCAAAATGGTAAGAGACAACAAACCAGAAACCACCAGACTGCTGGGGAGACCACCAAAACGCTGGATGAACATCGCAAGAAGGCCATGGGCCTAGTAAAAGATGAAGAGGAAGAAGAAGATTTGAGATTAGAGGAAAAATTCGTAATTTTTTTTTTATTGAATAGGATCTAATTTTGGGGGTGTTAAGTATTTCAATACATGCTGACTTTCTTTCTTTCTCTTCTTCTCATTATATCTCATGGTGTCGGGGACTTGAGCTTTGAGCCACTGTTTATATTTTTTCCTGTATCTAGTTAGGGTCCGTAACTGTGCTATGATCTGTCGTCTTTCTCTGGTTGTTTCTTCGGTGTTGTCTTCCCATTTGATTCTAGGTCCTCCTCGAGCCCTTTTTCCTTCACATCTCATCTGAAAGATCTTTTTCGGGTATCGTTCGCTGTTTATGGGGATTAGATGCCCATACCACTGGAGTTGTTGCCCTTTTATGTCCTCTACCATTAGCGTAAGCTTTAGTTCCTCCTGCATTCTATGCCTCCGTGGCCTGCTGTGCCTTAGATATTTCATTTCTGCAGATGTTACCTTAGATTTCTGCTTTCTTGCTAACCATATGGGTTTGTATAGCTGCATTTTTCCTTTCTTACTCAGCTCTTTTTTTCCTATCAGAGTACTGTTTATTTGATAATATATCTATTTCCTTTGTTTATTCTGTTTTTGACTTCTTGGTCTATTCTTTCATCTTTGCCAATCAGTACCCCCAAATATTCATATATTACATACAGTGTGTCTCACTTGATGGCACCACCCCACTATTTTTTTTATACAGGGTGTTGGGAAAAGGTCGCACCCCAGTAGCACTATAGCGTCCAGTACACAGATAACTTACTCCTATAGATGTTTCAGTTAAATCACGGGAGTTTGGAACCATCACGTGATTTTTTTAGTTTAGCATCCAAACGTAAGATGGTAGTACGCCTAAAAATTACTCGTACTGCACATGCGATGCTACAAAAATATCACGTGATTATCCCAGGTCTGAGAAAAGGCCTCCCCCATGATTTTTCCAACTTGTACCGTCTCTGGCAATGGTTGTCCATGTTGGTCCCAAGTGATCTTCTATTTCCTCCTTCCACCTTGTTCTTGGACGTCCCCTGTTCCTTTTTGTAGATTGCGATTTAGATGCCATAGTGTAGTTTGTCTTGCACAATTTGTTGTGTTTTGGCGCATAATGTGGCCAGTCCAGTTCCATTTCAGTTTTTTTCATTTTAATGTTATGCTAGGCATTCTTAATTTCTTCCTTATATTTGTTGTTCTTATTTTGCCCCTTCTTCGTATTTTTAGAATTTTTCTTAACATATCGTTTTGTGTTATTTCTAATTTTTAATTGTGTTGCTGTGTGTCTCTTCTAATCGCTCTCCTAACTAACTTCTTAGCCTCACACCAATTTGTTTTATTTTATTGCGCTTCTTTTCTTTCTTCGGTCTTTCTCTTCTGTTGATGAGGTTTTGTGTTTCGTCAGACAGAATTTTCTTGCGGGTCGTGACTTTAGTGCCTTCTTGTATCTGGTTTATTGTCCATTTTAGGCACTTCTCTAGTTCATCGTATTTTTCTTTTAGATTATTTAAGTTATCTATTTGTGATTTGTTTATTTGTTTCATAATTTCTCTTTGTATTTTTATAAACACTTCTCGTCTGGCCTGCTTTTTGTCTACTAGTAGTTTCGCTCTCAGGAGACCGTGATCTGATGCGTATTGAAAATTGTTTAAGACCTTTGTTGTTGTTCACCAGTACAAAATCTATTTCATTGTGGTACGTAATCGTCATTTGGCAAACTCTAGAAATTTCGTATTTCGTTCATTTCTTTCTCCAAAGTTATAAGGTCCCATGGACCCATGCATTGCTCTTCTCCAGCTTCTCTTGCACCTATCTTCGCGGTGAAGTCGCCAATGAGCACGACTATTTGGTGTGGGTTTCGATGTTCATCAACACTTTCAGTAAGTTCTTCGTAGAAGCATTTAGTTTTTCTTCTAGGGCGGCTTTAGTTGGCATGGAATTCAAAACGAGCAATGTTTGCTAACGTGAAAAAACTAAAAAACTTACAAACCAAAATCTGGCTGGAAGACGATTTCACCAAGAAAGCCCAGGAAGAACGAAAATTACTAACTCAACATTCACGAATGACTTTGTTATAAAACTGTGATTGTACATGAACTACTAATAAACTTCAGTAATGGCGGTGGATAGTTCATTTTATTGTTTCTTATAAGGTTATAAGTAGTGTCCGACCGAAGGTCAGTTTGTCAGCCGAAGCCGAAGCCGATGTTCGGCTATCGTCATCACCTTCGGCCGAAGCCGAAGGTGCAACCAGACTTAAAGTCTGTTCAGGGAAAGGCTGCACTCGATGTAAACAAAGTCACGTGATGGTTGACAACCACGAGGTCGAAATAGGGGCTGTGATTGGTTGTATACAGGTGAAAGTTCCCTAATCCGATAAGCCGGTGACGCATTTTTACGTAAATACGTATTTACGGTAGGTACTTACCTGTGTACACGTTACAAGTACGTACGCTGACGCAGCCAACAATTTTACGCGAAGCATTTGCCGTGCGAATCAGCCGTTGTCAAACTTGTTTGTTTACATCGAGTGCAGCCTTTCCCTGAATACACTTTAGAATACTTACTGTAAATTAGTATAAATAATAGATTATAATACTTCATAAAAATAAAGTTAAACTTCAATCAATTTAAAAAAATATAGGTATATTATTATTTACTTGGTCAAATAAACACGCGTGCACAAACTTGCTTTGTTATCCCTTACGAAGATTCGCCGAAATTATGACTCGCCCGCCCTTCGCCCTTGTGCTTCTCTAGTCCGTCATCGTGCGCATTGTACGTAATATTTCGTTCGTTTCCGTGGATCGCTCGGCTGGATGTGACCTTCGGATTCGGCCAAACCTTCGGCTTCGGCCCTTTTTTCGCCGAAGCCGAATGTGCTTTTTGCGGCCGAAGGTGGCCGATGCCGAAGTTTAGGTCGGACACTAGTTATAAGTTTCGTGTTGTAACTCAACAGATTTGTTAATTAAGAACATGCAAATTGGTCATAAACACTGCTCTGAAGATAGTCCTAATTATCTTTTAAAAAAACATGTGTTACTGTTCGATTAACTTAGATATACAGCTTTTTAAATAATGTCATTCAGCCTGTCGTTAAGAAAGTCGCTAACGATACTCGCTAGTGAATAACAAATTACAAAATAGGCCTGTAACATGTATTGTATATGAGAAATAGAGGGTGCCACAGTACTGAACAGACCCTTAAAAACCACTTTTAATCAAATACAACCAGACGAATAAAACATTCTGTTCATATTAACAGAGGAGATCATAAATTAAACAAACGAAACATCATTCATATAAATATAAAACAACAATTCCGATTTTTGTTTTGTTCACAGAAAGTGCCTTTTACTGATTTTCATTTTCGGTTAGAACATTTGCTTTTAAATTATCATAACTTATTAATATAATTACTTCCTGTTAAACTTTTGTTTTGTATATTTTCTATGCGTGTTTATTTCTGCTGTTGAAATTTATGATCCTGCTGATAGAATTCATTCTCTCTACTCACATAATCGATTTGGCTTGAACTACACAATTCGTATTCACCATACCGAATATCTAAGGGTTCATCTTTAACAACTACTGAAGAATCTTTAGCTTTAGTATATTTATATGAATAACTTTGAACGTGCGATTCAAAATGTGCATATATGCCATATTCATGACAAGAGTACGGCATTTCTTCAGCATGTATTCGCATAAATATGTTCGTTTAAACGAGTAGTTTTGCTAATAGTTTTGTCGCAGACTGTAGGATTCAACCACTTTGCGTCTGTGTGCGACTCTGCGACTTTAAAAGTGTTCGTTAAGAGCATATTGTTCTTGAAACGTGCGCTCACATTTTAACGAGCTCTCCCTTGTATGTATTCGCATGTGTTTCTTAAGGTAACGGCTTTCAGTACCTATACTTAAAGCAAAGAGTAATATATCCCTTAAAAAATGTATAGTTCACCGCAAATGGCGCCATCGCCCTTTCAAATTGCGTCTTGGCTAAATAAAGTGGGCAGGCCTTATATGTAATATTAATTCAGCGGGCCTTGGCGATAACTCTCTAATATTTAATTTCTCCCGCTTATTAGTTCCCCCAGCTGCTATGAGCGCGCTGAGATCGTTGCGGTTTCCTATTTTATCTTTAGCTTTGATTGGTCTTCCTTGTTTAATGGTCTGTGCACTGCTCGTAGTGAATTATGCATAGCATTAATGCTTGACCAAACACATGAATAATTGACGGATTATTGAGTAGTGCTGGACAATAGTTATTTATTATACATGCGGATTAAATTAATGTTTAACGAGCGGTACGTTCAACCGCGCGAGCGGCGGTAGCCGCAAGCGCGTTGATACCGCGAGTTAATAAATTAATTTTAATCCGCAAGTGTAATACAACTGTTTATTCAATTTTGACATTTATTTGACATTTTTAAAGGGATTTGACATTTTTAAAGCGCTAGCGGAATAAAAATTTTAAATCGCTAGCGGAATAAAAATTTTAAACGATTGTTTATAAAACATCAACTTTTATGGGCAGGCCATAAACAAATAAACGTCAGTTTAAAACGTCAAAATTGAATAAAATTAATTAAACGTGACTTTTACTGGAAAGATAGATTTATACCAACGAAGCCTACTTCGGCCTACAAGGGTCGTAAATAGGTACCTACCTAAGTGGTTGCATTAATTAACTCAAACAACAGGAAACAAATTAGTGAACTTTTATTAAATTACGCTACTTTAAATATGTAAATTTATAATATAATTATCACAATTCTAATTCGAGAACGACGCTCCGGGCTGTTTTGTTACTTTGCCTCCAACCAATTTAGAAGATGCAGATTTAAATGTTGTTTTATAACTTTCAGAATCTGCCAGTATTGTTTCTGATGTCTTCCTAAAGGAACATCCAGTGTAACCATTGGGATTTGGTAAATTTAGAAATGAAGCTATTTTTCCTGGTACCTTTCCAATCATGTTTATTCCCACCGGTTGTTTTGTACATTTTCCACGAAGATATTGTATAAAGAAGCGTCGGTGATCACAGGAAAGCGGTCTTAGGTTAGAATACTTTCTAATTACTTCCAGAAAATTAACAGTAGCGTTTTTAGTAATTGTAAAAGTACGTTGCACTTTGGTCTTCGTGTCAAACAGTGTTATAATCAATACGGAACCGTGGTCTTGAATATCATCGATGCACATCTTTACTAATTCTTGGCTACGACAACGCCCGGAAATCCCAATTATAAGTATAACCTATAGGTTTAATAAAAAATTGGTAATTAATCTTCCCAAAAAAAAGAAATTAGTATTCTACCTTCATAAAAAGAAATTTATCATCCGGAGCTTCCATAATAAATCGCATAACATCCTCTCTACTGAACACTTTCGCTTTCTTTACCTGGTAGCCATCGTTTTTTCTTTTTAGAAATGCCCTCAACTTGGCAAATTTACTAATGTCAATATTATTCCTTGTCATGAGGGTAGTTTTAAGCATTGAGTAATGAGACCATAACGTCGAACATTTGACTACCTCTGATTCATTGGAAAAATATGTGAGGAGGACGTTTTCACTAATATCTTTGATTCCTTCCGTTGTGCACCACTGTTGAAATTTGTCATATTGAATGATGTATATTTTCTGGGATCTTTCCGAAAGACTTAACATAGAATCATTTGAAGTCTCCACTGCAGACTCCACAATCTCCGGAGACGTACAATCATAATCGCTTTCTTCACTATTTACCATAATCTCGTGTTCAGGAACATCGGCTAACCAAACGGAAAATCAAAACAGAACCAGTTGTTTATTGACTTTGCAATACTGCTCCAAAGATAAATAATATAATACCCTCTTATAAAAGATTTCTTTTCATCTACATACAATGAAATTATGAAGTATGGTGGTGCCACCTAGGCACCAACTGCAATTTTTAAATTAAAAATACTTATTATTACCATCAAAATAAAGATTTATTTGTTAGGTTGTTAGGTACTATTATTATTTTTTAATTTTTCCATTTTCTGAACAAAACTGGTATGCATTTATTATTACGAAGGGAACTAGAAAAATTACCTACCTAGCTACGAAACAAAAGACATTCAATATTTTTATAATTTTTATTTTTTAACATAATCTCCCCTAACTTCAATGCACTTGCGTCACCTGCCCTGCAGCGACTTTATACCAGTAGAAAAAACGATTTTTCTTGATCTTTAAAATGGGCGTCAACAGCCTCTTTCAACTCGTTGTCGTCCAAAAACTGACGTCCCCTAAGATGTTGCTTCAAATTTCTAAATAAAAAAGTCGCACGGAGCCAGATCTGGCCTATACGGCGGGAGGTCTAGCTCAGAACAATTACACTTGCCTAGAACTGGTTGAACTTTGATTGCTTTGTGGACTCTGGCGTTGTCGTGAAGAATGAGGACATTTTCATGACGCAAACCAGGGCGTTTTTGGTCGATAGCCTTACATACATTTTTTAATGTGTTACAGTAGGTGGCTGCTGTTGTCATTGTAGTGTTCTTCGGCATGTATTCAATGAGAATAATTCCTGCTTGATCCCAAAAGACGGTGGCCATGCGCTTCCCGGCTAAAAACTGTGTGCGAGCTTTTTTTGGCGGAGGAGAGCCCTTATGGACCCACTGCATAGACTCCAGTTTTGTTTCTAGATCCCAGTGATGGACCTAAGTTTCATCACCAGTCACGAGACAAAGTCAGGGTCGGCTTCCAAAGATACCAAATGATTTTGCGAAATTTCCTGCCAACGTAATTTTTGCTCGGAAGTCAACAATCTCGGAACCCATCTCGCTGAAACCTTACTCAAGTCCAATTTATGGTGCAAAATCAACAAAACACTTGGCTCTGATATATTCAATGCTTTAGCAATGTGGTAGACACTTTTAAACGACGATCTCCAATAACCATGACTTCCACTTTTCTGCTGACTTCAGGATTGGTGGCATCTGAAGGTCTTCGGCTTCTTGGATCATCTTCAATGGATTCACGACCCCACCGAAATTGTTTAGACCAATATTTTACCGTAAAATGTGATGGAGCTTCATCCTCATACACTGCAATCATCTTTGGATGGATATTTTTAGTACTAGTCCCTTCCTTTCTCAAAAAAGTTTTGACATCGCGTTGTTCTAATTTCACAACACTCATTTCTTGTTTCAAAACACTTAATACAAAATGTAACAATAAACGAATTCAAAACAAATTTGACACACAAGTAGAAAAAGGTTGTCACTGTTTGACATTTCAAGCAAAGCGCTATCAATTGTTTTTGTCGTAGCTAGGTAGATAATTTTTCTAGTTCCGCTCGTATTATTATTTGTGTAACTCTTGCTCGCACATGGCAGGTTCATTGTATGTATTTCAATGGATATCGCCTACGAATTTTCTGACAATATGATTGTTTTTGTTGTTATCCTAATTGTAACAGTTATTTTCATAATTTTGCTACGAAGTTTGTTAAGAGATTATTGAATACTTATTTCCATTACAGTGACTAAAAATAGTTACAAATAATAATTCTCATCATTATAATAATTAATTTATATCTAGTTTTTAAGCTTGTAATATTTTATATAAAATTATTTTGCCAATTTTTTAATGGGGTCATAATCTATTTGGTATAACTAACAATAGAGGATGGTTTTTGATACCTCATATAATGTTAAACATAATATACGTTTTAATAAATTTTTAAATAAACTCTCGAATAGTTATAAACTACATTTCTTCAAGACTAGTTATTAGTATGAACTACCAGAACACATGAGCCTTATAATGGGGGACATGAATGCGGGTGTAGAAAATAATAAAAAACTTTAGCGACAATTCAAAGAAAATGTGCTCAAAAGGAACGGACAACTACTAAAATAGGGCCAATAATAACTTAAAAATTTACAATGCATATTTCGATCTTGACCCAAAATACAAACATGCGTAGTATGCTACAACAAGACAAAAATCAATAATTGATTATGCTATGTGCAATAGAAGCATAAATCCAGAACAAGTAATGACAGTTAAAATACCGAACTCCCACATATTGGCAGTGATGATCGTATGGTATTAGCGAAGACAACATTCTTTTTCTTCTTCTTCTTCTTCTTTAACATTCTTCAATCGATTTACGGATGTAGGCCTCCCCAATTTCTCTTCATTGTCCTCTGTTCTGAACTATTCTTTTCTACATTGATCCGGAGTGGTGCTTTATATCGTCTGCCTATCACATCTGTGGTCTTCCTTGCGTTATTTTATCTAACCATGGTTGCCAGTCTAGGATATGTGTGTTCCATCTTGAGTCTGTTCGGCGGGCATTGTGTCCAGCAAATTGCCATTTATGTAAGTTGTGTAGCTCTGTTTCTTACGTCTGTGACTTTTGTCTCCTCTCTTAACCAGGTGTTTCTTTTCTTAGCTTTCTTGCAACATTTGTCTTTTCATCGCCCTTTGTGCTTTCACTAGCTTGTCCATGTTTTTCTTTGTCCAAGTTCAGGTCTTAGCGCCATAAAGCACATATTATGCCATAAACTTTTGTCTAAATATTGAGGTATCTTTTTGTTCTTAAGATATCCCTTTACTTGTTCTAAATTGTTTTTTTTTTTATTTTGATTTCTACTATCTCTTCCATTTGTTATGATTTTAGTTTTAGGTGTATTTATCTGTAATCCAACTTTTTTGGAGCTCTCGTTTAATTCCTGCATCATTGATTGATTAGATGTTCTTTATTTGTGGCAATCAGCACTACATCGTCTGCACGAAGTTTGTATATTTGGGATAGGAGTGTTATGGGCCTATAATTTAAGATCTTATCTGTCACCCTTTTTATATTGTATTGTTGTGGTGGACTCTTTACATTCCTTTCCTATTTTTCCCGTCTCTAGACATTTGGTAAATAGTGTCTAGTACTCGTATGACTTCTTCTCCGACAGCTCTTTTATTATGTTATCCTTTCCTGGTGGTTTGTGATTTTTCATGCGCTTTGAATTTCTTCTTCGTCTATATCTAGTAGGTCTTCAGAGTTTACATTTATTACTTTTTTCTTGTTTGTACGGGGGTTCTTGTTGGGACTTGTAGAGATGCTCATAACAAGCGTTCAAAAAAACCTGTGGTTAAGTTGGCTGGTGTTTGCAATTGTGAGCGTTACCATATGTCGTAACTAGAGTCACAGCTAGAGCTAGCTGGCATCTAATGTCAGCTGTCAAACGTCATTTTATACGCATTTGGCAACAAAACTATTTTTTGAAGTTTATTAGAAAACTAGTTCTTCTTAGAACTAGCAAGCGAGTAACTTTTCAGTTTTTCACGGTTCCATTGCGAATGACGATGGTTTTTAGTGCATAACACAAAGTGACAGATGGGGTTATGTTCACAACTATAACATATACGCTGCGGCATTAGATTGACATTATTCTAGCACACATTTTGATGCTCAAATGAGCTTCATTCTTAAACGATTTTTGGTGATATTTTGTTTTCAGAAATTGGTGATACTGTATCAAATAATACACAAAATACTTAGGCAACCATTCATTGCTAGGCAAAAAAAAACGTCAAATATCAAAATTCAGTCAACTCAGTCAACTGTCAAGTAAAACTCGCTGGAAATTATCAAGTATTTTTATAAAAAGAAACATGAATAAATAATGTATATATGGAAGCCAAAACAGAGAAAATAGTATAAAACACTCGTCCATTCGGAATCGTGCTTGAAAACGTTGCCTTCTGTAACTTGTTTTAATATACTATTCTCTGTTTCGGCATTAGAATGACATTATTCTAGCCTTTAAATATAAAAACTCAGGAAGGAGTACTAATATCTAGCGACTGTATTCAAATTTGCGACGGAAGCGGCCATTTTGAAAACCCACGTTTGACTCATTGTCGATTGTTGTTGTGATTGTTTCCCGCATGTCATTTGCTGATCATTTCTGTTAGTTACTTTAGGTTTAAACTTTGAAATAAGAAATTACGCTATTTATAGATACTTATGAGAGCTGATAATTATTCTGGTGTATATAGTGCGTAAATAAACTAATATCGTAGATAATAAGCGATGTAAATAGTACGATAGTGTCATAGATTAGGTTAGTTTAGTTAGTGCCACTGGCAACCGGAACGAAAATCCGCCATATGCAAGACCCATCGCGGTCCACAATTTGTCTTGCATATGCTCCTTCCTGGGTTTTTATATTCAAAAATTCTAGCACGCACTTTGATGCTAGAATGGGGTTATTCTTGAACGATTTTTTGTGACTTCTTGTTTTCAGGAATTGGTATGCTACATTAAACAATAGCCGTATCTAAAATTAAGCAACCAACAAAATAAAGAAAGCAGTGAAACCTTTTGATTTAGCAAAACATAAATTTAATTTTAATCAAAATAAACTTAGTTAACAATTTATACATCTTAAAATAAACATTACATCACTGATTTGTCATTTTTACACGAATATAATAATGACATATTTAAAACTAATCATGTTTAATAGTTAGTAGGTACAACTGTTATAAACTTTTACAGAAATCATGTAGTTTGCTTTATTAACATAAGATTTCCCTGGTGCTGTATGGTGTTAGATGGCCCAGCTCTACTGGAAGCTTCTGAACTGGTTGAAAGCATTTCCGCTACTTCACTTCTTTTTTTTTTTGTTAAAGCATCCACATAACCTTCTGCTACAGATGAGCTTTTCCAACCGCCATGACGCTTAATTGTAATTAAATCCCCACCATTATTTGCTAAATGCGACGCTGACGAGCGACGAAAACAATGGCCAGAAAATTGATTGGGATTTTGTAACTTAAGATACTTTGCAATAATTCTTGGCATCACACCCATTTTATTTATTCCAATTGGTTGTACTGTACAACGCCCATTTCGGTAATAAATAAAAAATCGTTTGTGGTTTATACAAGCGGGTCTCAAACTAGCGTACTTTTTAATCAAATTAATCCAAATTTCATTCGTTATTGTATATATTCTTGGATGATTAGTTTTCGTTTTTGATACTGTTACAAAAACCGAATCAGCTTTATATTCAATGTCGTCTATTAACATACTGGTAAGTTCATAACGTCTGCATGCGCCTGAATAACCCATAATTAATATAACCTGAAAGAAATATTGTTCTAAGTTTATAATTATTTAAATTTAATCAACTCACTTTTATTGCAAGATAATCTATGTCGGGGGCTTCATTCATAAATTTCTCTATCTCGTGATATTCTAATATCTTTGACTTTTTAGGTTCATAACCAGTTGAAGATTTTTTTAAAAATGATTGCAGCTTCGTGAATTTTGATATGTCAATATTTCGCCGAACATTTAGCATTGATTTTAATATGGAATACGATTTCCATAACGTTGAACTTTTATAATTCTTACTCATAATTTGAAAGTATGCAATCAAAACATTTTCTGTAAGTACTTCTCCGTTGTTTTCGGTACACCAAACCACGAATTTGTCGTATTCCTTTTCATACGTGCTTTTGGATTTACTTGGCAAGGAATTATTTACTGCGTCCGCTGCCACTTCTTCCAATTCTGGCGATGTTGCTTCTAATTCTTCATTCGACATTATGATTAATTTAATTTTATCAATATTAATTAGAAATTCAAATTTACAAAGTGCACACAAAACACACTAAAACAATATATGCAAAACTACAAACGTCAACTACATACCACTGTTGCCCACCTAACTACCTATTTTACCAGAAATTTTCCCAATGGAAATTGTCAACTAATTTTATAAAAAATATAAGGGAAGGTGGCGTAATATGGAATACCATTTCCATTATTACTATTAAAATCAAAGTTTCTCAAAATTTTTCAAATCTCTAATGACATATATGCGGTCTGTAGTGTTGCCCAAAAGTTTCACATATACCATATACAAAATTTGGAACCACATTAAATTAGCAAAAAGGAAATTGGATTAATGTCTATTCTTGCACTTGCTAAAAAACGTACCTTTTATGGAATACACATTGTACATAAAATGAAAAAGAGTGAAACAATAGAAATATCAAATTAAAGTTTTTATTTATGTTTAAAACAGCACTATTAAACCTATAGAAGTAAACATATCTTTTCCTTTTGACCATAAACAATATAGATCCTAAATAACTACTCATACCTAAATAACAAATGAACTTGGAATACAATATACTATAGATAGATTGAAAATGATTCAAAAGTATAAAAAAAAGAATTAACTGACGATAAAATTTCGTTTATCTGCAGAAATAAGCCTCGATGTCATCATCTGATAAATCATCTAAGTCTACAGAAGAGTTGGATTCCTGAGATGATGAAGACACTCTTCTTTTGGTCTGCTTGTTCCTTTTCTTGCTTATCACTTTGGAAAATCCACTTGTACTGGGTCCAAGATCATTAATAACAGTTTTATTTTGTACATCTTCTTGTTGCGCTGCTTCATTGAAAACATGTCTATTGGCAGGATACAATCCTGTAATTTGAAATCCTTTTACCGCATTAGAGCCTGACTGAACTTTCAAGTACGCTCTACCAAATAGATCTGCAATATCAAACTGAGAAATTGGTCTGTTATTGTCTCTGATAAACACACGAATCTCCTCACTATAATGAGCCTTTAAGGGCCCCATAATTGACTTATCTAAGGGATGGAGCTTATGAGTCGTGTGAGGAGGTAAGCTCATTATAGTGACATAAGTCTGTTTGGCTAACTTCAAAAATTCTAAATTCCTAGTATGGCTGTTGTGGCCATCTAATATTAAGAGTACGGGGTCTTGTTGGCTAGGTTTAACTTTTGATAAAAAATGTTTGAACCAGTCTGTGAAAAGAGGTGTTTGAATCCATCCAGATGTATGGCATTTAAAGAGGGTACCCGGTGGAGCACCCTTTTCCAGCTGAACATTCCAATTCTTTCGTGGGAAGATCATCATTGGTGGTACAAATGTACCACCTGCACTCATACACAAAACAACTGTCACCAGAGACCCACATTCCGCTGATGTCATGGCCCCCACTTGCCGTTTTCCCGTAAGTGAGATGACTTCACTGCATTTTGATTGTACCACAGTGAGACCTGTCTCATCGACGTTGAATACTCTATCGGCCGAATAGTTACATTTTTCCAGTTCTGCTTCAAGCAGATCAAAAAAATCATCGATATTTTTCTTAGCAAAACCAATCGCTCTGGCGTAAGAGGTTCCAGTAGGTTTTCTAACAGTTAGATTGGAATGTCTCTTAAGAAAATTTTCAAGCCACTTTCTTCCAGCCCGCTGTAGTTGCTTAGAAAAGTTGTTTTCAATGTTATTCGCAACAGCTAATTGATAAGCCATTCTACAAACATCTCTCCTAGTTAGCCCAAAGAAACGATTATCAAGTTCAAGAAGATAATCTACGAGTTCGCGTTCTAAGTGATGAGGTAGAATAGGTCTTCTTCCTATTTTTGTGTTGGTCTGCGGATATTGCTCATTCTTACTCAGCCTGAATAGGGTTGTACGTGGAACTTCAAATCGCTTTGATGCTTGTAAATAGCCCATCTCGTTGGCTCTCACTGCAGCCACAGCTTGTCTCATAGCTTCACTATTCCACTCCTTCCTCTTTTTCTTGGTTTTCTCCATGTCGTCTTAACCGAATAAGAAGGCTATTAAAATCCTAATTACTTAAATAGGTAACATTCTAATCCAGCATATAATAAAATGTTCCTAATATGGAATACTATTCCATATTATGTTCACTTAGGTATTCCATATTAGCAACATTACACATTTTCAGGTTAGAGCTGTTTCATTATCTACGTGTCAAAAAATCGTGTAAATTGGCATGAATAACAAATTAGATGGATCACGAAGAAACATTTCTACATGGCACAACTGAAATAATACTGTAATAGTTTCTAAAATCAGTAATACTTAGATACCTGAGAAAAAGATTTCGCGAAGCACCACAACAAACAAAGAACAAACCTATTTCACATGAACAAAAAGGCAGACATCTAGTTAAATCACATTGCAGTTACCTGTGATACGTCAGTGACATACGTTACATGCCTAAAATCATAGATTGCACCAGATGTTTTGGAAATATAATGGTATTCCATATTACGCTATTTTCCTCTATAAATAAATAATCTAAATGAAAGCCGAAACAGAAGATAGTATAAAATATTCGTTACAGAAAGCAATTCAAGAACTCGTCCGCAGAAATGTTGCAAAAAGTACAATTCAATTGTTTACGTAGCATCGACCTTTGCGCCCAGGAAAATGGTAGTCACTTTGAACATTTGTTGTACATCTATTAATAAACCTACTTATTACTAATAAACTTTATCAAATTGCCCTTTCGTCATTTGTTTCTTAAAATACCAAGTTACTAGATTACATTTGTTTTAAGAAATGTTCTGCACAGACACTCAGATTTTAAATTTATAAAAGAAAGAACAATAAAATACAAAACTTGATAGATTCGTAAAATTTCAGGCACACCTAATGGAAAAAAAAGGAGCGATGGAGCACGGAGAGACAAGAATTAAAAAACTGGAAAAGTGGATTAAAATTCAAGAAAAACAAAACGAGAAAATTAGAATACTCATTAAAGAAATGAAGATCAATGAAAAATCAACAACCTACCACCAGAAGAATTTATTAACAAAGGAGTTCGTGTGATAATTAGTACAACAGAGGACTTTCAAATGGAAAGAGAGAACAATAACAAGGTAAATTAGGCGAAAACTTTACGCTGAGACTAAAAAAGGGCAGCAATAAAAAGTATTTGAAAGTAAAAAAATCTATATTGAAAAGGACTTAACTCAGAACGAGTTTAACATATAGAAAAAGATTAAAGAGGCCACAAAATAAGTGATAAAAAAGGAAGAAAAAATACATGAGAATCCAATACCAGAAGTTGATAGCCATAATTACAATATGAAGTACTAATTACAGAAAAAAAGAAGGATAAAACAACGTCGACCACAGCACAGTATAAGAAAGAATAGTAAAGAAGCTTCATATCAGCTTGCTTAATCTCACAAATTAAAAACAAAAGGCTTTGAATGGGCCAGCCATGGTTCTCAATGTAAGAAAAAAGTATTCACATAAGCAGAGTATGGCACTAAAATTATACATTTTTGGAATTGGCATTTAATTTTACGTATGATAGTATCACGCTTGATACATTTTAACGACAAATTAATCTAAAGCAAGGATCTCCAAACTTTTTGCCGCAAGGGCCACGTTGGGTACTTCAGCACTTTTCAGAGGGCCGTAATACAAAAAAGATAAATAATTACAGGTGCAGGAGTTTTATTGAAAGCTCAAAATTCCATAAACTAATTACTAAGAATGTGAAATTAAATTTTATTGAGAGCGACAAACAAAACCGGCAAACTCTCGTATTTTCATCACAAACTAAAACCATTAATGCGAATGATGGAACTGTTTTTTTGTTTTTAAAATATCACTAAATTGAGGTTCAAATTTTGAAACGCTAATTACAAGCATCGACTTCAAATGATCATCAGTAAAGACTGAATTTTAGGTGATGAGTCGTCCAAATAGGTAAATCCATAAACGTACTAAATGTTTCTAAATAAGGTCTGTAATTCCAACAAAATTCTTTAAAAATGTCTAAGCTAGAATTACTATACAATATACAAACAATGAGATAAGAACTAATAAGTAATAATTAATAATTATATAACTTAAGTAAGTTCTTTTCAACTTTATTTTTATTACTCCTATTTATTAAATGTTGCCATTGCCCGCACCTTACCGTTATGTTTCTTCAATAACAAACGAAAACTTGGCCACAACTATTGTAAATAAATGTGAACTGTGTCATCATTTTACATACGTTATAAAATACTACTACAGTTTCTAGCGAGCGGTAATAGTAAACAGCTGTTTTAAAAGTTGTTTTAACTTACTACTTAAGTGTGCCGCTCTACTGAAATGATTTTACTAAATTCTTACTAAATCCGGTCTCTAATCATGACTTACGCAAAATGAAAGTCAAGATACCCCAACACTTGAAGCCAATTGTTTTTGTTGGTGTATCCGAATGACCTAAAGTTGGCAAAAATGCTTTTTTGGGAATAACTCTTTCTTCAAATGGCACTATGGTGGGACAGGATATGCAAAACGAGTGATTTTCAAGAATTTATTCATACCAATAATGCGGGTTTAATATGAAAATTTCATTTTCACTCTTCCCTCTACGAAATTGTACCTTTCTATCTTGATAAGGCAATTGAAAGGGTAAGTAAAACACGTTAGGTGATCGGTTGTGAGCTATGAAAAACTTTCGTGCCCTGGACAAAAAAGTAACAATGTCAATTTGATTAATATTTATTTTGAATGAAAATTAAATGTAAAATTACAATTGTTGTTGTATGTTCCAGAAACATTAAAGGCAAATGTTCATTTACTCTTGGCCGAATGCAACGGCACTGAAAATATGTACTTATTTATATATATTTATGCTCATTAGAATCTGTTTCTTAGGCTGTTTCTTGATTTGGTTTTGGCCGAATCTTTATTGATTTTTCGTCCACGCCCGGGGCATCTGCTAATGATGTAGAATACGTTTTTCGTAACGAGTGGCCGGTATACTGATTTGGGTTTGGAATTTTAAGAAATTTGGCTATTTCATGAGGAATTTTCGAAATTGTATGTCTTCCAACTACTTGATTTACACATCTGCCACGCGCATACCGATAAAAGAAGCGTTCATCTTGAGCTTTTTTCGGCCGGAGTTGCATATAACGATGAACAAATGTTACCCAATCGTCTATTACTACAAATCTTCTTTGCACATTGTTTTTTGTAGTGAGAATCTGCACCAACACGACACAATTTTTGTATTCCACATCCTTCACTTTTATATTATACAGCTCATCAATTCGGCATGCTCCAGCTACCCCAAAAATCGCTACTACTTTTTTCATTAAATATATTTCATCAGGAGCTTCTAACACAAACTTTGAAATTTCATCCTTTGTAAATATTTGAGACTTTCGAGGCTGATATCCATCATTTTTTCTTTTTATAAATGCCTTTAAGCAGTCAAATTTTGATATGTCTTGGTTTTTATTTATAGAAATAGTCAATTTCAGCATGGAGTATTCTGACCATAATGTAGCAGGAGACAATGTCTTTGATTTTTCTAAGAAAAACGCCAATAACACATCTTCAGTTATTGTGGAAACATCATTTGTTGCACACCATTTGATGAAATTTTCATAAGCTTGATTGTACCGGTCTGTGGATTTCTCCGGCAACAAACTTCTGCACGTAACATTTGCAGCTTCTTGAATGAAATTCATTTTAAACTAAATTATGACCAAATATTCAAAAATTATAACGATATTTGACAAATGCCATAACTCATAAAATATAGTTATTTTTTTCATTAGTACAAAAAATGCATGATTTCGGGACAAGTAAAAGACCGATCGCCGGACGACGCGTAGCAGAGTCCGGCGAGTCTTTACGCGTCCCGAAAACGCATTTCTTATGCGAATGAAACATACTATTTTTTCTCCAACTACTCATAAATTCGGTAATATGGTTCAGATAATTCACTAAAATCAAACTCCATTTTCTCTTTGACTGTTTTCAAATTGAATTTTTAAGAACTGTCAAGGCGCAAATAAACAATCACTATACGGGGAAAATAAACAACAACGACGGCGATTGCCGAATGTTAACGAAGCGTTTGTTTTTTATTTACAATTTACCTTGTAAAACCCTATCTTGCGTACATTTTTGTATTAGTGCAAATATGAATCGAAAAGTATACAGTTGCCAAGCTAATTGGTGAACATCCCGAAATGACTTACTTTTTATACAAAATTATTCGACAATATGGCGTCTTATTTGTGTGGTTGGAGAAAAATGATTTTGTTGACAACAAGCCACCTTACAATAATTTTATTATAATCATTGAATCATTTTATTTTATTATAATTTCAACTATTACGGTGGTTAATTGTCGAGGGGAGAATGAAAAGTTTAATACATTACACGCTGCGAAAGCCCTTCAGGTGCTCGGAGTTTTTAACTAGCCTCGGCTACGGTTACGCTTCGCCTCGGCCATTCAAAAACACCTCACACCGAAAAGTTTCGCGGCTTGTAATGTAAATAACTATTGGAATAACACTCTCCATTCAGAAAAACGGTATTTTGGATATTTAAATCTAGGCACTGGGCTTCAAAACAATTGAAAAATTAGTTACAATATTTACGAAAATGTTGGAAGATAATGCTTTACCTATTTCTCAGAAATTTTTGCAAAAAAATTATGAAATCAATTTTTAAATCAAAGTTATGTGGTATTTTAGAGGCTACAAATATTCATCTCAAATGCACAAAATATAATTCTGTAAAGTATAATAGTCGTTACATATAAGTTTATTGAAGTGATATAACTTTTAGAAAATTTATATTCTTTATTTAAAATACAAAATTTGGAATAATACCCTTTTAGGATGCAAGGTTTAAATATTCAATTATGTGAATAAAACGGCCCACTAACGTACCAACTAATTGTACAACTTGAAGTTGGTACAATTTTATAGACAACGGACCAACTGATCCACTAACATCCCAATTTTGTATGCAATTCATTTTTCGTTCGGTACCTTTCTATGTCGCTAGAAGTAAAGATATCGCAAATTTTAAAAAGAACAAAAATGTGTGTAATATTGGTCAGTGCAGTGCTCGCTTTACAGAAAGACTCAAAAAAAAGAAGAAGTAGGATAAAAAGGTGGCTTGAAAAACGAAAAAAATATGAATTTCTTACGCCATTTACGGGACAATGAGCCTAATGACTTTAAAAACTTTTTGCGCGTGGATGAAAAAACATTTCAAAAGTTACAGATTTTTTTGCACCTCACATAACAAAGCAGAACACAGTCTTGTCACGAAGAGCAACAATTTTTTTACAATGAAACCGTACTGTGAGTTGGGCAACCTGCACACACACGCAGCAACTAATTGGCGCCAATCTCAAATTGATGTGCAGTGCACTCCAACTTGCCAACTTTCGCACCAACTTGAAATTGCTAACACAATCGCGCCACTAATGCACCAATAATTGCACCAACTTCTAAAATTGTACAACTAGTTGGTACGTTAGTGGGCCGATTAAGTTAAGGTAATTTTAAGTAGCTATTGTTATCTGTGTTAAAACTTGTATTATATTATTGTATTTGTTGTAAATAGTAGTCATAGTAATGTTTTATGTGTATGTATGTGGAAGAGTGTGGAAGGATGCTTGTTTTAAAACAAAACCAAGGAGTGGATTACTAGGGAAGATCAAAAAAGTTGAATGATAATAAACAACAGTTGATAAAACTGAATAAAACATAAACTCAGAAAACTCATATTATAATAAAGTTGTATCAACCGAAAGTTGAATTCTAATTAATAAAGCATAATTGCGAGGTGGGGATGAACTGGTAACATTGGAGTTGGAATTATTGGATAAAAGTTTAAATGGAAAATTGGTTAAATAAATAATAATTACAAAGGATAATTGAAACGGATAATTAATTGGACAGGGAACGATATTTTGGTGGGATTGCTCAATTTTGGGAGAATGATTCATAGTGAGTGAGTGTATTAGATATAGATTTTGTGTTAGCTTTAAGATTAAAAATAGATTATTTGTGTAACAAATCTTGCATTTTAAAAGTGGATAGAAATTATTATATTATTTACTTATCAAATTCAATAATATTTGTAGATCCAATTATTAAAATTTAATAAACGAATCCTTCAACGGCCCTGAGATAGAAATTTTCATTTTTAATTTTTTGATTTTAAATTCATAATTATTTAATTAGATTTGATGACAATAATAATAATTGATAAATAGAGAGCTTTGTTTGGGATATTGTGTGGAGCACTTTTCTTTTAAAACTATAAAGACTGTAGCCATATCATTATATAATTTAAACATTTCTCCATTTCTAAATTTTTTAACGGTATTCCTAAATGAATAATGAAAAAAATTATTTTCTTCGTCAATGATTTAAAAATTTTGCATAAAAAACAATTCTTGTAAAACTTTCCACAATTTTTATTATTTTTGTTATACGTATACCGGGTGTTTGAGGTAGGTAGGTAAGACGCAACAAAGGAAAGCACCAATTTTTTTTTTTAGAAAGGATCCGCGATTCCTTTGAAATATGTATGGATTCAGTGTTCAACGTATGTTATTGGATTTAGTTAACGCTAGAAAGAGATAGAAATACTAAAGGCGTCTGTCATTGCAACAGGCGATTATTTTATTGTTTATTTTTTATATTTGTCAATTTTGACAGCGACAAAACGTCAAATTGTTAAATTTGCCAGTTACTAAACAATCTACACCTACAATGCAATGAAGCACAATTATTACAGATTCATTATTATTATTATACTAAAACAATATAATTTAAAAAATTTATTTATGCCATAATACTTTACATATTTACTAAAATCGCTATTTACGTAAACGTATAATTGTTACGGTTTTCCTGCACAACAATCCTATACTTCACCAATTTATACATTTTTTTCTACGTAACCAATTTCACACCTATCTACATGAAGGATTAAGATTTGTAAGTTGCATTAATAACTTCTGACAGAGATTTTAGTACAGCTGACTAGACAAATTCTTATTTTCATTACATTTTAAGTTCATTCGGTACTTGACTGATGATCATTTGCTTTCTTTTGATAGGATTTAATACTATTCCATGTTTTTAGTGATATAAACACGACAATTACGAACACAATTTGCTGGTAGTCCGAAATATTGTAAATATAACCTCATATTTTTATAGAATTTACTTAGGTTTTCTTTAAGTGTGCTGTTGTAATAAGGCGAATTCAATTTAAAATATGCAGAGTGCAGAAACAGCGATTTAAAAAATTACGCATTTTGCGTATTTTTATTGTAAATGAAAGTTGTAAGTGCTGTCAAAATTGACAAATTTAAAAACCAAACAATGAAATAATAGCCTGTCGCAATGATAGACGCCTTCAGTATTTCTATCTGTTTCTAGCGTTAACTAAATCCCATAACATACGTTGAGCACTGAATCCATACATATTCCAAAGGTATCGCGGATCCTTTCGAAAAAAATACATGGTGTTTCTCTATGTAGGGTCTTCGGCGAAACACATGGTATGTACTATCACGTGCAAAAATAATGACACGCCTAAGATTTGTTATTGTATGATAAACAGCCTTGCAGCAGTAGATGAGTAACTTTCTTATTCTATCTTGTTAATCCTAGCTACAAGGTCTTATGGTTATGCCCAAGTTACTCATCGACTGCTGCAAGGCTGTTTATCATACATTAACAAATCTTAGGCGTGTCATTACTTTTGCACGTGAGGGTACATAAGAATAAATAGCACTTATTAAAAACATATTGGCCTGAAATATGAATTATTAATAGTCCGCATAACATTTTATTTAAAAGTTTTTCAAGTGTAAAAACTGTGAGCTAATATTTCCACGCCTAGTGAATAGAGTTAAAATGGGGACACTCCACTTTCTATATTTACAAGCTGTCTCCATTTTGTTGTACACAGAACGCCACCTAGATTTAAATTTAGGGCCGAAACCTTGTTAATTCTACAATGGTATATCTACCTACACAAAGTGCTTTTATAAGAGAATATTATATTATTTATGTTATCTACAACATTTAGCAATTTTTTATTTTTTGTTTACAAAGCAATGCGCAATCATGTGGCAACTGTCATATTTATTCTTTAAAATGTCAGTTTCAATATTTTTAAATCGTACATATCCTTACTTTTGCAAATGCAACACATGAGTAAAATGCCTTAATTTCTGAATGAACTAAAAATTTACATCAGGAGCGTGAATAAGTGATGCAACCATCATTTTACTCACTTGTAGCATAAATAACTATTTAAGCCCATTTCTTACCTGTGTGTGTTAGCATATGATTGTTAAGATCCTCCATGTGTGCACAACCTTTGCCACAAACGTTACATATGTGATGTGTACGTTCGTGTGCTGTTAAATATACTTTTTGTGTGAATGCTTTTTCGCATATATCACATTTGAACGGTTTTACTCCTGTATGTATTCGCATATGGACTGCAAGATTGCTTTTGCTTTAAAAAAAATTATAATTAGTTGCTTTATGTTAAAGTGTGTAAACAAATTATTACCTATAACACCTTTTTTGACAAATTTTACAAACAACGTCGATATTATCACATTGCATTGGAAGAAATTGTTTAACACCTGTTGTAACATCACTTTCAGGGTATGGTATTGGATCACACGTTGAATTTGATTCTTCTTTGGGTTGATTTATCTGGTGCGTCCTCATATGAGCAATTAAACCGATTTCACGTTTGTATGATTTTTCACACACGGTGCATTTATGAGATTTACAACCATTTTCAACGTCCGAGACTGTTTGAGAATCTTCAAGCACTTCATTATTTTCACCGTTACTTTCCAATTCATCGATATAATCCATAGGTTCTGATTTAACCGTCGTCACATCACTTATATCATAAATTTCAATTACTTCTTGTTTTAGTTCTGTCTCTGTTTCTAGCAAGTCTTCGTCAATCCATTCATTTAAATTAAATTTATCATCATTTACTGCAATTTCATTACTGGAATTAACTAATTCCTTCTGTAATAAGTCAGCATTTGAGTTCAGCTTTATAAAATCTATTACTTTCTTCAGATCTACAGTATGGTAAATGCCATTTGCGTTATCGATATATTCCTGTATGCGTTCTTGGGTTTCATCACACTTCTTTTTAAAGGTAAATGCCGTCTGTAACGCAGAAAGACACAAACCGCAAATCACACTGGTTGGGACAACGTCAAAATCCTGCAATGTAAAATATGTACAAAGCAATATAAAAATTAAGGGAATTCTTTTCTTACAAACTCTGGCATACAAAAGGAAATTGTTTCCCTAATTGATATAAAATCCAAATGGGAAAACGTTGAATCTAAACTTAGGAATGTTGTATTTCCAACACATAAACATGTTCTACAAATATCCCGACTTTGATTCATATTTCTGCAGTTAACTAATGCGCAATGTTAATTTCATTAAAATCGGATTCATTTGTTAAAATCTTAGCAACCGTAAACAAATTGACGCCATCACACTTAATATTGTGGTTTGTACTACGATCTACGGTACATTTGAGCTACGCCCTTTCTAAATAGTTCGAACTATTTTAAGGAATAATTTAAATTCTCGGTTTCAAATTAATTTTCCTTTTTTAGGTTTTAGATTAGAAATCTACAAATTATCAGAAGTAATACCACAAGTGACTAGAATTTTACCGGAAATTTTTTTGCCGTCACCAACACGACCGCTCGTTGCGACGAAAATCGTAACGAGTGCGATAGCACGAGTTACGATTTTCCATTTGCGTGCGGAAAGTAAACTTTCCACACTCAAATTTTGATTTGCGTGCGGAAAGTAAACTTTCCACACGCTAATTTGTTTACTTTCCGCACGCAAATCAAAATGTCATAAATGACATTTGATGAATGTCAGATTTAATTTTGCAGAAATATTTAAATTTTTTGTGGTTGTAGAAAAATACTTTTAAATAATTTGTTTTTTTAAACAAAAAAAAACAGAAAACCGAAAGAACCGAAATAATTTCAATTTGTTTTTAAATCGTGTGCTCTTTCTTAGTATAAATTTAAAAAAATCTTTGTCGATTATAAACAAAATAAGTAGGTAATTAGAAGTAATAAAAATCTGAAAAATGTTAGATGTTTTAAAACTTGTTAGTGCTCTTTAAAATATGTACTCAATTAAAAAAAAAAAATGTTTCTCTGAAAAATTTTGAAAAATAAAAGTATTTACTTCGGAATTGAAAATCACGGGGGGGGGGGGGCATAAGAGTGACTTGCCCGTGGGCGCCAGAAAGGCTTGGCGCGGCCCTGATCGCTTTAACCACGGATGTAGAAGCTGTGAAACTTTGCCCTCAAGTACGCGCTAGCAATGTCTACTTCAAAGTAAAACTTTGTTGTCATAATTTTACATTGTATGATTTAGCCATACATCTAGCAACATGTTATTGGTTTGATGAGACCAAGAGTGATTGCCAACCTTCCACATACGCATCGTGTTTGGTTGAGTATTTGAAAGAAAACTACTTGGACAAAAATGACAAGAGAGACATATGATGGCTGTACGGCCCAAAATCGTAACAGCATTACTTCCAATGCTCTGCTGTTCCTTTCTGAAACGTACAATGTCACAATTTATCAAAAATACCTGATCAAAGGGCACACCCAGATGGAATGTGACAGTGTCCACGCCACAATTGAGACTGCATTGAAAAATAAAGATATTCACTTGCCCAGTGATTACGCGCGAATTACCAGAGAAGCACGAAAAAAGAATCCGTACATGGTCAAAACACCGGACTATGACCTTTTTGTCAATTACGGCTTAAAGTCTTTAATGAAATATGATTCCATACGCCCCGGAAATAGGTCGAACGATCCTGTTGTTACAAACATCAGAGCACTCCAGTATTGTCCGACTGGTGAGATAAAATACAAACTGAATTTTGACGATGAATTCATTCCCCTTCCCCGTAGACCAAAATTCATCAACTTAAATCTAACTAGTTTTCCTAAACTCCACACAAGACTTCAAAAAATAACGAAGAAGAAGTACGATCACCTGCAGATAATAAAAGAAGTGATTCCAAAAGACTGTTGGCCATTTTATGATTCACTCGATTTTCAGTAACAACTGGATATAATGTTTTTATAATAATATGTGCTAATTACCATTGCTTGTTTACTTTCTTTGTGTTAACATGATATTTTAATATTATAAAATAAATAAACTTACTTGCAGAATAAAACTTCATGTTGTAATCAATCATTTTGATAAATTGCAGGACCTCTTATGTTTAACAATATGATAGTGCAGTACCTCGTATGCAATATTTCCACGAAAATAATTTAAAATATTTAATTCGGGCGACGAGCATTGATATTTGGGCTCGATCTAATAATTCCTGAAAAAAACTGAGAATTTTATGAAAAACGGTGTTTTTCTCATTTTTTGCAAAAGGCACGAGGTACTGCACTGTGACCCTCGATATACAAATAAAAACTTCAATGATGGGCAACACCACGAGGTACTTTTGGTAGGTACAATTAAAAAAGAATCACAAGATTTTTATTAAGTTTATTTAGTCAGTTCGAAAGACTAGTTATACTAAATACAACTTTGTTTTCTCTAATCACTAAATTTTATCTATAATCTCATGTACGTACATATTTTAAATTATCTCATAAACTTCTTGATTTTACAATCGATTATCTTTAACAAAAATATTTTTTTAACAGTAAAAAACATGAGAATACTAGATATTCTTATTTTATTAAATATCTTATTGCAAAATTAAAGTATGCTTTGTTCTTGTTGTAATTTTACACATGCAACGCTGGCGTTATAAAAACTACAAAAATATAAATAAATTTATAATACGTTGAGCAAACTGTTTCCACCAGTCACTTTACAAAAAAAGAAATGCGGTAAGTATAAGTAAATCTTCTTGAATCGGAATAAACTTATTACTATAATAAAGCTCTTTAATGACGTTTTCTTTAATATAAATCAGTACAAGGAACAATTATCGACAGATTTTTAACATAACACAAGTTACACTCATGCAGCAGTGCTTGTTAAGATTATTGCACAACGACTTATAAAAACCACAAATAAAGTAATCAAAGTGATAGTTTTACGACTTATTAATTCTTCGTTGTGAAGGAACTGGTGCATGAGTGGATCTAAGAAGTGAGGTTGATTTAGAGTTATCGTTCCCATAATTACGAAATTGAGTTGCTTTATAGCTCGAACAACTAGAATCGGCTATGCTTCGTCCGTCGCCTTCATCTCGTCTTGACATCTCGGAAAATGGCGATAAACGTTTAGGTTCCACTTCTTCTTTTTGACGTGGCTCACTACTGATCATCAAAATAAAAATTACCACCACATTATAACCCTCAACTTACGTTACAACTTACCGCATAACCTTCTTATTTTTAACCTCTCTTTCTAAAATATCGGCCGTTGTTAAATCGGAGCTTTGTATTTGTTGTAAAGCGCTCGCCGTTTCTGATAACCAGGGTTTATTCACTTTCATGTTTTTACAAAGACACACGCTATTTTCCAATTTGCATCTTTGGCAAATTCCGCTGCTCTTAGACATTTCGTTGCTTAATTCGGATTCTTCCAAAATTCCTAAAGTAAGCTTTTCCAACACCGAGTTATCGGTTTGTGGTGCGGCAGCCGAATTTTGATGAAGTAATAATTTCGACAAAGGTGGAGCTAGGCCTAAACCTAGATTTCGTTCGTGATACACTTCCGATATGGTCGGAGTTAATTCACGATTAATATGTCGAAGCTGCGTTGCTAAAATCGTGTCGTGTAAGCTCGATGGTCCTGACTTAGATTCAGGCGAATTCTTCGCTAAATCTTGTTGGACAGTTTCTTCCGTTTTGGTATTCGTTGCGTTTTCAGGAATTACGTCGTTTGGAGAGAAATACAATAACTGTTCGTGAGTTGCTATCGTTTCTTCATTCGGTAAAGCTACTAATTTACGCGAAGCATTTTGAGGAATACCAACGTTTTGTACTGGATTCACTTCAGTTCTCACACTCAATCGATCTAAAGTTGACATAGGATTTCGTGATTTTTTGTACGTAATCTTGCTACGTTGTGTTGTCGAATTAAATAGTTTAGCTTCCATTTTTTCTAGCTCACTATCGGAACTATTTTCAAACATCGCTGTTGTTAAATTGTTATAAAGCGGATGGTCGCCAAGTGGTTGAGTTCGTGGAGGAGGCAACGGTGGAATTTGTGCTTGCGTTTGTCGCCTTAATACTGTCGCATGTCCGTTATCCCAATCGGTTGCAGAACTAGCCGAACTAGAACTATCCGGCCTTAGTGGATCGACTTTTCCTTCGTTTTGTGAATAAAGGTTACGTATTCTAGTTTGATGCGCAAGCGAAAGAGCAACATTTTGTGATTCCGGTTGCAAAACAACCGGAGGACTTGGTGTAAATGCAGCATCGGATTCACCACCACCCGGTCGTGCAAGCGTGTTAGTTTTACGCGTTTTATTATCAACTGTCGCTTTTACATCTGATGGATTAGCAGTACGTCCATCTGGTTCACCACGTCTACGAACGTAACTTGTAAACGCACCTCCTAAGCGTTTGTTGGGTAGAACTGTTCGAGTAAATGGAGGAGGCACACGTGGTATCTGTTGTTTCTGGGCGGGTTTTTGGGTGCACATGTTTAATTCGTTGTCGGAATGTGAAAAATCATTGTCTACAGATGCAAGAGATTCTAAACTACTGGACGAGTCGATGCTTAAACTTTTTGGAGCTTCTTGCGTATCTATTGAAGGGATTAAATCGATTAAATTTGGAAAGGTTTTAAAAACATTAACATACCAAATAACGCCAGAAGAGCCTGTAATGTAAACTGGATATTTCGACGATTTGCTTGTTTGCCTGTGCGCAATGTAACCTTATCTTGTCCTACATCGCAAAGATCGAAACCTAAAGATGCTAATAACTCGTGACATCCTGGAACTCTCCATAATCTAAAATGTGATCAAAACTGTAGTTATGGAAAGTCAATCAAAATTAAGGTGTAATCAATGATATAAATAACCATTACAACAGCTTATAAAAAATCAAACTGCCTGCAACATGTTTCACACAAATTGAAGAAGTCGATCAAAACATTCCGTACATCAAATCTTAGGTTATGTATTATGTTGCTCAAGATTTGCTAACAACTCAATTAAACCATTCAAGAAGTTGAGCATTCACAAGTGACCTCTTTATGTTCAGCATGCGTGTATTCAAAAGTATTCCAGACTTCAAATAGTACATACCGTGGAACCTCTCCAACTCATAACATAACCACATAACCTTAAAATGTGTTTTGAGGTTATGTTGCTGAGTTTGAGGAACAATTTTTTTTTCATTTTACATTAAAATTTGGTAAATGATTAGATGTAAATAGTAAATAAAAAGGTTTAGAAGAAGTTGAGCAAAGTGGAAACCTTTCCGGTTGATATTTTTTAATAAACATTTTTTAGTTAACAACAATAATTAGCAGTGTTTGTGTTTAATGTGATTACATGTGCAATTAACATTTTAAAATTCGTATTTTTTTATAGATGGTGAACAAATATCATAGAAAGACTTCTCAGGCATCCTGATTAGAAAAAAATATGCGTTTAGCAATCGAGGAATCTCAAAAGACTTGTTTAGATAATGCTTCGCGTTTATATGGAATTCCACTGAGAACCCTGCATCGCCATGTGACAATAGGCGCGAATAAGAAAAAGCTTGGACGGTTCAGATGTATCTTTAGTTTTCAACAGATTTTATGAGTTGGCAAAAGAGGCCTTAAGAGTTGGCCTTTAAGATGGCTACTGAAAATGGTATTGAACATCCGTTCAAAAATAACAAAGCTGATGAGGCTTGGATTTAAGGCTTCATGTCACAAAATCCTGATTTAGCATTTCACACTCCCGAGCCTACAAGCATAGCGCACTGTTCTGCATTTAATAAAATGCAAGTTGGTCGTTTTTATGGCAACTTATGGGAAATTATAGAGAAGTACCACCTACAAGAGCGTCCAGAAGATACATGCAATATGGATGAGATTGGCGTCAAAATATCAATGCAGAAACCTCCCAGTTCTTTCTGCTATATGGAAATAGAAAAAAACTAAATGAACGGTTACTGGATGGAGGGCCAATAGGTTGTAAAGGATGGTTCTCTGATTCTGGTTGGATTAATAGTGACCTTTTTACTGAACGGCTTCAGTTTTTTATAGAATGTGTACACCCAAGTTACTGATTCTCGATAATCACATTTCTCACCAAAACCTAGATTAACTTGGCAAGAGCTTCTGGAGTAATTCTCCTTTCTGTTCCACCTCACACAACCCACAAATTACAGCCACTTAATATGGCTGTATATAAACCTTTAAGACTGCATTTGAAAGAGCTGTGGACATGTAGGTACCAAAAAAATCATCCCGGAAGAAGGATAACCCAGTTTGAAGTAGCAGAACTTGTGAGAATTGCTTTTACTGTTGAAACAGTAACAAATGGCTTTCGAAAATGTGGGATGTTTCCTTATAATAGAGACATTTTTACTGAATTAGACTTTGCTCCTGCTGATGTCCATTTTATTCCTCCTCAAAATGAATCGAACCAAGAAGAATCCTCTGATGATGATATTTCACTGGCAAGTCCCAATACAAAACAGCCTCCGTTTCTGCTACAACTTATAATATGAAATCTCATCATCAGTCTTCAGAGAAAACAAGTGTATTTGCCCAGTCAGAACCTGATCCTTCAAGTCTGTCGTTAAGTCCAAACGCTAAGTGAACCAACATACATACGTAATGGTTCAGAAACAGCATGTGACAACCTAAAAATTGCCATTCGAGCAACTGATTCAACACTGCCACAGTCACCCAAGCAGAATGAAGTTTTTATAAAGTTAAAGATTTACCAAACGGCACTCGAACAAGACAACTCTGTATTAAACTAGATATCCTAACAGCTCAGGAAACAGAGACAGCAATTCTTAAACTATAAAGCAATAAGGCAGCTGGGCCAAATAGTATACCAGGTGAAATCTTCAAAGCAGATAGTCACTACTTTGCTGAAATCCTTCAACCTATCCTGTTCAATTGTTATGGATTAACGAAACTGTTCCCAATAGTTGGAAAGAAGGTCTCATCATTAAAGGTAACTTAAATGAATGTAGCAACTCAACACAGTCAACAAAATACCCGAACAGGGTATCAAAAATAACTAGGAAGAAATAGGCCACGTTACAAAGGTATGTTTCATTGATGGCGGCTTTTAAGACATGGATTAATTTGTTTTAAAGCGTAACACCACAAACCTTTTAAAAGTTGCGTTATCTATAGCTATCCGGTTGTCAACAATGGTAAATATCAGATGATGACATAATGGAAGGGTCAAAAGTAATCCAATGCTTTCAGCAATTCAGTGAAAGAAGCTGTCAAATGTCAAATTCTGGCAGCACTGTATACAGCGACAAAGTTTACACTAAATTGTCGAAGAATTTATCATGAAAAGGGAAGATCAGCGATGTGTTTTTAGTAGCATCGAACAAAAAGAAGCACCGTATGATGAAGTTCTTCATTAAATTACTTTGGACCCGGCCAGTATGCATACTCACATTGTGCTATAACATAACCACAAAAACTTTACCATAACTCATAACAAGCTTACGTTTTTACTGAAACAGATCTATGAATTCAGTTAAGCATTTGCAAATACTCACAACCATGAAGTTGTGGAATAAATATTTAAAGAATCGTGGTATAATCGCAAGAACCTTAAGTTAACTGTAAATTTCGAATGTGTTTAGCCCACCGACTTACAAAGACAATTAATTTGAAAATAACTTACCTAACATTAAGAGAGACTTCCACACTATCAGCATCTGAATTTTTAGCCGAAAACTGAGACATAACAGATTGAATAACTCCTATAATATCATCGGCTACATCAGCGTTTGCAGTCAATTTGGAGAGAGCATGTAATGAAGTACTTGTTAAACCTGCAAAAAAAATTATTGACTTTTACTATTAATAATAACGTGAAATTAGTAAGTAAAGCAAGGTAATCAGAGGAAATAGATGCAGACAAGATAATACAAACAATGCAATTGGAATTGCGGTTGCTACAATTAAAGATGCAAACTTTGCAATCTGAAAATTAACTAGAATTACAAAGTAAGATGGAAAAATTAAATAATATCCTACAAGAAAAAACAGAAAATGGAAAATACCTAAAAATAGAGTAAAGATAGCCCCCAATAAGAAAGAGTGTGCCATCTACAAATAGAAATAGAGCAAAAATGGATTAATCTCATAAACATACACATGTCCACTGAAGAGAAGGAAGAAGAAGAGAAAGATAAGTTTTATGAGGCTTTTCTAATGATTTTATGATAAACTGCCGAGACACGAATATAAAGCAATACTTGGGAGACTGCAACGCCAAAATAGAAAGGAAGGAACTGTAGACATACAATCAAAACAGTAAGCATGCAGAGAGCAACAATAATGAACAAAAATTGATTGGTTTTGCTACAGGAAAGGATATGAAGATTATAAGTACATTTTTCAAGCATAGAGACATCCATAAAGAGATCTGGGTTATACCTGGAAAAAACTACTAATCAAATAGACCGTGTATGCAATGGATATGAGAAGTTGTAGAGGGACCAACATGGGATCAGACCATTATCTAGTGTCAATACCAACTAAGAGTGAAATGCAGAAGGCAGAATATAGTAAACAAAGAAGGAGGGCAAGTGAAGCAGACATGTCAGGCTGATACATATGGAAAAAAAGGCCCAGAGGAAGACCTACAACTTCATGGAACGAGGGGGAGTAGCCAAGGTAGTAGAGAAAAGAGGAAACACTTGAAGAAAGGCGCTGACATAGGCACTGATAGGAAAGCCTCAACACCGTAACCGGATAAAGAGGATTCGACTAAGTAAAAAGAAGGAGAGCATGGAATAGAGGAGCTACAAATGAAAGAAAAGAGAGCAGATTATCAGGAAAAAATAAAAGAAGTGGAAAAGGACAGGTGCAACTGTGGAGGAAGAATGGAAGTATATAAAAGAAATAATAAGAAAGTGCAGAAGGAAACAACTGGTTTAATGACGAATGCAAACAGGAACTGAATAGAAAGCAGAAAGCAGGGGAGATGATGCTACAAACAGGCTCAGAAGAAGATAAAACAAAATATCAAGAACAAAAAAAAAAGATCTGGGAAACCTCTGCGAAAACCAAACCAGGCCAACAACCCTAATAAGACAAGCCTAGACACCGAAAGATAGAAGAGGACAGGATTATGTATGTATATATGTATATATGTATGTGTCAAGAACAAAAGAAAATCACACAAGGATTATAAGGAGGCAGATAAGAAAGGTACAGGGAGAAGTACAAGCATCACCTCCCCTATTGTATAAAAATAAGGAGAGGAATTTGATAGGAGGTGAACAAAAACTAGCAGAGAGATGGAAGAAATACTTCCACGATATGTTGGATAGTGAAGAAATTGGAAATACCAAGGAAGAGATTAAAATACCTTAAAGAAGATGAAAACAGGAAAAGTGCCAGCGAAAACAGTATTGAGGATGAGCTATTGAAGTATGGAGAGGAAGCTCTGAACGATATAACACAGCCAGAAACCTAGAAGAAGAGAATCATTATACTGCTACATAAAAAAAGGTGACAAAATGGATTGCAAACACTATAGAGGTATAATACTGCTGGACACAACCATGTTGGCAACGTGCACCAGAGACAAACTGCAGGATTATGCCAAAAGTGAAATAGGAGAATATCAAGGAGGCTTTAGAAGAAACCGATCGGTGACAGACCTGTTATGAACACAACATAATAGACATCTAGTATGTTTTATAGATTTTAGAAAAGCTTATGATGCAATAGAGAGAGAATACCAATACATGTATGGTATTATGAGAGGGATAAAGATACCAGAAAAATTAATAAAATTGGCAGAAATTACCATCAGAAATTCAGCTCGCAAAATGAAGGCAAATGGAATTCTGTCATCAGATTTTGCAGAGGTTTAAGACAGGGCGACCCACTATCAACCACACTCTTTAATATTACTCCTGATCACATAACAATCAGATACGCCAAGTTAATGTAAAATTTGGCAGGCAGTTTTATGGTTAGTTTGCATTCGGTTGCCAGGTGGCGCCAACACTGCCAGAGCAGAAGCAACCCTAAAGTATTTGGAATCATACAAATCAGCTGATTCCAAGCACTTTAGAGTCGCGTCTGCTCGTGCTATGTTGGCGCCGCCTGGTAACCGAATGCAAACTAATCATAAAACTGCCTGCCAAATTTTACATTAACTTGGCGTATCTGATTGTTATGTGATCAAGGATATTACCCTGGAAGGAATAATGAGAAAAAGCGGGTTAAACAGGACAGGAGCTTTAAAAACCAAGAATTACCAATGCCTGGTATATGCAGATGACGTGATACTGCTGTCCAGGAACGTAAAGGAACTGGGAGAACAAATTGGAAGGTTAAAAGGCACAGCAAGGACAGCAGGATTAAGAATTAACGAAGATAAAACCAAGTATATGGTAATGAAAGGAAACATAGTACTGATGGTAGGAATAAAAAGAAAATTTGAATTGGACGATGGAAGAAAATTAAAGATAGAAGTCAAACAGTTCGTATATAATAACAGCGGAAGGCAATGAAACAAAGGAAATAGAAGAGCAGATAGGACAAAGAGGACACTAAGTACATTTTTAAAGACAAAACAAGTGTCACGCACTTCAAAGATGCAGGTGTACAATTCAGTGCTAAGACCAATAGTGAATATATGGTACGAAACGAGGGTGATGAGTACTGCAAATCAAGGCAGGCTGGAGATATGAGAACGAAGAGCTCTGAGGAAAATATATAGTGGAAGGAAGGCTGGGAACAGAAGAGGAAATAAAGTAATAGAGTTATATGGAGAAGCAACGATCACTAACCATAAAAAAGCCCAATGTTTGGGACATATCGAAAGGCTACTGGAGGGAAGAATGGCAAAGGATTTTTCAAGAAATTGGCCACGTTTAAGATGGTTCCAACAAGTGTTAAAGGATTTGGGGGAAAAGAATACACAAAACTGAAGGGACAAGGCGAAGGACAGGAAGATATGGAGAGATATTGTACAGCGGTAGGCCTAAAGGCCTGTTAAAGCTATCACATATTAACAATAAAATTTTATAAAATATTACCTAAGAGAGCTTGAAGACTAGCGGAACATTGTGTAAGACGTTCGTCAGGATCTGACTGCGGGAAAAACACACTACTTGGGATACCATTAGAAGCTGGTTCAAAACGGAATCCAACAGACATTAACAATTCTTTCCATCCTATTACGGCACCCACCTACGAGTAGAACCGTTGGTTACCAACGACCTTGTTATTGAAAAATTAGTTAATACCTTATTCTCGATAGATTTTTGTGTTGTATACATGGCATTCTTTTGTCCCCGGTGTATACGTTGGAGGCTTTTTTCGACTAAATGTAAAGTCACACGTAGAGCATCTCGACATTTATCTGGTACTCTTAATAATTCACAGAGGGCTTGTCCCATTAACGCTACCTATACTTAAATATATTAAAGGCTGAAATTTAAGTATGCTTAAGGTTAACATTTATTTGAGCTCGCATTCTAGTAAGAATTACATGCCAACTCGTATTAATATCATAAACAAGCTGAGTTAAACGAACGGGAGTTCAAACAAATGCCAACTCAGCTTTAGGACTTTAGCTTTACCTTATTCGATAGTCGAATGTTTAATCCCACGAGTAAAAAACCAGCCCAATTCGCAGGGTGTGCGAAATGTTTTGTGTGTTGAACGGTTTGCATAGCTTCGGCTAAGGCTCTGTAAAAACAATTTACGATGTTACATTTGAGCATAAACAGTTTTCCATATACATATGTATGCCAACATAAAAAATAGTAAATATAGAAGTACCTCGCAGCCCTTGTGCCTTGCAACAAAGCAGAATAAAAAGCACGTAGCAAGATTTTCGTCGCTGTATCTGGAACCGGCCATAAAGATACTAAAACTGCTTGAACGCCAGCGGCCAGAAGAGCTCTCACTAGCGCTACTAAACCATCGGATGTCGCCCAACCTTGCTGATCTCTTGTATGTGATGAACTCACCTACAAAACACCACTTAACAAAAATCGCATTTATATTATTACAATACATACAACAACTAATTTAGCTGACAATCGCAATGACAAAAGATCGGCTGCACTTAGAAGGAACTCAGAAAGTGGAGGAAGTTCGGCACTTGTCGATACTTCACTACCTTCATCTTCTTCGGCATTATCTGACATGTACAACCTCTTCGACTGACTTTGCTCAAGAACCTAAACCACATATTAAAACTTAAAACAATTTTACTTAAATTAGTGGAACAATACGAACCTCTGCTGGGCTTAAAACAAGTGATGATAATTTCCACGATACGTGCGTAGCAAAATGCACGCACTCGGCTTCTTGAATTTGTGACATTATTTGTTCCTTGGTTGCCTGACTGCCTACTAAAGCTTGGGTCTGTAATAATTCGCCTACAATATTAGCTTCCTGTTCGGCTTGAGGAATATCCTTCCAGCCCCAATGCTCCGTTACGGTGTGCGGAAGTTTTGGATTTCCGATGACTAAGCTCCTAACAGCTTGATCACTGTCTTGTTTCCTTGGACGTGTAGAACGAAGTGATGACAGATTTGGTACAACGAGCAAAGAGAAACGTTCACAAAGATACTCCGAATTTTCATTAGATGAGCGAAGTACAGGAAAAGGAACTAAATATAAATCGCCTTCTAATACCAGGATTAATTCACGTCTTGACATATTATCTTTATTGGATACTGTTGAAAAAACAAAAAAATCTAGTTATTAGGATGTCATTAACAAAGCATATTTAGGGAATTGAAAAGTAAGTTTCTTGGGGAAAATTTAAATATAAAGTTTCAACACTAGATGGGGCTAGGTTCGGTCTCTTAACTTTTGTATGGTTTCTAGTATTTCATTATATTCAGTTTTCGTTTTGTACTGAGCAGCATCGGTGAGACAAGTACCTTAAAATCATAGCCGTATGCTGCCGATGGATGCGGCTTAGTAGTTTAAAAAATAACGCTGTTATAGTTAATTTTAAGCCTAACTAAGAAAGGATGGCATCTTCAAACAGATTCCTTATAAGCCCATAGACTGGACAGAATAGGTCAAAGCCACATTTTTTTTTTTTAATGAATTAGTATTGTAAACTTTGATATACTGCATTTCCTTGGAAAATATGAGGGCTCTACTCACTACCATTGTCCCTTTATTTATTAGATCTTATAAAAAAATATACCCAAGAAAAGGTAAATAGAACAACTTACCACCTTTACAAGGCAAGAACTCTTCAAAAGGTTGTATCAAAAGTTGGTAAAGAGCATGTAGACAAGCAGGACCTTTCCACGTTTGTCTACTAGAAACTCTAGTCGATCCTTGTGCACTTGCACTCGAACGCGTAGAGCCTTGCAGGGAAGCAACAGATCCTCCAATACTTCCCAATGAAAACAAAGAACTTAAAGAGTAGTTACTTGAATTGAGCAGATGTTGGCGGTTGACCATACGTAAAAAGCCTTTAAAAAAAACATTCAGTTGCATTTTATTAATAAAACAAAAGAACAAAAGTTTACCTGTACGTTCCGATATTGTATCCTCTGAATACTGATCCTCCGTAATTGTGGCACATGGAGATAATTCTAAACCTAAGCTATCCCTAACTGAAGTAACTAACCTTTCCAAAAGACCGGTACCATTAGGAATTGGATCGCCATTTTCTGGTATATCCGAGTCTGTACCGTTATCATTAAGCAAAGTCGAGTGAAACTTAATAATCCCTGTAAATTAAATTTAGGTAAGCATTGCTCAATTACAGTATGAAATTTGAAACAAACCTTTAGTGGGCACTATAAGCCAAGCATATAAATAACCAGCAGCAATACTATAATACAACACAGAAGCCCTTTGGCGATTAACTACTTCTTTAATTTGATCCAAACTAGTTGGCGTACAGTCGTCGGAACGGTAATTCTTATTTTTGGTTCTTGTTTCGTTTAAACCCTGTCTTTCCAATAATAAATCTACAAATGCTCGATTTCGTCCTCTTTCTGCTACTATAAGAGCCTCATCTTGACGATTCAAACCTGCAATAAAATTAATTATCTTAATTACGTAGGAAGCTAAGGATCTGCAAACATGGGAGGTTTAAGGTCTCCGAATGATTCGAGTAAAAATTTATTAAAACCGTTAATTTTCTTAGTAACTACAGACTTTTGAATTACTGACGGAGTCATATTCAAGCTCCATTGGAAGACGAAGGGGGGGAGATAACGAGCGAAAGATAGGGAAGGCTAGAAAAGCGGTATAAGGAAAACATGGTGCGTCAACTACCATCATTTTATATGGAAAAAAATTTTTAACTTCAATTCTACCCAATACCCTTCCTACATCCCTACCATCCTCCAACCCGCATGGCCAACATGGAGGATTATGAACCACAAACACCGAAAGGTTAAGTTTGCAGATTATGGGTAAAGCCAAATCTCATCCCTCCAAAAAAGCCGCCTCTTGGAATCTGAGGGAGGCAAAAATCCAAAATAAACACGAAAACTAGAATATAAAGAACAACTTAGAATATGCACCTCAAACACAAAATCCCTTCTATCGGAAGATAGATTCGTTCAGCTACAGAAAAAAATTCACAAGTTAAAATGGGATATCATGTGAAAGCTGGACATTGGATGAAAAGGCAAGGAGCACATTACAAGCTCTTGAGATGAAATATTTAAGAATGGTAGCAGGAGTTACAAAAAGGGATAAATACCAAATAAGGAACTGGTTAGAAGTAGAACCCCTGCAAACCAGAATAGAAAGAAGACAGCTGCAGTAGTGGGGACATCTAGTAAGGATGCAAGAAGACAGGAAAGTGAAAGTTATCTGGAAAGTAGGAACTGATATTAAGAGACACAGAGGAAGACCCCGTAGGACATGGAATGGTGAATTAGAAAAAACCCTGCAAAAATGGAGTTTGGGAAAAGCTCACTCAAGGCCCACAGACAAGTACGGAAGAGTAGGAAAACCCAACCTCAACACCGCAAGGTAGAAAAGGACAGGAATATGTATGTATGTATGTATCATTTCTTCAATCTTCCTATTCCAGGTCTTCTCTTTTTTTGTATATCTTGCTTCAATAAATTGTTTAGTTTTCATCTCCCTCCATCTGTCTAATTTAGTTATTCCAATTATTCTTCTCATATATTTCATTTCAGTTGCTCTTAGTTTGTTCTTGTGTTTCTGTTGTGTTGACAGTGTTTCAATACTGTATAATATAATTGGTCTGATTAACGTGTTGTATATTTCCTTCTTAGTTTTAATCGATAATTGTTTACTTCCAAGGAGTAACTTCTAGGTGTATGTTCCCAACTCTCATTATAGTAATTCCCAAGTATTTCATTGTTGTTACTTTCTCTATTTCCATACCTTTATATTTAACTTCCCTTCTATTATTTCTTGTCCCTTCCTCACTACCATAGCCTTTGTCTTGTCTCTATTCACTTGCATGCCCATATTTTCTATTTCTTTTATCCATATATTTAACATTTGCTGTCTTGTATCTGCTATTAAAAAGATATCGTCAGGGTAAAGTAGAGCTTCTATTTATATAGGTTGCATATGGTAATATCCTATTGCCGTCTTGGGTGTTTTCTCTTTTATTTTTTTAAAGATACCTATTGTCCATGTATATTATAAATAATAAGGGGCTCAAGGAGTCCCCTTGCTTAATCCACTTATCAATTCTGATAGGGTTAGATAGTTTACCCATAATTTGTATTTCTCCATACACATTCTTGTAGATGCTTCTAATTACTTGTATCATTTTCCTTCCTATTCATATACTTTCTAGAACGGATCAGATCTTACTTCTTATCACAGTGTCAAAGGCCGCCTTCAGGTCAACAAAAGATAAATATACCGTGGCGTCAGTTTCCAATGCTGTATCTATTACTTTCCTAACGACATGTATGTGGTCTGAAGGTTGTCTTGCTTTGTTATACGCTCCTTGTTCAATATTGGCTCTTAATATTCCCCCCACTATATATCTTAAATGCTACTGATGAAAGACAGATAGCTCTGTAATTATCGCACTATATATGGTTACCTCTTTTTTTCTGAATTGGTAAGATTGTATTGCTTTCCCCCATTCAGTAGGTATTTTATTTGTTTTCCAAGGTATATCACTGCTCTACCAAAATCCCGCCATATTTTATCATTTCCAGAGCTATTTTATCCTGCCTTCCCGTTTTCCCATTCTTCAGTCTAGTGATTGCCTCTTTTGTTTTTTGTAGTGTAATTTGCCCCTCTTCTTCTATTTCATTCCCCTGGAGGTCTTCTTGTGTCTCTTCCTCTTCTACTTCTCCGAGGGTACTCATCAATAATGGTACAGGTAGTCAAAGGAACCAATGCAGTAGAGGTATAAGGCAGGGAGAACCCATATCACCAAAGTTATTTACAAATTTTTTGGAAGACATCTGTAAAACTGTTAAATCTTAGATTCGCCAAAGACATTGTGCTTTCGTCTAACGATATGCTAATGCTACAGTAAATGATAACAGACCTACATGAGGTTGCAAGTAATGTAGGATTAACCCCTTGAACCCGGGAGTGTAAAGCGCTAGGTGCTAGGCGCTAGGTGCTAGGCTCAGCTGTGGCTTACCGCCTTCGGCGAGTGGAGAAAATTAAAATACTTCAATTTTTTTTTTCTATATCCGGGACTCTACAATTAAGGTATGCACTAATATCCAGGGGTTTAGTACTGCTATAGTATAGCTATACAAGCCAGAACTAAAATGATGCACATAGTGCATCAAGAACATAAGTATAGCAAAATTAAGAGACGACGGAAGGTGGAGTAGAAAGGTATCAGAATGGCAACCTAGGACAGTAAAGAGAAATCGCGGGAGACACCGAGCTCGGTGAAATGATGACAATCAAAACAGCAGGAATTCAATGGATGCGAGCTGCCATGGACCGTACAACATGGCTGCATACATCCAGGATATGGATATAAAGGTTGACAATGATGATGAAATCATAAAATATGGAAGAAATTCTATATTCTACAGAAAAATGTATGCTGTAGATGGAGCTAAAATAGTTCAAGACAACTAAAGTAAGGTTAGTGGCAATATTTGGGCAGAAAATTAGTGTAGTTTAGGTTAAAGAAGGAAGAGAACAACTGGAACTTTGACTGAAATATTTACTATAAATATAACGACTGTCAGGAAGTCTTTTTAATGAAACACTGCCACTGCTTACGTTTTGGTTTAGACTGAAATTTAATTATATTTTTAAAAAAGTAATTATGCATTTTGAACTTAAACCAACCCAATCTCATCTTTGGAATGACAAAGAAAGACAATGAAAGCTGCAGAAGACAAACACAGGTAACAATATTTAGGCATCGTCACGTTTTAAATAAGTTCCTTCTTATTCTTCCTCTTATGGCCAAAGCCTAGACCAATGGCTTGTTATTAACTCATAATTATGAGTTCTGTAGGCCCTCTTTATATGTATACCCGACAGGAGGCTAGCCTTACCCATTGAAAGAGGCGAAGAAGATATAAATATTCGGATGTTAAAAACATTTTAATCTGTCTAACTGACCTACGGCAAAGCGCCATCTATAGATAAACTGCGTAACTAGTCCTTGATCTTGCCATTTGCTTTGATTGAAAACAAATGAGCGAGTGCACACACCATAGATTCCTTACATCACTTGTCAAAACAGCTGTCCGATTCCATTTAGCAAATTAAACAATAAAACTTACCAACTAAAACTCTCTGTAAGATTTGATAACTAGAGGTCTGCAGTTCAAAAAGTGAAAGTTTATAATCCGGTGAATTTCTGGCCTCCCTTCTAATAGTTTCTAATAAATGCGTAGCAGCTTCAAGCTGCTTTTGAGCACCTTCTAAGTCACCGTTGGACCAAAGTGCTAACCCCAGTCTGTTTCTTATTTTTGCCTACAAAATATTCGGTCACATACAACTTCATAAACTCCGAATTAATACATACTTCTTCATCTCTACGACCTAAAGCTTCAGCGATGCAAAGACCCTGTGTAAGATACGCAACAGCTTGCGGCCTGTTGCCGAGAAGTTGATGAATACGTCCAAGTGAGCTGTATGCTAGTGTTTTAGCTAACTGATCGTTTGTACTTGCTGCGACTGAGAGGTGTTGTTCTTGGTAGCGTACGGCTTGCTCCAAGTTACCTAACGCTTCATGAACGGATCCTATAAATATATGTAAAAGATAAGTTTAAAAAAAGCTTTGAAAAGTTTTAAATAACTGAGGAACTCACCTAAGTTACCGTAAGCCCTGCTTTGCAATGGTGCTATTCCAAGCTGTTCCGCTATATCTAAATCATTCTGGTGATATTTTAAAGAGGTGGTATATTCACCCATTTGATGATAAACGGAACCCAATCCGCTAATGGCGTCAGCTTCCATTATCTTATCGTCTAAAATTAAATATTTACAAAATAAACTCGCAAAGGTAATGCTAACAACATACTTAATTCATGAGCGATGCTCTTCTGATGATCAAGGCACGAAATTGCTTGTTCTAAATTTCCTAAAGACGCATGTAATTGTCCTAGTTCCCCATATGCGGCTGCTTTGGCTTCAGCGTTTCCAAGTTCATGTGCGACAACGAGTCGTTTTTCCAAACATACCAAAGCTTGCTGTAGATTGCCCAACGACCGTTGCGATTGACCTACGAATTATACGATTAGATCCGATTTAAAAGTTCAAAATAATATTACCTAAACCCCTGTAAGCTCTCTCTTGATCTCGGGTACTTTTCAATTTCAATGCAATCGCCAAGTATTGTTCGTGGCATTTCGTAGCTTCTTCCGGATCTCCGAGTGCATCGTAACAATCACCCAAGTTACCAAACGCTCGACCTTTATCTAACATCGAAGTCGGTGTGCTTAATCTTTCTAAAGTAGCTAACTGTTGTTCGAAATATCCAATGGCATCTTCGTAATGTGCCATATTTAATCTGAAATTTAATATTTAAAGTATGATGTTTTTTAATTTTTATTTAATAAGCGCAAACCTGGCAATTCCGAGGTTTCCGTACGCTTGCGCTTCGACACCACAATCCTGTAACTCCTGCGCTCTTTCTAATTGTTCTTGATAACATTTGACCGCATGGGTGTAATTTCCTAAGGCCATATGAACGGCCCCGAGATGACCATGAGCTCGACACTCACCTGACAGTTCTGACATTTCTTGCCTTAACGTTAGCTCTTGGGTGTGATAACCTACAATCAACAAAATTAGAATGTGACAAAAAACCTTTAAAATTCTTACCAAGTGCTTTGTCAAATCTTCTTAGTAATCTATGTGCGATACCGAGGGCGCCACAAGCGGCAGCTTCCATACCTCTATCTCGATTACCTCGTGCTAAAGCCAATTGGCGATGATACATCTTTACTGATTCTTCTATTTCGCCCATTTTAATTAATACATCTCCGATGTTACCTAACGCTCGAAATTTTCCTAAAAGTTTGAAGCATTTTATAAGAAGAATTAACAATTTGGTTGTAAGTTATTTACCAGAATTGTTGTTAGTCATATGAGCGATGGCCAAAAAATATTTTTGACATTCGAGGGAGGTTTCTAATTGTCCCAGTGCTAAATGCGCCAATCCAAGGTTACAGTAAGCTCGACCCATATTCATTTTATCTTGTAAATCTTTGGCTAGTGCTAAATCTTGATCGTAATACCGCACGGCTTCTCGATAGTTACCGATGCAGTAATGTGCGTATCCTACAATAATATTTGCATTAACATGATTTTTAATTGCAACGGTTCTTGATTACCATTCAACCAATCAAGAACTAGAAAACTAAGATCTTTTAGATTGGACTCGAAGGTAGAGGCTTCATAATCAAAGAAGGGACGCAAAACTCAAGAAAATAAAAAATAAAGATGCATAAATTGCTTTGAGGCGCATCCTGCCAATTACAGGAGATGTCTCATTGCCAAAGATTTATAAAAGAGAAGGGGATAATGCTGTTAAAGCTTAAAGCTAAAACACTGACTTCCCAACCAAAAGCATTTAACCCTAACAAAGTTAAAGTAGGGATTTTTTATGCACAAGTTACTACTGCTCAAGCAGAAGAGACTTCAATGTCACAAATGATGCAAAATATAAGGAAGATGCTAGATCGTGTTAATATAAGACTTGTCAGACTAGAAGCCGGAAGCACTGGCGCTTTTCCTAAGAAGAAATAAGTCATGGACCGACGAGACCTAAGGATTGCCACATGGAATGTCGATGGCGTTCTGAATAAAAGGCAAGAATTAGAAGTGTTTCTTAACATACCGATGTATCAGACTGTCTATCCGGACAAACAGGCAAAGGTTCCACCCTTGCAGTCATTATTAACAAATCTAGTAATCATCACGAAGAAGTGTGGAGATACAACTTACTCATAACCTCAAAAAAGAAAATTATAAAATATTTCTGAAACATCTTGGTGAAAGATTCATCATAGACGGCGATCTTAACGCCAACCACATTGACTGGCGATTCAAAATCAGCACGACCAAGGGAAGAGAATTGGGGTCTAAAAGGGTAGTGCATGCATCATATAGCCTCTCCTGTACCCAATACCGACTCTCTCCTCCAAGTTGGCGGATCTCAAGAACCTTACAGGGCTGACAAGAGTGGTAGACTCAGGGACTCACAACTCGTATGGGAAATAGCAGTCCCAAGTCACACGAAATAAACCATACGAACTGTGAGACAGCTGTGTAAAGATATGGCCGGTGACGTCATGTCGGTCGACGTGACGTTGATCACGCTGTCGGGTGTTAGCGCGGGAAGTTTTTAGTTTTGAATTAGGTTTTGGTGATATGTTACCAATAATCTATCGTTCGAAACACAATTTGAAAAATAAGAAAATACCCAATTAAAAGATTAGAACTAAAAGACAACACAACAAAAACGGAATTCAACTAGTAGCATATGCCGATGACATTGCAATAATGTCAGCAAAAGGAGCAGCTAGAAAAAATTTATAGAAAATTAAACAAAGAGGTTGCAGACATCAGACTGCACATCAATCCAACAAAGACAAAATATATAAAGTTCTCAAGACAACACCAAGACACTCAGGACAAAAGATACAAAAAGTAAACAAGTTCACCAACCTAGGATCAGAAATTAACTGCAAAAACAACTGCAGTGAAGAAATAAAATGACAAATACAGTTAGGCAACAAAGGGTTTTACACATAATATAAACATCTAATAAACTCCAAACTTTTAAGTAAAAAGTCGAAAATAAAGATATATATATATAATACGTTAATATGGCCTATTGTCACATATGGTTCCGAGACTTGGGTCATAACAAAACAGGACAAAAATATATGGAGGAATAAAAGAAGGAAATACTTTCCGAAAAAGAACTAATACAGAAATAGAAATGCTGTTACAGAAGACTAACTTGGTAAGATTTATAAAAGTTAAGGTGGTATGGACATGTAAGAATGTGTAAAGAACGAGATGTACGAGAAATAACCCACTGGTGACCCTTAAGACAAAGACCAAAAGGCAGACCCCGCAAAAGATGGCAGGACGAAGCAGAGGAGGATCTGCAAAGAATGAATAACAAGGAATGGAACAAGATTTACAGCCACAGAAAAAAGTGACTAAAGATTGTGGAACAAGCTAAAACCCCTAAAGGGTTAATATGCTAAAAGTAGAAGAAGAAAATGGTAGCTTTGGTACTTAAAGAAATCCAGGAAGCCAAAGACTTGGAATGAAATTAAAGTGATACCCCACGACAAAAATAAATGGAAAAGTTTCGCCACCACACTTTGCTCCTTGTAGGAGTTCTAATCCAAAGGAAGTAGCAAAGGAGATCAAGCTTGAGATATAGTTATGCTTTCTTACCACATCAATGCAGCATTTAGACTAAAGCATGTACATCCGCCATCTCCAAAATCCACATGATACGGTTCTATATGACTGCTCCAAATCATCTCTAAACTTTTTGAGAAATTGTTTCTCAAAAGGCCGAGAATTATCATAGAGGATAAAAAATTGATTCCAGACTACCAGTTCGGTTTCAAGCGAAAACATTCTACTATCGATCAGGTAGGTACATCAGATCATAGACGTAATAGAAAACGCCTTAGAAGAAAAACAGGTGTGCTCTGCTGTCTTTCTCAATGCAGCACAAACATTCGACAAGGTCTGGCCCGAGGGCTTGACCGATATTCTGAATAAAATCTTCCCGAAACAGTATGTTGAAATTTTAGCATCTTATATTTCTGACAGATTATTTCATATTAAACAGAAAGATCAATATTCGGATCTCAAAAAAATTCATGCTGGTGTGCATCAAGGCAGTGTACTGGGACCAGTCCTGTACCTGCTCTACATCAATGATATTCCAGAGATGCGAGAAATTACAGTAGCTACTTTGACTGATGGCACAGCTTTGCTTGCAGGTCAAAACATGGCGAATTCCATAAAAAAATTACAAAGAGCTTGCGACAGAATTGTTAAATGGACTAATAAATGGAAAACTTAAATCCAGCCATGTTAATTGTACCAACAAAACAGTGTCTGATCCACCTACTTTCAGTGTCAATGGCACCATTGTCCCATTTGAAAACTCGGCTAACCTAGGCATGACCCTGGATGCGAAGTTGTGTTGGAAAGAATACGTTAAGAAGAAAAGGATTGAACGATTGCCAGTGCAATTCCTATCTACAACCAGATCTTAAAACCTATTTGGCTATAATATGGCATACAACGCTGAGTTTGTACCACTGAGTCGAATATTAAAACCATTCAAACATTGCAGAACAAAGTACTATGTGACATGGTAAATGCCCCATGAAACATACGTAATAAGAACATTCATCGTGACCTTGCCGTTTCCTTTGTCAAGGATGAGTGCAAAAGATTTGCAAGGAAACATGAAACCAGACTCCATCAACATTTAAATGTGGAAGCTCTTCGACTTTTGGACAACCAACATCTCGTCTGCACGTTGAAAAGGATCAAGACATTTGAGTTAGTGTTTACGTGATTTAAAAGTAAAACATAGTGCCTGAGCGAGAGGATGCCACTGGATGCACTTAAGCATTTTAGTCTTAGTTCTAAGATTTATCATAGAAAAATTAATGGTCGGTCATTCTTGATCAGTTTTAATAAATCGAACACTGTATGAGTGTTAATAATAAAAAAAAATTGTACATACCTAAAAAATGGCATGCTTTTGCTTCGCCTTCAACATCGGCTAATTCTTGCGAAAGCATTAAATACTGTTCGTAATAAGGAATGGCTTCGGAAAATTCAGTCCTTGAACTCAGGCAATTACCCAAATTAAGTAAAGCACAAGCTTCTCCTGCTGTATCCTTCAATTCTCGTGCAATACCTAAGTGAGCTCTGTAGTGCATTAGCGCCATATCATGGGCACCGAGAGCTTGATAAGCAACGGCAAGATTACCATGTGTACTAGCTTCAGCACTACGATCGTGCACCTCTTTACTTATAGTGAGTTCTTGCTTGTGATACTTTATAGCAGATTCATAGAATCCAGCAGCCGAATACGCATTGCCTATGTTACCATACGCACGACCCATACCCGCCCGATCTTGAAGGCTGCGAGCTATCGCCAGATGTGCTTGGTGCAATTTTAAAGCAGCGTCATGTTCTCCTAGCAACTGATAAACAATTCCCAAATTTGAGCAAGCTCTCCCTTCGGCTACTTTATCCCTTGTTGCCAAAGCCATATCGAGCTGCCTTTCGTGCCAATGCTTAGCTTGGGCGTAATCTCCGGCACAACGAGCCGCATGTCCTAAACCAGCGTAAGCTCGTGCTTCAACAGACCTACGAATTTACAACGTATTCACTTGACGTTTGGTTATTAAAAAATAAACTCACTTATCACCCATTGCTTGCGCCAACCGAAGAACCTTTTCGTGATAAACAATCGCTTGTGTAAAATTTCTACGGTAATGGTGACTTGAACCTAAATTACTATAAGCTCGAGCTTCTTCAACCTAATAATAACGATAATTTTGTATATTATTATTATCACAATAAACATGCAGAAATGAAAATACCTGATTTCCTAATCGTCTAGCAATTCGTAAATGTTGCGTATGACAATCGACAGCCGAATCAAAATCACCCATCGCCAAATAAACAGCGCCGACATTACCGATCTCTCTCGCTTCTTGTAACTTATCACCCATTTGCTTAACAAGTTGTACGCATTGTTTATGAGATGCTAAAGCATTTGGATAATCACCTATGGCGGTGTAAACATGTCCTAACGATGTTAAAGCCGCAGCAGCCGCTTGCGTATCCTGAAGTAATTATCCATTGTTTTATTAAACCATTTAATCATCGTTTTTAGAGCTATAACAGTTGATTATGTAATAAAAATACCTTGCATTTCATAGCCAGTACTAATTGGTATCTATGAGCGGTAAGTGCTTCCTTGTAGGATCCTTGACTGAAGTATGCAGATCCAAGGTTTCCATGAGCTCGACATTCACCTGGTGTATCACCTAAACTTTTTGCAATTGCTAGATCTTGCTGCATATACCTAAAAGTATTAGTTGCGTTAAATTGTGTTTTGTTTAAATGGTTATTTACATCCCGGTTCATTGTAAAATTAATAAAATTTCAGCCTAAAAATTAAATAATTATAACTTACCCTATTGCCTTATCCAACTGATTTAAAGCCCAATGCGCTGAACTAAGTGCGCTAAATACTGAACCTCTTAATTTAAGAGAACATGAGCCTATTCTTAACGCTGATTCGAGAACTGTTACTGCAGAATGATATAAGCCAGCCGCTAGTAACTCCTGTCCAACAACCTAAATAAAAAATTAAATTTCTATTTAAATCAACTGTATGAATTTAACTGTTATATTTATAAAATAATAATGAAATATATTCAAACTGATGATGGGAATGGAAGCTCCAATATGGAGCTTAGCTTGACTCGAATTTCGATCAAGATTGAGTTTAAAATTTGTTAAGCCAGTACCAAGCTTAATTATTCGTAGAGCTTAAAGCTTGGAGCTCAGTAAAGATTAAGAACTCAGTAAAAGTTTTGAACTCAATGACAACTTGAAGCTCGGTAAAAGCTTAAAGCTTGGTAAAAGTTTGAAGGTCAGTGAAAGCCTGGAACTTGTTAATGGCTTGGAAAATTTTGTAAAATATAATAACAAACTAAAAATGGGAACGAGAGCTCAAAGGCTGAATTTCAAGAAAGATTGAGCTGGTACTGGGCTGATTTTTTATATGATCTGTAGAGCTTAAAGTTTATAAACGTGGTAAAAGCGTGAAGCTTGATAAAAGTTTAAGGTCAGTAAAAGCTTGGAATTCGTTAAAGACTTGGCAAATTGATTATAACATTTGTAAACTAATAATAAAAGATATTCAAACTGTGAGTCCAAAGGCCGATCTTAGCTCAGCTAGCCTTAAATTTCAAACAACACCGAGCCTAAAATTTGTTGAGTTCATACTAAGTTAATTTTTTTAAATTACTAATTTGTAGAGAGAGCTTTGCCAAAGCTCAAAACTCAATAAAAACTTGGATTTCGACAAAAGTTTGAAGCTCAGTAAAAGCTTGGAGCTCAACAAATGCTTAGAGCTTGGTAAAAGATTAGAAATCAGTAGAAGCTTGGAACTCCTTAAAGGCTTGGCAAATTTAATTTAATAATAAAAAATATTCAAACTAAAGATGAGAATGAAAGCTCAAATATAGAAATTACCTTAGTTTGGATCCAGTTACAAACAAGATTAAGCCAAAAACTTGTTGAGTCCATAATGAATTGATTATTTATAATTACTTATTTGTAGAGTTTAAACTTCAGTAAAAGCTTGAAATTTGCTATAAAGATTGGCAGATTTAATTACAACATATTCAAATTAAAGACGAAAATGAAAGCTCAACTATAGAGATTAGGCCAGCTTGCCTCAAATTTCGAGCAAAATTGAACGAAAAACTTATTGGGCCCATACCGAGTTGAATTTTTTTAATTACTTATTTGTAGAGTTCTTAAAGTTCAGAGCTTGGTAAAGGTTCAAAGCTGTGTAAAAATTTGGATTTCAACAAAAGGTTGGTAAAGGCTTAAAGCTCAACAAATGCTTAAAGTTTGGAAATCAGTAAAAGCTTGGAACTGGTAAAGGCTTGGGAAATTTAATTATAACGTTTGTAAACTAATAATATAAAGTATTCAAACTAAAGATGGGAACGAAAGCTCAAATGTAGAGATTAGCTCAACTTGGTTCAAATTTCAAACAGAATTAAGCCAAAAACTTGTTGAGCCGTTACTGAGTTGACAAAAACTTAAAGCTTGGTAAAAGCTTGAAGCTCAACAAATGCTTAGAGTTTGGTAAATACTGAGTTGATTTTTTTTAATTACTTATTGGTAGAGCTTACAATTCAGGGCTTGGTAAAGTTGATTTTTTTTAATTACTTATTGGTAGAGCTTACAATTCAGGGCTTGGTAAAGTTTCAGGACTCCATTTCGATAAAAATTCAAACTTGGTAAAAGCATGTGGTTTGGTAGAAATTTGGAATTTGGCAAAAAGCTTTAAACTCAGCAAACATTTAAGCCTTATCGGTAGTAAGCGTAGCATTCTTGGGGCAGGAAAACTGGCCGAAGAAGAGGTAAGACTGGTACATTTAAAGAAAATTCTGGACTTCATTAAATGTCTCACTGATCTGGAGGGTACAATAAGCCTTAGGCCACAGTACAGGGACTACAAGGAGACCACCTCTAAGAAATACCTAATAATAATAAAAAAAGTCTTAGTAAAAGTATGAAGATTGGTAAATTTTGCAGCTTGGTAAAAGCTCAGATTCCGCTAAAAACTTGAAGTTTGATAAAAGCTTGAAACTTTAAGTTTTCAAACTAATAATATAAGATATTTACACTAAAAATTGAAACGAGAACTCAAACTTGGCTTGAATTTCAAGCAAAATCATGTTAAGCCAGTATCAAGTTAAAGCAGTAAGAGGAAAACCAATACTTTAATTATTACTAAATAACTAAAATGTGCAAAAAATACACTTTAACATTCGTAATACATCTTTACATTGACATTTTTTATTATCCTACAATACCAACACTACAGCACTACACATAAAAACCAACATTGGTGTGAATGTTATATCAACAAGATCTCGGTAAAAATTTGAAGATTGGTAAAAGCTTGGAGCTCTTTAAAGCCCAAAGCCAGAGGAAAGGGTACAAACTTGGTATACTGGAGCATCTCTATTTTTAATTAATATTTTAAGATATCAAAATTGAAATTTGCTATATGTAATACACTCTTAAAACTGCATCAGTTGAGGTAGAACACAGTTTCACTATAATTAACCACAACTTCGTCATTTTAAATGGAACACCCTGCAGGTTTACACATTTTTTAGAATCTCCATTTAATTTTACGTATGCTAGCATCAAGTTTGTAAATTTTGAGGACAAAGTAAGGTTCTGCAGAAGAATTTATTTATTAATCTAGAGTCACTAGAGTGCCACGATTCGCATGAAATGAAAATCGGGGTTCAAAACAAATTGTTTTAGAACTGCAACTGTTTTTGTTGCTGAACTAGAATGACCTAAAGTTGACAAAAATGATTTTTTGAGAGGCTTTTTTGAAGCTTCTACCTGAAGTTTGAACCCAAACCTGAACATATTGTATTTGAGTACTTTAACCAAACGGCGGCTATTATGGCAATTTTAAATTTTTAAGGTTCAAAAATCAGTGGAGACTGTAAGCTTATTAAAGGTTTGACACTCAATAAACACCTGAAGCTCAATAAAAGCCCAAAACTCAATCACTTATTATCTTGTTTTTAAGTGAAACCAAGTCAAGCTTAACTTATTTCGTATTTCTCTAAGCCGAGTCAAGCTGAGCCTAGAAATGAAAATTCCAATCTAATACAAACTAAGAAAACTTACAGAAATAAGAACGAAAGGGCTTTGATCTAATTTCATGTTCTCCAATTGGTGAAAAATAGGTTCTAAGTTGTGTCTAAGTGGGGACTTAACAGATGCTTCCACAAGTGCCGAAAGTAGCTGCTGTGATGTCGGATCTTGTGCCAATCCCGCGCTGAAAGCTGCCAGCGCCTCTCCGTGTCTTCCCATACATTGCAAAGCCACACCTTGCCTAAAACACACAGAAAATAGTAAAATTTATTTAATTTATAGAAAACCAAATTATAAACATCATAAATGAAGTTATTGAAAAAGGAAGTGACAGAAATTATAACATAAGACTAAAAGTAATAATAAAATAATAAAACTAACCTGTAATAAGCTTTAGGCCACGTGGGACATAAATCCCTTGCTGTGGTGGCATCCTGTAGAGCTTGAGCAAACAGACCTTGTTTTAATTTAGCAGCAGAGCGATTGGAATACAAGATATGATTCGTAGGGTCTAATTGAAGGGCATCTGTGTAAAGCGCCACGGCTGTTGCAAAGTCTCCACTTTGACATGCAGCATTTGACTGTCGTACCTTTAAATATTAAAATTACACTTTATCACATTTGTTTAAATATAATTAAATTATTTATTTATTTATGTCTTGTATGATACTGCAAATTATACCTCTGTAAACCTCGTAACAAAAACTCAATTTATCAATTTTCCAATATCTTTTTTATTTTATTTATTTAACCTTAACGAGTCTTTTTAATGTTGTGACTTATTCGAAGTTTTGCATGTTTTTGTGGTTGAAAAGAGCAAGGTTTCTTTTGTCATGCAACTAGTCTTGTATTAAACATAAAGGAATACGAACAAAGATTCCTTTACGATTTTTAATCAAAATTTCAGATTACAATAAACAAACAAAAACTTTACACAAATTTACAACAATCAGTGATTCATTAATTAAGGAAATTCTTACCTTCTCCACAAACAAGGCCCTGTTTGCTGCTGGTAATTCAGTTGTTCCTTCAGGTTCAACCTAAACAACAAACAAAACATACATTTTTAAGCAATTTCCTATTAGGAATTTTATTTTTATCAGATTGTGTTATAAAACCTGTACAATACTCGTGTAACGGTTCAAATTTATCTATTAATGAATCACTAATAAATTATTTTATAATTACTGGTTTGGAACGGCTATGAGAAAATTACAATTATGCCACGGTAAAACCTTAGCCTATCTATTTTCTTATACATCACTTCTACCAATACGTCCTGTTTCGTATTTTAAACAAGTTAATTGTTAATTTAATTACACTATAATTTTCTCACGTTAATCACTCATTTTTTTTTGTTCCAGTCTCACATGGTACCGTAACTGATCATCTATCAAAAATAATGTGAAAGCTATATGTGAGAAATTTAAATAAATGCAGTTGCTGGGATGCAAAATTGCTTTTACTTAACCACATCAAATTACGCTGTGAAATGTAAACAGCTTGAGGTTTCCTTATAAAAGTTAATTACGGAAGTTTCACGCTAATCCTTTTGTAATAAGATAATTTCTGAAGAAAAAGGTAAAACAATTAACTACAACTGTGGATGTGAAATGTGAACTTACTTACATTTGTCTATCTCTAACCCACTTTCAAAATCTTGTTCTTAAAGTAGGTTTTTTAGTTCCTTTTTTTTGTCTTCTTAATTTATTTTTCTCTTTAAACATTTACAAATACAGATGCTATTTTGATTTTTTAATGAAACACCCTGTATATTTTTTTCGTTTTTTGGAAACCGGAGAAAATTCCAAATCCAAATACCCAACTCCTAATTTTTTTTAAATTAGAAAAAAAATTTCCTAATTTTATTTTGTAATGAGTTAATCATATTTCAAACATTAAGGTGTGCTACTTTTTAATTGATAGTTATTTGAAACAATCAGCAACCGACAAGTGAAAAATCTGAGAAGTCATGGCTACCTATACCTATTTTTCTAAATTGTAATTTTTATAATAATTTATTTTAGTTAAAAATAATATTTACAAGTTACTTTTAGCTGCATCTTATGCACACTATTTTTGTCTATCCACTGATACCATTACCATTTTTGTATGTTTAAATGGGGAGCAACGGTGTACCTATACTAACGTATGAGGAGAGTTCAAATAAAAATTTATTGAACTACAAAATTTACAAAAAAATAACAACGAATGTTCAACATATTCCCCCTCTAATTCTATACAACGCTTCCATCTTTCTGGCAACTTCATTATGCCCTTATAATAGAATTCTTCTGGTTGAGTGCGAAACCAATTTTACACGAACTATTGAACTTCATCATTCGTTCGAAAACGTTGACCTCCTAAAGCTTCTTTCAAGGGCCCAAATACATGAAAATCGCAAGGCGGCAAATCAGGGCTATATGCAGGGTGTGGTAGTACGTCCCAAGGGTATTCCTAGTTAAAATGGCCGTGTGAGGTAGCGCGTTGTCATGAAGAAGTCTTATGCCTCTGATCAATTTTGTTCTTCTTTTTGACTTGTATGCTGGCTTAACTTTCTCTGTTAATAAGCTAGTTGAATAATCGGCATGGATAGTTCGTCCGGTGATGTTATTAAGATGGCGTCTCCACTCCTTCAATTGTTTGTGAACTGTCTTCTTTGACAAGTTGCGTACTAGTTCCAACAATTGCTGTAAGATGGCGCTAATGACAGTTCAATGTTGACACCAAAAACTGTCAAAATATTTAATTTTGAATGTTATCGCAACTCTTGGCGACACAAAGTATTTATGTTTCGCCCGTGCTTTTTACCTGATTTTCGAAAATGCCCAGAAAAACATTTGGGAGAACAATTTATGAAAATGCTTGTTTGCAGCATTGTAGCAAACCTTTTGCGAAAAAATACCTATTTAATTCAAAGAAAAAATCGATTTGTTCTTAAAGCTGCAGCGTTTATATTATATTTATAGGTTTTTAATATCTTCTGCAAAAAGTGCAAATTTATAAAAATACGTTACGTTATAATAGGTTATGATTATGAAAATATCAAAGTTGATGCCGCCACCTAGCGGACTGCAGTACTATATGGCCTTCCCTGAATGTTTTACACCATTCGTAGACTTGCCGTTTTGAAAGAGTATTCTCCCCAAAGTGTCCCTTAAGTCTTGTAAAAATTTCGATTGATTTTGACTGTTCATTTACTAACAATTTTATAATTATTCTTTGTGCAACGGAACTGTGCACTTCTTGTTCAGACATCTTGACAGATACTACATAAAACATCTTAAAACAAACAAAATGTGACACAAGGCTACTAGATGGTCGATGGTCTTATAAATTTGCTGAAATCAGGATTTCATTTTATTTCAATTTATAGAGTCATGGCAACAAAATTGCGGTTTAAATTTGAACACCCGTTTTGAAACTTCCCATTCGGTATATGTATATTATTAAATAGTATAGTGAAGGCTTCGTTTTAATGACAATAATTTTAGAATTACCTTCAACTGTTTTTGCTTTGTAATAATCTGTAATAATAAATACATCGGTGAATTTGCAAATCCTTTTCAACGATACCAATTCATATTTTTAATTGAAAAGGTACAGCCATTTTTTAAATAAACTCTTTACTCTCAACTAAAGCAACTTCATCTCACAGTTTATTCCACATACTATTTATTATAAATTATAACAGAAAGATTTAGTGAAAGACTTGATGAGGTACAAGTGTATTTTGAATGCCACAAAAACAGTGCCGAATAAACGTAGATATGCTTTACACTATCCACACAGAAATATTCCAAGTCGATGAACCATTAATAAATTGAAGAATAAATTAAGAAGCACGGGGTCCATAGCTGGGTGTTACGAAACCTGACGGAACTGAAAATGATCAATTAGAACTGAGTGTTCAAGAAAATTTGAATACATCGTTGGCAAAAATTATCAAAAAAAAATGTATAGATATACAGGGTGTTCCATTTAAAATAATAAAGTTGATGTCAATTTCGGCGAAACCGGAAGTGACAGAAACTTGTTTCCTATGTCAACAAATGCCATTTAAAGAGTATATTACATATACCAAATTTCATTTTGATATCTTAAAAAATAAAAAATGTATAGGGGTGCCCCAGGTTTCGTTGACAACCGGTATAATATAATCAAAAAAACCTTTTTACCCTAAGCCCCTAAGGTATAAGGCAATACATGACACTTAATTAATTGTTCTATTGCATTTATAAATTTTCTCCACTCCTTCTTGTTTTTTGCCAACTTCTTAGCTTCATTCCACGTTTCGTCTTTCTTGCTTAGGATCGCCGTTATTTCGCGCATTTTTTGTATCCTAATACAGCAGAGCACTATGGTCTTTGTATAACCTAGGCTTTACCACAACGGCCTTCCATCTGTTTCTGATGTTTGCAAAAGTAGGCCAAGATTTAAATCACCAGTTTTATTGTCTTTCCATCTGCCCAGTGATCAGCCTCTTAAGCGACGTCATCCTGGGTTTTTAGGAAAGATGTTCCTAACTCTTTGTTTCTGGCATTCTTCACTCATATCCTAGCCATTTAATTCTCTCTAAGGTATCAGCACTAATGTCTCGCGAGGGAGAATAGCCAGCAACATGGAGGGTTTAAGCCTCCTAAGTCACTTTTTATACCTGGTTGACTCTCATGCTATGCGTACGGGGTGATATGGTAAGTACCGCGCCTAAAACATAGGTATCTTTTTAACCAACACAGAATAAAATTGATATATCAATAATCCTGATCAACTATTAGTAACATTTACACTTGATTAAACAAAATACTTGCATTATTATTAAATCGTATTCAAATAATGCGAATTCAAGCGTGTTTATGAAGTAAGTATGTACCTATATATCAAGATATTATAGTTTGACTTGTCACGGCTTTTGAAATTTTGCGTAAATCTAGTATAATACGGCCCTGTTTTTCAAAGTTTAAGCCGGCCCTGAAGCTTGCAGAATCTACAGAAATTAACGTAAGATCAGCACATTCCCTTTTGGTTGCAAAATAATTCAGAGAAGTCCTAAATAGGATGACGCAATATTTTGTTCAGCATTTCGTCGTCAAGAATCCGGGGAATTACCGGATCACGGGGAACCGTCAGAGTGACGCCGTTCGAGATTTCCTCCCCGCGTGCAGCAGGAGCGTTTGTGCATCTCTTTTTATCATCCTTCGTTTTACGAAACAATAGAAAAGTACTTCAGAGAATAGTCAGCTGTCCACCTTAACGGTCTTGAAATTATCGTTCCGGCTTTTGTAGTGAAATCCCGTGTTCGTTGGCCTCTCATTACTGTTAGTTTTGAAAAACTATGTTACGACATATTGTCGAATTAGCCCAGAGAGTGTCGTCTATTTCGTACCGGGAAATATAAGTTCTGTGTTAGAAGTTCCGTTTAAGTTTGCCGTTTGGTGAACTTTCCATTCCACACAGTTTTCATTTTTGGATTAAATCATCTACCAGTTGAGGGCATCTTGTTGTCTTCACACCGGCTTTCGGAAAAGGAACTCCATCCCTTTTTCTACGCCGACCGCTGCTATCTCTCCCTGGGGAGGAAGCCGACCATCCCTTCCATCTAGGCTACCCTCAACCAGCTCTTTTTCCCAGGTAATGAAGTTAAGGCTGCCCTTTTACTTGCCGGTTGTGAGTGAACCAATTCAAACCCGAATTTAGTACCGTATTAATTTATTGATTACTCGTAGACAGACATCAGTTAATTTTGTCGATAATTCAAGTACTTTAAGCATCCTTTCTTTTGTTTAATTTGTTCGACGAAGCGTTCCAAGTCTTCAACTTTTGGTTTAGTGTTCATAATTCAGAAACAGTGCGAACTATCGCGACGATTGCCTATTTTATGTTGCATATGTAAAAATCAGTTGTAACCAGATTCTTAGTTTAAGCTTTGTTATTGCCATACATTTTCTTGCGATTAAGGGAGCCTAGCTGCTAATTATATTTGCCGTAATTCAAGTGAATGTGGCATCCCTCAATCCCCTTTCACGTAAATTAAGATACAACTTATAGATTCATTTTGTGTCATATTTTGAATATTACTTGCATTCATTAAATTTCTTTGTTCATATATTATCGCCTTTTATTTGTGTCTTTGTGTTTTGTTAAAATTTGTGTATAGCAGTGTTCATTTCAGTAAGTAACGGTAAGTACATCCAGTAGTAGGGTGCAGTCAACCAAGCAAGGGTAAGTACCTCCAACAGTAGGGTGCAGCCAACCCCAACCCCCTTCGAGCCCAGTAGGAACTATCTGCGGTACGTTCCTCGAGACCATCTTGGGTGATTTTCCGCAGTGGCGCCCATTTCATTATTTGAAGGGTTTAGCGTTTCGAACTTTCCTTCTTCGACTGCTTGTTAGCCGCGAGCCTAAGGACATCGACGTCCCCTATACGTTCTCGTAGTGCGGAATTAGCACGTGACAGACTATATTTATGTATATAATTTCTTTTATGCTACTCAACTTTTTTTTTTTTTTTTTGATTTAGTAACGTTGATAAGTAAAACAAATTACGCCTACTTAGTTTCGTTATCTACTTTACTCTTTTCTTCTTTGAAACAATTGTAATGTCTTTGATGGCTTTTTAGAATTATAAAAAAAAAACTTAGTCATGATGAGGCATGAATAGATGTAGGTACCCTCAATTGCGAAACAAAATATTTACCCCACTGCATTACTGATGAAGTTAATTAGAACAACTTCATCTGGATTGCTCATTAATTAATATTAAACAACCAATTGCAAACAAATCAATAAAAAAACAAATATTTACAGGAACGTTTTTTACGTAATACAGTGAAACCAACATTACATGCATCGTAAAATAAAATATCTGACATTAACATTCAACATGCATCAGGAAAAGTATTACATTCACACTAATGTAATTTAGTTGTTCGAATATTTTAGGAATGTACGATTACACACATTTTTTGCAATTTTGAATGTCATCGTGTTTTACCAATGACCTTGTATCGGTTTCGGTTTCATCCAAATTTGGTGAATGTGAACGTAAAAATGAATGAAGATATAATTAAGCTGAAATCGATCTTTCCTTATTTATTTATTTAGAACATTCAATTGGTGTCGATGTCTTAACCGTTCACCTGTTGAATTTGATTTTAACAAATTATGAGTTATGATTTATGATACAAAGGCCTTGTTTGGTAATTAATTAATGGTAAAAGTAGAGTGCATTATGAAAGGTTTAAAAATTAAGTGTATAGTGAGGTAACTCTCATGTAAAAACTTGGTTCAATAGAATGTCAACGAACGGTTTCAAATATGAACTCATAGTTTTGAATATAAATTATAGAGGTGAAGCCTTGTAATTAAAAAAAAAATGCGGAAAAAGCAACACACTTCGAATGTTATTCTTCTCAAGAAAAAGCAGCATACATTAAATAATTAAGAAACATTACCTACATGTGAAAGCTACTGCAATTGAAGGGCAATAATCCATCATAGTTAAATGGAATAATTTACACTCTTTGTCAACTCTAATGGGAGCTTTCTATTTCAGTTGAAAGCTATAAACAGTTTTAAATAAATCGTTATAAATCCTAAAGAATCAACCAAATTAAAGTGTGTTAATGCTAAACATCATAACAATCGAAATAACTTCTGATGCTTGTAAACCGCAAGTCTATTTTAAGGTAAAAGGTAAAGGTAACGGCACTTACACTCCGCAAGGGGTATGGTTTAAAACGTTTAAAATATGCAAACTTTGTGACAGTTTGTCATTTTAGAGGCATAAATAACAATGTCAAAAAATTATTCAGTTCGGTAATAAGCGTAAATCCTGAATTCCTAAGATACCAGCAAAACCCTGGACAACTCTCTCGTTTGAAAGGATCACTTGGGCGATTAGCTCATTTGAAGCATACAAATCTCCTGGTTCTGATGGGAAATTCCCAGCAGAGCATACAAGACCTAGCAACAGTTTTATGCAAACAGCATGGTCTTTTGGTCTTTATATCAAAACTGGACAGAACTCGTACGCCCAGGCAAACACGTATAGATCTATATCCCTATCATTGTTCTTGCTGAAAGCACTGGAAAAACTGCTTGAGAAGCATCTTAGGGAAACCTATTTAATAGTAAGGCCTGCTTACTAAAGCAGGAAAATCATGTGAAAGCGCACTACATCAGTTAGCGTCGAAAGTAGAGGCAGCACTGACTAATCAGCTCTTACGGCATTTCTCAGCATAGAAGGTACATTTGATAACACCTCATTCGAGTTGATGATACGAGCTGCCAGCAACGTGGAGTTGATGACACCCTATGTAGGTGGATAAGATTCAGACGACACTGGCAGGTGAGACAGTATATGTATCTGTGGCCAGGGGGTTTCCTCAAGGCGGAAATTGTCATAGAGAATCTACTAGTCTCACTTAACAACTCATATCAACGATATCGCAATACTCATAATGGGAAAATTTCCCGATGCAATCTTGATACTCATGTTGTTACGATTTTTTTGCTTAGCGATAAATCGTATCATTTTTTTGTTTGATTTGCCAATGTTGTTAGCGTTAAGAATTTTTTTTGTTGCGCTTGTTTAACTTTATTTTCAATTCGTTTCTTCAAAATTTCCCATTTTACTTGACTAATTCATTTAGCTTTTCCCTTTTCGTATCTTGTAAAGATTTTCTTTCGTTCGTGGTTCTGACAGCATTTGCTATGCTTTATTTCCATTGTGCCGGCGCATAAATTTCCATCTTTAAGCGATGCCTGGTCATTTAGTCCATTTGCTTGTCTTAATTTTCGTTCAAAAGTAAATTCTTTCGGTTTTACCGACTCTATTATTCATATATTCTTTTGTGTGCTATTAATTTTCCATGTTTTAATTATATTTTTATATTGTTGTGAATCCATTCCTTTCTACGCACTCTGTATATGATTTTAGTAAGGTCGTAGTTCTGAGGATGAGTGTGCGCATTAGTTTCGGTGGGGCGAGTTCATTGTGTCGTACGTTGAATGAGTCTCTTTGGCCGTTGAAAATTCATACGAAAGGACCTACGGGCTCCGTCAAAAATTATTTTAACCTTCGGTTCATTTACTTTAAATGTTCGATTGATTGATTTTAAATCTTCCGTTGATTGGATGGAACTTCGCTTCGATGTTTTTTTTAGTTTATTCTGATATTTAAATTTTGCACTCTCTTTGACATTGTGGTAAGTTAAACTTTTCTTTAATCTCCATTTTCTTATTGAATTGGAATTTACAGCGCCTTGCTTGGGTTATATTATATCCGTTTTCCTGTGTGGATATATTTCATATTTTAATGGTTCCTGGTCGGAGTTCTTAATTTTGCTTTAATTGCAAACTTACGAAACACGTGGGAGGACGCCATTACGTTTTGTCGCCATTCACCATGTGGTGCTGTCGATCTGGATAGGATTTCAACAAATTCTTCGCTTTCTATGTTAGATCAACACCTGCTTTTGTCAACGAATTTTAAGGAGATAAGTGCTTAATTTATTATTTCTTGTAATTTTGTAATTTTTGCTATTGATAATTTTTAGTATTATTGTCATGTGTTTGCCACATGTTATTTTCCTGTTTAGTAAGTAATTAACTTTCGTATGTAAAATTTTGTATAGTATGATTCATTCATGAATTAGGTTTTGCTTATTAACTTTTATTCTTTTAATTTTTTTTTCCTATAAATTGTCATTCCCTAATTTATGGATGAATTGCTACAATTTTTTGATATTTAAAATTTTCGCTTGTCTTTCCATCTAGATATTTCTAGATGTATTTATTTTGATCTTTCGTATTAAATTTATATCTTCTATATGTATATTTAAATTTGTGTGTATCTTATCATATCAAGTCTTTAACAATTACTCTAGTCAATATGTAATATTTTTTGATAATTATTTTGAACCTTGGCCTTGCGCCGTTAATTGAGTTCCGAGAAAAATAAATTGTTACTATTATTATGGCTTTTTATTATCGTTGGATAAGTTTTTCGTAACAATGTAAGGAGCTCTAAGAACTGTTGAAGAGTGGTGTATAAGGGAGAACCTTAAAGTCAACCCTGCAAAAACAACACTAATCCCCTTCACAAACCAAAGAACGTTGAATGGATTACAACCGCCAATTCTCTTTAACCAAGTATTTAGGCGTATTTCTAAACACCGAACTGACCTGGAACCAGCACCTGGAAGAAATAACCAACAAAAGTAAACTGCACTAATACAGTTGGAAAAACCTGGGGGCCAAAACTACGCATGGTGTACTGGACATACACTGTAGTGGTAAGGCCCATGATAACCTATGGCTGCCTGGTTTGGTAGCCAAAGGTCAGACAAAATCAGGCAAAAGTAAAACTCGAAAAAATGCAGAGGAGCAATGAAAAGCTCACCGACTGTACCCATGGAAACAATGATAAACCTGCCTCTCCTAAATATTTTTATCAAAGCTGAGGCTAGGATGGGAGCGTACAGGCTGACATTTAATGCAAGTTGGACAACCCAAAAATTACCATGGGCACACCAGTATCACAAAAGGCATTACAAAACCCAGCGATACAACGACTTAAAAAATCTCTTACGACAAATCATTTGACATCCTATTTGGCTGGGACTTATGACGTAGCAGAGAAGAACAGTCCGTCATATAGTCTACAGATGAGACTAACTCGGACAATGGTTCAGGAGCTGGAATACATGGGAAAACCCTGAAACATAGCATGCATGCCTCACTGTGGCAACATACCACAGTATTCCTAGCTGAAATATTCGCTGCATAAGTGAGAATCTGAGAGGTGAACCAATGGCAAGCTTATCCACATTCTCACCGACAGTCAGGCAGCTCTAAAAGCACTAGCATCAGATAAGATCAAAACTAGTCTGGGAATGCCTTAAAATCCTTAAAACAGATTACTGTTGCTGTGAGTGGCGGGGCATAAGGGAATAGAAGGCAACGAAATAGCAGACCAACCTTTACCAGTGCTAGAAATTATGAAAACAACAGCATTTGGGTCAATAACTGAGTGGATTTAGCAACGACACCAGTACTATTGGAACCATGTGCAAGGACAAAGATCATCTCAACTTTTAGCGACTAAAATACTGAAACTTAACAGAATGAACCTAAGAATTATGACGGGATTACTAGCCAGTCCGGGCTGCAATCTAAGGAAACAGGGGCATAGAATGGGCATACTACAAAAGAGCCCATATGCAGGCTCTGCAACGAAGAAGAAGAAACTGCCTCTCGCGTAATTTTTGCCGTCGTCACAACCTGCTAGATGAATTAAACTGACGGGAAGGGATTTAAAAAAAAATCTGGTTCACGGGCTACTAAATCTAGTAAAGGGTCTAAACGAATGCTGAGAAATACAGTAGGCCTAACTTGCCGGGGTGTTTGGGGACTTAACAAAACCGTACTCTGCAATCCTTATAACCAATAACAACTGTGGTGAAGATTGCCTGACCGCTTTACAGATTTTACAACGTTAGCACTTTTCTAGATAAGGCAGATAGAGGCAAGCGCTGTTGCCAGAAAAGGACCAGTTCTTATTTTAGCAATATTTGTTAAAACTGGCCATGACAGTTCAGAATTATTGATCAAGCTTCAATGGCAACTACACAAATGTAAAACACAAAATTTATAATCGCGGAGAATATTTATATTCTACAGCATTCCCTCTATGAAACCGTATTTATAGGTTAAGTTGGCATTCAATTTATTTCGAAAATAATCTTCACTAAAATTTGGTTTTTTAAATTGTTACGTGCTAATTCTGCACTACGACAACTTATAGCGGAGGTCGATGTCTTTAGGCTCGCGACTAACAAGCAGTCGAAGAAGGGGGGGGTTCGAAACGCTAAACCCTTCAAATAGGGGAGGTCGTAATCTGTTTCTGAATTGTTAACGCTAAAGCAAAAGGTAATACGTACTGGTTGAAGATTTAAACACTTCGCCGAACAAATTAAACAAAGGAAAGATGCTTGATGTACTTAAATTACAGACAGTAATTACTGGTGCCTGCCCACGAGTAGACCGAAATATACGGTACTGAATTAGGCACAACCGGCAAGTAAAAGGGGCAGCCTAAAATATTATTACCCGGGAAAAAGGGCTTCGTTGGGAGTGGCCCAGAAGGAACCGATGGTAACTTCAAGTCCCATGGAGAAATAGCGGCCATCAGCAAAGAAGTAGTTGATGTCCTTTTCCGGGAACGGGTGCAAAAACAAAAGGAAGTTCCTTGGGCTGTAGGTTTTCTTGATCCAAAACGAAACCGTGTAAGAACGGTACTTCACATATCACTAATTTTCACCCAGAACTATATCTTTCCGAAACTGTAAAGCACTCTCTGGGATAATCCGACAAATATGTCGTAAAATAGTTTTTCGAAACTAACGAGAACGAGAGGCCTTTTCGGTAATTTACTATCCAAGCTGGAACGAAACTTGCACAACCGATTGACTTGAAAGCTTACTATGTTCTGCCTTGTCTTTCTACTTTTCGTAAAGTGAATGGATGTTAGAAGAAGCTGGACAAACGCGCCTTTTTGCGGGGGGCAAGGGAACATTGAATGACGCTACTAGCGTTGCCTCGTGATCGACGCAAATTTCAAAAGCCGTGACAACCTGTCAAAAGGTGTTTACTAGCGCCATGCAGAGAACACTTAAACTGAACATAAGCCCAGGTCGCTGAGAGACATCAGCTGATAAAATCAAGAAGGTCGTGGTTTAAATATATACCAGCTGATTCGACTTCCAAAAATAAGCATAAAGTTTTCATATAAGCATGGGTCAACTACTGCTTTGTTTTTAAAATACGGTGATAAAATCATTTATTTTTAAAATATGTATTACTCCAATTTAGTATAACTTTATGTTAATCAAGTATCAAGTAGTCCAGTTGACCGTTTTTTATTTACTTATTTTTTAATTTACAACGCCTAACTATGGTTATATGGCCTGTCCTATCAAAAAGGCTGCAAACATGAAGGGTTCGTGGTTATTGTTATTACAACACTCATACGTACTACACCACTGAGCTCCTAAGTTAACTATCCTATTTCAAAAAACTAAATGGTATTTCATTACCGGGGTGGTCACGTGGTTAAGGCATTCGACTATAGCTTGGACAGTCTCAAGGTCAAACCAGAGTTGGATGCTTGGCACGTGACCTACCCAGTCACTAAAAATAATTGAGAACTGAAACACAGCGGTAGAGTAGGGAAGGTGATTGTTGAAGGTGTGGTGCTTAAGCATCACTCTGTACACATAGCATACAAGACAACCTTAACCCTCCATGTTGCTGGCCGTACTCCCTCGCTGAATGTAAATGCCAATACTTTTAAATGGTCTCACATTTTTCTGATAAAATCATTTCCAAAAAAAAATTATATCTGAACTTATTCAAACCTCAACTCTGCTAAAGCAGTCCAAGAGGAAGAATTAAGTAAATATTTGTAGTTATTTTATTAAATGTTTTTGCTGAATTTCTGACAGAAGTTAGTTGGTAAACGATTTTTTTTGGTGATTTTCATTTGTTAAGTTTACTGCTGTTAATAGGAAACTACGCCAATATGCATTTTATTTATAGGTAAGCAAATGGGAGTAGTATGGAGAAGTTTTTCCAACTGAAAATTTCCTTCCAGGAAGACTTTTTTGTTAGTTTTATGAGAAAGGTTTTCTAAACCGAAAATTTTAAGCACATTCCTCGGGATCAGGTCGGTGCACAGGGCCTGGGAGCTGTCATTATGTTCATTAATCCGACTTAAAATCATCCTCAGAAGACCATAGAATTAAAACTAATGTCTTAGGTCTTAGATAGATTCAACAAATACAGTGTTGACAAGATAATACATAACCTCAAAATTTTCAATTACTGCATTCACACCGTTTGCCAGGGTCGCACTCCTGGGCATTACTTGAAGGTTATCTGGAAACTGCTTGTTTTCTTTTTAAATTTAAATTTTATATTTCTTTTTTCCTGTTTCTGTTCTTTCACGAATAAATATTTAATTTCAAATCATACGTTTTTTAAGGGGCCTCAGGGCATGGAAGTTCTTTGATTCGGTACTGTTTAAATGATAACGCAATCTGAAGCAATCTTGAAAATCCTAATGCCGGGGCAGTTTAAGGTATTCGAAGGTAGGTATTTCGTATTTCAATTGCATTTCACATTAAAGTTTAGACTGACCTGGATTAAGAACCAAATCCGAGACTTATAAGCTTAATACCTACATTAAGCCCAACATCAACCAGGCTGCATTTTTTTTAAATTGATTTAATTCTTTAATTTAAAGTAAAACAAATTAGAATCGTTTGGACTGTTTTTCAGAACCTGAAATGCCCAACAAAAAAAACCAATTCGTAAATAATTTATTTGCAAAAAAATTAACAAAAACAAGAGAGAAATAGAATAGAAAAATAGCAAATTTATATAGCCAGCTGTAGGAATATGCACACCACAGGCATATGGAGAGAAGACGACAACGCCCTGTAAGGTTAAACCACCCCTACGAAGGAATACTTATGTTAGGAGATCTTTCCAAAAGTTTTAGAAAATATTTGTAAAATGTAATTTAATCAAACTTCTGACAAAACGCTAGCAAAATTATTCTTATGGAATTTATACCATTGACAAGACTTCAAATGTCAAACTGTCTTTTTTCTAAGTTTTACTAGAATTACAAATTGGAAACAGAATCCTAAAGGCAACACAGGGAAATATAAGAACAATAAAAGGCAACATTCACCTCTAAGTACCAGAGAAATGTAGTCTTTCATGACGGGCAGGGACATACTAGACTACAGTAATCTACATAGCAGTTTGCTAGTTATCATTCTTGTTGTTGTTTTACTAAAAATAATGGATATTTATTATTTTTAAAACAATACAATCCTAATCCACATTTATACGAGTATCTTGCATATTTTTAGATATTTCTTAACCGGTGCATTTTGGAACACTTATTTTGGAGCAGCCTGTATAATTTAATATATAATAATAATAATAATATCAGCAGCTCTTTATTTTCTTAATTACATATTCTACTTTGTTTGTTAGCTTATAATATGAATTCACAGTGCTATGGTTCGTACTAATTTACTTTTACAGGCTATTTTATGTATTATATCAAAGCTTCAGTCATATAACAACATTACATTAACTTTTGAAGATAAGATACTATATATACCGTCTTAGCGTTATTTTTGTATTTATTTTTAGTTTCTTTTATCATAGTAATAGTTCAACGTATCTTTGTTGTTTGAAGGTATTTTTAACATTTAACACAAAATAAAGTGTCAAATTTGACGTGACATTTAGGTTAAATGCACTTTTTAAACAGTCATTTGTTATTATGTGAAACAAAGATTTCTAAAATACTCCTACAATAATTGAATTGCTATTTTTTAATTTTTATTGTTCCTCCTTTATGTTTTATTCTTTTATTACCAAATAAATTAGTACAATAAATGCAAGTTACCAATAAATTGTTTATGGAAAAAGGAACTGTACAAAATTATTAACTTGTAGTGTTTCGTTTTTATTAACAATTTCACTTCCTGTTTGTTTTGTTGTTAACCATACAGGTTGTACTTCAAATATCTCTTCTAACCTATCATTAAATTCACCTAAGATTTAAAATATTTCTTAGGAACACAAGATTAATTCAAAATGTAAGCAATTTCCTCTTTTACAGCAACAGAAATTCATGGAAATAAACATTTGTCAAGAACTGCAATAATTTATTGAATTTATTGGGTTTCCTGTTTAATCTGTCGTTGAAGTCACTTATGCAATTTTTTTGTCACAGCTGCCTTTAATTTACAACGGGAATTCTAGAATTTTAATTAACTCTTAGTTTTTCACACATAAATCTAAGAATTTTTGACGAATTTTTACAAAAAAAAAAAATACCAAAGGGCATTTAGAGATCATTTAAAATCAATTTACATACTTCTGTAAAATCCCTTTGCGACATCCTTTAAAGTACGCTGTTTTTTAATCCACATCCTCGTTAGGAGTTTTTTCAAAGCACCACAGCATTGCAGTTATTAAAAACCACAAGAATTCACATCACACTCTCCACTCTTAATTAGTTCGTCGTATTTAACACGTTTATAAATAATCGCTTCACTTTCGTGGTCATTTTCGCCGATTTTACGCACTCTTAAGACCGTTCATGATTCTGTGAGTCAACTTTAAAACTTTTAAAGAAGTGCACACACCATCATCTAACAGTTATTTACTCGCATTCCTTTGCAACGCCATTTTGGAATGCAGGTAAGCAACAGGTGCGCACAGATTTCCTCCACGGTTCTTCAAGACAATCGAGAGGCGTCACTAACGGGTGGGCATAACAAAATCTCGATTCTTTTGTTTATGTACAGAGTGGTTCGAAAGTCGAACTATTTGTATTCACGGTTATAAGACCGAAGACCTAAACAAAACGATTCCATCAGCATCTAAAAATATAATAAAAATAAACAAAAAAAAAATCACCTTTCATTATGTCTCCTTGGTACTTGTTTTATAACAAAAGTGAGGTTGTGTTACTGCTGACATTTGAAACATTGCGTAACTTAATATTCAGTATGCCAGCCTCCATGGCATCAAGGTTACTTGCCTTGTAAACCAGAGATCTCGGGTTCGATTCGCAGTCCAGGTCGGTGAGATTCTGAGATTTTTAATGCGGAAAAATATCTGAAAGTATGCCGTCCTTCGGATACGACGTAAAACCTAAGATCCCTTCCAGGGGTGGACATCCCTTGAGTTCGGGTAGTACTAATAACCATAGTAGATTTTACCCATTAAATAAATAAATTAATGGACATAAATATTTAGTACGAAGTACGAAGTAAGTATGTAGTTTTCAAAAGAAAACTCTTCTTTAATGACATTGAACTTCAACTCCTGAAAAATGGACAAAGATTCAAATTTTTTCTTGTAAACAGATCATCCCGACCTCGGCCGGGATTGAACTCGAAACCTTTGGTTTACAAGGCTACAAGGCAACCTTCCTATCAAGACATCATCAAAACCAGTTGTTTTTTTACACTTTCTTTCGAATTTCCAGTAGAAAGACTACCTAAACTATTGTTTCCCAGCAATCTTTGCGCGTTTTTTTTATTGGGCGAAATGTATTTGGTTTAGGTATGGGCGTTTGGCACGATAAAGATCCCTCCCAGAGGTGGAAATTCCTCAGGTTCGGATAAATCGCAGTGCTAAATGACCCCGGCAGTCGATGCGCACTGAAATCCTTGGCATCCGCAAGCCTAGATTTCGCCCAATAGATAAATAAGCAAACAAACTTTAGGTAAAATGTCAATTTAAAAAAAAAACAGCTAAATCTAACGCCATATAAAGTGAGTAAGCGATTGTTTTTTGTTTTAGTCTTCTGATTATTGATAGTCTTTTTTTATTGGCGGCCTTGTACCTACTTGTTTTGTGACTTTGTGTATTCAACCAGTAGCGTACGTGATATGTTTTGTTTTTTTTATAAAAACTGCGTTATTTACCAGGTTAACTTAAAGAAGAGTTTGTGGTGGAATTACAAAGATTGGAAAGGGTTATGGCCATCTGCTTGACCTTCAATTGTATGTGATTGTTTACTTTTATTTTCTGGCTCTCTTGTTTAAACTTTGCGCTTTTTAACAACTTTGTGTTATCCAAATTAACATATTTACAATTGACTCCACCGGAAGGTAAAAGAGGTTACAGATACAGAGTTATATTAACTCTTAGTAAAATTTTATCCTCTTTTAAGGAAAATTTTACCTGGAATTTTGATAGCATTTTTTGCTGATCTTTATAAAAGTTTTATTAACAATTTTCTTAAATTATACAAAACAACAATGGCATTGTTTATTATTTAATGCCACCAAAAAAATATTACAAGCTATCAAACAGTAGGTATGTTGCAACTATGAATGAGTTAAAAAAAGTGGGTAAAATTTGGAACATGCTTTTTATTTTATAAAATGTATTCCAAAACTTTTTGCTCTATTTCTTTCGCATTCGAAGCATCAAGTTTCTCATCTGCATTTGACTTCTTTGTAGCTTTTTCATTTTTTAATTAGAACTCAAGTTTTTGTATCATAAATCAACGATTGTTGTATTTCATCGTTTGCCACCACTTAGTAATGGAAGTGACGAGCAGCTTTTGTTCATATCTTTAACTTAGGAGTCCAACCCAAATTGGCTTCACAAGAAATCGTGGCCACTGCTGGAATTGAATCCTTATCGACAGGTTAGCAAACAGGCATTTACTTGACTAAACTACTCAGGATGCCTATGATAAATATGTGCATTAAAAATATGACTCTTTCACTCTAGTGATAATCGGCTTATCTAAAATTTCCAGCTATTCGGTTGCTAATGCTAATGAAGGCCGTGCTGATTATAGTGCGTCCAACATGTATCACCGAAGACAGTTTGGTTAATTTCGATCACTGAATTTGAGATAAAAAGTATTTCAGGGTTGGTCTGAGGTTTTTACTTCTAAACATTTTAAAGAATGTACATTATAGGGAAAATGGTATCATTGAAATAGAAAAATGTGGTGGAAAACAACTGAAGAAAAACGGCTTGGCTTATTGAATAAATGTATAAAAATTGGTAAAAATGACAATCCAATAAGAATAGAAAAGTATCGACGTATTAGCTTACATTGGATAATAAAAATAAACCCCATTTAACATTAAAACTAGACCGATATCGATCATTAATCAAGCAAGCTGGATTTAGTAGTCTCTGCAGGATCACCTACAGACCATTAAAATTGTAACTGAAAAATGTACTGAGTCGAGACCGTCGATAACTAAAAGGCCAGACACTACCCCCGCTACTTACCCCATGAGTCACCCTATGTAGGCCTAGATGTAGGCATGCCGGCTACTTATTGCAAATGTAAATGCAAGTCAGTGCTCTATGTGTTCCTCTTATATTTGTAAAATAATCCTCGAGTTATTAGTGCGAAGTGTGAGTCCGAAACTATTCCAAGGTAAATATAACAGTAATTAAATAAACCTCTTCTGTATTTTATAAATTAATGACATATCCCCATGTGTTGCATTTAACATTCAACAGGTACATGTTTATTTGCAGATGGTAAGAAAATATTGCGTACCGTTGTGTCGTTCAAATTATTCCGGAACTGAATTACACGTTACTGCTTTTAAATTTCCTACAAATAAAGAAAATTGTAATTTGTGGATTCGGAAAATTAATCGAGAAAACTTCATACCTACTAAATATTCTGCGGTGTGTATTCTGCATTTTGAAGAAAAAATTATTTTGAAAAGTATTGACTACAAAACTGAAGCTGGGAAACTTTTATCTTTACCAAGAAAAAAAACAAGTTTAAGTGAAGATGCATTTCCTTCTATTTTTCCGGGACAACCTAAATATTTATCTGCATCATTACCAAAAAAAAAGAAGAAATCCCGATGACAGAGCCTTTGAATTAATGGCACGTCAGAAAAACATAGAAGCTATGGAAACTCAGACTGCCAAATTGGTTGATAATATCGATTCATTTATAAATTTTATAGAGTTATTGCCCAAATATATTCTAGGTAGCTATACAACATACATATATTTTTTGCTAGATATGTGAATACTTTTTTTTTATTGCAGGCCATTGGTTTTTCAAGGCAGAAGGACCTTTTTGTTCTCTTTTTACGATTTTTACAGAAAATGATCCGAAAATAATCTCGTCGATAAAAGTCTTTCCAAATTTAACAGCATATATATATTTTAAAGGAAAAATCTGTCAACCATTTATTTTAAAAGAACTCTATAAAAATAACAATAATTATGTCGAGTTAAAGAAGTGGTTAGAATTTAAAAAATTGTTAAATATTGCGGAGTCGTATAAGTTGGAGGAAACAGATACTGTAAATACTATTACTTATTTACTTGGTGAATATTTAGAAAATATTAGTAATGACGAAAAATTTGAAGGTGAAAATGCTGCAGCAAATAAGCTACAGTTTTTGCATGAACAATTGGAATTTCTTTCGAAAAACAGACGCCGTTATTCACCAGAAATGTTGATATTTGCTTCACATTTATATTTTTCATACCCAGCTGCCTACATGTTATTGAGAAATGGTGGATATTTAAATTTACCGCATCCAAAATATTTAAAAGGTCTTTCCGCACGTGTGAATCTATGTCAAAGTGGCATGCAAAATTCACATATTCAATATCTAAAACAACAGTCTGAAATATTAGACAAAAAAGAACGAATTGTAAATTTAATGTTTGATGAAATTTATCTTCGATCTGAAATTCAATACAAAGGTGGTAAGTTGAAAGGGTTTACTGACAACAGCGAAGTTGCTAAAACGATGCAAGTTTTTATGATTAATTCAATTTTTTCGAAAAAGAAAGATGTTGATATGTATCCTGTAAAAAATGTGAATAGTCAAGAATTGAAAGATAAGATTCTAAATGTAATAACAAATTTAGGAGATTGCGGCTACACTATTTTGACACTTTGCTGTCACACTGACAATAATTGAGTTAACCGGAAGATGTACGAGTTATTATGTAGAGGTTCTCTTAAAAAAAGTATTGTTAATCCAAATAATTGTGATTTAAAAATCTTCCTTTTGTTTGATAGTGTTCATCTTTTAAAGTTCATAAGGAACAACTGGTTGAATCAAAAAAATACAAACCAAACTTTTTTTTGCCGCTTAATGCTTCAAACAGTGAAGAATATGCCATTGCTAGTGTTCAGCATTTAAAACGTCTGTATCAAGAAGAACAGTTCCTTATTATTAAATCGGCCCCTGCTTTAAATCGAAAAGTCTTATTTCCCAGTAATAGAAAAGCAAAACGTTTTATATGCTTGTAAACTATTTGATGAAAAGAACTGTGCTGCATTGCAAATGAAATTGGATTCAAATGAAGAAGGGTTTACAGATTGCAACGGGACAATAATATTTTTTTTTTAAATGATGTCTACATGGTGGAATATTGTAAATGTGAAATATCTAAGGAAGGGAATTGCTCTAAGAGATCGTTACCGAGACGCCATTTTAAAAAGATTTTTACGTTAACACATTGACTGCCCGCAACGCGGCTCACGCGTTCCCATGTATAACGCTGCTGTGCCTAGAACGCGGCTCCCGCGTTCTGACTCATCCGTGTTTTATGTGGTTTTTAAAGCGGGCACTGCGTTTATGTTGCTGATTTTTGGTGGGCACACAGTGAAAGACTTGTAGAAATGAAATTCAGCGGCGGTTTCAGATTTTAGTTTCTTATTAGCTAGATTTGTTAGTTATTAAAGTTTTAAAAAAAGTGGGGGCACCTGGGCGTTGTACCATCATACAGTGGGCAGTGAAAATGTTATGTTAGATCTTTGGCATAATTTAAAAGTGGATTTGTTTAAGCATGAACGAGAAACTGTACAAAATAAGGCTGGAAAGTTAACAGCTGAAACTTTTGTTGCATTAAAGCATACAACAGAAGCTTATATAGACCTATGCCATTATATGTTAACTAATATAAATAATTGTTCTTTTGTTTTACTAGGCAAATTTCAAACTGATTTGTTAGAAGTTCGTTTTGGTCCGTATAGACAAATGTCTGGTGTTCAGTACCATGTTTCTGCAACGGAAATCTTAGAATCTGAACGGAGGTTAAAGATGTTATCTTTAATATCTACAAACTCTTCGGTACGTGGAACTTTTTATTTAAAGGATTTTCGTAATGTTACGTCAGTAGAAGATAATATAATAGAGGATTTAGTAGAAGACAATTTTAGAGAAATACTAACCATTGATATTATGCCAGAATTCGATAAAAGTACTTATCAAACTTTAATTTTTATAGGAGGTTATGTGGCACGTTCTATCAATAAAAAAACAGATTGTAGTGGGTGTCATAAATACACAACATTACAGACTAAAACTGTAAATGTCATAGATGAAAAGATCTTAAAAGATGTTTATTTTGAAACGTTGGATAGAGGGGGGCTTCAGTATCCATCTGATATAATTTTAAATACATGTTCCTACACTTTATCAGTATTTTACATATTAATATCATCAAAATTCGAAAAACAATATTTGCAATGTAAAACTCAAAAAGATTTTCTGTTATTTGTCGCTAAAATCTTTCGAAAAATACAATATATATTTAGATGATTTTTGTTCGTGTCAACGTAAACTTAATTCCATTATTAAAAAATGTATTGGTGTGATGGCAAATATTTTGCTTAATAATTACTCAAAGCAGAAAAATGATGATATTAGCAACCAAACTAAAGTTAGAATAGAATAGGTGTAGATTTATTAAGTGTTTTATTATTAACTTTTATTTAGCGTAGTTTAAGAAATAATAGTTTTAAAATAAAAAGTTTATTTTGTACCTACATCATATTATGGATTATAAATGAATATTGTTTCCAAATCTTGTTTTATTTGTACCTGAGAAAAGGTTATTTAATATGCAATAAGTTGCATAAAAAAATTGGCGGTATACCTGCCAAATAATGCAAAATTATTAAATAAACTTGCACATTTAGCCTGCCTATAATGTTATTCAAGTGCTCAACTAGGCCTACATAGGATGACTCATCTTATGCCACGTTCCGGCCTTTTAGTTATCGACGGTCTCGACTGAGTATAATTTATCACTGATTCTCACCTTTATAGATTACAAGAAAACATAAGATTCGTTTGAATTCATTGCTATCATGAAAGCCATGAATCATTGCGGCACTGACTTGTGACATTAATATGTTGCTGAAAGCTACCTATCAGAAAACCGAATGCCAAATTTGAAGCAAGAATAAATGATAAATTTTGACAGGTGGCTGTGGTTATGCTAGTCCTTCAAACCTCCTGATAGGGAAAATTTTCCTACAGTCAAAAAATCGGTATCAAGTTCTGGTGATCATACATTTCGAGCGAATTTCCCCCAATCAACGGTATTAGTGAAAAATGGTCTTGAATGTGGCACTGTTCATTTTTTTTTTGACTGCTAAACTACCCTTACCATACAAACACCATAACACTGTCAGTGAAGAAGAAGAAATAATAATAGAGGAACAAAGATATAGGTAATATTATAGGAATACAGGATGACTCCACGAAATTTCTATACCGGCTAAGACTAGCGCACTGAGCACGGCAGATAGATAAAGAAACTAATGCTGAACAACTATACGAAACCATTAAGCGATTTGGGAATGCAGCCTAAAACAACATGCAAGAAAAACACATGGTGGAACTGGTTAAAGAGAAGAACACTTTATATTTGATGTAAAGACAGTGAAGATAGGAAACAATACACCAGAGTCACCTGAAAAGTTAGTAAAGCAAAAAACGAAGAATGGGACAAAATCTGTTCGGATATAAATGAAAGCTTAGGAAACACGTGAACAAATAAAGCTTGGAAGACATTAAAATCATTAACAACTAACTACAAAGACAAAGGGAAAATTAACTTAATAAGACTGAATACATAGTGTGTGAATAGTGGAAAGAATATTACGAGAAACTACCACATGAAAATAGCGAAAACTTTCTAATTAACGAATACGAAGAGCAACCTTTAGAACAGAATGTGGAAGATATCGGCATAAATGAAGTAAAAAATTTCCTAAAACTAATGAAAAATGGTAAAGCACCTGGCTTGGAAAACATTTCAATTGAGCTACTAAAGTCAGCACCTACAGTGGCTGGTCATTGAATTAGGAATTCTTGTTTTTTTTTTTTAAAGAAGTCAATAAGTCAATAATTTGATTCCAGTTTTGAAGTTAGTACCTACTGGATATGCATGTAAAACATGAAATTGGTTGCTTGCAATATCATTCCAACACCATTTAAGATTGCAGTAGGTTTAGAAAACAAATTTACCAAATTACACGAACATGCCGGAAGAATTAAAGCAAAATGCTAGAAAGACTTCGCTGCGAGAGGATCAAAAGCTAAAGAAACTTGTGTTATCCAACAGAAGACAAACTGCTATAGGCAGAATATGGAACCGATGTCAGCCTAAAAACCGTTCGTAGACGTTTGCGTGAATTTGGATTTCGAAGTTGTAGACCTTTACCAAAACCAAAGCTAACAGATGGTATGAAAAAGAAGCGTTTACAATGGGCTAGAAAATACGCACTTTGGCCTGAAGCAGAATGGTCTAAAGTAAGTTGTATAAAGCTTATACTGTTTAGTTTACATATTCAAATCCAACGTATAAATAAATGAATTTAAAGGGCTTACTTAAATTTAAGCTTTTTTATACTTACGCCAACTTCTTTTCAGGTTTGCTTTTCGGATGAAAGTACTGCCGAAATAATGGCTCAAAGAGAACAGTTTGTGTGAAGAAGACCAGGAGAGCAACTCCATCCGGCTTGTGTAAAGCAAATAGTAAAATACCCGGATAAAGTAATGGTGTGGAGCGTTATTTCTATTAAAGGAGTGGGAAGACTTTATTTTGTTGAAGGCATTATGCGGAAAGAGCATTATCTGAATGTGATAAACTATCAGTTAATACCGCAAATGACAGAGTGGTATCTTTATGCAGGATGGGGCATCTTGCCAAACTGCCAAGATAGTGCTTAAACATCTTGTTGAAGAGAACATTCAGATTCTTGACTGGCCGGGCAATAGCCCAGACCCGAATCCAATCTAGAATGTTTGGGGAAAATTCAAAGTTCTGGTCAGTTCTAAACGTGCTATGGCTATGGCTATTGGCAGTTCAGCAACGAAATTAGGGAGCTTATAGACAAGTGCATAAAAAGCATGCCTAGATGTGTTGCCGCAGTTATTGCTGCCAAAGGTGGTTGGACAAAATACTATATTCTAAAATCATGATTTACATGTTTAAATTATTATTTAATTAGGAATATTGCTGCTGTATTATTTAGTTTTTCGTTAAAATACAATATATATATATATATATATAATCAGTGACCTTATTTACCCGTAGGGTGTTAAGGTATTACAATTCAAATATAATTTTACAATTCAGTTATAACTATGTACACTAACTACAGTCTATCACTTCATATGAACGTGTCTTGCCCATTCTTTTTTGTTTCTTGCCATTCTTGTTCCTTCTTTCCATGTTACTCCTCGTTTGGTTAAAATTTCTGCTATCACTCCGTCCCATGTTTTTCGTGGTCTTCCTCTTAATCTCTTTTGTGTTGTTTTCGCTAACCATACCTTTTTTGTCTGCCTTTCTTCTTCCATGCGTACCAGATGTCCAAACCATCTTAATTGTTGCTTCGCGATACTTTCCAAAATAGGTTCTACATTTAGTTCTTGCCATATCTGCTCATTTCTTATTTTATCTTTTCGGGTAACTCCTTTAACTGCTCTCAGGTACTTCATTTGTAAGGCTTGTATTCTGCTCTTCATTTTGTTATTTAAAATCCAACTTTCCGCTCCATATGTTAAGATTGGTTTGAACACTGTATTATATATTGTTATTTTTGTCTTCTTCGATATTTCCTTTTTTCTTATAAATGTATTGTTCATTGCATAGTATAGCTTTGTCGTATTATCTATTCTACTGTTTATTTCCATGTCTTCTTTTCCATCTTTGTGTATATTTACTCCTAAGTATTTGAATGTCTCTATTTGTTCTATATTTCTTCCATCTATTTCAATTTTTACTCTTGTATCATTTCTTCCTATTGTCATCACTTTTGTCTTTTCTTTGTTTATTTTTAAGTTTCTCTTTTTTAGTGCTGTATTCCAGATATTTAAGTTTGTTTGTAAGTCTTTTTCATTTTTTGCATATACTATTACATCATCAGCGAAGGCACTTTCAGCTATGTCCACCATCTGCATGTTCCTATACCCTACTTGTAATTTCTTTGTTTGTGCTTTGATTTCTTTTAAGACATCGTCAAGTATTATGTTGAAGAGTACCGGACTGAGTATTCCTCCCTGTCTTAGCCCTTCCTTGGTTAAAAACTCGTCTGATTTCATATTCCCTGTCCTTACATAATTTCTAGTTTTCTGATATATAGTTGCTATGGCTTTTCTCAGTTTTTCATTTACTCCTCTTTTTCTAAGACTATTCCAAATTTCTTTTCTTGGGATGCTATCAAAAGCTTTTTCGATATCTATGAACGCTACATATATAGTATTGTTCATGTTCTTTTGGATGAGTTGTTTCATTGTAAAAATATGGTCTTGCACCCCTCTACCTTTTCTAAAACCACTCTGCGATTCTTCTAGTTGTTGTTCGATTTTCATTTGTAACCTTTTTTCCAGGATTCTCTCATATATTTTTAGCATAGTACTCAGCAAGGTAATTCCCCTATAATTCCCACACTCTCTGTAATCTCCTTTTTTGTATATAGGTAAAATTATTCCCACTTCCCAGTCTTTTGGTATATTTTGTTCCTTCCAGATCTTATTAAACAATTTTTGTAAAATTTCTATCCCGTTTTCACCCATGTTTTTTATCATTTCCGTTGTTATCCCGTCCTGTCCTGCCGCTTTACCTCTTTTTAGCATCTTAATGGCTTCTGTTATTTCTACCTGTTTAATCTCATCTTTTTCTATGTATTCAGTGTTTTCTGTGGTTTCCTTGTTGTCTTCTATTTCGTCTGCCGTAATTTGTTGTTCTATATTTAGCATTACTTCAAAATACTCCTTCCATCTTTTCATTATGTCCTCCTCTTCTTCTAAAATTTCTCCGTTTACTGATTTAATGTTCATATTTCTGTTTTGTTTCCCTTTCCGTATTGTTTTTAATAGTCTATAGAATAACTTCTGATTGCCCTTGCTATCTCGCTCCATTTTTTCCCCAAATTCTTCCCAAGATTGTTGTTTCGCTTTCTTCACCATTTCTTTGACTTTTACTCTTTGTTCTTTATATTTGTTATAATTTTCGTTATTTTTTTCGCTGAGATACTTTTTCCATTTTTGTTTTTTCAGCTTTACTTCTTTTTTAATTTTCTCGTTCCACCACCTTGTTTGTTTTTTGGTTATGTCTGTTTTGATACATCCGCATGTTTCTTTTGCTATTTTTATTATTTTATCTTTAACTGTTCTCCACATGTCTTCTAGTGTCATGTTATTTATACTTTCTCTGTTGTTATTCATTTCTGCCTCTATTTTCTCTTTATATAATTTGGCTGTCTCTTCTTCTCTAAGTTTATAAGTCCTAATTACTTCTTTTACTACGTTGCTCTTATTGTTTCTCTTAATTTTAATATGTTCTTTTTGTTTCTTAGTTTTTATTTCTATTTTTGCTAGTACCAGGTAGTGGTCTGAGTATATTTCACATCCTCTTCTCACTCTTGTGTCTTTTATTTCTCTTCTATAATTCTTATTAACAATAACGTAATCTATTATTGATCTTTCTTTTCTACTTATTATTTCTCTTGTAAATTTATGAGTATCTTTGTGTTTGTAGAATGTATTTGTCACTATTAGGTTGTTCAATATACAAAAGTCTATTAATCTTCGGCCATTATTATTTCTGTCCTGTTCTCCATATATACCTATTGTACTTCCTGTTTCATCGTCTTTGCTGCCAACTCTTCCGTTTAAATCCCCCAGGATTAGTAATCTTCCCTCACTTTCTTCGATCACTTCTGTTAGTTGATCCCAAAACTCATCTTTTATACTTGTCTTTTCATCCTCATTGGGCCCATATACAACTATAATTGTGGTTTTTACTGTTTCATCTATTTCCAGTTCTATTTTCAAAATTCTTTCTGATACTCCGTACCATTTACCAGGGCCGTAACTACCATTAGGCAGAGAAGGCAACCGCCTAGGGGCGCCAACGACAAGGGGGCGCCAAAAAGTGTAGGAAAAACTGCAATTATGGATTTAAAAATAGGGAATTATTATTATCAGTATATTCGAAATAATAAATTAGTATTAGTCAAATCTAACCCCAAATAATGTAGTTATAACACTTATAATGTAGGTATAATACAAATATTGCCCAACTGTGTGAGCGTCATCTCCAGAATTATTGGTTAAATAGAACAGAGCATAGTTCACAGATTTCTGTGGTAGGGATAGAAATCTGTGGTATAGTTGGAATAGGCAACGACAATAATACGTTCTTCGTTCGAGTGTAAGCGCAGGCGCGACTTCGTCTTCGAAACAAGATACTTATGGCAGCACCTTCCAGCATGACACATTATTTGTTATTATTAACGACGTTTGACCTAGATTGGTTTGGTTATTAGTAAATAAAAATTTCTCTGTAGTAAATTCTAAAATTTATAATTATTATTGTAAGTTAGATGTTCTGAATAAATAAGTATAAATTATATATATAATGGTTTTTATTTAGGGGGGGGGGGGGCGCCAAAAACGTTAACTTGCCTATAGTAAAATTTTGTCTTGTTACGGCCCTGCCATTTACGTATGTATTTCAAGTTCTCTTTGTTAATGAAACATCCTACCCCTTCACTAGCTCTATTTCTTTCTTTTACCCCACTATATATCAACAGATGCCCTCCTTTTAATAATGTTTCTCCTTTACCTTTCTTTTTCGTTTCAGTAATACCCACAATATCCGCCTTTACGTTTTCCAATTCTTCCGCTAGTTCCTCTTCCTTTCCTGTTAGACTCCTAACGTTCCACGTTCCAATTTTCCAAAGTTTTCCACTCTTTATTATTTTTTCTTGTAGCATATCTTTTTCCTTGTCCATAGCCCAGTCTTCGTCTGTTTTATCAGTCCTAAGTGTTTTATCTAGTTTTTTGATTTTTCCAGTTGATTTATGTGAGGATTCCATTTCCATGTTTCATTTCCTATTTGAATTTTGCCTTTTTCAATCTTAGCATTTTGTCCTTGTCTTCTTAATTCATGTAACTTTAATCTCAGCTGTTTTTGCATTTCTCTATCTTTCTTTGATAAATCATTATTAATATATATACGTTCTCTCAGTTTATGTTTATTGCTTAGAATTTGTTCCTTCTCGTGTAAATTGTACAGCTCTATCAGACATGTTTTCTCTCCTAACTTTTGTACTGCTTTAATCTTTACTTGTATTTCAAGAGTGTCTCTTATAAAATTATTCATTTCAATTATTAGTTCGCCTTGTGTTTTGTTGAGAGAATCTATTTTTTTCCTATTAATACTACATTTGTTTTTCTTTTTTCTCTTTCCAGGTTTTCTACGTTGTTTCTCAAATTTACCAATTCTCTTTTTATTTCTGTGTTCTCTTTTGATGTCATTTCGTATTTATTTTTAAGTTCTTCGTTTTCCATTTGTAACATTTTTATTCCTTCTTTATATTCTTTCAACTCCCCTCTCATTTCCATCATCATATTTATTATTAAGTCTAATTTATCTTCTTTATTTTTAACGTCCATGTTTACTTTTATTCTATAACTGAATTTTTCCTATCTACACACAATGATTACTAAAAATTCCTAATTCGCTGACCACCCACTGTACAGATCTAATTGAACTGCTAACATATTATTTAATAAATGTATGAAAATAGATAAAGTACCTACTGAATGGAGGAAGTTATACACCACAGCAATATACAAGAAAGGACGTCGAACAGACTGCAGTAATTACCGACGAATTAGCGTCAGAAGCGCAATTGCACGACTGTAACGGAAACTAATTAAGAACGGAATTGAAAAGGAAGCAGAGCGAGTTCAGGGGTGAGAGATCTTGTATGGGCAGCATACTAGTAGAAAAAAAACTTGCCCGTGGAAGATCAGTACATTTGATATTTATTGATGTCCTCAATGCATATGATAAGTGTACCACTAAGCAAGTTGCGGCTCAGTTTAGAAAAGGCTGGAATAAATAGGATAGAGATATTTATATTTACAAGCTACGAGCATGATAAAAATGGGAAAGAAGGTCTCCCAAGAATTTAAAGTATCCAACGGATGTGCCATTGGTGGCTAGACTATAGTGATTATGTAGAGAAGTAGTTTAATATACTGGGTTTTTATAAAAGAACTCCTGGTTTCAAAAAATTACTATGAAATAACGGAATAAGTTAAAAGCATGCGGTTTTCATATTATTAAGTTTTTCATCACTAATATTCGTCGCTGTTGGCACCCCTGCGTGACCTTGGCGCGTGGGAGGGTACGTATCCGGGCGGCAGTCTCACTGTCAGTCATGGCTACACCGCAGCAGAAAGCTCAGTGAGTGATTTGGTTCATTGAAACGCATTCAGTAATCACAGTTCAGCGTAATTATCGGGGTGAATATGGCGGTACTGCGCCTACCGATATGCTGGCGAATACGTAGGAAGAGCTGGATTACCGTTGGGACATGTGCAGGACAACGAATGCTGCACATATCGAACTTTATTAAACACACACAAAAATTTCAGAATTTAGCCTTTCAGAATATATACTCGCTTAAGTAATTCTTTGAATATATTGCTGTTTAAATAACACTTAAAACTGAGTTCTTTTATAAACACCCTGTACATTTAAGCAAATACTAATAAAAAAATGAAAGAAAAAAGATTTTGTAATTTTTATGACCGATCGGAACTTAATTTGTATAATTTCTATAGCGCCCAAATAGTATCTAAATAGACATAATAAATAAGGTGGCAAACTACATTCATCGGACTATATGTAAAGCAAGGCCCGCTGAATTAATATCACATATAAGGTCTGTCTACTTTATTTAGCCAAGACGCAATTTGAAAGGACGATGGCGCCATTTGAGGTGAACTATACATTTCTCCCTTAAACAATGTATAGTTCACCGCGCCATCGTCCTTTGTAATTGCGTCTTGGCTAAATAAAGTGGGCAGGCCTTATATGTAATATTAATTCAGAGGGCGTTTATGTAGTAAAGAACTTGGAGCTAAAGTTTCGGAAAACGGTATAATATCTGCACGAACCAAACACACTCATTAACATCAACGACAATGTGGTAATGTTTACAAAAGTACCATAACAACTCGTATCATAGAGACGAACCGCTTTGATACAGTAATCCACAATAAAAAAAGGAGGAAGATGACAAATTGCAGAGATTTGGCTATTAACATTTAAAAATCATGGGCTACCAAAATGATAATTTATTATTGGTGCTCTACGGACGCATAGGAAAGAGCTCCACAAACATCAGAAACAAATTCCAAGTAGCCTTTGAATTGCAGAAAATAATAATAATAATAATAATAATAATAAAAAGTATCGTTTAATACAGAGCATCGTGCATGGAAAGATAGAAAACACAACCACAAGACTTCCAAACTCAGAAGAGAGAAAGAAAAAGGGGGACGAGAAGAATGAAAACGGTGGAGAGAGTAGTAGAAGAAAAGGACGAAACACAGGAGAAAATGACAAATAGAAGAAAATTAGAAAATAAGGGGAAGATGGACAGAAAAAATCACAGAAAATGGAGGAAATGCCGAAGTAGGAGGATGAAAAATATGCAGAAAAAGAATGATGAAAATAGAAAGAAATAAGAGGAAGATGCCCAAGTAGGACGATGATAAATAGAAGAAAATGAAGAAGTAGGGGCAAAAAAGGGAGACAAATTACAGAAAAAGAAAGACGAAAAATAGAAAGAAGATGCCAAATAGAGAGATAGAAAAAATCCAGAAAATGAAATACGAAAAGCAGAAGGGGAAGCGTGATAAACAGAAGAAATTGAAGTAACCGGGGTAGAACAAAAGGGAAAAATTTACAGAAAAATAAAAACGAGAAGGACGACGAATAGAAAAAAAGAATGAAGTAGGGGGAGGATGGACAAAAAAATTACAAAGAAATAAGAATAAAAGGAGGAGGATGATAAACAGAAGAAAACAAGAGGAAGGGGAGGATGGGCAGAAAACGATTACACAAAAGGAAAGACGAAGATAATAGAAATAGGGAGGAGATTGGGAGAAACAGGATAGGAAACTAAGTAAAAATTACAGAAGGAAGAGGACAATGAGAAAAATGAAGGAGGCAGGGAAAGTAGCAGAAGGTGAAAGAGGACGGAAGAAAGAACAAAACGAATATCAAAAGAAAGAGCACGGCGAAACACAAAGAAGAAAGGAGAAGAGGGAAGATGATGTATATAAGAAAATGAAAAAACGGAAGAAAGAAAATAAACGCGGAAGAAGTGGTAGAAAAGTAGAGGAATAGGAAAACAGGAGGAAAAGGACGAGATAAAGAACGAGGAGAAAAACGGAAAGACAAGCATCAGAAAAAAGAAGACGCAGAGCAGGTGAAAGGTGTGGAAATAGCGAATAGTACCAGGCGAAGAAGAAATAGCAGGCGGTAGAAGGCCAAGGGAAAGGTGGAGGACGAGCAAAAGAAGATGAAGAAGAAAATGAGAAAACTGCAGAAGACAACTATCAATAAGAGGCAAAGGGGAGGACGATGAAAGACAAAGAGGGAAGTAAACATTTACTTGACAACCAAGTGGACGTAGGTTCGAATTTCAACCGTTTCCGGATTTTTTTTAGAAACCGAGTTAAGGCAAAAGGTTAATGACAGTCCTACAAAGCCTTATATAAAGAAAAATACAACCCAGACAGTATAATCTCTACATTAAACGAATTATAAATATTTAAATACAAGCAAAAAACAAATGATACAGTAAATTTATTTTATCAAGTGAGCTAATTTAATTTATCGTTTAAAATTTTACAAATTTTTAATGTTTATCAGTTTATTGTGAAGTTTAAGTTAGGATTATCATGAAGAGGCCTCTCGTAATAAACATTTGTAAGCACTTGAAGTTTAAACAACACAGGAAACGAAGTTACTTAGGAAAGAAAACAAAACAAATGAGAAACGCTTAGTTGTTTCTTAGATTAGTTTAGCATTTGTTTTGATTTTTGTTATGCGAAAGAGAAACATCTAAATAAAACTACAAAGATTAGGGGATTTAGCGGAAGCTTCTGGAATTATTTTTCGAAACAGTTTTAAAAATAATTATTAGGGTTTAAGTCTGAGATAGTAATTGATAAAAAAAAGGTTCTGCTACAACGAAGGATACTTTTGAAATACAAGAAAAATCTGTTTGTGTCGGCATTGTTGTGAAGGCCTGAATTTGCCGAATGCCGACACAAGCAGACAAACAATAACAAATAAATAGCAAATGTGTGTATTGCGCCTCACGGCATTTTCGGCATGAAGCACTAGGTTGCCGACAACCACTCGGCGTGTTCGGCAGCGAACATGTTAAACAACTACACTCAGCTCTATGGAGTAAAAGCATCAACAAACAGACAGACATGTATATATAAAACCATCGTAAAAAGTAGTGTGGGAGCTTAATAAATGTAACAAGGAAAAACTTTCTGCATTAGAAGTGGACTTCTGGAGAAGAAGTTGTGGGTTATCTAAGTTGCAGAGAATAAGAAACGGAGAATGAACGTTGAAGACAGCATAATAGACACTATTGAAAGAAAAAGATTAATGTGATTGGATTGGATGATACATGATAGCCTAAAAGAACAAATCTTTGAAGCAGGGAACGGCCATGAAGTTGTAGTAAACCTGCCATTATATTATATAAGATGATTGCTACTTCCCAGTCTCTTGGGATTCTCTTTTCTCTTCATGCAATTTGCATTACTCTATATATAATTGGTGTAGCCCTGCCTGCCCCATGTATCTAAGCGTTACAGGTTTTGTTTTATGATGTCCATACGCTTTGTACATTACATTTTTCTTAGTTTCTTTCCCTTCTTAGACTGATTGTTTATGTGTCTCTCCTAGAGTTACTTCATTTTACAAAACATCGCAGTCTTTAAAACTAGTTTAAAAAAACATGAGTGTTCCATTTACCTATCCTCATTCAGAATTGTAAAATAATAACTTCAAATGCCTTACAAGTTATTTTTACTAGAACACATTACCAAACCACATAAAAATTCTATTTGTTCAATACTTATAATTTGAATATTAAATAGTGATTATTTTGTAACAAATTTCAAATAAATATTCTACAGATTTTACGGTTTTACGTAATGGCTGTTTAACATGATCAAATTTACAAAATTATTATTAATTGTGTAAGATTTCTGCCTAATAAATACATACAAAAAATTTAAAATTAAGCATTACACAATCAGTCCTTACTTTGCTATAATAGTATTTACGCCGAACTAAAAAAAAAAAATAAATGTAAATCTCCAGAATATGTGTATAAAAAAATATATTTTTAAAATAATAATTTTTAACGTTTTCGTCTATTAGGGCAACCGTTAGCCCAGTGACCTCTTTGTCCACAAGCGTAACAATGTCCGTAACCACCGAAATAACAACCGGGTAGTCCGTTATAATCGATAAACCAGTCATCATCATCGTTATCCCAGTCTGTACCCGAAAAATCCATATTATCATCATCTTCGTACTCGTCGGAATCCGAGTTATCCTCCGAACTACTAATTTCTATGGGTTCGTCTCCAGATCGTCTTCTGCTATGGGGTTCGGAAGGAGAAGGCGCAGAATTTGAGGTAGATGGTGGTGGCGCAGATAACTTTTCCCTTTCCGCGATTAATTCACGACGATGTTGTTTTACATCTTCGGTGGCGCTTTCTAAAATCTTTAAAAATATCAATTACAAACTGGGATATTAGCTATAAAATTCATTAAACGATACCTTATCGATAAAATTATCAACGACTAAAGTTGGAAATTGCATTGTAATTTTACTTCGGCATATTGGACAAACAGTCTGATTTTTCTGCCACTGTGTAATACAAAATTTGCAAAACGTATGGGAACACGGGAGCGTCACAGCTTTTACAAACATTTCCGTACAAATACTACACTGTAATTCGTCTTCTACGAAATCTAAATTGGCTTTATTTTGCATGTTGGAAGCGTCTTTTGAAGATGTAGGCTCTTGACTTGTGTGTATCTTTGTTGGTTTTTCTATCACAGTCGATGAAGAACTAGGTTTAAGAAGATCCGCTAGAGGTTTAATACGAATTAGCTCACTTGACTGTTGAACACAATTAGATTCGTTAGGGGGATGCACTTTTTCTGGTACAACAACGGGTTTTTGTACGATATTCACAACACTGGGACGTTGTATAGTAATGGGTCCAAATGTATGAATGCCATTTAACCCTGCTTTGACATGTACTAAATTCGAGGTTTGTTTGTTTTTATCAGAAAGCAACCGACTAGGATTAGATGTTTCTGGACCTTTGTTTGTACTATCGAAAACACTATCGTCAAATCTATTCATGTAAAAGTCGGTATCTAAAGCTTCCACTTCTGCAATTACCGTTTCCGCTATATCTAAAATTTCGTTATCGCTTAAGGCTTTCGGATTAGTATCAGTTTCATGTGTATTTGGAGATTTTTTAAATACGAACTTAATTGTTTCACTTAATCCTATAACATCACCGTTTGTTAATGTATGGCTCCGAGTTTTATCTAGTAAATGACCATTTAACCATGTACCATTAGAACTCTACAATTGCACAATGTTATTAACACATTTTAATATTATAACTAAATTTAATACCTTATCCGAAATACACCATTCACCGTTATTCTGCTCTAATATGCAGTGGGTTCGAGATATGTTAATATCTTCGATTATACGAGAATTATGAAGACCTCGACCAATTAGAAACTGAAATTTCAAAATTGTATATAAACAAAAGGTCAAACTTACATCAACGAAAGTCTAACCTTATTTGATGTTAATGTAATATTCTGTAACGGGACCGTTGTTGATATATCAACGAGAATTGCTTCTTCCATTTTATTCTTAAAATCTCTTACATAAGCATAAAATGACAACTTTTTTATAACTTATTTAACTCAACGATTTTCACAATGCATTTATTGTGTGATAACTTCATCGCAGAACAGAACCCAATCATAACAAATACTTGATATGATGTGAAGTTTGATGTTTATGAGGTCTTATTATGATCTACCATTTCAATTTAATCATGCTCTAACAGCCTAACTAGACAGTTTTAGGAGTTCACACGTAAAAAATAACAAGAAAAAATTTACGCTTTATGTTGTAATTGTAGCAGAATTATTAATTTTAACAAGAAGTATCTCTGCTGTTGTATGGGCGTCGACTTTTAAAAAATCCTCTGGAGACAAAAAAAGGCGGCAATCCAGTGTTGTACGTAGGGCCATTGGCACCGGAGCATCCTCCAGTATACAGGGTGTCCCAGAACGTACTAAAAATATTTGAGGAGCCAAAAAGTCTGTATAAACTTATATCATAAACTCTATTCTAGATTTTATAATTTTTCGAGGAACATCACCTAAGCCATGAATGCTATTTGTTTGCGAAACAATTGCACGTTAATGTTGACATATTGTTTCCCAGAGTTAACTGTCAACTGTCAACATATCAAAAAATTAAATAATAAATAGTTGCAATTGTTGCATTACAACGGTTTGTTAGCATCCCTGATTACAACGTTGAGATTATTTCCGAACGCGGAATATGCCGATATTGTGTATAGTGTGTGGTTTCTGTAACAGCACCAGAGAAGAATACAGAAGAAGGTATCCCAACAGAAGATTACCCACTCATGAAATTTTTACCAATTCACATCAGCAGTTAAGAGAATGGGCAAGGGAAAATTTAAGACAACGCTGAACGCTCCCGTTTCCAACACAGATTTAGTGTTAATGTTGTAGCTGCTATCTTAAATGATCGCTTAATTGACTCATTTAAAATACTACAACGTTTAAACGCGGAAAATCAGGCGTGAAATGTGGCACCAGCACGATGTGGCACCCGCTCATGCAAATCTACGAGTAAGAAATTGGCTTAACGCACATTTTCCAGGGAGATGGATTGGAACAGTGGCTTGGCCACCGTGTTCACCAGATCTCACTCCCATGGACTTCTACCTCTGAGACCACATAAAACAAAAATTTACTTTTATGAATATGTTAATCACAAATTATAAAATAAAGAATAACTCTTTAGCCGTTGTAATTAGGACATATGTTTATATAAACTTATAGCAGGTAAAAGCGAAACAAAGAAAAATAATCACCTACCTGTATACTTACAAAAAACTCAAAAGAATTCGCCGACTAACTTAGTTGTTTGCGAGGGCCGTAGATCGCCGAGGATTGCCTTATCATAGTTAAAACTCAGAAAGTGAATACTAATAAAAAAATGAAAAAATTGGGCGCCAGAAAACTTTTCAGTTTTCAAAAAAATATAGAAATACAAATAAGTAATTTTAATGACTTCAAAATAGTTAACAATATGCAAATTAAATAGAAAAAGTAAGAGCAAAAATATGCAACCAAACGTACAAAAACAAATCGCTTAGGTTAATTTCAAAGGAACCAAAAAAAAACTAAATATCAACGTTAGTTGAATTAAAGAAAGATATAGGTACATGAATGAAAAAAAAAACGATCAAGGTGGATAAATAAAAAATAAGCGCTTACCTTTATTACCTGAGTGAAAACAAGTCTAATAAAAATGAACGATCAAAAAATATATAGCAATAGCCTTGTTTAAACTCAAGCTTATTACCTTGAAAAAAACACGCAAATTCGTTATGCTAATAAAATAAAAATAAAAAAAAACCAACCTAAAGCGTTACAGAATATTACAACAAAAATATAAATTTATTTCGTGAAGCGAAAAAAGATTAATATGAAATAATTAATATAAATGCAAGTTAAATTCGCTGAAGGCGTTAAAATTCAATTGTACAAATATTTAAGTAAAGCAAAGTTAAAAATTGAGAAATTTAATAAATGGAATAAAACCAGGTAAATTCGACGACACTTTAACAATTCAAGAAACACCGACCTTGAGTCCTCCAAGCGATCGAGTTGCGAATAACCAGCAATTGTAAATAACTTTTCTTGATAAACGTCCACCAATTTTGCAAGTATCGTATCCAAGACTCCATAAATAATGCAGCCGCAAAAAGGCAATAACCAAAAGAGCCGGAGTACGGTAAAACCAACAGAAAAGAAAGAAAAGAAGCACCACAATCTTGGTGCTTCAAAAAAAATAATTTCACAAAGTGAAACAAAACCGAAAATCTCGGAAGTTATAATTATGAAAATTCCATCAGAATTGAATGAGTAACTTCGGGATAAATTCAAACTCAACTGCTTCGGCAGAAGACCCAACGGAAAAAGCCAAGATTTTTAGAACCAACGCCGATCACCCAACGCGCATGACCCTCTCTCCCAAATCAGAAAACCTACTCAAAACCAAAAAGTCACTAACTACGTTATCTTTTACCAGTGAATATATAATAAATAGAGGTTCAATAAATGCATTCACCGTAAATAAGCAATTGAAAGGAGCAAAATAATATAACGGAAAATGAACCGTTACAAACTTTTCGACTTTAAATGAGTTAGGTACCTACCCAATTGATTCCTAAAATATTTCTGGTACGTCTGGGACACCCTGTATAGCGCCGCAGGCGAATTTTTTTTAAATTTTTAAAGTCAAGCGATGGAACATCAAAATTATATTATTTCTGAATTTAAAAAAATAACTTAAAACGTATCTGAAATCTTGTTTAAGAAAGTTTGTCAAACGAGACCGCAGGTCGTGTTTGACAAATCCATTGAGGATTATAATATGAGGTTACGATATGATTATAGTACAAAGCTTTATCTACTTTCATGAAATTAGCAAAAAAAATTAAATATTTGTCAATAATTAATTGCCACGACACTTTTCGAACGTGTATCATACAAGATCTTTTAGCTACGAACGTTCAAATAGCCCTTAGTAAATAAATAAAATCAAGGGATAAAGACAATCAAACTATCTGAGTAGGAATATTTTTCCGTATCCATAGTAATAGCACAGAATAAACTGTGGTAATAGATAAGTAATTTTAATTTTCGCACTGGTAATTTTACATTTCGCATTAGTGCTTAAAGTGGTACTTTTCACACGGAAATCAGTGTGAAAAGAGTCATTTTTCATATGTGAGTAGGGACAGTTACTACGTATGTTATGAATTTTTTGAATTCCGATAACATGTCGCCAGTGACATGGCCAATGTTAAGCTCTTTAAAATAATATAATTAGGTATAATTTGTTAAATAAACAAAATTTGCGTGAAAGCAAACTACCTACTCCGCCTACATGAACAGATCTTTAATGAGGCGAAATAAATATTGTCATTTTCAGCGTCATCTATTAGAACTTCAATACAACTGTTTGAAGTAAAAATACCTAACCTCACTTATATTTTCTGTAATATTCGATGCTTTGATGCTTATGTCATCTCATAGATATTTTTATAAAATTATAGGTTTATGTATTTATTACAAGTAGTAGTGTATTAAATGGCCATGAAAATCTGTAGGACGTGTTTACAAGTATTAGGTAACGATGCCACTTGTCTTTCATTGGATACCGATGATTGTAGCTTTGATTATCCATCTATTCGCAGTAAATTACTTGTGTGTGTGCCAGAACTGGTAAGTATAGCTAACAGTTCTCAAGTTTTTATAAGTTTTACAGGCATTGATTTAGTTCTTCTTATGTTGTATTGATTTATGTAGATTTTCTTGCTTTAATATTTTACGGTTGTTTTTTAGGCGCTGGACGTTGTGCAGTGTGCAGTAATATGTACTTCCTGTTCAGATGCCCTCAACACGGCATACGATTTTAAAAATAAGTGCCTGCAAACTGAAGAAAGAATCCTAAATTATACGCAATATACTGGTTATAATACGGAATCTGTTAATATTTCCGAGGTGGTCCAGTTTAATGAATGTGATTCGATGGAAACCAAACATTTTAACGACATCCGTTATCCGATTACTCAAATCATCGAGCAAGATTCTGAAATTGATATAAAACCTGTTACTTTGAGTGATGGATCGGCTGATTCAATTACTACAACGCACTCTTATTTATTTGAACCTGACGTAAATGTGTTCAATATTAAATCCGAGGTCAATATTAAATCCGAGGTTGATATCGATGATTCTATTATTGCCAGTAACGAAATTAAAAATAAGCTTTTAACGCAGTTATCGCTTAGTCCTGAACTTGATGTTGAAGTAAGAAGTTATAAAGTAGAATCGATGGATGTCTTTTCCCAAAATGCCCAATTAACGCCAAGTATTAATAACGATATTAAAGAAAGTCAGTATGAATGTATGTATTGTCAGAAGTTGTTTCCTTTACTTCTAGAATTGGAATCTCATATATTAACTCACGCCGAAACTAAACCGCTTAAATGTACGATGTGTGAAAAACGTTTCGTACGTAAAGATAAGCTAATGTTACATATGAGAATTCACACAGGAGAGAAACCGTTCGAATGCACGCAGTGTGGACGTTGTTTCAGCCGCAAAGACAAATTAAACAATCACATGAGGACGCACACAGGTGAAAAACCACATCAGTGTATTTTATGTCAAAAATGCTTCGCACGAAAAGATAAAATGAATACGCACATGCGATCTCAACACTGGTTAGCACTCGCTAACCTTGAAATTACGGTTGTGAAAAACGCAGTAAATACAAATCCTGTAGAATCTGCCACATCGGAAAATACCGCCAGTAGCCAATAAATTATAGAAGTGCCGAACGATTTTCATCGAAGAACGACTGATTTGGAGGTGCTGATTTGTAGAGGTTTATTTTTAAAATAATCGTACGACGAGGTAATATTTTGATATGAATGATGTGTTACCAATTGAAATGAAAGGTGATATCTTTAGTAAGTAAAAGAGTTCAGATTAATTAATTATAAAGAAGAATAGGTTTAGATTTTGCTCTTTAAAATAATAAAAGCTGTTTACCTCTTAATAGCATGTTCAACGAAAAGTTACAAAGTTTCAGTAGGTTTAATTAAATCTTTCCGGGTGTTTTCCATTTACATTTGAATCACGGCTACCTCAATAAACGTAATTTACCTTAAATCGCTAGATTTGCATGTTGTATAAGTTGTTAAAAACCATTTTTAATAATCGTCCCAATGTGTCACAAACCTTATTAGTTTTCATTGCAAAATGCTTCGTTCAGTTTACATTTTTTAATATAACTTGTTTGAAATTCGATGCTCGCCATTGCAGTCTTCAAAACGATAGATAGAAAATTCACTGTTAAGCATGGCTTACTAGATACGGATAACACATTTATCAATTAGATAGAAGAAAAATACCTTAAAAGAATGTTTGTTAAATTTTTGATATACAACACAAATGTTTTTTAAAACAAACAATAATGTCAACTGTTTTGGGGCAATCCAAATAATAAGTGAGCATCGAATTTGCATTCAAAATGTGTCATATAAAATTGTGATCAATGTAATATTATCGAATTTCCACCAATCTGAAAATTTTTAAAACTCAGGGCAAACGTTTTTATCGTTAAAGAATTTTAATTACTCTTTAATTAATTGTGATCTATACTAGTTCAGGAGATTCAGAAATCGGTTCAAAATAATCAAGGAAAAATTGTGAAAAAACTCAGGGATTTTTTATTTTCAATGTTGGTGGAGATTTTGTAATATCTTTCTGATGTATGAAAGTGTTCATGTTAAAATCGATCATAATGCAGGTGTATTATAGGTGAAAAATGTGTGAATTGTTGCAAGAAAATACCGCTTCAAGATGACAAGATCGTGTCACTGCTTCATTCGAAGGTGCTCTTTATGCATTACATACTGTATATGCTCGTAATCATTGTGATAAATCAACATGTCCATGTATAGTGAGTCTTAAGTTCGAGGTAAATGTATGAATAACTTTGTTATTTGTCAAACTGTGCCAGCTTTTCGAAAGTACTTTGATGGTAAATATAAAAATTTCTGTTGCCTTGATTTCTGTTTAGCATTCATTAGAACTTCTAAATTATTGAACTTTTCTCAACTTACAATTTCATTAATTTAAGTAAATTAAATAATTGCTATAATGTTTGCTCACCTCCATTGCACACCAGCAAGTGTAAATGAGCCTCGACACTGCATTGCGGTAGAAGAGGAAATGGATTATGTACAATGTTTGCTTTTTACACCAGCAAGAAGTCAATTTTTTCTTCTTTTTAGAGATACGTATGGCACTTCATTTATTAATCTTTGAGTTTTATAAAACAATGAAAAACAACTGAATTAATATTATTGTTTTATGTATCATTGAGTTTGACTTCTGCTTTGCAGAATTCTTCGAATCCTCCTGAATTGCTACTTAAAAATGATATCAAAACTAAAGTTGTCGACGATGATGCTAGTAATTTTTTCATATTTAATGTTTCCATCAGTTATTCCTCGGTTTCCGCTAAGACAACGGTATCGTCAGCATATCTTATCTTGTTAATTATAGTACCAATCATACTAATTCCTTCTGGTCTATTTTCTACAGAGTAGCTTATAATATTTTCAGCATAGACGTTAAATAAAATGGGAGAAAGTACGCATCCTTGATGCACTCCCCGTCTAGACTGAAGTTCATTAACATTTTCTAATGTTTTATTCTACCAAACGCCCTTTCATAATCGACATAACATACGTAAAGGTCTTTTTGTTCTTCCGTACATGTTTTTGCTGTTATTGTTAGTTCAAATATTGCTTCTCTTATACCTGCGTTTTTTCTGAAACCATACTGGGATTTACTGAAGTAGTTCTTACACTTTGGCATGTTCTGAGATAATTGCATTTTTGTGTTTTTGGTTATGCCAAGCTGTTACTATAGTCAGAAGTGATTGCAATTTAAAACTTAATTATAACTTTAATACAAATTAATGATAGGCAAGACTATTTTCACAAAAAATTATATTACAAAAAAATAAGGCACATAAGACTTTTTAACTAAAAAATAATCTCTAGTTACTAAGCATAAAAGTAGTCATCTGAGTAAAACTCAATTTATGGCACATAAATAATCTTCATCATCGATTTCTTGATTGTCATCGTTAGTTGGAAGTGTTTCCCAGAATTGGAGTCTATTTTTTTGGCAAAATTGCAACTAACTTTGAGGTTAAATTTTCGTTGTTTGGCTATCTCCTTGAATTGTGTTTTTCGGGAAGGACTTGGCAAGTCAACCTTTCGCGGTCAAAACATTTAACATTATTGAAGGACTCTCAAAGCTCGTTTTGGTCCCTCTTTTGTAAATAACCTGAACCCTATTCTGAACATATGGCCGTGGATTTGTCTTATTTAATTTGAGTTTTGATGTGAAATCTTTCCCCTCATGGAAGTTTTCTAGTCACCTTCGTGTTGGCATTTTGTACACAGGTTTTGAAGACTTCAAAATCGTATACCTTGCCCTTCCTCTTCAATTGTAGTTCCACCTGGTGGTTGAATGAGTCAGCGGACATGAAGGTGTTCCCTGGTTCGAAGTGTTTGATATTCAACAATTCAAGGCTCACATTTTTACAATTGACTGTATAGATAGACAAAAAACGTAAACAATGTCCAGTTCTTGTTCTGCACTGAGCAGTTATCTAGCCATAAGGTTATTTCTTTACTATCGCGTAATTCCAAGAAAAATGAATAAAATGTTGAAACTATATCCTCTTTTTTTCTGCCGGACACACCTTCGTGCCATAAACATGCAATTAGAATGGTAGATTTCGATTTCTTCCTTAAAGGAATAAATTACTCATTAAATGCAATTATTCTGGGAGTGAAAATTATCTCCTTCAACATATCGCATCTGGGAAGCATTATGACCTGGAAGGAAGTGAAAATAATAATAACTACAGTATTTTTCACCTAGGATTTGGGTTGTGACGTCAACGCGCTATTTACAAATTCAAAATGCAACTATACTTCATCTCTTTTTAAATTAGGTTTTCATTACCTACTGCGCACGAACGCGTGTCTAAACATGCAGTTTTTGGGCGGAGCTTGTTGACGTCACAACCCAAATGCTAGATGAAAAATACCGTATCAATTAATACGTTTTTGAAGATCTGCTGAGTAGCATACCTCTTCCTTACAAACATCTAAGGAATATTCTTCTCTGGCTTTTTTATATTTATCACTACGCTTCTTCCAGGACTGACATTGTTCACAGCTATTTTCGAGGTTTTGTTTCGTATGGAGAGCACTTTTCTCGTGGATTGAAAATGATTCACATGACCAGCACTCTTGTGTTTGTATATCATCGTTATGGACAAGTCTGTGGGCAAATACTTTCTTTTAGTGGCATACTCTAGTCGATAATGTGAAATTGCAGGCTTGAATGATTCTATATGATCACTTATTATACTTGAATCGAATTTATTATGAGTTGGCTGCCTTCCACGTCGATCAGGAATCACAGATATACTTCCAGTTTTAATATTACAAGTTAAAACGTTTCGCAGCATTTTATCATATCCCAATGTAGCAAGGAAAAACATTTTGCATACAGGTTTTCTCACGCCATTTTCTAATGGTAGGAAATACTTAAATGTATTATTTCGCCTATAATTCTCTTCTGCACCTTTTTCTTTCTTTATACTCTGAACGGTAACGTGATGGAGAATGAAGGTTTTTCTTTCCGAGTCGGTGAGTTTCTAGAACTGTTCATTCAGATTATGTTGTCTACATTTTATCTTGCATTTTTCACGGCAGCCTTGTTTCACTTTGTGATTATCTATTATTTCTTCAGTTTTCCTCTTTTTTCTTTATTATACTGATAAATCATACTTCTTTCGCCTCCTCACTACCCCTGTTTTTGTTAACGATTTCTGCTTGTCTTGTGCATTTGAGGTACTGGAAACTGTATTATCCAAAGTAAGCTCCAATAAATTTTTCATAAATATTGTTATATTCTCATCAGTGCTTACACTGCTTACACACTCACCAGAATCTGATTCGGATTTGGAACTGGGTAAATCGTCTTTGTCGGCAACAGAATTATCTGAAGAATAGTTATATTCGCTGTCAGCTATTTCATCTTCGAAATTATTTTCCAGATTATAGTCTGGTTGAATATCTAGTTCAGAGAAATTATTACTTTTGATGACAGAATCATCATCAGATAAACAGTCATTTTTGCTTTCTCGATAATTGCTTTAAATATCCTTTACATAATCTGACTGCGATTGAGCATTGTTTTTAATAGAAACTATGTTGTTGTCAATTATTCGGGATGTCGTAGCAAGGTTGACCAGAAGTTTTCCTCTAATGCCAAACATTTTCACATTAGGAATGTAAATCTGCAGATTTGCGTTAGTCATACGTTTGTTATTTGAGGTTAAATTGGATCTGAAAAAGTGTATGCGACATGTGCAAGCTAAAAAACTAAGCAAGAAAAATTGCCAGATACGACTTTCTTGCTTAGTAATGTTAGATATTCCCCCTTTGGTGAGATCTGTTACTAAGCAAAATAGTCGTACCTGTTTTAAAAATTGTCAAAGACAACCGTCTTGCTTAGTAATGTTAGATATGCCACATTTGCTTAGTAATTCATGATAAGAACACACATACGCCGTATTTCATACATGTTTTAGGTATGCTAAACTTCTAGATACGGCTTCTAAAATCTCAGAGAAGCTCAATTGACAATATTTACATGTTTCGCATAAGACTTTGTCAATAACTCAATTTTGCTGAGAAATCCAGATACGCCTTTCTTCCTTAGTGGGGCAGTACAATACTCTTCACATTTGCAGCCTTCGGTTTTTTGGAATATATCTTAAGAATATGTAGACCTTCACAACATGGTATTTGTGGTTGTATTTCATTTCTGTTGTCTCCAAATAACTTACTGACATAATCTTCCCAAATTGTCTTTGTGTGTTCTATGTCGAGTTCTATTACATTCCTGTCATTCAACCCTTACTTGTGTCGATTTTCTGTATAAGCCAGAAGTTTTTTAATTTTTGCATAGTGTCATCTCAAGCTTTTCAATTTCTCTGCACTGATTTTCCAACCATTTTGAGTTTGTCTCTTCATCTAATTACAAAAAATATTTGTTTATGGACTTATTCTTTTCCACCCTTCTCTGATCCATAAGCTGTAAGATTTGCCCCGTCATCCAACTTTGTTTTGCCTTCCTTTTCTTTTTAGGAAGTACATAGGTACGTTATTTCCGGCATCCAACAACGCTTTTTGTATATTATTCCATGATTTTTGTATTTGTGATCTTGTATTACGCAAGTCAGGATTGTGAGCTTGCGTTTCGTCCTGAACTGCAGTGTTTACGGTTTTATGGAAATATTTTTGGTGTTCTTTATGTTTGATTTTTCTGATATTTTTCCAGTCAATATTACGTTTGATTGTGTAGTTCTTTTTAACTTAAGTTTCATATCAGCTACTACTGGGCCAATAACCTGTTGCGGATTCAAACAACACTTTGAGAATACACAGACAAGTATTTAATCAAATATAAAAGTATAAGTTCACACAAAAATATTCAAATACAGATTATACAAATAACACAACTGCTCACCACGATATACAAATGGGAAGTGAGTGTGGAACATAAAAAAAACTTCCTCCCAAAATATTTATAAAAGTCTGAAATTTACTAGACCAAGTAAAGTTCGTAGTTTTTCAAAGCGTACACGGCACAAAACCGTAGTAAAAATATCCGCCACTTGATTCTCCCCACTCATGCGATCTACGTTGATTTCACCTGCGCTGAGCTTTTCTCGAATGAAGTGGAATTTGATATCGATATGCTTGGAGCGCTTATGGAATTCTAGATTTTTCACAAGTTTAATTGCATTTTGTGTTCTGGCAATTTCTCTAAGAAGCCATTTTAACCAAATTATTTCTTTCACCCCTTCGCTTGCTGCAACGTACTCAGCTTCTATTGTAGACAGAACAACACACCGTTGTTTTTGACTTAACCAGAAGATAGCCCCCATTTGGTGTTTGTACACCATGCCACTCCTCGATCGTCTTGTTTTGGTATCGCCTGCATAATCGGCATCAATGAATGCTTCAAATACACAGTTTTTGGCATCCGCTTGATATAGTAGACCAAGGTCAACGGAATATTCTTTTTACCGCCCACCAGTCAGAAGCTTTTGGATTGGCCAGGGACTCCGACACCATACTAACCGCATACGTGATGTCAGGCCTCGTTGCAACTGAAAGATACATAAGGCTTCCTGCAGCCTCACGATAGAGAACACCATTCAGCAGTGGGTCATCTTCAGTATCGTTTCCAGCTACTTCTGGTGGTGTTGCCACAGGATTTGATTCAGCCATATGAAATCGTTCCAAGATCCCCTGCGTATATGTGCTTTGACCTATAAAAATACAACCGTTTTTTAATCTCGAAATCTGCTTGCCCCCAAAGCAGTTCATTTCCCCAATTGTTGCTATTAAGATTTTTGAAGTATTTGTCCTCTTAATAAATAAGCATGGGTCCGCAACATTTTAAAACAGTTAAAAAATTCACAAAACGCATATTCCAGCACCTGGGTGCCTGTTTGAACTCATACAAACTTCGGTTGAGCTTACGCACTCGCCTACTTCCATCATCGAAGCCTTCCGTCTGATTCATGTAAACTTCTTCATTGAGGGTGCCACACAAGAAGGCCGTTTTAATGTCGAACTGTTTTATTTGCATGTTTTCAGCCGCAACAATATTGAGTATTCTTCTGATTGTACCTATCAAATCGAATCACAAGGCTAAAAGTTTCCTCGTAATCCAGTCCATGTTTCTGACCGAATCTTCTTGCAACCAGCCTAGCTTTAAACCTTTCTTCCGTTCTGTCAGGTTTGTACTTTATCTTCAGTACCCATCGATTTCCGATTACCTTCTGGTTTGGCGGCAGATCGACAAGGTTCCAAGTTCACAGTTACAAATGTTAACTGGGCCAATAACCTGTTGCGGATTCAAACAACACTTTGAGAATACACTGACAAGTATTTACCTAATCAAATATAAAAGTCAAAATTCACACAAAAATATTCAAATACAGATTATACAAATAACACAACTGTTCACCATGATATACAAATGGGAAGCACATGGGAAGTGAGTGTGGAACACAAAAAAAAACATACCAAAGAGTTACCAACTACATAAACTTAAGCTAGTAATATTTTGCTGCCACAACATGAACACTTCCTATATCAGCCCCGGATATGTTTTAACACTACATACACTATTTCTAAATCTTTTATTGATAAGCAAGTAATCAATCTGATTCCTGTAGCAAATCTGGGGATTCTTAGCACTCCCTGACCATTTTAGGACTTCCATGAACTGGGCCGTACTTGTATCATTATTATCCATGATGATTTTCTTGAGAAATAAAGTGGTAGTTTCTCACTTACTTTCTACATCCTTTGCCGTTGGCTATAGCTGGCTCATCCGCCTTCAGAGAGGATCTCCCTAGGAGAAGAGGATGTCCTGATATCATTTGTGGTATGCTTATCCTGGCATCACTCGGTCCCCACCCATGTTAGCCATCTAAATCCGTATAGATTGGGAATTTTCTTTCATCGACGTTAAGACTAGTCGGCATTACTTAACCTCTCCAGAGCTTTGGAAGGCCAATAGCACTTTCTTTCTCTTTTATCCTCTTATACCTTTACATTGTCGAGGAGGCCAGACACACCGAGCTGCAGAGGGGTTACCCATTCTTATTCAGACCAAGCAGGCTTCTACTTAACTTTCTATATGTCAGTATTATGTGCACTCTACCATATTGCCAGTACCAATAGCACTTAACAGCAGGACTAATACAAAACTATTTGAACCTCTCTTGTAACTGCAAAAGAGCACCTGCATGTATGATCGATTTTATCATGAATATTAAAATATGTAAATTTCTATGTTCAGTGTGACTTTTGTACAATAAATTTTAACATGTTATAAATCCATTTCATAATTTTTATTCTATGGTTACATGCGTGCATACTAAATCTACATTTCTAAAATCGAATTAACTTTATTCAAAGTGATGGGACAACTCAAAATAATCCATCATTTGATTGTTGAAATAATTTAAGTAATCTCGAGTATTCGAATCAAGCTATCCAAACTTTAATTATCTCAGTAACTACATATGCTATTCACTTAATTGAATCTGAATTCATTGCTGGTTGTGGAACTACATATTCGCTCGCTTGAATCTGAATTCATTATTGGTTTAATGTTAATATCTTTATAGGAAATAATGCAAATTTAAACATAATTTGATGTGATTTTCGACAGGTAAAATTAGCCTCCTACCTGGCATACGTGCAAAGAGGGCTCACAGAACTCAGAAGAGGTTATGCAAATGCAGCCGGTTTAAATATTCGAATATTCTAACGAGCAGTAATGGGTACTCAAGCGAAAACAGCAAGGATAGTAAGCATGCAAAATCTCAAACTGTCACCGCTTGTTTGAATGGTTCACGACTGAATTTGGATTCAATTAATTATTAAAATACTTCGAGTATGATTATTAAAGTAATCGATTGTACCCATCGCTAATTTTTTGACGCTTTAAATGGATACTTTATGATAAAGAAAGGCTGTGTTTAGTAAGATGTAATGTAACGACAATAGAAAGATATGAATCGGGACCATTACAAAAAGTGAGAATCTAATTTAGATTTAGTATGCATGTATACATGGTATTTTGATGCTTTCGCACCTGCTGAACAGAATTACTCCTTGTCGACGACTTTAAAAGTGTTTTGAAGCACAAGAATTATTTTACCACAAAGTTACTGAAAATCATTTTTTATCAAAAATTGCTCTAAGGCCATATCAATGTTCTTGATCTTGATAGCTTATGCATCTCTTAAAAGGGCAAAGGCCTCGCTGTTGCTTCCAATCTCCAGTTCGATCCGGCACACTGTTCCATTTCATCCAGCCATCGAGTTTCTGGTTGGTTTTTTCCTCTTTGACCATCCCATGGTATCCCAAAAGTGGTTATTCGAGCCCATAATGTCATCTACTCCACTCTTCCTTCGAATTTCCTCTAACCTTATTTTATCTGTTAATCTTATGCACAACATTGACCACTCTTTTTCTCCAATGTTACTAAAATTAAAAAGGAAAATTGAAAGTTTAGGAAACTGCAATTGTTTTATTTGACAATCATTTTTTTTCTAAACTGTCGGATATAAATGACAAGCAAATGAAACAGTTGCACATCTGAAAATCACTTTGTTAATTGGATCTGTCACTATCGCCCATTATTTCACGACCGGCTCACACAAGTTCAAAGCTCGAAGATGACGAGAAAATTTCGATGAGCCTTCGAGGTTTGAATCCTGTTACCTAGTCAGTCAGTGTCTAATCTTCCGTTGTATTGTGGGTGTATCCCATGGTCTAAAAGCAGTAAAAAATTAAAACTTTGAAATTGTGCCAAAAGCAAAAATAAATTTTTGTAAGAATATATTAGTAATTAAAAAAGGCACAGCGAATAATTTTGTTCAGTATTTTATAAATCACGATCACCAAACATGCTGCAAGTGTTACTAAATAAATAAATAAATAAATTGCATGTACAAATTTTTTGAACTGTGTATAGCTGTTAAAGATTTTGAAAAGTTCTTATATCAAATTTAAATATGTTGTACCTACCTATTGTAAATATAGTTCTTGAAGTTAATATCATATCTTTGTGGTAATTATATGAGTTTTATCATATTTTAAATTTATATAAGTAATTAATTCCGTTTAGGAAGTAGCTTTATTTAATTTTGCATTAACTACTAATTATTTAAGTTTATTTGTAATTCAATATAGGTACATATAATATTCTTTGGTAAATATTTTTTTTATGCGAGTTTTGTGATGCTAAATAAAAGCAACTGTACCTACTTAATGACTTTTTCTATTTAAAATAACAACAGATCAATAAAAATACCAATTAGGGTAGGCTGTGAAATTGAATTATTTTGAATTGGTACTTTAGCCACATCCACAGAATGACATTTTATAACCTTTGTAATTTGACATTTTTATTGTAAACAAAGTTTATAACCTTAAATTCGTGTCAGAAATGTCATTCTGTGGATGTGGCTAAAGTACCAATTCAAAATAATTCAATTTCACAGCCTACCCTAATTGGTTTTTTTATTGATCTGTTGATATAATATTGGCTATAAGGAGGATACAGCAAAGTTTACAACGCCAAATCTTTTTAAAAAGGTGGTTTTGACCCCTCACCGTTGTCGGTAAAAGACATGATAACAAGAAGGAGAAACAATGTATGGCGACTGGTAAAAAGGAATAATAACTGAGTTACTCAAAATTGACAATTTAACCTTGTGTGGAAAGTGGAGGCCAATAACCCTACTATGTGTGGCAAATAAAATTTTAACAAAGGTGGCAATAGAAAGAATAAGGGTAGTAATTTGCACGGTATTCCTGTAGCAAACTAGTAATAAAAAGCAGTCGTGCACCACTGGTCACTGGTACTAGGATTGCATAGGCAGGTATTTAATTTGTTGTCCTGGGTAGTAGGAAAGCGGTGGGAAAATCGAAGTAAAGAATGAACTCTGCAGCATCATTTTCGCCCTTGACTTGCAAAAAAAGCTCCATAGAATTGATTTTCCTGGTGCCTTCATACTTTCATAGTGTCCATTATCAACAGTGGTTTTCTTTTTAATTATAATATTATCCAATTTGAGTTAAATGTTAAAATTCTTGAAATAATACGGGTTATTTACATCAGAAAGTGTCGATTGTTGTGTGCTAATTTTTCATTCTATGAAATCTGAAATCATAATTTGAAATAGCATCATTGGATGCAGTATTTTTGTCTCTACAAAAAAAGTATTTGCACTTTTGGTCTAAAAGAATTTGGGTAGCAAATATTTATATTAAAATTTGGAATTCTTATGGTGCGTGAAGCAATTCACCACCCTGTATATAAAAAACAATAACCAAGATGTGAAACTGTCATGCGCACATTTCGAAGTAGTTCAAATGATTAGTGGTAGTTCAATTATATTTATATCGGGGTGTAATGTTTATGTTTTATAACAAGATTTTTAAGCATTAGTGGTTAAAATATTGGAAATGCAATAATTTAACGTTTTTATGATTTTTACAAACAGTGTACTTTTACAAAATGAGTCAAGTGTGCAGAACTTGTCTTAAAGTTATTGAAAACGCTTCTCAATTGTTTAGTCTTGATACCATTGAACCTGTGATTGGTGCTGTACACATTAAAACTAAACTACAAGCTTGTGTACCTGAAATTGTAAGCAAATCTTAATAATATTTAATTTGTTGTTCATTGTTATGTTTGTGAAGGTGTTATCACTACAATTCTTGGTCGAACACAATCAAAATCTTAATTGTCCTACATTTTGCTAAAGCATTGTATGCTGGTTTACGTCAATAAAAGAGTAAAAATTCACATTGTTCTGTAGTCGTATATTAGTTCTAGTATTAAAACTGATAGTTTCAGAGCCTGCTTGTTATATAAAGTCGTTGAGATCTTTGTATTGTTTCAGGTACTTAATAGAGTGAAAAACTCAGTCATATGCATTTATTGCCTAGGTGCGCTCAATGCAGCGTACGATTTTAAAAGAGTATGCCTACAAAGTGAAATTAAAATTTCGGAATATATGACAAGGGAAATGATTGACAGTATCGATTTGAACAAATTTATAATTAATCCGAATAGTTATGGGTATGCGATACCTTTTATTCCACAACTACAGTTTCCACAATTTGCATTGTTAAACTTTAACATTAATCAGCCTAATCCGTCACTTATGAGATACGTAACAACTAATGATGCTAATGTCTTCCACAGACCGTCCGAAGGCAATATTAAGTGTCCTACTTGTCAGGAATGTTTTGCTTCCGATGATCTTCTCAAACAGCACATGAGCTGCCATGTCGAAGCTAATCTAAAGTGTAACCAGTGTGATTTTTTTTCAAATTCCCAACAGCAGTTAGAAGAACACATGAAATGTCACAGTAGTGTTACTGATAATCAGCAAGGAGTACCTGCGGCGTCCAATAATTTGGAGAATAATAACAGATGTTTGGATTATGATTATTCTATAGTTAACAACCGTTTGTATATATTCCGAAGGCTACCCACAGGTGAGCGATTATATTGTTGTAATTTTTGTAATTACCAATCGATATATTCCACATATCTTCAAAATCATTTAAACGTTCATACAAGCGAGACGTTGTATAGATGTCCTGCATGTCAACTCGCTGTATTGGACCAAACCAGATTAAAAGTACACATGCAAATCCATATGCAAGAACAGTCATTTAAATGTACACAGTGTCCGTATACCGCTACGTTAGAGGTTAATTTAAGAAGGCACGTAACCAGAGTACATTCCAAGAAAAATGTTCCTAATTCCTCTAACGTAATAAACAGTCCGCCAGGGCCACCAGAGACAAGCCAATCGGAAACCCCCTTGCAACTTAAACATTTTAAATGCACAGATTGCTTCTACTCCACTGAAAAACTATCTAATTTAAAACAGCATATATTTAGAAATCATATCACTTCACGTGTAAATTCCTCAGATGTAGTAACCGACGTACCAGACATTGTTGCAACAACCGCTACGGTACCTATTCCAGAACAACAACTATTTAAATGTATAGAATGTTCGTACGCTACTGTAGATCGATCTAATTTAAGGAGGCACCTAATTCACGTTCACGCTAATAAACCTTTAAATTCGTCTAACGCAATCGCCGAAACCCCGATGTTCTGCGATACTGAAGAAGAACGGCCATTTAAATGTACAGAATGTTCGTATGCCGCTACGAAACGATGTAACTTAAGAAAGCACGTACGAAGGAGGCACATTAATAAACTTTTAAAGTCACCCAACATAATAAACGGAGTTACTGAAGTAACGCAAGATACTAACGTACAAGAAGCAGATCCGTATCAGATTTCTATCGATGAAATACATAAAATACTTAGGCAAACGGAATTGGATGAAATGTCAAATGTGGAAAATGTATCGAACTTGGAGGATTCGTCGTCTGCGGATGCGAATGTAGAAGATACATCGAACGTAACTTTAGATAATATCGAACCGGAAATAATCGACGATGTGACTTCATACTTAATAACCGTAGAGGAGATTCGGGAGGTTTTGCAAAATAGCACGCTGGAAGAATTTGGCGCTACTACAGGAGATCAAAACGATGAAATACTAAATAACGTGGATATCGACGAAATTGTTCGACTTAAAGATATGAATATAAGCAAAAGACCTTTGGTTTTTAGATGTCCCGTATGCCAGGAGCCTTTTAAATTTAAACATTTGCTTAACAGGCATCTAAGTGTGCACAATCCAAACCACAACAAGCCACGTATTCCGTATAAATGTAACGAATGCGATTTCACCACCGTACTAAAAAGCCAGTTTAAAGTACACATACATATGCATACCGGTGGTAAAATTTACTCGTGCGATAAGTGTAAATATACCACCATTTATTGGAGTTATATGCTTAAACATAAGAAGGTGCATTTGGGCGAAAGATTATTTAAATGTCCATACTGCAACTATAGATCCTTTCAACAAGCGATCCTAAAACAGCACATGAATCTACATACAGAACACAGGTTGTATAGCTGTAACGAATGTCCGTACGTGGCCGATTCAGAATTGGTTTTACAAAGTCATATGGAAATGCATGCGATTGGTAATAATTTTACGAACAGTGAAGCGATCGCTGAGCCATGTGACGCTACTTAAATTAAACCTTTAGTGTGTTAGAATTAGAGATTTACAAAGCCTAGTTGACACCAACTTTCCTATCTCGTGCAGTTAATAAATTTTGTTTTTTAATGTGTGTAAGTAGTTGTTAAAAGTAGGATTTGTGGAATTTTAATTGGTTCGTATAATCGTCGAATTAGTTAAAGGTTTATAATGTTCAATTAATTAGGTATGATTTAATAGTAATGAATTCGTTCACAAAATTTGTTGGGACAAGTTTATCATTTATGACAGTTGGGTTGTCCAAATTCATGCTGAAAACTTTATGATATCACTTGTTTTGTTCTTGACAAAACAATCGACTCTTTAATTATTTATTTCCGTACTTTGCGAAAGATAAATTCGTGGATCACACCGTAGTAACGAAATGTAAATTTTACATTTTTAAAAATCTGCTTATTTGAGTGGAATTGACTTTTAGAGTTTGATTTATATATGGACCTTCAAGATCCTTGGCATCTTAATCTGTTGACAGCTATTCCTTTCCAGTTTTCTACCTTCAATGTTTTCAGGTCTTCTTCAACACATTGTAGCCATTGCTTTCTTGGTCTTCCCCTGCTGTGCCTGTTCTATTAACACTTTTTTGCTATTCTGCTACTTCCTAGTCTTGCGGTAGGTATGACCTAGCCATCTGATTCTATTTTGTTTAACTGACGCGACTATTCCCATCTAGACTTCTTTCAATTCTATGTTATGCCTTCTCCTCCAGCCTTCTTCAGTTCTTATAGCCCCATAGAAACAATTAATAGTAGCAAGGAGCGACAAAAACTTGGGAAAAAGAATAGAGGAATTAATCAAAGAGACCGGAATAACAAAGAGAGAAGCGGGTAAACTGACCATGGATAAAAATGAATGGATAAAATTTATCAAAAACCAATACCCGACACCCTAAAGGGTAATACGGGACTTTACCGGACAAAGAAACAAAGATACCCCCATAGATCATCCCAAATCTGAAGTTTATTGATATCTGCTTGCCGTAACGCCCATACTTCACTTCCATATAATAAATTTTTTATGCGCAGTTTCAGTTCTTCTCTAGTTCTTGTTAACAGTAACAAATCATCAGCATAGGCCATTCACTGATGTGATGTTTTTGTAATCAATGCTTCTCTATTTATTTTGCTTTTTCGAACAATCACTTCCTTGACTTCTTACTAGTTTGTTTGTATTTCCTAATGTTATTCCTATCAGTTTGGTTAATTTATGTGGTACTTCTAATTCTTGGAGTGCTTTCATTAATTCGTTCCTTCTAATTTTATCATAAGCTTGTTTGAAGTCTATGAAGAGTGCAAAAATTTCAATTGATTTTCTTGTAATTGCTTTAGTGTTAACACTTGTTCTATTGTTGATCTTTTCGGCCTAAAACTTCCCTGGTATTCACCCACTAATTTCTCCGCTATGCCTCTTATACGATTATTAATTAACTGAGCTAAGATCTTATACAGGGTGGCCCACTGAAAACAGTAAACGCAAGTTTTGGCCACTTAACATTATCAATTTAAATGCTGACAAACTCACAAAGTACTTGCTTATTACAAACAGATGCCAGATGAAGTGCTTTTGTTTGTTACGTTCAATTGTTTTTAAGCCTACTTGATCAAAATTTAAATGTCATTTTTTCGGATTTGAAAAATAAAAAGACTGTTGAAAAGAGAATTGAAAGTCCTTTAGAACTGTGTAACGTTTGACACAACTTTCTAATTAAAATTTTTGGGGTGCAATTCACCCTCATCTTAGGGTTGAAGTTGCATAAATAATACTAATCAATTCAGATGTGTTAAGTGGCTAAAACTTGCGTTTACTGTTTTCAGTGGGCCACCCTGTATGTTAAGTAGTGATATTGACCTATAATTTTTGCATTTAAGTGGCACAACTTTTTTAAAACAAGAATCAATAATTGCTTCCTGCCATTGATCTGGCATTTTTTCTGTTAATCAGATTCTGATGTCATTTTTGGATTAGTTCTTCTTTGTATTTTATTGCTTTAGCAGGTATTTCATCTGTTCCTGGGCATTTATTGTTCTTCAGATTATTTATTACTCTTCTAACTTCCGTTAAAGTTGGTAGATCTGTATCTTCATTCGGTTGGAGATTTTCAGCTGTGTTGTTTATGATGTTTTCCTTCTCTGTTGTTCATATGTTTTTATTCGTTTCCAATTATTTTTCAGAACTGGCAGTTTTGGTTTAAATCCTTTTGTTAGTCGTTCTATGGCTTTATAGAATTTTCTTGATTCACTTATGCTATAATTATTTTCAATTTCTGTAATACTTTTATCTTGGGATTTACTTTTTCAATTATTCCTTTGTGTTTCTTCTGATTTTCTTCCGTATTATTATTTAGAGCCGTTATACCCCCATTCTTCTTCTACATTATTTCCTATTTTTGCTTGTGAAATACGTTTTCCACCTACCTATTTTCTCTGTTGCTCTCCATTCTTGTAATTGGGTATAATCTAGACATATTTTACTTTGTTTTTTCTTCTTTTGACTATAGTAAAGGTTTGTTCTTTTAACTCGCCGCTAACCAGGAAATGGTCACTGTCAATTTCGGCACCTCTGATCTTACTTCCATTAATAACTGTGTGTGCAGCTCCTCAATTAAGATATGATCTATCTGGTTTACATGTTTGCCATTTAGACTTTTCCTTATGCTTTGATTTGAGGTTTTCGTTCTGCTGCAAAGTTTAGTAATAGTTCCCCATTCTCATTTGTTTCATTGTGTAAACTGAATTTTCCTAACTCCCAACTCCTAACTTTGCCTTCAAATCACCTAAAACAATCTTAATATCGAAACGGGGTAATTTGTCAAATAATATTTCTAAATCTTCATAATATTTTAACTTAATTTCTTCTTCAGCTTCCTCTATGGGTGCATGTGCATTTATAAAGCTAATTTTCCTTTAATTCTTAAGTAGCTTAACCTCTCATTTATTCCTGCAAAATCTTCCTTTAAGTTTTCTTTAATTAGAAAACCTGTTCCAAGTTTGTTTTCCAAGGTTGGTTTCCTGAACAGCCAGGATATCTAATTTGTATCTCTTTATCTCTGAAAGCAGTTGCTTAATCAAACCTTCTCTGTAAAGACCCCTCACATTCCAAGTCCCTGTTAAGACTTTTATCTGTTTTCTATTATTCTTATTCATTTGTTATACTTGTCCCTTCAGTTGCTATTCTTAACATTGATTGTTCCCTCTTTTTAGTACCTGCTCTTTTTCCCAACTCCGTATCTTCTGTTTGTCTTATACCATATTATTCTTTTTCCAATTTATTTGCGGTCATCTCCATTAATCCAGTCATTATTTTTTTGATTCATATTCCGTTTCTTGTTTGTATTCTCCCAGACCCATTCTTCATCATCCACTTTTATTTTTCTACCCCGCTACTTTTCCATGTTAGCGTATTCATTCAGTATTTTCTGAACTTTCCTTTCTTCTTCGGTTAGATCATTATTAATATACACATCTTTCCCTTTGTTTATCTTCCCATTTTTCCAACTTAATTACCGTCATTCCTTTTCCTTGATTAATGTTCAAAACTGTATTCAGTTTGATTTAATCAAATAATATTCTCTTTCTGGAAAAACACTAAAAGTGTTATTCAGAAAATTGTATTACTTACAAGTTAATGACATATCATCGTGCAAGATACGAGTTAATGTTTTTTTTACGTTTTGATGCTCATTTTTGAAAAAATGTGAAGAAAGCAATTCAGATGATTTATTCTTTAGTCTTTACACGGACAAAAATAGTGAAAATTAGAAATATATTCTAAACAATAGACCATTATTTTAGCTTTAGCTTCACTATAAATTCCATTTTCTTCCTAAACTAAATTTGTAACGGGTTAAATAACTAAAGAGAAAATATGATGCTTGCAAAAGAAAACTCTCAATATTCATTTTATTATGACAACTCGTTACAATTCTGGCGCCCCACGTGGGGCGCCAGAATTGTAACGGGTTAAATAACTAAAGAGAAAATATGATGCTTGCAAAAGAAAACTCTCAATATTCATTTTATTATGACAACTCTCTACAATTGTTTTTTTTATGAATAATAAGGATACTACTAAGAAGGCGCTACTACAGAGGTGCTGCCTTACAAATTCTTTATTGTTTTTTCAGGAAACCGAATTTTCCAGAATCTTCCCCGTATTTCCTAATATCCCTTCGTATTTCTCTTTTCGTTAATTTATTTAGTTCTAAATACTCAATTTTTTCTTTCATTTCTTTACTTACTATAACCTTAAGTTTGCATATTTTTTCTATTAATTCTTTAGTTGAGTCAGATAATTTCGACCACTTACACTCATCAATAAACGTATTAATTTCTTGTTTGCTTGTATCTCCTTTAAATTCTTTTTCCTCTGATCTTACTTCTTTTTGTTGTTGCTTTAAAGAAACTTCTTTTTTGTTGCTGTAGCTGTAGTGCATTAATATCTTGCACATAATCAAAAAGGGGAGTATTATGATTCTGCAGCAAATTACAATTTCCACTATAATTAATGCGACGTCCTTCATTTATTTGAACACTAATACTTTCCTTTTGTTGAGTATGACAAGTTGTTTGGTTTAATGTTTCTATGTTTCCCTAAGTTGAGGATCAATTTTTGTATCACACGACTTCAATCCTTTGTTTGGATCAGCTTTACTAATTAAACAAATATTCTGAAGTGTCTTAATCTTATTTTGCATTTAAGCCTTTCTAGTTCTTCAATACTTTCTAGAACAATTTCTGGTTCGAATATATTGTCAAACGGTCAATTCTGTGAATTCACTTCTGCATTATCAGTAGAAATTTGTGATAACTTAAAAGTATTAATAATTAATTTAAGGAGTTCTTCTATTCCTGGGCTTCCCATATACTTCAGGTTTTATTAAATCTATCCTTATACCTGTTGCTTTCCCACTTTTTACAATCTCTTCTACTTCGCTTATGAGTATTTCTGTTGTGTCTATTTGTAGAAGTTACCATTTCTTATTCTTCATCTGTTTTCTTGTTTTGCCCTTCCAGTATATCAATTAGAGTGTTTTTTCCATCTCATTATTATTTTGTCGCTATCTCGCTATCATTAAGTATTTCACCCATTCTGTCTTTAATGTATCCCTTTGAACCTTCCTTCCTCGCTTCCTTCCCTTTCCTCATGTTTTTAATTACTTTATAGAAGAGTTTCTTTCCATTTCTTCACCAAAGACTTTCCATTCTCTCTTTTTGGCTTTTAAAACCTTTTCTTTTTGGGTTTTCCTCGCAAGATATTCTTGTTCTCCTCTTTTTGTTGTTTAGTACACTCACCCTATGTGCTTCTGCAGCTGCAGCTATTGTTGTTGTCTTAAATTCTTGCTACATATTTTCTATTCTTCGCATTTCTGCTCTTGCGTTCTTCTAACTTTATTTCAATTAATTCCTCATATCTCTTCGTCACCTCCCCATCGGATAACTGTTCTTTCCTTTGTATTTTTGCGGTGTTTTCAATTCTCAGCTTCCCAATTAGTAAATAATTCATAATTTCTGTTTACTTTCACGTCTTGTATTAGTCTTTTTTTGATTTTCTCCACTATTATGTATTCAATGATTGATTTTTCATTTCTACTTGGTTCTTCTCTGGTCTTTATTTTGATAAAAGGAGTTTGCAATTATCAGATTATTTGTGATGCAGAAACTGATTAATTTTTCACCATTATTGTTCCTTTCTTCCTCTCCAAATTTCATTTTATGTCGTAGCCTACTTTGGCATTCATATCTCCCAAGATGAATTACTGAATCTCTAGTTTCCTCATGTATTTCTTGAAGATTCCAAAAGTTGTCTTTGTTGATCTTTATTGTCTGTTGGGTCCGTATATAATTAATAAAGTGATATTTATTGCAGCCGTATTCTTACCGCGATTATTCTTTCCGAAATTCCTTTCCAATCTAATATTTTCTCTTTTAAGTCTAGCTTGGTGATGCATCCTACAATCGTACACCTGCTCTTGCTCTTTCTATCGATTGAACATCACTATTTAGTATACTTACTTATCCGCTTGTACCTGGGGTCTTAAACACTACAAAATTTCTTCAACTCTTTTCTCCTGTTGACACATATCTTTGCGCGTTCCCAATTATATGCTTTCTTTAGCAGTATCTTCGCTAGTTCGTCGTTCCACGTTCTCCTCGGGTGTTCTCTTGATCTCCGGCCGGTTGTTCCCGTTTCCCATACACTTTTCACTAAACAGGTTTCCTTCATCCGTATCAGGTGACCCCACCAACCTAGCTGCTTTCTTTCAGTTTTTGACATAATGTTTTCTGCTACCACTCTTTTCCTTATCTCTTCGTTTCTAAGTTTGTCCCTTCTAGATACTCCCTAAAAGTCTAAAACCCTTCTCAGGAGTATGCTATAGTTTTCTATTGTAATTTCCTCTATTCCTTTTCGTTTGGTTTCCGTTAGTCCAATCATTTTTAGTACCTACTGAATCGTCCATTTCTTGTATTAATTAATTCTCTCTCTTTTCCAAATGAACATTTAATATTCTAGGTTCTTATCTTCATATACCTATTCTAATTCCTTCTGTCTCTTCTTATTGTCAGTTGTGTTTATATCTCCTAATTTCCTTATTTTTGGTCTAATTTTTTTATTTGTCTTATCTACAGTATTCGTTATCCTTGCTCGTGCTATCATTTCTTGTAATTTCATTTAGTTTGTTTTTGGATATCTCCATCAATGATAATCTTTTGGTTAACCAATCTTTCTTGTTTGCCCTTTTCTCTTAACTTTCTCTTTCCGCCATTGTCAAGTTATTTTCAGTGTGCACTTTTGATCTGTATATATATTTTTCTTTTTCATTACTTCAGCTTTTCTTTCCCAGTTTTCCATTTTAACTATTATTGCCTTTATTTTCATCCTTTGCCACTTTAAAAGCATTGCTAATTTTTGGTTCAATCTTCATTTTCTCTTTCAAAAAGCCTTGTTACCTTGTGTTTAACTTTTCTTGAATTTCTATTTTACTTTACAAATCAGCAATTTTTTGTTCCACTTTTGCTCTTTCTTTTTCCATTCTTCAATTAGACACTTAAATTGATCATTCATTTCTTTAGTATTCTTATTGAATTCTGCTTTTAACTCTTGTCGGTTATTAAGTGCACTTTTTTCCACTTTACCCACACTTATGTGCGCAGTGTGTCATAATCACAGAGCTTACTTTAAAAATAAGCTAATATAAAATGGTGGATTTTCTTCGATTGTAAGTCTCCATACTGTATACAAAATACAACGATAACTTTACAAATTTTGTGAACGAATAATTACAGGTTTATTTTAATCATCGGTAAAATTCGTATGTAACAATAGGCAAGAGTTGGGCCAAAGCAGTTCAATTTTCAATCAGAATGTTCCATTTTAACTGTTGCCATGGAAATAGTGGCAGATGTTTTAACCAATAAACCATGTCCCACACAACATTAACTGTAAAGCACTTCGTAGTACCTTCGCTTCGATGTGATGCATTGTAATGCTGTAGCTGGAACGCTGTACTGAATGTTGTGTTGAACACAACCAATTATTTTTGAGTCACAAATGGCCTTGCGTTGGCCCTGCTCTATTTTTATATCGTGCAAGAACTCCAAACATTAATATTGATCCGAAATACAGTAACTTATTTGCTTATTATATACAGGGTGATCTAAAAAGTTTGTTTCCTATTATTGGCAAAAACGGAAAGTTGAAATTTTTCAACCAAACTTCATATTCGGACTTATCTGTTAATTTGTTACACCTTTCTTAATAAAGTTTCGTAAAATCATCCAAAACAAACATGGTTTACTCTTGAACCTATTTTAGAAAATTCAAATTTCCTGCAAAACAATATGTCGTTATGCTTTATGTACAATTTATCAGGAATAAAATTTTCCAAGAAATCCATAATAAATAAGTTTTTAGTTCCCTTTTGGTGCAATTCTTTTGAACCACCCTGTATACATTTAAAACTAATCATAGTTTCTAAAAGGTGCCCAAAACATTTGAATCTTATTATATATTGTTTTTGTTATTATAATAATTTATTTCTTAGTTATTCTGTTATTCGATTCGTTGCTGTAAAATGTTAGTTTAATATTATTATGTGACAGCGAAATGACACAAGTGGATCATTCATATGTAAATATTAAGTTTATTTTAAGCTAGGTAAGGATTTGAGCATGGACATGTTAAAAGCAGGCCATGAGAACGAGGTACAACTAAGCAATAGTTCGATGGTGGTTTAATTTTGTGGGGTTGATCTGATGGTATGTTAATGTTGCAGTTGTTTCTGTTGGTTTGATTATCGTACTCGGTTTATTTAAGTAACAAACAAAGGAGTACTTAATGTGGATGATGCTTTTTATTATGCTCTTTATTTATTGTTTTATGTGACTGGCTAAGCTTTGAATACCATTACATAGATGAATCAACCTTTGGCTATCGTATTTCAGACCAACATTTGAACGTAAAGCGCATTGGTGCTCCAATTTTTACCTAGTTTTAATTTCTACATAACATAGTGCTTCAATATTTTGTAAGTATTGTATGTGTTCAGTGCATGTAGCGGCTGTACAGGGTTGAACATTTTCGAAGGGATTCTATGGTATCTTCTTATGCTGGGATCCCTTCGAACATATCGGCCAATCTTTGTAGTTTAGGCACGATTCAACGGTTGCATTCTGTAACCTCCAAGTTGTCAAGGAGAATGTAACACATCCTGTAAAATTTGCGTTCAGTTCTAAGCAGTTGGTTCACATATTCAAACCGCCAGTTTGTCCACAACTGCTACGACACATTGATGTGATGTATTTAAAACATATTGGTTATGATAAGCTTTATTATCCATAGAGTTTAGGTTTTTTATTTTTTTATTTACATATTTACATTTTGTTAAGTATGGCACGTTGCACTAATCATCGATTTATTTTAGGTGGTAATTACTTGAGAGGAATTGCATCCGTAAATGCTTCGCTGGTTAGTGCTATCGACCAATAAAAATATTTTATATTGAGTTTTAAAAATAGTCCTGCTTGACTAAATAGTAATAAAGAGCAACTTGCAAAATAAAACTATTCTGTTAAATTAAACGTAAATCATACAAAGATCTAAGTTAGTATTTGTAAAGTACCTATATAGGAAAAATTTAAAGTAATTAGGATGTAACTGGAATAGCATTTGTTTTATCAAAGGAACAATATTCAAGTTCAATTTATTTTCATTTGGGTAAATTATGTAATAAATCAAATTTTCCAAAAATCAAAATTAGAATAGTTGTATGTTGTTTTTTTACGTAAGTAGACATTTTGTAAACATTTGTTGTGCCAATTAATACAAAATTAGAATAAAACTTTCCGTGAAATAGTATATTTATTTATCTTTATTGAATTTAACAATTACAACCGTGAAGAAAAATCAAATTTAGTTGTAAGAATAGACATTTATTTGTTATTTAGATTTTGATCTGAAGATATAACCCAAATATTGACGTGAAAATGTTCGTCAAAACGTAACAGAGCGAGGTATCTATAAAGAGTTTATTATCAATATGTGGAGTATGTGATGAAAAACTGCATCAATTTATTTCAGGTATTGTATCAGTAAACGATTGCATTTATTCGAATCATTCGATGCATAAATTTATTCTATACAGTGATTTAATCGATTGATTGGATAAGTCGATAGTATCAATGCTTATTCGATATCGATATTGGCGATAGAGGGCAGGTTTAAAATAGGAAATTTTTACAGAATTTTCTATTTAATATTTATAATGTCGCAGTCGTGGCTCAGTTGGTTCAGCGTGCGTTTGATCACTGAGATGGCTCGATTTCGATTCTCAGGGCCACATATACACCGAAAACACCCGACCGCTTCCCTCAGAAGGGAATGGCAAACCACCGAGGTATTTCTGCCTAGTAAATCCTCTCCGAAGTAGAAGTGCAAGCACGTTAAGCTATAGATTCCTTATGTCTGTAGGCTGCTTGACACGCACACTACAGACATATGGAAAGAAGACCGACTCCACCCTTTAAAGCGCATGTCACTCCAAGAAGATAATGTCCCGAAGTTCAATTAACTAAATCCAGGTATGAGTTAATTATTTCCGTTTTTCTGTTATTTCGAATAATATCAAAAAATGGCGAACACTTTCTTAATGCAACTTCCGAAATTATAATAGTTAAGCAATGTAATCAGAATCTTCAAAAACTGTTCGTCAGTTTTACATAATTATCAGGTGTCTACGTATGCCATATTGAATTATTTTATGGTTAAATGTAGTTTTTCTTCTTATACCTAGATGCGTAGGCTATTTTTACTGGTATGGTATTCTTTTTTTATTATCTAATTTAATTTTATCATAGTTTTCTATAGGAAAAATATCTTGTAATTTCACGCTAAGATTTTCAATATACAGTATATCCCAAGATTGAGTCACAAATAATAGGCGATTTGTTTTTAATTTGCATTTTAAAAACTTCTCATGGAATCGAGGCCTGCTTAAATAGAAAATGATTTAACCTACAACCCTTTGCTATCTTATACTTGACAACTTGAGTTTTTTTAAAGTATCCACAAAAAAGTTTTTTCTATTTTGCACTCTCCTCTAGTATGTATACATACTAGAGGAAAGTGCAAACTAGAAAAAATGTGAAATTTATAAAGATATATTTAATACGAAAAAGTAAATAAAAACTAGTACTTAAAATTTTACGTTAATACAGGGCTTGTTAGTTAGGTTAGGTTAGGTTCTCCTCTGTTAATTAATTCATTTACGTATGTGTTGTAGCACAGGTTGCTCTAACTAGTCAACGAAAAAGAAAATATGTATAAGATTGCCGATTAAATTATTTTTTAAAAAATATGGCCTTATGACACGATAAAGTTTTGATAATATCTTCTAGCAGAAATTCAAAAATTATGATGGCACCAATACCTAACATGTTGCATTCATACATATTGACGCCAAGAGAAGTCGATGGGCCATTGTAAATTAGCCCGGGAGTTACAAAGAGTCACCGGCCTTGTACCATAGTAATGTTGGATAGTATTAAATACTTACTCCAATAAACATTTACTAAAACTATATACTATTGTAATTGTGATTTAAAAATTAACCTGAACAATCTTAACATTTAACAAAACAATAACACATTGCTACATATTTATATCTTTGTCCACTATTTGCCTATTTTTAACAAGATTTTTATTCCGTAAAACTATTTGCTTATTAAATAACAATCTATTTATTTTTCTATGTAGCCATGTTTTCTCGTATCCTTCAATCTGTTGCTTCCAGTCTTTCACGCCTTTAATAAATTCAATTTTGTCTGCGGAAGAAGAAAATGCTAAATAAATCGAACAGTAAAGTGAATTTTCGAACTTCTTTAACGCTGTTCGAGTTTTTAAGCTCCTTCACTTTTAGAATTCGTAGCGTTTTGGGGCTTTCGGTGATGATGCTGGAAAAGCATTATTATTTGGCCCTTTTTTAAGAATGTAATAACGTTCAGTTTCACTCAGCTCTACAGTTTTACTACAGTCGAACTTCGATAACTCAAACCATGACTTGCCAGAAAAAAAGTTCGAGTTATCAAGACTTCGAGTTATCAAATAAAATTCGTAATATGTATGTTTTATTTATGTATGTATTTATTTGACTAAAAATGCGTTACATATTAGCGATGGCTAAATAAAAGACATATTATTATTATTATATATATGTTACGTAGGTACTTTAATACATTTTACCAAAGAATTACACAATAAATTGTGATGCAACGGAATTTCTATGCTGAAAAGTATACATAGGTACATAATACACATGTAGTTTTTATTTTAGTGTAAAAAAGTGTGTTATTTGTGACTGACGAAGGGGTATTTATTATGATTTTCAAAAAAAGCTTCAATGTTATTTAAACCATTATACAAAGAATCGGTTGTATTTTCATTGGTTTTTAAATACGAACGCAAAACGCTCAACGAATTTGCAACCAACTCGTTTGAAGGTGGTTGCCGCAAATCATCCTCTATCATATCACTTTCGCTGTCATCTTTATTGTCGAGCTGTACAGATTAGGATTCAGATCTGTAAATTTTTCATCGATTGACAAAGTTTTTAAAGTACGTTTTAAAGACATAATATCAACACCAGTAAAAATGACGTGATAAAACAAATATGCCCCGTATGTATTATTTTTTGACTTATGTAAACAACTAATAAAGCATTCACATGCACTTAAGTAGGGCAGAAACCGAACTGCCTGCATCGTTATGTTATAAAACGAGCGGTTAACACGGTTAAAAACACACGTATTAGTTACGGGATTCCCAGAAAATTTGACTTATCAAAGGTGGCGCCAAATATTCTGTACGAGTTATCAAGATATTCGAGTAATAGAAGTTCGAGTTATCAAGGTAAAATTACACATAATTCTCACTCTTGGCGCTAATGCCAACCAATTTGTTACGAGTTATCAAAAATTCGAGTTATCGAAGTTCGACTTATCGAAGTTCGACTGTATTTGTAAAATAATTATTAATACAGCTTTCGGGTGATTTACTGAATTACTGCTTGCATTTACTCAGTGTTGTTACAGTTATTTTCAATATCTAGCTAAAAGCAGTTGGATACAGATACAAATATTTTTAGCAATTTAGATACATTGTTCAGGAATAATATTTTATTATCAAGCTATTTTAAGCCTAAATGTATAATATTCATGTCTATTTGGATAACTCTTATTTTTCTTACATTTCGAAGGCTTTACCTATCAACCAGCATTTCTCAAACAGTGTTTAAATAATTATACTTGTAATACTAAAGCGAACATTATACTGGAAATATCAAGCGCTTCATATAAGAAGAGTGCAGAAATTTTGTATGCTCATAAAAATGATTATGGTTTTGGAAATGAAACTTCGGCATTGTTTTCGAATTTAAAACTGTAGACATTTCTTTATTAATTTTTGCAGCTAAAATATAAAAATGCATGTATGTACTTAAATACTTAGATACTCCATTAAAAGCGTATATAAATACAGATATATTTTTAATGTCTATATACAGTGCGTCTCACTTTAGACGGCACCACCCCAGTATTTTTTTTATATATTATCGATTTACAAAATTTCTTTTTTCTGATAATTCCACTCATAATCTGCCATCCAATGAAATCACAGTATTTTGGTGAATTGAACCAATCATAATCGAATTATACTGGAAATTTTACTACTAGCAGCGTTGCTTAGAGACAACGTCTGTCAAAATTTTTTGAGTGACAAGTATTTCAGTAATTTCATTATAATTCGAGGAATTATCATTCCGAATACCATTCCTGACTAGAATTTTACAGGAAATTTTTGCCGTCACGGACACTCTTGCTTGTTGCTTTAGAAAATCGTCGCAACAAGCAGTCGCGTGTTCATGACGGCAAAAAAATTTCCGGTAAAATTCTAGTCACTTGTGGTATTACTTCTGATTATACCCCTCACTAAATTGTAATTTTAGGGTATGTTACTTTCCCTTCACGGTAAAATGCTAGTCTTCTACGATTTAAAATAAACAGCAAAATTGAAGAAGTCGTATTAGGGATTTTTTTTTTATCAGAAAATCTTGTTAATAAAAGTTGTTCAAAATCGTTCAAATAACTTAAATCCGATATTTCATTAAAGACAAAACATTTTGAAAATTTCTCTCAGTCCAGAAAATTTAAATAATAATCTCACAAGTGTGCCATGATTTTTTATTTTATTCTTTTAAATCAATACAATAACAAAAAACGATGCTTAATTACTGAAGTGTTTTCAACTAAATTACCATTATACGTGCTGTATAACATTTTTCTATTCGTTTTCTAAAATAAAGAGATTTCCAAATTAGTTGTTTTTAATGAAATTTTGGATTTAGCTTATTTGAACAATTCCGAACAACTTTTATTAACAAGATTTTTTGATAAAAAAAAATCCCTAATACGACTTCTTCAATTTTGCTATTTATTTTAAATCGTAGTAGACTAGCATTTTACCGTGAAGGGAAAGTAACATACCCTAAGAGTACAATTTAGTGAGGGGATAATCAGAAGATAGAAAGTTTTTAAATCGATAATATATAAAAAATACTGGGGTGGTGCCGTCTAAAGTGAGACACACTGTAGATATAATCTTGAATACACAAAACCTATCTAGGAAAAAAAAATAGAGATGTTAAAAGAATAACTAAACTAAATGGAATACGTAATACGACAGTACAAGAGTAATTAGAAATTGCACCCGTTTTAAAATTCACCGCAAAAAGACACCTAAACTGGTGGGGCCATTTACAGCGGATGACCAACGTGAGGTCAGTACAAACAAAATAGCGGAGACAAGAATTAGAATGGCCCAGGAATAGCAAAAGAAAGTTGAGACGACATTGTGACAAAAGTAATACTAGAGGAAGAATAATCAAGAAATGAAGCCAAAATAATCTGTGATATTGTATCGGAAATGTGGCCTTGAAATCGGGCAGTTTTATTAAATTAACTAATATTAAATTAATTTATATAAGCAATTAAGAAAATATTAATATACCTTCGCACTACCCTGAATTCTTTATCAGTAAAAAAACAAATTTTAGAATGAAGGTAGTCAAAACAGTTATGAATAAGACCCGCTTGATAATTAAAAATACATTTTGTAATTTTTGATTTTATTGTTTTAGTAAAAACCGATTTAAGCATGTTACAAATTAGAAAATCAGAAGATATAGCTGCAATCAGCTGCTAACAATCCAATATAGCTCGCATAGTGAAAGAAACGTAACGTTATTTAAAATATTCTGGTTACATTGCTGATTAGAGCATGAAAAGTTACTGTAAGAAAGTGTATGGTATTTTTAGTATTACCGCAAATAAAAAAACAGAAAATATATTTTTTCCTCCTAAACAAATGAAAAAAATGTTTCTTTGCTTGCATAATCAATAAAACTATAACCCTTTTCGTAAACAGTCAGTTTTTCTAATCCTATACTTGCAGTTGATCCAAGTCTTGCTCTTCTTCAGTTGTTAAAAATAAGTGACAATTTTGGTACTTCAATCATTTGTTGCAAACGAGCCGTTTGTGTTAGCATTCTTCAGATCCCCACTTCGAATTATTGAGTTTAACTCGATAACTTCGGCGGATACATTAATCTTTGATTTGCAATGGATTAACATGTTTGGTACATATGTAAAGCTGCCTATACACCCAGGATGCTGGTCAAGTCGCCGATTAGTACCAGCAGGTTATAGGTTATGTTACACATTATAGAGCTAATGTAAAGTGACCATATTTTAAAAGGCTTAATGACGGACATCTAAATCTATGAGGGATAGTTCCCATAAGGCCATTGCGTTTTCTCTGTCGCTCTGATGTACGGCAAGTAGCGCTATCTGTTTTTAAAAATTATAACAATAAAATGCAAACGTCATTTGATATGTCATTTACAAGGCCAGCTAAATTAAATATACATATTAAGGCCTTCCCAGTTTATTTAGCCAAGCCGTAATTAGAAACAACGATGGTGGCCATCTGTTGTGGATTTACAAGATTTACTATAAGAACTGAAGAGAAAAATGTAAATTTTGCAAGCATAGTTAGAAAATGCTTTTTTGTTTTAAATGTATTTAGTTAGAAAATATTTAAATAAATGTACGACAAATTCCTAGATAACCAAATTATATTAAAATTAACAAAATCCACCACAGATGGCGCTATCGTTGTTGCTAATTGCGTCTTGGCTAAATAAACTGAGAAGGCATTAATTTTTATATTTAATTTAGCTCGCTTTGGTCATTTCAAGGCCCGCTGAATTAATGCAATATTTATTCAAGAGAGAAAATATGAATGAGACAACCTAATAGGGACTTGTCCCTATTGATTTAGATGGCCTTTCTGGTGAATAACAGTATCGTGTTTTTATAAATCCTTTTCATCGAAAATTTAAAAATGACGGACAAATTGCCGGACAGGTGTCAATGACGGACTTTTTTACGGACAAATTTTAATGACGGACAGGGCTTCTAAATGACGGACGTATGGTCACTTTAAGCTAATGGCATTTATAGGTGAAGGCTTATTTATTAGGTTGTATAGTAATTGCAGTTATATTATGATTAAGTATGAACAGTCATTGCATCTACATAAAAAGGTAAAAGTACCATTCCACGAGGGGTTATGTCATAAGCACCACACCTTCGACAACCGCCTACCTTCTCTATTCCACTACTGTGTTTCAGTTTCCAGTTATTTTCAGTAACTGAGTAGGCCACTTGCCCAGCATCCGATTTGGGTTTGACCCTGAAGCCATCAGCACTGTAGTCGAATGCCTTAACACTCAACCGCTCTATGGTAAAACTTGTCCTTGTTATAATCACTTTAACTTAGCTTCTTCAATCTTTTGACCTCTCACTTCTGTCTTTAAACTTTTTATAACTACGTGATGGATGTCGAATTTTTCTGTGAGTGCTTTCTTGTAATCCTTACTTCTATCAGATGACATATTTGAATCGTACGAACTGTAAGTCTAATGAGGCGTACATGATTATGTGTGGTCTTTCAATTCAATCTTTAAATCATCCAGATTTCCATTTCTCGCATTTATTCAATTAATTGTTTTCATTGTAATTTGCTTTTGGTGAGCCAAACTTTCAGTTTGTCTGATTGTCTTGTACGCTATGCGTACGGGGTGGTATGGTAAATATCAAATCTTCAATAACTGCCTACTTTCCCCATTCCACCATTGTGTTTCGGTCCCCAATTATTTTCAGTAACTGGGTAGGCCACCAAGCAGGCGATTCGGGTTTGACGTCAAGATCGTCTGCACTTTAGTCGAACCGCTCGGCCACTCAAATATATACCTTTAAGTAAATTGGAATTGCGTATATGTATATCTAAAAGCTCTAATAGATTTTACGGTATCAAGGTTGGTGTTACACAGTTACCAGATCCTGCCTACCGGAAGATTTGAACCAAGGATTATCGTAATGCTAACTCTCTACGTTTAGTGTAAGATGTGCTCTCTATCACTCCACCACCCTGGTTTCTGTAACTTAGATAAGATATTATTTTTGTTATGTGACTTTTCAGTTAAAGAAATAAGTGCTTTACTTAACAGCTGAGTATAACCGCCTATATTCAAGCCCTAACTTAAAATTTATTTAATTTCAAAGGTGCAGTATATCAGTTCCGTTGGTAAAAAATTGGCCCGATAACCAAAGGAAAATAATCTGAATTTTTATTTATATTCTTTGACGTAACCTCAGCAGCCGGTGCAGTAGACACTACAGAAAAAAATAGTTACATAACCTCAATCTTGACGTCAATTAATTTTATTATGTTAAATAACAACAAAAAAGGATTTTGGTGAAATCAATATAATCACTGCAACGTACCATTTTTGGTTGTTTTGTCTCAGAACTGAAATTTTAATCCAACAGCAGTTAGAATAGTTAAGCCGATTCTTATCTTCGCTTTAGATTTACAAAGCATAATAACACATCAATACCTATTATTCGTTTTAGATACTGAATATAAGTAGTTAGTATTTTATGCAGCCTTTCAGATTTCATGTTATCCAAAGCGAATTTTATGTAGGTACAATTTTATCAGTGGTAGAACGCCAGGCTAGTGTTGCGTCAGTCTGTGGTTCGAATCATCCGATGGGCAGGATTTTCTTGTAGTCAGGATGTCGATATCCAGCCCTGGTAATCATTCGTTGTTAGGCTCCTAATTACGACGCTCTCCTCCAAATACAAGCCAAAGAGGTAGAGTAAGAAGGCCCTACATGTACCCACATTACACTCTACACATGGTGTAGTATGTAGGTATTAAACAGCGCACCAACTACGTAACCTGCATAGACGGACCAACTTGTGTTTTACGCCCATGGAGCCTTATGCATTAATGCATCAGCCTCGACACTGAAAAGTAAAATATAGATTGAGACAGACCGATGTACAGATATACAGACGGTAATAGTTCGTAATAATTAGTTTGTTGCTAAAACAGGTATTAGGTGTCTTCAACAGGAATAACAGCGAGGCATCAAGTCGGAAATAACTATTATTGAACAATGTACTGTTCGACTGCAAGTGATAATGCAACGCACGTACTACTGCAATATAGAAAGTTAAGCAAAGACCTGCTTGGTCAGAACTTGAATGGGTGACCACTCTGCGGCTTGGTGTATTCGGCCCCCTTGATACTGTAAAGGTATAATAGGGTAAAAGGAAAAGAAGAAGAAAGTCTGAAAAACAAAATCATATGTTAACATTTTCCGTTTCTACTGTTTTGTAAATATTATAAAAGCTTAGGCCTTTACGTTACTGAACTGATTGGCCTTGTTGTAAAGCTTAAAGGTAAAGGTATCGGTTTTAACAACCGATGAGGAAGTATGGTTAGCAAAACGGAGGGTTTGGAACTTCTAAGTTGCTTAGATACGTACCTGGTTGTCCCATATGCTAATTGTATGGGGTGATGTGGTAAGCATGGAGGTTGATGTGGTAAGTATCTGGGATGATATAATGAGCAACATGCTTCCGATAATCGGTTTCACCCAGATGGTTAAGAATGGACATAACCCCACACATGTGAGTTCCATAGTTTTTAACGAAGCATCATAGTCACTAAATAAACTGCGTTATTAACCGTACATGGTAGACAAACACATTCGCACCGATTTGTATAAGAATGTTTCAGAAGGACTGTTAAAAATCAATCTTCGGCAGATATTTTTGAAGGCTGGCGAGAAGTATGGTGTTTCATCACACACCTGGGCTCCGTGCCTGTAAAAATAACAGTCTGTGACCATCTTTACCCTTACCCTTATGGTCAAAAATAATATACAGAGAAATAATGCATAAACCATGTGCATTTGTATGAAAACGGATGACAATAACTACACAATTTCCTTCTCGCATGAGATGTCCGCTACCTTAACCACTTTGCAATTCCGACGATCTCCAAAGAAGGTACGTTGAAATCTTATATTTATCATTTGCGTATGCAAGTACTCCAATACGTAATAATTATTACAGTGTTCAGCAAAATACAGGCCCCTTTGGTTAGTGCGAGTTAGCAATATACCTAACATCACGTCAGCGCAAAACTGATATCGTTATCCAGTACGTTTGTAAAAAGTTCAAAATGTAATACAGTATTCCAGTCTACATATCATAATAACTTGTTGTTTTCAGTAGGTTCTCACTTACAAATACTTTTGAGCTTCCGGACAGTAGGATAGGTACCTACTAAATATTGATTATTGTTACAATTTAACTTACAGTATTTCCTATACATAAATCAAAGATAGTTACTTACTTTGCATTGAAAAGCAATAATTTACTATCGAATTCGGTACATAAAAAAAAATAAATGTTAATATAAAAAATATAGGTTATGTCAAATTGTAATTGTTAGTAGTTCAAATAGACAGCGATAGGCATGCGTATTTTTAGCAGGCGCTGTATTCGCCATTAACCTAAATGTTTATAACTTCTGCTGCTGTTCAAGTTCATTATTTTCAAAAATAACATGAAGGCTCTAAAAACGAAGCTGTTCTGTAGAACCTGTCTCAATATTATACCGAGGGGTTCCCAATCATTCCAACTAAATAACAGCGAATCCGATGAAAGTGCTGTTGTGAAGTCAAAACTGGAAGCTTGTGTACCAGAACTTGTAAGTTGATTACAAACGCCACCATAATATAGGTTATAGAAACATTTACAGTTAAACTTTTGGTTTATATTATAATAATCACAAGGTATATTGTTATACTATTGCTTGATATGATGTTACCACTAACTGCGTTGAGGTTTTTGTCGTATACAATAATTAAATTCGCAGTTAAGAACGGTGGTACTTATTTGTAAAATAAAATTAATTCATTAGTATCTGCTAACCTTCCGGAGCAATATGAAATCAAATGTGTTTATTAAAAATGTTTTCGACGCATTGTACATATTGCCGTTTAGAAAATGTTGTATTTAAGTTTGTAGTTTGCAAGTATGGATGATTCATACCAGTGTTAGGTTGTAGCACTTTGTGAAGTAATCAACTGTTATGATGATAAATGTACTACTAAAGTTACAAAGCAAAAAGGTAAAGGTATCGGCGTGGACTTACCAATTATAACTAAAAAGTGAGGTTAGGTATGACAGCGGTTAATGTAAGATATTAGTCTCCTAAAGGTTTTGAAAGAAAACATATCCAGTTTAGTGCAGTATTGTTTATACAACCACAATTAATTTTACCCCACAAAGTAATTATTTAATCAGATTGTTTCTTTGCTGCATGAAACATCGCCGACTTCTCATTCTCCAAATTATTGGTAGAACAAACCCAAATATTCAAAATTGAACATTTATTGGATCCAATATATCCGGATATATCTGCAACTTCAGCTGCGTTTCCAGTTCCCATTGTTTCCAGCTCAATCTTCAGTTTTGTAAATTCTGTGAAAATATGCAATCTACTCTGAAACCAACTCAAATAGGATTCAAATCTTGCTGATGCTGTAGAAAATTTCTTCGGAATCTGTGAAGGTATCAAGGACGTCAACATAATGTATACTGCCATAGTCATTAGCAATATTCAACTAGAATTTTGCTGAACTTAAGGGAATTCCATCCCTAATAGGAGCCTTTGTCGTGCTAATATCGCATCGGCACAGAATCTACGGTTTCACTTCGCATCCGAAAGAGGTCTAAGTTTAAGATTCTTCCGCATAAAGATTTTCATTTGGCTTCGACTGAAATCAAATTGAAAACCCTTGGTTTACAAGGTAAACTTGTATCCTTCCACATGACCAAGGTCAGCAACTTTTAAATTATAATTTAAAAGAAGGAAAGCGCAGTGGTAGAGCATCAGGTAAGTGTAACGTTAGTCCTTGGTTTGAATCTTCCGATGGGCAGGATTTTCCTACAGTCTGGAACTCCGTATCAAGCTCTGGTGACCATTCATCGTTGGACACCTAATTAATGACTTTCTCCTCTGAATACAGACTTACGACGTAGAGTAACAAGGTCTTACACATACACACATTTACACTATACACATGGTGCTGTATGTGGGTATTAAACGGCACACCAATCACGTAACCCACAGAGTCGGGACGGCTTGTGCATTGCACCCGTAAAGACCACATATGCTAATGCAGCAGCCTCGACACTGAAAGGTGAAAGAGGTTACGGATATAGATACAGAATACAAAAAGAGTATGCCTATCGTAAAATTTTCGGGCTCAACAAGTAGTATGTTCTGTATAAAACATATTATATAAACAAATGCCTTTTTAAAATTACATAAATTTAAGTATAGCTGAGTTAGGTTTCTCTATCGTCTTTACAAATATTGAAAAATATTTATAATCATGGCTAAAATTGACAGAACAAAATGATTGCATACAGCCATTTATATTTTGATAAATCAGAAGTTTTGTGGAACAGGATGCAGCATCATGTATTTCGCTTTACTATCCCTTTGAACCCCATTCTAAAACACAAATTGTTTTCTAACTTGAATCTAGACACTGGTTATCATCTGTCAGACATATGGAAACCTGCCATCGCCCCTTCCACTTTTGACCAATCATCCTCTTCGTCCGATACGCATGACCAGTTACAGCCGGTATAAAGTTTCTGCCTTTTCTGTCATTTTTTAAGGGTTTCGCCTCTGACTTGGTTTAAAAGTTGAGTTACCGTTACCCTTCTGCCCCTTGCTAAAAGAGTTTCGCCTTTGGTGTGGTTGACACATTGATTTACCGTGCTCTTTAAGTGCAACCATTTTCCTCCTGATGAAGTCCCTTAAAAAAGTGGGCGAAACAAATTTCGCTTGTTGCCAGCATCCCCATGGTTAATTGAGCCACAATATAAACCCTTCAGAAACAATAATTTCAGTCAGTTTTCGGTAGGTTACCACACAGACATTCTCGAATTCAAACTTATTGCATAACGGGTGGCTTAACCAGTCATCGAAAGATCTGGTTATGATTTTCTGTACAAGTGAACACCATAAAAGACGCTGGTGTTGGTCACTTTCTAGAAACACCTGCAAACAAAACACATACAATGCCACCTGATGGATAATCTGGTCACCGAAGCCTCTGGAAGCTCATGTTGATTCAAGGACTGAAATTCGACCATCAAATTTACAAAAAGTTTTAACATGGACATAGACTTACTGTAAAATGATATAAAAACTTCTTCTTTATTTTATGGCTGAAGCCTAGGCCGATGACCTGTTAGTAACTTGTAAAAACTCCTAGCATGTACATTGGGCAGGTGGCAACCTTACCCATCGAATAAGGAGAAGAAGATCGACCTGCAGTGGTGCGAGGCTGACAATTATCAACGATTTTAATATGACAATTGGGACAATTGGCATGACAAAGCATAAACTAAACACATAAAAATTTAAATCAACTGTACCCTAATGTAAACACACTACTGTTTGTTATCCAATGCAGAATGATTGTATGGTTTCAAAGTATGTAAAGGGCATATTTTCTTATTTTTTGTACATTTTTAGTCCTTATTACAAGTTGGTCATTATAAATGAAGTTTTTAACATTACTTCCTGGAGTATAGCCACATTTTACATTATCTTGTACATACTGCATTATAGCAAAGATTTCAGCTTGGAAGACTGTGGTGGCGTTCGTCCCAAGAGATACAATGATGTTCTCTCTTGGTTTTAGATCATTTTGCTCCTGTGCCCTCCCCAGAGGAGCATAAAGGACCAAAGACGTAGTTAATTAATATTGTTGGAGTGGTTGAGTGGTTAAGGCACTTGACTAGAGTACAAACCTATGTTGGATGTTTGGCAGGTAGAGTAGAGTAGAGAAGGTAGGCGGTTGTCGAAGGCGTGGTGCTTACCCATACACATAACGTGCAACGACTTAGGAGGCGTTAACCCACTTCCTCACAGAGTGCAAGTCGATACCTTTACGTTTTTAGTTAATATTATAATGGTGGTTAAGGAATTTGACTAAAACGCTGACAGTTTTGGGGTCAAATCCAAGGTGGAAGCTTGACGGGTGGCCAATCCAGTTAGTAGCAGTAGTGGAATAGGGAAGGCAGGCGATTGTCAAGGACATGATGCTTTACCACACCGCCCCATATGCTTAGCATGGGTGTGACACTGCGTATGAAAATGACTTATAAGGCCTTTTTTTTTTTTTTTTTTTTTATTATTTTTATTTATTTATTTCATTTCAATCAATCAGTTTACAATATTTACAATAATAATACAGATTAACTTAAATTAATACAGATTAAAAAGAAATGAGAAAGTATATTTGCCACATAAGCAATCGCTTGTGTGTGGCACAGGTAAAGTAATCTTTATACAGGGTGATTCAAAAGGTATGGTCCAAACTTAAGGGTGTGATTAGTGATGTTAAAATAAGTAAAAAATGCCAATAAACTCATGTCCGATTCACAATTGTTTTCTAGTTATAACAACATTTACGATAATTTATTATTAATAAAGACCGTATACAATTACAAGAAAAATCTAAAATAACGTATTACAAGAAAAATTAAAAAGTATCACAACACATGCTCAAAATGTCAACCTTGCACTGGTATACAAAGTTAGTAACGCCGACGCAGAGAATCTCGAACATTTCTCAACTGTTGAGGATGTCTTCGAATAGCTTCGTTTGTACGTAGTGTACGCCAAACTAATGACTGGGGAATATTTAGTTGCCTAGAAATTCTTCTAGTACCTACCTACTCGTCGATGGGTTTTGATCGACTGCTTCAATAATGCCATCATTATTGTACACGTTATTTCTTCCAATATGATGAGGTGGTCTAACCCTACCTGTTTCACACAAATTTCGGTGAAATCGTTCAAATGTTCGGTGGTCAGGCTGTCTCCGGTGAGGACACCTTCTCTCATAACTATTCTACCACAGCTGCACGAGCATTTCCGCTGCAATAACCATACACAAAATTCATTTCTGCATAATCACGTACAGAAAATGGTTCCATCATTACCACATTTATTGAACACTACGCCAATTCAAGCTTGAAATGTCTTCTGCCATAAGAAATTAACATTTGTTTTACTTATTTCCTAGATAACGTGATTTGAGAGAACACAGATAAAAACAAAGGAAACCTCTGTAACTAGATAACGGTTGGAAATAAGACATGGGTTTATTGGCATTTTTTGCTTATTTTAACATCACCAATCACACCCTTAAGTTTGGACCATACCTTTTGAATCACCCTGTATATATATAATCGACTCTTTGATTATTACTTATTTTAATATTTATTTTAATTTAATTTGTTAGTTAATGTATCACTCATTCTGCTCTTAGTTACTAAATGAGGTGGTTAATGTTTTATAAAAATCAAATGGTAGGCTTTTAACCCATAACTTTATCTTATGTTTTAGTGTATTTCTAGACCGGCAGTTTTTTAGATTTTCAGGAACATAATTATACAGTTTTGAGCATAAATACGTAGCATGTTTTTGCGATGAGGATTTCGTTGTTTTTGGTAAGATAACATGTTTGTTTCTTTTACCTCTTGTCTCATAATTATGCGAGGCAGGATTTAGTATTTTAGGATATCGGAATACAAATGTAAGTAAGGATATCAAGTAAAGTTTGCGTATACTGAACAATTTGATTTCGTTGAATAGGGTAATTGTAGGGTAGTAGTAATCTTTGTGAAATATAATTTTTAATATAGTAGTTTGGAGAATTTCCAAGTTACGTAAATGCACGTTTGCCACTCCTCCCCATGCAATTATACCATACTTTATTACTGATTGAATTAATGCATAATAAACATTTTTTAAGGTATTCAGATTTAAGATATTACGTAATATTTTGAATTTGTATAGAGTTTTCCTAACTCTATTCGTTAAGTCATCAACATGGTGTTTCCACCTTAAGTTACAATCAATGATAATACCTAAATATCTAATTTTATCTGTAGGGCTAATCTTATTTGTACAAGTACAGTTCTTTTTTTGTTGGTTAACACAGTCTATAGAGTGTATACAGATTTCAGATATTGGATTATCACTCAATTGTTGTAATGAAAAACATACATATTTAGTTTTTGCTACATTTAGTGTCAGATTGTCCGTATCTAATTTATGTTTAAGGAACGCCATATCCTTTTCCACACTCATGGCCATATCCTCCCAACTATCCGCCCCAAAAAGAATTGCTGTATCATCAGCAAATGAAATCATCTGACCACTGATATTCAGTCTGGAAAAATCATTCATGTAGACAAGAAAAAGCAAAGGTCCTAATACAGTTCCCTGTGGGACTCCCATTTTGACATTTAATTTAGTGCCTATTTTATCATTAATTTTTACCATCTGATGCCTGTTCGATAAATAACTTCTTATTAAGTTGTTAGCAATACCTCTAATACCTATGTTTTCTAATTTGTGACAGAGGGTGGAATGGTTTACTGTGTCAAATGCCTTTGCGAGATCTAAAAATATGACAATCGCCTTTTTGTTTTTGTCTAATAGTTCATGTATATTTCTTGTAACTTCAAATAAGGCATCGTCAGTACTTAGATTACTGCGGAAACCAAATTGTGTTTTTGATAAGACATCGTATTTATCTATAAACTGTGTTAACCTTGTTTTAATACTTTTTTCTATAATTTTACTGATGCCACTGACTAGAGCAATAGGTCGATAATTATTAACTAAGGTGTTGTCTCCGCTTTTAAATACTGGTACAATTAAACTCCTCATATTCTCTCGCAAGATGTCGATTCGAATATCTTTAATTAATTAGTGTAATAAAAATTAAGGTTTTCAACCCCATGTTTTACTATCCAGTTAACTTTTTATAACTTACATAATTTTTTTTATTTACAGACGTTGGATGTCGTGAGTGACGCGCTTGTATGTGTTGATTGTATGGACGCACTTTGTATCGCATATAAATTTAAAAAAAAGTGTTTGGAAACTGAAGAAAAAGTTTACGATTACATTCTACAAGCAGAAACGAATACGGGAAACATTGAGATTAATTCGCTTGTAAAGTGGTTAGCTAAATGTAACCCTTATAAACCCAATCCTGATTTACCGAATAAAAACGAAAGTGCCAAAGCGTCTTCTACTTCTTCCTCTAAAAATTCAGTGCTTTCAAACGAGAACTGCGATTTTACAAAACACTTCTTAATCGAAGAGAAATCGTTGATATTTACTTCTGTGACACAGAATTCTTCGAATCCTCCTGAATTGCTGCTCGAACAAGGTATCAAAACTGAAAACGGACGGTTACAACATTTGGAAATCAATCCCGTTACATGGAGTAGCACAACAAATGTGATTATTGATACGGATTTTAAGGAGGTTCCTAAAATCGAAAATGCCTTTTCAGAATATCTTACTGAAGAAGTACTAAACACAGAAGGCTATGGGATGTCCAATGAATACAATAATTTGTTAGAGTTTGGCGACATAGAAAAAGGTGTTTTAGATCAAGCACCAATTAAGTTTAACGATAGTCCTATAAGCTCGAATAATAACTCGCCTGGTGTGATTATCTCTGGCCTTAGTTGTAGGTTTGATCATTTTTGTGAATTTGAACAACAGTTTAAGGGATACACCATGAACGAATTTTATTCAAACGGTTTAGTAGATTTACCCAAGTGTTCCGTTGTTATCGAACGTTTAACAGCGGAAGAAATAGAAAGATGGACGAGCAGAATGAAATATTTTACTTGCGATTTATGCAAACATTGCTTCGAGTCTGCAGCGGCGAAAAGTAAACACGAAAAAGTAATGCACGAAGTATATAAATGCGTTATTTGTAGATACAGCACACCATATAGGAAGAATTTTATAAGACATAGAAGCGTTCACGGTCTTAAGCAGTATTCTATCAACCAGGTAAAAAAAAGTAAAACTGAAGACGGTAAAAAGAAATATAGATGCACACTTTGTAATTTTAGAGCTAAATATTCGACTACTTTACTCCTTCACATAAAAACGCACGAAAAAAAGTACGTTAATTCATTAAAGTGTCTTTTTTGTAGTTTTAAAACAAATTCCGAGCAATACTTGGAACAACACGTCGCTCTTCATGAGTCCGGAAAAATCTTCGCGTGTAGCACCTGTAAATATACAACTGTTGATAGTCGGTATTTTAAAAAGCACGTAAACACTCACATTCCAAAAATGGTTCACTGTATTGAATGTAACTATAACTGCACATATAAAAACGCTCTTTATAAACATTACTCTGAGTCACATTTCAACGTCAAACCAAAGGTGCTACCGTACACTTGTGTGCAATGCAAGTTTAAAACTAACACCAGACAGTATATAATAAATCACCTTATTAATCACACGAAAAAAAGAATGGACATATATCTTGAACATAACTATTCGACTGCTTAAAAACCAACATCGGTTTCTACTTTCTAAGCGCAGCCGTCACAATTAATTTTCGTATGATCTTCTGGAAGTGCAAGCAGTCCAGATTGAACTTCAACACTTTAATTTTTAAGTAAAGAAAGCACAAGAGTCATTGAGTATTTCTGCGTTCGATAAAGTTAGTCAGTTATGCCAGAACAGATACGAGTAATGAAAGGTCAGACACTACCGATTGGTGGGATACTTGAACTCGTAAGTTGGATTAGTGTAATAAAACTCATAAACTATTTCGAAAATACGTTTTATTCCAATAGTTAAGAATACTATGTAACGCAATTTAAAGTCTTGCTAACCGGCCAGGTATACCACCAAGTAAAAAGTTGTAATTTTTAAAATGAGAATAATTGCATTAAAACTAGCTATCTTTCTTTTTTTTTTAATTTTGCATTTGTTTCTTTTTTTTTGTTTTGAAATGGATTTCCTTTTACAGAGCTAATTATATTGTTACATAAAGTCTAATCATTTTTCTCTTAGTAATTTGTTACTCTACAATATTGTATTATAATTGATTAAAATAAAATTTTTAATATAAAATACTTATAAATTTCTGTAAAGCTGGATTCAGAATGACGTAATGTAACGTAAGTAGCATAACTACACATAAGAAATCAACATATGGTGTGTTGTACTAGCATTCGCGGTGGATGCAAACGCAGTAATATAGAGGTTGATGTGAAACGTGAACATTTTATTCGTTATTTTAGCTCACATTACGCTGCCATCAATAAGCAACTTGGTGCATCCTTCAACTGTTAGTCTGTATACACACACTAATATTATATTTTAAATTATCATGACTGGAACTACGAATGTTTGTTTGTACTGAAACATACATTTGAGGGATATTTCGTAAATAATGCACAGGTTGCCAGCACTACAGAGAGGATGATGGAATCAGAGTGGAAAGCAGGCCCTTGAATCTCTTATGACCAAGGTCAAACAAGGATGTTTAGTTGCGCACTACTCTCTGGGATGGCGCTTTTTTAGGTACCTGTAATTATGTTACATATTTACAGAATACTTTGTGACTATTACGAAAAACCCCCCCATTTAATTTAAACATTTGCTTACTTTGCAAAAATTTTGAACGGTCGCTATGTATTTGTCAACATGTGATTTAAGTTAAAACAGTTACACTAAACGAAACTTGTTTGAATACGTCATAAATTTGCCTTTAAGAACTGAAAATAAAGTATCGTGTTGAATATTTTTAGTGTGTGCAAGTTAAATATAAGGATATAATTCATGTATGCGGTGAACGTTTGTTTTTACATGCATACATAAAAAAAATGAAAAATGGGAAACAAAGTTTGGGGCTGTTGATAATGGGTAAATAAACCACTTCACATATCTTTCAACACTGAACAGCTTGTTCATAGCGGGTTCTTAAAATTTATGATAGCGATGCTGTCACATATTTTTGAACGTACTTATAATAAATATATTATGCGATTGGTCTGGCTTCATATTTCTGTTACGGATAAGTGACTTTTCTGGAACAGCTATTTTAAAATACTACAATAAATTATATTGGTGGTGTGTTAAAAACATAACGTGTTTTTAGATTATGTAAATCAATTAACACTTAATGGTTTTGAGGTTGTAGCAGAAATTTCAACTTAATTTATTAATGATGAGTTTGGAAAAAATGCGTGGGAATATTTTAAAACGAACCCCCCACAAATTCCATTTTGTATGCTTTAACATCTTGGAGTTTCTCAGTCACTTTAAAAATATTAGCGGTAGAAGAAGGAAGTTCAAGTTTAAAAAATTCTAAATCGATTTATTATTTCGATCGTAATTGTTGTGCCTGTGTTTAACTTCAGCCTTAAATATTCAGGTAAGCTTTCGTTAATAATTTTCTTGTATTTAATAATTCTTGTTATTTAAGATCTGTGTAATCTATTTAATTTATTTTATTGCAGTTTAACAACATGAGAAGACGATACTGTAGGGCTCCAAACTGTGGAAACACATCAAGACTGCGACCTGATCTAACTTTTCATTTTTTCCCACAAGATCAGGATCGTTTACAACAATGGCTACAGAAAATGCCAGAGTTGTTGCAAATTCCAAAAGCATTAATATCACGCAACTACATGCTTTGTTCTGCACATTTTGAGCCATTATCTTTTCAAACTGCAGAAAAGACAAAACTAAATAGAAATGCAGTTCCAACAATTTTTAATCGACGTCAAGAAGAAGCACTTCAACAAATGGAACAGCATGGTATGTACAAATAGCCAAATATGTTATTTATAATTTTGAGTAACTATTTCTTGAATGCAAATTGCACATGTAAATATACTTATTTATTTTAATTTTAATTGTTTCAGAGCCTCAAAACATAGAAACAGCTGAAGAACCTTCAACTACTCGAAGTTTAATAATTTTAAAAGGTGTGTAAATTACAAAAAAATATATAAGCAGTAAATCTCTTTTCACAGATAGAATAAATAAAGAATCATTTCTAATGCAATACTAAATGTTCTATGCTGTGTTAGACCTTATTATTTATTTCAGTTTTAATTTTTTCAGATTCTGAAGGATCTAAGGAACTTCCCTCTACTTCAGGTTTAATTTTAAAAGGTATGTCTCTGTTAATTGCATCACTTTTTAAATATTTTTACCTTATTGATAATTTTTTTATTTTATCTGTTTTCAGATTCTGAGAAAGGATTAACTGTAAATCCAGAGTACCCTTCTACTTCTGGTGAAATTTTCACAGGTATTATTTTATGAAATCTCTTTTATTTCAATTTACATAATTTTTTTTTTAAATATTGCATTGCACTTAAAAATTTATATATTAAATATATCCGTACTAACATTATTTATTTTGCGTTATTAGAATCTTCAAAGGCTGTTACACCTTCAGGAACAAAGAGGTCCTTCACTATTCGAGAAATTGGCTTCTACACTTCAAAGCTTTTAACGCCAAGAAAAAAAAGGCTGCACAATGAACTACGTGAGTGTAAAAGAGCTATAAATAGATTAAGACTTAAATCTAAAACCAGCAGTTTTGTTAAAGAATTTGAAAATAACACTTTTCAATGCATGTTAAATAGCGTTTCACCTATTTGCCAGAATTTTATTAAAATGCAGTTACGTTTAAAACCTATACATCCTAAAGGCAGGCGGTTTTCAAATGCTGATAAAGCACTTGCACTTTCCATATTTAAACGTAGTCCAAAAGGCTATAAACTTTTACGTAGGTTTTTTACAATGCCATCACAGAGGACACTAGCAAAATCTTTAGAAAATATGCCCATTTATACAGGAATCAGTACAAAATTAATCGCTCATATTTCAAAATTAACAGAAAGTATGAAATTAATAGATACTTACTGCATTTTAATGTTCGACGAAATAGCACTAATGCCAAATTTAAATTTAAATTCCAAAAAGAGTTTAGTGGAAGGTTTGGTTGATTATGGGGACCAAAGAACTAAATATGTTGCTGATCATGCCCTCTGCTTCATGCTGCGAGGTATAAACAGAAAATGGAAGCAAGCCGTTGGGTTTTATTTTGTTCAATCTACAGCAAAAAAGGATAAATTAAAAGCACTAATTAAGTTAACTATAAGAAGAATCTATAGTGATACTAATTTAAAAATTTTGGCAACCGTATCTGACCAGGGTTCATCAAATCAATCCGCAATCAATGAATTATGCAGAGAATCGGGTTTTTTTAATGAAAAAGTTTTTAAAGTAGATGATATAGAAATTATACACATATTTGATGTACCCCATTTGATTAAATGTACACGTAACAATTTTTTAGAAAAAGATATTTTATTTAATAATGGGAAAAGGGCAAAATTTGAACATATTAAACAGCTATATGAAGTAGATGGTAATGATCGCTTCAGTAAAGTTTGTCCAAATTTAACCCATTCGCATATTTATCCAGAAGGTTCTAAAAAAATGAAAGTAAAACTTGCTACCCAATTATTTAGTCGTTCTGTCTATGCAGGGTTGACTTTGCTTACATCATGTAATATCGTTAATTGTAGCAATACCGCAGATTTTGTATTCTTTATGGACAGATTATTTGATTCTCTGAATGGCACAAAGTTAAAATATTCTTCTAGAAAACCCTTAAATGTTGTACTGAGCGATACTTCACCACATTTGAGTTTCTGGGCAGAAGCAAAAAAATTAATAAGCAACATGAAATTTATTAAAAACAATGAGCCTTGTAGTCCTCCCCCATCTGCCAAAAATTGGAATGTAACTATTACTAGCGTACAGTTACTATGGAGTAGAATGAAAACTTTAGGTTTTAAATATTTGGAAACTAGAAGCCTTAATCAAGACCCATTGGAAAATTTTTTTGGTACAATAAGAAGTTTGTGTGGTCAAAACGTTAGACCCACTTGTGCACAGTTTGTCGCAGCATTCAAAACTGCTGTAATTAATAATTTTATTTCTTCTAAAAGTGTTGCAACAAACTGTGAAGCAGATGAAACTGTATTGCTTCAAAATTTTGAATCATTTTTAAGTATTTCACATTCAAACGTAAGCGCTTTTGGATCGTCCACTTCCGACATTACAACATTAGTTACAAATGCATCTATTCAAACTTCTCGTTGTATCGTACCTGATACTATTGAATCAAATGTTCATGCATATATTGCTGGTTTTATAATGAAACGCTATTTAAATCAAAATTGTACTCAATGTAAAAATTATTTTTTAACAAATCAGCATACTCACAAATACACTTTAATTCACTTAAAAGATTATAGTCATAGGTTATTTTATTGTACTCAGGAAATAATTGACACAACAGAACAGTGTGTACAGGTAATTTTAAAAAATATTGCACTTAGCATTGAACAAGATGGCATCATAAATAACCTTGTAAATAAATTAGATTTTTTAAATTTTGAAACTGTATGTGAACATAAACTTACTTTCACGAAAAATTTTAAGGTATGTTTATGTATTATTATTGTTAAACACTTTCTTAGATTAGTTAATCGAAAAATGACAGGATTAGATAGAAGAGAACATAACAAATATATTTCTGACTACTTTAACACGTATTGTAAAAAATACCATAGAGCTAAATAATAGTATTTTACATTACAAGCAAGGTAAAAGGAAGGTCTAAGCATTGCATATTTTCTGTATAAATCACAGCCCTTGAAGGGCGTATCATCTTCTGTAATTGTAAATCTCCTTGAAGATTTGTTTTTCGTGTCTTGCAAGGTGACTATTATGAATTTACCAGTGTCCTCAATGTTATCGATAGACAATGTGACAAGTTCTTCACGTCTACAAGTTCCATATACTCCAAACAATAAAATCACTTTGTCCAACAGAAAATATTCATTCGGTGCTTCCATAAAAAAAGGTTTAATTTGTTCGGCTGTCAACACCTTTGCTTTCTTAGGTTTGAAGGACTCGGATTTTCTTTTCAAAAAGGTAAACACTTTTCCATACCTATAAAAACATTATTCCTATAATAAATTTCATGACAAGTTTAATGTGACTTTTACCTAGAAATGTAAATATTTTCATGGAGCTTCAAGCAGGTTTTCAGCATTGAAATTTTTGTCCACAAACTATTTGGGGCTAAGCTTTTCGACAGTCCTAACAAATAGCACAGTAAAACGTCTTCGTTAACACCTTTAATTCTCCTTCTTTTTTTCCAGTTGATGAAATCTTCATATTCCTTTTCATATCTATTTTTGTTTTCGAAGGCAGTATAAATCGTGAGTTGCTGCAGCCGCTTGATCGAGAATTTCTTGATAAATTTCAGAAACACTTTCACGACTTTCACCTTCGATGTTTTTTATTTAATAATGACACGATGCTCCATCTGGCCAAAATATATACCGTCCGTAAGGATAGTTTTTATCTATAAACGGTTTCAATCCTGGTCTAATGCATTTTTATGAATACGTCGACGCATTCAAGGCACAATTAACTTCCACAAAATATGGTTCTGACACTCTTTTCAAAACACAAACTTTTTTGTCAAATTTCTTACAAAATATAAAACGCGTATCAGGATCTGCATTTTGGCTTTCAGTAGCGTAAAACCCCTTTTTTGATCCAATCTTATCAAAATATAATTCATCATCATAAATTGTAGGTTTGTAGTGCCACCGATTCTAACACCGTTAGAAATTAAAATGTTCAAGCGCGCTTGTTGACGTTGAATCTGTTTTGGAGTAGATTTTGGAGCTCTTTTTCAAATACCTGATATTATTCTTTTTTCAATACCTTCGATATATGTTGATGTGAAACATTAAACTTTTCGGCAAGAGATCTCACTTCTCCGCTTCCTGTGGTCGTCTTTCAATGCTTTTATTGTTCTTCAATAACTTCTTCCACCACCTATACACTGTTGTTTTACCTATCAAACACTGAAAGTTCGTGTGCAGTCTTATATTAACTACCCAATTCTTGGAAACCGATTAAAAACCTCGAGCATTAATTTTCGACATTCTTTCTCATTTAAATCGACTATTACGTTTATAAACTGCACATCAAACTAATGCCATATGTTCTGTATGTTCAGCTATTGTTTTATTACAAATGTATGACAGACACAAATTGTTTGACTGTACTTGTGGCTGTCGTTTTGTTATTTGTGCTAATTTTTAGTTACCTAACCTTACTATAATCATACAGGAAATAATTATAATTTTTTTAATCTGTGCTATAATGTATGTATATCTCTTACTATTGTAACAATTTGACAATGAAACATAACATAGTATTTATTTACTTCCACAATTACTCTGTGTATACTTATTATATTTTTGTAAAAAATAAATTTTGTTGGAGACAATAAAATTCTCGAAAGAAAACACGTTTATGAAAAGTAAACAGTTTGTTAATACAATATTCATATTTTTTTGTAAGGTAGGCTATAATGATTATAAAATGTCAAGCTTTGTTTTTAAAATAAGTTGTCGTTGTGTGTTCTAATTACATGGTTTTTTACGTTTGTATTTGTCTATTTGTTCTTAATTAAAATAAAATCTAACAAATTTAAAATTTAATTTTTGTTTTATTTATGATAGGTAATTTGGTAATAAAAACTATTTAAATGCAAACAAAAATTGTCTGATTTAGTTTTTACATAATGCGATAGTATTGCATTATGTAAAAACTAATAAAAAAACAGATCAGACAATTTTTGTTTGCATTTAAATAGTTTTATAAAAATTCGTAAACGTATTCATATTCACAAGGAATGGTTTAAATTTCGCGCGCGGGTTTTGTTTTTGCACTACTCTGCCAGGTGGCGCGCAAGATCCTATTCCCACATATTCCCATCGCCGGTACAGCAGATTCTCATCTTTTTTATATTATCTGTGGTGGAAAGTGAGGTTAGGTGTAGTTGAAGACTCTAGGAGTGCGCGCTTGTTTTCGTATTTAAAATTCTCAATTTGTTTTATATCGCTGCTACTAAGTTGTATGCTCAGTTCTTGATCGTCCTTTGAAATTTTCATTACGTCTGTCTTTCTAATATTAATTCTCATTGTAGTATTTTGTATTTCTTCATTCCATATTCCTATACTAGTCTACAATGATTTTTCATTTTCAGATAGGATTATCAAGTAGTCCGCGTACATGAATTCCACCACCGTAACTGTTTCTAACCTACGCACTCCTACTCTTATGCCCTTTATTTTTTTCCACATTTTCTTGATATCTTGTCCATACCTAAAGTAAATAATAGTGCGCTGATAACTCCTTGCCTAACCCCTTTTGTTGTTATGAATTCTCTTGAGCATTGGTTTCCTGTTCTTACTACGTTCCTTGTTGTGACATACATACTTTTTATTGCCTCTCTGAGTTGTCCACTTACTTTTCTTTTTTAAAGTTCCTTCTATATTATATTCTTCTCTACGCTATCAAAAGCTTTTTTCATGTCAATGAAACAAGCATACAGATGTCCGTCGTGGTTTAGTTCCTTTTTGCTTAGTTGTCTCATGCAGAATATAAGATCTTGTGTAGGTTCTTCGCCTAGCTCTAAAACCGCATTAATTATCGTTGCTTGTACTTTCCACCTCCTTCCGTAGTCGTTTTTCTAGAATTTTTTATTTTACTTGGAATACTCAACAGAGAGATTCATCTGAAAATTGAAACCCCACATGGTAAAGGCCCGATAGAAATGCACAGATCTTTGTGGGGAAGAGACAATAGATCGTTGGGCTTGTCATATTTTGTGAAGCATACGTGATGATCCAAGGCCAAGAACATCAATTGATGAGCAAAGTGTGAAACTTGTGTCGGACTTTATTGACAAAGATCGCCGAGCGACATGTGAGGAAATATCGGCAGCTATAGGAATTTCAACAAGATCTGTATTCCGTATTTTAAAGAACGATTTGCAGAAAAGAAAAATTGCGGCCCAATCGGTCCGACACTGCTTGACAATTGAACAGAAAAAGAAACGCCTGGACATTGCAACAATATTGAAACAAAGATTTATTGTTGAAGGGCAAGCACTCCTGTCTTGAATTGTCGCTATTGATGAAACGTGAATTAGGGAGTTTGAAATCTCAGTCAAACGAATGGAGAAGTCCGTCATCGCCGCGACCTAAAAAACTTCGACGGGCGTCATCAACAAATCTTCGCTAACGATCACCAAGGAATCATCATGACCGACAGAGTTCAAGGTGTAACAAGTGTGACGGCAGCGTATTATCGTGCCTTCATGCAGAAATTGCGCAGACAGTGCACAAAAGCTATTCGCAAGCCACTCATTTTGCACGATAATGCACGCCTGCACTTGGGTAATGTTGTGATTGATTTGCTGCATCAGTACGAGTGGCAAGTGTTACCTCACCCACCATACAGTCCAGACATGAGTCCACCAAATTTCGACTTGTTCCCTAAGTTAAAGGAGCCCATGCGCGGACAGCGTTTTTCCACCGTGGAAGAGCTTTCTGCAGCGGTTAACCAACGCATTCGAGAGCTGAACAAAGGTGGTGACCTTGCTAAGACGTCGGGAATCAGTCATTGAATATATATTGAGTGCAAAAATAATGTGCATTATTTATAAAATACCCCTCGTACATAGATACAAAATTACATTGCTACTGAATTCAACTTAACTGCTAAAACATTTGTTGACAGTTGACACTTGCAGGGATTAGGTACTTTATAAGTCATTTTTCAGACCCATGTAGTGTGATCAAAAAGTCATTCGGTCTCGGACAGCTGTAAATTGTAAAATCTGGAACAAAGCTTAAGTGACCTTCACAAAACACTAATTTCCAACTGCTATTACATCTTTTTATTTTAGCAAAAGCACTCCATTCACAACAGTACTTAACGTTTCTTGATTTTAGATTAGTTTCACTTCTCATTGTATTTTTTCTAATATTGATATAAATACTGTAACGAGACGCGCCAGCTGTCAGACGGGGCATGACTAATTTTTCGCGTATGCGTCAGCTGTTCCATCACTGATCGTTCTAGGGCGATCCACATTGCGCTAGAAGGCGGCAGCAGGGATATACAGGGTGTTAGATAATGCTTCTGCCAAACTTTGGGAATAGCTTTGTAATGACAAATGGAGCAAAAAAGTGTTATACAATTTTTTTCTAATATACCTACATAGTTTCTGAGAAAAAGCATGCTTTAATTTTACTTTTTATTCTCCGGGAAAACAAAAACAAAGGATTAAAGATTCAGGAACAAAATTTTTACGGATAAATAAGAGTCTAATACATCAAGTAACAATAAAACGTTATTAACAATCATAAAATAACTAAAGGAAAAAAAGGCAACTGAGAAAAAAATGGTATAAGAATTTTTTATTCCTTTTATCGTTACAAACCCACCTCTAAAGTTTGACAGAAGCGTTACCTAACACCCTGTATAAGGCGCGATTTATTGGCAAGTTACAGTTTACTACCGAGAGTCTACCTACCGCAAGCTAGCAAAAGCTACCGTCGCAATCAAGTGCTCGGTTAATGTAAATGTACGCGGATACGTGAATATAAATAAGCAATATAAATAAATTAGTTAGTGTTACGGGTTAATATTAGCGTTGTGTTTTTAGTGTTTAAGTTGTTGTTTAGTGTTAATTTTTACGTTGTTTAAATTTTTTACTAAATAATTCACACCACGAACTGAAGTTTTAAATAACCGTTTTAAAAACGTTACAATACTAATAGTAATAACGCAAGTGCAACGTTCAACTACAAGTTAAAACACAAGGAAACCTGGATGATTCAAGAGAAAGTGGAAACCAGATAGATCATGTATTAGTAACACGAAGGAATGCAAATGAAATACAAGACGTCAGAACATACAGAGGAGCCAGTACAGATACGGACCGCAAAGGTAAAACAGAAGATCAGTAAAGAGAAACAAGTGAACTTAATCGACAGAACATAGGAGTTAGACAAGCTGAATAATGACACTGAGAAGAATAATTATATATACAGGGATTTTTTCTTTTTACTATAAATATCGTAATATGTATTATCTGTAACCTCTTATACCTTTCGGTGCATTAACGCATTAGGCGCTACACGTGCAATGCACAACGGGTTACGAAGTTGGTGCGCCGTTTATAGCTACAGGAAGCTCCTACAAGCAAACCTTAATGTCCGTATAGGGGCGTGTCCTGGTGGATCTGTATTTGAAGAGTACACTCTGGGTATCTTGGCGGTAAATTTAAATGTTTTGTGGATGACGAATTCAGAATTTCACGTATTTATAAAGTGTGTGCAACAGGGCTATGGAATGAAACATGTGATATATTTCTAATAGTTACAATTTTCATTAAATTTCTTAGTTGAGTAAGTAAAAGTAAGTAAAGCAAATACAGCGTCATTATAAATGATTGTAGTCGAAGCAGGCGGTGCCCGTGGTAATAAAATTTTGCCGCTTTATACAAACATAAATAAGTATAGTGCAGGGATTTTTGTAGTGATTTTTATTTTGTGTTAGTTTGCCTGTTGATTTCGTCCTTCCTTAAAAGTCGACGTAAATAAAATCAGTCTTTATTAAGACTACTGCTGATTCCAGATTGTTAATACGCAAGTGTAATTAAAGGCAGTCATAGAAATTTTAATAAATAAAAAGCAATATTTTAGGTTTAAATTTGCATAATGGTGTGCTCTTTTTTTGAGAAACGTGATAGTTTAAAAGTATTAATAATTAATTTAAGGAGTTCCGGGGATTCCCATATATCTACTTCAGGTTTTATTAACTCTATACCTGTTGTATTCCCACTTTTTACCATTTTTACAGTCTCTTCTATTTCGCTTATGAGTATTTCTGTTGTGTCTATTTGTAGAAGTTACCATTCTTGTACTTCATCTGATTCCTTGTTTTGCCCTTCCAGTATATCGATTAAATTGTTCTTTCCATCTCACTATTATTTTGTCGCTATCATGAAGTATTTCACCCATTCTGTCTTTAATATATCCTTTTGAACCTTCCTTCCCTTTCCCCATGTTTTTAATTACTTTATAGAAGAGTTTCTTTCCATTTCTTCATCAAAGACTGTCCATTCTCTCTTTTTAGCTTTTAAAACCTTTCCTTTTTGGGTTTTCCTCGCAAGATATTCTTTCCAGGCTATCTTTTTATCCTTCACTGCAGTTTTAATTTCACTGGACCACCAACTTGTTCTTCTCTTTTTGTTGTTTAGTGCAGTTACCCTACGTGCTTCTGCAGCTGCAGCTATTATTATTGTCTTAAATTTTTGCCACATATTTTCTATTTCTCGCATTTCTGCTCTTGTGTTCTTCTAACTTTATTTTAATTAATTCCTCCTGTCTCTTCCTCACCTCCCCATCGGATAACTTATACTGTCTTTTTGTTCTCTTTCCTTTCTATTTTTGCTGTGCTTTCAATTCTTAGCTTCCCAATTAGTAAATAATTCATAATTTCTGTTTACTTTCACGTCTTGTATTAGTCTTCTATTGCTTTTCTCCACTATTATGTGTTCAATGATTGATTTTTCATTTCTACTTGGTTCTTCTCTGGTAAACTTGTGGTTGTCTTTATTTTGATAAAATGAGTTTGCAATTATCAGATCATTTGTGATGCAGAAACTGATTAATCTTTCACCATTATTGTTCCTTTCTTTCTCTCCAAATTTCCTTTTATGTCGTAGCCTACTCTGGCATTCATATCTCCCAAGATGATTACTGGATCTCTAGTTTTCTCATATATTTCCTGAATATTCCAAAAGTTGTCTTTGTTGATCTTATTATCTGTTGGGTCCATATATAATTAATAAAGTGATATTTATTGCAGCCGTATTCTTACCGCAATTATTCTTTCCGAAATTCCTTTCCAATCTAATATTTTCTTTTTTAAGTCTAGCTTGGTAATGCATCCTACGATCCTACACCTGCTTTTGCTCTTTCTATCGATTGAACATCACTATTTAGTATACTTACTTATCCGCTTCCCTCTTGTACCTGTGGTCTTGAACACTACAAAATTTCTTCAACTCTTTTCTTCTGTTGGCACATATCTTTGCGCGTTCACAATTACAGCCTTTCTTTAGCAGTATCTTCGCTATTTCATTGTTCCACGTTCTCCTCGAGTGCCCTCTTGATCTGCGGCCGGTTATTCCCATTTCCCATACACTTTTCAATTTTCTTGTCTTCTACTTTTTTGTCATCTATACTTTTTTATCTTTCTTTAAAATGTTTGCAATTGTTTCTCGATATTGCTAGCATCGTCATCCAAACCCGTCTCTTGTCCTTGTTTATTCCTATCATGTTTCTCTATTTGCATTTTATGCAAGTACATAACACTTTTTTCCATATCCATTAAGTGCTTGCTTTTTCATTTAGTTATTTGTTATATTGTATGGTTAGTAGACGGCCTATCCAGTCATGGAAAATAGTAGTATTTTGCTTAAACACTGTAATAATTATTTTGTATTGGAGTATGCGTACGGGGTGACGTGGTAAATACCAAATCTTCAACAACTGCCTACTTTCCCCATTCCACTATTGTGTTTCGGTTCCCAATTATTTTCAGTTTACTGGGTAGGCCGCCAAGCATTCAATTCGGGTTTGAACCCAAGACTGCCTTCACTCTAGTCGAACCACTCGCCCACTCAAATATATACCTTTAAGTAAATTTAAATTGTGTACCTATATGTATATGTAGGTATATCTAAAAGCTCTAATAGATTTTACGGTATCAAGGTTGGTGTTACACAGTCACCAGATCCTGTCTACCGGAAGATTTGAACCAAGGACTATCGTGATGCTAACTCTCTACTTTTAGTGTAGTATGTGCTCTCTATCACTGCACCACCCTGGTTTCTGTAAATTAGGTAAGATTAGCATATACATACAGGGTGGTCCACAACTAATGGTTCACAGACCAACAGTAGATGCCTGAGGCCAAAATATTACGATTTACCTAAAATTACCTTAGTCCAAAAGTTAATATTTAGGGAGATACAGGGTGTCAAAGTCGAAATTTTAATTTTAATTTTCTTCTGTAATTTCAGAAATTTTCGGGACATTAATATGAAAATTGGTGAAACTACCTTTTTTAGGACGGGAAATAATAATCCGTTCTCAATTTTAATGCAGCTCTTAAAATAACGTTATTTTTGCTACACGCGTAATTTATTTAAAATTTATTTAATTTCAAAGGTGTACTGTACCAGTTCCGTTGGTAAAAAATTGGCCCGATAACCAAAGGAAAATAATCTGAATTTTTATTTATAATCTTTGACATGAACTTAGCAGCCGGTGCGGTAGACACTACACAAAAAATAGTTACATAACCTCAATATTGACCTCAATTAATTTTAGGATATGTTAAATAACAACAAAAAAGGATTTTGTTGAAACCACTATAATCGCTGCAACTTAACGTTTTTGGTTGTTTTGTCTCAGAACTGAAATTTTAATCCAACAGAAGGTAGAAAAGTTAAGCCGATTCTTATCTTCGCTTTAGATTTACAGAGCACAATAACACATAAATACCTTTTATTTATTTTAGATACTGAATATAAGTAGTTAGTATTTTATGCAACCTTTGAAATTTCATGTTATCCAAAGCGAATTTTATGTAGGTACAATTGTACCAGTGGTAGAGCGTCAGTCCGTGGTTCAAATCATCCGATGGGCAGGATTTTCCTGTAGTCAGGATGTCGATATCCAGCCCTGGTAATCATTCGTTGTTAGGCTCCTAATTACGATGCTCTCCTCCAAATACAATACAGGAACGTCTTAGCGTAGTTGAACCTTAGAACTGTTTCCGTTGGACAATTACGCTACTGATAATCATCGATCTACAACTTCTTTTGGCATTACTAGACGTACCACTTGAAATGCAAGCCTGGCACAGCCCACAGCCCAATTTTAGAAAGTGAAAAGGCCTGCAGTACCGCAGAGTGGGAGCGCAAGTAGTGCTGCAATATAGAAAGATAAGCAAAGACCTGCTTGGTCAGAACTTGAACGGTTAACCACTCTGCGGCTCGGTGTATTTGCCCCCCTCGACACTAAAAGTATAATAGGGTGAAAGGAAAAGAAGAAGAAAGTCTGAAACAACAAAATCATATGTTACATATTCCGTTTCTACTGTTTTGTAAATATTATAAAAGCTTAGGCCTTTACGTTACTGAACTGATTAGTCTTATTGTAAAGCTTAAAGGTAAAGGTATCGGTTTTAACAACTGATTTGGAAGTATGGATAGCAAAATGGAGGGTTTGGGACTTTAAGTTATCTAGATACATACTTGGTTGTCCCATATGCTAATTGCATGGTAAGCATCCAGGTTGATGTGGTAAGTACCTGGGATGATGTAATGAGCATCACGCTTCCGATAATCAGTTTCACCCAGATGGTTAAGAATGGACATAACCACACACATGCGAGTTTTATAGTTTTTAACGAAGCATTATAGTCACTAAATACACTGCGTTAGAAACCATACATGGTAGACAAACACACCCACACTAATTTGTAAAAGAATGCTTACGAAGAACAATCTTCGGCAGATATTTTTTAACACTTGACGATAAGTGCGGTTTTTCATCATACATCTCGGTTCCATGTCTGTAAAAAGAACAGTCTGTGATCATCTTTACCGTTACCCTTATTACGGTCAAAAATAATACACGGCAAAGATAATGCATAAGCCATGACGTGTATTTGTATGAAAACGGATGACAATAACTACACAATTTCTTTCTCGCATGAGATGTCCGGTACCTTAACCACTTGGTAATTCCGACGATTTCCAAAGAAGGTAGGTTGAAATCTTATATTTATCAAATCAGCTCCACGTCTGCCTGTGCAAGTACTCCAATACATGATAATTATTACAGTGTTTAAGCAAAATACAAGCCCCTATGATTAGTGCGAGTTAGCAATATACCTAACATCACGTCAGCGCAAAACTGATATCGTTATCCAGTACGTTTGTAAAAAGTTCAAAATGTAATACAGTATTCCAGTCTACATATCATAATAACTTGTTGTTTTCAGTAGGTTCTCACTTACAAATACTTTTGAGCTTCCGGACAGTATCTACGTACTAAATATTGATTATTGTTACAATTTAACTTACAGTATTTCCTATACATAAATCAAAGATAGTTACTTACTTTGCATTGAAAAGCAATAATTTACTATCGAATTCGGTACATAAAAAAAAAAAGTGTTAATACAAAAAATATAGGTTATGTTGTCAAATTGTAATTGTTAGTAGTTCAAATAGACAGCGGTAGGCATGCGTATTTTTAGCAGGCGCAATATTCGCCATTAACCTAAATGTTTATGACTTCTGCTGCTGTTCAAGTTCATTATTTTCAAAAATAACATGAAGGCTCTAAAAACGAAGCATTTTTGTAGAACCTGTCTCAATATTATTCCGAGGGGTTCCCAATCATTTCACCTAAATAACAGCGAATTCGATGAAAGTGCTGTTGTGAAGTCAAAACTGGAAGCTTGTGTACCAGAACTTGTAAGTTGATTTCAAACGCCACCATAATATAGGTTATAGAAACATTTAAAGTTAAACTTTTCGTTTATACTATTGGTTGAACAATAATCACAAGATATATTGTTATATTATTGCTTGATATGATGTTACCACTAACTGCGATGAGGTTTTTGTCATATACGATAATTAAATTTGCAGTTAAGAACGGATGTACTTATTTGTAAAATAATATTAAGTAATTAGTACCTGCTAACCTTCCCCAGCAATATGAAATGAAATGTGTTTATTATAAATGTTTTCGGCGCATCGTACCTACATATTGCCATTTAGAAAATGTTGTATTTAAGTTTGTAGTTTGCAAGTATGAATGATTCATACCAGTGTTAGGTTGTAGCACTTTGTGAAGTAATCAACTATTATGATTATAAAAGTACTACTAAAGTTACAAGGAAAAAAGGTAAAGGTATCGGCATGGACTTACCAATTATAACTAAAAAGTGAGGTTAGGTATGTTAGCGATTAATGTAAGATATTAGTCTCCAAAAGGTTTTGAGAGAAAACATCCAGTTTAGTGCAGTATTGTTTATAAAACCACAATTAATTTTACTCCAGCAAAGTTCGTTGTGTCTGATATAGAGTAATTATTTAATCAGAAATCAGATTCTTTCTTTGCTGCATGAAACATCGCCGACTTCTTATTCTCCAAATTATTGGTAGAACAAACCCAAATATTCAAAATTGAACTTTTATTGGGTCCAATATACTGGATATATCTGCAACTTCAGCTGCATTTCTAGTTCCGATTATTTCCAGCTCAAACTTCAGTTTTGTAAATTCTGTGAAAATATGCAATTTTTTGAGGCTCGGTGGCTCAGCAGATTGAAAATCCACTCTGAAACCAACTCAAATAGGATTCAAATCTTGCTGATGGTTTAGAAAACTTCTTCGGAATCTGTGAGGGTACCAAGGACGTCAGCATAATGTGTACTACCATGGTTATTAGCAATATTCAACTAGAATTTTGCTGAGCATAAGGGAATTCCATCTATAATAGGAGTCTTTGTCGTACTAAATTAGCATCGGCACAGAATCTACGGTTTCAATTCGTATCCGAAAGAGGGCTAAGTCTGAGTATGGACTTACGACATAGAGTATCAAGCTCTTACACATAGTGTTGTATGTGGGTATTAAACGGCGCACCAATCACGTAACCCACAGAGTCGGGACACATTGTGCATTGCACCCGTAAAGACCACATACGCTAAGGCGCCAGCCTTGATACCAAAATGTAAAAGGTTACGGATACAGATACAGAATTTAAAAAAACGTATGTCACGTTGCCTATCGTAAAATTTTTGGGCTCAACAAATAGTATCCTTTGTATAAAGCATGTTTATGTTGTTATCATCCAGTTGCAATAACACAAACAAATGCCTTTTTAGAATTACATAAATTTAAGTATAGCTGGTTTAGGTTTCTCTATCGTCTTTACAAATATTGAAGAATATTTATAATCATGGCTAAAATTGACAGAACAAAATGATTATGTACACCTGGCCCATTTATATTTTGATAAATTAGAAGTTTTGTGGTTAGGTAGCGCGTATGAACTACTCAGTTACATGTAGGAAATTACCTCTTTCCTAGGTCGGCGCATGTGCATTTATTATACTTTAGCTAAATTGCTCTTCTTTGATGCGAATTCAACATATTTTTCCTTGCCCTGTCCACCTCATCTCCTGCAAGGCTATTATGTCTGTTTTGTACTTATCTATGTCTAATTTATATAGGGTGAGCATGTTCCAGGTACATATCCTTAAGTCATGTGTTTTTTGTCATTTGGTCAGTCCAGCTACTTTCCCTTGATTCTGCACAACAATAGTACCAGTGGTACGTTTTCCGGTTAAGGGTTGTTAGCCCCTAGCCCAACTCCCTTTTTGAAGGACCATTTCTATCTCTCGTTCGATTCCGACCCTACCTCCCATCTGGATCGGTTACCCTTCGTTAGGAATGCTCGGGTTTACAGGATTCGTGATAGTGAGAGTAGGAATTAAATAGGAGAGGCTAGGTGATGCTAACAGGATGCAGCATCATGTGTATCGCTTTACTACCCCTTCGAACCCCATTAGAAAACACAAATCTAGACACTGGTTATCATCTGTCAGACATATGGAAATCTGCCATCGCTACTGGCTCCGTCCCTTCCACTTCTGACCAATCATCATCTTCCATACACTGATGTTCTCTCTTGGTTTTAGACCGTTTTGCTCCTGTGCCCTGTGCAATGCGAAAGCCGTTAGAAAACCAGTCTAGGCCTTTCTTCAGTGAATGGTTTGTCAAAACAGTACTCTGGTTCAGTGTAGTCAGTGCCCATTCTAGTGATGGGTTCACCTTTGATCACTTTCTGTATTCGTTTGTGTCCACACCCTTCATTGTGAATGTGCTAATTGCCGGTGGATTTCATTCTGTGCTCCGATCCAGGCTTCCCCTTTCAAATAAATATCCAGATGGATTAATCCTAGAAGAGCTTCCATAAACGCAGTTGGAGTGCTTCTCATGACTCCACATATGTATAAACAGGCCAGTCTTTGAATGCTGGTTAGTTTTGTTCTGTCTTTGGCCACCAGACTAGGGTGCCATAGGCTATCATTGGATCATCTTTGGTTTCAGTCCCCATATTATTCAGGTGTGCATTCCAGGTAAGTTTTGCATCCAGGGTAATGCCCAGATATTTAACTTGCTGACCAGCCTCAATTCTTGCACCAAAGATTGTTTTTTTAGGGTTTACCTTCAGGTTTTCCCTTTCACACCACCTTTGCGTAGTGTTTAACGCCCTTTGCATGAGGGCCACAATGATATTCAGGTTTTTGCCCCTGATTAGGATGACTATGTCATCCGCATATCTTTGGGCATAGAACCTCTCGTCATTGAGTCTACTGACAAGATCGTTCACTACTAGGTTTCACAAAAAGGCGATAAAACTCCTCCCAGTAGACATCCTCTAGTAACGAAAACCTTGAAGGATTCTCCCCCTAGGCTGGCCTGTATCTGTATGGATTTTATCCATCTGTTTATGATGTCTTTTGAGTTACTAGAGGAAACAAAAGGAGAAGATATAGTAAGACACATCAAAGCACAGAGACTGAAATGGTTTGGCCATATTATGAGATGCCATCATACAAGGACTATTAGGAAAATAACAGAGTGGAACCCGAATCGGAAAAGATGTAGAGGAAGACCAAAAGGTAGCTGTTGGGAAGGAGTACTCGGAGACCTAAGACTTATAGAAATAAAAAATTGGAGAGAGATGTGCAATAATAGAAAAGAATGGAGAAAAGTAGCAGAGGTAGCCAAACCACACCGAAAACTGTAGATATTGAAAGATGTGAGGACTAATTCACCTCGTTAAAAGGATTTATAACATCCCTAAGGATGAGGCTATAACCCTTTAGGGTTGAAAGGCCTATATATATATATTATGACGTCTTCAACCCCATGTCTTAAGGTCGCTGCAGTTATGGATTCGAATGAGGTCTTGTCAAATGCACCTTCTATGTCCAAGAAAATAGCTAGAGCTGCTTCCTTGTTGGTTATTGACACATCTATCCTACTAACTAGGTTGTGAAGTGTAGATGCACATGATTTACCTGGTTGATAAGCATATTGATTGCGATGAAGGGGTTTGTCTCTTAGAACTCCATTTCGTAGGTAGCTGAATACCAGTTTTTCCATAGTCTTTAAACAAAATGACAATGCCTTTGATTAGATATACGATTGTTGCCTTGGTTTGAGGATGAAGACTACCTTGGTAGATCTCCTTGCCAGTAGCAAATAGTGCCCGCTAAGCACCAGAAGATCGATCCCAGCTGCAAAAGAGCTGGAAATATTCCATCCGGTCTGGGGGATTTGTAAGATAACGTATCTTATTGTAAGTAATTGCTTTTCTAGCAACTCCCCAGTGGGCGCTCGTAGGTTTCTTTGAGAAGCCGCCAGGCACTGGCTGTTCTGTCTCAACCTGATCATCAGTTGTTGATCTTGGAAAATGCGTCTGTAAAAGTGTTTTTAGTGTTCCCCTTTCAGTAGTTGTATAGTCTGCTGTTGGTTTTAGCATGTTCCCAATTGGAGTTGAAAGGTCCTTTAACGGGACTTTACGGGGACATGCTATTTGGCTTGTGTTGCCAAGATTCCCACAGAAATTCCTCTATGAGTCTGTTTTGGCTTTTCTTAGAGTTTTATTATAGTCTAGTATAATGCCTTTTTTCGGATGTGCTTTTCTTTCTTTATATTTGAACTTGTCTATTACCCATTTATAATCAAACCATCAAAAAAATTAGCGAAGTAAATTCAATTAAGATTCATGACTGCATCGTAAAACGTATTGCAACCCACCAAGAAGTTTATATGATCCTTACTACAGCATCTGTATTAACCTTCTAACTCTTAAAAGGTTCGTATCCCAACCACGCCTGATTTTAATGCTGCTTGTTTGAAACGTTTATGAAGTAGGTTTCGGTACTCGACTACAGCGCAGGCGGTTTCGAAGTCAAACCTGAGTTGGATGCTTATTAAGGGATATTGAAAATATACTGACCAACTCGAATCTCAAATGTGGAACTATGGGAAAGTACGAACCGAGAACCGGTAGAAAAAATCATAAAACAGATACGATGGAGATGGATCGGTGTCAGACAAAACTAGACAAGCAATGGAGTTCACTATGAAGGGTAAAAGGAAGCTGGAGAGACCAAATATAACATGGAAGAGGATTGTTAACAAGGAACATACAACCCAAAACTTAACCTGAACACATAGCAAAAAATAAGGAAGAATGAAAGCAGGAAGCAGGTTGAATTATTGTTTAAAGATGAAGCGGACTAACTCAACTCATGTGTGTTAATTAGTTAATTTAAGTGCAAGGCTTACGTGACGATCTTCTAAGTACTATACTAGAACTGTCAAAGAAACGTCTCTGATGCCCTATGCTCCCCAGAGGAGCATAAAGGACCGAAGAAGTAGTTAATTAATATTGATGGAGTGGTTGCGTGGTTAAGGCACTTGACTACAGTGCAAACCTGAGTTGGATGCTTGGCAGGTAGAGTAGAGAAGGTAGGTGGTTGTCGAAGGCGATATGCATAACGTGTAACGACTTAGGAGGTGTTAACCCTCCATGTTGTCGGCCATACTCCCTCACAGAGTGTAAGTCGATACCTTTACGTTTTTAGTTAATTTTATAATGGTGGTTAAGGAATTTGACTAAAACGCAGACAGTTTTGGGGTCAAATTCAAGACGGAAGCTTGACGGGTGACCTATCCAATTAGTACCAGTAGTGCAATAGGGAAGGCAGGCGATTGTCAAGGACATGTTGCTTTACCATACCGCCCCGTATCCTTAGCATGGGTGTCACACTGTGTATGAAAATGACTTATAAGGCCTTAACTCCGAATATCTTTAATTAATTAGTATAATAAAAGTTAAGGTTTTGAACCCCATGTTTTACTATCCAGTTAACCTTTTATAACTTACATCATTGTTTCTTTATTTACAGACATTGGATATCGTGAGTGACGCGCTTGTATGTGTTGATTGTATGGACGCACTTTGTATCTCATATAAATTTAAAAAAAAGTGTTTGGAGACTGAAGAAAAAGTTTACGATTACATTCTACAAGCAGAAACGAATACGGGAAACATTGAGATTAATTCGGTTGTAAAGTGGTTAGCTAAATGTAGCCCTTACAAACTCAATCGTGATTTGCCGAATAAAAACGAAAGTGCCAAAGCGTCTTCTACTTCTTCCTCTAAAAATTCAGTGCTTTCAAACGAGAACTGCGATTTTACAAAACACTTCTTAATCGAAGAGAAATCGTTGAGATTTACTTCTGTGATGCAGAATTCTTCGAATCCTCCTGAATTGCTGCTCGAAGAAGATATCAAAACTGAAGTTGTCGACGACGATAATGTTTCTTCTAATAATTCTGCTAACGGACGGTTACAACATTTGGAAATCAATCCCGTTACATGGAGTAGCACAACAAATGTGATTATTGATACGGATTTTAAGGAGGTTCCTAAAATCGAAAACGCCTTTTCAGAATATCTTACCGAAGAAGTAGTAAACACAGAAGGCTATGGGACGTCCAATGAATACAATAATTTGTTAGAGTTTGGCGACATAGAAAAAGGTCTTTTAGATCAAGCACCAATTAAGTTTAACGATAGTCCTATAAGCTCGAATAATAACTCACCTGGTGTGATTATTTCTGGCCTTAGTTGTAGGTTTGATCATTTTTGTGAATTTGAACAACAGTTTAAGGGATACACCATGAACGAATTTTATTCAAACGGTTTAGTAGATTTACCCAAGTGTTCCGTTGTTATCGAACGTTTAACAGAGGAAGAAATAGAAAGATGGACGAGCGGAATGAAATATTTTACTTGTGATTTATGCAAACATTGCTTTGAGTCTGAAGCGGCGAAAAGTAAACACGAAGACGTAATGCACAATGGCAAAGTATATAAATGCGTTTTATGTAAATACAGCACACCAAGTAGGAAGAATTTTATAGAACATAGAAGCGTTCATGGTCTTAAGCAGTATTCAATCAACCAGGTATCAAGTAAAATCGAAGATGGTAAAAAGAATTATAGATGCACACTTTGTAATTTTAAAGCTAAATATCCGACTACTTTACTCTTTCACATACAAACACACGAGAAAAAGAACGTTCATTTAAAGTGTCATTTTTGTAGTTTTAAAACAAATTCCGAACAATACTTAGAACAACACGTCGCTCTTCATGAATCTAAAAAAATCTTTGTGTGTAGCACATGTAAATATACAACTTTTGACAGTCAGTATTTTGATGAGCACGTAAAAAGTCACATTCCAGACATGTTTCGCTGTATCGAATGTGACTATAGCACCATATATAAGAGCGTTCTTTCGAAACATTACTCTGATTCACATTTCAACGTCAAACCAAAGGTTCTACCGTACACTTGTATGCAATGCAAATTTAAAACTAAGAACAGACAGTTAATAATAAAACACGTTATTAATCACACGAAAGAAAGAATGGACATATATCTTGAACATAACTATTCGGCTGCTTAAAAACCAACATCGGTTTCTACTTTGTAAACGCAGCCGCTATGATTAATGTTCATATGATCTTCTGGAAGTGCAAGCGGTCCAGATTGAACTTCAACGCTTTCATTTTTACGTAAAGAAAGCACAAGAGCATTTCTACATTCGATAAGGTTAGTCAGTCATGCCACAACAGATAGGAGTAATGAAAATGTTGTACTATGTTGGTTTTTTTTGATTTTAAATATTTTTATTATAAAATGCAAATAATTTAGGATTGTTATTAATAATTTGTCTAGTAAAATATTTGTGATGTTTGCATAAAATGTAGGTTGAAGGTCAGACACTACCAGTTGGCAGGATACTTGGTGAGTGTGATGAACTCGTAAGTTGGATTAGTGTAATAAAACTCATCAATTATTTCGAAAATACGTTCTGTTCCAATAGTTAAGAATATGTAATGCAATTTAAAGTCTTTCTAAACGTCCAGGTATATCACCAACTAAAAAGTTGTGATTTTTAAAATGAGAATAATTGCATTCAAACTAGCTATTTTACTTTTTTTTTTAATATTTTGTATTTATTTTTTCTTGTTTTGAAATGGATTTCCTTTTACAGAGCTCATTATATTGTTACATAAAGTCTAATCATTTTTCTCTTAGCAATTTGTTACTGTACAATATTGTATTATAATTGATTAAAATAAAATTTTTAATATAAAATAGTTACAAATTTCTGTAAAGCTGGATTCAGAATGACGTAATGTAATGTAGGCAACATAACTACACATAAGAAATCAACATATGGTGTGTTGTACTATTGTCGTCGGCTCACGAGTTGGCATGAGCTAGGAATGCGACCCAAGACGACCTTCCGAGAAAATCTTTGTACTTAACACGGGAATCCCGTCATTACTATTCAAAGTTGTATTTTCTTCTCGGAAGTGAAATCCCTTTACCTCAGTCCCCTGACGCCAACTCGTGAGCCGACGACAATAGCATTCGCAGTGGATGCAAACGTAGTAACAGATGTTATGACGTGAAATGTAAACAATTTATTCGTTATTTTAGCTCACATTACCCTGCCATCAATAAGCAACTTTGTACAACATCCTTCCAGTGTTGCCAGTATGGGCGATTTGTAGCCATTTGGGCTACCTTAATAGTAAGTTTGGCGACCAAAATTACCACTTGGCGACAGGCGATTTTTTGGGCTACCAAAATGAAAGTCTCTGCGAATTTGGGCGAATATTGGTTAATAGTTCTCATATATGTGTGGTGAAATTTCTAACGTGGTATGTCATAAAAGTCTCATTTCATTCAATTTTTTTCCGCGGACCTGCGCACAGGGCAGTGGACCGCACTGTTTTTACAAAGTGCGCATGTATACGCGCACTTATTTTATAAATGCCAGATTTAGAGTTGTGCTTAGCGATACGATATATCGATTGAGTAAACAAGTAGACAATATCGATACACAATTTAAATGTTGATACACTTCCAATTTCTACAAACTAAGGTACCTATCAAAAAATACTACTTATAACATTGCAGCTCGAAATGTTCTTAAAAGAAGAATGATAAACTTTTGTTCTCTAGTAAGATTATGGAATTATAGCTCTGATGCTCAATTTAAATATTTTGCAGTTAGGTTTAAATAATTCCGCAAGACATGTTTTTGGCGATCACACAAATCGTAGAAAAGAAGCTTATTTCAAGGTGTCTATAGAAAATCACGTACCTCTATTAGAATCGGCAAAGATATTTTCGAAAATCCTGAAAATATGTGATGACATCATAAGCATATATGTAGACTTAGTTAAAATGCTACGACAAACTATACCAAAAGATATCTGTCCATAATATCAAAATTCACTGGAGGAAAACGTATTTTATCCAGAGGCGAACTCAATGTTTAGCGGCAGGGCTGTCTTATAATACTGGCATGTCCTTTTGTAAACTATCTATCAAATTCTCTAAACACTTTTTAAGTAAATTTTGCACGAGGAGGCTGAAATAAAATTTATTTTTGTTTTATTTGTCCGATAAGCTGGTAGTACGACAGATTTTATGAAAGTGTCCGTACTGCGAAACATGATCGCGTCGTACTGCAGCCCTACACACATTGCAATTGTAGTTCAAATGGTCGAATCAACTTGATGTTGTACTGACCTGTGGGACGCTTTAGAAATAAAAATAAAATCAATGGTAATAACAGCAATTACGCTTTGGCCAAATTAAATTGAATTGTTAAAACTTTTTAAGATATCATTGGAAAAACTTTTAAAATTATGATTAAAGAATAATTACCAATAATATTTTGTTTTATATTTATTAAATGAAGTTATTTAAAAAGTTGTATGTGAAATCTTATTTTTTTTAAATTGATTTGTCGTTAACTCAATTTACAGATAAACATTCAAAATCTAATCATTCACAATAGGTCTACTGTTAGACACCAAGATGTATAATTATTTCAATGCCCTAATGTTTTTCAAAACCATCTTTATATACAAACTTAAAGATATACCACTTACAATAACACAGCGAGACGTCATCTGCGAAAGTCGGAACCTTGTTGAACGCATGATATTGCACTTTTATCAGGTTTTTAAAAATCTGACATGTATTTATGTAAATATCTGTTGTTTAATATTTTACAGGAGTTCGGTAATTTCTTAAAAATATTAGAAATTTTATCATTATTATTATAAAAATCAATTCAAAAAGCAAAACAAACCACAAACCTATTACAAGGTATTCTTAATTAAACTATATTCAAGTTAAAGATAGAGTGGATGTAAACAAATACATGCGCTGTTCACGTGCTTGAAACGAGCAGGAAATTCGTAAAGATTTACATACAAACCAGTATATCAAAAAATATTTAAAAAACCAAATAAAAACAAATTTGAAATGATGTTAATAATTAGACATTTGGTAATGAATAACATTTTTATTCGATGATAAAGTTAGATACAATAAATAAAAAATAAAATGAAAACGTAATATCAATCAAGCCAGACATGGACTGATATCGACGTGTAATTCCCGGGTGCAGTGGTGAGGGTTCAGCCAATCGCATTAGCCAAAATGCAGCACAGGTGCTGATCATGCATTGATCACACGCCGATCATTGTTTACATCCACTTTACCTTTAACTTGAAGTACAGTATAAATATTTTATGATTCGCACATAGTTGATAAAGAAATTTAAAAAAAAGCTCAAACAAGAAAACCATGTAGAGCGGTTTTAAGCTTGCTTTAAAATTTTTTATTAAAAAAGGTTTGAAACATACTACATTGTATTTTTAATTTCATATTATCACACTCTTCTATTTGCATTAATTACAAACGGTTTTTTCTTTCCTATGAATATTCATGTTTTTTCAGATTGCTTTTAGTTACACTCTTGTATTCACATAAATCACAAGCAAATGGTTTTTCTCCTGTATGAATACTCATATGTCTTTTCAGATTTCTTTCAGTTACACTCATGTATTCACACAAATTACAAGTAAATGGTTTTTCTCCAATATGAATTTTCATATGAAATTTCAGCTTGCTTTTAGTTACACTCCTGTATTCACATAAGTTACAAGCAAATGTTTTTTCCCCTGTATGATTACTCATATGCAATTTCAGCTTGCTGTTAGTTACACTCCTGTATTCGCATAAATTACAAGCAAATGGTTTTTCTCCAGTATGAATTTTCATATGTCTTTTCAGATGGCTTTTAACTACACTCCTATATTCACACAAATTACAGCCAAATGGTTTTTCTCCAGTATGAATATTCATATGTTTTTTCAGATTACCTTTAGTTACACTCATATATCCGCATAAATTACAGCCAAATGGTTTTTCTCCAATATGAATTTTCATATGTTTATTCAGATAGCTTTTAGTTACACTCTTGTATTCACATAAGTTACAGCTAAATGGTTTTTCTCCTGTATGATTACTCATATGCAATTTTAGCTTGCTTTTAGTTACACTCCTGTATTCACATAAATTACAAGCAAATGTTTTTTCCCCTGTATGATTACTCATATGCAATTTCAGATTGCTTTTAGTTACAGTCCTGTATTCACATAAGTTACAAGCAAATGGTTTTTCTCCAGTATGAATTTTCATATGTCTTTTCAGATGGCTTTTAACTACACTCCTATATTCACACAAATTACAAGCAAATGGTTTTTCTCCAGTATGAATATTCATATGTTTTTTCAGATTGCCGTTAGTTACACTCTTGTATTCACATAAATTGCAAACAAACAGTTTTTCTCCAGTATGGTTAGACAAATGCCGTTTAAAATGTCTTTCAGAAGTAGTCCTGTATTTACATGCATTACAAATAAATGGCTTTTTTATTAAATGCATATTTTTATGAATTTGAAGGTTGGATCTACAAGTCGTTCTAAATTTACAAATGTAACATGTAAATCCTTTGCCTTTATTTTTATTTTGGTCACCCTCGTCATAGGAATTAACTATGTCAGTTGTTTCAAACTGTATTTTGCCCACTTCATGTGTACTGCTTCCTTCAATTCCAGTTTCCTCCCTCGTATTCCATCCGAAGTTTTGGCTAATATTAGGATTAGTTTCATTGAAGTTATGTGTTTGTTCATTATTGTAAAGGACATCATCACCAAATTCACTTTTTATGTCGTCCAAGTAGGGTTCAAGTTTGATTTCCTCTTTGACGATATCCAAATCGAAATCATATTCGAGCTTAGCCTTTGAATTTATTTCAGACATTTTTTATAAAATTTCCTATAATAATACAAATTACAAAGAGTATTACAAACACCGTTTGGTAAGTAGTGACCAACCTGTAATTATTTAAAAATCCCAGCACACACCCTAAAAACACAAATAAATAACAAGGGGATAATGCCACAGCGGTAATTATTTAAGCAATAACAAAAAAATAGGTTAACTTTTGGTAGTGTTTATTATATCGACACGGTAGACGATTATACAACGTGATAAAATGGTCATAGATCTACTGTGTCTAAAAGGTGGATTCACAGCTCCGCGTTTTGCGGCATCGCAATTTTTTGAATAACCGCTCGTCATTGGTTGGTTTTTCACTACTACTGCTTTAAACCAACCAATGACGAGCGGTTATTCAAAAAATTGCGATTCCGCAAAACGCAAAACGCTCGGTAAATATAAATGTGAGCGAATAATACAAGTGCGTGCGTAAATATAAAGACTGTATAAATAAATCAATCGGTATAGTATTAGTGTTGCGTTTTTAGTATTTAAGTTGCTGTTTTGTGTTCATTGTTACATTGTTTAGATTTATTAATAAATAATTCACACCACGGACCGAAGTTTTAACTAAACGATTTAAAAACGTCACAATAATACATTTGCAATAGCAACTTGGTCGCACCAGGAAAAACCCTTTTCTCCGAAATCACTCAAGAGTAAAGGGGTGTTTTTTGGGGGTGGATCTGGTTGAAACCTTGGTGGAAACACTTTTATGATGTGCTAATAATAGGTATATTTACAATATCAACTTGGTCGCACTACGGAAAGGCCTTGGCCTGCAAGGATTAATAGTTAGTTGGTCAGCATATTAGGCATTCCCGTTCCGTTGTCAGGGTATTATATATATTTTTTTTTTATTTGAAGGGCAGTTTTTAATCATTTGCTGGCTGTTGTGGGTGTCTACTGAAGAACTGTTCCAGATCATTTACTGTATAATGTAAGAAAAATAAGGATTGTCCAAATAAATATGAATATCTACTCTTGTAGGTAGGCTACGCCACCGTTAGGTAACGCCACTAATATGAGTTGGCACCAAGACCCTCTGAATTAATATTGCATATAAGGCCTTACCGCTTCATTTAGCCAAGATGCAATTAGCAAGGACGCAGGCGCCATTTGACGTGAACTATACATTTGTGATCTATATACTCAAAGGCTCTACTCGGAAGACTGATCTATGAGATACACTAACAAGACCATTACACACGTAGTAACACACACATGACACAACCGTCTGACTTGAAGTAATGCCTATAAAGGCGATTCCGAGCAGATTGGCTATACACGCATAAAAGACACACACAAAAAATAAAGAGAAACAGTATCGCAACAGAACTTAGCATTTTTGAAAACTAATTATGGATTTGTAATCCAATCGATTAAGAAGTTAGAAGAAAATGGTATGCTTTTAATTAAGTCAATAGAAATAATTCAACATTTTCAGGCAAAAGCATGTAGTATCAAAGGACAAACAGCGAAAACAATTAATAATAAACTTGAAGCAATTCTGGCAAAAAAATGAAGGATATTAACTGTTACAAAAAATATCAAACATTTTTCAAGACGAAGTTGAAGACAGTTTAAATGTCGATGCATTACTTCTACCTAAGTTTAAGTACGCCCCAATCACTAGTGTTGACGTTGAAAGAAGCTTTTCTTTCTTCAAAAACATTTTAACTGAAAAAGGAAGAAATTTTACGGTTGACAATTTAGAAAAACATTTAATTATTAGTTGTTATCGTAAGAAAGATTAAAATTATACCTAATTCAGAATGATTAACAGCTTAGTTACATAGGTAATTAGTAGTTTTTTTTGTTTACAATAAATACTCTGTAAATAATAGGTAGGGTAAAGTCATACAAGAGCGCGCAGTCTACAAGAGTACGCATTGTGAATATTTTCCATAAATTTCGCTTATCGCTATCTAGCTTTCAATCATTGAATTAGTATAAACGTATAGAATCCTCTAATGTTGCAGTTTTCGTTGCTGGTGTGTCAAGATTGAAGATATTTGCATTACTTGTCAAACCCCTGTCACTGCTGTAACATTTACGCGGTCTAAATTAGCGTCCTAAGTGAAAGTTACGGTGCTAAACAATAGTTTGAGTGTTTCCAAGTGAAATATAGTAATATTTGGTAAGTATTTTGTAAAAATTGAACTCCAGTATCTGTGTGTTTGTTAATTAAAGACTAAAATTTACCATGCGACGGAAATATACAAGAGTACGCACTTCACATTCTACAAGAGTGCGCAGTGCGTACTCTTGTGTACTCGTATTTTCAAAATGTTAATAATATTGTAAATGGGCAATCAAACTAGGTAACGTAATTTTTTCATCTTTAGGTTTTAAAATGAGCACTTCTAAAAGAACAAGTTCAAGAAAACTGGTGTTTACAGAAGAATTAATGGAAGACATACGTAGAAAGAGGAAGGCTGTAAAAAAAGAAGCATTGCCAGGGAGTTGAATATACCAGAATCTAATTTAAGAAGTTCTAAGTGTGAAGGGCAAAAAACATGTCGGTAAAATCTCTAGTGGAGAACGAGAAGAACTGGTTACCGCAGGTTGCTGCATGAATGTCGCTGGTTATTATGTTCCACCAGCGTTGATTCTTAAAAGGAAGAGAATGAATCAAGATGTTTTTAATGGTACTATTATGGAAAACCAAAACGAAGATGGAACAGTGATTGTGGAAATGGGTTTTGACCAAAATGGATTAGCACTAGATCAAACAATTCTTCCTGAGAATTTTGACTTCTCACAAGTAGAAATTATCTTTGAAGAAGAAGACACTTTTCTGTCAGGAAATGAAAGTTCAAATAGTAAAACTGGATCAGCCATAAATGTTAAAAATATCGACATTTTTAACTTGTCAGAGGTGGAAGATATTGTAGAAGAATCCCATAATAATTCTCCCCAGGTTACTAAAGATAGCAATGAAAATCAGCTTAAAAAATACCCATTTTATCAACTCCAGAGAAAAACACTAATTTTACTATTTTACATGAAGATGTAGGCCCAAGTTGTTCCACGAAATCTGAAGAACTTAGACCTTTTCCTACATTAACAGAAAAACAGCAAAGAAGAAAACACAGCCAGAAATCAGAAATCCTGACGAGTACTCCATATAAAGATAAGCTAGAAGAACAAACAAAAGCAAAGACTAAAACTGTTAAACGAAAAATTGCCGAAAACCTTTCTGGAAAAAAGGACAATATTAAGAAAAAATCAGGAGGAAAGAAGCAGAAATGTGAAAAGAAAAAACAAATGCGGGCAAAGGTAACAAATGCAATCAGAAAAGTGAAGATGTTCTCTGTCCTGGTTGTGCAGAACAATTTTGAATTTGTCGATCCTCCTAAAGAAGATTGGATTCAATGCCATCTATGTCAGAAGTGGTGGCATGAAAGTTGCACTGCATTTATGTGGCTGGAAATTTTGAATGTGACTTATGTTTGTAATTGCGTACTCTTATATTCCACAATGCGCACTCTTGTGAATTAAGGTCTACAAGAGTGCGCATTTTCATTATTTTAATAAAGTGCCTTTTTTATGCATTTTAATGAGCTTTTGTTAATTTTTTGAAAATAAAATACTTCTGTAAGTATGTGGGTTCCTTTCTTTTCCAAATGCAGTCTATTATTTTTTAAATATAGTTTTTTATAGTAAAAAACCTCTTAGATGCGCGCTCTTGTGTACCTTTACCCTATTATGAACACTAAATGTTTTGTTTAAAAAATTATGTTTAACTTCTTTAAATAGAGGCATTCTACTTATAATAATTCTACACTTTCTGTTAATGTCAATACTAAATAAAAATAATGTGGTGGCATTTAAATAGAAGTTTGTGTTTTTAGGTAATTTTGATGTTTTAAATTTCGCGCCGCGTAAGACATGCCCTATGACGTATTTGCAACTTATGGCGGCGCCCATTGGGGTGTCATTTCTCTTACAGTATTAGCCTGTGGTATTAGCAGTCCATTTTAAGTAGGTTAAATGTACTAGTAATGGCCACTGCTCCAGTAATGGCCATATTTTTAAATAAATTCTAAATAATTATCGCCCTATGGATTCAAATTGGCAGAATTCACGCCTAAATTAAACAGTAGTTCATTTGCCACTTATCCTATATAAAGTCCGTGCAGCTGATTACGTATTTACCACCACATCTTCAGACTTACCAGACAACCGTTTATTTTAGTGACCGTGAGCATAACCCAACAATTCAGGGAACTAAATATCTCGCTAAATTTTAAAAACATATAGTTCTGCTAATTCAATAACAAAAAAATAAAGAGTGAATACGATATATAAGGTTTTTGAGTGAATAGATAGTACATCTAGCTGATCTAGAAATTTGTTTGCAAATACATTTTTATGTGCCGCTACATTCAGTATTGGTATGGAATTGCAACTAACTAGATCTATGAGTCTATCACCCTTTAAAATCATCTTGTATACTTGTCTGCGGAGCCGATGTAATAACCACCACAGTTAATCTATTTTTTTGTTGGTGCTTGCTCATTGCCAGGGTCTGCCAAGTGTTATAGGAACTGTCAAAACATTATTAACGGTTTTACGCAATGCTTCATCCCAAGAGGGCGCCGCACAATAAAATAAAGAAAGACATATCGATCGTTAATTAAATAATCTACATTATCAACACATCATTGACGTGCCAATTTTTTTTTTATAGGGTAAATTAGCTTTGCTTAGAGATATAATAATTTCGTATTTTATTGCATTCCAATAAATCTGACCACATACTCAACATCTTTGGGTAAAAGAAACGAAGGAATGTTACCTATATATTTTAATTTATTAATTTTAAGTTCCCATTCAAATAATAAATTCTTAAATCCATTTTGTTTTGAACAAAAGCATACAAAATTCTAAGAACTGGAATAAAATACTCCTACATTTTTTGTTCTTATAATATCGAAGTTAATTAATAAAATTTTGGACGAATTCAGATTAACATGGGAAATAAAAAATTGAAAATAAGAAATTATCTTACTAATTACTTTGTTGTCTGGTTCGTTAGGCACCAGTACGTGAATAAACAATGAACGTTCTATTAAGAGAATATTTGAGCTAAGACAGATGTTTTACAGTTTTACTAATCTTACCACAAAACTAAAAACTTCATAATACCCCTGATCACATAACAATGTTATGTGATAATACTGTAATTGTCTGCTTTTAGAATACAATGTAACATCTCTAAAAAATTTAAAAAGCTTTAAAGCATGGCATCTGCAGTTAAAATTTTCCATTGTTTGAATAATATTGATAATATTTGATATTTATATATTTCTGATAATTACTAGAATAAAAAGTTCTTCATCGATGCGTCTATAAAACCCTCCGCACTACGCCTCTGCATAAATTTCATAACGATTTTAGTCATGCGTCTGTTTATAATTCAAAAAATTTCCGAATCAGCAATTTTAAAATTAACTGTTGTTGAAGGCGTTTGCTTAAATAACATATTTATGGGAATTTTAGTAAAATAAATGTGGCGATCTCGCTTTTGTAATCTGTGGAACATCTGTTTGGTGTGTAAGAAAATAGTTCAGTGTTAAATATTGGTGAACGTAAAGAGCGTTTAGAGTTACCCGAATTACTTCAAGTCACTGTAAGTATATTCTATAAATTATGGAGATGTACTTAATAATAGTAATAGAATTAATAAGTTCATGTCATTAATAAGTTTTTGCAAAATCAAAATCATGTGCTAAAATGATTAGGTATAGGTAGACTATTACAGCTAGAAATATGATGTAACGACCGATTGGACTGTGTCATGGTTGACGGAGAAAACTCCACGTCTCACACATTATCGTGGTTGTGGTTGTAGCTGTTTACGTTGTTTGTGATTTTTAAGTATTAGCGTTGATTGATAAATTTCAGTTACTTCAATCAACAAGTGTCATAAACCATTTTGTTTGTAAAAGCTCAATAAACCAAAATTCTAAATTATTTTCTTGACAATCCCTAATTAAGTAATTTTTTTGTTTAGAAAGTGAAAGTGAAGAAAGAAGTGTTAGATGTTCTAGCAGAAGGAAAAATGTTCCCCTTCATACATTCGCCGCTCCTATAAACGAAGAGGCAAAATTCAAACGGTGGTTCGCCTTACAGAAATCGTCAACTAGACAATTACCTGGTAATAAAATTTGATTGCCTTATAATTGTTCTATTAGATAATTTTACTGTTTCTTTTAGAATCGAATGCACTTGAGGAGATTGTATCAAGTACTCTTACAGGGGAGCACCGGTACTTACCACTGTGGAGACTATTCCCAAGGTTCCCTTGTCCTCCAACGGTTTATTACGCAAGTATGTAGTTCCAGAGTCTCCTGAATATAAAAAGTGAATACCCTCTGCATCTACAGATTTTCGTCAAGATTCTGAATTTGACCTAGTTATGTAAGTGGGTTTGTAGTCAAAAATTTTACCTACATTCCGACGTTGCCGGACTTTCTTAAGTAACATACTGCACGCTAGGGAAGTATCTGCTGCACATTCCTTTGTTATGATTAAAGAAGTAAGGGAAAATGACAATACTTTTACATTAAAATATTGTAGCTATATTGCAGGTATTAATTCTATATTAATCATCTTTTGTACATAATATGTAATATGCTACGTTGTATTTTATAATTAAAAAATATTTTTAAGAATACTGTTACATATACATGTATCTTGATAAAATTATCAAATTTAATTTTAATAGTTGTGAGCATATGACTCGTTTAGAAAATGAAATAGTGATACAATTTACTCGCTTTGTGTTACATATTTATTGTAATAATATAAACAAAATATTGGTAGAAAAACAAAGTGTTTCCGCCAGTGCAGCAGATATATTACGGCATAAATAACGTTATAGAACTTTATAAGGCTGGCTTCAAATATAAAGAATAATTCAAATTTTAAGCAAGCTTTTTCAATAAGATTATAGCGAGTTATAGCCAAATGATTTGTAGACTTACGAGATTGTTAGGGTGCAATAGACATTTTGATTTTATATAAATTTGTCGATTGTAAATATATGCAGCAATGAATGGTCTGTATAATCATTATATTTGCTTAAAACATGTTCAAATCATATTACAGATAGTAAAAATTTATGAAATATCTTTTTTAATTAATGTGTTTGAATTTAGGAAATCTTTATATGTGTAGTATGTAGTATGTACGATATACTATCTTCTATTTAACATTTATTGAAACTGTTCACCCCCAAAGAATGATTCTTTACTAATTTGATTTTTTAAAAATGGAATGTGTTATAGGTATGTTATATGTATTATTAATAAAATAACTATGTTTGTTAAACTGTTTGTTTTTTTTATAGTTTATATTAGTAAAGTGATAATTTAACATTCTAATTATTTATTTAGCAAATGTTTTCATAAAAACGTCTATTAAAGCACCTTTATAGTTTGTAATATACGTTTTCAATGGAAATATTTACTAAATAAAAAATTAGAACGTTAGAATTATATCAATTCATAATAAAATATCAAAAACTATTAAATGGGTCATGGAATGTGGGTCACCCGATAGTTACAATGCTTCATCCAGAGATGGCGCAACGCTGTTTTACAGCTTAGCATGGAACATGTCCTTCTATTATAGGGTGTTCTGTGCTCATTGCTTGGTGTTTTGTCTGTTTGTGTGTGCAGGGATACATTTTTATATGTATTTTTAAATAATTACAAGTTAGTTACTAGTTACCGAACGCTGTTTGTAAATCTATTTGTGATTTTTTGTTATTACAGGAAATTGTATAAAAATGACCGAAACAAATTCAAAAGCTAACCTCGAATATGATTTCGATTTGGATATCGTCAAAGAAGAAATCAAACTTGAACCCTACTTGGACAATATGAAAAGTGAATTCGATGACAATACCAAACAAAAACATTACTTCACTGACACTAACACTAATATTAGCCAGAACTTTGGACGGAATACGAAGGGTGAAACTGCAACTATAGACAGTTGTGCACGTGAAACGGCTAAAATAAAAGTCGAAACAACTGATGCAGTCAATCTTTTGGAAGAGGATAACCAAATTAAAAATAAAGGGAAAAGTTTTGCATGTGATGTTTGTGAATTTACAACGATTCGTAGATCCCATCTTCAAACTCATAAAAATATCCATTTAATAAAAGATCCATTTATTTGCAGTGTATGTGCATATAGGACTACTTCTAAAGGCGATCTGAAAGGACATATGAGTATTCATACTGGAGAAAAACTGTTTGCCTGTAATTTATGTGAATATAGGAGTGTATTTAAAAGCCGTGTGAAAACACATATGAGGATTCATACAGGGGAAAAGCCATTTGCCTGTAATTTATGTGAATACAGGAGTGGAAGTAAAAAAAATCTGGAAAGACATATGAATATTCATACTGGAAAAAAACCGTTTGCCTGTGATTTATGCGAATATAAGAGTGTAACTAAAAGTGATCTGAATAAACATATTAGAATTCATACAGGAGAAAAGCCGTTTGCCTGTAATTTATGTGAATACAGCAGTGTATCTAAAAGCAATCTGAAAGTACATATGTGTATTCATACTGGAGAAAAACCCTTTATGTGTAAAATATGTGAATATAGGGGTGCGATCAAACGAACGTTGAAGGAACATCTGAAGATTCATACAGGGGAAAAGCCATTTGCCTGTGATTTATGCGAATACAGGAGTGTATGTAAAAGCTCTCTGAAAAAACATATTAGAATTCATACAGGAGAAAAGCCGTTTACCTGTAATTTCTGTGAATACAGGAGTGTACGTAAAAGCTCTCTGAAAACACATATTAGAATTCATACAGGAGAAAAGCCGTTTGCCTGTAATTTATGTGAATATAGGAATGCATTTAAAAGTAAGCTGAACGCACATATGAGTAAACATACAGGGGAAAAACCCTTAGCCTGTAGTTTTTGTGAATATAGATGTGTAACTAAAACACATTTGAAAAGGCATATGAAAATCCATGGGAATAAAAAATAATTTGCTTTTAAAGAAGCAGACGGATCAGCCGACGATTCATTTGTCAACTCTGCAGATGCATCACTTAATTTTATTTTAACATTGGCTTGACTTGACAAAAGCGCATTTATTTATGGATGTAAATAGTGATGTGGGTAAATTCATGATTTTTTTTAAATACCATCAAATGTTCCAATTAATTTATAAGTTATTAATTTCTTTAAAAATAATAAACCAAATTAGTATTAAAGATGTTGAAATGTTAGCAAATAAAGCAATTGTTTTGTTAATTTTTATTTAATTTTTTCTTGTGTTGCTAAGTTAATTATAATAAAATAAACTGACAAAGCTTTTCAGGTTTAATCAGTACATTCATAGAACTTTTAGCAGTTTTGTTTAAATCAGAGAAGCATAAAATGTAATTTGTGTTTATTAATTTTCAAGGTAAGAACTTTAAATATCTATCAGATGATCAGTATCATAAATTAGTTAGGTATTTGTTTTGATTGTGGTTTTAGAATTATTTTTAATATTTGTCAAGGCGGTTTTATGGCTTAATAATTTCAGAGTTCACATTCTGATTAAGCTGCACAGGCTTAAATTCTGATGGTAGCACTGGAAATTTCTACAAGCCATCTAGATTTGTAGATAACACCAAAACGGTTGCTATTTTGAAAAACGATTAAAAGTTAATGATGAATGTTTTATCTCGCCCCATTACTCACCTGTTTTATCAGAAAACTGATAAATGCTCCAACCAACATAAGTTTCTTATTATTTTTTTAATTTAATTTAACTGCATATTTAGAATCTACTCAGTAGAACAATAAGTAATAAGTAAATTGTTGTCATGTCCTTGAAGTTTCTCATGATACCTTGTTCCTATTCTATTATACCGAGAATTTACTATAACGCGCAATATTAAAACTGGGAGTTGCTAGATAACGATTTTCTACAATAATGTAGTAATATTGTTGTATATACGTAGTCATAGAAACTATAACTTTCATATTGCGCGTTATGATAACTTCTCGGTATTTCTATTATCTCGCATTACTGATACTTGTGGACATGTACTATGTCTTGTTGTAAATGTGACCTAGGTCGATTCATTTACCCTTATGCTTCATTTAGTTAACCGCTTTTGCAGAGTGTTCAGGTGAAGTTGTAGATTAAGTGATGCTATTAGTGGGCCGTCGTTTGTTGAAAGCAAAGCTGCGTCATCAGCAAACATGGAGATTGTTGTATTTCCAGGTGTAAGAATATCGGCAGTAAACAACAGATAGAGAAAGGGGAACAGTACACTTCCCTGCGGCACTCCTGATTTTATTTCATGATATCCAGATATTGCATTGTTGAATTTGGTTTGAAAGAATCTGTCAGACAGAGCAGCCGTAGCAAGCAAGTTTTATTTTATATAAAAGGCCGATGTGCCGGACGTTATCGAAAGTTTTGGCTACGTCTATGAAAACTCCAATACATTTTTCGATCTTTCAAACTTTTAGCTATCGTATTTATTATCCTATGGGCTTATTGAATCGTGGAGTGGCCTTCTCAGAAACCAAACTAGTGGTCTGCAATAATGGTATTTAGTTCTAGGTTTTCTTTTATCCTTTTCAGTAGTAACTTTTCAAACACTTTCGACATGATGAGGAGGAGGCATATAGTCTTTCTAGGAATGTTATTAGGTCATATCCAGGCTCTTTATAGTTGTTTCGACACCTTATCTTCTGCCGGCGAAAATGGTTTTATGGGGTAGGATAACCGACAAGGAATGTTTAGGAATTCTTTTATTTAATTATCGTTATTCTCTAGATTAGGAGGAAAAGGTTCAAATGTTTGAAAGAGTTGATTAGCAAACACGTTTGCTTTATCAAGTTCTGATCTAGTCCAATTCCCATCTGGCTTTCAAATTGGTGCCACATAGTGTTTTATGGCCTTCTATATAGTTTGATCGTCTGTTGATAAATGCGTAATATAGTACCTATTCAAAAGTTGCATAATGGGAATTAAGTATAGCTCTGTGTAATTGGCGGTTAAGTCTATTGTACTCAGTTTTATCGACAGCATTTCTTGATCGTTGCCATCTACTTCTGTTGGGCTAATTCTCGTATATGCTATGGAATGTTATCATTTGCAGTTGTGAATTCTTGTACTGGAGTCGATTGCCATGCTGCACGTTGTAACAGTGTTGTTAGGTACTCAACAGCCGCATCTAGATTTTCAGGTTGTTTTATCCTTACAATCAATGAGGCTTGTGGTATTTTTTAGATATTTTTGAAACTCATGCGAGTTTGTTTTCTTGGAGCACAGGCGAGGTGCTGCTGGTTTATAGATTTTATTCACACGGAGTGTTATAATTACTGGGGTATGGTCAGAAGATAGATCCAGATTTGATTCGGTTTTTGTATAGATGTCTGAAGTACCATTAATTACTGCAAAATCCAACAAAACGGGAAGTTTGTCTGGATCCGTTAGCCAGTACATTGGCTCACCAGTTGAAAGGTATTTAAAATTATGTTGGTGGATTATGCACAAGAGGTTTCTTCCTTTTGTTGTTAGTCTGGAACCCCAGTCAGTATGTTTGGCATTCCAATCTCCCGCTGCTAGAAATGTATTCCTCAGGGTTAGCAGGAAGTCTTTATATTCTTCACAAGCTATAGATACAGAGCTCGGCAGACTGTATACGGCTGATACGACAAGTGACCATGACTGAAGGCTAATCCTTATTTTTGTAGATTGAATTTTATTGGTTTGCTATGAAGATAATATTCACTACGTAAAAGTGCAGACTTGATAATAACATAAGTTTCCTGTAATAATTTTACTTATACCAGGACATTTATTTATTGTCAAGTTTTCCTAATTTCTGGGTTTTCTTCTAATTGTTTATTAAATTTAGAACAACAGCTATATGTATGTAAGGGTAACGACTTCGTAATATAGAAAAAAGTCTTTAAATTTCGGGAACATGGATTCGTCAGAGATCAGTGCAGACTTACGCAAGGTAAATTATACATTAATTAACCAGACAATTACTTCATATCTTTATATACACTTTAATATTATAAAATTATATGAACATGTGTTTTTATTTGTTAATGTAGGAAGAACCTGTTAAAAGGATACTTGAGCAAGTTAATTCGCTTAAGGCGAGTGTTTTTGTTAGATTTCGATGTCAGCAAAATACATCAGCTATAGAAAATACAATGGTAGATATGTATTGAATCTTGAATAAGTTGTTAATGTAAATGTTTTATGTGACAACTCTTACCAAGAGTTTTGTAGTTACTATTGTCAAACGTCCTTCAGTTTTGGAGCGTATATGAAGAGAAAGACGATAAGACGAATTGGGCACAAATGCGTCATACGATCCAAATAAACTAAATGTTTGCTTCTTATATTGTTACTATCATTAACGTTGCCTTTTAATTACAGGACATAAATAAAGAACCACTCTTACTAACTTTAAAGCAAGAGAGTAAAAACATACATATTTTGCATAAATCATTTGTTATTAATTTCTCAGTATCGTTTTCGTTAGTAGCTTCCTGGAATAATAGCCGAAATATCAAGTAAATATTGTATTTAAAACCAACTTTATATTTTGTAAAATTCCATATTACAGCTATATTCTTTAATTAAAAATTATAGTGCAATTTATTATCGTAGCAATGTTCATGGTTTTCTAAAGAGAGAATTCCTAAGGTTTACCTTGTTTTGTTTACGTTAAAATCTTATTTTAGTGAACAGGGTTCCCATAAGATTTTTAAGCTAAAATTAAAAAAAGGAAAATACCTATCAAAGAGGTGTTCTGATTAAGTACTATGCAATATTTAACAAACTCTAATTTCTCTTTGGAAAATTCCTAAAATTTTTTTAATTTTGTAAATATTTGCATATTTTGAATGTTATTAAAGCTGTCAAAAATTTGGCTCATTGATGTTTAGCTTTGCTCTTCTGACTTTTTTGGAAGTGACAATAGAATTGAATTACTTACATGACATTGAAACTAATTTTATAAATCTGAATACACAGCAAAGTAAACTAATTATTTAGGGCCAATTTCATGTATCTTAAATTTTATTGTACATAATGGAATAACAAACATTTGAACACGTTTTAAATTTGCTAGTTATACACATGCTAAAGTTGCTTGAAACAAAATTAATTGAAAAATTTAACACTTATAGGAGGCCAAGCCATATGTAATTTCTTTTTGAACTCATGGTACAAACCTATTACAAGCTCTAGCTGTTCGATAAAAAATTAAGGTATCAGCACTTACACTTCGTAAGGAAATATGGCCAGCAACACAGAAAATTTATTATAAAGGTGATAATTTTAATCTACGAGGAAGTGACAAATATATAATTTTTCATCGCCATTATTAAAGCACAGTTTTATCTAAACGTGGATACTCTTAATCTGTATCTGCAACTTTTTTTACCTTTCGGTGTCGAGGCTGATGCGTTGGCATATGTGGCTTTTACAGGTGTAATGTACAATCTGGCACGATTCTGCAGGTTGTGTGATTGGTGCATCGTTTAATACCAACATACTGCACCATGTGTACGTAGTGTGTGTGCATGTATAGAACCTTGTTACTCTGCCTCTTAGGCCTGTATTCGGAGGGAACGTCGTTAATTGACAATGACGAATGGTCACCAGGATTTGATTCCAACCTCCAAATTGCAGGAAAATCCTGCCCCCATCGAAAGATTCGAACCAAGAACTAACGTAATGCTAGCCCGATGCTCTGCCATTGCGCCGTCCTGACATCAAGGGTATTCTTACTTACTTACTTATCCGGTCCTCTTCTACCTTTCAGTGTAGAGGATTTCTAGTTAAGTTTTGATTTTCCTCGCAAAAGTCTTTCCATTTTTTTCTGTCCTTTCTTGTCCCCATGGCACTGTTCCACTCACTATTATTTTTACTTACAACCCCGACTATTTGCTAATCCCAAGTTTCTGGGTTGCCCTCAGTGCGAATAAATCTTTCGCCTTTTTTGGGTTCACCCTTAGTATGTATTAATATTTTATGATACGCATAGTTGATAAAAGAGATAAAAAGCTAAAACAATAAAACCGTGTAAAGCGACTTTAAGCTTGCTTTAAAATTTTTTATTCAAAAATGTTTGAAACATACTACATTATATTTTTAATTTTATATTGTCTTTAGTTACACTCCCGTATTCACATTAATTACAAACGGTTTTTCTCTCCTATGAATATTCATATGTTTTTTCAACTTGTTTTTAGCTACACTCCTGTATTCACATAAATGACAAGCAAATGGCTTTTCTCCTGTATGAATTTTCATATGTCTTTTCAGTGTGCCTTTAGTTACACTCCTATAATCACATAAATTACACACGAAAGGTTTTTCTCCAGTATGAATTTTCATATGATATTTCAGTGTGCTTTTAAATACACTCCTGTATTCACATAAATTACAAACAAATGTTTTTTCTCCAGTATGAATTTTCATATGCAATTCCAGCTTGCTTTTAGTTAGACACTTGTATTCACATAAATTACAAGCAAATGATTTTTCTCCTGTATGATTACTCAAATGCAATTTCAGTTTGCTTTTAGTTACACTCCTGTATTCACATAAAATACAAGCAAATGGTTTTTCTCCTGTATGATTACTCATATGCAATTTCAGCTTGCTTTTAGTTACACTCCTGTATTCACATAAATTACAGGCAAATGGTTTTTCTCCAGTATGAATTTTCATATGTTTTTTCAGATTGGCTTTAGTTACACTCCTGTATTCACATAGATTGCAAGCAAATGGTTTTTCACCAGTATGAATTTTCATATGATATTTCAGCTTGCTTTTAGTTACACTCCTGTATTCACATAAATTGCAAATAAACGGTTTTTCTCCAGTACGGTTACACAAATGCAGTTTAAAATGTCTTTCAGAAGTAGTCCTGTATTTACAAGTATTACAACTAAATGGCTTTTTTATTAAATGCATATTTTTATGAGTTTGAAGTTTGGATCTGCAAGTCGTTCTAAATTCACAAATGTCACATGTAAAACCTTTGCTTTTATTTTTATTTTGGTCACCCTCGTCATACGGATTAACTGTATCAGTTGTTTCAAAATTTATTTCGTCCACTTCATCTGTACTGCTTTCTTCAATTGCAATTTTCTCCCTTGTATTCCATCCGAAGTTTTGGCTAATATGATTAGTTTCATTGAGGTTATGTTTTTGTTCAATATTGCAAAGGATATCATCACCGAATTCAATTTTTATGTCGTCCAAGTAGGGTTCAAGTTTGATTTCTTCTTTGACGATATCCAAATCGAAATCGTATTCGAGCTTAGCCTTTGAACTTATTTCAGACATTTTTTATACAATTTCCTATAATAATACAAATTACAAAGGGTATTAAAAACACTGTTTGGTAACTAGTGACTAACCTGTACCTCATTATTTAAAAATACATATAAAAATGTATCCCTCTACACTTTACTGCTACACACACTAAAAACACAAATAACAAGGAGATAATAATGCCACAGCGATAAGCAATAACAGAAAAATAGGTTAAATTTTGGTAGTGTTTATTATATCGACACCGTAGATTAGTGATGGGCAGGTAGTAACTATTCGTTAGTTTAGTATTCATTACTCGTTAGGATTCGAAGTACCGAATACCCAGAAATAAATGTATTCGGTACTTCTAGTGATTAGTTACTATTATCGTTTTAGGTAGTTTTACTCGGCCTTTCACGAGTTCTAATAATTGCTTTCAAAATAATTAGGTATCAATTACTTCATTCTCAGTCATAACAAATACTAGACTACATGACAGTTATTGCGTAATTTATGAACTATACACCTACTAACTGCGTAAATAAAGTTGATGGTAATTTGAAGCTATCGAAGCTGAAACCCAAACAATATTTAGATTTGAATATATCCTTCTTTACCCATTTTTTTAAATATTTTAAATCGACTGTAAATAAAATTGTAAATATTTTTAGTTATTTATATTATGTTCGAAAATAGAACCACAGGATCGCGGTTATGGTTCGAGGTTCCTGAACGGTTACGGTTCGCGTTTTATTTTCGAACGGCGTGATTACAGATAACCTATAAAACAACTGTCACTTTCTTGCGCGAATGGTCTGTAGTGTGTAGTAGTTGTGAGTTTGAGGTTATGTCACAATATTTTACCACGAAACCGCGTTCAAATCGCGGTTACTGTGGTACGCAGATTTGACCACAGCGTTCAGGAACCGCGTTCGTAAATAGTACCGGTTTCCTGAAAAAACTAACCGCGGTCCCGTGGTTCTATTTTCGAACATAATATTAAGCAATAGTTCATTGTACATATTTTAGTTTGTTTTTTTTTTAAATATATTTTTATAATAGGATTTGAATAGCTACGAGTAGACGATTACGAATCTTTGCGACGCTCCGATTAAGTTCTCGTACGTACATCGAGGATTCGAATAGCTACGAATACGAATCTTACGATGCTCCGATTTAGTTCTCGTACGTATATCGTTAGTGGAATACCGAATAGGTACTTTGAACGAATACTGGATCCGAAAGTAAAGATTCGGTACTCAATAGCGAATACTTTGAACGAATACTGGATCCGAAAGGAAAGATTCGGTACTCAGTAACGAATACTGGATCCGAAAGTAACGAATGAGTACGGGTAATCAAAATACCCTAACTTCCCATCGCTACCGTAGATCATTATACAACGTGATTAAATGGTCATAGGTCATAGATCTAGGTAGTTGATTATTATTTATTATTATTATTATTATTTAGCCTGTGCAAATCCCTATATAGGGCAAAAAGGTCTCCCCTTTTTCTCTTATTCTTTTTGTACCTTCTCAAATCGACTCACTTATTAGTGAGGGGGTTTTGGTCTACTCTCCCATAGTGATCGGTCCTCGTGGGAGAGGGGTAGATTACAAAATATAAATTATCTCCTATAAAATACAAAGTAGACTCTTAAATGACAACTTGACGAGAGTTCTGCCTAATCCGAGACCAATAAAGAATATAGCGGCACATAAAAGTTTATGTATCTACAAACAAATTTCTAAATCAACTAGATGTAATACCTACTTATTTTTTAATCACTTCGTACGGGGTGAGTATAAAAATAAATAGTAATAGTTGTTGATTATACAAGACGATAAAATGGTATTTTATCTTCGAGAGCCGACACGCTAATTACGCTCGAGAAGATAATTAAATTTTATCGTCGTGTATAATGTTCTATTTTTTTCTATAGCATTAATTTATTTTAAAGGAAAAAAATTATAAATAAATTTTATTTCAATATAACATTTGACATTGACGTTTAAAATTATTACTAATCAAGTCACGTTTTAAAATCTCATTAGTATGGGCGTTGCTAGGAATGCTAGGGTTACAAACAATAAATAAATAGTATATTACATACCGAGGTGGAAAGTAGTTTCATTACTGTCGAGAGATAATTATAGTTAACCGAGACGCGAAGCGTCGAGGTTTACTAAGTATATCTCGAGACAGGAATGAAACTTTTCACCAAGGTTTGTATACCATTTCATTTTCAACCATACATACCCACCCGGGTAGAATGTAACAGTCAGTAAAGGTCAATTTTCCAAGTTACAAAACAGTTAGTAATAACGTCATTACATATATGGTTGAAAATAATAGTATATTACATGCCAAGTTCAGAAAAGTGGATTTTTACTAGACGAGTACCTATGACAAGTTTGAGTAGTGTTAAAGATGTTGTTGAAACGTTGGCAAATAAAGCAATTGTTTTGTTAGTTTTTGTTTAATTTTTTCTTGTGTTGCTAAGTTAATTATAATAAAATAAACTGAGGAAGCTTTTCTGATTAAATCAAGTACATTCGTAGAACTTTTGGTATTTTCGTTTAAATCGGAGCAAGCGTAAAATGTTATTTGTGTTTAGTTATTTAAACTTATAATTTTCAAGATAAGAACTTTAAATATCTATCAGATGATCAGTATCATAAGCTAGTTATTTCTTTCGATTGCGGTTTTAGAATTATTTTTACTATTTAGCAAGGCGGTTTAGTGACTCTGTAGTTTTATATTAATTCAAAAATTAGGTACTTACACTATTATAACAAATCCTAAATATTAAAACTTTTTATTAATTTGTAGAAAGCAAATGGAAAAGAGGAATTGACCCCAAACGCAAAGTTGTTATACCAAGAGGCTATCTAATATTAAGAAGAAAAACAACCTTAATTTTAGAAAAGTGTTCGAACTAATTTTATTTCGACACCTGCAGTGAAAGAATTTTTTATAAGTCGAATTAGTAATGTATTTTGTCGAGATTCTGAACTGAACCTGGCTGCCTTGGGTTATGTAAGTGAGTTTATAGCCAAAAATATTTTACCTGATTTCCAAGGCTGTTAAACTCGCTTAGGTAACATACTGCATACTGGGGAAATTTGTACTGCTGCTGCCTTTGTTATGGCTCAACAAGTAAGTGAAAATAGCGGCTTAAATATTGTAGTCATAGTTTTACTTCTATTATTAATACTATATATAATAATAAAAAGGCCAGGGTGGCGCAGTGGTAAGAGCTTCAGGCTAGCGTTACGCTAGTCCCCGGTTCGAATCTCCCTGGATGCAAGACTTCCCGGAGATCGGTATCGAGCCCTGGTGACCATTCGTCGTTGGGCACCTAATTAACGACGCTCTCCTCCGAATACAGGCCTAAGAGGTAGAGTAACAAGGTCACACACATACACTTACATTACACTCTACACATGGTGCAGTATGTAGGTATAAACGGCGCACCAATCATATAACTCGCAGCGACGATTCGGGTTGTGCATTGCACCCGTTAAAAACCACATACGCTAACGCATCAGCAAAAAGCCATAGGCCTTCAGGCCTGAAAGTGCTGCACATACATATATAATAATCACTTATGTATATTACCACAATTTTTACATTCGATGAACGTTTTAAAAACAATTCCGTTACCTGAAGAAAACCGTAGTTTAATTTTAATTATTGTGAACACACTAGTTAGGTATTAAAAATCTAAAATAATCAAAGAATTTTCACAACTTATATTATATAATTACGATAATTAAAGAAATACAAAGTTGATTTTCACAAAATTTTATTGCTGTCCCATGACAATTGTTTTGCCAAACGTTGGCATCTTCAGATGGTGAGTATAAGACTGACTAAAAATGACAATTTACATACACATGTAAACTAAAAATAAATAAGAACATAATAAAAAATTTTTTTTTTTAATTTTACACAGAAATATACCTAAATTTTACGGGGTTCAGAAGAGTTTTACAAAAGTAGGATTGGGGTAACGGTTTCTTCAGAAAGCCGACAAGGTAATAAATTTATTTACACAGAAGCCCGAAATAGATTGAGTAAGGGCGATTGGTTTAAATCTACTTGTTCATTTAACAGACAATTTAAATTTTTACGTTTATTAATTTCTAAGCATTCAAGTAACGACAATTTCAAACCCTTATTTTCATTTTGAAGGATCTTGAAATTATCGTCAAATACATGTTTTTCATCTAACAAAAGCCTAGCATAATTTGAATCAGAAAATCAACTTTGTATTTCTTTAATTATCGCATTATGGATTTTCATCAAGTAAAAGTCGATTCAATCAATTATATAATTACTGTAAAAACATTATTAAAATTATAGCTGGAAACCGAAATGCTAATGCAGATATTTTACAAGGTAGCAGAATTATATAAAATATTTATAAAACTCAATTTTTAAGGTCTTTTATTATTTTTCTTATGAATTTTATATTTATAATAAAATAATGTATTTGAAACTTTTTAGTTTATTTTATCTAATTGTTTATTTAGTGAATAGTTTTCATAAAAACGTTTCTATTTTTATGAATTTTAAGGAAAGTCGCTTATCAAGGTGCATTCCCAGATATTTAACGTTATCTTGTTCGGGCATCTGGTTTTCGTTTAGGTTTACTGGAGGACATATTTCTTTTCTTAGTATAGGTAAATGTAACATGCACTGGCTTGTTTTCGTTTACCTTTATTTGCCAGATTTTCGACTAGTCTTCTATCTTCTTTAAGTTTCTTTGGAGTATTTGTGACGCTGTGTTTGGGTTGTTATGGGATGCAAGCACGGCAGTGTCATCTGCGTAGGTGGCTAGGAAGATCTGCAGTAGGTATAAAGCAGATATAACACTGGTCTCAAAATACTGCTGTGTGGAACACCAGACTGTATTGGGTAGAGCGGAGTCAGTTCTTCCTGGTATTTGACTTAGACTTAGAAGTATCTCTCGGCTAGGTAACATTTTAACATCTTCTAGAAAACTTGCAGATGCTTTTTTATCTTGTATAGAAGTCCTGTGTGCCAAACCTGATCGAAGGCCTGGCTCACATCTAAAAATGCTGCAGAACAGTATCTCTTCAACTGCAAGTCATGATTGATTTTTGTAGCTATTCTGTGAACCGGTTCAATGGTAGCGTGCCCCTCTCTAAATCCAACCTGCTAATCTGGGATAAGATTTTTTTCCAAAAGAGTTGGCTTCATGCTTCATTTGTAGCAATAAAAGTTTCTCCAAAAGTTTACCTATGACCGGGAGCAGGCTAATTGGTCTCTGTATGATGTAACTTCTTCTGCGTTCTTTCCTGGTATTGGAATTAAGATTATTTGTGCTACTTTCCACTGTTCCGGGAAAATCTTAGTCTAAGAGTAGCATTAAATATACACGTAATCATTTTTATTTCCTTTATAGCCAGGAGCTTTGTTTAACTTAAGGTTTTTTATACTTGAATCAACTTCAAACACTTTGAATGGTTTAATGATTTGCGTTATTTGGATATTTTCTTAGATAAGTTCGTGTATTTCTCTTTCTTCTTCAGCGGAGCAAGTTTGAATAAATGCTTGAAATATCTGTGTTAAGTGGGTGGCAAAGACAGCTGCTTTCTCGTTAGGACTTTTTGTCCACTTTCCATTTGCTATTCCGATTGGTGGAACTGTTACTTGTGGTGGCTTGAGCTTTCTATTGGCTTTCCACACTGAATAATTATTGTCGTTTGAAACAGAAAGTCTGGATAGATCTTGTATTGCTTGGTTTTTAATATTATGCAGGAGAGATTGCAATTGTGTTGCTTTACTAAATAATAATCTAACATGAAAATCCTTATCATACTTTGACAATTAAAACATTTAAAAAAACGGCTGGTTGTTTGTGATAGATATCGTCGCAATCAGTTTGACCAGATAGTCGTCCCTAAAATAGGTATATGTATATCCTTATAAAAGTGACTTTTTCTCGACTACTACTAGAACTTTCAATATTTAATTTCAATATACGGAGATCTTGCTCCTTTATCATCAATAATTCTTAAGTACCTACAGAGAACTTACTTTACTTTAATTTGAATATTGCATTCATTTTAGAAATGATTGTAAACATAATATACAAAAAAAAAGTAGTCAGTCAAAACACTACAATTTTTGTCTCAAATTTTTATAATACAACAATGAAGACATGGCGAAGAAATATAGTAAATAAGAACTTTAAATGAATACGTATACTGGGTGTTACTTTTTTAACTAAAAGCAGTGTATATAATGTGACAAAGTTAACAAATAAATACGTTACAGTTTTTATTGTTACTATTGGAATTGAATTAATAAACTAATCTTGAAAATTAAAATTATAAAGAAATATCTATACTGAAATGGTCTTGCTCTTTTAAAAGATTTTATTTAAGTTTAATTTATTTATTTTTTAAGCCCACATTCAATATTTAAATTATCCCTTGCTTTGCTCTTTAATTTACTTAATTGTTTGCATTGCTCTTATCTCAGGTCGTTAATTAGGTTCCTTGTTTATTATTTTTCTAAGTTTATTTTTAACCAAAATAAAATAAATTACTCAAATAATTATAATGCAGATTTTATTTATCGTTTATCCCTATCAACCCTGCCTTAAAATTAACTTAATATTATCCTTTAAACTCACTATGTATTCTTGGCTCCTTTTTTTCTTTTCCAAAATTTTCAATCTTCCCCAAATTCCAAAATTCCAATTTTCCCCAATTACCAAAATTCCAATTTTCCCCTGTTTTTCTTGTCCCCTTTCTAAATTGTCCCCCTTTTTGAATTTCTCCCTCTCGAACTACTGCTGTTGAAGTTCTTCTGCTGATCCTCTCCTACTAGAACTGCTCTCTCACTTAACTGCTTGAAGCTCAATCTTTATTTTTCGTTTCTTCAAAATCCACCCTCCTTTTACTGGACACTGGTTTCTTTTGATTTAACTTTTTATTCAAAATTCACCCTCCTTTTACTGGACACTGGTTCCTCTTGATTTCACCTTTTGTAATTGATTAATTCTCGAATATTTGCTCTTTTTATGGGAGCAAACCAAATTTGATGTTGCTTCGTCGATTACCAATTTTCAACTAACTATTTAATTTGTTTATTATGTTTACTGGATATTTTTATCCCCATTTGTTTTCCACTTTTAAAATTATTTACATCGTTTCTAATAGTAACTTATTTTACATTTCTATAACTACCAATTTAGCTAATTATTACTAACAAACATTATAACAATAACTTATTTACATTTCCACATAACTTAAATCTAATCTAGCTATCTTAAAATTATATTACAATTTTTATTAATAATTTAAAATCTGCATTACTTATATTTGGCAAAATAACGTTTTTCTTTTATAAATTAAACAAACAACTTAACCTTAATTATATACATCCAATTAAATATCATCTCAATACATATAAAACTTTATAACGGATAATACCTTGCTGCTAAAGAAAGAAAAATGCCATTTTTTTAAATATACTTATATTTTAAATTAATCTACAAAAGACTAATTTTCATGAAATTTGATTTTTTCATTCTATAGCAGCAAAGAAAAAGGGTGGTTCTATGTTTATTTCAATATACTAACTCTTTTAGTTGTTGTGATTTGAAAGTACAAATTTCAGCTACTTGGTCTGGTACTAAACCCCCTTTAATTATAAATGTATTTTTTTAAGGCTACGTCACTTTTAACCCCAACTACTCCTTCAAATTTCTATCGTTTAAAAGCAAATTATTTTTAATTTCTGTGGATTTTCATGTGATTTTTTAAGCTTGCTTTAGATGCACTTCTATATGCACATAAATTACAGGCAACCATTTTTTCTCCAGTATGAATATTCATGTGCCTTTTTAGAACGCTTTTTCTTGTACTCTTATATCCACATATATCACATAGAAACTGTTTTTCTCCAGTATGGATCCCCATATGTTTATTCAGATCACTTTTAATTACACTCCTATATTCACATAAATCACAGGCGAAAGGTTTTTTTCCTGTATGTTTATTCATATGCGATTTCAGATTGTTTTTAGTTACACCCCTGTATTCACATAAATTACATGCGAAAGGTTTTTTTCCTGTATGTTTACTCATATGCGATTGCAGATGGCTTTTAGTTACACTCCTATATTCACATAAATTACAGGGGAAAGGTTTTTCTCCTGCATGTCTACTTATATGCAATTTCAGATTGCTTTTAGTTACGCTCCTGAATTCACATATATTACAGACGAAAGGTTTTTCTCCTGCATGTCTACTCACATGCAATTTCAGATGGCTTTTAGTTACACTCCTGTATTCACATAAATTACAGGCGAAAGGTTTTTTTCCTGTATGTTTACTCATATGAAATTTCAGATGGCCTTTAGTTACACTCTTGTATTCACATAAATTACAGGCAAACGGTTTTTCTCCAGTATGGACACGCAAATGCTGTTCAAAAATACTTTTAAAAGTAATATAATATTTATTTACTTCTTTCGACCTCTTTCGAAGTATAAGAATTGTCATATACAAAAAATACATAATATACAAAAAATATACATGTAGCACAAATATAAATATACATAACAACAGCGATATACACAATTATTATTTTTTAATAATTTTTACAAACCTCCAAATATTCCTTCACATTATAAGAACACTGTTCAAATAAGAAGTCCTTAACCGTAGCCTTGAAAGAGGTTAAATGTTTAATCGATTTCAAACGATTTGGGAGTGCATTAAATAATCGTATGCAGTTGACAAACGAACCCTTACTTACTTGGCTTAATCTATGTGGCGGAATATATAAATCATTACCCGTCCTTGTGGTATAATAATTAATTTCATTGCATTTTTGAAAACTATCGATATTTTTTTTTACATAATAGACGCATTCTAATATATAAATGCAACAAAGGGGTAAGATCCGATGAGTTTTAAAGTAACTGCGGCAGGAGGTATTATATGATAAGTTTAACATGTTCCTCAGAATACGTTTTTGACAAATGAAAATTTTATCAACAAATGTAGAATGACCCCAACATAGAATTCCGTAAGTTAATATAGGATATATACAACCGTAATAAAAGGTTTTTAACGTTGAAGAACTTACCGAGTTTTTTAATTGACTGATGCAATAGTTTTTACACGCAAGTTTACTAGATAAATCGTGAATATGTTCACTCCATGATAGATTCTGATCAAGCTTGATCCCTAGAAATTTTACACTTTTATTCTGAGTTACTGATTTATTATCAAGTTTAATTAATAAACTATGGTCGTATATGATTCCCGATGGAGCAAACATAATCATATCTGTTTTTTGTCGATTTAAAATTAGCTGGTTATTTTTACACCAGGATGTCATTCTATAAACACTATGTTGTGCCATCTTACCAAGAGTATTAAAATTTTTTTCCGAAACTACAGCAGAGGTGTCATCGGCATACAAAGATAAAAAAGTATTCTCGAAGTAAGATGGCATGTCATTAATAAATATTACGAACAGAAACGGTCCAAGTATGCTACCTTGAGGTACCCCACAAACGTTACTTGTAACATCGGAATAAAAGTTATTCCTGTTTACCGATATTTTAACACGCTGAGTTCTATCCGCCAGGTAGGACTTTACCCAGTTCAACGCAGGACCACGGACCCCATAACGAAATAATTTTTCAAGGAGTAAAGCATGATTAATAAGGTCGAACGCTTTAGTAAGATCATAAAATATCCCAATACATTTTAATTTACTGTCAAGATTACTTAAAATATGATTACAAAATGAGAAAATCGCGTCTTGAGTACTTCGTCCTTTGCAGAAACCGAATTGTTGGGGAGTTATTAAACTGTGTTTTATAAAAAAGCCATTTAGTCTTACCAAAAACGCCTTTTCAAAAATTTTTGAAAAGATCGATAACAATGCAATAGGCCTATAATTCTTTACGTTGCTAGGGTCGTCTTTTTTATATACAGGAGTTATGACGGCATGCTTTATTGAGCTAGGAAAAAGTCCACACTGAAAAGATAAATTAATTAGATATGTTAGGGGTTCTGACAATAGTTTAGCAAAATCGTAAAGTAAGTTGTAGGGTACCTCATCAGGTCCCGCCGTTCGTTTAGTAGCAACCGATTTTATTAATTTTTCTACTTCCGCCTCAGTAACTGAACGCAAATACATGGAGTGAATATTACTAAAGATTAAAGTTTGATTCGCCTTATTGTTTTCATTATCAACATCAATCAGTTTTTTAACCGAATCGTCAAAATATCCATTAAAGACGTCAGCTTGATCTTGTCTGTTGCTATATGCGTGATTTTCATTGAAAATTAGCAACGGTAAATTACAGTGCTTTTTTGAATTTACATTAATGTTCGATTTGATTATGTCCCATGAAGTTTTAGATATGTTTTTGGAATCAGTGAGTTTTTTGTCGTAAAAAGATTTTTTTAGTTTTGTAACATTCTTTTTGTGAATTTTATTTAAAATGTCATACCTGATTTTTATTTCCGGATCATTGCTACTTTTATGTAGCTTATAAAGATCTTTTAAAAATCTTGATTGTTCTATAATTTCCGGCGTGACCCAAAGTTTTTTAGTAAATTTATAATTTACAGTGACCGACTTTAAAGGAAATGCCATATTAAACAGGCTTTGAAAAGTAGTGAAAAACATGTTAAACCCCTCGTCCAAAGATTGCTGTGCAAAAACTTGATTCCAAGTTTCATAGAATAACAGATAGCCAAAATAATTTTTGTTTTCGGAAGAAAATAAACGTTTGTTGACCTTTATTGCATTTGGTTTATCAGAACGTACCTGAAACCTAACTTGCTGTACTTTATGGTCAGACAGCATATTATCAACCGTTCTTGCTTCAGAAATAAAAGTGTTTGTAAATATATTATCGATTAGAGATTTTGAAATACCTTGTATTCTAGAATAATCAAAAAAAGACTGTGTCATACCATAAGCATTAAATAAGTTTACAACATCGAAAGATATATTATTTAGATTAAGAAAATTGAAGTTAAAATCTCCACATACTGCTTTAACTCCCTTTAAACTACTATTTAGTCTTAGCAATTTGTCAAGTGCACCCAAGAAATAATTACTGTCCATATTTGGAGATCTATAAATACAACTAACATTTACGGTAACACCATTACAATGAACATTTACACACACAGCTTCAAACAATCGATCCGCAGTGTCAATGTTTGTTAAGTTTTTTTCAGTAAAAGTTAAGTTCTGTCTTACAAAGATAGCAACACCTCCCCCACGACCTTCCCTCCTACTATAGTTGCTGGCAATCCTATAATTTTCAATTTTAACATGTTGAACTTCGTTTTCGTTTAGCCAAGTTTCTGTGAAACACAGTATTTCCGGAAAGTCTAATGAATTTAATAATATATATAAAGAGTCCAGTTTATACCGCAAACTACGAATATTTAAATTTAATATACGGATTCCCGTTAAAAAATCGTCATTTGTACCCTTGTCCGAAGGACAATTTATCATGTTAGGACCTCCTTCTTTCTTCTCATCTGAAAAAACTTGTTAATGCGCACCCCACGAGGCCAAAGTTCTGGATTCATAACCGTGTTGAGATGTTCTTCGTTTACTCCAATCTTGAACGAGGAGTAAAGTTCAGGATAAAGCGATTTGAGTTGCTCACAGGAAACAATCGAAACAAAAGGTTTCAGGTAATTGCTTAGTTCTTCTGTTGTTGTACTTGGCTGTAATTTATATACATGTAAATATGACGTCCTATCGGCTGCTCGCAAACCAGAAGCGTTACTAGTTTTGGTACCTATAATAGGCCGATTGCTAGACTTTGCAATTTTATTGTTGTTCTTTTTATTATAAGAAACTGTTTTCCAATCGTTGCTTTTTTTGTCATTAGAGTTCATGTTTTCCCCTAAAGAGATGATGTCTTTACATTTTATTTGAGATTTCGCAATTTCCAATGCTGCAGCAACCTCATTTTCGGTTACTACAAGTTTTTCATCGCCAAGGTCTTCCCTGACCTTTCGGTCACAAGTTTTCGAATCCGAAATATTTGTTTGTTTATTTATAGCTGTCAAATTGCAAATTTCAAATTCATCTTTCTGATTTTGCGTCGGTTTATTGTAACCTTCAATAGTATTTATCTTCTTGCACTGCGCAGTTGAAGTTTTATATAAATCAAATAAGTTATTTAACAGACGTAACTGTTCCTTTAATGAAGAAATAGTAGTCGCTATAGCCCTATAGTCGCATACATTACAAATAAATGGCTTTTTTATTAAATGCGTATTTTTATGAGTTTGAAGACTGGATCTACGAGTCGTTCTAAATTCACAAATGTCACATGCAAAACTTTTTCCTTTATTTTTATTCTGATTATCCACTTTAACCATATCAGTTGCTTCTACTTTTATGTTGTCCGTTTCATGTACACTACCCTCTATATTTGTATTTTTCTTCCTCGTATTCCGTCCAGAGTTTTGGCTAATATTAATGTTAGTTTCATTGAAGTTATGTTTTTGTTCGGCATTGTAAAGGTTATTATCACCGAATTCACTTTTTATATCGTCCAAGTAGGGCTCAAGTTTGACTTCTTCTTTTACGATATCCAAATCGAGATCATATTCGAGGTTAGTCATTGTTTCAGACATTTTTTATACAATTTCCTGTAATAACAAAAAATAACAAATAGTATAACAAACAGCGTTCGGTAACTAGTAACTAACCTGTAATTATTTAAAAATACATATAAAAATGTATCCCTGCGTACACAAACAGACAAAACACTTAAGCAACGAACAAGCACAATAAACAAAAACCAACAAAAATAGGTTAACTGTTGGAAGTGGTTATTACATCGGCGGCGAAGAGAAGTATACAAGATGATTAAATGGTCATAGATCTAAAGTGTATTCAGGGAAAGGCTGCACTCGATGTAAACAAACAAGTTTGACAGCGGCTGATTCGCACGGCAAATGCTTTGCGTAAAATTGTTGGCTGCGTTAGCGTACGCGCTTTTAACGTGTACATAGGTAAGTACCGTAAATACGTATTTATGTAAAAATGTGTCACCGGCTTATCGGATTAGGGAACTTTCACCAGTATACAACCAATCACAGCCCCTATTTCGACCTCGTGGTTGTCAACCATCACGTATCTTTGTTTACATCGAGTGCAGCCTTTCCCTGAATACACTTTAGTTGCAATCTTGCAATCTGTTACCAATACTGAATGTAGGGGCACATAAAAATGTATTTGCAAACAAATTTCTAAATCAACTAGATGTACTATCTATTCACTCCTATGAAAAACACCACATTCAAATACCTGGTGTATTTTTTTGTTATTGAAATAGCAGCACTACATGTTTTTAAAATTTAGGGCCGATATTACAATCGCCGTTTAAACTTCTAGTATGGTTTAAACTGCAGTTTAGTCTCAGAGCTGGTATTACAATATTGGTTTTATCTAAAACTGAAGTTTAAACTACTAGTAAACTTAAGCCATGGTAGGGGTACCGTTTAAACCATAGTTTTCGCTGACGCAGGCGTATTTGGAGGGTGTTCATAACCTTATATAATATTATTGTTTTTATCACCAATAATTTAAGACAATGGAAGATGTGTTCGATATTTTTGAAGAGCTTTTAACTGATGACGTGGAGAAATAATGGACGTGATTGAAAAATCTTGTCGATTTTGACAATCAATAATATCTGCGAAGTTGGATGTTTAGCAGTGAGAGCTGCCAACATAGGTAATTTCACAGTAATTTTAACCGACGCAGCAGAATGGGATTGTAATACGCATCCACGTTAAACTTCAGTTTAAACTTCTTGTAAAAGTTAACTTTACCGAAAGTGTATATTGTAATACCGGGCCTTAGTGAGATACAATGTGATTTTTTAAAAACTCAATTGCAGCAGGCCGTATTCTGACTTAATACAGACAGTTCTAAGGTTATTAAGACAGAATACGGTCTGCTGCAATTGAGTTTTTAAAAAATCACATTGTATGTAGTTTCCTGAATTGTTGGGTTATGCTGTCACGTTGACAGATGTCAAAATCATTTTTTTTTAAAGTTCCATATACTATGAGATCAAAAAGTAGAAAATAGTTGGCTGCGTATTTTTTAAAAATCCCTATAATAATTCAAGGATTATGACCAAAGCCAAGGTTGATTCTTTACCTTTTGGCCAAGGGCACTTTACACTTATCTCCTCTTTTCAACTGAAATTATGAGAATACCTAAATATAACGTGGAATTTTTTTCAGTAGATGTTTGTTATAGTTTTGGTTTTGTGTTGTGTATACAGTGTAGCGCAACATATAATATTGTAACGGTTTTAAATCGTTTATTTAAAACTTCGGTCCGTGGTGTGAATTATTTATTAACAGATTTAAACAACGTAACAATTAACACGAAACAACAACTTACTACTACTAAACTCTAAAACCCAACACTAATATTAACCCGTAACACTAACTAATTTATTTATAGTTTATTTATTTATATTCACGTATCCGCGCACATTTATATTAACCGAGCACTTGATTACGACGGTGGTTTTTGGTAGCTCGCTGGTAGTAGACTTTGGTATGACTGCCGGTTGCCAACAAAATCGCGCCTTAAGTACTAACCGCGAACTTCGAGTTAAATCTAGTATATTCTACGCTCGTCGAGTAATATTCGGGAACAGCCTCGAGCCGATGATACAATCGGCAAACAGTCGGGAACAGCTGACGCATACGAGCGAAGTAATGCACGTTCCGCCTGACAGCTGGCGCGTCTCGTTACAACATACAATTAAAACTAAATAATCTTGTGAAAGAATCAAACAGAGCAGGTCTTCAAATAAATAAAAACAAAACTAAGTTGTTAACAATTAACACTGAATTAGTGAATAATGTAACAGTGGATCGGTCGCCTCTACAATCAGTGAACGCATTTACCTATCTAGGTAATAGTGTCAGAAGTAATGGTGGTACATTAGTGGATGTTCAGCAAAGAATAAATAAAGCGAGGATTGTGTTTTCAAATATGAACCAGATCTGGAGGGTAAGCAGTATTAACACAGTAACTAAAATAAAAGTTTTCAATGCAACTGTTAAATCCGTACTACTGTACGGCTCAGAAACATAGTATGTTACTTCATTAATAAAAAGAAAGCTCCAGTCATTTGTAAACAGATGCTTAAGGTACATCTTAAAGATATGGTGGCCGCAACGTATATCAAATATGGAATTATGGGAGAGAACAGGGCAAGAGAGCAAGTTCAGATGGTTGAGTCATATGTTACGAAAGTCAAGAAATGTGCACATAAGAGGAGTAGATCGCCAAGATCAACTGAATTCGTATTACCCTTGTGAAAGAAAATGTTTACGGTGGTATAAGACTACATTTCCTGCAACGTTACTAAATTCTTATTTATTATATAAAACATCTTCTGGGCGCAAAATGTCACTATACGAATACAGAATGTCGATTCTGAGCAGGCTCCTGAATATTGAAGAAAATAAGACAGCTGTAGCCAGGAAAGACGTTTCGAAGCATACTCTCACGAGAATTGCTACCCTTAATGGCGAAGGTCGAATTCCTAGAAAACGCTGCAGAACATGTTCCAGCAAGAAAATAAGAAAATTGACAATTTCTCATTGCGAAAAATGCCCATAGCAACCTGGTTATTGCGTGGGAGGATGCTTCGACGCTGCTCATCCCTGATTGCATTGATTAGAATGTTTTTGGCTTTGGCTATGGTTTTGCGAAAGTCGTCCTTTTATTATATGCAATTCTTATTTCCATAAATTTGAGAAACATTTTTACGGCTCCGCTAGGTGCCGGTCAGCACTGAGGTAGAAATTCTTAACCAGGTGCGCATGGCACCCATAGGTGCCAGGCGCAAAAAACAATGCATAACCCTGTACATATACTTTTTATAAGCATAGTTCATAGTCCAGTTTTGATAGTAAATAGAGCAACTTAAAAAAGCATTGCCGCTCCTGGGGTACCCCCCGCTCTGAAAATCGCAGCGAAAGTGTTAAAGACTCGAAAACAATTACATAAGGTTTCAATGATGAAGCAGCACAAAGAAAATTTAACTTTAAAAGTATTAGGAAGTTGTTTAAAATTTGAAGATATTCTTGGTAGTATTTATGAAGGGGTAAACATATGTGTTATAAATAAACAACTAGGTACCTACTATTACTACTTATAATTTACATCAGTACCGACACCGGGCGAGGGTCTTCTCATAAAACGAATATCAAATATAATCCTTTCGTTACAAATTCACATTGTTCCATTCCACATTCTGCTTGACGAATCTCCAATGCAAGTCGTTCCGTTTCGATATTTACAACATAACAGCTCTGCGGTAAAATATGAATCAGTGCTTTCAGTAACTAGTATTTTTTAACTATAGGAACGATTTGGTACCGTTCCATTCAGGTCACGGTTCCAAAATCACTGTTACGTTATACTTGCCATCTCTAGATTCTCTAGTCTCTAGTACAGTATTTATTGTGCATTTACTTACTACTTATGGTAGTTATGTAAAGTACAAAAATACAAAGAAAAATACGGTGATATTTTCATTTCGTCTACAATCCTGGAAATTTCCGAGATAGCAACGCTGTTAAGAATATTCATTTGTTATTCGCCGCTAATTCACGTGTTTTCTGTTGTAGATCTGATAACGGGTAGTGCTGAAGCTGAAGTTTTGTGTGCAGCAGTGTGGCAGCAGTTTACATTTGAATAATTACAGGTTAGTTATTAATTACCAAATGCTATTTGTAACATGCTTTATAACTTGTATTATTATAGAAAATCGTATAAAAAAATGTCTGAAACAAATTCAAAGGCTAACCTCGAACATGATTTCGATTTGGATATCGTCAAAGAAGAAATCAAACTTGAACCTTACTTGGACGATATAAAAAGTGAATTCGGTGATGATATCCTTTACAGTGCAGAACAAAAACACAAATTCACTGAAATAAACACTAATATTAGCCAAAACTTTGGACAGAATATCAGGGAGGAAACTGAAATTATGAAGAGTAGTGCACACGAAACGGACAAAATAAAAGTTGAAACAACTGATACAGTTGACGTGGATGACCAGAACAAAAATAAAGGGAAAAGTTTCGCATGTGACGTTTGTGAATTTACAACGACTCGTAGATCCCATCTTCAAACTCATAAAAATATCCATTTAATAAAAGAAACATCTAGTTGCAGTGCATGTAGGACTACTTCTACTGGAGAAAAACCATTTGGTTGTAATTTATGCGGATATATGAGTGTAAGTAAAAGCAATCTGAAAAAACATATGAATATTCATACGGGAGAAAAACCATTTGCTTGTAAGTTATGTGAATACAAGAGTGTAACTAAAAGCGCACTGGAAATACATATGAAAATTCATACAGGAGAAAAACCATTTGGCTGTAATTTATGCGAATACAGGAGTGCATTTAAAAACAGGTTGAAAACACATATGAGTATTCATACAGGAGAAAAACCATTTGGCTGTAATTTATGTGAATACAGGAGTGCATTTAAAAATAGGCTGAAAACACATATGAGTATTCATACAGGAAAGAAACTGTTTGCCTGTAATTTATGTAAATATAGAAGTGTAAATAAAAGCAATTTGAAAGAACATATGAATATTCATTCGGGAGAAAAACCATTTAGCTGTAATTTATGTGAATACAGGAGTGCATTTAAAGGCGGTCTGAAAACACATATGAGTATTCATACAGGAGAAAAACCGTTTGTCTGTAATTTATGCGGATATAGAAGTGTAAATACAAGCAATTTGAAAGAACATATGAATAGTCATTCGGGAGAAAAATCATTTGGCTGTAATTTATGTGAATACAGGAGTGCATTTAAAAACAGACTGAAAACACATATGAGAATTCATACAGGAGAAAAACCATTTGGCTGTAATTTATGTGAATACAGGAGTGCATTTAAAAACAGGCTGAAAACACATATGAGTATTCATACAGGAAAAAAACCGTTTGCGTGTAATTTATGTAAATATAGAAGTGTAATTAAAAGCAATTTGAAAGAACATATGAATATTCATTCGGGAGAAAAACCATTTGGCTGTAATATATGTGAATACAGGAGTACATTTAAAAGCAGTCTGAAATTACATATGAGTAAACATACAGAGGAAAAACCCTTAGCCTGTAGTTTTTGTGAATATAGATGTGCAACTAAAACACATTTGAAAAGGCATATGAAAATCCATGGGAATAAAAAATAATTTGCTTTTAAAGAAGCAGTTGGGGTTAAAATTGACTGAGAACAAAGACATGAGGCGGTTCGTGACGGATCAGCCGACAATTCATTTGTCAACTCTGCAGATGCCGTTTGGCTGTAATTTATTCAAATATTGAAGTACACATAAAGGAAATTTGAAAAAGCATATGAAAATCCATGTGAATGAAAAATAATTTGCTTTTAAAGGAGCAGTTAGCGTTAAAAGTAACTTAGAACAAAGACATGAGGCGGTTTGTAACAGATCGGCTGACGATTCATCTGCCAACTCTGCAGATCACCTAAATTTTTTTTAACATTTGCTTGACTTGACAAAGGCTCATTTATTAATATGGATGTAAATATTGATGTGGATAAATTCAACCTGCAATTTGGAATATGCAGCAGGAAATTGTTCTTTTATTTGTGGAAGAAGATGCAACATTTGAGAAAAAAGCTTATGGGTAAGTCCTTTTGAAATATCGTGTTTTATTTTGTTAACCTACGAGCCCAGAATCATATCATTTGGTCCAGTTTATATTCAACAGATAATATTTTAAACAACAAGAATTTTAAAACCAAGTTTTGATAGTTTTGATAATATTCCAATGGTCTGCTTTGTTTATGCGGATTGGGCGGGTGACATAATTGATAGAAAATCACGTAGTGGAATTTTAGGTAAAGTGTGTTGTGGATCTCGCGAAAACAAAAGATAGTAACCAGATCGTCATGTCATGCGGAATATATTGCACTTGCCGATGCAGTAAATGAGTTACTTTTCTTAAAAGGAATTCTGGAGGATTGATCAGTTACTTTTATTAATCCAATAAAAATTTACGAAGATAACTCTGGTGCAAAAGATTTAGCCATGAATGGAAATTTCACAAAGAACAGTAAACACATTGATATAGGATATCATTATATAAATAATTATGTCAAGAAAAATGTAATTGAAGTTTGTAAGTTAATTCTGAAAATCAATTGGCAGATATACTCACTAAGTCTTTTGGTTATGTTCCTTTTGAAAAGTTGAGATCTTTGTTAAATCTAATGTAAGCAGATATGCATTAGGTATTCAACAATTTTGTTTACTGTTTAGTTTACGAAACTTTTGTTACTCCTAAAAGAGGAGGTATGTTAAAATAGAGATGTTGCTTTAGTGTTCTTTTAGGATAATATTTATTTATTAATAAAATAGTTAGCTTGGTAACAATAGTTAGTAACCATGACTATGTAACATATAAAATAAAAACAAGTAAATAAAATGTTGTTGATAGAAGACCTGTTGCTGAATTTAACATTATTTAACAATTTTATAGACAAAATTGAATATATTTTCAGACAAATTGTTTTAACAATAATTGTAATAACTTTGAACAACATGTTATTGCTGTTAACAGTACTAAACAACAAACAATAGTTAGGTAACAATTACCAAAAAATTACTATAATGATTCATTTCATTTGGCCCAAATATAATGCTTGCAGTTAAAGTCAAGATCACTGTAAATGGTGAAAACCACTTGAACCTTAAATCTATAATCCCTTGTAAAACCTACCGAAGATGTAAACTGTACTTAAAAATTCTATTCAAAAAAAGGAAAATTGATGAAATCCTTATAATTGCTACACTAAAATTTAACTGTAGGGTCCATGCCGACAATCGTTAAAGAGCCTCGTGTTACTAGTTTTAAAAGGGATTATAAATTTAGGGCTGAAGTTGTTTTCACCATTTACCGTGACATAGATTATACCACTGTGTTAACGTCACCTTTGCTTCGTAAAACGGCCTGAATTCGCTTCAGCATAGTTTTTAGTAAATTTTTACAATCTTCATGAGTGAACGCATTCCAAATTTCAATAATCGTTACTTTTAATTCAGAAATAGTCCTAGCTGGCTTAGCTTTTAATGTTTTCTTCATTATATGCCAAAGAGTCCCACTGGGCGAAAGGTCAGGGCTACTGGATGTCTAATTTAGTAAACTAATATCATGTTTTAGAGCAGTCGGATGGAGAATATGATTCTCTATAAAAAAGCTTTACACAAACTGTTTCTATGACTCACGACTACAGAGATATAGCCGAAAAGCTAATTAACCCTTCTTTTCACGATGGCAGCCGAATGGATGGGGGTTACCACCCCGAAAATCCAGATTTAGACTCACCACTGATCCCCATACACATCATAAAAAGAAAATCGCTGCCTACACAAAATGCAAATTGAATTATCATTTCACTGGACTAGTCCAATCAAATGGTCGAATAAAAAGGCAAAGTTTGCATTTTGGGTAGGCAGCGATTTTTTAAGATATGTAGGGGCTCAGTGGTAAGTCTAAATCAGCATTTTCGGGGTGGTAACCCCCCCGCCATTTGGTCGCCATCTTGAAAAGTAGGGTTAATTAGTTTTCCGGCTATATCTCTGTAGCTGTGAGTCTTATAAAAATTTTGTATAAAACTTTTTCGTAGCAAATCGCCTTCTCTATAACTTTTATTCAAAACTTTTGTACGTAGCATTAATAATAAAAAAGTTGTAAGCCACTCCAGCGATTAATACAATTAAGGTGTTTAATTACAAATATAGAGCATTTAGTGAGCGATTTTTGCAGCGAGAAGCAGCAGCAGCAGTCTGCAGCAAGATCTTGAGCAGAGTAGACGTGTCTAGACTCATCTTAACGTGTTCAGTCCAGGGCCCAGCACCAGGTTGGTTGCACGTTGCTGAGATTTTCGGTTGTTCTCACAACCGGACAGATATATATAACGGTCCATATGCATAAAGACCAGTAAATGCTTTTACTGGCAATTTTTTAAGTAAATACTTGGTTTCATATGCAAAACAATTCAAGCATTTACTAGAAGTAGTGTTTACTTAATTTTCCAGTAAAAGCTTAAAATCGTATGCATAACATGCAGTATTTGCTTAAAACTTGAAGTAAATACTGGTTGTTTTTTAAGTCTGCTGGATACGTGTCTTAATTAATTTTGGAAACTTCAAAATGGCTCTGTTTATGAAAGTGCGTGCACCTAAAGTTTACAAAACCCGAAGAAACACGGATGTGCGTGTATATCGAGCTCTCTATAGGTTTGAGGAACATCATGGGGTATTTGGCAGATACTTTCTTGGGCAATACGGATGAAACGAGAGGTGGTGCTCTGTCACGGAAGGAAAAAATGGAAATCTTCCTAAGATATGTTGGTGATCCAGGATTTCAAGTGGGTGTGGGTGAAGACAAAGGCGTGCATCAGTGTACAATGAATCGTACAGTCCGAGAAGTCGCTATAAAAATCTGCCAGCATTCTCAAGACTGGATAAAATTTCCTCATAACCAAAACGTAGTAGAACAAGCGAAGAGAAACTGGCAGATCAATTTCAATACTATACGGTGTCTAGTTACAAAAGGAAGCGAATTCTGTTTTAACACTTGCCCATATAAGGTTGAAAAAAAATACATAAGTAGGTACCTACCAATACAACATAACTTACTTTTTGTATTTTTTTTATTAAGAAAAATAAACAGTAAAAAATCAAAACAAAATCAAAGTTACAAGGGAGTATTATAGTCGTATGTGCATTGTGCCTCCGAAAGCCAAGTAGCACGACTGGAACCACCATTTTCATGTTCGCCACTTAATTTGCGTCTTTTTTCCCGAATATAGTTCAATTGCTCCAAAAGAACTAAGCGTTGAAGCTCTTGGGTAGAAAGCTTCCGTGTTTCATCCGTCTCGAAAGGTTCAAGCAAAGATAATAAACTAAGAGATGCAGCAATTGGATAGGGAAAGGGAGAAACAAGTTGACTAGCAGTGACGCTATGTGCAGGTGGCATGCACGTACATATATCTTATAATATTAAAATTGGAACTAATAATGACAGCTGTAACTTATACTGTATTATTATTTGTTTATAAAAATAAATTATTACGAGCCGCCACTGGTTGCACGCCACCTGAAATGCGGGAAATTGCAAAAGAAGTAATGTTCTTTCTAGTGTCCACCTCCACATAACTTAAAAATATTGAAAGTCACGTATCGATAGAAAAATTTAATGTGTTACTCACCTTGTTAAAATTGCCAAAACTGTACTGTTTTTAAGCACTGGATTAATTTCGTCTGAAATAGCTAAATTAATAACAATTTTCTCTCTACGTTACATGTGCTGACAGTTGAGTTCATATCAGTTATGGCGGCTATTCAAATACATATATCGAAGTTTTGAAAATTAAAATTTTTGTATATTAACTGATTTTAATGTCTACAAAACTGTTAAATAAAATTTTCCCATCATGCTAAATCGTTCTATCAACATTCTCTCTTTAAAACTGTCACAGAATTATCAAAAAATGTAAATTTGTTTATTATTTACTAGTGGTAAATAATAGTTATCTATGTAACAAGTGAGTAAAGTATTACTTTTTTCACGAGTAGGCAAGTTTGACAAATCCTACAAGTGTAAAAAATTAGCTTTACACATGAGTTTCATACAACATTTTTTCTAGGTCTGTTAAAACAACTTCACTTTTTTTAACGCTTTTCAACTGTTAATTAATCAAGTACTTTATGAACGCAATTTAATAAAAAAAAAGTGATGTTTTTTTAACAGATGTAGAAAATGAAAATTATTTACGCGTTACCGAACGAAAGGTGGAGAAATGTAATTTCACAGCATTCTGTTATATGCCAAAACAGTACACCATATTAATAGTAGTGAAAAAAATTTTTTACTCAAAAATGTTTGAAACATACTACATTACATTTTTAATTTTATATTGTCGCACTCCTGTATTTACATTAATTACATATGGTTTTTTCTCCAGTATGAATTTTCATATGTCTTTTCAGTGCGCCTTTAGTTGCACTCCTGTATTCACATAAATTACAAACAAATGGTTTTTCTCCAGTATGAATTTTCATATGCAATTTCAACTGGCTTTTAGTTACACTCCTGTATTCACATAAGTTACAGGCAAATGGTTTTTCTCCTGTATGAATCCTCATATGTTTATTCATATCACTTTTAGTAACACTCCTGTATGCACATAAATTACAGGCAAACGGCTTTTCTCCTGTATGAATACTCTTATGCAATTTCAGGCTACGTTTGGTTACAGACCTGTATTCACATAAATTACACACATACGGTTTTTCTACAGTATGAATCTTTATATGTTTATTCTGATCGCTTTTAGTTACACTCCTGTATTCACATAAATTACAGGTAAATGGCTTTACCCCTGTATGAATACTATTATGCAATTTCAGGCTATGTTTGGTTACAGTCCTGTATTCACATAAATTACAAGTAAACGGTTTTTCTCCAGTATGAATACTCATATGTATATTAACTGCGTCTTTATTTACACTCCTATATTCACATAAATTACAAGCAAACGGTTTTTCTCCAGTATGGATACGCAAATGCCGTACAAAATGACCTTTAGAAGTAGTTCTATAGTCGCATACATTGCAAATAAATGGCTTTTTTATTAAATGCGTATTTTTATGAGTTTGAAAATTGGATCTACGAGTCGTTCTAAATTCACAAACGTCACATGTAAAACTTTTCCCTTTATTTTTATTCTGGTCATCCACTTCAATTGTATGAGTTGCTTCTACTTTTATTTTGTCCGTTTCATGTGCACTACTCTCTATATTTGTAGTTTCCTCCCTTGTATTCCCTCCAAAGTTTTGGCTAATATTAATGTTAGTTTCATTGAAGTCATGTTTGGTATCGTAAAGGTTATCATCTCCGTATTCACTTTTTATATCGTCCAAGTAGGGTTCAAGTTTGATTTCTTCTTTGAGGATATCCAAATCAAAATCATATTCGAGGTTAGCCTTTGTTTCCGACATTTTTTATACAATTTCCTATAATAATACAAATTACAAAGAATATTACAAATACCGTTCGGTAACTAGTGACTAACCTGTAATTATTTAAAAGTGCATATAAAAATGTATCCCAGCACACACACTAAAAACACAAATAACAAGGGGATAATGTCACAGCCGTAACCAATAACAAAAAAGATAGGTTAACTTTTGGTAGTGTTTATTATATCGACACCGTAGACCGTAGACGATTAGTGGGAACTCAGGCAGCTCGATCATCCACGATCTACCAAATTTCAAACACATGTATAGGTGATATTAATATGGTGTTTCTACTCTCACTATTTTCCATATAAAACTTTTGTACTGCATCATTTGACAGTTCACGTACTAGTTTAGATATTTGCCGCTAGATGGCGGCACAAAATTTGATATTTTCAGAATCATAACCCATTATAAAGCAACGGATTTTTATAAATTTTGCACTTTTCACAGAAGATGCACAAGAACACATAAATATAATATAAACGCTGCAGCTTTAAGAACAAATCGATTTTTTCTTTGAATTAAATATTTCTTCACGAAAGGTTTGCTGCAATGCTGCAAACATAAGCATTTTCATAAATTCTTCTCCCAAATGTTTTTCTGGACATTTTTGAAAATCAGGTAAAAAGCACGGGCGAAATATAATACTTTGTGTTCCCAAGAGTTGCGATAACATTCAAAATTAAATATTTCTGCAGTTCTTGGTGTCAACATTCAACTGTTATTAGCGCCATCTTACAGCAATTGTTGGAACTAATACGCAACTTGTCAAAGAATACAGTTCACAAACAATAGAAGGAGTGGAGACACCATATCTAATAACACCACCCATGTATACATAAGCATATTATTATGGTATAAACCAACGAAATAAAAAAAGAAGGAAGGACCATAACACCAACAGTATGCAATTTAGATGGTGTATCAATATGGCGGATTTTAGAAGCTCATTGGCTGAGAACACTAAATACGTCAACCGTCAAAGACAAAAACGTAAACAAACAGTTAGGCTACCAATAAAAACTCGTGCCGGTTGGTGTTTCAATATGGCGTGTGTGACGTATTTCCATTGCATTTGTAGTTATGCACCATAATACCTTAGTTTCCTTCCTTCTTTTTTTATTTCGTTGGTATAAACAATAAACATCACACAGTCGACCGTCCTCGACTGACCAGTTTGAAATTCGGATTTGTTGGATGTTAAAAAAGTGATGATGTCATCTGTCAGCTGATAAATAGATAAATGTATAGTTCACCTCAAATGGCGCCATCGTCCTTTCTAAATTGCGTCTTGGCTAAATAAAGTAGGCAGGCCTTAATATGCAATATTTAATTCAGCGGGCCTTGCTATAAACCGTCGCCTGCGTTGATTAAAAACGGAGTTTATAAAGCCTGCCGAATAGGGCTATTTGACAATTTGACAGTTAATCGACTAGTTCAAATTTTGTCCATGGAGCTAGTTATCCTTTTACTGACAGCTGTATAATTTAAATTTGTTAATTGTTGGTTATTCAACAAAAATTACTTTCCAAGAATGTCTTGTTGCATCCCAGTGTTACCAACTTAGGGGTTTTCCCCCCAAATTTAGGGGGTAAATAAGTGGGATGGGATTTTTTTAGGGGTTTTATTTTTTTAGGGGTATTTTTAGGGATTTTTTTGATGGTCCGATTCACATTACATCGAAATGGTGGATCTTGCACAACCTTCAATCCATCCACTAAAATGTTAAGTTTATTCAATGTCAACATGTATGATTTTAAAAAATCTGAATCTCCGGAAGAGAACGAAATTATATTTGATGTATTAAATAATTTATAAATAAAGAGTATTAAAAATATCACAGCATATTATTTATTAATTATTATTTATTAATTATTATTTATTAATTATTATTTATTAATTATTATTTATTAATTATTATTTATTAATTATTATTTATTAATTATTAATTATTATTTATTATTATTTATTAATTATTATTTATTATTTTTACAGAGTATTATTTTTTTTAGGGGGATTTCTAAGTAACTGGGACGATTTTAGGGGTTTTTGACTTTAGCTTTGGGGATAAATATTTTTGAGAGTTGGTAACACTGTTGCATCCCTCCTCCCTCCTTGCCATAATTCAAGTCCGGGCGTAACCTATCATGAGTTTCCAAGTAACAAAGTCAAATACTCTTTGTGAATACGTAGTATCACAGTAGGAGAAGATTCAAAAGGTTTTTCTATTTGTTATTAATATTTTTTAATTTAATAAATATATTACCAAAGTTACACTTATTTTATTTAAGAAAATCTCATTTAGGAAGTTCGCAAATACCTATGTATTTTGCATTTACTATTCCAAAGATGCAGATTAAAAACTAAACGCTGCGCTGTTCCAAAAATTATAAAACACGAAAAAGGTACAAAAAAATAAACAACTTTCCTCCCTTCTACTGATTTAATTTTATATTCAGGTTAAATAACCAGTCCAATCCCTCGAAAGTCTTCCTGGTTCATGTCGAGGAAAGGTAGTAGGTATCTGCACCCTTCCTACATTCTTATTTATTTAATTTTTTACACAGTCTCATAAGGTTCTGAAAACCTGTCTAAAATTGAAATTTATATTGCAATACACTTTCTGGATTAAATATTAAACATCCAATAACCCGTGCTTGCAAGTTTGAAAGACAGAAGAATAAACCTTATATTCAAGAAATAGCAAACTTATAATTTCTTAAGTAAACTCGGAAGTGACTATATAAGTTAGTGAGGCACCATTATTTTTTTGTTTATTTAGATTGTATAGACTTCCTTGGAGTAGTGAATTATTTTTTCACGTTTTTTGGTAAGTGGATTTAATTTTAATGTTTATTATTACCCCTAATTTCTTTAAAATTGCTCTTAATACACCTTTAAAGAATAATTGTAAAGTACCTATGTATTTTTAGTTTTACATTCAGCGAACCCGGGTTCCATCCAAATTTCAGGTTGTAAAAAAAGCGAATGACCTTGAACTTTGAAAAGAAAATTGCCTGCGGTGCATAATCGGGGGGCTGCCCCTGCAGCTCGATCCTCCACGGGGCGTGGGGGGATCTGCTTCACCCATTCCTAAAGTCACGAGCGGCCACTGTAAATTACATAGTAAATAACTGTCATGCAGCCTAGTCCGCTGGCGAGTAGGATTATTTGTTATGACTGCAATTGTAGAATTCGATAACTATTTTGATAGCAATTAGAACTCGAGAAAATACCACTAAAAGTACCTAGGAACGATAATGGTAACTAATCACTAAAACTATCGAATATATTTAGTTGTAGGTATTCGGTACTTCGGATCCTAAAGGTGCATTCAGACTCAGAAATTTTGTCCGGAAAGTTGACGGAGAAATTTAAACGAACCAATCGTGAGGTGTGTAGAATTTGAATCGTAAGAAGCGGTAAATAAATCTCCGAATTCTCCGATCTGTCCGACAAGTACCCCGGTAAGGAAAGCAAACGATCCGTGGTGTGCGCATGAGTAGGTTGTTAATAAACACGTGATGTTTGTTTCTTTTAACCACACTTTAACCTACATTATTTTCAGAAAGGTTATTGTTTTGTGATTTTCAGTTTTCGTTCGTTTGTTTGCTTTGCATAATTATCGTAGGTTATTTTTTCAATTTGTCTAATATTACAACCAAAGATGATAAACGACTAACAACTGTTCACTTTGCACCTGCGCAATTAAAGCAAATCGTAGCTACAACAAACTTGCGAAACGTCCGGCGAGTCTGAATTGTCAAATTTTGTCCGGCAGAAAACATCCGTTTTGTCCGTCAACTTTCCGGGCAAAATTTCTGAGTCTGAATGCACCTTAACGAGTAACGAATCCTAAAGTAATGAATAGTTTCTTCCCGGAAATCACTACCGTCCTACGCCCGTACCACAGACCATTATCTCTGTTTAATGGTCTGTGGTCCGTACCGTACATGGTTATAGAGACACTACCTGCTGTTTCCGTACATCTGCTAATCAAAGAACACTCTATAATTAAATAATAATAAAACGTGTAATCGTTGGCTGAAGCTTTTCTTGTCTTTGGGCTGAAGTACAGGAGTACAGCATTTCAGCATTTAGTTATCTATAAAGTACAGTAATACAAAGACTAATACGCTGATATTTTCATTTCGTCTATCTGGAAATTTTTGAGGTAGCAATGTTGTTAGGAATATTCATTTGTTATTCACCGCTTGTTACGGGTTTCTATTTTCTATTGTTTTTGTGATAACGTGTAGTGTAATCTGCTGAGGTTTTGAATGTGTGCAGTTTACATTTATATTGCTAAATAATTACAGGTTAGTCGATAGTTACCAAACGCCATTTGTAACATTCTTTCTTTATGATTTGTGTTATTATAGGAAGTTCTATAAAAAAATGTCTGAAACAAATTCAAAGGCTAACCTCGAATATGATTTCGATTTGGCTATCGTCAAAGAAGAAATCAAACTTGAACCTTACTTGGATGATATACGAAGTGGATTCGGTGACGATATGCTTTACAATACGGAACAAAAACATAACTGCAATGAAACTAACACTAATATTAGCCAAAACTATGGACAGAATATGAGGGAGGAAACTGCAATTATGAAGAGTAGTGCACACGATATGGACAAAATAAAAGTTGAAACAACTGATACAGTTGATGCGGATGACCAGAACAATAAATGGAAAGGTTTCGCATGTGACGTTTGTGAATTTACAACAACTCGTAGAACCCATCTTCAAACTCATAAAAATATCCATTTAATAAAAGATCCATTTATTTGCAATGTATGTGCATATAGGACTACTTCTAAAGGCAATTTTAAGCAGCATTTGTATACTCATACAGGACAAAAACCGTTTGCCTGTGATTTATGCGAATTTAGCAGTGTAAATAAAAGCCGTCTGAAAGAGCATATGAGTATTCATACAGGAGAAAAACCGTTTGCCTGTGATTTATGCGAATATAGGAGTGTAACTAAAACCCTTCTGAAATTGCATATGGGTAAACATACAGGAAAAAAACCGTTTGCCTGTGATTTATGCGAATATAGGAGTGTAAAAAAAAGTAATCTGAAAGAACATATGAGTATTCATACAGGAGAAAAACCGTTTGCCTGTGATTTATGCGAATTTAAGAGTGTAAATAAAAGACGTCTGAAGGACCATATGAGTATTCATACAGGAGAAAAACCGTTTGCCTGTGATTTATGCGAATATAGGAGTATAACTAAAACCCTTCTGAAATTGCATATGGGTAAACATACAGGAGAAAAGCCGTTTGCCTGTGATTTTTGTGAATATAAGGCTGGAACTGAAAGTCATCTGAAATTGCATATGAATAAACATATAGAAGAGAAACTGTTTGCCTGTATTTTGTGTGACTATAAGAGTGTAAGAAAAACTCATTTGAAATCTCATATGATGAGTAAACATACCGGAGAAAAACCATTTGCCTGTAATTTATGTAAATACAGGGGTGTAACTAAAAGTAATCTGAATAAACATATGCGTATTCATACTGGAGAAAAACTGTTTATGTGTAAAGGCCGATTCGCATTATAAGTAACGTCACAGTCCTTGTCAATTCGCACTATACTAGAACCGTTCAGTCACGGTACAGTCAATCCGTTGACAGTGTAGAAGATCATATATTCACAACCTTTTTTAGTTTTAAATTAAATATGTTTGAAAACTTGTCTATTAAAGATATAGCTGCTATAGCTATAATTTTGCATGAAGAAGAAGCTAGTTTACAACAAAAACCTATCAAAAGAAAGCATTCAGTGCGGATCCATCCTAGTTTTCTAAACAGAAAAACAGAAGGGGAATTTTTTACATTATTCAAAGAATGGATAGACGACAAAACAAAGTTTTATCAATATTTTAGAATGTCAAAGTATAAATTTAATATTTTGCCTTCAAGAAAAAGACTGTCTTCAACTTCGCAATGCGTTCGCACATGCAGTCAACTACGAGCAACGAACAGGCACAGTCCCGTCAAGTATTGTCTGAAACAATGCCTGGAGTCACATGACGCTGCTTTGCAATGACTTTGCCTGGTAGTGCGAATATCTGCATTTATTTTAATGCGTAAAATAGTTGACATGACTGTGACGTGACTGTACTTGACGGTGACGTTACTTATAATGCGAATAGGCCTTAATATAAAGGTTGAAGGAACATCTGAAGATTCATACTGGAGAAAAACCGTTTGAGTGTAATATATGTGGATTTAAGAGTGCGTTCATACAAAGTTTGAAGACATTTGAATATTCCTACTGGAGAAAAACCGCTTGCATGCAATTTATGCGAATATAAGAAAGAGTGTAACTAAAAGCAGACTCAAATTGCATATGAGTAATCAAACAGGAGAAAAACCATTTGCATGCAATTTATGCGAATACGTATAAGAATGTATCTAAAGGCGGTCTGAAAAAACACATGAGTATTCAGGCCTATAAGCTGAATCTTTAAAATAAAGTCCAAACATTTCTGTGTACTTTTTATATGTACTATTGTTTGTATAAAAAATTGTTGTATTTTATATTAATCTATTAGTTAAGCTTTAAGACTTAGATATATTGTAACATAGCTAAATAAAATTATTATTCATACAGGAGAAAAGTCGTTTACCTGTAATTTATGTGAATATAGGAGTGTAATCAAAGCCCAACTGGAATTGCATATGAGTAAACATGCAGGGGAAACCCGTTGCCTTTAGTTTTTGTGAATATAGAAGTACAACTAAAGAAAATTTGAAAAAGCATATGAAAATCCATGGGAATAAAAAATAATTTGCTTTTAAAGGAGCAGTTGGGGTTAAAAGTGACAGAACAAAGACATGAGGCGATTTGTGACGGATCAGCCGACGATTCATTTGCCAACTCTGCAGATGCATCACTTAAATTTTTTTTAACATTTGCTTGACTGGAGGTAAGTGCATTCTTTTATTAATATGGATGTAAATATTGATGTGGATAAATTCAACCTGCTATTTGGAACATGCAGCATAGTGACAATGTGAACAAAAACAAGAAAAAAATTGTTGGTAGTGTTTTATTTTTTTTTACCTATTGTAAAATATGCAGTATAATATTATAGCTTTTTTGCATCGATTTATTTAAACAGCAATCAAAAATACATTTTCGGAAGGCGACGAGCCTTGGCTTCGCCTCGGCTCGTATTCGCCTACCTCAAATGTTAATACGTCCTTACATTCCTTGTAGGTTAAATAACTATTTCAATACGAAAAATGTAACTTTTTGACCTTGGTAAACAAATAACCATTATTCAACAAATTCAACAGGAAGGGAAATTACTTTTTAAAACAAACTTAACGGAAATAAAATTATTTTATGTGACAATTTTAACCAAGGCCCGCTGAATTAATATTACATATAAGGCCTTACCACTTCATTTAGCCAAGACGCAATTAGCAAGGACACAGGCGCCATTTGAGGTGAACTATACATTTTTTAAGGGAGAAATGTATAGTTCACCTCAAATGGCGCCTGTATCCTTGCTAATTGCGTCTTGGCTAAATGAAGTGGTAAGGCCTTGATTTTAACAAGGTTAACTAACTGACAAGCCAGACTGTTTCAGTAATTCCTAGGCATCAGTGATTTTTATCGAAGGGCAAGAATTAATTTCCGCAGCTTTTCTGTTATGGAAAAATTGAAAAACTGCAAAATAGCATCATCGGATTGGGTATTTTTTTCTCTACAAAAAACATATTTGCACATTTGGTCTAAAATAATTGGGGAAGCAAATATTTACAAATTAAAAATTTACCATTGAAATCCCTATGGTACGTGAGACAATGCACCACCCGGTATACCTATTGCTATTACTCAGAAAGAAGGAGAATAAAATCTAATACAGCCGTAATTAAGAAACAAAAACGTGTTTGCCACGGGTTTCATTTATGATTTCATAAATACCTTGGTGTAATTAAAAAAATATCTACTTACTCGTAGGTACTTGTATCAGTGGCGTGCAGTGAGTTTTTTTATTTCGGGAAGCGCTTCTGGTTTACTGATAAGTACAAAAGGTAACAGCTTTTGATAATCACAACAGTAAAAAAACACAAAAATTTCCTTACTTATAGTGATTTTGGAAAGGCGGTCATGGCTCAGTTGGTTCAGCGTGCGTCTGACCACTGAGATGGCCCGGGTTCGATTCCCAGGGTCACATATACATCAAAAATACTTGGCCGTTCCCCTCGGAAGGCAATGGCAAACCACCGAGGTGTATTCTGCCTAGTAAAGTCATCTCTGGAGTAGAAGTGCAAGCACTTCCGTGGTTCGGAACCCAAGTTAAGCTGTACGTCCCCTATGTCTGTACCTGTAGGCTACTTGACACGCACACCACAGGCATATGGAGAGAGGATCGGCAACGCCCTGTAAAGGCTAGCCACCCTAAGAAGAAGAAGTGATTTATTTGTTTTTTTTGCGAATCCAGTGCTTAAGTAAATTAGCGGATGGACCTTGATGAGCATTCCGTAAATTGTAGTGATTCCGAAACGCTCTCTGGACTTGCACATAAGAATGAGCATTTTCGTAGAATGCTTTTAAACAAAAAGCGCGCTGCTCACCACTAAAGCGTTCCATTGGGGAATAAATTCCACAAGACGGTAATTCGAATGGTGACAGTAAAAATGTTCTGACACTAACAGTTTCCCCTGAAGATCAGAAACAAAATCGAAATTCATTCTGAGTCACCCTTTACATATATCCGTACAACCGTACATGGTTATAGAGACACTACCTGTTGTTTCCGTACGTGTCCTAAATTGCGTAACGTGACATGTGTAATCGTTGGCTAAAGCGCTAAAGTACGGCATTTAGTTATCCATAAAGTACAGTAATATTTCATTTCGCCTACAATCCTGGAAATTTTGAGATAGCAACGCTGCTAGGAATAATTTATTAATTACCCCATTGTTTACGTATTTTCGATTGTTGACGTGATAACGTGTACCTATGTAGTGTGATGTGTGATCTGCAGAGGGTTTTGTATGTGTGTGCACTTTACATTTGTATTTTTAAATAATTACAAGTTAATAGTTACCAAACGCCATTTGTAACTTGTAACATTCTTTATGATTTGTATTATTATAGGAAGTTGTATACAAAAAATGTCTGAAACAAATTCAAAGGCCAACCTCGAATATGATTTCGATTTGGGTATCGTCAAAGAAGAAATCAAACTTGAACCCTACTTGGACAATCTGAAAAGTGAATTCGGTGGCAATACCAAACAAAAACATAACTTCACTGAAACTAACACTAATATTAGCCAGAACTTTGGACGGAGTACGAGGGAGGAAACTGCAACTATAGAGAGTTGTGCACGTGAAACGGATAAAATAAAAGTCGAAACAACTGATACATTCAATCCTTTTGAACAGAATGACCAAATTAAAAATAAAAGCAAAAGTTTTGCATGTGACGTTTGTGAATTTACAACGACTCGTAGATCCCATCTTCAAACTCATAAAAATCTCCATTTAATAAAAGATCCATTTATTTGCAATGAATGTGCATATAGGACTACCTCTAAAGGCAATTTTAAGCAGCATTTGTGTATTCATACAGGAGAAAAACCGTTTGCCTGTGATTTATGCGAATTTAGGAGTGCAAAAAAAAGTACTCTGAAAGAACATATGAGCATTCATACAGCAGAAAAGCCGTTTGTTTGTAATTTTTGTGAATATAAGGCTGTAACTAAAACCCTTCTGAAATTGCATATGAACAAACATAAACGAGAAAAGCTGTTTAGCTGTAATTTATGTGAGTATAAGAGTGTAAGAAAAACTAATTTGAAATTACATATGAGTAGACATACCGGAGAAAAACCATTTGCTTGTAATTTATGTAAATATAGGAGTGTAACTAAATGTGAACTGAATAAACATATGTCTATTCATACTGGAGAAAAACCATTTATGTGTAATATTTGTGGGTATAGGACTGTGATCAAACATAGGTTGAAGGAACATCTGAAGATTCATATTGGAGAAAAACCGTTTGAGTGTAATATATGTGGATTTAAGAGTGCGTTCATACAAAATGTGAAGACACATTTGAATATTCATACTGGAGAAAAACCGTTTGCATGCAATTTATGCAAATATAAGAGTGTATCTAAAAACGGTCTGAAAAATCACATGAGTATTCATACAGGAGAAAAGCCGTTTGCCTGTAATTTATGCGAATATAGGGGTACAACCAAACGCTATCTGGAAACACATATGAGTAATCATACAGGAGAAAAGCCGTTTGCATGCAATTTATGCGAATATAGGGGTGCAACCAAACACTATCTGAAAAATCACATGAGTAGTCATACAGGAGAAAAGCCGTTTGCCTGTAATTTATGCGAATATAAGAGTGTATCTAAAGGCGGTCTGAAACAACATATTAGTGTTCATACAATAGAAAAGCCGTTTGCCTGTAATTTATGCGAATATAGGGGTACAAGCAAACGCTATCTGGAAACACATATGAGTAATCATACAGGAGAAAAGCCGTTTGCATGCAATTTATGCGAATATAGGGGTACAACCAAACACTATCTGAAAAATCACATGAATAATCATACAGGAGAAAAGCCGTTTGCCTGTAATTTATGTGAGTATAAGGCTGTAACTAAAAGTTATCTGATATTCCATATGAGTAAACATACAGGAGAAAAGCCGTTTGGCTGTAGTTTTTGTGAATATAGAAGTGCAATAAAAGGAAATTTGAAAAAGCATATGAAAATCCATGGGAATGAAAAATAATTTGCTTTTAAAGGAGCAGTTGGGGTTAAAAGTGACGGCTGACGATTCATTTGCCAATTCTGCAGATGCATCACTTAAATTGTTTTTAACATTTGCTTGACTTGACGAAAGCGCATTTATTTATAACTGTAAATATTGATGTGGATAAATTCAACCTGCAATTTGGAACATGCGGCATAGTGATAATGTGAACACAAGCAAGAAAAAAATTGTTGGTAGGAAATTGTTCTTTTATTTGTGGAAGAAGATGCAACATTTGAGTAAGTAAGTCCTTTTGAAATATGTTTTATTTTGTTTACCTATTTCTTGAAAAATATGCAATATAATATTACGTATAGCTTTTTTGTGATCGATTTATTTAAACATCAATCACAAATTACATCCTTTAAACTACTTTGCTAACTTATAAACTATTTGAAAATAGTTTAATTTCTGTCTTTTTATCTAAAAAATAATTTTTATAATTACAATACTACATTGGGCCATTATTAGTAGGTCAAGTAATTCTCACATGCTTGCCATCAATCACACCCTATACCAGGGGTCGGCAACCTGCGGCTCGCGAGCCACATGCGGCTCTTTTAGTGACCACAACTTAATACCCGTACTTATAAAGGAAACTCAATCTCGTACTTGAGAATTGCTCGTCCGAGAATGCGTAAACGTCAAACGGCGAAGCACGTCTCAAGGTAGGGTGTGCTCAAGTATGCGAAGTATTGACTATAAGTACGGGCATAAGTGTATTATTATTTCATTGCATAATACATCAAGAAGCTCTATGTGCGCAAACTTTTCCCGAAGAAATTGCGAAATTAATGGATTTGGTTGTTAAAATAATTAACCAAATAATGGCGAAAGGTCTCAGTCACCGACAATTCTGTAGCTTCCTGCAGGAAGTTGAAAGCGAATATAAAGACATTTTTGGTAGAAAAAGGTGTTGTGTATCCAAAGCCGAGTGACAATAAATGACTACAAATGTTTTATGTTGCTGTTGACATGACCTCACATTTACGTCATTTAAATCGAAAGGTGCAAGGGAGGGGAAATACTGCAAATGCACTTTTAGAAAATGTGCTTTCCTTCGAACAGCAGTTGATAATATTTTCAAACGATACAAATAATGGAAACCCCTTCCACTTCAATAACTTAAGAAACTATCGAGATGCAACGGAATGTGTGATTGATACGACATATATTATGACAGCTCTTTCAAAAATGCAAGAATCATTTAGTAGCCGTTTCACGGACTTCAGGAAACAGAAATGTACTTTATCTTATTTGACCAAACCACTTTCTGCCGACATCAGTCAGATAAATTTGTTGCCGTTTCCTAGAATTATCAAAGCCGAATTTGAAGTTCAGCGGATTGATTTAAAAACAAAAGAAATGTGGTCTTCTAAATTTACGTCCTTACTAACCGAACTAGAAAATTTGGAGAGGGAAGAGGCATTTTTATCTATGAATCATAAACGAGCAGAACTTTCAAATTGCCCCAAAGAAGAAGACATCATATTTAAAACATGGAGTGCTCTCCCCAGTGGCGGATTTAGCACTTGAGAGTAGAGGTGGGTCGTTCATGAACGAGTCGTTCCAAAGGAACGACTCCTCGCATGGAATCGTAGGAATCGATTCACTTATTTCAATCCAATTCGTTCCTAAGGAATCGCGCCGCGAATACATACAGTAAAGAAAGCGAAAGTACGAATAAGAAATAGCTATATTAATAATATGCTATTAAGACACGATGTCGCATATCACTCGTTTAAATTCAATTATCACAAACAAAAGTAGACCTTATTGATTTATTTATAAGGCTCGGAGGTTTTAAAATGAATCTTTCCGTTCCCAAGTCGCCGATATACAGGCTTAATTGTTGAAATGAAACTCGAAACTTTTTATTAGTTATGCAGAAATAAGTGTTATAAAGTTACTTGATACTTGCCTTTGCTGCAGGGGGTATTTTATGTATCAGCAAAATATAAGTTATAGATAGGTATAAACTAAACGAGATACAAATGATATTGTAAATTAAATATTAAACATGCATTTTATATTGAAAATTCGTTTAATAAAACCTCTAATGTTTTGAAATTTAGTTTTAATTGTAATGATAGTATGTATTTAAATTCGAAATTTTCTTTCAGTATAAATTACCTATTATTATTATTATCTATTATCTAAGCATTTTGGCGCCTGTAGAGATTCATATAATTATGTATTAAGGTTGTTGCAACATTCATGCAATTTTGAAATTGTGCTAGCTATGCTCTTGTTTAGCGAGTTATTGTTTAGTCTTTTATACCCTCATTTATTATTGTAGACAAAATAATTTACGTTTGACGTTCTGAATCTGAATGCACAGTCAACGAATATCGCTTTCGTTCCAATTCGACTCGTTTTATAGTACGCCTAGTACGGTGCCGTACTTAAAAGTACGATTTAAATCATAGGAGCGAAGGAACGAGAACGAATCGAAGGAACCGATTCATGTTGTGGAATGGAATCGAAGGAATCGATTCACCGAAAGGAATCGGATTGCCCAGCTCTACTTGAGAGGCTCCAGGCGCAATTCAAGTTTGAGGCCCCCCTCTAAATATTTTCGGCACCAATACGGTGTGCATTCTACGCGCACGGTTTTACTACAGCACGCGCTCTAGATTTGGTGCTGCGGTTTTAATCATTTTGTTTGCGCCATCGTTGCGCCATTCTTTCATACATATTTTAACTAATGTTTAAATGAAAAAATGACACAACTACCAAATCTAACATTAATACACGAAAACAACAAATCTCCACTCGTGAAATTACCTCCACAAGGAAAAAAAACTGAAAATGTTTAATTTAAGCATTAATGATAATAGGTATTCTACTTCAGCTTCACTTAGTTCGCGTCGATGTTTCATATAATAAGTAGGGATATTCGCATAAGAGTTTACTAACTTCTCATATTAAATTATAGTTTTATTCAGTAATGGTAATAAAGATGAGTGTAAAAATTTAAAATGAAAAATTTTATTTTTTTTAGGCCTGAGATTTGAGGCCCCCTCGATTTAAGAGGCCCCAGGCGCGCGCCTCCTGCGCCTGTGCGGAAATCCGCCACTGGCTCTCCCAGAATCATACAATCAACTAAAAATATTAGCTTTTGGACCTTTAACAATTTTTGGTTCTACTGACTACTGTGAACAAACATTTTCGAATATAAATGTTATCAAAAGCAAAGTAAGAGCACAATTGAACGATTCAAGCCTCGAATCTTGTTTGAGGTTAAAAACAACTAACTATTCTCCAAATATGAAGAAACTTAGCGGTGCTATGCAGTCCCAAAAGTCCCATTAGCTATTAGCTCTGTAGAACTTTTGTTAAGAATCATATTTTTAAATAAATATTTGTTTTGTTTCTTTTACTTATTATTTTATTTATACGTTTAACTTGTATTATATGTATAAATAAACTCTGTGCAATGTAACTTATTTAAACGTTCTTATCATTTGGTGGCTCTTTGTAAACTTTGAGATATTTTTTTAAGATTATTGGCTCAGTAGTCCAAAAAGGTTGCCGACCCCTGCCCTATACAATGTGGAAAATTAGCATTCTTCTAATTTTGGTCAATGTCATATCATTTTTCATAGACATTAGAACACTTCCTACACTTTGCTGCTATTTGTTTGTGTTATTCATACTCATACATATTTTTGTTACAGGAAAATAGTAAAATTTCCCCCAAAGCAATGCAGAGCTGCCGTAGACCAACGAGAACAAACAAAATCCGACCTCCGGGGCAGAATTTGCGAACTGGTTTCAGACGCCATGACCATATGCTGAACTCATTTATTTCTTTTCATTTTATGAACTGTATGAACTCACCAAAAAAAGTAACATGAACATTCATTAAGTATGAACTGTTTTCTTTTTTTGTGGCCTGATGTTTATTCTGTATACGAAACCGAGCAAAGGGGACAAATTGAGACTTCCCCAGTTTATATAATGCTGGCTTGTCCTAAAGATATGTTGGTTATTGTGACTATCGAATGAACATTAAACCCACAAAAATTCTTGTATTATTTAAGTTACATACTATTTAAAAAGAAAAATCTTTGATAAATTAATAGTAAGATTTAATGGAACTGATTGTGTTATTTATTTTTTACTTACAGGTGCTATTATGGCATGAGAGTAGAGGAATTTTAAACTGTTATGAGTTATAAATAATTAAGGTATATACAAATTAAAAATTCAATTAAAAAGAAATGTAAATAAATAATAAGTTAGATAGCTAGGAATATTTAAATTAAATTATGTACATTAATTATAACATGTTAAAAATGTAATATTAAGTTAGTTAGAAGGATCTGGTTTAATAATAAAAATTGTATTTGAAAATACAGTCAAACTTCTATAACGAAGTCGCTAAATCCTGAAAAAAATTCGCTATAGGGAAATTTCGTTATAAAGAAAGATTTTGTGGAAAAAAATGTAATACGATTGCTGCAGGGAACAGTTGAAAAAAGGTTTTGTTCAAAAGTTTAACTGAGGACTTCTATTGAAATTTTCACTTTTAAATTTCCATTAGGGAAAGACCTCATTAAAAGATAAAGAGATTTAAGTTCCAAGCAAGATTTCTAATAAGAATGTTTACATAGAGACAGAGGATAAAATCCTCTGTCATCATAATGACAAGAGGTATTAAATGTAAGATGTAAGTGGGCGCATTGCCTTTATAATGTTTATATAGGGTCAAACGGGGTAAAAACCAGACAGTTTTCAAAACTTTTGATTTTTTGAGGTTACAGAATATATATTTTTTATGTTTAAAAATTATATATAATGTAAAATTTAATGACAATTTCATTTCTGCAGTAATTTTTTTATAATTGTCAATGGATTTTAAAACAGAAGCAGTTTTACTTGTCTAGTTTTTACCCGCACAATCGGGTAAAAAATAGACACTAAGAGGGTAATAAGTAGACATGTCTGTTCTGCCTACAATTTCATACGTACACAAGTGTGGGGCAATAGTTAGTCTGAATAGTCTTAATTGTAACTTGTTAGATTTTTTTTCGTGCAGTTGATTATTTTTTTGTCGAAATAAAGGTTTAATTTTCATATGCTTTATACCTTGGGCAGTAGTTTTCTGTATTAACTTCTAGTTGAACTATGTAATTAACACGCAACATAAATTTTATCATTTTTATTAAATTTATGGATAAATACGTATACTGTTTCTGCTTCACATATTGTTGTTTCACTTAATTCATCATCTGTGCTTACTATATCTTCCAAACTGTCCCCACTCTCTTGCCATTCAGATTCAAAATTGTCTACTTTTTACCCCACAAATCATATTGAAAACTTTATTATCCATTAAACAAAATCGGAAACTTCCCACCAACATGAGCGACATCTTACATTATTCAACAAAACTTGTACTTTTGAATAGAACCACCAAACCTGACGTATGTGCAACCCATTAAGCACCGCAATAAAAGTTTCAATTACATGTTCGAAAATTTTTGTAGCAAAATTTGTTGGGTTTTAGATTATCAAGTGGCAACAGTTATAATTAAGTAGATAAATATTTCAAAATAACCACACTTGTAGCTTGAAGGTTGAAGAAGGCTATGAATTGTTTATTTTTTAAATACTTTGCATTGTAGTCACATTACAGAAGTGTCTATTAATTACCTCCATATGTCGCCCGTCTAATTTTTACCCCGTTTGACCCTAGTTTATTTTTTGGGATTTTTTTATATCTTTATATGCTGGCGTATCATAATGACAACTTTATGTCATTGTATTTGAGTGACGTAAGGCAGTTCATTATAGTCCAAGGACCATAATGAATCCATTATGGTACTCAGTGAATGAAATTATGTAAACAACAATGAAATTCGCAGAAACAAGTTTTATTTAATTACAGTTCAATCATTGTTTGTAAACATTTATAATACATTCTCTACAATTTGTAACTGTAACACCAGGCAATGATGTCGAAAGTGTTTCATTTTTTTGATTATTAATTTGAACATTGTTTTGAATATTCTGTTTACCCAGAATTGCTGCAGATATTTTTTTCTTATTCTCAGCGGAATTTTCAATGTATCCTTCAGCAACGGTATTACTTTTCCATCCTCCATGACGTTTGACAGTTTGAATATCTGCTCCGGAATCTGCTAACAAGGAGGCGGAAGATCTTCTAAAACAGTGGCCAGTATATTCCTCCGGGTTAGAAAGTTTAAGAAACGTAGCGATGAGTTTAGGCACATTTCCAAATGTGTGAATTCCTACTGGTTGCGTTGTACATTTATTTTTTTTATATGCTATAAAAAAACGAGAATGGGCGGTATGCTTTGGACGCAAGGCAGCATATTTCCTAATAAATTCTTCCATATTCACACCTTCAACACTTCCAGATGTAACAAAAAATTCGCGAGCGATTTTAGTTTTTGTGTTGGGAATAACAATTCGAAAAGCTTGACCTTGATCAGTTACATGTTCTATAAGTAAATCATTTAGTTCTTCCCTTCTACATGCTCCACTTAATCCAATAATGAGCACTACCTAAATATAAAAGATTGATTAAATTATGGAAAAAAATATTGTTTTGATTGATTTTTTACCTTTATCATTAAAAACTGCTCATCATCTGCTTCTAACAAAAACTTTAGGATGTCTTCTTTGGTAAAAATTCTGGACTTCTTCGCTCTATATCCTTCGGATTTCCGCTTCAAAAATGCGACAAGATGTATATATTTGCTAATGTCAATTTTCTTCTTAATGGACAAAACACTTCGTAACATGGAGTAATAAGACCAAAGGGACGAGGATTTTCTCTTATTGGCCAATTCTCCAAAATATGCCAGTAACACTTTCTCATTTATAATGTTTTTCACCTTCTTCTTTATGCACCATTCCTCGTAACGATTGAACGTCATTTCGTAAATTGCTTTAGATTTTTGTGGTAAAAGTGATGAAACAACATTTTGCGCTGATTCTTCTATATCAGAAGGCAAACTATCTTCAGAATCACTCATTTTTTGCCGTAAATTGTGAAAGCTTGTTTATTTGTAAACAAGTAAAATAATTTGTTACTATGTGGTTACCATAACTCCGTACAAACAGAACATCAAAAACAGCATATCTGATTTTTAGATTTAATTTTTTGGGACAACACCAAATTTAATAATGTATATTTTCTCATTAATTTACGCCAGCATATAAAATTTTGTATGTAATTCGGATCATAAACGATCATTATGGTACACGCCGTGTTATCGGGCTCGGCTAGCGCCTCGCCTCGATAATATTCACGGCTAGTACCATAATGATCGTCATTATGATCCTTATTACATAAATAACTATTATCTTCATTAAGTTAGGCGCAATGCCAAAGATTGGTTTATATATAGTTTATCTTCTGTAAGTGAGGCTTAAGGCCAAATTATCCGTTATTTATTGGGTTTTTTCAATAGTTTTTATGCATTAATATTTTCTCTACATGTTTTCATTATCTAGTTGATGTTAGAAAAATTAACCTATTACGTTAATTATTGCCTGAGGATGGCCTACTAATGTAGTTATTAGCAATTTTAAGGCCGAAACATATATATATATATTGTAACGTTTTTACGACGTTTATTTTAAATAAACTCGGTTCGTGGTGTAAATTAATTTATTAAACAAACTTAAAGTACGAGATAATTATAAAGAACAACAATTAAACACTAACGTAAAACTAAAACGGAACACTAATATTAAAACCGAACATTAAAGTAATTTATTTATAACAATTTATTTCTACGTATTCACAAACACGCCGCGATTATCAGTTCAAGACTATTCACGGATATTTATATTAACTTCGCGACCGCGACTGTTGGCTGGATTAGACTAATTCGAGTTCGTTTGGTCGCGCCTTATATATCCCAGCTCCGTCCTTCCAGAACTTCGTTCCACAACATTCCCGTAGTTGCGCGAGAGTAAGTATCCGCCGAACGCTCTGGAAGCTTTTCGGTGGATAATTCTAGCGGCGGATGACGCATTTAATCTCGCACCTGCTTTCCGCAGCTGCTGATGCGATTCGTTACAATATATATGTAGCTACCTATTAACGCTACGTTTCTTTCAATAAATTATTTGTGGAGAAGACGTTTTTTGAATTGTTTTTTGAATGGTTCACATTTAATCCTTAGCAAAGAAGATCTAATCTGGAAATTACTAAGATATTTCAAAGAACGTGAAGAAACAATTGGTTGGAATGAGTTTAATAATTTCATTTCTACAAATAAGGTTGCTGTTTCATCTGTTTACTACTTACCGTTTATAAATTCACCGCCAACTGAATATGACACAATATACTCCACGCTTTTACATTTAACTAAAATAGCTGATACGCTAAATCAGAAACATCTTGTTGTGACAGCAGATTTAGCAATATACTCCAAGGCTCAGAAAATTTTGTGGCTTCATTCTAATACATTGGGCTCAAAGATCACCATGCAGTTAGGTGGTATGCATCTTACCATGGCTTTCACAGCAAGCATTGGTCAAATATATGGAGACGGAGGCCTTATAAATATTTTAGTTGACTCTGGTCTATATGCTGAAAATACTTGTCGTCAGATGCTTCAGGGAAAACAATTGGCCCGTGCCTGTCGGGGTTTGATATTGGCTGGAGATGCTCTCACCAGATTATTCCTAAAAGTAATGTTCGAATGGGCATTTAAAACTAAGCATGAAGACGAGCTAGTTACAAATGAAATGATCGAGCAATTACAAAACTTGGAAAACAATATTAATAAAGGATTCACTTGTGATGAAGCACTGTCGGAATTAAAGGAAAATTTAAATAAAATTCAGAAGACTATTCAAGATTTTAAAGTTTATGGATGCCAAATATCTGAAACATTCAAATACTGGTTAACATTCTTAGACGCTATCGACATCTTATTAGAGCTATTGAGGGCTGAAAGAGACGCAAATTTCCAATTGCATCTTAATGCCGTTTATGAGACTTTGCCATACTTAGTGGCCGGTGGTCGTCATAACTATGCCAAATTTACCCCCATATACCTGTCAGATATGATAAGAATGAAAACTACTCATCCTGATTTCTACGGGTATCTGGAAATTGGGAATTTTGTTGTTAAAAGATCCTTAAATAAGAAGTTCAACTGTGTAGCATCAGATATGGCTCTAGAACAGACTATTAATAAAGACTGTAAAAGTTCCAGTGGTGTTATTGGTTTTACCCAAGAAGAACATACTTTGACAAGATGGATTGTTACACGACACATTGTTGGTGAATATGCAACGAAATTTGAAGAGGTAATAGACAAGTCAAGTACAGAGAAAAAGTAGTACAGCAATACTCTGAAGGTACCTACGAGACGAAAAAGATGTCAAGCAAATCTTAGATGTTGTAGAAGGTACTTGGATCAATCCGTTTAGTCTTAACGGGTTATCTAAATTAACGCACATAGCATCTGGAAAAATAGCCCCCGACAATATTGTAAAATCTTTGACTGAGTTCAAAATTAACGCTAAATTATATGTGGAAAAGTATGTTGAAAAAATTCTTACAGTGAACAGTAATGAAAGCTTTTGGAAATCTATTAAAAAACATAAAATTTATACATTTAGTGACACCAAAGTAAATTACAAGAAGAAACTGACAAAGACATCCACGCTAACACCTGAATTCATGTTTCGTAGAATTTTGAGTGCAGCTCGCCACAGAGATTTGGATTTCAGCAATCTTCTAAAATACGAACTTACACCAGTTCCATCATCTTTGTTTTTTGAAGATGGTTCAATGAGAAAATCATCAAAAGCCGAGTTGGGCAAAAAAATCAAAAGTTTTTGTCAACCTTTATTTGAAATGAAAGATAGTTTCAATTCTTGCATTATTGATGCCATGGGTCTATTACAAGAAATTCCTAAAAAATCAGTAAAAACCTATTTGGATATAGGATGTATAATATTCAAGAAACTTTTAGATTTGTTTAATAAAAACTGCGAAACTATCATTCTTGTGTTCGATCGTTACAACATTCAAAATTCCATAAAAAATTATGAAAGGGAACGAAGAGGTGAAAGTGCAGCTCAAACTTATAATGTAGTAGGTTCCAGAAATATTGCAGACTACAAAACCTTTTTGTAGTCTTTTGGCAATAAGAAGGCTTTAATAGCATTTCTATCCAGCTATATCGAAGAACAGGCCACTTCTAAATTACCTCCAAACAAAGAGATTATCATTGCTGGTGGGTATGATAACAACGAAAATTGTTACACAATTACATGTGAAGGTGTTAAAGAACTTGTGCATTTGAAATCGAATCACGAAGAAGCTGATACCAGATTAATATTACATCTAATAGATAGAGCAGGAAATAAGGATAGAAAAGTACTAATAAAGGCAGATGATACTGATGTTCTAATTCTTCTTTTATATTACTTTTGGAACAATGAAATGATTCGCGAGTGTACCTAATGTATTTTTACAGTCTGGACATTCTGCAGCACACTCCAATAATAGTTATTTATGTACCAAGTCAGTAAAGTGATTCTTTATCAAACGAGTCTGAATTATGAGCCGAGCGAGCTAGCGAGCGAGGCGAGTTCGATAAAGACACTTTACTGACGTGGTGCATACAAAATTTTATCGCCAACCGTAAAAATGTATAATTGATAAAAATAACTTCCATTATTTTCTATAAATAACTCGTGTCAAAACTTTTACTGTTGGAGCTGTGACAGAAACAAACGATTTTTGTTCAAATGGGTATGTTGATTATCATTAGCGGCAGGTAATAGTATATTGCGTCATAAGGGAAGATATAGGCATATTTCATCCCGAAGATTTCTGCTGCACGAGCGAACGTAGTGAGCGAGGGCAGCAAAAGCTGAGGGATGAAATATGCCGTTAGATTCCCGTAGGGCACAAGTTATTTTTCCGCATCAATGAGAAGTTCGTATTAAATAAAAATAGTTATAATATAATACGTACCTACGTTTTTGACATATAACCTCAAATTACACATGTCAAATTTTCGTATTAAAAATAACTTCTGTAATGAATTTATGTAAAAAATAATCGTATTTGCTTGAATTTTAAAAAATAATTACACTTATCAATCACTTAAATGAAGATTTTTGTATAATCAAACAATAATTTTGATTCTAAATTCTATCGGTAGATGTCACGTCGATAGCATGCACGGTAAAAACCCGCAAATGTTCATATCGTCCCGCTTTTTCATATTTACCCGCCATCCGCCATTGTTAACCTCAAATGAGATAAATAATCTGTCAATTACATACCATGGATACGGAAAAATGCTTTATTTGTACAGTAAGATAAAGTGTTTGTTTACTGCCGCAAATCGCTATGGTAATGCATGGCTTTACTGACGGTTGGCGATAATAGTATATTACATTACAAGTCATGAAAGTGAAACTTTGCAGAAGAGGAGGCTTATTGAAGAGTACGAGGACGCGTAGCGTCCGAGTATCTCTTTAAAGCCTCCGAGTCAAGCAGAGACACTTTCATGACCAGTGATGTATTATATTTTTTCTGAAATCGTTTTTCTAAAAACTAAAAATAGATTTAAACTGAAAAAATATATCAACATCAGAGTCGTATGAGAAGTTGATATCCATGACAATGAATTGTCAACAAATTTTTTAAGCGTCACAATTTGTGTTGTAAACAGTTGTAAAGTGCTTTATAATATGGAAAACACTCTTCCCACTGGAATAATTGAAGAAGCTGCTGCTGCAGTGGAAGAATTGCTTCCGGATAAGTCCAAAGAAAGATATGAGAAACAATATGCAAAGTTCAAAAGCTGGTGTAATAACAAAAAAGTTAATCAAGTTACGGAAGAAGTGATGCTGGCTTTTTTTGCTGGAGAAAGTAAAATTTACAAGTCTTCAAGCCTCTGGAGTATTTATTCAATGCTTAGAGCCGTGCTGTTAATTAAAGAAAACATCAATATCGCAAATTATTTAAAGTTAAAATCATATCTGAAAAGAAAATCGGTAGGATATGAAGCAAAAAAGTCCCGAGTATTTTCAAGAAATGAGATAAACGAGTTTCTTCGAAAAGCTCCCGATCACGACTTCCTATTGTTAAAAGTAAGTAGTTTTAATAAATAAATTATAAAATAATCTAAATTGGCGGCTTATATTTTCAGGTTGTATTAATTTTTGGACTAGCCGGAGCATGCCGTTGCGATGAGTTGACGAAGATGACTCTAGATGACATTGAAGACAAGAATGATACTCTCATTGTGAACATTCCAGATTCGAAAACTCACAAACGAAGACGATTTTTAATTTTGGACGATGTTGGCGAACCCGGAAATATTGCCTTATATAGAAAATACCTAGCACTTCGCCCTGCTCATACACCACACCGGCGTTTATTTGTTTCATATAGACAAGGTAAATGCAGTATTCAGGCTGTAGGAATTCATACCTTCGGAAAGATACCTGCTAAAATAGCTGGTTTTCTTCATTTACAAAATGCAGCGGAATATACGGGCCATGCCTTGAGGAGAACATCAGCAACTTTGTTGATTGATGGTGGAAGTGGCATAGAAGACCTTAAAAGACACGGCGGATGGTCTTCTACAGGAGTAGCGGAGGGCTATGTAGCCGAATCATTAGAAAATAAAAGAAAAATTGCCAAAAAGATACAGCAAGGTCAAGGTGCATTCACGGAAAATAGCGCGAGTGAAATTCCTTCAACAAGTGCATTTGATCAGACTGCTGTAGCTGACAATGTTAATATTCCTAACATGGATGTCAACGAAAAAGTAGTGTTGTCAAACATAGCTAACGCAACAGAAAACAGAAATAATAATGCTTTGAATTATATACCTGGAATAAACTTTTCTAATGTGCATAATACTAGTGTCGGCAGCATTAACATTAATTTTCATTTTAATAGTTCTAATACCAATTAATAATTTGTTGTATTTCATTGTTAGTGTTTTTAATTATATTAAATAAACGTTTCATAAGATAAGTGACGATTTCTAATTCAATTGCAGTCTAAAAATGACAGATGAGTCTTGTAAAGTGACAGATGAGTCTTGTAAAAATCATGAAAGTGACTAGTCTTGTAAAGTGACACTTTCATGACCAACTTGAGTTCTGTCATGCCAAGCTTTCTTGACGATTTCAGAAAAAAAACATTTTCTCACTACCACCTTGGTAAATTGACATTTCATTGTCAAAAAGTCGACAATAATGGAAACTAAAACATTTAGTTGAACAAAAACAGACTGTATCTAAGGGCAAAAAAGACGATTTACCGCGCCAGGTCATTTTCCGCGCATGGTACCCCATAACGCTACACCATAACGGATATAAAAAAAATAAATAGTTATAATGGAGAATACGTGCTTATTTATTAATATTAAAACTAATTTTACAATTGGAACAACGTTGAATGTTAAATGAAGGTGTATTTACAAAATGTTTGATTTCATTCTTTTCGTTACTGAAAACAGAAATTGCGTTTATGTGTTTGTTTGTACCATAGCAACAGCGCCGTTAAACTGTCATAAATATAAACGTCACAATTTTTGTTAAATTATTAATGAATTTTATTTTGTGGTAGTGAGAAAAACGTAATGCACAACGCGTAGGTAAGTTTCTTTTTTATCCTCGGTGGCTTTATGGACCTCAGCTGCGCTTCGGTCCACAAATTACCACCTCGGATAAAAAAGTTCACTTACCATAACTTGGAGCGCAATAGTAACGGGTGTTCATAAACAGTCGTCATCCCAGTAGGTTTTGACTTCAGAAACGTATGTCTATTAAAATTGAGCAAAAATGCAAACATCATTATTTACAACAGCAAGTTTTATTAACTGTCAAACAATGTGTCAAAAGTAAACCAAACTGAACTGAGATTACAATAACTGTTGGAAATGGTGACCATTTTCTTGAATACACAAATTAACTCTTCGCTTCATGCTTTCAAATACATTTATTAGCATATCTGGTGTTATTTGGTCGCACTGGTGTTGAATGCTGTTTTTCAAATCCCCCAATATGTGTGTACTGGGTTTCTAAACACATTATTTTTAATGTACGGAAACACGAAATAATCCAAAGGCGTAAGGTCGCAAGAACGTGGTGGGTAAAGGTCTTTACTTATTAAACGGTCATCGAAAAATTCTCGTAAATAATTTAAAGTAACATGTGCAACGTGCGGACGCGCAGAATCCTGTTGAAAATATCCGGTTTGCAACTCGTCATCGTGGAGTTGATTTATAAACGGTTCCGATAGTTTTCAGCATTTATAGTCTCTTCAAAAAATATTGGGCCTATTATTCTTCTACGACTTACTGCTAACCACAACCCTATTTTAACAGGATGCATCGTTGCTTCTCTAAAGTAATGAGGGTTTTCGGTTCCCCACATACGCATATTTTGTGCATTAATGTAACCATTCAAGTGCACCCAGGCCTCGTCTGAAAAAAATGTCTTATCGAGTACATCATTGTTGTTCAAATTTTCATTAAACCACTGGCAGTACTGAACTCTTTTCACATAATCTGGACCTAACAGCTCCTGGTACATTTGTAATTTGTATGGATGCGAGTGAATATCCTTTTTTAAAACATTGTACAAAGTTGTTGTACGAATGTCTAGTTCTTGGGAAAGCCTTCGAACTGAAGATGTAGGTCGCTCTTCGATCGCGTTTCTAACCATATTGACAACATGTTCCGTGCGAAGTCTAGGTCTTCCACCTCCCCGTTGTTTATCAGTTGAAGCAGTTTCCCGAAAATTTGCAAGTGATCTGCTCAACTGCTTCCTAAACTGATTGTGGTTAAACACTACATTTGGAAACCTCAATCTGAATTCATTTTTAGAAGCTTCGATCGAGTATTGCCATTCTCCATTTTCCAGTACTCCGTTGCGAAAATAACTTTCGAGCATAAATGCTTTCTGTTGCGGCGTAAACATGATTTCAAAACTGAACAAACCTAAACGCGCTATGACAGTACTCAATGACGTTTCATAAAACTAGTTGACGTTTTCCAAGCTTCATTGTGTTGCACGAATTAATCAAAGATATAAAATTTTGTTTTTAAAGGCAACTGGGATGACGACTGTTTGTGAACACACGTTATATTGTGTTATTAGGAGTAAAAGTGTCATTTTGTGTGCCGAGCATGACGTTTGGACGACGAGCGCAGCGAGTCGGACAATTTCAAGCGAGGCACACAAAATCACTTTTACTCCGAAAAACACATGTTATTTTTTCTTCAAACGCAATTCAGCAAGAAAATTTAAAAAAAGTCAAAAATGAACGTCATACCAGCTGTCATTGCTACGGGTTGCTTTGTTATAAAAAATAAAAATTACGAGTTGCCATTGGCTCATTAAGTGTCACTTTTACTCTTAGGAGTAAAAGTGAATGTTTATGTCACTTTTACTCCTAGGAGTAGAAGTGAATGTTTAACTGTGTGTATCCAAGGACACAAAGTCGTGTTTTTATGACGTTTGAAGAAAAATATTATCCGAATCACGAGAGATGACCCCTGCCTCATCACACGCTGAATTTAGTAACGACAAACACGCGTGTACATTTGTTCACAAACCCCATGCACACGACAAGGATAGCATTACAATAAGCCTGTGTTATGATTAAAGTGCTTATTTGACTAGAGTAGTTTAAGTCAAATGCGCGTGTTGTCACTAAAACGTCAAACTGTCAAATTATTAATACATTTACATTATTTTATTTTATTAGGTACCTAAATTCCTATGTTAATTGGAATTCGTTTTTGTAGTACCTATTTGTGTTGTGAGGTTTAGATAAATGAACATTTTATTTGGTTTATTGCGTTGCAGAAGAAATACAGTTGTACATTTATTGGTTAGATTATTAATAATTTAAGGTTAAAATTCGTATTGAAAGTACTTGACAGCTGTTTGTTTTCCGGTTAAAGCACCAATCATAATTCCTTGAGAATACAACTGATGCTAATTTGACTAGCAAGTAAAATCTTATATCATACGGATAGCATTGATGAGGCAGGGTTCATCTTTCGTGGTTTCAATATTAACTATTTATTCACAATCATTATACCATGAGATCGTAAAAAAAATGATTCTGAGCAGGCCTTGACTAGTACAACACGATTGGTAAGACTGATTCCAAAATGCGGCAGTAGCATGGCAGTAGGTTAGAGGTTATGTAATTGATTCAAAACAGGAAATGCAAGGAAATGTCAAATAAATTAAAACACAAAACAGTATTTATTTAGGGAACAAACTGAAAACTAAGATGAATACATGACGTTAGAGTAGGTGTTCAAAATGTGATCCTTCAGCTTCGATGCAACAAATAACTCTTCGTTTCATATTATCAAATGCTTTTTCCAACGATCGCGGAGTAATTGAATTACATGCATTGGTAATTGCATCTATAAGTTCTTCTATCGTATGAAATGCATGTCTGTAAATTGTGTTTTTAAGAAAAGGGATAACGTAATAGTCCATAATGGTTAAATCAGGAGAACGCGGAGCAAAAGATACAATTCGGTCGTCAAAGAATTCCTGCAAGAACCTTATTGTTTCACGACTTGTGTGCGCAGTTGCGTTATCTTGCTGAAAATATCCGTTTAAGAGTTCATCGTCATCAAGTTGTTCAATGAAAGGTCGTAAGAAATTATTGCGATATCTTTCTGCATTAACTGTGTCGTGAAAAAAGATAGGGCCAATAAAGCGTCTTCGTGACATCGCCATCCAAACGCCAACCTTTTGAGGGTGCAAAGGACTCTCTACCAACTCGTGGGGATTCTCAGCAGACCACAATCGCATATTTTGTTTATTAACATATCCCGAAAGAGTGAACCATGCTTCATCTGAGAAAAAGCACTTGTCCAGGATATCATCATTATTTAAATGATTCAGGAACCATTGACAGTACTCGGTTCTTTTACGAAAATCTGGTGGTAAAAGGTGTTGAACTGCAGGTATCTTGTATGCGATCATATGCAAATCTTTCTTTAAAATTGTTTGACAAGTACCATATGACAACTGTGTTTGTTGTGAAAGCCTACGAATAGATTTTCTCGGGGAACCTTCCATTCTTCGTTGCACATCTTGGATGTTTTCTGCTGTTCGCTTTGTTGGACGGCCTCTACCGGTTTTGCGGGTTACACTGCCCATTTCACGGAACTTATCAACACATTTATGTATTTGTATCAACAATTTATGATAATTCACTGCAAAATCCGGAAATCTTTCACGAAATTCCTCAACACAAAGACCAACAGAATATGACCATTGTCCGTTTGCCAGTTATTCGCCATTCCTGAAATAACTTACCAGGATGAAGGTTTTGTGCTCCAAAGCAAACATTTTGAAAAAATTACACTAGTATTACAACGATAATCTTAAATAATTCTGGAAACAAGATTGCAAAACTGACTTACATTTGAAATGTCACTGTCACATTATAATTCATAGGCATTCTAGAACCAGTGTAGCCAATCGTGTTTACTAGTCAAGGCCTGCTCAGAATCATTTTTTTTTTGATCTCATGGTAGTAATATGTAGATTCCTAACCTTTTATGCCAACAGGGAACACTGTATGACGTTAACATGCCTGTGACGCTAGGAAAACAAAATGTTGGAGTTTACACCAATCAAAATTAGAAACGTCAGATTTTGATTGGTTTAAACGCCACAATTTTGTTTGCCAATGCCTCCCCTTATCTGAATAATTCTTGAACGCACGATAGAATCCACGCGCACAATACAATGTGGGCTTCAACGCGGGTAGCGCGGTGAGGGGTGTACATGCGGCGTCGAGTGTAGTTGCTTCAGTTTTTTAGCTCTCCTGTCGTTATTTATTAAAATAAGTGCGTAGTGTAAGCGAAGGAAATATTGCTTATAAAATTCTGCGTTTTGTCACGTGTACCGATTTCCAGATTTCGATCTTAAAAAAAAGTTATTAAGCAAAAAACGCTGCGCTTTAACTGAATTAATTTTATGCGACATGCTCCTTGTCCTTATTATAATTAATTAGAGGTGATTAGACTTGAATTAACATATATTTTTGTATATCGTTGGAAAGTAGACATTCCACACTAAATAGTAGTGTTAAAGCCATCTCAAAAACTGTAGCGAGAGCGGGGTAATCCATTAATTAAACTTTTTGAAAAAAAATATATATTTTTTTAGCTTATGACCTATAACTTTTGTCAGGACCAAGCGCCGATGTCGTAACTTTGGAAATACATTAAGCACTTCAAGACGAACATTTTGAGGTATCACTCGTTTAGTTCTACGCCAAGATTGGGTTAGTGAACGATTTTAGTGGTTATCCGCTCGCCTATAGACAGCAGAGTTGCCAAGCGTACGATAATTACGATATTTGTACTATAATTTTTACATAAATATCTCCCTAGGATCCTATTATTATCTTAGTGCCGTTTCACATGGGGCGTATGTTCAGCACTGATCGTCAGCGCTGACCATGCGAGCCATTTCCATACGCGACTTACGTCTTTTCACATGCATATCGTATGGTCAGCAACCGACAAGTCGCTGTTGCCATTTTTGCTGATTATGGGGATGTTCATTTCACAATGTATCGACGTAATAGAATATATGCACCTTTGATTTTCTATAGTGCAAATTAATATTTCCGTATCTATTTTATAATTCATGGCGGTGGTGCAGTATATTATATACTAGAGTTAGACGGTCACGTGTTTACTAGAACAGGGCAAATCCGACAACTAGGTGAAATGGTACGAAACGGACCATCAGTTCTCATGTGAAGCTACTCATTATAAACAACGGCCCGTGCGCGTGCTGACAATACGACGACGCAAGGGCTCGACGTATGGCCGTCGTACCAAATCACGCGGACTGATCATACGCGCTTCATGTGAAATTACTCATTTAAACACATGGCGCTTGGTTATACGCCCTGACGATCCGTCCGTATCATACGCTCCATGTGAAACGGCACTTAGGATCGTACGCAAATAATCAGGGTTGGCAAAAAACATGTTTTTAAATTTTAAACAAAACAAACGTTGTTTTAGTTTAAAACGGTTTTTTTCGTTTAAAACACGTTTAATTTATCGAGCTAAAAACACGTTTTAAACAAAAAAAATACAAGTTTTAAACTAAGAACAAAAAGTTTTTAAACAAGAAATAACCGTTTGCAAAGGGAATTTATACAACGAGGGAACTACTGCTATGCCTACACTGAGTGTTGTTGATGCAAACGCAGCAAATTCGTTTTCAGACATCAAGGGGAAGTAGGTAGCTATCTAGCAAATTCATCTTAATAAGGGAAGCCCCAATAAAACTCATAATCTGTAAGATACCGTATGCACTGAACATTTATTTTAGTTGCAGTCTTGGTTTAGGTCATGACGTTTGGTGACCCAACTTAATTAAATTCCTTAAAGAAGTAAACTTCCACATATTTTTATATTAAATATTGCAATTCAATCTATAAAAAAATGTCAAGAATTTGGTTGTTCTGTGCTTCTGTGCGTAGTTTTGTAACCGATAATGCTAGTGATATGACGAAAATGCGTAGGTACCTACACAGCTTTCAAAAGTTGAGGATATTAGCATGCCAGATGTTATTACTTATGGGTGTTCAGCTCACATTCTCAATTTACTGGCTCACGACATCGAAATTCGGGATATTCAAGAAGAAGTTAAGCAAGTTATTAAATATTTCGGAAACAATCATTTTGCTTCTGCGAAATATCAACAGACAGGTGGAAATGTGGAAATCTGTTGATATTACCACAAGATGTTAGATGAAATACACTCGCGGATTGTTTAGAATCTTATTCAAATAACTGGCATGCTCTTTCGAAGATATCAAGATATGTTTGTACAGATCATCGAGCTGCTGTTGATACTAATGTAGCATCAAAAGTTCACAATGTTGACTTAAAATTGAAAGCTCAAGACTATCTATGTAAATTTTAAAAAAATAGCAGTTGCCTTTGACAGAATTCAGAAAGATAGGTAGGTACATGTGCAATTTCAGAAGCTACTGAAATCGGGATAAACCTTCTACGGGAATTTGAAGGCGAAGGATTTACAGATGTTGATATAAATCGATGTAAGAAACACATGGAAATGGCAATGACACCGTATCATTATTTAGCCAATTTACTTGACCACCGTTTTTGGGGAGAAAAATTAAATTCGAATCAATTGGAAATGGCCGTGGAATATGTTCATTTGTATCATCCAGAAGAAGTTTTGGCAATTATCAGGCGAAAACTTCGTCGTTTAAGGAGTTTTTATTTACCATTCATTCTGTCGAAAACGTAAAACATATTGCGTGGTGGATGGCGCTAAAGAATAATCTTAATGATGTAACTTTAAATCTGGTAGGTAATACAATTACACACAGCAGTTGCTTCATCAGCTGGAATTGAACGACTATTTTCTTCTTTTGGGATAGTGCCCAGTAAATTAAGAAATCGATTGGGAACCGAAAAAGCGTCAAAACTAAATAGTTAGCATTTTCAAAACTCTCTATAAAAACATCCCTTCGCTTGAGGATAAAGATAATTTGTAATATGTTTTTACTTTTTAGTTTTTAGCGGTCTAACGACTGTATTTTATCTTTGTTCTACTACTGTATTGTTGTTTTAAAATAAATACACATTTATTCGCATACAGCATCAATTTATTTTCCTTTACATTAAATTTACTTACGACTTGCAGCTCTATAAAAAAATGTTTAAAACATGAACATTTAAAACAAACGTGTTTTAAATACTATGTTTTAAACATTTCTTTAAACGTTTTGTTGTAAACATGCCAACCCTGAAAATAATAGATGCGGTAATTATTCAGAGTTGGATTTTTAAGTAGTGATTGGACGGTAATTTTATTGTGTTTTGATGCTGTTTAATGCAGTTATTTTTCCATAAAATATATCTGAATATAAATTTGACTTAAAACATTTTTGATTTTTTGCCAATGAAATGTTAAGGCAGATTTATGCAACCATTTTCATTTACATTTAATTTAAGTTAATTTTAATTTAAAAGATAAATGTCTGTAAACCAATGTAACCATGCATACACCATTCTCATTTACGTTTTCATTTATCTCTCATTTTCATTTAATTTATAAGATGGTCAACTTTTATCTTTTAAATTAAAATTATAAATGACACATGCGTGTACGGTATGACAACGACAAGAAGTTGATGAGCTGGTTGTCGTTGTGTATTGTTTGGGTTGTATTATCCATGTATTATCTTTAATATGTCTGAAATCAACGATTCAGTTCTAATTGAGCTAATTAAAATTTTATTCCAGCGAAAATTGGGGTTATGTCGTTATGACATTCATCATCTGTCAGCGTATTTTTATATGTGGGTATGCGTTCATTTTCATTTATTATTTTGTTTGCATGAATTGGGACATTTAAAAATTATAAATGAGAATTAAATTAAAATTAAATTAAAAATTAAATGTAAATGAAAATGGCTGCATAAATCCGCCTTTATACATACGAGTATATCCGTACAGCCGTACATGGTTATAGAGACACTACCTGTTGTTTCCCTACGTCTTCTAAATGGCGTAACGTGACATGTGTAATCGTTGGCTAAGGTCACAGACGTCTTAAAGACGTCTGTGGCTAAGGTACAGCATTTAGTTATCCATAAAGTACAGTAATATAAAGGCTAATACAGTGATATTTTCATTTCGCCTACAATCCTGGAAATTTTGAGATAGCAACACTGCTAGGAATAATCATTTGTTAATTATCCCCTTGTTTACGTGTTTTCGATTGTTGACGTGATAACGTGTATGTAGTGTGATCTGCAGAGGGTTTTGTATGTGTGTGCAGTTTACATTTTGTATTTTTAAATAATTACAGGTTAGTCAATAGTTACCAAACGCCATTTGTAACATTCTTTATGATTTGTATTATTGTAGGAAGTTGTATACAAAAAATGTCTGAAACAAATTCAAAGGCTAACCTCGAATATGATTTCGATTTGGATATCGTCAAAGAAGAAATCAAACTTGAACCCTACTTGGACAATCTGAAAAGTGATTTCGGTGGCAATACCAAACAAAAACATAACTTCACTGAAACTAACACTAATATTACCCAAAACTTTGTACGGAATACAAAGGAGGAAACTGCAACTATTGAGAGTTGTGTACATGAAACGGATAAAATAAAAGTCGAAATAACTGATACAGTCAATCCTTTTGAAGAGGATGACCAAATTAAAAATAAAGGGCAAAGTTTTGCATGTGACGTTTGTGAATTTACAACAACTCGTAGATCCCATCTTCAAACTCATAAAAATATCCATTTAATAAAAGATCCATTTATTTGCAATGTATGTGCATATAGGTCTACTTCTAAAAGCAATTTTAAAAAGCATTTGTGTATTCATACAGGAGAAAAACCGTTTGCCTGTAATTTATGTAAATATAGGAGTATAAGTAAAAGCCATCTGAAAGAACACATGTGTATTCATACTGGAGAAAAACCGTTTGCCTGTGATTTATGCGAATTTAGGAGTGCAAAAAAAAGTACTCTGAAAGGACATATGAGTATTCACACAGGAGAAAAACCGTTTGCCTGTGATTTATGCGAATATAGGAGTGTAACTAAAGCCCTTCTGAAATTGCATATGAGTAAACATACAGGAGAAAAACCATTTGCCTGTAATTTATGTAAATATAGGAGTGTAGCTAAATATGACCTGAATAAACATATGGGCATTCATGCTGTAGAAAAACCATTTATGTGTAATATTTGTGGGTATAAGACTGCGGCCAAACAAAGGTTGAAGGATCATCTGAAGATTCATACAGGAGAAAAGCCGTTTGCCTGTGATTTATGCGAATATAGGAGTGTAACTAAAACCCTTCTGAAATTGCATATGAGTAAACATACAGGAGAAAAACCGTTTGCCTGTGATTTATGCGAATATTGGAGTGCAACTAAAAGCTGTCTGAAAACACATATGAATATTCATACAGGAGAAAAGCTGTTTACCTGTAATTTATGCGAATATAAGAGTGTCTATAAAGACAGTCTGAAAAAACATATTAGTATTCATACCAAAGAAAAGCCATTTGCCTGTAGTTTATGTGAATATAGGAGTACAACCAAACGCTATTTGAAAAGACATATGAGTAGTCATACTGGAGAAAAGCCGTTTTTTTGTAATTTATGTGAGTATAAGGGTCTAACTAAAAGACGTCTGATGTACCATATGAGTAAACATACAGGAGAAAAGCCGTTTGACTGTAGTTTATGTGAGCATAAGGCTGTAACTAAAGATCGTCTGAAAAGCCATATGAGTAAACATACAGGAGAAAAGCAGTTTGGCTGTAATTTATGTAAATACAGGAGTGGACATAAAAATGCTCTGAAACGACATATGCGTATTCATACTGGAGAAAAGCCGTTTGGCTGTAATTTATGTGAATATAGGAGTGCATTTAAAATCCATCTGAAAACACATATGAGTAAACATACAGGGGAAAAGCCGTTTGGCTGTAATTTCTGTGAATATAAAAGTGCAACTAATGGAAATTTGAAAAAGCATATGAAAATCCATGGGAATGAAAATAATTTGCTTTTAAAGGAGCAGTTGGGGTTAAAAGTGACTTAGAACAAAGACATGAAGCGGTTTGTAATGGATCGGCTGATGATTCAGCTGCCAACTCTGCAGATGCATCACCTAAATCTTTTTTAACATTTGCTTGACTTGACGAAATTGCATTTATTTATTAATATGGATGTAAATATTGATGTGGATAAATTCAACCTGCAATTTGGAAAACGCTGATAGGTTACAGAAATCTCAACGCAGTTAAAATAGAAGTGTTATTGTACGTGGACGATATCGTTCTCATTGCCAACAAAGCAAACAAAATGCAAAAACTTATAAACATTTGCTTGGACATTAGGAAGAGCAGGAATGAAAATAAAACGAATGTCATGTAAATAAACAACAAAGACAGACATATATACAAATATAGGTGCAATGGAGAGCAATTAGAAGTAGTAACAACATACGAATACCTAGGATCAGCCCCGGGGTCTTTAAATGGGTCAAAAGAAGCTATGGCCCATCTGAGGCGATCAAAAGTGACCACTTTAGAAGCCGTTTTCCAATGAGAAGTGAAAAGAGCAACTGGGAATGGCCGTTGTGGTGCAACTAGAGTTCTAGTGCCATCAGAAAAGTGCTCTTCCAAAAGATGCTCCAGGCACTCTTTGTAGCTGGAAGCTGTAGTACCGTTTGGGAGTTTCAAAGACTCCAAGCATGACCGTTGATCCTTACCAAGTATTTTAGTAAGGCGAATTGCTTCAGGCAGAGATTCAGTGCTGGACCAGAAGTCCCCCCACATGTCTTTCTTGTGACTGCGAATGCGATTCATTATCATAAGCTAGTTATTTGTTGCGATTGCGGTTTTAGAATTATTTTTAATATTTGTCAAGGTGGTTTCGTGGCTTAATAGTTTCAGAGCCCACATTCTGACCATTCTACACAGGCTTATATCCTGACGGTAGCACTGGAAATTTCTACAAGCTGTCGAGATTTGTAGATATCACCAAAACAGTTGGTAGGTATTTTGAAAAACGATTAAAAGTTAATGATACATGCCTTATCTCACCACATTACTCACCTGTTTTATCAGAAATCTGATATATGCTCCAACGTAAGGTTTCCTGTAATAATTTCAATTTTAACCTTGTTCCAGAACGTTTATTTTTTTAGTGCATTATAACTTCCATTTTTTAAATATTAAGCAGATACAAATGTGTCTTATGAATCAAGTAAAATAAATGTTTGCTTTTTATATTGTTACTATCATTAACGTTTTCTTTTAATTACAGGTCATAAATAAAGAACCACCTTACTACATTCAAAGCAAGAGAGTAAAAAGGTATTTTGCATTCTTTATTATTAATTTCTAAGTATAACTGCTTAGGATTATGACCAAGGCCAAAGTTGATTCTTTACCTTTTGGCCAAGGGCACTTTACACTTATCCCCTCTTTTTAATTGAAATTATGAGAATAAATATAATGTGGAATTTCTTTTATTCAGCAGATGTTTGTTATTGTATTCTGTATATAGTGAAGTGATATAACTTTTAGAAAATTTATATTCTTTTATTTAAAATGCAAATTTGGAATAATACACTTTTAAGATGCAAGTTTTAAATATTAAATTATATAAATATAAATAGGTTAAGGTAATTTTAAGTAGTATTGTTATCTGTGTTAAAACCTGTATTATAATTATTGTATTTGTTGTAAATAGTAGTCATAGTAACGTTTTATGTATGTGGAAGGATGCTTGTTTTAAAACGAAACCAAGGAGTGGGAGATTTTTGGGATATAACTAGGGAAGATCAAAAAGTTGAAGGATAATAAATAAGAGTTTACAAAAATGAATAAAACTGGAAAGACGTCTTTATTAAAATTTCTCTGAAAACTCATATAATAATAAAGTTATATGAATAAGAAGTTGAATTCTTATTAATAGAACATAATTACGAAGTGAGGATAAAGTATTAATTTGGGATTGGATTTATTTAATACAATTTTAATGGAAACTGGTTAAACAAGTCATAATAATTGAATAAGGATATTTCATGAATAATGTTGAAGTGGTCCTGATTAAATATTAAATTTGGAACAAATAAACTAATAAATCATTGAATTGGATCATTAATTGGAGAAAGAACATTATTTTGGTGGGGTTGCTGAAATCAAAGGAATAATTGTTAGTGAGTGAGTGTTTTAGATATAGATTTGTGTTAGTTTTAAGGATAGGAATTGGTTACTTTGTAATAAACCTTCGATATTTAAAAGTGAATTGAATTTATTAGCTACTTTATTTACTTACCAAAATTTAATAAAACGAATCCTTCGACGGCCCTGAGATAGAAATTTTCATCTTAACTTTGATAAACAAACTAAAATTTAAAATACCTACTTAATTTGATAATTACAATTTAAATGTCAAAATAGCATTTTGAATTTCTTTGAAGACAGTTGTGACAAAAAGGGGAGTAATATTTGATTTGACTTCATAGTTAGTTAACTAGATTTGCATATTGATGATATTTGGTCTGTAATATGTAATATTGATGAACTGTGAAGCCAATCGTACACTCATTAGGTAATAGTAATTGATAATTTGAGAGCTAGCTCGGGATATTGTGTGGAGCACCCTTTTTTTTAAGTTGAAAGGCTGTGACCATACCAATGTAGTGCAACATGTAGGTAATATTAATATGAGAAGCACAGATATCATAAAGAAAAAGAAACAAAGTTGCACAATCTCAAAGACGTTGACCGTGTAAAGGTTCACAATACATACATACAAAATTCTGATTTCAACAGTAGTGAAGTGAAATATGGTGTTAAGGCCCCCACAGACTTCGTTCTTTTGCAGCAGTTTTGCCCGTCCGGGTAAAACTGTACGGGTAAGAACGAACAACGTATATATCCACACACCTCGCGTTCTTTTCGTCCAGTTTTTCTGAAACTACTGCGTTTTCAACACGAATTCCACGATCACGTTAGCAGTGGCGGCGACATTAGCTGTAAAAGTACGAAATTCAAAAAGAAAACGTTCAAAATGGGCTAAAGAATGGTTGCTTAAACGAAGTCAATTTTCCCACGTAAATCTATTAAATGAGTTACGACTAGGACCAGGTGATTGGTTTAATTATCTTTGCTATAATGCCTTAAATCGGTCATCTGTTGCTCAAAATAACCCACTTCTACGACGTGGACAGTCCCGGCACTGGTAAAGTTCGTCGTTCTTACGGGATGTGGAGCCATACACTGGCCGACTTGCACGAGCACGTTCAAAACGGACGGTTAAAATCAAGCGTTGGCAGATATTTTTGAACGCCATCAAGAAGGACGGTTTTCAGCCATACACCTCGGTTTTGTGACCGTTCTACCTGTACAGTTTTACCCGGACGGGCAAAACTGCTGAAAAAGAACGAAGTCTATGGGGGCCTTTAGATATAAGTAAGGTCCATTATTTATACGAAAATATTGGAAACCGTGTCATATGTTTGTTATGTTATTAAACTACAATGTGCTAATCGTACAACAAAAAAACTTTTCTAGAAACTATCAAAAAATACTATTTGTGACATTGCAGCTCGAAATATTCTTAAAAGAAGAATGATAAACTTTTGTTCTCTAGTAAGATTGTAGAACTATAGCTCGGGCGCCCGATTTAAATAACTGACGGTTAGGTTTGAAAAAATCCGCAAGACAAATTTTTGAAGATCACACAAATTGTAGAGAAGTTTGTTTCAAGGTGTCTATAGAAAATCACGTAGTACCTTTATTAAAATCAGCAAAAATATTTTTGGAAATCTTGAAAATATGTAATGATGTCATAAGAAAAGCAGATAGACTTCATCAAAATGCTACGACAAACTATACCGAAAGATATATGTCCATAATATCAAAATTCACTTGAGGAAAACGTATTAATTTTATTCAGAGGGGAGGGATTATACTGAACTCAATGTTTAGGTGCAGGACTAGGACTGTCTTATAATACTGGCAGGTCCTTTCTTAAGCTATCTATCAAATTCCCTAAGCACTTTTTATAGCTATTAAGACAACAAGTGTTTTATAGAAGGTTTAAAAATCAAGGTCGTAGTTCAAATCCGAGCGAACGAAGTGAGCCGAGGATTTGATAGACCGAGATTTTTAAACTATAAAACACGAGTTGTCTTCAAGATTTTTTCTAACACTAATATCAGACATTTTTTTCACTAATATATTATTAGAAATTTTAATAAATTATTATTTGAGACGCGTCATAATGCACAAAATGCGCAGATTGCTAGGCAACGACGTATTTAAAGGCCTATAAAATACGTTGTCATTGACGACGTATTTTATAGAGAAAGCGTATTTTAAAAGAAACATAACAAGTGAGCTCTTATGCACCATAGGAACAGTATAAGATATTAGTGTTAGAAAAAGTAAATTTTGCATGAGGAGGCAGAAATAAAATTTATTTTTATTTTATTTGTTGATAAGGTGGCATTACGACAAATTTTATAGAAGGTTCATACTGCAAAACAATACGATCTCATTGTACTACAGCCCTACACACATTGATATTGTCGTTCAAATGGTAAAATCAACTTATGTTGTACGGTAAATTGTATCGTCTGTGGGGTATTTTAGAAATAAATTTGATGTAACGCAATGGTAATTGCAACCATTACGCTTTGACCAAATTAAATTGCTAAAAACTTTTTAAAATAATTGAAAGATCTTTAAAATTATGATTAGAGAATAATTATTACCAGCAATATTTTCTTTTATATTTATTAAATAAAGTTATTTAAACAGTTGTAAGTGAAATCTTATTTATTTAAATGAATTTGGATCTACTAGTCGTTTTAAATTCACAAACATCACATGTAAAACTCTTTTTCTGTTATTTTTATTTTGGTCATCCTCATCAAAAGGATTAACTATATCAATCGTTTGAACTTTTATTTTGTCCACTTCGTGTGCATTACTCTTCATAACTGCGGTTTCCTCCCTCGTATTCTGTCCAAAGTTTTAGCTTTTTTTTTTTTTTTTTTTTTAATATATAAGTCAGATCAGCACACTGGGTGCTATACATAACTGTTTTCATTTATAATACATGCATGTTTACGGTTATAATAATTCGTTTCGGGTCGCCCTAGAGGGTTCCCTGTCACTAAACTATAATTAATTAATTAATTAACCGATAATCACTAATCACTTGTGCAAAATACGTCTTGGGTTAACTTCCTTTTTAATCGTGTATAAATGTTCCTTGTTCCCAGTGAATAGTGAGCGGCTGCTGGACAAGTGTGAAGTCTTTCAAAAAACTTCTTGGTAACAGAACGGATGAAGTCTTCGATGTAGGGCACTCCTAGTTCGTCATGTATATGTCTGTTTCTGACAAACCATGGAGAGTTAATGGCAACTCTAAGAATTTTACTTTGAAAACTTTGTAATTTTTTTAAGTTCGTTTTTGAAGTTGAGCCCCAAATTTGACAACCGTATGTAATTGTTGGACGTAAAACAGATTTGTATAGCAATACTGTTGTTTGGTGGCGTAGTTGGGATCTTCTGTTGATCAAAGGATAAAGATTTACTAATTTAACATGAGCCTCATTCAATTTCTTATTGATATGGAAATTCCAGCTTAGCTTCTTGTTGAGATAAATTCCTAAATATTTAACCGATGAGTGTCCTGGATTCCATTCAATATCAGCATTGTTAATTTGGATATTCGTAGGATTAGTAGGTCTTCTGAGCGTAAAAATTTTAGTTTCGCATTTGTTAGGGTTTAATTGAATATTCCATTTAACACACCAGCTGGAAACGATGTTCACAATTTCTTGAAGAGTTTGGGCAGCCTTATTTATGCACCAATCTTGGACTACTAGAGCCGTATCGTCCGCGAACATTGCAAGAACGGTATTGGGTGGAGAGGGTATGTCGTTCACATATAAATTAAACAAGATAGGGCCTAAGATGGAACCTTGAGGGACCCCAGCTTCTATGTTACGGTTTTGTGAGTAACAAGCGTTAATGCGAACTGCAAATGTTCTGTCCAATAAGAATGATCTTATAAGTAGTAAGATGTAGTCAGGTAATTTAGCTTGTGACAGTTTGAAAAGGAGACCCTTTATCCATAGCTTATCAAACGCCTGAGTAAAATCCAGAAAGGCTACTAGGCTATGCTGTTTGTTTTCGTAACCCCTTTCAATGGTTTCTACCAGACGCAACAGTTGGTGGTGGGTTGAATGGTTCTTTCTAAAACCAAATTGGAATGGAGGAATGCATTTGTTTTGCACCAGAAACTTGTTGATCCTATGGAGAATGACTTTTTCCAGTAATTTGGAGAGTGTGCAGAGCAAGCTTACTGGACGATAGCTGGTGAGATCGTTCGCGTTCTTGCCTGGTTTGTGGAAAAGTAATATTACTGCGTGCTTCCAAGTTAGTGGGAAGTAGCCCATTCTCATACAGGCATTAAAGGTTGTAGATAAAAATGCCAGTGCTTTAGCCGGCAGGTTTTTAAGTATTACATTAGGAATAGTATCGTGGACAGGAGCTTTGTAGGCTCGAAATGACCTGATTGCCTTGGGAATGTTGAATCCAGATAATCGTCTATATCTTCGGAGTGATTCTGGTTACCAACGTCTATTCTAGTTGTAAAAACTGTGGACAGGTGTTCAGCAAACTTGTTACATTTTTCGTGGTCACTACAGTAGAAGGTGTTGTTTATTTTTAAGGGTGAATTTATTGGGGGTTGCCGTAATATGCTCTTGATGGTTGACCACATTGTGGGGTCTTTTGGTTCGAGCTCGGCTATGCAGCTTCTGTAAGACTGAAGTCGGTAATTGTCTAGTTCCCATTTAACCTGATGAGAGAGTTGATTCAGTTGTCTTCTTGTTACAGGGTTTCTGGTTCTTTGCCATACACGGCGCGCCTTGTTTTTATCTTTAATTAGATTTAAAATATAAGATGGAGGTTGTCGACGATGTGGACTTTTATTTTTGCACTTGATGGTAGCAGCGTGTACAGCTGCTTTAATAGTTAAATTCAGTGTACTAATTGCTGAGTCGATTTCGGAAGTTTCCGTGATAGATGATGGGCATATTAAGTTGTCGATCAGAGTTATTTGAAATTTGTCGTAGTCAATGCGTCCATTGATTAATTTAGGGATTATAGGATTTGTTTTAGGCACATCGAAAAATGTTATCAGCACCGGTGAGTGGTCAGAATCTAATTCAGGAAGCACCGTTTGTGTAATTGGTTTTCCGAAGTTTTTGCTGACGATAATGTCTAAAATATCTGCTTGATGGTCTGGTCTATAAGGAAAATGTGTGTATTCGTCTGGTGCTAGAACAATTGCGGCCGCTTGTGATGCATAATTTAATAATCTTTCTCCATTAGGATTACCGACTCTGCAGCCCCAAATTCTATGCTTACAATTTAAATCACCAATCAGAAGCGTTGGCTCATTTGTACTGAATACTTTATGTATATCTTCCGGCTCGAGACGTCGATTGGGTTGCTTGTATACAGCTACTAATGTGACACAGGTATTATTACATAAATTCAATTTAATCGAAGTCGTTTCTAAGGTTGCTAAGATTTTGGGTGGTAAGGCAGTCTGGGATAGCTGTTTTTTTGCAATGATTGCCACTCCTCCAGCAGCAATCCTGAAAATTTGCTAAGAATAAGCATTTGCCAATTACCGCTTGTTTACGTAATTTCGATTGGTGATGTGATAACGTGTGATCTGCAGAGAGTTTTGATGTGTGTGCAGTTTACATTTGAATTTTTAAATAATTCCAGATTAGTCAATAGTAGGCTAGTCAATTTATACATCCGACCTTGCAAAAGATTATGTAATTCTAATTTTTTTATATGTTGTTGGGACCTAAGCCAATAGTAAAAAACCAAGTTTGCAACTTTGAAAAACCTGTGCGAGCTGCGTTATACCCAAAAAACTACTTAATTTTCTTTCTTTTTTTCACTTTTTGCTTAATATCTTCCAAAGTATGCATCTGATAGAAAAATTTACTTAATTATTTTTTAAAGTACATTTAATTTCCTGAAATTTGAGACCTCGGCGGGCTCCATGCGTCTAGTACTTTCCGAGATACAGCTTAATTTTAAAAGAAAGGTGTAAAATTGATAATAAATATTTACAATATAGCATTATAATAATAATTTCATCTGTTTTGACGGCCCTGGCTCCGAGAAATCTTCCTCTTGAGCAGGTGAATGGTCTTCTTCGTCGTCGGAATCCTCAAGTTGAAAAGATGGCACGTTTTGGCATGATTTGCCACGACAAAATATACAAAGAGCCTAGCATTTTAGTCCAGCTTTGCGGCAGCTGCAACCGCCACTGCAACCTTTTTTGCATTTACAGGAAATCATGCGCAATAGAAGCTCAGGAGCAGGATCCGTGGTGGCGGTGATGGGGGTAAGCCCCTGATCATCGAGTGTCCACCCCCATTCTGTAGGACTTTTGTTAGCCCCTAACCACTTTTGAATTTGGTGGTAAGTTCTTGCAGAAATGGTGGCCTGCTGCATCTTCTTTTGGGGGAAAACGAGCAAGGTTAATTTTAGTGTTGGTTCCAGATGTAACGAATAACTGGTAGCGGAGGCTATTCAAGGTATCTTTTTTAAAATCACCTTCGTACAGAGCCACGAAGCACTTCTTAGGTTACTTTTCCAAATGTGTTACCCACGATTTTCATCACTCTTCGGTTCCCACTTCTTGGGCCATGTGGCAATTTATGTCTTGACCTCCTACAATTCCACTACTGATGGAAAGCAACTTATCAGTAATGAGAAATGGAGTATGAATCAGTTTTTTCACATCACCACTATCTCTACTGATTCGAGAAGGCCTCATATCAACATGTTGTTCAGCAGTGGAACAGCAGATGTCACAGAAACGTTCCATTTCCTCGCATATGTTTACCATGAACACCATTCCTACGATCCACCGTGCCAGCACACTGCTAGAGATTCTCCGCCCCTGTGTCAATCCGCCGTAGCTTTTCATTGACCTCATCATCGTCTGCTCGATTGTCAAATCTGTCCACAGGCCTGACCAAAACTTATCAGATCGGCGGATTGTGAAACCTCCTTTTGTGAACATGTCAAACTCAGTTGGATCAATTCGCTGTTCTAGAGCCATCATAGCTTGCAGGTATAGGTGTGCACTCTTTGCGTAGAACAAATATATGACCGGCTGAATGAAAAAAGGGTAGCAGTTTATGGGCAGTGTCCAGGTGAAGCTTCCAATCACCCATCCGCTCTGCCTAGATGAATAGCTTAATGAGAGTAAACATGTGAAAATACTGAATCCACAGCTTTGATGTAGGGCCATTATCATCATTGTCCGTTGCAAACATGATGAGAGACCTATCACTTTCACTTAGCATATTTTCAGTTTCGGCTCTTTCCTTCTCAGTCAAGTGTATATCATCCAAAATAATGCTAGCCAAAGCAAGATTAACTAAAATGTGTGCTCATACGGCCCGCGAATTTGCATGATCATTCAAAATTTTGTCCACACTGTAATCTGCATAAATAGTCATAAGTACCTTTTTCAAACCACTCCCTGCCATTATTGCACCAATGCAACCCATGAACGACATGAGGTGGTAAAATCCACCAAGCCTCACAACCGCACTGCTTAACTCAGGATGTTGGCCACTCTCAACAATGTCTCTGGCTTTCTTGAACAGTGGCTGATCGAAAGTTACAAAGTAAGTTTTTTGAGAATGAGCTTTGCTTTTCTCACTTTGTAGAGAGCTGTATCTCGGAAAGTACTGTGGACGTACGGAGCTCGGCAAGGTCTCAAATTTTGTACTTTAAAAAAGCACTAAATAACTTTTTCTGTTAGACGTATACTTGCGGAGATATTGAGCAAAAAGTGAATAAAAAACGAAAATTTAGCAGTTTTTTGGGTGTTACGCAACTCGCACAGGTCTTTCAAAGCTGCAAACTTGGTTTCTTACTAGCAGTGTTGCCGCGGCTGGTTTTTATAGTGTACTGAATCTTTGACAGAAAATGTACTGAATCCGTTCTAATTGTACTGAGTGGCGGGAAATTTAAATGCGTTTTAAAAATGCAGTTCCCTAATGGTAAATTATTACAACGGCAAAAATAAATAAAATTTTCTTTGATATAAAAATGAAAAATAATGTTTCATAATATAGGTGTAAATAATACCAATAGCAATACTATATTACACACTCTCAAGCAGTTCACTAAATGACGTAAAATTTCTTCGAGATGCATTTATAGCCTCGGCTCACGTTATTTTCCGGGGAAGAACCTAATTTCATTTGTGTAATTTCAAAAGAAATCCCCGACTATTCTTCTATTGTGATCCTAATTAAAGTTTTCACTATTACGTTCGTCAAAGCTCCGCTAGATGGCGGCATAAATGGCGTAAATGTTGATTCATTTTAGTACCACAAGATGGCAGGCAGAGACTAGGGATCAATCACAGTATAAGAAAGAACAGTAGGGTTACTCCGTGTCGGCTCCTTTGATGTCAAAAATTGAAATCGAATGACCTCGAAGCGATCGCCATACTCTTGGATGTAAAAAAAAACTATTCGCGCAGGCGAAGTATGTGCAAAATAGGGCGCTAAAATTTTAAATTTAAATTGATTAGTTATACTTGCAAACAATATTACAATTTACAAATAAATAAATAAGTTCAAATAACTAAATATTTATTAAGATAATATAAAAACAAACGAAAATAGGTATTAATACAAAAATAAAATGTAAAAATAGCTGAATAGAGGCTTACTTTAAAAAACAAAGCAAACATTTAAGTCATGTATAATTGTCTTTTTCCTTTGCAGGCGTTTTTACCATGTGTCCGCATTATTATTTTGCTGTTTTTTTTGTTAGTACTCTTAAAATTCTTAGTAATATTTCAACCAGTAGACAGGAAAATAATCTCATTCCACTATAAATAAGTTAATAAAAAAACGTGTAGAAATTATTCAAATTGGCCTCTTTGTAAAGTATAATAAATAATTTTGAAACAGTTGAATGACACATATTCGTAATATAGGCATAAGGGTGCATTCAGACTCAGAAATTTTGTCCGGAAAGTTGACGGAGAAATTTAAACGAACCAATCAGGAGGTGTGTAGAATTTGCCGCTTCTTACGATTCAAATTCTACACACCTCCTGATTGGTTCGTTTAAATTTCTCCGTCAACTTTCCGGACAAAATTTCTGAGTCTGAATGCACCTTAAATCTCCATTACATAAAAACTGCGTACAATATCCTTGAACGTATAAAATTGCTTTGTAAGCACATACTATAAATTTTTGCGGAGGCGGTTAAAATTTGTTTAGCCAATAAGCGTAATATACTACTTCCCGCTAAATTACTTTTGAAGTTATTGGTTGACTGGAGCGTCATTGAGAAAGGATTTCGCCATATGCCTAATAGATGTCACCACTGCAAGCATCCAACAATATGGCGACACCTTCCAAGATTGAATACGCGTTTTTGACAGAGTAACCCTACTGTATTATACTGTGGATCAATGAAATAAAAATAAAATTGAAAAATCGAATGTTTATTAATTTGTTGTTCCAATTTCATTTCGTACTGAAAATGAGGGTATTTCAAAAAAGTAGTACTGACGTACTGAATTGAGTAGATTGGTACTGAATTCAGTACAATTGTACCGAAACGGCAACACTGCACAGCGTCACCGTTATTAAAGTCCGCATCATATGGGACATTTTTTTATTAGTATGTACCTAGTTTATGCAACTTTAAATTTTAGGTACAGTTTTTGCTATGAAAATAATGCAAAATGACGTTGGCCATTTCTTTTATCGATCGGCTATAGGTACCTGTCAAATTCGACATACTTTCAGAAAAATTATAAAAAGTTCGGTTATTTTGCAAAATTTCGAAAAATGTTAAATGTAAAAGTTGTTTCTTTTTCAGTTTTCTACACATCTACCAAATCTGAACAAATTTCGACAACCTTGATATTTTTTTTAAATTACTGTTTCATAAGTTGATAAAGAAATAAAACAAAAGCTAAAACAGGAAAAACATGTAATGCGACTCCTAGCTTGCTTTAAAATTTTCCACTCAAAAACATACTACATTATATTTTGAAGCTACGAAGTTTACTTACCTTTTGGAGATTCGTTGCAACTAAAAAATGTGTGCATCAATCGTTTATCAGTTGCATCTTCAGAGTAATTACACCTTTGGGGCATTTTAATTGTAATTTTATTAGCTAGAACTGCTAGAAGAATTTAAAAGTTACAAAATAACAAAGTATTTGCTAAAGAAACTTTATTTATTTTTAACAAATATTTAAGAATAATTAGTCCACATGGATGCAAATTCTTCATCTGCTGCGCATATTTATTGTAATAAAGAGCCGCCGAAACGTTCCTTACAGGATGTCGTACGTCTTCAAAAACTTAACAGTGGCTGTAACTTGTTTGCTGCAGTGTAACACAAAACAAAAAAAATACGGTTACCTTAATTTTAAATGCTTTTTTAAGCCTAAGTCACTTGTAATGATACAAAACCACTTATAGCCAAAAAACTAATTTTAAAAACTTTAAATGGTTCAAGCTACAGCAAATACATGATTTATTTAATTACAGGAATGCGAATAATAAGAAAGCCTGTTTTCGTTTACACACTGTATACTTGTATGGGTTGTATGTATGACTTAGAGATCAAACGAATACCGATTTCTGGCGGTAACCGAATATAAATATTTTATTACACAAACTTTTATTAAAATACATGTGTACTTATAACAACTATAACTAACATTAGATACAAATACAAAGGTAAATGTGAATTCCATGGTCAACAAGTGCCATTAAACTTAAAATATCAATGAACAGCAATAATTATTAAGTTAACAATCCAACCCTAACTTTAAATTCCATTTGTCGGAGCCATAATTCCATAATAATAATAATTTATTAGTGTAAAGTAGTAGTAAATTAAGAAAAGAATCAGACCAAGACAGAACCCTGTGGAACTCCGTGCTTGATCATTTCTTTTTTGAAGTAGTTCCATTGCAGACTTGACTACATACCGGGCTCTATTATTTAGGTACGAAGATATCAAACTAATACTGTTGTCATCAAAATTATAGGCTAATAGTTTATCTGTCAAAATCTTATGGGATACGCAATCGAAGGCCTTAGTTAGATCTAGAAATATGGCATAAGTGATAGTTACTGTTGTTGAATGGTTACTTCGAAATCTGTGCTGACAAGGACTAAACAGATTAGACGATTCAAAATAATGACAAATTTGATTTTTTAAGACATGTTTATAAACTTTGGCAAAAATGGGTACTAAGGAAATAGGTCTGTAGTTTGACATATCATCTTTAGATACTGTGTAAGTATTCGAATATAGATTGGTAAAAATATTGCCTACACATGACCTATTCCTTGTATTTTCCGTTACAGTTCCTTAAACCGTAAATTTTGAATAAACTACATATTTGCTGGCTTTTAGAATCATTTAAATGAAACAAAGTATTGAAGTCTCCAGTTATGACAATATTTTTAATAAATGAAAGTTTATTTAAAAGTAATGTTAATCTTTCCATGAAAATACTGAAGTCACCGGAGGGTGATCTATAGACTGTGATAATTTGAGTGTTTGAAACTGATATTCCGGTGATTTCACAATATATTTCAGGGGATGTGTTGTGCAGATTAAATGGTAACTTTACACAATTTAATTGTTTCCTAGCAAATATACTCACACCGCTGTGTTTTCTTAAGTTTCTACAAAAACTAGAAATAGGATAAAATCCGCTCATAGCGACAGAATTGATTTCGTTTTTGGTCATCCAGTGTTCACAGTTCCAGTAATTTGGAACGCAAGCTTTGAATGTTTTGATGAAAAATACGAAAAACATGCTCAGACTTCAGATTTACATTGTTAATTTTAAAATTACAATTATTTTGATATAAATGAACAAAAAATTCAGATTGTTTCAGTAGGTTATGAACATCTATTGTGTAGGACTACAAATTGTTTTCAAAAAATTACATTTCTCGTATGTATTTATATTTAGTTTTTAAGAAATGTATGCTTATTTTTTTCTATTGTTTAGTTTATGTATATAATGTGACAAAGTTGACAAATAAATACGTCACATTTTTTATTATTACTATTGAAACTGAATTAATAAACTTTGATCCTGAAAATTAAAATTATAAAGAAATATCTATAGGCACCTACATATAAAACCTTTAATAGATAATACCTTGCTGCTAAAGAAAGAAAAATGGCATTTTTTGAAATTATATTTTAAATTAATGTACAAAAGACTAATTTTTATGAAATTTGGTTATTTCATTCTACAGCAGCAAAGAAAAAGGGTGGTTCTATGTACTTACGTATTGCACTTTATTTCAAACCTACTAACTATTTTAGTTGTTGTGATTTGAAAGCACATATTTCAGCTACTCGGTCTGGTACTAAACCCCCTTTAATTTTAAATGTTTTTTTTAAGGCTACGTCACTCTTAACCCCAACTACTCCTTCAAATTTATATCGTTTAAAAGCAAATTATTTTTAATTTCTGTGGATTTTCATATGATTTTTTAAGCTTGCTTTAGATGCACTTCTATATTCACATATATTACACACATACGGTTTTTCTCCAGTATGAATTTTCATATGGAAATTAAGCCTGCTATTAGTTATAGTTCTGTATTCACATAAATTACAGGCGAAAGGTTTTTCTCCTGTATGTTTACTCATATGCGATTGCAGATGGCTTTTAGTTACACTCCTATATTCACATAAATTACAGGCGAAAGGTTTTTCTCCTGCATGTCTACTTATATGCAATTTCAGATTGCTTTTAGTTACGCTCCTGTATTCACATATATTACAGACGAAAGGTTTTTCTCCTGCATGTCTACTCACATGCAATTTCAGATGGCTTTTAGTTACACTCCTGTATTCACATAAATTACAGGCGAAAGGTTTTTTTCCTGTATGTTTACTCATATGCAATGTCAGATGGGTTTTAATTGCACTCCTGTATTCACATAAATTACAGGCGAAAGGTTTTTCTCCAGTATGAATACGCAAATGCCGTTCAAAATTACTTTTAAAAGTATTCCTATAGTCACATACATTACAAATAAATGGCTTTTTTATTAAATGCGTATTTTTATGAGTTTGAAGACTGGATCTACGAGTTGTTCTAAATTCACAAATGTCACATGCAAAACTTTTTCCTTTATTTTTATTCTGATTATCCACTTTAACCATATCAGTTGCTTCTACTTTTATGTTGTCCGTTTCATGTACACTACCCTCTATATTTGTATTTTTCTTCCTCGTATTCCGTCCAAAGTTTTGGTTAATATTAATGTTAGTTTCATTGAAGTTATGTTTTTGTTCGGCATTGTAAAGGTTATTATCACCGAATTCACTTTTTATATCGTCCAAGTAGGGCTCAAGTTTGACTTCTTCTTTGACGATATCCAAATCGAAATCATATTCGAGGTTAGTCTTTGTTTCAGACATTTTTTATACAATTTCCTGTAATAACAAAAAATAACAAATAGTATAACAAACAGCGTTCGGTAACTAACCTGTAATTATTTAAAAATACATATAAAAATGTATCCCTGCACACACAAACAGACAAAACACTATAAGCAACGAACAAGCAACAAGCACCAACAAAAAAAAAACAGAGTAACTGTTGGAAGTGGTTATTACATCGGCGCCGAAGACAAGTATACAAGATGATATTTAAATGGTGATAGACTCATAGATCTAGCAATTGTATACCAATACTGAATGTAGCGGCACATAAAAATGTATTTGCAAACAAATTTCTAAATCAACTAGATGTACTATCTATTCACTCAAATACCTTATACAGGGTGTCTCTAAAGTGCGTGGACATGGCTTAACCACAGATTCCTGGGCGCAAAATAAGATGATTTAACCCAACTTACCTATATTCAAATTCGTCTCGTTAAGCCAGTATTCTGCTTCAAAGTTGCTTGAAAAAAAATTAATTTTTCTTATAGCAACAAGACGCTTGGATCGATTTGGATGATATTTGACATGCCACTCCAAATGGACATAAGACATCTTTTGAGATGATAATGGTTATTATCAATGGACCACTAGTGTATGAAACATGTGTGTCACTGCACATATCAGGCAGTAACTCTTTAATGGCAAGACCGATAATTAAAATAATATTTTTTTCAGGAAGAAGCATTCAATAGTAAACTTTTTTGTCTCTTGCTAATTTGTGATATCTGTTACGGTTTAATCACAAAAATTTAAAACCTAAGTGACTGCGCTGAACATTTCTTTAAAAAAACTAGGTATTCTAAGAAACAAATGAGAAACTACTAATTTCTATCTACAGTAGCAATTGTTTATCGCTTGTCAAACATTTCAAGTAGCTGACTTGTGGTTTTTAACAGTTAAATTTTTTATTTTTTTTACATAATAATAATGGCTATTAATTACACTTATAATATTCAGCGCAGTCACTCAGATTTTAAATTTTTGTGATTAAACCGTAAAGGTGCATTCAGACTCAGAAATTTTGTCCGAAAAGTTGACGGAGAAATTTAAACGAACCAATCAGGAGGTGTGTAGAATTTGAATCGTAAGAAGCGGTAAATTCTACACACCTCCTGATTGGTTCATTTAAATTTCTCCGTCAACTTTCCGGACAAAATTTCTGAGTCTGAATGCACCTTAACAGATATCACAAATTAGAAAGAGACAAAAAAGTTTACTATTGAATGCTTCTTCCTGAAAAAAAAAATTATTTTAATTATCGGTCTTGCCATTAAAGAGTTACTGCCTGATATGTGCTGTGACACACATGTTTCATACACTAGTGGTCCATTGATAATAACCATTATCATCTCAAAAGATGTCTTATATCCATATGGAGTGGCATGCCAAATATCATCCAAATCGATCCAAGCGTCTTGTTGTTATAAAAAAAATTAACTTTTTTTCAAAGAAATTTGAAGCAGAATACTGGCTTAACGAAACGAATTTGGATATAGGTAAGTTGGGTTAAATCATCTTATTTTGCGCCCAGGAATCTGTGGTTAAGCCATGTCCACGCATTTTAGAGACACCCTGTATATCGTATTCACTCTTTATTTTTTTGTCATTGAATTAGCAGCACTATATGTTTTTAAAATGTAATGAGATATTTAGTTCCCTGAATGATTAAAACAAGCCCATGGACCGACCGGGTTGTTTGTGTAATGGGCATAGGTGCTACGGGCACTACAAATACCTTCGATAGTGACCGCGGTATGTACCTATTTTTTTATTTTACTAGTATTGCAAAATATTTTATCCAATTTTTATACTACAATTTTAGAAATCTTATGCTACGAAGCACCATCCGAACAAGCAGAGGTTGAGGAGCCAGGGGCAGTAGAAAACGCGGTTCTCATAACCTGGTATAAGCAAGGCCCGCTGAATTAATATTACATATAAGGCCTGCCCACTTTATTTAGCCAAGACGCAATTACAAAGGATGATGGCGCCATTTGCGGTGAACTATACATTTTTTAAGCAAGGCCCGCTGAATTAATTATGCAATATTAATTCAGCGGGCCTTGGTACTCGTATAAGAAGTGATATAAGAGAGTTATCGCAAGTACAACGCTAAATTTAGCGTACGTTATTTTCGTACAATCGGACGAATGCGCATGCCCCAACATTTAACGTACGCTAAATAAATAACCGCGATCCGTTATTTTCATAAAATAGCGGAGGGTTTTAGCGTACGTTATTTTGAGTGGTGAGGTTATGTTGATTTTATGTGTTGAGGTTAGATTCGGAGACTTTAGCGTATGGTAAAATCATAGCGGCGTGCGATAACTCTAAAATGTCATTTACTGTAAAAATAAAATAGCGTATAACATCACGTGATTTTAGCGTTAACGGAAATTTAACGTAGTACTTGCGATAACTCTCTATTAATGTGTAAAACTGAGATCCGACATAGAATTTGAAATCTAAGGTTATTGACCCAACTGATTAAAGTGACGGAGATATACACTCTAAACAAGATGAGATCCAAAATCGGATCTCAGCTTGCAAAACGGATCTCAGTCTGTGTATAAAATATATAAAAATGATCTGGACTTGTAGCGATATGAATATATCCGTACATGGTTATAGAGACACTACTAACCTACTACATCTACATGTTCTAAAGATCTAAAGTACAGCATTTTTAGTTATCCATAAAGTACAGTAATATAAAGGTGCATTCAGACTCAGAAATTTTGTCCGGAAAGTTGTCGGAGAAATTTAAACGAACCAATCGTGAGGTGTGTAGAATTTGAATCGTAAGAAGCGGTAAATAAATCTCCGAATTCTCCGATAAGTACCCCGGTAAGGAAAGCAAACGATCCGTGGTGTGCGCATGAGTAGGTTGTTAATAAACACGTGATGTTTGTTTCTTTTAACCACACTTTAACCTACATTATTTTCAGAAAGGTTATTGTTTTGTGATTTTCAGTTTTCGTTTGTTTGCTTTGCATAATTATCCTAGGTTATTTTTTCAATTTGTCTAATATTACAACCAAAGATGATAAACGAAGGTTTCAACTAACAGCTGTTCACTTTGCACCTGCGCAATTAAAGCAAATCGTGGCTACAACAAACTTGCGAAACGTCCGGCGAGTCTGAATTGTCAAATTTTGTCCGGCAGAAAACATCCGTTTTGTCCGTCAACTTTCCGGACAAAATTTCTGAGTCTGAATGCACCTTAAAGGCTAATACAGTGATATTTTCATTTCGCCTACAATCCTGGAAATTTTGAGGTAGCAACGCTGCTAGGAATAATCATTTGTTTACGTGTTTTCGATTGTTGACGTGATAACGTGTAGTGCGATCTGCAGAGGGTTTCGTATGTGTGTACAGTTTACATTTTTAAATAATTACAGGTTAGTCAATAGTTACCAAACGCCATTTGTAACATTCTTTATGATTTGTATTATTATAGGAAGTTGAATAAAAAAAATGTCGGAAACAAATTCAAAGGCTAACCTCGAATATGATTTCGAGTTGGATATCGTCAAAGAAGAAATCAAACTTGAACCCTACTTAGACAATATGAAAACTGAATTTGGTGGCAATACCGAACAAAAACATAACTTCACTGAAACTAACACTAATATTAGCCAGAACTTTGAATGGAATACGAGGGAGGAAACTGCAACTATAGAGAGTTGTGCACGTGAAACGGATAAATTAAAAGTCGAAACAACTGATACAGTCGATCCTTTTCAAAAGGATGACCAAATTAAAAATAAAGGGAAAAGTTTTGCATGTGACATTTGTGAATTTACAACGACTTGTAGATCCGATCTTCAGACTCATAACAATATTCATTTAATAAAAGATTCATTTATTTGCAATGTATGTGCATATAGGACTACTTCTAAAAGCAATTTTAAGCAGCATTTGTGTATTCATACTGGGAAAAAACTATTTGCCTGTAATTTATGTAAATATAGGAGTGTAAAAAAAAGTAATCTGAAAGAACATATGAGTATTCATACAGGAGAAAAACCATTTGCCTGTGGTTTATGCGAATTTAGGAGTGTAAATAAAAGCCGTCTGAAAGAACATATGAGAATTCATACAGGAGAAAAACCGTTTGCCTGTGATTTATGCGAATATAGGGGTTTAACCAAAGGCAATCTGAAATTACATATGAGTAAACATACAGGAGAAAAGCCGTTTGCCTGTAATTTTTGTGAATATAAGGCTGTAACAAAAACCATTCTGAAATTGCATATGAATATACATACAGGTGAAAAGCCGTTTGGCTGTAATTTATGTGAGTATAAGAGTGTAAGAAAAACTCATTTGAAATTGCATATGAGTAAACATACCGGAGAAAAACCATTTGCCTGTAATTTATGTGAATATAGGAGTGTAGCTAAATGTGAACTGAATAAACATATGGGTATTCATGCTGTAGATAAACCATTTATGTGTAATATTTGTGGGTATAAAACTGCGATCAAGCATAAGTTGAAGAAACATCTGAAGATTCATACTGGAAAAAAACCATTTGAGTGTAATACATGTGGATATAAGAGTGCGTCCATACAAACTTTGAAGACACATTTGAATATTCATACTGGAGAAAAACCGTTTGCTTGCAATTTATGCGAATATAAGAGTGTATCTAAACACGGTCTGAAACAACATATTAGTATTCATACAATAGAAAAGCCGTTTGCCTGTAATTTATGCGAATATAGGGGTATAACCAAACGCTATCTGGAATCACATATGAGGAATCATACAGGAGAAAAGCCATTTGCATGCAATTTATGCGAATATAAGAGTGTATTTAAAGGCGGTTTGAAACAACATGTTAGTAAAATTCATACAGGATAAAAGCCGTTTGCCTGTAATTTATGCGAATATAGGGGTACAACCAAACGCTATCTGGAAACACATATGAGTAATCATACAGGAGAAAATCCGTTTGCCTGTAATTTATGTGACTATAAGGCTGTAACTAAAAATTATCTGATATTCCACATGAGTAAACATACAGGAGAAAAGCCATTTGGCTGTAATTTATGTAAATATAGAAGTTTAACTAAAAAAAATTTGAAAAAGCATATGAAAATCCATGGGAATAAAAAATAATTTTCTTTTAAGGGAGCAGTTGGGGTTAAAAGTGACTTAGAACAAAGACATGAAGCGGTTTGTAATGGATCGGCTGACGATTCATCTGCCACCTCTGCAGATGCATCACCTAAATCTTTTTTAACATTTGCTTGACTTGACGATATGGATGTAAATATTGATGTGGATAAATTCAACCTGCAAATTGGAAAACGCTGATAGGTTACAGAAATCTCAACGCAGTTAAAATAGAAGTGTTATTGTACGTGGACGATATCGTTCTCATTGCCAACAAAGCAGACAAAATGCAAATCTTATAAACATTTGCTTGGACATTAGGAAGAGCAGGAATGAAAATAAATGAAAATAAAACGAAGGTCATGGAAATTAACAACAAAGACAGACATATATACAAATATAGGTGCAATGGAGAGCAATTAGAAGTAGTAACAACATACGAATACCTAGGATCAGCCCCGGGGTCTTTAAATGGGTCAAAAGAAGCTATGGCCCATCTGAGGCGATCAAAAGTGACCACTTTAGAAGCCGTTTTCCAATGAGAAGTGAAAAGAGCGACTGTGAATGGCGGTTTGGAGCAACTAGAGTTCTAGTGCCATCAGAAAAGTGCACTTCCAAAAGATGCTCCAGGCACTCTTTGTAGCTGGAAGCTGTAGTACCATTTGGGAGTTTCAAAGACTCCAAGCATGACCGTTTATCCTTACCAAGGATTTTAGTAAGGCGAATTGCTTCGGGCAGAGATTCAGTGCTGGACCAGAAGTCCCTCCACATGTCTTTCTTGTGATGCGATTCATTATCATAAGCTAGTTATTTGTTGCGATTGCGGTTTTAGAATTATTTTTAATATTTGTCAAGGTGGTTTCGTGGCGGTAGCACTGGAAATTTCTACAAGCTGTCGAGATTTGTAGATATCACCAAAACAGTTGGTAGGTATTTTGAAAAACGATTAAAAGTTAATGATACATGCCTTATCTCACCGCATTACTCACCTGTTTTATCAGAAAACTGATATATGCTCCAACATAAGGTTTCCTGTAATAATTTCAATTTTAACCTTGTACCAGGACGTTTATTTTTTTAGTGTGTTATAACTTCCATTTTTTTAAATATTAAGCGGATACAAATGTGTTGTTATTGTATTGTGTATATAGTGAAGTGATATAACTTTTAGAAAATTTATATTCTTTTATTTAAAATGCAAATTTGGAATACTTAATACACTTTTAAGGTGCAAGTTTTAAATATTAAATTATATAAATAGGTTAAGGTAACTTTAAGTAGTATTGTTATCTGTGTTAAAACCTGTATTATAATTATTGTATTTGTTGTAAATAGTAGTCATAGTAACATTTTATGTATGTGGAAGGATGCTTGTTTTAAAACGAAACCAAGGAGTGGGAGATTTTTGGGATATAACTAGGGAAGATCAAAAAAGTTGAAAGATAATGAATAAGAGTTTACAAAAATGAATAAAACTGGAAAGACGTCTTTATTAAAATTTCTCTGAAAACTCATATAATAATAAAGTTATATCAATAAGAAGTTGAATTCTTATTAATAGAACATAATTACGAAGTGAGGATAACGTATTAATTTGGGATTGGATTTATTTAATACAATTTTAATGGAAACTGGTTAAACAAGTCATAATAATTGAATAAGGATAATTCATGAATAATGTTGAAGTGGTCCTGATTGAATATTAAATTTGGAACAAACTAATAAATCATTGAATTGGATCGTTAATTGGAGAAAGAACATAATTTTGGTGGGGTTGCTGAAATCAAAGGAATAATTGTTAGTGAGCGAGTGTTTTAGATATAGATTTGTGTTAGTTTTAAAGATAGGAATTGGTTACTTTGTAATAAACCTTCCATATTTAAAAGTGAATTGAATTTATTAGGTACTTTATTTACTTACCAAAATTTCATAAAACGAATCCTTCAACGGCCCTGAGATAGAAATTTTCATCATAACTTTGATAAACAAACTAAAATTTAAAATACCTACTTTTTTTTATTAATCAATATAACAACATTAAGTAGGTACCTGATTTATGTCTTAATAGCTACTACGAGCAAAAAGTAAATAAAAGTGCTGTTACATTATCCCTCGTCAGCGAAAGCCGCTGGTAATGGGCCAAAAGAATACATACTGCGCACTAGTCCTCAACTGTACACTCTAATCATAGTCATTTACAATATCAAGTTTACATTAGACATTCAAGTTTAAGTTTACACAAACATCTTAATTGATGTGTAGTCATGCAAAGTATCTATACAGATAATAAAAAACAATACATACGATTAAATTACACTACCTTAGTAAGAACAATTTACAATACCTACATATTATTAAGCTTACACAATTTACACATAAACTCTTATATATTCAGATGATCTACTAACTTATTAAGAAACATTCGATAGGATGGCAATTCTCTTATATCTGATGGAATTGAATTATAAGTCAAAATTGCTGATGTGAGTGGACTATGCAAAGCTTTATTTGTTCTTACAACGTTTATGTGTATATCGTTTCTGTTTCTTGTTTCGTGGTTCTGTACTTGTATGTTTATCGTCATTTGTGTGTTACATTAAGACTTTCATTAAGGATTCTATAGATTTGTTTGCTCTGTTCCAAGTGAATAATGTATTGTAATGGTTTCAAGGTACTGTATAGTTCATGGGTGTGAGTACGATATGGTAATTTGAAAATTTGTTTCATTGACCTATTTTGAAGAACTTGTACTTTTTTAAGGTTTGTGTTGTAACCTGTTCCCCAAATACATATCAGGTATCTAAGGTTCGATAAAATGTATGCATTGTATATCAGGTATCGGTTTTTTACATTTAAGTAATTTGAGCATCTATACAAAGCTCCCAGCATGGAGCTTAGTATGTTACTTAGACTTTCAATATGATTACTCCAAGTTAGCTTGTCATCAACTGTAAGTCCTAGGTACTTAGTTACTTGTACTCTAGAGAGTTGGTTGTTATTTATGAGCAGTGTGATGTCTGTGTTCGGTGTTTTTTTGTTGAAAAACCATATATACAGTTTTGTTAGTGTTCAATTTGAGTTTGTTGTGTAAAAGCCATTTGTGGTAATTATTTAGGTCCTCATTTACTAATGTTTCGAGTGTTACCATGTTAGTGTCACTATAGACGATTGCTGTGTCGTCAGCAAATGTATAGTATCGTCCTAAGTGTTTACTTTTTTTTAGTGATACCTAGTACATGTAAAGAGTACAGTAGGGGCCCCAGGACAGAACCCTGGGGTACCCCACAGTTTAACCAGTAAAGTCTCACTTTTAACATTATTTACACAGACATACTGTTGTCTATAAGTAAGATTCTAATAAGTTCAGAGTTTTCCCCCTGATACCCATCAGATGTAATTTTTTAAGTAGCACCAAAGAGTACTAATTATAAATTAGTACTCTTTGGTAGCACCCTGTGGTCAACCACATCAAAGGCTTTTTTTAAGTTTATATAAATCACAATTACAAATTTTTTCTTATCCAATTCATTACTTATGTGATTTACAAAATCAGCCGTAGCCCGTGGCCGTAGCACACAGTGTGCTACTTTTTTAAATTTACCTGTCTTGTAAGTTGTAACTAAAAAATCCGTCTTTTAAGTGCCTTTTAAGCAAACATTTTATTAAAAAGAACTTTATCTGGTTTGTAACTTAAAGGTAACCCAGACCTCCTTTTAACTTCTTAAAAGGGAGATTATAACCCAACATTTTTATGAAGTTTTGTGTGTAATGCGTGACTATAGGTGACTACCACCGCTGAACCACCACCCGTTTTAAAAATTTGCAATTTATTGTTCGTTAATTTTGATTTTATAGCGTATTTTACTGCTTCATATTTTGTTTTTAAAACTGTTGCACTTGTTTCGGTGCCAGTAAGTGCTGTGAACTGCTTTGAAATAGTCTGCCTGTCTGCCAAGCATTTTCTTTTTCAGACCACATTACTGCGCCTGTCGTTTTATTTTCGATTATCGCTATATGGCGAATTGCAAGATCTATTAAAAAACGTATTTCCAACTCCGTAAAGTTTTTCCGCTTTGCCTTGTCACCTACTGCATTATTCATATTTAAATAATTAATTACAATTCTTTGTTATTTACTGTCACTACGCTTTAAACTAACCAAAAAGTCAGGTTATATTTAAAAATATATTTGTTTGCTATTTATCTCTCTCTGACCTACAAACAAAAAACATCTATCTCAGTCATAGCGACGCATGCATTTAAAAATTTACTATTGCCAACCTTACTTTATTTCAAACTGCCCGACTTTGAACTAAAGCGACTTACTTTCCCATTAAAAGACGCATTTTGTTAAAAGTCAGATTTATCCGCTTTTTAATTTAAAGTTATCTTTAGTAAAAAGCAACTTTAAAAATGACTTAAAAGATCGGCCCTAACAAATTCAGTTTTTTTATCCTAAGCTAACGGCTAACCTAACTATTAAAGTCCAAATCCGGTGTCCGAGGAAGCGGAAATTGTGTTTTCACCGAGGAATCCATTATTATCTTAGGATCGTACGCAAATAATAGATGCGGTAATTATTCAAAGTTGGAATTTCAAGTAGTGATTGGATGGTAATTTTATTATTGTGTTTTGATTCATACATGGTTATAGCACAGAATAGAAAATAGGGGTTATAGAGACACTACCTGCTGTTTCCGTACGTCTCCTAATTGCCTAATATGACGTAATCGTTGGCGAAAGTACAGCATTTAGTTATCTATAATTCTATAAATACAGCAATACAAAGACTAATACGGTGATATTTTCATTTCGCCTGCAATAGTTTATTCTCCTTGCCTGCAATCCTGGAAATTTGGGAGGTAGCAACGCTGCTGAGAATAAGCATTTGCTAATTACCGCTTGTTTACGTGTTTTTGATTGTTGGCGTGATAACGTGTAGTGTGATCAGCAGAGGGTTTTGTATGTGCGTGCAGTTTACATTTGAATTTTTAAATAATTACAGGTTAGTCAATAGTTACCAAACCCCATTTGTAACATCTTTATGATTTGTATTATTATAGGAAGTTGTATAAAAAAATGTCTGAAACAAATTCAAAAGCTAACCTCGAATATGATTTCGATTTGGATATCGTCAAAGAAGAAATCAAACTTGAACCCTACTTGGACAATATGAAAAGTGAATTCGGTGGCAATACCGAACAAAAACATAACTTTACTGAAACTAACGCTAACATTAGCCTGAACTTTGAACGGGATACAAGGAAAGAAACTGCAACTATAGAGAGTTGTGCACGTGAAACGGATAAAATAAAAGTCGAAACAACTGATACAGTCAATACTTTTGAAGAAGATGACCAAAATAAAAATAATGGGAAAAGTTATGCAAGTGACGTTTGTGAATTTACAACGACTCATAGATCCAATCTTCAAACTCATAAAAATATCGATTTAATAAAAGGTCCATTTATTTGCAATGCATGTGCATATAGGACTACTTCCCAAGGCAATTTTAAGGAGCATTTGTGTATTCATACAGGAGAAAAACCGTTTATGTGTAATATATGTGGGTTTAAGACTGCGATCAAAGGAAGGTTGAAGAAACATCTGAAGATTCATACTGGAGAAAAACCATTTGCCTGTAATTTATGTAAATACAGGAGTGTAAATAAAAGTGATTTAAATAAACATATGAGTATTCATACAGGAGAAAAACCATTTGCCTGTAATTTATGTAAACATAGGAGTGTAACTAAAAGTGATCTGAATAAACATAGAAGTATTCATACAGGAGAAAAACCGTTTATGTGTAATATATGTGGGTTTAAAACTGCGATCAAAGGAAGGTTGAAGGAACATCTGAAGATTCATACTGGAGAAAAACCATTTGCCTGTAATTTATGCGAATATAAGAGTGTATCTAAAGGCAGTCTGAAAAAACATATGAGTATTCATACAGGAGAAAAACCGTTTATGTGTAATATATGTGAGTTTAGGGCTGCGATCAAAGGAAGGTTGAACGAACATCTGAAGATTCATACTGGAGAAAAACCATTTGCCTGTAATTTATGCGAATATAAGAGTGTAATTAAAGGCAGTCTGAAAAATCATATGAGTATTCATACAGGAGAAAAACCGTTTGCCTGTGATTTATGCGATTATAGGAGTGTAAATATAAGCCATTTGAATGAACATATGTATATTCATAGAGGAGAAAAACCGTTTGCCTGTGATTTATGCGATTATAGGAGTGTAAATAAAAGCCATTTGAAAAATCATATGAGTATTCATACAGGAGATAAACCGTTTGCCTGTAATTTATGTGAGCATAAGGCTGTAACTAAAAGTCGTCTGAAAAGACATATGAGTAAACATACAGGAGAAAAGCCGTTTGGCTGTAATTTATCTGAATATAGAAGTGGAACTAAAGGAAATTTGAAAAATCATATGAAAATCCATGGGAATAAAAAATAATTTGCTTTTAAACGAGCAGTTGGGGTTAAAAGTGACTTAGAACGAAGACATGAGGTGGTTTGTAAGGGATCGGCTGACGATTCATCTGTCAACTCTGCAGATGCATCACCTAAATTTTTTTAACATTTGCTTGACTTGACGAAATTGCATTTATTTATTAATATGGATGTAAATACTGATGTGGATAAATTCAACCTGCAATTTGGAATATTCAGCATAGTGATACTGCGGACAAAAACAAGAAAAAAATGGTTGGTAGGAAATTGTTCTTTTATTTGTGGAAGAAGATGCAACATTTGAGAAAAAAGCATGGGTAAGTCCTTTTGAAATATTGTGTTTTATTTTGTTTACTTACCTATTTCTTGAAAAATATGCGATATAATAGTATAGTTTTTTTTTGATCGATTTATTTAAATGGCAATCACAAATTACATCCTTTAAGCTACTTTGCTAACTTATAAACTATTTGCAAATAGTTTAATTCCTGTCTTTTTATCTAAAAAATAATTTTTATAATTACAATCCATTGGGCCATTATTAGTAGGTCAGATAATTCTCACATGCTTGCCATCAATCACATCCTATACAATGTGAAAAATTAGCATTCTTCTCAAATTTTTGGGCAAGGTCATGTCATTTTTCAGTAGAAATATCAAATTCTTGTATTATTTAAGTTATATAACGGGTGTTCAAAAACTAGTACGTTTGGAGTTGGCTACAGCTTGAAAAAACAAGTAACACAGTATGTCTTTACTTATTACTTACACATGAACAAATAAAACAGCAAAGTAAATTGAAATTATGAACTAAAAGCTTTATTTACATTTTACACATAAAATTCAATTCTTTATAAAAGATGATTAAAATGCTCTCCACCGGTTTCAATACATTTTAAAACTATTCCTGACTCCATTCACTGCAGTTTCTAAAAACGGAGACGTATTATTTATTTCTTCAAACTTATCAATAATTCGTCGTCTTAATTCTTCCAAATTATTAATAGGAAAGAGAGAAATCACACGGTGTCAAGTCGCAAGATCGTGCAGGCCAAGAAACTTCCATGTTTCTGCTAATAAGTCTATTATCAAAGAACTGTCTAATCAACTGAATAGTTTCAGCTGTACAATGTGGTCTCGCTCCATCCTGCTGGAAGTAGCCCACACGTAATTCGTCATCGTGTAGTTTGTTGAAAAATGGTTGTAAAATTTCCTCCCTATATCTTTCTGCATTAATGTTCCCATTAAAATAGTTGGTCCAATTAAACGTCTTGCACTAATAGCTTGCCATACACCAATCTTTTCAGCATGCAGAGGTGCTTCAACAAACTCATGAGGATTCTCAGCGGACCAGGTTCGATAGTTTTGTGAGTTAACAAATCCTTGCTTATAAAACCAAGCTTCGTCCGTAAAAAACGTTTTCCTGAGTACTTCTTGAGTGTTGTTAAGCATACGTAAAAACCATAGACAGAAACGTAGCCTATCAGGAATATCATGTGGTAATAGTTCATGAACTGCTGTTAAACGATAGAGGTATATGTGGACATCTTTACGTAAAATTGCATGAAAAGTTCCCACAGAGATTTATTTGTTGCGACAAGTGACGAGGCTCATTCCGCATTATCTCAGTCGCTTCCTCAATAACTTAATCTGTACGCTTTTTTGATCATCCACCACATTTTATTACAACACTACCACTCTCACGAAACCTTGCTACACATCTGTTTAAAGTTTCTACAAACTGTTGATGCACAAAACCATCATTTGGGTACTCACTACGGAATTCTTCTATGCAATTTTCTACTGAATAAGTCTAAACTCCGTCAATTGTTGTTGCATTGCGAAAGTAACTTTCTATTATGAACATTTTTTGTTCTAAAGAAAAAACCATTTTGTAATGTGCACTGGCCAAGCAGAAAGCAACAGATTTACACCTAAAAGGAATCATTTTGGTAATGAATTTTTAGTAAATAAAATAATTACTTACAAAGAAGAGAGAATGAAGTATAACCTTAAAACGTCAAATAAAGTAATCGAAGGTCAGCTGGTCGTGTGACGTTCAACCGAATCAGCGACAACTCAAAACGTGGAAGTTTTTGAACACCCGTTGCTATTCAAAAAGAAAAATCTTTGAGAAATTAATAGTAACATTTAATGTAACTGATTGTGTTATTTATTTTTACTTGCAGGTGCTATTATGGCACGAGAGTACGGCCCTAGGCCCATTGTGCATCTGCCGCAAATTAGGAGATGCTACCATACGGATCGGCACTCAGCCCAAAGGTCAGGATCTTGTCCATAGAGGCGCTCCAAGTAGTCGATGTCTCAGAAGAAATAATCTGGGACTTCGTAAAAGGAGATGAAGGGAGGTTTAGCCTGCTTCGTTGCACTTTGAATCCTCGGAGAGGCCCATCAAATGCAGGTGCCTTTTAAAGAGGCCATGGCGTGTAAGGAGAACCGTGACTATCTTGAGGTGCTTCCTACTGAACCTAAGAAGCTGTTTGGACCTGGTTCTTGAGATTTTGTGGATGAGTAGCTTTGCTCGTCTCAGCCCAGTATGAAATGAACTGAGAGTGAGTCCAGTCTCTGATTGTTTGCTGAATGCTTGCTTTAGGTAGGTCGAGGGCCGGTTCAGGGCCTAAAAAGGGTTCTGAGGAGCTCTCCCTACCTAGGCGGTCGGCCTCCTCATTGTCAGAACGTGACCGGGCACGCAGGTGGGTCGAACCCAGTTGGTTGAGCCGAGCCTTTCCAGGGCTACTCGACAATCCTTGACCAATTTTGATTTGGTTTTTACAGAACTCAAAACTTTGAGTGCTGCTTCACTATCGGGGCATGTTCTGGTAACCTCTGACGAGGTTTTCCTGAGCGCAGACTAAGATTGCGAAGACTTCAGTCTGGAAGACGGTAGGAAACTTGCCTAGTGCGAGGGACAGTCTCATTCTAAGTTGTTCACCGTAAATGTCAGCACCGGAGCCTACATCTGTTTTCGATCCAACTGTATACTACAGTAGATCAGAAGATCTGGTCACCATCCAACGCGGAATTACGAACTGGGCCTAGTTTCGTGCCAGCCTTATTACCCGCCGGCACCTGAAATTAATACGCGAGATGAATTGATACAAAGAATTAATACAGCAGCAATTACCATATGCCAAAATCTTATAGCTTTTTTAATTTTATAAATACATATTTGCATATTTTGAATTTTTTGTAATGTGTTATTAAAGCTGTCAAAAAATTTGCCTCGTTGATGTTTAGCTTTCCCCTTTTCTGAGTTTTTTGAAAGAAAACATAGATTGGAAGTCGCAATAAAGTTGACTTAAACAGAAAATGAATTTTTACGGAAGACAACCCTTACATAGTTCAAATACATGAAAATTCAAGAAAAAGTAAATATTCCTATTTCTTTATTTGACAGGATTGCCAGTCAGATCAAAACTGCTTAGGATTATGACCAAGGCCAAGGTTGATTCTTTATCTTTTGGCCAAGAGCAATTTACACTTATCCCCTCTTTTCAATTGAAATTATGTGAAGAAATAATGTAATATGGAATTTCTTTCATTCAGCAGATGTTTGTTATTGTGTTGTGTATATAGTGTAGTGCAACATGTAATATTAATATGAGAAGCACGGGTATCATAAAGAAAAAGAAACAAAGCTGCACAATCTCCAAGACGTTAAACATGTAAAGGTTTTACAGTACATACAAAATTCCGATTTCAACAGTAGTAAAGTGAAATATGGTGTTAGATATGTTAGAATTTATTTTATTTAATAACAAATAGCCAAATACAAAACGTAAATAACCATTTTAATTAACACACAACTTATTTATTAAACAACGCTTGACACTTTAATTATTATTTTGTTATATAGGCCTACCTTATAAAATATGAATAATATTCTATTTAACAAACTGTTACTTTTATAAGAGAATTTTATGGTCTCCAACATCCCCACTCAAGAAAATTCTCTGTACATTCTATTCTAATCCTAAAGTTTTACAAAATTTCTCAAATTTTTGTTTCTCTAACGGCTTAGTGAAAATATCTGCAACTTGATTTACAGATTCAACATATTTAACATCTATTTCATTTTCAGAAACCTTATCTCTAATAAAATGATACCTTATATTAATATGTTTAAGTCTTTTATTGTTTTCAGGGCTTTTGGTTATTTTAATAGCGGACTGGTTATTATTTTTTCTAAACACTAGTTGCAAATTCAGCTTTCCTTTAATGTAACGGAGTACACGTTTTAGAGCTGTTAGTAACTTCTCGCTTGCACAACTTTGGTATCGACTCAGAATGCTAATTGATGTGCACAAGTCTGGACGCGTTCCTAGCATGGCGTACATTAAGCACCCAACTAGTTGACGGCACTTCGTTTCCAATTCCTTACTTTCTGGAGCTTCTTTCTTCTCCAAATTAAAATTTGGTTCCATTGGTGTTGCTACTGGTTTACATTCCTCCATTCCAAATTTTCTTAACACGTCTTTTAGATACGCTGTTTGGTTAATCTTGATTGTGTCTTCATCTTGTTGTATATTAATCCCTAAATAGTTTTTGACTTCTCCAAAATCTTTCATTTTAAAATTTTCAGTTAGAGTGCATTTCAGTTTTTCTATCTCACTTTTACTTGAACCCATAATTAGTAAGTCATCTACATATAGCAACAAATACAGTTTGCTTTCATGACTGTTTTTAAAATAAAGACAATAATCTGATTTTGACCTTATAAATCCTTCATCTTCCATCAGACTGTTAAACTTTTCGTTCCAACATCGAGGAGATTTTTTTAAACCATATAAGGACTTATTTAGTTTTAGGATTTTATTGTTCTGGGTTTCAATTCCTTCTGGATAATGTAAGTATACATTTTCTTTGATTTCGCCATAAAGAAAAGCGCTTTTTACATCCATTTGGCATATATTTAGATTCAGTTTGTTAGCTACTGCTAAAAGACATCGTAATGTTGATAATTTTGCAACAGGAGCATATATCTCGTTTAAATCTAGATTTTCTTTTTGCTGGTAACCTTTGGCTACTAGTCGTGCTTTGTACACTTTAGGTTTACCTTCTTCTTTTCTTTTAATTTTGAAAACCCACTTCGTATCTATTATTTTACAATCCTCGGGAATTTCCACTTCGCTCCATGTATTATTTTCTTGTAACGTTTTTAATTCCTCTTCTATTGCCTTTTTCCAATTTCTTGATTCTTCACTTGTCACTGCTTCTTGGAATGTTATTGGTTCGGACAAATTTTCAAAACTTAGGCAACTCATTTCAAAATCCCTTAGTTTGTATGGTAATTGGAGTGAACTTTTGTTTCTTAAATTGTATGATTTAGAATTTCTGTTTTCTTCTTCTGGTTCCACTTCTTCTGTTCGTCCAGTTTCATTAGTTGTTTCTTGCTCTGTTTTCACATTTTCAATTTTATCTTCTTGTATTGGGATCGTTTGGGTATTGAAATCTTCTTCTTCTTCGCTCAATTCTTTAAATTTCACTTCATTTAACGATTCTTCAAATTTTACATCCCTTGATACTATTATTTTCCTTTCTTCTTTGTTCCATAGTCTGTATCCATTCGGAGCATATCCTACGAACATGTACTTTTTACTTGGATCGTCTAACTTTTTGAGAGGGCCGACTACTTTTCCATAAGCTTTACTTCCAAATATTTCCATATTAGACAAGTCTGGTTTCCGCAATATCCATTTTTCTATTGGCGTTGTGTCTATTGCTTTAGTAGGGCATCGGTTTAGAATATATGCTGATGTTCGAATAGCTTCGCCCCACATTTCCTTGTCTACTTTATTTTCTGCTATTAAAGCTCTTGCTTTTTCAAGCAATGTTCTATTTAATCTTTCGGCTTTACCGTTTAATTGAGGACTGTACGGGATAGTAAAATCAAATTTTATTCCTCGGTTTATGGACCATTCTTTCAAATCTCTATTTACATATTCGCCACCATTATCACAACGAATTTTATGTACTTTCATGTTCCACTTAGCTTCTACTTCATTTACATATTGTTTTATTATGTTTTTAACTTCATCTTTCTTTTCAATTAAGAAAACCACTGTGAAATGTGTATAATCATCTAATAAAGTCACGAAATAATGTTTATTATCCCATGTTGGTGGATCAATAGGGCCACATACATCTGTATGCACTAATTCTAATGGTCTACTAGCCCTGTGGCGTTCTGTTTTAAATGGTTCTCTTATTTGTCTTGCTTTTAAACATACTTCACATGTTTTTTCTACTTCATTGAATTCTAAATTGTTAATCTTTATTCCGTTTACCAATTCTTTAAGATTTTTTAAACTACTCATTGGTAAATGACCTAATTTTACATGCCATTCTCTTATAGTTTTGGCATTTTCTGTTAGTAACACCTGTTCTTTGTTTGTATTAAGATTTATTTCGTACAAACCATTTTCGTTTTTATTTCCTTCTAAAATTTTGTCTTGCCCTTTAAATATTTTTATTTTATTTTTTGTAAATTTTACTTCACCTCCCTGGTTAGTGATGGCACTTACTGATAGTAAATTTCTGCTTATATTGGGTACATGCAATACATTAGTTAATATACAGGCATCAGTTTCGATTGTTCCTTTTAAATTCGCATGCATTAACTGATTTTCTTTCGCTACACTTACAGTTACATCTGCTTTTATACTATTTATCAATAAATTCTTGTCGTTAGTGAAATGTGCTGACGAGCCACTATCGACAATGAATGTCACTTTGTTATCGGTTTTACTTGAATTATCTGTATATGTTATGAATGAAACTTTGTTGTCATTTCGTTTGTCGTTTGATTTTTTTCGAAAGTAACAATTCTTTTCATCGTGATTATTCTTTTTACAAATAGTACAGAATTTTTTATAACAGTGTTTCGCTACATGTCCTACATTATTACATTTATAGCATCTTATTTGGTTGGTATTAACGTACGAAAAATTTCTTACCTTCATGCCCTTTGTACTTTCCTTTTCTTTCATGACATTAGATTTAAAAGCAACAGCTTCCTCTTGGTCGTTGTTGTTGGACCGTTGTCTTCTTTCTTCTATCAGCAGTCTCGATATTAATTTATCAACGGTTTGGTCATCCTTTTGTGTGCTCTCCCAAGCACTTGCAAAAAACTTATATTCTTCTGGCAAAGTCGATAAAATTTTTGATATGAGCATATCATCACTGATTTCTTGATTCAAATTTTTTAATCTATGTGCTAGGCTTTGAAGTTTGCTTACGTGTGTTGCGACGTCATAATTCTTGTCAAATTTATAACTGAAAAATTCTTGTAATAGCGCGCATTTTTGCTGATTGGAATCTCTCTCGTATATTGTACACAATTTGTCATACATATCTTTCGCATTCTTACAGTTCATTATGTGTGTCAACGGTTTCTTATCAATGGTTGTTATGATTGTCCTTTGCGCTTTTGCATCGCGTTTTTCGAAGTCTCTTTTAACTTGGTCAATCGCATCTGTATGTAATGTTTCCGTTCCATCAACAATATTATAGATCCCCATCGACTTAAAGAATATTTCTATTTGAAATTTCCATACCTGAAAATCTTCAGCGCCTTTTAACTTTTCGATATTACGAAGGTCTTCCATTGTGTTCATTTTACTTTTATTTTAGGTTCTTAGCCTTTTTTTATTTTACTGGTTTTACTCACTATTTACGTTTTCTTTTAGTTTTATGCTATTTGCTCAAACGTATCTGGGCTCAATAACCTGTTAGAATTTATTTTATTTAATAACAAATAGCCAAATACAAAACGTAAATAACCATTTTAATTAACACACAACTTATTTATTAAACAACGCTTGACACTTTAATTATTATTTTGTTATATAGGCCTACCTTATAAAATATGAATAATATTCTATTTAACAAACTGTTACTTTTATAAGAGAATTTTATGGTCTCCAACAAGATATAATTACGTGGTAGGCAAAGGCGATTCCATTATTTATGTGAAAATATTGGAAACCTAGTCGTATGGTCGTTATGTTATTAAACTACAATGTGCGAATCGTACAACAAAAAAGCTTTTCTAGAAACTATCAAAAATACTACTTACGACATTGCAGCTCGAAATATTCTTAAAATAAGAATGATAAACTTTTGTTCTCTAGTAAGATTGTAGAACTATAGCTCGGACGCCCTGTTTAAATAACTGACGGTTCGGTTTGAAAAAATCCGCAAGACGAATTTTTGAAGATCACACAAATTGCAGAGAAGTTTGTTTCAAGGTGTCTATAGAAAATCATGTAGTACCTTTATTAAAATCGGCAAAAATATTTTTGGAAATCCTGAAAATATGTAATGACGTCATAAGAAAAGCAGATAGACTTCATCAAAATGCTACAACAAACTATACCGAAAGATATATGTCCATAATATCAAAATTCACTGAAGGAAAACGTATTAATTTTATTCAGAGGGGATTATACCGAAATCGATGTTTAGGTGCAGGACTTTCTTAATACTGGCATGTGCTTTCTTAAGCTATCTATCAAATTCCCTAAGCACTTTTTAAGTAAATTTTGCATGTGGCAGAAATAAAATTTATTTTTACTTTATTTGTTGATAAGCTGGCAGTACGACAAATTTTATAGAAGGTCCGTACTGCAAAACAATACGATCGCAATGTACTACAGCCTTTTACACACATTGCAATTGTCGTTCAAATGGTCAAATCAACTTATGTTGTACGGTAAATTGTATCGTCTGTGGAGCGCTTTAGAAATAAAAAGCAATAGTAATTGCAACCATTACACTTTGGCCAAATTAAATTGAGTTGTTAAAACTTTTTTTTAAGATATCATTGAAAAATTTAAAATTAAGATTAAAGAATAATTACCAACGATTTTCTTTTCATCATCAGACTAAATCAGCATGAGGAAGCCTTAGAGAAAACATTGGAGAAGAAGGAACAGATACTGAAAGAAGACATAGAAGAAGAAAATTGACGTGTACCAACAAGGAGTGAAGTAAGAAAAGCAATTCAAAAACAAAGGAGCAACAAATCGCCTGGATTGGACAATCTCCCAGCCGAACTATTTAAAAAAGGTGGAAAAGCTATAGAAGAACAAATATACCACATAATAAAATAAATATGGGAACAAGCCAAAATGCCCAAGGAATGGAACCTTGGTATCATATGTCGGCTATACAAAAAAGGTAATCAGCTGGAATGTAGTAACTACAGACCAATAACTCTTCTAAACATAGCATACAAAATAGTTACTAGCATTCTTGTAAGCAGAATACAACCACAAGTAGAAGCTGAGATTGGAAATTACCAAAGTGGCTTCCGAAAGGGAAGGTCGACGACAGATCGAATAAGTACACTCTGACGAATTGCCCAAAAAACTAGAAAATGAACATTGAAACTCACCACCTCTTTATTGACTTGTTAAAAATTTGTCATGTATTTATCTAAACATATGTTGTTTAATATTTTACAAGAATTATTACAGAAATCAATTCACAAAGCAAACTATACTAGGAACCTATTGCAAGCTCTAGCTGTTCCAACAAAAAATTAGGGTATCAGCACTTACACTTCGTAAGGAAATGTGGCCAGAACATAGAGGGTTGAGGCCTCCTACAAAATTAATTTTTTCATGTCATTTTCATGATAAAGGTGCTAATTTTAAATGATGTGAAAGTGAAGTTATTTCCAATTTACGAGGAAGTGACAAATATATAATTTTTCATTGCAACACAGTTTTATCTAAACGTAAATACTCTTAATAACAGATACTTTATGCTACGCACATAGTTGATAAAGAAATAAAACAAAATCTAAAACAGGAAAAACATGTAATGCGGCTCCTAGCTTGCTTTAAAATTTTCCACTCAAAAACATTTGAAACGTACTACGTTATATTTTGAAGCTATGAAGTTTACCTATTTACCTTTTGGAGATTCGTTGAAACTAAGAAATTTGTGAATCAATCATTTATCAGTTGCATCTTCAGAGTAATTACACCTTTGGGGCATTTTAATTGTAATTTTATTAGCTAGAAGGATTTAAAAGTTAAAAAATAAACAAAGTATTTGCTAAAGAAACTTTATTTATTTAAACAAATATTTAAGAAAAATTAGTCCATGTCTTTTTCCATAATAATTATGTTAAGATAAGTAAAAGCTGTTAAAGTTAAAGATCTACTTCTTCTTTTTCTTAACCCTTAAACCGTTAAGGTGTCGGGTAAAGTTCCATGATCTATTTTTTCCATCCAGTTTGGTCTCTTGCTATTTTTTGTAGTTCTTCGAGTGTAGTGCCATGTTTCTTTGCTATATCTTGGTTTATGTTGGCTAATGTTTTCCGTGGTCTTCCTCGTGTTTTCTTTTGTATAGTTTCTGTTTGTAGATATTTTTTCGTTGTTCTGTTAGGCTCCATTCTAATAATATGTGCTTGCCAATTTAGTTGTTTCTTTTCTATCTTGTTCCATATTTTTTCTTGTTCATTTTTTATTCTGTCCCATTTTGTTACTCCTTATATTTTCCTTAAGTATTTCATTTCTACTGTCGTTAATTTTCTTTTGTGTTCTGGTAATGTTGTTAGTGCCGAAGAAGCAATCTTAAATCTTGTCGAAGTAGATCCTTCTAGTAGTACTCGACAAATATCTCGCCAAGTAGATGTCTCAAATCGAATTGTCTGGCGAACCCTGCGCGAGAGTCAATTGTATCCTTTCCATGTACAAAAAGTACAGGCTTTACAACTTGAAGATCATCCTTTACGTTTACAATTTTACCGATGGTTTTTACAAAAACATGCTGAAATTCCAAACTTTTCTTCCATTGTATGGGCGACTGATGGAGCAACGTTTACACGTAACGGCATAAATAACTGTCATAATAGTCATATCTGGGCTCTCGAAAATCCACATGCTGTTCGTCGTAATCACTTCCAGCACAGATTTTCGATAAACGTTTGGGCCGGACTGGTCAACGGACAACTTATTAACCCCTTTGTGTTGCCAAACACATTTTTTAAAAATCCCTATAATAATTCAAATAATATTATATTGGCTGCATGGAATTAGCCAGTGCAGCGCATGCGCACTTTGTTTATTTTGACATCTTGTGGTTTTTTGATTCATTCTCTAGTTATTTAAATTTCAAATATTATTTGAATTATTATAGGGATTTTTAAAAAATATGCTGCCAACTATTTTCTACTTTTTGATCTTATAGTATATGGAACTTAAAAAAAAAATTGATTTTGACATCTGTCAACGTGACGGCCTTTGAGTATATATACATGGAGAGGGAAAGCCGTATTCAAGTCCACAGTCGAAGTTGTGTCCAACATCAATCTGTGCAACAAGGATGGATAGAGTCGTACCCAGTGAGATATGCGCATGTGCCGGGCAAACTTTTATGCGGGAATTTGAAATGTTCTTTGTTTCTTAAAACAAGAACCTACTTTGGCGAAGTGCGGCCTCACATGCTCCGCCTATTTTTACAACATCATCAGAAGCAGAATGCAAGATTGCAACTAGATCTATGACCATTTAATCATCTTGTATACTTTTCTTCGGCGCCGATGTAATAACCACTTCCAACAGTTAACCTAATTTTTTTTTGTTGGTGCTTGTTCGTTGGTGAAGCGTTTTGTGTGTGCAGCTGTGCAGGGATACATTTTTATATGTATTTTTAAATAATTACCGGTTAGTCACTAGTTACCGAACGCTGTTTGTAATACTATTTGTGATTTTTTGTTATTACAGGAAATTGTATAAAAAATGTCTGAAACAAAGGCTAACCTCGAATATAATTTCGATTTGGATATCGTCAAAGAAGAAATCAAACTTGAAACCTACTTGGACGATATAAAAACTGAATTCGGTGATGATAACTTTTACAATACCGAACAAAAACATAACTTCAACGAAACTAACATTAACATTAGCCAAAACTTTGGAGGGAATACGAGGAAGATAAATACAAATATAGAGAGTAGTGTAGATGAAACGGACAACATAAAAGTAGAAGCAAGTGATACGGCTAAAGTGGATAATCAGACTAAAAATAAAGGGAAAAGTTTTACATGTGACGTTTGTGAATTTAGAACGACTCGTCGATCCAATTTTCACACTCATAAAAATACGCATTTAATAAAAAGGCCATTTATTTGTAATGTATGCGACTATAGGGCTACTTTTAAAAGTCATTTTGAACAGCATTTGCGTATTCATACTGGAGAAAAACCTTTCGCCTGTAATTTATGTGAATATAGGAGTGTAACTAAAAACTATCTGACATTGCATATGAGTAAACATACAGGAAAAAAACCTTTCGCCTGTAATTTATGTGAATTTAGGAGTGTAACTAAAAGCCATCTGAAATTGCATATGAGTAAACATACAGGAAAAAAACCTTTCGCCTGTAATTTATGTGAATACAGGAGTGTAACTAAAAGCAATCTGAAATCGCATATGAGTAAACATACAGGAAAAAAACCGTTCGCCTGTAATTTATGTGAATTTAGGAGTGTAAATAAAAGCCATCTGAAATTCCATATGAGTAGACATGCTGGAGAAAAACCTTTCGCATGTAATTTATGTGAATTTAGGAGTTTAACTAAAAGCCAACTGAATTTGCATATAAGTAGACATGCCGGAGAAAAACCTTTCGCATGTAATTTATGTGAATTTAGGAGTTTAACTAAAGGCAATCTGAAATTGCATATGAGTAAACATACAGGAAAAAAACCTTTCGCCTGTAATTTATGTGAATTTAGGAGTGTAAATAAAAACCATCTGAATTTGCATATGAGTAGACATGCTGGAGAAAAACCTTTCGCATGTAATTTATGTGAATTTAGGAGTTTAACTAAAAGCCAACTGAATTTGCATATAAGTAGACATGCCGGAGAAAAACCTTTCGCATGTAATTTATGTGAATACAGGAGTGTAACTAAAAGCAATCTGGAATCGCATATGAGTAAACATACAGGAAAAAAACTTTTCGCCTGTAATTTATGTGAATACAGGAGTGCAATTAAAAGCCATCTGAAATTGCATATGAGTAAACATACAGGTAAAAAACTTTTCGCCTGTAATTTATGTGAATTTAGGAGTGTAACTAAAAGCCAACTGAATTTGCATATAAGTAGACATGCCGGAGAAAAACCTTTCGCATGTAATTTATGTGAATTTAGGAGTTTAACTAAAGGCAATCTGAAATTGCATATGAGTAAACATACAGGAAAAAAACCTTTCGCCTGCAATTTATGTGAATTTAGGAGTGTAAATAAAAGCCATCTGAATTTGCATATGAGTAGACATGCTGGAGAAAAACCTTTCGCATGTAATTTATGTGAATTTAGAAGTTTAACTAAAAGCCATCTGAATTTGCATATGAGTAGACATGCTGGAGAAAAACCTTTCGCATGTAATTTATGTGAATTTAGGAGTTTAACTAAAAGCAATCTGAAAACGCATATGAATAAACATACAGGAAAAAAACCTTTCGCTTGTGATTTTATATGAATATAGTGTAACTAAAAGTGATCTGAATAAACATGGGAATTCATACTGGAGAAAAACCGTTTCTGTGTAATATATGAAGATATAAGAGTACAAGAAAAAGCGATCTAAAAACGCACATGAATATTCATACTGGAGAAAAAATGGTTGCCTGTAATTTATGTGCATATAGAAGTGCATCTAAAGCAAGCTTAAAAAATCATATGAAAATCCACAGAAATTAAAAATAATTTGCTTTTAAACGATAGAAATTTGAAGGAGTAGTTGGGGTTAAAAGTGACGTAGCCTTAAAAAAATACATTTAAAATTAAAGGGGGTTTAGTACCAGACCAAGTAGCTGAAATTTGTACTTTCAAATCACAACAACTAAAAGAGTTAGTATATTGAAATAAACATTTTTCTTTGCTGCTATAGAATGAAAAAATCAAATTTCTTGAAAATTAGTCTTTTTGTTAATAGCGCTTTCAGTTGTTTGCCTAAACCTTGTCGAGTCAGTTTTTTGTAATCACATTGAACCAAAGAAATGCCCCATGTGCGAAGACGTGCAGAATTTCATCATCTGAGTGGCTTTGAGAGAGGTCGGATAATTGGTATGCGAGAGGGTGGTTTTTCATTTTGAGAACTTCGGGGTGAGGTGCAATTGGCTTGGGATGAGATACCTCAGCAGACAATAGACCATCTCATTCTAAGTATGCCGAGAAGAGTACATGAATGTGTAAGACGCAATGGTGCGATGACTCATTATAGTCATTATTAAGATTTTTTGTTAACTGTTAAAGTCAAATGCATGTATATTTAATCATTTGTTATTTAGTCTATCTTGTTTATTTTGCCACATTAAAAAATTAAATATGTTAAAACATTGGGTATTACTTTTTCTACTAAAATCAGTGTACATAAACTAAACAATAGAAAAAAATAAGCATACATTTCTTAAAAATTAAAAACTATATAAATACGAGAAATTTAATTTTTTAAAAGGAATTTCTAGTCCTACACTATACCGGGTGGTGACTTGGCCGACGCAGCATAGCAATTATAATGGTAAATCCGGATTGCCCAATTATTTGCTTCCCTAATTATTTTAGAGGAAAAGTGTATTTAGGTTTTTTGTAGAGAAAAAAATTCTACATCCATACATACCATATAGCTTTTTAATTTTTATATTTCTGAATCCGGAAAATGTAAAATGCCAGTTTTAGAAAAATCATTGATGCCATGGAATTATGAAATCAAACAAACGTTTGACGTCTGTAATTTACTATAAGTAATATCGCTTTTGAATATTGCTGTTTCATGTTTAGAATTCTGAGATCGGAAAAACTGGAAAATTAAAAATGGCACTTCTAGAAAAATCAGTGATACCCTTGGTATTATAAAATCAAACAAGCGCGCTATGATTTTCTGCCACCTCCGTCATTAAATTCGACTTATAATAAAACCATGAAAAATATAACAGAAAGGGTAATTTTATTTATTTTAACAATAGGAACACATAGGTAATATTTCAACAAAACAAAACAACCCAGATTACAACAAGTGTTCGAGCAAATCACCATTAACTGCTAGACAATGGCATAGCCTGTCATAAAAATGTCGTCTAACATTTGCCAGTTGATACCTACTCATTTTGTTACATTCGGCTTGAATTCGATTTTTTAATTGTTCCAAATTCTGAAATGTTTGTCCACAATAAATTTTTGTTTTTAAATGTCCCCAAAGAAAAAAGTCGTTGGGTGAAAGATCGGCGGACCTGGCCGGCCAGTTAATTACATAATTTGGACCGATAATGTTATAGGAAAAACTGTCATTTAAATATTCACGCACATTATGGCTGTTGTGTGCAGGACAGCCATCCATCTGAAACCAAATCTCTTGGTCTTCCGTATTAACTTCAGTCACTGCCGGAGCTATTTCGTCTTGCAAGAGCTGTAAGAACCGTTCTCCTGTTAAGTTTTCATGCAAGAAAAACGGTCCTATAATGTGATGACCTAATAACCCCACCCAAACATTAATCTTTTGGGGATATTGGGTTCTGGTTTGTAGAACGGTGCGTGGATTCTCCCGTGCCCAAATTTTGCACATTTGGCTCATTATTCAGGGTGAACGTCGCTTCATCCGTAAAAAGAATGTTTTTTATAAACTCCCTGTCTTCGTTGCATTTTTCCATCATTTGGAAGCAGAATGCACTCCTCCTCTCCGCATCACCTTCACGCAACTCTTGGTAAAACTGGTGTTTATAAGAGTGAAACTTATGCTGTTTTAAAATTTTCAGGACTCGGGAGTGATGCAAGCCGACGTTGTTTGCGATTTGCCGTAAACTTACGTTGGGATTTTCAGCCACTGCCGCCAAAACATACAAAGTGTTTTCATTTTCTTCATTTTCATGTAAGTTTGGAACGTTATTAGTACACTTACAATTATTTAACACTGTGCCTGTAGCTTCAAGTTTGTGTACTATTCTCTCAATCGTCGTACTGCTTGGGATTGGCCGATTAGGATATTTTACGCTAAACAACGCACTTACTTGACGCAAACTATTGTCCATCTAATACCATTTTACCATTTCAACCTTTTCTACTGTTGAATACTTGTTACAAAGAACAAAATTTAATATTGACTATCGTAAATTACAGACGTCAAACAGGAATGACAAATGCAAGCGCGTTTATTTGATTTCATAATTCCATGGCATCAATGATTTTTCTAAAACTGGCATTTTACATTTTCCGGTTTCAGAAATCTAAAAACTAAAAAGCTATGGTATGTATGGATGTAGAATTTTTTTCTCTACAAAAAACCTCAATACACTTTTCCTCTAAAATAATTAGGGAAGCAAATAATTGGACAATCCGGATTTACCATTATAATTGCTATGCTGCGTCGGCCAAGTCACCACCCTGTAGATGTGCATGACCTACTGAAACAATCTGAATTTTTTTTTTGTTCATTTATGGAATTATGGCTCCGATAAATGGGATTTAAAGTTAGGGTTGGATTGTTAAGTTAATAATTATTGCTGTTAATTGATATGTTTAGTTTAGTGCCACTTGTTGACCGTGGAATTCACGTTTACTTTTGTATTTGTATCTTAATGTTAGTTATAGTTGTTATAAGTAAACATGTATTTTAATAAAAGTTTGTGCAATAAAATATTCGGTCGAATATTCGTATTCGGTTACCGCCAGAAATCAATATTCGTTTGACCTCTAAGTCATACATACAAGTACCTATACAGTGTGTAAACGAAAACAGGCTTTCTTATTATTCTTTGGAGTAAAAAGTATAGGACTAAATGTAGAAAAAAAGTTCAATATTTTTCAATCAAGAACGCCATAACCCGCGTCCCTGTAATTAAATAAATAATGTTTTTGCTGTAGCTTGAACCATTTAAAGTTTTTAAAATTAGTTTTTTGGCTGTAAGCGGTTTTTTATCGTTTTAACAGTACCTACTTAATATATTTTTTAATTTGTATGTGTAGATTTTTTAAATTTTCATTTCTGAATAAACCTAGTGAAAACAAAAGCAATAAATTTAAATTTAAAGGTGCGCCAATCTCAAATCTAAAAATTCTTAATAGCCTAATAGGGATTTTCATATTAACCAACACATTCTGACTTTTATGTCACGGGAGTTAAGTGAATGGATAATATACATGTAAGATTTATTCCTTAGCTCAAAACGGGGGATTATTTGAATATTTATTATAATTTATTTTTCCATACTATGTACTGTTTTTTTCTGAGTTTTTGGTAAACATTAGCCTTTATTATTGGATACTTATTTACTGTTTTATTATAGAAATAATGCCAAGAAACCTAAGAATTGAATATACAATGTGTCTACGGATAGATGATACAAGCGGAAAAAGTTTTTTATTATTGATTTCTCAGAAAATTTTATTCTTGATAATAATTTTTGCTGTGTTTAATAGTTTTATTTCTAATGTTACTTTTCCTGCAGGTAATCATTTAAGACTTAAATTCGCAATTTTCCTCAGTTTTGGACTTTGAAAAAATTTCTGAAATTCTGTGTAGAAGTGGGAGGTTATACTTTTGAATAATTTTGATATTTCTGTTTCCTTTATTCTTGAAACTTTTAATTTAAAATAAAGTTTTCGAAATAAAATATCCGAATTTTGTGCTTTTGATGCGTCTACGAGCATAACAAAAGCCTTAAACTAACAAAAAACAATTATGTCTGAACAACTTCAAATTTTGCATACAAGCGTAATTGTGTGTTCTGAACAACTTTACTCTAATACAATTTTGCGATATTTGTTAAAATACTAAGACTTTACCTAAACCTCACCTTCGTTTTAACAGTGCTAACACAGATGCCTTGATTTAAAAAAATCGAAAGTCTGCTTAAAATTAAGTTAAGAACAAGCAGGGATAGACTGCCAAACAGCGTATCGATACCTAAAAATTTTTGATCATTTATACCTCTTGTATCACCTATCCGTAGACACATTGTACATATTGATTGCCTATGTTCGACTTTGGTATAAAAAACTTCTCTAGATTACTGAACAAAATTCGTAATTTAAAATTTCGTAATAAACACTTTCATAACTTCAACCTTAAATTTAAATACAATTATAATATCCAAAATAATAGTCTCAATCCTAACCTTCGCCACCAGAATAATAGCCTTAAACCTAACCACCACCAGATTAACAATAATTTAGACTCCAACTTCAATTTTCACCAGAGAACTATGAACCTAAGCAACGTCCAGTTTAACAGCAACGAATTGTGTCTTCTTGACAAAGGTCTCAAATACAACCCCTTTAATCGTCCCAATAGAAACAACCTTGAAAGTCTAGCTATTGAATCCGAATTTATTATTCATAATTGTAACTTCCCTAACCCTGATCTCGTCAGAGCTGAATGTTCCAACGTCATTAATTCCCATTCTAATATCCCCACCCAGAAGATTAGATTCAATAATGAAATTAAATCACTGAAACACAAACTCAAACAATCCGACCTAATTTTTACCAAAGCTGATAAAGGTAACTGCTTGATCATCCTCAATAAATCTGACTACATCAATAAAGTGATGAAATTTTTGGACTCTGATGATTTTGAAGCCAGTAAGAGGAACCCTTTCAATTCATTCTGCTCTAAAGTTCGTTCCACCATTTATGGCGCCAGACATATCCTCGATTCTCTCAACATCAAATACAACAACCTTTTGGTCATGAACCCACAAATACCTAGACTTTACGGCCTTCCCAAAATCCACAAATTGGGTATTCCCATTCGTCCTGTTTGCTCTTTTGCCAACACTCCTGTCTCCAAATTGGCTCCCCTCTTAAATTCTTTTCTACTCAAAATCATCACCTATGAAAATAGTTTCTCTGTCAAAAACTCCAATGAACTTATCAATTCACTGATCAATTTTCACTTACCAAATGATTGCCTTCTTGTTTCATTTGATGTCACCAATTTATTCCCTAGCATCCCCACTGAAGAATGCTTTAATATCATTTCAAACCAATTAAATAATTCTGAACTTTCCGACATCCAAGCCCAAACCATGTTGACTCTTCTTAAACTTTGTTTCGAGCAAAATTTCTTCAGTCTTAATAATTCTATTTTCATCCAAAAATCAGGACTTCCAATGGGCTCCAACTTCTCCTCTAATGGCTGAACTTTTTATGAATCACTTTGAATTGAACCATATCTTTACTAACCCCACTTTGATTAATCATTTTCTTTTTTGGCGGCGTTATGTGGATGACGTGTTTGTGGTTTTCAAAAGTTCGTTAATTGAATTAAATAATTGTCTAGATATTCTCAATTCTTTTCACAATAGCATCGAATTCACTTTTGAAATAGAAAAAGACCACAAACTACCCTTCCTTGATATAATGATCACTCGTTCAGACAACCATTTAGCCTTTAACATTTACAGAAAACCCACCACCACAGACCATGTTATCTCCTTTGATTCTTTTCACCCTATTTCTCATAAACTTGCTGCATTCAGATTTTTCTTCAACAGACTCTTCAGTTACCCCCTCAATCAATCAGATTTTCATTGCCCGCAACAACAATTACCCGTCAGATATTATTAATAAATTATTTCTCAAAATTCAACACTCCTTTTACTTAAACAATTCCACTAACTTAGACATTACTCCGGTCACCAACAACAAGTATTTTTCTATGCCGTATTTTGGGCCTACCTCCATCAAACTCGCCAACTTTTTTAGACTTCACAACCTCAAAATTTCATTTTCTGTCAAATTTAAACTCCATAATTTTCTGGTCCACAATAAAGATCACATAGAACATATCAACAAATCTGGTATATACAGGTTAAACTGTAATTGTTGCCCTACTTTTTACATCGGTCAATCTGGCAGAGCTATGAAAACCCGTATTTCTGAACACAACACTTTAATCCGTCGTAACCATATAAAATTAGACCCCCACCCCATCTCAATATCAAATCATCTTTTGCTTCCCACATCATAGAAATGGAACATACATTTAATCCCACTGTTGACGTCAAATTTCTCCATTTTTGCAATAAAGGTCTCCGTTTAAACTTTTTTGAAATGCTCGAAATCAATAAGGCCCATAAAAACGACAAGAACAATCTACTTAATGACATTATTGTCAATTTCAATAACAACCTAATTTTTCTCAACCTCCATTAGTTTTGTTCAGTAATCTTGTTACAGTTTTCCTTTTTTCCACCGGTTAGTTTAGTTTTGTTTTGTATGGTCAGATGTCACCGCGTGCCCCCTTTTTTCAACCTTTTTTGCTTAAATTCTATCTTTTAAAAAATTTTCGTGTAATGTGAACCACATGTGTGGCTTGCCTTTTGTATATTTAGGAGCCCCATACTTCTTCGGTTGGTGGGGTATCCTTTATATATCAAGCTTCTTTTCAATTTGTTTATTTTTTAAGTCACATATTTTTAAGTCATATCTTTAGTTAAGCTGTAAATGAAAGTGAAAGTTAAAGTTCAATTTATTATGTTTTTCATTGTTTTTTAGCAGGTAAGATTTTTACGTTTTGATTTTAAGAACATAGTGTTATTATTTCCCTTTTATATTCCAGTATTTTGTATTTTGTATCATCTGACGATGTACTGTACCGGAGTCGGTACGAAAACGCTTATGAATAGAATCTAAAATTAAACATATTTGTGGGAACTGACTTCGTGTCTATTAATTATTGGTATACAATTTATTATTTATCACCATTCCCATTTCGAGAAAAATGGACATCAATCATTTTATTATGTTCTTGTCTATGATCTCTTAAACAAAAAAGCGGTTTATGAATATAGGGGGCAGTCGTGTAAGAAATATTAACAGCCGTTAAATAAATTAATTGTATTATCGACATCTCATAGACGTACCAAATCATTTATTATAGGTTCATGTTATCTGATATTAAAAAAAAATAATATAAATTTTGCATTGATAATTGTTTCGCCGTTTTAACTTTATTCACACTAAAATTTAATTATGCTTTCAACAGAAAAATAAATGGAAAATCCCTTTCTTATAAAGATTATGAATTGCTAATGTTTTGGTCTTTGGAGTGTAATAATACAAAGGAGCGTCAAAGTTGAAAAGGAAATGTAATAAAAGTTAATTAAACGAATATTTTCAAATTTTCCCTTCGAATTATAGAAATATTTTACATTGTAATACTTATAATGTAAATTTGAAGGGAAGAACTGATATTCTACTCATCTGCCTACTGTATAATGATTGTCTAATTCTTTACTGAACATTTCGCCAGTAAAAAGCAGAGAATGTCAAGAAAAATGCTTGTAGCTAAGCTAAATAAAGATCATTAATCATTATACAATAATATTAAGAACAAAAAATACGAGTAGGTAGGTAACAGATATTTTCTAAAAATTATTAAAATTTAATCTGAAGGCAAAGAATATAGGTATAATAGAATATATTTATACTCTTTGCCGAAGGTTATTTCACGTGTATACTGCAGATTATTTTAGCACAATAATTTCTAAATTTTACCAACACAACAACACCACCTAATTAGATTTTTCTTTAGATAATGAGGAAGAATGAATAAAAGTGTGCAGTGGAAGACTGCGACAGCGGAGAAGAAATTCGTCTGCATTCTTTCCCAAATCCTACGAAAGATAAGGTACGATTGAAGCAATGGCCTTCGCTGTGTGGAAATTCGGTTTTGTAAAATTAAATTCGAAGACCGTACACATTCATGGAAGAATATATTCGAAACGTGTTGACGCAACTTTTATAGGTAAGCAAAATAACAACAAAACTCTTAAAGCATGCAATGCCTTCAAAAATTTGCCTGGCAATAAAAATTGTGTTAAATGATGATGCATACCATCATTAATTACTTATATGTTTTTTTAGAACCAATTGCTCTTGACAAAGTAGCATTACCAGTTATTAACGTTGCACCTGAACAACAAGCTACCATTCCGGTTCTGTCTGCAGCTGTAATGAAGCCCTTTTGGGAAGACATTATTACAGACAAACAATGGTAATAGATAGACAATTACAACCAGCAGTAAAGGATGTTGCAGCAGCTCCATCTTAGATAGACTCCAACCTAATAAGAACAGAATTATTGCTACGGCACGTCACACCTCCACCTCGAAAAGACATTGTGATGATAATTCCATCATCAAAACGTAAGTTTTTATATTAATTTTTGAATTAGGTACTTACACTATTATAACAAATCCTAAATATTAAAACTTTTTATTAATTTGTAGAAAGCAAATGGAAAAGAGGAATTGACCCCAAACGCAAAGTTGTTATACCAAGAGGCTATCTAATATTAAGAAGAAAAACAACCTTCATTAAGAAGCGAAATTTTAATTTTAGAGAAGTGTTCGAACTAATTTTATTTCGACACCTGCAGTGAAAGAATTTTTTATAAGTCAATTTAGAAATGTATTTTGTCGAGATTCTGAACTGAACCTGGCTGCCGTGGGTTATGTAAGTGAGTTTGTAGCCAAAAATATTTTACCTGATTTCCAAGGCTGTCAAACTCGCTTAGGTAACATACTGCATACTGGGGAAATTTGTACTGCTGCTGCCTTTGTTATGGCTAAACAATAAGTGAAAATAGCGGCAACCTTAGGCTTAAATATTGTAGTCATAGTTTTATTTCTATTATTAATACTATATATAATAATCACTTATGTATATTACCACAATTTTTACATTCGATGAATGTTGTAAAAACAATTGCGTTACCTGAAGAAAACCATACTTTAATTTTAATTATTGTGAACACACTAGTTAGGTACTAAAAATCTAAAATAATCAAAGAATTTTCACAACATATTATATAATTACTGTAAAAACATTAGTAAAATTATAGCTGGAAAACGAAATGCTAATGCAGATATTTTACAAGGTAGCAGAATTATACAGAGAATTTCACTTACAGCGCCACCAATCAAACAAGTCTGTCAAGTTGGCGTGGTGTGGTGTCGCTGTATTTTAGAGGTACACTCAGTGTCAATAGTACTTTGGCGGTAAATTTAAACGTGTAACATTGTGTATTTGCAAGTTTATTAATTTTTATTATGTACCTACGTTCTTATATAAATTTGTTAAAACTGTTAAAAGAAAATTTAGTAGACAAGTACCAGAATTAGATTTGAGAAGGAAATAAATAAGGAAATTTTATTTTTATTTTAGATAAATTTTGTCTACTATATTTCTGGCTTCGGAATGAACAGTTTTTTCCCTTTACTTGCCATAGCGATAAAAGCGATTAGAAGAAATGGATTCTATAAATAAATACATAAATAGCAATTGAGGTTATGCGAAAATTTCATTTTAAAAATACTTTAAATTATCTATAAAATATATGCCTACCTTATTAGGAATAAGTCGAACAAAAATAATCTTAAAAAGACTGATTTTTTTTATAAAGAGGAACGAAAGCAGAGAAAATTAAGAAACACAAACACGCGATAACTGTCAATTTGTTAGCTACTTTCACTTTTGACACGGAAGGTACAACGCCGGCAGGAGTTGTAGGTATTGGCTTAAACTTTTACCGCCACGAATTTTTAAAATTAGTTGGCATATTTTCCGATGGATTTGTTTGCTTGGTGGCGCTGTAAGATGCAACATACATTAATTTTATTTCCTTAGTTACCATAAGTAATTGTTACGGCTGTGTTGATTTTACATGTAATAAAATTGTTTCACATAAAATGCAACATCAGTTGTCAAATTTGTCAAAGTTAGTTGTCAAAGGTTGAAAACATGTACACATACGAAGAGAGAATTCAAATTGTTACTTGGTATTTTTCAAATCAAAGCTTACGGTCAGTAGCCAATTTATTTGCGGAAACGTATCCAAACAGACCTACACCAAATCCATCCACAATTTCCAGAATTGTAAGCAAATTTAAAGCAAATGGTTGTGTTAAAACTGAGCATCAAAGAAGAAACCGTGTAAAATCTGCTCGTACACCTGAACGGACAAATCAGCTGGAAAACCTAGTACAGCAAAATCACCAAACATCCACTAAAACGCTTTCAGTGCAATTAGGTATCAGTAGGAGTAGCACTTTTAGGCTTTTAAAAGAGGAAAAATATCATTGTGATGATTTCCAAAATCATCAAGAGCTTAGAATCGGCAACAATGAAAAAAGAATTACGTTCTGTGAAATTCTTTCTGAGAAAATCAACAATGATGAGAACTTCCTCAACAACATTTTATTTACAGATGAGGCCACATTTATTTTGTCAGGAGAAGTCAATTCTCAAAATGTGAGATACTGGAGCAGGAACAATCTCCACCTCTTCCACGAAAGTCACACCCAGTACCGTCAGAAAGTGAATGTGTGGGCTGGATTGATAAGTGGTCATGTGATAGGTCCATTTTTTATTAATGGTAACCTAAACAGCGAACTATACTTAGAGCTTAGAGTTACTGCAAAATCGAGTAATTCCAGCTCTACATGATTTAAATTTGGATTTAAATACTATATGGTATATTGACCACCTTAAAAGAAAAATAATGGAAGTTTCTCAAACGTTCACTCCACAGATGGTTAATTCTGTTTTAAATAATTTTTATAACCGATTAGGTTACTGTTTGGCCGTTAATGGTGGTATTTTTGAGAATTTGTTGTAATTTTTAAATAAAAAGATTGTTTGTGATGTATGTTCTTATTCAATGTATGTTGCATTTTAAGTGAAACAATTTTCCCTAATGCATTAATAATTCATTGTTATTAAGGATCCTAGGCAACCTAAAATGTTGCACGTTATGTGAACTTCACTTAAAATTTGGTATCCTTGGTAATGATCTTTCGTATGTTGCGCGTTATGTGAAATTCCCTGTATAAAATATATATAAAACTCAATTTTTAAGGTATTTTATTATTTTTCTTATGAATTTTATAATAAAATAATGTAATTGAAACTTTTTAGTTTATTTTATCTAATTGTTTATTTAGTGAATAGTTTTCATAAAAACGTTTCTATTTTTATGAATTTTAAGGAAAGTCGCTTATCAAGGTACATTTCCTGATATTTAACGTTATCTTGTTGGGGAATCTGGTTTTCGTTTAGGTTTACTGGAGGACACATTTCTTTTCTTAGTATAGGTAAATGTAACATGCACTGGCTTGTTTTCGTTTACCTTTATTCGCCAGATTTTCGACTAGTCTTCTATCTTCTTTAAGTTTCTTTGGAGTATTTGTGACGGTAGTGTCATCTGGGTAGATGGCTAGGAAGATCTGAAGTAGGTATAAAGCAGATATAACACTGGTCTCAAAATACTGCCGTGTGGAACACCAGACTGTATTGGGTAGAGCGGAGTCAGTTCTTCCTGGTATTTGACTTAGACTTAGAAGTATCTCTCAGCTAGGTAACATTTTAACATCTTTAGAAAACTTGCAGATGCTTTTTTATCTTGTATAGAAGTCCTGTGTGCCAAACCTCATCGAAGGCTTGGCTCGCATCTAAAAATGCTGCAGAACAGCATCTCTTCAACTGCAAGTCATGATTGATTTTTGTAGCTATTTTGTGAACCTGTTCAATGGTAGCGTGCCCCTCTCTAAATCCAAACTGATGATCTGCGATAAGATTTTTTTCTACAAGAGTTGGTTTCATTCGTAGCAATAAGTTTCTCCAAAAGTTTACCTATGACCGCGAGCAGGCTAATTGGTCTAGTTATGTATGATGTAACTTCTTCTGCGTTTTTTCCTGGTATTGGAATTAAGATTATTTGTGCTACTTTCCACTGTTCCGGGAAAATCCTAGTCTTAGAGTAGCATTAAATATAAACGTAATCATTTTTATTTCCTTCTCAGGTAATTCTTTCACGGTCTTGGCCGTAATTAAATCATAGCCAGCGAGCTTTATTTAACTTAAGGCTTTTTATACTTGAATCAACTTCAAACACTTTGAATGGTTTAATGATTTGCGTTATTTGGATATTTTCTTAGATAAGTTCGTGTATTTCTCTTTCTTCTTCAGCAGAGCAGGTTTGAGGAAATGCTTGAAATATCTGTGTTAAGTGGGTGGCAAAGACAGCTGCTTTCTCGTTAGGACTTTTTGTCCACTTTCCATTTGCTATTCTAATTGGTGGAACTGTTACTTGTGGTGGCTTGAGCTTTCTAGTGGCTTTCCACACTGAATAATGAGTGTTGTTTGAAGCAGAAAGTCTGGATAGATATTCTTGTATTGCTTGGTTTTTAATATTATGCAGCAGAGATTACAATTATTGTGTTGCTCTATTAAATAATAATCTAACATGAAAATCCTTATCATACTTTGACAATTAACACATTTAAAAAAACGGCTGGTTGCTTGTGATAGATATCGTCACAATCAGTTTAACCAGATAGTCGTCCCTTAAATAGGTACTATACGTATATCCTTATAAAAGTGACTTTTTCTCGACTACTACTAGAACTTTCAATATTTAATTTCAATGTACGGAGATCTTGCTCCTTTATCATCAATAATTCTTAAGTACAGAGAACTTACTTTACTTTAATTTGAATATTGCATTCATTTTAGTAATGATTGTAAACATAATATACAAAAAAAAAGTAGTCAGTCAAAACACTACAAAATCACATTTAAAAGGCAGTGTTTCAATAAATGGAGCTGCATAATATTTTAGGCTGAAATTTGTAACTTCGAGCCTCATCATATAGCGGCGATGTCTACCGAACAAGCATATTTTCAAGCGCAGCTCTAAATAAGACAGCTGTTTCATGAACGCTGCATAGTCGCCTCATACTAAATATTATTCATTTGGTTAACCGACTCATCAATTACAACAAAGCATCGGAGAGACTGTAAAATGTATTATTTTACTTTATTAATAGGTATAATATGTTACTACCATGAGATCGAAAAAAAGATGATTCTGAGCAGGCCTTGACTAGTACAACACGATTGGCAAGACTGATTTCAAAATGTGGCAGTAGGTTAGAGGTTAATAAATGTCAAATAAATTAAAACACAAAACAGTATTTATTTAGGGAACAAACTGAAAACTAAGATGAATACATGTTAGAGTAGGTGTTCAAAATGTGATCCTTCACTAGTATTACAACGATAAACTTAAATAATTCTGGAAACAAGATTGCAAACCTGACTTACATTTGAAATGTCACTGTCACATTATAATTCATAGGCATTCTAGAACCAGTGTAGCCAATCGTGTTGCTCAGAATCATTTTTTTTTCGATCTCATGGTATAAATATGGGAAATATTAAAATGCTCTTGTTTAGGTGCAAATACGTGTAGTTTAAAATATAAAATTACAAAGGTTTGAATGCATCTGCAGGTTGCGCTCGACATTATTCTGCACGAATGTTATCAAAATATTGTCTCAATCATTTTTTAGAAGTGCTGATACTTGATACAGTATAGAAAATGAACACAGAGTTGTCGAAGCATTTAAAGAAAAAACAAAAATGGAAGTTAGGTGGTTTGATTTGTTTATCGATAAAAATTATCGGTGCAACACCTTACGGTTTAGTGTGCGAAATAAAGTGCCCCTTGAATGAAAGAATTGAATGCAAGTGGAAGGAATATTTGTTATTTGAATTCCTACTGATAACCGGCAGTACGGCAGAGCACGTAGTACTGACATACAGAAAGATAAACTTGGTCTGAACAAAAATGGGTGACACTGTAAAGGTACTTATAAGATGGTAAAAGGGAAAGAAAAAGAAAGAATCCCTCCTGATATTTAAATAAAGATAATTAAGGATACACTCCTTTGGGAAAAAAACATACTTCCGAAGTTAAAACAGTTTCACCATTTTAGGCACTGTTAGCAGAATTAAGTGATTCTCGTTATGCTTGAAAGCCGCCAATCAGGCAAAAATGTATATCTAAAATAGTATCACGTATCACTGACGTTACAAATGTTTTAACTGCTTTATATATTAATTTTGGTAGTTTCTAATATAAATATTTATGTATATCAAATAATGCAATTATATACCTACATAGGGAAAAAATTATTATAGGTTTAATCAGAAATGAAAATTTAAAAAATCTACACTTACAAATTAAAAAATATATTAAGTACTGTTAAAACGATAAAAAACCGCTTACAGCCAAAAAACTAATTTTAAAAACTTTAAATGGTTCAAGCTACAGCAATAGTATATTGCGTCATAAGGGAAGATATAGGCATATTTCATCCCGAAGATTTCTGCTGCACGAGCGAACGTAGTGAGCGAGGGCAGCAAAAGCCGAGGGATGAAATATGCCGTTAGATTCCCGTAGGGCACAAGTTATTTTTCCGCTTCCATGAGAAGTTCGTATTAAATAAAAATAGTTATAACATAATATAATCCATTCAGAAAACTCCCATGACGTTTACGCTGTCAAATGAAAATTTGGGAGTGTACTTTATGTACAGAACCTATCAACTTTTTTAGTGAATGTACTTAACGTCAAACTGAAATGTAAGGTTATGATAAATCATTTGTCATTTTCGTAAAATTAAGTAGAACAAGGTAAAAATGGCTTTATTAATAATACAAGTTTGATAATAAACTTCGTTGGTGCTTCTGTTCATCCATTTCTTTAAAGATTATGAATTATAAAACGTAACTTGAATAATAAATAATTTAAGTGTCAAAGTGAAAACAAAAAAAACAAAACCATTAAATTTAAATTTAAAGGTGCACCAATCTCAAATCTAAAAGTTTTTAATAGCCTAATAGGGATTTTCATATTAACCAACACATGGTGACTTTTATGTCACGGGAGTTTTCTGAATGGATTATACGTACCTACGTTTTTGACATATAACCTCAAATTACACATGTCAAATTTTCGTATTAAAAATAACTTCTATAATGAATTTATGTAAAAAATAATCGTATTTGCTTGAATTTTAAAAAATAATTACACTTATCAATCACTTAAATGAAGATTTTTGTATAATCAAATAATAATTTTGATTCTAAATTCTATCGGTAGATGTCACGTCGATAGCATGCACGGTAAAAACCCGCAAATGTTCATATCGTCCCGCTTTTTCATATTTACCCGACATCCGCCATTGTTAACCTCAAATGAGACAAATAATCTATCAATTACATACCATGGATACGGAAAAAATATTATTTATTTAATTACAGGGAATTATGGCGTTCTTGATTGAAAAATATTGAACTTTTTTTTCTTCATTTAGTCCTATACTTTTTACTCCAAAGAATAATAAGAAAGCCTGTTTTCGTTTACACACTGTATAGGTACTTGTATGTATGACTTAGAGGTCAAACGAATATTGATTTCTGGCAGTAACCGAATACGAATATTCGGCCGAATATTTTATTGCACAAACTTTTATGAAAATACATGTTTACTTCTAACAACTATAACTAACATTAAGATACAAATACAAAAGTAAACGTGAATTCCACGGTCAACAAGTGGCACTAAACTAAACATATCAATTAACAGCAATAATTATTAACTTAACAATCCAACCCTAACTTTAAATCCCATTTATCGGAGCCATAATTCCATAAATGAACAAAAAAAAATTCAGATTGCTTCAGTAGGTCATGCACATCTACATATAGTGTAGGACTACAAATTCCTTTTAAAAAATTAAATTTCTCGTATTTATATAGTTTTTAATTTTTAAGAAATGTATGCTTATTTTTTTCTATTGTTTAGTTATGTACACTGATTTTAGTTGAAAAAGTAATACCCAGTGTTTTAACAGATATTTAATTTTTTAATGTGGCAAAATAAACAAGATAGACTAAACAACAAATGATTAAATATTCATGCATTTGACTTTAACAGTTAACAAAAAATCTTAATAATGACTATAATGAGTCATCGCACCATTGCGTCTTACACATTCATGTACTCTTCTCGGCATACTTAGAATGAGATGGTCTATTGTCTGCTGAGGTATCTCATCCCAAGCTACTTGCACCTCACTCCGAAGTTCTTGAAATGAAAAACCACCCTCTCGCATAGAGATTCATCAAGTCAAGTAGCTTGATGTTTTTATAAATTGCTTGACTTGACAACCAAGCTTTTCAAAAATTCACTACTTGACTTGACTTGATTTTCTTTCGATACTACTTGACTTGATATCAAGCTATTTCAAGCTGCTTGATATTACTTGACAACAAACCGACTATGTGCCAAAACGCTCGAATCATTCATTTGTTTCCATTGTCGCAGGCTCATGCGCCCATTTAGTATTCAGATACAAGTTGGGGTATTCCTCGAGCTAACTGAAACGCTTGCATATGCATAAAATTTAGAATAGACTTGCTCAGTAGTCTGATGTGTGACTGTTGACAGCTATACGTTATTAAAAAAGCAATGAGTAATTCATCATAAATAGAAACGGAACCTTTTCAGAGCAGCGGATCAGAATATGTGGTGGAAGACTGTTCATCCGAACATTCCGAAATCGTTCAAGAACATACAGTTAAAAGTGGCAAAAAGAATAAAAATACAGATTAGTTCTTCTGAACATTCAGAACTCGTTCAAAAATCGACACGTAAAAAACGTACATCTGACAAAAAGAAAAAAATTACAGAATATTTCATAATCGAGCAAGATCCAAAGAGTACGAAGCAGACTGACAAACAAGGAAAATGCACGCTGTGTATAACGAAATGGACCCTTTTGAAAATCAAAAATTGGGGGACATCTTCCTTAAAACGGCATATGCAAATCAAACATACAAAAGTCTACGAAGCAGGTTTTGGAGATGCCGTTGAATCAACTTCAGCTGCAAGTACGAGCACGACAAGCATTACCAAAGAAAAGAAAAGGGTATTTTGAATTGGCTTAGCGGCACTACCATAAATGAAAAGGTAAGACATCACTGCCAGCACTTTGATATTACAAAATCATTTGTACTTTCCATTCAAGCGTTAAAAGTAGTATCTAGTCATACTGGACGTTATAGGAAAGTTATTTTTTGATGTATTGCAATTCTACGACTTAACAAATTCTGTGCAAGGAATTACGACCGACAACAAAAACAGCAATTTCACCTTTATTAACGAATTGAAAAGTTTTATTTGTGACATTGACCCTGAAAGTAGGCACTTTGTGTGTTTTGCACACATTTTAAATTTGGGTGCGAGAGATTTTATGAGAATAATCGATGCAGAACTTGAAGAGGGCGAAGAGGCAGAGAATACTCTATCGGACGTAGACGAAGGTGATGATCAAATGACTGAAGAACTAAATTTGCCAGTAAAACAAATTCATAGTTTAGCAAAGAAGTTCAAAAATTCTGAACATTTACGCAAAGATTTTGAAAAATTTTGCAATAACGTGAACCTGAAAATAACTATGCTAAAACTTGACGTTATAACAAAATGGAACTCCACCTTCGAAATGCTACGATGGAACTTAAATTTAAAAAGGGCTTTGAACATCCTTTGTGACAATGTAGAAAATGTGAAACATTTAAAGCTCATAGACATGGAATGGTCACTAATAGAACGAGTTTGCAAATACCTTACAATTTTTAAACCTATTTCCACAACATTATAAGGCAAAACCCGAGGGGCCAACCACCAGTGGCATTTGGTGTACAAATAGGTGGCAGTACTGGCATTAACAGGCATTATTGGCATTAATCGGCATTAATTAGCATTAATCGGCATTATTTGGCATTACGGTGGCAGTAACAAGCATTAATCGGCAATAATTAGCATTATTCGGCATTAAATGGCATTATTCAGCAGAAAATGTCCTTATCGCGACATCTTTCGTCGGTAATTGTCATTAAAAACTCAGCTGACCCGCGACCATTACGCCGCCACACGGCGTTTTGCTTACTTTTGCATGCAGTAGAAGTTCGGAAGACGGGAATCAACCTGCTTAACGGATGTTTTAGTGGTGTAACAAGTGTTGTTTTATTTTATCGAGGATTTAATTAAATTTTGAGGGTTATTAAGCATCTAAGTAAGTATTTTTTCTATTTTGCGTTTAGAATAACTCCATTCTAGCACCCAAATGACGTCATCAGAGTGTTAGAATAAGTCGTTGGTGTGCTAGAATAAACTAGTAAAATTTACTGTATTGATGTTGGTAGCGTTGAACTGTCAATAAATTTTCTAACGTTTTTTGTGCAATTTGCCTAATTTTCGGCGGCGTTAGTGATAAACTTTCTTCTGCATTCATTTTCAAACATTAAACACGAAAATAAAAAAACTGACGTTTCAAATTAATTTTGCAATCAAACAAGGCTCATAATGAATATGAGTCTAATGTCGTTGAAATACAAGATGAAGTATTGCCAGTAGAACGAGAGTTAGAGACAGAATTACTGACGGAAGATAGTGAAGTTCAGAATGACTACTCATTATTTAACACGTTCTCGGATTTGAAATTAAAGGACTATAGCGAACAAGGGCAAGTGACCACCTCAGATTCTTCATATGTTGAAGTAATCCTAAATAACGAGCAAAGAAAGATAGTCAGAAAATCAGCCATTTGTTGGTTTTTCGAAAATAAAAAAGGGCGTTTATCAACCGACAGAATTGTGAGAGTCAGAGGAATGTCAGGAGTCGCTCAGAGAAAAACAAAAACCAAAACAAAAACCTCGACGAAAACCATATCTCAGAAAACAAATAAGACCACCTCGAAGACCACAAATTACTCAGAAGGAAACTCAGAAGATGAAACCAGTACCAGTGATCAGTATTCATTATACTCAGATACCTTGAGTGAACATTTTTCGGATATTGAAGATACTGAACCTCGTAACGAACTTGGTACTGGAGAAAGCAAAACGGAAATAAAACTTGAAGCCTATTATGCCGTCTTTTATGACATGCGGTGGTACTTAGGCCGTACCATCAAGACCGGCATTTATAAAAGCACATTAAAATGTTTAAATTTTAATTTAGATAAGTATGTATGGCCGAAGACTGACGACATTGCTGAAGTAGACAATAAATATATATTTTATGGTCCAGTTAACCTTACAGGGTCATGCCCTTTTTATTTGAAGAGAGTTGATGAAATAAATATTTCAAAAAAATATAAAGATGTTAAAAAAATGTATGGCTAGTTCACTCTAACTGTATAACACTTTTACTTCAATTAAAGCCATTTGAAATATGTACAATTTTTTTTACTTATATTCTACCGAGTATTCTACCCTATATCCTATTATTTCGTCCCCTTTCCCTTACTGTCAGTCATGTACCTACCTATCTAGGAAATAGAAAATATCATAATAAAAAAAATTAAGATTTTTTTTAGATTTTTTAATATTTTCATCATAAACCAACCTGGTATATACCCTGGAAGTTTGATATTGGAATTCAGATTACCTAAATAATGTTTAATCCTGATAAATGTCTCTAGCAGGCAAATTATTTGACAAATTCTACCAGCATTATATCACCAATATAGGTAGCATTAGCTGGCAGTAAAAGGCATTATTCAGCAGTAAGTGGCATTTTTGGCAGTAAGTGGCATTTTTGGTAGTATGTGGCATTTTTGGCAGTACATAGCATTTTTGGCAGTAAATGGCATTTTAATGCCATTTTGGCATTTGGTGTACACATTTTCCTTAGGTGGTTGGCCCCTCGGCAAAACCTATTGTACACTTCCTACTGTAATAATTGGTATGGTATACATTAGAAACATAGACCCATGGACTTGACAATAATCCACAAAGAGATGAAACTGATGAGCAATTAATACAAGTAGCATTCAAATGGCGAGAGATAAAATTATCAAACACTACAAGAAAAGCAATAATTGGATGTACTGTGTTGTTTTAATCTTTGACCCGCAACATAAAGTGGAAACATTTTCTGGTACAAGTTGGGGAAAAGACTTGCAGATGAATGCAGTCAAACATTTTGAGGAAATTTTCAAAGCAAAGTACTTTCGATCCGACTCCGATCCACCACCCGCATCATTTTCAAAAACGGACCAAGCAAATAGCGATTGTAATGAGTTTAACATTGATGTACTGGGTGTATTTAAAAAATCACCTGTTAATCGAAAAGATGAAATGGCTTGGCGTTATGAAATAGACAAATACCTGACTGATCCACGAGCTGACAGTTCAGAAGATATCCTACAATAGTGGAAAAGACATGAATTCATTTTTTCAAACTTACCCGTAATGACAAAGGATTTTTTATCAACACCAGCAACTTCAGCTCCTGTTGAAAGGCAGTTTTCCAGGGCTGCACAAAAATCCGTAACAGAGTGGGTGACAAATCCATTAGAAGCCTCATGTGCCTCAGACTGCTTTTAAATGTATGTAATTGTCCTTAAATATTAAATAAAATTGAAGGCCAAAACATGCATTGGACGAACTAAATATTTTTTTTGTGCAACCGGACGCGAAGTGGTTATTTTGCGTACGCAATACAGGACGCGAGATCCGATTTCGCGGCCTGTATTGCGTTACCCTTAGCAACGGCCGCGAAACGCGTTTTATTTATGTTGTTTCCATAGAAACATTGCGACGTGAAAGCCGACTCTATTTATATTCATTTATGATAAAAATTTGTAATTATGTAGGAGTATTTTTTACAGCTGCACAAAAAATGTTGTGTATACTTCGTCCGCGAAATTCTTTAGCGCCCTCGAGATTGTCCTGCCTCGGCCGCAAGCGGCCTCGGCGACAATTTATTTTTCTCTTGGTACGCTAAAATGGAATTTCACGGCCTTAGTATACAAATAACTAAATTAATATTTAAAGACAATATCAGATTATACTGTTATGTATGTTTTATTTTTATGTTTCCTGTTTTAAATATGTATCTGATTTGAATGGAAGATTTTGTTTTATAAATAATAAAAATCTCTATTGCAGATACATTTATTTATTTATTTTAACTAAGCTAAGCAATTGCTGTAGTATATTAAATTATAATTTTAAACGTTTTAACGTTCGGTTGACACTGGCATGACTACAAGTCAAGGCAGTCAAACTACAATAAAAATTAATTCAGAATTTCTGTTTTTTTTTGTTTTTTTTTAAATAAAAAATCAAGTAGTCTTGTCAAACTACTTGATTTTTCAAGTACTTGATAAATAACTACTTGACTTGACTTGATATTTGGCAGTAACTACTTGACTTGACTTGATTTCAAGTCAAGTCAAGTAGCTTGAATATCAAGTCAAGCCCTGAATCCCTACTCTCGCATATCAATTATCCGACCTCTCTCAAAGCCACTCAGATGATGAAATTCTGCACGTCTTCGCACATGGGGCATTTCTTTGGTTCAATGTGATTACAAAAAACTGACTCGACAAGGTTTCGGCGTAACTAACAAAAACATGTTTCCATGGGTAACCAAAAAATTAACAATATCTCCAAGAAAGTTGAAGATTTTTGTCTCAAATTTTTATAATACGACAATGAAGACATGGCGAAGAAATATAGTAAATAAGAACTTTAAATGAATACGTATACTGGGTGTTACTTTTTCAACTAAAAGCAGTGTTATAATGTGACAAAGTTGACAAATAAATACGTTACAGTTTTTATTGTTACTGTTGGAATTGAATTAATAAACTTTGATCTTGAAAATTAAAATTATAAAGAAATATTTATACATATAAAACCTTATAATGGATAATACCTTGCTGCTAAAGAAAGAAAAATGTCATTTTTTTAAATATACTTATATTTTAAATTAATCTACAAAAGACTAATTTTCATGAAATTTCATTTTTTCATTCTATAGCAGCAAAGAAAAAGGGTGGTTCTATGTTTATTTCAATATACTAACTCTTTTAGGCTGGTCGCTGACATGCAATTTTTAGTTTTGCAACAGTTGTGCAACAGTTTGATCCCCGAACTGACCAATCGCGCTCACATACGCAACTAAATCGTCGATCACACTAATGTAAGCACACATGCAACTAAGCTGTTTAGTTTCATCATGAAGTTTAAAATTAATAAAGGTGTAAAACAGGTAGACGCACTATCTGCAACTATATTTAACCTGGTATTGGAGGGAATAATTAGGGGCTAAACCAAACAGTACAATAATACAGCAAGAAGCCCAAGTAGTAGCATATGCCGATGATCTGGCAGTAATAGCTAAATTTAAAAAAAAACGGCAAAAAAAAGTTGCAAACAGACATTAAAGCTAAAAAATATGGATTAAAAATAAATGAAAAGAAAACTATGTACATATTTATGTACATGAAGTGTGAAAGAGATTCAGTGAATAAGGAAGATGTTTTACTAGTGGGAGACTATACTTTTCAAGCAATAGAGAAATTTAATTATCTTGGAACAACTGTGACATATGCACTAAATACAGGAACATTAACAAAGAAAGAACAAGAGGAATTAAGGAGATTTGAAAGGAAAATTCCAAGAGTAATACTGGGTCCAATAAGAACTGAAGAAGAAATTAGAAGCAGAATGAACTTTGAAATAGAGAAAGAAATTAACGAGGAAGATATAGTACGATTCATCAAATCGCAAAGAATAAGACGGTTTGGACATGTAATGAGGAGGAAACTACAAGAAATGTTGAAGATTACTGAATGGATGCCATACAAAAAGAGAGAAAGGGGTAGAGCAAGAAAAGGGTGGCGAGATGAAGTAACACACAGGACCTGGAAATTATAGGGATGAAGAAATGGGGGGTGGCAGTCCAAAATAGGAAGATATGGAAAAATGGGATACAAAAACCCAAATTACATAAACAATTTTAGAAAATAGAGAGCAGAAAGGATTAATCCACCTGAAAACAAATGGTTTGAAGTCTTCATATAATAAGAGGCTATAATCCATAAGCATTGAAAGGCAGGAAGAAGAACAATCAATGCAACTGTTTGGTTGCAAGTCAGCTTTAACGTATTTGAATCTGTACGATACAAAACAATTGCACGGAATTGCGCAATCAAATAGTTTGTGTCAGGACACAAACTTTTTAGTTGGGCAACTGAACAGTTGCATATCAGTTGCATGTGAGCGCATTGTCATATAAACCCTTGGTAGTCACTCGCGCAACCAAATTGTTGCACAACTGAAAATTGCATGTCAGCGACCAGCCTTAGTTGTTGTGATTTGAAAGTTCAAATTTCAGCTACTTGGTCTGGCACTAAACCCCCTTTAATTTTGAATGTATTTTTTTAAGGCTACGTCACTTTTAACCCCAACTACTCCTTCAAATTTCTATCGTTTAAAAGCAAATTATTTTTAATTTCTGTGGATTTTCATATGATTTTTTAAGCTTGCTTTAGATGCACTTCTATATGCACACAAATCACAGGCAAAAGGTTTTTTTCCTGTATGTTTATTCATATGCGATTTCAGAAGGCTTTTAATTGCACTCCTGTATTCACATAAATTACAGGCGAAAGGTTTTTCTCCTGTATGTTTACTCATATGCAATTTCAGATTGTTTTTAGTTACACTCCTATATTCACACAAATCACAGGCGAAAGGTTTTTTTCCTGTATGTGTATTCATATGCGATTTCAGACTGCCTTTAGTTACACTCCTGTATTCACATAAATTACATGCGAAAGGTTTTTCTCCGGCATGTCCACTCATATGCACATTCAGATAGCTTTTAGTTACACTCCTAAATTCACATAAATTACATGTGAAAAGTTTTTCTCCGGCATGTCTACTCATATGCCTTTTCAGAAGGCTTTTATTTGCACTCCTGTATTCACATAAATTACAGGCGAAAGGTTTTTCTCCTGTATGTTTACTCATATGCAATTTCAGATTGTTTTTAGTTACACTCCTATATTCACACAAATCACAGGCGAAAGGTTTTTTTCCTGTACAGTACAACTTCACTAATCCGGACAGATAAAGTTTTCGGTTAGTCCGGATTTGCGAATTTTACGAATTATAGAAATATTTTAAAAAGGTAAATATAAAGCAAATAAAACATGGTTTTAATGCATCTTAACTATTTAATAGCTTTATAACAAAACAAGTACACTATAATAAAGTTACTATGTACATACATACATTCAAACAGAATCGGGTCTCTTAAAATAATCACTAATTTTTGACTGCTTCGTACTGCCGAACAAATATGAAGTGGCACTTTCTTTCAATCTTCTTAATAATAATATATCTTGCATTGCTATGTCATTTTGTTCTGCCCATTCAATGCAATTAGAAAACGACTGAACAGCATCTTTGTGCGTAATTTTAGTGCAAGATTCTACAAATTCGCATTCAGAATCTGCACTATGGTCCGACTTTGAAGCCTCTTCAATTAAATTCTCATCTGTAAATGAAATTATTTCATTTTGTCCAGTTGCCCAATTGAAAACTTCCCCAGAACTGACTTGTGGGTTAATAGAATTCAACATTTGTGTAATGGCTCTTAAATTTACGTTTGCTGATTCCGAGTCCCACTGTTGTTTCAGTTGTGCCAATGCAATTTCGTCCTCTTCCTCCCAATCTGATTTTGGCCAGAGTAACCTCCAACTCTGCTTAATATTTTTTTCAGTTATAGTTTCCCATGATTCATGTAAGTTCATGATAGCCTCCTTCAAGTTGTAACTCTTCAGACTCTTTGATAAATCGTTGTCATGAGATATTAAATAAGCCAGTAATTTTTTTCTATAAGCGACTTTAATATTCTGGATTACATTCTGATCCATTGGTTGTATTATTGCCGTACAATTTGGCGGTAAAAACATAACTTTAAAGTTTGGATTAAAATTTAATACATTTTCTGTTGGATGCGAGGGAGCGTTATCTACTAGAAGAAGGGCTTTTTGTGACAAATTGTTTTCGTTCGAAAACCTTTTTACGTGTTTAATAAAACATTTTTCGAACCACTCCATGAAAATCGCTTGAGTCATCCACCCTTTCTTGCTCGCTCTATACTCAACTGGAAGAACTGCGTTTTTAAAGCATCTAGGATTGCGAGATTTACCCACAATAAGTAGTGGTAGCTTGTGGGTTCCTGTTGCATTGGAACAAGGCATGAATGTGAACCTGTCTTTAGCAATTTTTCTGCCAGGTGCAGACTTCTCCTTTTCATGAACCCACGTGGTTGTTGGTAACGCTTTCCAAAATGCAGCACTTTCATCGGCATTATACACCTGCTCTTCTGATAAATTCATTTCCCTAACTATCTTTAAGAATTTCCTCTGGAAAGGTTCTACTGCACTTGTGCCACTAGACACCTTTTCCCCACAAATTTTCAAAAATCGAATTCCATGCCTCTTCTTAAATTTATCTAACCAGCCAGAGCTTGCTAAAAACTCATCTTTCCCTGATATTTCTTTGTGGAAAAATTTGGCTTTTTCCCTTAGAATTGCAGACGAAATTGGTACATGAAGACTTCTTTGTTGTAAAAACCAGGTATACAAAGCCTTCTCTACCTTGGGATGCTCACCTTGACGTAGAACTTTCTTGGAGCCTACATTTTACGTACATAATAAGCCATACTTAATTCTCAAATTTAAAACTCAAATCGTACATACCTGGTCCGTGATACGTAGTTGAAACAAACTGTGTAATTTTGTGTTTCTTCTTTTTAATATCATATATGGTTGATTTTGGCACATTAAACCTTTCTGCTACAAAGCGAATAGTTTTGCCGCTCTCTAAAAATTCTAGAATTTTGCATTTTTCTTTTATAGTCAGAGTGTTGTGACGTCGCTTCATTTTAAACATAATTTTAAACAGTTTAAATAAGTTTAAACAACACGTTTGCACGCGCACCTAAAGTATCACTAACAATGGTCACACAACGAAAGTGAGAAGTTGTGGGGTATTCCCCGAAGTTCATTTAACGAAAGTAGGCAATTAAGTTCTTCCGCGAAGTTCACTTACGGTTAAAACATGAAATTTACGTGATTTTGGTATCTGTCCGGATTATAGAGGCAAATGACACACAAATGTCCGAATTGTAGCAATGTCCGAATGACTGGAGTGTCCGGTTTAGCGCATGTCCGAACTAGCGAAGTTATACTGTATGTTTATTCATATGCGATTTCAGATTGCCTTTAGTTGCACTCCTGTATTCACATAAATTACATGCGAAAGATTTTTCTTCGGCATGTCTACTCATATGCAAATTCAGATTGCTTTTAGTTACACTCCTAAATTCACATAAATTACAGGTGAAAAGTTTTTTTCCTGTATGTTTACTCATATGCAATTTCAGATGGCTTTTGATTGCAGTCCTGTATTCACATAAATTACAGGCGAAAGTTGTTTTTCCTGTATGTTTACTCATATGCGATTTCAGATCGTTTTTAACTACACTCCTATATTCACACAAATCACAGGCGAAAGGTTTTTTTCCTGTATGTTTATACATATGCGATTTCAGACTGCCTTTAGTTACACTCCTGTATTCACATAAATTACATGCGAAAGGTTTTTCTCCGGCATGTCTACTCATATGCAAATTCAGCTTGCTTTTAGTTACACTCCTAAATTCACATAAATTACAGGCGAAAGGTTTTATTCCTGTATGTTTAATCGTATGCGATTTCAGAAGGCTTTTAATTGCACTCCTGTATTCACATAAATTACAGGCGAAAGTTTTTTTTCCTGTATGTTTACTCATATGCAATGTCAGATTGGTTTTAGATACACTCCTATATTCACAAAAATCACAGGCGAAAGGTTTTTTTCCTGTATGTTGATTCATATGCGATTTCAGATTGTTTTTAGTTACACCCCTGTATTCACATAAATTACATGCGAAAGGTTTTTCTCCAGCATGTCTACTCATATGCAAATTCAGATGTCTTTTAGTTACACTCCTAAATTCACATAAATTACAGGCGAAAGGTTTTTTTCCTGTATGTTTACTCATATGCGATTCCAGATTGCCTTTAGTTACACTGCTATATTCACATAAATTACAGGCGAAAGGTTTTTCTCCGGTATGAATACGCAAATGCTGTTCAAAATTACTTTTAAAAGTAGCCCTATAGTCGCATACATTACAAATAAATGGCTTTTTTATTAAATGCGTATTTTTATGAGTTTGAAAATTGGATCGACGAGTCGTTCTAAATTCACAAACGTCACATGTAAAACTTTTCCCTTTATTTTTAGTCTGATTATCCATTTTAACCGTATCACTTGCTTCTACTTTTATGTTGTCCGTTTCATCTACACTACTCTCTATATTTGTATTTATCTTCCTCGTATTCCCTCCAAACTTTTGGCTAATGTTAATGTTAGTTTCGTTGAAGTTATGTTTTTGTTCGGTATTGTAAAAGTTATCATCACCGAATTCACTTTTTATATCGTCCAAGTAGGTTTCAAGTTTGATTTCTTCTTTGACGATATCCAAATCGAAATTATATTCGAGGTTAGCCTTTGTTTCAGACATTTTTTATACAATTTCCTGTAATAACAAAAAATCACAAATAGTATTACAAACAGCGTTCGGTAACTAGTGACTAACCGATAATTATTTAAAAATACATATAAAAATGTATCCCTGCACACACAAACAGACAAAACACTCAAGCAACGAACAAGCACAATGAACAAACACCAAGCACCAACAAAAAAAAATAGGTTAACTGCGTTAACTGTTGGAAGTGGTTATTACATCGGCGCCGAAGACAAGTATACAAGATTGGTGGTAGTTACGTATAAAGTACAGTAGTACAAGGACAAATACGGTGATATTTTCATTTCGTTTACAACGTCTACAACCTGGAAATTTTCGAGGTAGCAACGTTGTTAAGAATATCCATTTATAATTCACCACTTGTTACGTGATTCTGTTGTTCATAGTTCATGTGCAGTGAGGGTATTGTTTGTGTGTGCAGTTTACATTTGTATTTTTAAATAATTACAGGTTAGTCATTACTAAACGCTATTTGTAACATTCTTTATGATTTCCGATTTGTATTATAGGAAATTGTATAAAAAAATGGCTGGAACAAATTCAAAGGCTAACCTCGAATATGAATTCGATTTGAATATCGTCAAAGAAGAAATCAAACTTGAACCCTACTTGGACGATATTAAAAGTGCATTCGGTGGCGATATTCTGTACAATACTGAACAAAAACATAACTTCAATGAAACTAACACCAATATTAACCAAAACTTTGAACGGAATATGAGGGAGCAAACTGTAATTATAGAGAGTAGTGCATGTGAAACGGATAAAATAAAAGTGGAAACAACTGATACAGTCAATCATTTTGAAAAGGATAAACAAAATAAAAATAAAGGGAAAAGTTTTGCATGTGACGTTTGTGAATTTACAACGACTCGTAGATCCCATCTTCAAACTCATAAAAATATCCATTTAATAAAAGATCCATTTATTTGTACTATATGTTTATATAGGACTACTTCTTATTGAGAAATACAGGAATTACATTTATCTTGTATACTGTAACTACAGTGGACGCCAGTAGATGGCGGTGTGTGTACAAACTACTTATATATAAATATGTGTATGAAACAACATGTCCGCTGAAGCACGCTACGCTGACGCTACAGCAATAGTTAGTAATGTATGTTAATAGGTAATAAAGCCTTATATTTAATAATACTGAATAAAGTGTTTTCCTTAAAATGATCACGACCTCAACATGGTAGCAGAGAGTCGTTGTTAGTGATTATTGTTAATTTCACGTGTTCCGTGTAACGTGTAAAAAAAATGGCGAAAAGCTGTGACGTGGTAATACCGGTGTTTGATGGAGAAGATTATAGTATGTGGAAAAAACGTGTTACGTTATTTTTGAAATTTAAAAAGTGTGATGATGTTATAAAAAGAGCAAAAACCAGCACAGATACAGATGACTGGGATGAAAACAATTTGAAAGCAATGAACTATATATACAGTGCAATAACAAATAAACAGTTGGAATTTGTATGTGATGAGTCAACGGCGTATGAAATAATTGAAAAGTTCGATAGTTTATACTTGAAAGAATCAACGGCATTGCAAATAATATGCAGAAACAAATTGGAAAGATTGAGACTAAAAGACTATAATGATTCGGCTACATTTTTCAGTGATTTTGAAAAGTCAGTGAATCAGTTAAAAAATGCGGGTGCGAGTGTGTCCGAAAAAGAAAAATTAAATTATATGTTGAACACGCTGCCCGAATCGTACAGTTATATTGGTGATTTGATTGATACGTTAAAAGACGAAGATCAAACTGCGGACTATGTGAAAAATAAGATTCAAATGGCTGAAATGAAAAATCAAAAGGATGAAAATTCTGGAAGAAAAAGCAATGCATTTGTGGCGGACAGAAGTCGACAGGATCGAACGTGTTTTCTATGTGGCGAATTTGGACATATACAACGAGACTGCAAAAAAGGTGGTCAAGCGGCAAGCGCAAGAGGTACATGGCGTTCACCACGAGGCCGTCGAGGTTTCGGAAGAGGAAATAGCAGAGGACGCGGCAATTTTCGTGGACAGTTCACAGGAAGCGGATATGCGAATCAACAAGGAGTGAGCGCGCACCGCGCTGATCAGAGGGAAGATAAAGGCGCAGGCGCATGGCTTACAATGGTTGCTCATCATCCGGAGGCGCACAATACTACGATAGGTAATAATGGAAGTTATAAAAATGAAATCCAGTGGCTTTTAGATAGTGGTTGTACGGACCATATAATTAATGATGATAAGTATTTTGAAAACTTTAAGTTACTTAAAGAACCAGTAAATGTTTATTTAGGCGATAATAGAGTTGTGAAAGCCACAAAAATTGGGAATGTTTTGAGTTATTTTGATGCGTTTGGTAAAAAGAATTTAATCAATATGAAAAATGTATTTTATGTTAAAGATATGAAATCAAATTTAATTAGTTATAGTAAAATAACGGAAAATAATACAATTGTTTCTAAAGGTAAAATAACGAAAATTATTGATAATTATGGTAAAGTAACAGCAGTAGCTGTGAAAAATAATGGTTTATATATTATAAAGAGTAAATTCAAATCAGCTAAACCTTTTGTGAATATCGCAAATAAAAATACGGATAAAATGAGTCAAAAAGAAAAATGGCATCGGTTGTTGGGCCATGTAAACTTTAAGTATTTGAATGTTTTATCAAAAAATCAGCTGTTGGACGGTATTCCAAATGAACTTGAATCTGAATTTATGAAGTGTAAAACGTGTATTGAGAATAAAATGCACAATATTCCTTTTAAGAATAATAGAGAAAAGGCTAAAGAAATTCTGGAAATTGTTCATACAGATGTTTGTGGACCTTTTCAAACAACAGGTTTTAAAGGTGAAAAATATTTTGTTTCCTTCATTGATGATTACAGTAAAATTGCTAGAGTGTATAAAATGAAATCCAAAGCAGAAGTGTGTGATTGTCTGATTGAATATGTGAATGAAAGCGAAAATTTAACGGGAAAGAAAATAAAGGTTTTGAGATGTGATAATGGTAAAGAATATGTAAATGATGAAATTGTTAGTTTTGCAAAAAGTAGAGGCATTGTTATTAATAAGTGTCCGGCATATGTACATGAGCTAAACGGAACCGCAGAACGTTTTAATAGAACAATTATGAATATGTCACGTTGTTTATTAGCAGAAGCGAATGTGGAGAAAAAGTATTGGCCTGAAATTGTTTGTGCGGCAACTTATTTGAAAAACCGTACGTTATCTAATACTATCGAAAGAAAAACGTCTTACGAAATATTTTTTGGAAAGAAACCGGATGTGTCAAATTTGCGTTTATATGGGAGTAAAGTTTTTGTTAGAAAACCGGAGCAAAAAAGAACGTCTAAATGGGATAAAAAGGCCGAGATGGGTATTTTGATCGGTTACAGTGACGTTGGTTATCGTGTACTTTTAAATGGTAGAGTCATCGTAGCAAGACATGTTGATATCATTGATGAAAATGTTAAATGTATTATGTTGAATGATAATGAATCTGAAAATGAGAGTAATGAAATTGATGAAAATTGTGAAACTGATGAAAGTGAAAGCTCTGAACCTCAAAAAGAACCTGGAGTTAGTAGATTGCAACGAACTAGAAACCCTCCAAAGAAACTTGATGATTATGTTGTATATAGTAACAGTATTTTTGTAAATATGTGTAGAACTGATATACCTAACACATTCGAGGAGGCGATGGAATCAGATGAATGTAAATTTTGGGAAAAGGCTATGAATAAAGAAATTGAGTGTTTAAATAAAAATAAAACTTGGAAATTAGTTGAAAATGTAAATAATAATAAAGTTTTGGATGTAAAATGGGTTTACACAAAAAAATCAGACGGTATGTATAAAGCTAGGTTAGTCGTAAGAGGCTTTCAGCAAACTGATGAAATTGATGATGTGTATTCACCTGTAGCTAAAATGCAAACGTTAAAAATTTTGTTGTCATATTGTTGTCAAATGGGCCTGGGTATTGAACAAATGGATGTTGAAACGGCATTTTTAAACGGTAAGGTAAAATCTGAAGTTTATGTTAAACAACCAAAAGGTTATAATGATAATACAAATAAAATATGTAAACTATTAAAAGCTTTATATGGTTTAAAAGAGAGTCCAAGAGCATGGTATGAATGTCTTGATACATTTTTGGTAAGTTTAGGATTTGAAAGAAGTAATAATGATTCTTGTTTGTATACTCTTAGGAATGAAAAGGATACTATATACTTATTAATATTTGTCGATGATTTATTGATTTGTGGTAAAGATGCAAAAGAAATAAAAGGAATAAAAGTCTTATTGTCAGAAAGATTCAAGATGAAAGATCTTGGGAGGATTAAAGAGTATCTAGGGATTACCATTGATTATGAGTCCGATAAGAATGAAATTAAATTAAATCAAACCAAATATATTGAGTCATTAATTAAGAAATATAATTTAGAAAATAGTAAGTTGTATAATACACCTATGGAAGTAAATTTGAAAATTGAAAAGTCAGATTATTGTGAAAGAGATATTAGATATAGGAATTTAATTGGTGCTTTATTATATATAAGTTCGGCAACAAGGCCTGATATAAGTTTCAGTGTAAATTACTTGAGTAGATTCCAAAATTGTTTTAATGAAACACACTACAAATATGCCTTGAGAATTTTGAAATATTTATATTTGACAAAGAATTTAAATTTGATGTACAAAAGAAATGAAAATGTAAATATTATTGATTGTCATGTTGACGCCGATTGGGCTGGTGATAATTTGGACAGGAAGTCCACGACTGGTTATGCAATTAGTTTATTTGGTAATATAATATACTGGAAATCGAGAAAACAAAAAAGTGTAACAAAGGCTTCGACATTTGCAGAGTATGTAGCATTGTCTGAAGCGGTAAGCGAATTGAACTTTGTAAAACAGTTGTTGAAAACATTTAATGTTAAGTTAAGAAAGCCGATTAATATTTACGAAGATAATTCGGGTGCAATAGATATAGCAAAGAAGGGTAATCTTACGAAAAATTCTAAGCATATTGAAGTCCATTATCATTATGTACATGAGTGTGTGGAGGAAAATACGATTAATATTGTTAAGATTGATACCGATGAAAATTTTGCTGATATTTTTACTAAAGCTTTGTGTCGAGAGAAGTTCGAAAAATTTCGAAATATGTTAAATTTGAAATAATGTAAGTACAATATAAATGTAAGGAGGCGTATTGAGAAATACAGGAATTACATTTATCTTGTATACTGTAACTACAGTGGACGCCAGTAGATGGCGGTGTGTGTACAAACTACTTATATATAAATATGTGTATGAAACAACATGTCCGCTGAAGCACGCTACGCTGACGCTACAGCAATAGTTAGTAATGTATGTTAATAGGTAATAAAGCCTTATATTTAATAATACTGAATAAAGTGTTTTCCTTAAAATGATCACGACCTCAACACTTCTAAAGGCAATTTTGAACGGCATTTGTGTACTCATACCGGGGAAAAACTGTTCACTTGTAATTTGTGTGAATATAAGAGTGTATCTAAAGGCCAGCTGAAAAAGCATATGTGTGTTCATACAGGAGAAAAACCGTTTGCCTGTAATTCATGTAAATATAGGAGTGTAAATAAAAGCCAACTGAAAACACATTTGAATATTCATTCGGGAGAAAAACCGTTTGCCTGTAATTTATGCGAATATAAAAGTATAAATAAAAGGAATCTGAAAACACATATTATGAGTATTCATACGGGAGAAAAACCGTTTGCCTGTAATTTATGTGAGTATAGGGGTTTAACTAAAAGCCATCTGAAAGCACACATGAGTATTCATACGAGAGAAAAACCGTTTGCCTGTAATTTGTGTGAATATAGAAGCACAACTAAAAACAATTTGAAAAATCATATGAAAATCCATGGGAATAAAAAATAATTTGCTTTTAAAGAAGCAGTTGGGGTTAAAAGTGACTTAGAACAAAGGCATTGTTTGTGTCGGATCGGCATTCATCTGCTAACTTTGCAGATGAATCACTTAATTTTTTTTTAACATTTGCTTGAACTGATGAAAGCTTATTTATTTATTTATTAATATGGATGTAAATATTGATGTGGATAAATTCAACCTGCAATTTGGAATATGCAGCATAGTGGCAATGCGGACAAAAACAAGAAAAAAATGGTTAGTAGGAAATTGTTCTTTTATTTGTGGAAGAAGATGCAACATTTGAGAAAAAAAGCGTACGGGTAAGTCCTTTTGAAATATTGTGCTTTATTTTGTTTGCCTATTTCTTGAAAGATACGCAATATAATACAGCTTTTTTTATCACTTTGTTTAAACAACGATCAAAAATTACATGATTTAAGCTACTTTGCTAACTTATAAACTATTTGAACATAGTTTCATTCCTGTCTTTTTATCTAAAAATTAATTTTTATAATTAGGTACAATACATTTGCCCATTATTAGTAGGTCAAATAATTCTCACATGCTTTCTATCAATCACACCCTATGCAATGTGAAAAATTAGTATTCTTCTCAAATTTTTGAGCAATGTCATGTCCTTTTTCAGTAGAATTATCAGTTGGCACAACCGCACAAGAGACGTTACAAGACTCTAAATTTATTCCGAAACCTTTTCTACAATTTTACTAGCAGTTGATTTCCCAATTCATAATGTATAATGCAAGTCTGCAACGTCCAATTTCCTCAAGCATGGTTTTCATCATGTCTTTTATTTCCTTCAACTCGCCCATCTTTACTTCTTTTGCTGCATGTCTCTTAGGTTTGGTGATGCCCTAAAAACATTCTTGCCTTTACTGTCTTGATGAGGTTTCTCCATCGAGAAGACTCTTCTACCTCACTTAAGTTCCATTGGCCACTTCCTTTTCAGTCTTCTGTTGTTGTGTTATTGCAAAAGCGGCTGGAGGAGAGGATTGTCTAGGGACTGTAGCTGTTTATGATATGCTGCTACTTTTTTTTTTGAATTACTTTTCGAATGGCTGGTACGTGAATATCTTGATGGAGCATTTGGTTTGTGCTGTACCTTGGGGCATCAGTCATTACTCGGAAGTTTTTTTATTGTGCTTGTTGAATAATGGCAATGCTAGATTTACTAGCACAGTCCCATAGTTCTATGCCGTATGTCCAGATGGGCACAATTATGACTAGTGACATTTTTGGTCTTTTCCCCCGTAAGTAATATACTTTTATGGTATTTATTTCAATCTGCTTTAGTTTTTTTGTTGTACATATGTTCCTTCCAAATAAACTTGGGTTCAAGATGGATCCCTTGGTATTTTACACTTGATATTCTTTGAATTACTATATTATATTGTTCTTTTTGTTGAGATTTAGATTTGCTGATTTGAATTTTACACTTCTTGAGCCATTCTTCTAACTGAAAGAGGTGTACCTGAAGGTTTGAATTTGCCAAAGGCTCTTCATGGATTGCCAAGAGAACCGTATCCTCTACAAATGTTCCTGTTATAGTGTAGTCAGTGGTTGGGAGATCAGATGTATAGATTAGGTGTAGAATCGGCCCTAAAACACTGCCCTGTGGGACTCCATATTTGATAGGTTGGAACGTTACATTTTAACATCAAACTCCACTTAAAGTCGACTGCTTGTGTAACCTGTGTCAATAGTCGATCTTTTTTTCCTTATTTCCTTAAGGCTTTTGGACGTTGTTCTCCCTTCAAAAATCTCTTTTCTCTATCACACTTTTAACAATTTTACAACTTTTGTTACAGGAAAATACCAAAAGGTTCTTCTAGAAGGATGCAGAATTTCCATAGGCCAATGAGAATAAACAAAATCCAAATTCATAGGAATGGTTAACGAACTCCGGGGCAGAATTTCCAAACTGACCAAACAAATGGTTTCAGCAGGCCTTATCTCGAATATATTTATTTCTTTTCATTTTATGAACTCCACGAAGTCATCAAAAAACGTAATTTGAACCTTATACAGAAGTAAGTATGAACTTTTCTTCGTTTTTTGTGGCCTCATGTTTATTCGGTATACAAAACAAATCAAAAGGGGACAAATTGAGGTTTCCTGAGTTTATGTTTGGCATACCAAAATTAGAAGGGGAAAATTTGGCTGAGAAATTGTTGAAGAACTAAAATAACGGGATTCATTTATCCTTTTAAAATACCGCCTTTTTGTCTTGTTGGAAGATTGTCAAGTTGCGGCAACCGCACTCCTCGGCTACGTGCCGCATTGCTTGCAAAGCCGCCGCTTTTGCGCGTGGGCTCTTTTAATATATTTATGTTTTAGACACCTGCATTTATATGTCTTTATGAAAAACCGCGAAATAAACCGAATTTGCTCAAGCCAGAAAAATCTTAGATTTAAATGTTCGGTATTGTTAGTGTCAGTGTTGCCAGCTTGAGGGATATATCCTGAAACGAGGGATTTTCGTAGCCCTCGGCAGACAAAGAGACATTCACGTTATTTTGAGGAATTTTTTTAAAACTGTACAATCAATTAAATAATATTTATTTTGGAATTCATTTCGAACTCGAGTTATCACCGTAATCTCCTATTATTTCTTAATATTTGATATTTTCCTAGTACTCATCCTGACAGTAGTTGATAATTTATTATGACTAGAAAGGTAGTTAGAAAGTACAAAAAATAATTGGATTACAAAAAGTAGTTGAATTTAGAAAGTACAAAAAGTAGTTAAATTACAAAAAATACTTTTATGATAATTTTCAGGAAAGAAAAATGTATTTGAGTATAACTAAGTTACTTTCTATAAAAAAGGACATAATTGATGACAAACTACTTTTATTGAAAAAGTAGTTAACTACTGCCCAGCTCTGCTATACACCCACAAAGTTTGGCAGATTAAAACTGGGACACCCTGTGGAAATATGTATAACGTTACGTTAGATATTTTTTCTTCGTAATGAAATTGTTGTTCGGATTATAAAAGAAAACATTATGAATTATGACTGTATAGTGTATAATTCTGAACCTAGGCGCCTGAGATCACTCGCACTTTACTGCTTTTTCTTTTTTAAATTAGAAATGAGTGACAACACAAGAAAAAAATTATCTGGTGCTCAATACAAAAAACGTCGAATGGAAAAAGAAGCAGAGAAGGAAAAACTTAGTGGATCTTTAACAAAATTTCTACAAATTAATCATTCAAATTCAAATCAATCGCCATTGAATGCCGAGCCTGATGCGCACGAACCACTGGTTATTGACGATCAGCAGCAATCGACTTCTACTGAACAACAATATATTTCAGAAGTATACAGTGATGGAGATGAAGTTGCTTCGTCCATTGTAGATATTGATTTTGACGATCCCGCTACGTGGCCTAATCTTTTAAGTCACCGTTTAATCGAAATAATTGTTTCAAAAGGTGCTCTTCAAATTATGGAAAACTTTCCCGTCAATCCCGTCGATGAAACTGGAAGAAAATTTTCAGCCATGCCATATATGCGAACGTTACCAAATGACGAGAAAGTAAATAGGGATTGGTTAGTGTATTGAAAGAAAATAAATGCCGTTTTCTGTATTTTTTGTAAATTAATTTTTGGTTACTCTAATAGGCTACTTGTATGCAAAAAGAATTTTGCTAATTACCGTAAAATATGAAACATACATTTAAAATAAGTCTAAAGAATTTTTTTTTATATCAAAAGAGGTCACATACATAATTAAAATCAAAGGGCCATATTCATAAACAGTATTTAAAGTTAGTAGGGGTTTAGTAGCTACTAAACCAATATAATTAATATATGTTGCTATAGCAATTAGTAACATCTAATTTTAAACACTGTTTATGAATATGGCTCATTATGTTTATAAATTTAAATATTTAATGAGCAGGAAAAACACATTCGGACATGCGCAACATGCTGACGTCATCTTATAGTGGGCGGGACTTAGGGCCGAGAAGTTGACATTTACTTCGTGCATATTTTTCAGTTCGAACAACACCAACAACTGACAAAATGGAACAGTTGATGAGTAATGAATGCAGACGACGGAACTTCTCGGCCCCACCCACTATAATATGACGTCAACAAGCCGCGCTTGCGTGAATGTGTTTTAAGCGGTCTAATTCTGATTTAAATTTCTTTTGTTTATAACTAAGTTAATAACAATTAATTGGCAGAAATATTTAGAACCATAATAAAACAATATTTTTTAAAGAGATTACAACCAAATCTAAAAATTATGCAAGTAGCCTATTGGAGGCACTTATCTGTTAATCTTTCTCGTCATGAGAGTAGTATGGAACATCTCAAAAGCGCACAAAAATGGCATGAATTAAAATTACGATTGAGGAAAGAATGCACCATTGATAAAGAACAGCAGAAAAATTTCGAAATTGAAAAAAAACGATGGCGTGCAATTATTAAAAGAATGATTTGTATTGTACAGTATTTAGCTGGTCAAAATTTAGCGTTTAGAGGGAACAGTCAAAAACTTTACGAACCCAATAATGGAAATTTTTTTAAATTAGTTGAAATATTGGCGAAATTCGATCCAGTTATAATGGAACATGTAAATAATATTTAAAAATCTAAACAAGTAAATCAAAATATGCCTCATTATTTGGGAAATCATTTTCAAAATCAACTAATAAGTTTATTATCAAAAAATATTCAACGTGAAATTTTGAACTGCCTAAAAACAGCAAAATATTACTCCATAATTTTAGATGGAACTCCCGATGCTAGCCATGTTGAGCAGCTAACTTTCATAATAAGATTTGTTCATTGTTCCGCAAATGAAGTCGAAATTAGGGAACATTTTTTAGGATTCTTTCAAGTTACAAATACTACAGGCGAAGGACTTTTCAATTTTTTAACAGAACAAATATTTCCAAAATTTGAAATACATTTTCAGGATATGAGGGGGCAGGGATACGACAACGGTGCAAATATGTCTGGTAGACATGTACGTCTTCAAGCTCAAATTCGAAATATTAACGCCAGAGCAATGTTTGTGCCTTGTTCAGCTCACACATTAAATTTAACTGTTAATGATGCAGCTAAAATTACCTATGAGACTGTTGGGTTTTTTTCTATTATTCAAGAGTTGTTCAATTTTTTTTCTGCTTCACCTTACAGGTGGGACATTTTAAAACAAAAATTGCCGAATTTAACGTTAAAATCAGTAAGTGAAACAAGATGGGAAAGCAGAATCAAAGCCATTCGCCCTTTAAGATTTCAGTTAAATGAAATTTGTGAAAGTTTACATTATTTGACGGAAGATAATTCAAGAGATATGAATACTAAACACACGGCACAATCGTTATTAGATAAAATCAAAACTTTTAAATTCATTTGTTCGATTGTAATGTGGTATGATTTCTTATCGAAAATTAATGTAATTAGTAAAATGCTACAAAATAAAAATTTGAATTTAAACGAATGTGATAAAGGAATAAAAAATCGTATTAGTTATTTTACTGAAAAACGGTCAGACAAAGATTTCCAATTTTTTATTAATAAAGCTATAGCAGAAGACGAAAAAAACGACGTAGAACAAATATTTCCCTTAGTGCGGCAAAGAAAAACCAAGCGACAATTTTCATATGAAAGTACTGATGAAACTGTTTTGGATCCAAAACAACAATATAAAATAAATTTTTATTTTCAAATTTTGGAGACGAAAATTCAATCTTTACAAAGACGTTTTAAGGGGATTAGTAAATGTAACGATTTATTTGGGGTTTTATGCAATTTTCAAAATTTAGATTCAGAAGTAATTAAACTATCATGAATGGATTTAGACATAGCTCTGCAAATTCAAAAGGAAGGTAATACATATAAAGATATTGATGGATGTGATCTGCATAATGACATCATGTCTTACATAATTCTAAACCCTACTTGTAATACAGATGCAGACTCGCCCATAAACATTTTAAATTATATTATAAAAAATAACCAATAATCTTTGTTTCCAAATTTATGTATAGCCCTCAGGATATTTTTGTCTTTACCCATATCGGTGGCTTCAAGAGAAAGAAGTTTTTCGTAATTAAAAATGATAAAAAATTATTCAAGAACGGTTATCAGATCTAGCAATTATTTCGATTGACAATCAGATTTGTGAAGCCATCGATCACAATGAAATGATAAACGTGTTTGCGTCTTTAAAAGCCAGGCGTATTTTATTATAATTTTTCTGTTGTTCTTTTTTCAATGTTGTTTGGTTGTACTTTGTACTTATTTAGATATAGGAACACTTTGTGTGTTTTTGTTTTTATTGTTTGAACACAATTCCTGTTTATTTTATTTTATCTTAATAAAAACAAATTTTTAAGTACGTACTTACATACATTTTTTAAAATTAATATTTGAAAATACATATAAAGGGCGGAAAAAAATATCTTGCACGCAGGCGCTTGACTCCCCAGGAACGGGCCTGGGTACAAGTCTGTCTCGTGAATCAAATAAAGTAAATGTTTGCTTCTTATATTGTTACTATCATTAAGGCTTTACGCTCCTGCTGTGGAAGTCTGTATAAAAATGGCAATATTTAAGACAGTTTTGAACAATTATTATTTATCTTTGCAAAATGGTCAATAGCTGAAACGTCGATTATTTTTTATATAATTAAAAGCAGTTCTCTGAAACTAATGAAATAGGTTGAAACAATTTTACCGTTTTATTCAGTTAATCGAGGTAAGTGTTTGGACCAACAGTTAGATATCTTGATTATGTAGTAAGCTATGCTGAGATTTTCTTAATTAGTTCTAATTATCAAGATGTGTGATAATAATTAAATTGAAAATAGGCAACACACCTTACATTTACTTTTGTAGAACATCACTTTCAAAATAAATGTCATGTAAGTAGCAAGGGATTACAAGAGATTATCTTTAAATGCCTGAAAGATTAGCACTGTTAATGAGTGTTGTGTGAACTCTTACAGTACTATTTAAATTTTTAAGTAAAACTGAAATACTTAGGCCCGAATTCAAAGACGCATCTCATCCTCAACTTACACTCACTCGAGATGAGGCGTTCCTCGACTCTTGCTCATCTCATATTTCGCATTCAAAAACGTTCAAGGTTGAGTCACTTTACTGAAGTTACCCTTAAGTAGAGATTAGAGTTGCCAGCTTGTGAACGGACCGTAAACGTCACAAACTGATGACGTTTTTCTTAGAAATTCTCAGCGAGTTTTCTAAAAAATGCACCTTTTAACCATTGTCGAATGCAAAAGGACAGATTGTGTGGTGTGTCCGCGTAAAAAAATACCGTATCGTTATCGTTGTAATGTGCGAAAACTCTCTAATAATTTTAGATAACATAGTTTAACTGTTTTTGTGTCTACAGATGTTGCATCTCAGTCACAATCCACAGTAGTGTACGTTGCACCTGAGGCAAACTTGACAGAAATACAACCCCAAGCAGCAGGTCCTTCAGCATCAACAGATGCAAAGATATATAAGACAAAAGGAAAAGCAAAACTTTCGGCTTATACGTCGAGGAGTGCAGCAATAGAGCAGGAGCTGCATTGAAACAAAGTGCTGGAGGAGCAGGAGAAAGAGCTGCATATTTTAAGATTAGAAGAACAACAGCTGTGGATCGAAGAGCAGAGGATAAGAGTCGCCATAGCCTAGGAACAGCTGCAGCAAAGAAAATTAAAAACCAAAAAACTCGAAGACAAGTTACAATTTGTATTTAATAAATAATTTAAAATTTCTTAATAGTTTCATTAATAATTAGCAGTACTGAAGTTATATTTTTCTATTTTGGTGTAATAATGAGCTTATTAATGAACTAAAAACAGTGTTAAAAGCGCTCCTTAACATACTGTTTATTGACCTTATGGATACCTTTTTAACTTCAAATTGGCATTAATCATTATTAACTTGGCAATAAGCAACAAGTTAGAATTGATCAAAATTATATTGGCAATTACAAAATATTCCAGAGTATTATTTACACAGAAGTATAACCAGTTAATACACACTACATAATACAGTATTTTTCATCTAGCAGTTGGGTTGTGACGTCAACAAGCTCCGCCCAAAAACTGTATAGGTAGACACTCGTTTGTGCGCAGTAGGTAATGAAAACCTAGTTTAGAAAGAAATGAAGTATAGTTGGATTGTGAATTTATAAGCAGCGCGTTGACGTCACAACCCAAATCCTACGTGAAAAATACTGTATATAAAATTACTACCTACAAATAAAATAGGAGATTAAACAATTAACATAGACAATTACCTATTTACAAATAAAATTTACAGATCAAAAATGTCTTTCAATAAAGGCAGTCCTTATTGCAGTGCCTCGTTCTTGCTGCAGAGGAGCAGGATTCTGTGGAACTATTTGTTGCGTCAAATTATCTTCGCCTGGCAAAAAGTCTTCGCTTGCTGCAATTGCAATGTTGTGAAGAACCGCTGTGGCTGCAATTACTCTTATAACAGTACGCAACTGGCACTGCAATGCAATAGCAAGGCACCTAAATAGCCAAATGTACGCTCCACTACAGTTCGAATATGAGCATAATTATATGGATGCTCTGCTCTGGTGTTGGGTTTTTGACGTTTTTCTACAGGTGTATAGACATACCGAGTTTGTGGATATGCACTATCACCTAACAAAATACCAGACAAAACAACCATCTTCAAATTTGGTTTTAACAGCACTGCTGTTAAATATCCTGCTGTCATGGGCAAATCCAGGCCATAGAATAACAATATCTAGGATTTCAGAACGCAGTCCAGCTATAGCCTGAATATTCAGGGACATCCCTCCTTTGTGGTTCCTGAATGTTTCCACATTTGCACCTCCTGGGCTCTTGATTTTGATGTGTGTGCCATCAATGCATCCCACAACTCCTCTAAGGCATTCTCCGTATCCCTAATAAAATACCTAAAAAAGCAAACATTAGCATGCTGCACAGTACCTACATAAAGAATATTCAATTTAAAATTATTTGGAGCAGAACAACAAAAGAAATAGTACCTAGGTATGTTGCCTTTAATTTACTAGTGCACAACAGCAATAAGTTGACAATCAGAATAACATAAGTATGTTGTATGTATTTTAATTAAAATAAAGGAGATAATGATACATTATTTTTATGCTAGGCCTTCTCCAAACGATTTTTTAATTAAACAATCTGTATAAACAAACATAACCTAAGCTTGTTATTTTAAGTTAACATGCAGGGTGAGTCATAATGGGCGGAACAAATTTTACCAGTATGTAGGAGAGACTTTTTTAAGTAAAAAAGTTCCTATAAACCTATGTCCTAATCCGCACAGTTGGGGAACTACAAGAAGTCAAAGTTTTTCTTTTTAACGTTAAATTCAAAAGGTAATATCAAGTAGTTTGCGGACATTCATTGTTTTGCTAAGATTTTTTACCTCTGGGGACATATGAAACAGTTAGTACACAACACTGAAATTGACACACGTGAACAACTGCATCAGAGGATTTTTAACGCGGCCAATGAAATTCGCAACAATGTTCAAGTAGCTAGAGTGTACGATTCCCTTATTTGTAGAGCTCGTGCTTGTATTAGAGCTCAAGGAACACAGTTTGAACAGTTTTTGTAATACTGTGATTTAATTAAATATTTTTTGTACAGTTTATCCAATGTTTTAACAGTTTTCACAGTTGCCGTTATTATTAAATATTTGTGTTTATTACAAAACTTTGACTTCTTGTAGCTTCACAACTATGTAGTTTAGGACAAAGGTTTATAGGAACTTTTTTACTTAAAAACGCCTCTCCTACAAACTGGTAAAATTTGTTCTGCCCATTATGACTCGCCCTGTATATCTAATTAGATAATTACCTTTGCATAGGTGTATATGCAGCATCATCTTCCACATACTGTACGAATTCCCAAAAATCATTATCCATAATTAACGAAAACACAGTTTTTTTACCACTTGAGTATAGTTTAAGGTAGCACCCTACCTACTTCAATTTTCACTTAAGGCTTACTCAGTTCTCACTTACAATGAGGTTCTAAATGGTCACTCAGACGTCTGTGAATACCGATCCGTGCGTTCAAGGTTGAGTTGAGAATGAGCGTGCCTCAAGTAGCGTCTCTGAATTCGGCCCAACTACTCCTTCAAATTTGTATTATTTAAAAGCAAATTATTTTTCATTTCTGTGGATTTTCATATGATTTTTTAAGCTTGCTTTATATTTACTTCCATATTCACATAAATTACAGGCAAACGGCTTTTCACCTGTATGATTACTCATATGCAATTTCAGATGGTGTTTAGTTACACTCCTGTATTCACATAAATTGCAAGCAAACGGTTTTTCTCCAGTATGAATACTCATATGCTTATTCAGATCGCTTTTAGCTATAGCCCTGTATTCACAAAAATTACAGGCAAAGGGTTTTTTCCCCGTATGTTTACTCATATGTTTATTCAATTCACCTTTAGTTACACTCTTATATTTACAAAAATTACAGGCAAAGGGTTTTTCTCGTGTATGAAACCTCATTATATGTTTATTCACATCGCTTTTAGTTGCATTCCTATATTCACAAAAATTACAGGCAAATGGTTTTTCTCCTGTATGTTTACTCATATGCAAATCCAGATGGCTTTTGGTTACACTCCTATATTCACATAAATTACATGCAAACGGTTTTTCTCCAGTATGAACATTCATATGTGTTTTTAGATTGCTATTTCTTGTACTCTTATATTCACATAAAGTACAGGAAAACGGCTTTACTCCAGTATGAATCCTCATATGTTTATTCATGTCGCTTTTACTTACACCCCTGTATTCACATAAATTACAGGTGAAAGGTTTTTCTCCTGTATGTTTACTCATATGCAATTTCAGATGGCCATTAGTTACAGTCCTATATTCACATAAATTACAAGCAAACTGTTTTCCTCCAGTATGGATACGTAAATGCCGTTCAAAATAAGTTTTAGAAATAGTCCTACAGTCACATATATTACAAATAAATGGCTTTTTTAGTAAATGCATATTTTTATGAGTTTGAAGATTGGATCTACAAGTCGTTCTAAATTCACAAACGTCACATGTAAAATTTTTCCCTTTATTTTTATTTTGGTCATCCTCAGCAAAAGGATTAACTGTATCAGTTGTTTCAACTTTTATTTTCTCCACTTCGTGTTCGTAACTCTTCATAATTGCTGTTTCCTCCTTCGTATTCCGTCCAATGTTTTGGCTAATATTAGTGTTAGTGTCATTGAAGTTATGTTGTTCCATAATGTAAAAGTTATCATTACTCAATTCGCTTTTTATATCGTCCAAGTAGGGTTCAAGTTTGATTTCTTCTTTGACGATATCCAAATCGAAATCATATTCGAGGTTAGCTTTTGAATTTATTTCCGACATTATTAATTCAATTTCCTGTAATAATACAAATTACAAAGAGTATTACAAACAGTGTTTGGTAACTAGTGACTAACCTGCAATTATTTAAAAATGCATATTTATATAAAAATGTATCCCTTGCGCACACACAAATAGCAAAGCACATTACATAACATACATAACTAGCCGATAATAATAATAAATAAGCACGTCACACGTCACAGCAGAAAGCAATTGACAAAACAATAGGTTAACTTTTGGAAGTGGTTGTTCTATCAGCGCAGTGTTGCCATCTTTTATTTTCTGGTTTCGGTAGCTTTCGGTTCTATTTTTCAAGCTGAGAAAAATATAAGTTTTTACCAAGCCCTGTAATGAAAATTTACGTTTTTAGGAAAAACAACTACATGCGGTTTAAGAAAATGTATTTATGTCTGATACGTTGGCTCTTCGCTCTTGGGTCCAACAAGTACCATGCACAATCTAAATGTTACTTACTCTTTTATAATATTTATGAGATATCAAAAAAAAATCAATAATGATTGAAAATTGAAAAAAGATAAACTTTATACATCCGATATTATTACGAAAAAGTATTTGTATAATCCGCACGTAGTGGGCCATAAATATCAGTTACATTTTAAAACAATATCCAGGCAATGTATTTTGATAAACAAAATTTTGTTCAGAGTTGCATTTTGTGATGCCAAGATAAGCAAAACAGTTTTTTTGAAGGTTATTTAATAAACTTTAAAAAATCGGTAGAAATGAGTTTAAAATCGGTAGATTGAAGTCGAAATCGGTAGATCTACCGAAATTTCGGTAGGGTTGGCAACACTGTATCAGCGCCCGGCGCAGTAGATGAATATACAAGGTGATTTAAAGGGTCGTAAATCTACTTGATAAATTACAAAGTATACTTCTATTAATTGACGAGAGATCTGCATAATCGGAGACCAATAAGGAATATAGCGGCACATAAAAATTTATATGCAAATAAATTTCTAAATTAACTACACGTATAATCCATTCACTTAACTCCCGTGACATAAAAGTAACCATGTGTTGGTTAATATGAAAATCCCTATTAGGCTATTAACAATTTTTAGATTTGAGATTGGCGCACCTTTAAATTTAAATTTAATGCTTTTGTTTTTTCGTTTTCACTTTGACACTTAAATTATTTATTATTCAAGTTACGTGTTATAATTTATAATTTTTAGAGAAATGATGAACAGAAGCACCAACGAAGTTTAGTATCAAAGATTAATAATTTTACGAAAATGACAAATGATTTATCATAACCTTACTTTTCAGTTTGACGTTAAGTACATTCACTAAAAAAGTTGATAGGTTCTGTACATAAAGTACACTTCAAAATTTTCATTTGACAGCGTAAACGTCACGGGAGTTAAGTGAATGGATTATACTTCTTTGTTAATCGTCTTGTACCGGGTGAGTAAAAATGATTGACTGTTTTTGCAGGTTGCAACGAAAAAAATGTATAACTCTGTTGGTAATTTTTGTGTTTGATGATAGTCATTTTATAAGAACGGATCTCACAGTTATAACTTCTGTTGAAGAACCAGATATTCAGTTTCGCCAACGAAAGTTAGTCTAATAAAGATAGTGTAGTACGGATGCATGTGGGCAGAAAGAAGTTGCATTCCGGCTTTGAAGTAAAATAGTGCATTTTGTTTTATAATTCGTCGATCAATTCATTCATTACTTTACACAAATATTAATTCAAAATTGATTATTAAACTTGCACACACATAAACATAAACAGAAACATAAATAATTTTAAAAAGTGAAAAACAAGTGTGGAATAAAATATCCAGGAGACAAGAAAAATAAATAAAAGGTTGATATTTGATAATCGACGGATCAACAACAAAATTTGGTTTGCTCTTGTAGTTCAAACGAAAGAAGTTCAGGAGTTGGAGAGAGAGCAATTAAAATAAGGACATTTTTCAAGTGTGGACGAATCGAGAGCAGGGGAAAATTGAAAAGGACGAATTGATAGCAGTAGAAGATTGAAATTTTGGTTATTGAAATAATTAGAATTTGGAAAAGAGGAAGAGATCACGACTGAATAGTGAGTGTAAAGAATAATTTTAAGTTAATTATAAGCAGGGTTGATAAGGAAACTGAACATAATAAAATAAAAATCTGCATTATAAAAGTTTGAGTAAAGTTTTATTTTGGTTAAATGAATAAATAATAAACAACGAACCTATTTACCGACTTTGAGATAAGAGCCATGCAAACAATTAACTAAATTAAAGAGCAAAGCAAGGTATAATTTCAAATATTGAATGTGAGGCTAATTATAATAAATTAAACTTAATATTTTTTTTAAAGAAACACTCACATAACAATATATTGAGGTGATATTGTTTTAATTGAATTTGGATAAAGTGAATGAACACCTTTTGAAAGTATGAAAATTTAGTGTAAATAAAATTGTAAATAGTTATAAGTTAGAAAATGAATATTGTAAATAAGTAGGATAGAATCTAGATAGTAATTTTGTAAATATGTCATAAAAATAATTTTGTAGAGTGTTAAAATTTAAGAAACTAGGGTAACAAATAAAAAACAAACAGTTGAATATTTTTTTTGGAAAAACGTAAGTTGAGTTTTTTTAAAAACTCTTAAAAACGTATTAAAGTACCAAAAGAATATTCTGAAAACAAATTGTAAACAAATAAAGATTGAAAAGAAGTTATAATTTGGAATTTTAATTTAATAAAAGTTTATTTGGAATAAAAATTATTATTTTTGAAGAAGTTTATATAAAAATTTGGATATTACACAAATATAAATAAAATCGAAAGAAGGAAATTGTGTTATTGGTGAAGTTGCAGTAAGGTTGGTGGAGTTGCAGTCAGGTTGGTGGAGTTGGAGTCAAAGGGGAAAGTCTTTCATTGTGAAAAGGTTGGTTCAACAGTTGGATACATTAGAAGTCAAGCCAGGGAGTGTTGTTTGTTCAAGTTGTTTTTTCAAATATAAAAAAAGGTAGTTTATATTTTTAATTTTTAAAAAATTGTTTAGTTTGTTATTAGAATTAATTATTGTTATTTCTTTGTAAAAGTTTATCATAATTTTGAAAGGTGTTATATTTTTTAAAATTTTATCTTGGTGAATTTTTATAAATTTTGAAATTCGTCAAAGGGAACCCTTTAAAGACCTTGATTTAGGAGATTCTGAAAGAAATTAATTAAATCTTATTATTGAGCTAGCCGGAAGAATAATTAAAAAAAATTGTATGTAATTCTTTTAAGTGGAAGAGCATAACAATATATTAAATTAATCTACAAAAGACTAATTTTCATTCTACAGGAGCAAAGAAAAAGGGTGGTTCGATGCACTTACGTATTGCACTTTATTTCAATATACTGCTATGCTCTTCCTACTTAAAAGAATCGCATACAATTTTAAAATTTTCTGACTAGCTCAAAAATGTTTATAATTAAAATTAAAATTTAGAATATTCTTATCTCAGGTTCGTTAAAGAGGGATCGCTTTGATGAATTTCAAATTCTATAAAAATTCATCAAGTTAAATTTTAAAGACCTTTCAAAATTATGAAAATCTTTACAAACAATAACAATAACAAAATCTAATAACTAACGAACACTTTCTAAAATTAAAATTTACAAATTACCTTTTTCAAAAACAATTCGTATAATTTCACTTTCCAGTCTCTTTCTTCAACTCACTAAACACCGTTCTAATCTTCCCAAACCAATACACCTTTCAATCCAACTCCAATTTCACCAAAAATCTCCCTTATCTTCCAACTAACAATACACTTTCCTTCTCTATCAAATTAATATTCTACCAATTTCCAAATTTATAATAACTTCTTGAAAATAAATTCCATTTTATAAATTTTTTATTTATTGAACATCCCGAACTAAATTTCTATATAACAACACTTTCCCAATACAATATTTTAATTAATTATGTTTTTATTTCAGTTTTTAATATTATTTGTGGTCTTAAAGTAAGTTTTTAAAAGAACTTTTCAAAAACCAACTGTATTTTTCAAATTACTATTCAACTCTTTTATTTACATTACATTACCTTAGTTTCTAAATTTTAACACACTACGACTATTTTATATGACATATTTACAGTTTAAGCAACTAGATATATACCCTATTTATTTACAATACTAAATTTCTAACTTATAACTATTTACATTTTATTAACATTTAATTTTACAATTTTTTAAAAGGTGTTCATAACTCATTCCATTAAAATTCCATCAAAACGATATCATCTCAATACATACTAACTATTTTCTATTGGGACTGGTACTAAAAGCAAATTATTTTGTGGATTTTCATATGATTTGTTAAGCTTGCTTTATATGCACTTCTAAATTCACATAAATTACAGGAAAACGGTTTTTCACCTGTATGATCACTCATATGCAATTTCATATGTCTTTCAGTTACACACTTGTATTCACATAAATTACAAGCAAATGGTTTTTCTTTGGCATGAATATTCATATGTTTTTTCAGTTGGCTTTCAGTTACACTCTTAAATTCGCATAAATTACAGGCAAACGGCTTTTCTCCAGTATGAATACTCATAATATGGTATTTCAGATTACTTTTATTTAGACTCCTGTATTCACATAAATTACAGGAAAACGGTTTTTCTCCAGTATGAATACTCATAATATGCAATTTCAGACAGTGTTTGGTTATACTCCTATATTCACATAAATTACAGGCGAATGGTTTTTCTCCAGTGTGGATACGCAAATGCGGTTCAAAATTTCCTTTGGAAGTAGTCCTATACTCACATACATTACAAATGAATGGCTTTTTTATTAAATGCATGTTTTTATGAGTTTGAAGATTGGATCTACAAGTCGTTTTAAATTCACAAACGTCACATGAAAAACTTTTCCCTTTATTTTTATTTTGGTCAATCACGTCAGCGGTATCCGTTGTTTCAACTTTTATTTGATACGTTTCATGTGCACTACTCTCTATAATTGTAGTTTCCTCCTTCGTATTCCCTTCAAAGTTTTGGCTAATATTAGTGTTGGTTTGATTAAAGTTATGTTTTTGTTCAGTATTGTAAAGGAGGTCATCCCCAAATTCACTTTTTATATCGTCCAAGTAGGGTTCAAGTTTGATTTCTTCTTTGACGATAACCAAATCGAAATCATATTCGAAGTTAGCCTTTGAATTTATTTCAGACATTTTTAATACAATTTCCTGTAAATTATTGCAGGCGGAGGTAGGATAATAATAATTTACTATAAATGTCACAAGCCACAGTTGGAGGCAATAACAAAAAAATAGGTTAACTTTTGGAAGTGGTTATTCTATCAGCGCCCGTCGCAGTAGATTTGAGTAGATGAATATACACGGTGATTTATAAGGTCATAATCTAGGAATTTCTCCTATAAAATAAAAAGTATACTTTTATTAATTGACGAGAGATCTGCATATCTGCATAATCGGGAACCAAAAAAGAATATAGCGGCACATAAAAATTTATATGCAAACAAATTTCTAAATTAACTATATTTTATGTACTATCTAGTCATTTCTATATGCATTTTTTAATTCTTCGTAACATAGATAAATTGCCTTGTGTCCTCTTTCGGTAAAATTCATGGTTCAACATTTAGGTTACATTGCATGAAAATTTTTATTTTATAATTTGTTTAAATGTCAGATTTCAAATTTCCCTCTAATCATATAGTAGCCAGAAACAACAACATTACAAAGTAAATTTTCTGTGCCAATAGGTAGAGTAAAGGCGCCGAATGTGGAATACCATTTTTGTTTTATCAAAAATTCCCCCGTAAGCAGTGGCGTGTCGTGGGGTTTGAGTTTGGAGGGGCGCACCAGAAGTCAAACACCAAATAACCTACCAAAAGTTACGGGAAAATTTGTCTCTTTATTTTCCGAACCAATTTACATAAATACAAATCTGAAAATTGGCACATTTAAGTAAATATTATAACCGCAAATAAATGTATTCGGTACTTCTAGTGATTAGTTACTATTATCATTCTAGGTAGTTTTACTCGGCCTTTCACGAGTTCTAATAATTGCTTTCAAAATAATTAGGTATCGATTACTTCGTTCTCAGTCATAACAAATATTAGACTGCATGACGGTTATTGCGTAATTTATCGAAGCTGAAACCCAAACAATATTTAGATTTGAATATATCCTTCTTTACCCACTTTTTTAGATATTTTAAATCGACTGTAAATAAAATTGTAAATATTTTTAGTTATCTAAGCAATCGTACATATTTTAGTTTGTTTTTTTTAAAAATACCTATATTTTCATAATATGATATTTTTCTTTAAATGTTCTTGAACACCGAATATTGTAATGATATACAAATTGAAACAAACAATTTCATGTAACTGAAAGAAAACCATCTTTTTGTTACAAATTTAAAGTTCTAAAAGGCTCACTAGTTATTTTTTATTTCTTGCAGTAAAAAATATATCTACTAATTGCATTTATTATGAAATAATTCTGTAAAACGTTTCTTAATAAAATAACAGGATTTGAATAGCTACGAGTAGACGAGTACGAATCTTTGCGATGCTCCGATTAAATGAAAGAAGATTCATTGCTCCAACAATAAGTTACAGCAGGCCGCGCTAAAATCGCGGCCTGCTGTAACTTATACAATCGGCTATTATCGGCTAGTCTCCGGAGTCGTTCGGCGGCAATGTATAATGTTTGTTAAAGGCCGCAGATTTTCCGCGGCCGTTGGTTGAGGACGCGGATAATTAGAGATCTCAACGAGGACGGACAATTAGAGATGGGAGCGGATGTTTGGATAGAGTTGAATTTTTTGTTGAAATTTGAACTTAGTCATAGAATGTATGTAAAATAAATATTAATAATTTAGAAAAAAATTGTGTGTTCCTTGGCATTTCTTAGGAGGGGCGCGCGGCCGCGCGGCCTTATGGAGCAACCGCCACTGTCCATAAGAAAAAACATTAAAACATAGTTTTAGAAATACGCAATACTTAAGTACGCTTTATAAAAGACAGTTTCTTGTTTGAAGCAATTTGAAGGGTAAAAAATTTGTTATAATTACTTTTATTAAAAAACTACTTGCTTGATTTCTGAATTTTTGGTCTAATGTGTAATACTTGGGTCACAACTATCTCTTCCGATCAAGCCATTTTCGCCTGCTGAGGCAAAAGAGATAATTCAATACGCGAATCCCAATAAATCCCCTGGTTTTGATCTTATGGTCGGACAACTCTTATGTAACTTGCCTAGAAAAACATTAGTTCTGCTTACCACAATCTACAATAACATGTTACGACTCTGCTATTACCCAATCCAATGGAAATTTGCGTTAACTATAATGATACCTAAACCAGGAAAACAACCTACAGAACCGGCATCATACCAACCGATAAGCTTGCTCCCACTAATGTTAAAAATATTCGAAAGACTGCTTTTAAAAAGGATAGAAGACACAACCAACCTGAATAATATATTACCGTCACATCAATTTGGTTTTCCTAAACACCTTTTTTTTTTGTCTTTCGATTGATACCACTATCAATCCTATCAACTCAAACGGGGAGCAGGAATTTGCATATATACGATTTCCCATGCTGTTTCCCTATGTTCGCCCCTTAAGTCAAACACCTGGTATGTCATTTATCACCACCCATAAAATCACATCTTTGAGTCATTTTAATTGTAATTTTATTACCTAGAAAAGAAATTTAAAAGTTAAAAAACAAACAAAGTATTTGCTACAGACTTCCTTTATTTATTTAAACTAATATTTAAGAGAAACTAGTTCACATACACGCAAATTCTTTATTGCTCCCCATATTTATTGTAGTGAAGAGCCGTCGAAACGTTTCTTACAGGACGTTGTCAAAAATTTAGTAACGGCTTTAACTTGGGTTTGCTGCAGTGTAGCACAAAACAAAAACATATGGTTATCTTAATTTTAAATGCTATTATTTTTTAAGCTGTCGGATTTAACCCCAACTAGGTACTCCTTTAGATTTGTATCAGTATGAGTACTCATATGCAATTTCAGATTGTCTTTAGTTACACTTCTGTGTTCACATAAATTACAAGCAAACTGTTTTTCTCGCGTATGAATATTCATATGTCTTTTCAAATGGCTTTTAACTACACTCCTATATTCACACAAATTACAGCCAAATGGTTTTTCTCCAGTATGAATATTCATATGTTGTTTCAGATTGCTTTTAGCTACACTTTTGTATCCACATATATTACACACATATGGTTTTTCTCCAGTATGATTACTCATATGCAATTTCAGATAGGCTTTGGTTGCACTCCTATATTCACATAAATTACAGCCAAATGGCTTTTCTCCAGTATGAATACTCATATGCAATTTCAGACGGCGTTTGGTTACACTCCTATATTTACATAAATTACAGGCAAACGGTTTTTCTCCAGTGTGATTACTCATATGCGATTTCAGATGGCTTTTAGTTACGCTTCTGTATTCACATAAATTACAGGCAAACGGTTTTTCTCCAGTATGAATACTCATATGTTTTTTCAGGCTGCCTTCGCTTACACCCCTGTATTCACATAATCTACAGGCAAACGCTTTTTCTCCAGTATGAATCTTCATATGCAAATTCAGACTGCTTTTAGATGCACTCCTGTATTCACATAAATTACAGGCAAACGGTTTTTCTCCAGTATGGATACGCAAATGCTGTTCAAAATGGCTTTTAAAAGTAGTCCTATAGTCGCATACACTACAAATAAATGACCTTTTTGTTAAATGCATGTTTTTATGAGTTTGAAGATTGGATCTACAAGTCGTTCTAAATCGACAAACGTCACACGTAAAACTTTTCCCATTATTTTTATTTTGGTCATCCACGTTAACTGTATCAGTTGTTTTAACTTTTATTTTATGCATTTCATGTGCACTACTCTCTATAATTGTAGCTTCCTCCTTTGTATTCCGTCCAAAGTTTTGGCTAATATTAGTGTTAGTTTCATTGAAGTTATGTTGTTGTTCCGTATTGTAAAAGTTATCATCACCGAATTCACCTTTTATATCGTCCAAGTAGGGTTCAAGTTTGATTTCTTCTTTGACGATATCCAAATCGAAATCATATTGGAAGTTAGCCTTCGAATTTATTTCAGACATTTTTTTATACAATTTCCTGTAATAATACAAATAATACTCTGTTTATACCTAAATAGCGTTTGGTAATTAGTGACTAACCTGTAATTATTTAAAAATACGTGTAAAAATGTATCCCTCCACAGATAATAGACTAGGCAACAAGCCGTTAATAATAACTGAGTCACAGGAACATTAAAACTGATGAGTGTTCTTAATGGTAAACAGAGCAGTAAACAATAACAGAAAAATAGGTTAACTTTTGGTAGTGGTTATTATATCGGCGCCGTACACGGATACACAAGGCAGGGACCGCTCGTACCCAATATTTTTGGGTGTTCTACAAGGTTATCATAAAGTAAGGGATATACAGGGTGTGTATAAAATGGCGAAATAACTACACGTGGCGATGTTGGTAATAAAATTCCGAGTCGAAAATCTTAATACCAAAATGTTGGACAATGCTTCCTCTGTCCTCAGGAACCATTTTAAAGGAACGTACATTTGACAACATTGGATCCACACACCACAGCAGGTGTTTTGTTATAGCACGGTAACTAAGGATGTCCCTTACATCGCAATGCTCCGTGAATGTTGGAACCTTCGAACATATACTGTACATAGTATATGTTCGAAGGTTGGAACAATGCTGCCATATGTATTTTTTACAATAATAAGTTAACGAAGAAATATTTCAAACACGCTTTTGGGTTAGAAAAACAATATCTACGAAAAAATAATTTTTACAATTCTTCTTTCTTCTAATTTGCAGCTCTTTCCGTCAACAGATAATGAATTAGCTATTACAAGAAATAGCTATTTGTATACTAAGGCCGCGAAATTCCACTTGAGCGTACCGAGAGAAAAATTGTCGCCGAGGCCGAGGCAGGACAATCTCGAGGGCGCTAAAGAATTTCGCGGACGAAGAATACACAACATTTTTTGTGCACCTGTAAAAAATACATAATTAGCAATTTTTATCATAAATGAATGTAAATAGAGTCGGCTTTCACGTCCCAATGTTTCTATGGAAACAACATAAATAAAAAAACGACCACGAAATTGCCTTAGTATACAAGTAACTATTTCATTAAACTTTATTGAACATTATTATACAACAAGTAAACTACATACCGTAAACAAATAACGATAAAAAAAATAGCTGTTATATACCGTCTGCTATATTAGGCTAGGCTGGAATAGAAATAAAAGTAGAAAAAGCACAATATAAAATAATTACATTTTGTTAAGATGTACATAATATATTTCACTGATAACTGATAACCTGAGGCTGCACAAGCGCACGCTCAGTTCAACATACGGCTGTGTCTCAGTTACCAGTGCAGTAATCGGCGTTCAGTTTAATAGATTTAAATTTTAATGTTTCATAAAAAATAAAAATATGTAGAGCACAATCAAGAAAAAAGTATCTAAGTATCTAAGATGTCCAGTTTTTTAAAAGAAAGTTTCCGAATATAAGTCCAAGGGATTATTACAATAAATCCTATTTTCTAGCCAAATTGTTAACGTGACAGTAAGGCTACGGTTACATTGGCTGCGTGGTCGTACGACCTAATAGTCGTACGTAGTCGTACAGACTTTGGTCGTACGCGTAATGTGGTTACATTAGCCGCGTGTTCGTCAGTTCCTCGGTAAAAGTCAAAATGGACGCCGTCGCTTGGCGGGCAAAGTTTCCTATGTAACAAAAACAAAATTTTCAAGGGGGAGCAAAAAAGGCGTTGTAATGTTCATTACTTTAAGGTAACATTATTTTTAAAATTATTTTTAATAATTTTGATATACCATTTAGCATGTAAGGGGTTTTACCAAATATTCCATCCATTATTACCCTTGTTGGCACTATAACAACCAAAAGTGTGTTGAGTTAATGATATTTTTGCAAGAACTTTTAGAATTTAGACTTTTTTCCGAGTTGCTAAACGATTCAGAAATATTTTGCGAATATTTCAGAATGAAATCAGAAACATTCAACTATATTCTGGAACGAATTAAGAACAAATTACAAAGGCGAGAGCCATATTTTTCGAAATTACTCGTACGACTACGCATGAAAAAAACAAAATATTTTGTTTCTAGTTTTTAGTCGTACGTAGTCGTGCGAACTCTTACGACAAATACGCATGCAATGTAACCGGTCATACTTAACTCAGTGGTTTTGTTCCACACGTACGTATATGTACGAGTTCGTACGACTCGATAGTCGTACGACCACGCAGCCAATGTAACCGTAGCCTAAGCAACGAACAAGCACCAACAAGAAAAATAGATTAATTGTTGGAAGTGGTTATTACATCGGCGCCGAAGGCAAGTATACAAGATGATTAAAAGGTCATACAGGGAATTTTTCTTTTTAGTATACATATCTCCTATGTATACTTTTAAAATAAACGTATTGTTTTACCCTATATGTAGGCAACCAACTATGCACTACACTTTAAATTTTAATTTTTTAAGAAACAAATAGCATGCTGTGACAAAATTATTAAATTAACTTAATGTCAAAAAATTAGCCTTTAACTGTTGCCGTTTTTATTTTCATTTCTGTTTTGCGTTGATATTTTATGTTTGAGAACAATCGATAAATTAAAATTAGTTTGATATTCTACTAATTTTAATTAATTTACAAACATAACTTTTTTTTTAAAACTATATACAATGACGTAAAATGACAAGAATGGTTTTACCCTGACATGATAAATTGGTTCACTATAAAATTAAATTAATCACTTATGTCACTACCTTCTTCTGACAGCAAAATGTCTTGCGGGGGCCTCTTCTTCAGGCTGGTGAATAGACATAACCTTTACACATCAGAAAAAATAAAAACTAATATCCCTAAATTCACAGACACAGTAACGTTTAGTGTATAGTTGGTTGCCTACTTATGTCGTTTATTTTAAAAGTATACATAGGGGATATGTATACTAAAAAGAAAAATTCCCTGTATATCTAGTTGCAATCCGATACCAATACTGAATGTAGCGGCACAAAAAAATGTATTTGCAAACAAATTTTTAAATCAACTAGATGTACTTTACTACTGGTTAGGATCCGAAGTACCGCATACCTGTAAATAAATGTACCTATTCGGTACTTTTAGTGATCTGATTACTTACTATTATCGTTCTAGGTAGTTTTAGTCGGCCTTTCAGGAGTTCTAATGCTTTCAAAATAATTATCGAATATTTCATTCTCAGTCATAACAAATATGTACATAGTAAAACAAATTTACAAAAGAAATTTTCGACCTCAGAATTCGCAACAACTTTGGTCAGACTTAGCCAATAATGAGAATTTTTTTAGAAAATTAATTCATTCAATGCCCATTCGGCTGAATAAGATAATAGCAAACGATGGCGCTATGACCAAATATTGAGTTAAGTAGAATTGTTTGTTTTAATATTTTTCGATATTTTTCTTTTGATTTTGTTAGTTGTTAGGTATGTACTTATTTTGTAATAACACTTAATAAATTTGTGAATTCTATGTTATTTACCGTGTTATACCGGGTGTCAACGAAACCTGGGGCACCCCCATAAAATAATAAATAATAAATAAAACAAAAGCTAAAACAAGAATTAGACGAAATGGTTAAAAATCAAGTTTTAGAAATTGTTTACGAACCAAGTGACTGGGTTCACGGAATTGTAATCATATCAAAACCAAATGGTTCAATTAGGGTGTGCATGGACCAGAGACCATTGAACAAGTACATTAAAAGAGAGCACTATGCCCCCCAACGGTCGACAGCATTTTATCGGAAGTAAATGAAGAAAAATACTTTACGGTATTAGATGCAATAAAAGCGCTTTTTGCAAGTCCCCATAGATAGCGCAAGTTCTAAATTGTGTACAATTGACAATTGCTGCACCCTTTGGTAGGTTTAGATACAAAACCTTGCCCTACGGTATCAGTAGCGCACCTGAGGTGTATCAAAAACTAATTAACCATGTTTTCGAGGGTCTACAAGGCGTGGTACCTTACATGGATGATGTTCTCATTCATGGGAAAACCCTAGAGCAGCACAATTCTAGATTAAAGCGAGCACTGGAAAGAGCTAAAAGATTCAAAATTCAGATGTACACCAAAGCAAATCCCAAACAACCTTTAAAATCACACGAAATTCCCAAACTACCCTGGAGCAAAATTGGAATTGATTTTGCATATATAAAGCAAACCGACTACTTAATAATGGTAGATTATTTTTCCAAATTCATCATTGCAAAAAGAGTAACGTCAAAAAATGCCAGCTCAGAGATACATTTCCCACTTTCGGAATACCACAGGAAATAATAGGTGACAACGGCCTACCATTTAACTCCATAAACTTCAAATCATTTCCTGAAATCTTGTGACATTAAACATACCACGTCAAGTCCCTTGTATCCAAAAAGCAATGGACTCGTTGAAAGAAAGGTTCAAACAGTCAAGGGTCTAATTTTAAAAACGTTTCGATCCGACGGGAGCATACCGTGTGCAATTCTTAACTACAATTCGGCTCCTAAAAGGAATCTGCCGTCTCCAGCAGAATTATTAATGGGCAGAAAATTAAGAACCGACCCCTTAATGACAAAGGCAGTATTAACCCCTAAATATGAATGCAGTAAACAATATCACAAAATTAAAGAAAACCAAGAAAATCAGAAACAGTATCACGATCGTAATTCGCACATACTACCTGATCTTGAGATAAACCAAGAGGTTTTGGTTCAGAACTCCATAAGAAACTGGACACCAGCCAAGATCACAGCTAAATGTATAGAACCAGAGTCCTACGAAATTACCACCGAAGATGGCACACCATTACGAAGAAATAGAATACATTTAAAGCCGCTGAAAACACCAATTAAACGAAAAAACTCATGCGACTCAAGGAAAATTTCCAAACAAGCTGGATTTAAAAAGCCCCGGGAAAGATAAAAAATCGTTAAATCAAAATTCTTGTGAACCGGGAGTGGCAGTGAAACCAGAATCAGAGCAATTAAATAAACCAAGTGCAGATAGCGACAAGTGCTCGGAAAAGCTTCAATGAAAACATAAACACTCATGAATATGCAAGGCCTAAAAGAACCAGCAAAAAACCTACATATTTAAATAGCTATGTATTGTCATAAACCACAAGTATGTAATTAGTTCATTAGTTGTAAGATGAAGTATTTCAAAATTAATTAAGTATCTTTCACTTTTGTTTAAAAAAAAAAGGGGGCGTGTGACATACGTGTAATCACCTTGAGTGAGTTCAGTTCCACCGTCCACCCCAACAACCGACGCGGTAGCATGTAGCTTCCTGTGTACTGAGCACGATAATAAACATATCTTAAGTAAGGTTGGGTTTAAGTATTACAAAAGGTACCCTGATGTAATGCAAGTGCGGTTGCGGGGTTACATATTCAATTAACACTCCCTGTACATGTTTTAACAGGAACATGAAAAACACTATAAATTATAATGTTTAATCTGAAACAATGCGTTTTTAATAAACTTGAATAAATCGGACTCCTTCCCTCTGGCTACGTGCCTGGTTGAACTATTACTTGTGGTCGCTTGAGCTTTCTAGTAGCTTTCCACAGTGAATAATTATTGTCGTTTGAAGCAGAAAGTCTGGATCGATATTCTTGTATTGCTTGGTTTTTAATATTATGCAAGAGAGATTTCAATTATTGTGTTGCTTTATTCTTATCAAACTTTGACAATTAAAACATTAAAAAACGGCTGGTTGCTTGTGATATTGTCGCAATCAGTTTGACCGGAAAAAAAAATTCAGAAAACAAAATAAAGCATTTTTCCGATTAAAATTACAAATCTAGTCGTTCCATAAATATATTATGTATATCCTTATGAAAATGACTTTTTCTTGACTACTATTTACTAGAACTTTCAATATTTAATTTCAATGTACGGCGATCTTGCTCCTTTATCACTAATAATTCTTAAGTACAGAGAACTTACTTTACTTTAATTTAAATATTGCATCGATTTTAGGAATGTTTATAAACATGATCGTACAAAAAAAATGTAATCAGTCAAAATACTACAAACTCATAGGTATTTAAAAGGCAGCATTTCTATAAATGGAGCTGTATATGCAGCGATGTCTACCGAACAAGCATATTTTCGAGAGCAGCTCTAAATAAGACAGCCGTTTCGTTATCGCTGCATAGGCACTTCATACCAAATATTATACATTTGGTCAATTAACTCGTCAATTTCTATACGTAAAGTAACTTTACAACAAAGTATCGGAGAGACTAAAATGTATTATTATTTTTTTTTAATAGATATAATAATATTAGTATAAATATGGGTCGAAAATCAGTGCATTTATTAAAATGCTGCTGTTTAAGTTCAATTACGTGTACCTAGTTTAAATATAAAATTAAAAAGGTTTGAACGCATCTGCAGGTTGCGCTCGACAATATCCTGCACGGATGTTTAGAGGTGCTGATACTCGATACAGTGTAGAAAATGAACACAGCTGTCGAAGCATTTAAAGAAAAAACAAAAATGGAAGTTAGGTGGTTTGATTTGTTTATCGATAAAAATTATCGGTGCAACACCTTATGGTTTAGTGCGCGAAATAAAGTGCCCCTATAATGAAGCAATTGAATGCAAGTGGAAGGAATATTTGTTATTTGAATTCCCACTGATAACCGACAGTACGGCAGAGTGGGAGTGCACGTAGTACCTACTGACATACAGAAAGTTAAGCTTGGTCTGAACAAGAATGGATGACCACTCCACTCCACTTACAGCCAAAAAACTAATTTTAAAAACCTTAAATGGTTCAAGCTACAGCAAAAACATTAATTTAATTACAGAAATGCGGATTATGGCGTTCTTGATTGAAAAATATTGAACTACAAAGATAATACCTGTTTTCGTTTACACACTGTATAGTACTTATATGTATGACTTAAGAGATCAAACGAATATTGATTTTTGGGGGTAACCGAATACGAATATTCGACCCAATATTTTATTGCACAAACTTTTATTAAAATACATGTGTACTTATAACAACTATGACTAACATTAAGATACAAATACAAAGGTAAACATGAATTCCATGGTTAACAAGTGCAACTAAACTAAAAATAGGTATCAATTAACAGCAATTATTAACTTAACAATCCAACCCTAACTTTAAATCCCATTTATCGGAGCCATAATTCCATAAATGAACAAAAAAAATTCAGATTGTTTCAGTAGGTTATGAACATCTATTGTGTAAGACTACAAATTCCTTTTAAAAAATTACATTTCTCGTATTTATATTTAGTTTTTAATTTTTAAGAAATGTATGCTTATTTTTGTCTATTCTTTAGTTTATGTATATAATGTAACAAAGTTGACAAATAAATACCTCACATTGTTTATTGTTACTATTGGAATTGAATTAATAAACTTTGATCTTGAAAATTAAAATTATAAAGACATATCTATACCTACATATAAAACCTTATAATGGATAATACCTTGCTGCAGAAGAAAGAAAAATTGCATTTTTTGAAATATATATTTTAAATTAATCTACAAAAGACTAATTTTCATGAAATTTGATTTTCATTCTATAGGTAGCAGCAAAGAAAAAGGGTGGTTCTATGCACTTACGTATTGCACTTTATTTCAATATATTAACTATTTTAGTTGTTGCGATTTGAAAGCACAAATTTCAGCTACGCGGTCTGGTACTAAACCCCCTTTACTTTTAAATGTTTTTTTTTTAAGGCTACGTCACTTTTAACGCCAACTACTCCTTCAAATTTGTATCGTTTAAAAGCAAATTATTTTTAATTTCTGTGGATTTTCATATGATTTTTAAAGCTTGCTTTAGATGCATTTCTATATTCACATAAATTACAGGCAACCGGCTTTTTTTACTGTATGAATATTCATGTGCGTTTTTAGATCGCTATTTCTTCTACTCTTATATTCACATATACTACACACGTACGGTTTTTCTCCAGTATGAATTTTCATATGCACTTTCAGCTTGCTTTTAGTTACAGTCCTGTATTCACATAAATTACAGGAGAAAGGTTTTTCTCCAGAATGAATTTTCATATGCATTTTCAGCTTGCTTTTAGTTACAGTCCTATATTCACATAAATTACAGGCGAAAGGTTTTTCTCCTGTATGTTTACTCATATGCAATTCCAGCTGGCGTTTGGCTACACTCCTATATTCGCATAAATTACAGCCAAACGGTTTTTCCCCAGTATGAATAATCATATGTTTATTCAGATCACTTTTAGTTACACTCCTGTATTCACATAAATTACAGGCGAAAAGTTTTTCTCCTGTATGTTTACTCATATGCGATTCCAGATGGATTTTAGTTACACTCCTATATTCACATAAATTGCAGGCGAAAGGTTTTTTTCCTGTATGTTTACTCATATGCAATTTCAGATGGCTTTTAGTTACACTCCTATATTCACATAAATCACAGGCGAAAGGTTTTTCTCCTGCATGTCTACTCATATGCAATTTCAGATGGCTTTTAGTTACACTCCTATATTCACATAAATTACAGGGGAAAGGTTTTTTTCCTGTATGTCTACTCATATGCAATTTCAATTGGCTTTTAGTTACACTCTTATATTCACATAAATTACAGGTGAAGGGTTTTTTTCCTGTATGTTTACTCATATGCAATTTCAGTTGGGTTTTAGTTACACTCCTATATTCACATAAATTACAGGCAAACGGTTTTTCTCCAGTATGGATACACAAATGGCATTCAAAATATCGTTTAGAAGTAGTCCTATAGTCGCATACATTACAAATAAATGGCTTCTTTAGTAAATGCATATTTTTATGATGTTGAAGACTGGATCTACGAGTCGTTCTAAATTCACAAACGTCACAAGTAAAACTTTTCTCTTTATTTTTATTCTGATTATCCACTTTAACCACATCAGTTGCTTCTACTTTTATGTTGTCCGTTTCACGTACACTACTCTCTATATTTGTATTTTTCTTCCTCGTATTCCCTGCAAAGGTTTGGCTAATAATAATGTTAGTTTCCTTGAAGTTATGTTTTTGTTCGGTATTGTAAAGGTTATCGTCACCGAATTCGCTTTTTATATTGTCCAAGTAGGGTTCAAGTTTGATTTCTTCTTTGACGATTACCAACTCGAAATTATATTCGAGGTTAGCCTTTGCTTCCGACATTTTTTATACAATTTCCTGTAATAACAAAAAATCACAAATAGTATTACAAACAGTGTTCGGTAACTAGTGACCAGTGGCGTGTCGTGGGGTTTGAGTTTGGAGGGGCGCACCAGAAGTCAAACACCAAATAACCTACCAAAAGTTACGGGAAAATTTGTCTCTTTATTTTCCGAACCAATTTATATAAATACAAATCTGAAAATTGGCACATTTAAGTAAATATTATAACCGCAAATAAATGTATTCGGTACTTCTAGTGATTAGTTACTATTATCATTCTAGGTATGTAGTTTTACTCGGCCTTTCACGAGTTCTAATAATTGCTTTCAAAATAATTAGGTATCGATTACTTCATTCTCAGTCATAACAAATATTAGACTGCATGACTGTTATTGCGTAATTTATCGAAGCTGAAACCCAAACAATATTTAGATTTGAATATATCCTTCTTTACCCACTTTTTTAGATATTTTAAATCGACTGTAAATAAAATTGTAAATATTTTTAGTTATCTAAGCAATCGTACATATTTTAGTTTGCTTTTTTTTAAAATACCTATATTTTCATAATATGATATTTTTCTTTAAATGTTCTTGAACACCGAATATTGTAATGATATACAAATTGAAACAAACAATTTCATGTAACTGAAAGAAAACCATCTTTTTGTTACAAATTTAAAGTTCTAAAAGGCTCACTAGTTATTTTTTATTTCTTGTAGTGAAAAATATATCGAGGGCTTCATAACAGAGGGACGTATGAACCAAAACGTAAATTTTACAGGAAACGAAAAAAACAATTAAAAAACTGCTTCGAATTTGTATGTTAAAATTAAATGACTAGAGGGCATCTATGCTTCCTTGAGTACCTTGAGTAACAATTAAAATAAAAAATGCCATCTGACGGCGTCATCAACAGACTTTTTCGGTCGATACGCCCATTTGTTATGTTAGTACTTGCCTCTACTGGAAAGGCGTATGAAACAAACTAAAGAAGCTTGAACACATTTTTATTTAAAAAACAGTAAAATACATCAACTAGAAAGAAAATACTATACTAATAACATAAAGAAACTTAAACTAATGATATTTACCAAGAAATTACCTGTTTTCCAAAAAATTATTTTTCCTTATCAAAAAATTACTATCTCTTTTTTACCAAAAAATTATTATTTTTTAACAGGAAATTATCTTTTTTTTACAAAAAAATTATAATTTTTACCAGGAAATTATCTTTTTTTTAACCTCTCTCTCATTGTGAGAAGACTTATTTCGTCTTCTGAAGAATCCTTATCAGCATTATTATTTTTTGTATCTGTCTTCAAATTTTTATAAAAGTTGTGATGTTCAACCGGTATAACGTCAGCCTGACAAAGCTCCATTAAATTTTTGTACTTTTTGGGATCAATTTTTAAGGATGCGTCATACAAATTAGGCAGTTCATTATTACAATCACTTATTTGGCTTCGACGTCCTCCTCTAGCCCGAAATTGCATGTCAAGTTCTCGATACTGATGGTCCCAATACTCATTTTTGTAATACAAAATGTTTGGAGCATCCTTTAGAAACTTAATACAACGAACATTTTTCCAGTTTAAAATGTTACTGTTTTTGTCTTTATGCCAATTTGGCATAGATTCCTTATATTGTTTAAAGTTTTTGAAGTCCGTGTATTTCAAGGTATTAACTGCATACGGTACGCCTCTTTTTTTTGCCAGCCGTACAACATTGTACCAATCAGATGGCAACAAAATCTTTGCGTTCTTAGAAGCTGCCTCAATTGTGGCATGCATGGAATCACATTCCATGTGAGTATGCCCAGCTTCTAAGAACTTTATCTCAATACTTTCCAGGGTACTTCTGTGTAAACAATAAGATAACATAGAAGCTACCACGCTGTTTCGATTCTGCCCAGGACAGTTATCCGAAAATAGGGTCAAATGTTTCAGATTGGGTGATAAATTGTCTATGAACATTGATAAGCATGTTGAAATTTCGTTTGCTCCCCTTTTGCCTGCACATTCATCCCATAAGAAACAATTTCCTTTTTTACTGCCTACTTCGTAGATCGTGAAGTTATAAACTGCTAACTTTCTTTTGTAGAATATTGGTTTGGCATAAAATAAAGGACAGTACAATACCGCCTCTAGATCAAAATTGGCTGTAAGAAAGGTATTATCTTTTCTTGCTCTTTCACCATCTTCCTTTTTAGCTGAATTCGCAGCATCTTTCCTTTTTTTATGAAGTTCATATCGCTCTTTGTTTGCTGTTCTATAATCTTCACTTTTTAGGTCATATTCATAACACCAGCACTGATCCTTCCTTGGATGATAAAATCCTATGTTTTTCTGAATCAGCATCTCTTTATAGAATGTTCTACTCACTGGTTTAATTTTTTTGTCATTGCAAAATTCCAAGTACAACGAGTACATTCTTTCTTTGTTTAAAATGCTCTCCAAATAACGTTTTGTCAAATCTCTCCTACACCAATGAGCTGGAACTGTGGGAAATGAGTCTATGTGTTCTTCTGTCAGTTTAATGACATCCTCAGGTAATTTTATAGCTGGTGGATGCTTACCACGACAATCTGGAGAAGGAACATTAGCAATGGAGCGTTCTGATTTCAATAATGCCGTACGTATCATTTTTTCAGAAATGTCTAAAGTCGCCAAAAAGAATTTTTTACAAACTCTGTGCTTTTCATTTAAATACAATAAATAATATTTATGGGAAAACTTTCTTCTCGAATGTTCCACTCGTGTTCTGACGCTTTCGTGACAAATTACTCTTGCAACAATGTAGTCCCTTTGCCTTTGTAGATCGCCAATTTTCCAAAATTCTTCACAGATAATCTGTCTTGACTCTGCGTCAATGGAATTCGAACACCTGTAAACGCAATTATCACAAGCTTCCCTTGGTTTCCTTGATCTAACTTTAACGTTTCTACTGTTTATGTATTCTTGTCCACTATTCCTTTTTCGCTTTCGAATATTCTGCTTCCATAATTCAGGTTTTTTTCGTTTATGTCGGATTCGTTCTAAAAAATTATGTACAATGAAAATGCATAGAAATTATTTTAAAATTAATACATACTTGGATTTTCCACTGCACCTGGTAAATTTTCTAACCCTTCCAATGTATTTGGTACTTCTTCAGAACTGAGAGAAGCGATCGAATCAGTTTCAGGTAATTGATATTCAGGATCTTCATCAGAGGACGCATAAAACGGATCCAAATTTGCATCTTCGTCATCTGTGCCGGAAGCACGGATTGAATCCAAATTTTCGTTTATGCCATTATTATCATCGTCGTCTTCTTCAAATTCATTTATACGTGCTACGTAAAAAAAAAATACATTTTGTAAAACGATTACGTGAAATTATCTAACCTCAAATTTCACATAAAAATGGAATTATTGAAATTACCTTGTTCTAAAGCCAGTTTGAGGATACGCTTACTTCTATCCATGGTAATTTAATCGTCCTATTTCGTTACACTCTGTTAGAATAACAGTTTAGGCACATAACCAATATAAATTGCAATAAAAATGCCGTAACATTCACTGACACACACGTCCGTTTTTTAGGTTAAGTGTACATCACAGGTGTACATACTTTATGTTCTTGTCTATGGTACATACGCCCTATCATCATTAGCCAAGAAGGGCGTATGACCATACGCCTTTATGTTATTGTAACGAAGTGGTTCTTGTTCATTTATTGATTATGATGGTAGAGTCTTAGACCCCTTCAGTTACGAATGTTAAGGCTTGGCTTTTTGCGAGAAGTTTCATTTAATAATACACGGTTAAACTAACATCAAATATATTGTCATAAGTTTACATTCAAACATTATTTATACTGGTCTACAAATATGAAATCCCAAACACTTAATAAGTTCTAAGTCTGATAGACTTAGACAATACACAAAAATATTAATAATGCTTATCTACTTACATGAATAATACATCTTTATAAAATATATTTAACTCAACCCTTGGCTGAGGGCCAAGGATCCCCTTAAGGACCTCTCATCCGAGGCTTGTGAATGAAGACTACCTTTCTATGAGTGAATCTCATGTATTTATACTGATTTGGTTCTTAACATGCGTTCAAACTATTTATATAATTCATTAGTAATTATTCCTTCATGTAAATATTAATCATCGCCTTTCTCGCTATCTAAGTGCAGGTGTTTAGGACAGATGTACATTACTCATCCATTATCTAAAGACATTAAGATTAAAATAACTAAATGTTTACATGACACATCTTTTGCAGGTGTATGTCTATTTGATAAACATTTCAATAACATCCTATTCTAAACAAACGTTGCGTCACCTTTTTATATCAGTCATGCTAAATATTAACGTATTCAATGTTAATAATTCAATTTCTTAAGGAAATGCTGTTAAATGATTTTTAAATAATTCTGCTTCATTACATTATGATTGGAAAGTGCAATATGGTTCATACGCCAAACGAATAATGGCCATAGCATCTAAATTTGATACGTGGTCGATACGCCCTTATGATATGTTATGTAGCTCAGCGGAAAGTATGCGATACGCCCAAAAAGTAAAATTTGAAAATTTGGCTCATACGCCCCTCTGTTATGAAGCCCTCGAATCTACTAATTGCATTTATTATGAAATAATTCTGTAAAACGTTTCTTAATAAAATAACAGGATTTGAATAGCTACGAGTAGACGAGTACGAATCTTTGCGATGCTCCGATTAAATGAAAGAAGATTCATTGCTCCAACAATAAGTTACAGCAGGCCGCGCTAAAATCGCGGCCTGCTGTAACTTATACAATCGGCTATTATCGGCTAGTCTCCGGAGTCGTTCGGCGGCAATGTATAATGTTTGTTAAAGGCCGCAGATTTTCCGCGGCCGTTGGTTGAGGACGCGGATAATTGGAGATCTCAACGAGGACCACAGTATAATACAGTAGGGTTACTCTGTCAAAAACGCGTATTCAATCTTAAAGGTGTCGCCATATTGTTGGATGCCTGCAGTGGTGACATCTATTAGGCATATGGCGAAATACTTCCTCAATGACTCTTCAGTCAACCAATAACTTCAAAAGTAATTTAGCGGGAAGTAGTATATTACGCTTATTGGCTAAACAAATTTTAACCGCCTACGTGCAAATTTTTATAGTATGTGCTTACAAAGCAGTTTTATACGTTCAAGGATATTGTACGCAGTTTTTATGTAATGGAGATTTATCTGATTTATGCCTATATTACGAATATGTGTCATTCAACTGTTTCAAAATTATTTATTATACTTTACAAAGAGGCCAATTTGAATAATTTCTACACGTTTTTTATTAACTTATTTATAGTGGAATGAGATTATTTTCCTGTCTACTGGTTGAAATATTAATAAGAATTTTAAGAGTACCTACTAACAAAATAAACAGCAAAATAATAATGCGGACGCATGAGTAAAAACACCTGCAAAAGAAAAAGACATACATGATTTAAATGTTTGCTTTGTTTTTTAAAGTAAGCCTCTATTCAGCTATTTTTGCATTTTATTTTTGTATTAATACCTATTTTCGTTTGTTTTTACATTATCTTAATAAATAGTTCGTTATTTGAACTTATTTATTTATATGTAAATTGTAATATTGTTTGCAAGTATAACTAATCAATTTAAATTTAAAATTTTAGCGCCCTATTTTGCCCATACTTCGCCTGCGCGAATAGTTTTTTTTTACATCCAAGAGTATGGCGATCGCTTCGAGGTCATTCGATTTCAATTTTTGACATCAAAGGAGCCGACACGGAGTAACCCTACTGTTCATGTATCCCAGGCATACACAAACAGACAAAACAAGCAACGAATAAGCACCAACAAAAAAAAATAGATTAAAACTATTGGAACGTTGGAAGTGGTTATTGGATATTACATCGGCGCCGTTGACAATTATACAAGATGATTAAATATATCATAGATCTAGTTGCAATCCGATACCAATACTAAATGTAGCGGCACATAAAAATGTATTTGCAAACACATTTCTAAATCAACTAGATGTAGTATCTATTCACTCCTATGAAACACTAAATTCAAATATCTGGTGTATTTTTCTGTTAGGTAATATTGTATCAGCAGCACTACATGTTTTTAAAATTTAAGTTCCCTGAATTGTTGGGTTATGCTGTCACGTTGACAGACCTGTACTTTAATGAGATTCATTATGATACCATTTTATAACCAATAGCAGCAAAGTATTTTATTTGGTAACCATAGTTACGCGAGTTTAGTGGTGGGAAGTTTAGGTACTTTGATTACCCGTACTCATTCGTTACTTTCGGATCCAGTATTCGTTCAAAGTATTCGTTACTGAGTACCGAATCTTTACTTTCGGATCCAGTATTCGTTCAAAGTATTCGGTATTCCACTAACGATATACGTACGAGAACTTAATCGGAGCATCGCAAGATTCGTATTCGTAGCTATTCGAATCCTCGATGTACAACGTACGCATCGCAAAGATTCGTACTCGTCTACTCGTAGCTATTCAAATCCTGTTATTTTATTAAGACGCGTTTTACAGAATTATTTCATACTAAATACAATTAGTAGATATATTTTTTACTGCAAAAAATAAAAAATAACTAGTGAGACTTTTAGAACTTTAAATTTGTAACAAAAAGATGATTTTCTTTCATTTACTTACATGAAATTGTTACAATATTCGGTGTTCAAGAACATTTAAAGAAAAATATCATATTATAAAGATATATTTAAAAAGAAACAAACTAAAATATGTACAATGAACGATTGCTTAGATAACTAACAATATTTACAATTTTATTTACAGTCGATTTAAAATATCTAAAAAAGTGGGTAAAGAAGGATATATTCAAATCTAAATATTGTTTGGGTTTCAGCTTCGATTCTTCGATAGCTTCAAATTACCATCAAATTTATTTACGCAGCTAGTAGGTGTATACTTCATAAATTAGGCAATAACTGTCATGCAGTCTAGTCTGCCGAGTCCGCAGCGCGAGATGCGAGTAGGTGTATTTGTTATGACTGAGAATGAAGTAATCGATACCTAATTATTTTGAACTCGTGAGGCCGAGTAAAACTACCTACAACGATAATAGAAACTAATCAGATCACTAAAAGTACCGAATACATTTAGTTACAGGTATGCGGTATTTCGGATCCTAACGAGTAGTAAAGTACCATCGTGTTCAAAGAATACCGGTACAGTGTGTTACTGCAGACACTTCCAAAACTCAAAATTTGATGTAGACACTTCTTTTGTGTGTAAATCGGATATGTCAAATAGAGGTTAAGTATTTGTCAAACTGACAAGTTTTTAGATTTTTCATTCATAGAACTGTCACGTTGATGTTTCATGGTCATAGCCTGCTAACGCAATTGATTATGTGGCTTCAAACCAAATTTAAACAGCCAAAATTTCGCTGTACCAGAATTCTTTGAACACGATGGTACATCTAGTTGATTTAAAAATTTGTTTGCAAATACATTTTTATGTGCCGCTACATTCAGTATTGGTATCGGATTGCAACTAGATATACAGGGAATTTTTCTTTTTAGTATACATATCCCCTATGTATACTTTTAAAATAAACGACATAAGTAGGCAACCAACTATACACTAAACGTTACTGTGGCTGTGAATTTAGGGACATTAGTTTTTATTTTTTGTGGTGTGTAAAGGTTATGTCTATTCACCAGCCTGAAGAAGAGGCTCCCCCAAGACATTTTACTGTCGGAAGAAGGTAGTGACATACGTGATTAATTTAATTTTATAGTGAACCAATTTATCATGTCAGGGTAAAACCAATCTTGTCATTTTACGTCATTGTATAGAGTTAAAAAAAAGTTATGTTTGTAAATAAATTAAAATTAGTAGAATATCAAACTAATTTTAATTTATCGATTGTTCTCAAACATAAAATATCAACGCAAAACAGAAATGAAAATAAAAACGGCCACAGTTAAAGGCTAATTTTTTGACATTAAGTTAATTTAATAATTTTGTCACAGCATGCTATTTGTTCTTAAAAAATTAAAATTTAAAGTGTAGTGCATAGTTGGTTGCCTACTTATAGGGTAAAACAATACGTTTATTTTAAAAGTATACATAGGAGATATGTATACTAAAGCTGCGTTCGGTTATTCCACACTTTTTACACCAAGCACACCAACATGCACCTTCGCGTTCGGTTATGTTGTCGGTGTAAAAAGGGCGAAAATGGTAAGCGTTCGGGATTGTACGGTGCAGGGTCGTAAAGTGTAGATAGTGTAGCCCCACGCGCACCGTGGTCGTTTGATGGTGTACTCGGTGCAAGAGCGTATCTGAGGCGGGAAAACAAGTTGTTTAAAAACCACGTAGCAGAAATTCTAACATGGCAAGTTCAAACTCGAATAATTTTCTATTTATATGTAGTGAATGTACCTAATAATTCATTCAGCAATCAATCTGAAGCCGTGCAAATGTAGATGGTGACATACGAAAATGCAGTTTAAATTGATGGTTTGGCATGCTGGGTACGATATCTTCTGCAAAACATAATTTTTTTCCACATCAGCTTCATCACTGTCGTCGACTTCATAATAAAAATGTTTGAAAACATTGCATACCGACAGTAATGTAACGCTATTAGATCTTTCCATAGTATTTCGAATTGCATGAATCAATTACAAAAATTGCGTAAACTGGACTTTTGTGTAATTTCAAAATAGCTTATGTTTATGCATTTCCCGCTAGAACGAAGTACACTAGAGCGTTCGAGTATTTTACTCTAACGGTGTGCTCACTTAAATACACCGCATCGGTTCTGGCTACACTCTGCACCGTTTGCACCTGCACCAAAATCAATAACCGAACGCAGCATAAAAAGAAAAATTCCCTGTATGACCTTTTAATCATCTTGTATACTTGCCTTCGGCGCCGATGTAATAACCACTTCCAACAATTAATCTATTTTTCTTGTTTGGAGCTTGTTCGTTGCTTAGTGTTTTGTCTGTTTGTGTGTGCAGGATTAAATTTTTAAATGTATTTTTAAATAATTACAGGTTAGTCACTAGTTACCGAACGCTGTTTGTAATACTATTTGTGATTTTTTGTTATTACAGGAAATTGTATAAGAAATGTCTGAAACAAAGGCTAACCTCGAATATAATTTCGATTTGGATATGGTCAAAGAAGAAATCAAACTTGAACCCTACTTGGACGATGTAAAAAGTGAATTCGGTGATGATATCCTTCACAATACCGAACAAAAACATAACTCCAAGGAAACTAACATTAATATTAGCCAAAACTTTGGAGGGAATACGAGGGAGGAAAATACAAATATAGAGAGTAGTGTATATGAAACAGACGGCATAAAAGTAGAAGCAACTGATATGGTTAAAGTGGATAATCAGAATAAAAATAAAGGGAAAAGTTTTACGTGTGATGTTTGTGAATTTAGAACGACTCGTAGATCCAATTTTCAAACTCATAAAAATACGCATTTAATAAAAAAGCCATTTATTTGTAATGTATGTGACTATAGGACTACTGCTAAAAGTCATTTTAGATGGCATTTGCGTATTCATACTGGAGAAAAACAGTTTGTCTGTAATTTATGTGAATATAGGAGTGTATCTAAAAGCCATCTGAAATCGCATATGAGTAAACATACAGTAGAAAAACCTTTCACCTGTAATTTATGTGAATACAGGAGTGCAACTAAAAGTTGTCTAAATAAACATATGAGTATTCATACTGGGGAAAAACCTTTCGCCTGTAATTTATGTGAATATAGGAGTGCAATTAATACCAATCTGAAATTGCATATGAGTAGACATGCAGGAGAAAAACCTTTCACATGTAATTTATGTGAATACAGGAGTGTAACTAAAGGTGATCTGAATGAACATATTATGAGTATTCATACTGGAGAAAAACCGTTTGTGTGTAATATATGTGGATATAAGTGTACCAGAAAAAGACATCTAAAAATACACATGAATATTCATACTGGAGAAAAACCATTTGCTTGTAATTTATGTGAATACAAGAGTGTAACTGGAAGCCATTTGAAAAGACATATGAATATTCATACTGGAGAAAAACAGTTTGCTTGTAATTTATGCGAGTATAAAAGTGCACGTAAAGACAGTCTGAAATCTCATATGGGTACTCATACTGATACAAATGTAAAGGAGTAGTTGGGATTAAAACTGACGGCTTTAAAAATAATAGCATTTAAAATTAAGATAACCATATGTCTTTGTTTTGTGCTACACTGCAGCAAACAAGTTACAGCCGTCGCTAAGTTTTTGACAACTTCCTGTAATGAATGTTTCGACGGCTCTTTACTACAATAAATATGGGCAGCAAATAAACAATTTGCATGTATGTGGACTAGTTTTTCTTAAATGTTTGTTTAAATAAATAAAGGAAGTCTCTGTAGTAAATACTTTGTTTTTTAATTTTTAAATTTATTTTCTATAGGTAGTTTGACTCAAAGCGAGTATTCTGCGTGCTAAAGATATGCAATGCTACCTTTATGGAAATTTCGCTAAGACGTTGCCAGTTGTATGCAGTGAGCGATGGCGTTGTCTATTGTCTATCTTTCAAAATAAGTATGGCATCGTTGTTGTGCATTACACCCTGTACAGAATACTCGCTTTGAGACAAACTTTAGTTAATAAAATTACAATTAAAATATCTCAAAGATGTGATTTATAGGGTGCTGATAAACGACTGATTCACATATACGTATTTCTTAGTTGCAATGAATCTCCAAAAGGTTAAAATCATACAAACGTAAAATTAATAAAGTAAACTTCATAGCTTCAAAATATAGTGTAGTATGTTTCAAACATTTTTGAATAGAAAATTTTAAAGTGAGCTAAAAGCTGCATTACATGGTTTTCCTGTTTTAGCTTGTTTTTTTATTTCTTTATCAACTATGTGTGTATCATAAAATATTTATATGTACTATTAAGAGTACCAATGCCAGGGTGGTGCAGTAACAGAGTACCAGGCTAGTTTTTGTTCTTGGCTCGATGGGCAGTATTTTGCTGCAGTCTGGAGGTCAGTAACAACTATGTGCGTATCATAAAATATTTCCACGTGTTGAGAGTATCCACATTTAAGCGGGCCATACATCTGTCGATTTGTCATCGAATGGTTCACTGAAAAATATCTGGCGATCCAAGTCACACATACACCGTCGTAAAAAATTGTACGATATCTCATTTTGCGTTGTTCTGTCTTTAATGGAAGTCTAAATTCTTACCTTAGCAGCTCTTACCCTGGTATGCATAAAATGACAAAGTAAAAAAAAGAAGAATTTGAAAAAAAGCTTGGCTGCTAAAGAGCAAAAAGTATTCTCATGTGAATATAATTGATGAACTTAAATTTCATTCAAAGGGTTGGCACAATTACTTGAGAATGTCGGAAGATATTTATTGTGAGTTATTGCAAAAAGTGTCTCCAATGATCGTCAAAAAAGACACCATCATGAGGAATTTCATTTCCCCTCATGGCTACACTTCGATTTCTTGCAACTGGTAAAACATGAAGATTTAAAATTCACTACAATAATTGCTCCACAAACACTAGGAAAATTTTACCAGAAACTTGTAAAGCAGTTTTGGTAGCTTTAAAGGATTTTTATATGGTAAGTTCATGTTTTGTTGTATTTATCCAATTTTGATTTATGTTCGTTAATTTACAACGCCACAAACACATCAATATAAAAGTGATAATAAATGAACTTAACACCGAAAATTAGTAATTGATCTATGAGAATGTTGACTGGACAATACTGTATTATTGAAATAATCTGAATCGCTGTTGTTTGTTGGCGGTTGTTGCATAAAGGATGTTGAGTTTGCCACTGGTGGTACAGAAAAATGTTGAGGCATAGGTCTTATTGAAAGATGGCAATATCTGTTCAAATTATTCAACTTGGCTTCAAAAAGGGTGTCATTTATAATTTTTTCAGCGTAAATACACTGTTCAGCAGACAATGACCGCTGCTTGAAGGCAACGTTTTTACCAAAAATATTAAACTTATCGTTCTCTTTACTTTCTTTTAATTTTTTGGTAATGGTTTCTAACGTTGTGTCATTTGTTGTGTTTTTGTTTCTTTTTGAATGTTGGCGGCGGTTTACAATTATCATTTGCTGAATTGATTGTCGGTTCGTCACTATGACGTAACAAAAGTCAGCTTCCAATATTATTTCTATATCTTCACTGGAACTTTGCAAAATTTAAATATCAATATCTTTATTACGAATTTCTCGTGTTAAAGTAATGGTGAAGTAAATATTAAATATATGGAAAACACCATAAACACGGTAAAAGAGGATGGAGAAGAAGAAGAAGGAAAAGATATTAGTTCTCCACATAAAAAACATTTACTTCCACATTATTCGTTAACACGAAGAATTCGTATGATGAACAGGTACCGGATGTTGAAATATTAAATGTGTGTATTTTGTTTGCAGATTCTTTCAAACGAAGAAGAATGGAGGGTGATCGGTCAAATGTTTGAAAGGTGGTGGAACTTCCGCAATTGCCTTGGTACAATAGACGGCAAACATGTACAAATAGCTCGACGGCCTGGCACTGGATCATACTTTTACAGTTATAAGAATTTTAACAGCCAAGTTCTTTTAGGCATCGCTAATGCCAGTTACGAATTTATATATTTTCATTTTGGTACCAATGGCAGTGTCGGATGGAGGAGTAATACGCAATACAGACTTTCATATCTTTTTACAGAATGGATCACTTAAATTGTCACCATCCACAACCTTGCAAGGTCATCAATTATCTTATGCTTTTGTTGGAGACGACGCCTTTTTAAAACCATATAGCGACAGTCACCTCAGTAGAGAAAACATTTTTAATTATAGTTTATCCCGAACACGAAGAATAATAGAAAATGTATTTGGTATTTTGGTGAATAAGTTTAGAATATTAAAAACTGCTATCAATTTAGACCTTGAAAATATTAAGCTCGTTGTCGTGGCATGTTGTGCTTTACATAATTTTTTGCGGCGGAAAAGTCCAGAAATATACACTCCGCCTGACAGCTTTGATATAGAAAATTTTGGAAATGGCAATATTGCCGAAAGAGCGAAGTGATCTGACCAGACTTCAGATCACACAAAACAGAGGGACTCAAACTGCTGAAGACGTGAGAGAGCGTTTTTTAAATTACTTCAACGGTGAGCGTAGTGTACCATGGCAAGATAATTTTGTAACTACCTAAGTACGTTATGTAAAACTATTGTTTTTATATGTAGCTTTTACACATTAAAAATTAGATAACGTGTGGTTTTTGTAAAAAAACCTTTTGCCTATTATTTTATTTATATAGCCAGGGTGGCACAGTGGTTGAGCATCAGACTAACGTTGCGCTAGTGCTTGGTTCGAATCCCCCTGGTGACCATTCGTCATTGGGCACCTAATTAACGACACTCTCCTCTGAATACAGACCTACGAGGTAAAGTAACAAGGTTCTATATGTACACACACCTACACTATACACATGGTGCAGTAAGTAGGCATAAAAACGACATGTAATCAGGTAACCCGTAGAGTCGGGCTGGGTTACACGCATAAGACCACATACGCTAACGCACCAGCCTCGACACTGAAAGATATAAAGAGATTAACGGTAACAAACAAACTATTATTTTATTTCTGTAGTAAAAGCCACTTGTGACATTAAAACTGAATTAATAAACAAAATATTCTTACCAAATCAATAGAGCTTGCTGTTTGCGAAAATGGTTCTTCTTGGTCCCTTAAAAATAATAAATGGCTATAATACCACATCTTAGGCTCATAAGTACAGAAAATGAAAGCAACTGAATTTCTTATATAAATAATTTAACGCGGTTTTGTACAACAACCGTCCGATTCAGTTCCTTAGTTACTTTTTCATACTTTAAGGGTAGGTAGTAGGTACAACATAAGCGTAAAGTTGCCAAAAATACCTATTTTTGTGTAACGATTTAAAAGAAACCTTTATAATTAAAAAAAGATCAGATGTTTGGTGAATATTTGCGGGTCCTCTGAAGACACGTACGTGGAGTTTTTTTTAGATTTCCCCAGATTAAGGCCTGTATTACAAAAAAACCCAAACATAGTTAATTCAGGTTTTTTCCGAATTTCTACTCAACTAACGAAAATGTCGACTATATTATATAGGTATTACTTCTGAACCATTTTTCTTAATAAAGTGATTTAAATAGCGAAAGCTTCTTCAGACTCAAAAACTGAAATAAAAATCAAGTTTCTAAAATATTAAAAATTTCATTTTTCAAAATGAAACGGTTCTACTGTTTAGGCAACACGTTTTACATCGCCCGTCAAAAAGGATTACTGTCATGTTAACAATTTGGCTAGAAAATAGGATTTATTGTTATAGCAAGAATGGGAAAAGAAAGAATATGGGAAGCTAGAACTAGTCAAAAGAGGGCAAGGGGAAGACCACAACAAACGTGGGACAACCAGCTATCGGAGATACTAGGAGACATGGGATTGACATAGAGTGAAGGAAAAAGGTTAGCGAGGAACAGGAAGGAATGGACAAAAAGAGTGTATGAGGAGGAATAAAGAGACTAAATAACATAACTAAGTGAAGAAAAACTGTAATTAGAGTTAAATAAGCGATAGTGGTAGTACATAAGAGCTGTAAAATGAAACGTAATGTAACAACGCCTTGACACCTAACGGTACACAAGGATATACGATAATATATATAAATCGTACACTCTCTTTTGTTTTTAAATTATAAGTTCCTGTCATGATATGCTTTGTTTGCCTTTTTGCTACTACACTAATAAAACTTTGATGTGTTGTAATTCTGTAACTAATTGGAATACGACCTATGTTCCATTGGGAAATAAATTCCACAAGACGATAATTCGAATGGTGACAGTAAAAATATTCTGACACTAACAGTTTCCCCTGGAGATCAGAAACAAAATCGAAATTCATTCTGAGTCACCCTTTACATAGGGATAAAATTATTACAGGTTTATTAAGAAATGAAATTTAAAAAATCTGCAATCACGAATTAAAAAATATATTTTAAATACTCTTAAAATGATAAAAAATCACGTACAGCTAAAAAATTAACTTTAAAAGGTAATCTATCATACATTCAAGGTACAGTAAAAAGATTTGTTTAATTACAGGAACGAATAAAACCTAGGTTTCGGGGGTTATGGCATTCTTGATTGAAAAATAAAATGTTGAACTTTTCGTTCTTCATTTAGTCCTTTATTTTTTACTACAAAGAATAATAAGAAAACCTGTTTTCGTTTACACACTGCATACTTATACGTATGACTTAAGAGGTCAAACGAATATTGATTTCTGCCGGTAACCGAATACGAATATTTTATTGCACAAACTTTTATTAAAATACATGTGTACTGTGTACTTATAACAACTATAACTAACATTAAGATTCAAATACAAAGGTAAACGTGAATTCTATGGTCAACAAGTGTAACTAAACTAAAAATATCAATTAACAGCAATAATTATTAACTTATCAATCCAATCCTAACTTTAAATCCCATTTATCTGAGCCATGATTCCATAAATGAGCAAAGAAACATTTCTGATTGTTTCAGTAGGTTATGCACATCTACAGGATGAGTTTAAAGTATGGAGACATCGATTTTCTGTCGTTAATATTCATTTTAGAAAAGAATGTTCAATACAAAAGTTTTTTATGAAATTTTTATCTAGTACATATTGATTATAAACGAATAATTTGTTCTTGAGTTATGGCTTTACGCAATATTTTTTTAAATGGGAGGAACCTATTAATTTTACCTACCATTCGATAGAGATTTTTTCTCTCCACAATGGCATACAAAATTTATGGGTTTGCATAACAGTTCTTCGTGAAACTATGTACAATTAACTTCCCGATTCGTAAACGATACAGCCAAGATAAACAAAAGCGGAGCGATAAAGAAACTCGTGTACAAGTTCTACCTTATAGGGTTTATACTTTTCACTTTATAAAATTGAAACGACCGATGACTGTGAAATATTGAGATTGGTCGCAAATTGCCTGGTTGGTAAGTAGGGATCTTCAGATACAGCCAATAAAACATCCAGTTTTTTTTATCATCACTTTTTGATGTTAGTCTAGGTTTACCACTCCTTGGCAAATCTTTAACGCTGCCCGTTTGTTCAAAGAGTTTTAAAGTTTTATCAGCAACAGATTTAGTAATTGGATGCGTTTGATTACATAAATTGCAAACCTTGCGTAGACGTCTGCATCTATCTCGAGTTCAATTCTTTCACGTTCACTTAAACCCACCATTGCTAATGCCAACAACAATAAATTGCACAAAATTGAAATACATATTTGACGTAAACAATAATAAATGCAGCCTTAGTGATATCACAGTTTCTTTATCGCTCCGCTTTTGTTTATCTGGGCTGTACCGTTTGCGAATTGGGAAGCTAATTGTAAATAGTTTAACCAGCGTTTTCTTGAAGAAATGTTATGCAAACCCATCAAATTTTTATGCAATATGTACTAGATAAAAATTTCATAAAAAACTTTTGTATTGAACATTCTTTTCTAATATGAATATTAAGGACAGAAAATCAGTGTCTCCATACTTTAAACTCATCCTGTATAGTGTAGGACTACAAATTCCTTTAAAAAAATTATATTTCTCTTATTTATATTTAGTTTTTAATTCTTAAGAAATGTATGCTTACTTTTTTCTATTTATTAGTTTATGTATAAAGCCACAAAGTTGACAAAGAAATGCGTCACATTTTTTATTGTTACTATTGGAACTGAATTAATAAACTTTTATCTTGAAAATTAAAATTATGAAGACATATCTATACATATAAAACCTTATAATGGATAATACCTTGCTGCTAAAGAAAGAAAAATGGCATTTTTTGAAATACATATTTTAAGTTAATCTACAAAAGACTAATTTTCATGAAATTTGATTTTTTTCATTCTATAGCAGCAAAGAAAAAGGGTGGTTCCATGCACTTTATTTCAATATACTAACCAGTTTTGTTATTTGTGATTTAAAAGCGCAAATTCCAGCTATTCACTCTGGTACTAAACCCCCATTTAATTTTAAATGCCTTTTTTCAAGGTTGTCACTTTTAACCCCACTACTCCTTCAAATTTGTATCGCTTAAAAGCAAATTATTTTTATTTCTGTGGATTTTCGTATGATTTTTTAAGTTTGCTTTAGATGTACTTCTATATTCACATAAATTACACGCAAACGGTTTTTCTCCAGTATGAATCCTCATATGTTTATTCAGATCGCTTTTAGTTACACTCCTGTATTCACATAAATTACAGGCAAACGGTTTTTCTCCAGTATGAATATTCATGTGTGTTTTTAGAGAGCTTCTTCTTGTACTCTTATATCCACATATATTACACTCAAACGGTTTTTCTCCAGTATGAATCCACATATGTTTATTCAGATCATTTTTAGTTACACTCCTGTATTCACATAAATTACAGACGAAAGGTTTTTCACCTGTATGTGTACTCATATGCAATTTCAGCTTGCTTTTAGTTATAGTCCTATATTCGCATAAATTACAAGTAAACGGTTTTTCCCCAGTATGAATACTCATATGTTGATTCAGTTCACTTTTAGTTACACTCCTGTATTCACATAAATTACAGGCGAAAGGTTTTTCGCCTGTATGTTTACTCATATGCAATTTCATATGGCCTTTAGTTACACTCCTGTATTCACATAAATTACAGGCAAACGGTTTTTCTCCAGTATGAATTTTAATATGCAATTTCAGATGGCTTTTAGTTGCACTCCTATATTCGCATAAATTACAGCTAAACGGTTTTTCCCCAGTATGAATCCTCATATTATGTATATTCAGATAACTTTTAGTTAAAGCCCTGTACTCACATAAATTACAGGCGAAAGGTTTTTCTCCTGTATGTTTACTCATATGCAATTTCATATGGCCTTTAGTTACACTTCTGTATTTACATAAATTACAGGCAAACGGTCTTTCTCCAGTATGGATAAGCAAATGCAGTTTAAAATTACTTTTAGAAGTAGTCCTATATTCACATTCGTTACACATAAATGGCTTTTTTATTAAATGCATATTTTTAGGAGGTTGAAAATTGGATCTACGAGTTGTTCTAAATTCACAAACGTCACATGTAAAACTTTTCCCTTTATTTTTATTCTGATTATCCACTTTAACCGTATCAGTTGCTTCTACTTTTATTTTATCCGTTTCATGTGCAGTACTCTCTATATTTGTATTTTCCTCCCTCGTATTCCTTCCAAAGTTTTGGTTAATGTTGGTGTTAGTTTCATTGAAGTTATGTTTTTGTTCAGTATTGTAAAGGTTATCATCACTGAATTCATTTTTTATATTGTCCAAGTAGGGTTCAAGTTTGATTTCTTCTTTGACGATATCCAAATCGAAATCATATTCGAGGTTAGCTTTTGAATTTATTTCAGACATGTTTTATACAATTTCGTATAATAATACAAATTACAAAGAGTATTACAAACACCGTTTGGTAACTAGTGACTAACCTGTGGTTATTTAAAGATACATATAAAAATGTATCGCTGCACACGCAAAACACCAAAACATTAATAAGCAACGTGTAAATAACGAATAAAAGAATAAACAATTAGCAGTCTTAGCACCAACCACCAACAGAACAAAATAAATTAACTTTTGGTAGTGGTTATTACATCGGCGTCGAATACCATTATACAGGATGATTAAAACGGTCATAGATCTAGGGTCAACTGACCATTGTGTCAACAACGCCCAGTAAATGAACAAACCATCACATTTTACTGAATAATAAGGATAGTTTAAAGATAGTCTGTTTTTCTCTTTTGCTAATGCTAGCTGCGCATGTCTAGTACATCGTTCATTTATTGGAACTAGTGATGGGCGAATTCGAATGAAAAAAATCGGATCATTCGATTGTCGTCGGTATTCGAAATGTTTCGATTGTTGTCGTCAAATCATTCGAATGATTTTTCATTCGGAAACTCTGAAACGAATGACGAATGAAAAATCATTCGAATGATTTTTCATTCGAATTAAAAATCATTCGAATGATTTTTCATTCGGAAACTCTTAAACGAATGACGAATGAAATGTCATTCGAATGATTATTCATTCGGAATCTCGGAAACGAATAGCGAATGAAATATCATTCGAATGATTTTTCATTCGGAATCTCGGAAACGAATAGCGAATGACGAATGCGAATGAATTCATATTAATATCGAGTTATTTTTGTACGGCATTGACGACGCGTGGGCGGTTTGTCGATGTTGCAAGTTGCAAGGCATGCCTCAGACAAAAACAAAGATAAAGTTTTATACCTATAACTGCGCATCGCATTACTTTTCCTAGAATTACTTAATTACTTTCATTTTGAAAGGTTTCGTTTGTTAAGTTCAGTATGAGATTGCGCATGGGCTATTTTGAATGAATTCTTTCAATAATAACAAAACCCCCCGTCTTGAGTAAGAAACTACATTGAGCTATTAAACAAAATAAAATAAGTCAACATTTTAATTTGTAATTGTCAGCGTAAGTACACATAATAATATAAATGTAAATAATTGGGACTACATATTTAATAAAATATATATAATATAAAGCTAAATTACAAACATGAACTAAATTTGAGAAACAATAAAAAGAAAAAGATATAAAATGTAAAATATTAACGTTGAATTTTTTAGAGTGATGGGCGAATTTGAAACGAACGACGAATGAAAAATCATTCGAATGATTTTTAATTCGAGTGAAATATCATTCGAATGATTTTTCATTCGGAAACTCTGAAACGAATGACGAATGAAAAATCATTCGAATGATCATTCGATTGTTGAAATTATCCGATTGCCGATTATTCGATTCTCAAAATCATTCGATTGTGCCCATCACTAATTGGAACCCTAGTGAATCTGACATTGTTGTGTGAGAATTGATGCCAAACAGTGGTGTTTCACATTTGTATGCTTGGCCGCCATATCTGCTTAAGGTTTGTGTTGAACACGTGTTTATTAAAACTAATTAAAAGCCCACAAAATTTAACGAAACCCTAGTTTCTCATTTTGTCAACCTTCTATATGCATTGTGCAAGTATATATTTTCATGAGAAATAAGACTAATATTGTACATATCTTATTGTAACCTATGTTCATTAAAAAAAAAAAAAAAACTCGCAGCAATCCCTGGAAATGATTTTCATATGTAACATACAGCATAAGACATACTTAAAACAAATTTTCAAAGCACTCTAGAATTTTTTTTTTAATGAACATACTTTATTTTTGCCTGTTCAATTACTGGTCGGAAGAAATTCTTAAAATCTAGCGAATAAACAAGGTGATCATTTACTGGGTTTTGGTGCATTTGTTAGAAACAAGCTGAAATGAACCTTATAGCAAGTTAATTTTAGTATAAAACTTCCTTGGTGAAATTATTTTAGTGCAAAGTATAGAAAATCAGTAATTGAACACTATAACATCAATGTTCATTCACTGAAACATTCGTTTTGCATATGAATTTTGTACACTAATTAATTCATTTTATTTTTGATTTACCGGAAAGTACTTTATTTTATATGGAATGCAAGTATTCCCGCTTTAAATATTCAGAACAAGACTTAGCAGGCGCTATTATTGAAATAAACTCCGGAAGTATAAGTTTGAATAAGGCCTCCTCCAAGTATTTAATTCCTAAATCCACTCTTCATAATAAGATAACTCCCAAAGTACCTAATGTAAGGAAGATGGGTCCTTTACCGGTTTTAAGCTCTTCGGTAGAAGAATGGCTGGAAAAATGGATTCTGGCAAAAGTTAAATTGGGCTTTCCGATGCATCCAGATGAAGTGAAGGACTCGGCGCAAACAATTTTGAAGGGTACTTCTAGACCAAATCAGTTCATTAATGATAGACCTGGGGATAAATGGTTAAAGCTGTTTTTGTAAAGACACCCAAACATATCAAAACGAAATACGGAAATTATATCCAAGAGCCGTGCTTCAGTTACAGAAACAGCCATTCGTCAATGGTTTTCTGAACTAAAAGAATACCTTTAAAATGAAAATATGATGGACATGATGACCGATCCGACCCGAATATTTAACTCGGATGAGACAGGAATGAGAACATGCATAAAGTCGGGATTAGTCTTGGGACCAGCAAGCAAATTCAAAAATCTTTACGAAGTAGCGTCAGAAAATGAAAAGCAATCTATAACTGTGCTATGTAATTATAGTGCAACCGGCGTAGCTGTCCCCCCAATGATAGTATTTCCGTATAAAAGGATTCCCAAAGAGCTTTCGCTGTCTGTTCCAGCAGGATGGGCCATCGGAAGATCTGACTCAGCGTGGATGACCTCAGCAACGTTTTTCGAGCAGGTATATGGCAAATATATTTTATCCGTGGTTGTTAGAAAAAGAAATCCGTTTTCCAGTTATTCTGTTCATAGATGGGCACAAGTCGCATTATAATATGGAGCTTTACAAGTTTTGTTTGGAGAAAAAAATAATTCTGTACTGCTTATATCCCAAGTCGGCCCATATGTTGCAACCTTGCGACGTCAGTATTTTTCGACCTCTCAAGGTGCAATGGAAAAAACTGTGCCGAGCACACAAACAAAGAACAAATACAATGATTAATCGTCATAACTTCTGGAATTTTATATGCGTCTACTACAGATGGCATCACCAATGATCTCTATAATCGAGAAAATATTGCGCTTCTAGAGACCTTTACTGAATTGGAAGATGTACAAAACTATGACAAATTCGTTGGTGTGCTAGAGATGAAGACTGAACCTGATAAAACAATAGCTTATCCTAGTTATGATGCAACAATACCAGATAGTGAGAAAATACTTGAATGTAAGAGAATTCTTGAACTGATCCTTGATACCGTATTTTGCATTATCGATAATGGTTTTACTTCTGTGATAGATACAGTTGACAAGATTGAAATAAAGTGTGATACTAAAAATAAAATAAACATAATATCGAATCAATATGCGGCGAAAACAAAATAACATGCAAATTTAAAACAACAAAGTGGTGGAATGAGGAACTAAAACAAACGGTAAAACAAAAATAACGCATGGAAAAACTACCTACAAACAAGAATAGAGGAAGAAAAGATAGAATACAACAAAAAAAGAAAAGAAGCAAAAAAGAGAAACTGGGAAGAGTTCGGAGAGGAGATACAGCAGCTAAAATAAAACAACAATAGAAGTTTCTGGGAAGTGGTTAAGTCGTTAAGAGCACAAAGAAATAACAACGTAAGAAACATTAAAGATAAAAATGGAATAGGTACTAGTAACGAAAACCGAAAACATTGTAAAAACCTGGAGGGACTATTACAAAGAAAAATTCTCGGCAACCACAAGTATAGAAAATGAGAAAGAAGAAAAACACTACAAAGGAAACTGAAAATGCAATAAAAGAGCTGAAAACAGGAAAAGCGGCAGGAATAGACCGCATTTCACCAGAATTAATAACGTATGGCGGACAAGAATTATTGAAATGGTTGACAGATATATACCGCCATCGCGTGGAAAAGAGCAACAATACCAAAAGACTGGGAAATCAACTCAATAATCCCATCATAAGAAAGGGTCTCATACAGAATGCGACAACTATAGAGCCATATGCTTAGCACCAACATCCATAAAGATCTACAGTAAAATATTGGAAAGGAGACTAAGACCACAAATTGGAAGATGAACAGGGAGGATTCAGAAATAGGAGGCAAATTACAGACCACATACGCACGCTACGCAATTTAATAGGGGCTAAAATTGAGAAAAACTCGGAGCTATACATCGACTTAAAAGTGGCCCTCGACAATATAGACAGAAAAAGAGACTATGGAAGATTCTTAAACAATTAGAAGTAACACCACAGTTAATAAAGGCCATATAAGGACTCTACAGATGTGTAAAAGGAATAGTACAAAGCAAAGGACTAAATAGACAAAATATTTAAGAACTGTAAACTTAAAACACCTAAAACAACAATTGGATACAAAGAACTAAGACCGATACAAATAGAGGCGTTAATATATGCAGAACGATATAACACTAATAGCCGACAAACCATCCAAGATGCAAAAATTGATTGATATACGGGAAGAGGCAATAAAAAACATGGAGATGTCAATGTCAAGTTATGAAAATAAGGGGAGGTAAAAAAGACAACAACATAGAACTCACATGTACAGCACAGGAAGAAGTTTAGAAAAAGTCTCAATCTACAATTAGTTAAGAACAACTATGGGCGACGATGGCAGAATAGAACGCGAATTAGCAAACAAATTGAGGAAAACAAACAACATATATTACTCCATAAATAAAACATTACTAGATAAAAAGGAAATAAACATAAAAACTATAAACAACAAATATACAACAAAATAGCACTACCAACACTACTTTAGTCTGCAGAGGCCTGGTCCACCCTCCCAAATCATAAAAAGAAGCTTACAGCTATGGAGATGAAATTCCTCAGGAAAATGTCAAATGTAACAAAGTTTGATAGAAAAAGAAATCACGAAATCTATGATAATTTAAACTAAGAACCTATTAACACACAAATTGGAGAATAGTATATTCTAGCACACCAACGACTTATTCTAACACTCAAATGACGTCATTTGGGTGCTAGAATGGAGTTATTCTAAACGCAAAATAGAAAAAAATAACTATAAAACACTTCTCAAAATATGAAACAAATGACAGTTTTTTGTTTTGTTGCTGTGACAGTTGTTTATTGATTAAATTAATGTTGACATAAAAATAAAAATTGTAGTTTTTTAGCCTTTAGTAGGTTTTTTGCTTTGTTTTTGAAAAGCATTGGAGTAGTTTCGTTTGAACTATCTAAATTAATAACAATTTTATCTCTACCTTATGTGGTGTTGACCAACGAAATAAAAAAAGAAGGAAGGAAACTAAGGTATTATGGTGCATAACCACAAGTGTAACGGAAATACGTCACACACGCCATATTGAAACACCAACCGGCACGAGTTTTTATTGGTAGCCTATCTGTTTGTTTATGTTTTTATCTTTGACAGTTGACGTATTTAGTGTTCTCAGCCAATGAGCTTCTAAATTCCGCCATATTGACACACCATCTAAATTGCATACTGTTGCTATTATGGTCCTTCCTTCTTTTTTTTATTTCGTTGGTGTTGACAGTTGAGTTCAAAAGTAACGGATCGATATATGGCGGCAATTCAAATATATGTATACAAGTTTTGAAAATTAAAATTTATGTACCTATATTAACTGATTTTTTTGTGTAGTCAATGGTAAACGGTCATTTTACTTTGTAGAAAATAGTAAAGTAATGTGGCATTTTACTAGTTAGCAACCTTTACTCATTAGCAACGCTTGAGTCATTAGCAACCAACACTTTATTCCTAGCAACGCAGTCTGTTTGTTTACTTGTTACTATGTACGTGTTGTAGTTGCTATGTTTCCGTACAAACATAACCTTGATAAATTTAACAAATTTGTCTAGAAAATTCGAACTTTTAGTACTTACACAAAAAAATAGCGTATTCAACGCGTAAGAAAAGTGGTTTTCTAGCTCGTGAAATTGTAATTCACTCGCTAACGCTCGTGAATCAAACATTTTCCACTCGCTAGAAAACTGTCACTTTTCTTTACTTGTAGAATAATCTACTATTAACGTCTACAAAACTGTTAAATAAAATTTCCCCATCATGCTACACCGTTCTATCAACATTTTCTCTTTAAAACTGTCACAGGATAATCGTAAATTTGTTCATTATTTACTAGTGGTAAATAATGAAAATTTTTTACCCTAGTAGTAAAGTAGTAATTTACGATACTAGTAACGTTATGAAGCATTTTACATTATGAGAGAAAAGTTTGAAAGAACGAGCGACGAAGGAGCGAGTTCTTTTAATTCTCGAGTAATGTAACCAGCAAATAACGTTACGTGTGCAGTAACACGGTTTATATCATCCTATAATAATTTGTTTCAAAAAATAAAAAATTATTTTCAATGACAATTCATAGTGTAACGTAAATCTGTCATATTGTGCTGTTATTAAGCTTTAAAGCACTAGTGCTGTTAAAAGTATCTTAACATAACTCGTTGCTAAGGAGTTATTAGCATGATATAAAAACATTTATTTAATTACAGGAACGAATAAAACATAGGTTTCGTGGGTTATGGCATTCTTGATCGAAAAATAAAATGTTGAACTTTTTGCTCTTCATTTAGTCCTTTATTTTTTACTACAAAAAATAATAAGAAAGCCTGTTTTCGTTTACACACTGTATACTTATATGTATGACTTAGAGGTTAAACGAATATTGATTTTTGGTGGTAACCGAACACAAATATTCGACCGAATATTTTATTGCACAAACTTTTATTAAAAATACATGTATACTTATAATAACTACAGCTAACATTAAGATACAAATACAAAGGTAAATGTGAATTCTTTGGTCAACAAGTGCAACTAAACTAAAAATATCAATTAACAGCAATAGGTAATTATTAACTTAATAATCCAACCCTAACTTTAAATCACATTTATCGGAGCCATAAATGAGCAAAGAAAAATTCAGATTGTTTCAGAAGGTTATGCACTTCTATAGTGTAGGAAGGACTACAAATTCATTTTACAAAATTGTATTTAAGAAATTTATGCTTATTTTTTGTTTATTGTTTAGTTTATGTATATAATGTGACAAAGTTGCTAAATAAATAGGTTACATTTTTTATTACTGCTACTGGAATTGAATTAATAAACTACGATGTTAAAAATTAAAATTATAAAAAAATATCTATACATATAAAACCTTATAATGGATAATACCTTGCTGCTAAAGAAAGAAAAATTGCATTTTTTGAAATTAGGTATATATTTTAAATTAATCTACAAGACTAATATTCATAAAATTTGATTTTTCATTCTACTGCAGCAAAGAAAAAGGGTGGTTCTATGCACTTAAGTACCGCCTTATTTCATTGTAGTAACTATTTTAGTTGTGATTTGAAAGCACAAATTTCAGCTATTTGGGCCTGTACCAAGGTTGATAAAAACCATGATTTTTTTTAAATCAAAAAATCCAATTTTTTGATTTAAATCAAACTCATATGTTACATTATATTCCAGAGTGCAAATTTGAATTTTGTTTATGCCAAAATAAATTTTATTTTCTATCAGTTATCTATTTACGTATCTACCTAGTTAGTATGAATAATAATGTTGAATATTCCGAGGAATATTCTTCTAATAAAGAGAGGGTATTTATTGTCAAAACACTTTATAATAATATAAATTTCCTTCATAGTAGTTAACTCTTTAAATAAAGCTTTCGTTCAATTAGGAAGTGTTTGTCTTTTTACTACTGAAGGTCAGTACTTTTGTGTAATTTGTTTTTGTTTGTCAATTTGTCAAAATCTAAAACCGTGATTTAAATCAATGATTTTTTAAAATAAATCACGTGATTTAACTCACGATTTTAATTGTGATTTAAATTAAATCATCTCAACCCTGGCCTGTACTAAACTAAATTTGTATTGTTTAAAAGCAAATTATTTTTCATTTCTGTGGATTTTCATATGATTTTTTAAGCTTGCTTTAAATGTACTTCTAAATTCACATAAATCACAAACAAATGGTTTTTCTCCTGTATGAATCCTCGTATGTTTATTCAGATCGCTTTTAGTTACACTCCTATATTCACATAAGTTACAGGCAAACGGTTTTTCCCCAGTATGAATCCTCATATGTGTTTGCAGATGGTTCTTAAATACACTCCTATATTCACACAAATTACAAGCAAATGGTTTTTCTCCTGTATGAATCCTCACATGTTTATTCAGATCACTTTTAGTTGTACTCCTGTATTCACATAAATTACAGGCAAATGGCTTTTCCCCTGTATGAATCCTCATATGTGTTTTCAGATGGTGCTTAAATACACTCCTGTATTCACATAAATTACAGGTAAATGGCTTTTCCCCTGTATGAATCCTCATATGTTTATTCAAATTGCTTTTAGTTACATTTCTGTATTCACATAAATTACAGGCAAACGGCTTTTCCCCTGTATGAATCCTCATATGTGCTTTCAGATGGTTTTTAAATACACACCTATATTTACATAAATTACAAACAAATGGTTTTTCTCCTGTATGAATCCTCAGATGTTTATTCAGATCACTTTTAGTTACACTCCTGTATTCACATAAATTACAGGCAAATGACTTTTCCCCTGTATGAATCCTCATATGTGCTTTCAGATGGTTTTTAAATACACTGCTATATTCACATAAATTACAAGCAAACTGTTTTTCTCCAGTATGGATACTTAAATGCCGTTCAAAATAAGTTTTAGAAGTAGTCCTACAGTCACATATATTACAAATAAATGGCTTTTTTATTAAATGCATATTTTTATGAGTTTGAAGATTGGATCTACAAGTCGTTCTAAATTCACGAACGTCACATGTAAAACTTTTCCCTTTATTTTCATTTATCACATCCTCAGCAAAAGGATTAACTGTATCACTTGTTTCAACTTTTATTTTCTCCACTTCGTGTGCACTACTCTTCATAATTGCTGTTTCCTCCTTCGTATTCCGTCCAAAGTTTTGGCTCATATCAGTGTTACTTTCATTGAAGTTATGTTGTTGTTCCGTATTGTAAAAGTTATCATCACTGAATTCACTTTTCATAACGTCCAAGTAAGGTTCAAGTTTGATTTCGTCTTTGATGATATCCAAATCGAAATCACATTCAAGGTTAGCTTTTGAATTTATTTCGGACATTTTTAATACAATTTCCTGCAATAATACAAATCACAAAGAGTATTACAGACAGCGTTTGGTAACTAGTAACCACAGAACATAAACCCTCCTAGTAACTAACCTGTAATTATTTAAAAATACATATAAAAATGGATCTCCGTGCCCAAACACAATCAACTTGCATACAACATTAACCAGCGGATAACATAAATGTCAGAGGAGTAGGTTAACTTTTGGAAGTGGTTATTATATCGGTGCCGAGCGTAGACGAATATACAGGGTGATTTAAAAAATTATAAATCCAGTTTATAAATTTCTCTTATAAAATAAAACTTAATTGACGAGAGATCTGCATAATCGGGGACCAGTAAAGAATATAACGGCACATAAAAATTTATATGCAAACAAATTTCTAAATTAACTGCATGTATTTCTTTTTTAATCGCGTTGTACCGGATTTTGGCGATAAAAAAAATTGATAACTCTGTAGGTAATTTTTGTGTTTAATGATAGTCATGTTATAAGAACGGACCCCACAATTAGAAACAGATATTCAATTTCGGTAACGAAAGTTAGTCTAATAAAGATAGTGCACGGATGCAAATGGGCAGAAAGTATACATAGTTGTATTCTGATTTTGAAGTAAAGTAGTGCCTTGTTCTATAATTCGCCGATCAAATCATTCATTACATTAAACAAATATATACAGGGAATTTTTCTTTTTAGTATACATATCCCCTATGTATACTTTTAAAATAAACGCATCAAAATCATATATGTAGAAACCAACTACCTATAGGTACACTAAACGTCACTGTGGCTGTGAATTTACGGACATTAGTTTTTATTTTTTGTGGTGTGCAAAGGTTATGTTAACGAAAATATTCAGCAAACTTAAAATAATTTTATATAAAGTTTACCTAATAAGATATAATAATCAAATTTCGAAAATAAAAGCAATTCGTTATAAAGAGAAACTTCATTAAACACAGAAACTTTGTTATAATTTTGAAGTGTTAATAAATTATAAACGGAGCCTTCGAATGACGGATAACTGGATAGCGATTTCCACGGAACTTCGGTCCAGACACCTAAACTTTACCAAGGCTAACACCGTCGCCGACGGAATTAGCTTATACCCCACCAGCATCGAGGATTACCGCGGTATTACCGCGTTCTTCATGCAAAAAACCAGTATTCTTTGAACACGATGGTACGTTAACAAAAAATAGTAAACTGATTACGACAAAAATTAATGTAAACTGAACTCCAACACAATGGATAGTGTCATGTGGAGTGATAAGTCAAGATTTGTTCAATAATGATGTCAAGGTTTGTGTGGCCGATAGCCTAAATAGGGTTCAACGTTTAAAAATGAAGAATATCCAAATGACTGTTCTTGCCAAAAAGTTCCCGCTTTTACTGATGATGTTGCAGGTCTGCTTTAGGAATTAAAAAAATTACACACTGTAAAAGGCACTGTTAATGCTGCTCTAAGGCTAAAATAGTCAAAAGCTGGTTGTCCTAATACGATATTAAATTGCTAGATTAGCTTTTAATAGTTCGATCTCTTCCTTACTGAAAACCTTTTGCATATTATGAAAAAAAATTCCATGCTAATCCAGCCAGAAACGTCTCTGAATGGCTCACTTAAATTTGGAGTGTATTTATGTCAAAGGTAAAGGAAGTATGGCCAGCAGCATGGGGGGGTTACGGCTGTCTCGCACACTTTACGTAAGGTGTGATATGGTAAGCACCGCACCTTCAACAACCACCTACCTTCCCTACTCCAATAGTGTTTTGGTTCTCAATTATTTTCAGTGGCTGGGTAGGCCATCCGACTCGGGTTTGACCCCGATGCTGTTTGCGGTATAGTAGAATGCCTTAACCACTCAGCCACTCCGGCGTTGCACTCATGCCAAAAGAGTGTCAAAATTTAGTAAATACCACGTCTAAGCAAACTGAAGCAGTTTTAGAAATAAAGGTGATGTAACGCAATGGTAATTACAACCATTACCCTTTGGCCAAATTAAATGATTAGTTATATTAATTTTTAATCTCATTATTGTTTATTATTTGTTTTTGTTAAAACTGTTGTAGATATCGTTGAAAACCTTATGATTAAAGAATAATTAACAACAATATTTTTTTTTGTATTTATTAAATAAAGTTACAGCAGACGCTCGATAACGTAAACACCGGATAATGGAAACATCGCGCTAATATAAACACAAGATTCATATTATAGAATCAAATGGAACGCCCGATAACGTAAACAACGGTTGTTTACGTTTTCGGGCGTTATTAACAACCTGTACAGATCGATAACATAAACAGTTCTAGGGGATTCCCCTCTGCGACACAGCTGGGTCGGTCGGATGGGTGTTTATGATGCATTTGCATTTCATTTTAGTCGTGTTTGAACTTAAGCCAGTAGTTCTCCGTAAATTACGTGCACAGGCATTAGAAGGCATTGCTAAGCGCAAATTTACGCAGACTAAAATAGCAGCTCATTTTTCTTCTCATTAAAAATGTGTATTACTTATCGCTGTTAGAATATGTTTTGTTTATTATTGTGTTTCTTTCAATAATTTGCTTATTAATAATAACGCTCGCTAATGTAAACATTTCGATAATGTGAACCCACTTGGTTTTAATTAGTTCACGTTATCGTTACAAAGTTATACGTGAAATTTTATTTATTTATATGGATATTCACAATAGTTAACTGTTAAACACCAACATGTATATTTCTTATTAATTATTATACTATGGCAAATTTGTGTTTGCAGCATTAAATTTAGGTACATTTTTATCTCCATCATTATACGAAGTACTTCTGAACGAAATTGTAGTTTTTGATTGGTATCAAAAGTCTGTAGCGTTGGCAGTAATGATTCAAAAAATGCCATGTCGCCACCGTCATCAGATTTTTTAATATTGTCAAGAAACGATATTAATTTGTCACCAATATCTTTATGTTTCATTGTTTTCTTTCTACGAGATTATTAAAGCTTCACGAATAGGTCGTTCTGTGTCTAGGCTTTCTGATTCATCATGTGTTGTTTCCTCGTCTGTATTAACACAGGCTAAATTAGTTTCTGTAGAATTCAATTCCATGACCTGATCCAAAAACTTCAAATTGTCATAGAAAACGTATTTATTTTTTTTGTGGCTTGTCCGGCTTTCGTACTTGTAACTTTATTGCGGTCTCTCCTATATGCATCCGGAGCTGTTCTCCATCTCTTCTGCACGACTTGTACTGAAACAACATTTACATTTATTCACTTGCTCACTATTGGCGCTACTGTATTTCTACTTTTACAGTGAAACTTTTAACCAACAAGTGGCGTTTTTTTTCACAAACCCCTTAATGTTTTTCTTCGCCTTTGCAACAAAATTATTAAAGCATGCTGTGTGTTGCACAATTATGTGTGTTCAAGAGATGGTTATAAATTTCAACACACCCTGTCAATGAGAGGCGTTTCCAATATTCCACATAATGCAACACCATTGTTAAATAGGCAAGCTTTCTCCATACGAAATGAATTTGCTAATTATTTTATTAGCCCAACTGGAAAAGTTTCTTGGCATGACTCAAAAGTATAAAGATACATATAGAATTAATGTATGTTAGAAAACGAATAAAAAATGTGTACAATAACGTAGTTGAATTAATTTACTGAAATAAACCTACTATTAATAACAAATTGTTATACCTACTTACCCACTTCCCGCTTTTTGGCTTCTGTCATGTTGTCGTAATTCGGCACCACTACAGCAGCCACAGCCTCAAACGCCTTATTTTTCATGTCACGGTATTAGTAATGTTCAATTGATGTGTCCCAAATACATGTATTTTGTTCAATATGACTTACTAGAATTTCTGTGTCTGTTCATAATTCGTTTTTCGCCATCATTCGTGTCCTAACTGACGACAACACAACACTGCCTGTCGTATCCGACTGACCGTCAGGATACATGTGTCATGCTGCATATGTACAATAGCCCTGACTGATTCGTAATATACACTGTGCGCACGGGCACGCGGTACGCCCCGGTAGACCAATCTACAGACTGATGGTGCGCTGTACATGTGAAATATCGTGTTAAACTAATGGCCCCCATAGATGATCAGGACCGATCATCAGTCCCATGTGTAAGGGCACGAAAGGAGTAGTTTGGGTTAAAATCAATCATCTTGTTTGCAATAACACAGGGAGACGTCAACTACTTATTCCTTTAAATTTGTATCGGTATGAGTACTCACATGCAATTTCAGATTGTTTTTAGTTACACTCCTGTATTCACACAAATTACAAGCAAACGATTTTGCCCCCCTATGAATATTCATATGTCTTTTCAGATTTCTTTCGGTAACACTCTTGTATTCACATAAATTACACCCATACGGTTTTTCTTCAGTATGAATATTCATAATATGTCTTTTCAGATTGATTTGAGTTACATTCTTGTATTCACATAAATTACACACATACAGTTTTTCTCCAGTATGATTGCTCATATGCAATTTCAGCTTGTTTTTAGTTACGCCCCTGTATTCACATAAATTACAAGCAAACGATTTTCCCCCCGTATGAATATTCATGTGTCTTTTCAGATTTCTTTCAGTTACACTCTTGTATTCGCATAAATTACACACATACGGTTTTTCTCCAGTATGATTGCTCATATGCAATTTCAGCTTGTTTTTAGTTACACTCCTGTATTCACATAAATTACAGGCAAACGGTTTTTCACCAGTGTGAGTACTCATATGCAATTCCAGCGTCTTTTTAGTTACACTCCTGTATTCACATAAATTACAGGCAAACGATTTTTCTCCAGTATGAATACTCATATGTCTTTTCAGATTATCTTTAGTTGCACTCCTGTAATCACATAAACTACAGACAAAGGGTTTTTCGCCAGTGTGATTATTCATATGCAGTTTCAGATGGCTTTTAGTTACGCTCCTGTATTCACATAAATTACAGGCAAACGGTTTTTCTCCAGTATGAATATTCATATGTTTTTTCAGAATGCTTTTAGCTACACTTTTGTATCCACATATATTACACACATACGGCTTTTCTCCAGTATGAGTACTCATATGAAATTTCAGATAGCGTTTGGTTGCACCCCTATATTCACAAAAACTACAGGCAAACGGTTTTTCTTTAGTATGAATAAGCATATGGTTTTGCAGATTGCCTTTAATTATACTCCTATATTCGCATAAATTACAGGCAAACGGTTTTTCACCAGTGTGATTACTCATATGCAATCTCAGATAGCCTTTGGTTGTACTCCTATATTCACATAAACTACAGGCAAATGGTTGTTCGCCAGTGTGTTTACTCATATGCAATTTCAGGTTGCGTTTAGTTACACTCCTGTATTCACATAAATTACAGGCAAATGGTTTTTCTCCAGTATGAATACTCATATGCAATTTCAGCGTGCCTTTAGTTACGCCCCTGTATTCACATAAATTACAAGGAAACGGTTTTTCTCCTGTATGAATATGCATATGTCTTTTCATTTGGCTTTGAGTTACACTACTGTGTTCACATAAATTACAAGCAAATGGTTTTTCTCCAGCATGAAATTTCATATGCATTGTCAGGTGGCTTTTAGTTACACACCTATATTCGCATAAATTACAGGCATACGGTTTTTCACCAGTGTGATTACTCATATGCAATTTCAGATTGCGTTTGGTTAAACCCCTATATTCACAAAAATCACAGGCAAACGATTTATCTCCAGTATGAATTTTCATATGCAATTTCAGCTTGCTTTTAGTTACAGTCCTGTATTTACAAAAATTACAGGCAAATGGTTTTTCTCCAGTATGGATACTCATATGCAATTTCAGATTTATTTTAGTTACACTCCTATATTCACATAAATCACATGCAAACTGTTTTTCCCCGGTATGAATAGACAAATGCCTTTCAAAATGGTTCTTAATAAAAGTCCTATATTCACATTCATTGCAAATAAATGGCTCTTTTATTAAATGCATATTTTTATGAATTTGAAGATTGGATCTACGAGTTGTTTTAAATTCACAAACGTCACAAGTAAAACTTTTACCTTTATTTTTATTTTGGTCATCCTCATCAAAAGGATTAACTGTGTCAATTGATTCAACTTTTATTTTCTCCACTTCGTGTGCATTACTCTTCATAACTGCTGTTTCCCCCTTCGTATTCCATCCAAAGCTTTGGCTAATATTAGTGTTAGTTTCATTGAAGTTATGTTTTTGTTCCGTATTGTAATGGATATCATCATGGAATTCATTTTTTATATCGCCCATGTAGGGTTCAAGTTTGATTTCTTCTTTGACGATATCAAAATCGAAATCATACTCGAGGTTAGCCTTTGAATTTATTTCAGACATTTTTAATACAATTTCCTGCAATTATACAAATTACAAAAGGTATTGCAAACAGCGGTTGGTAACTAGTGACTAACCTGTAATTATTTAAAAATGTATCTTTGTACACACACAAAACACTAAGCAACAAATCAATAATAAAATAATTGAGTATTCTTGCTTGTAAAGAGAGCAGAAAGCACCAACAGAAAAACAGGTCAAATTTCGGAAGTGGTTATTATAGCGCCACCGTATACCAGTGGTGATGAAAAGGTCTTAGATGTAGTTGATTATAAATTTCTCCTATAAAATAAAAAGTAAACTTTTAAATGACGAGAGCTGCGCCTAATCCGAGACCAATAACGAATATAGCGGCACATAAAAATGTATGTGCAAACAAATTTCTGAATTAACTACATGACTGATTGCTTTTGCAGGTTACAATGAAAAAAATTAATAACTCTGTTGGTAATTTTTCTGTTTGGTGATAGTCATGTCATAAGAACGTTCTCACACTTATAATTTCTGTTGATGCAAAAAAGATTCAATTTCGCCAACGAAAGTTATAACATTTTCCACCTCCAAGCAGTGCGCACCAGCAACAATCCAGGAATAGCTAGCACTCAACCGGTTGTGCATCCAAACTAAAAAAGTGCTGACGTGGAACATACTTTGTTATTATCCATTCAGTTAACTCCCATCAGCCCGTGACGTTTACGCTGTCAAATGAAAATTTTGGTGTGTACTTTATGTACGGAACCTATCAACTTTTTTAGAGAATGTCAAACTGAAAGTAAGGTTATGATAAATCATTTGTCATTTTCGTAAAATTAAGTAGAACAAGGTAAGAATGGGTTTATTAATAATACAAGTATGCAGTGTAGTGTGTAGTATTATGAGTTCATCCATTTCTCTAAAGATTATGAATTATAAAACGTAACTTGAATAATAAATAATTTACGTGTCAAAAGCATTAAATTTAAATTTAAAGGTGCGCCTGGGTGCGCCAATCTCAAATCTAAAAATTGTTAATAGCCTAATAGAGATTTTCATATTAACCAACACATTGTGACTTTTATGTTACGGGAGTTAAATGAATGGATTATAAATTAATATATTAATAATATTAAATTTATAAACTACTTTTTCAATGAAGTTCTTTACACTTGGAATTTTATATTTATCTAAATTTGCCAGCACAGGAATGAATTCTTCATCACTTCTTGATGATGACGATAAGAAGACGTCGACAATAATTGATTCGTGCTCCATTTATTAATTGCACTAGATTTAACACCGTCAAAAAACTCGGTGCTAATTTTTGTGCACTGAAAAAAAACTGCACTCAATTTATAAGGTGGAACATGCGGCCAGGGCCGCCGCGTGAGGGTGGCAAGGTTGTGACCAGCACAAAGGCGCCTAATTATAGGGGGCGCCATTCCAAAGAAACTATATGTAATAGTAAATTTTTATACAACATAATTTTTTTGTTTTTGCCTAGCCTAAAATATTTAAAATTCTACGGACAAAAGAATTTAACCGAGGAGGTAGAAACTTTTTTGCATCGTTGCAAGCGGTAAAGTAATAGCGCACAAAACATTTGCATTTTTTTTTCCGAATACTTTCTTTATCTAACAGTGACTTTGACTTCTTTACGCAGCTACGATGCTACTTAAAGGACCCGGGGAGTTCAGCTAAAATTGTTGTAGTGAAAGCATCTCGTAATCCGTAAACCGGTCATACAAAGAAGAGTAATATTTTCCATACAACAGAATCAATTGTTTTAATCTAAATTAAGAAATACTGTACATATAAAATTCTTTTCATTTTTTGCGTATTCATTTAACGTTACCAGTTTCAGTAGCTTCAGGGGAAAGCAGTTTTTCAAAATTGAAACTGATTAAAAATTATTTACGCTCCACAATGTCAAATGATAATATCAATCGAAAATGATATCGTGAATACCTTAAATATTAAAGATTTAATTAAGATTTTGTGTATGACTCAAAACTGTAGAGGCAGAGTCGGGTTATAACTGACACGTTGATGCATTTACCTGAAATATTTTTATATTTGATGTTCAAAAGGTTGCATACTTACAAGCAAGAAAAATAAAACCTTGTTATCTCCACAGGTAAGGTTGATTGGGGATTAGTGTTTCTTGGCAGTTCCTAAATCGTTTAGGTTCAAACTTCGAACTTTGTTGCACATATTAATTACTAGCTTGTTTTCTGATTTCCTTGACGAATTTCAGATATCTGTCTGCATATTTTCTTGCCTACATGAATATTTAATTGGTTTTTAAATAGTATAATAAATGCTCATGCACACAAGTGCTCTAGTATTATATGTAAACTTCTAATCGCATTCCATATTTATTTAGGGAAAGTACGCATACCTTTATATTAATTTGTTTGTAGTAAGGCAAAAATCTTAGTAATTTTAGTTCATAGTGATTACACAATGTCATGTGACGGATTCAAAATTTCTAATAAAAGCAAAAAGCTTATTTTATGAAGTCATACACAAGGATGGAAATTTCTGGAAAAACCAACTTCGCAAGCTTGTCGCTTTTTATAAAAAGACACTTCTGCCTGAATTAATCGATCCACATAAAATTAGAGGTCAGGAATTGTGTAAGATTCATATTTGAAAATTTGCATATTTACCTAGTTATTTGTGTTATTACTAAAGGGCGGACTTTTAGGCACTAAAAAATATAGTTTTAGGCAGGCAAGTAAGCACTAAAAAAACCAAAAATAGGCATTAAAATATGCAGTAGCACCCAAAATAAGCAACTAAATAAGCACAAAAAAATTTATTTTTCGTATAATTTACAAGTTAATATTTAGATTATGCTAGGTATTAATCCTATGGATTAGCAACTACAACTTGATGCTTAGCTTCTAGGTATGTTATCAACATCTTTTCTATATTTTCCTCTGAAATAAGACTTCTGCGATGGTCACTCAGAAGTAGCTTATAGGAGGAAAAAGATCTCTACACATCCACCGATGTAACAGGGGCAAATTTCCACTCGGCCGCAGTTTCAACAGTAAATCCAAGTGAAAGTTTGGCCTCCTGACCCTCAAATACTTTTGTCAGTTGGCATACTGTAGCATAGCCTGGATTTTTATGCAAAACAGTTAACAGTTTTTTCAGGGGCTCGATATTTGGGGTGTCGTTTTCCATACTGGTCACCACACTGTTTAGTAATCCAATATTTCTCACAAGTGAGCAAGTGACGTACCACTGGTTTCCAAAAATTTTATGGCATCAAGTAATATTTTATAATGGGTTGCGATGTATACGAGGTCACTTTGAATCCGTTTGATTTCAAAACATTTCTGCGCAGTTTTAATGGATTCTGCTGTTGCCGGATCAAACGAAAGTACAACCTACGAAACAATGTTAGTAGTTAGTATCATTCTATCCATTCAAAGAAATATTTCGTACCTGTTTCACTAAATTAAAATTGGCTTGATAAAAACAAGCCGCTTCCAGCCACGTGCCCCAACGGGTCAGAACAGGTTCTGGTGGAAGTGCAAGGCCTGGACAGGCTTCCCGATATTTTGCAATCCTTAATGGAGCTTTTAAAAACACCTTCTTCGTCCTTGATATCAGTTGATTCACTTCACTGCTTGCTAAATTTAGAATGTTCATCCATCAGCAGGTCTATGGGGTATGGGCGTCGGCGGTATACACGACTTGTACTTAACGGTAAACATCCGGTTTAGATAACAAGTGGAATGAATCATTCTTGGACATTCTAGAATGCCTTATTTTGCCCCTTTGTTCGCTTACCTGTAGGTTCATTTTTACACCGAAATGCTAGAGTTGAATTTGTATGAATGTAAAGCACAAAAAATTTTGATATTTTTAGCTCAAAACCCTAAAACCTAACAAAAGCTTTAAAAACTATCGATATATGCTACATTCAGGCAAGATAACATAAAATAGGCGCAATGAATCTAAATAGGCAAAATAGGCGCTAACGAGATTAGCTCAAATGAAAGATCTTTTCGAGTAATGCATTTTAAATTAATTTTCCCTACAATTTAAAATTAAATAAAAATAGGCATTATGCCTGAAATCCGCCCTTTAGTTATTACTGTAAAAGATATGGCAAAAATAAAATTACTATTTTCTGTGTATTTAAATTGTAATCTCCTTGTCAAGTTTCCGTAAATTTCGGATTTAACGCCGATAAGTAGGTAGTTACCTACTCGTTGTGACTCTGCTATTTGTGTTGCTTACACGCTAAATTATAAATGGGAAATTTCGCCGATTTTTATAGAACTTTATTTCCACTTTTTCTGGAATAATTTGCATTTTGAAAAAAATTTTCTTGTGGCGTTTGAAAGAGAGTGGTTGCATCTTGTATCTATCTACTGACAGAGAGATTTTTTCGATATTCATATTTTTGTAAAAACTATTTGCAAATTTTGAAGTAAATTAAAGTTTTAGATTTTTTAATACTGTAAAGTTGGTTTTTAGAAATTAAAAAAGAACTTTTTGTCAATAGACAAAAAAGACATGGATAATTACAAAAAAGATGCTTTGCTGTTCCTGCTTAAAAAATGAGTCTAAAAAAAGTGGAACAAAATGTGCTTAAAATGAGGTATATTTCAGGGTGTAAATTCCAGCGTTAACATTCCTTAATAATTTTAAGGATTCATTTCATTTGGTCTGTATGAGTAAAATATTTTTTCATAGAGCAGTCTCTGGTTGAAATAAAACAATTGCTTATCATGTCAGTCTGCATCAGAATTCAGATTAAAGAATGCTATGTGGTAAAAGTTTATCTAAGAACCTACAACATACAGTTATTGTCAATTTATGTATTTTAGTAATTCTGGTCATTCTTGTGTAAAAATTGCCAAATTCAAATTATGTTGTTATATTGTACGAAATATCGTGAAATTGTATAAACAACAGGGTCAATAGAAGAAAAGCCAAATTTGGGAAGAACTTCGAGCACAACGTTAACAAATTTAAGGATTTTAGAGCAAAATTTAAAACAAAACCATTGTGCGAACTGTGGCAAGTTAAGCATTGAATGGAAAAATTTTTCAAATCAATGTCTTACGCTTGTCAAAAAAGGCACTGAACATTGAGGCAACGACAAAAGCATTGTTGACGGTGTACGTTAACGAAAAGTAGTAAACTGATTCCAGCAAAAAGTCACGTAAATTGGACTCGAACATAATGGCTAGTGTCATGTGGAGTGATAAGTGAAGATTTGATCAATAACGATAAGTCAAGGTTTATGTGGGCGATAGCCTGAATAGGGTTTTGACGATTAAAAATGAAGAATATCCGATTAACTGTTCATGTCAGAAACTAAAACGTCCCGCTTTTAATGATATGAGGTTGCAGGTCTGCGTAAGGAACTAAAAAAATTATACACTGTAAAAAGCACTGTTAATGCTGCTCTAAGGCTAAAACAGTCAAAGGATGGTTGTCGTAATACGATATTAAATTGCTAGATTAGCCTTTAATAGTTCGATCTCTTCCTTACTGAAAACCTTTTACATATTATGAAAAAAAATTCAATACTAATTCAACCAGAAACGTCTCCGAATGGCTCAGTTAAATTTGGAGTGCATTTGTGCCAAAGGTAAAGGGAGTATGGCCAGCAACATGGGGGGGGTTAAGGTCTCCTACGTCACTTTCATACCTCCGCTGTCTCGCACACTTTACGTAAGGTGTGATGTGGTAAGCACCACACCTTCGATAACCACCTATCTTCCCTACTCCACTACTGTGTTTCGGTTCCCAATTATTTTCAGTGGCTGGGTAGAAAAGACATCGTTGAAAACCTTATGATTAAAGAATAATTACCAACAATATTTTCTTTTATATTTATTAAATAAAGTTATTTAGAAAATCATGTGCAGGTAAATGAATTTGTCCTTAACTCAATATACAGATAGATTCGAAATCTAATAATTCACAATAGTTAACTGTTAAAACACCAACATATGTACTTTTTTCAATTCCCAAATGTTTTTCAAGAAGGTTTTTGTATATAAACCTAAAGGAATAGTTCGGGTTAAAATCAGTCATCTCGTTTGCATTAACACAAGGAGATGTCTACTACTTATTCCTTTAAATTTGTATCGGTATGAGTACTCGCATGCAATTTCAGCTTGTTTTTAGTTACACTCCTGTATTCACATAACTTACAAGCAAACGATTTCCCCCCCCTTATGAATATTCATGTGTCTTTTCAGCTTGCTTTTACTTACACTCCTGTATTCACATAAATTACAGGCAAACGGTTTGTCACCAGTATGATTGCTCATATGCAATTTCAGCCTGCTTTTAGTTACACTCCTGTATTCACATAAATTACAGGCAAATGGTTTGTCACCAGTGTGAGTACTCATATGCAATTCCAGCGTCTTTTTAATTGCACTCCTGTATTCACATAAATTACAGGCAAACGGTTTTTCTCCAGTATGAATACTCATATGCAATTTCAGCCTAGTTTTAGTTAAACACCTATAATCACATAAACTACAGGCAAATGGTTTTTCGCCAGTGTGACTACTCATATTATGCAGTTTCAGATGGCTTTTAGTTACGCTCCTGTATTCACATAACTCACAGGCAAACGGTTTTTCTCCCGTATGAATATTCATATGTTTTTTCAAAATACTTTTAGCTGCACTTTTGTATCCACATATATTACACACATACGGCTTTTCTCCAGTATGATTACTAATATGAAATTTCAGACCGCATTTGGTTGCACCCCTATATTCACATAAATGGCAGGCAAACGGTTTTTCTTTGGCATGAATAATCATATGTTTTTCTACAAGGTTTTTAGTTATACTCCTATATTCGCATAAATTACAGGCAAACGGTTTTTCACCAGTGTGATTACTCATATGCAATTTCAGACAGCGTTTGGTTTTACTCCTATATTCACATAAACTACAGGCAAATGGTTGTTCGCCAGTATGTTTACTCATATGCAATTTCAGCTTGCATTTGGTTTTACTTCTATATTCACATAAACTACAGGCAAATGGTCGTTCGCCAGTGTGTTTACTCATATGCAATTTCAAGTTGCCTTTAGTTACACTCCTGTGTTCACATAAATTACAGGCAAACGGTTTTTCTCCAGTATGAATACTCATATGCAATTTCAGCGTGCCTTTAGTTACGCCCCTGTATTCACATAAATTACAAGGAAACGGTTTTTCTCCCGTATGAATATGCATATGTCTTTTCAGATGGCTTTGAGTTACACTCCTGTGTTCGCATAAATTACAGGCAAACGGTTTTTCGCCAGTGTGATTATTCATATGCAATTTCAGATTGTGGCGATATACACTCTTATATTCACAAAAATCACATGCAAACGATTTATCTCCAGCATGAATTTTCATATGCGAATTCAGAAAACGTTTAGTTACACTCCTGTATTCACATAAATTACAGGCAAATGGTTTTTCTCCAGTATGATTTCTCATGATGTGCAATTTCAGCGTATCTTTAGTTACACTCCTGTATTCACATAAATCACAGACAAACGGTTTTTCCCCGGTATGAATAGACATATGCCGTTTAAAATGGTATTTAGAAATAGTCCTATATTCACATCTATTGCAAATAAATGGCTCTTTTATTAAATGCATATTTTTATGAGTTTGAAGATTCAATCTACGAGTCGTTTTAAATTCACAAACGTCACAAGTAAAACTCTTACCTTTATTTTTATTTCGGTCATCCTCATCAAAAGGATTGACTGTATCAATTCTTTCAACTTTTATTTTCTTCACTTCGTGTGCACTACTCTCCATAATTGTTGTTTCCTCCTTCGTATTCCGTCCAAAGCTTTGGCTAATATTAGTGTTAGTTTCATTGAAGTTATGTTTTTGTTCCGTATTGTAATGGATATCATCATGGAATTTATTTTTTATATCGCCCAAGTAGGGTTCAAGTTTGATTTCTTCTTTGACGATATCCAAATCAAAATCGTATTCGAGGTTACTCTTTGAATTTATTTCAGACATTTTTAATATAATTTCCTGTAATAATACAATGATATAAATCACAAAGAATATTACAAACAGCGTTGACTAACCTGTAATTAATTAAAAACACATAAAAACATATCTTTGTACACACACAAAACACTAGGCAACAAATCGATAATAATAATTGAATATTCTTACTGGTAAACCAGAAAGCACTAACAGCTGACAGATGACAGAAAAATAGGTCAACTTTCGGAAGTGGTTATTATATCGGCACCGTAGATAATTATACCAGGTGATTAAAACGGTCAAAGATTTCGTTGACTATCAATTAATTCCTCATATAAAATAAAAAGTAGACTTTTAATTGACGAGAGCTCTGCCTAATCAGATACCAATAAAGAATATAGCGGCATATAAAAATGTATGTGCAAATAAATTTCTGAATGAACTACTTACATGTACTTCTTTTAAATGACTGTCTGTTTTTGCAGGTTACAATGAAAAAAATTGATAACTCTGATGGTAATGTTTCTGTTTGGTGATAGTCATGGCATAAGATCGTTCCCATAGTTATAATTTCTGTTGATGGAACAGATATTCAATTTCGCCAACGAAAATTAGTCTAATAAAGATAGTGCACGGATACAAGTGGACAGAAAGTACCTAGTTGCATTCCGGCTTTGAAGGAAAGTAGTGCCTTGTTTTATTATTCGTCGATTAAGTATTAATTCGAAAATGATTATTAAACTTGCGGACACTTCTTTTACAAACACACAAATACATAGTGGGATAACCAGAGAAACGTTTAAGAAAGTTGATGAATAAACGCTTCCCAAGCTTCCTAATCAATTGTTTGTTTTTTTTTACCAAAGTTCGGATACCTACAACACAAAATTTGCATCAGTTAAATGCGATTAATAAGTATTCAATTCGGTTAAATCAGCAGTTAAATTAGCCCAAGTTACAATTTTCGAAAATCTACTCAAGTATTAAAAGTGCAACAATTCGAACTTCGTAAACAGAAGTTTATTAAAAGAAATCGTATGTTACAAACTTCGAAGAGTGCGGGAAACACAGTGACTGTATTAATCTTGAAATGCCAATAAATTATAAACGGAACCTTAGAAAGTGAACAGAGCATTCGAGTATAAACAGAAGCTTCGTGAATAAAAATAAACAAATTAATATTAAAGATGATTTTCCAACGAAGTTAAAGTCAAACATTTTGAAGCAGTCCCGTAAAACCTAAAGCTTCCAGAACGAGTCCGACGATATTCTTCTTCTTCTTATGTCGCCCTCTCCTGTCGAAGGTAGGCGATCCAAATGGCAATTGTGGTTTTAGAAACTGCAGCTCGGAAGATTTCTGCGGATGAACACCCGAACCATCTTCTCAGATCTTTTAACCATGAGTTTTGGCGTCTTCAGACTGATCCTCTTCGATGTATTTTTCCCTCTATGATAATTCTCAGTAGCTCGTATCGTTCGCCCCTCATCACGTGCCCTATGTATTGTGTTTTTCTTTCTTTGATGGTGTTCATTAGTTCTCTCTGTTTATTCATTCGTATTAGAATTTCGTCATTGGTTACTCTTTGCATCCATGAAACACGTAGTATTCGTCTGTATAAGTACATTTCGAAAGCATTTAATCTTTTCTCTATGTTTGGATTTAGCGTCCAGCTTTCGTATCCGTATAACAAAATGGGGAAGATATAACACCTAATCATACGGATTCTAAGCTCTAAGCTCTAAGCTCAGGTCTGATCTAGTGAAAAGAGTTTTCATGTTCATGAACGTTCTCCTAGCTTGTTCTATTCTTGATATTATTTCTTTTTTGGATTCACTCTGACTGTTGATGTTGGTACCTACGAACCTAAGTATTTAAAGCAGGCTACTTGTTCCACCATTTCTCATTTAATGTATAAGTTTGCATCTACATGTGTTTTCGAAAATACAATTACTTTAGTCTTGGATACGTTAAGCCAAATCTTTCACTATGTTGAATGATCTTATCGATGATGTGTTGTAATTCTAGGAGGTTGCTTGCCATTATTACAGTGTCGTCAGTGTATCTGATGTTATTAATTGTAGTGCCGTTTATCTTAATTCCACCTACATCCTCTTCTAGTGCTTCTTTAAAAATTGCGTCTGAATACAAGTTAAACAGCAGCGGGGAGAGTACGTAACCTTGTCGTACATCTTTTTTAATTAGTATGTCTTCTGTGTTTTCTTGTTCTACTTTGACTTTCGATGTTTGATGCCAGTAAAGTTCGGAAATAATGCGCAAGTCCTCTTCGTCAGGTCCTCCTCCGATGTTGTCTCCGTCAACACCAGCACCGATTTTGGCGTTGAAGTCTCCGATAACCATGGTAATTTCTCCTTTTTTGTAAGACGTATTACTTCATCTATTTTATTGTAGAATTCTTCTATTTCTTGTTATGTTTTATCATTCGTTGGGGCATAGATCTGGATAATGTTCAAATCTCTATGTGTTGTTTTCAGTTTTCTGAAGATAATCCGTTCGCTGACGGGTACAAAGTCTATAACTGATTCTGCAATTTTGTCTGTAAGAATTACAGATGTTCAATGTCTGTCTTCATTGTCACTTCCTCCAGAATAGTATATATATCCTTTTTGTGTTCTCTGCTTTCCTGATCCAGGCCATCTGACTTTGCTTAATCCTAGGATATCTATGTTCATCCTTACCATTTCTATTTCTGCATTTGTTAGTTTGCCTGGCATAAATAAGCTGCGAACATTCCACGTAGCAATACGTAGAGTTTTATCATATATTTTGATTTTTGGTTTGTCCGAAAAAATTACCAATATAAGAAATAAGACAACAAATGATCAGTGGCAAGCATGTAAGAATGCGATGCAACAAACAGCAGATAGGATATTGGGCACACAAATACAAAAGAAAAGGAACCACTGGTTTGATATGGAGTGCGAAGAGGTAACAAAAAAGAAAAATGAAGCATATGAAAAAATGATACAAAGCGAAAATGAAACAACCATAGAAGAATATAAGGAAAAGCGAAGAGAAGAAAAAAATTACATAAGGATAAGAAACGAAATTACTATGAACAGGAACTACGAAACATAGAACAAATACATAACCAAAACGACACAAGGAAATTCTATCACAAAATAAATAATATAAGAAAATACTTCAAACCAAGAACAACAATGTACCGGAATCCAGAAGGTAACATAAAGTAAATTTAAGTATATACCTAGGCATGCTAATCAATAGAGTTAATAGTAATAGTGCCGAAGTGAAAAGACGAATAACCCTAGCTAGTAAAGCATATTATGGGCTAAGAACGCAGTTACAAACAAATCACCGTTCAAGAAAAATCAAGTGTACAATTTATAAAACTCTAATACGTCCAGTGTTGATGTACATGGACACTGAACAAGCAAGACATACATAGTATTGGATGTTTTGAAAGGAAAATATTGAGACGAATACTTGGACCTATTAAAGAAAATAACGATTGGCGATGCCGCTACAACTTTGAATTGTATCAAGTAATCAAAGAACCAGACATAATTGCACCAATAAAAGCTGCAAGAATACAATGGCTAGGGCACATAACACGAATGGAAGACCACACACCGCAGAAAAGGATCTTTTCAAGCGAGCCGGAAGGTCGTCCAAGGTCCAAGGGGCAGATATTTAGATGATGTGGCAGACCTGTGAACAATGGGAGCACAACGATGGTGGACAAAAACGGGAAACAGAAAGGAATGGAAAAAAGTGGTTGAGCGGCCAAGGCCCACAAAGGGAAATAGCTAAAAATTTGGGTCTTACGATGAATTCTGACTTAAAATTTAAGCAACATGTGGTCAATATTATACTCAAATCATCGTATGCTGTTTTGAGGGTTTTATATCCTCATACATATTAATTACTGTGATGTAGTTTATGGTCCATGTTTGAGTATGAACGATTGTAACAGATTACAGAAACTACAAAATTCTTGTCTTCGGTATATACAGGGTGTCCATAATCTGTCTCATTACATGGGTAACTTTCTTAATATAAAAGATAGAGGATCCGTTAAATGGGAAAATTTGGGCAGAATTACAAGCAAAATTTCATGCCATTTTCAAATTTAACATATGCTATCAACTTTTTTTTATTATTTCGAAAAAACTGAAAACGGTCGTTTTTTTCAATGTTATATCATTCAACGACCATTTACCTTAGAGCTGAAGTAAACGTGTCTTGTTGTAGATATTTTTGCGTAGAATTCGATAAAGTTACGCAAAATGTCATGGACCTCTTGGTTTTCGAGATACAACATAAACTAGCATTTTTTTAAATAGCAATCATAGTTGGCTGTGATCTCATTAAATAGCTTTTGTTTTTTCTGATTTCATTGATATAAGATTCGATATAGGTACTTTAATCTCATATTTTCTTTTTAAATGAAGAAACAGTATTGAAGCTAGTGAAATGTATTTGCAAAGATATATGGAAAGAAGACTTTTTTCCAAATTAGAAAACAATTTAAAACAATGTGGGTCATTTATGAAACCGAATGATGAAAAGCAGAAGTTTATACAAGAAGACCAAGAAAGAGTTTTGGTATATGTAAATTACAAACCAACAACATCTACTCGTGAAATTGCAAGTGAGTGTGCTATTTCTGCAGAAAAAGTTCGTTTAATTTTAAAACAAAATCAGTTCAAGCCATTTAAATCTCATATTGGAAATACCCTGTATCCTGCCGACTCAGAAAGAAGATTGCATTATGCTAGATGGTTTTTACGAAAAACGGACAACAATATCACCTACGATCCTATTTCAGGATCCTACGCAAATAATACGGTAATTATTCATTATTATTAGATATTTAGGTAGTGATTGTACAGTAATTTTATGGTGCTTTATTATATTTAATGTAGTTATTTTTCCATAAAATACAGGGAATTTTTCTTTTTAGTATACGTATCCCCTATGTATACTTTTATAATAAACGCAAATAGGCAACCCACTATACACTATAAACGTCACGTCACGTGGTGCGTAAAGGTTATGTTTCATGTTTGTAAATAAAAAATAAATCAAAATTAGTGGAATATCAACATAATTTTAATTCAACGATTATTCTAAAACATAAAATATCAACAATACAAAACAGAAAGGAAAATAAAAACAGCAACAGTTAAAGACTAATTTTTTGACATTAACTTTAAATTTGATGATTTTTGCCACAGCATGCTAATTTTTTAACGTTTATAGTGTATAGTGGGTTGCCTATTTTCGTTTATTATAAAAGTATACATAGGGTATATGTATACTAAAAAGAAAATTTTCGCTGTATATTTGAATATCAATTTGATTTAAACATTTTGGTTCTTTTTTTGCTAATGTCGTTTTATGTATACGTGAAACGGTTATAGAGACACTACCTGTTGTTTTCTATTATAGAGCCACCGTACCATGTGATGTGACGTCATTGTGCCCAACCTTTTTTCCTGCGGTGAGACACCAGAGACACTCGTGTGTTTTGTGGGTATGCAGTAGGTACATTTGTATTTAGATTTTTTAATATTTACTGGTTAGTCATAACTCATAACTTTCCAAACGCTATTTGTAATAACATTGTGATTTTTAGTATAACAGGAAATTCTATGGAAAATGTCTGAAACAAATTCAAAGGCTAACCTCGAATATGATTTCGATTTGGATATCACCAAAGAAGAAATCAAACTTGAATCCTACGTGGACAATATGATAAGTGAATTTGCTGACGATAACCTTTACAATACCGAACAAAAACATAACTTCAATGAAACTAACATTAATATTAGCCAAAACTTTGGAGGGAATATCAAAGACGAAACTACAAATATAGAGAATAGTTCACATGAAATGGACAAAATAAAAGTCGAAACAACTGATACAGTCAATCCTTTTGAAGAGAATAACCAAAATAAAAATAAAGGGCAAAGTTTTGCTTGTAAGGTTTGTGAATTTACAACGATTCGTAGATCCAGTCTTGAAACGCATAAAAGTATCCATTTAATAAAAAAGCCATTTATTTGTAACATATGTGAATATAGGGCTACTTCTAAAAGCCATTTGGCACAGCATTTGTCTATTCATACCGGGGAAAAACCATTTGGCTGTAATTTTTGCGAATTTAAGAGTGCATTCAAAGGCTCTTTGAAATTGCACATGAGTAAACATACAGGAGAAAAACCTTTTTCCTGTGATTTATGCGAATTTAAGGGTGTAACTAAAAACCAACTGGAATTGCATAATATGAGTAAACATACAGGAGAAAAACCTTTTGCCTGTAATTTATGCGAATTTAAGAGTACATTCAAAAGCTATCTAAAATTGCACATGAGTAAACATACAGGAGAAAAACTTTTTGCCTGTGATTTATGTGAATATAGGACTGTAACTAAAAGCCATTTAAAAATGCATATGAGTAAACATACAGGAGAAAAGCCTTTTTCCTGTGATTTCTGTGAATATAGGAGTGTAACTAAACACCAACTGGAATTGCATAATATGAGTAACCATACAGGAGAAAAACCTTTTGCCTGTAATTTATGCGAATTTAAGAGTGCATTCAAAAGCTATCTAAAATTGCATATGAGTAAACATACAGGAGAAAAACTTTTTGCCTGTGATTTATGTGAATATAGGAGTGTAACTAAAAGCCATCTAAAATTGCATATGAGTAAACATACAGGAGAAAAGCCTTTTTCCTGTGATTTGTGTGAATATAGGAGTGTAACTAAAAGCAATCTAAAATTGCATATGAGTAAACATACAAGAGAAAAACCTTTTGCCTGTAATATATGCGAATTTAAGAGTGCATTCAAAAGCTATCTAAAATTGCATATGAGTAAACATACAGGAGAAAAACCTTTTGCCTGTAATTTATGCGAATTTAAGAGTGCATTCAAAAGCCATCTAAAATTGCATATGAGTAAACATACAGGAGAAAAGCCTTTTTCCTGTGATTTATGTGAATATAGGAGTGTAACTAAAAGCCATCTAAAATCGCATATGAATAAACATGCAGGAGAAAAACCTTTTGGCTGCAATTTATGTGAATATAAAAGTTCAACTAAAATAAATTTAAAACAGCATATGAAAATCCATGGGAATGCAAAATAATTTGCTTTTAAAGGATGCAATTCTAAAAGAGCAGTTGGAGTTGGGGTGGCAAAAACACGAGGCGGTTTGTGATGGATCTGCAAACTCTGCAGGTGGATCACTTAAATTTTTATTAACGTTTGCTTGACCTGACAAAAGCGCTTTTATTACTTCCAAGCGTTGGATGATTTCATTGTTAGTTGGAATGGAACTGTATGCATTACAGGCTTTATTTACATTTCATAGTTGCAAAATTTTCATTGCATTGGAATTTGTGTTCTACTTTTCTACCTTTTTTGTGAAAAACTAGTACCTACTACTCAATTTTTAATTCATAATTAATTGTTATTAATACGGATGTAAATATTGATATGGATATATGCATAATCCAAATTCATTCCCAACTTGGACCAAAAACAAGGAAAAAGCAGTGGAAGAAAATACAACAGTTGAGGGAAAAAAACATACGGGTAAGTCCTTTAGAAATATTTTGTTTACATTACTTACTTGTTACTTGTTAGCCTATCCATCCCTTGCCAGGGTAAAGGCCTCCCCCTTTATATTCCATGTTTTTCTGTCTTTGGCTTCCAGTTAGAGTTGTGCTTAGCGATATGATATATCGATATCATATCGATTCAGTAAATAAGCAGACAATATCGATACAGGATCAATATGTATCGTTATAATTATTATATTTTGCGTTTCGCATTTTTACAAAATAATTTCCAAGTTTTTTACATACAGTTGTTTTAATATTTATAAGCCGACTTTACCCGATCGACGTCGTACAAGTTTACTCTTGTAATTGTTAATCTTTTACGAAACTGCTTGCTAATTGGTTGATGTTTACACAGCTGCTATCTGGGCTCTAGCGCTCTATTATTTTCCTTTAATTTATAACATTTGTTATGCGGTTTCAATATATGCCTTAATATTAATTTGTGCTTTATTTATAAAAAATATCGTATCGGTATCGATAATTACCAAGGAATACAATATCGATACAATAACCAAATATCGATATCGTATCGAATGTCAAAAATATCGATAAGCACAACTCTACTTCCAGTTGTCAGTTGTAAACTTTGCTATTTCGTCCACCCAACGTCTGCTTGGACGGCCTTTTTTTCTTGCTGCTGAAGTTGGTATCCACATTGTGGTCTTGTGCGCCCATCGATTCTGTTAGAATCTTACAACATGGTCCGCCCAATTCCATATTTGTTTTCGGCATCGCTCTACTACATCATCTACTCCTAATTTCCTAATACTGATCTCTCCATTCTTGTTTGGGTTGTTTTTAATTTCGAGTATAGTATTAGTGTTGGTATTAGACACATGTTAAACACTTTCCTTTTTATTTCAATTGATACTTTACTTTTTAATATTTTTTTACCAACCAAAGTTTCTTTCAAGTTAAACTTATTCTGCGTTGAACTTCTTTTTCCATTTTTCCCACAAAGGATATAATTTGCCCAAGGTACACTGCTTCTTGAACTAATTCTAGTTTTTTTCCTTCTATGATTACACTTTGTTGATTACCGTTAGCTAGCACTTTGGTTTTTTCTAGGTTTGTTTTTAGTCCAGTCTTCCCACTTTCTAGTATTATTTCTTCTAACATCTCCGTTAGTGATTTTTTGCTTTCTGCTAGTATAACTACATCGTCAGCAAAGCGTAAGTTTGTTAATCTGCTTTCTTCTATACATATTCCTTTGTTCTCCCATTTTAGTTTCCTAAATACATGTTCTAATACACAGTTATAGTTTCTATAGTATCTAAATCCTCAAATTTTTCTTTTACTTGCTTCGTATATTTTTCCATTGCTTCTTTAAATTTTGTTTCGTCTAACACTTTCTTTGTTTGTTTTTCATTTCTTCTCTTAATATCGTTCAATCTTTGAGCTCCTGTTTTTATTAGTACTGACGCTATAAGTAGTCTGTGGTCTGTATTAAATTCGAATTGGCTTAGTACTTTTGTGCTTGTTATTAGTTGTTTGTTATTATGTAGTCTATTTCGATTCTATAGTTTCCATTTGGCGACTTCCAAGTCCATTTTCTTCCCTTGTTTTGAAGAAGCTATTCATTATAAAAAAATCCATGTTTCTAAGCAAAATTAACTAATGAGCTTTCTCTCTCATTCCTTACTCCCATTCTAAATCTTCCTATAACGTTTCCATCCTCTTCTCTAAGAGCTCCTATTTTGCCATTAAAGTCACCTATAATCAGTAATTCTTTTGTTTCTATTTTTGTTTTTTCTATTACTTCCTCTAGTGTGTTATAAAATTAATCTAATTCTACTTCTGTGGCCGCTTCTGTCGGTGCGTACACTTGAATTATCTCCAGTTTTTGTGGTTTATTTAATTTTTTAATTTTATTACCGTCAGTATAACCTTGAATGTCTTCTATGTTCTTTGTTAATCTTTTATTTATGTAAAAGCCTACTCCATAACTTCCTTCCTTCTCTCCTTTTAAAACATTTTTTGTTATTCTTTCGCTAATGTTCTCTCCTTCTCTTCTTACTTCTGCTAAACCTAAAATATCGTAATTGATTTTTCTTAATTCATGTTCTATTGTTCTAGCTCTATTAGCCTTTCTTACATTTAGTGTACCTATTCTCAATGTTAATGATCTCTTGCCTTTGCCTTTTCTCTTTATGGTCCGATTTTGAGGGACTTTTTGGTCTCCTAATTCGTCAGATTTCTCATTACCGTCTATGCCGCAATGATCTGGTACCCAGAACAATTTCACGGCGTACTGTTCTGCCAAGTTATTGAGTTCCTCTAGGCTTTCCCACACCAGTTTGGAAGAAGTTTTGCTATTCGAGAGAGCCTTCAAAGTTGCCTGGCTGTCTGACATTATGTAGTTCCGCTGATGTTTATAAGCCCTCTGATTGTTTTCCCGCGCACATTGTAAATTCGCATATATTTCCGCTTGAAAGACGAGGGCATGTTTACCCAATGAAAAGCTGAGCCTTACTTTTGGTTTTTCGCCATAGAGTCCTGATCCGGCACCCATCTCAGTCTTGGAACCGTCCTTGTATTAGATTAGACTTCCAGGAGGAATGTCCTCCACTCTTCTCGGTTCTTAATTAAGGTTAAGTGGAAGAGCAGTGGACAAATTTTGTCCAGCTGAACTTCGCCTCTAATTATTCTTAGCATATTATGTTTCCTGTATATATATATATATATATATATATGTATAATAAAGTCATTACTATACTATACTATACTAATTACCACCTCGAGTCTACACAGTATTTGGGAGTCATATAGTCCACCTTCATTTCAAGTAGAGGGCGCTGTATGCTCTCAACTATACTAGTGTGTTCTGTACCTAAACGAGGGTTACAGTGGATATATACGTTTCTCAAAATATTTGTTTGATTTTACAGAACAACTTCTCAACTTACAAAGTAACGTACATAATGATTTGTTCGTATTACAAATGGGAGAAGAGTAACTAGGGCTTCAAAATTAAAATACGTAATTAATAGCAGCAATATAAGACGAGCCTGGTATGACCTTGAGAAAGATTTAAAGATGCTCCCAGAATTTATTGAAAATTGAAAAATTTTGTTTCCACATTGTACAGAAATTATACAGACATGGATGATGCAAATGAAAGCCATGATGACTTTAATGTTGTTAATAGATTGCTGGTCAATTCCACCAACCAACAACAAAATTCCAATGATAGTATTGGTAATCAATATGACCCTTTTTTTAGTAATCTTGTAATAATTCTCTTCCTTTGCATTAGAACAAATTGGAGTTAGGACCAGAATAGATCATGAAATAAATCGAGGTGGTAGGGGTAGGTGTCCTCTTTGCAGAACAAGTATAACAGAAGCACCTAGAAAGATGCTAGTGCACTCTAGCCCGAAAAAATATGAACGGCGACAAATTTAAATTTTTACCTCATATTTGAACACCCTTTATTACTAATACTCTTATTATATAATTTTCTGAGAAAGCATTGTAGATATGATTAACTGAAATGTATTATTATATAAGATGGAAAATATTGTCATTCTTGGTGGTAAAATAAAAACCGATGGTAAATTCTAAGGTCTTGTTTAATGTTAAAATTCAGAACTTGGTGACATTTTTCAGCTGACGATTAATTGAGAGACACTATTTAGAACGCTTAAAAAACACGGCTGCCTAATCTTAGAAAACTACAAAAATAATTTATATTTAGCAATTAAATTACATTTTGTATTGAGACCATCCATATCGGATACTTATAGTGGGTTGAATATAAATGACTAAAGATGAGTAAAACAAACTGTCTTTCCCACTTGTTATATTAAATAGAATTCCACGACCCTCTAGGTTAGATGGTTGATTCCGGCACTTATTAATTTTTGGTGTGTCGTTAGGTAAGATTGCTTTAGATTTAAGCTCTGATTAAGTTGATGTAACTTTATATTATATTTTAGCATTTGATAATGCCTCTGAGCGAAGTAATTCATACAATGTATTACTACGTGGGAACGTAAGGCGATATCCTAAGTAAAGTGATACCTATTGCATATCAAGGCTTTGTAAATAACGATAAGAAATATTATAAAGGCGCTGACACTTGTCTGTACGCTTAGAATCTATTTACCATCTTAATGTGTGTTATATAACATTTCACGTTCTCCGAATAAAGCTTATAAAACAAACTCGTGTGCTTACGACACTCTCCTTACGGCTCGTGTCGTAAACTGCACACTCGTGTAAAAAGGTCAGCTTCACGTACTTGTTACACAATATACTATTTATTCGTAGTTCCTAAACGATTTTTGGTGACATTTTGCTTTGAGGAATTGGTGATACTGTATTAAATAATACACAAAAATACCTAGGCAGCCACTCAAGCGTCAAATTCAAATGTGAAACTTCTGTTAACTGTCAATCATAAATCGGAGTTACCAACCTAACTATGTTACTAAAATTTCCTCAAATTGAAATTCAATTTTTTTTATAAAAAGAAACAAATAAATAATGTAAATGGAAGCCGAAACAGAGAAAATAGTATAAAACACTCGTTACAGGTTACAGAAGGCAATTCGCGTTGCCTTCTAAAACTTTTGTTTCAATATAGGTACTATTTGTAGCCTAGATCGACGTGCTCCGATGGATGTTTCAAAGTCCATAGCTCCGTAACGACTCTCCAAAACGTGTAGTTTTTGAAGAATTGTTAATTAAAGTCTTGTAAACTTAGCAACACTGTGCGGTCAGTCATACTACGTCACCTGCGATATCACCAATAGCAACCCGCTTGATATAATATAACTGCATTGTACATCGTTGCAACATTTATGAAAGGCACAAGCACTGCAAAAATTTCGGATGGAAATTCTATTTAAACGAAGGGTATGTTGAGTACGATTACAGATTAATTATTTCTTTTGTTGATTAAACCACAGTTAAAAATCATTATTTCATAAAAATATGACACGACAAGTAAACCAGAATACGACTTAAGGCTGCTAATAACTCCATAACTAAAGAGTTAACAGCAAATTGATACTGGAGTTTTTCGCTTGGATTTTGACGTAGAATCGCGTGATATACATATTATGCGCGATTTACGATACACCCTGTATATTTATATGTTTTTAAAATTATTTATATTTTCTGTATTCTTTAGCTCGTTATTAAGGGTGTTGTATTTTACAATTCCCTTAACAAATACCGATTTAAAAGCACAGTTTTTGTTTCTACATTTTGTTGTACATCCCTACTCTTTCTTAAAATATTGTGGCATACCTCCCAATTTAATTTTATGAATAAAAATAAGACTACTCACAATACTGTCGTACTCTTAACCGCCCTAATATTTTTAACATATCTAATATTCTGCTGTATCTGTTGCATTTCAGAATTATTCTCATACTCTTATTCTGTAGTACCTAGTCTATCTAAAGCATTCTCATTAAATAAATATAACACTTTGTTCCACAAAAATTATAATATGGCAAAACTGGTTATTGACAATTTCTCATTGCTAAGTGAAATTTCTTAAATCTCTTAATTAAGAAGATTAGTGATAGGTAATCTCTTAACTAATGGTCACATTACACAAGCACTTTTAAGCAATATATTTGAGATAAATGTGGCCAATGGTCACAAAAGGCAGGTGGTCAATTTATTTACTAAATATGTTGCATAAGTTGATAATACCTTTAAGGTTATCAGTTTACCATTGACTAATGTTAAGTCAATATTACTTTTCCCTCGATTAGTGAAAAATGTTTGGATTTCCCTTCTTCATTCATATACACGAGAAGCGGTTATAGAGACACTACCTGTTGTTTCCGTACTCCTTCTAACTTAACGTTTGTGATTGGCTAATAACTTTACGGTTTTTTAGGTCAGTGACATCATTTTTGTGTATTGTTTTGGAAAAATAACGGTCTAGAAAATGTCTCAGAGGAACTATAGTTGTTAAAATACTGAAATTAAAGTTTATTTTGCCCAATGTTCGGTAATACATAGGCAAATACGGTAATATTTTTTCATTTCGTGTACGATCGTGGAGAGTATTGTTGTGGCAGTATTGTTATATGTTAGTATGTTAGTGGTTACGTTATAATAATATCCATTTGTTGTTTATAGCTTGTTCACGTGTTTTTTGTGTTTCACGCCTAGTGTTTTGTGCGTATGCAGTACATTTGTACCTATGTGGATTTTTAAATAATTACAGGTTAGTCATTAGTTACCAAATGATATTTGTAATAATCTTTGTGATGTGTATTATAACAGGAAATTCTATGGAAAATGTCTGAAACAAGTTCAAAGCTTAACCTCGAATATGATTTCGATTTGGGTATCACTAAAGAAGAATTTAAACTTGAATCCTACGAAGACAATATTAAAAGTGAATACGGTGACGATAGCCTTTACAATATCGAAGAAAAACATAACCTCAATGAAACTAATGCTAATATTAGTCAAAACTTTGGACGGAATACGAGAGAGGAAACTGCAATTGCAGAGAGTAGTGCACATAAGATGGACAAAATAAAAGTCGAAACAACTGATTCAGTCAATCCTTTTAAAGAGGATGACCAAAATAAAAATAAAGGGGAAAGTTTTGCTTGTGACGTTTGTGAATTTAGAGCAACTCGTAGATTCAGTCTTCAAAATCATAAAAAAAACCATTTAATAAAAAAAACATTTATTTGTAATGTATGTGAATTTAGGACTATTTCTAAAAGCTATTTTAAACAGCATTTGTGTATTCATACCGGGGAAAAACCATTTGCCTGTAATTTATGCGAATATAGGAGTGTAACTAAAACCAATCTGGAAAGACATATGAGTAAACATACAGGAGAAAAACCTTTCGCCTGTAATTTATGTGAATATAGGAGTGTAACTAAAAAGAATCTGGAATTACATATGAGTAAACATACAGGAGAAAAACCTTTCGCCTGTAATTTATGCGAATATAGGAGTGTAACTAAAAGGCAACTTGAATTCCATATGAGTAAACATACAGGAGAAAAACCTTTCGCCTGTAATTTATGCGAATTTAGGAGTGTAACTAAAAGCAATCTGGAATTGCATATGAGTAAGCATACAGGAGAAAAACCTTTCGCCTGTAATTTATGCGAATATAGGAGTGCAACTAAAAGGCAACTGGAATTCCATATGAGTAAACATACAGGAGAAAAACCTTTCGCCTGTAATTTATGCGAATTTAGGAGTGTAACTAAAAGCAATCTGGAAAGACATGTGAGTAAACATACAGGAGAAAAACCTTTCGCCTGTAATTTATGTGAATATAGGAGTGCAACTAAAAAGCAACTGGAATTCCATATGAGTAAACATACAGGAGAAAAACCTTTCGCCTGTAATTTATGCGAATATAGGAGTGTAACTAAAAGCCATCTGAAATTCCATATGAGTAAACATACAGGAGAAAAACCTTTCGCCTGTAATTTATGCGAATATAGGAGTGTAACTAAAAGGCAACTTGAATTCCATATGAGTAAACATACAGGAGAAAAACCTTTCGCCTGTAATTTATGTGAATATAGGAGTGTAACTAAAAAGAATCTGGAATTGCATATGAGTAGACATACAGGAGAAAAACCTTTCGCCTGTAATTTATGCGAATTTAGGAGTGTAACTAAAAGCAATCTGGAAAGACATGTGAGTAAACATACAGGAGAAAAACCTTTCGCCTGTAATTTATGCGAATATAGGAGTGTAACTAAAAGGCAACTTGAATTCCATATGAGTAAACATACAGGAGAAAAACCTTTCACCTGTAATTTATGCGAATTTAGGAGTGTAACTAAAAGCAATCTGGAAAGACATGTGAGTAAACATACAGGAGAAAAACCTTTCGCCTGTAATTTATGCGAATATAGGAGTGTAACTAAAAGCCAACTGAAATTGCATATCAGTAATCATACTGGAGAAAAACCGTTTGGTTGTAATTTATGTAAATATAGAAGTATACTTAAAACAAATTTAAAAAAGCATATGAAAATCCATGGGAATCAAAAATAATTTGCTTTTAAAATATACAATTTTAAAGGAGCTGTTGGGGTTAAAAGTGACAGAATAAGAACACAAGACGGTTTTTAATGCATTAGCCGATGATTCATCCGCCAAATCTGCAGTGCATCACTTAAAATTTTTTTGACATTTGCTGGACCTGATGAAAGTGCATCAGATGATTTCATTGTTGACTAAGGAATCGTTCACACTGTAGGCATTTATTTACTTTTTGGAGTTCCAACATTTTCATTGAATTTAAATTCATGTTCTAGTTTTCTAGTTAATTGGAAATTATAATTTTTAATTCAAATTAATTCTTACTAATATGGGTGTAAATATTGGTGTTGATACATTCATAATCGAAATTCAGGCCCAACCTGCAATTTACGACATGCAGCATAGTGCTAATGCGGACAACAAGAAAAAAGCAGGGGAAGAAGATACAACAGTTGAGGAAAAAACATAGGAGTAAGTCCTTTTGAAAAATATTATTTTGTTTTGTGTACAAATTTCCTGAAATATAATACGTAGGGCACTACAAAATTGTTGATGATAAAGCAAAGGAGAATGTCAGTTTTAATATTTATCTTTAAAACCAGCATGCGAATATGTGGCTTTTAAAATCTTTAACCATAGTTGATAGGTATTTGAATTTACGTCCTCATTACTATCAAACTAGCATTAAACCCCTAACATTTCTTCATTTATTTAATTTATATAGTATTTAAATCAAAAAAAGAAATTACTATAGAGTTTAATCAAACTGATGTGTTATTTATATTTATATTTACTTAGGTACATATGCTGTTATCGCACGAGAGTATAGTAGGGGTTCAAGATGCCACTTCACTATTCAAAACAAGTCAAGTGATGTAGAAATAATTTTGTCTGGTGTCCATTTGCTAAAATAGAATTAAATTAATGAACTAATAATTCACGTAATATAAAATGTATTTGAAACATTAACAAATAAAGCAACTTTTTTGTTAGTTTCTGTTTAATTTTTTTTATACTTTTCCGTTGTTCACACTGGTATTAGATAAGTCCCAGCTATTTATGATTGTAAAGGTTTAGCATATTTATATTAATTTAAAACTCAAATCATTAAACATCTTTTTCCCATTTTTTATTTTTGTATTTAAATTTAAAAAGTAGGAAATACCTTACTGAATAATCAAAATTTACCTTTCTCAGAACCCGATTTTAGGTGAACGGTGTAAACACTTTCGCAAAGACAAAGGGACCAGGTCATGGTATGGGACAAACGGTTCTATCTCCTACCCCAAAGTTTTCGCATTGAAAAATCTCGCCTCACATTGGCTAAGATTTTTAAGTAGGACATTAACCTGTGTTTTTTAGGTACCATTTTTCTTCTTTTCTACTTAAATTCGATTTCTACTGTTTTTTTTTTTTAATTTAAATGGTTAGATCATAAGTACAAATATAAGAGAAACAATGTTGGATAAAATATGTGAAAATTCCACTAAATGGGACAGTTGTGGAAAAGGTAGTAAGAAAACTTTAAACTCGGTAAATTTGATTTAATTTTTTTGTTCCTTGTGAGGCGAAAGAATTTGTAGAATAAATTAAAATGAAATTTATTTTTGATTTTTTAGTAATTGTAGCATTGCTGTTCCAAAGGAGGTAAGTGCCAAATTAGAAATTTTAAATTAAAGAAAAATTAAATACAGTTTACCTACATTTAAGTAAAGTTGTCGTTACATTTGTTGTCTTGAATATGTGCTGAAGTACTTTGCTGACTATTCACTCTTTATGTATGTGTGCCGTCAAATAAGTAGGACATAATTATTGAAAAGACGTAAGTAGAGCTAATGCCCTTCTGGCTGGCGAAAGAACGGTCAGACAAGGTGGTCACTTTTGCTGGTAACTCCTCCCTTTAGTGCTACTATATTCAGTGGCGTACGCACAAGCAGTACAATTTTTACTTAAATAATATAGGGGAAAGTGTTCCACAATGAGACAAAATTCAGTTATTTTTTTTATTAAAACTATAGTGCTAATCCAGTTTTGAAGTCGCAGACATAAACTAGGGTGCATTTATTATCAATTGTACATAATAAGTACTTATAAATGTTTGATTCATGACTTGAACAATCACTTAAAAAAAAAGTAAATTTGTCTCATTGTGACAAATGTATAGTTCACGTGAAATTGCGCCTGCGTCCTTGCTAATTGCGTCTTGGCTAAATGAAGCGGTAAGGCCTTATATGCAATATTAATTCAGAGAGCCTTGGCCTTATAAGGGACAGGATACAGTTGGCCTTGAAAAAAGAAAGACATATCGATCGTTAATTAAATAATCTACATTATCAACACATCATTGCCGTGCCAATTTTTTTTATAGGGTAAATTAGCTTTGCTTATAGAGATACTTATAATAATTTCATATTTTATTGACGGTATTTATTTTATTGCATTCCAATAAGTCTGAACACATACTTAACACCTTTGGGTAAAAAAAAACGAACGAATGTTACCTATATATTTTAATTTATTAATTTTAAGTTTCCATTCAAATAATAAAATCTTAAATCCATTATTTTGTTTTGAACTTTAAAAGCATACAAAATTCTAAGAACAGGAATAAAATACTCCTACATTTTTTTGTTCTTATAATATCGATGTTAATAAAATTTTGGACGAATTCAGATTAACATGGGAAATAAAAAATCGAAAATAAGAAATTATCTTACTAATTACTTTGTTGTCTGGTTCGTTAGGCACCAGTACGTGAATAAACAATGAACGTTCTATTAAGAGAATATTTGAGCTAAGACAGATGTTTTACAGTTTTACTAATCTTACCACAAAACTTAAAACTTCATAATACTGTAATTGTCTGCCTCTAGAATACAATGTAACATCTCTAAAAATTTTAAAAAGCTTTAAAGCTGCAGGTACAATTTTCCATTGCTTGAATAATATTGATAATATTTGAATACCTATTTCTGATAATGGGAGGAGGTGGTACGGTAGTGAGTATTGGCATGGCGCATCGCTTTGCACAGTTAAGCATCGGTGCCCATGGTCAGAGCTCGGATGGGTGACCCGATTCAGGCTCAGCTCACTACGGCTCGGTGTGCTCTCCTCGACAAGCTATGGGCCTTAATGGCCTGTTAAAAAGCTGAATGATGATGATTTCTGATAATGACTAGAATAAAAAATTCTTCATGGATGCGTCTATAAAACCCTTCGCACTACGCCTCTGCATAAATTTCATGACGATTTTAGTCATGCGTCTGTTTATAATTCAAAAAATTTCTGAATCAGCAATTTTATAATTAACTGTTGTTGAAGGCGTTTGCTTAAATAACATATTTATGGGAATTTTAGTAAAATAAATGTGGCGAACTCGCTTTTGTAATCTGTGGAACATCTGTTTGGTGTGTAAGAAAACAGTTCAGTGTTAAATATTGGTGAACGTAAAGAGGTTTGGAGTTGCCCGAACTACTTCAAGTCACTGTAAGTATATTCTATAAATTATGGAGATGTACCTACTTAATAATAGTAATAGAATTAATAAGTGCATGTCATTAATAAGTTTTGTTGCAAAATCAAAATCATGTGCTAAAATGATTAGGTATAGGTAGACTACTACAGCTAGAAATATGATGTAACGACCGATTGGACTGTGTCATGGTTAAGCGAGAAAACTCAACGTTTCACACATTATCGTGGTTGTGGTTGTAGCTGTTTACATTGTTTGTGATTTTTAAGTATTAGCGTTGATTGATAAATTTCAGTTACTTCAGGTAGCTTAAACTGGCTCCGCCCACTTATTCGGTTTTTGAATGATTCGGGCAAAGCGCTTTCTGATGATGCACGATTCTGTCGATGCGCTTTCGTGCAATGAGCGATTCTGGTTTTGAATATTCGGGATTTGAAGGATTCCGTGCATTTATTTTCTGTTGTAGAGTATTCGGGGTTTGAATGATTCTGTGCATGCATATTCTGGTTTTGAATATTCTGGATTTGAATATTCGGGCGTTGAGTATGCACCCATCATTCCAAAGAATGATTCTTTACTAATTTGATTTTTTTAAAATGGGATGTCTTATATTATTAATAAAATATGTTTGTTAAACTGTTTGTTTTTTTTTATAGTTTATATTAGTAAAGTTGTTGATATTTCATATCTAAACTATATCAACAATTGTTACCCATTGCGCCATCTATTGTGATTCTCTAGAACTATTACATGTGTCATCGTCGCCTGCGTTGATTCAAAACGGGGTTTATAAAGCCTGTCGAATTGGGCAGTTTGACAGTTAATCGACTAGTTCAAATTTTCTCCGTGGCGCTAGTTATCCTTTCACTGACAGCTGAATTTCTAATTTAAATTTGTTAATTTTTGCATATTCGTTCAGTTATACAACAAAAAGTACGTTCTAAAAATGTCTTTTTGCATCCCTCCTTGCCATAATTCTACAGATTTAGTTTTATATTTAGGCTAAATAACCAGTCCAATTCCTCGAACGTCTTCTTGGTTTGTGGGTTTGTGCCGAGGAAAAGTAGTAAGTATCTGCACCCTTCTTACACTCTTATTTAGTTAATTTTTTACACAGTCTCATAAGGTTCTGAAAACCTGTCTAAAGTTGAAATTTATATTGTAATACACTTTCTGGATTAAATATTAAACGTCCAATAACCCGTATTTGTTGTAAATCGTAAAAAATCAAAGCCAGTTGACAGCTGTCAACGATGGATAACTAGCGCTACAAGCAAGCAGTGGCAAAAATTTGCATAATGGCCATTTTTGCTATTCGGCAGGCTTTATAAACTCCGTTTTTAATCAACGCAGGCTACGTGTGTCATAAATGCCACTGCTCTATGTGAATAAATGTCAGTCTTTTACGAGTTATCAACAAACCTGGTTGTTTCATTGCCACCCTCCCGGTTTAATAAAGGTGATAGTTTAACATTCTAATTATTTATTTAGCAAATGTTTTCATGAAAACGTTTATTAAAGCACCTTTATAGTTTGTAATATACGTTTTCGATGGAAATATTTGCTAAATAAAAATTAGAACGTTAGAATTATATCAATTTATAATAAAATATCAAAAACTATTAAATAGGTCGTGGAATGTGGGTCACCCGATAGTTACGGCGCCGTAGACGTGCTTTAAAAGGTCAAAGATCTAGTTGACTACGACTATCACTTAAGAAATAATAGACTCTAAAGAGTCGTAGCCATCTAGATCTATGACCTTTTTAAGCACGTCTACGGCGCCGAACGGCGATATAATAACCACTTCCAAAAGTTCACTTATTTTTCTGTATTCAGCTGTTTATGCTTCCTGCTGTGACTTTTATTATCAAATTATCGTTATCTGCTAGTTATTTGTGTGTGTTTGTGCCGGGATATTTTTATACATATTTTTAAATAATCACAGGTCAGTCACTAGTTACCGAATGCTATTTGTAATACTCTTTGTGATTTTTATTATTACAGGAAATTGTATTAAAAATGTCTGAAATAAATTCAAATGCTAACCTCAAATACGATTTCGATTTGGATATCGTTAAAGAAGAAATTAAACTTGAACCCTACTTGGACGATATAAAAAATGAATTCAGTGATGATATCCATTACAATACTGAACAAAAACATGACTTCAATGAAACTAACACTAATATTAGTCAAAACTTTGGACGGAATACGAGGACGGAAAGTGCTATTATGGAGAGTAGTGCACACAAAGTGGAGAAAATAAAAGTTGAAACAACTGATACACTTAATCCTTTTGCTGAGGATGACCAAAATAAAAATAAAGCGAGAAGTTTTACATGTGACGCTTGTGAATTTAAAACGATTCGTAGATCCAATCTTCAAATTCATAAAAAGATGCATTTAATAAAAAAGCCATTTATTTGTAATACATGTAAATATAAGACTATTTCTAAAAACAATTTTGAAAGGCATTTGTCTATTCATACCGGGGAAAAACCGTTTGCCTGTGTTTTAAAATTAAATGAAAGTTTAGATAAACTAGTTACGATTAAAGAAAAGGAATATAAATTAAAGGTTTTAAAATTAAAATTAAAATTTCCAGATGTTAATTTTCCTGATGATGTATAAATGATGACAAATAAATTAATATTATAAAAGTTTTTTTTTTATACTTGAACTACTATTGATTGCTTGTTTAAGCAAAATTATAAGCTATCAGGTTTTTCTGATAGCACGGTTTTCTGCTAACAAATCACCTTGATCCATCAAATCATTTTCATCATTAGGTGCATCTTCAATTTCTGCAAAAAAATATGCTATACCGGGTGGATGCATTGTCTCACACACCATAGGGATTTCAATGGTAAATTTTTAATTTGTAAATATTTGCTTCCCATTATTAAAGTGACATTGTTATTTTGAGTTGTTCAAGTACACATTTAATGCATTAATCACAGATTAGTTTACATTGTTATTTGTTGTATTCGTTCGCCGCTGATTTTTTTGCAATATCTTCAGAAAATTGCAGCCCATCACAACCTATCGTGCGTACTATCATCCAGTTTTCATATCGGCCATCATTCGTCAATAACTTTCTCAAAAGGTGAAACTCGTGAAAATGAAGGCAGCGCCGCGTAAGTGTTTCCTTTTTCGATTATATATTCGAATTTCCTGAAATTAATGACGACAATGAATTTCATAGAAATTCTATACAAATTTTGCAGAAACTTCGTGTACTTTTAATTTCGCAAAACCTTGGAATAAATTAAATATAAATACATGCGCAATGCTCATGCTGTACTGTAGACATATAGTTTAGGATTGTAGTTCTTAATACTTACAGTAGTTAAAATGTATTTGTATTCAGAATCAGCTGTTTGTTTTATTAATTTTAAGGTTACCTCTATTTTTAAATACTTTTTTCAGGATGTTAAAACACAAAATATCCTAAAGTACGTTAAGCTTATAATAGGAAGTTTATTAAATTCCTAATAAACGTGTATATCCTTTGCTAAAATAAATTAATAATCCTCATTCAAGATTCTAGAGGCACGAACCAAAGGTATTAAAAAATAATGGTTTGCAAATGTAAGGTATGTGGACATTTATCTCCTGGTAAATATGGATTGGAGATTCATATGCGAACGCATACAGGAGAAAAACCATACATATGTAATAACTGTAACTTCACTACTTCAGCTCGCTGTTCGTTAGCAAGACACGTACAAGCAATGCATATAAAGAAAAATCGTTACAAATGTAATCAGTGTAATTACCAAGCATTTTTAAAGTGCAGCTTAGAAGTCCATATGAGAATTCACACGGGCGAAAAACCATACGAGTGTCATCAATGTAATTTTAAAGCTAGGCAGAAGTCAACTTTAAGAACACATATGCTGTTACACAGGGACGAGAAACTATTTAAATGTGAAAACTGCGACTATTCATGTAACCAGAAAGGCCAATTACGAATTCATATGAGACGACATACAGGCGACAAACCGTTTAAATGTACCAAATGCAAATTTATATCCGCAAGTCCGAATTCGCTAAAAACTCATTTACAAATACATACCGGAGTGAAGCCTTATAAATGTAACGAATGCGACTATTCGGCATTTCAAAAGGGTGACCTTAAATGTCATTCAAATATCCATTCCGGACAAAAGCTTTATAAATGTCCGGAATGTTACTACGCAGCCAGTGCTGAAACTTCGTTACGTCTTCATATGAGAACGCACGTTTACGAAGGATTGTGTGATAAATGTGGTTTCGCCGCTTCTCAAACATCAGAATTAATAACTCACTTAAATATAATTCTGTTTAGATGTTCGGAATGTCAGTTTAGTTGTAAAGATTGCACCAAATTTGAAACTCATAAAAATACTCACTGTTATAAAAAGTTCTATAAATGCAAGGACTGTGATTACGAAGCTGTGAAACAATCGTATTTACTACAGCATATGAAACGGCACAGTGATAAATCGGGAGAATTTAAAAGATTACACGTTGTAAAAGCGTCGTATATGTGTATGAAGTGTAATTATACTACATCATGGGCACCAGCTATTCATATTCATACACGAACTCATAGCGAAGAAGAGACGCATATATGCGGACAGTGTTACTTCAATACAACTAATCTTAACGATTTTAATTTACATATAAGAACTCATACTGGTGAAAAATTATATGAATGCAATAAATGTGATTTTGTAGCTTTATCTGGAACTCGTTTATTAGTTCATGTGAAATCACATAAGTAATTATTTTTAGTTGATAAAGTGCGACGTTTGCTTATTAAAAAGTAAGACTGGGCTCCTGCGAATCGAATAATGTAACGGAAAACAATAATCTGTAGTTAGTCTTAGTTATGTACCACCAAAGCGAATGCATGCAGGAAAATTCAAGTTATAATAATGTTGTTATGTAATAGCCAGACTTCATATATTTCCATTTACTGCTTTAAATAAGTTATTCCAAGTACTATGTGCCTATTAAGTGTGCTAAAATTTTGTAGATATATATAAAGTAAATAGCCTTCCTATTTAGAATTGTATTTATTAATTTAATAAATAAAATTACATAATAAAATTATTTTTTATCTTTTTGGGTTGATTTTTTTGACTGTTAATTTGACATTTTATAATATATAAAAAATACTTTGTAGCTCCGATTGCTGGGGTGGATCGGTCCTCGTAACACACTATATTATCGCACACTTCACAGCTTGTTATGCACTTGTCTCCATGCTTTCCTGTTCGTTACTTTCCCCCTCCAATTTGTGGTTCCTATTTTTTGTAGATCTTTTATTACTTCATCGTACCACGTTATTGTGGGTCTATCCTGCTCGGATTTCACAGGGTTTCCACTGCATGATAGCTTTTATTACATTTTCTTTGTCTCTCATCACATGACCTAGCCATCTAATACGCTGTGCTTTTATGGACTTTATAGTATCTTCTCCATTTATATCTTTTAGTTTGTTAGATGTAACGCAATACACTTATGTTATTAGAGTTGCATACCAACACTACCTAGTTTTCCTTGTAAATACTATACAAATAAATAGTTAGTACATGCTCAACAGTCGTCTTATTAACACACATATAACATAGTTCTTAGTATTTCATGGTTCATCCCTGCTCTGATCTCTCCCTCGCTGTTTCTTAATATTTTCCATTCAGAAATTCTTAATTCCTCTGCCTCTTTGTTTGTAAAACACATTACTTCTGCTGCGTACGTGGCTACTGGCCTTCTGGTCTTATTAGGCATAGGTTTTTGTAATTTTTATTTTGATTTTAGTAGGTTTCTATTTGCATAATATTGTAATGTAGTGAGTTGGGGCTGTATAATATAATAAGTCAAATAAAATAAGTTAATGCAATGCTGATGGTAGAGACTTGACTCACATTCGTTACGGGGGGTTTGCTTAGCTTTGCAAGAGGTTCTAATTCAAAGTCAAATTCAACTAACAAATCATGTATTTAACATTGGTGCTTTTAGTTTTACATGACAATATAAATGTTTCTAAGTCCCAGTTCAAAGTGCATCGATATCAATTCTTACAAGTCCGGATGCAAAATGCACACACATAAATTATTCTAAGTTCCGATTATATTAAAAGTTATACAAAATTACGTTAAGTCTCAATCACATTTAAAACGACTAAGTACATGAAATGAATTTAAATAATTTAACGGAAATATTTTCTAAGTCCATAGAATGACTTTAAATAATTTAACACAAATATTTTCTAAGTCCAGAGTTACGTTTAAACGACTAAGTCCGTTGAATGAGTTTAAATAATTTAACAAACATTTTACAAGTCCAGAATAGTAATTTAAGTTAACATAAAAACAATCTTACATGTAGTCACATCTTGCCGGGTGTCGATTTACTGTCGGTGCTGCTTGGATGATGGCAGGATAAAGACCATGCTCTGATACATTTCAGTTACGCTTTTATACAGTAAATCGAACCCCCTCTTACAATATTTAGTACCTTATCTTACGCGTGGGTATTGTTAAAACTGCATTAAAGCACGTAACGAGTATCGGGTTTCATTACTACGTGATTTTCCTAGCATTCTTAAACGCTGTAACTCGATACGCCGCACGTGTGCCTCTATTCAGTTAACGACCTTAGTAACTGAATGACGTCACATCAACACTCGTGTACAAGTTAATTTAACAACTTGAATGCAATTCAAGCTTTGGTTAATATTTTAATACTCATCTTTGTTACAATATGCTCTGGTGCCAGCTTGTATTTTTTTCTTTATCTAATTACCCCTTTTATTATTTCTGTTTAGCTGTAGGTATACCTAGGTAGTCAAAATTGTCAAAAGTATAATTATCTATCTTTCGGTTGTTGGTTCTTGTATTCTTTACTTTTTTGACATCTCATCAATTTAGTCTTTGCTTTATCTTTAGTCCTGCATTTTTTTGCCTTATTCTCTATTATTTCGAAGGTTTCAATTTTTGATCTTGTGATTATGACGACATCGTCTGCATAGGCGAGTACCTGCCTACCTGTATTTATTTATTTATTATTGTTCCTTTGTATTCTATGTTTAGCATTACTTTCTCTAAAATAATATTGTTGCTGATAGCATGTCACTTTGCCTTAATTCTGTATTTACTCTAAATGTGTTCGCATCTCCTGATGTTCTAGCATAGGTTCTGGTGTCTTCCAATGTTATTTGTATTAACCACGTCAATTTCTTTCATTAGTTATTTTCTGTTTACTTTGTAGAAAGCCTGTTTGAAGTTGATGAATAGAAGGGGGAGATGTCAATATCATGTTCGTGGCTTTTCTCCATTAGCTGCTTTCCGGTTGTAAAGCCATGTTAATAGTTTCCTATTATATTGTTTGTACACTTTACCAGTCGCCTGTGTAACAATATCGATAAGATCTTTATGCTGTCTAGTGTAATCCCTCGGTAATTCCGACATTCTTCAGAGTCTCTTTTTTTTATGCTAATATTATCACTCCTTCTCATTCTCTTGGTATTTTTTCATACTTGTTTTATTGCTTCATAAATTCTGACATGTAATGTTTCTCCTCCGTGTTTTAACAGCTCTCCATTTATCTCGTCTTTCCCTGAGGCCTTTTCATTTTGAATGTTATGCATTACGTTTTTGAATTCTTCGTTTATGTTGGTTTTGATATTTCATTGTCATTATTATCTGCTGTTTCCTGTCCTTGTTGTTGTTTTCTTCTTCCTGTCACACACCCAGCAGTTTTCGAAAGTGTTTTTCCCATATTTGTTTTATCTTATCAGGTAATTAAGTATTCTATATTTTCTTCATCGTTTTTCATCCCTCTTATTTTAATCTGATAATGTCTTTTTGCTCTCGTATTTTCCTGTATAGGGTCTTTGTGTTGTTGTTTCTACTATTCCCTTCTATATGGGGGCTCTTGATAATTTTAATGGCCGCACGGATTTTCCTGTTGAAAAAATAAGGGGTATTGTCAATGATCGAAGATTTTTCAAACACTAGCTTATGGCCAGGGTCGAGATGATGTTCAGCAACAGCTGGGTGTTTCACGTACTAACGTTTGTGTTCCGTACTGAGCGACCGGTTTCTCCAATGTACACTAAACCACAAGAACAGTAGTTGCTATAGACGGCTCTTCTGGTATGTCAGTGTATGTGGCTTTAACCCGGCTCGTCTCTGCGAGTTACGTGATTGGTGTACCGTTTAAAAACTACATACTGCACCATGTACCTAAGTGTGTACCCATATATGTAGGACCTTGTTACTCTGCCTCTTATTAGGCTTGTATTCGGAGGAGAGCCTCGTTAATATGGTGCTCATATCTACAAAGAGTAATTGACTTTGTTACTTGGAAACTCATGATAGGTTACATCCGGACATGAATTATGGTAAGAAGGGATGCAACAAGAGATTTTTAGAAATTTTACTCAACATTACTCTTTATTCAACCCACTATAAGTATCCGTAATGGATGGTCTCAATACATTGGTTTTTAATATTTATGTCTATAAAGGAGCATTCAGACTCAGAAATTTTGTCCGGAAAGTTGACGGAGAAATTTAAACAAACCAATCAGGAGGTGTGTAGAATTTACCGCTTCTTACGATTCAAATTCTACACACCTCCTGATTGGTTCGTTTAAATTTCTCCGTCAACTTTCCGGACAAAATTTCTGAGTCTGAATGCACCTTAACAGTTTCGTGTATTGATGATATTTATAAAACACTTGTGGTTTGTGTAATGGATTGCTACCCACAACCCACATATCAGTACCTTCTGTCAATCTCTAGTATCAACCGCCTCTCAACTTATAAAAGGCACGGTTCACGGTGCTGATATAATAGTTACATCCAAACTAAACAGTTGAAAGTTGGGCGTTGGGTTAAGCTGTGTATGTGTGCATGTTTTACGTTTCTTATTTTGGATTTGGACATTACTCGTGGAAATTAAACTTAAGGGCTTTTAAGGTAAGGAAATTTAGATAGTTCGTAGGCAGAACAAAATAGGACACTATGATAGAATGCACTTCGACAAGCCAATGCATGAGGTTTTTATTTTCTGGCCACCACTGTACACGTGTATTTTAATTTTAATGTAAAGTCTATTACAGAGTGTTATTCACGAAAAGTTCATTCAAAGGATAACCTGGAACACAACACCAATTTCGATTCCATTCATTAAAGCAAGAATTAAACTCGGAACCTTACATGGACGAAATTAAAATCGCACCCATTGACCGAATTACGTACAACACTGGCGAAGAATATTACTTGGGTGAAGTTTTCACCGATGTACAAATCAGAAGAAAACGACTTTTCTCCGTTATAAACTTCAGGCTGTCTTTATATGCACTTTTGAATTCACATAAATTACAGATAAATACCTTTTCTCTTTTGTGAACCTTCATATGCATCTTGAGACTGCATTTAATGCTTTTAAATTGGCATAACTTGGAACACAATACCAATTTAGATTCCATCAAAGCAAGAATTAAAACTTGAGCCTTGGATGAAATTAAAATCGCACCCATTGACTATTACTTACAACACTGGAGAAGAATGTTACTTGGGTGAAGTCTTTATATGCACTTTTAAATTCACATAAATTACAGATAAATACCTCTTCTCTTTTGTGAACCTTCCTATGCATCTTGAGACTGTGTTTACCTATGTTTATATATGCATAAATACGATTTTGAGAACGAATTTACGGATGCTCTTATAATCACATAAATTACAAGCGAATGACTGCCTTTGTTTGTATATACTTCTAAATTCACAGGTATTACAAGTAAATGTTTTCTCTCCAGTATGATTATTTAAAAGCAATCTTAAAAGTGTGTATAAACTCGTTTTGAAAGAACATATGAAGGGTCATACGATAAAAAGAAAAACAATAAACCCTGTGACATTTGAAAATGTAAAACTTTGTGTAACAACAACATCCAACATCACATGAATATTTATACGGGTGAAAAATTATCGACCATTTGTTTGATTCACTTAACAAGAGTAGAAATTAAAATTATCTACTTGTTATAAGAAAAAAATTAAAGAACACATCAATGGATGTAATTATGTCTAATTTAATGGCAGAAGCAGATAAAGAACTGCTATAATAAGTATCCATACGGGCAGTGAAGCAGAGAAAATGTTGCTGTTAATGGTTTGAGAATTCAAAATGATAATACTGGCGAATTATTTGAGAAGTCAATTATACAGGTGATAGGGAGGATTTAAAGGCTCGAGATATGATAAAACTTTAAACAAGCCACCAATTATCAGAACTCAAAGGACTTAAGTGGAGAAGAGAAAACGAAGTCAAAAGTAAGGCTCTCAGTTTTTTATCTGTATTATTTTCATTTTATATTATTCTCATCTACTTCGTCTGTTATTACCAATTCTAGCATTCCAGTCTCCAATAATAAACAAGTGTTTATTTCTCTTTCTCTATGAGTTTTTTATTTTTCTTCAAAACTGTAAATGTGTTTTTTGTAGAGAAAAAAATACTGCATTTTGTAATATTTTTGATTTTGCTGTAACGGAAAAACTGTGGCAGTTAATTTTTGCACTTTGACAAAAATCAGTGATGCCTTGGAATTACTGAAACAAAAAATTATTGTGTTTTAGCTGTCAGTCTAGCTTGTTAATTACACTAGTTAAAACTGTTATAATTTTATTTCCCATTGAGTTTGTTACATAAAACATTCTCCCTTCCCTTCCTGTTGAATATTTTGAATAAAATGATTTTCTCCCTTGTTGAATCAGTCATTTGTGAACAAAGACCAAAAAGTAACATTCTTCGTATGGAAATAAATATGTGAAACTTAATTTTTTGCAAAGGCCAATGGATAATTTATATTTCATCATTTTACTATCTAATTCGTTTTTAGCAGTTGTCAAATGTTCAATAAAAATTATTTCAACCTGTCACAGCTACTGTTTTGTTTCAGAAATTCCATAACATCAATGATTTTTGTTAAAGTGAATAATTAGTACACAAAAATCGAAAATTATGTAAAATTGCACGAATGGATGCCGTATTTTTTTTTCTACAAAAAACTTATTTGGACGTTGTTCTTAAATAATTAGGGAAGCAAATATTTACAAGTTAAAAATTTACTATTGAAATTCCTATGGTGCATGAAGCAATTCACCACCATGTATATGTATCTGTTGTAGCTGGAAAACATAATGTAATGATTAATCTTTCCTTTATAGGTGCAAACAGTTCAATAAAACTTATTATTTTTGAAATTTCTTTTGCAGCAAACTTGGGAATAACTACAACTATGTATGTAGCAGCAGTAAAGACAAAGAAGACACAAAAAAGTTTCCAAATTGCCATTCGGAGCGACAATACAAAACGTTTTGCATGTGAGACGTGAGACTAGTATAAAAATACTGCATTAATGAATCGTGTTCACCTCAAAAGTTAAGAAAATGAATAAACAAGACAGTTTATATACTTTAAGTTTTTTGAAATTAAATTTCTGTTCAGTTAATGTACTAACATTTATACTTATTTGTTACAATACCTACGTTACATTGTAATAAATGCCTTCTAATTTTAGCATAAAGCAGTTTTTAATCTATAAAAGCAACCTGTAATTTGTGTGTTTACTGTAATATAATCAAGTAATACATAAGATGCTATGAAAACAGTATAGGAGACCTAATTTGGTGAAATTGGCTGACCGGATAAGTTATTAAATTTGACAGAATGTTATTCAGTATTATTATGTGCCAAATCACAAGGAATCTGTATAGGGATTCTGTTCGCTATCGTCTCAATGTAGTCACATCGTTGGCACCATTTTATCGAGATTGAGCGATTCCGATTATTTTCGTTTGCTCTCGCAAGCTTTCGCCTTGAATCTGTCAGTTTTAGACGATAGCTAAGTTGGTCCCGAGTAGAATGAAATGTATAGCTATTTCACTTTGAAAAGTATCAGCTCCTTTTTCTTTTTCTAAAGTGTGAGCACACGGAAAGTTTGAACACGTTCAAATACCAAGACAGCAGGTAAAATACCTTTATAGTAAGAGCGGTGAGCACTTTAGTTGCAACGCTAATACCATTAATATGTATTATATATTATTTAAACGTAGTGTTGGCTGTTGGCTGTAACAAATATATTAGACTCAAATTAGTCAAATTTGATAACTTTGTAAACAAGCAATATGACAACACACTTGGGCGTGTCACGCGAGTCGATTGTCAGCCGCAGAAGGAGTTGATCGCGGGCGATTTAAAATATGATTGGATTAGCGAAATATTTATGTATTTGTGATTGGCCGAAATCATAATTCACTGCAGTGAATTATAGGTACTATTTTTCACAAAAATAGTATATTATTATATGAGCGATTATGACAGCCATTATTCACGAAGATGACGTTTGAGCCCACGAGCCGTCAGGCGAGTGGCACAAATCATCTGAGCGAATAATGGCCATAATCGCGAATGTAATACGATACTTTTTCTACACCTATTAAACAAATATATTAGACTCAAATTAGTCAAATTTGATAACTTTGTAAACAAGCAATATGACAACACACTTGGGCGTGTCACGCGAGTCGATTGTCAGCCGCAGAAGGAGTTGATCGCGGGCGATTTAAAATATGATTGGATTAGCGAAATATTGATTTTTGGATTTGTATTTGTGATTGGCCGAAATCATAATTCACTGCAGTGAATTATGAATCCATAATTCACTGCAGTGAATTATAGGTACTATTTTTCACAAAAAAAATGCTAATAATTGCAATATAATTAAATAGGTGTAGAAAAAAATAATTATCACAACTTTATTTTGATATAACACATTTTTAACCGGCCTAATCCAATGCTAAGGTGTACTCTACACAACACCATTTACTATTGGAAATAATGATCGTTATTAGAAGAAGTACTAATGACATGAATTAATAGCTCGACGTAATGGTGTTTTTAAAGTATTAGGCTGGATAAAGATGTCAAAATTTAGAGGTTCTAATAAAGGTAAAGGTATTGGCATTTACACACCGCAAGGTAGCATGGCTGGCAACATGGAGGGTTAAGGATTCGTAAGTCGCCTTCATACTTGGACAATTGCCTACCTTATCTACTCCTCCATGGTGTTTCGGTTCTCAATTATTTTTAGTAACTGGGTAGGCTACTTGATGGGCATCTGACTTGAGACTTGTGCACTGTAGTTGAGTGTCTTAACTTACTCGTCTACGTGTGGCAATAGGTAGATACAGAAAATATAAATAAATCATACTGTACATTGGCTTGCATATACAGAGTAGACTCGCGAGCCCCGATTATCAGAGGCTTCGGGTTTAATTCGACCTTGAACACTTTCGGGAGCCTTCAGGCACGTTCGTTTGACATCGTGTTTCACCACGTACTTGCTAACTGTCAGTTCAAAGACAAGAACAGTCAGTTTGAGTCTTTGAATATAAAACTACAGGAATGAGTGTAGCGCTCTAGTAGCCATAAAAAAAGTGCGACGGAAGTCGCCATTTTGAGCACCCATGTATGGCTCATTTGTAGTCAATTCGAAGTTATAATTTCAATGTCACGAGAGTGAATATCATAGGCGTCACATACATATTTTATATAGATTAGAACTTTGCAAAATATATATTTAAAAAGCTGTTTTAACCGTCATTTTTTTTTTATTTTATTTCTTGCAGCTTCTAATTTTTCATTGTTCATTCATACTTTTACTACATTTTTTTTGTCAGTTTACGTCTTTGAATATTTTATATTCAAAGGTACGTATCCCGTATCCATTCTAAAAGGTACGCCACTGACATACCGGAAACATTCAGCCGCCATATTCATCAACTATCTTGGTCTCACGTATGGTTTGTATAGCCTCATTGCTGTAGTTTTATTGTGGTAAAGCCGAGTATGTAAAAATATTAAAAATACATTTTAAGTACATGAGCAAATAAAATGATGAGCGGTCATTAATCTTAACACCGCTCGTGTCAGAGATAGCAACTTGCATTGTTAAGGAATGTTAAGAATGCAGGGTGTTGTACGGACAAAATCAAGGTTACACACGTGCCTTAGTTAAGTTGATCTTTTCCCACGATTATTTTAAGAGAAGGGATCAATTTACCGCATATAAGCGTTGGCCGAATCAAAGTAAAGCTATGGTTTGTTCCGGCCATCTCAGCCAGCAGTTATGTCGAGAAAATTGATACCCTTCAAGATGTCGTGCGATCGAATACACGTAAGATGAATTTATTTATTAAGGTTAAAACTTGTAAAATTTTGTGTGAATCTTCTAAGTTCCTTTTAAGGACTTAGCAGAATTGGTCCTTGTGTTAAGTGAACACTTAGAGTAAATTATAAATGTAAAGCTGGACTTGTAAAAATATTTGTGTTAAATTGTTGAGAGTCACTTTAGGGACTTAGTCGTTTAACTAAAGAGCAGGACTTAAAAGAATATTCAAGTAAATTATAAATGTATTTCTGGATTTGTAAAATATCTGTATAAATCATTTAAACTCAGTCTCGGGACTTAGACAATATTTTGAGTTGAATTATTTAAGGTCATTTTAGAAACTTAGCCGTTTGAATAAAAGCTGGACTTGCAGAATTTATCAGATTAGTTTACTTGGATTTAAACATAGAATAATTTATATTTGTCAAGCAAAATTTATCCGATTTGTCTCTTTGATTTAAACTTAGAATATTTTATATCGGTTCATGAATAAATAATAATTTGTATTAGTTGAAGTTGACTCTGACTTGGAGTACTGTGGGTCACTCAGGACTTGTAAGAATTATTTGTAAAACTCGAAGTTAATTCTGGACTTAGCCCAATTCAAATGTTATACTGTAAGAGCTAAACACATGGTTAAAATAAACGAATGTTAGTTAATTGAGACTTCTTATTCAAATACCTCTCGCAAATTAAGCCAAGTGGATCGACAAGTGACGTAAGGAAATTAAGACTCTACCAAATTTATTAAAGCTACCCCAATTATTATAGTTGAGTATAGATCATCATTTAGATTAAATATTAAAAGAAAACAACCAAAACCTTACGTTACATTATATTCTAAGCCGATATGTATACCCATAACCTATATCTATCAGCACACAGCAGCGTTACCAATTTTTCTCACTGGTCACTGTCAACTTTGAAAAAAGTCAATCATTTATACTCACCCGATACAAGGTGATAAAAAAGAAGTACATCTAGTTGATTTATAAATTTGTTTGCAAATACATTTTTATGTGCCGCTATGTTCATTATTAGTCTCGAATTGCAACTAGATCTATTATCGTTTACGCTGTCAAATGAAAATTTTGGAGTGTACTTTATGTACAGAACCTATCAATATCAACTTTTTTAGTGAATGTACTTAACGTCACACTGAAAGTAAGGTTATGATAAATCATTTGTCATTTTCGTAAAATTAAGTAGAACAAGGTAACAATGGGTTTATTAATAATACAAGTATCTAAGAAAGGAGATGTAGGATTGGAAAAGTGGTTAGAAAGGATAAAATGTAGGAAATCTTACTGAAAATGTATATACAGCCTTTTCAAAAATTATATATTTATTTAAGTGAGGGATGATTTCTTGCCTTCCTAAGCATTATTTGCATACAGCTTCTTTCTCTCTCTTTGATAATAAACTTCGTTGGTGCTTCTGTTCATCCATTTCTCTAAAGATTATGAATTATAAAACGTAACTTGAATAATAAATAATTTAAGTGTCAAAGTGAAAACAAAAAAACAAAAGCATTAAATTTAAATTTAAAGGTGCGCCAATCTCAAATCTAAAAATTGTTAATAGCCCAATAGGAATTTTCTTATTAACCAACACATTGTGACTTTTATGTCACGGGAGTTAAGTGAATGGATAATCATCTTGTATAATAGTCTTCGGCGCCGATGTAATAACCACTTCCAACAGTTAATCTATTTCATTTTTGTTGGTGCTTAAATTATTCCTTGCTTTTAGTGTTTTGTAAAGATAATAAACTAAGGTGTTTTGTCTGATTGTGTGCGCAGGGATACATTTTTATATGTATTGTTTAATAATTACAGGTTAATTACTAGTTACCGAACGCTGTTTGTAATAGTATTTGTGATTTTTTGTTATTACAGGAAATTGTATAAAAAATGTCTGAAACAAGGGCTAACCTCGAATATAATTTCGATTTGAATATCATCAAAGAAGAAATCAAACTTGAACCCTACTTGGACGATATAAAAAGTGAATACGGAGATGATAACCTTTACGATACCAAACATAACTTCAATGAAACTAACATTAATATTAGCCAAAACTTTGGAGGGAATACAAGGGAGGAAACTACAAATATAGAGAGTAGTGCACATGAAACGGACAAAATAAAAGTAGAAGCAACTGATACAATTGAAGTGGATGACCAGAATAAAAATAAAGGGAAAAGTTTTACATGTGACGTTTGTGAATTTAGAACGACTCGTAGATCCAATTTTCAAACTCATAAAAATACGCATTTAATAAAAAAGCTATTTATTTGTAATGTATGCGACTATAGGACTACTTCTAAAAGTCATTTTGAACAGCATTTGCGTATCCATACTGGAGAAAAACCGTTTGCCTGTAATTTATGTGAATACAGGAGTGTAACTAAATACAATCTGAAAATGCATACGAGTAAACATACAGGAGAAAAACCTTTCGTCTGTAATTTATGTGAATACAGGAGTGTAACTAAAAGTGAACTGAATAAACATATGATGATTCATACTGGAGAAAAACCGTTTATGTGTAACATATGTGGATATAAGAGTACAAGAAGAAGCGATCTAAATAAACATATGAATATTCATACCGGAGAAAAACCATTTGTGTGTAACATATGTGGATATAAGACTACAAGAAAAAACAATCTAAAAACACACATGAATATTCATACTGGAGAAAAACCGTTTGCCTGTAATTTATGTGAATACAGGAGTGTAACTAAAAGCAGTCTGAAATTTCATATTAAAATTCATACTGGAGATAAACCGTTTGCCTGTAATTTATGTGAATACAGGAGTGTAACTAAAAGCAAACTGAAATTGCATATGAAAATTCATACTGGAGATAAACCGTTTGCCTGTAATTTATGTGAATACAGGAGTGTAACTAACAGCAATCTGAAATTGCATATGAAAATTCATACTGGAGATAAACCGTTTGCCTGTAATTTATGTGAATATAGAAGTGCAGCTAAAGTAAGCTTAAAAAATCATATGAAAATCCACAGAAATGAAAAATAATTTGCTTTTAAACAATACAAATTTGTAGTTGGGGTTAAAAGTGACAGTCTTAAAAAAAAGCATATAAAATTAAACGGGGGTTTAGTACCAGACTGATTATAGTCGAATTGGCAATTCAGGTAATGCGCGTCATCAATCACATGATCAACGGTCGGCGTTACCAATAATGCGCTAGAAAAAAATGCAAAATGTAATTGCTAAATATAAATTATTTTTGTAGTTTTCTAAGATTGGGCAGCCGTATTTAATGACAAGGTCTATAAATTTTTGAAAATAAGAAAGAAATCGCGTTTTTTTATAGCTGGAATTTGTGCTTTTAAATCACAAATAACAAAACTAGTTAGTATATTGAAATAAAGTGCAATACATATTTATGTGAGTGCATAGAATCAGCTATAGAATGAAAAAATCAAATTTCAAGAAAATTAGTATATTAATTTAAAATATGTATTTCAAAAAACGCCATTTTTGTTTTTTTAGCAGCAAGGTATTATCCATTATAAGGTTTTATAAGTATAGATATTTTTTTATAATTTTAATTTTCAGAATGAAAGTTTATTAATAGAGGATTCACGCATACGCCAGCGCTCATTAAACGAACTAATTTTTGCATTCAAATTTTTTAAAATAAATACTTAAAATTTTGCATATGGGTCTAAAATTAAATTATAAGCAACTTTTTCAAAATAATTTTTCATCTAGCCGCACTTTTTTCGACTTCACGGTGATTTTATAAAATTAGCCGTCATATCAGTGGTCACATGACATACCACCGTTTAATGTGACCGCTGTTATCGACATTTCACCACAAATTAATAAATCACCGTGAAGTCGAAAAAAGTGCGGCTAGATGACAAAATATCGAAGAAAATTATTTGAAAAAGTTGCTTAGAATTTAATTTTAGACCCATATGCAAAATTTCAAGTATTTATTCTAAAAAATTTGAAAATGTCGATAATAGCGGTTACGGAATTCACTGGTTTACTTCTAAATATGTATGCAAAAATTAGTTCGTTTAATGAGCGCTGGCGTATGCGTGAATCCTCTACAGGCAGCTGTCACACATATACGGAAAAAAATTACCGAATTTGGTGAGTTGTGTAATTTTCAACGGCACCGCCAGAGTTGCCGTTGGCGCTAGTGCAGCTCACGTAACCGTTGAGTGACAGCAATTTGAATTTCAAAAAAATAAAAGGACATTCGTTTGTTGTTGTCATTCCAACGTGTCATTCGAACCAACAGATCTGTTCGTTGTTTGAGTGCCTTAAATTAAAATTTCTTTTCTATTTTGTGAAGAAACATCAACCATGTCAACTGTAAGTATAAATATATTATTTTAATTTTAATTCAAGTTACAGTGTTTGTTATCATATTATCATCATCAGCATCAATCAGCCCGTTTGTGTCCACTGCAGGACATAGGCCTCCCATAAATTTTGCCACCCATTCCTATTTTGTGCCGCTTGAATCCAATTTGTCCGGTTGCAATGTGTACGATACATGTTTTTCCATTATTAGACTATTATACTAAATGTCAGATTTATTGTATCAACAAGCTAACTCACAGAAAGCAGGGCTTGTGCGTGAGTAATTATTTCTTAATATCTTAATGTTAACATCAGTCTTATTTTGTGTTTATGAGATCTGCACATGACTAACCTATTTTAATTTATTTACCTTATTTTTATTATAAAGAACGTAATTCTATATTTGTATTTTGATTCTAAATTTAATGTCTATTATAAATTTATTGTCTATAATAAATGTACATAATGCAAATTTTGTTGTTTTACTCTATTACACTACCTTCAAAATATAAATCAGAGGTAAAAAAATTACAGGATTCAAAATTCGCGCCTCAAAAATAGTTCGTCAACGGCACCGCACCGTGCGCTGTTTTGTGGGTGGGCCTGAACTAAGTAATTTTTGAAAGCACTACTCTGACAAGTCTTTTAGTGTATAGTCGTTGATCCTCTATTCAGTTCCAATAGCAACAACAACATTTATTTGTCAACTTTATCACATTATATATTCAAAGCAGTGGCGTGCGGTCCATGGAAGCGGTGGAAGCACCGCTTCCCTTGCCTTCATAAGGCAAAGCAATATAATTTATTAATTTTATTTTTGTTTCAGCAGTATGTTAAAATTATTTATTTAATTTTCGCTTTTAATATCATGCGAATACTCATTGCAAATTAACGCATTTTGTAACGCGCCGTTCAACGTTGGCCGTGTAGCGTTGAACTTTACCGGGCGGGAAACATCGGCTCGAACGTCGAAAGTTATCTTGGGCCCGCTTGGGCCGCTCCGAAATATTCGCACAAGGTCCTGTATAACAATCGTTTGTTGCATCTGCGCTGTTGTAATTTCACATACGTGATTCTAGCTGTACGAGAAGCGGTGGTCGGTGGCGCAAGGCACATATTTGTACTTGGCTTTTAGTGGAGTAACTTTACGTTTATATCTCGAAACCGGTTCAAACTTCTCCGATTTGAATGATTTTTTTTGTAAACGTCGTAAATATAAAATATTATAACCTTTATGGGTTAAAATGACTCTGATTGTTCATTCAAAAATTTATTAATTTTATACAGGGTTGTCCAAAAGTAATGGGACAAAGACCAACAGTAGATTTGCGAAACCAAAATATTACGATTTACCTAAAATTACCTTAGTCCAAAAGTTAATATTTAGGGAGATACAGGGTGTCAAAGTCGAAATTTTAATCTTAATTTTTTGCTGTAATTTCAAAAGTTTTCGAAATATTGATATGAAAATTGGGGAAACTACCTTTTTTGGCACGAGGAACAATAATCCGACCTCAATTTTAACATAGCTCTTTATAGAATCTTATTTTCGCTACACTTAATACCTTTATAGCAAAAATGAGGTTCTTTTGAGAGCTACATTAGAAATTTTGAATAATATTACGTAACAACTGAGTCAGGTTTCAGAATTTTAATGAATTAAAATTTGTTGAATTATATTATTTCACTAGCTACAACAAATCTCGTTTTCCAAAGAAAGCTTTTTAGCCTAAAACTGAATTATGCCAATTTCTTTGACACTGACGTTTTGCATTATCAAAAGCTGTCACTTTTTGTACTTATCAGTAAAACAGAAGCGCTTCCCCAAGTAAAAAACTCACTGCACGCCACTGATTCAAAGGTTTGAGCGAGGGTTTGAGTCATCAGTCCTTGCCATTGCATACTTTGTTTTTTAGTTTTCACTGGTACCATCGTGTTCAAAGAATACTGGTACAGCGAAATTTTGGCTGTTTAAATTTGGTTTGAAGCCACATAATCAATTGCGTTAGCAGGCTATGACCATGAAACATCAACGTGACAGTTCTATGAATGAAAAATCTAAAAACTTGTCAGTTTGACAAATACTTAACCTCTATTTGACATATCCGATTTACACACAAAAGAAGTGTCTACATCAAATTTTGAGTTTTGGAAGTGTCTGCAGTAACACACTGTACCAGTCAGTATTCTTTGAACACGATGGTGCATTTAATGTATGTATACCTTTACATACAGTATTGTTTCGTGTATTGTATTAATAAATTACGTTTACATTAATGCAGCTATGATTTCATCAATTTTTGTAACCCATTAATCATTGATCTCTCTATTATCCGATTTTTTTCGTATCCGAGGTAGCCTCGGTCTCAATTAATTCGAATAATCGCGAGTATACTGTACATCGAACAGTGAACAGGTATGTATAATTTAAGTGAACTTCTCAAAAAAAGATTGTATCTGTAGTGAGCCAGTAACCGAGCAAGCTTAGCTTTAGCGTTGCCAACCAGCTGGTTTTAACCAGACATCCTAGATATTGCATTGAATATTTGAAGTCCTGTAAAAACTACAAATCGGACAGCAATTGCCAAGATATTTTGTAAAATGTTGTAAATTCTAATTTAAATAACAGAGAAACTAAAAAAAGACTATTTGAGGATATCGTCGGCTTAATATGCAAATGTCGTAAGTCCACTTTTGGGCAAAAATGAGTTATTAGTGTCATCCGGCGTAGAATTAGAATACCCATCGATTCAAGCACATGTAATAAGTCCAACAAAAATTGTGTTACTTTGAAATCGCCAAAACGAAAATGTATTAACTCCTTAAGCTTTGGTTTCCTAGGAAGCGGTGCCGTCATTTAGCGGCCGTAAAAGTACGGTGGGTGACGTCACGAAAAACGGTGTTGTGTTTTTTAAGCGAAGTGTTTTCCAAAAGAGCGGTAGCGCACACCCAACGTAATGGAGCGGTGCCGTCTCATCTGAAGCGGTGGGCCAGTACGGTACGAATCAGTTCAGCAACGTTTTTTGGCGGTGTGTCTTGTGTATATAGTCCAGTCAAAATAGGCATAACAGTTCGGAATAATTCGCGACGGCCGTATTTTTTCACCGTTTTTCTAACGTCACCCACCGTATTTTTACGGCCGTTAAATGACGGCACCGCTTCCTAGGAAACCAAAGCTTTAGCGTAGAAGCAATGTGCATATGTTGCAAGTCCGTCAGTCGCCATGTTGTGACTATACGATAAGTTTCGTTGTGCATTGTGTATCAAGAAAGCTAGTGGATTTATTATAAAGGATAGCGACAATATTATGTAAGTGTTACTACTTTATTTCAAAAATTTGAGCCAGCCAAATTATAGTTTTAACTTAACTTCAGTACTTAGAGCGCAGTTTAAATTTTAGTTGGAGTTACAACATTTTCCTTTTGCTTCTGAATCTTTTCATTCTTAAAGCTATGGAGTTACTTCATTTTCTTCGTCACATTAATTTTATTATTATAATTAATTTCATCAATGTTAAAACAGTTTTTTTTACACTTTAAATGCTCCATGTCTTAGATAATAAATAATTAATAATTAGTAAAACTAACAGCTGTTATTTTCATGCAATTTCAGTGTATTGGCTCGGTACAGTTCTAGAACGGCAAAAATCTTGAGCATGGCAACTGAAGTAGAACTTCATCAGAAGCATGAAGTTTTATCGAGCAATAATGTGATTCATGAGGCTGTTGCTAGTAATATTACTGAAAATGTATTTACAGAAAGTAACTGCTGCAGTATTAACAGTACCAGTTTAGAAACTATAAATGTATTATTGTTTAAATCTGTTGTTTTTTTGGGCGCGCCATATTGTAACGAAGTGGCTTTTTGATTATTTTCTTATGATGGTAGAGACTTATAGCCACTTCATTACGTGTGTTAAAACTTTGCTTATGCAAGAGGTATTCATTTAAAAATACACGATCAAACTAACAATAAATATATTGGTATTAATTTAGATACAAACATTATTTAAACTGGTCTACAAATATGAAATCCAAAACAGTTAACAAGTTCTAAGTCTGATGGACTTAAGACAAAATACAAAATCTTAACATTACTATCTACTTACATAAATAACACATCTTGGTAACAATGTGAAGAATGTTTAACCCCAACCCTTGACTGAGGGCCAGGGGTTCGAGTAAGGACCTCTCGTCTAGATCAGACATCGTAGTGAGGCTCTTGAGAAGAGACTGAATTTACTATGAAAATGCTCACGTATTTATACTGTCAAGATGTGTTCTTTCTCTCTTACAACTAAACATCTGCTTATGTTAGAACAAGGATTCTATTCATTCGTACATTGTATGAATATAGGTCACGACGTACAACCCACACAAAGTTAATATCAACAAATGCAACATTGTAGTACAATGGCATGATTACGCAATACAACCAGCTACATCGCCTGACTCATATTTATACAAGTACATCTTTATTAGTAAACAGAATTAACGATCCTTACTCTCTATTAAGATTATGAAACTTGAAACTTGTTATATCAAATACAACCAAACGCTAACTTATTAAATACATTTCTGATGGAAATGTTTAAGTTATTTATCAATTAATCTACTATATTACAATATACTGCAAGAACGCATTTCACTCCAGCTGCACAAATATTATTAAAATCTTCATTGATATTTGTAACTACTTCAGCTGCATCCTGAAGGTCTTTCCTTTTTTCAAACATTGGAGCAAACTTATTTTTACTTTTATTGTAAAAAGCTGATGTAGTGTCATCCTGTGAAAGCATGTAAAAACAAAATATGCTTTTTACACATAGGTAATGTACTTTCTAAGCTCTTGGAAGAAAAAACTTTTTGTACAACTTTACCTTTTGCTGGTTTTCGAAAATAGATTTCTCGATCATTTGCTGTTAGGGCTGTTAAAACCAAGACATCTATATCCTCCGAAACTACAACAACATTTTTTGATTCCATATTAATAGCCTATTAATGTATCGGCATCAGATTCTGCTTGACATGAAAAAATATTATTATCAGAAAGTTTTTTTCTTAACATATTGATAAGTCTGCTTTTATTTTTACTGTTACTAAGAAATTTCTCTTGTCCAATTTTAAGAGGCATATCTTCTTCGAATATTAAATCAATCGATGAATTTTTTGCGATCGGCGATGTCTTTCAATAGATTTTGTGCAGTCTTTATTGTAACCATCAAATACGACATAAACGTTTCTTCCATAATTATTTCTCAAATACCTCACGTAATGATCACATATAGCCCTAAGCTTTTCTTGTAATTGCCATTTGCATCGATGCAATAACATGCCTCCATCAACTACATACGTGAATTTATCAATATCATTAACATTTATTGACAGTTCAGAAAAAAGTTCGTAAAACGTTGCTTTATTCGATATTTTCAACTGTTTTAAAATTATCATCATTTTTCAAAAATTAACTTTCACTTTCAATGCCCTGTATCTCTTTAACCTGTAACATTTTACTTAGGCAAATTTGTCTCAAAATACATATTTTTATGTCTATTATCTCCAGTTGCTCTATTTCCCATAAGTCATGGAACACCCTGTATATATGTTCAAATAGTTATTTTTCTACTCCTACTATTGAAAGTTGATCTTTCCACATGATTTTTAATGCTGAAAGCAATTGTTTGTCGAAACTGTGCGACAAAATCCAAAAGTGTGTTGCAAAGTACTTTGCAACACACTTTCAAAATGGCGCCGGTTAACTGTATGGTTTGTTTATATTTGTGATATGTTTATTTTCATAGCAACGGACTTATTTCCATAGTGACCATAGTTTTCATGAGCATACTTAATATTCCACAAAAATTATAAAATTTGTTTTAAAATATTAAATAGTGAATTAAATGTCTTTCTTCTGTAGGAGTAGAAAAAATAGTGTGTAATAACACTTGTTGAAAGTGTTTTGCAAAACTCAAATGAATGCAGCCTTCGACTTCGTCTCAGGCTGCAACCTTCATTTTCGTTCTGCAAAACTGTACTTTCAACACTTGTTATACAAATTACTATTGTACAACTAGTAATGAAAGCAATACTTTTTTTCATGAGTTTGAAGTTTGATGCACGACGGCGAAGCCGGAGTGCATCAATCAAACGAGTGAAAAAAAGATGCTTTCATACGAGTTGTACACAATATTTTTTTGCATTTTTACATTTTAAATCCCTCAAAACAGGATAAAAAGGACTTGAGAATTGACAGTTGTCAAACTGACAATTTACAATATTTTATTTAAAGCATACTTACTTAATGCAAAATGTAAAATTAAATAGTTAAAAAAAGTGTTGCTTTCTTTGTGATTTTTTGATAAAAAAAAGTCCACTTTTTTTGTGAAAATGCACTGCCCACTGCCCTTACCTATCTCTTTATAGGTACTTGAGACTTTGAATACGTTTCGTACTTTGACAGATTGCAAATAATTGCGCCCCGTATGTTTTTACAAGGCAGTCTTTCGTGTTTAAGTTATTAATAACCGTTTTCAAATAATTTTCACTGTTGTAAACTTGGTTGCGGTTTTAACCAATCACAAGCAAGGTCACTTGCTCCCTATCTTATTCCACATTGCAATCTTAAAAAAAATATAGTATAAGTCTGATAGTATAAGATTTCATTTTAGAAATAAAATCTCAACTTTACAGTGGAAAAAAATACCTAGATAAAGAAATTCATAATTTTTCACTCAAAAATTGTAAAAATAAAAAAAAAATTCAAAACGTAAAAAATCCAAATATAAACATTTTAGTATGTAGTGTTGAAAACACATTGCAATAGTTCCACCAAAAATTTATTGATATGAAATGGGTTCCTAGGTATAAACCTAACGGCACTCCACTAGCAGGGAAGACAAACATTGTTAATACATAAAATCATTCGGATGACTTTCTATGCAATTCCTAGGCTGTTAATTAGTTGCTTACAAACTGTGTTATAGAAATCATTCAAATAATTCTAGTATGTCATTCGATTAGCTCAAATTATTAAATAATTCAGTTGTCTTAATTCAAATTTGCCCATTCGTATGTAAAGACTACCAATAAAACTAAAATAAAAAATTGTAGCTGTGATTTAGACGGTGATGTAAATAATATAAAAAGATATTGGTCCATATTCTTATAAGTTGCGTCAAGCTAACTAAAATCACATTGAAAATAAATAAGGAATGATATAGCCTTATACATGTGTACAATAGCGTGCCCATTTTATTTCGTAACCCCTTACTGGCTCTGAATAGGCAACACAAATTACACAGCAATGGTAAACCTTAACAAATGGTATGGGTGGTTGCCTATTTAAAATGCGTGCAATGTGCTGAACAGAAGTTGTTTCCATGGTAATTAATAAATATGGCTTTAAAGTTAAACAAAAGTGGGAGCCGGCCTCGATGGTTTTAAAGTTAGCATACTTGGTTTTAAATCAGAGATCTAGGGTTCGAAGTCTAGGTTAGGTCGGTAAGATTTTTAACGTGGAAAAAATAGCTGATAGTATGTCGTATGCCCTCTTTCGGATACGAGGTAAAATCCCTTTCCGGGGTGGAAATTGGAAATACCTTGGGTGTACTACCAATGACCATAGTAGTCAACATGTTGAAGTCCCTGACACCCAGAAGCCTATATTTTGCTGAATAGATAAACCAACCAACAAGCAGGTGGGAATACAAACTATCGACTGTATCAAGTGTCTGAGATGAAACCATCTTAAATATGCTAACGTTCTTTACATTGCATTTATACAGGGCGGTAAATTGCCTTACAGTTTTTTGTAGAGAAAAAATACTGGATCCATACATGCAATTTTACATAATTTTCGATTTTTGTGTAACTGAAAAACTGTGGAAATTAAATCTTACACTTCAATACGAATCATTCATGCCATGGAATTCGTGAAATAAAAAGATAGACTATTTAATTTTACATTTTGCATTAAGTAAGTGTGCTTTAAATTAGGGTTGCCAGATATCTCTTTTTTAGAGAACATGTTCTCTTTTTGAAGGTGCATCTTTCTTACTCTTTCTTTTTTGTGAAATGTTCTCTTTTGTTCTCTTTTTTATAATTTTACTTCAAAATGTACGTTCTTAAATTTGGGGATTGTAAGAATCAGCCTGCTAATAGCGTTAATGCAGCACATTAAATAATTTTTTTCTACACCTATTTAATTATATTGCAATTATTAGCATTTTTTTTGTGAAAAATAGTACCTATAATTCACTGCAGTGAATTATGGATTCATAATTCACTGCAGTGAATTATGATTTCGGCCAATCACAAATACATAAATATTTCGCTAATCCAATCATATTTTAAATCCCCCGCGATCAACTCCTTCTGCGGCTGACAATCGACTCGCGTGACACGCCCAAGGGTGTTGTCATATTGCTTGTTTACAAAGTTATCAAATTTGACTAATTTGAGTCTAATATATTTGTTTAATAGGTGTAGAAAAAGTATCGTATTACATTCGCGATTATGGCCATTATTCGCTCAGCTGATTTGTGCCACTCGCCTGACGGCTCGTGGGCTCAAACGTCATCTTCGTGAATAATGGCTGTCATAATCGCTCATATAATAATATACTATTATATTTTCTATTTTATTATATGGCAATAATATTTTATGTCACCTTTGATATTATTACCTTCTTAATTTTGTACCTCGATTAAGTAAGTACATTTTTTTATCTTAAGGAATAAGTTTTGCTCTGGTTTGAGAGTTGTACATAATATAAGCATTTTTGTACCTATACAATTATACGAATAGGTACATTATTTTATATTTCATAATTGTTGTCTGCATTTGTAGAAATGTGTATGCACATTTACCAATTTTGTATACAAAAATTGAACTTTTACGAAAATAAACACAATTTACAGCATTTAATTAAATCGTTATTGCTGTAAAATATTTTCCTATAAAATTCTGTGACACCGGAAAAAAGTTCTCTTTTTTTAATTTTCAAATCTGGCAACCCTACTTTAAATAAAATATTGTAAATTGTCAGTTTGACAACTGTAAATTCTCAAATCCTTTTTATCCTGTTTTGAGGGATTTAAGATGTCAAAATGCAAAAAAATATTGTGTACAACTCGTTTGAAAGCATCTTTTTTTCACTCGTTTGATTGATTCAAACTCATGAAAAAAAGTATTGCTTTCATTACTAGTTGTACAAATAACTATTTATTGAACATTTTACATTATTTGCTGAAAACAAACTAGGCAGTAAAATGATGTAAAATAATTTTTTAGCCACCTCTGTTCGAAAGTGACATTTTCCATACCTTGTCAAATGAATTTTTGACATCGAAAGTAGACGTTTGTCACCCGGCAGTTAGCACCGGGAGGCAAAGTACGGAGGAGAAAGCTCTTTCTTGTGCTTCGCCCAGATTGCTTGGTCTCGGCTGCCGCCTCGACCGCAACCTTCTGAGCTCGGCACAAAAAGTGCGCTTTCTACTCCTAGTGACGTAATATACTATTTTCTGTCGTCCTTTCGAAATAATGAAATTTTATGTAGGTACCTATTTCCATATGAAAAATGTCACTATTTGGTCTTGATACACAAACAACTATTACTCAATCAGTTCAATGGCGAAGAAAATTATTTTATTTAAAATATTCAACAGGAAGGATGGTTTTTAGCGTTTTTATAGAAAATTTCCATTTTTCCCTTTCACATAAAAATTTCCCCGGTTTGAGGGAAATTTCCCCGCATCTGGCAACACTGGCCGCTAGCAATAGTTTGAGAACTACTCATTCCCTTATGTTTGCGGTAACACTCGGACATACTAGCATAAAAGTCATCTCTTTCCAGCATTGCTTGAGCGGCCAAGCAACTGGTAGGTACGTAGGTCACAACCTAAACGCACATGCTCAATACGTACGTCTTCGATCTGTGCAATACGTTCGCTAACTTAAGGCAAGAGAAAGAAGATTAACTGGTTGTGTGCTCCGGTACCCTATGCATAAACTCCAGTCCCAATGTGATAGCGAATATACTACAAAAATTTGTGGAGGCGGTTAAAATTTGTTTAGCTTTAACTTGCCAATAAGCGCAATATGCTGCTTCCCGCTAAATTACCTTTGAAATGATTGGTTGGCTGTAGTGTCATTGAGTAAGGATTTCGTTATAGATGTCACCGCTGCAGGAATCCAACAATATGGCGACACCTTCCAAGATTGAAGTCGCGTTTTTAACAGAGTAACCCTACTGTATTATACTGTGCCTATAACAGCTGCGTTCGGTTATTCCACACTTTTTACACCAAGCACACCAACATGCACCTTTGCGTTCGGTTATGTTGTCGGTGTAAAAAGTGCGAAAATGGTAAGCGTTCGGGATTGTACGGTGCAGGGTCGTAAAGTGTGGATAGTGTAGCCCCACGCACACCGTGGTCGTTTGTTGGTGTACTCGGTGCAAGAGTATCTGAGGCGGGAAAACAAGTTGTTTAAAAACTACGTACTTGGCAGAAATTCAAATATGGCAAGTCCAAACTCGAATAATTTTCTATTTATATGTAGTGAATGTAATAATTCATTCAGCAATCAATCTGAAGCCGTGCAAATGTAGATGGTGACATACGAAAATGCAGTTTAAATTAAATTTAAATTGATGGTTTGGCATGCTGGGTACGATATCTTCTGCAAAACCATAATTTTTTTCTACATCATCACTGTCGTTGACTTCGTAATAAAAATGTTTGAAAGTATTGCATACCGACGGTAATGTAACTCTTAGATCTTTCCATAGTATTTCGAATTGTACGAATCAATTACAAAAATTTCGTAAACTGGACTTTTACGTTCCCGCTAGAACGAAGTACACTAGAGCGTTCGAGTATTTGACTCTGACGGTGTGCGCACTTAAATACACCGTGATACACCGCACTGGTTCTGCCTACACTCTGCACCGTTTGCACCTGCACCAAAATTAATAACCGAACGCAGCTTATCTATACCTATCAGCAGAGTTACCAATTTTTCTCGCTGTCAACTTTGAAAAAAGTCTCAACCATTTATACTCACCCGGTACAAGGTGATTAAAAAAGAAGTACATCTAGTTGATTAGTTGATTTAGAAATTTGTTTGCAAATACATTTTTATGTGCCGCTATATTATTGGTCTCGGATTGCAACTAGATCTATGACCATTTAATCATCTTGCATAAAGTCTTCGGCGCCGATGTAATAACCACTTCCAAAAGTTGCTACCTTTTTTGTTTGTTTATTAGTGCTTAGTATTCGTTGCTTCTCTTTAGTTGTTTAGTGTTTTGTGTGTTTGTGTGTGCACGGATGCATTTTTATATGTATTTTTAAATAATTACAGGTTAGTCACTAGTTACCAAACACTGTTTGTAATACTATTTGTGATTTTTTGTTATTACAGGAAATTATATAAAAAAATGTCTAAAGCAAAGGTTAACCTCGAATATGATTTCGATTTGGATATCGTCAAAGAAGAAATCAAACTTGAACCCTACTTGGATGATATAAAAAGTGAATTAGGTGATGGTAACCTTTACAATACCAAACAAAAACATAACAATGAAACTAACATTAATATTAGCCAAAACTTTGGAGGGAATACAAAGGAGGAAACTACAAATATAGAGAGTAGTGCACATGAAACGGGCAAAATAAAAGTAGAAGTAACTGATACAGTTAAAGTGGATAATCAGAATAAAAATAAAGAGAAAAGTTTTACATGTGACGTTTGTGAATTTAGAACGACTCGTAGATCCAGTCTTCAAACTCATAAAAATACGCATGTAATAAAAAAGCCATTTAATTGTAATGTATGCGACTATAGGACTAATTCTAAAAGTAATTTTGAAGTGCATTTGTGTATCCATACTGGAGAAAAACCGTTTGCCTGTAATTTATGTGAATACAGGAGTGTAACTAAAAGCCTTATGAAATTGCATATGCGTAGACATGCAGGAGAAAAACCTTTCGCCTGTAATTTATGTGAATATAGGAGTGTAACTAACAACCGTCTGCAATTGCATATGAAAATTCATACTGGAGAAAAACCTTTCATCTGTAATTTATGTGAATTCAGTAGTGTAACTAATAGCCATCTGAAATTGCATTTGCGTATACATGCAGGAGAAAAACCTTTCGTCTGTAATTTATGTGAATATAGGAGTGTAACTAACAGCCGTCTGCAATTGCATATGAAAATTCATACTGGAGAAAAACCTTTCGTCTGTAATTTATGTGAATTCAGGAGTGTAACTAAAAGTGATGTGAATAAACATATGAGGATTCATACTGGAGAAAAACCGTTTGTGTGTAACATATGTGGATATAAGAGTACAAGAAGAAGCTATCTAAAAACACATATGAATATTCATACTGGAGAAAAACCGTTTGCCTGTAATTTATGTGAATACAGAAGTGTAACTAAAAGCAATCTGAAATTGCATATGAGTAATCATACTGGAGACAAACCATTTGTTTGTAATTTATGTGAATACAGGAGTGTATTTAAAAGCCATCTGAATAATCATAAGAAGATTCATACTAGAGAAAAACCGTTTGTGTGTAATATACCTATATGTGGATATAAAAGTACAAGAAGAAGCAATCTGAATAATCATATGAATATTCATAGTGCAGAAAAACCGTTTGCCTGTAATTTATGTGAATATAGATGTGCATTTAAAGCAAGCTTAAAAAATCACATGAAAATCCACAGAAATGAAAAATAGTTTGCTTTTAAACGATACAAATTTGAAGGAGTAGTTGGGGTTCCAAGTGACAGCCTTAAGGCTTGTGTTTAGTGACGGTACCTGTTCACATTATTTTTAGAAAAACATTTTTAAAGAAGCCTGTAATAGTTGGAGTTAAGAACTCTTCATTTTCGTATAGACCAATATTTAAACAATTGCGGTAAATCGCAAAAAACACACTTTCGTTAAAAATATAGTAGTTATTAGGTGTAATAGAAACATACAAAATTATAAAGTGCAAACGTTCCCAAATAAATTAAAATTTTTTTATTTCTTTACCGTAACAATGTAAGACGAATGTATTGAGACCATCCATTACGGATACTTAATGTAAGCTTTGTGGTAATGCTCAGGCATTGAAATATTTTACAATACATCACGTACGACATAAATTGCGAATGAAATTTAAAAAACACACCAGAATTTTAAAATTTGACTGCATCGAAGTGCTTCGTGTAGCAGGTAAAAATGACCCATACTTGAAGTGAAGAGGGATTAGACTTTGATAGGGTCAGGCTAATAAATCTTGTTTAGTACACAAACTATGTATTCCTAAGAAAAAGCTGTAAAATGGTTTGTAAAATTCGGAAAGGTATTCTTGGACTTTTTAGTACTCACTTGAGTTAGGAAAAGTGCAATTTTTTCCTATCTAGAATGGAAAAATAAAACAAAAGAGAAACAATGAAAACACCTATTTTTTATATACATATGTTAACTACAAAATTAGAACAATTTTGTAATTAACATATGTACAATGTGTCCACGGATAGGTGATACAAGAGGAAAAACTTTTTTATTATTGATTTCTCAGAAAATTTTATTCTTGATAATAATTTTTGCTATGTTTAATAGTCTTGTTTCTCAGTTACTTTTCCTGCAGATAATCATTTAAGACTTAAATTCACAATTTTCCTCAGTATTGGTCTTTGAAAAAATTTCTGAAATTTTTATAATCAGATCAAGTAGACACTACAACATACGTTTAAATAATTTTGATACTTGTGTTTCCTTTATTCTTGAAACTTTCAATTTAGTCCAGTAATTTTAGGCGAAAAAAGGGCGAAACCTCTAAATAAATACTGGTGACGTTTTTTTGTTGCACGCACCTTCATTTTGACGTTACAAATAATGTGCAGAAACTCCTTTTCGAAATTGTGTTCGCTTGACGAATTACTTAAGGTCAAACGTCAAAGAAATCAGTTTTTTGCGACTATCTCGCTGTCTATTAGTTGTACGCTAATTTCAGTTATTAGAAAAATTGTTTATCTACAAAAAAAGTTACACACAAATTTTACGCACGACCAATAGTTTTCGAGATATAAAGTCGAGAGAGTATGAACTGTACAATGCATTCGTTTCTCCACCACCTTCGAGGTAGAATGCAAGGCGCGTTTTTTTTACATGGTTTCCCCGTTAGGCCTATCCATGATTTATTCAATTATGACATTTCTTTATCATTTTGTTCCTCTTCATTCACTTCTTGTTCTTATCCTTCTGCTTCATCTTCAATACAAGTATCGCATTCAATCATATTTGATGCTAAAATATCAATGGGATCGATATCATCATCGTTTATATTGTCACAAGATTCAGTAATATCACGAGAAGCAACATTTAAGCATGATTGGCCACGACAATAGCCACAAACTATGGAGCATGGTAATCATAGGCGTAAAACTGTATGAATAAACTTAAAACTTAAACAAACATTGAAATACTCTTCGACAATTTAATAAACTTTGATGCTATCTGCATTATAATAGGTTAAAATTGTCTAGCCTGTTAAATACTTACATGCATATTGTAACGTTTTTTACGACGTTTATTTTAAATAAACTCGGTTCGTGGTGTAAATTAATTTGTTAAACAAACTTAAAGTACGAAATAATTATAAAGAACAATTAAACACTAATGTAAAATTAAAACGGAACACTAATATTAAAACCGAACACTAAAGTAATTTATTTGTAACAGTTATTTATCTAACTAGTATTTATGATTACGTATTCACAATTATCGCCGCGCGTTCAAGACTATTGGGTTTTTGTTCGTCCGGCTCTTTTATACCTGCGCCGGCCTTTGACTCCAGAGTTGTGTGGATTTTTCTAGAAGACTCGTCGAATTTACTCGTCGGTTCGGGATCAGCTGAGGCAGCGATGATGTCATTGCATAATTTGTTACAATATTAAGAAAAAAATAGAAATTAAATCCATACTTACCTAATAGTAAATAAGCATCATCATAACTTTTATGATGTAAAATTTAATTTTAATACCTAATAGTTTTTCCGTAATTCATGCACGCTATTTAATAAATGTTTCTCGTAGACCCATTTTTCTTTTCCATTATTTCCGGGAGTAAGGAATTCATATAAAATTCTTTTAATTTTTTTAGTACATTCTTTAATTTTATTGATATAATTTCTGAGGATATGGTTCTTGCACTCAATTTTTTGTATAATAATGTTCGGTCCATAGGGCATAGATTCTAAAAGCTTGCGGTAGACACTACTGTCACCATCACCAACCAGTTTAATGTATTTCAGATCATACATTGCTAAGGAGTTCTGAAATTCTTCCACTATAATTGCTGTTTCTATTGATGTTGATGTTCCAGTCCAATTTTTATAACAAGTATGTTCTGGACACTTATTATTTTTATAAAAGTCTTTACGTGCACATATTGAACAAAATTTGTTTTTAACAGATACGTAAAGAACTTTTTTTGTGCGTAGGCCTACAATGGAAGCAACACCTGAAAGAGCATTGTAATTTGTTCGATATGATCTTTTACACCACGATCCGTCAGCGACAACTGCAATATTTGCATAGCTTTCTGAATTAACTTCTCCTAACTCTACTGCCAACCTTTTTTCTTCTTCTGCAGCTTTCTTCATTTCTTCTGTAGCCGCTTGATTGTAAATATGACAAACACTATCGTGATACGAAGCATAAGTACTGCTTGATGGAGACGGAACATCCATTGCAGCTGAAAATTCGTTTAGCTGGGAATATCCTGCACCAATAGACATTATGGCTGATACCGCTGCTAAATTAATATGCATCCGCGATGATGTATGATCTTCTGTAGATATCGTGTCTATTTTATTACAAACAGCACATTTAATTGTAAAAATAGACTCGAAGCCCTTACGTTGTTCACTAATTATGTTCATACGACTTCAGTGCATTGAAAGCGTGCATAATATCGACAATTCGTCGACCGGAAATGCTGTTGTAATTAGATTCGTTATCATTATTTTGCCCTTCAATTTGAAAATCGGGTAAAGGAGATAGAATAGAAGTTTCTTCAGCAACACTTTCATTGCTACAGTAATCACGATCGCATTCACTATCACTATCTGATGAATAAAATTCTCTATCATTGCTCGACAATTCGCTTGCAGATGAATATTTTTTGGCTAAATAAAAATTAAAGTAGTAAAGCCAACATTCAGGTTTTGTCTTTGGTTACGGTGACGATACAATCATGGGGGTCAAACCGAGATAGCAAATATTGCGACATTATGTTCAACCATGTTCAACCCGTTTCGAGAGATGGCGCGATCAAAGTTTTTATAAATTTTAATTTAGTAGATATCTACTTACTTCGCAACCTATTTTATCAGCAAAAACTGCTGACTCGCGCGAAAAAGTGTTTACATGAATACGAAGCGTAACGTTTAAAAACGTTAAGGCAACAAATAAATCTTTAAAATATATGATGAACGATCCTGACTGTTAACTGCAGGTGGGATAATAAAATAATATACTTCAAATGTTAAATTATAGCTATTAGTTGTGACGGTATGTTCAGAAGGTATATATTTCCCACAGAATATGTCAAACATTTCGAAGACAAGTATTTTACATTAAATAATATATAATCCAAAGATGCTGTGCCTACGTTAATTTTACCAGGTAATAAATAGAAATAATTATTTGTGGTAGTTTTATTATATTTTTGTTAAATCTTACAGAACCCATACATGTCGAGGATATTATTATAGCTGTTGAAGCTGTTACGGAAAGCATTGATTTACCTCTGAGTACATCAAATGTTGCGTCAACTGTTGAACTTCCACTGGAAATACCAACCACTTATCCAGCAGTGCAATATTCTTCAAGAAAGTGTGTTACCCCAAGCAAAAGTAAAAGTACAAAAATAAGTAAGAATAATCTTACGATTAATGTATTCTATTGTAACGTAATAACATGATTTTTACAACTCGACTGCAAGAAAAGAGCTGCGAAACCATTATCGTTATGCCTTCTACATCAAAAGGTGAGTAAGCCTATTTCAACGTCATAATTTTATAAAAAGTTGAAACTAATAATTATTGATCAATTGTTTTATTTTGCAGAAATCGCATTTTTACCTACGGAACAGGGCGATACTGGTACAACAGTCAACAGTCCTTATAACAAGAAGTAAGTTTAAATTTATTTGTTTTGTGTACGTATGCTTTGAATTCATCTGGGTAATGGTTGTTTATAGTGTTATAAATTGAAATTATTTTTAAATTCTGTGGTAATTTTCCCTTTTATTTATTTACCATTTGTTTTATAGTTTTTGTAGAATTACACTAAATACTTGATAGTAATTTTCTTTATTTAATATATTATATTTTTCTAGAATATATTAGTTTGTAAAACTCCAGTTTTTATAATTGTTATGATGTGTTATTTGTTTACAGAAATATATATTGTTTTTAAAGTTTGTTGTTTTTATTGTAGTTGAATTGGTATACAAAAATTACAGGTAATAAAAAATTGCATTTAAATTTCCCGCTAATTTAAATTAAATTTCGCGCGCATTCCGTATTTAGTTCCAACCCAAAATAAGAGATGGAAACTCGATTCGAGGCGCAGCTTTACAGTATTACCATCGGTGTTCTTTTAGTGTAATGTTCTGTGGATACAATAGCCACTTCCAAAATATAACCTATATACTATATATTATTATTTTTATTTTCTTTTTATGGTGCCCTCTGTACATTTAATGATTTTAGCTAAGAAAAACTGTAACTCAAAATCATTTACTTTTGAGATAAAGGTTAATTACAGAGTAATTTGTTACAGGGAGTTTCCTCAAAAAATGTCGTCCGAAGTTAAATCGGAGAGTATAACTTCGAATACTATAATTGTGATGTAAATGTAGTCAAAGAAGAAATTAAACTTGAATCTTGCTTAAACAAAGTTAAAAGCGAATTTGGTGATGATATTGTTTGTAACAATAAGGCAGAGTGCAGCTTTGGCGAAGCTAGCCTAAGTTGTAAGCAGATTGTTAAAGAAGAAACTGCAAATACAGAAAATATACATGAAACTATAGAAATAAAAGTTGAAACCATATCTACGAATGATTTCGTTATTGATCGACAAGACAAAATGAAGGAAAAAGCGCTCAATCTTGATGAGGGTGAGGGAAAAATATTTGCATGCGATGTCTGTGAATTTAAAACGGCATATAAATCCAGCCTGAGACATCATAAAAATGTTCATTTCAAGGACAAACCATTTACTTGTAATTTGTGTGAATTTAAAACTTCACACAAAAGGGTTCTTAAAGCCCACATGAACATTCATACAGGAGAAAAACCGTTCGCTTGCAATTATTGTGAATTTAAAACTGCGCACAAAAGGGTTCTTAAACAACATATACATAACCATACAGGAGAAAAACCATTTGCTTGTGATTTATGTCTATACAGGACTGAGCAGAAAGGGAAACTCAAATGGCACATGAAGATTCATGCGGATGAAAAACCATTTTCTTGTAATTTATGTGAATTTAGGAGCGCACATAAATACAGCCTCAAATTACATATGAAGGTTCACACAGGAGAAAAATCGTTTGTTTGTGAAATATGCCAGTATAAAACCGTCCAAAAACCAGATTTAGAATGGCATATGAACATTCACACGGGTGAAAAACCGCACATCTGTATTTTATGTGAATTTAAGAGTGCACGTGAAGACAGCCTCAAAAAACATATGATGATTCATACAGGAGAAAAACCTTTCGCTTGTAGTGTATGTGAGTTTAGGGTTATCTATAAGAGTAGCCTCAGAGGGCATATGCGTATTCATGAAGTAGAAAAACCATTTGTGTGTAATTTATGCCCATTTAAGAGTGTACATAAATTTAGCCTCCAAATGCATCTGAATGTTCATACAAAAGAAAAATCGCTTATTTGTAATGTTTGTAATTTTAGAACTGCACGTAAAAGCAGTCTCAAAATTCATATGATGGTTCATCAAGGAGAAAAACCATTTGCTTGTGATATATGTGACTATAGAGCTGCTTACAAAAACAGTGTCGTAAGGCATATGAAGGTTCATACCGGTGAAAAACCATTTGTTTGTAACTTATGTGAATTTAAGAGTGTGGGTAAATCTAGTCTGGTGAAACATATGATGGTTCATACAGGAGAAGAAACAGCGATTATTCCAACATCTAAAACTTCATTGTAGTGTTTTGTAATAGTTATTTAAGCATCAAGGGCGGTAGGTGCGTTTTACCGGTCGAGGGTAAATCTGTGGAGACCGACGCGTAGCTACTCGAGACCGGTAGCACCTACGCCCGTGATGCTTATTACAATTTTTGCATGATCCATGCAATAACCAAATTAAATGAATCTAAATTTGTTCATGTCAAAGTGACAATAATTGTGTGATAACTGTAAAATTATCTAAAAATCCCACTATCTAAAATGACAAAAAACACTCAAATTTTCATATTTTATTACTTACCGCCTCCCGATCGTTAAGTTAATGCTTACCGATCAGTAATTTGTAAGCATAACTTACTATTGTCATAATTAAATCAGTAAACATATCAAATTGACGGATCGTGCAAAAAATTATTAAAAAGTGCTTAAAAATAAATGTTTTATTTATATAAATATAAATCTATATTTTCAATTTTTATTGATTGACAAAAGTGTGACTCAATCGAACTTTATCGTTCAAGTTATAAGTCTTTCCTGGTTTTCAGTTAAGTTGTAATTTGATTCATGTGAACTGTTCCAACTTGAATTATAGCGGCACTGTCAGTCATTTATAGTCAGTATCTGCAGGGCAGAAAAGACGAGTATTGTTAACGCATAAAATTCTATCGAATTGCTAGGCTGTTGGTTGCTTACAAACTAAGTTACAGAAATCATTCGATTAATTCTAACATGTCATTTGATTAGCTTGAATTTTTAATTAAACTTTGCCCGTTCATATGCAAAGATTTTATCAATAAACTAAAATCAAAAATTGTGGCTGCGATTTAGACGGTGGTGTAAATAATATAACAAAATATTGATCCATATTCTTATAAGTTCCCTCAGGCTAACTAAAATCATGTTGAAAGCAATTGAAAGTAAACAAGTGTTGTTATAAAAAGCAATGAAATTGGTGACACTTAGGTCGATAAGATAGTTTACTTTAATATAAAGTAAGTTACGTGTGTGTAACCACGATACACTTAAACACGGTATGTCAGGTACTGAGACGAATTTGAAAGACCCACGCGCATGACGTCACTTGCTAGACAAATTCGCGCGAAACCATTGCCAAACACGTTTAAGGGTGGCTTTAGTATTGTTTATTGTGCTCGTATCGCGTTGTTTTGAGATTTTTTGTGTGTTTTTGTGCTATACATTTTAATAAAAATGGTAAATTGTGCTGTGGCTTCATGTCAAAATTATGACAGAAACACCAAAGGAACAAACATTAAATACTTTCGGTTTCCTAAAAGTGTTCAATATTCACAACAGTGGGTAACGGCATGTCGTCGACAAGACAAAATTAACTTAAAAAATGGTAAGATTATAATACAAATTATACACTAAGTAAGTACCTATTTATAAGTTAAATTCAAATTTCATTTCAATTAATAATTTAATTAAAATAAAAAAAGAATCTGCACAACGTTAAAATAACGGTTTTTCCCCCTTATTTAGCAACAATATGCTCAATCCATTTTGCACCCGATTGTTTCGAAATTCCCCTAAAGTATCGGCTGTTAAATTATCAACCTAAAACCGCCAGATTGCTGAAGGAAGACGCAATCCCTTCATTAAAGTTACCAGGAAAACTTATAGATGACTCAATTAGTAATCGAACAATGCGAATGGCAAAAAAGAGGCATGTCGAAGTAATTAATAGTATTCTTATGACGAACAAGCTTCGATCTCTAAAGAAGGACGGTATGAAAGTTATGCTGAAATTGAAAAGTTGACAGCAAATTCATCGAATTCTGAAAAGATTGTAACAAAAAATAATGAAGTAGTACCTCTTGATACAGCTGATCGATGTGAGCCTTTGTAAGTAGTTTGTTGTAAATGTTTATAATATAAGATAGTAGGACTTTTAATTTTTTTTAGGATTCCAAGTCCGCATCATCATGACAATGAAGAAATTGTTAAATTGAAAGAAAAAGTCACAGCTTTAGAAAAATCCCAAAAGGAGCTTGAACTGAAACTGCAAGAAATAAACAATAATAAGAATGATGAAATAAAAAATGTCTTAGGTAAAATTTTTACTACAGGACAAATTAGGAAATTATTAAATCCTCAAATTAAAAATATTCATTGGTTGCCAGCAGACATCGCTTCGGCAATTTCTTTACGAAGTGTAAGTCCAAAAGCCTACAGATATTTGAGAGCTAATGGATACCCCTTACCTGGTCTTTCAACGCTCAGGACTTGGGCTGCTACATTTAGTTTAAAAGAAGGAATTTTACATAGTGTTCTTCCATTGCTGAAAGCTAAATCGGTAGACTTAAGTGAAACTGATAGACTTTGTTTTATCTTTCGATGAAGTGTATGTTTCAAATCGAATAGATATTGATAAAAAAGAACAACAAAAAATTGGTCCACATACAAATTGTCAAATCATAATGGCAAGAGGTTTGTTGAAAAATTGGAAGCAACCAATTTATTACAAATTTGATCAACACATGACTATTGAAATTATAAATGAAGTAATTTTCGAACTACACAAGGTAGGATATATTGTAGTTGCAGTAGTTAGTGATATGGGTCCAGGAAATAGGAAGTTGTGGTCAGAACTTAATATAAGCTACGAAAAGTCTTGTTTTTTTAATCACCCCGCTGATAATTCTTTAAAAGTTTTTGTTTTTGCGGATCCTCCTCATTTAATTAAGCTTGCTCGCAACCATATCCTTGACGGAGGATTAAACATTGAGGGACATGTAGTAAATAAACGTTGCTTTGAAAAGTTGCTAACTTGTTCAGGTTCTGAACTAACACTTGCCCACAAAATTAACCCGTATCATTTGGAAGTGAAAGAATCACAGAGACAAAAAGTTCGACCAGCTGTCGAACTGCTTTCACATTCTGTGGCAAAAGCAATCGAATATTTGGGTGAAAAGGGGCACATTCCTAATAACTATTCATGGAAAATAGTTGCAGAAGTTGTACAGATGTTGAACGATTGGTTCGATTTACTAAACTCAAGGTCTAAGTTTATGGGCTGCCCAGAAAAGAACGGCTTTGGTACTGACTTAGAAAAACAGAAAGAAATATTAAACAATGTATCGAAACTAATCTTGTCAATGCTTGCTGGAAAACACAAAACTTTTTCAAAAGGGAATTTTATTGACAAATAGATCTTTATTGGAACTCTTCCAATATGTAAATGAAAAATATAATGTAGAATACATTTTGACCTCCAGAGTTAACCAAGACGTGTTGGAAAACTTTTTCTCATATATACGAGGAATGGGTGGTGCGAATGATCATCCCAATCCTCTTGATTTTAAACACCGTCTCAAGTGGTATATTTTAGGAAAGAATTCAGACGCAATTTTTACGTCAAACAAAAATACAGAAGGAACTATAGAACCTTGCTTAGTCCAACCATTAAATGCAATTGGCAGTGCATCTCTTCATCAAGAAGTTTGTTTAACTGAAAGTGCTTTCAGTAGCTTAAAAGCAAATTTTATAGATCAAGTTGAAAGTTGTAATGATGAAAACGATATTATAAATTTTTCATTTGTTGAACCTCAGTATCCAGAAATAAGACTTGAAGAACTTGAAATTTGTTACGAAAACGAACAGTTACTACAAAATTTTGAAATAAAAGATATTGTTCATAATGATGCCTTAACATTCATAGCAGGATATGTAGCTCACAGATTTAGAAGAAAATATGACTTAGGAGTGGCAACAAAAAATTTACAAATTGATAGTGCAACAGAAGATTGGTTGCATTTTATTTCTCGGGGAAATCTGTTGCATCCAAATGATAATTTGTTACAGGTGGCCAAATTACTTGAAACTGAATTCAATAAAATGCATGGTACATCTTTGGCAGCCGTTCCACAATTATTTACAACTTTATGTAACGATACAATTTCAAAACTAGACAATAATTTAAAAGAAGCAATTCCAAAAGAAGTGATTCTTTGTTTAGCAAGAACGCGGACTTATATCAGACTACGTGATTTAAATAGAAATATTTCTTCTGAGAATTGCCGCAGAAAATTGGACAAGAAAATGTCAAAATTTACAAATTCCAAAAAAGTTAAAAGTACGAGTAAAAAGTAGCATGGACCTATTTCTTTTATAAAGTAAATTAGTTTTTTAAACTAAGAAAAAGTTTTCTTATTTATTGTATCTTTTAGTCTTGTATTTTTGTTTTATTACGTACCTACATAATAAATATTATATGTTATAAAATATTAATAAGAATACTTCTCATTTTATAATTTATAAAACTTCGCTGGTAATTTTTACTAAATATTATACGTTTTTAAACTAAGAAAAAGTTTGCTTATTTATTGTATCTTTTACTCTTGTATTTTATTACGGACATAATAAGTATTATATGTTATAAAATATTAATAAGAATCCCTACTTCTTATTGTATAATTTATAAAACTTTGCTGGTAATTTTTACTTTAATATTATATGTTGTATTAATTGACTCTTGAGGTGATTATCATAAATCAAAAAGAAAACACTTGCTCAAGTAAAATTGTTTAGTTTGAAAATAAAAATGAAATAAAAATTTTTACTTGAGGAAAGTGTTGTCTTTTTGATATACAATATTATATGGGTTGTTTATTATAATAAATATTGTTTAGAATTCAAGCTGTTTATTTCATTTGAAGCCCTCTTGCTTAATTAAATCACATGAAAAGGGACAATAATTTATGGTAATTTATTTTACTCGCAAGTGACGTCACGAAGTACGACAGAGATAGCAAGCTACCTGCGCGCTGACATACCGTGTTTAAGTGTATCGTGTGTGTAACTAAGTTACAAGAGTAACTAAGTAATGTAAACAAGTTGTTGATAAAAATAGCCATGTAGTCAAATTGTAAAATTTTCACTGGTCATTAATATAATAATTAAAGGCTTAAAAAACCAACATTGCGTAATAACAAGGAACAATATTGCTTTATAGTGTACCCATTTTATATTTAATTTCATTTCGTAATCTCTTACTGGCTCTGAATAGGCAACACACGTTACACACCACACAAGCTGTATGAGTGGTTGTCTATTCAGAGTGAATGCGGGGTTACGATTTAAAATGGGCACATGGGCCGTATTCTCACCTCATGTTTAAAGTTGTGTTTAGCGTAAACATAAAACGATATAATTTTATATGTGTATAACAGAGATACACGATGTTGCCATGGTAATTAAACATGAAGTTAAATTTAAATATGAGATCAGAATACGGGCCAATGTGTTTAACAGAAATACACGATATTTCTATGGTAATTAAATAAGGCCTTAAACTTAAATATAGGGGTGCGATAGTGTTAAGGTTAGCATACTTGCCTTTAAGCCAGTCTAGGTCGGTGAGACTTATCTGAAAGTCTGCCCTCTTTTGGATACGAGGTAAAATCGATGTTTGGTACGATAAAAAATCCCTTCCAGGGGTGAAAATCCCTCGAGTTCAGCAAAATTCTAGCCGAATACTGCCAATGCATTGAAATCCCTAACACCCGCAATCCTAGATTTTTCCCTATAAATAATCAAACCAACGAACAGGTGAGAATACAGACTATCGACTGTATCAAGTGTCTGAAACGAACCCATCTTATACCGGGTGGTGCGTTGCCTCACGCACCATAGGGATTTCAATGGTAATTTTTAATATGTAATTATTTGCTTCCCGAATTATTTTAGACCAAAAGTGTAATGAAGTTTTTTGTAGAGAAAAAAATACTGCATCGATTGATGCTATTCTACACAATTTTCGAGTTTCGTGTAACAGAAGAACTGTGGGGATTAATTCTTGCACTTTGACAAAAATCACTAATGCCATGAAATTTTTGAAACAGAGGGGTGGCGCTGTGACACTGTTACAGCTCCACCCCTCTGTCATAATGACAGTCTGAAATTATTTTTCAATACGAAAAATGTAACTTTTTGGACTTGGTAAACAAATAACCATTATTCAACAAATTCAACAGGAAGGAAAATTACTTTTTAAAACAAACTTAACGGAAAATAATAGTAGATTATGTTATTAGGAGTAAAAGTGATACTTTATGTGACGAAGCTGAAATTTATTTAGCCGAACGTTAGTGAGGCAAATAATTGTAGCAAAAAGTGGAGTTGCATGGTTTTAGGGTTTCATCGACGATATAAGATATAAGGCATTTACGATTGTACCCTTCTATTAAATTTAAACAATGATTTTATATTACATGAGTACTGGCATTAAGTTAAAATGTAAGCAAACTATTTTGGAGCTTGAACAAATATCAAATTTAGAATAAAACTTTAAACAGTGGAATCAACCGATAATTATATTTTCGCGTATTTATTTCCAATTTTAAATAGTTTTGATTGAAACAGCCTCTATCTGTTGCATTAACTTTAAAAAAAGGATTAAGTATGGGTTTTTCCTTTTATTTAAGCGTTTTATTGGTAATAATCCAAATTAATTCCGATTATCGAAGTTGTACTTTTTATTATTTGAGCGTTTGTTGTGGCAAGTTTCTTGATATTTTTATTTTTCCTGAGTATTTCGTCACCTGTTGTATACTCTACAGTGTAGCATCTATATTGGTATAAGTATTTTATATAACTCAGAAACAAATGCCAATAATTCAAGTAAATTTTGCAAGAGTACATCGACACCGATGTTTGGGGATTTATAAAAACTTATAATTATGTTTATTGCCGGAGTGACTGACTGGTTAAGATACTTGATTACAGCACAGACGGTTTCGGGGTCGAACGTGAGTCGAATGCTTGTCAGGTGGCAGTTACTGAAAATAATTGAGAACCAAAACACAGCGGTGGAGTAGAGAAGGTAGACAGCTGTCGAAGGCATAATACTTACTACACCAATAGCAAATATCTTGGAGAGTTAATTTTAGCGAGAAAATTTCGACTTTGACACCCTGTATCTCCTTAAATATTAACTTTTGGGCTAGGAAAGTTTAGATAAATTGTCATATTTTGGCCTCACGAATCTACTGTTGGTCTGTGACCCATTACTTATGGACTACTCTGTATAGTATGCGAGACAACCGAAATATCTTCTAGATACATAAAACATTAAAGTATTCAAACACTCATTTATTGCAAAACTAATACAAAAGTATTAAGTTAATTCATGTTGTTTGTTAGGACTAAGAATCCGACGAGGTAGAATTAAATCCAGTAACTGGGTATTTTTTAAGAATCTTCTCTAGGCTTGCAGGTAATAAAGCTAAAAATTTAAATCTGGTTCCCATTTTATCTGTATCAGTCATCATTTTATAACTATAATCTAAGCTTTTTATTTGATCTTCTCTTGCGTTTTCTTTTAATGTTTCTAATCTGTGCTCAATTCCCATATTTAACAAGAAATCTCTTTGGCATATCGGTCCAAACGCAAGTGTTTCATGCTTTTCTGTTACAGCCTGTAAAGCAAAAAAATTAGTTCACAAACATAATTTAAAAGTAGTAATTTATTACATTTTTTAATGATGTAAAATCTACATCCGCAGTTAGATCGGCAGTTCCTGGTTTGACTAAAGGATCATGCTGTTGATGTTTTTTGAACGCTCTAAAAGTATCTGTACCTTGACCTTCGTGTCCGTAATCGGCAATTAAAGCCAAACCTCCGTGTTCTTCTAATCTTGCGGATATTTTCTGTGCTAAAACCAAACTTTCCGGGGATACCTCCAAGTGGTCTCTCGATTCGTCTTTTTTAATAAAGAATTTTCCGATGGGAGTTTCGTTCTTTGATAAAACGTAACGAAAGTTTCCTTCCACTGCCGGGTCAATATCGATTAAAACTTCTCGATAACCCTGATCGGTTTTCTGAAATTTATGAATTGGAAGTGCATCGAAAAACTCATGCGCGACTAATAATGTGAATGCATTTGGAACATCATCTAAATGTTTATACCAAGCGATTGGTACCCCACTAACACCCTGACCTTCTTGAAATACGACAGAATCCTTACTTTTCTTTTTATCATCGTCTCCGATGTTAATTTCGGGAGGTAAACACAATCGCCTAGCTTGTAAGTCACTTAAATGTGGGCTAATTTCAACTAAATGTACACTAGCTTCTTCCAGTAACCTAAAATGTCCAAAAACCCTTAAAATATCTTGACATAAAGTACCTCTACCAGGTCCTAACTCGACCAGTTGTATGGGTTTCGGCGAACCCGCCTTTGACCATTCGTTCAAAAACCAAATGGCTATCATTTCACCAAATACTTGACCCAATTCAGGAGACGTTATAAAATCTCCACCTTGTCCGAAAACATCGTTATGCATGTAATAACCACCTGCCGGGTTTGTTAGCACTTCTTTCATGTAGTCAGCTACCGTAATTGGTCCTCCTAGTTTTATTTTAATATACAATTGTTTTGCAATTGCTTTATGAGGCCTTGTTACGTTGTCTGATTTAACTGTGTAGTAATTTCGTGTAGTTTTTATTAATCGATGGAGAGTTCTTCGACTCATTAATTTGTATACATTCATCCTGGAACTTCAGTGTTTTTCCAATACACATTAAATATTACTAATCTAACTACAGTCAGGTACCTTAACAAACCGTTATATAAGTGTGTCTGTCGAATAAATTGTGTTTATTTAATGCATTTAATTCTTTACATATAAGTTTGTACCACATAACCTCACTTTTCTATTTGAAGTTCGTCCTTCACCTTCAGGGTATAACCTAAAATATATGAGAATTACTTACAGTTCAGAGCGAGAAAATCATAAAGATATTCAAAGGTAATGTTAATTAACGCATTTTGTTTGTAAATTATGTAAATATATACTATTTTAGATGTGGCCGATGATGGCATTTCGAGTACTTCGGGTTTATGCTCCGTACATAACTTTGCCATTTGCAGCAGTGGTAGGTTATGTTGGTTATAATCTAGAAAATTTCGCTTCTGATAAATATACACCCTTTAATGGTAAGTGTGGTGTTCATTGATGAATTTTATTGTATCGTATTCTAACCTGCTTGCCACGGAAGGCACCTAAGCAATGTTTAACCCTTTGTAAGTTCTCAACTTCGGTATGTAAAAGGTCCACTTGTTTACAAGCTTTCTCTGTGTCTTTTGTGAATTAAGAATGCTTTTATATATACAGCCAGCCAAAAGTAATCTGTTCGCTATTCAGTCTCGGAAAAATCCGGGTATTGTAGTGTTTTGCTATACCACATTTTGAATTCAAGGATTTAAGTTGTTCACACAGGCCGTCACAAGAAACTTACTTTATTTATTTTTATAATGCTTTATATTGCTTAATACCTAAGAGGTTAATAATTACCGAATATTTGACTTACAGAATCGATAAAGGAATCAAGAAGTGAACGATTGATTTCCGATGAACAATTACAGTCCGCCACCAGTGTCGAGGCCCTAAAATATAATGCAAATGTATTAGGAAAAAATGTTTCACCATCATTACAGCAATGAAATCAATCGGTATTTATACAGTTAGCGAACAAAGTGCATACCTCCTAACCACTTAACACTTATGTGATATTTAAATGTTAGTGTATTTAATAAAGATTGTTATTTAAATTATTGTTACTTAGTTATTTTTTAAATATGTTAATGGTGCTAACGAAAGGTTGGTCGTTCATCTACAGATTATTCCTTTGGAACAACTTGGAGTCGATTTCTCGTATTGTTGGAACATAACAGCTTATCCAAAGTTCACAAGAATTATAGGAACTGATATGCTATTAAGATACATTGTTGCATATTACTCGTTTAAATTTTGTACCACAAAATTCAACCTTAATAGACTTGTAGTTGTAGTTGAAATAAAACTCAAAACCTTTTTTATTAGTTATACATAAATAACTGCTATAAAAATTAGTTAAAATAAAAAAATACCAGAAAGCGTTTGACATTCGGAGTTCAAAATTCACAAATTTTAACTTTTCCATTTGACTCATCCTAACATCGCGTATTTTTGCAATTAAGCCAGAAGAACAAGAACGATTCGAAGGAATCAATTCATATTGCGAAAGGAATTTGATTGCAAAGTTCTGGCCCTAACAATTTGGTTATTTGACAAGACTACACCTAACTTAACCAGCAGGATTCACATCTTGGTAGTTCGTGAAATTCTTTTCGTGCCGCCAACGAGATTGAAACGCTGTGTGAGCTGGTGGCAAAGCAGGCTCTTAAAGTGTAGTGTAGTGAATACCATTTATTCATACTTTAAATTTTTTCACCAAATAATAAACTTAAAAAATCTGACAAGAGGGTTCAGAGTTTTAAATTTTCATGTCAGAAATGTCATTCTGTGGATGTGGCTAAAGTACCAATTCAAAACAATTCAATTTCACAGCCTACCCTAATTGGTTTTTTTATTGATCTGTTGTTACAAATCTACAGAGGACAAGCGGGCCAGGTCTGCCCTCTCACGAACTTATATTTAAATATAAGTTTGTTGGCCCTATAGATCTTTTGATCCAGCCCTGATCCATCTTAGCGAAGTTAATCTGATTTTCTTAAAATTATAACAATAAGACGCGAAATAGCTCATATCAATTTTATGACATCAATAATCAGGGCTTTAAAATAGCATTTAATGCACCTGTCAAGGTAGAGCTTTATGCCAGAGCATTATATTTGATGGAAATTAACACCTGATAATATAGACGTTTACTATTCAAGTTAACAACTCAGAGAGAGCGCTTTTCGCTTTATTTCACAAACTGTGTTTATATATTTCACAAAAACGTTGCTACCAACTACTATTAACATATTGAGCAACTAGATAATACTTAAGTAACTATAAATAAACCTAAACTTAAATGTTCTCATTTCAACACTCCCACTAGAACTGCACAATGATATCCTGAAGCTAAATTAAGTAATGGATTTGTAGATTGTAGACTGGAATTACATATTTCCATGAAACAGTTGATGCCAGCCTGAAATACGCAATCACTTAAAAATTCCAGAGGATATAGAAGAAACGGCAACCTATATTACAACATGCATAACTGAAAGTACAAGCAGCCACCGTTACTAGAAAAAAACCAAGACTTGTCAATTCTAAAACATTGCCATTGACTTAATAAAACGGAATGGCAATGGACTAGAAACCCAACAACGAAAAACTTAGTCAACAATAATTAGGCTCATCGTATCATAAGAGAACTACCAAATACAATCAACACTACTTCCCATTTAAAAACTTCGAAAATGGGCCACCCTGTACATTTTTATTTAATCAAATTTGCATTATTGAGATATCAGGACTTACTTATGTATATGTAAACCTGGTAATTTTCAGTGTAAACACGGTAAGTTTTACTTCAAATACACGGTAGGTCTATTTAAAATCGAGATCTAGCAATACTGGTACCGGTGACGATACAATATACACTTCCAGCTTCGCTTCGCCTACTTGTGCCACTTGTGGTACTGTGGTAGTAACAGAAAATCGCAAAAAGTATTCCAAGTGTTTCTTCGATAATAAGTACAAAATCAGATTCTATAAATTAATTGTACTACTTACAAAATGTCTCAGCCTCAGCTACAAGTCTGCCGAACTTGTTTGCAAGTCATAGACAACCAAAAATATTGTGTTAACCTAGATGCGAGTGATACAAATCCTACCGCCTTTGAAATTAAATCAAAATTGGAGGCTTGTGTTCCAGAATTGGTAAGTACATTTAAATACTATTTCACGACTCTAAGTTTGGCCAAATTAGTCTTAAGTTATTGTATGAATAACATAACCCCCAAAGTGCTGGGTTTGCAATGTTTTTGTTTTAACATATATGCAAATTAGATTTTGTTTTCTTATTTTTACCGAATTAATTTCCAAACTAGTTCGTTATAAAATGATATAGGCTGGTCCATCTTCTCCTAAGTTATTGTACGTTTTAATGCATCGGTTTTCAATTAAAGCTGCATATTTTAACTAATCGGTTATTGTACCACATTGAAGGTACTTATTAAAGTTTTAAAAATTCTAAAAGGTAAGTAAAAGATTGGTATAATTACTTTGAATTGGTTGTAAAATAGTCGGTTTGAGGCTGAACTTCGTTCCAAAAACTTTGAGTCTTTCAGACCTTTAAAATAATAGGTGATGGAGTAGTTTTTTTACTAACTCGGGGTAGTTTAAATTTCGCGGAATGGTATTGGAAAATCGGTTACTCGTCCGGAAACTTTACCTCTCGCCGATAAAGTTTTCCTTTATTATATTAAATACTTTGTAATGTAATTATTTTAATAATAATTGTGTGTTGCGAGTTCTGTTATTATTTCTTTCTTTCTTTTCAATATTTCAGACGATCAGTGTAGTTAAAAATCCTGTTATTTGTGGTCAGTGTATAGCTTCACTCGATACGGCATTCGCATTTAAAAGAAAATGTGTGGATGTTGAAGAAAGAATCTACGATCACCTGTTGGATATTGATAGCCATGTGGTGAATTTGGAATTTGTTATAGAACAGGACATCAAATGTAAAATTGAGCCCATGATATTAGAAGATGAAGATCAGTTTACCAACAAGGTTTGTAACTCCACGGAAAATTATTTAAACGGAACACCTACAATATTAGAGTGCCATACCGAAATACAAAACAATGAAGAGTCACATCCTGTGGATGTACCTCCCAATGGAGCTTTTCTTAAACGAAAACCGAATGGGATACTAGATTCTCAAACTGAAGTTCTTGTTAATCCGAGTTCTTCATTTCCTTCTTGCTTCGTGACATTATCTAATTTATCGGAAGAATTTTTAAAACTTTTTAAAAGCGACTCGGAGGACAAATTGAAAAATAGGTTAATACACGAAGCATATTCTGAAAAAAACGACAAGTTTATTTGTTTTATTTGTGAACAAAATTTTAAGACTAAAAACCAGTTAAAAGAGCATGAAAGTACTCATGGTTCCCAAGCGACCTTTTATATGTGTTATCCTTACGAAGTGGATCGAGAATCAATAAAAATGCATTTGTATAGAAGGCTTAGTAAGACGAGTAAACGTTATCAATGCGGTGTGTGTTTCAGCAATATATATGGTTCCATAAATGCACATTTAAGATCACATATGAACAAAGATCTACGCAAATGTAAATTTTGCAGACTGTGTAGGATTCACAAAGGTAGACGAAAACACCGTAAATCTAGTTTGGTGCAACAAAAGAAACCTTTGGAAAAACAATTGGTGCAACAAAAGAAACCTTTGGAAAAACAATTGGTACAACAAAAGAAACCTTTGGAAAAACAAAAATTTTCATGCGATACATGTGAATTTTTCACAATTAATAAAAATCTATTAGTAGAACATGTGAAAACACACAGGAAAACCGTTTCGAGGAAACATCATTTGGAGCAACGAAAGAAACCTTTAGAAAACCAAAAACCAGTGCAAATTTTTTCGTGTGTTACATGTGGATTTTTGACAGTTCATAAAGATCTTTTAACAAAACATGTGGAAACACACAAGGAAACCCCTTTGAAGAGACCGTTTTGGAAATGTTCATTGTGTGGTAGTAATATAACGAGTGCTACAGAATTAACCAAGCATGTGACCTGTGAACATCCTGGTGATAATTTTTACAAGTGTGGAGTCTGTGATTTTGTTATAGATAGAGTGGATCGTTTAAAATATCACATGAGAATTCATAACGGCATGAAGGCGTTCACTTGTATGCTTTGTAAGTTCAGAACTGATGTGCGACGTGAATTTAATGAGCATTCAACAATTCATACTATTGCCATGGACCAAAGAACGGGAAAAGGCGCAGATAATACGAAACAGTAGGAGGTGAGTTATACCAAATAACCATACCTTTTGTATAATAAGTGTTCATAAATTTGACAATAATAAAGTAGTATTAATTGTAGTCTGGTTCGTCTTTTATTCAGTAAAACGAAAATGTTGAGTGATTCGATTTATTAAATATTTAAATTTTGAGCTTAGAAAATTTGAGGTTAACCCTGGAGTAGTGGCGCTCATGTTACGGTAAAGAGCGGTGGCGCCGAGTCTGTCAGACTCGAAACTTTGAAAATTTTTATTTCATTAACTATTATCAATATGTTTTTTTTTTTTAATTTTTGGGATTCGTATGTATGCTTTCTATAACTAAATCGATTTTCAGGGCTGTCATGTTTTCTCAACATCAATAACATGTCAAAATACTAATATGGTATAAAATATACGAAAATTTTTAGAGCTAAATTGAAAAAAAAACTTTATTGCCTGAAAGCGATACAAAACAAAAAAAAACATTTTCTGAAAGAACAAATAATAAACAATATTACAAAGGCATGTCTGGTAGTGTCTCGCACACAGGGCAGCGAAATTCTGCATGTTTTAAACATAGAAATTTTTCAGAAATAACGAGTGGTGCTGTTATTTTTGTAAAAAAAATAATCAATAGTGTTTTCACTGCACTAGCCGATAGCGTACTATATATAATGAAGGTACTAAAAGGCACAAATTCCTAGCTCCCCCCCCTGCCTTTTCACATAAGATTTTGTAAGGCTTGAGTCTCAGAGACTCGGCGCCACTACTCCAGGGTTAAACATTTAAAATTAAACTCCTGTTTAAAAATTAATTTACTGTGTTCACTCCCCTGAGCTTTAATAATTGTCTGAGGTTGTTATTTTCTATGTTTAATGGATGTGTAATTCTTTCCTTGTTGTATATTTTATGCATTGTTAGTTCAGTAACATTACTGTAGAGCTGAATATAATTGGTGATAATTGATAATCAATCAATAGTGGAATATGGCCAGGGCCGGCAGCAGGTGCAAAGCACTCGGGCCCCAAAGAATATATAACGCAATATACGTTCTTTCTTTTTGAATACTGTTACTTTTTACCTTTGAAAAAAAGTTTCTTGCACCCAGGCTCCTTCATAGAGAAGGCCGGCCCTGAATATGGCCACTCCTAGGAGTTCTACTGATCCAATTATCGGTGTGGATAAGTCCCCTTAACCAATTTTTCTATCTCGCATTTAAAGTTTACGGTGTGACTGAGATTTGTTGATTATTCTTTTCCACTGCTTTCTCTCCTGTGTTTTTTCCTCCTATTTGAACACTTTGATTAAATCATCCACTACATCATCAAGCCACCTCGATTTAGGTCTTCCCACATCCGGATTCTACAATGTTAGCTTCTTTATATTTGTATTTATGTCCCGTCTGTATATGTGCCCTAACCATTTTATAGTCAATGTTATTTCATTTCATTTATTTACACCAAAGACAATCGGTACAATTGCATAGGATTAGTCTAAATATACATATGTATGTAGTAGTTAATCAATAAATAAATACCTTAGCAACTAACAAATACACAAAAACATAACATATACAACATAACATCAGTTTGATCCACTGTATACAGACATTTTTTGGTCAGGTACTCCTTTAGACAAGCTTTAAAGGAAGTGGTTGTTTTACAGCACTTTAGTTCGGAAGGGAGATTATTAAAAACTTTCAGACCAAAGCGTCGTGGCGACTTTAAGGCCAGTGAAGTATTGCAGTGGGGAATGTGAAAATTGGCTTCACTTCTAGTATGAAAATTATGAATATTATTGTTGTATAAAAAATCACCCTTGTTCTTATAAATATAAATGCAGAGTTCATAAATAAATAGAGAAGGCAATGTTAAAATTTTATATTTAACAAAAATATCTTTGCTTCACTGAACTTGTATTAGATGGACTGGTTGCGTTATTAACTAAGCTATTGAGATCCACAACATTTCTTTGTCTGTTGTGAAATCCGATTGCACTTGTCTTTTCGATATTTAAATATATCTTGTTTTGGTTGAACCAATCACACATTTTGTTTAAAATATCATTACAGTCTGACTCCAGGACTCTTATCATGTTCGTTAGAAACTATCACGGAAGTATCATCAGCATAGATCGTAAAAAAGCCTTTAGAGAATGTCATTTATATATAGTAAAAATAATATGGGCCCCAGAATAGACCCTTGAGGGACACCCATATTCGTTGTAATATATCCTGAGTATACTGTTTGCTTAAGATAATCGCTATGGTCAGTAAGACTAACATATTGTCTTCTATTTGTCAAAAACGACTTCACCCATGTTAAGGCTTTTTCAAAGAAGCCAAACAACAGTTTTTTTAGTAAAATCTTGTGATCCACACAATCAAATGCCCTGCTGAGATCACAGAAGATTCCAACAGGGCATTCGCTACCATCAATTAAATTAATTACCCTTAAATAAGGACCACTTTAGTCGTTTTCAAAATGTGCCGGAATTTTCCACAACAGAACGAAAGATTAACTAGATAAGTAACGGGATTGATAATAACATGTAAAATCTTTTTAAGGAGGAACGCAGGAACATTGTCAAACCCTGCTGAGTTATTACTTTTAATTTTTGATGAAATTAATTCAAAAAATTCCCCGGTCGTATAAGGACATAGTCTGAATTTGTTGCCTGTATTCATGTTTTCATTATTCATACCAACGTTGTTTACATTATTAGAAATTTGACTTATTATTTGTATAAGGGCCAGGGTGGTAAGAGCGTCAGGCTAGCGTTGCGCTAGTCCCCGGTTCGAATCTCGCTGGGTGCAAGATTTCCCGGAGATCGGTATCGAGCCCTGGTGACCATTCGTCGTTGGGCAGCTAATTAACGACGCTGTCCTCCGAATACAGGCCTACGAGGTAGAGTAACAAGGTTCTATACGTCCACACACTTACCCTATACACATGGTGCTGTATGTAGGCAAAAAACGGCGCACTAATCGCGTAACTCGCAAGCGGGCCCGATTGTGCATTTCACGCGTAAGACCACATACGCTAACGCACTAGCCTCAACACCGAAAGGTATAGAGGTCAACGATTACAATACGGTATTATTCTTGACATGAATACAAAATTAAATTTGCAGAAGAGAGTAAATTTGTTTATTTTTTGTATCTTTTTCATGTTTTGTAATTTTTGGAACAGCGTTTAGTTTTTAATCTGCATCTTTGAAATCGAAATGCAAAATACATAGTTGCGACCTTTCTGAAGGTAGATTTTCTTAAGTAAAATAAGAGTAACTTTTGTAATATGTTTATTAAATTAAAAATATTAATAACAAATAGAAAAACCTGTGAAATCTCCTCCTGCTGTGATACTAATTACCCACAAAAACTATTTGACTTTGTTACTTGGAAACTCAGGATAGGTTACGCCCGGACTTGAATTATGGCAAGAAGGGATGTAACAAGACAATTTTAGAAAGTAATTTTTGTTGAATAATCAATAATTAACAAATTAATTTATATTAGAAATATCGCTGTCGATGAAAGGATAACTAGCGCCACGGACAAAATCTGAATTTACTGTAAAATAGCCCTATTCGGTAGGCTTTATAAACCCCGTTTTTAATAAACGCAGGCGACGGACAAGATCAAGGACCAGTACGCAGTTTTTCAATAGATGGCACTTCGCCGAAAATGTCACTTTAGTTAAAATTAAAAAAAAATTGTAACTGTTTTTTATTAATTTCCATATATTCATTCATATCATTTCCAAAAGCATGAAAATGCTAAAATATAAGTCACTTTTGTTCATGTTCTGGCTGTTTAGATAATGATTTATATTTCTTTGCCATTTCAAGGATGAAACATGCGTAATTAATTATTTACTAATATAAATGCAGTTAAACAGTAGCGTATTACTTAAACCAAAAACCACAAATTGAAAATTCCAATTCAAACTTTTACTACTATAAAATCTTCACAACCTCTTCAGGAACTAATGCCAAGGTTGAAAAAGCGTGGAACCAAAAAGCACCAATTTATCTTATTCATAAATAGAGCAAATAGACACCGGAATTGGTTTGTCGACCAGGCGGTAAAATTAACAGTTTTAAATTTACATATGTACCTATACTAAAAAAAATTATACAAAATCATTAAAAGGAAACCAGTAAGACTTTCAAAGCTTCAGCAAATACTTTAGTCAGAATTGTAGGATTTTTGTTGTTGCAATAAACACCTTCGATCGACATATAGCCACTGCCAGGAAGAGTCAATTTATTTTTATTGCAGTTTATTTATTATTATAAAACAAAAACAACATTTTGTTAGAAAACACAACATGACTAAAACTAAAACTTATATTTATTCACACTTTTGCTACCAGCCTTACAGATTACAGACGAGTACTTGATTCGATTCTAACAGAAACTCTGCTTAGTCCGGCTCAGACTGAAATTTAATTATATTTAAAATAAAGTAATTATGCTTATTGAACTTAAAGTAACCCAATTTTATCTTTCAACTAGCAAAGAAAGATAGATCCTTATCTAAAAGGTGCAGAAGACAAACAAGGATAACAATATTTAGGCATTGCCACCCTTTGAAAAGGTTAAACGATACGAATATTGAAACGTAATGGGTTTCTGTCCAATATTGTTTAGAAGTTAAATAAAATAAGTTCATTAAATTTAGATAAAATTATTTAACCAACTACGCCACGTGGGGTTTGCTTTACTTTGCGAGAGGTTTAATATTTAAAGTCAAATTCAACTAACATAACATATATTGTCCGAACTTTGAATTATTGTTTTACAAATATTGTTTAAAGACAAGTCGCAAATAAACACTTAAACAATTTTAAAGACGAGTTACAAACGGTGAAATTAATAAATAAAACAAAGGGTTAAACCCAAACTATTAGCAAGCCTTACTATGAATTGAAATACATTTAAATTAAATACAGAAAAATATTCTTAACATACAAATTGTAGGAGACCACTCAGTACGAAGGATGGGACCTGGCTTCTGAACAACATGACTGCACAATTCCTTATGTAAGACCAGTCCCCCACCTTGTACCACGAACGTGCTAATCTGTATATTTTAAAGAATACATCACTTTATGCAACTGTGTGAGATGCAGGTGTCCAACCTTGATCTATAAATAATATTAGATATCATATTACATGCAGCTGCATAAGTGAGTCATCTCAACACGTCATATCAAGCGCGTGCAACTAGAAGGCCACTTTATCACAATATTTGAAAATTAATAAAAAAACTGTTAGCTTCTGTCACTTTTAATAAGCAATTACTTATATTTTTCACGTTTGGATGTTTTTAGCACTACAGGTAATGCTTAAGTTAATATTTCAGTTGTAGAATGTTGCATGTTTAGTTTAAACGCGTTTTAGTGCATTTGCAATAAACAAATTACTTCCTGGTTAGATTAACTTACCTCAGTAGCTTTCTTGTCACCATTTAACTGTACAACCTGGTGCACTATGACGTTAATGAATTTACTTCTAAAAGACAATTACGGTGTTCCATAACTTTTGAAAATAGAAATTCTTCGTATATAAGATTTATTGTAACTAAAAACCTTCAACCACGTAACCTGCGTTGTGCATTGCACCCGTAAAAACCACATAAGTTAACACACCAGTCTCGACACCGAAAGGTAAAGGAGGTTACGCATACAGACAGATCTGTTTTATGAAATTGATTTGTTGCAGGTTCAAACCTAGCACCATTTAGTAGATCAGAGATGATTATTTCCATGTTTTTAGCATATTTTTAAGATCGAAGGCCTTCTCGCAATCGATAAGTGCCAGATAGAGGTATATTCCGTACTTTCTCTAATAAATTTCTTACTGCCTGCAGGTGGTCGATTGTTCTGTACGCTTTGAAAAGGCCTGCTTGTTCAGGCGGTTGTAAGAAGTTAAGCTCAATCAATTAGCTATTATTGTGGTTAATAATTTACATAATTGTGTCAATAGACTAATGGGGCAATAGTTCCCATTTGTCAGGTATTTTGCCTTCTTCTATGCATTCATCTAGTGATTTTACGGTGTTGGATAATTTCTAATTTGTCTCCTCCCATTTTGATCATGTCAATTGTCACTACATTTATTTTTCATCTGTTTTAACGCTTTTATTTCTTTTGTGTTGACCTAAGTATGTCCTTTGAATTGGCATGTCTTTGGCTTACGCTAGTCTCGTGTGTATTTATGTTTCTACTTTTATACAAATTCTCATAGGATACATATTATCCATTCACTTAACTCCCGTGACATAAAAGTCACAATGTGTTGGTTAATATGAAAATCCCTATTAGGCTATTAACAATTTTTAGATTTGAGATTGGCGCACCTTTAAATTTAAATTTAATGCTTTTGTTTTCATTTTGACACTTAAATTATTTATTATTCAAGTTACGTTTTATAATTCATAATCTTTAGAGAAATGGATGAACAGAAGCACCAACAAAGTTTATTATCATACTTGTATTATTAATAAACCCATTTTTACCTTGTTCTACTTAATTTTACGAAAATGACAAATGATTTATCATAACCTTACTTTCAGTTTGACGTTAAGTACATTCACTAAAAAAGTTGATAGGTTCTGTACATAAAGTACACTCCAAAATTTTCATTTGACAGCGTAAACGTCACGGGAGTTAACTGAATGGATTATATGTCTTCTTTGTTTATTAATAAAGTTCCGTTACTATCCTTAATTTTACTAATTTTGTTTCTCCCTTAGCTCCGTTCTTTACGCAGCACTTTAATATTCTTGCTAACTTGTATTAGTTCTTTTATTTTGTTGGTATTGTATGTTAATGTTCTAGGCTTCTTATCAACTAACCATTTACACTTTCACTGTTATCACTTAACCTCATTCTGACCGCAAACGATTTGTTTTACAGTCTTTCAATTTAAAGTTAATAGCTTTTATATTAAATTTAAATACTTCCTTTCCGACACGATGATGTGATAGGTTTCATTAAACGAATTATCTTATCGCCACACTGTCGGACCGCCTCGCCTTAACGGATAGGACTCGATTCCCTTGTCTCAATGATTTCGGATATTCTTGTGTTTTTCTTTTGTATGAATTTGTACATTTCTTGCTTTTGAGTTTTACTCTGACCATTTTATGGTTGGTACTTGTACTGAATCTGTTCAATACTAACACATCTTTTACAATATATTTGTTATCTGATATTATATAATTAATTTCGTTTTTCACTGATCCATCTGGACTTCTTCAGCTCCATCTCCTTTGAGGCCTTTTTTTCTGAATAATTTACTGTTCTGTTATAGTTCGTTCATCATTTCATCTATCCAAGTCTTTTTGTTTCGTCTGGAAATCGTCTGGGGTTCGCTTCTAATTTTTCTGTAGTTTTCTGGTTCTTCTTTACCTGCTTTTAGCCATTTGTTTCTCACCTCATTCTTTCTGCTAACCATTTCTTGACATTCATTATCATACCACTGCTTCTTAGTATTGTTTTTTTTTTAATCCAATTGCGTCTTCTGTACACTTGATTCTTATTTTTGTAAAGTTCTCTCATTTTTGCTCTATATCCATTTCGTTCTCCTCTTTTCCTACCTCTTTACTGATTTACTTTATATATTCTTTTCTTCCCTTTTCTGTGTAAAGTTTTTCAGTATTCCAGTTTTTATATTTTCGTCTTTCACTTTTGTTTCGAAACTCCCGTTTCATCTTCGCACCTACCAAATAGTGATCTGTATCCGCATTCGCTCTTCTATAAGACTTGACATCTGTAATTATTGTCCTACTTTGATTTTTATTTATTAATATATGGTCAATCTGGTTTCCATTTTTGGCACTGGTATCACCCACGTTTCTTTATATATTCTTTTGTGTTTTTTCCCCCAATTTTTGCGTTTAGGTCTTCTAGTATAATCAGTGTGTTTTGGTACATCTTCATGTGTCCTCTCCAATTCGTCGTTAAATTTATCTTTTCCTTTTTGGCCGTTGACCTCGTGGGTGCATATACACAGATTTGGAGTCTTTCCTTTTATTCTTAAATAACATATTCTGCCACTAATGGGTTTCAAACATATCTTTATTCCCTTATTCACTATAAATCTTGTACCATTGCTGCTGAAACGTTTTTAAAACGTTTATTTAAAACTTATTTATTAACAGATTTAAACAACGTAATAATTAACACGAAACAACTTAAACGCTAAAAACACAACACTAATATTAACCCGAAACACTAACTAATTTATTTACACAGTTTATTTATATTCACGTATTCGTATTTAATCTGCGCACATTTATATTAACCGAGCACTTAGTCGCGACGATAGCTTTTGGTAGCTTGCTCGCTCGCCAAACGAAAGATGCCTTATATACCATTGCGGCATCTGGAATGATCGAGACGATGGCGTAATCGAACAGTCTGGAAGTTTGTCGGGGGATGACGCATATGACCTCACACGTGTTCTCCCCGACCGCTGACGTATCTCGCTACACTACCTTGTATTAATTTCTCCTTGTCCTTTCCACCTTAATTCTTGAATGGCTGCTATATCCATTTTTAATTCTTTAGCTATTTCCATCATCTGTCCAGGTATCAGTATTGTTTTTATATTCCATGTTGCTACTTTCATTATCTTTAATTTTGTTTTTACTTTTCCTTCTGAACTATTTTCTATTCATGTCCGTATCCATTGTTTGATTAGTCATCTTTTTCGGCCATTCCTGCTTCTTCAACATCAGTTTTTTAATTGGTGTATAGTGTTCTCTACTTTACGATGCGGGAGCTTTTCCTTTTTCTTGCTCATTCATACTGTCACGTGCTAATTCCGCACTAAGACAACCTATACGGCGACGTCAAAGTTCGCGGTAGAGAAAAGGGGAGTTCGAAACCCTTTAGATAGGGGGTCGTAATCTGGAGAAAAATGGGCGCCACTGCGGATGTCACCCAGGATAGTCTCGAGGAACGTACCGCAGATGATTCCTTCTGGGCTCGAGGGGGTGGGTGGCTGCACCCTACTGCCAGATGCTACTTACCCTTTCTTACTGGAAAGAAAAACACTGCTACTGGTAGCCAGGCTCACAAGGCTATACACAATTATTTTAAAATAAACACAAAACATATAAAAGGCAAGAGTGAATTAACAATGAAGTTTAATGTGTGCAAGAATTATTTAAAATGTGACACGGGATGAATTCAGAACTTAGACTAAAAATCTGATTACAAATAATTTTCAACATGCAACATAAAATTGGTAAATGCCGGGACAGTTCGCACTGTTTCTGAATCGTTACCACTAATGCAAATGTATTACACACTGGCCCAAACGAATTAAAAAGGGGCGCTTGATGTATTTAAATTACAGACAATAGTTGACTGGTGCCTGTCTACAAGTAATCGGTGGTATACGGTATGAACTAGGGTTGGAAGCTGGTACAATTACAACCGACAAGTGAAAGGGGCAGGCTGAAATATTGTTACCTGGGCGAGGGCTTTGGTTGTCAGAGCCCTTGGAAGCGATGGCAGGCTCTTTATCCCAGGGAAAGCAGCAGCGGTCGGTAAACAAAGGGGATGTATCCTTTCCCGGAAGCGGGTGCGAAGACAAACCGGGGTTCCTAGGGCTTGCGGTTATCTGATTCGATACGAAACCATCTGAAAACGGTACTTCACCAAAACACTAAACTTTCACACAGAAATATACTTATTTCCGAACCGGTAAGGCACTTTCTACAAGAATGCGACAAACACGTCGTACGATAAATCTCCAAAACTAAAATGAGAGGCTTTTTCGGGATTGGCCTACAAGGCACGACCGAAAGATCTCAAAGCTGTCTAAACTCTGATTTCTCTTTTCTTTTCCGTAAGGTGAACAGAATGTTAGAAAACGCGCCTTTTGAACGCGGGGGCGGGGTATCGAAACCTTGAGTGGCGTCGCTTTGACGTAACCTCGCGCAATCAGGTGGTTCCCCGTACTTTTTAACAAAGAAATATACTGAACAAAATATTAGATCATCATATTCGGGATTTCTCCGAATTATTTCGCAACAACAAGAGCACGCCGATCTGGCGTTATTTCCGCAAATTCAGGCGAGCTTAAACTTCGAGCGACAGGGACGTATTACACTTAATTTACGCAAAATCTCAAAAGTCGTGACATCTCCTGCATTATTTCGTAAAATGCCTTTGCCCCTTTTTTATGAATACGGTGTTGTAACGTAAGCTCCTTCCTTGTTTCGGGCTCTGTTCAATTTTTATTAAATGTTTCAGTCTTGTGCTTTGGCCGCAGACATCTGACGCAGGAGTCGCAAACCCTATGTTAAAGTTTGTTAGAAAAGTTTTTCTAAACATTACATAGCTAGCTTTATGTTCAGGATCTGCTTTTGCATTATACATTTTACGCAGTTTAGATATATTTAAAGAAGAAGGCAGATAAATTCGTTTAGATTTCGCTCGGTTATAGTGGCTTTCCTGTCCCCTAAGATTTCCGATACATTCAGTGACCTTTTCCTTTTCAGTAGCGCTCTTCATGGACACATGGTCACCATCCCGGTTTTCTTTGGGCCAGTAATGTTTGCAACATGATTAATTCTGTGACCTGTTAACCCAAGCACATTCCGAAAAAAAATCTGACATACTCTTACAGGTTTATTGTTATCTCTTTTTAAAAAGTAAACTATGTTCAGTGATCGGGTTTTTGGTGCATCCTTTACGGATCTCTTTCTTGCTGCAGGAAGCACAGACAGCGTGTGACAAAGTTTCATGTCTTGTTCAGTTTTGTCCTGAGTTTTATAGAACATTGTTTGGATTAATCTTGCGAATTTGGGATCAAAAATAGGTGTTTCCTGCGTGACTACAAGGTCTCTTAAATTTCTTTAAAAAATCTGTGTCTGGATCTGCATACCTACAATTTAGTTCAAACACGCTAGATTACATTGCTGGAAACAACTACAATAAACAAATTCCACCTGGTTTTCTTTTCTTTCATACGAGTCGTTATTTGTTTTTTACGTAGTCTGTTTCCGACATTTGCATTTTTCACAAGTACTAAATTATCCATTACAAGACACCACACAAAGTAGGTATATCTGTTAAAGACACCATTTGCAATTTCGTGAATGATGATCAAGGCTAGTGACATCTACAGTGGGTTATTTTCAATAGTTATTTATCCATTTTTGTGCATAACTGTTTAGTTTGGAGTAGTGTACTCAGGGATTTATTCGTTTTAGCTCAAAAATAGGTGCAGCAACGGAAAGCTCGCATAAAAATTATACAGAAATGATGTAGTTTCTGCCTCCACGCCTGTCTATCTCCTGCCACTCTCTTCCAAACTCGGACTCCTAAAAGCTCTCGCGCATCTTCTTGTATGTATTTCATTTTCCCATCGTTTCTGTGGTCTCCCCGCTGGCCTTTTTCCGTGCATTCGGCTGTTTAGTGTTCTCTTTGGTAGCCTTTTTTCATCCATTCTGACCACATGTCCAGCCCACTGTAGCCGTTGTAGTCTGATAAATTCTATGAAAGTCTATAGCTCGTTGTTGTATCTAGATCTCCACATGCCATTTTCCCTAACTGGTCCCATTATCTTCCTCGGTACCTTCCTTTTAAAGATATTGATCGCGTTTTTTGTTCTTTCTGTCATGGCCCACATTTCACTTCCGTAACTTACAATAGGTCTTATTATTGGCTTGTATACTCCTAGCTTATTATTACGGTGTACGTTTTTTAATTACATAAATACGTGGGACATAGCGAAGTAGGCTTTGTTGGCTACGGTTATTCTTCGGCGAATTTCTCCGTCTTCTGTTCGATTTGCGTTCAGTTCCACCCCCAAATAGACAAATTTATCTACTGATTCGACATTGTCTTCTACTATGATTTGTGCAGCTCTATTGTTTCTTTATTTTGTTGTTGTCACGTTAATCTCTCTCACTCAATTCTGTATATCACTGCACTTCAGTTATCTGTCACTTTAAATCCGTGTTATTTAGCCAATAAATCACTTAAAATACAGAGCTCAATTTATCACTTCCTTTCACTTTTTCGCCAGGGCTTGATACTTATATATAAAATTATAAACTGTCGTTATATAACTAAGCTATAGTCTGTTTTTAAACTCGGAGGAGCGTTTCAAATTTGCCGCGTTGAAATGTACGCACGCTATTGGCTCTGCGCGCGTCAGTTTTACACGATGCGAATTTCTGTGTTTTGTTTTGACACATCAGATGTTCGAGGTGTTGCATTTACAGGCCAGTTACTGGTTGTTAGTGTTCTGAGTCTTTTTCTGTGTAATTCCGCAAGTAACAAAACAGTTCATTATAGTTGAAATAATTCAAATTTACCGCCAAAACCTTTCTAGTGTGTTTTCTGATAACATTTATCGAGTGAATGTGACTTTTATATTTACTCCTCCTAGTTTAAAAACAGACTATAGGTGCTTTAAGTATCTCCATCACCAAACTGCATGTTACATAAATTGGGTATTGCTATTGAATTAAATGTTCATTTCGATTCCAAATGGAATCATAGTTTACAAACTGAATTCCTGCCTAAACTGCAGATTAAAATACCATCTGACCTGTATTACAATTAATTAATTTTTATTTTCAGACTCTTGGCGTTGTAAAAAATCCAATTGTGTGCGCCAACTGTATAACTTCACTTAATAAGGCATACACATTCAAGAGAAGGTGCCTGGAAACCGAAGAAAAAATTTACGAATACATGTTTGATTGTGATGACGAAGAAGTCGATATTCAGTCGATATTAGATGTTCTTAAACATAAGGATAACGTAATGGAACAACAAGATGAAAATACGCTTAGTGAAACTGATGAAAAAGATGACTCCTTAAACTGCAGCGCACAAACGGATGATAACACTTGCGAAAAGATAGTGGATGTTGTTAAAGGTAAGGATAATGTAGCGGAACTTCAAGAGGAGAAAACCCCTAATGAAACTAATGAAAAAGATGTCTCCTTAAACTGCAGCGCACAAACGGATGATAACACTTGCGAAAAGATAGTGGATAATGAAACGGAACTTCAAGATGAGAAAATGCTTAGTGAAACTGATGAAAAAGATGTCTCCTTAAACTGCAGCGCTCAGATGGATGATAACACTTGCGAAAAGATAGTGGATAATGAAGCGGAACTTCAAGATGAGAAACCGCTTATTGAAACTGACGAAGAAGATGTCTTCTCAGAGTGCAGCGCTGATACGAATGATAACACTTATGAAAACACATCAAATGTTTTAGATTCAAAGGAAAATGTTTCACTGTCTTTACCTTCTTGTTATGTGGTGCTAACTCCGTTATCTGTGGATTGGGTAGGAAGCTATAGTTTAGATGATAATACAAAAAATAAAAGTAAACAAAATGTTGCATGTACGGATTCCCCGAAGGAACATAAACATTTAAATAATAAAGTAGGGGCTGAAAATGAGCAGCAACAAAAAGTAAATCCAAAAAAGTATTATTGTAATATATGTGAAAAGGGTATCAAACACAGTGATATTGCAAAACATTCGCTATATCATAAAAAGGTTAAAAAAGAACGAATAATTTTTATTTGTTTACCATTTAATGAAAAGACGGCAAATCCAATGCAAATAGAAATAGCTAAAAGTACAGAAGCAAAAGCTAAAACTCACAAATGTGGTGTATGTGGTCTAACTGCGAGTTATAGTTTAAACGTGCATATGCGGATACATACCAAAGAACAGTTATTTCGTTGTGTTTTTTGTGAATTCAGTTCAAATCGTCGAAATAGTCTTAACCGTCATATTCTAAGGCAACATAAAGTTACTAACAGGCCTGTACCAAAAACTGACCAACTAAAATATTATAAATGTGGCGTTTGTGATTATCATACGTCAAATGAAAATAGATTAAAAGACCATGTAAAAATACACAAGTCAGATATATTTTATAGATGTTTTTATTGTAAATTTAATACCGATATAGCCGAGTCACTGAGTAGTCATATGGTCGATAATCATTCTAACAAAGATAAATTTTACAAATGCGTTTATTGTCCGTTTAATTCCAATCGTGTAAAATTGTTGAAATACCATTCGTTGATTCATACTAATAAGGAGGTACATAAATGTGCTCTGTGCGAATTTGTTAGTTTCTCACGTAAAAATTTAATAGATCATTTAAGAGTTCACTATACAGGTGCCACATACACCTGCAGTAAATGTGACTTCTCTACCACAAGTCGACCCGCACTGAATTATCATTATTTAGACATTCATAATAAAGAAGATGATAAGCAAAGTTTATAAAAAAATAAAATCGAAGGATACATATAACCACTGTCCCAAATGCGCTTACAAGTACGAATAACTTTCATCTGTAAAGCTAAGCGAAACTGAACTGAAACACATTGTTAAGTCATTTTCCAAGCGAAATTCAGTGAAAAAAGATAAGATCTGGCCGAAGAATAGAATTTACTCTCATATTAAGTATTGTGAAAATAAGTAAATGTGAGACATCTTTTACATTATAATCATTTAAGACTGCAAATGAGCCGTTTTATACTTCTTTATGCTTTTATGTTTCTACATTTGTTTTTAAGCGATTTGTTGGGTATAAGCATAAGCCGAGGTTTCTCGAAAAATGAATCATTAATCAAACATGTTAAATTTTACTCGGTTTTCAGTATATTTAAAGCGTTGTACTAGTTTAGGATATTCGATTTGTTAAATAGTATCTCAAAAAGTAGTTTAATATGTTACTAATTTTATTGTTAATAAATAGTAGCCTTTATTCTTAGCATGGATGTTTTGAATATTATTTTTATAAAATGTATTATTTTACTATTTAAATTACAGTTACTGTTTTACCTTTGCCAAAGCACTGAAGTACATTGTTGCACATTTCTATTGCAATGTTTCGGCAACGTAAATATTATTTATATATTGTATTCTGCATGCCTTATTTTGTAAAATATTGTTAATAAATTCTACCGATAATATTTGCTGATTGCTGTTTAATTATTCTTTGTCAAATTAAAACTGCCATTTTCTTATATTGTCGCCATTCAGAAATTCAAACTGTGTTGTACCAAGTAAAGAAAAGTATGTACTATAATGGAAGTTTTACCAAAACAGAAATGTAGGTTTACATTAAATAACAACAGATCAATAAATATACCAATTAGGGTAGGCTGTGAAATTGAATTATTTTGAATTAGTACTTTAGCCACATCCACAGAATGACATTTTATAACGTTTGTAATTTGACATTTTTATTGCAAACAAAGTTTATAGCCTTAAATTCATGTCAGAAATGTCATTCTGTGGATGTGGCTAAAGTAACAATTCAAAATAATTCAATTTCACAGTCTACCCTAATTGGTATTTTTATTGATTTGTTGTTATAAAGCCATTAGATGACAACTAGATTTGGCATATTGAGATATTTAACCTTTTCACCCATCAGTGTGTGACTTGATTTCTATCTGTTCAAGAACTATAGACACTCTTGGCACAAGGCAGCTGCCACTGGTGGAGTAATTTATGCAGACTTGACTTTGTTTTTGGGTCCGGTCCTGAATGAAACGACAGTGATAGTGGCGATAAAACTGCGGCAATTTATTTACGTATTAAAAATAAATAAGTGCCTAATAATTTATGAATGTGAGTAGTGGTAACAAGGAAGAGTCGTAGAAATCAAACAATAAACAGTAAATAAGGTAGGAGTAATAATTAAACAATAACAACAGAGAATAAACAAGCACCAAATACTGCGCTGATAAGAGCAAGGTCAACGATGGGTTGACCGGGGCTGCGCTCTTTACGCGGCGATGCGTCATATAAAGAAACACAAACAGGCCCGTATTGAGGGAATTCAAGAGTGAAAAATTAAAAATATCAACACAGTAAATAAAAAGAAGATCGATAAACATGGCAGAAGGTAAAGAATTAAAATTGGGAGCCATAATGAACCAACTGCTACTAATGGAAAAGAAAACTGGCCCGGGTTCGATTTCACTGAAAACACCCAACCGCTTCCCTCGGAAGACAATGGCCAACCACCGAGCTACTCTGCCTAGTAAAGTCTTCTCTGGAGTAGAAGTGCAAGCCATTCAGTGGTTAGGAGCCCACATAAAGCTTGTAGGTTCCCTATGTCTGTAGGCTACTTGGCATGATATATGGAGAGAAGACCAAGGGTAAGCCACTTCTAGGAGAAGAATGAAAACTTAAGCAAATTGCTTAGAAATATAATTAGTTTTCGAATTGAATTGAATCATGATTGTTAAAAAAATCAACATTTTTGAGAGTTTCACTGAAATTTAAATTATAATCATTGTAGGTTTTTACTTTCATTTGGGTAATCTCATCATTCATCATTGTTCCTTTAGTTCTTCGCCCTTAGTCTTCTTGTTTGAGGAGGAAAGACTGAATGGATTTTATGTTTGGTATGCGATAAAAGGAAAATACTGAAGATTTTGGCAGAATACTTTGAAAATCTTTTCAATGGAACACAGAGTAGGAAGAAGAGAGAGAAAAGGTAGGAAATGTACAAAGAAAACAAAGTGGCAGAGCCAACAATAGAGGAAGTGATAGAAGCAAGAAACAATAAATCCCCAGGACTGGATGATGATCCCAGCTGAACTGATAAAATGTGAAAGTGAACAACTAACAAAGTGCATTCACGAACTTACACAACAGATATGGAAAGAAGAAATACATAAAAGGGGACAAGCTAAAGTGTGAGAATATGCCTACTATCTGTAACATATAAAATACTGCACACATTAAACAAACGCATCATACTAATAGTGGAAGACCTGATCGGAGAATATCAAGCCGGATTCCGAAGAAATAGAGCCACAACAGATCATATTTGCACCATAAGAATGATCCTAGAAAAATGCTGGGGGTACAACATTGACATATATCAACTAACAACAAGCGTATGATTGTATCAAACAGTCCCAAATAACCTCAGTCTTACAACAATATGGAATCCCAGCCAAACTAAAACGACTAAGAGCTAACAATACGAGATACCAAAAGTATTTGCAGAATCGATGGAGAAATGTCACGAGAGTTGAAAATACATAGAAGGGCGAGGCAAGGTGGTGTATGTACTATCACCAGTCATCTTCAACCTAACACTGGAAAGTATAATAAGAGGATTAGAGAAGAATGGAAGAACTCCTTAACGGATTCAAATGAAAAGTACTAATAGGAATCTACGAGCCTGTATATTATGATAATCAACTGGGAGGATGGAGAGCCAGAATGAACCATGAGCTTGGAAGGCTACGGGATGGACCTGACCTGGTAGGATGGATAAAGAAACAGCGCATAAGATGGTTGGTACACCTGTGGAGAATGCCGGAATCGATAACAGCAAGAAAGGCTCTAACTTAAGCTCCAACAGGAAGAAGAACAAGGGGAAGAATGTAACCAAAATTCTAAAAACCCTAAGAATACGAGAATGGACTAATATAGCACAAGACAGAGCCAATGGAGGAAGGTAGCTCTAACATAAGCTCCAACAGAAAAAAGAACAAGAGGAAGACCCAGGAGTAAATGGAAGGACAATGTAACCAAAAATCTAAAAACCCTAAGAATACGAGAATGGTCTAATATAGCGGAAGACTGAGACCAATGGAGGAGGCCCTGCATGGGCCGTAGTACAGTTGTGAGTGTGTATGTTGGGTTATTATCTGCCACATAGGCTTCGAGGGAAAGTCTTGCACTATTATTTTTTTCATCATCTGTGAATATTTACCTCTTCCAACAATCACATTATTAAGGTTCGTCGATGTGACAAAGCGTTAGGTACCACAGAAACTCTTGGCTCACGGCAGTTTTCGTTGGTAGAGACTTGACTGTGTTTTTATTTGTTAGTAGAATGCAATGTGGTAAGTGTAAATGTACTTTGTACGTCCAGTCCTACCCTCATTTTTTGTCCGAGTATTGAAAAAAGGATTTTGGTTTATATTCTAATCTCATATTTAAAGTTGTTTTTACAAGGCATGACAGAAATAGGAAAAAAAACTGTATGAGTGGAACATTAGCAGAAGTGTGCAGTATAACTTCATCAATTATGAAGGCCTTGAGCTCTGTAAAAACCAAATCAAAACTGGTTACGGAATGTCGAGGGGCCCTGGAAAGGTTTGTCTAAACCAACTGGGTTCGTTTAATCTGTGTGCCTGGTCACAGCAGCTCCTTGGAACCCTTTTTAGGCTCTGAACTGGTCCTCGGCCTAAAGTAAAGCAAGCCACTAGCACTAGAGACTTGACTCACTCTCAGTTTATTTCATATTGGGCTGAGACAAGCGAAGCAACTCATCCACAGACCTTCAAAAGCTAGGTTCGAATAGGTTCTATGGGAAGCATCTCATGGTAGTCACAGGCCTCCTTACAGGGCATGGCTTCTTTAAAAGACATTCACATCTGATGGACCTCTCCGAGGACCCAAGTTGCAGATTCTACAACGAAGCCTCCATCTCCTTTTGTGATGCCCCAGACCACTTCTTCTGACGCATCGTCTTGTAGAGTCCGATGATAGACTGAGCGCCTCTATGGACAAGATTTTGGCCTTTGGGCTAGGTGCCGGTCTGTATGAAGCCATCCCTTAATTTGCGACAGATGCACAATGGGCCTAGGGCCTGAGTGCTGCTACTTCGCACCACCAAAAGAAGAAAAGGAACCTTATTATGCAAAAGTTACTGGAATTATCAATATCACTAATGAGTGTTGAAATTGTGTCTTAAAATTTGTTGGTCGAAAAGGAGGAAAATTGAACTAGAATTAAAATTAATAATTAATGGAGGCTAACGGAACCTCTGCTCCGAGTATACACCACTAATGAACAGAAATAAAATCTGTCACTGATCCCCTTGAACCAAGATCCAGCATACACGTTCCGAAAAGCTCACCCAAAGGGTATTAGTTCTGGCAGTAATAAATGTAGAGGTTGCAAGGTGGCGGCATGACATGATTTTCTATGAAAATAATTCATGCAAAAAATAATTTTTTGATATAAAACTCGACCGTAGAAGCTCTACACCAAGACAAATTAAAACAAAAATTCCAAAAACAAATAGACGAAGAAGTTAAAGATGAGACACCGACGGAAATACAAGAACTATGGCAAAATATAAAAGGAAAACTAATTAAAACAGCAACACAGATGTTAAAACTAGAACAAAAACAGGAAAATACAAAAGAATGGTATGATAACGATTGCGAGGAAGCAGTTAAGAAGAAAAACGCGGCAAGACTGAAATGGATCAATACAAATAAAGAACAAGATAGAGAAGCATATAAAATAGCAAGAAATAGAGCAACAATAATGGTGAGAAAAAAGAAAAACGAGTGGATAGATGGAAAAGTAAGAGATATTGAAGAAGACAGAAAAAACCAAAAAATAAGGCAGTTCTACAAAAAAATAAAGGCGACTAAATACAAGCCAGGAATAAAAATAAGAGGCATTAAAAATAAAAAGGGAATAGTGGAAAATGAACCACTCCAAATAAACAAAATTTGGAAAGAACATTATATGGCAACACTACATATAGAGGACAACAACATTATACTGGACCAAACAACAAATGACAGCATAACAGAAGAACAAGAAAATGAAGAAACAAAAGCGCCATCCGTAGAAGATGTAAAGCAAAAGATAAATAAAATGAGGAATAATAAGGCACCAGGAGAAGATGGCATAAGAGCGGAACTGCTAAAATATGGAGGAGAACAATTACACAAAAAAATACACATACTAATAAAACAAATATGGACGCACAACGAGCTACCAGTAGACTGGAATACTGGTATAATAGTGCCGATACCCAAAAAGGGTGACAAAGAAGAATGTGCAAATTACAGAGCCATAACATATAACATATAAACTATTCTCCAGTCTACTCAATAAAAGACTGAAAATGCATGCCGAACGTATACTGGGGGACTATCAGAACGGTTTCAGGCCTGGCAGATCCACGGTCAATGCAATACACCTACTTGAGCAAATTTGCCAAAAAACATGGGAATACAATAGAAACATACACATAATTTTCATAGACTTCAGAAATGCATTTGATAAGGTAAACAGAAAACTACTGCTACAAGAATTGAAACTTTTGGGAATACCGCTAAAATTAGCACAACTAGTAGAAATAAGCCTTAAAGATACAAAAGCAAAAGTGCAGTTCCAAGACAAAAAAACGGAAGATTGCGACATAAACGTAGGAGTAAAGCAGGGGGATGCCTTATCACCGACACTATTTAATTTGCTACTAGAAAGCATCACTCGCAAAGCAAGAATAAACAAAAACATAATAACTGATGAACTTCAAACTATAGCATACGCAGATGATCTAGCAATAGTAGCTAAAACAAAGGAGGGACTGATAGACGCAATACAAAGATTGAACAAAGAAGCAACTAAGTTCGGGCTACAGATAAACCAGGAAAAAAGTAAATATATGAACTGCGGAAGGAGCAATCTCACCGATAGACCTTTAAAAACACACAACTACACCTTCAAAAATGTCACATTATTCAACTACCTAGGAGTACTAATAGGAAAAGGAAAAGAAAGAGTGAAAGAAAGAATACAGAAAGGAATCAAATCATACAGTATTAACAAATCACTGCTAAAAAACAAAAATTTAACGAAAACAACAAAGATAAGAATCTACAAGACTCTGATTAGACCGACAATCACCTACGCAACAGAGACCATCGCACTAACGAAGATGGAGGAAGAACAGCTGGGAAAATTAGAAAGAAAGATATTAAGAACAATTCTAGGACCAAACGTGACATAGGAGGGAGAAAGAAGACTAAAGACAAATCAGGAGCTAGAAGAAGTATTAGAGGGAGAAAGCATAGTGAAACACATAAAAGCACAACGATTAAAATGGTTAGGGCACATTATGAGAAGGCCACCAATGGATATGATAAAACGAATAACACACTGGAAACCACTTCAACAACGAGGAAGAGGGAGGCCGAGAACAAGATGGTGGGACAATATTGCAGAAGATTTAAAAGTGATAAAGGTTGAAAATTGGAAATATAAATGTAAAAACAGGGAAGAATGGAAGGAAATAGTAAAGCAGGCCAGGACACATAAGAGTTTATAATAGAAACAGCCGAGGAACGATCCACCTCAGAAAATGGATCCTAAATCTTCCCCATTCAAGGAGAAGAAGCCATAATCCTATGGATTACAGGGCTTGATGATGATGATACTCCACATAATTTAACATTTGGCCATTGTTTTGATATTTTACTTTTTATTTAAACTTAAATACAACACTTTAATTTGATACTTTTCATTATATTCCAGATTTACTATTCACGTATATACATTCTGATTAAACCTACATACAAATAAATCTAATATCATATTTATACTTATTTGTAATACAATATCAATACCATCACATTTAAACAAAAAATAATAATAAATTCTATAATCACTTTGCTAACATATCAGGGCTAGAATTTCTTGATGTGTTCCTTAGACTTTTAATATTTTTGAGCTCCCTTGTACCGTTAAATGTAAATTGTACATCACAGTTGCTTAAAGGATGAGGTTCGACGTCTTTTGGGCTTGATGGTGTTCCGACGCCACTATCAATGGAATTTGTAGGTGAACTTTTATTATTATAACCGGATAATTTCTCGTTTAACGGTAAACTAACTGATTTCTCGTCCATGTGGTGTAGATTACGTTTGTTAATTTCAGAACAGTCCGAATTACTTTTATTAATTGCATTTTCAGTATCTATGCAATCCTGTATTGTGATATCGATTTTAGGGTTATTAACATTTTGACCGTGCAATTTTTGTTGAAGAATTTGACTGTGAGAAGTTGAGAAAAATGGAGATTTGGTGCTGCTCAGATTTGGATTACTAGAAACATGAATACCGTTTTTATTTTCTTTGGATTCGGGACTTAACTGCAAGTCTTGTTTTGCCGTTTGCGTATTTAAACTATTCGATCGTACTACATTTTGTTGCAGCTCAGACAAATTCGGAAGTTTAAGTTCGCCAGTATTTATTCTACCGGTACTTAACGACTTCACCATGAGTTTATCTTGATTCTTAAACATCTTCATTAAATTATTTTGAGGATTTTTAAGGTCCGATTTCCTACGTTCGCTAAACGTAATTTGAGCTAATATTCTACGAACATCATCAGTTATTTCTATGTCGAGCTTTTGTTCGATCAGTGAATTAACAAACGTCCCTAAAGTGGCTACCGTAACTTCAAGACCTCTGTTCTGCATTTCAAGTCGATTTATACCCGCTTGTTGTAGTGTACGATTTTTCTCTAATCGTTGAACGTTTGATAGAGCGAGTTCAAGCTGTGCCATAAGGGCCTTGTTTTGCTCTGTTAATGTTTTGTTTTGCCTTTCCATTTTCTGCAACGCATCTACTTGGGGTTGGATCGATGCTAATTCTTCTTGAAGCACTTGGTATTCTACTTGATATTCATTTAGTTGTTTACTGATATCCGTTGTACAGACCTGCGATAAAAATTCATTTTTAAATTGTGTAGTCTTCATTATTTGTAATACGGGGTAATACTATTATTATTTGTTGTTTGTATTTTTATATCAAATGTTAATTACCACAGCCTTTTGAATTTATAAGGCAAAAGGGTCTTACATGGCTGATCGTATTTGCTTAAAAGTTGTTTTTAAAAGGCATTCTGCACCATGGTGTCCTCACAAAAACTAAACTACAAATGTAATCAGCCATCTAAACCACCTTTGTCATATAAAGATCGGAAATAGTTCTTCATTTCGTATGAATTAATGTTTTTAATTTACCTAATAAATACTGGAAAACAATAATGGTAATATTATAAACTTAAAAAGTTTTAAAATTACCTCTTTCATAACTTTATCCAACATGGTTTTGTCGATTGCAGGCAATTTAATTTTCAGATAATTCATGATTTCTTCAAAGCTGTCACAAGTAAGTAAAACTTCTTTATGTAGGGACAGTAACGCAAGAGCTACTCTGAATATTACATCAGTATTCTCCAGGAATAATAGATCTAAAAATTAATAAATTAGATTATATTAAAAAACAAATGATGAAAACAGTTGATGCCAGGAAGGAATTGAAAAAATAACAATATAGCATCATTCTTGACAGTCTATTGTTTTCAAAAGTTGTGTGCAGATGTGAACATGAATGTGAATAAGGCAAGCCGCGCATTGTTGGTTTCAAATAATTCAAACAGTTTTACAACACCAGACTTTCATTTCCTACGTAGCTTAATAAGCATAACAATTATCAAAAATATCTTACCGAAAACACGAGTAACAAATCCTAAAGGAAACTGTGAAGCGAAGAGTGTAAGCAACCACGGAGCAGCGTATAATGTAGGTGCTACTTCATAGAAGTTAAAATGTTCATAAAGATCTGGTAGTTGATCGTGTAATAATCTGGATAATTGGTAGAGTTTGATTTGTAAACCCACCATATCAGGTAAATACTGCTTGCGAAGTCCTCTTCTGAACATTAAGTGACGAAGCAAGAAGAACGCGTGCGATTCTTCCATCTGGAAACATTTTAAATTGGGTAAACTTTACTTAGTATAATATTTTTACTTTAATAATTTGAATTTACCGCCATAATTAATAGGTTAGGTTAGTATAGAAAAAAGTGTGGTTATGTTACGAGTTATTTCAAGTGAGAAGAATGTTATGTATTTTGTGAAATTAAACTGTTGCTGTAAATCATTCTAATAAAAAAACTTACATGTAACAGTAGTACACCTGCAACGAAACTAAGACCCTGACAGTAACCCACTTCAGAATCCAATAACGAGTAAGCTTTGAGTAAATTGAATAGTGCAAGTTGTCCCGGCCCTAGAGGACTGCTGTAATACGAATGTGAAGGAAATGTTCGACCTAAAATATTTAAAATTTATTTGTTTAGAGTTAAATGTCTCAGTTCGGTTTTACAACCTAATATTTAATTTAATAAGTAAGAATACAGACAATTTCCTTTACCTAAATCGATAAGGATGGCGTGCTGGTGTGACGTTAACTGCTTCAGTAACTGATCGTATGGTACGTTGTAATTTGGAAATTGACTGCTATCAATTGGTGCTACATTTGTGCAAAAATGTTCGGCAAGGAAATGCCAGACATCCCCTCGTTTACTTCTTGGTATGCCTGAATACAACAAAAAATATTTCCAAAAGTTACACAATTGTACTTTGAAATAATACCTTGACGAATGGCTTGAAGTAATAAATGATTATCAGTCTTCATAGTAAGGCGTGAATCTTTATTTGTAATCAGGTCCCAAACTTCCATTACTTCCCGTTGATTAGATTTAAGTTCGTCATATTCGAGCTTGATGCGTTTTACGGCATTTTCCTCTTGTTTAGCTACAAGATTAAAGGTTTACATGATTACAAAAGCGAGTAAGAATAAATTTACCTCTAATTTTAGCATTTTCCTTTTCCATTCGAACTAATAAGATTGCTTGATGTATCGACTTCTTCCACAACCTTCTAAGTTCTTCTTTAGTTCTTTTCTGTCCACTATTATTATCAGCTTCTTTATTAGGCGCAACAACTTTTTTGAAAATCGCTTGCCGCCAAGAACCCGAATCGATTTTAAGAGAAGTTTCATCCGACGAAGCAGATTTGGGACTGCTGCCTACTTTGAAGAAACTAAAAAAATTCATATTAAATTACGTCTAATTTTTCTTCAAGCTTGGCTTACATATCCATCATGGGTGATTTGAGTGTTTTGTCAGAACCCGTCCCAGATCGTTCTGGAGAGGCCGAATGTTTATTAAGATTTTCCCTAACATTTAGACGAGCTTCTTTCACGTCGCTTTGTGAACCGAACGTAGACGATCTTGATCGGAATCCGTCGGACTCTCGATCTGAGTCTCCGATATGTGGTGACATTTCCTAAAGTTCAAAATGTTTTATAAACCTGTTAAAAATTCATAGGTACAGGGTGGACTTACTCTGCTCGCTGAAATAATCGGTAGGGTCATTTCTTTTAAAATTGGAGCAAGATCGTCTCTCGATCCCTTCCTTTTAAGTAAATTATCAAAGGAGTTTGTTAACGTTCTTTTTGCTTTTGTAAAGATTGTACTTCCTCCTAAGTATTGGTTTAAGAATTCAGATCTGTAAGGGTAAACATTTTTAGAAACGAATATGAGTAATAAATAACACATCGTACCTGTTTTCAGCTGTATCATGAACATGTCTGCCTTGTTTCATTTCACAATGGGCCCTCAGTAACATCATTAGGAATTCATTTTGTTCACGAAGTGAATCCGTTTCAGCCCCTCGAAACTTTGTCAGGATAATGTTTTGTTCTTCGTCGTCAAGTTGGTCTAATCTGTAAGAGAAAGTAATCCAACTGTAAGCATTGTAAGGTTTTACTGTTAAAATCTAAATTTACCACCAAAATTTTGAGGTTAGGTTAGTGAAGGGTTGGAAAAGTGAGGTTATAGTATACATTATGTAAAATGTTACGAATTTTGTAAAATAAATTAGTACTTTATGAGATGTTACCTACATGATTATTCTTGGAAAACTTAAAACAGTTTTCAATTGTTGGTAATGCAGTATTGCAAAAGTTTTACTTCGCAAACGACGTATAATTCAGGTTTCGCTCGTATTTGAAATTTTATCATTTTGAAGGGATCGAGATTCAAAGCATTTTGATTAGAATTAAACTAAAATTACCTGCGGAATATAGCTGCTTGTGTTTTCCGATCAGTTAAATGTTCCACTTCGGCGCAAAGCCTGTGATACCAAATCATAGGGCAGTGATCACAGGATGTTATAACTGGTCTAGCAAATTTAGCATCTGCGTTTGTTAACGCTTGTGTAATAGCTGTAAGAAACGATTTTATTTTTATCTCCTTAACTTACATACAACTTAAAGATAATTACGCTTACCTCCAACGGCTTCATTAGCCACGGATTGTGATTCGCATTTAAATACGTATCCTATAAAAGCATTTAAAGTATTTCCCTCACGACATATAAATCCAAAATGCATGGTATTAATCAGCCCCTACAAGAAAAAAACTTTCTACTATTCATTTATAAAATAAAATTATAATCTTACCTGAGCACAAGTTGTAATGTCCCTATTTTGTTTATGAAGCAAAACTAACTTTCTATCCGGACTGATTAATCTTAAATCCACCCTTCCTACTTGCAGAACCATTGTACGATTATGATCGTCTACATTAACCGAATATTTAGCTGCAGCCGTTTCGGCATCAGTTGCATACGCAATATTTTGTGTCGAATTAGAATTTGAACCCAAATTCGTATGCTCTTCGGGCATGGAAGTATTGCTTTCAGAGAAGCTTCTAGTTTTGAAGAACTTCACTCTCTTTATTCTACTGAGAGTATCCGGACTGACGTTATCACAGCTTTCTTCTTGAGATTCTTGGGAGTCATACGATGGCGTGGTCGGCTTGTCCGATGATATACTCGGATTTTCTGTTGATTCTTTCGGTGCTTCCACATTGCTTACTAATGGTTTTCGATCAACGTCGGGTGTTTTTATTGTTATTGTTGATAAGGTTGACGAACGTATGAGGTTTGGTGGAAATTTTATGTTGTCGTTTGAATCTGTAATGGTGCTTGAATCCTATATTTAAAAATGAAACACATTAGTACGTTGTTTTTCTTTTGTTTTGATGGATAACTCTTGAGGGAAGGTGATAGAATTGTTACAATGGATATCGTTGGAAAAGAATAAGCGGACTAAAGAGGATTTATTGAATTTAATGAGGTTGGTTTTTGAAGGAAAGGTGGCTGAAATAATTGTTTCAATGAGCATCATCAGATAAGCTTTCTTCTTCTTGTTCGTGGCGGTAGTCTATTTAGGACAATACTTCACTGTGTTTTTCCATAGGTCACTATGGCATTACGTATGCATGCATGTGCTGATGATCCACTGAGTCTTTTTATTTGATCTAAATAACTTGAAGGTGATCGGCCTATCAGTCTCTTGCCCTCGACAATGAGTCTTTCTAAAGCATCATCACTAAGGACCGGATTTTAGGTGATGAGTCATCCAAATAGGTAAATTTAGCTAAATCCAGCAGCGCACTAAATATTTCTAAATCAGATTGCCCCCACCTGTACCGTTATGGTTCATCAATAACAACCGATTGGTTTGTTGACACAACGAAAGCTTGGCCACGCCTATTGTAAATATATTGCACCATAAATGATTGGTGAACTTTTCTAGAGAGCGGCAATAGTAAACAACTGTTTTAAAAGTGCTACTTAAGTGTGCCAGTCTACTGAAATGATTTTACTAGATCCAGTCTCTAATCATCACCCTTTCTCATAACGTGGCCGAAATATTTTAATATGGACCGGTTTGTAGATGTACTTAGTCTCTCTTTGATGCGATGAGAATTGATTGATTTGTACGCCTCTCCATCCATGACACGCAGTATTCTGCGGCAGCAGAACATCACAAAGGCTTCGATACGACGTGGAAGCGCGGCCTTAATTGTCCAATTTTCTGAGGCATATGTCTTAATGGTGAAGACTAAAGATGGTATGAGTCGTATTTTAGTAGACTTTGAAATTCCCCGATCTTTTCATATACGCCTCAGTTTGGCTACTGCTGTTTTGGCGAGCGTAATTTCGCCTTCACAGTCACCATTTCTAGATATATGAGGTTTGATTCGACAGCAATTCCTCTGATTTTCCTGTTATTAACTGATGTTCGTTTGCTCGATCGATGATTAGTGTTTTGCTCTTAGCCGCGTTTGTTCTAAGACCATGTTCTTAGTTTACTGTTTCTACTTTCCTTATGAGTTCTTCCATTTCGTCTTCGAGGGCCGCCGGGAGTGGCGTATCGTCTGCGTACCTCAGATTGCAGACTTTCTTCCGCCGATAGATTCCTCTATTCCATCCCTCCGTTGCTGTTCGTATTATCCATTCTCTGTAGATTATCATCATCATCATCAGCTTGCAGGTTTAAACCATTGTGGTTTGTTCCGGTCTCATATCAATTGTTCGCTCCATCTCTGTCTTGATCGTCCCAGTCTTCTTTTCCCTCGTGGTCGGTAGTGTAGAAGTTAAATATAACTGGCGAGATGATACACCCTTGTCTCACTTCTTTTCCAACCTCAAATGGTTGTGTCAGTTGACCATCTACTCTGACTTGGGCTTCTTTGAGTAGTAAAGATTACGGCTTAGGATAACCAGATCAGTTTGAAGTCTGAGTCGGTCCTGAAGCTTGCAGAACCTGCGTGAGTAACGCCATTTCAGCACATTCTTTTTCGATTGCAACATGATTCTTAAATATGGTGATGTAATATTTGTTCGGTTGTTCAGTACCTTCTTTGTTAACAAATTCGGAGAAATCCTAAATGCATGATTAAATATGGTAATGTAATTTGGAACCGCTTGATTACGTCATCGTTAATTCAGGGAATTCCCTGTACGCGAGGCTTGTCAGCTGACATGTCTCAGCGTCGTTCCAGGGTTCTACTCTCCTAGTCAGTACATGACAGTTTTTTGAACATATCGGACGTCTTCATAGTAAGCTCCGGATTAAGACGGGATGTGCAAGTTTTATCGTTTCCGGAAAGGCCTCAAATCTCTCGTTAATTTTTTGTGGAAAAAACTAAATTACGACTTGGTCGGATATATTAAAGAGTGCCATATAGTTCCGGAAAGACATAGTTTTGTGTGAAAGTTGAAGTGCCGTACTCACACAGTTTCCTTAATTGGGATTAAGAAAACCCACAGCCTTAGGATATTCTTCGTTGTTTTGCACCCGTTTCCGGGAAGGACACCATCGCTTCCATTTGGGCTACCACCAACAAGCCTTCCCCTTCTTACGTCCGTCACATACTCCCTGGCCTTCCAATTAAGTACGAATATCTCGCCAGGTAATTTACTCTTCCTTTATGCTGCACCTGCTTTTGCCGTTTGTGTTTCAACGCTAGTTTCAAGTCCCAATTTGGTAGCCGATTTCTGGTCGATCTGTTTGTCCAGTGGTAATGTTGAAGGCGTTGTAAATCGCCTTGGGTGGATTTGTATATTCACATTGTAAAGGTTGAGGACCGCTGACAATCAGTTGACCAGGTTGGTTTATTAATTTTTGTGTTTACTCGTGGATAAAGGCACCAGTTAAATTTTATAGTTAATAATTTAAGTACTTCAAGCATCCTTCCTTCCGTTTATTTCGTTCAACAAGTGTTAAGTCTTCAACTAGTGTGTGTAACCGTTTCGTTTTAGTGTTAATAATTTAGAAATATTGCGAATTGCCGTGGCATTTTCACGTATTTCATGTCGCATGTGTGTAATTACATGTAATGGAATTTTTAGTTTAAGTTTTGTATTTGTCATCATTATTTCTTTTGACTGCGATTAAGGGAACCTAGTTGTTAATTATATTTGCTTTAACCCAAATAAATGTGGTCTCCTTTAATCGTCTTTTCACGTAATTTAAGATTGAATTTATGAACCCCTTTTGTGTCATATGTTTTAAATAATTCTTTGCTTTCATTAAATTTCATTGTAATTCATTCTTGTCTTTTATTTGTGTTTATTGTGTTTACTTTAAGATAATTGTGTATAGTTTTGTGAGCCTATCCATAAGTAGCAGCTTGTATTTCATTAAGCAAGGTAAGTCGCATCTTGCAGCAGGGTACAGCCAACCCCAACTCCTTCGAGCCCTAGAGGAACCATCTGTGGTACGTTCTTCATGACGATCTTTTCCGTAGTGGCGCCCAACTTTCAACCTTATTAAGACTACCCCTGTTTAAAAGAATTTAGCGTTTCGAACTCCCTTGCCCACTGTTTTGCTAGCCGAGTGCCACAGGACTTCCAACGTCCCCTATAATTGTCGTAGTGCAGAATAAGCACGTGACAGTAGTAAATATTACATATTAGGACACCCAGATGAGGAGAGGGGACTCTTAGTGTCGACACGATGTTCCATAACTTTCCCCACTCAACGCAGTCAAAGGCTTTTTTGTAGTCAAGGAAGGCTCGTCAGGTGTGTTATGTGCTCCTCAATGATTTGACGAACATTTAGGTCATTGAGGATCTGCCCCGTTGTACCTCTGCCAAGCATAAATTCGGCTTTTTCGTCTGGAATTTGTGGGTGGATGTCTGGTTTGATCCAGAATAACATCATACTCGCATGCGAGATCAGGGCAATTGTTCTGTAGTTCCTGCAATTGGTTTTAGCCCCTTTCTTGTAGGTACAAATATGGATTTTACCCAATCGTCAGACCATATTCCTGAGTTACATAAGATACTATGTAACATATCAATTTCCGGTTGTACAGATGCTTTGATCATTTCCGATACAACACCATCACAGCCGATGATCTGTTATCTTTGAGGACATTCATGGTGGCTGTGATTTCGGTTTTGAGACTGTCTGGCTCATGTTCGATATAGTTTATATTGTCGATGGTAGTTTGATCACGCTTTTCTTCCTTCATCAAATTTTTGCAATATTGTTTCCAACGTTCCATAATATTTTCAGTTATTGGTTGGCCCCGTTCGTCATTTATAGTTAATAGATCTGGTTTGTAATGTTGCGTATTTTCTGAAACAGCTCTTTGGTTTCTTGCCTGTTTGAACGGCCTTCTATCTCTCTGCAGATATTGTTTTATATTTTAATATTGATCTGTTTGCAATGCCCTCAGCCTTGAGGTGTTTCCGTTTTTTTTTATAACTTCCCAAGTTGCATCGAATATCCAGGGTTTGCGTTTGTCAGGCTTTGAAGTGTTCATGTCCGAATCTCGAACTGCGGGTTTTGCTCTTGTTTGGTTTTTCCCATAGATCGTTAGTGTTAAAACAATCTTTGTGTTCTCCTGATATGGCTTCAAGATTCTCTTGCGCCCTCATTCTGAAGTTTTCGTTTTTGGACAAGTGCCAGCGGTTTTTCTGTGGTTTGGGAGGTGGTGGGCGTTTTAGCTTTAAGCGGAATTGAGCTACTAGGCGTTGGAAATCCGCAGTAAGAAGCTTTTCCATCTTGTTCTGATTATGATGTAGTCGGTCTGGTTTCTATTTATATCTTTCTCCAAGTGACTTTCATGTATAGAGATGCCAAGGATCATGTTTAAACAGTGTGATAATTAGCCTGTTGTCTGCGCAAAAGTTCACCAGTTTCTCTCCTTGCCCGTTTCGATCTCCAAGACCATATCTTCCAATCGTCCGTCGCGTATTTCTCGAGATGTTGATCCGACTTTGGCATTGAAATCTCCTACTATTATAGTTATTTGTCTCTCTGGAATTGTTCTTACTGTACCTTCGAGCGACGAGTAGAAAGTTTCAATATCTTCATCAGTAGAATTTGCAGTAGGAGCATATATTTGTATCATGTTGGGTGGAAATGGCCGTGAATTGAGTTTAATGGTGATGATTCTAGGGCTTATGGCGTGGTACCCAATTATACAATTCGCGATTCGTCTGTTTATCAAGAAGGCGACTGCTTGTTTGTCATATTCGTGCCCAAAAAATATCATGTTACCGCTGCTGGTTTTAAAAAGGCCACTGTCCAGCTAGTGGGTTTGTGATATGCCTATGATATCAAAGTTGTCTAACTCTCGTTCCAGCACTTGTAGTTTTCCTATTTCGTTGAGACCATGTTCTGATTTGCAGAATTTTCCTCAACTTTTGTTGAACAGTAGCCCAGTTCCCATGCGTTGCCTGCCCTTCCACATCGACATGGGCGGTAAGACATTTTACACTTTTGGACCTAGAATCCAAATAGCGCCGGGGGCTAGCCGGGTCGCATGCCATAAGTACCATTTCCTTGTGTTTTCATTTTATAGCATACTGCTCTCCTGGGACAAAATATATGCAGCAGGAATCTCGCTCCTTTCTGCGGGGATAGGATATGATAGGATCGTAAAGAAGTGTCCACTCGCTACCGCAGGTAAGCTAAAGGAAGACAAAGGGAGACACTGAAAAAAAATTAAAGGAAAGAGAAGGTTACAGGGAAAGACTTGGGACAAAAATGGAAGATTATTTATGAGTAAGAGATTAGCATTTCATTTTCACTCTGCAAACTGTAATGTTATCTTCGCACTGCTCCACCATTTAATCTCAGTTACTCAGCAATATTTCTCCTTCTTTCTACTATGGTATGGAGTAACAAGTTCCCTTAAATGTAGTTTGTAAGTATTGCTTCGTTGCGTTACAAATCTCTGCAGTATGTTTTAAAACTGTCATGTGGGATGAAATCTTCAACGCACAAAGGCAGCATTCTAGTTTGTATAGTAAAAATAAAGTGCTAATCCCTTATTATAGCAAGCTATCAAAAAAACCACAATTGTCGAAGCTCAATATAAAAACAAATTAATAAATAAAACTTACAACAGATGCTCTTCTGTATGCTCCTTCATTGCGAAGAGTTTCAACAGATCCATGTAATTTTGTACGTCGCTCTTGGTCGTGGGCTCTAAACTTTTCAAGAGCATCATCTATGAATGTGTCTGGTATTTTTTTGTTCCATACTTTTATTTTACCAATGTAGAGGACCTGTAAAGATGAAGAAGATTTTTAAATTCATTTATAATGGTTGATGAAGGTGGTATTAGAATCCAGAAACTTGCTTTCACATCGCAGCCCAAATTTTATATAATCAATTTCATTGGACATAAAATTTGTTGGAGTCGAATTCGACGCCTACGCAACTATACTAATTAAATTTTCAGTGCGTAATAATAATATTCAAAGACAAACAAAACCACTAATTTTATAGGTAACCCTTTTACAAAGTAATTTTAACAAACCACCTACAGCATTTGATCAAAGTTTAGTGTCATTAACTCAACGTACCAAGAAACTTGCCAAAATTCTTGGAAAATTCTTACAAGTAATAACCTTTTCAAGTTTATGACTTTTATCCGTACTCAAGTTGTAAGATTTCTAACGATTTACTGCTGGCAACATTCTAGGGCAAAAGTATTTATATGTATAATGGAGTGTATTAATATATGCGTCTCGTCGTTGTCCATTCGGAACATTTTCATATGATTACACATGTTCCGAAGGTACTTTTCACATTGTATAAACAAAATTTTGAAAGTCAGTGTTTATTGCTGCTTTCTCAAAATGTTGGCACACAAACTAGTTGCAGTAATGCATTTGGCTGGAGTTATTTTCCAAAATTATAGACAGAGTTCTAATAATAATAAATATGTTTAATTCTAGATTTGTCTAAAAAGACTGGTCTGTATAAGAGGAGGAAGAAGGAAGAACAAAAATAAAAAAGAAGGAGGCCTTCTTAGCTTTCGAGTAATATTCTATAGCAAGAGTTATACACAGCTAATAATAATTAATTTTGGGCTTTAGCTGAAGAGAAAAAAAATTATAATAAGAATAGTAATAATAAGTAGAAGATGGTGAAGGAGGAGAAAAAGAAGAATAAAAAGCCAGTCCATAACTGAACGAAGGCCTCCTTCTGTGTTTTGCACTTCTGTCTGCTCTTGATGTCATTGGCCCATCTATTTGTCGGTTTTCTCCTGTTTCGTTTGTTTGCCCATAGTCGCCACTGCAATATTTATTCTTGACCATCTGTCCTGATCCATGCGTGCTATGTGGTCCACTCAGCTCCACCACATTGGTTACTTTAGTTTTGTTACGAATCCAAATGTTTCTTCTTCCATCAGATAGTGAAATGCTGAGCATTGCTCTTTCCATCGCTCGTTATGTAACCGCTAGTTTCTACAGATGGTCTTGGTTAGCGACCAATTTTCTGTTTCATATGTCGTAACCGCCAGGGCACCTTTGTTTTCACGTGTTTCGCAATATAACGAATGCTATCCACGATAACTGCGTTACTTCTCTAGTTTGGCTCTTCCGGTCAATACGAATTGTTTGCCCTAAATATATCTACGTTTACGATTGTTATACCACCGATGTCAATAGCCTCTCTTTCCGCTAATTCATTTGTTGGCATCATCGTCTTGGTTTTATCTAAGTATATTTTGAGACCTATCTGTGCTGATCGTTGTTTTAAATCGTTTAGCATTTCGCCTTGGCGAGTTTCAGCAATGCACAGCATCATCCGCAAATTTAAGATGATTGGGTCTTATTCCACTAATGTCTTGCCATATAATATCTTTAAAGAGATCTTCTAGAGTCAACGTAAATATTTTTGGTGGCAAACAATCAGTGTAACGGAATTGGTTGGATTTCTGATGTAATCTATATGTTGCTATAGCTTTTTGATTTATGTTTTGGATTAAATCAATATACCTTTGATTTATCCTATAATTTTGCATTGCTCGTACGATCGCCCACATCTCTACCGAGTGGAACGCCTCGTAATCCACAAAGGCTAGACAAATTGGTGTGTTATATTCATTCGTTTTTTCGAGAAGTAGTCTCACTGTGAGCAGATGATCCCTGGTTTCATAGTTTTTCCTGAATCCTGCTTGCGTTTCTGACTGATGATCGTCTAATTTGTTACTCAGTCGGTTGGTTATGATCTTCATTAATAATTTGTATAGAACTGACAACAAGCTTATTGGACGATAATTGCTGAGTTTATTGGGATCTCCCTTTTTATGTAACAGCACTGTCGTATCGTTCCAGTCTTTTAGTATTCTTCCCTCTAGTATAGATATGTTTAATAGCTCTGTAATTTTTGCTTCGATCTCTGTCCTCGCTCTTTGATATATTCCACAATGATTTCATCTTTTCCTGGAGCTTTATTTTCTTTCATGTGATTCAGAGCTGTTGTTACTCAAATTCTTTTATTACTGGCAACTCCTCTGATCCACTGTTTAATAAGAGTTTTTTTGCTTGCATCCCCTTTGTGTGGAACTTTGGATTCGTATAGATCTCGGTAAAAGTCTTAGCTGCGGCCACTTAGGCGTGGCCGCTTAGATGCGACCGTTTAGACGCAGACCTATTTGGATGCAGGGACACTAAGACGAGGGGCAAAAGGCCGCCGAGACATTAAGGCGCGAAACAGTAGAACGCAAAGACGTTAAGGTGCAGAGACACAAAGACGCATACAGTTATGTTATTTTAACAACTGACATTAATTTTGTAATTACGAAAGAACTGTAAGAAGCTAGAAATACTTGCTTACTTTGCGACTTAATGTTCCTGCGCCCTAAATTCTCGTGCCCAAGTTTACTGCGTCCTTTTGTCCCTACGTCCTAGTGTCCTTGCGTCCAAGTATGTATGCGCCGAAACGGCCGCGCCTAAGTGGCTGCGGCTAAACGTCCTAGACTCTGTTCTGCTATCTTCAGCATTTCTTCTCTGTATTGTGTCTCAACGCAAAGATTTCTTTTCGTCCTAGTCTAGGCTTCAAACTCTTCATGGATGTGTTTTATTCGATAACTTTTTATCTCTTCTTCTTGTCTTTTTGATTTATTTTCTTTAATTTCTGCCTTATCTTCGTAGTCGATTGCCTCAGAGTTGAGACATCATGGTACTACTCCTGGCCTGTGAACTGTCGTATTTAATCTAACCAACGAGTTGAAGATCACCCTCGTCTTCTCCTACCTTCTACATTACCCTGGATTATTAGTTTTTCCATGCTGGAGTCCTGCTTTCTAACTATGTGTGGCCAAAGTATCTCAGAATATTCTTTCTCATTGTTACTGATAGTCCTTCTCGGATATTTAATTCATTAGTTCGTTTGTCCATGTAAAATATTCGTAGCATTCTTCGCCATATTTTCAGTTCGAAGACATCTATTTTCTTTCTCTCACTTTCTCTAAGAGTCCAGGTTTCTGACCCATATGTAAAGATTGGAAAAATGATTTGCTTTTACTAGCCGTATTTTGGTGGCTTTGGATATTCCTTTGTTTGCCCAAATTTTAAACAAGTTCTTCATAGAATTCTGCCTTATAAGCTTACATTAATTATGTGTGCCCCTTTGACCTTGACTCACCAAATCTTTTCTTTACTGTAGTAATTGTGTTGACAATATTTGTATTTGCTTCTTCTATTACATCTTTTATTAGATCTTCTGTTGTTCTGAATTTTGTTGTTTCTATTTCTAGTTTATTTAATGTCACTTGGATTTACTTCAGGAAGTTCGGTATTTTAGTTCTGAATTCTGCGTTATTTGTTATTTTGTTTCTATTTCTATTTTTAATCATTTTATACCTTTCAGTCTTAATGTTGATAACAACTTTTGCTCTCACCAACCTATGATCATTGCCTAAATCAACCCTGTTTATGGTAGAGACATTTTGCACAATGTTTTATGATGGTTTGATAGTATATAATCAATTTCGGCCGTCTCCACTTACGTTAGGTTTCCTTTTAAAATAGGTATTCATATAGTTTTTGTTCATTGAGAAATTCTACTAATAAATCGTTTCTTCCATTTCTGGTGCCCAAGCTATATTCCCCTATGAATCTCTGGTTTTCGGTCTTCTGTAATTCGCCCAACTTTGCATTCAAATCATCCATAGCTATTGTGAATGCTGGGTTAAAGTGGCCCAGGCTTCTTCCTTCTTTATTACTTCGCCTAGACCAACTATGTTCCACTTTATATCCTCTAATTAAGTTTCTAGTCCTTCGATTCTGCAATCCTCTCTTAGGGTGTTTACATTTTTTGTTCCTATTTATCAGTTTCGTCTGGTGTCTTTGGTTTAGACTTCGGGGATTCTTAGCACCTTCGTTATCGTTTCGTATTGATCTCCACCTAATATGTTGTATCCATCGACTTTCCAGCTGCCGGAGACTGACGGCCCTTTAATTAGTGGTTTCATATCATGAAGGGCTTTTGGCCTAGAACCCCGCGCTGGCCAGGTGAGTTGGGAAGCTTTCAGGCGTCCAACTTATTCGGATTGTAAGAGCCACCATTTCGCTACCTCCTTAAAGTAATTGCCGGTTTCCAACAACAAAAGAATATTGGCTGCTTTTTCCCTCAATTTAGCCGCTTTGGAGTTCCAGCTTCTGCGCCTCCGTTGCGATTGAAGACTTGGTAACCCTTGTATGGGTTGCCTCCGTATTGTTGGCCCCTGAGGGTGAACATTATTATATTAAAGGGTAGACTGGAGTCTACAATCAGCATTCGGATGTTGCAGCCTGTTCCGCGATTGAGAAATTTCGGGTTCACATCTATCAGTGGGCTGGGCTTTGAACCCATTGGTTTAAGTTAGAAGGCTAATAACCGATACAGTGTGCTATTAAAGTTTAATAAAGAACCAAAATTTGTTATTATTTACGAGTAGTTAAATACGTAATAAACTGGTTTTTAGTATTAAGTACAGAGACTATTCTATTAATATTTCAGAATTTAGTTTAATTTAACTCTCAGAGTTAAGAAGGTCAACCACAACGGGCACTTATTCCAATGTATACTGAAGGTATCGAGAATGTTATTAGAAGCTATCGTTATAAGGCACACAAATAAATAAACCACCATTATTATTCACTTAACGGCCAAAGTTCTTTCTGGGAAGTCGTAGTAACAGTATCGGAAAGATCTGCTTTCAATTAAAGTAAGGCTATAAATGCTTATCATCTAATTTATTTTTAGGGTCACAAGAGACACGCTTGTTAATATTATATGGATAAATCAATGTCGTTACCACTGCCAAATAACAATATACAAACTGCTAAATTTAGAATTAGATTAAACTATGAAAATAAATTGAGATTTGACCCCCTCTGTGAGATATGCAGAATTGATCGTTTTGAACCCTTGCTGTTAACAGCAGAGTTGGATGAGAAGCATGTATGATGTTTCACAAGTACAAGGTTGGCAGAATCGGCCAACTCACCTAATTTTGACGTTGCCGATGGGTTCGAACCGTAATGTACTTTTATCGTTAATATTACTGATATAAGCACTTTTGTTTTAATAGAATTCCACCCCTTTTGTTTTTTACCTTCGATGAGGAGGTCATACAAATATACAGCAACTTTACATTTAGTTAAAAATAGATCTGGGTTACACATAAACAATTATCTACATTTAGAGTTTAAACCGAGCTAGAACTATTACAGTTTGGAAACTTACTGGAAAGAACTTCAAAGTCATTAATTGGTGACTAACAGCAAATCGTAAAACTTGGTTAATTTCACAGTTGGAACAAGTCTAAATGTATATGTTTTTAGAGTTAGCCTAGTTTTAAGATTATTTCCTTAGCCATTATTAACGAAGCATGAGGATGAGGAAGATGTCTTGGCTTTGCTCCAAGCTATTGTTTATTTTGACACAAATAATTCTTGGCTCTGGCGTTGTTGTTCATTTTTGTCAATGAATGTAAATTAAGGTTTTTAAAACTAGCTTCCTGTTTTACATATGACAAACATTAACTTGTTACATTTCTTTTATTTTCTTATAACATAAGGGAAACAGAAGTTTAAAAGATTAGATTTTTTTAATGAATTATAATTCTCTATATACTAGTTTTATTGTAATTTTATGATTGTGTGGACTTCCTTTAAATGTTTGGCTTAAAACAGTATAAAAAACAGTATGTTTTTAACGAACTCCAATAAATAAATGCAAATAATTCTCTAACTCATATACTCAATTCTTGCTCCAGTGGTGTTGTTGCTGGTTTGTGCTTTTATTTAATTTTTACTAGGTGGTACGACACCGCAACAACACAGATTATTTTAAGATTGGCATGACCACATATGGGGTTTGATTTTGGGCATGGTTAGAAATGTGTCCAAAGCAAAGCTTAAAGCAGTTCGTCTGGGAAGAAATGCATGTTAGCTAGTTGGTTAACACCGACAAGATTGAACTAAGTATAAAATATTTTACAATATTCCTTCGAGCTTGGCAAAATTTTATTGGGGTAGCAATCAACATGCATTGAGATCCCTGGTACCCGCAAGCCTATATCTTTCCAAAACAAACAATATAATATTTATAACAAAAGTAATGGCATAACAATAAATATGAGGCTAGGAATCGGAACAGAATATTGTTAATCTTGATTTAATAAAGAGTTTTAGGTTCTCGCTCCAGGGCGCTTACGGTTTCGCCGGAATTACCCTCAAAATTAACCTCAACTTTATTATTTTAAATGAAATATTCTGTATATGTACACATTTTTGGAATCTTCATTGAAGTTGAAATTTGAAACATTTTGATTTTTGATGACAATGTAAATTACTCTATGACCGTCAGGGTGCCCCAACACTCAAGACAAGTTATTTTAGAACTTCAAATGTTTTCGTTGGTGTATCAGAATGATATAAAGTTAGCAAAACTGAAGTTTAGAGAATAACTTTTTTCAAATGGCACTATGGTGAGACACTAGAATATTAAAAACGAGTAGTTAATTGGTATCAATAACGTACGATTAGTCTGAAAATTTAACTTCGAACTTGGTATTCAGAAAAATGATAGTTTGTATATTTATTACTAGGCCCTGGGTTTCAAAACAATTGAAACAAATAAAATGCAGAAAACAAGTGGTATACTTCATATCATAAAAATATAATTAAAAGAATAGGGGTGCCTTAGGTTTCATTGACACACTGTATGCCTCGTGATAGTCAAGACACCTAACTAGATAAAATTAAAACTACTGTATAAGAAGTAAGAAATTAAGAACTTCAAATAAAACCTGCTAGATAGTGATTATGAGAATTATGTGATGGAAGGCGTAAGTAAAACTGGGGACATGCCACAATTCGAAGAATCTAATAATTACCATGTTTCGGGGTGAGTAAAAGAATATCCACGACTACAGACATCGACAGTGTTACGGATGACAAAAGAATAAAGAGATTGAAGATTATTATACACCTCTTCGAATTCATTTCAATCAAATGTTAACGAATACAGTGAATAGCAAAAAATGTTAGTAATAAACAAACAAAACTAAAGTACAGGAAGAAAATAATTAAGGAAAGAAAGAAATAAATATCAACCAAAGGAAGCTAAAGCAAAAAAGAAAATGAAGAAAACCAATAATAAAAAACTAAAGCAAAAGGGATAACAACGAATACAAGAAGGAAACAAATAACAAAACCTAGCCAAATAAGGAAACAAGGAACAAAAAGACAAATCGGGAGGCAAATGAAGACAATAATAAGCAAAAGACAGAAACAACAAGTTAACAGTGAAGAGCAAAAAATATCAATAATAAACAAGCAAAACTAAAGTACGGAAAAAAATTATGAATGAAAGAAACAAATAAATATCGGCAAAAGACAACTAAAGCAAAAGACACAAGAAGAAAACAAATAACAAATGAAGAAACCTAGCAAAAGAAGGACCAATTTCTATGAAAATCAGGTAAAGGAATCAGGAAGCAAACTGAGAAAATAATAAGCAAAAGAAAGAAAGAAAAAGTTAAAAAAGACAGTGAAAAGCAAAAACTATCAATAAAACTCAAGTATAGGAAGAAAATAATAAATGAAAGACAGTTAAGAGTAACAAGAAATCTAAAGCATAACAAAAAATTAAAGTAAAAAGGGCAACAACGAATACAAGAAGGAACCAAGTAAAAAATGAAGAAATCTAGCCAAGTAAGAAAACTATGAACTCTGAATATAATGTAGGTCCTACTAGTTAAGCGTAGGTTAGGTTGTTGTATGCTAAAAAACAAATGAAGAAATTTAAAATAAAAAAAATATATAAAAGGCAAGGAAGGAAGGTGCCAAAGTAATTAACAGATGCAAGTAATACAAGGAAATAGAGAGGAGAAAATCATCTGCGATGATGTGTACTGTATCATTAAATAAAATGTTAAAAAGTAAAACATTTTTCTAGTGACAAAAAATAAAACCAACAGTACTTTATAGGTCTGAAGCGTAAACCTTAAATCAACCTTGTGCAACAAAGTTAAATATTCTGGAAAAGAAGATACAGAGGCGGAGAAGAAGAAAAGAAGAACCAACGATGGGAGTGTTTCATGAAATTGCAATAGCAAATGTTATTAAGCAAAGTTTTTAAAGACATTCCTGAAGGCACAACTAGCAAATAACACCCCCAAATTGAATGGTTGGTTCGTTAAACAATTTAAAACAAATAACTGCAAAAATGTACTACCTAAATGGATCGAAAGGAATGAAAGAAAACAAATGAAAAAAGCAAAGGGCCTTAAAATGTCTATCGTACTGATGTACATGCATACATAACAAGTGAAAGAAACGATCATTTAAATAAGGTATGGGGAGCATGAAAAAAAAACAAGGATATTAATGAAAACATATCTCGTCTAACTTCATTCTTACGAATATGAGTACTGATAACTTTGGTTTCTTGTCTTACCTCTATGAAGTTACTAGAACTTGGAGATATGTCGATGCTTAATGATGTAAGGCTGGCAGCACTACTGAGCGATCGAGTTGGTGTTGATGTAGCCTGATTGTCCTTCATTTGCTGATATAAGTCTGTGACCTGTAACCAAAATACATGTCAGCATTTTTACATTTATGATTTTCTTAAAGTTCTATTATTGTCAGTAATTGCATTTTTTTCTGAAATTACTTGTAATTTTAAAACAAATGTCTGATCTTAAACCTTGCTAAATAATCGAGAATTTTTGAAGATTTCTTCAAAGTTTTGAAGATTCCTCAAATTCTTAGTAACTGTTTGTAGTTCTTGAAGGTTGTACCTTACAGAAATGGATTTTATTTTATAACTAATAGAAATAGATAAACTTTCCGAAATAACCTAAAACGTCGAAACATTCTCAAAATTTTTCGAGATTTCTTCAAGAATGCGAAGATTTCTTGAATTTTTAGTAAATTTTTGTAACTTTTCACCTTACAGAAATTGAGTTTCCTTTGCAAGTTAAAAATAAATTGCTGCCTTTAGCCTTCTGAAATAATCTAAAATGTTTAAGCATTTCCAACATTTTTCTTGATTTCTTCCAAAGTTTGAAGACATCAATTTTTTAGTGAAAGATTGCTGTTCCTGAATGTTTTGCCTTACACACATGGATTTGCTTTTATAACTTTAGATTAGGTTTTGGAATTTAATATTCTGAAATAATCTTGCACTTTTTGGGATTTCTTCAAAACTTAGAGATTCTTCAAATTCTTAGCAAATGTTTCTGCACTTTTCACCATATAGAGATGGTTTTCCGTTGCAACTTAACAATAAATTTCAGGCTTTGATGCTCAAAAATAACCTAAAACGTTGAAGCATCCCCAGGATTTTTCGAGATTTCTTCAAGACACCTCGAATTCTTAGTAAAAAAAATGAAGAGTGTGAACTTTCTTCCTTACACAAATTGATTTTCCTTTGCAAGTAGCAATACATTTCTGTACTTCAGCTTTCCAGAAGAATCCAAAATGTCGAAGTACGCACCACAAATGTTCGAGACTTTTGAAGATTTTTAATATTCTTTGTAGTTTCTGAACTTTTTATCTTATATAATTAGATTTTCCTTTGCAACTTAACAATAAATTTCAGACTTTATCGTTCCAAAATATCCTATCTCCGAGTTTTTAAAGATTTCTTCAAAACGTTAATGATCTAAAACATCGAAGAAACCCCAAATTTTTTCAAGATTTCTTTAAAGATTTCTCGAATTCTTAGTAAATGTTTGCAGCTTCTAAACTTTTTACCTTATCTAAATGGATTTTTCTTTGGAAGATTACAAAAACAGTTTGACGTTAACTTTCCGAAATAATCTCAAATTTCAAATTTCCTACAGAAGTTTTAGAGATCTCTCAAATTCTTAGCAAATGTTGCAGTTTCTGCACTTTTCACCCTACAATAATAAATTTCATGCTTTGATATTCAAAAATAACCTAAAACGTTGGAAAAAATCCCCAGAATTTTTCGAGATTTCTTCAAGGCACTAAATCCTCGAATTCTTAGTAACAGATTGAAGAATGTGAGCTTTCCTTACACAAATTGATTTTCCTTTGCTTCTTCTTCTTCTTCTTTTATGTACGATAATTCCTGTTTTTCTACACGCATTACGGTGTTTCTATAGAGCTAGATGCCCAGCTCTCTATCCATCTTTTCTGTGGTCTGCCGGGGTTTCTCTTTCCTTCCGGTTTAAAATCTCTTGCTATTCTGATTAGTCTATTTTCCTTTGCAACTAGCAATAAATATCTGACTTTAACCTTCCAGAAGATTCCAATATGTCTAAAGATGCACCAGAAATTTTTGAGATTTTTTGAAGACTTGTAATTTTCGAACTTTGTACCTTTCAAACTGGATTTTCTTTTGCAACTTAACAACAAATTTCAGTCTTTCTTGTTTCAAAATGTCCTAAAACGTCGACGTATCTTAGATTTATTCTAAAGTTCTTCAAGATTTTGAAGATTCCTCAAAGTCTTAGTTAAAGTTTAAAGTTTCTGAAATTGTCATTTTATAGAAATGATATTTTCCTTTGCATTCTGAGATAATGTTTCTGGTGTTAGCTTTTAAAAATAGCCTAAAACAACGAAATATTAAAGATTTCTTCAAAACGTTAATGAATGATCTAAAACATCGAAGAAACCACATTAAATTTGTTTAAGACTTTAAAGAATCCCCGAATTCTTGGTAAATGTTTGCAGTTTATCAGGTTTTCATCTTGCAGAAATGGATGGTCTTTTGCAACTTAATAACCAATTCCTGACTTTAATCTCACAAGCTCTAAAATGTTTAAACATTTATCAAGATTTTGAAGATATTTCAATTTTTTTGTAAAAGTTTGCAATTTTGGACTTTCCTTTGCAATTTAAAATAAAGTTTTAATTTCAATGTTCCGAAATATGTAATCTAAAAGGTTGAAGGTTCGAGATTTCTTCAAAATCCAGGAGACAGAAGTTCTGTTCCAGAGTACCTACTTCAAAAACCTTCCCCGAATTAATCTTTTGAACATAATAAGTGAAGCAACTTTTAAACCATGAATTGAAACGTTAACTTTTAAAACAACAGGTAAATTAGTATTCAAACAGCAGAATAAAAATAACATTCAAACAGCTATTTTTATTTCCCATCGAGTACTCGTGGCAAGGTTCATCTGTAACGCACGAGTAATCGTTTTTACATAAAACAAAATTAAAATCTCATGGAAAAAAACCGACCATTACCAGATGCTTCTATCGTCCTTCAATATCTTGATTCATCTGTTGTTATAGTGTTGTTAGTCTACCAAGTATTTTTATTAATATCACAGCATGTGCGGACTTTGAATTTTGGCAATGAGGTTGGTTCGTTGTTTCTTGGTGATTCCCGAAAATAAAATGAGTTATTAGTATTCAAACCACGTCCTTTCGGTCCTTTCACTGTCGATACTTCGAATTCTTTTGTCGAAGTTTATTCAACTAAGTTTTGCTCTTTTTTTTGTGAATCACTTCTTGTTGCTTTATTAGTGCGTTGGCCTCTGGGTTTTTAAATAAATACTGAAAAGTGTATTTATTTTTCTGGTTTATTTTAGAATACTGCGAAAAGTTTGCTTTTTGTAAGTTTACAAAGTCAATTCAAACTGCGAGACGAAGTATGTGCCCCACTAAAGCAAAAACGCAATGTTAGTACGTATTAAAAAGCAAACTTGGCCGTTTTGTCGGTTTTTCTAATTTTTATGAGCCAAAAGTATGTATTTTCAAACAGATTGTTCAGTCGGTCTTTCGACACAACACGCGTATTCGTTTTATTTTTGAACGAGTTTGAATCATTATACAAGTAATACATATATAAATGAAGGTAGTTAACTTGTGTTATTCTAAAGTGGAATGTGTTTACTTCTTGTGCTATTAATTCCTGCTTGTTTATTAACGGTTAAGAGTGGTTCAAGTACGGGGACAACCCGAAATTTATTTTTGGATTTTTGTACTTATAAATCTAATTCGTTGTTGGTATTCTGAGGTTAATCGAAGGTTTTATATTTTTAAAATTTTAGAAGAGAAAGTCATTTGGCTTAGGATAAGCTTGGGGCTGTGAAGAGTGCAGGGCATAAATGTTGAGCTTTAGAAATCAATTCTTTGGGAAGTCTTTAATGTTTTGAAGAAATATTTAAAATGCTTGGTTGTTTTAGGCTATTTTGGGAAGTTAAAACAGATAATGGTCTTAGAATGTATAGGAAAAAGAGGTGCAGAAACTACAAACATTTACAAAGAAATTGAGGGGTCTTCGAAGTCTTGAAGAAGTCTCGAAAGTTCAGCGATGCTTCAACGTTTTAGCTTATTTTTGGAGGTTAATGTCAGAAACTTATTGCTAAGGTATAAAGAAAAGTCCGCCTCTGTAAGGTTGCAAGTTCATAAGTACTAAAAATTTTAGAAATCTTTAGCCTTGAAAAAATGTCGAAAAATTTTGAGGATGCTTCGAAGTTTTATATCATGTCCGAAGGTTAAAAGTCAGAAATTTATGATCAAGTTGAAAAGGAAAATCCATTTTTGCAAGGTAAAAAAGGGTTAAAACTTCAAAAGTTTGTTAAGAATTTGAGGAATCTTCAAAGTGTCGAAGAAATCTCGAAAAGTCCTGAGGATCGTATGATGTTTTAGGTCATTTAGAGAGATTAAAATCAGAAATTTATGGTTAAGTTGAAAAGGAAAATCCATTGGGAAGCTACAAAAATTTACCAAGAATTTAAGGAATCTTCAAAGTCTTCAAGAAATCTCGTAAAGCTATTACGTTTTAGGTTTTGGAAGGTTGGAGCCTAATATATATTCTTAAGTTGCAAAGGAAGATCCATTTCTGTAAGACGAAAAGTGCAAAAACTGTAAACTTTTAGTAAGAATTTAAACAATCTCTAAAATCTTGAAGAAACCTCAAAAAATTCTGGGAATGTCTCGACGTTTTAGATTATTTCATACGGTTAAAGTCAATTTTATATGTTATGTTGCAAAGGAATTCCCAAGTTTTTAAGGCGAAACGTTAAGAAACTACGAAAATTTAATAAGAATCCAAAGAATCTTCAAAGTTTTGGAGAAATCTCGAAAACTTCCGGGAAAGCTTCGCTATTTAAGATTATTTCGGAAGGATAACGTTAGAAATGTATTGTTAAGTTGCATAAAAAATCCAGTTTATGGAAAGTTAAAGGTTCAAAACTGCAAATACTTATTAAGAATTTTGGGAATCTTCAAAGCCTCGAAGAAATCTCCAAAAATTATGGGGACACTTCGACAATTTAGGTTATTTCCAAAGGTTGAATTTGGACATTTATTGCTAAGTTGCAATGGAAAATCTGCTTCTTTAAGGGTAAATATTCAAGAAATGAAATAAAAATCTTTAAAATCTTGAAGAAATCTCTAAAAATTCTGGAGATACTTCGAAGTTTTAGGTTATTTCGCAAGGATAAATTCGGAAACTCATAGTCAAGCTGAAAAGGAAAATATATCTTTGTTAAACTGCAAAACTTTGCTAAGAACTAGTAAGAAATCTTCAAAGTTTCGAAGAAATCTCAAAAACTTCTGAGGATGCTGGGACGCTTTGGATTATTTCAGAAGGTTAAAGTCAGAGATTTATCGTTAAATTGCAAAGAAAAATCCATTTTTGTGAGGTGGAAAGTTCAGAAACTGCAGAAGTTTACTGAAAATTCAAGAAATCTTCAAGGTTTTGAAGAGGTTTCGAAAAATTATGGGGATGCTTCACTTAGGAGGGTTAAAAAGATAAATTTACTAACAAGTTGTAAAAGAAAAATCCATTTCTGTACGGTAAAAAGTTAAGAAATTGTACATTTACTAAAAATTCTGGAAGTCTTTAATGCCTTAAAAAATCTTGAAAATATTAAGGATGCTTCAAGTTGTAAATCTTGTGCTTTTAGACTAGGACTATTGTAAGTTCAATAGAAATTCACTGAGGTAAGAAATTCTTGAAATTGTCAAGAGTTTTCCCAACACTTTGAAGAAACCCGAAAATATCAAAGATGTTTCAATCTCCAAAGTTATTCAGTTGTAAATTTCCTACTTTAAGTCAAAAACAGAAGTTTATTTGTGAGCAATTCAAAAATTGCAAGATTTGCTTGAAATTTTGGAAAATCATCTTTGAAGAAATCTTGAAAACATCGAGGCTGATTCAATGTTCAAGGTTGTCCAGTTCTAAATTTGGCGCTTTTACGTCGAAATCAGATATAAACTCATGCGTGTTAGATGAAAAACTGAGAAATTACAGAACGTCTTGAAGAAATCTTGAAAGTATCCAGAATACTGCAATCTTCAAGGTTATTGTGTTGCAAATTTTGTATTTTTAAGTTAGAATGGATTTTTATTTCTAAGTTACAGACAAAAACTCATTAAGAATAAGCAGAATTTTCCTGAAATTTTCAAGAACTCTCGGTGTTTGGAAGAAATCTTGAAAATATCCAAGGTTCTTAAGCTCTAAATTTTGGGGTTTGAAGTTATAATCAGCATTTTATTTGTAAGTTACTCGATTGTTTGAAGTAAAAACATTCAGAAATTGAAGAATTTCTTTGAAATTTTCGAGAATTCTCGAACCCTTTGAAGAAAGTCCAAGATTATTTAGTTGCCAATTTGGTATTTTTAACTCAGAGTTGGGAATTTGTTTTTAAGTTTAAAACAACAGAAACTGCTTTGTCCTAGGAAATTTAAAAAATACCAAATCAAGAGAATTTTCGAGAATTCTCCAATACTATTTAGAAATTTTGAAGATGCGCAATTCGCAAGATTGTAATTTCTTGATAGAAATAATTTCTATAAAATATAAATTGTGTGAATTTCTTAAAACTTCTAGAAAAACTTGACATTTTTTTGAAATTTTAAAGAAGGCTAGGAGATGTTTTGGTATCCAAGGTTATTTAAGTTTCTGAGCACGTAATAAATTCTGAAACTTTTCCTTAAACTTACTGTGTGTTTAAAATAAGAAGCGTCACTTTGGGATGCTATCAAAGGACTCGGAGCAACAGGAACCGTAATCATTTTCGTAGATTTATATGTTTCAGTCTTAACTAGCAAAAATAATCACGCATGTAACACGTGCCAAAAGTCACTAGGAACACTTTAGTCACATTAACCATCACGTTTATAAATAAATCTATAAATGCACTTCGATGTAACGCTTTTCACTTAATTAATTATTGCACCCTAGTTTTACAACTAGATTAATTTAATGAATTTTGTTGCAGTTTGCAATTTTCCTGTTCTAACAAATGATTATATTGATTATTGAACAGTTTAAAGGTTAAGAAAAGTTAGAAAATTTTTCACTTTCACTGGTTTAAAAGAACATCTTTTCTAGCCAGAAGGATGATTCGGACTGAACGAAAACCAGAGGGCAACCATCGAAAAGTCCATTCTAAATTTAACTTTTCAAACAGTTTGGGAAGAGGTAAAGATCCGCTTTTCCTATTATAAAAAAAAGCACATACATCGATCGTGATTTCACTCTAACTATTTTATTTTTATATTTAGTCGGTTTTCAGACTGGCAGAAACGTGCAGCATGCATGCGAAAATTCCCTATAATTCCTTAGCAACGAGTAATGTTTTTATTGCCTGTTCGGCGAAAATTTGGGTCATGTAATATTAAAAAAACAATAATTTTTTAAACCTTTCTAAAGATATTTTTATGTCGGCGTAAAACTTTGCGTGCAGATAAAGCATGACTTCAAACTTCAAAGGTGATTTTATCAGTTTTGCTTGTATTAACTGACAGGGGTTTGTTAACAGATCCCTTATTGTTGATTAGTTTTGTCAATTAGTTAAAAAGTGGAATTAAAACGAAATAAAGCACTCGAAGAAATTACTTTGTTTTATCTAGTTACTCGTATATCTTGTTATTTATTATTAAGTAATAAAATTTGTTCAATAAGTTAATGTTGGAGAGTTGAATAAATTTGAATCCCTGTGGGATTCGAAGAAAGTTCTTTAAATTTTTAAGGAAGCTTCGGTGTCCAAGGTTACCCTGGCGATTTCATTAATTCAAATTGGAACCATAAACTTATTTTAAAGCAAGGCACGAGTACGAGTGAAAGGTTCACAAATCCCAAGATTTTGAAGATTCTACAATGAATTGAAGAAAGCCCTTTAAAAATGTTGGAAGAAGCTTCAGTGCCTAAGGTTATCCTGGTAATTTCATAATATTAAATTAGAAATTTACTCTCAAACAAGACAGAAATTCCTTTGCGTAGAGTAAAAGTTTCAGAAATCCCAAGGTTTTGAAGATTCTTTAACGCCTTGAAAATTCACGACGAAGTTTGGGTGCCTCAGGCCATGTTGGTAATTTAATATTTTCAAATTAGAATCAGAATTTTGCCTCCAAAAAGGTAGAAGCTCATTTGCGTAGAGTGAAAAGTTCAGAAATCGCAAGGTCTTGTTCAAAGTTTTGAAGATTCCTCTCCGCCTTGAAGAAAGCTATTTAAAATTTACGGAAAAGCTTCGGTGCCTGAGGTCATCCTGGTGATTTCAGATTCCCAAATCAGAATCAGAAAAATTACTTTCAAACAAGGCAGTAGCTCATTTGTGTAGAGTGAAAAGTTCAGGAAACTCAAGATTTTGTTCACGGTTTTGGAGATCCACGAAGCTCTTTAATTCACGGGGAAGCTTCAGTGCCTAAGTTCGTCTTGGTGCTCTCAGATTTTCCAATCAGAATCAGAAAAATTACCTTCAAACAAAGCAGAAGCTCAGTTGCGTAGAGTGAAAAGTTCATAAATCGTAAGGTTTTGAAGATTCTTCAATGCCTTGAAGAAAGCGCTTTAAAATTCATGGAGAAGCTTCGGTGCCTGAGGTCGTCCTGGTGATTTCAGATTTTCAAAATCAGAATCAGAAGTTTACTTGGAAATTTAAGCAGAAGCTCATTTGTGTAGTGTAAAATGTTCAGAAATTGTAAGTTTTTGTTCAAGGTTTTGAAGATTCTTAACACCTTGAAGAAGGCTCTTTAAAATTCGCGAGGAAGCTTCGGTGTCCAAGGTCATCCCAACAATTTAATATTTTCAAATCAGCATGAGATACTTACTTTGAAACATTGCAGAAATTCATTGGAGTGCAGAGTTCAGAAATTGCAAGAATTTAATCCAAGTTTTGAAGATTAAATATTTTTAAAGAAGCTTCGAAATCCAAGGTTATTTTGGTGATTTCATAATTTCAAAATAAAATAAGAAACCTACTTTCAAGCACGGCAGAAATTCTTTTGCATAGATGAAAGTTCAGAAATCACAAGATTTTGTTCCAAATTTTAAAGATTCTACATTTTCAAAATCGGGCGATCTATCTTGAATCTCCTATTCGAATTTTACCAATTCGGATATGTGACAGTTCAACTTGGCATCTGGAATTTCTGGAAATCATTAAAGACTTCTTTATCTCCCTCGAACTTGAATTAGAAAGTTCAATATTTGAATTTGAATTTAATTTTCGATATTGAAGCTCTTTTTCGAGTGTAATTCTGAGCATTTGAATCTCTAATCAAAATAAAAATGCATAATTCGATTCGGTTCGTATTTTAAAATTCCATTCTTGACAACATTCGAATCTCAACAGTATTAAGTACAAAATACATTTATTTACCTTTTAATCTCTCTCTCTCTCTCACACACACACACACACACACACACACACACACACTCTTTCGGTCTCTTTCTTGTGCCCCCTTCTCTCTCTCCCTACCATGTGCACGGGTATTCTGTTCTTTTTTCGCAATGTTTCTTGTTCACTTTTTATTGTTTTTGTTTTTGTTTTCGTATCAAATTTAAACCCAGTATTAGGCGCTACTTACGATTTATTTAACATCATTTTAGCATGACCATTTGATAGTTTTTAATATGTAAGTCAGGCTTTTAAAGCTTTAAAATTGACTTTGAATTAGGGCTTGGGCCACATTAAGACTGACTGTTCTTTCGCTTTAGACTGTTTTTATGTACATAAATTTTTGTTATATTTTTTCTGGGTTTCTATTCACTTATTTTTTACTTTTTGGGCGAAATCTAGGTTTGTGGATGCCAGAGATATCAACGCGCGTCGTCTTTTATGGTCATTTACTCATTTAGCACTGCTTGACTAGAATTTTGCCAAACCTACGGGTTTCTACCCCTGCAAAGGACCTTTATCGTGCCAAACATGGGACACGGGACATACGGTTTTACCTCGTATCCGAAAGGGGGCATACTTTCAGATTTTTTCTGCACTAAAAATTTCACTGATTGAGATTGGTAAGTATGCTAACCTTGAGAACATTTTCTATATTAAAAAAGACGGAAAAGAAAAAAAGAGCGTGAATTATTTCGCTCGTAAGCATCGTCTGCAGACAGATTTTCAGACTGTCCGATGATTGCGTAATCGTCTCGAGACTGTTCGATTACGTCATCGTCTTGATCATTCCAGATTGGGTTCCAGATGCCGCAACGGTATTTGGCGAGCGACCAGTCTACCAAAGCCTACCAACAAGTCGCGATTAAGTACGCATGTAATACAAGTGAATATAAATGAACTGTATAAATAAATTAGTTAGTGTTTCGGGTGTTTTTAGTGTTTAAGTTGTTGTTTCGGGTTAATTAATACTTTAAATTTGTTAATAAATAATTCACACCACGGATCGAAGTTTTAAATAAACGTTTTAAAAACGTTACAATATTAAACAATCAGCTTGAAAGAAACAATTTTGCAATATTGCTTTAGTAACCATTAATTGCAACTTACAAAAAAAGCATGGCCAACTAGAATCAAATAGAATGCGAATGAAATATACAGTGTGATGGTGAATGATATGTTAGCTGATATGTTTTTTAATCGAAGAAAAACAAATTAAGAATCAAAATTATTCACGATTGATAATACGGATTCAAGGAAAAACAATTGAACACCTAGAAAATTAGTATCAAATCAGTATGTTCAAATTATGTGAAGAAATTATATTATTCCGAAAGTACGTGAAATTTTCTTTCCCACAACATCTAACTTATTAAAAAACAAAGCTTAGAAAATAATATTTAAAAATAATCTGTCAGTCTTCCATTGGACACATTAAGTAATAAAAACAGTAGACGATAAAAAACAAATGGCACTTGATTTGCTTACCGCCTACTGTTTCCATTACATAAAATCACGATTATAACTATACTGTTAAATTTATACAAATTTTTGATTATATTAACGTGATTCTAGAGAGAATTTGCTACATTTTCAAGAAGTGCAAGCAAAGATTCATTGATATCTCTAATGTATTGTGTAACGTTTTAGTATAAAAATAAAATTACATCAAACCTGTGGCTTTGCGTTAGATCACATTAGGAAACGATAATCTCACTTTTAAACCGCAACATTTGATTAAATGTATAGCTAAAGAGGCAAGCAAACTATACCAAGCAGTTTATGAGTGACAGTGTATCCTCATGTTGTTGCTTGATTTATTAACGAAATTATTTTTCTAGGAAAAGGAAAGTTTCTTCCGGGTATATTATGTTGATAACGGAAAAGAACGCACGCTAAACAATATATTAATTAAAGGAACTACGCCTTTGAAACTTTTCCGATATTACATATATCCTGATGGTTAATCGTACATGAACTCTTGAAGGTTTTTACGGTTTTATGGTTAAATAAGTTACAAAGATACTGCTTAATTTACGTTGTTGAATTTTTTTGGTTGATTATGGGGCTTTTAATTTACAAAAAAAACAACGTAAAAATGGCTTTTTTATAAAACAAAAAAATGTTACAAATTATTTATAAAAGTAGAATTGTACGATCTATTTAGAATCTTTTAGGCAGGCGTTGGCCATGATTTACTTTTCTAAGGTTGCAGTTTTAGTCCTTTAATTTAATTGTTTATACATCAGTTTTTGTTTTGTCTTTATACATTTACGACCTTTGTAGACCAAAGAAGGGCATGTTGGGAGACAGTTTCTTTGGCATCAGCAAGCCTCTTCCTGATGTAAATCAGTCCGTCAACACTGGTTCACGACATGATCTGCGTTATTAGTTACAAACTCGAAATCTGCTAACACATAGCCAACTTCATTTGTCTTCGCTGAAGCGATTACATGGTCCTAGAAAGGGAGGAAGCGAACGAGAGAAAGGGAGAGGAGTAACAATAAGCTATTTGAAAAAGTTAAAAACTAGAAAATACGACAGGTGAGGACCATAAAATAAATCCCAATACAAATGAAAATAAAAAAGTTTGACAGAACATAGAAAAACTGACAAGAAAAATGCAAAGTTGATTGACATAAGCGCAATAGCAACAAAATTAATTCAATGTAAAAATTTTGTATCAACACAATACAAACAAACAACCGTAACTAAACTTAAGCAAACGATCACAGACGGTATGTTATTGTTTGGTGTTGATGTATGCATGTTACTCTATCTATTCGACAATGGCCAGCTTCATTTGTCTCCACTACAGCATTCACATAGCTGTTCCATGTCACCTAAAACCGAGTTCTTAGAAAGTAGGCGGTGTGCCGGTGTGCCCCATCTATTGGACACTTTATCAAGTTGACGTTTTAGGATTTTGACCATTAAACAAGTATATTTTTTTTAAACGGGGGAAAGTTGTTTCATTTTAACTATTTGTCCTTACTAAATAGCAAGTTTTATAAGAGAAACCCGATAATTTGGTTTGAATAGTAATTATACATTCATTCAGAGAGGGCGGGGTGTGTAGCGCCCATCAAAAATTCTACAAAGTTAAATTGAGACGGCCATAATCAAGCAAAGCTTCAATTCAATTGTAGTTGGCCATGGTTCACGAGTTAAAGCTGGAATTACATATACACGAAAGCAAAACCATCTCCGTGTTTGTTCTTATTGTTTGGGGTAAAAAATTGAAATTTAAAGCGTTGAATAGTGACGAAAGATGTGCTATTTTTGTACCACAACATAATTTTGTAACACTTCTGGTCCCAATTTATACATAGTTCGCCCTATATGAAACACTACAAAAAATTGTTTTATACTTTAATAAAACCAGCTTTTCGATTTTTAGGCAGATGCTTTGATCCAAAAACAACGTGAATACATAACAAATAAAAAAGTGAAGGCTTTATTAGCTATGTATAATTTACGTCGTAACAATACTTCAATTGTTTTTTACATTGATAATATGGTATTCCGCTGTTATTCCTACCCTCAAATTTTAAGTAAGGCAATTGCCGTTCATTGAAGAACAAAACCAGAGCAAAAGAGTTCCGTGGTGGAACTACGAACTTCAAACACTTCGTAAAGAGGCACGTAGGCTTCTTAATGGAGCTCTGCGCTTTCGCCAATCAGAAGAGGACTGGGATCTCTTCAAAAGATCCCAGCGACTTTATAAGGACCGCATCCACAGCCACCAGAAGGACGCGTGGAGGGAGCATTGAGCCAATCCGAAGCAACTCGCCTTACACGGTCGCGCCTGGAGCCTTTGAAACTTCCAGCCGGTACTATAGCTTCCTGCCACAAACAATGCCTGGATCATCTTTTGGAAGTGCACTTTCCTGGTGGCACTAGAATCCTAGCTGCCCAACAACGGCCAATCCCAGTCACTCTCTCTCTACTTCCGACAGGAGAATGGCTTCCAAGTAGTCACTCTTGATAATATGGATTCCGTTGTTATTCATAACCCCAAATTTGAAGTAACCTAACCTCAATTACAAAGTGAAATTCAAGTGTCCACAAGCTCCATTTACACAAATAAAAAAATAAAAAAAGTTAAAATAGTTGATTTTAATCTTAACATATTGTAAACAAATCATAACGCAGGATTTAAAAGGGGTTTTGTCCAAGAGAACCAAGCAAAACAAAAACGGGCATATTACTTTACAGTGTGATTGACGAATCCTAAATCAGCTGACGAATTATAACTCATTAACCCTTATTAAAAAAGATAGAAACATTTTTATAGTTGGTAATGTGGTGTACCTACAAGTAAAAATAATTGAACATCTACAAAACCTACAGAAGAATACTAAAGCTATATAATTTGAAACAGAAGGTGTTAATTTTTATTTAACTTTCTGAAAGCATATCAAATTATTTTTTAATCAACTGTTGTATGTTTATTTGGCGGCGCTGACGTAAACATTAGGTTTCTTGAAACAAAGACCTTTTTTTTATCAAACCCAGACCAGAGCTTTTAAAATAGGGAGATTAGTTATGATTTAGGGCTCCGATTCAGGTCAGAATCTAAGAAATAGAGTCGGTCACCGGAAGCGTTGGCGTACAGATGTGTTAATTAATACAAAAGACCAAGTGAGTTTATGTATGGTGTTCCTTAAATTTACTTAAAATAATAAAATTAATAGTTACTTACGCAACAAGTGAGCAAAGCGATATTTTTTAAACGACACTTAAATATAAAATCATTGCATTTGAGTGTACGAGAATTACCATTTTTAGCTTTGAATTTGGTGTAGAATCTTGAATTTTCATTATTTAATATTTATAATGCTAAGGCTTTGATGCTCTGTTGTTTGTCTTAGCATTTTTAATCATTTTGAATGTAATTTGTCCTGCAAGGCGAGGTTCCCAAAACAACAAATTTCAAACCAGGAAATAATTCAAATTCAACGTTTTATCATATTAATTAAAAATAATAAAGCAAATAATTAATTAATATTAAGTATATCCTTCAGTTAATTTTGTTCAAGGCAGGAATAATTTTAAAAGCAGAATAAATTGGTATTACCCCCTAAATAGCACCGTCACTGCTTTATAAATAAATACAATCCATGAATAATAAGGTGTGAAAAACAATACTGTTATCGAGATCAAAACAAAACATGGGAACACTTTTCTTATTTCTCACGGTTACAGTTAATAAAATAACATCATTTTATAACTGGATTTCACATACGATAAATATTTACAAACGCACGCTTGTTTTTTTCTTTAAATTTAAAATTCCAACAAACAAATGAAAATCTATTAAGTTTCTATTTAGGAACTGTGAGTTGGTAAATAAACATATTTATTATGGTGTTACTAATTAAAAAATAGTGATAATAATTAAGACGAAACAGCAAATTTATGCTGCTCGTCAGAGCCTCAGTCCGTCGCTGGATATTAAAAAAGCTAAGTTCAGGGCTAAATTGTATTGCCAAAACTTTTATTTAAATCAAGTTTAGTTTTGTGAATTGCAATATTAAATTCGAAAAAATTAACAACAAAGTCTTAAGGGTTTAGTCCGAACATCCAAACATGTTTGAATCCGTATTTTTGATAACTCTGGAACTCTTTGGAGTATCCGGCAAATTTAAAAAAATTTCGCAGGGGGCTTAGTCCGTCTCTGAACTTATTAAATTGTTGCTTTCTAAATGGAATTTATTTTAGTTTGTTCAAATTAATTTCTTTGATAAAATATAAGCTTCCGCGAGTGCTTAATTTTCAAAATAATGTGTTTAAAACAAATAAATTTGAACGTAATTTATTTTTTCGCATTTCGTACTGTAATGTATTACTTTACGGGACTCAAAATCATACTGTAATGGGCCACTTTACAGCATAGCAACCATTACAGCATAGCAACGTCAGGTGTCATTAAAATGCAATTTGATAGCTTCTCGGGCAGCATTTAAAATATCTTCTGAATGGTTTTACAAGTTAGTTTCGTCACTCAAGTCCATTTCGGAATTAGATTTCCAAAAATAAATGTATTTATTTGTTTGAATTGAATTCTGTTATGTCAAAAACAGTTCCTGTCAGATCGAGAATCTGCCTACTTTTTTCAGTGTTTTTATTAATTTTATTCAGAATGTATCTCAATAAATTTAGATAACTTTTTATGTGAGAATATAAAATGCGAAAAAATAGTGTACGCGCCGCGTCCGAAAAGTGATTTAACTAGACTCGTACGGCATTTAAGTACTCGCTATCGCTCGTACTCAAACCTGCCATACTCGTCTAGTAAAAATCCACTTTTCGGCACTTGACACGTAATCTACTATTGTTTAATTTTTAATTATGTCATAAGCAAGTCTTGTTAAATCTTAGTAGCCTTTGTACTTTCATAATCTTTGGAGTTTTAATAAATTTCATAAAATTAAACGTCACCTTGAGGGCTTAGTACAATTCTGGATTAGAAAATGTTTTTTAAGTCAACCAATTAAAGTTCAATTTGCGTTATACTTCAGCATCCAATCTTACTGGATCTCTTAGCTTAAAATATCCTTGCCTTTTTAGTTTCAAAAAAACTGAATGAATTATAAACTTCTCCGAAGGGTGAGTCCGCCCCTGCACTTTTGAGAAAGTTGCTTTTGAAATAAACAAGCTCAAACTTAAGCGATTAAGTTATTTCATAAGTTATTACTTTAATACTTTTCTAACCTTTGTAGTTTTAAGTAATTTAATAAAATGTAAAACTGGGGGTTTACTACGTCGCTGGATTAAAAAATCTGCCTTTTAATGCAACCAATCCAAGGGCAGTTTGTTTTGTATTTCATGATCTAACCTTGCTGGATTCTTCAGCTTAAAAAGCCCTTGCTTTTTTAGTTAAAAAAAAGGAGGATGACAAATAAACTCTCCGAAAGCTTAGTGCGCCCTGGAATTTTGAAAAAGTTGCTTTTGGAATAAAAGAATTTAAGAAATTGAATAAAGTTAAAAGATACTTCCAGAGTTTAATACGTCTCTGGATTTTTAGAAGTAAACCAGTTCAACAGAAATTTATGCTTATTTATTCAAGGTTATTTCTTAGTTAGTTGCTTTGAAAATTCCTTAGCTTTTTAGTTTTCCTAAATAAGGTGAAATAGAAGCTTCATACAGGGCTTAATCCACCCCTGGACTGTTTTTAATATAAATAAATTCGAATGCAATTCGCTCTGACTAACTGTAAGTTATTTCTTAACAAGGTAGTATCTCGTACGGCCAAACTAAGACTGTGCAAAACAGTATTAAGACCGACAGCAACCTACGCTTGTGAGACTTGGGTGATGGGGAAAGAAGACCAAAGGAGGATCGAAGCATGGGAGAGAAGAATACTACGGCGAATCGTTGGCGGTGTGAAGGTGGGAGGAGTATGGCAAAGAAGAAGAAATGAAGATATAATGCACCTATATGGAAAGCCGCAAATAACACTGTTCATCCGGGTACAGCGCAGGCTACCGAAGGAAGAACAACAAAAATGGTGCTGCGCGAGGAGATAGCTAGGCCAACAAGGAAGGGCAGACCCAAAAAGAGATGGGAGAGATGCAATTTTGGAGGACCTTCGTGAAAAAGGGGAAACAAACGCTATGGACAGGAAGCAGTTGAGAGATATCTTAAAGCAATGGGCTTAAGGACTGTCAAAGCTTCGCATATACATACAGTGTGTCCCCGGATGGAGTTGACAAGAGGACCAAAAACGTTATTTTCGATTTTACGACAAAAAGTCATTCTTTATAAAAATTTCTGCTTGTCGAATTAACGAGTTTGATATTTAAAAAAATTAGATTAGATATACAGGGTGTTAATAAACCAAGAAAATATGAAAATTCCAGAAATTCGTTGATGTTCTAGCTTCAAAAAATCCAATAAACTTTCCCGAGGGCTCAGGCCGCCCCTAGATTTTCAACAAATTGGCATATTTTCTCATACTCATTTTGATTTGCTTTAGGTGTAGTCCGGACCTGTACTTTTATAAAGCAATTTTTAAGTTTGGTTTATATCGTGTTTTCATGATCAAACATTGTTGGGCTTTGTAGCTTTCATAATTCGTAGGTTTAAACACGTTAAAATCAAAAGATTTCCAGACAGTTCAGTCCGGCCCTGAACTTCTAAAAATACTGTTTTGGATAAAGGGCAAGGGAGAGTTTAGTCTGCCCATGAATTTTTGGGTTATTTTTTAGAACAACAAATACAGATAATTGTTATAATTTCCTCAGGCTTATTTCAAGACTCACTTTTCCTGAATTTGGCTTTAAAAATGTTCAATCAGATAAATTTGTAAAATTCCCACAGGCTTACTCCGTCCCTGAACTACTAAAATTACTTTTTAAATTACAATCACTAAAATACCTTTAGATTTATTTAATTTTCCTCATAAATCTTGCTGAAGTGTATTTAAAAATGCTGTAGCTCTGATCGATTTACTATAAAATACCCAATTTTCTCAGGGTTGGGTCCGTCCCTGGACTATAAAAAACTTTAAACAAACAATTCAAGTGTAATTCTTTTAATTTAATTTATTTTATGATACATCCGTCCTTGTTATTTTTATTTATTTGTGTAGCAATCTAGTTTGATGGTAAAAAATTGCAGTTTAAAGACATCTTGAGGGTTCAGTCCGGCGCTGTCTTGTCAAACAAGGATATACTTTAATAAACAAGCTCAGATGCCTCTTCAAAGATTTATTCAAGCCTATTTTATGATTTAATTACGCTGACTTTGTAAGCAGTTCGCTTGTAAATAAGGTTCAAATAAAACAATCGAATTGGGAGTCGAGCCCGGCCCTAACATTGGGAGTCGAGCCCGGCCCTAACATTGAGATTTATTTGTTTCTTTTGCAAATTTGCATTTTCATTTATTTAGTTTATTTTTCATTTAATGTTGATTTTGCAATATAAGAGCCTAGCTTAAAAGATGCCCTAAGGGTTTAATCCCTCCCTGGATTTCCAGAAAAGCGAATAAACTAAAATGTAATTCCACCTGGGCAGCTTTAATTTATTTTAAGACCTTTCTTACTTATATAAATTAAAAAAGTAAGAACTTGATGGTTAGATCCGGCCCTAGTTAATCAAAAGAAACCGGTCCTTTAAATAAACAAATTTAAGTGGAAATTATTTACATTTACTTAAATTTATTTCACAACACAACCTTGCTTGGTTTTGCAGTTAATAAACAAAAAATTTTGGCAAATATTCAACGATATTTTACACTAAAATAATCAGCTTGGGGGCACCCTGTCTTCGAAAAACACTTTTTACTGCATATTTGTCTGACGTCATGAGTTATAACGTTTAATTTAAAAGGCAATTTAACGTCCAAGGTTTTCGTAAGTTACAAAACCGATTTATTTCTAAAAAAATATAATTAACGAGCGTTTTCTGTTCTGCATTCGATTGTTATTTTCTACCTTTTTTTTGATAAATTAGTAGACCTTGAACTGTAAACTAGCAAAAAGCAACAAAACAAAAGAACCAATAAAAACGGCAGTTTTACTGCTGTCGATTGTTTTTTTGATAATTTTCTTTGATGCATTAGTAGGCCTTGAACTGTAAACAAAAGCAAGAAGGTAACCAAACAAAATACTTACAAAAACAGAAAAAAAGACTATAAAAATCCAACAGAAATTATTACGGTTGTACTTTGAGAAGCACTAAAGTTTAGTTATTTATTTTGCACTTCGAATTTTAATATTATAATATCGCACACACTTCGGCAAACAATCGTTTAAAAATACGCATACATAACACTGTACATATTTAAACGTCATAAACTCATAATCAAGTAAATTAGTTAGGAAAATAAACACTTGCATTCGCTACGACTCATTACCGTACACTTTAAGAAACTAAAAAGCTTTTTTTGTGGTAAAGATACGAAGCGGGGGGACGACGTAAATTACACGTGCATTTTCCGGAAGTCACTACTGAGCATTATAGAAAAATAAGTTAGGTAGTCGAGGTTTTACGAAAATTTTGCTGTTGTTTTCGTAAAAATAGTGGGAGGTCGTTTTTCTTGTTATAATCTGTGCGCTTTTTTCTTTTGATAGCGAAGCGACCTTTTGGAAAAGTTTATTGGTTAATTTTTGTGTGACATCAAAAGTGTTTTCCTTGGCAAAAGGTGTGATTGGGTTCTATTTTCAGAATTGTTTTCCACGACAGATTTTGGGATGATTACAAAACGTTCGAAGTTAATGTTAGTTTTTCAAAAGTTTGTTTTGGTTGAAAATATTTGTTTTTCGATGTCGTCATCGTGGTCGTTCTGAACGACATTAACTTTTAGGAATTATTAAACGTAGGGAATGTTGTTTTAAACCTAGTCGATTTGACTGTAAATAAAAATGTTGATTTTAAGAAGATACCACAGAACAATAAACATTTCAACTTAAAAAAATTGAGACCAAAGCTTTTAGAAATTAAATTTTTGTAGGATTCACTCCTTTGGGGAACTGTTTTAATGTGATATTTTTCTATACATATAGAGAATTTTCATAATTCGTTATGAATGAAGGCCGGACGGGCCAGGGAACCGCTTGGTTGTTGCGGTTTCCATTTTACTCTGTTTATTTTTATAATGGCGTATTTATGTTTACTAAAGTACATTCGATCAACGTACCAAGGAATAACGTCGATTCCACCAACGGAAGATTAATGCGTAGCTTCGACCAAGCTTGATACACACATTAATGCTCACATCCATCACCCAGGCAATTTATTATATCATACAGATAACAGCGATATATGAAGGCAAAACGGGCACATATTACTACATTTAGTAGTATAGGTTCAGATAGTGTGACTTACAGGGGGGAGGGGATCCCCCTGTGAAGTCCCACGTTACATCTAGTAGAAAAACCCTCTGGGATGTTGGGAGGTGATGATGACGATGGGTGCACCTTCAGCTACCTATGAACCTGAAACCGGAAACTATGCGCCCACTCTAACCAAGGCTGAACATAGTAGACAATGGGAATCCACCCATGTCACTGCTCCACCCAACCTAAGTGGCCCCAAGCCCTAGGCGGCCGATGGAACAGGGAAAATGGGGAGGCGGGCCTACCTTGCCACCCCGGGGCACACATCCGGGCGTCACTGCGCTGCATAATTACAGTCAGGTCAAGTGTCTTATGCATAACTTACGTCTAGTTATGGAAGCCCCGGGCATATCAGGGAACAGCCAATCCCTATGGGAATGGAAGTCAAATATTTGGATGTCACTCTAAGCACTAAATTGATCTTCAATCCTCATTTGGATAAGATTACCAACAAAGCCACAAGGCCCTTATTGGCTTGTAGAATAACAGTAAGCAAAACTTGGGGTCTGCAACCAAAGATCGTTTTGTGGGTATACATGAGCGTGATTATACCAACAATCACATATGCCTCTATCCTCTGGTGGCACAAAACCAGAAGCAGAGTGGTAATTAATAAATTAAATAAACTACAAAGGCTTGCCTGCGTAGGGATAACTGGGGTGATGTCATCTACGCCCACAGCCTCGATGGAAGCAATGCTAAGTCTTCCCCCACTTCACTTAGTGGTGGAATCTCAAGGATTAGACTAAAATTAGGTGATCGTAGGTAAGTTCACCGTAGAACGGCGGCCAACACCGAGATCTTCAACATAATGGAAAAAAACCGCATTCTTAATATGCAATCAGATAAAATCAACACCGTTTGAGACTTCAGAAAACTTTTCAGGGTAGTAATGCCTGAAAGTGGTGACGAAGAACAAAAACGGGAGCTGATCCAAAAACAAGGATCTGTATGGTATACAGACCACAGCTTAGCCGCAGGGGTGTTTGAGGCAAGAACGGGAAACCTCACCTCAGTCTTCCAAGTTGAAATAATAGCCACATCTTAACCGACAGCCAAGCGGTGTTAAAGTCTCTAGAAAGTGTTGAGATAAACTCCAAAGTAGTACTTAATTGTAGAGAAATACTGGTGATACTGGCCGATCGCAACACAGTTTGCTTAGAATGGGTCATAGGACACCAAGGCTACAACGGCAATGAAAAAGCTGACCAACTATTCTAACGAGACCAGTTTGTGGGCAAAAATTAATAGGTGCTAAACCTACTACCGCAAAAGGGATTATCAGGGACCTATTGAAACAAAAACATAAAACCTACTGGGGGCAAATACAGGGACGCAGGCACTCTCGTGCGCTAATGATGCCCCCCTTCCAGAAAGAGAGCAAAAGAAATACCAAAATTAAGTAGAAAACAACTAAAGTGTATAACAGGACACTGTAACTTTAGAAAACATCTTAACGTTATTCATATTGTTAATGATCCAACTTGCAGGCTGTGCGAAGAAGAAGAGACATCACTATACGTCGTATGTGAATGTCCAGCTCTCGGAGTTCAAAGATTCAAACACTTCGGGATTCATTATGCAGAACCGAATGAAATGGCGATTGCACTCACCAACAGTATTCTTAATTTCTTTAGTGATAGAGGTCTGATGGAGTAAATTACTTCTTGCTTCAGCTTCAGTGCAGTGGGTGAAAATCACACCCAGAATGAATTATAATAATATCTACGAGGCAGGAATACCTCGGTGATTTGCCATTGCCTTCTGAGGGAAGCGGTCGGGTGTTTCTGATATATGTGCGGCTCTGATGAAACAAACCCGGGCGAATCTTAATTTCAGTGGTCAGACGCACACTGAACCAATCGAGCCACGACCGCAATAAAAATATTTTTACTACAGATAAATTCAAATTTGGACAGATAAAACACAGGAGTTTCGAGTTTGACTGTAAGATGTTGCTTTAGTATCGAATAAACAAAACCATTTGACACTTACTTACAAGATATTTTAGCTAGCCGTGATATAACAAGGTCTAATTTATGAGAATTTTTCCATCAGCGGAGCTGTTATCGTTATTTGTATTTCTATATGAAAGCAAATATTAGTGCGCCACCTATCACCATAAGATGTTTTGAATGAGGCCAAGTAGGGAGAATGTCGGTACTTGGTAAGTAGCCAAGTACTGCCATTGTTGGGACCATTCTTGTGGAACGTATTTTATGATGGCGTGCTCAAGGTGGAAATGCCGAAGGCGTACGGACTATGGCGTATGCCTTGCAGTTATAATAACAGAAAAGGGAGAAGAATCGTTAGTCACGACGGTAAACGAGGCACTGTACAGAATTAACGAATGGATGACAGACAAAAGGCTACAATTAACCCCAGAAAAAAAACAGAAATCGTGCTTGTAGTAGGAAGAAAAAAGCACGGGGGAATTGAATTTAAACTTGAAGACGCAACGATAACCCCACAAAAGAACATGAAGTAGGTACTTGGAAGTGATGTTGGATAAGCGCATGTCCTTCGGCCCACATATCCAACATATAGTAGAGAAAACGAACAAGGCGTTAACGGCGTTAACAAAAATAATGCCGCGAATAGGAGGAGCAAGTGAACCCAAACAGCGAACATTAAGTATGATGGTGGATTCAATAATCCTCGGCACCAATTTGGATAGATGCCATTAAAATCAAACTATACCAAAGGAAACTCGAACAGGCACAGTAGAGCATACAGAACAGTCTCTACGGAGGCGGCCAGAGTACTTGCCAGCATTATACCAATCGACCTGTGGCAGAAGAGAGGGCAGCAACTATTGGGCTGTATCCAAATGAGAGAAAAGACAAAACGGCAAGATTCACTTTATAAATGGCAACAACAGTGGGAGAATTGCCAAACTGGTGAATGGACCCGTATGTTGATACCAGAACTGAGACAATGGGTGGAACTGAGACATGGACACATAGGACACCACGTAACACAAATGCTAACAGGACATGGATACTACCAAAGTTATTTGGCCTGAATAGGCAAAGCAGATACAGGGACATGCCTCTATTATAGCGAACAAGAGGACACAGCAGAATACACGCTACTAAGATGTAGGAAGTGGGAAGAGAAAGAGGAGAGGCGAAAACAGCGGTAAACGAAGAGTTAAGGGAAACAAACATAATAAACATTATGCTGGCATCTGAGGAACATTGGGCAACGATAAAAAGCATGATAACAGCAATAATGAAACGAAAAGAAGAAGAGGAAAGAGGGAGAAACCGGGAATGATAAAGAAAAGAGGTCAACTTGCACCGTGAAGATATGCGAAGGTACAGGAGGGGTTTTGGTGAGTAAACCATTACGGGAGTCTCACACTACCTTTCTGCAAGAATACAAAGGTGCCCATAAAGGATTTCCCCCGTTGCAAAAATAAATGCCATAAATGCAAAACAAATGCCCAAAGACAACATTAATGATTAGTAAAAATTAACTAAATATTTTGATACAATAATTAATAACTTTGCAAACAAAAACGAGACTATACATATTTCAGATGGCTTCCAAATATTAAAAATAAAGTGTATAAAACCTTAATTATAAAATGGTCGCTAACAACGCCTCTTGTGGAAGAGTAGTTCATCATTGTGGCCGTACATAAACGTCAAACGTAGTAGTACTTTGATATATCAATTGGTTTCGCAATAAATGAAGTTCGATGCATGAAAAAGTACTGATATTAGCTAGAAATCGGTTGGCCACGGCTGGAGTGCGTTTCATTAATTCTTCGTCAGAGGCGCTTAGGTTTCTCTGAAATACTTATTTTTCTTTCGTCTGAACTACCTAACAATTGGCAAAAATGCGTTGTTAATGTTTTAAAAATATATTACTTGTCAATTTCTTGAATATTCAAAATCAAAACTTCATAAAATACCCAAAGTAAAAGTAAATACCGATGCGCCATCTACCGGACAAGAATGAGGTCATATGTGAAGAATGTCAATTTTTGCTATTTATAAGAACAGATCAATAAAAATACCAATTAGGGTAGGCTGTGAAATTGAATTGTTTTGAATTGGTACTTTAGCCACATCCACAGAATGACATTTTATAACGTTTGTAATTTGACATCTTTATTGTAAACAAAGTTTATAACCTTAAATTGAAACTGAAATGTCATTCTGTGGATGTGGCTAAAGTACCAATTCAAAATAATTCAATTTCACAGCCTACCCTAATTGGTTTTTTTATTGATATCTCGTTACTAACTGGCTTTGTAATAAATTAGTTAGTTGATAGGAAAAAGTACCGACACTAACGACAAGAATGAATTATTAGCGATCAAGTCTTAAAAAGGTGGCTAGTTTCGTATTTTAAACAAATTCAGATAATAAATCTACCAATATGAACGTTCAAAGGCAATGGCATCTGGGCTTCGCTTGATTATGGCTGTCCCAATTCGACTTATAAAATGTTTGCCAGGTCCTAGACTCAGCGCCGTCTCCGGGTGGATGTGTAACTACTATCCAAGTCAAACAATGGTTTGTTTCTATGCATCTTCAGAAAAATAAGTGAAATTACACAAGCTTTTATCAATTTTTAACGTACATGTAAGTTAAGAAAGTAAAAATTGACACATATAACAATCGAAATTTGAAAACGTCAACTGTCAATTTGTTAAAGTGTCTAATAGATGGCGCCACGGGGAGGACCCATGGCCTACTTTCTTAGAACCCGGTTTGAAGTGAATTTGAACGGTTATGTAAACGCATCGGCAGAAGCAAATGCAGTTGGTCATGCAAAGGCATTAGTGTCGATTGTGTGCCCATCAGGTGGCGCTGCAAGATTGTTTTTAAAACGGACAACACTGGCCTGCCCTAGAAACTTGTTCGTCAGTAATTTGTGTGGATGTGTTCCTTATACTGATTTTGGCTTTAAAACCATTGAAAATAAACCAAATATGTATACGCCGCCTGACGGGCAAAACATTATTATTGATGTTTTGTGAGCGTTCGGACCGGTACTTTATATGTACCTATATTAAATGAAATAGGTAGATTTACTAGAGTACCGCCATGAACGTAAAATAATTTAGCGTTAGCAAAATATGTCCCATTTTTTCTTGTTATAATTAAAAATTAAATATCAAACATGGCGGTATCTTAGAAAGCCTATTTGCTAATTTGTTGCTAGAAGTAAATACAATATTCTTGTTGTAAAATCATAAATTGTTGTAACAAAACAATAATTGTTTATCTTTGATAATAAAATAAGAAAACTGGCGGTGGTTAGCCGGTGCTAAATCGTATTTTTCCATTCACGACGTTACTTTATTAAACTTGTTGTCTTATTGGCATTAATGCCAGTTGAAGTACAACAAACTGGCAATATTTGATGGAATAGACAGCAGCATTGACGAACCTACTCTGCGCTATTGCATGCTGCTGACTGCTGCTATTACACATGTTTCGTCGTAGCGTTCAGATAATTTACACCATAGTGCTATTTGTTGTATTTGAATTTTTCAAAATTTTCAATTCCTAGAAACTTACATTTCCTATTCCTAACCGCCAAAACCTGTCGAAAGGAAAACAAATACCAATACGCCACCTATTCGACAAAATATCGTTAATGAGACCTTCATTTGGGTTTGACAGGCGGCATATGTACATCAACTGCTTTTGAAATAAAAATTATAGCGTAGGTATTTACTAGATTGTCACGAAGAACTCAAAATGGCAATATTCATGATTTAGCGTTCGAAATATGAGGTTCACTTTCATTATCAAAAATAAAGCTACAGAAAACAGAACACCAGAATATCACTTGACGAAGAATCGTCGGGGGTGCCTTGTGGCACCTGTGCCGGTACTTTTCTATATCAGCTAGCTTTGTTAGTTGTCAGACATTGTGGTACTTTAATAAATCCAATGTTTCTCCTGGTAGCACGGTTGATAATTTGCTCATAAGATACAAACACTGTCTGACCCAGTACACCTTGATTGTTAAAGAATTATTGGCGATAACTTGTGTGCCACTTCGGTATTCTTTGATCTAAACTACCTCGATATTAAATTTATCTCTAAGGCTTAATGTATCTGTGGCATAACCAAATATATAGCAAATATAAAAAGAGGTTTAGGGATGTAGTTTCATTACATATTAAGAAAATGAAATAAACATATTATTTCAACAAAATGAATAAAGAAACCCTTCGAACTTCGAATATAAATTCAATGTCTAACAATGAAACCAAGTTAGTGTTAAATGTAAATCAGCTCCTAACGGTTTAAACAGTGTATGTTCATGCTGCTGTTACTGTTGCCATTTTTTATGTCAGGTGTTACAGGTCAGCGATAAAAAATAATTTAAGTTGGAGATTGTTTCCAACAGATTTCTTCAAATGCTTACAATATAGAGATGAAATTATTTAATTTTTTTAATTTTCTATGTTTTGTTTATCTAGGAATTTTAAAATTCATCTTTCTTATCTTTATAGTATCAATTAATTCTACTAGAAAACGATGCTGAACACTTTATTAATTTAATTTAAAATTAAATTTTCTTATACCAAAGATTTCTACGTATTATAGTATAGGCAATGACTTAAACTACAATATTATTGTAACGAGACGCGCTGATGATGCCAATCCTATGAGTCATCTAACAGAAGCTCGCCAGAGTGTTCCAGGCTATTCGACGAATGTGTCATCGTCTCAATCATTCCAGAATGGATTCCAGATGGCGCAGCTAGTATATAAAGCACCTTTCGTTGGGCGAAACCCATAATCAACAACTCCCTCAGCTCCTCCTCGCCCGCATTTGATTTTGATTTTCAGATTTTTATATTTTGTTTGTGTATTTTAACCTGAGAACCGAGAACGAACGTCGACCCTCCCTTCCAATCAACCAATATTCCCCATGATCGCAGAGAGCTTGAGCTCTATATCGACCGTTGGAGGTGATCGGGAGCAGGGCGGGTCCTTCGGACCCGCACTGTTCCCCTTCACATCCAAAAACTTCATTGATTTAATTTTGATGATTTGATTGGGCGAACGAGTTAGTGATACCAAAGTCAGCTACCAAAAGCCTACCGACAATTGTACGACGCGATCAAGTGCTCGGTTAAAATAAATGTGCGCGAATACGTAACTCGTAGTGAACGCTCGTAAATATAAATAAACTATAAACTGTATAAATAAATTAGTTAGTGTTTCGGTTTAATATTAGTGTTGTGTTCCTAGTGTTTAAGTTGTTATTTCGTGTTAATCGTTACATTGTTTAAAGTTGTTAATAAATAATTCACACCACGAACCGAAGTTTTAAATAACCGTGTTAAAAACGTTACATTATACATTATATTATGATTACAATGGCCAGAATTAGAAGACTAACCGGCTATTTCGAAATAAACCAACCGAACATTTGATTTTGAAGTTATAATTGTATGCAAAACTTTTTATTTACTTACAAATTTATGGAAAGCAGCAACAGGATGTATAACCTAGAATGCTGACTATGTACCGTAAAAACAGTATCGTTTTAACGACCGTCTGCAGTAGGTACCCCTCTGTTTACATTCCGTTTAACACCCTGAGAATGAGACTGCACTTGATACCACAAACGGCTTTTATGGGTATTTTTTCATTATTATATATTCTAGTATATAATGTACTTCAGTGATGGCTAATCATCGATTATTAGTATATACTTTAGTATATATATCGATAACTCTATAAGTCAAAGAGGCAATGCGGGTATAGGAGATATTAAAGTGTTTCCCGGACAATACTTCACAGGTTAAATAAATTGATAGTTTTAGAAATTTATATGTTACCTAAGTAGTTAGTATTTTCAAAAGATATTGGACAGATAAAAGGTTCCTTCTGTCATGGAAAAATGCGTCACTAGCAATCATTATTAATTTGGTTTTATATACATGTTTAAATAACTAAACTGAACCATGGCCAGTTAGTACTAACTCTGCGCTTCGATTGAATATGGCCGCTCCAATTCAACTTTATCAAATTTGTGACAGGTCATCCACTCAGAGCAGCCTTCTCTCCGGGTGAAGGTATAACTACTAGGTATCCAAGCCAAACCACTGGTTTGATTTTATCCATCTGGCTATTTATTAAAATAAATAGACAAACAAGTTAAATTAAACTTTTTCCTACATTCAAGACGTATTTAAATTAGAAAAGTAAAAAAATCAAAGTCAACTGTTAACTTGTTAAAGTGCATAAGAAATGGCGCCACTGGAAGGACCCACGGCCTACTTTCTCAGAACCCAGTTTTAAGCGAATTGTAACGGCTATATAAACGTTTCAGTGGAGACAAATGAAACTAACCATTTAAATTTTTCTAGCGCCATCTTGCGTTCAAATCAAATATTATTTCCTTCATATCGAATTTTAAGCTCTAAAAATTTACTACTCTATGGTGTGACTAAGTAACTCAGCGTTATCTAAACGAAAACGATGAGAATGTTTCAGATTAAGGTCATTGTTTCATGTAGCAAAGTATAAATTCATAGAAATGACGTAAATTTACGGTGGGAAGATCAGGTATTATTTTAAAACTGCACTTTATCTCCTTGGCGAAGTATCACAAATTCATGTAAGAACAATCCACGTAGTAGTGTTCGACCTATATCCACATAACAAAGCAAGGTCGAGAGTATTATACAGATATAAATTCCACTTATCTACACATACGGAACAAAAATATTATAAAATAATAATGCGCACGTTAAGCTGGCATTATTTTACTTATTGGATTTTATTACCTACATTAGCTTTATTGATTAGTGTTTATGGTTGCAATCTTCATAAAAATTGAAATGAAATAAATTTATGCTGACCTGAATTTTTTATTTCTTTCAATTACACCCCCAAAGAAGAAGAAGGAATGGGTTTTAACAAATATTAAAGATTTTACATTCTTAAGTAGCTACTTTATTTATTAAGTATTATGACTAGCTGATTTCGAAAGTTTTGATAAATATCACAAGGTTACATGAATTAACATGTTTAGGAATTTTAACGGGTTGGTTGAGGATTCCTCTTGCGATTCCTCGCGTTGCATGTCTTCCTCGTTCATGAAGACTTCATCTACCACGTGAATAATTCCATTAGTACAGTGATAATTAGCCCTATAAACCGGTATTATTTTATTCCGCCAGTAAATCACGTATTTCCCATCGTGTTCTCCAATGCCGATTTTTAAAAATCCACCGACCGTTGCTAAATCAACGTCTGCGGTGTCAGTAAGGTTAGATTTCTGTCGTAAATCTTCAATTGTATACGAATTGTTAGAAATAATAAGATGCCTGCCCAGAATCGATTTTCCATACTTCCACGCCAATTGTTCAAAGTAAGTGGTGTTAACTTCGAGAAAAGCTTGAAGATTGTGCCATGCACGATCTCTGGGAACGAAATAGGTGAATTTTCTTCTTTCATTCTTTAATATCGTGTTAAAATTGGTTTTTGCCCCCAAATCATAACTGAAATCCAATGTAGGGTCCATGCTGAGTTTATCAATAACAGGGAGGTACGGAAAAAGCGTGAGTTTTCTATCGAAAACGATCAAAGGACGCTTGATTAAATGTATAACGCCGTTCTTTACGGGTATGTTTGCTTTTACGATTTCCACCACCATTTCTCCTGCTGGATGGTTTGAATCGCCAACTAAAGTATGACTTTTGGCAAAGAGTTTACCTTCAGTTCCTGACAGTAGAACGACGACGTAGAGGTAATCCCCGTTCGCTAAGGTTTCAAAAGGGGTGTCTTTAGGGCTTGGGCGAGTGAAGAGAACTCGGTTAGGTATTATGTGACCTTCGATTACGTTACCATCGAACATTTGTAGACGATAATCTGTGAAACCTTCGTTTACAGGTATGAAGAATGTGAAGCTACCTTCGGATTTGAATAGGTATTCTTTGCGGTTTGCTATGACTTTTCTGTGGAGAAAATTACAACAAAAAATAACCTAATGTAAGTTTTTATTTACTAAGGCAGGAGGTTAAGAATGTATTGCCAAGGCAGATCAAACAATTTAGAGAAAGAACGTTTCGCTAGTAAAGAATATACAATAATCATAGTTTCCATACAGAATGTAATGTTAAGTTGGTCTACCAATATTGATATAATAGTGGCACCAGCACTCATGGAAGAACACGCCAGCTGGTGCTGCGAGTTACAGAAATCTCAAGCAAGCAGAATTGTTAAGTACAAAGGAAGTTTAATAAATATTAGGGAGGCGAGCAATCAAGTTAGAATACGTTGTAGTCGGGGAATTTGTGAAATTAGCGTTGAGCAATTGTTTAGTTTTAATCAAATTATAAGTATAAATTTAAACAAACATTAAACTTTCATAACCATTATGGCCATGTTACAGGAATAATAATTATCAAATCCTTAAAATAGGTAAGTTTTGCTGACAACTTCTGTTGTGGTGTTACGCTGGCAGTAGCCGTAAGAGAGACTATGTAAAAGAGAAAAATAGGTCTGAGAATTAAAAATGAACGAAGTCAGTTTAAAATTCACACAGAAATACATTTATTATTACTCTGTTTCGTATCGAACGCCAGCAAAAGGCTTCCGAGTATGCTGGAAATATTTTTAAGAGGGTATATAAACGCTGTCAGACACAACGGGGAGTCCATCAGTACCGGCGTGCAGAGAAACATATAAATACAATAAACGGACAATTAGTATTGATGTAAAATAAATTAGCAATTTGAAAATAAAAGCTAGACTGTGTTATTGTTTGTTTAGTTCAAGTAATTTACTGTAGCGAAATTAGTTCAAATGGTTATTTCTCTAAATATTTCGTTAAATCAATACTCGTAATTCTCATGGAATCCACGTGTGAGTTTATTAATCTTGTTAAAATATGATTATATTTTCTCCTTTTCATTGTTCTCCGTTATGGTGAACATTAGCCTCCTGTCCAATAAACGTAACAAGAAACGCACAAAACAAACATCTGTAAATAACAACAAGCTATTGTCTTAAGCTCAGGCCAAAGAAAAGCTAAAAACAAAACAGAGATTGAAACAAATAAAAAAAGCGCGTGACCAACTGTCGAGGTAAAAAAGTCACTGAAGAAGAAGAAGAAGAAGAAGAAGAAGAAGAATGAGAAAAGAAAATAAATATAGCTGCCCAAACATTAAACGCCAAGAAAGAAGAAAACGCGTAAAAAGAACGAGAGCAATATAAAAATTCAAAGAAAAGTCTGAGGACATAACACAGAGCTACAAACAAAGACAACGTATTTCCAATACCAGCTGGAAAAGTCTAAGATCAAGAAGAATAAGTGTTAAGAATTTAGAAACGAAAATAAGTAAAAGGAATCAAATAGAATATCAAAGATTCAAAGGAAAGCAGAAGATGAAACAGTATTTTACGTAATAAATAGATAAGGCGTATTTCCAACACCAGATGCAGAAAATTAGGTGAAGAAGAAGAAGAAATTAGAAGTGAAAACTTACAAGAATTTTTGTAAGAAAAAACAACTGAAAGAAGAGTGAATATAAAAAACTTCAAACTAAAATAAAAACCAGAACTATGTCTACATATAGAAAAACCGCACTTCCAATACTGGATAAAGAAGAGTGCAAAATTAGGAAGAAGAAGAAGAAGAAAGGGAAAAGTACGAGCAGAAAGAGGAATATGAAACTATGAAACACTATAGCGAGCGCGACATGCCATTGGAATGTAAAAGTCCAGAACACCTTGTAGGCTTTTACCGTGGAAGGAGTGGACATTTAGCACAGTTTGAACAAGCGAAGAATGACTATAGACTATAAGCAGACAAAAAGAGCACTAAAACGTGCTATAATAAAATCCAAGGATGCACAATGGCCACAATTATGTGAGGAAATAGAAAACGATATATGAGGAGCGGATATAGAATCGCAATGAAAAGAATGAAAGGACTACCGAAAATAGACATTCAAACAAAGAGGCACTTTTCCTGGAAAAGGAAATCATGACATGGGAAATCCAACAGATAAACGAGATACATATGTTTCAAGAGGAAGAGTTAAGAGAGACCACCTGTAAGATTAAAACAGGTAAGGCACCAGGCCCAGGCGGCAGACCGCCGGAAATTGTTAAATTGACAGCTAGCTTACAATCGAATTACGTATTGGACGTAACGAATAAATTATTACGGGAAGGAGTTTTCCCGGACCGATGGAAAACAGCAAGAATTGCTTTAATCAAGAAACCAAACAAGGAAGGTAGCAACCCATTAGCACACATACCCTTGTGTTTGCTAGATACATGGGGCAAACTGCTGGAACACCTAGTAGCAGACAGACTTGTGAAAGAAATCGAACTGAACGGGGACCTGTCTACAAGGCAATACGGCTTTAGGAATGGCAAATCAACTGTGATGGCAATAGAAAGAGTTTGTGAAATTGCCAAACAAGAACTGTAGACTTTAAAAACCAGAAAGTTATGTGCATTAATTACAATAAATGTGAGAAATGCATTCAATACGGCCAGCTGGAGATTAATAATGGACGAACTAAACAAAAGAAAAATATCCCCTACTTACAAAGAATGGTAGGAAGCTATCTAGCAAATAGAAGAGTAGAGATAGAAAAGGGACAGTATAAGGTGTCCCACAGGGAAGTGTGATGGGGCCACTATTATGGAGTGTTTTATATGAAGTGCTGATCCTAAGCGTAAACGAAAGTGTAGAACTTATTGCCTACGCAGATGACTTGGCGGTGATCGCTACGGCTAAAACTGAAACTGCACTAATGGAAGCGATGGATGACGCCCTTAAAGAAATAGATAGCTGGATGAGTTGGAAATAGCCACGGAAAAAACAGAGGCGGTGCTACTCATCGGAAGGAAAAGGATAGGCCAAGTTAATTTCCATTTGAGTGGACATATGATCTACCCAAAAAACAGTTTGAAGTATCTGGGGGTGGCGATTGATAAAGGTCTCACCTTTGCCAAACATATCACTATCATTACGGACAAGGCTGAAGTGGTGGCTGCGGCATTGAGCCGCATCATGTCCAGGATTGGAGGGATAAGCGAACGTAGGAGGAGAATTATAAGTGCAACAGCGGAGTCGATCATGCTATATGCCATTAGCATGTGGAAGGAGACATTGAAGTATAGAACACAGATGTGGCACTATTAGTATTAGCAAGAATAGTATCATTGGACTTATTGATAGAAGAAAGAGAAGAGACCCTAGGTAAGATAATAGCACAAAAAAGGGAGATTCGAAATAACACCATAGATAATGGCAAGCACGTTGGGCCAGGTGTGAGAAAAGCCGATGGGCCAATAGAATTTATTATAACGCAAACTTACATTAAACAGAAAAACAATCACGAAATATTCTTACATATTAAACTGAATCCTGCCTGATATCAGGGGATGAGTCAAGAGGGATCATGGTCTGACATACTAGCACCTCACCCAAATAATAACCGGACATGGAAGTTTTAAAACCTATATACATAGAATGGGAAAAGCAAATGACAACACTTGCGAATACTGCCGGACAGCAGAGGACACAGTGGAACACACGATGTTCCACTGTGAGGAATGGGAAGGCCGAAGAACCCGAGCGCAACAGATTATCGGCCGAAATATAACGGCGGAGAACTTCATACAGATGTTGATTGAGGACGGAGGGAAATGGGAAACCATCATGAGGTACATTAAAAGTGTAATGTGGAAGAAAGAAGCAGACAAAAAAATAGACAATAACTAAGACCTATATAATAGACAAGACTCTCACTGCGAAGTAATACCGAAAGGTGGTTCCACAGTGATTTTCTGATCGTGAAGGAGGTGTTTTAGCTGGTATACAGAGTTTTGAGACTTTGGAATCCAGCACTCCTGGGCGGGGGAAGAACCATACGCCCGGGGATAGTTCATAAAGAATTTTACCTCCTGACAAAAAAAAAGTGGTAGTGAATAAGTGTTGTTTTGTGATTGTAATTTTTTAATTTAAATAAAACAAATCTTTGCAATAATTAAAGAAAACAAAAGTGGATTCAAAATCTGACACGAATAGAAGACAACAGGAAATAGGAAGACCTTAAGAAAGATAGTGGAGCAACACAATAGGCTGAGGTCTAATCCTTAAATATGAAAAAGAAGGCGAAAAAGCAATGTTAAAGAACAACAAACAAAAGAAAAGGCAAAAACTTTGCGAAATGCATAAATTTTGGGCTCCTTTGTGACGCACACGGTTAATTACAGTCGACTTCGCAACCGGCTCATACAGGTTTAAATCTCGACGTTGGCGTTGCGCGAAAATTTTTAAGGACCGTTGTTGAAGAAAGCCTGTTACGAAAATCTTTTAACTACACTTCAAATTAAACAAATTCGGGAAAGTTTAATAATATAAAAAAATAAAACAATGAAAAAGAATATAAGTAAATAAGAGGTAATACAATACAACAGCTGAAGAAAGCCAACAATACTCGAAGAAGAAAGAAAAATAGAATAAGTAAGAAAAGCGTACAGAAGGACAATGATGACCAATAAGTGAAGAACGAATGAAGAGACAACGTAACATTAGGAATTTACGAACGCGAATATGTAAACAAGTGGATAAATGAAAACACATAAAGAGTAAATAAAGGAAATATTCGATCTAAAACAAAAGAATGTGCATCACGAAATAACAATTGTTAATTAGAAAAAAAAATTAAATATATTTTGTCAAAAGATAGTTCTGAAGCGAGGTTTGTTTAAAAACAATTAAAAAAAGGCTTGCTATGTATGAACATGAATAACAAAAATATCAATAAAACGAAAGCAAGAAATAGGAATAAAAAATGAATGAGACGATTAGAGCTAGAAAATTCGGACAGGGCAACAAAATGCTGAACAATACGTGAAAACATAATACAAACAAACAAAATTTAACTGCAAGAAAACCCATATTCCGCCTGGAATATACGGCAAAACCAATCAAGTGTCATAATTTCAGTCAAACGCGATGTGAAAATAAATAAATATAAATTACTTTTAAAAGATGTCCTTTACAGAACGAAAGAAACAAGTGAGTGATGTTAAAAGACAAGGACGAAAAACTAAAGAAAGGTAGGAAGGTGACGAGAGCAAGGTAGAGTGAAAATAGAGGTGAGGGAGGGAGGAAGAAGGGGAAAGAGAGAGGATGTGTGAGAGAGAGCGATAGGGAGAAGGCAAAAAAGGAACTTAGAAAAGCAAATCGTTACAAAACCTAATATAGTAAAAAAACAGAAGAAGAAAAATGAAACAAACACAAAAACAAAAATCAAGTGGGGTTAGAAGCACAAATAAACGTCATTAACAGAATCTGCTGTAATGCAAGATAAGAAATTTAATAAAATCGGCCAAACAGGAATAAAGAAGCAAGAAAAGGAAAAATTACCAGCAAATCTTCAACAAAAATTGATTAAACAAACAAAAATAGCTGTAGAAATGAGATTTACTGGGATCGTATAATAACGAACAAAAGACGGCAAAGAAACAGTTTTCATTTTAAGTTTAATAAAAACAAAAAAAAAAACTAGACACCATAAAACAGCAGAAAAACGTTAAAGACGTCATAATTAATCGTAAGGTAATAATTTTAATATGAGTTCAGGTAACGAAAAATGTACCTTCGAGTTTATCAAGTTTTCAATATAAGTAAAAAATTGACCAAGATCGTCATAACTAAGGATGCTAATCGTTAATATAAACTGTTTGGGACATGCTTAAACGCAGACAGAAAAACAGCTGATGTTCAAACAGACGATGTGATTACGTAAATTATGCAAAAACTAGTTAGCCATGGTAAACGCTCGTTTATTATTTTTACCAGTGGAACTGCTTTTCGGGACTGGAACGGAGGAAATTTATTTAGTTTTCATTTGACGTCAAAACGTCTGAAGTTCAAGTGTTCAAGTTACTTGGTTACGTATTTTTGGCGATGTGCAACAAGTTTTTGCTGTATTTATTTGTTCAGCTTGCTGAATTTGTTTGTTCGATTCAAGGGTATATTCGATGGAACTGGAAATTGTTAAACTTTGAAACTTTCGTAGTACATCTTTTTGTAATTAAGGTTACAGGAAACAAAAGAATGCTGCAGTGATAAAAAGTTGACTGGAAACAGTAGTGGTCCCAGCATATGGCCATAAGGATAGCTATTATTATCAAAATTTTTGAAATTATGTACTTTCTATTTACAGTTACGATTGAATCAAATATATAGGGTGTTCATCAATTATTTTTATTTATTTATTAAAGTTTATTGGGCGTGAAGGGGGGGAAGGACTACAATGCCGTCACAGGTAAAAAGAATCTAAAAGGAAAAAGATTTCATTTATGACAGGAAATATATCCGATGTCGTCTGAGTTTCAGCAGTTAACTCCACTTTTTGATTTAAAAAGAACACACTCTGCAAAGCAACGGGGTTAAATGAAGAGTGAAAGCGGAAAGAAATATAAGAGGAAATAGAAATGAAAACAGAAAAGAACTTCTAAACCTCCTTAGAGTACAAACTCTTATCTAAAGAAGGCAGAAAAAAATATATTGTTTCCCTTAACATCTAAGCAACTTTCTAAAATCTAGGGAAATATGGTTCAATCTGGCAACACTGTATAGATTAGGTGTTCTATAAAACCCTTTATTAGATGCTTTGTTGGATTTAACTTTTTTAAGTAAATAATTACTTAATTATTTTAGTTACAAAGCTAAATTATTTATGATTCTGTTTACCTTTTAAATTATAAAAAGTCTATACGTGTAGAAATTCAAAACCGGTTCCGAAACAAAAATTTGTAGATTTTAACAGAATCAAGTACTAAAATGTTTCTCTCTTTCGAAGTTCAAGCTATCGTAGACTTTGAAACTTTGTACTTGAGACGCTAGCAGGCGTTCTCAAGTTTTCCTTGCGAAATATGATTAACCTAGCAACAGAGCATAGTCTATGATGTATATACCTAACACAACGAAAATGAAGAGAAGTGTAAAGTGATGAATACAACTAGAAAAATGGGCTCAGAATAATTAAAAACGAATTGAAACCTTAGTTAAAAAAAGTTGAAATTGATATAAAACAATACAAGATTTTTGAACTTATTGGTTCGAAACGGAAGGGAATTTTATAGGGCTTTCACAAATTTTCTTGAGACAACAGTGCGCAGCCTACATTTTCTTTAAAATTGTACATTGAATATTTCGTTTGGTTGCAATACATTTTGAATTCTTATAACAAATTATATGACATGGAAATTCGAACTCAGTCTTCTCAATTACCAAGAAATATTTTGACCCGAGTGGCCCTTGAAAGCAATAAGGAGATAGACAGATAGATAGAAATATAGGGCGATAGGTAGATACATAGGCACAGAAAGAAAGAGGGAGAGTAGAGGGAAGAGGAAGAGAGAGAAATAGGAAAAAAAAGGACGGAAGAGGGAGGAAGAATGAGAGAAGGGTCGGAGAGAAAAAGGGGCCGGAGGGGGGGGGGGGGGCAGTGAAGAAGGAAGAGAACGAGAGAAAGAGAGTTTAAAAAGAACGGGAAAGAAGAAGAGACCAGAAAAGACCAAAATCGAAGTGAAAGGCCGGAAGGAATGATAATTAATTACCGAATATAAAAAAAAATATTTTGAAAACTGTAAATCAGAGGAAATAGGACGTTAAGAACTCTTTTCCTTCCAAAAGTGCTTGCCTACGACAGTTAAAAATAAATTACTTTAAGATGCTTGTTAGCTACAACCCCAGATGTCCCCCAATACCAAGAACAAAGCTTGGTTTAGTTACACATACTTTATTATTAGTTATGATATGATTTGCATCTATCTTTCGAATTTCTGGATTTGTTTGATTTCTAATAAACTGAAATGCACTGCCACAAATTATGCAACATCCTGGACATATCGCAATATTTTTATTTTTAAGTTATTTGAGATTTTTCCAAATCTCTCAAAATTTAGTGAACTTTCCAAATGACGTACTTTTCAAAGTTTTGATGACGACATGTTTTAAGAATAACAAATTCTAACTACCAAGAAAACTGTCTGAAAGTTGATTTATGTCTTATTTAAAAATATCACAAATAACACGTAATACTGAAGCGGACAAACAAAGCAAAATTAGTTTATGTTAAGTTTGAAGTAAGAACAATTTTGATGAATTTTGACATTTGCAGTTAAAATGCTAGGTTTTGAAAATGTAAAGTTTGATTAAGTACGTGGGTGTTTAGCAGGGGCGTCGGTGCCAAGAGCGACCATAGTGGTTAAAAGTCCCTATCAATAATTGCCAACGAGGATTTGACCCTACAAAAATATTATGTAATCTTTTACAATCTTGATAAAAAGTTAATAAGCAGGAGACTCTGTCCAAAGTAAGAAAAAATACAGAGACGGATTATCATTAAAATATTAAAATGGACCATAGTCTAATTATTTTTGATTCAGAATTATATAAAAATAAATGCTACTGTTTCATGAATATTTAACAAAATATTTTAAGACTCGTCTATTTAAAACACAAATGCCCAGCAACATGTAGGGTTGAAGTCTCTTAAAAGTCGCTTTCCAAACCTCGGTTGTATAACACGCTATACGCATGGGGTGGTGGGGTAAGTACCACGCCTTCAAAAACCGACTGGGTAGGCCACCCGCTGATCGTGCGACTCGGGTTTAATCCCGAGATAATCCACGCTGTAGTCTAATGCCTTAATCACTTGGCCATTTCGGCGATTAAAACGCAAATTAATATTAAATACAAATAGGGTTTAACCTAGAATGTCATTGCTTAATAGATAATCCAGTTCAGCAAAGAAATATTGTTAATTAGGCAACTATGTAAAGAGAAATGCCCCCCCCTCTTCCTCCAAGTAAGGGTTAAGAACAAACTGCGCACATAGTACGTCGTTACAACAATAAACTAACCAACAGGTTATGATTCGTGTTTTATTTAAACAATATACCATTTCTTAATCGCCGTGCTTGAAGCTGCAATTCGTACAGAAGTTGAATGGAAATCCATAGTCATAAAATCGAATGAAAGGACAAATAAAGAAACCAAAAATAGAATAAATTGGCGAAGGTGAAGAAGAACTAACAAAAACACCTAAGACGAATATTAAATGAATTAATCGTCTTCAAGATAAGATAATGTTTCCTTATTTTTTAAAGCAGAAGACAGAGGAAAAACTAGAAGATAAGACAAATGACAGATTACTAAAAGATCGGGGGAATAAAAACGAAACAAAAGACAGAATTGGGAAATAAATGAATAAAAGTAATGCTCAGATGGAAAATCTTTACCAAAACAGAATAAAAAGTCTGGAAAAGTCATTTACTTATTGTATAAAACAAAAGAAAGCGAAATAATAAATCAACCGAGATAAAATAAATAAATAAAACAATGCAAGACAGAAAGGTAACCGAACAAAAGAAGTTATTAAATCTAAACGAAGACCAGGTAAATATAATTTTAAATTAACTTTGTATTGGTTTCGACGCAGAAAGAAGAACGCAAAAAAGAAAGGAGTAAGAAGAAAGAAAAAGATGACAAGTAGGAAGAAGGATCGTGAAAGAAGGAAGATAAAAGAAAATAGAAAGAACTGGAAAGAAAGAAAAAGGTAGATAAAGAAGACAAAGTAGAAAGAGAAACGAAGAAAGGGAAAAGAACGAAAGAAAACAAAATAAAAATAATATTACATAAATTATATTTAAATAAATAAATAGATTTTCTTAGGTTCAAACAAGAAGATCGAAGAACGAATAACAGATGGAAATTAATGCAAAATGAAGAGAAATGAGCTTATCCACAATAGAAAATTATAGTTGCAAAAGAATAAATGTAAAATGCAATTTGTAGTCTGTGCTAAATTAAAAAGGGAAGGAATGACGACAGAAGAGGGAGAAGGGCATTGTATGAATGATGGAGTTATAAAGTAAACAACAGGAAAAATAGATTACAATGAATCGAAAAAATAGAAATACGAAAATATTCAGTTTATAATAAAGGCAGAAAGAAGATGAGATAAGAAAACGGGATGAGAATAGGGGAAAGTAAAAAACGAATACGGCAATAATAAATGACACCTAAATAGGAAGAAGGAGGAAAAGAACAAGAGGAAGAAGAATTACAAGAAGAGGGGGAGGCAAATAAAGAAGGGAGAATGAAAAAATCTTAAAAAAGAAGAAACAAATCCACACGAATAAGAATAAATAGGAGAAAAAGGAAAACAAAAAATTGTAGGAAGAAAGAAGAGAAATACGAATAGATAGACGAAAACCAAAAAGAAGATAAAGAAGAAATAATAAACAGAAGAATTCGAAAACATAGGAGAAGACGACAATATTAAGAAGTCTGTTACATACTACGTACTTGTTGTAGAAATAAATAATAATAAAGAAAACGTTCCTACGCCACTGGTTGCTAATTTATAACCTTTCATTCAGTTTTTGTTGTTTGGTTATTCTTCCTTTTCAAGAAAATATTCAATCCAAATGAGAAAAGACTAAGGCATATTCGACAGCCCCTTTGAAGGTTGGATCTTATATATTAACAGCTTTCGAAGAAGTGGGGTGGGAGAGGTGTAGTGCAATGGACTATCTTATAATAAAGGTTCAAATCCCGTTGGTGACGTTCGAAAAATTTCAAATGCCACCAAGATAACTATACATAGGTTGGGTTAGTCTTATAACTTATAACCATATCGTCGGTGCCATAGTAAAAAAATCTTAGTTCAGGATTTACCAACAAGTAGAACAATTACTTCGTTTTTTAGGACTCCAAATATTTAAATATTTGTCTGGCAAAATTGCACCCTTACGTTAAAACACCAAGGCACAAAATAATCAATAAAACGATATAGCTTTATCTGTCTTTACTGTATGGAAAAGGGAAACACAACGTTACCATGGCAACCGTAACTAATTCTAAACAAACATTCATAGCTGGCGCGATTTTCACTGTTTAAAAGCAAGATACATTCTTAACCTCCTCTTTTAAGTCTTTTATGATAAAAACATGGAATTACCTGTAAAATAAGTCAACTTTATGATGTCCCAAATCCCAAAATTGTGGTCGGGATAAAAAATCGAACACTGAAGGATTGTATAAAGCTAAAGATGAACGTTTGGCTACCGGATCCAACACTTCATCGATGACATGCAGCACCTGAGGTTTTTTGGGCTTGTTGTTTATTTCAGATAGGTAGTCTGAATATTCAGGGATGATGCGAGCGTTGTTGATGTAAATATCATCATCTAATTTGGTGACCCAAACTGGTGGATTTTCCTCCAATACGGTGGCTAAAAATCCACTTTCGAGGTCCTTCAATTGTTTGGCGTACCAAATCATGTGGTAGTTGATAACTTCGTTTAGGTTTCCACCTGAGTACCATTCGAAAGCTTCATTCGTAGGAACAAAAACAGTCATTTCTCCGTATTGAAGGTTAAGTTTGGCCGGACGGTTCGATTCCAAAAGCGCGAAGAATTGCGTTAGTTTAGGACTTTGCCGTATTTTTTGATAAACGGTCGGTTTCCAATATTTGCCGGCCGTCAAAGCGACGATTGCGAAAAAACACAACACTTTTGTTAACCACATTATATGAAAGCACAGTTGTTGTTATTCAAACTTGATATGCACTAGTTTGCGAACTAAGTCGAAAAATGCGGGCTTAGATTAATCTATTCTTAGAATGCAAGGTTAAGTTTCTGTGAACTATTATCGTTTCGTGATTTATATTTGTGTGTCTCTTCTTCATTGCGTTTTTGACTTAATGACGCACTATGATCGGAGGCAGCTGTGCTTTAAATTTGTTTTTAATCGTTTATGACCGGAAATAATGTCGACATTTGTTAGTAATAAACCGCCGAATAACGAGGGCACGTTTGATGATTAAAAACAACATTCGGAACGTTCAAAAGTGTTGATGGTGCACTTCTAAACAGTTTTTTTTTTCCTAAATTAAACTTAAAACGGGAACAATTTAAAGGAGTCTAAACAATGTGTATGAGATGAGTTATTTTGTGCATTCAGAAATAGCCCTACTTACGTCTAAAATTATCTTATTAAGGAACTCCTCCATAAATAAATCTCTTTGTGTAAATAGGGCAGGTTTTAATTTTCTTAAGAAGGTTAAATTGTGTGTTCTAATTTTGTACCCACATTTTATGGACGAGCCTCGTATGGTTAACCTTCATTTGATTTCAAGGTATAAAGGTGATTAACTGATAAGGTGCGCTTCTTTTGTGTTGTTTTTTTTTAATAAAAAAGATTTACAATGAATATAAGTAAGTTAAGGACTAGAATGTACGCAATAATAATATTTATGTAAAAGTGTTGTTGACCGGGTGCGATAACCTAAAATTACGGAAACTTGTAATTCTGATATCTCCGTGGCACAGTCCGGGTGAAACAAGAGATTAAATAATTGAGGACAAGAGCATGTTATCACACACGTTATTAAAAGGAAAATTAAGGAGGACAAGGAATCTTTTCCGAAACTCATATTAATTTTTCGGGCTTAAAGACTTCGTCTTTGATTGATATAACTAATTTAATTTGTACGGTGTATCTTTATGTGGTCACAAAATTTTTAATTACAATACAAAGACCTATACTATAGTATAAATATTTCTCACTTTCATTTAGAAAGATTTCTTTTGAAAAATAAACAAAACGGCTATAATTTTCCTAGAATCTAAAATATTTCTTTCACTCTAGGGAAAATTGAATATGGCAACATTGTACAGATTTTTTTTTAAATAAAGCTCTATGTTAAATGTTTCAATTTACTGGAATAAGTAATAGCTACTCATGTAACGAGTACATATGTACGACTTTATTGGACAAACATAGTACAAATAAAGTCTTATTATGTAAGAGTTGTATACATGGTTTTATGTTTGCACGCTTTTTTATTTAAATAATAAACAAATATCTAATACAACTACTCACTATGAAAAGCGACACGGAAACTAAAAAGACCAACCCTGCACATACCCTATCAAAAAGGCATTTTTTCAAGTCAATGGAAAATAGCACAAATCATCATGCTAGTGAAACCAGGTAAACCACCAGGTGAAATAACGTCGTACAGGCCCATAAGCTTACTCCCTATCCTGTCAAAGGTTTTTGGAAAACTGATTTTACGTAGAATAATGCCAATCCTGGATAACCAAGAATTAATCCCTAAACAGAAGCCAGCACAGCACAGTCGAGCAGGTGCACAGGTTAGTTGCCAAAATATACAGAGATTTGGAAGGGAAAAGATACTGTTCTGCGGTGTTTTTGGACGTGAAGCAAGCCTTTGACAAGGCTTATGCTACAAATTAAAAACATACCTTACCAGTTATATGAACTTATGAGATCTATCATATCAAATCGGCATTTCTTGATAAAATACAAAGACGAAACTACGACTCTCCAACCTATCTCCCCAGGCGTTCTGCAGGGTACCTACTGACAACGCCGCAACGCCCGCTCCGCCCAACCCAATATTTTCAGAGATATTTTTACTTTTTCATTACAAACCGCTAAATTATTTGTTTTCGATTCGATCTAGTGTACTGGGCAAACGCGAATGGGGATTAGAAATTGGAAGAATAACACCTAACTTCTTCCAAAAAGTATTATTTATTGACGAATCGACCTTTACTCAGAGTGGTAGCCCAAACCGTCATAATCTTCATAATTATGCAACAGAAAACCCAAGAATAGTAAGAAGTTTTTCTATGGGGATACATAAAAAAGTATTGTGTACCAGACACCTCCAATTATAGCAGACGATATGAGGCAACGTATAATACATGCTTTTGAAACAGTTTCCATTGAGATGTTACAAGACGTAAATAGGTCCTTTCTGTCAAGGCTGCAAATGTGTTCTAATCAAAATGGAGGTCACTGTGAGAATTTATTGTAAATATTACCTCTAACGAAATTACAGTTTGATACTTTTTGCCTTTATTTGTTTTTGTTTGTCAAAGCGTTTGCCCAGTACACTAGATCGAATCGAAAACAAATAATTTAGCGGTTTGTAATGAAAAAGTAAAAATATCTCTGAAATTATAGGGTTTAGATATAGGACATTATTAACAAAAATTAAGCGCAATTAACGCGTCGTTCCAAAAATTTAATAATATACAGGGTGTTCCATTTGAAAAAATTCAGTAAACGCTCTTTGACAATCGCCAAATTGACTGCATCGTAACAAATACCCTGTATAATAAAATTAATGTTTGATTATTTTGTAGGTTCAACACATCCCTTGGCTGCATACTTACCAAATAATTTTGTCTTAGCTAATCGTAATACTGTCGCATGGAATTAGTATGGTAAACCTTGTCGCGACCATTTTTTTTTTAAATTTTTGTTAATAACTCAACAATGCGTGAAATGAAAAGACAATTTAAAGCAGATTAGGAAAAATAAAAAATATACAGGGTGTTTCATTAAAAAAAAAAATTCTCGAATGTGCCCCGCTTTAGGGCGTCACCCTGTATAATTCAAATTATTTTAAAATGTGCGTTTTTTGTTACTGTACCACTTTTTATAAAATAAATTCCTCCAGTTTTATTTAATAAAGCCTATATTGGACTTTGACGCACTAATGAGCAACCCTGTATAGTGCGACTCAAAGGCAAGTGCGATTTTTTTAAGCACATGCACATGTGTTAGCTTGCACCATACTGCACGTAACTGCACATTTTGATTTGACAAGTGTAAAACTGGCAGGTTAATTAAGTGTAAGTAGCTGGTCACGTTCGTTCAAAAGTTTTACAAATCAGAATGTATATTAATTTATGATATAAAGAAATTACATGCTACAAGAATAGTATCCACAGATAGTTAAGTGTTTTATTGGAAGGAAAGACAAAAAAGTATAACTTTTTCATTTCTCTAACAGCGCCTTAAAGGTGAAATAAATTTAAAGGTATTAAAAAATTTAAAAACACTTCCGAAGAGAGCGTTTCGTCACATTTTTGATGTTGACTATAGTAGTGCTGATTTTGGGATTTTGATTTGGGAATATCATGTCACAGACAACAACCTCGAAGTAACGAACGAATTCTGGGACTCTCGAGATGCGTACGCTACGCGAAGTCTTTAGAGATGCGTTAGGGAACCGTTTAGAAGGTTGTAAGTCCGCTCAAGGAGCAGATTAAATCAGTCCAGATCTACCAAACGCTTTTAAAAATCATTACAATATATTTTATTTTTTAAACTACGCCAGGGGAAACAAAATTACTACTACTATTTAATCAATTGGCATTTTCAAAAGATTATTTATTTGTAAAGATAGAGAAACAGTAAGATAGGCAAAGTCTTTCATGAGGAATTCAGTGCGAAGAAATTTGATATCCGAGGTGAATTTAAATTCTGTGTTATTAAAGATCATAACCGTACAGGTGGGGGTAACAGCAGGATAGGAATAATAGTAATAAATACTAAAAATAAAGTTGAAAAGAACCTATTTAAGTTATATGTATAGTTATTATCTGATTGTTATTATATTATATAAATCTAGCAATATTTTTTAAAAATTTTAGCTAGAATTACTAACCCTTATTTACAAATATTTAGTACGGTTATGGATTTAGCTAGATTTACCTATTTGGGTGACTCATCACTGAAACTCCGGCCTTTAATCATTGTATTACGGTTGCTATCCAGACTTTATCTCCAAAAGTGTTTCTCATCCCACGTTTTACACTCTTAACAATCTGTTGAATTCTGACACACTTTGTAAGATATATAAATCCATCTTACAAACGAAACAAAATTATTATAAAATAATAATGTGATGTTTTATTTAATGGATTTTATTATCTAAGTTAACCTTATTGATCAGCGTTTATAGTAGCATTGGCTATAAATATTAAAACCAAATTATTTTGTAAGTGTAATTCTTATAAACATCTTATTTCTTTAAATTACGCCCTTAATAAACGAAAAGGAAAATAGGTTTAAAAAAATAATTTCACAAATTCAAGTAATTGATTTATATATTAAGCATAATTAAGTGATTCCTAATGTTTTGGTAAATATCACAATGCTATAAAAGAATGTTAAGAAATTTCAAGAGGTTGGTTGACGATTTTTGTTGTAATTTTTTTTCTCCTAAATCTCCACGACAGTTCTAATCAGGATTGTGCTGGCAATATCTAAAAAGGAAGGTTCGTATCATTTGTGATTTTTCTATCAAAAACGACAAAGGGACGCTGGATTAAATGTACGACCCCGTTCTTTACGGGTATGTTTGCCTTTAAGATTTCCACAACCTGCTCTCCTGCTGGGTGCTTTGAATCTCCAACTAAAATACGACTTTTGACAAAGAATCTTTCTTGATCTTTTAACAGTAGAACGACGGCTCTAGGGTGGTCCCCTGTTGCAACAGTTTGAAAGGGGGTGTCTTTAGGGCTTGGACGCGTGAAGAGAACTCGGTTAGGTATGATGTGACCTTCAATTACGTTACCATCAAACAATTCTAGATGTTTATCTGTGAAAGATTCGTCTACTGGAATGAAGAAGGTGGAGCCGCCGTATGAATTCATGAAGTCTTCTTTGTGGTATTTTTTTACTTGTCTGGGGAAAAATTACAAAACAAAATAACATAATTTAAGATATTTAAGTTGGTTTAATTAAACCAAGAGGCTAAAAATACCTCTTGGTTTTAAATAAAAAACACAGAATTACCCATAAAATAATTCAAGTTTATGATGTTTGAGGCCGAAATCTTGTGGCTGTGATAAATACTCGAAAGCAGTAGGACTATAGAGCTTTGAATACATGGCTTGTGGTACCGGATTCAACACTTCGTCGATAACATGAAGCACTTGAAGTTTTTTGGGCACGGAATCGTCTTCAGATAGGTAGTCTGAATATTCTGGGATGATGCGAGCGTTGTTAACGTAAATATCATCGTCCACTTTGGTCACCCAAAGAGGCGGATTTCCGTCTCTCATGGTGGTTAAATATCCGCTTTCGAGGTCCTTCAATCGCTTAGCAACCCAAACAATATGGTAGGTTAGGACTTCGTCGGGTTTTTCACCAGAGTACCTTTGGAAAGCTTCATTGGTGGGAACGAAAACCGTCAATCCTTTGGATTGAAAGCTAGCTCTTATTAATTCATTTAATTCGAAATAGGCGAAGGATTGGCTTAGGTCAGGACTTTGAGATATTTTTACGTAAACGGACGGCTTCGAATTGTTTCCGTTTATTAAGACGACGATTGCGAAAAAACACAACACTTTTGTTAACCACATTATGAAAACACAATCGATGTTATTCAAACCTACTTGCGAACTAAATCGAAAAAATATAGGCATAGGTTAACCAAATCCTAGATAACAAGGTCAAATTTCTGTGAACTTTTATCGTTTAACGACTTTTAATTGTGACTTTATTACTGTTATTGATTTAATGACTCAAAATGATAGAAACCAGCTGCTTTAAATTTGCTTTTAATTATTTCTGAATGGCAATTTGTAATGTTCCCAAAATCTAACCCGTTTGATTGGTAACAAAGAAGTATAGCTTAATTTGGCAACACTGCACATAACAGTTGTTTGAAAGTCTTGGAAAAAACGTTTTAATTCATTTTTTAGGGTAAAAATGATTAAATTGTCGAAGTTCTATTAATAAAGTAGTTTCCTACTTAATGATCAAAGAGAAAAGATTCACCAAATTTTTGAAAAAATACTTATCTTTTTCAACCTTCTTAGACCACAACTCTCATTTAAAAACAGGAATTTGTAACTCTGGCTATGGACCTATCGCAAGCTTCGAGTCTGTTCTCGAATGCATCTTAATCTTCGCGTATGTATGCATCTGGAGGGTCCCAGAATTTACTCGTTACTTGGAGTTTGTTCGAGAAATCCCTCACATATAACAAGTTTCGTTACAATACTTTGAATTTGTAAAAAGCGAGCTGTGAACGTTTGGGTTTAAAGCAAACCATTTTGGATTTGTTTTAAAAAACATTATTAACCATCAAAATTAACTACTATGACGATTTTTAACCTGCGTGATCATTGAAATCAAAAAGAAAATAGATGGATGGGTAGATAGATAAATCAAAAGACAAATAGATAGAGTAGATAGACACAAAAAGAAAGAGAGAGAGAGAGAGAGAGAATAGAGAAACGAGAAAGACACAACAGAAAGAAAGAGAGAGAATGAAAGGGCGAGAGGGGAAAGGAGGGAAGGAGAGAGAGAAAACGAGAGGGAAGACACAAAAATGAAAGGAGAGTGGGAGGGAGAGAAAAAGAGGAGAGAGAGTGATTAAAAAGAGGGCGAGCAAAGAGAGGAAAAGGGTTAATTATATTACAAAATAAACGTTGTTACTCTTTTCAACTGTGGATAAAGTAAAATATTAGATATTGTAACGTTTTTAAAACGTTTATTTAAAACTTCAGTCCGTAGTGTGAATTATTTATTAACAAATTTAAACAATTAACACGAAACAACAACTTAAACACTAATATTAACCCGAAACACTAACTAACTTATTGATGCAGTTTCTTTATCTATATTCACGTATTCGTACTCAATCCGCGTACATTTATATTAACTAAGCACTTGATCGCGACGGTATTTTTTGGTAGCTCGCTGGTAGGCTCTCGGTAGTAGACTAGGTTTACTAAAGAGAATGCGCCGCCCTTTATATAGGCAGGCTTCCAATCCAGCAAGTTCCACTGGAACGATGGGTCATGGAACAGTCTGGAACAGCTGACGCATACGCGCGAAATGATTCACGTCCCGCCTGGCAGCTGGCGCGTCTCGTTACAATATGAAACAGATCCAGGTCTATTCAATTTATTTTTTATGTATTTATTTATTGGGAAAAATCTAGGCTTGCGGGTGCCTGGAATTTCCAAGCGCGTCGACTATTATGGCCATTGGCACTACTCGACTAGAATTTTGCCTATCCCAAGGGATTTCCACCTATGGAAGGGATCTTTATTGTGCCAAACATGGTGTAGACACGGGACCTACGGTTTTACGCCGTATCCAAAGGACGGCACAGTTTTTTTGTTACTGTTCTAATCTTTTACACTCAGTTAACTGCGCATCTCTTGTTGTTTTCATATTTTGTAAACCGAGTGTGAAACGTTTGAAGGTGCTACACAAAGAGTGCCCAAACAGTTATTTGTCATATTTTTAAACGAACTGAATTATCAAATACAGTAATTTCTGGTTTAAAAGCAACGACAAATGCCTTTTTATTGGTGACCGACTTGCTAAAGACACTTTTTATACATTCATTATTAAAAACAAAATATCCAGAAAGCGTTTGTTTCAAAACACAAGACAAAGAAACTTCCTTAGATTTGGGGAAATATAAGTTACATTGCCAACATTGCAGAGGTTAGACTTTTTAAAAATCTCATACCAAACCCTTTGATTTAGCTTAAAACCGTTTTTCTTAGTAAATACGTCTTTTATAAACTTTATTTTGCTTTGAATAAAAATACTGTACTGCATTTCTTTTATTTCTGGGTTGATTTGAACCTTCGTCTTCATTACAGCTTTCGACCAATTCAGGCTACGAATATTGAAAGTGTCTATCTAATGTACAAAACATTGTTGCACTTCTAGTTATGTAGAGATTAGACTGATATACAGTGACCGGCTAAAAGTTCGCAACATATGGGAAAAATTTTTATTATTGGAGTATCGAAAAAACTTTTCTGAGGGATCGGTTCTGCATGTCCGGTAACCTAAAAATCGAATTTGAGATATGTCAGATGACCACTGGTATGGCGGCAAATTTTAAAAAAATCACCGTGAGTCGTAAATTCTAAGCAACATTTTCAAATAATTTTCTTCGATATTTTGTCATCTAACCCGACTTTTTGCGACTTCACGATGATTTTTTTTAAATTTGCCGCCATACCAGTGGTCATGTGACATATCTCAAATTCGATTTTTAGGTTACCGGACATGCAGAACCGATTCCCCAGGAAAGTTTTTTCGATACTCTAATAATAAAAATTTCCCCCATATGTTGCGAACTTTTTGCCGGTCACTGTAGATAGTCGGTTATTACATAAGGGCATTAAACAAAAGACAATTGTGAAGAAAAGCCTTTAAATGGCAATAGTAACCTCTTGCTGTATCATTATTTTTCTTCTGCTGGTTAATATGTGTCAAAAATCGGGAGTAATGTTTATTTTGGATTGACTAAAATTACTGGAAAACAAAAGCATCCCCTGTCATTCAGTTGTTTTCATAAGCTTTAGTTCATTGATTGCTGGTCGTTTTAAAATTGTTGAAATTTTGTATGGAAACACAACTGTTAAAGAGTTTTTTTCTATTGATTAAAATTCTTCCCATTCGCTTGTCAACTGTGTTTCTTTATTTTGGCAAAAAATATATATTTCAGAACCGAAGTATAGATAGGTATGTTCGTCTATGTTTATATTTTTTATTCTTGGACTCATTCTTCATATTTCTGCGTTTCTTTAGAAAATTTAATCTTTGAACTTTGAACCCATACTTAACTAAAAATACACTATTTTAAATTTACAGTCTTATTAGTAGATCGCCCGTCATTTGTTTTGATTATTTATTTTTGTATAAAGACAAATTTAAAACTAGAATTTTATAATTGATGATCTACTTGACTTTTGTATAAATTCACAGAGCTGTTGAATTTATTTTACACCATCTGAAATTTGATCTTAACTTAGTGTCCTTCTGATAAAACAGTTGAGCAGTTCAGGAATTATTCCGTCAGATGTAATGTAATTTAGATGTTAATTTAAAAAACGAGCTTTTAAAAATGTTTGTAGAAACAAAATTTAATGGATTAGTCATATACTTGGCAAGCAACAGGACACTGGTTTGAATCTGAGTCGTAGCTGGACCTTTAAATTGACAAGTCAGTCGAGCTGTGAATCCTGTTAGTTTAGGGCAAAAAGGTCAATGATTACTTCATCAGCCAATGTTGTAAGCACAAAAAACTAGATAAAAGTATTTACCTGTAAAATAAAGTACTTCAAACACAAACTTATCTTCTATACTGTTAAAAACTTATTTATATTGTATTAGCAATTAATAAAACTGAGATTTAGAAGTTACCAACGCCCTAGAAAGCCATGAATTATCCCAAGGGTTGTGTCAAGCATAAAAAACCACATGCAGACTTAAGGCACATACGAAGGGAGCGGTGCGTGTGTGCTCCTATAACCGAGAGGGGTTGACGATTGGTATAGTATCAGGGGTGGCGGCACATCCGACGGTAGAATTACGTTTTGCAGTGACACGACAATAATTAAAGTGTGATAATAAAGTGGTACCTCTGATTAGTGATTGTTGCTTGTGCTGTGAGAAGATTGCATGTTGTGCATGTTTAATCAAAGAATTAGCTTACAGGAAAGATCGTTTACAAAGAGGTAGGTACTGACTGGTAGTGGAGCTCACATGGATCCATTCCTGGTTGGCCCCAATCAGATTTTACGATAGGGGTATTGACTCAACATTAACTACACCCGATGTTGTGTAACTTCGGGGGTAAGAAGAAGAGGAGGAGCTCCGGAAGATCTAGGTGAACGAGGGCTAGCCCCTGAAGATGTGGAGAACCAAAGAAGTAGGTGAAAACCTGTATCCAGTGAGAGATGCCCGAAACGCCGAAAGGGGTTGGCGTCCCCCGGTGAGTACACCTTTTTTTGCAGAGCAGTAATTGTTATGCTCGTTTTATGGCAATAGCGGATGCGCCGCCACTGGAGCTGTAAGAGTATCCACGCACTGCACTGCTTTCTGTCCAGTCCCTTACGTTAGACGAGAGCTTAGCGGTGAGTTTAAAGAACCAACTAACATAACTAACTAATAAACCTTTTTACTTTGATTATTTCCAAAGGGTGTTCCTAAATTACTTATGTGTGAAGAAACATCTGTTTAAAAGACGTTTATTTATCATCAATCTTTTTTAATATTATAAAACATATTTTAAGTTTGACAATTTAATTTACAACACCCTGTATATACTGACCATTATTTTATCCTATGAAAACGAACATTTTCACATCGAATAAAAACTGTATTTTGTACAAATTAAATAAGTGCAGTACGCAATTAAAACTTATCAAAGCGAAATGAATGAGAAGCAAATGAAATAACACAAAATTCTTATTTTAACCGCCGTATCGACATTTAAATGTTATATTTAGCTTCATACTGTTTGAAGAATAAAAAGAGCATCTGGACTGTGTTCACTTTAACACGTGAACAGGAACTGATCGCAACGTGCTCTTGGCTCAAAATTTGCTTTTAGATTGGCCTACATAGTATTTGGCACCGATTCTGTACTTACTGAAAATATTTCCACCACAGAAGTATAAACAAATTGTAGATTGCTCGAAGTTACTCCAGTCCTATGTTTTTTGTTTTGATTTCCGATAATTAAAAGTCTTTGTTTTTCATAAATAAATTATAAAGGTATACTAAGCTACCAGTTAAATTGTTGACTGTGTTGTCAGAAAATCAGATTTTAAGGTTATGTTTCACAACTTGATTCTGTTAATCAAGTTTAGAGTAATTCGAACAAAGCACGTTTGGCAGCAAGGGATCCTCTCATATTTGACGTATGATACAAAAAAGAAGCTGTTCGATTTCCAAATAAATTTAATACCAACATAAACGTTTAAAAACATGGCCTACTATGGCCTAAAATGTTAAATTCTACACATATTTTAGCCACGAAAAATTTAATTGGATACGCCCAATCAATTTAAACGTTTCGCGAAAAGAATGATATTTAAAATACACGACTTTTTATAACGAGGTTGTCCCTTGAAAAACCATTCTGTAACCTCAAGGTGACGACACTACCTTTGTTAAGGGTTAAATGTTTTGATAAAACTGACCTTCACTAGCGTAAACCTTGAATTTTTGATGAGATATCACATTTGGCCGTTTGAAAAATAACAGTTATAATTGTGACACGAGCGTTATCAAATATTTGCAGGTTTAGGCGTGCATTCTATTATTATTAAATCAATAGGTAACAACGATAGACAGCTTGGCATTTTTGTCAAGGGAATTTTATCTCTCAGTTTATAAATATAATAGTTTTCGGGAAAATGTGCGTCAGATTTCTAAAAAGAAAACCTTCGTTGTATTTTTTTTACGGGCAATTAGGGAAAGTTTAATAACCATGAGTTTGGGGTAAAGATTTTTATGAATCAAATAACGGAAAGTTTATAAATAATAATCGATTTGGCTTTGGTTTTTTTATTTTAAAGTAAACCCTAACATCCTTATAATTCAAAATTGCTTAAAGCTCGTTCCCATTTAAAATGCTACAAGTGCTTCAAGTAGGCGATTGTTGAGCGAGTGGTACTTACCACACTACTCTGTACGCTTAGCTTGCGAAACAACCTAGTATGAAAGCAACTTAGGTGGCCTTAAACCTACTCTCTCTCGGTATCACTCTTAGCAATTCTGTGAGAATTGAAAATGGGCTATCTATATCTATAAAATCGTACAAGTACTGTATTGTACCAATATATAAAAATACAAGAATAACTACTCCAGAAAAGATTTTCATTGCGTTCTTCTTCTTCACGTGCCATGTTCTTTTTGAACGTTAGCGATCATCACGGTCCATCTTTCCTATTCGCCGCTAGTTACTCTAAATAACTGAATTGCCGCAAATTGTGGAGCCACGAAATTGTCTGTCGTGCAGGTAGGTCCCTTTTTACCATTTATCTTTCCTTCCATTATTAATTGTAGGATGTCGTATTTCTGGTTTTTTAAGATATGCCCAAAATATCCCATTTTGTACGTTTTCTAATTAAATATCTTACTTTTCTTTCTCATCCGCTGTGGGATTGCCTCATTGGCTCATTGGTGATGTAATGAACCCATGATACTTGTAGCATACGTCGGAAATACCACATCCCCAAGGCCCCTAAGCGTCTTATTGAAGCGTCTGTTACTGTTCAAGCTTTCCACACCATACATCAATACGGAGAATATGTAACATCGTAACAATCCAGTTCGCAGGTTGAAATTCAAACCGAGGTTACAAAGAATTTTTCTCAAACGTCCAAAAGCTGCTCTTGCTTTTCCTATTCGCACCCTGATTTCTTGCGAATGATTCCAGTCGGCATTTAAAATGTCTAAGGAAGTGGAAGTTTCGACCTGGGTCCTGCTGGGTCAATTTTTAATGACATAATTTTAGTTTTCTTGACGTTGAATCGCATATCATATCATTCACACGCGTTGGAAAGGTGTTGGACTATATAGTCTCAGTAGGCCTTCAATACTATCTGCCATCAGAACTCACGTACCACAAGTTGTTTGCCATTTATTATTATTGCATTATGGCTATCTGCGAGTGCTTCTTTGAATAAGAGCTCTGAATATATAAATTTATAATAATGGGGATAAGATAAACCCTTGTCTATCACTTTTGCTTGCAAATCTCAAGTTCGAATGACTCAATTTCTAACCTAGCATTCTGTAACTAGTACAGGTTCTTTATCACTCGAAAATCTTTACTGCCTGTTTCGGTATTCTGCAGTATATTCATAAGGTTTTGGTGTTTTACTCTGTTGAAAGTCCTTTTGAAGTGTACGAAATAGAAATTTATGAATCGTGCGCTTTGTCTTAGAACCTAGATGCTAAATAACGCCTCTCCTCTTCTGAAGCCGAATTGTACCCATTCTATATGTTCTTTTAATTTTGCATAAATTCGGCGGTGTATGCAAGGTGATTCAAAAGTATTGTCATTAATTTTAAGGGCAGGTAGGGCATATCAAATAGAACAACTTTTCTCAATAAACTCAGAAAAAAATTAAGAAGATCAATACAAAAATTGTTTTGGGGTCACTGGAATAGGTTCTGTTTACATTCAAAATCTAAATTTAACAATCGCCTTTCTTGTCCGTACTGATAAGTGAGCCCAGTGTGACGTGTATGTATGTTAGTCAGTTCATTGTTCGCTTTAAAAGCGCACTGTTCTAACGCTTTAATGGAAGGTCATCGTAATCTTTTAATAGCCGAACTAATTGCGATATTTTAATTTACGGGAAAGCTCTTCAAAATGCTGCAGCAGTTCTGAAAGCCAGTTTGTGTTTGTACTGTGTGTTTGTGTAGAAGTTAATGGAGGAACATTTGAACATCTTATGCAAGTCCCGTTCCTCTTTATTAACAACTTTTTTTTTCTAATATCACTTTTTAAACATGCCAGTAATTGTTTACTGCCAGTCTCAAGCCTGAAAAATGTGATAGGAAAGTAAAACCTGTAAATTACGTAATGTTTCATTTATTTTTCCAGTGTCAAATTTCTATCGCAGGCTTTTTAAATGCACATTAGCCAGCGGTTCTCATTCGCAATATTTACAGACCAGAGAATTTCATTTCAGAAAGGCAATTTCGTTGGTGTAAACAAGACTTTTTCCATGTATAAAAATATCTCGTTACAGATTTAATTTTATAGTTTTATGATTGACGGAAGCAACATTATTGCTGCTACTCTAGTTACAGTTGGACACTGTGGTCCTCTGCATAACTTGACATTCGACACATGGCAAAAGAACGGACTATTCAATTTTAAATTAAAATCAGGTAAAACCAACATACTATATGAAACCCACTACGATCCAAAAATATTGTGACCTAACTATATAAATTATAGTGTAGCGGTACAAATCACCAGGAAGCGTGTTACAAATAGCGAACATCAAGAATAATCTAGAGGCTTCTAGAAGTGTCTGGCATACTCCAGAATAAACCAGCGCTATAAATATAAATACGTGTCTCGGCAATAATGGGGACTACGAGCAGCCTTAAGCAGCGTATCCTACGCGGTGCGTATAAATTATATTGAGTTCTTGTTTAGTTCTCTTAACTTCACTGTTCAAAAATCAGTAAATAAGTATTATTGTAATCGATTAGTTTAATAAAAAGAATTCCCCCAAGAATGATCGAGTGAAATCGTTAACATACTGTATTTTTAACACTTTAAAAATAATTTAGTTAAACTTTTAAAGAGAAAAAAAAAACTACAATAAAAACAAGTGCAAACTTTACGTAGACTCTGATATTTCCTAGCGGGAAATCAGGTTAGAGAGTGTATTTTGCGATGGAAGCGCATATAAAATGAAGTTAATCTGATTACACTTACGTCAGACGCTTTCAGGGCTTGGAAGAGATAACAGTAAAGGAGCTGTTCGGATTCGTCTCGAACTAAATAAAGGAAGGTGCAGGGATCAATGTCGGCTTGTGAAAACCTCGACATATTCTGCACATTGTGCGAAAACTGTAGTTCGAAATCCGAATTGTACGCCTGAAGGAAGCCATCTTCTACTCCTAAGCTAATCTGTAAACAAAAAAGATGCATGTTTAATCCAATTTAAAAAAAAGAAGGGTGGTGTTATGGACAAATATGAAACAAACATCAAGTTTATCTCAAATATTTTCACAGCAAAATTTACTAACTAAAAAAGGACGTCAGATTTATTAAAATTCAATATTGTTATTTTTGTCTGCCTTAAATATTTATGGAATATACCACGTGTAAAATTATTTATCTTGATCCAAACAAAATTACTTTGTTATATTCGTGCGATGTATAGTTTAGGTTAGTTTCTTCGAAAATTAAACCGATCACACTATTTGACAGAGCTTATTTATACAAACGACTAATTATCTACTTAACTATAACACGAACTCTACAGACTAAATTTAAGCTAAAATTAACTAACGGTTCAATATTTATCTATACATTAACGCATTCCAGGTACTTATTTTATTGTAAGACCGCCATATGTCGAACTTGAATTAATTATTCCTAACGATTCCCTCCCTTTTTATACAACACACGTTAATAACATGACTCGGGTTAGACCCCGAGATCATCAGCACTGTAGTCGAATGCCTTAATCACTCGGCCATTCCGGTGATAAAGTACATACATATAAATATGTAGGTAGGTTGGTTAAAAGTATCGCGTTATTTTGCAGATTTTGGTGGAAGGCGGTAGCTAAAGCCTGGAGCTTATTCGTTGGGACTCTATAATTAAAAAAAAATGTAATCTCAGTGGTTGATATTCTCACCTCATGTTTAAATTAAACGTTATGTGTACCTTTGTTATACACATATAAAATTATATGTACAAAGCTGTATCGTTCTATGTTTAATGTAAAGACTACTTTCGGTAGAGACACTTCTTTCTTCTTGTAATGGCTGAAGCCTAGGCCAATAACCTGTTACTAACTCACAACTATGAGTCCTGTGAGCCCTCTTTACACGTATGTCGGGCAGGAGGCTAGCCTTACCCGTCGAAAGAGTTGAAGAAGATCGACTCGCAGTGTAGCGAGGCTAACGGTATGATAACCGGAACCGCCGGCTTAATGTGACCTCCGAAGTACAGAGACGCGTACGACCTCTAAAATTCTGACAGGTCTCGGGAATCGAACCCGAGGTGCCTACGTGAGGGACCGAAGCCTTTTACACGTGGTTATTCGCTCCTCTAACTTTAAACATGAAGTGAGAATACGGGCCATTGTGTTTAATAAAATTTAACTAGTCTGGCCTATGTCCGGTTAGCATGTTTGCTTAGTAAGCCAAATGTCTCGAATTTGATTCAGGAGGCAAAATACCATGTTCCACGTTAATGCAATATTTGGTACAATAAACCTCTCTACCAGCAGTGAAAGACCTCTGGTTCGCTAAAATTTCAGTAGGGTAGTGCTAACATTGAAATACACCCAGAAAAACTAAACTAAAAACACAACCAGTCGTCTACGACGCCTTTGTCTTACAAATACAGGAGACCTCGTGCTATTACTAATTATTCACACTGTTTAACTGGAAACTGTAGCATGGTTAAGGGATCAATTTATACCTAGTAGTGAATTACGTATCCATTTGTATGTGGTTCTTAGCACCGAACCAACTGGTTATTAGTAGTACCACTTGCTGACACAAAAGTAACAGTGCTTTTTTAAGGGTGCATAGCTTCGCATATTTTAACGACCCTAAAACCGTATGGCCAGTGCTTTGACTGTTAATTTTACACAACATGATCTTTAGTATACAGTGTTAAAAAATTACAAGGATATATTACAATCTACAATACTAGATAGCAACCAACTATCATGCCACGAATGACATAATCACGATGCATAATGTACCAATTCAATCACTTAAACCATCCCGTACTACTGGACTGCAGCTAGCATGTTACGAATTATCGCTGATGCCGAACGTGCTTTGTAACTTATACCACGGAAATGAAATTGTAGTATTACAAACGCACGTTCCTTTGTTATCCTTACATATTTACAAAGTTAATGACGAATGAACGTACAATTTACACAATGAGGGCCAAAAATCAAGACACTTTGAACTGAACACTGGAATGTAAGAGAGGCTTCGCTGCACCTATCTATAATAAAAACCACACAAAGAATTACTATTATTAACTCTATAGTAACAAATGTTGCTATATAGTTTTGACGGAAATAACCCAAATTAAATAATTTTCAATACTTCCAACCTAAATTGTATTAAATAGAATTTACTTCGCTATAATAGACAGACAGACGTCATATATTTAAGGCTGTTTATACAATCTCTCGAAGCAGGCCTGGTTGGCGTCGATTAGCATACTCGCCTTGTAAAATTTTTAATGCGAAAAAATCTTAAAGTATGCGAACATACGAGGTAAAACCGGAGGTCTCGGGCCAATGCGATGTTTGACACATAAAGGCCCTTTCTAGGGGTGAAAATCACTTAGGTTCGGCAAAATTATAGTCCGGTAGTGCTAAACTCCCATAGCAGTCGACGCACGTTGAAATCCCTAGCACCCACAAGCCTAAATTTTGTCCAATAAATAAATGAAATACAATCTCTCCATAAAATTAAACCTCTGATATTTACTACGGAAACAACTGTGCTAGTAGAGGTGGCTGAAGGAAATATCTGGACCGGAGATCATAGAACTGAGATTTACGATAACAAAAGGCAAAAAAATTGTGTTAATACTATTTTTGGGCTACGATAATTTTTAGATTTTATTTAAAATCGAAATTGTATCCCTCAAATGCACTTAATCCAGAGTTTTTGAAATCAGAATGAAATCTGATAATAAGAGTGCTGATCGACCAGGTCAGCAATTAGTTGACCTTCAGCTTTGGGGCATTGGGGCGTAGTTACGGGGATCGAACATGTTTTATGCATTTTACTGTACTTTATGGTGGATTTAAGTTAATTAAAGATGTGTAAGTGTCGATGGAGTATGATCCATAGATAAATGTAATCTTTGACATCCTTAGTATTATTATTAGGTACTCTAGTATTTCGGCAGAAATCAAAAGTAGACAGATTAGCCGGTTGGGGCATATAGAATGCATACTTCAAGGGCAACCAAGAAGATTCTAGAAAAGAAACCAAAAGGGAGTAGAGGTAAAAGAATACCAAGACTAAGATTGTTAGGTGAAGACTTACAAGCACTTGGAATTGCGGACTGAAAAGAAAAGGTGAAGGAGGTAGCGTCCAGGGCCAAAATGCTGGAAGAACGATGAATTTAAGACGAAGCAGGGTAAGAGTTCACCCGACTGGGCAAGTGCCAGAAGGGTTAGGCGTGGGTGACCACTGCGTTTTGTCAAAAACCAATCTCTCTAACCCGTTTAGGAGGACAAGTTTCTACATGGAGCATCGCGTCCGGGAGTTGCTGATATGTACAGCCTCGTGGCTGGTGGTTTTATTATTGTTTTGTGACAGGTCTCGCTGCCAGTGGATTTGCTGATATATTGTTTTTGAAGACTTTGACAAGGTGAAGCCTTCCATACCTCGTTGACCTGGTAGCGGCCCATGTGATATTTTGGCGTTTGCTTTATGGGTCTTAAGTCGTCTAGGATAGGTGCACAGTAACATGCGTGGATTTTCCATTAATAAACTTTCTGTCATAAGAGGCACCCGACAGGATAACCATCTGTTCACAGTTTTCAGGTTGCCTGCATTAAAACGACGGCCATCTACAAGGGCCAGGGTGATGTGTACGTATAACGCTTAAATCGGGTGTAGGTAGTAAAAAGGCCTAGTTGCGGTTAAGAATTTGACCTAACTTTGTTCAAACAAATTTGAGTCCGCGGCGTGTTCATCAATTATTCTGTTTGTAAACATAAGTATCACGTCGTGAGATAAATATTATCAAACGAAGCGCTACCTTCCTTAGAAGTATCGATGTCGCGAATCGCTGGTTGCAAATTCTATTATATAAGTACTGTTAGTTGCCATGCACATGTAATGTGTGTTGCATAACTTACTTAAGTAACCCTGTATAAGAACAACAACAGATGCAGGCTTCCTTTTTGTGTAAAGGGACGATCAAACGATATTTAAAATTTATTTTGCAACAAACACCAATCAAACAATATCGAAGCGGATTGCGTCGTTGAGGAAACAAAACAACTGCTTCGCAACCGATCTTCTTTTATTCAACGTTCAACAATAAATTGTCTTTCTTTAATTAGAAAGAGTGCCTTACGCAGTTTATTTGCAAGGGTTGTTTCTCATTTATAGCTTTCAAGCAAGATGAGATGGAAAACTAAATATTATCAGCAGCGAATTAAATTGCAAACGTGAACAAAATTCTAGTCTGCGTTTAACTTTTAATTAAACTTAGGGTCGGCCTTTCCGTCTCCTAACAACTTTCGGTTCCAATTATTTTCCATTGAAACCTTTGTTACTTCTATCATTTTTATAAAAAATATTTGCTAAATAGCTTATTGCGGGGTTTATTAAGAGATGGAAAGACCAACCCTAACTTAATTAATTATACATCTCTCCATAACAAGAAAGGAGGTTGGTAAACAGGTAAACCCTGAGTGTTATTTAGTATTCATATTGTACAATTAAACGAAATAGTATTTAAATAAAACTTGATTATTTTTTAAATGTACCTTTTAAGATTACATCGTAAACCATTCAAGAAGAAAAATCGAATAATCAACAGGTTATATGGATTTTAATCAACGCAAGTATTTTCTAAATACTTCGAACAAGCCTAACAATAACTTTGCATTTGATTGAATCAAGATAATCTGGATGTATCTGTTTTTGTTTGTAATAAATCTTACTGAAGTGTTCATAATGGCGAAGCACTTATAAATATAAACAGCTCGATGTTAAGTGATTTATCGCTTCTATAAATTTGTTTAGACTTCGACCCAAGGGAAGTATTAAAAGTGATAAGCTGATGTTTAAAATAATAAAAATAAAAATGCGATATTCAGGGTATCCCTATTTTTTGAATTATATTTTAAGATATCAAAATGAAATTTGGTATATGTAACACAGGCTTAAATTTGAAATATTTCACGTAGAAAACTAAGTTTTTGTTACTTCCGATTTCACCGTTAGTATTTTGAGCACAAAGTAAATTTTTGCAGAAAAATTTATTTATTTATCTAGAGTGCCCCCCAACGCCATGAACGCAGAAGGAGGAAGGAGGAACGAGAAAGAAGAAGAATCTAGAGTGCCATGACCTGTGCTAAATGAAAGTCAGGGTGCCCCAACGCTTAAGACAAATTGTTTCAAACTTGATACTAACATACGTAGATTTAAAGACCTAATCCAAATCTCATTTAATATAACAAAGCTGATGTTAATTCGGGTGAAACGGGAAGTGACAGACACCCTGTATGTGTAGAAAGAAAACAAGGTTTATTAAAAAAAAAGCCTGTATTGGGCAAAAGAAATAAAGCTAATTTCTGAGTACTAATCGGTAATAATTTACATTTGATTCTTAGAGTTTTGAGTTATAATCTATGTTACATACAGTTTCGTGTTAAGCAGTCGTTAGTTATGGTTTAGCGAGCTGTCTTGTTCGTTTTCATTTTTTAAAAATTGAGGTTAGTACGTTCACGTGATCTTTTTATGCATGTTGGTTTTAACACTCGTAATAAATTGAAAAATTGAACACAATCTTCTCTTCCGCGTTTAGTGTTCTCATTAAAAACTAGTTAAATGGAAATTAGTATTAAACTATGAAAAACCATTCGGTTAGGCCAAGATTATGACTAAAAACCGATCGGAGGTCGGGAATTAAGAAATTAAATGGTGGATTGTAATTTAAAACGTGTCGGCCAAACAAAACGTAATTTTGGTATTAGAGGTTAGTAGGACACATGACGTATTTCGAGTATAACCCAACATATTTTTGAAACAGAAGATGACATTACAAATTGTGACTTAAGAATAATAAAGCGTTGTCTTCTACTAATGTAAAGGTATCGGCACTAACGTAGGGGAGCTTGGCCGGCAATATGGACGGTTAAGGCCTCCTAACGTCTTAATACATCGGTTGTTGCGCACGCTATACGTACGGGGAGGTGTGGTGAGCCCCACGCGTTTAACAACCACCACTTTCCCTACTCCACCACTGTATTTCTGACTCGGTAGGCCACCATCCAACTCGGGTTTGACACTGAGATTGTCCGCGCTGTATTCTTCTTCTTCTTCTACCCTTGGCTAGGGATTTTCCCTGTTTGTCATGCCTCATTCGGTGGTGGACGAAGAGAACCAGCTTCGAGCTCATTTCACGGGTGGCCGTTCGCGTAATATTTTCCCTCTCGGTCATTCATACATACAGATTCGTGCCTTCCATTTTACTACATCTTGGGCTCTACATCTTTCTCAAATCGAATCATTTGTCCGCCTATCTCGAAGTGTTACACCTATAATTATATTTTTGTTTCGCGTTCGTTGTCTCTGCTCTGGTTTCCGTGGCATATGTTAGTATGGCCCGCACCATGGTTTTAAATATTCCTACTTTTCCTTCTGTTCTTAAATACTTATTTCTCCCCAATGTATCCTTTAGACACCTGCTTGTAGTTCTCTGGTATGGTTAAATAAATATCTGCGCTGTAGTCGAATGACTTAACTATTCGGCCACTCCGACAATCCACTGATGTAATAAACAAAAATATTTTGAAGAGGGTACCTCTGGCCGATTTTAAGTTTGGAATTATAAACTTAGTTAAATAGCTCATTCTGTATTAGCCTTAGGGTAGAATTTTCAGTTAGAGGACAATTCAAACCCCAGTAGCACAAAATGTTTGTACAATATTTTAAAACAATATTGTGGTAACATTAAATGTAACATTTTTGAATATTCCCTAAATATTTTTTTCAAATATTTATCAAATATTATTTTAAAATATTTACTCAATGTCTGAAATAAATATTATATGAATATTTTTTACAAATATTCAAGCAACATTTGTGGATTTTGTTCTATAGATATTATATTATGATATTAGCAAAATATTTGAAATTAATATTATATGAATATTATCCATAAATGTTTAAGCAACATTCGTGAAATTTATTCTACAAATATTATATTAGGATATTTGGGTAATATTTCGAGTTCATGTTGTATAAATATTATCTTGTATTATTATTAGGTATGTTAGTCACAACATTCCATCTAATATTGCTTGGTAAGGTTACTGTAATATTTTCGACAAATATTTAGAATACATTGGTATTTCATCAACATTATTTAATAAATTCTGAATATTTATCGTTTATATTAGCAACCAGTGATTGTTAATAAATAAAAAATATTAGAATTCTACTTTATTCCTGTGATATAATACATATAATGTAATTCGATACAGTATAATACAATATAATACAATATACATACATACATAAAATAAATAATAAACACAATATAAATAACATTTTAGTTTTCCTTAGGAAGCCGACCTTTAATACATATTTGCTTGAAATTCACTTACAGCCCTTTTTATGTCTGTTTGTCTGTTTCCATCGCCTCCTTATGTCGGTCATTGTGTGCCCGCTGTAAATAATATTTACTGTTAATAATTTTATTTTATCAGATATACAGTACTTACCAACAACGGCCTTGTACATTTTTAGTTCACAAAAAGGGAGTTTTCCCTTCTTCCCATGCCGGAATAATTCACGGCCACAGCATTTGAAATTAATTTCACCTTTTGCAAAAATACACTTTTGTAAGTGTTGTATTCCCCAGTTAAAAAGAATATTTGAACCTGCAAGCAAAGGAAATTAATTAATTAAAAAGAACTAAATAATTAAAAATTAAGTTACTTACCTAAATTGAACAGCACACAAGCACAAAAATCCTGGAGACACGTAAAAGCAAAATTTACTTTACGACAGCTGTCTTCAACTAAAACTCGAAAATGTAAATACCGATATTTTTGTTAGCAGGTATATCCCGTTTTAATCTTTCTAGAATGTCTGTAAAAATTTCTAAGCCTAAGCTTTTAAAAGTAACCAAACAGTTCCCAGAAAGAGAACAGAGAACAACATAGAAATAAGAAAAGGATTCTTATCATTGTAGCTTATTTTCTTTTGTTTGTATTTCAAGGTTTTATAAAAAGAACTACACTCTACGAATAGTTATTTTACAATAATTGAGTCATACAACTAAATACAAAAATAAAAGTTATATTTAATATACATATACAAATAAAATACAAAAAGAAGTTAAGTATTTAGGAATTGCACTTCCGGGAGGAACTAAACACAATTTTCCAAGTAAGTAATGCTACAAAAACCATCATTCACTGGTTAAATAATTTACCGAGAAAACGGAAATTTCCGTAACCTTCCTAGGAATGCCCAAACTACAAAACTATAAGAATATTGACGTCATAGGTCATATTTTATACATTTAAACCGATATCATTAAAATAAACAAATACAATTACATAATAAAGCTACATCACCTAGAAGGCAGGTAAATAGAATAGGGCGCACGTTTCAAGATAGTTGTTTTTTAATTGCATATGTGTTTAAAGACTTTCGAAAACAATATATGTTTGACTTTATTGCTACAACATCATCTTCAAATATCCACAGAATATCACAACAATCTTTGAAAAGAAATATTTCACAGAAAACAGAATAAAATGTTTAAGCGTGCTTTATTTCTAATATTGTTCAAATATTACGTAATAATGTTTAACAAATATTATTGGAAACTGGATGTTGAATATTACTCTGCAATTCTCAAAATAATATTTTCCCTACATTGTTTTATAATATTGCTGTTACATACGGTTCTTATATTGGCTGAATATTCCTTGAATACTTAATTTCAAATATTATTTTAAAATATTCTTAGGATATTCCTGCAATATTTAAAAAGAATATTGGTTATGAATATTGAGAAAATATTTTCCTAATATTATGGTTCAAGATTCAAGATTCAAAATATTCAAATATTGTCTCAATATTTTTAATACATCAGTACAATATTGTGTGCTACTGGGGAAACGTTATTTAGGTAACGAGTGCAGGTTCTCTGGCAAAATATTCGAAAAAAGCCTCGAAGTTGGAACTTTGCTATAGATGGTGGTTTGTGGATTCGGGAGAGGATGGAAGATTTTTGAGAAACTAAACTTGGGTGGGCATCTAACACAATACTCTTCAGCTACATTACTAGAAGCTATTGCATTCTTAATGGTGAAACCCTTGGTTGCGCAGTAGACCAAGTGGGTCGTCTTAAGATACTTAAAAGCAACATAATCATCTTAAAAAGACGCTGTACCGAAGCACAGTGGCACGGGTAGCAGTGAAGGGTGGAGTTATTGGTAAACGTGACCACCTTATCCGACCGTTCCTTCGCCACTTAGAATGGAACAACCTCTAACCTAGAGAAAAATACTGATTTACTAAGTATTTTCTTTCTTCCATTCTTTTTCTTTTACCATCTTATACCTTCACAGTGTCGAGGGGGGAGGACACACCGAGCCGCAGAGCGGTCGCCCATCCAAGTTCTGGCCAAGCAGACCCTTCCTTAACTCTGAATATTTCAGTATTACATTTAGTTGTCAAAACACGTAACTGGTTTTTAAATACATTTTGTAGCTTCTTAGGGTTATCCAGAATAATTTATTTTAAACCACAAGCTATGCTTTTAGATTCACAACTTTTTGAAAACCTAAGACCTGTAATCGGCGGCCAAGCTAATTTCGTCCCCGTAAGATAGTACAGATAGCGGTCTATTGTAGTGTCTTTTATTTGAAATAGGTCCCAAAAGAGAGCGCACTAATCTATTACGTGAAAATATACTTCGAATTGTGGAAAACGAGGACAATACCGACCGCGTTCGTAAGCGGGTGACAAATGTAAGCTTTGTCGGCTCTGTTTGTATAACTGAATTTAAGAGGTTTTGCGTTAAATCTCTGGTATAAATGTGCTGAGCGACATGAAGAATAAGTTAAGCTTTAAAAATTGTCTATAAATAAACATTTCGTGATTGCTAGAAACCGAAGCCATCAACTATTTTGGTATAAATTAATACATGCAGTTGCGTTCTCTGTAAGATAATATACTCAAAGTGTATTATTAACGTATTATAATCATAATACACTGATGCGAACCGACCGAACATCTTGTTAAAGGGAGCCACATTGCCACAGGGGTCAAGATTTCTATTTATTTTTCTGGAAGCTATTTATTTATTCGTTCGTATATAGTACGATAGTTTAAATTAGCGGAACATCTCCATTAGAGTCGCTTTCAATAGGTTATCCTTGTTAATAATCAAATATCATGCTTAATCGAAACTTTTATAATACTAATTTTATTCTAAATTTAAGGTTTAACCAGTTGTAACCTTAATTGGATTATCTCTGCACTTCAAAAAACTTAGAGTGCTCCTGAGAAGGAAAGAGAGAGGCAGAGAGAGCCACTGAGTTTATATCCTGCGTCTATGTTAGAAGAGCCTAGTCATTCTGACGTCAGGCCAATATGGTTGTTATCGACATTCAACACTGTTGTTAACCAAATCAGTTTACCGATTTAAGATCAGAGAGGGGATTCCCCTACGCCTACAAATAACAATAAGATTTCGCACTTTTCAGTGGAGATAGAAATTTACGAATCTTTAAATTAGTGAATGAAGAGAATACATTTAAATTTAATTATTTATATTTATTGGCAAAGTTTTCTAATCATATGAAACTGCCAAATTAGATATGACGTCCTTCTGATCTAACCACATTGTTAAATCTTTAACATTACGCATTTCATTCGTTCGGCGATTGAAAAACCGAAATAAACTCTTCCAAAAATACACCTACAGAATAAGTAAACCTTTGACGAACAAATGAATCAAATAAACTTATCGTCATAAAATACTCATTGTGATTAAGTAAAGGTTGCACTGAGCACGCGTTTCTAAAGTGACTATGACGTACGTGCTTTCAAGCAAAATTTATTTTTAAGTATTGAAACGACGTTTTTCATTAGTTCGTAGAAAGACAAACGTAAAGTAATTTTTTGAAAGCCTTCGGTTCTCTTCATTTGCTGAAATAATATACAGCTTGTATCAAAATTCGAACGAAAAACCTTAAATGGTGATAGACAACGACGCCAGGAGCGTCAAAAAACGATTATTCGAGTGGCAGAATCTGACAATTGATATCTACAGTTACTATTTACTTCTGGTTTGGTCCAGCGAAACAGTTCATCCGATTATTTATTAGAAGGTAAAACCGGTTAATGTACTAGCATGGACAACATTAATGTCGCAGATCGAGGGGCAAGTATTTAACTTTAACAATTTAGACAACACACGACACAGCTGTATCTAACTACGACTAACGTTTGTTTAACTTGCTAAGAATTTGTTCAATCTTAATAATGTAACGAGACACGTCAATGGTCAGTGGAAGCACGCATCCGCCGATAGAAGTATCCGGTGTTACAGCGAGTGGAGGAGCATCGAACTTACTGGATTAGAAGCCTGCATTGGCGGAAAATATAAGATTTTAGAAATGATTATGTAACTCTAAAACTGCTAGAAAATGAATTTAAACAATTTTGAAGAGGTTCATTCGTTAGGATGGCTTCGATCGGCTATACTGAATTCTGAATAGGCAAAGGTTTAAAACCACTTCATAACTAATAACCGGCCCAAAGCAAAACACAGTCTTCCAGGACAAATCCCAACTAATATAAAAAAACACCAAGCTAGTTTAAATATTGTCCTGGCTATTTTGTTTACTAAACACCAAGAAGATAGCACTTTCCCAACATAAATGCCTATTAAATAAAATGTCATTTCTAATAATTGTGACGAAAATAAGGCGATTAAAATTTATGCGTCATTCTGCAGGTCGACTGCTTATTTTTATATTTGTCTGAAACGCCTTCGCTGTCTAATCAAACAACAACTACAAAACATACCGACATTAATTTAGGAAAAACACGTATTGACCAGCCTTCACCTCCTATTATTTTCAGCTTTCGTGGTTGAAGTACGCTTTTTCGGTGTATTATTTTTCGAAATAAAGTCGTACTACATGCTCGTTAAATGAACAATTTTTAGAATACCATCGCCTATTAATTTTTCAGGTGACACATAGTTATAGTTTTATTCCTATCGATATAAGCTCGTTAGGAACTTTTAGCTGTTGGGAAAATATTTCCTTGTCACGCGATTTCGATATCGATAACGATGTAACACGCTGTACTTTGTTAAGACCTCGATTGGTGGTTAATCATTTTTTTTTTTAGATTTCTATTTCAGATGAGATTTACGTAATTGGTGGTCTGAGCGGTGTAAAGGTTGTAAGTCCTTTCGGATAACCTTTGGAGTTCGAAATTCAATGCCAGCTTGAAGGGCATCAAAAAGATGAAGTGATAAAACACGGATGAGTTTAAAAAGGTTCGAAGCAGGATAAAGAATTATAGTTCGGTAAAGTCCAATGGTTCGTTAATAGCACGATTACTGTACTAAGTTTCGAGCAGAGCCGAGCTGAGCCAACTTGTCAACCGAGAGGAGCCGAACCTAGCCGAGTTTCCGAATCAACCGGAGCTTCTCAAATTCTACAGTGAGCCGAGCTAAACCGAGCTTACTTCACTTTGCTGAGCTCAACCGACTCACCCCTAGTCTAAAGATATTTTCCTGAAAAATTAGGTTCTTCGAGAAACATAGTTATTGAATTAACTATTAAAATTGTAAACAAGAAAAACGAGCCCTCCTTCAAGATGTCCACAAATAAATTATATTAAATTTTTGTTTCTTTAAGTTCAAGGTTCATGTCCTTAAGTAAAAAAAAACATAATTCTTTGTCTATTTCTAATGTTTACTCGATTAAACTCCGATAATCGTTTATTTCTTCTAAATAAAGGGGAAAAAAACTTTTTCGAACCCTGACCTTAAGCTGTATTTGTTGAAGGAATTTTTATGATTGTAGGCTTGTGGTATGTTAGAGACACGCGAACATGCACTTTTATTTTATCTGCATCTTCATTAAATATTAACGTTGAAAAATTGTTGAATTTGTAATAAAACGGATTTCCAACGTTACCTTTTTTCATGTCGGGTATAAAATTAGAACCTTAGAATAACCTTTTATAAAAGGTAAAACGTTTACAAAGAAATATAAAAGCGCACTCGTAAAAATAATTAGGACCAGTGGCGGTTGGTGCTAAAGGGCACAAGGGCACGTGCCCTCCCTACACTCGAGACAAAGAAAGCTTTTTTTTAACAACACTTCTCACTTCTTTTATTTTTTTAACACAACAATCTATTATTATACCTATAATATCAATATTATAGTCCATTGTCGCGTTGCTGCCGAAACAAAGATATCAAAACTATCGTCCGGGGAATAGATGAAAATGATACCTATTTGCGCAAGCGCAGTGGAAAATTGAAGCAAAATTTTGCCGCTGCTTGACCGGCGTATGGGGCGTGGTAAGGGCATATTAAATCGCGGCCGTTGACACGTGACAAATTCAAGTTATTTAGTTCACAAGCATTCTTTTTAATTTGTTGTTTTTATTTTGATTTCGTGGTTTGTTTGTTGCTACGTTGTTAGGTTGTTACTGTTTGTTCGTTAAAATTAGGTCATAGAAATAGCAACCGTCGCATTGGCAGCGTCGTCGATTGAAAAAAAGTTTATACAATCGATCCCTGATTTCGACAATAAAGTTATTGATGTATTCAGAAGTAAAAGGAACAGAAGGATGGACTTTCTATTTAAATAGGGAGGTAAGTGTTTTTAGATAATGTTTCCAGTTCGGTTTTGATGTGCCCTCCCACTAAAAAAAACTCACGAGCCGCCACTGATTAGGACGTTGAGGCATTAAACAATAATTAAGTAATAATTCAGAGAATTTGATGAAGGACTTCAAATTTACAGTAAAAAATCTTTTATTAAATGAATTAAGTATTATGGCACAAAGAATTATTTGCTAAATAGCTTCAGAATTGATTTTTACAAAAGTTTCCCCTGTCCCTCAACAGTATCGGAATATCGGGACTTTCCCTAACTCTTCTTCTGACGATGTTGTTAAAATTAAACATTCTGTTATTTTATCATTTTCCATTAAAACTGAAAAATTGTAAGTTTTTACTAGCAGCTTAAGATAAAACATATTCAAAGCACCCAGAGATAGCCTCAACGACAACGACCCTTCTACCTTTTTCTAACGTCATAAGCCGGGTACATTCTGATTGGTTACTTTAGTTGATGCCCTTGTGACGGGAAATGCCACTTTTTGAATTTGAATTACTACGCAAATTTCGCCCTTTTGAAGCCATCAACTCTAAAATTGCTAGTAACCAATTTGAACAGTTTTGAGAACGTTCGTTTGTTTGTATGGCTTCACCAGACCATGTCGAAGTGGTCCATATCGTCAGGATTTTACTAATTTAAAATCTGAACGGAATTGCAGCTTACTTACGATAGATACAAAGAAGAAAAGACAGATTTATTGGTCATGCAAATAAAAAAAGAATGATTGCTAATTATTTAATTAATATAATTGAGGGTAAAATGGAAGAAAAACAGCAAGAGGAAGACTAAGATAGCAATATATACGTCAAATCATGGAAGATATGTGCTGTGACACCTTCTCTTCTTCTTCTACGGTAGTGCAAAATAGCAGCACTCAAGCCCTAAGCCCAGCCGCCGCAAATTAAAGGATGCCCTCATACAGACCGGCACCCAGTCAGGATCTTTCCCATAGAGGCTCTCCGTGTATCGCCGGGTTCTAAAAGACCGGCCCCAAGTAGTCGATGCCTCAGAAGAAGTAATCTGGGGCATCGTAAAATGAGATGAAGGGAGGTTTCATCTGCTTCGTTCACATCAGATGCAGGTGCCTGGAAGAAGGCCTGTGGCTGTCCTGATGTGCTTCCTACGGAACCTAAGAAGCTGTTCGGACCTGGTTTTTGAAAGTCTGTGGATGAGTAACTTCGCTTGTCTCAGCCCAGTATGAGATGCACTGAGAGTGATCCCAGTCTCTGATTGTTTACTGAAAGCTTGCTTTATGTAGGCCGAGAGCCTGCTCATGGCCTAAAAAGGGACCGGAGAAGTTCTCCCTAGCCAGGCGGTCGGCCTCCTCGTCGCCAGGAAGGTTACTGTGACCGGGAACCCAGATGAGTCTAGCCTTTCCAGGGTCACTCGACATTCCTTGAACAGTTTTGATTTGGTTTTTACAGAACTCAAAGCTTTGAGTGCTGCTTGACTATTAAAGCATATCTATATATGATTGTTCTGTTAACCTCTGGCGAGGTTTTCCTGGGTACAGACTAGGATTGCAAAGACCTCAGTCTGCAAAACTGTAGAAAACTTGCCTAGTGCGAGAGACAGTGTCATTCTAGGTTGGTCGCCGTAAATGACAGCACCGGAGCCTGTATCTGTTTTTGATCCATCTGTAAACCACAGTAAATCCGACACGCATCCGTCCCTTGTAGGGTTAGTTATCTCGTAGTTTCTGGTGAACGAGTAGCAGGGAAACACTACATCGCTGGGCTGTGACACTACTACTATGAACTAAAGGTAAAGGCCAGAAATAGAGAAGAATGGAAGGCGACAACCAACCAGCTATAGCTGATGACCACACATACACACACAAGATAAAACAGATTCAAAGTACCTATAAGTCACGTCTGTGACAACGCCCCTCCTACTTTTTTCTGACGTCACAAGCCGGGAGCATTTTGATTGGTTACTTCAGATGTCGCCCCTCGTGGCGGGAAATTCCACCTTTTGAATTTGAATTACCACGCCGTTTCGGCTCTTTACACTTGGCAGCTCTAAAACTGTTAAGAAACGAAGTTAAACTGTTTTGAGAGGGTTCGTGCGGCTGCATGGCTTCGGCAGACTGTATTGATGAGGCTCAAAGCCTTCTTGAAATATGTTTTAATAGCACTTCAGGTAGAATGATGCTCCGAAGTAGAAGAGTCTTCCATAACACGTAGCGCGCAAATAGTTAAATTTAGAGACTTAAATTTCCCGCCTAAATAGTGTAGCCTACTCCAAAAAATCCTAAAACTGTGATGTCAGTAAAATTTGAAGTAAAGGGTATAAGATCTGACGTCATAATGTTGATAAAAGGTTTTAGTTAGTAATACCCTTTGAAATTGTTAGCTTCTAAAGAATTTATTTGATTAGCAGGTCATATTAAAAAGCAGCCTTTAAGTAGATTTTACACCACTTCAAAATTGATACCCTTACGGAACAAAACAAAGTTTCAGAGTTCACAGGGCAATTCCTGCGAAGACAATCAAATTAAAATATCGAGTATCCCGGCAAGAAAGGCGTGGTCTAAATGAATAAATGACAACACTATGACGTTAGTAAAGGTAGTAGGAGTGGGGGGGGGGATTGTAAATTATTACCACTAATCAAAAGTTTTTGTTGGCAACATCTCCCCATACAATTTTCGGGTTCTTTCAGCTCTTAAACGTATCTAAATATGATTTAAGTCACTTGGAGGTCAAATGGATTAAATATTACCTGTACAGCACAGGCGACACTGGTGCAAAACCCAGTTGTGCCTTTTTGTTAATACGAAGCAATGTGGACGAACGTAAGACAAACTAAGCCAATGTCGGAAAGTTACTGTTTGTTTACTGAATGAGATCTAGGTTTACAGTGATCATCTATTAAAAAGCAGTCTTGACTTCCTGCAGTTTTACCAGAAGCACATCTAAAAGACATAAAAGATCAATGAAAAATAAATTTTGCTAAAATATCAACAAACAACGACAAAATTTCAAGGAAACTTCGAAAAATTTAAATGAAACCGCATCAATGTTTAAACTAGAAAGAACAAATGAACAATAAATTCATAAATTAAAAAAACAAAATCGAAATGCATCCTGAATAAAACACCACCCACTAAACGCTAAATTGTCCGGTAATTGATTCGCGTGATGCAACGACCTGCACGCATCAAGAAAATTGAATCGTCACGGTGACGTAACTGATAATGAAACGCAATCATGTTCGGTATTGTGATTACTGATTAAACGGTGGTAGCCAATGTATGGTCCGTTAATCTATGCCGGATGTGCATGTTATTTCACAGGCCACTGAAAAAATCCGTGTAATTAAAATGTTCTGGAGAATGAGCTTTAGACAATGTAATTATTTTATGCGAGAATAAGAAAAACATTTAATTACTTTGATTGCGATAAAATGCACAACTTTGATTATTTATTTTATTGCTGAGTTTTTGCATGGTTGTTTATTGAATAATTTTTATTTATGATGTACTTAATTTTTATTTATTTGTTTATTTATTATGTACATTTACATTCTCTCTATGTGTTGGTGTATCGGGCTATCTCATGTGCGTTTGATATTTTACTTCTTCGAGTTTTGAGCTTACTGGCTCGGTCATTAGTCGCCTAAACTTAATGTCAAACTTAACCTAACAGATTAGAATCCCAACTCCGGATTTGATTCTAGTTGGGGCCGCGTTCAATCCCAGGACTTCCTGATCATACGTAACCTTATTGCTACGCAGATTTGAGTAGAGTAAAAATTCGAAAACCCCGTTGATTTCGTAAAATAGGCTTTTGTTTATAATTTTTGACATTTGTTTCAAACACAATCTTCCTGACTTTGATGTACAACGTCTTTATTCGCCTAGTTACCGGCTATGGTTTGAAGCTTAGCCGCTGTCATTGGCCATTTAACAGCTCTCACTGCGCATGATTAACATTACGGCCAATGAGAATGATTTTCGTCGGCAAGTGGCTCCTTACGGAGAACACTCGAAATTGGAATTTGATCGAGAAAGTGGTAGCTTTAAGTTTGGATTCTGCGAGAAACTTTTAAATGGTCTCTTGCAGAAGCGCTTTAAAGCCCTAAAAGCGCCAGAAAACTATTACTACAGAGAATTTTCATTTTGTTCAGAAAGAAGGGGCGAATACGATTACTTTTTCTCCAAGGGAAATTTATCGAATTTAAAAACATTTTTCGATAACTCACAAAGCATAAATCTGTAATTTTAAGTTTGTTTAAATTTTTATGGGTTTCCTACTTAAGAATTCCTTAAATTATTTAAATCCATGATTTCGTTTTTGTTCTTTTTGCTACGTCTATTCCTTGTGTTTTACCATTTTAGAAATTACTGTACCGCCCTAAGCAATAATTTTATCGATTTCTGAACAAACCGATTATTATAATCACATTTGTGTTCCTTGGAAATACTTTTTTGATTATTTATACTAATGTAACTGAATTTACTATTTTTCCTTTTATTTTTGTTAATATTCCTGGTGAAACGACGTGTAAGATTATGCTTACAAGCTGATGAAAATCATTTTCTGCAACTGCAATCTCTTGTTTGTGGTACTCAACCACTTTCTATAATACAATCTTCATTATCACATATATTTAACATGATGAAAGCTAAACTTAGTCCCAAAAACAGTAAATTTTTTTGTTGTTATTTGCATAAATGCTGTTTATAGTTACGTATGCAACCAAAAATACACCTATTCTGTTATGTGCTTAACTGTGGCTTGCTTAGTAATTTTCCTTGCAATTCTAGCAGATGACTGCATCACGAACAGCAAGAGCTAAAGTACACATTTAATTTTCCTAGCAAGCTTTGACAAAAAAAATTAAGCAATCGCCCGGTAAAATACAAACAACCAAACCAAAGTATCCCGTTTCTCCAATTTACATCACCTCAACATGTTTAATAAATTAAATACATTTAAAAACAAATATCATACAATAAAAACAAACCAGCCTTTTACAAGTGCAACTAATTAATTGCCATGAAAATTAACACACATTTTTTTAAAATCAATATAACAACGTATAAAAATTTTAAAAACTTCATTATCGCGTGCTTTGTGAATTAACAGCAGAAGTTCCCTTGCGGCCTGTAACATTACAAATAAAGATATGAGCAGTTAGTTTTAAATTGCGTTTTAATTTTGTTTGGGTAGTTTTATTATATTGTAACGAAGCGGTTCTGTTCCTTTATTGATTATGATGGTAGAGTCTTAGACCCCTTCGATTACGTATGTTAAGGCTTGGCTTTGCGAGAAGTTTCATTTAATAATACACGATCAAAACTAACATCAAATATATTATAATACTTTTACATACAAACATTGTTTATACTGGTCTACAAATATGAAATCCCAAACACTTAATAAGTTCTAAGTCTGGTGGACTTAGACAATACACAAAAATATTAACATTGCTTATCTACTTACATGAATAACACATCTTTATAAAATATATTTAACTCAACCCTTGGCTGAGGGCCAAGGATCCCCTTAAGGACCTCTCATCCGAGGCTTGTGAATGAAGACTCTTATGAAGACTACTTTTCTATGAGTGAATCTCATGTATTTATACTGATTTGGTTCTTAACATGTGTTCAAACTATTTATATAATTCATTAGTAATTATTCCTTCATGTAAATATTAATCATCGCCTTTCTCGCTATCTAAGTGCAGGTGTTTAGGACAGATGTACATTACTCATCCATTATCTAAAGACATTAAGATTAAAATAACTAAATGTTTACATGACACATCTTTTGCAGGTGTATGTCTATTTGATAAACATTTCAATAACATCCTATTCTAAACAAATGTTGCGTCACCTTTTTATATCAGTCATACTAAATATTAACGTATTCAAAGTTAATAATTTACTTTCTTAAGGAAATGCTGTTAAATGATATTTAAATAATTCTGCTTCATTACATATTCCCCTTCTCCAGTAATTTTGTCCTCAAAATTTAGAAAAGAATGAAGATCTAGGACTGATACACAAAAGTGTTGCAAAAAAAAATCAATTAGTTCAATGTTAGTTAGATTTTCTATAAAATAAATGCTATAAAAACAATATGGTTATACAAAAATTACAAATGTTACAAACGTTACCCTTAAAAATGCATTTGCTTTTGTTGAAATGGTATTTCTTAGTGATGATTTCACGGAGTCTTCTTATTCAGTTCCACTTCCATCGGATAATTCGACTATTTGTCCTTCAGCTAGGCAAGTAAACTACACTTCATCTATTTTTACGTGATTGTAATAACCATGTAAATACAAAGATTGGTAAATGAATATATAACATATATATTCCTTCCTCTGCTGTTCCAATTCGTGTTGATAACGTACGTAGTTGACGATGTTGGCTGAATTCCAAGTTCTCCACAGAGAATTTAAACCTCGTCCTTCGTACGCCGTCTTGTTTCAAAACATCTGTCTTGATTTTAATAGCAAAGTGTGTTTAGTTATATTCACACAGGTAGAATATGCTTTAAAGTACTACATACTCCACTACTAGAAAGCTGAAGATTACACAATAAGTGTAAGTCTTACAGAACAATTCTAAAACTTTTCTGTATCTTCTTTATCTTTGCATTAAATGTTTAATCATCGTTGCATATTTGTGCAAGGAACTTCAATTGATAGTTAGTTGTAATTCCCATATTCTCACAATGCGGATGGAAAGTAGTGACGCTCTTTGGCTGGTGCATTTTTAAGGTAGATATACATTTGAGTTTAAAAAATAAAGAAATAAATGTTAGTATATAAAATATCTAAAATCTAACAAAATCGAAAATGGTAATATTTAAATTAGTATATTAGTTAATCAAGTAAAGTATGAAAATAAAAATATCAGTTAATATTATTTCAACAATCAGTTTCTCTGTAAAAAGCAACAACTATGTACGCTACTGTAAATTAATGTAGGTACTTAGATATAAAGTTACATCAGAGATCTGTGGTTATTTTTGCGAAGATAAACTACTTCGAAAAACTGTTTGAAAATTTGAGGCAAGTTTACAAGATATAGAAGTAATAAAAGTACAAAATAATTTATGTACTATGTCCCAAACTTTTCAAAACTCTTCAATCAGTAGTTTATAATGTTTCCGTTTGAGGTTGGCGTTCTGTCTCTTGAAAATGCCAATTCGTTGTCGTAGGATTTTGAAAGTTGTATGATTTAAAATTCCATTTAAAAAATACAGTAGCTGTATAAAAATGTTACGGATAAATCAATTTGATTTATTTGCTTTTTAAAAAAAATCCAATTCTTTCAAATCTTTACAATTTGAAAATTTACAAATCATCTGAATTATACATTATTTCAGAAGTTGTATCTGACAATTCATTTATGCATAATGCAAGTATTTGTCACTGCATTAAAAAACAAACGCTTCAACGTAGGTCATACAACCTCAAACCAACCACTAGAGCTCTGTTTTGGCATTCAGAACATGGTATGGTTCGACGTTTTAAACCATGTTGGAATCGATGAGTCGATCGTACAGTTCACAACGAAAATTGAACTTACAACGAACGAAGTTGATTCTATAGGCACAACAGGTAAGCAGTCTACTTTTTCTTCCCCCTCTCTCGTTTGCGCTCAAAAATAAATCATCTGTTGCCCTTATAACTGTTGCAACTTAAGAATTAAGGGTCGTAGTGCACTTACGAGTGTTCCCCCAATTCAAAAATCAACCAAACAGTTTAACATCTCTTTTTTGCTGAATACTCCTCTTATTATTTACCGATAACAAGGAATCTAATATCTTTCAGAAATGAGAAAACACCTAATCATCCAATTATCAAAATATATTTCTGACAATAGGGAATCTAATAATCAATTAATAAAAAAATAAAAAATATATCTAGCCTAATCCAGGTTTTCCCTTTTTATTCTCAATAAAAGACTTCTCAATTAAAACTTTCGTTGGTTTTGGAAAATGTGGAAATGTTATTATTGATAGTTTTAGATCCTTACTTACGTTTTAAGTCACAAAAAGAACCACCTCCCTCTTTGTTCAACACACTTCTCTTACGGCTGTCCTTTTGGCTAGTCCAAAAGACAACAGAAGCTGTTGCTAAATAAAAAATTTTAAGAAAATCAACATCAAGAAAAAATTTTAACGAGTCCATCCTACCGAGTAAAATTTGTACAAGGTTATTCACAATTTTCAATTTAAATACTCTTTTTGAACAAAGATATTCCGAGATTGAATCATCTCTACTCTTTAAAAATTATTTTAACTATTATGTTTGTTACAAGAAAACAAACTATCAAAAAATCACTGAAGTAGGTAAAATGGCTGTCAATTTCAACGGATGACGTCATATCGCGTTAAACTTGGACTGCCAGTTTACAACTGCAAAGCCTTGTATAACAAAATGATTGGACGGTGACGTTTTAGTATTTACTTGCAAATTATTTATTTGCTTACTCATAATTTGATCTTGAATATCTATTAAATAGTGAACAATCGTGTTGGCTGTTCTTAAAATTTTCTGCAATGCTAAAAGTGGTATTAATCCTGAGATTAACACTGGGCGATTTGGCAGATCACACCATATTGAAATTCAGAGAAATTAAACTCCTTCTGTGACTCTATATACGTTAATGTATTTCTCTATTCTAACATGGACTATAAACGAGTAATGTTTTCAGTCCATGTTTTAATAAATCTTTTATAGATTTGACCCAACTAATCAAATCATTAATTTTCTTTTCCTTAAAACTGGTAATGTCTATTTTTTAATAGATCATTTATGGATTTGACCTAACTAATCAAATCTGATTGACTGCTAACTGATGAGCTATTATCCCTTAATCCACACTTTGCTACCCTCTGTCTAAGCGCGCATAATACATATATTCTCTTTTTGCTCATCATGACTATTCCTCAATACAATGGAGAATCAAAAACGCAGTTGTACACCTACGTAACTTTTCTGACCAATGATGAAAAAATAGCCTAAACACACGGATTATGTATGAACTGTTAAGGGTTTCGCAAAAACCTTAAATGGAGGGTTCCCAATAATTTGTTCTCCCCTACTAGGAAACGACAATAATTATAAAATCAGTTCACTACACCTAGGCCCAGTAAATTCCGTATGCTATTGCCAGGGAAATGTCGCTTTTCCAATGGCGATTATCTCAATAATTAATATTCAATAAAAACATAGTGTACCTTTACACTCAGTCAATCCTTAGTAATACAAAAAATTTGTTTGTTATTACTGAAACTTTAAATTGTTTTGTACTGTAATTGAAAGTGGAAAAGATATTACAGTTTCTGTGTGATACGTCTGGAGGAGAACTTTTTCAAAATCCCTTTTTTTTCACTTATTCTGGGTACTTCTTTAATACGGTAATTTTTCCTCGTATTTATTTTCATCATCAATATTATTATTTATTCCATTATTATTTTTATTAAAATCGTATCATCTCATATTATTTCTACAATATCCCTTGCTATTTTATCTATTTAAAACATATTATTCAAATAATTTATTTATCTAAAGTTGCTTAACTTTTTACTCTACTATACTCTCTTATTTTCTTGTTTGTACTTTACAATAAATGTTGAAAGCAAGGCACAAACAACATTCAATATAGAATGAAAAATCTTCTGCGTCTAGCCTTTATAGATCAAAATGCTTTTATATAAATCAATTTCCTATTGAACTTCCCAATAATGGAAGTGGCACACTAAACCCTATACGGTATTAACTTTGTGCATTCTAAACTAACTGAAACAGTCAGACAAATACGAAGGTCAAAATTTCTAATAATTTTCCAAAAGAACTCTCAAGCAAGTCTGCCTCTATAAATTGTAAAAGTTCAAAACCCGTACCTATACGGTCAGTTTCTACTTAAAGAAAAATAATGAACACTAAATGTTACAAACAGGCTACTACCCAGCATTTATGTAACTAACTACGTATTTATTAATTTATGTATTTCCTCAAAACCCCTGACAAAAAATTTTCTATTATTTTATTTATTTTACTGTTTTATACCGTAGTCACATCCAGGTTAATGTCATAATCGGTTTATTATTGTATCCCTACATAAGCTTCCTGAATTGTACATTCTGCTGTAGAGTTAAATATTATTAATATTATCAATTCTATTACACCCGAGAAAGAAAATATTAAAATATATCTAGAATGCCTATGCATATCTAAAACAACTTTAATTTATTTATTATTATTATGATCGTAATTAAAATAATCAAAATTCAATTATAAATTAAATCACTCAATCTTTCAATATTATATCAGACGAAATGCAATTCAAAACTCAAGAAACTCACGTAAAGACTGACTGTCAATAAAGTATTTGAAAAAGAAGGAATGACAAAATTATCCCCTCACTTTTCCATACTTGTTTTCTGTAGTTATTATTGTAACTACTTTCTCAACAGAAATTGAGCATAAAAATAGCTATTATTTGCAAGCTATTCGCTAATAACAATTTTGCAAAATTACCTAATGACAAATAATTGAATCTTAAATGATAATTAAAATATCAATTATCATTTACGAGAAGCTCGACTTTACAATGAACTCTCCAACTATACATTTATAAGAATAAATTTTTAAATTAAATGACACCAAGACTTTTTCACAATGTGCCAATGTTTCTCGACAAAAATTTCTTCAATTAATCATTAAAAAAAAATTACCAACACACTATTATAAAACAAATTTGGTGTTTTAATCATTATGATACATGCAAGCGAATGCAACATTGTAATAGTAAACGGAACAAAATAAATTTATTGATTCGAAACGAAGGTCTTGAAGTCTTCTTTTCTTCTTTTTGCTTGTTACAGAGTGAATCGGTCGTAAAAGTCTTATTGAAGCTGCTTTTAGTCTACCCGTTTCCACTTGTACCTTCTGGCCAATTCAACGGCTTCTTGGGATTCTTTACTTCTAAGACTATATTAGGCTGCTCAGACGTTGCGTACTCGGTCCGTAGTACAGCAAAATATAGATCTTAAACAGTACTTAAGAATCGGTAGGGAAGTTGTTTTCTTTCTTCATAGTTTTTCCAATACCAATGTATCTTCTTGTATTTTGTGTGAGTACACAAGACTTATTTGTTTGCATGTGGTCACGCTTACCGCACAAAATACTAATGTGGCAAGTTGTTTTCTTTATTGCGTAGACTCTTCTCAATTTATTTTGTTTGAAATTTATTTTATTTCGAATTCTAAGTTTATCAACTATAATATTAACGCGAGACAACCAAATTCATTTTACAAAAATAAGTAATAGCAAAGCTAAAGGTTTGGATCATATTGTAGATAATTACCCCAGTAATTTGTTTGAACAGTTAAATAAATTCAGAAAAAAGTTTAAAAGAGCTTAAAAACATAAAAAAAAATGACAAAACAAAAAAAAAATTTTTCAAAAAAAATTCAAAATTTTAATTTCAAGCACAATTCAAAATTGTACCTGCACGGGTCGAAACGGCAGCTCCGCCAAATGTAACGAAGCGGTTCTGTTCCTTTATTGATTATGATGGTAGAGTCTTAGACCCCTTCGATTACGTATGTTAAGGCTTGGCTTTGCGAGAAGTTTCATTTAATAATACACGATCAAAACTAACATCAAATATATTATAATACTTTTACATACAAACATTGTTTATACTGGTCTACAAATATGAAATCCCAAACACTTAATAAGTTCTAAGTCTGGTGGACTTAGACAATACACAAAAATATTAACATTGCTTATCTACTTACATGAATAACACATCTTTATAAAATATATTTAACTCAACCCTTGGCTGAGGGCCAAGGATCCCCTTAAGGACCTCTCATCCGAGGCTTGTGAATGAAGACTCTTATGAAGACTACTTTTCTATGAGTGAATCTCATGTATTTATACTGATTTGGTTCTTAACATGTGTTCAAACTATTTATATAATTCATTAGTAATTATTCCTTCATGTAAATATTAATCATCGCCTTTCTCGCTATCTAAGTGCAGGTGTTTAGGACAGATGTACATTACTCATCCATTATCTAAAGACATTAAGATTAAAATAACTAAATGTTTACATGACACATCTTTTGCAGGTGTATGTCTATTTGATAAACATTTCAATAACATCCTATTCTAAACAAATGTTGCGTCACCTTTTTATATCAGTCATACTAAATATTAACGTATTCAAAGTTAATAATTTACTTTCTTAAGGAAATGCTGTTAAATGATATTTAAATAATTCTGCTTCATTACAATATTAACGTTATGCTGCAACGTTTGACTAAATTTACAAAATATTTTTTGATGTTGTTTCGTTAGAAGAATATATATGTTACGGTCAATGTGGTAAATCCGGGCAGTGTCAACAATGCCCGGTCAATGTCGATAATGTACTTTTATTTTTTAAATAAACTGTTCTTCCTCTACCTCTAACCTCCAATAAACACCTCTACTGTTTTGGCAGAGGCATCTATTGGAGGTTAGAGGTAGAGGAAGGTTAGTTTAAAAAAAAATAAAAGTGCTATACTAAGTACATTATCGATATTGACCGGGCATTGTTGACACTGCCCGGATTTACCACATTGACCGTAACATATACATGTATAAATGTATATTCCAGATAAGTTTTAATTAATAGGTCTGCCCTTTAAGTGAAAATGCATTAACGGTCTTTTTTTTATTAATACAACAGGTCAACTGAAACATATGTACGTATTATTAAAAAAATCGAACCAACTACGGTTTCCATTGCAAAAATACAACTTTGGTCAATTACTCGAAAATGATAACAGTTATCAAAAACATTATTCTACGTAAAAATTTGTTCCAAAAGTATTCGAAGCATATGTTTCTAATTCTAAAAATAAAGGAACTACTTCCACACCTCGGACCTATATTAAATTGGTTTCCAGATTAATTCCCCATAAAAAGTTGTTTTAGCTTATTCATCAATTAATCATATAGGATGAATAATCAGAACTATAGAAACCATGTGAATATACTACTTTCTAGTGTTTACTATCATTTCAATGAATCACACCATTCCTCGGATTCCTACCAAAATGATTAACAATCCAAGCCTACTGTACCTATTTAACCGCGTCTCTATTACAAATAAAAGGTCTCCCATTTAACGTACAAGAAATAGGACACCCTGTATATTCAACAGCGGGTAGCGGCCTAGCGGGTGGATACTCCATTACTCCTCTTGTGATCTCGGTAGAGGATAGATCTACTTCAGGAAAGCGACCCTGCCCACGCGAGCCTCGACTCTTCTCCATCTCCTAATATCGGGAGATAGCTTAATCCTATCCTTAACTTATTCTGTCCTACTTATACCCTATCCAATAATATGCCAACACGCCTGCAAAGGGTGGCATGTTTTGCCAAAATCCCCTTAACTAAATAATGGAATCGCGATGTAAGAATATATTTATTACCGCAGGTGAGTAAGTGCAATAAAGCACCAGAATCTCAGGGGGGGGGGGGGCACAGATCAATTAATACTAAAATGGTTATGTGAAAAATAAGAGAACTCAAAGGAACTTGAAACTATAGATAGCGACATACAATGTACAATCATTATCATCAGAAGATCAGCTGTTAGAATTAGAAGAGGAACCAGAAAAGGTGTGTGATTTTGCAACAGTGTAATAACAAGTGAGGAAAGAAACTCAGGAATTTTTAGCAAGATACGGTGTATTTAGGAGAATATAAAGGAAAAAATACCAATCAACGAATAAAATATTGCAAAAGAAGGCAGTGTGAATAAAATCTAACGGAAAAACTGAAGATTTATATCCTTTCAAACCTAAAAAGATTCTAGAATTTTGACATCAAGGGTAAAATAAATGCGACGTTGCCACGTCCCAGAAAAATCGTGAATACAACCTAATAACCAGAGAACATCAGAAAAAAATAAACAAACGAAAAATCAGGATAAACTAGACTTATATTATAAAAACTATAAAAAATGGACAAAAATATAGAAGAGGCAGTACACGAAAAAAACAAAAGAAATAAAGAAGAGATTAAACAGCTACGCACAACAATAGAAAAACGAGAAGAAATAATCCAAATTCAAGAAGCAAAAATAACTAAATTAAAAGAGAAACTTATACTGCAGGGAAACAAAATCGAAAAATTAGAACAAGAAATTAAGAAAAGAAACCTTATATGTTATAGAAACATTGAAGGATAAGTTTTTAGAAATAACCAAAAAAACTGATGCTAAGAAAACATGGAAGGAGAAATAGAAGATATTAGAAGACTAGGGAAATCTAAAGAAAACTAGGACAGACCAATCATAATTACTCTGACTAATCTCACTAAAAAAACAGAATTATTAAGAAACGCTAGTAAATTAAAAGGAACCAAAATATGGGTAAGCAGAGAATTTACCAAAAAAGAACAAGGCGAAAGAAAATACTTGGTTAGGCGTATAAACGAAATAAGGCAAGAAGGACACAACATAAGACTGATACGTAATAAACTTGTCATAAACGGAGAAACATACGATATAAAACAACTAGACCATGGTAGTGAATGGAAGGAAGACGGAAGGGAAGAGAAAAGAGAACAAGAAGTAAAATCAGGCACGAAGCGAACATTAATAGATAGATCCCCAGAAGAAACACAACAAGGACTACAATGATTATTTCCTCATTTAGTAATTTTTGATAGTGCTGTTGTGTGCTTGTGTCGCATTAGTTCTTTGGTTGCTTCCAACATTTTTCCTGGTATTACCATATTGTTCTAATATTCCATGTTGCTAGTCTTATCATATTTTTTATCGTATTCAGCTTGGATCCTTAAATAAACCGGAAAGACCTCTATTATCGGTAACCCTCGGGGAGGATTACAATTTACAACTTGGTCGGATTCACCAAAAGAGTGTGATTATAATTCCGGAAAGATATAGTTTTGTGTGAGAAGTTTCAGTGATAGTTGTCGAAGTACCGTTCCACACAATTTCCTCGTATGAGGGATTATGAAAACCCATAGCCTAAGGATTATTCTTCGTCGTTTTGCACCCGTCTTGGAAGGAAGAACATAATGGCTCTTCCCAGTCTCACGTCCGTCACGTTACTCCCTGACCAACATCTTGTCAGGTAATTTTACCTTCTTTACGCTGCTCCTGCTATGCCGTCTATGTTTCAACCTCAGTTAAGAGTTCTACGATTGCCGCTTGTCGGCAGGGCTTTTTAATGTTCTTCAGTTGCTTTAGAGTTTAATAAGTAGGTACCGCCTTTTTGTTGTATCTTTGTGTTTTGTTTGTAACTTCTAAAGTAATAACCGATGTCTGGCCAATCTGTGTTTGTCCAGCGGTATTGTTGAAGGCTTTGTGAATCTCACCTTGGGCGGATCTAACATTCACATTGTAAAGGTTGGCAGCCCTGTCAAACCAGTTGACTAGTTTGTCTTAGTAATTTGTGTTCAAGTAAAGACTTTTGCGTTCAGGTTATAGTTCAAGTATTAAGCCAGTTTAAGTGAATATTTTGTGTCTTGTTGCATGTGTAAATTTTAACGGTGCTTATTGAATTGTTAATGTAAGTTTTGTTGATCCTATATTTTGTTTGGAATTGAGGGGCTAAGCTTGTAAATGTTTTGCAGTACTTAACGTAAATATAGTGCCCTCAATTCTATCGTCCCGTAAAGTAAGTGTCGTACTTATTAGTCTTGTGTTAATGTAATATTTTTGATTGTCTTTTGTGTAATGTCTTTGTATTCATTTTTGTGTCTTTTAATTCATTAAATAGTTCACTGTCAATTTAGTTTGGTCTCGTTATTGTGTTCAGTCCTCCCCAATAATATTTTGTGCATTAGTGTTCTGTTCAAGAGTTACGTATACAGTGTTGGCCTGCCTACAAGTTTGAGAACTTCAGTAAGTAAATAATTTCAGTCAAGAAAGGTAAGTCACATCTTGCAGCAGGGAGCAGTCTAAACCCCAACCCCCTTCGAGCCCTTGGGAATCTTCTGTGGTGGGTTCCTTTTAGATCTTTGGGGACTTTAATATCACAGTGGCGCTCAACACATTTCATCTAGCTAGCCGCGCGCCAAAGGAGTAACATCATCCCCTATTAAATGTCGAAGTGACAGTTTGGCACGTGACAAAGACCAAAGACGAGATGGTACGATGAAGTCAGGAAAGATTTAAAACGCATGAACATACCAAACTGGAGAGACAAAGCAAAGAATAGGACTGAATGGCGAGCAATTGTGAAAGACGCAAAATCACATAGCCAATTATAAATAGACATCAGATAAAGCTAAATGAGGATTAATCCACCTCCATAAATGGATTTAAAGCGCCAAAATGGAGCGGCTATATTGCATTGGGAATGTCATGCCAATTCATAGTGCCATTTCAAAAATAAATACACGAAACGTAAATAAAAAGACTAAGTTAACCGAAGAAACCGGAAGATTAATGAACGAAAGAAGAAAAATCAATTATCAGAACCAACAATTAGATAAAGAAATTAAAATAGCAATAAAGAATAACATGCAAAAGTACAAAGACCTACCAGTAGAGTGGATAATTGAAGAAATTAGAGGCATTAAGACCGTTAGAAGAAGTCTAGCAATAGGTAACAGAAAAATATTGCGGATGAAGAGATCAGATGGAAAAGTAGCCACACAAAAACGGGAAATTTTACAAGTAATTGAAGACTTTTATAGAAAACTATACTCAACTCAACTTCAAGCAAGTCAAAGATATCCTATAAAATAACGAACAATTATAAACGTTGGCTCTGAAGAAATACCAGACATTACAAAACAAGAAATAGAAATAGCCCTGCGTCAAATGAAAAATCGGATAGCTCCAGGTGAAGATAAAATATTAACCGAATATATAAAAAATGAAGGAGAAAGACAGAAAGACTAGTAAAAATGTTAAACAAGTTAGCAGCTACACCTTGATTCAGGAGAGATGAGCCGCGATTCATTTGTCATCTGCATATGGGTTAAGATTAAAATTCCTAGTCAAATTTGAAACTGTCAACATATTTGTGTTTGGCGCCAATTTTGAAATTACTAATAATTACTATAAAATTATATTTTAAAATAAAATTGCAATTCTAGCTAACTAATAATCTATTTGCTACCTCTGTGATACACGAAAGTGGTTTGAAGTGACCCCCATTTTCTTTTTCTCGTTCAAAATAACCAAGCAAATTTAACACCAACTGTTGGCTTTGGAATCGAAGCGTTTTCTCTTGTACGGACATAATTAACGCACGGCTATCACAAACAATCACAGTACATACAAGCAAAATATAGTTCTGAAAAGAACCGTTTGACACAAAATTTTTCCAAACAACTCGTAAAACGCAATGCAAGACAGTACAAAGAACTAAAGCGGAATGTTAGCTGACAGGTGACATCATCCCATGACCGTACGGCGTGATTCAAATCAACAGTTAGGGAGCGTTAGACACACAAATATCTCTTATCCTTGTTTAACTCTTTTGAAACAAGTACACATACCTGAAGAACTTGTCGTAACTAAATTCTTCCAGTGATGACGCAGAGGCCTTCTTTTAAGATTCGAGGTATAGGAGAAGCCTGGAAGACTAAAGGAGACGATTATATCCAACAATGGATACAAGTTGGACAAAGAAGAAGAAGTATGATACATATATTCAACACAGCAGATCTACTGCTTTAGCTGGTTTCATAGCCGAAGCTTATATTCTCCTGTTTTCAATGATCTATCACTGAACATATTTAGCTTCAATTGTTTTTTCTTATCTAATGAACATCCTACCATGATAGATAAATAAATACGAAATATTAGAATATCAAAGCTTATTTAGATAATTTAAGATTATTTATTATTTATGATTATATTAGATACTGTTATAGTTTTTAACTACATATTATTTATCCTTACGGTTGTTATTCTGTTTCTACAAAATTGAAAATAAATCCTTCGTGATATTGAATGTTTATTCTACTGAAAAAGTGATTAAAATAAGAAGACAAGAAAACTTGAAAAGGAACAAGCAGGATTTAGACTAAACCAACCAACCCTTTGTCACGTTTTCACAGTAGGAAGCTTGATGGAAACAACAAAAAAGGACTAAAAAAGTATACCGAACTTATACCCAGGCTTTGTGGTGTAGTGAAGATTGTCTTGTAAATCAGAGATCTCGGATTCGATTCCCAATCTCGGTCGGTGAAGTTTTTAATGTGGCAAAAATTGAAATATCTTTCGCATACGAAATAAAACTGTGTTTGGGGCGATAAAACTACCTTCCAGACGTTCTTTGAGTTGCACAAAATTCCTCTGTAGCATCAAGGATGAAAGCAGTCAATTGCGTCGACACTTACAAACTTGTACAGAGTGACTAGAAAAACTCCGGCCACTTTTCCAACTATTAACAACAGATGTCGCCGTTTTTTCTGATGTTTAGTCATGCAAAGTAAAATTAGCTACTCTGCTTTCAACAGTCAACCTCAAAATTTTGCCGTCAAGCTGACATCGAAGCGGATATGAATACAAATCTACAACAACGTGTTGAAATCTGGTAAAATTTCGGTAGGGGGTAGGGTAGTGCTAAACCACCGCAACAGTTGACGTGCATTGAGATCCGCAAGTCTAGATTTCGCCCAATAAATAAACAAATAAACAAATAATAGGAGAACCATTTAAAAACATGGCAGATAAAGGCAGTTGCAAAGAGAATAAGGTGACATCGTAGTCCTAGAAGGATGTAAAAAGATTTTGTGATATTAACAAATATATCTAAAAATAATAAGAAATTAAAAAAAAACAAGATGCAGACTGCCCCAACCAAAAATAACAAAGAGCATCCAAGAAGCAGCTCATGAAATAATGTGATCGAAAATGATTAGCTAAACTCAAGCAATGATATACGCAAAGCACGCAAGTAAGTGGAGCATGGAAAATTTTGTGAAACTCAAATTGCTATTTCGAAACAATGCGACAGAAAAGACAATTATATAAAAAAAACTAAGAAATCAATTATCTACACACAAAAAAATTAAAAAGGATATTGGTTCGAAAATATGTAACAAAAGCAATTCTGTTTCTAGAGCAATCGATGTGAATATTGTTCTTAAAACAAAGGACAATTCTTATACGTCATGCCGGTTACTAAGAAACAAAAGAATGAAAAATATTTTAGTATCGTACACACATTACTCAAAAAAGAAAGTCGATTTTTTTCATTGGACAAGCCTGATTCTGATTGGTTTATAAAACATTAAATAATTATATGAGATTGTTAAAAACAAAAGAACGTTTTAAGAAAATAAACAATTGAAAAATAAAATGTGTTCATACAAACTTCATGAAATATAATGGAATTATTGAAACGATCTTGATAGAGACTGAGTTATTGAATATACGTTTATTTACATTTATACTGTATTGACACTTAATAAAACTGAGATTTCGAAGTTACCAATGCCATAGTTTACTATTTCCCAGACGAAAGCCATAAATTATCCCAAGGGTTGACCTAAGCACAAACAAACACATGCAGACTTAAGTTATATAAGAGGGGAGGGTTGTGTGTGCTCCGATAACTGATAGGGGTTGACGATTAGTATAGTATCGGTGGTGGCGGCAGATTCGACGGTAGAATTACGTTTTGCAGTGACACAATAATTAAAGTGGTACTTCTGACTTAGTGCTTGTTGCTTGTGTTGCATGTTGTGCATGTTTAATCAAAGGTTTAGCTTACAGGAAACAGCATTTACAAGGAGGTACAGGTTGGTAGTAAGCTCTCGTGTTAGCTGCTCCCGGTTGAACCAGGGTACCTGTGTGGTCCCAGGCTGATTTTGCAATAGGAGTAAGAGAGTCTTCCGGCTAGACTTTAGTAGGCAATTAGGATATTGCTGAGAGTGTGAACCCCCTATCGACTCTTTGGCATTAACTAAACCCGATGGTGTGTGACACCAGGAGGAAATGGAGGAGCTCTGTGAGGGAGCTCCGCAAGATGTGATCGAGGACTAGCCCGTGAAGAAGATGATAAAAACGGCAACGTGGTATGAGGAGGGTATACAATAACTGATTACGGCAAATGCCTGTCTATGGCGACTACGTTGAGAAATAGTTCAGATGTATGAGTAACTCTTGTGTATATTAAAACTTTTCTTATTGCCCTTATTTGTTTTCGCCAGCTCACCGGAACTTGAAAAAAAATAGCCCTCATATTTGCCAACCTCACAATGAAAAGTCATGGCCAACTTGTTGGCAGAAACAATGTGAACCATTTATATGCGTTACGAGTTCCTCTGCTTAACGCTCTAACGTTACAAGGATTCCTTGAAATGTTAATATTTTGCCTTTCTAAGAGAACATTAACGTTCAAATAAAGGACTTCTTCGTCAGGTTTTCGTTTAAATTGGTTCTGAAAACTTAAAAAAAATCTTTAAATTTCTTCGAATATTAATTAGCGTACGCTTCTAAACTGAAATATTATCCCACGCTTCTATTAATCTATTCTTTGAACAGTTCATTATACCCCCAAACTAAACTGAATGAAATCTAATTTCCTATTTTAAGAAGGGCGTAGGGATCGACCCTTAACCTTTTTAGTTCCCTTTTGTTGTATCGTAATAGAATATTACATGCATTTATGCATAGACTGGTGTTCCACTTTCTTGGAAAAACTCCGGACATTTACCTGAAGCCTGAAACGCTATAACAAAGCAATTTTCTTTCAGATTGAAACCACCAGCTGTTCTACTTTACTTTTTATTGCTGCTTGTACGAAAAATTTAATTAGATTTTAAAATAGAATGTGAATGGACATTTTACGTGAATTTTCATGGAAGTATTTTAGTAGTTCAGATGGTGGGGATTGTGATAGAAATCCAATCTGAATTATAATGGGTCTAAATTTGAATTTGTCGTGTCAATTTAAATTTGACACTTGCTCCAAATAATACAGAAATTATTAACAATACAAGATTATTATTCTTATTTAATACTAAAATTCTGTCATTCATTCACGGCTCCAAAAATTTGTAGTGAGATCCCCGTCAATAAAATATGGACCGATAAGTCTATTTTCGAAATAACCCTTCTGAAGGGTTTCGCCTCTGGCTTTGTTGGCAAACTGAGTTACCGTTACCCTTCTGCCTCTTACTAAAAGAGTTTCGCCTCTGGCGTGGTTGACACGTTGAGTTACCGTGCTCCCCTTTTCCTTCTGAAGAAGCCCCTTAAAAAAGTGAACGAAACGTTCAATGAAACGGTCTCAATCCGGAAGATGTTTTGTTAATTAAATTAATTTCATTATTGAAGGTTTAGTGTATAGTTGGTTCCCTACATATAGGGTAAAACAATGCGTTGATGCGCTCTTTTTAAAAGTATACATAGGCAATATGTATACTAAAAATAAAATGGCGTAATTACATATCCATAACCTCAAAATATGGCTTTGGAGCTTGATTTCAGTATTTACGCAGTTTTGTTTGCTCATTTGTTTAAAGTAAGCCGATTTAGTATACTACAAAATTCAGATACTTTAGACGACATGATTGTTCAAAAACCTGTGGTTCAGTTATCGTAAAACAAGGGTTTGTGGTTAACATTAAGGCTACTACAATTAGTTATTTTAATGTCTAACTTTTTATATTTTAAGAGCTTGAAAACTTGGAAATTCTAAAATCCTCCTAAACAATTTTTGTGTTTTAGAATTCAAGGTTGTTTGTATGTTTAAACTGTTCAAATATTTTAAGTAGTTTTTTGCTTAACTGTGGTTAATGTCCACAAACGGAAGAGTTTTGTGGTTAATAAGTAAAGCGAAGACATAACATAAATTATTAATTTGGTATTTTTCATTTGATAGTTTTTTAAAGAATAGTTTAATAATTGAATTATCAGGGGTTGTTACAGGTTTTCCTATACTCTTAACTGATATTTTAAATAGGGCATGTTACCATTTATTCAAATATTTTCATCAGGGTTTTTTCTTAAATGTATAATGTGTCATGCTCACACACATTTGTTTACAGCCAGGTTGACATCTTGTTGATTACATTAAAGTTATGAGAGTCATTTGTCAATTTTAACATATGCTCTAAGACATATTTGCATTTCAACGCCAATTTGAGCCTTTTTTTAATGAACTTTAGTTTTGCTTGAAGCTACTGACGCAGTGGCTGTAGGTAACATAGCATCAACAGGCATTTAAAAAAGGGGCATCATACAATTACATAGGGATTTATAGGATAGTAACCAAAGTTTAAAGATTAAAATATACTTTCAGTCAACATATACTTTAAGTGAAAGCCTTTAATTAATTCAAATCAAGATTAATAATTCTTGAAACAAAGACCGCTTGCTTATTAAACCCGAACCACAGCTTTTAAAATAGGAGGATTAGTTATGATTAGAGACCGGATCTAGTAAAAATTTAGTAAAATCATTTCAGTAGAGCGGCACACTTAAGTAGTAAGTTAAAACAACTTTTAAAAGAGTTGTTTACTATTACCGCTCGCTAGAAATTATAGTAGTGTTTCATAACGCATATAAAAGTATGGAACAGTTCACACTCTGGTGCAATATATTTACAATAGGCGTGGCCAAGTTTTCGTTTGTTATTGAAGAAACATAACCGTACAGATGCGGGCAATGGCAAAATTTAATAAATAATAAAAATAAAGTTGTTAGTATATTATATAGTAATTCTAGCAAAATTCTTAAAATATTTTTAAAGAATTTTGTTGGAATTACAGACCTTATTTAGAAAAGATAATTGACCTTGAACTGAATAGATGTGATTGCATGTCCGATGAGGTAAGGTCGGTATGAACAGCTATGTTGTTGTTGTTATCAAGCAGTGAGGCTTGTTGTTATTGATGCTAGTAAGCATTGCGGCTTGATCGGGTATTTTGTGTGAGCGTATGCGGCTCGTTTATTAGAGCTCCGGAACCCATTTAGCCGGCTATGTGCCTGGGAACTTGGTAATTCGACGTGGTTGCCAAGAGCCCTTGACTTGGCTGCATTTATACAGTGCAGTGACTCCCGGATTATGCCCCTCGGGGTGGTCAGGTAGGTCCGCCTCCGCATTTTCTTTATTCCGTTGGCTTCCTAAACCATGTGGGTCATCTAGGATGGGTGGATCTCTCATTAGTTAATTATGTTGCGTCCAGTTCGCTTGCGGGAGGTTTATAAGTAGCTGAAGGTGCACCCATCACTCATCTGTTCATCACTCCCCAACATGCCCGAGGGTTTTCCACTAGATTCCATGTGGGATTCCACAGGGGGATTCCCTCCCCCCTGTAAATAACGCTAACCTAACATATATGCTAAATGTAGTAATTTGTGCTTGTTTTGCTTTCATGTATCGCTGCTATCTGTATTATAGGTATAATTGCCTGGGTAATGTGAGCATTAATGTGTATATCAAGCGTTGGCTGTTTACGAGATTGAACCTAACTTTGGTGGAATTACCGTTATTCTTTGGTAAATTGATCGAATGTGCTTTTGTAAATATAAAAACGCCATTTCAAAAATAATTAAAGTAAAATGAAAACCGCAACTGCTCACCCCTCCTACGATATGTTTATAAATTTGTAATTATAAAAGTAAATGCAGTTACTGGAATTCTAGTTTAGAATTGCTGTTTATAACATTTGTGACCTTAAAATGTATCAATTTCATAAATGCAGTATATAATTTGCATGGTTGGCGTAGCATCAAAGGGAACCTACGTGTAATTAGATGCTTATAATTAAACTTTCTGATTATCTAAGGTTTTAGAATATAATTCAATTAGAATTCTTGGTTGTAGTTACACTTACGCTAACGGATAACTTTGGCGGTGGTTATTGTAGCGTTAAAGTTAAATTTAGTTAAATTGCAGTTGATAAACAAAAATTTGGAAGTGATTACTGATTACAATGTAACTTGTACTTCCTGTTGGCAGTGACATTTGAAAGTTTAATGTAACTTATACTTCCTGTTGACAGTGACATTTTAAACTTAAGTTTCATTAAATAAAATTAAATAACAACGTATAATTTAAGCAGTAATTTTTAATTTTAGCCCTTTTCTGTATTTTCAGCAATAAAATTGTAGTTTTTCTTGTTAAAATCACATATTTTTTTTATTGTGCCAACCCATCAACAAGAAAAGAAAATTATTTCCAACTGAAACGGTATTTTTTAATCGCTGATTGCGCTGTAAAAAGAAAAAGCGAGGTATCTTTTCAAAACTACGATGGATTTAATTTACGTTCGGAAATAAAAATCGTTTAAATGCTAACTGTCCAGTTTCCAATTTCACTAACATCCAGAGATTTTATATAATCTGAATGTTTGTCTTAAACCCTAACAGGCTGTTTTTGAAACTACAGCAGTGTAATCATTCGCTGAAGCGTTTACAGGGCTATTCTAATTTACCTAAAAGCGGGTTGCGCGAAAGTAGGCTGTGGGTTCTTTCCATGGCGCCATCTATCAGGCACTCTAACAAATGTTCGACGTATTCGGATTTTGATTTTTTACATTTTAAATTTAAATACATGTTGAAAATAGGAATAAGTTGTTTAATTTTACTTATTTGTCTGCCTAGTTTAAGAAATAGCAAGATACGTAGAAACAAAGTATAGTTCACCTCAAATGGCACCATCGTCCTTTCTAAATTGCGTCTTGGCTAAATGAAGTGGGCAGGCCTTAATATGTAGTATTTAATTTAGCTGGCCTTGGTTTGGCTTGGTCGCTTGGATAACGGTTGTACATCCACCCAGAGGGCGTTGAGTGAAGAATTGAGACGTCCATAATCAAGCAGATTCAATATAATATCCTTCAAAATTTTTAATCAATTGATTCATATATTTTTCAGTAATAGTAATACGGCAACCAAAAATGTCACATTAAATGAAACTTAATACTTAATATAGGGTTTTTATGGCTTTAAGGTTTGAATGTTTAAGAAAACGCAGGTTCAAATGCCGGTAACAGTTGAATTCGTCTTCTAAAGCACTTGAAACAAGAACCCTATCAGATGAGTTGGCACAATCTAAATAACTATGACCATATTAATCGACATCGCAATACAAAAAAAACTTAACAAAAAATTTACTGTTGTTGTATTGAAATCTAAAGCTTTAACAAGAACAACAAGGACATTTGGCGTCTCACCCACACTGTCGGTACACCAAGAGAATGTCTAAAGTTGCATTTACATCTCTATGATTAGTCTGCATTAATAAAGATATTGGACGCTTGATAATTTTATTATGTCAATGAGACTTTTTGTATTCCCCTAGCATACGGAAAGTGTGCGTAAACGTGAACAGCTCCATTGATTCTATTTGTCATGATATTGGAACGAGACGCGCCAGCTGTCAACCGGGACGTGAATCATTTCGCTCGTATGCGTCAGCTATTCCAGATTGTTCGCCGATTGCATCATCGTCTCGCGACTGTTCGATTACTCATCGCTTCTGGATTTCGAATGTGGATTCTGAAACACCGTAGCTCGCGTATAAAAGGCGTATTCCCTTGAGCGAACCTCAGTCTACTACCAAAAGCCTACCAGTAGAGAAGTGCAAACACGTGTAATATAAGTGCGTGCGTAAATATACATACTTAAATTGTATAAATAAATTAGTTAGTATTTCGGATTAATATTAGTATCGCGTTTTAGTGTTTAAGTTGTTGGTTCGTGTTAATTGTAACATTGTTTCAATTTGTTAATAAATAATTCACACCACGAACTGAAGTTTTAAATACCTAACCGTTACAATATCTTAGAAGTCAACTTTACAACGGGGTGATTTTATTAATAAACCAGCAGCAAGGAATAAATTCTTAAGCAATATATGCCTTAAGACCTAAGACTTCTTTAATAATGTTAAAAGATTTCTAAAAACCTGAATTTTTAGAGATTTCTCACAATTATTTTAATGTCGTAAAATGAGAGTTATCTTATCAGTTTTAATTGGAACAAAAGGCTTTGAACGAAAATCACTGCAGTCACTTAAACAACAGAATTGTCGGTCTATAACAATCTTTATATTAAGTGTTAAGTTATGCATTACGTTACTAAACCTAACCTAAATATTATTCAATAGCGAATGCATAGCAGGTAACCTAACTATTATTATAAAGACGTAGTTATATCCAGCAGTTAAATGAACTTGAACACAAATTAAATAATAAAGCATGCTGCAGACAGTTCTCTCCTTTCTTAAAGAATAGTGCGAGGACGCTATGTTCATCTGATTACATTCACTTTCCGTGCACAATCTTTAAAGTCCATTCTTCGTTTCATACTTAAGTTCAGTAGGTACGGAGAGATCGACAATGTTATCCTTATAGGAGTATTGTGGTCAATTGCCACTTCTCGGTAGAGGCCAGCGGTCTAAGTTCACTCATTGTATTTACTTCTAAATACTCAGTGTATTTACTTCTAAATACAATGGTTCGCTTAAAGTAAAACCAGAAGTTCCCAACAGGTTTATATATGCTACGCAGATAAATATATTTTCTTAATTATTGTTTTTATTGTAATTTATGATGTGTTAAGTGCACACTAGAGAATGTATGTTCTTAAGGATTGTGTCAGAAGTTTCTAATATCTTTGGCTAATAGGACGTAAATTTATTAGAGGTATTTTGCATAAAATTTGTTTGAGTACCGATGACAGAGACATGCAGAATTAGATATTAGAAAAGGATTAGCAGTTGTTAGGTGACTTGCAATACAATAGCCGGATTTATTTATGGTTGATAGGTGTATATTCACTTCCAAGCAGTTTTGTGGTGAAATCTGGCTACCTCGCTTTCCATAAGACACCGTAGGTACTGAACTTTAAGTATGAAAGTAAAAATAGGAATACATCATTTAAATTAATTTCCACTGATAAGACAGATTTAAATAAGGAAAAGCGCGAATGCAGTCTCCTTAGTTCTGGCAGAGTCTGCTATGGTTTAAAACATTTTGAATGCAGTCTATTGTTTATTATTGGGCGAGGTCCAGGCTTGCGGGTACCAAGGACCTCAAAACATATCAACTGTGGTTACACTAACGCCAACGGAGAGCTTCTGTGGTTATTATAACGCCAAAGGACATTTAAATAAACCAAAGGTGTATTTATGAATCACTCTAGTGTTTATTGAAATAAAGACTTTACAAAACTCAGGATTAAATAGTACTAACACATGATGAATTTGTCTATAGCAACAGTCCGTAATCGATTCGATGAGATAATTTTGGACGGACTTCGATACGAAAAAAAGACAATAATACAGTTGTCATCGATATCGACGGACGATAATAAATGACATAAACGATATAAAACAACGCTTAAAAATCTAAATTACGGCAAACATAAAACCTTCGTTTTTATTCCCCAGGTAGAGTTAATTACCTAACCAAAAGTTTACCAAACTTCATTCAAAATGTATCATTAACGGTTGTAGGACACTCCAGCTCATAAATATTACATGTCGGTGTTTGCAAAGCACTCACCTAACGTAAGCCCACTAAAAGGAGACCACTTTTCGAGCAATTTAGAATGAACGTATAGAAGGGGATTAGTTTGTTTGATGGACTAATAACTACAGTTTTCAAACTTTGCATGTCACGGTAAAAGTTTATGTAGGTAAATATGTTTGATAGTCTTTTATTACAGGGGGAAAAATGGGGTGGTTGGTTGACTATTATCATGCGCACCTGTTCATATTAGCCTTGAAATTCTCAGTTTTACAGTGGCATGCGTGTTCGAACATGCAGATAGTTGTTGGTTTTCATTAATGCCTAACCGGGGGTAACCGGTTAGGGATGAGGATGCCTCACGGGATTTTTCGCGGTGCTTTTACGCGTTCGACTTTTTAAGTGTAACACGATTTTAAATTGGCGCTGATGAAATGGAGGGGCTTCTTGAAGAAGTGTGTGGAAATACCACTTGTACGATTTTGGATGATGATGTTGATGGTGCAAGTGAAATTATTATTCGAAATGGAGGTAAATTATGGGATTAATTTAACTTAATTGTGGCACAAAAATAGGATTTTTTGAAAATTTTAAGATTACAAAATTTCAAGATATTTTAAAAAACGTATTTCATTTGTTTTCATTTAATTCCTCGCCTTTCACACATTAGAAATATTTCAAAACATTTTGATAACAATTGCAAAATAACTCATAGCCCACTGCACCAATATTTAGAAACAAAATTCATTGCGCTTTTGTTTAAAATAACAAACGATGGAAACAATCGGTTGTTAACCGTTAATTATTTGGAGAAAATCGCCTCACATTTATAGCTTTAGTGTTATAAGTTATAACTTACAAACAAAATTTTCATGCTTTTATGTTCAAACTCACCAGCGATTTGAAAAATTTGTTGTTTGAACAAAATCCCATTCAATTTGGAATAGTTATGGCAATCATTATATTATTTATAAACAAAATTCAATTCGTTTTTGTTTAAAATAACAAAGGATCGAAACAATCGCTAGTTAACCGTCAATTATATGGACAAAATTGAATTAAATTTAAAACATTTGTGGCAGCCAATTTACTTATAAACAAAATTTGATGGGTTATTGTTTAAAATAACCACCGATTGGAACAATATGTTGTTAACCATCAGTTGATTGGACAAAATCGCATCAAACTTGAAGTAGTTGTGGCGATTATCATAATTATAAACAAAATTTGAAGCATTTTTGTTAAAATTAAGTGTTTATGGGAGTTAATACATTTGTTAACAAGAGTGGGTGCGTTTTTATTAAAAAATGGTTGAAGCAGTAAAACAAAACAATAAAACATTTATTGCAAAACTTGTGAATCAAAACAGAAATGAAATTATTAGAAGTTTTATAAATAATTTAACAAAAGAAAAACATATTTTGCTGAAAACAAATGAATTAAATATTTTACATAAATGGATTCACATTTTGTTAAGAAAAATTACATTTTGAATCCTTAAAACTGCAGTTTCTTATCAAATGTTAAAAAAATAAATGGGTTTTCGATGCTCAGTTGTTTTTTGTAGAAATTCAAACTGATATTTTAATTTATCTACGTAAAATTAATAAACAATAATTGTTTAAGGAAAGATAATTAATTTAAATCTTGTATTAATAACTAACTCAAAATGAAGGAAAAATTACACATTTAGTTGAGAATAGGATTTTCCTGATGATAAAAAGCAATGATAATAATTTATAAAACGTCAATTATTGCGGTTAAAATCAAACCTATAAAACTACAAAACCGTCGAAGTTTTGAGTTCCAAATACAAGAAAAATTATTACTGTTTTACTTTAGGTACTCCAAAAACAAATGAAATTAAATTTTCGGAATGATTTCAATTGTTTCCAGTTATACTGCCTCCTCACTTGAAGGAATTTTAAGTTTTAAATGTAATAAAAATCACACTTCTTCACTTTTGTTTTACTTTAGAAACAAAAGGAACGTTTTCAATCGTGTTTCCGGTTGTGCTTCAACTGTTTCTTCATTTCAGTGAATTTTAAGCTTTAAATATACCAAAAATCGCTTCTTCACTTTTGCTTTCTTTATAAACAAAATCAACCAAATTTTTCAAAGATTTCAATCGTGTTTCCAGTTGCACTTCAACTGTTGCTTCATTTCAGGGAATTTTAAATGTATTAGGATCTGTAATCGCTTATACCTTTCGGTGTCCAGGAGGCTGGTGAGCTAATATATGAGGTCCTACGAGTGCAATGCACAACCCGCGGCGTCTCTGCGGGTTACGAACCTCTTCACCTTTTTAATTTAAAAACAAAATAAACCACATTTTTCGAATGACTTCAGTTGTTTTCTTCGTTGTTATTACATTTTAATGACATAAAACCCACTCTTTCTTGTACGCTTTGAAATTCATTTAAAGGTTGTTTTAATTCCTTCAAGGATGCCTTCGCCAGTTATTAGTAAATGTTGGCCAGAGTGCTTTATAAAAGTTAAGAAATTATGTCTTAAACTGTCCCAAAATGTTTCGGGCTGCCTTAAACTGCCCTAAAAGTCATTTCAGACTGTCCCATTAAGGAACAAAGACTATCTCGGCGGTCAAGCTTTTGGTTATTCCCCTTGTGTAATTTTTAGCAAATCTGTGGAATATTTATTAATAATAATCTGTATTTTTCAATGAATCAGAAATCCGGGCTTTCAATAATTCTGGCGATTTTTATGTAATTTTAAACTTTTTGTTTATGAATACTGCACTTTTAAGTAGGATTTCTGTTTATTTGAGTTAAATAAAGTTAAATCACATTTAATAGGCCATGCTTTCAAAAGTGTAAGTCATTGTTTATTCTTCCGCATCACTGAACGCAACCAGTGACATAAATTGACAGTTTGATGTTATGTTATAACTTTTCTTCGACTTTCTTTTCTTTCTTCTTTCTTAAGCCATCATATCATATCATTATGTAGCGAAACGTTTTTGGTCAACTCTCCCATAGTGACCGGCCTCATGGGAGACAGCAATCGGGCCACCCATTCCAGTACTGACCGGAGACAACGATGCTTCACTCTTCTGTTCGTCCTGGACTGGGGTACCTAGCCACCACAACTCCGGGCCTCTTCTTCGACTTAGGTTTTAGATATCAGCTATTTGGTTTAAGATTAGACATTTCAAAGTATTACAGAAAAGACAGCAAACCAGTCGCAAGAATGATAACTGAGATAAAAAGTTAAATTTGTTAGGCGATGAAAAGCCAACCCTTAAACAGATAAATGTGGAAAATAAAAGCTTGATTTTTGATCATTAACCTTAACGTGATACGTAAAAAATAACAACAGATCAATAAAAAAAACCAATTAGGGTAGGCTGTGAAATTGAATTATTTTGAATTGGTACTTTAGCCACATCCACAGAATGACATTTCTGACATGAATTTAAGGTTATAAACTTTGTTTACAATAAAAGTGTCAAATTACAAACGTTATAAAATGTCATTCTGTGGATGTGGCTAAAGTACCAATTCAAAATAATTCAATTTCACAGCCTACCCTAATTGGTTTTTTTATTGTTCTGTTGTTAGAACTTTCGTGAATATTTCACATACATACGACGGTTGCATTCAGCGAAGCGGAAGGATACTCAACGGTATAGCTTTGTGAAAGCTCGGCCTACTATTGGTGGGCCTTTGTTAATTGGTGTTATTCCCCTCGCCTAAACAAATGTTGAAAGTTAAAATAAAATCTGAAATAGATTATTTTTGTACCTATACTTAAAACAATAAAAGCTTCAGTTTACAATGGCTTTTTACATTTTTCAGTCTCCTTGGTATCAAAACGGGAACAACTACAAACAATGGGGTCACAGCTTAAAGGGAAACATTTTAAAATAGCAACGTTACAGGTAAAATATTTCTCCATTGTTCATTTTCAGGTTTTATTTAAATGCCATTATTTTTGTCTAGAACTACCCACTCAGTTATGCAATTGAAGAAAACGGCACGTTGGTGGGGAAAGGGGTCGCTTTTGATTTTATGCGCTACCTGAAGAAAAAATACGAATTCGATTATACCGTTGTTTTACCGCAGGAAGATATTTTGGGCACTAATAAGACTGGCATTTTTGGGATGCTTCACAGCAATGTAAGTTATTTGTTTTAGTAGTACTAAGTCGCTGATCACGTTTGTAAATATATTTTTGGAATTATGGCGCCGACACCTTGGTCATATGGTTAACCTAGCAGGATTCCTATCTCGGTAGCTCATGGAAATTTTCCATGTTACTCTGAGATTCGAACCCCGTGTGAGCTGTTACGCTGCAAAGCCTCCAACAGACTTACTTATTTACGGCAACGATAATGTAAAACCGACTTATACTGTATTCAAGTTAAAGATAAAGTGGATGTAAACAATGATCGGCGCCTGATCAATGCGTGATCAGCACCTGTGCTCCATTTTGGCTAATGCGATTGGGTGAACCCTCACCCCTGCACCCTGAAATTACACGTCGTTGATATCAGTCCATGTCCGGCTTAAAATTATTTTATTTTCATTTTATTTTTTATTTATTGTACCCAACTTTATCATCGAATAAAAATGTTATTCATTACCAAATGTCTAATTATTAACATCATTTCAAATTTGTTTTTAGTTGGTTTTTTAAATATTTTTTTGCTATACTGGTTTGTATGCAAATCTTTACGAATGTCCTTAATACTACCCTGTTTCTTTCAAGCACGTGAACAGCGCATGTATTTGTTTACATCCGCTCTATCTTTAACTTGAATACAGTATAGACTGCGTAAGGGATCAAGTTTGAAAACTATAAAAATCAAGAATGCCATGACCTGCGTAAAATGGAAGCTAAGGTGCCCGTATGCCACTTGTTTTCTGCATTTCATATGTTGCAGTTGTTTTGAAACCCAGTATGTTTATTTAAATGTCCATTTAGCATTATTTCAAATTAAATTTTCGGATAATTGCTACTTGTTGATATCAATGAAATCCTTAAAAACGCTCGTTTTTAATATCTTACTGTCCCACCATAATGCCATTTGAAATAAGAGTTATTCTTGAAAAACCATTTTGTCGTTCTAAAATCAGGCTAAAACAATTTGTCTCGAGTGTTGGGGTACCCTGACTTTCAGACTCTAGCTAGATTAATAAATAAGTTTTCCTATTTTGTCATCTAAATGGCCCAAGCGTGATATTAACATAACCAAAATTAAATGGAGATTCCAAAAATGTCTAAATTCAGCGGGTTCCATTTAAAATAACAAAGTGAAACCGGAAGTGACAGAAACTTGTGTTCTACATCAAACAATGCGGTTTTAAGAGTTTACTACTTACACGAAATTTCATTTTGATGTCTTAAAATATGATTTTAAAAAAGGGGGTGCCTCAGCCAAAGCCAAAGCTCTCGAGTTCGTTTCTCGATACAAATGAATGAAACTTTTAACGTGAAAAAGTCTAAAAGCTTGCCCAATTTGGATACAAAAATAAAGCAGTAAAGCAAATGATAAAATTTATTGTTTGGCACGGTGAAGATTCCTACCAGGGGTGGAAACCCTTTCAATTGGAAAAAATTCTATTTGGAGGGTGTTAATGACTGAAGCAATCGACAAGCGTCGGCATGTCTCGCACTTATAGCTCTAAGTCAATAGATCTCGTCGAAATAAAAACAAAAAAACAGTGTTTTAATAGTTTTAACACTGGCCAAACAACGTTTTTAGTCCACCCTTTAGTGATACGAAGTTGTTGTATTGCATCTTCATGCTTATTGTAACGTTTTTAAAACGTTTATTTAAAACTTCGTTCCGTGGTGTGAATTATTTATTAACAACTTAAACACTAACCCGAAACACTACACTAATTTATTTATACAGTTTATTTATATTCACGCACTTGTATTACTCCGCGCACATTTATATTCACGTATTCGCACTTGTTCACGACTGGTAGACTAGTTGCTCGCTAAATGAAACATATATACCAACTGTGGCCTTCGACATATTTCCAGAACGCACCAGAGACGATGACGTATATTGAATAATCGAGAAAACTCCCGATTCTGTCGGTAGATGACGCATACGACTGAAATCATTCGTGCGTCTCGTTACATTATACGAGTATAAGCAAATGTTTTATAAAAAATACTTTTTTATCATTTAAGATGGCCACAAAGCCAAGTATAAAACTCATGGGCGGCTAAAACCGAAGGGCGGCCGTCGATTTTCTAATGCCAAAAATATATTGCTTTGTTTTCAATAGACAGCTTCCTTTGCTCTATCATAGATGTACAATAAACGCCTTAGTATAGCTCGGATTTAGTTAAGACTCTAATTAGTATTAGAAATAACGCGAAGCTTCTTCAGCAATTTTTAAATTATAACTGAAAAGCTTGTCAACGAAATCGTTGTTAAATAAAAAGAAGAACACGAGTGAATTTTTAAAATACACCAAGAAAAAACAAATTGGCCGAATTTTTTGTTTACGATAGATTCACAAAAATGATGCAATATTTTTGAGGCCTTATTTCATGTTTGGTGTTTTTTTAGATTGTTTAATGATTGAGCTTACGAGTGCCAGTGATCTCAATGCGCATCGACTGCTTTGGTTATTTAACATTACCCAGTTGTGTTTGGAGTTATTTTTTTTATTCCTGCTCGTATATAAGTCAAAAATTAATTTGCACAAATAGACTAAATGGAATACTGAAACAATAAACTACGCAGGAATAAAATTTTCTATTCGTTGTAGGAGAACATCAGAGTCTAATAAAATACAGAATAAAATTATCAGGTCAATACATACGCTTACTTAAAATGTAATAAGCTCACTACGCCGATGACAAAATTATATGTAGCAATGTATAATGCCCGGCCATTAAGGACGAATCTAGAAAATGGAATTGTTTTTGTTTTTATTTAAGAAAAAGGCCCTGAAACAAAACAGAATGCACGGAAATCCGAAAATTGATTACATTAAAACCTCTCTGTCATTTGTTACTAACTAAATTAATGGTTTGTAAACGGTTTCCATTTCATTTATAAGAATTTATCCTTCTTCGTACTTAGTCTAATAATTTTCTGTATTGATTTTTTTGGTTATTTATATTTAGTAATAAGTAAAAACATTTCAGCTAAACGTTACTTAGGAAAGGCAATTTGTTATATAAAAATTTTCAGGTAAATTGATACTGTTTCGTTTGGAAAAATTTATAGTAACAGTAATCGTCCCCATAAATAAATAAAGTTTACTTTTCAAGACTGCATCTGTAACAAAAGTAAAAGTAATCAAATTTTAATAAATAAAATTGCTTTCATCACTAAACAAGCTCACTCTATTATTTCTAAAATTATTTAAGAAGTTTAAACTATTCATTAAAATAACTACATACGTTCATGGCCAATTTAAAAATCGCGCCGAATAGATGCACATGCGTAATAATAAAAGGCGGAGCTAAAACAAGTGACGCAATTAAGGGCAACCAATGACGTACGTTGCCACTCAGGAACCAAAATTCATAGTTCAATCATTTAAAATGCTTTCCGTACGAGTTTAAAAAACATTTTTGATTGAAATCATGCTGAATAATGAAGCATAAATACAATTCCACCCCTTGTTCTTGAACCTAATGCTTTATTTACTCTGCCCTTAAGATGGCATTTTGATTAAATATTTTTTTACTATCCACTAGTAAATCTCAATTAAAACATGCTACGTTGAAAGTATTGGTTCTCGTCCAAATAAGTAACATAACAATAAAAGAAGGTTCTTTGTGTAACAAAAAAACCAATCATCAATCTAAATTAAAAACCCAACACCTCTAAAATAACACGAGCCAAATTATAGCGATAATTAAATAGATCATGTGAAAGATAATAAACGTAATTGTTTTCAGTGTACATACAAAAAGTTTTCTCAGTTTTCAATAAATGACTAATGAGGCAACAGTCACGCGAGTTTAAACTAGCACAAATGCGATTATTTCTAAATGAATATTTTTTTATAGGAAGCCGATGTCGCAGCTGCATTTTTACCGGTGATACCAAAATACCGCCAATTCATAGAGTATTCACCAACTTTAGATATGGGTGAATGGGTAGTCTTAATGAGACGACCAGCCGAATCAGCAACAGGTTCCGGACTTTTGGCACCGTTTACTTTAGATGTGTGGCTACTTATTTTGACATCTTTGGTTTGCGTGGGGCCGCTTATTTATTTGCTGATTGGTTTGCACAAGAAAGTATGCTACGGTGAACCAACAACTGTTGCAAATCTTTATTCGTGTATTTGGTTCGTTTATGGAGCACTTTTGAAACAGGGAACAACCGTCGTGCCAATTTCAGGTAACATTTAAAACAAATTATTATATATTCAATATTGAAGAACACCCAAACTTGTAGATTCTACAAGACTTCTGTTTGCAACATGGTGGATATTTATAACGATACTGACAGCTTTTTATACAGCAAACCTAACGGCCTTCTTGACTTTATCCCAGTTTACTTTACCAGTAAGTGCAGTCGGGGATATTGCAGGTAAACATTATTCATGGGTTACGAAAAAAGGGAACGCCATAGAAGAAGCTGCAAAAAACGTAAGGCAAAACAAAGAAACATAGTTGGCTTTGTAGCAACATAACGTTTGTAGGAGTTGGATTACGTCTTCAAAGGTTCGGTTCCCCTTTATGTAGAAGATTCAAACGAGGTGATTTTGCAGGACTACGTTCTAAAGAAGAACCTGCTTTTCTTTGGAGAAAAACCCATCGTGGAACACATGATGTTTCAAGATTATCTGAACAAAGCCCGCATTGGTGTTGACGAATCGAACAGATGCACTTTCGTTATAACGAAATGGACAGTTCTATTACGGGCTAGAGCGTTTGCTTACTCCAAGAATTTTGAATTTCGTAATGTTTTTGATGATACGTAAGTATACTGCGTTGTCGTATGTAGCTTGACCGAAATGAAAATTCCTCAAAAATTATATATGGACACTGACACTTTTCAAAATTTTATACTAATTCAGTAGTCATAAGAACGCACATTACTAATTTAGTAAATAATTCATGTTGAATGAATTTATACTTAGTTAAAAGTTCACAGCCAAGTTCGCTATTTTACCGCAAAATTATACAAGGATGCCGATTCATCCTCAGTTTAAGAACTTATCAAAGTAAAATACGAAGCGATGCAATTTTAATTAAACCATATTTTTACAGATTGGAACACCTAGTGGAATCAGGCATAGTGAAATACAAGCTAAGAGATGGGCTCCCTAACACTCAGATTTGTCCGTTGAATTTGGGAAGTAAAGAGCGGCAGTTACGAAATACGGATTTGCTTTTAACTTATTACATAGTAGGCGGTGGATTTGTTATTTCCGGGATCGTGTTCATAATAGAACTGATAATGAAGTACGTCAACCACCATAAGTTACACAACAGGGGGCAAAGGAGATCTGGTAAAGAGTCGTTGGACTTTCCTGCACCACCACCACCTTATCACACTTTGTTTGGAGCACCTTTCAATTTCGAGAACGGACAAAAGAAGAATATCAACGGAAGGGATTATTGGGTGGTTAAGTCGGATAGAGGCGGTGAATCTATCGTACCAATTCGTACACCATCTGCTTTGTTGTTTCAGTACACCAATTAATGAGATTGTGATTTATTGCAACTGTTTAAGGATATTGCTTTTGTTTAATTTTGTTTAAACTACAGTACGGTACAGAAAGTCCTATTTACACTAGGAAAATTTGTGGGAAAAGTTAAAAAAAATAAAAGCAATATTATTTATTCAATGCAACACAATATATTTGATTATTTTCACAAACGCACAACGATTTAAGATAAAAAGAGAAAGAATGTATTTATGAAGTAAACTTTTATGCGACAGATAAGTAATAAATACAAAAACACTATTTTTAAATAAGTTTTAAAACAAAGCTAAAACCATAAAATTTAATGCTTTCCTTTGCAATAAGCTATAAATTACATTTCTTTCTCTTTTAAGTGTAGTTTGTTAACGACATGTATTGCGGAGTGAAGTTAATAAATGAATTTATTGATGTACTACTGGTTTAAGTCTATCTATTTTTGAAACAATATTTCTTAGTTTGATCAGACTTTTCCATAGTAATTGAATATCTATAACGCTCAAACTAATTTTTCATCAACACAATTAGTTGTTACATTTAAAAAACAACTGAATAGCCTTCATTTGCTTATTATCAAAAATATTTCTCTAATCGCTCGCTTTATAACTCTTTCTGTATGGGTTAACAGTCCGCAATATAATTATAAAGAATAATTAAAGTTGTTGCTTGTTACTCACAATAGCTACATAATTAAATTCATAAAACACCTAACAAGGTTAAGGTCGAAGCTATTTGAGGACTGCAATTAAATAATAATAAAGAACCTCTTTTATGACAAGGAAATGCTATTTAAACGGTTGTTATTGTTTATTTAATAAGCTGCATTTATTCTAAAAGCATTTAACGATACAAGGTTGAAATTTAATTAAAATTGCTTAAAGAAACTATTCTTTGTGCAACGTTTTCCACGATCGTTTTAAACCATAGTAGGCCATGCTAGAAAAACAATTGCCTTGGTAAAAACGAAAACTTTCCTAATTTTAATTTATATTGCCAATAAAAATTACCTAATTTTAAAGTTGTGGCACCATTTTGTTTAACAAGCCTATTGCCAACGTAATAAATTAAAATCATGGCTGATTGTGGCCCCCAAAAAAGCCTGAATGTAGCAGAAATTTAACCCAAATTTCATTTAAACTGTTTTTATCGAGTAAACTAAGATTGCAGAAAGGTGCATTACAATTTAATTAACTTAGTTAACTAGTTTATCTGTTGGTTTCTGAATTATCGTATCGCACAAGCTTACCGTCTGAAATTACAAGTACGACGAATTGAGCTTACGAACCAAAAGTTTACAAACAGGCAGAGAGATCTAATTAAAAGTTAGATGAAGCAAGTTTTAGTTGGTTCCCAAGTCGATTTTATGTCGGTTTGCTCATTTCGAGTACTTGTAAAGAGTTCGACATCTAAATTAACTTTGTAGAATTTTCCTTTATTGTTACATCAGTTAAGGAAGGCTTCCTGAAAGCGTTTTTAATTTAGATGAAAGATTAATGATTAATAAATGAACAAAGTACGTTTTCAACGTTTAAAACAACTTTTTATAATTGTTCTTTAGTGTTACATCAGTTAAGGAAAGTGTTTTAAAATTAAGATTCAAGATAAATGAATAAATAAAGTAAATTTTCTAAAAATATATGCGGAAGCAACAAAATAATATTCAGCATCATTCTTTATTTAATGAATTACGGACATTTTAAGGTAATAAAAGAATAAATTTCGATTCCTTAAAAATGTTAAACAGTTATCTACACTAAAATGTATTTGTTTTTTGAGAATAATTTACTTCGTGATTCCATAAACAGAGCAAATAAACTATTTAATTAGTAAGATATAGACTTGTTCGCTTATCAGCTTAAATCATTTTGTAGAACACTTGAGAAGCTGAAATCCACCTTGGGTAAACTGTTCAATAAGGCAAACGGCACTAGCTGGGAAGCGTATAACTAAACACCACCAAGGATTACACAAAAAAGAAATAAGGAAAAGACAAAGGGACACATGGAAGTCCTTTTGTAATACAATTGAGACCACCGCTGCCAGTCTAAAACATGAGGATGGTACTTTTGCCACAAACGTTGAGGCAACGGCAGAAGGGGGCAGAGACACCCAATCCAATGGCAGTAGAGGGGTCTGGAAACTAGGCTACCTTATATGGAACGCATTCAATATCGTTGAACAAGCCTTATGTAGATATGGTGTAAATCACACACTCCGAGAGTGGATTATTCAGTTTCTAGAACATAGAGCTATACATATCAGTGTTGGGAGTATCTCCATTAGGGGAACAGTAAGTACAGGCTATCCTCAAGGGGGCGTTTTATCCCCTCTGCTATGGAATCTAGTAGAGGATAGCCTTCTTGTTCGCCTGAATGATGCTGGCTTCTATACTGTAGGTTATGCACATGATAAAACCATTCTGCTCGACGAAAGGTATGAACAAGTGCTTTTCAAATGAAGTCAAATATCTGGGTGTTATATTTGACAAAAAACTGTACTGGAACAACCATGTAAAAGGTGGGAAAGACATGCGTGGTATTGGTAGACTTGTCACGTGCCAAACGCACACTACGACATTGAATTGGGGATGTCAAATCCGGAATGCACGCGGCTAAGCTAAAGCAGTGGAGATGGGTGGTTCGTATCGGTAAAATAATACTCAAAACACTTATTAACCCTTCAAAAGGGGATGGTCGTAAACGGTAGATAGGGCGCCACCATGACTAAAATCACCCAAAGATCTAAAAGAAGGAAACCCATCATGGAAGGTTCCCAAGGGCTCGGCAAAAGGGGGTCGTCGTTATAGCTGCATCCTGTGCAAGATGTAACTCACCTTGCTACTAAAATTACTTTACTGCAAAACTCTAAATCTTGTAGGCAGGCTAACACTTTATACACGTAAATCTTAGACCAAACATTGAACACAAAATATTCTGAAAGAAACGGGGAGCACTCAACACAAATAACAAGACCAAACTGAATTGAATACTAAAATATTTAATGACTTAAAGGCGCAAAATGAATACAAAATTACATGAAAAGACAATCAAAAACGCTACGTTAAAACAAACTATTATAAATACAAGGCTTACTTTAAAGGAACAAGAATTAAGGGTGCTATATTTACGTTACTTAGAACAAAAGAGATTCTCAAACTTAACCCCTTAATTCCAAACAAAGAACAGGAAGACACAAATAATAATACATTAAACAAATTAACAAGAAATAAGCACCAAAAATTCCGCATATGCAACACAATACCAAATATCTTAACTTGACAAATACAAATAAAATCGTTACGTTACTTTACCAAAAATTAAAACAACAGACTAGTTAACTGAGTTGCCAGAGACCCTCAAATTGCTATGTGACCATGGATCCGCCAAAGGCGAGGTTCACAAGCCTTCACCACATGTCACTGAACAAAACAGATAAGCTAGATGTCTACTATTACTTTAAAAGTTGCACATCAAAACACAAAATACAAATGACAAAGGCGGTACGTATTAACTTCAAACACTGGAAAACAAGCCTGCCAGCAAGAGGCAAACGTCGGCAATAAAACTGACGTTAAACACAACGGCAAATGAAGAAAACAGGAGCAGCTTAAAGAAGTAGTCTTTACCTGGCGAGTTAACGGTAAGCCAGGGAGTGCGTGATGGACGTGAGCTGGAGGAGCAGATGTTTTCTCCTAGAAGACGGGTGCGAAAGACGGAGAATAATCCTTGGGGATGGGTTTGCTATATCCCTCACGAGGAGGAAACGTGTAGGCGGCTCGACAACACTGTCACTTAAACTTCCTCACACACGATATATTTCACTCCAGGATTATATTGGCATTCCTTAAGTGGATCCGAACGACGTCGATAATTGTGATTCCTCCACGAGGAAATCACCGGTAGCGGAAGCCTTCCTGGTTCATTATAAGAACCCACCCTTAACTACGATAAATACGGCACCGCGTCTTAGAAGAAGGCGTCTAGCATGGTTGGTAATCTTCCACGCACTGAAGGTACTAAGAAGGCAGAGGGGAGTGGAACGCTTAATCAACACAGCCAGCGTCTCGGGGAATTCCCGGAAAAGTATATCTAGATTAGCTGCATTAACTGGAATAAGATGATGTCAGCGTCGCCAATCATACGCGTAAAATTTTGGGTCACCTTAGAATTTGAACAAAGGAACTGTTTCACGACGATGCAATTTCGAATGTGACTTTGAAAACTTCTGAGAATTATACTGAAGAACGTGCCAAAATAAGTTAACCTTAATTGTCCTCTAGACATAATGAAATCAAACTGTAGCAAATATGAAATAATCGACACGAAATTAAAATAAGGTACAGGACCGTACTGAAAAATCTTAATAATTTAAAATGACTTAAAAATCCTAAAATAACGTTGAATTACAAAAACACGTGACAGACTTTGGAGACCTTCGCCAAAGGCTGCTTTATGGCTGTACACTGTTATAATTAAACCCATATGGTGTGTTGGTCTAGTGGTCCAGAGTCAGTCAAACCAAAACATCAAGTGAACTCACACACGTACAGAGATTAGCATGTTTAAGTGCTACCGGTGCAATGAGAACCACTCCCACTGCAGCTCTGGAGACTATCCTGGGCCTCCCTCCACTGGATATCTACCTGGAGGAGATGGCGTTGGGAGCAGTCCTAAGACTATAGGCGAGGGAGTTGTGGAATGATAATGGTACTGGGGACGACATCATCTTATCCTTAAAGAGGCTGCCAAAAGCACACATCGTTGACTCCCTCTCTCCCAGATATTCATTCAAGAAACACTTCGGTGTACATATTAATGCTGATGATGCTCCCGAATATAATAAATTCATCTACACCGGTGGATCTAAAACCGGGGAAGGGACGGGTGAAGTATGGCACTAGGCCAACTTACTGCCGTTTTTCAAGCGGAGGTTAATGACATTATGCAAGGTGCAAATAAAATTCTAGAACAAACAATTCTGAATAAAATCATTAGGATATCCAATGACAGTAAAGCAGCACTGATGGTTCTAAATAGTTTTAAAATATCGCAAGAGTAGTACTCCAATGCCACAACACTGCAGCTAGCTGCCAGAAACAATGTCCTACAAATTATATGGGCTAAACGACACGCAGTATTATATGGAAATGAGCAGGCTGATAAATTGAACAGACGTGGTTCAACGCAACCCTCTTGGAGCCCTGAACCAGCACCATCACTGACTCTGCTTCATATAATAATAAAACAAGAAACCCACAGTCGCCACTATGGTAGATGGGTGAACTTGAATAAGTGTCATCAAGCGAGGATAGCTATATCATCGCCCTCATCGACATTGTCTAAATTCTATATGCAATTACCAAGAAGGAGATTACGACTTTTTGTAGGTATACTTTCAGGACACTGCAAACTGAAGAAACATATGTACCGATTAAGGCAAACTAACAGGCCGACCTGTAGAGGTTGTAAATTGGGAGCAAGAGACAACAGAACATATTCTATGCGGTTGCCCTGCACTCGTCTCGATTAGAGGTGCCATGTTGGCGGATTTCTGGCCTGAGGTGGCAGGAATCCGTAGCGCACCCTTGGCTGGCATTCTCAGTTTTACTGAGAGAACTAGATGGCTTGAATAAGACCACCAAAGATTTGTGCATGATTTCTTGGGGGTAGCAGGACTGGATGGATTGAATAAGACCATTAAGGCTCTGTGCATGCATGATTTCTTGGGGGATAGTATAACATTAGTTCATCCCCACACCAGATCCAGAATCCATCATTCTGTAGGAAAATAGATTATACTAACACGTAAAACTACAAAAAATGAAACAGAAATAGTCAACGGTGTTTTAGAATAAGTTTAACTTCTATACTCCATTCACGTTTTTTTCATGACGACCACGCCATGCCTGTTCGATGTATTTTGCCGTGTAAATCAGGCTATAAAAACGTCACAACTTAAGCAACTTGAAATTTGTGACGTAGTTTCATCATACTTCACATACAAAGCTTTGGTAATGTTTTTAGACCCCAGTGGGTTATTATTTCAGTTTCTTATGTTGGTATTAAATCTTTTTAACATATCATGTTGGTGTGACCAACTCAAATGACTTATAATTACTCGAACTCTTAAATCTTAGAATTATGTTAATCATCTTCAAATGTCTTCCTTTGACTTTTGTTTTTCTGTCTTCATTTTAGTTTGTTCTGATGTCTTTATGAAGTTCCAATAAGTGTTGCTTAGCTTTCAAGTAAATCTTTTGTATTTGACCAAAATAGTTCGTTCTTAAGCAGTTGTGGTCCAGGATGAGTTTGTGATTTTTTTCCACTTCGTTCCAGTAGTATTGTTTCGTGATTCAGAATCCTTTTTCGTGTTGATAAGAAATTTCTCCTAGTTGTTATTCTACTACCAATTCGTTAAAAATTTTCATTTTATCCATGCTAATGTAATCATGAAATCTGTTCAAGCATAGCTAGGCATTTCTTCAATTCCCAATACAATTTGTTGTCCTCTTCATTCACTTGGCTAGTACTTGGCTGCACACAGCTCTAAACGAGGCAAATTGTTCTTCATCTTGCTAGGTGCAACTTTAGATTTTGCGACCACTAGGTTTACAGTGACTTTCCTCATATGTTGTTGATTTTGCTATAAATAACAGCCCCAAAGGCTTTCTCCGGTGCATCACAGAAACCACGGAGTTCCAGTTCCATTTTGGCAGGGTGATTTCTATCAGTAATGGTAGTTGCTCGCAAAATGATGTCCACCTTATTTGTTCAGGTACTGGGTGGTCCAATTTTAGCTAAGTTGCCCAAAGTTATTGCATAAGTAACTTGGCTTTGATTACGATAACGGTTTTGCAATATCCGGCAATATTGCTCTTTTGATTAACTCTGTGCTTGACGGTTGAACCTTGAACGTGAATTCGTCATCAGAAGAACCAATGTATTCCTAGTAATTTCGGTGATTTTAATAAGCCTTTGGTCTTTTAATTCTTCTGGAATTGTTAGTAGTTCTGAATCGTTGGTAGACCATTTCTCATGGTGCAACCTCCAGAATTTAGTAGCTTAACCAATTGTACTTAAAGTCGAATGTCATCTTCTGTGGAGTTCCTGATGAGTACATGCGCTGCTTGTGGATAAATAAATCCTTCTCTCATCCTTTGCCGCCTGCTGTAGAGTTTTAACTGCTAAATAGGGTGCTGCAGTTGTACCATACTTGACGGTTGTTAAGCTGTATTCTTCTACTGGCATTGAGTCATTGAACCTACATAGGATTCTTTGGAATTTGTAATCTTCTGGATCGATTTTAATTTGCCTGTACACCTTTGTCTTATTGTCCTTCAGGAACTCGTTGGATGTGCCCCAAACTTAAGTATTCTTGCATAAACTTTTTGTACTGCTTTTACAACTCTTTGTTCTGCTTTTACAATTCTTTGTTTTTCGAAAACTTTTTTTCTAGTTGAAATACACACTACCAACTGACTGAGGATGAATCGTCAATAAAATACGAAGGTCATCCAAAATCTAATATCCGTTTTGCGTTTAAACAAAAATTATTTAACCAGTTAACAATGTATATATTTATTTTTATACATTATGAACATTAATTTATTTTTCTACATAGTCACCACCCAAAGCTAAACATTTTTCGTAGCACTTATTCACAGCGAATTTTAAATGATCACTGTTTTCATACCGCTTACCACCCAAGAAGGACTATTGACCAAGGGTATTGTGGTTTTGCATGACAATGTTCGCCCGCATGTTGCTGTGAAGACTCAAAAAATCCGGCGTATAGTCCGGATTTAGCACCAAGTGATTTCTACCTGTTTAAGAATCTTAAGCACTTAAGTGTATATTGTACAACAGAGATACACAAGACTGACACGGTACTTAAATATGACATTAAATTTGAATATGAGGTGAGATTACCGCCCAATGACGTCAAATGAAAAGGTCAAAGATGACATTTTATGAACAGAAATCTATGAGAAACTTGAAGAAAAACAAAAATAATAAGGTATACAATCAACTCACCATAATCATCCGAGCTTCAAAGACAAAAAAATAAGTCGTTTTAACCCAAATTAGACAATAAACCAAACAAATTACGAGTAATTAATTGGCTAAGGTAAAGTGGACTGGGCAGAGAGAAACGGCCCAAAATATTATTAAAATGATGGCTAATAAAGGAACGTGGGAATATTCAATTTATCGAGGGAAACCTAAGCTTGCGACTGGATTGGAACCGAACCCTGGACCTTTGACTTTCAAAGTAGCTGTTCTATGACGATTATGAAATTTGAAATGCCCAAAAAATTTCTATCCAACTTCAACAAGATGTTACTGGTATTGAAAGCTTGTCAAAGAAAAATAAATTGATGGTAACTGAAAGATGATGAAAGATGAAAGAACAAAGAAAACTCAAACAGAGAAACGAACAAAAAAATCATAAAACAATAACTAAGCAGAGCTAAATAACAATGTGCAACGAACTAATAAAGATCGGAAAGGCTGTAGGTCCAGATGGTATAAAGAGTTGTGACCAAACACGTTATCGGTGAGCGGGCTTCTGGAGCGTTATCAAGGCGACCAGCGCATTCTGGAAATCTCGAGATGCGTAACGACACGCCAAGTTTCTAGAGATGCGTTCGTGAATCTTCTAGTCTTTGATGCTAAGAAGTCAACCAGGATTTTTTGGCATGCCTTGCCTATATTAGAGCTTTCAATAATGTCAAACACGAAAAACCACTTGACATTCTTAGAAACCTCTGTATTGACCGCCAGGATATTAGGATAATTAAAATTTGATACTGAGACTCGGCTACAAATACATATAAATCGTTAGGTGTACCTTGAAAATTTTTTCCAAGAATCAATTATGGAAGGTGAAAAAGGAAAATCAGTAAAAGGAAGAACAATGACTCACACTCGGTATGCTGATGAAACAGTGGTCTTAGCAGACAACACTAATTACCTCCAAGAATTACTAAACACCTGAACGAATGTTTAATATGGACTCATGGATTCAGTATGAATTTTAAGAAAACAAGTATTTTAATTACATCGAAAAACAACAATAATCGCTCTTAGGTCATAACTATTGTTGGAGCAATAACACCGTTGCAGTGGAACAATGCAATAATTGCCCTCCTGTATACAATGAATCTCGCAGATTACCAATTTATTAGTTTACTCTCACATATTTACAAACTCTTCACAAAGAAAATCACAAATAGACTGACTTCTAAACTAGACATATATCAGTCGCGGGAACAAGCTGGATTTCTAACAGAATATGGCACAAACTATCACCTCCAGACTTTGAAAAACGTAATAGAAAAAACAGTGGAATACATCAAAGTACTTTTAGTGTTCGTAGATTATGAAAAAACATTCGACACTATAAATCAGCAAAACCTGACTGCACACTAAGCAAATCTATAAGAACGCTACAACTCGTGTTAGCGTCTACGAAAACACCAACAACTTCCAAATGGAAAGAGGTGCCCGCCAAACCATTTCTCCAAAATTATCTACAAATCTGTTCGAGTATATGTGTAAGTGAATAGACTGGGACGAGCTGGGTTTAAACATAAATGGAGAAAATTACATTAATAAAGCCATTGGTCAAAAAATTTGACATAGCCTCTTAACAAATGGACTGAAGATCAACATCTCAAAAACACCAATTATGATAAATCCTGTAATTAGTGGGGATATTTATATCGGTGATAAACAAATAGAAGAGACGTCTTATAAATACTTAGGTCACAAAATTGGTATTAATAAAGACAACAAAAAGTGTGAGCTCACCAGAAGAAGACGATTGGCATGCGCAGCCTTTGGAAAATTGAAGTATATCCATAAATCTGAACTCCCAGTTTGTTTGAAGAGAAAGGTATTCAACCAGTGTGTGTTACCCGTTCTGACATGTGGCTCGGAAACCTTAACATTAACTAAGGAAATAGCAAATACGATAAGAATTGCACAACGTGCGATGGAAAGATCCTTAAGACATAAGAGTTAAAAATACAGAAATACGCAGATGAACAAAGTTAATGGATGTCGAAGAAAGAATAGTAATTCCGAAATGAAAATGGGCGGGACGTATTACGAGAATGAACGATGATAGTTAGACTAGAAAAAGCATCGAATGGAGACCACAGCATGAAGTTTTTAGAAAGAGCGGACGACCTCCAATAAGATGGTTTAAAACTCATCCATACAAAATTGATTCACATTACACAGAAATCAAGGGAGACTTATGTCCAGTAGGCTCATAGGTGATGATGCCATCAAAGCTGGCAAAAACAAACAACAAATAAACCATCCTCAAATTCGCTGATACATGCCGAATGACAGTAATCAATGGTAGGCTTCCTGGGAAAAATTCATCATCCAGCAATAGGTTAACAAAGGTGCATGGTAGTCTTAAATGTTTGATAGGCCAGGTCATAACTTATATCTAATTCCGATAGTTGTGTTAAACATATAGGCGCGGTCAAAAATGACAAAGCTGGATTGCAATTAAACGTTGAAGTTAAAATACCACATGGCCAAGTCAAATAACTAAAAATCCAATGGGTAAGGTTACCATTACACGTGCAAAGAGGGCTAACAGAATACCTGTTTATTAGTTAATAACAAGCCATCGGACTAGGCTTAGATCATAAGAGGTAACAGATATAAGAAGAAGAGACATTCAAATACCTTGGTTCAATTTAATAATTAACACTTTTTTGCGACAAAGTCCCACTAGTTTTCGCGATATAATATGCCAAAGAATAATTTGCCACTAACAACCCTGTCCTTTCACTTTTGACGGCTTTTGTTTCCTCCATAGCTACTGAAACGAGCTCTACATATTTCAAACATTACACCATCAAGGTTGGCATTTTTACCGAAAACAAACGCCAAGTAGGCCGAGTAAAGGCAAATCTGTTTTAATTTAAATAAAATGTCACCACACAGCTACCGAAAGAATGGCTAAAGATTTTAGTTTTACTGGATATGGGTTTAAACGGGATTACGGTTTCACCATAGACGATGTTAGAAGAGCGGATCTGGCGGATTTACAGCTGCTGGAAAAATTAGTAGACAAGACAACATATGCCTTGTTCGGTGATATCACTCCAGCTGAAATTTTGTAACTATGCCGAACACACGACTTTTGAAACTAAATGTTTACTAATTCAATAATTTTCAGAGATAAATGTCACAAATCGTTTTGTTTAGAAAATTTTGAGGGTGAAACCGTTGCGTTCATGTGTTTTGATGATCATCCTAACATACCCAGCATACCACCATGGGAATGGCGCCACTGGTTATACAACATTTACGATTTGGAAACTATTACGCCCCGGAATAGCCTCTGGATTCATTTGGCAGTATGGGATAAAAAATACACGTACTCCTTTGTCGCCCCGATGTTAAAATCAGTCTTCGCTACTTCCTCCTTTTTAGAGTACATAATCTTGGTGGTACCACCTGGCACCTATAAGGTCAATTGGTTAGAAGGAATCGCTACAAGGATAGTCCCACCAGGTAATCAAGCTCAACTGCATTTCTTTAACCTCACAATTACTTAGTGCATACCATGTTATTTTTACAACAAATTTTGACAGGTTTTTACGAGTCCCATAAAGTTCAAACCCTTTACCTTCTCGTACGTCAAAACTTCATAACTAAATATAAAATACGCCGGGCCGTAGAAGAAGACAACGATGATTTGGTCCCACTTATTCACGCCCAATCCGAAAAGCTACAACAAAATTATGGGCAGTTTTACGTGGCCGAAATTTTGACAAGGCATCCAAATTCCGGCAGGAAATTAATAGTTGCCGAGTATGAAGAACACGCCGTTGCTGTTTTATTTTTAAATGAAGTCGCTAACCTAAAATTACTGAATGAGACATTCGAATTGCTTCCCTTTTATGGGCTTCGAAAACCGCACGATGACGATGTGTTTCAAACTTCTCCGCCTTTTCAGAGTGAGACGGCGCTAGTAGCAGATGATCAAATGTAAGTTTTGTAGGTATAAAAGAGGTTAAGTTGGGCGAAAGTTTTTATCATGTCGGCTACTTTTTTAATTTTTGTCGAATTTGGTAATTTAGGAGATTTCAAGATTACCTTGTTTCGGGTTTGATCCCGTTTGAGGTCAAGGAAGATTTTTAATGCTAAACATCTCTTGGATAGTTGGCAAAACTATAGATCCCATGCCAATGTGATGTGTGACATGACAAAGAGCTCTTCCAAACCCTTAGATTTGACTAAATTCTAGTCGGGTAGTGTTAACAGCAATAGCTATCGATGCCCATTGAAATCCCTAGCACACGCAAACTTAGACTTCACTCAATAAATAAATAAATACTAAATCGAATTCCTTTAACCCTATCATATCATCTGGTGTCTTAAACTTACAAAGAATCAAACATGAACGAGGTTTGAACGTATGTCCTACTGAATCGCCTTCAAGCTGATACAAAGAGTAAGTTCATGTTTCTTTAACGGTATTGCAGCCACGAGAGCCTCTTAGTTGATGCCAAGAGTAGCGATTTTCTTCAAGTACTCGGACTTGACATACCTTTTATTTGCATTGTTGCCAACCATCAACAAAGAACTTAATGTAGAAATTCCCTACAGCTCCTGAGCCCCACTTGCAAAAATCGGCAAACCTCTCCCTGCGAGCACTATACTGTCGGAGCATACAACGTCATCGCCAACGCTTACCACAACACGGAGTGTTTTCCCCTTTTCTCTTCCTCTTAGTTGTTGACAGGTACTTAGAACAATATACCTGACGTGTTTCTATCAGTACCCTCAAGCTGATATCGTGAAAGCATTACTAATAAGTACACAAATGAGGCAATTCATGAGTCCCTTAAATTGCCCTCCTCTGACCCTCTACCTTTCTTATCAATCTGGGTTTCACAGTAGTTTCTAGGGTTTAATGAAATGCCAAAACCACACTAATAAACCACAAACCTTTTGTAAATTTGCTTTCACTCTAATTATTATCCAAGCCCCAAAATCACTGTTTTAAATATGAGATAGAAGAACTCTGATAAAGTTTTTTTTTTTTAACAGGGAAAATTTTTTTATCCGAGCCCGAAAATCCCTAAGCGAATACGAAAAAGAAGAAAATCGGCGATCGGTAAGCATTGGATCTTTTAGTGCGGGATCTTTCGAGGAAACAATCCCATCGGAGGTAGATTCGGTCGATGAGTTTTCAATCGTTGACGTAGCATCGGCCCATTTTTTATTTGAATCTCCAAGAAGTAAAGTGGATTCGCTTGAATCTTCTTCTTCGAGTAGCAATTACAGCGCAATGATTTTATCAATGAACGACCTTGAAATTAGTTTATTTGCCGACAGAAGTTTACAAAAAATCACCAGTGCTCATGAAGTCGACAATCATTATGGCTCAAAGCGTAATTAAAAAACTTTTTAATAGGTTTATTTTTATAAAAAAAAAATACACATTTCAGATATTAAAAACCATGTGTCCACCCCTTTACCAACTTACTTCGGAGAATCGAACGCGTTTACGTTAGAGATAGCGGCATCGAAACCCGAACATGAAATCGAATCCTTAGCGTTACTTCTGGAAGCGGGATTCGAATGTTTTCCCGACAGGGATTATTGCATTCTTTCGGTGCCATCCACGTGTCCACCTTTCCCACTATTAAAGAATTTCGCGAAAGTATCACCCAGGTCAATTTCAACGTATCCACACGAACTTTACGCGCTCCATCGTAATTCAGTTTTAAGTAAAATACAGGTTCGTGTGGCCGTTAAATACGATATACCAGACGTAGAAAATTTAATATCGACTATGGTAAAAACGGAAATATTTATGGCGCACTTTACGCTCGCCGTTAGTGAAGACGAACACTACAGGGCGTATTTGTTATTAAGTGAGGATCAGATCGTCGGCGTTGCCATTCTCAGGGAAGAAGTAGATTTCGAATATCTTAAAAGCCACTACGAGTTGACGATTTGGCTCGATGAGAATCACCACAAATCCGGTTCGCATGGTCTTTTGGAACACCTCACTTTGTCTCCGATTTTCTATAGGCACGCCTGTTTCTTCCTGAGAGAAATCCACAGATTAAGTGACTATTCCGTTCTATATTATTGCATACACCCTTCAGATACGACCGCTAGCCATCGTCAGCGCTCACTTTGTTGCGTTATGAGTGACCTTGTACCCATTACACCTCGACCAAAACCCGAATTTAACCACAGCGATTTGGAAGGATGCAGTCCTAGCGACGTGGTGCATCGTATTGACCCACCATTTGCTTTGTACATCTCAACGGCTCGCCATTCTAATCTACCACGTTACGAGATAAACACACGGATCGTGGTAATTGGAAGCAGCGACATCGCCGTAGCCTTCTTGGAGTCTTTGATTTGCGGCTGGAGCACAAATTACCACATAATCTTTACGAACGTGACCGTGGTTTCCCCGCATGGACTCAACTATCAGAAACCGGACCACAGAATACGTGACATGTTGTTCGTCACTAAAAATAATTACAATTACCGTTACATGAAGTTAATTTCGTTGAGAACGTACATTAATCTCGTGTCAGCGGCTATGACCGGCATTGACAGGAAGAACAAGCTGGTTATCGTTAACATTAACAAATGTATTAGCTACGATTTGCTCTTTCTTATGTGTGGGAAACAGTTTACAAGGCCGGTGAGTTCAATGAAGGATGATAAGAAGAAAATGGTGACAGAGTTTCCTGTGAATGTGTTCTTGGTCAACACCGACATAGATGGCATGCACGCTTTGACTAAATTGAAGGAGTTTGTCGAAGAGGATCCCAAACAGGACTGTAAGTATAACATGAGAAGGCTCATCTTTCCAGAATTAATCAGTTTTGGCAGAACAAGTTTTCTCAAATTGACTACGTTCCCTAAATCACCAACCATCAATTTCTATAATTTTACAGACACGGTAGTAGTTTATGGCTACGTAATGGAAGCCTATTGCTGTTTGGCAGCCCTTATTGAATTTGGAGTCCCACCAGAAAACATCACATTTGTAAAACCATACCCAGATATATCGGAAAATAAATCCGAAGCCCACATCCACAATTTCCCCGATCCAGAAGTCGATGAAGCCGTACACGAATCGATAAGGACGGAAGGAATTAAAATGTACCAATCTTATTATTTTTGCGAATGGTCGATTAATAAGGAGTTAAATCGCGTAACTTGCGTGAAATTCGAATCGCAAACGAGACGAATCGAAGTGGACTGCCTCGCCATGTTTATGTACAACGATAAAACGGTCAGTGCCAGGACGTTTATGGCCATTAGTAAAGCTGGACTTGTTTTCGATGGGGGGTTAGTTATAGGACCAGACTGTAGAACTAACGATCCCAATATTTATGCGGCAGGAACGATAACGAAGTACTCCAGGCGATATTACGCCGATCATCTCGCCCATAAATACTACAACTTGGAAGAAATCGGCCGGTCGCTTGGCCAACAGATTAGAAAAAAGTTAATTCCGTCCTTCGACGAAGATTCAGAACGAAATCCTATTGCATGTACGCCAGGGAATTTGTTGGTTCCTGTTTATAAACAGCCTTTGATGACCTTTTGCCGTTTACCGGGAAATTTACGTTATCTTTCCGTAACCAAGCCAGGTAAAGCCATTCCTTTGGAGGTGGCAATGGGCAGTGCCGATTTTGTACGTATCAATCTATAAATTATTACTGTTATGGACAACATTTTAATTTAAGGGGCTAGTATTTGTTACCGGGGACTGCAAGCAATTGGACAAGCAAGGTTACTTTAGCCTACATCTAAATCAATATGGCACAGTTGAAACCATAACATGTTTGGCCAAATTCGTAAGTTTTCTACAATTTCTCGACTTAAATTCACTTCAAATATACTTGCAGGACATCGACAGGAAAAATTTGACATCTTTATGGGGAAAACATGAGAAATTACTTAATAATCTTCAGACACGTTTCGAAATGGTACTCATAGCTGATTTATTCGAGTATTTCAGAGAACCGTGGAGCTGTGCCATTTATCACGATCGATTTCCTTTGCTCGAGAAGGGCATAAACGAGTTACTGACGTGTTTGACGGTAATATTTGTCACGACGTCCACAGTCTTCTTGATTTTGACACAAAACGTTTGTATCCAGACTGAGCAGATGTCAGTTTCAGGGTTGCTCTGCACGACGCCACTTACCGACGGAAATCATCATTGTCATTGGACGCAATACTGATCATGCGCATTAACAGCTTTTAATGACCTATCTCTGTAGTTAAATTTCAAACTAAAGTTAGTAACTAGCGCCGCGCCGTACGGAGTAAGCCGGTTTTGTGATGTTTTTAAAAAATAATCCTAACCTTTTACGTAAAAATTGAGAAGACTGTGGCGACGTCTGTGTATAGCGTCAATAAGCATTCCAGGCTCTCTCCTAACCTTAGGTTAAACGTAATAGTTTTAAAGTTACTTACTCTTTGCTCTCGCCACTTGCTTTTCCTTTTTCCATTCATTTCCTACTCTTTTTTCCATTTCCGCTCCCAATTAGCCAATCTCTCCCAGTTTCTCCTACTTTATCCCTCTGCATCTCCCTTTTTATCTAGTCTCTGGGCTCATTTTTACATTTCTTCTAGTCTAATCTCGAAAATAGTTTTCTATCCCTCACTTTTACTTTCCTTCCCGTCCTCTCACCATTTTTAACACCATCTAAATTTAAATACGCAATGTTTAATTTTCAGGAAGTTGAAGGAGACTCCCCGATCGAAGACTTAATGAAGATGTTTAAAAAGAACGAATGGAGAAATGTAATATAATTCTTATAAATTTGTAATAAATGCTAAAAACTATTACTGTTTAGCTAAGCGTTGATCAGCATGAAGAAGTGGAAGAAAAATTTATGAATTCTCCTTACTACAAGCTGTTAGAACAGAAGGTGCTGGATTTTATACGAGATAACATCACGTTTTTGCCTATGTATGCACATCCGATGCTCGTGAGGATGTTATTGCAAGGATATGAAAATAGTCCTCTATTTGAACCACAATAATAACCATTTACTTATTTATATTTTGTTTTAGAATGTATTTAAAGCAAATACAGCCTTTTACAATTTGAAGTTTCGTTGTGCGCTTTCACCTTGGTGCATTAGCCAGGTTTATAGAAACATTAAAAATGTCATACCTTTCAGTTACAATTTCGGCAAAAAAATACTGAATCAATTAATCAGCATATATTCAATCAGAAAAAGTCCTTCGGCATCCCAGAAAATTGTGTTTTGGTGATGGAGAGCCCACTGCATGGATTCTTGTTTAGTGGGAGCATCCCAGTGATGTACCCAAGTGTCATCCCAAAAATCTTCTTGACAAGAATAACACTTTTCCTACAAAATCTAATCACAAACCATCAGTTTGGATTTAGAGATTTACAGAGGAACATAGTACAATAAGTACAGCAGGGGCACAGGATATTAAAACAATGAACAACAATTAAGAAAACAAAGAATACTGTTCTATGGCTTTTCTGCATATTACGCAAAACTTTGACAAAGAATGGCCTAAAACAACGTCTCTCAACATAAATATGGGTAGCGTTAAATTTTTGATAGGTTATGAAATGAAAACTGCTATCTTGCGTCAAAGAAAGAAATTGTCCAGAGCATCATCCATTCATTCATCATTAGAAACTCCATCTTATGACAAGAACAGGTTCAGGAAAATGTGTTGGGATTAATGCTGTATTTATTGTACAGTGCTAACCCTCCCACTACAAACCTAACAGAAACAGCTATTTTTGTCGTCGATACATATATTATGACAGCTCACTACAATCCAGAAACCAGATGAGTACCAGCTAGATCTCGAGAACCACCCTAAGGGAAAAAATACGAGACTGGCAAATTGCAAATAAAATTGTCAGCTTCAATAGCAATAGCCCATTATTTCTTTTAAAGCATATAAAGGATCTACTTGGCAGAAACTAAGAATTAGCTTGATTTCTAAACCAGGAAGAGACTTCCCCCAGGCAAAGGTATGCAGACCTATCACTTTATCAGCTTTTATGCTGAAGCTGATGGAAAAACTGATCGGGGAAAAAGACTGCTCTTTACCAATAGTATTTGTTGGTTTTGCTATAAATAACAGCTCCAAAAGCTTTCTCCGGTGCATTACAGGAATCACGGAGTTCCAGTTCCATCTTGGCAGGGTGATTTCCGCCAGTAATGGTAGTTACTCGCACCTTATTTTTCAAGTACTGGTTGGTCCCATTCTAGTTGAATTACCCAAAGTTGTTGCATAAGTAACTTAGTTGTGATTACAACAGGTGCCAACCATTCATGGGTCGAACAGTTTTGCAATGTCAGACAATATTGCTCTTTTGGTTAATTCTGTACTTGACGGTGTAGACTCCTAGCGATTTTATTGTTCTATCTTCGGTATTTCAGTAGGTCTTTGGTCCTTGATTCTTCTGAGAATTTTAGTAGTTCTGAATCGTTGGTAGACCATTTTCTCAAGGTGAAACCTCCAGAATTCAATAGTTGAAGTTGAATGGCCTCTTCTATGGAGTTGGTTCCTGACATCCACGTAAAAATCTCAGATGAGCATATCCGCTGCTTGTGGATAAATTCTTCTCTCACCTTTTACCGCCTGCTGTAGAGTTTTAACTGCCTAATAGGGTGCTGCAGTTGTACCATACGTGACGGTTGTTAAGCTGTCTTGATGTCTACAATAAACACGAGCAGTACGAGAGAAAAACTATTCTAAGTACTGCAAGCGAGAAGTGTCATACAATACAGCGCTGCAATGTCTACAAGAAGCAACTCCATATTTGGCTGGACAAAGAACAACCAAAGCCAGATGCACCAAAAATGCCACTACAACTGCTGAAACATCTTCATAAAACGAAGAAACTGCAACCAATTGCTGAAGAGAATTGAGGAGGCAATTAATCATCAGGAAATTGCTTTGATGGCTTTTCTTGATATAGATGGAGCTTTTAATCATACTTCCTGCGAGTCAATAATAGCAGCAGTGAGGAATCGTGGAGTAGAGTAGTAGACACCATGTGTAGGTGAATGAGCAATATGCTACAGAATAGAAGAATACAATGAACCCTATCAAGTGAGACGATGGAGATAGTAGCTGCACAAAGGGGGAGTCTTATCACCCTTGCTGTGGAACCTGGTAATGGATTAACCCATAGTCGAGCCAAACTGTGAGGGCTATTTTGCCGACGATACTTAGCTCAGATAAATTTAACAACACAGTCCCAGAACTCATGCAAAAAGCTCTTGAAACTGTGGAAAGATGGTGTGCCCGAGAAAACCTAAGCGTAAATCTTCAGAAAATGGGACTGGTTCTATTTACAAGAAGAAGTTAAAACTGCCAGATCATCCTGGATGTTAAACTAACCTGGAAATGACATATTAAAAAACCGTTAATAAAGGAAAAACACTTCTTATGGTAACAAAGCGAACACTGCGGACTTAAACCATGAATGATTCACTGTTATAGTGAGACCTATCTATGGTTATCTACGGATCGTTTGCGTGGTGGCAAAAAATTAGACAGAGGCAAGCCAAACTGGAGATATCTAAACTCCAAAGGTTTGTCTGGTTGTGTATTAAGGGAGTGATGAGAAGCACTCCAACTGCTGCCATTGAAACCCTACTAAACCTGCCTCCCTTAGATATCCTAATCAAGGCAGAGGCAAGAATGCCGGCATTCAAGCTGAGATACAATGATAATTAAAACTATTTGAAGTGAATTAGTTTTTTATTTTACAATTAACTAATGTCAGTTCTAAATAATGCAATACTAATAACAATGTAGTGGCACATAAAACTATACATGCAAACAAATTTCAAAGGTAACTAGATCTGCTAATTGATTTTAGAACGCCCGGTATAACTCAGCCTGCAATAAATAGCAGTCTTATAAGACCGTGCTTGATACATTTGTAAATTGACTTTTTTCAAGCATGGCCCCAGAGATACGTACTGCAAGTGTAAAAAGCAGTACATATCGCCGGAGATATGTATCGTAAATTACGCCAAAATTTGAAATTTGTACTAGCACTCATGTATTAGCTATGGTAACCTGAGAACAACGTCTTTTGTGACGTTTTTCCATGACGAAATGGAATTAATTAACGAATATACCAGAAAAATCCAAACTAGTCGCTAATAAATCACAGTTCTTTAAATTAACACATTAGTAAGTTGATTGCGCACAGGCTAAAATAAATATCAGTTTCACAAACAGGTTATGCCGTATATTTGTGAATTAAACATTTATGATTTGCTTGTCTTCTATCTTGTAAACAACTTTTTAATAGCAAACTTACTTTAATTGCGATTGTAATTATATAAAATTGCTATGTATAGTTCATGCAAGTTCCGTGGAATTTTTGCTTGTTTACTATGAATTGATTAAAGTTTAAAAAAGTTCCAAAAATTCGCCAAGCTTTCTTACATTTGCATTTTTTTACAAAAAGATACAACATTTAAATTTGTAACTAAAACAAACTAAAAGCTTTAACAATTCCGTGTTTTGAAATGTAAGACATTTACTTAAAATTCTTGTCATTTGTAACCGGTCTGATTAGGTTTTCATGTTTATGTATTTCTAAAAGGCCAAACGCTGGAAAACATTGAGGCTTTATCGCTTTATGAATTAATTAAGCACGATTAAACCGACATCCTTCAACAAATTGTCTACATTATTTTTCTTTATTGTAATTAACCCCAACTAATTGATAGGATCTTTGGGGATTGAATAATTTAATCTGTAATTCGATTCTTTCTGGTTTTTTAGGTCACGTATAACCCGTGTTTGAAGTTTGTTTCCTTTCTTTTGTAATTTGTTAAGTTAATGACACGGTGAAATATCGTCGTTTGTTATGGATTAGTTGTTGGGCAAAAAATTTTATTTCATGTAGGTATCGGATATTAGGTTTCATTCTTAGTGTTTTGTTTAGGCCAGAAGCGTAGTCAAAACTCTCAAATATGGGATTATCAAAGTTTTTTCTCGAAGTGTAACCTTAAATAATGTAACAATTTTGAAAAAAGTTTAGTGGGTCTGTGTGTATTTTTTACAATAATAATAAACTTAATACTAATAAAATCAGTAAAACGATAAACGAAACTAACACTATAATTACAGTCATTTGTATACGACGAAACCACTATGCTCTCGAAAGCATCTCTAAGGTATTTTCGTAGCGTACGCATCTCGAGAGTCCTAGAATTTTCTCGTTGTTCTCGAATTTGTTTAGGAATTGTTTCAAATTTTCGGTCTAAGTGATGTAAAACTAATAAACCAGAGTTCACGGGTTCTGATGTCGGCCGTAAAAAAATTCATGGGCCTTTGGTCGGGGAAACAAATCTTTTGTAATTTTCTTCAAATATTGCTTATATTTGAAATTGAAAGTACCGATCCTGTAAAGATCGTCCTGAAAAACAGATTCGTGATTCGCGAAAAAATCCTAAATAATTATTACAGTTGTTGTGTTTTCGTCTCATAAATAAAATTACATTTGGAACATTCAAAAATAACTAATTTTAGATTTAAGACAATTTACAAAGTCTTTGTAAAGTAAAAGGTTGTGAATAAGAGATAACCGCTTTATTCTTGCTACATAAATTGATAGTATATTGTCATTTTTATGTGTCGAATGTTTTACCATATACGACAGTTATAAAAGCTATAAACTAATACTTAAACAAGCTTATCTATACTCGGTGTGTAGGTACATAAATACCATAGAATAACCGAAACTAAAACATTATAGATTAGCGAGTAAAAAGAACGTGCTAATCACTTATTCAGAATACTTCATTGTAATTTCCATGAATAATGTGCATTTATAGATAATAATTAATATTAAAATAAACTAATAAACTGCAAATTCTTAATCTTATTATACATATACAAAGTTATCATTAAGCTATTTGTGGATTTCAATCGTCACGCTCGTGGCTCAAGTGGCTCAGCGTGCTTCTGACCACTGAGATAGCCCGGGTTCAATTCCCAGGGTTACACATACACCGAAAACACCCGATCGCTTCGATCGGAAGGCAATGGCAAATCACCGAGGTATTTCTGCCTAGTAAGTATTCTCTGGCAAGCACTTCCGTGGTTCGGAGCCAACGTAAAACTGTAGGTCCCCTGTCTCTAGGCTACTTGACACGCACACCACAGGCATATGGAGGGAAGACGGTAACGCCTTGCAAAAAAATAGCATGCTGTGGCAATAAAATCAGATTAATTTAGTGCCAAAAAATTAGTATTGCTGATATTTCCTGTTTTAGAATAATCGTTGAATTAAAATTATTTTGATATTCCACTAATTTTGATTTATTTACAAACAGCGCATCGAACATAACCTTTACACACCACAAAAAATTAAATCTAAGGTCCCCAAATGTTGATAATTCGCAGCCACAGTGACGTTGCCTACATATAGGTTAAAACAATGCATTGATGAGTTCTTTTTAAAAGTATACATAGGCGACATGTATCTCCAGTATCAGTCTTGGACCCATCTGTGTACCAGATTTGCCTACCTGCCTGACTGCGAAGTTGTCAATATTAAAACGACCGTAATTTTTTGTTTTGCCGACCTATCACTCCCAGTAAAAGGTGGGGCAGTGAAAATTATTATCGTAAACCAAATGTTTCCCTCCAAGGCAAAGGCACAGTAGTAACTAACATCACAGACCAGTATACACCTCTGGTCTGTGCTAACATTAAATGTAAAAATCAAGCATGGGTAGTTCCCTTTTTATTGGCAATGACAGTGCTTCGGCAACATGTAAGGCAATTTAACATGTTAATAATTGATTTTTACATCAAAATCCCTAACCTAACTTCGTTAAACAATTGGTCACGATCTACTGTTTAATTTCCATAGCTACCTATGTTGTTCTACTTATTTTGTAAGCTCTACGGTATTTATTTACAGTTAATTAAAACATGTAAGACCGGTAAAAGCAATTAAAGCAACATATTGCAATGTTTCTGGTTATTTTTATATTTTATCTGTTTATTCATTTACGAAGCATTTAACTGTAAGTTTTTATATCAACGTTTTGCACTTAAATGAGTAACAACTTTCATAGCGCACAGGATATTATGCTATCACCTCAAGGTTGTTTATTAGGAACAGTAATTTGTTTACGTACTTTTATTATGTATAAACGGTTTTAATTTGTGATTATCGAAATCGACCTACATTTATAAACAAGTGAGAGTTATTTTTAAATGTAATAACGTTAGAATTACAGGAGGCCGATACATTGTTCATGAAAAACAGTCGAATTTAAATCAATTGTTTACAGAACATCAATTTGTAACTATGTTTACGTTGAAGCCAAATTCTGAGTAAAAATTAAATACGATGTATTCACAGAATTTGTAAACAATAGAAGGCCATGATTTTAAGTTAGTAGATTGGTATTAAATTTATTTAAAAATTGCACACCCTTTTATTTTGTCAGACGAAATGTTAGGTTATGTCAACGATACCCTGTTACGTTAGAATTGCTCACTCTTTGATCTAACTTGAATATCAAAATCAAGTTTATATCTGGCAACGCTGCCTTTTTGGTAGATCACTTCCCAAAAAATCACGGTGGTTTTTCAAGTCTAGTTTATAGCTACAAGTTCCACTCTGCACCCAAGACCTTGGTCTGCAGCTACAAAGATATTTTAAACGACTCGGTATGGTTTTTTTAATAACATACACCGAAGGAGGTTCACGGATACAGGATACAGATACAGATACATGTGTATTTTTAGATGAAGATTGGGAGTCCTTTTGTTAAAAAAAGTAAACTTGTTTGATTAATAAAATCAGCTCAAGCGCTATCGTCGCCTGCGTCGATTCAAAACGGGGTTTATAAAGCCTGCCGAATAGGGCCGTTTGACAGTTAATCGACTAGTTCAAATTTTCTCCGTGGCGCTACTTATCCTTTCACTGACAGCTGTATTTCTAATTTAAATTTGTTAATTTTTGGTTATTCGTTTAGTTATACGACAAAAAGTACGTTCTAAAAATGTCTTTTTGCATTCCTCCTTGCCATAATTCTACAGATTTAGTTTTATATTTAAGCTAAATAACCAGTCCAATCCCTGGAAGGTCTTCCTGGTTTGTGCCGAGGAAAAGTAGTAAGTATCTGCACCCTTCTTACACTCCTATTTAGTTAATTTTTACACAGTCTCATAAGGTTCTGAAAACCTGCATACAATTGAAATTTATATTGTAATACACTTTCTGGATTAAATATTAAACATCCAATAACCCGTATTTGTTGTAAATCGTAAAAAATCAAAGCCAGTTGACAGCTGTCAACGATGGATAACTAGCGCCAAAAGCAAGCAGTGGCAAAAATTTGCATAATGGCCATTTTTGCTATTCGGCAGGCTTTATAAACTCCGTTTTTAATCAACGCAGGCGACGAGCGCTATCTACCCGATAGTTAACTTCATAACAGATGGCGCTATAAGCTGTAGGTTTATATAAGTAGAGGGGATATAAACAGTGTTGCCAATTTGGATGTTTTATCGTCAATTTGCAACAAAACTGGCAATTTTGGATACAAGAGTAGTAACGGAGTGTAGGCGTAAAAAAACCTAAAATCAGAACATTTTAATTGGTTTCAATTAACTCCAAACATTCAGGAAAAGTATCCTTTACAACAACATTTGTTCTCCAAAACGATATTTTAGAAAAATAAAACTTAAAACTGATTATTTCTACAACCGTTGTGTGCAGTTGCTCGTCACGTGTAAACATACAGAATGAACATTAAAGGCCATTTAATTATTTAATACCAACCAATTAGGTTTAGCCAACTTTAAAGATGGTTCGCTAACAAGAATAGCTAAAGTTATGAATAGAAACCTGCAACACATTTTTTTCTGCATTTTAAATATCACGGACTTGGACCACAGGAATCGAACCCGAGACTTTTCGTTAACAAGGTAATCTTGCTAGTTATTATTATTATTTACATAGTTTGCAAAACTTCTTCAAATATTTATTGATATTCTGACAACATAAAATGTTCTAAATTTGTAATTGGCATGAACTTAATTGAATTGTGAACAATCCACCTACAGTGTACTCTCTCTTAGCGGATACTCCTCATAAGCGGACATCTCTTTTAAGCGGACGTTTTCTCGGGAAGCGAAAAAATACAATAGCTTTGCTAATAAAAATGTTCCTCTTAAGCGGTCTCTCTTAACCGGACACAGACACTAAATCGCATCGTTAACCTTGTATTCAGCTCCTCTTGTGCGGACAGTCTGTGTGTTGTGTGGCGCCCGGTGGCTAATTTTCGTGATATATTATCGGATAAGCCCTGCAGTCGGCGTGGATGTATGAAGTGTAATACTTAGGAACAACTAATAGCAAATTTATACAATAACAAAAACAGTAAAACAACAAAACTAAAACTAAATTACGATAATTTATGTACAACGAAAGAGATCTATTATTTCACTAATATTTATATTCAACGTTCGCTTCCTAGATGTGGTTGTGACCGGACTAGATAAATCCGCTCCTTCAAATGCGCCTATATTCTATCGCACGTTTCTAGTCGATTCTCAAACACAAATGCATCTCGAGATTTCCAGAATTCAGTGGTAGCTTTGACATTGCTCCAAAAGCACGCCAACCGATGACGTATTTCGTTACACTATTAATCAGAGCTAACTAAATATTTAGAGATCCTTTGGAAATACATTTTTAATTGGCGCCAATAGCCGAAAGCCAGTGGTTTTGATCTTTTGATCCCAGCGGGTGTCACAAAAGTAAAGACGATAAACAGCCTCGTTTTAAATTGAAATAAATAAAATCGAGGCCTGCTCCTTTTAGTACGACCGTGGAAACTCTTTCAGATTAACTCTTATTAAAAAAACAGAAACTTTCTAAAATATCAATTTCAAATTTGACACACACAATACACATCATACATGATTAATGATTACCATTTGGTAATATAATATATGTAATAATAATATTTTCATAAATAGGTAGGTACTCTATATTTTTGTGGCATTTTGTTTTGTTTTTAATATTGTAATATGTAAGGTATTTTCAATGTAGTTTTATTTTTGAATTACCCTGTATATCTACTATTAAATTCTTGTTGTGCTATGAATTGGACGTTTTTCTAAAGTGAATTACAGAATTTAATTTGTTGTAAACTTAGCGCTTCAGTCTGGCTTTTCATATTCATCACCCTAATGGGTTCTTAGTTAATAATTAAACGACCTTTAATTTTCATTCTGTTCAATGTAACGCACATGTTTACACTTAACGAGTAACTGCACACGTCACTTTTAGGAATAATCAGTTTTTAAGCTTTATTTTATAACACATGCTTGCAAAATATTTTTTTAATACGCAAATATGTAAATTTCAGGTTTTAACCCATATTTTTTCAAGCAAAATTTTGTTTATCTATTTATTGCGCGAAATTTAATCTGGCGGGTGTTTATTGTTAATATACCGGGTATCAATGAAACCTCCTATTTTTTGATTATATGTATATTAAGACATCAAAATTAAATTTGGTATATGTGTTATACTATTAAAGCTGCATTAGTATTAAGTATGAAACATTTTGAGGGCAAAGTAGCAAGTAGGTCACTTGTTTTCTGTTCTTCATTTGTTTTAATTATTTTGAAACCCAGTGCCTAGATTTAAATGTACAAAATACCATTTTTCTGAATGGAGAATGTTATTGTAAATTAAATTTTCAGATTAATGCTACGTTATTGCTATCAATTAATTCCGTAAAATGTACTTGTTTTCAATATCCTAATATACCACCATATAGTTCAAGGCTAGCAACCTTGTTACTATTTCTTTATATTGCTACAAAAACGGAGCAAAAAGGGTTAATTAAGTAATGTCCCACCATGGTGTCATTTGAAAAAAGAGTTGAGTTATTCTTGAAAAATCACTTTTGCCAACTTTGGGCCATTCTAACAAGACCAACATAAATTCTAAATCAATGAGTGTTGAATGTTGGGGTTCCCTGACTTTCATTTTATAATATTCTGCAAACATTTATCTTTCTGTCAAAATATTTCAAACTTGATATTGTAACAAAGACGAATATTAAAATATTAACCAAAGCTTGAATTGCATTCAAGTTGTTAAATTAACTTGTACACGAGTGTTGATGTGACGTCATTCACTTACTAAGGTCATTAACTGAATAGAGGCACACGTGCGGCGTATCGAGTTATAGCGTTTAAGATTGCTAGGAAAATCACGTGCTTTAATGCAGTTTTAAAAATACCCACGTGTAAGATTGTAACGGTTCATTTTCCGTTATATTATTTTGCTCCTTTCAATTGCTTATTTACGGTGAATGCATTTATTGAACCTCTATTTATTATATATTCACTGGTAAAAGATTACGTTTTTAGTGACTTTTTGGTTTTGAGTAGGTTTTCTGATTTGGTTAGAGAGTGTCATGCGCGTTTGATGATAGGCGTTGCGTTCGAGAAATCTTGGCTTTTTCCGTTTGGGTGGTCTGCCGAAGCAGTTGAGTTTGGTGAAATTTATCCCGAAGTTACCTATTTAATTCTAATAGAATTTTCGTAATTATAACTTCCGAGATTTTCGGTTTTGTTTCACGTTGTGAAATTATTTTTTAGAAGCACCAAGATTGTGGTGGTAAGTGGAGATTTTTGTCTTATCATTGAACGCACGTGTTAATGGCGACTTTGTTACAGCTTCTTTCTTTTCGTTTGGTTTTATTTTCCATTACTTTACCGTACTCCGGCTCTTTTGGTTATTGCCTTTTTGCGGCTGCATTATTTATGGAGTTGAAGGATGCGGTAGTATTGAAAAATTATTTATCATTGCTGGTTATTCGCCACTCGATCGCTTGGAGGATTCAAGGTCGGTGTTTATTGAATTGTTAAGTGTCGTCGAATTTACCTGGTTTTATTCCATTTTATTAAATTTCTTAATTTTTAACTTTGCTTTACTTAAATATTTGTACAATTGAATTGAATTTTAACGCCTTCAGCTAATTTAATTTGCATTAATATTAATTATTTCATATTCATCTTTTTCGCTTCACGAAATAAATTTATATTTTTGTTGTAATATTCTGTAACGCTTTAGGTTGGTTTTTCCATTTTATTTTATTAGCATAACGAATTTGCGTGTTTTTTTTCAAGGTAATAAGCTTGAGTTTAAACAAGGCTATTGCTATTTATTTTTGATCGTTCATTTTTATTAGACTTGTTTTCACTCAGGTAATAAAGGTAAGCGCTTATTTTTTATTTATCCACCTTGATCGTTTTTTTTTCATTCATGTATATCTTTCTTTAATTCAACTAACGTTGATATTTAGTTTTTTTTGGTTCCTTTGAAATTAACCTAAGCGAATTGTTTTGTATGTTTGATTGAATATTTTTGGCTTTTACGTTTTCCATTTAATTTGTCTATTGTTAAATATTTTGAATTTATTAAAATTACTTATTTGTATTTCTATATTTTTTTGAAAACTGAAAAGTTTTCTGGCGCCCAATTTTTTTCATTTTTTATTAGTATTCACTTTATGAGTTTTAACTTTGATAAGGCAATCCTCGGCGATCTACGGCCCTCGCAAACAACTAAGTTAGTCGGCGAATTCTTTTGATTTATTTTATAAGTATACAGGTAGGTGATTATTTTACTTTGTTTCGTTTTTACCTGTTATACTAAATTGGCGCCCAACGTGGGGCTTTCGAGATTGCTACTGGTTTTTTCCCCTTATCATTTTATCATATTTTTTCGACACCTTTGTTCGGACACTTTGTCATTTTATTAATTTGCCACCATGAGTTTCAACGTTAATGCTTTGAGGGGCGATGAACTTTCTTATGAACTAATCTTCCGAGGGATAGATCCCGAATTCATGTCCGTTGACCAAAAGCGCAAGGCTTTACGTGCTAAATTAGCCCTGGAGAAATTAGATACCTCCTTAATAAACAGTTACCCTCTTATTCAGTACGATGTTCCTGGTGAGTTGGATGTTTGTGGAACGAAATTGAGTGAGCTGTCCTCCCAGATCAATAATGTTTTTATTAAAAAACCTACTTCTTCTGAATGTGTGAGACTTGACGCTCGGTTGTCCCATTTATTTGCTAGGTTGAATCGTTTGAAACCCGAAAGTGACTTAGAATACCTTCACGCTGAGAAGGTTAGTCTTTGTTTGGACTTACTGGACTTGGTTAGGAAAATCGTTGACGACGATGAAATCCCTGAAGATGAATCTGAGGTTGAACAACCCGAATCCAATATTGAAGAAGTTTTACCGTTAGCTAACTCCACGAGTCAGCGCCCGCGGGTCTCTTTTTCTGACGTTCAGGTAGTTGATTTATCTCATCCAAGAGCTCCTGTATCTTCGGGTGGTGGTCCAATTGAAGATCCAATTGATGAATTACGTCGTCAACTTGATCGTTTACAACTCTCTAGAGCTACTTCGAATTCTATCACGACTGCTAGTTTACCTTCTTTTACTAAGTCAGTTCCTGTTTGTAAATGGGGTTTAACTTTTACCGGTGACGCTAGTGTTATTGGAGTCAACGCTTTTTTACAACGAGTCGAAGAACTTAGAGTCGCTCGCAATGTTTCTTTTGATCAATTGTTTGCCAGTGCGGTAGATCTATTCTCTGGTCAAGGTCTCGTTTGGTTCCGAGCTGTTAGGAATCGTGTTACTTCATGGTCCGAATTAATTGACAAGTTACGTTTTGACTTTTTGCCTAATGATTTCGACGAAGCATTGTGGGAAGAGATTAAACGACGTAAGCAAGGTTCCGACGAAAAACCAAGTTTGTTTGTAGCCGTACTTTTAAACCTTTTCGACCGTTTAGTAGAGAAGCCTTCTGAGTCAATAAAACTTAAACATATTTTACGTAACTTACAACCATTTTATGCTACTCAACTTTCGTTAACTGAAATTAGAGACGTTGATCAACTTCTTGTTTTGTGTAAACGGTTAGAGGAAGTTAAACTTCAAAATGCTAGGTATAGAAATCCTAACCTTGATTATTCTTTACCTCTCGAACCTGATTTAGCTTACCAACCCAAGAAGAAGCCTCCAAATGTTGTTAGTGCCGAAGTTTTCACTTCTAAACCTGCTTCTACTTCCAAAGTTTTTAAGAAAGTAGCGAATCGAGCCAGGTCTAATACTAAATGTTGGAACTGTCAGGGTACGGGGCATACTTTTCACACCTGCTCTCAATCCAAGACTATCTTTTGTTACGTCTGTGGTAACCCTGGGGTTTATTTTGCCAAATGTTTAAGGTGTCATCAAAAAAACGAGGCTTAGGGATTGGATGTTGCAGCCGATCCATCCCTTCTGTAGAATTATTGAAGGCTGAACTCGAATTATGGCCATCTTGGTTGAACGTGGTACGTAATTTTTGTCTTTCCTCTCCTGAGACTTCAGCTATTTTTGCTAAACGTCCAGACGATAACAGGCCCTATGTTTCGGTTTTTATTAACGGCGAACCTGTTCAAGCTCTCTTCGATTCTGGAGCCAACCAGACTTTGATTGGTAAGAATGGTTTTTACCTAATTCGAAAACACGATCTTAAAATTAATAAAAGTAATTTACCTCTTTCCTTAACCACTGCTGATGGTAATTCGCAGACTATGTTGGGTACTGTATCACTTCCTATTTCTGTTGACGGGGTTTCTAAAACTCTTGACGCCGTTGTTTGTGGTACTATTCCGTCTACTCTTATTTTAGGGATGGATTTTTGCTACTCTTTTGGAGTTAAAACCGACTTTGTTTCTAACCAATTTTCGGTGTCTGAGGTTTCCGCATTACAAGCTATTTGTAGTACTGACGATTTGAGTCCGCAACAGAAATTATTATTGGATGAAATCATTCAAAATTTCACTGAAATTTCAGGTCCCGAGTTAGGTCGAACTGATAGAGTTTGTCATATTATTGATACTGGTGATGCTGATCCCATTAAACAACGTTATTACCCACTTTCTCCTGCTATGCAAGTACATGCTAATGCCGAATTAGATAAGATGTTAGAGAATGGTATTATACGTCCTTCTAAATCTCCTTGGACTTCGCCCATGGTTCTGGTTAAAAAGAAAGATGGTGAATCTTTTCGCCTGTGTTTTGATGGAAGGAAACTGAATTCTGTGACAAAGAAAGATGCTTATCCTATTCCTTTCTTATCAAGTATTTTAGATAAATTAAGAGATGCGCGATTTCTTACGTCAATTGATTTGAAGCAAGCTTTTTATCAGATTCCTCTCCATCCTGATTCACGCGAAAAGACTGCTTTCGTTGTTCCTCGTAGGGGTTTGTTCGAGTATAATGTTATGCCTTTTGGTGTTGCCAACGCTCCCGCTACGCAGCAGCGTTTGATGGATTCTATTTTCGGTCCCTTGCTTGGTGATAACATCTTTGTTTATTTAGACGACATTATCATTGTTTCGAGTACTTTTCAGGAACATTTAAGCATGTTAAAAGAAGTTTACGACCGGTTGAAGAATGCCAATTTAACTGTTAACATTGATAAGTGTGAATTTTGCAGACCTAGTTTGACTTACTTAGGTTTCATCGTTGACAAACATGGATTGCATACAGACCCTAAGAAGGTCCAAGCTATTTCGAATTATCCCAGACCTTCTACTGTAACCGAGGTTAAACGTTTCCTTGGCTTAGCTTCTTGGTATAGGCGTTTCGTACCCAATTTCGCTACTCTTTCTGCTCCTATTTCAGACCTTATTAAAGGACGTGTTAAAAAACAAAAGATTACCTGGACGGAGGAGGCTGAAACTTCTTTCCGTGAAATCAAATTACGATTAACTTCAGCTCCTATTCTTTGTAGCCCTGACTTCACTAAACCCTTTAATATTCAGTGTGACGCTTCGAGTTACGGGTTAGGTTGTATTCTTACGCAAGATGAAGGAGATGATGAAAAGGTCATTGCATACGCTTCACGTACTTTAAATTCTTCTGAACGTAATTACTCTGTGACTGAAAGAGAGTGTTTAGCAGTTATCTTCGGTGTAGAAAAATTTAGAGCATATATTGAGGGAACTCATTTTACAGTTTTTACCGACCACTATTCTTTATTGTGGTTAACTAATATGCGTGAGCCCACTGGTCGTCTTGCTAGGTGGAGTGTTAGACTTTCACAATACTCTTTTGATATTAAACATCGACCGGGCAAACACAACGTTGTTCCCGACGCTTTATCACGAGCTCCTGTCATAGTATCCGCTTTAGAACTTGCTGAAGTTGATTTAGATCCTTGGTACCTGAAGATGATTGACAATGTCCAGAATAATCCTGATAGTTATCCCGGCTGGAGAATTGAAGGCCATAGCTTGTATAAATATACTTCTAATCGACATAATATTACCAGTAATTTGATTGAATGGAAGCAGGTAGTCCCTAAATCAAGACGTAGAGAACTTTTCAAAATTTTTCATGATGAGCCTACCTCCGCTCATTTGGGTGTTTATAAAACGTTTCATAAACTTTGCGAGCAATATTATTGGCCCAAAATGCATGCCGATGTTGTTCGTTATGTCCGTCATTGCGATATTTGTGCGGCTAGTAAAGCTTCTCAGCTTGCTAGACCTGGTTTTATGGGAAAAGAAAAGAAAATTCTATATCCTTTCCAATGTTTGTCCATAGACATTATGGGTCCTTTTCCTCGTTCTAAAAACGGTCATACTAGCATCATCGTTGTGTGTGATTGGCTCACTAAGTTTGTTTTAGTGAAAGCAGTGCGTCAAGCTACCGCTAAATCGGTTGTTAACTTCATTGAGAACGAAGTTTTTCTTATTTTTGGGGTTCCTCAAGTATGTATGGTCGATAACGGTCCACAATTCATTAGTTCTGACTTTAAAAAACTTATGAATAATTACCAAGTTCAACAGGTTTGGTATAATGCTTCTTACCATCCACAGGTTAATTTTGTGGAAAGAGTTAATAGAGTAATTGGTACTGCTCTCCGTTCATATGTAAATGACAATCATCGCACTTGGGATGTTAATCTTTATAAAGTAGCTCATGCTTTACGTAATGCTATTCACGAAGTTATAGGTTTTACTCCTTCTTTTCTTAACTTTGGTCGAACCGTTCCGGTTTCGGGAGATTATTATGGTCGTCTAAAGAATTTTAAAGAGGAAGAACTGACTCTTGACACCCGCGAAGACTTAGTCGCTGATGTTAATCAGTTGTCCGAATTGTATCAAGACGTTCGTAGACGCCTTAACAACGCCTACCAAAGGAATTCTAAATCCTATAACCTTCGTAAACGACCTTTAAGATTTCATCTTAATGATTTAGTTTGGAAACGTAACTACGTTTTGTCAGATGCTTCACGTCATTTTAACCAAAAGTTAGCTCCTAAGTATGTCAAATGTAAAGTTATTAAAGTAATAGGACCTTTAACTTATCAACTTGCGACGGTCCCTGATAATAAACGTGTAGGTGTTTGGCATATTAAGGACCTCAAACCCTGCTTTGGGGAAGAAGAATTTGAAGAATAAATTTAGTGTGAATGTGGGTGAATGCAGTGTGATTGTTGTTGGTTGAGCTGGTAGATATGTTCGGTCATTGACCCTAAGGATTTCTTTATGGTGTTTGTTCGCTCTAACTATCTATATTTTGATATTGACCTTGATTAGGTTATTTTTAGTGTTAGGGGTCGAAAAGCATTTATTTTACTCCTTTATTTATAACCATTTTGGTTTATTTTTGTTTAGGGTGCATTAACACATTCCTTATTTTTAATGCGAACTTATTCTTATTTACCGATTTGTTGGTGCTACTTCCACTGATTATGGATTTATTTTGGGAAGTTTATTTGAGTGGCGGATTTTCTGTAAATTCAACGAACTCATCCGTTGTTAGAGTGGTCAGGCACTTTCGTGTCTTTGATTGAATATTTTTCCTGCGTGTGTTTGTGTCATTTACTTCTCCCTGAAGACCTTTTATCCATGTTTTGGTTAACAGAATCGTCTTCCTTGTACCTTTGTTTTTAGTCTTTTGTCCTCCATCCTTTCCTTTTCCTTCGCTAGCATTTTTGGGTGGTTGGTTAGGGATGCCGGCAGGCCACGGGGGTGTTTTTTCCATTTCCCCATACAAAAGGCACTCTCTAGGGTTTTACCTTCAGGTTGCCCTTGTGTTATTGTGTTCGTGTATTTTATATGTTTTTTGCAATTTTTGATTTCGTTTTCCTACCGTTGGTCACGGTGGCGGTAGTTTCAGTGGGCTAGTCGGTCCTGGACTAGTTTGCTTTACCTTGGCCTAGTGTGGTGGTGGGTTTAAGATTTTTACTGCTACTCACTGAAAGTTACCTACGTTCACTGATGTATTCTTTCGGGAACCAGTGCCGGGTGGTTCAAGGTGGTAGTAGTTTCATTTGTTTTTCGGCTTGATTCCATTTTGAAATTTTCTGTTGTCTTTTTAGTCAGCCACACGAAACCAACCCTCCTACCTTCTCCTTCTTCTGTGGTTGTTTTGTGCCGTTTTCTCCCATTTTTTTATTGTTTTTTCTCGGTGCTGCCATGCTATTGCTCATCTATTTTTTGTTCATTAGTGGAGCTAACACTAGTTGTGTTAGGGTGGTCGGTTGGCTCACCGGCGCAGCAGTTTTCATCCATGCAGCGAGGGGTCAACTGGCATTTGTTTTGTCATTTTTTAGATGAGCAATGGTTGGGTCAGTACTGTGTTTTTTTTCTCTTCTTTATTTTATTTTTTTAGTCCTTTGTTCTCCTTTCATGTTCCTCATTTTCTCCGGACCTTATTTTTCTCCAGTTCTATCTCTGGTGAGTTTTCTCCTCTGATCGATGGTTTCTACTTTCGTCGTCTTGGTTGGGGGGAGTGTAACGGTTCATTTTCCGTTATATTATTTTGCTCCTTTCAATTGCTTATTTACGGTGAATGCATTTATTGAACCTCTATTTATTATATATTCACTGGTAAAAGATTACGTTTTTAGTGACTTTTTGGTTTTGAGTAGGTTTTCTGATTTGGTTAGAGAGTGTCATGCGCGTTTGATGATAGGCGTTGCGTTCGAGAAATCTTGGCTTTTTCCGTTTGGGTGGTCTGCCGAAGCAGTTGAGTTTGGTGAAATTTATCCCGAAGTTACCTATTTAATTCTAATAGAATTTTCGTAATTATAACTTCCGAGATTTTCGGTTTTGTTTCACGTTGTGAAATTATTTTTTAGAAGCACCAAGATTGTGGTGGTAAGTGGAGATTTTTGTCTTATCATTGAACGCACGTGTTAATGGCGACTTTGTTACAGCTTCTTTCTTTTCGTTTGGTTTTATTTTCCATTACTTTACCGTACTCCGGCTCTTTTGGTTATTGCCTTTTTGCGGCTGCATTATTTATGGAGTTGAAGGATGCGGTAGTATTGAAAAATTATTTATCATTGCTGGTTATTCGCCACTCGATCGCTTGGAGGATTCAAGGTCGGTGTTTATTGAATTGTTAAGTGTCGTCGAATTTACCTGGTTTTATTCCATTTTATTAAATTTCTTAATTTTTAACTTTGCTTTACTTAAATATTTGTACAATTGAATTGAATTTTAACGCCTTCAGCTAATTTAATTTGCATTAATATTAATTATTTCATATTCATCTTTTTCGCTTCACGAAATAAATTTATATTTTTGTTGTAATATTCTGTAACGCTTTAGGTTGGTTTTTCCATTTTATTTTATTAGCATAACGAATTTGCGTGTTTTTTTTCAAGGTAATAAGCTTGAGTTTAAACAAGGCTATTGCTATTTATTTTTGATCGTTCATTTTTATTAGACTTGTTTTCACTCAGGTAATAAAGGTAAGCGCTTATTTTTTATTTATCCACCTTGATCGTTTTTTTTTCATTCATGTATATCTTTCTTTAATTCAACTAACGTTGATATTTAGTTTTTTTTGGTTCCTTTGAAATTAACCTAAGCGAATTGTTTTGTATGTTTGATTGAATATTTTTGGCTTTTACGTTTTCCATTTAATTTGTCTATTGTTAAATATTTTGAATTTATTAAAATTACTTATTTGTATTTCTATATTTTTTTGAAAACTGAAAAGTTTTCTGGCGCCCAATTTTTTTCATTTTTTATTAGTATTCACTTTATGAGTTTTAACTTTGATAAGGCAATCCTCGGCGATCTACGGCCCTCGCAAACAACTAAGTTAGTCGGCGAATTCTTTTGATTTATTTTATAAGTATACAGGTAGGTGATTATTTTACTTTGTTTCGTTTTTACCTGTTATAAGATAAGGTACTAAATATTGTAAGAGGGGGTTCGATTTACTGTATAAAAGCGTAACTCAAATGCATCAGAGCATGGTCATCATCCAAGCAGTACATCGACAGCCGTCAAGATGTGACTACATGTAAGATTGTTTTTATGTTATCTTAAATTACTATTCTGGACTTGTAAAATGTTTGTGTAAAATTATTTAAAGTCATTCTATGGACTTAGAAAATATTTGTGTTAAATTATTTAAATTCATTTCATGTACTTAGTCGTTTTAAATGTGATTGAGACTTAGTTTTATTTTGTATAACTTTAAGATGTAATAAGAACTTAGAGTAATTCATATTTGTTCACGTTGAAGCTGAACTTGTAATCATTTACATCAATGTACTTTGAACTGGGACTTGGAAATATGTATAGTGTCTTGTAAAACTAAAAGTACGTATAGGAAATACATGATTGTTAGTTGAATTTGACTGTTTAATTAAAACCTCTCGCACAGCTAAGCAAACGGAGTTGAGTCAAGTCTCTACCATCAGCATTGGATTAACTTAATTTATTTAGCTTATTATATTATACAGCCCCAACTCACTACGTTACAATATTTTAAAATGTTATGAGTTATAAATTAATTAAGTTTTATGCAGATATAAAATTCAATTAAAAAGAAATGTAAATAAATAATAAGTTAGATAGCTAGGAATATTTATATTGAATTATGTACATTAATAATTGTAACATGTTAAAAATGTAATATTAAGTTAGCTAGAAGGATCTGGTTTAATGATAATGTAATTCGTAATTGAAAATATTTAAATAAGTTCATGTTGAAAATCAAGTTAAACGAATGTGGATAAAATTAACCAGGGCAACGAGAATTTAAAAAAATAATAACAGATGAAAAATACTAAAAACAGATTTTTCTAATTTGAGAAAGTAAAGCTTTAAATGTAAATTAATTTAAAGAAAAACTAGTAAACGATATTAATTATCTATATTAAAGTTATATAGAGTATTTGAGATCCTGTTAATGGATTATTTATATACAAAATTATCATAATTGAAACTAAGTGATGGAAAAATTTGGATAATGCAATTTATAATGGAATTTTGGAAGCTTAATTGAAGAATTTGGAGTGTTACTTATATGTAATTGGACTGGAAGGAGTCTGAAGGTTTGTACTGGATTTGAAAAGTGGGAACATTAAAAAAGAAGTTATATCTTGAAGTAGTCAACAAATGTGAGCGACTTTATTTATAATTAATTTAGATGTTGTTTAGCTAGGGCATATAGGGAATTTATATTGTTTAATTTTCAACTAATATTTTTATTAATAAATCTGTATAACACATTTTAATTTAACTTTATTAATACAAAATAACTAAATGAATTTAGAATTCTTATAAACACCAAATTAAGAACCTCACCAGCGCCTAAGAGATATTGAGTTAGCCGGAGATTAAATTAAAAATAAAAGTAATAAAGAAAATTTCTGTCAGGGTAAGTAAATTTAATTTAAAATTAACTTATAAAACTAGAATAAACCAAACAAAGTATATTTTGACGTAAAACGTGCAGTTGAGAGTAATCTGTAAGTTGTGGGGTTTACATTTTCTACCCTGCAACGCGAAGCAATGTGTGGAGTTGTTTTGTAAATAATAAAAGCATGCCCGTCATAGCATTTATGGACGCCCAAAACGTGGGGCGTCATAGGATGTTCAATTTAAAATAACAAAGTTAATGTTAATTTCGTGTGTTCTACATCAAATAATCCAGTTTGAAGAGTACATACATCACAAACACAAAACTTCATTTTGATATCTAAAAAAATAATAAAAATATAGGGATGTCCCAGGCTTAATTGACACCCGGTATACTGCATTTACAATCGTTTTTAAAAACTCTAAACTTTGACCAATTATTTAGGAGTAATTCTAACGAGCCGTATTGACATCATCTAACATGCAATATGCCTTATTCATTTTTCAAATAAATTTAATATCAACAAATCAACATAACAAACTAATTTCACGACCCACTACAATTTCACAACATTGTAAATACGTTATAGGACTTGCTTCGTAAATACATGGAGAAAATGCAGGAGGTAATGCATGGCCGAAAATTAAACGCTCTTTTTTATTAAACTTGTATCCTAAAATGCCTTCCAGAAGAGTACGTCTCTTTAAAAATGGAATACAAAACCGAAAATCGGCGGACCTATCGCACTAACAGGGAGGCTACTTAAGGATATTTTCTTCACTCACCCGTGTTCTTATAAGGGGATGCAATTCAGAACCGTCCAATTTCTTTTATTAGAACTTTTAACGTGCCGGAATTTAAGCATTTAAAAATACGCGTAGAAAGACCTGATTTATTTAGTAATATTTGTATCTCTTGTATTTTTTGTGAGACTAATAGTTTTCGTGTAAAAAATAAATTGTAATGAAAGTAGAGTTTCTACGAAGGGCAATATTCAACTCATTATGAACTACTTTTTAATAAAATAAGAAAGTCTGGCGCAAAATCTAATATACAATGAGAAGCAGAAGAAAAGGAAAAGAAAATGAAAGTCTCGAACAAAATTACTTAATAATATTGAAACTGCCAGAAAAGTATCAAAAATTAGAAGAAGAGCGAAGTAGAGGAAAGATGGAGAGATTTTAACATCGCAAGAGCTACAAAAAGATAATGCAGAATCACATGTATGGTTTACGGCAATATCAAAAGGGCGCGAAAGAACTGCGAAAGAAAAGAAAGGGACATGAACAACACCTTTAGCCAGAGACATAGCAAATTACGAAGAGTATAAGAAACGAAGAGAAATCGAGTAAATAAGACAAAAGGAGAAAGAAAAGCAGTGGAAATAATTTGAAAAATAGATTACAAACTGCCCTTTGGAATGTATTAAGATTATATTACATATTCAGCTTTAGCAAGCCATTGAGACCCATAGCTTGTCGAGGACACACCGAGCCGTAGTAAGCTGAGCCTGATTCGGGTCACCCGTCCGAGTTCTGACCATGGGCACCGATGCTTAATTTTGCAGAGCGATGCACCATACCAATACTCACTACCGTACCGCCTCCTCTGAAATGTAAGATATACGAAACAAAAAAAGATAGCAACAATAAAGAACATAGAAAACAAAGAAGAGACTGTAATTGTAGAAGAAGACAGAAGAATAAATGGAAAGAATGCCTTCACAAATTGTCACAATAAAAGAACGTTAATGGAAAGAAAGCAGAACAAGACTGGGAAGAAGCAAAAACAAATTGACACCTTCTTTTTCGCTTTATTTCTTTGTCTTTCTTCTTTTTTCCTTTTTATACCACTCTGTGGACATTTCGCCACAACAAATATTTAGAGAATATTTTTCACCTTTTGTTCCTTTTCCTTTCTTATTTATTCTTCTTCGTCTGCTCCTACTTCTTTATCTTCCTAAAAGAAATTTTGGCACTAAAATGTTCATGAGCTCCTCATTACTACGCTTTATTGCCGAAATTTTGAAGCCATTCTTCTCAAAACCAACCTGAAGATACAAAATACACCTTTGAAACGTTATAAAATAATCAGCAAGCCTTATCATCGCGTAAATAAGGTTTAACAAGGTTCTATTCCATCCGAATTTTCTTTCTGTATAGGAGATTTATAACTTTTGCGTCGCGTGTCTGCCCGTGCAATGGTGGCGCCGCCTGGCCACTGAAGGCAAACTAAGCATAAAACTGCTGCCAGATTTTACACTAACTTGGCGAATCTGATTGTTATGTGATCAGGGCGGTTGTCAAAGGTGTTAGTATGATAACATTTATAAAGAGTAAAATAACCTCAGTAGATTTGAAAGTTTTTTTTTAGAACATGCTTGCTTATGAATTAGTTAAAACAAATTAAATAACCAATTGTTAAGAGTGATTTTGACTTCACCTTGAGTCTTTTTAATAATAGCTACGCCTAACAAGATTGTTTTACTATAAGCATATCTTTTGGTAATTTTTATTAGTTAATTGGCATATTGGAAATAGTAATTTCTATTTTTAAAAAACAACATTAAATGGTATGCTGCAAAAACGCAATGCTTGAAACTAACTTGAAAACAAGTTTTTTTGAGAAAATGTTTACTGGTGGCGGAATTCTCAAGTAAAATTACAAATTCAAAATAATCGGCACAAACAACATTAAGAAAAAAATTAGAAAATTAACGACTTAAGACAGAACCTCGAAATTAACCACAAAGATTCAACAAAGATTTTCTAAAATTAAATTTAAAGCCCGAAAATCGAGTTCAAATTCGAGTTTGAGAGTTCGAAACCCGAACTAGAAATCTAAGCATTTATAATCGATCAGACTCAAAATACAAACTAAATTTTTGTATTTACAATACAGCGGGGCATCATTTTCAGATTCAACGGTACAAAGGCGATTTACACGCACGGCACTGGCGAACTGTGAACACGAAAAATAGTTCTTGGCGTTGCATTTGGGCACCCCAAATTTACTAAATTTATGATTTTAACATTGAAAATGTTTCTGGTTTCGCGTATATAGGGACTTAAATTCGCTTAGAATTTCATGCTGCAAATGCTGCTTTTCGAGAGTGATCAAGCGGCGTTCGGAGCTGTTCGGCGCTCTACTCTGCCCGACAACTTAGACTGTGCGCGGCGCGCATACAAAGTTCCCCATACTATCGTCGGATCCTTCCTAAGACTGTGTATTGTTTCGACTGTGACTTTCTAAGATTTGCTTTCTACTTCATCATTTTCAATGTCTACTCCGGTTGAATCTTTGCGAAAGATTGTGAATTTCTTTTTCTAAACGCTATATTTTGAAAACAAAGGACTTACAGACACATATTCATCATCAATTGACATGGAGCAGATCCCCGTGGATCAATCCTGGAGAAATTTTTTATCTTAAAATAAACCAAGGGACATGTCAGTGAATTTTCTTCAAGCACTCAGGAAACATCCTGTATATTAAAGCGGCATCAACATGATCTAATATTCAAGACATGCCAATTTTCCTAAATAATGTACCAAGACTCCAACACAAATAGTTAGTTAATAGTTAACGTTTTTATAACACTTACCTATAGGAAAAAAAATGCGTTTATTTACTTAATAAAACTATAAACAAATTATATAAGTATATTTTTTTATAACTTTAAACTTGTATAAACACCTAAAGAGGATAGAAAAACCTGGTACAAAATTTATTAAAAAAAAATAAACAAACATTAGCGATCTGGCGAAGGTTAACCACAAAGGAAAGAATGCGTAAAGAATACAGAAACGCTCTATTAAGTCGTAAATTTAAACAATACATATTTAAACTTGAAATACGATAATATGAACACGTTAGTTATCCATGACCTACATATGGGTTGGGAGAAGGCACAGAAATATTCGAAATATTTCTTCTAGATGTTGTGGAAATTTACATTTAATGGGTGTTTTTATGATCAACTGGTTCAATTTAGAAATTCTCTTCGTTCGTACAGTGTTTCCCAAAAAAATTGTGCAATAAATGGGAAACTTTCTTACTATTAATTCTTCTGACAAACGTTTTCGTATCTTTTAATACGTAAATTACACTTAAAATAATTGCACTAGGATGCACCGTTTTGGGGAAATTTGAAAAAATTAAATTGGTGACAAGAGTAAACAATCTTCGTTTTTCAAAATTTTACAAAATGTTATCAGAAAAGTTAGATTGCATTTAAAAGAGAAGGCCAAATATGAGTTTCGCTACATTATAACGGTTTTTATGTTTTAGTTTTTATTTCTAGTAGATTGTAGCTAGGGTCACGTTAACAATGATTTCTTTTTCACTAAAACATTGTAAAATCCTATGCTCTTTTGTTTTTACGTAAAATTATTCACCTCCAGAAGGCACACAAGAAATGATTTCAGTTAAAACATTTTATAAATTTCACGTGCATTTCTTGTTGATTTGAATAATTTAATAATTGTTTTAAAATAAAAATAGGCAGGCATGAAACTTAGAAACAAATCGATTTCATTACATTAATTGTGCGTAAGTGTTAATGTTTTCAATTTCTAAGTAAAATAACTATAGCTACAAGATACTTGTAAAATTCATTAAAATCGGAATTGTATTTAAAAACAAAAGAACGTAGGGTGTAGCAGTGCTTTATTGGAAAAGAAATCATTTTTAATGACGCTAGTTATTGTCGACTTAAACTTTCGAAAAAAAAAGACACGAAAACCACTGTAATGCTGCTACGAAACTTCATATTTGGCGTTATCTTTTAAATACAATCAAGCTTTTGTTACATTTTTAAAATTTCGTGAAGGCTCTAGGGCCCCGAGTTGCGGTAGCTAGGTACCCCCCCCCCCAGTCTAGTACGATTAGGAGAGTTAAGCAATTCTAATAGAAAACACAGAAGTTTCCTATTGAGATCTTTTGTGATCTCAGCGCCGTTCGATTGTGTAAATATTGAATTACGTTAAATAAACTGCTTTCGTATCGTTCTTAGTGAATCGTTCTCAATACGTTAGTATTGTAACGAGACGCAACAGTCGCGGAGAACACGTGCGAGATCGTATGCGTCATCCGCCAATAGAAGTTTCTAGGGCTACCACGAGTGATCGAGATGAACGTCGATCTTACTCGATTGAAAGCCCGCATTGGTATAAATACGCGCGTTCCCTGAGCAAGCAATAGTCTACCAGAGAGAGCCTACCAAAAGCTATCGACGCGATCAAGTGCTCGGTTAATATAAATGTGCGCGGATTAAATATAAATAAACTGTATAAATAAATTTGTTAGTGTTACGAATCAATATTAGTATTATGCTGTTAGTGTTTAAGTTGTTGTTTCGTGTTAATTATTACGTTGTTTAAATCTGTTAATAAATAATTCACAGCACCGACCGAAGTTTTAAGTAACTGTTTAAAAAACGTTACAGTATTGATCACGAAATAAACTTTGTCAGACAAAAATTTTCGTCTGACGTAGTTGATATCGATATGGGAGTTCCCCAAGGAACCCCATTCTTTTTATTCTTTATATCAACGATATTGACTCTGTATCACCTATTTCCCATTTTACAACTTACGCTGAAGATACAGCGCTTGTAATTTCAAACCAATGTCCTAACATTAGAATCTAAATGTAATGATGTTCTTAGTGATTTATTCAAATGGTATAGTGGAAATAACATCTTTATTAATGCTGACAAAACATCTTACATTAGATTTCACAACAGAAATAATGATATTGCAATTAAATAAACGTACCTACTAATTAATGGTAAAATTATTTCTAACAGTCAACATGTCAAATTTTTAGGTGTTTATATTGACGACAGTCTTACTTGGAAATGTAATTGGGAACACCTTGTCTCTTAATTAAATTCTGTTTTCTACATGATTAAAAATTTAAGTGCGGTTTTAACTAAAGAGAAATTAATTAAAGTATACCATGCCTACGCCCATGCCCATGTCACATCCTCTGATGTTCTTATTTTGCAAAAACGAATTATAAAATGTATTGCTAAAGTTTCGAGCACCCATAGTTGTAGACCATTATTTAAAGAATATAATCTGCTCACTCTTTTTGGCCTATTTATATATGCACTTTGCATTTATGTGTTTAAAAATAAAGAATCATTTACTCGTACAATAAACAAAGATTGTTATAATTACAATACTCGTTTTAATAATAACTTTCATATGCCTTTTCGTACCTAATTAAAGTTCACCTAACACACTGGGACTTAAAGTGTTTAATACTTTGCCCGCTACAATTAAATAATGTACTTTTTAACACAATTCAAAAGTCGTCTGAAGACATTTCTTGTTGAAAAATGCTTAAATTCCATTAATGAATTTTTAAATAAATGTTCTGAAATTCTAATGTACTGACAAACTTCTAAGTTTTATTTTATTTATATTGATTTGTTTTTCTCACTAATATGTATATTGACTAATCCTGTACAACAATTGTGATGTAATAATAAATAAGGAATAATAAACAGTTATTATTATTATTATCGTTGTCTCAAGTCAGTACTGGAATGGGTGGCCCGAATGCTTCTCTCCCACGAGGACCGGTCACTATGGGAGAGTTGGATAGTCTTAAGTTTTTTCAAATTTCTCATTCGTTGGATTGGTATTTTTTAAACACTGTAATTTTCTTTATTTTATTTAATTTAACGAAATACCTCGTCTATTGCAAAGGCGTTATCGTTATCAGAAGTTACTTATGATAAGGTGCCAATAACATAGGCTGAAGGAACAACTGCTTGCTTCCGACGACCTCAATGACGTCATAAAAAGCCGCACAGGCCGATAATTTTAAGTCATATTTTAGGACGTTTCTATCGCCGAAATTAATCTCAACTTTGTTATTTTAAATTTGAAATCTGCATATAATTTCACGTATGCTAGTTAGTATCAAGTTCGAAACATTTTTATAACAAAACAAAATCTAGAGTGCCATGACTTGCGTAATATGAAAGCCAGGGTGCCCCAACGCTCAAAAAAATTGTTTTAGAACTGTTTTCGTTGACGTATTAAAATGACCACTCTGTGGTCCTGATCGTATATTATACAGGGTGCCCCACATAAAGATGTGTCGTAAATTTTGGAATTTATCTTCGCTATCTAAATAGATTAAACCTCTGAAGAACGCACTGATAATACAACTTGCTTTGGTGATAATCTGAGCGAAAATTATAAAGTCTCTTTAAAGAACTCGTTAACCGAATTTTGATTCTTGGTTTATGCACGAGCTGTAAGACACATCCTTGCTAGCAACTATCCAGCAGGTTGCTCGCCGAGATCGCTGAATTTAAACCCTCCGATTTTTACCTTTGGGGGACATCTTAAAAATTTATTAATTTATTGTACGCTGCACGCACAGTGAACCCAAGGGATAGTCTAATTAATATGATCTAAAATGCTTGCGATTCTGTTAGAAGAGTGACAATCATTTATAATTCGTCCTTCTTTCTTGGACTTCCTCCATCTTACGTATAATAAAACACTTAATAAAAGTGCAAGTTTTTTAATTACGACAGCTTAATTAAAAAACTTGTTGTTTTATTAAGTGTTTTATTATACGTAAGATGGAGGAAGTACAAGAAATAAGAACAAATAACATTCACCCATCTACAAAGACTTAGAGAGAATAATGATTTATAACGTTAAACAACTACTACTGTATTATTGAAAAACAGAATATCTTGTATTTTTATAACAAGATATCAGAGACCATAAGCAATATCTGCTTATTTTAAATTCACAAATTTACGGGATACCCTGTTTCTGTATACAAGAATTCCCACTGCAATCCATTAATAACTGCAAGTGATTCACTTACTGGTAAGTTTAGGATACGTTATTCGGTAATTTGCTATATTGTAACGTAGTGGTTTATCTAGCCAACTACGCCAATTGGGGGTTGAGTACATCACTGAGCATTATTAAAGGAATTATTAAACCTTATCTTATTTATAAGAGTGTATAATTACATAGTCGTCCGCTCAGTTACAGGAATACCTATAGTTATGGATTGGCCAATTAAGAATGTTTTAGGAATTTTCTCAAAACAATTGTTATCTAAAGATGTAATAGATTTAACAGTTAAAAAACGAAAAACAATAGTCAAATAGGCATGGTTGCATTAGGCGAAAATACCACAACCTTATAGATTTTCATGTAAAGCGTTATTATCAAGCCTGGTTATATTTAAAAATACCGTTACTCAGCATGGCGCAAGTTACCGACTGTTGTTTGAAACTTAGCTGAAGCGATTGGCAGCTATTAATCCACGTGAACATAATAGCATCCAATGACAATGTAATGGTGGTTTTTATCGGTAAATGGCGCCTTAAAGTGGCATTCCAACAGTGCGAACAAAGACGTTTTACGTCAAAATCAAGGAGGTTATGGAAAATATGCACTAATGTTACAACGGACAAATTACTGTTGTAAAACATTTAACGATGTTTATAAGGCACACACAGTACAGTCTGAGTTCAGTCTGCTCTGAAGCTTAATTACGAAAATTTGTTACGTAGTGTATTAAAATTACGGTAGCGGGTAGATACCCCTCCGTGATCCCGATGGAAGACAGGTCTACTTCAGGGAAGCACCCATGCCCACGCAAGCCTTGACTCTGTCCACTCCCCAACCAGGAGAGAGCCATATGCTAATCTAAATTCTATCCACACCTTACCTTACTTCCTTACCTTAAAGGAACTGAGAGCCCACCTTGATTTCATACACAATTACAACTCTCATGAAAAGCATAATGGTTTCGCTCAATACGAAAATATCCGGAGGTAGAAATAGCTCCCCAATTGGATCTCCGATGGGAGCGGTAATGAGAAAGACCATCCAATTACGAAATGTCAGAAAAATAGACAAAACACGGGTAATAAAAGGTAAAATGGAAAAACTAAGGATCTCTATATTGGATTTGGTTGAGACCCATTATAAAGGACGTGGCCACTTTAGCACGACTCAAAACGATATATTCAAGCAATGGTGACAACAGTCAAAACAGGACAGGCTTCCTAGAAACTATGAAACAAGCAAATATATCATAGATTATGATGTGGTCACAGATGGGATAATCTCCCTTAAACTCTGTGCAAAGAAGTGCAATCTCAATATCATCCAAGTGTATGCACCAACCGCAAAAGCAAAGGGGGATGAAATAGACAGTTTTTATCATGATCTAGCTAGAAGATGCTATGCGCTCAGTACCTAAGAGAAAAATACTTCTTGTCGTGGGCGATTTTAATGTGAAGATCGAGGATACTACAGCACATAACCATAGAACAGAAATAGTTGGTCACTATGGTATAGGCGAAAGAAATGATAGAGAGAACGACTGCTGAACTTCTGTGCAGAAAACGGACTCACAGTGGTGAATACATTATACTAACATCACATAAAGAGGTTATATTATATACTTGGAAATACCCTGATATGGATCATCGTAATCAAACTGCTTACATTCTCATTAACTTTTGGTGGAAAACGCCAATCAAGAACTCGAAGACCTATACTGGGTCTAATCACCAACTATAACACGGTATTTTTCATTTTCTTTTTTCAATTGGCACGCAGTACATCGTACAGTAAGCCCCTGCAGGTTATGCCGTCCGCAGTACATACTGCAGACCATAAGCATTCAACTGAAGCAGGTTCGCTTATACAAGAATACTGCGGCAATTTTCGTATGTTTGCATACTATTCTGTCACGTTTTTTGGTAAGTGGATTTGATTTTGATGTTTATTATTACTCCTAATTTCTTTAAAATTGCTCTTAATACACCTTTAAAGAATAATTCCAAATATATATTTTTAGTGTTACATTAAGCGAACACGGGTTCCATCAAAATGTCAAATTGTAAAAAAAAAAAAACGAGTGACCTTGAACTATGCCCATGCAGCCCTAATAATCTTCGCCCATTCCTAAAGTCACGAGCCGCCACTGAAAAATGCCATGGCTAAACTCAGTAGAATATGGAAAGATTAGGCAAATAACCAGAGTAACAAAAATAAAAATAGTAAAATTACTAGTTTTCTGAATCACACTGTACCTATGCATCGGAAATTTGGACGACCAAAGAACGAGATCGAAGAAGAATCGACCCATTTAAGAGAATTTCATGGACCGCAAATGAACGAACATTGAAACTAAATATACAACAACGTCTTTTCTCTACAATTTTCAAGAGGATACTGCAGCATTTTGGACATATAGCAAGAAGAGATAGTAGTAATTTGGAAAAATTAATAATACAGGGTCGCATTGAGGGAAAAAGACCCCGCGATAGATCATCAAAGAGATGGATCGATCAAGTTAAAACTGTTACTGGAAAAGCACGAACTCGCTAGTGATGTAATCATAAATCATAATAAACTTATGGATAACCTTACAAAACGATTCCATCTGATCACGACACTTCTGCTTAGAAGTAACGATGGCAGAGAGAGTATTAAAAACAGAAAAAATTAAAACTACAAAAACAATAGAGCCTTGATTTTGAAAAAAGTACGATTTGACTATAAAGTGCACTGCATTTATTTAAACAAATAGGTGAATAAAATCTACTAAACGAATAAAATTATTTAAAATGCCAGCAATTAATGTTACAAAAAGTTGAAATAATAAAAATTCATTAAGGTAGTCAAGAAATAAAAGAAAGGCAATTTCAAAACACTATCCAGAAAACAAGAAGGTCACACCTAAAAATAGTAACGAAAGTAGCTGGTAGTAAATATTGTTATAAATTCAATTTTAAATCACGTATTAATCCACGTTTAGTTTCTTTATTAGATAGATAAATTGTTTTAACCTTTAATCCTTTCCAATTTTTGTAAAAATAAAAAATGTTTGCATTTGTATGCAGCTCGATTAAATTAAGTTATTAATTCTAAGTTGCCTAAAGAGTTGTTTAGACAAGGTTAATTAAATCTAGGTTCGAACTGGCTACTAAAACCAATGAACATTTTAAAATGTTACGGTTGTTTAACAGGAAGCACAAGTATAAAAAGCGCCTTACAAAGAGCGCACATTTTGTTAACACCCTGTATGTTGTTATACATGGGTGCTTCAGAGAGTTTGCAACAATTGTGCTCTCTCAAACAATTCCGCCTCATAACAGTTTGTGCGCCGTACATTGCTCTGGCAGAAGAACCGATTAGCCTAGCAAGCAAGAGATCAAACCCATATGGATGCCATTACTGGGCGAAGAACTGAGACGCAACAAACCACCAGCTGCGCAAACATCTACAGCGAAGCTTGCGCAAATGACTACTGCGCATTCACTACGGAAAATATACGGACAACTCCGTAGCTCAGTGGTTAACGAACGTGCTTAGCAATTCAAAAACCGATTACTGATCAAGGTTCGAATCCGAGTGCCGGCAAGAAGTCTACATCCGGGAAAAATGTATGTCTTTCTCAAGACCAATCCGCCCTTCCCAGGGCGATCCATGCCTGAAGACAGGGACACATCCAGTCCCTGAAACTTCGCATTTCATCAATGCAACAGAATGTGCGAAAAGCCCAATTAACACCTCTAAAAGAAAATATACATTAACATTAACATTAATGATTTATCGAGGAAGGAAAGAGGTATAGATAAGCAAATCAGACAGGGAGAACAAGAAAGCAAACAAGGGAAAGGTGTCAAATTGGGCACCAAAAGCTAATAATAGAAAGCAAAGAGCGGAAATGGAATATTGAAAGCGACAGATTGGAAGAGACAAATATTAATAAAACTATGCCTGATGGAAATAATCCAAAAAACTAAATATTAAACGGACTGACCAATATAATTTAACGAAAATAGCAAAGAAACAGAAGAACTCAACGTTTCGCCCATTTTTTTAAGGGGCTTCTTCAGGAGAAAAAGGGGAGCAGTAAAACAGCACGGTAACTCAACGTGTCAACCACGCCAGAGGCGAATCTATTTTAGCAAGAGGCAAAAGGGTAACGGTAACTCAACTTGTCAACCAAGCCAGATGCGAAACCCTTCTGAAGAGAAACAGAAAAGGCAGCGACTTTATACCGGTTGTAACCGGCCAAGCGTATCGGACTGCGACGACGATTAGTCAAGGGTGGAGGGGGAGGAACCTGTAATGATAGCGGACTTCCATTTATCGGGAGGATGAAATAACCTATAAGAAAGAAGAATTGGCAGATATACCTACTAGAAAATATAGATCGCAGAACAATAGTATTGGGAGATTTTAACTGTCGAGTCGGGAAAAGAAAAGATGACGCAGTTAACGTAATTGGCCCCTGCTAGGAGTAGAAATGGTCAATAATAGATTACGTACAATAGATCATTTAGGAAAGAAGTCATGGACGTTAAAGTAAGAAGAGCACCAGACATTCATAGTGATCAATGTTTAGTAGTAGCTAGTAGCACAATCTACAAAAGGAAACGAAGTTATTAAGACATATAAACTACAAGAAACGGAAACTGCGACTAAATTTCGAGAAGATATAGAGCTACAAATGGCAAAAGAAAAAGAACAATGGCAAACTATGCAACTGGAACAAATGTAGGATTGCTTTAAAGAAATTATGTTAACATCAACAAAACAAATATGTGGAACTATAGTTGTGAATAAAAACAAGAAACTAAGCAGATGATGGAGCCAAGAACTAAAATTGCAAATACAAATAAGATAATAATAAAATAAAGTGCTAAAAAAACCTAAGATAGGCGAAAAGCCATACTTTGAGACACGTGGAATCAAAAGATACCAGAATAATTGCCGAAGAAAAAGTAATAATGGAAAGATGAGAGCAATACTTTTGGGAACTTCTAAAATCGGACAAACAGGAAAATTCACTAGATGAAGAAATAAAGAACTGTACACAAGAGGGCGCTGAAAATAATATACAACCAGACGAAGTAACAAAAGCAATAAAATGTATGAAAAGAGAGAAATCACCAGAGATGCTGAAAAATTTAGGAATACGAGGAATAGAAATACCAACAAAAATAATCAACAAAGCATGGAACGTAGGGGAAGTACCTAAAAATTGGAGAACAGACATAATGCTACCGATACTCAAGAAAGGCGACAGTCGAGAACGTTCAAATTATAGGGATATCACAAGTGTACGAACACATATTAGAAAAAAGATTAAGAAATTTAGTAGAAATACAGTTAGCAGAAGCACAAAGCAGTTTTAGGAAAGGTCGAAGTGTGCAGGGCCATATTTTTAGTTTACAACAGATGATAGAGAAAAGCCTGAAATATGTATGGCTTTCTTAGATCTTGAAAAAGCTTTCGATCGAGTATTGCAAAAAGAAATATGGAGAAGTTTAAATCGAAGAAACGTGTAAAAAGCTTAGGTATATGATAAAAACAAAAGCCATGTAAGAAAGGACAATGCATAATCAAAAACATTTGAAATACATAATAGATGGGTTAAGACAAGGCGGAGTAATGAGCCCGACACTGTTTATACTGATAATGGATTGCCTTAATTAAAGCAACGATAAACAAAACTAAAGACATATACGAGTCTCCAACAAACTAACACCAGTAAATGTCTCAGAATGAGCTTTTGCTGATGATTTAATAATCTATGTTGGTAGAAAGAAAGACCTAGAAGAAAACTTACAAAATTTATTTATTTTATAAAAGTTTATGACAGTGGCTATCTAACTGTCATATCGAATATGGGGCGTTCCATTTAAAATTTTTGAGAAAAATCGAGTTCGGCATTTTTCGATCACCCTGTATACTGGTAAACGCTAGAGTAGAGTTATTCTAGCTATTCCATGGACAGTAGAGCCCTTAAATTAAATCCTGAGAAAGAATGCTTACTTCGAACTAATGTCGCAGTGGCGTTCGGTCAAAGTGAGGTTAGATTTTTTAAAAACAATTGAATAACTGTTGAACTGGATGGACCCCTATAGTGCTATATCATTGCACTCGTCGTTGAAAGGCGATTCTGAGTACCTATAGATATACAGGGTGTTCTATCTGAAATAACAAAGTTAGTGTATACTTCCGCTATAACCGGAAGTTGTTGAATCTTAAAAATATTTTCAATGAATTTTTAATATCCCAAAACCTTATCTTACAAATTTTCATTTATGTACTATAAGTTTTCTTCAAGAAACGTTTAATCGACGGTCGTCGTGACATACCCTGTATATAAGTTTAAATTAAAGAAAGAAGTTTTATCCAATAAAAAATGGTGTATCCATGGAGAAAAATTGGTAAAGTCTAAAATTGAAATTTTCCGACTAATTTTTATATTTGGGGTTATCTTTAAATTTTCTTAAAAATTCCTCTTGCTTCAAATTTAAACAAATCAAATTTCCCGCCAAATGATACGCTGTAATTCATTTGTTTTACATGCAACTTAATTTGTAAAGAAGTACAAACTTTTATCAAGAATAAATTTCCTGAGAAATCGATAATAAAAAGGTGCAAACTTTTGAACCACGCTGTATATTAATTATTAGTCAAAACACTTATGCAAGTGTAACTACGAAACAAAACACGATACATAAACAGACCTTTTAAAACCGCACTCAACTAAATTACTTAATTACGAATAAAATTTCACAAACAGCTGTTTTGATGTATGTGTTAGGCTTAAAATTAGTTAATCCGGTTCTGGCGATTATATTTAGGGAATAAATTAAAACATTTGAAAATTTGTATTGCGTTACATAATAAAATTAGTAAATAAACGCTTCAAAACGAGTCGAAGGTGAAATTTATCAATAAACAAATGACTAATTTAAATTACTTTTTAATTTGATATTTGTAGAACTGAAAATTACAAAAACAATTTGTACGTACCCTTTCGTAATAATCCCTTTTTCTAACTTCCGAAACAATCCATGGCAACATAGGGTTTGAAAACCTCCTGTCCATTGCAGTAAAACCAAGGTAATGCACAGTGACGAGCTTCATTTTTTTAATTTTCAAAAATTTAATTTTGTTTAAACAGTTGAAAAACGATTCTGTCACACTTTCTACAATTGATGTTTGATTGTTTCTTGGGCGATTGGCAGTTCAGTTAGTAAAATTAGTTTAATTCACATTTTTATGTTGCATGTTAAGAAGAAGTTAATATGCATAAACGTCAAATGCAATCTTCTAAATTAAAATTCAACCTTTTACGAAAACAACAGCGTTAACTGTCGCGTGCAAAAGCCCAAGGATGTAACCGGAATTTTTCATTTATCACCAATAAGTCCATAATCGATGTGTTATGTATTAAAAACTCGAAAAACAAGGGTGAAATTGTAAACCGTACACACTTCAGGGTGATCACAACAGCACCAACTTATTTGGGTTCGCGCAATCGATCGCACTGTCAAATGTCACTTTGCACACTAAAAATCAATATGCCTAGCGCGGCTTTAAAACTATTTCGCACATTTACGAACGAACGATAAAAGACCACAAAACGAACTAATTACACCGAAACGAAACAAGCGAAAGCTACGTGCAACAGTCAAGGCTAATAACAAGACAAGCATTTGTTTATTGCTAATTAATTTCGAACAAGTCACGTGACTTGTATTTTAAACGTTTTTAAAGTACAAAAAACTGGTCCCAGAAACCCGAAATGTTATTATGTAAAAAACAAACATACAAATGGAAAAACACCTTTTTCTTACATTTGCTTGTTTTTTGCATGGTTAACTAACTAATACGACGATATCAAGAATTTTACGGTCGTTGCTGCATGTAATGATATGAGTCGGAATTGAAGGCAATTATGTATTTCTACGACTGCAGAATGAGATTACAGATAAAGCACATTAGGTCAGCTAAAAATTCTATTACCTGTTATAAAACGTGTTTGTTTGTTTGTAAAAATGTTCGTTAACACATGCCGTTTATGTTTTCTGTTTACTCATGGACGCACCCGGAATGTTTACTTGGAGGGGCTTTATAAGGAGGAATAATCTATGTGCTAGAAACTAGAAACAAAGAATAGTTTAAAAGTGGGATTTGCTTAGGACTTAAAAAGGGCCAAATAAAAAAAAATTGTGATGGCAAAGGGGGGAGGAAGAGCTTTCACCCCTTAAGCAACTCCTGTGCGCACGCCTATGACGAACTTCTGGTTCTGAACCCAAAGAAATTAGGCACTTTGAAATTCGGTTAAAAATTTCATTTTAAAATCGGCTAACATTTTTTTTCGTTTCACAAAACTATAAACCTTCAAGATTCGCCAAAAAATTACTTAAAAATACTCAAGCACGTAAGTGAATGAAATCATGTACAGGATGTACACGAAAAGAGACCCATTTCTATTTTGTTATTATTTTTGGGAGTTGCAAAATAAAACTTTTGGGGCTGAATACACGGGGGAAAATGAAGTTTTTTGAGCTGTTAAGCCAATTTATAATACTTCTAATTTTGCAGGAAATATTCTCAACTTTTGATTTCTAAATACAACACCCAGTATATTTTATATTTTTGAATATTCCGACTTTTTGAAAATACTTAAAATCCAATTTAAAAATGTACTAATTACAGCTCATGTAGAGTATGAAATACAAACATTCAAAGTTGCGATAATTTGCAAAATCGTTTTTCAACTCAAAAAAATTAAAATAACGCCTGTTTTCGGTTACATCATCCTGTATACTATGTGTCCAAGATAAGAATGAACAGCATGGGGATCTTGAAAACGGTTTTTCAGAGACGAAACGTCGGATTTTAAATTTGATAACGCCATCTTGTAGAGGGGAAAAGTTGCAATCATAAAGTGTGGATTAATTTTAAATATCTCTTCAAATAAACTCGAAATTTCGGGTTTTTCCGGATATCTTCGGAAATAGTCGGAATTTTTCAAATTTTGGTGCGGTATTTTATTGAGCTCAAAATTACGCAACTTTTTTCTAATTTGAGCCACCCTGTATCTTTTACCGTTTTCAAGGTCCCCATGCTGTTCATTCTTATCTTGGACACATAGTATACTGAATTGTAAACAATTGCCAAAATAAAAGGTTTCTGACATAGAAAAGATTTCGTTTAATTAATTGTAACTACAAACAAAAATCGTAAAATAATTTATAAAACCAGGGGGGGAAATTTAATTTCGAACTATTTTTCTATTCAGTAATGATGCGCCATCTAATGCCTATACATTAAACTATTATTCTTATTAAGGTTGAGTACGCCGAATAGGTGGCGATGGCGATGAAAAATTTACAAAAAATTTAACATCAGTTCAGTCCAGCGTTGCCAGTTTGAGAAGTTTATCACCAATTGAACGATTTATAAAGTCATTGGATAAGAAATTTAACTGTGCAATTATCTAATTATTGGTGATAAAATTGGACGATGTAAATTTGAAAATCACATGCTGTTTTACACACAAATTATACATAAAGAACTGACACCATAGGTGGTGATTCTTGATTCATGATGCCATTTCTAATGATTTTACGACTGCTTCTTTTTAAATATGAAATAAACAACACCTTATCATTTTAGAATGTTTTTCTTTTTAATTCAGCAGTTTAGTTGATTTCAGTGGTATTAGGCGATCTCTTTTGAATCAAATGCCAATTTCAAAGTGAGAAAATCTGGCAACCCTGGTTCAGTCATCAAATTATTAACCTAAAAGGTGTTTGACATTAAATTATTGTTTTGTAGTGTTTTACGTCTGAGTAATATGCTTTCAGTGTAGTTTAACCGTGGAATTACATTAAGACATTTTCCATAACTAGCCTAGCAGCACAGAAATTATCAACAATGGATTTAGGTAAAATGCCTAATGACCGAAAGTTATATTTATGTAGGTGGTATTTTCGAGGTAAGCATTGTTATTTTCCTAATTATCAACAATAATGTTAAGGAAATATAATTTGTTGCAGCCGGTTTTGCTTTGCTTCCATTCTTATGGGCTGTAAATACGATTTGGTTTTTCAACGAAGGTTTTCGAAAACCTGAATACGAAGAACAAAAACAAATTAAAAAATGTAAGTATCACACTATAAATAAATTCCCAATTGAAACCCTGTTTTTAAATATAGTGACTGCATTTGACAAGTTTTAGCGATAAAATAATGCCCAAAAAACTTATATAAATACACAAACAGAAAATTATGTGCATTAACATAAAGGAGCCCGCAAGCTTAGTTACAGTTTACGGAACCTCTTATGCCTAATTCTCATTTGTTAAAGTATTTAAGTGATTCTGATTTAGGCATAAATTGCTTGTGTATCCAATTACGGAGATTAATGAAATGAGTTTGAGGTTTCACCTCCACATAAGTACCTATAAAGGTGTTGTCCAAGGTTTTAAAAACCGCTTTTTTGAGGGTTATGTGTAGGTGGACAGCGTACAGATGCTAAAGTGATCAGACTAGATAGTTTATTTACTTGGACCGATGTTGCTTGTAAAGTGTTCTTCATACTTTGGGAGTTCGTGATGATCAATAGAGCTTCTTATAATTACTGCAGTACCCCCATGAGCAGTGACATCTGGGTGTTCAGCTTGATAAATGGAGTAGTTTGGAAGAATGTCTGTCTATGTTATTTATTTTTAGAAATAGTTCACTTCAAGTGTTTTTAACTGAATGCCATTTGCCATATTATTTTGCTGGATTAGTTGGTTGAACATATTCTTAAGCTCGTGTAGGAAATTGTTTTTTACAGTTATGTGTTTTATTACTTGCCTATAGGTTCTCGTATTTGGATGCTGAGGGATATTAATATATTGAGTTAATATTTGCCGCTGTGGCCGGTTAATCTATCTCAATTTGTTTTGTAAATCTTTGCGAATTGTGCAACCACGGTAATTTGCTGGGTTGCCTCCACTGCACAGGGTGCACTTAGCAGGAGTATCTATAGCCTTCTTGTGTGATTTTGTCATGCAATTCTCCACATTTGATGCACTTGTATGGGAGATTACACTATGTTTCGGTATGGTTATTATATTGTTAGCACATTGTGCATTGTACAATAGAATACAGAAGAAGGCTAGCGAGAGAGTGTTAAAAATGTCTATTATTTTCACCCGGTTCGAGGTCCATATAGAACATCGGGAGTGATAATTTCGTACTTCTATGTTTGTAGCATTCCTGGCTTTGAACCAGCTTTTAAAGGTGCTTCTTTAATGTCTGCAGTTGTGTTGTAGAATGTAAGTTTTGAAGGACTATTCTGTGCTTAACCTTAATATATTTTACTAGTTTTCTGTATGTCAGGAGTGGTTGCATTAATTTTTACTACATTATTTGCCATACTTTTAGTTTGATATTGTTCTAGTTCTGCAACGTCTTGTAATGCTTTTAACATTGTTATGTAATCCTTTACTCCATGGACAAATATTGGGGGTGGCTTAGATGTTTGATTTAGTTAATTCTATGCCGAATTGTTGTTTTTTTTTTTATTTAGAGTACACCAGATCAACCTATTACAATGTTATACATAGCTTTGTTATGGGATTACATTAGCACGGAGGAATGTGTTTCCTCTGACATATTCGCTATTAGTGTCCGGATCTGAATCTATTATATCTTGTGGTAGCTGGCATTTGAGTCGCATGTGGATATTTTTTTGACAGAGTTGTCGTACAATTTCATTGCTACTCTGTGTAGTACTATTGATGAAATTCTTTGTCTGTCTTCTAATGAGTTTCTTGTAAATCTGATCATTCCTTATGAACCAAGGGGAGTTGACGGCTTTGTTTTGAAATACTTGTTTTCTTATGTTTGTATTAGATGTCGTAATCCATATGGGGCAGGCGTTAGGTCAGAATTGGCCTAAGAAGTGTTTTGTGCAATAACATGGCACAATTTTTGCGTAAAGCTTAGTTTCTGTTAATTAATGGAAATAATTGCTTTAATCTTGCATCGCCTTGGTTAAGTATTTTATTTATGTGCAAGCTCCATGTTAATCTAGATATTTAATTGTCCCAGTTCTTGGATCCCATGGTATGTCAACTCCAAATATTTGTGGGTTAGGATGATTCGTTATCCGTTTGACGGTAAAAATTGAGTGTGATGCACCATGTTTTGCACCAAGGACTTAGGATATTTATGGCTGATGCCAATATGGAGGTCGTGCTGGGTGATAACAGCTGTATCGTCAGCAAAAAGTGCAAGGTCACTCATGTTGGAAGTGGGGATGTCGTAAATGAACAGGTTATAAAGAGTGGGCCCTAATACACTTCCCTGAGGAACTCCGGCGTGTATGTTCCTTGATGCTAGAGATGCTGGTGTTTATGCGTACCGCAAATGTTTGATTTTCTTCTTCTTCATTCAATTACTTAGTGTTTTTACAGTATGGTAGAACTGTAAACTTGTAGAACTTGACCTTATTACTCGTGACTCAACACGTCCACTCTCAACGAAGGCTTAGCCGAAAACTACCATCACATTTGATAATAATTGATGTGCTCAATGTAAAATTATTGAAATTCTGTTAGTAATTCTACAATTTTTTGTTACAGATGTAGTTTATTCGGGTATAGGAACGCTGATTTGGTCGATAATTATAATCACATGGGTGGCAACCTTCCAAGTAAACCGTGCAAATTGGGGCGAATTTGCAGATTATATTTCGTTTATTATACCATTAGGAACACCATAATTTATTAACTTATTTTACTTAAGAGTAAGTACTTTGTATTTGTATTGTAATCAATTAGACTGCATTTTTTCAATTCTTTAATTCTTTCATCATGTAAATCCGATACATGTTTTAAATAAATTTACATTTGTATAAAAATAACCTACAATCATACTTGGACATTCTGAAATAGATCTTCAGTTATTAAATTAAAAAACTAAAATGAGTTGCAGTTTGCTTCATAGAATTACAACGGAAATACTATACATAATAAGGAAATATTTAAAACATATTTTAATGTATAATACCTGAAATTCGTTGAAAATTGGACCAACGAAAAGAGTGATCCCAATTAAATTTGCACAGTTAACTATACGTTCGTGTTGTTTAATACAGGCAAGTTCCAATACCGTACGTTTTTGGGTTGTAAAATATACACCGCGAATGAATTGTTTTACTGTTTTACCGCAGTAAGGATACACTTGGAAATTTGAAAGCAGTAAGAGGTTGTTGTGCAACACATGATTCGGTTTGCTACCTTTACCACCATGCAGGGCATACCAAATAAAAAAGCAACTTAGAAGGCCTTAACCATTCATGTTGCTAACATACTTTTCCTTTTATATTGTTGCATTTCCTCTGTTACAAGAGAGATATTTGGACATAAAACAATTGTAATCTAGTAAGCCATGAATACCTTCTGAAAAACAGAAGAACATCTAGATTGGCCATTTAAGGTGTAGCATTCGCTTAAGTTAACAAATGTTCCAATAAGCATTGAATTTCAGACTAATTAAATAAACAAACGAACGTCAGGCAATATTAATTATCAAAGTGCGTACTTTGATACTATTAAAGGGACAGTATAAAGCTACAAACTAAACAAAAAATCAGTCTTACTTCATAGTTTTCAATCTTTAATCATAAAATGCGAATTATGTTGGCAAAAAGAAAAAATAGGTCACTGTTTTATATAATAGGCGAATAAGTTATCGATTAATATAAATTAAAATTAAGTTTCAATCAACTTACTACTAACAAAGTTTCCAAGCATCTCCTTAAAAACCAACAAATAGATACACAATCCAAAAATTGGCTAAATAATTATAAATTTTATACTATCACATTAAAAACAGGGTGTCACCGCATAACCTCAGTCACCAATTTTAAAAAACTATATTTACAAATTTTCTTATATATTTATGCAATTTTAAATTCGTATTTACAAAATCCGAAGTCATGAATGACACCCTGTAGTAAGTATTATTCAACGCGTATAGGTCTCCGAGTTTGTCGCCAACGTGCTATCTCGTGTTTCACCAAACGTAATAAAAGTACGAGCGCTAATACGTCCGATATCATCAGCATGTAAAATACATTGTGCCATCCGTATCTGGATACAAATCCTGCTAAAAGTGGTCCGACGGCAGCTCCTACAAAAAATAATCAGTTAGTAAATTCTAATTTGAGTTTAGTAAACAAAGTTAGAACAAAATGCTACTTACCTATGGAGCCAGTGCCATCAATAATGGCAGTAACAGTAGCTAACGCTTTAGAATTGTCGCCTAAACTCGAATGTGTACCTAATTCAGCTGATACAGCAGTTGTAATAAGTGCATATGGTCCATTTACAAGTAATCCTACTACTACTAACAGGGATATGTTGATGCCTATATTGATTGCTCCGAAGTGCTGATAAACAAACATCTGAAAATCAAAGTATTATTATTATTATTACATTTCACTCAGTTTACTCTCATTTTTTTTTTGTTTATTTTGTTTTATATAAACCACAGGTGAAATAAAAGCTCTCATAATAATTAATACAAAACGTTTGGTTGTCCCTATTCTTTTGTCAGCATAGAAATATGGAAACAATATTATGAGTCACTATGAATAGACCAAAAGTGAAAGGAAATGCAAATGATCACAACCAAAGAAATAATGTGAAACATTTCAGGCATGAAAAGTGGTAGATCTGTTGGTCCAGGAAATGTTGCTATTGAATTAATTAAATGTAGAGAACTCATATTAGCATATAGTTATTAAGGTACCAAGGGCATTATGTGCAAAATAAGCGCCCTAGGGCGTTATTTTGTATATAACATACCTCAAAATAGAGTCATTATTGGCAATTAATATACCGGTAGGACATAAAAGAATTAAAGCACTCATGAACAAGTGCCTAAAATGGACTTATTCCAGCAGAATGGAAGACTTCTTGTATCATCTCCATACACAAAAAGGGAAAGAAAAAGGACCCAAATAATTATAGAGGGCCGAGCATTAATAGTAGGTACCCTAGCCAGGCTATTTATAAAAACGTCTTAGAGAGGAAGTAGGACATCATATAGGCGAAGATCAAATTGTTTTTTTTGTGGATCTCTTTACAATCCAACAACTCTTAGAAAAGAAAAGTCCTAAGAATGACAAAGTGCATGTAGCATTTATTGATCTGCAAATATAATACAAGAACTATATCAAGACCAACACATGATATGGGAAATAGAACAACTACCAGAAGAGTGAAAACTAGGAATAATTCAACCGATATTCAAAAAAGGTGATCAATATGAATGTAAAAATTTCAGAGAAATAATGCTGCTAAATATCACCTATAAAATACTATCCACCATAATAAACAAAAGGTTAACAACATATACCGAACAGATATTATCAAATTATCAGAATGGGTTCAGGCGAAATCGATCAACCATTGACAACATACATATAATCCGCCAAGTAATTGAGAAAGCACATGAATATGGAAAAGACGTATACATCGTACTTATTGATTTTTCCCATGCTTTCAACAGTGTCAATAGAAGAAAATTAATACAAGAAATGAGAGAGATAGGAATACCTAGTAAACTAATCAAGATGGCAGAAATAACATTGGCAAACTCTAAAGCAGTAGTAAGAATATTGAAACTTGAATTTTAATAACCGAAAATGCATTTGCTATTATACCTTTATTGTTTTTTAATAAAATATATATATATATAATCTATCCCTCTTCTACTTTTAAGTGTAGAGGATTTTTTTAATAAAATACAATTACTTAAATACTTACCATTGGAATGGCTATCCACAACATACCAACACAAGTTGTCGCAGACATATTGGTATAATCACTAATAGCACCCGCTGCAATTGCTCCGATAATTCCTCCTACATCGAATAACACTGACAAATCTGCACTGTCCGTAGCACCCATTGTAGCTATTTAAAAAAAATACATAAATGCACACATAAAAAGTCATTCCTAAATATACTTACTGGAATGATGTACGTATAAGGGTAACCAATAAAGAAAAGTGTAACTAACTAATTTGGAGAAAAATAACGACAAAGAATACTCGATGACACCCGGAATTTTACAAGCACCCATAAAACCGATTGCTCTTTCTTGTCGTTGTGGCTGATGGTTTCTCAGTAAATGCGTCCTTTCCGTCACTCGCCTCTGAACTTCCTGCAAGAATAAATCAAAGATAAAACTGAACACGCAAACAAGGAGATTCTAATTAGATTGTATGTATTTTGTGCACGACACTATTGTGTGAGCATGAAATGGTGATTAGTTTTGTTAGTCGCACAAACAAAAAAAATCAGGATAAACGCTATAAAAACTGTTAAGAAAAATAATTAAATAAACTTAAAATCAGCAGCATGCACTTACAAATTCAGCCGAGGCAAGGTAAGATGAATTTAAAACATAGTCCTAGAAGAATTCATCGTCAAAATGATGCACTCGTATTAAATGATGTGATTTGCGCTCACTTACTTGCTCTCCCACGATGATCTCTGTATCATCTGTTTCTGAACTACCACATGACGATGTTTCGCGATTTGCTACTTGATTTTGCATACTTCTATCAAATTTCTGCAAAATTAATAACGCACAATTAATTGCCTGCTGTTATTATTTAGTAGCATTTTGACATTGACGATTTATATACAAATACATATACCAGATGTCTCAGGTAAAACGCAACATAGGGAAACACCCTATTTTTTTAGAAAAGATCCGCGATACCTTGGGAATATGTATAGATTCAGTGCTCAACGTATGTTATTGCATTTTTTTAACAGAGTTCGCATTGGGTTCTTGAAGAGCAAAGACGTACAGCTCAGCTTAGATAAGATATTCAAGTGCAACAACGTGACAAGTGCAAGGACAAGCTGGTCAGTGATAAGTGATTAAAAGTTTAATAATACACTAGCATTAAAACCAATTTTACATTCACATTTTTAAATATTTAAATCTTTATTTAAAACTGTCTTACAACAAACACAAACCAACGAAAACCCAATAAATAAAATGTTCCCCTCGGGGAACTTAATCGGATATGACAGTAACGGGCAACCGGTGTTTAAAGAAACTAATTTCATACAGGGCTTCCCTACAGAGAACAATCAAAATTCTCAAGCAAACACACCCTTAACACAATCAAATCAACCCGGTATGCAAATGCAACCGATAACGAACACTCCTATCACAACTTACCTAACGTCACAGCCAACATCAACTCAACACATATCCACAAATTTCATTGTTCCACAAACACAACAACAAATGCAATATAACTGTACAAACATTCCAAACACAAAACATCAGATGCAAAGAATGACATCTACAAGTGACGACGAAGAAGAAATCCAAACCGAAACGACCAACAATGATTGGCAAGTAATGCGTAGTATTAAAAGGAAAAAGGTCACGAAACAATCTAATAGCACGGCATTAACTAAAACCAATAATCGCTATCAAGTACTAACAATCGAAACAGACAAATCCAATACAGAAAACACCACTATTACCAACACACCAAAACCCCCTCCAATTTTTGTACAAGGGGTGCAAGACTACAACAAAATGATAATTCAAATTCAAGAAATAGTAGGGAAAGAACAGTACAGCACAAAAAGTCTGTCAAACAACGTTGTAAAAATTAACTGCGGAAAACCCGAAACATACAAATCACTCATTAAACATTTCAAAGAAAAAAATATCTACCACCACACGTACCAATTAAAAAATGAACGAGCATACAGAGTTGTAATAAGATATCTTCACCACTCGATTAAATTAGACAGCATAAAAGAAGAACTATTAAAGCACAACCATATAGTCCGCAACATAATAAACGCAAGACACAGAATCACGAAGGAGCCACTCAACTTGTTTTTCGTAGATCTAGAACCAGCGGAAAACAATAAAGACGTATACAAAATAAGAGAACTTCAAAACAAGATAATAGAAATAGAACCTCCCCGAACAAACAAAAACAACATAATCCAATGCATGAGGTGCCAACACTACGGCCACTCGAAGACATACTGTAACAGACCATTTGTGTGTGTCAAATGTGGAGGGGCCCACAATACTACATCATGCGTAAAAACCAAGGACACTCCGGCAAAATGTGCCCTATGCGGTGGGGACCACCCAGCTAGCTATAAAGGCTGCGAGCATTATTATAGACTAGTCAGAGGGAAAAATAAAGGTAGCACGCAGCCACAATCAATACCACCAATAGCCACGAGGGCATACACGCAAAACCTACAACCTGCAACACACTCACAACCCATAACCTATGCAGAAATAACAGCCAAAAATACAAATAACGCTGACAACACAAATAACATACTAACCAAATTCTTAGAAGAATTTAAAAACCTCTTCAATCAACTAATGCAACAGAACAGTATGGTTCTCAACATGATTACTATGCTCGTCAACAAAATGAACTAAAAAAATGGCTAAGTCACTTAGGATTGCCCAGTGGAATGCTAACGGCCTTCCTAGCCACAAAGAAGAAATAAAATTATTTCTAGATCACAATCTAATCGATATTCTACTCATCAGCGAAACACATTTTACCGTTAGAAGTTACTTCACTATTCCCAAATACAAATTATACCAAACAAACCACCCCGACGGTACTGCCCATGGAGGCTCAGCAATCCTAGTGAGAGAAAGTATAGATCACTATGAACTACTAAAATACGAAGAAAATCACATTCAAGCAACATCTATAAAAGTGCGAACTCTTCCATACGAAATAACGATTACTGCAACCTATTGCCCACCCAGACACAGACTAAACAAAGACCAACTAGAAGCATTTTTCGATACATTGGGACCAAAATTCATGGCCGGTGGAGATTACAACTGTAAAAACACCCTATGGGGCTCGCGCCTTACAACCGCTAAAGGGAGACAATTAGCAAAAGTCCTCCAAGACAGAGACTATTCGTTTTTATCGACTGGATCGCCAACCTATTGGCCTACAGACACTAATAAGACGCCAGACCTACTGGATTTTTTTGTAACCAACGGAATTTCTCAGGCATACACAGATATCACTTCAAATTATGACCTGAGCTCGGACCACAGTCCAATAATAGTAACAATCAGTAATTCGGTAATAACCAGAAAAACGACGCCCAGACTACACAACTCCAAAACAAATTGGGATGCATACAGACAAACCATAAATGAAAACATAAACCTAACAGTAAGACTACAAACACCAAACGACATTGACGAAGAAACAGGAACTTTTATTTATCAACTTCAAAGTACTGCTAAACAAGTCACTCCGCACATTGAATCCCAAAAGACGATCAATAACATACCATGTGAAATCAAAAAACTAGTAGCAGAAAAACGAAGAGCCAGGTCAAGATGGCAAAAAACTCACACCCCGGACAGCAGGAGAAGATATAATCAAATTAGTAGCAAATTAAAAACAAAGCTTCGGGAAATGAGGAATAACTCATTTGAAACATACATGTCAAACTTGTCTAGATATGATAACACTATCTGGAAACCTATAAAAAACAAGAAAAAACCCAAATTAACATCACCTCCTATACGCCAAAACACTACTCCACCAGGTCCCTGGGCCAAAAGTGATAAAGAGAAAGCCACTCTGTTCGCAGAATATCTGTCAAAAGTATTCTCTCCGCATGACGATGACCGAGTCCAAGAGGTAGAACAAGAGCTAGCATTACCCATTCCCAAACACGAACACCTAAGACTATTTACTCCAAAAGAAATTAGGAATGAAATCAACAAATTAAACGAAAAAAAGGCACCAGGTATCGACTTAATCACAGCCAAAATGCTTAAAGAGCTTCCACAAAAAGGCCTAGTTAAACTAATGTACATATTTAACTCTATACTAAGACTAGAGTACTGGCCCAAATTATTTAAAACGGCACAGATAATAATGATACCGAAGCCAGGAAAAAATCCGACAGATGTATCATCATACCGCCCCATCAGTTTATTGCCAATACTATCCAAACTCCTAGAGAAACTTGTACTTAAAAGAATAAAAGAAGACCTTGATCCTAACGACTGGATTCCAAACCACCAGTTCGGCTTCAGACAGGACCACACCACAGTGCAACAATGCCACCGACTAGTACATCTAATCAGTCAAGCTTTGGAAAACAAACAATATTGTACAGCAGCATTTTTAGACGTAAGCCAGGCGTTTGATAAGGTATGGCACCCAGGCCTACTTTATAAAATTAAACTAACCCTTCCGATCACATACTTCAACTTACTAAAATCGTATTTACATCAAAGAGACTTTGAAACAAAAATTAACGGCGAAACTTCCAACCGATACTACGCTCAATCAGGGGTCCCCCAGGGGAGCATCCTCGGCCCCCTCCTATATGTAATCTTTACATCAGACATACCAACTAACAGAAACACAAAAATAGGCACCTTCGCAGATGACACTGCAATACTTGCAATAGAAAATGACCCAGTAACTGCCGCATCCAACCTTCAACAGCACTTGAACCTCATAGAAGAGTGGACAAAAAAATGGAAAATAAAGGTCAACGAGAAAAAATCAGCACACACAACATTCACGCTCAGAAAAGGCAACTGCCCAAATGTTAACCTAAACCAAGTAAATATCCCACAACAAGATGTAGTCAGATATCTAGGACTCCATCTTGACTCGAAACTAAATTGGAAACAACACATTTTAAAGAAAAAGAAGCAAATTGACTTGAAAATGAAGGAACTCAACTGGCTAATAGGCCGTAAATCCCATCTATCCATTGAGAACAAGGTGCTCATCTATAAGGCCGTCATCAAGCCAATATGGACTTACGGAATTGAAATATGGAGTTGTGCGAGCAAGTCAAATACAACCATAATACAACGAAGCCAATCTAAAATCCTCCGCACTATTGCTAACGCACCTTGGTACGTTACAAATCACACATTACACACAGACCTTAAAGTTCCAGACGTAAACACAGTAATACATGAAAGAGCCACCAGACACCATGCAAAACTTGAGGTCCACCCCAACCAAATAATAAGACACCTCCTACAACCAGTAGAAAACAGACGTCTACGAAGACGATGGCCACAGGATCTGATATAAATCAGAGGTGAAATCGCTGGATGATGTACCTCTTCAAGTCACCATTTTGTACAATATTATTTAAAAATTGTATTTACATCAATTTGGCTTATAGAATGTATACTTCTGATTGCTAATAAAAACATTTAACAAAAAAAAAAAAAAAAAAAAAAATTTTTTTAACACTAGAAAGAGATAGAAACACTGAAGGGCGGACAGGCTCGCTTCTTCGTCAAGGTTATCTGCGCAGCGAATTTGACTGAGTTAGCTGCGAGACCAGTAAATCCAATAACATACGTTGAGCACTGAATCCATACATACTCCAAAGGTATCGCGGATCCTTTCTAAAAAAATACATTGGTGTTTTCCTATGTTGCGTCTTACCTGAGACACCCGGTATAATCAGTATTAAGCATTTTGGCACAATATCAGTAGCATAAACATATGATTTTTAAACAAAGAAGCACCATAATGTCAAAGGTCCGGAATACCAAAGCATACGATGTCTTCATCGATTGCTTAGGCTCGCACAAACATGATTTGTAATAAAAACGAAGATAGTTTATTTAAGTACTTTTCACTACATTTACTGATTTACATTCTCACTGTGTTAACTTTTAAGTCATTTAAAATGTAATACCCAAACATAAAAACCCATGAATTAAGGAAACCAGAGACAGCAGAATTATATCAAACCAGAATGAATTAGGCACTAGAAAGATGGAAAGGGGCAGAGGCCGAGGAAGAACGAACTTCGAATATCGAAAGAACATGGAAAATACTAAAGACAACACTATTATAACAAGCCGAATTGACATGCGGAAAAGTCACAGTAAAAGATAACCGTTCCGGTGGAACGATGAAGTCAGAGGCGGAAAAGATACATCCAGAGTAAAAGGGAAAGCGACAGATTGATCTATGTAACTAAAAGAAACAGAAACGAAGCCAAAGCAGCCAGCACAAGAGCAAAACAAGACTCATGTCATGGGAAGAGTTGGGAACGCAACTCGAAACCAAAGCTAACGAGGACAATGGACGAGCTTTCTGGAAATCAATCAAAGGATTACGAGGAAAATACGGAAAGCAAGTATGGAACATAAGAAATGGTGAAGGCAACATATAAACAAAAGAATCTTGACAACACGAAAAAACACTTTGGTCAAAAATTCAAGGAAGACAACAACACAAGAGGAAGAAGAAGAAGAAGAAGAGGAGGAGGAAGAGAGAGATATTGAGATGAAAGAAGTAGAGGAAGCCATAAAACAAATTAAAACAGGAAAGGCAGCCGGTAGAGACGGCACATCTCCTGAAATGATCAAGCATGGAGGAGAAAGAGTTAGAACATGGATAAAGGAGGTTTGTCAACTAGCCTGGAGCGGTCAGAAGATACCCGATGACTGAGAAAAAAACATCATAGTGCCAAGACAAAAGAAAGGTGACATGAATGAGTGCAATAACTATAAAACAATTTGTCTATCATCGGTAGTGCAGAAGATATTTTCAAGAATCCTGGAAAAGATTAAGAGAAGAGATAGAGGAAGAAGAAGCTGCAAACAGGTCATATAAATAGACAAACACAAGATGACATTATGACATACATATATGTACTAAGAACAACAATAGAAAAAAGGCTAGAAAGAGGGAAACCTGACATACAAGCAGCGTTTGACACCATACCTAAGCAAAGTGTCTGCAGGGTATTAACAGAGTTACAAGTAACGAACCAGCTCCAACAGGCTATAGAAAGACTATATGAAGGAGCAAAGGGAAGAGTAAGAATAAAGGGGTCAGAATCGGAGAACTTTAGAATGGAAAACGGAATCAAGCAGGGTGACTCTCTAAGCCCACTACTGTTTGTGGCAGTAATGAATCAAATCATAAAGGAATCCAAAGAACTAAGATTCAACGTCAAGATAGGAAACTGGAACTTAAAGAAATACTCGCCCGGAAAGCTGAAACAAGCAGTCAGTAAATGGGGTAGAGTAACTGAGAGATGGGAAATGAGAATACGAAATTACGAGTATCTAGGAATAACAATAAATAGCACCGGAACATCAGAACAAGAGATCTTCAATAGAACGGAAAAAGTAAGCAAAGTATAGTATGCATTAAACAAAACAATAATGGTGAAGAAGGAAGTAAGTACTCAGACGAAACTACGAGTACACAACAGCATTTTATATTTTTGGTGATTTTCCAGAGAACAAAGTCGAAATAGGCTCTTGAAAAAGTGTGGAGTGCCAAATTCTTTTTCATCTTCTTGTTTCAGCAATATCCTTCCCTTTTTTTTTGGTTGAGATTTCGGAGATTGATACCCAGGCAGAGTCTTGGATTAATTTAGTAAATAGACAGCTGATTCTAGGTCCTCATGTGTTTTTTAGCGAAAACCTCATGTTCAACTGGTTGTCCAGTAATATCCAATAGTAATCCCAGTCGGTTCTTTTCTTAAATACTTTTATTGGTGTGTCCTTTTCGATGATGGAGTGTAAGTCCCAACATGAAATGATGGATAGGTAGCCAGGTGCAATTCCTTTTGTTAGAAAGAAGTCAAGCACATCCGGTCTCTTCCCCCAGATCAGTGGGTCAATAAGTGGATTTGCATGTGAATAGACGTCCAAGTTGTAGTTCTTCCCTCTACCGGGTGGTGAAAGCCTGGAGCCCCCATAGGGTATACAGGGTGGTCACTTTTACAATGTACACCATTGGGATCTCGGAAATGGTAAGAGATACCGGGTTGGGTAAATAGGGAAAAAGTTGTGCCATTTTAGGCTCTTTAAAGAATTGAAGAGCAATCGGAGTTAGCTTTTGTAGTTTCTGAATTATCCTGAAAAAACTGAAAAGTTGCGTTTTCTCATTTCTTTAATAACTTTTTTGCTATTATGACAAGTAAAATGAAATTTTGGGTGTTTACATAATTAAGCAAGGGCTATCTATTACATTCTTTAAAAATTTTCTAGGCAAACTAGATTGTTGGGTTTTCATGGGTAACTTTTGATTTTCTTATGGGCGGCATATTGGATTTTTATACCAAAAGGTGCAGAGAAAAATTACAAATTCATCCATGTATCACACATGGTCCAAAAAATTTAATGTAAGTCCGGTGCGTTGGCCAGCAAGATCCCCTTGCTTAAACCCCTTGCTCAAATCATTTAGACTTTTTTTAATGGTGTGCTGTGAAGGATAGGGTGTTTGACACACCTATTCAAAAAGTCTAAAGGGACTGTCGTTGTTTTTGGTGGGACTGGGGAACGAATACTTGGGTGTTTTGTGATGATCTGTATGATTTTATAGCATCTCCACTGGTTTTACTTTTATAAATCCTAATTATAACAGAAACTAATAACTAAAAATTTAAATACAAACCCTATGTGCAGTGACAGGATCAACATCTGGTGCTGTACAACCAACATCGCCGGGGCTTACGACTAGGAATAAAAATATAATAAAACCGGCGACTCCGATAATGAGTCCTGGATATATAAAAGATAGTGACCAGTCTTTTTCTACAAATGCAGCAGCCACCAATGATCCTGTAAAAACAAGTTTAATTAAAATAGGTCGATCTTTTGTTTTTCTTTGGTTATGGTACCTAAAATATTTCCTATACTCGTATGAGAATTCCATATTCCAAATGTAAGCCCTCGTTTGCTCTTTCCGCACCAATTACCTACAACTGCTACGACTCCTGGCCAGCCTGTTGTTTGAAATATGCCAGCCATAGCCTGAAAAACAATTCTCTTGTTTAATAAAATTTCGTTTCATTAGCATAAGGTTGTTTTTAGCTTCTTTAATTTAATTCACGGTTGAGTGATAGAACAGATTGTGGAGCTTACATATCACATCAATTTGAACTTAGATTAATATTACATTAATTATTACCGTTTAAAAATCTGTGTCATTTGAAAACTAAGTATTCACGATAAAAAAAACTACGACCAAATATATGATATTGGATGTTGGAATAGTAATAGAACAAGGTTGGTAAATGAGCGAAGCGAAATGTAAAAATACGTAGATATCGTGGATGACTGTGAAACAAAATGGATTGGTAACTATGGCTGGATCGGAAAATTGACTAATTGACACATACACCAACAGATCAACCAGCTTGAATGGATACCCTGATATGAACAATATATCACTATGAATCAATACATAGACTTTTTTCGGACCTAGGAATAACAGGAGACTATACAAACAGTATCAACTCTACAACTATTTAATTGTACGATGGCCTTTACGTGTAGTGTTGGGAGTTCTTGATACATATACAGATAATCAAAGTAAATAAAATGTCAATACTACGAAAGACTGAGTTTGAAGAACTAGAAAAGGAAAAAATTTGGCAGAAGCTTAGAGAAAGCCTACGTGGAAGATTACAAAGACTTGGAGAAAACGAAGCAAGAGAAAACAGTACTCAGAACGTAAGATGGAACAACTTCAACAAAACATAGCTATTACGAGCAGCAAAGGAAGCTTGTGGAACAAAGCAATAAAGGAGAAAGTAAGAAGAAAGAACGAAGTGTGGAAGACATATTTGAAAAACAAAAATGATAGAAATAAAGATATATAAAAATTAAGAAAAGTTCGGTAAGAGGGGGCGCTTGTGGACGTGAAATTGGCCGGTGCCGATAAATCACTCGTAAACGGACCTTACCTCGTCGAATTTCACGAAATAAAGTGAAGTGATAAAGGAAAAGAGCCATATTCATAAACAGTGTTTAAAGTTAGATGTTACTAATTGCTATAGCAACATATATTAATTATATTGGTTTAGTAGCTACTAAACCCCTACTAACTTTAAATACTGTTTATGAATATGGCTCAAAGTGACTAAAATAAGAGTGAAACCTGGACACAAAAAGAATGAAAAATAAAGTGCAAGCACTAGAAATGAAGTACCTAAGAAATATTAAAGGCATGCCAAGGTTGAATGGAATGCGAGAACTATAAATTGTGTCCATTCATACCATCCCTACAACAAAAACAGTAAAAGTGGTGGGGCCACTTACAGCGGAAGAACAATGTAAAATGTAAAATCAGTAAAAAGAATATGGGAGACAAGAATTAGAACGAAAGGAAGACCAAAAGAAAGCTGGGACAACATTGGTAAAGAGTAATATAAGAGAAAGAATAATGAAAAATAATAAAACCAAAATAAAAGCACAAGATGAAAGAGAATGAAAAAGCTAGAATAATGAAAAGCACATAAAGAATTATATCAGGGTGTTTTATACAGGGTGATTCAAATTCGCGTGTATGCATGGAGATCTTGGAAACGGTAAGAGATAGAGAGTCAGTTAAATGGGGGAAAAGTTGTGTAAGCAAAGGATCAACAATGTCCATTTCAAAAATCAAGGCAAACTTAATCAGTTTTTGAAATATTTGTAAACAACTAAAATTTTTATTTAATTTTGACCTTATTTGAGGAGATATTGAAAAACGGAAAACACTTTCTCATGGCCACTTTTTGTCCTCTATCAAACAGCTTTAATATATTTTTGATGCAACATTTCGGTATTCCAGGGCCATCATCAAGTTCATTTTCTTAAATAAGACCTTATGGTACATGATACAATAGCTTATCAACAAAATCCAAATTGAGAAGTTTCGCCTGTAGAATTCCATCTTCAGTTACTCAGTATCGAATTTATTGTTTTTCATTTTAAATTTCCGAATTTATTGAAATCTCACGCGTTTTAAGTGTTTTACTCAGAAGTATTAAAGTGTAATTTGAATTTATAATAGCTGTCAATACCGACTACGACTACCCACTAAACATATTAAATTCCAAGTACTTAAATGTATCGAATAGGTATATCTAGTAGGTGTAGGGTGAAAGTAAACAAAAATAAATAAATATTATCATCTTAACGGTTTACATGTACAACAAAGTTGGTACATAGATCATAACAATATTGGGCAAAATGTTTACTAATACAGAGAAAATCTATATGATCTCTATTTATTACCAGTGTCATAGAAATGTACCTAGTTGTTGCGGCAAAACAATATTTACAAAGATATCCTGAAAGGCGACAACCACACAAAAACCTATTCAGAAAATTGTGTGCAAATCTGACGGAGTACGGAGCGTTTGAAAAACCTAGGAGAAAGTATGGCAATAAAACTCCACGAGCTGTAAAAAGAAATATTTGTGAACAAGTACATATAATAAACATTCCCACTAAGGTAATTAATTAATAAAACATGCACTTTCAATATGATATGAAATGCTTTGTTATTTCTATTTTTGAAAAAAAAGAGGCTTTTAAATCACAGTAGCCTTCCAATTATACAGAACGCCACATAATCTAGATCTATAGAGTAATTTTTGCCGTTTTAACCGAAACAATCTAGCGATGCCGCTGCTTGAACAGAACTGTGGAAAAAATGTCACATGTGCCAGTGGGATGATCTTCACTACACTACTAGCAGTTCTTGAAACTCGACTGTTAAAGATTCTTGGAAGTATTTTTTTATTTTGATATTAAATTCTAAAAAATTAATAAAAAATAAATACAATTCGAGTATCTGGACTTTTCGGTTTTTCCTTTTTGGTTCTTTTAAAGTACGCTAACAATTATTGGAAATTTAAATGTTGTAACAATAGGCAAGAAAGGAATGGAAAAAATTGAAGAAAACAGAAAACATTCCTAGATTCCCACACAATACACAATTTACTTAATTAGATGAGCAATATGAGAAGATAAATCATATAATAAATTAGTAAGAGTCAGGTTCAGAGTTAAAAAAGCAACTAAGAAAACAATGTTAAAAACCCTAAATTTAACACGCAATGCCTACAAGACAAGGAAACTCCAAGAAATTCAGAACATACTTCAGCGAAAACTAAGAAAGAACGAATAAGCATCAAAATAATGTACTTGTTGAACAACTAAGGAATAAACAGAGAAAGCTAGGAATAAAACTGCAAATGAAATAGTTGGAATTAGAAGAGAGAATTAAACAATCAAACAGTCAGAATTGCACATGCTTAAATTTTAGAGTAAATCAAAATTGTTTTTAATACAGAGAAATCACAAATTCGTTAAAAAATTGGCTAATACCTAAGGATTAAAACTTTCCTTAATCACTAAAGATTACTTTTAATTGCTTTTATTATCACAAACACGGAATGTAGAACAAATATTTTAAAAAACGTTTAAATAAAGCATTTATCATTCTGACATGCTTTATATTTAGTTATGATATGAATAATTAAATATTAACATAAATTAAGGTTATTAATATAATAATAATAATAACGTTTATTCATACTATTAGCATGTAATTAACATTCCGTTCTTGTGTACTTGTAATAAAGGTCGATAATTATCGGAAGGTCTGATTATGCAAAGAAAAACAAAAGCTTTCATGTAATGATAATTTAACGGTTATCAAATCCAAACAAGATAATGGAAATTCTAAAAGTTGTGTTGTGATTTACAATCCGTGCTTTTATGAAATTTGTAGCTTAAATTCTAATGAGAAGCCAAATCGGTCATTTTTTCATTAAATAATAGAACGTTCAAGTCTGAAATATCTTCATAGCCACATTATCAAGGAGGCCTTGAATTTGAAAAGGCATGTCGTAATATCATGTAACATTAAACGTCAACAAAACTGAACTACCAACTGGAGTTATTTGTGGTTTCAGTAACGATATGATCAACTTAATAACGAAAAACCAAAAGTACGTACCTGTACAATCACAAAATACGTTAAATTGTGAACATTATACGATTTCGCTATTCCCAACAAGTAACTAAAAACGCCAGACATTAACATGCCGAGCGCTAAGAAATATCGTAGATTAACTCGTTCCGCTATAAAACCCGACGCAAACATGGCTGCTGCATATGCGAAAAGGAACGCCGAATCAAGTTCGCCCAATAGTTGTGATGCATTCGCATCTGAACCATCTATAAGAATTACGATCAAAATTACAATCCCAGATTAAATGTTTAATTTCGTACTTACTGAAAGGAGCATAATCGCACCATGTCGTTATATCATCCGGTTTAACATTTGCAGGAGGCGTTAAATTACTACAGTTTTGGTGCAGAACTGCTTTTACAACTGAAATTGGTTTCCGTGATAAATGGTAACACATATAAGCTATGTAGGTTAATACGAGGACGCTTGTTCGGTAACTAAAAAAATTTCGAATTAATCGAACTGTATTTCAATCAAATAAAAATTGCCAGACTTACCAAAACTGTCGGTTAAAATGAAGACGAGGACAGCACCTATCGGTGAGTTTTTGTAAAAAATGTACACCAATCGGTACATCTCGTAAAGGAACTGTCATTATTATGGATCACTTAAGTACAAACGTACTTGCTTAATTAATAATAAGTTATGGTAAAAAAAAATAAAAACGTATGTTCTGTAAAAATAAAAAATGTTAAAAATTAATAACCTTGACATAACCTATAAATTACCTTCAAACTGTATGATTGTAGCCGTTTCCGCTTGAAAGTTGCACTTCTGCAGATGCGGAGTTGTGTTCTGCACAATGTACGTTTAATCAAACCATTGTTACCGTTGTAAGTGAATAATTTAAGATTAAAAAGGGCGGAAACGGTCTCACTTTGACATCACTTATGGCAAAGTTGACACAAAGAGATCCGCATAGTCGGACAGTTCATTTATTGTGGTGTTTCACGCATGCGACTACCAACACTTATTTGGACTATTGATTCCACTATTGTTTACTACAGGGTAGTTCCTATAAAACGTGACTCATCATCGTCGATATGAGACGTACAGGAAGGTACTGAAAGAAAATTAACGATAACGATTGTGTACACGTTTAAAGGTTTTATCTAAACAATTACTTATATTTGCAACCTTCAGAAAACATGTTTTGATTATGACAAATTCTTTTGTTTACGTTTGGTACGTTAACGTAAGTAGTAAAACTCAAAACAAGATTAGGAAAGGTGATATATTGTTCTTTTGTTTATGAAACACAAACAAAAAGAAAGGCGATTGCAATTGTTTTTAGCAAAATAAGAAATGAAGGACGATATTAAATTCCTTTTGGTTAAAATGGGATTTTTATCGGACAAATTTTATCGAAAACATATTTTAAAACAACAAAATTTCGTAGTTTAAGTACAAAAAGTTAACCGCCTGCTTATCTTTTATTAAAATTACTGTGTTACGACAGCAGAACTTAATTGTTCGAAGAATAATATCTCTTATCTGTCGTTGACTACCTATGCCGTCGAATAAAAACAATTCGTTTGGCAGTGTCGCAAATTTTACCCACGCAGACTGCAGACATTATTATTAACCATATTACGCCACTTAAGTAGAGTATCATTAATAATTATCATATGCGACCGAGTGTGATAACTGATAACAACGATGATTGCTCTTATCGCGAATTTTTATTGCACATTTGTTTATACTTATATTACGTTGTGAGATGATTTATTGGACGTTATCGTTTAACATTTTATAGCCACTTTAAATATTTCAGAGCTTATATACCATGAGATCGAAAAAAAAAAAGATTCTGAGCAGGCCTTGACTAGTACAACACGATTGGCTACACTGGTTCTAGAATGCTAGTCAAGGCCTGCTCAGAATCATCTTTTTTTTGATCTCATGCTATATACAACACGTTATTTTACGGTTTGGCCGTTTGGGCATGGAAATTTATTTAACAAAAATAAAACCGTGTTTAATTAAAGCTTTTATGCACAATTAAAGTTTAGATAAAATGTTAATTACATTCATTTTATTATTACCAAGAATACGGAAAATAATTGATTTTTCATGTATTGATTATACACTATAAAAAAATGATTAATTAAAAATAATAATGAATGAATGAGGTGTCACTGGTGTCATAAAAATATAAGTAAATAAATACAGTCGATTTTACCTCTGTTTAAAACCAAGTTGGCTTTGAATTCCCTATATTTTGAGATGTATAAAAGTAACATTTAAAAGGTTTGTATTCACTGAGCGGGATCTAGGCTTGCGGGTACCAAACATCTCAACGTGCTTTAACTGCTATGATTATTAGCACTGTTCGAGTAGGTGTTTTAGGTGTTAAATTGCTTTAATAGAATAAGTAATGCCAACTATTTTTATTGGGCCACTTGTGAGTCTTTGAAAAAACTCGTCCACAAAAATTGACAACGTGAGTTAAAATTATGTTCTAAAATCTAAAGGGTAATAGCCACCCATGCACTAGCGGTTAAATCGGACAGATTTGATCACAAGGATTTCATCCACGGTTCATGCTTGCCAAATGCTAAAACTGTGATTACTCTGACTCACTATTATGATACACAGCGGTGCGTTTACGCCTAGGGCCTCCGATTTTTAGGGGCCCCGAAATTTATAAAATATATTATTTCAGCATCTTTTAAACACGTGGGTTTGTTTTGGCAGTTAAATGTATACTATGTACAATGTGATTTTTTATAGGTCTAAAGATTTTGCAACATAAATTGGGCTCAAGTAAGATTTCACCGAGATGGGTGCCAAGATTGTTGACTTCCGAGCAAAAATTGCGTAGGCAGGAAATTTCGCAAAATCATTTGGCATTTTTGAAATCCAACCCTGGCTTTTTCTCTAAGATCGTGACAGGTGATGAAATCTGGGATCCAGAAACCAAATTGGATTCTATGTAGTGGGCCCATAAGGGCTCTCCTCCGTCAAAAAAAGCTCGCACACAGGCTTCACCTGGGAAGCTCATGGCCACCGTCTTTTGGCATCAAGCACGAATTATTTTCATTGAATGCCGAAGGGCACTACAATAACAGCAGCCACCTACTGTAACACATTAAAAAATTTGCGTATGGCTTTCGACCAAAAACGCCCTGGTTTGCGTATTGAAAATGTCCTAATTCTTCACGACAACGCCAGAGTTCACAAAACAATCAAAGTTCAACCAGTTCTAGACGAGTGTAATTTGTCTGAGCTGGACCACCCGCCATATAGTCTAGATCTGGCTCCGCTCGACTTTTTTTATTTAGAAATTTGAAGAAACATCTTAGGGGACGTGAGTTTTTGGACGACAACGAATTGAAAGAGGCCGTTGGTGCCTATTTTGAAGATCAAGAAAAATCTTTTTTTTCTACTGGTATAAAGTTGTTGCAGGACAGGTGGCGCAAGTGCATTGAAGTTAGGGGAGATTATGTTGAAAAATAAAAATTATAAAAAATTGAATGTCTTTTTTGTTTCATAACTAGGTAGTTAATTTTTCTAGTTCCCCTCGTAAATAGTATCTAAAATCCGTAGATCTACGGATAAATCCGTAGGGTTGTCAACGCTGATTAGTTTCTGCTTCGAAAAAATATTGTAAAATATTAAAAAATTACTTAATAATTACTTGATATAATATATACTGTAGTTATTTATTATTTCTCTCCTCTTTAGGAATATTACTTCATCAATAAATTAAAAATTTTACATACATAGGCATTTAGTTTTTATACAAAATTGAAATGTGAGATTAGGGCCCTAAAGCCACACTGCGCCTAGAAGCCTCAAGTGGTATAAATGCGCCACTGACGATACATACTGAGTACCATACTAAATCCGTATGTAAGTGGTAGAAAACTCGTCATCTTGGAACCGTTTTGGTTCGGCTCGTGGTCTGTTAAGGGACGATTATATGAAGGTAAGTTTTTTTAAATAAATTGTTTTATTCAAAATTTATTTATCTGTTCTTACAAAACAAACACTTTAATATGAAGTATATAAGAGTATACAAGAAAAGCACTAAACTCTATTATTTGCTGAAAACATTGGACAATATAGGGCGTATGTTTTCGTAATAATCGCATGTTCCACTACCAGAAGAACTGGATGACATAGGTGATGAAACGAACTGCAGTGGTTGTTGTTCCTGGTAAACATAGCTCCGCCTGGCAAGAACTTCAGTTATTTTTGTATTAAATGTCAATTGTTTTAGTGTTCCCTTGAATAATACTTTATTTAATAGTGCCTCTGCTAAACAAGCTCGATTGGAGTCCATTTTCCTTAATTTTGCTACCACATTGGCCCCAACCGCATCATACTTCTCGAGCCCGTCTGATATTGATAATGCTTCCGTGCATACATTCACAAAAGACTTCAAATTTTTTGTTGTTTGTTCCGTTGCTTTCGGCCTCTTCCCCTTGATGGTTCGGCCGGCTTTCGAAATATCTGCAAAGTTATAATATTTCATTCTTATGAACTGGTTGAAAGATGGTTACTTTGAATCCGAATATATTATATTAATAAACAAATTACTTTGATTACTTTACCTGTCTTGAAATTACTTCAATTTCTTCATCCTCTTGCCTTATCAATTCCACTTCCAACTTCAATACTAGGTAGCGATTCTGGAGAGTTTATATTGTCAAGGCTTTCAAGTGTCGTTTCCGTGTCACCTTTATTATCAATTCAACTCTGCCTGGGATAGTTGATGAGTGGATTGAGTAGCCCATTAATTGACTGTCAAGCCTCGGCTCGTATTCGCCTACCTCAAATGTTAATATGTCCTTACATTCTTTATAACTATTATGTGAATTTAAGAAAAGTGTTTATAAATACCTGTAAATAATAATTCTTTAAGTTCGAGATCCTGATCCGTATAGAAATAAATTCTTCGTTTAATTATTTTATTGGAAGAGGACTATCCTGAAAACAAACAAATAATACGTTAGCAAATTTAACTTCAAGTGCTTTAAGAATACATGCTACAACGTCAAAGTTTAAAGACTAAAGTGAATAAATTGCAAATGGTACTTACCTATCGATGTGAAGATTTTTATTGCAACAAATTTATAAGCAATACGAAAGAGCCGTCCATTTCAACTGAACTTTAATCGAATACAGCTGAGCCAAGGTTATTCCAAACCACACGTGCGAATTCAAGGAAAGAAACCAGACATGCTACCAAGTATCCCTAGCTAAGTGATTTATTTTTTTTTTTTTATTGGTAGATTTTTCAACTCAGTAATATTTTGTGTTATTTGTGTAATTAATGTCAAAAGTAATTTTGTTAAATTTATGAGGAAAACTGATTTTCAATTTTCAATTTCTTTTTAATGTTGTTATTTGTAATTCAAATTTTAAACGCAAGAGAACTCACGTTTTTAATTCAATATTTATTTTATGTTGTGTTTTACTCGATTCAATATTTTTATCTGTATTGTGTGCCATTATTTTACAGGAGTTTCGTGCTATTTAATTATTATTGTGTTAATTATAATTCGTATAACTAAACATTTAATACATACCCTGAGATACACACACAATTGCAGCATTAATTAATTCAACTTATTTATTAAGTTCAACAGTAATTTCAAATATTTTATTAATTTTTAAGTGAAGAGATTTCACAACACTTTTTGGCCCACCAACGTGTGACATGAACATTTATTTAAGTAAATTTTTAAAAATCTTTAATGTATCCAAAATACACAACACTTTTTGGTGCCCAGTTACGTGGGGCATTCAAGCATTAAAGTAAATTTAATTTTATTATTGAGTGTTTAGTTTTCACTACAATACATATGTTGTGTCAGATTACTCCTGTATTCACATAAATTTCAGGCAAACTGTTTTTCTCCAGTATGTTTACTCATATGCAATTTCAGATTGTTTTTAGTTACACCCCTGTATTCACATAAATTACAAGGGAACGGTTTTCCTCGTGTATGAATATTCATGTGTCTTTTCAGACTGGCTTTAGCTTCACACCTGTATTCGCATACATAACAAGCAAACGGTTTTCTTCCTGTATGAATATTCATATGTTGTGTCAGATTGCTTTTATTTACACTCCTGTATTCACATGAATTACAAGCAAATGGTTTTTCTCCCGTATGAATATGCATATGTTGTGTCAGATTGCTTTTAATTACACTCCTGTATTCACATAAATTACAAGCAAACGGTTTTTCTCCTGTATGTTTGCTCATATGCAATTTCAGATAGTTTTTAGTTGCACCCCTGTATTCACATAAATCACAAGGGAACGGTTTTTCTCGTGTATGAATCTTCATGTGCCTATTCAGAAAGCCTTTAGTTTCACACCTGTATTCACATAAATTACAGGCAAATGGTTTTTCTCCTGTATGTTTACTCATATGCAATTTCAGATTGTTTTTAGTTACACCCCTGAATTCACATGAATTACAAGAGAATGGTTTTTCTAGTGTATGAATATTCATGTGTCTTTTCAGACAGCCTTTAGTTAAACTCTTGTATTCACACAAATTACAAGAAAACGGTTTTTCGCCCCTATGAATATTCATATGGATTTTCAGATTACTTTTAGTTATACTCCTGTATTCACACAAATTACAAGCAAACGGTTTTTCTCCAGTATGGATACACAAATGCTGTTCAAGACGGCATTTAAAAGTAGTCCTATATTCGCATACATTACAAATAAATGGTTCTTTTATTAAATGCATATCTTTATGAGTCTGAAGATTGGATCTACGAGTGGTTTTAAATTCACAAACGTCACATGAAAAAGTTTTCCCTTTATTTTTATTTTGGTTAACCTCATCAAAAGGATCGACTGTATCGGTTGTTTCAACTTTTAGTTTGTCCACTTTGTGTGCACTACTCTTTGTAAGTGCAGTTTCCTCCCTCGTATTCCGTCGTAAGTTTTGGCTAATATTAGTGTTAGTTTCATTGAAGTTATGTTTTTGTTCCGTATTGTAAACGATATCATCACCGAATTCACTTTTTATATCGTCCAAGTAGAGCTCAAGTTTGATTTCTTCTTTGACGATATCCAAATCAAAATCATATTCGAGGTTAGCCTTTGAATTTGTTTCAGACATTCTTTATACAATTTCCTGTAATAATAAAAATCAGAAAGAGTGTTAAAACAATGTTTGGTAAATAGTGACTAACTATAATCTCTGCACACACACTAAGCAACAAACGGATAATAATAATTGAGTATTCTTACTTGTAAACACAGAAGAAAAATTAGGGGTTAACTTTTGGTTGTGGTTATTATATCGGCGCTGTAGACGATTATAGAAGATAATGAATTCGAAGACTTCCACGGTCATTGTCAGTATTAACAAAACATTTTTCGGATTGGGACCACAGAAAAGAGATATATACAGGGTGCTTAAAAAATGGTGTCACAACGCTATACCAGACTATTCAGAGAAACCCCCTGAGTGCTAGAAAAATGTTAATAAAAAAATAAAATTCTATCTCGTGATTCCTTAAAGAAAGGTTATAAGATCGGAATTTGAAATTTTTATTATTAACCAATTCTGAATATTTTAACAACTTTTGTCAACGACTAGTCAATAATCTGTCAATTATTCATGTGTTTGGTCAAACATAATGCTATCCATTATACACTGCCAGCAGTGAATAATCATTATTCACGGTGTCATGGTAACATCATTGTCTATGGTGTATAATGAAGGAAATAGGTTATGTTTCTAATCCTACCAGTTCGTTTAACATAGTCCTACCACATGGTTTTAGTAGCGTTGTTATTTAAATTTTAATTAAAAATTCTTCGTATTTGTGTTCGTGGACAAAGTATAGTATACGACTCGCTATAATGGCTACTATTACCTCGAATAATTGCAAAACTCGCTCGCTCGTGTTGCAAACATTATCCTCGGTAATAATAATAGCATTCATTATAGCGTCGTGTATAATATACTATTGTAGTGAAAATAGTATATTATACACATTATAGAATGTGTGCTATTATTACCGAGGATAATGTTTACAACACGAGCGAGCGAGTTTTGCAATTATCCGAGGTAATTGTAGCCATTATAGCGAGCAGTATACTATACTTTATCCTCGACTACAAAATACTAAGAATTTTTAATTAAAATTTAAATAACAACATAACCTATTTCAATGACAACATAACCTATTTCCTTCATTATACACCATAGACAATGATGTTACGATGACGCCGTGCATAATGATTTCAGTGTATAATGGATAGCATTATGAGTGACCAAACACATGAATAATTGACAGATTATTGACTAGTCGTGGATAAACATTTTTATGAGCCCCTACATTCAGTATTGGTAACGGATTGCAAGATTGCAACTAGATCTATGACCATTTAATCCTCTTGTATACTTGTCTTCGGCGCCGATGTAATAACCACTTCCAACAGTTAACCCATTTTTTTTTTGTTGGTGCTTGTCTGCTTGTTCACACAGAGTGTTCATTGTGCTTGTTCGTTGCTTAAGTGTTTTGTCTGTTTGTGTGTGCAGCTGTGCAGGGATACATTTTTATATGTATTTTTAAATAATTACCGGTTAGTCACTAGTTACCGAACGCTGTTTGTAATACTATTTGTGATTTTTTGTTATTACAGGAAATTGTATAAAAAATGTCTGAAACAAAGGCTAACCTCGAATATAATTTCGATTTGGATATCGTCAAAGAAGAAATCAAACTTGAAACCTACTTGGACGATATAAAAAGTAAATTCGGTGATGATAACTTTTACAATACCGAACAAAAACATAACTTCAATGAAAGTAACATTAACATTAGCCAAAACTTTGGAGGGAATACGAGGAAGATAAATACAAATATAGAGAGTAGTGTGGATGAAACGGACAACATAAAAGTAGAAGCAAGTGATACGGTTAAAGTGGATAATCAGAATAAAAATAAAGGGAAAAGTTTTACAAGTGACGTTTGTGAATTTAGAACGACTGGTCGATCCAATTTTCAAACTCATAAAAATACGCATTTAATAAAAAAGCCATTTATTTGTAATGTATGCGACTATAGGGCTACTTCTAAAAGTCATTTTGAACAGCATTTGCGTATTCATACTGGAGAAAAACCTTTCACCTGTGATTTGTGTGAATATAGGAGTGTAACTAAAACCAATCTGAAATTGCATATGAGTAAACATACAGGAAAAAAACCTTTTGCATGTAATTTATGTGAATTTAGGAGTGTAACTAAAAGCGATCTGAATTTGCATTTGCGTATTCATACTGGAGAAAAACCTTTCACCTGTGATTTGTGTGAATATAGGAGTGTAACTAAAAACAATCTGAAATTGCATATGAGTAAACATACAGGAAAAAAACCTTTTGCATGTAATTTATGTGAATTTAGGAGTGTAACTAAAAGCCATCTGAATTTGCATTTGCGTATTCATACTGGAGAAAAACCTTTCGCATGTAATTTATGTGAATACAGGAGTGTAACTAAAAACAGTCTGAAATCGCATATGAATAAACATACAGGAAAAAAACCTTTCGCTTGTGATTTGTGTGAATATAGGAGTGTAACTAAAACCAATCTGAAATTGCATATGAGTAAACATACAGGAAAAAAACCTTTTGCATGTAATTTATGTGAATTTAGGAGTGTAACTAAAAGCGATCTGAATTTGCATATGAGTAGACATGCTGGAGAAAAACCTTTCGCATGTAATTTATGTGAATACAGGAGTGTAACTAAAAACAATCTGAAATCGCATATGAATAAACATACAGGAAAAAAACCTTTCGCATGTAATTTATGTGAATTTAGGAGTGTAACTAAAAGCAATCTGAATTTGCATATGAGTAGACATGCCACAGAAAAACCTTTCGCATGTAATTTATGTGAATACAGGAGTGTAACTAAAAACTATCTGAAATCGCATATGAATAAACATACAGGAAAAAAACCTTTCGCATGTAATTTATGTGAATTTAGGAGTGTAACTAAAAGCAATCTGAATTTGCATATGAATAGACATGCCACAGAAAAACCTTTCGCATGTAATTTATGTGAATACAGGAGTGTAACTAAATACAATCTGAAATCGCATATGAATAAACATACAGGAAAAAAACCTTTCGCCTGTGATTTGTGTGAATATAGGAGTGTAGCTAAAAACAGTCTGAAGTTGCATATGAGTAAACATACAGGAAAAAAACCTTTCGCCTGTACTTTATGTGAATTTAGGAGTGCAACTAAAAGCCATCTGAATTGGCATACGAGTAAACATACAGGAATAAAACCTTTCGCATGTAATTTATGTGAATTTAGGAGTGTAACTAAAAGCCATCTGAATTGGCATACGAGTAAACATACAGGAATAAAACCTTTCGCATGTAATTTATGTGAATACAGGAGTGTAACTAAAAGCCATCTGAAATTACATATGAATAAACATACAGGAAAAAACCTTTCGCCTGTGATTTGTGTGAATATAGGAGTGTAACTAAAAGCCATCTGAAATTGCATATGAGTAAACATACAGGGAAAAAAACCTTTCGCCTGTGATTTATGTGAATATAGGAGTGTAACTAAAAGTGATCTGAATAAACATATGGGGATTTATACTGGAGAAAAACCGTTTCTGTGTAATATATGTGGATATAAGAGTACAAGAAAAAGCGATCTAAAAACGCAAATGAATATTCATACAGGAGAAAAACCGGTTGCCTGTAATTTATGTGAATATAGAAGTGCATCTAAAGCAAGCTTAAAAAATCATATGAAAATCCACAGAAATTAAAAATAATTTGCTTTTAAACGATAGAAATTTGAAGGAGTAGTTGGGGTTAAAAGTGACGTAGCCTTAAAAAAATACATTTAAAATTAAAGGGGGTTTAGTACCAGACCAAGTAGCTGAAATTTGTACTTTCAAATCACAACAACTAAAAGAGTTAGTATATTGAAATAAACATAGAACCACCCTTTTTCTTTGCTGCTATAGAATGAAAAAATCAAATTTCATGAAAATTAGTCTTTTGTAGATTAATTTAAAATACAAGTATATTTAAAAAAATGCCATTTTTCTTTCTTTAGCAGCAAGCTATTATCCATTATAAGGTTTTATATGTATAGATATTTCTTTATAATTTTAATTTTCAAGATGAAAGTTTATTAATTCAATTCCAATAGTAACAATAAAAAATGTAACGTATTTATTTGTCAACTTTGTCACATTATATACACTGCTTTTAGTTGAAAAAGTAACACCCAGTATACGTATTCATTTAAAGTTCTTATTTACTATATTTCTTCGCCATGTCTTCATTGTCGTGTTATAAAAATTTGAGACAAAAATCTTCAACTTTCTTGGAGATATTGTTAATTTTTTGGTTACCCATGTTTTTGTTAGTTACGCCTAAACCTTGTCGAGTCAGTTTTTTGTAATCACATTGAACCAAAGAAATGCCCCATGTGCGAAGACGTGCAGAATTTCATCATCTGAGTGGCTTTGAGAGAGGTCGGATAATTGATATGCGAGAGGGTGGTTTTTCATTTCGAGAACTTCGGGGTGAGGTGCAAGTAGCTTGGGATGAGATACCTCAGCAGACAATAGACCATCTCATTCTAAGTATGCCGAGAAGAGTACATGAATGTGTAAGACGCAATGGTGTGATGACTCATTATAGTCATTATTAAGATTTTTGTTAACTGTTAAAGTCAAATGCATGAATATTTAATCATTTGTTATTTAGTCTATCTTGTTTATTTTGCCACATTAAAAAATTAAATATCTGTTAAAACACTGGGTATTACTTTTTCAACTAAAATCAGTGTACATAAACTAAACAATAGAAAAAAATAAGCATACATTTCTTAAAAATTAAAAACTATATAAATACGAGAAATTTAATTTGTTAAAAGGAATTTGTAGTCTTACACTATATGTAGATGTGTATGACCTACTGAAACAATCTGAATTTTTTTTTGTTCATTTATGGAATTATGGCTTCGATAAATGGGATTTAAAGTTAGGGTTGGATTGTTAAGTTAATATTATTGCTGTTAATTGATATGTTTAGTTTAGTGCCACTTGTTGACCATGGAATTCACGATTACTTTTATATTTGTATCTTAATGTTAGTTATAGTTATAAGTACACATGTATTTTAATAAAAGTTTGTGCAATAAAATATTCGGCCGAATATTCGTATTCGGTTACTGCCAGAAATCAATATTCGTTTGACCTCTAAGTCATACATACAAGTACCTATACAGTGTGTAAACGAAAACAGGCTTTCTTATTATTCTTTGGAGTAAAAAGTATAGGACTAAATGAAGAAAAAAAAGTTCAATATTTTTCAATCAAGAACGCCATAACCCGCGTCCATGTAATTAAATAAATAATATTTTTGCTGTAGCTTGAACCATTTAAAGTTTTTAAAATTAGTTTTTTGGCTGTAAGCGGTTTTTTATCGTTTTTATAGTACTTAATATATTTTTTAATTTGTAAGTGTAGATTTTTTAAATTTTCATTTCTGATTAAACCTATAATAATTTTTTCCCTATATAGGTATACAGGGTGTTTCTTAATAACATGCTAATATTTAAGGAGGTTATTCTTGGGTCCGTTTTGAGAAAAAAACTTCATATGAACATATGTCCTAAAGGTCTTAACTTTTGAGCTACAGAGTGCTAAAGTTTTAAGAAGAAAATCTTTTTTTTATGATAACTTTGGTATGACCCTAGATATTTTTGTGAAACGTAGTACGCATCTTCTATGCATCAAAAGGCATTTTCTGCTGTACAACATAATTTTTTATTCTTGCCAGTGGCGTTCGTGCGGGATTTGCACTGAATCATTTTAAAGAGAAAAGTGATACGCCACTGCTTTTTCTTAAAGTAAAAATTATTTTTGAAATCCTCATTCCTTTCTGAGCAAATCTGGTCTCTCGATTTTTTTCGTTTGACGTACGGTTTTCGCATAAAAAAATAAAATTCATTCATTTGCGTCTCGCTAGACCACTTACGAGAAAAAACAATTTATGTAACTTTAAACAAAAATTTATTTAAGAGAATAATTTTTAAACGGTAACATTATAAAATTATGTTGTACAGCAGAAAATGCCTTTTGATGCATAGAAGATGCGTACTACGTTTCACAAAAATTTCTAGGGTCATACCAAAGTTATCATAAAAAAAAAGATTTTTTTCTTAAAACTTTAGCACCCTGTAGTTCAAAAGTTAAGACCTTTAGGACATATGTCCATATGAAGTTTTTTTCTCAAAATGGACCCAAGAATAACCTCCTTAAATATTAGCATGCTATTAAGAAACACCCTGTATAATTGCATTATTTGATATACATAAATATTTATATTAGAAACTACCAAAATTAATATATAAAGCAGTTAAAACATTTGTAACGTCAGTGATACTATTTTAGAAATACTCGTACATGTACATTTTTGCCTGATTGGCGGCTTTCAAGCGTAACGAGAATCACTTAATTCTGCTAACAGTGCCTGATGGTGAAAGTGTTTTAACTTCGGAAGTATGTTTTTTCCCAAAGCAGTGTATCCTTAATTATCTCTATTTAAATATGAGGAGGATTCTTTTTCTTTCCCTTTTACCATCTTATAAGTACCTTTACAGTGTCGAAGGGGCGGGACACACCGAGCCGCAGAGTGGTCACCCATTCTTGTTCAGACCAAGCTTAACTTTCTGTATGTCAGTACTACGTGCTCTGCCGTACTGCCGGTTAGCCGTAGGAATTCAAATAACAAATGTTCCTTCCACTTGCATTCAATTGCTTCATTATAGGGGTACTTTATTTCGCACACTAAACCGTAAGGTGCTGCACCGATAATTTTTATCGATAAACAAATAACACCACCTAACTTCCATTTTTGTTTTTTCTTTAAATGCTTCGACAACTCTGTGTTCATTTTCTATACTGTATCAAGTATCAGCACTTCTAAAAAATGGTTGAGATAACATTTTAATAACATTCGTGCAGAATAATGTCGAGCGCAACCTGCAGATGCGTTCAAACCTTTGTAATTTTATATTTTAAACTACACGTATTTGCACTTAAACAAGAGCATTTTAATAAATGTACTGATTTTCCCATATTTATAGTAACATATTATTATATCTATTAATAAAATAAAATAATACATTTTACAGTCTCTTCGATGCTTTGTTGTAATGTTACTTTACGTATAGAAATTGATGAGTCGGTTAAGCAAATGAATAATATTTAGTATGAGGCGACTATGCAGCGTTCATGAAACAGCTGTCTTATTTAGAGCTGCGCTTGAAAATATGCTTGTTCGGTAGACATCGCTGCTATACGATGAGGCTCAAAGTTACAAATTTCAGGCTAAAATGTTATGCAGCTCCATTTATTGAAACGCTGCCTTTTAAATGTGATTTTGTAGTGTTTTGATTTTGACTGACTACTTTTTTTTTTGTATATTATGTTTACAATCATTTCTAAAATTAATGCAATATTCAAATTAAAGTAAAGTAAGTTCTCTGTACTTAAGAATTATTGATGATAAAGGAGCAAGATCTCCGTACATTGAAATTAAATATTGAAAGTTCTAGTAGTAGTCGAGAAAAAGTCACTTTTATAAGGATATACATATACCTATTTAAGGGACGACTATCCGTTTAAACTGATTGCGACGATATCTATCACAAGCAACCAGCCGTTTTTTTAAATGTGTTAATTGTCAAAGTATGATAAGGATTTTCATGTTATATTATTATTTAATAAAGCAACACAATTGTAATCTCTCCTGCATAATAATAAAAACCAAGCAATACAAGAATATCTATCCAGACTTTCTGCTTCAAACGACAATAATTATTCAGTGTGGAAAGCCACTAGAAAGCTCAAGCCACCACAAGTAACAGTTCCACCAATCGGAATAGCAAATAGAAAGTGGACAAAAAGTCCTAACGAGAAAGCAGCTGTCTTTGCCACCCACTTAACGCAGATATTTCAAGCATTTCCTCAAACCTGCTCCGCTGAAGAAGAAAGAGAAATACACGAACTTATCTAAGAAAATATCCAAATAACGCAAATCATTAAACCATTCAAAGTGTTTGAAGGTGATTCAAGTATAAAAAACCTTAAGTTAAATAAAGCTCCTGGCTATAAAGGAAATAAAAATGATTACGTGTATATTTAATGCTACTCTAAGACTAGAATTTTCCCAGAACAGTGGAAAGTAGCACAAATAATCTTAATTCCAATACCAGGAAAGAACGCAGAAGAAGTTACATCATACAGAGACCAATTAGCCTGCTCGCGGTCATAGGTAAACTGTTGGAGAAACTTTTATTGCTACGAATGAAGCCAACTCTTGTGGAAAAAAATCTTATCCCACATCAGTAGTTTGGATTTAGAGAGGGGCACGCAACCATTGAACAGGTTCACAGAATAGCTACAAAAATCAATCATGACTTGTAGTTGAAGAGATACTGTTCTGTAGCATTTTTAGATGTGAGCCAAGCCTTCGATCAGGTTTGGCACACAGGACTTCTATACAAGATAAAAAGGCATCTGTAAGTTTTCTACAAGATGTTAAAATGTTACCTAGCCGAGAGATATTTCTAAGTCTAAGTCAAATATCAGGAAGAACTGACTCCGCTCTACCCAATACAGGTGTTCCACACGGCACTATTTTGGGACCAGTGTTATATCTGCTTTATATCTACTGCAGATCTTCCTAGCCACCTACGCAGATGACCCTGCCGTGCTTGTATCCCATAACAACCCAAACACAGCGTCACAAATACTCCAAAGAAACTTAAAGAAGATAGAAGACTAGTCGAAAATCTGGCAAATAAAAGTAAACGAAAACAAGCCAGTGCATGTTACATTTACCTACACTAAGAAAAGAAACGTGCCCTCCAGTAAACCTAAAGGAAAACCAGATTCCCCAACAAGATATTGTTAAATATCTGGGAATGCAGCTTGATAAGCGACTTTCCTTAAAATTCATAAAAATAGAAACGTTTTTATGAAAACTATTCACTACATATACAATTAGATAAAATAAACTAAAAAGTATCAATTACACTATTTTATTATAAAAGTCATAAGAAAAATAATAAACGACCTTAAAAACCATAAAAATTGTTTTTCTTCTTAATAATAGATTGATAGCCTCTTGGTATAACAATTTTGCGTTTGGGGTCAATTCCTCTTTTCCATTTGCGTTCTACAAATTAATAAAAAGTTTTAATATTTAGGATTTGTTATAATAGTGTAAGTACCTAATTCAAAAATTAATATAAAAACTTACGTTTTGATGATGGAATTATTGTCTTTTCGGTTCTCAATTATTTTTAATGACTGGATAGGCCACCCACCGAGCATCCGATTCGGGTTTGGCCCCGACAACGTCCGCATGTAGTGGTATGGCTTAACCACTCGGCCACTCTGGTGATTAAATACAAGTCAGTGCCTCAGTGCCAGTCTTAACAGATATCGCTAAAATAAGAACCGATTCTTTTCATACAACAGCTCCTGCCTATAAACTACTGTTTAGAAAAGTATTAAGGTTGTAAAACATTTAGAGCGGACAAGTAATCTTCACCACCGTGTTGTAAACTATAAACACTGTTGTTATATAGGACTCTAAAATGCCAAACTGTCCCAAAATTTGCATATTTTAAACCATATCTTTTAAAATTAAATGTATTTTAAAGTAACTTTGCACTACCTACATTAAACGATTACGAAAACACATGAAATTAAAACATGTGACAGTTTTGTTTTTCTCTCAAAATGTTTATGCATTCAAAATTTAAATACATACATAATCCGATTTCGCAAGGCGATAGAGTACACCTACGAATGAACAAAAATGGTACTTTATACGCCCAATATTGTATTTAGCATGCTTCTCTGTGATTAGATGTAATAAAGTAAGTGGGGAATATAACGTAGAGTGGAATTAAAACGAGAACAGCACTCACGTGACTATGCGCCGCAGCAGTGTTGTCAGGTCGAAAATTTAAAAATCACCACAGCAAGCATTGAAAAGTTGCCACATACTAGTAGTTTTTCACCACTTAAAAAATTACTTAATTTGTCGATGTGGGTATACTGGAATGTAGTCGTAATGAATAATAATAAATCATTAATGCGATAAATATACTATACAGTAAAATGCTTACACAGAAGGCAATTCAGAAACCTGTGTGAGAAGTGTATTTATCTTAATAGCTTTGCGACATTGCGACTAAGCAGTTACCTCATTCAACAGTTGGTGGCCTTCGATTAATAAAATTAAAAAGTTAAAGTTTGAAATGGGAGCGGATTGCGGATTTATCGTTATAGGAGCCGAATGATCTATGTAGGTACAGTACGGCACGGCATGATCTAGAAAAATCACAATGCGCCGCAGACCAGAAAGCGTTCGGGCTAGTTCAAATTGTTCTTCTTCTTAGAGTGGCATACCCTTTACAGGTGCTTTACAGGGCGTTGCAGTTTAAATTGTTACGGAAGGGAAAACGCTTTGTTGTTTGTGTTTGTTTCGTACGTTACATGTTCAGCTTAAGTAAAAATCTTGTGTTACGCCACTGAAATTTTCCCGCCGCGCAGATCGTTGATGACGTACATGTTCTTCTCGTTTTAATTCTACTCTACCCATATAAATAACAGGCCACATATGCCAGTAAAAAATACATAGTTTTATTGTTCACGGTGTCGTTGTACTAACCACTATCTAAAGGGTTGACGGTTGACGCAAATCCGCTGCGAATAGTTTGAGGTTATTTTTATATTATTGTAGAACGTTTTGTTTTCACAAAACAGTCTGAAATTTAGATATTTCGTTTTAATAATGCATAGTTTAATATATATTTCACAAGCAAGAATAATACTTAACGATTGATTACTACGTTAAAGGTTAGTTATGGAACACTAAAAGTTGTTTTTAACAATCTTTTATCATAATGTATGTTATTAGAGATTGCTATTGGTGTAAAATGTCCGAAATAAATTCGAAGATGAACCCCGAATGTAACTATGATTTAGATTTCGTCAAAGAAGAAATAAAACTCGAACCTTTTTGGGATGATATTAAAAATGAACCAAGTGATATCGCTTTCAACACCAAACAAGTATATAATACCAAGGAAACCAAGATAGAAGCTGCAACAATTATGGATGATAATAAGCAAGACCAAAATGCACGTCATGTTTTTGAATTTCAGACGACTTCTAAATCAGAACTAGAAAAGCCATTTTCTTGTAATAAGTGTGAATTTAAGACTTCATATAAATGCATTCTCTTTAAGCATATGAAGAAACATACAGCATTGAAAGCAGCTTGTAATTTATCTAAATTTAAAAGTAGCTTGAAGAAGCTTTGTACAACAAAAGAACCATTTACTTGTGGTTCATATGAATTTACAAATGTACATAAAATTAGTATCAAAATGCTTACATTGACTCATACAAATGATGAGCAATTTTTTTCTAATTTATGCGACTATAGAAGCACAGGTAAACGTGGACTTATAAAGCATATAAAGCAGTTTCATAAAAGTAAAACAAAACCAGTTAATAATACAGATAAACATTGGATTAGACATAAGGAATGCACCGAAAAACATATAAAAATCTATGCGAGTGCTAAACCACACGCTTGTAAATTTTGCCAATATAAAACTCTACGAAAAGAATATTTAGAATCTCATATGAACCTCCATACAGGTGAAACACTATTTACTTGTGATTTTTGTGAATTTAAGAGTATACTTAAAGTTAGCCTCAAAACACATATGAAGACTCATACAGGAAAAAAATGACCTTGTAATTTATGTAAATTTAATTGTGTATGCAAAAGCATACTTGAACAACATTCAGATGCCTACTTTGAATCATGATTTATACGACATAGACATTTAACAGTTAACTTGTAAATGTAAGTACAGTGTAAACCCAATAGAAACTTATTGCACTGCAACTGTTAATGTTAACGCTAACACATGCATAAAAAATAGTGTAACAATAAATATTTATTGTGCGCCGTTATTATCATTGGTGGATGGAAATTCTCCATGTGCTTTTGCGACGAATATAAAAGGTGTGAATTCTTTAAAGAGTATTTAAATTATTTGCCGAGTCACCAGGAAGCCATGCAAAGTCATGAAATATACTTGGCATAAAACTCTGGTTGTTGTGTCAAATTTGTAATCTTTTCAGTATAAACTGATAAATTGTAATTAATTGTAAAACTCTGGGAGTGCTTTATAATATACATACATACACAGTAAAAAATGTAGTGCTATATTAACACCAATTTGTTGTACCACCAGGCACTCTTATTTAAAACTAAATTTACTACAGCTGGCGCAAAAAGTACTAGGTATCTACTTTTAAAAGCTAGGAAAACCTTGAAGCATGTGGTAACGCAATATAATATTAAAAATTGTAAAAATCATATGCAAATTTTACCAACATAGTTTGTTCAATTAACATGAGCTGTTGTTAGTTTTACAATATAGTTAATTTTGATGTAGATTGTTGTGTTTTAATAATAGCTAGTGCATTTAGCACTGCAATATAGTTAATTAATTAGGTAACTCATGAATAGTAATTCGACATTTTGCTGCTTGTAAGTCTTCTAGAACGCGGATTACTCTCAATACCTTCATGACCGTTTTCAAAGCATTTAAACCACTCATAAACTTGCGCAGGACTCATGCTCATACAATCCTTGCCGTAGACTTTTTGTAACTTCAAATTCCTATCTTTACAAGTTTCGCCAAGTTTTTGACAAAATCTGATGCAAATTCGTTGATCATTTTTTTCCGACATGACAAATGTGACTACGCAAGTGTTAACAAAAAACGTTACTGTGAAACAACCGATTGAACAAAGCAGATGCGATTTACAGCACGGATATAACAAATATTAAGCACACTGTGCAAAACCACAGCCCTTTGTGTCCAGTCATTACAAAGTTGTAAAATCATTCTGGATATTGTTTGATCAGACCTCGTATGTCTACCTATGACTATCATCAAACAGAAGAATTACCAGCAGATTTACCAATTTTTTTCATCGCCAACCTGCAAAAAATTTGTACTCACCCTGTACAAGGTAATTAAAAACGAAGGACATGTAGTTCTGTAGTTGATTTAGAAATTTGTTTACATATAAATTTTCAAGTGCTGCTATATTCTGTATTGTTGGTCTTGGGTTAGGCAGAGCTCTCATCGATCAAGAGTCTTATTCTTGTTGGAGGTTTACCTCTACTTCTATAGGCGTCTTGCCTAGGTCTCCATTCAAATACGTTTATCCACCTATCATCTTTTAATTAAATTAGAGTTTACTTTTCATTTTATAGGAGAAATTCAGAGTCAACTAGTAGTTACCTCCTATATTCGTTTACGGCGCCGATATAATAACCACTTCCTGTAAAAATACTCCGCTTGTTATAGGGTTGTCTGTGCTTCTGTGCGCTTGTTGCCACTTAGTTGATTCGTATTTTGTGTGTGTGGGAATTAATTATTATATGTATTTATAAATAATTACAGGTTAGTCATTAGTTATCAAACGCTGTTTATAATACTCATTGTAATTTGTATTATTACAGGAAATTGTATATAAAATGTCTGAAATAAATTCAAAAGCTAACCTCGAATATGATTTCGATTTGGACATCGTTAAAGAGGAAATCAAACTTGAACCCTACTTGGACGATATAAAAAGTGAATTCGGTGATGATATCCTGTACAGTACAGAACAAAAACATAACTGCAATGAAACTAACACCAATATTAGCCAAAACTTTGGAAGGAATACGAGGGCGGAAACTGCAATTGCAGAGAGTAGTGCACATGAAGCCGACAAAATAATTGTCAAAACAGCTGATACAGTTAATACATTTGACGAGGATGAGCAAAACAAAAATAAAGGAAAATGTTTTACATGTGACATTTGTGAATTTAAAACGAACCGTAGATCCAATCTTCAATCTCATAAAAAGATGCATTTAATAAAAAAGGCATTTATTTGTAATGTATGTGGATATGAGGCTAATTTTAAATGCCATTTTAAACAGCATTTGTGTGTTCATACTGGGGAAAAACCGTTTGCCTGTAATTTATGTGAATACAGGAGTGGAACTAAAAGTAATCTGAATAAACACATGCGTATTCATACTGGAGAAAAACCATTTGCCTGTAATTTATGTGAATGTAGGAGTAGAAGTAAAAGTGATCTGTATAACCATATGAGTATTCATACTGGAGAAAAACCATTTGCCTGTAATTTATGTAAACACAGGAGTGGACGTAAAAGTGATCTAAATAAACATATGCGTATTCATACTGGAGCAAAACCATTTGCCTGTAGTTTATGTGAATTTAGGAGTAGAAGTAAAAGTGATCTGAATATCCATATGTGTATTCATACTGGAGAAAAACCATTTGCCTGTAATTTATGTGAATACAGGGGTGTAACTAAAAGCAGTCTGAAATTGCATGTGAAAATACATACTGGAGAAAAACCATTTGCCTGTAATTTATGTGAATATAGGAGTGGAACTAAAAGTGGTCTGAATAAACATATGCGTATTCTTACTGGAGAAAAATCATTTGCCTGTAATTTATGTGAATACAGGAGTGTAACTAAAAGCAGGCTGAAATTGCATGCGAAAATACATACTGGAGAAAAACCATTTGCCTGTAATTTATGTGAATACAGAAGTGTAGCTAAAAGCAAGCTAAAAAGACATATGTGTATTCATACCAGAGAAAAATCATTAGCTTGAAATTTATGTGAGTACAGGAGTGTAACTAAAAGCCAGTTGAAATTGCATATGAGTACTCATGCCGATATAAATTTAAAGGTAGTTGGTTTTTTTTGTTTTGTGCTACGCTGCAGGAAACACAAGTTACAGCTGTTACTAAGTTTTTGTCCTGTAAGGAATATTTCGCCAGCTCTACTACAATAAATATGGGCAGCAGATAAAGAATTTGCATGTATGTGGACTAGTTTTTCTTAAATATTTGTTTAAATAATTAAAGGAAGTCTCTTTAGAAAATACTTTATTTATTTTTTAACTTTTTTTCTAGAAACAGTAGAGCATCGATAATCCGAACCCCGGTAATCCAAACGCTCAAAAAACAAAAACAAAAAAATTAAGGGGATTACTGACTGAAGAATACATTACATATGTACCTACATATGTATGTATGTATTTTTGATTAAGAATTTGAATTTTAGTTTTGTGTTTACAGAAATACATTGCTTTTGAGTTCTGGTATGCAGGTGTTTTATTTCTTGTATCCAATACTCGTATTTTCAACTATTTAGCAGCAATATTTGATAATCCGAACAATTTGATAATCTGAACCACCTTCGCTCCCAATTAGTTCGGATTATCGACACTCTACTGTAATAAAATTAAAATTAAGATGCCTCAAAGTGCTGATAACAGATTGATGCACGCATTTCTTAGTTGAAACGAATCTCCAAAAGGTTAAAATTATACGAATCTAAGATTAATAAAATAAACTTTGTAGCTTCAGAACATAATGTAATATGTTTCAAACATTTTTGAGTGGAAAATTTTAAAGCAAGTTAAAAGCCACCTTACATGGTTTTCCTGTTTTAGCTTTGTTTTTTTAATTTATTAACTACATATGTAGGTACGTATCGGTATGTATACCTATTAAGAGTGTCAATATTTACATAAAACTGTGCTTTAACAATTGCAATGAAAAATTATATATTTGTCACTTGTAAATTGGAAATAATTTCACTTTCACATCATTTAAAATTATCAGCTTTATCATAAAAATGACACGAAAAAATTAATTTTGTAAGAGGTTTTAATTCTTTTTGTTGCCCGCCATATTTTGTTATGAAGTGTAAGTGCCGATGCCTTTACCTTCATTTTTCATTGAACAGCTAGTGCTTGCAATAGGTTCATAGTATAGTTTGCTTCTTGAATCGATTTCTATAATAATTAGAAAAATAGTTGTAAGTTAAATTTCTAATATTTTTAACAAATTACTGAATTCCTGTAAAATATTAAACAACGATATTTACATAAATACATGATAGATTTTTAGTAAAGTTTCAATACTTAAGAAAGTGCAATAACATGTGTGCAACAAGGTCTCGAATTCCGCAGATGACGTCTTGTTGTGTTATTGTGAGTGATATATCTTGGAAACAAGGTGACTGATTGTAACTCGAATTGTTCCTTTAAGTTTGTATGTAAAGACGTTCTTGAAAAACAATTGCTCATTGTTTAACAATAGATAGAATATACCTATTGTGAATGATTAAATTTTGAACCTTTATCTGTAGATTGAGTGAGGGACAAATCTATTTAAATAAATAAGATTTCACATACAACTTTGTAAATTTAATAACTAATAGGGTAAACAAAGAATTTTACATTTTACTGGTATCTTCTGCATTGACGTTGACGGTCAATGTTTTTACTAAATAAGTTTTGATATTTTATGATATTTGGTCATAATTACCAACATTTTCTTTCTTTTTACCCTCTTTTGCCTTTACAGTGTCGAGGGGGTCGGATACACCAAGCTGCAGAGTGGTAACCCATCCAAGCTGGCTCTTGCTTAATTTTGTATATTTCAGTATTACGTGCACTCTCACTCTGGCGTACTGCTGGTTAATTACAACATTTTAAAACTTAAAAATATCAAAAAGTAACCAAAGTAGTAATTTTGTACAAGTTTTATGTTTGTTACCCTACAGACAGTTTCTGAATACGTTTATCGTTATTAAAATAGGTAACTAGTACTAATAACATTTGTGAAATTACCTAACTAACTCTATTGTTATAGATTCATAGTTACTAGTGTCCGACCGAAGCTTCGGCCATCTTCGGCTGAGAAAAGCACATTCGGCTGCACCTTTAGCTTCGGGAAAAAAATAGCCGAAGGTTTAGCCGGAGCCGAAGGTTTGGCCAGAGCCGAAAGTTTGGCTGAAGCCGAAGGTCACATCCAGCCGAGCGATTCATGCAATAAAATAAGTTTTATCATTGGAAAAAATAAAAATTTTTTTTTGCTATTTAGAGTATTTAATTTATTTACACTAATTTACTGTAAGTGTTCTAAGTCTGGTTGCACCTTCGGCTTCAGCTTCGGCCGAAGGTGACGGCGACAGTCGAACATCGGCTTCGGCTGACAAACTGACCTTCGGTCGGACACTAATAGTACAGTATAGATAGAATTTCTACTGCACACTATGCCAGGAGTGGATTTTATCAGCTAATTTAGAGGAGGGAATTTTGAATTTGACATAACTGGTTACATTGTAAATTCGTATGAAAACAGGTTAACGCCTTCCACGTGATTTTACACCAGTAATAGACACGTAATTCACCACGCACATAGCTGGAAGTTGAACATGCGCACTGTAATATAGCGACACAATTCTGGCCAAGTGAAACTACTGTGGCCAAGTGAAACTACTGTTTTCTATCTATACTGTGCTAATAGTTGCTTACAAAACAAAAAGTGTATTTTATTATTAGCGTTTGACCCTACATAAAATAATTGAATGTTCAAAGATAATCATTAATTTGTTAAAGAAGCAATACCAACAGGTTATATTTAATATTTATTATTTTATGTAAATGCAAAACATATAAATATTTTAAAGATTAAGTTATATTTGGTATAGGTACTTCTTTCGAAATCGATATATTTCTGTATTAACTAGTGGAAACCTTGCATTAACAAGAAATGAATGAACGGCATAGATTGAAAAGCTCAAAAGAGCGGCAGCAATATTCCATTGGAATGGGCCGATAATAATGTATATAACACCGGGTGAACATGGATAGACACCATGTGAAAATGAATATATGTAGTAGATAATAAACAGCTAAATTTGAAAGATATAATATCCTTCATTTTTAAGTTCAAAAACAAAATAATTGTAAAATAATTTATATTCAGATCTTGTATATAATTATACTAATTGTGTTTGTAATTTTGCATTATTATTATAAACAGAAATACCAGTACACACTAGTCTAGAAAACCGTTTATAGGATGAACAAACAAGTGGATATATCTATGGTTCATGGTAGTGGAACTGGCTTAGTGGTGGTAGCTCAGCTACCTAGCTGTTGATAGGTAGGTTCAGTCAAATTATTTTTATATAATAGTTTTACTTTTAGGTACTGCTTACAAATAGGATGCAACCTCTATTAGTTGAATTAAATAGTTTTGTCGAACTATCATGTAGAGTTGCTTACCAGTGCAACAAAGGATCAGTTCTCAATGGCAAAGCTGTTGTCAATGAAGAGTAAGTTAAGTCAGTACATACCGGGTGTCAATGAAACCTGGGGCACCCCTATTTATAAAATTATGTTTTAAGATATCAAAATGAAATTTGGTATATATCAGTGGTCGCCAAAGTGGTCGATATCGACCCCCAGGGATTGATATAACATTGTTAGGGGTCGATTGGGAGTCGATAAAAAAATATAAGACATCATTGCAACACGTGCGCGGTTGCTTATTTACTTATACTTACACGTATTAGATTTCAGTCTCATTTTTGCGCATCGACATACAAGTGAGCGTTAATGTTCTAAAATCCATCAACATACATATTATAATTCAATCGTTATTCATTCACGAACTAAACTTCTCTATGTTGAAGTGATGAGTAACTATAAAATAAACAATCTAAAAACTTACATAAGCGTTTTGTTTTGCTTGTCCTATTATAATTACGTAATAGTAAAATAGAGGGGGTCGATAAAAAGTCAAGAAACCCTTGACGGGGTCGACGGTCAAAGAAGTTTGGCGACCACTGGTATATATGATACACTTTTTTAATGGCATTTTTTGACATAGAATACAAGTTTCTGTCACTTCCGGGTTCGCCGGAATTAACATCAATTTTGTTATTTTAAATAGAACACCCTGTATATTTATACATTTTTGGAATCTCCAATTAATTGTACGTACGCTAGTATCAAGTTTGAAATATTTTGTTGAGAAAGTAAATACTTGCAGACGAGTTTATTTAGTAATCTAGGATGCCATGACCTGCATAAAATGCAAGTCAGGGACGTCAGGGTGCTTTTATACTCAAAACAATTCAGTTGTAGCAAGTCTGTTACTTGTTGTGTGCTTTTCATTCGTTTCAATTGTTTTGGAATCCAGTGCCTAGATTTAAATGTCCAAAATACGTTTTTTTTTGGACGGAGAGTGTTATTCCGAATTAAATTTTCATATTAATCTCGCGTTATTGCTAGGTATCAATTAAATCCTTGAAAAACGCTCGTTTTTAATATTCTAGTGTCCCACCCTAGTGCTATTTGAAAAAATGGAGTTATTCTTGAAAAAGCAATTTTGACAACTTTAGGCCATTCTAAATACAGCAACGAAAATAGGAGATTCCAAAAATGTATAAATATATAGGGCGTTCAATTTAAAATAGGTAACAAAGTTAATGTTAATTCCGGCCAAACCGGAAGTGACAGAAACGTTTGCTCGACGTCAAAATATGCCATTTAAAGAGTATATTATGCATACCAAAAATACTTGCACATGTTTATCAAAGACCATCTTATGATGTAATTATAGATGAAAATAAATTTTATTTGATTGAATTTCCAAGTTTTCAACTAAAAAAGTCTGGGACCATTCAAGAATTGGGTGTACCAAGAAATAAAAAAGTCCAAACCATTTTCAACACATATTCTGGACTGACAACATACATCTTTTACGATAATTATTATTATATTGAATTGGACGAGTGTACCTACTATGAAAGCAGAAAGACATGGAATTATTAATGAATTGTTTACTTACCAGTAATACCTTCCATCGAATGTAACAGGAGCGTTTAGATATAAAAAATGGAATGTTGTACCTACTTTTTTAAAAAGAAGAACAACAATATAATTTTATATGAGTATGATGAATTTTCAGATGTATTAGTAAAGGCTGGACCATTTGATGTTAGTATTTTCAATATTCACTGTCCAAATATAAGCGTGTTGGAACAATTGAAAACTTTATTAAACAAATTGGCTAGTTTTGAAACCGATTTAAAAACATCTGATTGTATTAAGTAAATGAGTGATCCAGTTCTATCACGGTTGAATAAATTATACAGGCTGTTTGATAAAAAACGGAGCAAGCCGTAGCACTCTTATTTATTAACTGATTTTAATAAAAAAATGTTTGGTCTTATAACTCATAAAAATCTACATTTTGCCGTAAAAAAATTTTTTTTTCGGCCTCATTGGTTAAGCGTGGTGACGTCATGATGAATTTTTTAAATTACACTATATATTTTTTTAGATATTCTCATAGAGAATTTTTTTCTCTTTTCAACCGTATAAATATTGGTTGCATAATAAAACTTTCGAGTTAAAGACAAAAAACCAATACAAGACTGAAACATTACGAACTTGTATCCGTCAATTCATCAGAATCCATTTTCTAATGGTTTTTCAGAGGAAATGCAACAATGCTGATTAAAAACACTTGACACTTCAGTAACGTTTAGAGCGACTGTTTTTTGTTTCAAGTTATTTTAATTTAATGGCCTACTGGCTTGTATTGGTATTTTGTCTTTAACTCGAAAGTTTTATTATGCAACCATATGAAATATTTACACGGTTGAAAAGAGAAAAAAATTCTCTATGAGAATATCTAAAAAAATATATAGAGTGTAATTTAAAAAATTCATCGTGACGTCACCACGCTTAACCAATGAGGCCGAAAAAAAATTTTTTTTACGGCAAAATGTAGATTTTTATGAGTTATTCGACCAAAATTTTTTTTATTACAATCAGTTAATAAATAAGAGTGCTACGGCTTGCTCCGTTTTTTATCAAACAGCCTGTATGAATATAAGAAATTAAATGAACTAGGAATTGGAATTCCATATATGAAGTTACTAGTTTTCAAATTATTAGGACTAAATAGGTACGGAAATAAATCGCGTATTACGTTGAATGATTCAATTATGTTTTTTATTCCAACGTATTACTCGCATGTAATTTCTAAATATAAATTGGAAACTCAATACTCAAATAATTACAATATTATTTATAAAAAATTGAATTTGAATCAGTTGATACTAGAATGATGTTTAAAAAATAATAAAATGGAAAAAATATTTAGTGGTTCAATTCATTTGTTTACTCTAAAACTTACATAATTTTTACAAATATTTAAATAACGTTGTAGGTACCTACCTATAAAAAAATATAAAATATTTAATTTTTTTTATTATAGTTATAGCGTGTTACAAAGACATAATATTGTAAATAAAAAAATTTGGCATTATCTGTTTGTTTTTGTTTTGCTTCTGGGGTTCTTGCATTATTAAACAGTTCTTTTCTAACGTTCAAATCAAAAAGGAATGAACCTAATTTATTCGCTGGTAATGTAACAACTTTCGCTTCTAGCTCTTGGTTGTGTGTTCTCCATTTATAATTTATATAAGAAAGGACCTTCAAGAGGTTCATAATCAAAATTACTATTTAAAAACGAACCCTTATTCTATAAAAATGATGTATTAATAACTAAAGATATATTAAAATTTATCCACTTTGGAATAGAAAATGCAGGGTGCGCCGTACCGCACCCTAATTTTAAACTAATAAAACACCATTTAAAAGAAAGTATTAAATTATGTTCTTAAATTTTAATATTTTTGGTATGATTTCAGGGTGTAGCATGGAATTGATGGTTTTTATATCATTTTTAGTAGTAGTTAGGTCAATGTTACATTCTGAATCATATTTTTTATTTCGTTTTCAGGACCATTTTAACGATTTTCATGCATATTTTCAGTAAAAACAACGCATCGTTTCAACCGGTATTACGTTTGCTAAATCAATTTTTTTGTTGGGTCTGTTAACTCAGATTTTGTAACCCTTAAAAACGGATCAGTTTTCCTATTTCAACGCCTTTTGAAAACTTCCACGGTAAAAACCTAAAAACAGGGCCATTTTGCCTAAAATTTGATGTTTTTAAAAAATTTTGAGTAAAGCCCGTTTGACACGATGCTAAATTTTACATAAAATTTACATGAAAATTTTTATATAAATTTACCCATATTTTTACCAGGATTTTAAGCAGCTAAACCCTATTTTCTGTTTGCAACGCGTGTCATTTTTTTTTTTTGAGAAATTTAAAACGCGCCTGCATATTATCAGACAGTTTAGGAACATTTTCAGTTATTTGTCATAACTGTAAAATCTGTAAACACGTTATTTTGGTTATCTGCGGAAATCACGCTTCGCAGTTCAAAATTTAAAGTGGGCGGAGCTAGACTACCGCGCACTTTTACCTCGAAATTTAGAACATATTCTAAATAATTTGCATGAAAATTTAGCACGTTATTTTCTGTATGCAACGAGTAAAAAAATTTTGCATAAAATTTACATGTAAATTTTATGTGAAATTTAGCATCGTGTCACACCGCCTTTAAGAAAAGCCCGGAAAGGGGCTTAAAAACAGGTTAGTTTTCATGATTTCATCGCGTTTTAACGTATGTTTTTGGGATTTTATTGAAATTAAGGTGTTTTTGCTGAAAATATGCATGAAAATCATTAAAATGACCCTGAAAACGAAATAAAAAAATCTGATTTAGAATGTAACATTTACCTAACTACTAGTCTTCTTATTGTTCTTCTTTCCCAGCATAAATCGTCCACGATTGGACATAGGCCTCCCTCAAATATCTCCACCTATTCGTATCTTGTGCAGTCTGGAACCAGTTTGTTGAAATTCTTCATACGTCATCGGTCTAGTTCTTATTAGAGCTTTACCTCTACTTCTATACGCGTTTTGCCTAGATCTCCATTCAACTATACGTTTTATCCAGCTTTCAATTTTTAATTAAGACTTCATTTTATAGGAGAAATTCATAGTTGTAGTAGTTACATTGTAAGATCGTTCACGTCGCCGATATAATAACCACTTCCAACAGTTAACTGTAATAAAAATACATCCCTTGTTGGTTAGTGTTTTGTGTGTGTGCAAGGATTGATTATTATATGTATTTCTAAATAACTACAGGTTAGTCATTAGTTACCAAACGGTGTTTGTGATACTCTTTGTAATTTGTATTATTACAGGAAGTTGTATAAAAATGTCTGAAATAAATCCAAAAGCTAACCTCAAATGTGATTTCGATTTGGACATCGTTAAAGAAGAAATCAAACTTGAACCCTACTTGGACGATATAAAAAGTGAATTCGGTGATGATATTCTTCACAATACGGAACAAAAACATAACTTCAATGAAACTAACACCAATATTAACCAAAACGTTAGAAGGAATACGAGGGCGGAAACTGCAATTGCAGAGAGTGATGCACATGAAGTGGATAAAATAAGTGTCAAAACAACTGATACAGTTAATTCATTTGGTGAGGATCACCAAAACAAAAATAAAGGGAAATGTTTTACATGTGATGTTTGTGAATTTAAAACAAACCGTAGACCCAATCTTCAGTCTCATAAAAAGATACATTCAATAAAAAAGGCATTTATTTGTAATGTATGTGGACATGAGACTATTTCTAAAAGAAGTTTTAAACGACATTTGTGTATTCATACTGGGGAAAAACCGTTTGCCTGTAATTTATGTGAATACAGGAGTGTAACCGATAGCAATCTGAAAAGACATTTGAATATTCATACGGGAGAAAAACCATTTGCCTGTAATTTATGTGAATACAGGAGTGTAACTAAACACAATCTGAAATTACATATGAAAATGCATACTGGAGAAAAACCATTTGCCTGTAATTTATGTGAATACAGGAGTGTAACTAAACACAAACTGAAACTGCATATGAAAATGCATACTGGAGAAAAACCATTTACCTGTAATTTATGTGAATACAGGAGTGTAACTAAACACAAACTGAAATTGCATATGAAAATGCATACTGGCGAAAAACCATTTGCCTGTAATTTATGTGAATATAGGAGTGGAACTAAAAGTGATCTGAATAGACATATGAGTATTCATACTGGCGACAAACCGTTTGCCTGCAATTTATGTGAATACAGGAGTGTAACTAAAAGTGATCTGAATAAACATATGAGTATTCATACTGGCGAAAAACCGTTTGCCTGTAATTTATGTAAATACAGGAGTGGAAGTAAAAGTGTTCTGAATAAACATAATATGCGTATTCATACTGGAGAAAAACCATTTGCCTGTAATTTATGTGAATACAGGAGTGTAACTAAAAGCAGTCTGAAATTGCATGTGAAAATACATACTGGAGAAAAACCATTTGCCTGTAATTTATGTGAATATAGGAGTGGAACTAAAAGTGGTCTGAATAAACATATGTGTATTCTTACTGGAGAAAAACCGTTTGCCTGTAATTCATGTGAATACAAGAGTGTAGCTAAAAGCGATCTGAAATTGCATATGAGTAATCATACAGGAGAAAAACCATTTGCCTGTAATTTATGTGAATATAGGAGTGGAAGTAAAAGTGATCTGAAAATACATATTATGCGTATTCATACTGGAGAAAAACCGTTTGCCTGTAATTTGTGTGAATACAAGAGTGTAACTAAAATCAACCTAAAATTGCATATGAGTAATCATACAGGAGAAAAACCATTTGCCTGTAATTTATGTGAATATAGGAGTGGACGTAAAAGTGATCTGAAAATACATATTATGCGTATTCATACTGGAGAACAACCGTTTGCCTGTAATTCATGTGAATACAAGAGTGTAACTAAAAGCGATCTGAAATTGCATATGAGTAATCATACAGGAGAAAAACCATTTGCCTGTAATTTATGTGAATATAGGAGTGGAAGTAAAAGTGATCTGAAAAGACATATTATGCGTATTCATTCTGGAGAAAAAGCGTTTGCCTGTAATTTCTGTGAATATAGGAGTGCATCTAAAAGTGATCTGAATATACATATTATGCGTATTCATTCTGGAGAAAAACCGTTTGCCTGTACTTCATGTGAATACAAGAGTGTAACTAAAAGCAGGTTGAAATTACATATGAGCACTCATACCGACACAAATTTAAAGGGGTAGTAGGTTTTTTTGTTTTGTGCTACATTGCAGGAAACGCAAGTTACAAACGTTGCTAAGTTTTTAAGACGTCGTGTAAGGAATGTTTTGCCAGTCTTTTACTACTATAAATATGGGCAGCAGATAAAGAATTTGGATATATACAGTGTGTCCCAAATTCAATCCCCACCATTAGGATCTCGGAAAATATAAAAGCTACAAAGTTGGTTAAATAGGGAAAGTTTTAGGAATTTTAATGCTCATTTCATATCAGTTGAGAAATCACAGCCAACTTTGACCGTTTTCGAGATATATTGGAAAAGCCGAAATTTGGAGTTTTCTGTTTTCCAAAATATCTCGGAAAGTATTAAGTTATTAGTTTCAAGACTTGTACATTGTGAAAGCACTTTTTTACGGACAATCAGGTGGTACCATATGTTTATATTTATGACGCTTTGTTTCTATTCTATGAACAACTACTTTTGATTTTCATATGGACGCCATATTGAATTTTGTCGTGACTAAACTCAGATCTTTTATCTCTTTTCAACGATGTGTCACACGTACGGAGTTTTTGAAGAAGAGCGGGAATAAAATACATTTTTTTTATCATAGCTTACTACGCGAATAAGGAAAAAATGTATTTTATTCCCACTCTTCTTCAAAAACTGCGTACGTGTGACACATCGTTGAAAAGAGAAAAAAGAGCTGAGTTTAGTTACGACAAAATTCAATATGGCGTCCATATGAAAATCAAAAGTAGTTGTTCATAGAGTAGAAACAAAGCGTCGGAAATATAAACAAATGATACCACCCCATTCTCCGTAAAAAAGTGCCTTCACAATGTACAAGTCTTGAAACTAATAACTTAATACTTTCAGAGATATTTTGAAAAACAGAAAACTCCAAATTTCGGTTTTTCCAAGATATCTCGAAAACGGTCAAAGTTGGCTGTGATTTCTCAGCGGATATGAAATGAGCATTAAAATTCCTAAAACTTTCCCTATTTAACCAACTTTGTAGCTTTTATAGTTTCCGAGATCCTAATGGTGGGAATTGAATTTGGGACACACTGTATATGTGTACTAGTTTTTCTTAAATATTTGTTTAAATAATTAAAGGAAGTCTCTTTAGAAAATGCTTCTTTTATTTTTTAACTTTTAAATTCTTTTCTAGATAATAAAATTAAGATGCCTCAAAGATGTAATTTTATAGGATGCTGATAAAAGATTGATTCACGCATTTCTTAGTTGCAACAAATCTACAAAAGGTTAAAATTATACGAACTTAAAATTAATAAAGTAAACTTTCTAGCTTCAGAATATAATGTAGCATGTTTCAAACATTTTTGAGTGGAAAATTTTAAAGCAAGTTAAAAGCCACATTACATGGTTTTCGTGTTTTAGCTTTTTTTTTTAAATTTCTTCGTTAACTACAAATGTACGTATCGGTATCTACGTATTAAGAGTGTCAATATTTACATAAAACTGCTTTTAACAATTGCAATGAAAAATTATATATTTGTCACTTCCTCGTAAATTGGAAATAATTTCACTTTCACATCATTTAAAATTATCACCTTTATCTTAAAAATGACACGAAAAAATTAATTTTGTAGGAGGCTGTAACCCTTTATGTTGCCGGCCATATTTCGTTACGAAGTTAAGTGCCGATACCTTTACCTTAATTTTTCATTGAACAGCTAGAGCTTGCAATAGGTTCATAGTATAGTTTACTTTTTGAAGTGACTCCTATAATAATGATAAAAATAGTTGTAAGTTAAATTTATAATATTTTTAAGAATTTACCGTACAGTAAAATATTAAACAACAAATGTTTAGACAAATACATATACATGACAGATTTTGAATAAGGTTTCAATACTTAAGAAAGTGCAATCACATGCATGCAACAAGGTCTCGAATTCCTCAGATGACGTCTCGCTGTGTTATTGTGAGTGGTATATCTTGCAAATAAGGTGACTGATTGTAACTCGAATTGTTCCTTTACGTTTGTATGTAAAGACGTTTTTGAAAAACATTGTTTAACAGTAGATAGAATATATCTATTGTAATTGTGAATGATTAAATTTTGAATCTTTATCTGTAGATTGAGTTGGGGACAAATCCATTTAAATGAATAAGATTTCACATACAACTTTGTAAATATCTTATAGGGTAAATAAAGAATTTTACATTTTACTGGTATCTTCTGCATTGAAGGTCAATGTTCTTACTAAATAAATTTTGATATTTTATGATATTTCGCAGGGGCGGATACAGAATTTTTTCTGGAGGGGGCACAAGGTAAGCACTACTCTGGTAGGATGACAAAAACACTGTACCTAAGGCGCTATCTTGGGGAGGGGGGCACGGGGGCACTGAATCGGTCCTTGATATTTCGTCATAATTACAACATTTTCTTTCTCTTTTATCCTTTTACAACTTTACAGTGTCGAGGAGGCGGGATACACCGAGCCACAGAGCAGTCACCCATCCAAGTTCAGGCCAAGCAGGCTCTTGCTTGACTTTGTATATTTCAGTATTACGTGCACTCCCACTCTGGCATACTGCCGGTTAATTACAACATTTTAAAACTTAAAAATATCAAAAAGTAATAAAGCAATAATTTTGTACAAGTTTTGTGTTTGTTACCCTACAGACAGTTTCAGAATTCGTTTATAGTTGTTAAAATAGGTAAATAGTGTTAATAACATTCGTGAAATTACCTAACTCTATTGTTATAGATTCATAGTTGCTTACAAAACAAAAAGTGTATTTTATTATTAATGTTTGGCCCTATATAATATAATTAAATGTTTAAAGATAGGTAATCATTAATTTATTAAAGAAATCTGCTTCTTTTTCTTTGGCTCTGACGTCCCTCTGGGATATGGCCTGCTTGAGAAGCCTTCTGCAACTTTAGTTAAGCCACAGAGCAGGTGCTCAGAGGTTGTTAATCTCTGTGCAGATTTGTTTCCATATTTTCATGTCCTTTACCTGGGAGTTCCATGTGTTTATATTCAATAATTTTAAAATTTCCCTCGCACCGTCCAGCCATCTTTTTTTCGGTCTTCCTTTACACCTTGGTTTGTCCGGTTGCCAGTTATACATTATCTTCAGGATTCTTGAGTTCTGTTGTCGCTTTACGTGTCTCCACCATCTTAACTATAGTGCTTTAATAAATTTAATGTCGTTATCAGATGTTATTTGAGAGCCTAGATATATGTAAAGGTCTGAACTTCTTCGAAAGTATAATTGACCACTCTTATTAAGCTGTTGTTTTGTTTAGTTGTTTATTTCCAAATTTCATATATTTAGTTTTTTTTTACTTATTTATTAATAATCCATATTGCTTAGCGATTCCCTCTAGTTTAATAAAATCACTGACTAATTTTTGTTTCTTTCTACTTATTATAACAATGTCGTCTGCGCAGGCTACTATTTGTGACATTTTGGTGTTAAGCATACCTTTTCCATGTTTGTTTTTCTTATTATCTCTTCTAACACTATAAGTTGAATAATAATTGCGATAAAACATCTCCCAGTCGTACTCCGTTAGTGATTTCTATTTCTTCTGTCGTCCCAACAGGTGTTAATACTGTGACCGTGTTTTCAGTTAAAGTCATTATTAAATTTATTAGTTTAGGTATTAGGTATTTTTAAGCCTCTCGGCGCTTCTGATAATTTACTTCTGTTTATTTTATCGAAGGCCTGCTTCAAATCAATGAATAAATTGCGCAATTGTAACTCATATTCGCAAGATTTTTCCACAATCTGTCTTAAAGCAAATACGGCGTCTACTGTACCTCTATCTGCCCTGAATCCTTGCTGGTATTCACCTATTATATTTTCTGATTGCTTTTGTAATCTGTCATAGATTAGGCAAGCCATGATTTTATACACAACACTAAGTAAGTTAATTCGTCTATAATTAGAGCATTTATCTTTACTGCCGCCTTTAAATATTGAAATTATAACTCCTTTTTTCCAGTCTACCGACATGACCTCCTCTTCCCAAACTTTTTAACTGTAATCCTCCATATTTATTCATTTCCCCTATTATCTATTATAATATTTACTTCTGCATACTTTACCTATACTTTGCTCTGTTGCTTCTGATCTTGAACCTACCTGGATTCTAGTAATTTCTTTATCGTTATTTAACAAGTTCACGTAATGTATCTTCCACTCTTGCAGTATTTGACTTTCTTCTTTGATTTTTGTGTTTTCTGTAGTATGTCTCAATTTTGTGTTGCTACGTTTTTCCTTTTTAACTTCTTTATAAAATTTCCTACTTCTATTAACGTATGTTTGTTGTGATTTTCCAAATCTTCTATTTTTTTCTTTCGCCACTCCTGTTTCTTTCTTTTACATAGCTTTTTTGCTGGTCTTCTTATTTCTTCGTATTCGTCTTTGTTTCTTTTGGGTTCTCTTATCTAGCCACTTTATTCTCATTTTGTTTTTTCTAGTTACTGCTTTCCTGCAGTCCTTGTCAAACCATTTTTTGCTTTTTTGTGTGGTATAATTCTCTTTGCTGTTTTTATTAGGGTTTTCTTTAGGGTAGACCACATACTTTCAATATTATATATATTTGTCTGTGATTCTAGTTCTTGGTTCACAGTTTCCTTAAATTTTCTTTTTACCTCTTCTTTTTTTAGTTCCTCCCGGTTCCATTTTTTTGTTTTCCTGTTTCTGATCCTAATGCGATTCTCTCTTTTAGTTGTGCCATCACTAAGTAATGATCTGTTTCGCATACTGCACCTCTGTACGATCTAACATCTAGGATTGTGTTTTGTCTTCTTTTATCTACAAGAATATGGTCAATTTGGTTCAAATATCTTGCTCCTGGAGAGATCCACGTTACTTTATGGCAGGTCTTATGTTTGAATTTGGTACTACTATAACAAGGTTTGTCATTGCCGCCAGATTGCATACTTTCTTTCCATTCTCATTTGTTTGGATGTGGATTGTATATTTTCTTGAAGCATCCTGTGTAAATTGCTCCTTTCGCAATTGTGCATTGAAATCTCCCAGAATGATCTTAGATCTTAGTATCATATCTAGGTATTCCATCGATTATTTTTTAGAAATTCTCCTTTGCGTGCTCCTCTGACATTTCGGTGGGTGCATAAACATTAACGAACGTTAAGTTGGAGAATTTACCTCTTATTCTAACGAGCGACATTCTCTCATTTATGTTACGGTAGCAGATTATTTGATTTTTCATGTTATTGAATATCATAAAGCCGATTCCGTTTTTGCCTCTGGTTTGACTTCCACTAAATATGAATGTAGGTATACTCCTCTCTATCAATTTTACCACATTTTACCTTGTCCTTCCCACCTTATTTCTTGAAGTGCTACCAAGTTAATTTTATACTGTTTTTCTATCTCTGCTATTTTCTCTTCTTTCCCTGTTTTTAACAGTGCTCATATATTCCACGTTCCGAATGTTATATAGTTATTGTAACATGAAGCGTTACAAACATTATTAATAATTTGTGAACAGTTGGGAAAGACGCTTTATAGCACACATTCAGAGCTTCAATCGCATTTTTTGTAAGTTCCGATAAAGATCTCAGGTAGTTGTGCCAGGTTTCTTTATTGAACATAAAAGCTGATTGGCTTTGGTTGCCACTTCCTTGTCACACCAGTCAGATGTTCTTTCCAAGGCATCCGCGACCGAATCATACATCTCCAAGAAAATTATTACCGAATCGTGCTTCTCGACCCATCTGTATTAAAAATAAATAAGTTAATTATTAATTATTCGAAGTAAACATGAAAAACCAACCTGGTTGCACACAAATCCTTTAGACGCTTGATTTTACTATCAGGATTTCTTTCACTTATAATTTCTTGAAGTAGCGATAGCCTCTTGCGAGTTTAAAAAAAAACACAAACACCTGATATTGATCCCAATGTATTTCTAATAAAGTGACTATCATATGCGTCTAATATGACCAGATTCAAACTATGTGAAGCACAGTGGACATAAGTTGCCAAAGGATGTCTTTCTCTAATGTACGCCTGAACTCCATTCATGCGTCCAGACATATTGGCGTTGACCTCTGAGAAATTTGACGTCTAGTCCAAATTCTTTCAAGTTTCGTAGTTTCTTAGATCCACCACAGGAATAAACGGCAAAAAATCCTCTTTTATTCTATCTGTGTCTTCTTCGAAATATCGAACGCAAATTGATAGCTGCTCGACAGTCGATGTATCTGTTGCTTCGTCCGTCAAAACAGAAAAATACTTTATTTTGCGATAATTAAAGAAATACAAAGTTGATTTTCACAAAATTTTATTGCTGCGCATTACAATTGTTTCGCCAAACGTTGTCATCTTCAAATGGTGAGTACAAGACTCACCATCTGAAGATGCCAACGTTTGGCGAAACAATTGTCATGGGACAGCAATAAAATTTTGTGAAAATCAACTTTGTATTTCTTTAATCATCAAGTAAAAGTCGATTCAATCAATACTTTATTTTATTGATTCTATTTATTATTTTTCCTAAGACTATTTCATTGCAGCTCTCAATAATCGCGTTTTGAATTTGTGGGCTTAAATTCTCGTCACGTGCTTTAGCTCTAAAATTACCGTCATTCTCAACAAGCCAATTGTCTGTCTATAGGTCCTGAATCGTGGTGCCCACGCAACGCTAAACCTTGGCGACAACATAATACTATTGTTTCAATTATTGGTATTATTTTTTGACGATTTTCCTTAATTTGCTGAGCCACCGTATCATCAAGTTGTATATCAACAGTCTGTTGTTTATTATCTCCGACGGCCTTATGGTTGTTATTGATAATGACTGAGGATTTATGATAATTGGTTAATTCATGATTTTGAAATGCCTCAGTGGCATTTTTCCAATTATTAAATTTTTGCCTCACTAATTTGCCCAGTAACTGATGTCCTGCTTCATCGTTTCCAAAGAATACACAATGTCTATAGAACGCGCCATCTTCACTTTTAGAATAGGATAACCACTTCCATCTGTTTAGCCAGTGATTTTGAAATTTTAAGTTTCTTTTTGCACTACATGGAAATTTAAACTGGAGGGTTGAAAAAATCCTTAAGGACAGGTTAATCAACTTCATTAAAAGATACAATTTACTCTCAGAGCAACAGTTTGCATTTCAAGAATAAAAATCATGCCAAGACGCCATCTCATCGCACGTGACAGAAATACACATCGCTTTGAATGAAAGTAACCCATCTCTATGCATATTCATTGACCTAGTCAAAGCCTTTGACATGGCAAACCAGTGGAAGAGGGACTGCGAACAGTCTATTCAAATCCTACCTTGAAAATCGCTTGCAGTATGTCAAAACAAATAATATTTTGAGTAACAAAAGGGTAGTAGAACATGGAGTACCACAAGGTACATTTCTAGGACCAGTACTTTTTAATATCTATGCCAATAACTTATTTTCCATTACAGCAAATGGTAAGATATTTTTTTTGAACTCACGGTATAATGGCTAAAGCACAAAAATGGTTTTACGATAGAATTACATTAATATTTTAGAGGTATAAATAACAACAATGTTGAAAAATTATAGTTTACAGTACAGCACGGTGGTGAAGATTACTTGTCCGCCTTAAAGATTTTGTAATCTTAATACTTTTCTAGACGGTGCACGGTGGCAGCAAGGACGGATGGGCCACTATAAACTAGTCCGGGACTTAGACAAGGAGCCACCGGCCTTGTGTCATAACAATGTGAGATGATAGCATTAAATACTTACAACTCGAATAAGCATTTACTAAAACTATAAGTTTATATTTGGATTTAAATATTTAAACGAAAGTTTAACAAAACAGTAATACATTGCCACGTATTTATATCTCTGTCCACCATTTGTCTATTTTTAGCAACCTTTTTATTATAAACATCAACTTGATTATTAAATAATAATCGATCTATCTTTCCATGTATTCTTCAATTCGTTCTTTCCAATCATTCATATCTTTTGTCTGAGGAAGAAATAAATGCTCGAGCAATAAAGTGAATTTTTCGGATTGTATATTAGCCATTTCTCGAGCTTTAAAGCTCTTTCACGTTTAGAAATTGTTGTCTTGGGGCTTTCGATGACGATATTGAAAAAATATATTTGGTTGGCCCTTTTTTGGGCATGTAATAATAACGTTCAGTTTCATACTACGTTCTTAATATCTTTTGGTGAAGATTTAAATTTTCTGGGGAAACCAGAAAAGAAAATGACGGTAGCAAAATTGTAAAGCTTCAAAAAAAAAGTAGAGGTCCTGAAACAAAAATGGAGGTTATGACGACAGGAGATCTACATAGAAAGTGAGTTTACACAAGAAGAACAAAAGATATAAGCAGCGGACAGGAAAGTGGCAAAGTCAAGCCATACGACTTTTTTTTAAATGAGTTTATTATTAGGATATTGTTAACCATTTTTGGTATCTGTATGTTTCGAAGGGTGCTCTACAACTTGGCGTAGTCAGATTTTTGATTGGATGTCAAATGTCAAAGTAGCGATTTTCAATTGTTTATTTTTAAATGGAACAGTACACTTTTTTTTTGGCTTAAACAAAGCTGTGAGATGTTTTTTAATACATAGCATGGGAGCGCCAATGACATTTGCAGTTGAGGCACTTAATTTAATTTAAAGAAAAGATAATCTACTCCGAAGGCGAATAGATGTTGATCTCGATGTGAGGAAAAGTAATGGTGACCATATTTTTTGATGTAGCCCAAACGGTTCCAGATCTGCTTGCTCGTATGCTTTGAAAAGTCTTATTATACAACGGGTCAATTTTTAATTTAGTAGCAAAAGGTTTAATTTGATAATTCAAATAAAAATTTATATGTATATCTCCAATCTCGTAACTCGCAGAGCGGGCCGGGTTGGGAATTTCACGCGTAAGACCACATACGCTAACGCACCAGCCTCAACATCGAAAGATATAAGAGGTTAAACGATTACGACGACGATATGTATATCTGTGACTATCATCAAACAGAAGAATTACCAGCAGAGTGGCCTTTTCTTTAATTGCCAACCTGTAAAAAAAGTCAATCATTTATACTCACCCAGTACAAGGTAATTAAAGTACTACATGTGCTTGATTTAGAAACTTGTTAGCACAAATTTTTTTATATGGGCACCGCTATATTGTTTATTGCTCTTGGATTAGGCAGAGCTCTCATTAATTAACAGTCTTCTACTTGTTCTTCTTTCTCAGCCTAAATCGTCCACGATTGGACATAGGCCTTCCTTCATCTTGTGCAGTCTGGAACCAGTTTGTTGAAATTCTTTATACGCCATCGATCTAGTTCTTATTGGAGCTTTACCTCTACTTCTATAAATAGGCGTCTTGTCTAGATCTCCATTCAACTATACCTTTTGGCCACCTTTGTGCTAGTTACCTTGTATAATCGTTCACGGCGCCCATATAATAACCACTTCCAAAAGTTAACTGTAAAAATACTTCCTTTGTTGCTTCGTGTTCTGTGTGTGCAGGGATTAATTATTATATGTATTTTTAAATAATTACAGGTTAGTCATTAGTTACCAAACAATGTTTGTAATTCCTACTTTTTGTAATTTGTATTATTACAGGAAGCTGTATAAAAATGTCTGAAATAAATTCAAAAGCTAACCTCGAATATGATTTCGATTTGGACATTGTTAAAGAAGAAATCAAACTTGAACCCTACTTGGACGATATAAAAAGTGAATTCGGTGATGATATCCTGTACAGTACGGAACAAAAACATAACTGCAATGAAACTAACACCAATATTAGCCAAAACTTCGGAAGGAATACGAGGGCGGAAACTGCAATTACAGAGTGTAGTGCACATGAAGTAGATAAAATAAGTGTCAAAACAACTGATACAGTTAATTCATTTGACGAGGATGACCAAAACAAAAATAAAGGGAAAAGTTTTACATGTGACGCTTGTGAATTTAAAACGAGCCGTAGATCCAATCTTCAATCTCATAAAAAGATGCATTTAATAAAAAAGGCATTTATTTGTAACGTATGTGGACATGAGACTATTTCTAAAAGAAGTTTTAAACAGCATTTGCGTATTCATATTGGGGAAAAACCATTTGCTTGTAGTTTATGTAAATACAGGAGTGGAACTAAAGGTGATCTGAATAAACATATTCGTATTCATACTGGAGAAAAACCGTTTGCCTGTAATTTATGTGAATACAGGAGTGTAACTAAACACAATCTGAAATTACATATGAAAATGCATACTGGAGAAAAACCATTTGCCTGTAATTTTTGTGATTATAGGAGTGGAACTAAAAAAGATCTGAATAGACATATGTGTATTCATACTGGAGAAAAACCATTTGCCTGTAATTTATGTGAATATAGGAGTGTAACTAAAAGTGATCTGATTAAACATATGCATATTCATACTGGGGAAAAACCGTTTCCCTGTCATTTATGTGAATACAGGAGTGTAACTAAAAGCAATCTGAAATTGCATATGAAAATGCATACTGGAGAAAAACCATTTGCCTGTAATTTATGTGATTATAGGAGTGGAACTAACAGTTATGTGACTAGACATATGCGTATTCATACAGGAGAAAAACCGTTTGCCTGTAATTTATGTGAATACAGGGGTGCAACTAAAAGCAAGCTAAAAAGACATATGTGTATTCATACCAGAGAAAAAGAATTTGCTTGTAATGTATGTGAGTACAGGAGTGTAACTAAAAGCAAGTTGAAATTGCATATGAGTACTCATACCGATACAAATTTAAAGGACTAGTTAGGTTTTTGTTTTATGCAGGAAACAAAAGTTACAGTTGTTGCTAAGTTTTTAACGACGTGTAAGGAATTTTTCGCCCGTTCTTTACTACAATAAATATGGGCAGCAGATAAAGAATTTGCTTGTATGGGGACTAGTTTTTCTTAAATATTTCTTTAAATAATTAAAGGAAGTCTCTTTAGAAAATACTTTATTTATGTTTTAACTTTTAAATTATTACGTAATTGTACCAAATAAAAACTTGCAAAATATAAAGGACACAAGAAGTAAACGAGGGTACGAAATTGGGAGCGACCATTTTCTGTTACAAACAACAAGCAGATTTAATATGCCAAAGGAAAAGAAAGAAATACTTCAACAAAGTAGAGACAAGGAAAGAATAAAAAACTACAGATTACGGGATAAATGTGTTAGGAAAAAATACTCTGATGCATTAGAAAAAGAATTTGACCTTATTAACCAACGATATAATATAGAAGAAGATGACATAGAAAAGAGATGGGAAGTTTTCAAACGTGTGCTAAAGGAAACTGCAGCAAAAATTTGTGGGTCTTCTATAACAATTAAAAATAGAAAACAAACTGCTTGGTGGAATGAGCAAGTAAAGAAGGTAGTGAAGGAAAAGAAGAGGTTATGGAAAGCTTATCTTAGGGCAAAAAATGACGAAACTTATGAAGCTTACAAGGTACAAAGAACCTTAGCTAAAGATGCTGTGATAGAAGCCAAAAGAAATTCGTGGGAGGAATTTGGTAGGGAACTGGAAAAGAACAGTAGATATAACTCGAAACTATTTTATAAGGCTCTGAAATCCCTCCAAAATAACAAAGAAGTGAGACTAAAACAAATAAAAGACAAAAAAGGGAACATAATAACAGACGATAAAAGGATACTAAACAGATGGAAAGAGTACTTTGAAGACTTATTAACTGAGGATACACATAACACCATTGTGAATTTAAACGATAAACAAAACACGGAACAACTTGACAGACGCATAGTAACGGAAACTGGAAATTGCATAGAAATAAAAGAAGTACAAGAAGTTCTAGACAAAATTAAAATAGGAAAGGCGGCCGGATATGACGAACTTACCCCTGAAATGATAAAATTTATGAGTAAAAACGGCACACAAGAACTTCACAGGATTTTTAATATGGCGTGGAAACTAAAGAAAATACCGAGTGACTGGACATCAGCAATAATTCTACCGATCCATAAAAAGGGTGACAGAAAAGACTGCTCAAATTATAGGGGGATTTCTTTGTTAAGTGTGGCTGCAAAATCTTACGAAGGAATATTAGAGAAGCTACTACGTGCTGAAGTTGAAAGGCACTTACACGATGCACAAAGTGGATTTCGGCCAGGATACAGTGTCCACGACCATATCTTTACTCTCCAACAGCTGGCTGAAAAAACTCTAAGTAAAAATAAAAAGGTTTACCTTTGCTTTATAGACTTGAGAAAAGCCTTTGATAGTATCAAAAGGGATAACATATGGGAAAGCCTAAGAATCAAAGGGATAAATTCAGATTTAATAGATGCCATTATTAGTACACATAAGACCACGAATAATATAGTCAGAACAGGGAACAACCTATCAGATGCATTTATCACAACCGAGGGTGTAAGACAGGGAGGGGTACTGAGCCCCCTCTTATTTATATGTGTTATGGATGAAATAATTAATGAATGTAAAATAAGAATGAAACCGTACATAATAGGTTATCACAATCTACAACCAATCAAACTGGAAATATGTGCTTTCGCGGACGATGTAGTGTTATGTGCGGAGTCTGAATTTCATCTACAAAGTAATATTAATATTTGGAGGGAAGTGCTTGAAAAGTTTAACTTAAAATTAAATCTAGAGAAAACTAAAGTAGCGGTCTTATCAAATGTCGATACCAAAATAAATATCAAAATTGACAATAAGCCTATCGAACAAGTACAACACTTTAAGTACCTAGGCAGTACCATAAGTATGAGAGGCACCTTGGAAAATGAATTAAACGCCAGGTTAAGCAGTGCTAATAAAGTGTTACAAATGCTATATAATAAATTTCTAAACAAAAAAGAAGTGTCGCGCCAAACAAAGTTAACAGTTTATAAATCGATCTACCAACCAACACTACTGTATGGGGCAGAAAATTGGGTTCTAACGAAGGCCGATAAGCAGAGACTCCAAACTGCTGAAATGAAGTTCCTGAGACGGATAAAGGGGATTAAAAGAATCGATAAAATAAGAAATGACGATATAAGGAAAGAATTAAGAGTCAATCCTTTAAATGTTACAATAGAAAACCAAAAATTGAGATGGTTTGGCCACCTACTGCGAATGGGTGCAAATAGGCAAGTCAAGGAAATCTGGCAAGCTAAACCTTTAGGTAAAAACAAGAAAGGAAGACCAAGACGTACCTGGAATGATAGTGTACTGGCAATATTGAACGAAAGAGGAATATCATGGAAGGAAGCAACACAGATGGCAACGGACCGTATAAGATGGAGGAATTGGGTAAACAAGTAATTCAACCACCTCGACACCTACGGGTACAAGAGGACCTGACTATGTATGTATGTATGTATTATTTTCTCTTCTTTTCATAAAACTGTGCTTTAACAATTGCAATGAAAAATTATGTACCTATTTGTCACTTCCTCGTAAATTGGAAATAATTTCACTTTCACATCATAAAATTATCGCCTTTATCATAAAAATGACACGAAAAAATTAAATTTGTAGGAGGCTTTAACCCTGTATGTTGCCATTAAATGATCCATGAAGAATGTCGAAAATTGAATCGTTAAACTTTCATCGTTTAGGCGCGGATTTGAAATGCCGACATCTTCTTTAATTTGATTTATAAAGTTGAAATTTTGAGATAGGTTGGTTGTTTGTTGTATAATTTTTCAATATCCAGGCTAGAACATCAGATTAAGTTATAAAATTATGTATTTAAAGTAATTGGATTCATGTAGTTAAAAAGTTAGGTTATAAATTTTTATTTATTGAAATTGCGAATGATAAAAGATATCTGATCGGATAAAAAGTGTTATTAAAAGTTGATAGAGCTTATGAGCTATAATAGTATCAAGAATTTGTAGTGTAAAAGACCATATTATGAGAATAATCAGTAAAATAAGGTTTTAAACGTTCAATTTTAAATAAAGTTTTTAAAGTAAGAAGCATTTTTGAGTTAAAGGTCATTAAGGAAACGTGTTAATTGAAAAATAAGGAACATCTTGTGATGGTTTAAATTTAAGTTTAAAAGAATTTTGTAAATACTAAATTTCAAATAAGTAATTGTTGAAGTCAATTGAGTTATTGTTAAATTTAATGAAAGTTAATAATACAAACAATTTTATGTTCGGAACTGTTTTGAAGGGAATTTTGTGTAGTTTGTAAATATGTAATTTGTTTTAGAATAAGGTAAAATGCAGATTTAATGTGTTTAAAAACGAATTTTTAATTGATTCATTTTTCCAAAACCAAGGCTTCTAATTGGCCAAGCAATTGTTTAAAAGCCGAGAAAACAGTAGCAAAGTAGATTTGTTTAAAGATGGGCGTGTTTTTGTCGCTCCGCTAGTTAAATTTTAAAAATCAATAATGAAAAACAAAAGTTTAGTAAATTAAAAAAGTGAGGTTATGAAATTTATGGATTGAAAAGAAGCTTTGTTTTGATGGAAAGTGAATTAATAAATGCAAGTGCAACTTTCAAAATTAATTTGAAGTGTTGAAATCAAATGATGTAATACAAAATATAAATAATTTGTAATTAATGAATAATTAAAAGTCAGAGGTGATTAATTAAGAGAATAATAAATACCTGTAACGACGAAATTTGTTTAATGTTGAAGATATTAAATTGTAATTGTATCTTTTGATAATACCCAGAATAATTATTAATGAAATTAAACCGATGTTAATATTGAAATCATTGTATTTATTTACATCGATGACATCAAGGTTATAAACCTGAAAGAAAACATATAAACAATTAACAGTGAAGTGTTCTTAAAAAGTTTTTACAAAGACATTAACCATTAACAAAGTTAACTGTGGTAACAGTAATAAACTATCGACATTCTACCTACCAGCAAGTTTAATAATATTTTGGTCAAGATATCCAAGCACGTGAGATTGTCAACAGCCATAAGAAGAGCGCACCGAACCGAAAGAGGGGATTCACCGCGCAAGATTTAAGTTAAGCTTATTATTAAGTTTTAATCTTTAAAAGTTTACGAAGTTAATAAATTTTGAAATCAATTTTAAAAAATCATCATTGTTCAATTTTATAATGAAATCTGACTGTCAAGTTGCGAGTATTTTTTCAATTTAAGTGTAATTTTTCAGAATTTTAACTCAAAGAACCCACCTAATTATTTATAATTTCATGAAGTAGTGTTATTCAATTTTGGACATTTCATTGAGTTGTTTAATTTTGCAGGAGATACGTATTTTAGTTAGTAATTATTAATTATACTTCGTATTTCCGCACACATATTTATACTTACCCTGAGATCTAACACGACAATACATTACACTATAACACAATATTCAGTATATTTTTCCAACGAGTTCAAAATTGATTCAACATACACTACATAATTAATTGGCTATCCCAACGTGTGGCATTTTATACCACAAATAACACAACAATATATTGTTATGAAATTCCCCATGGTATTAAAAAGCACCACGTTGGGATAGCCAATAAAATATGCAGTGATGTTTGAATCAACTTTGAACTCGTCGTGTTATGTGTTGTATTAAATCTCAGGGTAAGCATTAATAATATGTGTGTGTGTGTGTGTGGAAAGTGGAAATACAAAATATAATTAATAATTTACTAACTAAAGTTACGTATCCCCTGCAAAATTAAAAGACACAATTAAATGTCAAAAATTGAATTACACTACTTCATGAATTATAAATACAAATAAAATATAGGTGGATTCTTTGAGTGAACTTCTGAAACTACACATGAATTGAAAAATACTCAAATACTTGACAATCAGATTTCATTATAAAATTTAACAATTATTTTTAAAATGATTACAAAATTAACTTCATAAACCTCTAATAATTAAATCTAAACAATAAACTTATCTTGAATCTTCCGCGGTGGACCCCCTCTTTCTATACCATTACGGTATGCAATGGATCTTCTTATGGCAGCTGTTACAGTTGACAGTTGTTGGTAAAATGAACCTCACGTTCTTGGATATTTCCATACAAATTTTATCAAACTCGCTGGTAAGTAGAATGTCGATAGTTTATTACTGTTAACACAGTTAACTTATTAATGTTTTTGTAAAACACTTCACTGTTAATTATTTGTATGTTTTCTTTCGGGGTTATAACTGCTACACCAGAGCTAAGTGTAGTATACCAGTAGTTAACCGGACGTGATTACTCTAATTAAGCCCGCTACTCTGTTGCGAGGGCGTGAGGTTGCTAAAAGAAAATAGTGCTTACTAAACTAAATAATCTAAACGATGTTTCTTGGGCGCCAGATCCTAAATAAAGTAAACTGTCTCAGACGGATCTCCTGAAGAGAAAAATAAAACTTCCAAAGTTAATTGACTTGAAAATAAAACGCAAGGCTTTGTAATTAACGAAATAGGATAAGTATATTAACTTGTAAGCAGAATGATACACAACATGTACACAACTGAAATTAATTAAGTTATCTTAAAAAAAAGTAAATAATTTCGTAACCAAATGAAATCTAACTAAACGAAATGTTCAGTGTAGCAAAATCATAATTAAACGTAAGTCTAAATGGATTGTTCAAACATAACAAGATCGTAATTGAACGTAAGTCTAAATGACATGTTCAAAAATAAGAAGATCGTAATTAAACGTAAGTGAACCCTCTGAGTGTTCGCAAGGGTTAACCTCAAATTATATTATTAACTACGCATACGGGGGAAATGAGCTCACTTCGTCGACTTTGCGGTTTGCGAATATAAGTAACAATAATAATAATAATAAGTATTTGCGAAACCTATGCGGTACCAATGATTCAATTACGATTGAATATCTTTTAATTAATTGCCGAAGCTTAACGCGTGAACTTGAATATTCCTTACAAAATAAAAGTACAATTTATAAAAGTACGTGGTCGTGAATGAGAGCCACTATTCTGTTTATTCGTGCTGAATTCTAATTCACTAAAGTGACATTGAAGGTTTGAAAACAGAATATCTTAAATTACGATAAATTTACGATTACGGTAAGTATTTCTAATAAAAGTTTCTAATCAATTACATAATAACAATAAACTAAGTACCGTATCAATCTAATAAAATGTGTTTGAATGTTTTTAAATTAACTATATAACAAGAGAACCTCAAAATCAAATTGATCTGACCTTAACCTTGGCTTAAACTTGTAGAATAGAGAAGTCGGAATCAGGAAAAGTCCAGGGCTAATCCTGTTCTGATAAGCACGGTGTGGAACGATCTCTTCGCATCAACGAACTCCCCAAAAATGTATTCTTACGTGATGTCGAGCCGAAACGTGGAAAGCAGATGTCTGTACCAGCGCTTGTCAGCGAACAAACAGGTGATCGTACGACCTGCGTCGTATACGGAAAAGAAAAAGGGTTAAATTCGACGAATACCATAACGAATCTTCAAAGAAAACAAGTGTACTACATACCAAAAGATGTTAAACGCCCCTCGGATTTCTTCAAGAAAATGGTGTCGAACAGGTAAAAATCCCAATAAATTGATTGAAAATGGTAAAGAAATCCAAAACTCAATACAATATCCTTAAGGCAAATACCTCAAAATTGGGTCCAGTTTGCAGGAATGCGTTTACTGATATTGTGGCAGTTGGAAAGGATCGGATTAACGGGATTGTAAAAAGGTTTAGAGAATCTGGTTTTAGTTTAAAATTGAGAGTGCTGTGGATGCACTTTTTGGTTCAAACATTTTGACATATTGCGACAGCGAATTAGTAGACACCTGTCACTTGTGATAGTTAGTCATGTCATACCAATTAGATGTACGCAAACGAATATATGAATCCTGTAGTTTCAAAACCCGACAACTCCGTTTTTGCTGGAAAATGAGTACAATCTAGTACGATGTTTACAATGCAAAATCTACCAAATCCATACGATCCATACTCTGTCTATGCGAGATGTGAAGCAATTTCATCAAAGTTTCTATGCTTATAAAAATAAAATCGACCAGGATAGCTTTATCATTAAATATTGCGAGGCCCAAGACGTACGGGAAATCAAAACTATTCCATAAAGTACCTATAATAATGGCCTTGTTGATTCAACAAAAAAATACCTGTATGCCAAAAAGCATTCATTGAGATTCTAAAAATAAATTAAGATCGCGTACTCGGTGTATTAAAGCGATTTCACGACCAACGCCAGATGGCACATGAAAACCGAGGACGTGACAAAAAAACTCCAAAATTTGCTGAAAGAAAATCTTCCGTAATGAGATTCACTGATAAATTTAGAGCGGTTGAGTCGCATTACTGCAGGAATAGGAGTTGCCGAATTTACGTACCCTCTGATTTGAACAAAAATGTGGCGACAATATTATAAGGGAATGGAAGTCAACCATTCGTTGATTATGGTAAAAAAAAAGTTACTTTCGACACATTTTCAATACATCCTACAATATTGGTTTTGGTTCTCCTAGAACAGATGCTTACTCAACTTGCCTCCTGCTAATGGAAAAAATTAAAGTAGAAAAAGATGAACAACGGAAAAAGACATTTATGACGGAGCGTCACGTTCATAAATTACGAGCTAAAGCTGTTTTTGATTTACTTAGAGAAGAAAGGGAAGGCCTTAAAACAATATCATTTGACTGCCAAATAAACCAAGCAATGCCAAAGATTCCTGATCAGTCAGTTTATTACAGTCGACAGCTCTATACTTATAATTTTGCTGCTGTGACTGGATCATCACATTCACCATTATCAACGGAATAGTTATTTTCATAACAAGTGCGGGAAGATAACGATTCCGAAACGAATGCAGCACGTTACAGAAACGAACGAAGCGAGTTTCTGTACCTGCATGATTCAGATATTTCTATAAATAAAGAAGTTATTAGACTTAGTAGAATTGGAGTAATTTTCAATTTACCGCCATAACTCGAAAACAAAAGAAAATCGCCCATTTCTGTTTGTACCATCGAATTAGTCTCAAAAAGTTGGTCCAATAACGTGCAATCGGTTTTGCCGTAGCTTTACAAATAACAAAGTTGCCCATACATTTACATCGAATTTAGGACACACTGTACATTTATATTCACACTTATTTCGTAGGAGTCTAAACTTCGCGGAGAAAGTGCGCCTTATACAGGGTGATTTGTGAGGAACCCCCCATATTTGGATAATGTGTTCAGGGAACTAAAATAAACAAAAAAAGTATAATAAACATATGGTCAAATTTCAACCGTTACTGGGATATTGTGAAAATAGTTTTTAATCGGGCGAATTTATTGCAATGCACTAAGAAGGAAAACTGCTTATTTCGTAACATAAAATACAAACTAATTAATTAAATTCTCAAAAATACAGCCGTTCATCTCGATGCATGCGTCAGCTCATTTGTGAATTGCACGGGTAGCTCGTTGAAGCCCACGGTGATTATCTCTGATGAGTGCTGCGCAGTTAGTCATTCTAGTGTTCACTTTTGTTTAATAAACTAATGATTTCAACCATCCCCAAAGGTAATAATCTAGAGGAGTGAGGTCTGATGACCTTGGTGGCCAATTCTGAAAACTCCCACAGCCAATCCAGTGTTGAGGGAAGCGATTATTAAGGCCACCTGATTAAAAACTATTTTCACAATATCTCAGTAACGGTTGAAATTTGACCATATGTTTATTATACTTTTTTTGTTCCTTTTAGTTCCCTGAACACATTATGCAAATATGGGGGGTTCCTCACAAATCACCCTGTATATAGGCCAGCCTTCAGTCCAGCAAGTTCGACGGGCTTCTAGATCACACGCGAAAGCAGTAGAAATTTCTAGTAGCGGATGATGCATACGATCTCACACCTGCTCTCCGCGGCTGCTGACGCAATTCGTTGCAATACAGTCTGTTCTACAAAAAGGTCCAAGACTATAGCGGCTTCAATTGTGATTTAACCTTCAACAAACCATATATGTATATTATTTAACGGGACACTTTTAGCTACAACTTGGCGAAAAAATTCTTTTTTAAACACCTTCAAGTGTTTGTTGTGACGTCACCGACAATTTTTTTAAATTGCTCGGTATAATTTTTTTGATGTATTCTTGTCAGTGTTGTAGCAGGTACTTCTTTTTTGGTACCTAGGTAAAGGTACAGGTACACAGAGAAAAAATTACCTAGTTACAGGTACAGGTATACTTCTACAAAAAGAAATAATTAAAAAGGGGGCCAATATGTACGTACCTAGAAATTAAAACTAAATTGTATTTTTCTTATTCGTAATAATCGTAATCTTTAATTCTATCATCAATTATGTCAACATTTTGAATTTGTGGCATTACCTACTTTTCATTTTGTAGGAGAAATTCATAGTAGTAGTAGTAGTTACCGTGTATAATCGTTTACGGCGCCGATCAAACCTATCTTATCTATGGCGCCGATATAATAACCACTTCCAAAAGTTAACCGTAAAAATATTGCGCTTGTTGGCTGCGTGTTTTGCTGTTTTGTGTGTGTACAGGGATTAATTATTATATGTATTTTTAAATAATTACAGGTTAGTCATTAGTTACCAAACAAGGTTTGTAATACCTACTCTTTGTAATTTGTATTATTACAGGAAATTGTATAAAAATGTCTGAAATAAATCCAAAAGCTAACCTCGAATATGATTTCGATTTGGACATCGTTAAAGAAGAAATCAAACTTGAACCCTACTTGGACGATATAAAAAGTGAATTCGGTGATGATATTTACAATACGGAACAAAAACATAACTGCGATGAAACTAACACCAATATTAACCAAAACTTTGGAAGGAATACGAGGGCGGAAACTGCAACTGCAGAGAGTGATGCACATAAAGTGGATAAAATAAGTGTCAAAACAACTGATACAGTTAATTCATTTGATGAGGATCACCAAAACAAAAATAAAGGGAAATGTTTTACATGTGATGTTTGTGAATTTAAAACAAACCGTAGACCCAATCTTCAGTCTCATAAAAAGATACATTCAATAAAAAAGGCATTTATTTGTAATGTATGTGGACATGAGACTATTTCTAAAAGAAGTTTTAAACAGCATTTGTGTATTCATACTGGGGAAAAACCGTTTGCCTGTAATTTATGTGAATACAGGAGTGTAACCGATGGTAATCTGAAAAGACATTTGAATATTCATACGGGAGAAAAACCATTTGCCTGTAATTTATGTGAATACAGGAGTGTAACTAAACACAAACTGAAATTGCATATGAAAATGCATACTGGAGAAAAACCATTTGCCTGTAATTTATGTGAATACAGGACTATAACTAAAAGCAGTCTGAAATTGCATATGAGTAAACATGCAGGAGAAAAACAGTATGCTTGTGAATTATGTGAATACGGGACTATAGATAAACGCAATCTAAAAGTGCATATGAGTAAACATACAGGAGAAAAACAGTTTGCTTGTGAATTATGTGAATACAGGACTATAACTAAAAGCAATCTAAAATTGCATATGAGTAAACATACAGGAGAAAAACCATTTGCCTGTAATTTATGTGAATACAGGACTATAACTAAAAGCAGTCTGAAATTGCATATGAGTAAACATACAGGAGAAAAACTGTTTGCCTGTAATTTATGCGACTACAGGACTATAACTAAATACAATCTGAAATTACATATGAGTAAACATACAGGAGAAAAACAGTTTGCTTGTGAATTATGTGAATACAGGACTATAACTAAAAGCAATCTAACATTGCATATGAGTAAACATACAGGAGAAAAACCATTTGCCTGTAATTTATGTGAATACAGGAGTATAACTAAAAGCTGTCTGAAATTGCATATTATGAGTAAACATACAGGAGAAAAACCGTTTGCCTGTAATTTATGCGACTACAGGACTATAACTAAATGCAAGTTGAAATTACATATGAGTACTCATAGCGATACAAATTGAAAGGGCTGGTTAGTTTTTTTTTGTTTTATGCAGGAAATACAAATTACAGCTGTTGCCAAGTTTTGAACGACGTGTAAGGAATGTTTCACCAGCTCTTTACTACAATAAACATGGACAGCAGACAAAGAATTTGCATGTATGTGGACTATTTTATCTTAAATATTTGTTTAAATAGTTAAAGGAAGTCTCTTTAGAAAATACTTCATTTATGTTTTAACCTTTAAATCCTTTTCTAGATAATAAAATTAAAATTAAGATACCTCAAAGATGTGATTTTATAGGATGCTGATAAAAGATCGATTCGCGCATTTCTTAGTTGCAACGAATCTCCAAAAGGTTAAAATTATACGAATCTAAGATTAATAAAATAAACTTTGTAGCTTCAGAACATAATGTAATATGTTTCAAACATTTTTGAGTGGAAAATTTTAAAGCAAGTTAAAAGCCACATTACATGGTTTTCCTGTTTTAGCTTTTTTTTTAAAAATTTATTAACTACATAATATGTAGGTACGTATCGGTATGTATACCTATTAAGAGTGTCAATATTTACATAAAACTGTGCTTTAACAATTGCAATGAAAAATTATATATTTGTCACTTAAATACTCGTAAATTGGAAATAATTTCACTTTCACATCATTTAAAATTATCAGCTTTATCATAAAAATGACACAAAAAAATTAATTTTGCAGGAGGCTTTAACTCTTTTTGTTGCTGGCCACCATATTTCGTTATGAAGTGTAAGTGCCGATACCTTTACCGTAATTTTTCATTGAACAGCTAGAGCTTGTAATAGGTTCATAGTATAGTTTGCTTCTTGAATCGATTTCTATAATAATGAGAAAAATAGTTGTAAGTTAAATTTCTAATATTTTTAACAAATTACCGAATTCCTGTAAAATATTAAACAACAGATATTTACATAAATACATGATAGATTTTTAATAAAGTCTCAATACTTAAGAAAGTGCAATCGCATGCTTGCAACAAGTCTTGAATTCTGCAGATGACGTCTTGTTGTGTTATTGTGAGTGATATATCTTGTAAACAAGGTGACTGATTGTAACTTGAATTGTTCCGTTAAGTTTGTATGTAAAGACGTTCTTGAAAAACATTTGCTCATTGTTTAACAATAGATAGAATATACCTATTGTGAATGATTAAATTTTGAATCTTAATCTGTAGATTGAGTTAGGGACAAATCTGTTTAGATAAATAAGATTTCACATACAACTTTTGTAAATAACTTATAGGATAAACAAAGAATTTTACATTTTACTGGTATCTTCTGCGTTGACATTGACGGTCAATGTTCTTACTAAATAAGTTTTGATATTTGGTCATAATTACCAACGTTTTCTTTCTTTTTTACCCTCTTTTACCTTTACAGTGTCGAGGGGGCTTGATACACCAAGCCGCAGAGTGGTCACCCATCCAAGTTCTGGCTTAATTTTGTATATTTCAGTATTACATGCACTCTCACTCTGGCGTACTGCCGGTTAATTACAAGATTTTAAAACTTAAAAATATCAAAAAGTAACTAAAACAGTAATTTTGTACAAGTTTTGTGTTTGTTACCCTACAGACAGTTTCTGAATTCGTTTATCGTTATTAAAATAGGTAACTAGTGCTTATAACATTTGTGAAATTACCTAACTCTATTGTTATAGATTCATAGTTGCTAGTGTCCGACCAAAGCTTTGGCTTCGGCCGAAAAAAGCACATTCGGCCGTACCTGCGACTTGCCAAAAAAAGGGCTAAAGGTTTGGCCGAAGCCGAAGGTCACATCCAGCCGAGCAATTCACGCAATAAAATAAGTTTTATTATTGGAAAAAATAAAAAAAATTTTTATGCTATTTAGAGTATTTCATTTATTTACACTAATTTACTGTAAGTGTTCTAAGTCTGGTTGCACCTTCGGCTTCAGCTTCGGCCGACAGCCGAACATCGGCTTTGACTGACAAACTGACCTTCGGTCGGACACTAATAGTTGCTTACAAAACAAAAAGTGTATTTTATTATTAACGTTTGGCCCTACATAAAATAATTAAATGTTCAAAGATAATCATTAATTTGTTAAAGAAGTAATACCAACAGGCTATTTAATATTGTAACGAGCGGCAGGTGTTCGGTGAATCACTTCGTGCCCATGCGTCACCTGTTCTGGAAGGATCTATGACTAATCGTTCCACAGCGGTGTAGCATTGTCTGGACTGAAAGCTTGGCTATATAAAAGGCGCCCTCGCTTACGAGAATTCAGTCTAATCCAGCTTACAAAACGGTCGCGAATATGTGCGTCGGTGAAGTTAATATAAATGTACGTGAATAGTTATAATTATAAATAAACAAACTGTACAAATAAATTAATTAGTATTACGGCGTTACGGGTTAATATTAGTGTTTTGTATTAGAATTAATATTAGTGTTGTGTTTTAGTGTTAAGTTGTTATTTCGTGTTTAATAATTTTAATATTTGTTAATAAATAATTCACACTACGAACCGAAGTTTTAAATAAACGTTTTAAAACCGTTGCAATATTTATTATTTTATGTAAATGCAAAACATATAAATATTTTAAAGATTAAGTTATATTTGGTATAGGTACTTCTTTCGAAATCGATATATTTCTGTATTAACTAGTAGAAACCTTGCATTAACAGGACCAGGCACCATGTGAAAATGAATATAGTAATAAACAGCTAAATCTGAAAGATATAATATCCTTCATTTTTAAGTTCAAAAACAAAATAATTTATATTCAAATTTTTTATATAATTAATTCAAATTTTTTTTATAATTATACTAATTGTGTTTATAATTTTGCATTATTATTATTATAAACAGTACACACTAGTCTAGAAAACTGTTTATAGGATGAACAAACAAGTGGATACATCTATGGTTCATGGTAGTGGAACTGGCTTAGTAGTGGTAGCTGTTGATAGTTAGGTTCAGTCAAATTATTTTTATATAATAGTTTTACTTACTGTTTACAAATAGGATGCAAACTCTATTAGTTGAATTAAATAGTTTTGTCGATGAACTATCATGTGGAGTTGCTTACCAATGCAACAAAGGATCAGTTCTCTGTGGCAAAGCTGTTGTCAATGAAGAGTAAATTAAGTCAGTACATACCGGGTGTCAATGAAACCTGGGGCACCCCTTTCTTGACATGGCATACAATTTTCTGTCACTTCCGGGTTCGCCGGAATTAACATCAATTTTGTTATTTTAACTTGAACACCCTGTATATTTATACATTTTTGAAATCTCCATTTAATTCTACGTACGCTAGTATCAAGTTTGAAATATTTTGTTGAGAAAGTAAATACTTGCAGAAGAGTTTATTTAATAATCTAGGATGCCATAACCTGCATAAAATGGAAGTCAGGGACGTCAAGGTGCTTTTATACTCAAAACAAATTGTTTTAGAACGTCAGTTGTAGCAAGTTTGTTACTTGTTGTGTGCGTTTCATTTGTTTCCAGTGCCTATATTTAAATGTCCAAAATACGGTTTTTTTGAACGGAGAGTGTTATTCCGAATTAAATTTTCATATTAATCCCGCGGTATTGCTATCAATTAAATCCTTGAAAAACGCCCGTTTTTAATATTCTAGTGTCCCACTCTAGTGCTATTTGAAAAAATAGAGTTATTCTTGAGAAAGTATTTTTGCCAACTTTGGGCCTTTCTAATACAGCAACGAAAATAGTTGAAGTTCTAGAACAATTTGTCTCGAGTGTTGGGGCACCCTGACTTTCATTTTGCGTAACTCTAGATTAATTTCTGCAAAAATTTACTATGTCATCAAAATGTTTCGAACTTGATACTAGCATACGTAAAATTAAATGGAGATTCCAAAAATGTATAAATATTGTTATGACGTTCAATATTAAAATGAATGCATACAATTTTATTGTGTTTCCAGCTAGCTCAATTTTGTTAAATAATTTTAATAAATTTCCAAAGATCTCCTAAATCAAGGTCGCCAAAAGGGATCGCTTTGATGAATTTCAAAATTTTTATAAAAATTCACCAAGTTGAATTTTAAACACCTTTTAAAATTATGAAAATCTTTACAAACAATAACAACAACAAATTCTAATAATTAATTAAACAGTTTCTAAAATTAATAATTTACAAAACTACCTTTTGAAAACAACTCGAACAAATATACTTCTTGCCTGGACTTCCACTTCTCCAAACGCTGCCCTAACCTCTCTCCAACAATACACTTTCCACTTTCACTTGTACTCAACCAAAACTGCCTTTTCTTTCAACCAACAATACACTTTCCCCCTTTTAACAAACTAACACCTCACCCATATCCAAATTCATAAGGTTTCATCAAAAATAAGATTTTATTTTATAAAAATTTTATTATGTAAATCCAAATTATATATTTTTTATATAATAATAATCTTCATACACTGTTAATTCAATTATAACTTTAATTGGTTTTAAAATTACAATTTTATAATAAGAAACCAAGTTTAAGTTTCACTATTTTTGGAACTGAACTTTCGGTTCCAAATTTTAGTGTTCAATTTTTTTTATTTATGTTTTTATTTCCTTGGTTATTTTATCTTTCTTAGAAATTAACACTCTACAGATTATATTATGACATATTTACAAATTAACTCACTGGATATTCTACCCTATTTATTTATAATGTTAAATCTCTAACTTATAACTATTTACATTTTTTAAACATTAAATTTACATTCTTTTAAAAGGTGTTTACAACTCGCTTTGTTAAAATATTATCAAAACGTATCATATCAATATATAGGGTGTTCCATTTAAAATAACTAAGTTAATGTTAATTCCGGCAAAACCGGAAGTGACAGAAACGTTTGTTCGACGTCAAAAAATGCCATTTAAAGAGTATATTATGCATACCAAATTTCATTTTGATATTTAAAAAAATAAAAAACTTATAGGGGTGCCCCAGTTCACACTCTGCATATGTATTTATATGTAATACAAAAAATAATATTTTTATCTCAGATAGTTTTTAAATATTCTTATTGTTGTTTTTCTCAACTATTAATTTTTTAAACCCGATAGCTAAAATTAGAATGTTTAGAACATTTTCGAAAAATCGGTATATGTTAAAAAATATTTTTCAGTAAAATTAATGGCACTTTGCAAAACCTTATTTCCTGCCGGAAGACGAATTGTACATATTGCACGTTTATTTAAACAATGGCTGGTGTTGTTTCTTGGACAACACCAACCATTGAGTTGTACTTTGTCAGATATGTACTTTTCAAAAAAGAAAAAAGCGTAGGGCTAACCAGTGTTTTCCCTTAAAGTGTAGAGGACATAATGGATATAAATCGTGCTGCAGTTCTAAGTACTATTCCGACAGGAAATTGACATTCCCAATTAGTGAAAGGCCTTTCAATAATGAATATCTGTTTTCTTTGGTATTTGAAATACACTGCATGCCATGAAAAGTTAAATCTCATAATTCACAAAACACCATAGATTATAATGGAAGAAGGGGGAAAAGAGGAATATAAATTAGCCAAAGATAGTGGTAGTGTAGACCCTGATGGAAATCCATTGATAACACTAATTGCAGATGGTGCATGGTGCAAAGATGATGATGTACAGGACAAACTATAATGCCTCATCTGGAGTTGTAAGTATGGTCTTTTACCAGTTGTCATTTTCTATAGTAATACTTTGATATAGGCTTGCATTATTGGCCAAAAAACAGGAAAACTATTATTTTTGGGCATCAGAAATAAGTATTATACTACTTGTGCTAGAAGCGAATTTATAGGCACTGATCCTCACATCTACTTCAAAAATGGACCTGGAACTTCCATGGAGGCTGATATTATAGTAGAACGTTTTAAAAGTTCTTCAAAAGTAGATTTAATACATGTGAATGATTTTCCTGGAGCTACTTCAATTATTTTATGGTCGGTGATTATTGGGGCATCAAGTGCACGTCCACTTTTAAATTATCGCCATTTGTTATTACTAGATCTATGACTGTATCGCTGTTTTCCGTAGAACGTGTAAAATGTTCTACAATTTGCTTCATGCCTAGAGTTTGAATAACTTTTATTAATTTTGTACTGTAATGTAATACCGGCTCTTTGAAACATCCAAATTGAAATCTCCTGTTATTGTGTGTAAACTGTTATCTGGAATAGTATCCTCACACCATCTTTCAAAACTTTCAATGAATTCAGCGTCACTCGAACTTGGCGAATGATAAATATGGCTGTATAAAAACCCTTTTTTTGGTTGATTTTATGACCTCGGGTGACCCTCCAATGATTGAGACGTGACATTCAAAATAAAGGCCGAGCGCTGTTGAGCAAGGGTATTGTGTTTTTACATGACAATGCTCGCCTGTGCATGTTGCAGTGAAGACTCGAGAATTGCTTCAGCGTTTCAGATGGGAGACTATGGATCATCCGGCGTATAGTGCGGATGTAGCACCAAGTGATTTTCACCTGTTTAAAAATCAAAGCATTTCTTGGGTGGCAAGCGGTACGAAAACAGTGATCAGTTAAAATTCGCTGTGAATAAGTGGAATACATCGGAATACAGAAGCTTGTTTCACGCTACGAAAACCGTTTAGCCTTGGATGGTGACTATGTAGAAAAATAAATTAATAATGTTCGTAATGTATAAAAATAAATATACAGTGTGTCAATTTTAAAACTTACAATGGGCTGTATCTCGTGATGAAAAGAGATATCAAAAAAATTTCAAAACCGTTTCTAGGGTAGAGAGGGGGAACTAAAATGACATAAGAGAGAACGCACCCCCCTCAACCCCCCTATGCCCCACCTACCCCACATACAAAAATTTAAATGGCAAATTTTTCTGCTTTATTGTTACACCCTGTATAATTATGACTTATACCGTTGGAAAGCATTTTCTACGGGCTTTCCAACGACGTATAACAAGTAGGGGGTTGCCATTTAAATTTTTGTATGTGGGGTAGGTGGGGCATAGGGGGTTGAGGGGGGTGCGTTCTCTCTTATGTCATTTTAGTTCCCCCTCTCTACCCTAGAAACGGTTTTGAAATTTTTTTGATATCTCTTTTCGTTCACGAGATACAGCCCATTGTAAGTTTTAAAATTGACACACTGTATATTGTTAACTGGTTAAATAATTTTTGTTTAAAAGCAAAACGGGTGTTAGATTCTGGATTAGCCTCTTTAAAGCCTGTGTAACACGATGCTAAATTTTATATAAATTTTATGCTAAATTTTTTTACTCGTTGCATACAGAAAATAACGTGCTAAATTCTCTGCTAAATTTTCATGTAAATTATTTAAAACATGTTCTAAATTTCGAGGTAAAAGTGCGCGGTAGTATAGCCACGCCCACTTTCAATTTTGAACTGCGAAGCGTGATTTCTGCAGATAACCAAAATAACCTGTTTACAGTTTACTGGTTCCATGCTTTCTTCTACCACGTGGTGTTTATAACGATTTTTGGTGCTTGTGAAAATTTATTTTCACGTAATTTTCGTCAAAACGTAATCACAGCTGATTGTTGCCAATATGACATTTATGACAAATAACTGAAAATGTCCCTAAATGTTTGATAATATGCAGGCGCGTGTGCTAAATTTCTCAAAAAAAATGACACGCGTTGCAAACAGAAAATTGTGTTGTATGACACGATACTAAATTTTTGCGATAATTTACGAATAAATTTTCGCATAAATTTTTTTAAAAAGTTTTTCACGTTGCAGACACGTTTTTGTGTAAGAAATTTACTCGTACATTTACGCGTAAATTATTTAGAAACACTTTCTAAATAATATGGGCGTAAACATAAAAGTGCGCGTAAAACGGTGCAGTGGTAAGTTTACACTAGTTGTAAATTTAGGGGCCCTAGTTTTAAGTGAATGTTTACCACAAACAAGGAAACAGGAAACATAACCTATTTGCGCAGTTTGTGAAAGCACATGTTTTACTGAAATTGATCTGCAAATTCAGCAAACTCAACTAAATCTTTAATTAACGCAAGGTGTGAACATTTCAAGGTTATATTTGTGTAAACTGTAAATTTAAATATCCCTAAAATGTTTTAATACTGCGCGGGTTTACAAGTAAATTTACGAAAAAATATTGAATACGTTGCATACATACCAATTTTCGTGTTAAAAATTTTCTGCAAAAATTTACTAGGAAATTTATGCGAAAATTTACGAATAAATTTTCGCAAAAATTTAGTATCGTGTCATATAAGCTGGGCTGCATAAAATCCTGGTAAAAATACGGGTAAATTTACATAAAAATTTTCAAAAGTAATACCACAGGTGACTAGAATTTTACCGGCATTTTTTTTGCCGTCATGAAGACGACTGCTTGCAACGAAAATCGTCACGAGTGCGACAGCACGAGCGACGATTTTCTAAAGCAACAAGCAAGAGTGATTGTGAATGGTATTCGGAATGACAATTCTTCGAATTATAATGAAATTACTGGAATACTTGTCACTCAAAAAATTTTGACAGACGTTGTCTCTAAACAACGCTGCTTGTCGTAAAATTTCCGCGGAAATTTCCAGTATAATTCGATTGTGATTGGTTCATTCACCAAAATATTGTGATTTCATTGGATGACAGATTATGAGTGGAATTGTCATGTAAATTTTATGTAAAATTTAGCATCGTGTCACACAGGCTATTAAAATATTGAGAGAACTGTAAAATTGTCTTTTTTAATATTAAGCTGTAACAAAACCTCTTAATAGAGGATTCACGCATACGCCAGCGCTCATTAAATGAACTAATTTTTGCATACATATTTGTGGTGAAATGTCGATAACAGCGGTCACATTAAATGCTGGTATGTCATGTGACCACTGGTATGGCGGCAAATTAAAAAAAATCACTGTGAAGTCGAAAAAAGTGGGACTAGATAACAAAATATCGAAGTAAATTATTTGAAAAAGTTGCTTAGAATTTAATTTTAGACCCATATGCAAAATTTCAAGTATTTAGTTTAAAATATTTGAAAATCGCAATGAAATGTCGATAATAGCGGTTACAGAATTTATTGGTTTACTTCTATATGTCTTAATGTGACCGCTATTATCGACATTTCACAAGAAATATGTATGCAAAAATTAGTTCATATAATGAGCGCTGGCGTATGCGTGAATCCTCTATTACCTAATTATAAACTAAATTTTTCTGAGTTTAAAAATGTTACGTGTTATGTTAATGCATAATCTAAAAGTATCATTATCTCGAATTTTTAAAAACTTCCGGGAAAAAAACGACTTAATTAAAAAACTAGTTCGAGTAATATTTATTTGAAATTAACAACTGTCCGCAGTCTCCTTATAGAGTCGATTATTAAACAAGCATGTTGGGCTTTTATTGAAATGGAGGTGTTTTTGCTGAAAATATGCATGAAAATCGTTAAAATGATCCTGAAAACGAAATAATAAAATCTGATTTAGAATGTAACATTTACTTAACTACTAGTCTTCTTATTGTTCTTCTTTCCCAGCCTAAATCGTCCACGATTGGACACAGGCCTCCCTCAAATATCTTCACATACTCGTATCTTGTGCAGTTGGATCCAGTTTGTTGAAATTCTTTTTACGTCATCGGCATCGGTTTAGTTCTTATTGGAGCTTTACCTCTACTTCTATAGGCGTTTTGCCTAGATCTCCATTTAACTATACGTTTTATCCAGCTATCAACTTTTATTTAAGACTTCATTTTATAGGAGAAATTCATAGTAGTAGTAGTTACCTTATATAATCATCTACGGCGCCGATATAATAACCACTTCCAAAAGTTAACCTATCGCTTGCTCCTAAAAATACATCATTTGTTGCTTATAGGTTTTTGTGTGTGTGTGCAGGGATTAATAAATTATTATACGTATTTTTAATTAAGTACAGGTTAGTCATTAGTAACCAAACGCTGTTTGTAATACTCTTAGTAATTTAATTTGTATTATTACAGGAAATTGTATAAAAAATGTCTGAAATAAAGCCAAAAGCTAACCTCGAATATGATTTCGATTTGGACGTCGTTAAAGAAGAAATCAAACTTGAACCCTACTTGGACGATATAAAAAGTGAATTCGGTGATGATATCATTTACAATACGGAACAAAAACATAACTGCGATGAAACTAACACCAATATTAGCCAAAACTTTGGACTGAATACGAGGGCAGAAACTGGAATTGCAGAAAGTAGTGCACATGAAGTGGATAAAATAAGTGTCAAAACAACTGATACAGTTAATTCATTTGGTGAGGATCACCAAAACAAAAATAAAGGGAAATGTTTTACATGTGATGTTTGTGAATTTAAAACAAACCGTAGACCCAATCTTCAATCTCATAAAAAGATACATTTAATAAAAAAGGCATTTATTTGTAATGTATGTGGATATGAGACTATTTCTAAAAGAAGTTTTAAACAGCATTTGTGTATTCATACTGGGGAAAAACCGTTTGCCTGTAATTTATGTGAATACAGGAGTGTAAGTGATACCAATCTGAAAAGACATTTGAATATTCATAGAATAGAAAAACCATTTGCCTGTAATTTATGTGAATACAGGAGTGTAACTAAACACAAACTGAAATTACATGTGAAAATGCATACTGGAGAAAAACCATTTGCTTGTAATTTATGTGAATATAGGAGTGGAACTAAAGGTGATCTGAATAGACATATGTGTTTTCATACTGGAGAAAAACCGTTTGCCTGTAATTTATGTGAATACAAGAGTATAACTAAAAGTGATCTGAATATACATATTATGCGTATTCATACTGGAGAAAAACCGTTTGCCTGTAATTCATGTGAATACAAGAGTGTAATTAAAAGCGATCTGAAATTGCATATGAGTACTCATACAGGAGTAAAACCATTTGCCTGTAATTTATGTGAATATAGGAGTGGAAGTAAAGGGGATCTGAAAAAACATATGCGTATTCATACTGGAGAAAAACCATTTGCCTGTAATTTGTGTGAATACAAGAGTGTAATTAAAAGCAGTCTGAAATTTCATATGAGTAATCATACAGGAGAAAAACCATTTGCCTGTAACTTATGTGAATATAGGAATGTAACTAAAACTGATCTGAATAAACATATTATGCGTATTCATACTGGAGAAAAACCGTTTGCCTGTAATTCATGTGAATACAAGAGTGTAACTAAAAGCCATCTGAAATTGCATATGAGTAATCATACAGGAGAAAAACCATTTGCCTGTAATTTATGTGAATATAGGAGTGTAAGTAAAAGTGATCTGAAAAAACATATTATGCGTATTCATTCTGGAGAAAAAGCGTTTGCCTGTAATTTCTGTGAATATAGGAGTGCAACTAAAAGTGAACTGAATAAACATATGTGTATTCATACTGGAGAAAAACCGTTTGCCTGCAATTCATGTGAATACAAGAGTGTAACTAAAAGTAATCTGAAATTGCATATGAGTAAACATACAGGAGAAAAACCATTTGCCTGTAATTTATGTGAATATAGGAGTGGAAGTAAAAGTGATCTGAAAAACCATATTATGCTTATTCATACTGGAGAAAAACCGTTTGCCTGTAATTCATGTGAATACAAGAGTGTAACTAAAAGCGATCTGAAATTGCATATGAGTAATCATACAGGAGAAAAACCATTTGCCTGTAATTTATGTAAATATAGGAGTGGAAGTAAAAGTGAACTGAAAAAACATATTATGCGTGTTCATTCTGGAGAAAAAGCGTTTGCCTGTAATTTCTGTGAATATAGGAGTGGAATTAAAAGTGATCTGAATAAACATATGCGTATTCATACTGGAGAAAAACCGTTTGCCTGCAATTCATGTGAATACAAGAGTGTAACTAAAAGTAATCTGAAATTGCATATGAGTAAACATACAGGAGAAAAACCATTTGCCTGTAATTTATGTGAATATAGGAGTGGAAGTAAAAGTGATCTGAAAAACCATATTATGCTTATTCATACTGGAGAAAAACCGTTTGCCTGTAATTCATGTGAATACAAGAGTGTAACTAAAAGCGATCTGAAATTGCATATGAGTAATCATACAGGAGAAAAACCATTTGCCTGTAATTTATGTAAATATAGGAGTGGAAGTAAAAGTGAACTGAAAAAACATATTATGCGTGTTCATTCTGGAGAAAAAGCGTTTGCCTGTAATTTCTGTGAATATAGGAGTGGAATTAAAAGTGATCTGAATAAACATATGTGTATTCATACTGGAGAAAAACCGTTTGCCTGTAATGCATGTGAATACAAGAGTGTAACTAAAAGCAATCTGAAATTGCATATGAGTAAACATACAGGAGAAAAACCGTTTGCCTGTAATTTATGTGAATATAGGAGTGTAATTAAAAGCAATCTGAAAATGCATGAGAAAATACATACTGGAGAAAAGCCATTTGCCTGTAATTTCTGTGAATATAGGAGTGGAACTAAAGGTGATCTGAATAGACATATGCGTATTCATACTGGAGAAAAACCGTTTGCCTGTAATTTATGTGAATACAGGAGTATAACTAAAAGTGATCTGAATAAACATATTATGCGTATTCATACTGGAGAAAAACCGTTTGCCTGTAATTTATGTGAGTACAGGAGTGTAACTAAAAGCAAGTTGAAATTGCATATGAGTACTCATACCGATACAAATTTAAATGACTAGTTAGTTTTTTTTTTGTTTTATGCAGGAAACACAAGTTACAAACGTTGCTAAGTTTTTACGATGTCGTGTAAGGAATGTTTTGCCAGTCTTTTACTGCTATAAATATGGGCAGCAGATAAAGAATTTGCATATATATTGAGATGATATCGTTTTGATAGAATTTTAATAAAGTGAGTTGTGGACACCTTTTAAAATCATGGAAATTTATTGTTAATAAAATGTAAATAGTTATAAGTTAGAAATTTAGTATTGTAAATAAATAGGGTAGAATATCTAGTTACTTAAGTTGTAAATATGTCATATAAAATAGTCACAGTGTGTTAAAATTTTAGAAACTAAGGTAATGTAATATAAATAAATTGAATAGTATTTTTGAAAAAATACAGTTGAGTTCTTAAAAAACTTACTGTAAAACCTTAAATAATGTTCAAAAAACTGAAATAAAACATAATTAATTGAAGTATTGTATTAAGAAGAGTGTTGTTATATAAAAATATAGTTCGGGATGTTCAATTAATAAAAATTTTTATAAAATGAAATTTATTTTGAAGAAGTTGTTATAAATTTGGAAATTGATAGAATATTAATTTGATAGAGAAGGAAAGTACCTATATTGGTAGTTGGAATATAAGGGAGATTTTTGGTGAAATTGGAGTTGGATTGAAAGGTGTATTGGTTTGGGAATATTGCAACGGTGTTTAGTGAGTTGAAGGAAGAGACTGGAAGTGAAATTATACGAATTGTTTTGAAAAAGGTAATTTGTAAATTTTAATTTTAGAAAGTGTTTAGTTAATTATTAGAATTTGTTGTTATTGTTTGTAACGATTTTCATGATTTTGAAAGGTATTTGAAATTTAACTTGATTAATTTTTATAAAATTTGAGATTCATCAAAGCGATCCCTCTTTAACGAACCTGAGATAAGAGTATTCTAAATTTTAATTTTAATTATAAACATTTTTGAGCTAGTCGGAAAATTTTATAATTGTATGCGATTCTTTTAAGTCGGAAGAGCATAACAATATATATGTGTACTAGTTTTTCTTAAATATTTGTTTAAATAATTAAAGGAAGTCTTTAGAAAATGCTTCTTTTATTTTTTAACTTTTAAATTCTTTTCTAGATAATAAAATTAAGATGCCTCAAAGATGTAATTTTATAGGATGCTGATAAAAGATTGATTCACGCATTTCTTAGTTGCAACAAATCTCCAAAAGGTTAAAATTATACGAACTTAAAATTAATAAAGTAAATTTTCTAGTTTCAGAATATAATGTAGCATGTTTCAAACATTTTTGAGTGGAAAATTTTAAGCAAGTTAAAAGCCACATTACATGGTTTTCGTGTTTTAGCTTTTTTTTTTAATTTCTTCGTTAACTACAAATGTACGTATCGGTATTTACATATTCAGAGTGTCAATATTTACATAAAACGGTGCTTTAACAATTGCAATGAAAAATTATATATTTGTCACTTCCTCGTAAATTGGAAATAATTTCACTTTCACATCATTTAAAATTATCACCTTTATCTTAAAAATGACAAGAAAAAATTAATTTTGTAGGAGGCTGTAACCCTTTATGTTGCCGGCCATATTTCGTTACGAAGTGTAAGTGCCGATACCTTTACCTTAAATTTTCATTGAACAGCTAGAGCTTGCAATAGGTTCATAGTATAATAATGATAAAAGTACTTGTAAGTTAAATTTCTAATATTTTTAAGAAATTACCGAACTCCTGTAAAATATTAAACAACAGATGTTTAGATGAATACAGTAGAGAGTCGATTATCGAAACTAATTGGGACCCAGGGTGGTTCGGATAATCAAACAAAGGCTAACTTTCAAAAAGAAAACACTGCCCTACATTTAAATATCAATTTATTGTGCATAAATATAGTAGGCTACCTTTTTTTTAACAAAAAAGAACATCTTTAAATTGGAAAATAAGAAACACGACTCTTTCTTAATACATTCATACAATTTGCAAAATTAAAAAACTTTAATGCATTTAATTTTAACGGTTCGGATGATTGACGTTCGGAAAATCGACGCTCTACTGTACATGACAGATTTTTAATAAGGTTTCAATACTTAAGAAAGTGCCATCACATGCATGCAACAAGGTTTCGAATTCCGCAGATGACGTCTTGCTGTGTTAATATTGTGATTGGTAGGTATAGCTTGCAAACAAGGTGACTGATTGTAACTCGACGTTCTTGAAAAACATTTTCTCATTGTTTAACAGTACCTAGATAGAATATACCTATTGTGAATGATTAAATTTTGAATCTTTATCTGTAAATTGAGTTAGGCTCAAATCCATTTAAATAAATAAGATTTCACATACATCTTTGTAAACAACTTATAGGGTAAATAAAGAATTTTACATTTTACTGGTATCTTCTGCATTGACGGTCGATGTTCTTACTGAATATATGTAAATGCATAACATATAAATATTTTAACTTTCGAAATCGATATATTTCTGTATTAACTAGTAGAAACCTTTCATTAACAGAAAATGGATGAATGGCATGGATTGAAAAGCTCAAAAGAGCAGCATCAATAGTCCGTTAGAATGGTCCGATAATAATAATATAGGTAGGTACCTGGTTATATAACACCGGGTGAACATGGATAGACACCGTGTAAAAATGGATATACGTACTTATAGTAATAAATAACTAAATTTGAAAGATACAATATCCTTCATTTTTAAGTTCAAAAACAAAATAATTGTAAAATAATTTATATTCAGATTTTGTATGTAGGTATATAATTATACTGATTGTGTTTGCAATTTTGCATTATTATTATTATAAACAGAAATACCAGTACACACTAGTCTAGAAAGCTGTTATTTTTATATAATATTTTTATAAAATTAATAATTACTTTACACTTTTTGCTACTTCATAGTGATTTCTTAAAATTTACTGCCATACCAGCGGTCACGTGACATACCTCAAATTCGATTTTAAGGTTATCGGACATGCAGAACCCACCCCCCAAAAAAGTTTTTCCGATACTCTAATAATAAAAATTTTTCCAATATGTTGCGAACTTTTTGCCGGTCACTGTATATTAAATTCTTTATTAAACACTTTATATCGGCTCTATTTTTTAATTACCTTACCTGACCCGTAAATTCATTTACACTTTACACTAGCACTTAGTTTTAAATTCGTCGTACCTACATACATCCGTTTATTTTCCAGAAAATTTAATTTAGATAGGCGGACCAGTATACGCGGATATCACGTCGTACCACTACCACCTCTCAATTAATCAATTTATTTCAAAAATATTCTGAGCTATATTTATTTTTTTTTATTATGCGCCACTAATAACTAATAACCTATCAAATGGTGTTCACTAGCGCCATACGGAGGACAATTTGTAATTTAGTAGCAAAAGGTAGGTAAATGTCATTTTGACAAGTAATAATCATGGCTAATTTGATAATTAAAATAAAAATTTATATGTATATCTGTGACTATCATCAAACAGAAGAATTACCAGCAGAGTTACCTACCTCTTCTTTCATTACTAACCTGTAAAAAAAGTCAATCATTTATACTCACCCAGTACAAGGTAATTAAAGTACATGTGCTTGATTTAGAAACTTGTTTGCACATAAATTTTTATATGCTGCTATATTGTTTATTGCTCTTGGATTAGGCAGAGCTCTCGTTAATTAAGAGTCTTCTTCTCTTCTTGTTCTTCTTTCCCAGCCTAAATCGCCCACGATTGGACATACGCTTCCCTCAATTATCTCCACTTATACAGGGTGAGTCGGGAGGAATGGACCAAACTTCAGGAGTGTATTGTACACGTGAAAATAATTTAAAAAAAAAACTCATGTTCTTATCCGATTTTCATTTGTTATCAAGTTATTGTGTAATTACGAGCAAACAAAATTATCTACATTAACGTTGTTTTAAGAATAGCGATCTTGTAACAAATGTTCAAAAATATCACCGTTGACCTCTAAACATTTTCTGCTTCGTTTACGAAGGGCGCCCGTTGCACTCCTGATTGATTCATTTCTTTCTTTAACATCGGCTGCAGAATTTCTAATACGTCGAATTAGTGCTTCCCGAGTGTCGACTTTTACTTTGTACACCTCAGTTTTGAACCATCCCCATAAACAGTAGTCTAATGGTGTGAGGTCTGGAGATCTTGGAGGCCAACTAACAGGACCACCGCGACCAATCCAACGCCCTGGAAACCTTTCATCCAAATGTTGCTTTACCTGACGAGCGAAATGTGCAGGAACACCATCTTGCTGATAATACATTTGTATTCTCATGTTTAAAGGAACATTCTCTAACAGTCCTTGTAATTCATTTTGCCTGTGGGGCGATTTTCCAAAATGAAAGGGTCAATTAAATACCTAATGAGCATACCACACCACACGTGGACTGAAAATTTGTATTGAAAATTAGTTTCGACTGTTGATTTGGGATTTTCGTCTGACCATACATTAGAGTTGCGAGTATTATTGATGCCGTCCCGGGTGAATGCTTCATCGGTAAAAGGAATGCGCGATACAACACGATGATTATTATTTATCCACTGACAAAATTGCATACACCTACCATAATCTTCCGGTTGTAGGTGCTGTACATGGTATGGATATAAGCCTTGCTCGTGGAGTGATTTGATTACTCTCTTTTGTAGTTCCAATTCTTCGAGAGCTGGTCGTTGCATCATCTTCTACTAAAGCCAGAATATTTTCTACTTCTTCTAAACTTTGTCGAGTGGCTCGTTCAAATGTTATGCTAGCACTGGGAAGCTTTCCGGTGTTACACAGCTTGTTTAAAACTATAATAAATAAGTTTCTACTTGGAATTCTCTGATGTGGAAACCGTTGACGATATTCTTCAACTGCAGCTCTAGCATTCCCATTACAAAAACCATAAATAAATACCATAGGTATTCGCAATTCGGATATTCTAATTTTGAGTGTATGGCATTTTGTAACACTTTAATCGTACAAACTCGTAAATAAATGTTAAATCACTCTCACAGTACACAGTACACACTGACAGATATCAGAATTACAAAATTCAAATAACCTACTATTTGTAGGCGCTGGAAATAGAACGAAAATTAGAAAAAATTACAATTTGGTAATTACGCCATAACTTCATAACGAATGAAAATCGGATAAGAACATATATTGAAATGCACCTCTATTTAATAATACTTACGTTGGATACGACAATCTTCAAAAATATAATTAATTTGCTTTGCCCTTTAATTTAATTGCTTACAGAGATCTTACCTCAAGGTCGTGCGGTAGGTTCGTTGTTTGTTCAAATTTATTTTAATTACCTAACCAAAATAAAAAAAAATTTAGTCAAATTTTATAATGCAGATTTCTTTTATTATTTTGTTTTCCCTATCAGCCCTACTTAAAATTATCTTAAAATTATATTTTATACACTCACTGATTCTACTCTTGACTTCCCTTTCTTTTCCAAAATTCCAATTTTTTCACAAAAACCAAAAATTCCAATCTTTCCCCGCTCGACTCGTTCCTGCTTGAAGTTGTCCCCTTTCGAATTGCTTTTATTCGAACTCCTTCTGTTGAACTGCTTTTGCTGAACTGCTTTTGCTTGAACTGCTTTTGCTTAAACTTACTTCTGCTTAAACTACTTGAAGTTCAATCTTGACTTAATTTTTCTTCAAAATTCCCTTTCTTTTTATTGGATACTGGTTCTTTTTGTTATTAACTGTATTTATAGTTGATTATTTATTCGATATTTACTCTTTTTTTTAGACGACAACTTAATTTTGTTGTTACCTCTTCGATTGCAAAATATCAACTGATTTCCAAATTTGTTTTTTCTGTATCCTGGATTTTTCACTTACATTTTTTTTTTGCTATAACGACTATTTACAAGGTTTCTAATTATTTTACGTTTCTAAGAATACAAATTTAGCTAATTATTTACTAACAATGATCATTATAATAACTTAAATTTAATCTAGCTATCTTAAAATTATATTACAATTTTTTATAATTTAAAAAAATCTGCATTACCAATCTTTGCAAAATAATACTTTCGTTAATTAACTTAAAAAAATAACATAACCTTTAATTATACGCATCCAAATTATATATTATCTCAATATATTAAGAGTTTACTTTTCATTTTATAAGGGAAATTTATATAATAGTAGTAGTAGTTACCTTGTACAATCGTTTACGGCGCCTATATAATAACCACTTCCAATAGTTAACCTATTTGGTAAAAATATTAAGCTATTATAATCAGCTTGTTGCTTTTTGTTTTCTGTTGTGTGTGCAGGGATTAATTTATTATTATACGTATTTTTAAATAATTACAGGTTAGTCACTAATAATTACCAAACGCAATTTGTAATACGCTTTGTGATTTGTTTTATTTCAGGAAATTGTATAAAAAAATGTCTGAAATAAATTTAAAGGCTAATCTCGAATATGATTTCGATTTGGATGTCGTCAAAGAAGAAATCAAGCTTGAACCCTACTTGGACGACATAAAAGGTGAATTCGGCGATGATAACCTTTACAGTATGGAACAAAAACGTAACTTCAATGGAACTAACACTAATTTTAGCCAGAACTTTGGAAGGAATACGAAGGAGGAGACTGCGACTGTAGAGAGTAGTGTACATGAAGTGGACAAAATAAATGTCGAAAGAGCTGATACACTTAATCCCTATGACGAGGGTGGCCAAAATAGAACTACAGCTGACTTACGTCAATTCAGAGCGACTCGTAGATCCAATCTTCAAACTCATAAAAATACGCATTTAATAAAAAAGCCACTTATGTGTAATGTATGTGAATATGGGACTACTAAAAGCCATCTTAAACAGCATTTATGTATCCATACTCGAGAAAAACTATTTGCCTGTAATTCATGTGAATACAAAAGCGTAAAGAAAAGCAATCTGAAAACTCATTTGAGTATTCATACGGGAGAAAAACCGTTTACTTGTAATTTATGTGAATACAGGACTATAACTAAAAGCAATCTGAAATTGCATATGAGTAAACATACAGGAGAAAAACCATTTGCCTGTAATTTATGTGAATATAGGGGTGGAAATAAAAGTGATTTGAATAAACATATTATGCGTATTCATACTGGAGAAAAACCGTTTGCCTGTAATTCATGTGAATACAAGAGTGTAACTAAAAGCAATCTGCAATCGCATATGAGTAATCATACAGGAGAAAAAGCATTTGCCTGTAATTTATGTGAATACAGGAGCGTAACTGAATGCAATCTGAAAAGACATTTGAATATTCATAGGGGCGAAAAACCATTTGCCTGTAATTCATGTGAATACAAGAGTGTAAGTAAAAGCAATCTGAAATTGCATATGAGTAATCATACAGGAGAAAAAGCATTTGCCTGTAATTTATGTGAATATAGGAGTGGAACTAAAAGTGATCTGAATAAACATATGCGTATTCATACTGGAGAAAAACCATTTTCGTGTAATTTATGTGAATACAGGAGTGTAACTAAAAGCAATCTGAAAAGACATTTGAATATGCATAGGGGAGAAAAACCATTTGCCTGTAATTTATGTGAATATAGGAGTGGAAGTAAAAGTGAGCTGAATAAACATATGCGTATTCATACTGGTGAAAAACCATTTCCCTGTAATTTATGTGAATACAGGAGTGTAACTGAAAGCAATCTGAAAAGACATTTGAATATTCATAGGGGAGAAAAACCATTTCCTTGTAATTTGTGTGAATACAAGAGTGTAACTAAAAGCAAGTTGAAATTGCATATGAGTACTACTCATACCGATACAAATTTAAAGGGGTAGTTGGTTTTTTTTGTTTTGTGCTACATTGCAGGAAACACAAGTTACATCCGTTGCTAAGTTTTTACAACGTCGTGTAAGGAATGTTTCGCCAGTTCTTTACTAAGTACAATAAATATGGGCAGCAGAGAAATTGCATGTATGTGGACTAGATTTGCTTAAATATTTGTTTAAATAATTAAAGGAGCCTCTTTAGAAATTACTTCATTTGTGTTTTAACTTTTAAATTCTTTTCTAGATAATAAAATTAAGATGCTTCAAAGATGTGTTTTTATAGGGTGCTGATAAAAGATTGATTCACGCATTTCTTAGTTGCAACAAATCTCCAAAAGGTTAAAATTATACGAACTTAAAATTAATAAAGTAAATTTTGTAGTGGCAGAATGTAATGCAGTATGTTTCAAACATTTTTGAGTGGAAAATTTTAAAGCATGCTAAAAGCCACATTACATGGTTTTCCTGTTTTAGCTTTTTTTTAATTTCTTTATTAACTACATATGTATGTATCGGTATCTACGTATTAAGAGTGTCAATATTTACAGAAAACTGTGCTTTAACAATTACAATGAAAAATTATATATTTCTCACTTCCTCGTAAAAATGACACGAAAAAATTAATTTTGTAGGAGGTTTTAACCCTTTATGTTGCCGGCCATATTTTGTTATGAAGTGTAAGTGCGGATACCTTTACCTTAATTTTTTATTGAACAGCTAGAGCTTGCAATAGGGTATAATAATGATAAAAGTACTTGTAAGTTAAATTTCTAATATTTTTAAGAAATTCCCGAACTCTTGTAAAATATTAAGCAACAGATGTTTAGATAAATACATGACAGATTTTTAATAAGGTTTCAATACTTAAGAAAGTGCCATCACATGCATGCAATAAGGTTTCGAATTCAGCAGATGACGTCTCGCTGTGTTATTGTGAGTGGTATACCTTGCAAACAAAGTGACTGATTGTAACTCGAATTGTTCCTTTAAGTTTGTATGTAAAGATGTTCTTGAAAAACAATTGCTCGTTGTTTAACAGTGAATGATTAAATTTTGAATCTTTGTCTGTAAATTTAGTTATGGACAAATCCATTTAAATAAATAAGATTTCACATACATCTTTGTAAATAACTTATAGGGTAAATAGAGAATTTTACATTTTACTGGTATCTTCTGTATTGACGGTCAATGTTCTTACTGAATAAATTTTGATATTTGGTCTTAATATTATAAAACTTAAAGAAATCAAACAGTAACCAAGGTAGTAATTTTGTACAAGTTTTGCGTTTGCTACCCCGCAGACAGTTTCTGAATTCGTTTATCGTTATTAAAATAGGTAAATAGTGCTAATAACATTCGTGAAATTACGTAACTCTATTGTTATAGATTCATAGTTGCTTACAAAATAAAAAGTGTATTTTATTATTAATGTTTCACCCTATATAAAATAATTAAATGTTCAGAGATAATCATTAATTTGTTAAAGAAATAATGCCAACAGGCTATTTAATATTTATTATTTTATGTAAATGCATAACATATAAATATTTTAACTTTCGAAATCGATATATTTCTGTATTAACTAGTAGAAACCTTGCATTAACGGAAAATGGGTGATTGGCATGGATTGAAAAGCTCAAAAGAGCAGCATCAATATTCCGTTAGAATGGGCCAATAATAATATAGGTACCTGGTTATATAACACCGGATGAAAATGGATATACTTAGTAATAAATAACTAAAGATACAATATCCTTCATCTTTAAGTTCAAAAACAAAATAATTGTAAAATAATTTATATTCAGATTTTGTATGTATATAATTATAGTGATTGTGTTTGTAATTTTGCATTATTATTATAAACAGGAATACCAGTAGCACACTAGTCTAGAAAGCTGTTATTTTTATATAATATTTTTATTTACTGTTCACAAATAGGATGCAAACTGTATCAGTTGAATCAAATAGTTTTGTTGATGAACTATCATGTAGAGTTGCTTAGCAATGCAACAAAGGATCAGTTCTCTATGGCGAAGCTGTTGCCAATGAAGAGTAAGTTATGCAGTATTCAGTATTATCCGAACCACAAGAGATGACCCCTGCCGCATCACACTCTGAATTTAGTAACGACAAACACGCGTGTATATTTGTTCACAAACCCCATGCACACGACAAGGATAGCATTACAATAAGCCTGTGTTATGATTAAAGTGCTTATTTGACTAGAGTAGTTTACGTCAAATGCGCGTGTAATCACTAAAACGTCAAACTAATTATCTAAATTCCTATGTTCATTGGAATTCGTTTATGTGGTACCTACGTATTTGTGTTGTGAAGTTTAGATAAATGAACATTTAATTTGGTTTATTGCGTTGCAGAAGAAACACAGTTGTACATTTATTGGTTAGATTATTATATCATTTGAAATTTTTAATTGGTAAATAATTTAAGTTGCATCTAACCTTGATCATTATAAAAGTAAGTAAACGCAAATAACTAAAACAGTACAATACGGATTTTAAAATTTCTTAATCAAAAGGAAAATAATTTTAAGGTTAAATTCGTATTGAAAGTACTTGACAGCTATTTGTTTTCCGGTTAAAGCGCCAATCATAATTGCTTGAGAATACAACTGATGCTAATTTGACTAGCAAGTAAAATCTTACTTCATATGGATAGCATTGATGCGGTAGGGGTCATCTCTTGTGGTTCGGATAGTATATGTATTTATCTGTACCTAATACATATAAAAAATAATCATTTTTTAAATATTCTTATTATCGTTTTTCTCAACTATTAATTTTTTAAACCCGACAGAATTAGAATATTTAGAAAAAATCGAATCGATTAGTATAGATTTAGCAAGTTTGTTAATAAATTCAGAACATTTTAGAAGAATCGGTATATGTTAAAAGATATTTTTCAGTAAAATTAGTGGCAACGAATTGTAAATTTATTTAAACAATTGAGTTGTACTTTGTCAGATTTGTACTTTTCAAAAAAAAATAAAAAAGTATAGGGCTAGCCAGTGTTTTTACCTTAAAGTGTTGAATCGAAAAGGATCTATCGACTGATACTGATACATGATACATATATACAGTATGTTCTACAAAAAGGGCCCAAGAATATAGCGACTTCAATTGTGATTTAACCTTCAACAAACCATATATATTATTTAATGGGACACTTTTAGCTATAACTTGGCGAAAACAATTCTTTTTTAAACACCTTCATTTGTTTGTTGTGACGTCACCGACAATTTTTTAAATTGCTCGGTATAATTGTTTTGATGTATTCTTGTAGAGAATTTTAAGTACTTTTCACCGGTCTAGACTTTTGCAAAAAATATAAAAAACTGATTTGAGCTAGTAGGCTGTTAAATCCAAAATTCTCTGGAACAAACAATTGGTGATAATAATTAAGCAAGCTGAAAACAACTGCGTCTCTTATTTGACGTTACAAATTGCCTAAAGAAGTTCATTTGTTTAATGTTAACCATCCCAAAATGAAAAATATTAACGAACTAGTAGATATGCTACAAGTTTATTTTGAGTGCCATAAAAATAGTGTTCTAGCGCAGAGGCTTTATGCTGATCGTTTTTCCGATGGAATTGCTGCCAACCGTCGTAAGTTCTGAAAATTGGAGCAACGCTTACGAAGAACTGGATCTTTAATAAAATTGAAAGGAAATCGTCGTTTTCAAAACCCAAATTTAGAATTAGACGTGTTACTAAACGTCGAAGACAGATCAGAAACGTCGGTTCGTGAAATTGCACGTAACGCTGAGAAAGCATAAATTACGTCCTTATAAGGTGCCTTACATCTTATTACTTACATACAGTAAGTGGCCACCGAATTAGAAACTTTCAAAATTTATTAAAATATTTTGAGAATTACAAGGTAGGTATTTTGGTAATTTTTATTATTGAGACATGAATTAGTCACAATTCAGTATTATAAAAAATATAAACCTTATGAAATATTACTTATCATCAAGATGTTTCAAATTAGCCACCAACTTTTGTAAGGGATGATATTAAAATTCAGATGGAAACATTTAGAGAGTATTTTACTATTTATCCAGTACACACTTTCACTTAACAGATTTGAAGAACAGAAACCTAAATGTACGACAGAACTATCCTGAAATTAAGAATTAAGACTATGACAAGAAAATGTATAAATAGTATGCCTGGCAGAATCAAGCAAGTTGTTAAGGCAAAGGAGAGTAACAAAATATTGATCATAATTGCTTTCCCTCGTAAAGTAATGGTTAATAGTTGAAATTAAAAATATAAGCAATAAATATGTTATAAGATAAAAATATCATTCTAATATTGAAAATTACAAAAGTTTCTAATTTGGTGGCCACCTACTGTACATACATAGTATTAATTTGAAATGACGCCATCGTCCTTGCTAATTGCGTCTTGGCTAAATGAAGCGGTAAGGCCTTATATGCAATATTAATTCAGCGGGCCTTGCTTATATCATTAGGTCAACCTAGTTCAACATTTACAACCGAATGATGCGGCAAGCGGCAAAACGAATAACCTCAAATTGGTTTTTAAACTCATGCCAAGAAAACCCTAATTTCCCTTGAAAATTCTGTGGTTCGACGAATGCACCTTTACCAATAATAAAGGCATGTTTAATCGAAACAAACATTATCGCTGGATTAACGAAAACCCAAAGGAAGTGAGAGAACGCAATTTTCAGAGAAGATTTAGAGTTAATAATGTTTGGTGCGGCATCTTCGGTGGGAACATTCTTGGTCCATTTTTTATCGACGGCACACTAACAGCCGAGCGTTATAGCCATCTTCTCGCTAATGATTTAACCGCATATCTTGACGAACTGCCACTGATTGTGAGGCAGAATATGTTTTTTCAGCAAGATGGCGCTCCTGCCCATAACGCCAATATTACTACAAATTGTTTGAACGAAATGTTTGGGCAGAACTGGATAGGTAGATACTAACGGCCCAACTAAATGGTCCCCTCGTTCCCCCGATTTAAGCCCGCTCGACTTTTTTGTATGGAGTGAATTAAAAGACCGAATTAGACAGGCTAAGATGTATTAATTCGAGTAGTAAATAGTATGAGAAGACGATGCCACTTATGCATAGACAACAATGGCTCACAGTTTGAGCAATTTCTTTAGTTCTGTTTTGTTATCGTTGTGGTATAGTATCCAATAGTAGTGTTCTCAGACTCAGTAGTAATAGTCGTTCAGATTCCACTAACTTACAGTTAACAAGTGTTTGTAAGGTTGCTTGATTACTACTACTACTATGTATTTCTATAGAATTTTTGATTACATGGTCTACTAGCTCAAACTAGTTTTTTACATTTTTTGGAAAATTTCATCATAGTAACTCTATTAAATGTTGATAGAAAAGTAAGTACTTAAAATTACACCAAAAAAATTATACAGACCAATTTAAAAAAAATTGTCGGTGACGTCACAACAAACATATGACGACATTTAAAAATTTTTTCTGTTCCTTAAATTGTAGCTAAAACCGTCCCATGTGGCCTTTTGAAGTAAAAGTACAATTAAAGTCGCTATAGTCTTGGGCCTTTGTGTAGAACAGACTGTCTAGTCGGATCCTCTTCTACCCTGTGCTATGGGTGTCTCGAGGATTTCACCCTATCACTTCTTTTATTTATTTATGTTCCTTGGTTAATTTTATCCATGCTTTCCTGTCCTGTGCCACTGTCTTAGCTTGTCTGGTCGTCATATTTTTTACTTTTAAAATGGCTTCCATAACATTATCCCAAGTTTTTTGCGGTCTTCCTTTAGGTCTCTTGCCCTCTGTTCTGGTTTCCTATATTTTTCTTACTGATCTTTCTTCTGGCATTCGTAGTAAATGCCCCAGCCATTGCAGTTGTTTTTCTTCTATTTTTTTGTTAAGTGGTTTAATTTCCAAATTTCTTCTTATTACGTCATTTCTTACTTTTTCCATTTTTGAGATCCCCTCCACTCTTCTTAAATATTTCATTTCCATGGCCGTTAATTTACTTTTTTGTCTCTTTGTTATATTCCATGTTTCACTACCATTCAATAGTAGGTATTGGTTGGCAAACTGTTTTGTATATTGTCATTTCTGCATAATTATGTTGATACGTTTTTGTTACTGATTATTGTTCTGTTTAGTGAGTACTATACTTTTGCTGTAGACTGGATTTTGGCTGTTATTTCTTCTTCGTATGTTGCTTTTCTATCGATTATTACACCTAATAAATATTTTAATGTGTCTACTTGTTCGATTTATTTGTGATTTAACTGGATATTTGTTCTTCGTTTTTTTCTGGATATTGTAGTGAAGTGGGTATTATCAAATATTGTGTAAAAGCATTTCCATAAGAAATGAATCACTAAGTTAAATAAGTTAACATTTAGAAGTGGTCTGATATCGCAGGTTACGCAATGATTGTTTAAAGTAAGAAGTAATTAAATGTGTTTGTCACCTAAAAGGATGCACCTGCATAAATATGTGTCATGCGAACATCTGGTTAAATTATGAATCATCTCAATGTCTTACGATATTTGCAGATAAACATGCAGTGACTAATAAACACCTGCACTAAATAACAAGAAATGCCATGACTAATGTTTATTTAACGCAATAATTAATGACAAACAATGTAAACAGTTTGAACAGATGTTAAGCATCTTGAGAGTATACCCACACAGCAAGAATGCTTGTTGCAAGTTTGCACGTTCCTTGATTTTGCCTTGCTATTCTTGCATTGATCTGGCAAGTGACTGGCCAGTTTGCAGCAAGCATGCATCTGCAAACTTGCGGGTTCACGCTTGCTGCAACTTCGTCCGAAATTGACTCAGCCAGCTGTATAATACACATGCGCGCGGTATGCAAATAGCCATTGCTAATGCAACTTTACATTGAAAATTTATTTTATAAGTAAAATGACTCTCTAGATTTGCAGAACTATATTTTGAAGCTATATTAGATCACATAAAATAAGCAAACAAAAGATTATAAATCTTTATTCCTTAAATACTGGAAATAAAAAAATTGTCGAGTCTGTTCGTAAACGGTCGGTAATTGTCGATAGGTAGACGATTCAGCCAAACGGCCCAAAGCCCAAACTACTATTTTGCAGTTTACACGTGGTTTACAGCTGTTGTTTAAAGTGTTCAAAGTTTCTGAACATCTTACGTTGCAGAGTTTTTAGTGATTTTTTTCATCTACCTATTATAACAGGTAAGTTAATGTCTTTTGTTAACTTTTAAACATGTTATCATACCTTCGTTAAAAAGCAGCGATGCCATGAAATCAATTTCAGTTAGGTAAATGCCTGTGTAACTTTACATTTGTATTTATGGCCATTATTACTAGCGTTTTTAAATGATGCTTTATTTAAAAATATGATATAATTTACATGTTTGTATTAAGTATTTTACTCAGAAATAACCTTCAGTTAACAAATATTTTCAGTTTTACAAAATCATACGTATACACAAGCACGTGGCGCCGATTACCTTAACCTAAGATCTGCGTCACGTGATAATGTACTACACGTTACTTTATATTCCACTTATCTTCAAATAATTACTATTGATAGCCAGGAATTATATTTTAAAATGGGCTAATAGAGAAGATTTAACTGGATTTTATTGAATTGTTCAATTTAAAGGTCTTTTTTAAAATTTAAAATAACTGTAATTCTTCTTTGCAGCAACTATACACAACATTTATCGTGATGCCACTGAAGCAAGTCTTAAAGAGGTCATTTCAGAATGGCTTCAGCAAGCAAAAGTGCGGAGGACACGGAAGTATGTAAATACATAAGTACATTAAAACAAAGATAGTAAACTAGTTTATCAGGCTTGTACCATTTCAGTCAATTTACATAAGTATGTTTCATTTCTCACCTTCGCACCCCTGTATTTTCTTTATTTATTTTCTGATCGATTTCAAATTTTGATCAATTATATTGCCCTTTAAAAGGGTTATCCATTTTTAAATAATTTTACTGCAGCCTAGGATTTTCCTACTTTTGCATTTATTTTTGGTGAAATTATTTTAAAATTGTATAACCTTTTTAAAGAGTAGGTAGTATAACTGACCAAAATTTGTAGTCGATCAGAAAATAAATAAGGAAGATACAGAGGTGTGTAGATGAGAAGTGAAACACACTATATATACATTATCTTTAATAAAAAATTAAAATAACATTAGAAGTAATAGTATTATACAGAAAAGGCAGAATTGAAATGTTGTGACAGATGTGAACTAAATTACTTATTTTTAATGTAAATGGATATATAGTTACAAAAAAAAATGTATTTGTCTGTTTTTTTAAAATTCACTTAATTACCAAAAAGGTTCTTTTTGTAAGTTATTAATTTCACTTTAAAAATCTTGTTAGTTTTAAATTAATGTTAAAAATAATATTGAATTTAAACCATCACTATATATGACTATGACTAACAGTTTATAATAACAGTGTTTTCTGATTACAGAGAACAGAGAGCTCAGAAGGTAGTAGACGAACCCGAATAATGTATTAGTAAAAACTACATTCGAATGTACATATTATATTATTATATACCTATGCTGTTTTCTAATTAAAGAATATTTATTTTATATGCTTTTTTATTCCTTAATATTTTTGTGAAAGGCAAACCTTTGGAGCATTCCTTTGGTGTAAATTTATAGTGATAAAAAAATAATCGACAATTCTTTGACCACGAATGGTATTGTAAGTGACAATATACGAACAGGTAACTTGTTTACCTCTATAGGATTTACGTAATAGTGCGCATAATAAGTTAGCGTTACCAACTTGCAGTGTCTAACGTTTAACAAACTTGATACAAGTCTGCAGTGAACCTTAGCTCACAAGCTTAATACAAATTTGTCATATCAGTTTTAACAGCAAACTTCTTTTCCAAGCTTACTGCAAACTTTCCCAGTAAGCTTACTGCAAACTTTTCCAGCAAGCTTACTGTAAACTTTCCCAGCAAACTTACTGCAAACTTTCCCAGCAAGCTTACTGTAAACTTTCACTGCAAGCTTAGTGCAAACTTTCCCAGCAAGCTTACTGTAAACTTTCACTGCAAGCTTACTGTAAACTTTCACTGCAAGCTTACTGCAAACTTGTTGGGTGGAGACTAGTTACCTTGCTGCAAGCTTGCAATAACCTTAAATGTTGTCGTGACAAGGATGCTACAAGCCTTCAATATTGACATGGCAAGCTTTATGAAAGTTTGCTGCAAGGCGTTTATGCTGTGTGGGTAAATATAGAAACCCTGCCATAAGAAAATCAGTCTCTTGATAGAGTCTCACTACGATGCCTGAGTAATACTCAGACGAGAAACTTCGCCAAGACCCTTGGCCATCAGCCAAGGGTTGGGTTAAATATTCTTTACAACATTGTTACCAAGATGTGTGCGACTCTCAAGATGTTCACGTAAGATTAGTGTTTGTTATTAAGATATAATATTAGGGTTTTGTACTCTGTATTGAGCCGTTCATCCAGTTAAGTGTTTGGATTTCATATTTGTAGAACAGTTTAAATAATGTTTGTATTTAAAATTACATATAACAATATATTTGATGTTAGTTAATCGTGTACTTTAATAAAACCTCTTGCACAAGCAAAGCTTTAACACTCGTAATGAAGTTGCTATAAGTCTCTACCATCATAATCAATAAATGCAAAAGGCTCTGCGTTACAATATAACCATAACCTTTGATTTAGCTGTGTTTATTGTCATACCAACTCTTCTTAATTCTTCGTTTTATTTGCCCTTTTCTGTTCTTGCAAATATTGACAGGTCATCCGCGAAAGCACACTCTGAGATGTTGATTGTTTCTAGTTTTCTGTGTCCTATTTCTAGTCTATTTGTTTGTTTTTTTTGTTTATAATGTCATCCATCATTATTATAAATAAAATTGAACTTAAATGCTCCTTCCTGTCTTAGTCCCTTCAATGTTATAAATTCTTCTGAATAGGCATTTCCCGTTCTGACATAATTTCTTGTTATGCTGTATACAGGTGTGTCCCCGGATTGAGTTCACTATAGGTATAATCGACAAAAAATTTGAGAATTTCATTTTCATGTTTTGGGATTCTGCCCTGCTTGGTCTGAAATAGTATATTGTATAACTAGTGCTGAAAGTTGAATATTTCACATGAGTGTGAAAGTTGAGCCACGAGCCTCTGGCGAGTGGCTTAATCACACGAGTGTGAAATATCCTTTCAGCACGTGTTTTACACTATACTTTTCCGACGACCATTTTTCCAATTTTTCATTTAAAAAAATTTGAACCAGCACCACACTTGCAACACTTTGACGTTTTAAATATTTATTTTTTAACAAATGACTACTTTTGACGTCGCCCGCCGACTGCTTTGTGTGGTTCAGCGTGTGCAAAGTTTTCACACAGTTTCGTTGCTATGCGAAATTTGTTATTTTCAATACTAGTAAACCGTGTGAAATGAGTCACTTTTCATAGTGGTCGTCGGAAAAGAATTTTAAGCAAATTTTTAGTGTTTTAAAAATTAAGACGGCCATGAAAAATACGAATAAATTATTATCTATTCAGGTAAAGTGCCTTTTTGGTCAATAATACGGCAAAATGTTATTGAGAAAAGTTGTTCAGAATATGAAATTATGGAACTGTGCAAAATTTCAAAAAGATCAGCTCAAAAAAAACGTAAGTTTATAACATAGTTTTAATAAAAAAAAAATAAATTAAATAACAATTGAAGATACTGGTGCAAGAAGGGGATATATGCATAATTTTGAAAAAATGAGATAATTGCAGATATGAGTTTTAAAATGTGCTGTTTTCGTCTGGTGTAATGGTGTAAATATGGGATATGTACGGCTAGTATACAGTGTGAAGTAAGAGCGAATCACTTATCCCATAATATCAGCTGCTGCAAGAAGGGAATATGTTACACGTTACTTATCCCATTCTCGCACCGCATATTTTGTTTTTAAGTTTTTGAACATTACTGTACACCATTTTGTAACGAATATTCACTTTTGTTTGATCATTGATGTCTAATAAACTCCGTATTCTACAAAAACCACCTTGTGTTGCTTATCGTTCTTGCAGCTGTCATACATTTCATAAAAATAAAATGAAAAATAAGGAACATCCCATTCTTGCACCATGGATGATTTTTATGCCATTATTCTCATATTTACATCAATATTTCACTCTAAGTCAGATACAAACAACATACTCTTTCATCTAAGCATGGTGGTACCTCTAAACATAGAACTAAAAATAAAAAAGTTTTTTGCTTCTCATGTAAAATTTAGTTATTGTTACTTATTCCCTTCTTGCACCATGGTCTTCAATTACTCTATTTGACTTCCTCCAAGTTTTGACTTTAATCTAAGATAATGACAATCAATTGTTTGCTTTACTACGACGCGATTTTACGTTCATTAACACAAGAAGCAGATTTAATGAAAGTGAGCTGATCTTTTTTAAATTTTGCACAGAGTCATAATTTCATATCCTGAACAACTTTTCTCAATAATACTTTGCCATATTATTAACTGCTGCATCTGCGCTGGAAAATCTTTTACCTTGCATCATTTTTTTAACAGTTGGAAACAAAAAAAAAGTCGCACGGCGCCAGATCTGGCGTATACGGAGGATGAGTTACCAATTGAACTCCCGAATCTTTCAAAAAATCCAATGTTCTGGCAGCAGTGTGGGAGGATGCGTTGTCATGATGGACTAAGATGTTACGCAAACCGGTCCTTGGGCGACCTGTCTGTAATTTTGCAAACATCTGTGGTAAAGCCACTTCGCAGTACCATTCAGAATTAACAGTTCTGCGATCTTTAAGTGGAATAACAGCAACAGGACCAGATCTATGGAAAAAAACAGCAATCATTTTCTTATTGACGCTTCTGCCACGAATTACTTTTCTGGGCAAGTCTTCATCTTCAAATACCCAAACATTAGACTGCTGTTTAGTTTCAGGGCCGTAACTGTATACCCAAGATTCGTCACCTGTTACAATGCATGCCAATTGCTTGGAAGCTCCTCCGTCAAATTTTTGCAACATAAATTTACACCAGTCTACTCGATCCTGTTTTTGACTTTCTGAGAGCAAATGCGGTATCCAACGGCTTGCTAGCTTTCTTACCCTAAGATGTTTATGCAAAATGGTATTCACCGCCGAGGATCCAATCTTCACTTCCTCCTGAATCTCCCTATAAGTATATTTCGATTGGACTGAATCAAGCTTGCCACACGATCAACATTTGCTGAACAGGCAGCTTCTGCAGGTCTTGCTCGTCGAAATTCGCAGAACCAATGACTAACAGCGGATAATGAAGGGGCAGCATCGCCAAAAGCTGCTGTCAAATTTTCATGGCTTTGCTGGTATCCTAACTGTCTTTTATAGTCATAGAAAATCATAGCTCTAAAGGCAGTTCGCGGAATGCTCATTTTAACTGAATTAAAAATGCACAACTACTTAACTTACAAAATTAACTACGTTTCACAAGGAAATCGGAACGTTTGACAATTGTGGGCAACGAATGTCAACTAATGCGACATTCAATTGTTGCAATTGTTTCTAGCCAATTGAGGTTCCATGGCCTGCTACTAACTATTAACAGGGCATCCCTCGTACATAGGGAAAAATTATTATAGGTTTAATCAGAAATGAAAATTTAAAAAATCTAAACTTACAAATTAAAAAATATATTATAGTACTATTAAAACGATAAAAAACCGCTTACAGCCAAAAAACTAATTTTAAAAACTTTAAATGGTTCAAGCTACAGCAAAAACATTATTTATTTAATTACAGGAATGGCGTTCTTGATTGAAAAATATTGAACTTTATTTTCTTCATTTAGTCCTATACTTTTTACTCCAAAGAATAATAAGAAAGCCTGTTTTCGTTTACACACTGTATAGATACTTATATGTATGACTTAGAGGTCAAACGAATATTGATTTCTGGCGGTAACCCAATACGAATATTCGGCCGAATATTTTATTGCACAAACTTTTATTAAAATACATGTGTACTTATAACTAATAACTAACATTAAGGTACAAATATAAAAGTAATCATGAATTCCATGGTCAACAAGTGGTACTAAACTAAACATATCAATTAACAGCAATAATTATTAACTTAACAATCCAACCCTAACTTTAAATTCTATTTATCGAAGCCATAATTCCATAAATGAACAAAAAAAATTCAGATTGTTTCAGTAGGTCATGCACATATACATACATATAGTGTAGGACTACAAATTCCTTATAAAAAATTAAATTTCTCGTATTTATATAGTTTTTAATTTTTAAGAAATGTATGCTTATTTTTTTCTATTGTTTAGTTTTTGTACACCGATTTTAGTTGAAAAAGTAACACCCAATATTTTAACAGATATTTAATTTTTTAATGTGGCAAAATAAACAAGATAGACTAAATAACATGCATTTGACTGTAACAGTTAACAGAAAATCTTAATAATGACTATAATGAGTCATCGCACCATTGCGTCTTACACATTCATGTACTCTTCTCGGCATGCTTAGAATGAGATGGTCTATTGTCTGCTGAGGTATCGCATCCTAAGCTACTTGCACTTCACCCCCAAGTTCGGCTAATGTAATGGGGGGGCTGTTCTAGGTTAGATGCTCTCCTAGCAATCAAATCCCACACATGCTCAATTGGTGAAAGATCAAGAGATCGAGCAGGCCATGGAAGTAGGCGTATGTCAACATTCTCTAGGTACTGCAAACTCACCCTTGCTACATGTGGTCGAGCGTTATCTTGTTGGAATATAGCGTTTTCTATACCCCGAACGTATGGTACAAGAATCGGTTCCAGTACTTGGTGGATGTAATCCACAGCTGCCATATTACCCTCTATGAACACGAGAGGAGACCTACTTCCATAAGATATAGCCCCCCACACCATTAAACCTGGTGCTCGGCCTACATTTCTTTCCAATTGAAATTCTAAATTTCTTCTCTGATCACGCTCTCGTCGTACTCTTCTACGGCTATCACTCGTGCCTAAACAAAATCTGGACTCATCACTGAAAACGACTTTGTTACATTCCTCATTCCATTGCATTCTTGCGTTACACCATTCCAGTCTACGACGTTTATGTTCTGCAGTTAATGGAATCTTTTTAACAGGTCGATAAGATCTGAGTCCCATTAACCGAATTCGTCGGTATTATGCTGCCATTGTAACTCTTTGACCTACTGCTCTAAACCATTCATCTCCGACAGACGTGGTTGTGGCAAAAGGGTTTCTTCTGGCAAGAATTTGAAGAAGTCGCTCTTCACAGTCTGTTGTTCTTCTGGCCGCACCAGGTCCTCTGCGGTGTTGATTCTGACCTTCCGCAGACCAAGCATGCAAACAACGAAACATAGTTGTTGCTGTAAAATTGGTGCGAGTGGCGATTTCTCGAAATGAAAAACCACCCTCTCGCATACCAATTATCCGACCTCTCTCAAAGCCACTCAGATGATGAAATTCTGTACGTCTTCGCCCACGGAGTATTTCTTTGGTTCAATGTGATTACAAAAAACTGACTCGACAACGTTTAGGCAAACAACTGAAAGCGCTATTAACAAAAACATATTTCCATGGGTAACCAAAAAATTTACAATATCTCCAAGAAAGTTGAAGATTTTTGTCTCAAATTTTTATAATACAACAATGAACAATGGTGAAGAAATATAGTAAATAAGAACTTTAAATGAATACGTATACTGGGTGTTACTTTTTCAACTAAAAGCAGTGTATATAATGTGACAAAGTTGACAAATAAATACGTTACAGTTTTTATTGTTACTGTTGGAATTGAATTAATAAACTTTGATCTTGAAAATTAAAATTATAAAGAAATATCTATACATATAAAACCGTATAATGGATAATACCTTGCTGCTAAAGAAAGAAAAATGTCATTTTTTTTAAATATACTTATATGTATTTTAAATTAATCTACAAAAGACTAAAATTCATGAAATTTGATTTTTTCATTCTATAGCAGCAAAGAAAAAGAGTGGTTCTATGTTTATTTCAATATACTAACTCTTTTAGTTGTTGTGATTTGAAAGTACAAATTTCAGCTACTTGGTCTGGTACTAAACCCCATTTAATTTTAAATGTATTTTTTTAAAGGCTACGTCACTTTTAACCCCAACTACTCCTTCAAATGTCTATGGTTTAAAAGCAAATTATTTTTAATTTCTGTGGATTTTCATATGATTCTTTAAGCTTGCTTTAGATGCACTTCTATATGCTCATAAATTACAGGCAACCATTTTTTCTCCAGTATGAATATTCATGTGCGTTTTTAGATCGCTTTTTCTTGTACTCTTATATCCACATACAGTGTCCCCCCGGATGGAGTTGACAATAGGTATGATGGACCAAAAATTTTCGAATTGGATTTTCATATTTTGGGATTAATCCCTGCTCGGTCTGAAACTTATTTTTAGTTTACTTTCGATTTTTTTTAATCAAGTAGGCGTTTACAGTTGAGCAAAAACTCATTTCGTTTCAGGTAAAGTACATTTTCCTTTCACAGTACGCCAATGTGTTACTAAGAAAAGTTGTTCAGAATGAAAAGTTATGGCGTTATGCAAATTTTCAGAACGATCGGCCTACTTTGATAATAGAAATTGACAATAGGAGAAAAATCTTTATTATTAATTACGATTACATGAAAAATCTTAGATCAGAAAACAGGGTGAATACAAATTTTCAAATTCAAATTCAAATTTTTACAGTTATTCTATGTAGCTACCTAAATAATAAAGATTTTTCTCCTATTGTCAATTTCTATTATCAAAGTACGCCGATCGTTCTGAAAATTTGCATAACGCCATAACTTTTCATTCTGAACAACTTTTCTTAATAACACATTGGCGTACTGTGAACGGAAAATGTACTTTACCTGAAACGAAATTGATAAATAATGAATTTTATCAAAGTAGGCCGATCGTTCTGAAAATTTGCATAACCCCATAACTTTTCATTCTGAACAACGTTTCTTAGTAACACATTGGCGTACTGTGAACGGAAAAGGTACTTTACCTGAAACAAAAAGAGTTTTTGCTCAACTGTAAAGGCCTACTTGATTTAAAAAAATCGAAAGTAAACTAAAAATAAGTTTCAGACCGAGCAGGGATTAATCCCAAAATATGAAAATCCAATTCGAACATTTTTGGTCCATCATACCTATTGTCAACTCCATCCGGGGACACACTGTATATTACACAGAAACGGTTTCCCATATGTTTATTCAGATCACTTTTAGTTACACTCCTATATTCACATAAATCACAGGCGAAAGGTTTTGTTCCCTGTATGTTTATTCATATGCAATTTCAGATTGCTTTTAGTTACACTCCTAAATTCACATAAATTACAGGCGAAAGGTTTTATTCCTGTATGTTTACTCATATGCGTTTTCAGACTGCTTTTAGTTACACTCCTGTATTCACACAAATCACAGGCAAAAGGTTTTTTTCCTGTATGTTTATTCATATGCCTTTTCAGATTGCTTTTAGTTGCACTCCTAAATTCACATAAATTACATGCGAAAGGTTTTATTCCTGTATGTTTACTCATATGCGATTTCAGAAGGCTTTTAATTGCACTCCTGTATTCACATAAATTACAGGCGAAAAGATTTTTTCCTGTATGTTTACTCATATGCAATGTCAGATTGTTTTTAGTTACACTCTTATATTCACACAAATCACAGGCGAAAGGTTTTTTTCCTGTATGTTTATTCATATGCGATTTCAGATTGCCTTTAGTTAAACTCCTGTATTCACATAAATTACATGCGAAAGGTTTTTCTCCGGCATGTCTACTCATATGCAATTTCAGATTTCTTTTAGTTACACTCCTAAATTCACATAAATTACATGCGAAAGGTTTTATTCCTGTATGTTTACTCATATGCGATTTCAGAAGGCTTTTAATTGCACTCCTGTATTCACATAAATTACAGGCGAAAAGATTTTTTCCTGTATGTTTACTCATATGCAATGTCAGATTGTTTTTAGTTACACTCTTATATTCACACAAATCACAGGCGAAAGGTTTTTTTCCTTTATGTTTATTCATATGCGATTTCAGATTGCCTTTAGTTACACTCCTGTATTCACATAAATTACATGCGAAAGGTTTTTCTCCGGCATGTCTACTCATATGCAAATTCAGATTGCTTTTAGTTACACTCCTAAATTCACATAAATTACATGCGAAAAGATTTTTTCCTGTATGTTTAATCATATGCAATTTCAGATGGCTTTTAATTGCACTCGTATATTCACATAAATTACAGGCGAAAGGTTTTTCTCCTGTATGTTTACTCATATGCAATTCCAGATGCTTTTTAGTTGCACTCCTATGTTCGCATAAATTACAGGCGAAAGGTTTTTCTCCTGTATGTTTACTCATATGTCTTTCCAGACTGCTTTTAAGAACACTCCTGTATTCACATAAATTACATGCGAAAGGTTTTATTCCTGTATGTTTACTCATATGCTTTTTCAGATTGCTTTTAGTTACACTCCTGTATTCACACAAATCACAGGCAAAAGGTTTTTTTCCTGTATGTTTATTCATATGCAATTTCAGATTGCTTTTAGTTACACTCCTAAATTCACATAAATTACAGGCGAAAGGTTTTATTCCTATATGTTTACTCATATGCGATTTCAGAAGGCTTTTAATTGCACTCCTGTATTCACACAAATCACAGGCAAAAGGTTTTTTTCCTGTATGTTTATTCATATGCAATTTCAGTTTGCTTTTAGTTACACTCCTAAATTCACATAAATTACAGGCGAAAGGTTTGTTTCCTGTATGTTTACTCATATGCAATTTCAGGTGGCTTTTAATTGCACTCCTGTATTCACATAAATTACAGGCGAAAGGTTTTGTTCCTGAATGTTTACTCATATGCAATTTCAGACTGTTTTTAGTTACACACCTATATTCACACGAATCACAGGCGAAAGGTTTTTTTCCTATATGTTTATTCATATGCGATTTCAGATTGCCTTTAGTTACACCCCTATATTCACATATATTACAGGCGAAAGGTTTTTCTCCAGCATGAATACGCAAATGCCGTTCAAAATTACTTTCAGAAGTAGCCCTATAGTCGCATACATTACAAATAAATGGCTTTTTTATTAAATGCGTATTTTTATGAGTTTGTAAATTGGATCTACGAGTCGTTCTAAATTCACAAACGTCACATGTAAAACTTTTCTCTTTATTTTTATTCTGATTATCCACTTTAACCGTATCAGTTGCTTCTACTTTTATGTTGTCCGTTTCACCTACACTACTCTCTATATTTGTATTTATCTTCCTCGTATTCCCTCCAAAGTTTTCGCTAATGTTAATGTTAGTTTCATGGAAGTTATGTTTTTGTTCCGTATTGTTAAAGTTATCATCACCGAATTCACTTTTTATATCGTCTAAGTAGGCTTCAAGTTTGATTTCTTCTTTAACGATATCCAAATCGAAATTATATTCGAGGTTAGCCTTTGCTTCAGACATTTTTTATACAATTTCCTATAATAACAAAAAATCACAAATAGTATTACAAACATCGTTCGGTAACTAGTGACTAACCGGTAATTATTTAAAAATACATATAAAAATGTATCCCTGCACAGCTGCACACACAAACAGACAAAACACTTCTGCAACGAACAAGCACAATGAACAATCACCAACAAAAAAAAAATAGGTTAACTGTTGGAAGTGGTTATTACATCGGCGCCGAAGACAAGTATGCAAGATGATTAAATGGTCTAGTTGCAATCTTGCAATCCGATACCAATACTGAATGTAGGGGCAACGAACTATAATAGTAAACCATGTAGGGGCACATAAAAATGTATTTGCAAACAAATTTCTAAATCAACTAGATGTACTGTCTATTCGCTCCTATGAAAAACACCACATTCAATATCTCTGGTGTATTTTTTTGTTATTGAATTAGCAGCACTACATGTTTTTAAAATTAACAGCGTTTTCCACGTCCCTGCACTAACTGCACTCAGTGCGCACTGACTGATTTCGGTATGTTCCACCTATGCACTGCTGGCAACTTGTTGCACTGCTGCATATTCCACCTTATAAATTGAGTGCAGTGTTTTCCACTCAGTGCACAAAAATTAGCACCGAGTTTTTTGACGGTGTTAAATCTAGTGCAATTAAACAATAGAGCGCGCGAAGTAATTATTGCCGACGTTTTCTTATCGTCAGCATCAAGTAGTGATGAAGAATTCATTCCTGTGGTGGCAAATTTAGACAAATATAAAATTCCAAGTGTAAAGAACCTCATTGAAGAAGTAGTTTATAAATTTAATATTATTAATATATTAATTTAATAAAGTACCATGTTCCACGTCAGCACTTTTTTAGTTTGGATGCACAACCGGTTCAGTGCTAGCTATCACTCTATTGGTGCTGGTGCGCACTCGGTGCGCATTGAGTGCTTGGAGGTGGAAAACGCTATTAGTGAGATATGTAGTTCCCTGAATTGTTGGGTTATGCTGTCACGTTGACAGATGTCAAAATCAATTTTTTTTTAAGTTCCATATACTATGAGATCAAAAAGTAGAAAATAGTTGGCAGCATATTTTTTAAAAATCCCTATAATAATTAAAATAATATTTGAAATTTAAATAAAACAACTAGAGAATGAATCAAAACACCACAGGATGTCAAAATAAACAAAGTGCGCATGCATTGCACTGGCTAATTCCATGCAGCCAATATAATATTATTTGAATTATTAATATTATTATAGGGATTTTTTAAAAATGTGCTGTCAACTATTTTCTACCGTTTGATCTCATAGTACAGTTTTGAATTCTTCATAACATAGATAAATTGCCTTCTGCCCTCTTTCGGTAAAATTCATGATTCAACGTTTAGGTTATGTACTATCCGAACCAGGAGAGATGACCCCTGCCTCATCACACGCTGAATTTAGTAACGACAAACACGCGTGTACATTTGTTCACAAACCCCATGCACACGACAAGGATAGCATTACAATAAGCCTGTGTTATGATTAAAGTGCTCATTTGATTAGAGTAGTTTAAGTCACATGCGCGTGCAGGGCCGCGCCAAGCCAGTTCGCCGCCCATGTGCAAAACTAAATTTTGCGCCCTTACAGATAGCTAATTATAAATTAAAAGGTTTACCTATTTACCTTGTTTAACTGTTTTATAGTTAAAGACAGTAAAATATGTTTCCTTATATACACGGTGATTTAAAACTATTGTCATTAAATTAAATGGGTATATGCTGACCTTAATAGAAGAACATTACAGCAAAAATTTAAAGCTTATTGCGATTTTTGTTTATTTTAAATTTTGTTATACACTTTTGAGAACCGCTGGCTAATATGCATTTAAAAACCTGCAATAGAAATTTGACCTTGCAAAAATAAATGAGACATCAGACAATTATGTAATTTACAGGTTTCACTTTCCTTTCGCATTTTTTCAGGCTTGAGACTGGCATTAAACAATAATTATTGGCATGTTTAAAAAGTGATATGAAAAAAATTATTGTAAATAAAGAGAAACATGACTTACAAAAAATGTTCAAATGTTCCTCCATTAACTCCTATACAAACACAAATACACACAACACAAACAAAACAAAATTAAGTACAATAACATCAATTCTTTCAGTTGTTAAAAGGTTAACCTTCCATTAAAACGTTCGATGAATGCATTCTGAAAGCTAAGAATGAACTGATATTAACCTACTTACGTATACAGCTGGTCTGTATCAGTATCAACAACAAGGGCGTTTGATAAATTTAAATTCCAGTGACCACCAAATAATTTTTGTGTTGATATTTTTAATTTTTTTCCGAGTTTACCGCTTACTTGCGACACATGGTTTATTGAGAAAAGTTGTTCTATTTGATATGCTCTACCTACCCTTAAAATTAATGACAATACTTTTGAATCACCCTTTACATAAATGTAAGTAAACTGTTAAGGAGCATTCAGACTCAGAAATTTTGCCCGGAAAGTTGACGGAGAAATTTAAACGAACCAATTAGGAGGTGTGTAGAATTTACCGCTTCTTACGATTCAAATTTTACACAGCTCCTGATTGGTTCGTTTAAATTTCTCCGTCAACTTTCCGGACAAAATTTCTGAGTCTGAATGCACCTTTAGATGTTTATGAACCACATAAACCTTTTTTATTGAGAAAAACCAAACACATAACAGATGACAATTGTAAAAATTATTTGCATTCAATTAAAACGGTTCCAGTGTTCCGTAAAATTTAAAATAAATTTTATGTTTAGTAGTTTTACAACTATTGAAGAAAAAAAATGTGGTTATTAATAAAAATGTGTAATAGGGGCATTTCTCCAGAGTAATCATATTTATAACTTTTTTTTCCTTTGTCGGTTTCCGAAAAAGAGCAAAGAAGTCGATAGAAAATAAAATAATTAAAGTTTTAGCAGTTAAGCACAATACCCGTTTGTTTTTGTTTTTTGCCGCGGCCGCTCTAATTCTAGCCACGTGCCAATTCATGCTTTTGTTTATTCGTGCTTTTTGTTTATGTCGTCTGTCGCTTTATCGGCTGTGCCGTTTTGCCGCCTTTGGTGTGGCCGCCTGTGTGCGGTGCACCCCTTCGCACCTATGGCGGCGCGGGCCTGTGCGCGTGTTGTCACTAAAACGTCAAACTGTCAAATTATTAATACATTTTACATTATTCTATTTTATTAGTTATCTAAATTCCTATGTTCATTGGAATTCGTTTTTGTGATACCTATTTGTGTTGTGAAGTTTAGATAAATGAACATTTAATTTGGTTTATTGCGTTTCAGAACAAATACAGTTGTATATTTATTGGTTAGGTTATTATATATCATTTGAAATTTCGAATTGGTCAATAATTTAAGTTGCATCTAACCTTAGTCATCATAAAAGTAAATAAACGTAAATAACCAAAACAGTACAATAGAAATTAGAAAACGGATTTTGAAATTTCTTAATCAAAAGGAAAATAATTTAAGGTTAAATTCGTATTGAAAGTACTTGACAGCTGTTTGTTTTCCGGTTAAAGCGCCAATCATAATTGCTTGAGAATACAACTGATGCTAATTTGACCAGCAAGTAAAATCTTACTTCATACGGATAGCATTGATGAGTCAGGGTTCATCTCTGGTGGTTCAGATAATATGTAATCGTTTAACGGTTTAACCTCTTATACCTTTCAGTGTTGAGGCTATACAGGGTGTCTCAAAATTGACGCCCGTGCTTCTGGTATTTGATTCGGGGGGCCAAATGAAATCGAAAATGAAGAGTGGAAAATTTTCCCTTTGTCTTTTGTTATAGAGTTATCAATAAAAAACAAAAATTTAAGAATAAACTTTGAACTTTATTAAAAACGAATAATATTTGAAAACAAGTTATTTTTCACATCTGTTGTTACAAAAAGGGTTCAAATACACACATCACAAAAGTCTAGGGATATATTTTTTTTTATGCAAAACTGTCAAGTATTTTGATTTTTTTTAGGTGGTCTGCATATAATAAATTAACACAATACTTTTACAACATTCTAAATTAGAAATTTAATTTAAAACAAAAGAAGACAAGTTGAAAAAGCTTTAATGAAACTTATTAGCAAAAAGTTGATTTTATACAATCATAAGAAATTGAAGTGTCAGCACTTAAAGTATTAATTAATTAAATTTAGTAGAGAGTATTTCCTCCTCTTTGGTTCAAAACGGCTCTGCATCTTCTAGGCATTGATAAAGTTAAATTATCTATTGCATCTTGCGGTAACTGTTGCCAGTGTCTTACAAGGGTATCACGAAGCTGAATCCGAGTATGAATTTCATCCAATTCACTTTCAATGCTTCTTCCCAACATGTCCCACACGTGCTCAATAACGTTTAAGTCTGGGGACTGCGCAGGCCATGGTAAAACAGAAATGTTTTCGTCTTCAAGCCACTCGGTAACAGTACCTGCAACGTGTGGGGTGGCATTATCATGCATTAGAATGAACTCAGGTCCAACAGCACCTGCGAATGGAAGCACTATAGGCCGCAGTACCCTATTTAGATACCCATCGGCATTTAAAAACCTCTCAAGAAAACAGAGATCTGTTTTTCCGCCAATGCAGATACCACCCCACATCATTACGGTACCTCCTTTATAAGAATGGACATCTTGAACACATCTGAGCCTTTCCAAGTTACCAGGTCGTCTCCACACTCTAACTCTTCGGCTGTCAGGGTGTATTCCAAAACGAGATTCATCTGTGAACAAAACCCTAGACCATTGCTCTTCTGTCCACAGAATATGCTCTTCAGCCCATTCTACTCTACGTGCTCGATTACCATGTCGAATTGGTGGGGCTCTTATTGGACGTCGGGCGTGGAGATTGGCTTCATGCAATCGATTTCTGATTGTTTGAGAACATACAGTTACATTATGAGTAGTCTGAAGCTGTGAAAGCAATTGTTTAGCCGTAATTATTGGTCGTCGTCTAGCTTCAAATGTTAAGTAGCGATCTTGAACTGCGGTAGTAATGCGTACACGACCTGGATGTTGTTCGCTAGGATCTCCGGATGTCCTATATCTACGCCACAGTCTGCTGATAACACTTTGAGAGGTGTTTAAAGCTGCTGCGACGTCAACTTGTCTTCGACCAGCTTCTAGCATACCTACAGCTCTGTTCATTTCAGCTAAACTTAAATGTTGTCGTTGTTGATTACCTTCCATAATAACAGCACCAATAAAACTTAAATCACCCCAATATAAACGTAAATTAACTGTAAATGATGATTGAATTATTCCCTAACAACACTGAAATTGCTTTACTTTTAGTTGAATTGACAATTAAGCATTTGCATTTGTTTGTTTATTATTGAAACAATTGCTATCGCTAGCCCAAAGACTAGCACTAGCATACTTGATCAATGGTAGAGATATTTAATAACAAAATTGATTTATATCGATAAAAAAATATATATCCCTAGACTTTTGTGATGTGTGTAGGTTGCCTCCTATTTCAAGGCAAACATTCACACGATTTACCATTGAAGCACGAACTCTCTGTAGCATATTTTAGTCTATTGACGCTACGACATCTTCAGGCAGAATATACTAAAACTTCCTTGACGGGCAGACACGCGATTCGAGCGACCCTGAAGTGCTTGAAATCAGCTGATTTGTATACAATGCTGCCAGCTAATATTACTAATTTACATTAATCGTACAAAGAGTTTATAGTGTCCAACATTTGCTTAAAAACTATTGTTAACGTAACTGTTTCTTAAAATTATAAATATTTGGCGCCTGTTTTATTTCCTGCGGAAGATTGTTAATTGTTATAACATTATAAACCTTTGTAGCAAAAAGAATTTTGAGATTTCGATTTGGAAAATTTTGGTAATCTAAAGTCGGAGCGAGTTCTGGTATTATAATTAAGTATGTCTAAATTGTACATCAATGACTGAGACATGTATTCTAGAAGTAAACAATTTATTGTTTTGTAGACTATAATACTAGAGTTTTAAAGTAAATACGTTGTTTTATGCTGAACCATTGCAAGATATCTAGCATTAAAGTAATTTTAGTAAGTTTTAAAAACCGTAGTATAAACGCACAGCTCTGTTTTGTTGCTTTTGCAATCTTTTTAATTCTGTTTGCTGACAGAGAAACAAAATGCTTGCACAATAATCAAAATGTGGAGCAATATTTGTTTTGTAAACATTAATTCTTGCTTGAATAGTAAGCTTGTTAGATATCCTGTCCAGTAAACTAATTTTACGAGCTACTTTCTTGATGATATAATCTACCTACGTACTTCTTAAAATTTAATTTATTATCTATAATTACTCTTAAATAATTAATTTGGTCAACCTTCCCACGTCCATATTTTATATTTTTATTTTAGCTGACTGAACATTTTTGAAATAATCATAAATTTAGTTTTCGAGACATCCAGTTTGTTAACTTGTAACTTGTACGATAATCATTGAGAAATGGATTTTAATTCTAGATTTAATTTGGTGATGGCAAGATCTACTCGTATATTCTCATCGGTAATTGACACTAAAGTATCATTAGCAAATAGTGGCAGAATTAAGAAAAATGGCGCTTATGAACAATTACTGATTAAATTAAGAGAAGTCGATCCGGATGCTATGAAAGAATCCGTAAAAAAGGAGATAGATTCGCTCCGTGGGTGTTTTAGAAAAGAATAAAAGAAGGTAAAAGCGTCGAAACGTTCAGAACTGAAGAAGTATAATAAAACCAATCACTTGGTTCCAATTTGAGTTCCTTCAAGAGATTGATATGGGAGACTCGACTTTTTTCAGAAGCCATTCTTGCACCCATTTTGAACGGGTATTTAATGTTATAGTCAGCGTCACCGCCACTGCTAACCTATTTTTTCGAATCATTTATTGCGAAAGCTCAGTGGCGGACTGGCAAATTTAACCGGCCCGGGAAATTTGATAATGACCGGCCTCCTCTCACTATTATTAGGGTGGCCCATAAAAAAAATGTGTTTTTTTGTGGAAATCTATATTTAATAATAAAATAACAAACATTAACTCTTATTCACTAAAGTATAGACCCTTATGAAGCAATGTCTTTCGCCATCTTTCTGCAAGAAATTTAATGCCGCGACGTTACCATGCTGGATCTTTCGAGGTAAAGAATTCTCGGCATGCAGCTTCAACTTCTTCAACTCTTGTGAAATTTCTTCCACGCAGGAAGTGTAATCTGAAGGTGCAAGGTCCGGACTATAAGCTGGATGAGGTAGGGTTTGGCCCAACTGCTGATTATAAAGGTTGGCGTCAAAGGTTCTTTCATCAGGAACCAACTCAAAGTGGATAACACCTTGAAAATTCCACCATACACACAACTTGACCTTTGTCTGAAACCTTTCTAGTTTTGGGACAGGTAATGCAGGTTGTCCGATGGTAATCCATTGATTTTCTTTATTAGAATTATTAAAATACATATGTCCATTTCTCGTCGCAAGTAACGATCCGTTTCGTCCCAAGAATTCGAAAGCAGCCCATTGCAGACCTCAACTCGTCTTTCTGACATTGCTGGTGTCAATTCATGTGGAACTTCTCTGCAACGTCTGTTGGCCTTTTCAAGTTGATGTAACTGACGCCGTATGGTTTCTTTGAAATAAACAAGTTCTGCTGATAACTTACCAGTAGGTACTTGTAGATGGATTAACTTCAACAGCGTCTCGCAGTTCGTTGTTACTCAACAAATTAAGCCGCAAGCTTAACTATGGACATTGACAATTACGCTGAGTTTAATAATTCTGTAGTTTGTAAATTTATAGAAGGCAAAAGAATAAACTTTGCCCAAAAAGATTCTTTTCAAACAAGATCTGAAGCAGCGGCCGTTTGTTTCTATAGTATACGATTGCACCATTCCTTAATCCATAAAGTGTTTACTACAACTATTTCTGGAAAATATACCAAAAGATTTCTGAGAAAAAGTCAAACTTCGAAAAGAAAATTTACAGACAGATAAAGACTACGGTCCCAATGCTACTGAACAACCTGATCTAACAGAAGAAAGTATGAAAATTAAAACAGCAAAGTTTTTCAAATCTTTGAGAAAAGACGAAAATGGTAGACTAGAAATTCAAAGGAAAACCCGAGGTTAAAGTAGTAATCCAAGAAAGGTTATACAGTGAGCACGTAAAGGTTGGAATAAATTCGATAAAATCTTTATTGGGCAAGTAAGAAAATAATGCTCGGACACGTCGATTTTCTTTTTTAGATGCGCATTTTTTAGTATACGTATATTTTTCATTACGTCATCCCTCTTCGAGTTATGACGTCATCATCAGTTTTTTTAAATAGCAACACCATCTTTTGATAAAACCATTTAAAAGAGCACATTTTTCTGGGTATAGACGCCAAATTTTGTGGTATGTTACATAACAATATTTTCGAAAAAAACGTTTTAGAATTCATAACAATGTAATGAAATAACAATAGAAGAAATAATAAATACAACTAAAACCCATTAAATTAAACGTTGAAATTGCATATCATTCACCTCTTAACAATATCCATCTATTGGCGATTCAGATAATCACGCACAATCTGTGAATGATGTGGTGACCCGCCATCTTGTTGGTACCATATTGATTCGTCCGGCATTTGGGGATTTTGATTATTTGGATTTAGTGCTACAAGCGCGGGAATTATCTGTTGTAAAAAATTCAAATGTTTTTCAGCATTTAATGCGCCGTCAATAAAAAATGGTGCAACAATTGTGGTACTAATTTCTCGAAAATATTGTTATGTAACATACCATAAAATTTGGCGTCTATACGCAGAAAAATGCGCTCTTTTAAATGGTGCTATCAAAAGAGGGTATTGCCATTTAAAAAAACTGATGATGACGTCATAACTCGGACAGGGATGACGTAATAAAAAATATACGTATACTAAAAAATGCGCATCTAAAAAAGAAAATCGACGTGTCCGAGCATTATTTTCTTACTTGCCCAATAAATATTTTATCGAATTTATTCCAACCTTTACGTGCTGACTGTATATAGGATTACGGCATCACTCTTTAGCAAAATTTGTAAACTGCTACAGACAACGCCAGTTGGTAACGCAATCAAGTGCTGATTTTCATGGAAACAGTGCTACACTTTATGGCCAAGAAAATGAACCAAGAGTTAAACGCACTTTCCAAGAAAAATTTTAACTGACAGTGGACGAATGTGGTCTTTTTATAGATGAGGCACATCCTTACTTAGGTATTATCGATATCGTCTGCTAATATAAATCACAACAAACTCTTTCCAGTTTATAAATGTGTGCACCTCAGTCGCATCACATTTATTTTAAGAATTTTAATGGGGAACACAGGTAGTAGAATTTCCGTAAACATGGACCAATAATTATGATATATTTCTTTATTTTAATTAATATAATTTCACTGGTTCTGCAGTGCTAAATAATCATGGCTGTCGACTCATGTTTATAGGTATGCCTGAAATCCGCAAGCCTAGATCTCACCCAATAAATAAACAATCAACTAAGTAATTATTATTTTATGTGCTTATTCGAAATCATATCTTATAAAAATAATCACTCACAATACCACGAATGGTATTTGAGGGACTATTCAACGAAAAAAAATCATTTACATCGAATCATTTTTCATACATGAAAATTGTTCTCTGTGGGATATAACTAGCAATAAACTGTTTTCAAAAAATTGTCGCTTCGTATCACTAGTGAAATTTTATCGACAATTTTTTCTATTGGAAATTGTCGATACAATTCGTTTTGATTGGCTCAAAAACGTCAAATCTTGCATTTTGATTGGTCGATTTTTGACAGATGACATATGAATTGAATAGTCAACATTATTGCATTATTATGTATTATTTATTTTGAAGTTGCAATTGCAATAAAATTAAGTAAGTAGGTATGCCGTTTTTGTCAAATAATCAGGCATACCTGCATACTCGTCACTACATGCAGCATCTAGATGCAATAAAAATAACACAGGATAGGTAAGTATAAACGACAAACTCTGACTGTAGTGTCGAACAGTGTATCGTGGCAGCCAATGAAATAGTATATTTCATTAGGAGACAAGAAACAAGCCTTTTCCCGTTCGAGCGTGGCAATTCTCGTGTGAGGCGAAGCAGAACACTGGAAGTCATGCGAGAACGGGAAAAGCAGTTTCTGCCGTGTAATGAACGATATTTTTCAGTATACCTCTCTGAAAAACGGCGATAGAACACGTAAATTAAAATATGCGTTGTTACTCATAGCAAACGCCATTTAGAATGCTTTTGAGATTTCCATAGCAACGCTTGTTTGGAATTGTTTATCGAGCGTTTATTTGACAGATGGAGGTAGAATAGACCGGGAAAAAATTTGCCGTGCAGTACACGGGAAAGATGCCCTTTCGCAACCCATAAACCGTCAGGAAAGCAACTGTTTTCAGAGAGGTATACTGAAAAAGCATTTATTTATCCTTCTAGCGACATTGACACGTCAATCTCATTATTTGACTTAATATAATTTACTCTTTGTTGTTTTGATGAGTCTCACCAACACTTTAGGTGAGCAGTTTTGCGCATATCGCCTGAAGAGTCTTCTTCTTGCTCTTGTTTCCCAGGCTAAATAATCCATTGTTAGACAGAGGCCTTCCTCAGATATTGTAATAAGTACAGAAATATCAATATAAATAATTCGGTAAAATGAAAACGAAAGGACGACAAGTATTTTCAATGTACGCGAACAAGTGAAGAATTGACCTTCATCTAACCTTCCAATCCACGTGCTCGAGTAAACTCATTTTAATAGTTTCTCCAAGTATAAAATAAGCACGTATAAGTAATAAAAACAGATGTTTAATAGTTTATCCAAAATGTAAGATAAGCACGTATAGGTAATAAAACAAGTCGTAAAAGCTGGAGGTTGGACCAAAAAAGTCCATATAAATATAAGGCACGAAACAGAGCGAAGGGATGTTTGTTTGCATCTCTGCCGTGTACGTATCAACCAGCCTCCAGATGTTACGAATTCTAGTTTTCATGTAAGTGTTTAAATTGTATTTAATTTCTATTTACCCTTAGTTGGGACTTGTATTTGTTGGTGAAAATTATTCATTATTTTTTGGACTTAGAAAAGTATTCTCTATTTCTGTACTTGTGCAAAAGTGTTAACCTAATTTAACTTTGAACTTAGTTGAGACTACGAATATTTGTGTAAAAGTAATTTAAATTCAAACTTAGAATATTTTTGTAGAAGTCATTCGAACTTAGAATATTTTATAAAGAGATTTAAATCCTGATGCGGACTTAGATACTCCAAGCTAAACATTGAACTTTACTTCTTAAATACTTATTTGTAAATGAAAGACTTGTGTCCATCTTACGAAATGTTTTAAATAAATGTGTTCTGTTAGTTGAATTCTGATCTAGTTATTTCTAACCTCTCGTAACTGCCAAGCTAACAAATTCCAACGTGACGTAGCACCTTCGTCTCTACCAAACAAGTGAATAACCTTATCTTCTAGATAATTATTTACTACTCAAAAACCCCCAAAAAGGGCTACGCCACAATATCTCCATCTATTCCTATTCTGTGCAGTCTGTATCCAGTTTGTTAAAATTCTTTTTACGTTATCAGTTTACTTCTTGTTGGAGGTCTGCCTCTACTTCTATAGGCCTCTTGTCTAGGTCTCCATTCAACTGTACGTTTTGCACGCCAACCATCTTTTCATTAAGAGTCTACAGTACTTTTTATTTTAGGTATACGAGAAATTATTCGTCTACGACGCCGATATAATAACCACTCCCAAAGGCCAAAAGTTAACCTCTGGTTTTCTGTTGTTGCTAACTTTTATATTATCTGTGTTGCTAACTGCGGTGTTTACCAGTAAGAATAATTTACCCAATTATTATTATCCGCTTGTTTCTTCGTGTATGTGCAGGGATACATTTTTACATATATTTTTAAATAATTACAGGTCAGTCACTAATTATCAAACGCAATTTGTAATACTCTTTGTGATTTGTGTTATTGCAGGAAATTGTATAAAAATGTCTGAAATAAATTCAAAAGCTAACCTCGAATGTGATTTCGATTTGGATATCGTCGAAGAAGAAATCAAACTCGAACCTTACTTGGACAACATAAAAAGTGAATTCGGCGATGATATCCTTTACAATATGGAACAAAAACATAATTTCAATGAAACTAACACTAATATTAGCCAAAATTTTGGACAGAATACGAGGGACGAAACTGAAATTATAGATAGTAGTACACATGAAGTGGGCAGAATAAATGTCCAAACAGCTGTTACAGTTAATCCCTATGACAAGGGTGATCAAAATAAAAATAAAGGGAAATGTTTTACATGTGACATTTGTGAATTTAGAACGACTCGTAGATCCAATCTTCAATCTCATAAAAAGATGCACTTAAAAAAGGTATTTAGTTGTAATGTATGTGAACATGAGACTACTTCTAAAAGCAATTTTAAACAGCATTTGTGTATTCATACTGGGGAAAAACCGTTTGCTTGTAATTTATGTAAATACAGGAGTGTAACTGAAGGCAGTCTGAAAATACATTTGAATATGCATAGAGGAGAAAAACCATTTGCATGTAATTTGTGTGAATATAGGAGTGTAACTAAAGGCAATCTGAAAACACATTTGAATATTCATAGAATAGAAAAACCATTTGCCTGTAATTTGTGTGAATACAGGAGTGCAACAAAAAACAGGTTGAAATTACATATGAGAAATCATACAGGAGAAAAACCATTTTCCTGTGGTTTATGTGAACATAGGAGTGGAACTAAAAGTGATCTGAATAAACATATGCTTTTTCATACTGGAGAAAAACCATTTTCCTGTAATTTATGTGAACATAGGAGTGGAACTAAAAGTGGTCTGATTATACATATGCGTATTCATACTGGTGAAAAACCTTTTGCCTGTAATTTATGCGATTACAGGAGTACAATTAAAGGTAGTCTAAAATTGCATATGAAAATGCATACTGGAGAAAAACCGTTTGCCTGTAATTTATGTGAACACAGGAGTGTAACTAAAAGCAGTTTGAAATCGCATATGAAAATCCATACAGGAGAAAAACCATTTGCCTGTAGTTTATGTGAACATAGGAGTGGAACTAAAGGTGATCTGATTAAACATATGCGTATTCATACTGGTGAAAAACCTTTTGCCTGTAATTTATGTGAATACAGGAGTGCAACTAAAAGTGATCTGACTAAACATATGCGTATTCACACAAAACCTTTTGCCTGTAATTTATGTGATTACAGGAGTGCAACTAAAAGCAAGTTGAAATTACATATTATGAGCAGGCATACTGATACAAATTTAAAGGGGTAGTTGGTTTTTTTTTTGTTTTGTGCTACACTGCAGGAAACACAAGTTACAGCCGTTGCCAAGATTTTACGACGTCGTGTAAGGAATGTTTCACCAGTTCTTTACTACAATAAATATGGGCAGCAGATAAAGAATTTGCAAGTGTGTGGACTAGTTTTTCTTAAATATTTGTTGAAGTAAGTAAAGGAAAGCTCTTTACAAAATAGTTTATTTATTTTTTAACTTTTAAATTCTTTTCTACCAAATAAAATTATAATTAAGATACCTCAAAGGTGTGATTTTATAGGATGCTGATAAAAGATTGATTCGCGCATTTCTTAGTTGCAACGAATCTCATAAAATCTTAAAATTATACGAACCTAAAATTAATAAAATAAACTTTGTAGCTTCAGAATATAATGTAGTATGTTTCAAACATTATTGAGTGAAAAATTTTAAAGCAAACTAAAAGCAACATTACATGGTTTTCCTGTTTAGCTTTTTCTTTTTAAATTTCTTTATTAACTATGTAGGTATCGGTATCTATACGTCAATATTTACATAAAACTGTGCTTTAACTATTTATTGCAATGGAAAATTATATATTTGCCACTTCCTTATAAATTGGAAATAATTTCACTTTCACATCATTTAAAATTATTAACTTTATCGTAAAAATGACACGAAAAAATTAATTTTGTAGGAGGCTTTAACCCTCTTATGTTGCCGGCCATATTTCCTTACGAAGTAAGTGCCGATACCTTTACCTTAATTTTTCATTGAACAGCTAGAGCTTGCAATAGGTTCATAGTATAGTTTACTTTTTGAATCGATTCTATAATTATGATAAAAATAGTTGTAAGTTAAATTTCTAATATTTAAAAAAAATTACCGAACTCTTGTAAAATATTAAACAACAGATGTTTAGATAAATAACATGACAGATTTTTAATAAAGTTTTAATACTTAAGAAAGTGCAATCACATGCATGCAACAAGGTCTCGAATTCTGCAGATGACGTCTTGCTGTGTTATTGTGATTGGTATATCTCGCAAACAAGGTGACTGATTGTAACTCGAATTGTTCCTTTAGGTAAGTTTGTATGTAAAGACGTTCTTGAAAAACATTTGCTCATTGTTTAACAGTAGATAGAATAGATATCTATTGTGAATGATTAAATTTTGAATCTTTATCTGTAAATTGAGTTAGGGACAATCCATTTAAATAAATAAGATTTCACATACAACTTTGTAAATAACTTATAAAGAATATAAAGAATTTTACATTTATTGGTATCTTCTGAATTGACGGTCAATGTTCTTACTAAATAAATTTTGATATTTTATGATATTTGGTCATAATTACAACATTTTAAAAATTAAAATTATCAAACCGTATCCAAAGTAACAACAGATCAATAAAAATACCAATTAGGGTAGGCTGTGAAATTGAATTATTTTGAATTGGTATTTTAGCCACATCCCCAGAATGACATTTTATAACGTTTGTAATTTGACATTTTTATTGTAAACAAAGTTTATAACCTTAAATTGAAACTGTCTTTGTTTAAAGACACCCGACCTGAGGAGACATAACGATGTTGGATCGTTACATCTCGGGTCGTCCTCGGGAATACTCGGCCGGCTAACTAAAATTAATTAATACGTTTGTTTTTGTAGTCATTCAGTTCTTGTTTAAAATTTTTGTTTTCGTTTTAAACAATTTTAAATTTATTATAGGTGTCAGTAAAGAGATTTTATTATTTTCTTTCTTTCTTCCTTTTTTTATTTTAAGTGAGTATAATATGTTAGCAAATATACTGAAAGGTTACGGTTCAAATAATAAGTTAGTATAAAACTACAATCAAAGTTACTGTAAACGCAGCCAGTAAAGAGAAAAAGTTGTTCGTCCCGCAGCAGTGGCCACAGAGGCGGAGTAAACAGTACACTCCGGTATTGGTTAAATTTTTGTACCTAAATGTAGAAGCCTTTTACACAGCACAACAAATAAAGATATATTATTATTATCACTTTTTATTTTTTCTTGGATAACATACGGTATTTGTTCAGAATAGGGCAGGGAGTAAATTCATACTATTCTGTCATATATTAAAAAACTTTCTTATAATACATTATGGCAGGTTTCGAATATAACCGCCTTTTGTATAGGTTTTAAAAAGTACCTACTCAGGAAGATTAAGTTTACTGATCTTATGCAAAAACTACTTCGGTACAACCCCAGTAACTGATGTAACGACAGGGACTATGTTGACTTCTCTCAACTGCTAGGTATGTTGAATCTTGATCGCTAAATTCTGATATTTAGTAGCCTTTTCTGTTTCTGTTTTTTGCAGGTTAACAGTAACGGGGTAGCTGATGTCGATTATAGTAGCTTTTCTATGCATCTTATCGATGACTACTATATCGGGCCTATTATAGTCAAAGGTTCTGTCGGTAAACATAGGTCTATCCCAATACAGCACAGTCTTAGCTGACTCGAGTACGGCGTTAGGTAGGTATTTGTAGAAAGGGGGCGGATTATTTATTAGTTTATGTTGTAAGGCTAGTTGTCGATTTATTATTTTTGGTATTTCATCGAATCTTGCCAAATAAGCTGAATTACACTGTGATGGGGATCCGCTGTTATGTGCTCCAGTCTCGCCAGGTAACTTGCATGATCTACAGATATCTAAAATTTGAGTGTTTTTTTAAATATGTTTTGTACCTACTCCTGAAAAGGATAAAAGAATACCTAGAACTAAATACCATTATTGCAGACCACCAGTTTGGTTTCTGAGAACACCACTCCACGATTCAACAAGCTCATAGGATAATAAATACGATAGCTAAAAGTTTTGAAGATCGAAAAATATGTGTTGGAGTTTTCATAGAAGTAGCCAAAGCTTTCGATAACGTCTGGCACATCTGCCTTTTATATAAAATAAAACTAAACCTGTTTTTGAAATCATATCTGTCTGACAGATTCTTTCAAACCAAATTCAACAATGCAATATCTGGATACCACGAAATAAAATCAGTAGTGCCGCAGGGAAGTGTACTGGGCCCTTTTCTCTATCTGTTATTTACTGCCGATATTCCTACACCTGAAAATACAACAATTTCGCATGTTTGCTGATGACACAGCCTTGCTTTCAACAAATGACGGCCCACTAATAGCATCACATAATCTACAACTTTACCTGAACACTCTGCAAAAGCGGTTAACTAAATGAAGCATAAGGGTAAACGAAGAAAAATCGACCCAGGTCACATTTACAGCAAGACATAGAACATGTCCGTAAGTATCAATAAACAATTTATACTTCTATTTTGAGAATTTGTTGTAATTTTTAAATAAAAAGATTGTTTGTGATGGCGTGTTTGGCATTGAATATTTATAATTTTTTATATTGCATTGCTTCGACAAACTTTAGTTTCTTGGAAACCTTTATTATTGATTTGAAAACTGAACATTAGAATTATATAAACAAGTGGAGTTTTCAAGAACATTTAGAAATACAAAATACATTAGAGTAGTTGGTTTGAAGAATACATTGGAAAGAAACTACAATTTAGAAAAAATAGCATTCGACCAAACCAGGAGACATTATCAAGGTGAGTCGAAGCTATTTACACATTTAGTACGGTCCTTCGAGCATAGGTACCTTTAGTTTTAATTAAACATTTTTTGGTCCTTTTTTTAATGAATGTAAAGTTCGATGGTTTTCTAATTACCGCACACTTGGATTACTTTCCAAATTTTCAGAGAGAAAGTTAGTGCATAAATTATTAATATTCTAATACCATACATTGAAAGGATGGTTTACAGTTTATAGGAATTGTAATTAGCATTTGTTGTCGTTGTACTTGTGGCAACCTACGTAGAAGTCCGACCGCCGGCGAGCACGACCGAGGCACGGAAGTCACGCCCCGTCACCAATGCGATGGACGTTCGCTCCGAGTGGGCACCCGACGTCCGGCGAACGCGACCAAGGCGCGGGGACCACGCCCCGCCACCAATACGATCAACGCTTGCCCCACTCAAGCACTCGACTGTCGGCGGACACGAACGAGGCGAAGAAGCTACCACCCACGTGATCAACGGAAGCCGTTCCCGGGCTATAAAAGCAGAAACACTCAATTCAGAATTCAGTCTTCTTGTACTGACCCAGAGTCAAGAAGTACTCCCGCTTGTGCTTTCCCACAGCCAAGTAAGTTGCAGATGCCTAGTACTGACCCAGAGTCTAGGACACCGGCACAACCGCTACCGATTCCTAGTACTGACCCAGAGTCTAGGAATCACAGCACAACTGCTGCAGTCTTCTTGTACTGACCCAGAGTCAAGAAGAACGCACGCATGCATTCTAGTGCCGCAGTCTTCTTGTACTGACCCAGAGTCAAGAAGAACGCACGCACGCATTTGTTCACAGCCAATCCGCTAGATTCATGGATGCGACCACGGAGAAAGTTGCTACACTCCGGTCACGCACGCCACGTGCGTAACATCCTACGCCAGTTTCTAAGACGCCCCGCCGTGCCATCTCCTGTGTCGCCACTGCCACCATCGCCGAGGCGCACCGTCCGGCAGAAGGTCCTCGACCTTTTCCCAGAGATCATCGAGTGGACCTCACCCCGTCCACTAGCCAGCGTGCCACCGCGGTACAGCGGTATCCATCCTGCACGGATTCACATCAAGGACCCCAGGAGGTTTGCCGTCCGAAGCGCATACCGCAGGACTATATCGGATGCATAATAATTTAAACTGTATATATTTGTAAATAGTTATTATTAGGTGTTCAATAAACAAATGTTAAACGTTGTTTCCGTTGTTGTATTCTGCTGATCACTACCACGCAACCCACATACTTAAAAACAAGAAAAATGTGTAATTAAGTAAGTATTTAATTTTCTACAATCACTTAACTGCCGCAATTATGATACCTGGGGATTTAGTCATGTTTATAATTCGTAGTTTGTTTTTCTGAACAATATGTCATTACTTTTTCATTAAAATCGTATCGTTAGCTACCTCAAACTCGCTAAAATAAATATTAGGCGTTACAATATTAATATTAACAATGCCGTAAGTATGTTCAGAACCACTGGAACAAGCTCTGTAATCTCTAAACTCTTGACTCATACGGTGTGGCTTCAAGCGGACTTGTCCTTGAATCCCAATGTGGGATATATACATGCGGATGCGGATTAAATTAATGTTTAATGAGCGGTACGTTTAACCGTTGATACCGCGAGTTAATAAATTAATTTTAATCCGCAAGTGTAATACAACTGTTTATTCAATTTTGACATTTATTTGACATTTTTAAAGCGATTTGACATTTTTAAAGCGCTAGTGGAAAAAAAATTTTAAATCGCTAGCGGAATAATAAAGTATGATTAAAATTTCTGTTCATCAAGTATGGCCGTGTAAGTGCAAACCAACGCCTTTAAAATTGACTTACATATATTTACTTAATGTGACAGCTGTCAACAATTTTGAAGTAAAGATATGTGAGCCAATTTTAAAGGCACCAATTTTTTGTTTCATAGCCATACTTGATGAACAAAAATTTTGATCATGTGTTAGTTATTTATTATGTCAGTGGGATAAAGGCATCATTAACATACGAATGCGTTGAGTTGAGTTGAGTAAGAGCATGTTTCTTGTAAAAAAACTTGAATCGTTTGTAGGACAAATTCTTTTTTTGTAGAAAATGGTCATCGAATATTTTTGATATTAAGTTTAATGTCCTGTTTTTATCTTCCTCATCCGTGAAGAAAAACGTATTATAAATACGAAGACCTTCTTCACCTATGTAGTGGACAAGCTGTGCAATCTGCATCTCTTCTGCTTTTTTATTAACTTCGGACGCTATGAGGTAGTTCTGTTCTGAAAGCGTCGTTTCTTAAACTTTGTAAAGAGGAAATCCAATTTTTTAAAAAGAGTATTAGCTTCTTGAAAAAATTGCCAGATATATCTTTGCAAATATGTACTACGAAAGGGTATATAGCAAACTCTGAAATTATTTAGAACTTTGGGATCTATCTTTTAGCTGTTTTATTATTACAACCAGGAATACAACAACGTTGCATTTTTAATGTAATTGTTTTATCACTAATTATTATTTTGTGAATATTTAAAACTTACAACTCAAACGCACCACTTGAACGTCTATTAACAAACTGCCGGGGTCTAATAGTTCAGATTTATTCCCTATTGAAACCCTACTGCATATTGTGAATTGTGAGTTAATCCTGCCAGAACCGCCACCAAATTAAAAGAACAGCTTTCTCAAATTTGGAGTTCATTTATCCCCAAAGAGTGCCAAATTGAGTAAATACAGGTTGAAGCAAATTGAAGCAGCTTTAGAAATGTTGTAACACAATGGTAATTCCAACCATTACGCTTTGACCAAATTAAATAAATCGTTCTATTAATTTTTCAATTAGCATTACCTTTTTTTGTTTTTGTTGAAACTTTTTAAGATATCGTTGAAAACGAAGAATATTTACCAACACTATTTTCTTTTATATTTATTAGGTAAATAAAGTTAGGTACTTACAAAGTTGTATGTGAAATTTTATTTATTTAAATGGAATTGTCACTAACTCAATCTACAGATAAAGATTCGAAATCTAATCATTCACAATAGGTATACTTACTTATTCCATCTACTACTACTACTATACCAAGACGTATAATTCTTTCAATTTTCAAATGTTTTTCAAGAACGTCTTTTAAATACACTTCATTTTAATTTTTAAATACTCCTTTTTCAAGGCTAAGTCACTTTTAACCCCAACTACTTCTTTACATTTGTATCGGTATGAACACTCATATGTCTATTCAGACAACTATTAGTTACACTTCTGTATTCACACAAATTACAAGCAAATGGTTTTACTCCAGTATGAATACGCATATGTTTATTCAAATTATCTTTACTTACACTCCTGTGATCACATAAATTACAAACAAACGGTTTTTCTCCAGTATGAGTACGAATATGTTTATTCAGATTGCCTTTACTTACACTCCTGTAATCACATAAATCACAAGCAAACGGTTTATCTCCTGTATCGGTATGAACACTCATATGTCTATTCAGACAACTATTAGTTACACTTCTGTATTCACACAAATTACAAGCAAATGGTTTTACTCCCGTATGAATACGCATAGTATGTATATTCAGTTCACTTTTAGTTCCACTTCTATATTCACATAAATTACAGATAAACGGTTTTTCTCCAGTATGAGTACGAATATGTTTATTCAGATTACCTTTACTTACACTCCTGAAATCACATAAATCACAAGCAAGCGGTTTATCTCCAGTATGAATACTCGTATGCAATGTCAGGCTGTTCTTGGTTACACTCCTATATTCACAAAAATTACAGGCAAACGATTTATCTCCAGTGTGAAATTTCATATGCAATTTCAGATTGTGTTTAGTTACGCTCCTGTATTCACATAAATTACAGGCAAACGGTTTTTCTCCCGTATGATTACTCCTATGCAATTTCAGGCTTTTTTTGGTTGCACTCCTGTATTCACATAAATTACAAGAAAATGGTTTTTCTCCTGTATGAATACTCGTATGCAATGTCAGGTTGTTCTTGGTTACACTCCTATATTCACAAAAATTACAGGCAAACGATTTATCTCCAGTGTGAAATTTCATATGCAATTTCAGATTGTCTTTAGTTACACATCTGTATTCACATAAATTACAGGCAAACGGTTTTTCTCCGGTATGAATACGCATAGTATGTTTATTCAGTCCACTTTTAGTTCCACTTCTATATTCACATAAATTACAGATAAATGGTTTTTCTCCCCTATGAATATTCAAATGTCTTTTCAGATTGCATGCAGTTGCACTCCTGTATTCACATAAATTACAGGCAAATGGTTTTTCTCCTGTATGCATTTTCATATGTGATTTCAAACTGCTTTTAGAAGTAGTCCCATATTTACATATATTACAAATGAAAGGCTTTTTTATTAAATGCATATTTTTATGAGTTTGAAAATGGGATCTACGAGTTGTTGTAAACTCACAAACGTCACATACAAAACTTTTCCCTTTATCTTTATTCTGGTCATCCACTTCAACTGGATCGGTTGTTTCAACTTTTATTTTATCTATTTTATGTGCACTGCTCTTTATAATTGCAGTTTCATCCTCCGTATTCCATCCAATGTTTTGGCTATTACGAGTGTTAGTTTCATTGAAGTTATATTTTTGTTCGGTATTGTAAAGGATATCGTCACCGAATCCACTTTCTATATTGTCCAAGTAAGGCTCAAGTTTGATTTCTTCTTTGACGATATCCAAATCAAAATCATATTCGAGGTTAGCCTTTGAATTTAATTCGGACATCTTTTATACAATTTCCTGTAATAATACAAATCACAAAGAGTATTGCAAACAGCGTAGTGACTCACCCGTAATGATATAAAAATATGTATCCCTGCACACTCACACAAAAACTAGCAACCACAGAACATTACACTAACAACTAACAGAAAAATAGGTCAACTTTTGGAAGTGGTTATTATATCGGCGCCCGGCGCCGTAAACCAATATACAAGGTGACTATTTAATCTTTGAGAACCTGCTACCAAATATTATCCGAATGAGATGAACTATCATTTTTGTTTAGTAATATACACGCAACACACTCGTAAAATACCATAAAAGATTCAGGTAAACCTTTTCTTTTATGAATTCTTAAGGCAAAACTGCAAGAAAAATTTTCCTCCGAGGCTTCGTTTTCTTGTACGAGGGTGTTCAACTGTTCAAGTCAATATATCTTTCGTAGGTAGGTACTGAAATTTATTGAAGTTTAGCCAAATGATTATGAGAAAAACATGTACTTGAAATTGGAATTAATTTAAAAACGGTAATTATTCTTGAATTAGCAATTTAGTTCTTCTTTTGGAAGTACTGCCCAAGATCATAATTTTAGTAAAAGTACGATTTGACAACAATGACAACATGGTACTGTGATAATAAAATTCGAAATTCTGTTGTTTGCGTTTCGAAAGGTGTGTCAAGTGGTCAAGTAAGTCGATTTTGAACTGGCATCTGCGATTTGTGTATTAAATTTGCCTTTAGTTCATGTTTTTGGGTTCATTTGTGTTTTGCTTTGTTCGTATTTTGCTTTTCTTGGCCATCATTGTGGCGTATGCTATAAAGACTATAAACGAGTACGTTGATATGATTTGGAGCCTTGGGGAATGTGAAGGAAACTGCAATGAGGCTGCTATGGTTTACGCTCAGCGTTTTCCTAATGGAAGACATCCAAGCCACGTAGTAATTCGAGCTGCAAATCACAGACTTCGACAAAACTGGAAATATCCTTCCTGTTCAAAATTGTGATAAGAGGTCGACCAAGAACCGTTAGAGACAATAACTTAGAAGAGGAGGTTCTTGATCTGGTAACTGAAGAGCCAAGTATTAGCGCCCGTGCCCTTTCTACAGTTGTTGGTGCATCAAAAACCACCGTTCACAAGATCATAAAGGATGATGGCCTTTATCCCTACCACAAAGTTAGAGTGCAACATTTATTAGAGGAAGATTATGGGAAACGTATTACCTTCTGCAACTGGTTGTTACAACAACATAGAAGAAACCCAAGATTTGTAAATAACATTTTATGGGCAGATGAAGCCACTTTTACACGAAATGGCATTTTGAACGACCACAATCAACATATTTAGGCCCATGAAAATCCCCACGCCACGCACGAAGGGAATTATCAAGTTAGATTTTCGGTCAATGTATGGGCAGGAATCGTAGATAACAAATTGGTAGGTCCCTTTGTATTACCTCAGCGATTTGATGCTAACAATTAGGTACTTGAACTTTCTAAACGACAAACTCCCAACATTGTTAGAAGATATACCTTTATTGGTTCGCCGCGATATGTGGATGCAACTAGATGGGGCGCCGTCCCATTATGCGGCTAGAACGAGAAACTGGCTTGGCGAATTTTATCCAAGACGATGAATCGGCCGCGGAAGTACAGTAGCCTGGCCTCCAAGAAGCCCAGATTTAACACCGCTGGATTTCTTTTTATGGAGTCATTTGAAAAACATGGTGTATGTGACGTCTATTGAAAATTAAGAAGAACTAGTATGTACTTCGTATACGTCAAGCAGCAGCAACCGTTAATGAGGCGATGCTGCAGCGTGTCCAACAGGCCATCATTCCAAGGGCACTCAAGTGTCGTGAAGTTGGTGGCAGAAATTTTGAACGTGTTCTGCTGTGAAATAAATACGTAGATACATTATTTTTTTACAAAGCAGTTTGCATTTATGTATTTTTCCAAGTAAACAAGTTTCAACAGTGTTGTCAAGTTTCAGATTCTTTAACTGTCTCGTATGAAGAAACTAAGCGCGATAGGAAGTTCCTGCTTGCATTTTTGGGGTCTCTATCAGTTGTAGCAAAAGGCTACCTGAAGCTTTTAAGGCATGTTAGGGACGCTCTGTATAAGCTGTCTTTTTAATCCGCCGAAACAACTTAAAAACTTTATCTAAAGAACCTGTACAAAGCACAAGAAAGATTAAAGAAAATTTAGAGAAATCTGACTAACGACGGGATTTACACCTGGATTATATGCAAACTTTGCTCCATTTTTTGAGAACCAATTATAATGTAGGGGTGGCGGGCGATTTTTGTTTCTAATCATTTATCTTTTGTCTGTCTATAGACACCTCGGGTTTGTTAAATTAATAGATATTTATACACCAAGTGAGCTAAGATACTGTTTATTCATGAGAAGAAAGTTTAGCAAAGGCGATTAACAAAGCCTCCTCACAATACCGCCGAACAAAACAGATTGGCCAGACATCGGCTGCTACTTTACAAGTTACAAACAGAACACAAAGATAAAACAAAGGCGGTACTTATTAAACTTTAAAACAAACTGAACAACATTGGTGAAGGCCTGCGAGCAAGCGGCAATCGTAGGAATTGAAACTGACGTTACAAACATAAACGTCAAAGCAGTAAAGGAAGCAGATTTTACCTGGCGAGATGTTGGTACTCAAACGAAAAATCAGGGAGTACGCCGGTACGCGACGGACGTTGAATGGTGGCGATCGGCAACAAAGGAGATGGTGTCCTTTTCCGGGAAGGCGGGTGCAAGACAAACGACGAAAAGATTCCTTAGGCTATGGGTTTTTTTAATCCTTCAAATGAGGAAATTGCGTGAACGACACTTTTCACAACTTTCACACAAGACTATGTTTTTCCGAGATTATATGGCACTCCCTGAGATTATCCGGACTTATGCCGTAATATAGTTTAACGAAACTAACGAAGGGGCGGGAAGCCTTCTCGGTGGGGTAGATACCAAAGCGGAAAACAATGAACTTGCACACCCGTCTTAAACCGGAGCAGCCAAAGACGTACGATAAGATCGAGAAGATGCCACGTACTGCCGAGGAGAATTCCCCGAACTGTATCACGAGAAGCTGTACCAATCGAAACAATATGATATCACGTGTCGCCGAAATACACGTGAATTCGGTCACCTTGGGATCTTTTAAGAAAAGGAACTTTTACAACGACGAAACGTACTGAAATGACTTTTAAAATTTCGTAGAACTGCCGTGAAAATGCGTTGACTGGTTTAACCTTCCACGCCCTCCATACTAAAATGAAATTAAACTATAGCAAAAATATCATAATTGCTACGGGATTAAAGTTAAGAAGGGCAGGACCGTACTAAAGGTGCATCCTGATTGGTTCGTTTAAATTTCTCCGTCAACTTTCCGGACAAAATTTCTGAGTCTGAATGCACCTTAAAGAATTTCACCAAAAATTTAAAATAACGTAACTTTACCAAAATAACACGGAATTGCAAAACCACGTGACAGTGTGCCGCTATATTCTTTATTGGTCTAGGATTAGGCAGAACTCTCGTCAATTAAGAGTCTACATTTATAATAAAATATTAAAAACTATTAAATAGGTCGTGGAATGTGGGTCACCCGATAGTTACAATACTTCATCCATAGATGGCGCAACGCTGTTTTACAGCTTAGCATGGAACATGTCCTTCTATTATAGGGTGTTCTGTGATAGCTAATAGATTATAATTTGATATAGAAATACTAGTATTATGTACAGTAGAGGAGAGACAAGTTTCCGAAAGCGTTAAAATGTTATATTGTAATATAATAGTTCCGATATAGTTTATTTTCGGCAACAACGACCAAATATTCAAATGTAAGTACCACCTTTAGAATACTGTGGGTATCAAAAATGTTCATGCACTCAAAACAATTTCTAACTTACAATGTTCGAACCGACAAGGAACTAAAACAAGAAATAAATTTATTCTTAATTTTGCAACTAACATTAGAACGCCTACTGCCATATCTAATTAATGAGAGAATTTATATCACCATACCTAATTATTAATTTTATAAAAATATTATAAAAAAATAACAAATTTCTAGACTAGTGTGTACTGGTATTTCTGTTTATAATAATAATAATGCAAAATTGCAAACACAATCAGTATAATTATATACATACAAAATCTGAATATAAATTATTTTACAATTATTTTGTTTTTGAACTTAAAAATGAAGGATATTGTATCTTTCAAATTTAGTTATTTATTACTAAGTACGTATATCCATTTTTACACGGTGTCTATCCATGTTCACTCGGTGTTATATAACCAGGTACCTACCTATATTATTATTATCGGACCATTCTAACGGACTATTGATGCTGCTCTTTTGAGCTTTTCAATCCATGCCATTCATCCATTTTCTGTTAATGCAAGGTATCTACTATAGTTAATACAGAAATATATCGATTTCGAAAGTTAAAATATTTATATGTTATGCATTTACATATATTCAGTAAGAACATCGACCGTCAAAGCAGAAGATACCAGTAAAATGTAAAATTCTTTATTTACCCTATAAGTTGTTTATAAAGATGTAGTATGTGAAATCTTATTTATTTAAATGGATTTGAGCCTAACTCAATTTACAGATAAAGATTCAAAATTTAATCATTCACAATAGGTATATTCTACCTATTATCTGTTCACTGACCTCGCGGACACTAGATTTATGTTGGCATGCACTGAACAATTGGTACAGATAATTTGCTCTGTAATGTTGTTATTTCTGGTTACTATATGATTGGAGGGAAATTTGAAATCTGACATTTAAACAAATTAATTAATTATAAAATAAAAATTTTCATGCAATGTAATCTAAATGTTGAACCATGAATTTTACCGAAAGAGGGCACAAGGCAATTTATCTAACGTGTGTTCATAAACAGTCGTCATCCCAGTAGGTTGTGATTTCAAAAACATATTTCGTAATTTGATTCAGAACACAAAACCAAATGTCAAGATTTGTAAAATGTCATTGTCTATGATTTAATCTAAGACTTGTAATTTGTTTTTCAAAGCAACCGAGATGACGACAGTTTATAAACACACGTTATGTTACGAAGAATTAAAAACTGCATATGGAACTATTTATGAAAATTTTGATTTTGAAATCTGTCAACATGACAGCATAACCCAACATTTCAGGGAACTAAATATCTCACTAAAGTTTAAAAACATGCAGTGCTGTCAATTCAATAACAAAAAAATGCACCAGATATTTCAATTTAGTGCTTTTCCTGGTTGTGAATAGATAATAGGTACTGTTAAACAATGAGCAAATGTTTTTCAAGAATGTCTTTACATACAAACTTAAAGGAACAATTCGAGTTACAATCAGTCACCTTGTTTGCAAGCTATATCTACCAATCACAAGTGTTGAAACCTTAAATCTGTCATGTACAATAGAGCGTCGATTTTCCGAACGTCAATCATCCGAACCGTCAATTATCCGAACCGTTAAAATTAAATGCATTAATGTTTTTTAATTTTGCAAATTGTATGAATGTACTAAGAAAAAGTCGTGTTTCTTATTTTCCAACTTAAAGATGTGCTTTTTTGTTAAAAAAAAAGGTAGCCTACTGTATTTATGCATAATAAATTGATATTTAAATGTAGGGTAGTGTTTTCTTTTTGAAAGTTAGCCTTTGTTTGATTATCCGAACCACCCTGGGTCCCAATTAGTTCCGATAATCGACTCTCTACTGTATTTATCTAAACATCTTTTGTTTAATATTTTACAGGAGTTCGGTAATTTGTTAAAAATATTAGAAATTTAACTTACAAGTACTTTTATCATTATTATAGGAGTCACTTCAAAAAGTAAACTCTATGAACCTATTGCAAGCTCTAGCTGTTCAATGAAAAATTAAGATAAAGGTATCGGCACTTACACTTCGTAACGAAATATGACCGGCAACATAAAGGGTTACAGCCTCCTACAAAATTAATTTTTTCGTGTCATTTTTAAGATAAAGGTGATAATTTTAAATGATGTGAAAGTGAAATTATTTCCAATTTACGAGGAAGTGACAAATATATAATTTTTCATTGCAATTGTTAAAGCACAGTTTTATGTAAATACAACGACGTATAATATTAACGTAAATGTTGACACTTTGAATACGTAGATACCGATACGTACATTCATAGTTAACAAAGAAATTAAAAAAAAAAGCGAGAACACGAAAACCATGTAATGTGGCTTTTAACTTGCTTAAAATTTTCCACTCAAAAATGTTTAAAACATTCTACATTATATTCTGAAGCTAGAAAGTATACTTTATTAATTTTAAGTTCGTATAATTTTAACCTTTTGGAGATTTGTTGCAACTAAGAAATGCGTGAATCAATCTCTTATCAGAATCCTATAAAATTACATCTTTGAGGCATCTTAATTTTATTATCTAGAAAAGAATTTAAAAGTTAAAAAATAAAAGAAGCATTTTCTAAAGAGACTTCCTTTAATTATTTAAACAAATATTTAAGAAAAACTAGTACACATATACAGGGTGTCCACAAACTCACTTCACAAAAGAAAACTGCAAATTCCAGAGCTCATTTTATGTCGACTTGATGTAAATCACCTTATCCAAAAATGCTTGCTATAAGGGAGCTAGAGCTCTTTAAAGATGGCGCCCTTACATCGGTTTAATTCAAATATCTTCAAAACGGTTTCCTTTTAAGTGATAACATTCTGTACATTTATTTCGTGGAACATGCTCAATCGTATCGCATAAATACGATTTTTAAATTGTAGTCATAAGCGGCTCGTATGGGAGGGGTATTGGACATTTTTATTCATAACTTTTTTGTCTTTGAAAATTTCGCCATTTTGACATAACATTTAACAAATTTCGATTTTTTATAAAAAAAATGATGCTCTTATCTGAAGTCGCTATGACGCACCGTTTTCGAAAAAAATCGATTTGAACTTTTCATGTGTCAATGCATACGTTTCCATTGACTAACAAATTCATTTCTAAATTATGAAAGATGGCTATGAAAAATGAACATAATAACAATTGTATGAATGTCAAATGACTGGCATTTCAAACAGGTTTTGTTAGTTGTCAAATAAGTTTTAATTAAACCGATGTAAGGGCGCCATCTTTAAAGAGCTCTAGTTCCCTTAGCAAGCATTTTTGAATAAGATGATTTACGTCAAATCGACATAAAATGAGCTCTAGAATTTGCAGTTTTCTTTTGTGAAGTGAGTTTGTGGACACTCTGTATATTGTTGACTTAAAAGAATCGCATACAATTTTAAAATTTTCCGACTAGCTCAAAAATGTTTATAATTAAAATTAAAATTTAGAATATTCTTATCTCAGGTTCGTTAAAGAGGGATCGCTTTGATGAATCTCAAATTTTATAAAAATTAATCAAGTTAAATTTCAAATACCTTTCAAAATCATGAAAATCTTTACAAACAATAACAACAAATTCTAATAATTAACTAAACACTTTCTAAAATTAAAATTTACAAATTACCTTTTTCAAAACAATTCGTACCTATAATTTCACTTCCCGTCTCTTTCTTCAACTCACTAAACACCGTTGCAATCTTCCCAAACCAATACACCTTTCAATCCAACTCCAATTTCACCAAAAATCTCCTTTATATTCCAACTAACAATATACTTTCCTTCTCTATCAAATTAATATTCTACCAATTTCCAAATTTATAACTTCTTCAAAATAAATTCCATTTTATAAAAATTTTTATTAATTGAACATCCCGAACTATACTCAACACTCTTCTTAATACAATACTTCAATTAATTATGTTTTATTTCAGTTTTTTGAATATTATTTAAGGTTTTGCAGTAAGTTTTTTAAGAACTCAACTGTATTTTTTCAAAAATACTATTAAATTATTTTATTTATATTACATTACCTTAGTTTCTAAAATTTTAACACACTATGACTATTTTATATGACATATTTACAACTTAAGTAACTAGATATTCTACCGTATTTATTTACAATACTAAATTTCTAACGTATAACTATTTACATTTTATTAACAATAAATTTCCATGATTTTAAAAGGTGTCCACAACTCACTTTATTAAAATTCTATCAAAACGATATCATCTCAATATATATGCAAATTCTTTATCTGCTGCCCATATTTATAGTAGTAAAAGACTGGCAAAACATTCCTTACACGACGTCGTAAAAACTTAGCAACGTTTGTAACTTGTGTTTCCTGCATAAAACAAAAAAAAACTAACTAGTCCTTTAAATTTGTATCGGTATGAGTACTCATATGCCTTTTCAACTTGCTTTTAGTTACACTCCTGTACTCACATAAATTACAGGCAAACGGTTTTTCTCCAGTATGAATTTTCATATGTATATTCAGATCACTTTTAGTTATACTCCTGTATTCACATAAATTACAGGCAAACGGTTTTTCTCCAGTATGAATACGCATAATATGTTTATTCAGATCACTTTTAGTTATACTCCTGTATTCACATAAATTACAGGCAAACGGTTTTTCTCCAGTATGAATACGCATATGTCTATTCAGATCACTTTTAGTTCCACTCCTATATTCACATGAATTACAGGCAAATGGCTTTTCTCCAGTATGTATTTTCTCATGCACTTTCAGATTGCTTTTAATTACACTCCTATATTGACATAAATTACAGGCAAACGGTTTTTCTCCAGTATGATTACTCATATGCAATTTCAGAACCCTTTGAGTTACACTCTTGTATTCACACAAACTACAGGCAAACGGTTTTTCTCCAGTATGAATACGCATATGATCATTTAGACGACTTTTGGTTACACTCCTATATTCACATAAATTACAGGCAAATGGTTTTTCTCCTGTATGATTACTCATATGCAATTTCAGAAGGATTTTAGTTACACTCTTGTATTCACATGAATTACAGGCAAACGGTTTTTCTCCAGTATGAATACGCATAATATGTTTATTCAGATCACTTTTAGTTATACTCCTGTATTCACATAAATTACAGGCAAACGGTTTTTCTCTAGTATGAAAACACATATGTCTATTCAGATGACCTTTAGTTCCACTCCTATATTCACATAAATTACAGGCAAATGGATTTTCTAATCTATGAATATTCAAATGTCTTTTCAGATTGCTATCAGATACACTCCTGTATTCACATAAATTACAGGCAAACGGTTTTTCCCCAGTATGAATACACAAATGCTGTTTAAAACTTCTTTTAGAAATAGTCTCATATCCACATACATTACAAATAAATGCCTTTTTTATTAAATGTATCTTTTTATGAGATTGAAGATTGAGTCTACGGTTTGTTTTAAATTCACAAACATCACATGTAAAACATTTCCTTTTATTTTTGTTTTGGCGATCCTCATCAAATGAATTAACTGTATCGGTTGTTTTGACACTTATTTTATCCACTTCATGGGCACTACTCTCTGCAATTGCAGTTTCTGCCCTCGTATTCAGTCCAAAGTTTTGGCTAATATTGGTGTTAGTTTCATCGCAGTTATGTTTTTGTTCCGTATTGTAAATGATATCATCACCGAATTCACTTTTTATATCGTCCAAGTAGGGTTCAAGTTTGATTTCTTCTTTAACGACGTCCAAATCGAAATCATATTCGAGGTTAGCTTTTGGCTTTATTTCAGACATTTTTTATACAATTTCCTGTAATAATACAAATTACAAAGAGTATTACAAACAGCGTTTGGTAACTAATGACTAACCTGTGCTTAATTAAAAATACGTATAATAATTTATTAATCGCTGCACAGACACAAAACACTAAGCAACAAATGATGTATTTTTACGAGCAAGCGATAGGTTAACTTTTGGAAGTGGTTATTATATCGGCGCCGTAGATGATTATATGAGGTAACTGTTAGTTTTTCATAATAATTTTATGAAGCAGTCAATAATACACAGTGGTAACAATAATGAATGCGTATAACTTAACTTTTATTCAACAGTTTACATTATTATTATTATAACCTCTAAACACATGTTACAGCGTACATGGTTCTATACTAACTAACCAGTTACATTTTATTTCTTAACAAAAGTATATTCTATTACCAACCTAAACTTTAAATACTTAACTTAAAAAAGATAGAATTAGATATGCGATTAATAGATGAATCATTCAACAGTAACTACTACTACTATGAATTTCTCCTATAAAATGAAAAGTCTTAAATAAAAGTTGATAGCTGGATAAAACATTTAGTTGAATGGAGATCTAAGCAAAACGCCTATAGAAGTAGAGGTAAAGCTCCAATAAGAACTAAACCGATGCCGATGACGTAAAAAGAATTTCAACAAACTGGATCCAACTGCACAAGATACGAGTATGTGGAGATATTTGAGGGAGGCCTGTGTCCAATCGTGGACGATTTAGGCTGGGAAAGAAGAACAATAAGAAGACTAGTAGTTAGGTAAATGTTACATTCTAAATCAGATTTTTTTATTTCGTTTTAAGGATTATTTTAACGATTTTCATGCATATTTTCAGCACAAACACCTCAATTTCAATAAAACCCCAACATGCTTGTTTAATAATCGACTCTATAAGGAGACTGCGGACAGTTGTTAATTTCAAATAAATATTACTCGAACTAGTTTTTTAATTTCGTCGTTTTTTTCCCCGGAAGTTTCTAAAAATTCGAGATAAAGATACTTTTAGATTTTAATATTTTCGATATACAGGGTTGCGAAGTTTCCAATTTTTTTTCGTATTTTGCTTTTTTCTCCCGTATGTTTTGAGATAATTATTTGAAATTTAGTATAGCTACTATCTTTTCGAATCTCTACAATAAAACGTCAAAATCATCAGTTGCAGTATACAGGGTGTTATATTCCTTTGGGTTACCGACCATTTTACCTTTCGGAACTTTTTTTTGGAGCACCCTGTATAATTTTTTTTATCTTACTTGAATTCCCTGTTCTTTTCTCCAGCTATTTGATTTTTTCATTATTCCCGTATCTGTCACCGTTTTTGAGTTATTTGAAAAAATAGCGATCAATACACACCAAGTGTAGTCAAAATAATTTTCTTTTTGTTTTTTTTTGTAACACCCTCTATGCTGCAACTGATGATTTTGACATTTTATTGCAGAGATTCTAAAAGATAGTAGCTATACTAAATTTCAAATAAATATCTCAAAACGCAAAATACAGTGTGTCCCCGGATTTGGGGCTGTTGATCCGAGCCGGATAAAACGGATATCCTGATAATTTTCACGTAGATATCCGGATAATTTGTATTTAAAAATATCCGAAATGGAAGAAATCGGATATCCGTGAGAGACAGAATATGCGGATAAACTTTATAACTCGGATAACAAAATTATCCGAATAAAGAATTATCTGGATAAAAGAATTTATCGCTGAATACGCAATACTAAATTTATAAATTGCAATGAGATTGTTTATTTTATTAAGAGTTTTTAGTTGGCGACTGCTGACTAAACACTAACACAGCAGTCAAAACATAACAGAAATAAATAACGAGAATTCACATCAAATATATGATGTAATTTAATGCGGTATGTGATAAGAATACTAAGAATAGAATTAATGATTCCTGAAGATTTCTTTTAAACTGCTTACAGACTATTGTGTAGGCAAGTTATGTAGGAGATTACTACATTACTACTGCATAATACATTTTTAGATAAGCAACAGACCTTTTTTAGTATTTTCAATATTTTCATATCATTTTCAGCTTTCTAGTTAATTGATAATAGATTTAAAAGTAATCTGGATACTTCAAAATATCCGGATACTTTAAATTTTCCGGATACTCTAAATTTTCCGGATACTGTAAATTATCCGGATATTTCTAATTATCCGGATAAAAAATTAGTTTGTTAACCGAATTCGGAAATTTCGGATGACTCGGATAAAAGTTCATATCCGGATATCCGGATAAATTTTTTTCTTTTCGACAGCCTTACCCGGATTGAGTTCACTATAGGTATAGGTAATCGACAAAAAATTTGAGAATTTCATTTTCATGTTTTGGGATTCCACCCTGCTTGGTCTGAAAAGAATTTTAAGCAGATTTTTAGGTTTTTAAAAATTAAGACGGCCATGAAAAATGTGAGAAAACTATTTTCTATTCAGGTAGAGTGCCTTTTTGGTCAATAATACGGCAAAATGTTATTGAGAAAAGTTGTTCAGAATATGAAATTATGGCTCTGTGCAAAATTTCAAAAAGATCAGCTTAAAAATAAAACGTAGAGTAAAGTGACCAAATATGGAATACGTACCTTATATGGAACACCTAATTATTTTTAAAACTGCTAGCGTCATCTCTCATTTCAACATGCAGACCATAAGAACTAGTTCTTAGCAGTTTACTGTAAAAGTTTCAAATCAATGTTAGCAAACCTACCGAGCATATAACCAAAAAACCTTTTTTTACCGCGGAAAGTTTTTTCACATGTAAGTATTTTTTAATTTGTAGTCAAGTTTTTTGATTTTATTAGGTTCTTTTGTTTGTATGCCTTAGAAGACATGTTCGTTAATTATTGCAAACAATCTTTTGATAAAGTTATCAGCCTTTGTTTAAATAAACTAGTTTTGTATCAAAATGAGGGTAGTTCCTAATATGGAATATATCCTGAATCCAAATAATAATAATGGTCAAGTTTGGATTCATTGCATTTTGTTCAGGTGCTTTGACTGAAAATTTTGTGTGCGATTTTTGTAAATAAAAGAGTTGCCTACGTAAAAGTGAATTTATTTTTGCAACTGTGTTTTTGTTAGACAATATTTTATCTTTTGTTTGTGTTTTGAACATTAATTTGTGTTTTTTATAATTTACATAAAATATAAATTTTTGAAACAATTTTGGTGAAACACAAAAATGCTCCTTTTTATATTATTAACAAATATTTTCTTTCTTTAAACTGTTTTGTACTTGATATTGATATCTATTGTTTATTAGAGCTTTTTGGGAAATATATTATGCAAAATTTATATTTTTTTCCCTTAAAATAAAATATTTATAGCAAAAAACAAAAACGGTAGTTAGGTACTTACAAAGTTGTATGTGAAATTTTATTTATTTAAATGGAATTGTCACTAACTCAATCTACAGATAAAGATTCGAAATCTAATCATTCACAATAGGTATATTCCATCTACTACTACTACTACACCAAGATGTATAATTCTTTCAATTTCCAAATGTTTTTCAAGAACGTCTTTTAAATACACTTCATTTTAATTCTTAAATACTCCTTTTTCAAGGCTAAGTCACTTTTAACCCCAACTACTTCTTTACATTTGTATCGGTATGAACATTCATATGCCTATTCAGACAACTACTAGTTACACTTCTGTATTCACACAAATTACAAGCAAATGGTTTTACTCCAGTATGAATACGCATATGTTTATTCAGATTGTCTTTACTTACACTCCTGTGATCACATAAATTACAAACAAACGGTTTTTCTCCAGTATGAGTACGAATATGTTTATTCAGATTGCCTTTACTTACACTCCTGTAATCACATAATTCACAAGCAAACGGTTTATCTCCAGTATGAATACTCGTATGCAATGTCAGGCTGTTCTTGGTCACACTCCTATATTCACAAAAATTACAGGCAAACGATTTATCTCCAGTGTGAAATTTCATATGCAATTTCAGATTGTGTTTAGTTACACTCCTGTATTCACATAAATTACAGGCAAACGGTTTTTCTCCCGTATGATTACTCCTATGCAATTTCAGCTTCCTTTTAGTTACACTCCTGTATTCACATAAATTACAAGAAAATGGTTTTTCTCCTGTATGAATACTCATATGGAATTTCAGATTGTGTTTAGTTACACTCCTGTATTCACAAAAATTACAAGCAAACGGTTTTTCTCCAGTATGAATTTGTATATGCAATTTCAGAGTGCTTTTAGTTATACACCTGTATTCACATAAATTGCAAGCATACGGCTTTTCTCCAGTGTGATTACTCATATGTGATTTCAGATTGTCTTTAGTTACACTCCTGTATTCACATAAATTACAGGCAAACGGTTTTTCTCCGGTATGAATACGCATAGTATGTTTATTCAGATCACTTTTAGTTCCACTTCTATATTCACATAAATTACAGACAAATGGTTTTTCTCCCCTATGAATATTCAAATGTCTTTTCAGATTGCATACAGTTGCACTCCTGTATTCACATAAATTACAGGCAAATGGTTTTTCTCCTGTATGCATTTTCATATGCGATTTCAAACTGCTTTTAGAAGTAGTCCTATATTCACATATATTACAAATGAAAGGCTTTTTTATTAAATGCATATTTTTATGAGTTTGAAGATGGGATCTACGAGTTGTTGTAAACTCACAAACGTCACATATAAAACTTTTCCCTTTATTTTTATTCTGATCATCCACTTCAACTGGATCGGTTGTTTCAACTTTTATTTTATCTGTTTTATGTGCACTGCTCTTTATAATTGCAGTTTCATCCTCCGTATTCCATCCAATGTTTTGGCTATTATTAGTGTTAGTTTCATTGAAGTTATATTTTTGTTCGGTATTGTAAAGGATATCGTCACCGAATCCACTTTGTATATTGTCCAAGTAAGGCTCAAGTTTGATTTCTTCTTTGACGATATCCAAATCAAAATCATATTCGAGGTTAGCCTTTGAATTTATTTCAGACATTTTTTATACAATTTCCTGTAATAATACAAACCACAAAGAGTATTGCAAACAGCGTTTGGTAACTAATGACTCACCCGTAATTATATAAAAATGTATCCCTGCACACTCACACAAAAACTAGCTATTATTAACAAAATAACAGAAAAATAGGTCAACTTTTGGAAGTGGTTGTGATATCGGCGCCCGGCGCCGTAAACCAATCTACAAGGTGACTATTTAATATTGGAGTGCAACCAAATATTATCCGAATGAGATGAACTATCAATTTTGTTTAGTAATATACACGTCCCCTTTAGTAATATAGACGTCCCCTCGGACGTCGGGGCGGCCGCCGCTTTGACAATCGAGGAGGGGGGCATATATGCTTAATTGCTTGGTGCTGCCCTATGTCAAAATCCAATAGTAGTAGTAGTAATATACACGGTGCTCGTAAAATACCATAAAAGATTCAGGTAAACCTTTTCTTTTATGAATTCTTAAGGCAAAACTGCAAAAAAAAATTTCCTCCGCGGCTTCGTTTTCTTGTACGAGGGTGTTCAACTGTTCAAGTCAACATATCTTTCGTAGGTACCGAAATTTATTGACGTTTAGCCAAATGATTATGAGAAACACATGTATTTCGAAGTACAGTAGCCTGGCCTCCAAGAAGCCCAGATTTAACACCACTGGATTTCTTCTTGTGGGGCCATTTTTTGAAAAACATGGTGTATGTGACGCCTATTGAAAATTAAGAAGAACTAGTATGTACCTCGTATACGTGAAGCAGCAGCAACCATTATTGAAGCAATGCTGCAGCGTGTCCAACAGGCCATCATTCCAAGGACACTCAAGTGTCGTGAAGTTGGTGGCAGAAATTTTGAACATGTTCTGAAAATAAATACGTAGATACATTATTTTTTTTTACAAAGCAGTTTACATTTATGTATTTTTCCAAGTAAACAAGTTTCAACAGCGTTGTCAAGTTTCAGATTCTTTAACTATCTCGTATGAAGAAACTGAGCGCGATAGGAAGTTCCTGCTTGCATTTTTGGGGTCTCTATTAGTTGTAGCAAAAGACTACCTGAAGCTTTTAAGGCATTAAGGCACACAAACATTTTCCCAAATGCAAATTAATTCGGAAATAATGGAAATAAGTTTTTAGAAATATCGTTGTAACTCACTATTCATAATGTAGCGTGTAGGCAACTCAACTAACATGCGAACCAATAATAGGAAATATTTAAAATATGAAATAGAATTCGAAGGCAAACTATTTCGTATTATTCCAAGAAACAATTTAATCATCTCAACTTGTCAGTTATTACCCGACTCTACAGTCTTGAGTCAGCGCAAATCCGTGCACAAACCATTTTGCTTATTTAAGTTATGCAACTTTAGATACGTCAAATAGAAAGTCACTGTATGTAAATGCCAGTTTTAAGTTTAATATCAAATATCTTATTTAGGATTGTTGTAAAATATAATAGTTTTTAGTTACATTTACTTTTGTATGTTGGTAATATAATATTTAGTTAGTAGCTCTTTCTCTATTTGATTCGGTAAGTTAGTTCCTGTTTAACGTTTGTATAGTTCGGTTGTTTAACGTATTTTGTGCTTTGTGTTTGAATATCTAACTGTTTTTGTATCCGTTGCTAATTATTAGTTTTTATTCAATATTAAACTGTGTTTTCTTCAAACGTTGACTTTGACGTTGACGTTGAATTTAAATAATCAACAAGGATAAATACACAAAAATATATAAAGATATATTTTGGCCGTACGATTGATAAAATTCTTAAGCTGAATAAAGACAAACATGCTCGATAAGAGTTTTCTAATGATCAGTTCAATCATAATAATAAACACATACTTATTTTTTTTTAAATCTTAAGTTAGTTTTAGTTTTTAAGGTTTAGTTTGTAAGTTTTGGTGTCCTAAATCACACAACGGATGAAAATCCACTTGTTACAGGAGCAGGAGATTGCTACTGAGAACTTTCCTACATGTTATTTAACTCGTCAGAAAATTTGCTGAATATACATTATATAGATTGCAAATAAAGGGGGATGTTAAAAGAAAAATAATACTTATTTTTAAATAACAAATAAACAATTTTCATGTCATGTTCTTTCAGTTTTCGGGACTGCGATTGTCAGTTACGTAGTTACCTTTTGTATGAAATTGTTGCGAATAAATATACAAGGTGTTCCATTTAAAAAACCAAAGTTATACATTTTTCCTGAAAAACAGTAGGCCATAAAAAATAATTAATTATGCCATTTTATAGAAGAATTACTACTAAAAAACTATTTCCTCTGACTTTTTCTTGTATTTCTAATAATAAACGAGATATAAGCTGGTCAATGAAAAATCAGACACCCTGTATATGCAGATTCCTGCTCCCCGTTTGAGTTGATAGTAGCATCAATCGAAAGACAGAAAAAAAGCGCTTAATTTAATACTAAGTACTTTACTTGAATTTGTTGCTTGTTTAAGAAGGAAATAGCTTAAAAACTGCAATAAATAATTTGCATTTTATTCACAAAAATCAGACCAGCCATGATCAAATTTGAAGTTTCTTTATGTCAAAATAAATTTTATTTTCTGTCAGTTATCAATTCACGTATCTACCCAATTACTATGAATAGTAGCTATCAAATTAGGCGCATTTTTTTGTCTTTCGATTAATATCACTATCAATCCTATCAACTCAAACGGGGAACACGAATATGTATATACCGGGTGTCTCAGGTAAGACAGGAAATAGGGAAACACCAATGTATTTTTTCAGAAAGGATCCAGGATACCTTTGGAAAATGTATGGATTCAGTGCTCAACGTATGTTATTGGATTTAGTTAACGCTAGAAAGAAATGGAAATACTGAAGGCGTCTGTCATTGCGACAGACGGTTATTTCGTTGTTTATTTTTTATAACTGTCAATTTTGACAGCACCTATAACTATCATTTACAATAACAATACGCAAAATGCGTCACCATTTAATCGCTATTTCTGCATTCTGCATATTTTAAATTTAATTCGCCTTATTACAACAGAGCAGTGGCAAAATTAGCTTCTCCTGTGATATCCAGCAACGAAAAAAAATAAGCCTGGGACATCAACAAGTTTAGTGGAATCTGGATTGATTTGCCAAGAAAACACTAGATTTGGTTATATAGATGGCAAACCATTCTGTCGGGGCACTGTTGGCGACGTTTCCTCTAAAGCAGTCATAGTTTTAGCGGAAGATATGCAGAGCTTACTGGCTGAAGAAATTCACATCGACGGCACCTTCAAAACAAGCTCAAGAAATCCCTGTAGTAGCCAACTTTTAACAATTATAGCAATTCAGTACGGAATTGTAAGTTCGCATTCAACTTGGCTTTCGTTAATTTCTTGAAAAAATTGTTTTTATTATCTACAGGCTTTACCTTGCGCTTTCGGTTTCATGTCGAACATAACAGTGGCATCATATAATGCAGTATTTTCAGCATTAAAGGAAATAGTTCCAACTTTCCAACCAACGCTCATAATGACGGATTATGAAACATCACTAATTAAATCTGTTGATGTATTTTACATCTTTGTAGTATTATTTAACAACTGTTTAGTAGTATTGTAAAGTCGCTCTCATTTAGTTATGAACCAACGGTACTTTTGTAGCATTTATTAAGTTACCGTGCCGGTTTAGTAACCAGCACGTGTCTCTAACTTCACTTCATGTAAAACTTTTGTATGGAATAAAATGTCAGTAAATATAATAGTGTAAAACTTATTATTTATTGGAAAATTCCCAACAAAATCTTTAGAAGAAAGCTCTCTTATTTTCATTACTGTCAAGTAAGTTGTATTAATATCTAACAGTAAACTCGAGCATATTATTTGTTTCTAGGCTGTTATTAGGAAAGCTGAAAATTTAGGCATGAAAAGACAGTTGAAAGACAACCCATTTCCAAAAAAAGGTTTAAAATTATTGTTGTGTTTGCCTTTGTTACCATCAGGTAGTTTTCCAGAAGCAATCAATTATATTGCTGCTTTTTTAAATGAAAAAAGCCCGCAACAAGCTTTCCAAAACTTATTGAAGTAAGTTCATGAAGTAAGACTGTTTGCGGGGCATTACCGCAATAGTAGGTAATGCGAGAACGCAGCTTTTTCATCGGGGAAGGTTTGGAAATTAGAATTATTTCTAAAACGAAATGACAAACGGATACGGAACGCCACGGCTGCATTTTTACAAGATTCTAATCTTGCATCATTTTTAAATGCAGTAAGTTCAACTGTGGAAAATATACAGCAAAATTTGGCCAGTGAAGAAGACGAAGAAGAAGAAATTGAGGAGCAGCTTCTAGGGCCCCTTCCTGGAGATGTTCCTGCAGAATTAAAACTTTTAAAAAACGAGGCTTTAAAATTTTACTTTCTGTTTCGTTTTAATGTTTTGCGAATAGCTAATCCCTGTAAGTATTTTACCTAACTTGTCAAAACGTTCGGCTTTAGTTATGGTAAGGGAATGAGATTACAACTGTTCGAACTATTAGATGAAATACTCTCCGATAATGACTCAGCAGCATCGGACGCAGATGAAACAGACATGTAAATTTAGTTACAGGACTAATTGGTGCTAATCCAGAGATGCCCAGACGTGGCAGAAAGAGTGCTGAAAAACCTGTAAATAAGTTTAAGGTCACCAAACCTCAAGAAATACGCTTCTCTGAAGCTGCACATATGCCTATACGGTCAACTTCGGTACGATGCAGTCACTGTAGTACACGAAAAGAGCCATTCAGGACCCTATGGAGATGTTGAACGTGTAACATTAGCTTGTGCCTTAATGACAAGAGAAATTGTTTTCATTCGTTCCATTCAAAATAACTAACGACACATTTAACATTTAAAATTAAAATAATGTTTGTATAGACGTAAGTTCCTAGTGGTATTCTCGGGAAACCACGCGCTTATGGCAAAATTAGAAATGCTAATAAAATTTTCACAAATTTTATTTTTTTATATAACAATAAATTCCGTCCTCAAAGGGTTAAAAGAAGAATAATAAACTTTTGTTCCCTAGTAAGATTGTAGAACTATAGCTCGGATACCCGATTTAAATAATTCCGCAAGAAATGTTTATGGCGATCACACAAATGGTAGAGAAGAAGCTTATTTCAAGGTGTCCATAGAAAATCACGTACCTTTATGTGATGATATCATAAGAACTGCACCATGTGTAGGTAGTGTGTGTGCATGTATAGAACCTTGTTCCTCTATCTCTTAGGCCTGTATTTGGAGTAAAGTGCCGTTAATTTTATGCCCAATGACGAATGGTCACAAAGACTTGATTCAGACCTCCAGACAGCAGAAAAATCCTGCCAATTGGAAGATTCAAACCAAGGACTAACGTAATGCTAGCCTGATGCTCTGCCACTGCGCAACCCTTGTATCAAGGGTATTCTTAATAAGTATAAATACCTTATAATACGCGCATAGTTGATCGAGATTTAAAAAAAAAAGGTAAAACAAGAACACCATGTAAAACGACTTTAAGCTTCCTTTAAATTTTTTTACTCAGAAATGTTTGAAACATCCTACATTATATTTTTAATTTCATATTGTCCTGTATTTACTACATTAATTACAATGTTTTTTTTTCCTATGAATCTTCATAATATGCAATTTCAACTGGCTCTTAGTTACACTCCTGTATTCACATAAATTACAAGCAAATGGTTTTTCTCAAGTATGAATTTTCATGTGTCTTTTCAGTGTGCTTTTAGTTACACTCTTGTATTCACATAAATTACAAACATATGATTTTTCTCCAGTATGAATTTTCCTATGCCATTTCAGATTGCTTTTAGTTACACTCTTGTAATCACATAAATCACAAGCAAATGCCTTTTCTCCAGTATGAATTTTCATATGCAATTTCAGCTTGCTTTTAATTACACTCCTAAATTCACATAAGTTACAAGCAAATGGTTTTTCTCCTGTATGATTACTCATATGCACTTTCAGCTCGTTTTTAGTTATACTTCCGTATTCACATAAATTACAAGCGAATGGTTTCTCTCCAGTATGAATTTTCATATGTCTTTTCAGTGTGCTTTTAGTTACACTCTTGTATTCGCATAAATTACAAACATATGATTTTTCTCCAGTATGAATTTTCCTATGCCATTTCAGATTGCTTTTGGTTACACTCTTGTATTCACATAGATCACAAGCAAATGGTTTTTCTCCTGTATGGATTTTCATATGCAATTTCAGCTTGCTTTTAATTACACTACTAAATTCACATAAGTTACAAGCAAATGGTTTTTCTCCTGTATGATTACTCATATGCACTTTCAGCTTGTTTTTAGTTATACTTCTGTATTCACATAAATTACAAGCGAATGGTTTCTCTCCAGTATGAATTTTCATATGTCTTTTCAGTGCGCATTTAGTTACACTCTTGTATTCGCATAAATTACAAACATATGATTTTTCTCCAGTATGAATTTTCCTATGCCATTTCAGATTGCTTTTAGTTACACTCCTGTATTCACATAAATCACAAGCAAATGGTTTTTCTCCTGTATGAATACTCATATGAAATTTCAGCCTGCTTTTAGTTACACTCTTGTATTCACATAAATTACAGGTAAACGGTTTTTTTTCAGTATGGATACATAAATGCTGTTTTAAACAACTTTTAGAAGTAGTTCTATATTCATATATATTACAATTTTTTATTAAATGTATATTTTTATGAGTTTGAAGATGGAATCTACGAGTTGTTGTAAACTCACAAACGTCACATGTAAAACTTTTTCCTTTATTTTTATTCTGGTAATCCACTTCAACTGGATCGGTTTTTTCAACTTTTATTTTGTTTACAGTTTCATCCTTCATATCCCATCCAAAGTTTTGCCTATTATTAGTGTTAGTTTCATTGAAGTTATGTTTTTGTTCGGTATTGCAAAGGATTTCGTCACCGAATCCACTTTGTATATCGTTCAAGTAAGGTTCAAGTTTGATTTCTTCTTTGACTATATCGAAATCGTATTCGAGGTTAGCCTTTAAATTTATTTCAGACATTTTTCATACAATTTCCTGTAATAATACAAATCACAAAGAGTATTACAAACAGCGTTGGGTAACTAGTGACTCACCTGTAATTATATAAATAAAAATGCATTCCTGCACACACACAAAATCTAGCAACTATAACAGAAAAATAGGTCAACTTTTGGAAGTGGTTATTATATCGGCGCTCAGTTTTGCCAGGTCAACACAACATTATTTCCCCTCAACTCTCAACAACTCAAAAATTTCCCTTTTTCAAATAAAAATTCGCTTGGTTGAAAACGTAAAATGTAAAACATTTTGTAACATATTAATCGATATTATAGTAACATTAATTTTATTACAAATTTTACGAATTATGCAAGGATAACATATACGATTTAGTTAGTTAGTCGTTAGTAAATCGACTAACTAAAAAGCTCGACTTCTACCAACCAAAAGAGCAAGCAGGCTTCAGGAGAAATTTCAATACGACAGAACACTTACAAACAATGAAAACCCTAGTATAAAAGGTAACTGAGTACAACATACCAGTCTGGATAGCTTTCGTTGATTATAGAAAAGACTTCGACACAGTAGAAATGTCGGCGATACTACAAGCACTTAAAAACGCCAGAGTAGATTACAGATATTCAAACTTAATCGAACAAATATACAAACAAGCTACATTGCAGGTACAACTTCATGAGCACACCGACAAGATTAAAATACAAAGGGGAGTGCGACAGGGCGATAATTTATGTCGCCCAAGTTATTTACATTAGTGCTGGAGGACGCCTTCAAACGTGTCGACCTACTAGGGGCGGCAAAATGAAAAATGAAGAAAATATAAGATATGCTTGCGGCATTAAAAATGCAACTTTTGTTATCAAGTTAGTCTTGTATCTGGCTTTTTTTCGTATAACGGTAACTTGATACATAACTTCTAAGTTCTAAATTAATAATACATAATATAAGGTGTACTTTGTTATAACTATTAAAGCATTATGTATTATTGTTGTTTTATATATTTTATTTTTTTTTTAATTTATACAAATAATAAAGTTTATAGTAACCTTAATGATTTTTTATTTTTTAAACAAGTTAACAGTTATCAAGGAAATGCAGAATTTTACAATTAACGCTATTTATGTCTAAGGAGCTATAGGGGCGGCAAATTATATCTTGCACCCGGGCGCCAGATACCCTTGGCTCGGCCCTGCCTTTACATCACTTAAGATTTGCCGATGACATTGTGATCATAGCGAAGTCAAAGGAAGAACTGACTAGTATGTTGAAAGATGTCCGTACAACTTCAGAAAGAGTAGGCTTGGAAATAAACTTCCACAAAACAAAATATATGACAAATGTAGAAGTAAATGAAAACGATGATGAGGCAATCAAAATGGGAAACGACCAAATAGAAAGAGTCTCCAACTACGTATACCTTGGACAAATAATAACAATTGGAAAGGAAAACCAAGAACTAGAAATTGACAGAAGGATACGACAGGGTTGGGCAGCGTATGTAAAATTAAAGGATATATTGACGATGAAAATATCCATAGCACTAAAATCAGAGCTATATAGCCAGTGCATACTACCGGCGGTGACGTACGGAGCAGAAACCTGGGTCCTCACAAGAGCAATAATCAACAAGCTACAAGTCCATCAAAGAGCGATAGAAAGAAAAATACTAGGAATCACTTTGAAAGACCATAAGACAAACATTTGGATAAGACAAAACACAAAAGTAGAAGACGTCATTAGAAGGGCAGCATCATTGAAGTGGGAATGGGCAGGACATGTGGCAAGAGGATTGGACTAATGGAGTGGGAACGTAATTAGATGGAGACCATGGGGAGAAAGACGAGGAGTAGGTAGACCCCAGATGAGATGGAGCGACGACATCAAGAAAGTAGGAGGATTAAACTGGTATGAAGTCGCACACGATCGTGAAAATTGGAAAAACATGAGGGAGGCCTATATCCAGAGGATGGAAAACGGCTAAACAAAGAAGAAGAAGAAGAACATATACGGCGTGTTAGATACCTAATGCTTCTGCTAAACTTTAGGGGTGAGTTTATAACGATAAAATGAATAAAAAATTCTTATAGGTACCATTTTTTCTCAGTTGCATTTTTTTTTTGTTTTTTTCCTTTTAATTATTTTGTGGATGTTAATTATTGTTACTTGATGTATTAGACTCATCCGTAAAAATTTTATTTCTGTATCTTTAACCCTTTGTTTTTGTTTTTCCCGAGAATAAAAAGTAAAATTAAAGCATGCTTTTTCTATGTGTATTAGAAAAAAATTGTATAATTCTTTTTTGTTCCATTTGTCATTATAAAGCTATTCTCAAAGTATTACAAGTAGCGGAAATTTCCCCGGTTTTTAGCGTTTTTATAGAAAATTTCCCTTTTGCCCTTTCATATAAAAGTTTCCCCGATTTGAGGGAAATTTCCCCGCATCTGGCAACACTGTCGGCGCTAGGCGCCGTAAACGAATATACAAGGTGGCTATTTAATCTTTGAGAATCTGCAACCAAATATGTATTATCCGAATCAATGCCCGCTGAATTAATATTATATATAAGGCCTGCCCACTCTATTTAGCCAAGATGCAATTTGAAAGGACGATGGTGCCATTTGAGGTGAACTATACATTTCTCCCTTAAAAAACTGTATAGTTCACCGCAAATGGCGCCATCGTCCTTTGTAATTGCGTCTCGGCTAAATAAAGTGGGCACGCCTTATATGTAATATTAATTCAGCGGGCCTTGATCCGAATGAGATGAACTATCATTTTTGTTTAGTAATATACAGGGTGCTCGTAAAATGCCATAAAAGATTCAGGTAAACGTTTTCTTTTGAGAATTCTTAAGGCAAAACTGCAAGAAAAAAATTCCTCCGCGGCTTAGTTTTCTTGAACGAGGGTTGTAATAGCTACCTGCGTGTTTATAAATTTAATTTTCTATTTTTCAGGGATTCGAATTGCAATGTAATTATTTTTTTCAAAGCGTGACGCTAGGGGTGTTTCTTGGGGCCAAGAATGTGAGAAAGTTTCGATTTCATGTGTAAACTAATAACAGAAATATCATAAATCTTCGTCGTAAAATCACGTTCCTTTTGGCAAATTAGTTCGCCGCATATATTATGTAAACAAGGGGACCCACACGTGGTCTGGCTAAAGTATCCAATTTCAGAGTAATTTAAAATATACCAGAGCATTGGGATTTTCACCCAACCATGGAATTTATGATATTAGAGAGCAAAGGTTACGCATTGGAACATTTGGATACCAATCTATTCATGAAAACACTCGTGAGAACATCTAAGCACACTCCCCGCTACATGAGAATTTTTAGTATAAATATACAACAAAATCTTATCAAAAAGACCAGTCTTCATTATTCAGTTACGCTGTATAGTGGTCTGGGTTCTCGATTAATACGCTGATCGAGTGTATCTACTTACTGTAAAGTATACAGTTAGTAGTGCTGCACTCTGTTGCTTCGCATTAACTAGTAGAAATCTTTCATAAGGGGTCTCCCTGAGTAATCCAAATTAACCGAAAAGTTAGCAGTTTTAATATATGTCACGTATTCAAGATTAAACATTATCGAAATTTACTGTAAGGTTGTCCTGGTGTAAGTACTGATCACAATTAATTTACTGTAAGGTTGTCCTGGTGTAAGTACTGGTCACAATTAATTACAATAAAACGACAATTCTGACTACTGAGATATGTCTTGGGCATATTCTCAATCAACGATAGGGTGAAACATCCCAGACCATTTACAATGTACGAGGGTCCCTATCAATGCATTTATACCATTAAACAAAAAAAGATCATTAAAAGCCAAAAGTCGGGGTGAAAGGGTTAAGAAAGAAAAAGGTCTGACCCACTTGGTTGCGATCGAAATTGAAACATTTGGTTTGCAAGACAATCTCATTAAAAAATCTACAACATTAAGCTTATGTGATTTATAAAGTAATTAAAAAATTTGTTAATTTGATAGTTTAATAACTTAGATGTAAATAAACTAAAATCTGTAATTTTAACATAACACCAGCAAGTGTGAATGAGCCTCGACACTGCATTACGGTAAAAGAGGAAGTGGATTATGTATACCTATATGTAATATTCAAACGGTATTCAAACATAATAATAATATATGTCTAATTATTGCTAAGAAACGTCCCAGAGGACGCCCTATGCTCCACTAGGAGCGAAAAGGAACATACATACATTCTTTCTTACTTTAGTTCAAAATAATTCATTTATATATTTTATATAAGGGTTAAATTATAAAGAAAAGTCAGAAGCAGTAATTACATGAACAATTTATTGTAATACGTAACATCAGCTCAAGAACTCAAGGGAGACTGCCGTCTTTCCTTTCGTTCCCTTTCCTTAACATTGCATTGTTTACAAAACGTCTGGACCAATACTTCATTTCACGCATGTTACCCTAAATTTACTAATAAATGGATTACACGCATGATATTGGAGTAAAATCACCCAGACGACACAAAAAAGTCTGGCTCCAAGAATGTCTCATAAATTAGTCGAAATTAGGGGTGCAGTTCTTGGTGTTGCAAGAGATTTAGTATTGTTATGTTATTAGTTATTATTGCATTTCTTTTGTCTATTATTTCACACTAGTAAACTACCTTAACGGATACTTATTTTTTTTTTAATACACATTTATTTAGGTCCAAATTTAATAAATATACAAGCGTATAGCAGTAAACAGAACTACAATTAACTGCTTATTACCAAGTATATGTATTTTTAAAGCAAGTACAAACAATATTTTAACCCATTTTATTAATTGGAAAGCATTAAAATAACACCTTGCGTGCAAATCTGTACATGGGGTTGCATATACAGTTACAACAGGTAAATTATTCGTCTATCGGGTACTTTTGAGAATCACTGGAACTCTGGAACCTTCGAACGGTGATGTTATCAAGATATGGTCACAGTATAAGAAATATAATATAATATATTATACTGTGTATGGTGTTCCAACTCCCACTATTTTCCATATAAAACTTTATTATACTGTATCGTTTGAAAGTGTACGTACTAGTTTAGATATTGGCCGCTAGATGGCGGCATAAACTTTGATATTTTATAATCATAACCTATTATAACGTAACGTTTTTTTATAAATTTTGAACTTTTTGCAGAAGATATTAAAAACACATAAATATAATATAAACGCTGCAGGTTTAAGTACAAATCGATTTTTTCTTTGAATTAAATAGGTTTTTTTTCGCAAAAGGTTTGCTGCAATGCCGCAAACAAGCATTTTCATAAATTGTTCTCCTAAATGTTTTTTTGGGCATTTTCGAAATTCAGGTAAAAAGCACGGGCGAAACATAAATACTTTGTGTCGCCAAGAGTTGCGATAACATTCAAAATTAAATATTTTGGCAGTTGTTGGTGTCAACTATAGCTTTCCTTTTACTGACTGGAGCAGCTCAGAGTTGCTCCGGCGCATTACACTCGTGTTCCATTTACGTAGAGCTTATTGCGCTGGAGCTGCCCGAAAGTGCAATCCCCTTTCCCCTCAAGCACTACCTCTAGACCAGATGCAACAAGCCCTTGCTAGGTTAAGTCGACCGTTTAAATTCGTGTTGCTTTTAGGAACAGCTCCGGGCTGCTCCAAACAGTTCGCGGTGGAGTAACAAGCTCCTAAAAGGAAAGCTTCTAACATTAAACTGTCATTAGCGCCATCTTACAGCAATTGTTGGAACTAGTACGCAACTTGTCAAAGAATATAGTTCACAAACAATTGAAGGAGTGGAGACACCATTTTAATAACATCACCCTTCGAACCTAACCCCAAATTTATCAAGTGAATTTTAATCTTTGATTTTAACGGTAAAAAGAATTCCGTAGAATGGGGTGCTCCGTGTTGTTTGTGTGTGTACAGGGATATATTATTTTTATTTGCATTTTTAAATAAATACAGGTGAGTTATTAGTTACCAAACTCTGTTTGTAATACTCTTTATAATTTGTATTATTACAGGAAGTTGTATAAAAATGTCTGAAATAAATCCAAAAGCTAACCTCCAATATGATTTCGATTTGGACATCGTTAAAGAAGAAATCAAACTTGAACCCTACTTGGACGATATAAAAAGTGAATTCGGTGATGATATCCTTTACAGTACAGAACAAAAACATAACTTCAATGACACTAACACTAATTTTAGCCAAAAGTTTGGCAGGGCTACGAGGGAGGAATCTGTAATTATGAACAGTAGTGCGTACGAAATGGACAAAATAAAAGTTGAAACTATTGATACAGTCAATCCTTTTGATGGGGCTGACCAAAATAAAAATAAAGGGAAAAGTTTTGCTTGTGAAGTTTGTGAATTTAAAACGACCCGTAGATCCAATCTTCAAACTCATAAAAATATGCATTTAGTAAAAGAGGCATTTATTTGTAATGTATGTGAATATAGGACTACTATTAAAAGCAATCATGTACGACATTTGTCTATGCATACTGGAGAAAAACCGTTTGCTTGCAATTTATGTGAATATAGGAGTCTAAATAAAAGTAATCTGAACAAACATATGAGCATACATACTGGTGAAAAACCATTTGCTTGTAATTTATGTGAATATAGGGGTGTAACTAAAAGCAATCTGCAATCGCATATGAGTAATCACACTGGAGAAAAACCGTTTGCATGTAATTCATGTGAATACAGGAGTGTAAATAAATGCAATTTGAATAAACATATGAGTATTCATACTGGAGAAAAACCATTTGCTTGTAATTTATGTGAATACAGATGTGTAACTAAAAGTTGTCTGAATCGACATGTGCGTATTCATATTGGAGAAAAACCTTTTGCTTGTAATTTATGTGAATACAGGAGTGTTGTTGAAAGCAGTCTCAAACAACATATGAATATTCACACAGGAGAAAAACCATTTGCATGTAATTTATGTGAATACAGGAGTGCACTCAAAAAAAGCCTGAAATTGCATTTGAGTAATCATACAGGAGAAAAACCATTTGCTTGTAATTTATGTAAATACAGGAGTGTAACTAAAAGTAATTTGAATAGACATATGAGTATTCATACTGAAGAAAAACCATTTGCTTGTAATTTATGTGAATACAGGAGTGTAACTAAATACAATCTAAAATTGCATATGAGGATTCATACAGATACAAATTTAAAGGAGTAGTTGGGGTTAAAAATGATTTAACCTTAAAAAAACAGCATTTAAAATTAGATAACCGAATTTTGTTTGTTTTGTGCTATATTGCAACAAGCACAGTTTACAGTCATTACTAAGTTTTTGACGACTTCTTGTAAGTAATGTTTTGCCAGTTCTTTACTATGATAAATATAGGCAGCATATAAAGAATTTGCACGCATGTGGACTAGTGACTTTGTAAATAACTTTATTTAATAAATATAAAAGAAAATAATTGTTGGTAATTATTCGTTAATCATAATTTTAAAGGTTTTCAACGATATCTTAACAAGTTTTAACAATTCAATTTGATTTAGCCATTGCGTAATGGTTGAAATTTCCGTTACATCACCTTTATTTCTAAAACTGCTTCCGTTTACTTAGGCGTGGTATAATTCGGAGATGTTTCTGGCTGGATTAGCTCGCAATTTTTTTTTCATATAATATGCAAAAGATTTTCAGTAAGGTAGAGATTGGGACTATTAACCGCTTAACGCCCTTACCCAAGTTAACTAGGGAATGCTTTGCGGTTCGTTTTCCGCTAGCCCGAGTTATCTCGGTCTTAAATAAATTTTTGCGGATTTTTTCCTTACCTGTGACTGTCCGTTCTATTTGTACTATTGTTAATATGATACAACAGCTACTCACTGGAGGACGCCAAAAGCTACGATTATGCAGTGAAGACCAATGAGTAGTAGGTAAGTAAAATGCATTGAATTGAGGTGGTTTGTTCGGTTTGGCGTTTCGCAATGGAAAGTGACAGCAATTCCAAAATAAGTGGTGGTTCCGATATAAAAAAAAACTGTTAGATGTTAGTGGTAGCGTCGTTGCGATACAGACCATGAAACCGAATCCGAAACAAGTTCCAATGATTCAGTTGATCTTGTTTTAGCAAGACAGTGGTGTAGATTATGCACCAACAAGCCTGTTCCACCTACGTTTCCATTTACTGCTGCACCCACTACACATTTCATTGCAGAAGAACAAAAAAATGTCGTTGTAAATTTATTAATTTTAGAAAGTGTTTAGTTAATTATTAGAATTTGTTGTTGTTATTGTTTGTAAAGATTTTCATAATTTTAAAAGGTGCTTAAAATTCAACTTGGTGAATTTTTATATAAATTTTGAAATTCATCAAAGCGATCCCTTTTGGCGACCCTGATTTAGGAGATCTTTGGAAATTTATTTAAATTATTTAACAAAAATTGAGCTAGCTGGAAACATAATAAAATTGTATGCATTCATTTTAATTTTGAACGACATAACAATAAACACAGTTTGTGAAATAAAGCTCTCTCTCTCTGAGTTGTTAACTTGAATAGTAAACGTCTATATTATCAGGTGTTAATTTCCATCAGATGATTTTCAGAAAGACGCTTTGTGGCGAAGATACAGGGCGATAACAGTTGGGATATTTAAAAAAATTTAATGTAACGCAAAATATAAAGTTCGCTGGATTGGCCGAGGTGGACCTCACTTATGGCATGCTCGATCCCCAGACTTAAATCCATTGGATTTTTTCCTATGGGGCCATTTGAAGACATTAGTGTACACTACTCCAGTGGAAAATGAAGAAAATTTGAGAAATAGGTTAATTGATGGGTGTAATGCAATAAGAAACACTCCTGGTGTTTTTGAACGAGTTCGACAGTCAGAGAGGAGAAGATTGGATGCATGCATTCTAGCTGGTGGTAGTCATTTTCAGCAGTTTTTGTAATTAAGAATCTTGAAAGTAATAAAGTACTGTTCCTTTCCGAAAAGCTTTTATCGCCCTGTATCTTCGCAACAAAGCGTCTTTCCGAAAATCATCCAAGGACACAAAAATCTTAAAATAGCCCAAGGATTAACCCCGTTAATTTGTGCCGCGTATTTAGTAAACACCCTGTACAAAGGGTGGCTTGGTTGGAGTCAGTACTTACCCTTGAAGAAAGCGAGATTTGGCATAAAGTCTTACCTACTGTGTGAATCTAAGAGCGGATATGTATGGAATTTCTTTATTTACATTGGTATTGGACCAAGATTATAAAGACCTTCCTGTGTCTTCGCATGTAGTAGCAGGGCTGTAGATAAGGGCGGGAGGGGGGTTAGGGGGTTCAACCCCCCCCCCATGACAAAACCTTCCATGAAAAAATAAGTACCGAAATATTTTCTAAAGATATAAGATATTAATTATTGAGACTCACAACTATAACAACTATACATAAGAAGTAATATGTATAATCGGTCAAGAACGGCTATTGATGCATTTTTAAAAGCAGATGAGTAATTTTTTTCAATTATTAAGGATCTCTTACAAATATTAGCCACTTTGCCTTGCTCTACGGCAACTCCAGAAAGACCTTTTTCTACTTTAAGACGTCTAAAATGTTGGCTTAGAAATTCAATATTAAATGAACGATTAAACTGATTAGCTCTACTGTCTGTACATAGAGATATTTATACGAGGTGTATTCAAGTGCTAAGGTCTCAAATTGTTTTTCTTGGGACGGGGAGCAGATTACAAACACGCAGCTTTGTTCATTGTTGAACGCACTCTTTACGCACCTTTACTCTCTTGACCTTGCACCAAGTGATTTTTGGCTCTTCCCAACGCTAAAGGATAGTCTCTGGGGCCGCACATTTTTCTCTCGTGCTGCTCTCGCATCGGCAATTTTCCAGTGGGCTAAACAGACACCTAAAGAAGCATTCGTAGCGACTATGCAATCACGGCGTCGTCGTTGCGAGAAATGTGTACGTCTAGGGGGGAGAGTATGTTGAGAAGTGACTAAAGTTTGATGTATGTGTTGTAAGTAGTTTATAAGAAAATAAATTGGAGACCTTAGCACTTGAATGCACCTCGTATTAGTTCCTAAGATGTTATAAATAAATTTTTGCACTCCCGGGCGTAAAGTGACTAATTTTCGCCAGCAAAGAAGGGCGTAAAGTTCATTATTGCAGACCTCGGGTGCACTTTACGCTCGCGACAAATTAATTTGAAATATCACAAAAATACCTTAGTTACAATACAATTTTTATAAAATCACTCTTGACGTGAATGCGTCAATTTGACATTTTTAAAAATGCTATTCGAAAAATTTTATTAGAAATTAGAAATCAAAAAATTTAAATAAAATGCAATCCATGCAAAAAATATTTAATGTACCACAGGCATAAACTCGCTTTCCTTACGCCATTGATACATAAATAACTATTTTGTTTTTACCAACTGCTTGATGAATAATAAATAATACAGTAATGGAGTACTACATCGACCTTTATTTTTTATTTCAATTTTTTCACGTAATGACAATTGGGAAAATGCAATTTTTTTAATATATTCAACAGTAGACGTATCCCGATATTTCATGGCCCACGACATGCACATCAAATTTGTGAAAGAGTGAGATGGAACTCTAATAGTGAAACCTAAAAACATGCGGCACTCAGGAAAAAGCGCGTGAAATTTGAAATTGTTGTCCTTATGAAATTGAAAATAAATACATTTTTTATTGGCTGCCACCTATATTACAAGTTTCTCAGCTTATTATAACATAATGATAGGTTTTCACTAATATTTTTTTCATATTTTGACTTTGACAAAACGAACCTAACCTAGGTTTTGAGGTTGAGTAGTAGATGCGTTTTCTCTTTCTGTACTGAGGGCCATGAGATATCGGGATGTGTCTAACACTCATCATAACAAATATTTAAAATAATATTTATTATTTAATTGTATTTTCTGTAACAAATATTTAAATGTTAATTAGATACAAGAAAAAGAAACAGAATATTTTATTCTTCACCCTCAACGAAAACAATAAAAATATTATCCTAGATTGATTCGCTCTGAATAGAAACATACAAATTACTCGCAAATAATGCTGGCGCTGCCCAAACAGCAGTTTTGGCGCCACTTGTTACAATGGTTACCATGTATTATTACGAACAAACAAACCTCGGCGGAACTTGCCGAAATTCACCGAATGTACTATTTCGACACTGTTACATTTGGCAACCAATGAATGAATGGAATCTAGTGCTTCGGTTAAGATAATTCCTTTCTAAAACGGTTTAATTAATTGAATTTATATAATAATTATGCAAAATATTGAATGATTGTTATATTATTGATATTTTCAAGCACAAATTTAATAGGTAATTAATTTCCGTATTTTTTTCTGGGGGTGCTGTAGTGTCGCAGCGCTTATGGAACAGCCGGAACTGGTAACGACTGTAACTTGTGTTTGCTTTGCACAAAACGCAAAAAAAAACAGTTATCTTAATTTTAAATGCTATTTCTTTAAGGCTAAGTCACTTTTAACCCCAACTGCTCCTTTAAATTTGTGAATTTTTATATGTAATTTCAGCTTGCCTTTAGTTACACTCCTGTATTCACATAAATTACAGACAAACGGTTTTTCTGCAGTATGAATACGCATAATATGTTTATTCAGATCACCTTTAGTTCCACTCCTATATTCACATAAATTACAGACAAATGTTTTTTCTCCACTATGAATATTCATATGTCTTTTAAGATTGCTTTCAGCTACACTCCTGTATTCACATAAATTACAGGCAAACGGTTTATCTCCAGCGTGAATTTTCATATGCAATTTCAGCTTGTCTTTAGTTACACCCCTGTATTCACATAAATTACAAGCAAATGGTTTTTCTCCAGTATGAGTACGCATATGTTTATTCAGATAACCTTTAGCTACACTCCTATATTCACAAAAATTACAGGCAAACAGTTTTTCTCCAGCATGAATATTCATGTGTGTTTTTAGATTGCTTTTTCTTGTACTCCGATATCCACATACGTTACATAGAAACGGTTTTTCTCCAGTATGAATACTCTTATGTCTATTCATATCACCTTTAGTTACACTCCTGTATTCACATAAATTACAGGCAAACGGTTTTTCTCCAGTATGAATACACATATGTTTATTCAGATTACTTTTAGAAGTAGTCCTATATTCACATATATTACAAATGAAAGGCTTTTTTATTAAATGCATATTTTTATCAGTTTGAAGATAGGATCTACGAGTTGTTGTAAACTCACAAACGTCACATGTAAAACTTTTCCCTTTATTTTTACTCTGGCCATCCACTTCAACTGGATCGGTTGTTTCAACTTTTATTTTGTCTGTTTTATGTGCACTGCTCTTTATAATTACAGTTTCATCCTTCGTATTCCATCCAAAGTTTTGGGTATTATTAGTGTTAGTTTCATTGAAGTTGTATTTTTGTTCGGTATTGTAAAGGATATCGTCACCGAATCCACTTTGTATATCGTCCAAGTAAGGTTCAAGTTTGATTTCTTCTTTGACAATATCCAAATCGAAATCATATTCGAGGTTAGCCTTTAAATTTATTTCAGACATTTTTTTATACAATTTCCTGTAATAATACAAATCACAAAGAGTATTGCAAACAGTGTTTGGTAACTAGTGACTAACCTGTAATTACTTAAAAATACATATAAAAATGTATCCTGCACACGAACACAACAGACAAGCAGCGGATAATAATAATAATAAAGCAATAAACGTCCGACACTCACAGCAAGAAGCATGAAAACAGAAGAATAATTTAACTTTTGGAAGTGGTTATTATATCGGGGCTCGGCACCGTAGGCGAATATACAAGGTGGCTATTTCTCCTTTGAGAACAAAAAAATCTAGAAGTAAAAAACATTTTTCTTCAAACGTCAGAAAAACACGACTTTGTGTCCTTGGATACACACAGTTAAACATTCACTTTTACTCCTAGGAGTAAAAGTGACATAAACATTCACTTTTACTCCTAGGAGTAAAAGTGACACTTAATGAGCCAATGGCAACTCGTAATTTTTATTTTTTATAACAAAGCAACGACAGCTGGTATGACGTTCATTTTTGACTTTTTTTAAATTTTCTTGCTGAATTGCTTTTAATTTATGCGTTTGAAGAAAAAATAACATGTGTTATTCGGAGTAAAAGTGATTTTGTGTGCCTCGCACGAATGTCCGACTCGCTAGCGCTCGTCGTTCAAACGTCATGCTCGGCACACAAAATGACACTTTTACTCCTAATAACACAATATACTATTTCCGAACAGATGGAAGCTATTATTGAATATTTCAAAAACAATAAAATATTATTAACTGGAAAGTGTCATCCTAATGCCGCACAAGAAGTTGAACAAAAATGGGACGAATTAACTCTTATTTTAAATAATATTCCTTGTGGAGCTAGGAAAGACAAATCTTTCAAATTCATTGATAAAATTGAAATGAAAATTAATTCCAATCAAGTCCATAATTTATCAGGCTGCAGTTATCACTTCAATATTTTTTGCAAGTGTAGTGCTTGTTATACTCTAAACAACCAGCAAAAAGTAATTGCTATCTTAAAGATTGGTATAGCAAAAAATTGTTAAAATGACAGATGAAATTGTTACAACTCAGTGTTAGTGAATACAAAATTTAAGCAATCTTGCTACATAGCAAGAAATCATTATTTTCTAAATCTACAGAATGAGATGAACAATCATTTTTGTTTAGTAATATACAGGGTGCTCCTAAAATGCTTTAAAAGCTTCATGTAAACGTTTTATTTTGTGAATTCTTAAGACAAAACTGCAAGAAAAAATTTGCTCCGCAGCTTAGTTTTCTTGTACGAGGGTGTTAAAGTTCATATCTTTAGTAGGTAGGTACTGAAATTTATTGAAGTTTAGCCAAACGATTATGAGAAATTAATATTATGTTCGAAAATAGAACCACGGGACCGCGGTTAGTTTTTTCAGGAAACCGGTACTATTTACGAACGCGGTTCCTGAACGCTGTGGTCAAATCTGCGTACCACAGTAACCGCGATTTGAATGCGGTTGCGTGGTAAAATATTGTGACATAACCTTAAACTCACAACTACTACACACTACAGACCATTCGCGCAAGAAAGTGACAGTTGTTTTATAGGTTATCTGTAACCACGCCGTTCGAAAATAATAACGCGAACCGTAACCGTTCAGGAACCTCGAACCACAGTATACATAACATGTTATGTATACTGTGCTCGAACCATAACCGCGGTCCTGTGGTTCTATTTTCGAACATAATATAAATTTGACAGAAAAAAAATATTTGAGGTTGTGAAGTCTAAACAAGTTAGCGAGTTTGATGGAGGTAGGCCCAAAGTACGGTAAAGAAAAATACTTGTTGTTGGTTGCCGGAGTAGGTAATGTCTAAGTTGGTGGATTTTTTTAAATAAAAGGAATGTTGTATTTTGAGGAATAATTTATTAATAATATCTGCCGGATAATTGTTGTCACGGGCTACGGTATTAATCGTTTTGATTTCCGAATGAAAATCTGATTGATTGAGGGGGTAACTGAATAGTCCGTTAAAGAAAAATCTGAAGGAAGCAAGTTTGTGAGAAAAAGGATGAAAAGAATCAAAGGGAATAACATTGTCAGTGGTGGTGGGTTTTCTGTAAATGTTAAAGGCTAAATGGTTGTCTAAACGAGTGATCATTATGTCAAGGAAGGGTAGTTTGTGGTCTTTTTCTATTTCAAAAGTGAATTTAATATTCGTGTGAAAAGAATTGAGAATATATACAAACACGTCATCCACGTAACGACGCCAAAAAAGAAAATGATTAATCAGAGTGGGATTAGTGAAAACATTCAAAGTGATTCATAAAAGGTTCGGCAATTAGAGGTGATAAGTTAGAGCCCATAGGAAGTCCTGATTTTTGGATGGTAATAGAATTATTAAAACTGAAGAAATTTTGATTAAAACAAAGTTTAAGAAGAATCAAAATGGTTTGGGCTTGGATATCGGAAAATTCAGAATTATTTAATTGATTTGAAATAATATTAAAGCATTCGTCAGTGGGGATACTAGGAAATAAATTGGTGACATCAAATGAAACAAGAAAGCAATCATTAAGTAAGTGAAAATTGATAAGTGAATTGATAAGTTCATTAGAATTCTTGAACGAGAAACTATTTTCATATGTGATGAGTTTGAGTAGAAAAGAATTTAAAAGGGGTGCCAATTTGGAGACAGGAGTGTTAGCAAAAGAGCAAACAGGTCGAATGGGAGTTTGACAGCGGCGCGGCGGTGATGTGTTTGGAGTAATTTATGTCTGTGGGGTTTTTGGGGTTAGAAAACCTTTTGGAAGTTATGTTTTCTTTTAAATTATGACAATGGAAAGGAGAATAAAGCTTAAAACCCTAAATAGTCATATAACATGTAAAATTTGTCGAGGTTATTTAATAGATGCAACTACAGTTACAGAATGTTTACATACATTTTGCAAAAGTTGCTTGGTAAAGCATTTAGAGGAGAATAATAATTGTCCAACATGCAATATTGTCATACATCAATCGCATCCCTTACAGTATATCAGTTTCGATCGTACTATGCAGGACATCGTTTATAAGTTAGTTCCTGATCTTCAGAAAAATGAAATAAATCGTGAACGCGAATTTTATAGACTACGTGGTTTACCTTGTCCAAAAGATATTCCACCAAATCCAGGGGAGGTGGATGAAGATAAGCCTGCTAGTGATGTACATGCCGAGTCCGATTATCATCGACAAGATGAACAAGTAAACGTTTGTTTGGAATGTATAAGTTCTAACCTAAAAACCCTTAAACGAAGATTTATTCGTTGCTCCGCACAAGCTACAATTCTTCATTTAAAGAAATTTGTGGCTAAGAAAGTCCTTAATGGGATGGAGAAATATAGAGATATTGATATCCTGTGCAATGCTGAATTATTAGGAAAGGATCATACTTTGAAATTTGTATATGTAACTCGATGGAGGTTTCAAAATCCACCGCTAATATTACAATATCGCCCCCGTATCGATTTATAAACGAAGCGCAGAAGCGCGTTTGAAAATATCGCTTATAGGGAAACTGGTTATGTGTTAACGTGTCGCCTACAACGTAATAATGGCTAAGGTAAAACATAAATGACTTTGAACAGTGTCACCTGCAACGTAAGTGATAATTTAGGTAGGTAGCATGAGAATTTTGTGGAAACAATCCTTCGAGAAATTAGTTAATTTTATTTTACGTAATGATTGCTTTCTTGTTTCATTTGATGTCACCAATTTATTTCCTAGTATCCCCACTGACGAATGCTTTAATATTATTTCAAATCAATTAAATAATTCTGAATTTTCCAATATCCAAGCCCAAACTATTTTGATTCTTCTAAAACTTTGTTTTTTAATAATTCTATTTTCATCCAAAAATCAGGACTTCCTATGGGCTCTAACTTATTACCTCTAATGGCTGAACTTTTCATGAATCACTTTAAATTGAACCATGTTTTCACTAACCCCACTCTGATTAATCATTTTCTTTTTTGGCGTCGTTACGTGGATGACGTGTTTGTAGTTTTTAAAGGTTTTTTAATTGAATTAAATAATTGTTTATATATTCTCAATTCTTTTCACACTATTGAAATAGAAAAAGACCACAAACTACCCTTCCTTGACATATGATCACTCGTTTAGCAACCATTTAGCCTTTAACATTTACAGAAAACCCACCACCACCGACCATGTTATCCCCTTTGATTCTTTTCATCCTTTTTCTCACAAACTTGCTTCCTTCAGATTTTTCTTTAACAGACTTTTTAGTTACCCCCTCAATCGTTCAAATTTTCATTCGGAAATAAAAACGATTCATACCATTGCCGGTAACAACAATTATCCGTCAGATATTATTAATAAATTATTCCTCAAAATTCGACATTCCTTTTATTTGAAAAAATCCACCAACGTAGACATTACTCCGGTCATCAACAACAAGTATTTTTCTTTACCGTACTTTGGGCCTACCTCCGTCAAACTCACTAACTTTTTTAGACTTCACAACCTCAAAATTTCTTTTTCTGTCAAATTTAAACTCCATAATCTTCTGGTCCACAATAAAGATTAGTACATAGAACCTTAGATCATATATACTACATAGATAGAGTATTGGGCTATTGGGTCATCAAAAGTGTGCCAACATAAGTGACAAAGAAGAATAGCAGCTGCACCGTAAAGATTTACGGATCATGCGCATTTGTATAAATTATCTGTACACGCTTTAGATCAACCAGTAGAAGCTTTCCTTTTAGGAGCTTGTTACTCCACCGCGAACTGTTTGGAGCAGTTGGGAGCTGTTCCTAAAAGGAACACGAATTTAAACGGTCGACTGGGGTTTGTAGTGGGAGGTACGACAAACCTAACGACAATTGGCTATTTGTGGAAATCAACGAAATAAAAAAAGAAGGACGGACCATAACACCAACAGTATGCAATTTAGATGGTGTATCAATATGGCGGATTTTAGAAGCTCATTGGCTGAGAACACTAAATACGTCAACTGTCAAAGACAAAAACGTAAACAAACAGTTAGACTACCAATAAAAACTCGTGCCGGTTGGTGTTTCAATATGGCGTGTGTGACGTATTTCCGTTGCACTTGTAGTTGCACTATAATACCTTAGTTTCCTGCCTTCTTTTTTTATTTCGTTGCTGGAAATTAGTACATAACCTTCATTTATTCTATTTTTTTACTAAGAAAAATGTCGAATATGATTTTGCAGGTAATTATACAGGTAATGAAATAAATATGTATTTCGTTAAATTAATGATGATTGACAGGAATTATTGGAATGTTCTTTTACGCCCTGGTCGGATTCTGAAAATTGGTGTTGTTACTAGGTAGGGCAAGGTGGGGCAAAGTGACAATGCGGGGCAAAGTGAAAAATCCATATAATAATAGTATTGTAGGGGCATCTGTTTTCGAAGAAACATAATTTGTGTCCAATTGCCGGCCTGCTTTAGTAAGTTAAGTTTCAAGAAGCATGGTACACGCTTCGCCGCATCAGAATAAAAAAATAGTTTTATCTATCAGCAGATGTAAGATTTCGAGGGAAGTAACAAAGTAATTATTAATATTTATAAAATCTAACTTTAAATTCATAGTATGGAAACATGGGAGTTTCTAAAATATAATGAGACAATGTTCGATTTTGTAGTTTAAATTTTTGTGAGTTGGCGTCAAATTTTGTACTTCAATGAGAAATGCTTTGAGTATATATATACATGGAGAGGGAAAGCCGTATTCAAGTCCACAGTCGAAGTTGTGTCCAACATCTGTGCAACAAGGATGGATAGAGTCGTACCCAAGTGCGATATGCGCGTGTGCCAGGACAAACTTTTAGGCGGGAATTTGAAATATTCTGTTTTCTAAATCAAGAACCTACTTTGGCGAAGTACGGTTTCACATGCCCCGCCTAGTTTTACAACATCTTCAGAAGGGCTAACGCTAACGCATGCGCACAATTTATTTCGGTGCGAGTGCAGGTATAGATTCTTTCTCTCTTTGATGGACACACTTTTACCGGGTTTGTTCCCTCTCCATATCTATATACTCAAAGGAGAAATGGGACAAAGTAAAAAATAAGCTAAGGCTAAAGTTTATGAGCAACTATAGAGGGCACTTGGACATATTTGTATTTCCGGAAGTTGAAGATACGAGCAGTTTTTGGAAAGGAAATATTGGGTGTTTTGATAAAAAAAAATTGTAATGCTTCTCCATGGCAAAATAAGATTTCAATAAACATGTTCTAGGTAATAAGAAATGGATTTAGTATGTTTTTGGCAATTAAAACTGTAAAAAAATAGACTGGTAGTTTTATTAATGTAATTTCGTTACAATAAACGAGATATAAGCTGGTCAATGAAAAATCAGACACCCTGTATATTACTTACTAATATACAGTGCAAGTGTAAAGTCTGGAACTATCGCAATAAATCTTTTATTAAACGTTTTTGAAAAAAATCCTCGAACACGTCAATTTTTATCTTAAATGAGACATATTTTACTGTAATCGTCACTTAAAGATCGTCTTTTGTTTTTGAGTTATGACGTAAGCGATAATTTTTTTAAATGGAAACCCTAATGTTTTATGATGAATTTGGAAAGAGCATGAAATTCTAAGACCAAATATGCTAAAAAAGTATGGTACTGTATTTTGAAATTTTCGAGATAATTGCCGTTAAAGTTTTAAAACAAAAATCTAATAACAATCAAGAGTTCCAAGTTTTAATAAAAAAATCAAGTAGCCATGTAACAATTGACAGCGTTAAAATTATGACAGTTCTTTATCAGTTTGTTTATTTGTTTTTATTGCGGGCTTTTTTACGTAATTCAGTCATTGACCTATTTGACGTGTTTTCGATTTTTCATTACTATTATGTACAATATCTTCCAAATAGAAAAATACAATATCACACTTTTTTATCATATTTGGTCTAAAAATTTCATGTTTTTTCCAAATTCACCATAAAATTTTGGGTTTCCATTTAAAAAAATTATCGCTTACGTCATAACTCAAAAACAAAACACGATCTTTAAGTGACGATTACAGTAAAATATGTCTCATTTAAGATAAAACTTGACGTGTTCGAGGATTTTTTTAAAAAACGTTTAATAAACGATTTATTGCGATAGTTCCAGACTTTACACTCGCACTGTAGAATACATATACATTCAACAAATAATTACTGCATTTAATAACAATATATCAATAAGTTCTTACTATTTTAAATTTGCTTTAGAATTAATCATATGGTAATCGTTTCTTTATCTATAGTGTTAGCTTTTCATAGAATAATAAATCGAAGAAAATTGAAATTGTTTTAATTGGTCAGTGCTGTAGTATTAGCAGTTTTTAATTGTGTAATATTTTTAGAAAATGAAACCAAGCCACAAGAAATGCGTTGTTATAGACTCATAGTGGTGGTAGTGATGTTATACATCACGGTTTTCCAAACCCTGTAATAGACGCAGTTAGATTTAAGCAATGGTTGTTGTTATGTGGAAATCGATCACTTTTAAAACTAAAGTGCACCACTGTTCATCGGCTCAGGACAGTATGTTCGCAGCACCTTGAGCAATATTATTTAATAAAACAAAGGACAGGAAGGCTGCAGGTGCATGCGATGCCCACAAAAACTTTGCCTGGTAATAAAACAATTATTATATAACATAATTACCTTTTTTTGTTGTAGAACCTATATCTATGGATGAAATTCAATTACCATCTCTTACAGTAGCGCCCCAGAAGCCTATTAATATATAACTGTGCCTGTCACATTTGAACCATTTTGAGAAAATGTGATATCTTCTGAAATGCCTTCTCCGAGGAAACATGTTTCTCCTGAAAAGCAAGGTAGGTACCTACGAATTTTGTTGTTTTTTAAAATGATCTTTTCATCTTTTTTTTTATAGACCAACCAGTGGCAGCCAAAAGGCAGACATTAGAACCAGTACCCAGTCCATCTTGGGCAGAACCCTGTATTTCTGGAGCAGAGTTGTTAGGGTATGTCACACCTCCACCTGTGGCAGTTCGCTCTTTACGACGTAAGTTTATTTACTTTATTCAAATATAAATAATACAAAACATTATTATTCTATTATTTTACTTACAGAATTCAAAAGAAATGTGGATCCCATAAATAGTAACTCAGATACAACCCAAATACCTAAAATCTAAAATAAATTATTTACAGAACATTTTTTGAGCCTTGTTCGAGTATCTCGCAAAGAGCAATTAACGCCCACGGCAAAAATTTTACGGAAGGAAATATACATTCTAAGGCTGACAAACTTGCTTAGGTGACATACTGCATACTGGGGAGTTTTCTGTTGCTCACGCCTTTGGTATCGCTACAGAAGTAAGCCAAGACGATGATATCCTTAGGCTTAAATATTGTAGTAATAGTTTTATTGCTATCATTAATTCTATTTATAATCACTTACTGTATATATTACCTCACATTTTATATTCAAAAAATCTTTCGAAAAACTTGGTTGCCCATCTTCGGAGAGTTACTAAATTTAATTTTAATCATTGTGAGCACAGAAGCCAACTACAAAATGAGATATTCATGTATTTTACATGTTTTGTTTTACGTAACTATTGTAAGACCTTAAATAGAATCTTAATAGGAAAACAAAGTGTTTCTGTGAATGCAGATAATTTACAACGCAAAGTAGCGGAATGTATAATTGGCCCAATATTTTTCCATGAAACTGTTAATGCTGAAAGGTATTGAAATATTTTGACTGAGTTTATTAATCAGTTTCATGAAGATTAACTACAACAGGGCTACTATCAACAAGATGGGGCCACTTCCCACACAACTGAAGAAATCAGTTACTGTCTTCGTAAATTTTTCGACGATCGAATAATTAATTTACGATCAAATCCAGAATTTTCACCCATCATCCGACTTGACTATTATTTTAGATTCCTTTACCTGAAAAATAATATATACAGGATACCCATTCATAATATTCAGGAATTACAAAAAAAATGTGTCAATATAACCCTACAAATGGTTTTAACAGAATGAAATGGCGTGTTATTTGTGCCTTCAAGAAAATGGGAATCATTTTAAACAACTCTAGTTTTTACACCATATGATTATAATTGCCTGTTATTGTTGTAAATTGAAATAAAACACGTTTTTTCTCCAAAAATTAATATATTCTTACGGTAATATTGTTTCATAACCATCTTGCGCTTGCGCACACCGGGCTCACCCGCTCACCATTTGCTGTGAAGGAGTTGTGTCTACACTCCAACCAACGGTAAAACGGCCTACAGAGCAACTAGAAACCTGATTGATTACTTTTAGATTAAAATAAAATAAGGGAATTACTAACGCCACATGTAGCATTGACATTTAAGACGTTGCATTGTTTTTAGTGCAAATTCTAAATCTCGCAGTAGAGATTATTTTTGTTTGTCGTGGCCAACCCGAGGGTTAGCCATTTTTTTGAACTCGCGGTATAAATTTGACGATTGTAAATATATGTAGGATTCAATGGTCTGGTTAATCATTATAATTGCTTAAAACAGGTTCAAATCATATTATAGTAAAATTTTTAATGAATGTACCATCGCGTTCAAAGAATACTGGTACAGTGTGTTACTGCAGACACTTCCAAAACTCAAAATTTGATGTAGACACTTCCACACACTTCTTTTGTGTGTAAATCGGATATGTCAAATAGAGGTTAAGTATTTGTCAAACTGACAAGTTTTTTAGATTTTTCATAGAACTGTCACGTTGATGTTTCAAGGTCATAGCCTGCTAACGCAATTGATTATGTGACTTCAAACCAAATTTAAACAGCCAAAATTTCGCTGTACCAGTATTCTTTGAACGCGATAGTACAGTTGTGGACAGAAAAAAATAGGACAGTGTTTTTTTTCTAGTTTAAAATGGCCCCTGTGTTGTAATTTGATTGCAAGTCAATGTGACAAATATCATAATTATAAAGCCAAAATCAAGTAACTAAATTTTATAGAATAAAGTTTACTTGATTTTTCGAGTTGTCCTATTTTTTTCTGTCCACAACTGTACATATTTGAATTTAGAAAATCTGTAGGTATGTATGTAGTACCATCCCTAATCACAGTAATCAGGGGTATCATGTACCATATTATTTTCTACGTTCACATTTTTTATTGTAAGTGTTCCCCACAAAGAAATGATTCTTTACCAATTTGATCTTTGATCTCGGATTAGGCAGAGCTCTAATCAATTAAGAGTCTAGTTTTTATTTTTGAGAGAAATTTTAAATCACCTTCTAAAATTGTCTACGGCGTCGATATAATAACCACTTCTTAAGTTATTTTCTGTTATTGATTGCTGCTTTATTTAGGCACAGTATATACTGTGATTTAGGTACCAATAAATTAGAATATCCCAAGTTGCTTATTGCTTAGTGTTTTGCTGTTTTGTGTCTGTGCAGGGATATACCTGTATTTATGTACGAGTATTTTTAAATAATTACAGGTTAGTCATTAGTTAACAAACGCTGTTTACAATACTCTGTGATTTGTATTATTACATTACAGAAAATAGTATTAAAAATGTCTGAAATAAGTTCAAAGACTAACCTCGAATATGATTTCGATTTGGACATCGTTAAAGAAGAAATCAAACTTGAAACCTACTTGGGTGATATGAAAAGTGAATTTGGTGATGATGTCCTTTACAATACGGAACAAAAGCATAACTGCAATGAAACTAACACTAATTTTAGCCAGAACTTTGCGCAGAGTATGTGGGAGGAAGCTGCAGTTATAAAGAGTAGTGCACATGAAACAGACAAAATAAAAGTTGAAACAACTCATACAGTTGATATAGATGACCAAAATAAAAATAAAGGGAAAAGTTTTTCATGTGATGTTTGCGAATTTAAAGCAACCCAAAGATCCAATCTTCAAACTCATAAAACTATGCATTTAATAAAAAAGCCATTTATGTGTAATGTATGTGAGTTTAGAACTACTTCTAAAAGCCAGTTTAAATGGCATTTGTGTATGCATACTGGAGAAAAACCATTTGCTTGTAACTTATGTGAATACAGGACTGCAACTAAAAGTAAGTTGAACTCGCATATGAAAATTCATACTGGAGAAAAACCATTTGCTTGTAATTTATGTGAATACAGGAGTGTAGCAGAAAACAATCTTAAAAAACATATGAAGATTCATACGGGAGAAAAACCATTTACATGTAATTTATGTGAATACAGGAGTGTGACTAATTATAGTTTAAAATTGCACATGAATATTCATACTCGAGAAAATCCGTTTGCTTGTAATTTATGTGAATACAGGACTGCAACTAAAAACATGCTGAAATTGCATATGAGTAATCACACTGGACAAAAACCATTTACTTGTAATTTATGTGAGTACAGGAGTGTAACTAAAAGTAGGTTGAAATTGCATATGAGTAATCACACTGGAGAAAAACCATTTGCTTGTAATTTATGTGAATACAGGAGTGTAACTAAAAGTAAGTTGAAATCGCATATGAAAATTCATACTGGAGAAAAACCATTTGCATGTAATTTATGTGAATACAGGAGTGTAGCTGAAAAAAATCTTAAAAGACATATGAATATTCATACGGGAGAAAAACCATTTGCCTGTAATTTATGTGAATACAGAAGTGCAACCAAAAAAAGTCTGAAATTGCATTTGAGTAATCATACAGGAGAAAAACCATTTGCTTGTAATTTCTGTAAATACAGAAGTGTAAATAAAAGTAATTTTAATCAACATATGAGTATTCATACTGGAAAACCATTTGCTTGTAATTTATGTGAATACAGGAGTGTAACTAAATACAAGCTAAAATCGCATATGAGGACTCATACAGATACAAATTTAAAGGAGTAGTTGGGGTTAAAAATGATTTAACCTTAAAAAACAGCAATTAAAATTAAGATAACCGTATATATTCTTTTGTTTTGTGCTATACTGTAGCAAGCACAAGTTACAGCCGTTACTAAGTTTTTGACAACTTCCTGTAAGTAATTTTTTGCCAATTTTTTACTACGATAAATATGGACAACAAATAAAGAATTTGCAGGCATGTGGACTAGTGTTTCTTAAATATTTGTTGAAGTTAGTAAAGGAAAGCTCTTTAGAAAATACTTCAAACTTTTAAATTCCTTTCTAGCTAATAAAATTTTAATAAAGATGCTTTAAAGATATGATTGTATAGGATGCTGATAAACGATTGATTCGCGCATTTCTTAGTTGCAACGAATTTCCAAAAGGTTAAGAACCTAAAATTGATACAGTCGCTTCAATAGCTGTTTGTACAATGAGATCGGAAAAGTGCATTTTTTCGATTCTAAACGTGAGATTGGTGATCGAGGCGAAGCCGAGATCAAAAACACGAATGGAAAAAACACTTTTTCGAACGAATTTTACAAAAAATTAGAGGTGAAATGAATATTCGGTTAACTATTCGGCAGTCGTAATATCCACATTTTTATAAAACTGTGTTTTGATAATCGCGATGAAAAATAATATATTTGTCACATTTCTTAGTTGCAATGAATCTCCAAAAGGTTAAAATTTGATGAACCTAAAATTAATAAAGTGAACTTTGTAGCTTCAAAATATAGTGTGGTATGTTTCATACGTTTTTGAGCGAAAAAGCGAGCTAAAAGCCACATTACATGGTTTTCTTGCTTTAGCTTTTTCTTATTATTATTAATACTTTAAAAATCGCAATGAGAAATTACATATTTGTCACTTCCTCGTAAAGGCTTTAATCTTCTATGTTACCGGCTACAATGTGTCAGGACCGATACCTTTATCTTAATTTTTCATTGAACAGCTAGCGCTTGCAATAGGTTTATAGTATAGTTTGCTTTTTGATTCGATTTCTATAATAACGATAAAAATACTTCATATATCTTGCAAACAAGGTGACTGATTTTAACCAGAACTGTTCCTTTGAGTTTGTATTGGTTTGTATATAAAAACGCTCTTGAAAAACATTTGGGCATTAAACGAATTATACGTCTTGGTTTTGAACAGTAGATGGAATAATATATACTTATTGTGAATGATTAGATTTTGAATCTTTATCTGTAGATTGACTTAGGAACAAATCTAATTAAATAAATAAGATTTCACATACAATTTTGTAAATAACTTTATTTAATAAATACATATAAAAAAATAAATGTTGGTAATTATTCTTTAATTATAATTTTAAAGGTTTTCAACGATATCTTAACAAGTTTTAGCAATTCAATTTGATTAGGCCACGTGTAACGGATTTTTTTTTTATTAAATTTTGATACTCTTTTGGCATGAATGCACTCCAAATTTGAGTGAGCCGTTCTTTTAATTCGGAGATGTTTCTGACTGGATTAGCTAGCAATTTTTTTTCATCATATGCAGGTTTTCAGTCAGGTAGAGATTGAGGCTATTAAAGGTTAACCTAGCAATTTAGTATCGTATTGCGACAACCATCCTTTTGACTATTTTAACCTTAGAGTAAATAGTACAGCGCAATCCAAATTGATTGAAGACAGGTTGAATTTCCCGCCACATTAAATTATTGTCACGTTGGTGATAAGAATTTATCATTATTTATTTTTCAGTGGCGTCTCATATGGGGGTAGTATAGATGTATTAGAAAATTGCCTTAAAAATTATTAATTGTCGATTATCATTCCTGAAAAAATAAACAGCGTAGTAATAATAATACATAGTAACAACACAGATATAAATTTATACATATATTTAGTTTGGCTATACAGAATGAAACAAAGCCCAACGACGTAAACAAGAAAGTAACGAGTCGACACTGTAGTTTGACAGAACATATTTCAATACCGCCAGGTTAATAACGTGAAAAACACTAAAACATGCGGCGGGAAATTCAACCTGTCTTCAATTAATTTGGATCTCCCGTATAGATGCTACAGTAGTTATTACTGTTCAGCACTTTTAATTGGAAAGCATTAAAATAACACCTTGCATATAAATCTGTATATGGGGTACTTATAACCGGTAAATTAACGTATATTGGGTAATTTAGAGAATTGCTGGAATCTAACTTCAAATTCATCAAGCAAATTTTGACAGTAAAAAAAATTCCGGACGATGGAGGGCTCAATTGTCGACAGGCTATTAATTTCCTGAATCTAGCCAAGACGTGATTTGTAATTCCATAGTCATCTGAGAAAATGACTTTAGATTGGATAACTTAACATTATCTGTTAGGTTTATTATTTATTTATCTGTAAAATTTTGACGGAGTCAGTTGAGAGTCCCTGTAGGCGGATTCTGATTGCTATCGTCTTGACTTAGCCGCTGCGTTTAAGCCATTTTTCCGAGATGGAGCGATTCCTGATGCAACACTAATAAAACTATTAACGCAAGCGATTTCGTTTGTGCTTTCACAAATGGCGTGAAGTCAGCAGCACCTAACGGGGTGCATGTATTTCTATAGGGGGGTGGCCTGGCAAAACACTCTTCTTCTTCCACTTTTTATGTAGGCTTTGCCTGTTTCGTTGACATATCTCCTTCAAGGAGGCGTTCCGAGTGAAGATGAACCCCAACTTTCGATCCAACACTTATTAGGTGGTCTATCGGAATTCCTGTTTTAAGAATTGTTGGTAAACGGTCTTCTGTCATTCGTCTCACATGTGCATTCCACTCTTTTCAACATTGTTTTGTGAATTTTACGATGTTCTGTATTTTACATTCTGTTCGGATGTCTTCATTGCGCCTTCGATCTGTCAGTATATTACCTGTGATTGCTCTGAGTGTTGCCATATCAGTTGTTTGTAGCATACACTTTGTTCTTTGGGTATGAGCTCGTGTCTCCCCTGCTTATGTTATTAGCGGTCTTGCTACATTCTTATATATCTTAACTTTATTTTCAACGCTCATATATCTATTTTTCCAGAACACGTCCCGTATAAGTAGTCTGATATTCTTGCACCTTTAATTGTTTGGCATTGTACTTCTCTAATAAGGTTGTGATTACTAGTTATTTCCACTCCTAAATAAGTGTCTTTTTCCTTAGATACCTGCATGTTCCATAATTTTGGGGTAGTAACAAACTGATGTAATAACCTTTGCAGATCATCCTCTCACTCTTAACGGCACAAAACACTACCATAAAAGGTTTCGTTTGTGCTCTCAAAAGTGGCGTGAAGTCAACAGCGCATAAGCGGGTGCGTTTATCTCGTCGGTAAGGGGGTTGTCGGGCAAAAAGAACAGCTAACGGCACAAAGAGGAGAAAGGGCAAATATGACACTTAATTCTAATTATATTTTAAGGAAGTGTCATCTTACCATGTCTTTTGGCAACTCTGAGCAAAATATGGAGTATTCTTTATCGAAAAATATCTAAAAATCGGAATTGAAGTTGATGCTGTTTGAAAAGGAGGAATCCATTAAGCCGGTAATCTTTAAATGATAATGTCATATCTAAGTGACACGAATGATTCTCATGCATACCAAACGATTTATTATGCTATTTGATAAGCTCATTAAAATTTTTAAATCGATTCTTGCTCAAATAACTTAAAAAAAGGCTTTGATTATATCAGGGCCACCTTGAATCTTTTATTGATTATAAGGTTTTGTATAAAGATGTAATAAAATCAAACCACTTCATGTAATAATGCGTTAAACACAATCGACAAAACTGTAACTAAATTTTGGATTTATCACCCAAGGGAAAGGATGGTGATTTTCATAACAATTATATTCGTGAAGCAACAGTAGTTACATTGCCGTTTAAATCAAATGTTATTCCTCAGGGTTTATATAAAACTCTCGCCACTAAAAGATTGATGTCGCTCAAGAAAAAATTAAGTAGAAATGTTGTAGGTCATGCAGGTACAGAAACTCGCTTCGCTCGTTTCTGTAACGTCCTGCATTCGTTTCGAAATCGCTACCTTCCCGCACTTGTTATGAAAATAACTATTCCCGTTCTCGCATGAGGCGAAGCCGAACACGAGAATTGCCACGCTCGAACGGGAAAAGCCTTGTTTCTCGCCTCGTAATAAAATATATTTAATCAATTATTTATTTAGGGAATATTTTCATGAAACCGTTTATTAAAGCACGTTTGTATTATTAATATGATTTTTCAATGAAAATTGTCGTTAAATAAAAAAGTAGAATGTTTGAATTATAGCATCATTTTGTAACTAAAAATGTTCCAAAAAGATATTGTTGTTTTTTTATCGTGCAAATTTATTTTTATTAGAATTTTGGGAAATGGTCAATAACGTAAAAATAACAGAAATAAATAATTTTGGAGATTACATGTAATTTCCACGGCACCTGCTGTGCAAAGACTTTTTGATCATACGATATTTATAGGTCATGGAATGTGGATGACCTGTTAGTTAGAGTAGAATCAAAACGAGAAGGACATATACGACATGTATGTACGTCACGCGGCGGGAAAATTTCAGTGGCGAAACGCAAGATTTTGAACTAAGCTAAATACGAAACAAACACAACGAACGCCAATGACAAACAATAAAGAGTTTCCCCTTCCGTAACAATTTGAACTAGCCCTAACGCTTTCTGAGGTCTACGGCGGATAGTCATCTGAGTGACCTCTGAGTGCTGTTTTCGTGTATTCGTTTTAATTCTACTCTACACTTCATGCAGCATAGATGGTGCAATGCGGTTTTACAATTTAACATAGAGCATAATTTTCTATTAGAGAGTGTTCTGTGGGTCGTACACGTACCTACCTACACACACACCCTATATACGTGGTTCAGCATATGGGTATTAAACAGCGCACCAATCACCTAACTGGCAGAGTCGGACCGGTTTGTGCATTGCACCCGTAAAGACCACATACACTAACGCATCAGCCTCGACGCCGAAATGTAAGAGGTTATAGATACAGGATACAGATAGGTATACGGTATACCTGTGACCTATGACTATCATTACACAGAAGAATTACCACCAAAGTCACCAATTTTTTTCATTGTCAACAGTCAATCATTTATATCTTGCCCGATACAAGGTACCTAATTAATTAAGGTACATACTGTTGTAGAAATCGGTTTGCATATAAATTTTTATGTGCCGCTATATTCTTTACTGGTCTCGAATTAGGCAGAGCTCTAATCAATTAAGAGTCTAGTTTTTATTTTATAGGAGAAATTCATAGTCAACTAAAATCTACGACTTTTAAATCGCCTTGTAAAATTGTCTACGGCAGTACGGCGTCGATACAATAACCACTTCTTAAGTTATTTTCTCTTAATGATTACTGCTTTATTTACCATTAAATTAGAATATCCCTTGTTGCTTATTGTGTTATTGTTTAGTGTTTTGCTGTTTTGTGTCTGTGCAGGGATATACTTGTATTAATGTACGAGTATTTTTAAATAATTACAGGTTAGTCATTAGTTAACAAACGCTGTTTACAATACTCTGTGATTTGTATTATTACATTACAGAAAATTGTATTAAAGATGTCTGAAATAAGTTCAAAAGCTAACCTCGAATATGATTTCGATTTGGACATCGTTAAAGAAGAAATCAAACTTGAACCCTACTTGGGCGATATGAAAAGTGAATTTGGTGATGATGTCCTTTACAATACGGAACAAAAGCATAACTGCAATGAAACTAACACTAATTTTAGCCAGAACTTTGGACAGAGTATGTGGGAGGAAGCTGCAGTTATAAAGAGTAGTGCACATGAAACAGACAAAATAAAAGTTGAAACAACTCATACAGTTGATGTGGATGACCAAAATAAAAATAAAGGGAAAAGTTTTTCATGTGATGTTTGCGAATTTAAAGCAACCCAAAGATCCAATCTTCAAACTCATAAAACTATGCATTTAATAAAAAAGCCATTTATATGTAATGTATGTGAGTTTAGAACTACTTCTAAAAGCCAGTTTGAACGGCATTTGTGTATGCATACTGGAGAAAAACCATTTGCTTGTAATTTATGTGAATACAGAAGTGTAGCTAAAAACAATCTTAAAAAACATATGAAGATTCATACGGGAGAAAAACCATTTACATGTAATTTATGTGAATACAGGAGTGTGACTAAAAGTAAGTTGAATTTCCATATGAAAATTCATACTGGAGAAAAACCATTTGCCTGTAATTTATGTGAATACAGGAGTGTAGCTGAAAGCCATCTTAGAAGACATATGAATATTCATACGGAAAAAAAACCATTTGCCTGTAATTTGTGTGAATACAGGGCTGTATCTAAAAGCAACCTGAAATTGCATATGAGTAATCACACTGGAGAAAAACCATTCGCTTGTAATTTATGTGAATACAGAAGTGTGGCTAAAAGTAGTTTAGGATTGCATATGAATATTCATACTGGAGAAAAACCGTTTGCTTGTAATTTATGTGAATACAGGACTATAACTAAAAACAAGCTGAGGCTGCATATGAGTAATCACACTGGAGAAAAACCATTTGCTTGTAATTTATGTGAGTACAGGAGTGTAACTGAAAGCAATCTTAAAATACATATGAATGTTCATAAGGGAGAAAAACCATTTGCCTGTAATTTGTGTGAGTACAGGACTATAACTAAAAACAAGCTGAGACTGCATATGAGTAATCACACTGGAGAAAAACCATTTGCTTGTAATTTATGTGAGTACAGGAGTGTAACTGAAAGCAATCTTAAAATACATATGAATATTCATAAGGGAGAAAAACCATTTGCCTGTAATTTGTGTGAGTACAGGACTGTATTTAAAAGCCCACTGAAAAGACATATGAAAATTCATACTGGAGAAAAATCATTTGCTTGTAGTTTATGTAAATACAAGAGTGCAACTGAAAGCAATCTAAAAAGACATATGAATATTCATAGGGGAGAAAAGCCGTTTGCTTGTAACTTATGTGAATACAGGAGTGTAACTAATGACAATCTGAAATTGCATATGAGTTCTCATAACGATACAAATTTAAAGGAGTAGTTGGGGTTAAAAGTGACTTAGCCGAGCATTTAAAATTTAGATAACCGTATGTTTTTTGTTTTGTGCTACACAGCAGCAAACACAAGTTCCAGCCTGTTAAGATTGTTGTATTGTATGTAGTTGTCAAGCAGAATGTAGTACAATGGCAACGTCGCATTAAGACGTGGCATCTATGTATGATATAAGTGTGACATTGGGCGCGTTCAGACTATTGGTAGCAACTGGCTGAACGGCCCAATGGCCGAATGCCGCTAGTGTAAACAAATCTCCGCTAGGCTAGCGCTAGTCCCGTGTGAACGCGCCCATAGTTACAAGTAATGGCGGACAAGTGTAATGCTGTGTAAGGTAATCTTGTTAATAAACAAATAATTAAGTGTGTTGTTTCAGTTTGGCTAAGCAAATAAAACAGGAAATCTAAACAGCCGTTGCTAAGTTTTTGATGATCTTCTGTAAGCAATGTTTCAATGGCTGTTTACTATGATAGATATAGACAGCAGATAAAGATTTTGCATGTATGAGGACTAAAACATTTTGTGTATTAATAAAGTAAATATTTGTGCAAAATAATTGATTTGTTTCTTTTTGATGTTGTATTGTTGATTTTCATAAATAAAAAAATGCCATGATAGAACATAAAGGCATCTATACATTATAAATAGAAAAACGAATTTACGTAATTGTAAAAATATAAACAAATTTAAGTAGTAAATATTCGTATGTGTAAAAAATATTCGATCAAAAATGTTAACGATAAAAATGTCGTTCTCAAAAATACCGAGTGGTGTAGCCTAACTACCTATAAATAATTAATGCTATTGTTATAAATATACAGTCGGTCCACGGATTGAGTTACAAAGAGGAAAACATTTTTATTTTCAATTTTTCGGAAAAAGTCACTCTAGATAAAGTTGTCTGCTTGTTTTCGGGTCCCTAAAGCAGTTGTCATTTTTGGGCTAACTGTTACAGTTCTCTTTTTATTCACATTTATCTCGAAATGAAGGACTTAGAAAATGTTTTATTAAAAATCACGAAAAACTTGAGTAGGCGAATTTTATTTTCAAATCACATCATTGCTAATTTAGGAGGTGGTTTATTTGAATAAATTGTTTTTTTGTAAATAAAATTTGAAATTAAACGTTTTGTAAACTGATTAAGTCTAACAATAAGCAGACACGATTTCATAAAAGTAAGCCGATATTTCTGAAATTTTGCATGGATCGATGATTTTACATTGCGAAAAACTTTTCTTAATGACGTTTTGCCGTAGTTAGTATAAAAAGGCTACTTTAACTAAATACAAAATACTGTTTTATCTACCACCAAGGCCTCCTTGATTTGAAACAATCAAAAATATACTTAAAATTAGTTTCAAGCCAAGCAGGGTTTAATCCCCGAATATGCAATTTAAGTTTAAAAAATGTTTGTCAATCATACCTCTTTGTAACTCAATCCGTGGACATACTGTATATATTGATATGATATCTTTAGACAATCTCTTAAGACGGTGAGTTATGATTGTATTGTGGAATAATATAAATAAATAAACACCTTTAAAATAAACAAATAAAGTAAACTTAATGTAAAAATGTTAATAGTTGTTAATTTTAAAATAATGTAAATTTAGGGCATAGTAATATATATATCATTTCATAACTTGATTATTTTGTGAATAAATAAAAAGAAAATTTTTTTGGCGTTTTTTTCTAGCTAGTTTAAAATTCAACGTGGTTTCGTTGCAAATAAAACTATTAATAACCGTACAAAACAATATGTGAAATAATCCTATCTTACAAATATAATTAAATAAATTCTATGTATACAGGGTGATTCAGAAATAAGTGCCGTAACTTTAAGGAGAGCTAAATATTGACGAAATATTAAAAAAAGTTACCTAAATATCTTTTTTTTCTAGATGCGGTGGTTTTCATTTTACAGGGTTGTAAAGAAGGTTCAAATACTTTATATTTCGTCGAATATCTTATCTCGGCACACAGATATGAATTTCAAAAAAGGAACATGTTAATTATTCATAGTGTCCTATAAATTGCACATAATCTTGATAACTTAGAATATTTCAGTGGCGTAGAAACAGGGGCCATGGAATACATTGTGATGCAAAACTTTGTTTACACCCTGTACGTCGTGAGAATAATGTATGCCCGTGATTCTCCATTCGATATCACGCAAAAACGGTACTCTTTGTTGGACTCGCTAAAACGTTTCGTTTTCGAGATTTTTTAGTTTTTGTTCAGATCTTCGCATGAATTAAGTTTAATTAGGTGGTAATATTAAAAAAATTAAATAATGCAGTTGAAAATGGAACGGATGAAGTTGCATATATCTTTCAAAAATCTCCAAGTTTTAGATTGAGATAAACCAGTTTGTACTGAAAGTCTCCTAGTACTGATTCTTGGATTTTCTTCTTTATCACCCTGTAAAATGAAAACCACCGCATCTAGAAAAAAAAAGATATTTAAGTTTTTTTAATATTTCATCAATATTTACCTCTCCTTAAAGTTACGGCACTTATTTCTGAATCACCCTGTATACACAAATTACTATAAAGACGAGGTCTCATTCTTTGGCTCCCTTTACAATTAATAATAGTGTTTCTTTTAGGTTTTTCCTGTCTCTTCCTATCAGTGCCAGGTCATCTGCGTGGGTTACTAGTTGACATGAGCTCTATGCGATTGTTCTTGTAGGTAGCTTATGCAGCTTTGAGTGCTCCTTTTAATGCTATGTTAAAAAGTGTGGTGGAGAGCCCGTCGCCTTGTCTTACTCCTTTTTCTATACTAATCGTATCCGTTGCACCCTCCTCTGTTATGATTCTTGCTGTCGTGTAATCCATTATCATTCTTGTTAACCTAACTAGTTTTGCTGGTATGCTCATCTCTTTCATTTCTTCCATTAGTTTATGTCGTAAAATGCTATCGAATGCCTGTCTAAAATCTACACATAAAATATGTAGCTCTATATCAAGCTCATAGCATTTTTCGATGGTTTGTGTCATGATATGTATGGCATCGATGGTGGATCTGCCTGCTCTAAAGCCTTGTTGGTAATCGCCGATTTTTGTTTGTACGTATTTGTCTAGTCTCTGTCCGATGAGCGTTGTTAGGAATTTATAAGTGGAGTTTAATAGCATTCTACCTCGGTAGTTTTTAAGGTTTGTTGCGTCTCCTTTTTTTAGTATTGGGACAATCCATCCTGTTCTCCACTCCCTCGGTATCCTTTCCTCTTTCCATATATCTGTTATTATTTTTCACCTGCATTTTTTATTAGTTCATTAGCAATCTCATCAGGTCCTGTTACTTTCTTTTGCTTCAATTGTTTGATTATCCCTATAAATGCTTCATATGTTGGTTCTTCTACTTCCTTATCTTTGTCATCATCTTTCCTCTGGTCTTCTGTAATGTGTTCTACTTTTGCGTTCTTTTTGCTACTTTGGAAAGTTTTGTCGTCGATTTTTGCTGTAGTTATTTTTTTCCTATTTGGTGGTTTGATGTTTCCGAATAATCTTCCGCTATCTTTGCTGTTTGCCCCCAGTTCCTCTATAAGTTCATTGATCCATTCTGTCTTTCTTCTTCTGCAATGTTTGGTAGCTTCTTTCTTCTTTTGTTTGTACTCTCTTAGTTCTTCTTCTCTCGCTGTTGCTATCCATCTATTTCTTGCTTGATTCTTTAGTTTTATTTTATTTTCACACACACACACACACTCCTCATCAAACCATTCTTTTCCTCTCCGTGTTTCTTTCGATCCTAATACAGTCTCTGCGGCTTGTGTAATACTTTCTTTGATTTCTTTCCAGGTCTCTTCTATACACGTCTCTCTTTCTTCTCTGTAGTTCTCCTCCAATGTCGCCACATATTGTTGTCTGGCATCTTCTTAGTTGGTTAGTATTCCATCAAAAGATAAGTGAAGACTGTTGTTACTTAGTAATGTTCGAAATTTCATAAAAGTGTTTCTTGGTAATTGTATTCGGCATTTTATCTCTTCATCTGGATCGATCTTTGTTTTGCCAACTGCCTAAATATTTAAAGTGTTTTACTTGTTCGATGTTCAAGCCGTTAAAACTCAAGTTTAGTAGTCACTTGCTTCTAACAACTTAGTCTTTTTTACATTTATATTCAACCCCATTGTCTTATTTTGTTCATGTACTTTATTTAGTAGGTGTATACTTTCTGTTAATATTGGGGTATCGTCTGCATATCGTATGTTGTTAACAATTTTTCCTTCTATTCAGACGTGTTTCCCCGTGCAGTGCTTTCTCAAATATTATGTCTGAGTATATATTGAAAAGACAAGGCGGCAGGACGCATCCCTGTCTTACACCTCGTTGAATAGGAATGTCTTCTGATTGTTATTCCCTATCTACTAATACCGATGCGACTTGGTGCCAATATAGATTTTTCGTTAGTATAATATCTCTGTTATCTGGACCTATTATTTGTTGTAGGTTTCGATTAGCTAGAGATGTTGCGCACGATCAAACGCTTTTTCAAAGTCTATGAAACAAAATGTAAACAGGTTTGTGTACCTGTCCCATTTGTTCATCTCTTATTGCTTCCTCGCATCGCTTATATGTTCTGTTTTGTATTATTCTTACTAATAATTTTAGTGTGTGGCTCATGCAACTCTTTAACCGAAATCATTACAGAGCTTTGGTATGGCAATAAATATCGATCTTAGCCATTCTTGGGCAATTTGTCCTGTTTTATACATAATATGATTAAAAAGACGTGTTTTTAAAAATTTAGGTTCTACACCTGCCAAGCCTTATTTTTATGTAAATAATATTATAATTTATACCATTTATGATACACCCCACCCTTTTAAAAGTCTATGCAACAATCTTTTGAAAAAAAATTTTATCCTGAATTAAGTACAAAATTATTACTTTTCGGGATATAAGAAATATATATGTTTTAGATCAAAATTCTACAACTGGTCGTGCATTAGTCAAGTTAACCCCAGCACACATGCATCCAAATGCGTTTCAAAGAGTTAGCTGTAATTTGGCTCTTATAAGAACATGTGCTGCAACATGTGATTTGCAAAGCCCAACAGCATTCAACACGGCAAAATTTTTAGAAACTGTTCGATGCCTTAGCTGACAGACTGTTCGATTACGTCATCGTTTCGAGACTTCGAATTTTCCAGATTGGTGAATTCTGGAAAGCCGCAGCTGGTATGTTAAGGTACGTTTCATAAGCTCACGGCAGTCTACCACAGTCGCCACCAAGGCGAACACGTGTAATACAAGTGCGTGCGTGAATATAAATAAACTGTATAAATAAATTAGTTTAGTGTATCGGGTTAATATTAGTGTTTAAATTGTTATTTCGTGTTAACTATTACATTGTTTAAATTTGTTAATAAATAATTCACACCACGAACCGAAATCTTAAACTACCGTTTTAAAAACGTTACTATATTACCTTGTTTAGTAGGTATAAAACAGTGTATCAAAACCGGCTATCTTTAAAGTACGATTTTGAGTATGAAGACCTTTTGCTCATGTCTGTTTTTGCAAAAATGTTTAATCCAATGTCTTTATAATAAATACAATGGGAAACACCAAACCTAAGACCATGTATATAACTCTCTCAAATATCTCCACCCACTGGTAACTTGTACAGTCTGGATCCAGTTTGTCGAAATTCTGTTTGCGTCATCGGCCTAGTTCTTGTTGGAGGTCTACCTCTACTTCTATAGGCGTCTTGTCTGGGTCTCCATTCAGCTATACGCTATGCAAAAGTAACCATACGTCCGTCATTTCGACGGACAGTCCGTCATTTAGAAACCTTGTCTGTAAAAAAGTCCATCATTGACACCTGCTGTCCAGCAATTTTACCGTCGTTTTTAAAGAACACAAAAGTATTTTCTAACTATGCTTGCAAAATTTACATATTTCTCTTCAGTTCTTATAGTAAATCTTGTAAATCCACCACAGATGTCGCCATCGTTGTTTCTAATTGCGCCTTGGCTAAATAAACTGGGAAGGCCTTAATCATAGACAAATAAACAAGGAAGACCACTCAAAGCTAAAGATAAAATAGGAAGCAACAACGATCTCAGCACGCTTATAGCAGCTGGGTGAACTAATAGTTTTAAGAGGGGGAATTTAAATATTAGAGAGTTATCGCAAGTACTACGTTTAATTTCCGTTAACGCTAAATCACCTGATGTTATCTTATGCTATTTTATTTATACGGTAAATGAAATTTTAGAGTTATCGCACGCCGCTATTTTACCGTAGGCAACATAACCTAACCACACAAAATAACGTATCAAAAACCCTCGGCTATTTTATGAAAACACCGGACCGCGGTTATTTCTTTAGCGCAGTGGTTCTCAATCCGTGGTCCGCGGAACACTGGTGCTCCATGAAGCCACTTCAAGTGTTCCGCGAGAAAATTAAGTAGATAACAGTTTAATTGGATAAGAAATCCGTTTATTTCTTCCAGCTTCTCCAGCCTTACGCTGAATGAAGAAGAAGAACTGACGTCGCTCTCTTCAGATCGTGGATTGAAGTTGAAGTTCATTGAAAATACTGCTGAAGAGTACTGGATCTCTGTTAAAGATGAATACCCGAGTCTGGCAGAAGAAGCACTAAACACATTATTATTATTTTCAACATCATATCTTTGCGAAGCAAGATTCTCAACAATGGTTAATATTAAAACAAAGAAACGCGAGAAGCTTGGAAATGTAGAAGAGGAGATGAGAGGGGCTTTATCATTTATTCGTCCCGATATTGTTGAAATCTGCGAACATCGGCAAGCTCATATATCGCATTAAATTTGAAAAATATTTTTAAGTTTTCTAAATTTTAACTGATTTTTAAGTAAATACGTTTGCGTTAATAAATATCGGTATTTTCTTCTTTTATAAAAGTAACACTTTGAGGCAGGGGTGGCTATCCTGCGCCCGCGATGCGATATGAGTTTTGTTTTTGCTTTTCCACAATGGACTTATTTTTGCGAACAATCTCCTGTTTTAAAGCTCACGATGTATCGTAAGTGTTCCGCGCAACAAAATATCAAAGTTTAGTGTTCCCCGACTTCAAAAAGATTGAGAACCACTGCTTTAGCGAACGCTAAATGTAGACGCATGCGCATTTGTTAGATTGTACGAAAATAACGTACGTCAGGGAATATGGCGGATTAAACTACGTAGTTCACCCAGGTGTACGCGGAGCGCTGCCATCGACGTTATTCCGGTTTTGTCGTATTATTTGATTAGTCTTCCTTGTTTAATGGTCTGTGGCCTTAATATGTATATTAATTTAGCTTTATCAAATGAGGTTTGCGTTTTGTTGTTATAATTTTTAAAAACAGATAGCGCTACTTACCGTACATCAGAGCGACAGCATTTTCTATTCTGTGGCGACACAGAAAATGCAATTGAAGTGGCCTTATGGGGACTTGTCCTCCTAAATCTAGATGTCCGTCATTAAGCCTTTCAAAATATGGTCACTTTACGCTATGTCCACCTATCATCTTTTAATTAAGAGTCTACTTTTTATTTTATAGGAGAAAATCATTGTTAACTAGTTACCTTTCATAATCGCCTACTGCGCCGATACAATAACCACCTCCAAAAGTTAACCTGTTGGTGCTTACTGTTTTGTTTACCAGGAAGAATACTCAATTATTAGTAGGCGTTTTCGATAATTGGAGCGCTCCACACCGCAATCTACCGAACGCGTTCGAAAATGCCGGTAGATGTACTGTACCGCGTTCGAAAATTAGCGGTTATGTACCGGATACATCAACCGGATACATGATTTTTGGATCAGCTACATTGGTCGGTACATGCGAGCAAAAGTATCACATAACCTACAAAAAAAGACATCATCATCATGAGTGCGCTAAAACCAAGGAGAATAATATCTTTGGCTAAAACCCATAGTGGATAGAAATAACAAAGTCGTTTTTGATGCTGTGATTAGCTCATCTTCACTGTCGCTGTCAATTAATTGCAGTAAGGCAGGGATTAAAATCTTTCTCCTTTTTGCTTTTTCAGACTCATTCCTATTCATGTTGGGCTTAGTATGCAGCAACTTACAAAGAATATTGTTAAAAGTTTTAAAAAACAACAGTTTTTCGATTACTTGAACGTGAAACATAACCTAAAAATGCGATGATACAAGAATACGATTCAAACGCGTTCTACAATCACATGCTATGGTACATGTACCGCTTACGTCACGTGCTTACCGTGTATCTACCGGTGAGTATCTAGCGCTCCAATTATCGAAAATGCCTAGTATCTACTTATTGCTTCGTGTTTTATGTGTATGTGCAGGGATAATAATAATTACAGGTTAGTCACTAGCACAGAATAAAAAAAAAAGGTCACTAGTTACCAATAGTTGCCAAACTCTGTTAGCAATACTGTTGTGATTCGTATTATTATTACAGGAAATAGTATAAAAAATGTCTGAAATAAATTCAAAAGCTAATCTCGAATATGATTTCGATTTGGATATCGTCAAGGAAGAAATCAAACTTGAACCCTACTTGGATGATATAAAAAGTGAATTCGGTGCTGATATGCTTTACAATATGGAACAAAAACATAACTTCAATGAAACTAACACTAATATTAGCCAAAACTTAGGATGGAATACAAGGGAGGAAACTGAAATTATAGGGAGTAGTGCACATGAAGTGGACAAAATAAATGTCGAAACAGCTGATGCAGTTAATCCCTATGACGAAGATGACCAAAATAAAAATAATGGGGAAGGTTTTACATGTGACATTTGTGAATTTACAACGACACGTAGATCCGATCTTTTAACTCATAAAAATATGCATTTACTAAAGAAGCGATTTATTTGTAATGTATGTGAATATGGGACTACTTCTAAAACCAATTTTAAACGGCATTTGTGTATGCATACTGGAGAAAAACTGTTTATTTGCAATTTATGTGAATACAGGAGTGTAACTAAAAGCACGCTGAAATTTCATATGAGAACTCATACTGGAGAAAAACCATTTGCTTGTAATTTATGTGAATACAGGAGTGTAAATAAAAGCAACATGAACTCGCATACGAAAATTCATACTGGAGAAAAACCATTTGCTTGTAATTTATGTCAATACAAGAGCGTAACTAAAACTTGTCTGATTATACATATGCGTACTCATACTGGAGAAAAACCGTTTGCATGTAATTTATGTGAATACAGGAGTGTAACTAAAGGCAACATGAACTTGCATGCAAAAATACATACTGGAGAAAAACCATTTGCTTGTAATTTATGTCAATACAAGAGTGTAACTAATAGTAATCTGAAATCGCATATGAGAACTCATACAGATACAAATTTAAAGGAGTAGTTGGGGGTAAAAGTGACTTAGCATTAAAATTAAAATCAACAATTTTTTTGTGCTACACTAGAGCAAACACAAGTTACCTACAGCCGTTGGTAAGTTTTCGACAACATCCTGTACGGAATGTTTTGACGGCTCTTTGCTACGATAAATATAGGCAGCAGATAAAGAATTTTCTTAAGTATTTGATTAAATAAGTGAAGGAAGTTTTTGAAAATACTTCTTTTTTTTAACTTAAATTCCTTTCTAGCTTATAAAATTACAATTAACATGCTTCAAACCTAAATTAATAAAGTAAACTTCATAGCTTCAAAATATAATGTAGTATGTTTCAAACATTTTTAATAAGAAAATTTTAAAGCGAGCTAAAAGCCGCATTATACGGTTTCCTTGTTTTAACTTTTTTTTAATTTCTTTATCAACTATCTGCATTTAGATAAAACTGTGCTTTAATAATCACGATGAAAACTTATGTATTTGTCACTTCCTTGTAAATTGGAAATAACTTTCACAATATTTAACATTATCACCTTTGCCATGAAAATCGCACAAAAAGAATTATTTTTGTAGGAGTCCTTAACCCTTTATATTGCCCGTCATATTCCCTTACGAGGTGTACGTACTGATGTCTTTATTTTTATTTTTTGTTGAAAGCTAGAACTTGCAATAAGTTCGTAGGTTGAATTGATTTCTACACGTAGAATACTGATAGTGCTTGTAAGTTAAATCTCTACTGTTTTGAAAATAATTAACGAACTACAACAGTTGTAGATGACATGCCATGACAATTTTTTAACAAAGTTTCAATACTTAAACCTGGTAAAGTGCAATCACATGCGTACAACGAGGTCTTGAATGCTACAGATGACGTCTCGCTATGTTATTGCAAGTGGTGTGTAAGTATATCTTGCAAACCAAGTGACTGATTTTAACCCGAACTGTTCCTTTAACTTTGCATATAAAGACGTTCTTAAAAACATTAGGGCATTGAAAGAATAATACATCTTGGTGCCTCACAGTAGATGGAATATACCTATTGCGAACGATTAGATTTCGAATCTTTATTTGTAAATTGATTTAGGAACAAAGTGTGTACCTTAACAAACTATATTATTGTATAGCATGAAATCAGATTAAATCAGTAATGGTTTGCCAAAACATTTTACTGCTTGTATTGATATACCAATAACTTTGTCTAGTTTTTAGTTTCAAGCAAAAGTTAGTTTTAAAATTAATGTGAAGTTAATATCTGTTTTAAACACATAAAATATAGGACTTGTATATTTAATGTTTGTTATTAATATGTGGTCTACGCATGTTTTTGAATTCAATTAAACCCTACTGTATTGAGAATTCTAAAATATTCTTGACAACATAGGCGTGCTACGCCCAAAAGTGGTAACTGACATAGTTTAATAGTCGAATAATAAAAGGTTTTCCCATATTTTTGGGCTTAGCAAGATAGAACAATCATCCTTCGATTTAATATTGATATTGACATCATGTACGAAAAAGTATAATAATATAAAGCGGAACCAAGTGAAAGTATTCTTATTCATTTCATTTACATACTTTTGATGCCATCCCATTACGTTATCTAACCCAAAATGTTATAAATATACAAGGATGTTCTAAAAGAAAGTTTTTGTCATTGCCAGAAGATTTAACGTTCAGAAAATAAATCCATCCCAAAACCTACTGAAGTGCTAAATAAAAATCTTCTGAAACATTCCAGAAAACTCGCCCCCTTTGTCTCATTATAATCCGATTGAGCAGAAATACAGGCAAATATTTGTGTTTTCTTACCATTTTTTAGTGAATATATCAAACTCAATGACAAGCCGTGTTTTTTTTTCTACCCCACCATGCTTATTATTCTGTGGCTGTACTTAAAAACTGTAGGGGTTAATTGGGATCCAGGTAAAAACAATTGTACATTTTCCAAGGCTAATGGATCTTATGGTCCCTGTAGGGATTAATACTCCTCGAGAGCCACTTTAAATAAAGATGTTTTAGATTTCAACCGCATTTAGCTGAGTACATTGCCCACTGAACGAACACATTCTATGCATCCATTCCACTCACTAGGATTAGATTATGCACGTCCATTTCTAATCAAGGATAGGATTTATTTGTTTTACTACTAAAGCGTTGCATCTTGAGCTTGTCACAGATCTAACTACAGAGTGTTTCCTATCAGCCTTTTGACGATTCATAGCTCACCGGGGCAAACCACTTAATGTTTTCAGTGATAACGGCACCACTTTTATAGGTGCTAAAAACGAATTAATTAAACTTGGTGAATTCCTGAACAGTAACGCTGTTGTACTAAGCGATGCTATGTCTAATTTAGGAATTCATTGGCATTTTATTCCGCCACGTGCACCTCATTTTGGAGGCCTATGGGGGACAGGGCCGGCAGGGGTGAAAAGTGTCAACGCTTCCAATTATTAAAAAGCATTTTTGGTCAAAATGGTTAAGAGAATACTTGAATGAGCTACAGGAAAGAAATAAATGGAAAGTCAATAAGGGAAATATAAAGGTTGGATCAATGGTAATTAATAATTAATAAAAGAAGACAACTTACTATCTATCTTGGTGACCCCACATACAATTTTTGCTGTAGGTACATATTTATTAAGATGTCTTTAAATATTTGCAATATCTTCTCTAGATCCATTTCTAATTGTGTTTTACGAATTTCTTCAGTAATTGCTTTATTGTATCTTCTTGCATACTCCACATCTGCTAGTTTATATGTTCTGAGTTTTGCATGTGTTTTCCTCGGTTGCATGTTATTAGTATGATGTTCATTTCATTTTCTAGTATGACTAGTTTTCCTACCAACAAGTAATAATCACTATATATTTCGCTTCCTCTTTTGACGCTTACATATTTGATGATTTTTCTTCTTGTTTTCGAACGAGTATACATATAATCAATGATTGATTTCTCTTCCCTACTTAACTTCTCTCGTATACCGATGTAGCTACTATTCTTTTATGTGTAAAACATGTATTTGTCACAATAAGTTGATATCATTTCTTGTTTTCTTTCCCTGAGTTCCCAGAACGTCTGTTGTTTGGTCTTTCTTCCCCACTCTCCAATTAAAATCGCCTATAATGATTAGATCTCCTTTACATTCTTCGCTAGATCTTCCCAAAATTTATCTTTATTTTCTACATTTTCATCTTCATTTGGTCCATATAATGGGTGATCCAACAGTTAGCGTGGATTTTTTCATCAAATAAAAATTCATTTTTGTTGTGAAAAATAACCTCAACATTAACTATATGCTATAGTAGTTACTTACTTTATATCTAAAATTAGTTACCTTTGGAATCTGTAAATAAAACAGTAAGTTGAAATAAAAACGTCAACAATTTTATAAACTTACGCTAGAAATATTTATTATATCAGAAAGTTTAATATGTAGCAATTATGCTTGAAAAACAATATCATTCATATGACCTCCACGGCTTCGTTGACAGGAGGTTATTCGAACGTCAAAATTTTCGATAACTTTTCGCATAAAAGTGGATCAATGGCATCTAATGCAGCTCGAATGTTGTCTTTCAGCTGGTGAAGTGTTTGTGGATTATTAGTATACTCTTTATTCTTCAAATGCCCCCAAAGAAAATAATCTAAAGGAGTAAAATCACAGGATCTTTGGGGCCAACTCACCTCAGAGTTTCTGGAAATGATGCGATCATCGAACTTCGAGCGCAATCGGGCGATTGTTTCATGGCTTGTATGAGATGTTGCGCCATCTTGTTAAAACCTCAGAGCTGATTCACATCCATTTCATTCAATTTAGGCCAGAAAAATCCTCTTAGCATTTTATTTAACGCTCGGAATTAACGGTAACAGTAGCTCCATCGGCATCTTCAAAGAAGTAATTTGAAAAAAAAACTCCATTGTTGCAATTGCCAAAGTCTATAACTATTTTCTATCAACAAATTTTTTCATGGCCATTGCGATATATGTCAGATAACGTCAATCAACATCCACGCTAACCGTTGGATCACCCATTACTTACTGCTATAATTGTTATTTTATTTTGTTCTTCTGCTAATTCTATAGTCAGCAATCTTTCGTTTATGTATGTCCATTTGTAAATTCTTCCTGTCCATTTTGTATTTAAGATACATGCTACTCCCCCTTTAGCCCTTTGTTGTACCAAGTTAGAATAAAACAAGGTGTTCTGTGGACTTGAATTTGAGGTTGTAATGTTCTAAAACGACCAAATGCGCAAACTTAAACTCTACCTACTTAACCAAATACCTATTCTCAAGTGGATTCGCTCAAAGCTCCCGGATAACGTATGCGCTATCCTATGTCTGAGATTATTTCATACACATTAGTCTTTAAACCAGGGACTGGAACCCTTTTGAAATATAGATTCCGGTTCCAGTTTTGGTTCTTGGAAATTAAAAATAACGGTTTGGGTTTCGGTTCCGGTTTTATAATTTTTTTAAATAAGGTTCCGGTTCCGGTTCTAGAATTTTTTAGGTTCCTTAAGGGTTCCAGGAACTATAACGATCACGAAAACAAACAAGTTGATAGATAGTACCAACACAACAAAAATAGCTTATTAACATGTGGAGGTGGATGTAATTCCAGCTCAGTGAAAAATTGTTGTGTTATAACTGTTACGGAGCATAACATAATAGAACCGAAATATACCGGTTCCTTCTGTAATTTATAATGGTTCCATTGGTTCCGGTTCTGGTTTTAAAATTAAGATGAATTGCAATAAAGGTTTCAATTCCGGTTTCGGTTCCGTAATATTAATAGGTTCCGGTTTCGATTCCAATTCTTTTGGGTTCCGGTTCTAGTCCCTGCTTTAAACCAATAGAACTTCAGCTTGCTGTCGATATTTATGCCTCTAATGTTTGCAGCGCTTGCTATTTAAAAATACAAAAAATCCCGCTAAAAATATTTGCGTCTTCCGCATTATGTTAAAGTAAATAAATACTTTAAATTTTAACAAAAGTATAAAAATGCTTTCTGAAAGAAATTGTGCAGTAAAGTAAACTACGTCAAGTAGACGCCATTTTTAAGTCAAAAACAACAATTGTGTTTAAACAAAAGGAGATAATGTTGCTTGATTGATGGTGGTGGTATGTAAATTGCAACAAGGTCTATTACATAGCGTGTGAACTCTTTGGTTAAACCCCTGATCACATAACCATCAGATACGCCAAGTTAATGTAAAATTTGACAGGCAGTTTTATGCTTAGTTTGCCTTCAGTTACCAGATGGCGCCAGCATTGCAAGAGCAGAAGCGACCCTGATGTGCTTGGAATCATACAAATCAGCTGATTCGACGCACTTTAGAGTCGCGTCTACTCGTGCTATGGTGGCGACACCTGGTAACCGAAGGCAAACTAAGCATAAAACTGCCTGCCAAATTTTACATTAACTTGGCGAATCTGATTGTTATGTGATCAGGGGTTAAACGAATAAATTGTCTGTCTGACAATTCAAACGGGTCTTGCTGATGGTGAAATCGTCTGGGTGGTCTTTCAGCTTCTACGACAGCTATCCCATACAACAGTGCTAATTCATTTAATTCCATCTGAACAAAATTTACAAGTAAATAATACTGTTTCACGGAACTGTACCAAGTTAGAATAAAACAAGGTGTTCTGTGAACTTGAATTTGAGGTTATAATGTTCTAAAACGACCAAATGCGCAAACTTAAACTGTGTAGCGTACACGTTACGAGAAAGCGAATGGTTAAAGTGGTAAGCATGCGATATATAGCGTACACGACTGTTCGAGAATACCATTTCACAAAATTCATACGCTATTTAGGGTTGAGCGTATACGCTTCGTAACGAGTGGTTTCGAGAATTGGGCCCCTGCTCAGTGCTGTTTTCGTGTATTCGTTTTAATTCTACTCTACACTGCATCCAGCCGAGATGGTGCATTGCGGTTTTACAATTTAACATAGCTACCTACACACACACTATATACGTGGTTCAGCATATGGGTATTAAACAGCGCACCAATCAAATAACTGGCAGAGTCGGACCGGATTGTGCATTGCACCCGTAAAGACCACATACACTAACGCATCAGCCTCGACGCCGAAATGTAAGAGGTTACAGATACAGGATACAAATAGGTATACGGTGTACCTATGACTATCATTACACAGAAGAATTACCACCAAAGTCACCAATTTTTTTCATTGTCAACCTGCAAAAACAGTCAATTATTTATATCTTGCCCGGTACAAGGTACCTAATTAATTAAGGTACATACTGTTGTAGAAATCGGTTTGCATATAAATTTTTATGTGCCGCTATATTCTTTACTGGTCTCAGATTAGTCAACTAATATTTTAATCTATGACCTTTTTAAATCACCTAAAATTGTCTTTGTCTACGGCGTCGATATAATAACCACTTCTAAAGTTATTTTTCTGTTATTGATTAGGTACTGCTGCATTTACTAATAAGAATATCCCTTATCCCTTGTTACTTAAATGTTTTGCTGTTTTGTGCGTGTGAAAATAATTATAATTACAGGTTAGTCATTAGTTAACAAACGCTGTTTACAATACTCTGTGATTTGTATTATTACATTACAGAAAATTGTATTAAAGATGTCTGAAATAAGTTCAAAGGCTAACCTCGAATATGATTTCGATTTGGACATCGTTAAAGAAGAAATCAAACTTGAACCCTACTTGGACGATATAAAAAGTGAATTCGGTGATGATAGCCTTTACAATACGGAACAAAAACATAACTGCAATGAAACTAACACTAATAATAGCCAACACTTTGGATGGAATACGAAGGATGAAGCTGTAAACAAAATAAAAGATGAAAAAACCGATCCAGTTGAAGTGGATGACCAGAATAAAAATAAAGGGAAAAGTTTTACATGTGACGTTTGTGAGTTTACAACAACTCGTAGATCCCATCTTCAAACTCATAAAACCATGCATTTAATAAAAAAGCCGTTTATTTGTAATGTATGTGAGTTTAGGACTACTTCTAAAAGCCATTTTGAACGGCATTTGCGTATCCATACTGGAGAAAAACCGTTTGCCTGTAATTTATGTGAATATAGGAGTGTAAATAAAAACGCAGTTAATATACATATGAGTATTCATACTGGAGAAAAACCATTTGCTTGTAATTTATGTAAATACAGGAGTGTGACTAATAGTAAGTTGAATTTCCATATGAAAATTCATACTGGAGAAAAACCATTTGCCTGTAATTTATGTGAATACAGGAGTGTAGCTGAAAGCCATCTTAAAAGACATATGAATATTCATACGGAAGAAAAACCATTTGCCTGTAATTTGTGTGAATACAGGGCTGTATATAAAAGCAACCTAAAATTGCATATGAGTAATCACACTGGAGAAAAACCATTTGCTTGTAATTTATGTGAATACAGGAGTGTGACTAAAAGTCGTTTAGGATTGCATATGAATATTCATACTGGAGAAAAACCGTTTGCTTGTAATTTATGTGAATACAGGACTATAACTAAAAACAAGCTGAGACTGCATATGAGTAATCACACTGGAGAAAAACCGTTTGTCTGTAATTTATGTGAATACAGGAGTGTAACTAAAAGCCATCTTAAAACACATATGAATATTCATACAGTAGAAAAACCATTTGCCTGTAATTTGTGTAAGTACAGGACTGTATCTAAAAACCAACTGAAAAGACATATGAAAATTCATACTGGAGAAAAACCATTTGCTTGTAGTTTATGTAAATACGAGAGTACAACTGAAGGCAATCTAAAAAGACATATGAGTATTCATAGGGGAGAAAAGCCGTTTGCTTGTAACTTATGTGAATACAGGAGTGTAACTAAAGACAACCTGAAATTGCATATGAGTTCTCATAACGATACAAATTTAAAGGAGTAGTTGGGGTTAAAAGTGACTTGCCTTAAAAGAACGAGCATTTAAAATTTAGATAACCGTATGTTTTTTATTTTGTGCTACACAGCAGCAAACACAAGTTCCAGCCTGTTAAGATTGTTGTATTGTATGTAGTTGTCAATTAGAATGTAGTACAATGGCAACGTCGCATTAAGATGTGGCATCTATGTATGATATAAGTGTGACATTGGGCGCGTTCAGACTATTGGTCGCAACTGGCCGAACGCCGCTAGTGTAAACAAATCTCCGCTAGGCTAGCGCTAGTCCCGTCTGAACGCGCCCATAGTTACAAGTAATGGCGGGCAAGTGTAATGCTGTGTAAGGTAATCTTGTTAATAAACAAATAATTAAGTGTGTTGTTTCAGTTTGGCTAAGCAAATAAAGCAGGAAATCTAATACAGCCGTTGCTAACTTTTTGGTGACCTTCTGTAAGGAATGTTTCAACGGCCGTTTACTATGATAGATATAGACAGCAGATAAAGATTTTGCATGTATGTGGACTAAAACATTTTGTGTATTAATAAAGTAAATATTTGTGCAAAATAATTGATTTGTTTCTTTTTGATGTTGTATTGTTGATTTTCATAAATAAAAAAATGCCATGATAGAACATAAAGGCATCTATACATTATAAATAGAAAAACGAATTTACGTAATTGTAAAAATATAAACAAATTTAAGTAGTAAATATTCGTATGTGTAAAAAATATTCGATCAAAAATGTTAACGATAAAAATGTCGTTCTCAAAAATACCGAGTGGTGTAGCCTAACTACCTATAAATAATTAATGCTATTGTTATAAATATACAGTCGGTCCACGGATTGAGTTACAAAGAGGAAAACATTTTTATTTTCAATTTTTCGGAAAAAGTCACTCTAGATAAAGTTGTCTGCTTGTTTTCGGGTCCCTAAAGCAGTTGTCATTTTTGGGCTAACTGTTACAGTTCTCTTTTTATTCACATTTATCTCGAAATGAAGGACTTAGAAAATGTTTTATTAAAAATCACGAAAAACTTGAGTAGGCGAATTTTATTTTCAAATCACATCATCGCTAATTTAGGAGGTGGTTTATTTGAATAAATTGTTTTTTTGTAAATAAAATTTGAAATTAAACGTTTTGTAAACTGATTAAGTCTAACAATAAGCAGACACGATTTCATAAAAGTAAGCCGATATTTCTGAAATTTTGCATGGATCGATGATTTTACATTGCGAAAAACTTTTCTTAATGACGTTTTGCCGTAGTTAGTATAAAAAGGCTACTTTAACTGAATACAAAATACTTTTTTATCTACCACCAAGGCCTCCTTGATTTGAAACAATCAAAAATATACTTAAAATTAGTTTCAAGCCAAGCAGGGTTTAATCCCTGAATATGCAATTTAAGTTTAAAAAATGTTTGTCAATCATACCTCTTTGTAACTCAATCCGTGGACATACTGTATATATTGATATGATATCTTTAGACAATCTCTTAAGACGGTGAGTTATGATTGTATTGTGGAATAATGTAAATAAATAAACACCTTTAAAATAAAGTAAACTTAATGTAAAAATGTTAATAGTTGTTAATTTTAAAATAATGTAAATTTAGGGCATAGTAATATATATATCATTTCATAACTTGATTATTTTGTGAATAAATAAAAAGAAAATTTTTTTGGCGTTTTTTTCTAGCTAGTTTAAAATTCAACGTGGTTTCGTTGCAAATAAAACTATTAATAACCGTACAAAACAATATGTGAAATAATCCTATCATACAAATATAATTAAATAAATTCTATGTATACAAGGTGATTCAGAAATAAGTGCCGTAACTTTAAGGAGAGCTAAATATTGACGAAATATTAAAAAAAGTTACCTAAATATCTTTTTTTTCTAGATGCGGTGGTTTTCATTTTACAGGGTTGTAAAGAAGGTTCAAATACTTTATATTTCGTCGAATATCTTATCTCGGCACACAGATATGAATTTCAAAAAAGGAACATGTTAATTATTCATAGTGTCCTATAAATTGCACATAATCTTGATAACTTAGAATATTTCAGTGGCGTAGAAACAGGGGCCATGGAATACATTGTGATGCAAAACTTTGTTTACACCCTGTACGTCGTGAGAATAATGTATGCCCGTGATTCTCCATTCGATATCACGCAAAAACGGTACTCTTTGTTGGACTCGCTAAAACGTTTCGTTTTCGAGATTTTTTAGTTTTTGTTCAGATCTTCGCATGAATTAAGTTTAATTAGGTGGTAATATTAAAAAAATTAAATAATGCAGTTGAAAATGGAACGGATGAAGTTGCATATATCTTTCAAAAATCTCCAAGTTTTAGATTGAGATAAACCAGTTTGTACTGAAAGTCTCCTAGTACTGATTCTTGGATTTTCTTCTTTATCACCCTGTAAAATGAAAACCACCGCATCTAGAAAAAAAAAGATATTTAACTTTTTTTAATATTTTATCAATATTTACCTCTCCTTAAAGTTACGGCAATTATTTCTGAATCACCCTGTATACACAAATTACTATAAAGACGAGGTCTCATTCTTTGGCTCCCTTTACAATTAATAATAGTGTTTCTTTTAGGTTTTTCCTGTCTCTTCCTATCAGTGCCAGGTCATCTGCGTGGGTTACTAGTTGACATGAGCTCTATGCGATTGTTCTTGTAGGTAGCTTATGCAGCTTTGAGTGCTCCTTTTGATGCTATGTTAAAAAGAGTGGTGGAGAGCCCGTCGCCTTGTCTTACTCCTTTTTCTATACTAATCGTATCCGTTGCACCCTCCTCTGTTATGATTCTTGCTGTCGTGTAATCCATTATCATTCTTGTTAACCTAACTAGTTTTGCTGGTATGCTCATCTCTTTCATTTCTTCCATTAGTTTATGTCGTAAAATGCTATCGAATGCCTGTCTAAAATCTACACATAAAATATGTAGTTCTATATCAAGCTCATAGCATTTTTCGATGGTTTGTGTCATGATATGTATGGCATCGATGGTGGATCTGCCTGCTCTAAAGCCTTGTTGGTAATCGCCGATTTTTGTTTGTACGTATTTGTCTAGTCTCTGTCCGATGAGCGTTGTTAGGAATTTATAAGTGGAGTTTAATAGCATTCTACCTCGGTAGTTTTTAAGGTTTGTTGCATCTCCTTTTTTTAGTATTGGGACAATCCATCCTGTTCTCCACTCCCTCGGTATCCTTTCCTCTTTCCATATATCTGTTATTATTTTTCACCTGCATTTTTTATTAGTTCATTGGCAATCTCATCAGGTCCTGTTACTTTCTTTTGCTTCAATTGTTTGATTATCCCTATAAATGCTTCATATGTTGGTTCTTCTACTTCCTTATCTTTGTCATCATCTTTCCTCTGGTCTTCTGTAATGTGTTCTACTTTTGCGTTCTTTTTGCTACTTTGGAAAGTTTCTGTGAAATGGGTTTCAAATGTTTTGTCGTCGATTTTTGCTGTAGTTATTTTTTTTCCTATGTTGTGGTTTGATGTATCCGAATAATCTTCCGCTGTCTTTGCTGTTTGCCCCCTGTTCCTCTATAAGTTCATTGGTCCATTCTGTTGTTCTTCTTCTGCAATGTTTGGTTTCTTCTTCTGTTTGTACTGTCTTAGTTCTTCTTCTCTCGCTGTTGCTATCCATCTATTTCTTGCTTGATTCTTTAGTTTTATTTTATTTTCCCACACACTCCTCATCAAACTATTATTTTCCTCTCTGTGTTTCTTTCGATCCTAATACAGTCTCTGCGGCTTGTGTAATACTTTCTTTGATTTATTTCCAGGTCTCTTCTATACACGTCTCTCTTTCTTCTCTGTAGTTCTCCTCCAATGTCGCCACATATTGTTGTCTGGCATCTTCTTTGTTTAGTTGGTTAGTATTCCATCAAATGAAAAAAAAAATAAAATGATTTCGGACTTTGAATAAAAAAACATTTTAACCGGAAAATATAGGTGAAGCAACGCTTCACCTGCTTCATTAGACGAGCCGCCACTGCGGTCACCTTTCATTTTGATAACAACAATTACCCAAATATCTACATTTTACTTCAAACGTTAGTTTATTAAATGTATAGAGATAGTTTATTTTTCATTTGTTAACGTTACTTTATTAAAACTGTTTTTATTCATTGTTTTAAATTAACTTAAAACGCATGCTAAACTTTGAGTAATTACACAAGGTGGCTGTTAAAACCGGTGTTGAGAAACACTGCGTCGATAAGGCGTCGGTGGCCGTTGTGACGATGACCATAACTGCCAATTTTCAGGGTGACAGTTGTGTCTAGGTCCCCATAAATTTAAAACGAAAAGATATCCTGTGGCTTTTTAATTATAATTACATAAGAAAATTTCCTAAAATTTGAAAAATGAATATTCAAGATTTGGAAAGTTTCAAAACTTTGGGGTCTGAAATACTGAAAAATAGGTACATATTGTAACAAAGACGAATATTAAAATATTAAGCAAAGCTTGAATTGCATTCAAGTTGTTCAGTTCACTAGTACACGAGTGCTGATATGACGTCATTCGATCGGGTCATTCCACTGACGAAGGCACGTGACAAAGTTGAATCTCTTAAAGAATGCAAGTTAGTCACGTATGTAGTGCATCGTAGTCATGCAATCTTATACTTGCCACGCGCATAAAATAAGGTGCTAAATAGTGGAAGAAGGCGATCGATTTACTGTATAAAAGCTGAACGGAATCATAGGAACCAGATGGTCTATACTCCATCATCAGGCATGCAGTACCACAGTAAATCGACATCCTTCAAGATGTGAATACATGTAAGATTGTTTAACTTTAACTTTACTTTAATTTTTATGTAAATTATTTAAATTCATTCTAAGGACTTAAGGTGTATTCAGATTCAGAAATTTTGTCGGGAAAGTTGACGGAGAAATTTAGACAAACCAATCAGGAGGTGTGTAGAATTTACCGCTTCTTACGTTTCAAATTCTACACACCTCCCGATTGGTTCGTTTAAATTTCCCCGTCAACTTTCCGGACAAAATTTCTGTGTCTGAATGCACCTTTAGCAGTTTAAATGTAATTCTGGACTTAGAAAATATTTGTGTAAATTGGTTAAATTCATTTCATGCACTTAGTCGTTTTAAATGTGATGGAGACTTAGCATGATTTTGTAAACTTTAAAATGTAATCAGAACTTAGGGTAATTTATATTTGTTCACTTTGAAACAGAACTTGTAACCATTTACATCAATGTACTTTGAACTGGGACTTAGAACCATTCGTATTATTTTGTAAAACTAAAAGCACGTATAGGAAATACATGATTGTTAGTTGAATTTGACTTTGAATTAAAACCTCTGGCACAACTAAGTAAACCCCACGTAACGGAGTTGGGTCAAAGTCTCTACCATCATTATTTAATTAACTTATTTTATTTAACTATTGTTATAATACAGCCCAAACTCACTTCGTTACAATACGCTAGAACCATTTTAACGATTCTGCATATCAGCCAGGCAAAAGCAGACTTGATAATAATGCTGTACCGATTGCTTACACTTCTTGGAAGACTTAAAAGTGTGTATACCTAGAAACACGTATAAAGCTGTTAAACAGACTTCTTCCACCCTGTACACCGTTAAATCAACAGGCAGATGACTTGGCGAATTTACTCCTAAAACGAAGCAATGGAACTTGGATTTGAGGGAATTACCAGCAGGTCCTTTATCTACGAAAAAGTGTAAGAGGAAATTGTTTGATGTTACCGAAGAAGACACTCCAAGAAAGAAGAATTAAATTCAGCACTTAAAATAAAGCGTGCTAGATTGAAACACAAAGAAATACAAGTATCAAAGAAAATTTGTGGTACATCGATAGCAATCACACTCTTTATCCTAAACGCATTCATCCGCAGACGGCAACTCTGGTAAGAATGCAATTACTGCAGCCCCTGGAAAAAAGATGAGAAGGTATTTGCCATTTCATTATATTATAAATCTCCTTCGGCTTACAGATTTTTACGTAAATGCATATTGGTTTACCAGCCATATATCAACAATTTAAATCTTAGTTAGGGCAATTTCAATTTTTGCTAGGCTTTTCTCCTTCGATCTTTAATTGGTTAAAAATTAAAGTTAATACTATGTCAGAACAAGAAAAAGTGTGCATAATTTGTTTTGGTGAAGTAGCTTTAAAGAAAAACATTGAGTATTCTAAATCTATGAATTTAATAGAAGGCTTTGAGGATGTAAGTCCTTTGGGACAGCGATCCGTGTTCACAAATGAAGCTTTAGTATTTATGGTGCGAGGCTTGTATTCAAGTTGGAAACTTCCTGCGGCATACTTCGTATCTGAAAATAGAGCATAATTTTCTATTATAGTGTTCTGTGGGTCGTACACGTACCTACCTACACACACACTATATACGTGGTTCAGCATATGGGTATTAAACAGCGCACCAATCACCTAACTGGCCGAGTCGGACCGGATTGTGCATTGCACCCGTAAGGACCACATACACTAACGTATCAGCCTCGACGCCGAAATGTAAGAGGTTACAGATACAGGATACAGATAGGTATACGGTGTACCTATGACTATCATTACACAGAAGAATTACCACCAAAGTCACCAATTTTTTTCAGTGTCAACCTGCAAAAACAGTCGATCATTTATATCTTGCCCGGTACAAGGTACCTAATTAATTACGGTACATACTGTTGTAGAAATCGGTTTGCATATAAATTTTTATGTGCCTATATATTCTTTACTGGTCTCGGATTAGGCAGAGCTCTCATCAATTAAGAGTCTAGTTTTTATTTTATAGGAGAAATTTATAGTCAACTAAATCTATGACCTTTTTAAATCACCTAAAATTGTCTTTGTCTACGGCGTCGATATAATAACCACTTCTAAAGTTATTTTTCTGTTATTGATTAGGTGGATTAGGTACGATTAGGATTAGGTACTGCTGTATTTACTAATAAGAATATCCCTTATCCCTTGTTACTTAAATGTTTTGCTGTTTTGTGCGTGTGAAAATAATTATAATTACAGGTTAGTCATTAGTTAACAAACGCTGTTTACAATACTCTGTGATTTGTATTATTACATTACAGAAAATTGTATTAAAGATGTCTGAAATAAGTTCAAAAGCTAACCTCGAATATGATTTCGATTTGGACATCGTTAAAGAAGAAATCAAACTAGAACCCTACTTGGACGATATAAAAAGTGAATTCGGTGATAATAGCCTTTACAATACGGAACAAAAACATAACTGCAATGAAACTAACACTAATAATAGCCAACACTTTGGATGGAATACGAAGGATGAAGCTGTAAACAAAATAAAAGATGAAAAAACCGATCCAGTTGAAGTGGATGACCAGAATAAAAATAAAGGGAAAAGTTTTACATGTGACGTTTGTGAGTTTACAACAACTCGTAGATCCCATCTTCAAACTCATAAAACCATGCATTTAATAAAAAAGCCGTTTATTTGTAATGTATGTGAGTTTAGGACTACTTATAAAAGTCATTTTGAACGGCATTTGTGTATTCATACTGGAGAAAAACCATTTGCTTGTAACTTATGTGAATACAGGAGTGTAGCTGAAAACAATCTTAAAAAACATATGAAGATTCATACGGGAGAAAAACCATTTACATGTAATTTATGTGAATACAGGAGTGTGACTAAAAGTAAGTTGAATTTCCATATGAAAATTCATACTGGAGAAAAACCATTTGCCTGTAATTTATGTGAATACAGGAGTGTAGCTGAAAGCCATCTTAAAAGACATATGAATATTCATACGGAAAAAAAACCATTTGCCTGTAATTTGTGTGAATACAGGGCTGTATCTAAAAGCAACCTGAAATTGCATATGAGTAATCACACTGGAGAAAAACCATTTGCTTGTAATTTATGTGAATACAGGAGTGTGACTAAAAGTAGTTTAGGATTGCATATGAATATTCATACTGGAGAAAAACCGTTTGCTTGTAATTTATGTGAATACAGGACTATAACTAAAAACAAGCTGAGACTGCATATGAGTAATCACACTGGAGAAAAACCATTTGCTTGTAATTTATGTGAGTACAGGAGTGTAACTGAAAGCAATCTTAAAATACATATGAATATTCATAAGGGAGAAAAACCATTTGCCTGTAATTTGTGTGAGTACAGGACTGTATCTAAAAACCCACTGAAAAGACATATGAAAATTCATACTGGAGAAAAACCATTTGCTTGTAGTTTATGTAAATATGAGAGTGCAACTGAAGGCAATCTAAAAAGACATATGAATAGTCATAGGGGAGAAAAGCCGTTTACTTGTAACTTATGTGAATACAGGAGTGTAACTAAAGTCAATCTGAAATTGCATATGAGTTCTCATAACGATACAAATTTAAAGGAGTAGTTGGGGTTAAAAGTGACTTAGCCGAGCATTTAAAATTTAGATAACCGTATGTTTTTTGTTTTGTGCTACACAGCAACAAACACAAGTTCCAGCCTGTTAAGATTGTTGTATTGTATGTAGTTGTCAAGTAGAATGTAGTACAATGGCAACGTCGCATTAAGACGTGGCATCTATGTATGATATAAGTGTGACATTGGGCGCGTTCAGATGGGACTAGCGCTACGTAGAACTATCCTAGCGCTACAAGCCGAACGCCGCTAGTGTAAACAAATCTCCGCTAGGCTAGCGCTAGTCCCGTCTGAACGCGCCCATAGTTACAAGAAATGGGGGATTGTGTTACAAAGAGGAAAACATTTTTATTTTCAATTTTTCAGAAAAAGTCACTCTAGATAAAGTTGTCTGCTTGTTTTCGGGTCCCTAAAGCAGTTGTTATTTTTGGGTTAACTGTTACAGTTCACTTTTTATTCACATTTATCTCGAAATTTAGGACTTAGAAAATGTTTTATTAAAAATCATGAAAAACTTGAGTAGGCGAATTTTATTTTCAAATTCACATCGTCGCTAATTTAGGAGGTGGTTTATTTGGATAAATTGTTTTTTTGTAAATAAAATTTGAAATTAAACGTTTTGTAAACTGATTAAGTCTAACAATAAGCAGACACGATTTCATAAAAGTAAGCCGATATTTTTGAAATTTTGCATGGATCAATGATTTTACATTGCGAAAAACTTTTCTTAATGACGTTTTGCCGTAGTTAGTATAAAAAGGCTACTTTAACTGAATACAAAATACTTTTTTATCTACCACCAAGGCCTCCTTGATTTGAAACAATCAAAAATATACTTAAAATTAGTTTCAAGCCAAGCAGCGTTTAATCCCCGAATATGCAATTTTAAAAATGTTTATCAATCATACCTCTTTGTAACTCAATTCGTGGACATACTGTATATATTGATATGATATCTTTAGACAATCTCTTAAGACGGTGAGTTATGATTGTATTGTGGAATAATGTAAATAAATAAACACCTTTAAAATAAAGTAAACTTAATGTAAAAATGTTAATACATAGTTGTTAATTTTAAAATAATGTAAATTTAGTGTTAAAATATTAATAGTCGTTAATTTAAAATAATATTGTATATAAGTAGAATAGGATATCTTGATAAGTAATTTTTAAAATAATTTTATTATAATAAAAATATAGTGTTACTTGAATAAAATAATATAACCAAGGAGAAATAAAAATAAATAAATAGAAGAAGGTGAAAATAAATAACGGAAATTGAGTTTTCGAAATTAAAACTTAAAATTGATTTATTTTCATATTAATATAATTTAAAAGCGAATAAAAGTATAATATTAAAAGTTATATAAGAGATTGATAATATTGTGTTAAAACATAATTTGGAATTGTATAATGTGAAATAATGATGAAATAAAATCTTACTTGGAAAATGAATTATAAATTTGGATATTTAAAGAAGAAGTTGAGTGGGGTGTTTAATAAAATTAGAATTGGATTGTTACAAGGGATTATTGGATGAAAAATAAGTGAGAACCTAGAGAGTTTTGGAAACGAAACAGGAGATGTGTTGTTCAAGTCGATTGTGAAAGGTAGTTGCTAAATTTATTAATTTTAAAAGAAAAGTGTTTATTTAGTTATTAGAATTTGTTATTATTTATTGTTAAAGGTTTACAAAATTTTGAGGGTATTTTTTTAAAATTTACATTATGAATTTTAAAAATTAAAATTCATAAACGCGATCCCTATTAACGACTCTGGACTAAGCGATTTCTAAAAATTGATATTAATTTTGAAACAGATTGAGCTAGCTGGAAATTAAAAATTGTATGCGATATTTTAAAAGATTGTAAACTATAATTAAATAATGATACTCAAAAGGAATGAGCATAGCAATACATATATCATTTCATAACTTGATTATTTTCTGAATAAATAAAAAATAAAAATTTTTTGTTTTTTTTTTAGCTAGTTTAAAATTCAACGTGGTTTCGTTGCAAATAAAACTATTAATAATCGTACAAAACAATATGTGAAATAATCCTATCAAACAAATATAATTAAATAAATTCTATGTATACAGGGTGATTCAAAAGTATTGCCATTAGTTTTAAGGGTAGGTAGAGCATATCAAATAGAACAACTTTTCTCAATAAACCATGTGTCGCAAGTAAACCGTAACCTCAGAAAAAAATTATAAACATTAATACAAAAATTGTTTTGGGGTAACTGGAATAGTGGAATAGATCAGTTCTGTTTACATTAAAAATTTAAATTTATCAATCGCCTTTCTTGTCCGTACTGATAAAGAGCCCAGATGTGGTGTGACGTAGCTTAGCTAGTCCATTCTTCACTGTAAAACTGCAGTGTTCGAACGCGTTAATGGAAGGTCATCCTAACAGTATGACCCAATTAATTAATAATTGACGTTTTAATTTACGGGAAAGCTCTTCAAAATGCTGTGGCAGCTCTGAAAGATAGTTTTTTCTTTGTGTGCAGTGCAGTTTCACTTTATTAACAACATTTTTTCTAATATCACTTTTTAAACATGCCATTAATTGTTTACTGTCATCAATCTTAATCCTGAAAAAATCGCAAAGGAAAGTGAAACCTGTAAATTACATAATTGTGTAATGTTTCATTTATTTTTGCAGGGTCAAATTTATACCGCGCATATTAGCCAGCGATAAGCTTTAAATTTTTGCTCTAATGTACTTCTATTAAGGTCAGCATATACCCATTTAATTTAATGACAATACTTTTGAATTACCCTGTATATTCAAAACAAAAACACTAAATATGCTGCAACTGTCTTAAACAGGGAATTAAATGAAGTTGAACAGTGGCTTAAATCGAATAAAATAAAATTGAACACCAATAAGACAAAAGCAATGATTATTGCACCGGAACATATTAAACAGAAACTAAATGACTTAAGCATCACCATAGAAGGTCAAGATATAGAAATAGTAAACAAAATTAAGTACCTAGGTTTTGTTGTGGATAATCGACTGAAATTTGGTGAGCATATAGATTACATTGCAAAAAAGATCTCGACCAAAATAGGAATATGGAATAGTGTTGTATACCTTTATTAAACAACTTTATTTGAAACAATTGCAGACGGAGTAACAGGTAACATCAACAATTAACAACTTAAAACTTAAAAGACGGTTGTGTAAAGGTGCTTGTGCTTGGACTTGAATTCTTCGTAGTAGTGGGCTTTTCGAGTCTTTAAGGGTTGGTTATATTCATGTTCGACTAACTGTAATTTTGATGTCCCGTTAGAATTTACAGTTGCAACTTACCATTGGAACTTTAAACCCTGGCGCCTTGCTTCTTTGGTCGATCACCAGACCTTTTAACTTAATACACACAAAAATACAAAGTATGGAAATTTACAGTAAATATTTCTGGTTATCCAACAATAGATGTAGTAATTTTCTCTCTGTACAAACAAGAATTACCATATATAATACAATAATCTTGCCACACTTCCTATATTCGGCATCAATAATATACATAGCATGTCAGAAAGATATCTACAAGTATTGCAGAATAGGGCTATGCGAATAATTCTTAAATGTGACAAATATACTCCTACAAATTTATTGTTAAAAACTGTAGAGTGGATAAATATAAAACAGTAGGTTCCCATTTAAAAAAATATCGCGTGAAGTCATAAGAAGAAACAAATTTTCGTGTACAATCAATATGAAGATAAAAATTTCATAAAAAACTTTTGTATTGAACATTCTTTTCTAAAATGAATATTAACGACAGAAAATCGGCGTCTCCATACTTTATACTCACCCTGTATACAGTGCTTTCGTAAAGTAGTGGATAAATTCGATAAAACATTTTAGAAGGGTTTTCACAGAAAATCCTCGGACACGTCAACCTTATTTTTTAAAAGTGTATCTTTCTTAATAATTATAATTTTACAATCGTCTTTTGTTTTCGCACTATGACCTCATCGACAATTTTTTTTTGTTCACGAATTTGGATACAGTATTTTTCACCTAGGATTTGGGTTGTGACGTCAACGCGCTGTTGATAAATTCACAATCCAACTATACTCTATACTTCATCTCTTTCTAAATTAGGTTTTCATTACCTACTGCACACGAACGCGTGTCTACCCATACAATTTTGGGCGGGGCAAGTTGACGTCACAACCCAAATGCTAGATAAAAAATACTGTACACTACATTTTGAAACTACTTTATTAATTTTAGGTTCTTAAAATTGTTACCTTTCGGAGATTCGTTGCAACTACAGCAAATGCAAATTACATAGGCAAATTCACTGCGCAGCTTACCTCGTGCAATAAGCGAGTCCGTCCGAGAGTCGGCTACGACGAAGTACAGCGCTACTACGGTTAGAATTACGGCTGCTCTCGATGTTTAGATATACGTGTTAATTTTTTACCGCTATGAGTTTCAGTTATAATTTTAAAACTTATATCAAAACTGCGTTTCTGTTTTATATCACCTAAGACATTTAATTGTTCAAATATAAGAAATATAGCAAATGGAAGAATCAACGTGATGTAGCTTCGCTGTACTGCATAAAACGGTAACGCCTTCTCATGAACGATGTTTACTGCACAGCCAAGAATTTGACTCTGTAATTTGCGTTTGCTATAAGTAATGGCCAAATCAATCATTTATATCAGCATCCTATAAAATCACATCTTTGAAGGATCTTTATTGTAATTTTATTAGCTAGAAAGGAATTTGAAAGTTTGAAGTATTTCCTAAAGGGGCTTCCTTTATACTTATTTCAACAAATATTAAAAAAAAAAACTAGTTCACATGCATGTAAATTCTTTATTTGTTGCCCATATTTATTGTAGTAACAAGCCGCTGAAACATTCCTTACAGGACGTTGTCAAAATATTAGTAACAACTGTAACTTGTGTTTGCTTTGCACAAAACAAAAAAAAACAATTATCTTAATTTTAAATGCAATTTTTTTAAAGCTACGTCACTTAACCCCAACTGCTCCTTTAAATTTGTGAGTTCTTATATGCAATTTCAACTTGCCTTTAGTTCTTCTTCCCTATGAATATTCATATGTCTTTTCAGATTGCTGTGAGCTACACTCTTGTATTTACATAAACTACAGGCAAATGGTTTTTCTCCAGTATGAATTTTCAAATGCAATTTCAACTTACTTTCAGTTACACTCCTGTATTCACATAAATTACAGGCAAACGGTTTTTCTGTAGTATGAATACGCATAATATGTTTATTCAGATCACTTTTAATTCCACTCCTATATTCACATAAATTACAGACAAATGGTTTTTCTCCACTATGAATATTTATATGTCTTTTAAGATTGCTTTCAGCTACACTCCTGTATTCACATAAATTACAGGCAAACCGTTTATCTCCAGCGTGAATTTTCATATGCAATTTCAGCTTGTCTTTAGTTACACCCCTGTATTCACATAGATTACAAGCAAACGGTTTTTCTCCAGTATGAGTACGAATATGCAATGTCAGGCTGTTTTTGGTTACACTCCTATATTCACAAAAATTACAGGCAAACGATTTATCTCCAGTGTGAATTTTCATATGCAATTTCAGCTTGCTTTTAGTTACGCTCCTGTATTCACATAGATTACAAGCAAACGGTTTTTCTCCAGTATGAATTTTTATATGCAATTTCAGGCTGCTTTTAGTTATACACCTGTATTCACATAATTTGCAAGCATAAGGTTTTTCTCCAGTGTGATTACACATATGCGATTCCAGATTGCTTTTAGTTACACTCCTGTATTCACATAACAAACAGGCAAACGGTTTTTCTCCAGTATGAATACGCATAATATGTTTATTCAGATCACTTTTAGTTCCACTCCTATATTCACATAAATTACAGACAAATGGTTTTTCTCCCCTATGAATATTTAAATGTCTTTTCAAATTGCTTACAGTTACACACCTGTATTCACATAAATCACAGGTAAATGGTTTTTCTCCAGTATGCATTTTCATATGCAATTTCAGATTGCTTTTAGTTACACTTCTGTATTCACATAAATTACACGCAAACGGTTTTTCTCCAGTATGAATATGCATATGTTTATTCAGATCACTTTTAGAAGTAGTCCTATATTTACATATATTACAAATGAAAGGTTTTTTTATTAAATGCATATTTTTATGAGTTTGAAGATGGGATGTACAAGTAGTTATAAACTCACAAACGTCACATGTAAAACTTTTCCCTTTATTTTTATTCTGGTCATCCACTTCAACTGGATCGGTTGTTTCAACTTTTATTTTGTCTGTTTTATGTGCACTGCTCTTTATAATTGCAGTTTCATCCTCCGTATTCCATTCAAAGTTTTGGCTATTATTAGTGTTAGTTTCAATGAAAAATTTTTGTTCGGTATTGTAAAGAATATCGTCACCGAATCCACTTTGTATATCTTCCAAGTAAGGTTCCAATTTGATTTCTTCTTTGACGATAACCAAATCAAAATCACATTCGAGGTTAGCCTTTGAATTATTTATTTCAGACATTTTTTAGACAACTTCCTGTAATAATACAAATCACAAAGGGTATTGCAAACAGCGTTTCGTAACTAGTGACTAACCTGTAATTATTTAAAAATACATATAAAAATGTATCCTGCACACGTACACAAAAAACTAGCGGATAATAATAATCAACATCACGGCACTCACAGCAGGAAGCATCGCAGAACATAAAGCAAAGGTATAAACTAAGTTAGTTTATTCTCCTTGACATAAACCCTCAGGAAGTAGTAGTAGTAACAGAAAAATAGGTTAACTTTTGGAAGTGGTTATTATATCGGCGCTCGGCGCCGTAGATCGTAGGCAAATATACAGGGCGAACAGAAAAGGCTGACCGAAAAAAACTACTTTCCGAGGCAGGTATTGCCAATCTTTATTTCTACTTTGCTTATGCGCGTTGCAGTTCAGTGTGATATTAGCTTCGCACGTGTTTCGCAATTTGACGTTTGCCTTGCAAATTTAGTTTTTCGCCTTTTTCAAGACTAGCATTGATATTTTCGTGTTTAGTACAGGTAAGTTCGCCTACTTTGCCCAATATAATTAGGGTTCACGTTTCTGTTGATGTTTTAGGTTAGTCAATATAGACACGAATGAAGGTGCAGTCCATGCTTACATATATCTGAAGGTGACTATTTCATCTTTTGTTTGAGAACCTGTAACCGAACATTATTATTATCTAAAATTGAAACCACGAAAGATGAACCCTGCCTCATCAATGCTATCCGTATGATATAAGATTTTACTTGCTAGTCAAATTAGCATCAGTTGTATTCTCAAGGAATTATGATTGGCGCTTTAACCGGAAAACAAACAGCTGTCAAGTACTTTCAATACGAATTTTAACCTTAAATTATTAATAATCTAACCAATAAATGTACAACTGTATTTCTTCTGCAACGCAATAAACCAAATAAAATGTTCATTTATCTACACCTCACAACACAAATAGGTACTGCAAAAACGAATTCCAAATAACATAGGAATTTAGATACCTAATAAAATAAAATAATGTAAATGTATTAATAATTTGACAGTTTGATGTTTTAGTGACAACACGCGCATTTGACTTAAACTATTCTAGTCAAATAAGCACTTTAATCATAACACAGGCTTATTGTAATGCTATCCTTGTCGTGTGCATGGGGTTTGTGAACAAATGTACACGCGTGTTTGTCGTTACTAAATTCAGCGTGTGATGAGGCAGGGGTCATCTCTCGTGATTCGGATAATAAATCTATAGAATGAGATGAACAATCATTTTTGTTTAGTAATATACAGGGTGCTCCTAAAATGTTTTAAAAGCTTCAGGTAAACCTTTTTTTTGCGAATTCTTAAGGCAAAACTGCAAGAAAAAAATTTCCTCCGCAGCTCAGTTTTCTTGTACGAGGGTGTTAAAGTTCCAATAATTTCTTTAGTAGGTACTGAAATTTATTGAAGTTTAGCCAAACAATTATGAGAAATTAAGTAAAACATGTATTTGAAATTGCAAGTAATTTAAAAACGGTAATTATTATTGAATTAGCAATTTAATTTTTCTAAAAATCATACTTTAAGATTTTCTTCTAATATTGCAGCCTTCATAATAATTGTATCTCTTGTTTATTTACATACACATCGAAAAAACGTAAACAATTGTTAGAAGGTTAGGTTTGGTATGCTAGTCGATTCGAAATGTCAAATATTAGGGATCTGTTTTTTCTTTCTTTAGCCTTATTACTTTGTCTACTATCATTTTGTTATTGATGTACGCCGAAGTATTTTAGTGTTAAGTATAAGTATTAGGACAATGTACACCTAATGAAATTTATTTATTTGTTTGTTGTTTTCTTTATTTTTGTAGACAATGTATAGCCGTGGGGCTAAATAAACGTATATTATTATTATCTCTTTGTCAAGTGAGCTGACTGAGCTTTCGTCGTTCTTTTCGCACCTCGCTCATATCAAGTATCTCATTTCAGATGAGATAAAAGGTGCGTTCTTTTTGCAAAGCGTCTCAGATTGATATGATGATTATGATCTCATCTGAAGTGAGATACTTGATATGAGCGAGGTGCGAAAAGAACGAGGAAAGCTCAGTCAGCTCACTTGACAAAAAGATCCCTAATATTTGACATTTCGAATCGACTAGCATACCAAACCTAACCTAACATTCTAACAATTGTTTACGTTTTTTCGATGTGTATGTAAATAAACAAGAGATACAATTATTATGGCAGCTGCAATATTAGAAGAAAATCTATTAGTAATATAAAAATACATGTTAACATAAAAATCTTAATAATACATAAATCATATATTTCCCCCACTCTAAATGAGTTGCCCACTTCATTTTGAACAACCTTGCGTGGTTGTGCTTGATCAGTAAGGGGGGAGATAACTTGCTCAAATTGAGATCGTTAAAAAGAACTTCATTAGGTGAAATCGACTCAAGTGGATCTGAGATTTTGTGAGATTTATGGTAAAAAGAACGCGCCTCCATATCAATCTGAAAAGCTTTGCAAAAAGAACGCACTTAAATTTAATTTCAAAGGTAATCATGCGATCACGGATATTTGTACCCACCCGGTAGTTGTAGAAATCGGTTTGCGTATAAATTTTTATGTGCTGCTATATTTTTTATTGGTCTCGGATTAGGCAGAGCTCTCATAAATTAAGAATCTAGTTTTTATTTTATAGGAGAAATTTATAGTCAACTAAATCTATGGCCTTTTTAAATCACCTAAAATTGTGTACGGCGTCGATATAATAACCACTTCTAAAGTTATTTTTCTGTTATTGATTACTGCTGTATTTACTAATAAGAATAATATCCCTCGTTACTTAAGTGTTTTGCTGTTTTGTTTGTGTGCAGAGATATACTTGTATTTATGTACGAGTATTTTTAAATAAATACAGGTTAGTCATTAGTTACCAAACGCTGTTTGCAATACTGTTTGTGATTTGTATTATTACAGAAAATTGTATTAAAAATGTCTGAAATAAGTTCAAAGGCTAACCTTGGATATGATTTCGAATTTGTTAGCGTTAAAGAAGAAATCAAACGTGAACCCTACTTGGACGATATAAAAAGTGAATTCGGTGATGATACTCTTTATAATACGGAACAAAAACATAACTGCAATGAAACTAACACTAATAATAGCCAACACTTTGGATGGAATACGAAGGATGAAACTGTAAACAAAATAAAAGTTGAAAAAATCGATCCAGTTGAAGTGGATGACCAGAATAAAAATAAACGGAAAAGTTTTTCATGTGACGTTTGTGAGTTTACAACAACTCGTAGATCCCATCTTCAAACTCATAAAACCATGCATTTAATAAAAGAGCCATTTATTTGTAATGTATGTGAGTTTAGGACTACTTCTAAAAGCTATTTTGAACGGCATTTGTGTATGCATACTGGCGAAAAACCGTTGGTATGTAATTTATGTGAATATAGAAGTATAAGTAAAACTGAACTGAAATCGCATATGAAAATTCATACTGGAGAGAAACCATTTGCTTGTAACTTATGTGAATACAGGACTGTATATAAAAGCAAGCTGAAATTGCATATGAGTAATCATACAGGAGAAAAACCATTTGCTTGTAATTTATGTGAATACAGGAGTGCAGCTTTAAGCAATTTTAAAAGACATATGAATATTCATACGAAAGAAAAATCATTTGCCTGTAATTTATGTGAATACAGGACTGTATCTAAAAGCGAGCTGAATTTACATATGAGTAATCACCCTGTAGAAAAGCCATTTGCTTGTAATTTATGCGACTACAGGAGTGTGACTAATAGTAATTTAAGAGTGCATATGAGTATTCATACTGGAGAAAAACCGTTTGCTTGCAATTTATGTGAATACAGGACTGTAACTAAAAACAAGCTGCAACTACATATGAGTAATCATACGGGAGAAAAACCATTTGCTTGTAATACATGTGAATACAGGTGTGTAACTAAATGTAAGTTGAATTTGCATATGAAAATTCATTCTGGAGAAAAACCATTTGCCTGTAATTTATGTGAATACAGGAGTGTAGCTGAAAGCAATCTTAAAAGACATATGAATATTCATACTGGAGAAAATCTGTTTGCTTGTAATTTATGTAAATACAGGAGTGTAGCTGAAAGCAATCTTAAAAGACATATGAATATTCATACAGGAGAAAAACCATTTGCTTGTAATTCATGTGAATACAGGAGTGTAACTGAAAGTAAGTTGAAATTGCATATGAAAATTCATACTGGAGAAAAGCCGTTTGCTTGTAACTTATGTGAATACAGGACTGTATCTAAAAGCAATCTGAAAAGACATATGAGTTCTCATAACGATACAAATTTAAAGGAGTAGTTGGGATTAAAAGTTTAAAATTTAGATTAACCATATGTTTTTTGTTTTGTGTTGCACAGCAGCAAACACTAGTTACAGCCATTGCTAAGTTTTTGACGAACTTCTGTAAGGAATGTATCAACGTCTCTTTACTAGGATAAATATGGGCAGCAGATAAAGATTTTGCATGTATGTGGACTAAAACATTTTGTGTATTGATAAGGTAAATATTTGTGTAGAATAATTGATTTGATTTGTTTCTTTTTGATGTTGTATTGTTGATTTTCATAAATAAAAGATGCCATAATAGAACATAAAGGCATCTACTTATACCTACATTATAAATAGAAAAACGAATTTACGTAATTGTAAAAATATAAACAAATCTAACTAGTAAATATTCATTCATATACAGCGCACCGAAGCAAACATGAGAATCGGAAAATATGCGAACTAAAAGAATTTTATTTAAAATATTTTAAGCGGCAAGATTTCAACGTATTATCTATTCACAACTAGGAAAAGCACTAAATTGAAATATCTGGTGAATTTTTTTGTTATTGAATTGAGAGCACTACATGTTTTTAAAATTTACGTGAGATATTGTAATATAGTGGGTTTAGTAATAAATAATATGAAACATTTCAATAAGAAATGTATTTAATAAGTTAGTATTTGGGTGTGGTCTGATATGAAAGTTGTACGAGGTTTCGTAATCACTACATTGTAAGAGTCGTTAATTCTGTTTACTAATAAAGATGCACTTGTATAAATATGAGTCAGACATGCAGCTGGTTATGTTGCGCAATCATTCCATTGTGTTACAATGTTGCATGTGTTTATACTAACTTTATGTGGGTTGTACATCTGACCTATATTCGTACAATGTATGTGATGAATGAAATCTTTGTATTAACATGATCAGATGTTTAATTATGAGAGAGAACGCACGCATCTCAGAAGTATAAATATAAGATGCTGGACATTCAGTCTTCAGTCTTCCCTGTGGAAGTCTGGCGACGAAACCTAGAAGTAGGCAGATAGAGATCTAGGTAATAGACTTTTAACAGGACCAACTCTGGTAGTAAACCAGGAGTTGGATTAAAACGTCATCTTCAAAGTTACTTCCAAGATGGGTGTCTTCTTAAAGATGTTCATGTAAGAATAGTGCTTATTATTTAAATGTAATGCTAATGTTTTGTACCCCGTATTGAGTCCTTCAGACTTAAGATAAGTTATGTGTTTGGATCACGAGTTGTGAATCAGTTTAAATAATGTCTGTAACTAAAACTATAAAGAATATAATTTGTTGTTAGTTGATCGTGTATTTTAATGAATACCTCTTGCAAATAAGCAAAGCATTTAACACTCGTAATGAAGTTCCTAAAAGGCTCTACCATCATTATCAAATAAAATCAAAAAGGACTTCGTTACATTGTGGTGAAGGTCCGGTTTTCGACCCGTGTAGGTACAATTTTTAATTGTGCTTAAAATTGAAATTTTGAAAAAAAAAAATTTTTTTTATTTTTTCGTGTTTTTAACTTAATTTGAAGATTTTTTCGAATTTATTTAACTGATCAAACAATTCCTGATTTAATTGTCTACAGAATGATCCTATGTAAAATGAATTTGGTTGTCTCGCGTTTATAAAGTAAATATTAAAGTTCATAAAGTTGGAAGTATTCGAAATGAAACAATCGTTTTAAAATAAATTGGGGAAGTATCTACGCAACACAGAAAACATCTTGCCACAGCATCTTGTGCGGTAAGCGTGACTACAGCCAAAGCAAGAGGCCTGTATACTCACACAAGGTGCAAGAAGATACCTTGGTAGTGAAAAACTAAGAAACAAGAAAACAACTTGCCTTCCGATTCTTAAGTACTGTTTAAGATCTATATTTTGCTGTACCACGGACCGAGTACGCAACGTCTGGGCAGCCTAATATAATCTTAGAAGTAAAGAGTCCCAAGTAGCCGTTGAATTGGCAAAGAAGATACAAGTGGAAACGGGGCGAACATAAGCAGTTTCACTAAGACTTATGGGACCGATTCACTCTGTAACAAGCAAAAAGAAGAAAAGAAGACTCCTAGAACTATCCAGAATTAATTTTCGCTTCGAGTAAATGAATTTGTTTTATTTCGTTTACTATTAACATTTTGTATTCGTTTTCATGTATTATTGAAGCACCAAATTTTATTTTATAAGTAGAGGACGCGTTGAATTATTTTGAGTAATTGGATGTCTTCTTATCGTAAGATAACAGATTCTAAAAAACCAACCCATGATAAAAATCTAAGAAGTAGGGGAGCAGTTCCAAAAACTCCTACTCTTGCAAAATTAGGTTTTCAACCACGTTCTGAAACATTCGCGAGCCCAAGTATAAAGTTCAGTCCTCCATATCGCAGTACAGAATTTTTGGAAACGGTCCCATCCGATCTTCCTCACGGTTCTTCCGAAAAATCACATTATTCGGATACAGATATTGACAATCTACCTAATACATCACAAATTTCAAGCTCAGATACAGAGTCATTAATTAATACGTCCTTCTTTAGTTCAATATCTAATAATACGATATTGGATCAATCTGAACAACGGACCGAAATAGAATTTGAACAATCAGAAATCTCCCCAGAAAAAATAATTTTTGACCAAACTACTATTGCGGAATCTTTTGATCTTCACTCCTTAATCACTACAACCCCTACATTGAATGTTACAGATTTAAATACCATAACAAGGTCCGAACAACTTTTTGAATTACCAATTTTACCGATTTTACCTAAGTACATAATGGCAGACATTTCCTTATCTGATGCATTGACCACCCCACAGACCCCAACAGTCCCTAAGTTCGTCCACCCTGAAGTGTTTAATCCTATCACAAATAAAAACCCAAAAAAGTTTTTACAAGCCTATGAAAAATCAGCGGGTATTAACGCTTGGGCAAATAAAGAAAAAATACGTTTTTTTGGTGCCTTTCTTCAAGGGCCAGCTTCAATATGGTATGATAAATACAAAACTGCTGAAAGCAATAGAAATAATAATTGGCTTAAGATTTCTGACGACTTTCTGAAGGAATTTAGCGGTGAATCAGCTTTTCGCGAACTTCGTTTTAAGTTACGACAGAAAAGACAAGACGAACATCAAGATATAAACACGTATCTCTACGAAATTTTAGATATGTGTTACAACGTGAATCAAGATATGACAGACTTAGAAATAATTGATTTCTTTGAGTCTGGATTACATAATAAATATCAATATCAATACAGCCTTTTATGTGAAGATAATATGGATCTAGCTAAATTAAAAAGAAATGTGTTAAAAATTAGCGACGCTAAGAAAAGGGAAAATATATCCAAGTTGGAAAATGCGGAACCAGCTTTATTATTTCATGATATTAATCAATCTACACAGATACAGCCAAAGTATCGGCAATATACTAATCGTACTCGTAACGGACGAAATTTTTATCCCAACATCAATGCTCGAACTCGAGACGCTCGACCGATTTGTTTTAGATGTTTTAAACCAGGACATTTTGCGGCAGCATGTACGGTCCGGCTTCCTGAAACATATTACGCTAACCAACAATCAAATAATAATTTCTCTCGTGGAAGGGGAAACCCTAACCCGTCTTATCGGGGAAGAGGTAATTTTAACTCAAGTAATCGCAACACGGGAAATACAAATAATTTTTCTCGAGGATATTTGGGAAACCCTCAAAGACGTGTGTAGCGGGTCCATCACATGTCACCCTTTCTCTTGGGACCCCTAATAAAGATATTAAAAGAATTCAAATATTAACTATTAAGGGATACATAAATAATAATAAAGTTGATATCATTATAGATACAGGGGCAGCTGAAAATGTTGTTTGTAAACAATTTGCATCACAAATTGAAAATAAATCATATCCATCTCACTTAATAACGGCGGGAGATATAAAATTAGTTGTTTTGGGATCCACAAAGTTAGAATTAAGGCTTCAACACTGGAAAACCAGCATAGACGCATTAGTAATTGAAAAGTCACCAAAACCTTTAATATTAGGGATGTCATTTTTGTTAAAATATCAAAGTAAAATTAATTTTAAAGATTTTACTATCACTTTAAATGAATATTCTAAGAAAGCTGTCCAAATAAATTTTAGAAAATCTTTAATAGGGGAACCGTGGCTCTTCGAAAATAAGCCCGTATTTAATAATTTTCTAGATAATATTTCATTACCTATAGAGGAAAATCGTCGGCATAAACTTAGTTTAATGAATGACATTGAAATACAGCCGAAACAAACGGTAACTATAATATTAAAACTCAAGGGGGAGAGAGAAAATAATAATGGGGAAAGAGTGCCGCTTATATTTGAATTGAATAAATTATTCTTTAGAAAAAATAAACTTGTTCCAGTCACTACTGGACAGCAACAAAATACAAATTGGAAAATAGAAATAACTTCAAATAATCCATTTGTTATCCGTCTTTTTGAAGGAACCACTTTGGGATATCTTTGTGAAGAAGATGAAGAAAATGATGAAAATTATTGTAATTTTTTAACAACCCTTGATGTATGTGAAGACCCTTCTTTAATCAATCATGACATTGAACTAAGTCTGACACAAGACCAGCAATTACGAATTACACAGCTCTTAGCAGAGTTTAATAATATATTTGCGACAAACCTTTCAGAAATAGGATTTACTAATATAGTTGAACATGCAATTGAGACAGAATCGACAGATCCAATTAAGTTGCGACCATATAAAGTTTCACATAAGGAAAGACAATTAATACAAGATCAAATTAATGAAATGTTACAATATAATGTAATTAGACCCTCTCAAAGTCCATGGTCTAGTCCTATTGTTTTAGTTAAAAAGAAAAATGATGATAAATTTCGATTTTGTATAGATTACAGAAAGCTAAATGCAATAACAAAAAAGAATAGTTACCCTTTGCCGCTAATTGAGGATCTCTTAAGTTATCTTGGAGGATCTAAATATTTTACATCTTTGGATCTTTTGAGTGGTTATTTCCAGATAGGAGTTAGAGAACAAGACAAAGAAAAAACTTGTTTTGTGTCCTCAGACGGACTTTATGAATTTAACGTAATGCCTTTTGGTCTTACAAATGCTCCTAGGACATTTCAAAATGCTATTAATAAAATATTTTCGGGATTGCTGTTTAAAGAACTTGTTGTTTACTTAGATGATCTGATAATTTTTAGTGCAACTTTTGAGGAACATTTAATACGCTTACGACACGTTTTTGAGCGACTACGTTATTACGGTTTAACACTAAAACCTAGTAAGTGTCGATATGCGAAGAAAGAAGTTATTGTGTTAGGACATAAAGTAAATTCATACGGTATATCGCCAGATAATAATAAAATTCAAGCAATTTCTCTATTTCCAGTACCAAATAAAGTAAAGAAAGTACAATCGTTCTTAGGAATGTGTAATTATTATCGAAAATACATTAAAAATTATGCACAAATTGCTAAACCTTTATACGAGTTAACAAAAGTATCTACAACTTTTCATTGGGACTTACCACAACAAGAGGCATTCGAAACTTTAAAAACTAAATTATTGTCAGCACCCGTTTTACGACATTTTGACCCAGAATTAGAAACTGAATTAAGAATAGACGCAAGTGGAACGGGATTAGGTGCAATTTTGTTACAAAGATTTGAAAATAATATGCATCCAATCGCCTACATTTCACGAGGCTTAACAAAGGCAGAAAAAAATTATGCCATCACAGAATTAGAAGCTTTAACAGCCATTTGGGCGTTAATTCAATTAAGACCGTATGTCTTTGGAAAACATATTAACATTGTGACGGATCACCATGCCTTATGTTGGATTCAAAAAACAAAGGATATTACTGGAAGATTAGCTCGATGGGCTATAAAATTACAAGATTTTGATTATTCAGTAGTTCATAAAAGTGGAACCGCTCATCGAGATGTAGATTGCCTCAGCAGAAATCCTTGTCGACCAGCTACAAAATTTGACGAAGTACAAACAGATTTCGTACCAACCTTTACAACCCTCTTAGAGGACGTCTCAAAGTTACAACGTGAAGATATTGTTTTAACTAAATTATTTTTGGCTTTAGAAGATACCGAGAATTCCAATTTAACAATTGCAGACAAAAAGAGAGCTAAATCTTTTAAATTAATAAATAATATTTTATATAGAAAAAACTCGAACCCGAATGGACAAACTTATCTTTTAGTAATTCCAAATTCTTTAAAACATGAAATTTTATATGATCACCACGATGCTCCTTTATCGGGACATCTTGGCATAGCTAAAACATATTACAAGATTAGTACCCGATATTATTGGGATGGTTTATTTAAGGACGTTGAACGGTACGTAAAAAGTTGTCAATCGTGTCAAGCTAGAAAAGGGCAAACAAATCAAAAACCTGCGGGTTTCCTACATCCAATTTGCATTGGAACTCCATTTGAGAAAATTGGAATTGATTTAATAACACCAATTAAAAAATCTAGTCGTGGAAAAAATACAATTGTAGTGGCAACTGATTATGCTACACGATATGCAGAAACTAAAGCATTGTCAAGCGGAAAAGCTGAGCCTGTAGCACAGTTTGTCTTAGAACAAATTATTTGCCGGCACGGCAGTCCTAGTTATATGATTTCTGATCGTGGACAAGTATTTCGATCACAAATGGTTACAGAATTGTTGAAGATAATGGGGACGGATAGTCGATTTACAACAGCATATAAACCTAGTACAAATGGATTAACGGAACGATTGAATAAAACTCTGATTAACATGATTAGTATGTATACAAATACACAACAAACAGATTGGGATTTATTTCTTCCTCATGTAACTTTCGGATATAATACTTCAAGGCAAGATTCCACCAAAATGTCACCTTTTATGTTACTTTATGGAAGAGAACCTACTTTACCCTCGGAAACACAACTTAAGTCTCCAATAGAGCAACAAGACGTTGTTCAATTACGAGATAGGGCACTAGCAGTTCGTCACCAAGCTATACTTAATATACAAGGACAACAAGCTAAGCAAAAAAAATATTATGACGCTAGTCGCCGGTCCTTAGAATTCAACGTAGGACAACAAGTTAAAGTTTTCACCCCTATTCGGAAGGTAGGAAAAACAGAAAAATTACTACTTAAGTGGTTCGGACCATATTACGTTAAAAAACGCGTTTCAGAAGTGGATTATCTCATTAAAAAAGGAACTACAACGAATTCAAAAGAAGAAGTAGTTCATGTAAGCCGAATATTACCTTATTATGATCCGTGGCTGCCAGAACAGTTAACCCGTGTCAATAATGACAATACAGAAAATAATGATGACAATAATGGTGACAATGAGAATGAATACGAGTGAATTTATCATATTAAAAAATTAACCTGGACATATGAAATATAAAAATATTGGGATGTTCTCCTAAAGACGTATCACAGAAAAACTGTAATATCTTTTTCCACTTTCAATTACAGTATAGGACAATTTAAGGTTTCGGTAATCACAAACAAATTTTTTGGATTACCGTAGATCGACTATGTGTATTTTACACAGTATTTTTATTGAATATTAATTATTGAGATATTCGCCATTGGAAAAACGACAATTTTCCTGGCGACGGCATACGGAAATTACTGGGCCTGGGGTGAATTGAACTGATTTTATTATTATTATTGTCGTTTCCTAGTAAAGGAGAACAAAAATATTGGGAACCCTCCATATTTAAGGTTTTTACGAAATCCTTAACAGTTCATTCACAAATCCGTATGTTTAGGCTGTTTTTCAGCATTGGTCAGAAATTCAAATATCCGTGGATGGCCACTGCGGTTTTGATTCTCCATTGATTGAAGAATAGTCATGATGGGAAAATAGAGAGAGAAAAAAAAAATTTTTTTAAGCGCGCTAAGAGATAATGGAGGGTGTAAAGTGGGAATTTTAAGCCCATCATATACAGTCGATCAGATCTATAAATAGCTAGCAGAAACCTAAATCAGTTTTAAGGAACTGAATAGTTTTGTTGCAGCTGTTCAAAAGATCATTTTAAAGCTATATAAACAAAGATAGTGACTTCAAAATGACACGTATGCAAGGCGACTGCAGACAGAAATAAACAAGCAGTAGGAAATTGCTGAATCATTAAATTCTTTCAGAAGGCGGAACTTTAAAGATGTTGTGTAGTTAATTTTTAAATTATTGTTGCAGGCTTCTCGCTACTATCATGTTTTCGAATATTCCAGCACAGTCCTGGGAAGGAAAGTATTTAATTACCCAGTATCAAGTAACTCCAGGAGTATATTTTGAACAAGTGGGTCAAGTACAGGTGTACAACAACGAATTAACTTTAGTCATTTTACTAGAATTAAATCATCATATGGAAAAATTTAATCAATTGAATTATTATTACACTAAAATAGTGGAGATATGTGATAATCCAAAAATTGCACATTACAAACATTTTCCTACGGTTTGTAGTATCTTTATTAAAATAGTGGAGCAAAATCTTATTAAACTTCAAGAAGATAAATCAATTTTAGAACAAATGGTGGGGTATTATCCTATTCGAACTAAACGAGCATATTTTGATGCCGTCGGTTCACTTGCAAAGACGTTATTCGGAACGTTAGATATTGATGATAGAAATTTTTATAATGAACAAATTAAACAGTTAACAGAAGGAGAAAAAACCCTGACTAAATTAATTCAAGATCAAACAATTATAATGAAATCTACGATTTCAAATTTCAATACTTCAATAAGTGATTTAGCTAATAATGAAAAATTACTAATGGAAAATATGAATAAAATAGAAAAAAAATTACAAGATAATACAGTACATATAAACACTCTCGAAATAAAATTAATAATAGAAGAATACGTAGAAATTTTTGATCTAATACTACAGCAGTTTCAATTAGAAACTCTAACGTTAATTGACTCAATATTGGTTGCTCAACGAGGGCAACTTCACCCAAATGTTATTTCACCTTTCACGTTTATGTTAGAATTACAAAAATTAGTTCCAAATTTACCAAGTAAACTGAGTTTTCCGATTCCGTTGACAATGGAAAATACTCATGTACTTTTGAATTTGGTTTCATTGGCAGTTTATTTTAATGCTGGAAATCTAGTTTATGTTGTTTCTGTGCCATTAGTAAGTGATAATAATTTTAATATTCAAAAATTAACACCTTTTCCAAATCATCTAATAGGGAATAAATATACGTTCATTCAACCAACGACTGACTATTTAGCAGCCAGCATTGATAAACAGCAGTATTTTTTACTGACAACAAACGACCTTCAAAATTGTTATAAATATGAACAAAATCAGTATTTATGTAAACAACTGCAACCTATTTATTTGGCTCATAAAACAGAATTGTGCGAAATGCAATTATTTAGCACAGTTAAGGAGATACCTGAAAGTTGCGATAAACGAATGACTGAAATTCGTTCAAATTTATTTACACAGCTGTTGACGAATACCGCTTGGTTGTTTATAATACCTGAAACTGAGATTTTAACGCTGAGTTGTAAAAATTTACCTACTAAAGATATTTCACTTTCAGGAGTAGGAAAACTTTGGTTAGATAAAACATGTATAGCATCGTCTAGTACAGCCACAATGAAACCTCATGGAAAAATTTTGGGAGTTAATGTTTCATTAGATTTTGTTCCAAACATTGATTTACAAAAGTATATCACTAAGTCTTTAAGTGAGACAAATGTTAATATTTCAAACTTGAAATTGAATAAAAATTATAAAAATATAGTTCGAAATTTACAAGATCTTCAATTTTCTAGCTATCGTCTTGATGAAATTCAAGAGATTTCAAAAAGTTTAGAACATGAATTGACTACTAACTCAGTGGTTAGTCATCATTCATATTTTATTACTACTGTTGCAGTTATTTTAGCCTTATTAATTTTTTATTTTATAGTTCGAAAATTACTTACTATAAAATGGAGTTTCGGATCATACAATTTTCGAAATCCAACAAAAACAAATTGGCATTTTAGAACTACAGAACGCCAACCACAAACGGAAACATTATAAAATATTGATTGGAAAATTTTTTGAAAGCTTGGGACACAGTAAATAAAATATTTTTGTAAAAGTAATATTTTTTCCTGATATACTGTAAACTTGGCTCAAATTTTCTAACAAATTTTCAAGTAAAAGACCTTTGCAATGACACAGTTCTCTGATGTAAAGAATTCTATGAATATATATAATAATTCGCTTTTAGAATAAATAGTTTTGCTTTCAAAGGAATTTATAGAACATTATAACGGGGAAATTGAAATACTTAATTTTAATTATGTTTTTAAAACAATAATTTTAATATTTTGCTTGATTAACCAATATATTAATTTAAATATAACATTTTAGATTTTGTTAGATAAAATTAAAAGAGTATATTAGATGGTTCATAAACAATAACATTAGTTTGTGAAAATATTAATTCAATTTAAATACATATCTACCTTGAAAATGCAACAGCTGATAAATAACACTTCTTGTCACAGATATAGAATCAGAACTGCACGTAAATTCAAGTGTCCGTGCATAATTTGTATGATAAGACAAGAAGATGCAGAAACAGGTTGATTCATTCAAAAAGGTTGATTTTGTTGCACTTATTTAATTATGGTCTTATACCATATTTTTAGTGTAAGAATAGCATGATTTACTTTTAGTTTCACTAAAACAAAAATGAATTTTCATCTTGAATGCGTAGCTTGTACACAAGGATGAACTCATCATGTTTTTCATCGATGTTCTATGGTTGGAAAGAACATGTCCTGAAAGAAAAATACCTTGATGCGAAGAAATAAAGAAAACTTGGATTAAAACAAATTTTTTATTAACAAACAACAATAAACAAATAAAAATAGAAAATATCACAAATCTTCAAGGTTGAGTTCAATATCGTCGTCCATAAGATAATCGAGCAGCTCGTCTATATCGCTGTTCAGGTCGCCAACGAGATCCTCTTCATCAACTTCAAGGGTCAAGTCGTCCTCTGCAGCGACATCCTCACTGGCATTGCTAGCTTCGTCAGGGCTTGCAGGAGGGTACGTGAACCTCACGTGAACCCAGAGATTATCCCGCCCCACATCGACCTCGACGAAGTTTCGCGGCACGTTGATGCCGTGCAGGGACAACTCAGCCTGGCTGGTGACGAAGACAAAGAGGGTTCCCGGACCCCAGGGGGAGTCTATGTCATTCACTATCATCGTGAGAGGATAGTGAATGGACACCCACACTGAGGTCATACGACGACCTGAAATAGTTTCTGAAAAAGAAAACAAAAATAATAATAACAAGAACAGTAAATACAGACAAAATGAACTAATATATTTAAAAAATAGAGGAAATAAATGAATTTCTCTATAAGTTTACTCATGAAATTACTTAAAAACAAGAGAAACATTTTAATTCAAAATGCAAATAATACATTTGAATACTTACGAACTGGGTTTAACGCATCTGGCGTTAAGGGTGGTTGCACGGTATGATACTGGTTGACGGATGGTGGTGGATTCATTTTGGATGATAAGTTGGCTGGGATGATCGTGATGAAAAGAACTTGAACGAAATACTCGAACTACCCATATTCGTTTCATTTAAAGGATAATTTAAGCGAACTCAGCAATATTTCTGTGTTAATTTTAAAAAATAAAACACTGTTTATTGCTCGAAGGCATCGATTCCTCAGCATTGACTGGTAAATATTCTTGAAAGGATTTCCTATCAACATTAAAAGTTGCAGAAGAAACACTGGAAGCTCTATTCACTGCACGCGTTCGAGATGATTTCATTTATACATTTGTAAGTTAAGTTTGTTATTTCTGCTACAATTTTATGTATCTTAATATGATTTGTTTATATTTCTGTAAACTTTACATGATACATTCCTGAAGCTACTAACTAAATGGCATATAAACAGTTGCATTTTAAAAATAACAGTTATATACACGTTGCTTCAATTTAAATTATATACAGGATGCTTCAATTTTAATGTAACATGTAGAAACGTTTAATTTTTTAGTTTAGAAGTTATAGAAAACTCAACTAATATTAACAAACTTAATATATCAGTACCAATTCTTCAATCTTATCCAAATTTTGAGGACAAAATTTTTTTTAAAGAGGGAAGATATGTAATATAGTGGGTTTAGTAATAAATAATATGAAACATTTCAATAAGAAATGTATTTAATAAGTTAGTATTTGGGTGTGGTCTGATATGAAAGTTGTACGAGGTTTCGTAATCACTACATTGTAAGAGTCGTTAATTCTGTTTACTAATAAAGATGCACTTGTATAAATATGAGTCAGACATGCAGCTGGTTATGTTGCGCAATCATTCCATTGTGTTACAATGTTGCATGTGTTTATACTAACTTTATGTGGGTTGTACATCTGACCTATATTCGTACAATGTATGTGATGAATGAAATCTTTGTATTAACATGATCAGATGTTTAATTATGAGAGAGAACGCACGCATCTCAGAAGTATAAATATAAGATGCTGAACATTCAGTCTTCAGTCTTCCCTGTGGAAGTCTGGCGACGAAACCTAGAAGTAGGCAGATAGAGATCTAGGTAATAGACTTTTAACAGGACCAACTCTGGTAGTAAACCAGGAGTTGGATTAAAACGTCATCTTCAAAGTTACTTCCAAGATGGGTGTCTTCTTAAAGATGTTCATGTAAGAATAGTGCTTATTATTTAAATGTAATGCTAATGTTTTGTACCCCGTATTGAGTCCTTCAGACTTAAGATAAGTTATGTGTTTGGATCACGAGTTGTGAATCAGTTTAAATAATGTCTGTAACTAAAACTATAAAGAATATAATTTGTTGTTAGTTGATCGTGTATTTTAATGAATACCTCTTGCAAATAAGCAAAGCATTTAACACTCGTAATGAAGTTCCTAAAAGGCTCTACCATCATTATCAAATAAAATCAAAAAGGACTTCGTTACAATATTTAGTTCCCTGAAATGTTGTGTTATGGTGTCATGTTGACATTATTAAAATAAAAATTTTTATAAATAGTTCCATATGCAGTTTTTAATTCTTCGTAACATAGATAAATTGCCTTGTGTCCTCTTTCGGTAAAATTCATGGTTCAACATTTAGGTTACATTGCATGAAAATTTTTATTTTATAATTAATTAATTTGTTTAAATGTCAGATTTCAAATTTCCCTCCAATCATATAGTAACCAGAAATAACAACATTACAGAGCAAATTATCTGTACCAATTGTTCAGTGCATCCCAACACAAATCTAGTGTCCGCGAGGTTAGTGAACAGATAATAGTTCGGTACATCCACAATCAAAATTACGAGTTGTCAAATTTGTATCGTACTTGACAGCTGTCTTTCTATTTCATAATAATTCGTTTTACAATCATAATAATTCGTTTTACAATACAACATTCCATATTTTATCAAATTATCAATCATTTATTTTAACTCCACGATCTTATTTTCTTATATACAGTGGAACTCCCGTAAGTCGAACTCCTGTAACTCGAATGCGTTTACTGTTGAGTTTATATGCATATTAATCTTCTTAACTCGAATTTCGCTAACTCGAATTTATCTGTAACTCGAATTTTTTTCTGGGATTTTGGTGGTTTGAGTTAGAGAGGTTCCACTGTAGTTAGAACTGCCGCCGAAATCCTTTTTAACCTGAATGTACGCTGAAAACGACTGCAGCGCTCGCCACGCCTCCTCAGCTCTCTTGTTTGCTTCGGTCAAAATATCCGATCAAAAATGTTGACAATTAAAAATGCCGTTCTCAAAAATACCGAGTGGTGTAGCCTAAACTAGCCATAAATAATTAATGCTATTGTTTAAAATATGTACTTATATCATTTCATAACTTGATTATTTTGTGAATAAATGATAAAATATAATTTTTTGACGGTTGTTTCTAGCTAGTTTAAAATCCACCGTGGTTTCGTTGCAAATAAAACTATTAATAACTGTACAAAACAATATGTGAAATAATCATATCAAACAAATATAGGTAATTAAATAAATTCTATGTATATACACAAATTACAATAAAGTCGTATTTTCTTTATGGATAGATAGTTTTTTAACTCATTATTTATGTGGGAACCCAGATAAACTAGTTCTTTGATATTTTCTACATCACGAATGTTAGGTGCGGTTTCTATTTTGCTGCTGCGGTCTATTACCATGAGTTTTGTTTTTTGTCGATTGAGTTTTAGGCCGAAGCGCAAGCTCTCCTGCTCAACCCTTACAATCAGCTCTGACATCTCCTGTTCCCCTTTTGCGATAAGGGTAGTGTCATCCGCGTAGCGCAGGTTGTTTATTGTCTTGCCGCCAATAACCATACCGCCTTCCCAGCCATCTAGAGATTTTCTTACTATGTATTCTGCATAAATGTTGAATAACAAAGGCGACAAGGCACATCCTTGGCGTACGCCGCGTTTTATGTTAAAGGTTTTAGAGATCTTGTTATCAATTTTGATTATTCCTGTGCTGCTGTTATATATAACTGTCTGAGTAGTATGACGATGTGTAGAGGAGTTCCCATGTCCAGTAGCACTTTCCAGAGTTGTGGCCAATTCACGCAGTCGAAGGCCTTACTATAGTCAAGAAAGCATAGATACGTAGGTTTCCCGAACTCTCTTGCCTTCTCGATGATTTGCCGTACGTTCATGATCTGCTCCCTGGTACCTTTCCCGCTTACGAAGCCAGCTTGTTCTTCTGGAATCTGCCACTCTAAGAAGTTTTTGAGTCGGTTTAGTATAATTTTGAGCATAACCTTAGTTGGGTGGGATATCAGTGCGATGGTTCTGTAGTTTTTACATTTTTGACTTGACCCTTTTTTATGGAGTGGAATAAAAGTGGATGAACTCCAGTCACTTGGCCACTGTCCTGTTTGCCAGATCTTATTGCAGATTTTCCATAAGAGGTCGACCCCTTTTGGAGTAAGCTGTTTTAGCATTTCTGCACTCACATTATCTTCACCTGTACTTTTGTTGTTTTTTAAATATCGGATAGCTTGCTCGACTTCTTCCCTTCATACATCAGGTTCCTGTTCGATTTCCATGATGGGAGGTACGTGTACTGGTTCTTGGTCGTTTGCTTCGCTTGTGTACAAGTTTTCACAGTATTTTCGCCATACCTCCACTACGTCATCTATCTCAGTAACGACTTTCCCCTCCTTGTCTTCTATTTTCCATGTTTTTGGTTTAAATTCCCTTGTGATTTCTTTGATGTGCTGGAAAAGATCTCGGGTTTCGTTGTTGTTCGCTCGTCTTTCAATTTCTTGACATATGTTTTGTATGTGATGATTTTTGTCACGTCTACATAACCGTTGTATTTCTCTGTTCAGTCTCCTATATTCGGTTCTTCGTTCTTCTGTGTTTATACCTGTTTGTCTAAGAGTCTTCCTTTCTTTTATTACGCTCCAAGCTTCGTCGGTCATCCATTGTTTGTTTTTTGTTTCCCTTCTGTTCTGTTGTAACACTTGTTCTTTGGTAATTAATAAAGTTGTTTTAAGGCCTTGCCACATTTCTTCTGGGTTCGTCTGACTTAAGTTATCTGAATTGGTTACTAAGTTTTGCTCCAGTTTTTGTTTGAATTGCTCCATGTTTTCAGGTTTCAAGGAGGGAGTTCTTTTTTCTATTTTCTTTGTTTTTATGTGAATTCTGATTTTAGCTAGCAAGAGCTTATGGTCACTTCCACACTCGATTCCCGGGAGAGTTTTTACGTTATTGACGCTTGATTTCCATCTAGCTGTTATGAGGAAGAAGTCAATTTGATTCTTGTATTGTCCTCCGGGAGATATCCACGTGTAGCGGCGTCTTGGATGTTGAGGGAATAGACTATTTGTAATCGCTAAATTATTTTCTATACAGAACTCTACGAGTTTTTGACCGGAATCATTCCTCTTGCCTAGACCGTATCTTCCGACCAATTGCCTTATTTCCTCGTCTTCTTGTGTTTGCCCAATTTTTGCGTTAAAATCGCCTTGTATGCATATTATTTCTTTGCAGGGTGTTTTTCTAATAGTTCTTTCCAGTTGGCGGTAGAATTCAGAAATTTTTTCCTCACTGCTGGAAGCTGTTGGCGCGTATACTTGTATTATGTTTAGGTTGCATGGTTTAGCATTAATCTTTATGGTGAGTATTCTAGAATTGATGGGGTTGTAGCCCAGTACACTTGGCTGTATTTGTTTGGGAATGATCATCGCCACTCCTTGTATCGAGTCTGTCTGGTGTCCAGAGAAATATATGGTGTTGCCGTTTCTGGTGTTAAAATGTCCTTGACCTGCCCAGTGCGTTTCACACAGACCAACTATTGTAATATTTGATGTTTCTCGTTCGATAATGTCCAGTTTACCAGGGTGTAGAACGAGGCCCTGAACATTCCAAGTGGCAATTGATATGTTCTTACCAGTGGCGGCTGGTCCATAAGCGCTGCGACACTGCAGCACCCCCAGAACAAAGTACGGAAATTAATTACCTATTAAATTTGTACTTGAAAATATCAATAATATAACAATCATTCAATATTTTGCATAATTATTACATAAATTTAATTAATTAAACCGCTTTTAAAAGGAATTATTTAAACCGAAGCTGTAGATTCCATTCAGAGCGCTGAGAAATGTAGCAGTGTCAGAAACGTAGTACATTCGGTGCACGTTCCGCCGCGATTTGTTTGTTTTAATAATACATGGTAAAAGTCGAGGTAAAAGTAGTCCGAACGCTGCTATCTGGGCAGCATCTCAGCATTAATGCATCATGCCGTTGAGCTCTTGGACATCCGATCCAACAAAAACAATAATACGTGCGAATACCACGAAAAAACTAGGTGATGTCATCAGTGTGCAAGGACGTCTTGGGCGACGGTATGTGTAATATAAACAGGAATATTAAATAATAAATAGTTCGTATTTCCAACTTGATTGCAACATCACTGCGAAGACGGTCAAGGCTGCTCGAGGGTTAACAGGTGATCGAAAAATTTTGTGAAGCTAAAAATCGCAGAATGGATTTTATATTTAAATAAAAATTCTTTTTATTTCATTTTCCAGTAAGCTTATTTTTTTTATAAATTGAGTAAAATTTCGATTTGTTTTGTTTTATTTAAGGCACCTTAAATAAAATAAAAGGCACCTTAAAAATATCAAAGATCGTTACTGGTATGTAAGTATATTTCGAAAGCTGCAGCACCCCCATAATTTCAAGCCACGAGCCGCCACTGGTTCTTACGCAGAGATAGCTTTGTTGACGAAGTTTGTATATTTATGTCATTAGATCTTCTCATAGTCCCCCCCCCCCCCGGAGATCCGATCGGGGGAATGTTTATACTCCGGATTTTATTATCTATGAGACAATCCATGAGATTCTCTTGGGATGATACTAGAGGTAGTCATCCCCTGGCTTTATTTAATTACTTCGTCTATTAATAATTATTTCTTATTAATTACTAAAAACAGAACAATACTAAATTTGAACTAAATGCAATTGCTTAATTAATCAAATCACACAGTTATAGCTCCAAGATCTATCCGCATTTAGAGTTGCACTGCGATAATGAGCCATTAAAATAAAAGCGTCTTGCTCCGATGTAAACACCATATTTTTTCTTTTTGCTGAAATTAAATTATGTAAATGTAGTAATTGCAACATAAAATGTAATTTATTGCAACTAAATTTTGTGTTTTCACACTGGCGAGAAGCCGTACAGAACACAGACGCTTGAACACGACGTGAAAACACAAAAGTTGCACACACCGAAGCCGGGAGTTTAAAGGTTTCTCCGTGGAGAAATTAGCTATAATTTATAATTAAGTCCGTAGTCTTACCTCACAGAATGGACGAAGCAGGAATCGTTGAATTTCAGATTAGACGTGGACCTGCAGAAACCAAACGATCAGAAGCGTTCAAAGTACTGCGGGAGAATCTTACCTCAAGGGCCAAAATAGGCTCGATAGCTCTGAAAATAACTGATTTTTCACAGATTAATCCAACAAAAACACGAAAAAGCGACCAGAAGCGAAAATCAAAAAAATAACACGATTTGACAGCAGCAACTAATGTCAACTGTTAGGGATATTTTTTTATTACCAACCTAAATTTTGAAGTTTTGGCGGTTCGTTTGACCTTGATCTCAAACATATTTGTACGGTCTGTATATATTTTATTTTATAGGAGAAATTCATTGTGATCTAAATCAACTAGATCTATGACCTCTTTAATCAGAATCGCCTTGTATAATCGTCTTCGGCGCCGATATAATAACCACTTCCAAAAGTTGACCTACTACTGCTGACTACTGCCGCATTTATTATAATTGTTATTCTCTTGTTATTTGTGTTTTGTGTGTGTGCAGGGATATATTTTATTTGCATTTTTAAATACATACAGGTTAGTCATTAGTTGCCAGACTTTGCTTGTAATACCCTTTGTAATTTGTATTATTACAGGAAATTGTATAAAAAATGTCTCAAATAAATTCAAAAGCTAACCTCGAATATGATTTCGATTTGGATATCGTCAAAGAAGAAATCAAACTTGAACCTTACTTGAACAATATAAAAAGTGAATTCGGCGATGATATCCTTTACAGTATGGAACAAAAACATTACTTCAATGAAACTAACACCAATTTTAAACAAAAGTTTGGAAAGGATACGAGGAAGGAATCTGAAATTATGAAGAGTAGTGCGCACGAAATGGACAAAATAAAAGTTGAAACAATTGAGACAGTCAATCATTTTCATGAGGCTGACCAAAATAAAAATAATGGGAAAAGTTTTTCATGTGATGTTTGTGAATTTAAAACAACCGGTAGATTCTACTTTCAAGCTCATAAAAATATGCATTTAATAAAAGAGGCATTTATTTGTAATGTTTGTGAATATAGGACTACTTTTAAAAGCAATTTTAAACGGCATTTGTGTATGCATACGGGAGAGAAACCGTTTGCTTGCAATTTATGTGAACATAGGAGTGTAACTAAAAGCGATCTGAATAAACATGTGAGTATACATATTGGAAAAAAACCATTTGCATGTAATTTATGTGAATACAAGGGTGTAACTAAAAGCAAGCTGAAATCGCATATGAGTTATCACACTGGAGAAAAACCGTTTGCCTGTAATTTATGTGAACACAGGAGTGCGACTAAAAGTGATCTGAATAAACATATGCGTATTCATACTGGAGAAAAACCGTTTGCCTGTAATTTATGCGAATACAGGAGTGTAACTAAAAGCAAGCTAAAATCGCATATGGGTAACCACACTGGAGAAAAACCGTTTGCCTGTAATTTATGCGAATACAGGAGTGTAACTATAAGCAATCTTAAAACACATATGTATATTCATACAGTAGAAAAACCATTTGCCTGTAATTTGTGTGAATACAGGACTGTAGCTAAAAGCAAGCTGAAATTGCATATGAGTAATCATACAGGAGAAAAACCATTTGCTTGTAATTTATGTGAATACAGGAGTGTAACTAAAAGCAAGCTAAAATCGCATATGAGTAATCACACTGGAGAAAAACCGTTTGCTTGTAATTTATGTGATTACATGACTGCAAATAAAAGTAATTTGAAGAAACATAATATGAGTATTCATACTGCAGAAAAACCATTTGTTTGTAATTTATGTGAATACAGGAGTGTAACTAAAAGCAAGCTAAAATCGCATATGAGTAATCACACTGGAGAAAAACCGTTTGCTTGTAATTTATGTGATTACATGACTGCAAATAAAAGTAATTTGAAGAAACATAATATGAGTATTCATACTGGAGAAAAACCATTTGCTTGTAATTTATGTGAATACAGGACTGTAACTAAAAGCAAGCTAAAATTGCATATGAGTAATCACACTGGAGAAAAACCGTTTGCTTGTAATTTATGTGATTACATGACTGCAAATAAAAGTAATTTGAAGAAACATAATATGAGTATTCATACTGGAGAAAAACCATTTGCTTGTAATTTATGTGAATACAGGACTGTAACTAAATACAAGCTAAAATCGCATAATATGAGGACTCATACAGATACAAATAAATTTAAAGGAGTAGTTGGGGTTTAAAATGATTTAACCTTAATAAAACAGCAACTAAAATTAAGATAACCGTATATATTTTTTTGTTTTGTGCTATACTGTAGCAAGCACGCGTTGCAGCTATTACTAAGTTTTTAACAACTTCCTGTAAGTAATTTTTTGCCAGTTTTTTACACGACAATTTAATTCATGTATAAAAAATCCCATAAGCCGCTGTGATTTTATCACTTTGACAGCGGCTAAAAGTTTGCCCTAACTTTTATCCGGCTAAAACACTACCTTAACTTTAGTTGCTATGCAACCTTGCCTTGTACGTTTAATATATGTAGCTTCAATACCAAATAAAAAAATTAATTTTGTATTGTTCATTCATTAAATTGTCTCGCCGAATTACACTCGAGGTTTTATTTAGTCAGGATAAATATTTATTTGCAAAACTCAAACTAATATTGCTTTACAGCAATTAGACTCGAAAAATTGACAGCAGATAAAATCAACTCCGGCCTTCGGCCGTCGTGATTTTATCTGCTGTCAATTTTTCTCGTCTAATTGCTAAGCAATACGTTTTCGTTGCAAAAAATATTTATCCGATTAAATAAAAGCTCTTGTGTAATTATATTCGATAAATATAGGCAGCAGATAAAGAATTTGCAGGCATGTGGACTTGTGTTTCTTAAATATTTGTTGAAGTTAGTAAAGGAAAGCTCTTTAGGAAATACTTCAAACTTTCAAATTCCTTTCTAGCTAATAAAATTGCAATAAAGATGCTTCAAAGATGTGATTGTATAGGATGCTGATAAACGATTGATTCACGTATTTCTTAGTTGCAACAAATTTTCAAAAGATTAAAAGTTTAAGAACCTATAATTACTTAATAAACTTGCAAACATTTTTGAATTTTTCCTGTTTTAGCTTTTGTTTTCTTTATCAACTATGTTCATGTCATTGATCATGGAATATCTCTATGTGTTAAGAATATCCACATTTAGATAAAACTGTACTTTAAAAATCGCCATGAAAAATTAGATATTTGTCACTTGCTGGTAAATTGGAAATAACTTCACTTTGACATCATTTAAAATTATCACATTTATCATAAAAATGACAGGAAAAAATTAATTTTGAAGGAGGCTTTAACCCTTTATGTTGCCGGTCATATTTCGTTACGAAGTGTAAGTAATTTTTCATTGAACAGCTAGAGCTTGCAATAGGTTCATAGTATAGTTTGCTTTTTGATTCGATTTCTGTAGTAATGATAAAAATAGTTGTAAGTTAAATTTCTAATATTTTTAACAAATTACCGAACTCCTGTAAAGTATTAAATAACAAACCTTTAGAAAAATACATGACAGATTTTTAACAAAGTTGCAACACACATGCCTGCAACAAGGTGTTGAATACCATAGATGACGTCTCGCTGTGTTATTACAAGAGAGATATCTTGCAAAGAGGGTGACTGATTTTAACCAGAACTGTTCCTTTGAGGTTTGTAGGTATATAAAAACGATCTTGAAAAACATTTGGGCATTGAAAGAATTATACATCTTGGTTTTGAACAATAGATGGAATATACTTATTGTGAATGATTGGATCTTTAATCTTTATCTGTAAACTGAGTTAGGAACAAATCTAATTAAATAAATAATATTTCACATACAATTTTGTAAATAACTTTATTTAATAAATATAAAAAAATAAATGTTGGTAATTATTATTTAATCATAATTTTAAAGGTTTTCAACGATATCTTAACAAGTTTTAACAATTCAATTTGATTTGGCCACTGTGTAATGGTTGCAATTTCCATCGAGTTGCATCACCTTTATCTCTAAAATTACTTCAGTTTGCTTAGATGTGGTATTTATTAAATTTTGATACTCTTTTGGCATAAATGCACTCCTAATTTGAATGAGCCATTCTTTTAATTCGGAGATGTTTCTGGCTGGATTAGCTAGTAATTCTTTTTTTATCATAATATGCAGAAGGCTTTCAGTCAGCTGGAGATTGGAACTATTGAAGGCTAACCTAGCAATTTAGTATCATATTGCAACAACCATCCTTTTGACTATTTTATCCTTAGAGCGGTACAGCGCAATCCAAATTGATTGAAGACAGGTTGAATTTCCCGCCACGTTAAATTATTGTCACGTTGGCAATACGAATTATCATCATTTATTTGTCAGTGGCGTCTCATAAGGGAGTGGGATATGTGTATTAGAAAATTACCTTAAAAATTATTAATTATCGATTATCATTTCTGAACAAATGAAAAGCGGAGTATTAATAATAGTAGTAACAACACAAATATAAATGTATACATATATTTAGTTTGGCTGTACAGAATGAGGCAAGCACAACGTAGTAAACAAGAAAGTAACGAGTCGACACTGTAGTTTGACACAACATATTTCAATACTGCCAGGTTAACAGCGTGAAAAACACTAAAACTAACCCCACATGTAACATTGACATTTAAGACGTTGCATTGTTTTTAGTGCAAATTCTAAATCTTGCAGTAGAAATTATTTTTGTTTGTGATAGCCAACCCTTATATAAAAATGTTTTGAACTCACGGTATAAATTTGGCGTTGTTAAATAGGTATATGTATGTAGTATTCAATGGTCTGGTTAATCATTATACAGGGAATTTTCCTTTTTAGTATACATATTCCCTATGTATGGTTTAAAGAAAACGTATCAAACGTCCTATTTGTAGGCAATCAACCATGCACTAAACTTTATATTTTAATTTTTTAAGAAAACAATAGCATGCTGTGGCAAAAATAATTAAATTAACTTAATGTCAAAAAATAGTTATTTAACTGTTGCCGTTTTTATTTTCATTTCTGTTTTGTGTTGTTGATATTTTATGTTCGAGAATAATCGTTGAATTAAAATTATTTTGATATTCTACTAATTTTGATTTATTTACAAACATAAAAAAAATCCCTGCAGTGCTAATTTAAAATACAAATTTAATGTACTAATATGAATAATAAGTTTTCAAACGGATTTCCATTTTGAAACCATAACATAAATGCACATAACCAAATCTAAGAGTATGGTATGAACACTAGAGGAAGCGACACAATACAAAGATAAATTTTTCAGATTTCTGCCGAATTTTTGAGTAAAACTATATAAACCTCAATCTTTCTTCTTTTGACAGAGAAGTGAATAAACATGGCGATGGATAAAGAAAACTGTTGTTACATTAAGTACATTTTAATGAAGAATAAGTTTAAATTGCCAAATGATTTTCTAATATTGTCTTTTAAACCTTTGATGCCTTCAAACCTAAGAAACTGGACTTACATGTTAGTAGCAGCAGCATTAATAATAAAGGTGTAAAAGTAGATTTCATGATAAATATAATAATAGAGTAGTGTGGCTTGGAGAATCAACTGGGACAGTAGAGGTAAAAAATATAGAATTAAAAATCGCAGCGACTTTACTGGAACCATTCTAGAGATTTTGTAAGAAAATCCGTTGCTCGAGAAACGTACACTAAAGGAAGTAAAAAAGATAATACAACTTTGGATGCAGTATAGTAAAATCAGAAATAAAAGTTACGTTAAAATATATAAAATTTAAAAAAAAAGAAAACCATGTAATGGGGCTTCAGGTAGGTTCTTTGAAGAATCGTTGCAACTAATAAATATGTGTATCTATCGTTCATCAGTTGCATGTTCAGAGTAATAAATTATGTCCTATAAAATCACATCCTTGAAGCATCTTAATTGTAATTTTATTATCTAAAAAGAAATTTTAAAGTTGAAAAGTATTTTCTAAAGAGACTTTATTTCCTTTTAAAAAACCTAATCCACATCGTTAAAAGGCAAATTATTTTGCATTCGTGTGCGGGTTTTCTCTAGTATGAATATTCATATGTAATTTCAGGTTGCATTTAGTTATACTCCTGTATTCACATAAATTACAAGCAAATGATTTTTCTCCTTTATGATTACTCATATGTCTTTTCAGACCGTCTTTTCTTACACTCTTATACTGACATAAATTACAGGCAAATGGTTTTTCTCCAGTATGAATACTCATATGTCTTTTCATCTTATTTTTAGTTGCACTCCTATATTCACATAAATTACAAGCAAATGGCTTTTCTCCCGTATGAATATTCATATGTTTTTTCAGATTGCTTTTAGCTACATTCCTATATTCACATAAATTACAGGCAAATGGTTTTTCTCCTGTATGATTACTCATATGTAATTTCAGCTGGTTTTTAGTTACACTCCTGTATTCACATAAATTACAAGCAAACGGCTTCTCTCCCCTATGAATATTCATATGTTTTTTTAGACTGCCTTTAGTTACACTCTTGTATTCACATAAATTACAGGCAAATGGTTTTTCGCCTGTATGATAACTCATATGCAATTTCAGCCTGTTTTTAGTTACACTCCTGTATTTACATAAATTGCAAGCGAACGGTTTTTCTCCGGTAAGGATGCACAAATGCCGTTCAAAATGGCTTTTAGAAGTAGTCCTATATTCACATTCATTACAAATAAATGTCTTTTTTATTAAATGCATATTTTTATGAGTTCGAAGACTGGATCTACGAGTCGTTCTAAATTCACAAACGTCACATGTAAAACTTTTCCCTTTATTTTTATTCTGGTCATCCACGTCAACTGTATCAGTTGTTTCAACTTTTAGTTTGTCCGTTTCATATGCACTACTCTCTATAGTTGCAGTTTCCTTCCTCGTATTCCATCCAAAATTTTGGCTAATATTAGTATTGGTTTCATTGAAGTAATGTTTTTGTTCCGTATTGTAAAGGCTATCATCTCCGAATTCACTTTTTATACTGTCCAAGTAGGGTTCAAGTTTGATTTCTTCTTTGATGATATTCAAATCGAAATCATATTCGAGGTTAGCCGTTGAATTTATTTCAGACATTTTTTTATACAATTTCCTGTAATAATATAAATGACTAAGAGTATTATGAACAGCGTTTGGTAACTACTTACTAACCTGTATTTATTTAAAAATACATATAAATATGTATCCCTGCACACTCACACAAAGCACTTAGCAACAAGCTAATAAATAATAATCCAGTAGGTATTCTTATTGCTAAAAGTGGTAAACACTGGTAAACACCAAACAATGTGGAACGTAGTACACAAATAATAATAATAACATTGTAGTGGAATTTCTGGAAGTGGTTATTATATGGGCGCCGTAAACGATTATGGAAAGTGAACAAGTGAAGGCCATAGATTTATTTGACTATGTGGTATGGAGTGGACAAGTGCGTTGTATGTGTACGGCAGTGGTGCCCAACCTTTAACTTGACTCCCAGCAAGAGGAGAAACACTCATCCTAACTTTTATTAACCAGCTAATGCATTCTAGCAAGATGTTTTGAATGCTACAAGCCCAGTGACGTAGCCAGGATGTTTTCATGGGGAGGTGAGGGCGGTTAACTAAAGTGAAGATATAATATCCAATAGGTATATTGTACTGACTTAACTTGGACCTCTATGTTTTTGATTTATTTATAATTTCATCATTTCATGTATTATTTCCACAAGTCAAACAATATTTAATTTATTATTTTGCCCTCTAATTAATTTTGACTATTCAACTCATGTCATCTGTCGAAAACCGGCCAATCAAAATCCAAGATTTGACGTTTTTGAGCCAATCAAAACGAATTTACACTAAGTGATATGAAGCGACAAGTTTTTGAAAACAGTTTATAGCTAGTTATATCCAACAGAGAATAATTTTCATGTAAACAAACTTAAATGTGGACTAATTTATGAAAAATGATTCGATGGAAACGATTTTTTTTTGTTGAATAGTCCCTCAAATACCATTCATGGTCAAAGAATAAATTGTAGATTATTTTTACTGTAAAATCACTCATGTTCCTTGTGATTGCGAATATTACTCGTGATATTCATATGCAAGCACAAGGAACATTCGTGATGTGACAGCAAAAAAATAATCGACAATTCTTTGACCACTCGTGGTATTGTAAGTGATTATTTCTGATACTCTTATCTCCAAAAGGTCGTTGTTGTTTTATTAATAATTTAACTTGACAAATAAATTCTCACTCAGATATTTAATGCAGATTTACTTTTTTATCCCTATCAACCCTGTCTTAAAAATTATCTTACAATTATGAATTTCACACTCACGATACAAAAATTCCAAAAATATTTCCAAATTCCACTTTTCAATGTTATTATAATTTCAAAAAATAAATCCAAATTGTCTTTACTGTCAATTCAAGTTACTTCTACTTGCTGTCCAAATTGTTTTCACTTCCAAACCAAATTACTTCTTCTTTCAATCCAAATTCCTTCTTCTTTCAATCCAAATTACTTTCCATTCGTATTAAAATTATTTTATTTTTTTAAATTATTTTAATTATTTATCGTATTCATAATTAATTTAAATATATTTTAACTTATTTAATGTTAAATATCTTCTTGATATTTACTATTCTTGAAGAGCAAATTTATTTGCGTGTTGCCCTTTCAAAATGCAAAACTATATATTTATGAAATTGTTTTCTTCTCGTATCCCGGATTTCTTTTTATAATTTGTTTGTCACCATAACAACTATATTTACAATATTTCCATAACGACTATTTAACTAATTTAAATCTAACAATAAGAAATTTTAACAATAAATTATTTACATTAACAACTTAAATTTAATCTAGCTAAGTACTTAATATTATAGTACAATTTTTATAATAAATTCTGCATTAATTTTTTTTAACAAAATAACCTTTATCAATAAATTAAACATATCGGACTCCTTCATCAAAATCTCCCAAAAACAGTATATCATTTCAGTACATACATAGGGATTCATCAACAGGGCGCAACGTTAGTCTGACTAACGCTAGTTGCGCTAAAAACTTGCGTCCCTCTTGCACGGGTCTAAATAAATGGCGTAAGCCTATTCACGAAGCGGGCGTAAGTCTGGCGCAGCCATTTTGGTCAACGTCATATATGACGTCACCGTTAGACCAAAATTAACCAATCAAAAAATTCCTAAACTTTTTGAAAGTTATTAGTACTTTTATCAAAGTTCAAAGTTGTTTAAAGTTTGGCTATAAAAAGCAATTTTTAGGCGTTTCCCAGGTTGGAAATTATTCTGGAAATAATCTGTAATTTAAATAACATGTAAAGTGACAATTAGATAGCACATTTGAACTTCCTAGCAATATTTTTCCTTCAATTTAGTTGCAGTCAGCTATAAATATGTTTAAAATGATTTGATTTATAGCTATTAATAATTGTCTGGAAAAAAAGGGCCTAAATTTTACTCCTGAAGAAATTAAAGTTATACGGGTGCAAATTACACAAAATTATGGTCTTTTATTTGGAAAATGTATGCCCAAAAATACTTGGCAACAGAAGAAATCTGCATGGGAAGCAGTATTGAATTCAGTCAATATTGTAAGCCCTATGTCAAGAACTTTACTCCAAATTAAAAAGAAATTTAACGATATAAAAAGAGAAAGTAGAAAAAATCGTAAGCGGTTTACTAACTTTATTGTTCATACATAATATGCAAGTCTGACACCTAACGGAGTGCTGTACTTAACGATTAGAATAAGACACAGTTAATCAAATATACAATCATATTTAGTGATAATTTAACAAATAATATGAAATTTCTTAAGAGGTATCTTTCTGCGCAGACCTTTCAGCATTCGATTAACGATTGATTTGTATGAATACCTCCAATTATACAATTTATAACATGGAAGTAAGAGTCCAATATAATTCCAATATTAGGTGTTCAGCAATCAGTGGTATCTACAATAAATATTATAGTGATTTCCAAATGTAAATACATGTTAATTATAATCAAGCTAATAAAGGTTAACGTACCTCAATAAACATGCATCGGCCACTGCTAGTTGGTTTAATTGATATCGAAAGTACTTCACCATTTGTAGATATACTATCACGACTTGGTTATTTGTTAGTATTACTTAATAAGAACATCATTCATGTTTTCCTCTAAAACTGGCACAATTCAAACAAAATGCTTCTTTTAAATTTGAAGTTTCAGTAGTTATAGGCGCAACAGAACATTTTTTAGAGCAGGGAATATGTATAAATTGTAGTTGCCGTGTTATATAAACCTGTAATATAGTTTTAAGCCCGTATGACACGGTACTAAATTTATGCTAAAATTTTTGAGTAAATTTTTTCATAAATTTTCTGAAAAATTTTCGCAAAAATTGATAATTTCCTGTTTGCAACGGTCTCACTTTTTAATGCAAAATTTGTGAATTGCGCTTGCGTATGATTGTATTTTTTTAGTGTTATTTGTGACTGCCATATTTGTACCACTGATATAACCAATAGTTGCCTTCCGTGTTTGTTTATAACGGGTGATCAAATGAATTTCACATCTAGTACTTCTAGTAGGCTATTTATTTTTTAGGCATGCCTTAGCTTAATCTTAAATATTTTGTTTTATGAACTGTCAAAACAACAAACCAATATAAATTATAGTGCGCTGCAGTACTCTAAGACATGCTCTGCACTTACAGGGCATACCCTAATCTGAAATTTATTTGATCGCCCGATATATTTGACTACAGCCTCGTGGTGTGGAATGTTGCGCTGTGCGCACTTTTAACGCGCACTTTTTCTGCCAGATTTAGAGCACGTTCTAAATAATTTATGCATAAATTTACGAGAAAATTTATTTGTAATTTATCTGTATGCAACGGTGCTAAAAATTTTACAAAAAATTTTTGTATAAATTTTATGTAAAATTTAACGTCGTGTCAAACAGGCTTTACTTAGCAAAACACGTGTAAAGTAGAAATACCATCACATAACCTACAAATTTGCAAGTAAACATACGTTAAATGTTATTTAATACTTACTTTTATGGTTTAAAAACCGTTTGCAACATCCGAAGCTAGTGTTTATCGAAGGACTTTGCTTTAAATTCGTCTAAATTACACAACTTAGTACAACTGTCAAGTTGCACCCTTTTTAAAACAGGTCTAAAGGTGGTCTAACTTATCGTGTAACTTTTGGCGTAAAAAAGTGCGCAACGCTTTTGTGAATACCGTTGCACAGGCGTAAGCCGGTGTTAGTCTGACCACAGTATAAGAAAGAACAGTAGGGTTACTCCGTGTCGGCTCCTTTGATGTCAAAAATTGAAATCGAATGACCTCGAAGCGATCGCCATACTCTTGGATGTAAAAAAAAACTATTCGCGCAGGCGAAGTATGGGCAAAATAGGGCGCTAAAATTTTAAATTTAAATTGATTAGTTATACTTGCAAACAATATTACAATTTACAAATAAATAAATAAGTTCAAATAACGAAATATTTGTTAAGATAATGTAAAAACAAACGAAAAAAGGTATTAATACAAAAATAAAATGCAAAAATAGCTGAATAGAGGCTTACTTTAAAAACCAAAGCAAACATTTAAGTCATGTATAATTGTCTTTTTGCTTTGCAGGCGTTTTTACTCATGTGTCCGCATTATTATTTTGCTGTTTATTTTGTTAGTGCTCTTAAAATTCTTATTAATATTTCAACCAGTAGACAGGAAAATAATCTCATTCCACTATAAATAAGTTAATAAAAAACGTGTAGAAATTATTCAAATTGGCCTCTTTGTAAAGTATAATACTCTAAATAATTTTGAAACAGTTGAATAACACATATTCGTAATATAGGCATAAATCTCCATTACATAAAAACTGCGTACAATATCCTTGAACGTATAAAATTGCTTTGTAAGCACATACTATAAAATTTTGCGCAGGCGGTTAAAACTTGTTTAGCCAATAAGCGTAATATACTACTTCCCGCTAAATTACTTTTGAAGTTATTGGTTGACTGAAGAGTCATTGAGGAAGGATTTCGCCATATGCCTAATAGATGTCACCACTGCAGGCATCCAACAATATGGCGACACCTTCCAAGATTGAATACGCGTTTTTGACAGAGTAACCCTACTGTATTATACTGTGGTCTGACTAACAAGTTAGACCCTATTGATGAATCGGGCTGATAGAATTTATTTAATTATATTTATTTGATGCGATTATTTCACATGTTGTTTTGTATGGTTATTAATAGTTTTATTTGCAACGAAACCACGGTGAATTTTAAACTAGCTAGAAACAACCGCAAAAAAATTATATTTTCTTATTTATTCACAAAATAATCAAGTTATGAGATGATATATACAGGGTGTAACAAAAATGATGGGCTGACTATACACGAGCCATTTAAGGACATATGTTTATATAAACTTTTTTCCTTATTTTTAGCCGTGTATAGTCAGCCCACCATTTTTGTCACACCCTGTATATTTATAGCAATAACATTAATTATTTATAGGATTATAGGTAGTTAGGCTACACCACTCGGTATTTTTGACAACGACATTTTTATTTGTCAACATTTTTTGATCGGATATTTTTTGCATATACGAATATTTACTAGTTAGATTTGTTTATATTTTTACAATTATGTAAATTCGCTTTTCTATTTGTAATGTATAGATGCCTTTATGTTCTATCATGGAATTTTTTTATTTATGAAAATCAACAATACAACATCAAAAAGAAACAAATCAAATCAATTATTCTACACAAATATTTACCTTATTAATACACAAAATGTTCTAGTCCACATACATGCAAAATCTTCATCTATCATAGTAAACAGTTGTGGAAACATTCCTAACAAAACGTCATCAAAATCTTGGCAACGGCCAGTGCCAATTTAACCATTAGGCGGACTAGGCGGCCGCCTAGGGCCCGGGAGCTCACTGGGGCCCTAAATTCATCGAACAAAATTTTTCGCTAGAGTTGTGCTTATCGATATTTTTGACATTCGATACGATACCGATACGATATCGATATTTGGTTATTGTATCGATATTGTATTCCTCGGTAATTATCGATACCGATACGATATTTTTTATAAATAAAGCACAAATTAATATTAAGGCATATATTGAAACTGCATAGTAACAAATGTCAGAAATTAAAGAAAAATAATGGCAGACATAGCATGCTATGCTGCATATTAGCTGTGTGAAACTGTGAACGTCAACCAATCAGCAAGCAGTTTCGTAAAAGAACCAATTACAAGAGTAAACTTGTACGACGTCGATCGGCTTAGAAAACAACTGTATGTAAAACCTTTTAGAAATTATTTTGTAAAAATGCGAAACGTAAAAAATAATATTTATAACGATACATATCGATCCTGTATCGATATTTAAATTGTGTATCGATATTGTCTGCTTGTTTACTGAATCGATATGATATCGATATATCGTATCGCTAAGCACAACTCTATTTTTCGCGACATCGCGGCAACTCCGCGCCGTAATAAGTTAATAAGTTACACTACATGACTTAGGTACACTATAAGTTAAAATTGGAAAACCGTTGGACTAAGTGTATCGACCTAAAAGGTGACTACGTTGAAAAATAAATTGTTTTTGGCCAAAAAAATTATTTCTTGTTTCATTTTTACCAGACTTATTACTCCACCCTCGTATTTGTTGCACAACTTCTAACACATTCGTTTTATTTTTGATCCAACAACCCTGGTACCCCAGACCCCCCCCTCATTTACAAAGGGTTGCGTCCGTCACACTCCCCATTGCCGCCTAGGGCCCGGCAGCGCCTTAAACCGGCGCTGGCAACGGCTGTAATTTGTGTTTGCTGCTGTGTAGTACAAAACAAAAAACATATGGTTATCTAAATTTTCAATGCTTGTTCTTTTAAGGCTAAGTCACTTTTAACCTCAACTACCTACTCCTTTAAATTTGTATCTGTATGAGAACTCATATGCAATTTCAGATTGTCTTTAGTTACACTCCTGTATTCACATAAGTTACAACCAAACGGCTTTTCTTTCCTATGAATATTCATATGTCTTTTCAGATTGCTGTGAGCTACACTCTTGTATTTACATAAACTACAGGCAAATGGTTTTTCTCCAGTATGAATTTTCATATGCAATTTCAACTTACTTTCAGTTACACTCTTGTATTCACATGAATTACAAGCAAATGGTTTTTCTCCTGTATGATTACTCATATGCAGTTTCAGCTTGCATTTAGATACAGTCTTGTATTCACACAAATTACAAGCAAAGGGATTTTCTCCAGTATGAATATTCATATGCAATCTTAAACTACATTTAGTCACACTTCTGTATTCACATAAATTACAACTAAATGGTTTTTCTCCAGTGTGATTACACATATGCAATTTCAGTTTACTTTTTGATGCAGTCCTGTATTCACATACATTACAGGCAAATGGTTTTTCTCCCGTATGAATATTGATATGTCTTTTAAGATTGCTTTCAGCTACACACCTGTATTCGCATAAATTACAAGCAAATGGTTTTTCTCCAGTATGAATTTTCATATGCAATTTCAACTTACTGTTAGTTACAGTCCTGTATTCACACAAATTACAAGCAAATGGTTTTTCTCCTGTATGATTACTCATAATATGCAGTTTCAGCTTGCTTTTAGTTACAGTCCTGTATTCACATAAATGACAAACAAACGGTTTTTCTCCAGTATGAATATTCATATGCAATCTTAAACTACTTTTAGATACAGTCCTGTATTCACATGAGTTACAAGCAAATGGTTTTTCTTCAGGATGAATTTTCATATGCGATTTCAGCTTAGTTTTACTTATACTCCTGTATTCACATAAATTACAGGCAAATGATTTTTCTCCCGTATGAATATTCATATGTCTTTTAAGATTGCTTACAGCTACACTCCTGTATTCGCAGAAATTACAAGCAAATGGTTTTTCTCCTGTATGCATACACAAATGCCGTTCTAAATGGCTTTTAGAACTAGTCCTAAACTCACATACCGTACAAATAAATGGCTTTTTTATTAAATGCATGGTTTTATGAGTTTGAAGATGGGATCTACGAGTTGTTGTAAACTCACAAATGTTACATGTAAAACTTTTCCCTTTATTTTTATTCTGGTCAGCCACTTCAACTGGATCGGTTTTTTCAACTTTTATTTTGTTTACAGTTTCATCCTTCATATTCCATCCAAAGTGTTGGCTATTATTAGTGTTAGTTTCATTGCAGTTATGTTTTTGTTCCGTATTGTAAAGAATATCATCACCGAATTCACTCTTCATATCGTCCAAGTAGGGTTCAACTTTGATTTCTTCTTTAACGATAACCAATTCGAAATCATATTCGGGGTTAGTCTTTGAACTTATTTCAGACATTTTGAATACAATTTTCTGTAATAATACAAATCACAGAGTATTGCAAACAGCGTTTAGTAACTAATGACAGACAGTAAGGACTAACCTGTAATTATTCAAAAATACTCGTACATAAATACAAGTATATATATCCCTGCACACACACAAAACAGCAGAACACTTACGTAACAAAGGATATTCTGACAGAAAAATAACTTTAGAAGTGGTTATTATATCGACGCCGTAGGCAATTTTAGAAGGTGATTTAAAAAGATCGTAGATTTAGTTGACTATAAATTTCTCCCACAGTATAAGAAAGAACAGTAGGGTTACTCCGTGTCGGCTCCTTTGATGTCAAAAATTGAAATCGAATGACCTCGAAGCGATCGCCATACTCTTGGATGTAAAAAAAAACTATTCGCGCAGGCGAAGTATGTGCAAAATAGGGCGCTAAAATTTTAAATTTAAATTGATTACTTATACTTGCAAACAATATTACAATTTACAAATAAATAAATAAGTTCAAATAACTAAATATTTATTAAGATAATGTAAAAATAAACGAAAATAGGTATTAATACAAAAATAAAATGTAAAAATAGCTGAATAGAGGCTTACTTTAAAAAACAAAGCAAACATTTAAATCATGTATAATTGTCTTTTTCCTTTGCAGGCGTTTTTACTCATGTGTTCGCATTATTATTTTTCTGTTTATTTTGTTAGTACTCTTAAAATTCTTATTAATATTTCAACCAGTAGACAGGAAAATAATCTCATTCCACTATAAATAAGTTAATAAAAAACGTGTAGAAATTATTCAAATTGGCCTCTTTGTAAAGTATAATAAATAATTTTGAAACAGTTGAATAACACATATTCGTAATATAGGCATAAATCTCCATTACATAAAAACTGCGTACAATATCCTTGAACGTATAAAATTGCTTTGTAAGCACATACTATAAAAGCTAGCGCAGGCGGTTAAAATTTGTTTAGCCAATAAGCGTAATATACTACTTCCCGCTAAATTACTTTTGAAGTTATTGGTTGACTGAAGAGTCATTGAGGAAGGATTTCGCCATATGCCTAATAGATGTCACCACTGCAGGCATCCAACAACATGGCGACACCTTCCAAGATTGAATACGCGTTTTTGACAGAGTAACCCTACTGTATTATACTGTGTTTCTCCTATAAAATAAAAACTAAACTCTTAATTGATGAGGCTCTGCCTAATCCGAGACCACTGTAATGAGTATAGCGACACAAAAATTTATATGCACACCGATTTCTACAACCTACAACTACATGTACCATCGTGTTCAAAAAATACTGGTACAGTGTGTTACTGCAGACACTTCCAAAACTCAAAATTTGATGTAGACACTTCTTTTGTGTGTAAATCGGATATGTCAAATAGAGGTTAAGTATTTGTCAAACTGACAAGTTTTTTAGATTTTTCATTCTTAGAACTGTCACGTTGATGTTTCATGGTCATAGCCTGCTAACGCAATTGATTATGTGGCTTCAAACCAAATTTAAACAGCCAAAATTTCGCTGTACCAGTATTCTTTCAACATTACGGTACTTTAATTACCTTGTAGCTTGTACCGGGCATCGTTTCGAAAAAAAATTACTTTCCATAGAAATTATATCAAAACTTACATCCACCAGCTGGTATTGGTTTATGTGGTGAAGTTAGTTACTTCTAATGGGTGACTTAAAATCAAAGTGAAGGAAACAAAAGTGAGGGACATTTGAAAATATGAAATTAAAATTAGAAAAAATGAAAATTTCTCAATTTTAAGATTTTATTATAAAGAACTTTTAAAATTAAATAAAAAAAGGAAGCGATTATAATTCATGTTCAAAATGACCACCATTGTTGTTAAAACAGAATGCTACTCTCCTCTTCATGCCGTATAAAACCTTTTGCAGGTGTTGCTCTGTTATATCGGCAGTAGCAGCAGTGATCGCATTCTTTAATTCTTCAACCGTATGCATTGAAGTGTTATATATTGTATTCTTTAAATGTCCAAAAAGAAAATAATCTAAAGGTGTAAAATCTGGCGATCTCGCAGGCCATAATCCTGAAGTTATAATACAATCATCATAAAACTGTTGCAGATATTGACGCGTTCATAGGGTTGCCAGATATGTAATGTTGGCAACCCGGACGCAGCGGTAATATTTAAATACGCAAATTATATATACCATATGTACCAAAAATGTAGGCCGCTACTTCAGGAGCGTATGATACACTTCAAATTTCCGAAAAAAATTCATATAAACATAGTATCAGAAACTAAAAAGAAGGGAAAAGGTACGATAAAAGTTGCGGATTATATATTCATATATGTATATCTAGTGGTTTGCCAAAAGAAAAAATAGCACAGTCTGGAGTGGATATACTACTACACAAGGTGTTCGAGAACAACATTGACAGTGTTAGCTATGCTAACGATAGAATCCTTCATGTTACACTTACATTTGAAGACTCGACAATACATATAATCAGTGTATATGCTCCTGATATAACTAAAATTAGAGAAGAAAGAGAAACATTCTACGAGGAATTACAAATAAAAATTGTTAAAGTAGCAGAAAAAGAAAAATTGCTTATCTTGGGAGATTTCAACGCAAGAATAGGGAAAGATGTTATACCATCAATCGCACAAAGATTTAATGAAAATGTAAAAAATGAAAATGGTGCACTACTCCTATCATGTTGTGCAATGAATACTTTAAGAATTAACAACACATATTTTGACATTCCTATGAAGTACAAATACACCTTTAGAAATAGTAAAGGACAAGATTACTAACAGAGTATTCCACTCCAGTCAAATACTCGAGGTAAGAAAACTGAATTCAGCTGACATAGGCAGCGATCATAGTTTAGTGTTATGCAAAATCAGATTCAAAATGCCTGCAGGAAACAAAGCGAAACCAATAAATATCGAAAAATTTAACATTGAATCTTTCATTAATGAAAGCACAAAAACGCTCTACCAAGATCGATTAAAAGAAAATTTGCGACAAAGTACCTATAACAATTGACGAACAATGGGAAACATTGACAAAAAATATTTTAGACGCAACTGAAGAAGCAATAGGACATAGAAAGGTAAACATACTCCACAAAAACACAACACCATGGTTTACGCGGAAGTGAAGGAAATAGCAAAAGAAAAAAAGAAGGCGTACCTAAACTTCATAAAAGATCAATCTCCCGAGAACTGGAATTTGTATGTCCAACACAGAAATATTAAGAATGCAAAAATAAGGCAAATAAAACAAAACTATTGGGAAAAGAATTAGAACGCAATCTTTATGGAGGACAAAGGCAAATGTCGGACAAAACAAATAACAAGCACTAGCGAAATGAAAATACTAAGAATGATACAAGGGAAGACATTGCGCGACAGAATAAGAAATGAGGAAATAAGAGAATTGTGCAAAATACAAAATGTAACAAGTTTTATAAGATACAGAAGGAAATATTGGAACAAACATGTTAATCGCATGGAAGAGGACAGATTAGTAAAAAAGGTTACACAGGGCCGTCCAATCGAAGGAAAAAGAAAAAGAGAAAGGGTAAGCCACCAAAAAGGTGGAAGGAATGTTGGACGTCTACATCGGAAGACGCACAATAGATATGACGAGTTGATTTTAAAACAGGCTTAAAGCCTACTTAAGTACTTAATAAGACAAAGAAGAAGAAGAAGGTACTAACATTTATTTATTTTTTATTTAACCACAATTTCCATTAAAGTCATATTAAAATACAAACGTACTTTAATAAACGTTTTCATAAAAATATTCGCTAAATAAATAATTGGTTAAAATATTATTTTATTAATATAAACTATAAAAAACAAACATTTTAACATAGTTATAAGACATTTCATTTTTAAAGATCAAATTAGTAAAAAATCATTTCTTTGGGGTGACCAGTTTCAATAAATGTGAACGTAGTAAATAGTATGGTACACACATACAGATTTTCTAAATTCAAACACATTAATTAAAAATGTTTTACTATAGTACCTACTATAATATGATTTGAACCTGTTTTAATCAAATACGTGGAATTTTTCTTTTTAGTATACATATTATACAGAGAGATCAATAAAAAAACCAATTAGGGTAGGCTGTGAAATTGAATTGGTACTTTAGCCACATCCGCAGAATGACATTTCAGTTTCAATTTTAGGTTATAAACTTTGTTTACAATATAAATGTCAAATTACAAACGTTATAAAATGTCATGCTGTGGATCTGGCTAAAGTACCAATTCAATATAATTCAATTTCACAGCCTACCCTAATTGGTATTTTTATTGATCTGTTGTTATGTACGGTTTAAAGTAAAACGTGTCAAAAGTCCTATATGTAGGCAACCACCTATTCACTAAAGGTCACTCTGGCTGTGAATTGAGGGACATTAGTTTTTATATACAAGTGGAAGAGATTATTGTAGTCCCAATTATATCGAAATAAATTAAGATTTATTTCATTTGAATAAATTTTTTATTTATCAAACGTTTCGAACGTTAAAGTTCTTCGTCAGTGGGTTTAAAACAACAAGATATATCTAAAAATGAAAATACATAATTAAAATAATAAATAAGTGAAAGAAATTTAATTTAAAAAGTACTTACAAGTAATATAATATAATAATATATACGAAGATGACAATTATGACATCTTTTAAAAAATTTTTATTTTGTGTCAAAAATAATAATTGGAAAAGCACATCATATTAAAATTTTGAAAAAATATAAATGTAAGATTTAAAGTGCTTGGAAATTTATAAAAATGTAAGTGTATGGTTATTCTAATAGATTATAATATATTGTGTTTAAATTGTCTATATCTGTTTTGTAATTAATTGCATTATTATTTTTTTTAATTTCTATGCTTTCTGTAAGAATGCGTTTTTTTAAATTGGATTCATATTTCAAAATTTTTGGATTTATTGTATTAAAACTGTGTAGAAATTGATAAGCATGATCAGCATAGGCAGTATTAGGTTTATTGGGGTTTGTTATTTTTGTTTGGATTGAATGTTGATGTTGTTTAATTCTGTTTTTTAGGTATTGTTTAGTTTGTCCAATGTAAACAGCATTACAATTATTACAATTTAATTGGTAAATTAAATTGCTTTGGTTTGTTATTTCAGTTTTATCTTTTAAATTATGGTAGAAGATATTTTTTAGAGTATTAGTATTTTTGAAAGCTGTTTTAATATTAATTTTGTTTAATTCTTTTTCTATTTTTTCTGATAGTATTGGAATGTAAGGAATGATTGTGTAGATTGGTTTTACTATTTGATAGTTATTAAATTCATTATCAAATGGGTTTGGTTGTAAATTAAATGAATTGTTTGGGTTTGTGTGTTGTTTTTTTCTAAATTTTAATGTTTTTAATCTTTTTTTAATAATAGAATTTGTAAAATGTGGATTATAATTGTTTTCTTGTAGTATATTTTTTATTATGTTTATATTATTTTTGTGGTGTTTATTATTTGAAAGTAGAATTGCTCTATCTGTTAGTCCTATAATTACACTTTTTTTATATTTTATGGATGTATATGAGTTAAAATTTAAATATCTGTTTGTTTTAATTGCTTTTCTATACCAATTAGTTGTAATTGTTTTGTTATTTTCACGTTTTAAAGTGAGGTCTAAAAAGTTGATTGTTTGAAATTTTGTTTCTTTTTCTATGGTGAAATTTAATCTATTGTGAAAGTTATTAAAAGCAGATAATATTTCATTTATTTTATTTTCATTTGCAAAAATTAATATATCATCTACGTATCGTTTGTAAAAGGATATGTCTAGGTTAAATTGTTTAATTATTTGAGTTTCAAGATTTAAAAGGACTAAGTCTGCAATAGTGCTGGATATAGGGGATCCCATTGGGACGCCGAATTTTTGGTGATAGATAGTATTATTATAACTAAAAAAAGTATTGTCTAAAATGAATTTAGTAATTTCAATAAAGTTATGTAATGGAATGTTTGTGTGTTTCTCAATATCTGTCCAGTTTTTTTCTATTGTGTTAATGGCAATATCAGAAGGAATATTTGTGTAAAGGGAAATGACATCAAAAGAAAACATTTTGTGATTAGGTGGTATTTTTGTTTTGTCAATTATGTTTTTTAGTGTCCAGGAATCTTTAGCATTAAAATTATTATTATTAGTAATGTTAGAGAGGATTTTTGATAAAAATTTAGATATATTGTAAGTAGGACTTGTGTATGATGCTACTATTGGTCTTAGTGGGATATTTTTTTTGTGGATTTTAGGGAGGCCATAAATTTTTGCAATGGTTCCATTTGTGCAAGAGATTTGTTTGTGTTCAGAAATATTAATGTAATTGGTATTAAGTAAGTGTTTGCAAAGTTTATTAATTTTATTTTGTATTTTAGTAGTTGGGTCTTTATCTATTATTGTGTAAGTATTTTTATCTGAAAGTAAGTCATTCATTTTAATGTTGTAGTCTGATTTATTAATTAGTAAAGTTTTTTGTGATTTGTCTGCTGTTGTAATTAATATGTTTGGGTTGTTTTTTAAAAAAATTTTGGTTTCTATGATTTGTTTTTGAAGTTGTATGTGATTTTGTAAATATTCTTTTGGTATTTTTTTATTTGTAGGAATTTTTTTATAATTAGTTAGAATATTACATATATTAGCTCTAGTTTTATTTATTTTGTCTGTTTCTAATGAATTAAAAATGTTTTCAATATTAATAATGATTTGTTCAATTGGTGATTTTTGAGGGTTGAAAGTGTTAAAATTTGGGCCTAGTTCTAATATTTTTTGTATTTGGAGTGGTATGTAAGTAGAAGTTAAATTTTGACAGTATTCATTTTTATTAATATTATTCTTATCTTGTTTATTAGTGATATTTGTAATATTTGATTGGATATGGAGCAATAAATTTAATTTTTTTTCTAATTTAGTTGTAATTGTTAATTTGGTTTTTTGGATGTGTTGTGTTACAGTTGTTAAAATGTGATATATATCTTGGGGTAGTAATAATTTATCTATTTTTTTTTTGGGTATGTATGATTTTTTGTTTTGTTAAGTTTTTGGTGTTATAATTGTCATTAATTAATAAGGTAAGAACTTTATCATTGAAAATGGAGAAAGTATTTTTAAATTGTATTGAATTTTTGTAATTTTGAAATTTGATGTGACTAAAGTTTTTTTGTAAAAATTTTGGTATGATATTATTACTTTTACATTTTTTTAGAAATTTAATTCTCTCACTTATCTTTACAAAGTTTAAACTATCTTTAAATAAAATTTTGATATTATTTAAAATGGTAGGTCCAAAATTGTTATTTATGTATTGAAATAGATTACTTATTGACATGTTTAAGTTATAGCAAATACAATTTTTGAAAACTTAGAATAATTACTTACTAGGAAATATTGTTTAAAATAAATTTTAATTAGATAAAAAGGAATATATATTCTTCTTAAAGATGTAAGAAGAAAAACAGAATCAAACATATACCATTTCACAAATTTAATTCTTAAAGATAAGTGAAGATTGTTGTTGCTTAGTAATGTTTGAAATTTCATAAAGGTGTTTCTTGGTAATTGTATTCGGCATTTTATCTCTTCATCTGGATCTAGATCTTTGTTTAGCCAACTGCCTAAATGTTAGTTCTACTCGTTCGATGTTCGTCGTGAAACAAATGTAAACAGCTTTGTGTACCTGTCCCGTTTATTCGTCGCTTATTGCTTCCTCGCATCGCTTATATGTTCGGTTTTGGATTATTCTTAGTAATAATTTTAGCTTGTGGCTAATGAGACTTATTAACCGAAAATCATTACAGAGCTTTGGTATGGCTATAAATATTGATCTCGGCCATTCTTGGGCAATTTGTTCTGTTTCATATACAAAACATAGATGTGATTGTATGGAACTATTAATAACTACCAGAATTTTTAAAGAATGTAAATCTGTATATTTAAATAAATATCAATACACAGAATTTTCCAAAATATATTCTTTCTTTTCCTTTCCTTTCCTTTTACTCTCTTATATCTTCACAGTGTTGAGGGGGCTGGGCACACCGAGCCGCAGAATGGTCCACCCATTCTCGTTCAGACCAAGCAGGTTCTTGCTTAACTTTTTATATTTTAGTATTACGTGCACTCCCACTATGCCGTACTGCCGGTTCCAAAATATATTCAACTGATCAAATTACGCTCGCCGCTTATTTGGTTATGCAAGTTAATTATTATATTATTACCTTGTTTAGTATAAAACAGAACATCAAAACCGGCAATCTTAAGTACTTTAAAGTACAATTTTGAGTATGCAGACCTTTCGCCCTTGTCTGTTTTTGCAAAATTTTTAATCTAATGTCTTTATAATAAATACAATGCGAAATATCAAACCTAAAGCTATGTCCCTATAGAAATAGTTTTCCATGAAACTGAAAAATTTAGCATGGAATAATTCTTTAAAATGCCCCTAAAAACGATTTTTTCAACGATTAATTACTTTAAATTAACAATTTAATTGTGACTTTTAGCCATATAGGGACATGCATTGAAGGGTTTAGTAAAAAGTAGTAGCTTTTATTTTAAATTATTTGGTGTAAGTAATTACATCAAGATGTTCTTATCTTTATTTACAATTTTGTGGTTTAAATAGGTTCACAGAATAGGAATAAAAGTAACTATTTATATTGTTAACACATTTATGTATAAATATAAATAATGCACTTTAATACTAACACAAGTTAACTATTAAAATAGGCAAAAGACGATCTATGGCTGTTCAACGTTTAAACAACAGTGTGAAAACGACAAACAATTTGGTAACATTTATACCTACAAAGAAAAATATTATCAAGAAAAAATTGAAGCGTTGAAGAAACAACAAAATTGCAAATGCAATTAAGAAGTTGGCAGATAAATAAGTTGATTATTAATTTTTACATGTTTTTGCTCAAAATAATTCATATTTATTGTTAAGTATTGTTGCAATTATCAACATTGAGTAAAATAATTTACAATAATTTTACGTTGTATTTCTCCTGCTTCTGCCAAATCAGGATTTATTTGACGGATTGCTTCATTATTTTGCTCGCTGTTATCACTGATTATACCCAAATCTACGTCGTCCACTTCTTCAGTTTGAAATTCTGCTTGAGGTACATTATGAGCAATACACATGCTGCATAGTACAGCACTTTACGGAGTTAAGTCTGGGGACTGCGGTGGCCACTCAAATTGCTCCTCGACGACCTATTCATCTTTCAGGAAATGTGGCGTCAAGATATTGACGCACATCTATACCAAAGTGAGGAAGCGCCCCATCTTGCTTAAACCAAATACCTACAATTATGAAGATGTACTGTCTCATTCGGGTAAAAAGTGGCTTCGTCAGAAAAGATTATGTTATTTAGAAAATTGGGATCACCATCGCAAGGTAACATTAATTCTTCACAAAACTGCAAACGGCGGTCTGGATCATCCTCGTTTTTTTTATGCCAGTTTCTTTTCCAGACGAATTATCACAAGCAAATGATTTTACACTAGTATGAATACGCATGTTTTCTAAGATAGATTTTGTATGCAGTTTTTTTCGTATAAATTAGAAATGTACGGTTTCTTCCCAAAATGAACAGCTCTGAGTTTTCTCAGGCTAGATTTATGAGCCATTATAAATTTGCATGTGTTACATTTATTTTTGCATTACTTGCTAATTGTCTGTTGGATCTTGCTATGACTTTAGCATATCTTCATCCAAGTTACATTTATACCAAACATTGTAAGCAAAATCTACCTTCGGTGCGATTTTTACTTTGTCCAAGTAAGGTTCCAGCTCATCTGCTTCTTCTTTGACAAAAAATCCAAATTGCAATCATATTTTTACTCTGGAGTGGTATGTGACTTACTTGCAAGTTAAGAATTATTACCGAGGGAAAATCATAAACATATAAACAAGGAAAATTAATTGGAGGTTAACTAAAGAGGTGGCTATTATACCGGAACCGAGTATGATTGTATATAATACTGAAATAAATAGGTGTCTAAACCTAAACAAAGCATAATCTTATTTAATTGAATTCTAATTTCCAGGAAAGTAGGATGCGTTACGAAAATAGAGTAACATAACTAATAAATAAAAAAGCGATAATTAAAGTATTTATTAGAAAAAAGAAACAACAACATAGATTTGCATATGGAAGTGACTATTATACCGACATCGTGAACAATCACACTACAAACAATAACAATTCAAAAAACAGATTAGTTTTTAATTTTTATACTTTTTTATACATTATAGTTACTATTAACAGAACATCTTCCGGGTTGGGACCGTATCATTGTTCTGAATTCACACAAGTTTCACACAAACTGTTTTTTTCCTGTATTTATGTACTACGTGATTATTTAGCAAATGTCTGGTTGTTAACTTATAATCGCATACATTACACGCAAATGGTTTTTCTCAGGTATGCAAACGCACGTGAGTTATAAGGTTGTCTTTGCGTGTACTTTTATAATCACATACGTTACACATAAACGGTTTTTCTCCTGTATGCATACGCATGTGCTTTTTAAGGGGATCTTTGCGTGCACTTTTATAATCACATATGTTACACACAAACTGTTTTTCTCCTGTATGCATACATATGTGAGCTTTAAGACTCCGTTGTTCTGTAGTTTTATAATCACAGACGTTACACAGAAACGGCTTTTCTCCTGTATGCAAACGCACGTGAGTTTTAAGGTTGTCTTTGCGTGTACTTTTATAATCACATACGTTACACACAAACGGTTTTTCTCCTGTATGCATACGCATGTGCGTTTTAAGGCAGTGTTTGTGTGCACTTTTATAATCACATACGTTACACACAAACGGCTTTTCTCCTGTATGCAAACGCATGTGAGCTTTAAGGTTGCATTGTTGTGTACTTTTATAATCACATACGTTACACACAAACGCAGTTCCGTCTTTACCCTAAGGGCACGTGGGGCACGAGCCCAGGGCCCCCGGCCTGATGGGGGCCCCGAAATGCCGAAACCCATGCCCATATATGATATATTTTCATCCAATTAAGTTAATCAATTAAAAAAAAACATTGGTTTCTTAGTTCAACCCATAGTTAACAAAACAGATGCGAAACCATGCCATCTAGCGGTCACCTACGTTAGCGCTACCTATAATGTAGACCAAGGCCCGCTGAATTAAATATTGCATATTAAGGCCTGTCCACTTGATTTGGCCAAGACGCAATTTAGAAAGGACGATGGTGCAATTTGAGGTGAACTATACATTCGTCCCAGAAGGCCCCATATACCTACCTGCGAACAAATTGCGCAACAGGGGCTGTTGTGCAAACAATTGTATAGTGTATGGTGTTGTTTGTCGTGCTGCACAACTAGTTGCAGAAATTCAAAATTGTTTGAAATTAATTGCACAACGAGTGGCGTTGCGCAACTATTGCATCGTGTATGGGCTTTGTGCACCACATTGTACAATAAACTGCAGATCTTTTTTCATGGGTGGAAGTAGAAGCACAGTATAAACTTAAGGTTTATACTGTGGTAGAAGGTAGTGTTTTTAAAATGGCCAATTTTATAAATAATAGAGAATTTTTGAGTGAGTTTATTGATTTACACCGTCAGTTGCCGGAAGTATGGAAGGTTTTATAGCTAAACAGGCTGCGTCGTCAGACGGCATGTTTCCGTAGGTACACGACAAAAGCAACTGAAGTTTGCACAAAATTGCGTATAGTGTATGAGCGACCTTGTTTGCACAACAATCTGTTGTGCAACGTCAGTTTATGCAATTTGTTCGCAGGTGTATGGGGCATTTAATAGGTATAGTTCGCCCCAAATGGCGCTATCGTCCTTTCTAAATTGCGCCTTGGCTAAATGAAGTGGTAAGGCCTTAATATGCAATATTTAATCCAGCGGGCCTTGATGTAGACACGCACGGTACGGTATTAACATTAATGATGATAGATGTCGACGCTGCCGATCTGCCGATTGGATGGGGATTCCTCTGATTTTAACTCTAGTGTGTCAGCTGGAATGCGTAACGTGTGCAACGAATTTGTCGCAACTTGAGCAAGAGGCAAGAGGGTTAAGCGTTTTCAGTACATAGGTACAATTCATTCACGTTTTTTTTTTTTTTTTTGGCTTTCTAAAATCTAAAAGGGCCCCCAAACTCTGTGTGCCCAAGGGCCCCTGCATGGCCTAAGACGGCCCTGCACAAACGGTTTTTCTCCTGTATGCATACGCATGTGAGTTTTAAGTTTGTCTTTGCGTGCACTTTTATAATCACATATGTTACACACAAATTGTTTTTCAGGTTTTTCTCCTGTATGCATACGCATGTGTATTTTGAATTGCTGCCTGTACGCACATTTAAACCCACATATGTTACACATGTATGGTTTTTCTTCGGTATAAATAAACTGTTGGTCAGATCTTGTAGATATATTTGGTTTATTTTTAGCAGAAACATGTGTGGGCTTCGTTTTAACTTTAATTTTGGTCAATGCATGCGGAATATTTTCTGTACTTGCAGGTTCATCTACATCTACGCATTCTTGTTCGGCGTGATAAGCTACGTCGTCACTTGGTTCGTCTGTAGCACTCATAAAGCTAGGTTCAATTTTAATTTCTTTTCTGAGGAAACTCAAACTAAAATCGAGTTCAAGCCTATCCTTTGGATTTTGTTCAGACATTTTACATGGAATTTTCTGTAATCATACAAATTACGGAAATTATTACGGAATACTTTTAATAAATTGTACACTTAGAACGCGTAAAAGAAACTAACCGAAGTAAACTAAACAAATATGAAACACAACGACTAGAATCAAAAGTATGGAGGTCAATGGTCAAACTACAAAACATTAACCTTCAGGTCAAACCGAGATAGCGATAACAAATATTGCGGCATTAATTTTTGTCGATTTCGAGAGATTAAAGCTGTCATAAATTTTAATTTAGTAGACATCTAGCCTACGTACTTACTTCGCACTCTAACTTATCAGCTCTGACTTGCGCTAAAAACTGTTTACATGAAGCGTAACGGGTGGGTAGGTAAACAAAGTTAAGGCAACACAAATAAACCTTTAAAATATAATATGATAAGTGATAAGCTGATAAGCAATCCAGACTGCTGACTGCAGCTAGGATAATAAATAAAATGTTAAACATTATGGCTATTAGATATGAAAGAATACGGTGTTTTATAACCACAGCTCCAAAAACAAAACCAAACTGTGTGTACAAAGTTGTGAAAAAAGCTGATTGAAATGTACACGTTAAGGGTTAAATTTATGGCTTGTTATAAGAGAATGCAAACTTTGGATAAACATCTGAAGAGCGAAACAGGAAATTGTTGCTACAAATTTATGAGAAAGAGCAAGCGTTTTTGAACACAGCAGTACACTTTGCAAGTCCATGGTCACTACAAGAAGTCTGTGTTATTAGGAAGCACGCTTTCTTTTGCAGCTTTTTTAGCTTCACGATATCTGTCTTTCATTTCAATATGCAGTTTGTAGGTTTCATCTTCAATATTTCCTATTTTCCATCCGGAACAAATATCGTATTTGTCTTTGACGAGGTTTATGTATTGCTATTTTCTTTTCTTTCAGTAGGTAGGTACTTTATCAAAACGTTTCCTTCCAATAGGTGGAAGGCTATATTCCTTGCTCCATTCTGAAAATATATTATACATGTGTAAAGACGAATCTAAAGGTGGGCTTCACGTAAATTGCTACACCAGCACTAGGTGAAGATATCAAATGTTATCCGGAGGTGATAAGGCTAAATAAACCCGCTACTCTGTTGCGTGGGCGTGAGGTTCCTAAAAGAAAATAGTAGTGCTTACTAAATAACTAAACTAATGATGTTCCTTGGGCGCCAAATCCTTTCTTAAGTAACAATCTTCAGTCGGATCTCCTGAAGAATAAACCTCCAAAGTGAATTGACTTGATAATAAAACGCAAGGCTTAGTAATTAACGAATAGGATATATTAACTCGTAAGCAACAACACATACACAATTGAAATTGAAAATTAATAATGAAGTTAACGTTCAGATAAAATAAATAAATAAATAACTAAGATCGTAGCCAAACGTAACTCTAAATGTAATGTTTCAAACAACAAGATCTAATTAAACAACCAAAAACAAAACTATAGGGAATGTTCAAAGACAATATCGTAACTAAACGAAAGAAAAAAAATGTAATGTTCAAACTAAAGCATTATCGTAATTAAACGAACGTAGACCCTCTGAGGGTTCGCAAGGATAATTCTTGAACTAAATTATTAAATACGCATACGTAGAATTGAGCTCAGTTCGTCGTGACTTTCGATTATAAATAACATAATAACACAATAAATAATAATAACGTCCTGCGAAACCTGTACGGTAACCACAATATTCAATTACGACTTAATATAAATTAAAAGAAATAAATAATTGACTAAGTTGAAACTACAAAATTTGAATATTCCTTTACAAAATAATAATACAATTCATAAATGCGCGTTGCCGCGAACGCAATCACTATTTTATTTAATCGTACTGGAATACCATTTACTAAATGACGATTGAAATTTTTACTAATACTTTAAATTACAATGCAAATTACAATTACGGGTAATATTTCTAATAAATGCTTCTAATCAAATTTCTAATAACACAACTACTAAATTGTTTTAATATTAACTAATATAATAAGATAACCTCAAAATCAAATTAAGCGTATCTGACCTTAAACCTTGAGTTAAAAAAAAACTTGCAGAAATACCATTTTCAATATGTCGAACCTCAGGATGATTAAACTAATTTTGGAAAACTAAAAACTAAAACCAAGGTAAACGACGATCTGTTTGAGACGGATGTCTAAAGTAGAAGAAGCTAACTAATAAATTTGCCAACAGAATTCTCTGAAGAAAACCAACCTAAAAATTACTAATTCCCTACTAAGTGAAATTCAAAATAGTAAGAGGAGGCGTGACGTATGAATTGCATGCAACCATACAAGCTTAGATGTAACTGGGAAGTCTAAATATATAACCAGACTAAAGTAAATCCGATAATTTACATAAATACAGCAAGCGAGTGATTTCTACTGTAACAAAATCATCTGTGAAGTAGATTGACAATAATGGCTTGGTACCTTTGGTATTTCATCTAACCACTTCTAAATAGAGTTTACCTTTGTAGCTTGCAGGTTTTGTCTTATTTCAAATACTTTGCGCTTATTTTGTTTCTTATTGCCACCTAATTTTGCTCCATTTGCTAAGCTTAAATTCTTGTTTTGAACTTCTTTTTCTAATTCGTTTGTTTGATTCTTCACTACTAAAATTATTAGCATCATGGTCTCTATTCGTACGAACCCATCTTTTAAAAGTGTCTTCTCCTAGGTTCAAAATGTTCAGTAAAAATGTACGACAAACTTTCACTTCCTCTCCATTTTTTTTAGGTAGCTGCATGTCGTGCCCTTCAAATTTCCGTAAGTTATCCTTCAGCTTGATTTCCTTCCTTCTTCGTTTGATACCTCTTGAACTTAACGCGCCATTAATAAAAAACCTTTTTTCAGCCCAAGCTTGTAGAGCCTTCCAGAAGGAAATGTTTTATAACTATTTACTACCTATCTATTTCCTTGTGATGTGGCTGACAACCACGTCAGTAATGGCTGACATAAAATTTTTAGTGGCTGAGTATTGGAAATTTCAGTTTTTTTCTGTAAATTGGTTTACTGCATTTTACACATCTTTTCTAATTGCAAAACCTTTTATGTCCGAAAAATTATTGTTCAGGTCAGTGGCGGCTCGCCAGGTAAAGTAAGTGAAGTGCCTCTTCACCTAAACTTTGTGCATCCAAATTATTTTATATTCAAATTATTTTTTACTTATCGACACTTCAGTACTACGTATTGAGAGGATTTTTTTTATTATAAATGCATATTATTTACCATAATATATGCCACTGGCCACTAGCCTATTTTGTCCCTGCTGTCTACACCGCATTCGAATGAAACGAACGCGCCTGAAGGGAAGAGTTGGAATTTACTGGCTTTCGCGCGCGCGCCTTTTTTTGCACTACTCTGCTAGGTGGCGCGCAAGATCCTATTCCCATCGCCGGTACAGCAGATTCGCATCTTTTTTATATTATCTTTTGTGGTCTTCTCTGAGTGTCCATTCAATTATATTCAGTTAGGTCCACCTATCATCTTTTAATTAAGAGGCTTTTTATTTTATAGGAGAAAGTCATCAGCGCGCCGAAGCAAACATGAGAGTCGGAAAATATACGAACTACAAGAATTTTATTTAAAATATTTTAAGCGGCAAGATATTCGACCAATCACGCTAGAATATTTAGTCCCGGAACATCCACAATCAAAATTAGGAGTTGTCAAATTTGTATCGTACTTGACAGCTGCATTTCTATTTCATTTTACAATCATAATAGTTCGCTTTATAATACATCATTCCATATTTTATCAAATTATCAATCACATATTTTAACTCCACGATTTTATTTTCTTATATAGTTAGAACTGCCACCGAAATCTTTTTAACCTGAATGTACGCTGAAAACGACTGCAGCGCTCGCCACGCCTCCTTAGCTCTCTTGTTTGCTTTGGTCAGCTGTAGTTACCTTTCATAATCGACCACGGCGCCGTTATGGATACAATAACCACCTCCAACCTCCAAAAGTTAACCTATTTTTCTTTCGGTGCTTACTGCTTTGTTTACCTGTAAGAATACTCAATTATTATTATCTGCTTGTTGCTTTGTGTTTTGTGTGTGTGAAGGAATAATAATAATTACAGGTTAGTCACTAGTTATCAAACCTGTTAGCAATACTCTTTGTGATTCGTATTATTGCAGGAAATTGTGTAAAAAATGTCTGTAATAAATTCTAAGGCTAAATTCGAATATGATTTCGAATTTGTTAGCGTTAAAGAAGAAATCAAACTTGAACCCTACTTGGAAGATATAAAAAGTGCATTCAGTGATGATAGCCCTTACAATATGGAGCAAAAACATAACTTCAATGAAACTAACACTAATATTAGCCAAAACTTAGGATGGAATACGAGGGAGGAAACTGAAATTATAGGGAGTAGTGCACATGAAGTGGACAAAATCAATGTCAAAACAGCTGATACAGTTAATCTTTACCACGAGGGTGACCAAAATAAAAATAGAGGCAATGGTTTTACATGTGACATTTGTGAATTTAGAACGACTCGTAGATCCAATCTTCAAACTCATAAAAATACCCATTCAATAAAAAAGCCATTTATTTGTAATTTATGTGAATACAGGACTGTAACTAAATGCAATCTGAAAAGACATATGAGCATTCATACTGGAGAAAAACCATTTGCTTGTGATTTATGTAAATACAGGAGTGCAAGTAAAAGCAAGCTGAAATATCAGGTGAGTAAAATCATACAGGAGAAAAACCGTTTGCTTGTAATTTTTGTGAATACAGGAGTGTAACCAAAACCAGCCTGAAATTTTCTATTTAATTCCTTTTGAAACATTTCCCAGTCTAATAAGCAATAATGAAGGTAATGCTAATTGAAAAATTAATAGAACGATTAATTTAATTGGGTCAAAGCATACGGGTTGGAATTACCACACGGCACGGCAGTGAGTACTGGTGCGGCGCTTCGCTCTGCTTGGTTACGCATCAGTGTACGTGGCCAGAACTTGGACGGGTGACCCAATCCAGGCTCAGTGTGTCCTCCTCCAAAATTCTCTATGTCCCGTGAGGGAATAATGACACATTTATTTATTAGACCCCGATCAGGGGTAGCGCAGTTCCCCAGTTACCCTGACTTAATTACAGATGGTGACAAAAAATAATAATAATAATAATAATATGTCTTTTATTTAGTCATTGCTATTACATTAATATTATAATATATAATTATAACTGGTATGTCACCATTAGTTTACAATTCATTGCACAAATATAATTTTTTTTAACTTGTTTTTAAAATTATTTATATTTTCTGTATTCTTTAGCTCGTTATTTAGGGTGTTATATTTTATAATTCCCTTTACAAATACTGAATTAAAAGCGCAGTTCCTAGTTTTTGTTTCTACATAAAACTTCTCTCTATTTCTTGTATCATAATCATGTACATCCCTATTCTTTCTTAAAATATTATTAAAATATTGTGGCATACCTCCCAATTTAATTTTATGAATAAAAATAAGACTACAATACTCACAATACTGTCGTACACTTAACCACCCTAATATTTTTAACATATCTGATATTCTGCTGTATCTGTTGCATTTCAGAATTATTCTCATACTCTTATTTTGTAGTACTTGGAGTCTATCTAAAGCCCTCTCATTAAATAAATATAGCACTGTTCCACAAAAATTATAATATGGCAAAACAATTGCATTATATATAACCTTCCTAGTATTTAATGAAAGGTATTTACCTACTCTACTAAGTACTCCTAACTTCCTGGAAATCTTTCTGCAGACATAATCTGCTTGTTCTTTAAACTTAAGTTGTCGATCTACAATTATCCCTAGGTATTTTATTTTATCTACTATTTCTATCTCTTTATTATCAACCAACACTTTCATTCTATTATTTACAAACATCTGCATTTCTTTCTTCTTAGCTATCAGCATTCCCTTAGTTTTATTAACATTAACTTTTAACTTGTTTGTTGCAAACCAATCACTGATCAGCACTAGGTCTGTATTAACTGTTCCCACTAATTCATTTAAATTCTGTCTTGCTAAATAAATAACCGTGTCATCTGCGAATAGATGAAAACGACAATATTGTATTACATTACTAATAGGTTGTCCTTATCTTACGTAGGGTCTTGGGGAATCACAATTTTATTCTGAACGTGCTTATTAATTATGGTTTATAAACAGCTTGTCTTTAACCCTTGACCCCGACCAAATAATTCAATATCGTATTGTGACCACCATTATTTGGCTGTTGTAGCCTTAGGGCCACAATCTTGCTGAAAAATATATTCGTTAACATCCGTTCTCAAAACTTCATTCATAGACGGAACTAAATTGCCTCTTAAGAATTTTCATATATTCAGTGGTATTAACAGTACCTTCTACAACGTGTAATTTACTAGTTCCTCAAGTAGACATAGAACCCCATATCATTAGAAACAGGAAATTTTACTTTTTGGTCTAAACAGCCCATCTGCTACGGTTTATTTTGAGTCACTTATCGCCCACACATATCGTAAATCTTGATTCATTGCTGCACTTAACATTATTTCATGACTTCACCGAAATCAGTCTACTATTTTTTATTTCACCAACAACAATGGTTTAAAAATTCTGATTCGATTTATTATTTCAATCGTAATTATGTTTGTACTTACCTGTGTTTAACTTCAACCCTGAAGCTTGCGCTAATTTTTTTCGTGTATTTAATAATTCTTGTTATTTAAGATCTGTGTAATCTATTTAGTTTATTTTATTGCAGTTTAACAACAACATAAGTAGACGTTACTGTAAGGCTTTAAACTGTGGTAACACATCAAGACTACGACCTGATTTAAGTTTTCATTTTTTCCCACAAGAACAGGACCGTTTACAACAATGGTTGCAGAAAATGCCAGAACTGTTACAATTTCCAAAAGAATTAATATCAGGCAACTACATGCTTTGTTCTATACATTTTGAGCAATCATCTTTTCAAACTGCAGAAAAGAGAAAACTAAATAGAAATGCAGTTCCAACAATTTTTAATCAATGTCATGGTATGTAGGTACAAATAGCCACATAATGTTATTTATAATTTTGAGTAATTATTTCTTGAATGTAAATCACACATGTAAATATACTTATTTATTTTAATTAATTGTTTCAGAGCCACTAAACTTTGAAACAGCTGAAGAACCTTCAACTACCCGAAGTTGTATGTGTAAATTACAAAAAAAAAACATGCAAGTACTAAATCTGTTTTCACAGATAGAATAAAGGGGTCATTTCTAATGCAATAAGGTATGTCTCTCTGTTAATTGCATCACTTTTTAAATGTTTTCACCTTATTGGCAATTTTTTTATTAGAAAACATAAATTTGTTGTTGAGTTAAGTAATTAAGTAAACGATTACAAATAATAAATTTTATTTTAGGGGCAGATTATTTGATTCTCTGAATGGCACCAAATTAAAGTATTCTGCTAGAAAACCCTTAAATGTTGTTCTGAGTGATACTTCACCACATTTAAGTTTCTGGGCAGAAGCAAAAAAATTAATAAGCGATATGAAATTTATTAAAAACAATGAACCTTGTAGTCCTCCCCCATCTGCCAAAAATTGTAATGTAACTATTACTAGTGTACAGTTACTATGGAATAAATTGAAAACTTTAGGTTTCAAATATTTGGAAACAAGAAGCCTTAATCAAGACCCATTAGAATTTTTTTTTTGGTACAATAAGAAGTTTGTGTGGTCAAAACGTTAGACCTACTTGTGCACAGTTTGTGGAAGCATTCAAAACTGCTGTAATTAATAATTTTATTTCTTCTAAAAGTGTTGCAACAAACTGTGAAGCAGATGAAACTGTATTACTTCAAAATTTTGAATTATTTTTAAATATTTCACATCTAGATGTAAGCGCTTGTAGATCATCCACTTCCGATATTACAACATTAGTTACAAATGCATCTATTCAAACTTCTCGTTGTATCGTACCTGATACCCCTGATCACATAACGATAAGATTCGCCAAGTTAGTTTTTATGCTTAGTTTGCATTCAGTGGCCAGGCGGCGCCACCATTGCACGGGCAGACACGCGACTCGAGCGTGCTTGGAATCAGCTGATTTGTATACAAATCAAGCCCGAGTCTACTTCCCATGAAACAGCAGTTGGACGTCCCTGTGTTTTGCTTTTAGAACCACATAGTCCTTTGATCCTACTGTACAAAGTGATGTATGGTATGTTATATGTCTCGCTGGCTCTAGCGATTGGCAGTTATTGCATTACTCAGAGAACTTTTGCCGTAAGCAGCCCTTGTAGATTTCCTTTTGTATACCCGAAACATGGTTGACTTTACACTTTACCTATGAAAAAAACGTTGGTGTAAGTGTAAATATTGCACAAAATTCCGGGGTAAGTGTAAATGTCTGTGTAAATCTTTATAATGAGGTCAAAAACACTAAGATTATGTTGAACAGTCGTGCAGTTATTTGAACTTATTACTAAGCCAAATTAATATTACTTGAAACTGATCTACCTTTTTATGATTTAATCGCTTTCTTGCTACACACTTTGCCATCATAGTAGATTTGTGGTTATGATGGAAATCACTGTCGAAGGTCGATCAGTTAGAATTTTATATAATGTTTTGAAATATTCTCATTGCACATTGCAGACATGTATAATTGGTTGCCTGATAGTCATATTTCAACTTCGATTCCATTCAGAAAATAGATAGTGGGTGCATTTACACTTGCCCCAGTTGGCCCTATTGTATGGTATAGCTCCCTAAAAGAATTACCTATTTTCTGTTATTACTTATCTTTAACTATTGTAACCATTTTACAAAGAAACATAACGTAGCAGTTATCTGCTTCCACAATTAGTCTGTGTATACTTATTCTATTTTTATAATAAAATTTAAAGTTTCATTCTTGTTTTATTTATAGATAGGTAATTTAGTAATAAAAACTATTTAAATGCAAACAAAAATTGTCTGACCTATTTTTTAGTTTTTACATACTAATACAATTAAGATATATTTTTGTCTGCATTGAAAGAGTTTTATAAAAATACGTGAACATATTATATTCGCAAGGAAAGGTTTAAAATTCGCGCGCGTGTTCTTTTTTTTGCACTAGTCTCCTAGGTGGTGCGCAAGATCCTATACCCATCGTCGCGTCGGTACAGCAGATTCTCATCTTTTTTATATTATCTGTGGGCAGAGCTCTCGTCTACAGTATTTTTCATCTAGCATTTGGGTTGTGATGTCACCTTGCCCCGCCCAAAAACTGTATGGGTGGATATGCGTTGGTTCGCAGTAGGTAATGAAAACCTAGTTTAGAAAGAGATGAAGTATAGTTAGATTGTGAATTTATAGACAGCGCGTTGACGTCACAACCCAAACCCTAGGTGAAAAATACTGTACCTTTTATTTTATAAGTATAAAGGAAGTCTTTAGAAAGTACTTCTTTTTTTAACTTAAATTCCTTTCTAGCTATAATGCCTATAATATTACAATTAAGATGCCTCAAAGATTGATTCACATATTTCTTAGTTGCGACGAATCTCCAAAAGATTAATATGTATTATGTTTCTTGCTATATTTGAGCAAACAAACTGTGACAACACACTTTTAATTATATATATTATTAAGAACGTTACATTACATTTACTCTTATATGCCATTACTAATATCTGCGTCACACTATATCATACACAGATGCCACGTCTTAATGCGACGTTGCCATTGTACTTCATAGTACTTGACAACTACATACAATACAACACACAATATGAACCTAAAATTAATAAAGTGAACTTCATAGCTTCAAAATATAATTTAAAGTAGAAAATTTTATTTTTGACAACATTGGCGTGCTACGCCCAAAAGTGGTAACTGACATAGTTCAATAGTCGAATAATAAAAGGTTTTCCTATATTTTGCGAATTTTTTGCTGATCACTGTATATTGATCCATATTTGTAGTGATAGCTAAAAGAATGTGGCCAGATACCACCGTAAGATTTTCTAGTAGTAGATGCATTTTCATGTTTTTATCATCGCTAGAAGATTTAACATTCAGAAAAGAAATCCAGCCTAAAACCCACTGTGTGCTAAATTAACATCTTCGGAAACATTACTTCCAGAAAACTCGTTGTCACCTTCGTCCCATTATAATGCGATTGAGCGGAATTAAAGGCAAGTATTTGTGTTTTCTTACCAATTTTTAGTAAATGTATCACTTAAAAACAAGGCTGTATGACTTCGTTAGTATCTGAAAGCATTTAAAAATATCTGTTCATAGTTTTATTTTTTTACGGCTTAAATTAATGACTTTATAAATCTATACAAGTTAATAAAATATGCTAATGCACCTTAAGCCTGTTTGACGCGACGTTAAATTTTACAAAAAATTTGTAAAATATTTAGCACCGTTGTATACACAAAAATTACAAATAAATTTTCTCATAAATTTATGCATAAATTATTTAGAACATGTTCTAAATTTGAGAGAAAAAGTGCGCACAATGCAACATTCCACACCACGAGGCCTGTAGTCAAATATATCGGGTAATCAAATGAATTTCAGATTAGGGTAGGGGCTGTAAGTGCAGAGCATGCCTTAAGAGTAGCTGCAGTGAAACATGAAAAGATCCAAAAAAAAAACATAGAAATTTACTCTCTTCTACAGATTTAATTTTGTATTCAGGTCAAATAACCAGTCCAATCACTCGAAAGTCTTCCTGTTTCATGTCGAGGAAAAGTAGTAAGCATCTACATCCTTCTTGCAATTTTATTTATTGTATTCAAAAAATTGTCCCTCTGTTGCGAATTAGGTTTTAAACATCCACGAAGACCTTTTAGAGGTACATACATTACACATTGCCAATATACAATGTGATTTTTTAAAAACTCAATTGCAGCAGGCCGTATTCTGACTTAATACAGACAGTTCTGAGGTTATTAAGACAGAATACGGCCTAGTGCAATTGAGTTTTTAAAAAATCACATGTAGTTATGACGTCTGAAACACTTTTTAAAATCTCTCTCCATTTAATCACCTCTTGACCTTCCTGCTGGACAAGTAGGGGAAGCCCGGGCAAAGCGGATTACCCGGGCAAACCGAATATTCGTTATTTCTTGAAAGTGAAGACAGATGGCGCTCAATAATTCATACACGTTGAAGTAACATGACTAACACTACTACAAATCAGTCAAGGTGAAACGATTCGCTGAGAAGCAATTGCTGTAAATGCGCATTAAAAGTTTTGCAGTGTTGTGCTAAAATAACCTACTGGAAGGTACGTTAGGTAAACTAGTTCTAAATCGTTAATAAAAAGATCTCCTTAGTTATTCATTAGTACTTCCATTAAGTTGAATTCTTGTCCTAATGTTTATGCTGGACCAGGACCTTGAGGTCTAGACCATTTATGTGCCGTTATTTGCGACTTCATGCCCGGGCAAAGTGAACAGGGCAAAGCGGATAGCTAGTCGCTTTGGGGGGAATAAGAAGAAGAAAACAGTGAGTCTCAATACCATTTCTGGAAAATTAAAAAAAAGCTAGTAGCAAGGCTCTTACAGATCACCATTGTCTGGTATGTGGAGAACTTTTTGAAAAGACCGGTGAAGCTTGGATCCAGGGCGGTGAATGCCAAAATTGGGTCCACGAGCTCTGCACCAACTATACCTACTGGATTTGGCTCCTACTTTTGTGACGCCTAATATATCATTTCTATGTTTATTGTTTGTATTTTTGAAGTTAAGTACTTATATGATTCAAATATATTTCTGTGTACTTACATATATATTCACTTTGCCCGGGTAGTCGGGCAAAGTGGATAAAATGCACAATCACAAAAAAATATATATATTAAGTCAAAAACAAAATTAAGTCATAAATTACCTTGTTTGCATTGAAGTAGAGATATATCTCTGTGCCCTAGAATTTTTTTTATTAGAATTTGATAAATATCAAGCATATTGTGATTTTTCCTCCTTAACCTATCCTCTTTGCCCGGGCTTCCCCTACATAATCTTATAGTCTTATTTTCTCAGTATCATTATGTACACAAAGTTTATCTACATTGCTTGAAGTAGCTCTACTTCTATTATAATCTGCAATGTTTTCATCAGGCCGTGTATCTACTTGTCGAGAGTTGAGGTACACCAAGAAAACTCTGTCTTTGAATGTTTCTTGATGCTTTCCTTTGCAATTTATCGTTTTTGAGCTCCACTTACATAGAATTTTGTGTTTACCTATACCCGCCTGAATTCATTTTTTGTAATATATGGTTTCTTCGCTGAAAGTTTCCAAAGGGATTTTCGTTTGAAGACTTTTAACAGCCTTTTCCTTAAAATTTTCTTAACGGTTTTTTTACTGAAGATTTCTAAAGAATTTATGGTTTAAAGATTGCAATAAAGGTTCTCATCGAAGATTTATAAAAAATTTCTTCTTCATGGATTTTTAAATAGTTTCTTTGTTAATGATTTTTAAAGGGCTCCTAATTTGAAGATTTATAAAAAGTTTCGTCCTTAAAGATTACTAAAATGAATTCTTCACTGAAGGTTTCAAAAGCATTTCTCGTTTAAAAACTTCTAACTTTTCCTTCGAAGATTTATAAAAGTTTCTTCCTTGCAATTTTCTTAAAAGATTCTTTGCTGAAGATTTCTGTAGAGCTTCTGGTTTGAAGCTTGCAAATAAAGACTTTTAATAAAAAAAACTTCTTCTTTATAGATTCCGAAATGGTTTTTTTTTTGCTGAAGATTTCTAAAGGGCTTCTAGTTTGAAGGTTTATAAAAAACACATTTACCAAAGATTTCTAAAAAGTGGCGTAATTAGATTTATATTAATCAATTATTTACTTATTTGAAAAGAAGAAGAAAGACGTAAAAAACTACTGTACCTACTACCGTATAATTCAAGCAAACAGGGGATTTCCCAGCACTAGAGCAACACCTTCACGCACATCGGCAGTTCGTCCGGACGAATGAAATTATGAACAACGCCAGGCTGTAGCACCACCAATCTGAAATTTGTTCTAGTGTGCGCTTATTGGTTGGCTTCGCGACTTTATACCTTGTAAGCCAGTTTATAGAGGGCAACATGTCATATCATCTGCTACAAACATTTCGTAAGTTTCGGAATACGTGAAAAATTATGCAAAATATTATTGCATGTTAAAAAACAGGTAACAGGACAAACGCCCGTTCCGATGTAATTCATTGGGACAATGGGACACACTAGTTTAAAACGGGACGTTTGGTGATCTTAAGTATATCAGTATACCTTTAATTGTTATGACGCCGTTATGTCATATCACAAAGATGTTTTACTTTAAATATCAAAAGTGCTTCTATTTATGTTAAAATTTTAGTATTAGATTACTCACTTAGCTTGAACAAGTCGTGCTGCTCTGCTTCTATTTGTAAATTAATTATTACACCATTAACTTTAAATTTTACATCCACATTTAGGTCTGTGTTTTTTAACAAAAATAAACGACACTATATACAGAGAACGTCAACACAGTTTTTAGTTATGTACAATTCTACATAGGATTACTTTAAAACAATCGCTTAACACGCCAAAATGTTGGAACTGATAAAGTAATTATGGCCCACGTGTTTCTGCACTTTTAAGTTTTCATACACAATCAATTGAGTGTTTGCTCTCACGCGATTAGTGCTGATACGCACTAAATGCTTGAAGATGGAAAACGCTAATAGCCAAGCCAACTAGATCTATGATCTTTTCACCCTGTATATTCGTCTACGTCGCCCGGCGGCGATATAATAACCACTTCCAAAAGTTATTTTTATGTTAATTAGTTGATTGCTTCTTGGTGTGAGGTTTAATGCAAAGATTCTCCTTGGTTTAATGTTCTGTGCTGTGAGCTGTGAAGTGCTGTGGCTTTATTAATTGCTAGTTATAAAAGTGTGCCTATACATATTTATACGTATTTTTAAATAATTACAGGTTAGTGAGTTAGTCACTAGTTACCAAACGCTATTTGTAATACTCTTTGTGATTTGTATTATTACAGCAAAATGTCTGAAGTAAATTCAAACGCTAACCTCGAATATGATTTCGATTTGAATATCGTCAAAGAAGAAATCAAACTTGAACCCTACTTGGACGATATAAAAGCTGAATTCGAAGATATCTTTTACAGTACCGAACAAAAACCTAACTTCAATGAAACTAACACTAATATTAGTCAATACTTTCAGTGGAATCCGAAGGAGGAAACTGCACAAGAAACAGGCAACATAAAACTAGAAACACCTGATACAGTTGACGTAAAATTGCATACTATAGAAAAACCATTTGCTTGTAATTTATGTGAACACAGGAGTGTAACTAAAGGCAATCTGTATAAGCATATGAGAATTCATACCGGAGAAAAGCCGTTTGCTTGTTATTTATGTGAATACAGGAGTGCGACTAAAAGTTGTTTGAAATTGCATATGAGTAATCACACTGGAGAAAAACCATTTGCTTGCAATTTATGTGAATACAGGAGTGTAACCGTAAGCAGGCTGAAATTGCATATGAGTAGTCATACAGGAGAAAAACCATTCGCCTGTAGTTTATGTGAGTATAGGAGTGTAACTAAAAGTTGTCTAAATGTACATATGAGTGTTCATACTGGAGAAAAACCGTTTGCTTGTAATTTCTGTGAATACAGGACTATAACTAAAAGCAAGTTGAAATTGCATTTGAGAAGTCATACTGGAGAAAAGCCGTTTGCCTGTAATTTATGTGACTATAGGAGTGTAATTAAAAGCAGTCTGAAATTGCATATGGGTATTCATAGTGAAGAAAAGCCGTTTGCTTGTAGTTTTTGTGAATACAGGAGTGTGACTAAAAGTTGTTTGCAATTGCATATGAGTAATCACACTGGCGAAAAGCCATTTGCTTGTACTTTATGTGAATACAGGACTGCAACAAAACGCAACTTGAAATTGCATATCAGTAGTCATACTGGAGAAAAACCGTTTGCTTGTAATTTTTGTAAATTCAGGAGTATAACTAAAACTACGCTGAAATTGCATATACGTAGTCATACAGGAGAAAGACCATTTGCCTGCAATTTATGTGAATATAGGGCTGTAACTAAAAGTTTTCTGAATAAACATATGAGTATTCACACTGGGGAAAAACGGTTTGCATGTTATTTATGTGAATACAGGAGTATAACTAAAAACAGTCTGAAATTGCATATGAGTAATCATACGGGAGAAAAACCATTCGCCTGTAGTTTATGTGAGTATAGGAGTGCAAATAAAAGTTATCTGAATATACATATGAGTATTCATACTGGAGAAAAGCCGTTTGCTTGTAACTTATGTGAATACAGGGGTGTAACTAAAAGTAGGGTGAAATCGCATATGAGTATTCATACAGGTGAAAAGCCGTTTGCCTGTGATTTATGTGAACATAGAACTGCATCTAAATCAAACTTAAGAAGTCATATGAAAATCCACAGAAATAAAAAATAACTTTCTTTTAAACGATGTGGACTAGGATTTTTAAAATATTTGTTTAAGTAAGTAAAAGAAAATACTTAATTTATTTTTTAACTTAAAATATCTTTTTAGCTAATAATATTACAATTAAGATACCTGAAAGATGTGAATTTATATGGCGTAATTACTCTGAAGATGCGACTGATAAACGATTGATTTACACATTTCTTAGTTGCAACGAATCTCCAAAAGGTTAAAATTATACGAACCCAAGATTAATAAAGGAAACTTCGTAATTTCAAAATATAGTGTATTTATGTATGTATGTATACCATGTGCAACCACATTACATGGTTTTCCTGTTTTAACTTTTTTTTTCTTTATCAACTAAAGTCAGCGAATTCGATTAGTGCCACACTATATATTTCATAATTAACTTTACTCTTTATAAATGATTACATTCTTTTCAGAATTGTAACAGAAACCACTGCAAATCATTACAGTTCAAAATATAAAGCGAAATTCTATTAGTGTCACTTGATTTTATTTATATAATTGACAGAAAATTGAACAAAAATTGAAAATTAATATTTAGTATTTCCTCCACTGTTGTGAATAACTTCAAACAATCTAATCGGCATTAAGTCATGAGGCGTTGTAACTGTTCTAAGGAAATATTTTTCCATGCCCTACTTATGGTGATTTTCAGCTTTTCAATGATATTATATTGCCTGACATCTTTATAAACTTGGCGAGCAAGAAGTCCCCACAGGTTTTTGATTAGGTTAAGGTCAGGGTTTCTTGCTGTCCAAGGTAATACTGCTGCAAACCAATCTTTTACATGTCTAGCAGTATGAATGGTTGCAATATCCTGTTGGAAAACAAAATTATCTGGCATAATCTGGAATAATTTCGAGCAAAGCAGCGTCCAACGTTTCAATATACATCATGGAATTTACACCCTGACCTATCGTAGCAATTCTGGATTTTCCATAAGCAAAGAAGTTACGACTCATTTTAACTTCGTTTTTTGTGCGAAGACCATGCCAGTAGAATAAACACCCATTCTGCCCATCTAAATTGAACTTTTTCTCGTCACTGAAAATTACTCCATTCTATTCTTTGGTCCAGTGTATATATTAACAAGCAAATTTTAGTCGAGCTTCATGTTTGTTTGTTAACGTTTTTTTAAATTGTTTAGTGTACCTAAATTAAATTTTCGTCGGATTGTAACACTTGTTGTATGCGTAATTGTAACTTGGATTTTATTTCAACGGCAGTTGTCGAAGATTCTCCAATTTCACGAAGAATTTGGCGTTTATCTCGTATACATAACTTTTTATTTTGATCTGTTTTTCTTTTTCTCCAAGTTTGCAATAAGGATCTACCAATTTGTTTGGCTATACTCCGCATAGATACCTATCTTTCCCTTAACACCCTTATTTCAGCCATTTCTTCTGTTGTTAAATCTTTACCGTGCGCCATATTGTTACTCTAAACTAAATAAAGGAATGTCAATTGTGCACTGTAAATGTAAAGAAACGCAAAATAAAAACAACCCTTATCTCTCCGACCAATCAGTATTTAAATATTATACTATAAATAAAACTTTACGCTCCTGGCTCTAATTAACGATTTATTTCATATTAAATTTATTTTCAGTAAATGAATTATTTCAGCAAATGAGATCTTAAACTGAGCTTCTCTGAACTTGCATAAGAAACAGTCGATTTGTTTATAAACAACTGTCGAGCACGCAGTTGTTTTTACACCGAAGACACGGCACTAATCGAATTTCGCCGACTGCATATCATAAAATATCTGTACGTATTAAGACTACCCACATTTAGATAAAACTATGCTTTAATAGTTCATTAATTATCATTAATTAATTTTATAGGAGGTCTTAACCCTTTGTGTTGTCGACCATATTTCGTTATGAAGTGTAGGTGCTGATACTTTCACCTTAACTTTTTTGTTGAACGGCTAGAACTTGCAATAGGTTCGTAGTATGGTTTGCGTTTTTGAATTGATTTTTATAATAATGATAAAAGTACTTGTAAGTTAAATTGCTAATATTTTTAACAAGTTACTGAACTCCTGTAAAATATTGTAATAAAATGTACTGTCAGGCCGTTGTTAGTTGGCAACAACTTAAGATGAGCTGTAGCTGTCGAACTGTGACGTCAGCTCTCTTCACCATTGGCGTAACTACAAATACCAATATGTAATTAGTGCTAACAAAACATAATGAATAATTTTGTGACTGGAATTTTTGATAAACTTAGAAAGTTGCACAAACAGTCATTAACCAAATACTACTTAGAAATTTGTTGAAATTGCCACACTTTCCCGAATAATTAAAATATTTTGAAAAATACTAATTAGTAGTGCTATAAACCTATTCGAATACCTTTTTTTTTTTTTATTGATCAATATAACAACATTAAGTACATGATTTATGTCTTAATAGCTACTACGAGCAAAAAGTAAATAAAAGTGCTGTTACATTATCCCTCGTCAGCGAAAGCCGCTGGTAACGGGACAAAAGAATACATACTGCGTAATAGTCCTCAACTGTACACTCTACTAATCATAGTCATTTACAATATCACTTAAAATCAAGTTTACATTAGACATTCAAGATAATAAAAAACAATACACAGCAAGATACATACTATTAAATTACACTACCTTAGTAAGAACAATTTACAATACCTACATATTATTAAGCTTACACAGTTTATACATAAACTCTTATATTCAGATGGTCTACTAACTTATTAAGAAACATTCGATAGGATGGCAATTCTCGTATATCTAATGGAATTGAATTATAAGTCAAAACTGCTGATGTGAGTGGACTATGTAAAGCTTTATTTGTTCTTACAACGTTTATGTGTATATCGTTTCTGTTTCTTGTTTCGTGGTTATGTACTTGTATGTTTATCGTCATTTGTGTGTTGCATTTAAGACTTTCATTAAGGATTCTATAGATTTGTTTGCTCTGTTCCAAGTGAATAATGTATTGTAATGGTTTCAAGGTACTGTATAGTTCATGGGTGTGAGTACGATATGGTAATTTGAAAATTGTTTTCACTGACCTATTTTGAAGAACTTGTGCTTTTTTAAGGTTTGTGTTATAACCTGTTCCCCAAATACATATAAGGTATCTAAGGTTCGATAAAATGTATGCATTGTATATCAGGTATCGGTTTTTTACATTTAAGTAATTTGAGCATCTATACAAAGCTCCCAGCATGGAGCTTAGTTTGTTACTTAGACTTTCAATATGATTACTCCAAGTTAGCTTGTCATCAACTGTAAGTCCTAGGTACTTAGTTACGTGTACTCTAGAGAGTTGGTTGTTATTTATGTGCAGTGTGATGTCTGTGTTCGGTGTGTTTTTTTGTTGAAAAACCATATATACAGTTTTATCAGTGTTCAATTTGAGTTTGTTGTGTAAAAGCCATTTGTGGTAATTATTTAGGTCCTCATTTACTAATGTTTCAAGTGTTACCATGTTAGTGTCACTATAGATGATTGCTGTGTCGTCAGCAAATGTATAGTATCGTCCCAAGAGTTTACTTTTTTTTAGTGATAGTACATGTAAAGAGTACAGTAGGGGCCCCAGGACAGAACCCTGGGGTACCCCACAGTTTACCAGTAAAGTCTCACTTTTAACATTATTTATGTAGCATATGACTTAAGTTATTAATTAGTAAAAATAGATAAGGTTGTGTAACAAAAGATAGATTACCTAGACTACAATATTATGTACAACACTGTCATATAACTAAATGTTAAAATATAATAATTACTAATTAAAAGTGTGTTTTAATTAATAAAGAATATTACATGGCGCAGTCGAAGTTCCGAAAATGTGAAACTAAAAAGATCTACGCAAATTTAAGAAGATAAGTACAAGTAAATTTAATCAAATTTGTAGACAAGAGTGTGGTCACGAGCTATCAAAACTATCAACATGGAAGGATTCAAGCCGCCAAAAAATCTCGACCTTGGTGGTAATATTAGTATAAATTGGAAAAAATTCAAGCAACAATTCGAAATTTATATGAAAGCAACTGGATTGGAGTCGAAAGTAGAAGAGGTCAAAGTCGCAATTTTTCTAAATTTAGTAGGGGAAGAAGCACTTGAATTATATAATACATTCACTATTAAGGACAACAATAAGCTACAACCATTGGTTGATGCCTTTGAAGCGTACTGTGTCCCAAAAAAGAATGTGGTCTACGAACGTTACTTGTTTTACAAGCGAGACCAAAAAGAAGGTGAACCGTTTGAACAATTTTTCACCGATATTAAAAAGCTGGCCAAATCTTGTGAATTTGACTGTTTACATGATCAAATGGTAAGGGATAGAATTGTTTTAGGAGTGCGTGACTTAGCGTTACAAGAAAGGCTCCTACGTGTTGAAAATTTAGACCTACAGAAAGCAGTGGACCATGGGAAAGCAGCAGAACTAATGAAATGTCAAATGAAGGATATCAATGAGAAATCTGTAGATGCAGTACATAAGGGGAAAACGTCAGGCTATATAAAGAAACCACAAAAAAAGAACATGGAAACGGCTTCGGACAACTTTAAGTGTAAAAGGTGTGCCAGCTGGCATGGCCCAAGACAATGTCCAGCCTTTAATAAAACATGCAGCAGATGTGGTAAGCTTAACCATTTCATAAAGTGTTGTCGAGTGAGAAATGTCAAAACAGAGTCGACTGAGAGTGAAGGTGTAAGTGCGGATGATGAATTAGCAATTAATTCGGTAGAAATTCATGAAAAGTATGTAGTAAATACTGTAAATGCTTGGTATGAAAATATTCTGATAGAAAATAAGTACATAAAATTTAAATTGGATACTGGAGCAGAAGTGAATCTGTTGCCACGAAAATTGTTTAAACACATTAACAAACAGTTTAATGTAAGGCCAACTAAAATAAAATTGGAGGCTTATGGTGGATTTAAATTAGAACCAGTAGGCATTGTAAATTTAAGGCTTAAGTTTAGAAGCAAGGAAATCTATGTAGATTTTATAATCGTAGAAAATGATGCCAAGCCAATTTTAGGGCTGGAGACTTGCATCAAACTAAATTTAATTAAAAAAATAGATGGAATAATAGAAACTAAAAATAAGCAACAATTTTTAAGTGAAAATAAGGAAATATTTGAAGGCCTAGGTCAGTTCAGCGGTACTTATGACATAGTTTTAAAAAATGATGCAAGCCCAACAATTAAGGCTCCAAGAAGGGTTCCATTAGCTTTAAGGGATAGATTAAAAGCGGAATTATATAGATTAGTGGAAAAGGGGGTGATCTCAAAAGTGGAAGGACCGGTAGATTGGGTCAGCAATTTAGTCATTATAGAAAAGCGCGACAAAAGCTTAAGGTTGTGTTTAGACCCACATGAATTAAATTTAGCTATTCGAAAGGAGAATATATTAATTCCCACAATGGAAGAGATCACGAGTAAATTATCAAATAAAAAGGTTTTCACTGTCTTAGATCTAAAGGATGGGTTTTGGCATGTGCAATTAACACCTGAATCATCAAAACTTTGTTCATTTTCCACGCCATTTGGTACCTATAAATTTGAGAGATTACCTTTTGGGTTGAGCTCAGCTCCAGAGCTATTTCAAAAAATAAATTTTCAAAATTTTGAAGATATACTTGGAGTATCAATATATTTTGATGACTTGTTAATAGCTGCAGATACATATGAGGAACATGATCAAATATTAAATAAGGTGGTAAATAGAGCGAAAGAGTTAGGCGTAAGGTTTAACCAAAATAAATTGCAATATAGAGTCAAGGAAGCTAAATTTTTAGGGCACATATTTACAGAATATGGCGTTAAATTAGATCAGGATAGAGTGAAAGCAATAATGATGTTAAAAGTTCCACAAAATAAAAAGGAAAAGAAAATTGCTGACATAAACTCACCGAGATTACAACGAATGAAAATAAAGTTGCTTAGGTATGATCTAGATGTAAAATATCTACCTGGCAAATATATGTTTGTTGCTGATTTGTTATCACGAGATTATTTAAAGGATGAAAGTCAGGATACAAATTGGTTAACGGATGTAGTACATAGTGTTAATGTAAATATGAACATTACAGATGATAGGAGACAGGAATTTATAAGAGAAACTAAAAATAATACTGTTTTAAGTGAGATACTTAATTATCATTTTATTGGGTGGCCTAACAAAAAGAATTTAGTTAAGCCACATGTACAGTATTATTTTAAGTTTCAAAATAACATTACAGTGGAGGATGGTTTGATATATTTCAATAACAGACTTATAGTTCCAAATACGTTACAAATATATATATTAAACTTGCTACATGAGAGCCACTTAGGAATAGAGAAAACAAAGGCAAGAGCAAGGCAAATACTTTTTTGGCCAGGAATGTCAACTGATATAGAAAACATGATTGCACGGTGTATAATTTGTGAACGTTATCGCAATGCAAATGTCAAAGAACCTTTATTGAATCATTACATTCCTGATTTACCATTTAACAAAATAGCTGTGGATATATTAGAATTTCAAGGGAAAAGTTATTTGGCACTACAAGATTATTTATCAAAATGGTTAGAGATAATCCCTCTAAACAGTAAAACTGCAAGTGAAATTATTGCTAAATTAAAATTAATATTTTCAACACATGGGGTACCTAGAGAAGTAGTGGCAGATAACAATCCATTCAATTCATATCAATGTAATGAATTTGCTAAACAGTGGAACTTCATGTTTAAATTTAGTTCACCAAGATACCCTCGTAGTAATGGGCAGGCAGAAAGAGCAGTTCAAACCGCTAAAAATATACTTAAAAAATGCAAAGATGATAATCAAGATTTGGAATTAGCTCTGTTAGAGTTTAGAAACACTCCTATTACAGGATTGCATCTTTCTCCCTCTCAATTGTTAATGAGTCGCCGTACCAAAACAAAAATTCCAATTCACTCAGCGTTGTTAAAACCAGAAGTTCAGGCTAATTCTAGTAGTTTAATTAGGGCAACACAAGAAAGGAATAAGAAATATTACAATAAACATGTAAAAGTTAGGGATGAATTAAAAGTAGGTGACAACCTGGTGTTAAATAAGAATAAGAAGTGGGAACCTGCTAAATTATTATATAAACATACTTGTCCAAGATCTTATTTAATACAGGATAGAAATGGACAGGTAATACGAAGAAATTCAGTACATTTAAGAAAGTCATTAAATGAATTTAAACCCACTATTACTAATAGTTTGGCAGATCCTGAGAATGTTGTAGAAAATAAGCAGAATAGATGTAACAGTAGACAAGAAAATGTTAGTAGTAATAGTACTCCTGTAGAGGATAATGTTACTAATGATAATGTGACTAATGATTCAAATGTATCATCGGATATACGTTGCAGTAAGAGGCAGTCTAAAATGCCAAGTCGCTACAATGATTTTATTTGTTATTAAAGGGGAAAAATGTAGCATATGACTTAAGTTATTAATTAGTAAAAATAGATAAGGTTGTGTAACAAAAGATAGATTACCTAGACTACAATATTATGTACAACACTGTCATATAACTAAATGTTAAAATATAATAATTACTAATTAAAAGTGTGTTTCAATTAATAAAGAATATTACAATTTACACAGACATACTGTTGTCTGTTGTCTAAGTAAGATTCTAATAAGTTCAGAGTTTTCCCCCTGATACCTTTAAAGATGGCATAAGTAAAATATTTTCCTTGTAATTGTATAATTTTTTTTATCGTGACCAATCTTTTTATTAGAATGCTAAACATTGATGCGATAAGTTTACGAACATTGTTAACATAAAATAAGACGCCTAAGCCATTGCATTACTTTCAATACTAAGGCAAGCTCTTGAAATCGCACGAAGTAAACATATGGTATGCGCCGGGGCTCGGCAACTAACAGCAGCCGGCCATTAATATTGTGACAGTGTGTTTATATAAAGATCCCCTCCTAACATGTTTGAAGACCAACCAATGTTTATATTTTTGTACTGTTTGTGTAACCTTTATTGATGTAACTTAATCTTTGTAAATGTTAACATGTAATCTGTCAATACAGTTATATGTTAGTTAGTTGATCTAGTTTTTATTTAAAAATCTCTTGCAAGCAAACCCCTACGTGGCGTAGTTGGGCTACACACTATATTACAATATTAAACAACGGGCCATATTCATAGACAGTGTTTAAAGTTCGATGTTACTAATTGCTATAGCAACATTATATTAATTATATTGGTTTAATATCTACTAAACCCCTACTAACTTTAAATACTGTATGAATATGGCCCTAAATCTTTAGATAAATACGTCTCGTACTATTGCAAGTGGTATATCTTGCAAACGAGGTGACCAGTGGCGGCTCGTCTATAGGGGCCTGGCCCCACCTATATTTGTATAACTAACCCAATAATTGTAGTTTTAAAAAATGTGTTTCTTGTAATTATCATTTTTGATCTCTTTCCAACGTGTTTTATTGTTTAATAAAAAATGTACTGTAGTATTTTGTGGCAATATTGTATAATGCGACTTAGTACGGTCTTTGAGGCCAGCCGTGCATTTTATAAGTGTAGAGCACGGTGCATGTATTTATGAGGCACGTGCACTACCGGTGCACTCGAGGTGTTTGCTTACCGCGCGCAAAGCTTATCTTGGGGCCCGTTTAGTCTGGCCCGCCGTTGCGTTTGTATGTAAGTAAATAGCGCGCGATTCTTTCATTGCCTTATTATTTTTCCCTCGTTGTTGATCTGTTTTATTGTTTTTAGTGTGTTTAATTATTGTTGTCGTTTTTTGTTAGAAGTATAATTTATTTTAAAGTTTAAATTTTTATTACGTCCATAAACGATACATTTTAACTATGAACAGAATCGATAGTTTATCGGAAGTCTAGAAGAATAAAAAAATTAAATTGTTTTTGTCCCGTGGCCCCACCTGTTTCTATTGTCACCAGCCGTCACTGGCTAAGAATGTTTTGGCCAGATCCCACCGTAAGATTTTCTAGTAATAGATGCATTTTCATGTTTGTCGTCATCGCCAGAAGATTTAACATTCAGAAAAAAAAATCCAGCCTAAAACCCACTGTGTGCTAAATTAAAATCTTCGGAAACATTACTTCCAGAAAACTCGTCACCTTCGTCCCATTACAATGCGATTGAGTGGAATTACAGGCAAGTATGTGTTTTCTTACCAATTTTTAGTAAATGTATCACTTAAAACCAAGGCTGCATGACTTTGTTAGTATCTGAAAGCATTTAAAAGTTTATTCAAGTTAATAAAATATGCTAATGCACCTTAGGTAGACGTATCCCGATATCTCATGACCCTCGACATGCACGTCAAATTTGTGAAAGAGTGAGATGGAAGTCTAATAGTGAAACCTAAAAACATGCAGCACTCAGGAAAAAGCGCGTCAAATTTGAAATTGTTATCCTTATGAAATTGAAAATAAATACATTTATTAGCTGCCACCTATATTGCAAGTTTCTCAGCTTATTATAACATAAAGATAGGTTTAAACTAATAATATTTTTTCATATTTTGACTTTGACACAACGAACCTAACCTATGTTTTTAGGTTGAGTAGTATATGCGTTATCTTTTTCTGTGTACTGAGGGCCATGAGATATCGGGATGTGTCTAAGAATATTCTTTAAGAAAAGTGAAAGTATTACCTCGTACTACACATTAACCTTTAGTTATACAGGATGTCCAGAACGTACCAAAAATATTTTGGGAATCTGCGTGGCAGCCGTTGAACCGAACACACGCATGTGACAGGCCTAAACGTTTTCACAGCTTTCCTTAGGAAACTTATTATTACTGGTAAATAAATCCTATACCCACAGGGGTACTAACAAGGCTCGGGTAATGATAATACTCCTCACATCATTGTGATGATGAATTGGGTAACTCATTTGAAGTCAAAAAGTCTATACAGTGATGGGCAAATGTGTGGAACCAAGTAAATATCTCTGGAGTTTTTAGAGATATCGAAATGAAATTTGGTAGGTAGATATTACAGTAAATTGTGTATTTGCGTTAAATGTTTTTAACAATTTTGAGCTTCTGGTTTGACCGGAAGTAATGCCGATTTTAAAGTTTGTAATGAAACACCCTGTATATTATTTTAATTTTGAATAAAACATTTTATTACGATTACAAAAATATGGGGTTCGATACCTTTTATTTCAAGACCAACCGAGATATTAACAAAAAAATTACTTTTGGGGCAAAGACTAATGAGATCTAGAGTCTATGAAACAAACGTAACAATCACATTAGTAACCAAAATTAAATTTAAACAAAACAGTAGAATAAAACAGGAGTACTGCGTAAAGTGAAAATAAACTTAATGTATTAAATGGTCAAACTGAGCACCGTTTACTTCTTGGCAGTAGGCTAGTCTGTTTGTAAATTATCTCGGTTGGTCTTGAAATAAAAGATATCGGACCCCATATTTTTGTAATGGTAATAAAATGTTCTATTCAAAATTAAAATTATATACAGGGTGTTTCATTACAAACTTTAAAATCGGCATTACTTCCACACAAATAATGATTCAAATTATATTGAATATGCACTGTTCTACACACAAGTGTTAAATTGGTTGCATAACGAGTCAATATTTATGTAAAAAAGTTAAAATTATTTTTAAGCGAAATAAAAATTTTCTTACCATAATTTTCACTTAAAGAATGATCGATACAAACCCGAGACATCTACACTAGACTCTAATTAATGAACTCATTGTTAATGCATACATAGTTAATAATGTATTCATATTACTAAAAAACACACAAAGATAATCCAAAACTTATTTAATAATGATTATTTATGTTTATTTACAATAGATGTTGAAAGTGCTCTACATTTTAAGTGTTATCAAATCTGTCCACAACTCTCCGAATATGAGCCATTAAAGATTCCTCTTCAATATCTATGCCTGGAAATGCAATGAGATATGCATTCTTGCATGCTTGAACAGAATGTGTCCATTCCCCGTCTTCATTTAATACACCGTTTCGATAGTAAGATTTAATAATAAAGGTGTTCTGCTGTTCTGTTCTAAAGAGTACACCATTATGCAAATGAAGAGTACACGGAAAAAAGGGGGAGGGTCACAAAAACAAGTATTTGAGAAAAATTCATTTTAAATATTGTACCAAAAAACGTATAATTCAATCGCGCACCTAAATACTATGGACATTCCCCGTTCTTTCCCTGTTTGCGTTGGACATTCCCCTTTCTTACAAAGTATAGCAATCTTTAACGGGCTCTAGATCAGCGACCTAACCACTTTTATGTAATTGACATTTATGACATGAAAGTATTCCGTATTAAGCAGCAGATGGCGTCAAAATCGTAATTTTTAAAATTTTGTGACTTTCCCCCTTCTTTCCGTGTACTCTTCAAATGTAAACCTAAAGTACACTTTTCGCAATAACCAATTACTTTTTTTACGGACCATGCCAGGTTTTTTTACATAACCTTACTTTTGGATAATTTATCACTACCTACTTATTATGACTTTACCTTCTAGGTACTGGGTTCTAGCTTCTGGGCTCCATAACCTGCTCGAGTGCTGGAAGGTACGAAGGTAGTCATAAATAAGATAACACTTTATTTATATTAGTATATACAAATATTTTATACAGACAGATCAATAAAAAAACCAATTAGGGTAGGCTGTGAAATTGAACTATTTTGAATTGGTAGTTTAGCCACATCCACAGAATGACATTTTATGACGTTTGTAATTTGACATTTTTATTGTAAACAAAGTTTATAACCTTAAATTCATGTCAGAAATGTCATTCTGTGGATGTGGCTAAAGTACCAATTCAAAATAATTCAATTTCACAGCCTACCCTAATTGGTTTTTTTATTGATCTGTCTGTAGTTCTTAATCATGAGATTTTTAGTTCAATTACATATCTATTTTAAGAAAAAGTTTAATAACAAAAGATGTACAGTAGTACAGAGGTTTGTTTCTTTATGAATTCTTGGCTACGAATTTGAGTTCTAAAGATTTTTTAAAATGATCAGTTAGGAATTATGGGGATAATTAAAGATCAATTTATACGCTTTTCTAGGACATACTAACAATTTTTTTAGTTTGAAAAACTTTGCAAAATTAAAGAAAATTGAAAGACGAACAGATTAAAGCAGTTTGAAAGGTTTTCGAAAATAAACAGATTTCCAGAAAATCAACAGGTATTGTCGGTTAATGTTACATTTGACCGTGAGAACTAAAATTTTTGGTAATTTCTCGGTTTGAGAAGTATTATATTACTTAAGTTGTAAAATTGTTAGACGCCGGTAGCTATTTTAAGGAAGGGTTATAAAGCATTTTAAGACTTTTGCTACTATAATTTCTATCTTCATCTACCTCACTTACAATTACACTCAGACATTAGGGAAAAAATGTCGATGGATTTCCGTACCGGTAATTGTTAGAAGCTTGAAAACGAAAATAATTATTTTCGAAAATGTTACGTTGCCGTTTTAGTTGAATGTATGTTAATACCAAATTTGTACATCAGTTTTGCATTGCATTTTTTTAATTAGAAATAAATAAGCAGAAGTTTGGTTATTTTATAATAAATTTGGTTATAAAGGAGAGCAAACACTTAAGAGATTCACATTCTGTAACAACTGTTAGGCCGTAAATCTATAACTATATCTCTTTTTGTCCAACAGAATAAACATTCGGATAACCCCAATATATAAAAAATTAAAATTTTCCGTAACTCTTGTCATTAAATTCATACAAATCCAAAAAATCGCTGCTGGGCGTTATCGACAAAACGATAAGTTGGCTATTTATATATTTTGGGAGAACAGTTTAAAGCCGTCCCTGGTAGGGTGTTTAACTTCTAACTATTCATAGTATTCATAATACTTTTATTGTCCATTGCTCCATTGTAATACCTTAAGCGGAAATTGCGGACTCGAACGAACGGACTTATACGAGTAGGTTGGCCGTTGGTTGCGACCAAAATGAAAAGTGGCCGAAATTTTATACTATAGATGGAAATTCTAAGTAAACCAAGGGTATGATGAGTAAAATAAATTACAGTTATAACGTTATTTCTTTTGATGATTAAACTACAGCTAAAAATCATTAGTTCATAAAAATTACATAATAAGCAAAGCAGAATACAACTTAATAGACTGCCAATAATTCCTCATCTAAGAAGTATTACCTATCCGCCATTTATGATCCACCCTGTATTTAATATAGTTATTTTTCCATAAAATACTATGTGTTCAATAAGTACGTAGCTGAATTAGAGCAAGCCTTGGAAATCCAAAATTGCATCTTTGATAGAATCATACGCTCAAATAATGTCACTTTAGAAACTGTCACATGTTAAACAGACCAGATGTGTGAAATAAATCTTGTTAGTTAAAGTTTTTGAAAATTCTTTTTTTTTTTTTTTTTTTAGTATGTTTCTAAGCCGGTTCAGCAGTCAATTGCTATTCACAGCTGAGTGCACTTTGATATTTTGACGGTTTTAATCTCACTAAGAAGGACTGTTTTAGAGCCTCCATCACTAAGTTTTATTTGTTCACCCACGTTTGTTATGTTATATGTTAAACACTAATCACTGATTTCCTCCTCGGATGTGTTAGACAAATACAAGTCCTGCGTTAGCTTTCTTTTCAGACGTTTGTGTATGTTTTTTTGTCCTGTATTATTGGCCACTGCGCTTGGACATTGGTTGATGTTAGAGAAATATTTTCTGGCGGTTTTCTTGATGAATTCGTGTATGGTGGGTACTCCAGTTTCTTTGTGTATTTGAGTATTTCTTATGAACCATTCTGCGTTTAAAATTGTGCGTAATACTTTGTTCTGAAAACGTTGAACTTTGTTTAGATGTGTTTTCGGAGCTGTTCCCCATATCGTGCAAGCGTACATTATTATGGGTCTTATAATTGATTGATATATTAATATTCCACATTCGTGTTTTACTGTTGATTTTCGGTTCATGATAGGAAACATTAGTGAATATCTGTTGTGGCATTCGTTTATCTTTTTATTTATGTGGATACCCCATGTCAGTCTTCTGTCAAGGTATACTCCAAGGTATTTTACTGCGCTATCAGGTGGGTTCCATCCTATCTCTTGGTTGTTTATTTTGATATTAGGAGGATTACTTGGTCTCCGTAACGTAAAAATTTTTGTTTCGCATTTTCCAGGGTTTAGAGTGACTCTCCAATGTTGGAACCAGTCGAGTATGATGTTTACACTTTCTTGTAGGTTTTGCTGGCAGATGTTGATATCATAGGCTTGTGTAATTAGTGCCGTGTCGTCTGCATACATAGCTACTGTTGCATTATCTAGTTCTGGCAGATCTTGTACGTATAAGTTGAACAAAATTGGACCAAGTATCGATCCCTGGGGAACACCAGCATTTATTTTTCTGGTTGCTGATAACTTAGCATTTATTCTTACGGCGAAAGTCCTTTCTGTGAGGAATGATCTTAAAATGAAAAAAAGATAATCCGGAATGTTTAGCTTTAGCAGTTTGTAAGTTAACCCTTCTGTCCAGACTTTATCAAACGCCTGCGCTATATCAAGAAACAACACCGTAGTGTGTTTCTTGTCTTCGAATCCTTTTTCTATTAATTCTGCAATTCGTGAGAGCTGATAGGAGGTCGAGTGATTTTCTCTAAATCCATATTGAAAAGATGGAAGTATTCTATTTTCGTTCATAAATTTAGTCAGACGATGGTGTATGGCTTTTTCCAAAATTTTTGAAAGAGATGACAGCAGACTAATTGGCCGATAACCCGTTGGATCTCTGGAGTTCTTTCCTGGTTTGTGGATCATTATTATATGAGCATGTTTCCATGTGTCCGGGAAATAACCTGTTCGTAGGCAGGCGTTGTATGTTGTCGCTAAATAGGCAAAACTCTTTTTAGGTAGGTTTTTTAGTAGTATATTAGGAATACGATCGTGTCCCGGTGCTTTTCGTGTTCGTAGTTTCTGGACATATCTGTATATTTCTCGAGGAGTTGTGGGATTGATAAGACCTGTGTTTGGGGGAGTTAATTTTGATGTTTCAGTGTGTATGGTTTCATTGAATGTTGCATTTGTATTTGAGGTTTGAGTTGTAAATACATTTTCTAAATGAGTTGCAAACATTTCTCCCTTTTCCTCATCCGTTACATATGTTGTGTTGTTGTTTACTATTGTTGAGATTGTCTGCGGTTGTCTCAGTAGTCTTTTTGTTGCTAACCACATTGTGGGATCCCGTGGTTGTAGTTCACTGATGTATCGCCTGTAATTATTAATACGGAGCTGATCCAGTTCCTGTTTTACTTCTCTCATTATTCTATTTAGTTGTTGTTTTATTAATGGGTCTCTTGTATTTTGCCAATTTCTCCGTAAGGCGTGTTTCTGTTTGATTAGGGTCAGTATTTTTTGTGGCGGTGATAAATAATTTCGATTCCGGGTTTTACCTTGTACTGTTGTCGCTCTGTGCACTGACTCTTCGATACAACTGTTTAATTGTTCAATTGCTTCATCAATTTCCTGTTTTGAGTTTAACACTGTGGGGCATTTTAACACATCTTCTAGATGTTCTTTGAACAGAGCCCAGTTTATTTTTCCCGTAATAAGACGAGGAAACGGTTCCGTATACTCTACTGCTTTATCAAATGTTATTATCACTGGTAAGTGGTCCGAGTCCAGTTCGGGTAGAACCGACTGATATATTGGCCGATGAACTTTTTTGAATAGTATTATATCTAGAATGTCGGGGCGTTGGTCAACTCGCGTTGGGTGGTAAGTGTATTCAGGAGGTGTTGAAATCTGGATGGCATGTTTTGTGATGTATGAGTGCAATTTTATACCACTGGGATTGTTGGCTCTACATCCCCAGATCGTATTTTTACTATTGAAGTCACCAATAGCTATAGTGGGTTTATTAGTGCTAAATAGTGCCGTTATATCATTTTCCAATAATTTTCTATTTGGTTGTTTATACACACATGTAACAATTATACTTTGTTCATGTTTTAATTCCAAGTTAATAGAAACCGCTTCCAAGTTTTCTAGTTGAGGTGTGTCGATTGGGTTCGCTTTAATTTTATTCTTGATAATGATTGCAACTCCTCCTGAGGCGTGATCCGCGATGCGGTCTTTTCGGAAGATTTTGTAACCTGCGAATTTTATTTTTGTTTTTTCACTTAAGTGTGTTTCACTAACGCACATTATATCAACATTATGTCTTATTAAAAAATTAGCTACTAATGTTTTTTCGGATAATAATCCATTGGCGTTCCAATTTGTGATAACTAGGTTGTGTATGCCTTGTAAGTATTTATTTGTTTGAGCCATTGGTAAGTAAAGTTGGAATTAGATTTATTAGAAATGTCTTGATTTGTTCGATATGTGGAGTGATTATGTTTAAAAGCGCTTGTAGTAATTGTGTTAATATCGTAGATTGTGAAGTTGTTGCATCAGCTGGGTTTCCTCCGTTAAGTAGTGCGTCTTTATATGATCTGTTTTGATTACTGTTTGTGCTCGAATCTGTGTTTTGTACTTGTAAGTGGTTGATGTTAGCTTGATACGAAGTGTTACTAAAGACTGGTTGTCTTACTTTGGGTTGTGTAGATTGCTTAAAGTAGTTACACCCTCTGTAATTCGCTGTGTGGTCACCCCCACAGTTTACGCATTTCGGTGCTTCTTGTTGATTTTTTGTACATTCAGAGTATAAGTGTGACCCTAAACATTTCACGCATCTGGGTTGCAATCGGCAGTAGTTTTTGGTGTGACCCACCCTTTGGCAACGAGTGCATTGAGATATTGTTTTTGGTTTTCGTCTCGGTTCTATTCTAACTACACAGTGTAGTAGCCTATCTATTTTAAATATTTCATTATATTGCTTAGATTTTTTCACCTCAACGGCACACAGTGGCATTGGCTTTTTGTCTTTGTTCAATAATCGAGTTACTTTTATAACTTCTATGCTTTTTGTTTTTAGTTCATTAGAAATTTCGTCAACGGTTATAAGGACGGGTAGACCTCTTATTATTACTGATTCATTATTTGTCTCTGGGTTACGATAAGTGTGATAACGTACTTCCTTTGCTTCATCGTAATATTTTGTTAAAGAACGGAAGTCATTGAGATCTGTTAAATTTATTTTCAAATATTCACCTTTATTGATTATTGTAAAGTTTTCATTTTTTATTGTCTGTGTAATATCTTGAACTACTGCGTTAAAATTATTAGCGTTATGTAAAAAGATTGGTGGAACATTTTGCTTTGTTACCGCCTTTACTTCGGTGTTGGAATTTTCATTATCATTTTCGTGTGAGCGATTTTCTTGTTGTTCCGCGTTAAGAATAAAATATTTGTTACCTTCGATTAATTTATCCGCTTGGAGTAGATATTTCTTATTTGTGTCATTATCGGTTGGGGTCAGGGTACGCTTGTTGTTGGAGTTGTGATTACTTTCGGTTATTTCCATTGGTGTAACTTTTGAGCCTCGGTAAATAAGTTTAGGATCAGCCAGAGGACCTGGAGACATAATAGAATTGCCGCTTATTGGGCGACCTATGGCCGCCCACTTTTAGGAGAATTGATTTAAGCTGTTAACTAATTCTGTTGTTAGTCACTGTTGTAAAGAAAAAACAATTTGTTTATTCACTGAATAAGTTAAAGCACTTAAATTTAAATTTAAAGTCACGTCCGCGTTCTGTCGCTGTTCGCACGAGACTCTCTTGAAAATTCTATAATCGACATAAATATTACAATATTACTATGCACCGCCTACTCTAATTCAGCTTATTGAACACATAGTATCAACAGATCAATAAAAAAAACCAATTAGGGTAGGCTGTGAAATTGAATTATTTTGAATTGGTACTTTAGCCACATCCACAGAATGGCATTTCTGACATGAATTTAAGGTTATAAACTTTGTTTACAATAAAAATGTCAAATTACAAACGTTATAAAATGTCATTCTGTGGATGTGGCTAAAGTACCAATTCAAAATAATTCAATTTCACAGCCTACCCTAATTGGTTTTTTATTGATCTGTTGTTATAAATTATAAATTTTACTTATTGAACATTTTTGTTTTTTTTGTCAACGTCATCTTATGTCTTATGTATACGTGAAGCGGTTATAGAGACACTACCTGTTGTTTCCGTACGACGTTTGTAATTTAGGTTAGTCATATCATTTTTCCTTATTTTGACAAAACCAACCGACAACCGACTATAAAATACATAAGAGGAACTATAGTGATTAAAACACTGAAATTAAAATTTATTATTGGCCGATATACGGAATTACATAGGCAAATACGGTAATAATTTCATTTTGTATACGATCCTGGAAATTTTTATTGTGGCAGTGTTGTTAATAAGGCAGATCGGTTGTTTACCTAGTTTCTGCTTTTGCAGTAGGTATATTTGTATACGAATTTTGAAATAATTACAGGTTAGTCATTAGTTACCAAACGCTATTTGTAATAATCTTTGTGATTTGTATTATAACAGGAAATTCCGTGGAAAATGTCTGAAACAAGTTCAAAGGTTAACCTCGAATATGATTTCGATTTGGGTATCACTAAAGAAGAATTCAAACTTGAATCCTATGAAGACAATATTAAAAGTGAATTCGGTGACGATAGCCTTTACAATATCGAAGAAAAACATAACCTCAATGAAACTAATGCTACTATTAGTCAAAACTTTGGACGGAATACGAGAGAGGAAACTGCAATTGCAGAGAGTAGTGCACATAAGATGGACAAAATAAAAGTCGAAACAACTGATTCAGTCAATCCTTTTAAAGAGGATGACCAAAATAAAAATAAAGGGGAAAGTTTTCCTTGTGACGTTTGTGAACTTAGAACAACTCGTAGATCCAGTTTTCAAAATCATAAAAAAACCCATTTAATAAAAAAAACATTTATTTGTAATGTATGTGAATTTAAGACTATTTCTAAAAGCTATTTTAAACGGCATTTGTGTATTCATAGCAGGGAAAACCCATTTGCCTGTAATTTATGCCAATATAGGAGTGTAACTAAAAGCCAACTGGAATTGCATATGAGTAAACATGCAGGAGAAAAACCTTTCGCCTGTAATTTATGCGAATATAGGAGTGTAACTAAAACCAGTCTGGAAAGACATATGAGTAAACATACAGGAGAAAAACCTTTCGCCTGTAATTTATGCGAACATAGGAGTGCAACTAAAAAGCATCTGGAATTGCATATGAGTCAACATACAGGAGAAAAACCTTTCGCCTGTAATTTATGCGAATATAGGAGTGTAACTAAAAGCAATCTGGAAAGACATATGAGTAAACATACAGGAGGAAAACCTTTCGTCTGTAATTTATGTGAATATAGGAGTGTAACTAAAAGCAATCTGGAAATACATATGAGTAAACATACAGGAGAAAAGCTTTCGCCTGTAATTTATGCGAATATAGGAGTGTAACTAAAAACCAACTGAAATTGCATAGCAGTAATCATACTGGAGAAAAGCCGTTTGGTTGTAATTTATGTAAATATTGAAGTATACTTAAAACAAATTTAAAAAAGCATATGAAAATCCATGGGAATCAAAAATAATTTGCTTTTAAAATATACAATTTTAAAGGAGCTGTTGGGTTTAAAAGTGACAGAATAAGAACAAGACGGTTTTTAATGCATTAGCCGACGATTCATCTGCCAAATCTGCAGGTGCATCACTTAAAATTTTTTTGACATTTGCTGGACCTGATGAAAGTGCATCAAATGATTTCATTGTTGACTAAGGAATCGTTAGGCACACTGTAGGCATTTATTTACTTTTTAGAGTTAATTAAAAATTATAATTTTTAATTCAAATTAATTCTTACTAATATGGGTGTAAATATTGGTGTCGATAAATTCAGGCCCAACCTGCAATTTACGACATGCAGCATAGTGCTAATGCGGACAAAAACAAGAAAAAAGCAGGAGAAGAAGATACAACAGTTGAGGAGAAAGCATAGGAGTAAGTCCTTTTGAAAAATATTGTTTTGTTTTGTGTACAAATTTCCTGAAATATAATATGTAGGGCACTACAAAATTGTTGATGATAAAGCAAAGGAGAATGTCAGTTTTAATATTTATCTTTAAAACCAGCGTGCGAATATGTGGCTTTTAAAATCTTTAACCATAGTTGATAGGTATTTGAATTTACGTCCTCGTTACTATCAAACGAGCATTAAACCCATAACATTTCTTCATTTGTTTAATTTATATAGTATTTAAATCAAAGAAAGAAATTACTATAGAGTTTAATCAAACTGATGTGTTATTTATATTTACTTAGGTACAGATGCTGTTATAGCACGAGAGTTTGGCGTTCCCTGTATAGTAGAGGTTCAAGATGCCACTTCACTATTCAAAACAGGCGCTAAAGTATTTCTGTCAGGAAAGTCAAGTGATGTAGAATTAATTTTGTCCGATGTCCATTTACTAAAATAGAATTAAATTAATGAACTAATAATTCACGTAATATAAAATGTATTTAGTAGTAAAGATGTTGTTGAAACATTAACAAATGAAGCAACTTTTTTGTTAGTTTCTGTTTATTTTTTTAATACTTCTGCGTTGTTCACACCGGTATTAGATAAGTCCCAGCTATTTATGATTGTAAAGGTTTAGCATATTTACCTATATTAATTTAAAAATCAAATCATTAAACATCTTTTTCCCATTTTTATTTTTGTATTTAATTTTAAAAAGTAAGAAATACCTTACTGAATAATCAAAATTCAAAAATGTCAACTGTGAACTTGTTAAAGTGTTTGCCTTTCTCAGAACCAGTGGCGGCTCGTCTGATGACGCAGGTGAAGCGCTGCTTCACCTATATTGTTCGGTTAAATGTTTTTTGTTAATTCAAAATCCGAAATCATTTTAATTTTTTTTCTTTAATTCAGTTGATATAACCAGAAAAGAATGAAATAATTACTTCAATTCCTAATTATTAGTAGCTATATGTCGCACACATCAATCCCTTGCAGGTTATGCCGCTCTGTAGTACATACGTGTTCTGTGGTACATACTGCAGACCACAAGCGTTCAACTGAAGCAGGTTCGCTTATACAGGAATCCTGCGTCAATTTTCGTATGTTTGCATACGAGCAGTTGCTATAGCAACGGCAAGATTGCATATTGATTTGTACGGAAAGTGAAGCAGATTCAAGCCCTGCTTCAGTCGTAATCTGCCTTCTGTTTTGGCTGTTACATACAGTGGCTCCCATTCGTATTCGTTTGGTACACTGGGAGTAACTATTATCGAAATATACCTAGCCATAATTCAAGTCCGGGCGTAATAACTTATCCTGAGATTTCAAGTAACAAAGTCAAATACTTTTTGTGGATAAATAGTATCGCAGCAGTAGGAGATTTGAAAGGTTTTTCTATTTGTTATTAATATTTTTGATTTAATAAACATATTACCAAAATTACTCTTATTTTATTTAAGAAAACAAACGTGAAAAGATAAAAAAAAACATAGAAATTTACTCTCTTCTACAGATTTACTTTTGTATTCAGGTCAAATAACCAGTCCAATCCATCGAAAGTCTTCCTACTTCATATCGAGGAAAACCAGTACCTAAGTATCTGCACCCTTCTTACACTCTTATTTATTTAATTTTTTACATAAGGTTCTCAAAACGTGTCTAAAATCGAAAATTATATTGTAATACACCTTCTGGATTAAATATTAAACATCCAATAACCCGTAGGTACTTGCCATAAACCGCCAAAAATTAAAGCCAGTTGACACCTGTCAAAGATGGATAACTAGCGCCACGAGCAAGCAGTGTCAAAACTTTGCATAATGGCCATTTTTGCTATTCAACGCAAGCGACGATTTTTATAAACCTCGTTTTTAATCAACGCAAGAAACGACGAGGACGATTCTTTCCTCTCCCGTTTACAGGCAACACCTTCATAGACTAAGGAAATTAATAGCCTCGAAAAACGCACATTATTGTAATATGTTAAGCGTTCAGCCAAAAAATGTAATAATAGCGGTGTAGCAGACCCCTCCTCCCCACGCCCCTGGGATATAATAAGGGTAAATAAATAAATAGATATAACTAGCCTGATAATATTGTCATTTACAACTTACATGTTTGTCGTAGCTCTGTCCCTACTTTTTTTGCCGACTCTTGTTTCTGATATTTCATTGTTAATTAAAATGTAATAATTTTAATAATTAAGCAAAAAATGACCAAAGTTAATTTGGTGATCTTATTTATTCTAAAATGGTAGCAATGGGATCTGTGTTTAAGACTTTCATTCCAGTAATTTTATTGTAACGGTAGCAACGAGTTGTTTCCTTGTTTGCAGCCCAGTAATTTTTTTACCGGCCTTGTAACGTAAAGGTTCATTTACCGGACTGAAATGAGTCCGAGAAATCAAAGAATGTGACACAGTATGAAATAAAAAAGCATTTAACATATTAAGTACCTACCTAATAAAAAAATAACTTTTCCAAAAGTAACAAATATTTACTAACAATAAAACAATAGTCTATCTACCCTTTTAGAACATCAATTTACTATTTTCAGATTAAATTGCTAAATTTGATTTAATTTTAAAATCATATGTAGTACCTATATCTAGCAGCAATATTATAATAATAATAATAATAATAATAATAAAGGTCTTTATTTCTCAAGAAACGAAAAATAAGTGAAATATACACTATAAAAAAATAAAAAAAATAAGTGAAATATAAAATATAAAAAAAAAAGTATAAAAACATAAAATATGTTGTCTGAGAAATCACAAGGCGCTATTCAGACAAAGTCTGCTCTTCCATAGAAACCTTGACATACAATACAAATGTAAACAAACATTTTGCCTAAACCTAATGAAAAATTATTAAAAATTAAAATTAGTTCTGTGATGACCTCTCGTTTAATAATTTGAAAATATTAGAACATAATAACAGTAATATTTATAATAATATAAAAAGTATTTGCAAGTTTAGATTAAATTAACTAATTAATTATGGGTCTGTTGACGCATTAATATTTTTCTGTATTGTTTTTTAAAGCTAGCCAATGATAATGACTTTATCTCTGAAGAGAAAGAATTATATAATTTTGATATTTGGTAACTAAAGCTTCGTTCAAAAAGCGCAGTCTTGTGAAGAGGTGGTGTAATGATCCCTTTAAAACGAACATTTAAGTTGTGAACATCTTCTCTAAATGTGATTTTACGGAATAAATATGATGGTTTTTTGTCAGTTATAATTTTGTGAAAAAATGCAGCACTTTGCAATTTCCTCCTGTTAGCCATCTTGAGCCAGCCCAATTCAACCAATTTATGTGAGACATGATCGAACTTTCCGATACCAAATATAAGCCTCAAACAAGAGTTTTGTATTTTTTTAATTTTCTGTGCGGTATCATACGTGAGGGATGGATCATAGATTTGACAGCCAAATACAAAGTGAGAGAGAACTAAAGTTTCACATAGTAAGGTTTTAATATGTATTGTTAGGTATTGTCTATGAGGATATATTAGCCTTAGATTAGAATATGCTTTTTTTATACTATCAGATACATGTGATTGAAATCTTAGGCTACTATCAAGGATTACGCCAAGATTGCGGGCTTCCTTAACAACTGGGATGGTAGCACCATCAACAGTTAAATTTACATTTCCCTCCAGAGGTGCCAAATTATTACGATTTCCAAAGAGCAACAACATTGATTTTTTAGGATTAAGTTTAAGACAGTGTTTCTTGGATACATCAGAAATGTTCGCCAAGTCCTGATTTATACTCATCACTGCACGCAGGCGATCCTCAACGAGAAAAGAATAATACAATTGAGTATCATCGGCGTACATATGAATATTACAAGTATGAATTTGCTTATAAAAGGTGGACGTGTATATAACGTATAAAAGCGGACCTAAAATTGAGCCCTGCGGTACTCCTTGCATTATTTCTTTAGAACCGGAACAGCCATTAGGCAATCTCACGGCCTGACTTCTATTGCTTAAATAACTGGCTAAAAGAGAAACAGAATCATTAGAAAGACCAATATAATTGAATATGGCACAAAGGAGTTTGTGATTTATTGTATCAAAAGCTTTACTGTAATCTAGTAAGACTAACATAGACACCTTGCCTTGGTCAGTAGCTGTGATAATATCGTCAATGACATTAGTTAGAGCAGTTGTGCAACTATATCCCGATCGAAAACCTGATTGGTGTGGTGGCAAAATATTATTTTGTTCTAAATAATCCCTTAACTGAGAATCAATGACCTTTTCTAATATTTTAGAAAAACATGGAAGAATACTAATCGGCCGTAAGTCTTTGTAGTCCATAGGATTGGCTATTTTCGGTATAGGAACTACTAAAGCTCTTTTCCAGTCACTTGGAAAGCTGTTGGTTATCAAGCAAGAATTAACAATATGGGTAATATAAGGTATAATTAAGGGACAACAGAGCTTGATAATCCAAATTGAAATAATTATAAGTATGCTTCGAAATTATTCTAGTCTACACATATTTGCAACTACTTATTTAAAATATGTACCATGTACCTATTTACAATATTTTGTCGAATTCTTCGACCTTCATTTAATAAATTCTGTAACTTAGTAACTTGAATAATAACTAGATATAAAAACATATAATACTCAAAGCTCAAATCAACTCCAGACGAAGCGATTTTGCTGTGGAGACGAAGTATCATATTGCCCGAGATGATTCGTTTGTGCCGATAGCAAACAGAATCCCACTAGATCTATAATCTTTTCACCTATATTTGTCTACGCCGCCCGACGGCAATATAATAACCACTTCCAAAAGTGATTTTTATGTTTATTATAGGTGATTATAGCTTCTAACAGTTCTAACGGACTTCTTGCGTTATTGCTGTCAGTGTGAGTGCTGTGCCATTTTTAATCGATAGTTATCAAAGATAATAAACTTATTCTCCTTGATAGTTATCTGTGTGTGTGTGTGCACGGGGATACTTATATATGTACTTTTAAATAGTAACAGGTTAGTCACTAGTTACCAAACGCTATTTGTATTACTCTGTGTAATTTGTATTATTACAGCAAAATGTCTGAAGTAAATTCAAACGCTAACCTCGAATATGATTTCGATTTGAATATCGTCAAAGAAGAAATCAAACTTGAACCCTACTTGGACGATATAAAAAGTGAATTCGAAGATGATATCTTTTACAGTACCGAACAAAAACCTAACTTCAATGAAACTAACACTGATATTAGCCAATACTTTCAGTGGAATACGAAGGAGGAAACTGCGCACAAAACAGACAACATAAAAGTAGAAACATCTGATACAGTTGACGCGAAGTTGCATATGAGTAGTCATACAGGAGAAAAACCATTCGCCTGTAGTTTATGTGAGTATAGGAGTGTATACAAAAGTTGTCTGAATGTACATATGAGTGTTCATTCTGGAAAAAAACCATTTGCTTGTAATTTATGTGAACACAGGAGTGTAACTAAAGGCAATCTAAATAACCATATGAGAATTCATACCGGAGAAAAGCCGTTTGCTTGTTATTTATGTGAATACAGGAGTGCGACTAAAAGTTGTTTGAAATTGCATATGAGAAATCACACTGGAGAAAAACCATTTGCTTGTAATTTATGTGAATACAGGAGTGTAACTGAAAGCAGGCTGAAATTGCATATGAATATTCATACTGGAGAAAAGCCGTTTGCTTGTAGTGTTTGTGAGTACAGGTGTGTGACTAAAGGTTGTTGGAATCAACATATGAGTATTCACAGTGTAGAAAAACCATTTGCTTGTAATATCTGTGAATTCAGGAGTTCAGCTAAAAGCAGGCTGAAAGCGCATATGATTAATCATACAGGAGAAAAGCCGTTTGCCTGTAATTTATGTGACTATAGGACTGTAACTCAAAACAGATTGAAATTGCATATGGGTATCCATAGTGAAGAAAAACGGTTTGCTTGCAATTTATGTGGATACAAAAGTGTGACTAAAAGTTCTTTGAAATTGCATATGAGTAATCACACTGGCGAAAAGCCATTTGCTTGTACTTTATGTGAATACAGAACTGTAACTGGAACCATGTTGAAATTGCATATGAGTAGTCATACTGGAGAAAAACCGTTTGCTTGTAATTTTTGTAAATTCAGGAGTATAACTAAAAATAAGCTGAAATTGCATATGCGTAGTCATACAGGAGAAAGACCATTTGCCGGCAACTTATGTGAATATAGGGCTGTAACTAAAAGTTTGCTGAATAAACATATGAGTATTCACACTGGGGAAAAACGGTTTGCATGTTATTTATGTGAATACAGGAGTATAACTAAAAACAGTCTGAAATTGCATATGAGTAATCATACAGGAGAAAAACCATTCGCCTGTAGTTCATGTGAGTATAGGAGTGCAAATAAAAGTTATCTGAATATACATATAAGTATTCATACTGGAGAAAAGCCGTTTGCTTGTAACTTATGTGAATACAGGGCTGTAACTAAAAGTAGGGTGAAATCGCATATGAGTATTCATACAGGTGAAAAGCCGTTTGCCTGTGATTTATGTGAATATAGAACTACAACTAAATCAAACTTAAGAAGTCATATGAAAATCCACAGAAATAAAAAATAACTTGCTTTTAAACGATGTGGACTAGGTTTTTTTGAAATATTTGTGTAAGTAAAAGAAAATACTTAATTTATTTTTTTAACTTAAAATATTTTTTTAGCTAATAATATTACAATTAAGATACCTCAAAGATGTGAATTTATATGGCGTAATTACTCTGAAGATGCAACTGATAAACGATTGATTTACACATTTCTTAGTTGCAACGAATCTCCAAAAGGTTAAAATTATACGAACCCAAGATTAATAAAGGAAACTTCGTAATTTCAAAATACATATAGTGAATTTATGTATGTATGTATACAATGTTTTTATTATATTACATGGTTTTCCTGTTTTAGCTTTTTTTTTCTTTATCAACTAAAGTCAGCGAATTCGATTAGTGTCACACCATAATTTATTTCATAATTAACTTTACTCTCTCCAACTCTATTATCAGTAACCCGAAAAAATATTAATTCTTTTCGGAAATGTAACAGAAACCACATATTAAATCATTGCAGTTCAAAATATAAAGCAAAATTCCATTAGTACCACCTGATTTTATTTATTGTATAATTAACAGAAAATTGAACAAAAATTGAAAATTAATGTTTAGTATTTTCTCCACTGTTGCAAATAACTTCATAAGTAATGATAATATTTTTCCATGCTATACTTATGGTGTTTTTCAGCCCTTTCAATGGTATTATATTGTCTTCCATTATGAACTTGGTAAACAAGAAGTCCCCACAGGTTCTTGTTTAGGTTAAGGTCAGGACTTCTTGCTGGCCAAGGTAATACTGCTGCAAACCAATCTTTTACTTGTCGAGCAGTATGAATGTCTGCAATATCCTGTTAAATCTTTACCACGCCCAATATTGTTACTCTAAATAAAGGAAAGTCGATTGTTGCGTGTACATGTAAAGAAACACAAAATAAAATGAACTCTTACCTCTCTAACCAATCAGTATTGAATAAATAAATAAACAATTACGCTCCTGGCTCTAATAGAATTTCGCTCTTTTCAAGGTGTAATTTTGAATTCCTTTTACACATTATTAATTTATTTCATATTAAATTTATCTTCAGTAAACGAATTATTTCAGAAAATGAGATCTTAAACTGGGCATCTTTGAACTTGCAAAAGGAACTGTCGATTTGTTTATAAACAACTGTCGAGCACGCAGTTGTTTTTACACCGAAGACACGGCACTATAATCGAATTTTGACGACTACGTATCATAAAATATCTGTACGTATTAAGACTACCCACATTTAGATAAAACTGTGCTTTAATAATCGCAATAAAAAATTATATATTTGTCACTTCCTCGTAAATTGGAAATAACTTCACTTTCATAATAGCATAAACACTAAAGTAATTTTGTAGTAATCGCATTTGCATCATTTAAAGTTATCACCTCTATCATTCATTAATTTTATTGGAGGTCTTAACCTGTTGTGTTGTCGACCATATTTCGTTATGAAGTGTAGGTGCCGATACTTTCACCTTAATTTTTTTATTGAACGGCTAGAACTTGCAATAGGTTCGTAGTTTGGTTTGCTTTTTTCAATTGATTTCTATAATAATGATAAAAGTACTTGTAAGTTAAATTTCTAATATTTTTAACAAGTTACTGAATTCCTGTAAAATATTGTAATAAAATGTACTGTCAGGCGACTGTTAGTTGGCGACAACTTAAGATGAGCTGTAGTTGTCGAATTGTGACGTCAGCTCTCTTCACCATTGGCGTAACTACAAATACCAATATGTAAACAGTCAGTAACCAAATACTACTTAGAAATTTGTTGCAATTGCTATAAACCTATTCGAATACCTTTAAAGATGTCATAAATAAAATATTTTCCTTTTAATTGTATAATTTTTTTTTAACGTAACCAATCTTTTTATTAGAATGGTAAACATTGATGCGATAAGTTTACGAACACTGTTAACATAAAATGAGACGCCTAAGCCATTGCATTACTTTCAATACTAAGGCACGCTCTTGAAATCGCACGAAGTAAACATACGGTATGCGCCGGGGCTCGGCAACTAACAGCGGCCGGCCATTAATATTGTGACAGTGTATTTATATAAAGATCCCCTCCTAACATGTTTGAAGACCAACCAATGTTTATATTTTTGTACTGTTTGTGTAACCTTTATTGATGTAACTTAATCTTTGTAAATGTTGACATGTAATCTGTCAATATAGTCATATGTTAGTTGATCTAGTTTTTATTTAAAAACCTCTCACGAGCCAACCCCTATGTGGCGCAGCTGGGCTACTCACTATATTACAATATTAAACTACAGATTTTAGATAAATACGTTTCGTGTTATTGCAAGTGGTACATCTTGCAAACGAGGTGACTGGTTTTAACCCGAATTGTTTCTGTAAGTTTATATATTCTCGTCGAGACTAAGGTACACTCTGGCCTAAACTGAGCTTTAAAGAGATTTTTTATTTTGGACTTACTTTTTTTTGTTTCAAAAACAGATCGACTTCAGTTTTTAACCGACGAGGAGTTAGTGGAAATATTAAATCAAAGTGACTTTTATGATACTGACGAAGATTAATGCAGAGAATTTATCTGATGAATCTCCTTCTAATAACGAATTTGCAGAAGAATCTTCTGACAAAAATAATGATTCTTTCACTTTACCAAATATTGCCTTGCCACAAAAATCAAAACCCAAAGCTTAAGTCAAAAAAGGCTAGTACAGTAAAGAAACCGAAAATTAGTGGGTTGAAATAAGTGATTTTGACCTTAACAATGATTTTCCAGAATTTGTTCCTATTAACAGAAAAATTGATGAGCTTGAAAACTACAGTCCATTGAAGTATTTCCATCAATATTTTAACCAGGAAATTTTAAAGCTATTTCTAAGAATACAAAAATCCATTCTTTTCAAACTAATAATAAAATTTTAAACACAACTGAAGCAGAAATACGAACTTATGTTGGAATAACTTTATTAATGGGCTGTTTGGGTTTTCAGAGAATTCGCATGTAATGGGCTCGTGGTTTCAGAATTCCATCAAGTTTTTTTCAAAATATGCAAAAGGTTTTCAATAAGGAAAAGCTGGGAACTATTAAGGGCCAACCTAGCAATTTCATATCATATTGCGACAACCATCGTTGGACTAGTTTAGGCTTAGAACAACATTAACAATGCCTTTTGCAGTGTTTAATTTTTTGGTTTCTCAAGCAGACTTGCAACCCTATATCATTAAAAGCGGGAAGTTTTATTTTTTGGCACTGACAATCAATCGATTGGATATGCTTCATTTTTAATCGTCAAAATCTTATTTATTACGCTATCGCCCACACATACCTCAAATCTTAACTTATCACTTATCACACTATCCATTGTGTTCGCATCCAATTTACATGACTTTTTGCTGAAATCAATCTATTATTTTTTGTTTTATTGTAAAGAACGGTTTTGCCATTGCTTAAAAGTTCAGTGTCCTCGAAAAAATTCAGAAATTGTTTTGAAAAAGCTTACATTATAATAGTTAAAACTCAATTTTTTCAACAGCTCTAAAACAAGTTGATGTTGTAAATGTTTCCAATCAAGGACTAATGCAAAATCATTTTATAACATTTTTTTATATTAGGTAATTTGACCATTTGTACAAAGATTTCCCTAAATTTTCTTTAATCTTTCTTTTTCTCTACAGGTTTTTTTTAGATAACATTTTAAGTTATTTCAGTGGATTAAAGAAAGCTTATATATTACTAAACAAAGATGATTGCTTTTCATCTCATTCAGTAGATTTAGATATTGTAGGGCTACAGGTTCTCAAAGATGAAATTTAAACACATCACACTATTATATATACATAGATATAGAAACACATGTTTATAGTTTTTAATGTCCAATTAAATGATAAAACTTGACTCGTTTCTAATCTTTTTGAATTGTTTGAAAACGGACACTTGTCTCCGAAACGTTTCCTGAGTTATTAGTTTTATTAGTTCTATATCTGTACCTCCAACCTCTTTTGACTTTCGGTGTCAGGGCTGGTCGTTAGCGTATGCGGTTTTTACGAGTGCAATGCACAACCCGGCTCGTCTGCGAGTTATGTGATTGGTGCGCCGTTTAGCACCTACATACTGCACCATGTGCTTTATTAATTGTTTAATATAATTTCAGTTCAGAAACTGGTGGCAAAAATCCCAATAAAGAAATATAAACTCGCCACAACAATCCTTTAGAAAATATTTAAGAGTCTACTTTTCATAGCCGACTAGATCTATGATTTTTTAATTACCTTGTACCGGGTGATCAACGGAATCTATAATTAGAGCAGGCTGTGATATTTACCATAAAGTTGGCAACATAGGCTTTCAGTTTGAAATTAAAAATTTTAAGTGTCAGAATTGTGACATTTATTTTTAAAAATGTTTGATATTCAACATAAAATTTTACTCACTGAAAGTAATTTCAATTTTTTCTTCAAACTTATTTTATTTCTGCGTGTCAGCAAAATAATGTTTAATATAAAATCATCAAAGATCGTACAAAGCGCGAGCATAACCTCAAATGTAACAATTTTCAATTTATTATTAATTTCTCGGTGTGTCCAACCACACAGCATAAAATAGCACCAATCACAGCCTCCTCTAATTATAAATTCCGATGATCACCCGGTATATTCCTCTACGGCGTTCGGCGCCGGTATAATAACCACTTCCAAAAGTTAACCTGTGCTGTGTTTAGCAGTCACAATAATCAATTTTTATTATCAGCTTGTTGATTAATGCTTTGTGCGTGCAGGGATATATTTTTAAATAATTACAGGTTAGTCACTAGTTACCAAGCGCTATTTGTAAAACTCTTTATATTTGTATTATTACAGCAAAATGTCTCAAATAAATTCAAACGCTAACCTCGATTTGGATATCGTCAAAGAAGAAATCAAACTTGAACCCTATTTGGACGATATAAAAAGTGAATCCGATAATGATGTCATTTACAATACTGAACAAAAACATAACTTCAATGAAATTAACACTAATATTAGCCAAAACTTTGGACGGAATACGAGGCAGGAAACTGCAAATATAGAGAGTAGTAAACATGAAACAGACAAAAGACAAGTAGAAACAACCGATACAGTTGACGTGAAATTACATATGAGTAGAATAGAAAAACTATTTACCTGTAATTTATGTGAATATAGGAGTGTAACTAAAAGTTATCTGAAACAACATATGAATAGTCATACAGGAGAAAAACCATTTGCCTGTACTTTATGTGAATATAAGAGTGCAAGAAAAAGCCTTCTGAAATTGCACATCAGTAATCATACAGGAGAAAAACCATTTACCTGTACTTTATGTGAATATAAGAGTGCAAGAAAAAGCCTTCTGAAATTGCACATGAGTAGGCATACAGGAGAAAAACCATTTGCCTGTAATTTATGTGAGTATAAGAGTGTAACTAAAAACAAGCTGAAATTGCATATGAGTAATCATACAGGTAAAAAGCCGTTTGCCTGTAATTTATGCGAATATAGGACTGTAACTAAAAATCATGTGAATAGACATATGAGCATTCATACTGGTGAAAAACTGTTTGCCTGTAATTTATGTGAATACAGGAGTGTAACTAAAGGCAATCTGAAATTGCATATGAATACTCATCCTGGAGAAAAACCATTTGCTTGTAATTTATGTGAATACAAGTGTGTAATTGAAAGCTATCTGAAAAGACATATGAGTATTCATACTGGAGAAAAACCATTTGTTTGTAAATTTTGTGAATACAAGACTGTAATTGAAAGCAATCTAAAAACACACATGAATATTCATACGGGAGAAAAGCCGTTTGCTTGTAATTTATGCAAATACAGGAGTGTAACTACATACAATCTAAAATCGCATATGAGGACTCATACAGATAAAAATTTAAAGGAGTAGTTGGGGTTAAAAGTGACAGCCATAAAAAAAGAGCATTTAAAATGAAGATCACCGTATTTTTTTGTTTTGTGCTACACTGCAGCAAACAAGTTACAGCCATTGCTACGTTTTGGACGACTTCCTATAAGGAATCTTTCAATAGCTTTCTAAATATGGGCAACAGATAAAGAATTTGCATATATGTGTCTAGTTTTTCTTAAATGTTTGTTTAAATAAGTAAAAGAAGTCTCATTAGAAAATACGCATCCATCCAGATGGGGAAACAAGACAGGTAAAAGTTAGAAAAAAGATACGCAATTCTTCTCAGGCGCACAACGTGTTTTCAAGTACACTTTATAACCGCAGTAATGAATGGCGAGGCTCTTCTTATGCTTTAGAACGAATTAATGCCGGGCTTTAAAACATTTACAAATTAACTAAGTTAACTCAGTACTCACTTTCTTATAAATGTGAATGGTATTAAATATTATAAACATAAATCCCAAAACTTTTATTCAAAACGTTCCACGTCGCGTATACGAGAGTCAAGCTTGAAATGACGAGTCCCCACCACTTTTTTAGAGAGATCTACGGAGTGTCGGCAAACTTAATATTTGGAGACCTGTAACAGGGTCATTATTTCTGGAACACGTGGCAGCTGACTTTATATAAAAGCTTCTAGTTTGGAGGGCGTCATTATGGTTAGTGCCTCGTAGCTCCAATCTCTGTAACAAGTTAGGTAGGTACTACGTACAGCAATGTGCCCCAAAGGTGTAACATAACATAATCTCCTAACCAATGTTTATATTTTTGTACTGTTTGTGTAACCTTTATTCATGTAACGGAATCTTTGTAAATGTTAACATGTAATCTGTCAATATAGTCATATATTAGTTGATCTAGTTTTTATTTAAAAACCTCTCGCAAGCTAACCCCTACGTGGCGTAGCTGGGCTACTCACTACATTTCAATATTAAACAACAGATGTTTAGATAAATATATCCTGTTGTGTTACTGCAAGTGGTACATCTTGCAAACGAGGTTACCCATTGTAACACGAACTGTTCATTTAAGTTTGTATATAAAGACGATTTTTAAAAACATTTGGGCATTGAAAGAATTATACATCTTGGTGTCTAATAGTAGGCGGAATATACAGTACAATTAGATTTCAAATCTTTATTTGTAGATTGAGTTAGGAACAAATCCGTTTAAATAAATAAGATTTCACATACAACTTTGTAAGTAACTTTATTTATTAAATATAAAAGAAAATATTGTTGGTAATTATTCTTTAATCATCAGTTTTCAACGATATCTTAAAAGTTCTAACAATTCAATTTAATTTGACTAAAGCGCAATGGTTGGAATTACCATTTTATCGTACAACACAAGTTGATTCGACCGTTTGCAACGTTTGTAGGGCTACTTGCTTCTGCAGTGGCAGGTGCTGTAATTGTTAATTATTAAATTTATTATTAATAATTGTATATTTGCCATGGGCTTGCAACATAAAAGTTTTTAGGAAAAATTTATAGAACTATTTAGGTATTTTATATTTTGTCCTACTTACTGTTAGGTGTCAGATTCACATAAAACATAATTCTAAGTCTGTATTACAAAATCATTAAGTGTTATTTGATTTATATACCTATCATTTATATATCTGATGTTTCTTCTATTTTTTCCTTTCCATGTCTTCCTGTCCTGATGTGATACTTTCACATCCCGCCATTTCATTCCTTCTCTCTCCGTGATCTGTCGTAGTTGTTCCTCCCTATTCATCCGTGGACGTCCTGTTTTATCCTTTCTTTGCGGTTTTACTTCATATATTTGTCTTGTCATTCTCTCTTCTCCCATTCTGTAGAGGTGTCGTAGCCACCCCATCTGTTTCTCTTCCATTATTTTCATAATTGATTTTATTTTTAGTTGATTTATAACTGTTGTGTTTCTCATTCTATCTCTCTTAGTATCTAATTTCTTCAATCTTTCACAAAAATCTCATTTCCTTGGCTGTAATTTTACTTTTATATGATATTTTTAGATTGTCACAAAGAGAAATAAAGATGCTATAAAATTTCGACCTAAAAAATATAGGTTGCCATTTAAAAAAAGTACCGATGACGTCATAGCGCAAAGGTATGACCTTGAAAACAATATTTAAAACCATGAGTTTGTGGAAAATAATTTGCTATAAACCTTTTGTCTAAAACTTTTTTTTCTAAAACTAATAAAGGCTCCAGCATCGAGGTTCCTTACTTTTTATTAACCCTGTATATGACAAGGACAAATGGATGTGTCTAACGTACATACACTTTGATCCACAAGATAGTTACTAAGGTAGCGCTCAATACACCACATTAATCATATTAATATGTTCCACTTTTTTGGTACTTCCGTCTTTATTACGATTTCCTTCCCTGTACCTATCTCCCATGTTTGTTAGCATTTCTGCTGTAATCTCATCTTGGCCTGGGGCTTTTCCTAGTTTTAGCTTATTAATTGCTAATCTGAGTTCTTCCATTGTTATTGGTTGTATGTAATTTTGTAGAACTATTACGGTAAATACTTGCTGGTGAGATGTGAAGTCGAAAGATTATTCAAATAAGAAAAAAAATACTAGCTCTGTCGCAAGTATTGCTGCTTTCTCTTTTTTTGTTAGCATGATATACAAGTATATACCGGGTGGTCCATCGGTCTGTATTTTTTTCACTTGATTATTTTAAATATTGCCGAAAATTTTTTCTAACAAAGTTTATTTTACATTAAAATGCCCACATATCTGCAGTATAAGTTTTTCTAACGGGTGTTCCATTTTCGCGCAATGATATGCAACTTTATCTTTTTTAATGGAACACTTTGTGTGATTATTAAATTTATTAATAAAAACATGAATAGTTTATGTACTGATCATTTTAGGACTATAATGAATAAGAACTGTTTTAAAGAGAAACAAAAAATCTTTGAAATTTTGTAAAAATATATAGGGTGTTCCATTAAAAAATATAAAGTTGCATATCATGGCGCGAAAATGGAACACCCGGTAGAAAAACTTTACTGCAGATATGTGGGCATCTTAATGTAAAATAAACTTTATTTGAAAAAAATTTCGGTAATATTTAAAATAATCGAGTAAAAAAAATACAGACCGATGGACCACCCGGTATATTAGGCCTACAGGTCTTGCAGGCCCATGGCTTGGTTGACCACTTTTCGCCATTATTTTCTATTCTGTTAATTAAGTACGTAGACAAACTTTAAGGGGTTATTCTTTGATCAATTCTAAGACAAAAAGTTCATACAAACATGGGACCTAAACGGCTTCGTTTTCAAGATAAAGGATGTTGAAGTTTAAACAAAAATTATTTTTTCTTTTAAACTGGAAAACGCCTAGAGGTATTCTAATTAAACTTGGTGTAGGTTAGTATTGCATAAAGTGGCATTGTTTGGTCAAAATAAATTTAATTTATTTCCACCAGTGGCGTGCATCGGGGTCAACTCAGTTACCTTATCTTGGAAAAATTTGGTACGCCACTGTTTTTTAACCAATGCGACAAGTTTTTTTAGCGGCTCTTTGACTTTATATGCGACTTTTAGAATAGATTTCAATTTATAGTTTCATGTGTAGAAGTTTGACGCTTTCTCGGGGACCTGCCTCCGTAGCTCAATGGTGAGAGCATTGGTACATTTAACCTTATGTCGGTGGTTCGATTCCCCGCGGTGGTATCATTTTTCTACAATTTGAAGCTTTCTGTATCTAAGTTTTTTAGCTTCACCCATGAAACTACACAAAAGATGTCTCTTTTCTTTTTTTGATAGGATAAACCTTTTTAGAGAAAAACGGAAAAATCTTTACAGATTTTTGTTTAAACTTCAACATCCTTTAACTTGAAAACGAAGCCGTTTAGGTCCCATGTTTGTATAAACTTTTTATCTTAGAATTGACCAAAGAATCACCCCTTAAAGTTTGTCTACGTACTTAATTAACACCCTGTATGTACCATCGCGTTCAAAGAATACTGGTACAGCGAAATTTTGGCTGTTTAAATTTGGTTTGAAGCCACGTAATCAATTGCGTTAGCAGGCTATGACCATGAAACATCAACGTGACAGTTCTATGAATGAAAAATCTAAAAAAACTTGTCAGTTTGACAAATACTTAACCTCTATTTGGCATATCCGATTTACACACAAAAGAAGTGTGTGGAAGTGTCTACATCAAATTTTGAGTTTTGGAAGTGTCTGCAGTAACACACTGTACCAGTATTCTTTGAACGCGATGGTACCTATACTCTTTGGGCATAAATCAATTTCGAATTTGAGTGAGCCGTTCCTTTAATTTGAAGACAGCTCTGGCAGGATTAACTCGCAAGTATTTTTCTTAATATGCAAAACGTTTACAGTAAGGAAGAGATTGGGACTATTAAGGGTCAACCTAGTAATTTGATATCATATTGCGACAACCATCATTTAACTATTTTAGCCTTAGAATGTACACTTTTACTCTAGAAATTGGCGGCGAAAATCCCAATCAAGAAATATAAAATGTCAAACTTGTCACAACAATCCTTTGGGAAATATTTAAGAGTCTGCTTTTATTTTATGGGAGAAATTCGGTCAACTAGATTTATGATCTTTTTAATCACCTTGTATATTCGTCTACGCCGCTGGGCGCCGATATAAGAATCACTTTCAAAAGATGACCCATTTTTTTGTTATTACTTATTGGTGTGTTTACAAGTAAGAGTATTGGTCGTTGCTTAATGTTTTGTGTGTGTGTGCAGGGATAGTTTTATATGTATTGTTAAATAATTACAGGTTAGTCACTAGTTACCAAACGCTATTTGTAATACCTACTCTTTGTGATTTGTATTATTACAGCGAAATGTCTGAAATAAATTTAAAGACTAACCTCGAATATGATTTCAATTTGGGTATCGTTAAAGAAGAAATCAAACTTGAACCCTACTTGGACGATATAAAAAGTAAATTTGGTGATGATATCCTTTACAATACGGAACAAAAACATAACTTCAATGAAACTAACACTAATATTAGCCAAAACTTTGGACGGAATATGAGGAAGGAAACTGCAAGTACAGAGAGTAGTAAACATGAAACAGACAAAATAAAAGTAGAAACAACTGATACAGTTAACGTGAAATTACATATGAGTACTATAGAAAGACCATTTGCCTGCAATATATGTGAATATAGGAGTGTAACTAAAAGTTGTCTGAAAAGACATATGAGCATTCATACCAGAGAAAAACCGTTTGCCTGTAATTTATGTGAATACAGGAGTGCAAGAAAAAGCGTTCTGAAATTGCATATGAGTAATCACACCGGAGAAAAACCGTTTGCCTGTAAATTATGTGAATACAGGAGTGTTGTTGAACGCAATCTTAAAACACATATGAATATTCATACAGGAGAAAAACCGTTTGCCTGTACTTTATGTGAATATAAGAGTGCAAGAAAAAGCGTTCTGAAATTGCACATGAGTCATCATGCAGGAGAAAAACCATTTGCCTGTAATTTATGTGAATATAGGAGTGTAACTAAAAGTCATCTGAATGGACATATGAAAATTCATGCTGGTGAAAAACCGTTTGCTTGCAATTTATGTGAATACAGGAGTGTAGCTGAAAACAAGTTGAAAGTGCATATGGGTATTCATACAGGAGAAAAACCGTTTACTTGTAATTTATGTGAATACAAGAGTATAACTAAAGGCAATCTGAAACAACATATGAGTAGTCATACAGGAGAAAAACCATTTGCCTGTAATTTATGTGAATATAGGAGTCTAACTAAAAGTTATCTGAATAAACATATGAGTTTTCATACAGGAGAAAAACAATTTGCCTGTACTTTATGTGAATATAGGAGTGTAACTAAAAGTTGTTTGACTAGACATATGAAAATTCATACTGGTGAACAACCGTTTGCTTGCAATTTATGCGAATATAGAAGTGCATCTAAAGCAAGCTTCAAAAATCATATGAAAATCCACAGAAATCAAAAATAATTTGCTTTTAAACGATGTGGGCTAAGTTTTTTAAAATATTTGTTTAAGTAAGTAAAGGGAGTCTCTTTAGAAAATTCTTCATTTATTTTTTAATTTTTAAATTTCTTTTTAGGTAATAAAATTACCATTAAGATGCCTCAAAGATGTGATTTAATAGGGCATAATTACTCTAAAGATGCAACGATTGATTCACACATTTCTTAGGTACAACGAATCTCCAAAAGCTTAAAATTGTATGAATCTAAGATTAATAAAGTAAACTTTGTAGCTTCAAGATGTAGTGTAGTATTTATGTATGTATGTATACTACATAATATATTGTAACGGTTTTAAAACGTTTATTTAAAACTTCGGTTCGTGGTGTGAATTATTTATTAATAAATATTAAAATTATTAAACAACGAAGAAACATGAAATAACAACTTAATACTAAAACGCAACACTAATATTAATTCTAATACAAAACACTAATATTAACCCGTAACACTAATTAATTTATTTGTACAGTTTGTTTATTTATAACTATTCAGGTATATTTATATTAACTTTACCGACACGCATATTCGTGACCGTTAATGTAGGCTGAATTAGACTAAAGTTCGCTAAGAGAATGCGTCTTATATATACGCAAGCTTCTAATCTAGAACTATCCAATTCCCGATAAGCCTAGTTTATTCTACGAGGGCCATAGAAGCACGCAACGAAATATGTTAGATTATTCCACTCATCCAATCAAATCACAGTATTTTGGTGAATTGAACCAATCACAATCGAATTAAATCGAAAATACCACTACTAGTGAAATTTTCTAGAAAATTTTGCGACTAGTAGCGTTGCTTAGAGACAACGTCTGTCAAAATTTTTTGAGTGACAAGTATTTCAGTAATTTCATGATAATTCGAGGAATTATCATTCCGAATACCATTCGTGACTAGAATTTTACAGGAAATTTTTGCCGTCACCAACACTCTTGCTTGTTGCTTTGGAAAATCGTAACTCGTGCTATCACACTCGTTACGATTTTCGTCTCAACAAGCAGTCGTGTTGGTGACGGCAAAAAAATTTCCGGTAAAATTCTAGTCACTTGTGGTATTACTTCTGAATATCCCATTTGTACATAAATACTAATGAAATATTGCATGTTTATAACATGAGGTAAAATTAAGAAGAAAATTTCTCAATTTATGTCTCTAAGAGGTCTGTACAAAACGCTAGCACAAATTCGCTAGGCTAAAATATGAGGATCTAGCGTAATTTACCTTAGTCCAAAAGTTGATAGTTTCCGAAATACAAGGTCTCAAAGTTATTATTTTTTTAAACTTTTTTGTAAATATTTATCTTAATAATAGCATGATTTGCACGAAATTTGGCACTTAGGGGTTTTTTAGGATGATAAATCGAGATCTGATCACAGTTTCGATGTACATTGCAGACGGTGCCACCACCAGAACTTCGCCTACATCTAAAGCGTCATAACTTTGTTGTACCTCGGCATATTACATTTTTGGTTAAAAATTCGTATTCCTTGGCATCTTTTGTCCAACAAAGGTATACCTAGTAGGTGTCGTTTCGAATAGCCATTTCTGAGATAATCGAATTTAAATGTTTTATTGCGTACTGAAACTCTTCGTAGCCCCGCTTCACACTTTATCCAGGCTAAGGACTGGTCGAAGAAATTTGGAGCGTGGCCAACAGGCCAGCAACAATAAAAATTTCAATAGCAACGAGCTACCAATGATCAGAATGTAAGAATGAACTGGCAAAGTACAATAGGAATAAAGTCTAAGTAAATTTTCAAAATGACCTCCGTTTTCATGCACACAAAGATTAATTATACGGAGAAAGTTGAACTGCACCCAAGGAATAAGAATTTTTAACCAGAAATTTAATGTACCGAGGCACAAAAAAGTTATGATGAAGCTTCAGATGTAGGCGAAGTGCTGTTGGTGGCGCCCTTTGCAATGTACTTCGAAACTGTGATCAGATCTCGTTTTCTCATTCTAAGAAACCCCTAAGTACCAAATTTCGTGCAAATCATGCTATTATTAAGATAAATATATACAAAAAAGTTTTAAAAAATAATAACTTTGACACCCTGTATTTCGGAAACTATCAACTTTTGGACTAAGGTAAATTGGGCTAGATCCTCATATTTTAGCCTAGGGAATTTGTGCTAGCGTTTTGTACAGACCTCTTAGAGACACCCTGTATATTAAGCTTTAGAATCTTACATAATATGAAAATTGTAACAGCATAGCTGCCAAAAATAAATAAATAAATAAAGAAGCTTCAATTATTTATTCAAAAATGGATTTCACAGTGCAGCATAAAATATTTATGGTAAAAGCTTATTATCGAACCGGAATCATCATAAATGGTGAGTGGCGGTATTCTATCCAGGAATGCTTCAACGATTTTACAGACCATTTTGGAATTGTTGAATACAATCGATTTTACGATGCTCTAATGCACACTGTGGAATTATTCGATGAAACAGGTGGTGGTACACGCAGAAAAGGAAGCGGTAGACCTGCAGAACGCACACCAGAAGTCCTGGAAAATGTTAGACAAATAATGGCTGAAGCTCCCTCAACTTCAATTCGACGTCTTTCACAGCGCATTGATTTGTCTTACACTTACTTACACTGCAGACGGAATAGCTTTTTTTCTAAGCTTGCTACAATTGACGTTAAAAAATCACATTGTACAATTATACATACGTAGGCATAACAACGCAATTCATCCTTAACAACTGTTTCTACAACCACCTCGCATAGAAACACATGTTTATAGTTTTGAATGTCAAATTAAATTTATAAAACTTGCCTTGTTTTTAATCTTTTTGAATTGTTTAAAAATGGAGAGTCTCCGAAACGTTTCGTGAGTTATTAGTTCTATATCTGTATCTGCAACCTCTTTTACCTTTCAGTGTCGAGGCTGGTGCGTTAACGTATGAGGCTCTACGCAAACAATACACAACCAGCTGGCCTGTATGTGCTGGTTACCTGATTGGTGCACCGTTTAATACCTACATACTGCACGATGTGCTTATAATTTCATTTTAGAAACTGGTGCCGAAAATCCCAATAAAGAAATATAAAATGTCAAACTCGCCACAACAATCCTTTCGAAAATATTTAAGAGTCTACTTTTTATTTTATAGGAGAAATTCAGTCAACTATATCTATGACCTCTTTAATCACATCACCATGTATAATCCATTCAGTTAACTCCCGTGACGTTTAACGCTGTCAAATGAAAATTTTGGAGTGTACTTTATGTACAGAACCTATCAACTTTTTTAGTGAATGTACTTAACGTCAAACTGAAAGTAAGGTTATGATAAATCATTTGTCATTTTCGTAAAATTAAGTAGAACAAGGTAAAAATGGGTTTATTAATAATACAAGTATGATAATAAACTTCGTTGGTGCTTCTGTTCATCCATTTTTCTAAAGATTATGAATTATAAAACGTAACTTGAATAATAAATAATTTAAGTGTCAAAATGAAAACAAAAGCTTTAAATTTAAAGGTGCGCCAATCTCAAATCTAAAAATTGTTAATAGCCTAATAGGGATTTTCATATTAACCAACACATTGTGACTTTTATGTCACGGGAGTTAAGTGATTGGGCGCATCCAGCGCATTGGTAGCGTACCGCAAAAAGCTCGTGGCTGGCTGAATGAACCCCTCATTTAATGTGTCACGTGTAGTAGTTACATGTTATTCGAACATAACCTATCATTTGTTTTTAAATTTGAGTGATTGCAAATTTACGGTTATAATTAAATAATATTAATTGCCCTTCGCAATTTGTTGATGTACTTCTGCCGTCTCTTCAATTATGTACAGTTGTGGACAGAAAAAAATAGGACAGTGTTTTTTTTCTAGTTTAAAATGGCCCCTGTGTTGTAATTTGATTGCAAGTCAATGTTACAAATATCATAATTATAAAGCCAAAATCAAATAACTAAATTTTATAGAATAAAGTTTACTTGATTTTTCGAGTTGTCCTATTTTTTTCTGTCCACAACTGTACATGGATAAAATCCTGCATTTAAATTTTAGGTTGAATAATTTAACGTACAGTTGTGGACAGAAAAAAATAGGACAGTGTTTTTTTTCTAGTTTAAAATGGCCCCTGTGTTGTAATTTGATTGCAAGTCAATGTGACAAATATCATAATTATAAAGCCAAAATCAAGTACTAACTAAATTTTATAGAATAAAGTTTACTTGATTTTTCGAGTTGTCCTATTTTTTTCTGTCCACAACTGTACGTAAAATCGTTAATATTATATTCAACGCCTTCCATTTTTGCGATTACTTTAAATTGCCTAAAACGCGTGCTTCGCTCAATGATAGCGGTAGCAATCGAGCGTACTCGTAACCACGCTACATAAAATGGCGAATGCGCACAGAGCAGCTACCAAGTAGCGCAATACAAAAGTGCATCCAGCGCATGTGCTATGTAGCAGCTCAGTGAGCGGCTCCGTGGCTGGATGCGCCCATTGGATAATATATTCGTCTACGGCGCTAGGGGTTCATATAATAACCACTTCCAAAAGTTAACCTATTTTTCTGGTAAGTACTTACTGGTGTGCGCTGGTGTGTTTACCGGTAACAATACTCAATTATTATTATTATCCGTTTGTTGCTTACTGTTTTGTGTCTGTGCAAGGATACAATTTTATATGTATTTTTTCTACACCTATTTAATTATATTGCAATTATTAGCATTTTTTTTGTGAAAAATAGTACCTATAATTCACTGCAGTGAATTATGGATTCATAATTCACTGCAGTGAATTATGATTTCGGCCAATCACAAATACATAAATATTTCGCTAATCCAATCATATTTTAAATCGCCCGCGATCAACTCTTTCTGCGGCTGACAATCGACTCGCGTGACACGCCCAAGTGTGTTGTCATATTGCTTGTTTACAAAGTTATCAAATTTGACTAATTTGAGTCTAATATATTTGTTTAATAGGTGTAGAAAAAGTATCGTATTACATTCGCGATTATGGCCATTATTCGCTCAGATGATTTGTGCCACTCGCCTGACGGCTCGTGGGCCCAAACGTCATCTTCGTGAATAATGGCTGTCATAATCGCTCATATAATAATATACTATTAAAATAATTACGATTAGTTACTAGTTACCAAACGCTGTTTGAAAACGCTTTGTGATTTGTATTATTACAGCAAAATGTCTGGAATAAATTCCAAGGCTAACCTCGAATATGATTTCGTCAAAGAAGAAATCAAACTTGAACCCTACTTGGACGATATAAAAAGTGAATTCGGTGATGATATCCTTTACAGTACGGAACAAAAACATAACTTCAATGAAAGTAACACTATTATTAGCCTAAACTTTGAACGGAATACGAGGGAAGAAACTCCAATTATAGAAAGTAGTGCACATGAAACGCACAAAATAAAAGTAGAAACAACTGATACAGTTGATGTGAAAGTGCATATAAGTAGTTATACTATTGAAAAACCATTTGCTTGTTATATATGTGAATATAGGAGTGTAACTAAAACTGGTCTGAACAGACATATGCGTATTCATACTGGTGAAAAACCGTTTGCTTGTAATTATTGTGAATATAGGTGTGCACAGAAAAGCCATTTGAAAACACATATGAAAATTCATACGGGAGAAAAGCCGTTTGCCTGTAATTTATGTGAATATAGGAGTGTAACTAAAAGTTGTTTGACTAGACATATGAAAATTCATACTGGTGAAAAACCATTTGCCTGTAATTTATGTGAATATAGGAGTGTAACTAAAAGTTGTTTGACTAGACATATGAAAATTCATGCTGGTGAAATACCGTTTGCTTGCAATTTATGTGAATACAGGAGTGTAACTGAAAACAAGTTGAAAGTGCATATGGGTATTCATACAGGAGAAAAACCGTTTACTTGTAATTTATGTGAATACAGGAGTATAACTAAAGGCAATCTGAAACAACATATGAGTACTCATACAGAAGAAAAACCATTTGCCTGTACTTTATGTGAATATAGGAGTCGAACTAAAAGTTATCTGAATAAACATATGAGTTTTCATGCAGGAGAAAAACAATTTGCCTGTACTTCATGTGAATATAGGAGTGTAACTAAAAGTTGTTTGACTAGACATATAAAAATTCATACTGGCGAAAAACCGTTTGCTTGCAATTTATGCGAATATAGAAGTGCATCTAAAGCAAGCTTCAAAAATCATATGAAAATCCACAGAAATCAAAAATAATTTGCTTTGAAACGATGTGGGCTAGGTTTTTTAAAATATTTGTTTAAGTAAGTAAAGGGAGTCTCTTTAGAAAATTCTTCATTTATTTTTTAATTTTTAAATTTCTTTTTAGGTAATAAAATTACCATTAAGATGCCTCAAAGATGTGATTTAATAGGGCATAATTACTCTAAAGATGCAACGATTGATTCACACATTTCTTAGGTACAACGAATCTCCAAAAGGTTAAAATTGTATGAATCTAAGATTAATAAAGTAAACTTTGTAGCTTCAAGATGTAATGTAGTATTTATGTATGTATGTATACTACATAATATATTGTAACGATTTTAAAACGTTTATTTAAAACTTCGGTTCGTGGCGTGAATTATTTATTAATAAATATTAAAATTATTAAACAACGAAGAAACACGAATTACTTAACAACTTAATACTAAAACGCAACACTAATATTAATTCTAATACAAAACACTAATATTAACCCGTAACACTAATTAATTTATTTGTATAGTTTGTTTATTTATAACTATTCAGGTATATTTATATTGGTCCGTATTCTGATCTCATATTTAAATTTAACGTCATGTTTAATTGCCATGGCAACATCGTGTATCTCTCTTATACACATATAAATTATATAAAGCTATATCGTTTTATGTTTACGCTAAACACGACTTTAGTTAGAGACAACTTTAAACATAAGATCAGCATACGGCCCATTAACTTTACCGACACACATATTCGTGACCGTTAATGTAGGCTGAATTAGACTAAAGTTCGCTAAGAGAATGCGTCTTATATATACGCAAGCTTCTAATCTAGAACTATCCAATTCCCGATAAGCCTAGTTTATTGTACGAGGGCCTAGAATTATCGATCACGCCAAGAAACTTCTAGTGGCGGATGAAGCATGTGATCTCGCTCGCACCTGCTCTCCGCGGCTGCTGATGCAATTCGTTACAATATGAAGCCACATTACATGGTTTTCCTGTTTTAGCTTTTTTTTTAAATTTCTTTATGAACTTAAATGCGCATTATAAAATATGTTTAAACATTTAATCATTTTATTTTGTTCTCTGCAGCCACACTATATGCAGATAGAACATTAGGTCAGAAATAATATACATATTGTAATAACAACACAATACAAATATAGTATTCGTAAAGTGAGTCATTGCAAATATTCAGTTAAAGAGTAATAGCAATTTTCGTGTTAATATTGTTTCAGATGGATTTTAAATTTACCTCCACGAATCTGTTTAATATCCTCTGGTAATCTATTATACATATATCGTTACACATGTTACAGCTGGAGATTTTTCAAACAATGAGTATTTATACTGGTATAAAATAAAAAATTGACTGTAAAAGGCCCCATACACCTGCGAACAAATTGCGCAACAGAGGCTGTCGTGCAAACAATTGTATAGTGTATGGTGTTGTTGGTCGTGCTGCGCAACTAGTTGCAGAAATTCAAAATGTACAACGAGTGGCGTTGTGCAACTATTGCATCGTGTATGGGCTTTGTGCAACACATTGTGCAATAATTGCAGTTTATTTTTTCACAAGTGGGAGTAGAAGGTAGTGTTTTTAAAATGGCCAATTTTTGTGTTTAAATTTCATCTTTGAGAACCTGTAACCAAACATTATCTAAATCTACCGAATGAGATGAAAAGCAATCATTTTTGTTTAGTAATATACAGGGTGTAACAAGTACAAGTATGAATAGAAAGATTTTGGAAACTAATAGCTTTTCATGTGCTGAACAAAAAATTCTTATAACAAAAACTTTCATTCTTTATAGTTAGTAGTTGTTGAGATAGATAAAAGAAGATAAAGTTGGAGGCTTTCATGTTTGAGAACTGCAGATATATTCTGATTTCAATATGATTCGAGTGGCTTTTTTAAAAGGCCCCATACACCTGCGAACAAATTGCACAAACTGACGTCACCCATACACTATACGCAATTTTATGCAAACTCCAGTTGCTTTTGTCGTGTACCTACGGAAACATGCCATCTGACGATGCAGCCTGTTTAGTTTTATATATACGTAAGCATAACAACGCAATTCGTTCCTTAACAACTGTTTCTACAACCACCTCGCATAGAAACACATGCTTATAGTTTTGAATGTCAAATTAAATTTATAAAACTTGACTCGTTTTTAATCTTTTTAAGTTGTTTAAAAATGGAGAGTCTCCGAAACGTTTCGTGAGTCATTAGTTCTATATCTGTATCTGCAACCTCCTTTACCTTTCAGTGTCGAGGCTGGTGCGTTAACGTATGAGCAATGCACAACCAGGCCTGTCTGTGCTGGTTACCTGATTGGTGCACCGTTTAATACCTACATACTTCACGATGTGCTTATAATTTCATTTTAGAAACTGGTGCCGAAAATCCCAATAAAAAAATATAAAATGTCAAACTCGCCACAACAATCCTTTCGCAAATATTTAAGAGTACTTTTTATTTTATGGGAGAAATTCGCTCAACTAGATTTATGATCTTTTTAATCACCTTGTATATTCGTCTACGCCGCTGGGCGCCGATCACAGAACACCCTATAATAGAAGGACATGATCCATATCCATACTAACAACTTGATTAGAGATCCTGTATATATAAAGATAAGAGTTGGGAAAATGCCGTGATACAGTTTGATTGGTTTGGATCAATTTTTGCATGGACTACCACGGACCTCTTAAATAAAACTAAGAGGTCCGTGTGGACTACTTAATTAAAATGCATTTACTTGAAATTTGTTAATATTGACACTTTTGATGTTTATTAATAAAGCGTCAAATACGACAAAATGACTGGCTGCAGCGCAAGAAATTGTAATAATAGGGATGAAATAAAGGAAAATAATGTTAATCTGTTCAAATAAATCTTGTGTTAAAATATTTGCGGTTTTTATATTTGACTGGTTAACTGACACCGTGATGACAATTAAAATGACGTTTGTGTTGATCACGTGTTTGGATCAAAAATTGCTGTCAAAATAGTCTCATTTTCCCATCGACCTTATACTGTATAAGGTCGATGCATTTTCCCAACTCTTATCCTAATATATTACAGGGTCTCTAAACTTGATCACTGTGTTGCGCCATCTCTTCCAACTGAAACTAACTAACAGCTCCTCCCCCTGCCCCGTACCTCAGCTGCTCAATTATATTAATATTAATTTAATATTTCTAATTCACTTTAATTTATTTAGCAAATATTTTCAGCTGAAAACGATTATTAAAAAAAGCTTTCACTAAATAAATAATTTTCAAACAATCTGCCTTATAAAAATTAACAAACAAAAATGTAGATGAAGTTATTTTATTGACTTACTAGGTATTTGATTGAATAATTTAACAATTTTAACAGTGTTACTATTAAATTCTACAGCAGTAACGACTCTTAAAAAACATGAATTACTTATCACTTAAATTACTGTTATTACAAATTGCAATAAAATATTTAATTGAATATATAATCAAAAACAATCACAAAAGCAATAAAATAAATTGTGACAAAGTTAAATATTACTTATAAAATCATATATTATAGCTGTTACTGCAGTATTGTATAAGTTTTTAAGACGTCCTAAGTCCCTAAATATAATCACAAAAGCGTAGTTAATATTACATACTAATAATAGTACCTATACAATTTTACAAAGGTGTTATGTTCACCCCTGAAATGGATCTTTATCAGTTATCACATTGCAACGGAACGTGATCTATATGACCTCATATATGAAAGTGTGAAGTTTAAATTTTTCGCACTAAAAATCTCAACTAAATAAGAACATAAAACCTTTGGTTTACAAGACAACCTTTCTACTATATGGCTGGCTAAACACATCCTCATTATTTACATTTGCCAAATTAACACAATAAAATTTAGATACAGCAAATTTGTTAAATATAATTTAAAAAAAGGTATAAGAGGTTACAGACAATACTACATACATACATAACTATTATAACAATAGCAAAAAGTTTCTTAAAATATAACTTATTATAGTGGTAATAACTGTCTTTTGTATTTTAAGCGAGCTCTATAAATTTCCGCTACTTTGCGTTGTAAATTATCTGCATTAGCAGAAACACTTTGTTTTCCTATCAAGATTCTAGTTAAGTTTTTACAATAGTTATGTAATCAATATTTCATTTTGTAGTTGGCTTCTGTGCTCACAATGATTAAAATTTAATTTAATAACTCCCTGAAGATGCGAAACCAAGTTTTTGAAAAGATTTTTTGAATATAAAATGTGAGGTAATAATAATTATATACAGCAAATGATTATAAATACAATATTTAAGCCTAAGGATATCATCGTCTTGGCTTACTTCTTTAGCGATAACAAAGGCGAGGCAACAGAAATCTCCCCAGTATGCAGTATGTTACCTAAGCAAGTTTGGCAGCGTTAGAATGTATGTTTTCTATTAAAAGAGTTCCCTTACGTAAAATTTTTGCCTTGGGAGTTAATTGCTCTTTGCGAGATACTCCAACAAGGATCAAAAAATATTCTGTAAATAATTTATTTTAAATGTAAAATAATCAATACTAGAAATTATATACATACTTTTACGTATTTGGGTTGTATCCGAGTTATTATTTATGGGATCCAGATTTCTTTTGAATTCTGTAAGTAAAATAATAATAATAATGCTCTGTATTATTTATATTTGAATAAAGTAAATAATTTAGAGATCAATACACGTATAAACTTACGTCGTAAAGAGGAAACTGCCACAGGTGGAGGTGTGGCATACCCTAACCGCTCTGTAACTGCTACCGGTTCTAATGTCAGCCTTTTGGTTGCCACTGGTTGGCCTATAACAAAAAAGATGAAAAGGTCATTCTAAAAAAACAAAAAAATTCGTAGGTAGGTACATACCTTGCCTTTCAGCAGAAACATGTTTCCTCGGAGAAGGCATTTCAGAAGATAGGTATCATCACATTTTCTCAAAATGGTTCAAATGTGACAGACACAGTTATATTAATAGACTTCTGGGGTGCTACTGTAAGAGGTGGTAATTGAATTTCATCCATAGGTATGGGTTCTACAACAAAAAAAGTTAATTATGTTATATAATAATAATTTACAAAATTGTTTTATTACCAGGTAAATTTTTTGTGGGCATCGCATGCATTTGTAGCCTTCCTGTCCTTTGATTTATTAAATATCGCCTCAAAGTGCTGCGAACATACTGGCCTGAGCCGATGAACAGTGGTGCACTTTAGTTTTAAAAGTGACCGATTTCCACATAACGACAACCATTGCCTGCATTACAGGGTTTCGAAAACCGTGATGTGTAACATCACTACCACCACTACAGTCTTTAACAACGCATTTCTTGTGGCTTGGAACGTTGGAACCTCGCCCAATGTTTCGGACGATGGGGCCTCACCAGCCTTCGCAACGGCTGCAGACACCAGGCCCGAAGCAGATGCAACGGGAGGGACTGCTACACCTGCAGCACTAGCAGAAGGTTGTGGAGGGCGATAAGTACTCGAGGTGTCGGTTAATAAGCCGAGCAACAAAGAACCGCTTTGCTTTACCTTAGGCCATGTCGGCATCGGCAGCAACGAAGACGCAGAGAGCATTTCGTCGCCGACGGTGCAGTAACGGACCACGCTGGACACAGACACAACGTTATAGAAGACGCCATGGATCTCGCAACTTCTATCCTCCGCCAATCCATGCTACCGTCAACAGCCGTTACTATAACACCGTCACACGACACACACAAGCTATTAAAACTTCCCATCGTGAGAGCCAGAAGCAAAGATAATAAACTCTCCTTCTCCTTGGCCAGAAGCGAAAGCAGAAAGGAGTCACAAAGAAGCTAGTTTAGCCACCGGGTGGAATGCAGTTTAACACGCAAACAACCAACCCAGACCGGTTGGAATGCAGGCCCAAGCCAAAAAATTTGTCGAGCAGACAACAAAGCATGAACTTATTGCCAGAGGCCGTTGACACCAACACACCGTAGGAATACGGTTTCGAGCCAAAACACCAAACTAAAATGTTTTGTAGACACAAATCTTCTTTCCAAAAGTTACAAGGGTTGTAAAACCGTTATTTTTCTAAAATCTTTAAATTTCACAAAATTCCGTTAAATACAACGCTTCTGAAAGTTGTTGAAGTTTAAAATTGCTGAATCGAAAATATTTTGAATTGTTAAAGGCGCATGACCTAGAATTGGTATAGCTATAGGACCCATGGGCGTACAGCATTTTTAATTAAAATTGCTATCAAAGATTATTCACATAATTAATGCTTAAACAAAGGCTAATTTTAGTTGCAGATGTCATATTTCGATCGATTTTTTTTTTAGAGCCACATTGTGACAATTGGCGCATTCAGGGACGCTCAGCGGCTGATGCGCTAAGTAAGCAAAGTCCCTTTGAACAGACACGCTGCGAAAAAGCTTATAGTAAGCCGCTGAGAAATTCGCTCAGCGTATAATTTGTTAGCTGACTTTGTCAGCGGTGTCAAAAAAAGGAGCGGGAAACACACAAACTTAATAATTTGCATAAAAACATATTAATTAGGGTGAGCTGGTACACATAGTCCATAATTTGAAGATCATTAGGCATAATTTCTGTAATTTTTGATTTATTGCATAATAGTGAAAGTAACACCTAACCTTACAAAACAAATAACAAACTGTCAAAACAGCTTACTATCAGACGTTTCATTCGGGGAAATACCGTTTGCTGTAATTTAGCATAAGCTGACTAAATTACCGCTTAGCTAAGCAGCTGAGCGTCCCTGAATGCGCCCATTGTATATCAAAGATTACGAAGTATAATAATTTATGGTAGGACGAAAGATGATAGAACATTATGATTATAATCCTAAACCTTATAACCTTATAAATAAGCTTTTAGCGGCATGTTTATTATTCATTTATAACTATATTTTAAGCATAGTGGTCTACCGTGAGGGTAACAAAAAAAAGCAGTAAGGGTTGCTATTTTCTAAAGAAACAGTCTGTGTTTTGAAATCAGTCTTGCCAATTGTGATGCAGTAGTCATGGCCTGCTCCAATTTCCTTTTTTTCGATCTCACGGTATAATTTATCTTTGTTTTAAATATGAAACAGCTTTTTATATTCTTTGTTGAATAAGATATTTTGTTCAGTATAATTTATTGTTATTTTTAAAAGGTGTAACTTTCTCTAATAAAATGTTCCTTTAAAAATAATCTAGCTTATATAGTTTTAAAATTAGGGGATTTTTACTTGCTGTCTAGCGGATTTTTTTTTAACGGTTGGCAACACTGATTCCACTTGACAGACGCTGGCGCCGATATAAGAATCACTTTCAAAAGATAACCTATTTTTCTGTTATTACCACAGACGTCTTAAAGTAAAACTTTAAGACGTCTGTGGTTATTACTTATTGGTGTGTTTACAAGTAAGACTATCTGGTTGTTGCTTAATGTTTTGTGTGTGTGTGCAGGGATAGTTTTATATGTATTGTTAAATAATTACAGGTTAGTCACTAGTTACCAAACGCTATTTGTAATACCTACTCTTTGTGATTTGTATTATTACAGCGAAATGTCTGAAATAAATTTAAAGACTAACCTCGAATATGATTTCAATTTGGATATCGTCAAAGAAGAAATCAAACTTGAACCCTACTTGGACGATATAAAAAGTGAATTTGGTGATGATATCCTTTACAATACCGAACAAAAACATAGCTTCAATGAAACTAACACTAATATTAGCCAAAACTTTGGACGGAATATGAGGCAGGAAACTGCAAGTATAGACAGTAGTAAACATGAAACTGACAAAATAAAAGTAGAAACAACTGATACAGTTAACGTGAAATTACATATGAGTACTATAGAAAGACCATTTGCCTGCAATTTATGTAAATATAGGAGTATAACTAAAATTTGTCTGAAAAGACATATCAGCATTCATACCGGAGAAAAACCGTTTGCTTGTAATTTATGTGAATACAGGAGTATAACTAAAAACCAGCTGAAATTGCATATGAGTAATCACACTGGAGAAAAACCGTTTGCCTGTAATTTATGTGAATACAGGAGTGTTGTTGAACGCAATCTTAAAACACATATGAATATTCATACAGGAGAAAAACCGTTTGCCTGTACTTTATGTGAATATAAGAGTGCAAGAAAAAGCGTTCTGAAATTGCACATGAGTAATCATGCGGGAGAAAAACCATTTGCCTGTAATTTATGTGAATATAGGAGTGTAACTAAAAGTAGTCTGAATGAACATATGAAAATTCATGCTGGTGAAAAACCGTTTGCTTGCAATTTTTGTGAATACAGGAGTGTAGCTGAAAACCAGTTGAAAGTGCATATGGGTATTCATACAGGAGAAAAACTGTTTACTTGTAATTTATGTGAATACAAGAGTATAACTAAAGGCAATCTGAAACAACATATGAGTAGCCATACAGGAGAAAAACCATTTGCCTGTACTTTATGTGAATATAGGAGTCTAACTAAAAGTTATCTGAATAAACATATGAGTTTTCATACAGGAGAAAAACAATTTGCCTGTGCTTTATGTGAATATAGGAGTGTAACTAAAAGTTGTTTGACTAGACATATAAAAATTCATACTGGTGAAAAACAGTTTGCTTGCAATTTATGTGAATACAGGAGTGTAGCTGAAAACAAGTTGAAAGTGCATATGGGTATTCATACAGGAGAAAAACCGTTTATTTGTAATTTATGTGAATACAAGAGTACAACTAAAGGCAATCTGAAACAACATATGAGTAGTCATACAGGAGAAAAACCATTTGCCTGTACTTTATGTGAATATAGGAGTGTAACTAAAAGTTATCTGAATAAACATATGAGTTTTCATACAGGAGAAAAACAATTTGCCTGTACTTTATGTGAATATAGGAGTGTAACTAAAAGTTGTTTGACTAGACATATGAAAATTCATACTGGTGAAAAACCGTTTGCCTGCAATTTATGCGAATATAGAAGTGCATCTAAAGCAAGCTTCAAAAATCATATGAAAATCCACAGAAATCAAAAATAATTTGCTTTCAAACAATGTGGGCTAGGTTTTTTTAAATATTTGTTTAAGTAAGTAAAGGGAGTCTCTTTAGAAAATCCTTCATTTATTTTTTAACTTTTAAATTTCTTTATAGGTAATAAAAGTACCATTAAGATGCCTCAAAGATGTGATTTAATAGGACATAATTACTCTGAAGATGCAACAATTGATTCACACATTTTTTAGTTACAACGAATCTCCAAAAGCTTACAATTATACGAACCTAAGATTAATAAAGTAAACTTCGTAGCTTCAAGATGTAATGTAGTATTTATGTATGTATGTATACTACATAATATATGAAGTCACATTACATGGTTTTCTTGTTTTAGCTTTTTTTTTTTAATTTGTTTATGAACTAAGTGCGCATTATAAAATATTTTTTAAACATTTAATCATTTTATTTTTTTCTCTGCGGCCACACTATACGTATGCAGATAGAACGTTAAGTCAGAAATAATATACATATTATAATAACAACACAATATAAAATAACACATAACAAATATAATATTCGTAAAGTGAGTCATTGCAAATATTCATTTAAAGAGTAATAGCAATTTTCGTGTTAATATTGTTTCAGATGGATTTTAAATTTACCTCCATGAATCTGTTTAATATCCTCTGGTAATCTATCATACATATATCGTTACACATGTTACAGCCGGAGATTTTTCAAACAATGAGTATTTATACTGGTAGATGTGAACCTATATTCGTATGCAATCGAGTGCTGTGTTCATGTACATCAGCATTTAATTTATAAAGTAATTTATTATCTTTAACCCATAGACAACATTTATAAATCATTAGTGATGTACAAGTTAGCATTTTGTTGTTTTTAAAAGTAGATCTAAGAGAGTGACGTGGAGGTATGTTAAAAATAAACGTTGCTATCCATTTCACAAATTAAAAATTCGTTTTGCTTCACAGGATCTACCTAAAATCGTAGTGTTGTACTTGCACCAAGGCATAATACAAATCCAACAGATCCTTTTGGGAAATACAAGATTTTATATTTCGTATAGCAAAATACGCTTTATTTAATCTACAACAGATCATATTTATGTGAGCGCACCAGTCAAGATGCTCATCAACCATAATTCCCAAAAACAAGCTGCTTTTACTTGGAGTAAGAGTGATATCACCACATTTAAATTGCAATCCTTGAAGTGGTTTTCTCCTATTGAAATACACACATGTAGTTTTTTGTAAATTCAGAATGAGGTTGATATTATTAAAGTTTAGTGTTTAAAGGTGTATGTAGATTGTGTTTAATGAATTTAAAGCGATATGCCAATATAGGAAAACACTTAAATTTAATCATGGGTTACAAATACAGCGCAAACATTTCGTTAGTTAAGACAAAAACTGTTTTAACTAATGTCACTATCTATAGGCATAATCTATGCCTAAATACCATGCTACAGGACTCGTATTTCACTATTACAAGCTTAATTAAGTACCACCTGACGCCTGACCAGTCCTTACTAAATCATGTTTGCATCCAAATACTGGTTGTCAGTAAGCTTAAGGACACTAGATTACTATTCTCTTTAAATATAATGCTTATACTAACGACCATCTACTGCAAAAGTATTAGGTGGAAAGCGATCGACTAGGTAGGGAAAAAATACAAAGTTTATAAATGGTAGGTATTTATTAAATGCACAGATGAATCACATATACATAGATATTATAATAGCTATAAGTTTTCTATAACTAATTTGCTTTTGAAGATCAAAATTGCCGCGTGTTCTACGCACATCATAATGTAAATGCGATCGACTGTTTGAGCACCCTTGCCCTGACTGAATATGCTCGTTAACTCGTTCAGAAATTTAGCATATTCCTTGCGTAATTCGACATTTCTATTTAATTTTTTCTCTAGCAACTGAGGATAAATCGTTTGCCTGTAATTTTTGTGAATATAGGAGTGTAGCAAAAGGTTGTCTAAATAAACATATGCGTACTCATACTGGAGAAAAACCATTTGCTTGCAATTTATGTGAATACAGGAGTGTAAGAAAAGACAATCTGAAAGTGCATATAAAAACTCACAAATTTAAAGGAGCAGTTGGGGTTAAAAGTGACTTAGCCTTAAAAAAATAGCATTTAAAATTAAGATAACTGTTTTTTTTTTGTTTTGTGCAAAGCAAACACAAGTTACAGTTGTTACGTTGTTACTAATATTTTACAACGTCCAGTAAGGAATGTTTCTGCGGCTTGTTACTACAATAAATATTGGCAACAAATAAAGAATTTGCATGCAAGTGAACTACACTGACCGGCAAAGAAAACCGGCCACCTTGAAATATTTCACAAAAACACTTAAACGTTCATTAATTTAACTAAGGATTGGCATTAGGTTGAAGAACCATTCATTGTTGATACGACATGCACAAATTAGCTAAGAAAATAAGACAAATAAACTCAGAAATAAATTATTTAATTTGAAAAAAAAAGAAACAGTGCAAATCGATTTTCTTTTAATTGCAAAAAAAAAAGGTGGCTGTTTTTAATGGACCTTCTGGTAAATTATTATTAGCCTGTATGTCCTCCTCGAGCCTGAATTACGTCATTCAACCGTGATTTACGGTAACGTGTTAATGCTGTTGAGAAGAGAATCTCACCTGTTAACATTAAAACTAGGGGTATTTTGGAATGGAACAAGCATCTTAAAACATTGATAACTAAGAAAAATCAGCTTAGCTCTTTATTTAGTTATAAAATATGCGGTTAAGGGAACCCTTTATAAAATGTTTCAGAGTGGCCGGATTTTTTTGCCGGTCAGTGTAGTTTTTTTTTTAAATATTTGTTGAAATAAGTAAAGGAAATCTCTTTAGAGAATATTTCGAACTTACAAATTCCTTTCTAGCTAATAAAATTACAATAAAGATGCTTTGGAGATGTGATTTTATAGGATGCCGATAAACGATTGATTCACGCATTTCTTAGTTGCAACGAATATAGTGCAGTATGTTGTAAACATTTTTGAGTTTTTCCTGTTTTAACATTTGTTTTATTGCTTTATCAAGTATGTGTGTGTCATAGTATATCTATTGTGTTAAGAGTATCCACATTTAGATAAAACTGGTTTGATAACTACGATGAAAAATTGTATGTCACTTCCTCGTAAATTGGAAATAATTTCACTTTCACATCATTTAAAATTATCACCTTTATGTTGCCACTTGCCACTCATATTTCCCTACCAAGTGTAAGTGTCGATACCTTTACACTTTGCTTTTTAAATTGATTTCTGTAGTAATGATAAAAGTACTTGTAAGTTAAATTTCTAATATTTTTAACAAATTACCGAACTCCTCTAAAATATTAAACAACATATATTTATACAGGATGTTCAGTATCGTTATGTTCAAATTTTGGGAGCATAAAATACTAAAAAACAAAAGTGGTAGGTCGATCTTTATTCGTTCTGAAGTTACAGGCAGGGCCGCGTCAAGGCATGTTGGTACCCTAGGCATATTTTGTTTGCCGACCCCTCTAATTAAAAAATAAAATTATTATAACAGCATATTTTTATAAACAAAATAAAACTTCAATTCTGTGAACAGAAATAAAAAACATCTTATAATATTAAAAAAAGAAACAATACAAAATACTTTTTAACTTTGGCAATAAAAGGTAGGTAACTTATAGGTATGTATTAATATAGTAATATAAAGCATTAATGCACTTAAAAATAAATATTATTTGAAAAGCTCTTTTCCTAGACTTTTCTTCGGCGAAATCATTTATTACTTCATCATAACTTAACATTTTTTGTTACGTCGCATTCCGAAGATAAAATGGATAACGCATTAAGACGTTCTTGCTTAATGGTTCTCTAAAATTGTTTCTAATTCTTGACATTTTTGAAAATGATCTCTCAGATGATGTATTAGCAACTCGAATCGCCAAATAAATTCGCAACGTGATGTCGAAATTGGGAAATGTTTCTTTTAATCCACTTTCTCTTAAATACTTGCAAATTTCCAGTGGAGATTTAATTTTGTTATCTAAATGCGGCTTTAAATGAATGCATTCATGAATGAACGTAGCATCTAAATCTGTTTCGTTTTGTACTAACTTTTCCACTTCTTTAAGTATTGTTTCATTTTCCAAGTTCCAAAGATTTGTAAGGACATAAAATCGCTCATAGATATGTTGGTAAGCGTCCAGGCGTTATTTTAGATCTGTCGTCAGTGTATCTATGATGAATTAAAATGTCTCGATTTTCATTTCATCTCTGGCTGAAAACTGTCCTTCATCACCAACTCTGTCATCAAACTGAACCTTTCTTCGTTTCTTTCTGCCTTCTTTATATGTATTTGAAGGATTTTCTAATATATTTTTGACTTCTTCTTCGTAAATTGCAAAATTGTTTCTTATCGAGTTTAAATATTTTGTAAGTACTTCCAACTCTCGAACCACAGAGCCCAGCTCAAGCGCAGGACTACCGGAAAGCCTACGATTCGATACCACATGATTAACTACTTGAGCTATATAAAATACACCCAAAAATCAGAGGCATCCTAGAAAATTGTATGAAGAACTGGAATACTAAACTGGTCTGTGATGGTGAAAACATTGACAATATTCAGATAAAAAGAGATATCTTTCAGGGCGATTCTCTAAGCTCATTGTGGTTTTGTCTTGCCATAAACCCCCTTTCTACCCTTTTAAATAACACTCCATCTGGTTATAGAATAAACCCTAAACAAAACGATTCTAGAATATCTTACCTGCTGTTCATGGATAACTCGAAGCTGTATGTCGAGTCAAAAACACATTTACAATCTTTAATAGATATATTTTCAAAACATTCAGCAGGGATATAAAAATGTCATTTGGTATCGACAAATGTGCCGTAGTCAACATAGCAAAAGGAAAATAAAATATGTAGCAGAAGAAAACCCAAAATATTGACTTTAAGTTACTTGAGCCAGAGGAGACTTATAAATATCTAGGCCTTCCACAAGCTCTGGTAAGCTATTCTCGAAATCGGTCGATATTTATCGCAGGGTCGAAGTCGCACGGTAAACTGGTTTGGTATTCTCGAACGGCATTCGAATTCAATATCGAGTACTCGACAAATTCAGCGATGTCTTAGCTTATATCATCTCATTTATGCCGTTACGCAGGCGCCTTAGTTGTCTTTTTACACTGCACATGTTGTGCTACAGTAAATAAATCCTAAAAAACATAAAATTTTTACCAACATATCCAAAATTTATACAGTGAATTTATTTTATTATGTCGTTGCTATAGTTATTAACAAACCTTATATAGTGTAGGTACATACCGGGTGGTGACTTGGCCGACGCAGCATAGCAATTATAATGGTAAATCCGGATTGCCCAATTATTTGCTTCCCTAATTATTTTAGAGGAAAAATGTATTTAGGTTTTTTGTAGAGAAAAAAATTCTACATCCATACATACCATAACTTTTTAGTTTTTAGATTTCTGAAACCGGAAAATGTAAAATGCCAGTTTTAGAAAAATCATTGATGCCATGGAATTATGAAATCAAACAAACGTGCTTGCATTTGTCATTCCTGTTTGACGTCTGTAATTTACGATAAGCAATATCGCTTTTGAATATTGCCGTTTCATGTTTAGAATTCTGAGATCGGAAAAACTGGAAAATTAAAAATGGCACTTCTAGAAAAATCCTTTGGTATTATAAAATCAAACAAGCGCGCTATGACTTTCTACCACCTCCGTCATTAAATTCGACTTATAATAAAACCATGAAAAATATAACAGAAAGTGTAATTTTATTTATTTTAACAATAGGAACACATAGGTAATATTTCAACAAAACAAAAAACACAGATTACAACAAATGTACAAAAAAACCTAAATACACTTTTCCTCTAAAATAATTAGGGAAGCAAATAATTGGACAATCCGGATTTACCATTATAATTGCTATGCTGCGTCAGCCAAGTCACCACCCGGTATAGTAAATCACCATATAGTAAGAGCACTTTATTATAGCTATTAATATAACAAGAATATTATGCGATTTATAATAGACGAGGACGTTGCTAGGTGACAAGGCGCTAGGCGAGTCAACTACGCAACGTCGGAGTCGGTTTAAATCGCATAATATTCGAGTTATATTTACGCCGACAACATAACCGAACGCGAAAGTGCATGTTGGTGTGCTTGGTGTAAAAAGTGTGGAATAACCGAACGTAGCTTTAGAAATAAATATATGCTTCTGTCATTCTATTTTTTATTGATGTAAGAATGATTAATTAAAAGGAATAAAGGTGCTAGTAGTGAAAAAAATAGTATATAAACCACGGTATAGAATACTTTTCTCAACCTCTCAACTTATTTCCCTCCATACTTCGCATGTCGGTAAATAATACTGCTTGGCTGAGAAAAATGTCTTCTCTACCTTGGCATATAATATACTATTAATACACCAGACATTGTTTTGATTAATAAAGCCCTGAAAACAGCCGTTGTCATAGATATCGCATGCCCACTAACACATGACCTTGCTAAGACGGAATTTGAAAAAAGTAATAAATATGCAAACTTAGCAATAGAAATTAAAAATATATGACGACTTACCCAAGTTAAAATAGTTCCGGCAGTCATGTCCGTCACTGGGGTAGTAACAAAGAACTTCCTAACTTACCTGCAACAACTTACTCTTCCAAGAGGTTTACTGATCATAAAATATCAAAATTTATTTAGTTAGAACATCAACCGTTAATGCAGAAGATACCAGTAAAATGTAAAATTCTTTGTTTACCCTATAAGTTATTTACAAAGTTGTATGTGAAATCTTATTTATTTAAATGGATTTGTCCCTAATTCAATTTACAGAAAAAGATGATTCAAAATTTAATCAGTCACAATAGGTATATTCCATCTACTGTTAGGCACCAAGACGTATAATTCTTTCAATGCCCATATGTTTATTTATATACAAACTTAAAGGAATAATTTGAATTGAAATCAGTCACCTTGTTTGCAAGATATACATACTATTCACAATAACACAGCGAGACGTCATCTGCAGAATTCTAGACCTTGTTGTTTAATATTTTACAGGAGTTTGGTAATTTCTTAAAAATATTACAAATTTAACTTACAACTATTTTTATCATTATTATAGAATTTATTCAAAAAGTAAACTATACTATGAACCTATCAAAAGCTCTAGTTGTTCAATGAAAAATTAAGGTAAAGATATCGGCCCTTACACTTTGTAAGGAAATATGGCCGGCAACATAGAGGGTTAAAGCCTCCTACAAAATAAATTTTTTCGTGTCAGTTTCACGATAAAGGTGATAACTTTAAATGATGTGAAAGTGAAATTATTTCCAATTTACAAGTGACAAATATATAATTTTTCATTGCAATTGTTAAAGCACAGTTTTATGTAAATATTGACACCCTTAATACGTATAAATACGGATACATACATAATTAATGAAGAAATTTAAAAAGGAAAACCATGTAATGTGGCTTTTAGCTTGCTTTAAAATTTTTCACTTAAAAATGTTTGAAACATACTACATTATATTCTGAAGCTACAAAGTTTACTTTATTAATTTTAGGTTCCTATAATTTTAACCTTTTTGAGATTCGTTGCAACTAACAAATGCGTGAATCAATATCTCATCAGCACCCTACAAAATCACATCTTTGAGGCATCTTAAATTTTATTACCTAGAAAATAATTTAAAAGTTAAAAAATAAATGAAGTATTTTCTAAAGAGACTTCCTTTAATTATTTAAACAAATATTTAAGAAAAACTAGTCCACACGTTTGCAAATTCTTTATCTGCTGCTATTTGTAGCAAAGAACTGGCCAAACATCCCTTACACGACGTCATAAAAACTATCCCTTTAAATTTGTATCAGTATGAGTGCTCATATGTAATTTCAACTTGCTTTTAGTTATACTCCTGTATTCACACAAATTACAGGCAAATTGTTTTTCTCCCATATGAATATTCAAATGTCTTTTCAGATTACTATCAGATACACTCCTGTATTCACATAAATTACAGGCAAATGGTTTTTCTCCAGTATGAATATTCAAATGTTTTTTCAGATGGCTTTTATTTACGCTCTTGTATTCACACAAATTACAGGCAAATTGTTTTTCTCCCGCATGAATATTCAAATGTCTTTTCAGATTGCTATCAGATGCACTCCTGTATTCACATAAATTACAGGCAAACGGTTTTTCTCCAGTATGAATATTCAAATGTTTTTTCAGATGGCTTTTATTTACGCTCTTGTATTCACATAAGCTACAGCCAACTAGTTTTTCTCCTGTATGAATACGCATATGTTTATTCAGATCACCTTTAAATCCACTCCTATATTCACATAAATTACAGACAAATGGTTTTTCTCCAGTATGAATACACAAATGCTGTTTAAAATGGCTTTTAGAAGTAGTCTCATGTTCGCATACATTACAAATAAATGCCTTTTTTATTAAGTGCATCTTTTTATGAGATTGACGATTGGATCTACGAATCGCTCTGAATTGACATACGTCACCTGTAGAACTTTTTCCTCTATTTCTATTTTGGTCACCCTCGTCATAGGGATTACCTGTATCAGCTCTTTCGACATTTATTTTGTCCACTTTATGTACACTACTCTCTACAGTCGCAGTTTCCTCCCTCGTATTTCTTCCAAAGTGTTGCCTAAAATTAGTTTTACTTTCATTGAAGTAATGTTTTTGTTCCATATTGTAAGGGATATCATCACCGAATTCACTTTTTATGTCGTCCAAGTAGGGTTCAAGTTTGATTTCTTCTTTGACGATATCCCAATCAAAATCATATTCGAGATGGGGACGTTGCAAAAGTCCAAAACGTTTTTGTCCCATAATACCTAACTCCACAAATCTTTGTTTTACCGAATATTCAGAAACCCATCCCAACTTTATACCATATTGTATAAAACCCATCTCATTTAATATCCATATTGCTAAATTACAATATCCGCAAAAGCCCAAACTTGCATTTGCCCATATAGGAATGGTTTGAAACTTGGGTGAAAATATCATAGCACATAGAATACTGTAATATATAAAGTAGTTGTTAACAATAATTAGTATGGCTTTTCGATACTTGATGGCACTATCTTATATTATTTTTACATTTTCCCTACTGACCTATTGCCTTATTTCTAACTAAAAATAATAAATGCAGGGGCGTCGTTAGCCCGTTTTGTGGGGGGGGGGGGCAATTGATGTTTGCGCCCCCCAATCATAGCAAGAATAAATACCTAATAATATAAGGTATAATACATTAAAAAGTTTTTAGACTTTTTGGAATTTTTACTTTTTCTTTCAAGTGTTGTAACAGTAGAGCGGCGTTTTATGTAACCTACGTGCTAATAGACTTACGCTCAACGCTTAAAAAGTAAAGGAAAAGGAAATTGTTTCCGCTTCCAGAAATAGTGATACCGTTAAGTTCTTTTATCTAAATTGCCAACAGAATTTAAAATCTTAGAAATTGTAAGACTACCTAGCTTACTAGTTACAAGTTACAAATTTTAATTGGACTTTTCATACACTCTGTTGCATCAATGGAATGCGACGTTTCAGGGCGAACTATGCCTGAAGACGAGGGCAGATTCAGTCCCTGAAACGTCGCATTCCATTAATCCAACAGAGTGTATGAAAAGTCCAATTAAAATTTGTAATACAAACCTAGACCCACAAACTTTTAGAGAATAGTTAGCTTACTAGTCTTTGACGGTGGTATTAAATATTGGAAAGTCATAAATCATCCTTCTTGAGTTGAGCCTAGGATTAGCAGTTTGTTTACCAGTTTACCTACTAACACCGGAAACATTTAATAAAATATAGACAAAAAGTGGTTGATCTTTAAGTGTAAGTTTTAAGAAACTTATGAACATCGTAAATCCCCAAATGTTTTAAAAGATTAGTGTAGTACACTAGTACAGTTCTTGAAAATAGCCGAAAAAATTCAAGTAGGTAGTTTTGAAAGTTGGTACAGTTGTTTCTTGAGGTGTTCTGACGAACATACTAAAAATCCCTCGGAGACTTTTAGTATGTCGTGGTGAGCGGGGGGTGGAAAATTGCACCCCCCCCATTTGGATCTTCCTAACGACACCCCCGAATAAATGTTTTCGGAGAGGTCAATTTTGAATTGAATGAAAAAAGTAAAAATGCAAGAAACAAGACGGTTAGATGCTTTTTATGTTTTTAGTTTATCTTTTTGCCGTACATGTAGTTGGTAGTTGCAGTTTAAATTTGAAGTTTACTGGGGGTTTCGATCTGAAATATATCGAAACTTTAAGAAAGGTTACCAAATATCAGTTTTCAAAAACGTGAACATTTTATAGCAAAAAATACTTTAAACATCTTAACACATTTATTGCAGTACCTAATATGAATGAACTGCAGAACTGCTAATATTTTCTTATCGGATATACAGTAAATTTCAGAATAAAAACTTTGAATTATACAGGGTGGTCAATAAGTAATGGGATACAGACCAACAGTAGACGCGTGATGCCAAAAGATTGCGATCTATGTTAAAATGAATCCTTTGAAAAATACCTTAATGTACATTCTTATGATTCGCTTAAAGGATTTCTTCGGTCTAAATGTTTTTATAGCATAGATGAGTATTTGGCGTTTTAATCGTTTGCATTTTTCATTGTTTCTATTGTTTGCATTGTTTATTGTACATGACGTTCTATGTAATAATTTGATAGATAATAACATTATTATTATGATTTACCTAACACTATCTTAGTCCAAAAGTTAATATTTAAAGAGATGCAGGGTATCAAAGACAAATTTTGATTTTAATTGTTTGTGTAATTTCAAATTTTTTCGAAATATTGATATGAAAATTAAGGAAACTATCTTTTTTGGGACGGGAAATAATAATCCGCCCTCGATTTTAATGTAGCTCTTAAAAGAATCTTACTTTTACTATTATACCTAATATCTTAAAAAAGCTACAACTATTTGGTAGGTAGGTACTAAAAGTTAGAGCAGTTCTAATCGAAATAGTTATTTTTGTAACAAGTACCTAAAATCAAGTTTTTTGGGACGAATCGTTAGCAGATGAGTCCCAAAAAACGATTTAGCTGCGTGTTACAAACAACATTTTTTTGTTAAAGCTCCCAAAAACAGATTCAAACCTTTTATTATGTATGATTAATGTAATCAGAGCACATGTTACTATAGTAGTCCGCAAAAGGTTGCTATGACAACTTTTAGGGACTAGGCCGAAAATATAGTATTTTACGGACTTAAATTAGTGTCACTATAGTCATTGTATTTAGAAAATACAATGCTATAGTAACCAGACTTTTTGGGATTGAGTCCGGAAAAGACCCATTTTACGGACTTCAATGAGTCCGTAAAATAGCTACTTTTGGGAGCGTGTACTAAAAAAAGAATTTATTAAAGAATTGCGATGCATACAAAAAAACTAAAATGCTTTTCAGTTTGTGTTTAATTCAGAGCACCTCTGATAATTATTTTCAAAATCTGCCGATGAATGTTTATTAACTCTAAAGCTAAAGTCTAAGGGCAAGTTAACAAGTGAATTAAATCGCATTCAAGTATTTTTCATAAATAGGCGATATAAGAGCTATAAACAAAAGTTTCTTGACAGCGACGATGTGCCATATGAAATGAGGAAAAGGATGAGGAAAGTTGATAAAAAAACTTTGTAAATAACCAAAACGCATTAGCTATTTCGAGCATTCTCTGAATTTAGCAAGCAACATAGATAGAAATTCGAAATTCGAAATCATCCCTTAAGAGTTTGCACGTGTTCTTTCATTCTAGAATATTCTCATGTGGATTCGATATAACATACTTGATAATTACTGAAGTCATATTCTAAAAAGTCGCATTTCTCACCAGTAGTCTTTATATACAATTACAAAGTGTTAAGCAACAACAACAATTTACAAAATAATCGAATTTATTTTTTTTTCTAAATGCAAGTAAAAATAAAAACAACCAAGAATTGAAGAATGTCTGACGAAAATAAAAAAATCACATAATTATATTCTTTCCCCCATATCTAACCAGCTGAACGAAGAATTTAATCTCTGTACGAAAATAATATATTGTTTTTATTTGCTGACCCAAAATAATTCTTGGAATAAGCAGTTTGGTAATCCTACACGGCACACGGGTCATTTGCCCCATAATAAACACAACTACGCAATAATTACATCTGATTCTGATCGCAGATTTTGAAAAGGCAAGCAAAATTATTTTTCATGAAACATGCGATATCCCGACAGTGGAGGACTGTCAAAAACTTTTCAGGGTTCGAAGTTATTTTTAAAATAGAAAATTATTGATATTTAATTCGTTATTTGAAATAAGTATATTAAACCATATATATTTTTGAAAACGTCGAAAAGCGACCTATTTAAAGATGTCAAAGCCAACTACGTTGCCATTTGAAAAAACACAAGTTTATGTTATAACTCAAAACTTAATACGATTAAAAATCCAACATGATCATTAAATTCTACATGAAAAAGTGCCCTAAGATGTTTTTTTGTTCTTATCTCTACAAATAAACGAGTTATAAGCCCGAAAAGAATTTTCGAAAAATTCAATTTTCGCTTGTAGCTCGAAAACAAAATACGATATCAAATTTCGGTTTGCACCATTGAATTTGTCTCAAAAATTTGGCCCGAGACACCTTTATTACTTTTTGCGTAAAGAAGCTAGCCTGCAATCCCTTCGAAAATGGGCCATCCTGTACAGGGTGCCCAGGGTGGCCTATTTTAGATGTTTTTAAATGGGAAGTACCCTTAATATCAGAGATAGACAAAAACTGATGTCGAAGTCCAGGGCTCTTTTTTGATGTAGGTTCAAGTCTCGAATACAAAATTTCGCTATCTTTTGTTATTTTTTAGTTATAGCCCAAAATTCAAAATTTGGCCATATCGAAAACTTCAAATAACTCTCTTGGTTTTGAAGATATCCAAAAACGGTAAAAACATTCTACAGGCACTTTTTCAAGTAGAATACGCTAATCAATTCAGATATCTTCTAATTTTTATGCGGTCCGAATAAAAAATTGGCAAATATTTTTGTTTTCAAAGGCTCCGCGAATGATTGGATTACTTTTTACTCGTACCTACAGCCACAGTATAGAAAACAATTGTTTTCTATACTGTGCTACAGCTTTGAAATTTGTATGAGTCACAAGTCACAATAAGGAAATTTCCCACTATTACAAAATTGTGTCAAAACGAATTTTACAAAATGTTTAATTGCAAAAATATATTAAAATTTTTTTTTTATTATTTATTAAAATATTAAAGAATATTTTATCACACTGTGCGATTTTGTACCACTTAAATTTCATACGATTATTTTTATTTAAGTCAGTCAACTAAAAGAAAAATGTTTGTTATGTTTTTGTTTAAATATCTATGGAATTTATTTTATTGTGGTTATTACTGACAAATTTAAATAAACTGTGAAATTTACCTACCATTGTAATAAGAGGTAAATAATATAAAACGTAACGGAATTGATATTTGTGTGGTGTGGCGTCATCTAATATTATGATGTTATAACATTTTCTTTCGTAACGGCCATCAGAGCCAGCTATCGACGGGAAGCCGTAGTATAACTACAGTTTGAGAATATGGGCTTTTGGGAGGATGGTGCAACGACAGTATGGTACATAAGTAATATTGTAATTTGCAGAAATGGTCATTTAATAATAAGGATTTATGAAGATATTGGTAAAATCATATATGACTCCCCGAGATATGGTTGAATGTATAGGATGGATTTATGAGAATTTGGACTTTTATAGGCGTCTCTTCGAGATTACGCTTTGGATTTTTTTCAGACATTTGTTTATACAATTTCCTGTAATAAAACAAACCACAAAGAGTACGACAAATTGCTCTTGGTAATTAGTGACTAACCTGTAATTATTTAAAAATACATGTAAAAATGTGCGCACACACACACACACACGCACAAAACTCGAAGAAACAAGCGGATAATAATAATTGAGTAAATAATTCTTACTGGTAAACACCACAAATCACAACACCAAAAATAGGTTAACTTTTGGAAGTGGTTATTATATCGGCGCCGTAACTAGTTATAGTAAAAAGTAGGCTCTTAATTAAAAGATGATAGGTAGATAAAACGTATAGTTGAATGGAGACCTAGGCAAGCGCAAGAGGCTTGTAGTAGTAGAGGTAGACCTCCAACGACGGAACTAGACCGATGATCTAAATAGAATTTCAACAAACTGGACCCAGACTGGACAGAATAAAAGTAGGTTGAGGGAGGCCACTGTCCAACACTGGACGATTTAGGCCGGGAAAGAAGAATAAGAAGAAAACTCATGGGAATTTTCGCAAAACTGTTCACTTAAGTGTTGGTAAGACGCATCAAAACAACAAAGAGAGTAAATTATATTGAGTCAAATGAGACTGACGTGTAACTGCAACTATCGCTAATGGGATAGAGAAGTGCTTCCTCATTGGCCGACACGATACACTGTTCAACACTACAGTCAGAGTTTGTCGTTTATAGTTATCCTGTGTTATTTTTATTGTATTTTATTATGAGGAGTACACAGGTATGCCTGATTATTTAACAAAAACTGCATACTCACTTGATTTTATTGCAATTGCAACTTAAAAATAAAGAATACACTTCTTCCTATTTAGGTTCATATAATTTTAACCTTTTTGAGACTCGTTGCAACTCATAAAGGCGGTCGTGGCTCAGTTGGTTCAGCGTGCGTCTGACCACTGAGATGGCCCGGGTTCGATTCCCAGGGTCACGTATACACCGAAAATTCGTGGCCCCTTCCCTCGGAAGGCAATGGCAAACCACCGAGGTGTATTCTGCCTAGTAAAGTCCTCTCTGGAGTAGAAGTGCAAGCACTTCCGTGGTTCGGAGCCCACGTTAAGCTGTAGGTCCCCTATGTCTGTAGGCTACTTGACACGCACACCACAGGCATATGGAGAGAGGATCGGCAACGCCCTGTAAAGGGCATGCCACTCTAAGATGCAACTCATAAATGCATGAATCAATTTTTCATCAGCACCCTACAAAATCACATCTTTGAGGCATCTTAAATTTTATTACCTAGAAAAGAATTTAAAAGTTAAAAAATAAAAAAGTATTTTCTAAAGAGACTCCTTTAATTATTTAAACAAATATTTAAGAAAAACTAGTCCACACACTTCCAAATTCTTTATCTGCTGTCCATATTTATTCTAGTAAAGAGCTGGTGAAACATTCCTTACACGACGTCGTAAAAACTTAGCAACGGCTGTAACTTGTGTTTCCTGCAGTGGAGCACAAAACAAAAAACAAAACCAACTACCCCTTTAAATTTGTATCGATATGAGTGCTCATAATATGTAATTTTAACTTGCTTTTAGTTACACTCCTGTATTCACACAAATTACAGGCAAACGGTTTTTCTCCAGCATGAACACGCATATGTTTATTCAGATCACTTTTAGTTCCACTCCTATGTTTACATAAATTACAGGCAAACGGTTTTTCTCCAGTATGAATATTCAAATGTCTTTTCAGATTGCCCTCAGTTACACTCCTGTATTCACATAAATTACAGGCAAACGGTTTTTGTCCAGTATGAATACGCATAATATGTTTATTCAGATCACTTTTAGTTCCGCTCCTATGTTTACATAAATTACAGGCAAACGGTTTTTCTCCAGTATGAATACGCATAATATGTTTATTCAGACCACTTTTAGTGCCACTCCTATGTTTACATAAATTACAGGCAAACGGTTTTTCTCCAGTATGAATATTCAAATGTTTTTTCAGATTGCCCTCAGTTACACTCCTGTATTCACATAAATTACAGGCAAACGGTTTTTCTCCAGTATGAATACGCATAATATGTTTATTCAGATCACTTTTAGTTCCACTCCTATGTTTACATAAATTACAGGCGAACGGTTTTTCTCCAGTATGAATACTCATAATATGTTTATTCAGACCACTTTTAGTTCCACTCCTATGTTTACATAAATTACAGGCAAACGGTTTTTCTCCAGTATGAATATTCAAATGTCTTTTCAGATTTCCCTCAGTTACACTCCTGTATTCACATAAATTACAAGCAAACGGTTTTTCTCCAGTATGAATACGCATAATATGTTTATTCAGATCACTTTTAGTTCCACTCCTATGTTTACATAAATTACAGGCGAACGGTTTTTCTCCAGTATGAATACGCATAATATGTTTATTCAGACCACTTTTAGTTCCACTCCTATGTTTACATAAATTACAGGCAAACGGTTTTTCTCCAGTATGAATATTCAAATGTCTTTTCAGATTGCCCTCAGTTACACTCCTGTATTCACATAAATTACAGGCAAACGGTTTTTCTCCAGTATGAATACGCATAATATGTTTATTCAGATCACTTTTAGTTCCACTCCTATGTTTACATAAATTACAGGCAAACGGTTTTTCTCCAGTATGAATACGCATAATATGTTTATTCAGACCACTTTTAGTGCCACTCCTATGTTTACATAAATTACAGGCAAACGGTTTTTCTCCAGTATGAATATTCAAATGTTTTTTCAGATTGCTCTCAGTTACACTCCTGTATTCACATAAATTACAGGCAAACGGTTTTTCTCCAGTATGAATACGCATAATATGTTTATTCAGATCACTTTTAGTTCCACTCCTATGTTTACATAAATTACAGGCAAACGGTTTTTCTCCAGTATGAATACACAAGTGCTGTTTAAAATGGCTTTTAGAAGTAGTCTCATGTTCACATACATTACAAATAAATGCCTTTTTTATTAAATGCATCTTTTTATGAGATTGAAGCTTGGATCTATGAGTTGCTCTCAATTGACATACGTTACCTGTAGAACTTTTCTCTCTATTTCTATTCTGGTCACCCTCGTCATAGGGCTTAACTGTATCAGCTCTTTCGACATTTATTTTGTCCACTTTATGTACACTACTTTCCACAGTTGCAGTTTCCTCCCTCGTATTCCTTCCAAAGTTTTGGGTAAAATTAGTGTTAGTTTCATTGAAGTAATGTTTTTGTTCCATACTGTAAAGGATATCATCGCCGAGTTCACTTTTTATCTCGTCCAAGTAGGGTTCAAGTTTGATTTCTTCTTTGACGATATCCAAATCGAAATCATATTCGAGATTAGGCTTTGGATTTATTTCAGACATTTTTTTATACAATTTTCTGTAATAAAACAAATCACAAAGAGTATTACATATTGCTTTTGGTAATTAGTGACTAACCTGTAATTATTTAAAAACGTATCCCTGCATGCGCACACACACACGCACAAAACACGAAGAAACAAGCGGATAATAATAATAACTGAGTAAATAATTCTTACTGGTAAAAACCACAAATCACAATACTGCAGTCATAGCAATAACATAAAAATAGGTTAATTTTTGGAAGTGGATATTATATCGGCGACGCAGACGATTTTATTCAAAGTAACTTAGTAACTATCGTCGCCTGCGTTGATTAAAAACTCCGCAGGCGACGGTAACTATACTCCATTTTGTTTAAGATTGCAGTAGGTGGCGCTGCGAGCAGAGACCGATTTACACAGGTACATTTTCAAATAGTAAAATATTATAACAACGATAATCAAACAAATCAAATCCAAATCACAAAACACAATAGGGCCGATTGCATGAAAGATTATGTCATATTGACAGATTGCAAATAATTGCGCCCCGTATGTTTTTACAAGGCAGTCTTTTATGTTTAAGTTATTAATAGCCGTTTTCAAATAATTTTCACTGTTGTAAACTTGGTTGCGGTTTTAACCAATCACAAGCAAGGTCACTTGCTCCCTATCTTATTCCAGACTGCAATCTTTAAAAAAATATAGTAAACTTTTAGAGTGTTGTGGAATTGCGCGCACAATATGCTTCTATCATATTTGGCTTATTTGTCATTTATTAATTGTCATATTAACATTGCACTGGTGTTAAAATCGTCTTGAAAATGACTCTTACAACTGAGGAAAAAGTGTTGATAGTGGAACATTATTTTCGCTCATACGGAAATGGACGAGATAATGGCACAAGTTTGAGACAAGTCCCAGAAAAATATCGACAAGAGTTCAACAAAGAGGCCCCAAGTAAAAGTGTAATGTTAGCAGTTGTTGAGAAATTTAGTCGCACTGGTAGTGTGTTGTGTCAGCGCAAGGGCTCTTCAGGTTGTCGAAGAACAGTTCTTATCAACAATAATCAAGGGCGCGTTCTTGATCAGGTCATACGGTCTCCGAAAAGAAGCCTTTGACGAACCGCATTTAAACTGAATATCAGTGAAACATCCGCCAACAAATATTGAAGAACTACGACAAACGATAATATCCTATTTTCAGCAACTGCAGCAACCACTGTTTAGAAATATGGTCAACGATCTGCAAAATCGTTATGAAGCTTGTTTGCGCCGCAGTGGTACACATTTTGAACATTTAAATTATAAAAATTAAAAAATAAATACAATTTTCATTTTCGGTACTGTTTATTTTGCTGAATACTGTAGTAGAAATCACGTAAAAAGTAGAGTCTTATAAAAGATGATAGGTGAATTGGTGAATAAAACGTATAGTTGATTGGAGACCTAGGCAAGAGGCCTGTAGACTGTAGAAGAAGAGGTAGACCTCCAACAATGGAACTAGCCCGATGACGTAAATTGAATTTCAACAAACTGGATCCAGACTGTACAGAACAAAAGTTGAGGTTGAGGGAGGCCTATGCCCAACAGTGGACGATTTAGGCATTTAGGCCGGGAAAGAGGAACAAGAAGAAAACTCTTAAGGGAATTTTCGCAAAACTGTTCACCTATGTGTTGATAAGACCCATCAAAACAACAAAGAGAGTAAATTATATTGAGTCAAATGAGACTGACTTGTCAATATCTTGTATCGGTAGTGGGGTGGATAGAGAAGTGCTTTCTCATTGGCCGACACGATACACTGTTCAACACTACAGTCAGAGTTTGTCGTTTATAGTTATCCTGTGTTATTTTTATTGGGCCGTATTCTGATCTTATGTTTAAAGTTGTCTCTAACTAAAGTCGTGTTTAGCGTAAACATAAAACGATATAGCTTTATATAATTTTATATGTGTATAGCAGAGATACACGATGTTGCTATGGTAATTAAACATGACGTTAAATTTAAATATGAGATCAGAATACCGACCATTGTATTTTAGATGCTGCATGTATTGACGAGTACACAGGTATGCCTGATTATTTAACAAAAACGGCATACTCACTTGATTTTATTGCAATTGCAACTTAAAAATAAAAAATACATTCTTCTTCTTCCTATTTATTCCTAATCGAACATAGGGGCCTAGGGCGATTCAATAGCACACAAACACTGAAATTCTGTGTTGTATAGGGTTAAGTGTAGAATAAATAAAACTACTGGTTACGATAGTAACAGGAAGTAGAGACTGGTTTATTCTACCATCAAACATACCTGAGGTTAGCCGATCATGCGTTACATATCCCCTTTTTACAAAAGAAGAAACTAGAAACTAAATCTAACTTACAAATCTATCCGTGCAGGTTTTCTTATCATTCTATCGCTCCTGGTTTGAAGATTACTGCTACTTGTCTCTACGTTAACATTATTTTACGAGAGGCTAAAACCTCCACACGGCTGCAAGGTTTACGTAAGCGCACCCCGCTAGTCATTATTTTCTATTGCATCATCCGTATTTGGTACAATTTCAACAAACTTTAAATCAGAATTATTAAGATTACAATTTTCCCTTAAACCTAAGTTTACATTGTTTTCTATATGATTTTTATTTTGATTTGGTATAACTTGTACAAACTTTCTATTAAAATATAGTTACATTCTTATCAGATCTTATTTTATATGATCTACATCTGTTTTTATTGACTACTGTTCCAAAACTCCAGTTTTGTTTTGGTGTTTCCTGAAATCTAACTCTAGTTCCAATTCCAACAGCTATCGGTTTTAAAGGTTTGGTGTGCATGTCATAATACTGTTTCTGGTTTTGTTGCGTTGTTAATATATTTATGTTATATCTACTGAAATTAACTGGTTTCGGAATTTATTGTTTGTTAGAAATAGGTAAAATGTCACGAAGTTGCCTTGACATTAATAATGTTGCTGGAGTATTACCTACCCAAATTGTCTAATGGGAGTATTAAGGTATGTTAATAACGTTAGATATATATTATACAAATCTTTTTTGTCGTCATAGACTTTTCTCTTTATCTTTTTTAATGTTTGTTTGGCACGCTCCACCATTCCGTTGGACTGGGGATTTCTAGGACTACCAGTAATATGTTTGAAATCCCCTTCTACTAAAAATCGTTTAAAAGTGTCAGAACTAAATTGTGGACCATTGTCCGAAACAACGATACCTGGGATTCCTAAACGTGCAAAAATTGATTTTAAATAAGTGATTACTGTTCCTGAAGTTGTATTATCATTAAGTTTCATTAACTCTACCCATTTAGGTACTATAATAATCAATAATTAATAAATACATAGTAGGCCCTAAATATAAAATATCCATTCCTACTTTATACCAATGAATTTCTGGTATTTCATGGGGTATCATAGGTTCCGAAGCAGCTGAATTTGAATAACTCAAACATAAATGACAGTTTATTCTCTATTTGTTTTAACATTCCCGGCCAAAAGAATAAATTATCTGCTCGATTTTTACATTTTACTACACCTAAGTGACCATAATAATTTCTATTAATAATTTCTTGTCTCATTTTCGTAGGAATTAATATCTTTTATCCTTTAAATAATAATCCATTAGCTTTTACGAGCTCAATGATTCTGTATGTTTAGATTCCCACCAGAAAATTGTATCGTTTTTTAACAATTCTCTTAGTTGAGAAGTTGCGTTTGAAAATTTTGGAATAAATTTCCCCACATATGTGATCTTTTCAGCTCCTGTAGTAGGTAACTCTTGATTGTTCATCGGTCTATACCTATTCATTTTCGCCTATTTTAACTGGTCCTAGCACTTTTCTTATTAACTTTCTTTCAGCTATTCTTATTAGCTGCTCCTCCTCCCTCTTTGTGATTGTCATTACTTCAGATGCATACATCATTATTGGCCTTATTAATCTTTTATACATTTTAATTTAGTATGTTTTGTCAGGATTTTATTTTTGAGAACTGTTCTATTGGCATTGTAGGCGTTATTCGCTATTTATTATTTTCTCGTTGATGTCGTTTGTTCTATTTCCTTTGTTATTGTGACTCCCAAATATTAAAATTGGACACATCTTCGAATTCTCGTCTTCTGATTCTTGCCGTTCCGTTTCCTATTTCCTCCCCTATCCTCATCAGTTTTGTTTTCATCCCTATTTTTTCGCCCTCTCTAATTATCTCTTCCAATATTTGTGCCATTATGTCTCTTCTTTTCGTTACTACCACCAGTTTGTCTGCATAAGCTTCTATTTGTCCCCTCCCCTCGTTCTTATCATTCCTTTATTTACCATTCTGGTTATAAATTCTATGGACATGTTAAAAAGTGATGTGGAGAGTACTTACTGTTCCTTTAAGTTTGTATAAAAAGACGTTCTTGAAAAACATTTGGGCATTGAAAGAATTATACATTTTGGTCTCTAACAGTACAGTATGAGTGATTACAATTCGAATCTTTATCTGTAGATTGAGTTAGGGACAAATCCGTTCAAATAAATAAATCTCGCATACAAGTAGTAGTGGTACAGTAGTTACAATAGTGGGCTTAACACATAAGCCTATTTTTGGTTAAAATTCGGTGGATTCGTTATTTGGCGTTTTTACTTTATTTCTGTTGTTTTTATATAGTCCTCTTTTTTCTAGGCTTCCCCATACATCTTTTGGCCCGATAGAAACCCTTTCTTAAATCCATAAAACAAATATGCATTTCTTTCCCTTTTTTAAGTAATTTTTCTGATAGCTGTCTCATTATAAATATTAAGTCTTGAGTGCTACTGTTTTTTCTAAAACCATACTGCGATTCTTCTAGGGATGGTTCTAATTTTTCCCTTAACCTGTTTTCCAATATCCTTGTTAAGGTCTTGCGCTTGCCTGGTATACTTGTTAGTGATATTCCCTTATAGTTCGAACACTCAATCAATTGTATTACCTGTCGACCTACAAGTATTTACGTTTGTAGGAAAAATAGCGAACGACATGTCTTAAACGATTTTATTCCGAACTTGTAGTTTGTAGTACGACGTATCGTACAACCGATTGTTGGAGCTGTGGGCTGTTTTAAACTGCTTTGGGTTACTTAGATGTGATACCTATTTACTAAATTTTGACATTCTTTGGGTATAAATGAATTTCGAATTTGAGTGAGCTGTTCTTTTAATTCAGAGACGGTTCTGGCTGGATTATTGGGTCAACCTAGCAATTTAATATCATATTGCGACAACCATCCTTTAACTATTTTAGCCTTAGAACAGCATAAAAAATGCCTTTTGCAGTGTATAATTTTTTAGCTTCTCAAGCAGACTTTCAACCCTATATCATTAAAAGCGGGAAATTTTATTTTTTGGCATTGACAATGGATTGGATATGCTTTATTTTTAATCGTCAAAATCATATTTAGGCTATCCTCACACAAACCTCAAATCTTGACTTATCACTGCACATCACACTATCCATTGTGTTCGTATCCAATTTACACGACTTTTTGCTGAAATCAATCTACTATTTTTTGATTCATCATCAACAACGGTTTTGCTGTTGCCTAAAAGTTCAGTGTCTTCGAAAAAATTCACAAATTGCTTTGAAAAAGCTTACATCATAAGAGTTAAAACTCAATTTTTTCAACAGCCCTAAAACAAGTAGACCTTGTAAATGTTTCTATTCAAGGACTAATGTAAAGACATCGTTTACAGTAATCTGGACATTTGTATGTGCAGTCCCAAAAATGCCCCACATCCCACATTGTGAAACAGTAGAAACGAAGACTGTACTGATTTTAACATCACCAAACTTAAGTCAGATTTCTATAAATTTTCTTTAATTTTTCTTTTATTCTGTACAAGTTCTTTAGATAAAATTTTAGAGTTGTCCCAGTGGATTAAAGAAACAGCTTGTATATTTTATTTATATTTCCGTCATTTTATTCCAAAATAGGGGTGTTATTATAATAACACGTGTTATCACCGCGAGCCCTAAGCATAGCTTCCATACGTCTCCCATGTTTTCGATGACGTTGTCAATGGTTGCTCGAGGCAGATTGTCACATTCTTCCACTAGTGCAGCCGCTAGTTCTTCCGTGTTTTGTAATGATGGATTTCTACCGTTGATCCGTCATCCCAGTATGTCCCATATATGTTCGATGGTATTCATGTCTGGGGAACCTGCGGCCCAGTTCATGGTAGCAATACCAACTTTAAATAAGAAATTTGAAACACAGCGAGCAGTTGGTATGTGACCGGGCGTTATCGTGCATTAAAACAAAATCATCCCCTATGAATGAGGCAAATGGCACTACATGTTCTTCCAGGATGTCTGTAATATAACGTGCAGCTGTCAGAGAACCTCATTGAATTAGTACTAATTCAGTGGGTGTTCCCAAACATATCCCACCCCAAACCATAAATGAGCCTCCTTCATATATGAGACCGTGGAAACAATGTTGCACTGTGAATATCGCTTCCCATGTTGCCTCCACACTTTTTCTTTGCCGTCAATTGCGTTTACGCAAAAGCGGCTTCCGTCCGTAAACAAAACTTTACCTCATTGTCATAAATCTCAAAATCGGTGTTCACGTGCAAACTCCAATCTCGCTATGCGATGCAGTACCTCAAGTTTGGGATCTTTTGTGGGAACTTTTGACTTTAAGCCAGCTTCATTAAATTTTCGCCTTACAGTTCGTTCACTTACACACACCTGACGTACATCTTCTAGGGCATTTCTGGCCTGGACAGCTGTTACACGTCGATTTCTCAGAGTCTGCAACAGAATAAATCGGTCGTTCCTTGCAGTAGTCGCTCGTTTTTTGCCTTGGCCACGTCTTCGTACGTAAGATCCAGTTTGTCTGAACCTCTGTACATAGTGTACCTACATACATTGCGATGAACAACATAGACTGAAACACTGAGGAGTTTGTCCATCGACCTGTAGGTTTGGCTACTTTCGATCATTGTTACTGCTCTGGCGACATCAGTGGCCACTAAATTGGTCATTTTTGATTTTAACCTCTTAGAATTGCAGCAACAACAACAAAAACAGAGATTATTGTTAACTCTTGATCTAAAGTCAACACGAATTAAACACTCATATTCAACAGAACGAAACACCAAGCAACATGTTAACAATAGGATAAATGACAATAAATCTTTATTGGGTGGCTAGATTTAAGTGCTATATCGCCATTTGTTATTTGTTGTACATGTTGAACTAACAATACAAATATAAAAGCCATAGTATTCCAACTTTCTTTAAAACATGACATTCTTCTAATGTTCCCCTAATTTTGCCGGTGTGTGTATATTAGTTTTCCGACAAACGTTTAAAATAGTTATTTTCCGACAAACATTTAGGAATGTTACTTTCCCACACTCATTTTGCGTGCGGGAAAGTCCACTTTCCCGCACGGAGTGCCGGAAAGTGACAGCGATTTCTGAAAAATCAGAAAATCGCATAGCAACCATCCTTACTAGATTATTACTTTAAAAGGAAATGGCAAATTTGACATCTTGAAAACTTACAAAATGACAGTTTAGGACGATTCCTAAACGTTTGTAGGAAAAACGTTGTTCATAACACGTGCGGGAAGAGCGATTCCGAAACTCATGCAGGTACAGAAGTTCGAATCGGTCGGTCGTAGATGGTCGTTGCAGTATGACGGGGTGCATTTAAATATACTGGTTTAAAAAGTTGATCAGTTGAGAACGGTCGAAGTAAGAACTCTGTCTGACACCCGCCGTATAAATTCGACGTGCAAATGCATTTCCAAATGTTGCATTAAGCCCGCCGGACAACCTAACCTAAATCCTTTTTAAACGCAAGTCATTTAAAAATATGATCGAATACGGACAATTTCCTCCTGTAGAAATTTTAGTTTTGCTCTGTGTTATACCAAAACTGGCTCCAAATACGTTAAATATCTATAAGTTTTATTAGGGCCTGATTTAACATTTTTCTTATGGGAATTTACATGGATTCTTTTTTGTTTGGAATCAGTTCGCTCGCGCCATGGGCCTGTGACGTCACACTTTTTCTGTCTAGTCATGACCAACTGCATCTATACACTCCGTAGATGCAGTTGGTCATGGTCTAGTTTCAAACATTTTTTAAGCTGTCAAAGTAGTTACAGGAACTGCTTACAGTGGTTGCCATATATATATATATATAGCACAAATATGTAAAGCTGTTTAAGTGTAAAAAATGCGAAACGGTAAGGCCTTATAAGGGAGGAAGCTCCTATTGATACAATTGGCCTTGCGAGTAACCCTACTGCAATATACTGTGTTCATAGTCAACTAGATCTGTGACTTTTTTAATCGTCTTGTATATTCGTCTACGGCGATAGGCGCCGATATAATAACCACCTCCACGACCGCCACAAGTTAACCCATTTTTCCGTTTATTTGTTTACTGCTGCCTACTGCCGAGTGCTGTGTTTACCATCAAAAATACTCAATTATTATTATCCCCTTTTTGCTTAGTGTATTGTGTGTGTGCGCAGGGATACATTTACAGGTTAGTCACTAATTACCAACCGCTGTTTGTAATACTCTTTCTGATTTGTATTATTATAGGAAATTGTATAAAAAAATGTCTGAAATAAATTCAAAGGATAACCTCGAATATGATTTCGATTTGGATATCGTCAAAGAAGAAATCAAACTTGAACCCTACTTGGACAATATAAAAAGTGAATTTGGTGATGATAACCTTTACAATACGGAACAAAACTTCAGTGAAACTAACACTAATATTAAACTAAACTTTGGACAAAATAGTAGCGAGGTAACTGCTATTAAGAAGAGTAGTGCATATGAAAATGTCGAAACAACTGATACAGTTAATTCATTTGACGAGAATGACCAAAATAAAAAACCATTTACTTGTAATTTATGTGAATACAGGAGTGTAACTGAAAGAAATCTGATAAGACATATGAGTATTCATACTGAAGAAAAACCGTTTGTTTGTAATTTATGTGAATACCGAAGTATAACCAAAAACCAGCTGAAATTGCATATGAGTGATCATACAGGAGAAAAACCATTTGCTTGTAATTTATGTGAATACAGGAGTGTAACTAAAAGCAAGCTGAAATTGCATATGAGTAGTCATACAGGAGAAAAACCATTTACTTGTAATTTATGTGAATACAAGAGTGTAACTGAAAGAACTCTGAAAAGACATATGAGTATTCATACTGGAGAAAAACCGTTGGCTTGTAATTTATGTGAATACAGAAGTGTAACTAAAAACCAGCTGAAATTGCATATTATGAGTAATCATACAGGAGAAAAACCATTTACTTGTAATTTATGTGAATACAGAAGTGTAACCAAAAACCAGCTGAAATTGCATATGAGTAATCATACAGGAGAAAAACCATTTACTTGTAATTTATGTGAATACAGGAGTGTAACTAAAAGCAAGCTGAAATTACATATGAGTAATCATACAGGAGAAAAACCATTTACTTGTAATTTATGTGAATACAAAAGTGTAACTGAAAGAAATCTGAAAAGACATATGAGTATTCATACTGGAGAAAAACCGTTTGTTTGTAATTTATGTGAATACAGAAGTATAACCAAAAACCAGCTGAAATTGCATATGAGTATTCATACTGGAGAAAAACCGTTTGCTTGTAATTTATGTGAATACAGAAGTGTAACCAAAGACCACCTGAAAATGCATATGAGTAATCATACAGGAGAAAAACCATTTACTTGTAATTTATGTGAATACAGGAGTGTAACTAAAAGCAAGCTGAAATTGCATATGAGTATTCATACTGGAGAAAAACCGTTTGTAATTTATGTGAATACAGAAGTATAACCAAAAACCAGCTGAAATTGCATATGAGTGATCATACAGGAGAAAAACCATTTGCTTGTAATTTATGTCAATACAGGTGTGTAACTAAAAGCAAGCTGAAATTGCATATGAGTAGTCATACAGGAGAAAAACCATTTACTTGTAATTTATGTGAATACAAGAGTGTAACTGAAAGAACTCTGAAAAGACATATGAGTATTCATACTGGAGAAAAACAGTTTGCTTGTAATTTATGTGAATACAGAAGTGTAACCAAAAACCAGCTGAAATTGCATATGAGTAATCATACAGGAGAAAAACAATTTACTTGTAAGTTATGTGAATACAAGAGTGTAACTAAAAGTAATTTGAAAATACATGTGAGTATTCATAGAGGGCAAAAACTGAGTACTCATACCGATACAAATTTAAAGGAGTAGTTGGGGTTAAAAGTGATTTAGACTTTTAAAAACAGCATTTAAAATTAAGATAACTGTATGTTTTGTTTTGTGCTACACTGCAGCAATCACTAAGTTTATTATGATATCCTATAAGGAATGTTCCGACGGCTCTTTACTATGATAAATGTGGGCAGCAGATTTACACGTATGCCGACTAGTTTTTCTTAAATATTTGTTTAAATAAGTAAAAGAAGTCTGTTTAAATACTTTATTTATTTTTTAACTTATAAATTCCTTTCTAGCTAATCAAATTACAATTAAGATAAGCAAAGATGTGATTTTATAGTGTGTAGTTACTCTGAAGATGCAACTGATAAATGATTGATTCACATATTTCTTAGTTGTAATGAATCTCCAAAAGGTTAAAATTTTATGAATATAAAATTAATAAAGCAAACTTCGTAGCTTCAAAATAGAGTGTAGTACAGCGATTTCCAACCTATGATACGCGTACCACTGATGGAACACGATGGACTTACAGGCCATTCGCAACAGATTTAAATAATTAAAGCATTAGTTTCGGAATCGCTAACTTCCCGCACTTGTTATGAAAATAACTATTCATTAGTGTTATGTTGTGCTTGTTAGGATAAATAACTCGAGTGGTGAGTAGTATGGAGCGAATGTATAAAAGAAACTATACCACCTAATGTTCATACAACTTATATTTTCACTGTAACTGGATAACTACATTTATGCGTGTGCAACAACTCACGCCATTCTTAACATGCCCTCTTATACGGGTGATCGTATAACAATGACCTTGCCGCTCTATTGTAATGACTTGCTCAATTACGGTTTGCCGCTTCATAGTTCAGTTTCTAAGTTGGTAGCGCCGCTGCCTTGAAAATGCAGTCAAACATAAACAAATTAGCATAACCTCAAAATTAACAATAAAGGAAATTTATTTACACACCCATTTGAAATAATTAAAACATTCATTTAATGCTTTATTAATTTTTGTTACAGAAGTTGTTCAAAATGTTCACCGTTTACCTCTAAACATAAATTAATTCTACGCTTTAAATTATCAAAAATATTGTGTAACATTTGTTCGCTAATATTGTTGACTTCTCGAACAATCCCTTCTTGCAGTTCTTCTAGCGTATGTATCCTATTTCGGAATATATTATTTTTTATAGTACCAAATATCGAATAGTCCAGGGGGGACAAATCTGGTGAACGTGGTGCCCAACGATCTTTACTTATCAATCGATCCCCAAAATATTGATGCAGATACTGAAGTGTCGCACGTGCAGTATGAGCAGTAGCTGAATCTTGCTGGAAGTACCCATTTTGTAGCTCGTCATCATGAAGCTGTTGAATAAAAGGTTCCAAAATAAGTCTTCGGTAACGGTCAGCAGTAATAGTGTCGTGAAATACGATTGGACCAATTACTCGTCTCCGGGAAACTGCAATCCACACTCCTAGTTTAATGGGGTGCAATGACATTTCTTGAAATTCGTGTGGATTTTCTGTAGACCAGTGTCGAAAATTTTGCGAATTTACGTATCCACTAAGATGGAACCACGCCTCATCCGAAAAGAAAGTAAGGTCCAGTATATCATCACGGTTGAGGTTAGCATTAAACCATTCGCAAAATTCTACACGTCATTGAAAATCGGGAGGCAATAACTGTTGCATGACCGAAACTTTATAGGGATGCATGTGCAGTTTTCGTGTAGCTTTGTGACAGGTACCGTACGATAAACCTAAAAAAGCAATACGTAGATTACATAGGTAATAAAAACTCGTTACAGTGACTTATAACTAAATTACCTGGTTGCGCAGACAGTTTTCGTAAAGATTTATGCGGACTAACATCCAATCGTTCCCGCACATTCGCCAAAACTTCTTCTGTTAAAACAGTTGGCCTGCCACTCCTGCCAGTAGGGTGCTTCTTATTAGATTCAGTGCCAGTCTCTCGAAAACGATTAACAATTCTATTTACAGGTCTTGCGAAAACATCTTCGTCGAACTCAAATTCTGGAAATTTTATACAAAACTGTGCTTTGCAAGAAATAATCGAGTATTTCCACTCCCCGTTGGTTTCTTCGCCTGTTCGGAAATAAGATTCAACCATAAATCTTTCCTGCTGCTCAGAAAACGGCATTTTATAGAAAGTTAACCTAACAAAATTGGAACATAATATTTACCGCTATAAATTGGAATTACATGTAAAACTTACGAGTCAAGGATATTCCTGGAACTGGTAGTCGTGAAAACGACTGTTTTGTAAAGAGTAAGAGGCTTCAATATGCAAAAACGGCGAAAATAAACTAACACAACCAACTCGTAACGAGAATGAAAAGGAGTAAGTGATACCAACATCACCAACCACAAAATTTTACTACTAAACCAGAACAAGTGTAGAGCAGCAAAACACCATTTTTTCTGAATTCAGCACCTCCACGCTATAAAGCGGCAAGGTCAATGTTTTACGATCAGTCTGCCAAACTTAAATCTAAAACAGTGTTGCCATGCTTTACATACACTACAATTAGTTCTATATCTGTACCTTCAACGGCTCCAACCTCTTTTACCTTTCGGTGTCGAGGCTGGTCGTTAGCGTAGGTATGCGATTTTTACGAGTGTAATGCACAACCCGGCTCGTCTCTGCGAGTTATGTGATTAGTGCGCCGTTTAGTAGGTACCTACATACTGCCCCATGTGGTTGATTAGTTAATTCATATAATTTAATTTCAGAGACGGGTGGCGAAAATCCCAATGAAGCAATATAAAATCATAAAATGTCAAACTCGCTACAACAATCCTTTAGAAAATATTTAAGAGTCTACTTTTCATAGTCGACTAGATCTATGATATTTTTAATCACCTTGTATATTCGTCTACCGCGTTGGGCGCCGTTATAATAACCACTTCCAAAAGATAACCATTTTTTTTGTTAATTACTTACTGATGTGTTTACAAGTAAAAATACTGAATTATTATCATTTTGTTGCTTAGTGTTTTGTGTGTGTGCAGGGATACAGTTTTATATGTGTTTTAAAATAATTACAGGTTAGTCACTAATTACCAAATGCTATTCGTAAAATTTCATATGATTTGTATTATTATTATTACAGCGCAATGTCTGAAATAAATTCAAAGGCTAACCTCCAATATGATTATGATTTCGATATCGTCAAAGAAGAAATCAAACTTGAACCCTATTTGGACGATATAAAAAGTGAATTAGGCGATAATATCCTTTATAATACCGAACAAAAACATAACTTCAATGAAACTAACACTAATATTAGGCAAAACATTGGACGCAATACGAGGCTGAAAACTGCAAGTATAAAGAGTAGTAAACATGAAACCGATAAAATAGAAGTAGAAACAACTGATACAGTTGATGTGAAGTTGAATATGAGTAGTTACACTATAGAAAAACCATTTGCTTGTGATTTATGTGAATATAGGAGTGCACAGAAAAGCAATCTGAAATCGCATATGAGAACTCATACAGGAGAAAAACCATTTGCCTGTACTTTATGTGAATATAGGAGTGTAACTAAAAATTGTCTGAATATACACATGAACATTCATACTGGTCAAAAACCGTTTGCTTGTAGTTTATGTGAATATAGGAGTGCACAGAAAGGCAGGCTGAAATTGCATATGAGTACTCATACAGGAGAAAGACCCTTTTCCTGTAATTTATGCGAACATAGGAGTGTAACTAAACAAAATCTGGAAAGACACATGAACATTCATACTGGTGAAAAACCGTTTGCTTGTAGTTTATGTGAATATAGGAGTGCACAGAAAGGCAATCTGAAATTGCATATGAGTACTCATACAGGAGAAAAACCCTTTGCCTGCAATTTATGTGAATATAGGAGTGTAACTAAAATAAATCTGGGAAGACATATGAACATTCATACTGGTGAAAAGCCGTTTGCTTGTAATTTATGCAAATACAGGAGTGTAACTAAATACCATCTAAAATCGCATACGAGGAATCATACAGATACAAATTTAAAGGAGTAGTTGGGGTTAAAAGTGTGCTACACTCCAGCAAGAGTGTAACTAAAAAAAATTTGGAAAGACATATGAACATTCATACTGGTGAAAAACCGTTTGCTTGTAATTTATGCGAATATAGGAATGCACAGAAAGGCAATCTGAAAAAACATATGAATATTCATTCGGGGGAAAAGCCATTTGCCTGTAATTTATGTGAACATAGAAGTCTATCTAAAGCAAACTTAAAAAATCATATGAAAATACATAGAAGTTAAAAATAATTTGCTTTTAAACGATGTGGACTAGGTTTTTTGAAATATTTATTTAAGTAAGTAAAGGAAGACTCTTTAGAAAATACTTTATTTATTTTTTAACTTTTAAATTTCTTTTTAGCTAATTAATTACCATTAAGATGCCTCAAAGATGTGATTTTATAGGGTGTAATTACTCTGAAGATGCAACGATTGATTCACGCATTACTTAGTTACAATGAATTTCCAAAAGGTTAAAATTATACGAATCTAAGTAAACTTCGTAGCTTCAAGGTGTGGTGTAGTATTTATGTATGTATGTATATTATGTGAAGCCGAATTACATGATTTTCCTGTTCTAGTTTTTTTTAATTTCTTTATCAACTAAGTGCGTATTATAAAATATTTATACATATTAAGAGTATCCAAAAAAAAGGGAAGAGGACGACCTAGAAAAAAGTGGGATAAGCAAATAGTAGGGGTTTTAAGTAAAAATAATAGTGAGTGGAACAGTGCCATGGAGACAGCAAAGGACAGAAAAAAATGGAAAGACTTTTGTAAGGGAAATCAAAACTTAACTCTAAATCCTCTACACTGAAAGGTAGAAGAGGACCGGATAAGTAAGTAAGTAAGTAAGAATATCCACATTTAGATAAAACTGTGCTTTAGCAAGCTCCATGAAAAATTATATATTTCTCGCTTCCTCATAAATTGGAAATAACTTCGCTTTCATAATAGCATAAACACAAAGTAATTTTGTAGTAATCGCATTTGCATCATTTAAAGTTATCACCTCTATCATGAAAATCACACAAAAAATTAATTTTATAGGAAACTTTAACCGAGGATTGGTTTGAGGTTTTGCATAGAGGTGCGTAATTTTTGGGCAAAATTAGTGGGATTAATACAGGTTTGACTACTAACAAAGAAATCACTGGGGAGTTTTAGTGTTTTTCCGTAAACCATCGCAGCCACTGATACATCTAAGTCCATGCGGACGGCTGTCCTTAATCCGAGTAGAACTATTACCGGCAGCGCCGTTGCCCAATTTTTGTTTTCGTGACAGCGTAAGGCTGCCTTTAAATGTCTATGCCATCTTTCCAAAATCTCATTAGACGGAGGGTGAAACGATGTCATTTTGTTGTGCTGGATTCCGCACAAACTTGTTAACTTCCCAAATATAGCAGAGGTAAATTGACTACTTTGATCTGTTGTTATTATGCTCGATACCCCAAATCTTGTAATCCAACCGTTAAAAAATGTTTTTGCTACTACCTCTGCCGATATTTCCGCAATTGGCCATGCTTCAGGCCAGCATGTATATCTGTCGATACAGGTAAAGCAATATTTGAATCTCTCGATGTAGGGCAACATATGTGAAAAGTGCTCGTCTGGAACGGTAGGGGTCCGATTATGCCTAATGAGTCTAGCTCTGTGGCAACTGAAGCACTTTCTGGTCCAGCAAACGCAATCTTTCTTCATAAACGGCCACACGAAACGTTGCTGAATTAACCTGATTGTGTTTGTAACACCTGGGTGGGAAAGGCCATGCAAATTTTCGAAACCTTTCGGTAACGAGAAGTCTGGGATAACCCTGTGAAACATCACAATACAAGACTAAAGAATTATTATTAGAAATACATAACATTTAGCACAAAGTAATATAATGGATTAATAGCGTACATTGGTTTGCTTCCTGGATTCTATTAAAGTGGGATTATTAGCGTGTATTGATATTAACGACTAATGTAAAGACATGAAAAATTTTTTACGGTATTCTGACCATTTGTATGTGCAATCCCAAAAAATGCCCCACATTGTGAATCAGTAGAAATAAAGACTGTATTGGTTTTGACGTCAGAAAAATGTGGTAGTTTTAAACTTAAGTTAGATTTCTCTAAATTTTCTTTAATCTTTCTTTTTCTCTACAGGATTTTTAGATAACATTTTTAAGTTATTTCAGTGGATTAAATAAATGGCTTATATATTACTAAACAAAAATTATTGGTTTTCATCTCCTTCGGTAGATTTAGATGTTTGGTTACTGGTTCTCAAAGATGAAATTACGTACTTACCATTATAACCTAACAACGTAGGTAATTCGTTCCTTAACAACTGTTTCTACAACTACCCCGCATAGAAAGTTTATAGTTTTGAATGTCAAATTAAATTTAAAAACTTGACTTGACTCGTTTTTAATCTTTTTAAATTGTTTAAAAATGGAGACTTGTCTCCGAAACGTTTCGTGAATTATTAGTGTTATTAGTTCTATATCTGTATCCGCAACCTCTTTTACTTTTCAGTGTCGATGCTGGTGCGTTGACATATGAGGCTTTACGTGTGCAGTGTACAGCCCGGCCCGTCTCTGCGGGTTACGTGATTGTTGCACCGTTTAGAACCTACATACTGCACCATGTGCTTTATTAGTTAATTAATATATGTAATTTCGTTTTAGAAACTGGTGCCGAAAATCCTAATAAAGAAATATAAAATGTCAAACTCGCTACAACAATCCTTTAGAAAATATTTGAGAGTATTTTTCGTAGTTGACTAGATCTATGATCTTTTTAATCACCTTGTATATGTATTTACGGCGTTTGGCGCCGATGTAATAACCACTTCCAAAAGTTAACCTATTCTTCTTTTGTGTTTACATTTTACAAGTAAAAGAATACTTAATTATTATTATCCGTTTGTTGCTTAGTGTTTTGTGTGTGTGCAGGGATACAGGTTTATATGTGTTTTAAAATAATTACAGGTTAGTCACTAGTTACCAAACGCTATTTGTAAAACTCTTTCTGATTTGTTTTATTACAGCGAAATGTCTGAAATAAATTCAAAGGTTAACCTCAAATATGATTTCGATTTGGATATCGTCAAAGAAGAAATCAAACTTGAACCCTACTTGGACAATATAGAAAGTGAATTCGGTGATAATATCCTTTATAATACCGAACAAAAACATAACTTCAATGAAACTAATAGCGTTTTCCACGTCCATGCACTTGGTGCGCACCAGCACTAACCCCGTGCTATCAAACACTCAACTAGTTGTGCATGAAAACTTAAAAAGAGCAAAAACACGTGGAACATACTGATTTTATCAGTACCAACATTTTGGCGCGCTAAACGAATGTTTTAAAGGCTTATGTCGTAATCCTATTATAATTTGATATTATAACTAAAAATGGTTCCCGCCCTCTGTAAATAGTGCAGTAAAGATGTAAAATGCACAATTGGTTAATGGTGAAATGGACAAATGGTTAATTTACAAATAGAAGCAGAACAACATGAGTTTATGTTCAAGCTAACAAATAAAAAGCAGGTTTGATATTTAAAGTAAAACATCATTGTGATATGTCTGTTGTGGTTCTTTTCACGCTTTAGTTCAATTCAATACTTTTTACAAGTATTGGTTTTATTGAGAATACAGTTGACGAGGAATACAATTACAAGTTGAAAGAAAGTTAGAACCTACATTCATATGAACATTTCTTCATGAAATTACTTCTAGTTTTCATTGCCGAAGTTTGTAAAGAGGCTAATGAATCACCCTGTATAGTATAAATGAAGGTTACTACGAGCTTTTTGGAAACAACGCGTCCAAGCTCTTAGGGGACGATCTCATTTTTAATGTGAATTTTGCGTCAAATATGTACCTATTGTGAACACATTTATTATTAATGATTATTAAAATCAATTTAGTCAATAAACAATAATTTCTAAAATGTTTGCAGAACATGATAATTCTATTAGGTCTGATTACATTGCTAAAAGGGTATGATCTAATTATTTATGCAGATGTGAAGTTGTGCGTATTAAAACAATTGTGCAATCTTACGAATATTTATACGCAATAATTAGTTAGTATACTAATGTAATTTGTATAATAAAAATAAAATAAAGCAATTATTATTATTGGGGAGGTGCCTAACATGCCATAACAAATTAAAGATATACTGAAACCTTAAGAGCTTTCCACTCAATTTATTGTATTGCGCGCCATTTTTTAGTTGCACTGGATTTAACACCGTCAAAAAACCTGGTGCTAAATTTACGCACTGAGTGCAAAAAAACTGCACTCATTTTAGGAGGTGGAACATGCAGCAGTGCAATAAGTTGCCCGCGGTGCATAGGTGAAACATGCTGAAATTGGCCAGTGCGCACTGAGTGCAGCCAGTGCAGTAAGGTGGAAAACGCTATAACACTAATATTAGCCAAAACATTGGGCGGAATACGAGGCTGGAAACTGCAAGTATAAAGAGTAGTAAACATGAAACTGACAAATTAGAAGTAGAAACAACTGATACAGTTGATGTGAAATTGCATATGAGTAGTTACATTATAGAAAAACCATTTACTTGTGATTTATGTGAATATAGGAGTGCACAGAAAAGCAAGCTGAAAGTACATATGAGAACTCATACAGGAGAAAAACCCTTTGCCTGTAATTTATGTGAATATAGAAGTGTGTCTAAAACAAGCTTCAAAAATCATATGAAAATCCACAGAAGTTAAAAGTAATTTGCTTTTAAACGATATGGACTAGGTTTTTTAAAATATTTATTTAAGTAAAGGAAGACTCTTTAGAAAATACTTTATTTATTTTTTATCTTTTAAATTTCTTTTTAGCTAATAAAATTACCATTAAGATGCCTCAAAGATGTGATTTTATAGGATGCAGATAAAAGATGATTCACACATTTCTTAGTTGCAACAAATCTCCAAAAGGTTAAAATTATACGAATCTAAGATTAATAAAGTAAACTTCGTAGCTTCAAGTTGTGGTGTAGTATTTATGTATGTATGTATACTATGTGAAGCCGCATTACATGATTTTCCTGTTCTAGTTATTTTTTATTTCTTTATCAACTAAGTGCGTATTATAAAATATTTATATATATATTAAGAGTATCTACATTTAGATAAAACTGTGCTTTACCAATGGCCATGGAAAATTATACATACACTCAGGTGCACAAAAAACGGGTCATTTCTTTTTTTTTTAATTTTTATGTTGTTGTAGTACTTAGAATAAAACTTTCAGTATTTTACAATGAAACAGACCATCAGGGCGAAGAAAAAAACAACATATGGTACTTATCAGTTTATTTAATGAACATTAATAATGGAAAATGATAATGTACGTATACAATAAAGAAAATTCATTTCCGCAAAATAAACTTAACAGATATTAAGAATGAAAATTTCATTTGAACAGATTTCAATACTTTGTATTGCCTCCTCTAGCCCGAACTATTGCCTGCATACGGCGGCCCATGCCACTAATAAGCTCACGAATATCATTTTGCAGAATATTCTGCCATTCTTCCTGAAGTGCCGCCCGAAGATGATTTATTGTGGTTGCTGCAACTGCACGTCCTCTAACACGCCTGCCCAGCATGTCCCAAACATGTTCTACAGGATTTCCATCTGGGGTACATGCTGGCCAGTTTAGTTTTCCTATTCCAACTTCATCCAAGTATTCAGCGACGCACCTTGCTGAATGCGCTCTCGCGTTACCCTGCATCAGAACAAAGTCATCGCCGATAATTGGAGCAAATGGAACTACGTAATTTGCCAAAACCTCCTCATTATACCGCTGTGCAGTCAGCGACCCGCCATCAATAGCAATCAATTCGGTGCAGGCATCCATTGATATCCTGCCCACACCATCACTGAACCTCCACCATGGCTAACCGGGGGGTTAAACGTGCACTCCGCAAATCGTTCTCCCGTTCGTCTCCATACTCGTTCTCTTCCATCTGGTGAATGTAGGCAGAACCTAGACTCCTCAGTAAACAGTACAGTACTCCATTGTGCCAATGTCCAATTCTAATGTTCGCGAGTAAATTGGAGTCTGGCTACTCGGTGACGTGGGAGTAGTTTTGGTCCAGCTGCTGGTCTGTAAGTTTTAAGCCAACTTCTTGTAACCTTCGATGAACTATCCACACACTCACATCTGTACCACGAACCTCACGGGGTTGGTTTTTTGTCTCCACTGAAGTCAAATGACGATTCCGTAGAGTATTAAGGACGAGAAATCGGTCATCGTTAGCAGTCGTTTTTGGTTTCCTGCCAGATCCCGGCCTCCGCGTATTTCTGCCGGTCTCTCTAAACTGTTTAAGTACTCTTTGGATGGTAGAAAGACTGACATGAAGTAATCTGGCCACATACCGCTGGCTTCTTCCGTCTTCCACAAGAGCTACAGCTTTTGCACAATCTTCAGCACTTAGAACCATAATGAACACACCAATCTCTATTGGCAATATCAGTAAATCGAAAATAAACAATTGAAAGCAGTAGGCACCTTGATGCTCTATGCATAATGTCGAATGGGCAATAGGTAGTGAAGAACTCGTATCTTTAAATTTCATTTTCGCTTATTAATGTGCATTAAATAAACTGATAAGTACCATATGTTGTTTTTTTCTACCCCCTGGTGGTCTCTTTATTGTAAAACACCAAAACTTTTATTCTAAGTACTACAACAACATAAAAATTAAAAGAAAAAAAAGTGACCCGTTTTTTTTGCACCTGAGTGTATATTTCTCACTTCGTCATAAATTGGAAATAACTTCACTTTCATACTAGCATAAACACAAAGTAATTTTGTAGTAATCGTATTGAAGAAACTGGTGCCGAAAATCCTAATCAAGAAATATAAAGTGTCAAACTCGCTACAACAATCCTTTAGAAAATATTTGAGAGTATTTTTCATAGTTGACTAGATCTACGAAAAACCGTTTGCTTGTAATTCATGTGAATACTGGACTGTAACTAAAAGCAATCTCAAATTGCATATGATGTATACTCATACAGGAGAAAAACCCTTTGCCTGTAATTTATGTGAATATGGGAGTGTACAGAAAAGCGATCTGAAAAGACATATGAGTATTCATAATGGAGAAAAACAGTTTGCTTGTACTTTATGTGAATATAAGAGTATACCAAAAAACAATCTAAAAACACACATGAATATTCATACGGGAGAAAAGCCGTTTGCTTGTAATTTATGCAAATACAGGAGTGTAACTAAATACAATCTAAAATTGCATATGAGGACTCATACAGATACAAATTTAAAGGAGTAGTTGTGATTAAAAGTGACACCCATAAAAAAGAGCATTTAAAATTAAGATATCTATATTTTTCTTTGTTTTGTGCTACACTGCAGCAACCACAAGTTACAGCCATTGCTAAATTTGTGACGACATCCTGCAGGGAATGTTTCAATGGCTTTTTATTACGATAAATATGGGCAACAGATAAAGAATTTGCATATATATGTTCTAGTTTTTCTTAAATATTTGTTTAAATAAGTAAAAGAAGTCTCTTTAGAAAATATGTACTTCATTTATTTTTTAACTTTTAAATTCCTTTCTGACTAATAAAATTACAATTAAGATGCCTCAAAGATGTGATTTTATATGATGTAATTACTCTGAAGATGCAACTGATAAATGATTGATTCACATATTTCTTAGTTGCAACGAATCTCCAAAAGTTTAAAATTATATGAAACTAAAATTAATAAAGTAAATTTCGTAACTTTAAAATATAGGTAGTATAATATTTTTGATTGGAAAATTTTAAACCGAGCTTAAAGCTGCTTTACACGGTTTTCTGGTAAGCGTTTGTGCTTATACTTTTGTAGTTGTGCTAAGCATATATAAATTGTACAGTCCACGAAATTGAGTAGTGGGCAAAATATTCTATGGTAAAATCGATGCTACTGGTGAACGAAAACGTTTTATGAAAGTAAGAGCATTTTTGAAGAAGATATCAATTGGTTTTGAACCCACTTAATTTAAAGCATTAACCAGAGATGAGGTCAATCGGTTTTGTAAGGAAGCAAATGATGGGACGCATCTTTGGACAAAAGTATTTGAAAAGCTATGTTGTAAAAATTGTATACTGAATATTTTGTTTCATTCCAGGTTGTTCCTATATTTGGTATAGGTGGTGCTTTTCTTCGGGAGGAGTTACATAATCTCCTTTAATGATGTGCAAGATACTGGCTCACAACAAATCAGAAGAGGGTATTCACTGTCATCAACCAGGTGGATGGAATCAACTACTTGGAGTTATTTAGAAAGTGTATTGCATTGAGACCCAAACAACTGAAGTGCAATAAGAAATTCATAGGATACCAAAATGGCAAATGTGTCTGTCAAAGAGTTGGAATTCATGCAATTGGAGGGATGTCTTAGAAACCAGCTTTAGGTTATCTGATTATCATTAGATATATTCTTAGTTACCGTTGCTAGACATATTCTTGGTTACAGTTGTTATGTATAGAGAGTGATACATTGTTTTTGTTTTTTTACTTTTGAATAAACCTGTTTTCAATTTAACTGATTTTTCTTCTTGATGATACGAGGGTTTAGACAAATTATAATTGAGTAAAACAGGCGAGATTAAGTTAATATTTAATAACACAAAAACATTAATAACACTTTACTTAACTGCCTACATTACATCCTACTTTACCGGCCTTACTTGACTTTATTATACATACAAATCATTTTATATATAAATCCCAGTTTACATACCAACACTCCCCCTTTAAACGGGAATTACAAAATTGTTAATCCAATATTTTGATTTGTAAAGTTAATTTTTGGGCCATGGACTGCCTTCGTGAACGTATCTGCTAGCATATCTTCTGTACTCATGTGATGAACGCTCACGTTTCCCTTTTCGATTGTTTCCCTTAAAAAATGGTGTCGGATATCTATATGCTTGGTCCTTGAACGATGGTTTCCATTCTGCGATAGATCGATTGTGCCTCGGTTGTCACAATAAATAATAGTTGGTTTCTCAATTAGCTTAGGATATAATTCACTGGCCAAGTTCCTGAGCGATAAGCATTCTTGGGTAGTTGTCGACAGCGCTAAGTATTCAGCTTCGGTAGATGATAGCGCGACAGTACATTGTTTTTTACTACACCATGATACGGCACCTCCTTGAAAAGTAAAAACATACCCTGTCACCGAATGTCTTTCATGTTCCTCGTTTCCCCAATCAGAATCGCTGTAACCTCTGATCTCTGTGTCAGCATCTCGTTTAAATTGTAAACACAAATTGCTGGTACCTTTGAGGTATCTAAGTATCCTCTTAACTGCAGTCCAGTGAATTTTTCCTGGCTGGATTATGACAGAAACGCCTGCATATTCCGGTTGCATAGGTAATGTCTGGCCTGGACGTTTGGCACAAGAACAGTAGACTTCCTACAGCTTCCTTATAAGGTACTTTCTTCATTTCATTTATTTCTTCGGGGTCTGTAGGTTCGGAGTCTTTTCCTAGTCGCACGTTCGGATCAAAAGGTGTATTTACCGGTTTGCAATCAGACATGTTGAATTTTCTAAGTACCTACTTCTCTGATGTATCCTGTCTGGTTGATTTGAAATACTCCAGCCTTGAGATCTCGTTGTATTTTCATACCCAGAATAGTGTTCACATCTTTCAAGTCTTTTATTTTGAATTTTTGTTACAGCTGGTTTTTAGTTTTACGCATTAATTCTTCATTACTTGTGAATAAGAGTAAATCGTCAACGTACACTGCTATTATCACTAGGTTGTTCTGATTATCACTCTTCCAGTACACGCACTGATCACCTTTTGACTGGTTGAAATTCATTTCCTTCAACACGCCATTGAGTTTTTTATTCCATGCACGACCACTTTGCTTCAACCCGTATTTTGCCTTTTTCAGTCGGTATACTCTTGAAATGTCGTTTTCATCTTTGATCATTTCTGGTGGACGCACATAAACTTCATCTTCGAGTTCTCCTTGCAGATATGCTGTATCTACATCCATATGATGTATATCCATATTTAGCTTGGTCGCTAACGCAAATAAGAACCTGAGGGACCCATATCTGATTACCGGAGAAAACGTTTCGTTGTAATCTATTCCTTGGATTTGTGCATATCCCTTTGCTACTAGTCTAGCCTTGAATTTTAGTTGTCGATTTGTATCTTGCTTGGTTTTGAAGACCCATTTTGTGTCCAGTATTTATTTTTCATCTGGAACATTTTTCAGAGGGATGTTTTCCCATGTATCATTATCTTCCAGAAATTTATTTTCTTGATTCATTGCTGCTATCCACTTATCCCTGTTTGGACTTTGTAGAGTTTCCTCGACTGTTTGAGGATCACTTGTGAATTCTTTTGTTAAATAAGTTACGAAATCTTCTCCAAAAACTTTAGGCTTATGACTTCTTTCAGATTTGCGCACAGATTGTTTGTCTGATTGTGGTCTTTCGGCAGACATAGGGGAAATGTGGTTATAACAGTTATAGAAAAATGCTTAAAGTGAAGAGTAAAGTTCCACGACATTCATGGACCGAAGAGAATATGCGTGAAGCGATGCAAAATGTGCAGCAACAAAAGATGGGTTGGAAACTTGCATCCAAAACTTTTAATGTTCCAGCGACTACTCTGCGTCGTAGAGTAAAAAAGCATATACGTATTATGGGCACAATCTGACCGCCACCTCGTTGGTTTGCGCTCCGCTTATTACTCATTTCTTTAGAATCTTCCATTACGATGACATTTCGGCTAGTTATGATTTTTCTTGTGTTTGGGTTGTAACACCTATACCCTTTCGCATTTTCATCGTAACCAACCAAAATATGCTTTATCGCCTTTTTATCCCACTTAAGTCTATTTACTTTAAGTACATGTACAATCACTGTACCTAGGTACTATCGAATATCCTTAAGTGACTAACGTCAGGCTTCTTTCCTGTCCAAAGTTCAATAGGAGTTTTTGAAATACTCGAAGCTGCAGAACGATTTTTGAGGTAACTTGCAGTGTGGCAGGCTTCTGCCCAAAAAATCTTACCTAAATTTTCATCAAACAGTAAGCATTTGGCCTTTTCAACAATGGTATGTACCGGGTGATCAACGGAATTCATAATTAGAGAAAGCTGTGATTGGTGCTATTTTATGCTGTGTGGTTGGACACACTGAGAAATGAATAATAAATTGACAATTGTTGTATTTGAGGTTATGCTCGTGCTTTGTACGATCTTAGATGATATACTAAACATTACTTTGCTGAAACGCAGCAATAAAAAGAAAAAACTTTCAGTGAGAAAAATTTTATGTTGAATATCTAACATTTTTAAAAATAAATGTCTGAATTCTGACACTTAAAATTTTTAATTTCAAGCTGCAAGCCTGTGTTGCCAACTTTATGGTAAATATCACAGCCTGCTCTAATTATAAATTCCGTTAATCACCCGGTACTACATTGCTACTTCCCCATGTATTATAACTATGTAGGGGAAGGATGGGTAAAGTGGCCCAGGCGGGTAAAGTGGCCATCTGCGATTGCTCTGCTGTAGAGTGCTGCAGCCACGCGGGAATCGGGTGAAACACTCACATTAGATGTTGTCAGTGTTGTCTGTGACTAACAAGCGTGAGGCATCACAACTTTCGATTTGAGGCGGATTTTTCTGTTTTTCGACTGCCTGATTTTAGGTAACTGGTTTAAATCGTTAGTTATAGCTAAATAACGAGTAGTGTCATAATTATTTGCTCTAGTGCTGCTTGTTCAGCGTAAAATAAGCTTTTAAATGATGTGTGTTTGAAACTCGTACGTCATGAACGTTCGATGCTAGACCACAGTTTTTTTAATGATGTCATTTCGGGCAAAGTGGCCACTAAAGAAGATGAAGCCTATTCCAAGTCCAAAGAAAACGAGGGGTGGATTAGGTGCTCGATTTGTTTAAAATGGGCCCACGAAGAATGCGCCGGATGCGAGGAAGGGGACGATGACTTCCAGTGCGAGTTTTGCAAAAAATGACTGCCACATTCTTAACATTTCATTAAAATGAGTGTGAATTCTTTTTCTAATAATAGGTTGTATTTTTTGTGTTAACCAATTAAATATTCAATATAGAGCAATATGTAGGTAGTGTGTATTTAACTATGCGGGTAAAGAGCCAGGCCCTGGCCACTTTACCCGACCTAGTCAGGTAAAGTGGCCACTTTGCACTTTTTTGAAAAAAAATCAATAAAAAATTTATAAGTTAAAAAACTAAAAATAAGTGATTAGCAATCGGTAGTTAAGTGTTTGGGGTAGGTATTGCTACACTGTTCGATAATTTTTTCGATTACTAAGATGCCTTAAAAATTCACCAAACCTTAGGGTGGCCACTTTACCCTTCCTTCCCCTACATCCGACAACCTTACCCTATACCTGTTAAAATACTCTGGTAATTTTCCATTTAATAATTTATACAACAAACACAAACATGTAAATTCTTCAAATATAATTTCATTTCAGAAACTGGTGACGAAAATCCTAATAAAGATATATAAAATGTCAAATTCGCCACAACAATCCTTTAGAAAATAATTTAATAAGAGTATACTTTTCATAGTCGACTGGATTTATTTTATCATCTTGTATATTCATCTATCACGTTGGGCGCCGATATAATAATCACTTCCAAAAGTTAACTGGGTGTGTTTGCAAGTAAAGATAGAAAGATACAACAATACCTAAATTTTTATTACCTGATTATTACCCGCTTGTTGCCTTTTAGTGCTTTGTGTGTGCAGGGATACAGTTTTATATGTTATAAAAATAATTAGAGGTTAGTCACTAGTTACCAAACGCTATTTATAAAACTCTTTCCGATTTGTTTTATTACAGCGAAATGTCTGAAATAAATTCAAAGGCTAACCTCGAATATGATTATGATTTGGATATCGTCAAAGAAGAAATCAAACTTGAACCCTACTTGGACGATATAAAAAGTGAATTCGGCGATAATATCCTTTATAATACCGAACAAAAACATAACTTCAATGAAACTAACACTAATATTAGGCAAAACATTGGACGCAATACGAGGCTGGAAACTGCTAGTATAAAGAGTAGTAAACATGAAACCGACAAAATAGAAGTAGAAACAACTGATACAGTTGATGTGAATATGAGTAGTTTCACTATAAAAAAACCATTTGCTTGTGATTTATGTGAACATAGGAGTGCACAGAAAAGCAATCTGAAAGCACATATGAATATTCATTCCGGGGAAAAACCGTTTGCCTGTAATTTATGTCAATATAGGAGTGTAACTAAAAGAAATCTGGAAAGACATATGAGCGTTCATGCTAGTGAAAAATTGTTTGCTTGTAATTTATGTGAACGTAGGTGTACAACTGAATACAGTCTAAAATTGCATATGAGTGATCATACTGGAGAAAAACCGTTTGCTTGTAATTCATGTGAATACTGGACTGTAACTAAAGGCAATCTGAAATTGCATATGTATACTCATACAGGAGAAAAACCCTTTGCCTGTAATTTATGTGAATATAGGAGTGTAACTAAAAAAAATCTGGTAAGACATATGAACGTTCATACTGGTGAAAAATTGTTTGCTTGCAATTTATGTAAATATAGGAGTGTACAGAAAAGCAGTCTGAAAACACATATGAATATTCATCTGGGGGAAAAGCCGTTTGCCTGTAATTTATGTAAATATAGGAGTGTAACTAAAAGTTATCTGAATAAACATATGAGCATTCATGCTGGTGAAAAACCGTTTGCTTGCAATTTATGTGAATACAGGAGTATAGTTGAATACAAGTTGAAAGTGCATATGGCTATTCATACAGGAGAAAAACCGTTTACTTGTAATTTATGTGAATACAAGAGTATAACTAAAGGCAATCTGAAACAACATATGAGTAGTCATACAGGAGAAAAACCATTTGCCTGTACTTTATGTGAATATAGGAGTCTAACTAAAAGTTATCTGAATATGCATATGAGCATTCATACTGGTGATAAACCATTTGCCTGTACTTTATGTGAATATAGGAGTCTAACTAAAAGTTATCTGAACAAACATATGAGTTTTCATACAGGAGAAAAACAATTTGCCTGTACTTTATGTGAATATAGGAGTGTAACAAAAAGTTGTCTGAATAGGCATATGCGCATTCATACTGGTGATAAACCATTTGCCTGTACTTTATGTGAATATAGGAGTCTAACTAAAAGTTATCTGAATAAACATATGAGTTTTCATACAGGAGAAAAACAATTTGCCTGTACTTTATGTGAATATAGGAGTGTAACTAAAAGTTGTTTGACTAGACATATGAAAATTCATACTGGTGCAAAATCGTTTGCTTGCAATTTATGCGAATATAGAAGTGCATCTAAAGGAAGCTTCAAAAATCATATGAAAATCCACAGAAATCAAAAATAATTTGCTTTTTAACGATGTGGACTGGGTTTTTTAAAAATTTGTGTAAGTAAAGGGAGTCTCTTTAGAAAATTCTTCATTTATTTTTTAACTTTTAAATTTCTTTTTAGGTAATAAAATTACCATTAAGATGCCTCAACGATGTGATTTAATAGGGCATAATTACTCTGAAGATGCAACGATTGATTCCCACATTTATTAGTTAGAACGAATCTCCAAAAGCTTAAAATTATATGAATCTAAGATTAATAAAGTAAACTTCGTAGCTTCAAGATGTAATGTAGTATTTATGTATGTATGTATAATACCAGAGCCCTGCACGATTAAGTACGGAATCGTCCGAGTACAGGTACGAATACTCGTTCGACCAGTACAACGATGTGTAATGAGAGTACCTATAATCGTGTACGTATGTGACGAGTAGTAATCGGCATCGTAGAATCATTAAGATTAGTAATTGGCATCGCCAGGAGTAGACTTGGGTGAACTATATTTAAATACGCGAGCTTTCTAATTTTACAATTACAAATCGCGAAGGCTAACCATGAACAATTACACTTGCATCAATGTTTCGTCAAAAGTAGGTAGTTAACCCTGTAATCATGTAATGCATAGTGCTAACATTTACTAAACTACTGTTGTCAAAGGAAGCGTTCACTGAATGACGCGTTACCATCGTTGTACGGCAGCAATCCGTTTAGGTATAAATAAACCGTTCGAAATTCGGAATAGATATTGAAAACTATAGAAGAAATAAACTTTTCTGGAACATAAAACTAGATAAAAAGGTTATAACAACCAAAGAACTATTAGACTGGTTAGGATATCCATCTAGAAAACACTTTGCCAAGAAAAGTATATTTTCAAATTTATTAAAGAAAAATTAGCATATTTCATATAACGAAATTAAGAAAATGCTCCTTGTAAAAAGTACTACGTTTTGGATGCTGTGAATTTTGAACGAATTATGATGCAGAATTACTAAGACAGCAAAACAATCAATTATTGGGTTTTGGAACGAATTGAAATCATTGGTATTAATGGTCACATCGAATGCAGATGAAGAACGCCAACGAGCTGAAGAGGAGCGTCAGAAAGACCAAAGAGAAAAGACGAAAAGCGGAAGAACGTTAACGTAGAGCCGAGGAAGAACATCAACAAGCTGCAGCAGCAAGACATAGAGCAGAAGAAGGAAACAACGTGCCGAAGAATTGCAGAAAATTAAGAACCCAATTGGAAAATAATATTGAACTTTTATGAAGGGGTATCGTTCCCTCAATCTATAAATCCGGCAATCGACTTTTTGCATGTTTGACATATTGCGAATGGTTGAACTTCTTCAATGTTACTCTTTACAATATTTTCAAAGTAGATCCACACATCACTCCAACCAGTTCTTTTCGCTTAAATCATACAAAAAATTGCATAATTCTCAACCGCATACGCAAAGCATTAGCTTGACAGTTGAGACGATACGAAATGATTACTAACGAATCTAATTGTTACGATGCCAGCAGTGCCACGATGCCGTCTTTACGATTACGTACTCGCATCACCGTGTAATGTACTCGGCGACTAGTAATCGCATATATTTTTACTTACTCGTGCAGGTCTCTGATGTATACTACATAATATATGAAACCACATTACATGGTTTTCCTGTTTTAGCTTTTTTTTAAATTTCTTTATGAACTAAGTGCGCATTATAAAATATTTTTTAAACATTTAATCATTTTATTTTTTTCTCTGCAGCCACACTATATGCAGATAGAACATTAAGTCAGAAATAATATACATATTGTAATAACAACACAATACAAAATAACACGTAACAAATATAATATTCGTAAAGTGAGTCATTGCAAATATTCATTTAAAGAGTAATAGCAATTTTCGTGTTAATATTGTTTCAGATGGATTTTAAATTTACCTCCATGAATCTGTTTAATATCCTCTGGTAATCTATTATACATACGAGCCCAGAATCATATCATTTGGCCCAGTTTATATTCAACAGATAATATTTTAAACAACTTTATTGTACAGACAAAATTGAATATATTTTCAGACAAATTGTTTTAACAATAATTATAATAACTTTGAACAACATGTTATTGCTGTTAACAGTAATAAATAACAAACAATAGTTAGGTAATAATTACCAAAAAATTACTATAACGATTCACTTCATTTGGCCCATGTATTTAAATGTGATTTAAAGTTTATTTTCTTTATCAAGTCAGCCTGTGGTTAAAACAAAACAATTGCTTTTTGCTGCCTCTTGTCTAGTAACAATTTTACAGTCTGGTTTCATTATTTAGTTTGGAACAATGGTTCGTGGTAAAAGTTTATCGACTGATTTACAGAAAGTTATTGTTAATTTGTCTAATTCAGGTTTATCTTATGGCAAAATTGCTGAACAACTGAAATTGTCAAGCTATACCATTAGAAATATTATAAAATTACATAAAACTACGGGATTAATAACCAAGAAACCGAATTTAGGTAGAATTTCAATTGGAACACCAGCAAATTTAAGATCTTTACGGCGTATTTTGAAACAAAATCGTCATGCCATCTATGAAGAATTAAGTGTAGAATGGAACAAAGCAACCGGTAAAAATTTTTCAAGATCAACCTGTCTTAGAGCCCTCAAAAAACTGGATTTTAATTTTTATGAAGTACGTACACCACGTAATAAAATAACTTTTCTATAAAGGTAGGTACTCAATTTTAGGCGAAAGAAAAACCTTTGCTAACAACGATACAAAGAAAGAATAGACTGATTTGGGCAAAAAACTTTGTAAATTGGACACAAACTCAATGAAATAGTGTAATATAGAGCGACGAGTCCAGATTCGAGGTGTGTGTTGGAGATAGCCGAAGTAGGGTTTTGAGAACTAAAACTAAAACTTATCATCCTGACTGTTTACGCCGGAAAGTTAAATTTCCTGCGTCTCTTATGATTTGGGGCTGCATGTCGGCTCAGGGGCCCGATTCTCGAAACCATGCACCTGCTTGTCGCATGCGACAAGCATAAGTTTGCGCACAGAATTTCGGAAAACCTATTCTCGAGTGGCGTATGCGATACAATTCGCACACATTTCATGCGACTCGGAAACGAATGGGTGTATACCATTCGACTATAGCAAAGCGTATATGTTTAGGAGCCGCGTTTGCGCATTTCTAATAACTAACCGTGTAACCGTAATAAAATAACTGACGAACGAAGGTCACTGGTCACTGCTGTCATCGCAAGATCGCAACTTCAAATTTGATCATGGCTGGTCTGCCTTTTATGAATAAAATGCAGATTATTTATTTCTGTTTTTTTTAAGCTATTTCTTTCTAACAAGCAACAAATTCAAGTACAGTAATATCAAATTAAGCGCATTTTTTTGTCTTTCTATTGATACCACCACAGACTATTAAACAAGGAAGACCAATCAAAGAATAGGACAAAACCGGAATAACGTCGATAGCAGCGCTGCGCGCGCACCTGGGCGAACTAATAGTTATAAGCGGGAGAATTTTGATATTAGAGAGTTATCGCAAGTACTACGTTAAATTTCCGTTAACGATAATAAATCATCTGATGTTAAACGCGGTATTTTCATAAAATAGCGCAGGGTTTTTGCGTACGTTATTTTGAGTGGTGAGGTTATGTTGACGTTGATAATTTGAGGTTATGTTCGGAAACTTTAGCGTACGGTAAAATAGCGGCGTGCGATAACTCTAAAATGTAATTTACCGTAAAAATAAAATAGCGTTTAACATCAGATGATTTATCGTTAACGGAAATTTAACGTAGTACTGGCGATAACTCTCTAATATTAAAATTCTCCCGCTTATTACTATTAGTTCACCCAGGTGCGCGCGCAGCGCTGCTATCGACGTTATTCCGGTTTTGTCCTATTCTTTGATTGGTCTTCCTTGTTTAATAGTCTGTGGATACCACTATCAATCCTATCAGCTCAAACGGCAAGCAGGAATCTGCATATATACGATTTCCCATGCTATTTCCCTATGTTCGCCCCTTAAATCAAACAGTCTGTATATTATTATGATGTTTTTTTATGTGTAAGTAGTTATAAGTAGTTACCGTATTTTTCAGACCATAAGAAAAATCGACTTAAAATTGGGGTGCGTCTTATGGTCCGAAGGTAACATTAAAATACGAATTACGATGTAATTATTATTATCGCATTTTTTTTAACAGAGTTAGGCTGTAAATAGATTTTTGATGTTTTACTTTTATGTATCTGTCTTTCTTATTACTTGTGCATTCTACTTTTTTATTTATTCTGTCTCATTGCTGTTATATTTAATTATAAATCTATGTAATGTTAAAAACGTTAAAAAGAAAAATAATGTATTAAAAAATGAAACAAGTAATGGAACAAACATAATATACCTACATATAAATTTACTTTTCAGCAAGTTTCCATTTCACCGTCTCTGATATTTAATTTGAATTTATGCGCCGAATTTGACAACCACTAAGATTCGATAAGATGTCAGTTCTTATTGGTGAAAATATAAATTTGTCCGAAATAATCTAAGACTCAGCGTAAAGTACACGCCTGGCATACGCATTCGACGAATGTAGTCGAATGGTACTCGAGAATACAGTTTGCCAGCGCTTTGCTTGTCGCATGCGATAACAACCATTCGAAAAGTAACGTATACGAAACGAAGCGCATGGTTTCGAGAATTGGGCCCCTGGGCACTGGAAAAATTACACTTCATAGAAGGGCACTCTTAAAGCTGCTGAGTAAAAATTCTTAGAGATAGTTTTATTCCTTCTATTGATCGCTTACAAACAAAGGAAAACGGGTATATCTTCCAGCACGATGGAGCTGCATGCCATACGGCGAAAATAACCAAAGAATGGTTGTCAAAACATGATATTAGTTTACTAAATTGGACATCCAGCAGCCCTGACCTTTCGCCCATTGAAACTCTTTGGCATATAATGAAGAAAAACTTAAGAGCTAAGCCAGCTAGGACTATTTCTGAATTAAAACAAAGGATTATTGAAATTTGGAACGCGTTCACTCGTGAAGATTGTAAAAATTTGGTGAAAACAATTTGTCTGAAAATATATTCCATTTTGTCTGTAAAATAAAGTTGTTTAGAATATTATCTGTTGAATATAAACTGGTATATCATTATACATGTTACAGCCGGAGATTTTTCAAACAATGAGTATTTATACTGGTAGATGTATATATTCGTATGCAGTCGAGTGCTGTGTTCATGTACATCAGCATTTAATTTATAAAGTAATTAGTTATCTTTAACTCATAGACAACATTTATATATCATTAGTGATGTAAAAGTTAGTATTTTGTTGTTTTTAAAAGTAGATCTAAGAGAGTGACGTGGAGGTATGTTAAAAATAAACCATTTTTGCAAATTAAAAATTAGTTTTGCTTCACAGGATCTACCTAAAATCGTAGTGTTGTACTTGCACCAAGGCATAATACAAATCCAACAGATGCTTTTGGAAAATCAAGATTTTATATTTCGTATAGCAAAATACTCTTTATTTAATCTACAACAGATCACATTTATGTGAGCGCGCCAGTCAAGATGCTCATCAACCATAATTCCCAAAAACAAGCTGCTTTTACTTAGAGTAAGAGTGATATCACCACATTTAAATTGCAATCCTTGAAGAGGTTTTCTCCTATTGAAATACACACATGAAGTTTTTTGTAAATTCACAATGAGATTGGTATTCTTAAAGTTTAGTGTTTAAAGGTGTATGTAGATTGTCTTTAATGAATTTAAAGCGATACGCCAATATAGGAAAACACTTAAATTTAATCATGGGTTACAAATACAACGCAAACATTTCGTTAGTTAAGACAAAAACCGTTTTAACTAATGTCACCATCTATAGGCATAATCTATGTCTAAATACCATGTTATAGGACTCGTATTATAAGCTTAATTAAGTACCACCTGATGCCTGACCAGTCCTTACTAAATCATGTTTACATCCAAATACTGGTTGTCAGTAAGCTTAAGGACGCTAGACTACTATTTTCTTTAAATAAATTGCTTATACTAACGGCTATCTACTGCAAAAGCATTAGGTGGAAAGCGATCGACTCGGTAGGGAATAAATACAAAGTTTATAAATGGTAGGTATTTATTAAATGCACAGACGAATCACATATACATAGATTCATAGATATTATAATAGCTATAAGTTTGCTATAACTAATTTTTTTTTTTTATGATTGTGCATGGCACTGCATGTTCTCTGTGTGTCTATTTTTCATTGATATTTCCAGGTTAGTCGATGCCTATGGATTCTTATAGATAATATAGGTATGTAGCACATAGTATAATATAGAAAGGAGAGCGCACGGCTGCATGTCTTCCCAGTGAGGTAGCGCCCGCATAACGTTCGCAGTGCGAAGAGGACGCTAGATGACAGAGAGCATTCGTTTGGGCCGAGCGGCGCGCTGGACTATTTTGCTCGGAATAACGGGCCACGCTCTAGCAACTTTTAAGTCGGCAGATTTTATGAGTCCATGCAATTAAAAGGAAGCGACGAACAGACATTCATAGGCCTCTAGTTTGTCACTGCAAAGTGCAATTATTAATCCGCAGATATAAAAGTTGCCAGAGAGCAGCTTACAAATCACATAAATGTATTGTCAGTAGCACAGTTTATTGCACAAAACAGGTTAACAAATAGGCAAATTTTATAACGAAATGCACATGCACTGTAAACATTTTACGTACTTTCTAGTTTTGACAACTTACGTCTCTCCTTGCTTGAAGATTTGGATTTTATATCCTGGTTTTTAAAGTACTGAATTATTCTTCGAGATACAAAATAATGCAGTGCATGTGCAAGGATGTCATTTTTGTGTATTTCGCATGGAAAAGGTAGATGAACTTTATTTAAAACTTCGGTAATAACATCCTCGTAAAGGCTTGAAGAATTGACGTAATTTAGGAATATCTTCTCAGTTTTTATAAAATATCTGAAACATTGCTAAAGACGGATGCGTCAAAAATCCCCTCGATTTCTGATTTGTTAATTCTGCTATGGCATGGTTGACAAATGCAGAATCAACTGTTAGCGCCTCTTTACACGTTACGCAACTTGTCGTTTTTTGCAATTTATGACAAACGAAACTAGCCATATAATACAGTACACAATCATAAATGCTGCTCGCCTCATCTTCCATGTCTTGGTTTATGTCAGCATCATCGTCACTATTCATTAAGGCTTCAAGTTTAGATTTTATGTCCCTAATGAATTCCTGAGTGCAACCCCTTTTCTTTTCAAAAATTTCTATAGCTGAATTACTATTGTCATGTTCTTCGCCTAAATTAACCACACCGTGCAGTTTCATTGTTTTCACATCAACTTTAATACTCTTACGAACTTGCATTTCATCAAAAACTAAAGCACCACGCCTTTGATGTATTTCTTTTTCTGTTAGTTTTATTTGGAATGTCTGGAGAAATGATTCGTCCATCCCGCAACTCATATTCATCATTCCCGCATACCTTCTTGTGGTAGATTTTGAAGGTAAGGGTAGTATATTATTATGAATTAGCAATCGGTAGGCAGCAGGACTTCTTATGTGTAGAAGCAAACATGAAATCAACCAATCATCAGTGTAGCGCCAAGAGTTTTTTGAAGAGTATTTAGAGATTCTGATACACTCTTTAACAACCATCTGCTGAGATTCGGGTATGTTATATTCACTTAATTTGCTTAAGATATTTGTTTCATCTACATTTTTCAATTTGCTGCGAAATAAATTAATTCTTTTACGTAAAATCTCGTTGGCATTCTTATATCTTAAGGCCGTTTTTCTATTGTTATCTCGTTTTTTCCGGAAATGTCTTATTATTTCCATATCCCTCTTTCTTAGTTTTAAACTTCGAACTCTCAGACCTTTCTTTCCTCTGCTCTTATTAATACGCAGTGTGCCCTTCAGTCGCTGCAGAAGCTACACGAATTTCGTAAACCACTCGTCGCATCATCCAAACGTAAAATTATGGTACACCGATTATGACGCCACACTTGATTATGATTATCTGGGTTTGCACTTTCGCAGTTTATAGCAGTCGGATTGTATAGCTCAAAATTTGGATAACCCGCACATAGCTTTGAATTATGCAGCAACTCTATAATTTTTTCGATTTCATAAAGAACATTGTCAGTTGCAGAAATATTGGACGGAAACAGATTATTTACAATTCTTTGGCCATACACAAAAATATCAATTTTAAAATCGTCGTAGATCGATACTTGTTTCTGCATCAATGGAATTCCACAATCTTGAGATACATACAAACGTGATACAGATATTAGCCGCATTTCATTAGCTCTTAATCTGTGCACAGGTGCACACTCCACATTTCATCCGGAACTTTAATAAATGGATTCTGCCAAAGGTGGTCAAAACAATTTGCTAGAACTTTGATGTATGTATGTAAAAATAATTCCGCGTAACCTAGTATCTAATATGTTACTTGCAACATCTTCGTCTGCGTCCAATGTTAATAAACTACCGTCTGTGGGAATGTCGCCAGATGTACTAAACTTTCCAACATTTCTGAATCTCTTTATATTCTCATTTTTATTTATGGGCCTCCTTTCTTTTGCAACCTTTTTTGATAGGTATGACGGGCACCCAGGAAATTTCGTCGGAACCGCATCCTCCGTAAGGCGCGGCTTTTTAAACGGAATCTGTTTAAGAAAAGCAAGCTTTTCTGTACTCAGTATGCAAAGTACGTTCTACTTACACTAACTGCATCGTTTCTCCATTCAGTAACGATATACTTTTCCTCAAAATGCTTAGCGCACACCCCATCTGAATGCAACAATGTTTTGTCGTCTCGCGGTATGTTTTTGATCCATTGCGCTAGCAATTTTTCGTCCTTTGGTGGCGAAAAAATCGATGTTTTTTCAGTATTAGACTTATATCCTGAAGTACATTTCGGAACAAAGCACCGTTTACCCATTTTCAGACTGCAAAACGGCAACATGCTGTGCAATTTCCTGATTGTCGTTTACCAAATGTACAAACTTTTATCAACGTTGTTAGAAGATTGCGAGGAACAGCTCAGTTACATCCAAAAATAGAGAATCGTCCCCCCCCCCCCCCCCAAGGGATTTTACTCAGGAACAAGAAATTTTGGACCGTACTGAAGACAATCCCTCCCGTCCCTCCGTGAGTACTCGAAAAATTAGCGAAGACGTAAACTACATGTCTCATATGTATGTCTGTTTGGAAAATTTTAAACCATAATTTATTGTATCCATTCGACTTTAAAAGAGTTCAAGAGCTATCTCCAGCGGATTATCCTGTAAGGATTGAATTCTGTAAGTGGTTAACTCAACAATATGCCACAGACAATCGGTTTGTTAAGAAAATCATGTGGACGGATGAAGCAAGTTTTACTCGCCATGGAATTCTAAATTCCCGGAATAGCCATGTTTGGATTTATGAAAATCCACACGCTATCCAACAACGGCGTTTTTTAGCAAATCCTGATTTACCTTATCGAATGCTTTCTTGAAGTCAGTGTAAATTACATCCATCTGATTGTTTCTTTCCAAGCATTCATAAGCATGATTTGTGAACACTTGCAAGTTAGTAATTATTGTGGATTTATTTGAAATGAAACCGTGTTGAGCTTCTGAGAAAACGGGCTTAACATGAAGTAACAGCTTCCCATGCAATATTACTTCAAACAACTTTGCAGGAGCTGAGATGATAGTAATCGGTCTGTAATTTTCAACATTTGATGTGCTCCCTGTCTTGTGTAAAGGAATCGTGATATTTTCTTTCCAACGATCAGGAAATTTGGCTTGACTGATGCAAAGGTTATATATGAAAAGGAGTGGTTGCTGCAAAAATTCCGAACAGCCCTTTAAGATGTATGGTGGTATCAAATCACTCCCTGCTGATTTTTTTGGTTTGAGTTTTTTTACTGCTCTATTATAATCTTCATTGCTGATCCGCAGATCGTTGAGCATATCCATCTTTTCATTTCTAATAATACCGTTAAAATCGATTTTGTATGTACTAACATCATCTGAATGTACCGATTGAAAGAATTTCGCAAATGTTTCCGACGCTTCACTATCCGTTAGCTCCTTTTCATTATGTTTTATAGCTGTTTTATTTAAATTCGAAGCACGTTTGTGATTCACGAAAGTCCAACAATTATTAATTGAATTATTAATATTCGCCTCCACATCCTTTATATATAATTTGTATGTCTTATCGGTAAGTATTTTTAAGTGTCTCCTTATTTTTTTGTATTGATTAAAGTGAATGTCCGAGATATGCTTAGTTCTATTATAAACTGCTTTCCTTTTACAGAGTTGAATAATTTCATTTGTAAACCATACAGGATATTTTGACCTTCTCTTTGAAGATAAAGGCATCTTTAATTAAAACGTTTGTTGTTTGTTTGGTGTAACACTTTTATTCGTCCACTTTGACTTAAAACGCGTTTATTTTGTAATTTCTACTTGGCTTTAATTTTTTCTGCTAAAGAATCTGCCTAAATCCAGAAGTCCACGCAGTGCCCGAAGCGAGGAAACGAGTACGGGACAGTACCGAGGAGAATGCAGAAACATCAACTCGAAGACGTTCTCTTCAATTACACATTACTCGAAGATCTCTGCAGCGGATATTACAGAAAGATTTAAGGTTCCCATACAAAATCCAGCTCGTGCATGAAATGAAGTCGATAGATATGCAACATCGCCTACATTTTGCAGTACACTTTCAAGAGCTGGCCTGAGAAAACGATTACTTTACTCATCACTTCCACCTGAACGGACTTGAAAATAAACAAAAGTGTCGAATATTGGGAAGTAAAAATCCTAAAGTTATTCACGAAAGAGCATCAGGTACATCCCCTTAGTCTGGTGTGGTATTACCTCCCAAAGGATTAATTGGCCTTATTTTTTTGAGGATGTGAATGGGAATGCCGAAACCATAACTTTTGAGCCATACCAACATATGGTTCAGAATTGTTTGCAACCTGCGCTTAACAACAATCAGGATATGTGGTTCCAACAGGATCGAACCACTGCTCACACCGTTCGAATCAGTATGGAAGTTTTAAGAGAGATTTTTGGAGAAGCTAATTTCGACAAATTCTGCAATTAATTGGTCTCTTCGTTCACCAGACTTAATGACCCTATATAATTCTTCATTGCAATTGTTAAAACACAGTTTTATATAAATATTGACACCCTTAATACATATAGATACCGATACGTACATAATTATTATAATTAATAAAGAAATTTAAAAAGAAAAAGCTAAAACAGGAAAACCATGTAATGTGTATTTGAAACATACTACATTATATTCTGAAACTACAAAGTTTACTTTATTAATTTTAGGTTCATATAATTTTAACCTTTTTGAGATTCGTTGCAACTCAGAAATGCATGAATCAATTTTTCATCAGCATCCTACAAAATCACATCTTTGAGGCATCTTAAATTTTATTACCTAGAAAAGAATTTAAAATTTAAAAAATAAAAAAGTATTTTCTAAAGAGACTCCTTTAATTATTTAAACAAATATTTAAGAAAAACTAGTCCACACACTTCCAAATTCTTTATCTGCTGTCCATATTTATTCCGAAACATTCCTTACACGACGTCGTAAAAACTTAGCAACGGCTGTAACTTGTGTTTCCTGCAGTGGAGCACAAAACAAAAAAAAAAAACAACTACCCCTTTAAATTTGTATTGATATGAGTGCTCATAATATGTAATTTTAACTTGCTTTTAGTTACACTCCTGTATTCACACAAATTACAGGCAAATTGTTTTACTCTAGTATGAATATTCAAATGTCTTTTCAGATTTCTTTTATTTACGCTCTTGTATTCACACAAATTACAGGCAAATTGTTGTTCTCCCGCATGAATATTCAAATGTCTTTTCAGATTGCTATAAGATGCACTCCTGTATTCACATAAATTACAGGCAAACGGTTTTTCTCCAGTATGAATACGCATATGTGCATTCAGTTCACTTTTAGTTCCACTCCTATATTCACATAAATTACAGGCAAATGGTTTTTCTCCGGTATGAATATTCAAATGTCTTTTCATACTGCCTTCAGTTACACTCTTGTATTCACATAAATTACAGGCAAACGGTTTTTCTCCAGTATGAATACGCATATGTTTATTCAGATCACTTTTAGTTCCACTCCTATATTCACATAAATTACAGGCAAACGGTTTTTCTCCAGTATGAATACGCATATGTTTATTCAGATCACTTTTAGTTCCACTCCTATATTCACATAAATTACAGGCAAATGGTTTTTCTCCAGTATGAATATTCAAATGTCTTTTCAGTTGGCCTTCAGTTAGACTCCTGTATTCACATATATTACAGGCAAACGGTTTTTCTCCAGTATGAATACGCAAATGCTGTTTAAAATGGCTTTTAGAAGTAGTCTGATGTTCACATACATTACAAATAAATGCTTTTTTTATTAAAGGCATCTTTTTATGAGATTGAAGCTTGGATCTATGAGTTGCTCTGAATTGACATACGTTACCTGTAAAACTTTTCCCTCTATTTCTATTCTGGTCACCCTCGTCATAGGGATTAACTGTATCAGCTCTTTCGACATTTATTTTGTCCACTTTATGTACACCACTTTCCGCAGTTGCAGTTTCCTCCCTCGTATTCCTTCCAAAGTTTTGGGTAAAATTAGTGTTAGTTTCATTGAAGTAATGTTTTTGTTCCATACTGTAAAGGATATCATCGCCGAGTTCACTTTTTATCTCGTCCAAGTAGGGTTCAAGTTTGATTTCTTCTTTGACGATATCCAAATCGAAATCATATTCGAGATTAGGCTTTGGATTTATTTCAGACATTTTTTTATACAATTTTCTGTAATAAAGCAAATCACATCAGAGTGAACTTAAGGAGCATTCAGACTCAGAAATTTTGTCCGGAAAGTTGACGGAGAAATTTAAACGAACCAATCAGGAGGTGTGTAGAATTTACCGCTTCTTACGATTCAAATTCTACACACCTCCTGATTGGTTCGTTTAAATTTCTCCGTCAACTTTCCGGACAAAATTTCTGAGTCTGAATGCACCTTTAGCCATACACTCGCTAGCCATGAACCAAAAATTCAGTGGCACCCAAACTTTATTATTGCTGTGTACATTATCTTTCTTGTAAAGTATTTCACCGACAAACAAACTCAGCATCAGTGATTTCCTTTCCACCAAGAATCAATTCATGCATATTTAGACCTGACACCCCCCTTCAAAATGGTACTCCCCTTGGGGCCCTCGAGACTTTCAACGCTCTAACTACCTGGAAAGTATTTGTCCGTTGATAATATTTAGCATGGGTGGTGCTGTTCTACTAGGAATTGATTCACGTGTATTTAAACCCGGCACCCCCCTTCAAAATGGTACTCCCCTTGGGGCCCTCGAGACTTTCAACGCTCTAACTACCTGGAAAGTATTTGTCCGTTGATAATATTTAGCATGGGTGGTGCTGTTCTTACTAGGAATTGATTCACGTGTATTTAAACCCGGCGCCCCCCTTCATAATGGTACTCCCCTTGGGGCCCTCGAGACTTTCAACGCTCTAACTACCTGGAAAGTATTTGTCCGTTGATAATATTTAGCATGGGTGGTGCTGTTCTTACTAGGAATTGATTCACGTGTATTTAAACCCGGCATCCCCCTTCAAAATGGTACTCCCCTTGGGGCCTTCGAGACTTTCAACGCTCTAACTACCTGGAAAGTATTTGTCCGTTAATAATATTTAGCATGGGTGGTGCTGTTCTTACTGGCAATTGATTCACGTGTATTTAAACCCGGCACCCCCCTTCATAATGGTACTCCCCTTGGGGCCCTCGAGACTTTCAACGCTCTAACTACCTGGAAAGTATTTGTCCGTTGATAATATTTAGCATGGGTGGTGCTGTTCTTACTAGGAATTGATTCACGTGTATTTAAACCCGACACCCCCCTTCAAAATGGTACTCCCCTTGGGGCCTTCGAGACTTTCAACGCTCTAACTACCTGGAAAGTATTTGTCCGTTAATAATATTTAGCATGGGTGGAGCTGTTCTTACTGGGAATTGATTCACGTGTATTAAAACCCGGCACCCCCCTTCAAAATGGTACTCCCCTTAGGGCCCTCGAGACTTTCAACGCTCTAACTACCTGGAAAGTATTTGTCCGTTAATAATATTTAGCATGGGTGGTGCTGTTCTTACTAGGAATTGATTCACGTGTATTTAAACCCGGCACCCCCCTTCAAAATGGTACTCCCCTTGGGGCCTTCGAGACTCTCAACGCTCTAACTACCTGGAAAGTATTTGTCCGTTATTAATATTTAGCATGGGTGGTGCTGTTCTTACTGGGAATTGATTCACGTGTATTAAAACCCGGCACCCCCCTTCAAAATGGTACTCCCCTTAGGGCCCTCGAGACTTTCAACGCTCTAACTACCTGGAAAGTATTTGTCCGTTAATAATATTTAGCATGGGTGGTGCTGTTCTTACTAGGAATTGATTCACGTGATTTCATGAACGGACAAATATCTTCCACGAAGATATCGCATTAGAAGTTTCGCAGGTCCCAGGTGAAGTACCATTTTGAACGGGGGTACCGGATTTAAATATTCAGGAATTAATTCCCAGTATGGAGTGAAGCTCCCATAGTAAATTTCATGAACGGACAAATATCTTCCACGAAGATATCGCATTAGAAGTTTCGCAGGTCCCAGGTGAAGTACGATTTTGAACGGGGGTACCGGATTTAAATATTCAGGAATTAATTCCCAGTACGGAGGGAAGCTCTCATAGTAAATTTCATGAGCGGACAAATATTTTCCACGAAGATATTGCATTAGAAGTTTCGCAGGTCCCAGGTGAAGTACCATTTTGAACGGCGGTACCGGATTTAAATATTCAGGAATTAATTCCCAGTATGGAGTGAAGCTCCCATAGTAAATTTCATGAACGGACAAATATCTTCCACGAAGATATCGCATTAGAAGTTTCGCAGGTCCCAGGTGAAGTACCATTTTGAACGGGGGTACCGGATTTAAATATTCAGGAATTAATTCCCAGTATGGGGTGAAGCTCCCATAGTAAATTTCATGAACGGACAAATATCTTCCACGAAGATATCGCATAATAAGTTTCCCAGGTCACAGGTGAAGTACCATTTTGAACGGGGGTACCGGATTTAAATATTCAGGAATTAATTCCCAGTATGGGGTGAAGCTCCCATAGTAAATTTCATGAACGGACAAATATCTTCCACGAAGATATCGCATAATAAGTTTCCCAGGTCACAGGTGAAGTACCATTTTGAACGGGGGTACCGGATTTAAATATTCAGGAATTAATTCCCAGTATGGAGTGAAGCTCCCATAGTAAATTTCATGAACGGACAAATATCTTCCACGAAGATATCGCATTAGAAGTTTCGCAGGTCCCAGGTGAAGTACGATTTTGAACGGGGGTACCGGATTTAAATATTCAGGAATTAATTCCCAGTACGGAGGGAAGCTCTCATAGTAAATTTCATGAGCGGACAAATATTTTCCACGAAGATATTGCATTAGAAGTTTCGCAGGTCCCAGGTGAAGTACCATTTTGAACGGCGGTACCGGATTTAAATATTCAGGAATTAATTCCCAGTATGGAGTGAAGCTCCCATAGTAAATTTCATGAACGGACAAATATCTTCCACGAAGATATCGCATTAGAAGTTTCGCAGGTCCCAGGTGAAGTACCATTTTGAACGGGGGTACCGGATTTAAATATTCAGGAATTAATTCCCAGTATGGGGTGAAGCTCCCATAGTAAATTTCATGAACGGACAAATATCTTCCACGAAGATATCGCATAATAAGTTTCCCAGGTCACAGGTGAAGTACCATTTTGAACGGGGGTACCGGATTTAAATATTCAGGAATTAATTCCCAGTATGGGGTGAAGCTCCCATAGTAAATTTCATGAACGGACAAATATCTTCCACGAAGATATCGCATAATAAGTTTCCCAGGTCACAGGTGAAGTACCATTTTGAACGGGGGTACCGGATTTAAATATTCAGGAATTAATTCCCAGTATGGAGTGAAGCTCCCATAGTAAATTTCATGAACGGACAAATATCTTCCACGAAGATATCGCATTAGAAGTTTCGCAGGTCCCAGGTGAAGTACCATTTTGAACGGCGGTACCGGATTTAAATATACAGGAATTAATTCCCAGTACGGAGGGAAGCTCTCATAGTAAATTTCATGAACGGACAAATATTTTCCACGAAGATATCGCATAATAAGTTTCACAGGTCACAGGTGAAGTACCATTTTGAACGGGGGTACCGGATTTAAATATTCAGGAATTAATTCCCAGTACGGAGGGAAGCTCTCATAGTAAATTTCATGAACGGACAAATATTTTCCACGAAGATATCGCATAATAAGTTTCACAGGTCACAGGTGAAGTACCATTTTGAACGGGGGTACCGGATTTAAATATTCAGGAATTAATTCCCAGTATGGAGTGAAGCTCCCATAGTAAATTTCATGAACGGACAAATATCTTCCACGAAGATATCGTATTAGAAGTTTCGCAGGTCCCAGGTGAAGTACCATTTTGAACGGCGGTACCGGATTTAAATATACAGGAATTAATTCCCAGTACGGAGGGAAGCTCTCATAGTAAATTTCATGAACGGACAAATATTTTCCACGAAGATATCGCATTAGAAGTTTCGCAGGTCCCAGGTGAAGTACCATTTTGAACGGCGGTACCGGATTTAAATATACAGGAATTAATTCCCAGTACGGAGGGAAGCTCTCATAGTAAATTTCATGAACGGACAAATATTTTCCACGAAGATATCGCATAATAAGTTTCACAGGTCACAGGTGAAGTACCATTTTGAACGGGGGTACCGGATTTAAATATTCAGGAATTAATTCCCAGTACGGAGGGAAGCTCTCATAGTAAATTTCATGAACGGACAAATATTTTCCACGAAGATATCGCATAATAAGTTTCACAGGTCACAGGTGAAGTACCATTTTGAACGGGGGTACCGGATTTAAATATTCAGGAATTAATTCCCAGTACGGAGGGAAGCTCTCATAGTAAATTTCATGAACGGACAAATATTTTCCACGAAGATATCGCATAATAAGTTTCACAGGTCACAGGTGAAGTACCATTTTGAACGGGGGTACCGGATTTAAATATTCAGGAATTAATTCCCAGTATGGAGTGAAGCTCCCATAGTAAATTTCATGAACGGACAAATATCTTCCACGAAGATATCGTATTAGAAGTTTCGCAGGTCCCAGGTGAAGTACCATTTTGAACGGCGGTACCGGATTTAAATATACAGGAATTAATTCCCAGTACGGAGGGAAGCTCTCATAGTAAATTTCATGAACGGACAAATATTTTCCACGAAGATATCGCATTAGAAGTTTCGCAGGTCCCAGGTGAAGTACCATTTTGAACGGCGGTACCGGATTTAAATATACAGGAATTAATTCCCAGTATCGAGTGAAGCTCTCATAGTAAATTTCATGAACGGACAAATATCTTCCACGAAGATATCGCATTGGAAGTTTCGCAGGTCCCAGGTGAAGTACCATTTTGAACGGCGGTACCGGATTTAAATATACAGGAATTAATTCCCAGTACGGAGGGAAGCTCTCATAGTAAATTTCATGAACGGACAAATATTTTCCACGAAGATATCGCATTAGAAGTTTCGCAGGTCCCAGGTGAAGTACCATTTTGAACGGCGGTACCGGATTTAAATATACAGGAATTAATTCCCAGTATCGAGTGAAGCTCTCATAGTAAATTTCATGAACGGACAAATATCTTCCACGAAGATATCGCATTGGAAGTTTCGCAGGTCCCAGGTGTAGTACGATTTTGAACGGGGGTAGCGGATTTAAATATACAGGAATTAATTCCCAGTATCGAGTGAAACTCTCATAGTAAATTTCATGAACGGACAAATACCTTCCAGGAAGATAGCGCCTTAGAAGTTTCGCATCCCAGGTGAAGTACCATTATGGACCGGTACCGTTTTCGCATGTCCCAAGTAAAGTACTTATGGCCTTAGAAGTTAGACCTTTACAAAGTACGATGCCAGGGTTGCATTTACAAGAATGAATATTCAGCAAAAGGAGAAACGCCCATCCTAACTTTCGTTAACCGGCTAATGCCTGTTAACAAGATGTTTTGAATGCTTTAACTTTACCCAGGGCAGAATCATTGTCTATTTGTTAGTTTTATTTATTATTTATTTATAAGACAAAATGTGGATTTCCGAATGCTAACGGTTTGATCGTGGGTTAACTATTATGATAATTATAGGATGGTTAAATGATTTAGTAGTGAACGGTACGTAATAAATAATAAATAGACAAAGAACTGTTATTTTTAATTATTTTGCAACGCACTTAAGAAAAAAGAATGTAATATTAAACGATATCTATTTAAATTATGTATTTGAATAATGTGTATCAATATCCGCATGGTGAACGTTTGGGAACCACTGCATTTCTAATCCATGGCCGGCAAATGTATGGCTAGCTTCACGCAGGCGCAAATCACAAAGAGTATTACATATTGCTTTTGGTAATTAGTGACTAACCTGTAATTATTTAAAAACGTATCCCTGCATGCGCACACACACACGCACAAAACACGAAGAAACAAGCGGATAATAATAATAATTGAGTAAATAATTCTTACTGGTAAAAACCACAAATCACAATACTGCAGTTAGTAATAACATAAAAATAGGTTAATTTTTGGAAGTGGTTATTATATCGGCGACGCAGACGATTTTATTCAAAGTAACTAGTTATACAATATTCGCCATAATAAACAGTACCGAAACTTAAGAGTGTTGTGGAATTGCGCTATACCAATCTTAAAAGCCTGTGTGACACGATGCTAAATTTTACATAAAATTTACATGAAAATTTTTATGTAAATTTACCCATATTTTTACCAGGATTTTATGCAGCTAAACCCAATTTTCTGTTTGCAACGCGTGTCATTTTTGTTGGGAAATTTAGCACACGCGCCTGCGTATTATCAAACCTTTAGGAACATTTTCAGTTATTTGTCATTAACTGAAATTAAATTTTCACAAGCACCAAAAATCGTTATGAACACCACGTGGTAGAAAAAAGCATGGAACCAGTAAACTATAAACACCTTATTTTGGTTATCTGCGGAAATCACGCTTCGCAGTTCAAAATTGAAAGTGGGCGTGGCTAGACTACCGCGCACATTTACGCGCACTTTTACCTCGAAATTTAGAACATGTTTTAAATAATTTACATGAAAATTTAGCAGAGTATTTAGCACGTTATTTTCTGTATGCAACGAGTAAAAAAAATTCGCATAAAATTTACATGTAAATTTTATGTAAAATTTATCACCGTGTCACACAGGCTTAAGATAGCAATTACCTTTTGCTGGTTGTTAAGAGTATAACAAGCACTCTACACTTGCAAAAAATATTGAAGTGACTGCAGCCTGATAAATTATGGACTTGGTTGGAATTAATTTTCATTTCAATTTTATCAATGAATTTGAAAGAGTTGATGATCACGAAGTATAAATCACTTTAAATTAATTACCTTAGACTGAATTGTAGTAGGTTTAGCGTGAATTACTATGGTCCTTTGTTTTTTAATCGGCTACCTTTTCACGCTAGTAAACTGCCTCTTAATACCTTTAAAGCCCGCATAAAGAAATTTTTAATAACTAATGCTTTTTATTCTATCAACGAGTACCTAAATTGTAATAATATGTCTATTTAAGACCCCGTCGAATTTGTGAATATTGTGATATATGTGACTTGTTTTATTTTTTAAATGTTTGTTAATTAAGACAAGTGTAAACTTTGTAGACAAGTGTAAACTTTGTTTTAACACGATTAATAAATTATTATTATTATTATTATTATTATTATTATATTTATAATGGTACCATCGTGTTCAAAGAATACTGGTACAGCGAAATTTTGGCTGTTTAAATTTGGTTTGAAGCCACATAATCAATTGCGTTAGCAGGCTATGAGGCTATGACCATGAAACATCAACGTGACAGTTCTATGAATGAAAAATCTAAAAAACTTGTCAGTTTGACAAATACTTAACCTCTATTTGACATATCCGATTTATACACAAAAGAAGTGTCTACATCAAATTTTGAGTTTTGGAAGTGTCTGCAGTAACGCACTGTACCAGTATTCTTTGAACACGATGGTACAAACAATTTCACATTTAATTTCACCCCCCCCCCTTTTTTTAGGAGAAAATTGCGGTTAGAATACCGAAATTTAAGAGATAACAGTAATTGCTTTGAAATTCCAGAAGAAAAATTTCTAAAATTATTTCGTCTGCCTAAGCAATTAGTGTTAAACTTAATAAATGAACTGCCGGAATTTGCAGATGATGAAATTAGGAAAACAAAGATTCCATTTCATTTACAAGTAAATTAAGTTATCCACTCTCTTAATTAAAAGAATGCGATTTTATTGTTTGTGTTAAAAGATTTTAGTTTGTTTAAACTTTTATGGACATGGTTCATACCAAACTGGAGTAGGGCAAGATTTGAATTCAAATATTATGCGCACGCGTGAAAGCTAACTTTGTGTGATTGAAAAAACAATTTTTGCTATGACAAAACGATAGCAATTCTTGTTATTCGGGAAATTGCTGAATACCATTTGTGGCAAATATTGTTATGATTATTGTTATCAGTTACGTTCGTAACAATCTTGTTATGTAACAATTTATATAGCAATCCTCTCACAGAATTGGACTGAATGTCAAGCCTTTTCATAAGCTGCGTTCGGTTATTAATTTTGGTGCAGGTGCAAACGGTGCAGAGTGTAGGCAGAACCGGTGCGGTGTATCACGGTGTATTTAAAGTTAAAGTGCGCACACCGTCAGCGTCAAATACTCGAACGCTCTAGTGTACCTACTTCGTTCTAGCGGGAAAAGCATAAACATGACCTATTTTGAAGTACGCAGAAGTCCAGTTTACGCAATTTTTGTAATTGATTCGTGCAATCGAAATACTATGGAAAGATCTAACCGAGTTACATTACTGTCGGTATGCAATGCTTTCAAACATTTTTATTATGAAGTCGACGACAGTGATGAAGATGATGTCGAAAAAATTATGGTTTTGCAGAAGATATCGTACCCAGCATGCCAAACCATCAATTTAAACTGCATTTTCGTATGTCACCATCTACATTTGCACGACTTCAGATTGATTGCTAAATGAATTATTACATTCGCTACATATAAATAGAAAATTATTCGAGTTTGGACTTGCCATATTTAAATTTCTGCTACGTGGTTTTTAAACAACTTGTTTTCCCGCCTCAGATACGCTTTTGCACCGAGTACACCGTCAAACGACCACGGTGCGCGTGGAGCTACACTATCTACACTTTACGACCCTGCACCGTACAATCCCGAACGCTTACCATTTTCGCACTTTTTACACCGACAACATAACCGAACGCGAAGGTGCATGTTGGGGTGCTTGGTGTAAAAAGTGTGGAATAACCGAACGCAGCTATAGTTGACTAGATCTACGATCTTTTTAATCACCTTGTATATTTATTTACGGCGCTTGGCGTCGATGTAATAACCACTTCCAAAACTTTACCTAATTTATCTGTTGATTATTATTATTTATTACTGGTGTGTTTACAAGTTAGAATTGGTTAGAATCATTAGAATACTCCGTTTGGTGCTTATGTTTTGCGTGTGAGCAGGGATACAGTTTTATATGTATTTCAAAATAATTACAGGTTAGTCACTAGTTACCAAAAGCTATTTGTAAAATTCTTTATGATTTGTATTTTTACAGCGAAATGTCTGAAATAAATTCAAAGGCTAACCTTGAATATGATTATGATTTGGATATCGTCAAAGAAGAAATCAAACTTGAACCCTACTGGGACAATATAAAAAGTGAATTCGGCGATAATATCCTTTATAATACCGAACAAAAACATAACTTCAATGAAACTAACACTAATATTAGGCAAAACATTGGACGCAATACGAGGCTGGAAACTGCAAGTATAAAGAGTAGTAAACATGAAACCGACAAAGTAGAAGTAGAAACAACTGATACAGTTGATGTGAAATTGAATATGAGTAGGTTCACTATAGAAAAACCATTTGCTTGTGATTTATGTGAATATAGGAGTGCACAGAAAAGCAATCTGAAAACACATATGAATATTCATTCGGGGGAAAAACCGTTTGCTTGTAATGTATGTGAATATAGGAGTGTAACCAAAAGAAATCTGGAAAGACATATGAACGTTCATGCTGGTGAAAAATTGTTTGCTTGTAATTTATGTGAATGTAGGTGTACAACTGAATACAGACTGAAATTGCATATAAGTGATCATACTGGAGAAAAACCGTTTGCTTGTAATTCATGTGAATACTGGACTGTAACTAAAGGCCATCTGAAATTGCATATGTATACTCATACAGGAGAAAAACCCTTTGCCTGTAATTTATGTGAATATAGGAGTGTAACTAAAAAAAATCTGGAAAGACATATGAACGTTCATACTGGTGAAAAATTGTTTGCTTGCAATTTATGTAAATATAGGAGTGTACAGAAAAGCAATCTGAAAACACATATGAATATTCATCTGGGGGAAAAGCCGTTTGCCTGTAATTTATGTGAATATAGGAGTGTAACTAAAAGTTATCTGAATAAACATATGAAAATTCATACTGGTGAAAAACCGTTTGCTTGCAATTTATGTGAATACAGGAGTGTAACTAAAAATTGTCTGAATAGACACATGAACATTCATACTGGTAAAAAACCGTTTGCTTGTAGTTTATGTGAATATAAGAGTGCACAGAAAAGGGATCTGAAAACACATATGAATATTCATTCAGGAGAAAAGCCATTTGTCTGTAATTTATGTGAACATAGAAGTCTATCTAAAGCAAACTTAAAAAATCATATGAAAATCCATAGAAGTTAAAAATAATTTGCTTTTAAACGATGTGGACTAGTTTTATTGAAATATTTATTTAAGTAAGTAATGGAAGACTCTTTAGAAAATACTTTATTTATTTTTAACTTTTATATTTGCTTTTAGCTAGTAAAATTACCGTTAAGATGCCCCAAAGATGTGATTTTATAGGGCGTAATTACTCTGACGATGCAACGATTGATTCACGCATTACTTAGTTACAATGAATCTCCAAAAGGTTAAAATTATAAGAATCTAAGATTAATGAAGTAAACTTCGTAGCTTCAAGGTGTGGTGTAGTATTTATGTATGTATGTATACTATGTGAAGCCGCATTACATGATTTTCCTGTTGTAGCTTTTTTTTATTTCTTTATCAACTAAGTGCGTATTATAAAATATTTATACATATTAAGAGTATCCACATTTAGATAAAACTGTGCTTTAACAATCGCCATGAAAAATTATATATTTCTCGCTTCCTCATAAATTGGAAATAACTTCGCTTTCATAATAGCATAAACCCAAAGTAATTTTGTAGTAACCGCATTTGCATCATTTAAAGTTATTACCTCTATCATGAAAATCACACAAAAAATTAATTTTATAGGAAACTTTAACCGAGGATTGGTTTGAGGTTTTGCATAGAGGTGCGTAATTTTTGGGCAAAATTAGTGGGGTTAATACAGGTTTGACTAGTAACAAAGAAATCACCGGGGAGTTTTAGTGTTTTTCCGTAAACCATCTCGGCCACTGATACATCTAAGTCGATGTGGACGGCTGTCCATAATTCGAGTAGAACTATTACCGGCAGTTCTGTTGCCCAATTTTTGTTTTCGTGACAGCGTAAGGCTGCCTTTAAATGCCTATGCCATCTTTCCAAAATCCCATTAGACTGAGGGTGAAACGATGTCATTTTGTTGTGCTGGATTCCACACAATATAAATTGACTACTCTGATCTGTTGTTATTATGCTTGGTACGCCAAATCTTGTAATCCAACCGTTAAAAAATGTTTTTGCTACTACCTCTGCCGATATTTCTGCAATTGGCCATGCTTCAAGCCAGCATGTATATGTATGTGTCGATACAGGTAAAGCAATATTTGAATCCCTCATTGTAAGGCAACATATGTGAAAAGTGCTCGTCTGGAGCAGTAAATGATTGTATAGGGCTCCGATTATGTCTAATGATGCTAGCTCTGTGGCAACTGAAGCACTTTCTGGTCCAGCAAGCGCAATCTTTCTTCATAAACGGCCACAGGAAACGTTGCTGAATTAACCTGATTGTGCTTGTAACACATGGGTGGGAAAAGCCATGCAAATTTTCGAAACCTTTCGGTAACGAGGAGTCTGGGATAACCCTGTGAAACATCACAATATAAGACTAAAGAATTTTTATTCGAAATTTTGAAGGTTTCAATCTTTAACGAAGAATTTATACGGATTTTATTAATGAGTTCCAGAAACTGCAACTGATCCTCTGCGAGTTGATTCATGTCGATGGCCATCGGCCACTCGATTCTATTAATGCGCGATACCGTATCGGCCACGATATTGCTTCTCCCAGAAACTTGCTAGATATATATTGTAAATTGAGAAATAAAATCCAAGTGTCTGGACTGATGAGGGGAAAGACTGACAGATTTTTTACTAAATGCGTATGTTAATGGCTTGTGATCAGTGAACAGGACGAAAGATCTTCCCTCCAACATGCGTCTAAAGTGCTTAACTTCTAAGTATGCTGTTAAGAGTTCCACGGCGAAATCAGAAGCATCTACCGTTAAGGATAACTGGTCGTTTGCAGATGGGTGAATTAAAATTGTTGCATTTACCAACTTCGTGAAAGGCCTTCTTGAGTGGATCTGACCAGATGACAAGTCGTTTATAATTTTTCTGAGGATGTCTGAGTAAATCTAAAAGTAACATTTGGGGTGTAATTAGAGGTAAAAATCGTCTGTACAAGTTTATTATGGTTAAGAAACGCCGAAGTTCTCCAACTCCCTAGTAACTTCATTGATGAACCTCTCGAATGACTGGGCAGCGTTACACAACCCAAACATCATCACTGGAAATTCAAAGTGACAAAAGGGTGTGATTACCGCAGTCTTTTGGATATCATCACTATTGACGGGTATTTGGTGATATGCCCGAACTAGATCAATCGTCGAGAATATATATTTGTCTTTAAGAATATAGGTAAAATCGTGTAAGTGAGGGATCCACTATTTATCAGGCATGGTGATGGCATTTAATTTCCTGTAGTCACTTCTTTCTGTCCTATGCCATGTTTTTAGCTTGATTCCATATTTTTCCCTTCCTCTGCAGTATCTCAGTAACACTTCCATTCCAGGTTGTTCCCTTCTGTTTTTGCCAATTTTCCTAGCCTCCCATATTTTCTTGACTTGTCTGTTTTTATACATGCTAAATAAGTGCCCGGGCCATTGACTTTTCTCAAATACTTCATTTCGGCAGCTTGTAGTCTTTTTTCGTGTTTGCCATTCAGCACCCAACTTTCCGCACCGTAGGTTAATATTGGTGTGTAGATAGTTTTATACACCGTCAGCTTAGTTTTTGTGGATATTTTCTGTTGGCTCAGAAAGTTTTTATATAGTGCATTGTATGTTCTTGTGGCTGTTTTGATTCGTTTTCCTAATTGCGTTTCCTCCGTACCTTTGCTGTTTAATGTTACCCCTAGATATGTAAATTCTTCTACTTGTTCTATGCTATCTTCTCCAATTTTGATGTTAAGCTTCTCTTTATTTATAATAGCCATCACCTTGGTTTTCTCTTTATTTGCTATTAAATTATATTTTTCTAGTATGCTTATCCATATATTCATATTTCTTTCTAATTATTTTCGATTCCTTGCTACTAGCACTATGTCATCTGCAAATAATCATATACGAAATTGGTGGGAAAAATGGTGGACATTGTAAAACTTTGGTTAAGTACATGCATAATTTATTAAAGGTTCAAAAGAAGTGCTTTTTTATAAAAATATTAGGAATACCTATAACAACAATGCAACAGATTAATTAGTAGCAAAGCGTTTATGGGTAAGTAAACAAAAGCATGTATGCACTACTATTTTAAAGTTAAGTAGGACATATTAACATTTAATCGTAAGCATTGGGTATGTTCTTGCTAATGCCGCTAGCAACAGTTTGAGAACTACTCATTTCCTTATGTTTGCGGTAACACTCGGACATACTAGCATAAGTCATCTCTTTCCAACATTGCTTGAGCGGCCAACCAACTGGTGGGTACGTAGGTCACAACCTAAACCCACATGCTCAATACGTAGGTCTTCGATCTGTGAAATACGTTCGCTAACTTAAGGCAAGAGACAGAAGATAAACTGGTTGTGTGCTCCGGTACCCTATGCATAAACTCCAGTCCCAATGTGGGAGCGAATATACTATACTCAAAGGTTAAAACTCAATTTTTTCAACGGCCCTAAAACAAGTTGACCTTGTAAATGTTTCCATTGAAGGTCTAATCTAATGTAAAGACATTTTGACATTTCTATAGTAATCTGACCATTTGTATGTGCAGTCCCAAACAATGCCCCACATTGTGAAGCAGTAGAAGCAAAGACTGTATTGGTTTTCTTTAATTCTTCTTTTACTCTGCTGTACAGGTTCTTTAGATAAAATTTTGGAGTTGTCCCAGTGGATTAAAGAAACAGCTTGTATATTACCTACTAAACAAAAATGATTGCTTTTCATCTCATTCAGTAGATTTAGATAATGTTTCTCAAAGATGAAATTTAAACACATCACACCATTATACATACATAGATATAGAAACACATGTTTGTAGTTCTGAATGTCAAATTAAATTATAAAAGTTGACTCGTTTTTAATCTTTTTGAATTGTCTGAAAACGAAGACTTGTCTCCGAAACCGCGAAACGTTTCCTGAGTTATTAGTTTTATTAGTTCTATATCTGTACCTCCAACCTCTTTTACCTTTCGTGCATTAGCGTATGTAGCTCTTACGGGTGCAATGCATAACCCGGCTCGTCTCTGCGAGTTACGTGATTGGTGCGCCGTTTAGTACCTACGAGTACATACTGCATCATGTGCTTTTATTAGTTAATTAATATAATTTTATTTCAGAAACTGGTGACGAAAATCCCAATAAAGCAATATAAAATGTCAAACTGCCATAACAATCCTTAAAGCTTGTATGACACGATACTAAATTTATGCGAAAATTTACGGCTAATTTTCGCATAAATTATTTTATGTCATACTGGTTTCTAAAGCAACATTTTTCGAACGATTTATAGAACAAAAAGTGAGACTTTAAAGTCCTAGAACTTTAAAGTATCATTTTAAAGTCCTAGGACTTTAAAGTGTCACTTTTTGTTCTATAAATGCTAGTTGCAGTTGCGTCTAGATTACTTACTTAAAACTAATACTGCTGCAAATTGCTGGAGATTTCTTTTAATAATTTAACAACTTTAGAAACCAGTATGACATAAAATTATGTATGTACCTCAGACGAAAAGTATCTTTAAGGTACTCACAAGTAATTACGGCCTCGGCTACCCTCCTCGGCCGTAAACAACTTACGCATACCTTAAAGACTTACTTTTCGTTTTAGATACATAAAATACTATTAAAAAAATTTGCACGTTGCAAACATAATTTTGTGTAAGAAATTTACTCGTAAATTTATGCGTAAATTATTTAGAAATACATACTTTCTAAATAATCTGGCTGCAAACATAAATGTGTGCATAAATCTGCGCAGATGGTTATTTAGCTTATGGAGCACAACTGTCTGCTGTTCACGCCTTTTTAGCCAATTTTTCGTCCATACACTTCTTCGTTTCCTTTTTCTTTTTTTTGTTATAAGAATAGTACCATGAGATCGAAAAAAAGATGATTCTGAGCAGGCCTTGACTAGTACAACACGATTGGCAAGACTGATTTCAAAATGTGGCAGTAAGTTAGAGGTTAATAAATGTCAAATAAATTAAAACACAAAACAGTATTTATTTAGGGAACAAACTGAAAACTAAGATGAATACGTGTTAGAGTAGGTGTTCAAAATGTGATCCTTCACTAGTATTACAACGATAAACTTAAATAATTCTGGAAACAAGATTGCAAAACTGACTTACATTTGAAATGTCACTGTCACATTATAATTCATAGGCATTCTAGAACCAGTGTAACCAATCGTGTTGTACTAGTCAAGGCCTGCTCAGAATCATCTTTTTTTCGATCTCATGGTAGTAGTAGTACTTAGAAGTAATACTGCTGCTGTCAAATATAAATTGATAATTAAAAGGAAATTCAGCAAACTCAACTAAATCTTTAATTAACGTAAGCTGTAAACATTTCAAGGTTATATTTGTGTAAACTAAATTTTTCAAATACAAATTTTGTCAACTTATTACTGTAGATGAATTATAAATATCTCTAAAATGTTTTACTACTGCGCAGATTTATAAGTAAATTTACGAAAAAATATTGAATACGTTACATAGCCTACAATGCATACATATCAATTTTCATGTTAAACATTTTCAGCAAAGTTTTTGCCAAAAATGTACAAGTAAATTTTCGCATAAATTTAGTATCGTGTCATACAAGCTTCAGAAAATATTTAAGAGTCTACTTTTAATAGTCCACTAGATCTATGATCCTTTTTAATCACCTTATATATTTGCTTACGTCGCCGATATAATAACCACTTCGAAAAGTTAACCTATTTTTAGTATTTTTCTGTTTTTGCTTAATGCCTTTGAATATTCAACGCTTAATGCTGTGGTTATCATTACCACGTGTTTACAAGTAAGAATACTCAATTATTATTATCCGCTTGATGCTTAGTGTTTTTTGTATGTGCAGGGATACATTCTATATGTATTGTTAAATAATTACATGTTAGTCACTAGTTACCAAACGCTATTTGTAATACTCTTTGTGATTTCTATTGTTACAGCAAAATGTCTGAAATAAATTCAAAGGCTAACCTCGAATATGATTTCAATTTGGATATCGTCAAGGAAGAAATCAAACTGGAACCCTATTTGAACGATATAAAAAGTGAATTCGGTGATGATATCCTTTACAATCCCGAACAAAAACATAACTTCAATGAAACTAACACTAATATTAGTCAAAACTTTGGACGAAATACAAGGGAGGAAACTGCAAGTGTAGAGAGTAGTGAACATGAAACAGACAAAATAAAAGTAGAAACAACTGATACAGCTGATGTGAAATTACATATCAGAAGTTATACTAATGAAAAACCATTTTCTTGTTATTTATGTGAATATAGGAGTGTAACTAAAAGTCGTCTGAATAGACATATGAACATTCATACTGGTAAAAAACCGTTTGCTTGTAACTTATGTGAATATAGGAGTGTAACTAAAAATTGTCTGAATAGACATATGAACATTCATACTGGTGAAAAAACGTTTGCTTGTACTTTATGTGAACATAGGAGTGCACAGAAAAGCAATCTGAAATTGCATATGAGTACTCATAGTGGTGAAAAACCGTTTGCTTGTAATTTATGTGAATACAGGAGTGTAACCAAAGGCGATCTAAAAAGACATATGAGTATTCATACTGGAGAAAAACCATTTGCTTGTACTTTATGTGAATATAAGAGTGTACGAAAAATCAACCTAAAAATACACATGAATTATCATACGGGAGAAAAGCCGTTTGCTTGTAATTTATGTAAATATAGGAGTATAACTAATTACAATCTAAAATCGCATATGAGGACTCATGCAGATACAAATTTAAAAGAGTAGTTGGAGTTAAAAGTGACAACCATAAAAAAAGAGTATTTAAAATTAAGATAACTGTATTTTTTTTTGTTTTGTGCTACACTACAGCAAACACAAGCTACAGCCATTGCCAAGTTTTTGACGACGTCCTGTAAGGAATGTTTCAATGGCTTTTTACTACGATAAATATGGGTAACAGATAAAGAATTTGCAGATATTTATGTGAACTAGTTTTTCTTAAATATTTGTTTAAATAAGTAAAAGAAAAGTCATTAGAAAATCCTTAATTTATTTTTTAACTTTTAAATTCCTTTCTGGCTAATAAAATTACAATTAAGATGCCTCAAAGATGTGATTTTATAGGATGTAATTATGTAATTATGCAAATGATCAAAGATAATCTGGTGACCTTATTTATTGCAACGGTGGCAACATGTTTGAAAAAAAATTCATTCCAGGTTGTTTCTATATTTTGGTATAGCTGGTGGTTGTCATCGGGAGGAGCTACATAATGTGTCCCTTAACGATATGCAAGATACTGGTTCACAACTGAGAGTTACCATTCCACAGACAAAAACAAATCAGAAGGGAGTATTCACTATCATCAACGAGGTGGACGGAATCAACTACCTTGGAGGGATGCCAAGAAAATTCCTTAATTTGGAAAATCCCGGGAAATATACCATTGTTTTCGTTGGACATCAGTGACGCTTCTTCCAAACGCAGGTGCTGATTTGACGGTTTTAAATAGGTACAGGGGTTGGAGAAATTCTTCGGTGGCAGAAAAATATATAGAGGATTCTGCTGGGAAAACAGAAGATGGCGAGAGCATCGTGGGGGTATTGCAAGAAGAAAGCACGAAAATTTCTACAACTATCTCCACTGAAAATTCTGGCAAAATTCCTGCAATTAGTATTCAAAAAAATGCCAGCTATACTATTAATATTAAAGTTAATATTTAAATATTGGTGTTCTTTGGTTTACGTTCATTTTAAAATTTGATCGTGTTCGTTCAGCATGAACTAATTCCTGAATAAAATGTTTGATATTTGTTTAAGACTTTCAATCCAGTAATTTTTTTTTACTGGCCTTATAACGTAAAGGTTCACTTACCGGACTGAAATGAGTCCGGGAAATCAAAGAATGTGACAGCATGAAATAAAATAATTTATAATCGGTTTTGACCAGTTGTCGAATTTGATGTAACTGAATTTAATCGATAATGGGATTTAACCGGTTATCAATTTTGGTCGGTTGTTAGTTTTAACCAGCTTTAGGTTATCAGATTACATATTTTAATTGTTTCTGCTTAAAATTGGTTTTTGGTAACCAATTGTTTGTTTCGGATGTTTTTTAGCTATAATCGTGCTCAATCTTAATCATGTTATAATTCTACCTGTTATTCACTTTTAACTATGTTTTACTACCGGACAGTGAAGGAAATGAGGACTTTGTGCTGAATTATTTTGCTTATAAATCCGATTCATATTTAATTTCAATTTTAGAAAAGTTCTCATAATTTTTACCTAACTATTTCTCATTGGTTTTTGATTTTAATTAAATTATTTTAAATTGGTGTTTTAAATACAGATTTTCATTACTAATGCAAAAATAATAAGTGCTAATATTTTTATAAGTTTTTACTTTTAAACGATCCAATATATCCCTAGTAGCATATAATATTGTTCTAATGTTTTAAAAATATTGGGACAATATTTAAATATGTATTTTGAACCATTATAGCCAATCTAAGAACCGTAAACAACAAATTAACAGCCTAGCATATCTACTAGACAAATCGAAAATGAAACCGGAACACCCAAATCCACAGCACATATCGTTTTACAAAAACATCATTTCGATCCATACAAACATCATATTTGCCAAAGCCTTAAGCATGGTCCACACGCAACGATTTATCGTTCGATTTGCATGTGCAAGTAAATCGTTGCAGATAAATCGTTACGTGTGGACAGCACATTTGACCAAATTTTAGAACTGCGCAAAGTCGCAAGTCGGAGTTGAAAGTCTGAGCAGAATAGCATAGATTTTGGAGATTTGCGCATACAAGTCTTATCGTGTGGACGCTCGATCGAGGTTTGTTCAGTTTTTAGCTGCCTCATAAACAGTATAATTACCTACCGACTCGTCTAGCCCGGCAATTAAATAAATAAAATTAACCGATTTGATTTCAATTTTTGTTGTTAAAAAATATGTCGAGTATTAATTTCGCATGATTTTTTCATTGAATTTCTCGATTTATATAAAAGTTACATAAAAGGCTCACTAATTCTAATAAATAATTGTATGTTTCGGTATCTATTCTTAAATAATTTCGCCAGTCTTCAGGCTCACCTCGCAACTCTTTAAGTAAATGTACATGAGAATATAAATGTCGCTTTAATAACCATGATCTAGACCAACTAGAACGTCGAGTTATATTTAGACGTTTTCTGATTTCTCTTTTTCTTTTAACAGTCAAATAAACCGCCAAAATACTCCACAATAACACTTCCTCCATGATTAACACAGCGGGGAAAAATTGCCAATTGGCGCTTTTACGAATTACGATACAAGAAGTCGTTATAATGTGGACGCACTGAGTTTGCAACGATTTACTTGCACATGCAAATCGAACGATAAATCGTTGCGTGTGGACCATGCTTTAGAGTGAAAGTGACAATAATATAAATTTTCCCTTTAAAATTCTATGGTCAGATGAAAGCAGATTTACCAATAACGGTTTAGTTAACAGAAGTAATTTTACAGGGAATTTTTCTTTTTAGTATACATGGCCCCTATGTAATACTTACTTTTCTCTTTCGGTGGCCGTTTTCAGTTTTAGTCAATTCTACTCCTTCCTCAAAACCTTTTACGTGACGATATATTGTCGAAATAGGGAATCCCTCCGCACGAAAGTGGTTTACAATTTTACTTTTATTCATATGTCAAAAAAATAATTTTATTTTGTTAAAAAGCTGTTTGTTATAACCCCTTTATATGTATAGATACTTTATGATACGCACTTAGTTGATAAAGAAATTAAAAAAAATCTGAAACAGGAAAATCATGTAATGGGGCTTCAGATGGTCTACGTACATACATAAATACTACATTATACCTTGAATTTTACTTTATTAATTTTAGATTCGTATAATTTTTATTGAACTTCTTTATTTGAGTTTGGTAAGTAAAGACTACAACGTAGGGATGAAACTCGTGTAATATTTTTTTGACATACAGTAAAAAAAACTATTTTGTTTACACTTTTGTTTTTTACATGTTTACTACGCGCAATATTTAAACTTCAACAATTTTAACCTTTTGGAGATTCGTCGCAACTAAGAAATGTGTGATTCAATTGTTGCATCTTCAGAGTAATTACGCCCTATAAAATCAAATCCTTGACACATGATAATTTTATTAACTAAAAATAAATTTAAAAGTTAACAAATACATGAAGTATTTTCTAGAGAGACTCGCTTTACTTAAACAAATATTTTAAAAAATCTACTCCACATTGTTTAAAAGCAAATTCTTTTTCATTTCTGTGGATTTTCATATGATTTTTGCAGTTTGATTTGGATGCACTTCTATATTCACATAAATTACAGGTAAACGGCTTTTCACCTGTATGAATACTCATATGGAATTTCAGAGTGCTTTTCTGTGCACTTCTGTATGCACATAAATCACAAGCAAATTGTTTTTCTCCGGTATGAATGCTCATATGTCTATTCAGATAACTTTTAGTTACACTTCTGTATTCACATAAATCACAAGCAAACGGTTTTTCACCAGTATGAATGCTCATATGTCTATTCAGGCAACTTTTAGTTACACTTCTATATTCACATAAAGTACAGACAAATGGTTTTTCTCCTGTATGATTACTAATATGCAATTTCAGCTTGTTTTTAGTTATGCTCCTATATTCACATAAAGTACAGGAAAATGGTTTTTCTCCTGTATGATTACTCATATGCAATTTTAGAGTGCTTTTCTTTACACTTCTGTATTCACATAAATCACAAGCAAACGGTTTTTTTCCAGTATGAATGTTCATATGTTTATTCAGATTGCTTTTAGTTATACTTCTGTATTCACATAACTTACAGGCAAACGGCTTTTCTCCCTTATGAATATTTATGTGTGTTTTTAAATTGCTTTTTCTTACACTTTTATTTTCACAAAAATCACAAGCAAACGGTTTTTCTCCACTATGAACACTCATATGTCTATCCGGACAACTTTTAGTTACTCTCCTATATTCACATAAATTACAAGTAAACGGTTTTTCTATAGTACAATTACTCATATGCAATTTCACGTCAACTGTATCAGTTGTTTCCACTTTTATTTTGTCTGTTTCATGTGCACTACTGTCTATCATTGCAGTTTCCTCCCTCGTATTCTGTCCTAAGATTTGGCTAATATTAGTGTTAATTTCATTGAAGGTATGTTTTTCTTCGGTATTGTAAAAGACATCATCACCGAATTCACTTTTTATATCGTCCAAGTAGGGTTCAAGTTTAATTTCTTCTTTGACGATATCTAAATCCAAATCATATTCGAGGTTAGCCTTTGAATTTATTTCAGACATTTTGCTGTAACAATAGAAATCACAAAGAGTATTACAAATAGCGTTTGGTAACTAGTGACTAACATGTAATTATTTAACAATACATATAAAACTGTATTCCTGCACACACACAAAACACTAAGCAACAGCTGGATAATACAGGGTGATCGTATAACATTGACCTTGCCGCTCTATTGTAATGACTTGCTCAATTACGGTTTGCCGCTTCATAGTTCAGTTTTTAAGTTGGCAGCGCCGCTGCCTTGAAAATGCAGTCAAACATAAACAAATTAGCATAACCTCAAAATTAACAATAAAGGAAATTTATTTACACACCCATTTGAAATAATTAAAACATTAATTTAATGCTTTATTAATTTTTGTTACAGAAGTTGTTCAAAATGTTCACCGTTTACCTCTAAACATAAATTAATTCTACGCTTTAAATTGGCATTTTGTAGAAAGTTAACCTAACAAAAATTGGAATATATTTACCGCTGTAAATTGGAATTACATGCAAAACTTACGAGTCAAGGATATTCCTGGAACTGGTAGTCGTGAAAACGACTGTTTTGTAAAGAGTAAGAGGCTTCAAAATGCAAAAACGGCGAAAATAAACTAACACAACCAACTCGAAATGACAACCAACCAACCACAAAATTTTACTACTAAACCAGAACAAGTGTAGAGCGGCAAAACACCATTTTTTCTGAATTCAGCACCTCCACGCTATAAAGCGGCAAGGTCAACGTTTTACGATCACGCTGTAATAATTGAGTATTCTTACTTGTAAACTTATAGGTTAAGTTATGGTAGTGGTTATTATATCAGCGTCCAGTGCAGCAAACGAATACACAAGGTTGACCAAATTTCTGGAAAATAAAAAGTAGACTTAAATATTTTCGAAAGAATTGTTGTGGCGAGTTTAACATTTAATATTTCTTTATTGGAATTTTTCGCATCAGTTTCTAAAACGAAATTATATTAATTAACTAATACAGCACATGGTGCAGTAGTATGTAGGTATTAAACGGCGCACCAATCATGTAACCCGCAGAAACGGGCCGAGTTGTGCATTGCACGCGTAGAGCTCATACATTAACGCACTAGCCTCGACACCGGAAGGTATAAGAGGTTACAGATAATACATACCATCTGATTTTGTTAACCTGGAATTTTTAAATATCTGGAGAAAGAAGCATCCTACGAAAAAACTGTCCGAAATAAAAAGGTAATATTTTCACGGGGGAAATTCACTAGTGCTAAAATTATCCCCCCCCCCTCCTCCCTCCTTGTGGGTGGGTCGGGGTGTAACTTTGAAATCTTAAGGTGGCGCAAATCTACATGTTATTTGGCCATAAGAACAAACAACGTTTTCGATGAAAGAGTAGTTATTGTTCAGTCATGAAACCTTGATAATAACAATTTTTGAACATTTAGCTGTAACATATTATGATTTCATGTCCAAAATACTTGTTGTTTCTTACTTATTTCTATAAAGATAATGAAGAAGACAGCCTGTAATTACAGTATGTTATTCCAAAAGTGGTGTAGAGTAAATGTACCATAAAAAGTACTTGGGCTGATATTCATTAACTCCCTCGAGATTGTCGGCCTCGGCCGCAAGCGGCCTCGGCGACAATTTTTCTCTCGGTACGCTAAAAAGGAATTTCGCGGCCTTAGTATACAAATAACTATTGTATGTGCAAAGAAATTCAGGGTTGAAACAGACCGTAGAGATAGGGTTATTGAAGAAACCCCTGAATGCCTTAACCCCAGAATCCAAGCTTTAGTGCTTTAGCCCTCCGACTTCTACGATACAATCCAATTTTAAAGTATCTACCTGGTAAACATATTTATTTGTCACTCATTTGTAAACGTCATTTTACAAAGCTGTCTATTGATTTTGAAAGTTAATCTTTACTAACGACAGATCAATAAAAATACCAATTAGGGTAGGCTGTGAAATTGAATTATTTTGAATTAGTACTTTAGCCACATCCACAGAATGACATTTTATAACGTTTGTAATTTGACATTTTTATTGTAAACAAAGTTTATAACCTTAAATTCATGTCAGAAATGTCATTTTGTGGATGTGGCTAAAGTACCAATTCAAAATAATTCAATTTCACAGCCTACCCTAATTGGTTTTTTTATTGATCTGTCGTTATAATCCATTCAGTTAACTCCCGTGACGTTTATGCTGTCAAATGAAAATTTTGGAGTGTACATAATGTACAGAACCTATCAACTTTTTTGTGAATGTACTTAACGTCAAACTGAAAGTAAGGTAATGATGTTATGATAAATCATTTGTCATTTTCGTAAAATTAAGTAGAACAAGGTAAAAATGGGTTTATTATGAGATGTAGTATTGGAAAAGTGGTTATAAAGGATAAAATGTAAGAAATCTTACTGAAAATATATATGCAGCCTTTTCAAAAATTGTATAGGTATTTATTTATTAAGTGAGGGCTGATTTCTTGCCTTTCTAAGCAGTATTTGCATACAGCTTCTTTCTCTCTCTTTGATAATAAACTTCGTTGGTGCTTGTGTTCATCCGTTTTTCTAAAGATTATGAATCATAAAACGTAACTTGAATAATAAATAATTTAAGTGTCAAAGTGAAAACAAAAAAACAAAAGCATTAAATTTAAATTTAAAGGTGCGCCAATCTCAAATCTAAAAATTGTTAATAGCCTAATAGGGATTTTCATATTAACCAACACATTGTGACTTTTATGTCACGGGAGGTAAGTGAATGGATAATCATCTTGTATAATAGTCTTCGGCGCCGATGTAATAACCACTTCCAACAGTTAATCTATTTCTTTTTTGTTGGTGCTTAAATTATTCCTTGCTTTTAGTGTTTTGCAAAGATAATAAACCATGGTGTTTTGTCTGATTGTGTGCGCAGGGATACATTTTTATATGTATTTTTAAATAATTACAGGTTAGTTACTAGTTACCGAACGCTGTTTGTAATACTATTTGTGATTTTTTGTTATTACAGGAAATTGTATAAAAAATGTCTGAAACAAGGGCTAACCTCGAATATAATTTCGATTTGGATATCGTCAAAGAAGAAATCAAACTTGAACCCTACTTGGACGATATAAAAAATGAATACGGAGATGATAACCTTTACAATACCAAACATAACGTCAATGAAACTAACATTAATATTAGCCAAAACTTTGGAGGGAATACAAGGGAGGAAACTACAAATATAGAGAGTAATGCACATGAAACGGACAAAATAAAAGTAGAAGCAACTGATACAATTGAAGTGGATGACCAGAATAAAAATAAAGGGAAAAGTTTTACATGTGACATTTGTGAATTTAGAACGACTCGTCGATCCAATTTTCAAACTCATAAAAATACGCATTTAATAAAAAAGCCATTTATTTGTAATGTATGCGACTATAGGACTATTTCTAAAGGTCATTTTGAACAGCATTTGCGTATCCATACTGGAGAAAAACCGTTTGCCTGTAATTTATGTGAATACAGGAGTGTAAGTAACAGCAAGCTGAAATTGCATATGCGTAGACATGCAGGAGAAAAACCTTTCGTCTGTAATTTATGTGAATATAGGAGCGTAATTAACAGCAATCTGCAATTGCATATGAAAATTCATACTGGAGAAAAACCGTTTACCTGTAATTTATGTGAATACAGGACTGTAACTAAAAACTATCTGAAAATTCATACGAGTAAACATACAGGAGAAAAACCTTTCGTCTGTAATTTATGTGAATACAGGAGTGTAACTAAAAGTGATCTGAATAAACATATGATGATTCATACTAGAGAAAAACCGTTTGTGTGTAACATATGTGGACACAAGAGTATAAGAAGAAGCGATCTGAATAAACATATGAATATTCATACTGGAGAAAAACCATTTGTGTGTAACATATGTGGATATAAGAGTACAAGAAAAAACGACCTAAAAAGACACATGAATATTCATACTGGAAAAAAACCGTTTGCCTGTAATTTATGTGAATATAGGAGTGTAACTAAAAGCAGTCTGAAATTGCATATTAAAATTCATACTGTAGATAAACCGTTTGCCTGTAATTTATGTGAATACAGGAGTGTAACTAAAGGCAATCTGAAATTGCATATGAAAATTCATACTGGAGATAAACCGTTTGCCTGTAATTTATGTGAATATAGAAGTGCATTTAAAGTAAGTTTAAAAAATCATATGAAAATCCACAGAAATGAAAAATAATTTGCTTTTAAACGATACAAATTTGTAGTTGGGGTTAAAAGTGACAGTCTTAAAAAAAAGCATATAAAATTAAACGAGGGTTTAGTACTAGACTGATTATAGTCGAATTGGCGATTTAGGTAATGCGCGTCATCAATCACATGATCAACGGTCGGCGTTACCAATAATGCGCGAGAAAAAAATGCAAAATGTAATTGCTAAATATAAATTATTTTTGTAGTTTTCTAAGATTGGGCAGCCGTGTCTATAAATTTTTGAAAATAAGAAAGAAATCGGGTTTTTATTTTCTAATTTAGCTCATATTTATTTTTTGTAAAGTTAGTATTATTTTTTGCATGTTTATATCGTTTCACTTACAAATTTTTGACAGATCGTGTTGTATGTCATTGTCATTGCGATAGAATAGGAAAATGTCAACAGAAAATTTAGGTTAGGTATAAAATTTGTAAATCGTTAGATGTCATAAAATTTATTGATGACGTGCATTACCTGGCTCGAAAATTAGACCATAGCTGGAATTTGTGCTTTTAAATCACAAATAACAAAACTAGTTAGTATATTGAAATAAAGTGCAATACATATCTATGTGAGTGCATAGAATCAGCTATAGAATGAAAAAATCAAATTTCATGAAAATTAGTATATTAATTTAAAATATGTATTTCAAAAAACGCCATTGTTGTTTCTTTAGCAGCAAGGTATTATCCGTTATAAGGTTTTATAAGTATAGATATTTTTTTATAATTTTAATTTTCAACATCAAATTTTATTAATTCAGTTCCAATAGCAACAACATTTATTTGTCAACTTTATCACATTATATATTCAAAGGTTTGAGCGAGGGTTTGAATTATCAGTCCTTGCCATTGCATACTTGGTTTTTTAGTTTTGACTGGTATATTTAATGTATGTATATTGTATACCTTTACATACAGTATTGTTTCGTGTATTGTATTAATAAATTACGTTTACATTAATGCAGTTATGATTTCATCAATTTTTGTAACCCATTAATCATTGATCTCCGTATTATCCGATTTTTTTCGTATCCGAGGTAGCCTCGGTCCCAATTAATTCGAATAATCGCGAGTATACTGTACATCGAACAGTCAACAGGTATGTATAATTTAAGTGAACTTCTCAAAAAAATGATTCTATCTGTAGTGAGCCAGTAACCGAGCAAGCTTAGCTTTAGCGTTGCCAACCAGCTGGTTTTAACCAGACATCCTAGATATTGCATTGAATATCTGAAGTCCTGTAAAAACTACAAATCGGACAGCAATTGCCAAGATATTTTGTAAAATGTTGTAAATTCTAATTTAAATAACAGAGAAACTAAAAAAAGACTATTTGAGGATATGCAGTTGATAACCCTACTTTGCTGGGGCAAAGAAGGAATCAATTATTTTCCTAAAAATAGAACATTTTTACATGTAAAATGCTATTATAAATATTTTGCCTAAATAAAAATTAAAAGTAGTAAAGCCAACATTCTTGTTTTGTCTTTGGTTATGGTGACGATGCAATCAGTGTTGCCAAATGGGTAATCCTGCATTTTGGAGAGTATTTTCTCAATCTCTCAATAATGTAAATTTGCAACATAATGCAACAATTATTAATTTCATTTCAGAACAATGTAATTTTTCGGTTGACAGTTTTATATAAATACAATTTATGGATAAAAAAGGGACAAACATGTAAATTTAGCGCCATGCACGATTAATTCAAGACTACACCTTATGGTGGCACTGCAAACTCTGCTTCTGACAATAACAATGAGCTCAACATCTGTAACTACTAACCTATCTTATCTATGTAAAGTGTCAGCGAATTTTGCTATAAATTGTAAAAATCCACAATTTTTTTCTGAGATGGTAGTTTTCGTATGAAAAAATAGTAGATTGTTTTACAAGTTGAGAAAAGTGAGAGTTTTCCAGCATGGAAGAACCACTTTTCTTACGAGTTGAACATGCTATTTTTTCGTATAATTCACGAAAATCACGTTAATTTTAAAAATAAATATTCAAAATTTATCAAAGTATTATTTTTCACTGTGGTCGTCATGGATTTGTCCATTTTTACAGCTACTATTTGAATTAATTTATGATTTGTCAAAAAAATTAATGTAAAACGTCAGATTATTTTTAAACGTTTTTAAGATTTTGCGCGGGCTCTGTAGATAAAATATTGTACCTACAATATAACGATACCTACGATAATGCATTATTAAGATACGCGTTTGAAATTTGCACCTCGTTTAATAATTTGAACAATTGTACATTTACGAATATTTATAACAACAGATCAATAAAAATACCAATTAGGGTAGGCTGTGAAATTGAATTATTTTGAATTGGTACTTTAGCCACATCCACAGAATGACATTTTATAACGTTTGTAATTTGACATTTTTATGTAAACAAAGTTTATAACCTTAAATTCATATCAGAAATGTCATTCTGTGGATGTGGCTAAAGTACCAATTCAAAATAATTCAATTTCACAGCCTACCCTAATTGGTTTTTTTATTGAAATGTTGTTACAAATAAATTGAATGAATAAAAAGAAATTGTTGCTATGAAGAAAAGTGTTGCTCACAAGAAACGTACCACTTTTCTTTACGATTTTTGATTGAACAATATGCTTGATTTCTATCTAGTACACGAAAAAAAATTATACAATACACGCAAGGTAACAGTTTCTACTGTCTCAAAGACGTAACAGGCTCGCCAGTTATATCCCCTTATCGCCAGTAAAAACCATTTTACTTTGCTTGAAATGTAAAATACTATTACGTTGCAGACGCTCTATCCCGAACTCTTCAAGAACTGACTGTGTCAATACAGACTACTTCGAAAACCAAGCCAAAAGGGCTGATAGCATCAAAAGAAAATCTTAGAGAGTTCGCATATTATTTGTATTATTATACGGATTTTTAAAAAATGTATTCTATTTTCTACTTTTTGATCTCATAGTATAACTTACAAATAAGTATTGTTAAAAAAGGGGTAACGTTTAACATCGACTTTATTATTGTAAACTTGTGAAACATGCTTTAGTTATTATTTTCTAATTCAGGTTGGTAACTGTGAGGTCAGTGAAAAAAACAAGTTTTTTCTATAGCAAATGTTAAAGTGGGCTTTGTACTACTTAAATCAAAAGGTCAAATAGCATTTTAACCGCAAGTACTTTATCTACTCTTGCGGTTAAAATGAATAAACATTGTTTGTAACCCTAGCAACGCCCATACTAATGAGATTTTAAAACGTGACTCGATTAGTAATAATTTTAAACGTCAATGTCAAATGTTATATTGAAATAAAATGTTTTCCTTTAAAATAAATGCTATAGAAAAAAATAGAATATTATACACGACGATAAAATTTAATTATCTTCTCGAGCAAAAACGCTCTCCAAGATAGAATACAATGTTATCGTCTTGTATAATAAACAACTATTTGGTTATTATTGATGTGTAGTTAAAAACGTGTTTAATAAAAGCTGTAAAAGTAATCCAACATTTATTTCAAAATCCGTAAAACTTTAACATACTGCAAGATAATTATGTTACACCTACTAGCACATAATATTGTTCTAATGTTTTAAAAATATTGGGATAATATTTAAATATCTTGAATCTTGAACCATGACATTAGGAAAATATTCTTCCAATATCGCGATGACCAAATTTACTTTGAATATAAAACTACAGGAATGAGGCTACACAAAACATACGTGAGACCAAGATAGATGATGCATATGGCGGCTGAATGTTTCCGGTATGTCAGTGGCGTAACTTTCAGAATGAATACGGGATACGTAAACCTTTGAATATAAAATATTCAAAGACGTAAACTGACAAAAAATGTAGTAAAAGTATGAATGAACAAAAATTAGAAGCTGCAAGAAATAAAATAATGTAATACTGACGGTTAAAACAGTTTTTTAAATATAATTTATAAAATTTGAAATATTGCATACATTTTTTTAACCAGCTAACTCAGTCTGCTTTAAATTTAATATCAAATTTAGAGATCTCTCAATACAGGGTCGTTAATGGGGATCGCGTTAACGTTAATTTAACAGCCTCCAAATAATACAAACCTTTTACAGTAATTTATAACAATTCTAATATCTAAACAAACATTTTTCTTTTAAAATTAATAAGTTGACCAACTACCTTTCACAGATAACTCGAACAAAACACCTCCTCCTGTTTTGACTCCAAATTATTCACCACTTCACCAAGTTTTCCCTTATATCTCCATCCAATAACACACTTCCTTGTAATTTGACTTCAATTACTTGAACACTCTACTCAGTTTCTTCTTTAATTAACCAACACCTCATTTACATCCAAATATTATAACACCCTTTTCCAAGTGAAGTTTTTTATTTCATAAATATTCCATATTACAAAATTTTATATCACATTTTTATGTAATATTATTAACCTTTTATGTAACATTTAAACAAATTATAATTTTATTAAACTAACACTCTATTTTAAATTATAACAAATAATATATTCAGTTTCAAAGTGATCATTGCACACCCGAAGCATTACAGTACGATATAAATGAAAGAAATTTCACTGATGGCATGTATTGTACGGTAAATTCACATATTTAAGAACTATGACAAGAAATCTTGGAATGCAAGAGGTACCTACCAGCTGATACATACACTCATATAAAAAACAACGGGAGGAGACTGTATATTGGTTCTCAATGCTGCAGAATATATGATGACCTAAACATCATGCCTTGTTACAACTGTGGAAGAATCGGTGACAGTGGAAACAAATGTAGAAATGACAGTGTATGTCTAAGATGTGCTGGAAGTCTGTGATACTAAATACCCAGCACAAATTGTGGGTATAGTAATGACAAACGTGGAGGAAACATATAGTGACTGACACCGAGAAGTGCGAACACTTAAAGTACCTACCATCTAAACAAGAAGGTAAGCACAACAAAATACACGTCCAAACCTACCATACCAAGATATCTTGGATTTAATGGAAATCTATCTAATATACAAGCAACTACAAACCAACAAAAAGAATTACAAGAAAAGAATATAGCATCATAATGGATCAAGATTTATTAGATCTTATACAAACAGAAAAAGAGGCTCCAAATTTGCAAACGCTGAATAATATTTTAATTCCAAATAAATTAACCATATTACACTTAAACATTAGAAGCTTAAAAGCTAATTTTAAATTACTAGAATTATTTATTAAGAATATGCAAATAAAACCTGACATAATTATATGCTAAGAAACTTGAAACCTTTCTTGGATCTAGCTAAGGCGTTTGATACAGTTAATCATAACATTTTGTTATCAAAATTAAAGAACTATGGCATTAGAGGCATTGCTAATAAGTTAATAGAAAACTATCTAAAAGACAAAACACAAACTGTTAAAATATCAAACATCAAGAGCGAATCGTGTAATACAACTACTGGTGTCCCTCAGGGATCAATCTTAGGTCCACTTTTATTTATCTTATATATTAATGATATGTTATGTATATTTCCAGAAGACACAATAATATCATATGCTGATGATACAGTCATTCTATGTAGCGACAAAACATGGAAAGATACGCAAAATAGAATGAATGGTTGTCTAAATACAGTAACAAAAAACTGTCTATATGACTTTTGGTGCTTATTCTGATAGTGTACCCATTGATATGGATATAAACATTAGTGATCAACCTATAACTAGAGTACAATATTATAAATATTTAGGTTTAAAATTTGATTATAACATGAAATGGGATGCACATATTGAGTATCTTACAAATTTATCTTCTCAAAACTAGCCAAAATAATGCAAACAAAATCCTTAATAATATATTATGCCCTTTTTCTTAGCATATGCAACTATGGCATAATTGCTTGAGGAGGAGCTTATGGCAATGGAATAAACATACTACAACAATTACAAAACAAAATCCCAAAAATAATAATGAAAAACACAAAAAATTTAAATAGTCCTCTGAACCTTAGACAAGCATTATTCCTAGAATCATTACTATACCATTATGATGAATGCAAATTAAGATATAACAATTCAACTAGCAATACTAGGAATAAAAGGTTAAATAAGTTAAGTAAGAAGACTTGTAAAATAAATGCGATAAAATTATATAATGTTTTACAAAAAAGACTAAAACTACTTCCTTATAAGTACTAAAAAAACTAATAAGTACATCTTGAAAAATTGTATTATAAAAAATACAAAATTGTCATCACAGATAATGGATAATAATGGCTGAGATATGTTAATATAAGCTGAGATAATATATAAATTTATTAAAATTGCAAATTTTTATAATATACATTGTATCTAAACTACTACAAAAGTATTTTAGTTTTTAGTTTTCAGAACTACCAAATTTTATGTTATAGCATGAATGCTCTACTTTTTTTTTTTTTTTTTTTTTAAGTTTTAACTTTTGTTATACCAAGCTGCAAACAGGTGCATACACACCTCTGCAGAATGCTTTTCACCAGTATTTATTCAGATTATTTTTAGTTACACTCCTATATTCACATAAATTACAAGCAAATTGTTTTTCTATAGTACAATACTCCAGTGGCGTACCTACGGGGGGGCTAGGGGGGGCAGTCTGCCCCCCCCGCCTTCTTCCTTTTGGCGGATTCGGCGCCGTGCATTTTTTTGATATTTTATTTTTTAATTCAACCAAAATAAAAACTATAGTTATTCTTATTACATAATCCTATAGACGTGATAAAATCAAAATGGCACCGTGAGCAAGATCTTTATATTCCTTATAACATAACAACCGAGCCCCCACATTGTATTAATTTTATTTTTTACCGCCCTGATAAAATAATGTCTGCATTTAAATTAGAAACCTGCCGATGCCGTCGCACTGGTGGGCGTCGGCAGCGGCAACTTTCGTCCTTTGTCATCATATCGTCTTTCCCGGTAATATTTATAAAAAAGAACATTATTTACGATTTACGTCGCGGCGGCAAAGAACCCCTTTTATGTGCAACTTTATTTTTAAAAAAGCCGCCGATCCGTCTAAATGCAAACGTAATGTATAAAAAATTAAAAAGAATAGAGCAGTGTTCTGTTTTTCATTTCGACAATTTGCAGTTTGATTTTGTAGAGTAAAGATTTGCTTATTGTATTATGTTCCGTGCTTAAAACGTATTTTATAGCTATTAAGACAACAAGTGTTTTATAGAAGGTTTAAAAATCAAGGTCGTAGTTCAAATCCGAGCGAACGAAGTGAGCCGAGGATTTGATAGACCGAGATTTTTAAACTATAAAACACGAGTTATCTTCAAGATTTTTTCTAACACTAATATCAGACATTTTCTTTCACTAATATATTATTAGAAATTTTAATAAATTATTATTTGAGACGTGTCATAATACACAAAATGCGAAGATTGCTAGGCAACGACGTATTTAAAGGCCTATAAAATACGTTGTCATTGTCTTATGCACCATAGAAACAGTATAAGATATTAGTGTTAGAAAAAATTGTTTTAACTGAACTAGAACTACTATATTTAAAAAAACAAAAGAAATCGTTGTTCAAGTGCAAAAACTAGACAAAAAATGCGCTCCTAAAATTAGCCCAAACTAAAATTTTCGCCTGTCATTTTTTCCCTATAATATCTAAGGGTCCTAAGGCGCCTTCAAGACATATTGCCCCCTCCGCCTCCCAAAGCTAGGTACGCCACTGCAATACTCATATACAATTTCACGTAAACTGTATCAGTTGTTTCTACTTTTATTTTGTCTGTTTCATGTGCACTACTGTGTATCACTGCAGTTTCCTCCCTCGTATTCTGTCCTAAGTTTTGGCTAATATTAGTGTTAGTTACATTCAATGGCGACTCATGGTTTAAAGCCATAAGAAATATTTACTCTGAAAATCATTTAATTATCACTTACCTATTGTTTGTATATTAAATCGATTCTTCTATTTTCTAAAGCTGCAAATTTGTCAATTATGTCGTCATAAAATGGTTGCTTCTTCGTAAGCATCAGTAGAAGTTCTTTCTGAATAGAAATATTTGCCAAATGAGAAAGTCTTTGTTGAGAAATGGTTTTTCTTGAGTAAGTTTTTATCCTCTTAAGGCAAGAAAAGTTTTTTTCTACTGACACATTTGTAGATGGAATTGTTAAAATGAGGGAAAACAATTTATAAGCTTCTGTAAAAATGTCTTTAACGTCATGAAGCATTCGAAGAAGTACTTGCGTCGATACGTTTCTATATTTTTCATCGGAATACAAAAGAGTCAATTCATTTTTAAGGCGCTCGGATTTGGTGAATATGTTGCCGTAAAAATGTTTCAGATTTTCAAGAGCAAGGGAAGGAAAACATGACTTAAAATGCTCGAATTTGGCTGTATCAGCAAAACAAACAAATTGAAGTTTTTCACAATCTTGAAATCTTGTGTTGATTTCCATAATAATGTGATCCAAAATTTCAAAATATGATTGTTTAGAATTTTGAAAAATTGCTTCTGGTGTAAGAGCGGCATATTCGCAATCAAATCTGTTTATTTCTGTGATTTTTTTAGCTTTTTCAAACAGCCCTACAAAAACATCATCATTTCTTTTACTGCCTAATATATCACAAGTTGTTTTAATTTGAGATACACAATAACTTATGTCCAGTGATTTTTTCTGAAGAATTTCGAATAAAGTATCGGTGGGGCCAAAAATGTCATTAAATACTATTGCCAAAAATGTGAATTCAAAAGTGTTCATATCATTTAGGAATCCCTTGGCAAGTTGAATTGTTTTTTTATCTGATTGTGCACTGTTCGTCAAAAATTCAAATGCTTCCTTTAATTTATCCCAATCTTCAACAATTACATTTACTAGTTTCGAATTAGAGGACCATCGAGTTTGTGCTATGGTTGGTATGCATTTTGTAGATGTTGATGTAAGCGTATAAGTTCGTTTCACTGAATGACGAAAAAACGAAGGAATTCCGCTGAGGCTTGCAAAAAAAATTCGACACTTCGAAATTTTAGAAATACTTTGCTGCAATACAAGATTGAAACGATGTGCTAAGCAGTGGATAAAAACGGCTTGAGGAGCTTTATCCTTGATTTTTTTCTGAAGCCCGTTCAAATGTCCAAACATCACGCTCGCTCCATCGTAACATTGCCCTTTTAATTTATTTTGGTAATCAAATTGTTCCAAAATCTTATCTATCATCTGATACAAAGTTTCTGATGTCCTGTCTTCACTAACATCATGGAAGCCTAAAAATCGCTCCACTAATACACCTTCCGAATTGACAAATCTTATTATTAAGGAGCACTGAGAAGTGTGATTTATATCAGTGGCATCATCTACTTGGATAGAAAAGCAACTGGCCTCATTTATTTCATTTTTGACGTAATCGTTAATATATTCAGAAATACATTCGATTAGTTCATCCTGAATAGTTTTCGAGTCACCAGTGAAAACAGCTTTAATCTTTTCATACTGGTTGCGAATTTCCAAAGGATTTCTTGAAATAAACACTCTTAGTAATTCCTTGAAATTACCGCGATTAATCGAGTCACTGCTTTCATCGTGGCCGTGGAGAGCTTGTTCTTGCTTGCTTAAATATAATACAGCATCAATTACTGTCTCCATAAAAAGTCTATTTAAACGAACGTTTTCGTTGAACTGGACTTTAACAAGTCTAGCATTCTCCTTTAGGGCATGGGCAATAGTGTTCTGGTTTCTTTTTAAATTTCTTAACATTATTTCGCATTTGAGGTGTCCACTAGAATCGCCATGTTTATGAAGTGACCGTGTGATATTTAATAAATCATCGAATCCGTATTTATTCCAATGAGAATGTTTATTACGAAAAAGCAAACAGGGCCAACAAAATAATTTTTGTAACACTGAACTGCTGCATAACCATTTGTACTGAGTAAACCAAGAACTTTTACAACGAATGTTATAAGATTTCCCGTACTTTTTTATTTCTTTTTTAACAACAATCGTCAGTACCTCCGTTGGTCGATCTTGAAGTAAAATATCCCTTTTATCTTCATCTTTCCGCCGATTAAATGGAGTTTCCAATAAATTACAGACAGTGTCATTAATGGGATCGCATGAGGGCCTTTCATTGAAGGTATGTTTTTCTCCGGTATTGACATCATCACTGAATTCACTATTTATATCTACAAAGTATGGTTCAAGAGTGATTTCTTCTTTGTCGATATCCAAATCCAAATCATATTCAAAGTTAGCATTTGAATTTATTTCAGACATTTTGCTGTAACAATACAAAAAACAAAGAGTATTACAAATAGCATTTGGTAACTAGTGACTAACCTGTAATTATTTAAAAATACTGCACACACATAAAACACTAAGCAACAACTGGATAATAATAATTGGGTATTCTTACTTATGAACTTGTAAACACACCTAAGTAATAACAGAAAATTAGGTTAAGTTATGGCAGTGGTTATTATATCGGCGCCCAGTGCAGTAGACGAATATACAAGGTGATTAAAAGATCATAGATCTGGTTGACCGAATTTCTCCTATAAAATAAAAAGTAGACTCTTAAATATTTTCGAAGCATTGATGTAGCGAGTTTGACATTTTATATTTTTTTATTGGGAGTTTTGGCATCAGTTTCTAAAACGAAATTATATTAATTAACTACTACAGCACATGGTGCAGTATGTAGGTATTAAACAGCGCACCAATTATGTAACCCGGAGAGACAGTCCGGGTTGTGCATTGCACGCGTAGAGCCTCATACGTTAACGCACCAGCCTCGACAACGAAAGGTATAAAAGGTTACAGATAATATATATACAGGGTGTATGAAAAAAGCCGACGAATAGTCACATCATGAGAAACTACATCAAAAACCTAACTTCAAAGACAATTTGGCATCAAACTCGATATCCACGATATCTTCAATTAAAGTTTTTTAAATTTGGCAACGTTGTTGCTACAACTTTTTTACTTTTTACCAATGTTACCTACTATTTACAATTAAAAAATAATAAACTAAAAAACTAACTTTTTGTTCAAAACTAGATAACAATTTAGGTATAATAACTGTTCAAAATGACCCCCTCCAACATCTCGAATCTGTCGAATCACTTCGTCCAATCCATCTCTCAGGAAACTCCTCATTTAACCAGTTTCTTGTTTGAATTCCCCAATGAGCTGGTGCTCCATCCATTTGAAACCACATATGTACTTCCCCTGGTTGCTAAAGGGATGTCTTCTAATAAATCCGACAAGTTGGTAGTCAGAAACTCCACAAAATTGTTTGTAGTCAAACGTTGGGGTAAAATATGTGGTCCTATTAATGTAGTACCAAGAATTTCAGCCCAAACGTTTACACTTATAATCGCACCTGATGATGGGTTTGATAAATAGCATGGGGGTTCTCGTCGCTCCATTGGTGCATGTTGTGAATATTGAAAATCCCGCTGCGAGTAAAAGTCCATAAGATATTTTCAATGAATCTGGGATTTTTTTCTTGCTGACGAAGCAACCATTCACAAAATCGCATTCTCAGCTGATAATCTTCTAGCAGTAAACCTTGTACCCGTTGATAATGATATGGGTATAAAACATTTTCTTGTACTAAGCTATGTACTGTTGCGTGATTGTGTTTAAGGTTTAATCTATGAGCTACAGAACGAGTAGGTACTTAATCCAGCATTTTCGAAGGTATTCAGTATCTCTTCCTCCACATCTGGCTCCAGTACTACATGTCGACCGCGACCTCTGTCAGGCGCATAAGGTGCAAGTATTCCTGTCTCCCATAATCTTATATCTAACCTTCTTATCACCTTTGATCTAGGATGTCTTCTATTTGGGTAACGTTGCGAGTACAGTTGTTCAGCTGCATGAAAATTTCCAGCCTCACCTAAAGGTGCATTCAGACTCAGAAATTTTGTCCGGAAAGTTGACGGAGAAATTTAAACGAACCAATCAGGAGGTGTGTAGAATTTGAATCGTAAGAAGCGGTAAATTCTACAAACCTCCTGATTGGTTCGTTTAAATTTCTCCGTCAAATTTCCGGACAAAATTTGTGAGTCTGAATGCACCTTAAGATTAAGTAAATATCTACATATTCTTGGAAGTGTATACCTACATATTCCATTATACAATATTTCAAAAACACGGTACGAATTAAACGAAACAACTTTTGAACAAGAACACAAAATATCAAAGCACAACAAAATAATGAAACAAACGGACAATTCGAAATTATCAAAGCAGAAAAGCAATTGCTGACAAATCAAAATGACAGGAAACCAATGTTGATCTAAATAAAATAACTTTCGAATTTTGCAGTAGTTACTTAGAAACAGTGCAGTTCCCTCCTATTGAAACTAGGCTTTCAACGAAACTGCCACTATATAGTCACGGAACTAACTATGATACTAACCGTTCATTGGAAGTTACCTGCATAGATTTAGAATAATCGAAGAACCCCGGTGTATTTGTGAAATCAGTGATCAAACTGTGGATCATTTAATAGGTATACGAATGCAACCGGTTAATCCCACTAAGGAACCAAATATTAATGGAAGGAGATGATTGGCCAGTGCCGAAGAGCTACTTAGTCACAAAATATCTGAAACATTTTTTAAATTTTGTTGAAAGTATCAACTTTGACTTACTGGAACGCAAACTACTTTACTAAGTATTCGTATAATCTTCTTCATACTGCACCGTCTGCTTATGAAAGTTGGCGAGCTATACAGCTAAACGAATTTTAGAAACTGCTGTTCGAAAAATATCCATTGATTTACATCCAAACCATCTACGCATGTCTTTCAACCATGAATTTTGACCTCTTGCCTCTTATTTTGTCCTCAATTACTAGTCGCAATACCTTATATTTTGGTCCCCTCATTATTATTTTTATTGTTCTAAGCAGTTCTTTCGATTTGTTCATACATGCCAATACTTCCGTATTTGTTACTCTCTGTACCCAGCAAATGCGAAAAAGACATTTCAAAGGTTTCCAGTCGTTTTTTTGTGCGGGGGTCGAGGATCTAACATTCACAACCATATAGTAAAAGAGTAAAACAGAGAATACATAAGCCCTTTCTATTCGCAATCTAAGCTCGATACAGGGATTTGTTCTATGGAAAACTTTATTCATGGCTATGTAGGTTTTTCGGGCTTGCTGAATTCCAATTATCATTTACGTTTGTTCCTAAGTATTTGTAGATGTGAACTTGCTCGACGATATTGTTATTAATTGTGAGCATTTCTGGTTGTTGGTTTTTCTTTGCTATCACCATCCATTTAGTTTTCCTTACATTCATAGTTAAATCATATTTCTTACTGGTAAACATAACTCTGTCGATTAATTGTTGAAGATCTCTGATGTCACTTGCTGGTATAACAGTATCATCAGATTCATCAGCATACCGTATATTGTTCACTGCAACTCCATTTACTATTATTCCACCAGTTGATTTAGCGACGGCCTCCGAGATATTGTCTGAATAGAGATTAAATAACAGCGGTGAGAGGATACACCCCTGCCTAACACCATTGTATTTCTAAATACAATGCTAACACCTAACCCCGGCTGACTGCTTCCAATATAAGTTTTTAATAATATTAATGTTCCGGTTATCAATATCTATTGCTTCTAGAATGTCTATCATTTTATGGTGTTTTACACAGTCGAAGGCCTTGTTGTGCATAGGTAGGTAGGTACTCTATGGAGCATGCATATACGTCCACGTTCATGTCTTTACATCGCTGAACCAAAACATTTAAAGTGAATAGGGCTTCAGGTGTGTTCTTCATGCCATTTCGGAATCCAAATTGTGTTCTGTCCATCTGTTCTTCAGATTTTCTATATATTCTGGTATGTATAACTCTTAGGAACACTTTAAGAATATGCGACATTGAACTTATAAGGCTATAATCGGTATATACCGCTGATTTAAGCTTTTTTGGAAGTGGAATAACTGCACGGGAAACTTTTTTCCAGCTTATTCCACCTTCATCTGTCAAATAAACACTCGATAAACAATTCATAAACATAGGCAGAGTTTTTAACAATTAAGAGTCTACTTTTTATATTATAATAGGAGAAAATCATAGACAACTAAATCTATAACCTTTTTAATCACCTTGTATAATCGTTTATGGCGTCGATATAGTAACCACTGCCAAAAATTAACCTATTTTTCTGTTAGTGCTTGCTGCTGTGTTTACGACGTGTTTAGCAGTCATTATACTCGATTATTATTATCCGCTTGTTGCTTAGTGTTTTGTGTGTGTACATTTCCCTAGTATAAAGAGGATATAATAAAGTTCACGACGCCAAGTCGTTTAAAAATGTACCTTTGACCTCCTCGTCAACGCCCGGCAAAAGGATACGACACAAAAAGAAGAAGAAAAAGGGATACATTTTTATATGTATTTTTAAATAAAGGTTAGTTATTAGTTACCAAACGCTGTTTGTAATAAATACACTGTGATTTGTATGATTGCAGGAAATTGTATAAACAATGTCTGAAATAAATTCAAAGGCTAACCTCGAATATGATTTCGATTTGGATATCGTCAAAGAAGAAATCAAACTTGAACCCTACTTGGATGATATAAAAAGTGAATTCAGTGATGATAGGCTTTGCAATGCCGAAGAAAATCATACCTTCAATGAAACTAACACTAATATTAGCCAAAACTTAGGACAGAATACGAGGGAGGAAACTGCAATGATAGAGAGAGGTGCACATGAAACGGACAAAAGAAAAGTTGAAACAACTGATACAGTTGGGGTGGATGGTCAGAATAAAAATAGAGGGAAAAGTTCTGCATGTGATGTTTGTGAATTTAGTAAGACTTGTGGATGCAGGCTTCAGTCCGAGCTTCAGTCTCATCAAAATATTAATTTAACAAAAAAACCATTTATTTGTGACGTATGTGAATATAGGACTACTTCTAACAGGCATTTTGAACAACATTTGTGTATTCATACGGGAGAGAAACCGTTTGCTTGTACTTTATGTGAATACAAGAGTATAACTAAAAGCAATCTGAAATTGCATATTATGAGTAATCATACTGGAGAAAAACCATTTGCCTGTGATTTATGTGAATATAGGAGTGTAACTAAAAGTTCTCTGAATAAACATATGAGTATTCATACAGGAGAAAAACCGTTTGCTTGTAATTTATGTGAATACAGGAGTGCAGCTAAAACTAGGTTGAAATTGCATATGAAAGTTCATACTGGAGAAAAACCCTTTGCTTGTAATTTATGTGAATACAGGAGTGTAACTAAAAACAGTCTGAAATTGCATATGAGTAATCATACTGGAGAAAAAACATTTGCCTGTGATTTATGTGAATATAGGAGTGCAACTAAAACTTCTCTGAATAAACATGTGAATATTCATACAGGAGAAAAACCTTTTGCTTGTAATTTATGTGAATACAGGAGTGTAACTAAAAGCAGGCTGAAATTTCATATGAAAATTCATTCTGGAGAAAAGCCCTTTGCTTGTATTTTATGTGAGTATAGGAGTGTAACCAAAAGCAATCTGAAAATGCATATGAAAATTCATACTGGAGAAAAACCCTTTGGTTGTAATTTATGTGAATACAAGAGTGTAACTAAAAGAATGCTGAAATTGCATATGAGTATTCATACAGGAGAAAAACCGTTTGCTTGTGGTTTATGTGAATTTAAGAGTGCAAAAAAAAGCAATCTGAAAAATCATACGAATATTCATATGGTAGAAAAACCTTTTGCCTGTACTTTATGTGACTACAGGAGTGCGCAGAAAAGCAATCTGAAATTGCATATGAGTACTCATACTGGAGAAAAACCATTTGGTTGTAATTTATGTGAATACAGGAGTGTAACTAAAAGTAAGCTGAAAAAACATATGAATATTCATAGGGAAGAAAAACTGTTTGCTTGTAATTTATGTGAACACAAGAGTGTAACTAAAGATGATCTGAAATTGCATATGAGCACTCATACAGATACAAAGGAGTAGTAGTTGGGGTTAAAAGTGACTTAGCCTTAAAAAAAGAACATTTAAAATTAAGATTACCATATGTTTTTTGTTTTGTGGTACACTGCAGCAAACACAAGTTACAGCCATTGCTAAATTTTTGACAACATTCTGTAAGGAATGTGTCAACGTCTCTTTACTAGGACAAATATGGGCAGCAGATAAAGATTTTGCATGTATGTGGACTAAAACATTTTGTGTATTGATAAGGTAAATATTTGTATAGAATTATCGATTTCTTTCTTTTTGATGTTGTATTGTTTATTTTTATAAATAAAAAATGTGATAATAGAACAAAATCATCTATACCTTATAAATATGTAGAAAAATTAATTTACCTTTGGAATCTACTGTTGGTCTGTGTGTCCTTATTTATGGACCACCCTGAATATAAAATTGAGAGAACTGTAAAGTTGTCTTTTTTAATATTAAGCGGTAACAAAACCTCTTTTAATTAATTTTTTAAACTAAATTTTTCTGAGCTCAAAAATTGTTCCTGTACAAAAAAATAAAAACCTGGGGATTCTGTCAGATTTTAACACTTTCACCACCACTCGCCAGCTAATGGGACAACAGAATAGGATTTTCGAGCTCTAAATACACTCAAATAATCCATCTCATTATCAACGTCTTGGTATGCTGGACCAGATCAACGTCTTAGAACGCTTGGTCAAGATCGACATATCTGCATGTTTGATCAAGATCGACACCCTTGCGCTGGAACCGCTCGCCGTCGCTCACGTCGCCAGTCGCTGCCTGTTCCCCCACCATCGCTGACGCCGGCCTCCACTGCTGCAGTTATACCGTCATCCACGTCGCCATCTTCAGCCCACTTCCTGCAAGGTCAAGTCCAGGTTCTCCACTCCCTTGCACCCTGCTCGTCCCTTTTAAAAAATTTTATAACTTTAATTTTGAATAACAAAGTAGTTTACTCTTGTCAATCTACATTTTCCGTCAAATTCTGCAATGTTTTAAGTATAATTTACGTTTTAAAAAATGCAAGAACTCTTTATACAAATAAAAATCATAAATTCTTGAATCTACAAGTTCTCAACAATTCTCCCGAAAGTCCGTCAGTTGTGGTAACATAACATTAAACCAAAAATCGCTGTCTTTATAAACTTACAATATTTCACAATCTTCGTCTGTGAAAAACACAAAGTACCTAACACTTTTGTCGGTTTGTAATGTTTAATTGACCTTGCACTTGAAAATAGTACTTGTCGTTTTTTTAAATTTATAGTGTCCCGATTAGAATTGTATTCAATACAAAGTTTCTTATTAGTGTTTGCTGTTTCTTTAATCTTATAATTTTGAATAGAATATAAATTGTTGTTCAGATCCACTGAATACAGCAACTGTTTGACTAATCCATCATGAGACCGAGTTGATGGCCTACGTAAACAGATATTGTACCAAACCATGATCCATGATGCTGTAAGTCGTACCAAAAGGAATTCTGATGTTGACCAATGGTAGGTTTTTCGATCTTTTTCTAAATTCATGACTTTTTGTTTCATTTTTTCTTTAAATTCGATCTCATTTATATCAGGTAGCGCTTCCTGTGTGTTTGGACCATAATCTTCATCGCCATTATTCGTACTAATTTTATGATTTTTCTTGGATTTCCGGAAAGTATTTCGTTTATGAAGTCGTAATCTTTCCCTCTTATTGCATAATGTAAATACTTCAGGTAACTGGCTGCGGCTTCTTAAGGAAATTCGTAATTCATTGAACTTTACATTCTAATTTTAGACACAAAAATTGTTTAAGGTAACAACTATGTACTCCTATGTTTTTGCTGATAAAATTAAAGTAAATTCAAGCTTACTTAAATAATTGAAAACTTGATACCATAAAGTCGTTTTAAGTATGTATATGCTTAAAAATTAAATATTTATTTTAAATCTTCATTAATTTTAACAACGTCTCACTGCACTGCAAATTAAGGGCACCTTTATTTCTATCTTTCTACGGTGACATAGAAGGGTTCTACCTTATTTAAGAAGTTATTAGTTGTAAAAACTGAGCAGGTCTTGCAATTGTTTGTTTACCCAATAACCAATAATAAATGGATGATTTACGAAGAATTATTATGGATGCTTGTGTATTTAGTACCTACCAGGTGTCCGGATTACCTTTTCTTGTTCTTTGTTATATTGATTTTCAACACTTTGAAGTCTCTTGGATTTATGCATTAATTCATTTTTGATTTTTAACAAAAGGTCTTATCGTCTGAGGCAACCTTTAATGAAGCAGATCGAAATTAAAGATCGTCATTAGTTGACTTATATTTCTGGTTGGTGTAATTCATAACATAATACGTTTAATCTTTATTATTATCATAAATACTTACCGTAAATAAATTGCTTTAGTTTTGGGTTTTGTGTAACCATAACACAGGAACATCCGTAAAACAACCCTCTTGGTAGAGCCTAAGCAGCAGAAGACCAAAACTAAGTAACATTTATTGATAAGGAAACGTCACCATTGTTTACATAATACGCTCTTTAAAGACTGATTACGCATTACTCACACAAAACCGGCTTTGTGACAAAAACCTTTTGGAATTTCTAAAATTCTTGAGGATTTCCATTTCTAGGGCATGGAATATTTCAGTCAGATATAGACAAAGAGGTCGGATAAGCCATCCTTGTCGTTTAGAATAACATAGTCAGCAAGTTTCTCCGATTTTATAATTTAATTGTGAATAGATTTTTCTTACAAGAATCTAGATAAATTAAGACTTTTTTACATCAAACGCGAGATAAGCAATTTCTCTAGGACATAGCCAAATATGAGTTCATTAAAAACATTCTAGAAAGAGTTGTTTCAGTTTATATCGACATTTGTCATCGAAGATTATAAAATAAGAATAAAAATTCGGTATTACAGGCGTTCTTTAATTAATTAAAATACCACAATTTGTGAACCCCAAAATGGGTAATTTATTTATAGCAGCACAGACAGGATTTTTTTAACCAACTACATTTTACGGCTGCTATTTAACAGATAGACAAGCTCATCCTCTTTTTCACTCCAATTTCATATAATATTTACAAAAACGCATAAGTTAAAAATCCAGACTATTAATAAACTCTTATCGACTTTCATTGTCTAAGGCCATATCTTTTGTATTCTGTTTTGTTTTAACATCGATTTAAACTATCCGTAAGTTATTTTTTTAATAAAAAAATATAAGTTAAATGTAGAAGTGGCAGCTAGTCTATAAGGGCTGCAGCTGACCTAAATTTTACAAAAGTTATTAGCAGTAAGTAATCAAAAATAAAAAGTAATTTCCGATATGCCTTTCTATTTACCTACATAAACAAAATTTTTATGCAGTATTTCTGTGTAAGGTTATGCGAGATAGGTGTAAAGAGAGAGGAAAACATTGGGATGTTAGCAGGGTTTACCTTACCTGTATTGTGTTGAATGTTACTTGCAAATGTTTGAACTGTCAATCATCCTAAAGTTTTTTAAATAATATTTTAAATGCAGTTTAGAAAATAAATTACTAATTTGATTATATTATGCTAAATGAATTCTAACTATATTTCTTTTAGAGGTTCCATTACAATTACTTAAATAATTAAAGTAAAGTATTTAGAATGCGAACAAAAAGTAAATTTATAAGAATTAGCCATGAAAATCCTATTACCCTAATACCACAAAAATAAAACAAAACAGTCACCATCTTGCAGTGTTATAGAACATCTTGGTTCAAAATTTCTTGCCTACTTCTGATGATACTCAATTTATATGAAATTTAACTGTAATATTATTAAGTTCTTCACAATTTATATTAATAATAATAATAACAATGAATATATGTGTAACAATAATATACAGTATATGGATATTTAAAACTAATAACAATTATAAATATTATAAAATACACGCACATTGCAGTACTACAAACAAAATTCTAATCTAGTTTTATACAATTTTTTATTGGTACTCATATGGTCATATGCAATTTCAGATTGCCTTTGGTTACACTCATACATTCATATAAATTATACAAGCAAAAATGGTTTTTCTCCCGTATCCATATTTTTCAGATTAGTTACAATCCTATATTCATATATAAATTTCAGGCAAACGGTTTTTCTCCAGTATGAATTTTCATATGCAATTTCAGCTTGCTTTTAATTACACTACTGTATTTACATAAATTACAGGCAAATGGTTTTTCTCCAGTATGAATGTTCATATGTCTATTCAGGCAACTTTCAGTTGTGCTCCTATATTCACATAAATTACAGGCAAATGGTTTTTCTCCTGTATGATTACTCATATGTATTTTCAGACCGTTTTTAGTTATACTCTTATACTCACATAAACTACAGGCAAATGGTTTTTCTCCAGTATGAATGCTCACATGTCTATTCAGGCAACTTTTAGTTATGCTCCTATATTCACATAAATTGCAAGCAAACGGTTTTTCTGCTGCATGAATTTTCATATGCTTTCGCAGGTTGCTTTTATTTACACTCCTGAACTCACATAAATTACAAGCGAATGGTTTTTCTTCTGCATGAATATACATATGTGATCTCAGATTGCGTTTACTTACACTCTTATATCCACATAAATTGCAGACAAATCGTTTTTCTCCTGTATGAGTACTCAAATGGACGTTGAGCTTGCTTTTAGTTGCACTCCTATATTGACATAAATTACAAGCAAATGGTTTTACTCCCGTATGAATATGCATATGTTGATCCAGATAACTTTTACTTACACCCCTATATTCGCATAACTCACAGGCAAATGGTTTTTCTCCAGTATGAATTCTCATATGCAATTTCAGCTTGTATTTAGTTACACTCCTGACCTCACATAAATTACAAGCGAATGGTTTTTCTTCTGTATGACTATACATATGTATTCTCAGACCGCTTTTACTTACACACTTACATCCACATAAATTGCAGACAAATGGTTTTTCTGCTGTAAGATTACTCAAATGGTATTTGAGCTGGGTTTTAGTTGTACACCTATATTGACATAAATTACAGGCAAAAGGCTTTTCTCCTGTATGAATTCTCATATGAATTTTCAGACTGTTTTTAGTTGCAGTCTTATAGTCACATAAACTACAGGCAAATGGTTTTTCTCCAGTATGAATCCTCATATGTCTATTCAGGCAACCTTTAGTTATGCTCCTATATTGACATAAATTACAGGCAAATGGCTTTTCTCCAGTATGAGTTTTCATATGTAATTTCAGCTTGCTTTTAGATAGACTCCTGATCTCACATAAATTACAAGCAAATGGTTTTTTTCCAGTATTAGTCCCTTTATTTTTATTCTGGTCATCCATGTCAACTGTATCAGTTGTTTCAACTTTTATTTTGTCTGTTTCATGTGCGCCACTCTCCAAAGTTGCAGTTTCCTCCCTCGTATTTCGTCCAAGATTTTGGCTAGTATTGGTGTTAGTTTCATTTAAGTTATGTTTTTGTTCGATATTGTAAAGGATATCATTACCAAATTCACTTTTCATATCGTCTAAGCAGGGTTCAAGTTTGATTTCTTCTTTGATGATATCCAAATCGAAATCATATTGGAGATTAACCTTTGAATTTGTTTCAGACATTTTGCTGTAACAGGTAATACAAATTACAAAAAGTTTTACAAATAGCATTTGGTACCTAACGACTAACCTGTAATTATTTAGAAATAGATATACAAATATAATCTGCACACATTTACACAAAACACTACACGTAAACCACAAAAAACGGGTTAACAAGCAATAAAAATGAGTATCGCTGTCGTGGTGAACAATGTCGCCAATAATCATTAATATGTATTATGTGAACTTGTGGAGGTGGTTATTATATCGGCACCGTCGTCGATTATACAAAAAAGTCACATATCTATTCTTCGTTTCAAACTTAAAGTTCAGTACCTACAGGAGAGACACGACAGGGTTATTCTTATGGGAGTTTTGTGGTCAACGTTGCCACTTCTCGGCGTAAATTTATTAAAGATATTTTGCATAAAATTTGGCTGAGTACCGCTGACAGAAATGCAGAATAAGCTATTAGAAAGGGATTAGCAGTGTGGGTAAGGGACAGGTCGCAATCGCGGAGGTCAGAGAGCTGGCGGTGAGGGAGAAAGTGGACGTGCTCGCCATTCAAGAGCCGTACCAAGGACAGGGTAGGATATGGGGATTTGGGGTAGATCTTAGGATTTTTCAGGAGAAGGAAGCCCATCCAGGAGCGGGAATCGTCGTAATAAACCCGCTCCTCAACGTGGTACAAATCGGATGGTTATGCACACCCCACTGCATAGTGGTCTGGATTACGGACCTCGATCTCTACGTGGTCTCGGCGTACTTCCAGTACAGGAACGACATCGAGATGCACCTCGAGGCGGTCCAGCGAGCGACAACGGCACTGGCAGGGAAATCCGTGCTGGTTGCGGTGGATTCCAAGTCGGACTTGGGGAGATAGGCTTACCAACGATAGAGGTGAGTTAATGGAAGAAATCATAGAGGCAAACGGAATCTGGTTGCTGAACGACGCAGGACCAATGAGCACGTTCTCCAACGGGAGGGCCGAATCGTGGATCGACCTGACACTGGCAAAGGGCCTAGGAGGGCTCCAGGTAACAGGCTGGAGAGTCGAAGACGGGCGTGTTAAAAGCGACCACAGAGTCATCCGCTATGAAATCCGCTCCGAGCAGCGACAGGACGAAGGAGGGCGGCCTCGGGAGAGGCCGTCCATACGAAGGGCGGATTGGGTGAGTTTTAGGAAGGTTCTACAAGACCAACTCGGCCAACCGATAGAGAGGCAGGCAGCGGACAGAGAAGAGTTAGAAGACCGGGTAAGGAATCTTACAGGCGCTTTCAGCAGGGCATCCGAAGAAGCAATTCCGAAGATCAAGAGGATGGCTAGGAGGACCCCCTGGTGGACGGCGGAGCTAACCAGGGAGAAGAAGGCAGTAAACGCGGCACGTAGGGCGTACCAGAGGGAGGAACGAGGCGATCACAGGGCCGAACTCAGACGCACATACCTGAGGCGAAGGAACACCTACCACCACAAGATCAAGAAGGCGAAGCAAAACAGCTGGCGAGAATTCGTAGGCCGAACTGGGAACGAGGAACCGTTCGGCATAGTCTACAAGCTAACATGTGGTAAGTTCAGGAAAAGGGAGGGCTACATGGCGATGGTCAGCGAGGGAATGCGCGCGGTAGATTGGGAAGGATCCATGAACATCCTCCTAGACGAGCTGATCAAAACCGACCCCGTCGACGAGGACATGGAAGTACACCGAAGAGTGAGGGCGGAAGTAAGGGAAATCCCCGACGTAGAAGATGCGGCCGAATTTGAAATGGAGGAGGCAGAACGTGTCCTGCGGGGCCTGCTAAAAGGGAAATCACCGGGTCCGGGTAAGTGAAGCGTGGCCGGTTATAGGGGAGGCGATGCTTCGAATCTGGAACGAGTGCCTTCGGCTAGGAGCATTTCCGAACGATTGGAAGATCGATAACCTGGTGTCCATGGGTACATTTTTATATGCCGCTATATTATTTATTGGTCTCTCATTAGGCAGAGCTTTTATCACTTTGTATAATAGTTTATGACGCCGATATAATAACCACTTCCCAAATTTAACCTTATTTTCTGTTGGTGCTTACTGTTGGGTTTACGACGTGTTTACCAGTATTTATATTCAATTATTATTATCCGCTTGTTGCTTAGTGTTTTGTGTGTGTACATTTCCCTAGTATAAGGAGGATATAACAAAGTTCACGACGTCAAGCCGTTTAAAAATGTAGCTTTGACCCTCGTCAACGTCCGTAAAAAGGACCAACAGAAGAAGAAGGAGTACATTTTAATATGTAAATAATTACAGGTTAGTCATTAGTTATCAAACGCTGTTTGTAATACTGATTTGTATCATTGCAGGAAATAGTATAAAAAATGTCTGAAATAAATTCAAATGCTAACCTCGAATATGATATCGATCTGGATATCGTCAAAAAAGAAATCAAACTTGAACCCTACTTGGCGGATATAAAAAGTGAATTCGGTGACGATATCCTTCGTACCGAAGAAAAACATACCTTCAATGAAACTAACACTAATATTAGCCAAAACTTAGGACAGAATACGAGGGAGGAAACTGCAATGATAGAGAGTAGTGCACATGAAACGGACAAAATAAAAGTTGAAACAACTGATACAGTTAATCCTTTTGATGAGGATGACCAAGATAAAAATAAAGGGAAAAGTTTTACATGTGACATTTGTCAATTCAAAACGACTCGTAGATCCAATCTTCAAATGCATAAAAATATGCATTCAATAAAACAGCCATTTATTTGTAATGAATGTGAATATAGGACTTTTACTAAAAGTCATTTTCAACAGCATTTATGTATCCATACTGGAGAAAAACCGTTCGTTTGCAATTTATGTGAATACAGGAGTGTAACTAAAACCAGGTTGAAATTGCATGTGAAAATTCATACTGGAGAAAAACCCTTTGCTTGTAATTTATGTGAATACAGGAGTATAACTAAAAGTAAATTGAAATTGCATATGAGTAATCATACTGGAGAAAAACCATTTGCCTGTGATTTATGTGAATATAGGAGTGTAACCAAAAGCACTCTGAAACTGCACATGAAAATTCATACTGGAGAAAAACCGTTTGCTTGCAGTTTATGTGAATATAAGAGTGCAAAAAAAAGCAATCTGACAATTCATATGAATATTCATACGGGAGAAAAACCATTTGGTTGTAGTTTTTGTGAATATAGCAGTGTAACCAAAGGCAATCTGAAACTGCACATGAAAATTCATACTGGAGAAAAACCATTTGCTTGTCATTTATGTGAGTACAAGAGTGTAACTAAAAGAATGCTGAAATTGCATATGAGTAATCATACAGGAGAAAAACCGTTTGCTTGCAGTTTATGTGAATTTAAGAGTGCAAAAAAAAACAATCTGAAAATTCATATGAATATTCATACGGGAGAAAAACCATTTGCTTGTAGTTTTTGTGAATATAAGAGTGCATACAACAGCAATCTGAAAAATCATATGAATAGTCATACGGGAGAAAAAGCATTTGGTTGTAATTTATGTGAATTCAGAAGTGTAATCAAGAGTAAGCTGAAAAAACATATGAATATTCATATTGGAGACAAACCGTTTGCTTGTAATTTATGTGAACACAGGAGTGTAAGTAAAGACGATCTGAAATTGCATATGAGCACTCATACAGATACAAATTTAAAGGAGTAGGTAGTTGGGGTTACAAGTAACAGCCTTATTAAAAGAACATTTAAAATTAAGATTACCATATGGTTTTTGTTTTGTGCTACACTGCAGCAAACATAAGTTACACCCATTGCTAAGTTTTTGACGACCGTCTGTAAGGAATATTTCAACGTCTCTACTAGGATAAGTATGGGCAGCAGATAAAGATGTTGCATGTATGTGGACTAAAACATTTTGTGTATTGATAAGGTAAATATTTGTGTAGAATAATTGATTCCTTTCTTTTTGATGTTGTATTGTTTAGTTTTATAAATAAAAGAATGCCATAATAGAACATAAAATGTATACATTATAAATAGAAAAATGTATTTACCTTTAGACTAAGGTAATTTTAGGTAAATCCGTAAATCGTAATATTTTGACCTCGGGAATCTACTGTTGGTCTATGTCTTATTACTTATGGACCACCCTGTATATAAGATTGAGAGAACTGTAAAGTTGTCTTTTTTAATATTAAGCCGTAACAAAAACCTCTTTTAATTAAGTTTAAACTAAATTTTACTGAGCTCAAAAATTTTACCTGTTCAACACGTAATCTAAAAGTATCGTTAAGTACAACAAATTTTTAGCAACTTCCAGGGAAAAAATGATTTAATTAAGAAACTAGTTCAAGTAATATTTATTTGAAATTAGTAAGTGTCCAAAGTCTCCTTATAGAGTCGATTATTAAAAAAGCATGTCCCAGTATAATTTAATATTGATTGTTAAATTAATTAAGTTGTCCAGTGTAGTCATTTCAGAGTTAAAAAATAAACAGCCTTGTACATTCATAACCAACTTGATTTCAAAATCTTTCCGGCATTCATTATAATTTCATCTATTTCAACTACCTACTGCTACATATTAATCGTTTAAGAGTGGTATAGCCAAACTACCTACCTATAAATAATTAATGCTGTTATTATAAATTATATATACAGCGAGAGCAAATAAGATTGCGCGAAAAAATTACTTTCCAAGGCAGGTATTGCCAATCTTTACTTCCACTTTGGTTATGCGCGTCTTGTGGTGAACGGTGTTATATTAGCTTTGCATTTTGATGTTTGTCTTGCAAATTTAATTTTTCGCCTTTTCTCGTATCAGCCAGGCAATAAACGTGATTTCACTTACTTCTGCAAATTAAAAAATAAAATTTGATCTAGTAGGTAGGTTCATAAATACTTAATTGTTTACTTAACCGATGATGTTATTAAGATGGTGTCTCCACTCCTTCAATTGTTTGTGAACTGTATTCTATGACAAGTTGCGTACTAGTTCCAACAATTGCTGTAAGATGGCGCTAATGACAGTTGAATGTTGACACCAAGAACTGTAAAAATATTTAATTTTCAATGTTATCGCAACTCTTGGCGACACAAAGTATTTATGTTTCACCCGTGCTTTTTACCTGATTTTCGAAAATGACCAGAAAAACATTTGGGAGAACAATTTATGAAAATGCTTATGTTTACAGTATTGCAGCAAACCTTTTGTGAAGAAATATTTGATTCAAAGAAAAAATCGATTTGTTCTTAAAGCTGCAACGTTTGTAGTATTATATTTATGTGTTTTTAATATCTTCTGCAAAAAGTGCAAAATTTATAAAAATACGTTACTTTATAATAGGTTATGATTATGAAAATATTAAATTTTATGCCGCCATCTAGCGGCAAATATCTAAACTAGTACGCGAACTGTCAAACGATGCAGTACAAAAGTTTTATATGGAAAATACTGGGAGTAGGAACACTATATCTTAATAACAGCACCACTTAACCATTAAAAGTGACAAATTCCTAGAGATATGAAAATGAAAATAATTTTTCATTAAAGTGATTTGAATACAAAATTGTTATTTGGGCCTTTTGCTTGTATGGTTGTATGATTTTATACTAACAACGATATAAATTTACATTAGTGATAATATTTTTCTTAATTTTCTAGTTATGATATGATACTATGATAGGTTTCAATTAAGAATAGAATCTTAACATGCCATTTAATATGCATTATCATTCTGAAATAAGGCACCTCTGATTATATATGTTTTATCTAGAGTTAATAGATCAGCGTTGTTTATGAATTTGTAAGTTGGGTTGCCTATTCTAATTCTTAAGGGGCGCATCTTATGTGAATCCCCCAATAGAAGAACTAACACAGGAAGAAATAATTAATTAATACCGTAATATTTAAAATTACAACCGCCGATCAATTAATTATTTCAAGTAAATTACATATAAAATTATATTTCCAATAATTGTTGCTGCATTAACTATAAAACTTTCAAGAAAAGTTAAAATCAATAATTTTTTTAAAATTTGTTCAAAACAAAAAATTTCATTTGGCAACAAAGCATTTGATTTTTGTTACTTCACGTAAAAGTTTGCTACTTTTATTATTAAACAACGTCAAATTTAATGATCTTTAAATCGCTATATTTTCAAAAATAATCATCGCTAAAGGATACCATACACCATACCGACCTTAAAAAGAAAGGTAGAGGAGTATACTTTACGTAGTTTTGTTTCTTGACTCAATAATAGTCGAGGCATTGATAGAGGGGTAACTATTTTTAAGAAATAAAGATTTTAGGTATAAGCAAGTCGCTGTGAATCCCAATCCCAGATATTAGTCCAGTCAAAATAGACATAACAGTTCGGAATAATTCCGATGGAGCTGATTTTTTAAGCTCTCATCCATCGGTGTGCTACTAAAAATTTTACGCGGGGTCAAACGTCATAAAAACGTTTTCTAGCGAGTATCTGGTCAACGGTTAGTTTTATAGTAAAAATAGTTATTATCGAATTTGTAGCTTATTTCCCACAAAACGGTTGAATTACTTTTTTTGATAGAAGTGGCCATGCTCGAGATATAACGATGTCAAAAATTGAAACACTCATATTTTTGAAGAAATGCACTCCTTTCCATACCACCTTCGAGGTGCGTTTTTGTTTATAGTGTGGTATCCCAGTAGGTCCAATCCACGATTTTCTGGATAAAACAAGAAATTAGTCTTGTAATGCAGTTCTAGCATGTATCCATTTAATTTAATGACGATACTTTTGAATCACCCTGTATACACGCATGCAATATTACATATTACTGTATGTAATGGGTAATGGGACCTGTAGAAAATAAACGATTAAAAAAACAGTATTACCAGCCGAGTTACTAATGTTTTTCATTGACAACTTGCAAAAAAGGGAATCATATATACTCAGCCGGTACAAGGTGATTACAAAAGAAATACATGTAGTTGATTTAGAAATTTGTTTGCACATACATTTTTATATGCCGCTATATTATTTATTCGTCTCGCATTAGGTAGAGCTTTTATCAATTCCGGTTCTACAAACCAGGTATAACTCACGGTATAACTATTCTAAGAATATATTTATCCTGAGATTTAAACTCGGAATAAAATTTTTGTCGTTCTACAAATTTATTTTATTCCGAGGTTAGTTATTCCAGGTTTAGGCTCTGGTATTGTACCGTTGGCTGCATTGCAATGTTCAAATTGTCATACATTCTAAAATTTGGATCTAATGAAAACATTTTTACAGCGACGACGTTAACATAACCTTACTTTTGACAGTAAACGTTTAGTGATGAGCATAATCGAGATATTTCAGTAATCGATTAATTTAGTAATTATAAATTAGTAGTAAGAATTTTAGCTGCCAATCGATCTTGCACATGATTCTGATAATCGAATGACAAATTAATGATTCATACATTTAGTGGCTTCTACTATTACAGTTTTGTTGTTATTATTTGTGTTTTATTTCTAAATATAATTACTTAGGTAGGTACACATTTATTAAATGTTGGATTTGCGCTTCATAAAAGTAACAGAAACTATTTAAGATTGCAATTCAAATTATAAATATTTACGGTATGAAAAAATCTTCTTCCTATAATAATCGATAATAATTAATAATTATTGATTTGTTGTTATTTATGGCCGAGAAGAGAGATCGCTGCAGCAATTTTGCATTCAATGACATTGAGCTGTTAATTTCATCATCGGACTCAAACACCAACACATTATAGTTTACAGCCATTATTACCGCCACGAAAATTAAAATCTGCTACGGTTAAACCTCCCTAACAAGTATACAAATGCAACTGCATAACCTCACTTTACGATTTATCCGTGGAATATGCTCTCATCTGGTCGCGCGCGCGCGCGATAAGAGAACCTGCTAGTTATACCAACGTTTTCTCTATTCCCTGGTTAAAGAAACTGATAGAGCCAAGATTTTGTATTTATTCCAAGGATAGATTTATTCTGTAGTTAAGTGCGTATTGTAGAACCTGCCCTAAGAGTCTACTTTTTATTGTATAGGAGAAATGCATTATCAACTAAATCTATAACCTTTGTAATCACCTTGTATAATAGTAACTAATGTTAATGGCGCCGACATAATAACCACTTCCCACAATTAACCTATTTTTCTGTTTTATTACTTACTGGTGTGTTTACGACGTGTTTAGCAGTACCTACCAGTATTTATACTCAGTTATTATTATCCGCTTTGTGCTTAGTGTTTTCGTGTTTTGTGTGTGTACATTTCCCTATAGCCCCTCGTCAACTTCCGTAAAAAGGACACAAAAGGAAGAAGGAATACATTTTTATATGTATTTTTAAATAATTACAGGTTAGTCATTAGTTATCAAACGCTGTTTGTAATACACTGATTTGTATCATTGCAGGAAGTTGTATAAAAAATGTCTGAAACAAATTCAAAGGCTAACCTCGAATGTGATTTTGATTTGGATATCGTCAAAGAAGAAATCAAACTTGAACCCTACTTGGACGATATAAAAAGCGAATTCGGTGACGACATCCTTAATACCAAAGAAAAACATACCTTCAATGAAACTAACACTAATATTAGCCAAAACTTAGGACAGAATACGAGGGAGGAAACTGCAATGATAGAGAGTAGTGCACATGAAACGGACAAAATAAAAGTTGAAACAACTGATACAGTTAATCCTTTTGATGAGGATTACCAAAATAAAAGTAAAGGGAAAAGTTTTACATGTGACATTTGTCAATTTAAAACGACTCGTAGATCCAATCTTCAAATGCATAAAAATATACATTCAACAAAACAGCCATTTATTTGTAATGAATGTGAATATAGGACTTTTACTAAAAGCCATTTTCAACAGCATTTATGTATCCATACTGGAGAAAAACCGTTCGTTTGCAATTTATGTGAATACAGGAGTGTAACTAAAACCAGGTTGAAATTGCATGCGAAAATTCATACGGGAGAAAAACCATTTGGTTGTAGTTTTTGTGAATATAGGAGTGTAACCAAAGGCAATCTGAAACTGCACATGAAAATTCATACTGGAGAAAAACCATTTGCTTGTCATTTATGTGAGTACAAGAGTGTAACTAAAAGAACGCTGAAATTGCATATGAGTATTCATACTGGAGAAAAACCATTTGCCTGTGATTTATGTGAATACAAGACTGTAACTGAACGAATGCTGAAATTGCATATGAGTAATCATACAGGAGAAAAACCGTTTGCTTGCAGTTTATGTGAATATAAGAGTGCAAAAAAGAGCAATCTGAAAATTCATATGCATATTCATACAGGAGAAAAACCGTTCGTTTGCAATTTATGTGAATACAAGGGTGTAACTAAAAGCAGGTTGAAATTGCATGTGAAATTTCATACGGGAGAAAAACCATTTGGTTGTAGTTTTTGTGAATATAGGAGTGTAACCAAAGGCAATCTGAAACTGCACATGAAAATTCATACTGGAGAAAAACCATTTGCTTGTCATTTATGTGAGTACAAGAGTGTAACTAAAAGAACGCTGAAATTGCATATGAGTATTCATACTGGAGAAAAACCATTTGCCTGTGATTTATGTGAATACAAGACTGTAACTGAACGAATGCTGAAATTGCATATGAGTAATCATACAGGAGAAAAACCGTTTGCTTGCAGTTTATGTGAATATAAGAGTGCAAAAAAGAGCAATCTGAAAATTCATATGCATATTCATACAGGAGAAAAACCGTTCGTTTGCAATTTATGTGAATACAGGAGTGTAACTAAAAGCAGGTTGAAATTGCATATGAGTAATCATACAGGAGAAAAACCGTTTGCTTGCAGTTTATGTGAATATAAGAGTGCAAAAAAAAGCAATCTGAAAAAACATATGAATATTCATACGGGAGAAAAACCATTTGTCTGTACTTTATGTGAATATAGAAGTGTAACTAAAAGTTGCCTGAATAGACATATGAGCATTCATACTGGTGAAAAACCGTTTGCTTGTGATTTATGTGAATAGTTGTAGTTTTTGTGAATATAAGAGTGCATACAACAGCAATCTGAAAAATCATATGAATATTCATATTGGAGAAAAACAGTTTGCTTGTAATTTATGTGAACACAGGAGTGTAAGTAAAGGCGATCTGAAATTGCATATGTAGACCAGGGTCGATAATTTTTTAAACCAAAAAAAATAATAGTAGGATGAAACCCATTGGAAAAGGAAGAGAATATAACAAAAATGAAAGGAAAAATAATTTACGGGCGATCTGAGGTCGGGAAGTGGAAGGGGGTGAGTTTTTAAGGGTAGAAAACTGTTTATCTCGAGTTCCGGAAAAACTAAAAGTCCTATGGAAAACAGTTAAATGGCAAAGTTGTAGGTAATAAAAAGATCTACAACTTTTATATTTACACTTTTTTCACATAACCTCAAAATTTATGTGAACAATTCAAATAACCAAGTTTTTGGTTTTTTATTTTTATCTTTTACAAAAAAAAAATTTTTTTCACGAAATTTGGTGAAAACTTACCTTTGTATGTCCCAAACACACTGTAATTTTTTTGATTTAAAATATTTATTTTTTCACCTTATTTTGACTTAATATCGAAAAAGCACCCTAATTTTCAATCGAAAATTCTCGCGTCAAAATATCTGCTTTTTTAAAAAACTCGGTGGGCTTTTTGTTCGTTGAAATCTCTACTTTTTGATGGTGTAAAAAAAAATATAATTACTATGGTAAATGTTCTCAAAAAATGCAAAGAAACGAAAAAAACTCGAATCCGAATTAAATATTAACTTTATTAACTTATTTGGTTGTTAATTATAGTAGTATATTTCGACTTGCAATTTTTTGTTTATCAATGTAACATGGAATCTTAGGTTTTTCGAGTAATTAAAGTATAAATTTTAATAAATAGCTCAAAATTGTACATGATGATTTAAAAAAAATAAATTTCGGATTCGAGTTTTTTTCGTTTCTTTGCATTTTTTGAGAACATTTACCATAGTAATGTATATTTTTTTTACACCATCAAAAAGTAGAGATTTCAACGAACAAAAAGCCCATCGAGTTTTTTAAAAAAGCAGATATTTTGACGCGAGAATTTTCGATTGAAAATTAGGGTGCTTTTTCGATATTAAGTCAAAATAAGGTGAAAAAATAAATATTTTAAATCAAAAAAATTAGAGTGTGTTTGGGACATAAAAAGGTAAGTTTTCACCAAATTTCGTGAAAAAAAAAATTTTTTTGTAAAAGATAAAAATAAAAAACCAAAAACTTGGTTATTTGAATTTTTCACATAAATTTTGAGGTTATGTGAAAAAAGTGTAAATATAAAAGTTGTAGATCTTTTTATTACCTACAACTTTGCCATTTAACTGTTTTCCATAGGACTTGTAGTTTTTCCGGAAATCGAGATAAACAGTTTTCTACCCTTAAAAGCTCACCCCCTTCCACTTCCCGACCTCAGATCGCCCGTAAATTATTTTTCCTTTCATTTTTGTTATATTCTCTTCCTTTTTCAATGGGTTTCATCCTACTATTATTTTTTTTCACTTTTTACCATTTTCAAAGGCTTCAGCCCTGGTCTAATGGGCACTCATTCAGATACAAATTTAAACGAGTAGTTGGGGTTACAAGTGACTTAGCCTTAATAAAAGAACATTTAAAATTAAGATTAATGTTTTTTGTTTTGTGCTACACTGCAGTAAACACAAGTTACAGCCATTGCTAAGTTTTTGACGACGTTCTGTAAGGAATGTTTCATCGTCTCTTTACTATGATAAATATGGGCAGCAGGTAGAGGTTTTGCATGTATGTGGACTGAAACATTTTGTGTATTGATAAGCTAAATATTTGTGTAGAATAATTTATTTCTTTCTTTTTGATGTTGTATTGTTTATTTTTATAAGTAAAAAATGCCATAATATAACATAAAATCATCTATACATTATAAATAGGAAAATGGATTTACCTTTGGACAAAGGTAATTTTAGGTAAATCGTAATATTTTGACCTCAGGAATCTACTGTTGGCCAGTATCCCATTGCTTATTGACCAATGTAAAATATTGAGAGAACTGTAAACTTGTCTTTTTTGTTTAAGTTTAAAGAAATACAATTCTATGATGTTTAGTAACTTCAGAGCGGTTAATGTTGGTAGACCTTCGATACGAAGTAAGCAGAAAAACACAGTGTGTATGAAAAAACAAAGCATAGACAAAACGATTTATGGACGATATAACGAAATAAACAAGTTTATCTCAATTTTGTAGTATTTACGCAAGTAAAGGAGTTCAATATTTTTTAATATTAAGTGGTAACAAAACCTCTTTTAATTCATTTTAAACTAAATTTTTCTGAGATCAAAAATTTTACCTGTCATGTTCACACATCTAAATCTAAAAGCATAATTACAACGAATTTTTAGCAACTTCTGGGGAAAAAATTACTTAATTAAAAAACTAGTTCAAGCAAAGAGTATAAATATATATTCTTTGGTTCAAGTAATATTTATTTGAAATTAGTAAGTGTTCGCTTTCCGTGTATCCGTCCGTGCCCGAGGCTATTGTTTGTTCTCTGAATCTATATACCTCGTATGGGTGATTAGCCCGACGACGAGGGCCCCGTTACCTCGGGACAACTGAGCCGAACCCTGGCAGGGGCCCTTACAGGGTGCTATCAGCCGGGCCAGCTGAACCCTGGTTTTTTAGAGAGGTGTTACTCCTCTATCACTCCCCCTTTTTCCTGGCTTGTGACAGGCAGAGCCCGGATGTCCTATTCTAGGACCCGGGTTGGCGGGGTTAGGAAACTGCAAGCCGCAGTCAACAAATGGAACGGCAATATACAAAGTGCAGGAATGGAAATAAACCCAAAGAAAAGCAAAATAATGAAAATTAGTAAACAAACAGCTAACGATGAAGAAGATATAAACATCAGATGTGGACAGAATAGATTAGAGGTAGTAAACTACTACGAGTACTTGGGAGTCATGATAAGCAATGATGGAACGATAGAACAAGAAATACGAAACAGAACATCAAAAGCAATAAAAATATACCATCAGATCAATACAACACTAATAAATAAAAAAGAACTGGGAAGAGAAACAAAGATGCACTTGTACAAATCAGTATACGTACCAACGCTCATTTATGGAGCGGAAACGTGGCCAATGCAAGACAAACACAAGAGTAAAGTATCAGCTGCAGAAATGAGATACCTTAGACGAATACTAGGCAGGACTAGAAGAGATAGAGTTAGAAATATAACCACAAGGGAAGAACTAGAAGTAGAACCAATAGTGGAAACTATTCAAAAAAGACAGCTGCAATGGTACGGACATGTGGTCCGAATGGAAGAAAAGAGACTCCCAAGGAGGATGATGGAAGCAAGAGGAGAAGGGAAGAGAGGACGGGGGAGACCCAGAATAAAGTGGATAGACAACATCAAAAATATGGTACAGCAGAGAGGAATGAATATCGAGGAAGCAAAGAGGATGGCGCTAAATAGAAAGGGATACCAGAAATGGATCGAGGACCCGACACCTTAGGGTATAAGGGAATAGGCAAAGAAGAAGAAGTAAGTGTTCAAAGTCTTCTTATAGAGTCGATTATTAGAAACGTATGTCCCAGTATAATTTAATATTAATTGTTAAATTAATTAAGTTACTACTACTTATTAAGGCTGTTTGGTCAAGGCCAGCTAAATTAAGTATTACCACAGAGCAGATATTAATGGTATTACATATGTATTAAGACTTAAGACCTGCCCACTTTATTTAGCCAAGTCGCAATTTAGAAACAACGGTGGTGCCATTTGAGATGAACTATACACAGTGTTGCCAATTGCGGTGTAATTACACCATTTGGGTGTAATTTACCGAGTGCGGTGTAGCTTTCTAACATTTTTTAATGCGGCGTAATTTGGGTGTAATTATAGCAATCAGATCGAAAATTGAAGAAGTAAATTAGTAGTAGAGTCCAAACTAATAATTTAAATAGCAGAGAATGGTAGTAGCGTATAACATAACTGACTGTCAGCTCATTTGACTAGTTCTGTGACCCAGCAGCACTAGATGAGAGTCTAGCCTCTAGACTGATTTAAATCTTTATATGAGGCAAATTTACATTAGGTGTGTAAATAGGGTTGTCTAACCTTCAGGGCCATAATCCAAAATATTTCACTTATTGCCTCAGTGGCGCCATAAGCGGCAGTGCCGGAAAGTTGTTGGCACGATTGACGGTTGGTAGGCCCTACGAATAAAAAAAGATAATAAAAATAAAATAATAAGTACTAAAATCTTTTGCAGAACTCGTAATAAATTAAAAATTTAATAAATAATTGATTCACGACGATAGCTAGTTAGAAATTTTTTGAAAAATCCAAAACTTTAGATCATTAAGTCTTCAAGAATGTAATATTTAACTCCAATATTCTAAGCTTTCTAATTTAATTTTAATTGGAACAGTCTACATACAAAATAGGATGTAATCAGCCATTAGGTTCGTAAATGAGACGTAGTTTGACCTTCCATTTGCTTTTACACGTTTTCCAAAATTTGCCAAAACCCTATATCGCTGTTCGATATGTTTATTTCACTTCATTCAGGTCCAGATATAAAGTTACCTGACGATCCTGAGCTAAAATCGGCGAAAAATCCGGATTCCATGGGATCTTCTTCGCTAATAATAATAATAATAATCATAATTGTCTTTATTGTTGAAAAAATACACAAACAAAAACTTTCGATTTATTAAAAAAATATATATAAATATAACTTATATAAGTAACAAAAAGCGCAGTTCAGCTGCCTAGTGACCTAGGTGCTGTTCTTCCACTAAACCCCGAGAATCAGTGTGAAATTGGATCTCGAGCAAGATGTGCATCAGTGTAGATCAAATATAGGTACATTTAGATAACGAAAAGAAAAATCAAGTCCCAAGTGAGAACCTAGATAAATTCTAGCTTAAAATACGAGCTCGATTTTAAATTAGGAAACTACACTGACCGGCAAAAAAACCGGCCACCGTGAAATATTTCACAAAAGCACTTAATCGTTCATTAATTTAACTAAGGATTGGCATTAGGTTGAAGAACCATTCATTGTTGATACGGCATGCACAAATTAGCTAAGAAAATAAGACAAATAAACTCAGAAATAAATTTAATTTGAAAAAAAAGAAACAGTGCAAATCGATTTTCTTTTAATTCCAAAAAAAATAAAGGTGGCTGTTTTTAATGGACCTTCTGGTAAATTATTATTAGCCTGTATGTCCTCCTCGAACCTGAATTACGTCATTCAACCGTGATTTACGGTAACATGTTAATGCTGTTGAGAAGAGAATCTCGCCTGTTAACATTAAAACTAGGGGTATTTTGGAATGGAACAAGCATCTTAAAACATTGATAACTAAGAAAAATCAGCTTAGCTCCTTATTTAGTTATAAAATATGCGGTTAAGTTATAAAATATTTCAGGGTGGCCGGATTTTTTTGCCGGTCAGTGTAGTTCGATACTAACTAAGTTGCCTAGCTAGGTTAGGTGCTGTAAGTAGATTCTAGCTGGAATACCGTTTCATCTATACTTAGGATCTAGCTTGAAATACCAACTCAAGTCTAGTTAGGTGTGCTACTAGGACCCTGCTAACATCCCAAAGTTTTCCTCTCTCTTTACACCTATCTCACACAACCTTACACAGAAATACTGCATAAAAATTTTATAAATCAAAACATAATTTCTTCTATTTTTGGTTGATCTTGATACTATATTGTGCAGTCTGCAGTATAACGAACTGCATCCGCTAATCAAGTTTTAAGACATTCTGTTCACTGAATCTCCAAAACCCAATTTATTGAGATATAAAAACATTGTTTTTAGCTTGAAATTCATTCAATTCAAATAAAAAGCGTGAACTCGTAAACATCAACAATAGTAATGGAATAATTTAGAAATATTAATTTTAATTATGTTTTGAGCTAATTTTCTTATTATTTACCTATCTGTATTGTGCTTAATGTTACTTGCAAGTGTTTGAACTGTCAATCATCCTAAAGTTTTTTAAATAATATTTTAAATGCAGTTTAGAAAATAAATTACTAATTTTGTTATATTCTTCTGAATGAATTCTAACTATATTTCTTTTGGGGGTTCCAGTACAATTACTTAATAATTAAAAGTAAAATTTAAAGTACACAAAAAGTAAATTTACAAGAATTAGCCATGAAAATCCTATATATCCTAATACCACAAAAATAGAACAAAATGCCTCTTGCATTTAACAGTTACCATTTTGCAGTGCTATACAACACCTTGCTTCAAAATTTCGTGCCTACCTACTTCTTTTGATACTCTATTTATATGGTATTAAAGTTCTTTACAATTTATATTAATAATAATAAAATAACAATAAATATATGTGTAATAATAATATACAGTAGGTAAACTGACATTTAAAACTTATAACAATTATAAATATTATAAAATACACACACACTGTGGTACTACAAACAAAATTCTAATCTAGTTTTATACAACAATTTTTTATTGGTATAAGTACTCATATGCAATTTCAGATTGTGTTTAGCTACGCTCCTACATTCACATAAATTACAAGCATGGTTTTTCTCCCCTATGAATTATGAACATTCGTATGTTTTTCAGATTGCTTTTAGTTACACTCCTAAATGCATACATAAATTTCAGGCAAACGGTTTTCCTCCAGTATGAATTTTCATATGCAATTTTAGCTTGCTCTTAATTACACTCCTGTATTTCTCCTATATGATTACTCATATGTATTTTCACATTGCTTTTAGTTACACTCTTATACTCACATAAACTACAGGCAAATGGTTATTCTCCAGTATGAATGCTCAAATGCCTATACAGGCAACTTTTAGTTATGCTCCTATATTCACATAAGTTACAGGCAAACGGTTTTTCTCCAGTATGAATTTTCATATGTCTAGTCAAACAACCTTTAGTTACACTCCTATATTCACATAAAGTACAGGCAAATGGTATTTTTCCAGTATGAATTTTCATATGCAGTTTCAGCTTGCTTTTAGTTATACTCCTGAACTCACATAAATTACAAGCGAATGGTTTTTCTTCTGTATGAATATACATATGTTTTCTCAGATTGCTTTTACTTACACTCTTATATCCACATAAATTACAGACAAATGGTTTTTCTCCTGTATGATTACTCAAATGGTATTTGAGCTTGCTTTTAGTTACACTCCTATATTGACATAAATTACAGGCAAATGGCTTTTCTCCAGTATGAATACTCATAATATGTAGTTTCAGATTGCTTTTAGTGGCACTCCTGTGCTCACATAAATTACAAGCAAATGGTTTTCTATCTGAATCAGTCCCTTTATTTTTATTCTGGTCATTCATGTCAACTGTGTCAGTTGTTTCAGCTTTTATTTTGTCTGCTTCATGTGCACCACTCTCTAAAGTTGCAGTTTCCTCCCTCGTATTCAGTCCAAGATTTTGGCTAGTATTGGTGTTAGTTTCATTTAAGTTATGTTTTTGTTCAATATTGTAAAGGATATCATTACCGAATTCACTTTTCATATCGTCCAAGTTCAAGTAGGGTTCAAGTTTGATTTCTTCTTTGATGATATCCAAATCGAAATCATATTCGAGGTTAACCTTTGAATTTGTTTCAGACATTTTGCTGTAATAATATAAATTACAAAGAGTATTACAAATAGCATTTGGTAACTAACGACTAACCTGTAATTATCTAGAAATAGATATACAAACACATATAATCTGCACAAATTTACACAAAAAAACAGGTTAACGAGCAATCAATAGCAAGTGAGTAATGAGTATTGTTATTATGTTGAACAATGTCACACACTTCACAGAGGTGGTTATTATATCGGCGCCGTTGACGGTTATACAAGATACAAGATGATTAAAAAAGTCATACATTTAGTTGGCTATGAATTTCTTTTAGAAAATAAAAAGTGAACTTAATTGATGCTAGCTCTGGCTAATTCGAAACCAATACAGAAAACAGCACATAACAATTTACATGCGTAACATAACACCGCCAAAATCTGACTCACCTAAGATTCTGTAGTATTCGTGCGAAGTTATTCGTAATTGTTTGAAGATAGTTTATTGTATTTCGGAGATGTGTTAGGTGTATAATTGCTGTGTTTATTGCTTCAGATACATAGTGTATGCTTAGCTTGACTTCTTGAAACTGTTTCATCAGAGTAAAGGGGCGTTTCTTGGGGGTAGATCGGCTTGAAACTTTGGTGGCAACACTTTTATGATGTTCTGATAATATAATTGCAATATCAACTTGGTGGCACTACGGAAAGGTCTCGGCCTGCAAACTTTTTCCGAAATCGCACAAGGCTAAAGGGCTGTTTAATGCAAGTGGATCGACTTGAAACTTTGGTGGCAACACTTTTATGATATTGTGATAATATATTTGCAATATCAACTTGGTGGCACTACGGAAAGACCTCGGCCTGCAAGGATATTAGTTGGTCAGCAAATTAGACATTCCCTTAATAAACGTGCTTCTTACTCGATAAAATAATACTTTATTGAAGCTTTGATAAAATTAACATTTAACTGATTCGAACTGAACTGATTTGCTTTAATACCGAAAAGCCAAATTAATCTTTTTTTAATTATTATAATTAAGTCACTAAGCGAAAACCTTAGAAACGATGCTCGCCAAACTCGCCCACCTATGTACAATGTGTCTACGGATAGGTGATACAAGAGGTATAAATGATCAAAAATTTTTAGGTATCGATACGCTGTTTGGCAGTCTATCCCTGCTTGTTCTTAAATTCATTTTAAGCAGACTTTCGATTTTTTTAAATCAATGCATCTGTGTTAGCACTGTTAAAACGAAGGTGAGGTTTAGGTAAAGTCTTTTAGTATTTTAACAAATATCGCAAAATTGTATTAGAGTAAAGTTGTTCAGAACACAAAATTACGCTTGTATGTAAAATTTGAAGTTGTTCAGACATAATTGTTTTTTGTTAGTTTAAGGCTTTTGTTGTGCTCGTAGACGCTTCAAAAACACAAAATTCGGATATTTTATTTCGAAAACTTTATTTTAAATTAAAAGTTTCAAGAATAAAGGAAACAGAAATATCAAAATTATTCAAAAGTATAACTTCTCACTTCTACACTGAATTTCAGAAATTTTTTCAAAGTCCAAAACTGAGGAAAATTGCGAATTTAAGTCTTAAATGATTACCTACAGGAAAAGTAACATGAGAAATAAGACTATTAAACATAGCAAAAATTATTATCAAGAATAAAATTTTCTGGGAAATCAATAATAAAAAAGTTTTTCCTCTTGTATCACCTAATATCCGTGGACACATTGTATATACCACTCATTATTTTTATTTTCATTTTCACCCGAGAGGTATACCGACGTAAATGCACTTTTAGCTTCATTTTTGTCCGGTTTTTCATTTTTATCGTTATGTTTTCTTTTATTACGACAATCGGCAGATTTATGATTCTTTTTACCACAATTATAACATTTTAAAATCTTTTTATAATGTTTAAAGTTACATTTATTCGTGTTTGAATTTGCACTAAATGTTTGTATTGTTATAATTACTTTCTAACAATTTTGATTTTACATAATCACCTGTGAGTTTAGCATTACTGCTTTCTATGCCCATAATGAATGGTTTAAATTCGTCTGTTAAGGTGCATTCAGACTCAGAAATTTTGTCCGGAAAGTTGACGGACAAAACGGATGTTTTTTGTCGGACAAAATTTGGCAATTCAGACTCCCCGGACGTTTCGCAAGTTAGTTGTAGCCCACGATTTGCTTTAAGTGCGCAGGTGCGAGGTGAACAGCTGTTAATTCTAACCTTCGTTTATTATCTTTGGTTGTAACATTAGACAAATTGACAAAATATCCTACGATAATTATGCAAAGCAGACAAACGAAAACTTTCTGAAAATAATGTAGGTTAAAGTGTGGTTAAAAGAAACAAACATCACGTGTTTATTCAATCTACTCATGCGCACTCCACGGATCGTTTGCTTGCCTTATCGGGGTACTTGTCAGCTAGATCGGAGAATTCAGAGATTAACTTTTACCGCTTCTTACGATTCAAATTCTACGCACCTCCTGATTGGTTCGTTTAAATTTCTCCGTCAACTTTCCGGACAAAATTTCTGAGTCTGAATGCACCTTTAGACCTGCAAGTAAAATTGCACCGATCCATTCTTCTGTAACATTAAATCCGACACCTTTGAGTTTATTAGCAGTTCCGATTATTTGATTTGCGTAATCTTGCATATTATCACAGTTTTCTAACCGCACTGTAATTAATTTTCTCAATAGTCCAATTTGCCGGGTTAAACCTTTGTCGTCAAATAAATTAGCTAACGCATTCCAAATCTCGGAAGCTGTTGTTAATTCCTGAATATGAACATACAACGACTCACTTATTGAAAGAACAATTCGCGCTTTGGCCTTTTTTAACTTTGCTTCGTCCTTTTCAATAGAAGGTGAAAGTATGCATCCATCTAAATCATGGTACTCTAGCAAGTTTTTCATCGCGAATTTCCAGGTGTAATAATTTTCACTACCTTTTAATTTTTCTGGTAAAATTTGTTCGCTACTGCCCATTTTTAAACGTTATTTGCGATTTAATTAGCAACAAATGCACACACTTTTCCCAATAACCAATTACTTTTTTTTACGGACCACGACACGTTTTTTACATATCCTTACTTTTGGATAATTTATCACCTACTTTCCTTAGTAATTGTTTTGTTCATTTCCATTTCTTTTTATCCACAAGTAGGTACTAGCAATTGGTACATCGACTCTTTATGTTTCTCCACCTACCTACTTTTTTCTTTTAGTTATTACTTCCTATTAATTCTGAATCGCTATCTGAGCCTCCATCGCCTGAAAATTGTGTTTCTTCGAGGAATTTTCCTTTATACTATTCCCCTTTGCCTTTGTCTTTTGACCAATAATAATTTGGAAACTTTAGCTATTTGATACAAATCTTGTAACAACCTTAGACGGATTTAAAAGTTAATACCTTGTTTTTATGTTTTTTGTGTGTCCCATAAAATTTGCAACTTGTGCCATCTCATTATCCGTAATATTCATAACCTGAAGAACTGTCCATATTTGTGTCCTAAAACAAGTAGAAGTAAATACTCGAGTTCTTTATTTTTTACTCCCTACTGCTCTTCCACCTGTTTTCAGCTTTGGGATTGGCAAATAGGTAGGTACCTACTCGTTAGTTTTTGGAACGCATTTTCTCTTTCATTTAAAAGAACCTGGATATAGGTATTTTTGAAATGGTTTTAGAAACAGTATAGCGACAGGTTTACTTCCTTTTTCACCCGTTACAACTCGTTTGAAACTGTTGGTAGGTAAGTATTTTTTGTTTTTCACTTTCAATAAGGGACTCTAAAAATTCTTCCTGTTGGGCATCCTTCGTATTAGAATTGTATGCTTTAAGGTTAAGGGTTAAAAAAAGTTTTCAATATTTGCTCTTAATATTCGTTCCAACAATTAATATTTTTGATGTTTTGAATCGCTTCTTTCGCTTGGGACAAAACATATTTCTGAAACTAAATTAAATCACTAGTGAGCGGGAACATTTTCGGTTATTCCTATTTTTGTTTGTTTAAATTTTTTAAGGCTAAGCTGGAAACTTCCATATTCCAGTGATTGAGAACAAGCCCTTGAAGACTTTTAATATTTCTTAAAGCCATCTTCGGCTGCGGACATTGAAGAAAAGCAGATTTTATTATATTTTTTGTTACAGTATCGCATTGCCTAAGAATGGTTCTCATATGCAATGCTAAACTTCATTCTAGTTTTAAAACATCAAATCGTACGTTTTACAGCAGTGGTTTTCTGTAATTGTATTAAAAGCCTATATAATTCCGGCATTTCATTCGAAATTACTGTTCTTATTTATATGCGTTTGTGCTTTCCCAAAAGTTCTTCGGCATAGTGACAATTTAATATATCGTTCATAGCCGTCTTGGATATGCGGTCAGTCTTCATTTATAGCAAACACTTCTTTTTTAAACGGAATTTAGAGTATTTATCGGAACAGGTAATCATTTTAGTTGAGATTCACTTAAAACAATTTTCTCGTCCGTAATTATTTTCTGATCGCATTGGACACTTTTTCCTATGTCTTCGAAGATAATTTTTCTTAAAATACTCAAAGCAATCAGAGCATGCAACATAATTTCCCTCTGATGTTCTGCAAATTTATCTTCATTTTCTTTTGGTATTTAACTCAAATATTCTAAGCTTTTTTAATTTAATTTTAATTGGAATAGTCTACATACAAAATAGGGTGCAACGAGCCATTAGGTTCGTATATGAGGCGTAGTTTGACCTTCCATTTACTTTTACACGTTTTCCAAAATTTACTAAAACCCTATTGCTGTTCGATACGTTTATTTCACTTCGTTCAGATCCAGATATAAAGTTATCTGATGATCCTGAGCTAAAATCGGCGAAAAATCCGGATTCCATGGGATCTTCTTCGCTAATAATAATAATAATAATCATAATTGTCTTTATTGTTGAAAAAATACACAAACAAAAACTTTCGATTAAGTAAAAAATAAATAAAAAATATTTATAAATATACCTTAAGTAACAAAAGGCGCAGTTCAGCTGCCTAATGACCTAGGTGCTGTTCTTCCACTGAACCCTGAGAATCAGTGTGAAATTGGATCTCGAGCAAGATGTGCAACAATGTAGATCAAATATACATTTAGATAACGAAAAGAAAAATCAAGTCCCAAGTGAGAACCCAGATAAATTCTAGCTTAAAATACGAGCTCGATTTTGAATTAGGAAACTAGTTAGATACTAACTAAGCTGCCTAGCTAGGTTGGGTGCTGGAATTCTGTTTCATCTGTACCTAGGATCTAGCTTGAAATAGCAACTCAAGTCTAGTTAGGTGTGCTACTAGGGTCCTGCTAACATCCCAAAGTGTTCCTCTCTCTTTACACCTATTTCACACAACCTTACACAGAAATACTGCATAAAAATGAGCGAATTTTCTTATTATTTACCTACCTGTATTGTGCTTAATGTTACTTGCAACTGTTTGAACTGTCAATCATCCTAAAGTTTTTTAAATAATATTTTAAATGCAGTTTAGAAAATAAATTACTGATTTGATTATATTCTTCTGAATGAATTCTAACTATATTTCTTTTGGGGTCTCACTACAATCACTTCAATAATTAAAAGTAAAATATTTATAGTAGACAAAAAGTAAATTTAGAAGAATTAGCCATGAAAATCCTATATAAGTACTCTAATCCCACAAAAATAAAACAAAATGCCTCTTGCTTTTAACAGTCACCATCTTGCAGTGGTATAAAACACCTTGTTTCAAAATTTTGTGCCTACTCCTGATGATACTCTATTTATATGCTATTTAACTATAATATTATTAATTATTACAGTTCTTCGCAATTTATATTAACAATAATAATAGGTAATAACAATGAATATATGGGTAACAATAATATACAGTGAACTGATATTTAAAACTTATAACAATTATAAATATTATAAAATAACGCACATTGTGGTACTACAAACAAAATTCTAATCTAGTTTTATACAACAATTTCTTTATTGGTATCTGCAATTTCAGATTGTCTTTGGTTACACTCCTACATTCACATAAATTACAAGCAAATGGTTTTTCTCCCGTATGAATATCCATATTTTTCAGATTGTGCTTTTAGTTACACTCCTAAATGCATACCGAAATTTCAGGCAAACGGTTTTCATCCAGTATGAATTTTCATATGCAATTTTAGCTTGCTCTTAGTTACACTCCTGTATTCACATAAGTTACATGCAAATGTTTTTTCTCCTGTATGATTACTCATATGCCTTTTCACATTGCTTTTAGTTACACTCTTATACTCACACAAACTACATGCAAATGGTTTTTCTCCCGAATGAATACGCATATGTTTATTCAGACAACCTTTAGTTACAGTCCTATATTCACATAATTTACAGGCAAGTGGTTTTTCTCCAGTATGAATTTTCATATGCAGTTTCAGCTTGCTTTTAGTTACACTCTGGTACTCACATAAATTACAAGCGAATGGTTTTCCTTCTGTATGAATATGCATATGTGTTTTCAGATTGCTTTTAGTTACACTCCTATATTCACATAAATTGCAAACAAAAGGTTTTTCTTTTGTATGAATATGCATATGTGTTTTCAGATTGCTTTTAGTTACACTCCTATATTCACATAAATCGCAAGCAAACGGTCTTACTGCCATATGAATTTTCATATGCAATTTCAGCCAACTTTCAGTTACACTCCTATATTGACATAAATTACAAGCAAATGGTTTTGCACCCGTATGAATACTCATATGTGTATTCAGATAACTTTTACTTACACTCCTATATGCACATAAATTACAAGCAAACGGTTTTTCTCCAGTATGAATTTTCATATGAAATTTCAGCTTGCTTTTAGTTACACTCCTGAACTCACATAAATTACAAGCGAATGGTTTTTCTCCTGTATGACTATACATATGTGTTTTCAGATTACTTTTACTTGCACTCTTATATCCACATAAATTACAGACAAATGGTTTTTCTCCTGTATGATTACTCAAATGGTATTTGAGCTTGCTTTTAGTTACACTCCTATATTGACATAAATTACAAGCAAATGGTTTTTCTCCCATATCAGTCCCTTTATTTTTATTCTGGTCATCCATGTCAACTGTATCAGTTGTTTCAGCTTTTATTTTGTCTGCTTCATGTGCACCACTCTCTAAAGTTGCAGTTTCGTCCCTCGTATTCCGTCCAAGATTTTGGCTAGTATCGCTGTTAGTTTCATTTAAGTTATATTTTTGTTCGATATTGTAAAGGATATCATTACCGAATTCACTTTTCATATCGTCCAAGTTCAAGTAGGGTTCAAGTTTGATTTCTTCTTTGATGATATCCAAATCGAAATCATATTCGAGGTTAACCTTTGAATTTGTTTCAGACATTTTGCTGTAATAATATAAATTACAAAGAGTATTACAAATAGCATTTGGTAACTAACGACTAACCTGTAATTATCTAGAAATAGATATACAAACACATATAATCTGCACAAATTCACACAAAACACTACACGTGAATCACAAAAAAGCAGGTTAACTAGCAATCAATATATCAAGTGAGCATTGTTATTATTCTGCTGAACAATGTCACACACGTCACAGAGGTGGTTATTATATCGGCGCCGCAGACGATTATACAAGATACAAGATGATTAAAAGAGTCATACATTTAAATGGCTATGAATTTCTTTTAGAAAATAAAAAGTGAACTTAATTGATGATAGCTCTGGCTAATTCGAAATTAATACAGACAGCACATAAAAATGTATGTGCAAACAAATTTCTAAATCGTATGTACTACTATTTTATTCACCTTGTACCGAGTGAGTATACAAGATTGCGACTTTTTTCGTGGGTTGATAATGCAACAATTAGAAACCCTGCTGTTTTATAAACCATAAACCATGAATATTCCCGTAGTAACATATGAATGTTAAATATGAGTAACATTGAAAAAAGAAGAATGGAAAATGAAAGCATGTAAAATGATATTTATGGGTGCAGTTAAACGTTGTACACACTTAGATCACATCAGATATCAAGAAATTAGGAATAGAAACAAATTGCAAATATATTTACTAGATGAGAAATGAAAATCCTACACTACAAACCCAAAACCAGTAACTATACTTTTGAGAAAATTGATACATGCAGATTCGTTAGGTGAAACTGCGGCATAAAATGCAAACATTATTAAAATTTTACGGCGGTATTTGGCCAAAACAAATATCGATCAATATATAGTTGAATTAAACCTAACAAAAAAGGTGTGTAATGTCTTTATTAAAACATTTCATTTAATTATTGATTTATTTTTTAATTTTAGACATCAAATGCTGTATCATGTAGCCGTCCAAACTAAAGAGAATCCTACACTGCGAGCCCAAAAACACTAATTATACTTTTGAGAAAATTGATACATGCACATTTTAAGGCGAAACTGCGACATAAAATGCATATATTACTGAATTTTACGGCGGTATTTGCCCAAAACATTTTTAGCTATACTACAAATATCGATACAGTGATAGGTGAAAAGCTCGCAAAATAAGGGAAAACTTGTAACTATTCGACTTTCGAAACATATCAACTTTTGAACTTAGTAGAGCAGTACAAATGACGAAGGTTTGAACACCTATAGCTGGATGATACAAGATCGACTAAACAAATTATGAAATACATTCCTGGAGTTAAAAAGGGCTAGAGGTAGACCGAGGCAAATATGGATGTTGTTATAAGCTATTCAGCCTGATCTTTGATTGTAAGCAGAAAAAGAACAATAATTATTACTTGTCAAAATTTTATTTACATACCTTCTACCACTGGATTGGCCCAGTATCCCATCAGTGTTATATACTAACAATCATTTATATTTATAGTCATTTGGTATATAACAGCTAAATGAATAGATCTTATAATTATATAGGGGAAACGCCCGGCAGTATACAGCCTGAGTCAAGCTATACGACTTTTTTTGAAATGACTTTATTATTAGGATATTATTAACAATTTTTTGTACCCATATGTTTAGAAGGGTGCTCTACAACCTGACGTAGTCAGATTTTTGATTGGATGTCAAATGTCAATAATTGTTTATTTTTAAATGGAACAGTACACCCTTTTGGGCTTAAACGAAGCTGTAAGATGTTCTTAATATGACCCTAATTTGTTTTCCCCGTCATTTTGACGATTTTAGCCTGAAATATGCAATTTATTATTCTAGTCTAGTAGGCCGTCAAACAATTGCTTGCAAGTAAGCTATTCTATAGCTTGCAGTTTCTTGCTAGATATTGTTCATGGTTACATGTAAAATGCCTTTACATTACAGCAGAGATGAATTAATTGATATGTTACTTGTATTCAGAAGAACCCGTGAAAATCCGTATGAAGCAGCACGTTTATATGCCCAAAAATATCCGGACCGAAGACACCCGCAGCATGCCAATTTTTCAAGACTTTTTCGCGCGTCACGGCCTACTAGACTAGAATAATAAATTGCATACTTCAGGCTAACATCGTCAAAATGGTGGGAAAAACAAATTAGGGTCACATTAAGAACATCTTACAGCTTCGTTTAAACCCAAAAAAAGTGTACTGTTCCATTTGAAAATCGCTACTTTGACATTTGACATTCAATCAAAAATGTAACTACGCCATGTTGTAGAGCACCCTTCGAAACATAGGGATACCAAAAATGTTAACAATATCCTAATAATAAACTCATTAAAAAAAAAAGTCGTATAGCTTGACTCAGCCTGTATAACTTGTGATTCTAATTAAACCCACTTTAAACTACTCTGTTATAACTGTTTATATTGTCTGGATTTTAGTCTTTTTCTGCATTTTCAGTAATATACCTACCTATTGTTTTACCTACCTGAATCATTACCGTTTTTCATAGAACATATTAGCTAACATTCTGTCGAATTATGTAACACACTCAGTCAACAACTTTCAGCAAACAATCCACGAAAATCATTACATCACTACAACTACACTGCAAACTGACCCAGTAATTCTTAATCATACTGTATAATAAAAAGTTGCAATCAGGGTGCACAATATGTGATAGATGTAAGATGTAACGTGGCAGTCATTTTAGACAGCGTAAACTAACCACAGTACATGCACTTTTTACTATGACATTGTAATCGTATCGTATCGCCAATATGAAGGTACAGTACAACACAAATATCTGTGCGGCTGACATGCGCAAATATAGACGGAGTGCTACCGCGCATTGCTTAGTCACTTTCAGGCCTGACAGACCTATGGCCTTTTGCTGGTGCGTTAGCGTATGTGGCTTTAACGGGTGCAATGTACAACCCGGCCGGCCCGTCTCTACGAGTTATCTGACTGCATTCCTACAGTATTGTTTAAAAACTAACATTAGATATCAATCAAAGATGTGTTTGCTAACTTCTACTGAATAAGCGGTTTAAAATGCATAAGTCTTCCATCCCCAGTGAAATTGCTTTTTATGAAGTAAAAATTATAAAATATTAAATTATATACTGTTCACACTTTACATTGTAACAAATTTGAGGGTTGTTCTAAAAGAGCATTTGGGATATTCAGAGCTTGCAATTTAATAGTTATTTGTTTCATTAGTACAAAAAATGCATGATTTTGGGACAAGTAAGACAGATCGCTGGACGACGCGCAGCGGAGTCCGTCGAGTCTAATTACGCGTCCCGAAAACGCATTTTTTGTGCGAATGAAACATACTATTTTTTCTCCAACTACTCATAAATTCGGTAATGGGTAATATTATTTAGAATCAAATATTTTTGAGAACTGTCATTGCGGAAATAAACAAATATTATACGGAGAAAATAAACAACAACGACGACGATTGCCGAATGTTGACGAAGCGTTTGTTTTTTATTTAAAATTTACCACAACACCAACATTTATATTAATAAAACTTTGCGCAAACGCCTCAACTCTCAAAATTAATACAATTAGTTATTTATTTACATTAATACTAATATTTACATTCGAACAATTAGATAATTGAATTGACGGCATAGAATTAACGTAAACATTAAAGTTTTGATTACTCGTTGAAATATTTTGAGTGCACTGGTAACTAGTAGAAGGCTTGTCTTCTACCGCGGTTGATATCTTGTTTGCGGTGTCCATTTTATTTTTTTCGGAGTTGTCGATATAACCCTCTGCCACCGCTGTCGATCGCCACCCACCGTGCCTCTTTAAGACGGTAGTATCTCCGCCTGCTTGTTGCACAGTTGCTGACGATCTTTGAAAACTGTGTCCCGAATATTTTTCTGGGTTGGGTAAATTAAGATATGTGGCTATTTGTCTAGCCATTGTCGTAAATTTATTTATACCGGTTCTTTGTGTTGTACAGTTACCGTACTGATAATTCAGAAAAAAAATGTTAGATGTAATAGTAGACGGACGGAGGGAAGCATATTTTTTACAAATTTCATAAAATTTATCCGTGATTGTAAAATTACGGATACGTTTGGTTTTCGTATTGGGCACTCTTATTAAATAAGCTGACCCAAGATCTTGAAAATCGTCAGTTTTCATCTGGTACATTTCATTTGCTCGACAGCCGCCTATCACTCCCATTATTAATGCAGTCTTAAAAATTAAATTAGCTTATTACACATAAAATGTTTCTAATTTAATTTCTTACCTTTGTTTCAAGATATTGGTAATCTGGTGCTTCTGTAAGGAATTTATTAATATCTTCACCGGTAAAAGTGTTAGCTTTCTTGGATTGAAAACCTTCGGACCTTTTTTTTAAGAATGCACGCAACTTAACATAATTTTCTATGTTGACCCCTTCATTAATACTTAGTGTACTTCTCAACATGGAGTAATAGGTCCATAAAGTGGACGACTTATATTTTTGCGATAATTCAGAAAAGTAAACTAGTAGCACTGATTCCGAGAACGAAGTCGCTTTTTTTGCAAGTTTCCAGTCCATGAACAATTTATACACTGACGCATACAATTTTTGTGTTTTCTCTGGTAATAAATTGAAACTTGCGACTTCTGTTATTTCAGGTGGCGTAGAAATCTCATCGCTTTCGCTGTCCATTTTGCTTTCCTTTTAATTAAAAAATTCTAGCAGAACTTAAAATCGCCTTAATCGTTATTTAAGCTACAAGGAATGTAAGGAGATATTAACATTTGAGGTAGGCGAATACGAGCCGAGGCGAAGCCAAGGCTCGTCGCCCTCCGATAGTCCATACATTCCGTGTTGCTTATTATATTTTTTTCGCTTAGCAAGTAGTTTAAAAGAACAAGAAAACATTATTTGCAAAGTATGAATTATTTTGTGACACTTTTTGTGGTAGCTATGTGTCCTATAATACTTGGCAATGTAAAAAAATCAATATAATAACAGTGGTAACAATGACAACGGTAAACGTACAGTTCTGTTATCTGTTCATTATTTTCCTAGGAACGTAAGTGACACTATTAAGTTCCGTCGTCAAGGGTAACTAGAGCCTGAATGTTATTAGCCACTTACTGTTGCCATGGATGTAAGGCTTGCTTACTTTGCTGGTAGCGAAAAAAATAATTTACAAAATATTCAAACACTGACGTTTTAAAATTTGTTTTGTCCACTTGCAAATGTTTATAATGCTACCATTTGGTTTAACACATAGTCCTGCCACAGTATAAAAACATAATCAGTATGGACAGCTTGGGACTATTGGGGATACTGTTTATATCTGCGCATGTCGAGTACCGCAATACTCCGCTAGTAGCGTGACGATCGTACTTTAGTAACTTTAGTATTTACTTATAATTTTACTAAAATTATTTTAGTCACGTGTTGTATTTCAAGTCTCCGAAGTTTTGAGGTTATTTAGCCCAATTACTTAATTTTAATTTATTTTCTGTATTTCCATCAAACACTCGACTATCGAGAGATGACCCCCTATTGTTATTAAAACCTTCTACTTATAAAACGCCACAAAAATATGCGTCTGTATAGAAAAAGTTTTACAGCATATTTGAAATTATTTAAAAATTCGCGCTCTTGTAAGCGGCGACATCTCTAAGCAATATAGTGAAAGTCCGTCAAGTGTCAGCCATATTACTTCAAATCTTGTGCTATGAACTTCAAAGGTGCCGACAGCAGCTGTCCATGCTGATTATGTTTCTATACTGTGGTCCTACCACATGGTTTTAGTAGCGTTGTTATTTAAATTGTAATTAAAAATTCTTAGTATTTGTAGTCGTGGACAAAGTATACTATACGACTCGCTATAATGGCTACTATTACCTCGGATAATTGCAAAACTCGCTCGTGTTGCAAACATTATCATCGATAATAATATCATTCATTATGGCATCGTGTATAATATACCTACCCAGTTATAACAAATTGGCGACGAGGTAAACAAGTACACATCCAGTGACTATAGGATTTCGATCTTATACACAGAATGTGTTAACGTCGATTACAAAGGAAAATCAATACGGGATGAAATCTACATTGTACCTATCTACGTTCTCATGTGTCAAGATTAGAGACTACAACTATGAATGAAATGTCAGGAAGGGAGGGAACTTTTCAGTACACGTTAAGCAATGGTCAAAATAAACTACCTGTTTGTAGAAATTTCTTTTTAATAACTTTGGGTCTTCGACCTTTCACTGTTCAGAGCTGGGTGAGACAAAGTAGTAATTGTATGTAAGAGGAAAAAAACAAGTTAATGAAAAACGAAGAAGCAAACATTTCCCTGTCCAACAATTTAGTACTCATAAGGCTTATCTGAATAAATTTCTAGATGATCTACCCAAACAGCCATCACACTATGTAAGGAAAAGCACCAACAAACTTTATCTCGAGCAGCATTTCACATCTATGAAACAATTATTTGAAGTCTAAGTTGAAAAATGTCAAGAAGACGGCGCCGTCGCTTTAGGAAGATGGGTGTTTGAGGGAAGCTTTAGTGACAAAAATCCAAGTCTGTTTGCACCTACAAAAGACCAATGCGATATCTGCATTCAACATGAACAAGGAAATGTTTCGGAAGAGCTATGGAATATTCACATAGAAAAGAAAAAACTGTGAAGTGATGGTTGTTATGTTATGGCCAATGCATTGCTCAATTTCTCGATCATTCATAATGCCCCGATTACGCAAAAGTATTTAGAAAAGGGTCACACTCAAATGGAAGTAGATTCAGTACATAGTTGCATAGAAAGAAAGCTGAGAAATCGTAAAATTCATTTACCGAGTGATTACTTGGTGGCCACTGAAGAGGCGCGGAAACATCCAGAACCCTATACTACCATAAAACTAGAGCATGACTTTTTCAAGAACTTTTCAAAACAGGAATATTTACGATATAAATTTATTAGGCTCGGAAAAAATCAACAGACCCAACAGTTACTGAAATTGTCACTTATAATCTCACAAGAGCATTAATTATTTCCGGAAATTTTTAGGTGTGCATTTCAACAACGTGTTAATCGGCCAGAACGGAACGCGAGGGCCGATTACGTTGTTGAAATGCACTACTAAAAATTTCTCGGATATGAATTAATGCTCGAGTGTAGATTCGGTAAGAAAATCGTACCGACATCGCCATTAAAAGCAATAATAATTCAGTACATATTTAAATTTTAGAAACGTAACCATAGCAACTTGTACGTCAGCTGTCACATTTGACATAAAAATTTCCACTTTTTAATTTCACCTAGGTTGGTCTACCAATCAACAAAAAATTTCCGGGAAATATGGGCGTGGCCGTGGTAACCATGCGTTTCTATTGGTCGTTAATTAGTGTCGTACGATTTTCGCAATAAGCTACTCGAATGGAATTTTACAAATCAAAACCTATTACAGCAAGGAATGGAATTCACTTCCCTTGCAACAAAAACACATTGAGCCTATTTTAACATACCCTCAAGCCCACACTGGGCAATTACCGATCAAGAAAAAATAGTTATTTATATCATTAGTACAAAAAATGCATGATTTCGGGAGAAGTAAGACAGATCGCCGGACGACGCGCAGCGGAGTCCGACGAGTCTTTATTACGCGTCTTATTCGTGTGGTTGGAGAAAAAAGTGGTTACATTTGCTAGCTCCTATTTACCAGAGTTTGAGGGCGAATACCTCCTATGTTTATTGCATTTTTATATATGTATTACTAAAATAGTTAGAATAAATATTTTTTCAGACTTGCGTCCTTTGCTTCTAATAGTATTAAAAGAAAACAACCTGAAAAGAGCTTTAGATCAAGCTAGAATAGTTATTTATGTATCAAGGGCGTAAAGAAGGCGATTATGGCCCGCGGTTATAACACGCTAACGGCTAAAGCCGCTTATTACGCCGGTGGTACATAGAATATTTTTTGCACGGACGGAAATTATATATAAATTTTTTGATTTATATTAAAATTTTTCTAATCGCATTGCTAAAAATATTAAATTGACGCATTCACGGCAAGAGTGATTTTACAAGTTATATAAAAATTGTTTTGTAACTAAGGTATTTTTGTGATATTTTAAATTAATTTGTAGCGGGTGTAAAGTGCGCTCGCGGTCTGCAATAATTAAATTTACGCCCTTCTTCGCGGGCGTAAAGTATCACTTTACGCCCGGGAGTGCAAAAACAGTTTTTATTGTTTCCTGAAAAATTAGGTTATATTATGTAGATAGGAGATATTGTCACATCACTGACGATATGCCATTTTTGATCGAGTTGAAAAGGAACTTAACACACTCGAAACAGCAGGGATTATTACAAAAGCAGAAACCAACGACTGGGGATCACCACCATCCAAAAACAGACGGCGGTGTACGTTTATGTGTTTACTATAAAATTGGAGTAAATGAACGCCTCATAAGTTCACATTACTCGATCCGACCGACGATATTCTCAATAGTCTTCGGAACTCTCGTTGTTGCTTAGATCTCTTTAAAGCTTATTTACACATTCCAGTTAACAAAAACTCTAGCGAAATTCAAACTATATCGGGGTACTTATCGAATGAATTGATTATCTTTTGGCATCAAAACAGCACCATCGGAATTCAACCGAATCATTGATCAAATTCTAAGAGATATTCCGAAAACAGAATCCTATTTTGATGACATTATAATACACGAAGAAACGAGAGAAGAATGTAAAGTGAACCTAACCGCTTGTCTCAACCAATTACGAAAATACGATCTACATCTTAATCGTCAGAAATGCTCCCGGTTCCAAGAACGTATCGAATTTTTGGGACATCATCGAATTCAACAAAATTTTGAAATCCCAGTAAAGATTGCAGCTATTACCGACATGCCAAGCCCAAAATCGAATGATGGAGTGAGAAGATTGCTAAGCTTGGTAACATACTATGCAGGATTTATTCCAAGTGCTTCGACAATTACAGCACCATTACATCAGTTACTGAAAGAGAATGCGCAATTCAAATGGACAGCTCAATGTGAAGCAGCTTTTCTAAAATTAAAAGAAGAAATTGCGAGCGATCGAGTTCTCATGCCTTTCAATCCGGAGCTCATGCAACTGATATTCCACCAAAGAAGTCAGTATCATTTGCACCTGAAGTACTTGATGAACCAAACCTCAAACCAGAAAATTAAGCACCAAATATAATATTGGAGATTTGGTAGAACTTTCAGGCAATCAACCACAGCACAATATTCAGCAGGACAACATCAAAGTACCAGAACCGACAGTAGATCTTGCTAAAACCAGTGAAACCCCAAATCGACCAATGCACCGATCGGCAAGACCACGTAGACAGCCTCTGTACTTGATGGATTATGTACAGAGGTAAATGGAGGAAATATTTTTTCAGTATACCTCTCTGAAAACAGTTGCTTTCCTGACGGTTTATGGGTTGCGAAAAGGCATCTTTCCCGAACTATTCCACCTTCATCTGTCAAATAAACACTCGATAAACAATTCCAAACAAACGTTGCTATGGATATTTCAAAAGCATTCTAAACTCTACTCAAGTTAAAGATAGAGTGGATGTAAACAAATACATGCGCTGTTCACGTGCTTGAAAGGATCAGGGTAGTATTAAGGAAATTCGTAAAGATTTGCGTACAAACCAGTATAGCCAAAAATATTTAAAAAACCAAATAAAAACAGATTTGAAATATTATTATTAAATAGGTATTATTCAAGAATAGCATGTAAATAAATAAACAAAATTGACATGGCGTTAATAACAGAACGTAAAAAATAGAGAAAACTGCCTGTTTGTTCAGAACCTTTTTCTATTAAATAAGTTACGCACTTACAAACAAATGGCTAAAATATAATTTAAATGTTAGTTTTAAGGAATCTAACAAAAGTCATTTAGAAATGTTTAAAAATACTAATACATACATACAAAATAAAATATTCAATCGGAAAATTCAGAACTGCTTTCTGAATTTTCGTTTACACGTTCAACGTTTATTTCGATGAGATTATCGAGTTGCCACATATTTTTCTCAACCTTTTGTATTACATGTTGAATACATTTCTGCCATATTTCTTTAGTAATACCCTGAACTGCTTCATAAAATAAACGTTTGCAGTCATTAAATTTAAAAGTGGTATTCTTAGAAGCAACGTCCCCTTTTATTTTAGTCCAAATGAGCTCTATGGGATTTAACTCACAGTGGTAGGGGGGGAGCCTTAGAACTATTTTGTTATGTTTCTTTGCCATTTCATCTACAATATAGGTATTATACTGCTGTTTGTTTTGCTTAACTAATGAAAGTAGTTCTATTTTTAATAATTCGTCTTCAAAAGGAATGTTTTTAGCAGACAACCAAGCCCTGATATCTGCTTTTGTAGAAGCCTTTGTGGGTATTTTTTCAGTTTTCCTTGAATGGTAAGGCGCATTGTCCATAACAATCACGGAATTCTCTGGTAATTTTGGTAAAACATTTGCAAACCACTTTTCAAATGATTCGCCTACCATTTCTTCGTGATAATCCCCACTGCGCTTGGATTCAAAAATCCATAGGGCATCGGGAACAAATCCATCTTCACTTCCGATGTGACAAATTATAAGTCGCTTTCCTTTCCCTGTAAATCAAAATAGAGTATAAATGGATAATTATACTTAGTAAGTGTTGTTCTACCTGTAGGGTTTTTTAATCCAGTTGAAAGTCCAGATAAGAAAGCTTGTTTTGAAGATTTAATTGTTTCGTCAATCCACACCTGCGATGTCGTATGTCCAGCATTGATCCAGGTTTCATCAATGAAATATATTTTTCTATTTTCATCCCTAAATTTTTTAATTTTTTTTAAATAATTTCTTCTCCATATTACTATTTCGTCTTTGTCCAGGAGCATGCTGTTTCTGCCGCGACGTTCGTATTTAAAATTAAGCGTTTTCAAAAGTTTATAAAATGTAGTGCGTTTGAAATTTGGCAAATTATTATCATCATTTACTTCTTCTAAAACCGCATCTACAGTTGGAATCTTATTCTTAAAATAGAATTCGTGGACTATTTTTCGAATTGCATTTCTATCAAAGTCATCTACGACATCGATACTATTCTTACGACTTCGAAATGGTTTTGGAGGTGCGAGTGTGTGAGAATTTTTGTATTCACGTATAACATTATACACAGAGGCAGTACACACACCCGTTTTTTGGGAAACACTATTAACAATATCGTTAATAACAACACCACTGTTATTATCTTGAAGCATTTCCGATTTATACGTATTTAAAATCATAGTTTTTTCAGTAACACTGAAATGGCCTTTCTTCATTCTTTTTTGGGGCGGACTAACACTTTCCACATTTGAAGGCTGACCAGTAGGTACATCAACGGTCGTCATTGTAAGCAGCAATCGAATAAAAATAATAAGAGTAAATGAGCAAAATAATTTTAAGCCGGACATGGACTGATATCAATTCCCGGGTGCAGTGGTGCGGGTTCAGCCAATCGCATTAGCCAAAATGCAGCGCACGTGCTGATCATGCGTTGATCACGCGCCTATCATTGTTTACATCCACTTTATCTTTAACTTGAATGAAGTCTAAATGGCGTTTGCTATGAGTAACAACGCGTATTTTAATTTACGTGTTCTATCGCCGTTTTTCAGAGGTATAATGAAAAATATCGTTCATTACACGGCGGAAACTGCTTTTCCCGTTCTCGCATGACTTCCCGTTGTCACGCTCGCACGGGAAAAGCCTTGTTTCTCGCCTCCTAATGAAATATACTATAAAAAGTGTGGGAGAACTATTATGAATTATTAGTGCCATGAAAAACAATAAAATAATTGTTGGACATGTCTCAAAATGTAAAGATCAGGTAGCCATCATGCGCCGTAGACCAGGAAGCGTTCGGGCGAGTCCAAATTGTTATGGAAGGGGAGACACTTCGTTGTTTGTCATTGGCGTGCGTTGTGTTTGTTAAGTTAAAAATCGTATGTTACGCCACTGGAATTTTCCCACCGCGCAGACAGTTAATGGCTACCTGATCTTTACATTTTGAGACTACTACATCAAGTATCTACGTACAAATATGTCAAGTCTATTTTTATAATCATTCCAAACATATTTGTAATTGAGTGTTGTACATTTCGAATAGAAAATAAATACCTTTAACAATACCTACCCAGTTAGAACAGGTATCATCACCAAATTCACTTTTTATATCATAATCGTCACAAGCAAAACTTTCCCCTCTATTTTTATTCTGGTCATCCACTTCAATTGTATCAGTATCAGTTGTTTCAACTTTTATTTTATCCGTTTCATGTGCACTACTCTCCATAATAAAAACAGTTTCCTTCCTCGTATTCCGTTCTAAGTTTAGTTTAATATTAGTGTCAGTTTCATTGATGTTATGTTTTTGTTCCGTATTGTAAAAGTTATCATTACCGAATTCACTTTTTATACCGTCCAAGTAGGGTTGAAGTTTGATTTCTTCTTTGATGATACTACCAAAATGGAAATTATATTCGAGGTTAGCCTTTGAATTTATTTCAGACATTTTTTATAGAATTTCCTGTAACAATACAAATCACAAAGAGAATTACAAACAACGTTTAGTAACTAATGACTAACCTGTACTTATTTAAAAATACATATAAAAATGTATCCCTGCAAACACACAAAACAATAACAAGCCGATAATAATAACAAATGCCACAGCCTGAATCAATAATAATAACAAAAAAAATAGGTCAACTTTTGGAGTGGTTATTATATCGGTGCCGGAGACGATTATACAAGGTGATTAAAAAGGTTATAGATCTAGTTGACTATAGCTGCGTTCGGTTATTAATTTTGGTGTAGGTGTAAATGGTGCAGAGTGCAGACAGAACCGGTGCTGGTCCGAATTCCAGTGCGCCTGTGCAAAGCGCAGTTAGAAAAATAACGTGTTTGCCTAGATGTGCATTTAACCGCCACGAACCACGTGCTTGTATGTGTTTGAGTGGTGCTTGTTTATTCGTTTATTCAAAAATTGTATTACTCAGTGTTGTGACAGGTACATCTTTTTTGGTACCTAGGTAAAGGTACAGGTACACAGAGAAAAAATTACCTAGTTACAGATACAGGTATACTTTTACAAAAATACCTAGGTAAAGATACAGTTACCATAAAAATCTACCTAAATATTGTAGGTATAGGTTAGGTACAACTGCACAAATAATTTTTTTTATTCAAGTTTGCCGTTTAAACTGACGTTTATTTGTTTCTGGCCTGCCCATAAAAGTTGATGTTTTATAAACAATCGTTTAAAATTTTTATTCCGCTAGCGCTTTAAAAATGTCAAATCGCTTTGAAAATGTCAAAATTGAATAAACAGTTGTATTACACTTGCGGATTAAAATTAATTTATTAACTCGCGGTGTTAACCCGCTTGCGGCTACCGCCGCTCGCGCTGTTGAACGTACCGCTCATTAAACATTAATTTAATCCGCATGTATAATAAATAACTATTATTAACTCGCGGTATCAACGCGCTTGCGGCTGTCGCCGCTCGCGCGGTTAAACGTACCGCTCATTAAACATCAATTTAATCCGCATGTATAATAAATAACTATGATCAATCGTCAAAATTTAAATGTAAAAAAAACTACCACTTTTTAAATAAAATAAAAATTAAAGGTTTTTCTTAAACATACATAGGTACAAAAGAATCATACTCATCATTTAGGTATATTATTTATTTTTCTTTAAGATCAATAAAGTTTCAAAAGCCTCATCAGAAAGCCTATTTCGTTTGGGAGTTAAAATTTGTCCTCTTGTACTAAACAGTCTTTCAACAGAGCTGATAAGGGTAGTTATTGTTGTAAATATCTCGAAAGGGGGTTATTATGATACATGTCGCGCCATCTAGTGGTGTTATGTTCAACAACGTAATAGTCTGTCGTCGCCTGCGTTGATTCAAAACGGGGTTTATAAAGCCTGCCGAATAGGGCCGTTTGACAGTTAATCGACTAGTTCAAATTTTCTCCGTGGTGCTACTTATCCTTTCACTGACAGCTGTATTTCTAATTTAAATTTGTTAATTTTTGGTTATTCGTTTAGTTATACAACAAAAAGTACGTTCTAAAAATGTCTTTTTGTATCCCTCCTTGCCATAATTCTACAGATCTAGTTTTATATTTAGGCTAAATAACCAGTCCAATCCCTCGAAAGTCTTCTTGGTTTGTGCCGAGGAAAAGTAGTAAGTATCTGCACCCTTCTTACACTCTTATTTAGTTAATTTTTTACACAGTCTCATAAGGTTCTGAAAACCTGTCTAAAATTGAAATTTATATTGTAATACACTTTCTGGATTAAATATTAAACATCCAATAACCCGTATTTGTTGTAAATCGTAAAAAATCAAAGTCAGTTGACAGCTGTCAACGATGGATAACTAGCGCCACAAGCAAGCAGTGGCAAAAATTTGCATAATGGCCATTTTTGCTATTCGGCAGGCTTTATAAACTCCGTTTTTAATCAACACAGGCGACGTAGTCTGTTATACCGTTATATCTAGCGATCAGTTCTAAAATGCATGGTTTATGGTTAGTCGAATACAAGCTTTCAACGAAGGTACATGTTTTCTTTCTTTTCCCTCCAATTATTAACAGTTATTGTATTATACATTTTAAAAATTCTTAAAATGTTTTCATAATTAAATAGAGATTTTTTGACTTATCTTCAAAATACTTCGCTCTATTTTGATAATATTAATGGCGTCATCTTGCTCTTTCTCCTTACCGTTAAATATGTTACACAAAATACACAAATGACGCCAATAAAATTCGAACTATGTCGTTGAACAAACCTTAAACAGAGAAATGTTATAGTATACAGAGTGTATCAGAAATAAGTAGGACATTAAATACCCTCAGTAATAGAACTCGCCAAGAACTACATATTACCCGCCAATGGAAATCATGTCCAACACAAAACTTATATTTGGTTAGTATAGTAAATTAACTTACTTAAAAATTAAGCTTAGCAGTATTTAATTATGTATTTTGAAAATACATAAACAACTCGTTATTTTAAGGGGGGGTAAAAATGCAAAATAAATGTGAGATTTAAAAAAAAAATTAATAAGAAATGTAGTTCTTGACGAGTTCCACCACTTAAAAAATTTAATGTACTTATTTCCGATACACCCTATATCAGACAGGTCTAAGAACATTTCCTTGTGGCACACATTATTGTTGAATATAAATCAACAAGAATAGACTTCTTTTTTTGTGGGCGAAACGTTGAATTCTTCGTCTCAACAATGACATGGTCCCAACCCGGAAGACGTTCTATTAACATTGATACTGACCGTGGAAGTCTTCGAATTCATTATAACAGCAAGGTTTCCTAGGTATTTTGTGTATTATTTAATGCAGCATAGAAATTTCTGAAAACAGTGTCACTAAACATAATTTAAAAATAAAACTCATTTTAGCATCAAAAACATGCTAGAATACTTTTATATAATTATAAAGTTTTAATGTACAGCAATGAAACAGAAGACAGCTGTTATAATTGCGATTTGGAAAAGTAATGCTTAATGACAGTTTACATTCAAAATAAGCAAAGTTGATTAAATGGGTAATATATTTTAAGATGGTAAAGTGATGCAGTTGGTAATACAGTAATTACAGCTAAGCTTATTAGTAAATGAAATGAATAAAAATACTTTCACTTAGTAGATGATGTCAATATCGAAATTAAATCGAAGGATGACTTGTCCTGCTAAGCCCAAAAACGGCAACAAAATTTTTGAGAAAATTAATACCTACATGTATATTCCTTAGGTGAAACTGAGGCATAAAATGCATATATTAGAATATTGCAGTGGTATCTGGCTATTACATTCTTAGCTACCACTACAAATATGGATCAACATACAGTGATCAGCAAAAAATTCCAAAAATGTGGGAAAGCTTTTTATTATTCGATTATCAAACTATCATTCAGTTACCATTTTTAGGCGTAGCACGGCAACGTTGTCAAGAATATTGTAAAATTCTCGATGCAGTAGGGTATAATTGAATTCAAAAACATGTGCAGACTGCATATTCATAACAAATATTATGTTAGTTCAATATCTTATGTACTTAATACAGATATTAACTTCACAATTTAATTTTAAAACTAACTTTTGCTTAAAACTATAAAACGATACAAAGTAATTAGTATATTAATACAAACAGAGAAATATTCTGGTAAACAATAATTAATCAGCTGGTTTCATGCTATAAAACAACATAGTTTTAATCCAGTTCTTGTCTTAATATACATAAATTTTTGTTAAAGTATGATGTACTTATATGTAAATGGATTTGTCCCTAACTCAATTTACAAATAAAGATCAATAGCCTATCAGTTGCATCATCAGAGTAATCACATCTTTGAGGCATCTTAATTGTAATTTTATTAGCTACAAAGGAAGGTGTAGCGCAAAACAAAGAAATACCATAATCTTCATTTTAAATTTTTTTTTAAGGCTCACTCTTAACCCCAACTACTCCTTTAAATTTGTATCGTTTAAAAGCACTTTTATATTCACACAGAATACAACCAAACGGTTTTTCTCCAGTATAAATTTTCATATGCAATTTCAGTTTACTTTTAGTTACACTCCTGTATTCACATTCACATTCTGGTTTGACCCTGAGACCGTCCATGCTGTAGTCGAATGAATTCGGCGATGATATCCTTTACAATGCGTTGTTTTTGTTCCGTATTGTAAAGCATATCTTCGCCAAATATATCGTCCAAGAAGGGTTCAAGTTTGAATTCTTCTTTAACAATATCCAAATCAAAATCATATTCGAAGTTAGCCTTTGACTTTACTTCACCCATTTTTTATACAATTTCCTGTAATAATACAAATCATAAAAAAACTACCGTATGGTAACTAGTAACTAACCTGTACTTATATGAAAATAGATATAAAACTGCCTCCCTGCACACGCACAAAGCACTAAGCAACAAGGGCAATTAGTTATCTATGAACAAGGGGATAATAATAATTGAGCATTCTTATTCTGAGAAACGTGTGATAAACACATGAACACGAATAGGTTAACTTTTGGAAGCGGTTATTATATCGGCGCCGTAAACGATTATACAAGGTGATAAAATAGTATATTGTTATTAATCACATTAGAAAATATTTAGCAATTCCTTCTTGATATTTACTCGTAATATAGCACTGCGTTTAAGCCTTCTTCACACATAGTTGACCGAAGATAATTCTTTTTTAATTTAAATTTGATAAAGAAACGCTCTGCACTTGCTAACGTATATCAGTGGTTTTATGCTATTTTAAGTCTTTTGAATATATGTATATTTTTAAATTTTGTTATTTTTTTGTCTCTTTGGGGGGTCAGGGTGCATTGCCAATTGCACCCGCTGCACATCCCTGTGGCCGGCCCGGCAAGTGAGGGTCAAAAATACTTCTCTGCTGCACTTCAGAGTGAATAGGGAAACGGTTGTAAGTTTCTCCACTAACGTATGTTAGGAATTCACGTTTGCTCAGGTTTGATTTCAGTAAACTAAAGTACTGGCCAGGGAGCTTTCTTTTGATCTTAAAGCTGATATAACACGATACTAAATTTATACAGAAGACATTTTACATTCCACAGAAGGAGGAAGAAATTACTGTAGAATGTATGTTGTAGATGGAGCTAAAATACACAAACACAAATCCCAAATCGCACCAATAGCGTGCCTGTTAAAGCGCTTAAATGGTGTAATTTTACATTCACCTATCAGCAAGAAGTAAGGTGACCATACGCCCCGCTTTTGGCGGGACAGTCCCGATTTTTTACAATTTGTCCCATGTCCTGCGGAGTTTTAAGAAAGTTTGGAAGAATATACTTTTTGCCAGATTACAGCAACCTTTAAAAAAATCACTCAAATGCGAAACATAATCCGAAAATATAATTTTGTTTACATTTTTAATATTGTTCATTAAATTTCTAAAGGTCATATAATTTTTTTTATATATGTTTATAGATGTTTATGTTAAAATGTTTTGTTTTTGAAATGTTTTTTTTTGCTTTTTTTTCATAATAAAATTTAGGTTTTTGAACTATTTTTTTAATTTTCATTGTTAATATCACCCCCCCCCCCCCCCGCCGATTTTGTCCCGCAAGCACCATGAGTGTCCTAAAATTCTATAAAGCAAATCTTGCGTTTAAAAACCATAAACGGCTCTGGTTTAACTCAACAATTTCTATTAATTTGATACATGTATCGTTATAACGGAGCACATTTTGCGAAGCTCCAAACAGAAATCTTGGAGGGGATTTGAAAAATAGTTGCCGAAATCGGACCCCTTGTAAAAATAATCAAGTTAACACTAAACAAAATTAGAAAAAGGTATTAAATCAGAGAAAACATAATCTAGTTTCAAAGCATAAATATAGATAACAATTACGGGTTTTAGTTTTTAAAAAAAGATACAGAAAATGTATAACAGCATTAAATCGTTTAGCGACAAAAATCGCAGATGTACACGCCCTCTTCAGCCCAGCGCAATCCACATGGGCCCACAGCGAGCACATAACGCACATGACTCAAAGTTCCCCTTTAGAATTCTCCGAAAATTTCATGTCACAAAACATATACCAAGCATCATCATGGATGGGAAAACTCCCGGGAGAAACTCCAACTCAGATGTTCCAGAGGACACGCTGTTTCCATTTTCGGTGCTTGATTATTTCACATTTTTCTCAAAATTTAGACGCTTTTTCACGAGCCCTTTCTCTGTTCTTGAAGGCTGTACTGCTGAACCACGTCCCGGGGCGCGATTGTTTTTGCGTCCTTGCTGTTCAGCTTCCTTGGCTTCTTTAGCTTCCACCAATTGGGCTTTATAAGGCGTAGATGTGATGACCGTAGAACTGCAGTGGCCTTTCGTCCCCTATTCGAGGTCCTCTTTTTGATTTTTGGAATGGGAGTGATGTCAAACGGGCTTGTCTTAGAAGATGTGGATCCCTGAGGATCCTCAAGTGTAGCTGATGACAGAGGAACTTAAATATCTATGATTTTTATTTGAGCTTGATTTCAAATTTCGCTTATGTGAATTTACGAGTACATTTTTGTTGTAACGTCACACGATTGTCAAATAAATCTTTTTAATTACCTTGTATATAATCATTTAGGGCGCCGATATAATAACCACTTCCAAAAGTTAACCTATTTTTGTGTTGGTGCTTACGTGGTGCTTACAACTGTGATTACCAGTAAGAATACTCGATTATTATTATCCGCTTGTTACTTTAGTGCTTTATGTGTGTGCAGGGATACAGTTTTATATCTATTTTTATATAATTACAGGTTAGTCACTAGTTACCAAAGGCTGTTTGTAATAATCTTTGTGATTTGTATTATTACAGAAAATTATACAAAAATGTCTGAAGTACAAAGGCTAACTTCGAATATGATGTTGATTTGGATATTGTTAAAGAAGAAATCAAACTTGAACCCTGTTTGGCGATATAGAAACTGCATTTGGCGAAGATATCCTTTACAATGCGGGACGAAAACAATGTATTGTAAAGGATATCTTCACCGAATTCATCGACTACAGCATCAATGGTCTCAGGGTCAAACTCGAATGTTAATACAGGAGTGTAACTAAAAACAAACTGAAATTGCATATGAAAATTTACACTGGAGAAAAACCATTTGCTTGTAATTTATGTGAATAGAAGAGCGTAAGTAAACGCAGTCTGAAGAAACATGAATATTCATACCAAAGAAAAACAGTTTGGCTCTAATTTATGTGAATATAGGAACGTAACTAAAAATCATTAATCATTTGCCTGTGATTTATGTGAATATAGAAGTGCATTTTAAACAAGCTTCAAAAATCATATAAAATCCACAGGAATGAACAAATTTAAAGGAGTAGTTGGGGTTAAAAGTGACAGCCTTAAAAAAAAGAGAATTTAAAATTAATAAGTTTGGTAAAGTTTATGGTATTTCTTTGTTTTGCGCTACTACACGTTCCTTTCTAGCTAATAAAATTACAATTAAGATGCCTGAAAGATGTGATTTTCTAAAGTGTGATTACTCTCAAGATGCAACTGATAAGCGATTGATCTTTATTTGTAAATTGGATTATGGGACAAATCCATTTAAATATAAGTACGCACTTTAACAAACATTTATGTTTAGTAAGATAAGAACTGGATTAAAACTATGTTATTTTATAGCATGAAATCAACCGATTAATTGTTTATCAGAATATTTTTCTGTTTGTATTAATATACTAATGACTTTGTATAGTTTTAAAATTAATTTGTGAAGTTAATTTTAATATCTGTTTTAAATACATAAGATATAGAACTAACACAATATTTGTTATGAATATGCAGTCTACACATGTTTTTGAATTCAATTAAACCTTACTGCATTGAGAATTTTACAATATTCTTGAGGACGCCCAAAAGTGGAAACTGACAGATAGTTAGATAATAAAAACATAAAAAGCTTTCCCACATTTTGCGAATTTTTTGCTGATCACTGTATATTGATCCATATTTGTAGTGATAGCTAAAAATATTTTTGCCAGATACCACCGTAATATTCTAGTAATAGATGCATTTTATGCCTCAGTTTCACCTAAGGAATATACTTACATGTATTAATTTTCTCAAAAATGTAGTTACCGCTTTTGGGCGTAGCAGGACAAGTCATCCTTCGATCTAATATCGATATTGATGTTATCTACGAAAAATATTATAATATAAAGTAGAACCAAGTGAAAATATTTTTGTTCATTTCATTTACTAATAAGCTTAGCTGTAATTGCTGTATTACCAATTATTGTATCACTCTACCATCTTAAAATATATTACCTACTTAATTAACTTTGCTTATTTTGAATGTAAACTGTCATTAAGCATCACTTTTCCAAATCGCAATTACAACAACTGTCTTATTGCTATACATTAAAAGTTTATAATAATATAAAAGTATTCTAGCACGCTTTTTGATGCTAAAAAATACCTAGGCAATCTTGCTAGGTAACAAAAACGTCAATTATCAAGCATAAATCACTGACTAATCTAACTATCAAAATTTCTCCTAATGGACATTGTCGAAGTATTTGTATAAAATATAAACATAACAAATTACATAAATGAAAGTCAAAACAGAAAATTTTGATCTTTGATACTGCTGTTCTAAACAACTCTGTGGAGGAACTCTTTACAGAAGACATTTGGAGCATTTGTCCATTGGATTCATCGGCCGATTCGTCTCGAACCGCCTCGTGTGTACTTCCTTTTCAAGATACAGGATGCCCAAGAAATAAGCTTTTTTTTAATATCTCGAAAACGACTCTTTTTCGGTCCAACTGGTTTTGATAATTCCAGCAGTGGCGTGCGTGACAGCAAAAAAAAATAATTCTGACGAAAAAAATAGGACACCACTGCTTTTTTTCAAAATATGTATTTGTTTCTTAATCGGAAACTAATTCTAAAAAGAAAAGGCCTCTTGAGTTTTTCTGGTAGGAGGTAGGACAAACCGTTTTCGAGTAATATTATACTGTGCCCACATCGACAAATTAAGTAATTTTTTAAGTGGTGAAAAACTACTAGCATGTGGCACTTTTCAATGCTTACTGTGGTGATTTTAAATTTTCGACCTGGCAACACTGTCACCTTCTATAATTCGTCGCCTCAGAACCAAGTTATTCTATGTCCACTTTTTTCCCAATTTCAGGTTTTTGAATTAACTTATTCTATGTCCGGAGTTCTTTGTGCCAATTTATACCAAGTTGATCTACGCCTGTGCATTTCGTTATAACAGAGAGTCGTTTTTATTCTATGTCCCTCAAATATTTTAAGTATTCGGACCGGGATAGTCTATGTCCGTGCAACCAATACGATGCGTCAGATTAACATCACGTGAAGTCACACTAGTGGACATAGAATAAAATTGCAGTTTTGGAAATGTTTAATTAATAACTTTTAAAAACTGGTTATCTACTATTAATATTATTTAGTGTAGTGTTATTTTTTGTTTTGAGTTTTTTAAATATTTTAGAATAAAATTTTGTGTTTGTAATTAATACTTCGAATGTGCAGTGGACATAGAATAATTTGATAAAATAATATAATTTTATTTTTGCTTAAAATTATTGTATGTCCATAGCATATTTTTTTCTTAATGCTGTTTTTCCCTTTTCTTCAAAAAATACCATTAAACTTCTATTTGGATTTATTTAAAAAATCATAAATTTAAATTTAAGAAAAACAATATGTGTTACAAAACACTTGAACATTTTCGTTCATGTATCTAAACTTTAAAACTCGTTTCCTGTAAAATTTTAAAAAATGGACATGTAATAACCCGGTTCTTAGGCGACGAATTGTCTGCGGTGCCGATATAATAACCACTTCCAAAAGTTAACCTATTTTTCTGTTATTGTTTGCTGCTGTATTTCACAGTAAAAGAATATCAATTTACAATTATTATCATCCGCTTGTTGCTTAGTATTTTGTGTGTGAACAGGGATACATTTTTATATTTATTTTTAAATAATTACAGGTTAGTCGCTAGGTAGTTACCAAACGCCGTTTGTAATACTCTTTGTGATTTGTATTATTACAGGAAATCCTATAAAAAATGTCTGAAATAAAGTTAAAGGCTAACCTCGAATATGATTTCGATTTGGATATGGTCAAAGAAGAAATCAAACTTGAACCCTACTTGGACGATATAAAAAGTGAATTTGGTGATGATAACTTTTACAATGCGGAACAAAATCATAACTTCAATGAAAATAACACTAATATTAAACAAAACTTAGGATGGTATACGAGGGAGGAAACTGCTACTATTGAGAGTAGCGCACATGAAACGGACAAAATAAAAGTTGAACCAACTGATACAATAATTGAAGTGGATGACCAGAATAAAAATAATGGGAAAAATTTTACATGTGACGTTTGTGAATTTAGAACGACTCGTAGATCCAATCTTCAAACTCATAAAATTTTGCATTTAATAAAAAACCCATTTATTTGTAGTGAATGTGAATATAGGGCTATTTCTAAAAGCCATTTTGAACAGCATTTGTGTATCCATACTGGAGAAAAACCGTTTGCCTGTAATTTATGCGAATACAGCAGTCTAGCTAGAAGCAGCTTGAAATTGCATATGAAAATCCATACTGGAGAAAAACCATTTGCTTGTAATTTGTGTGAATACAGGAGTATAACTAAAAACAGCCTGAAATTGCATATGAGTAATCACACTGGAGAAAAACCGTTTGCTTGTAATCGGTGTGAATACAGGACTATAACTAAAAACAAGCTGAAATTGCATATGAGTAATCACACTGGAGAAAAACCTTTTACTTGTAATTTATGTGAATACAGGAGTCTAGCTAGAAGCAGCTTGAAATTGCATATGAAAATTCATACTGGAGAGAAACCGTTTGCTTGTAATTTATGTGAATACAGGGGTATAACTAAAAGCAAACTGAAAAATCATATGCATATTCATACGGGAGAAAAACCATTTGGTTGCAATTTGTGTGAATACAGGAGTGTAACTAAAAACAGTCTGAAATTGCATATGAGTAATCACACTGGAGAAAAACCATTTGCTTGTAATTTATGCGAATATAAAACAGCATCTAAAACAAGCTTCAAAAAGCATACGAAAATCCACAAGAAAGAAAAGTAAATTGCTTTTAAATGATATAAATTTGAAGGAGTAGTAGAGGTTAAAAGTGACTTTCTCACTACAGCAACTGGTTTCATGAAACTAGTCTTATGCAACTTGCTGTTTTCACGACTGCGTTGCGTCAGTTGTTACGATTTCTTTGTCTGTAGAGGAGGATGTTCTAGCTAGAGAAAAATTTTAGTCTGCGACTATAAGGCTGCACAAGAACTAGAAGATCCAGTAAAACTTCAAACGATGTACAGAATGAGCTCTGAAAGCTTTTTGAAATTTGTTCGAATAGTGAATCCGTCTATCAAAAAAATTAATACCAAGTTCAGGGATAGCATAGAAGTTGAAGAAAGGTTATTAATAACTCTGAGGTACGTATATCAACTCTATTTAATTTGATTAAACATATTTTAAAATGTTATTTCAAAAATGTAATTATGTAAAACAAAGTAGGTTACATTCTTCAGATGTAAAGGTATGATAGTACTGAGAAGTCATATTTATTGTGTCACACATGTGTGGTAGCTGACTGAATGTATTAGTGCCATCAAAGTGTGGAGAATGTGTGTAGTAACTTCCCGCTGCAGATGATGTCCTTGACTCGAAACGTGTTGAAACAGAAGTTGGTGTATCAACTAAAACATCGTCTAATGCGTTCAAAACCTTTCTTCAAAACGTCCTCATCTGACTGTCTGATAGTTTTTTAAATCTCTGGCAGCAAGCTAAGTAGAAAAAGTTTTCGAGAATCGTCTTCGACCAAAGGCTTATTTTTCTTAAGTTCCACAAAGCCCTATCAATTTCAGTTGGAGCGGTTTTTACAGAAATGATTTCTGAATTAAACTGTATTGATTCCGAATTAACTTGTGAATTATCTTGGTTCACTTTCTTCAGCATTTAAATTCGATTCTTCTCTCGCAACATCTTCGGAGACGGGTGGCGATGGTACATTACTCAAAGTTCCTTCGCTGTTTTGAGTTTTAACAAAAGGAAGTATAAACTGCATTGATTCCATCAAATAATAGGGTTTGTTATTCTTTCTAGATGACCCACTAGGAGGAGTTTTCAATCTACAAAATACAGTTCGCAGATTTCTCCATCTTTCTTTGCAATTTGCAACTAAAACAAATATTATAAATGTAGTCGAAAATTATGATTTATTAATGTGAATATACAACACCAAATTTATACATTTTTTCAGATATTTGGCAACAGCTTCACGGATCTCTCGTTGTACTACGAGAGGCATCAGTACAATAAGTAATGTCATGTCGACCAGTACAGAACAGTTTTGGAGATGCTTAAACGCCGACTACATGAAATTACCCAATGAGGAAGAATAGATTCGCATAGCTGATCGTTTCTATGAACTCTGGAATGTACCAAACTGTATAGGTGCTGTAGATGGTAAGCACGTGAGAAGCCATAGGCTTCCTAAATCTGGATCTTCTTACTTTAATTATAAAAGATATCATTCCATCGTCTTAATGGCTTTTTATGATGCGGATGGATGCTTTACATTGATTGAAGTGGGACATGCTGGTAGACATTGTAATAATAGTAACTTAGTAGGGACGGGAGACACTTCCTATCAAGAGTTTGACATGTAATAGTTGCTAAATAGATGAATGAATCTTTAAACTAACTGTGTGTATCTGTGTATTATTTCATTCAATATATATAAACAAAACATGGTGTCAGAATAAGGAAGAACTGATAGAAGTCCTGAAATAAAGAAAAGAGCTAGAACCGCATTTTCTGTGTGAAGCGGGAACCAAGAAATATAACCTATAACTTTCCAAGAGCAGGAAAATCTGAGTGAAAAAAAAATTACAATTAAAACACATAATATAGTTTTATATTGTAGGGAAGATAGGAAAATGGCCAATTATGTTGGATTAAGGTGCCCGAATCCTTTAGAGATTAATGAGAATCTTGCAGAAAATTGGGTTAAATGGAAACAACAATATCTATTGTATGTGGAAGCTTCTGGGCTTCAGGAAAAGCCAGATAAAAGAAAAATAGCACTGTTATTAACTATGTTAGGTGAGGAATGGCTAGATATATACAATAACTTAGTGTATGCAGAAGACGAAAGTAACGATAACTTAGACGATGTTATAAATAAAATGGAAGAGTATTGCTTGCCTAGGAAAAACGAAGTTTTTGAAAGTTACAAATTTTTCACAAGAGTGCAACTTGAAGGTGAAACTTTTGAAGCGTTCTATACAGATTTAAAGAAAAGAGCGAGCACCTGTGGATTCGATAGGCTGAAAGATAGATTGATCAGAGATAGAATCGTAGCAGGTATCAGAGATAAGAGGGTAAAAGAAAAATTATTAACGGAGTCAACCTTGACGTTAGAAAAAGCAGTTATTACCTGTAGAGCAGCAGAAAATACTCGCAAACAGATTATAGAATTACAAGACAAAACAAAACAAAATGATTCAAGTGTAGACTCAGTTAAAAACAAACACATAAAAAGAAGTGATAAGAACACAGAGGTTCCACCTAGACAAACACAAATAAAAAATATGCCAGAAAAAGAGTGTGGCAAATGTGGTACCATCCATAAATATGGACACTGCCCTGCTTTCGGAAAGACCTGTTATAAATGTAAAGGATACAATCACTATGCCGCAAAATGTAAAAGAAAGAAAATACAGAACATAGAAGAAAATGAGAACATAAGCGAAACAGATAGCGACATAGTTATATCATGCATTACTGCTAAGAATGAAACTAAAATAGAAGAAACCTGTGTGGAAGGAGCAACAAAGGCTTGGTTGGAGGTCGTGCAGGTAGAGGACAAGAAGGTTCGATTTAAACTAGATACAGGAGCTGAAGTAAACATTCTACCGCTGAGAATTCATGAGAAACACTTCAATGAATTTCAACTACGACCAACATCTACAGTATTAGTGACCTATGGTAATCACAGAGTGAAGCCAAAAGGTCAGGTTAGTCTTAATGTTAAGAGCAAAATTACTGAAACAGTATTAGATTTTGTAGTAGTAGATGTTGATTCACAAGCTTTATTAGGAGTAAATGCATGCGAAAAATTGGAACTCATTAAAAGAGTGAATAATTTAACAAAATGTTCCAGAGAAAGCATTTTAAAAGAATTTAGAGATGTTTTTCATGGCCTGGGAGAGTTGCAGGGAGAACATCACATCAGCTTGGATTCAAAAGCAATAGCCGTTGTTCATCCACCAAGAAAAATTCCGTTTCAATTGTCAGAAAAACTAAAAGAGACTCTGAGTCAATTAATAGAAATGGGAGTCATAGCGAAAGTAGACAAACCTACTGAGTGGGTCAACAGCTTAGTTATAGTGGAAAAACAAAATGGAAAACTACGGTTATGCTTGGATCCAAAAGATTTGAACAAATATATTAAACGAGAGCATCATTACACACCAACAGTAGAAGAAATTGCTGGTAAGATGAATAAAAAGACTGTATTTTCTGTATTAGATATGAAAGATGGGTTTTGGCAAATAAGATTGGATGAACAGAGCTCAGAATTGTGTACATTCAACACACCTTTCGGAAGATACAAATTCCTGCGATTACCATTTGGCATAAAATCTGCTCCGGAAGTATTTCAGAAAAAGGGACAAGAGATATTTGGAGATATCGAGGGAGTGCAGATAATGTGCGATGACATAATTATTGCAGGTGAAACAGAGAATGAACACGATAAAGTTTTATTAAATGTATTAACAAAGGCGAGAACAAACAATGTAAAATTTAATCCAAATAAATTTAAGTTTAGAGTACAAGAAGTAAATTATTTGGGACATGTATTTGGTAAGGATGGATTAAAACCAAATAAAGAAAGAATCAAAGCAATAGTAAAGATGGAAAACCCAAAATCTAAGCCAGAACTGATGAAGTTTTTAGGGATGGTGAATTTTCTAAGCAGATTTGTCCGTAATAAATCAGAACTTACTACATCTTTACGAGAACTATTAAAACAAGATGTCAGTTGGCATTGGGATAAGAAACACGAACAAGCTATGAATAATATAAAAAATGCATTGTGTGAGGCACCAATTTTAAAATTTTTTGATTGCAACGACGAAGTGATAATACAATGTGATGCTTCGAAGGCTGGTCTGGGTGCATGTTTACTTCAAAATAAACAACCAGTTGCATATGCATCGAGAGCGTTAACAACCTCAGAATGTAACTATGCTCAGATAGAAAAAGAGCTGTTGAGTATTGCATTCGCATTAGAAAAATTCCATCAATATGTTTATGGCAAAGAGGTGCTAATACAATCTGATCATAAACCACTACAAACGATTGTAAATACCAAAGAAATAGGTAAAATCGCTGCAAGGTTACAGAGATTAATGCTTCGTGTGATGAGATATAATGTAAAGGTCACATACGTGCCTGGGAAAGAAATGTATGCAGCAGATTACCTTTCGAGAGCTTTTCTTAAAGAATATCCTATAGAAGACAAAGATCAACAAGAAATAGTTAAAGCTGTACATATAGTAAACAAATACCTAGCCATCACAGCAGAACGAAGAAAAGATTTTGTAGAAAAAACAAAACAAGACCCTGTTTTACAAGCAGTTTTAAAGTATCATCAAAATGGATGGCCGGAAAATAGAAATAAAGTGGATCGCATTGCAAGCCCATACTGGAATGTAAGAGCTGATATTTCAGTATCAGAAGACTTATTATTTAAAAATAACAAGGTCATTGTACCAGAACAGTTGAGAAAAGACATGCTTAAATTGTTGCATGAAGGACACCAGGGCATAGAAAAAACAAAATTAAGAGCAAGATCAATTATGTACTGGTATGGAATATCTAAACAGATAGAAGAAATGGTGACTAATTGTAACAACTGTATGAAATTTGCAACTAAAAATCAAAAAGAGCCACTACTGTCACATACAATTCCGGATCGACCCTGGGAAAAGATTGGTATGGACGTATGTGAATGGAAAGATAAGCAGTTTATTGTTATAAAGGACTACTATTCAAAGTGGATAGAAGTAAAAGAATTACGAAGAAAAACAGCGGAGGTCATTATCAAAGAAGTAAAATCAGTATTTGCTACACATGGGATACCAGAAAAAGTAATAGCAGACAATATGCCGTTTGGAAGTAAAGAATTTAGATCATTTGCAAAAGAGTACGATTTTGAAATCATCACTACAAGTCCAACATACGCACAATCTAATGGCATGGCAGAAAACGCAGTAAAAATTACCAAGGGAATACTTAAGAAGATGGAAGATGGTAAAGCTGGTTTAAACGAAGCTTTATTAAGTTATAGAAATACTCCAATTACTGAAATTGGCAAATCACCAGCAGAGATGCTTATGAGTAGAAGATTACGAGATAAATTACCTACGACTAAACATGACTTGAAACCTAAATTTCAAAAGAATGTTCCAAAGGAGTTAGTAAAGCAGCAAGAGTATCAGAAGAAGTACTACGACCGAGGTGCAAGAATATTACCAGAACTATACGTAGGAGACAAGATTACTGTTAATAGAGGTAACGAATTATAACAGGTAAAAGCGAAACAAAGAAAAATAATCACCTACCTGTATACTTACAAAAAACTCAAAAGAATTCGCCGACTAACTTAGTTGTTTGCGAGGGCCGTAGATCGCCGAGGATTGCCTTATCATAGTTAAAACTCGGAAAGTGAATACTAATAAAAAAATGAAAAAATTGGGCGCCAGAAAACTTTTCAGTTTTCAAAAAAAATATAGAAATACAAATAAGTAATTTTAATGACTTCAAAATAGTTAACAATATGCAAATTAAATAGAAAAAGTAAGAGCAAAAATATGCAACCAAACGTACAAAAACAAATCGCTTAGGTTAATTTCAAAGGAACCAAAAAAAAACTAAATATCAACGTTAGTTGAATTAAAGAAAGATATACATGAATGAAAAAAAAAACGATCAAGGTGGATAAATAAAAAATAAATAAGCGCTTACCTTTATTACCTGAGTGAAAACAAGTCTAATAAAAAAATGAACGATCAAAAATATATAGCAATAGCCTTGTTTAAACTCAAGCTTATTACCTTGAAAAAAACACGCAAATTCGTTATGCTAATAAAATAAAAATAAAAAAAAACCAACCTAAAGCGTTACAGAATATTACAACAAAAATATAAATTTATTTCGTGAAGCGAAAAAGATGAATATGAAATAATTAATATTAATGCAAATTAAATTAGCTGAAGGCGTTAAAATTCAATTGTACAAATATTTAAGTAAAGCAAAGTTAAAAATTAAGAAATTTAATAAATGGAATAAAATCAGGTAAATTCGACGACACTTAACAATTCAATAAACACCGACCTTGAATCCTCCAAGCGATCGAGTGGCGAATAACCAGCAATGATAAATAATTTTTCAATAATACCGCATCCTTCAACTCCATAAATAATGCAGCCGCAAAAAGGCAATAACCAAAAGAGCCGGAGTACGGTAAAGTAATGGAAAATAAAACCAAACGAAAAGAAAGAAGCTGTAACAAAGTCGCCATTAACACGTGCGTTCAATGATAAGGCAAAAATCTCCACTTACCACCAGATCTTGGTGCTTCTAAAAAATAATTTCACAAAGTGAAACAAAACCGAAAATCTCGGAAGTTATAATTACGAAAATTCTATTAGAATTAAATAGGTAACTTCGGGATAAATTTCACCAAACTCAACTGCCTCGGCAGACAACCCAAACGGAAAAAAGCCAAGATCTTTAGAACCAACGCCGATCACCCAACGCGCATGACCCTCTCTCCCAAATCAGAAAACCTACTCAAAACCAAAAAGTCACTAACTACGTTATCTTTTACCAGTGAATATATAATAAATAGAGGTTCAATAAATGCATTCACCGTAAATAAGCAATTGAAAGGAGCAAAATAATATAACGGAAAATGAACCGTTACACTCCCCCCAACCAAGACGACGAAAGTAGAAACCATCGATCAGAGGAGAAAACTCACCAGAGATAGAACTGGAGAAAAATAAGGTCCGGAGAAAATGAGGAACATGAAAGGAGAACAAAGGACTAAAAAAATAAAATAAAGGAGAGAAAAAAAAACACAGTACTGACCCAACCATTACTCATCTAAAAATGACAATAACAAATGCCAGTTGACCCCTCGCTGCATGGATGAAAACTGCTGCGCCGGTGGGCCAACCGACCACCCTAACACAACTAGTGTTAGCTCCACTAATGAACAAAAAAATAAATGAGCAACAGCATGGCAGCACCGAGAAAAAACAATAAAAAAAATGGGATAAAACGGCACAAAACAACCACAGAAGAAGGAGAGGGTAGGAGGGTTGGTTTCGTGTGGCTGACTAAAAAGACAACAGAAAATTTCAAAATGGAATCAAGCCGAAAAAAAAATGAAACTACTACCACCTTGAGCCACCCGGCACTGGTTCCCGAAAGAATACATCAGTGAACGTAGGTAACTTTCAGCGAGTAGCAGTAAAAATCTTAAACCCACCACCACACTAGGCCAAGGTAAAGCAAACTAGTCCAGGACCGACTAGCCCACTGAAACTACCGCCACCGTGACCAACGGTAGGAAAACGAAGTCAAAAATTGCAAAAAACATATAAAATACACGAACACAATAACACAAGGGCAACCTGAAGGTAAAACCCTAGAGAGCGCCTTTTGTATGGGGAAATGGAAAAGACACCCCCGTGGCCTGCCGGCATCCCCAACCAACCACTCAAAAATGCTAGCGAAGGAAAAGGAAAGGATGGAGGACAAAAGACTAAAAACAAAGGTACAAGGAAGACGATTCTGTTAACCAAAACATGGATAAAAGGTCTTCAGGGAGAAGTAAATGACACAAACACACGCAGGAAAAATATTCAATCAAAGACACGAAAGTGCCTGACCACTCTAACAACGGATGAGTTCGTTGAATTTACAGAAAATCCGCCACTCAAATAAACTTCCCAAAATAAATCCATAATCAGTGGAAGTAGCACCAACAAATCGGTAAATAAGAATAGGTTCGCATTAAAAATAAGGAATGTGTTAATGCACCCTAAACAAAAATAAACCAAAATGGTTATAAATAAAGGAGTAAAATAAATGCTTTTCGACCCCTAACACTAACAATAACCTAATCAAGGTCAATATCAAAATATAGATAGTTAGAGCGAACAAACACCATAAAGAAATCCTTAGGGTCGATGACCGAACATATCTACCAGCTCAACCAACAACAATCACACTGCATTCACCCACATTCACACTAAATTTATTCTTCAAATTCTTCTTCCCCAAAGCAGGGTTTGAGGTCCTTAATATGCCAAACACCTACACGTTTATTATCAGGGACCGTCGCAAGTTGATAAGTTAAAGGTCCTATTACTTTAATAACTTTACATTTGACATACTTAGGAGCTAACTTTTGGTTAAAATGACGTGAAGCATCTGACAAAACGTAGTTACGTTTCCAAACTAAATCATTAAGATGAAATCTTAAAGGTCGTTTACGAAGGTTATAGGATTTAGAATTTCTTTGGTAGGCGTTGTTAAGGCGTCTACGAACGTCTTGATACAATTCGGACAACTGATTAACATCAGCGACTAAGTCTTCGCGGTTGTCAAGAGTCAGTTCTTCCTCTTTAAAATTCTTTAGACGACCATAATAATCTCCCGAAACCGGAACGGTTCGACCAAAGTTAAGAAAAGAAGGAGTAAAACCTATAACTTCGTGAATAGCATTACGTAAAGCATGAGCTACTTTATAAAGATTAACATCCCAAGTGCGATGATTGTCATTTACATATGAACGGAGAGCAGTACCAATTACTCTATTGGCTCTTTCCACAAAATTAACCTGTGGATGGTAAGAAGCATTATACCAAACCTGTTGAACTTTGTAATTATTCATAAGTTTTTTAAAGTCAGAACTAATGAATTGTGGACCGTTATCGACCATACATACTTGAGGAACCCCAAAAATAAGAAAAACTTCGTTCTCAATGAAGTTAACAACCGATTTAGCGGTAGCTTGACGCACTGCTTTCACTAAAACAAACTTAGTGAGCCAATCACACACAACGATGATGCTAGTATGACCGTTTTTAGAACGAGGAAACGGACCCATAATGTCTATGGACAAACATTGGAAAGGATATAGAATTTTCTTTTCTTTTCCCATAAAACCAGGCCTAGCAAGCTGAGAAGCTTTACTAGCCGCACAAATATCGCAATGACGGACATAACGAATAACATCGGCATGCATTTTGGGCCAATAATATTGCTCGCAAAGTTTATGAAAGGTTTTATAAACGCCCAAATGAGCGGAGGTAGGCTCATCATGAAAAATTTTGAAAAGTTCTCTACGTCTTGATTTAGGAACTACCTGCTTCCATTCAATCAAATTACTGGTAATATTATGTCGATTAGAAGTATATTTATACAAGCTATGGCCTTCAATTCTCCAGCCGGGATAACTATCAGGATTATTCTGGACATTGTCAATCATCTTCAGGTACCAAGGATCTAAATCAACTTCAGCAAGTTCTAAAGCGGATACTATGACAGGAGCTCGTGATAAAGCGTCGGGAACAACGTTGTGTTTGCCCGGTCGATGTTTAATATCAAAAGAGTATTGTGAAAGTCTAACACTCCACCTAGCAAGACGACCAGTGGGCTCACGCATATTAGTTAACCACAATAAAGAATAGTGGTCGGTAAAAACTGTAAAATGAGTTCCCTCAATATATGCTCTAAATTTTTCTACACCGAAGATAACTGCCAAACACTCTCTTTCAGTCACAGAGTAATTACGTTCAGAAGAATTTAAAGTACGTGAAGCGTATGCAATGACCTTTTCATCATCTCCTTCACCTTGCGTAAGAATACAACCTAACCCGTAACTCGAAGCGTCACACTGAATATTAAAGGGTTTAGTGAAGTCAGGGCTACAAAGAATAGGAGCTGAAGTTAATCGTAATTTGATTTCACGGAAAGAAGTTTCAGCCTCCTCCGTCCAGGTAATCTTTTGTTTTTTAACACGTCCTTTAATAAGGTCTGAAATGGGAGCAGAAAGAGTAGCGAAATTGGGTACGAAACGCCTATACCAAGAAGCTAAGCCAAGAAAACGTTTAACTTCGGTTACAGTAGAAGGTCTGGGATAATTAGAAATAGCTTGGACCTTCTTAGGGTCTGTATGCAATCCATGTTTGTCAACGATGAAACCTAAATAAGTCAAACTAGGTCTGCAAAATTCACACTTATCAATGTTAACAGTTAAATTGGCATTCTTCAACCGGTCGTAAACTTCTTTTAACATGCTTAAATGTTCCTGAAAAGTACTCGAAACAATGATAATGTCGTCTAAATAAACAAAGATGTTATCACCAAGCAAGGGACCGAAAATAGAATCCATCAAACGCTGCTGCGTAGCGGGAGCGTTGGCAACACCAAAAGGCATAACATTATACTCGAACAAACCCCTACGAGGAACAACGAAAGCAGTCTTTTCGCGTGAATCAGGATGGAGAGGAATCTGATAAAAAGCTTGCTTCAAATCAATTGACGTAAGAAATCGCGCATCTCTTAATTTATCTAAAATACTTGATAAGAAAGGAATAGGATAAGCATCTTTCTTTGTCACAGAATTCAGTTTCCTTCCATCAAAACACAGGCGAAAAGATTCACCATCTTTCTTTTTAACCAGAACCATGGGCGAACTCCAAGGAGATTTAGAAGGACGTATAATACCATTCTCTAACATCTTATCTAATTCGGCATTAGCATGTACTTGCATAGCAGGAGAAAGTGGGTAATAACGTTGTTTAATGGGATCTGCATCACCAGTATCAATAATATGACAAACTCTATCAGTTCGACCTAACTCGGGACCTGAAATTGCAGTGAAATTTTGAATGATTTCATCCAATAATAATTTCTGTTGCGGACTCAAATCGTCAGTACTACAAATAGCTTGTAATGCGGAAACCTCAGACACCGAAAATTGGTTAGAAACAAAGTCGGTTTTAACTCCAAAAGAGTAGCAAAAATCTATCCCTAAAATAAGAGTAGACGGAATAGTACCACAAACAACGGCGTCAAGAGTTTTAGAAACCCCGTCAACAGAAATAGGAAGTGATACAGTACCCAACATAGTCTGCGAATTACCATCAGCAGTGGTTAAGGAAAGAGGTAAATTACTTTTATTAATTTTAAGATCGTGTTTTCGAATTAGGTAAAAACCATTCTTACCAATCAAAGTCTGGTTGGCTCCAGAATCGAAGAGAGCTTGAACAGGTTCGCCGTTAATAAAAACCGAAACATAGGGCCTGTTATCGTCTGGACGTTTAGCAAAAATAGCTGAAGTCTCAGGAGAGGAAAGACAAAAATTACGTACCACGTTCAACCAAGATGGCCATAATTCGAGTTCAGCCTTCAATAATTCTACAGAAGGGATGGATCGGCTGCAACATCCAATCCCTAAGCCTCGTTTTTTGGATGACACCTTAAACATTTGGCAAAATAAACCCCAGGGTTACCACAGACGTAACAAAAGATAGTCTTGGATTGAGAGCAGGTATGAAAAGTATGCCCCGTACCCTGACAGTTCCAACATTTAGTATTAGACCTAGCTCGATTCGCTACTTTCTTAAAAACTTTAGAAGTAGAAGCAGGTTTAGAAGTGAAAACTTCGGCACTAACAACATTTGGAGGCTTCTTCTTGGGTTGGTAAGCTAAATCAGGTTCGAGGGGTAAAGAATAATCAAGGTTAGGATTTCTATACCTAGCATTTTGAAGTTTAACTTCCTCTAACCGTTTACACAAAACAAGAAGTTGATCAACGTCTCTAATTTCAGTTAACGAAAGTTGAGTAGCATAAAAAGGTTGTAAGTTACGTAAAATATGTTTAAGTTTTATTGACTCAGAAGGCTTCTCTACTAAACGGTCGAAAAGGTTTAAAAGTACGGCTACAAACAAACTTGGTTTTTCGTCGGAACCTTGCTTACGTCGTTTAATCTCTTCCCACAATGCTTCGTCGAAATCATTAGGCAAAAAGTCAAAACGTAACTTGTCAATTAATTCGGACCATGAAGTAACACGATTCCTAACAGCTCGGAACCAAACGAGACCTTGACCAGAGAATAGATCTACCGCACTGGCAAACAATTGATCAAAAGAAACATTGCGAGCGACTCTAAGTTCTTCGACTCGTTGTAAAAAAGCGTTGACTCCAATAACACTGGCGTCACCGGTAAAAGTTAAACCCCACTTACAAACAGGAACTGACTTAGTAAAAGAAGGTAAACTAGCAGTCGTGATAGAATTCGAAGTAGCTCTAGAGAGTTGTAAACGATCAAGTTGACGACGTAATTCATCAATTGGATCTTCAATTGGACCACCACCCGAAGATATAGGAGCTCTTGGACGAGATAAATCAACTACCTGAACGTCAGAAAAAGAGACCCGCGGGCGCTGACTCGTGGAGTTAGCTAACGGTAAAACTCCTTCAATATTGGATTCGGGTTGTTCAACCTCGGATTCATCTTCAGGGATTTCATCGTCGTCAACGGTTTTCCTAACTAAATCCATTAAGTCCAAACAAAGACTAACCTTATCGGCGTGAAGGGATTCTAAGTCACTTTCGGGTTTCAAACGATTCAACCTAGCAAATAAATGGGACAACCGAGCGTCAAGTCTCACACATTCAGAAGAAGTAGGTTTTTTAAGAAAAACATTATTGATCTGGGAGGACAGCTCACTCAATTTCGTTCCACAAACATCCAACTCACCAGGAACATCGTACTGAATAGGAGGGTAACTGTTTATTAAGGAGGTATCTAATTTCTCCAGGGCTAACTTAGCACGTAAAGCCTTGCGCTTTTGGTCAACGGACATGAATTCGGGATCTATCCCTCGGAAGATTAGTTCATAAGAGAGTTCATCGCCCCTCAAAGCATTAACGTTGAAACTCATGGTGGCGAATTAATAAAATGACAAAGTGTCCGAACAAAGGTGTCGAAAAAAAATGATAAAATGATAAGGGGAGAAAACCAGTAGCAATCTCGAAAGCCCCACGTTGCTGCGTCAATTTATTATAACAGGTAAAAGCGAAACAAAGAAAAATAATCACCTACCTGTATACTTACAAAAAACTCAAAAGAATTCGCCGACTAACTTAGTTGTTTGCGAGGGCCGTAGATCGCCGAGGATTGCCTTATCATAGTTAAAACTCAGAAAGTGAATACTAATAAAAAAATGAAAAAATTGGGCGCCAGAAAACTTTTCAGTTTTCAAAAAAAATATAGAAATACAAATAAGTAATTTTAATGACTTCAAAATAGTTAACAATATGCAAATTAAATAGAAAAAGTAAGAGCAAAAATATGCAACCAAACGTACAAAAACAAATCGCTTAGGTTAATTTCAAAGGAACCAAAAAAAAACTAAATATCAACGTTAGTTGAATTAAAGAAAGATATACATGAATGAAAAAAAAAACGATCAAGGTGGATAAATAAAAAATAAATAAGCGCTTACCTTTATTACCTGAGTGAAAACAAGTCTAATAAAAAAATGAACGATCAAAAATATATAGCAATAGCCTTGTTTAAACTCAAGCTTATTACCTTGAAAAAAACACGCAAATTCGTTATGCTAATAAAATAAAAATAAAAAAAAACCAACCTAAAGCGTTACAGAATATTACAACAAAAATATAAATTTATTTCGTGAAGCGAAAAAGATGAATATGAAATAATTAATATTAATGCAAATTAAATTAGCTGAAGGCGTTAAAATTCAATTGTACAAATATTTAAGTAAAGCAAAGTTAAAAATTAAGAAATTTAATAAATGGAATAAAATCAGGTAAATTCGACGACACTTAACAATTCAATAAACACCGACCTTGAATCCTCCAAGCGATCGAGTGGCGAATAACCAGCAATGATAAATAATTTTTCAATAATACCGCATCCTTCAACTCCATAAATAATGCAGCCGCAAAAAGGCAATAACCAAAAGAGCCGGAGTACGGTAAAGTAATGGAAAATAAAACCAAACGAAAAGAAAGAAGCTGTAACAAAGTCGCCATTAACACGTGCGTTCAATGATAAGGCAAAAATCTCCACTTACCACCAGATCTTGGTGCTTCTAAAAAATAATTTCACAAAGTGAAACAAAACCGAAAATCTCGGAAGTTATAATTACGAAAATTCTATTAGAATTAAATAGGTAACTTCGGGATAAATTTCACCAAACTCAACTGCCTCGGCAGACAACCCAAACGGAAAAAAGCCAAGATCTTTAGAACCAACGCCGATCACCCAACGCGCATGACCCTCTCTCCCAAATCAGAAAACCTACTCAAAACCAAAAAGTCACTAACTACGTTATCTTTTACCAGTGAATATATAATAAATAGAGGTTCAATAAATGCATTCACCGTAAATAAGCAATTGAAAGGAGCAAAATAATATAACGGAAAATGAACCGTTACAGAATGGGAACCAGGAATAGTGAAAGGAATCCACTCAGCTCCAAGGTCCTATATAATAACAACGGGAACTGGTCAAGATATTCGGAGAAACAGAAGAGATTTACGAAAACATGCTGAACTTGAAGAAAGAAATACCCAAGAACCAGAAGAAATAAATGAAGAGCGTAAAAAACCAAATGAAGCCGACAGCGACAACTCGAAGGGGGCTACTCCTAAGAAAAATGAAGAGGTGCCTAATGAAGAGGTCGAAAGAAGACAGAGTCACAGAACAAGGAGAATGCCAACAAAATTCGAGAATTATTTATTAAAGTTTTAAATATTGTTCAATGTTCTGAATTTAAAATAAGTGTGTTAAATATATTAAATATGAATTTGAGAAAGGAGGTGTAATAATAGTAACTTAGTAGGGACGGGAGACACTTCCTATCAAGAGTTTGACATGTAATAGTTGCTAAATAGATGAATGAATCTTTAAACTAACTGTGTGTATCTGTGTATTATTTCATTCAATATATATAAACAAAACAGACATAGTGATGGTGGAATATTTCAAGCTTCAAGAATCGAACGATTGTTAAAAACTAACAAGGATGGGTTTCATATTCCATTTTATTTCATCAGTGATGAAGCTTTTCATTTACAAACATACCTAATGCAACCTTTTCCAAGGAAAGAATTTACAACTACAGTATTTCCAAAGCTTGGAAAACTGTGTAAGCACATGTGGTATGGCTTGCAAGAAGTTTTAGATATTAGCGAAACCAATTTTATGTGAAGACGAAAAAACAATAAACTATTATTCGCTCTGTGTATGTACTTCATAATTTCGTAAGAAAAAGCCAAGAAAAAACGTATGATTCAACAGTAAATATAGATGAAGGTGGTGTGCAGTTATGTCGCCGCTGAACCACTCATAATGTTGTGGTTGAGAACAGGCGTTCAGGTAGTAGCTTTAGGAACTATCTTGTTAATTATTTTATTAGAGCTTAAGCTTCACCACCCTCGCGGTAGTATTGTACAAACCGAAATGAAGATAATGATAAATAATGATACAATAAAATAGGGACTAGGTTAGAGTCTTACTTTACTTGATAAAAACAAAAAAAATGCTCTCTGTATATTCTTACAACATAATAATTATTGCTTTGAATTACATAATTTTTTTAATTAAAATTTGTTATTACTTACCGTGTGTCAGAGTGACAGAAATCACCTTACGGAGACTTGTCCTCCTAGATTTAGATGTCCGTCAATAAGCCTTTTAAAATATAGTCACTTGCAGTGGTGGTCTGTCTGACTCTGGGCCACCAGACTATGGCTCCATAACAGAGCATTGTTACAATGCCATTGTACGAATCATGACAGTTTACAGTCATATAACAGCCTTTGGGGTGGGTCCCCAAAATCTGCCCATTGTGCAGCGACACTGCCAAAAGGCAACATGTTTTTTCCATTTTGAACTGAAGATGTTTTTCTCAATTGAGTCTTTTATCAAGGGTAACTCCTAAGTATTTGACTTTATTTGAGAAGGTCAGTAGGGTTTGGAAAAGTGTTGGTGCTCTTATTAGGGCATAAAGAAACGTTAAAATTACAATTACTTAGTTAATATTCCGTTGGCGGCTAAATAATTTGACTTTTGTTTAACGTAGCGCATCAGATTTTGCACAACATTTTCGGTGCCTTTTTTTGATCCCTTTAACTACAAATTTTTAAAATCATCGAAATGTATAGCATATTTTCCTTCATTTCTTAAGTTAGCTTTCACTAAAGCCCAGTGTTTTTCTATCGGTCGAAGTTCTGGAGTGTTCGGTGGAGTGACTTAATATTTTTGAATAAATTGCACTTTTTCCTTGTGAAACCATTTCAATGTTTTTTTTTAAAGTAAAAGGCTCTTCAAAAAGAGAAAACTACAAAGAAGTAATAAATTACACGACATCAGGAGTACACTCAGCTCAGCCTTTAACTACAAATTTTTAAAATCATCGAAATGTATAGCATATTTTCCTTCATTTCTTAAGTTAGCTTTCACTAAAGCCCAGTGTTTTTCTATCGGTCGAAGTTCTGGAGTGTTCGGTGGAGTGACTTAATATTTTTGAATAAATTGCACTTTTTCCTTGTGAAACCATTTCAATGTTTTTTTGGCATAGTGGGATGTCGCTAAATCAGGTGATTTTTTATGAAAGCATTCATTTACATATATGTTTATGCGTCGTTTATAGATTTATACTACTCATAAAAATGCAATAGTTCATTCCATGAAACTTGATTTATAGCGCTGCAATTGACATGTCACGTGTTCTAGCAAATTATACGTAATTTTAAAACAAGATTTGTTATAATAATTAGTTATAAAATTAATAGATAGAATAAACCATCAACGTTATACAAAACCCTAAAATGAAGCAATTTATTTACGATATTTATGAAAGTAATAAAGACGTAAAAACGTATTATGTTATAAACTACAAATAATAAACTAATAAAATTGATCGTGTAAACCCCGATCTACCCTTATCCATTTAACATGTATGTATTTACATAATCAAAGCGCGGAAAATTGCACCGTAACATATCAGAATTGGACTGCAACGAAATAGCTTAAAAAAGCATTACGTTCAGTATAATTGTTTATAATGTAAAAATTATCAAGAAAAAACTATAAGTGAAAAATACGATTTCAGTAAATTTAGCAGATGTTGAGAATTAAGTGGTGTAACAAAGAACATGAAACAATAATCTCTTAATCTGGTAATAAATGCACAAATATCTGCAACAATTGCTGGGCAAACCATCTGCATTGTTATTATATAAATATAAAACTGGTGGCTTCTTATTTCCAGGCAAAAGGAAATTCGTAATCCATTCGTTGAACACAAAATTCTTTTAAAGTACCTAACTTAATGTGACAGCTACTTCTATGTTTTTGCTGATTTACCATAAGTAAAAATTTATAAAAATCTGTTAAAAAAGAGAAGCCTGAAACAAAGCTTTATATTTTGCTGAATATTTTTAAAAGGGGACATCTTCCATATTTAAATAAAAGCGATCTTAATTCTTAATATCTTTTTATTTATTAAAAGTTAAGGAATTCAATATGTAACAAACAGCACAAACAATTTAAAACAAAATTCTTATTTCCTAGTTCCAGAAAGAAATACATTGTAGTAATTCTTCGCCGTATAAAAGAATACAAAAGTAACTCAACAGGATTGTTTAGTAAACAATGTATGATTCTAATAAGAAAAATGAGTATAGTGTGCCTCACAATGTTGTGACGTCAACAAGCTCCGCCCAAAAACTATAGGTCGAACCACGGAAGATGACCCCCGCCTCATCACACGCTGAATTTAGTAACGACAAACACGCGTGTACATTTGTTCACAAACCCCATGCACACGACAAGGATAGCATTACAATAAGCCTGTGTTATGATTAAAGTGCTTATTTGACTAGAGTAGTTTAAGTCAAATGCGCGTGTTGTCACTAAAACGTCAAACTGTCAAATTATTAATACATTTACATTATTTTATTTTATTAGGTATCTAAATTCCTATGTTAATTGGAATTCGTTTTTGTAGTACCTATTTGTGTTGTGAGGTTTAGATAAATGAACATTTTATTTGGTTTATTGCGTTACAGAAGAAATACAGTTGTACATTTATTGGTTAGATTATTAATAATTTAAGGTTAAAATTCGTATTGAAAGTACTTGACAGCTGTTTGTTTTCCGGTTAAAGCGCCAATCATAATTCCTTGAGAATACAACTGATGCTAATTTGACTAGCAAGTAAAATCTTATATCATACGGATAGCATTGATGAGGCAGGGTTCATCTTTCGTGGTTTCAATATTATGTGGGTCGACACGCGGTCGTGCGCAGTAGGTAATGAAAACCTAGTTTAGAAAGAGATGAAGTATAATTGGATTGTGAATTTATAAGCAGCGCGTTCACGACACAACCCAAATACTAGATGAAAAATACTGTAGGTGCGTAGAAATCTGCATTTTGTCCCTGGTCAGTCGTTTTTAGTAACTATGCCCACTACTAGCTGGACGACACTTACATATCTAGTAGTGGGTAGACTTTAGGCGTGACGGAAAATCCTATAAGGCTAAGCTTTTTCTTATTATTTATTCTTTGGTTACAGTTAAATATTTCTAAGCAAAAGTATTCTAACTGAAGGCACTCTTTATGCGCCTGAAACACGTGTTTAAAATGTCCTTCTTTAAATTTTCAGCCTTTCGATTCATTGTATCTGTAGATGTCTCCCTAAATTCAATGGCTTTAGTTACAGCCCATCGTAGCCTCGATAGATTTTCCCGAAAAAAATTAGTATTTTTCTAAAACCTGATCTGACTACTATTATTAAAATGTAAATATAAATTTTATTAATATAGTTAATTTATATAAGTATAGAAAACGTTATTAAAATTTTGTATCAGTAAATACAAACTTTATTTTTTTACCGAGAACTAATGCGTCATTCTTAACAGCGAATTTTAACTGATCACTGTTTTCATTCGATCAATGAAGTGATATCATACCCATTCACCGTCTAAACCAAAAAGATTCAAGCAGATACTGTTTAGCCGAAAACTTATGGCTACCGTTTTCTGGGACATGATAACTAAACGTACTCGATTATGTTCGTTTTAATTATATGAACATTATTCAGTTATTATAAAATTTTTAATAAAAACCGTCCGTTGATCTGCTTTATCTGTAAATATTCTAATTATTTACGTTAGGTGCTCCACGTTACTGTCCGTATACTTTAAAGATTATTTATTCAGTTCTATGTGCACGACAGCGTTTACTTGTTCTTGGGAAATTTTATCAAGAAGATCTTAGCGTACATGGCGAATATTCGTGTCATTTAGATTTTGAATTATTTAAAGAGTTATGAAAAGGGGGGTTTTGTTTACCTCGCATGAGTTTCGACACCTCGGAATCCTTAATACGCAACCTGGTTTTGGCTGCTTAAAACACCTTTCATGTTGCACTTGCACCACAGTCACAATAATAGTTGCGTTTGGTTATTAATTTTGGTGTAGGTGCAAATGGTGCAGAGTTTTCGCACTTCTTAAAATGACAGTTCTAAGATTTTTAATCACCTTCTATAATCGTTTACGGCGCGGATACGATATCCACCTCCAAAAGTTACCGGGCCGAACTTAGATACGTATCTGGATACGTTTTTCACGCGTATCTCAGCCGCCGTACACTCCCCGGCGTACGTTTTGCGTAAAATTTAATCCGCTTTTCCCATGATTTCTTTAAGGTTTTCCTCAACTATTTACCATAATAAGCATCTACAAATGATAATTAAACAAATCCATTAACTAAAAAACGGTTTATAAATTCGAAACACCTTTAAAACGCACAAACTGGCGCACGATAAGATTTTTTTTTTACAAAATTACAGGAGTTGTCGGCGGTGGGTGACCTATGGGCGTTGTAGAGGGCCCCTAGCCCTACAACCCCTACCGAGCGGTTTTTCGAAAAGTGCTGGAAATTCGCTTCCAGCGAAGTCGAAAGTTTATTAAAATGCGTATGTGAAAGACACCTGGAGCACCAATTTTCGATGTTTTTTCTGTCGAATTGCAGGACTTGTCGGCGGTAGGTGACCTATGGGTGTTGTAGAGGACCCCTAGGCCTACAACCCCTACCGAGCGGTTTTTCGAAAAGTGCCGGAAATTCGCTTCCAGCGAAGTCGAAAGTTTATTAAAATGCGTATGTGAAAGACACCTGGAGCACCAATTTTCGATGTTTTTTCTCTCGAATTGCAGGACTTGTCGGCGGTAGGTGACCTATGGGTGTTGTAGAGGACCCCTAGGCCTACAACCCCTACCGAGCGGTTTTTCGAAAAGTGCCGGAAATTCGCTTCCAGCGAAGTCGAAAGTTTATTAAAATGCGTATGTGAAAGACACCTGGAGCACCAATTTTCGATGTTTTTTCTCTCGAATTGCAGGACTTGTCGGCGGTGGGTGACCTATGGGTGTTGTAGAGGACTCCTAGGCCTACAACCCCTACCGAGCGGTTTTTCGAAAAGTGCCGGAAATTCGCCTCCAGCGAGGTCGAAAGTTTATTAAAGACACCTGGAGGACCAAACTTCAATATTTTTTTTCTCGAATTACAGGAGTTTTCCTAAGTAGGTGACCAATAGATATTGTAGAGGTCACCTAGGCACCCCCACCGGGCGGTTTTTCGATTAAGGTGGGTTTATCTTTCCTACAGATGATTTTTAGGCAGCGATTGACTTATTTTGCAAATTTGCATTCATGTTTTTATAATTTTATTTACGATAATGTTACCTGTGTAGGTATGTAGCTGCAAATATGTGATGTATGTTGCGACGGCGTGCCTCACGGGTATTGAGAATACCAACTTGATAGAATCTTTTATTAGAAAATTAAATTCTAAAACAAAATAAGACAATTTGCCTGAAAAATGCCATTGCAGGGACCATAATATTATGTAACAAAGACTTTGTATTTTTATTGAAGTATCTTATTAGCTATAACCAAAAGAATTGAGATCATCCATGTTTTCCGGATACTTGTAGTGGGTTGGGTAATAAAAAATAAAGGTGAACAACTAGAAGTCTTTCCCACTTGATATATTTAAATTTACAAAGTCAGCAAACCAGGTTTCATCTCATAGAGACATTATCAATGCTAAAAATAAAGTACAATTACAAACTCAAAAGGACCTCAACAACGCAATCTTACCAAAGCAAAAAACAGGTAAAACATAGCCGGATCAGACAATTAACCAATCAAGGTACCGAGTTCTCTAAAAAACACGAAAAAACGATATTAAAATTGTCTGATCCCGCTATGGAAATTGAAGTCCCAACATCTGGACATTCAAAAAGCAAAAGTAACGTCTGAAGGAAATACAAAAAGGAGTAACAAAATGGATACCATATGCTAAAAGCAAAAGATAAAATCAAACATAGTAACTAAATATAAGAAAGCCAACAAAGTTGGACCAAAATAAAGTACTTACTAGGAAAGAAAAACTTTATAATAACATTATTAAAGTAAAAGGCTCTTCAAAAAGAGAAAACTACAAAGAAGTAATAAATTACACGACATCAGGAGTACACTCAGCTGAGTATATATTTAATATCGTTTTTTCGTGTTTTTTAGAGAACTCGGTACCTTGATTGGTTAATTGTCTGATCCGGCTATGTTTTACCTGTTTTTTGCTTTGGTAAGATTGCGTTGTTGAGGTCCTTTTGAGTTTGTAATTGTACTTTATTTTTAGCATTGATAATGTCTCTATGAGATGAAACCTGGTTTGCTGACTTTGTAAATTTAAATATATCAAGTGGGAAAGACTTCTAGTTGTTCACCTTTATTTTTTATTAGCTATAGTTAAAATATGTGTCTAGCAGACAAATAAATAGGTGCATGGTTTTTATGAAACAAATTTGCATTAAAATCAAAAAGGCAAATCAATAATTAAAAGAATAGCGCATGTTTCTTTCTCGGTATAATAGGAAAATTCGTTTTTTCTTTCTTTAACATTTATTATTATTATTGTATTTGTTCTTCAGATACATAATTACCCATTCACAGAACAAAAGTAAATATTAAGTAATAAAAATTAACACATTTCTACAAAGAGATAATGAGATTTAATAATAATAATAATAATAAAATAAATAATAATAAATAAAACAAATACAAGCACAAAAATCAATTCTTCTAAAAACATGCAACATAGTCCGATCATTCCTTCAAAATAGTATGTACTTCTCTCTTCTAACTTGGTACCAGCCCGTTAGAAAAGAAATTATCACCATCACAAGAAAGATGAGCAGAAAGAGAAAGAAATAATAATAATAATACGAAGACGTAATAATACATAATAATAATAATAATAATAAGAATATAGAAAGTAGTTCTTCTTGGCCCCCTCCACATCGCGAGGGCGAACGATGTGGTGTAATCCGTGCTCGCACATCACCAGGGTTTGGGATACAAGTACGTGGAAGGGCCCTACAGGCTACAGGTGATGCCAGGTATGAAGAGTCACCCGGCCTGAAGTTGGTAGAAGCCTGTAGGAAATCTGGGAACCGTCCGACATGGGTGATCGGGTGCTAGGTTCTGTCCTATCCCTGGGGTGAACAGAGGAGGGCTTCCCAGAGAGACCATCTGTCCCTAATGGATAATAATAATAATAAATCTTTATTTGTATAAAGTTTTACACATTTTACAAAGGTGGTTGGCTGAATTTATTTGACATTACATTTTTTATGGAAGCTTTAACACATAAACACATATCAAAAGTAGAATGATTTACTTTGGCCTTACCTATCATGGGAATATGTATTACCATACAATCTGTTGTAAGGTCTTTTTCGCATGCCCTCCACACTATCGTGTACGAACATGCAAACCGTCTGTCTATATGTCACTTATTTTTGTGTACAATTACATTAACATTTGAAAATGGAATGGACAAATGAAACTGTATTACAAATTTTAAAAGTGTACAGAATTGAAACTAGCCTTTGGGATCAAAATGAATTCATTTGTATTTTCAATTTCCTCATATTTTGATTCTGCCATACATTCTACAGCTTTAGACACAGCGGGTGAATACCTGCGGCTTAATAAAATCGTTAGGACATTATGATAGCATTCATCCAGTTCTGGAAACGTTTTACAAGCTACCAAACAACCAACTGCATCTAATACTGCTGGAATCCCATTTATCTTCCTCAAATTGTTTTACTAAGTCACTAAAGTCATCGACAGAAAAGTCGTTAGCAGCGAGTACTTCGGATTTTGCTTCCAACGTTCTCACATTTTGAAAGTTGCCATTTGATGCTGCCTTCCTGTTTAAATTTCCTATAAAATCTAATTGCAAAGACCTAGGTTTCTGATGACGCAACAACCTTTTCAATGTATCCCTTTCTTGTCCACGTAATTGATAATATTCCGGATCGCCACGATGATTAAACTTATCTGAACTAGTAAACACGCAAATATTTATGCAACTTTTATTCTCTATGCGACATTTAAATTTGAATTTTCTGCATCCTGGGTACTTACACTGAGCATAATCAACAAATCTTAAATTATTTCTACGGAATCTAAGACCTCGAAAAGAAAGAACGCAAAAAAATTTTTAATTGTATAAACTTTTGCTTCATGTCTCCATGAAAAGAATCATAGTATAAATCACCCACAAAAGAAAAGTGACCTGGAATTGTAAAATGTGTTAAAAGCAGGGGATACGCCAAAGATTTTCGAGGAGGGGGCCGTTTTGGAGTGGCAAGACTAAATGGAAAACTTTCAGGATTATTTGTTGTAATGCTTGTTTGTTGTGTCGATGAACGACGAGAAACTTCTTCTTCCAAATAAATGGGAGAAAGATTGATATTTGCAGATGAAACGGGGGAGAAACATCTTGATATTTCTGAAGAAACGGATGATGTTGGAGTAGCAAGAGGGACTGTGGGAGAACAACTTGCTGAAAAGTACCACCTGCCATTTTCCGCATCTGGACGACGGGGAGATGACTTTTTTAAATCAAAATAAAAATCATCCATAAATTCCACATCTGTAGGCAAAGATGGTGTTGGATTAGCAAGAGTGACTATGGGAGAACAACTTGCTGATAAATACGACCTATCATTTTCCACATCTGGACGACGCGGAGACGACTTTTCGAAATCAAAATAAAAATCATCCAAGAATTCCACATCTGTAATCTTAATGTCGTCTTTAATTTTTTCAGTTGTGACAGTAACTGAATTTAATAATTCATCAACCATGTTTTGTATTCCGCCACTATTATTTTTCCATTTAAGCCGAAGGCGGTCAATAAACTGTTTGTTACATTTAAAACCCAATTTTTTTGAAATATATGAAGCTACATTAGAGTTTTGTCTAAAATCTACCTCACTAACCTGAGTAACACATTTGTTGCGTTTGCAGGGTGCAAATGCAGGTTGCTCGCGATCGAGCTCGTTAGAAACGAAACCTTTGATTTAACCAAATTTATTTAACTAAACTATATACATATTTAACATTTATGATGGCAAGTATTTTTGTACATGTTGCTTGCTGTAGCGTTCACAGACGACTCTTACAAATTTTACTTAAAAACTACAAAAGCGAAGGGTCCCTTATTGTTCAGTAACACGGTTGAAAACTACCACCCGCACTCGTCCCTAAACGGTACTTTTTGGGGTGAATGTACCAAATTTCTTTAGTTTACCGTTAGCTCCTTGTGGAAAGTTCCTTTGAAACTTAACACCATTCGGCAATTAAAACTGCAATAAGTTCGTTATCCATAATTCATTCACAAAATGTAGTATGACAATAACAATCGCTTGCACTTGCAGAAATGAATTTAAATCCAAATTTTGCCTACCCCCGCACAAATTCTTCCAAGGATCGGGTCATCAGGGTTCCTGCTAAATTGACACATCATAAAATGAAAAGCATCTGACGAACTTTTGTGTTTCGGTTTCTATCAGTCGTACTTTCGACATCAAAGAATGCCGCAAAAACGGTATATTGTACGGACGCAATAATTACCTTCCCAAATATCTACTTTACATAAATTATATGTTTAGTCATCAGAATTTTCCAGTCGTTAATACTTACCTACCCCGTGGGGTAAAGATAAGCTTTCATTACAAGAAAAAGCTATTAACTAAAGAAGCTTTACCTATAGGTAGTTTCTTTTCAACCATCCATGGAATTTGTTTAAAATTTACAAAGCCCCTCCAGGTGCCTTTACATGCGTATTTTAGTAAAGTTTCGACCTCGCTGGAAGCGAATTTCCGGCACTTTTCGAAAAACCGCTCGGTAAGGGTTGTAGGCCTAGGGGTCCTCTACAACACCCATAGGTCACCTACCGCCGACAAGTCCTGCAATTCGAGAGAAAAAACATCGAAAATTGGTGCTCCAGGTGTCTTTCACATACGCATTTTAATAAACTTTCGACTTCGCTGGAAGCGAATTTCCGGCACTTTTCGAAAAACCGCTCGGTAGGGGTTGTAGGCCTAGGGGTCCTCTACAACACCCATAGGTCACCTACCGCCGACAAGTCCTGCAATTCGAGAGAAAAAACATCGAAAATTGGTGCTCCAGGTGTCTTTCACATACGCATTTTAATAAACTTTCGACTTCGCTGGAAGCGAATTTCCGGCACTTTTCGAAAAACCGCTCGGTAGGGGTTGTAGGCCTAGGGGTCCTCTACAACACCCATAGGTCACCCACCGCCGACAACTCCTGCAATTCGAGAGAAAAAACATCGAAAATTGGTGCTCCAGGTGTCTTTCACATACGCATTTTAATAAACTTTCGACTTCGCTGGAAGCGAATTTCCGGCACTTTTCGAAAAACCGCTCGGTAAGGGTTGTAGGCCTAGGGGTCCTCTACAACACCCATAGGTCACCTACCGCCGACAAGTCCTGCAATTCGAGAGAAAAAACATCGAAAATTGGTGCTCCAGGTGTCTTGCACATACGCATTTTAATAAACTTTCGACTTCGCTGGAAGCGAATTTCCGGCACTTTTCGAAAAACCGCTCGGTAGGGGTTGTAGGCCTAGGGGTCCTCTACAACACCCATAGGTCACCTACCGCCGACAAGTCCTGCAATTCGAGAGAAAAAACATCGAAAATTGGTGCTCCAGGTGTCTTTCACATACGCATTTTAATAAACTTTCGACTTCGCTGGAAGCGAATTTCCGGCACTTTTCGAAAAACCGCTCGGTAGGGGTTGTAGGGCTAGGGGTCCTCTACAACACCCATAGGTCACCCACCGCCGACAACTCCTGCAATTCGAGAGAAAAAACATCGAAAATTGGTGCTCCAGGTGTCTTTCACATACGCATTTTAATAAACTTTCGACTTCGCTGGAAGCGAATTTCCGGCACTTTTCGAAAAACCGCTCGGTAGGGGTTGTAGGGCTAGGGGTCCTCTACAACACCCATAGGTCACCCACCGCCGACAACTCCTGCAATTCGAGAGAAAAAACATCGAAAATTGGTGCTCCAGGTGTCTTTCACATACGCATTTTAATAAACTTTCGATTTCGCTGGAAGCGAATTTCCGGCACTTTTAGAAAAACCGCTCGGTAGGGGTTGTAGGCCTAGGGGTCCTCTACAACACCCATAGGTCACCTACCGCCGACAAGTCCTGCAATTCGAGAGAAAAAACATCGAAAATTGGTGCTCCAGGTGTCTTTCACATACGCATTTTAATAAACTTTCGACTTCGCTGGAAGCGAATTTCCGGCACTTTTCGAAAAACCGCTCGGTAGGGGTTGTAGGCCTAGGGGTCCTCTACAACACCCATAGGTCACCTACCGCCGACAAGTCCTGCAATTCGAGAGAAAAAACATCGAAAATTGGTGCTCCAGGTGTCTTTCACATACGCATTTTAATAAACTTTCGACTTCGCTGGAAGCGAATTTCCGGCACTTTTCGAAAAACCGCTCGGTAGGGGTTGTAGGCCTAGGGGTCCTCTACAACACCCATAGGTCACCTACCGCCGACAAGTCCTGCAATTCGAGAGAAAAAACATCGAAAATTGGTGCTCCAGGTGTCTTTCACATACGCATTTTAATAAACTTTCGACTTCGCTGGAAGCGAATTTCCGGCACTTTTCGAAAAACCGCTCGGTAGGGGTTGTAGGGCTAGGGGTCCTCTACAACACCCATAGGTCACCCACCGCCGACAACTCCTGCAATTCGAGAGAAAAAACATCGAAAATTGGTGCTCCAGGTGTCTTTCACATACGCATTTTAATAAACTTTCGACTTCGCTGGAAGCGAATTTCCGGCACTTTTCGAAAAACCGCTCGGTAGGGGTTGTAGGGCTAGGGGTCCTCTACAACACCCATAGGTCACCCACCGCCGACAACTCCTGCAATTCGAGAGAAAAAACATCGAAAATTGGTGTTCCAGGTGTCTTTCACATACGCATTTTAATAAACTTTCGACTTCGCTGGAAGCGAATTTCCGGCACTTTTCGAAAAACCGCTCGGTAGGGGTTGTAGGCCTAGGGGTCCTCTACAACACCCATAGGTAACCCACCGCCGACAACTCCTGTAATTTTGTAAAAAAAAAATCTTATCGTGCGCCAGTTTGTGCGTTTAAAGGTGTTTCGAATTTATAAACCGTTTTTTAGTTAATGGATTTGATTAATTATCATTTGTAGATGCTTATTATGGTAAATAGTTGAGGAAAACCTTAAAGAAATCATGGGAAAAGGGGATTAAATTTTACGCAAAACGTACGCCGGGGAGTGTACGGCGGCTGAGATACGCGTGAAAAACGTATCCAGATACGTATCTAAGTTCAGCCCGGTATCCAAATCGAAGTCATATTCGAGGTTAGCCTCTGAATTTATTTCAGACATTTTGCTGCAATACTACAAATTGCATAATAGAGTATTACAAATTGCGTTTGATAACTGGTAACTAACCTGTAATTATTTAAAAATAGATGTACAAATGTAATCTGCACTCCCAACACACAAAACAATAAACGTGAACCAAAGATCCAAAGAAAACACGCAAACAATCGGCGAGTATTTTTATCCTGGTGAACACCACAGAATAAAAAAAAAGTGAACCTGAACACTGAACATGAACAATAATAGGTTTAGGTATTAGGTTAACTAGTGGAGGTGGTTATTGTATCGGCACCGTAAACGATTATACGAGACGATATTTAAAAAAGTCCTACATTTGATAATAGTTTATGGTCCAATAGCAAATAATAATAATATAAATAAATGGTTTTATTCAATGCGAAAAATATGCATATACATGTGTATATAGGTAGGGTAAGTCCGAGAGAGATGCTGTGCCGGGAGAGATGCTGTGCCGGGAGAGATGCTGTGCCGGGAGAGATGCCGTGCCGGGTGAGATGCCACTTGTTAATATCTCGAAGGTTTGTTGACGTACGTCCATTATGCGACTAGTTTTGTGTGCTGCTGAGTTAGTAAAGTTGATGTTCCTAATTTAGCCGTTGTACTTATATTGATATTTTAGGTAAGATTTTTGCGATAATAATTTTTAATTACACCCAAAGTTTCCGTGACGATTACAAAAAGATGTGCCAACAACAAATTACTTGATATTTTGAATCTAAAGTAATTAAGCAGCGAAGTAAGACTCTAATAAGAGGTTGTGTTAATAGCAATTTGGATGTGTTTAGACGTACGTAGGCGGTACAGTAGGAAGTGGCATCTCACCCATACCTTTGGTAGAGATGCCACTTTAATAATCGGGTGAGATGCCGACATGCATTTGGGTATCGTTTTTTATTTTTTTGTAGCTATGCCTACGGAATACAAGAGAAAAAATAATTTGCGTGGAGAATGGACTCAAGCTTGAGATGCAAAAATTGGATTCATGAAGGGTGTAGCAAATTTGAAAATTTGTGTGAAATGTGTGCCAAAATTTTGCTGACACTGAAAAAATGAATTGTGCCTACCACATAATATTATTTTGTCCAATAAAGTATGTTTTGTATCATTTACTGGTTCATACTAATAACAACTACCAATTGACATCTGTCCTAGCATGATTTGGCATCTCACCCATAGATCCTGGGAGAGATGCCAAAAGCAGTATCTCTGCTGAAATGTAAATTTATTTTTTGAAAATAATCTTAGCTTAGATTTACTTTAAATATTCTACCCCACATAGTAGTGGCTACTTCTGAGTGAATTTGGAGCTGTCTATCTCTTTACACAAGCTTGCAAACTTAATTTTAAAAAAGGTGTGGCGTCTCTCCCGGGTTTACCCTATATAAAGCATGTCCCATAAGTAACCGGACTACTTTAAATTATTCGCTTAAATTAAAAGTATAAACACAAAATAAATAACAATTGTGCATTTTTATCCTGGTGATCAGTAGGCTAACTTGTGGAGGTGGTTATTATATCGGCACCGTAGACAATTATACAAGATGATTAGAAGTTATTTGTGTCTGTTAAACCTAGATCAATAGGAACTTCGTCCCTATTAAGGCCGCTCCACTCCGCATTTTACAAATTTTTTGACAAGACCAAGGCTATGACCAACTGCATCTATATACTCCTATATTCCGTATATAGATGCAGTTGGTCATGCCAAGCCCAGAAACTAATGTCCTCTTTGCGAAGTTGTTGTTATTACTATTGTAACGAGACCAAGGCCCGCTGAATCAAATATTGCATATTAAGGCTTTACCACTTCATTTGGCCAAGACGCAATTAGAAACAACGGTGGCGCCATTTGCACATTTGCACATTTTTTAATGGAGAAATGTATAGTTCACCTCAAATGGCGGCACCGTTGTTTCTAATTGCGTCTTGGCTAAATGAAGTGGTAAGGCCTTAATATGTAATATTTAATTCAGCGGGCCTTGACGAGACGCGTCAGCTGTCAGCCGCAACGTGAATCATTTCGCTCATATGCGGCAGCTGTTCGAGATTGTTCGCCGATTGAAACATCGTCTCGAGACTGTTCCATGCGTCATCGTTCTGGAGATCAAAGATAATAAACTAAGAGATGCAGCAATTTGATAGGGAAAGGGGGAAACAAGTTGACTACAGCGACGCTATGCGCAGGTGGCATGCGCGTACATATATCTTCTAATATTAAAATTGGAACTAATAATGACAGCTGTAACTTTGAAATGACATTCATTAAACATAACCGTGGAAACCGTTAATAAGTTTTTACAAAATGCCGAACTTGTTTATTTTGTTAACATTCAGCATTCAGCCTACAATAAATATGCATCAATTTCATATTCACAACTGCCGTGTCTAAAAAATATAGGTAAGTATTTCAATTTTTATATTTATTAGTTATTTTTATGTTTAAAAACTGATAAATTTGTCTCAGAAATATTACGTTCCATAAGATTAATATTTGTTTACTTTTTATTTGCAGTTTCATTGGTGAGAAACCCAGAAAAAATAAGTTCAAATGCAATAAATAATATGTTTATTTTGGAATTGGTATTATTTGCTGTTGAAATGCCATTGATTTTGGTGTTTGTCAACAAACGAAGACTTTATTGAAAAGTGACATATTCTAAAGGTAAGATTATACATTATACTAGGGCAACTAGGGTGACCAGACGGCACAGATTGACTTAGGGTTGCCAACAACGTCATTTTGACCCGAAGACTTCGGGTTTTTCGATCGGGCTTCGGGTTTCAAATAAAATTATTTGGGTTCATTAAAAATTATACTCATGGACAAAAAGTTAGTAGAATTTCCTTTTGGCCACTATTGCAATTCACAACGACAACGAAGTCAAAGCGACAACACATGTGACAGATAGATATGAAAATTATTTGAAATAATATTTCTTCGGGTCAGCATCGACTCGGTGTTGGCAACCCTAGCGGATTGTTCCGGTTTGCACTAAACAATCCCGGTGTCCCGAAAACATTCTTCGTGATACTTATATGTCCCGGTTTTAAAGTTACAATAAGGATTTCGTAAATTAAATAGAATCTGCAGTGGTAATTATTACCAAAAGTGCTAGTATTTTGAGTAATATTCAAAATTTCTCAATCTTTGTCAATATTTGTTCGCAATTCTGTTGTAAGTAATTATAATAGTAATGCACCTTGTTGCAGAGCCTGCTAACCACTTTGAACATGGGGGTTGCTAAAATCAACAAACATGAAATATAATTTCTACTTACTAAACTTTAAAATGTACTCAATTTATAATATTTAATCAGAGTTTTACATATTATTTTTGTTATTTAATATCTGTTAATTAACTATGATTGTGAATACTGAACAACATTTTTTTTTAAATAAATGTATTTACAGCTGACTTTGATTTTCTTTTTAGTATTTTTTACATGATTTAATTGAAGTGAGATCATAATTTTAGGTAGTTTTTGTTGGTAAGTCTGGTGTAAAATTCTCTATAGGTATTGTAAATTTTTAGTTAATTTTAATAAAATGCAAGAAGTTATTTTTATGGACATGAACATACATTATTTAATTAAAATAACAGAAAGTAGTTCCCATGAAAATAATTTTTTAACTGCGAGTTAAAATTAATTAAAAATTTATAGAATAAATCAACACAATAGTACAGAATTCCCACCACAATTTAAAACTGCCGCCAAGATTTAAATTCTGTAGTTTAGTTCTGCCACCTGCGCGTCGGGGCGCTGTTGTATGTGTTGCCAACGGTTTATTAGGAATCTTCTACTCTCTTAAGGTGCATTCAGACTCAGAAATTTTGTCCGGAAAGTTGACGGACAAAACGGATGTTTTCTGCCGGACAAAATTTGACAATTCAGACTCGCCGGACGTTTCGCAAGTTTGTTGTAGCCACGATTTGCTTTAATTGCGCAGGTGCAAAGTGAACAGCTGTTAGTTGAAACCTTCGTTTATCATCTTTGGTTGTAATATTAGACAAATTGAAAAAATAACCTAGGATAATTATGCAAAGCAAACAAACGAAAACTGAAAATCACAAAACAATAACCTTTCTGAAAATAATGTAGGTTAAAGTGTGGTTAAAAGAAACAAACATCACGTGTTTATTAACAACCTACTCATGCGCACACCACGGATCGTTTGCTTTCCTTACCGGGGTACTTATCGGAGAATTCGGAGATTTATTTACCGCTTCTTACGATTCAAATTCTACACACCTCACGATTGGTTCGTTTAAATTTCTCCGACAACTTTCCGGACAAAATTTCTGAGTCTGAATGCACCTTTAGTTTATTCTCCTTGCTGGAGATACGTCGAACTTACTCGAAAGTCGCGATTAGTATCTATTTACTGGGCGATTTCGTGAGCGTTTTGCGTTTTGTTAGATACCACGTTTGTGCTACATATGTATGTCATTGCCGGTAATATATTACTTTTGAACGGTGATGTTATTAATATGGTGTTCCTACTCTCACTATTTTTCCATATAACTTTTGTACTGCATCGTTTGACAGTTCGCGTACTAGTTTAGATATTTGCCGCTAGATGTCGGCACAAAATTTGATATTTTCATAATCATAACCTATTATAAAGCAACGTACTTTTATAACTTTTGCACTTTTCATAGAAGATACACAAGAACACATAAATATAATATAAACGCTGCAGCTTTAAGAACAAATCGATTTTTTCTTTGAATTAAATATTTCTTCACAAAAGGTTTGCTGCAATGCTGCAAATATAAGCATTTTCATAAATTGTTCTCCCAAATGTTTTTCTGGACATTTTCGAAAATCAGGTAAAATGCACGGGCGAAACATAATACTTTGTGTTCCCAAGAGTTGCATAACATTCAAAATTAAATATTTTGGGAGTTCTTGGTGTCAACATTCAACTGTCATTAGCGTCATCTTACAGCAATTGTTGGAACTAGTACGCGACTTGTCAAAAAATACAGTTCACAAACAATCGAAGGAGTAGAGACACCATATCTTAATAACATCACCTTTTGAACACTTTTCCCTTAAGTTTTAAGTCAGCTGTTTCATTCCAGATATTTTGGAGCTGCCAAAACTTATTCCATCCACTGGCTGGCTATTCTCTCTTGTACACTATATTGTTTTGGTTTTCTGAGAATAAAATGGTTTGATATTTAGCTTTATATTTGTATTGAATTTCTTCTCCATGTGCATAGATTTTGCGTTCACATCTAATAGTAAGTAGACAGGATTTTTGATTGTCAACAATTAATTTTTGTATTCTTTGTATAAAAGTATACCAGTTTGCAAAATATAAAATATGGTAACCCTAACTTACAGTCTTACAGTTACCTATTGTTGGTATAGATACTGTCTTTAAACGACAACCCTTGCGTTAATTAATTATTACGTAAGAAAATCAAATAATTTAAATCGATTTGACGTATGTAGGCACTCAAATTTACAGTTATCGTACGAATTCGTTAATAGTATGTTGAATAACGATGACAGCACTATCCCGTTTTTATGGCCTACTGTCTCAAAACCTATTTCTAAGCGGAGTGGGCCGGCTTTATATACGGAGTATATACAGGGTGTCCCAAAATTAGACCGACAAACTTTGGGTGGTTATAAAGGACACCAAAACAAGCAATTTTTGTTGATCAGCCCATGTCTGCAAATGAGCCGTTTTGGCGCTAGAGTGAATCAAATGCAGTTGATACGTACCATGAGTTCAAAAAGAAATTACGTAAGATTTGGCCATGGAGAAATAAAATAATGTCTACTGCAAGCTTAGAATTTATTAACTGTCATTATTGTGTTGCTGTTATAATACTGTCAGCGGGAAAACGTAATTTGGTGAGTTTTACAGAATTGCAATTTTAATTTGAAAATATGTTGGAACTCAGCATTTTCAAGACTTTCTCTACAAATTCTACTAGTAAAAAACAATTTGTAACTTTTCTAAGGTCCTCAATTTATCTCTAATTTCAATCAAATTTGTCCTGCCAGTCAAAATTTTTTCGATATAAAAAGGTAAATTTTTTACAGAAAGTTTACTGGAATTTGCGTTGAAGTTATTCACTTGTCGAAGCAGTCCAGAGGTGTCTTAAATGCATAACAGTTTTCTAAAAAATGTTAAGTGGGTAGCATAACCAAAAAAATATTAACATACGGATTCATCAACAGGGCGCAACGTTAGTCTAACTAACGCTAGTTACGCCAAAAACTTGCGCCCCTCTTGCACGGGTTTAAGTAAATGGCGTAAGCCTATTCATGAAGCGGGCGTAAGTCTGGCGCAGCCATTTTGCTTAACGTCATATATGACGTCACCGTTACCATAGTATTAACCAATCAGATTTGACCAAATATTTTAAAAATTATTTTAGTAGCCGTTACAGTTTTACATACAAACCTTTTCTGCCGTTTTTAAGCTTTATTTATAAATGTTTTAATCATTTGGAGGTTAAATAACATATAAATTCGCAATTATTTGTCATTTATAAATCAAGTGGAGGTTATATAGAGGATTTTTCAGGCAATTTGTATATATTTGAATATTTCCATTGCAAACACTTTGAGGGAAACAAATTTTAATGAAAATTAATCCAAGATTATTGTACTTCTTGGAAGTAATAGAGCGTTAGAAAGTCATGCAGTTGGTGTAAAGCAAATGATGTCTAAATGTACTTGGTAACATTTAACAATTAATGCTGCAATTCTAGCTGCGGTACAAAGTTATATACAAATTGAAAGATTCAAACAGGTGAAATAAAAAATAAAATGGTAAAATCCTACATTAAAGTTTATTAATTTACAATATAATATTATGTAGTATAAATAAGTTATGAACTAATGTGTTCAGAACACGTAATAATGCATCTGGCATAATCTACAATCCTCCTCGTAGCTACTTAACGATTAGAATAAGACACAGTCAAATATACAATCATATTTAGTGATAATGTAACAAATAATATGAAATTCCTTAAAAGGTATCTTTCTGCGAAGACCTTCCAGCATTCGACTTATAACGATTGATTTCTACGAATATCTCCAATTATTCAGTTGTAACATAGAAGTAACAGTCTAATTCCAATATTGCAATATTTTTCAGCAATCAGTAGTATCTACAATAAATATTATGGTGATTCCAAAATACATGTTAATTATAATCAAGTTAATAAAGGTTAACGTACCTCAATAAACATGCATCGGGCACTGCTAGTTGGGGTTAGTTAATTGATATCAAAAGTACTTCACCATTTATAGAGTAAGAACATTATTATTCATGTTTACTTCTAAAACTGGTGTAGAATTCTTATGAATGCAAACAAAATGCTTCTTTTAAATATGTAGTTTCAGTAGTAATAGACCCAATAGAACATTTTTAGAGCAGGGAGTAGGTATAAATTGTACTTGCTGTATTATATGAACCTGTAAATATAGTTTTATTTAGTAAAAGCACGTGCCGCAGCGTACAAAGCCAAAATACCATCACATAACCTACAAATTCGGAAGTAAACATACGTTAAATGTTATTTAATACTTACTTTTGTGGCTTAAAAACCGTTTGCAACATCCGAAGCTAGTGTTTATCGGAGTATTTTGCTTTAAATTCGTCTAAACTACATAACTTTGTACAACTGTCAAGTTGCGCACTTTTTTGCACAGGTCGTAAAGGTGGTCTAACTTATCGTGTAACTTTTGGCGTAAAAAAGTGCGCAACGGTTTCGTGAATAGGGTTACACAGGCGTAAGTCCCCGTTAGTCAGACTAACAAGTTAGACCCCATTGATGAATCGGGCTGTAAACGTCTATTTTTAGGCCCGTGCGAAGCAGTTTTGAAGTTCTAGGTGGCAGCCTCACCTTACGAACAGATAGCTTGTTGAGAAGCCAATCTACAGTAATAGATGCAACAACAAACATTTAAACAATAGAACAATAACATTTTTATTAACAAAACAAATACAATATTATTAAAGTCAATAAACCCATTTACTTTAATACCAGAAATTACTTAACTTAGTTATATTTCTATAATTTCTTTAGGAAAATGCATCAGCTCACCAATGCTTCTTGACAGATTAAACCTACTCTCACTTTATATTTCTGGTGTTGAAACTAAGAAATGTTTGAATCAATCGTTTATCAGTTGCATCTTCAGAGTAATTACACCCTATAAAACCACTTCTTTGAAGCATCTTAATTGTAATTTTATTGACGAGAAAATAGGTAATTAAAAAAAATAAATGAAGCCTTTTCTAAAGAGATTTCCTTTACCTATTTAAACAAATATTTAAGAAAGATTAGTCCAGATATGTACAATTCTTTATCTGGTGCCCATATTTATCATAGTAAAGAGCCTCAATCAAAAACTTGGCAATGGCTGTAACTTGTGTTTGCTCCAATGTAGCACAAAACAAAAGCATTACAGTTATTTTAATTATAAATGCTACTACTCTTTTAAGTTTTTATTGGTATGAGCACTCATATGCAATTTCAAATCGTCTTTAGTTACACTTCTGTATTCAAATAAGTTACAAGCAAATGGTTTTTCTTCAGCATGAATTTTCATATGCAATTTCAGCCTGCTTTTAGCTACACTCTTGTATTCACATAAATTACAGGCAAACGATTTTCCTCTAATATGAATACGCATATGCAATTTCAGTTTGTTTTTGGCTACACTCCTGAATTCACATAAATTACATGCAAACGGTTTTTCTCCAGTATGAATTTTCATATGCAATTTCAGACTGCTTTTAGTTGCACTCCTATATTCACATAAATTACAGGCAAATGGTTTTTCTCCAGTATGAATACGCATATGCAATTCTAGCTTGTTTTTGGTTACACTCTTATAGTCACATAAACTACATGCGAATGGTTTTTCTTCTGTATGAATATACATATGTATTTTCAAATTACTTTTACTTACACTTTTATATAAACATATATTACACACATGCGGTTTTTCGCCAGTATGAATGCGCATATGCAATTTCAGCTTGTTTTTGGTTACACTCCTGTATTCACATAAATTACAGGCAAATGGTTTTTCTCCAGTATGAATCTGCATATGCAATTCCAACTTGTTTTTGGTTACACTCTTATGAGCACATAAATTACAAGCAAACGGTTTTTCTTCTGTATGAATATACATATGTGTTTTCAGATTGCTTTTACTTACACTTTTATATAAACATATATTACACACATGCGGTTTTTCTCCAGTATGAATACGCATATGCAATTTCAACCTGTTTTTGGTTACACTCCTATATTCGCATAAATTACATGCAAACAGTTCTTCTCCAGTATGAATTTTCATATGCAATTGCATACTGCTTTTAGTTACACTCCTATAATCACATAAATTACAAGCAAGCGGTTTTTCTTCTGTATGAATATACATATGTCTTTTCAGATTGCTTTTACTTACACTCTTATACAAACATATATTACACACATGCGGTTTTTCTCCAATATGAATACGCATATGCAATTTCAGACAGCTTTTAGTTACACTCTTATAATCACATAAATTACAGGCAAATGTTTGTTTTCCAGTATGAATTTCCATATGTAATTTCAGCTCGCTTTTAGTTACACTCCTGTATTCACATAAATTACAGGCAAACGGCTTTTCTCCTGTACGAGTACACAAATGCTCTTCAAGATATCTCTTATAAATAGTCATATAATCACATGCATTACAAATAAATGGTTTCTTTGTTAAATTAATATTTTGATGAGTTTCAAGACTGCACCTACCGCTAAATTCACAAACATCACATGTACAACTTTTTCCTATATTTCTATCCTGCTCATCCTCGTCAATTGTATCAGTTGTTTCAACTTTTATTTTGTCTGTTTCATGTGCACTGCTTTCTATAGTTGCAGCTTCCGCCCTTCTATTCTGTCCAAAAGTTTGGCCAATATTGGTGTTAGTTTCATTTAAGTTATATTTTTGTTCCGTATTATAAAGGATATCATCACCGAAGTCACTTTTCATATCGTCCAAGTAGGGTTCAAGCTTGATTTCTTCTTTGATGATATCCAAATCGAAATCATATTCGAGGTTTGCCTTTGAATGTATTTCAGACATTTTGCTGTAATAATACAAATCGCAAAGAGTATTATAAATAGCGTTTGGTAACTACTGACTAACCTGTAATTATTTAAAAATACATATAAAAATCTACCCCACACTAATAAGGCTACACGTTAACAACTGATCAATAACAAACATAAAATAACAAGGTTAACTTGTGGAGGTGGTTATTGTATCGGCACCGCTGCCGATTATACAAGATGGTTACAAAGTCAATGGTCGGTATTCTCATCTCATATTTAAATGTAACGTCATGTTTAATTACCATGGCAACATCGCGTATCTCACATACACATATAAAATTATATAAAGCTATATCGTTTTATGTTTACGCTAAACACGACTTTAGTTAGAGACAACTTTAAACATAAGATCAGAATACGGCCCAGTTAGTTTTATGAACAAATACGTTAAAAGAGATATACTGCCGACTTGGTCTGCCTGGCGTACGGGATCTTTTATCCTTGTCATTTCGTTGCGACGCGAAGCGCATGCTCCAATACCTCAAATTTCATTGGCTAATCTATTTGAAAATAAACTTATAAAGTAAACCAAACTATGAATTTGAAGGCGAGGTTTTTTTTTTAAACTGCTACGTTACTCAACTTTCGGTTTATTCGTTGGTTACAATTTTCATTATTTGCTAGTACTATTTCTTCTGGTTCAATTTTGTTGCTCTTTGATTACTATTTTTGTTGAGTAGTTAGTATCCCACTGCTTTGCAAATTTTTTGATATACTTATTTCTAATCTACATCACATTATAATTTACGAATGAAAGTTTCAGTTGATTAACATGAATATTGTAACGAGCGGCAGGTGTCAGGTTCTGGAAGGATCTATGACTAATCGTTCCACAGCGGTGTAGCATTTTCTGGACTGAAAGCTTGGCTATATAAAAGGCGCCCTCGCTTACGAGAAGGCAGTCTAATTCAGCCTACATTAACGGTCGCGAATATGTGTGTCGGTAAAGTTAATATAAATATACGTGAATAATTATAAATAAACAAACTGTACAAATAAATTAATTAGTGTTAAGGGTTAATATTAGTGTTTTGTATTAGAATTAATATTAGTGTTGCGTTTTAGTATTAAGTTGTTATTTCACAAAACGAACCGAAGTTTTAAATAAACGTTTTAAAACCGTTACATTATAATGGAAGATTGGAAGCTTAATTAAAGAATTTGGAACCTTACTTATATGTAAGAAGGAGTTTGAAGGTTTATTCTGGCTTAGAAAGTGGGAACATTAAATAAAATAAAATAAATAAAATCATATCTTGAGCAATCAACTAACGTGATCGATTTTTAGTTATAATTAATTTAGATCATGTTTAGATAGGGCATATAGGGAATTTATGTGTGTTTAATCCACAACCAATATTTTGTTAATAAATCTGTATAACACATTTTAATTTAATTTATGAATACAAAGTAACTAAATGAATTTATAATTCTAATAAACACCAAATTAAGAACCTCATCAATGCCTAAGAGATATTGAGACAGCCGGAGCTTAAATTAAAAGTAAAAGTAATAAAGATTCTGTCAGGGTAAGTAAATCAAATTTGAATTAACTGATAAAAGAAAAACCGTCATAGCAGAATGTAGAAGATAGAAGGCACGGCTTAAATTTAGGCCTATAAATTGAACCTTTAAAATATAATTTACTAATCTACTAGTTAAGCTTTAAAGTCGTCCGATTGAAAATCTGATATCACCATTGTGTAGAGAATGTCCTGAAACATATTACTGCCACATATTTTGAAAGTAGTACCCATAGTGTGGCTAAAAATAAATAAGGCGCTTACTCTGAAACAGGCTGTATATGATTCCCTTTTTTTATGAATTTGACCTCTTAATAAAAGAATAAAACACTTAAATTTTTAATTCCAACTGTACAGGTTGTGTAAAAATTCGCGTACAAGCTCTCCGTAACTTTATTCCTTGGACAAAAATAAGAAAAAATCTTATTAGAAAAATGTTCGTAGACGCTGAGTTAATTCCGAGAATAACTATTTAAGAAATTTAAATTTGACAACCTTGCATTTACAAACAGCCATCAGCCAACTCTTCGATTATTAGTTAAAGCAAAAACAAAAATAAAACGGTAACAACAAGACAATTTAATTTTAATTTGCAATATTCCCAAACGTACCTATTTTTGATTCAAGCTTTTGAAGAAGAGCGGGAATAAAATATTTTTTTTTATCATAGCCTACTACGCGAATAAAGAACAAATGTATTTTATTCCCACTCTTCTTCAAAAACTCCGTACGTCTGACACATCGTTGAAACGAGAAAAAAGAGCCGAGTTTAGTTACGACAAAATTCAATATGGCGTCCATATGAAAATCAAAAGTCGTTGTGCATAGAATAGAAACAAAGCGTCATAAATATAAACAAATGGTTCCACCCGATTCTCCGTAAAAAAGTGCCTTCACAATGTACAAGTCTTGAAACTAATAACTTAATACTTTCCGAGATATTTTGGAAAACAAAAAACTCAAAATTTCGGCTTTTCCAAGATATCTCGCAAACGGTTAAAGTTGGCTGTGATTTCTCAACGGATATGAAATGAGCATTAAAATTCTTAAAACTTTCCCTATTTAACCAACTTTGTAGCTTTTATAGTTTCCGAGATCCTAATGGTGGGGATTGAAGATTGAATTTGGGACACACTGTATACGCTTAACAGATTTTAAAATATAAAATCGGCCTTGTAGGATAACTTCTATTGCAGATATTTATATATTTTCATATCAAGAACTGCTTCAAATTAATTTTTGAATCCCTAGTTTGTATAGAAAATTTATCGGAATTTGCGTTAATGTTAGCCACTTGTTAAAGCAGTTCCGAGGCAGGCGCCTTAAATGCATAATAGTTTTCTAAGAAATATTAAGTGGGTAGCATAACCGAAAAACGTCTATTTTTAGGCCCCCTGTGCGGAGCAGTTCTGAAGTTCTAGGTGGTAACTTCACCTTACGAACAGTTAGCTTGTTGAGAAGCCCTCTACAGTAATAGATGCAACAACCAATGTTTAAACAATATAACAATAACATTTTTATTAACAAAACAAATACAATATTATTAAAGTTAATAAACCTATTTACAAATACTAGAAATTAATTTAAAGTTATATTTCTACAATTTCTTTAGGAAAATGTAGGTACCAGCTCACCATTATAACAGAAACGCTTCTTGAAAGATTAAACCTAATCTAACTTTAGATTTCTGGTGTTGCGACTAAGAAATGTATGAATCAATCGTTTCTCAGTTGCATCTTCAGAGTAATTACACCTTTTAAATCACATCTTTGAGGCATCTTAATTGTAATTTTATTGGCCACAAAGGAACTAAAAAAAATAAATTAAGTATTTTCTAAATAGACTTACTTTACTTATTTAAACAAATCTACTCCACACATTTACAAATTCCTCATTTGGTGCCCATATTTGTCATAGTAAAGATCCTCGACAGCATTCCTTACAGGACATCATCAGAAACTTGGCAATGACTGACTGTAACTTGTGTTTACTGCAGTGTAGCACAAAACAAAAACATTAGGGTTATCTTAATTTTAAATGCTCCTTTTTTTAAGGTTAAGTCACTTTTAACTTCAACTAGTCTTTTAAATTTGCATGAATATGAGTACTCATATGCAATCATAGGCGCCGACTACGTGGTGGCTCGAAGGCTGCAGCCCTCATTAAAATAATTTAATGAGGGCTGCGCCCTCATTAAAATAGTTAATATATTTTACGTAATAAAAAATTAAATTTCCAAATTGAGCATCTATAAGTACGACCGCTATCGGTCCTTGCATTAAAACACAAAACATCATCATGCACGTTGAGATATTCGGGTAAAATCGTGTGTCAGTGCCAACACTCAGCTCGGCCCTCGGCCGCCCCCACTAGAGCTGGGCAATCCGATTCCACCTCTAGCCCCCACACGGCCGGACAACACCTAGGCGCGAGAGCATCGACAGAATTTACTGCAGTCTGCAGTTTAGCACCATTTAATATTTTTACTGTTTTGTGCTTTTACCTAGGTGTTTTGTGAAGTTATTGATAAGTTAGATAGGAACAACAGGTAGAATAATATTTTATTTCATTGTAAGTATATTCTACTATTTTTTGATAAAACTATTTAATATAGGTATATTTTTACTAGATACTCTTTCAAAATGGACAAATTTATTATAAGAATTCCGAAAGAACCAAACCAAACCCAAGTATTAGTAAACCCAATGTCAATGGCTTCTACAAGTAGTACAAGTCGCGAAAACTTAATAACTGTGCCATCGCCAGAGACAGCTGATGCAGATTCGGAGTTAGATGCCCCAACACCCAGACCCAGTGAATGCAATAGTAGTAAAAACAAATTATCGCAACAACAGCAACGGCGTTTTCAAAACACGTGGTTGGAAAAGTTTCAGTGGCTGGAATACGATAAGACCGTTCAAAAGGCTTTCTGTTCTTTATGCAAACGAGCGAATTCCTTAAAAATAAAATTACCGGAAACTAAATTTCGGGATCAGCTATCCCATAAAGCTTTTATAACAGATGGTTATAACCAGTGGAAAAATGCAATCAGTAGATTTCAAATACACGAAAAATCTGATTTACACAGAAAATCATTTGCGGCCGTAACAGCAACTGAAAAGGGAATTAATGTTATGGAACATATTTCCAAAAGTAAATTAAAAGAAATGGAAAATTCCCGATTATGTTTGAAAAACATTATAACCACCATTCTTTATCTCGCTACACAGGGACTAGCCATTCGTGGTCATACTGATGAATATTCTAACTTTTTGGAATTGTTAAAACTACGGGCGGAAGACGTTTCCGAACTTAAAATCTGGTTAGGACGCAATAAATATAAATGGATTTCCCACGATATTTTGAATGAAATACTATCAATTATGTCCCTTGAAGTACAAAAAATAATATTGAAAGATATAAAATCCTCTAAATTTTATGCTATTATGGCCGACGAAACGTCTGATTTGTCTGCACATGAACAGATGTCTATATGTTTTCGTGTTGTAAATGAAAGATTAGAAACACAAGAACTGTTCTTTGGTTTCTACGAAACTCCATTCACTAATTCAGACACTTTATTTAAAATAATAAGTGATGTCTTAGTAAGAAGTGATTTGAATATAAATCAATGCAGAGGCCAGTGTTATGATGGGGCTGCGAATGTAAGTGGTGCTATTACAGGTTTGCAAACACGAGTCAAAGAAAAGGAACCACGTGCGTTGTATGTACATTGTTTGGCGCATTCGCTTAATTTAGTATGCCAAGATGCAATGAGAGCAAACGAAAAAGTACGTGATTATTTAAATTTAATGCGAGAATCGATAACATTTATAAGGCAATCGCCAAAAAGGCTAGAAATATTTAAAACATTGCAACATGATATTTCTGGTAATAAGAACGCAAATTTAAGACCATTTTGCCCAACACGGTGGTGCTTAAGGGTAAGTTCTTTAAAATCTATCCGACAAAATTATGAAGAAATTATTGCATTTTTTAAAGAAATTCATAATTCAGACAAAAGTGACAGTGGTTCAACTGCACACGGTTTTCTCAAAAAATTCGAACAGTTCGAAAGTTATCTTTTTACACATATGACCATTCGCGTTTTTGAAAGAATTGAATTGCTTAATGCAGAACTGCAAGCAAGAAGTTTAAATTATGTAGAATCCAAAATCAAAATAGATGCTGTTACAAAAACTATAAAGGTATTAAGGGATGAAGATATTTTTAAAAAGTTGTGGGATGATTGTTACTCCAGAATTGAAAAGCTCGGTTTAAAAGGACCTATTGCGCCCAGGCCAAAGAAAGTTCCTCGCCGTCTTGATGAAGGGGGCCAGTCGTCAAGTTTTACGCCTGAGGGTTATTATCGGAAAATATATTTTGAAATTATTGATAATGTTTTGAATTCAATTAGACTGCGATTTGACAATGATACTTGGACTCATTTGCAGAATATGGAAAAATTTGCAATATCTAACATTTCAGCAAATGAAGTAGAGAAATTTTATAAGGCCGATTTTAACATTGAACGGTTAAGTTTGCATAGAGACATGTTTCTAGATTTAATTACTACAGACAATATCAATGTTAAATCTCTTAGTGATGTAATAGCAATACTGAAGAAAAAGACTGAACTGTATTTACTTTTACCCGAATATTTAGAGTTCATTAAATCTTTGATGACCATACCTGTATCCACATGTACAGCGGAAAGATCCTTTTCTGCATTGCGCAGACTAAAGACCTATCTGCGAAGTAGTATGACGCAAGTACGTTTAAATAACATAGCTGTGTTGAATATTCACAAAATCATTGCTAAAGAATTAGACATAGAGTCAATTACAAATATCTTCATTGAAAGAAGTGCTGCTCGAAGAAATGTGTTTTCTTCTAAATAAGAGCTTATTAATTTAGTTTTTATTTTATATTATAATTTATAACTAGGTATTTCTAGTTTTCTGTGTTCATGTAAGAATATATTTTCTGTGTAGTACCAGAGTATTTTGATTTTCTATGTTGTATTGTTATTGTAGTATAATAGAAGTTTAATAAATTCTTTTGAAATAGTTATATATATAATATTAAATAATATATAATTCAGATTTCACTGTAAACTGGTGAGCCCTCATTAAAATTTTGAAAAGTCGGCGCCTATGTATGCAATTTCACATTGTCTGCACTCCTATATTCACATAAATTACATGCAAACTATTTTTCTCCAGTGTGAATTTTCATATGCGATTTCAGCCTGCTTTTAGTTACACATCTATGTTCACATAAATTACAGGCAAATGGTTTTTCTCCAGTATGAATAGCTATATGTTGTTTGAGATTGTTTTTGGTTACACTCCTATATTCACAGAAATTACATGCAAACGGTTTTTCTCCAGTATGAATAGCCATATGCAATTTCAGATAGCTTTTAGTTACACTCTTATAATCACATAAATTACAGGCAAACGGTTTTTCTCCAGTATGAATATGCATATGTCTAATCAACAAACTCTTAGTTACACTCCTATATTCACATAAATCACAGGCAAACTGTTTTTCACCAGTATGAGTATGCATATGTCTAATTAACGAACTCTTAGTTACAGTCCTATATTCACATAAATTACAGGCAAGCGGTTTTTCTCCAGTATGAATATGCATATGTCTAATCAACGAACTCTTAGCTACAGTCCTATATTCACATAAATTACAGGCAAATGGTTTTTCACCTGATGTTTCTTCTGTATGAATATACATATGTGTTTTCAGATTGCCTTTACATACACTCCTATATTCACACAAATTACAAGCAAATGGTTTTTCACCTGCATGAATATTCATATGCCTTTTGAGTTTGGCTGTATATGCACTTTTATAATCACATAAATTACAGGCAAATGATTTTTCTCCAGTATGAATAGCCATATGTAGTTTGAGATTGTTTTTGGTTACACTCCTGTATTTACAGAAATTACATGCAAACGGTTTTTCTCCAGTATGAATAGCCATATGTTGTGTGAGATTGTTTTTGGTTACAGTCCTGTATTCACAGAAATCACATGCAAACGGTTTTTCTACAGTATGAATACGCATATGTCTAATCAGCCAACTCTTAGTTACACTCCTATATTTACATAAATTGCAGGCAAATGGTTTTTCTCCAGTATGAATAGCCATATGCAATTTCAGACAGCTTTTATTTCCACTCTTATAATCACATAAATTACAGGCAAACGGTTTTTCTTCCTTATGAACATTCATATGTTTTTTCAGATTGCCTTTAGTTACACTCTTGTATTCACATGAATTACAGGCAAATGGTTTTTCACCTGCATGAATATTCATATGCCTTTTGAGTTTGGCTGTATATGCACTTTTATAATCACATAAATTACATGTCAAAGTTTTTCCTTTATTTTTATTCTGGCCATTCTCGTCAACTGTATCAGTTGTTTTCTCTGTTTCATACACAGTTTCCTCCCTTGTATTCCGTCCAAAATTTTGGCCAATATTGGTGTTAGATTCATTTGAGTTATATTTTTGTTCAGTATTGTAGAGGATATCATCACCGAATTCAGTTTTCATATTTTCCAAGTAGGGTTCAAGTTTGATTTCTTCTTTGATGATATCTGAATCGAAATCATATTCGAGGTTAGCCTCTGAATTTATTTCAGACATTTTGCTGTAATAATACAAATCACAAAGAGTATTAGGTACAAATATCGTTTGGTAACTAGTGACTAACCTGTAATTGGTAATTTATTATTTAAAAATAGATGTAATCTGCACTCGCGCACACACAAAACAATAAACGTGAACCAAAGATCCAAAGAAAACACGCAAAGACGCAAACAAGCGGACAATAAATGCGTATTTTTATCCTGGTGAAAAATAGGTTAACTTGTGGAGGTGGTTCTTATATCGGCACAGTTTAAGATCTACATCTATACTTCATTCAACTTAAAGACAGAGTGGATGATGTAAACCAGTGTTGTGACTTATCTAGATACTTGTATCTAGATACAGTATCTAGATACTTTTGAAGTATCTAGTTACATTTCTAGATACTTTGGAAAAAATCTAACGATATCTGTAACTAGATACATTTTTCATTGTATCTGGACATCTTAGATACTTAGATACTTTTTTCTTGATTGTACTGTACATATTTTTATTTTTTATGAAACATTAAAAATTAAATCTATTAACCCTCGCTACCCACCTGCTTTGAAATTACATATTACCCACCTGGGGTCATATTTGACCCCATCTTAAAATAACCCAATTCATTTAAATAAATATATTTTTGTTATTGAAATATATTTATTGAAACTTACATCTCCGTATAAACTCTTAAGAGAGAACACAAACTGTAACAAAACTATACTAATGATATGATTAATATACTATATTGAACATTTTATTCTGAATCGGTATCCACTGACGCTAAGTCTGCACATGTCACATATAATGTAATGCAAAATAAATATTGTTCTATAACACTGTAGCAACAAAAAATAGTAGGGACTAGTCCTAAGAAGCTCGACTGAAGCATATCTAACATTTCACTGCAAAAAACTAACAATAAACAAAAAATAACCGCATTTTTCAGTGCGTGGGGTCAAAAAATACCCCAGGTGGGTAGCGAGGGTTAAAACTGAAGGCCGATTACTGCACTGGTAACTGAGACACAGCCGTATGTTGAACTGGGCGTGCGCTTGCGCAGTTCATAATCTGTCAATTATTAAATTGTTAAATTCCGCCTGGTGATCAGTGAAATATATACTTAGTAACTGGAAGGGAGACTGCAATATATGTAGTTTACTTGTATAATAACGTTCAATAAAGAGTAACGTTTAATGAAAAATATTTTTTTCAAATTTGACAGGTAGAATAGTGTTTTGTATAGTATGTATCTGATATGTATCTAGATACTTTTTTAAAGTATCTGTATATGTATCTAGATATCTTGTAAAAAAAGTATCTGTATCTAGCTACATTTCTTGAGAAGTATCTGTATCTGTATCTAGATACTGTAAAAAATGTATCTGCCACAACACTGGTCTTACATAAGAAAATTCTCGAAAAAAATACGATTGAAAGTTGCAGTCTAGGTTTGCCGTGGAAACAACTGATTTTTGTAATTTGTATTTGTGCGATTGGATCTTCAAGTAGTGATTGGACGGTAATTTTATTGAATTTTAATTCTATTTAATGCAGTTACTTTTCCATAAAATATATCTGAATATTTTGACATTTTTGTTTTTTTCCCAATGACATGTTATATATCCGTATATGGTTATAGATACACTACCTGTTGTTTGTTGTTTCCGTAAAGTACAGTAATACAAAGGCTAAAATACGGTGATATTTTCATTTCGCATAGAACCTGGAGATTTTTTAGGTAGCAACGCTATTAAGAATAATCATTTGATAATTAACGCTTGTTTACCTGCTTTCGATTGTTGACGTGATAACGTGTAGTGTCAGTAGTGTGATCTGCAGAGGGTTTCGTATGTGTGTGCAATTTACATTTGTATTTTTAAATAATTACAGGTTAGTCAATAGTTACCGAATGCCATTTGTAACATTCTTTATGATTTGTATTATTATAGGAAGTTGTATAAAAAAATGTCCGAAACAAATTCAAAAGCTAACCTCGAATATGTTTTCGATTTGGATATCGTCAAAGAAGAAATCAAATTTGAACCCTACTTGGACAATATGAAAAGTGAATTCGGTGGCAATACCGAACAAATACATAACTTCACTGAAACTAACACAACTAATATTAGCCAGAACTTTGGAGGGAATACAAGGAAAGTGACTGCAACTATAGAGAGTTGTGCACGTGAAACGGATAAAATAAAAGTAGAAACAACTGATACAATCAATCCTTTTGAAGAAGATGACCAAATTAAAAATAATGGAAAAAGTTTTGCATGTGACGTTTGTGAATTTACAACGACTCGTAGATCCCATCTTCAAACTCATAAAAATATCCATTTAATAAAAGATCCATTTATTTGTAATGTATGTGCATATAGGACTACTTTTAAAGGCGATCTGAAAAAACATATGAGGAAACATACAGGAGAAAAGCCGTTTGCCTGTGATTTATGCGAATATAAGAGTGCAACTAAAAGCTATTTGAAAACACATATGAATATTCATATCAAAGAAAAACCATTTGCCTGTAATTCTTGTGAATATAAGGCTGTAACTGAAAATCAACTGAAATTGCATGCGAATAAACATATAGAAGAGAAACTGTTTGCCTGCAATTTATGTGAGTATAAGAGTGTAAATAAAACTCATTTGAAATATCATACGAGTATTCATACAGGAGAAAAACCATTTGCCTGTAATTTATGCAAATATAGGAGTATAACTAAATGTGATCTGAATAGACATATGCGTACTCATACTGGAGAAAAACCGTTTGTGTGTAATATATGTGGATTTAAGACTGCCGTCAAAGGAAGGTTAACGGAACATATGAGTATTCATACAGGAGAAAAACCATTTGTCTGTAATTTATGCGAATTTAAGAGTGTATCTAAACGCAATCTGAAAAATCATATGAGTATTCACACAGGCGAAAAACCGTTTGCCTGTGATTTATGCGATTATAGGAGTGTAACTAAAACCCATCTAAAATTGCATATGAATAGACATACAGGAGAAAAACCATTTGCCTGTAATTTATGTGAATATAGGAGTTTAACTAAAAATCAACTGAAAAGACATATGAATATTCATATCAAAGTGACTTAGAACGAAGACATGAGGTGGTTTGTAACGGATCGGCTGACGATTCATCTGCCAACTCTGCAGATGCATCACGTAAATTAGATGTAAAGATTGATGTGGATAAATTCAACCTGCAATTTAGAGGATGCAGCATAGTGACAATGCGGACAAAAACAGGAGGAAATTGTTGTTTATTTGTGGAAGAAGATGCAGCATTTGAGAAAAAAGCATTGAGGTACGTAAGTCCTTTTGAAATATTGTGTTTTATTTTGTTTACGTATTTCTTGAAAAATATGCAATATAATATAGCTTTTTTTTGATCAATTTATTTAAACAGCAATCGCAAATTACATTCCTTTAAGCTACTTTGCTAACTGTGGAAAATTAGCATTCCTCTCAAATTTTTGAGTAATGTCATTTGTCAGTAGAAATATCAGTTATCACAACAGACGTTACAAGACTCTAAGTTTATTCAGAAACCTTTTCTACAATGTTACTAGTGGTTCATTTCCCAATTCAGAATGTATAATGCAAATCTGCGAATAAACGTCCAGTTTCCTCAAGCATGATTTTCATTTCCTTCAACTCGCCAATCGTTACTTCTTTTTCTGCATGTCTCTTAGGTTTGGTGATGCCCTAAAAACATTCTTGCTTTTACTAAATACGTTCACTTTACTTTCCTCATTGGTATTCAAGTCCCTGATTCTTTTATTAGGTGTGCACATAATTGTTTGTAGTCCCTTCTAGCTAGGCTTCGAAAGATTATCTTGTCTTGACCAAAACACTCGCCGTACCACGCTTATTACACATAAACTTTAGAATACTTTCTACACTTTGCTGCTATTTGTTTGTGTTATTCATACTCATACATATTTTTGTTACAGAAAAATACTAAAATTTTTCCTAAAACAATGCAAAACTTCCTTAGGCCAATGAGAACAAACAAAATCCAAATACATAGGAATGGTTAACGAACTCCGGGACAGAATTCGCAAACTGGGAATCGTGAAGTAAGTATGAAATTTTCTTCGGTTTTTTTTTGCCTGAGACTTCCCAAGTTTATGTTTGGCATACTAAAATTAGAAGAGGAAAATTTGGTATACAAATTGTTGAGGAATGGTGATGGTAGGGTTGGTTGTTCTACCGATATTGTTGGCTATTGTGACTATCGAATGAACATTAAACCCACAAAAATTCTTGTATTATTTAAGCTACATAGTATTTAAAAAGAAAAATCTTTAAGAAATTAATAGTAGGTAAGATTTAACGTAACTGATTGTGTTATTTATTTTTACTTACAGGTGCTATTATGGCATGTATAGTAGGAATTCAAAACGCCACTTCAGCATTCAAAACAGGTGATAAGGATTGATATATGTATAGTGGAACCTCTCTAACTCAAACCACCAAAATCCCAGAAAAAAATTCGAGTTACAGATAAATTCGAGTTAGAGAAATTCAAGTTAAGAACATTAAAATACATGAAGTATCTCAGAAAAGTTAAAGGAATAACAAGAAGAGACAGGATAAGAAACGACACAGTACGGGAAGAATTAGAAATAGAGCCAGTTATAAACGTAATAGAAAAACAACAGTTAAAATGGTTTGGACACATGTGCAGAATGGGAAAAAGTAGACAAGTAAAGAATATATGGGAAGCAGGAGTACAAAGAAGTAGGAAGAGAGGACGACCCAAGAAAACCTGGAACGATGAAGTGGCAGAAATATTAAAAAGAAGAAACAAAACATGGACAGAAGCGAAACAAATAGCACTTAATAAGAAGGAGTGGAGAAAATTTGTGCATATGTAAAGGAACTAAAATTAATACCTTACACCTTAGGGTAGAAAGGTCAATGATTATATATATATATAAACTCAATAAGAAAGCACAAAATATTCGAGTTAAAGAAAATTTCGAGTTACAGGAGTTCGACTTATGGGAGTTCCACTGTATATTGACATAAAAGATATTTGAATTGGATATATTTTAGTAATTAATTAAAGTTATAGTTGATTACAGTTATTTTTCTTGTTAAATGAATTATTCAAATTTAAATTAAAAGTAGTCGTAATGCTATATAAAAGAATCTAGATAGACAGCATATTGTCACGTAGGGTTTTGGGGGTTTATTTGTAGATTATGGCCGTCGCCTTGATGCCACCTGGGTGTCGCTAGAGTTCCCCATGTCCGTGATCAGAAATGAATTGGTTACGCTATCCGGACCCGGAACCGTGTATGTGTTTGTGGAGGCGTCGGGCCAGGTGTCCCTCCACGGTAGTAACATCCCTGTGGGGTTTGGCACAGTCGAGATCACCAGGAGCAGTATCTACTGGGTGCACGGATTCCGGATTCGGTGGCTGGTTCTGACTTGGGCTCGCTAGGAGACGGGGCCGAGTGTGACGACGACCGGGTTGATAGTACCGGCTCGCCCCCCGTTTTTGGACTTCTCTTTTGTTTTTTCTTCATTTGTTTTTTAGTTTTTTGATCTAATGTATATATTTTTAATCGTAAAAATTTTCTCAAAATAAATTCATGGTTCAAATACACTTTTGTTGCTTTATTTGTCTTTCTGTTGGTGTATTATCTTTTTCAGGGCATGACCTGCGCAACTGCTTAAGTGCGCTTATTTCCTATCAGTAAGTTACTGATTATAGTGCTGTGAGGGTTGTGTTTGTGCCGTTTCTTGGTTGTTGAACTTGTAGGCCTTCAGGTAGGTATGCATTTTTACTATGTTCTGGTTCTCTAAACATCTAAATACTGGTTAATACAAAATTAGCTTAAATCTACAAATAAAAAATTTTCGGCTATTAGTGGTAATTCCCATTTTGGTAAGAAAAATGGGTCGTTTGGTTGCCAAATGGAAAGCTCTGAAATTGTTACTTTACGACTGATAGCCGAATTTGTCAAAATTAGGTTAGTCAGATTTGGTTAGTCTGAGTTTCTTTTGGAAATCTTGGTTCAGGGTTACATACTTTAGTACTTTACATGCATACACTGTTGTTCCCATTGTACCAAAATTTCGAAAATCTCTAAAATATATCGTATTTAGAGTGTTTCCGATCGTTGCCTTTGGGCGACTGATTTCATATCAATATGTTCCGTTGTGTTTTCGTTAGTGATCCTTGTACAGGATTTATAGATCCATTTTGTACAGATCATTGACAATATGCTTGCCAATGCGTAAAGAAAATTTGAATGTTTATTTACTATATTTTTTGTATTCAAATCATCTGATAAACTTTTTGACATGTCTTGAATTTCGTCTAAACGATGGCTAGCATCTTTTAAATCATTCAAATTCCTGGCTACGCTTTTATACTTTGTATTTAATTTCAACTCCGAAACATTTACGTTGGTTTCCTTTAACGACTGTGAAACGTAATTTTGTAAATTTCAATTGGGTACAAAATTAAAAGAAACGTTTGATTTCAGCCCCTGTATCAGTTAGAAACACTAACACTGATTGATTCAGTATTAGTAGCTCAAAGAGGACAAATTCATCCAATTGTAATTCCACCGGCGAAATTCTTGTTTGAGTTGAAAGCCTTAACGGCGACACTGCCAAATAAGCTAAGTTTAACTACTGAAAACACACAAGTACTTCTAAAATTAGTTTCACTAACGGTGTATTTTGATTCGGGGAATTTAGTCTATGTAATTCTTGTCCCCTTAACAAGTGAAAACCCTTATACTATTTTAAAATTAACCCCATTCCCTAGTCGACTCGAGAAAAACAAGTATAGTTTCATACAACCTACAACCGAGTATCTAGCGGTTAGTGCAGACAAACAGCAGTATTTTCTATTAACCCTAAACGACCTACAAAACTGCCGGCGATACGAACACTTTAAATACTTGTGCAAACAAAGACAACCCCTTTATTTAGCTCATAAACATGAGCTTTGTGAAATACAAATATTCAGCGCAATTCAAGAAATTCCTAAAACATGCGATAAACGCATAACGGAAATTGACTCAAAGGATGTTATTAGTTAAAATTTGTTACTAAGGAGAATGAAAAATTTTCTAACTGGAGAAAAATCTAAAGGAACCAAGGAGACAGTAGTGAAGATAAATAAATTAAAGAGAGTACGAATTTTAATTTTCATGGGAAAGGAAATGATAATTTTCCTTTAAAAAAAAAATAAGAAAATCCAAATTAAAATATTGGAAATTAGTATGTAAAATGGTTCTGATTATTTATTTATTATTAAAATATAAGTATTGGAATTAACTTTTATTAATAGTAAATGTAAAAGAAATAACTTAACTATTAAAAAGTCGGGGAACATAGGACAATTGTAAACAAATCTGCATAATTATTAAGTTTAAGAAAGTAGAGGAACCTTCGGGACGACCCTACGCTGAGCCAACGTGATAAATAATTGTAAATGAACCTTAACTATTATTAACAATCCGAATTATTTTAAATTTTAGAAGTAATTGTTGATTGCAATATAAATATTTTTTAATACCACCTAACATTCCAATAAGTTGTTAATTTCTTTAAAAATAAACCAAATTAGTATTCCTAAAGATGTTGAAATGTTGGCAAATAAAGCCATTTTTTTTGTTAGTTTTTGTTTAATTTTTTCTTGTGTTGCTAAGTTAATTATAAAATAAACTGAGGAAGCTTTTCTGATTTAATCAAGTACATTCATAGAACTTTTGTTTTTGTTTAAATCTGACAAGCATAAAATGTTATTTGTGTTTATTTATTTAAATTTATAATTTTCAACGTAAGAATCTTAATTATCTATCAGATGATCAGTATCATAAGCTTCTTTTTCGGCGGTGCGAAGTAACAGCACTCAGGAGATGCCTTCATACGGATCGGCACTCAGTCCGAAGGGCAGGATCTTGTCCATAGAGGCACTCTAAGTAGTCAATGTCTCAGAAGAAGTAATCTGGGACTTCGTAAAAGGAGATGAAGGGAGGTTTCGTCTGCTTCGTTGCACTTTGGGAGAGGCCATGGCCTGTAAGGAGGACCATGACTATCTTGAGGTGCTTCCTACTGAACCTAACAAGCTGTTCGGACTTGGTTTTTGAGATTCTGTCGATGAGTAGCTTTGCTTGTCTCAGCTCAGTATGTTAAAATTATTTATTTCATTTTCGCTTTTAATATAATGCGAATACTCATTGTAAATTAGCGCATTTTGTAACCTGGCATTCAACACTGACCGTGTACCGTTCGTAGTCTAAAACGGCAAACTTCGACTCGAACGTCGAAAATTACTTAAGAAGCGCCGAAATAATCACTTCAGTGATGGTTGACAACCACGAGGTCGAAATAGGGACTGTGATTGGTTGTATACAGGTGAAAGTTCCCTAATCCGATAAGCCGGTGACGCATTTTTACATAAATACGTATTTACGATACTAACCTGTGTACACGTTACAAGCGCATACGCTAACGCAGCCAACAATTTTACGCAAAGCATTTGCCGTGCGAATCAGCCGCTGTCAAACTTGTTTGTTTACATCGAGTGCAGCCTTTCCCTGAATACACTTTAGATATAACAATCGTTGAATGTGGCTGCGCTGTTGTAATTTTGCATACGTGGTTTTAGCTGCAGGAGAAGCGCCGTTTAGCTGGCGCTTGCCGTATATTTGTATTTATCTTTTAGTGGAGTAACTTTATGTTTATATCTCGGGAACGCTTCAAACTACTCCGATTTGAATGATTGTTTTTTAAAACGTCGTAAATATAAAATATTAAAACCTTTACGGGTTAAAATGACGCTAATTGTTCATTCAAAAATTTATTAATTTTATACAGGGCGGTCCAAAAGTAATGGGACAAAGACCAACAGTAGAGTCGGGAAGCCAAAATATTACGATTTACCTAAAATTACCTTAGTCCAAAAGTTAATATTTAGGGAGATACAGGGTGTCAAAGCCGAAATCTTAATCTTAATGTTTTGCTGCAATTTCAAGTTTTCGAAAAATTGGGGAAACTACCTTTTTTGGGACGAGGAACAATAATCCGTCCTCAATTTCAAAATAGCTCTTTAAAGAATCTTATTTTTGCTACACCTAATACCTTTATAGCAAAAATAAGGTTCCTTTAAGGGCTGCATTAGAAATTTTGAATATTATTACGCAACAACTGAGAGCCAGGTTTCAGAATTTTAATGAATTAAAATTTATTGAATTGTGTAATTTCACCAGCTACAACAAATCTCATTTTCCAAAGGAAGCTTTTAATAGCCTAAAACTGAATTATGCCAATTTCTTTGATACTAACGCTTTGCATTCACAATTAAATGTTTTGTATGATTCTCAAGAAGTCAATAATCAGAAAACACCGTTGAATATGCTCCTTTTTCTTAAAGAAACTGATTTAGAAGAGTCTTATAGTGAACTGTTAGCTTTTCTACTTTAAAGCGCATTAAGACCTTCATCAGAAACTCAACAGGTAAAGAAAGGCTGTCCAATGTAGCAGTGTTATCCATAGAAAAGGAGTGCATTAAAGACTTATCGCAAAATCCAAAGTTTTTTGAAGATGTAATTGATAGGTTTGCTCAGGTGCATAGACGAATAGAACTTCATTACAAATAAATCACTATAAGTAGGTACATAAGTAAATTTTTGTTTGTTTTCTTTTACTGTTGTATCAAAAGCTGTCACCTTTTGTACAGGCAGATCAATAAAAAAACCAATTAGGGTAGGCTGTGAAATTGAATTATTTTGAATTGGTACTTTAGCCACATCCACAGAATGATATTTCTGACATGAATTTAAGGTTATAAACTTTGTTTACAATAAAAATCTCAAATTACAAACGTTATAAAATGTCATTCTGTGGATGTGGCTAAAGTACCAATTCAAAATAATTCAATTTCACAGCCTACCCTAATTGGTTTTTTTATTGATCTGTCTGTACTTATCAGTAAACCAGAAGCGCTTCCCCAAGTAAAAAACTCACTGCACGCCACTGCCTGGAAGCAAAAGGGATAGAGGTAGACCCAGGAAAAGATGGATGTTGGAACAAGCTATTCAGTCTAATCTTTGATTGTAAGAAAAAGAAGAATAATTATTACTTGTCAAAATGTTGCTTGCCTTCAGTCACTGAATTGGCGCGGTTTACCATCAGTGCTACTAAAGTAATTTTTGAGAAGCGTTGCCAACATTGGAAAAATGTCACAATCATTTATTGTCATTCGATATATTATAACAGCTAAATGAATAGATCTTATAATAGTATTTAGTTTGTGAATCTAAACCCACTTTAAACTACTCCGTTATAACACTTTATATTTTTTGGCATTTCGTCTGAATTTTTAGCAGTAAACTTATTATTTTATCTACCTGAATCCTTACTGTTCTTTATCGAACATAGTAATTAACATTCTGTCAAATTATGTTACACACTCAGTCAAGAACTTTCAGCAATCAATCCACGAAAATCATTACAACGCTACAAGTTGACTGCCAATTGACACAATAATTCTTAATCGTACTGAATATTAAACAGTTGGGATCAAGATGTACAATATGTGATAGAAGTAGGATAAACTAACCACAGTACATGCACTTTTGCAACATAACAGCGGTTTGTTCTTACACTGAGATGCCTGGCAACAGGAGATCCATATCATAACTTTATGTATTTGTTTAAAATTTCAGTACCAACCATATCCAGAATTGTACCAGAAGTGTGTGAAGCCTTAATTGAAGTTTTACATCCCAACGTAAAAGTAAGTATATAGCTAATGCAAAAATGCCAACCCTAAAAGCTTTGTTATCTGTTGCTTGTCATCGAGGTTTATGTATTGAACAAATGGATGTTCAAACTGCTTTTTTGAATGGAGAAATCAATTCTGAAGTTTACGTTTATCAACCCGAAGGTTTTATATTAGAGCAAAATAAAGTATGCTTGTTAAAAAAGGCCTTATATGGTTTACGAGAAAGTCCTAGAGCATGGTATGAGTGCTTTCATAATTACATAAGCTTTCTTGGGTTTTACAGATCAAAGTATGATAATTGTTTGTACATAAAAACATTAGGAACCATACAAATCTACATCATATTGTATGTTGATGATATGCTTATTTGTAGTTCAAGCTATAATGATTTGATTGAAATTAAACAGAAATTAAGCCAAAGGTTTGAAATGAAAGATTTAGGGAAAATAAAAACTTTTTTGGGTATCGAAGTAGAGTATGTTCAAGACAGGAAAGTTATGAGTTTAAGTCAGAAAACATATATTAAATCACTTGCAAAAAGATATGATATTGTAGAAAGTAAAAGTTACAAAACGCCTATTGAAATGAATTTAAAACTTGAACCAGCAGAATCATGTGATTCAAATGTTAAATATAGAAATTTAATAGGAGCTTTATTGTACATAAGTCAGGGAACTAGACCAGACATTTCATTTGCTGTAAATTATTTAAGTGGTTTTCAAAATTGTTACTCAAAAACTCATCTTAAATATGCGTTACGTATTCTCAAATATTTATATGGTACAAGAAGTTTAAAACTAAGTTTTGATGATTCTGATAATATTCCAATAGTCTGCTTTGTTGATGCGGATTGGGCCGGTGACATAATTGATAGAAAATCGCGAAGCGGAATTTTGATTTATATTTTAGGTAATCCCGTGTTGTGGATCTCGCGAAAGCAAAAGATAGTAACAAGATCGTCATGTCATGCGGAATATATTGCACTTGCCGATGCAGTAAATGAGTTACTTTTCTTAAAACGAATTGCGGAGGATTTATCAGTTACTTTTATTCATCCAATTAAAATTTATGAGGATAACTCTGGTGCAAAAGATTTAGCCATGAATGGAAATTTCACAAAGAATAGTAAACACATTGATATAGGATATCATTATGTAAATGATTATGTCAAGAAAAATGTAATTGAAGTTTGTAAAGTTAATTCTGAAAATCAATTAGCAGATATACTCACTAAGTCTTTAGGTTGTGTTCGTTTTGAAAAGTTGAGATCTTTGTTAAATCTAATGTAAGCAGATATGCATTAAGTAGGTATTTAACATTTTTGTTTACTGTTAAATTTATGAAACTTTTGTTACTCCTAAAAGAAAGGAGGTATGTTAAAATAGAGGTGTTGATTTAGTGTTCTTTTAGGATAATATTTATATATTAATAAAATAGTTAGCTTGGTAACAATATTAGTTAGTAACCATGACTATGTAAAAAATGTAAAACTGTATTAGTAAATAAAATGTTGTTGATAGTAGACGTGTATCTAATTTAACATTATTTAACAGTAACTAATTGTAACAGTTTATTGGATATACAAAATGAGTACTTAAAATATCAAAATAAAAACTAAAATTTATTAAAAACTAACTTTGTTCATTGCAATGTAAGTCAGTATTTACAGAAGAATTGCTTGATCCTATGCTAGGTGGATTTGAATAAAGCATACTGTTGTGTCGTATTGTCGCAGGATAATCATTAACATTTGAGCAGGATGGAACTGCAGAAGTGGTGCTAATTGGCGGTACATCGTAATTGCCAAGTTCAGCAGAATATAATAAATTGTTGATATGATGCTGAAAGACGTATTAAAAAGTAAATAGTTGTATATTATATACCTACCAAGGTAGAGAAGATGTTTCTCTCAGCCGAGCCGGTTCATTAATAATTTAACAAGTTTCACTGATTTATTCATTTTCCCTTCTATGGCCGTTTCGAAATTACTGTCTCTTTCAGAAAGAGTACATAATATTGAAGACTATGGAAACACTGAAGTGCCGAGGACCAATCCATCCCGTACTACACCATGGATATGGATTAGTAAACCCGAAAAGGGTAGGCCATAACTCTCAGGGTTATAGTGACGCTTAACCCTCCACCGCTCGCGCTAAATTTTGAAACATTTGTGCTCGCGCACGGACTGCTACTCCGTGATGCTTAATTAGCCTGATTGTTTAAATTTTAGTTGAAAGTTTGACACAACTGGTCATAGTTTGTTGTATTTATTTGTAAACTTACATTCAAGACGTGTTAAATTTGTTTTTGATGGCCTTTAAGGCAGAAAAATGAAATTATGTAAGTATACATTATTTGTTACATATAAAAATAACTGCCATAAAGTACGCCATACTTATATTATTATATATTTTTTAACTATTACAGTGGTTAATTAAAGTGCAAAAACAGTAGTATTTTCTTAAGTTCAGATTAATAATTAGTCAATTAAAACTTTTCCGATTCTGTTGTTCTCACTGATTTCAAAACAGTCCCTGCACATTATAACAGAATGTTCTAAACATAAATATCTTGCCCATGGTTTCCAAAGTATTTTGTGCCCCCATTTTTCTTCCAATTACATTTAGAAGAACGCCCTTTTCCATCAGAATTAGGATATACAGGAGTTGTTTATTGCACAAAAAGTAAAACGCAAGTGCTCGCACACGGAGTAGCAATCCGTGTTCTTAAATATTCTGGTTATTGTCTACCATAGACAATAAATTTGGCCACCTGATGCTAAATGACATCCCGTCGAAAGGTACATAAAGGGTCATTGTTCTTAAACCAATAGTTACAGAAATAAACAAAAATTCTGCAGCGCCCGGACTGTGAGTCCGTGCGCGAGCGGCGGAGGGTTAATAAGTATGTAAATATAAAATTATTATGTACTCTTCCTGAAGAATGCAATAATGCCAAAACGGCCGTAGAGGACGAAAATGATTAATAAATAATTATTATACCTGTATTGTGCTTCGTGCGTATGGTGTTCGTAAATTTCGAATTTTTCTGGCAAGTAGGTCCCCGAAAACATCAAATTCGTCCGCTGATCGAGCTTCTTTTCGTTCTTTATACATATTATTCATCATAGCAAGCACTGCATTTGCTTCTGAATTTGAATCTTTTACACATTTAGCCTTGGACTTAGCACAATTTTCAGGAGGTTTCTCTGGTAGGCTGATCTCTTCGTTGTCGTTTATAGAATCTTGCTCTTGCTCTTGGTGAACAGGCGTTTCACTGTCACCAAGAGATTGACTTTCATCTTCTGACAAGGACGAGTCACTCATGTTCTGAAACAAAAACAGTAAAAGTATAGAACGATACCTACAATAGTTATACGAAGGCTGTTCTCTTTCCGCTGAGCCTATCTATTAGGGCCATTAAAATTTGCAACAAAACTAGTTGTTTACAAGTTTAATGACAGTGACAGTTGACAAATATACTTGAATATTTTAAAATATATAAGCTTAAAGTAATCCTTTTCACAAGAAATCATGGAATTAAACAGAGAACATTATCGAGCTGACATTTTTTACAATTTCAAACGTGGCTTAAGCCGTAAACAATGTTTTAAGGAAATCAATGGAGTATTTATTGATAAGTCGTGTTCTTTAGCTACCATAAAGCGGTGGTACAATGAATTTCAACGTGGTCGACTTTCGTTAAATGACAGTTTTTCGAGCTCCTAAGCCAAAAACAGCCATTACCGAAAAGAATATTGGTCTTATTCGGAACATAATTGAAGAGGACCGGCATGTTACTGTAAGGAGCATTCCAGCAACTCTAAAGATTGGTGTGAAAGCAATTTTACACAAACATTACAAATTACTGCTTGTTTTTTACAACATAGTTATACTAAATTACTGATAATTTTGTATAATAAAAATACCTGTGTTAATGAATCTTCAAGTACACTTTCTTTTCCTACTCTTGGTTTGTTTTTGTCATGGAGGAAGCTCATCAAATTGTAAGCAAACCACTTAGGACGAAAATTGTAGGCTGCTCCAGACTTATTAAATTTTTTATAATTACGTCTTTCTCTTCTATACTGTGTATTTATGTTTGTCAATTTTCTTTCAATCTCAAGCGCTGATACATTAAACATTCTTGCTAATTCTTCTAAAGCATCCTTTTTTTTTAAACGGTTCTTATAATCTGCATGTTTTGGATTCCACAAGAAATTATAATTTTGGTAACCCTCAATTAAATTACACGTTTCCTCCATAGTCCACACTTTCTTAACTGTATTCTAAAAGTACAATTGCATTTCAAAGATTACTAACAAATAAAACATGTCTATAAATAATTTTTTTAATAATCAAAAAGATATTTATGTACATGCAAATGTATCAGCTGATTAAATTTATTAAATATGTATTCACTGCTATATGCAAACTAAAATTATAGACTGAACCACAATTTTATTAAAGCAGTGTTTAAACAAATTTCAAACATATGTTTACACCAAACGAACAACAGTCCGGAAACCGTTGGGACATGGCCCGAGTTTGTAAAAACTCAAACTTCGGACTAATTTGTCCTGAGACTTCGATTTTTGTTCGCGAACTGTTACAAACAAACCGAGTCCGTGCCTTGTTTCTGTTTGTCCGTTTGGTGGAAACCCGGCATTGCAATCACAAACTACATAGCGAATGGTTTTTCTACATGCATTTTTGTTTCAAACCGTCTTTACGTACATTCCGGTATTCGCGTAAATCACAAGGAAATGGTTTTTCCCCTGCATGAATATTCACATGCCTTTTGAGTTTGGCTATATATGCACTTTTATATTCACATAAATTACATGTAAAAGTGTTCGCTTTATTTTTATTTTGGTCATCCTCGTCAACTGAATCAGTAGTTTCAACTATTATTTTGTCTATTTCATGTGCACTACTGTTTATACTTGCAGTTTCCTTCCTTGTATTTCGTCCAAAATTTTGGCTAATATTGGTGTTAGTTTCATTTAAGTTATGTTTTTGTTCGGTATTGTAAAGGGTATCGTCACGGAATTCACTTTTCATATTGTCCAAGTAGGCTTCAAGATTTATTTCTTCTTTGATGATATCCAAATCCAAATCATACTTCTGGTTAGCCTTTGAATTTATTTCAGACATATTCTGTAATAATATAAATTACAAAGGGTATTACAAATAGCGTTTGGTAACTAATGACTAACCTGTAGTTATTTAAAAATAGATATTACACAAATGTAATCTGCAAACACACACACAAACACAAAAAACATGTAAACTGTACTTGTAAAGTTGTAAACAACCTCTTTTTAATCCGGTGAACAATAAATAGGTTAACTTGTGGAGGTGGTTATTATATCGGCACCGTACACGATCTACATCTAATTGCTTATGAATTTTTCCTATAAAATAAAAAGTGGACTCTTAATCGATCCTAAGAGTTCTGGCTAATTTGAGATCAATAAAGAACACAGCGACACAAAAATTTAGGTGCAAAGAAATTTCTAAATCTAATGTACTTCTTTTTTAATTCCCACAGGTACCGGCTGAATACAGGGTGTTTACGGTCTTCTCTATATCCTTTTATAAAGGGACGATAGTACAGGTCAAAAGGAGTCGATAAAGTAGGTACTGAAAAAACAATAAGGGTGTCATGGTGATTGCTAGTAATTGATGTATAATAACAGTAAATAAACAATTGGAATTTGATTTTAATAAAAATGTTTTAAATCAGTGTAAAACATGTGTATAACACTATGTAAGGAGTATTTTGAGAATGAATGGTTTATACATTCAAATACGAGAACATATTCGTCCTATATAAATGAACAACCCTATTTTCACCTGCTCTGAATATAAGGACATAGTTTGTACAGAAATTGTAAAAGCCGTTGTTAAGACCACGGCCAACTTCATTCATATCCACTAACGTGTATATATGGCCGTCCCAATTCCATTTCTAAATATTTTTGACAGGTCCTCCTGTCAGCGCCCTCTCCGGCATTTAAACTATGTAATAGATGTCGCCACAGGGAGTACCAATGGCCTACTTTCTTAAAACCTGTTTTTAGCTGAATTGGAACGGCCATATATATATACACGTTAGTGCATATGAATGAAGTTGGTCGTGGTTAAGACAGGATCGACTGACATTAATATCATAGTCAAATTTTCACCTAGAGAGGTCGCCATCTATAGAGTGCAAATCTGTAAAACTGATAAAGTGTAAAAAATTCGAAACGAAGTCCCTATTGATACAGGATACAGTTGAACTTGATGAAAGTTGTAAGTGTTGCCAGAATTGGTAAACATAAAAAGTTAACAATTAACAATGAAATAATCGGATGTTGCACTAACGAACGCCTGCGCTATTTCTTTTTCTTTCTAGCTAGGCAACCCCAATAAGCTATGTTATTTTGGGTTTACAAGCGCATCTTTCAAACTGAGTTTAATTTGAGTTTTAAGTATCCGTCGGTGTGACAATTTTGTTTTACATTTTAAAAGATGCTTCACTTAATAATGAAGAAAAGGTGAAAGATAAACATCTTGCAGAGGCACAAGAAAGATACCATCAAAAACGTGAAGATAAAGAAAGAAGCAGATCTTCGGAGAAAACAGAAGTTATTATGTTAGACCTTCAAAAGTGTCTTTCAACGCCTTACCTCACAATTAGTCACAAATAATCAAAGCTTTTATCTACTAAAATTGTGAGCTTTAAATCTAACAATCTATAATGCCTCACAGAAAAAGTCATATTGTATGGTATGGGATGAATCTCAAGCCGGTAGAGGAGGACATAAAATCGCTTCATCCTAAAAGACTGATATAGAAACTCTCATATGGTCGGACCACCGTCTATCTCAAAACAGAAACATCATGATGATATGTTACCTTTGGCTTCTTTAAAAGTAATTCAACATAAAGGGAACTATAAAGAAAGAACCTACCATGTCAATTGTGACGCCATGGGATTGGCCAGTGGCGTAACCAAGGGGGGGCCCAGGGGGCCCAGGCTCCCCTCAAGATAAAAGTTATTAATCAAAACAGTATTTAAGATGTGACCAAAAATGCAGGGTGAGTGTATTATGTTGGGTCCCGTCGAGTGCATATGTATTTCTGACACAATTGTTGACTGGGCCCCCTACAAACTACGTTTCTGGTTACGCTACTGGGATTGGCAACAACTAATACTGTTGTTTATGCCATGAATATTGAAGATTTTAAAAACGTTGAACTTTTGTATTCGTAATATTCGTATCCTATATCTTCCTTTGTAAATCGAAAGTTGACTACAGTAAAAGAATATTTTTTAATTTCAACAGTTGTTTGGCTTGAAGTTCGAGCTTATTCGCCCAGTATTAAACTATAAAACAAACCTAAGCTGTGAAGGTTTTAAAACTTTAAATTTGGCAAGGGCAAAACGAGTGTCAATCAATTTACAAGAAGAATTACCTGCTTCCCGCAATAATCCAAAGGGTGTATCTAAAAAAAGCATGATCATTTAATTTCTTTGTTAAAATGGGTTCCGCTGCAGTTTCGCAATTCTTACAAAAATGTCCCTATTGTTGGACAAGCAGAGGACGAAAAATATGACTAACATTTCTATTAAATTGTTGATTATGTTATAGTTATTTTTTGTTTTCTTTTTGTATCAGTTTTAGTTTTTTTAGACTATCATTATCCTTTGTACTTTTACTTTATTATTAGCACTATTACGTTATTTGAATAAATAGTTGAAATTTACACGCACTTACAATTTCTTGAACATACCCTACCTGTCGTTTTATGTATAAGTAAATAATCTTAAGTTCCAAAATTAATTCACAGGTATATCGTGCGTTCCTGACAAAGCCTTATTGTAAAAGTTTGCTTCTCTTGTATATAAATAAACTATAAAACTAAGATTTGTCTATTTCGGGTGTTTTTGTAAAATACACTTTTTGGTTTGTGATTTTTTACTTTTACCTCTAGGGTAGATTTAAGACTTTTTAATCATCTGGTATAATCGCCTACGGCGCCGATATAATAACCACCTCCAAAACGCTCGTTCACCAGGTTTTACACCATGCTCCGGGTTAAGAATACGTATTCGTTATTGTCGGTTTGTTTAGGTTTTTTCTGTGGTTTACGTTTAATGTTTTGTGTGGGTTATTACAGGTTAGTTGCTAGTTACCAAACCCTATTTCTAATACTCTTTGTGATTTGATTATTACAGCCAATGTCTGAAATAAATTCAAAGGCTAACCTCGAATATGATTTTGATTTGGGTATCATCAAAGAAGAAATCAAACTTGAATCCGACTTGGACGATATAGATAGTGAATTCGATGACGATATCCTTTACAATACTGAACAAAAACATAAGTCAAATGAAAGTAGCAACAATATTAGACAAACTACTTCTAAGAAGCATTTCGAACAGCATTTGTGTACTCATACGGGAGAAAAACCATTTGCTTGTAATTTATGTGAATACACGATTATAACTGAAAGAAATTTGAAACAACATGTGAGTAGTCATACAGAAGAAAAACTGTTGCTTGTAATTTATGTGAATATAGGAATGTAACTAAAAACGATCAGAAATTGCATTCATACCAATACAAATGTAAAGAAGTAGTTGGGGTTAAAAGTGACTAATAAGGGCCGGTCTTTCCAACTCCTAATAAAGTCGCAAATAACTACTGAGCAAATAAATATATTAGCTAGTTTTATTAGGGAGATATCTCCATTCAAACTTATTTACTGAATAACTATCTGCCAAACAAATGCAAGTGTAAACGTTTTTCTTATGTTGGTACTAAGTAAAATCAAACCAGATCTTGTTTGCGACAACTTCAGTAGATTTTGAAAGACAAAGATAGCCATCTATTGTCATTCACGAATAAGAGAAGGATGGCAGATTATTTACAAATTTTTTAAATTTCGGACCGTATTTATTTAATTCCTATTGTTAAAACTTAAACATTTTTTACATTATTCCGGCAAACATTCATGAACCACATGTTGTTACTTCGTTTAAGTGCAACAGTTTTAAAAAAAAATACTTTTAGCTTAATATCTATATTGTAAAAAAATCTAAAATTCTGTAAGTACCAATTCCAGATTAATGTATAAATTTTTCTACCACGTGTTGCATAAGGTAAATTTTTTACACTATATTTATTTACAGACTAATAGAATGAACACTACAACAGAGAGAAGAAAGCGAGCCGCAAATTTCTCTGAACTGGAGGTAAAAATGTTAGTAGATATGTTACTTGAACATATAAAAGTTTTAGAAAACAAACAAAGTGATGCCACTTCTTGGAAACAGAAGACGGCAACTTGGGAAACTATAGCAACCCAATTTAACAATTTGACAGGTAATCTTAATCGTACAGCCAAAGAGTTACGGCAAAAGTACGATGGTCTTAAACGTAATATTAAAAAAAAAAAACAAAGCCGTAACAAGTTTGAAATTTTTAAAACCGAAGGAGGTTCTCCAGATACACAGGATTTGACAGATTACGAAGCTAAATTACTGCCATATATTTACCAAAGTGTGGAAGGTTTGCCTGCACAAAATGATTGCGATGATATTTTAATAAGTAAGCAAATACACCAAAATTTTAATTAATATTCGTCAATAAATACGATAGATAATTCCTAGTTCCAGATAAACAAAATACAGAAAATTTGCTTCCAATTGCTGTGACTGCCACATCGGATTCTTCAATGTCATCTTCCAACCTTGCGATTGCACCAAGCCCCACAATCGAAGGAACTGTAGAAGACAAAAGTGAAGGCATTTCTTTTGGAGAATATACTCTAAACGAATGTAATGTTTTGGAACCAGTTCATGAACCTAAGAAAGCAAGAAATGAGGTTAATAAAAAATACAAGGCTATATGTGACAATTTAATTAAATTCAAATTTTTTAGTTTACATCAGATGAGAGCTGTTCGACATGGTCAGTGGCAAAATTAAAAACCCCTAAACATAAAATACTGAACAATAAAAAAGTGAAGAAAAATACAAGTGACGTAAGTTTATTAAATAATAAGATAAAAGTGGTTGCCGATGCAAGAAAAGAATTAATTCTTCTACAAACTGAAACGGCAAGAAATGAAGAAGAACGTCTGCAAAAAGAACATGAAAAGAAAATTGAGAATTTGGAATTGCAACGTCAGGTTATAATAAAGCAAGAAGCAAGAAATAATGCAGAATTTAAATTAAAGGAAGAATTACTGAGATTACAGATAGAACACCAAAAACTGTTAATTTATAATATTTAGTATATACTAAACTGTATATTTTTTCTTTCATTTTATAAGTTATATTTACATGTATGATTTAGTTGTAGACGTATATACTTTAGTGTTTTAAATTTGTTATTTATTTATTCTTTTTTATGTTATTTTGACGATAGCCTTCTATTGCTTTATATTTTACTGCAATATGTACACCCGGGCAGTGATGAAAAGCAGCACTATGCTGATTCTCGCCCTTTAGAAATACAGTCAAACTTCGATAACTCGAAACAAATTGGTTGGCGTTAGCGTCAAGGGTGAGAATTATGTGTAATTTTTACTTGATAACTCGAATATCTTAATAACTCGTACAGAATATTTGGCGCCACCTTCGATAAGTCGAATTTTCTGGGAATCGTTGAGCGTTTTGCGTTCGTATTTAAAAACCAATGAACATACAACTGATTCTCTGTATAATGGTTTAAATAACATTGAACCCTTGACCATAATATGTCCTCTCCTCTGCCCCTGCCTTATTGTTACACCGATTAAGAAATCGTAGCTTTTATTTTAGTTTCTTTGCCGTCACCAGCGAACTAATTTATTGTTTAATTATTAAATTGCCCTGCTGCTAAGAGTAGACAAAACAATAATGCATTCGTTCAGAAATGTGTTTACAAACCCTAAATTCTGGGTGATTAATTAGTCATGGACATCAAACTTTTTGAATTCGGGGTATTAATTATTTTCAATGTAAAATATTTTTAATATTTATATGTTTCAGACGAGAAATTTTAGAAAAATGCTAGATTTCAGGTTATAAACTTTTTTGGTATTTTTTAAGCAAACTTAAAATGAAATAAGTTAGATTTACCTTAAAATAAGTAGTCATGAATGATAAATTTAAATAAAGTCGGCGAAATATTCGGTTATGCCGAATTTCACCTCTATAAAATAATATATACATATTATGTATTTTATTTAATAACCCGAAGTCTTGATAACGCGAACTTTTTTTCTGGCAAGTCATGGTTCGAGTTATCGAAGTTCGACTGTAGTTGCTGTTTCTAATAAAGATTATTATTATTATAACAGTAAATATATCACAGAATAGGTCATATGTATATTATTTTTTAAATTTATTAATACAAAATTTTGTTAAATAATAATTGTACCTAAATATACGCCCATTAACAAACAAACATATGTTGCTGTCATACTGTAACTACGAAAATTGTAAATTATATGTTCACTTTAAATTAATAGTTATTTATGTAATAAGGATCATAATGATCGTTTATGATCCGAATTACATACAAAATTTTATATGCTGGCGTAAATTAAAGGCATTGTCAACTTATGCAACATATTTAGTAAATATCAAAATACGTTAGTTAAAATACTCGTAAAAGTACCCGCATTGGTAGAATTTCAATATCTTTGATAATAACCACAATAAACGGGTAGAGAGAATTCAGATCCTACATACGTGACATCACTGGTGTCGACCTCCGGAGGCTGCTACACAACGAACATAACCTAAAAACACGGCAATATAACCTAAATTTAGCGTTGTACTTGTAGCTATGCTAGAGCTTTTACCGGCGACCGACATAGGTGACGTCATAGCTTAAACTTTTAGCTCCCATAACACGGTAACGAATTAAAATTCGGCCGAAAATTTTGCAAAGGCGCAATACTCAGTTTACTCAATCAAATTATAAAATAAAAAAAAAATCGACTTTTCATAAGTTGACAATGCCTTTAATGAGAAAATATACATTATTAAATTTGGTGTTGTCCCAAAAAATTAAATCTAAAAATCAGATATGCTGTTTTTGTTCTGTTTGTACGGAGTTATGGTAACCACATAGTAACAAATTATTTTACTTGTTTACAAATAAACAAGCTTTCACAATTTCTGGCAAAAAATGAGTGATTCTGAAGATAGTTTGCCTTCTGATATAGAAGAATCAGCGCAAAATGTTGTTTCATCACTTTTACCATAAAAATCTAAAGCAATTTATGAAATGACGTTCAATCGTTGCGAGGAATGGTGCATAAAGAAGAAGGTGAAAAACATTATAAATGAGAAAGTGTTACTGGCATATTTTGGAGAATTGGCCAATAAGAGAAAATCCTCGTCCCTTTGGTCTTATTACTCCATGTTACGAAGTGTTTTGTCCATTAAGAAGAAAATTGACATTAGCAAATATATACATCTTGTCGCATTTTTGAAGCGGAAATCCGAAGGATATAGAGCGAAGAAGTCCAGAATTTTTACCAAGAAGACATCCTAAAGTTTTTGTTAGAAGCAGATGAATGATGAACAGTTTTTAATGATAAAGGTAAAAAATCAATCAAAACAATATTTTTTTCCATAATTTAATCAATCTTTTATATTTAGGTAGTGCTCATTATTGGATTAATAAGTGGAGCATGTAGAAGGGAAGAACTAAAGGATTTACTTATAGAAAATATAACTGTTCAAGGTCAAGCTTTTCGAATTGTTATTCCCAACACAAAAACTAAAATTGCTCGGGAATTTTTTGTTACATCTGGAAGTGTTGTAGGTGTGAATATGGTAGAATTTATTAGGAAATATGCTGCCTTGCGTCCAAAGCTTACCGCCCATTCTCGTTTTTTTATAGCATATAAAAAAAATAAATGTACAACGCAACCAGTAGGAATTCACACATTTGGAAATGTGCCTAAACTCATCGCTGCGTTTCTTAAACTTTCTAACCCGGAGGAATATACTGGCCACTGTTTTAGGAGATTTTCCGCCTCCTTGTTAGCAGATATTCAAACTGTCAAACGTCATGGAGGATGGAAAAGTAATACCGTTCCTGAAGGATACATTGAAAATTCCGCTGAGAATAAGAAAAAAATATCTGCAGCAATTCTGGGTAAACAGAATATTCAAAACAATGTTCAAATTAATAATCAAAAAAATGAAACACTTTCGACATCATTGCCTGGTGTTACAGTTACAAATTGTAGAGAATGTATTATAAATGTTTACAAACAATGATTGAACTGTAATGAAATAAAACTTGTTTCTGCGAATTTCATTGTTGTTTACATAATTTGATTCACTGAGTACCATAATGGATTCATTATGGTCCTTGGACTTCTTGTAGCATTGGGCACGTTCAGCCGGGACTAGCGCTAGCCTAGCGAAGATTTGTTTACACTAGCGGTCGCCATTTTTCGAAGCGAAGTCATTTGACCTTCGCCGTTCAGCCGGTTGCTACCGCTACTATGTAGCGCTAGGCTAGCGGTACCCGGCTGAACGCGCCCATTATACTGTGATGTAGTGCTGTCAATTCAATAACAAAAAAATGCACCAGATATTTCAATTTAGTGCTTTTCCTAGTTGTGAATAGATAGTACTGTTTTATTATTGGGAAATTTTAGAAACAAGTTTTCTGCGAAAATTATTATTTACACTATAAGGATAAGGGGATTATCAGTGCCTAGCGCACTTTGAATTGTTAGGGCCACTTCAGCCTTTGCTTAAGTTTCATTCGAGGATAAATACCTGTAGAAGCCCAGTCATTAGTAAATATTAAAAGGAAAGTTAAAATTTAAAAACTGGGCTTGGGCTTTCAGATTAACTTGTAAAACGGTATTGTATGTAAAATCCCGCAATATATTTTTACAAAGAGTATGAATGACTGGTTTGTTTAATGCAAAACTTATGCCGACATCATAAAAGACGTTCTGTGTACGTATATGTTACGGCTAGAAGCCAAACTGCGCCTACAACTACGTCTAGCCGGCTAGAGCTGAGTGCAGCCCGTCGCAAGGTTAGATTAGCATAGTGTTAAGTTTGGTTAGACCTAGTTGTAGCCGCACTTCGGCTTCTAGCCGGAACATATACAATACAACAACAATAATTAAAGTCATAAACACTTAAGAAACCAGCAACACTATTATTTAGTTTTAAAATTCTTATTTTCATATAACTTCGTATTTTTTCTGTTCGTAAAAATTTGCAATAAAAAAAATTCGAGTTACAACCAATGTTTAAACAATATAACAATAACATTTTTATTAACAAAACACAATACAATTATATTAAAGTCATTAAACCTATTTACTAATACTATGTACAAATTACAAAATCACATCTTTGAGGCATCTTAATTGCAATTTTATTAGCTAGAAATGAATTTAAAAGTTAAAAAACAAATGAAGTCTTTTCTAAAGAGACTGTGCATATTTAAACAAATATTTAAGAAAAACTAGTCCACATATGTGCAAATTCTTGATCTGCTGCCCATATTTATTGTAAAGAGCCGTCGAAACATTCCTTACAGGACATCATCAAAAACCTAGTAACAGCTGTAACTTGTATTTGCTGCAGTGTAGCAGAAAACAAACAAAAATACGGTTATTTTAATTTTAAATGCTCCTTTTTTCTAAGGCCAAGAAATTTTTAATACCAACTACCTACTTGTATTTACTTTATATCGGTATGAGTACTCATATGCAATTTCAAATTGTCTTTAGTTACATCCCAATATTCACATAAATTACAAGAAAAAGGTTTTTATCCCCTATGAATATTCATATGTCTTTTCAGATGGTTTTTACTTACGCTCTTATACTCACATAAGTTACAAGTAAATGGTATTTCTCCAGTATGAATACTCATATGCAATTTCAGTGTCCTTTTAGTTATACTTCTGTATTCACATAAATTACAAGCAAATGGTTTTTCTCCAGTATGAATTTTCATATGTAATTTCAGACTGCTTTTAGTTACACTCTTGTATTCACATAAATTACACGCATGTGGTTTTTCTCCAGTATGAATTTTCATATGCAAATTTAGTTTGTTTTTAGTTACACTTCTGTATTCACATAAATTACACGCAAATGGTTTTTCTCCAGTATGAATTTTCATATGCAAATTTAGTTTGCTTTTAGTTACACATCTGTATTCACATAAATTACAAGCAAATGGTTTTTCTCCAGTGTGAATTTTCATATGTAATTTTAGACTGCTTTTAGTTACACTCTTGTATTCACATAAATTACAAGCAAATGGTTTTGCTCCCGTATGAATACGCAAGTGCTGTTCAAAATGACCCTTAGAAGTAGTTCTATATATACATACATTACAAATAAATGGTTTTATTGAATGACTATTTGTATGAGCTTGAAGACGGCATCTTCGAGTCGTGCTAAATTCACAAACATTACATGTAAAACTTTTCCCCTTATTTTTATTCTGGTCATCCTCGCAAACTGTATCAGTTGTTTCAACTTTTATTTTGTCCGTTTCATGTGCACTACTCTCTATAGTTGCAATTTTCTCCTTCACATTTTTTCCAAAACTTTGGCTAATATTGGTATTAGTTTCATTGAAGTTATGTTTTTCTTCGGTATTGTAAAGGATATCGTCATTGAATTCACTTTTGATGGCGTCCACGTAAGGTTCAAGTTTGATTTCTTCTTTGATGATAACCAAATCGAAATCATATTCGAGGTTAGCCTTTGAATTTACTTCAGACATTTTGCTGTAATAATACAAATCGCAAATAGTATTACAATTAGCGTTCGGTAACTAGTGACTAACCTGTAATTATTTAAAACTATAAATTATTATAGTATACAAATTAATGTCATCTCCACACACACAAAACACTAAGAAAAGTGAACAACAGAAAACACGTGAATCACAGACCATTGATGTGAATAAGCAGGGTTGCCAATTTTATTTCATCGCAGTCGCTAACCGGTTTCGTAAAAGTCGCTAATTTGGCACTCAAAGTCCCTAACTTTTGAATGGCTTGCTTAAATTTGCAATATTCAAGGCCAGTACGTCATTCTTGGAATATCATGTTTCAGATTAGGTTAACTCTTGTTATGCCAACTGACCGGACTGACTGTTGACACAATAAACATACATTTTACGGTGATGTTATTAATATGGTGTTCCTACTCCCCACTATTTTCCATATAAAACTTTTGTACTGCATCGTTTGACAGTTCGCGTACTAGTTTAGATATTTGCAGCTAGATGGCGGCACCAAATTTGATATTTTCATAATCATAACCTATTATAAAGCAACGTATTTTTATAAATTTTGCACTTTTCGCAGAAGATACACAAGAACACATAAATATAATATAAACGCTGCAGCTTTAAGAACAAATCGATTTTTTCTTTGAATTAAATATTTCTTCACAAAAGGTTTGCTGCAATGCTGCAAACATAAGCATTTTCATAAATTATTGTTCTCTCAAATGTTTTTCTGGACATTTTCGAAAATCAGGTAAAAAGCACCGGCAAAACATAATACTTTGTGTTCCCAATAGTTGCGATAACATTCAAAATTAAATATTTTGGCAGTTCTTGGTGTCAACATTCAACTGCCATTAGTGCCATCTTACAGCAATTGTGGCAACTAGTACGCATATTGTCGTCGCCTGCGTTGATTCAAAACTTTTTAATCAACGCAGGCGACGCATATTGTCAAAGAACTGAAAGAACACAGTTCACAAACAATCGAAGGAGTGGAGACACCATATTTTAATAACATCACTCATTTTACGTACCGGCTGGGCGCCTTAAGAAAACAACTACAATAACAGGCGACAGGCGTTGCTTAGGACTGTAATCAAATACCTATTTAAAATAACGAACTCAAATTTGCTTTAAGTTTCAGGTGCTTAAGATTACAGAACTACGGTATTTTTGAAATGGCACAAGTCAAAAAACCCAAAATTATAGTTAGATTTTACAAGAAGTAGGCTAAAATAGTCGCTAAATCCTAAAAATTAATTTATGTCGCTAGACGTAGTTCCCAATCCCCTAGATTTAACGACTTTTCCCCCAAATTGGCAACCCTGTGAATAAGCGATAAATAACAAACGACCAGTGTTGCCAACCGTCTAGCGTGTTTCTCCACCACCATGCGCCAATAATTTCGCTAAATTTGTAAAATACCACTATCGCGCGAATTTTCTAGGACAATACAGGCAGTGATCAAAATTAAACGCCGTTTAGTTATTTTCTTAAAAATATGAACACGCATACATGTTAAAATTTTTTAAGCTAGCTAAATATTTCCAAAATTGTACGGTGTCCTTCGGCAAAGTAGTCTTTATTATCACCGTCTGATATAGTTTCTAGGAATGCGAATGCATACTTAAGAAAAATAAAGTAGGATGACCTTACATCAATCCTTCGAATGTTAATTTAAATTTTGTAAGACTGGTGATCCTTCTTTCTGAATTTTTTGGATTGATCAAATTCCACTACTTTTAAAAAAATAAGTTCTTATCGCGGCTACGCCACTAAATTAGAAAGTCCAAAAATTCGCTACAGTAGCGGAATTCCGTTACGGTTGGCAACACCGCAAATAACTTTAGAATAATTTGTGAAAGTGATTATTATATCGGCACCGAAGACGATTATACATAATGATTAAAAAAAAGTCATGTATTATTTAGTTGGCTATGAATTTTTTCTATAAGATAAAAAGTCTTAAATCGATGATAGCTCTGGCTACTTCGAGACCCAATAAAGAACATAGCAGCACCTAAAAATTTATGTGCAAGTACTTTCTACTTCTATATCAACTAAAGATTAATCACCTTGTACCGGTTGAATATAAATGATTGTGACTTTTTCGCTGGTTGATAATACAAAAATTGGCAATATTATAAAACCATCCTGAAAGCTGTTACACCAAATGTCATTGCCTTGTTCGAAACAGCATAGAACGCTGCATTGGTGTACTAAAAGCATATTTTCGTTGTTTGCATACGGAGAGACCACTGCATTATAAGCCACCGATAGCAGGAAAAATAATATATTGTAACATTTTAAAAAGTAAAAATATTGAAGCGGATGCAAACATTGAATATGGTATTAAAAGCAAAGTATATATAAGTTTCGATGTTATAATTAATCCTGTTTTTAGAATACGAAAATGATGATATTCACCAGGGTCACGTAGAAGATGACCAGCTTCTTGCTGAAGGGCGAGCAGTGAGAAATGATTTAATAGCAAATATATTTACTTAAAATAATCATTTCAATTTTTTCTTAATAATAGTATATTGCGTCATAAGGGAAGATATAGGCATATTTCATCCCGAAGATTTCTGCTGCACGAGCGAACGAAGTGAGCGAGGGCAGCAATAGCCGAGGGATGAAATATGCCGTTAGATTCCCGTAGGGCACAAGTTATTTTTCCGCATCCATGAGAAGTTCGTATTAAATAAAAATAGTTATAATATAATACGTACCTATGTTTTTGACATATAACCTCAAATTACACATGTCAAATTTTCGTATTAATAATAACTTCTATAATGAATTTATATAGAAAATAATCGTATTTGCTTGAGTTTTAAAAAATAATTACACTTATCAGTCACTTAAATGAAGATTTTTGTATAATCAAATAATAATTTTGATGCTAAATTCTATCGGTAGATGTCACGTCGATAGCATGCACGGTAAAAACCCGCAAATTTTCATATCGTCCCGCTTTTTCATATTTACCCGCCACCCGCCATTGTTAACCTCAAATGAGATAAATAATCTGTCAATTACATACCATGGATACGGAAAAAAATATTACATTTTATATGTTATATATACATTTCTAATTTAAAATTAAAAATTAAATTTAAAAAAAGCCTTTTTTTTCAAATTCTTCTAGGTTTTTATTTCTCTCTCCTAGAACATTCTAATTATTATCCTCTGTTACCGTAGATTGATCCAAAATCAGGGAAATCGAGGATAATAATGTTCCGTTTGTCCTGCAAGCTTGGATTCTAGTCCTGTCACTGCCACATGAATCTGCTTGCATTTCCATTCTGCTTGCCTTGCAGGAAGATCGTGTATCGCAGGATGGTACTATATCGGAAGAAGTTGTTGCTGTCGATTGTTCTAAAAAAATATTATACTGATAATCAAATTGTAACTAGAAGGCACTGTAGTTCTTACAATGTATAGTACGATATTTGAACTAATTGAATAAAATGTTCTTTTTCTCCAAAGAACATAAATTTATAACTACATATGCTTTTGATGAGATCATTACTGAAACAATGGATTACACAGGACATAGGTATTTCCAGTAATATACAAACTGGTTGGATTTACTAATCTTCTTCATGGTCTAACCTTACAATGGGTTTAGAATAATATCATAAGAAGACCACAATTTATGAAAAATATGAGATGACTGTAAAATACAACTTCTTTATACATAAATTACTTACCCACTTCTTGAATATCCATTAACATTGACAACAATGTTGCCAATTGCATTGATTAAGTTTTCCTCAATGTTTGTAAAAGGCTTCTCAGATGAACCTCTTCCTGTTTGATTTCTCTCCATTTGTATTATGCGAGCCTTTTTTTTCACACTCGACCTCCAATCCGTAAATATCTAATAAAAAGTAAAATGATTGTGCATTCTATTAGGAATGCTTTTCACATTATTATACATTTAAATTACAAGTTAAAAACTTACAGAATTAATTGTTTACTCTGTATTATACTGAATTCAATCAAACTTCTAGCAATGAATGCACATGTAAATAAACTTTAAAGCAATTTTATTCAAAACGTATATTGCCTTGCAACTGTAGTATGTACTTGTAAATTAAATAAAAAGAAAATTATGATTACTCACCCTTTTCCACTGAACTACAGTCTTTTGTGGCCCACCTGTGCTGTTTATCAAGTGGGGATTTTCAGAAGAAAATCTATTGTTTCGGAAGGCTTCATTATTTTCAAGTTCTTCCAAGTTCAGCATATACTGCTGTCTCATAGTTTTAGAACAACATTTATGATAGCGAATTTTTTTAGTAATGTTTTTTCTTACATGAGGGCTTCGAAAATGACAGAAGTCTTGGAGGTGTTCTATGCCCTCGAGTGTGGTTTAAATTTCGTGCTGTGCCATTTACAGACATGCACATTTGTCACAAACACTGCTCTGATAATAGCGTTGAGTGTATTACCTTCTTAGTCGTTCGCAAATGATATTTAAAGAATAGGCCTGTAAGTCACTTTTAACCCCTACTCCTTTAAATTTGTCTCGGTATGAGTACTAATATGCAATTTCAAATCGTCTTTAGTTACACTTCTATGTTCGCATAAATTACAAGCAAATGGTTTTTCCACCATATGAATATTCATATGTTTTTTCAGACTACATTTAGTTACACTCCTATATTCACATAAATTACAAGCAAATGGTTTTCCTCCAGTATGAATTTTCATATGCAATTTTAGACTGCTTTTAGTTACACTCCTGTGTTCGCATAAATTACAAGCAAACGGTTTTTCTCCAGTATGAGTACGGATATGTCTATTCAGCCAACTTTCAGTTACACTCCTATATTCACATAAATTACAGGTAAATGGTTTTTCTCCTGTATGATTACTAGTATGTTTTTTTAAATTGCCTTTACTTGCACTCCTATAATCACATAAATTACAAGCATACGGTTTTTCTTCTGTGTGAATATACATATGTGTTTTTAGATTGCTTTTACTTACACTCTTATATCTACATATATTACACATATGCGGTTTTTCTCCAGTATGAATGCGCATATGCAATTTCAACTTGTTTTTGGTTACAGTCCTGTATTCACATAAATTACAGGCAAACGATTTTTCTCCAGTATGAATTTTCATATGCAATTTCAGAGTGCTTTTAGTTACACTCCTGTGTTCACATAAATTACATGCAAACGGTTTTTCTCCAGTATGAGTACGGATATGTCTATTCAGCCAACTTTTAGTTACAGTCCTATATTCACATAAATTACAGGCAAATGGCTTTTCTCCTGTATGATTACTCATGTGTTTTTTCAGATTGCATTTGCTTACACTCTTATAATCACATACATTGCAGGCAAATGGTTTTTCGCCGGTATGAATTTTCATATGCAATTTCAGATGGCTTTTACTTACACTCCTGTATTCACATAAATTACAGGCAAACTGTTTTTCTCCAGTATGAGTACACAAATGCTGTTCAAAATACCTCTTGTAAGTAGTCATATAGTCACATGCATTACAAATAAATGTTTTCTTTGTTAAATTAATATTTTTAATAGTTTCAAGACCGCATCTACAAGTCATGCTAGATTCACAACCATCACATGTAAAACTTTTCCCTTTATTTTTATTCTGGTCATCCTCATCAACTATATCAGTTGTTTCAACTTTTATTTTGTCCGTTACATGTGTGCTACTCCCTATAGTTGCAGTTTCCTCCCTCGTATTCCGTCCAAAATTTTGGCTAATATTGGTGTTAGTTTCATTGAAGTTATGTTTTTGTTCGGTATTGTAAAGGATATCGTCACCGAATTCACTTTTAATATTGTCTAAGCCTGGTTCAAGTTTGACTTCTTCTTTGATGATAACCAAATCGAAATCATATTCGAGGTTAGTCTTGGAATTTATTTCAGACATTTTGCTGTAATAATTCAAATCACAAACACAAAGAGTATTACAAATAGCGACTAACCTGTAATTATTTAATAATAGATATACAAATGTAATCTGCACTCTCACATACAAAACATCAAACGTGAACCACAAAAACCACGTAAACAAGCGGTCAATAATAAATGAGTGCTTGTCACTTGTCTGCCTGTGGAGGTGGTTATTATGTCGGTACCGTAGACGATTGCTATACAAGATGATTAAAAAGCCTATGTCACACTATCAGTCAGTTTGACAAACTAGACTAAACAAACTGTTTTAATGACGTCACCGTTGTAGTTTGGTCAAATTTTCTAATTTTTAGAAGCGCCTCTATTTTCGTCAGTCGGTTTGATGCGACCTTGCCGTTGATTGGGTAAATTTTAAATTCAATGGAAAGGCGCGAAGAGCGTGGATCATGTGCAGTAAACAAATAAAAACATAACCTAGTAACATTGCGTTTACCCGCACGTTTCGTCTGATTACTGTTATATTTTTAGTAGTTATGAATATTTTTAATTATGTCCTGGACTCGAGAGCAGGTTTTGACCCTTATGGAGTTGTATAGGGCTGAAGAAGTTTTGTACAAACCACAACTTAACCTTAATGTTTAATCAAATTAGATGTATAATCTGACAACAGAGTTTGAAGGTTTTGTCAAACTGGTTACTTGTGACGTCATTAAAACAGTTTGGTTAGTCTAGTTTGTCAAACTGACTGATAGTGTGACAGGCTTAAAAGTCATACACATCTAGTGATCTAGTAGACTAAAATTGATGAGAGCTCTGACTAGTTCGAGATAGGGTTGTCACCCTTCCCGATTTTAAAATACAATGTGATTTTTTAAAAACTCAATTGCAGCGGCCAAATTCTGTCTTAATAACCTTAGAACTGTCTGTATTAAGTCAGAATACGGCCTGCTGCAATTGAGTTTTTAAAAAATCACATTGTATATATTGTAGTGACTTTGGAGAACTGGCGTCTTATTATTTACAGCTTTATGAATTACTTCACGTTGGGTGCGCCAAATTATTGTTTAAGGCCTATCCACATTATGCAGTTTTACTGCATGCAATGAATTGCAAGGTTGCGTTGCGTACACACTATGCATTTCCACGGCAGTTTAATTCGTAGTAATTTGGCAATGCTGCACCAGCAATAATGCCTAAATAGCCCGATAATTCGATGTTTTCGTTCTCATTCGTATTATTTATTTACAAGGTTTGATAAAATCTAGTTACAACACTTTTACGAACACAACGATTACAACATAACCTTCGAACGAACAAGAACAGTAATTAAGTACCAACCAAGGTACCAACTACCAACCAAATAGTTACACTTGCTTTGTATCGAAATATCACTAAAAACTGCTAAAAACATATGTTTGATGCAACAAACTGCGCAGTGTGGACAACGATGCAACTCGCATCCAAGTTGCATGCAGTTTCTAAAAACTGCATAATGTGGATAGGCCTTTAGTGAAAACTAATTTTTAATTAGTCACGTTGGTTCAACAAGTTAACATTATAAATTACCCTTTTTAAATTTAGTTGCTCTTACCTCTAACGGGTCGTCGCGAAGGTTCGTTATTTATAAATTAATTTGACAAAATAAAATTATTCACACAAATTTTTAATGCAGATTTATTTCATTAATAATCCCTACTTAATTCTATCTTAATATTACAATTTTCTCACTCACTATTCAATCCACTTCAGTTTAGTTCTCACCGTGACTTTTCAAAAGAGTTCCAAAATATGTTCACTTCCACGTCTTTTCAATATGATTGCCGCTCCAAATCAAATCCAGTTTATTTCCATTTTGTATTTAATTTATTTCGACTTCCGGTCCAATCCAATTTCGCTTCCAGTTTCTTTTATTATTTTTAACTTTATATTATTATTTTAACTATTTACTGTATCAGAAAATGATTCTGATTATATTTAAACTTTATTTCAAATTAAATATTTATTTTAGATTCAATAATTCGGACGAGCAATTTTATTTGCTTCTTGCCCGTGCAATTACAAATTATTTTCTGTTTATAAATTTGTTTTTTTCTTGTTCTTCAGATTTTTCAAAATGTTTTTAACCATAGCAACTACATTTAGGTACCTACAAAGTTCCTATGATAACCATTTTTAAATTTCTATGACAACCATTTCTAGCTAATTATAATCTAACAATAAATTATTTACATTAACAACTTAATAATTAATCTAGCTATTTAAAATTTATATTACAATTTTTATACAGGGCGTAACAAAAATGGTGGGCTGACTATACACAGGCTGCTTCTACGACTAAAAATAAGGAAAAAAGTTTATACCTATAAACATAATATGTCCTAAAATGGCTTGTTACTGAGTTACAGCTACTTGAACTTTTTCAGTTTTTTATTCAAAAAGATAGGTAACAGAAAACGGAGTTGTTTAATTGAAATCATTATAAATGTTCAAAATGACCTCCAAGGGCAGCAACACTCTGCTGAGGAGCTCGTCGGTTCATGGACTGCCTCACGCGTTCGAAAATTCCTGGTGTGTTCCGAATTTGCTGGCATCCGCCTTCCACTCTCTGACGAACGAGCCATTTTAGGACATATGTTTATATAAACTTTTTTTCTTATTTTTAGTCGTAGAAGCCGCCTGTGTATAGTCTTGTGCTCTGACTGGCTGCGATACAGTTAGCTTTCTGTATAAAAAAGGAAAATCCAATGTCACCCTACGAATGTTTAAACAATATAACAACAACATTTTTATTAACAAAACAAATACAATAAACTTATTTACTATTACTAGAAATTAATTTAAATTTTTATTATTTCTAATTTCTTTTATTACTTTACTTATTTAAACAAATATTTACTCTATATGCTGCCCATATTTACCGTAGTAAAGAGCCATCAAAACATTCCTTACAGGATGTCATCAGAAACTTAGCAACGGCTGTAACTTGTATTTGCTGCAGTATGTGTGAAGAGGGATGGGGGGCTTATTGTGTTGCTGCAGTATAGCACAATACAAAAAAAATGTATTTTAAATTTTAAATGTTTTTTTTAAGGCCAAGTCACTTTTAACCCCAACTACTCCTTTAAATTTGTATCAGTATGAGTACTCATATGCAATTTAACCTTGCTTTTAGCTACACTCCTATATTGACATAAATTACAGGCAAATGGTTTTTCTCCAGTATGAATAAACATATGTGTTTTCAGATTGTTTTTTTTTACACTCTTGTACTCGCATAAATTACAAGCAAATGGTTTTTCTCCAGTATGATTACTCATATGCAATTTCATCTGTTTTTCGGTTATACTCCTGTATTCACACAAATTACAAGCAAACGGTTTTTCTTCACTATGAACAGTCATATGTTGTTTCAGATTGCCTTTAGTTACACTCTTGTAGTTACATAAATTACAAGCAAATGGTTTTTCACCTGTATGATTACTAATATGCGATTTCAACCTGTTTTTGGTTAAACTCCTGTAATCACATAAATCACAAGCAAATAGTTTTTCTCGCGTATGAGTATTCATATGTTGTTTCAGATTGCCTTTAGTTACACTCTTGTATTCACATAATTGACAAGCAAATGGTTTTTTTCCAGTATGAATACGCATGTGTTCATTCAGCAAACTTTTAGATACACTCCTGTATTCACATGTATTACAAGCAAATGGTTTTTCTGCTGTATGATTACTCATATGCCATTTCAGTTGATGTTTGGTTACACTTCTGTATTCACATAAATGACAAGCAAACGGTTTCTCTCCCTTATGAACATTCATGTGTTGCTTCAGACTGCCTTTAGTTACACTCTTGAACTCACATAAATTACAAGCAAATGGTTTTTCTCCAGTATGGATACGCATATGTTCATTCAGCTTGCTTTTAGTTACACTCCAGTATTCACATAAATAACAAGCAAACGGTTTTTCTCCCGTATGAATACACATATGCCGCTCAAAATTCGTCTTAGAACTAGTGCTATATACACATGTATTACAAATAAATGTGTTTTTTGTTAAATGAATATTTTTATGAGTTTGAAGACTGCATTTACAAGTCATACCAAATACACAAACAGCACATGAAAAACTTTGCATTTTATGTTTATTCTGGTCATCCTCGTCATCTGTATCAGTTGTTTCAACTTTTATTTTGTCCGTTTCATATGCGCTACTCCCTGTAGTTGCAGTTTCCTCCTTCGTATTCAGTCTAGAATTTTGGCTAATATTGGTGTTAGTTTCATTGAAGTTATGTTTTTGTTCGGTATTAGAAAGGACATCATCATTAAATTCACTTTTCATATCGTCCAAGTAGGGTTCACGTTTAATTTCTTCTTTGACGATATTGAAATCATATTCGAGGTTAGTTTCATTGCAGTTATGCTTTTGTTCGGTATTAGAAAGGATATCGTCATCGAATTCACTTTTCATATCGTCCATGTAGGGTTCAAGTTTAATTTCTTCTTTGACTATATCCAAATCCAAATTATATTGGAGGTTAGCCTTCGAATTTATTTCAGACATTTTGCTGTAATAATACAAATCACGAGTATTACATATAGCATTTGGTAACTAGTGGCTAACCTGTAATTGTTTTAAAAGTAGATATCCAAATTCCAACTGCACGTGAAGCATATAAACCACGTCAACGAGGGTTCAACAACAAATCTATCAAATATTTTTTTATCTTGGTGAACTTGTGGAGGTGGTTATTATATCGGCACCACAGACCGTTATACAAGATGATTGAAAGTTATTTTATTTGTTAATTATTAAAACTATTTTTGTCAATTAATCCATAACCAGACAAGTAATTTTGGAATTGTTTTTCAGAACCTCTGGTGAAGTGTTAGTGTCAATACTTTTACTTACATTTCTGTAAACGTATTTGATTTCAAAAATATTGCAGCAACTGCTAACGTTTCACTATTGGGTTTTGCCAAAGCACTGAAGTAATAAAATTATAAAAATATCCGTGGAAAACCTACCGAAAAAATTAGAAGTCAAGTCAACACGTTTCACTTAGGTATGTTTGAAATACAGATCGGATACTGCTCACTGTTTCACTGCTTCGGTGACTCAAGTATCGATTATTGTTTTATTAACTTTTTTTTATTACCTACCGATAGAACTTGACTAGTTCTTTAATGCTGGTAACAATAACATTACATCGGAAGCGGTGGAAGAAGAATATTTATAGTTTATTTAAGCTGTTTTTTTTTAAATGTGAGGTGAAAGATGTGTTGCTCACAGCTCACAGTATATGTTAAATTAATAAAAAAGTGAGAAAGTCAAGAACAGTATAATACATAGGATGTGCTAAGCCTAGTAAAGTAATACGCAATTTATTATTGATAAAAAACATTTATTTATAATTTTTCAAAGTATGCCCCTCCACAGTCAATGCATTTTTGCAACCGTGCAAGAAAACTGGAATCGTTCGAGCAGCCGTGTGTGGCCGAGCATTATTCTACGCGAACAAAGCCTACGTACCTTCAAATGTTTGTGTAAAATGGTGTTAATTGCTTTCACACCAATCTTTAGAGTTGCTTGAATACCTACTCCTTACAGTAACATGCAGGTCCTCTTCGATCATGTTCCTAACAAGTCCCATATTCTTTTCGGTAACGGCTGTTTTTGGCTTAGGAACTCGAAAACGGTCAGTTAAGGAAAGTCGACCACGTTAAAATTCATTGTACCACCGCTTTATCGTAGTTTAAGAACACGACTTGTCACCAAATACTCTATTGATTTCTTCAAAACATTGTTTACGGCCTAAGCCACGTTTGAAATTGTAAAAAATCACAGCTCGATAATGTTCTCTGTTTAATCCATGATTTCTTGCGAAAAAGATTACTTTAATGTTATGTATTTTAAAATATTCAAGTATATTTGTCAACCGTCACTGTCATTAAACTTGTAAAGAACTAGCTTCCACTGTCATCATCATCAATTGACATGGAGCAGATACTCGTGGATCAACCCTGGATTACGTCAGGCCCACCCCATGTCAAACAAAATTTGTTGCAAATTTTAATGGTCCTAATAGATAGGCTCAGCGGAAAGACAACAGCCCTCGGATTTCAATATTTCAACAAATACAGCAAGCTGTTAAGAGCTGCTCACTCGCTTCGTTTTCTTGCATTTTTTTCGGTGCGGACATTATCCATATGCTTTTAGAAGCGATTGATCTGAGTTTCACAAACAATAGCATTTGTTCATTAACAATTAACAAAACAAATACAACATTATTAAAGTCTTGAAACCTATTTACTTGTACTAAAAATTACAAAATTACATCTTTGAGGAATCTTGACACAACCTAGGCCCTGCTTGTTAACGGACACTGTCTTCAAATTGGATAGCTCAGTAATTAAAGACAAGAGGCTGAAAGTAATTATTTATTACTAATAAAAAAAAATAAAGAAAATGTCTGTACACAATTGAATTGGGAATTGGGGAAAGCGTGCTAGTGGCGGCAAGGCGGTAGCGACGATGAGGGCGGCGGCAACGGTTAAGACGGCAGTAAAGTCGAAGGTGGCGGGGCGTCGACAATGAGGGACGGTGCGACGAGAGCGCACGGCGTCCGGAAAACGGTGGCGATGGCGAACCTGGGCTTGATCTGGCGAGAAGTGCGGCGAAATGGCGCCGTGGGTTATGGTGTGGCCTCAGCAGTAGAGGGCGGCGTTGGTGGTGGCTGGGAACAGGTAGCGTCTGGCGTCGGGACGCATCGATTGATACCCCACACGGCCTATTTGAGTCGAGCTAGAAAGGGTTTATTGAGGTTTGACGCCTTTCGCGAATAAAGATTGGGCAGTTCTCCGCGAGCTGTGCGGAGGTGGTGTGTGATAGCACGTAGATGTTTATAGAGTTACGGAAGCAATTGACGTGAAGGGAAGTTTGATATTAAGATATAATATACCTGCTTTCTTTTAACTAGATTTAAATAACGGCCACTGCTTATTGCAATTAGAAAGTTTTTACTAGCAATTACGTATTATGAGAGATAATTAGTTCCACTGAACTAAGGGAGAAAAATTTGGTCCTTTTCACACCGCGATAGAGACTTAAGCGGGAGTTCGCAGCTGGCAATTTATGGCGCAGGTCGTTGAACAATGAATTTCTAGAACACTTGTTTTTGGGTTAATAGAAGTGGGGTAATTTAAAATTTTAAAATCCTCGAACGACTATTGAAGAGTTGACACGTCATCGAATCGTCCGATGAAGGGAGAATTTATTGCCACAACTTCTGCTGAAATCAAGTCAAAACTTTATGAAGCAATGGTGCTCCAGAGTATGTATTTCGCTAGACAATGAAAATAACAAATTAAGAGGTATTTACCATCATTCAGTCAACCTAGTTTTTCTGGATACACTTTGAGAACAAAGCTGACTTTTTTAATTCAATAAAATCACAAATGAGAGAAAATTTGATCGAAGTGAAAGAACTGAATTCTGCGACTGATAAAAGAGTTGCCTGTCATTGATATGATAGGGCTTCCGTACAGCATCGTCAATATAAGTTCTGTACAGCATCGTCAATATAAGAATTGTAAAACCTTTTGTGAACCTTACGAAAATTATATGGATACTATTGTTAGCAACAAACCCTTGTCGTGTGATGTGATAGTCCTTGTTGGAGATGGATACAATGATAACATAAATTCTGTTAAAAAAATGGAAAGGATGAAAAGAAAAAGTCTGGCGTAACAAGTTAAGAATTTGAAGTTCAGGATAACATTGAAATTCCGAATTGGCAACAATTTCTTTCTAATAATAGCAATAAAGCCCGACTTATGACCACTATCTCCTCATCCACCGAAACTTCGAAAATAATAGCAAAGTACACTTTTCTCATCACACTGGAGCTGACACTGGAATTTTCGCTATTATTCAGTATTTATCAAACCTGGAATACATATATATATATATATATTATCAGATCCACTCTACCATTGCTGGTGTGTGGTTTACAAACTTAAATACACTTTTAACTTTTTACATTATATACAAATTTAACCCAGTCCTTTTTATTTCTTGCCTTCATTTTAGCTTCATCCCATGTACATCCTCTTCTTTGTAGTATTTCTCCAACTATGTTGTCCCACGTCTTTCTCGGTCTCCCCCTCTTCATCTTTTTCTGTGTTTTAGCTTGCCATATTTGTTTAACAGGTCGTGATTGTTCCATCCGCTGTAGGTGACCCCACCAGCCCAATTGTCTTTGTTCTATAAAATCCATTAATGATTCGATTTCTAGTTCTTGTCGTATTTTTTCGTTTCTTATCTTGTCCATCTTGGTAACTCCTCTGACTCTTCTGAGGTACTTCATCTCTACAGCTTGAAGTTTGCTTTTTTGTCTTTCCGTTAAGACCCACGATTCGCATCCGTTTGTTAAAACTGGTCTAAAAATGGTTTTATATATATTTAGCTTTGTCCTTCTTGATACTTCTCTCTTGTTGATGAAACTAGTATTCATTGCATAATATAACTTTAATGTTTTTGTTATTCTATTGTTTATGTCTATATCTTGTTTCCCTGTGTTTTCTATTTCTACTCCGAGATATTGGAAAGATGTCACCTGTTGTATTATTGTACCCTCTATCTGTATATCCATTATTTCTTTTTGGTCTCCTATTTTCATTACTTTTGTTTTTTCTTTGTTCGTACTCATTCCATACTCCTTTAAGGTCGAGTTCCAGATCTCCAAATTTCGTTGTAGGTCTTTTCCGTTTTCTGCCATTATTATCATATCATCGGCGAATGCTCCTTCTGATATTGTAACTCTTTTCAAGTTTCTATATCCGACCATGATTTTTTTGCTTTTCATTGAGCAGTTATTGATTATATCATCCATGAATATTATAAACAGAATCGGGCTTAATCCACCTCCTTGTCTCAGTCCTTCTCTCGTTTGGAATGTCTCTGATTTCATGTTTTTACTTATAACATAGTTGAAGTTCTTCCTGTACATACTTTTAATTGCTCTTACTAATTTCTCATTTACTCCTCTTCTTTGTAGGCTTTCCCATACTCTGTTCCTTGGCACTCTATCGAATGCCTTCTCCAAGTCAATGAACGCAAATGCAGCTGTTTTATTCTGTGCCAAGTTCTTAGTAATTAGTTGTTTGACAGTGAATATGTGATCTTGGGCACTTTTACCCTTCCTGAAACCACTTTGTGCTTCATTTAAGGTATTCTCAACTTCTTTTCTAAGCCTCTTGTCGAGTATTTTCTCGTATATTTTCATAGGCACACTCAGGAGAGAAATTCCTCTATAGTTATTACATTGTTTCCTATCTCCTTTTTTATAAATTGGTAGGATTATAGCTGTTTCCCAATCTTCAGGTACCTTTTCTTTCTTCCATGCTTTGTTGTACATTTCTAATAATACTTGCTGACCTTTATCTCCCATGTATTTTAACATTTCCATTGTAATGTGGTCATGTCCCGGGGCCTTTCCATTTTTCATTCCTTTTATAGCTTCTGTAAGTTCCTCGATAGTTATTTCTCCGTCCTCACTTACTGGGTTTCTTTTTTCTTCTTCTTTTATCTCTTCCGTCTCTTTATTTTGTTAATCTTCTTCCTTGCTTTGTAATAATTGTTCGAAATATTCTTTCCACCTATTCATTATTTCCTTCTCGTCTGTTAATATTTCTTCTTGTTTATTTTTGATGTAAATATCCTCGTTTTTTCTTCCTTTCCTTATTGTTTTCAGCACCCTATAAAATAGTTTCTGATTATTCTTGCTGTTGTTTTCCATTTTTTGACCAAAATCTATCCAACTCTTCTTCTTTGCTTCTGTCACTATTTCTTTTACTCTTTTCCTTTGTTTCTTGTATTCCTCGTAGTTTCCATCATTCCTGTTCGCAAGGTATGTTTGCCATGTTTGTTTTTTCTTTCTAATCTCTCTTTTTACTTCTTCCGTCCACCAAGCTGTCTGGTTTCTGTTATTGGTTGTTCTTTTAGTTCCACACGATTCTTTCGCTGCCGCAATAATAACTTCTTTTAGTAGTTTCCACAAATCCTCCAAATTTCTACTTGTATTTCTTTTTAGGTTTTGTTCTAATTTCTCTGTTATTAATTGTGTATACTTTTTGCTCGTTTCTTTCTCCTGCAGTTTATACGTTTTAATCGTTTCAAACTCTATCTTCCTCTTGTTTATGTCTTTTGTTTTTATTCTGTTATCTCCTTCTTCTTTCAACTTCGTTATGAGAAGGTGGTGGTCGCTACCTATCTCTGGTCCTCTCCTTACTTTAGTATCTATTACTTTTTTCCTATTATCTCTTTCTACTATTGTATAATCAATGATGGATTTTTCTCTTCTGCTTTCCATTATTCTTGTGAACTTATGTATCTCTTTATGTTGAAACCATGAGTTAGTTATTATCATGTTATTTATTAAGCAAAAGTTTAGTAGCCTCCTCCCGTTGTTATTTCTTGTCTCCTCCCCATGTTTTCCTATTACCATTTTATATTCTTCATCTTGCTTTCCGACTCGGCTGTTAAAATCTCCGATCATATATTTTCTTCCATTGGTGTTTTCCATTACGTTTGATAATTCTTGCCAAAATTTGTCTTTACTCTCTGCTCTCTCGTCTTCATCTGGCCCGTATACCACTATGATCGTCTTCTTATCTTGTGACTTATTTCGCATCTCAATGCTCATTATTCTTTCAGACCAAGGTTCCCATTTATATATCAAGTGTTCCCATTTCTTGTGGATTATGCATCCCACTCCTGCGGCCGCTCTCTTGTTTGCTTCAACTCCGCTGTAAACTAATGTATGTCCATTTTGTAATGATGTTCTTCCATTTCCTTTTTTTTTTGTTTCAGTTATTCCTAGCACTTCTATTCCGGATTTCTCAAATTCTTCTGCTAATTCATATTCCTTTCCATTGATACTTCTGATATTCCATGTTCCTAATTTCCAAACATTATTTTTTTCTTCTTTGCTTTCCGTATTATTATCCATTATCGTATCCTTTTTTCTCGCCTGGTATTTTTCCCTTTTATCCGTCCTAATATTCTTCTTTAGTTTTTTGATTCAAATATTCTCATTTTTCTCTGCTTTTTATCCCATTTCCATTCGTCTCCGTCTATAGTTATTTTATTATATCCTTGTTTAACTATTTTCCCTTTATCTTTTTGTTCCTTAGCCATGATCCTCATTTGCTTCTGTATTTCCCTTTCTTGTTTTGTTAAGTCGTTACTGATATATATCTTTGCTTCTCTATAATTCTTCAGTTTCGACTTGTTTTTCATGATTACTTGTTTGTCTTGTTCATTATTTAATGATATTAAGCATGTCTTTTCTCCTAGTTTGTACATTTCTTTTATTTGAATTTTTATTCCTAGATTTTGTTCTAGGAAGCTCTGTACAGAATTTTTGTTCTCATCTGGGTTTCCCGTCTCTATTTTGAATCCATCAATGACTAAGTTATTTTTTCTCTTATCTTTGTCTAGGCGTTCCACAGTGTCTCTGATAATTGTTAATTCTTCCTTGATTTCCTTGTTTTCTCTTTTTAGGTCTTCATTCTCTATTTTTAATTTCTTAATTTGTTCTGCGTATTCCTTCTGATCCTCTCTGATTTGTTTCATTTCGCCTTTCAGTTCCATATTCATTTGATCTAGTTTTTGCAATATTGCATCCAGCTTATCATCGTTTTTGGTTTGCGTTTTGGAGGGAGTTCTTGGTACTCTTTTGCTCCTTGAAAATACTTCCTGCCCCTCTTCTGATTCATTTCTTCTTCTTTTTGTTCGTTCATCAGTGGAGTAATCATCGGTGCTCTCCATTTTAATTATGCTGTTTTATTTTATTTATTTATTATTATTATTATATATATATATATTTTTTTTTTGTTTTTAATTTTTCTTAGTTCGTCCCTGTTTACTATTTACTACTAACGTTGGGAAGGTTAGCGTTCCGCGCTAAGCGACTGGCCCGGATCGCCTCCTCGAAGGTCACTCGCTTCTCAGGACGCTTATTTCTCTAATTATTCAATTAATTTTCCTCTCACCTGCTTATTTAATGATGTACACTGATACTTTGTAGTTCATATAACTTTTGTTGTTGGTCTCGCGTTTTAAAATCGCTCGAAAACACCTATTTTAGGATTATTTTTCGGAGCGTTATTTACACACAGTTATCTCACGTACCGTACAGGACCGGACCCTGGAATACAGTTGTTTAATAATAGAAGCCACAGACCTGTACGCTGTTCGTTTGCTGCTTGGAACACGAACTTTCTGCTCGCCTAGCAAGGAGGTACAGTTAGTGCAAGCACGTGTAAGTTTAAACGATTTACATGGCCCAGGCTCGGAATTTTTCGACGCAGATCAGCTGTTCGTTTGTAGGTACAATATACTAATTTTTTCCTACAAACGTTTAGGAATTTAACATTCCCGCACGCAAATTGAGTGCGGGAAGTGAGCGGGAATTGGCGTTACTGATAGCAACCATTCTTACTAGATTATTGCTTTAAAAGGAAATGTTCAAATTTGAAAAAAAAACTTACAAGATGATATGAAGCAAAGTTTAGGACGATTCCTAAGCATTTGTAGGAAAAACGTTGTTCATAACACGTGCGGGAAGAGCGATTCCGAAACTCATGCAGGTGCGTTTCGGAATCGATATCTTCCCGCACTTGTTATGAAAACAACTATTACCAAATTTTAATTGCTATTGATGTTTATGTGTCTGTATATGTATACGATTTAGGCAATACAAGAAAGGAAATATGTATTACAATATCAACCAATTTAAGATGTGGTTAACCAGATGGGGGATGGTTTAGCTTACATAATTTCGAAATTGCCAGTTACTTAAAATTTCCCGTGCGGTCAATTGATATGAACGTAATTGAAAATTTTGTCATGAATTAGAAAAGAAGAAAAACGCCAGGTTATACGTACAAAGTTGTAAAATTTCCATATGTCAAGAGCTGTTAAAATGTTAAAAATATTTAATGCGAGATTTTCTACTAGGTAAATATTAAATTAATTATTTGGTTTTGTTAACTTTCAAAGTTGTTGTTCATTTTCAATGGGGCGCGTTAATTTTATTTACATTAAACCATTTCTACTTTTTCAATTAATTCAGAAATACATGCATCGATTTAAAAAAAAATGTCCATAAGATGTACGAAATGCATTCGTTTACAGGTCGCAAAATAGCTGTTCAGAACTTACACCATGATCATGGGCGCCGGCAGGGAGGTGCAAGGGGATGCACTTGCACCCCCCTGGCTTGGAAGAAAACACACAATTTAATTAATTAAATAAGAAGTTGTTTATTGTTATTTGTTTGTTATACATAACTTAATAATAAATAAATGGTTATGTATTTTATACACTTTAGTGTAAACTTCGGGAAAAGTCGTGTGAATAATTATAAGGATGAATAGATATAAATTATATCATACTCGTATAATGTACGAGCCCCGTCCCATTTCAGAATTGGCCCACCTACTGAAATCTTAGTTTTTTGGACACCATCAAAAAATAATAAATATTACATGCTTTTTTTAGGTCCAAAATTAATTAACAGGGCATATTTAATAATATGCAATAGAAAACAACAACTTTAACGTTTCCTTTTAAAATTTGAAACCCGGATGGGTGGCCAGCCTAGTTGGGGGAGGCCTATAACACTGCAGCCAATTAGGCTTATTGTGTTACTGTAGTATAGCACAACACAAAAAAATGCGGTTATCTTAATTTTAAATGCTTTTTCTTAAGGCGAAGTCACTTTTCATTCCAACTATTCCTTTAAATTTGTATCGGTATGATTACTCATATGCAATTTCAACTTGCTTTTAGTTCGTTTTAGTTACACTCCTGTATTCACATAAATTACAGGCAAATGGTTTTTCTCCAGTATGAATACTCATATGTCTTTTCAGATTGTTTTCGTTTATACTCCTGTATTCACATAAATTACAGGCAAACGGTTTTTCTCCAGTATGAATATTCATATGTGTTTTCAGATTGCTTTTTCTTACACTCTTGTATTTACATAATTTACAAGCAAATGGTTTTTCTTCTGTATGTATATGCATATGTCTATTCAGCCAACTTTTAGTTACACTCCTATATTCACATAAGTTACAGGCAAATGGTTTTTCTCCAGTATGATTACTCATATGTAATTTCATCTGTCTTTTAGTTATACTCCTGTATTCACATGAATTACAAGCAAACGGTTTTTCTCCCTTATGAACATTCATATGTTGTTTCAAATTGCCTTTAGTTACACTCTTGTATTCACATAAATTACAAGTAAATGGTTTTTCTCCAGAATGAATTTGCATATGCAATTTCAGCGTGCTTTTAGTTGCACTCCTGTATTCACAGAAATTACAAGCAAACAATTTTTCTCCGGTATGAATACTCATATGTATTTTCAGATTGCTTTTTCTTACACTCTTGTATTCACAAAAATCACAAACAAATGGTTTTTCTTCTGCATGTATACGCATATGTCTACTCAGCCAACTTTTAATTACACTACTATATTCACATAAATTACATGCAAATGGTTTTTCTCCAGTATGATTACCCATATGCACTTTCAGCTGTTTTTTGGTTATACTCCTGTATTCACAGAAATTACAAGCAAACACTTTTTCTCTCGTATGAATACACAAATGCCGTTCAAAATGCCTCTTAGATGTAGTCCTATATAAACATGCATTACAAATAGATGTTTTTTCTGTTAAATGAATATTTTTACGAGTTTGAAGGCTGCATCTACAAGTCATGCTAAATTCACAAACATTGCATGAAAAACTTTTCCTTTTATGTTTATTCTGACCATCCTCGTTATCTGTATCCGTTGTTTCAACTTTTATTTTGTCCATTTCATGTGCGCTACTCCCTATAGTTGTAGTTTCCTCCCTCGTATTTTGTCCAAAATTTGGGCTAATATTGGTGTTAGTTTCATTGCAGTTATGTTTTTGCTCGGAATTGGAAAGGATATCGTTATCGAATTCACTTTTCATATCGCATAAGTAGGGTTCAAGTTGGATTTCTTCTTTGATGATATTCGAATCGAAATCATATTTGAGGTTAGCCTTTGAATTTATTTCAGACATTTTGCTGTGTAATAATACAAATTATAAAGAGTATTACAAATTACGTTTGATAACTAGTGACTAACCTGTAATTATTTAAAAATAGATATCAAAATCTAATCTGTACGCGCACACACATACACAATGCACGTGCAGCACAGCAAAGACAAGAACAAGATAACGAAATTAGTATTTTTACGCTGGTGAAGGTGAGCACTGTAAACACGTAAACAGTAGGTTCACTTGTGGCGGTGGTTATTATATCGGCACCCTAGACGTTTATACAAGATGATTAGAAGTTACTTTTGTCTGTTAAGCCTATGTCACACTATCAGTCAGTTTGACAAACTAGACTAACCAAACTGTTTTAATGACGTCACAAGTAACCAGTTTGACAAAACCTTCAAACTCTGTTGTCAGACTATACATCTAATTTGATTAAACATTAAGGTTAAGTTGTGGTTTGTACAAAACTTCTTCGGCCCTATACAACTCAATAAGGGTCAAAACCTGCTCTCGAGTCCAGGACATAATTAAAAATATTTATAACTACTAAAATATAACAGTAATCAGACGAAAAGCATGAAAAACGTGCGGGTAAACGCAATGTTACTAGGTTATGTTTTTATTTGTTTACTGCACATGTTCCTCGCGCTTCGCGCCTTTCCGTTGAATTTAAAATTTACCCAATCAGCGGCAAGGTCGGATCAAATCGACTGACGAAAATAGAGGCGCCTCTAAAAATTAGAAAATTTGACCAAACTAAAACGGTGACGTCATTAAAACTGTTTGTTTAGTCTAGTTTGTCAAACTGACTGATAGTGTGACATAGGCTTTAAACGAAACAATATTTATTTGTTAATTGAAACTATTTCTGTCAATTAATCCATAAGCAGACAAGTAATTTTTGAATTGTTTTTCAGTACTTCTTGCGAAGTGTTAGTGTCAATACTTTTATTTAAATTTTTGTAAACGTATTTTGATTACAAAAATATTGCAACAACTGCTAGTATTTCCCAATCAGGTTTCGCCAAAGCACTTGAGTAATAATAGTTATTTAAGCATCAAGGGAAGTATAATATTAGATAACTACCTGTTTGGCCAACTGAAATCTAGAATATGGTATTCTAATTACGATGAAATGTCTAATTAAGATTTCAGTTATCTAAATAAGTAGTAGTCTAGTATTGTACGTGGATAAAAATGGCAATATAAAATTTTCATAATTTTTAAATTTCCCTCCAATTCCGACAACAGCACCTCCAGCGACTGTAGTAAGAATTAAAACACGTTCTGCTAAAATTCGGTAGAGTCCGCAATCTATATACCAATATATATCCTTAATCTATGCTTGCGTTTCTTGGTAGTTTTCAAAAGATAAAATGCAAATAGGCGATAAGGACAATAGAGAATTTAGCGTAGATGAAGCGGCAAATATTGCGTGTTTGGAATTACTACCAGAAAAATCGAAAATCCCTTATGAAAAAGCATACAAGTTGTTTAAAAAATGGTGCGCGGAGAAAAACATCTATTCAGTGTAAGAAAACGTGTTTTTGGTGTATTTTTTAGAAAGATCAGTCAAATTAAAATCTCCATCGAGCTTATGGTGTGACATTTACGACAATAAGGATATTTCTAAATATCCAAAGGTATTAGCATTTTTAAAACGAAAAAAATGATGGTTAACAACCTAGAAAGTCAAACGTATTTATATACTATACTCGAAATTAATCTTTTTTTGAATGAAGCTCCTGACGAAATTTATTTGTTAATGAAGGTTGGTTTTTAATATAATCTAATAAATTAGTTCTTTAACTCTTTTTATACCCTAACCCTACTTATCTTAACAAGTTTTTACATTTCAAATAGGTTAGTATCAATTAAGTTCAAACCCGTTCAGATCACTTAGACACTTACAAAACTAAAATTACTGTAACAACACGTAATTCACTTACTTCCCTTGGGGAGTAAGTTTTACCTTACTTCCCTAATATCAGTAAACAAACAGTAAAATCAACTTACCTGCAATGGATATGTCAAAGTAAGTGTAACTTACTAGATGGACATGGAGAAAAATAATAAAAATATCTGTGGAGAACCTACTTACTGACAAAATTAAGTCAATGCAACACGTTTCACTTAGTGTTTGATCGGTTTTTACTGCTCACAATCGTTTCAGTGCTTCGATGGCCCAAGTATCGATTAGTGTTTTATTAACTAATTTGTTTTTGTATTACGCCGATAGAAATCGACTACTTCTTGGAAGCTGACAACATTATCAGAAGCTGTGGAATCTCCAAACGAAGAATATTAAAGTTTAAGCTGTTTTTTTCTAAAACAAATGTGAGGTGAAAGATGTGTTGCTCAAAGAATTTTTTTAAGTAATAAACAAGTGAGCAAAGTGAACAACCGATAATTTTGTGTTTTCAATACAAAATTAGATTTTGTTTATTTCAACAAATAAAGCACGCTATTAAGAGCTGTTCACTCGCTTCGTTTTCTTGCATTTTTCTTTCTGTGCGGGCATTATCCATATGCTTTCAGAAGCGATTGAGCAGAGTTTCATAAACAATAGGTAGCGTTCATTAACAATTAACAAAACAAATACACATACAAACATTATTAAAGTCTTTAAACCTATATTTATTTAATACTAGAAATTACATCTTTGAGGCATCTTAATTGCAATTTTATTAGCTAGAAAGGAATTTAAAAGTTACAAACAAATATTTAAGAAAAACTAGTCCAGATGTGTACAAATTATTCATCTGCTGCCCATATTTATCGTAATAAAGAGCCCAACGGCTATAGTGTGGCACAAAACAAAAAAATTACGGTTATCTTAATTTTAAATGTTCTTTTTTTTAAGGCCAAGTCACTTTTAATCCCAACTGTTCCTTCAAATTTGTCTTGGTATGAGTACTCATATGCAATTTCAGATCGTCTTTAGTTACACTTCTATATGAATATTCTTATGTTTTTTCAGACTGCATTTATTTACACTCCTATATTCACATAAATTACAAGCAAATCAATAAAATAAAAAATTGGAAAATTGAAGAGGAAGAAAGTTACTCAGATCACAGGTTTTTGACGTACAGAAGAATTTTGGAAGTCACTTAATATTGAAAACGAAGAAAGAGATATTAACATCGTAGATAAACATCTGAAAGAAAAATTGAAAGAAGTACCAAATTTCGAGATATATATGGAAAAATACTTCACAGCAATAAATGCCGCCTGTTCTAAGACATTCTATAAGTCAAATCCTAGAAAATACGTAAAGAAAGGAAAGACAGTACCATGGTGGACAGAAGAGTTGGCGATAATGAGGAAAAGAGTTAACGCAATCCGAAAGCGTTTTCAAAGAACCAGAAATAATGAGGATTTCAGGGAAGAAAGAAAACGACAGTATTTGGAAAAAAATCAAGATACATGCAAAAAATCAAAACGAAAAAAATACTGTAATCTTTCAAATAAAAATAACCCTTGGTGTGCAACTGGGAAGACGAGAAGAGGCCTGACTTTAGCACCAATCAAGGAAAAAAGCGGAAATTATACAATACTCTAAAAACGAATGATGTCATTCCCGACGACAGCGATAAAGATGACAATGCAATACGCAGAAGAATAAAATATGAGATTAAAAATTTCATAACTACGCAAGATGGCGAACCATTCAGGAATATATTTATATCAGACTCCAATTATTCACTACAGAGAAATATAAATAATCAGTGTCTAAATAATGCTCACTTTCCCAGAGAATGGAGATCAGTTATAATTGTCCCAATAGTAAAACCTGGTAGAGAAGAATCAGATAAAGCGGGCAAATATCGACCAATAAGTCTATTAAATGCGGAAGACAAGGTATTGAAGAAGTTAATGATCAACAGAATAGTGCGGTACATGAATACAAATGATTTAATGAATGAGAACCAGTATGGTTTTGTTTCAAAGAAGGGAACTACGGAGGCAATAATGGAATTGAAATTGTTCGCAAAAGAAAGTTAAAAAAAAAGAAGTTGTAGTGTGTGTTAGCCTTGATGTTAAAGGTGCATTCAACGCTGCTTGATGGCCAGCCATAATTAAAGCTAGGTATGAAGGATTTCAACTGTCCCAAAAATCTGTACAATCTGGCGAAAAATTACTTTACGGACAGAAGTAAAAGTTGAAAAAATAGTAAACAGAGGATGCACGCAGGGATCATGCAGTGGCCCAGGGTTTTAGAACTTGCAGTACAATTCTTTGTTAAATCTGGAATTCACCAAGTATACGAAGGCAATAGCGTTCGCAGATGACATTATCTTATTAATAACAGGAAGAACAGTAGCAGCAGCAGAGAACATGGCAAACATAGAGTTGGGAAAGATAATGATCTGGCCAAGAAACAACAACATATTAATGAGGACAAATTGCAAGTGATGCCAATCACAAAAAGGAGATCTTTGTTAAGAAAAACAGTAGAAATCTACTTAAACTACAACGTTTTGAAGAAAATCAACACGATGAAATACCTAGGTATACTAGTTGATAACCAGCTTCGATTCGATGAACATGTCGCATACGTTACAAAAAAGTGTTGTGCACTTATAAATAGCTTATCACGATCTGCCAGAATAACATAAGGCATTAGGCAAGAAGCAATAAACACAACCTATAACTTGTCATTTGGAATACCGTTGTGGATAAGTGCCCTGCAGAAGAAAATTAATAAGACCAAAATTAAAAGAGTACAGGAAGCTAATTAATATGAAGATTTTGAAAGGATATAGAACAATATTTTATGATGCTTCGTGTGTCCTTACGGGCAACGCCCCAATAATACTGAAATTATAACAAATAACAATATGAGGACAAAATCGGACAATAAAAATGATTTGGGGCAAAATCAAGTTGAAGATAGATTAAGAAGACGGGAAATAATTAAGGAAATGAAAAATATTAGTGAAGAATAGTGGCAACATGAGTGGACAAGCAGTGACAAAGGCAACATAACAAAATCATTTTTCCCTAGTGACTAAAAACAAAAATACCATAATTCATCAAAATTAACAGCAATGCTTAAGTGGTCATGGTAAAATGAGAAGTTACTTACCTACATAAAATCAAAATCTTGGACAGCTCAATGTGCAAATGTGGAATAGAAGACCAAACTGTGGATCACATGATTGTCTCTTATACCCTATTAGATGGAGAAAGAGAAGAACTAGTAAACAGTATAATCAACAATGATGGACAATGGACTGTTACGAAGGAAGAATTAGTCGGGAAGTATTTACTGTATGTTAAATTTGTAAACTGTTTAATATGAAAATTAGTAAGGTTACATTAGTTTTATAATAAATATTTAGTTAATAGATAGTGATTAATATGTGAGGAATATTATTAAGTTGTAAGTTCAGTACGTAATTACTTAGCTGAAAGTTTAAACAACCTGTAAAGTAAGTTAAATAATAGCATCTAATACATTATTGTAAAATGGGGTATGCTAGAATAAACAAATTAATAAAAAAAAAGCAAAAAGTGGTTTTCCTCCAGTATGAATTTTCATATGCAATTTCAAACTGCTTTTAGTTACACTCCTGTGTTCACATAAATTACATGCAAACGGTTTTTCTCCAGTTATTTTCAGAAACGGTGAAAACCACTTCTGCTAAAATCAAGTTAAAACTTTATGAAGATGAAGCAGTGGTGCTCCAGAGTATGTACTTGTATTTTGCTAGACGATGAAAATAAAAAGTTAAGAGATCTTTACCTACGAATGGTCAAAAGTTATCACCCATCTTTCAGTCAACCTAGTTTTTCTGGATACGCTTTGAAAACAAGGCTGACTTTTTTAATTCCATAAAATCACAAATGAGAGACAAATGGATCGAGGTGAAATCTGCGACTGATACCTTTTGTGAACTTTACAAAAATTATATGGATACTATTGTTAGCAACAAACCCTTGTCGAGTGATGTGATAGTCCTTATTGGAGACAGATATGATGATAACATAAATTCTGTTAAAGAAAAAAAAAGTCTGGTGTAACAAGTTAAGAATTTGAAGTTCAGGATAACATTGAAATTCCTAATTGGCAACCATTTCTTTCTAATAATAGCAATAAAGCCCGACTTGAGACGACTATCTCCTCATCCACTTTGAAAATAGTACCAAAGTGCACTTTTCTCAATCACACTGAAGCTGACACTAGAATCTTTGCTATTATTCAGTATTTATCAAACTTGAAATACAGTCGTATAATAATAACAGAAGCCACAGGTACAGATATTTTTGCTTTATCCCTATATTTTGTATCTAAAATATCTAGATTAACTAACGTTCACAAAATATGGTTAAATAGATTTGACGTATTTATACCGATTTATAGAACTATGCGAGAGTTAACTACTAAGAAAACCATGGATGCTGAAATGAATCTAGGTAATTTATTTTTGTGTACTTATGCTCTGACGGACTGTGATACAGTTAGCTTTCTGTATAAAAAAAGAAAATCACCTTACGAATGTTTAAACAATATAACAACATTTTTATTAACAAAAAAAATACACTATTATTAAAGCCAATAAACCTATTTACTAATACTAGCAATTAATTTAAATTTGTATTTTTAATTTCTTTTATGAAAGTGCAATAATTCCCTGTTGTAGCAGAAACGCTCTTTGAAAGACCTCATTTTAGATTTTTGGTGATGCAACTAAGAAATGTGTGAATCAAGCCTTTATCACTTGCACCTTCAGAGTAATTATTACACCCTAGAAAATCACATCTTTGAGGCGTCTTAAATCTAATTTTATCACTTAAAAAGGAATTTAAAAAATAAACGAAGTATTTTTTAAAGAGACTTCCTTTACTTAAACTTTAAACAAATAGTTAGTCTCGAAGCGTGTAAATTCTTTATATGATGCCCATATTTATCGTAGTAAAGAGCCGTCGAAACATTCCTCACAAGAAGTCATTAAAAACATAGCAATGGCTGTAACTTGTTTCTTGCAGTATGCCTGAAGAGAGTTGGGGAGGCCTATAACACCGCAGCCAATTAGGTTTATTGCGTTGCTGTAGTATAGCACAAAACAAAAAAAAAATACGGTTATCTTAATTTTAAATACTTTTACTTAAGGCAGTCACTTTTCACTGCAACTACTTCTTTAAATTTGTATCGGTATGATCACTCATATGCAATTTCAACTTGCTTTTAGTTACGCTCCTGTATTCACATAAATTACAGGCAAACGGTTTTTCTCCAGTATGAATATTCATATGTCTTTTAAGATTGTTTTCGTTTACACTTTTGTATTCACATAAATTACAGGCAAATGGTTTTTCTCCTGTATGATTACTCATATGGGTTTTCAGCTGACATTTATGTACAGTCTTGTATTCACATAAATTACAAGCAAACTGTTTTTCTCCAGTATGAATATTCATATGTGTTTTCAGATTGCTTTTACTTACACTCTTGTATTCACATAAATTACAGGCAAATGGTTTTTCTCCAGTATGATTACTCATATGCAATTTTATCTGTTTTTTGGTTATACTCCTGTATTCACATAAATTACAAGCAAACTGTTTTTCTCCAGTATGAATATTCATATGTGTTTTCAGATTGCTTTTACTTGCGCTCTTGTATTCACATAAATTACAAGCAAATGGTTTTTCTGCAGTATGAATTTGCATATGCAATTTCAGCTTGTGTTTAGTTACACTCCTGTATTCACATAAATTACAGGTAAACGGTTTTTCTACAGTATGAATTTGCATATGTTGTTTCAGATTGCCTTTAGTTACACTCCTGTATTCACATAAATTACAAGCAAATGGTTTTTCTGCAGTATGAATTTGCATATGCATTTTCAGCTTGTGTTTAGTTACACTCCTGTATTCACATAAATTACAGGCAAACGGTTTTTCTACAGTATGAATTTGCATATGCAATTTCAGATTGCTTTTACTTACACTCCTATATTCACATAAATTACAAGCAAATGGTTTTTCTTCTATATGTATATGCATATGTGCATTCAGCAAACTTTTAATTACACTCCTATATTCACATAAATTACAGGCAAACGGTTTTTCTCCAGTATGATTACTCATATGCAATTTCAGCTGTTTTTTGGTTATACTACTGTATTCACATAAATTACACGCAAATGGTTTTTCTCCAGCATGAATATTCATATGTGTTTTCAGATTGCTTTTATTTACACTCTTGTATTCACATAAATTACAGGCAAAGGGCTTTTCTCCAGTATGATTACTCATATGCAATTTCAGCTGTTTTTTGGTTATACTACTGTATTCACATAAATTACAAGCAAACGGTTTTTCTCGCCTATGAATATTCATATGTCGTTTCAGATTGCGTTTAGTTACACTCTTGTATTCACATAAATTACAAGCAAACGGTTTTTCTCGCATATGAATATTCATATGTCGTTTCAGATTGCGTTTAATTACACTCTTGTATTCACATAAATTACAAGCAAATGGTTTTTCTCCACATGAAAAACTTTTCCTTTTATGTTTATTCTGGTCATCCTCGTTATCTGTATCAGTTCTTTTAACTTTTATTTTGTCCGTTTCATGTGCACTACTCCCTATAGTTGCAGTTTCATTCCTCGTATTCCGTCCAAAATTTTGGCTAATATTGGTGTTAGTTTCATTGCAGTTATGTTTTTGTTCGGAATTGGAAAGGATATCGTCATCGAATTCACTTTTCATATCGTCCAAGTAGGGTTCAAGTTTGATTTCTTCTTTGACGATATCCAAATCAAAATCATATTCGAGGTTAGCCTTTGAATTTATTTCAGACATTTTGCTGTAATAATACAAATTGTAAAGAGTATTACAAATAGCGTTTGGTAACTACTGACTAACCTGTAATTATTTAAAAATAGATATCCAAATGTAATCTGTACACACACACACAAACCACTGCACGTGAAGCACAGAAAACACGTGAGCAAGGGGCAATCAAACACAAATGCGTATTTTTATCCTGGTGACAAATAGGTTAACTTGTGGGGGTGGTTATTATATCGGCACCGTACACGATTATACAAGAAGATTAGAAGTTATTTTTCTCTGTTACACGAAACAATTTTTATTTGTTAATTTATTGAAACTGTTTTTGCCAATTAATCGATATACAGACAAGTAATTTCAGAATTATTTTTCAGTACCTCTTGTGAAGTGCTAGTATCAAAAGTTTTACTTACATTTCTGTAAACGCCTTTGATTTCAAAAATATTGCAACAACTGGTAACGTTTCAAAATTAGGTTTCGCCAAAGCACTGGAGTAATAAAATAACAAAAATACCCATTGAAAACCTACTCACTGAAAAAATTAGAAGTCAACGTTAACACGTTTAACTTAGTGTTTGAAATTTTTCTTCTCTTCTTTGTCGTGTTCTCATGTCTGAGACGTTGTGATGCCATGGTTATGTGCTTTTTCCAACTGTGTTTCTTCATAACTGTGTGTTCTGGGCACCTTTAAGTGAATTCTGCAGTGTAGAGCCTGTTATTTTCTTTATTTGGTCAAGCCATCTTGTAGGTGATCGCGTGATCGGCCTCTTAGTCTAGAAGCCTACCCTCTATCTTTCCTTGTACAATGAGCTTTTCTAAACTGTCGGTATCTCTTCGAACTATATGGTAAAAATATTATAAGATTTGTGGCCGGAAAATCGTGGAAAATCTGTCTGTCACTCCTATTTCCTTTAATACTGAAAGGTTGGTGCGTTTTTCGGTCCACAAAACACGGAGCTTTCGACGCCAGCACCACATCTCGAATGCATCCATGCGCTTTAAATCTGACGTTTTAATTGTTCACGATTGTATCCCATATAGGAAAATTGAAAATATTAGTGATTTCACTAGGGCAAGTTTTGTGATTTGTTGGTTTTTTCAAATCTTTGTCAAGTTGGTCATAGCACTACTATGACTCGTTGAAATACGCCTTCTAATTTATTTCTCACATCCTCCTTGGTCACCGATGAAAGATCCCAAATATATAAATTCAGCAACACACTCAATGTCGTTAAGAAGTGTTTTTCGTGGCAGTATATGTTACCTCTATCGATGATCATGAGTTTGGTCTTATTTAAGTTTGTTTCTAAGCCTAAACTTTTACTTTCCTTCGTCACTTGTTCTAACACTTGATGCACTTCGCTCTCATCTCTTGCTATTAGCGTTGTATCATCGGTGTGCCGAAGATTATCTATTAGTAAGATTTTTTCCACCGATCGAAAGGTCGCCTTAAAATCGTCTAAGGCACATCTCATTATGCACTCTCCATATCAATTGAAGAGCCGAGGAGAAAGTATGCAACCCTGCGTTATCAGTTTTTTACAGCAAACGTAGGTACATGTTTCATGTTGATCCAACCTGACCACCGCCTCATTTGGTTCGTATAATTTTCTTATCATTATCAGTGTGATCCATCATTATAAAATCAATCTGGTTTCTGTATCTGTTTGAAATACAGATCGGTTTTTACTGCTCACAATCGCTTCAGTGCTTCGATGGCCCAAGTATCGATTAGTGTTTTATTAACGATTTTTTTTCTTATTGCCGATAGAACTTGACTGCTTCTGCTGACAACATTATTAGAAGCTGTGGAATCTCCAAAAAAAGAATATTTATAGTTTGTTTAAGCTGTATTTTTTTTAATGTGGGGTGAAAGATGTGGTGCTCAAAGAATTTTTTAAATTAATAAACAAGGGTATAATTTTGTGTTTTGAATACAATTTAATTAGATTCAAATTTGTTCATTTTAACAACTAAATGAATCTATTTAATTTGAGATTAACATATTCTCATAAAAGTAAATTTCGGAACATAAACTTCTTAATATTATGCTGTCATCTACATATTTACAAAAAACTGTTCGAAATTCTTCACATTATGCGTCGTAAAAGTGATTGTTGGGTTCTTACTTCTTAATAAAATTTCTTGGCTATTTCGAATAGTATCAGCGGTCTGTTGTGTTCTAAGACACAACTGTTCGTTATTTTCTTCCATTTGGACAGATACGCGGTAAACATAATACGAACGTGTTGGAGCGTTTAAACATACTGTTGATTTAATAAAATGTAAAATAAAGAGTTACTGAAAACGCTTGTTATGATATTACAAGACAGATGTTTTAAAAATGGATCGAGTTTTTAAACGGTAGAAGTCTAAAATGGTAAGAACGCTAGATCTTGGTGGCAAAAGGTCTACTGAAATTTTGTTTTCGAAAAATTGTAGCAATTTGAGGCCTTGCTGAAAATATCCTCGCTCAAGTTAAATGATTAGAAAATGTTGTTTTGGTAGCATTCGACATTAATTGTTCCTTCAAAGAATATATGTCCAATGATCCTTCTTCGAGAACAAGCTACACAAACTTCTATTATTGGCCAATGATGCTTTACAAAAAAAGTAGGTTCTTGGTGCTCCAGTAATGCATTACTTGGGAATTTAGAAATCCATTTAAGTGGAGCCAGTATTCATCAGTGAAAAGTTCAAGTCCAACATATTATCGTCATTTAAATGTTCAAGGAACCAGTTACAGTGTGCAACTGCTTTATTAATATCAAGAGATAAGGATTTTTGATACATTTGAAGTCGATAAGGATACATGTCTAAAACTTGTCTAAAAATATTAACTCGCTTCGACTGCTATGGCCATTAACACACCTAATTAAAGTTTTGCCGAACTCAAGAGACTCCCGGTAGACGTAAATGTTGAATGTGAGTTTTCTATCCAGAACACGCATATATCGATATCAATTTCCAGTGGCGGCTCGTGAGTTTTTTTAGTGGGAGGGCACATCAAAACCGAGCTGGAAACATTATCTAAAAACACTTAAGTAGCTCCCTATTTAAATAGAAAGTCCATCCTTCTGTTCTTTTTACTGCCGGAATACATCAATAACTTTATTGTCGAAATCGGGGATCAATACTTTTTTCAATCGACAATATTGCCAATGCAACGATTGATATTTCGATGACCTAATTTTAATATATTTTGATAATTAAGCACGTTCTCAGTTAGTTATGAATATTTAGAGCGTGGGTGGGTTAATCGCTTTTTGCTTCCGCATTCACATACAGAAGCAGAAAGGATTTTTTGCATAATTACATTTCCTACATGTCCTACATAAGCAGTTTTAAAACATATATGTCGGGAATGAAAGCAGTAAAACACAATAATTTAGGTTTAAATAGAAAGATTGAAGTCATAAAAATGTATGAAAATAATGCTCCCGTTAAATTGAACCAAACATTATGTATGCATGTTTGCAAAAATTAAAAGGTATACAAATAGCTAATATAGTTATGTTTGATTGTGTCTAAAAATTACAAACCTTTAAATACGCAAATACGAGTTTCCCTTTTAACAAGTTTCACTGTAAACAACAATAACCACTATAACCAGTAACGAACAAACAGTAGATCACAACAAACAATCCAAGTCAAAATAAAAACAACAGTTAAACGGAACATGCGCGCTTAATACAATTCACCCGTACCAAATAACTTGAATCTGTCACGTGCCAACGGCCGCGATTTAATGTGCCCTTACCACGCCCTATACGCCGGTCAAGCAGCGGCGAAATTTTGCTGCAATTTTCCGCTGCGCTTGCGCAAATACGTATCATTTTCATCTAGTCCCCGGATGAAAGTTTTGATAACTTCGTTTCAGCAGCAACGCGACAATGGCCTATAATATTGATATTATAGGTATAATAATAGATTGTTGTGTAAAAAAAATAAAAGAAGTGTTATTAAGATATTAAAAAAAGCTTTCTTTGTCTCGATTGTAGGGAGGGCACGTGCCCTTGTGCCCTTTAGCACCAGCCGCCACTGTCAATTTCTATTGATTGTCTTATTTTGGTAATTATTAGGTGTTTGATCAAGTTTTATAAGGCTCTAATAACTCCTCTAGGAGTCCATTTCCAGAGCAAATGCTCGATATTTAGTTATCTTGCCCATTTTGGATAATTCCACCCTATAAGTTGTAATACTCCTGTTCTTGGTGGTCTATCTTACACAAGAAGTCCATAATACTAAATGTAATTGTTTGGTACTCGATGTACATTGTCCAATCCTGCTATTATTTTTATTGCTACCCTGTCATTTGTTATTAAAATTCACAAATATTTGTAAATTTCTTCTTTAAACAACTTCTTCTAATGTTTCATTTCAATTTATGTATGTTTTTAAGTGTTTGCCGGGATTGCTTTGACATAATAGACGTAATTCAAATAGCTTTTTTGCATGATCCGTCAATTTGACATGTTTACTGATTTAATTATGACAATAGTAAGTTATGCTTACAAATTACTGATCGGTAAGCATTCACTTACCGATCGGGAGGCGGTAAGTAATAAAATATGAAAATTCGAGTGTTTTTTGCCATTTTAGATAGTGGGATTTTTAGATAATTTTACAGTTATCACATAATTATTGTCACTTTGACATGAACAAATTTAGATTCATTTAATTTGGTTATTGCATGAATCATGCAAAAATTGTAATAAGCATCACGGGCGTAGGTGCTACCGGTCTCGGGTAAAAAATGGAGACCTCCGCTACGCGTCGGTCTCCACACATTTACCCTCGACCGGTAAAACGCACCTACCGCCCTTGATACTTAAATAACTATTTCATAAAGTTGAACGTCATCTCCAACATTTCGCCCCAAAATCCCCAAAAAACCTTCACTTCACCTTCCAACGATTTTAAACATCTATCTAAATTTATTCCGTCGCATTTCATTCGAACCATTACTCACTTCAAACACGTTTTAAATCACCACAAACTTTCTTAAAAGTTAAATTTTAAAAATAGTGATCAGCTGCGGAACTGATCCTTTAATAAATAAGTTCCAGCAAAGTTGGATGAGCTGGATCGGTAATTTACGTAGTCAATTTAGGTTTAATCCAGTGCCAGTTATTGCTCATCAGTCAATGTTTTATGGCAACTTTATTAGATATTGACGATATCGGCGTGGTTTCAAGCGAATTTTCGCTGCTACGCAACCACCCCACAAATTAAATCTGGATAAGTTTGTATTTTTTACGTGTTTGGGTTAAGGTGGAATACTTAATGGAAATACTTTATCCCCCTTACTACTTCCTTACTCTCGTTTAATGAAGCATGTTTCTTTAGTAAATAATCAAGTTATTTACTAAAGTACTTTAGTAAATAACTTGATACCCTGAACTAGATTTGGCTTTATTGTTCAATCATTTAGATTCAACTCTTACATCTCGAATGTGTCTCCAAATCCAAAGCCCATCAACGTTAAATTGAAATCTACGCAATTAAAGTTAAAATATCCTTTAATATAAATTCAGATTTCAATTTAGGTTTAAGCTCATATGTCAATTCTATGTTTTGAATATTTAGCCCGAATTGAAGCTTTGGAGCTTGTGTCTTGATTTCGTAGTACCTACTTGTCCAGTATCTAATTCAGTACGGTGGCGATTCTGCTTATTCTCCGTTGAAAACACCACTTATTTACAAATTGCCGTGCATGAAAACAATTTATTCTTACCACTTGCAAGTCAGATGATGATGAATAAAGCCTTGTTTGTAAATTGAATAATCAAAGTATGTAATTATGTGTGTAATGGTGACGTCATATATGACGTTGACCAAAATGGCTGCGCCACACTTACGCCCGCTTCATGAATAAATAGGCTTACGCCATTTATTTAGACCCGTGCAAGAGGGACGCAAGTTTTTGGCGCAACTAGCGTTGTTGATGAATCCCTATGTTATAACTTCTTAACGAAGACGAATCGGACCTATGTTCATATAACATTTTTTAGTTACAATAGCATCACCTTTCATTTCCCAAAGTTTGTCATTCAGCTAATAAATCACCCTGTATGGCCTGTATACACCTAACCAAAAACGAATAAGAACCCTGTGAAACCTCTGAGTGCAGCTTTTGATAAAACCACAGAGCAGATATTAATATCTGCTCTGTGATAAAACTAAGAAGTCTTCGAATTTGCTGAATATTTGTTGGACCCCTTCCCGCCGATGCGTTTGTAATTTTGTTACAATAATAAAAATGGCATACCTATACACAGACCATATAAATACTTGCAGATGTATTACAAAGTAGGTACCAGGCATAACATAACTTTTTCAAAGCAGAGAACAAATCAATTAGAATTTTTAAATTTTGGGAGATTTAAATATGGTATTAGATCTGCTCTGTGGTATTAGTAAATTTGCTCCATGATCCACATTCCCGTCCGCATATTTAAAGAAATTTGTTTTTGTTTTTAATATTAATATTTATTTGTCTGATAACTGATAATACAAAATTTATTTAAACAATCTTCAGTCAAGCTGAGAGACAATTTATATACGATATGTAGCCTCACCTTACGAACAGTAGTTAGATTGTTGAGAAACCGTCTAGAGTAATAGATGCAACAAGCAACGTTTAAACAATTAACATTTTTATTAACAAAACAAATATAATATTATTAAAGTCAATAAACCTATTTACTAATTCTGGAAATTAATTTAAATTTGTTTTTCTATTTCTTTTAGGAAAGTGCACCAGCTCACCGTTGCAGCAGAAAGCCTCTTGAAAATTTAAACCTAACCTCACTTTAGATTTCTGGTGTTGCGACTAAGAAATGTGTGAATCAATCCTTTATCACTTACATCTTCAGAGTACTTATGCTTTAGAAAATCACATCTTTGAGACATTTTAATTGTAATTTTATTAGCTAAAACGGAATTTAAAGGTTTCTAAAGAGACTTCATTCTCTTATCTAAATAAATAATTAACAAAAACTAGTCCCGATGCGTGCAAATTCCTTTTTCTGCTGCCCATATTTATTGTAGTAGAGCCATCAAAACATTCTGTTACGAGTGGGTAAATCAAACACAGAAACATCGCACTATTAATTAGTAGATTATTATTCTAGATCTACAATACACAGAACACGTCGTTATACAGAAACAACAACGCAGTCATCTTAAAAAGTAACATACCTGAATGTTTGAAGTAGGTACAGGTAAAACAGGTTGCCTATAATACAGTGTATTTCATTATTACATATTAACATATTCCTTACAGGATAAAAATTTAGTAATGGCTGTAACTTGTGTTTGATACAGTGTAGCACAAAACAAACAAATACGGTTGTCTTAAATTTAAATGCTCCTTTTTGTATCGGTATGAGAACTCATATGTAATTTCACATCGTCTTTAGTTACACTCCCGTATTCAAATAAATTACAGGCAAATGGTTTTTCTCTCGTATGAATATTCATATGTTTATTCAAATTGTAATTAGTTACACTCCTGTATTCACATAAATTACAGGCAAACGGCTTTTCTCCAGTATGAATTTTCATATGGAATTTCACTTTGCTTTTAGATACATTCCTGTATTCACATACATTACAAGCAAACGGTTTTTCTCCAGGATGAATACTCATATGTCTAGTCAGAGAATTTTTAGTTACACTCCTGTATTCACATAAATTACAAGCAAACGGTTTTTCTCCTGTATGAATACTCATATGTTTATTCAAATTGTATTTAGTTACAGTTCTGTATTCACATAGATTACAGGCAAACGGCTTTTCTCCAGTATGAATTTTCATATGGTATTTCACCTTGCTTTTAGATACAGTTCTGTACTCACATAAATTACAAGCAAACGGTTTTTCTCCCGTGTGAATACTCATATGTTTATTCAAATTGTGTTTAGTTACACTCCTGTATTCGCATAAATTACAGGCAAACGGTTTTTCTCCAGTATGAATTTTCATATGGAATTTCACTTTGCTTTTAGATACATTCCTGTATTCACATACATTACAAGCAAACGGTTTTTCTCCAGGATGAATACTCATATGTCTAGTCAGAGAATTTTTAGTTACACTCCTGTATTTACATAAATTACAAGCAAACGGTTTTTCTCCAGTATGAATACTCATATGTTTATTCAGACAATTTTTAGTTACACTCCTGTATTCACATAAATTACAAGCAAACGGTTTTTCTCCTGTATGAATACTCATATGTTTATTCAAATTGTATTTAGTTACAGTTCTGTATTCACATAGATTACAGGCAAACGGCTTTTCTCCAGTATGAATTTTCATATGGTATTTCACCTTGCTTTTAGATACAGTCCTGTACTCACATAAATTACAAGCAAACGGTTTTTCTCCCGTATGAGTACTCATATGTTTATTCAAATTGTGTTTAGTTACACTCCTGTATTCGCATAAATTACAGGCAAACGGTTTTTCTCCAGTATGAATTTTCATATGGAATTTCACCTTGCTTTTCGATACACTCCTATATTTACATAAAATACAAGAAAATGGTTTTTCTTCCGTATGAATTTTCATATGCACTTTCAACTTGCTTTTAGTTAAAGTCCTGTATTTACATAAATTGCAAGTAAATGGTTTTTCACTAGTATGAATACTCATATGCAATTTCAGATTGTTTTCCGTTACACTCCTGTATTCACATAAAGTACAAGCAAATGGTTTTTCTCCTGTATGAATACACAAATGCCACTTAAAATCCCTCTTAGAAGTAGTCGTATATACACATACATTACAAATATATGGATTTTCTGTTAAACTAATATTTTTATGAGTACGGCAACTACAGGTCATTCCAAATTCACAAACATCACATGTAAAACTTTTCCCTTTATTTTTATCCTGGTCATCCTCGTCAACTGTATCAGTTGTTTCAATTTTTATTTTGACCGTTTCATGTGCACTACTCGCAATAGTTGCAATTTCCTCCCTCGTATTGCGTCTAAAATTTTGGTTAACATTGGTGTTACCTTTATTGAAGTTAGGTTTTTGTTCAGTATTGTAAAAGATATCGTCACCGAATTCACTCTTCACATCGTCCAAGTAGGGTTCAAGTTTGATTTCTTCTTTGACAATATCCAAATCGCAATCATATTTGAGGTTAGCCTTTGAACTTATTTCAGACATTTGGCTGTAATAATACAAATCACAAAGAGTTACAAATAGTGTTTGGTAACTAGTGACTAACCTGTAATTATTTAAAAATGGATATACAAATGTAATCTGCACACACACATACACAAATACTACACATAAACCACCGAAAACAAGAACGAGGGGTCAACAACAAATGAGGATTTTTATTCTGGTGGTTATTATATCGGCACCGTGGACGTAGACGATTATACAGTCCCTGATCAATTTATTAGACTCACTACCAAAATTTATATTTTTTTGATATTTTCAATGATTGCATTGAATACATCTATAAATTATTATACTTACTTACTTACTTAATCCTGATGCCTATCTACCTTTCGGTGTAAGGCGTAGTGGGCTTAGTTCGTGCTTGGTATCCTTTTCCATACTTCTCTCCATTTCACTCTGTCTTCCGTTAACTGCCTGAGGGGCCCAATTCTTGACACCACTCGCTACCGAAACGTATACGCTAGGAAGCGAGTACTTGATAGCGCATTAGCTAGTAGCTATACGTTTCGGTAGCGAGTGGTGTCAAGAATTGGGCCCCAGATATTTCGCCAGACCGCGCATCTCTCTTCTGTCGCTTTTCTCACTTCCTCCTGCCAGGTCTTTCTCGGTCTTCCTCTTTTTCTTTTCCCTATCTCTCTTGCTTCATAAGTTCTTCTGGGTATTATTCTGTCTTCTCCCATTCTGTTCACATGTCCTAACCACCTTAGTTGTCCTTCTTGTATTGTGTGGCTTATCGGTTGTATTTTCAGTGTTTTGCTGTACGTTTCGTTTCTTATTCTATCTAACTTTGTCTTTCCCTTGATTCTTCTCAGGAACCGCATTTCCATGCTACCTATTCTGCTTTTTTGTCGTTCTGTTGTTGTCCAAGACTCACTCCCATATATCAGGATCGGTACCGCCACTTTTTTGTAGATTTCTACTTTTGTCTCTTTTGGGATTTCCTTTTTTCCTAGCAAAGGCTTTTTGATAGCATTAAAAAGTCTGCCCGCCGCTCCAATTCTTTGTCCTATTTCTTCTTCACATCTTCCGAACTCGTTGATTAGCACTCCTAAGTATTTGAAATCCTTCACTTGTTCTAAACTCTTTCCTCCCACTTCTATATTATGTCTTTCTGGCTGTGGGCTTATGATCATTGTTTTTGTCTTTTCTCTATTTATTACCATATTTCTCTTTTTCAGTTCTTTGTCATATATTTGTATGTTGTGTTGTAGGTCCTGTTCTGTTTCGCCTAGTATAGCCATGTCATCTGCAAATATTATACAACAATATTTAATGATTATTTCAGTTTATTACACATTATATGTAACGACAGATCAATAAAAATACCAATTAGGGTAGGCTGTGAAATTGAATTATTTTGAATTGGTACTTTAGCCACATCCACAGAATGACATTTTATAACGTCTGTAATTCAATCGTTGCTTCAGTTCGTCTAAGCGGCGGTCCACTTCCACTTTTACGAGCGACACTACCACTTTCTCTAAGTTAACTGCACAGATTTAGTTACAACGTCGCGAAAATAATTGTAACTGAACACTAAATCGGGGTATTATTCTTCACGAAAATCAGTCATGCAGTCATGAAGTGAATATTGCCACTCTCCATTTATTCTTACGCCGGTTCGAAGGAAACATTCAATAATTTTCGCTTTTTGTTTTATAGTGAATACCATTTTTTCAAACTTTAAAGTTTTCACCAAATAAAAATCTTAAAAAATTTGACAAGAGCGTTCAGTTTTAAATTTTCACGTCAGATATGTCATTCTGTGGATGTGGCTAAAGTACCAATTCAAAATAATTCAATTTCACAGCCTACCCTAATTGGTTTTTTTATTGATCTGTCGTTAGTATAGTTAAACAGAAGATATGACTTACCTATGTAAAATTCAGATAATTACTATTTGGTTAAACCGCCCTTCGCCTTGATAAGGGCCCCTCTTCTGCGAGGCATACTATCAATACAATTTTGGCTTTTTTTTAATTTAATAGAGAAACTCATATCTCATTGGAATCACAATGAAAAATTGAAAAAAATAAGCCAAAATTGTATTGATAGTATGCCTCGCAGAATAGAGGCCCTTATCAAGGCGAAGGGCGATTTAATCAAATATTAGTAATTATCTGAATTTTACATATGTAAGCCATATCTTCTGTTTAACTGTACATATAATGTGTAATAAACTGAAATAATCGTTAAATATTGTTTTATAACAATTTGTAGATGTGTTCAATGCAATCATTGAAAATATCAAAAGAATATAAATTTTGGTGGTGACCTAATAAATTGAGCAGGGACTGTATGTACCTACAAAAAAGTCCTAGTTGGGTATTCATTTCTCCTATGAAATGTGGATATTGATCCTGTTAAACAATAGGTTAATTTGTGGAGGTGGTTATTATATTTTATATTGGCATTGCAGAGGATTATACAAGATTATTAAAAAAGTCCTACATCTAGTCGGCCATGAATTTGCCTAGAAAATAAAAGTGGACTCTTAATTAATTGTTGAGAACTCTGGCTAAATTGAAACCAATAAAGAACATAGCGGCACATAAAAATTTATGTGCAAACAAATTTCTAATTCAGATGTACTTCGTTTTTAGTTACCTTGTACCGGGTGAATATAAATGATTGTGCTTTTTTCGCGGGTTGATAATGTTAAATCTAGTGCAATTAAAAAATGGCGCCAAACAATTATTGCTGACGTCTTCTTATCGTCATTATCAAATAGTGATGAAGAATTCATTCCTGCTGTGCTGGCAAATTTAGATAAATATAAAATTCCAAGTGTAAAGAACTTCATTGAAGAAGTAGTGTAACGAGCGGCAGGTGTCAGGCGTTCGGTGAATCAATTCACGCCCATGCGTCACCTGTTCTCGAAGGATCTATGACTAATCATTCTACAGTAACGTGGAACGTACGAGAATGAAAGCCTGCCTATATTTAAGGCGCGCTCGCTTACGAGATTTCAGTCTAATCCAGCTACAAAACGGTCGCGAATATATGTGCGTCGGTAAAGTTAATATAAATAATATACGTGAATAGTTATAAATAAACAAACTGTACAAATAAATGAATTAGTGTTACGGGTTATTATTAGTGTTTTATATTAGAATTAATATTAGTGTTGTGTTTAGTGTTAAGTTGTTATGTCGTGTTTAATAATTTTAATATTTGTTAATAAATAATTCACACAACGAACCGAAGTTTTAAATAAACGTTTTAAAACCGTTACAATTGGCGTCAGGTGTGGAGTGTTCGGTGTGAATTAAAAACAAAGACAGTTGAACTGCTTAAAAATTTGGTGCTTTAAAACAAGTGAAATGGCAACAAGATCGCTGTACGAGTTGAAAGTGGCCGACTTGAGAAGAGAATTGGAGGAAAGGGAACTGGATACGGCAGGAACGAAAAATGAATTGCAAGCGCGCCTCAAGGAAGCGTTATTAGAAGATCCAGACACTTTTGGTTTTGAAATGCCAGGCACCGGAATTGATTTTAAAGTGCTCCTGAACAAAATCGAAGAAAGTTCTGGAACATTAAAGCAAGAATTGCTCGAAAATTCTAGATCCTTAGAAGAAATAGTCCTTAAAAAGTGTAGATTCCTAGAAGACAAAATGCTGGAAAATTGTGGAACGTGGAAACAAGAATTATTAGAAAAAGTTCTGGAAAATTGTAGTAAGCTAAAACTGGAAATGTTAGAAAATTCCAGAACGTTACAGAATAAAATTGTAAAAATGGTGGAAGATAGAATGGCTCGAATGGAACTAGCAACGTTTGATGGAAAGACACCATGGTCCACCTATCACAAACAATTTGAAGCGGCTGCCAGTGCCAATGGTTGGACTGACCAAGAAAAGGCTGTGTTATTAATCGTTGCTGTGCGCGAAGACGCCTTGAACGTTCTTCAAGCGATTCCAATAAGCCAACAGAATGACTACCGATTGTTAGTCTCCCGATTGGAAATCAGATATGGGGACGCACATCTGCAACAAGTGTACCACACGCAAGTGAAGAATCGGATCCAGAAGAGTAGTGAGAATCTTCAAGAATACGAAGCTGATATTGCACGATTGGTTCGACTAGACTACCCTACGGCTCCCGACTTCTTCTTGGAACAGCTAGCGGTACAAACGTTCGTAGATGGTTTAAGGGATCGAGAAACGCAACAGTCATTGAGGTTAAAGCGGCCAAGAACAATAGACGATGCACTCGCCCATGCTTTAGAATTTGAAGCGGCGAAACAAGCGTCACAAGGATACGGGCGTGTCCGCATGATGGCCGATGAATCTGAAGACTCCCAAGATAGGTTAGAAGATTTGATACTGAAGATTATTCGGAAGAAAAGGCGTCGAAAGAAGAATGTACATGGAAAACTAAAAGATATTGACAAGAAGGAGCGAACGTTGACCTCGAGAGGAAATGCCCCGAGGATCACTATTCACGCCGTATCATCAAAGAACCGAAATGCCAGTCTCTTTGTTGATGGAAACATTGCCGGCCAAACTGTTCCGCTACTCATTGATACTGGGGCAACAAAATCCATCATACGCCCAGACGTTTTACAAGAATTCGTGAAACTGTCATCCACGAATACCCAGCTTCGGACTGCGACAGGTGATGTGATAACGATGCATGGTATAGCAAATATGACCATCGGTATTGGAAGCGAGAAGCTTGTACATGAAGTATTAGTGGCTGACATCACTGACGAATTCATCCTGGGAATGGACCTTTTGAGAAAATTCGGGTTTTCGCTGGATTTAAAGGAAGGGGTTTTAAAAAGCGGCAACAAAGAACTTCCTCTACATCCAATGGACGATCCGGTAGTACGAGTCCTGTTAACTGAAGACGTGACGGTGCCTGATAGAAGTGAACGAATTGTCAAGGCAGGTCTGGATAGAGATCTTCGGGCGGGATGTGTACGAATGATGGAACCTATTTGTGATAAGGTCCACAGCGGTATACTGGTAGGAAAAGCGCTGGTCAATGTTGGAGAAACAGTACCGGTGAGGATTATGAACGTCAATATGGAGCCGGTGACGCTGAAGAGGAACACCCTTGTGGGACAGTGTGTGCCAGTATCCTAAATAGCCCAGTGCATGAATGAATCCCAAAGGCCAGCTACCAAACAACATGCCGATGAACGTGTTGACATGATAACCAATTCATGTGAAGATCTCAATGAAACAGAATTGAGGAAGATGCGACGCTTAATTTACCAATACCAAGACGTCTTTGCCCTTGATGAAGATGAAAAGGGACGAACAGATGTGGTACGACATAAGATTAACACCGGAGAGTCCAGGCCCATACGACAACATCCGAGACGACTTCCATGGGCGAAGCGTGAGGAAGCTGGGGAGATTATTTCTGACATGAAAAAACAAGGGATCATTGAGCCATCGAACAGCCCTAATGAGTGCTTGGGTCTCCTTGGCGTATACCATCACAGTGGTCATCAATGACCTGGAGACCCCGTCTGGACCCGGGACACTGTACACCATCGTCACTTCGGAGGGCCAGGTTTCCATTCATGGGAATAATATCCCCTTTAATTTTTGGGCGTGTGGAGGCCGACCGGGGTGGCGGCTGAATTTGCTTACGCTTCATCTACAAGCAATACTCGCCCTCTTCCCCTAGTCCTGATGAAGGCTTTCCCGACTGTTCGGTGGATGGTTCCAGCGTGCTTTCCCTGAATAAGACGGTGCGGGAGCCGACAGCCAAGAAGTTCTCAATAGTTCACCGGCGGCGTGATTTATTGTTATTTGTTATTAGTTGTAGTGTTAGTTGGTTTCCTAGAATGAATTGGTTTCTTTAGTAATTTTTGTTGCGTTATATGTCTTTTTGTTTGTTTTTTATCTTTTCCAGAGTGTGATCTGCGCACCGCGTGTTTCTACGTAAGTGCGATCCTTCAGTAGGTTTAATGTTCTGTGCCTTCAGTAACTCACATACAGCGGTCGGGTGTTAATATGTTCTTGTTCTCTAAACATCTAAATATTGGTTAACATAGACAATTTAATTAAATCTAAAACTAAATAATTTCAGCTATCAGTGGTAATTTCTATTTCTTTTCAACAACAAAGAGATGGTTCGTTAAATTGGAAGCTTTAAAGTTAGTTTTATTACGACTGATATCCGTAATTGTCAAAATCGGATTATTAGTCATATCCGATTATTGTGAATTTCGGAAATTCTGGTTCAAGTTTACACAATTTATAACAATATGCAGACAGTATTTTGTTTCCTCGGTACCAACATTTCTTCAACTCAATCATCACTTTTTAGGGTGTTTCAGGTCGCCGACTTCGATCGACGGATTATAAATTACTTGCTGGGTGCTGCTGGCGTTCTTTGTACTGAATTTGAAGTTCCATTTTGTAAAAGCAATTTCTTTAACGTAAAGTAAACGATTATAACTCCCAATATGTTTGTTAACAGGTAAGTCAAGTCATCTTATACGTTTTTCAAACAATTTTAATAATCTTTAACTTTGAAACATCAATTTTTTTCATTTTACTTTAAAATTTAACAATCATATTTTGCAATTAAATATTTAAAATGTATTCTAAAATTATTAAATGCGAATTCATTTTAAATACTTGGGTATTTACGATGATTCATTAAAAAAAAACGCAATGCAAGCGTACTTTTACGTGTCTTATCTGCGGTGTATCAAATTGCGTCCACACGTGTGGTTGTTCAATGTCTCCGTTTGCTACTGTTCTTCAGCTCTATAATTCATAAGGTGAACATGAAATTTAATTATTGCAATAACTAATATTTATTTATTGTATATGTACCACCAAAATAAATTTGTTCGTTTTCTGCAGTCAATTGCGGTTTTCAAACAATTCTGTTTTAGTTAACTGAAATCTTCGAAGGAAGAAAAATAAATTTCTTTTTTTCTCGTCTCTGTACGACCTTTCACCTTGTTTATCTGAATTCAGTTTAGTTAAATTTGTGAGCCATGATTTAACCTGTTCAGGGTTGATATAATTTCCGTTTTCCTTATACATATACCGTGCGTCCACGGCAAGACGCAACATAGGAAAACAGCACTGTATTTTTTTTAGAAAAGATCCGGGTTACCTGCGGAATATGTACGGATTTAGTACTGAACATGCGTAATTGAGCTTGTTTGGTGCTAGAATAAGATAGAAATAGCGCCGGCATCTGTTATCGTGGCACGCAATTATTTCATTGTTTAATTTTTATATTTATCAGTTTCGACAGCGACAAAACGTCAAATTGTTAAATTTGTTAGATTTGTCAGTTACTGAAAAATTTATATCTACAATGCAATGAAGCGCGATTAGAGATACATTGTTATTATTATATTAAAACTCACTAAAACAACACAATTTAAAACAATTATTTATAAAGCCATAACATTTAACAAATTTACTAAAATCACTCTTTACGTAAAGGTATCTATAATTTATTGTTAAGTTTTCTTGCACAACAAACTTGTACTTCACCAAATTATACACTTTTCCCTATCTAAGCAATTTCACACCTATCTACATGAACCATTAAAACTGTAAGTTGCATTAATAACCTCTGACAGAGATTTTGTACAACTGATTAAACAAATTCTTATTTCAATATTTTCATTAAATTTTAAATTCGTTTGGTTTTCGACCGATGACCATTTGCTCTCTTTTGATAGAATTTAACACTGTTATGTGTTTTTAGTATGTAATATACTCTATTTCACTTTTAAAAAACCACCAACGTCGCATTATACTTTAGAAATACAACCGGCAACAATGTTTAGTGAGAAATATTTCAGCTTGACTTTTAGAGGTTATTATCAGTTATGATGTTATTTGTTCTGTCATCTTTCGCTATGACCTTTCGCTACCAAAGCATTTGACTAACGCATTTTTCATCTTTCGATCTAATAAATTGCGTTTCTTACGTCCCATTTTTTCAAAAATGTTAGACAAATTGAATTTGAAAATTAATTCTGACAAATCTGACAAATGATAATACCAAGCCTTTATTTCAAAAATTGCAATATTAGGGTAATTTTAATTTTGCCAACATAATTCAACAGGTGGTGGTTTTTTAAAAGGGAAACGGCCTATATAAACTTGATTGCCGGTAATCTGAAATATTGTAAACATAACCTCACATTTTCATAGAAATTACTTACACTTTCATTACGTGTGCTGTTGTAATAAGGCGAATTCAATTTAAAATATGAAGAATGCAGAAACAGCGATTTATAAAATACCCATTTTGCGTATTTTTATTGTAAATGAAAGCTGTAAGTGCTGTCAAAATTGACAAATTTAAAAAGTAAACAATGAAATAATCGCATATCGTGCAAACAAGCTCCTGCGCTATTTCTATCTCTTTCTAGCATTAAGCAAGTTCAATCGCCGACGTTGAACGCTGAATCCATACACATTCCAAAGGTCACCCGGATCTTTTCTAAAAAAATACATTGCTGTTTCCCTATGTTGCCTGTTGCCGTGGACGCACGGTATAATTTGGAATTCCATTTTATAAAAACAATACTTTATTGCAACATAAACAATTAATATTCTTGCCAAAGGTAAAAACCTAAGAATGTCGATCTACTACTAATTTGACTCAAATCAGTCTTATGTCTTGAATTTCTTCGATTTGAACATTGTATTTCATGTAAGTTTCTAACTATACTTTTACCTATAATGTTTTATGTAGTTTTAAATCTAAAATATTCATGTTTGTTTCATTCAACAACCGAAAAATTTAATTCTGTAAATTACTGTGCGGAATAAAATCTTAAAGAACCGTCTGACCTCGGCATTTTCTGTCAGGTATAACTTTTAAGTAAACTTGGATTATCTGGTATTATTAATTTGGAAACATTGATAATCGGCAACCCTTGAATCGTTACAATATGTAGGCAGTACGGCAGAGTGGGAGTGCACGTAAAGTAGTGGCGTAACCATGGGGGGGCCCAGGCCCCTCTCAAGATCAAAGTTATTAATCAAAATAGTCTTTCTCATTTCTAGTAATCTCAATTAATGGTCAACATTTTACAATTAAATTAAAGATTTAACAACAAAATAAAAATCCAATTGATTTATTTTGAACGCCTAATGTTTCTGCAACCCAATATACTGGCGTGATTTTCGGGTTACATAGCATACTAGGCGTAAAAATCAGTCTCTCCTAATATTCTGCAGTATTCGTCCGAAGTTATTCTTAATTGTTTGAAGATAGTTTATTGTATTTCAAATTTCAGAGGTACACAATGCATTTTTCGCTTGGCTTTTTGAAACTGTTTCATCAGCATGGTTGCATTGAACTTTTACAAAACGAGGAAGCTTCACCAATTTTTCATACATGGATGTAACTATCATTTTAACAAGGTAAGTTTGGACTTCTGTCAATTACAAAGTGTTTTCCTTTTATTCTAAAAATTGTGATTTATGATCTTTGTTTGGGCAAAGTCAAAACAATCACAATCACATAATTACATTTCAATGAAAAGATTCTATGAACTGTTGATTTATTTCGTTATTTTTTAGGTGATGGAGTTGCAACAGTCAAGACGTAAATGATCATCATTGTGAACGGAAGCTGAGAATTTTGAAGTGAAATCATTGCTTGTTCATTATCTAAGGTAGGCATTTAAAATCATTATGTTAATCATCAAAGTTTATTATTTTTGTTTAGTTTTACGGCATTTTTATTACATGAAATCTAAACTTGTTGATGCTTGTGTTTGTCTTGCTTTTAAGTGTTAATTGTTTTCCGAATTTTGATTAATGTTTATTGGTAAAATAGGCACGCCAGATGTTGTATTAGCAACCCACCATGAAACTTAAGCGGAGGTGTTCGTAGACCAATCGATAATGAATGTAGAACTTGCATGAGGCCAAGCCATCGGAAGCTGTGGAATCTCCAGAAGAAAAATATTTATTTATAGTTTGCTTAAGCTGTGTTTTTTTCTAAAAAATATGAAGTGAAAGTTGTATTGCTCAAAGCATTTTTTAAATTAAATAAGTGAGCAAAGTTAACAAAGAGTATAATTTTGTGTTTTGACTACAATCAATTTTGTTCATTTCAACAACTAAAGGAATCTATTAAGAGAACTTGCTTCGGTTTCTTGCATTTTTTTTCTGGGCAGGCATCGTTTGTATTGACAAAACGAATTAACTGTGAATCATATTTGTACAACTTGAATCAAACGCCGAGACAAAATTAAACTTCAAACAATTATATAAACTTTAATAAATTTTGAAGTTTATTTATTTCAATAAAAGTGAGTTACAGTATTATATGGAGAGAGGATCGGCAACGGGCGTAAAGGGTAGCCACTCTAATAAGAAGAAGAGTTACAGTAGCAGGACTACTTCCAATAACTCACAAATGAAATATTTTATTTCATAATTTCCTTTTTAAGGAAAATTATTGCTTCCTTTCAAGAGAAAAAAATTCGAATTACTTGTTTTTATTTACTCTCACTACCGTCTCCTTGGCTCCTTTTCATTTTTCTTCTCATTCTCCTTGGTAACAAATCTTAAGTAATTACATCCTTTCCTTTCCTTTTCCTAGCTAAATTATTTACAGTTACAGTCAGTGGCGGCTCGTGACTTTAGGAATGGGTGAAGCAGATTATTAGGTCCCCCCCTTGGGGGTTGAGCTGCAGGGGCAGCCACCCGGTTGTGCGTTTTCAAAGTTCAAGGTCATTCGCTATTTTGCAGCTTGAAATTTTGATGGAACCCGGGTTCGCTTAATGTAAAACTAAAGATATATATTTTGGAAAAACGGAAAAATTGGTGAAATCGATGCCAAAGCGACTCCAGGAAGTCATAGATAACAAAGGCAATCAACCAATTATTAGGATAAACGTATTAAATTGTTTTGTTATACCGGGTGGCTAGAAAAAAACGAACCCTGTTTAAGTCCTCTCATCTCCGGAACACTTTGAGATAGCGATTTCAGTTTTTGCTTTCTAGGAAACAAAGGATTGAAAATTATTCCTGCCAAATTACAAACAATTATTTTAAAAAACAAAGGAATGGCGAATTTTTTAATATCAACTAGAAAAAATCAATTACACGTTGACAATGTTCTTAAAAATTCTACAATTAAACATCTTGTATAGTGTATTCTACTCATAAATATGTTGTATGGGACCTCCATTTTGTAAATTCACAATTCTTAGTCTATGTTTAAACTGTAAAATTGCTATTCTAATTAAATTTATAGACACGTCTGGCCACAGATCTTCTAACGGTCGGTGCAGATCTTCCAAGTTTGCAAATGGTTCCCATCTTTCAGCATACACTTTTTCTTGCAATACATTCCACACTAACTAGTCTAAGTCTAAAAGATTGCAGTCTGTAGAATTAGATGGCCACCGTTCTGCTCGAATAAAAGATGGCGTGTTTTCTTCTAAGAACTGTTGTGTCCTTGCTGCTCTGTGGGATGGAGCATAATCGTTATTCGGGTACAATCGATGCATTTCCGGTAGTAGATTGTCACATAAATGCTGTATGTAGCTATCTGCGTTTGTTTTGGTTAACTGACAATCAGTAAAAAATAGCCGACTCTTGCTAGTCCAGGATATTACGCATGACACCATGAGCGATTATGTTTTTATCCAGGACAGCGCTCCATACCACAGAGCAGCAAGGACACAACCGTTCTTAGAAGAAAACACGCCATCTTTTATTCGAGCAAACCAGTGGCCGGCTAATCCTCCAGACTGTAATCCTTTAGACTACTCAGTGTGAAATGCATTGCAAGAAAAGGTGTATGCTGAAAGAGGGGAACCATTTGCAAACTTGGGAGATCTGCGCCGGCGGTTAGAAGAGGTGTGGCAAGAAGTGTCTATAAATTTAATCAGAAGAGCAATTTTACAGTTTAAACATAGACGAAGAACTGTGAATTTACAAAATGGAGGTCCCATACAACATGTTTATAAGTAGAATACACCATACAAGATGTTTATTGGTAGATTTTAAGAACATTGTCAACGTGTAATTAATTTTTTCTAGTTGATATTAAAAAATTTGCCATTCCGTTGTTTTTTAAAATAATTGTTTGTAATTTGGCATGAATAATTTCCAATCCATTGTCTCTTAGAAAGCAAAAACTGAAATTGCTATCTTAAAGCGTTCCGGAGATGTGAGGACTTAAACAGGATTCGTTTTTTTCTAGCCACCCGATATATTAAAACGGTCGATTATTAAACTGTACGAATACGAGTGTGTCAGCAATTTTCACTGTCTTACCAATATTTTATTGTTTAGAGTAGAAGTAATTTTTGTACTACTATTGAAAATTGTTAAATAAATGATTTATAAAAAGTAATGACAAAAAATGGTTGAATTTCGTTTACCGACGTATGTATTTGAATTTGCATTTGAACCAAACGCGCGGCGTTGTACGAATACGAATGGGCGCCACTGTATGTAACACCCAAACCAGAAGGCAGATTGCGTGATTGTGACTGAAGCAAACATACGAAAATTGATGCAGGATTCCTGTATAAGCGAACCTGCTTCAGTGGAACGCTTGTGGTCTGCAGTATGTATTGCGGCATAACCTGCAGGGGCTTACTGTACGATGTACTGTGCGCCGGGCATAAAATATACAGGGTGTATGGAAAATCGCGCATAATATGTATATCACGCGATTCTACGTCAAAATCCAAGCAAAAAACTCCAGCACCAATTTACTGTTAAATCTTTAGTTATGGAGTTATTAACAGCCTTAAGTCGTATTCTGGTTTGCTTGTCGTGTCATATTTTTATGAAATAATGATTTTTAGCTGTAGTTTAATCAACAAAAGAAATAACTAATCTGTAATCATACTCAATATACCCTTCGTTTAATTAGAATTTCGATCCGAAGTTTGAAATTTTTGCAGTGCTTGTGCTTTTCATAAACGTTGCAACGATGTACAATTATATTAAATCAAGCGGGTTGCAATATACAAATATTATGCGCCATTTACGATACACCCTGTATAAATTAAAATTCTTTCCTATATCAACTGAATTGAAGAAAATGTAAAAAATTAAAATGATTTCGGAAAACAAATTTTGGGAGATTTAAATATGGTAAGTGTTAGTAAATTTGCTCCATTATCCACACCCCCCTCCGCATATTTAAAGAAAATTGTTTTATTTTAATATTAATATTTTTTTTGGTAGTCTGATAATACAAAATTTATTTAAAAAGTGTTCAGCTAAGCTGAGAGACAATTTATAAATGATATGTAGCCTCACCTTATGGACAGTTAGATTGTTGAGAAACCGTCTAGAGTAATAGATGCAACAAGCAATGTTCAAGCAAAAACATTTTTAATAACAAAACAAATATAATATTATTAAAGTCAATAAACCTATTTACTAATACAAGAAATTAATTTAAATTTGTATTTCTATAATTACTTTTAAGAAAGTGCATCAGCTCAACGTTGCGGCAGAAAGCCTCTTGAAAAATTAAACCTAACATCACTTTAGATTTCTGGTGTTGCGACTAAAAAAAGTGTGAATCGATCCTTTATCACTTGCATTTTCAGAGTACCTATGCTTCAGAAAATTACATCTTTGAGGCATCTTAATTGTAATTTTATTAGCTAAAAGGGAATTTAAAGGTTTCTAAAGAGACTTAATTTACTTATTTAAACAAATATTTAAGAAAAACTAGTCCAGATGCGTGAAAATTCCTTTTTCTGTTGCCCATATTTATTGTATTAAAGAGCCGTCTAAACATTCTGTTAGAGTGGGTAAATCAAATACAGAAACGTAGCACTGTTAATTGGTAGATTATTATTCTAGATCAACAATAGACAGGACAAGTGGTTACACTTGGTTATACAAAAACAACAACGCATCCATCTTAAAAACTAAAAAGTAACATACCTTGATGCTTGACGTACAGGTAAAACAGGTAAACAGGTTGCCTATAATACAGCGTATTTCATTGTTACATATTAACATATTCCTTGCAGGGTTACAGGACAAAAATTTAGTAATGGCTGTAACCTGTGTAGTACAAAACAAACAAATAGGGTTATCTTAAATTTACTTAAATGCACGTTTTTGTATTGGTATGAGAACTCATATGTAATTTCAGATCGTCTTTAGTTACACTGATGTATTCACATAAATTACAAGTAAATGGTTTTCCTCCTGTATGAATAAGCACATGTTTATTTAGACAACTTTTGGTTGCGCTCCTATACTCACATAAATTACAGGCAAACAGTTTTGCTTGAGTATGAATTTTCATATGCAATTTCAGCGTGTTTTTGGTTACACTTCTGTATTTACATAAATTACAGGCATATGGTTTTTCACCCGTATGAATACTCGCATGTTTATTCAAATTGTATTTAGTTACACTCCTGTATTCACATAAATTACAGGCAAACGGCTTTTCTCCAGTATGAATTTTCATATGGAATTTCACTTTGCTTTTAGATGCATTCCTGTATTCACATACATTACAAGCAAACGGTTTTTCTCCAGTATGAATACTCATATGCTTATTCAGAAAATGTTTAGTTACACTCTTGTATTCACATAAGTTACAAGCAAACGGTTTTTCTCCAGTATGAATACTCATATGTTTATTCAGACAATTTTTAGTTACACTTCTGTATTCACATAAATTACAAGCAAACGGTTTTACTCCCGTATGAATACTCATATGTTTATTCAAATTGTATTTAGTTACAGTTCTGTATTCACATAAATTACAGGCAATCGGCTTTTCTCCAGTATGAATTTTCATATGGCATTTTACCTTGCTTTTAGATACAGTCCTGTATTCACATAAATTACAAGCAAACGGTTTTTCTCCCGTATGAATACTCATATGTTTATTCAAATTGTGTTTAGTTACACTCCTGTATTCGCATAAATTACAGGCAAACGGTTTTTCTCCAGTATGAATTTTCATATGGAATTTCACCTTGCTTTTAGATACACTTCTGTATTTACATAAAATACAAGAAAATGGTTTTTCTTCCGTATGAATTTTCATATGCACTTTCAACTTGCTTTTAGTTAAAGTCCTGTATTTACATAAATTGCAAGCAAATGGTTTTTCACTAGTATGAATACTCATATGCAATTTCAGATTGCCTTCCGTTACACTCCTGTATTCACATAAAGTACAAGCAAATGGTTTTTCTCCTGTATGAATACATAAATGCCACTTAAAATCACTCTTAGAAGTAGTTCTATATACACATACATTACAAATATATGGATTTTCTGTTAGATGAATATTTTTATGAGTACGGCAACTACAGGTCATGCTAAATTCACAAACATCACATGTAAAACTTTTCCCATTATTTTTATCTTGGTCATCCTCGTCAACTGTATCAGTTGTTTCAATTTTTATTTTGACCGTTTCATGTGCACTACTCGCTATAGTTGCAATTTCTTCCCTCGTATTCCGTCTAAAATTTTGGCTAATATTGGTGTTAGCTTTATTGAAGTTAGGTTTTTGTTCAGTATTGTAAAAGATATCGTCACCGAATTCACTCTTCATATCGTTCAAGTAGGGTTCAAGTTTGATTTCTTCTTTGACGATATCCAAATCGAAATCATATTCGGGGTTAGCCTTTGAACTTATTTCAGACATTTTGCTGTAATAATACAAATCGCAAAGAGTTACAAATAGTGTTTGGTAGCTAGTGACTAACCTGCAATTATTTAAAAATGGATATACCAATGTAATCTGCACACACAAATACTACACCTAGACCACAGAAATGCACAGAAAACACTTCAACGAGGGGTCAACGGATCAACAACAAATGAGGATTTTTATTCTGGTGGTTATTATATCGGCACCGTAGAGCGTAGACGTAAATGATTATACAAAAAAAGTCCTAGTTTGGTATTAATTCTCCTATAAAATAAAAAGTGGACTCTTAATTGATGAGAGCTCTGGCCAAATCGAAACCATTAAAGAACACAGCGGCACATAAAGATTTATGTACAGAGCCTGACAAAAATAATGATGCAGATGTTAGCAGCGTGTAGACAACACACAATACAGACGCTTTTAGGTACGACATACGTATTCTTAAGCGGAGTTCATGGTATCGGTTAACGTAAAACAAGTTAAGCATACTAAAGAAAAAGGTTGTAATTTATTACCTATTGGTAAACAACGGCCACGGCCGCCTTGTTACGTATATTTCAGTAAAAATGGATGTTGTTTCGATCTGAAAAGTATTAAGAGGAAATTTTTTGAATTTAATAATAAACTTTGGTGCAATGTTAGTTGCATATGAAACCAAGGGGAGTGCTTAATGTTTTAATGACAATTTCTAGTATTTTAAATGTGAATACGTTTATTCTGCAATTTATAAAAATATTAGAAAAGCAATTATGCAAAGTTACAAAATATTTCAGCTAAAAAATATTTTCCACGTGGAAATTTTGAATTGTTCGCTTTCCGAAAAAACTGATTTTTTTATAAATAAAAACTAATGCAGTTTTATTTCGTTATTTACGATTATTCGCATTTTGTTAGTGGTATTAGAGACGGAGTTTACAGTTCACTAAGATTAGTATTTCTGACTGGAAGTCCTTGTTTACCTGGCTGCTTTAGACTTACTGTAAAGTGAAAGTCTTCTAAAGCAAATTAACGGTAGAATCTTATTTCGAGAGCAAATGTATTTTCAAAAATTCTAAGTTTTTATTGTTTTTGTCGACAAACTTAAAAAGTTAAACAATTTGATTTTGATTTCTGTCAACATGACAGCATAACCCGACATTTCAGGGAACTAAATATCTCACTAAATTTTAAAAACATGTATTACAGCGCCACCAAGCAAACAAGTCTGTCTAGTTGGCGTGGTGTGGTGTCGCTGTATTTTAGAGGTACACTCAGTGTCAATAGTACTTTGGCGGTAAATTTAAACGTGTAACATTGTGTATTTTCAAGTTTATTAATTTTTATTATGTACCTACGTTCTTATATAAATTTGTTAAAACTGTTAAAAGAAAATTTAGTAGACAAGTACCAGAATTAGATTTGAGAAGGAAATAAATAAGGAAACTTTATTTTTATTTTAGATAAATTTCTATATTTCTGGCTTCGGAATGAACAGTTTTTTCCCTTTACTTGCCATAGCGATAAAAGCGGTTAGAAGAAATGGATTCTATAAATAAATACATAAATAGCAAATACCTAATAGGTAAAAAATATATTTTGAGGTTATCCGAAAGTTTTATTTTAAAAATACTTTAAATTATCTATAAAATATATGCCTACCTTATTAGGAATAAGTCGAACAAAAATAGTCTTAAAAAGACTGATTTTTTTTATAAAGAGGAACGAAAGCAGAGAAAATTAAGAAACACAAACACGCGATAATCTGTCAATTTGGTAGCTACTTTCACTTTTGACACGGAAGGTACAACGCCGGCAGGAGTTGTAGGTATTGGCTTAAACTTTTACCGCCACGAATTTTTGAAATTAGTTGGCATATTTTCCGATGGATTTGTTTGCTTGGTGGCGCTGTATCTATTCACAACCAGGAAAAGCACTAAATTGAAATATTTGGTGCATTTTTTTGTTATTGAGTTGACAGCACTGCATGTTTTTAAAATTTAGTGAGATATTTAGTTCCCTGAAATGTTGGGTTATGCTGTCACGTTGACAGATAGCAAAATCAAAATTTTTATAAATAATTCCATATGCAGTTTTTAATTCTTCGTAACATAGATAAATTGTCTTGTGTCCTCTTTCGGTAAAATTCATGGTTCAACATTTAGGTTACATTGCATGAACATTTTTATTTTATAATTAATTAATTTGTTTAAATGCCAGATTTCAAATTTCCCTCCAATCATATAGTAATCAGAAATAACAACATTACAGAGCAAATTATCTGTACCAATTGTTCAGTGCATGCCAACATAAATCTAGTGTCCGCGAGGTCAGTGAACAGATAATACACATGTAGTGCCGCCAATTCAATAACAAACAAATTCACCAGATATTTCAATTTAGTGTTTTTCATAGTAGTGAATAGATAGTACTTCTTTCTTCGTTACCTTGTACCGGGTGAGTATAAATGATTGTGCTTTTTTCGAGAGTTGATAATGCAAAAATTAGCAACCCTGCTGTTTTATAAATCATGTATATTCCTGTATTAACATAAGAATGCGAAATATGGGTAATATAGAAAGAAATTGAAAATACAAGCATCTAGAATGAATATTTTGAGGGCAGTTCAAAACAATTGAAACAAATGAAATGCTCAAAACAAGTGACAAACTTGCTGCAACTGAAGTTCTAAAACAATTTGTTTTGAGTGTCGTAGCACCCTGACTTCCATTTTACGCAGTTCATGACATCCTAGATTAAAAAATAAACTCTTCTGCAAGTATTTACTTTGCCATCAAAATGTTTCAAACTTGATACTAACGTACGTAGAATTAAATGGAAATTTCAAAATGCATAAATATACAGGCTGTTCCATTTAAAATAACAAAATTGAGGGTAATTTCAGTGACAGACACTTCTGTTTTATGTCAAAAAATACAATTTAAACGGTATATTACATGTACTAAATTTCATTTTGATATTTTAAAATATAATTTAAAAAATAAGGGTGTCCTAGGTTTCATTGACACCCGGAATACACTTAACTAACAACAAACAAGAATCCTGCGAAACCTCTGAATACAGCTTTGGATGAAACTAAAAAGAAGTCTTCGAATTTGCTGAATATTTATTGTGTTCAGTTAAGGTGAGAGACAATTTATAAACGATATAGAGCCTCACCTTACGAACAGTTAGATTGTTGAGAAACCGTCTAGAGCACTGATTTTCCAAACTTTATGTTTCTACGCCTCCCTTTAAAAAAAATCTAATCTTAGCGCCTCCCCCCCTTTATTTATTATTTCATGTATGTTATGTTATGAAAATTACATTTTTGTTAAACATTTCGCGCCTCGTTTTGCACTAGTCCGCGCCTCCCAGTTTGGAAATCGCTGGACTAGAGGAATATATGTAGCAAGCAACTTTTAAACAATATAACATTTTTATTAACAAAACAAATATAATATTATTAAAGTCATTAAACCTATTTACTAATACTAGAAATTAATTTGAATTTGTATTTCTATAATTTCTTTTAGGAAAGCGCACCAGCTCCCCGTTGCAGCAGAAAGCATTTTGAAAAAGTAAACCTAACCTCACTTTAGATTTTTGGTGTTGCGAGGTTGCGACTAAGAAATGTGTGAATCAATCCTTTATCACTTGCATCTTCAGAGTACTTATACTTTAAAAAATCACATCTTTGAGGCATCTTAATTGTAATTTTATTAGCTAAAAGGGAGTTTAAAGGTTTCTAAAGAGACTTCATTTACTTCGGGGTGCTGGCGGTCCCAGAACATTTTTTGTTTAGTACAACATTTTTTTGCAGTCTGCTATGTGCCAATGCATTTAGGTAATCCTCGTATATGTTGTAAAGTATGATTTGGCTTGCTTTGAAGTCAGATAGTTTCAACAGTTTTTCTGGAAAAACATTAAAAGCTCATTTGCACGCCATGCAACTATTTAAGTAGAAGTTTTTTTTATCCCAGTTCAGTTTTTTCAATTTGAGGTCTTTGCATAATTTGTACGTTGATTCCGATATATGTATGTGGATACATCGACTTGACCTCAAAATATTAGCACATCAACAAAATTAACTCGTATGAAATGCGTAAACAGCAGGGCCATTCTTGGAGCAGTTGGCGCCCTGGTGCGAACTAAATATTGCCGCCTTCAAAAATGAAAAAAAACCTTATCTTTAAGGGGGCCCCAATTTCTCAATTTTCAAGGTCAAACGGCTTTAAAATGAAGATCAAGAATTTTGGTTATGAGCACAAAATCTCAAAAAAAAACAACTAATTAAACAACAAACTTAATTAAACGGGGGGTCATTGACGAATCTTATCTAAACTGGTAATTTGTAAATTCAGATAAAACCATAGCAACCACCATTGCTGTTAATTTTGCATAGTTACAAATCGTTACCGAACTTTCGTGAATCTCCCTCATATTTTTTTAAATTATAGTTTAGTATAGCAAACACGAGCAAACAGCTATAATTTATGTTATGTTACCAATACCACAGTATAAACCTTTACAGTAGTTTCACTCCGATGAAAATCGCGGACAAATATTTCTTTGCGCATTTCTATGCGCAATATCGCATTCGTGGCGAAAAAAGGAAGCTTGTCGTTTTACGCGCGTATATCAATATTATTCAAAATGCGTTTTTACTCGTGTGCCTGCACAGCTTGCATTTACAGCAGCAGGAATACTCTTGCGTACCTAACATTCGCTTTTTGAAGTTTTGAATTCCCAAACTTTCAAAGCTCGTAAAATTATGAACAAGCCATTAAGAGGTACCGAAAGTGAAATAAAATTTTTACTAGATATTTCAGATCTATTCAAAAATTTAAGTTCTAAATTAAGAAAATACGGATGAAATTTATTAAAGGATGGAAAATAACTATACATTCTATTTTAGGCATATGGAGACATTTAGAGGAAAACACAAATAATAAATTTTTATGTACCTACTCGTAGACTGAATCAGGACGTATCAGTAGGTACAAGTAGGCAACGGGGAGCAAATTCTCAAAACCCTACACGTATTATGTTTGCAAGGGCATTTAGGAAATTGTTTTCTCTAAATTATTTCCACTTTACAGAAGGGTCTAACTGCGTACAAGACCTTGACAGTATTTTGGTGAGTTTGGGAGCTAAAGATTTCGAACAATCGAATTTGTTGCTTCCCAACACACCTACATTAAATAGTTTAGTTATAGATTGTGCAGATTACCAAACTTTAGATTTGCCTGAAGAAAACGCTTTGGTATATGTGATAGGCTATATATATTTTTTAATGTTTAGATAAACATAAATGTGAAATATGTACTTATAGCATATTCACAAGCAAATAATAAGGAATTAAATTCTAGTAATATTTTATGCTATTTTCGTAGCTACCAGAACCCAAAACAGTAGTAATTCTGAATTTGGCAGATTAACAATGCCATCAACAGCTTTTGTAGACTATTTAAAAAAATTAGAGGAACATTTCCGTTCGTTATTTCCATTAATGGCAACAGAAAAAAATGTGGGCATAAAAATAAAACACAAGTTACAGACTGTCGATTTTGAAGCCCCTTGTTCGGATTTCCCTTGGACTATTTATTATCTCTATTTGTTAGAGTAAGAATTTTTTTTACTTTAAAATTTATTAATAGTAGTTTTAAAGTTCAGGGCATATCAAAACAGTGCCAGAAAATTATTAATTTAAAGCATTTGTGATGTACCATAATATACGTTTTATATTTGTGTAAAAATCAGGATTACCTATGTATCTATTATGTATTTTTCTTAAAAATATTAATATACCTTGTTATTTGTTAAAATATAATAATGAACTTACTGCAATGTAAATGACTAACTAGACAGCATTATTATATTTTTTCTACGACCATACTTTAGTTTAGTTATTAAATGTGCACTACCTCTGTATCGTAATGATACTCATTAGGATACAGATTCTCATTATAACACGACTTAATTAAAAAAAATTATTATATGCTTTAAATAAAAACGATTTCAGTAGTATTTTTCTCATTTTTTTATGCCTTTTCTTGTGTTATTACTAATACATAATATTCAGTTGCTTCAAAAAAGTCTTTTAGAACAATAACTGTTTAAATTCGGTCAGATCAGCTAAATATTGCATACAATTGTTAAGTTAGGTATATCATAATTGTTATTAGATAACATATAGGTAATTATAAACATCAATAAACGGGAAATAGAACTCATAATTTTTGAACAAATGCTCCACATGGTTAAAATAAATATAAATTTGCTTTTTACATAGTTTATAGTTATGCTATAATATTAAACAATTTTTAGAAAACACTCAATTCCTGTTGTTGCATAAAATGAAGCTATAGGAAAATATGTTATATTCCTTCACAACATTTTTAGTGTTTTTAGTGATTATATCATTAACAACAAGATAAATTACATCTAAAAATAAATCAGGATGAAAATTTTTTAATAATTTTCATTGCGAAATATTCGAGTACGGCCCTGTATCACTTAATACATCTCTGTTAACTGCGTTAGTTCCGTTCTTTTCCGTTCATGCGCCAATGCGCATTGAAATGCGCGAACATACAAAATTATACGCGGAGAACAAAGGCGCTAAGGGTAAGTGAAACTACTGTAAAGGTTTATACTGTGCCAATACTGACGAAGTCGACCCGAGGTGGACGTGCAACAAAGGTAAACAAAGCGTCGCGCCGTCTCGTCCTTCACCGATACGGTTTTTATAAACAGATAGTTTGCTTTTTTATATCGCATTTGTCCTGGTTCACGCCCACTTTTCGTTTACGTAAGGTTGCAAATTGTAAAATATAGTATAAAATAATAAAATTAAAAAATTTTCGGCGCCCTGCACCCCCGGGTAGGAACGACCCTGGTAAACAGTTTAAATGACTGCCAGTTGGAAGAACTTGCAAAATCAGTGCTTGAAGAAAGTTGTACAAGTGATATGACGTTGAAAACTTAGACATAGTTTAACTCCAATTTTTTCTTCTAGCATAAGTTTATTTTTTTGTTGAAAATGTATTTTAAGATTAGCAAGATATAATACACTACTCAAAACTAATTTTTTTCTATAAACAACTAAAAAAATAGACTGGCATCATATGCAACTAGTTATGAGACCCCAACTGGGCACGACTACCTAAGGGTTAAACAAATATTTAAGAAAAACTAGTCCAGATGCGTGAAAATTCCTTTTTCTGCTGCCCATATTTCAGGGTTGAGATGATTTAAATCATTTGATTTAAATCACGATTAAAATCATGATTTAAATCAAGCGATTTATTTAAAAAAATCATTGATTTAAATCGCAGTTTTAGATTTTGACAAATTAACAAACAAAAACAAATTACACAAAAGTACTGATCTTCAGTGGTAAAAAGACAAACACTTCCTAATTGAACAAAAGCTTTATTTAAAGAGTTAACTGCTCTAAATGCAATTTATATTATTATAATATTGTTTTGACAATAAATACCCTCTCCTCATTAGAAGAATATTGAACATTATTATTCATAGTAATTAGGTAGATACGTGAATAGATAACTGTTAAGAAAATAAAATTTATTTTGGCGTAAACAAAATTCAAATTTGCATTCTGGAATATAATGTAACATATGAGTTTGATTTAAATCAAAAAAATCCGATTTAAATCAAAAAAATCGATTTTTTTGATTTTTTTAAAAAAATCGTGATTTTTATCCACCCTGCCATATTTATTGTAATAAAGAGCCGTCGAAACATTCTGTTAGAGTGGGTAAATCAAACACAGAAACCGCACTGTTAATTAGTAGATTATTATTCTAGATCAACAATACACAGAACAAGTGGCTACACGTGGTTATATAAAAAACAACCACGCAGCCATCTTAAAAAGTAACATATCTTGCCGTACAGGTAAAACAGGTTGCCTATAATACAGTGTTACTAGAGAATAAAAATTTAGTAATGGTTGTAACTTGTGTTTGATACAGTGTAGCACAAAACAAACACATATACTTAATCTTAATTTTAAATGCTCTTTTTTGTATCGGTATGAGTACTCATATGTAATTTCAGATCGTGTTTAGTTACACTCCTGTATTTACATAAGTTACAGGCAAACGGTTTTTCTCCAGTATGAATATACATAATATGTGTTTTCAGATTGCTTGATCTTACACTCTTGTATTCACATAAATTACAAGCAAATGGTTTTTCTCCAGTATGAATAAGCATATGTTTATTTAGATAACCTTTGGTTACACTCTTATACTCACATAAATTACAGGCAAACAGTTTTGCTTGAGTATGAATTTTCATATGCATTTTCAGTATGTTTTTGGTTACACTCCTGTATTTACATAAATTACAGGCAAATGGTTTTTCTCTGGCATGAATACTGATATGTTTATTCAAATTGTGTTTAGTTACACTTCTGTATTCACATAAATTACAGGCAAATGGTTTTTCTCCGGTATGAATAAACATATGTGTTTTCAGATTGCTTTTTCCTGTACTCTTGAATTCACATAAATTACAGGCAAATGATTTTTCTCCGGTATGAATACTCATAATATGTAATTTTAGGCAACTTTTAGTTACACTCCTGTATTCACATAAATAACAGGCAAACGGTTTTTCTCCAGTGTGAATACACAAATGCCTTTTAAAATGTATCTTGGAAGCAGTCCTATATACACACACATTACAAATAAATAGTTTTTTTGAATGAATATTTTTGTGAGCTTGAAGACTGCATCTACGAGTCGTGCTAAATTCACAAACATCACATGTAAAACTTTTCCCTTTATTTTTATTCTGGTCATCCTCGTCAACTGTATCAGTTGTTTCAACTTTTATTTTGTCAGTTTTATGTTCACTGCTCTCTATTGTTGCAGTTTCCTTCCTCGTACTCCGTCCAAAATTTTGGTTAATATTGATGTTAGTCTCGTTGAAGTTATATTTTCCTTCGATATTGTAAACGATATCATCACTGAATTCATTTTTAATGTTGACCAAGTAGGGTTCAAGTTTGATTTCTTCTTTGATGATATCCAAATCCAAATCATGTTCTAGGTTAGCCTTGGAATTTATTTCAGACATGTTACTGTAATAATACAAATCACAACGAGTTACAAATAGCGTTTAGTAGCTAGTGACTAACCTGTAATTATTTAAAAGTAGATATACAAATACACACAAATAACAGAAAACACAAGAACAAGGTGTCAATAACAAATGGAAATCATGAAAATGAGGATATTTATCCTGTTGAACAATAGGCAATAGGTTAACTTGTGGAGGTGGTTATTATATTGGCACCGTAGAGGATTACACAAGATTATTAAAAAAGTCATACATTGGGTATGAATTTTCCTAGAAAATAAAAAGTGGACTTTTAATTGATGAGAGCTCTGGCTAATTCGAGACTAATGGCGACACATAAAAATTTATGTGCAAACAAATTTCTAAATCAGATGTATAGTCGATTCTCTCACTTGTGTCAATTTGCTGGAGGCATTTTACAACTTTAGTGGTGGATTATGAGATTTAAATAATTATAACCATCATAAATCGTTTTTTTTATTTCGGTTTTTTAATGACTACTTTATGAAACTCGTTAAATAACCAAAATAGAAAGAATATTATAAAATACGCGTTTCATAAGACATTAAAGCGCACTTGTCCTTTAGAATAAAAAAAAAACATTTAACCGAATAATATAGGTGAAGCAGCGCTTCACCTGCGTCATCAGAAGGCCACTGCCGCTGGTTTTAAGAATGTATTACACCCGAGCCGCAGAGCGGTCACCCATCCAACTTCTGGCCAAGCAAATCCTTGTTTAACTCTCAATATTTTAGTATCATGTGCACGTGCACTCCCACTCTGCTGTACTGCCTGTCATTTTGATATGTTAAAAATAAAATAATTATAGGGGTGCCCCAGGCTTCATTGACACCCTGTATAAACTAACAAATCCTTTTAAATTATTATATTTCGATATTGGTCCAGTACCCTTTCTTTTCGCGTCCTTCACGCGATTGTTTCACAATTAGGATAACTCTGCGGATAGGCCCTATCTTATCGCACGCCGTTATTCTGTATTTACACATATTATTCTTTTTTTTTAATCCATCTGCTCCAGCATCTGCACCAGCTACAACGCCAACACACCATTACCTGAACCATAGATATACCTACTATTCTTCTGGGTAGGTACAGCTTTTAATGTAATTACAAAGAAAAGTCTTCAAATTTGCTGAACATTTATTGGATCCCTTCGTAATTTTCTTGTAATAATAAAGACGGCATACCTATATGTAGACGAATACTTGCAACGTACCAACCAGACACAAATTACTCAAAGCAAAGAACGAATCAATTAGAATTTTCAAATTTTGGGAGATTTAATATGGCATTAGTAAGTTTGCTTCATGATCTAGATCGTCCATATATTTAAAGTATTTTGTTTCTCTTTTATACCTATAAGTAATTCCTTCGTTTCTGTCTGATAATACAGAATTTATTTAGAACGTATTTGGTTAGCTAAGAGACAATTTATAAACGATACCTTCACCTTACAAGCAGTTACTGTTGGGCCGTTCTAAGTTGGCGAGAACTCAAGATGCGCCGTAGCTGTTGAACTGTGACGTCAGCTCTCTTCACCATTGGCATAACTATTTGCAGTGCGATGTGGTACAAATGTTTACGAACGCTGTTAACATAAAATAAGACTCATAAATCGCCTACACCACTGCATTACTTTCATACTGAAGCATGACCTTGATATTGCACGAAGTAAATATTCAGTATGCGCCGGAGTTCGCCAACTTAGAACGGCCCAACAGTAGCTTGTTGAGAAGCCATCTAGAGTAATAAATACAAAAAGCAACGTTTAAACAATATAACAATAACATTTTTATTACCTAACAAAACAAATACAATACTGGATAAACTAATTTATTAATATCATCATCATTCAGCTTTTTAACAGGCCATTAAGGCCCATAGCTTGTCGAGGAGAGCACACCGAGCCGTAGTGAGCTAAGCCTGAATCGGGTCACCCATCCGAGCTCTGACCATGGGCACCGATGCTTAACTGTGCAGAGCGATGCGCCATGCCAATACTCACTACCGTACCGCCTCCTCAATTTACTAATAGGTACTAGAAATTAATTTAAATTTGTATTTCTTAAGTTAAAAAATAAACGAAACATTTTCTAAAGGTTCTTCCTTTATTTACTTAAACAAACATTTACGAAAAATTAGTCCATGTGCTTGGAAATTCTTCATCTGCTGCTCATATTTATCATAGTAAAAAGCTGTCGAAACATTCCTTATAGAATATCATCAACAACTGTAACTTGTGTTTGCTGCAGTGTAGCACAAAACAAAAAAAAAATACTGTTTTTAAATGCTTTTTTTTAAAGCTAAGCACTTTTAACCCCAACAACCCTTTAAAATTAATCACCCGAGTGGTTCAGGCATTCGACTACTGCGCGGAGGGTCTCGGGGTCAAACCCGAGTTGGATGTTCGGCGGGTGGCCTACCCAGTCACTGAAAATAATTGGGAACCGTAACACAGTAGTGGAGTAGGCAAGGTAGGTGGTTGTTGAAGACGTGGTGCTTACCACATCACTCCGTATGCATAGCATGCGAGAAAACCGAGGTATGAAACCCTCCATGTTGCCGGGCCTATTTCCTTGTGGAGTGTAAGTGGCGTTACCTTTACCTTTACTCTTTTAAATTTGTATCGGTATTAGTACTAATATGCAATTTTAGATCGTCTTTAGTTACACTCCTGTATTCAGATAAATTACATGGGAGTGGTTTTTCTCCTGCATGAATTTTCATATGCAATTTCAGCTTGCTTTTGGTTATACTCCTGTATTTACATAGATTACAAGCAAATGGTTTTTCACCAGTATGAATACTCATATGTAATTTCAGGCAACTTTTATTAACACTTTTGTAGTCACATAAATTACAAGCAAACGGTTTTTCTCCAGTATGAATTTTCACATGCAATTTCAGTCTGCTTTCAGTTACACTCCTGTGTTCACATAAATTACAAGCAAATGGCCTTTCTCCTGTATGAATACTCATGTGTTTATTCAGACTGTATTTAGTTATACTCCTATATTTACATAAATTACAGGCGAAAGGTTTTTCTCCAGTATGAATTTTCATATGCAATTTCAGCTTGGTTTTGGTTATACTCCTGTATTTACATACATTACAAGCAAATGGTTTTTCTCCCGTATGAATACGCACATGTTTATCTAGACAACTTTTGGTTACACTTCTATATTCACATAAATAACAGGCAAACCGTTTTTCTCCAGTATGAATTTTCATATGCAACTTGAGCCTGCTGTTGGTTATACTTCTGTATTCACATAAATTACAAGCAAATGGTTTTTCTCCCGTATGACTACAGATATGCAATTTCAGCATGTTTTTGGTTACACTCCTGAATTTACATAAATTACATGCAAATGGTTTTTCACCAGTATGAATACTCATATGCAATTTCAGATTGCTTTTATTTACACTCCTGTATTCACATAAACTACAAGCAAATGGTTTTTCTCCCATATGACTACGCATATGATTATTCAGACAATTTTTAGTTACACTACTATATTCACATAAGTTACAGGCAAACGGTTTTTCTCCGGTATGAATTTGCATATGCAATTTCAGCTTGTTTTTAGTTATAGTTCTGTATTCACATAAATTACAAGCAAACGGTTTTTCTCCGGTATGAATACTCATATTATGCAATTTCAGGCTGTTTTTGGTTACACCCCTGTATTCGCATAAATTACAGACAAATGTTTTTTCTCCGGTATGAGTACGGATATGTCTAGTCAGACAAGTTTTAGTTACACCCCTATATTCACATAAATTACAAGCAAATGGTTTTTCTCCTGTATGAATACACAAATGTTGTTTAATTACATTACAAATAACTGGATGTTTTGTTAAATTAATATTTTTATGCTCATCCTCGTCAACTGTATCAGTTGTTTCAACTTTTATTTTGTCGGTTTCATGTGGGCTGCTCTCTATAGTTGCAGTTTCCTCCCTAGTATTCCGTCCAAAATTTTGGTTAATATTGGTATTAGTTTCATTGAAGTTATGTTTTTGTTCGATATTGTAAAGGATATCGTCACCGAATTCAGTTTTCATATCGTCCAAGTAAGGTTCAACTTTGATTTCTTCTTTGATGATATCCAAATCGAAATCATATTCGAGGTTAGCGTTTGAATTTAGTTCAGACATATTGCTGTAATAATACAAATCACAATGAGTTATAAATAGCGTTTCGTAGTTTGTGACTAACCTGTAATTATTTAAAAATGGATATACAAATGTAATTTGCAACATACACACACAAAACGTAACACATAAACCACGGAACACAAGCAAGACCACAAAACAAAGGGCCAATGAACTTGTGGAGGTGGTTATTATATCGGCACCGTTGAGGATTATACAAAATTATTTTAAAAAAGTTTCACATCTAGTTGGCTATGAATTTCTCCTAAAAAATAAAAAGTTAACTTTTAATTGATAAGAGCTCTGGATAATTCTAAACCAATTAAAAATATAGCGGCACATAAAAATTTATGTGCAAACAAATTTCCAAATCAGATGTAGGTATTAAGGCTCGTGCGTTTTGTAAACTACATACTTAAAGTCTGTTCAGGGAAAGGCTGCACTTGACGTAAACAAAACCACGTGATGGTTGACAACCACGAGGTCGAAATAGGGGCTGTGATTGGTTGTATACTGGTGAAAGTTGCCTTATCCGATAAGCCGGTGACGCATTTTTACATAAGTACGTACTTACAGTAATTCCATATTTTACGCTTTAAATACAAGGTATTTGTGCAAGTTGGTGTTTGTGCGTGTAAATATTTCTCGTTTGCCGTTATTATTATTTTTTAATAATAATGGATGACCGTGAAGCTTCTACTTCTACAGCCGATGTGCTTAAACGCAAGAAACGTTATATTAGCTTGCGAGAAAAACAGCTAGCAGTGAAGTTATATGAAACAACAGTCGAACAAAATCCGAATATATGCATAATCGATATTATAAATTCTGTCGCCAACACAATGGAACTGAGCACTAGATCCATTCAAAATGTTCTAGAATATCGGGAAAATAAAACTCTTACACCTCCTAAAACGAGACCGCGAGCGATCATTGTGGATGAAATTGAAGATGCCGATCTTGGCGCAATTCGAAGAAAGGTATTTTCTAACAATTTTGTGGTCCTTTATTTTTCTTTTATTTTTGAAAATGTCATTTAAAGTAATGATTTTTGAATGCCAGATAAAGAAAATGTTGCAAATTTTATGGCAGCACAAATCGATAAAATTTTACGAGTGGTAAATGAAGACGACCAGTTACCAAATTTCAAAAGAACAACATTGTATAACGTTTTGAAAAACCTAAATTTTAAAGAAGAAAAACGCATGTACGAGTTGGATAATATAATCGAAGTAGCCGTAGAGAAACTCGTAATTAACCTTGGTGAAGAAAGTTCGGAAGACGAACACAGTGATTAATAGGTAATCGTAATATTCATAACAAAACTATTTGTTAATTACGCTTCATCATAACTAACCATCTAATTTTACTTCCATTTATTTGAAAACAACATACGTAATTGCTATTAATGTAATTGTACTTTTGTAGTTGTTATTTAAAAATGGAATTTAATAAAATTTGTGTTAGGTTTTATTTATACATTTTTAAATTATTTTACAGATCGCGTTCAATTGGTGCAATTACTAGATCTGGACCTGGACCTACATAATTTAAAAAAACTGTTCTTATTAGAACCACAATTATATTACAAGAAAGAATTCCTATTTCCTATTTTTATGCTTCTTTTCATTAACTTACTTCGAGTGCAGCCTTTCCCTGAACAGACTTTACGTCATCTAACCAATGACGTCACAACATCGCGCATAGGCTTCATAAAGGGGTTTGGTGTTATGCGCATGACGGCAGGTCGCGGCCAGCAAACTTTTTTCGAAATCTCTCAAGAGTAAAGGGGTGTTTTTTGGGGGTGGATCTTCTTGAAACTTTGGTGGCAACACTTTTATGATGTTCTGATAATATATTTGCAATATTAACTTGGTGGCACTACGGAAAGGCATCGGCCTGCAAAGGATAATAGTTGGTCAGCAAATTAGGCATTTCCTCAAATTATGTAATACACTCAGCCATCAACTTATAGCAATCAATCCACGAAAATCATTACGGCACTACAAGTGACTGCCAAACTGACACCATAATTCTCAATCTTACTGTATAATTATAAAGTTGTGATCTAGGTGTACAATAGTACGTGACAGAGGTAGCGTACTACACATTTTAGATAGCACAATCGCACAATCTAACCACAGTACATGCACTTTTTAATATGACATTAATTTGTATTTGCAAGTCAGTACGAATACCCTGAGAAAAACCCCAGGCTTGCCAATGCGTAGGTATGTCGTAGTTATGCAACTTAAAATGTTCACCCAGATTGCTTGGTCTCGGCTGCCGCCTCGACTGCAACCTTCTGAGCTCAGCACAAAAAGTGGGCTTTCTACTCCTGGTGGCGTAATATACTATTATTGGGCAAGTAAGAAAATAATTCTCGGACACGTGGATTTTCTTTTTTAGATGCGCATTTTTTATAGAAGTACCATTCTGAGCCTATGCAGTTTCAGTTGCATTGGCACCTTCAATTATTGCATTAATACATAAATTTCGTATCTTTTTGTTTTTAGATTCTAAATGCGGGGCAAAAGAAGCTAAAATTGCTTCATTGACTTCCTGAAAATTCTTGGCAAACCTTTTCTGGAATGCAGCCAAAAGCTCGCTCACAATTATACCATGAGATCGAAAAAAAGATGATTCTGAGCAGGCCTCGACTAGTACAACACGATTGGTTACACTGGTTCTAGAATGCCTATGAATTATAATGTGACAGTGACATTTCAAATGTAAGTCAGTTTTGCAATCTTGTTTCCAGAATTATTTAAGTTTATCGTTGTAATACTAGTGAAGGATCACATTTTGAACACCTACTCTAACATGTATTCATCTTAGTTTTCAGTTTGTTCCCTAAATAAATACTGTTTTGTGTTTTAATTTATTTGACATTTATTAACCTCTAACTTACTGCCACATTTTGAAATCAGTCTTGCCAATCGTGTTGTACTAGTCAAGGCCTGCTCAGAATCGTCTTTTTTTCGATCTCATGGTACTTGTATAACGGAGATTTTTTTCTTGAAGATTCTGTAATCGTTGTCTTAATGGAAATAAAGTAGGCAATAACTGACGTTAATAACAATCTATTTCTTTTTGAAAAATATCCAATGCAGTAGCAATAGGCTTCATCAAACAAAATTCAACCAAATATTCCGATTCAATGCCCTTAAAAGCACTTAGATTTTGGAATTTAAAGAATTTAACTGTGATTTGTACATCGGTAGCTGAACAGTAGTCATACATATAATGAATTCCATATTGTAGGGCAGGGATAAATCAAACTGGAGCCTAATATATCCGAAATAATTTCTGATGTTTTAGTTCCATAAACTTGTGTTGGGTGGTACAAACTGTACTCCCTTTAATTATTGTATTAAAATCCGTTATTGCTAAAAGATTAAGGCTGTAGCTTGCATAACACAAGTGATTTGCTAATACTAAATTAATCGGAGTTGTAGCTTCTGAAATTTCAATAAACTCACAGTCATTAGCATCTGAACTATGTTCGTTATCTTCATTATCCAATTTGAACTCTTCATCATTATCAAGTTCTGTAATTTGAACTGGAAGTAGAACAACAAATTCGTGAATAGCTTTCATATTTATATTGTGTTGTAGGTTCTTTTCTGAGTCCGCTATTACTGCCATTTCGACTGCAAACAATAGTTCTGTGAGTTTAACTTGTCCCATTTTCCAAAATCCCAATTGTAATGGTCTCATTTTTTGTTTTGCCTTCTTTATCACCTCATCCACTACACATGAAAATAGTAGTGAACTTAGCACGCAACCTTATTTTAGGCCTTCTGTAGATTCAAACTCTAGAGATTCCTTATTTTGTGGTTTTACGATGTTAATTGTTCTCTCTTTAGACGGTCGTGGCTCAGTTGGTTCAGCGTGTGACATGGCCCGGGTTCGATTCCCAGGGTCACATATACACCGAAAATACCCGACCGCTTCCCTCGGAAGGCAACGGCAAATCACCGAGGTGTATTCCGCCTAGTAAAGTCCTCTCTGGAGTAGAAGTGCAAGCACTTCCGTGGTTCGGAGCCCACGTTAAGCTGTAGGTCCCCTATGTCTGTAGGCTACTTGACACGCACACCACAGGCATATGGAGAGAGGATCGGCAACGCCCTGTAAAGGGTATGCCACTCGAAGAAGAAGAATTGTTCTCTTATACTCGTCCTTTCCTTTATAGGCTTTTCCAGACATCTTTTCTTTTAATTCTGTCGAATGCCTTTTCTAGGTCTGAGAAGCACATGTGAATTTACTTGTTTTTGTCTCTGGCCTCTCTATAGAATGTCGTAGTATGAAGATTGGATCCTGCGTGGTCCTCCCTCTTCTGAATACGTATTGTGTCTTTTCCAATGTGTTTTCTATTTTTTCTTTTGTCCTTCCTTCCATTACGAGTTAGTATTTTAGCTGGTACGGCCAACAGTGTTATGCCTCTGTAGTTGGCGCAATTTCTCTTGTCATCGTTTTAATATATGCAGTGGTAATATAATTCCCATGTTACATTATCTTCGTACTTTCTTTTCCTTGACGACCACGTTGAGTAGGTTTCTTAAGGCCTCTTTCCCTGTTTTTCCAGATATTTGATCATCTCTGGTGTATCATCGATTGCTGCTGGAGCCTTACTCAGTTCTATCTGTGCTAGTGCACCGTCCAGTTCTTCTGTTGAAATTGATAGGACTTCCTCACTTATTAATTCATACTCTTCACTCGATTCTGTTAGTTTCTTAAAATATTATCTTCATTATTTTGTTGCCGCCTTTATGTTTTAACTTCTTTATACAGGGAGATCGAGAATGATTGTCCACAAAAAACTACCTTCCCAGGAGCTATCAATATTTCACTCCAGCGTGATATTAGCTACGTACCGCAATTCCTTTGACAATTAATGTTTTTTGGTTAGGTGGTGGATGTTTGTGTTTACGTTGAATTTTTCTGTTGGTTGTTATTGTTATTCAAAAGAGTCTTTTTCAAGACTACAGAGCGTTAAAAGAAGTCTACTACCAGTTCATTAATAATGTTTATAATTTGTGTTTGTAAATTGTAGGTTATGTATACTCTTGAGAAGTAACTAACTTCACCACATAAACCAATACCTGGTGGATGTAAGTTTTGATATAATTTCCATGGAAAGTAATTTTTTTCGGACAACCATTTACGATCTCTCTGTATTATATTGGTTATCCGTCGGAGTTGTCTTAATGTGCGTCTGAAGTTATGATTCATACCTACTTTGTCCAAACTTGAGCCACGACTTTAATTTGGCTTCTTTTACTACCTCCTTTACTTCCTTTCGCTTTTCTTTATGGTTCTCATAGTCCTCTGTCGTTTTTGCACTTTTCTACATTTCTCTTTTTCTCTATAACTATTTTTTGTAATTGTTTGGTTCACCATTTTGTTCTCCCTGTGTTTGTGTCTGATACCTTCGATGTACCACAACTTTTCTCCTTTACTTTCTTCCTTCTTTTGTCCGGCTTTTCTAGATTGTTCGTTTTTATCCTTATTTTCACTAAATGGACGTTACTACCAATCCCTGCTTGTCTTGACAGTCGTCGATTATTTTCCATTTTTGTTTTCTGACCGAAAGTAGGGGAAGGTGTTCCACAATCAGACAATGCTGATAATTTCAAAATTACCGCCTTGAGATCAATGTTTTTAAGGTGACTAGTAGGTGCCAAGTATTTGCCTTGATTGCTGAAACGGTAAGTGTGTACTATTAAATTTGTGTGTGTTTTGCCAAAAAGGTGCATATTCGGTTACGAATTTTTTTTTAATGTCTGTCTGGTTGTTGCTTGTACATTTTTTCTGTATATAATAAATAGGGAATAAATTAGTAGGCAGTAATTGTGGTATTTTGCTGTTAATCTAAACACCTGTTTACGTTTATTGGTTAGGTCTGAAGTTCAGAATTTAAATATTTTGTAAACCTGACTACTGTTTTACAATCAGACAAGTGCATGGGTTTCACAATCAGACACTGTCTGATTGTGGAACACGTAAGTTGTTAATATGGATTAATTATTTTCTAAGCATAGGTATGCGACATTTTATTTCAGAAATATGGCTCGAGGTCGAGAAAGAAAAACTAATAAAGGGCAATTTGGTGAGAATAATATGAAAGCAGCGGTCAATGCTGGTATTCAAGATAAAATTCCTATAAGAGAAGCTGCTCGGAGGTATGACTTAAAGTTCCAGACTGTCTATGAATATGTTAAAAGACAAAGGCAAAACCCAAATGTCGAAATCAGAATGGCACCCAATTATGCATGTAGGAAAATATTTTCTGCTGAACAAGAAAATACTTTGGCTGATTATATATTAACATGCTCAAAGATGTGTTATGGGCAAACCATCATGAACATTAAACAAATAGCTTATGAAATGGCCATTATTAACGATTTGCCTGCACCTGACAACTGACATGCAAGCAAAGAAGCTGGACGAGAATGGTTTCTTGGATTTATGAACAGACATCCAACGTTAAGCCTTCGACAGCCCGAAGGATGTAGTCTTTCAAGGGCAACATCATTTAACAAATACAACGTTAACCTTTTTTTTGACAATTTGGAGAAGATTTACGATAAGTATGGAAATTTCAAAAATGGTACCCGAATTTACAATTTGGATGAAACTGCTACGACAACGGTTCAGAAGCCTAAACGAATAATTGCTCAAAAAGGCATCAAGCAGGTGTCCTCATGTACAAGTGCCGAACGAGGTGTCTTGGTAACAACATGTTGTGTTATATCAGCATCTGGGAATACGATCCCACCGGTAATGGTATTTCCAAGAAAAAAATTTAAACCGCGAATGGTTTCGGAAGCACCAGATGGAACCTTGGGATTAGTTTCAGACTCTGGCTGGATGACACGTGAATTGTTCCCTAGTGTTATGCGACACTTCATTAGTCACACTTCGAGCTCTCCAGACAATCCTTCGTTACTGATATTTGACAACCATGAGAGTCATCTAGCAATAGAAGTACTAAATCTCGCTAAAGACAATGGAGTCGTCATTTTAACCCTACCACCTCATACATCTAACAAATTACAGCCACTAGATGTAACAGTATTTTCTCCTTTTAAGGCATTTTATAACACTGCCGTGCGGACCTGGCTTTTAGAAAACCCAGGGATACCTTTCGGTATCTACGATATTGCTGGTTGTGTTTCTTATGCATTTGAAAAATCCATGACGCCCAACAATATCAAATCTGGTTTCAATAAGACTGGAATCTATCATTTTGACAGATATAGGTTTACAGAAGATGATTTTGCTATTAGTAGTGTAACTGACAGAGACATAAATAATATTGATGACAACACACCCGATACCGACCCTCATAGTGAGACTTCAACATCAAATATTAACCAAGAACTGGAAGAACCTGATAATAACCAACTACAGGCAACACCACTCGCTAACAAAAAGTCTGCAGTTAATCAAGACAAGAAGAAGTTGTTTGTTAGTCCACAAGAATTCAAGGGCTATCGTAAGGCCAAAGAAGCGTTATTGCTACTGACACTCCTGTAAAAGCGGCTTTAGAAGAGAAACAAAAGGAGAGAGAGAGAGAAAGAAGGCCCTTAAAATGAAGAAGTCCGTGAAGAGAAAAGTGCTGGAGGAAGATTCAACAGATGAAGAAAATACGGTAGAGATTCTGCAGACCACTGAAGATTCTGATGATGAGATTGACTTTACTGGAGAAGATGACCCTCCGCTTCTTTTAGATCAGCTCAGTAAAGTACCTGAAGTAGGGGACTTCGTTTTTGTTTTATTTGAAGACAAAAACAAAACTATTTATCACGTCGCTGAAGTCTTAAGTAAAAATGACACGGAAGAATATGATGTAAAGTATCACAACAGTTTTATTTTCCCAGTAGCAGAAGATATCGCTTTGGTAAAACTTGAAAAAATCAAGATGGTACTTCCAAGACCAGCACATATGGGAACAACGAAGCGACAGCAATCCTATTTCAAGTTTGAAGTGAATTTTTCCACTCTAGACGTGCGTTAAAACATTGTCTAATTGTGAAACATAAAATGTCTGATTCTAGAACATACGTGTTCCACAATCAGACATTTTTGGTAATATCATTGAAATGTAGTTTTTCTTTTCTCTTTGAACTTTCATATTCTATTTTGTTCAAAATATGTTCGTTTAATATTTGTTTGTAAAATGACAAAAAAAGTTTAGTTCTGTTTAATAAATGTTAAGCATAATACAACAAAATGTGTTTTTTGTCTGATTGTGGAACACCTTCCCCTAATCTATTATTGAGTTTTCTTTTGTGCTACGTTCTTCCCTGGTGTATTTGTGTTTAAACTTCGTATTAGCGATTACTAATTCATTTTCCATACACATATCTATAATTCTCTCTTCGTTATTGTATTTGAATTCTTTCCTTTCTTTACCCATTATCTTCTCAATTTCTATATTCTGATTGTCAACTCATCTATTCAGATCACCCATGATAATTAAATTGTCTTTAGCTGCATCTATTTCTTTTTGGAGTTGAATTTTTCGTTTATATATTTTTCCTTTAATATGTCTTTCAACCTGTTCGGTGCTACTATTAAACTTATATCTTTTAAAACAAAATACCTCTTTACAAAATTAGTATTTCAAATATAAAATACAACATTCGGGTAAAAAGTGTATTTAAAGCACGTATTTCAAATACATGTACTTATGTATTTCTACCCAACCCTGTACATAAAAAAACTAAAACGGGTTTTCAGTTTGTGTTTAATTCAGAAAAACTGTGATAATTATTTCCAAAATCTGCTGATAAGTGTTTATCAATTGGCAATCCCTAATTATCCGACAGTTATTATCCTTGCAGTGTCACCACGTTGCACTACGAAAATGCCTTGGCCAGCAAGCTCTTTCCGAAATCGCACAATAGCAAATTGTTGTTTTTTGGGGGTGGATCGGGTAGTAACTTTGGTGGTAACACTTTTATACTGCAAGGATAATAGCTGGCCCGTAAATTAGGCATTCCCCAGCATACATAGATGCCGTGCTCGCGGAGTTTTGTTTAGCAACGTTAGATCAAACAGGTTACAGAATCACATCAACAAGTCCCTTCTCTCTGCGCACATTTAAGTAATTCCCGATGCAACCGTCTAGGTCGTAAACCTTTAGGTTCTTACGTCAATAACTCCACGAATTTTTCCTTTGACCGTCTATTTTTAGCAAGAGGGGCCTATTTTTAAATAAATAAAAAAACGTACCAACGAACAAGTTACAGAGGGCGGAGGACCAAACAGGTATTTCAAAATGCTTGATGCTGATGGTACTTCAATATAGTGGTGGTACATGAAGTCCACTGGTGATTATTAACACTTACAAATTAAAAACTTTTTAACTTTTATAACCAATTACTAATAAATAAATAAAATAATTCATTAACGTACAAGTAATTACAAGTAACCGTTCATAACAAGTGAATTTTATAAATAAAAAGTAGTTATCGTTTGCATATTCGGATTGATATAATTTATTAGTACCACAAGCAAGCTGATGAAAATGTATTCTCTACTTTAGAGAAATAAAGGTAAGTCTATTAAACCAACACGTTCATAAAATGATTTTGAACAAGTAAAACATTAAATAATCAAATAGTCTGGATTCTTGTCAAAATCAGTTTTTTTATTTGAAAAAATTAAACCATACACAGAGTGTTTTTGATGAAAGGTTTGAAAAAATTGTTTTTTAAAAATAAATTGTGTTAATTTTAAGATTTTGTTTGCCAAAATTATTACAAAAACATAAATTAATAAATATGACACCAAATTTTTTGTTTTACTTGATCATCGTAACTCATTTATCAACTCAAACTGCTTTGCTAATCAGTTCAGAAAATTTAATTCAAAACTATTTAAAAATCGAATTAGTGGCTTACTAAAGTACCAAAGTAAATTATCAAATTATTAAGCAAGAATTGTTTTTTTACTGTGGGAAATTTTATCTTTATTTTATAAAAGGAAATTTCTAGATTAAAAATGTTTTTCTAATTGATTTATTAAGCATTTACAACCTGTACTTTAATGTGATTCATTAAGACACAGATTTTTCATTAAGATAGAGGTTTATAACCAATAGAAGCAAAGTATTTTATTTGGTAACCATAGTTACGCAAGTTGTTGATATTTCTTAATTGAGATAACCAATATCAGCAAAGTATTTTGTTGTCAAAAATAAGGTTAGGTAGCAGCTTTTCTGAAGGTGCCCATTTTTTGATTATTATAACTGGTCGTAGAAAAAATAGTGTATGCAACTCGCATTTAATGGCTAGTAAGACACCCGTATTCAGTAAGACACTCGCCTGCGGCTCGTGTCTTAATAGCTATCATTAAATGCTCATTGCATAATATACTATTCTTTTATCGTCTTTGCACTATGTCGTCATTGTTAATTTCTTTAAATAACAATTCAAATTCTTTGTCTCAGATTTTGATATACAACCCTCGCTTTAATTAAATGGTGACCTAAGAAATTAGTATACCTAATGCGTATAACAATTTTTTGTATGGTAAGTTTGATGTTCTGTTGTTGGTTAAAATAATCTTAAAATTCAAAACTAAAGCAAATACAGGCAGTAAATGAAAAGCAAATGCATAGGAATTTTATCTGCCAAATTTTTTTGATTAAAATAGTTAAAGAAACAAGGTTACAACGGAGAATTGTGTAATGAATTACCTTATATTAAAAGTGCGAACTCTGAGGCATTTATTGAAAGTGTAAAATTTTAAAAAATTAAAATAAAATGCACCACATATTTACCCGAATGAGAGCGAACAGAAGCATTAAACAAGGACAAGTTTTTAATCAAGAATATGCCAGTACAAGGTGAAGGTGATTTCAAAATATTTTTACATATTGATTTGCAAATCATTTTATATAAAGTATGTTAATGGCAACACGTCGTGAGAATTAACTTTTATCAGATAGTTTCTTAGTTTTGTTTATTACTATGGTCATTTGTGAGAAATGTTTGTAATAATTAAAATTACTAATAATCTTTGCCCGTTGCAATCGAATTTAATTAAATAATAAATCAATTTGTTTTGAATAAATCAATTATTCATGACCATTAATGTAAACTACATTGCAGAAACAACAAAAAACTTGTTATCTCGTAATTACATGCTTCCCGTGGTAAATTTTTACTTCCTAATTATTTTAGACCAAAAGTGCAATTCACTTTTTTGTAGACCAAACAATATCGCATCGATTCACGCTATTTTGCAGCGTTTTTGTTTTTCCCATAACTGAAAAATCATGGAAATTAATTCTTGCACTCTAACAAAAATCAGTGATGCCATGTAATTATTAAAACAAAAATCAGTTTTTAGCTGCCACTCTAGATTGTCAATTATTTACACTTGTTAAATGTGTTACATAAAATGATTTTATCCACGACTACTTAATAATCTGTCAATTATTCATGTGTTTGGTCACTCATAATGCTATCCATTATAAACTGCCAGCAGTGTATAATGATTATTCAAGATGTCATGGTAACATCATTGTTTATGGTGTATAATGAAGGAAATAGGAAATAGGTTATGTTTCTAATCCTAATTGACAGATTATAGGTTATGTTTCTAATCCTAATTGACAGATTATTGACAAGTCGCCGATAAATTTTAATTAAAAATTCTTCGTATTTGTGTTCGTGGATAAAGTATAGTATACGATTCGCTATAATGGCTATTATTACCTCGGATAATTGCAAAACTCGCTCGCAAGCTCGCTCGTGTTGCAAACATTATCCTCGGTAATAATAGCCTACATTATAGCGTCGTGTATAATATACTATTCTTTTTTATTTTCAATATATCTTTTATATACTGGACAGTTTCGATCAAAAGCAGCGTGAGTACTGTTTAAATTTAAACCCAGTTTTCTATTTGTTGAATAGCAGTTTATACATTTAAGCACTGTATTAGTGCATTCCTTTTCGCTGTATTCCTCCGAACTACACTTAATACAGCATGATTCATTCGTACAGTTATCTGCCCTATGTTTAAAACCAAAACATTTAAAACAACGAAGTATACTATCGACATGCTCAAATACATTGCAAACATTCCAACCAATTTTTACTTCACCAATTTCTACTGTTTTCCTGAATGTCTCCTGATCTATCTCTACAATTGCCATGAATTTAGTCCTCATTTTCTTTACTACTTTTACCTCTACCTCAGCCCTCAATGTCTCTACAGTTGTGTTTTGATTAATTATGCGTTCTTTAATTTCCTCGCTGTCCAAATTTTCATCTATACCGATTACTTTTATGCTAGGCTTAACTGTTTTCTTTAAATTCTGCACCCAATTGCCTTTCGACTTCACTTTTTAGCTTATCTCCTTCATTTTTAGTATCACAAGATATACCAACTCCTCCATTTCCAATGTTTTTAATACTAGTAATTCCAATTTCTAGTTGTAAGTACTAGATTTATCTTCGTTTTGACAGCTTCTTTAGTTTTATTTGCATCGGTTATTTTCCCCTCTTTTGGTACGATTATTAACTGTTCCGGTTTTACTTTTTTTACTTTATCAGAATAGTTCATCTGATTTTGAGGCTTGATCTGTTCCAATTGTCTATTTACTTCTGTCGTAATCTTTAGTAATTGGTTTCCATGTTTATGGATTACTTCATCCATCTAAATTCCTCTTCTATCATTTTCTTTATTTCTAGTCTAAACCTTTCTAGTTGTTCTTGCATAAGTTTCTCTAGTCTTTGCTCTATTGTTTCAGCCTGGTTTTGTTTTATCTCTTTTGTTTCTGATCCATTCTTAACCTCACATTTAGCACATGTCTACCGTATACCTTATTTTTTAACTTGTGTTGCCCATTTATTAAATTTATCATTATCTAGACCACTACACTTTTTATGATACCACTTATTGAACTTTCCACACTCTATTGAATAGGTGACTATTTACTGTAATTTTATCTGCACATTTCCCACATTTGCACCCACCCGCCATGTTCCCATGTTCTATATAAATTTGTATCTACATCAGTAAGAATACGCACATGATTTTTAAAAAATATTGAAACTGACATTTAAAGAAATAAAAGCATTGCCTCTGAAAACAAAAACAAAACTAAACTATAAAATTGCCGAATGTCATACGTAATGCAAAGTAAATAAACAATAGCTTTTGTTCTCGTCTCGGTTCTATAAATTTTAAGTTCGATCTCCCTCGAACCTTGAGCCAAATTGATTCGAACTCGAACTTCGAGAATCCTTTTTCTTATCTCACCTAACTCCAACACGCTTCAGGATATGGTAGTGTCCGAACTGGGACCTTCTATGTCTTTAAACAAACATCGCCTTTACAAAAATCCTACATTCATTTTTAACATTTTCCTCACATAGTAAAATTTTGTTTATTGAAGCGATAAAATGCAAAGATGAATCGTTTAATTTTTATTGTAAATGAAGGTTTTAGGTGCTGTCAAAATTGACAGATATAAAAATAAACAATGAAATAATCGCCTGTCGCAATGGCAGACGCCTTCGGCATTTCTATCTCTTTCTAGCGTTAACTAAATCCAGTAACATACGTTGAACACTGAATCCATACATATTCAAAAGGTATCGTGGAACCTTTCTGAAAAAATACATTGGTGTTTCCCTGTGGTACGTCTTACCTGAGACACCCGGTATAGGTACCTATGTATCCTTCATTTTTTGATTCCAAAAGGTGTTTCCGATTATCAGTTCATTTTCTATGCAGAATTGGATACATTTTTCTTGCATTTCTATTTTGTGATTTTTCACCGTATTTTCTCATACAACCCAGTCCCAATTCTTCGTCATTTCCTATTCTAGAGTTCCCATGACTATTATTCTTTCTTCTTTCGAGTGATCTATCAGCTGTTATAATTTTTCATAAAATTCTATAAGTACCTCTCCCTCTTCTCCTTCTACTGGCGTGTATATATGTATCAAGGTGGTTATGTCTTCTTCAAGAATGATTATTTTTATTATTCTGGAGCTTATTGCTACTTTATTATTTATTTCTTTATTTAATATAATACCTACACCTTTTTTAGCTCTCCATCCTCTTTGTGCTTCTGCGTAGTACATAGTATATATTCCTTCATATCTTCTATTATTTCAATTTCTTTTCCAGTTAATGTGTTTATATTCCATACCATTTTATGTTTCTCATTTTCCCAATATCCCAATTTCTTTCCGTTTTTTGGCTGTAGTTTTTCTTTGCTTTTATTCCGTCTCCACCCTATTCAGTTTACAATGACTTTATTGTATCAGTTTTTTACTCCCTTTCCTTGTTCTTTGTCCTTGCGAGCTACCACTCTTGTTTGACGTTACTTTGCTCTCTCCTTTTTTGTTAAGTCGTTATTAATGTATTTTTATGTTTTCCATTTCTTTAATTTTGATTTATTTTCCATTACTTTTATCTTATCAATTTCGTCTTTTAATTCTATTAGGCACGTCTTTCTTCCTACATTCGTTCCTTTTTCAACCATATTATTGATTTCTAGTTGCTCTTTTATAATATTGTTTATTGCTTCTTTTAGTTTAACAGGGTCTTTTACATCCATTGTTAAGCCGCTCATTACTACTTATTTTTTCGTTTATTCTTTTGGACCTATTCCATGGCATATCTAAACCCTCGTCGCCCTTTTTAATATCTTTATTTTCTTTTTTGACTTACTCATTCCTTTTTTTAAGATTTTTATTTTCCTGTTTTAGTATTTTGTTCCGCCCTTAGTTGTTGTAGTTCCTTTTGTATATCCTCCTGGTCTTCTTTCAAGCTTTTCATCATCTTTAATATTTAAGTCAGTTTATCTTCCTCTCTACATTGTGGTCTTGGGGAGGCCTTTACTAATTTATTGTTCCTTTCCAAGCCCTCCTCCATCTCTTTTATTGATTTCCTTTTTCTTTGTAATTTATCAGTTCAATAATCTTTGTCACTATCGGTCACGTGTGTGTAACATTTATGACTAGTTTAAAGTGAGAACAGCACAAACTGGACGAAGACGAACGTACTTCATAAGAGTCTGTTCTTCTTTCTAAGGTTGTAGTAGACTATAATGTAACGAAGCGCTTTTTGCATTATTGATTATGATGGTAGAGACTTATAGCAACTTCATTACGAGTGTTTATGCTTGGCTTTTGCAAGAGGTTATATTAAAGTACACGATTAACTAACATCAGATATATTGGTATTACTTTAGATACAAACATAATTTAACTGTTCAACAAACGAAATCAAACACTTTACAAGTCTTAGAACGGCGTACAAAACATTATCATCAAGTTATAATAAACATTTACTTACTTGCAGAATTTTAAGAAGGCACACATCTTTGTAAGAACCAACACTTGGCTTAGGGCCAAGGGTAGGTCCTGGTAAGGGCCTCTCGTCTGAGTATTAATCATGCATCGTAGTGAGACTCTATCAAGAGACTGATTTCCCTATGGCAGGGTTCCTATATCTATACTCCCAAGATGTGTTCTTTCTCTCTTACATTTAAACATCTGCTTATGTTAGTACAAGAGTTCCATTCATTCTTACATTGTATGAATATAGGTCAGCTAGTATAAACTAATGCAACTTTGTATTACAATGTTATACTTTCGCAATACAACCAGCTGCGTCGACTCATATTTATACAAGTATACAAGTGCATCTTTAACTAGTAAACAATTTTAATGTTCCTTACTTTGTAATGATTGCGAAACTTGTTATATCAGACCACACCTAAATGCCAACTTAGTTAATTCATTTCTGATGGAAATGCTTTAAGTTATTTATTAATTAATCCACTATCTTACAATAATATTATAAATTACGAACAAGTTGGTTTACCATTTGTTGCCTATAGCCAATGTGTTAATCTCAAATGGTTTAATTTTAACAACATGGAGAATCTTTTTCAGATATTTACAAATTTAAATTGGTTGCAATCAGCAATAATGGAATTACCCGCATTTTTGGAAAACTGGGGAGTATGGGTGTTCGGACTGATATTTGTTGTTTTGGCTACAAAGAACTACAACGAGTTCAAGGTACACACTGAAATTTAACAATATTAAATTATTATAACATACCCAAACATTGCAGAAACTCTTAGAAGCAAAGACAGCCCGTTTTAATTTTTTTCTGGTGCCTACTGTTATGGTAATCTTAGCTCCAATATTTTACGCCAGCATGCCCATTTTCATTGTATACAGGCAAATAGCAAAGGCAATTTTGTCGTTAAAATATGGTTCAAAATTTGGTGGTTTACTTGAAGGCTCAGATGTTGTTTTTTCTTTAGAAAACAAAACACCAATACATATGTTTTATATAATCGAGTACAAAGGCAACGGTTTGGATTTTTACGAACATGTCATGGAAACGATGAGGAAAGCTTTGTTGGCGAAATGTAAAGAAGAACCCAAAATCTTTGCTATTAAACAGAAAGCCTTCGGTTATCCTTATTTGTTAAAGGATGAAGTTACATTCGAGGAGTGTTTCAAAAAATTGAAAGTTGAGAAATCCCCAACTTACGAAATGACCAAATCTGATTTAACCCACTTGGTGGGTGAATACAGTAACGTTCCTTTGCCTAAGAATCGTCGAGGATTATGGGAAGTGTTAGTTGGTATACAGCCAGTTCTGTGGAAAAACAACGTTCAAGACGAATCTATAAAATATTATCCAGTGATATTCAGAGCGCATCACAGTATAGCAGATGCCTGGCATATTTTTAAAGGTGTTATAAAACTTTTCGCTGATGAAAACATCAAAGAAGATGTAAAAGTCCAAGCTCACGCTCTCTTTAAGAGTGCCGAGAAACATAAAGACATCGGAGAATTCCTTAAACTCGTGACTGCCAAAACACCGGATTTTCTAAAACTTATTTGGATTAAATCTAAATATTACGCAAGGCAATGTTTAGTTGCATTTATGTGCCCTGCTGCTTTGTATGTTGATATGATCGTCGCACGTTCTGAAAAGAACATATTATGTAGGCCGGTTTTAATAAATCAGAAGATTTTATGTTTAAATGTTGAAGAACGACCGCATTATATACAGGTCGTGAAGAGGATTAAACGAAAAATTCCTGGAACATCGTTCGAGGATGTTTTCGTTACTGCATTCACTGCCAGTTTTAATGAATATTTTAGAAAGGTAAGTGGCTGTTGTTGTTATGTTATTTATTTCACTTGTATTTATGGGAAACACTATCGTAATCACTAATTACCTTATTATCTTGAAATCGCATTTCATTTCATTTCGCTATTAACCGTCCATTCTTGGTAAATTCAACCTACTTTTGAACTTTCTTCCCCCGTAATTCCAGTTGATCGTTTTAGATCATTTGTGCATTGCATTAAAGGCGTTCTCCTGATTTTTCTTCAGACATGGCCACCATTTTAAAATCCTGTTAGGCTATCTTCCACCATGGCTTAGTTCTGCTGTATCTCGGAATTTTTTGCATCAATCCGTATATTTCCTTGGTGATTCATGTAGGACACACTTGTCTTTCTATAGTTGTTTGACTCATCGGTAGTTTCTCTCTTGGCTGTTTTGTCAAGTCAATATTTGAATGTTTTATGTTAACACTTTGAATAACCTCTGCATGATTGTAGTAACATTGTTTGTAGCTTTATCGGATTATTTGCAATTGTGATTGTGACAGTGTCGTCGGTAGTACTTCAGATGGTTTTTTCCTTCTACGGGTTAGTTTACATGTCGTCATTATCATCATGCAGCCTGTAGTATCCACGGCCTCCCTCAATGTTGCCCATTTGTTGTGACTTTGTGCTTCTTGCATTAAGTTGGTTGAGATGTGCTTGATGTCGTTGCTCCATCTCGTAGGTGGACGTCCCCTATTTTTATAAACTTGGTTTCGAGGGTGCCACTCCAAGATTTTCTTAGTCCACCTTCCATTTTGTATCCGTGCCAGGTGTCCCGCCCAGTTCCATTTAAGATAAGTTATTCAGACAATCATCTGCGAGACGTGTAGTTTACCGGATTTGTTGCATGGAACGTTCCACAGCGCGCTGCGTGACTCTTAGTTTATTAGCGGTCTTTTTTTGTTAAGTCAAAACAGGCAGTGCGTATTATTCGTATATTGAAGTTGAAAACATCTCGAAGCTTGCCAAAAGCCGCCCATGTTAGCTTTATTCTTCTATTTAGTTCTTTTGTTAGTATCTCATATCTATTCGTTGTCTTATTTCCATATGGTCTCTGAAGTTGCTGAACTTCCTTTCTGCCAGTTGCTAGCTTGCGTCTCAGCACTTTAATGCCTGTTTTCCTCAATGTTTTTTGTACATTCGACGTTGTATTTTTTCATGCCTCTCTTTATTGCTTTCAATATGGTTTTGACTAGTTCTTTGACTTTTAGTCTGTCGATGGAGTATTTTCTTTTCCTTCTATCTTCTTTACTTCATCAACTACTTTATTTTTTGGCTTAACTTTTCTTACTGTTTTTTTTTTGTTTTAGGCAATAGTTTTCACGGGTGTCTTTTTATGGCTTGCATGATTCCTTACTATAGTGGCCACCTTGTGTCTTTAAGGAATATCAAGATGCTGTTTAGTGGAAATATTCTTTAACATTCCAGGTTCGATATCAGTTTTACCGAAACATTTTTACCTGAGAGTTAATAATTCCTCGTGATGCCAGAGACAGTTAATTGGAGTCTTTCTCTTCTTCATAGAACTTGCACAGTGGTGTTTCTGAGCATCCCATATTCATAGGTGTTTGTTCATGCAACAATGTCCTGTCAGGATTATTGTTACAAGTTAGTATAGCTTTATCTCTATAAGGTGTTAGAAATTTTTGTTTTAGTCATGGGTAGATCCGCTACGAAGACTTTAAAGTGCCTTGCTTTAGGGCAGTCTGCCCATAATCTGCGATGAATTTCTCTTATCCATCTTTTATGTTCTAGTTTGGCGCTCGAATATGCTAAACTGCATGTAGGCTCTGGACTTGTCATATATTCCACTGGCAGGTCTCGCTAACCTGTCAGTTTTTTCATTACCCTCTATTTCTTGATGTCCCTGTACCCACACAAGACTAAGTGTGTTGTGTTTCCCCAGTTCTGCAAGTTTTCTGTGACATTCCAGAACAACTCTGGAGTTGAACCCGTTTGATATCAGTGATTTTAATGCTGCTTGACTACCTGATAAAATGCAGATTCGCTTGTTTGTGTACTCCCTCTGCAACATTAATTGAGCGCAGTAAGAATTGCAACGATTTCAGTTTGAAATACAGTTGTGTAACGTCCCAAATTTATGCCAAACGCATTTCCTGGTGCTTTTCCATATATTTCTATACTTGATTCAGTGTCTGTTTTTGACCCGTCTGTGTACCAGATTTCCCCAATGATTTTGCCGAGAAATTCTTCTTTTATTCTAGTCGTTCCGTTCAGTCAAGTGTATTTGGAACGGTTTCTTGAAATCAAAAGTAGTTTTGATTCAGTCTGATCTCATTTGTTTTCATTAATTTGATTTAAGATTTCGACAGATTCGATATCCTTGTGTTTTCAACCTACATGCCCCTATTCTTGCCTCCCTCTGTACAAGTAAATGTAAGGGGGGGGGTCTTAACAGGACTTCCAATGCAGCTGTTGGGGTTGTTATCATTGCCCCTGTTATACCTAGATGTGCTAGTCACTTATAGGTTCTGATTTTGTACATTCTGCCACCATACCAAAGCCGAGTATGTGATGATAGGTATAATCACTTTGGTGTATAGTCAATGTACCACGTGTACCACGTTTTCCAAACATTCTCCTGCAGGTTCAAAAGGCCCTATAATCTTTGTTTGTTATATACTGAGTGTTTGGTTTGAAGATAAGCTTAGTATCTATCATAACGCCTAAGTACTTAATCTTATCCACACTCTAGTCGCCGACACCCTTGCGGTTTCTGAGTTGCTACCCTATGAATTAATTCAAACGATGTATTGTCAAAGGCCACCCCGATGTCTAGGAAAACATCTATTCCAAAATCTTTGAAGAGCACTCTTTTCTGCTTTGCCCGTTAGTTCTGGTAGGCGTATGAAAACCTTTCAAATACATTGTTCTTTATGTACCTGTCGATTAGCTTCTCTAAGGCCTTTAGGCTTATAGGTCTGTGGGATTGTACCCGAGTATAGCTGCCTTTCCCCGGTTTTGGTATGAAGATTACTCTCACTTTTCTCCAGGTCTCTGGTACATAGTTTAGCGTTAAACTTGCCCTTAACATAGTACAGTGTTATGGTGACAGTTCTTCTCATGCCTGAATTAACATAGCTGGGTATATCCCATCATCGCCTGACGCTTTAACAGGTTTAAAGGTTTTGCCCATTTGAGTTTAGATATGTTGACAACATACACATATTCTGCTAGTTTCCAGTTTCCGGTTATACTCCTGCTAAAAGATTGCTCTAATGCAGTTTTCTGAGTTTTACCATGTGTTCTTGGCTAGCGCTTTTTGTAATCGAGCACACTCAGGTTTTACCTTCCTACAATATTCTCCCTATGAGTCTGTTTTTGCCTTTCTAACTTCATTGTTATATTTGGTTTAGGCTGTTGCCGCTTATTAGAATGCCTCTATCTTCTAATTCTTAGTTTTTTAACATATCTTCAAATTGTAACGATTTCTTTACAATAACACTTCTGAATACTAAAGTTAAGAGAACTGAACACTAACGCAGTCAGTCTATTGTGTTTCCACTTATGTTTATTTAGTTTAAACCACGTGAATTGTCTAAAATGATATTTGCTGTTTTAGACCGCTCTGATCTCAAGCAGCAAATATCATTTTAGACGACTCGATTTCATGGTTTTTCATAGCTCACAATACATGTTTGACTTCTTTGTCGACACCTGGAACTTCTACCGATATTGTGTAAGACAGTTTTTGTATTTTAAGTATTTAGCGGTTTTAGCAGTATTGAGTATTTTTGATCTAACTTCTGTTAGTATGTTTGTATAACCTTTATGATATTGTCTAGGTCCTTTACTTCTTGCTCATTCATATACCATAATATATTATCAGCCGTATTCGTCGTCTTTCGAGGTTTTTCATTCGTCTGTTATTTACAATTGGTTTGTATGTTTCAGTGTCACCCTATTTTTCTAAAAATTTGCTTTCTTGTTTCTTTTGCCACCGCTCTAAATTCTGTACATTTTCTCTCCCGAAACAAGATTATTTTTGAATTTAGTTTTATTTCCAATACTTTGACTCTATTGCTTTGTTTTCCTAGTTGTGCATTTTGCATGTTATCTGCAGAATCGATAATCACTAGTTATTCAGAGGTGTTCTCCAAAATCCCCACAACAAAATTACCTTCAGCCCCCCCCCTCCAAATTTCGCAGGAAAAAAAAAAGACAAATCTCAACCTCTTTTTCCAAGACGTGATTACAGCACTCCTCAGTCGTGTATGTTGGAGAAACTGGTCGTCATGCAAGCATCATCGGTGCTTGAGATCAGTTTCTTTTTCACATTCTGTTGTGGCTGATGACAATAGCGTCCACAATATTCTGTTTGAAAAATTAGTAGATTCATCTCCAAATCTTCTTTTTGCTTCTACAGAAAACAAGGTAGTCGAAATCATGAAGACCCTTCACAATTAAATTCGCGATACTGACCTCTTTTGGCGTATAGAAATCTGTTTTTATTATTACCACACTTAGTCAACAGGTGTTTTCATTCAAATCGGTTGCCCGGTAATAACTGGTGGAAATACACTGTTTCTTTTCGATTTAGTTTCAAGTTTCAAGCATAACTGACATGATCTGTTTTATTTCTCATTTCTGATAGCGGACAAAACGTTGAATTCTGCTACTTAAACAATAACACGGTCCAAACCTGGCAGATGCTCATTTATTCAATCTGCAGATCCCCTCTCCTCCTCTCACCAAAAATGTTATAGTCACTGTATCGGTTGAGATGGTTATATGCATGGCCAGCCTGATTTTTTGACCAGGATCCGTTCTAACTTTTAAGGACACAAAAATTATGACCTATTCTGATCCATGATCGACAAGTAACAAGAAAACAAATGGGTATCAAAGCAGAAGAAGGTGGAATACTATGACTATCACTAGAGTGGCTGAGTGGTTAAGCTACTCGACCACAGCACACACGACCTCTGAGTCAAACCCGAGTCGGATGCTCGGTGGGTGGCCTATCCAGTCACTTAATTAATTGGGAACCGAAACACTGTGGTGGGGTAGGGAAGGTAGGCGGTTGTCGAAGGCGTGGTGCTTACCACATCAGTCTGTACGCATAGCATGCGAAACAAAGGGAAATGAAATCGACTGAGGAGATCTTAACCGTCCATGTCGCCGGTGATGTTGATATGACTTCTTTTTCTTCTTCTTTGTTAAAAATTTTGCAACTCCCTCCTTAAACACCATATAATTTGCAACTACATATTTCAAATTAAATTCGAATCTCACAAAAAATGTCTTAAAGTGCCTTAATTTTTTCAGCATTCATCGCAAATACCAGAATACCTCGCAGCAGAAATACCGTCAGTACCAGAATCTGTTCAAGCAGCTTCATTAAATCCCTCGGAAATTAAAAAAGGAAAATTACGATGTACAAACAATTTGGGCGGTTGTATACGTAAACTACCGATTGGTATTGCTTTTGGGAAAAGCAGAACGAGCCTTATTGAGACGTTAAAATTTATAACAAGAGAACGAAGTATTGTTAAGAGTTCTTTTGAATCTGAGGTAATAAATTCATTCTTAATATTTGAGTATATTGACACCGATTTTACAATCAAGAGGAGAGGGGCAAATTTTTTTTATTATTAAATCTCTTTGTGCTTGAATAAATGAGGAACCTGTCCTTGCATTACGAATGACAGAACTTCAAAACTTAGCTGCATTTAGATTTATAAATACTTGAAATTGATTTTACGTCCTCTTAAAAAAAATGGTAAAATGTCGTGTAATCTACTATAATTAAATTTTACGAGGGTTCAGGGGTAAGGTCAGGCTTGTTGATCTAAACAAGATTTTTTGTTTAGCTAGTGTTAGTGTGCGAACGTATTACCTTTGCCAAAATTACAATACTAATTGGTTAAGACGGAACGTCGAAAGATGTTTTTAATAACCAAATTATCAGAGGAAATAACTTAAATTTGTAGTACTAGCAGATTATTATCCGAGCTCAGGTAGGCGTGCGTTGTACTCAAAAAGAGAGGCATCGGTCCGAGGTCCTTACTCAAAATATTGATTTTTATTCTTAAAACTAAGAGTACCCCTCAAAGAAAATTAATGTATTCCCACTATAATAAATTGAAATCTAAAAAGGTCTTGAATGCATTATATTTTATTAAAAGTGCTACTTTGTGTTTCAAGGTGTTTCGGTGGGCGATGGGTACAGCAATGGGATGGTATATAGAGCCAATAAATCGTTTGATTGTAGATCAGATGTGTGCTTATTCTACTACTATTTCTAATATACCTGGTCCATCTTACATTACTGTTATGGAAGGATGTCCATTGCAGGATATAATAGCGTTCCCTGCTCATAGAAATCGAGCTGGTAAGTTTGTGATATAGGAAGGGTTTATTTTTATTTGCTTAAAAATATTTCAAATGCTTTTAGATTAAACACACAGTTCAAGCTTTTCAGACTCTTAAGACCTTGAAAATCTAAATAATTTTGAAATATCTTGTATACATCCTTTATATTTTGCATTAATTCTAATATCTAAATGTTTAGTATAAATAAATTTTGATAATTAGAAAAACAAATCCCAATCACCAGGTGATTATAAATTAATGCGACTTTCTTCGAAGGTTGGCAATGGAAAAATTGATAAAACTGTTGAGAATTCTATGTGTGATGATAGCTGCAGTTTATTGAGTTTGAGAAAAAGCTAAACATAAAGTTGACTGTCAAAAATGGCAAGGAAAAAGCCGAGAAGTGAGGTTATATGAAAAGTAAGGTGTGGCTTTGTTAGTTATTGTTATTGTTATTATTTTTTTATTTGTTGGGCGAAATCTAAGTTTAACCTTCGTCGTCTACTATGGTTATTTAGCGCTACCCTACTAAAATTTGGCATAACTCCTGGCCTGAAAGTGTTATTTATCGTACCAAATACCGTATTGGCACTGGACCTACGGTAAAACTCTCAACGATCTGAACCTAGAATCGAACCCGAGGTCTCTGGTTTACAAGGCAAGTACGTATGCTAACCTCCACGCCATCCAGGTCAACAGTTAGTTATTATTTGTCACTATGGAACAACTAAAGTAGATTATAAATAAATTCAGAGCAAATATTTGAAAAGTTGTTCATCTTCTTGCAAACAACATTAGATCCTTTTGCTTATGGAATTCAAAACATTCATCATCATTCCAGAACCCACATTGGCTACTACTTTTTGCATTGGTTTTATAATTTTTGTAAATTATTAATAGCATTTTTATAAATGCGGCCTTTTAATAAGAATAGTACGAAATTAAATATGGCCCTCAATCCCCGGCAGATGGTAAATCATCGGAGGGTGCTAAGAATCTCCGGGTGGATTAGCTACATGGAATGTTAGGAGTCTGTTTCAGTCAGGCAAATTGGCCAGTGTAATAAAAGAGATGCACAGAAATTAGATATATTAGGGTTAAATGAAGTGAGATGAAAAGGTAGCGGACAACATAACACAACACACGGATATAAGTTATATTATTCAGGAGAGGAACAAGACAATCGATATGGAGTGGGAATCTTGATAAATAAATAACTTATTAAATATGTCACAAATTTTGTATCGATGTCTGACAGAGTTATGCTCATACAATTAGCAGGACATCCATTGAACATAAACATCATCCAAGCATATGCGCCTACCGCCGATAAACCAGCAGAACAACTTGAAGAGTTCTATGAACGAATTAAATATATTCGTAAGCCTCTCAAGAAACATGATCTAATTATGGGCTTATTACATTACCTAAGAAACCCAAAGCCCGAAAATGCAAAGATTACAGAACAATCAGTTTAATGAGCCATACATTAAAAGTGTTCTTTAGAATAATATATCACAGAATCCGAACAAAATGCGGAGATTATCTGAGTAACAGCCAGTTTGGATTCAGGAAAGGGCTAGGAATTAGAGAAGCCACATTAAGTCTAGAGGTTACGGCAGAGAGATGAGAAAAGACTTATACATTTGTTTCGTAGACTATGAAAAAGCATTCGACAGAATTAAACGAAAAAATGATCGAAGAACTGAATCGAATAGGCTTAGACGGAAAAGATGTAAGAATTATCCGAAATTTGTATTGACAGCAAACAGCAACAGTTCAAGTAGAGAATGAAAAAGCAGAATGTGTAGATATAAAGAGAGGAGTGCGACAGGGTTGTGTACTGTCTCCGATATTATACTCGGAAAGGATAATACAAGATACATTAGAGGACAGATCCGAAGGAATAAAAATCAATGGCACGATTATAAATAATATTGGGTACGCAGATGATACCATAATCATCGCAGACAGTGAACAAGATCTACAAACTTTAATGGATCGCTTATACGTAAAAGGTAAGGAAATGGGCCTTAATATAATTACTGCAAAGACAAGCTCCATGGTGTTTTCTAGATCACTTGACTTGCAGCCAACTATACGAATAAATGACACAGATACCAGAAACGTTTCAGACTATAAATACCTTGGAAGAAACATGAACGCTAAGATGGATCACATGAAAGAAATTACGCAAATAATAATAGAAATAGCTTGAAGTAATTTTATTAAAATGAGAAATGTATTATGTAACTTGAAGCTATCAGTATCAGTAAGACTGAGAGTAATGAGATGTTACATTTGGTCAACGATACTATATTGATGTGAAACGTGGACGATGAAAAAAGATGCTCAAACACGCAGACAAGCTTTAGAAATGTGGATTTATAGAAGGATGTTAAGAATTCCGTGGGCCGCAAGAGTAACAAACGAAGAAGTGATGAATAGAATAGGAGCAGTAGTACAACTAGTCAAAATAGTAAAAAACAAAAAAGCGAAATACTTTGGACACATAACGAGACATAGAGAATAAAACCTGTTACAACTTATATTAGAAGGAAAAATAAATGGTAAAAGAGGTCAAGGAAGAAGAAAAAAGTCATGGTTTAAAACATAAAAGAATGGACGGAGAAGAACACGGTTACTTTATTCCATGCTACATACGATGGATCAGAATATAACATGATGATTGCTAATCTCGATTGAGACGGCACAGAAGAGAGAGAATAAGAAAAAATATCAATCTAAATAACAATAATTCCTGCTTGTGCTATATGAGAATGAGAATCTTCCTGGAAATATGCATTGGTTCTACATCGCCCATTTGGTTTATAAAAGAGCCAAGAAAGAATCGTTCGTATCTTTGGCCATTAATCCTTTCGTGGACCAATTATGCGCCTTGGAGACATTGAAATCCGAAAATCAATTGAATACCACCACTCTTCAGTTGCATTGTGAGAGTTATTCGCTGAACAGGTTCTTGACGAAACCTGAAAGTTGGAACTAAGCCTGATAAAAAAGTTTAGTGAATTGTTATTATATTTATTACAAGATTGGGTTGAAGCCATAAAGTTGGAAGTTGTTTTGCCAAAGAATACTCGTAAGGGTGTAATAGCAAATTTCTGTTGGCGATTTTTCAAGAGAATTCATAGGAAACGCCTAAAATATAGAACAAAGTATTGGGAGGGAGGCAAAAGGAAAATTGTTATTTCAATTCTACCAATTTGTTGGGATACGCCACGGATGTAAATATTTGGGTTTTTTGGAACCATGTGATATGCATTTCCTATACCATCCGGTGTAGCTTCTCTGTAACGTCTAGAACATTTGCATTTTCCCACATTACCAGTATTTATAAGACGATAGGTTATTTCGTCTTCTGGGTACATTTCCACATATTGTTCGTGCTCCTGTTTATGTGAACAGTGTCACTCGCCATTGTGGTTTCGGAAATATACCATAATAATACATGTAATTTCTTTCGACATTCTGCTTCTTCTCTTTTGGGTTTAGGAATAATTGCCTGTGCCGATTTCATAGTATTAAACTTGTATAGGGTTATTCCATGTGACTTCAGTTTTAACAGGTATGGGCATATCATGTTGATCGGTAGACAGGTGCTGGGTCTCAAAGTGAAAGTAACTTGGGTTGACTCTGTCTGATTGATTTTGAGTGGCCATTTGTCAAACTAATCGCTGATACGGTGAATATGATGTTGAAGGTTGGTAGATGCAATAACAGCGTTTTCGTGTGTAGACAAGACGGCAGTATCCTTGGCAATAACGGTGTTTTCAGCTTCTGGTAAGTCAGCTGTGTATATGAGATAAAGAAGTAGGAACACCGGAATGAATAGGATGGTCTTTGGACAGCTCATTTTTATGCTTAACAGAGAAATAACGATCTGTCAGGTAGGATTTAAGGAGCATATACTTAGTAATAGTTTGGTAGCATCAATTTTAGTTTATATGTATAGCAAGACTGTATGACACATGTTATCGAATGCCTGGGAGACATCTAGGAATATAGCATTACAGTAGTTGTTATCTTCCAAACATTTTGCTATTTCATTCACAATTCTTTGAATCTGCTGTGTGGTGGAGTGGCCTTCGCGAAATCTACACTGATGTAGAGGCAATTTGGTAAAGATATCTGTATCATCACGAAGTCTTTTGCGGAAAAGCTTTTCGAATATCTTACTCATATTAGGCAAAAGGCTAATCGGTGACATTTTCTGACTCTTTTCCAGGCTTATGCACCATTAGTATGTGTGCATATTTCCAGAGAATTGGATAATAAGATACACTGAACTATAAAGCTAGGTGCATGCAGTAGCTATTCGCGATTTGCGGAATGTGATTTTTGTTCTGATTGGTTAAATTTCAACGCAGTTTAAGCGGCAATTTACTATTTACTTCAACATTCTGCGATTTCCGCAGAACTTGGAACGATTTCAATATTTTGCGATATCCGCTGGTTATATTCCAATAATGCATTGAATGAACGATGCGCAGTTCGGAATATAAAAATCGCATTCCGCAAATTGCGAATCGCTACTGCATGAACCTAGCTTAAATCGTTTTTAACAGCACGATGGCCTTTCTAGGTAGCATCTTCAGTACTTTTCCCGTTATCAGATGGCATCTTGGCGCTTTGTGTTGATTCATTTTATGTATTTCAAATTGTGTTTCAGGTGGTGAAAAAGGCTTTATAGGCAATGTAAATTGGCAGGGCACATCTAGAAATTCTTCAATTTCAGCATCAGATACATTTGGAGTCGAAGGGATGAAAGACCGTGGCTAGGTGTTCTACAAAGGTTTTCTATTAGTTTTTGCCCACTGACCGTTCGTTGTCCATCTCGGTCGTTTGGCAGGTTGAGGACGTTTAAATTTCTTGGTTGCTCTCCAAATTGTATTATCTTCTTGCTTTAGGTTAGTGATATATTCAGTGAATTTATCATTTTGTTAATTTTGTACCTCCCGTAGTAAGGTACGAAGCCTTCGAGTTAAGCGATTATAAGTAAGTTTATCGGCGACGCTATGAGCTCGTTGAGAGAGAACTTGGATAGTTTTTGTTTTGGTTGATGGAGCGTCACTTTCTTTGTATTTATCAACTTCCAAAATATAGCCATTCGAAATTAGATGAAGCATATTAAATAACCCTGTATTTATAAAATTTTCCACTTTTTCTTTGATCGTCCTATGTCCCTCTTCCTACAGGTTTGTACAATAACGCTTTTTTCGGATTCTGTTGTTCATTCTTTCGGCATATTTATATTGGTTCCCTCTCTTTTCTCTTTCTTCGTTGATTACATATAGGGTTTATTTCTTATTCTTCTGTTCTTATACATCCCTTCACTTTTTGTAAGAATGATATCTCTGTGGTTTCAATTCTGCATTTTTCTTGTTCTAGTGGAATCCATGTTTCGCTACCATATAAAAATATTGGTGTTGCTATAACGTTATAAAAGTTTGTTGTTATTTTTGCTATAATTAAAAACCATTTTCAGATATATTAACAAATTAACGGTAAGTAGTTCCACCAAAGCAATTCTCGGAAAACGTTGCCAACTTTGAAAGAAAGTCACAATCATTTATAGTCGCCCGGTATACTTAACAGTTTTTCTTTTCAGGACTTGGTGTAGTAATTTTGACTTACAATCAACGCATACAGTTATCTCTCACAGTGGACAAAGCTCTAATTTCAAATGAATCAGAAGTTCAAGAAATATTAGACAGAATTTATGATTACATAGATTTATTGGACAAAGAAGACTGAATTATTTGGGCTTTGGGAGCTGTAAAATTTAGCAATATTATATAATTATATATTATTATATAAACGACTTTTACAAAACTTTTGTCTTAACAATATTCTTGAGCTGTTTAAGTTACTAGCTTCTTTTTCTTAATGTGCCGTTTTTCATCCAATGTTTTGAAAACTTTGCCATTTTATTTATTCATTATGTAAATCAGATATAAATAAAGGTTGTAATATAATATTCATACTTTGTTTTATTTTTTTATACTCGGTCACTATAATTATCATTATTGCGTTTTTGCATTTTAATTGCTAAATATTTTTTTGTGTAAAGCTAGAGCTGTCCTTGAAAATATTGTAAACAGTTTTATTTTTCATTTGCTTGAGTGAATGTGTGAGAAGCGGATAGTTTACCGAAAGCTTAAATTATTAAAACTGCTGTAATAGTTCGAAAGAAAAATATACCAAGTAAGTTAGTGTTTTTTTGCTTGTTTCTGTGTTTTTTTTTTTATTCGAAGATGTAAAATTGGAGTCTCATAAATATTTCGTCGTAATTAATAATAGTAATAATAACAACAAATAAACTGCATTTTTAAAACGTTGTACGTTTATTCTCACAGGATTTACTAGAACTTCATAGGCAGGCGACAGCTAAAGTTCGTTCGAAGTGATTTGAACAATAAACAAACCATTTGGCAGATCTCAGCCGCTAACTTATATCGCTCATTTTACTGTCGGTATACCTACTGGTTCTTCAAAAGTATCGCCGTAACCCTGGATATATACCATAATACTTTTAGATTCATACATCGTCATTAACAACTGTCATTTATTTTATTTTTAACAATCGAACAATAGTTGTTCTTCGATGAAAATTACTCTTCTGGTAGTAATCTGCCTACCACCTGTGTTTGTTTACTGCGTTGTTCAAATTATCACGAACAAACTTTAGTATTTTTAATAATAATAATAACAAAAAGTTGGTAATACTTAATCATCAAAAGGAAAACTGTTTTAACCTAAGCCCGATAAATTGGCTGATTCATATGACTTTATTTAGGTTTCGTGATGGTACCTTTAGTTTTCTTTGAGACGCAAGGAACAAATTTCAGTAGATAATCACTAAATTGTTAATTACAATTCGAATCTAATGCCTAAAACAAAAGAAAATGGACCTTCTTTATGAAAGTTACGAGAAACAGATGTTAATGGGTCTGATTGGCTTCATTGTGGTTGCAAATTACCTTGAATATAGGGTAAGTTGAAATACAGTACGGTTATAAAAAAGGTACGAAGGCGATTATGGCATACTCGGAGTAACTACATTAACTTATTTTATTCCACCACCTCTTATCCTTGCAAACCAGCAAGTTATTTGGAATCCATCCATGGAGTCAAGTATTTAGGAGTGTATTTGGACCAAAAACTGACGTGGTCCTTCCCAGGCTTACGCCAGACTAGCTTTGCTGTACTCGATAATTAATCGAAATTCACCTTTAAAACAACAGTGTGGCATACTAATATAAGAGTCAATTCTCAGACCACTTCTAAGCTATGCATGCCCCGTTTGGGGAGCCACTTCTTCTACACACATCAAGAAGCTACAAGTGTATCAGAACAAAGTCCTCCGGATAATCTTTAATGCACCCTGGTTTGTAAGGAACCACCAATTAGACTCCGAAGCGAATATCCCTCTCATACAGGAACACATTAAGATCATAACAATTTTCTCGATGCAACAGCGCCCTACAATACGCAACCGGCTCTAGGAACATTAATCATCGACTCAAAAGGAAGCTTCCGCAAGATCTATATCTAAGTTCAACCAGTGATAACAGTGATTAGTGCAGTGACTACAAGTGAAAGACAAGGTATTAGCTAGGCATTTTAATCCACTAGTTCATATATCCACAACATGTTTTTATTGTAATATGAGTCATGCATAGCGAATATATCGCTGAACTGACTATACTTAATATTGTATACAGGGTGTTTCATAATGTACGGAGGAGACTGAAAGGGTAGCTGGAGGGGACCAAACTAAAATTATTTTCTTAATAAGATTTTGACGAAAACCCAATAACAAAAAAGTTTGCCATTAAATGGTAATTCAACTTTGCATTTTCGGTAGGCCGCAATTTTGTTTGATCAGTGTATAGAGGGGTCAGTAGTGAGTCTAAATCAGAGTTTTCGGGGTGGTAACCCACCATTCGGCCACCATCTTGAAAAAAAAAGGTTAATTAGTTTTTCGGCTATATCTCCGTAGTAGTGAATTTTACAAAAAGTTTGTGTGAAACTTTTTGTAATGTTTAATGAGCGGTACGATTAAACGCGCGAGCGGCGAAGCCGCAAGCGTGTTAATACCGCGAGTTAATACATTAATTTTAATCCGCAAGTGTAGTACAACTGTTTATTCAATTTTGCAGTAATAAACTTTTTCTAATGTAAATGTAAGATTTTTATAAATGCTAAAAGCTTAAAATGTCACTAATCCCTTGCAGTTATCGAGTTGCCAAGTGTGAGTTGTTTTGATGCGTTGCCATGGATTGAATTGTTTACGGGAAAAAAATTCGAACGTAAATTGTGAATGACAGCGAATTCTTTGTAATAAAGTTTATTATAAACTGTATTATTCTGTGTATCTACAAGGTGAGAATTGTAATGGAGAATGAAAATACGATTATGGAGCAATTGCTCCCCAAAAAATCGAAAGAAACGTACAAAAAAATTTATCAAAAATTTAGCTCCTGGAAAATAGAAAAAGGTGCAATGGAAGTTACTGAAGCTCTCGTTTTAAATTATATTGTCGAACATTCCAAGAGCTTGAAGCCATCTTCGCTCTCGAGTTATTGCTCCATGCTAAAAGCCTGCCTCATAATTTTTGAGAACGTGGATATTGGAAAGTAAGTAGAAAAAAGTGTGTTTCTGTAGATCAAACTGTAAATATTTATATTACTTTTATAGATTCCCTAAAGTGAAAGCGCTATTGAAACAAAATTCAAAAGGGTTTAGGAGCAAAAAATCTAAAGCACTGAACCGTGATGATATGTTAAGATTTTTCAGTGAGGCACCGGACGAAATTTTTCTACTGGTTAAGGTAAGTTAATTTCTTAAATGAAAACGTAACAAATGAAAAAATGTCTTCGTGCATTGTAGACAATACTTGCCATGGGTATAGCTGATGGATGCCGCATTGGCGAACTCGTAAACATGAAAATCGACGATGTGGATGATCGAGGAAATGGTTTGGTTGTAACTCTACCAGACACAAAAACTATCAAACCTCGCGTGTTCACTATAATTAATGAAGTAGCCATAAATGCTGTCGATATCTACAGAACCTACGTAAAATTACGACCTCAAGTGGTGACCCATAGACGCCTTTTTTAAATTATCAACATGGCAAATGTACTGTTCAGCCGGTAGGAGAGAACGAAATAGGTAAAATGCCTAGCGTCATTGCGACCTTTTTGGGTCTTGCTGAGCCTGCGTTGTATACAGGTCATGCTTTTCGAAGGAGCTCCGCCTCGCTTTTGGTGGATGGAGGTGCGAATCTTCTTGAACTTAAGAGACATGGCGGATGGAGTTCCAGTACAGTCGCTGAAAATTATATCGAAGACTCTATTACGAAGAAGATGGAGACCTGCGGAAAGATTTTCGGGAAAAAAAAATTTTCTTTGATACCTGTAGAGAAACCTAGTACCGCAGTTGATGTTTCAGAGGAAAAAACTCCTGTTCTGATTGATTATGCAGTTCATTTGCATAAAGTTGTGAATAACGAATTAGTTAGTGCTACAAGAAATATAAATTTTGAAACTGGTAGTGTTCAAAATTGCAACCTTTTTTTTATCGGCGAACCGTTGAAGGACCTGGCTTCCTTAATGAGGAAATAATTACTTTTGTTTTCGTTTTGTTAATTTAGTTGTAATGTACTTATGTATAATTTTTTGATAAATTATTGATTTATTTTGGTTGACATTTATTTGACATTTTTAAAGCGCTAGCGGAATAAAAATTTTAAATCGCTAGCGGAATAAAAATTTTAAACGATTGTTTATAAAACATCAACTTTTATGGGCAGGTCAGAAACAAATAAACGTCAGTTTATACGGCAAAATTGAATAAAATTAATTTATTAACTCGCGGTATCAACGCGCTTGCGGCTGCCGCCGCTCGCGCGGTTAGGCGTACCGCTCATTAAACATTAATTTAATCCGCATGTATAATAAATAACTAATATAATAAACAAAATAAAAAACTTGACGGTTATAATAAAAATATATATTAAATTTGTAAGATTAAGTACATATTAGTACATAAAAATATATTAAGTATAATAACAAGATATATAGATAAAATAACAATTTTTTGACTAAGAAGTAGCACACAGCCCATATAAATTTTGAATTTATTTCTTACAAAATTTACTTCAAAAGTAGGTACTACAAATTGTAATAATGTAAATTCTCAGGTATGTCATCGATCAGCATCGTATTTTACAATTGTTTCCAAACGAGTTTTAGCAAATTGTACATAATTCGATTTGTACTGGTATTAGTTTTCGTTTTACGCTGCATGTTTATTACACATTAACAAAGAATATTTTCACAGTACTGTAAAAACGTCTCAAGATTATATAAACTAATAATAATTACGTATAATAATGTTATATGGATGTTAACAATAATTTATAGTAATCTTAACAACTAGAGCAGTTTAGATTTGGTATAAGTTTTATAATTGTTATGCCACTAATTTAACATTTAATAATGTAAATTACATTTCATACACATTTAAGGCCATTACATTTACCTTGTTATTTCCTTAAAATTTTCACAGAACATAAACAAATTCTAATTCACCATAAAGACCAATGAATGCTAAGGCCTGATTAATAATTATAAAGTTCAGGACAGAGGACAGCTGATCTCTTCGATTAATATTAGTACTTGGCTACCGATTAGTCTGATTCAACAGAATATACATTCTTTTTACCGACAGCTCTAAACATGGCACATCTTAAATGTGTTTGATTGGCACTTAATATTATACTTTGTTCTAATTTTATTTGTAATATTTTAGTTCCTTAAAACGAAATTTCTTAAACCGATAAATCATAGCCTCAATATTAAAAAATAATTAAACAAGTTTTCGTTGTAAAAATGTGTTTTCACTTTCCACAACAATTATTCAACTGTAGCAGTTTTAGGGTGATTTTCATAAGAAATCACCACACCTTCATGATTTGGTTTAACCATATCAGGATCTAAATTTAATTTCGGTTCCACTTTAATATCAGGAGCGAATGCTAAACTTCCATGTGGACCCCTAACTAAGTGACCTATATCAATACCAACGTGTTGGGGTTCACCCAGGTGGTGATGGCCTTTACCTCCTGTTTCTTCAGTGCTACTTTTATGATTATTGTCTATCAGACTATTTTCGAAATGGTTCGGTTGAAGACCCATACCGATATGGCTACCTTTAGCATGTGCCAAACCATGGTGACTACCTTCGATTCCAAAATTCTTCGGTAGTTGACCAGTTTCACTTAAATTTTCCAAATCTTGATTAATCTTTGCATTATTTTCTTCAGCCTGTTCTAAGTTTCCAAGCCCAAAGTTCCTGTGTTTTTGTGTAAGTTCTTCGTCCTTTTTAAAAGCCATTAAGACTTCTTTAAGCCTGGATAGGTCTAACTCGAAATCTTCAGAATTGTGTACATTGACGAAGTTTATAAACTCAAGTAAATTTTTATCACTTAATTTGTGCTCGGAACCTTCTATAATCTGCAGAAGTTGCTTTAACTGTTCCTTGTCATAGTTAAAATTAGCAGAATCTTCACCTTCATCCTGAATACTCTTCAACAGATTTATTAGTTTCGTATTTAATTCGTATCGCTGTTCACGATTAGTGTTCATAGTATTCAAACTGAAATTTAAATCGGAGACATTTTTAGCAGCAGGTTTAAAATGTAACAATTCAGGGATTTCCTCCGGTGGTCCTGATTTGATTTCTAAAAATGATTTATTAGTAGCATGGGGATGAAGTAGGGAAAAGAGATCTGATGGAAGCTCTGATGTGTTTTGGTCGGCTACTTCACAGTCTTTATTTTGAACTGTATCGCATGACATGCATGAACAGTTTGTAATTATTTGAACCCTTTTTTGGATTGTTTTTGGACCTTCTATATTTTTGTCGTCTGCACGGAGAGTTACCTGTAAAAAGGATAACAAATTAGGACACTGATATTAAAAAAAATGTACTTTTTCTGGTACCAAATATTTCAAAATAGTATTAATCTTTAAGATATTATACAGGTAAAGATGTAGAGTTGATCGAACAAACGAGCGAATTAACATTAATATAGCTAGGCCATGCCTTCACAAATGCAGAACAAACGCATTAGTGTAGCTGTCTTCACCAAGTCAAAAGTCAGAGTTGTTTCCAAGAAGAGGGCAATGATTTACCTAATTTAGTGATTTTTTAAATTGATTTACACTACAAGCTGCTACATAAATACATTCTGTTTATTCTGTAGTTAATTTAACATACATTGATAAATGAACAGTGGCGGCACATCTAATGACGCAGGTGTACCGTTGCTTCACTTGTATTTTTCCGTTAAATGTTTTTTTTGTTCAAAATCCAAAATCTTTTTAATTTTTTTCATTTTCTTTAATTCAATTGATATAACCAGAAAAAAATGCAATAATTACTTTCATTCCTAATTATTAGTAGGTAGCTGTATGTCGCACATAGTAAGCCCTGCAGGTTATGCCCCTCCGCAGTACAGGCGTGTTCTGCAGACCACAAGCATTCAATTGAAGCAGGAACAGGAATACTGGGTCAATTTTCGTATGTTTGCATACGTGCCGTTGCCATGGCAACGGCACGCTTGCAAATAAATTTGACGGAGAAGTGAAACAAATTCTAGACCTGCGTCACTCGCAACCTGCCTTCTGGTTTCGGTTATAATTTCATAAGTAAACTTTGAAGTGAATATTTTTATTTATTTATACTTTATAGACTTCCTTGGAGTAGTAGATTACCCTGTTTTTCACTAACGAAGCTCTGACGACCAAACATAGGTGGTATAACCTTAACAATAGCACGGAGTACATGCTGTAGCTTTGCACAGAAGAAAGTGGGGTCCCACTGCCTACCCCAAAAACAATTATGGATTATGGATTACGATGAGTAATCGAAAGAAGCATTAGAATACGCTGGGTGATCCAATTAGCAACTGGTGCTATTCAGGGCCTGGGTCTGGTAGTGTGAAATGGGCGACCTGCCATGGTGATATAGGAAACCAGGCATCCTGTGGAAATTTAGTTAATGTGTAGTAGTGATGGGTCGCTCATGAGCGAGTCGTTCAAATTGAACGGCTCACCGTAGTGTGCGGTGCGAGTCATACTCTTTTCTACTGAACGATTCGTTCATCGTTCATTTCAGCGCAATACACACTTCGTTGCCGAGTAAATTCGTTAGCTCTTTCTATATGTGTAAAACAGGGATACTGTACTGTGCTACGGCACAGAGAATGTCCGAATTGTTGTCGTACGTGTTGCGTACATAATTTGAGCTTTATTAATTCGGGGTACTAATAAAAATAAACAAGCGTTTATTATTAGTGCTAGTAGGTTTGATAAGAAAATATGCAAATAGTAAACTATGAGCTAACGAAATTAATGTCCTTGAATGGCATTTGCTTTTTAAGTAAAAAGATCCACCTCCGCAATTAATTTAAAAATATGAGCTTGCAAAAAATTGTTAAAACAAAAACATTCATAATTCATAGGAAGTTTAATACAGGAATAAAATCTACGTTGTTACATCTTTCTTCTATAACTATAAACATGTATTTAAAAAATATATACATATATAAAATTTTATAGGACCTTACTAAAAAGTAACATCTCACTTCGAGTGTGCAAAGTGCAAATGATTCTGTTGTAAAACAAAAATGTGTCTGCTTTATAAATCCCTTTTTTAGACAAAAACCTGACAGCAGGCACGTACAACAAGAGATCATTGTTTAACTGGGTTAAACCATCTGGATTATATTTGGTGTGAAAATGCATGTTTAAACCCTTACTCAAATATGACACAAAGAATGCACTCCAAATTATACGTTTTAAGTGACAAGCAAAACATACAAAGAACTATTGAAAATGGTTAACATAACTAAAATATTATCATCTAAAATATAAAAATAACCAAGTATCCAACTAATAACTAATATGTTAAAGTATCCAACACAGCTTAGAAACTAATGGACCTGCTGTGTAGCTGTACGATAGTAGACTCGAATTATATAAAAGCATTTTTTTAAATTTTCACTTTCCTATAAATAAAAGTAAATGCTTTTAAATAATTTAATTATGTGTTTTACGGTGTATTTTAAAAATCAAAGGTAAGATACACTAAATGTCAATTATAATGATTGATCCGTCATAAACGGAGTTTTGGATGGGATATATTTCGTACACAGCCGTACACAGCAGTAGATTGTAAATATTTTTTAATGATATCATAAATTGTTAGATATTTGTTTTCGTATGACATCATGACTCTTGAACTGTTTGTTTCCCGTGTGTAACGCACAGTGCCGTATATTATATTCCCTCTAAGCACTGTATGACTATCTAGTTCAATTGAACGAGTCGCTCTGAACGACTCACCAAAGTGTGCTGAACGATATGTGCGCGCACATTAAAATTGAACGACTTACCCATCACTAATGTGTAGAACTATCAAAATCTGGACATGAAATGAACTTGACATTATGAAGAAAGAAATTAATTTCCATGCAATTGTAGGGATATCTGGAAGTCACTGGAGAGATCATGGACATTTTACATCACATAGCGGTAACACATCTATTTCTTAGGACGTAAGGACCACTCCCGAAATGGTGTCCCGGCCATTGTGAACAAATATACAAACACGCGGTAAAAGAATACATTACATTATAGTTAATGATCGGATAATTACCGGACGGTTTACATCTAAACCGATCAATGTAAATTTTGTTCAAAGACACGCTCCTACTTCCCAAGTAGAAGAAGAAGCAATAGTAACCTTTTTTGCGAGCTTAAAGAACAAAATTTGGAGAAACTACAGAAGATCATGATTTATGTAGTTGTAGTTGGCAAGTTCAGTCTGGGTGGAAGAAACGAAAGAGGAGAGTGCCTTTTTGCATTTTTGCGAGAATAATTTTTTATAGCAAATACCGGATTTCAGCATCATCCAAGATGCATACAGGGTGTCTCGAAAATGCGTGGACATGGCTTAACCACAGAGTCCTAGGCGCAAAATAAGATAATTTAACCCAACTTACCTATATCCAAATTTGTTTCGTTAAGCCAGTATTCTGCTTCAAAGTTCTTTGAAAAAAAAAATTAATTATTCTTATAATAACAAAACGCTTGGATAGATTTGGATGATATTTGGCATACCACTCCATATGGGCACAAGACATCTTTTGAGATGATAACGGCTATTATTAATGGACCACTAGTGTATGAAACATGTGTGTCACAGCACATATCAGGCAGTAACTCTGTAATGGCAAGATCGATAATTAAAATAATATTTTTTTCAAAAAGAAACATTCAATAGTAAATTTTTTTGTCTCTTTCTAATTTGTGATATCTGTTACGGTTTAATCACAAAAATTTAAAATCTGAGTTACTGCGCTGAACATTTCTTAAAACAAAGTTACGTAGGTATTCTACGAAACAAATGACAAACAACTAATTGCTATGTACAGTAGCAATTGTTTATTACTTGTCAAACATTTCAAGTACTTAGCTGTAGGTGCTGAATTGTGATTTTTAACAGTTCATCTTTTTATTTTTTTTACATAGGTAATAATGACTATAAATTATTATAAATTATGGTGTAAAGCTTCCCGTTTCATGAAGGCGCCTTTCAATATTTGCAAAGGTTTTGCGACGATTTGGAAACCTTTCTTTGTACACTCTAACGCTCCTGCGACAATTTCCTTCGCAATATCCTAATAATACCAGCAACATATCCGCTTGTTCGGCGTAAGTGTAGTTTATAGCCAATATTATGTAAAAAACTATAAAAAGATGAACTGTTAAAAATTACAAGTCAGCACCTACAGCTAGTTGAAATGTTTAACAAGTGATAAATAATTGCTGCTGTAGATAGCAATTAGTTGTGTGTCTTTTGTTTCTTAGAATACCTAGTTTGTTTTAAGAAATGTCCAGCGCAGTCACTCAGATTTGAAATGTTTGTGATTAAACCGTTACAGATATCAAAAATTTGAAAGAGAGACAAAAAAGTTTACTACTGAATGCTTCTTTCTGAAAAAAATATTACTTTAATTGTAAGTCGTGCCATTAAAGAATTACTATCAGATATCTGCTGTGACACACGTTTCCTACACTAGTGGTCCATTGATAATAACCATTATCATCTCAAAAGATGTCTTATGTCCATACGGAGTGGCATGCCAAATATCATCCAAATCGATCCAAGGGTCTTGTTGTTATAAGATAAATTAGTTTTTTTTCAAAGAACTTTGAAGCAGAATACTGGCTTAACGAAACGAATTTGGATATAGGTAAGTTGGGTTAAATCATCTTATTTTGCGCCCAGGAATCTGTGGTTAAGCCATGTCCACGCATTTTAGAGACACCCTGTATATACAGGGTCCGGCACTCCAAGTGCCTCGAGATAACAAAACCGCTGACGCTAGCACTATCAACTAGGCATTGCAGTGTAGCTGCTTCAATTGTTTGCCAGTTTAGCGTTTGCATTCTGACGAGTACGAGTCATTGTTGCCCTGGCCGCGATGGAAATTAATCGTAACGCTGAATTGCACTCCATTTCGAGGGAAAATCGCCCCCTCAAATTTTCAAGTTGATCAAAAATCAAAATGTGAACCGAATGTTTATCCATCGTACGATTAAGAGGTACCAGGAGACTGGGTCTGTAGAAAAGCGTCGCAACGGCGGAAGAAAATAATTGGCTACCGGAGAAGCTATGGACAGAAAAGCCTGTGAACGAATTCGAAAAACCCCGCGGCGCAGTGCTAACGAATTGGCCAAAAGTCTAAAAGTATCTGACAGGAGCATCCACCGCATTCTCAAAAATGACCTTCTGCTTACGCCCTACAAAATACAGAAAAAGCATGAGCTTACCCCAGCTCAAATGAAAGTAAGACTTCAGAGAGGAGCCAAGAAGAGTTGCCGAATATCGTATTTTCCGATGAGAAAAATTTCGCGATCCAGCAGTTTGTGAACAAACAAAATGATCGGAAGTCGCTGGACAATTCAAGTCGAGTGGTAGCTACGAGGAAGCAAGCCCCTGCTCACTGCTCAAGTCATGGTGTGGGCGGCGCTGACGGCAAACGGACGCTCACCTCTCGCATTTTTGGACAAGGGTGTAAAGGAGAATGGAGCTGTCTACCGACAGACTGTTTTAGAAGGAGCTTTGAAGCCTTGGGCAAGCCAGCATTTCGGTTCAGACCCATACACTTTTCAACAGGATTCGGCACCGTCGTATAAAGCTCGAGAAACGCAAGAATGGCTCCTGACAATGTGCCGAATTTCATTTCCTGGCCTCCGTACTCACCAGACGCTAACCCTATCGACTTTTCTTTTGGAGTATCCTGGAAGCCAAAGTATGCACTAAAAAACAAGAAAGCATTCATAGGTTAAAAGCAAGTCTGAAACGAGAACAGGAGAAAATCCCGCAACGCCAGATGCGTGCCGCGTGCGACGCGTTTTGGCAAAGATTGGACGCCATTATTCGAGCCAAAGGAGGGCATGTGGAATAAATTTTGCGTTTTTCTATCTATGTTTGCTTAATGCCTATGTTGATGTGTGGTTAAAAACTGGACTCCGAAGAAAACTGATAAATTCGAAATGCATTGTTGGGGAAGACTCTTGAAGAATATTAGATGAACTCCATATTAAAAAGAGATCTCGAACCGCAATTATCGAGAAAGAAAATAGTATCCTATTTTGGCATTGAGAAACTAATCATTCAAGGCGGGGTAGAAGGAACAAGCGGTCGCGGAAGATCTCCAACAAGATACACCGATCTACTTGTGAAAAAACGGTCCTATCTTTAGAATAGCGCATGAAAATAGCTATCGACAGGCAAACCTGTATCATAATATCACGATACGCGACTCAGGTTTGCTACTAAGAAGAGCGCTATCAGCTTACAGTATCTGTTAGCTATTAGCTGTCAACGACGAGAAAGTGTCTCTTCTTAGTGTGAATGTTACTTGCACAGATTTTGCTTTCATTTATTTTGATGCGCCACTTTTTACACCAACAATGTGTTTTATCTAGGTGAGCTTACAGCTGGTGGGATGCTAGGTTTGGATCGGTGTGCGATGCGAAGATAGCCGTGTCATGGGTAAAAGTAGCGACCATGCTTCCTGTTGTTGCCGAGAGATTTGCTGTGAATAGCAAGTACAGAATTGGGCCCATAACGCTGCCCTGGGGAACACTAGAAGTGACGGGATATAGAGGTGTTAGCTCGCTGCAATATCCGATAAGAAAGTGCCTTTTGGTTAGATATGATATCAGGATTTCGAAGTAGTCCGTGGGTAGGGTTTGCGTAATTTTACAAAGCAGTCCCTCGTACCAGACCTTATAGAAGACTTGTGTGACATCAAAAAATCTCTTGAAAGTCTTTGGTGATTTTGTCCACTACCTTCTGAACCTGCTCAATTGTTGCGTGATTTTTTCGGAAACCGAAGTGGTGGTCGGATATGAAATTACCCAGGAGGAATTGGTATAGTTTTTCCAAGAGTATTTTCTGGAATGCTTTCGACAGGACTGGTGGTAGACTGATTGGTCTATAAAATGCTGTTGGTCACGCTTTGGTATTAAGACTATTACAGCATTTTGACACTGCTCAGGGAAGTGGCAAAGTCTTAGAATTGCATTAAATAGGTGAATTATGAATTGGTAACCTCTTTGTGGCAGTTGTTTGAGTATTGTGCCGGTGATTAAATCCTATGGTTTTTACTTGGTTTGGCAGACTCATGTAATACATGCATTTCCAGTAGTTTGCCAATGTCTTCTACGTCGTCTATTTAAGCCAGATATGGTTTGTAAACATTAACTAATGTTCAGCATAGGTCATCACCTTTTTATGGCCACTTTTTAGTTAGAAATTACTGGCGGGGTTTTGTGTTGCTGCAGTTGTATTTTGTGGCTCTCCAGAGCGAGTAGTCGTCAGCGGTGATAGATATTTCAAGTACTTTTGAACATTCGGATTTCTAATGTCGGAAAGAAGATTTTTGAGCTTAACAGTTGCGCAATTTAACGCTTTATGTCCTTCGGGTATCTTGCTGTCTGCCATATTCTTCTTAATCTGCGCTTGTCTGCGTTTTTGGGTTTTTTTGTTTGACTAGAATAGGGCACTTTGTCGAACTGATGTATTAAATATAATCCGGTGTAGCCTGGCGAAACGATTCTTGGACTAACTGGTTAAAGTGTTGCACTGTTTATTCTAGATTCTTTGTTGTTTTTAGTAGGATATTCATTTGCAAAGATTCGTCAACTAACTCCTGGAAACGGTTCCAGTTTGTACGTAACAGATGAGTGATGGTATACATCTGGGCCCAATGTCACTAGTACTGGTGAGAGATCCGTAGAGAGGTCAAGGCAAAAATCAGCTCTTAGGATTTTTTTGTTTATGCCTTTTATAAAGGATAGGTCCGCACACCACAGGCATATGGAGAGAGGATCGGCAACGCCCTGTAAAGGGTAGCCATTCTAAGAAGAAGAAGGTCCGGCTGTTTTCTGGGGCCCATGGGGCAATATGTAGGTTCGCCTATAGACAAAGGCTGTAATGCCACGTTGTTTACAGCATTTTACTGCCCTTGGAGGTACATAGTCTAGATCCCAGTGGACATGCTTGGCCTTATAGCCGCTTCGCGAGATAAATCTATTACCCAACGTGTGGAAGTAGTTTCCATACATTTATTTGTTTATTGTCAAGCCTTGGTGGGCAATAGACTGCTGATATTGTAAGCAGACCTTTCCGGTCTTCGACTGCTATTGTTGTGGTTGAGCGATGTGGTTGACTGTATTTGGGGAGTACATAGTGCTTAATTGAATTCCTGATGATTATTGCGGTTCCAGCATGGGCAGTATCATCGAGGTGTTGTGTTACGTCACGTAGACTGTGAATCATCGAATTTTTGACGTAGCAGCGTTCTTTAAAGTGCGCTTCTGAAATTAATACAATGTCAATAGAGTGGTGCCTAATGAATACAGTGAGTTCTTCTTTATGTTGCATTTTTAGGTGTTGAACCATTATGTGTTCTAGATAAGTTAGAGTGGTGTATTAGCTCAGTATTTTGTTGTTGAGGGATATTTTTATTGGTTTGCTGAGTGTTGTTGGGCGTATGTAAGGCTTGGTTGGTAACTATAATCTTGTGCTTGGCAGTGTCTTTTGTCACATTGGGGAAACATCCTTTGCTGGAGTCCCCTATAGACAGGGCATCCCTTGTAGCTTGCAGGGTGGTACCCATTACAGTTCACGCAAGTAACATTTTCTTTATGCCCTGAATTATACGATACAAACACTCGACCCTTTACTTTACTTCACACCATTGCTTTTCGATTTGGCGAAGGCGATTCCCATAAGTAATTCAGACATTATAGATTATTAAGTTATTAAACTTCTTAAGACTAAGTTTTCCTTTAATTAATAAGAAAATAATCAGCAGCACTAAGAAGGCTTCGATAAAGCAAAAACAAAGATACTTACATGGTAACATCGTGTTCCCACAGGCTGACAACTATCACAGTAAGGTCCGATAAGTTCTCCAGGTTCAGCTGGTTGTGTTCTTGGTATGCTGTAACTATAACAGGCTCCAACGCAAACGTTATTATCGATGGTTACCGATTCATATCCGGGAGATGCTACCACTTGTTTTATCGCTGTTGTTTGGCACCAAGAATGCCTTTCTGGGTATAAAACAATGTTGTGAACCTGAAATTTATTTTTCTACATTAGAACAACTTGGAAGAACCTTACTTAATATTTTATTTAGTATTTTATGATAATCGGAGAGTCCCCGAAATTATAAACGTGTGGTATATCTGTAATATTTTAAATGTATTTAACTTTAGACTAGCTTTCACTTCATTACTTATTTATTAACAATACTTCTGGGAAATCGTGGCATAAATGTTTTAGCCGTAGGTAAATATTATGCATTAATGAACGAAACATGCAATTATTGCAATAATTTCTGTGAATAATAAAAAGGCAATGTAGACTTTCAAGATATTAATATTCAAAGTAATTATTACTGAACTGAAGACTAAAATAGCAAAACAGAATGACGTTACGTACAAGGTAAAACAGCACTACTTACAACATCGAAATTATAAAAAAAAGAAAGGAAAAAACAAAAAATTTTCTATTTTCATTTCACTTACATTTCCGATGGTTTTAATTATTGCTTGCATTGTTTCCTGTTCATGCCACATACCGATGCAATGTACATAATCGTAATAAACAATACATATATAATTAGTACATTGTTTGCAAATAAAAATTTTGCAAAACAGGTCTATGGTACAAAGCCTACTTTTTAATGCAGAATTAGAATTGTTACGAATGATATTTATTAAACAGTTGCATTAATTACTTCCTTTTCAAACGTAGTTTTTACATGGCGTTAATAGAAAGGCAAATATTATTGTTAGGCAGCTAAAAAATTTCAGCCACAATCGAGATAACAAACGTATTTTACTAGCTGCGTTACCAAGGACCCTTCTAGATGATATTGTTTGTAGTTCTTCAAGGCTGTCATGATACTAACTGCATTTAATAACAATTAAGTGTTAAGTAGGTACCAAAGATCTAATTTTGCAATGCGACATCCTTTGGCGTAAACGCAAACTAATACTCAAATAAACAAAAGCAGGCAAAAAATTAATTACCTGTGCCATTAATATTCAAGAAAAGCTTTGGCAGAAGTATCAAATCGCCAATAAAATATGTTACAGCTAAAACTTAACATAAGTTATGATTTTTCAATAGTTAATTGCCCTCTATAATACCAACGATTAAAATCTATCCGAGCATTTCGTTAATGAATCTTTATGAAAAATGGAGCAATTAGCGGTAGTAAATAACACAACTACTATAATCAGGGAGTTGATTAAGAAGTGGTTTTCATAAATTTTAATACCAGCTTTAATCCTTAATCGTAAGATATCACTTCTGGGGTATTGGTTTTTGACCTTTTCTTAATTCTTATTAAAATGGTATTAAAAAAAAAACCAGACACCTAATCTGTAACCTTGTTTTGTCGGCTTGTTTTTCTTAAAAAAAAAGATTAAATACGGTGGGGATAAAGTTCATGGTTGAGATGTAAACTCGATGTTGCCTTGGGAAGTTAATGAAATTTAATATTCAGAATTTCTTAACCAAGATGATTATTAATCAACTATTCTTTCCATATTTGAAAAATAGATTCGTCCTTACTTCGAGGTTTATTACTGGAATTTTGACAACCGTAGAGATACAATATTGGTAAAATAGGACTTGCAAGTGTCGACTGGTTTCTTGTAATTGTCCCTAACTTACTAGGTTACAACAAAAAAATTAAGGCTGGTCAGTTTCTTTGCTGCCATACCGGCATGCTACTTTATTATGTGTATGAAAAAATACGAAAATGAAAGACACCGTAGATAGGTGGCTTTTACTTTCAAGAAGGTGGTTTATTTCAATGACTGTCTTTTGTTTACATTTTGAGATATAGTAACAGGTTCCAGAAATGTCATATTGGGAAAATAACCTTCTGGATTTGGAATTAAAGATTTTAGGAATAGTACAGGTTTAAACTGGCTTAAACTCAGACTTAAGTCTATTCAGGATAAAGCTTAAGCCCTAACATATCTTACTTAAGTCACAGTTTAAGCCAACTTAAGCTGAGTGCTTTTGTTTAAGTAATAAATACAGCACTTTGTCAAGCACAGCGAATTTATTTCAGGTGTGCTTTATTAGAAAAAGTAAACTTTAATATAAGTTAACTACGTGTTAAAGGACCGTGTTACTCTTCTCGTAGGCCTGCATTCGGAGGAGAGTGTCGTTAATTTGGTGCTCGACGGCGAATGATCATCTGTAGGAAAATCCTACCCATCGGCAGATTCGAACCAAGGACCAACGTAAAAATGTAGAAAATCTAAAATCGGAATCCCTTTGGGTTATAGTCCTCTTTTCTTTGGAAACATACTTCATTTCTGCATCATCAAGTATCGTGATTTCTAATGAAGTAATTAGTTAAAAGACAAATTATTTGTAAGTTGAGTTGCCTATTCCAATTGTTAAGGGGCGCGTCGTATGTGAATCACCCAGTACAGATCGACGTTATTTCTGAATTTGTAAGTTGGGTTGCCTGTTTTAACTGTTAAGGGGTGCGTCTTATGTAAATCGCCCAGTATATGAATTATGAACAAGTAACAACCCTGGGGGTAATAGTATGTAGATGGCACTTAATGAGACAACTGGTGGTAAAAGAAAATATATTGCAAATTTAGTGATTGGTGTACTTTCCCTAAAAAAAGAAAAATTCCATAGTTTTTGCAAAGGGTTTTATGGTTGAAGATTGTTTTTCTAAATGAATTGCTTTACTTATTGTGAATATGAGGCATCAAATACAACGAAATTTTGTTAGCATGTAAGCACTGTTCACTCTATGTAATAAATGAAGTTATCAAAAGCCCAAATGATGCGTAATGCTATACTCAGAGTTACTTAAGCTCCAGGTAAATTACATCTTACCCCCTCTTGGTGGTGCAGTAGGTTGAGAGGCTGCTTTATGGCTGGTCTACGCATGTTGTAATCATAACGGTGGCGTGGAAAATGTCCATGAGCCATTAGCTTTGAATTTTATTAGGCAAACCATATGACTGCCAGCGCCACAAATAAAAAAAAGTTGTAAATATTTCCCATTCGTTCAAATCCCAAAGTTCTAAAAGAGTAGTTACGAAGAAATAACACAGAGGAAACATTTTCTGTACAAAATGTTCCAATTTGTACACCAAAAACCTATAATCTGGGAAATAATAACGGGAAATTTACTGACAAACTCCTTAAAATAATTCAGGGAGTGCTGAACAAGATTAGAAGTGGATTCCGCAAAACTTTTGTTAAATTAAACAATGATCAAAGATCAAAGTTGACAAAAGGGTGTAATTATTTATTTACTAACGTGTTATTTGCAACGTGAATTGGAATCGATTTTGATGGAGATTAACGTGAAGAAAGCTAAAATAATGGTGATATATAAAAATAAAGAACAACAAAGAGAGAGTGAAACTAAAATACATATAGAACAACAGAATATCTGGGTACAAGCATTATAGTTGCAAATCAGAGTAAGAAAGCTTGTACTACGAACAAATATATTTGGGAAAAAGATGTACGAATGGAAGAAAAGAAGAAGGAATAGTAGTACCAATACTTTTATATGGGTCAGAAACATGGAATATTAAAGAGAAACAGGAAAGTAACTAGAACAACACCAACTGAAATGGAGTTAGGAAAACCAAGTACGATGGATGCAGAAACGAAGATATAAGGAAAATGGTGCAACTGGTGGCGATAGTTAGGAAGGCGGAAATAATACAGTTGAAATGGTTCACACAAGTATGTCGAACGAAGGCAACAAGGTTAACAAGAACCATAACTTAGGTACAAACAAAGGGAAGAAAGAAACTAGGAAGTCTCAGAAAAACAATGGGTTGAAATAGGGAAAAAGAAAGGCAAAACTTGAGAAAAGATAAGGCAAAGAAGCGGAGAAGGTGGACATATGGGGGAAATGACACACACGTAATCCAACGCCGAAAGGCGCAATGCAGAGGGAAAGAAGAATAAAATTCGATTTTGTTCACATTGACAGAGCTGTTAAATCATATATGCACAATCCGTCCTAAAAGTGTCAATGGAGAAATCAAAAGGTTAACCACTGACTCAGTCTTTTGTTTCGTAATAGGGCAGTCCAGAGGCATTCTTGTAAGTAGTCTAAGGCAGTCCTGAAAATTTTGACACTAAAGCAGTTGGAGATATTCCAAGATAGTCTGGGGTATTCTTAGGCAGATTATAGAGGTCTACGTATGTATATCTAGGGCAGTTTATAGCAATTTTTCATCCTTTCCGAACCGCTAAAGACTGTGAAAATAGTCGAGATCAAATCTAAAGCAGTTCTGGAGTACTGTGAAGCACTGATTATATTGGCAGACCCTGATAGAATAACTCCGAAATGGGTGCTTGGGTATCAAACTGCGGAAGAACTAGCAATATTAGAAGTAGCCACGCTGAAAATTGAACCAGAACCAACTTGAGAGTTGGCATATGCAACCGCAAAGATGTTTGTAAAGGAGCGATTATCAGGAGAACGTTGTAAATATTGAAAGGAACGTCAAGGGCTAAACAACTTGCGGACGTTCCCGAGAAAATGTCCAAAATCAGAGCAGAAGACCTGCTGCATGTAAGTAGGCAACAAATGAGAATAATAGTTGAACTGTTAAGAGGGCATTGTCGATTCAGGAGACATCTTCCATAGTAGCCGTTGTGAAAGACCCAATCTGTAGATTTTGTGGGGAGGAAGACTTTGGGGTAACCTAAATAAAACCCAAGGACTCTAAAATATTTTAACTTTATCAAAACTAAACTCAATATCCGAAGATGACAACGTCGAACAAGGTTGAGAAAAACTTCAAAGTAACACGTTAAGAAGTGCAGAAGAAGCTGTAGGGCCAAAAAAGAATATGGAACATGCTTCGGGCTAGGACGAAACCGGTAAACGAATATATAGAATCAAATACTATCCCAAAAGAGGAGTGGGTGAGACATTTTAAACAGTTGTATGAGACAACAGCCACACTCGGAAAAAACCTAGAGAACAAGCCAGAAGATCATGTTGACGATGTCAGTATCACACTAGAAGATGTCAAAAAAGAAATATCAAAATTAAAAAACTGGAAATCACCAGGTTACCCATGAGATGATAAAATATGGAGGCGATGACCTGGCTAATCAATTAACGATACTGCTTATAAAAACCATACCCGATGAATGACGTACAAGTATTACCATTCTAATTTTTAAAAAGGGATATAAACAGAACCCTTCCAATTATAGGGGAATATCACCGTTGAGCTGCGTTTCGAAGCTGTTACTATCGCCGATAATTACCAGACAAACAGATACAAACGATGAATAAAAAGGTTTTCGACGGAATAGGACCACTGTGGACGCGATATTCTTAATGAGAAAATTAGCAGAGAATGCCATAGAATACAACAAACCGCTCTTCCTCTGTTTCGCTGATTTTACATCAGCTTTTGACTAGTGGCTGTAGTAAAGGTATTACTGCACAGAGAAATTAGCAAGAACATTATTAACATCAAGGAATTAAACAGGAACGGCAGAACGAAAACAAGTCTACAAAAGACAACAACAGAAGAAGTAGCAGTCTCTATAGGGGCCAGCCTGAGTTCAACGCTATTTAATATAATAATGGACCAGATAATAACTAGCGTGAAGGAAACAAATATTGGGTACAGAATCGGGAACGATAGAATAAAAATAATGTGTTATGCGGATGATGTGGTTTTGATGGCTGAAAGCGAAGACGACCTACAGCGCATACTATTTAGACTAAAAGACGCAGTCTCTAGTGTGCTCTAGTAATCTCAAAGGACATGATTAGATGAAAATTAGCAATAGATGACACCACTATCGACCAAGTCAGAAACTTCAATTAACTAGGCACTATTATATCCAACGACAGAAATATATACCGGGTGGCTAGAAAAAAACGAATCCTGTTTAAGCCCTCACATCTCCGGAACGCTTTAAGATGGATTGAAAATTATTCCTGCCAAATTACAAAAAAATATTTTTAAAAACTAAGGAATGGCGAATTTTTTAATATCACCTAGAAAAAATCAATTACACGTTGACAATGTTCTTAAAAATTCTACCAATAAACATCTTGTATAGTGTATTCTACTCATAAACATGTTGTATGGGACCTCCATTTTGTAAATTCACAATTCTTAGTCTATGTTTAAACCGTAAAATTGCTCTTCTGATTAAATTTATAGACACTTCTGTCCACAGATCTTCTAACCGTGGGCGCAGGTCTTCCAAGTTTGCAAATGGTCCCCGTCTTTCAGCATACACTATTTCTTGCAATACGTTCCACACTGAGTAGTCTAAGTCTAAAGGATTGCAGTCTGGAGAATTAGGCGGCCACTGGTTTGCTCGAATAAAAGATGGCATGTTTTCTTCTAAGAACTGTTGTGTCCTTGCTGCTCTGTGGGATGGAGCATAATCGTTATTCGGGTACAATCGATGCATTTCCGGTAGTAAATTATCACGTAAATGCCGTATGTAGCTATTTGCGTTTGTTTTGGTTAACTGACGATCAGTAAAAAATAGCCATTGTCATTCCAGGATATTACGCATGACACCATGAGCGATTATGTTTTTATCCAGGACAGCGCTCTATCCCACAGAGCAGCAAGGACACAACAGTTCTTAGAAGAAAACACGCAATTTTTTATTCGAGCAAACCAGTGGCCGTCTAATCCTCCAGACTGTAATCCTTTAGACTACTCAGTGTGAAATGCATTGCAAGAAAAAGTGTATGCCGAAAGACGGGAACCATTTGCAAACTTGGAAGATCTGCTCCGGCGGTTAGAAGAGGTGTGGCCAGAAGTGTCTATAAATTTAATCAGAAGAGCAATTTTGCGGTTTAAATTTAAACATAGACTAAGAATTGTGAATTTACAAAATGGAGGTCCCATACAACATGTTTATAAGTAGAATACACCATACAAGATGTTTATTTGTAGAATTTTTAAGAACATTGTCAACGTGTAATTGATTTTTTTTTAGTTGATATTAAAAAATTCGCCATTCCTTTGTGTTTTAAAATAATTGTTTGTAATTTGGCAGGAATAATTTTCAATCCATTGTCTCTTAGAGTGCAAAAACTGAAATCGGAGATGTGAGAACTTAAACAGGATTCGTTTTTTTTCTAGCCACCCGGTATAGCGAAGTCCGTATAGAGGCATTCAAAGCCGCAAAAGTATCAGGATGTCTGCGCGAAATATTATGGCGAAATAAACACATAAGTGTTGAAGGTAAAGTAAGGATCTATAAAACCTGTATAAGACCTATCCTCACAGCAAAAACGAAAAACATTATGCGCACTACGGAAACGAAACTCCTTCGAGCTATAACAGGACATAGTTAGATGGAGTAGATCAAGACGAAGATTCTGGCGAGATCACGCGGAGAGGATGAATGACAACAGGCTCGCAAAGAGGGTAATGACGCAGAAACCAAATACAAAACGACCAATTCTTCTTCTTAGAGTGGCTACCCTTTACAGGGCGTTGCCGATCCTCTCTCCATATGCCTGTGGTGTGCGTGTCAAGTGGCCTACAGACATATTACGACCAATTAAAAGACCACAAAAGAGGTGGTATGAGAGCTGGACATTCAGCTCACAAGACAATAACTAAGAGGCAAAATATAAAAGACAGGACATTGTCCTAAATTACGAAGAAGAAGAAGAAGAAAAACTAAATTATGGGCAAGAAGAAATCCAAGTAATAAGCCATGGAGTTCAAATACAATGGACAAAAATACTATACCCCATGTGAAAGAAAAAACCATAACTTATCGCTCGAAAGAGGTCTAGACAGATATTTTAGGGTTACAATTTTAACTGTGGCACCATGAGCACCTGGTCGACATGGGTTCGATTTCAGCGGCGACCAGAATTTATTATGGAGTTGATTTAAATCAAAAATTAGTTCAGGATTAAGTTTTGGGTATGACTGTGGTATTGACAAAAACTAATGGGGTATGATATACAGTCGCACAGGAGTCCATCATCCTCGTTGCATCTCAGCAAGCTTGATGACTGATGAGTTTTGACAATTATTAAAGGTAAAACAAGAAAACTGATAATACAGCGTTCTCTAAATTATACCGAAAAACTATTACAAGGCATTTTGAGACCAAAGAAGAGCATTTTGACTTAATTTTCCTATATCCTTCTCTGCGGAGATAATGATAATCAATGTTTGCTCTAAAATTTCGAGAACAAAGAGGTTAGTTTGAGCAATTATTGTAAAATTAAACGTTTTTAATGTATAATGTTTAAAATACAACTGACTTTCTAATTGCTAGATTGCTCCAAATGCTTTCTTTATAATATTTATACTTTTGAAAACAATAAATTTTCTTTAAATTTTAGAGCAGAGGTGTATTTTTGGATGTAGGTAAATCAGGTCAAAATGCTTTAATTTTGTTTGAAAATGACCTTACGAAGTTTTTCGGTCTAAATTAGGGACACCCTGTATAGTTTTAACTGTATCAACTTCAATGAAACAGGTGGGAGACATGCCAACAACTTTTATAAAGCCTGTTTCCTTCTACTATTCCAAGAAAAGCACGTTTCTTGAGTGCTCATTGAAGTGCAGATTTCCAAGATTCATTTGTATACATAAATGTATTTTATAACTTGAAAAAGTGCCTCCATCCAAGGTTTGTTGATTACTAAAAGAAACAAGACAACAGCTGTAATGAAGTAGGCGATGCAAATACTCCTAGCATTTCTACCTTGTAGGTGTTGCATTTACGTTGAACCTCAAAATATTATACTCAAAAACGAAACAAAAGACGATCGCGATAATGATACATTTTTGCACTTTGTAATTTTTTCCCTTTTCATATTTTTCTATCCTTCCTGTTAAACCATATATTAACTAATTTTGTGCGGTTATCTCAGTGTGCTATGATAATTTCCGAAAAACAAAAGAATATACGAGTTGCTTTATAGTTTCCAAGATTCCAGTAGTAAGGTTCGAATTTTAAACACGCTGTATAAGGACTGCTGCGGTTAGAAATGCAGTAACCACAACACAGCCATAAACTATTTAAAATCTTATCCGCTTACATATCTTGTTTCTCCAGTTTCGTTAATCTGAATTAATGTTTGTTATATCACCAATAAAAGCGGTTACCTGTTAGTTTAGAATGAACGTAGACTATAATAATGTGTATGTGTGTGTATGTGTTGTTTTTTTAACTTATTACCTTACCTTATGCTCTCGATCGCACAAGGTCAGTTGAATGGCTCCCAAAACCAAAGCAACTTCCAAAATCATTGCTGTAGGCACCTGAAATGAATACTTCCTCTTAATTTACGAACTTTTAAGCTTGGGGGCATTTGAGATTTATAGATTACGTCATTCATAGACGCGTATGTAGATAGGTCGTTCACTCGATCAGATACCCATTCATATTAGTCAAACTGCGTTCGCTTCTACTTCTTACAAAATTTTGTGCTCGTAGTGGAATTAAATGATTAAGATCTATGCCGCTTTTTCAGCTCGGCTCGGATACCTAATCATTTTACTTTGTCTAATTATACGGCGTTAAAAAAATTACATGATGGGAATTAGAAAAAGTGGACGACGTCCAACGCTTCTCATTACCATACTGTAACTGCAACAAAGCGGTCTCGTTAATGAATTTAGGCAATTGTTTCGAGAACGATCGACTTAGATCTAGATTATAATTTATGTGAATGCTTCGCAAACCATAAAGGTTTATAAATTACCCGGTTGATAATCAAAGTGATTATTAGTAAATTACTATGTAATAATTAAAAATGAATTAAGAAATTATATGGAAAAATTAGATAAACAGTGCAGAGAAGAATATAAGAGGCAATAAAGAATAAATTTGTTGGAAAAAAGCAATATCATGTTTACAACAAATTTATAACATAAACATAACCATAGGTAATAATGATTTCTGTTTGTTTATTTATTTATAGGGCGAGATCTAGGCTTGCGGGTACCAATGATCTCCACGCGACTCGACTACTATAATCATTTAACACTCCCGACTAGAATTTCGCCGAATCCAAGACACCTTGAAAAGGGGTGTTTATCGTACTGTCGGAAGAACTATGGTCTCTTCGTCTCCTAAAGGGCAAAGTTTTAGATGCTCGGTATAAAAAAATTCGCATTGATCGGGATTGAACCCAAACCCTTAGCTTACCAACCTTGCTATCTCTCTACACTGAAGCTGGTAGTTAATAAATAAACAAACACTTTATACCAAACATTAGGTTGTCTTATATGCTAATGTCACCTTTGACCACTCAGTGTTAAATGAGACTGAGTTTAAGTGACAAAAGACATAACCTCATATTTGATGTAAAGGTAGTTGCAGACCGAAAAGGGACATCTCGCCGCGGCCGAGTCGCCGCAGCCGACTCGCCGCCGGCCTAACTCGTCGCCGTCCGACTCGCCGCAAACCGACTCGCCGCGAATGTTTACGGTGTGAACATTGAAATAAAACAACAGCGTTGACAGTAATGTTGTTTATTTATTTATTGTTTACTGAGCCATTTCGTAGTTATGAGCTATACCTTGTAAATAATCTATAAAATTTCTATTTGCATAGTCCCTCACTATAACTAAAATCCTGTCGTCCGCATCTCGATATTTCTTTAATTTCATTGGTGGCATGTGAGTCATAGAATGTTGTAAGTGCCATTCCAAAAGCAAAACCAGGTATAGCGATAACAATGTCTATGCGTTTAAAGCAGTTAAAGAGGATTACTGTTAATTACCTAAATATTAAAGCCTCTGCAAGTCTTCTTGGTAAATCCAAATTTATCCTACACCCGACGAATTCTAAAAATTATTTTAAATTATTTAAATAATGCTTATTTTTAAAAATATAAGGTAGATTTGAAAAAAGTGTAAAAATGTAATGTAAATGTAAAAAGGTTTTAAAATTATACCTTGCGGCGAGTCGGACCGCGGCGAGACGAACCAACGCGAGCCGGGCTTCGTGGCGACTCGGCTGCGGCGTGTCGGCCGCGGCGACTCGGCTGCGGCGAGTTGTACCGGACCGGTTGCAGACATCAGATAAGTCTTCAAGTTTGCAAAAGCGTGTGTTTATACATCTTATGGTATTGTATTAGGGTACATTCAATAACGCCCGATAAAAGAACTAAGTAAGGAATTCAATCAGTAAATTGTTGATGTTATAAAATTTAAATAAAATAAAAATATTCCATATTTATTGACTTTGAAGTATCTTCAGATATGGTAAATATAGATTGATATATTTTTTGTGCTGTATTGTATTGTATTACTTATACAGTGAGAGCAGAAAAGGTTGACCGAAGAAATGTACTTTCCAAGGCAGGTATTGCCAATCTTTACTTCCACTTTGCTTATGCGCGTCTTGCGGTTCAGTATGATATTAGCTTCGCACGTGCTTTGCATTTTGACGTTTACCTTCCTTAATTTTTCACCATTTCGCTTAATGAATGCAATTATTGTTTATTGTTATGGGATAATTTACCATTTAGCCCAATACAAAGGGCTTAACCTAAAACGACAAACAAAATGTCAAAATAGGTGCAGTCCATACATACGAAGCGGCATATTTTTACTATGTTTATTTTTCAAGGAGGTGGCACGGTCAGCTATTATTGTTCTCCCTGTACCTTTCGGTGCCGAGGCTGGTGCGTTAACGTACAAGGCTCTACGGATGCAATGCATAACCTGGCCCGTTAGGAAGTTGGTGCGCCGTTTAATACCTACATACTGCACCATGTGTAGAGTGTAATTTGTTAAGATAGGTATCAAAATTAAATTTGGTATATGTGGTACATTCTTCAAACTGCTTTATTTGATGGAGAACATAAGTTAAGTTAAGCACAGTGTATAACTATTTATACATTTTTGGAATCTAATTTTACGTATTATATGTTAATATCAAGTTTGAAACATTGATGACAAAGTAAATTTTTGCAAAAAATGTTGTTTATTAGTCAGAAGTGTCATAATCTGGGTAAAACTAAAGTCAGGCTGCCCCAGAACGCAAAATAAATTTTTAATTGAGTCTTTCGGTAGTGCAACGGTGAATGCTTACTTCACAATCGAGAGATCCCGGTTCGAATCTAACCATGGCCAGGACTCAGTCTAGAGCGCGGTTGGCGTCCGAACCTGTGTAGGTTAAGTAGATTAAGCTTAGAAAGGCCAACGAACATAGTACTTGACGCCGATAAGCTCTAATAAATAAAAAAAACTTCTTGCTGTTTAAGCACTTATTGAACTACGTCTAAGTTCGTTTGCGCCGCGCCGATGTTTTGGACATTTAGCACCACCAAATTAAAATTTTGTCAGATCTGGAAGGCTTATACTCTTAGTAGGGATCTTTATCTAATTATAAAATTTAGTTTCAAGATAGCTGCAAAAACTATTTGTATTTCCCCATCTAACTGAATTGATGCCTCTAACATGGCGACCTTTCTTAGTGTCTGTAGTCTTTTCTATATCTGCACATTTTATATTATATAAATATACTGCCTGTACAGATATAGAAAAATAAGATTCTTAAATGGGCATGCACCAAGGTAACAAAAAGTTGAAGAAAAAAAAGATGAATTTCACGAACAGTTAGAAAATATTTTTAATAAAATACCAAGATATGACATACAGATAATAATAGGGGATATGAATGCAAAGGTTGGCCGGGAAGATATATACAACCATACAACTGGAAGAAATAGTAAACACAAAGATTGCAGAATTTGCACTAGAACATAATATGAGGATTAGGGGCAAATATTCATTCAGATCATTTCCTGGTGACTGCCAAAAAATAATAAGCTGAAAAGTGGCGAAGGTAGACGATATAACTATAAGTTGTTGCAAAAGGCAAAAAAGAAAGAGGTTTTCAGAAGATTAATTGAGGATAGAAACTTTGGTGGATACAGAAAATGTAGAAGAAAAATGGGACCAACTGAGAAGCCGCAGATCAAGTACTGACAAGAGGTAAATAAAATAGACAAAACGAATGGCATTATAATGAATGAAAGCAAACAGTAGAGAAGTGCAATAAGCCCATAACTCAGAAAATGAGGAGAAGTTCAAACAAGCACGGAAAGAGATGAAAAGGAGTATTATGTTAATAAGGAGATTAAAACTGTTAATCAAGAGGCGAAGAAAGAAGGCAACAAATATAAAAATACGACGAGATATTTTAAGGATAAAGAGGGAAATTTAGTGGAAGGACTAGATGGAAAATTAGAAGTATGAAATCCAGAAGAACTGCACCAAGGGATACAGCTATAGAGCAGGAGAATACTCAGATAATTGAGGATGAGATTGTGAACATAATTAACAAACAGAAGAATAATAAATCGCCTGGAGGAAAAGGTATAGCAACAGAATTCTTAAAAGAAGGGGAGAGATGCTACAGGAAGAAATAGTGAAGCTAATACAACAAGTATGGAAACAGTAGCTTGAACGAACAGTGATCAGAAGAATGTCCGATTCACAGAAAAAGAAACATCAATAAGTGTGGAAATTACAGGAGAATAGTACTACAAGACACTACATAAATTGTTGGCAATGTTAAGCACAGAACGAATAAAAGACGTGGTGCAAAACATTTCAGTGGATAATCAAGCGGGTTTTAGACTAAGTAGATCAGTGATCGACTAAATTTTCGCAGCATATCTTAATTTGTCCTTATTCACGCTGTTTATTGATTTTAAACAGACCTATGATCTCAGATACTTTTAAACTTAATAGGGGATTACGACCACTATCACTATCACCGATCTTCTTCAATTTGGTACTAGAAAAAATAATATGTATGTGAAAGTAACATTCATAGGAAGGGTATTGTATACAGTCATAAGCATTAATGTGTAGCCTATGCCGTTGATTTAGTACACTTTACTCGAAAACCAGGGGAACTGAGCGAAAGTTTTCCGAAATTTAGAAATGAAAGCTAAGGAATTTGGGCTAGAAATAAATGAACAGAAGACCAAATATATGGAAATGGGGGAACACAACGGTCAAGCGGGACAAATTTCTAAAGTAACATCTAGGTACAGGAGGAAGACAGTAAACAACTGAGTATTTAGGCACGAGTTTAACAAATAAAAATCAAAAGAAAGAGGAAATTAATAACAGGTTGGTAAAGGGAAGTAGAAGTGTTGCAGCTTTAACATAGTGAAATCAAGAAAAGTATTGAACAACACAAAAATTTAAAGAACAATCTTGCATCCAACAGTGCTGTATATGTACGTGCCAGACATGAATCTGCAATAAAGGTTTAGAAAAGAAAATTGAAGCATGGGAATGCCAATTACTTAGAAGAATATACGTAGGGGTAAGGGAAGCAGCCATACTTCTGCTTCCCTTAGAAGACGGATCAACCAAGAAGTTAGGGAAATGTAGAATCAACCCACAATAATAACTATTGGCAAAACACACGATTACAATGGCTGGGACACACAGCCATGTTATTGGAAGAAAGAACAGCGAAGGTTGTAGTAGAAAACGAAGTTGGTACAAGACGACAAAGAGACAGGCCGAGAAGAAAGTGGATATATGCAGTAAAGAGGACTTTGGAAGATGTCAGATTAGAGACTGGAAAGAACTTGCTAAAGATATGGAAAAAATGAAGATGGCAATTGAAGCCTCTATTTAGCGAATAACTTGTGACAGAAAAGTTCCAATAAATAAAAATAAAAAATGAAGAACTGACGTACGAAACACTTTTACGGAATTATAAAAATCAGAATGGCTTTTAAAATCACACCCATAATAAATGCTTAAAGAAACAGTCAAATCAATGAAGAAAAAATACAGAGAGAATTACCAAAAAGTAGAGAACTTAGAAGATGTATCTATGTATATGCAGAGAAAGAAAGACGTTATAAAGAATACGATGAAAAGAAACTTGAAAGTTATAAATAAACACAACAATTTCAGGTATTAAATCATTTAATAATTATTATTATATAACAACAATAGATTAATCAAAAATTTCCTATCCCTTATTAACATTAACATTAATATTAAATTAATGTAAAAGTAAATTTCAAAGTGACATTTGACAATTGAATTAAATTCTCCTAGCAACATAAATTTCAAAAGATAAGAAATTCTTGATTGATAATATCGATCTGTGTAAATAATTCCCTTTGCCATCAAATATTGGCCATCCGGTGCAAATTAATTCATTAGTTTTTAGCGAATTATGGAGATGTTGGATAAAATTATGTATGGAACTCGTCTGTTATCGGTCAAAAGTCACTCGTAAAAACAAAGCCACTCGCACTACGTGCTCGTGGCTTACCTGTTTTTTCTCGCGACTTATTTCCCTTATAACACACTTGTACCATAAATAACTATTATTTGACATACAAAACTATAAGCCTATTTTAGCAACTGGTGGCGGAAAACCCAACTAAGAAACACAAAATAGAAGGATGAGTATATGAAGAGAATTTTACAGTGAATTACTAGAACAAGTTATTGATTTAGGTTTAGAATAAGAAAGAAACGAAAGGAAAATGCGAAAATGAGGAAGAAGTAGAACGAAGAGAAGAATGAAAAGGGCAAAAAACATAAAGAGGAAGAAAACAGTGAGCTAAGGATAAAGAGGGAAGGTGGGGGAGCAGGAGGAGAAAGATGAACAGGCGAAAAATAAAAAGGAACAAGATGAGGAGCAAGATGAAGAAAAAGAATAAGAGGAAGAGGAGTCAGAGAAAGAGAAGAAGAAAAAAGAGGAGTAGTAAATGAGAAAAAGAAGAGAAAGCGGGGCAGCTACTAGCAAAGAAAGAAGACGAAAATGCATATAAACAGCAACAAAAGCGCACGTTAAATAACGAAGAAAGAACTATAAAATAGCAGAACTGAAAGAATAAAATGAAGAAAAACTAAAAGCAGGAGAATATTACAGTATGAGAGGAAACAAATCATATGAAATAAAAATCCTAATGACAAGTATTCGTATGTTAAGTGAATGGCTAAAATACGTCATGTAAATTTTAAAGATTAAGAACACATTGCAGGCATTGCTTGCAGTTCGTTCGAATATAATAAACTGATTAAAAAACCTACTGGAGTAGATACAGAAACTATATAAACATAATAAACTAATTTGAAGTTTGCTGCAATCCTGCATACATTATTAAGAGTTGCCCGAGATAAACTACAGTAGCCAGTATGCCCGTATACTCACCTCATGTTTGAAGTAAAAATAAAATGAAATAGCTTTATACTGTTTTTAATAGGTAAAAAAGAGATGTAACATATTACCATGGAAATTAAATCTCGTTAAATTGTAATAGGAGGTGAGAACATCGAATTCTGTGATCAATAAATATTTTTTCGGTTAGGAATTAAAAACATATTTAATTTATGTGTAAAAAATGCTTTTTTGGTATTTTCAGCAGTATAATTGGTTGTTTAACCTAAGTCAGTCATTATGATGCGGCACAAAACCTACTAATTGACGTTATGTCAAATTAATTAACACGTGTGGTTACATCAATCTATCATCAAAAAAGTCACCATAGTTAAAACTATTCCTAACTGAAACAGTAATTCTTGCTCACATTGTACATCATGCCAGTTCGCCTTTCAAAGATTGAAATTAGAGTTCTGGTTTTAATCCATGAAAAAGAAGACAACTAACGACTAAGGAATAATAAGAGAGAAATATCTTTGCTTATACGAAAATATTCCAGAACTTAGACTAAAAACAAAAATTGAGAAGAACCTTTAAAGAAGCAAAGGTGAATGCATTTTTTTATCACGCTGCATATGTTTTACATATTGAAAAGTAATTACTTAATGTACAAAGAAATACAAAATAATGTAATTCATCCATTAGAAAATATAGACTAAAGTCTAGGAGCCAAAGAATTCGGTGCCCTTAAAATACTGAAACCTGGGTGTATTCAACATATTCTTTTAAGAAAAATACCTTTTAATGTTTACTTTCTAATAATAAGCAGGGACACCCATTTTACTTGTGTACGACCCTGACTAAACATGACGACGAGAGAGACCTTTAACCATAATAAATCCCTGGATGCATAGCAGACAATCAATAATATAATAATAATTCATAATAAGAATCAAAAGAGTGAAGGTAAAGCGGTAAAGGTAAATCGGCACATCCGCAACATGGAGGGTTAAGCCTTCCTAAGTCGCTTCACATACTTCGATTGTTTCGCACGTTATACGTACGGAGTGGTGTGGTAAGTAACACGCCTTCAACAACCGCCTACCTTCCCTACTTCACCACTGTGTTTCGGCTCCCAATTATTTTCAGTGACTGGATAGGCTATCTGCCGAGCATCCGCGTCGGGTTTGACCCCGAATGTCTTAACCACTCGACCACTCCGCCGATTAAAACTCAAAAGAGCAACAAACAAAAATTCGAAAATCGATAAAAGTAAACAAAAGATATGAAGGCGTAGTAATAAGGGAGTACGGTATATTGTAGAATATGAGCACAAAAGATGTTACAAAATAAATAAATTCAAGAGCTGATAAATTTGGATATTGGTATTAATTTGAAAAGTGAAACAGCTTTATCAACTCAGGATAAAAATATAATTTTAACGAAAAGCTTAAACACCGAAGTAAATCAAATCTTTTAAAGAATTCTTATAAAAAGTGAAAGGATTTTCTTAGATAATTTTTTGGAAGTTTTAATATCGATTTCTTTAGGCAATTTAATTTATAATAGAGACTATTAATAAATTCTCAGGGTGCTTTTAAATTCGACAAATTTCCTTTTTTCATACTGTAACGTCATCGAAAAGCGTGTTACAAACAGAGAACGCCGAGAACATCTAGAAGTTCTTGGAAGCTTCTAGCATACGCGAGAATTAAGTGGCAGCCGCTATATATGTATAAGCCACAACATAATCAAATCTACAAAGTCACGAGCTGTTTAAAGTAAATACAGAGGATATAAATAAATGTTCAGTGTAAATAAATTAGATTAAGTTAGCGTTTAGTTCTGTTTACCTTACTGCTTACAAAATAATAACTAAGTGTTATTATTTTGTCTAAACAAAACACACTGAACCTAAGTACAATTTAGTAAAATCTTTACCATATGATAAAAAGTTAGATAAAGAATATCCGAAACTGGCAGTTAAACATATATTTTTGGAGCACAGTTTTGGAACTGAATTTAACGAGGAACGCTTAAGATAAACGTAAAAAAATAGCTTTAACATTTAAGATGCACGTCCTAAACCCAAAAAAGCAAAAAATTCGATGAACAGTATTTTGATTAATTAGACTGAATTTATTGAAAAGAGGAAAGAGGACTAGAGTGCGTATGTTTCTTAAACACAAGAAGTTGAGAAGAATCAAAAACAACAGGCAAACATCTTTTATCCGACAGAATAATGAACTACAAAAGGGTGAAAGTAATTTAGAATGCTATTTCTAAAGCGGCCATAAAATAAAAAGGTGTGAGCGGATATAAACTACGAAACTTCCAGTATAAAGTATAAAATCTAAAAAACCATTATGTTTTTGAAACCTTTTTAATATACCTACATACATATAATTAATTGGTTGCGGGAATTTTTAAATATTAAATTATTTATACCCTTTTTTTGGTTAATCGCACTGACGAAACACATGAGATCATGCTTCAGATTTAAAAATGACGTCACTTATAATCTTCTTGTCAAACGATAGATAAATATACGAATTTAAGCTTTACATATTAGCATATTACTAAATTACTTCAAAGAAGGAAACCAAATCGTATTTACCGCTGTTTCATCCAAAAATGCGTTAAGTAATTTTAGTAAACGGGTTTAAGTAAAAACAACCAAACAGCATAAAATATGCGATAATGTGTTTCACACATGACGACGGTGACAGACAAAATCAGCACAAATAGAACACTGTACAAGCCTGGCAGTTACACGCAGTGACATTCTATTTGACGTATGTAAAGCTGCATAACTACTTAAATAAGCACAGACGACTCAAAACTGTAGAGTCTGGTAATAACTGACAAGTTGGGATGATTAAATTGTTTCTTGGAATAATACAAAATAGTTTGCCTTCGAATTTTGTTTCATATTGTAAATATTTCCTATTATCTATCGCACTCTGTTAGTTAAGTTGCCTACACGCTACATTATGAATAGTGAGTTACAACGATATTTCTAAAATCTTATTTCCATTATTTCCGAATTAATTTGCATTTTGGAAAAGGGGACGTTTTTAAAGTAAAATAGAGCTGTACGTTTTTTATTGCTAAAACGTTATTTTTTTTAATTTGACAAAACCGAAGTGTCTATAGACAGACAAAAGATAAATGATTAGAAGCAAAAATCGCCTGCCACCCTACATTAAAATTGTTTCTCAAAAAATGGAGCAAAGTCTGCATATAATCTACTATTTTTTAAGGTGTAAACTCCGTTAAATAAGAAAATCAGCTACCAAATTTGATAAAACAAACTTCCGACTCGAAGTACAAATAAAAGATGAACTTTGGGAAAGAGAAAAGGAAAGAAGTTCAATGTATGATTAGAAGAAAGATGGGATTACAAAAATAAATGGGAGAAGGAAAATGGTGGAAGAGGGATAGATACAAAGTAATGGCGGATTGCATCAACCGCCCATTAATTTAACTCTTTGTTATTTTGAACAAATTCGCAACGAATTTTATTTACAAATATAAAAAAACTGTCGGAAATATGTCGGCTTTGTTGTGATTTTGTTCAAAATAATCAATTGAAAATAAGCAGCGGTTGATGCAACCGACCACAATAAAAAGGAATGAAGAAAGCGGAAAAAGGAGATAGGGGAGTGAGAGAAGGAAGGAAGAGAAGGAAAGGAGAAAGAGATGTAAAGAAACAGGAGGAGAGAGAGAGAGAAATAGATGAGCTGTTGATGCAGCCTACCATAGTAAAAAGACAGGGAGGAGACGGGAAGGAGGCCTGTCACAAGGAGTGAGTGAAGGAATAGAGAGAAACGAGAAAACTATGCAAAGCCAAGAAACAAAGAGAGGGTGGGATAAAAAGAGAACCATCAAAGAGGTGGAAGACATACGCAACACAGGCATAAACATGGAGTGCAAATACTAAAACAGGAACAGCAACAGGAACAATAAGATGAACGAAAAAAAAATAGGTAAAAAAGGAGGGCAGAGAGTAGAAAAGGAATTGATGAATGGTCGAAGAAAAAGATGTAACAATAAAATAAAGTTAAACCCTTAGAGGAAAAATGAAAGCAAAAGGGTAAGAGAGGAAAAATCAGAGTAAAATAGAAAAAGCTAGGCGCAGAAAGGGATATGCGTCCCAAATTTCGAGGGTCAAGAATAAGAAAGATATAAGAAAGGAAGGATAATGTGCGAATGTGAATGAAGGGAGTTGTGGGGGAGTGGACGAAAAACGAGGAAGAAATTTGAGAAGGAACAATGCTGGAACAAAGCAACCAATCTTTATATAAAATAACAACAATGAATTGTTAAACTGATACGTAAGTCATGAAGTAAATAACGAAATAAATACAGGAAAAACAAAGAAAACTACCAAAGCCGCAAAGGGCAGAACTAGAAAGCAGTGACTGAACTATTTTACAAAGAAAAACAAAAGAGTAAATAGAACAACACCAACATAAAAATAAAATATAGTTATGAAGCACGTACTAACATGAAAGAGCGAACCTAAGAGAAAGTCCACGAGTAATCAGAATGATGGAAGTAAATATTGACCTAGCGAGGCTGGTTAATTCAATCCGTTTTATATGAATAAGTAGATTACGTCTGGTAAAATTTACGCTCGGGTCCAAATTAGGGAAGACCAGTATTCTAATTAGTTTACTCCGAGTTTGATCCCACACACGTTATAAAATCATCTTTTTTAATTACTACGGAATTAAATTAAAAACCTTTTACTTCTGACGAATAAAAGTTACTTTATTTGAAACGAGAAAATATATTTATATTAATTTAATGACTTATAAAAATGAAAAATGTAGAAATATTAACAAAGAGACTACTTAAAAACAAAGTAGGAAGTATGGAAGGGATAGAAAGCATCGAATGACTTTTCTGAACGTCCTTTGTTTTTGATTTACCTATCAGGGTTAAAATTTTTAAAAGATGAAACTTAAATTTCACAGAAACTTAATGCGGCCACTCTAGTGATTGCACAACAAGAAAAAACTTTACTTAAATTTATGTTATGTTTGAAAAACCCACCGCCCGCCGGGATACAAGCGTGACAACGTAAAACTACCGAATTAAAAACCGTAGTCAAATCTTGCTTCTATCCTTCTCGCAATATTGTTCTTCACTCTGCGTAAAGTAGTTACTTTATATGGCTTCAAAAGTAAAAATCTAATGGGTTTAAGTTTGGCGACCTCGTAGACCAGTGAACTGAACCGCGGCTTCCCGCCCGTCTTCCAGTGAAATGGTTGTGTAGTCATTTACAACTCCTTTTGCAGCACACAGAATTCTACGCACAAATAAACCAACTAAAAAACCAAACCAACTAAAAAACCAAACCAAAAGTGGAGATGTCATCATAATGGAAGACTTCAATGCTAAGGAGGGAAAAGACGAAGTCGATGGCATAGGGGACAAGTATGTCTAAGGAAGAGAACATGATCATCTCCAACACTTGGTTCGAAATATCACTAAGGAGGCTTTACAATACATGTGGACATCTACCTAACACAATATAAAATATAAATCATATTGTAAAGAAATATATCGACTACATTTTGATAGACAAAGATAGAGAAACGGACTACATGGAACCGACGTGGAGTCAGATCATAATTATATGGTAGGAAACATCAACATAAAGTTGAAGAAGATACAACAGCCCTTACAGAAGGAGCCGAATATATAAAAACTAAAAGATCCCGTATTATACGAGAAAGTGAAAGATACGTTAAATGAAAAATTAACAGCCACTAAACAATTGAAAGATAATACAGAAGATGTGAAAACTGCATGGCCAAAAATAAATATGACCCTTGCCAACGTCCAAACTACACTGGATAACATTAGATTAGACAGCAGAAATCCTGGATGAAAATAGAGATATTAAAACCGATGGATAAAAGCAAAATGTTCAAGAACAACAACGCTCAAAGATATCAAGAGGCCCAAAGAACAATTTACAGAAAAATTCGGGAAGCTGAAGCTTGATGGATAAACGAATGATCTAAGGAATTAGAAGAAGCGCAAGCTAAGTAAGACCTTTTCAGTGTAGATAAGCTGGTCAGAGAAATCAATGGTAACATAAAGACAGTAAGATACAATCACATTCTTAATCAAGATAATCTGTACATTACACATAAGGACGAAGTGATAGAAACATGGAACTAAGTACATACACTATATGGAGAATATGTTTAGCGAAGACAGAACTGAAACAAAACAACTAGAAAGTGACCAACACGAGCAGGATATACTTACTAAAAATAGAAGTTATAAGAACACTAAGAAATATGGCAAGGCCGCTAAACCCGACGAAATTTACAACAAATTCCTAAAATTAATAGATGAGGAAATTGTCGAACGTCTCTTCAACTTAATCTATCAAAATGGGGATATCTCAAATGTCTAGCCAAAATCGACATTAATCACGATTCCAAAATAAAACAAACTAAATGTAAACAGATGTGATCAATTCCGGCTCATTATCTTGATGAACCAAGTACTAATTATTTAAATATCTCGTAGCACAAAATATATCGAAAATATGAAACAAATATAAGTGAGTCAAAATTTGATTTCGATAAGGAATGAGAACATGCGAAGCACTATACAGCCTAAGCATTTTATTATAAAAATATAGAGGCCAGTGGAATGACATACGCACGCTTTATCGTTTATACGAAAGCATTTGACAACATCAGGCACACGGACGAGATAAGAATATAAATATACAAGAAAGAACTAAATGTAGAGGACACAATTTAAACTGGAGTCAGACAGAAACAAGAATCGACAGTGAAACCACTGAATCGACCCAAATAAAAAAAGGTGGTAGATAGGGATGTATGTTTCCATCTTTGCTGTTTAATATGTACTCAGAAGAGATCTTTCAGAAAGCACTGCAAAACACCAAGGATGATATAAAAGTCAATGGCAAACTTACAAACAACCTGCAGTTGACTCAGTAGTTCTACCAGATAATCCAGATAAACTGCAACGCCTTACGAATACAATAGCTACTGAAGAGGACACGCTCGGCCTAAAAAGAAACACCAATAAAACGAAAATAATCAGGTCGTATGGTATACGAATCAAAAGGATTTCAATAATCCGATATCTCGGATACTGGCTACCAGAAGACTTTGACCCAGATTTAGAAATCCGAAAACGAATGGCAAGAGCAACTTTCCTAGGAACTACTCACTGATCAACGCCTTCACCTTCAAACACGACTTAGATTTGTTCGGTGTGACATACAGGTGGCCCACTGAAAACAGTAAACGCAAGTTTTGGCCACTTAACATCAATTTTGCGAAAAATGCTCGCACACGCCAATTTTAGTTTTAAGGGGGACATCTGAATTGATTAGTATTATTTACACAACTTCAACCCTAAGATGAGGGTGAATTGCACCCTAAAAATTTTAAATGGAAAGGGGTGTCAAACAATTCTAAAGGCCTTTCGATTTTCTTTTCAACAGTCTTTTTATTTTTCAAATCCGATCATTAATTCCAGAAAAAAATACATTTAAATTTTGATCTAGTAGGCTTAAAAAGTTGACCGTTGCAAACAAAAGCACTTCGTCCGACAAGTTGTTTGTAATAAACAAGTACTTTGTGAGTTTGTCAGCATTTAAATTGATAATGTTAAGTGGCCAAAACTTGCGTAGACTGTTTTCAGTGCGCCACCCCGTATATTCAATACTAATGTATGGAGTTGAGACATGGACGATAAAGGCAAACACCGAGAAAAGATTGCAAGCTTTCGAACTATGAATATTAGGAAGAATGATGTGAATACCATGGACTGAGCACATTAACAATGAAGAAGTACTGAGAAGAATATGTAGGGAGAAAGAACAATTATGAATAATACAGAAAAGGAAAACACCAGACTTTGAACACATTTATCGGAATAACAAATACAACCTCCTACAAATAATCATAGAAAGAAAAAGAGGGCATTATGGCTTAAAAATATGTGAGATTGGACTGGATTGTACACATGTACACCAATCACAAAGGCCAAAAATCAAGAAGACTTTGCCAAAATTGTCACTAATAAAGGCAACACCTTAGGAAGAAGATGCTGGAAACGATGTTTTCTTCAAAATACATGCGGATTTTGAATTGGCCATACACGCTCATTGTGATAGTTATTGGTACCATCATTTTTTCCAAAAAACTTTTATAGCTTATCTAAAATAATAATAGTAAAAAAATCAGAAAACTCCTTGTCTCGATATCTCAAAGAGAAGAACAAAACAGAAAAAAGCTATTTTATGTTTTTCGCTGACAATTCCACTCACAATTTGTCATCCAATTAAATCACACTATTTTGGTGAATTGAACCAATCACAATCGAATTACACTGGTAATTTCACTACTAGTGAAATTTCCGCGGCAATTTCACGACTAGCGGCGTTGCTTAGAGACAACGTCTGTCAAATTTTTTTGAGTGACAAGTATTTCAGTAATTTCATTATAATTCGAGGAATTGTCATGCCGAATACCATTCGTGACTAGAATTTTACAGGCAATTTTTGCCGGTAAAATTCTAGTCACTTGTGGTATTAGTTATGAAAATTTAATCCCAGTCATGGCTTTTACTTTTTTTTGCCCCCTGCTGTAAATCACTCTGTATAAAATAAACCATCTGTATTAAAGCTAATTGATTTAGATATATTTTAAATAGGGAAGAATCTATGAGTCACCAAGATCACTGCAATCAATCTCAATCTGATTTTCTAGCTTTTATATGAAGAATCTGTAAGGAAATTTCCGCTTTTAATGCATAACCCCGATTTCCAGATCATGTATTTAATTTAGTTCTATAAAGAATCATTTGTTTACTCAACTTGCACGATAGAAACAATTATAAACTTTTAACATCGGACACCAAAAGAGATTGTAAACGCTCTTTGGATTCATCCTAATGCGTTTCACTTTCTGCCCACATGACTAGAAGTTTCTCTACTAAACTGATCGTCATCAAGGTGCTAAGGTTTGGCAAAAATTGATTGGTGATGACTATAGTCACAGAAGCGACAAAGTGCAGAGTGTGGGGTGGTCAAAATAAGGGGAGCGGGGGTGAACTCGAACACGCCCACTAGCAAGTAAAATTTCCTATTTTGCTGTATATTTAAGTGCAACGCCAAAGAGTTCGGGTGTTATTTATTCAAAATATTGTTTCAATAAAACATAAATACGCGGAAATGAGTGGCAAAAAAGGTGGTAATTGGTGTTCAACGCCAAAATGCAAAAATAATTAGTATATGTAGATAATAAATTAGTATCAATTTTTATGTCAGCTTCTGTAAATTTATTTGTTTTAAAAATTTCCGTTAGTACTGAAACATCACCTGGAGCTGTGCCTGAAGTCAGCAGCACTTGCACCCCCAGAAAGCAGAAATTAACGATTAAAATTGAAAACCATACAGCTAAGTTACTTGCTGAACCGACGTAGCTCCGCCTTGTGCTGGCAACATAAACATCAAAGTGCCGCGCGGTCTTGTCGCTTCTGATAAGAGTTTATTCTGTGCTATAGTAGATCTCATTGATACATTGACGAGATACTCTCCGCCGGAGTTGCTGCTATAGTGATTCGAATTTATGTCTCATATACCTAAAGATTTCCGAAATTTTTTTGATACTATTTGAAAACTGCATGCATTGCGGATTTCTTGAACATCGAATACAAAGACTGTAAAACACTCGAAATCTCAGATAAACGTGTGCCTCCTAGCGGAGAAGATATCACGAATGAGGCCTAACGTGGCGTGTGTCGGTGCTTTGGTTTTTATTAAAGACCTTGTAAGGGGTTAAAGCCAGTTGATATATGAAAGTACTGAAACGAACATCCTAAGCCACCAGCAACGATTATTTGTCGCTCAGGCGGTGTTGTATATATTAGGCGTGAAGATGACTTCACAGTAATGTGTTTTGATTTTGCGATATCAGAGGTAATATAGAAAAATATCTTTGCAAATTCTAAAGGTATGAAACAATCTACGAAATTATTAAGGAGTCGAATAAATGAAGCATCTGTTCTTTTCTATCTTTTGTCACGAATTTTTATAATTACTAGAAAGATCAAAATAGACCTGCCATACAGGCCAAGACTGTTAGTAAAAAATTTTTCGTGGAAATAATCAGCGACTAGCAAGCCTTGATTTACTGTAGTTCTTAGTGTAAATTACACACAAAGGAATTTCTTAAAAGAAGAATGCGGATAGTTTTCAAATTGATAGCGCCATCTACCGAAATTTTATATTACTAAAAACTACGGTCACTAATATTGAATCTGTGCTTCGCTTGATTATGGCCGTCCCAATCACAAACCTAGAACTAATATAGACTGACGATGGGTTGTTGAAAATTTTTTCCTACAATTCAGCCATATTATGAGTCTCGCCAAGTGCAAAGCGCATGCGTAACAGGAATTGTGTTCGGTGTCCCGTATTTATAATACCACAAGTTAAACTTGAGGAAACTAATTACACTAGAAAAACACTAAACAAGACTCGTAACATGGCGGCTTTTTGGGTACAGATTTTTGGAGTGGGGACTACAGGCATCATCAGTCTATATTTGTGGTCCCAATTAACATTAAACAATTTTTGATCGGTCTTGCATTCAGAGCCCTCTATGGTTGGTGCAACTTCTATCCAAGCCAAACCACTAGTTGGTTTCTATGCATTTTGCTATTTATTAAAAACGGACAAATAAGTAAAATTGTACACCCTTTTAACATGTATTTAGATTAAACAAAGGGAAAAAACCTATTTCGACTGTAAACTTGTTAAAAGTGCCTAATAGATGACGCCACAGGGAGGACCCACGGTCTACTTCCTCAGAACCTAATCTTAGGCAAATTGGAACGCCATGTAAACGCTTCAGCTGAGACAACTGAAGCTGGTCATGATCCTACCTAAACTTTAATGACTAAAGACTAAACTATACATTTGTGACAAATGTATAGTTCACCTCAAATGGCGCCTGCGTCCTTGCTAATTGCGTCTTGACTAAATGAAGTGGACAGGCCTAATTCAGCGGGCCTTGGTAATATTAGAATAGGTGGCGCCATCTACCGGACTCTAATGTAACCACAACTTGCAATTCAAGGCAGGCGAAGATTTAATTACAAAAATGGTACATTTATCTGCTCGTTGCTTTGAAAAGCTACAAATCTGAATGTAAATCTAAAATTATTTACGATATAATTTTCAGACTATTTGTATATGTAATTATTGTAAAATACATAGCGCTACCTGGTGGGGTTTGGTCCGCCTACAAAATATGAGTGTAAAATAATGTATAGAAATTATGCTACATAGTTTCAAGAAATACCAGACTAGTTTTTTGCAAACATTTTTTCCATTCCATTACTTCTGTAATTTACATCCGGTTATAAATTAAATATGCATTTCAATGTTCAATTACTTAAGTCAACAGCCAGCTCTAGAGTGCATTCCTAACTTAATTTCAATTTCTATTTTCGCAGCAATTACATTTCATGATTTGGTTTTATGTGACGAATTTCGTTAGTTACGAAATTTCCATATCAGATACGAGCCGAATTTAAAATTGATTAGAAATAATTTAATTCTGGTTTCAACGTTCGTTTCGATGTTACTTTGATGACGACTCCGGCGTAGATAAATCTTTCAACTTTATATTAATTTCCCCGTCTGTTTCACGTCGATCGGTATAACTTTACTGTTGGTATTAAATTTCAAGCTTAATTTGATTCTAATCTTGCTGCGGCAGGTTTAAGTAAACGCGTGGAAAATTTTTCTGATGTAATAGAAACCCGACCATCCGATACTTAATATAAAAAGATATTAAACGTCAACGTTAGTTACGAGTTTTAAATAATTGAAAGACTCTATCCTGTTTCACGTCTGTGGGGAGTTGTATGGTTAACTTGAAAGTTGTTGAAGTTATGCGATCTTTTCTCTTCTGTAGTCGAACTTAATTCAATTGGGGATCGATTCTAAAAATCGAATTAATTTTTTTAGGAAGCGTTCTTGATGAATTTCAGAGTGTCAACAGAATTGAAAGTTTATTAAAGACTGTGAAATAATAAGGATTTATTTAGAATATCAAATTTGAAATTATTTATTCAAATCTTTAAATCGATAATTCAAAGCTCAACCTTCGTAGTTTACGATTAAAGAATTTACTAGCGTATAAATATTCAAAAACTAAGTCGCAATTTGAGATTTGCAACTGAAAGGTTCTGGCAAGTATTAAGAGTATAATGCATTTACCATTTCTACAGGCCACGAGAAGGCGGTAGTTTCGTTGGTGTAAACAAGACTTTAGCCAATCTAAATCTGTATCCTAAATACAAATAATGCCAAATTAATTTTAAGGATTATGGCTCAGAACAAACCCAACGTTGCTAGTGTAAACTTAGGTTTGTTATTCTAAAAGGATATATCTGACAATATAATATTTTCTATCTAATCTAGCTTCAACAGCTTGCTGAAATGAATTTTAACAACCCTGTAACTTTAAAACTTTTATTTGATCAGTTAAAAATAAACACTAATATTGTTTCCCACGGCCTTGATGCTGGTTGGTGGGCAAACTCTGTCCTCTTTGGGATACGATGTAAAACCGTAAGTCCTGTTCCAATACAATTTTTTGCAGGATAAACAATTTTTCCAGGTATTCTAGTCGGGTAGTGCCAAATGGTTATGGCAGTCGACCAGGCGTTGAGATCCTTTGCGCCCACTAGCTTAGATCTTGTCCACTCAGTAAACAAACACACGAAAATGTGCTTCAAGGGCTTTCTGCATTTAAATAATAAAATAGAAATTTTCATTAAACTTTTTTAAGAATTTGGTTTAACATGAAGCCTTGAATGTTTGGCGACTTTTCAAAGAACAATTATATTCGTTATATTAAAGTATTAATGTTTAATCAACGCATATGAAGTATTCCGAATCAAAACTATTTGACAAATCATGTGAAACACCGAAGAAAATAAAGGTATTAGTGATGAAGAGAGGCAAAGTATTATTATTGGCGCCAGGAAGATCCTTACCGCGACTACAAGTCCCGAGTTAGGTAAAATTCTAGTACTCTATGGACCATGGCAGTCGATGCGTGTTGAAATACTAGACGCCCGCAAAATCACATTTCGTCCAAATAAAAAAATAATAAAAGCAAAGCATCGCCTACTGTTATCTAAAGATACCCATTGTATATGGAAAAACCTACAAAACAAAGTAGGCGAAATTATTATTAATCATGATTGGAGTTTACCAACATGAGAGAACTCGAATATGCAGGGACATCACTTTACAAAGTAATCTAAAAGATTCCGAAATCTCAGAATCCGGAATAAGAAATAATTTAGAAAGAACATTTAACGATACATAATGCATTAAGTCAAAGAACGGAGCCTGTGATCTGATTCAATAACGAACGTCAAATACCCTAAAAAACCACAAAATAATACTCAAATACGTATTTTGGCAACTAAGTTGCCATCCTCAGTGTAAACCTTTCTTGATAAACTTGCTTTGAAGATATTCTCTTCGCCAACTACAACAAATGAAGTTGGCTAGACAGAACTCTTGAAGAAAACTCTTCACCAAATTACCAGAGAAAGTAACCTACCTAATCTGACAAATCTACGTGCTTACTGTATATACCATTCAGGCCTAGTTGGGTGTGTCGAAGTGCGGTCATACGTTACATTCAACAAAGCAGTATATCTGCTAGTTTTTTCGCCCTGTTAGGCAAATAACTTATTTTCTCTAAGAGATGGGCTCAAAGCTGGATTTCCTCATCAGTCGAGAAGAAGAAGAAGAAGCTAGTTATATCGATTATTTGGACAACAGAATTTGATTACTAATAGTTTGATTTGATCCAGTGGAACAGTTCACTGAATTTCCTAGTTTGAGGTGTTTTGAAACGACATCTTTTGCCATCTCCAGCGTCGTTATCATGGATCTATTTGGCACCTTCTCTCTCTCTCTCTCTCTCTCTCTAAGCAGCGTTCGTCCTCCACATATGAACATACGCCTCCCCAGCATTCCTCCATTCATCTCTATACCATGCCAACACCATCCATCTTTTTCTTGCGATGTTCTCTATGCCATTGGTCCATCTTGTGATCGGTCGTCCTACACTTCTTCGTTCGCCCTACGGTTTCCATTCTGTTGTTATTTTAGTCCATCTGTTCTGCTTCATTCGGGCGACATGGCCTGCCCATCTCCATTTACTTCTTGTCATTATGCTCGCTATATTTTCCATTTTAGTCCTTTGTCTTATCCATTGTACTGTTTGTACTCGCAGAGTACTTGAAACTGTAAATGCTCATGTTTCTGTTCCGTATATTAAAACTGTGATCACGCGTGGCACCTTCGATCACCCCTAAAAAATTGTCAATCTAACTTGGATGTACTTGTATAACTATAGGTACTACGTGAATTTGAAAATAAAGAAACATTGCGCCTTTCTGGTCAACATATTAACAAGCTAAGTCTGACTAAGAAAAGGATTCACATAGGTGCTTAAAGCCTAGATTTCTTCATAATTTTAACATTTAACAGAGGATAAAAGCAGACGTTCTGCTGTAACGACAGTAGGTAAGTCATTGATATTAATTAGAAATAGAACTAGCCTTAAAATGGAGCCCTATGGAACTTCGCAAACGAAAGTTTGTTTCCTATTGCTTTTGAGTTCCTTTGTAAAGAAATTAATATTAAAGTCAATCATTAGAATTTTTTTTAGTTGTTTAGGTAAAAGTATAAGATTGGCAAATAATAAAGGAATTGAAGAAGAAATGGTTAAATAAATGAAAATGTAATCCTGCCTAAGCGTAAATTAACTGACCACCGCAAAATTTGGTTTCAGTAGGTACAGATCGCACAGAATAAGTAAGCTTTTGAAACTACGACAAACCAACATTTAGCTTATATTAAATTTTATTTAATAGACACCTTTCGTTCATTATTTTGTTACTAACTAACTTAAACCCCTTTGTCCAGTGTGCGACAATTTAAATCAGATATATACGCATATTTTCCCTTTCTTCTTGCATATAAATAATTCACAGCCTTAATTACGAATAATATAGCGTAGGAATGAAAGGAAAATAGTACAAAGATGGAAGGAATATTTTCAGGAAACAGTAGATAAGGAAGAAACCGGAACTGAGGGTAGAGTAGGCAGGATTAGATAGAACAGCTGTTGAGATGCCCACTAAGGATGAGATTGAGAATATTTTAGGAAAGAATAATAGAAACAGTGTCGGTGAAAACAGAATAAATGCGGAGTTATTGAAATATCATCCATAATAATGATATCCTAAGGACTCAGGAACATGGTGACACAGCTAATCAGTGTGTATGGCGTAAGTCTGGGAGAAAGGAATTATTATACCTCTAAATAAAAACGGAGATATAACTGGGTGCGGAAATTACAAACGCATTGTTCTGTTGGATACCTCTTATGAAGTGCTGGTAACCTGCATCAGAGATAAACTGCAGTAGTATGCTGAAAATGAGATTGGAGAATGTCAAGGAGGTTTTAGGAGAAACCCATCGGTAACAGATTCTAGACAAGCATATGATGCGATAAAAGGGGAACGGCTGTATGATATACCAGATAAGTTAACAATACTAATGGAAATGACGATAACTAGTAAAGTGAAAATAAACGGTATCTTATCATCGGAATTTTCAGTAAACAGATGTTTATAAGGCAGGATGATCAACTACGCTTTTTAACATCGCTTTGGAAGGTATCATAACTGATCTACGCGGACGTTGTTACATTGCTGGCATGGAATAGAAAGGATTTGGAGAGGTTGGTAGGAAGTTTGGAGAAGACAGCAAAAGAAGTAGCACTGAGAACTAACGAAGACAAAAAAAAGTATATGATAATGAACACAATGACATTTAAATTAGAAGGAGGAAGAGTAATCGAAGTAAAAAAAGTTCAACAGTTTGTGTATTTGGGGGCCTTAATAACGGTAGAAGGATTTATAATTTATACAAAAATTATATTCAGAATATACTTGCCAGGAAATATAAAATGTGTGTTGTATATTTTATTCTCAGAACTCGGTGCATACAGTATAGTAAGCATATGGTCGAAATATTTCAATTTCAAAGATATCCTTGATCAAAGGATTAAAGTCAATTTTCATTTACATTTATGATTTAGTAGGCTGGTATTGTAGGTGTTTCAAAATTACAAGGAATTATTCTAGAAGCTAGAAGCATAAGCAATGTTTAACCAGCTGTCAAACAAATGAATGATATGCGGTTCTCATGGAAACCTCTAATAACCACGGCCACTTGATTAATATCACACTTTTAGACATGGATCTTTACCTTTTAATTTCTCAGTAATACATCAATTTGAAACGTATGTTTATCTGAACTTTTTTGTTTATTCCGAGCTAAAGAACACGCCCCTAGAATACTGCCGTACAATTTTGAAACACCCAGTATATGTAATTTGCGAGAAAGTGTCATTTTTCATTGAAAGTTAGTATGCCTGCTCTGTATAATTAGCATTAAATTAATAACATTACAATTGACACTGGCATTGTTTTTGTCAAAGTCTTCGAAGTTAATATGCAAAAATTACTCAACGTTGAATTTCTAAAAACACAGTAGGTACCTATGTCCGAATAATCCAATGAACCATTATTGCTTCATTTGAAAAAATTTTTGCAGCGAAAAAATGATTCAAAAATGTAAAAACATACAGGGTGTCCTATTTAAAAATTGAAAGTCCGAAACCGGAAGTGTTCATAAATTGCTTTTTGGTTCAAACAACCACATTTTTTCTTTATATGTGGTCAAGTAAGTTTCTGTAAGTTTCATTTTTTAACTCCAAGAATAATTATGAAAAAGGGGCGAGCCTTTTTCCGTTTACATTCTATACCTAAAAACGTTTGGTACCACTAATTGATTTGCAGAGCCGTTTTATGAAAATAATGTACGTAAACAATTAACACAATTGACTAAAGATAAATTTTGTTGTATGTCCTTTTTGGTGGCGATGACGTAAGCGTCAGATTTCTTGAAACAAATACCGTTTTTTGTTAAACCCCGAGTTAGGGTTTTCACAATAGGGCATTTCGTTATGGTTAAAAGCTTCGATCCAGATCAGAATCTAAGGGAGAGTCAGTCACGGGACGCGTTGGCGTACAGATGTGTTAACGTATACAAAAAGTCAAGTTTGTGTGTGGTCCGTAGAATGTGAATTAGTGGTCCATTGCTGTAACATGCATTCTGGATAATTAGTAACGCGAAGATGAAAAGCTGGTCGGTAATTATGTAATTGTAGGCATGACCGGTAGCTGAGATTGTTGCTGATGATTGTTTGATTGTTCATGCTATTGTTATTGATGGCTTGTTGGGGCATTTTGCGTGAGCATATGACGGCCCTTGTTGTTCATCAGACCATGAGACTTTGATAATTAGGCGTAAGTTATAAAGGCCCTTGACTTGACTGCATTTATGCAGTGCAGTGACTTCCGGGCTATGTCTCCCTAAGGTGGTCAGGTAGCCCCGCTTTCGCATCTTCTTGATCCCGTTGGGCGTCCTAGACCATATGGGTATGGGTCATCTAGGATGGATGGAAGATCGACATGGGTGGATCTCCCATTAGTTGACTATGTTCCGTCATAGTTGGCTTGTGGCACATTTTTGCCTGATTGAAGGTTTATAAGTATCTGAAGGTGCACTCATCATCATCACTTCCCAATATAGTAGTAGTAATGTGTACCTGTTTTGCTGTATCGCTGCTGTCTCTAAGTATAATTGCCTGGGTGATGTGAGCATTAATATGTGTATCAAGCTTTGGGTGTTTACGAGACCTGATCGGGGTTACACGTTAATCTAGAGGCTATTCCATTCTTAATGGCGAAACCCTTGGTTGCGCAGTAGACCAAGTGGGCCGTCTTAAGGTTCTTAAGAGCAACATAATCTTCTTAAAAGGATGCTGTACCGAAGCACAGTGGCTACGGGTAGCAGTGAAGGGTGGAGTTATTGGTAAACGTGACCACCTTGTCTGACCGTTCCTTCGCCACATAGAATGGAACAACCTCTAATTTGAGTGGAATGTGGAATGAACGTTATTCCTCGGCAAGTAGATCGAATGTACTTTTATAAACATTAATATCCCGCCATTTTAGATAAATAAATAAAGTAAAATTGGAACCGTAACCGCTTATTCATCAGTCACTCAGCCTCCTCCAGTTTCGGCCCTTCCTACAATTTAATCTAAACTTACATAATCATTTGTCACCACACGTTGGACAAACTTTTTTTTAAGAAACCTCGCGGTGTGGTTATACACAAAAAAATCTTTACATAACTTTTTTAGCAGAAGTCATAAATTTAAAAGATTCCAATTAACATCTGGTAACTTGATATTATAACAAGTTCAGCCATGGAAACAACGAACAGCGTTGCAGTCTGCATTAAAAAAGCCCCGGAATATGATAAAATCAGAAATAACAAGCAAAAATTCCAATTAAAACACTTTGTCTGCTGTTGAAACCGGTGCAAGAGCAACAAAGAACAAAAATATAAATAAAGCACTATTTCGTTATTATGCTCAGAGTTCAGAGTTGCAAAATTTGTCATAAATTTCCAAGTCTCGTACAAATTTAATTTAAATTTACATTTAAAATGTGCTCTAACCTTGACTGTAACCTATGCAGGTTAAAAAATGGAATTAAGGAAACTTTCCCATCTGAATAAAAGATCTTCAGAATCAGAAGGTACGTAAATTGTTTTGATAGGACAAAGTTGTCTAGTTTTGAGGATTAAATAAAACTGTTATTTTTTAATTAAAAAATTTAGTTAACTTGCTAGTTACGTGTGTTTAGTTTTAGAAAAGTCAATTGAGTCAGTTTTATAAATTTGAATATTTAAGAGGAATGCATTTTTGTTCGACAACATTGTTTTCGAATTTAGTTACATTTAGAGTGAGCGTCAAGGAATGCGTCAGTTATTATGCAAGCTATAAAACGCCTTTGATAAAACTCCTGGTTATTAAAGTTGGCAGAATAAGGCCCTGTATGGCTGGCTGCCTTGTTAGCAGCGTGGCGAAACAACAGTGTGTCTTATTTCTATGCACAGAAAAAAAGTTATTGGTAGCAAGCTATGCACCACTAATTAATGAGGGATCAAACTTCGTGAAGGATTCCCGACTGCCCTGGAAAATTTGCAAGGGGTAGATAAATGCTGCCTCGCCGGACGGGTCAGTCGATCAGTAACCATGAGTAAGTTTACAAGAAAGAAAGTAATTTCTACTTTTTCTGATATTGTTCTTATTTCAGCAATAACAACTGTTAATATCGAATAGTTTCCAGACATAAATAGTCCTGAATACGTGTCTGGTTTAACAATACCAAAAAAATCGTTCCTTCTTAATAATAAATTTAACAGGAAATTACTTTGTAATAGTAAATTTAGCAAGAATTCTTTTATGCATAACTGTAAGGTCGTGAATAAATTTACAATTAACAGACGTGGGTTGTGTTAACGACAAATTTATGAATTCATTAGCGTACCACATTTTGATATGTTGAACTTTAAAGTGCGGTCATCTCCAGCATCATTCAGTAGAAAATCATTCATTATTTCTATCATTCTACCTCATGTTTTGCTACCTTTGTAATTTTTTCAACCTGGTTTTGACGGTTTGGCAATTTATTTAGCCTTGTTTTCCTTTTTGAGAAAGAAGACCTTTTGGCTTGGGAACATTTGAATATTGCGCGAAATTTCAATTTGATCCTTAATAAATCTAAAACTTTTATAATTTATTCAAAAATGTTAAACATCGTCAAGGAAAAACCATCATCAATGAAATCAACGGTTTTCTACATTCTCGCCAATTAATTAATTAATTAATTAAAAATTCTAATTAACTAACTGTACAAATTGTAACGATTTTTGCTATTTTCCTGCTAACTTTTTGTTTCTGCAAGTTTTTACAATATGCGTTAAAAAAAACAAACTTAACTACTTAAAAGTAGCTCTTAAAAAAGCAAAGATGCATTTATTTGCTATTCAAAGTAAGTTACTATATTTAGTCAAAATTATGCTTGTGCCTTTTTAAAAGTTAAGTATGAATTAGCACCTTGAATGTATGTATGTAAATGTATGCGGCGCCTGGAACAAATTTAAGCGGTTTATTTACATAATATCCAGACTATTCAAAACTATCGTTTTTTTTTGCAACGTCCAAAATTAACATTTTAGCAATGTTTCCTAATCCTTTAGCGTGTCCAAGTAACTCATTTACATTCTGAATTTAATAAGTATTGGTCATTATTAGAACAGCCAACTTATTTGTTCGGATTTATATTCAAAAACATTGGCACTTTTTTCTAATTAAACGTAAGGATGATATTGCATGAAAACGAAAGCTTCTAATAAAACATAATGGGCTGCTGTTTCAAGCCAGTCTGCGGACTATTAGATTACTGCCAACTATGATTTTCACCGAGAAAAAAAATTGGCGAATTACTCGAAAAGTACAGTTACCAAAAAACACAGTTTAACTTACGATATTTTATATAAAAAAGTATTCGGGGCATAATAGTCCATTTGTAGCAACTACAAGGAATATCATCAAGTTACTAATAAATAGACTGCAACATTTTGCCTATTTAAGCTTTCTCTAACTTTACAAACAAAAGAGGTAACCAATACAGCGTTTAAGAATAGGACACCCTGTATGGTAAGGCACATTACTGCACTACATTCTCGAATTTCCTCATTTATGGTCCAGGAAGTCGAATCAATCATGTCTTAAAAACAACATAATGGAAGAAGAGGACTTTAACTTGAATTTACGTAACGCTTTAGTTTCATCCAATATCCCCTTAAACAAATTGCCCAATCGCAATGTGCTGAATGGAATTTCTTCAGTTCTGTCACAGCACTTTCCTTTTATAAATTGGCAAAGAGAGTATCTTCAAATATTGACTCCAACCAACACTGTCAAAACAGTTTTACATTGAGCAAGGCCGAAATACGTATTTGTTTGTATTATTTTTGTGGTTTCTACCATTAATAACAACTGTGTATTTCTGGAACATTCTTGAAAAAGTCGAGTCGGTCTGAGCCTTTTGTATATGATTTAGCCGCAAGAAGCCTCAACCAATGGACAGAGTTACTAATAAACGGTCTGACCATTGCAGGATTCATTCAACTGAACAGTTTGTAAAAATCGTTATCAGTTCAATATAATAAATAAAATACACTATAGTGTATTGCATTTATCTATACCTTAAGTAATATGTAATTAATTCGACTGGAAAAATAATTTTTTTCTAAAATGTTGAGTTCTGCAACATCTGTCTACTTAGGAAATATGAAATTTGATACAAATTAACTTGCTGTGATATAACTACATAACCTTGAAATTTGATATCGTCATACTAGGTTGTATCAAAAGTTTCCGCCACTGGCAGAACTGTTAATGCCGACCGGTACTGCCAACTGGATATGCCGTCTTATCGCAGAAATACTCGTCATTGGTCAACAGATGGCGAATACTACTCCAACACGACAATGCTCCAGCGCATAGGCCATGTTTGACTCAGCAGAAAATCCAAGAGTTGGATGGGGTGGAAGTTTTACTACATTCAGCATATAGTCCCGATATCGCTCTATCCGATTATGGTTTATTCCGTTCAACGGAACATGATTTGCGTGGACAGCAATTTTGTTGTGTTGAAGCGGTCGAAGAGGCATGCCGGACATTCTTTGCGTCCAAACCAAAAGAATGGTATTAGCAAGGCCAGCTGAATTAGTATTGCATATAAGGCCTGTCCACTTCATTTAACCAAGACGCAATTAGAAAGGACGATAGCGCCAATTGCGGTGAACTATACATTTTTTAAGGGAGAAATGTATAGTTCACCTCAAATGGCGCTATCGTCCTTTCTAATTGCGTCTTGGCTAAATGAAGTGGGCAGGCCTTATATGTAAAGGGCGGATTTGTAGGCACAATAAAACATTAAATTAGGCAAAATAACTGTTGAAAATAGGCAAAATAACTGTTGAAAATAGGCACATTTCAGGCAACAACGATTGAGTAAAACAATAGAACTAAACAAAAGAGGCATGCATTTTTTTTTCAAGATTTATTAACACATTAACTATTTACACGTAAAATGAATTTGTTACTATGTATTTTTCTAAATTTTCCTGGATAAATTTGGTTCTTCTATCAGTTAAAATATGCTTATATTTAGAAAACGACCGCAAAACATCACAAGAAGTGATGGGGGCATATTTAAAGCACGATATTTCTTTTGGACTCAAGTTGTCAATAGCTGCTGCTGTGCCTTCTACTTCTAGTGCTTTTTTGATGGAATTAATTTTGGTCCATCCGAGATTTTTTTCTAACACCATTTCAATTTTGGTTTGATTTTTTTTCCCCTTCGGCCCCGGAAAGTTTGACGGGGCTTGCTCCACTAACTGAATGCTTTCTATAAGCGATAAAGATTGGATTGATCTTCAAGTTGTTTAATTAAATTTGGAAGATGGTTAAAGTGAGCCCCAATGTCACTACCAGTTTTTTCTTGTATGCGCTTGCTCACAATATAAATTTTTTGTACAAAATAATGTCACGTTGCATACGGAAATCTATCATTTTTCAAAAAAAATATTATCCCATTTGCTATAAATATTTTTCAAAAAATCTTATACAAAATTTTATACAAAATTAAGTATTTTCAGTCACTTTGACATGCGAAATGCAAATTATATAAAAAATTGTTAGCGAATAATAGCAAAAAAGGCACATAAAAGGTCAAATCACTAATTTAGGCATGTTTTAGGCATTTACCTTCAAACAGGCATTTTTAGGCAAAATAAAATTTTTGTAGAAGCATTCCCACCTCTAAAAACGCATTTATATTTTATTAAAATATTAATTGGAAGTGTCAAAACAAACAGGCAAAATAGGCAAAATCCGCCCTTTACTTATATGCAATATTAATTCAGCGGGCCTTGGTATTAGTAACCAAATGCGAAAACTCACTGAAAGATGGCGTATGGCCATCGAAGGTAGTGGTATTTACTTTGAAGAATAAATATTTTCTTTATTTTGTAATTTATTTGGATTTCTGTAATAAATAATACACCTTCAAAAGTGGCGGAAACTTTTGATACAACCTTATATATTAACAATAATTTAATTAAAAATAGTAGGCGTTATGCGACGTTCAGTCAGTTCAGTGTCTGCGAGAGCAAAAAGATATCAAAAACATCGAAAACGTAAAAGAGGGAGATATGCGCTTGTCGTTGATTATTTGCTTCAAACATCTGCAGTCTATGCTTCCTCCATGTCTAGAACCTCCTTGTCGATACTACTTTTAGGAAAAATAGGTAAAACTGCCACCTACAAGTGACAGTGAACAAGAAAAACCCGTAAGTAGTAGTTAAAGCAGGAAGAGAGGGGCTCCAATTACTGTGCGCATTGATGGGTCACCGAGCATTGCTGTGATAAAAAAAATAACTGATTGTGATGATCAAACCAAGTACATTAAAAGTTAAAAATGACATTTAGTTAAACGACACAGCGCCCTGTTTATTACGTCAAGTGAATGATTTAAACAGGAACTAACTGTAAAGTATAATAAGAGGAAGGAAAGGGTCGAGCGCGTTGTTGTGAAAATAAGGTAGAAGGGCTATCACCACGTGGCAGATAATATGAACCATAATTCACCAGTCATATAAGAGTAGTAGATTAGGATGTAGTAGTAGTAATTTAGTTTTAGACTAAGAAATACATAATTATTGTTATAATAACGCAAAATTGTCGTTATTACAAATTGCAAAATCGCCCCACGTTGCGTCAACAATTATTGATATGGGTGGACCTATAAACTCTTTATGGAAGCCACAATATTCACCCCAAAAATCTTTTACTTCCCCAACAATATATGATTACTCACGTTGATTGTAAAATTATTATGAATGTGTCCCAGCTTATATTTTATATTTCAAATTATGTTTTACTTTTAAATTAACTGAGATACTTTTATCTCAAGGTCGTTCTCACGATTCGTTAAATTAAATTTCAAAAAGGTAAAATAAAAATTACTCATAAACTTTGAAGATACAGATTTAATACAATATTATCCCCTACATTGCCCTAACGTATATTATTTTTTTCAAATTAAATTAAGTTTAAACACTCACACTTATACTTTGATTTGAATTTGTTACAGTCTTCGTTAATTTGACCTTCTGTTCACTTTGAGTCCAATCCAAAGTCCACTTGCAGCTGATTTGCAATTCACCCTGATTATCCTAACTTCAATTCTAATTGCAGTTCAATCTGATTTCAGTTTAATTCAACTCTGATTCCAATTACAATCCAATTCCACTTGTAGTTTACTTGTAGTTTAACATTATTTTATGTTTACTCTTCTTTTATATTAATATTTTATTAAATAATAATTCTTAAGGTTGGTTCTGATCATTTAAATTTAAATTTGAATTAATTTAAAATAATTTTTCAGGAGCAACTATTTGTGCATCTTTCCACTATCAATTCAAAACCACCTCTTGTTTATAATTTTTTTTTCTTTTTTCCTGTTTCCCAGGTGCTTTCCAATCCGTTTACCCATGATAAACATTCATATTAGAACACATTCATGCATTCATTTATCACCATAACAACAATATTTCTAGCTAAATACAATACAATAATAGTATAACACAATAACATTAAAACAATAATTAATTTATACAAACAACACTTAAAATCTAATTTAACTATTATAACAATTTTTTTATAATTAAATCTGCATCCTATTTTGTAGTAATCTTTATTTTTTAATTAGTTAATAAATACTTATATTATAAATTATTATTTAAAGTTAATATCATATCAATCTATATGTAAAATCGAATTTGGTTTCTTTGCTAATCTGGCACAGGACGGCGTAACAACAACAACAACTATTTCACAGCTGCACTGCCCCAAGATAAGGGATTTTGCTCAGTTTTTTTTTTTTTTTAGTTAATTTTAAAACTAACTGTGGCATTTAAAAAAACAAAGAAATTTTCAGACAAAGACAAAGTTTGAAATAAAACAAGAAAAAAATAAATTTGTTATGGCACATAAAGATAAAGGATAAAGACGTTTTACGTCAAAATTTAGAAAGTCGTGTTATATTCAATTTCTAAAACGTTGTACATGTAAATCTGTTGACAAAAACTGCACTGTATGTGTATGTAAAACTAATTCAACTTACTTCATATTAAAATATTTTGTTTGTGCTACAAATTGTTTAAAGGAAAATTAGAATAAAAGATAGAAGTATCACATTTTGCGATTTTGAAGACTTTTTAAACTTGCTAATAAAAGATGGAAATACCGTTTCAGTAATTACTTTCTGTTGTGTCTAAAACCACTCTGCATCCTGGTGGTAATACCAGGACCAACTGATTAATTTGATTGTGCGCGAGATTTAACCTGGAGATTATGCAGGCCAGAGTGAAATCTGTACGTTGTGCAACTGAAACCACTGGGAAGCGATAATAGCAACATGAGGTTTTATGTTGACATACATTAGATTAGAGGAAATCATGGAAAAAGTTCTTCAGCGATGAGAAAGACAAGGGTCTACAGAATATTGCTCAATATTTATCTGTTAGTGGTTCAATCAATGTAAATTATGGTTCTTGCTCAAATCATTATTGTTTCGTTTTGGATTGTTTTAACTTCTGGACAATTTTCAGCTGATTGCTCCTTCTCAAGCTGTTCTCAGGCCTGAATTATTCGTGTGTCGGTGCAGGATCTAATCTGTGGCTCGTTGATAGAAGGAGATAGAAGTATAAATATAATCATTAAATCATGTGTTCTTCTCTGAAAGATTTTTTCAAAATTAATACTTTCATCAGATTCGGGATCGAACTCAAGACTTTTAGTTTACAACAACATTTTATTGTACCTCCACACCGCAGAGGTTGGTTAATAGTTTAGTCCTTTATCAAACTGCTCTATTAACAAATCTTAAATTATTTGATTTAGAGGCTATTTGATTAATAAACATTCTGACTATTTTTTCTACAAGATCAATATAATTGTATTAGTCGTTAGCTAATTGATGAATAGATGTGTTGATCTAGGTACTGATTGCATATCGTACTGGACAATCTTTTTCGTAGGTTATTCACAGATTCGATTATACTGATAAATTATTAAATTCTCTATTTGCTTTGGACATATGTCTACTGGGTCAATACTTCAAAGATATCTAATTATTTATTAGATTGTCAGATTAATAAATTGCAATAAAGAATAAACTAAACTATATTTACTAATCGACTTTCTGATTTATAGATTTGTGTAAATTTATAGACTAATAAACATTTTGGTATTTAGTAATTTTTTACAGAATTGATATCATTACTCGTAGTCCAAACAAGTTGATCAATACATTAGTTGTCTGTTAGACTATTTATTGGTATCTCAGTCGATTTAAAAATCGAAAATCGACAAATCTCGATTACGTAATAGGGTTGATAAGGTTCGAAAATGCCTCTTTCTATCTTGGCAACGCAATTGAAAGCGAAAATAAATAGAACTGTATTGTTACCATAGTAACGTTGACAACAAGCCACCTTATTAATCACTGAATCATTTTATTTTATTATAATTTCATCTTTTACGGTGGTTAAATGTCGAGGGAAGAATGAAAAGTTTAATACATTACACGCTGCGAAAGCCCTTTAGGTGCTCGGAGTTTTTAACACCTCACACCGCAAAGTAAACTTTCGCAGTTTACTATTTCAGGGTGTTGGCGAGTGGTATCAAGGCCTCATTTTTAAACGACTTGGCGTCGTAAACTTCCTTATATCCCGCTTATACTAGGAAAATGTGTTCTCTGCAGTGTTTTCCCGTTGCCTTCTGCAGAGTTTGTGACCATCTATTAAGTGCTGCAGTTCTGCAGGCATAATCGTTAATTGTAACCAAACGATTAAATTGCTTCATTCGCTCAAATACCGACCTTGAACAGTGGGGAATTTTTTGTAGAAATCTTTACCACTGGGTGAGAGTCGAACCCAAGACTCCTAGCTGGGAGCTCAGGGCTCTTAACACCAACGCCAAGGAGTTTCTACAAAAATGCCTAAGAACTTCGAACCCAAGAAGAATAGAATCATTAAGGTTTGAATCTCTAAATCCAGCGTAAGATTCGAATCTTTGAATGCATATTCCACATTCGAATTTTAGACTGCCAATTCGAAATTCGATTCATCGATCCATTTTTAAGATTCGAAGCCAGGTGTCAGATCGAAACCTTGAATTTTTGATTTCAATTCTATATTTATTACAGTTCAGAAATTTAGAATTGTAGGTTGCAATTTTGATACAGATTTACTTAAAAGTGAATTCGGTAAATTGCCAATTTTTATACCCAGACAGGAATTTTTTTTAAATGCGTAATAGAGAACAAATCTGAAACTCTAAAATTGAGTTTGCACTCAAATTTTCCAAACCAAAGTAGAAAAATTGTATTCTAAATCTAATATTGTAAATTTCAATTCACTTTCCAGATTCAAACCGTAAATTTTTTAATTTTGATCTGAATTTAATATTAGAAGTTCGAATCGGGATTAGAGATTCGGAATTTGAATCTAAATTCCGAGTGATGGTTTGTTAATCTGATAATTTAAGATTAGGATTCGAGTTCGACTGGGACCCCTACTACGGAATGAATTAATTTGCACTTCGATAATTCGGTTAATCTTTCACGGATCGCCCATGTGTAGAAGGTGGAAGAATACGACATTCAATTATCACTTTATGGTAGATAGCTTTTAACTAAACAGCTACGTATTAAGACCTGATAATTAAATCTAAAGTAATATTTATTTAGCATCACAATGCCTCGCGTTTCTTTTCTGCACATTAAAAACTGCAGAAAGCTATACCGTTTTATATTTTATTTAATCACCGCTTTAATTAGAGCAAACTAAAGTAATTAAATATCTAATTTCTTATTATCAGAACAAGGAATTCGCCAACATGGACGTACATCAATAGGTTTTGATATTTTCTACGTAGCAGAAATAATGGCAGATTGCATCGATTTATATAATATTTGGTTCAAGAATTGCATATAAAACATTGACTCAAAAAAGCTCAATCAATTGGATGTTCGACTTTTCATGCGATTTACTCCACTAAAATTCAGAATTAAGATTTTGTATTAGAAACTTTAAGATGAGGTATGGCATGAATTCTTTCAAATTTTATTATTATAAACAAAAATATGTTTTGAGCCTAGATTTTCAATTTAATAGTTTAAGTTTTACTAATTCAAAAAGGTATTTTATACTCAAATTTTGGCTTTTAAATTCTAGATTACAATTAAATATTTTCTCAAGTTAATCGTTTTCAATTAAACTGCAGAAATATGTATAATTCATGCAAATTCTCAATTTTTGACGTCATCGTCCCGCTTACATTTTTGCATTAACCAAACCAGTCCGGTGTAATTAATAACCATTGTTTGCACTTTTCCAAACTGGGTCATTCCGAAACGAAAACAGGGAAGTGAATTTGTGAATTGGCCGCTTAATTTATTAATCAAACGGCTAATTATCAAAAGGTACAGGTAAGGTTTTTCATTGCATTCCATACAAGGTAGATCATAAAGGAATTGTTGGTGCTTTTTTTTATTGCTAACACAGAACAATTCACACGTTTATGAATAAACGTTTAATGTCAAAATATAATTATTAAGAAATACCACGGCAATTAGCGATAGTTTTGTAATATTATATTGAATGCTAATCGTGAAAGGTTTTTGAATGTGTTTAATTATAAGTTGGCGATTTAACAAAATAATAACGACAAAACAAAAAAGAACGAAGGTTTCTCGAAACAAAACAATAAAGAAAGTGCAACAATTTCGTGAGTAGGTAATATTCATTTACTGCTTCGAACCTTCGAGCTATTGCGCCTTTTAAGTGCATAGATAGATAGTAAACCGCAACATCTGAGAATTACAGTGTACAGCTTGGTTTTTATTTGAAATAACTTGTTTTAGTGCAAGTTTTTAGTTTTGGTATTGAGTTGAACAAGTTCTAGTTATTCCAGTGCGTTTTAACAAAGATTCCCCTTCATCGATTAAAGGGGAAAATGTCAATTTGCGCATAATTAATTAAAATAACGCTAATTAAGAACGGCTTAAGTAAAGGAAACCGAGACTTTATTAATGATATCGAATAATAACCCGGAGAAAGCCCCTTATAAGCAATTTTAATACCCGTTTACCTTCGATTTATTTAATGTAGTGTATTTTAATATTTGCACATCGATGACCGAACGGATGGAATTATTTTTGGTTAATTGCGAATTTTACTCTCGAACACTAGGACTTAATAAATCACGATCGAATGCAACCCACGAACAATTAACTGCAAGTAAAAGTAAAGCGTAACAAATCAAAGGAAAACAACGCATTATTTGATAAATAAATTAACAAGAGTTCAACAAAAGAATTCTGTAACTCAATTAGGTACTTACCAGCTGTGTAGTTAACGACAATTAGAAATTCAACAGGCTGGTCAGGAATCAACACAATATTCGGACACTATCGAACTTGAAATAATATATCATTTTAGTCGCAGTGCTAAACAACATCAAGTCACCTGGTAAAAGGTCACAGAACAACTGACGATCAACTCGTTCTTAGGTAACTTGATCATGAAACACCTGTTTGATTTATAAAATAAGCGCGGGCATTTCGAATGCTCATGGATATACCTACTGGTTTACCACATTTTTCTGATAATACTTCATGCCTACCGATTTCCTAATCAAGTTGTACTTGTTTTCGATGGGACGCTTTTACCTGTTGCAGTTAACTAATGTTCAAGAATGAGGATTCACTCGGTGACAATTTGTATCTTAAATTAGTGGTTTGGCGCACCTGTAATTCTTTAAGAAGGGTATTAAGATTTATGACTGGTTATACCCAAATAACAAATGGGTTAATTTGTTAATTATGATTAATGCTTAAGGTTATGAATGGGGATTGTAGAAATTTCATCGAAACCCATACGCAAATAAAACAAAAGAAACAACAAATAAAAAGAAAAATAAGAATATTTTATATAATTATACTTTAGTTTAACAATTTATTGTATGTGGCTGTTTTATAACTGGAAGACCTGGAAGTTACAAAGCAGTTCAATCTCTAATTATCCGAGAGGGACAAACTGAACGTTACTTGAATTCGAATTCGAATACGAGTTAAATTCAAACAGCCATTAACGAAATTCGAATTCATGCTTATCTGTATACAAGGTTTGAATTTAAAAAAATAATAACTGAATTCCTATCGAAATAGCCATTGATCAAATTCGAATTCGTGTTCCACATCTTATCCGAATCCAAGGTTCGAATTTTTGTTAATAGAAAAAACAGAATTTATACTGAAACAGCACTGACCTCATGAATTCATGTTTAAAATTTGAAATCGGTTCCCAAGGTTCGATTTTTTTAATAAAAACTGGATTGGTATTAAAATATGGGTTTAATTTTAATTCATGCTTTGAATCTAATTTGGAGTTAAGGTTCGAATTTCTGCAAATGTTGAATTTCTACTGAAACAATCTTTCAACTGAATTCAAATTTATGTTTCGAATCTTGAATCTAAATTCAAGGTTTAAATTTTTCCAAATAAGATTTAGATTTCTGTTGAAACAGCCCATCAGCTTAATTCAATCACATATTTCGAATTTCAAATCTGAATCCAAAGTTCGAATATCTCCAAATAAGGGCCGAATTTCTACTGAAATAGCTATTACATCGAATTGAAGTTTAAGTTAGGAGGCTCGAATCTAAATTTTAGCTTTGAATTTTCTTAAACAGGAGCTGAATGATATTAAACTGAATTCGAATTCATGTTTAGAATCTCAAATCTATACGCAAGGTTCAAATTTTATGAAATGTTGTTGATCTTGATACTAGAACATGGATTGAAGTAAATCTAATTTGGATTCGAGGTTCGAATCTTTGCAAACAAGAGCTGATTCCTGTCGTAACAGGCATCGAATCAAATTTAAATTCGTGTCTGGAATCTTAGATCCAAATTTGAAGTTCGAATTTTTCCAAATAAGGCGTGAAACTCCATCGAAATTAAACAACGTCGAATCGAAATCATGTTGCGAAGGTTTAGTCTGAATTCAAGGTTCGAATTTCTGCAAATAAAGGTTGAATTCCTTTCGATATTGTTGTGTAATCACAATAATGACATCTAACAAAAATTTTTTAAACTTATTTTGAAAAGTAAATGTTCTGTAAATTGAATGTGTGTGTATTATTGCCTATGTGTATAAATGCGTGTGTGTGTGTTTACATAAAATTAAATATCAAGACAACTCAATATTCAAAATTATTCCTGAAAAATAAATAAACACAACAAACAAATATAAATCAAAATACCTGAACATAAATTCAAAATCAAAATAAATTTAATAGTTATTTACGTGAGTTTTAGCTGTTAGAATTGTTTTGAAAGATTGCATTATTTTTTAAAGATTGATGACTTTTTAAAATTTTAATGACAAATAACAAATAACTTTAGATTTAAAACTTTCACAAAATTTACATTTGATTATTAATAAAAAAAAATATTAAAATTAAAATTCTAATTTCGTTTCAAATTAATTTTAAACATTTTCACTTATCTTAAAATTTACTGTTCCTTGCATCTGGGGTTCCTTCTTGAATTGGGCAACGCTGTGTTGTTAACCTTGTAGTTGAAACGCGAACAGCTGATTCTTTTGTTTTAAAATAATTGTTCATCAGGTAAGTCTTTATTTATTTTACTATTGTCACTTTTTAATAACTTTAATGTTTATATTTGTTAAACACTTTACTTGCCTTTGCTTTTTACTTAATCCACTTTAATTTGTTGCAGGTTTTGTTGTTTGGGTTAAACTATAACCTCACTTTCGTCGTCATAAATAAAACGATTTATTCTACTTTAAAAATCGATAAATAAATTTTTATTAACAAACAAATTGTTAAATCATCACAATCGTTTAAACAACTTGGTTTAATCTCATTCGATGTTCACAAAAACGTAAGTATTTTTCATTTATAACACTAATTTATTTTTATACGTAAATTAAACTTTATTACTTTTTATTATTAATTCACTTTATTTATTTAACTAATTATTTATTATTATTCGTATTCCGTTAGTTCACTTTAATTACTGTTGATCTTAGTTACACTTTGCTTTTATTTTACTTCATATTATTCAAACATTGACTTTCAACTGTCATAAAAAAAAAAGATTGTGCTATGACGCAAATTACTAAAAATTACATTTCTGGAGCAAACAAAAATACGTGCTCTCGCCTTGAAAACTTTATAGCAACTGGAGACATCTTGTTTAAAGTCAACCAATGGGATTCGAGTATTTTTTTAACTTTAAAGTCAAATTTAATATAAACAAAATTATTTAAATTTTAAAATTAACTTAAATCTGATCTTGAACAAATAACAAATAATCAATTTACTTAATACTAATTTTCTGTACAATATTTTATGAATTAACTTATTTAGAATTTTCATATTTATGAGCTTAAAACTTTCCATAATTTTTGACTCATCTTCAAATTAACGTATTTTAAAAATTATTCTTAATTTAAATGAAAACTATACCAAATTACTATTTATAAAATTTAAAAACTACTAAAATACTAATTTTCTGTACAATATTTTATGAATTAACTTATTTAGAATTTTCATATTTATGAGCTTAAAACTTTCCATAATTTTTGACTCATCTTCAAATTAACGTATTTTAAAAATTATTCTTAATTTAAATGAAAACTATACCAAATTACTATTTATAAAATTTAAAAACTAATTTTATTCTTGTCAATTTTTATCTATTTTGGCTTTATTTCATGTCCAAAATTCTGACATTTGTCAAAATTTACATTTTGTGATTATTTTTATATTTCTCACTTTATGTCCTTAAAATATTAATATTCTTAAGCTTTATATACTTTTACAACTTCCTATCATGTTTTTTATCTGTCTGAATTTTTCTAGATAGTGAAAATCAATCTTTAAAATATCTTAGTACACATGTACTTAAGAATAACTTATTTTGTTAATTTTAAGCAATTAATTTAACTTTATTTGTTATTTTCAGCATGGTAAGTGAATTCCTATGTTACCAAGAACTAATACATCCTGGAACATCTATATCGTAACATGAAATGAATGAAAATATCGTAAACTGTATCCTTTAATCGTCAATCTTTAATATAATTTTTAAGACATATCTGTTGTGTATATTTGCTTTGCGGTATTTTTATCTGAATTTATAAATTATAACAAACTTCTAAAATGACTTTATATGAACTCTATCTTAATATTTGATTTTATGTAATTTGTAAGTGTTAAAATTTGTATATCGGAACTGTCAAAATTTGTGTAAATTGTATTTGTGTTAATTATGTAAATAAATTGATATTGTTTATAAAGTTTGGTGTATAAAATACACAACAATATAAGTATTAAACCAAACTTAAATTCAAAGTTTGAATCTCTGTAACTAAAAGCTGAATTCCTATCGAAACAGACCTTGAACCAAATTAAAAAGGATGTTTAGAATCTTAAATCTAAATCTAACGTTCGAGTTTTCCTAAATATAAACATAAAATAAACAAATTTCTGTTGAAACAACAATCGTATCGAATGTTTTTATTGTCTAATCTGAATTCAAGGTTCTAATCTCTCCAAATAAGGGCTGAATTTCTATCGATATAGAAATCGAACCAAATTTAATTGCGTTTGGAATCACAAATCTAAATTCTAGGTTCGAATTTTTCCAAATGAAGAGCGAATTTCCATAAAAATCCAAAATTCGAATTTCTATAAATAATAAATGAATTTATGTTGAAACAACAATTGAACGGAATTCATGTTTTGATTCTTATTTAATCTGAATTCAAGGTTTGAATTTGTGCAAATTACAGTTGAATTTCTGTCGAAACAGGCATCGAACCAAATTGTATATTTAGAATCTCAAATCTAAATTCAGGATTCGAATTCTACCGAATATGAGTTGAATTTCTTTCTTAGTCCAAGTTTAAAATCTCTGTAAATAATAAATGAATTTCTGTTGATATCATCATCGAATCGAATTCATGCTTTGTTTCTTTAATCCGCATTCAAGAATCGGATCTCTGCAAATAACAGCTGAATTTCAAACAGGATGCCTGTTCGATGCGAACCAAATTTAATTGCATATTTAGAAAGTCAAATCCAAACTCAAGGTGTGAATATTCTCAAATAAGAGCTGAATTTCAATCCAACATTCAAATCTTTATAAATAATAATTGAATTTCTGCTGAAACAACTATTGAATTGAATTCATGTTTTGATTCTCTAATCTGAATTCCATGTTCGAATCTCTGCAAATAAGAGCTGAATTTCTATTGAACCAGGCACTAAACCAAATTTAAATGCATGTTTAGAACCTGAAATCCAAATTCAAGGTTCGAATTTTCCTAAATTAAAGATTCGGATCTCTATAGATAACAATTGAGTTTCTGTTGAAACAATCCTCGAATAGAATTGATGTTTTGGTTATCTAATATACTTTGGTATATATTTGGTTGCCTATATTGCCGTTACCAAGATTACAATCAGACAACTTTATCATCTTGAATTTCCTCTTTTTAGCTCATTTCTTTCAACACTTAGTAAGTTTTCTATACTCATGAATATAAATCAAGTTAACAGTATAAATTCAATTTAAATTAGAACAACAAGTATTAGCATATTTTCCAATTACATTTAAGAAATCAATAAAACTTCGAGCATTACTCAGATTTTACAATTCTTAATGTTATCATACTTTGAACTTTACATCTAAAGTTAATTTTTTTACTTAAATTATGGTACCAACTGCGTTGGTCATACAGTCTATTTAACTTAAACTTCATTAAAAGATTTCATATTTCAGCAGCCGATTAATATTTTTCAAGCCAGAAGATTATGTAAAAAATCAAGTAGCCCTCAGAACTCAAAATGTGTATACTTGTGATTACATGTGCTACCAAAGTTAACATGTATTTTTAGGGTTGCTAGACGTTTCAAGTTTTCAGAATTGTCTCGATTTCGAGGCTCAAATTCCCTGTGTCCTGATAAAAAGCTTTGGGACCATCGAATATTTGGGTTTATCAAAACTAGTAAAATAAATCATGAAAACTACACTTTGAAAGATGTAGTAAATTTACAGTAAAATCTAAGAACTTAAAAAAAATCCGGGCTGGCAGGTGGACCCTACAAACTCCCTTCTTGTCCTATGTAGGTATTCTGATTGTAGTATTAAAAACACCCTTTGGGCTTTGGGACTGTCCATGGTTGTTGCAAAAGAAAAGGCTTCTTCTTTTTCTTAACAGTAACATGACTAATTCTGGAAAACAATTGGTTCAGATTATACAAATATATAATTATTTTTACTGCCGATCTTATTAGGGGTATTCAACACAATAATCTATTACAAACGATTGCTGTCATTTAAACGTCAGCGCATTCAACACAGTGTTTGCGATTTTTATTAGTTTCACATTAAAAGCAATTCCTCAAAGATTTATAATTTTATATAAGTAAACTAAAGAAAGATGACTATTTGTTGGCAAATAGAAATTTTTTATATCCAAACTATTTATCTTGATAAGGGCAAGCCTAGCTCTCGCCCAATAAATACATAAACCTTCCGTAAACAGATATGATATATACTGCCTTATTTGATCAATTGCATAAAGTTACTAAATCACTTTGTATAGTTTTCTATTGACCTTCGACGTAAACTAATAAATAACCTTCTTTGAATATATAACAATCTGAAATATCGGAAAACGTTTATATTTAACAATTTATTACAGTTATTGTATAAACGATTGCTTTTTATTACAAAAGTAAAAGAATAAGCAATACTTAAAATGTTTTATTAGCGATACATAAGTTATAAAAAATCTAATCATTTACCTACAACTTCTCATAAGCAAGCAAAATTATAGTAAACTTACAATAAAACAACTCATTCGTATACTGATAAAAGATAAATACCCTCTAATGCATTGCATTTGGCAGACGAATAGATTTAGATAGTTTTGAATGTCTTTAAATGGCAAAGAAATGGAAGAATCTCTTTTTTCTTACATCTACATCACTATCTTAATAAATTATTGACGTCTTACGATTAATAACAAATACATAAAAGTGTGCAATAGGTAGGTAGGTACAATGAATTAATTAGACTTTAGGTAAACTTATTGAAATTTTACTTACAAACTACAATGTTATATACAAGCGCATCCACAAGGAACGTTGTGCAATATTTAAATATTACAATCGACAATTATTAAAACCTTTTTAGAAATTCTTCTGATACAATTCTCGCTCTTGCATTAACTGACAATTTCATTTCCGAGACTTCCTTATCGATCTCTTCCATGAAATGAATAACGAAATCTACTAACTTATGTTTATACATTTGCTCCGTATGGAAATTGGTAATAAGAAAACTAATATCGTAGCCTTCCACAGGCTTCCGTCTTAACACTATAAAGTTTTCGGCACGCATCATCATAAAGCGCATGAACTTCTTACACAATATCTTTTCGATCTCGTCGGCTTGTTTGACTGCTATACTTATACGAACAGAGTTTATGGAAGCTTCGATAAAGACCTTTTCTTTTTCATTTCTGGAGATCACTACGGGGGTTAATAACAATTCCTTGCTCGACCTAACCTCAACTTCCGGCTTGTTATGTCTTTCTACAACCTGAGACGAGAAATTGTCTAAACACATAGCAGCTGTTAATGTATGTCGCACTGCTGTTAAATACGGCCTTAATGTTGCCGACATTTTAAAGTTTTAATTCAGGTTATTTCTTTTGATAACAGAACCACTCACCACGCCTACCGCACCTTTCGCGATGACGCGACGATGACGTCTACTTAACTACTTGAAGTTGCTACATTTGATTCATTTGAAGTTGTAGTTTATGCAAGTATTGTGTACTTACCAGTTCGATTTTATGATTTCGCAGTAATTATATCACCGAAATTTAGTCATTTAAACTACAGCCATTACTTCGGTCTAATTTAAGTGACAAACAGGTCTTAAATTGTTATCAAATAAAACAAATCACTTTTATTTTGTCAGATTTTGTCTTCCCCCACCCTTTGAGTTTTCCGAAGAAATGGCGCCAAATTTAAAAATTACAAATGATTTAGCTGATCGATTAAGTACATATTTTTTTAATTTAATTTATTCGACTGTTACGTAAAAATCTAATTCGTTTTTGGCGTTTTATAATTTTAGGAACATTTTATTAATAAAGCTGTTATGATTGTAATTACTTGCCGAATAATTCTGGCAATTTTGTTTGTAATAAAGTTTTCGACGAAAATACTATGCGAACTGTGTTTTTATATGTGTTATGTAATATCAAAAAATGATTGCTGTTGTTAGTAATTTATAAAATAAAATGTAGCCTGGACATAAAGCAATTTAACAGAATTCACTAATGGCAATTTATATTTCCGGTGACGCATATAAACATGCATTGTTCAATTTAGAAAACAGCGTTAAATATTTGTTGTAAGTTTTGATTTTTATAAGAGCGTGGTCATCTGCGATTAAATCATAAACATTATTCCAGGATGAGGTTTTCCGGATTTGTTCTTGTTTTTGCCTTTGTCTTTATATTTGGGGTAAGCTGATCTTGCTTTTAGTTAACAAGAAAAATTAAGGAAAATAGGATGTATTTTTGGAGAGTCTTAAGAATCTGACGAATTTGGGATTCCTATTTTGATTTACGACGAAAAAAATTAAAAGCAAAAGATTTCATGAATTTTTAAAAATCTGAACTACGTATCAGGAATTGTTAAACTGAAAAAGGGATAAAATTGTTTGGGTTAAACCTAAGCATAACTTACGTAAATCTTTTTTTTCAGAATCAATGTAAAGCTCAAGGTCCTCCTGGTGGACCTCCTATAGGTCCTCCACCTATGATTGGCCCACCACCAGGCCCGCCACCTATGGGTGGGCCACCACCTATAGGAGGACCACCACCAGGATTTTCTTCACCAGACGGACGATCTTCGTCAGGTATGTTTTGAATTCAATTAAATTAAACTAAAATTCGGACCATAAAACTAAACTAAAAATTTATAAATTGCATTAATATTTAAATCATTCCTGAATGTGGCATTATTTTGTGTCGAAGGGGGTTCGTTTGGCTAAACGATTTAGTTAAAAACACTGAATAGACAGACCACCAGCCACAATCTAAATTTCGTGTAATTTCATAAAAGTAATCAAAAGGAATCATTTTTAAACAAATATTCCCATTTTTTCGCCACTAGGTATACAAGCAACTGTAATCTGACAGATTTGCTTGGGTAAATGGGTTTTGATAAATTACTAGTTGAAGTTATGTATTACATATACCTAACGCTATTCATTTTCAGTCAAATCTTAACTGTTTTCTTTAAATACTTTGTTTTGGGCTAATAACGTATTAATTATCCAGCAACGCTAAAACATGACAAATTATTCACACAACTGAAAACCGCATGTTTGTTAATCTAAAATCCTGGTCTGCTCGATGACAAAGACAACGTGAATCATCTATATTTGCACTGAATGGAAGAGTACATTTATATAAACGATTAAAATGGTGTTACATAAGCTTGTTTGCTTTATTTGAAGCACTTTATTGTACACAGCTCGATTACATAATTAGTTATGGTTGGAAAATATGATTAATTGAAAGATATTGCTAATTTTTTATAAAGAATACATGTTAGTTGCTGATGTTGAAATAGTATTTTACGTTTCAGGTACTTCTACTACAGCTTCCAGCTAGGTAACGTTCCAAAAGAAAAAGAAACCTCTAACTTAAATATATCTTCTATTAAAATAAAAATTTAAATAAATTTAATTTAAACAATAAAAATGTGCCTGCGGATAATTGCTTTTGATTTAAAGGTAGCTATTTCTTGTTCAAGATTTTAAATATGTTGTATGGTTGCTTATCTGTTCTCTATACTTTAATATATCTCTATCCACAGGGCGTCCAATTCTACTTTTGGTAAGGATTGTTATTGTACCAAACATCATAAAGTAAAGGTTTTGCACACCCAAGTAGTAGGTACCTACATTTTAAAAGGTCAAGTTGCTGCACACTGATAAAAATTCGACAGTCGGATGAAAAGAATATTTAGTTAATGATGAGTTAAAAGAAAAATCTTTGACCAATAAGCATAATACCCTGAGATGTAATTGCATGTTTAATAAGAAAATCATAATACCTAACTTACCTGCGGTACAAAGTGAATGTTTGCATTCGAAAATGCAACCTTGATATATACAGTGTGTCTCACAGCGGCACCACCCCAGTATTTTTTTTATATATTATCGATTTCAAAAATTTCTTTTATCTGATTATACCCCTCACTAAATTGTACTTTTAGGATATGTTACTTTCCCTTCACGGTAAAATGCTAGCCTACTACGATTAAAAATAAACAGCAAAATTGAAGAAGTCGTATTAGGGATTTTTTTTATCAAAAAATCTTGTTAATAAAAGTTGTTCAGAATCGTTCAAATAAGCCAAATTCGAAATTTTATTAAAAATAAAAAATGTTGGAAATCTCCCTCAAGTTCAGAAAATAGAAAAATGTATTACGTGATTTAGTTGAAAATACTGTTATTTAAGTAATTAGACATCATTTTTTGTTATTGTATTATATTAAAAGAATAAAATAAAAAATCATGGCAAACTTGTAAGATTATTATTATTCGAATTTTCTGGACTTTTCTGGATTTTCAAAATTTTTTGTTTTTAATGAAATTTCGGATTCAGCTTATTTGAACGATTCTGAACAACTTTTATTAACAAGATTTTTTGATAAAAAAATCCCTAATACGACTTCTTCAATTTTGCTATTTATTTTAAATCGTAGTAGACTAGTATTTTACCGTGAAGGGAAAGTAACATACCCTAAAAGTACAATTTAGTGAGGGGTATAATCAGAAAAAAGAAATTTTTTAAATCGATAATGTATAAAAAAAATACTGGGGTGGTGCCGTCTAAAGTGAGACACACTGTATACCTCTTTAGCGGGGTAGGTACTAGAGGTGGGACCGAGGGCTCGGAGCTAGAGCTTAGCTCGGCTCGGCTCGAGCCTCGAGCGAGACCGAGCCTAAGATTTGTTGGACCGGTACCGAGCCGAGCTTTTTTGAATCAACATTATAAAGCTCTGAGCTCGTAGCTCGGTAGAAGCTCGTAGCTCGGTAGAAGCTTGAGGCTCGGTGGAAGCGCTCGGAGCTCGGTAAAAGCTCGTAGCTCGGTAGAAGCTCGAGGCTCTGTTGAAGTTCGGAGCTCGGTAAAAGCTCGTAGCTCGGTAGAAGCTCGAGGCTCTGTTGAAGCTCGGACTCCGGTAAAAGGTCGTAGCTCGGTTGAAGCTTGAAGCTAGAAGTTCGGAGCTCGGTAGAAGCTCGAGGCTCGGTTGAAGCTCGAAGCTCGGTAATTTTGCTCTGAACTAGTAAAATCAGTGCTCCATGAAGGCTCGTTGCTAGGTATGGTAACGCCTTGTCTCCGTGTCCGTAATACCAATGTAACGGGCTGAATAATATTCCAAATTTTTTTAATTCAAATTCAAAAGAATTCTGTAATCAAATAAAAGTTCAAGTGTTCTCAGACTGTAATTCAATATTTCAAAGTAATCACAGGACCTGGCTCAGCGAAAGTTGAGCTAGCATCCGGTACAGTTTCCAGTTCGTGCAAAAAGCAATATCAACGTGTTTTCTAGTTAAACACACTACGCTTGATAAATAAAATGCTAAATTAACAGTTAGAAATAAATATAGATTCACGATATAAAATTTCTCCAAGAAATTCTTAGAAAACGTATACTAAAACTTATTTCTTTAATTTTGAAAAATAGACAGTTTGGTGTCACCGAAGGAAAATACCTTCAACAGAGGCAGTTCGCGGTCCCCCTTGAAAGACGGAAGTACGTCTATACCGAACTCGTGTGTTATCAATTTTTTCCAAATTAATTTTCAATCACTTTTTACCGAACTCGTGTTTAAATAAATTGATTTTATACTTTCTGATTAAGTGTAAAATAACACATTAATTTTCAAATTCTATTCGTATAAATTAAGTGAATTACCAATTTTGGATACAATAAACTTGGAGGACTTTTATAAGGTTAGTTTAACTATTAAGTAACTTTCAGTGTAACTAGAGAGTAAATTCCATTTTCCTGTGTTTAAGTTGTTATCGCTTCAGCAACTGATTTTTCTTTGTTTAAGTTGTCATTGTTTCCGTAACCAATTTTCCTTTGTTAACATGTTATTGTTTTCATTAAATTAATTGTTCTTTTTTTTAAATTGAGTTTTATTGAGTGGAATAATTTGCTTTTCTTACAGAGGACATTAGGTTCACAAAATTGCTTTTTTTGAAAAGACTGTGTTACTAATTGCGTGCGTATTGCACTGAGAGAGATCTCTCCGACGTAAATTAACTATCACTAATTAAAAATAAATCTTTAAATTAATTAATATATAAATATAACTAAATAAAGAGTTAAAACCAGAAAGCAAGGACAGGCCGTACACGCTACCCGAGATACGGCCAAAAATAACCATTTGGGGAAGCCCAGGGTGGCTGTTGGAAGTTTCTTGCATTCAACCCCTACGGGTTACGTTCTACCCAGGTAAGAGGGTTACAGATCCAAGACAAACAAAATCCGCACGAACTTATTATTTGGTAATTAAAACTATACGGTTTCCTTAACCGACTTCTTCCATCCCCCGAACGGGCAGACCCAAGCGGTTACATTGGTGGCAGCGGAAAACTCAAGAAAAAAACCGCCACATTGGTGGCAGCGGAAAAACTCAAAAATAAAAATAAAAAACCGCCACATTGGTGGTAGCGGTTTGTTTTGAACAATGACTGAATTGGAACGTGTGAGTGGACCTGGTCACCGCCACACAAAAGGTTACAGAAAAGGGAACAACTGAAAAAACTTCAAGTTCGGAAAATTTCTGATAGTTGCAAGTTGCTTCCACCATAAAGCAACAAAAACTGTTACATTAATTTGTAAACTTCAAGTTCGGAAAATTTCTGATAGTTGCAAGTTGCTTCCACCATAAAGCAACAAAAACTGTTACACTAATTTGTAGAGTTCAAGTTCGGAAAATTCCTGATAGTGACTACAAAACTACAAAACAACGGAAAAAACCGGACCGTTTTTGTTTAAGTGGTTACATTTAATATTTTTCCTTTTTCTTTACCAAAATGCCTTGATCATTATAATTATAGTGGTTTTAACAAGGATCTCTTTTTTCCTTACCGTGATTTCATACTGAAATTAGTAAATATAAACCTCTAGTTACACAGAATTTATATTTTTGTAAGTTTTTTACAGCTATTTCTGACCAGAGGATCCAGGGGGACGTTGATATCATTATCCTTAATACTGTTCTTTTACAGACAATAATTGGAGTAATCGCAGCAAAAGTTTTACTGTTCTTTTACAGATATCCTATTTTTATTATTTTATTGTGTGTTGTTTTAACAGGAATTTATTTTAAATATTTCTATTACATTACCATATTTTAATTTAAATATTCAATATGCCACAAACGGCAGAATCCCAAAATTTAGGAAGCACGGCTATGCCTATGCAGCATTTTGTTACTTTAGGGATGATAGCTGGCACCGTAGAATCTTTTACGGGTAAACAAAATGTTAAAGACTATTTTGAAAAATTAGAACAGCGGGCTAAGTTAGATAATTGGTCTCAGGATACAACTTTAAACATAGTTAAATTCCGACTCACGGGAGATGCATATAAATTTTTCAAAACAGAAGAATCGTTAGATAGTTCCTCAATCACGTATCCGGAATTTAAAGCAAAATTTATTAAGAAATTTACCCCAGCTAAAATACCGGGTGAAGCATTACTTCGTTTAAGCAAATGTTTTCAAAAACATGACGAACCAATTACAAATTATGTAGTCAGGTTAAAATCTTTAGGCACTGAAATTTTAGCAGATGACCTTAAGCGATCTACAGATAGCGAAAAACCAGGGTTAAAGAAAAAATGTCAAGAACTCATTTTAAATCAATTTCAATTAGGTGTTAGAAAAGATATTATGCGTCAATTAAATTCTTTACTAATGCGAACGCCAGATTTAGATATAGATAAAGCGGAAGAACTCGCTAAACAAATTGAATTATCAGATTTAATGCTTTCAAACCGAAATCAGTCAAACCCTTCAGTTATGACTGTACGTCAAACCTTTAAGACACACTGCATTCATTGCGGTAGAAACAACCACACTTCCCGAAATTGCTTTTCAATAAATCCCTTAACTCAAAGCAAAAACCAACATTTTTCTAAAAATTTTAATAATTTCAGTCATACAACCTTTCCACGAACTAATTTTAATCCCCAATGGAGGAATAATAATTCCTGGACAGGCAATACATTTTTAGGTTCACGAAGTAATTATTTTACTCGACAAAAATATCCTAACAATCCTAATTCCAATTATACGAACTTTAATACTATTAACTATCGTCAAAACACGACAAAACCAGCACACTCTTCTTTTAGAAATAATTCTTATAGACAACAGAATTATAATTACAATACACGAGGTTGCACACAAAATACCGGTGCAAAACCTAAAAATTATACAAATAATACGGGACCTAATAATCAAAATAGAAACTTTCAAGACCGTCGAACTCAAAAAGTGAATTATACCAACGCGGAGGCTTTAAACTTAAAAGACTTGCAGATTTCACCTCGCCCTGCAAGTTTTTCAACAAAATAAACCCAAAATTTAATTATTTTATTCCCCAGTTACATGATTTAAATCTACAGGATACCCCATGTTTAGTTCAATTATATATTAATGATAAACCACAAACATTTTTGTTGGACAATGGATCCACAGTTACATTAATAAAACACAACGTAGTTAAAGACTGTGCAATTTCAACTACTGATGACATATTTTTAGTAGGTATTAATGGACCACCTGTTCAAGCTTTAGGTAAAACCATTGTTAAATTCGGGTTTTCTTCACATCAGTTTATTTGCAATTTTAATGTCATAATAACTACAGATAATTTACAAATTCAAACTGACGGTATCCTAGGACGTGATTGGTTCATATCAAATCAATGCATTATTGATTATGTAACTGGTACTTTAAAAGTGGGAAATTTTGAGTTAAATATTTTTCGTCAATCGGATTATATAAGTAAAAATAAGAGGTTTAATAATATTGATAATTCTAATATTTTCAAGGAGGATATAATTAAATATCGCGCTGACAATTTAAATGTTACACATAATATTTCAAATGAATTTCCAAGTGGAGAGATGCTGAACACTAATTTTAATCATTTAAATGATAATAATAATGATGTTAATAAAAGCTCTAATGCTAATAATAATATTAATAATAATAATATATATAATAATAATAACAATAATAACTTCCCTAAATATTTACCTCGCCAAGCATTAAGCAATAATGGAGGTGTTACTTCGGTAACGAAACCAAAAGGGTGTAAACCGATATTACATACGGAGCACCACGGTTTCAAAAAGTTGGAGTTACCAAAAGGTGTAACAAACCAACAGTTCTTGTCAACCCCACCCAAAATTGTGGAAGGCAGAACTTATAATTCGTCGACCCCATCAGTAGTTATGGGAGTTAAAGAAAGTAAGGCTTATTCAAATAAAGCTACTTTAGGAAGTACAATCCCAGAAGATGATTGTACTACTATTACAAATAGTGCACATATTGAATTAGGGAATGTTACAATTAATAATTATGGTGAATTAAGTGACACAGAGTCAGAAGAAGATTTCCATTCCAATTTTATGGAACGTCAGCGTATCTACAAATAAAATAAAGCGTTGGATGATCAACAGCTTATAGAAAATGAAATAAAGCAATTACAGAAGAAAGAATCTCCAGCATCTCAAGCTAACATTAAACAAGAAATAAATCAACCTCATATTAATACACATCATCTTGTTTTAAATAAGGAATCTCCACAATTGCTAAGCTCTACAAAGCAGCACAATAAACCTTCGATTTTAAAACATATTCAATTAAATAAAGATTTAACTATTCCTCCACGCGTAGAAATAAATTATGTTATATTAAATAAACACTATAAATCACTTGATGCAAGTCAATTTTTATTGGAACCTACAACCACGGGTTGTAATGGAGTTTTTACAGCACGCACATTAGTGAACAATGAAAAAGAAATACCCATCCGTATTATTAATTTAAATAATCGAGAAATCACTCTTTCCAAAAATACACCAATTGCAATGATCGACACCAATATTGAAATTCCACAACATAATACAAACAAGATATCAGAAAATATCTATTCAATTCAACAGCAAAACGAAAGCTGGATACAAGAAAATTTCGACTTTTCTCATTTGGACGAGCGAAGCAAAGGGTTATTAATTGAACTCCTTTCTCGTTATCGAGACATCTTTTCAGAGGGAGAAAATTTAACCACCACTCACAAGGTTAAACATCAAATTATATTAGAAGACAACACTCCCCCGATAGCGAAACGTCCGTATAAAGTTCCTTTTCATCAAAGGGAAACTCTACAGAAGGAAATAGATAGATTATTAAAGGAAAACATCATTCGATCGTCATCGTCACCATGGAGCGCCCCAGCCATTTTAGTCAAAAAGAAACAACCTAATGGTGAAGTCAAAATACGTATGTGCATAGATTACAGAGCACTAAATGCGGCAACCAAACGGGATATTTACCCATTACCATTATTACAAGACGCTACGGATTACTTATCGAATTCTACATTGTTTAGTATCTTCGACGTTACTTCAGCGTACCACCAAATTCCAATGGATGAATCTAGCATACCCTTAACAGGATTCTCAACACCTACTGGGCACTGGGAGTTCCTAAGAATGCCTTTTGGTCTTGTCAACAGTCCTATGACTTTTCAGCGTTTTATCTCATTCACCTTGGCAGGTTTAACAGGCGACACCTGTTGGGTTTATTTAGATGATATTTTGGTTCACAGTTCAACAGGAATCGAAGATCATCTTTCCAAACTAAGTTTAGTTTTTGATAGGCTACGTGAGGCCAATATTAAATTAAAACCTAGCAAATGCAAAATTTTGACAACAGAAGTAAAGTATTTAGGTCATATTATTACACAAAACGGTATTCGACCTGACCCAGATAAAATTTCAGCAGTTAAGAATTTTCCATTACCCAAAAATGTTAAAAACATTAGAGAATTTTTAGGTTTAGTAGGATGGTATCGTAAATTTATTCCAAATTTTGCCAAAATATCGCAACCACTTACTGAACTTACCAAAAAAGATATTAAATTTCATTTAAATGAAAACGCTCTTAAAGCTATTGATACTCTCAAAAACGCAATAACTTCTGACAGCATTTTAGCTTATCCAGATTTTTCTAAACCTTTTATTTTAGCAACGGATGCAAGTAACTCCGGAATGGGAGGAATACTTAGCCAAAATCATGATGGTTTCGAAAGACCAATTGCTTTTACTAGCAAATCCTTTTCAAAAGCAGAGAGAAATTACTCTGTATCCGAACGAGAACTTTTAGCAGCAATTTTTAGCATTAAACAATTTCGATGTTATCTTTATGGTAGAAAATTCACATTAATTACAGATCACCGCCCTTTAAAATGGTTGTTAACTGCAACACATCAAAATTCACGTTTAGCACGATGGTCGCTATTATTAGGCGAATACAATTTCGACATCATACACCGGCCGGGTAAACAGCATGGTAATGCGGATGCTTTGAGCCGTGTTTATGACCACAAGTCTGAAGAATTCAATGTTCACACAAGTAATCATCAAACCTTATCGTTTGACGAATTTTTAAAATTAATTACAAATTATACCATACATAATAGTAACATTACTATACAAGAAGGTAATCTATTTACATGTCCAGAAAATTACGCTTTAGCACATTGTGTTTCCCAAGATTTCCATATGCATAAAGGCATTGCTTTACAATTTAAAAAATTATTTGGTTCAGTACCTTATCTTCAACAACAAGATAAAACTGTTGGAGATGTTGCTACCTTAAAATTACCAGAACGTAATATTTACTATTTAATTACGAAATCGAAATATTTTAACAAACCAACTTATCAAACCTTATGGCACACCTTACATAATCTCAGAAATTACATGTTACAAAACGGTGACAAATTTTTAGCCGTACCACAATTAGCTTGTGGATTAGATAAATTAAATTGGAATATAATTTTTGAAATGATCAAATACATTTTTCATTGCACATCAATTAAGATCAAAATTTTTAAATTTAACCATAATAACATTCCAGTGAATGTAATTACCAATAATAATAACCTTCAAGACATTAAACCTATTTGGGACAACGACTTTATAAAATCTCAACAATTTAACGATTCATTTTGTCAAAATATTTTTGAACAAATTAAAAATAAACAAGATAACCTTGATTTTTATATAGATAACCAAGGGTTACTTTTCAAATCCACAGGAAATACAGACTGTTTAGTTATTCCTAAATCCTTTATATCAAAAGTTCTACACGATTTCCATGATCTTCCTATTTTTGGTCACCAGGGTCAACAAAAAACTCTACAAAATATTAAAACTAGATGCTACTGGCCCAACATGACTCAACAAATTACTGACTACGTTTCTAAATGTAAATCTTGTAATGAACGCAAGACATCCCCTCACATAAAACCTGCACCATTGCAGAACTTTCCTAGAATTTATAAACCTTTTGAAAGATGTTCTATGGACATAACCGGACCTTTTGTTACTTCATTTAAAGGAAACAAATACTTATTAACATTTATTGATCATTTTACTAAATATATTGAAATTATTCCATTACCAGATCAAAAAGCACCCACTGTTGCTAAAGCATTGTTTACCAACGTCATAGCTCGACATGGCACAATGCAAAAATTAATTTCAGACTGAGGTACTAACTTCTTATCAAATTTAATGAAAGAACTTTTAAAATTATTAGGTGTAGAATATTGCCAAACAACTGCATATCATGCAATGGCAAATGGTTCAATCGAACGCGTCCACAGAGTCTTAAAAGATTTTCTTAGTCATTATGTAAGTCAAGGTCAACATGACTGGGACGACTGGATCCCATATTTATACATGGCCCATAATTTTTGGACACACTCATCTACTGTCACTCGCCTTTCTTTCTACTACACGGGCGTGACCCAGTTTTACCTATGGACGACATTCTAAAACCACAACCCGTAAAATACGATATTTCTGAAAATTATGTATCAGAATTAATGTCACGATTAAATAAAGTTTTTTGTGAAGTTAATCAAAATTTAGAAAAAACTATGATTAAAAGAGAAATTCAATATAATAAGAAAACTAAAACTATAAAATTTAAATTAGGCGATTTAGTATATTTACATGATCCTACGTCTAAACAAGGATTATCAAAGAAATTATTAAGACCATGGTTAGGCCCATTTAGAATTATTGAACAAAAAGGCCCTGTAACTTTCAGAATTAGAGAATTACACAAATTTAAAGAGCAAATCGTTCATGCCAATAGGCTTAAACTTTGTACAGGTTTAAATAATGTAAGCCCCACCAATAACGATATAAAGTATATTCAAAAGAAGTCAAGATATAAAAATAACATTCACCCCCTAAATGATTGGAACGTTGATGATGAAGACGCTATACATACATATGATTCAGATTCACACCCTACACCACAAGATGTAACTTTAACTATTTTACAAGGTCTTGATAATTACAGCCGAGTTTTAGAACAACAAGATGTTACAAGTTCTAGTAAAAGACCGCGTGTAGGTAGACGTACTATGGATTTTATTAATCAAAATAGGGAAAATATTTCAGACATTGATCAGTCAGGATCACTCCAGCAAGGAGGTGTACGAGCTTCGGCCCGACTAAATCTTTAATACAATCAAATTTACTACCACTATTAATATAATTTTCAGATAACTGAAATAGTTCCGTTAGCTATAAAAACGAATTATTTCAGCGTAATTAAAACTATTACAACGTCATTAGTTAGCTATAATAGTTACTACCTAGCCATATTTAGTAGTAATAACCTTACAGATCAATTAAGTTGATAGATATAACATGCGATCGAAAAAACTTCACCTCAAGTTGGCTATGAAACATGAAAACACAAAATTAGGCATGTCGACTTTTAAGCCATACAAATGTCAGCTGTTGTTTTATAGGTTATGTGAGGTGTGTGAGGTTATGTCTGTTTTGCTGTCAGGCATATAAAAAGTCACTAATTCTATTAAACACAGAATTCAAATCTACCCCCAAGAAAATGGAGGTCACATAACTCAACTACTTTAAAATAATTTTCCGTTAATAACATGTTTCTGTTCAATTTGTATTTAATTTTAGTTCTTGGAATAATTTAATCTGCTCTAATTTTTATCAGATAGGCGTGGTTTTAGATTTAGTAGTTCTAATGGCTTATGTTGTATGACTTTAGCAAAGACATGATTTATATTTTTCATGGCAAACTTTGAGGTGAAATTTTTTCGATCACACGTTATAATTTATACTTAATAGAGCGGACATTTTTGGACGTTCACACCAAACCATGCGAATATCGCATTACTAATATTAATCACCCTAGTATTTAAATTCATTTTTTTTTAATCATCATTCATTCCTAGACACTACTCACTTGAGTATATCTGAATAAATTATGTACTCAACTAACATAAGAAGTAGTATTTCACATTTACTCGTTTACTTATAAGAATACTACTTACTACTTTTGAGTAATACACACATTATTTTTTCTTTTTAAATCGGATATTAACGTTTTTACCTTGTTATCCATGCGCAGGATAAGTAAGGTCAAGACCTCAGCCTTTTGTTGGCTTATCATTCGTCAGCCTATCTGATTACGAGTGAGAAGCTGGCAGTTATTGATATTATTTAATTTGAACATACAATTCTGCTTTAAAGATTTCGCAGGGATGGCCACCTTGCGTTATCCTCTGACAGGGTTGTACTTTCAAAACATACTTTATTGACTCACTATTGTTAAAAGAGTCAGACAAATTTAAATTTTCACAGAATTTATTATTACTCTATGTAAATCTTCTTGTAAAGGTATTCCTTTACATTTTTCAGTAGTAAACACTACATTATCATAATGAGAATGTTTTTACCAAATCTTAAAAAGGTACTTACGTTAAGATATTAGCTATTTTAGCTTAGGATTTATTTCATTTCAGAAAATCATGTTACGTACGTTGCTCGTAATTTTAATAATGAACATTTTAAATAGTGAATTTCGAAACAGTGTGACAGCATTTATTGTGTATGACTGTAGCAGTGAAAATACAAACTTAACAGTGCTTTCAATCAGAGACATTGCTCCGTGTCCCGATATCACTACCGACTACAAGGACCAAGAAACAACAGTGCAAAAGTACAAAAACTCATCACTTTTGGAATTGACAGAAAAGCTGTAGAAAATGTATTAATAGGAAAAATCACAGGCTTCCCGTTAGATAATCAAGGTTTTTCAACCCTGAAAGTGTTCGATACACAAGAACTTAAAAAGTTAGCGAGAAACACTATGGAGTATCTTTGGGGATGGTTTTCGAACATTGGCATATTTTTCAGTGGATTATTAGGATTCTACGTTATATTCAAAGTTTTAAAATACACCCTAAGCGTGTTATTAAATGGTATAGCTATCTATAAAACCATAGGTTGCGGTTTCTCACTATTAGCAAGTTTATGGAATACTCTAACCTTATGGGTAGTCCATTATCATCATCCAACTAAATCATCGACTAAAACGTCCGACGTGGAGGCCAACCTTCAGGAACCTTCAGCACCCATGGTCTCCACCCTTTCTCTTTCTGACGATACAAACGATTATACGATTAAACAAACTCTTGCAAGCACCTCAACCATTTACCCAAACGTACACTGGTCCGAACAATAACCGCCATCATAACAATGAGCCTGAGCTATTCTTCTCAGACTGGAACTCTAAATTCTTTAGACTTCCAACGTACACGGGTCTGGATATCATTCACCACCATACTTAAGCTACGCCGTCTTCACCAACGCATCATGTGCTATATGTTATCGGCAAGTGCGCGAAAGGTGTTATGGGCAATTAAAATTTAAGTGTATTCTCCGAATGACAAATTATGAGCATACTACGTACCTACATAAATTGTCAGGATTAGATAGTCACCTTCTATTATGTATTCCAATTAGAAGGTTTAGGTTATTGTTATTAGGGAAATAGATTTATTAAAATAGTAATTTTGTGGGAATATTTACATTTTAGCATTAAGATTATACTATTCTTTTCGTTCCATAATGGAGTTATATATTCATAGGTTAAATTTTCTAATATATCTATTTTTTAAAAGTAGGCACGTCTACAAAGACATGCCTTCTTTTCAAAACGTGGGGGTAGTGTAACGGGCTGAATAATATTCCAAATTTTTTTAATTCAAATTCAAAAGAATTCTGTAATCAAATAAAAGTTCAAGTGTTCTCAGACTGTAATTCAATATTTCAAAGTAATCACAGGACCTGGCTCAGCGAAAGTTGAGCTAGCATCCGGTACAGTTTCCAGTTCGTGCAAAAAGCAATATCAACGTGTTTTCTAGTTAAACACACTACGCTTGATAAATAAAATGCTAAATTAACAGTTAGAAGTAAATATAGATTCACGATATAAAATTTCTCCAAGAAATTCTTAGAAAACGTATACTAAAACTTATTTCTTTAATTTTGAAAAATAGACAGTTTGGTGTCACCGAAGGAAAATACCTTCAACAGAGGCAGTTCGCGGTCCCCCTTGAAAGACGGAAGTACGTCTATACCGAACTCGTGTGTTATCAATTTTTTCCAAATTAATTTTCAATCACTTTTTACCGAACTCGTGTTTAAATAAATTGATTTTATACTTTCTGATTAAGTGTAAAATAACACATTAATTTTCAAATTCTATTCGTATAAATTAAGTGAATTACCAATTTTGGATACAATAAACTTGGAGGACTTTTATAAGGTTAGTTTAACTATTAAGTAACTTTCAGTGTAACTAGAGAGTAAATTCCATTTTCCTGTGTTTAAGTTGTTATCGCTTCAGCAACTGATTTTTCTTTGTTTAAGTTGTCATTGTTTCCGTAACCAATTTTCCTTTGTTGACATGTTATTGTTTTCATTAAATTAATTGTTCTTTTTTTTAAATTGAGTTTTATTGAGTGGAATAATTTGCTTTTCTTACAGAGGACATTAGGTTCACAAAATTGCTTTTTTTGAAAAGACTGTGTTACTAATTGCGTGCGTATTGCACTGAGAGAGATCTCTCCGACGTAAATTAACTATCACTAATTAAAAATAAATCTTTAAATTAATTAATATATAAATATAACTAAATAAAGAGTTAAAACCAGAAAGCAAGGACAGGCCGTACACGCTACCCGAGATACGGCCAAAAATAACCATTTGGGGAAGCCCAGGGTGGCTGTTGGAAGTTTCTTGCATTCAACCCCTACGGGTTACGTTCTACCCAGGTAAGAGGGTTACAGATCCAAGACAAACAAAATCCGCACGAACTTATTATTTGGTAATTAAAACTATACGGTTTCCTTAACCGACTTCTTCCATCCCCCGAACGGGCAGACCCAAGCGGTTACACCAATCAGTCATGAAAGTTATGTATTTAATGTATTACTGTGCCTTAACATCTAGGTCTTATGGCACTACATTTCACAGTGTATGTACATATATTACAGGTAATTAAAAACTTGAATTTCTCTAAGGAAGTTAATTAGCTCATTAAGTAGGGTAATGTATTAATAGAAGTCTTCATTGTCTGTGACTTCCTCAAGTAACTGTTGTTGCATTTTTTTCATCAGTCTTGTAAATCTGGATTTTATGGCTCGAGCTTCTAGATTGGGGTATAAGTCTTTCATCATGTTAATTAAATTAGAAGTATTGTTTGTATAATTTCTTGATATTGATAAGGGGTCCGGTGAGCCGTAGGTTTTTTCCAAGAAATCCTTAAAGTTAGTATAATTTATAGCATATTGTTTTGTTGGATCAATTAGTAATTCTTTGATGGGGGCTAGGAATTCTTCTATATTTACATTTTCTCCATCTGATTCTTTGTCTGAGTTTTTTCTGATCCGTTTGGGTTTATCGAGCTTTTTTATTTTGGGTATTGCGCCTTTTGGTGTTTCGGTTCGAGAGTGGGATGATGGAGTAAGGGTACCTAGGGGTGGTATATTGAGTATATTCTCTTCTGAAATGTCGGGGGATTCATTTGAGGACGTTATTGTGGTTTGGGATAAGGTACGTTTGTTTTGGGTTAAAGGGAGTATAGTGGGCTTTGGTGGATGGTTTTGATTTGGGCATTTTTCTGCTATGTGACCTGGTTAGCGACATGTGAAACATGTTGTAGTTGTTGATAAAAAAATTCTGTAGTCCGTGTCTTCGAATTTAATGATTAGTGATTCAGGAATCAATGTTTCGGTTTGAGGTTCGATATACAGGGTGTTGGGAAAAGGTCGCACCCGCACCATACTACCATATTTGACGCTCAAAATTAATCATAAAACTGCCTTCAAAATCTTTCTACCTTTTCTATTTAAGATACTACAAGAATTCTTAATTTAAAACTTAAGACGACATTACAGCATCTTTACTTATAAATATATTCGATTTTATTAAAAAGTAACTCATTATACCACTAAATCATTAATCTTGAACGACAATAATAAAGAAAATCTGTAAAATTCCAAATTTATTTTGTCTTAAGAATTACCAAGAAGGACATTAGTTCACCTTGACAACACCGCCTTATTTAAAAAAATTTTTGAAAAAAGAAAGTTGGCGTATGAATGTCAAGTTTTCCTTAGTGTCCTTGTGGTGTCCTTAGTTCGTTTGTGTGACGCCAGTTTGACATAAGAATATTTACACAATTTCTTTAGTGCCTACAATCAATGGAATACCAGTTTAACGAGTATTGCGACATGTTATTGTGCTTAGGACAACGGCAATGCAACTGAAGCAGCTCGGATTTACCAACAGGGATTTCCCGGAAGACGCCATCCTGATAAAAATGTAACCCGTCGTGTGGAACAACGGCTCAGGGAAAGAGGACAAGTTAATGCCACCCACAGAAGATTACGGCCGCCCGCTAGCTGTTCAAACACCAGAATTAGAAGAAGCAGTTTTAGCTGCCGTAGAAGAAGCACCTGGCAGGAGTGTAAGAGGAATGGCAAGGGAGTTTAGTGTGGATTGTCATACAGTACATGACATTTTGCCAATTGAAAATTACCATCCTTACCGTTACTCTCGAGTTCAAGCTCTTGTGCCAGGCGATGAAGCTCGAAGGTTGGTACTTTGCCAGTGGCTACTGAGGAGGCATGATGACGATCCGAATTTTCTATCGCAAATTTTTTGGACGGACGAGTCAATGTTTACCCAGGATGGTGTATTCAACCGCCACAATAATCATATCTGGTCAGTAGAGAATCCACATGCTATAAGGGCTAGCAGATACCAACATAGATACCAAATACATCTGTGGGCTGGCATCCTAAATGACAATTTAACAAGGCCGTATGTTTTCCCCCCAGTATAGTTTTTGGAGAACGATTTCCCGGGATTGTTAGAAGACGTTCCGTTAAATTTACGTGCGAACATGTGGTACCAAATGGATGGAGCTCCTTCTCACTATGGTAGAGCTGTAAGGATTTGGTGCAATGAAAACTTTCCTGGGCGCTGGATCGCTCGAAAGGGAGCAGTTAGTTGACCTACACGGAGCCCTGATATTACGCCCTTGGATTTCTTTTTGTGGAACTTTCTAAAGCAGCAACGAATAAATGCCGCCGTTGCTGAAATAACTCCCGAGATGCTGCGAAATTTGCAGCCCAATTCAATACGGAGGGCACAGTTATGTGTCCAGGTCAACGGAGGACATTTTCAACATATTTTTTAAAAGTTCATAAGTTCTTGTTTTTGTTAATTTAGTTTTGTTTAATTTAGTTGAATAAATTTGCAACAACTGCTTTTATTTATCTATGAAACCTACGAACTGAGCAAACATGTTATGTGAAAACGAAAATCATGGCTAATATTATTTTTTTACAAACTTTGAAACGAGCATACATTGTTGCCAAATTTATTTGTATAAAAATGGCTGTATTTGTAAAATTAGCGGCTAGGGAGGATTTTAAACACTAGATTCATCTTATTTATGTTGTATTGGACGCTATAGTGCTACTGGGGTGCGACCTTTTCCCAACACCCTGTAGATTTGTCGTCTAAAGCTTAATATATGACTGTATTCTTTTGTATTTTGTATGGCGGTTTTTATGTGATCATGAGGTATGGAAGGGCATACATTGGATATTACGATTCTTTGTGCTGGTGATATTAGTGGTCGTAAGTTGGTTTGGTGACCTTCAATCATTATCGTTTTGTATTTACTAGTAAGTTGGTCGACTAGTGTTTTGTTCCTTAAGTAAATGCATATTCTATTATTTGACATTTTGGAGGCAAAGATTATGTTTAAGGGATCAATAATGTCGCCAATCGTTTTACCGTTGATAATGATTGCTTGATCCTTTTTTGGGAAGTTTATTTGTTGTTCGGATGTTACATTGGCGAAGGTTTTTGTCGGGGGGTTATCTACATTGTGTAGTATAGTTTGTTGAGAATTGTTATTAGTGTTGTTCATTACGGTTTGGTTTATAAACCCCTGTAGTCAGGAGTTTAATTACTATGATTAAGTGAAAAGGTTGTTACCTGATTTTAGCAAAATGCACTTTATTTATTTAAACTTTATGTTTAATTCCTGTCTGGTCGCGGTTTGGATAAGATGCACTGGCGCGTTTGATATCGACCTTACGCTGTCGCGGTCAGGACGGAACTCCAATTTGACATTTTAAATTCTTTAATTTTTCAAATTCTAGATAGCTGTTGTCATATTTTTTATATCTAATGATGAAGGTATGATTTAAATTTACCTTTATTTATTTTATATTTACGTATTTATTTGTACTTCCATAGGTTGCGTTACTAATGGGAATTTTTGGCGCTTTGTGATGTGACGAATTAACAAATTTGTCCATTGATAATATACAAGACAAAGGTTCGTACTTATTGATTAAGATACCAGACACGAAGACTAACATATCTCATAGTTTCACTATTATGCAAGAAGGCTATCCTGTGAATGTTCTTGACCTTTATAAAAAGTATGCGTCCTTGCGACCATAAAATCTTCCTTACCGTAGGTTCTTTTTGAATTATCAGAATCAAAAATGTACAGCCCAGCCTGTTGGGATCAATGAATTATCAAGGATACCACGAATGATTTCTTCGTACTTGAAACTTCCGGGACCAGAATTATACAGGGTGTTTCAAAATTGCACGGCACCATTTTAGGGATGTGTTCTCTAGTACAAAATATTACGATTTACCTAAAATTACCTTAGTCCAAAAGTTAATATTTAGAGAGATACAGGGTGTCAAAGCCGAAATTTTAATTTCAATTTTTTGATGTAATTTTAAAAGATTTCAAAATATTGACATGAAAATTGGGGAAACTACATATTGTGGGACGGCAAACAATAACCAGTTCTCAATTTTAATGTAGCTCTTTAAAAAACTCTATTTTTGGTACACCCAACACCTTAAAAATACTTCAACTTTTCTGTGCTTAAAGTTATGACAGATATAATCGAAAAAAACAATTTCTTCGTCTTTTTATACAAAAGAAGGTATACTAGTTAAATGTCTCTAAAGTTAACCATTTCAAAGATATTTGCTGTTGAAGTTGAAGTGATGCTACATTGTTCAGTCCTTAAACCTGAAACAGCATTACACTAAAATCTTAAAACATTTTTAATGAGAAATATTCCACTGATCCACTATTGCTTTGTATCCTATAACTTGTTTTTGACAAGAATATGTCAATTTTTTGTTATAAATACAAGCCTACCGCGTTACAGAATGCTTAAAAAATAAAAAAGATGGTTGCATTTCTTACATCAATAGCAAATATCTTGGAAACGGTTAACTTTAGAGACATATCTAGTATACCTTTTTTGTATGAAAAAGATGAGGCAAACGTTTTTTTCAATTAAATCTGCTTTAACTTTAAGTATAACAAAGTTGAGGTATGTTTAAGGTATTGGGTGTAGCAAAAATAAGGTTCTTTAAAGAGCATTGTTAAAATTGAGAACGGATTATTGTTTATCGTCCCAAAAAAGATAGTTTCCCCAATTTTCATATCAATATTTCGAAAACTTTTGAAATTACAGCAAAAAATTAAAATTAAACTTTTGACTTCGACACCCTGCATCTCCCTGAATATTAACTTTTGGACTAAGGTAATTTTAGGTAAATCGTAATATTTTGTACAAGATAACACATCCCTAAAATAGTGCCGTGCAATTTTGAAACACCCTGGCCACAGCCTAAGACGTTCTTCGGCAACTCGTTTAGCCGACGCTGGGGGCGATATTACAACCCTCAAACGCCATGGGGGTTGGAGATCAACCTCCGTGGTAGAAGGTTACATTGAGGAGTCATCTCGAATAAAATTAATATTGCAAAAAAGATTTGCGGAGATCACCAAGCGAGAAAATCCATTTCTGTGAACGAGCCATCTTTAAATGCAAGTATATTTCAAGACAACAATACAACAAAATAGAATGGCTGTACCATCAATTTAGATGATGTGGAAACGAATAAGTCAATTTCCTTAAGTTTTACAGTTAATATTAATGTTAAGAAATAATGTTATATTCATTGTTAATATTAATGGTATTAAATAATATGTTCATAAAAAGACGTTAATTTTCTAAAATTGTTGATACTTTAATTTATGAGGCTTATAATATTATTATTAGAAATCACTAGTGGATTATGATTATAACTCACTAGTGGGTTATGGGCGACTTTACTTATTTAAAATCACCATAGTTATAGCATCATTATTAGGTAGGTGTTGGATAAATAATGATTTTTAGACACAACATGGATGTAGAAAAATTAATCGAGCTAGTTCGTGGTCAAGAGGTTTTGTATAACCTAAAGCGACAAAAGCTACCAGGGTGTTCAAAAAAGGATCAGGTCTGGAAAACAATACGACAACAATTGAACCAAAGTGGTAAGTTACAATATATTTCTTTATTAAATTTATTAAAAACTTAGATTTTTTGACACCAATCGACTTTACCGAGCGCACTTTGAAATTTTTTTAAAATCTCTTATATGAAAAGCGATATCGGTGTTGCCAAACATTTAATCACACACGAACTAAGCAATGAATCAACAAACCAAAAAAATGGAGGTTATTGGTTAAATTATACTCAACAGTGTTGCCAACCGTCTAGCATGTTTCTTCACTACCATGCGCCAATAATTCCGCTACATTTTGTAAAATACCGCTACCACGTGAATTTTCTAGGACAGTACATGCATTTAAACACCTTTTAGTTATTTTGTTAAAATATGAACATGCATACATAGAAAAAATAGACATTTTCGTTTTAAAATTCGTTTATTGTTAAAAATAAACACCAACAAACAATAAAAAAATTGTTTTTAGAATCGGGAGTCTTTATTATCACCGTCCTATATGATTTCTAGGAATGCATACTTAAGAAAAATATGGTAAGGTGATCCTACATCAATTCTTCGAATGTTAATTTAAATTTTGTAGGCTGATGTTCCTCATTTTTCAATTTTTTTGGTTTGAACAAATTCCGCTACTTTTAAAAAAATAAGTTCTTGCCGCCGCTACGCCACTACGAAGTCCAAAATCCGCTACAGTAGCGGAATTCCGCTACGGTTGGCAACACTGATACTCAACGCAATTTAAAAAGTTCTGTTACTTTTTGAATAAACCGCGTACGTAATTTTACGCTGTAGCAGTATGTTTATATGTCTACCAACCATATACAAATAATCAAGGTTGGTTTAGTTCTTTAAGTTGTTATTTAAATCTATGATTCTACACAGAAAAAAGTACTGTAAAATGATAATTATATCGAAAATGTTTAGGTTTTAGAAGTATCTGTGATTTTAGTCTCCTATACTGAAGGTGTAATAGGTCATACGATATTTTCATCAAATATAGGAGTCACTTGATAAATATAGGAGATCTGGTAGCTTTGATTATAATATATGATTATACTTATCGTAGTTCAAAGCTCATTGATTCGACATTTTGCATTTTGGAGATATTATGTTAGTATCAAAGTCTACTTCTACTAAACTCGCTAATTAAAATGAAAAGTAAATAGATTTGAAGTTATATTTTATTGCAGTATATATTTGTGCTTAATGAATCATAACAACAATAACCAAAAAAGCCATAGTTTACATTTCCAAGTGCGTTCTTCAAGGATGTGTAAGTGCATACAGAAGGTAAGTCATCCATTAAAGCTTGACACCAATGTGTATTGTATCTGAAACAAATTTTTATTTGATTACAGTGTTTTTCTTTTGCTTTTCCTCTTTTGTCAATTGCGTTTCCCTGTTTAGCAAATGACTTTCCAGATTATGAAACGTCAAAGCTATGTTGCAAATGACATTCCCTATTTGTCAAATCTCTTTTCGTTTTTAGATAATGCTTTTCCCAGTTTTTTTTTATTACATACCTACTTTTTAAAAAAAGTGGGAAAAGCATTATCTAAAAACGGAAAGAGATTTGACAAATAGGGAATGTCATTTGCAACATAACTTTGACGTTTCATAATCTGGAAAGTCATTTGCTAAACAGGGAAACGCAATTGACAAAAGAGGAAAAGCAAAAGAAAAACACTGTAAAAACAGTAGTAATACTCCGCAAACCCTAACAGAACCAGATTTACCTGGTAAATTTAGGTTCGGCATTTTATTATAAATTTAAACAAAATCTTTACTTAAGCTAGCTTAAATTAGGGCTCAAATCAACACACTTTCTACTTAGGTCTTAGTTTAAGCCCGCTAAAGTTTAAATTTATGTTTAGACCTGTACTAGTAGGTACACGCCACACACAGGATATAAATATGTTTTCATGCTGATTTCAGTAGGGGCTTAAATTAATTCATCTTAATGTAAAATATGTGAATGCAACATTTACAGTATATTGTCGATCTTCCACCTATAAGTTTCTGGATCGTTAGGAACGTCGACAAAGATATCCGCGTATATGAAAATTTTCAAGAAGGTAGACAAACGCTGCCTAATAGGATAAGACAATCGACCACCACCACAAGTGATTGAAACAAACCTTAGGGCATAACATAAATGAAAAATTAGCGAAATATAAATTAGACTGGATTTGTTTAGCTGTAATAATATTAGTTTATAAATAAATATTTCGTTAAATAAAAAAATTATTGCAAGTTAGGTAATCTTGATTGGGATCGTCACAATGAACTCCACGCAAACCAACATTTTTCTTGAACATATACTGAGTGTTGTTGGCATTCAGACTTTATAGTGCTTATTGTTATTCGTGGCGTAATTTATATTAAACTAATTTAATATTACTAATAATAATATTAAAAAAAATTATATCTACCAGCAGGTGGTGGTGCAGGGGCTCCCCCATCTCCATCAGGAATTGGAACTGGCACAGCTCCTGCATAAAATGGAGCCTGCAATAAATAAAAATATTAAACAAATAAATTGGCTGCTGTCAAATAATCAAATTTAACCTTTCCAATATTTGTACACTTAAAATTAATAAAACCCAATTTTCCATTTACTGCAGAACCAGAGGAACGTTTTGTTATTTGTGAAATCTCTACATGAAAATTTAGTTTTTATATAAAAATATTGACATTTTAGAGATTACATTTTTCGAGGATTTCGCCCCTTTGAAGATATGTTATTGTAATATTTTTAAATCTGGTTTTCAGTGAAGAGCTTTTAAAACTATGAAGTCCGGTGCATTAAAAAGTTCTAATAAAAGACTGAACTGGGGTTGTAAATTACGTCCCCTTATAAGAATACGAATGGATTGTCCATATTTCAAATAAAAATTAAAAATCAAAGTTTTACTTCCTTTTTAGAAGTGTAACTCTTCAGGGAAGCATTTTAGGATACGAATTTCTATGATTATTCCACTCATCCAATCAAATCACAGTATTTTGGTGAATTGAACCAATCACAATCGAATTAAATCGAAAATACCACTAGTGAAATTTTCTAGAAAATTTTGCGACTAGCAGCGTTGCTTAGAGACAACGGCTGTCAAAATTTTTTGAGTGACAAGTATTTCAGTAATTTCATTATAATTCGAGGAATTATCAATCCGAATACCATTCGTGACTAGAATTTTACAGGAAATTTTTGCCGTCACAAACACTCTTGCTTGTTGCTTTGGAAAATCGTAACTCGTGCTGTCGCACTCGTTACGATTTTCGTCGCAACAAGCAGTCGTGTTGGTGACGGCAAAAAAATTTCCGGTAAAATTCTAGTCACTTATGGTATTACTTCTGAAAAAACACTTAATTTTCCCTAGAAATCACCTCCTATATTTTCACCGCATACATAGAAAATATATACAGATTTTTTAAAATTCAATGAAAATCTTTAAAACCATTAAAACTGTTGTAAAAGGGCCACTTACCCCAAATACCAAAATAAGAGCGAAAATAAAGAGTAAGCCGTAAAGTTTCATATTGCTTTTTTGTTAAGACTGATAACTTTGGTCAAACACTGCATACTTTTATACTAAAAAACGCTAAAAGTATTGCCATTAACTGAAATTAAATACAAAATTATAACATCAAACAAAATGGATGCAGGAAAGAAACCATTATCAAATTTTACAAATTTGAACGTACTATCTAGTTTTATATCCAAGTAGGATGTGATTCAAAATCGTTAAATTCTATTAAAATTGCGAAATTACAAAAATAATGCTCGAAAAGGCAATGTTATCATTTTTTTTTTAATTGTCATAATTAATTCGTTGTGTAATAAAATTGAACATTATTATTATAATACCACAGAAATCCATTAAGTTCATTAAAATGTTAACATTTTTAGGTAAATTTCAGGACTTTTCGAATAAAAAAAATAAGTTACAAAATAACAAGATATACTCGTAAGAATTATTGTTAATTTCTGCTTTTAAAGTTAGGGAATATAGGTGTCAAAATTTTTCACCAGATATTAAGAACAAAATTGAAAAGAAAGGCACACATATACAATACTTTTTTAATATTTTGTTGACATTGCTTGTAGTGTTTTTGTTAAATAGATTTTTGTACAGACAGCTACGGTTACTGGCCATCTAAGTTAGCCCAATAGGATTAATTTTTGAAAATTCCATGCACATGTTTTAAATCGTAGGTATACATTATGTTTAATTTTATTACACAACGAACTAATTATGACAATTAAAAAAAAAGATAACATTGCCTTTAGGGGATTTTTAAGATGTTTCAATTGATTGAGTTTATGAGCATTATTTTAGTAATTTCGCAATTTTAGCGTAATTTAATAATTTTGAATTACGTATTCGTAGATATAAAACTAGATAGTATGTTCAAATTTGTAAAATTTGATAATGGTTTCTTTCCTGCACGCATTTTGTTTTATGATATAATTTTGTATTTAATTTAAGTTAATGATACCTAATACTTTTAGTGAAACTGATTCATTTTTTAGTATAAAAGCATGCGGTGTTTGACCAAAGTTATCAGTCTTAACAAAGAAGCAAGATGAAACTTTACGGATTGCTCTTTCTTTTCGCTCTTATTTTGGTATTTGGGGTAAGTGGCGCTTTTACAACAGTTTTAATGCATTTCATTGAATTTTAAAAAAACTGTATATGTTTTCGATGTACGTGGTGAAAGTGCAGGAGGTGATTTCTGGGAAAAATTAAGGGTTTTTTTCATATAAATTCGTATCCTAAAATGCCTCCCTGAAGAGTTACACTGCTAAGACGAAGTAACAATTTGATTTTTAATTTTTATTTCAAATATGGACAAAGACAGAAAAACGAAACTCAGTGGACGTTTTCTACTAACAAGGAAGCTCCTTCATCCACTCGTATTCTTATATGGGGATGAAATTTACAACCCCAGTTCAGTGTTTTATTAGAACTTTTTAATGCACCGGATTTCATAGTTTTAAAAATTCGTGACTGAAAACCAGATTTAAAAATATTACAATAATATATCTTCAAAGGGGCGAAATCCTCGAAAAATGTAATCTCTAAAATGTCAATATTTGTATAAAAACTAAATTTTGATGTAGAGATTTCACAAATAACAAAACGTTCCTGTAGTTCTGCAGTAAATGGACAATTGGGTTTTATTAATTTTAAGTGTAAAAATATTGGAAAGGTTAAATTTGATTATTACATAGCAGCCAATTTATTTATGTTTAATATTTTTCTTTATTGCAGGCTCCATTTTATGCAGGAGCTGTGCCAGTTCCAATTCCTGATGGAGAAGGGGGAGCCCCTGCACCACCACCTGCTGGTAGATATAATTTTTTTAAATATTATTATTACTAATACTAAATTAGTTTAATATAAATTACGCTACGAGTAACAATAAACACCATAATGTCTGAATGCCAACAACATCTTCTTCTCAATATAAGTTCAAGAAAAATGTTGGTTCGAGTGGAGTTTATTGTGGCGATCCCATTCAAGATTACCTAACTCGCAATAAATTTTTTATTTGGCAAAATATTTATTTATAAACTGATATTATTACAGCTAAACAAATCCAGTCTAATTTATTTTTCGCTAATTTTCCATTTAAGTTATACCCTAAGGTTTGTTAGGCAGCGTTTGTCTATCTTTTTGAAAATTTTCATATAGGACGCGGATATCTATTTCGACGTTCCAACTTTATTATTATTTAAATTTATAGGTGGAAGACCGCCAATGTACTTTAAATGTTGCATTCACATATTCTACATTAAGCTGGATTAATTTAAGCTTCTACTGAAATCAACATGAAAACATATATTCTCTGTGTGGCGTATACTAGTACAGGTCTAAACATAGTTTTAAACTTTAGCCGGCTTAAACTAAGACCTAAGTGTGTTGACTTGAGCCCTAATTTAAGCCAGCTTAAGTTTGTTTAAATTTATAATAAAATGCAGAACCTAAGTTTACCAGGTAAATCTTGTTCTGTTAGGGTTTGGAGAGTATTACTACTGTTTTTAATCAAATAAAAATTTGTTTCAGATACAATACACATTGGTGTCAAGGTTTAATGGATGACTTACCTTTTGCATGCACTTGCACATCCTTGAAGAACGCACTTGGAAATGTAAACTATGGCTTTTTTGGTTATTGTTGTTATGATTCATTAAGCACAAATATATACTGCAATAAAATATAACTTTAAATCTATTTACTTTTCATTTTAATTAGCGAATTTAGTAGAGGTAGACGTTGATACTGACATAATATCTCCAAAATGCGAAACCTCGAAGCAACGAGCTTTGAACTACGAAAAGTATAATCATATACTATAATTAGGCCTGCCAGATTTCCTATATTTAATAAGTAACTCCTTTGATGAAAATCTCCTTTTAAACCTTCAACATAGGAGAAAACCTCATTATAAAATTAGTTGTCAGCTCCTATATTTACTACATTTTTCAAATTCTGACTAAAATCACAGACACTACTAAAACCTGAATACAACATGTTACAAGCTCACTCTATAACCATCGACTTAAATAATAAACTAAATAAGTAACTGAACCTTGTAAACTTGATTTGTATAGTATTGGTATATATTGGTAGACATATGCGTGCTGCTACAGTGTAAAATTACGTACGAGGTTTGTTCAGAAAGTAACCGAACTTTTTAAATTGCGATCAGTATAATCTAAACGAATAATCTCAGTTTTTCGGTTTGTCGATTCATTGCTTAGTTCTTGTATTATTGTTTTTTGAGTTATAGGTAGTCTGTGTTGTTTGCCAATTTTCGTGATGAGTTATTTACGGGAGTGGAATGTGAAAGTTTGAGCAAAACGTTCACGGAAACTTAGCAAATGTTGAAACAAGTTTACGGTGATAAATCCTTAAGCTGTAGGTACTCAGGGATATGAGTGGTTTACCCGGTTTAAAATTGGCGGTGAATCGATTGATGACGATCCTCGCTCCGGAAGGAATCAACGTCAATAGGCGAACTTTATGTTGAAAAAATCAACGTTTTGGTGCGTTCAAATCGACGGTTAACAGTGTAGAAATTAGCAGAGGAATGTGGAATTTCAACTGGGTTATGCCATCAAATTTTAATAGAAAAATTAGGGATGCACTGAGTCACCGCAAAATTAATTTCTCACTTGATGACTCAAGAGAAAACAGATCATCGAGTTGAAGTGTGCTAAGAACTGTTGGAACAAACCAACAATGTTGAAACTTTTTTAAAAAGGATCATTAATCATTACAAGTGATCAGTGGCGGCTGGTCCATAAGCGCTGCGACACTGCAGCACCCCCAGAACAAAATACGAAAATTAATTACCTATTAAATTTGTACTTGAAAATATCAATAATATAACAATCATTCAATATTTTGCATAATTATTACATAAATTTAATTAATTAAACCGCTTTTAAAAGGAATTATTTTAACCGAAGCTGTAGATTCCATTCAGACACGCTGCGAAATGTAATATTGTCGAAAACGTACGTCGCGTCGGTGAAAGTCCCGCGGAGTTCCGAGACACTGCAAAACGTAGTAGTGTCAAAAACATACATTTCTCTGCAAGTTTCGCGCAGGCTTGTTAGTTGTTAATAACACACGGTAATAGCAGCGCGAACGCTGCTTTCTGTACAGCCGGTACAGCGTCATCATTGTTCGCCAGGAATTTGTAAGCAAAATAACCGGCCCGAAATCTGCTGTCTAAGCAGCGTCAGCTTATTTGTGATTTAATTTGTATGTTTTTATTCAGAGCGAATTAATCTTTCATATAGGTACGTAGGATAATATTCTGTTTTTTTTCTAACATTTAAATATTTGTTACAGAAAAATACAATTAAATAATAAATATTATTTTAAATATGTTATGATGGATATGTTACTGTTGAATATATTTAAAAAATTACATTTTACCAATTGTCATTACGTGAAAAAATTTAAGCAGTTAGTAAAAACAAAATAGTTATTTATGTATCAAGGGCGTAAGGATATCGATTTTAGCCCACGGTACATAAAACATACAATATTTTTGGACGGACGAAGATTTTATTTAAATTTTTTGATTTCTAATTTCTAATAAAAATTTTCTAATGGCATTTTTAAAAATGTCAAATTGACGCATTCACCGCAAGAGTGATTTTACAAGTTAGGTATATAAAAATTGTTTTGTAATTAAGGTAATCTACTTTTTTATTAATTTGTTGCGGGTTGCGGGCGTAAAGTGCGCCCGCGGTCTACAATAATTAACTTTACGCCCTTCTTCGCGGGCGTAAAGAAATAACTTTCCGCCGGGGAGTGCAAAAAATATTTTACTAGATCTTTTAACAAGGACTGGCATGAAAAAATAAAATGGTTGCCTGGTTGCGAAATTAGAAATGCTCTATTTTGTTTTCCTTGCTTACTTTTTGACTAAGATACTGTATTGGAATGGGTGTGGCTGAGAATGGATTTTATATTTAAATAAAAATTCTTTTTATTTCATTTTCCTGTAAGCTAATTTTTTTATGAATTGAGTACAATTTAGATTTGATTTGTTTTACTTAAAAAGCACATTAAAAATATCAAGGATCGTTACTGGTATGTATATTTCGAAAGCTACAGCACCCCCAAGATTTCCAGCCACGAGCCGCCACTGCAAGTGATGAAACCTGGGTTTACGGCAACGACGTCGAAACAAAAATGCAATACATGTCCGAAAAAAGCCCAACAGGTTCGCTCGAATGTCAAGGTGATGATTACAGTTTTTTTTTTAATTTTTAAAGAGTTGTACATTAAGAATTTTTACCTCAAGTTCAAACAGTTAATGGTATTTAATACGCTGAAGTTTTGAAACGTTTGAGAAAGAAGAGGCCCGAAAATTCATGGATGTTCCACCATGACAATGCCCCTGCTTATTCCGTCTAGAGTCAATCCGGGAACTTTGTGCGAAAAATCGAATGACTTTTCTCCCCAAGCCTCCCTACTCCTCCGACCTAGCACCAGCTGACTTTGGCATGTTCCCCAAATTGAACTCCTTGTTGGAATGGAGAGGTTTTGACACGTTTGAGGAAATTAAGACGAATTGGGCACAGGCTCTGAAAGACATCTCAAAAACGGCTTATGTGGACTGCTGCAAGGAGTGTAAACACCGCTGAGTGAAGTGTATCAAAGGTGACAAGGACCAATACGCCAACAGAAAAAAATTAGAAAAATTAAGTTCGGTTACTTTTTGAACTGACCTCGTTTGGCATCTAACTCTACCTCTAATCTAAAATCCAAAATAAAAGGGAAAACATTTGTAATTGTAAAAAGTCATTCAATGATTAGTGTATATAAGTTGAAACGGATGCTGTAAATTGTTAAGATTTTATTAATTTTTCGTAGTACGGTTACAAATATTCGAGCTTTTGCATTTTAAAAGTTTTTTTTATTGTTTGTTGGTGGTTATGGAAAGAACAACTAGAAACCTGACTGAGTATTAACTTTGTAGACGAGGATCATTCTCAACGTTATCTAGCTAGACATTTAAGAGTTTACCATTCTTCGGTAAACCGTGCACTAAACTAATTTAGGAAGACAGATTTTTACAATCGAAGGCAAGGAGGTTCGTCCTCGTAAAACTACCGAAAGAGACGATCGGTTTTTGGGACAATCTACGCTTCGAAATAGGACGGTTACCAGCATTGAGCTGCAGCAACAAGTGCAGCAAGTAAGAAACAGTAAGAAAAAGATTAAGAGAAACATGATTAACCAGTAGACACCCCGCGACTAGTCTTCTTCTTATCAGACGCGATCGATTTACCAGATTAAGGTTTGCATGAGAACACGTGGGATAGATTTTGGAGTAATGGAAGCAAGTTTTATTCTCAGATGGGACAAGCATAAGTTTAAAATCTCCGGATAGACGTTAACGGACATGGAGAAGCGATTTGTTCAGTGCGTTTTTCCTTCACAAGTACCTTTAGGTAAGAACTGAACAATGTTTTGAGAAAGAATTTCTAATGAAGCTCATACAGAGCTACCTAGTATTAGTACATGCAGAATGGTATGTAGGTTCAAGATCTTGTAGTACTTTCGTTCCTCTAACTCGTGAAGACTTATCTACGAAAATGCAAGGTTTCACCCCACCAGAAGCGTTTCGAATTCGGCATGCACGCGGCTAAGCTGCAGTGAAGATGGGTGGTTCGAAACGCTGAAAAAGCACTTAATAACACTTAGTAACCCTTCAAAAGGGGATGGTCGTAACGGTAGATAGGGCGCCACTATGATGATTAAGTCACCCAAAGATCTAAAAGAAGGAAAACCATCATAGAAGATTTCCAAGGGGTCGTCGTAGCTGCACCCTGCGCAAGATATGACTTACCTTGCTGGACTGAAATTACTTTACTTTACTGCAAAACTCTAAACCTTGTAGACAGGCTAACACTTACACATAAATCTTTAACAAACCCTGAAACACAAAATCGTAACGGGGAGCACTGAACACAAACAACAAGGCCAACTAAATTGGTAATGAATTATTTAATGAATCAAAGGCATAAAAAATGAAAACAAAAACATTATACAATAGACCGGGTTCTGAAGGCAAGTGAGTATGCAAAATATGAGGACCGCATTCTGCCAACGAATATTAGTTTTGGAGGTCTCAAATTTCAATTTTTTTGATGTTGCCAGGTAATTTAATGGTCCAATATTTTTTTACATTGCAACTCTTCAGTTACTAAGGAAGTATACCAGGGGTTGTAAAGTGTTTTTAGGGATGATAGATTGTAAAAAATAAGTTATTAAATAAAACAATAACAAAAATTAAGTAAATAAAAACACATTTGCATAAAGTAATATAATTTACACCAGATTTTTGACAATTGCAAGACATTATGTGACAATCAAATTACATTTGTAGGGATTAATTAGACATTCCGGCATAGGTGTCTTTGTCATTTGCTTACGGTACAAGTTCGATTCTCGTAATTCATAGCCAATTCGAACAAAATCTATATGCTCAATTAAGGGTTCTGACGAATTTTTCCATAAATATGTTTGTGCTAAAGCCCTCAAGCAACTTAAGTATAAAGCATCAGATGTACCTACATATGACTTTTTGTAAATTTAAGCCAAAACCAATATTTTGAGAAATCAGTATATTGAAGCTCATCCACTGTCATTTTTTGCTTATTAAGTAGGTAGGTGCAAACTCGCTTTATCTAGGACTTGAAATTTTTCAAAGTGCAAAAATTGATTTTCAAAGGGTGCAAGTACGTTCTGAACAAAATCCAGCGATGCAACTTTTAAACAATGCATGCAATTCTTGTAAAATATTAGAGATATTTTCACCAAGGGATTGTGCAGCCAAGTAGCATCCTAGAACATGTTTTTTTAATGCGATTCATCAAACCATACATCTTGACAACCAATATTGGCAAGCTTTAGCCAAAAATGAGTCTCTAGAATGAAAACGTCTGTGTCGGCGCTCATAGTTATTGTCTCAGCACATTGCATTTTTGCTGCATGGAATATGTGACAAAACATCATTGAGTCTGCTTGTAGGTGGTTTGACTTTAAGTCTAAAACCTCCGGAAAAGAGCGACCTTGAAGTTTGAAACACTTTGTTGGGTCATCAAATCCACTGCAAATGTACAAAGGACAATCAAAATATTACGTTAAAACAAATCACAAATGTTTCGCTTACTTTACAGGAACGAGAATTGAGGCTGCTACATTTACTTTAAGTTTGACAAAGATATTCTTAAGCTTAGTCCCTCAATTCCAAACAAAGATAGGAAAATAACACAAATAACAAAATAACAATTTAACAGTTCAATAAGCACCAAATAATTTCACACATGCATCACGGTACACAAAAATAATATTATAACTTGACATAATCTGAACACGAAAGTCTTTACTCTACAAATACGAATGAACCTTACTTTAACACAAAATTACTACCAACTAGTTAACTGAGTTGCCAGGGGCCCTCAAATTGCAATGTGAACATTAAATCCGCCCAAGGCGAGGTTCACTAGACAAAACAAATAAACTATCATCGATTACTTCAAAATATGTTGCACATAAAACACAAAGGCAAGAGGCGACGCAAAAATCAAACTGACGTTAAAACACAAACGAAGAAAGCAGGAGCAGCATAAAGAGAAGACAGTTTTACCTGGCGAGATGTTTGTTCTTAAAAACCAGGGAGTGGCGTGAAGCTGGATGGGCTAAATGCTCTTCCTTCGAAGACGGGCGCAAAACAAAACGAAGAATAATCCTTAAAGGGCGGCGAGTTTACTTGACCCCTCAACGAGGAAATTGTGTAGAACGGCACGACAACACTGTCGTCACAAAAACTTCTCACACAAGTCTATTTCTTTCCGGAATTATAAATGGCGTTCCTTTTGGAATCCGACTACGTCGCTACTGTGATCCTCCACGAAGAAATCACCGATAATGGAAACCTTTCCGGGATTTGTAAGAACCTACCCTTGGACCAATAAATACTGCAGCACGTCTCAGAAGACGTCCGGCATGGTTGGTAAACTTTCACACTGAAGAGGGGGAAGAAGGAAGAATCGGCTGACGCGTTGAACGTACAGGGGGGTTTTTCCCACGCCGTATCACGAGATGGTGCAATGACGGAAGCAAGATGACATCATGTGATGATGAAATACGCAAGAAAATAGGCCACCTTAGGATTTGAACAAAGGAAACCCTTTATAAAAATAAAACATACTGAAGTGACTTTAGGAATTCGTAGAACTACAAGCAAAGGACGTGCCAAAATATGCTTAACCTTTCCTGTAATCCAGACGAAACGAATTTAAACTGTAGCAGAAATAACATAACAATGCACGAAATTAAAATAATTGACACGGAATCAAATCTATAGAACAGGACCGTACTGAAAAATCTTAACAATGATTTAAAATGACTTAAAAAATTGCAAATAACACGGGATTGCAAATGCAACATGTTTTGTTTTTCAAGGGCAGGATAAAGTACTGCTGAAGTATAATTTAGTATAGAAAACTTCAGCCTTCATCCAGCCAGATTCTGACATACCAATTCCTCAATTACTTGGTATTGTCTACTATTTCGGTTCCTCTCCTCTTTCCAGGTATATTATCATTGGAGGCACTAGCACTCCCGAAGCGGAAAAAGTAAACATTAATGTAATTGTACTTTTTAAAGAAGCATGCTCAACTTCCCGCAAGAATGTTTGTATCATTGGAACATAAATTGAAAGAAGTCTCACCTATATTCAGCACCCTTGCAGGATCAGACAGAATATTATCGTATCCTTTGGAAATGAAATAAGATTTTACATCCATAAACCATTTCCTAATATCCTTTTCAGATACATCAGCACTGGCTAACATTACGCCTTCAAATGTTCTAGTAGTAAGTACAGAATTTTGGCGAAAAATGCTTGAACCAACCTTCATGAGGATAATTATTCTTAAAAGGATTTGGCCTTGGAGCTGTATGCAGAATTGTTTTATAAACAACTGGAACTTGGAATTCGTTTTTCAGTATTTTCCCGAATCCATTTAATCAGGGTTTCCACTTCCTTTCCAGTTAGAACCACAGTTAGGACCACAATTAGCCTTAACACATTTCTTATTTCTTCTAAACTGCAAATTAACCCGAGGTATGTTATATTTTCTAGAAACTTCTCGATAGACAATCCTCGGTTTATTGCATCTAAGGCCTTTTCTAAATTAAATTCAATAAGATGCAAGAGAAAACGTATAAATGCTAGGCACAGAGGTAGCAAAAAATTCTCAACATTACTATCATTGTGTTAATAAATATGTTTCTTAACTAATAATTGTTTAAGATTTTCAATTTGTTTCTGAAAAAAGTTGTGTTACAATTTTTTTGAATATGTGTTACTTTACGAACACACGGTATATCCCGTTTCATTAATTACCCTACTAACACTTAAGGTGCCGATTTTCTGTCTCTATAATCGAAAGGGTTTTTGCATGATATTTACTTAATATTTGTACCATATATTCAATCTTGGCCTTACGTGCCGATATAAATAGTCATAAAATCAAAGACAACTAGAATATTATTTAAAATAATAACAAAATAAAAAGTTAAAAACTTGTGAATATTACTATAATTAGTATAATTAGGATAAACCTACAATTTGGTATTTATTTAATTACAAAAATTAAAATAATACAAATACGTATATGTGACTTGCACAATCAAACGATTATCACGAAATTATTTCGTTGCAAATTTACCAAAATATTATGTAAAAAATAATACAACATTGTTTAAAAGGAACCTCCTCAATAATTTAAACATTTATAGAATAATTTAGAAGTAGTTTTCAGGTTAGCTGAGCATGGATTAGTAATAAAATGCAGCTAAATGTTTAGAATACGTCGTTCTTTTCAGAATTGTTTTAATAATGTTCAAAAATAATTATGCTTATGCAATTTTTGACTATAAAAAGGACCAGCGAATATTTGGAAATCATCAGTTGAAACTTACAATCGAAAAGATGAAGTTCTACGGTTTGATGTTTATGGTAGCTCTCATTTTGGCAATTGGGGTAAGTAGTTTTAAACTTTTTATACAAAAGTTCAGAAGAAAATGTGCCAAACACTGTTTAAAATCAGTAAATTAATTTTTTACCTGAAATTCTAATCAGCTTGAGGATCACTGTCGAAAGCAAAACAGTTTTCGTATCAGTACAAGTTGAACTTAAGTCGACTTAAATTATAACTTAAGTGTCAAACAACCGTCTAAAATCAATAAATTAACTTTTTTACATAAAATTTTGATCAAGTTGTGGATCATTGTTAAAAACAAACCTAGAACAATGTTATTTGATTAAGTCTTCGTATCAATACAAGTTTAAGTAAAAGCTGAGCTTAAGTCGACTTGAGTTATGAGTTAAGTTGGCGCATATTTACTTAAACCGCAGTTTAAGCTAGTTTAAAGTAAGGCTTAAGTGAGATATTAAAAAGCTTAAGTTTTGTCGTTCATGCTGTAGTTTAAGTCGGCTTAAGCTAAATGTCTGTACTAAAATGATTTTAGGGCCAATGTGAAGCCCAAGGTATTCCTAATAAAGGACCGTCTCCAGGAGATTCTCACGCAGAACATCCCCCATCATCTTCACCTGGCACTGGCGGAGGTATTATTTAAATCTGAGTTCCAATTTAAGAAGTAGCTGAGGAGTTTCAGTAGAATTCGAAATTTTAAGAAAATTTAATTCATTTTAAGAAAAAGAAATTTTTGATTTTTTTGTTTTAAGAAAATATTGTGTGAAATAATAATTATTTTAAAGATTGACTCTTTACAAGAATAACATAAAATAAAGACAAATAAATAATTAGAAAATGTTCGGATTATATTCAAAGTTTAGCAATAAATTCGTAATGCATTCCGAAAGCAATGCCATACTTAATAATAATTAGTCCATATTTATAAAAAAATCTGGAAATACCTCTTTAAATGTACTATTATTGTTTTCGTTTCCCTTTCCATAAAAGTAAAATAGCTGTTGACTTATAATGTTAAAACACCTTTCATGATTTAATTAGATATTTTTGTTTACAGACTCATCTGAAAGCCACGAATCACCTGGCGGTTCTGGTTAATAGCTGAAGATTCTTCGATACGAACACATCGCTGCTTTTCTGTATGTTAACATAACCACAAATATGAAAATTCAATAGAAAGCTTCGCACTATACTGCAGTATATCAACGCTTGCTTTGTAAAATGTTGTTTCAAATTATTCTGTAAATTATTAGTACCATTAAAAAGGCTTAATGCATTTTTACGACTTTAATTTCTGTATAAATCTAGTGTATGGGAATAATCGATTGTGATGTTTCTAAACATTGAACAAATTCTCAGAGGTCCGCATAATCCATTCACCATTCTCTTAAATCATAGTGGACCATGATTTTGATGTATTATGCTTGCATTGTATTTATTTAAAGATTGAGCAATCTGCTATTTTGCCGGATGTTGAACGCTAAGAATATGTGGGGTAGACCCTGTTGACAAATATCATTTGCAAATTTACCAAAACATGAACAGAATTAAAGCTTATATCGACAACAGCGGTTTTGGTGGTGGAGAGGTGGAGTAAGGTTGCTTTAAAAGTTATAGGTCGCGGGTTCGATCCCGGTCGTGGTCAGGTGATATAGGGGAGTTCGAGGTTTCCTTATAAATTAATCTTCTAAGGTTCGATTTTACCGCAGGTCAGGTTGTAAACTTTTCCTTTTCTTGGAAGTAAAATCCTAAGATATAGATTTCACCTAATAAACAATCATACAAACAACAATATAATCACTTAAGGCTCAGTGATTACAACTGACGAGAGACGTGAGACAGGAAAATCTTGCCATTCGCAAAGGTTTTGGCAGCAGATTTTAAAAACGTTCCTATAACTCCTATCATATAAAGTTATATAGGGACTGATGTCCCAGAAACCTGCCCTATCTGCTACCAACTTCGTCTTCATGTGATACGTACTGCTTTGATAGAAGGGGTATGGTACAGCTATGTATGTTGATATGACACAGACAGTAAATCCCTATTAGCAGGTAATGTCTTTTTGGAAGCAACATAGACCTTGCTGAAGAGGTATGTTGAGTTAGTTGAGGACTGGGGATTTTAGGCCTTACACCGAAAGGTAGATAGGCATCAGGATTAAGAAGAAGCAAACATCTTAGGTTAAGTCAATATGTCGGGCGAATCAGAGCAAAACTGTGTCTGTGTCTAATAGGTCGACTCAGCTTGTTGGAACAAGTATGAAAAGACAAAGATTGTAAAGACCCAGCAGAGTAGTGAAATGGTGCAAGCGTAAGTGCTACTACGAAAGTGAATGTGAGTAGAAGTGAAGCGATCGAAACAAATGAGAAAGGAGAGAATATTAAAACAGATGTTGATGAGTAAGGAAAAATAAGGTAAATAAGAGCAATGAATGTAACATAACGTTTGGGAAAAATCGTACACTCAAAATTTTAATATTAAATAAGGTTCAATCTAGTCCCAAATACAGCGGTCCAGCTTGGGCGAATTCCCAGATGCTGCAGACCATTAAGTGGATTTACACTGTTCCATTCGGAAATTAAGGTTAATGATGGTTTTTACACCTTCAATATTGAAAATTGTCAAAATGAAGTAAAATATAAACTAAAGCAAAAGTTTCCGACATGGTCCTAGTCTAGTGCGCTATATCTGAAGCCGGTATTTCAAAATCTTATGGTGGGCGAGTTACAGGGAACGCTTTGGACGCAAATGTTTGTCAAAAATGATTAATTTTATTACTACTCATCATCAGAATGTTGAAGTCATATATTTGCCCTATCTACCTCATATCTTACTTACTTACTTACTTACTCATTGGTGCTATGGACCGTGAACAATCTATTTTTTACAGAAAGCGGTCGTCACCCGCATTCTAACCTTCCCGGAGTTATATCCAGAAGGGGACGATTCTCCAAATTCTTGACTTGACGTGTGCGTTCAGCTATTTTACTCTTCCTCTAATTTTTTAACTTTAGTTACAATCTTCCTCTATTCTTTATTATTTGTTGCCTTCTCTTTCCATCTTGAAACTCCCACGCTAGCTCATATCATTATACCGTAAAGATTCAAGACCGGTTGATTGAAAATAATATAAATGTTGTTCTCAGAGAGGATAATCCCTCAACTGTTCCTCGGGTACGACCGATTGAAGACTTTTTGGCATTGCTTTGCAAAAAATTATACGATACTTGCTGGAAAGCCCAAAACGATCAGTAGTTACATACAAAAATATTTTAGAAATAGATGTTGACGTTGTCCAGAGACAAATGAGACAAATTTGAAGAAAGTTGCGTACCACTGAAGATATGTACCTACCTAATTGCCTCCAATCAGTATTGTAAAACTAGTTTTCTTATCGTTAGTTTGTAAGAACAACCCTCTATGTTAATGTTCGAATAAAAATGTTTGATTAAGAGGTTTAATTTTTGCCCAAAACTTATGTTATATACATAACGTGTGGTTTAACTTTAACTTTAGATGGGACTGAGAAGTAGGAGATACGCCTCTACGTTGTAATTCATGACGTTTGATTAGGAATGCGAAGCTGGAGGCGAGTGGAAGTCATGACTTGAGAAAGTGCGCGCGCGAGAGAGAGAGAGAGAGAGAGAGAGAGAGATAGAGAGAGAGAGACAGAGAGAGAGACAGAAGAAACCCTAACTTCCTATCGCTATTTCGGCCCTCTGACAAACACAGTAGTTTTTAATTGTTTTAGTTATTTATTACAACTAGCATACTTACCTTATAAACCAAAGATCTCGAGTTTGATCCCCAGCACAGGTCGGTGAGATTTTTAATACGGAAAAATATCTGAAAGAGTGCTTTCCTTTGGATACGGGGTAAAATTGTCGGTTTCGTGATAATACGATGGCACGAATGGCACGATAAAGAACCCTTCCAGTGGTGAAAACACCTTAAGCCCCCCCCCAAGCCTAGATTTTTCCTAATTAACAAAACAAATAAACAAACTTATTGCCATAAGAACTTTTTTATCTGTTATCTGTATCTTATTAGTTACTATGTAAATATATATTTTTTAATGTTAATATGTGGATGTAGATTTCAGAAGGAAGTATTTTAACTTTCTGTTCCCCTAAGCTCAATTACTATGTTATGCACGATACTTTTACTACTGCCGACATAAACTGCCCCTAAATCTTCAAATAATTTTCGCCATATTAATTTAGCAAAAATTATCACTAAGCAAATCATTTCAGTTGCTTCCTTAGGGAAATACATTTACTTATCCGACTTACCTCCATACCATTATGATACAATCTTTGAAAGAGAACTACAGTTACAGCAAGAAGTCAAGTACGAGTACCTACGAGTTATTTTAAACAGCAAGGTTAACTTGAAGAAACATCTAGAAGAGAAGTGTGGAAAGGCTGTTGTACCACTATGACAATGTCGACGAGTAGTAGACAGACGGTGTAGATTTACACCTAAGAGTACCCACTGGATATATACTATGGTTATAGAGCACAGAGCATTGGTATGGTGGAGTAGATGCGAATTGGCATTTGTAAAGAAAAAGTTGGGACATATACAAGGATTGATTTGCTAAAGTATGAATAACGGGAGTTACGAGAACAATGCCAACTAAAGCAAAAGAAGTACCGCTAGCGATGCCACCATTACATTAATAGGCAGAGAGGACAGAAGAGTGAAAAGGAAAAATAAATGAGAAAGGACATATGGCCTTAGCAAGAAGGCCAAACTAATGAACAGGCCATAAACATGCTCATGGACAGAATAAAGAAGGAGTAGTTTTAAACTAAACTTTGAAGTTATAGGTAATGTCGATGGGAAGAGAAGACGTAAGAATACGTGACTCTAACTAAAGAGACTTTGTGTTGTTATACTGATGGGTCAAAACAAAATTGACTGCAGCAGAGGCGGGAATTTATTTATTTATTTATTTATTTATTTACTGCCACAACGGGTTTAGGCCCAATAACAGTGACAGGATTCCATATCCTAAATACAAAATAATTATAAGCTACAAAAGTAAATAACTTATTGATACATAAAATAAAAATAACAATATAAATCATAACAATATTACAAAAAATTATAAAAATTACAACAACCAATTTAAGGAAAAGCTGTAAGATAGTCCGCGATAGTAGTTGGTTATAAAATTTTAAATCTAGTTAAGGATGTACTAAATATATTAACATCGGACTCCGTAATGAACCAATTTGTTCGTATGAGCATTCTGACAATGGGAGAGTTGTATCTTAGACTGGTACGGTAATTTGGTACATGCAGCACATCTCGTGTTCTAGTTCTGTAGGCTGGAGTATATAGTCCAACTAATGGCAGCAAATTGGGGCATCAGTCCCACTAGGCAAGAGTATTACCGTCTTTCAAGCTGAAGTAATAGCAATTTTAGAATGTGCGAGACTTGAGCAAGTACGAGAAGTAGGATAGGAAACAGTCCACATGCACTCGGACAGTTAGGTGGCGCTGACAGCACTAGCACCATGTAAGGTAAACTCGGTGTTAGTAAAAGAATGTAAACAGACAATGTGTGATCTTAGGCGACAAAAGAAGCTACGACTAACATGGGTGCCTGGACATAGTGGAGTGGAGGGAAACGAAAAGGCCGATGATCTGACCAAAGTAGGTGTAAACTCTACATTCACAAGACCGGTACTAGCCGTTGCGGTCTTCGACTAAGTCATCAAAATCACACTAAAAGAGAAACTGATGGTGGACAGGAGCTAGCTGCAGATAAACAAAATAATTGATTAAAGGGCCAAATTTAAGTAACTCAATTTTTCTTAGAGAAGCTTCTAGGCAATCTATTAGAATAACAATAGGGATTTTAACAGGTAACTGTACATTGAGAATACACCTGCCTAAACTAGGAGTAGAGACTGACCCATACTGCAGGGAGTGTGAATCAGAAGAAGAAACTGCTATTCATTTCCTACCAAAGTGCAAAAAGTTGAAGAGCAGCGGAGAGGAATATTTGGTAAGAAGGTTAGACCGGAGGAGGTGAAGAAACTTGAACTAACCAAGATTTTAAAGTTCGTCACATTAACGGAGAGATCCGAATAAGAGGAGACCACGAGGGGGGGGGGGGACGATATGGACTTGTGGGGCCTTGACCGCAAGAAGGTCATACCCGTACCCCCGGAATCTATCTATTTATCCATTATGATACCTAATAAACAAATGGCAAAATCAGTATATCTTCTTCAAATAGGCTCAAATGCCACATGACACATGTAACTTACCAAATGGCAGTGGTGAAAATGTTTTAGCTTTATATTATTACTACTGCTAGATTTATGTGGTAATCCTGGTTTCTAGGCTAAAATGCATCATTAACGCTTAAATTATCAAGTAGGCTTAGAAAAGCACTAAATATTATTATTATATTCACATTACCCTTAAACTAATCAATTATCGTTTAGTTTAAAATGTTGTTAAACTATTATTTGAATATACAAATAAGAAATAAGCTTAATTGAGTAATACATGTAGCTAATTTAGTCAGCGGAACAAATTATTCTAATTATAATAGTGTAGAAAAAAAACTCAACAGAAAGGAAATATAAATAAAAATAATTACTCCGTACTGCCAAAATTAACTTTACAAATTCTGAAAAATATGTAACGATTTTAAAAACGAAATTACCTTCAACTAATTAACTAAAATTTATTTTTCAAATTTCATTTTTAAAAATTTACCTAACATAAACATGATTAATTACTGTCCATGTCAGATGAAAAATACGCAGCGTTTTCTGTTTTTTATCAAATGCAATAGCCAAGGTCTTCCCGCTATAATTAAATAAACCAAATATAACCACAGAGAATTTTTCATGCAAATCATGTTTTGCTGGTTATTAATTTTGTTATTATAAGTAATTCTTGCAAATATGTAACTCGTCCGCACGGTCGTTCGAAAAAATTAAATTATGATTATTTTAATGGTGCACTTCCACTGCGACAGCATAACTTCGGAAATATCTACATTTCATGAAAATGACATTTAAATAATTCTAGTGCAATTATAAACTATAAAAATAGTGCGCTGGATTTTATCACCAACAATTTCGGAAATATACATTTTTATGAGAAAAGAATATTGTTAGGATGTTGAGGTTTACAACCCTTTCCGTTTCTGTATTTTCTGTTATGTTAGTGGTAAGACTTTTTCATTATTTACTAAAATTATTCATAAAAGTTTATTCTCTTTATAGCGTCTACTGCTATGGGCATTAATTATAATTTAATTTAATTTATTTAAAGACAGCCGTAAAAGTATCGGGCACCAACGCCCCGCGAGGGTGCACGGCCGGCAATATGTAGGGTTAAGTCTTCCTAAGTCACTTTTCTTAACTCGGTTATTTTTCACGCTATACGTACGGAGTTGTGTGGCAAGCACCAAGCACCGCACCTTCAACAACCGCATACCTTCACCATACCACCACTGTGTTTCGGTTTTCAATTATTTTCAGTGACTGCGCATCCGACTCGGGTAACGACAGTCGTAAACAACTTTATTAAAAAAGAAGCTGCAGAGTAGGCGAACGTTTTATTAAGATCAACACCTGAAATTTCGCACTCTTTCAGATATGAGGTAAAAGCAAAACAATGTTTGGCACGATAAAGGTCTCTTTCAGGATTAATCCCGGGAAAATTTTAGTCGTGTAATGTTAAAATGACCATGACAGTAGCCGTATATTGAGATCCTTTGTACTTGCATGTTTAGATTTTAACCAATAAAAAAATAAAATATAAGTAATAAGACTTACGTGACCTCTGATGATTTTAATGGTTTTATTATAACATTTCAGAACCATTCGACTGCTATAATAACCCCCGATGATCCTCCACAGCCAAACTATCCATACTACCCAGGAAGGCCTCGGCCTCCTTTACCTCCTGGATTTCCAGCAACTCCAATGACTCCGCCTCCCTTTGTTACACCGGTAACAAGTTCTATAACGCCGCCAACGCCTCCAGTGACAAGTACTGTTTCAACATCAACTACTGCTGCTTCGCCAATTGCAAGTAGTGCTTCACCACCAACAACAGTTGCATCATCAGCAACAACTGAAATTTCTACTTCTTCACCAGCAGAAAGCTCTGCTCCATCGATTGCAAATTCTGTCTCGCCATCAATAACCCCCGCTCCGCCAACAACAACGGTTGAATCATCACCAATAGATGGTGCTTCATCAGCTTCTTTGGCAACGACTGCTGCTTCTTCGGCATCAAGTTCTTCTCCGCCAATAACGGATGCCAGTTCAGAAGCAATAACTGCTGCTTCTTCGGCAACAACTGCTGCCTCTTCTGCCTCAAGTTCAACTTCACCAATGACGGATGACAGTTCAGAAGCAACAACTACAGCTTCTTCGGCAGCAACTGCTGCGTCTTCTGCCTCAAGTTCAACCTCACCAATAACGGATGACAGTTCAGAAGCAACAACAACTGCTGCCTCTTCTGCCTCAAGTTCCACTTCACCAATGACAGATGCCAGTTCAGAAACAACAACTACTGCTGCTTCTTCAACAACAACTGCTGCCTCTTCAGCATCGAGCTCGCTTCCATCAACAACAGATGCCACCTCAGAGGAAACAACAGCAACGGGCGCGGCTTTGGAAACTGACACCTCCTCAGAGGAAAATACAGTGCAAACAACGTGCATATGCGGTGCTCCAGTTACTCCTTCTGGGTCATCTACACCACCGGAAATGAGTGCAGCACCTACCTCATCTGTTCCAGAATCTGCTGCAAGTTCTGCTTTACCAATTCAACCCAGAATCGTTCCAGTCAGCATCTCAGCTAATGGTATGTTTACTCAAAAAGTTAATAATCAAGAGATTATAACAGTTTATCTTGTTTTGTTTGTTTTTATAAAGTGATTCTAATTTTACAATTTGAAGGATTTCAGTGGTTTATAACGTATAATTACGGGATAAATTATTTGTCCCTTTTTGACCTCTAGATCTCGAAACCTAAGTTTTGATAAATTCGCTTCATTTTCTCTGATCTTTCACTTATTACCATGAGTTTGCCCTTCGTAACAACGTATGTACCTACTTATCATCCATTTTACGACTTGATTGGTCTCTCTTTTGGTTTCTTCTTCGATATTTAGCTTCTTCATTGCCTTTCTTGATTTTGTTAAATGACTTCGTTACTTTAATTGGCCCTTTTTATGTCGCTCTGTACAACTGTTACTGAAAATATTGTTCTAATTTCTGCGTTCAAAATTTCCATTTCTTTGGTGACCTATCTAACTCTAGAAATACTTCATCTTACGTTCTTTTGCTCTACTTTTTTGTCTATTTTGCCCAAACCCCTCTGCTACAGGTTGTAGCTGCAAAGTAGTCTAACGATTTAAAAACAGTTTAATAGGCCTGTTATTACTTAACATTTATAAACTGAATAATAACAAGAACGACTAACAAAGGTATGCACTAATAAAACAGTAAAACGAAACTAACATTAAAATTACAATTTTATGTATAACGAGAGAGCTCAATTCAGTCATTCGCTTCGTAGCTATGGCTATAAGTAGATTGATTCCAATCCGCTCTTTGGAAGATCTACCAGTCGGCTCTCAAAAAATTTCTAGTGTTTTCGCGCAGTGTACGCATCAGAATTCTCCCGTTACTTCGAATTTGTTCGAGAATCCGCCCACAGATGACGTGTTTCGTTACAATACCAGATTTGTTTGAAAGTATTCGATCAATGTGATATGTCCTGATCCAATTCTTTAATTGTAATAAAATCTGGCAGGCTAATAGAAAAAACCTTTTCCCACGACCATATAAGAAAGTCGCTCCTAACGCACAACAAACTAGGCGCGAAAGTTGACAATATCACCCGTGCGATTGACTTTCGCAAAACAAATGAACAACCCGTGCGATATGAACACGTATAGGAATATATCGCACAGTTTGCGCAATAATAGGAAGCTGCGGCCGCTCCAAAACAAAAAATGACGGCCGTTTTACCTGAACTGTCAGTGTTACTTTTTGACATGTACATTTTTGGTCGTGGGAAAAATAGTGTTCGTAACTCGTTCGAAAGGCAAATATCTCCGCTCGTGTTTATAAATATTTCTACTCGTGCTCCGCTACGCTCCGCACTCGTATATCTATTTATAAACACTCGCTTGATACCTATTTGCTACTTTCGACACTTGATACGAAAATAACTATAATATACTCGTGTGCTAAGTCACATTGTCCTAGGACGGACTATTCATTTATTCAGTCAACTTTTATACGTACTGCCGTGAGATACTAAATCTACGATTATCGCAATTATGATTTTTTCACAATTACTGAACTTGTTGACCAAGGAATTTGTTTCAAGTTTTGCCAGAAGCTTAGATATTTATGTACCTAAATCATAAAAATGATTAAGAAGACCTTTGAGGATGAGTCTATGGGCGAAACACAAATTAGGGAGTGATTTCGAGGATTTATGCAAGTGACTTCCGTTCTGGCAGGCCTGCATCAACTAAAAGTGTGGAACACGTGTTTACTGCAATTAACGAAAATTGACGATTAACTGTGCGAAACTTTGAATAAGATTTTTTCCAGGGCCTCTAACACAAGAGCGAAAGACTCTCCGAATAGAAATTGTTCAGGACATGTTAGAAACAGCCAGCAACTACCCTGATTTGCTCAAAATGTACCTGCGATTTAATCATTGGTTTTGGGCTACAATCTTGAGACAAAAGTTCGATCTTTTCAAAGGAAAATACCAGAAGAAGAAAGGCCAAAGTGGAAATAACCTTATAGTAATGCTCACCGACACATGAAGGTATTGTTCACTATGAATATGCTCCAGGGCAGTGAACAAGGAATACTACCTGGACGTTTTGAGATGACTGAGAGATGCAGTGAGACAATGCCGACTCAATGCCTAGGAAAAGGTTATTGGCAATTTCACCACGATAACGTACCTTCTCATTTATTTCACCTTATTTAGGATCGACTTGTGATTTTTTGCTGACCCCAAAACTGGAGCTATCCTTGAAAGGAAAGAGATTTGATGATGTTGAGCAGATTAAGTAAAACGCGAAAAATCTACTACATTGTTTTGCAAAGTGGCAGAAGTGTTTAAATAAAGCAACCAAAACATTGCCGAGATATACCAGAACAATAATTAAGAAATCCGGTGGCAATTTGTGGTACTTTATCAACAGCGACGATTGCTGTGTTATCAGCAAATGTGGCGATTGTGGTATTATTTGTGATAGGAATATCGGTCATGAAGATAGGTAGAGAAGGGTCCCAAAACACTCCCTTGAGGTACATCTGACTTAATGTGGTGGTAAAACGAAAACCTACAAGTCAGATCAACTTTAAGACTGGTTTCATACCTGTCGACTGCAAGGCAATCAAGCCAAATCAGCCTAAATCACTTTTATAAATAAACAAACGGACTGCCCACCTGCATCAGTAAATGGGGCTCAATTGCCATTCGCAAACCAAGTAAAGTACAAGGACTGACATTGGATAAAAAACTAACTTGGATACCACATACAACAGCGAAGAAAACACAAATCAACATGAAACTGAAACAACTGCATTTCTCTCCTCGAACGCAGGTCGGAGCTCGCAAAAGAAAACAAACTCCTAGTGTATAAATCCATATTAAAATCAACCTGCACATATGCGCAAAACCATCAAATACAAAACTACTACAACGAATCCAATTCAAAACCCTAAGGATGATATTCGACGCTCCATGGTAGGTCAGCAACGCAACAAAACATTGCACGATGACTCAGGTATAGTAGAATAAGAAATCCGCACACTTACCACCAACTACTTGATAGACTCGCAGGACACCCAAATGAACAAGTCACCCAGATGAGGAGAGACCCCTCCTCCCTGAGATTAGAAGACGACTGAGACGACAATGTTCAACTGACAATAACTAAAATACAGTAACTAATCTATATTGCCTACTGGAGTGTTGCCGCTGAACAGCTTATCATCTCAAAATGTAACAATCATCCCAATTACTTATAGCTCCTTTGGATCAGCTTGTAAATTTGCATTAGGAAATTTCAACGGTTTTTTCTCGGCGCTCTTTTTGAAAGAGCGATTGTTGAGACGTCATTTGTTACGTTTATGAATCAAAAAGTGCAGCTTTCTTTGGTGTACCCGACGTATTATTATATTGCGCCCAAAATATTTCAGTATTTGGCGCTTTATTGTATCACTCAATGTTCTTCTATCTTCAATTCTTTCTATATGGCTCAATTGGATATTCTCAGCCTTCTTTTCCAACATGTCATTTCGAAACTATCATTTGCACGAATATAAGTTTTTTTTACATTCCAACATGTAACGACAATTTAACTTAAGAAAATTAATAATAGAAAAATTATCATTACAATCAATGCCGGGTGGCCTACTAGTTCAGCCAGGGCACAAAGTTCTAATAATATAATAAAACACAATAGTAAAAGTAAACGTATCTATTATGATAAACAAAATTACATAAATCAAAAAATCTCTTGAATAAAAAATTACCAGGTACACAAGAATTATTAACACAAGTTGAATACTCAAAAATAACTTAAACAGAGTACCGGAAGTAATAAAGATCGGTGTTATATTAACTGAAGTAAAATAATAAACTTCAAACACACCAATACGATCTCAATCACTCTCGACAAATAAATAATCAAAATAAATTGGAAAACCATATATACAAAATAATTAATACTAACAAATTATCACTTACTAAATTACAAATCCGAAATCCAATGAAATGACTTCGCTGATAAAACGACTTGGAGAACAGATTGTCAAACCAAATGGAACCAATGGAAAATTCCACAGGAAAGTTACCAGATGCTTACTGCAAAAAATTAATCGTAGTAATTAACTCCCCCCCCCCCCCCCAATACATAAAGGAATAACAAAGGAATATAAGTAAGATAAAGAATTAAAGAAATAGGTAGCATTTGAATTACTGAAATTATCCAAGTAATATTAACAAACATTATTAATTAATCTATCGCACAAAAGAACTAATTAGCGCGCCGCTAGATTAACTAATCTCCCACATACACAACCAGTGTTTTTAAACTACTCAAAATTGACAATCACAAACTAATGAAAAACTACAGTAATTCAATACCTACTAAGAAAGAAAGTAGAAATTGAAATGAAAAATTAGGATTGGGATATAGAAAAACATCTACAAAACAATCACAGAAGAAGGATTAAAAGGATACTGGTTGAAACAAGGTTAATAGGTAAACCCAGGATCGGTTTAACTATGAAAATGTTTTCAAATAACAGAAACATAAAGATAATACGCAAAAATAAGCAAAATATCGCGGTAATCAAGACTAACAAAATAATATGAGGGAAATTACCCTTTAACATAAAGGAACATAGGGCTAAATAAACTATAACTAATGATAATTATAAAAAATATGTTGAAAATAAATGAATTAAATAACAATTCACAAAAAATTGTTACGAACAGTCTGAACAGCATGTGCAACTACTGATCATACAGTCGGCATCTCTTTGTTTCAATGTGAGTTTGCTATACATTGGTAAGTTGCGCCATTTCAGCATCTGAGCATCCGCCTATATTGATTAACAGTATGCCTAGATAAAAGAATCTCTCCACTACTTGTAAGTTATTCGTCTGGTCTACGCCTCTTGAGTTGTTGTTTGGCATATCTAGTTATTATCATTTTGTGTTGTCTCTGTCAATTTTCTATTCTACCTCTTTGCCGACTTCTTCTATTTTATTAATTAGGTAGGTATATATTCTTCCTCGATATCACCCGATCATTCATCTGTGAGTTCTCTGACTATTCATTCAGATATTGTTTAGTATGGGATTCAGGATATGTTGTCGGGCTTCCTTTTGCAAGCAGAGGAACTTTGACAACTTAGAGTTAATCTTCACTTTAGCACAATTGTTTTGATATGGGTGTTTGATTAGATTGGTCAGGTGTTATGATATTCCCATTTCAGTGAAAATTGTTTATAAACCCTACCATCGCCCGTAGTGGAAAACCTCGTTATGTCGTTATAGTTCAGGAAACAAACCTAAGTTTTCAAATTAAGTTCTCTGGAAGTTGGCACAGATTCAGTACATCTTGCATGATGCAGGCCTGTTATTGTGGTTTTGGAGAAGAAAATATTCTTTTATATGTTCTAAAGTAATGTCCAACGTTACTTTGATACCATGTGTGGGTAATTGTTTTATTATTTTTTACATAGGTCTCTGTCCTTGTTGTGTGAAAAAGGACATACAATGAGCTTGTCCAATTATTTGGCCACTCGTAGGTCTGCAATGTTGTTTTGTATATTGTCAACATTACTTAGATTCCCGTTTCATCAAGATCATGTTTAATATAATGATACCTTCTCCAGCGGATTTATTTCATTTTACTTTTGTTAAGTCAGCTTTTACCTGTCGTTTAGTGATCTCAGATTGTAAATCAAAAACTTTGAGTTTCTCCGACGTTAATCTCTTTCTGTAACCTTGCTAGTGATAGCAGGATCAGAAAGAGACCTACCACACAAGTAGGCATGGAAATTAACGAAGAAAAAACAAAGGCCACGATAGTAGTAGCAGGAGAACGAAGGCACAATATCGTAAGTGACCAAATTAATATAAATATCTAAGAACACATATCAACAGCAACTGTGTCAACAGTCACTGTGGGAAAAACTTAAAACGCTATAAAAACACCTTTTTGAAAAAATAAAATTACCGAAGAGGTAGTAGTAGTGATTTTCATAGCTCTAGTTTACGAAAGCGAATCGTGGACGATCACAGAAAAGTAGAAGTACAGACAAGTACAGAAATAAGGTTCTAGAAAAAAATAAAAGGAAAAATAAGGCAAGACAGGATCAGAAATACAACATACAGAGAACAAATGAATGTAAAGTCAGTAGAACTCGTGATATAAGAGAGGTAACTAGGATGGCTAGGTCATGTACGTAGAATGAAAAATGACGAAGTAAACTTTCAAAGGAAGACCAGAAGGAACGAATAGGGTGGGAAGACCAAGAAAGACGTGAACAGAAGGGGCAAAAGTAGCAGCGGAACAGAGAAGGCTAGAATGGAATACACCGGGACAGAATGCGCAAGACTGAAAAGAATGGAAAAAGTGAAGCCAAAAAACTCCAAGGAAAGAGTACCATCAAGTCTTACACCTAACGGTAGAAAGTGCTAGTGGATATTCTTTTCCTTCGCCAATGGATACGATTAACCTTCTGTCCAGCATGCGTACTGAGAGGACTCGAGGAATTCGCACCACAAGTTAACAAGTAGTTGTCGGCTTAGACTTCGGCCAAAGACAGAAGACATTTTACTTAGTAAACTTAATACTATTTTTATGATATTCATTTAATTTTTCTTCTTTCTTGTTATTTTCATTAATGAGTGTATTTGGGCTCCGTGCTAAATTTTGTGAATAATTTAAGTTAATCTTCGAGTAGTACAGATTATAAATTTAATTTTTATTCAATTTCAGCAACGACGGCTGCACCTTCCGATGAACCAGCTGCGACAACGGAATCTGATGTTGAAACACTAGACGTTGACGTTATTGTTGATAATAACAATGAAAGACTACTTCTTCAGTAACTGCTACTGACAAATAAGGTTTAGGACGCTTATTAAAAAGTTTGCAATAAATTTAGTTTATATTAATTCTGTTCATTTATTCCTGTGTATGGTTGGGCTATTATAAATGGCTTACCTTGTAATTAGTCAATTAAATGCTTTAATAATGTAACAGGATTGCTAAACAATCTTACATGGGTTCCAATTGCTGGACTGTCAATAGGGATCTGAACTTCAAAAAGTACAATTTAATTGTTACTAAAAGAGATTTTATTACGGGTAGGATAAATTTTCTTTATTTCTGGAATGCAGCATTGGAGAACCTGGTCGTGGAAACGAACACGTGGAAGACCACAAATGAGATGGGCAGATGACCTGAACTGGATGAAAAGTGTCCAGAACCGAAATCAATGGCGCCAAATGAGAGAGGCCTATGTCCAAGAATGAACGACATAGGGCTAACGAAGAAGAAGAAGAAGAACGATACATTTTAACATTGATTCATCCTCCCACAGAAGAACATCCAGGCGTTGTGTAAAGGTAAATGGTATTCCTTTTCAATTCGAATGGAAACAACAAATAGGATAAAAAGAGGTAGGCAAAACAAGAAACATTATGTGGAAAGTCTGAATGGAAGATGCTGCTGCAACACAATTTTTAATTTTTTTTTTTGATTCCTTCAAAAGGTTGAATCAAAACAGCAAGAAACCTGCAACTTCCTACATACTGTAAAATCAGTTTGTATAAGAGATTAAAAAAACTCGATAAGCTTTTAAAGTGAAGAAAAGGAAGATAAGTCATAGTAAACGACATAAAAAATGAGATAAAATTTAAGAAACAAGTTCATTTATTATTGAGGTACCTTTACTAAATCAGCTTATTATACAACAAAGGTTTTATACCAAAATTTATATATGTTATGTATTATTGTGAACACAGTGTATTCTAGAGAAGTTTTAAAAACGATTTGCTTATTACTTGTAATTTTGCTACCAGAGCATTTGGATTTTTCCAAAATAAATACCGAAAGAAAAACAACCTTAACATTATTTCCTATACTTATCAGTTATTTAACAACTTTTACTAACATTTTTTTTTCGTGCTTAATAAATACAATTGCGTTACAGATAAGTCCGTTTGATTTAATTTAGTTACTAATATAAAAAAATCGAAAGTATCACATATGTGCACTTTACTACTTATTATTAATTAACTTTTTATTTTATTATAAAGATTAATAGTTCTGAACACTCACTACACCTTAATTAACGGAGTATTTTTTTTTATTCATCGGCACTTCACTTCGTCAGGAGGACGTGATTCTCGTAAAGTTGCCATTCATTTCATTCTTGTAGCTATCCTAACATTAAACATTCTTATTCGCTATTATTCACTGCATCATAATGCGCAAACTTCAGAAAGACCTGTTCCAATGTCGTTTGGCTAAAACTGTATTCTTCGATATCCAAATCTTGTTTTACTGCAACAAGGGTTAGCACATACGCTTAATACACAAAAGTATTTTAACATCAAAGTATGTTTCAAGGTTACCTTTTTCTAATTCTGAAAAACAGTTAGCTAAAGAAGGAACACTTTGTTGTGGAACACTGAACACTAGACGGTCCGCAAAACTTTCCTCTAGCACAGCTGCAGGAAATAGACCATTTACAAATTCCTTAAGTTCTCTTAATCTATCAACTGTTGTGGTTGTAGGTGTTCGATCACCACCTTTCAGTTTCATTTCTAAAGTGTAACCAGCACCATATAAATTTTTTAAATGCTGAGTCGAGCCCAAGCATCTACAATTATACCAGTTTTATTAAAAGCCTTCTTTTTAAAAAAATCAAGTTTGATTTACCTCAATTCCCCTTTGACCATAATACCAACCCTTGAACAAAGGGCATCTGCTTCCTCCATTGAATGGGTTGTAAGAATAGCACCCCTCGTACCCTAAAATTTATGGTTAGACACTTCTCTATCAAAATATACCAGGAAAAACCAACCTGAAAGCTTGCTAAAATTGTGTCCCATAGGAACCTTTTGCTACGGGGATCCATTCCCGTACTTGGTTCATCTAACAGAACAATTTTAGGATTTCCAACCATGGCCATAGCGAATGATAATTTACGACGAGTGCCCCCTGAACAATGCTGGGTTTGTTTCGAGGCGTGCTCTTCTATTTGCAAGCCAGATAAGTACAATTCTACCACCCTGGAACACCAACTGTTGGTAAATTCACCAGAAGAAGAAAATTTAAAGGGCGCTTACCTAGGAATGTTTTTAAAAGGAACTCCACGTATAGCAGCGTAACATTCAAGATGTTCCTTGACCGTAATGTTCTTCCATAAAGCATCATGCTGGGGGCAATAACCCAGCAACTGGAAAGCTTCATCTAAGCTGCAGGTTATATTCTTCCCTCCAATTTGGACCTTAACAATTTCTAAACGTTAGAAGAACAATTTACATGAAGCGGAAGAACTTACCCTTCCTCTAGTTGTTGCTTCTTCAGCGATGATTATCTTCATGGTTGTAGTTTTTCCAGCACCGTTATGACCTAGCAAACCAAATACTTCACCAGCATCGATTGCTAGCGACAAACTCTTCACAGCCACTTTGATCTTCGATTCTTCATCCTGCTTGCAGCACGTTTCACAAAGCTTACTTCGCTTCCTCCTGTACTCTTTGTGTAAGTTTTGAACGAGAACCACAGGCGCACTTTGAGCAGGATTGTTAATAAGATCCTTCACTTTTTGCCTTTCTGTCTTCACATCGTCGTCTTCATTCTCTCCAATATCACTCAATTCACTACTGTCATCGGGTTTAACAGGTTTTTCTGCCTGTAATTAAAATATCAAGATACTAGTCCACGGTTACCACATTGCTACGATGCCAACTTACGCGAAAAACTTTGAAAGCGTCACTCACTCTTCCTCCAGCCTTAACAATATCTAAAATTAAAAGTACAAAGAACCATATGGGTAGATGCAATAAAATTCCCACGATCATCACGATTATTTCATGGGTCATGTAGTCGGCTAGTGTAATCGCGGTGCAGCCTCGGTACTCGGTGCACATTTGATAAACTCGCTGTATGTAATAAACAGCACCGTATGGTATGTACATGGTGTTTACCAGAGAAAAGAATACATGAAGGACATATGCAGCCTTTCCTCCTAAAGTTGGATAAAAGAAATTAAGTTTATAAAAATTACAAGGAACGGTGCAAACTTACCTATGCCAAACATATCTAAACTGAACACCAGAAAGAAAGGAATAAGCCCAAACAATGTTACTATGTTGGGCAAAATCGACAGGGCCGAATCCATTTTATCAAAGATGTAACTAATACACGCTATAAATAATATAGAGGCGGGACAATGCAACAGTAGTAATATTCCTAAAGTACTTAAGGCAGGCCAGCCCCTTAACGAAGGTATATCGAAGAGTAAAATTATTATTAAAAGTGCGGCACATATAAGCATCATCAGTGCCACTAAAACTACGAAGTACGTCACGAAGTACATGGTAAATGACAAACCATTTACTCGTAGCTGATTCTTTGCTTTTATCTGGAAGTATAGGTTGTATTAGTTATTTAAAACAAAGATTTGCTTGGATATACATACTTCGCGGTCATAAACCATATCTACGGCTAAACTACAGGGTACTAAAATAAACATCATTCCTAAGAAAATAGAAGTTGAAAACACTCCAACATCGAATTCTTCCGGTTGACTGGTTTGTTGGAAGGGATACACGCCTATTTCAATCGGTTGCCATTCCGTAGCTTTGCCCTCCATTAGAAATCTACAACATGATTGGGAAAAATTAAATAACAAGTGCCTTAAGTAGACCTAAGATTTTGATTTGTAAAGTGATAGCACGTCATTTGCATTTGTTACATTTCGGTTTGATTTAAAAATAGATATAATCCGAGAGATTTCGACGTAGATCCTTGCTGAAGTAGGTGAGATTTTCAGGACGGGAAAATGTGAAATTTTCCCTCTTTCAGTTACTAGGTAAAGCATAGGACTTTAGAGACTGCGATGTTTGGTACGAGAAATGTTCTTTTCCAAGCGTGGAAGTTCATTGGGTTCGGCGAAATTATAATTCAATAATCCATGGCTGCAAGCTTAGGTCTCGCCCAATAAATAAACAAATAAACAAATAAAGGTATGCTTCAAGGCGTTTCTAAATTTTGATTAAACATTTGAAAGGAAGTGGTGAGCATGGATCTTTGGGAACTTTTCAAAGCCAAAATTCTTCAACATCAAAGTTTAGTAAGTTGATTTAAAACGTTGTGGAATCGAAACTAGAGGTAGCATATGAAACAGAAAAGAAGAAAGTAAGTGGTGGTGAAAACTGGCGAATCACTATTGGGCTTCTTTGCCAAATTTTGAGTATAGATTTAAGGGCTTTTAGTGGTCAAGAATCAGCTGAACTCATGCTATAATTGAACTTTTGGGGATGTTTTCTGAAGGTTTTTGTGAAGAAACTCTTAGCATTAAGCAGCTTTAAGCCCTTTGTACAGAAGATATTAAGCAAATCTTCATTTTGGTGGTTATATTTCAATAACCACGGCAATAATCTGAAAAGTTCCTGAAATATTTGAAAGGAAAGCTAAAGAAAATTAATAATTTAAAAATTGTTCTCATTGTCTAAAATAATGTATGGTATTAACCCGTATAAGTCATATTATTACCAATGCAATAGCAGGAATAGCTTCCAAACATACATTAGCTCGGCCTTGCATCTTCGTATTATGAGTTACCTATTTTCTTCGCTAAAGGGATCAAGCATATTGAAGAAGAAAATGAAGCGATTTTCAATCCAACTTAAAGGGTCTTCGAAAAACACAATTCTGAACCTCTTACAGACAGGAAACGCATTAGTCTTTAGAGACACAAAATAAATACTAAGACAACTGCAACTGTCCATTTAGCTATGCATGTATACAAGTAACATTATTGAAAAAATAATGCTAGCCAGAAACGGGAAGTGAAAGGTTCCACGAGATTACCTTGTTCAGTGTTCACTTTAGGGGGAAGGTAGTGGATTGGATTCTTCAGATGGAGAGTAGGGGGAAAATAAGATAACTCTTGTGGAACAGCAGATAAAGGAGCCTCTCACAATGACAGCTTAAAAAAGTAAAATGGCAATTATGTATGTTAGGGGCGACTAAAATGAACTTGGCAGAAGATAAAACGTAATCATCCACCCACTTAGTAAATGTAATTTCTGAACTGCTAATTACCCTGAATTGTATATTTTGACCACAAACATCAATTGCGTTGATTATAAGTCGAATTAAATGTTAAGTATTTGCTTATGATTTATGATTATCAAACAGATATTGTTAGCAACTGTTAAGTTTCAGGATCGAGCTTCTTTCCATAGTTTGTTCGGGAAGTTGGCTTCCTGCCAGCAATGTAAGTTAAAGTCTGGCCATTTACTTATGTTCTTACAAAACAGGTGGGAAGGTTTCTTTAGATATAGCATACTGTCTAAAGTAATAGCAAAATTAAGATTGTTCTCATAATTCCAATGTTGTTTCTTTGAAAATACCATTACCAAAACTCAGCAAACATTTTAAAGTAGTATTCCAATAATACATAATAAATGATAAAGACACGGAGAAGTCCTAATCAATGAGGAATGAAAAATTGAGTTGTTAATTATGTAGCCCCCAAATTGAATTTTACAGAAAGGCCGTATTGAATAACCCTCAAAATACTATCACGTTTTGGACAGTTAAAGCAGATTTTCGGTTTCAACATTTAGTTTAAGAAGCGATACCTTTTAGGCTTTTTAGAGAGAACATTCACGACAAAGCACCGAAACAAAGCCGAGAGTTCCAGGTTTGAACCTGGCTCGGAAACCAGACATGTGGTCTACCCAGTTGTTGCCGTTAATTAGCGACCCAAACTCAGTGGTTGAAGAAGGTAAGGTAGGCGCTTGTTGAAAGCTTAATCGCTACCACATCATGTCATATGCTTAACATGTGAGATATGTATCAGGTGTGAAACTAGATTAGCAAGTCTTAACCCTTTCAGAGTATAGTGCCTTACCTTTTTATTGGAAAAGCTAACCACTGATGAACGTATAGCTCATGCAATACTGTTGTATAAGACACTTTTGAAAATAAACAAAGCACCAAAATATCTATAGAAGAGAACAGTAGGAACCCTGTAAAAACGTTGGATTGGATTAGATCATAGGCTCCGATCTTTGGTTAACTGTAGAAGAGAATCTGCGATCTTCGAAAGAAATCTGATAAAATTGCCTTTTTTTTATGGTTCTGATAGATGAATCAGCAAGATTAAGTTTAGACAAAACAAAACTGTTAAAGTAGAGGCGATACATTTGAAACCTCGAAAATGGCTAGTCAATTTAGTCATGCAGATGACTTGGTTCTCCTAACAGAGGGTGCCGAAGGTCTCCTGTAAAATTTCGGAATATAAAAGGAGCAATTGGCAAAATTTGGCGTAAAGATTAACACTGCAGTATATACGGTGTTTTGGTGCGTTTCTTTTAGACCAGATATCAAGTAAGCAAACGGTTAAGTTTAAATATTTTCTTCTTCTTATGGTTGCAGCCTAGGTTGATTGCTTGTCTATTAATTTAGAGTGGAAATTCTAAGAGCCTTATTAGCACCTAGACAGAAATCTAAACCTAATTCATGGATTGATATCATCCTGAAGTATTGTTAGGTTAAAGATTGTCAAAAGTATTGGTAAGAGACTCAGTAGTAAATAAGAAATTAAATAAGATGTTCATCAGTAAGTACCAAATAAACAATGAAAGGAAAACGAAAATTAATTAATCCTGTTGGTTCCAGTGCAGGTCGTCGTTTCCGTTAACAACCAAACAAAAAAACAGGGTTAAACTGTAAAATGAAAATTCTCAGAAGGATGAAGGAAGTTACGAAGCTTGACAAGATACATAATGAAAACACTGGAAGGTTAAAGTTCGACGTAGTCGATGTAATTACAGTAAAAAGATTTGGGAAATGGATATTGGTAAGGTGGACGTAGAGGCAGGACCTAATAACCCTTAGAGGGGGAGATCACTTGAGCAAATGAGAAGTACATAGAGGTAAATTAAGCGGATGCCTGTGGAAATATGAAAGCAGCACATCTTAACCTTTACACCAAATGGACAGCATTATGGGTGGGGTAGTATTAACATGTTACATTTGTTTAATTAGCTCAGTAAATTTTAGAATTACAACTGAATGGGAAGTATTTCAATATGTAGCTTGATTGTACAGCAAGGTGTAGAAGTAATGACTACTGCGCCTTGCAAATATGCAGCCCATCTATCACCAGTCCGGCTACAATATGTTTGAAACTGCTGAGTGAAAGCCGGACTGGTGATAGATGGGCTGCATATTTGCAAGGCGCAGTAGTCATTACTTCTACACCTTGCTGTACATTACTTCTAACGTTAGTAAAGGGCAGCATTTTGAAAAATTAATTACTTACCTGTATATGGTATTATCGATAAGGTTGATGATAATGGGCAGACTATGCTGGAGAGTATCATTATAAATTACTGTTATATTAATATTGGGAAAGTCGAAAACATTGATATTTAAGGCCGTCATATGAGGTGCCATATCTAACAATAATGAAAAGCTGCCGTTATACATTTGCACCTTGTTATAACTAACTTCCTTCAATGTATGTATGAAAGCATCCAAATTATTTTCAGTTCCATTATGTATCAGCAAATTCGTTTCGTTGCCGTACGTTTTTGCATTTAAATACAACACATTCATTTTATGTTGTGTGCTTTGCATGCTATTCAGATATAAACCGATTGCTGCTAAACCAAGTGGTAGCATGATCATAAAATAAAGCTTCTGAATATCTCTCACTAATCTTAGGACCCTTAAAGACAATAAGGCTATGAACGTTTGTAGAATATTTGGGTTAGCTTCGATTTTTTCTAAACCTAGGCCTACTATTGGGGATTTTGTTTCGCAGATTACTTCTAGGCCACGTAGTTGCATATCTCCTGTACCTCCTAAAATAAAAAACAATTTTATAATGTTTGGTCTTTGGGGAAAAGGTAATGCCTTCATTTGAAATACGAGGCATTAAAGGGACTGAAGAAATGGAGAAGTCGGAAAGAAGAGGAAGAAGCTGAAAGGTAGAACGACAATGACGGAGAAGGGACAAAGAATGAAGAAGAAACATAAAGGAAGGCAGAGAGAGTGGATAGAAAGAAGGAAGAAAGAAGGGGCATGGAAGAAGAGGTCGGATAAGAAGAAGAAAATGGGAAGAACGAATAAAACCATAAGAAAGGCAGAAGAAGTAGGTAATTAAAAAAGAGAAAAAGCAGAAGGATAAAATAAAAGAAAAGAAGGAAGAACAAAAGGAAGGATGAAAGGAAAGAGGTTAATCTTTTTTACCTCTTCCATCAGGATGATTCGAATTGTTTTCATTTTGCAAAGATTGATAGCTGGTGCTTTTGCTTTGTAAACTCAAACTCCTACTAAGTGCTCGATTTCGCACCATTTTCTTTGATAAATTTTCAACGGAACCTTCGGTTTCCTCATCCCTTTCTAAATGAAGAAATACCTCCTCCAAAGTAGTCATGGATACCCCATAACTTGAAATGCCTGTTAATAATAACGAAATAAGGTGAGTCATTAACTTAGTAATTTTAGGTTATTACCCAATTTTCCACAGCTGTTGATTTCATGTTCGATTGCCGAAAACAAAGCGGCAAAATTGTTAACAGCATTGTGGGGCAAAATGAAACTCAGCTCTCGTCCATGACGTCGGGCTTTTTCTGCCTTTGGTACATGCGACATTACCAGTTTGGCTATAGCGTGCTCTCGACTTATTCCTAAAAATTATTAAACATTATTCATCTAACTAACCTTTTGTCAATGATTAAAGAATAAGAAATTAAAGTTTTCCTCTTAGCTTACCATCCAATACCAAGGTGAGATGATATCCTATTCCAAATTTATTTTTCAAGAATAGAGAACTTCCACAACATCGGAGTTTGCCTTTTGACACGACTGCTTTTCTGTCAGCTGTAGCAAATACATTTTATTTAGGAGCTACAAGGAATAACAGCAATATGTGGCTAAATTTTGGAATAACAGTGCTTGTTACATGCGTGTTCTTTCAACAACATTCGCTTACCTAAAATGTCAGCTTCGTCCATAAAGTGAGTTGTTAACAAAATTACTTTTCCGTGTCTTCGGTTTTGTAAAACCGACCACATGTGCCTTCTAGAATATGGATCCACACCAGCTGTGGGTTCGTCCAGAATTATTATCTACAATAAACGTCAGTAACAACAAAATCTCAAGGGCTGCTTTAGGATTTTACTACCTTTGGATCACCGATAACAGCTATACCAACAGAAAGTTTCCGCTTTTGACCACCACTTAAATGTTTTGCAAAACAGTCAGCTTTGTCACTTAGATCTATGTCTTTTAATGTTCTAGTCACTTCGAAATCTCGTATACTGGAGGATATGCCCTGTTGGATTAATTATTTCAGTATGTTCTTAGTGCAATACCAGAGGTAAGTGTAAAATTGCCGAAAAAATTAAAAGGCAACCAAGTAAAATGGTACAGCCATGTAACCAGGAAAAAACATCCAAACTTACTTTAGGAACAAATTAGAAGGAAAAAGGGGTAGGGGAGGTTGTGGAGAGTGCTAGGAAAAGAGAAAGGAGCGCTTAGAAAATGGTTTGATGAAGAATAGGAAAAGGAGAAGATGAAGGAAATGAGTAAAGGAAAAAAGCTACAATAAACTGAAGAGGATGAAGTTGAAGTTACCTTCACAGCAGCAAAAAATTCCAAATGTTCTTTTGGTGTTAAGTTATCAAAAAGGATATCGTGTTGTGGGCAAACGCCAGTCATTCTTCTAATCTGGTCCAAATCATCTGCATTTCTGTATGAATTTAATATTGTAGAATTTTATATTAAGTAATTCAAAAGTATTGAGACTTACCTGATGTCGTACCCAAAGATGTAAGCAGTACCTGAAGATGGTGCGGTAAGGCCCGTTAAGATATTAAAAAGTGTTGTTTTTCCTGCACCATTGTGTCCTAAGATGGCTGTGATTTGGCCTTCATATATGGTTAAGTTTATGCCATTGACGGCTTTAACTTCGGCTTTTCGGCAATGCTAAAAAGAAGTCAACCTCGGAATTTCGATATATTGGGTAATTGGGCTAAACATTTACATCTATGCACATGCACATCGATCGTTGATACCTTATTGGTCTTCACTGTTATTACGTCCATAGAAGGGATATGAGAATTATTCGAGAGATGGATAGTTCTTTGAACCCCAAAACAAAGAATAAAGGAAGAGCAGAAGTAGGATTTGAACAAACCAAAAAAAAAAAAAACAAATAGAGGGATGTGTAAAAAGTATACGTATACTGTTCCAACATTCGGCTGTACGATTCAGGAGAATTTCCCATGGGATTCAAGCCCACATTGTTTCAAATTTAAAGGTAGGCAATAACCACATCACTCTTGGCCCATTTCAAACGGATAGCTTGCTACTGAAGGCTCACTTAATTCTATCACACCAACTGATTGTAATTAATGTTAAGAAGACCAACTTTTTGGATTTTACGCTGGGTAACAAGGGACGAAAATGAAGGGCGAAGTTCTTTCTGGATATTTCAGTTAGATGATTTTGCATAACCATAATAGATTAATTATTTTACTACAAATTTTCATAGTTAGTTTGTTACACTCATAAAAAAGTAAAAGTTTAACAGAATGGAGGGGTGAATGCAGTATTGTTCCTTTATTCGGCTATATTACAGCCTAGGCAGATGAAATAAACCCATATTAATCCGAACACTAAAGGTTTGCCTTGCCCATACAGCAGGTTTGCTCAATTCGATTTGCCAATAAAAGCATTTTGAAGGCATTTTTACAAAATCAGTTAATTACTGACTGAGCTCAGAAAGACCACTTTGAGATTCTGCATTTAGTAGTTTATAGTTATTATAAGACAGAACAATGAATTCCTACACTTTCTTACTAAAACGTTTCTAAATAGAGGTACACCAACCACGTGGAAAGGGTTTCATGGCTTAAAAGAAGGAAGATTAGAACTGAGAATTAATGCTATGTGTAGAATAAATGGAGGTAAGTTGATAGAAAACACGTATTCTTTAAGTTATATAGCTCGAGAGGCTCACTCGAAACTCTAAACCAGGGCAGATGTTTATTGGAATAAATCTACTTCGTTCCTAATAGTAAAACTCAAGCTAGCCCATAGGGTCACTTCATTCAGAAGTGTTTTTAATAGATTAACTCATTAAAATAGATGTTAAGAAGTGCCCTTTAAATTTTACCTTCAGAAATAATAAGCAGAAGGTTACTGGGTTTCGTTAATGAAAAGGTTGGGCAAAGGAATTCTCCTTCACTACATGAAAGTTGTCGTTGCTATAGTGGTTCTTCAATGTTGATTTATTAGCCCCATTTAAGGGCCATTATTGGGGGAAGGCAGAAGAAAGTAGAAAGGTGAATTGAATAGAGGGAACGAACCAGCTCAATGAATTGTCGAAAAGTACCTGCTGATCTAGCGTTAGTTTATATAGTTAAGGAGGATCACTTCAAACTGTTTAACCAGGGATTATTATTGTCGGTGAAATTCTGAACCAACAACTTCCCAATTGTTTTAGTAGGTTAGGCATAATTAGATTTAATAGGTCTCTGAAGAGAAATTCCATTTTAAATAAAATCGAGTGGAAAAGCTACTTATGTACAACAATAAAACTTTTTTGTATTTTGAAGGCTCGAACTTGGTGGTCCTAGTCAAAATATTGTGATGTCGGTCAAATACCCTTGTAGATCGAGCATTGGATTTTCAGTATAAAACTTCAGAATGTCAGTAATAAATGTATGTTCGAGTGTCCTGGATTAATACAGAATACAAATAAGGAAACATCGGTCAAAAAGCAGATGCAAGAAGAAACCAGATTCATAGCCGGGGAGACTACTACTACTACCGGGTGATCAACGGAATTTATAATTAGAGTACTATTTATTACGGGCAATGAGTAATAATAACTATGACTCTCTTAGTAATGGCGAACCCACTTACTGACCAAGCGATCCTAGAAATCTCCCTGACCTCCTGGACTTCTAGTACAAATAACTGCATAATGGAATCCAACTGTTGCCTCGCATCTGACCACACTCCAGTTATAACGAGCATAAGTACTATGGTTATTCAAAAATCACCCCCACCTAAACTAATCACGTGAAATACCGATTGGACCTCCTTCCAGCCACATAGAAGAAGTAAACCTCAAGCTGCGACTCAATGCCCCTGCAGACCTTGATGAAGCAACGCCGTACTTCACCCAAATAGTTCAAGAAGGAACCTGGAAATTAACTCCATAAAACGAAAAAAACACAATAAATATGCACATTCGCCAGTTGATAGCCGACAAACGCCATGCTAGACGAATCTGGCAAAGGTCACGAAACGTAGCAGATCAATGTATCTACAATAGACTACGCCGAGAACTAAAAAAGGCCCTCAAGAATGTACAAAGTAACACCTTTGAATACTACATTACTATAGTATCTGCAAATGGCCATATGCTCTGAAACGCAACAAAAAAACTAAAAAGACCACAGACACCTACACCTCCTATCCACCAACCAAATGGCAAGTGGGCTCATTCGGATAAGGAAAAGGCAGATGTCTTTGCTTCATATCTAACTGATGTGATTTACATCCCAGCCAGACCATACTGACCAAGAAATAGAAAACTTTATCGACGCACCCTGCCAAATGTCTCCACCTATAAAAGCCTTCTCACCCACGGAAATGAAGGAAGAAATCAAACTACAAAACATACGCAAGGCCCCAGGATATGATCTCATCACTAGACAAGTACTTAAACACCTGCCTAAGCTGCCATAGTTCTCCTAACAACCATATTCAATGGCATGCTTCGGCTATCATATTTTCCTACAATCAGGAAGTATACTGAAATAAGTATGATCCTAAAACCAGGAAAGCCTCCACAAGAACCGTCGTCTTATAGACCCATTAGCCTGCTACCCATCACAAGCAAGGTTTTTGAAAGACTTTTACTAAAAAGATTATTACCGATTTCTTAACTCTATTCCTCAATCACCAATTTGGATCCCGAGAACACCATTCTACAACGCAACAAGTCCACAGAATCGTTAACGCAATCTCCTGAAGTCTTGAAGATAACAAATTTTGCAACGCGGCCTTCCTTGATATCTCCCAAGCCTTTGATAAGGTCAAATCAAATCTATCTAACAGAAATTTCTCTGTTAAAAATTCAGATCAACATACTTAATTTCTACTTTATTAAATCCGGAGTCCCCCAGGGTAGTGTATTGGGACCACTGCTTTTCTTCATATACACAGCCGATCTACCTGAAACTGACAACACAGAAATCGCCTGTGTTGCCGATGACGTGGCAGTCATTGCCATGAACGAGAACCCCTTAAACGCTTCCGTGAACCTATAAAGCCATCTCAACCTACTCCTAGACTGGTACACCAAATGGCGAACAAAAATTAACTCAACTGAATCAGTTCAAGTTACATTCTCTACGAGACATGAAGTATGCCCGCCTGTAACGATGAATAATGAGCAACAAAGTACCTTGGCCTTCATCTCGATCAAAGGCTCACTTATAAAAAGCACGTCCAATACAAAAGAAGACAACTTGACATGAAATTCGGACAAATGCAATGGTTTCTCTGCAGAAAATCAAAACTCTCGCTGAACAACAAATTACTGCTTTATAAAGCTATACTGAGGCCCATATGGTCCGACGGTCTCCAACTCTGGGATGGGCGAAACCGACAATGATCAGTACCATCCAAAGATTTCAGTCCAAAGCGCTACGGGTTATCACAAACGCTCCATGCTATGTGAGCAACCAGACACTTCATAACGACCTGGAGATTGCGTTTGTCTCAAGCGAAATACTGAGAATGGCTAACTACTAGAGCAAGCAGATGGCAAATCACGCAAACGACCTAATAGAGCAACTCTACACCAATGACCCTACCACACGAAGATTCCACAGAACATGGCTCCAGGATTTACTACACCAATGAAATAGCAACGGAGAAGGAGAAACATTCCTGAATTTTTCCCTTGCAAACTTATACCTTATATCACATTTACTTAATACTCTGCATAGATGTAGATTGTATAGGTAAATAAACATATCTTGCCAATTAAAAAAACAAAAAACTAAACTGGGGAGCTAAACTGGGGCTAAAATCTGAGGTAAACGGACAACAGATGGTAAGCTATGACAGAGCAGTGGAGTCCTTGGTTAGGAAAAAAATTAAGTAGACGATATTAAACGAACGTCATGATTAACATGGACAAAAAGTAGAAAATGGAAAGGTTTGTACGGAATTAGCAGAGTCCAAACGTGAGGGTGGGTAAAACAGTGAGAAGAAGAAGAGGGACATTTTTAGTAATAACAGTAATTATTAATGTTAGAGTAATCTAACAGCTATTTGATCAGAAATAAATTAGCAAAATTTTAGGGAACTTTGATAATAAGGATAAATTATGTAGTGTCTCCATATTATTACGGTCCTAAGAAGTGTTACTCAACAATACGAAAGTAAAAATGTGACTTTGATCCCCTTAGCTGGCAGCCAGACCGTAATTACGGATCTCCTGGATAATAATGCTATACGTTTAAATAAATAAATACGAAAGTGACGTAATACATAAATTGTTAAAAGTGCAAAATTTGAGTTTTAGGAAAACAAACGCTTTCAACTTGCTTAGCAAAAAATAATCAAATGACTTACCTGAAAAGACTTGTGTAAGTCAACGATCTTAATGGCTTCCCTTCCTTTCATCTCCCTTGGCACTTGTTCTATATCGGAATTAGTTTCTTCACCATTGGTTAGGGAAACTGCTGAGTTACCATTAGCCAACGGAACCTAAATTTATTTATAAGATACTTAGAACTCTTCAGCTTATTGACTGTTAAAAAATTAAACTTACCCTAACACTTCGCTTCCTGCACCAGTACGAAGGTTTAAAGCAGAAAAATGGTGGTCTTTTCGTACCATGTTCACCTAAAATAATTTTTTGTCATTGCAGAAACTTCCTAACTTTACAAAATGAAGAATTTAAAGGTGATACTACATACTTGGTATTACGCTGTCTAAGTAAAACGCTAGGAAACCATACAAGACAATATCCAATGCCATCATTATTAAACTGCCACCAAAAGGCATTCCTGGCCCTGACCATAAATTATTGAAATTTACGCCAACACCAGATAAATCCATCACCAAAGCCTACAAAGCAATTTTGCGTACTAAAGGAATTACGACTTAATTTAATTCAAACTAAAGTTATTGCTCGGTTAGATCACGAAGGCTTACCTTATCCATCGCTAACGCGAATCCAGTAGAACTTATAACAGACACGAACCAAAAAACTGTCGAACTAGAATTATCAACGAACACTTGTATGAAATAAAATAAGCTTAATATGTTTATCATGAAGTTTCCCAAAATTCCAGCAGTCTAAAAATAATTAAATCTTATGTAATTGCATATTGAAACAAAATAAAGGTTAGTTACCCTTGATTTGTCGAAGAAGGGGGTTATCATAAACCCGAACATGATTATTGATAACGAATATAGCAGCACTAGTAGAAAAATTAACAACATGTTGGTGTTTTGAAATACTCGAAGAGAAAAAAGAAGTACGCAGCAGACGGTTGTTAAAAATAATACGAAAGCACCGTATATGATGAACCATGATAACCTGGAAAAAAGGGTTCGGTTTACTTTGGTATGCAGAGGTTTTGTCAAAAAGAACATGTCAAGGTGGCTGTGAAATTGATTATAAGTTATGCCACCACAAACTTCACTGGGAATCAGAACGTGTTATCCATACGGAGCGTTTATAACAATAAAGGTGGCTGTGAGCCTCCTATTCTAAATTTGAGTGCAAATATTTGTTTTAATAATTAAAAGTATAAACATTACAGGATGCAAACGTTTCTTCCACAGCTCACTTGATATGTTTTTTTGTAATCCTGTATTAGCAATATTTTATTGTTTGCTACTAAGTTGTTCCAGGAAGGCTTACCAAAACACAGAATCCTTTAATCCCATGATTTTCATCCCTTCCTTGATTTTATTTTCCTTTTCGCCAACAATAAGTATTAGGAGATATGCAACAAACTGTGATAATGCCATAACCATATAGAGTGGAATCACCACCCTGAACACCACCATCCAATTTCCAGTAAAAGCTTCTTTAGGGAACATTTCTAACAGTAAATGAGGCACAAGCGTGTCGTTTCTGCCAGTGTCATTCTGAAAATAGAATAGTCAACCATTAGATGCTAACGTATACGTGTATTCTAAAACGTTTACAAATTCAACATTAACTAGGGATTCCTATCTGTGCCGTTTTGTTTATCCGATGATAATCCTAAACGCTTTGGGATGGCCGCCCGGTTCGCTCGACTTAGATTATCTACAGAAGTTTGTTTTAATTCACAATTAATGTTCAATTAGGATGTTGGGGGAGTTAGTTGCCTATTTTATATTTAAATAATTTGTTTATTTAAGCATAGCCGATAGTCAATAAATTCCGTTACATTATTATAGAAATTAAACTATTAAATACGATTAGTGCTGTTGATTAAGTGCAATTTTAGTAACTCCTTTTGTACAAAGCTCCTCTGAAAAGAGTCGTTTTCCAAAACCTTTTGTAATGGATCTCCCAAAATGCGATTTTAATTAAATTCTTTACTCGAATAGATCTTAAATTATATTGTATTAAGCGTACCTATTATTTATTTATTTACGAGTTTAATAAAGTAATATTTCTCAATTTGTATTTGCTTGTTCGCTTGTTTATGCCTCTGAAGGCCTTTAACTGCAAATCTTGTAAATATCTAACATTTTAAACGTTTAAAATCATTAAAAAATTAACATGAAAAACACTAAAATATATTAATAACTTTTTAATTTAATTTTAAGCCTATTTTTTGCTACCCGTTAGCTAATATATTTTGGGAAAACAAGCGCCATTGGGCATCGCCTACAATGGCCAGTGAAACTACTCAACAGATTTATAACCCTAGAACAGATCTTTGTCGTGTTTAAACATCGATTTGGCACGAGACCTCCAATTTTTCTTCGCATCCGAAACGGGCATACTTTTAGATATTTTCTTGCGTTAAAAATCTCACCAATTTGGACTGGTAATTAAACCTGAGATCTTTGGTTTACAAGGCCGGTTTTAGAAGTGGGACAAGGAGTTCGTCAAGAAGACACAATGTCTTCAAAGTTCTTCACTCTACTTTGGAAGACGTTTTCAAGGAACTCGGAAAAAATATGTTTCACCATGAACATTGAAAAACTAAAGCCATGATTAAGGAAATCAGAACAATTCCACTCCGTGACCAAGCTTATTTGGGTATACAATTAAATTACGCAAAGAAAATCAGACTGCCCATGTAAAAAGAAGAACTCGAATGACATGGGCAGCAAAGGGAAAACCAGGATTTGTTCTCAAAGGTCTAAATATTGTAACGTAGTGAGTTGGGGCTGTATTATATAATAAGTCAAATAAAATAAGTTAATGCAATGCTGATGGTAGAGACTTGACTCACATTCGTTACGGGGGTTTGCTTAGCTGTGCGAGAGGTTTTAATTAAACAGTCAAATTCAACTAACAATCATGTATTTCCTATACGTGCTTTTAGTTTTACAAGACACTATAAATATTTCCAAGTCCGTTGAATGAGTTTAAATAATTTAATACAAACATTTTACAAGTCCAGAATAGTAATTTAAGTTAATATAAAGTCACATCTTGACGGGTGTCGATTTATTGTCGGTGCTGCTTGGATGATGGCAGGATAAATACCATGCTTTGATGCATTTCAGTTACGTTTTTATACAGTAAATTGGATCCCCTCTTACAATATTTAGTAGCTTATCTTACGCGTGGGTATTGTTAAAATTGCGTTAAAGCGAGGCAGTGTTATTAACTGCCAGCTTGGCAAATAAATTAAGTACAACCCAAAGAGCTAGTGAGCATATCATGTAATGAATCACTTTCAGAGGTCACGTCAGAAATAGAGAAATTGAAATGTAAATGAAGAATGAAATGCAAACACGCCATAGTGAGGTTAAAGTGGAGTTAGACAGGACATATGACAAGACAGGAGACGTTACGATGTAGAAAACACATTTTACAGTGAAGACCAAAGCTACACAAGCGCAGCTTAGGACGACCGCAAATAAGATGGACGGATGATACTACAGAAAAAGTTGGAAGAAACTGGTAATATGTATGTGACACAGAACAAAAAAGAGTGATAACAGAGATGGGAAAGAGAGAACATTTCTAAATTATACGTTTATCGTAACAGTGTTTTTTTATGAACGGTTGCCATGAGAAAAGTTCACGCATTTCTTAACGGATACTATAGCTAGTACGATAAACTGTTAAAATAGTATGAAAAAATATGAAATATTTCCAGCTGCATAAGCATAAATCGAATTTACTGCAAATAACGATCAAATAATTGGCTGTGCTATTCTAAGGTTAAGTATTAGCTAACATAAGGCTAACAGCTGTTGGGCCTGTTGTTTGGTTATTAACCAAAGTTTTTGATATAGTCTCCGACCAAGTGATCGTAGGAAATTCTGTTTTGGAGCAACTTAAACAGAAAATTATTCAAACTACAGAAACTGTTGTAAATCATTGGCACTATTTTAAGCTTGTCACTCAATGCCAATGAAAATATTCTGTAGTGCTTCTAAAGCTATACCGGCATATGTACTGTCTCTACTTCGTTGTTGTAAATCAACGGTGTTAAGGTGAGTTTTAAACACTGTTTGTTTGTTTATGGGGCAAGATCTAGGTTTGCGGGTGCAAGCGATCTCAACGTGCGTTGACTGCTACAATCATTGGGACTATTGGCATCGATTAGAATTTTACTGAAAGACTGCCACTCCCGAAGTAACCCAACTTCGCATTAGCATCATCTTCTTCTTCTTTCGGCGGTGCCACGTAGCAGCGCTAGGCCCATTCTGCCGCAAATTAAGATATGCCTTCATGAAGACGAGCACCTAGTTCAAAGGCCATGTTCTTGTTCATAGAGGCGCTCTATATATCGGAGGACGTTCTCATTTTTGCAAATGGCGTCTTATGTCATCGCAACTTTGACATTTGTGAAGTAAACAGAAGCAGAATACTCGTAGACAAACCATGGATCGCTATACTCCTCAAGAACGCGGAATAATTGTGTCAATGTTTCTGACAAATAATCGGTCGGTGGTTTTGGCTCAACGTGAATTTCGTCGTCGATTCCCTGGTCATGTGGCACCAACTGGGCAAACACTGCGGCGTTTATCTGCTCGCCTCGAGGAGACTGGCTCAACACGGGATAGTTGCAGACGTGGCCGGCCCCGGAGCAGCCGTTCGGTCGAGAATATCGTTTCTGCACCTGCAGATGCCCATTAGGACCCTCAAATATCAACCACACGACGGGCCACGCCATTGGGCATCAGTAGACGGTCTTTACAGCGAATTTTGGTGAAAGACATGAGCTAAAAGGCGCATTTCCACCTATGCGGATACGTGAATAAGCAAAATTGTCGCTTCTGGGGCACTGAAAATCCGCGTGTAATGCACGAAAAGCCATTACATCCCCTCAAAGTCACTGTTTGATGCGGCGTTTACGGAGAAAAGGTGATTGGCCCATATTTTTTCGAGGACGGCGTCGGCAACACTGTTACTGTGACTGGTGAGCGCTACAGAACCATGATCAACGACTTGTTGCTGCCACAAATTGACGAATTGGGTTTGGAGAATATGTGGTTCCAGGAGGACTGTGCAACCGCACATACAGCACGAGCGACAGTGGACATTCTGAAGCAAGTGTTTCCTGGCTGCTTAATCTATCGTTTTGACGATTTGCACTGGCCCGCAAGATCGCCCGATTTGACCGTTCCAGCCTTCTTTCTTTGGGTTTTTTGTCACTAACAAGCCACAGACCTTAGCGACCCTAAAGAAGAACATCCGACTAGAAGGGGAGAATTTATCACCAGAAGTTTTGCGAAAAGTCATGGAAAATGCTGTGAAACGAGGCCGAATGTGCATCAACTTTGGCGGCGGCCACTTGACCGATATTATCTTCGCGACTTAATGAAAAAAAAAAATTAAACGACTAAATAAACATAACCAACAAACAGAACCAATTCTTTTTATTTACAAACAAAGGTACTGCCTTAGGAAATCGAGTGAGGACTTTTGCGCATCACCGGGCTCTAGAAGACCGCTACTAAATATGCGATACATCAGTAAAAATAGTTTACAAAAGGAGATGAAGAGAGGTTTCTGCTGCGTTGTTGCAGAATCTGCAGTTTGAGTCCTCGAAAAGGCCCATCACATGCACATGTCCTTTAAAGAGGGCATGCCTCGTAACGAGGCCTGTGACTATCCTGAGGTGCTTTGTGCTAAACCTATGGAGTTGTTGGGACCTAGCCTGGGACGCGAAGCCCAGTACGAGAGTAAGCGCAGTCTCTAATAACTTGCCGAATGTTTGATTTAGGTAGGCCGAAAGCTAGTTCACAGTCTACAAAGGGTTCCAAAGAGCCCTTCCTGGTCAAGCCGGCCCCCTCTTTAATTTTTACAGAGCTGATATGAAGGCCTTAAGCGCTGTTTGACTGCCGGAGCACATACATATATGCCTATTTTGGTAGTGTCTGGTGAAGTTTTCCTGGGCGCAGACTAAGATTGCCAAGACCTCAGCCTGGAATATGGTAGGAGGCTTGTTTAATGCGAGAGACACCTTCATTCTAGGGTAGCCGCCATAAATGCCGGTAGCGGAATCTGCATCTGTTTTCGATTCATCTGTGAACTACAGCAGATCATAAGACATGACGTCGTCCCTGAGCAGTAATGAGTATTCCTTCTTTGCAGAGATAGTCACCTCGTAATTTCTCGCGAAGGAGTAACAGGGAGGCACTGTACTCGTGTGAGTACTAAGCATCAGGTCAGACTCTAGCAAACGAGGCAGAATTTGAACGTTTTACTTCAGCCTTTCAACAATCTTCCAAAGGTCGCCTTAATCACAATGTGGAGAGGCGTTCGCTTAAGAAGAGTTTTCAAAGCCGCTGAGGCATGGTGCGACCAGTCCCCACGATAGTAGAACCTGACCCAAATATTATTGGCTTTTAATCTTTCTTCCGAGCTTGGTCTTGGTAGTATTAACTGTTAGGCCTTGAGCTGAACACCACGTCTGCACTATAGACATTGCACCTTGAATTAATCTGTTAACTTTGCCAGAAGATTTTCCTGTGAGCAAGATTGCAAGATCCTCTGTATAACCTTGCGCATAATAGCCAGCGGCTTCTAATTCCATAGTCCCCATTAGCATGGAAAATATTGAAAATGACAGCATTCTTTTGGTTTTTTCACATTAAAAATCTTACAACACTTCGCTTAAACGCCATGGTATCTTCAACAGTAGCTTCGGGCGGTCGCCCATTATCTTTTCTACGTTTACTACTGGGTTTCTAAATAGCTCAAGATCATTTGTGATTGTTTTAAGTACATTTTGAACATCGTCTGCAATTTGAGGAAAAGTTTCATGAAACTTGTTAACACAGACTTAGAGGCTGTGTAATATTCATTTGCCATTTGTTGAATCATACTGGGACAGTAAGATTAATCTATAAAAATCTTTTTAAAGGGAGATATTTGTTTGCTTAAGCAAACAAAATAGGCTTTCAGGTTAGATTTTTAATGCGGAAGAAATATGAAATTAATTCTCTTTTGGATATGAGGAAAAACCGGAGATAAAATTTCTTCTAGAAGTGCAAGTGCCTCTTGCTCCACAAATTTCTAATCGGGCAGTGCTAAACGACTATGGCAATTGACGTGTGTTGAGATCCTTTATCACGCAGCAGCCTAGATTTAGCCCGATAAATAAATAAATAAGTACTGAAACGCCTCTGTCAGTTCTAACGAAGAGATCTGCTTTGTTTACTGTCTACCGAAGAAGTTATAAACAACAGTAACATCTGCCCATCGAAATATATCAAGAGTTATAACAGCTTTTAAATGTTAAACTTTGATTAGAACTGATGTAATAAAATAAAAAAAGTTAGAAAGTTTAGTATTAAATTGAAAGGAACATTAAAAGCCCTATATTTCATTTGGGCTTATTTTCAATCCGAGCACTTTATTAGATCAAACTTTTTAAATTTAGTTTTTGATTGCGTAACTCAAAGTTTTGACCTGCCGGAGGGTCGAACGTTTTCTAATACGCTGACGCTTTTGACGCAGTTAAATTTACTGGGAATATCCCTGTGGAGTTTGAAGTAATCTTTAAACACGTAAAATGTTAAACAGCAAGGTCATAAAAATACGTGGAGCAGGATACTTGTGATTTTCTAAGTGCGGATCTTAGCTTAAAACGTAGTCCACACAATTACTTTAATTTGACAGGTGTTAGTCAAACTGACACTTGAATTAATTGTAAACATTTGAAGTACCTGTTTTGGTGTTCCATAGCTAGTTTTAAAAAATTATGATTGCATTATACAGGGCGTTTCCTACGTACGTGTACCAAATGTAGGAGGTGATTCCTAGGCGAATTTTTCATATAAACTTGTATTCTAAAATGCACCCCTGAAGAGTTGCGTCTATTCAAAGATGGAGTAAACATTTGGATTTAATTTGTATTTTAAATTTGGACAAAGATAGAAAAATGAAAATCAGCGGACGTTTTCTACTAACAGAAAGGATCTTTGAGAATATTATCTTCCTCCACCCGTATTCTTATAAGGGGCTGAATTTGTATTTTTTTCTGTAAGGTCAATAGTTATCAACAGTAATTACATAAGTGGTGATAATTTTTTGATAATTTTAACTAGATTCACGAATCTTTATTGCTATGGAATTTCCTAATAGCAATAAAGATGAGTGCTAATCTAGTTAAAATTATCAAAAAAAATTATTACCACGAATGTAATTCGGCGTGATTATTTTTTAAACTATTACACAATGATGACAGTCTTAACGTTTGTCAAAGTCAAAGCTAACTTTTTGTGCATTTATTTAAACAAAGATCCAATCACAGAGCAGGTATTTCTCTGTGATCCAATGAAACAACGTGAAAAAATTATCGCTATAATCAGCTACTAGCTAATTATCAGTGTAATGTTGATGCTATTGGTCGATTTGAATTTTTTTCTCATTATGATTGGCTGACAGGACTGTTTAAAAAATAATCAAGTATAAAACAAAATAAATTTTTCTGTAAACTTTTAAAATGTACTTAGTAATGGGATTGGAAACAATTTTCTTTAAAAATCACGGCATTGGCATCTTTAATTGGAAACAAAAATACAACCAAAGACCTATTTCAAAGATAAAATTGCAAAAGATTTATTCTTTGCAAAATACAGTATCTCTTTAAAAACCAGTCCCAAAAATTCTGAAAATTACCTGTAATGTAAAATATTTATTTTATGTATTTATAAAAATTTCTTTTGTTTCTCTATTTCTGCTGCTACATGCGTAATCAAAATAATAATAATTTTTTGATTATTTTTGTTGTAGGAGTTAATGGCTGGTTTGCATGTTAAGATAGTGTACATTAAAAAACCTTACAATTCGCTATACTTTTATTAGAAATGGCATTGGTAATGTTTATCTACCTAGCTAGTAAATATTTAGAGAAAATGCTGAAAAGTAATTTATCATTCACTGCAAGCTTTCAGTTGATTAAATTGATTAATCTTTCGAGTACTGTCGTTTCTATTTTTGTCATGAGCAAGGCCTTTCATTTGCAATTTTTAAAATGTGATTCTTGGTAGAACAAGCTTAAAAAGTTTGCCGTTTTTAAGCAATATTTGGTGTAAATTCTTATCACCACAGTAAAAATAACATAATACCTGGAGTAACAATTATAAAAATTTTGGAGGTTACGATTCTACATGTCAATTTTTGCTTTTTCATTAAAGCATATTGTGGTTTGGCCCATTAGAAGCATTGTATTCATTGCATGCAGTAATCATATCCCTGAGTTTCTCTCACTCTATCTCTACTTCCCACAATTCGTTCCTTCATCGCATCCCCCCACCACAGTTTTCTCTTTCCTTTCCTTGCTCCCTTCGACTCGCCCTCCTTTCTCTCTCGCTCTCTTTCTCCTTGTATCTATCTACCTCTGCTACCTTTTCCACCTAATCACACTCTTCCCTCCTTTACTTACTATATTCCTATCTTTTTTATTTCTCTTCTTCCAAGTACCCCAACTCAGGCTGGGTGTATCCGCATTCAGTTTTTTGTTTTTTTTTTTAGTCCGTATATTATATCAACAGCACCATAGTTTCCTTACTGACAGATAGTCATAATTATTTCCATGGGCTACTTTAGATATTTTCCCTGAATTGTTTCGCATGACCTTTTTTAAAGCTTCCTTCCATTTCTTCTTTATTAATTTACTTTACACATCTAGGTACATCACAAATTTATAATAACTCCTTTTCGCGTTTCTATAGAATTATGGCATTACTAGGACGTGTTTGTTGGTTCTTTTGGAATTTGGAACTTCCATCGTATTTTTCTGCAGTATGTTGCTTATGAATACCAACACCTGTTTACATTTCTCCCTTTCTTGGTTTATCCATTTCTGTTTTATTTCGTTTCCTTCCCTAACTCTCCCGTCTAGGCCCTTTTATTTCGCCCTCACTTCTATTCTCGTTTTGACCTCCCTCTCTCAACCTAAAGCCGGGTTCTCATTAGTCGATTTCATTGATCAATGAGACTGAATCTATCCCATTGAAGATACAATTGAATACGAAAATTGTTCACACGATTCAAGGGCATTGAACATTCTGTCAGAAACGATCAATTTTAAAAATTGCTGCAAAGAAGAAAATTGTGCGTGCTGGAGTCCGCATTGTGTGTAAATATTTAGTAAACCAAATCAAAAAGCGAAAAACGAGAAAACCATTTGAAATGTGTCATGTTGTTAAAATGACGCAGAACTCTACCCAATTTTATCCAGAGTGTAGGTGACAACAATAAGCTGACGATGCAACTTTATTTGTTTCAATATAATTGAACTTTTGTTCTCACATTTCAAACACCGTTCAATTTCATTGAATCAATCCCGTTGATCAACCAAAGTAGACCTGCCTTTCACTTCCATTGAAACGAAAAATCATTGATCAATATCGTGGAAATGATGTTCTCATTATTCAATTTCTTTACAATGACATAGATTCAGTCTCATTGATCAATGAAATCGACTAGTGAGAACCCGGCTTAACCTCCATCCTTTCTCTTTTCCTTTTATTCCGCCCCTTTGTTTCTCTCCCTATTCCCCTTCTGTATCTCTTTCGCTCTATTGAGTTACCTTTTGATCAGTTATCTGTCTATGTACCTATCAGTCTATTAACTTTTCGTTTGATAAATTTGCTTGTCATTTTTGCAGCAGTCCTTGAAATCAACAATCAATAAATGGCAATTGTACCACTATTCTTATTTTAGAATTTGTTTAAAGGTAAACAACACTCTTAGTTTTAAGTATGTATATCGGGAAAACCTTTATAAATAAATGAAAAACGTTAAATTCGCATGAAAGATTTACGTGAAAGTATCCAGGTGGTTTAGGAAGTTAAGTATCTGGGCATCACTCTAGATGCAAAACTAACTAGAATTCGCATCTGGACAACATTACAAAGCAAAGATAACCCTTATTGCGAATAGGCGAATGTTTGGGAAAACATGTGGACTAAAACCGAAAATGGTACCACTAGCTTATTTTGTACTAACACTACGGTTGTTAGACCCACGATAGCATAAGGCACCCTAGATTGGTAGGTAAAATTAGAACAAAAAACAGCTGCCACAAAGTTAACTAGCAGTTGCCAAGGAGTTAAGCACGTTTTAAGTAAAATCCCTTGGTTTGTCGTGCTTAGTGATTAATAGCAGAAAATAAACGTTGCAAATGTAAATATATCTGACGCAACTAAATACAAATCTCCCATTAACTAGTAGTTGATGTTGAAAGGTCTTTTTCTATTTACAAATATATTTTGTGGGATAGGCAGCATCATTTCTTTTCTTTTTCTTCTTCTTCTCAGCCCTCTTCTACTTACTTTCGGGTATAGGTCTCCTCTAGACCCTTCCATGCTTCACGATCAGTCGCTTTGTATCTCCATCTTAGTCCTGCTACACGTGTAATGTCGTCTACCCATCCTGACGTGCCATCTGTTGTCTGCCTGTCTGTCTTGAGTTATATCCGGAAAATCCCCATTTTAATGTTGCCACACTTTCCTTGATGTCGGTTAGACGTATTCTGAATTTGATCCACGTGTTGGTCTTTTGATTGCGAAGTGAGATATGTAACCTTGGGTTTTTACCAGCTTCTTGTTGTTGTTCCGGGTAAGGGTCCAAGTTTGGGAACCATAGGTTGGCAAGATACACTCGTTGATGACTTCAGATGTTGAAGAATATTTTTGTTTTTCAGTACCTAATAGCTTAATTTCCCAACTGTGGTCCAACCCAGCTTCATTCTTCCGTTAACCTCTATCATTTGGTTGTCGTTGTTAGGTTTTATGGGTTGACCTAAATATAATTATATACTTTGATAATTGTTTCATTGCTAAATTGCCTATTCTTAGCTGTGGATTATCTGTGTTTGTCATAACTTTAATTTTCTTTTTATTCGTATGTAGGCTAACTTCTGTTGAGGTAGTATTGAGTTGTTGTAGAATGGTTTGGAGATATTCTTGGCTTTCGGCTACTAGCAGGATGCCATATGTGCATACCTTAGATGGTTTGATGTCTTCCCACTTTAGTGTTTTAAATATGTCTTTAAGAGCCGCAATGAAAAGCCTATGGGACGTTGAATCCTCCTGCCACACGTTTCTTTCAACTGAGAAGAAAAAATTTATATTTTTATTGCTGTGTTTCTATTTGAATTCTCTATTATCCTCGCATACCGGTGGTCAACTCTGCAGTTCCAGAGTGCTTGTTCTACTGCCCATGTCTCTAAGAAATTGAAAGCCAGCCTACGAATGCAATGTACAATCGCAGGTGGTATTCAGTTGCTTTCTCGAGTAGAATTTTAAGGGTGAATAGGTTATCGCTTACACTGAACCTTTTGCGAAAGTTGATCTCTGGGGTACTTTGCCCTTTGCTGAACATTTGTTGAATAACGTTCTGATACTTTTTGTAATAATTTTTTTGCATGCTGCATTAGTTCCTTTGTAACATTATCTGCTCATGGTGATTTGTTATTTTTCATCTCTTTTAGCTCGGTTTCTAAAGAATGTTCATTAAAAAAAAGCTCTAGAGTGCTTTGAAAATTTGTTTTAAGTATGTCTTAGGCTTTATGTTACATATGAAAATCATTTCCAGGGATTGCTGCGAGTTTTTTTTTATGAACATACATTATATCGCCTTTTGTTAATAACTATTAATAACTTCCGACCAACTCGAACTTTCTGTCTAGCGTATTAAAGATTGAGATGTTGCAGAAGCAATTACACCCTAAATCCTAAGAAAGCACCCGGACACAATTGTACATATTCTTTTAGGATTGCCTTCTGTCGGAATAAAATATTTTACCCAATTGTTCAACGCAGTTCTATTTATGGGGTAGTTCCCGACTCAGTGCAGTAAAATCTTACTGACCAATAAGACTTCTACCTATCGTTTCCAAAATGTTCGAAAAGCTTCTACTTAAAAGGCTGCTTCTAATTATTGAAGATAATGTACTAATACCTAATAAATATACATTCCACAATAGAGCAGATACATTGGGTTGAACAAAAGATCAACGAAGCCTTTAAAAGCAAACAGTTGTATTTATTAGCGTTCCTGGACGATACACAGGCTTTTGATTCTGGGCTCATCCATAAGTTACGTTCACTCCTCCCTCTAAACTATTACATTGTCATTAAATGCTACCTACTCGACAGACACTTCCTAGCAAAACAAATGTCGGATTACCCCAAGGCAGTGTCCTTGGTCCATTGTTACACCTCCTCTACATTGTAGATTTGTTGACTATCGAGATGTCATAACTACAACCTTTGCTGACGATACTGCAGTCCTAGCTTCCGAAAGTTATTCTAACTTTACCTCATAGAAACTTGAAACCAAATGGCATTGAAGCTTGACTTAAGAGATGGCGATTTAAGGTCAATGAAAGCAAGTCTGCTCATATAAGATTCATCACACGTAAAGGAACCTGTCCTCCACTCCATTTAAACAATAGACAACTTTCTCAACAAGAAGTAAAGTACCTTGGGTTACATCTTGATAGGAGGCTCACAAAACGGAAACTACTAGGATTAGTCAGTCCTCTTCAAATGTATTGGCTTCTCGATCTTAAATGCAAGCTTTACGTAGAAAATAAACTTTTAGTATATAAAGCTATAATCAAACCAGTGTGGACTTATGATATTCAAGTCCAATACAGAAATTCTATAACGCTTCCAATTCAAAGTGTTGCGTATGATAGTGAACGCGCCCTGGGTTGTGTCCAATGCCAAATCTGTAGGGATCTACAAATACCGTGAGCAAGGAGGAAATTTGCCGATATAGTTCAAACTTTAGTGTTCATCTTAGAGATATTTCAATAATCTAACAGTGAATCTTGTCCCCTAGATTCTAATATCATTTTAAGTTAGCTTTAGCCTTATAGAGAGAGTGTGAGAGAGAGAGGGGTGGGGGAGAGGGGCAACTCAGTTAAGGTTCATCTATAGATTATTTGTTATCGGATAATCAAAATTTGGTTGGTCATAAAACACTTTGGACAATATTTTGGTATATCTGATGATAATAAACAAGAAGATGAATTAAAATTAATAAAATAAACACTGGGACGGTATATGCATTGAATGACAACACAAATCATCTTTAAAAATCACAGTTTCTGACATACGAAAGCACTCACAAAACCAGTGTTACACGTTTAAATTTTAATATAGTCTTGCTTTGGCCTTCCACCCTTTTTTAGCGTTATTGAATTTTTAAAATGAACCCATAAAGTAGCGATTTTTTAATAACAAACTAAAAATCCGTGTATATGAATGTTCAACGTAATTATCAGGAGGTGAGGTTCGTTTTAATCAATTTCACTGTTCAGTCATTAAACGCATTTACGCCGTTTAATAAAAATTAATGCTGTGGTGTATTACAGGTTTTGAATTACTAACTGCTTAATTAAGTTTTTATTGGTGGAATTCGAGGTGAAATATTTAATAAGCCTTCAGAGGGTCGTAATTGCTCGAATTCCATTTGACGGACTAATCAAATTTTCGTTTTACATGAAGTTTATATTATTAATGAATAGGCGTAAAAAACTGAAGGTTAAGGCTTGGTGAATTATGGGATTAGATAAAGCTAAAAGTGTCCTGGCTAACTATGAATAAAGAAACATATAAATTTTTGGCGCATAAGTCTTTTCGCTAAGAGTGGTTTTACTACCTATTTCGTTGATTTTTGTTTGTGTCTGGTTACAGAGAAAGGATGTTTGAAAAGGATTCCATGATATCAGAATCTGGGAAAGTTCTGAATTGTCTTGTTTAAAACAAAATAACAAACATGGAAATCACCCTCCGGCAGTAAACTTTCTGTGACAATTTAATTTTCATAAAATCTTTTTAAAAGCCTGCTGATGTTGTTTTGCAAAAGTTAAAGTTCTAAATTAGAAATACGTGCTTGAACTACATATTTGCTGAGTTCTTGTTTCGTATCATGCCCAACCACAGTTTAGTCTGTAACATGACAAATGAAACCTGCGACTTAAAATGTTTATAATTTTGTTTTTGCACTTTCGGGACTAAAGCATGTCTTTTAGTCCCTCCAAACCGGGACTAAAATGGTTCATTCGATCCCTAGGGAATAAAGTGTATCCTAGCAACGCATAATTAAAAACGTAAAATTTGACAAAATTGTATTCACTTATTTATATTTACATTGATGTCTACATTAGCACAATTTACAATATTAAATAATTGATTTGTTTCATCGACAGTATGCTGTACAACGCTGTTTGATGTAGAAGTACATGTGACAGCTTCAGAAACTAGGCTAAAAGTTTGTCTGGAAGTGTTTCCAGAAGGTCCGGGAATTTGGGATGCTTCCATGTCACCATGTCCAAAAATTTTGTCGGCGATGTTTTTTTTTATTATTTATGGAATTTTCAACGTACCCCTCGGCGATGGCTGCTGATTTCCACCCTCCATGCCTTTTTAAAACATCCACAGATGCACCAGAGTCAGCTAATAAAGAGCAGGATGTACGTAGAAAGCAGTGTCCAGTATATAATGATGAATCGGATAGATTTAAGAATGCTGCTACTTTTTGGGGCAGTATTTCAAATATATTTTTACCGACTGGCTGCATAGTACATTGATTGTTCTGATAACGAACGAAAAATCTTGAATGAAGGGTCTCAGCCTTTCTTAAACCCATCATGTACTTCCGGCACAGTTCAGTAAAATTGACTGTATTTCGATCTGAATTTTTAACAATAAAATTCCTCTCTATCTTGTTCTTGGTGTTTTTAATATTAATCAGAATTGAGTGACCCAAATCAGTTACATCGTTCACCATCAACTGAACTAACTCATTACCTCTACAGGCTCCTGCAATACCAAAAATAAGTGCTACCTGAAAATTATTCATTTATGAATATTGTCAAACTAATTGTTACTGCAATCACTAACTTTTATCGTTAAGAACTGATTGTCTGGGGCTTCCAATAAAAATTTGTCAACATGGTCTCCTGTTAGTGTCTTCGCTTTTTTAGGTTTATATCCTTCATTTTTTCTTTTCAGCAGCGCAGTCAATTTGTGAAATTTACTGATATTGATATTATTTTTAACGTTGAGCATGGTCTTCAGCATGGAATAATGGGCCCAAAGTGTTGAAGCTTTTCGTTCACAGCACCATTTTACAAATATGTGATACTGCGCTTCGTATATTTTCCTTGGTTTTGTCGGCAAGATACCTTCTACCTCATCTTCAGCTGCTTTCTTTAAGTTAAAATCTTCCATTTCGAAAATTGTTATCACGAAAATTGGTGACGCTTACAACTTGTTTGTTTGTACCGTAGCTAAGTGACTTTGTTTATTTCAAAGCAAACTAATAAAATATTCGCCTGATAGGTATTTGTCAAATTAAAGTGTGACATTGACAGATGTTTTTAAATTTATGATCTATAGGTAATTTTAGTAATAATTTTCCCGAAAGTGCAAAAAATAGTGTATATACCGCGGGACTAAAGTGACTTAATCTCTTGAGCGGATGATGCCCTCGGGCAAGCCCTCGGGCAACAAACTCTATTCGCGGGATTAAATGGGTCACTTTGATCCCGTGGTATATAACATACTATTATTTGTAATACTTAATTTACATTTGCTGGCCTGAATGATATTGGAAAATTCCTTAAAATGGTGTGTTACCTTGTATCAAGTTCAAATCCCAGATTAGGTAGGGCGGCAACAATGCCCGACCTATTGAGAGGCTGCGAAGGAATGGAAAATAAAAATAAAAACGAAAGAGAAGGTTGTGGAGAAGAGCTTAATAAAACGGTTAATGAGAACAATGTGAACATAGTGCTAGCTGCAGAATCAAATAAAAGGGCGGTGTTAAATGGACCGTGATATACCTAGTTGTAAAAACTGCAATACGTGTGTATAGTAATAAAAATTTATAAGTGAATAAAACAGGAAATGGGGGGACAGATGTGTTTGGGTTAAAACTGCTAATGACATAATAGATATTGACGATACATACAAGTGTGATATGAGCATTATTAAGATACGCGTTTGAAATTTGCACAACGAGGCGATAGCCGAGTTGTGTGATCAAACAAGGCAGATTATAGGACTAGAGACATATGCGTAATGATAACATATGTCGAGAATGCATTTAATTCTGCACCTTGGTGAGGTATAATAGAACAAGTGATATTAAGAGGAATAAGTGGGCATCTGATTAGGATAATAGAAGAATACTTTAGAGATAGATGGCTGGATATTGGAGAAACGGAAGGTTTTAAGGTAACAAGGGGGGTTCCGCAAGGATCCGTGCTGGGATCCCTTCTTTGGAATATCTATTATGATGATGTTCTGCAACTACCAATGCCGTTAGGCGTATATGCCATCGGATACGCCGATGATCTTACAATAAGAGTGAGCGGCAAGAACGCAATAGAGTTGAGCTGTAAGGCAAACTATACCCTCAGTAGAGTCAACGAGTGGATGAGAAGGAAACATCTAAGATTAGTTCTGCATAAAACGGAAGATAGAGGAACTTGAGATAGATGTGGAAGATACGACGATCAGAACTGTAAATGCCCTAACATATTTAGGCGTAATGCATAATGTATTAAATATATTGTGGAAAAGGCGAATACAATTAGTAAGGATAATGCCAAACAAAGGTGGAACCAAGAGCGGCCGTAGCAGGCTTTTAGCCAGTTGTTCTATATGCCGCACCGATCTGGAGAAACGCTGTGAACTAGTGTGAACTACCAAAAATACAGAGATGTATTGGATAAAACCCAAAGAAGGCTTATGATAGCGATAGGCAGCGCTTACAGAACAACATCGTTGGAGGCGCTCCAAGTGCTGGAGAAAAGCGTATCGATAGATCTTCTGACCGAAGGGAGAGCTTACACCGGGACAAAAAAAGAAATTAGAGAGATAATACTGAATAAGTGGCGACAAAGATGGGATGCGCTGGAAGATAAAGCAAGGTAGACCACAAAACTTATAACAGACGTTAGAATACGGATGATGACAAAATATATTGAAGTAGATTTCCACACAATACAGCTTATGATGGGACATGTGTGTTTTGCCTCCTATTTAAGACGAATTGGGAAAAAAGATAATGAGAGATGTTGGTACTGCCAACAATCTGACACAGCGGAACACACTTTATATGAATGTGTTAGGTGGGAGCGCGAAAGGGCAACTGTCGGGTAAAAATTGTGTGTATATATAACTCCAGAGAACATAGTAGAATGTATGGTACAGACAGAGGAGACATGGCACGTAACAAAGACAGAAATGCAAAAAATTATGACAAATAATGAAGACGACGAACGGGCTACGTGGAAAGGAACAGAAAAAGGTACTCGTATAATAGAAATATTAACAGTGTTATTTAAGTGTATCATGTAAATATAAGTAGGGTGAAGGAAAATCAGTGACCTAAGAAAGACAGCTCTATCCGGAAGTAATGCTGTCGCGGTTCCGGGATAGAGAGGTTCGTAAGGGTCACTAGATGGGTTAACTTGACTAGTGTCTCCTACAGCCTTTAAAAAAAATTAGGTAGATGAAATTATTGTTAATGTGGCAAACATCTGAAAGTATAGTTTCTTTCGTAAACAATGCAAAACAGTAGGTCATTTGCGAACGCTCTACTTCGCACAATAAAACTTCCTACCGCAGGTGCAAGCCTTCTCGATCCGATAAAATTCTATTTGTTTAGTGCCAATGTTTTTTGGAGCCGCAAACTTATAGGTATTTTACCCAACGTGCAACAATTAGTAGTAGAAAAAACAATAAAACATTTATTAATGCAAAATATTGATTTAATTAAAATAGTACCTACAAAATTTTAAATATGAACATTTGACAAGTAAAAATAGAATAATCGAAAGCTGACTTGTAAGGAAGCATTGAAACGTTACTTCAATTTTCATTCGCGTGGATAGCGTTCCAACACAATAAATTTATAAATATCAGAGATGAAATCCTCGCTGCTGTCAGATGATTTCTACCGGGAAATGCAATTCCGTTTATCGAACTGAATTTTCTATCACGTTTGCATGTTAGAAGTGGTACAATTTCGGCGCTGTACGTAGTTCGAATCAAGAATGTTTAGTTTATATTCAGACATAGTCTGGTGATATGAAAAGTTATTGTTTGTTTTCTTTTAAATTTGTATATACGGATCGTTCTTTGCTGTTCTAAAAATTATACACAGTTTGTTTCCTAAATACGTAGAGAAAATGCAGAAGGTGAGTAAGGGGTTTGCATATAAACTTGTATCCTAAAAACCTATCTGAAGTATTACACCTCTTTTATTTCAAATTTGGACAACGGTAGAGAAATAAAAATTAGTGGATATTTTCTACTCACAGGAACACATATTAAGAATATTTTCTTCATCGGCCCATACTCTTATAAGGGGACGAAATTCCCAACCCCTGTTCACTTTGTTATTAGAATAGTTTAATAAACCGAATTTATACATTTAAAAATATGCGTCGTAAAACCCGATTTACTTAGAAATGTTTTGGTCTCTTGAGTTTTTACGCAAAACTAACGGTTTTCGAGTAAAAAATAAAATCGATTGTAAGGCGCGTTGGCAAGGGTATGGAAAGATTGCTTGATAGGCACATCAGGGACGGTATATTGGTGACAAGACCTCTACACCGCCTAATACAAAGAGTGGACAAAACGCTGGAGAACAAAGAAATCCTGCTAAGAACTTTTATTGATGTATGTATAAGGAGCTTTTACCAATACATCCTTTAACAGCTTTGAGACAGAGGCCGCTGTGAAACCTCGTTATGTATAGACTTCTCATGGAACTTAACAGATAAAGGTTTTCTTCCTTGGGATATGCTGATGACCAAGTCATAGCAGTAGAAGGGGGGGTATGCAATGGGCCCTGAATGTCAAGGTGAACTGAAAGGGAAGGCTTAAGGAAACCTCAGAAAACCACCATAATACAATTTACAAGAAAAATGAACCTGGTAGGTAGGTCTTGGCCCTCTAAACCTCAGAAAGTTACTTGATATGTCGGTAGAAATAAAGTATTTGGGGATCATCTTCAAACTCACCTGGAACCCTGACATGGAAAATTTGTTAAAAAATCGGTAACAACTCTAGCAGTTGTTAGACGAACATCCGACAATTCATGGGGCCTTAGACCAGGAATGGTTCACTGGTTGTACACCAGGGTGTTCATACTGTCACATATATGCGACCTCGATCTAGTGGTCCAAGGTGAAGCAGGAGACTACTAAACTAAGACTCAGCAAAATTTAGAGGCTTGTCTGTCTTAGTATTACGGGGGCAATAACAACCACGTCCATCGCTGCAATGAAAGCCCTTCTAGATATCCCACCCTTCACATAGTAATACTAGAGGGGGGGGACTGAGAGCATATAGAATGCAGAATTCACTGTACCCTCGCGGGGGAGCAGAGCACACAAAGACAACCGACAGCATAAGCAGTTCTCTACTTGAGATGAGGTCAGACTATATGATTGCAAGGTATCTAATGAACCCCCTCTTCAATATAAAAATACAAAGTCTTTTTGCTTCCTGATTTGGTACACATATGGCTCCAAAGCCGACTTAGGTGCTGAATTAGGAATTTATGGCGGGCGACCCAGGGAAAGACTCTGAACAAACTTGCCACAGTCTTTCAGACAGAAATAGTTATGCATGATACTTCAATGTGCGCGGGAAAATAAAAGAAGGGCCTATACTACTAAGTGAAGCTTCCTCTTGTTCGATAGTCAGGCGACTCTGAATGCCCTTGTTAACCCAAAGATTTCCTCCAGACTGGTATGGCATTATGCTAAAGAGCTCAATGACCTTGCAGAATAGAACACTGTTAAATTGTTATGGCAAGGTAGAGAGTTTATCCCTTTTTAATTACTTTTCCTTTTTGATAAAACCTTGTAATTTTTTGTATTTTTAGTTACATATTTTCCCTTTTTCTATACTATACTGTTTTGTATCGCTGTCCTTTTCAAATTTCAATTTTATTCTGGCTAGAGTATAGGATGAGACCTCATAGCTCGAATTCGGATATGTTCGGCTTGAGCTTCGAATGAGATCGAGCCTAAAAAATGTTGAGTCGAACCTCAACGTTGGGTAAACCTGGAAGATCGGTAAACTCTCGAAACTCTGTAATCTTAAAGTTCAATAAAGTTTAACCATTGTTGAACTGAAAAATGAACTTAGCAAAGGCGCGAATTCTATAAAAGGTAAAAATAATAATAAAAATTGGATTGTCTGGGAAAGATTCGGAGTTCAGTAGGAATAAAACATTTGTAGAATTTTAGAATTCACAGTAGGCCTGATACTTGTAAAAGACTTGTAGCTTGGTCAAAACTCGAAAAACACAGTAACTTTGTATTTTATGACTGATCAAAAATTCGATGGTTGAAAATATTCAGTCAAAACCCTTTCAATTCGATAAACTTCAAAATTTAATGTTTGGTACTAGATATTTATTTCAACAATCAATGATCGTCAAATAATAGTCTTCAATCTGATGAAAATTTTAAAAAATAGGTCTTTAAAGAAAAATAGACATATGTAAACCTGAATTCGATAGTTCGAATCTTTATACTGACACTGTATAATTCTACTGCGTTTTCCTTTAATATTATTTTTACGGCATCGCTCTTTTACCAAAACCTTCGTATTCAGGCAACGCAAAATTATTACAGAAACAGTTAAAACGAAGACCATAACATGTAGCATGTTGTAGCATAACAAAACTTTAGTTGTTCTCATTACAAATAACACTGTTGCAAACCTGTCTGCATCATAAATTACCAAACACGATGTGTAGTATGCAGCACATTAAACTGACGTTTATCTAATGCAAGCAAATTGACACTGCTGCAACAGACAATACGTCATTTTATCCTCTCTAATTTGTATACTGTCTAATTGATCATTTACGCTGAACAGATGTAACTGTATTGATTTATGTCTTACAAAGTGCACTTGACATGCATTAAAGACATATTTCGAATATTGTAGTCATATTTTATTCATATATTGATTGAAACAAACACAATTGAACTGGAAATTGAGTTATACATTTACATATAAAGACTTATATCGTAACGCTTTATGGTAATTTTAAACTAACTAATTATTGAATACTTGAACTGACTAGTTAGGCTGGAGAGACTTCCTTATTTATACATCTAGAACAGTTTCGTGACTCATCACTACCGAATGCTACGCAAATGTTCCAGTTGTAGGTGGCCCACAAGAATATTTCTTAGGTGAAACTAAAACATTCGAGTTGGAAACCCAGAATTTGGAGCTTATAGTTTTAACAGGTGAAGTCCCTTGTCGGAATTTAGTAACGTTAATCCTAAATAATCCTACGTATAACTGAATAAACTATATAAAATTATAACATCTGACGCATAAAGGCAATGTTCGTAATTATACGATTGGAGTATCTAAATATTCTAAATGATAGAAGCTTGTTTAATTGTGTAGTTGCATATAGTATAAGACCTCGAACAAAGATTGTAAGCTTATGCAAAAAAAATACCACAAACGAATTAATAAGATTGCTTATTTTCATTGATATATAGGTACTATTTATTGATAAAAATTAAATTCTAAGGTTGTCTTCCGTTGGAAATTATGAAATTTCAGTGCACCGGAAACTCTACGCGTCAATAATATTTTACTTACTGATTTTTAAATCGTTCGGTTAGATACAAGGAACAAAAGTATGCTTATGTGCTTCATAAGAGACCAATTATTAAAGCATGTAAAAGCTCTTCGTTAAAATTAATTGAAAATTAATTATTTTACACGAATTTAGTGCTTGAATCTACTCGTACTTGACCTTTTTAATTTTGTGATTGAAACAGTTAAACTAGGAATTTAAATTTAATATTTTTAAATTCATAATCCTATCTCAAGTATCAAAGTGCTTTTACAGTTGTGCATAAAAAATTTAATTGAATTTTGAACCGTAAATTGAAGACTGTCACTTCAAAAATTTAAATCGATTCGTGTAAAAACCTTCTGAACGGAAAAGAGAATAATAGAACTGGAAGAAGAGCTGAACATTTTTCATTGAGAAGTAGTAGGTTTATCAGGTACAAGTAATGGATTCACAACGATGTGAAAATGCTATCAGGACATGGAGAATTAATAAAACACAAAAGAAAATTTGAAAGATAGAATCGGTAGAACCGGAAAGAATTTACTTCTGCACGGGATCAAAACAACAAATGAACTAAATAACCAGACATCCCTTAAAGATGGAGATTTATGCGCCGGTACATGGAAATATAGCATTACAAATGCTGCCAAAACCACGAACAAAAGAAAACCTTTACAAAATAAGAAAAGGGAAAATAGCCATATGAATTAATCAAGTAAAATGGGAAGGACAACCCAGAAGAAGGAATAAGAAGGATACTGGATAACCAGGGAAAGGATCGTGAGATTGTCTTGTAATAAAACAGAAAATTTCTATAAAAATACCAAAATATTTGAGGTTACAGAAACGAACAAATCCACCAGGCAAGGTTCCCTAAAGAATGTCAACATGCAATATAATTGAGAAGACGTGACTGTAAATAAATCTTAACCCACTATCCCACTACCTTAAGGTAAAGGAAATTGATTCGGGAACAATCAATCCCTAAAACTACTTAAAAATGACATAAGCAGAATGATAAATGCAAAATAAGCAAAGTTTTTTATGTAGGGTAACAACCACAGTAACATGAGAGGAAACCTCTTTTACAAAGAACATAAAGCTTAACAATCAACCAACAGTGGCGATTGATAAGAGAAGAACGATACAATCTGAGCTAAGAGCAGAAAAATTGTAACAAACATGGTAGGCAACCACAGAATGGTGAGAGGTAAAGTACGTCTTAACATAAAATCAGAACGAAAAAAATTAATAAGACCTAAAAAAGGAAACGTTAATGTTGACCAGCTAAAGAACAAGAAAATAGATTACGAACACGAATACGAATAAAAAATCATAAAAAAAAAATGAAAGCGCAGTACCAAAGAAAGCTTTCGAACGAAACTGTCAATTTGATTCAGAAAAGAAAAAAGAGGAGAAGTAAATTAACAAATAACCAAAATGTAGAACTCTCAGAAATTAATAAAACAATAAGGAAGAAAATTAGAAGTGACATAAGGAATTACAACAACCAACAAATCGGAGAGGTATTAGAAAAAGAGAAAAGTCTACAATAACCTACTAAAACATCATGGCAGGGAGGAAGAACACATATAGAAAAGATAACTAAGGAGAATAACGAGACGATAACACTAATAGGTGAAATAAATAAAACAACTGCGAAATATTATCAAAATGTATGCACAAATAAAGAAATCCTACCTCCTGGAAAAAATGTAAAAGAAAGAAGACGAGTGCAAAATGTGGGTCCAGAAGAGATACCAACCATAATCTAACTAACACTACGGCCACAGCCCTCTTGCCGCTCTTCCCTAGCTCAGAGATCAAAAGTCCGGTTTATATTTATGACCCTCGTATGAACGCTTCACTACAATAATACTCCTAACAGAAAGACTAACAACAAAATTAGATAATTATCAACAGCGCGAACAGTCTGGTTTCAGAAAAGGTTTCAGTACCTTGGATTACCTTCAAGTAATAGGAATGTGAATAGAAAAATCTAACGAATATAATATTACTCTTTGGATAGGCTTTCGACTCGATTGGAACCTGATCAATATCAAATACTCTATGTAATTGCCGAATAGACAATAGGTACATATATGCCTAATTCAAAACAACTACAAGAAAGCGTATTCCAAGTACCTAGCAGTCAAAGAAACAACCAATTAGTAGAGGTATCAGACAAGGAGACACAATGTCGCCTAAATTGTTTGCACTGGCACTGGAGGACATATTTAAAGGGTTAAGTTGGGAAAAGAAACGAATAAAAATAGGCGACGAATATTCTTAACCACCTGCGATTTGTCGATGATGTAGCTGTGATTATCCCTAATGAAGAGGAACTGCAAGAAATGCTAACAGAACTATATCATTGATAGAAAAAATTTGGGTTTAAAATGAACACCTCGAAAACAACACTGATGACCAACGAAAATATTCTAGATGACGATATAACACTACAAACTGGCCAAAAAGTAATAACATTAGGTTACCAAACGAGCCATGGAGAAACGTATACTACATACGTGACCGATTACCAAATGAAGAAATTCGCAGACAATCCAGAGTGACAGACGTAGACGTAGTTGAGAGAATTTGTAAATTGAGATAGATGCAATGGGCCTAGAATCGAAATAACTGGATAGAATGACAACAGGCATACTCATAAAGGGGGATGAGAATTTAGAGGAGGCACAAATCAGACGATGGATGTTTGTTTACTGAGCATGATGATGATGATCTAAAACGAAAAAGGCATCTACGAGTATTTCGTTACTAATTATAATAAACCGCGCACCTGTAGCGTTCAATTCACGCTTTCAATTTGTAGTTGTGGCCATGTCTGAATTGGCCTAAATTTGCTCCTTTGAACGTGCGCAAGCGACTAAAACGTTCACGAACGCATCTTTAGAAACTTAGTGTGGTGTAATCTTGAGATTTCGAGAATTTTCTGGTCGCTTTGATGTCGCTCCAGAAGCCCCCTCACTGATGTCGTGTTTGGTTACAACATTAATAATTTTTTCTACTCCCACCTACTGTAATAATTGATTTATTAAACACGCGAGTTATTGATGTTTCTTATTTGAGATAAAAGATAGCAGCAAAGTATTTTGTTGTCAAAAATAAGGTTAGGTAGCAGCTTTTCAGAAGGTGCCTATTATAACTGGTCGTAGAAAAAATAGTGTATGCAATTTGCATTTAATGGCTATTAAGACACTCGCCTCATACTCGTGTCTTAATAGCTATCACTAAATGCTCATTGCATATAATATACTATTCAAGTCCACCTCCTTACTAATTCTCAACGTCAGACATCTAATTTCCATCAGTTTCTATTTGTTTTAGGCGTTTTCAGGTGACAAAGGCGCAATTTAAATTTTAGGAAATATTTCTAAATGCTATTTACTGTAGAAACGTAAATCAGCAGGGGATATTTTTCTGCAATGTCAAGGATTTTTGAAAATTAGTTAAGGTCTGGGAAACGAATATTAACTAAACTAACACCGCATTATTTTGAGATGTAAACGTATTAATTTTCTAGTTTTAACTACTGTGTCGAGGTTTTCGAATTATTCGCATATACAGGGATGCACTACGAGATGAGGGCAGTCAGTCAGAAGTCATTTGAGTGTAGTTGAGTAGCGAAGATTTCACGATACGTGCCATTTAGATGTAATTATAAACATTTAATTTTTGCCTTTCTCCAATAATAAGGGTACATTTAAAACCATCGAAAGTGGCCCACCCTGTACAACAGATGATGCATTTTAAAATTCTGAAAATCGATTTTAAGAAATCTAATTGAGTTAAGTACGTCTTTAGTGTTTTGTAACTCTTGCCATTTGTTTTTACATATACCCAAGAAGTAGGTCAAACGTATCAACATTCTCTTGTAAATTTATCTTCAACCTTTTTATCAGGTTTGCGTATTTTTTTTTTTTCATCAGGAGAGACGTTTGTATTTCCGTGGTTTTGCATATATTTACATCCTGCTTGCTTTCTTTCCTTGAAATATTTAAGTAAAGAGCTTTTATGTTTTCGTGTTAAGAAAGAAATTTAAATTCCTTAATTGTAAAATATTGAAACAGTAAAAAGCACCACTTATAAGCCTTTCTTTAGCAGTTAATCATTAACAGGGCTGCTTTTGATTATCTAAAGTATTTTATCTTTAATTTCACAAAATGGGAACTATTAATGGCAATATAATTAATTTTTTACTTATATAATTGTATACAAGGAATTTTTCTTTTTAGTATACATATCCCCTATGGGAGGCGAGCTGTCATGGAATCCGTTTGACAGCACGCAGTGTTTGTGTTAAGAAATATCACGGTTTTGCAAAGAATTGTTGATAAAGTACACATCGAATAGTGATTTTGGAGAGTGTAAGTGTTCGGACTTTCGTTTAAAAAGAGTTTTTTGCCAAAAATTTGGTTATTGTTGTTAGGGTTGCTAAATTTGATTTAGCAACCCTACTATAACATGGCGAATATGCAACAACCACAACCCTGTTGTAATGAAAATACACAAACAGCCAATAATTCTTCAACAGACAGAAATTGTTCAGACAAAGCTGAAGAAGAAACAGAACAAACAAGTAAATTCGCATGGCAAACAATCAAGAAAAGGAAATTATCCAGATTATCCCCCGAGTTAAGAATCGAGAAGAAACCGCCCTCTTTTGATACCCAAAACAGATATGAAGAATTATCAAACCTATCAGATGACGACGAATATATGAATATCGACGAAGACAATAATACGGCAACACAACCCAAAAATTCAGAGCCAGAAAAAATAAAACCCCCACCAATATTTATTTACGATGTGAATAACTATAAACAAATGGTTGTACATCTAAATAAAACCCTAAAGCAAGAACAATACACAAGCAAAATTCAATCAAACAATACAATAAAAATTAATGTCAATACGTCTGATTCCTACCGAAAACTAATCAGGCAATTAAAAGAAGATGGGGTGGTGCATCACACTTATCAAATAAAACAAGAGAGAGCGTACAGGATAGTAATCAGAAATTTACACCACTCAATACCGGAGCAAGACATAAAGGAGGAATTAAAACAAAAAGGACACATAGTTCGTAACATATTAAATATTAGACACCGTCAAACTAAAGAACCACTACCATTGTTTTTTATAGACTTAGAACCTCAAAATAACAATAAAAATATTTATGATATCAAATATCTAAGTAATATGAGAATCATAGTCGAAGCCCCAAGAAAGAAAAACACAATAGCGCAGTGCACCCGATGCCAATTGTACGGGCACACAAAAACGTATTGTACAAGGCCATATACATGTGTAAAATGTGGAGACAGTCACAATACAAAAGATTGCAAAAAACCAGATACTACACCCGCCAGATGCGCGCTTTGCCAAGGTAATCATCCTGCTAACTATAAAGGATGCGATATCTACTTAAATCTTCAAAAAATTAAAGGTAGGACAACTAATCAGCCACGTCACAATATGTCTCATCCAGACCTAAACATAAATGACAATAATCAGTTTCCATCAATAAGCGCAAACCAACCACAAGCTCAGTTTGTACCTAATGGTCGGCCTACATATTCTCAAGCAACTAGTCAAAATCAGAACCCTCCAAACATGGCGGAGCAATTTACAGTGTTCTTAAACGAGTTCAAAACAATGTTCAACCAACTAATTAATCAAAACAGCATAATATTAAATATGCTCAGTACAGTAATAAGTAAATTAGCACAGTAATGGATCACCCACTACGAATAGTTTCATGGAACGCCAATGGTTTATTAAACCATAAACTAGAACTAGAAAACTTCCTCCACCTACAAAAAATAGATATCGCTCTAATTTCAGAAACACATTTTACCTCGAGAACAATGTTTAAAATACCACATTATAAAGTATACCATGTAACCCATCCAGATGATATGGCACATGGCGGTGCAGCAGTCTTAATCCGCAATTCAATATCTCATTATGAGCTAATTCATCAACAGACAAACAAAATACAATCAGCTAATATAAAGATAAATACCAAGCCATGGCCTTTGACAATTTCATCTATCTACTGTCCACCTAGACATGCCATATCTAAAGAAGAATATACTGAGTTTCTTGCATCACTGGGACCTAGATTCTTTATAGGAGGAGATTGGAATGCCAAAAACACAATTTGGGGAGCAAGGTTAATAACAACTAAAGGAAGAAATTTACTTCAGGCTATAAACGAACTTAACTGCAATTATCTATCGACCGGCGAACCGACTTATTGGCCAACAGACCCCAATAAGTTGCCCGATCTCCTAGATTTCTTTGTACACAAAGGTGTCACTACAAACTATCTACATGCTGAATCCAATTATGAAATATCCTCAGATCATACCCCAGTGATTGCAACATTAAGTACGTACATTATAAATAAAGAACACATACCAACACTAATCAATAATGCAACGAACTGGGATAGTTTTCAAAACTATATTGAAGATCAGATATCCTTAAAACTTCGAATTAAAGAGGCCGATGAACTGGATGAAGCTACTAACTACCTAACCACACTAATCCAAGAGGCAGCTTGGTATTCAACTCCCAAACAACCACTAGAAGCAAAGAAATTCAATAACATTCCCCTCTACATCCGAGAATTGGTGTGTGAAAAGCGAAGAGCACGAAGCAGATGGCAGAGGTCCCGAAATAATGAAGACAAACAAATATACAACAGACTAAACCGAAGGCTACACAGAACCCTATTCGAAGCCAAAAACGCGACATTTGAACACTACATAAACTCACTCTCTAAAGATGATCATACGATATGGAAGGCTACAAAAAGTTTCAAAAGACCGAAGATCGCAGTACCTCCAATTAGAAAACCTGACGGAAGCTGGGCCAAAAGCGACGAAGAAAAGGCAGAAACATTTGCAACGCATCTTGTCCAAGTCTTTACACCACTCGGACCCAACATTAATCACAACGATAATGTTATTGAGGAATCACTTAACATACCATGTCAAATGTCACTTCCAATTAAAGCATTTTCACCTCGAGAAACACTTGAGGAGATTAAAAAAGTAAATCCACATAAAGCACCTGGACATGACCTCATTACAGGTAAAGTTCTTAAACATCTACCAAGAAAAGCAGTAGTATTACTAACAACCATATATAATAGTATGTTAAGATTATCATATTATCCTATAAGCTGGAAATTTGCCCAAATTATTATGGTGCCCAAACCAGGAAAACCTGCTAATGAAACAAGCTCATACCGCCCAATTAGTCTTCTTCCCATTTTGTCTAAGATTTTTGAAAAACTGCTGACGCGTAGAATTAAAACTGACTTGGAGCTATCAACAATATTACCAGACTTTCAGTTTGGTTTCCGGGAACATCATTCAACTGTACAACAAACACATAGAATTGTCAATAGTATTATCAAAAGTCTTGAGGAAAAGAAATTATGCACTGCCGTATTTCTAGATGTCGCCCAGGCTTTTGATAAAGTCTGGCACATTGGTCTATTACATAAAATCAAAAGCATTTTTCCTAGTCCGTATTACCATCTACTAAAATCGTATTTGTCAGAACGATACTTTCAAATAAAATACAACTCCAGTTACTCCAACTACCATCAAGTAAAATCAGGAGTGCCTCAAGGGAGCGTGCTGGGGCCGTTGCTCTTCTTGATTTATACCTCAGATTTACCAACAACAAACAACACTACTATAGCAACATTTGCGGATGATACTGCCTTGCTATCAGTAGACATTAACCCAGTGCTCGCATCACAGAACTTACAGCAACACTTGGATGTTTTACAGGACTGGAATGGTAAATGGAAAATAAAGATAAACGAGACAAAATCAGTTCAAGTTACCTTCACTACAAAACGCATAGTATGTCCACCAGTTTTCCTAAACAATACTCAAATACCAGTAAAAGATGAAGTGAAATACCTAGGATTATATCTGGACCAAAAACTAACTTGGAAGAAACACGTTAAAATGAAACGCCAGCAAATTAACTTAAAACTTAAAGAGATGTCATGGTTAATGGGAAGAAGATCCAAATTATCAATAGATAATAAACTATTGTTATACAAATGTATCCTTAAGCCCATATGGACTTACGGCATACAATTATGGGGGTGTACAAAACCTTCAAATCAAAAAATAATTCAAAGAATACAATCTAAAATATTACGTTCTATCACCAATGCACCATGGTACGTGTCGAACTTTACTCTACATAATGACTTAGACATGCCATTTGTTAATGAAGAAATCAAAAAATTTTCAACACTCTACTTCGAAAGAATTGAAGAACATGAAAATGATCTGGTAGCAGAAATAATCAATCCCCCTGAGGCAGAGAGGCGACTTAGAAGACGATGGCCTACGGACCTAAGACAAGCGATGGATAATGTGAATTAATTATTAAACCTAACCTATTAGTGGTATTTTTAGAGAATGGTCAATGGACGATTACTCTACTCATGTATATAATCTTGTATATAATTTACTTATTACTCAGTACTTAGGAGTAGATTGTAAATAAGCAGTTCAATTAAAAAAAAAAAAAAAAAAAATATCCCCTATGTATACTTTTACAATAAACGCAATATGTAGGCAACCAAATATACACTATAAACGTCACGTCACGTGGTGTGGTTTCATGTTTGTAAATAAAAATAAATCAAAATTAGTGGAATATCAAAATAATTTTAATTCAACGATTATTCTAAAACATAAAATTGCAACAATATGAAACAGAAAGGAAAATAAAAGCAGCAACACTTAAAGACTAATTTTTTGACATTAACTTAATTTGATGATCTTTGCCACAGCATGCTAATTTTTTAAATCATCAAATTAAGTTAATGTCAAAAAGTTAGTCTTTAACTGTTGCTGTTTTTATTTTCCTTTCTGTTTTGTATTGTTGATATTTTATGTTTTAGAATAATCGTTGAATTAAAATTATTTTGATATTCCACTAATTTTGATTTATTTTTTATTTACAAACATGAAACATAACCTTTACGCACCACGTGACGTGACGTTTATAGTGTATAGTTGGTTGCCTACATATTGCGTTTATTGTAGAAGTATACATAGGGGATATGTATACTAAAAAGAAAATTTCCCTGTATATACGTTGTGCATTATACTACTAATTAAATTTTGGGTGTCAGTTGCCACAACATATAATCACTCCCTTCTGTATAGCTGAGTGGTAAATCAGTACCGAACCAAAGGAGTATAACACCAATCTAACAATAAGTGAAAGTGTGTATGTGTGTGACCTGTTACACCCTTGGAGACTGACTTTTTTGTGCTAAATACTGAGTGAAAGAAATTCTGGGTGTATGTTCTGTGGTTGACAAGGTGGTATTGAAATTCATTAGAAAAGGATAGAGAATAAGGGTACTTATCTATTTACTTTTTTCGATCTAGACAAATGTATCTTAAATGCTAAGCTAAGTAAGTTATATTTGGTACTTGAGGTCAGTGTGAGTCCCCCACTGTTTGCTACTGAAATTCATTTAGAAAGGGCAGAGTGTAAGGGCATTTCTCTCTTTAATTTAAGTGGAATCGACTACTAAATATTGAGCTTAAAATATATTGTTTTGTACCTGCAAAATTTCCCTACTAATTTTATTTTATGTAGTGATGTAATTGCCAAAACTATAACTTAAAATAAGATAAATTGGTTACAGAAACACGTCAAACTCTAAAAGTGCAACGACACTGTTACGTGCATAAATTCAAAAAAGAAGATTAATATAATAAAAATTATGTTGATGCCACAAATGCACTGTAATCAGCTCTTGAATATGAAATTAGCATCGTCAAGGTACAAAGGGCGTTAAAGGAATGAGAATAGGTAGAGTTGCAGGTACTGATGATTGATATCTGCTCAGAACTAATAAAATGTGGAGGGAATTAATTGTCGAATTTATAAGAATAATCAGTTAAGAGGTATGGGACGTTGGGAATATCCCAGGGGAAATAAAAGAAAAACATAATAATGCCAAAATATTAAAAGAAAAATGATATGAACTGTGACAACTACAGAGCTATTTGTTTGTTATAAACGAGTAAAAGATACATTCACGAATATTGGAGACCAAAATGAGATAGCAAATAGGAGAGAGACTCGAAGAGGAACAAGTGGTATTTAAAGAAAACAGAGACGAACACAGGACCATATGGTACATATTTCCACTCTGAATAGCAGAGAGAAGTTGAGAAAACTCTAAGAAGAGTAAGAAAGCTATATTTTTGCCTTTTTGGATCTATGTATAGCGGTTTTTGGCATAGGGACTAGGAAAGAGACTTTTGAAAGGAAAATAAATTGATAATTATTTATGCAAGGTGTATGTGTCAGTTTAAGATAGACGGAGGAATAAAACAAATGGATAGGTTGAGTCGCTAACTGTTTATAATACTTATTAACAGCATAAAAAGAACAAAATAAAAAACACCTCAGTCAAAAATTGACATTAGTGAGATCAAAGAATGATGGGCGTTTAAAGCGAGCATTAAGAAAATGGTAAGACGGATTTCAAAAAACATAAATGACATTAAATTTGAATAAATGTAAAGTAGTATGTGTGTCTCAGCACTAACGTCGGTTATACTAGGATAACTAACATTGTCATAAACCCATTATGAGAAAGGAGTGATGTAATACCTACTTGCAAAAATTTTAATAAACCCTTGTACATTCAGTTTGACTGGGAAGAAGGATTAGTATAGGTACAAAGACATAGTCAGATCTGTGTGGGATTGCTTGCAAAACCTTATAGTTCTTGCAAACCACAACAGGTAACCATCCTGTGAGTGCCGGAACATAAGGAGGTACAAGACAATGAAAAAGCCGATACACTTGCTAAAAAGGATTAGGAAAAATTTTTACTTACTCAACCAGTGTTTGGAGTCACCAAAACCACAATTCGCAGTTGACTAACCGGTTGGATAAACAAACAACATCAAAATCACGGAGATTGTATGAAAGGACAAGGACATAGCAAGGTTATGCCAAAAATACCATCTAAAAAACTGACGGATGACATACTGCGATTAAGCAGGCATCAAATTCAGTTAGTGGCAGAACTGACAACCGGTCACTGTAATCTACGAAAATACATGCATACAATGGGATGTTTTTAAAGAAGAACCCATATGCAAACTCTGCAATGAGGAGGACGAATTAGCCTCTCATACCATATTTGAATATGAGCAGTGTTAGCAGCACCAAAGCCCTTCTCATCAGTCACTATACAAATTGTGCCATATTATCATAAAAAATGAAGAAATAACTGCAGATTACTATTGAAGGAAGAACATTTGAAGAAGTGATCAACTATGAATAATTGAGTGTTTAAATTAGCAATAATGGAAATTGTATAGAATAAAAACTGTAGTATCAACCACACAAAAATAAATCATTAAAAGAAAAGTAAGTCTGAAAGCTGAGCTACAAATTAAAAGAAATTAATAAAGCAATTGAAATGGTACGGCCACGTTTAAAGAATGCCGGTTGATAGAATACTAAAAAAAGTGTTAGTAGTAAAACCATACGGAAAAAAGAGAATACTAAAAGAAGTGCTGGAAGTAAAACTGTGGAGAAGAAAAGGAAAATGAAGATCAGGGGTGCAGTGAGAGGACACGATAGTGAAAAAAGCAAGAGAGAGAAATAAAGATAAAACAGCACTCAAAAGACTAGTCATAAATAGACAAAATTTCCGATGACCTTACACCATAAGGCAAGGAAAAACAGAGAAAGAAGAAGAAGAAAAAATGACAGTAACAGTTAATGCCTAGTAAGTTGAATGGAAATAAATAAATAACAAGTAGCAAATGACAATGTTGAATATTCTTTATGCTACATCAACTTAGAATTTGAAGAAAGATAATAATAATGTTACACGTTGGAATTCGCTGATGACATAGCATTGATTGAAAAGACAAGATAATAGAGAAAGCGGATACATTTATATGTCTAAGCTAAAAATTAGAAGCATCAAAGAACAACTGAACAGTGAATCTAGATAGAAGATTGTGACTAGGTTGATCAGCGTTCGGAAGACTGCACGAAGCATTTTAATCAAATATGCCAAACACTCTAAAAGCACAAACCTTTCATCGTATGTATTGCCAATTCTAACATATGGCACAGCGACACCGGTCTAAACAAAGGTAATATTTACATATGGCAGCCTGGGTAGCTCAGTCAGACACGGGTTCCATTCCAGCGGTGGCCATAGTATTATGGAGCCGACTTAGGTCGAATTTGTTAGTTACGGCTTAGGTTTAAGGTGTGTTGTAAATAAAAGCTGGTTGGAGCGTTATGCAAGTCCAAAAATGGACCCATCACGCCCACTGTACACCAGCAAGTGTGAATGAGCCTCGACACTGCATTGCGGTAGAAGAGGAAACGGATTTAAAAAAAAATCATTTACGTACTCCAGGTGACATAAAGAACACTGGAGAGAATAATACTATAAGTACATCAAATTAAGAGACTAGGTAGATACCAAATATTGAAATACGAAGAAAGTTCAAAGTAACTGATGCAGTAGAGTAAGATGGAATTGGGCGGTGCGTATAGGAAGAATGATGGATAATTATTGGATACGACGGATCATGGGGTGGAGACCTCCAGGAAACAAACAGTAGAGGAAGACCTCAAACTAGGTGGACAGATAACTTAAAGAGAGTGGCAGGATATGACTGCATGAGAAAAACAGAAAACAGAGAAGAACAGAACAACCTAAGGAAGGCTTACATTCGACGATGGATGATATAAGTTGTAAAAGAAGAAGAAGAATTACATTTTAAAATAAATTCTTATTTTCTGATCGCTCCAAGTAAATTGGAAAATGGGAATCGTTAATTTCATAAAACTATTTTGAAACTGTACTCACGTTTAGGCGTAATTGCTATTTGTTTACCAAAGTTTTACAGAAGAAAATATATTAAATATTTTACATATTATAATAGCAAAGAAGTATAACTCTATTGGACTACTTTAACGCTTAAGGTGCCATCGATGATTTGGAGACATTTTAATAAACATTTCAGGTTATATAACGTCAAACATTTTACGTTTATTTTATACGCTTAGTAATTACAGCAATTCATTTTTTTTATTTGTAGAAATAGAAAAGAATTAGATCATCCTTTTTTTGATACCTTAGCCAGATAAGTTATCGGAAATCGAGCGTCTAGAACACTCTTGGTATTTCTAGCAAATTCTGGAAGACTGTGTCGCATTCTAGAGAGAAATGGGGGGGGGGGGGATACAGAGAGATACGTTCCGGCGAGTTGAGTGGCGAGGTGTAGGGTTCAGATAAATATCAGTGACATTCAGTGTAACCAAATTAAATTAAAAAAATAGTTTTGTTGATCTTAGTATTCAGAAGTGTTCATTGATTTAGTGAAATAATCACAATACTTTGTCAAAAATCGGACAAACTCTAGATTTTGACATTAACAGTGAGTTTCACATTTTTCATATTTTGGACTAAATATCAATATAAAACAGATCTTTCATATTGATGTTTTTTCTTTTTGTCCATAAAAGTTACTAAATCAAAATACCAATATGTTCATATTATGTATAGTATGATCAAAAAGTCCTTGGATCGCGGTTGCTGTGGAATTTAAGTCATCTCCGAAATTATATACTTTTATTATTTTTATATCATTGACGTTTACTTGGTAATCTTTAAAAGTGAGTAGATTGTAATTAAAAAGGCTTAAAAAAAAATATAAGATGATTAGGATCCGTAAAATATAACATCCACAGTAAGAACTTTTTGATCATACGATACTTTAAGATAAGATTGAATAACAGAAATATGCAGGGGCGGTTTAAGGCAATGAATCGCCTATTGGCGGCTCCTTTCCACTCGGTTGATGACAGTTAAAGAATCTTAAAACAATTTTTGACCTCCTCACAAGCCGAGGCTTTGGGCGGCCGTCCCTGTAAGTACGAACTTAACACGGATCTTATTTTTGAATTATTATGCTATTTTGTTTTTGTTTAAGGTAAATTTATCCGAATTATTAGAAAAATGTGCACACGGTCCTTGCGAAATTTTAGCAAAAAATAAATACATAAATAAATGATTTAAAAGTACTCACCCTTATCTTAGCATAATCCAGAAGCGACTGCAAAGCGACGAATCCAGAATAGTAATATTCGTTAACAGGACACATCCCTCTATTTTCCTTGGATAAAACAGCCGACCAGTGCCCATAAGATTGTCTACACAAGGCTGGAGAACTATATAATTCAGTTGTAGAAGGCGTTTCAGAATGTGATGGATTTGTGCGTATTTCGTACCTGGAAATATGAGATTTGTTTCTTCCTAGTCACCGGTTTTACTTTACTTCCTGTTCGTAACCGTTATACATCGGCAGAATTCAGAAAGCGCTATTTAATGCAATAGGAATTATTAATATATAATACTTACTTAAAGGATTCGTTTAGGAGATTAGAGCCATTGAATATCACTGCTAATGGAATTGCCTTCGGTTCTAACCAGTAAGCCGTTAATAAATCCTCCCTCGAGGAGAAATACGACCACGATATCTCTGGTCCCAAATTCATCGCCCTCCATATTTCGTTTACGTTGTTACTTATAAAATCCTAAAACCAATATTTTTGGAAATTAAAATGGGCAAATATTTATTTTATTATAATTAAATCGTATTTTTAAAAATTCGAAGTCGAAGTCTTTTTCAGGAAGGCCAAGAGATTGACCGTAATCACTTTTGTGTTTAAAGTAACTTCGTAATTTACTCAGTTATTTTTTAAAAGTAACGTACCTTATATTCATTCTAAATTCTAAGTAATGGTTTTAAACAATTGGAATGAAATATTTGTCCAAACTACAAGCATAATTTGATTTGTCTTATTTATAGTCGAACATCAGCAAGTTATTAGTTATATTAAGTTAGTAATAAAAAGCTCGTTTTATATCCAATCGATTTTGTTTGTACAGCTCAGGTTATAACCCAGTAACATATTTATTTTCCTTTCTTTTCGTGAAGAAAACGGCACGTAAGATTTAGATGACAAAACCCAACTGCGATATAAACAGATTTATAGTTCGAATTTATAGTTAGATCCTTGTTAACGTTAGTATACGATTTGGTGCTTTTCTTGGTTTTCCTAGATTTACTACACAACTGCAGGAGTTAACGAAGTGCGTCAAAAATTATGCGTGAATTACCGAACCCTTGGAATACTCACGTGCTGTTCATGCAGAAAGTCTCTTTTTCCTAACAACATGAACGATCAGACTATTTTTTTTTATCAACGTAGGTCAATAGAAAAAAAATTATTGGATCAACGAAGCTATGCTTTTCACAGGAAGCATCAAAAGCAGGTGATCACCCCATTGGTACGATAATTTAGGTATACATTACGGCACAAAATTCTATTTTGAATTTTTAATTGCAGGTATAATATAATTGAGGTTTAACAGGCAACTGAGATCATCTGCCCAACTTATAGATAGTTTTTCTCTGTTGCGCTTGCTGCGACTATCACTCACTCGAGCCATTTGGCTGCTAAGTTTCATTCCTTTACCACCAGACGATGTAGTTGCCCCAGGGTCAATCTAAACAATGTTCCGATCCCAGAAAAAACGGTAGTAAAATATCTTGGGCTTCACCTTGACAAGAAACTCATATGGAAAGACCACATCAAAACCAAAAAGACCCAACTCAACTTAAAAGAAAAAAAATGTCCTGGCTACTAGGTAGAAAGTCTAAACTATCATTAGAGAATAAATTACTAATCTACGAAATCATTCTTAAACCAATCTGGACTTACGGAATTGAGCTTTGGGGATGTAGCAAACCGAGCAACACCAAAATACTCCAAACCTTCCAATCCAAAACACTTCGAATGATAGTAGACGCACCCTGGTATGTGTCTAATCAAACCCTTCATGCGGACCTCGGAGTTCCCCTCATAAGCGAAGTAATTGCTCTACAAGCCAACAAATCCAAAGAAAGAAACACTGACCATAGCAATCAGCTAATAAATGAACTCTACAACCAACCGCTCGCAAGAAGACGGCTCAAAAGAACATGGCCAGAAGATCTAGTGAATTAGGGCATTAGTGAACCATCGCTGTATGGTACCTAACTCATGTCAAACTCTCCTCAGAAATTTTACTTATTACTCTGTGCAAATAAAATGTAGAGTAGATTGTAAATTCGCAATGTAAATTAAAAAAAAATCTTTGTTTCTGATATGATCCCGTACTGATAACTTCAAGTATTGACCCCTTCATCCTGCAGTTTTCTCACACACTTAATCGTCAGTGTTAATGTTTTTGGGCCTTAAGTCAGACCCGATAGGCACACGATTTTGCATCTTCTTCTTGGGATATCGTTTTCAAATCCTTGTAAGCATAATTCTTCTGTGCATGACACACGTTAGTTGTCCCATTCGAAACTCAAATAGTATTCTTCATCTAAATATTAGCTACCAGATTAATCATAGAATTCTTGTAACATTAATTTGCTTCAGAAATGTAAATTACACATCAAACACATGGTTTTCGTATGTTATTCCTTCTTTGCGTTAAGTATACTTGTGATATTTACGAGTGCTATTTTCCACGGGTAGTTGATCTCCCACATTGTACAATAATTGTTTTAAACAGATGAACGGCTTTGCAATGCTGCTTTACTAATAACTTTGGCACTTGCACGACTTTAACCAATTAGTTCTTCAGCATCATTGATTAAAAACTCTTTGAAGGATTGCTCTTTATGATTCAGCTCAGAATATACGGTCATAAACAGCTTATAAGAAGTCTTCTGCCATCACTTTGTTGACTTTCTGTCAAGGTCATATATTGATCGGGAATGTCAACTCGACCCATATGTTGGTGGTAAAAACGAATATCAGGGTAGGTAGGTTATTTCCTTTTGTTTTGCCATTTATTATTGTTCTAACACGTGCGAAATTTCATTATGAGTCATGACACCGTATTGCATCGTTCAGACCTAAATCATGTTAAGTATTTGGATCCCGTTTGTCGAACAGTTGAATTGTATTTGTAAATAAGGTTTTAAGAATATATCTGATGTTAGTCTATTTTGTATTTTAATATAACCTCCCGCAACAGCTAAGCTAAACACTCATAATGAAGTTAGGCTCAAAGTCTCTACCATCATAATCAATATAAAAACATAGACAACCTTAACCCACGATATTGCCAAAAGCCGCTTCGTTACAATATAGTGGCATTTCTTGAATCGTGCTGTCTAGAAATGACGTTAAACTTAAATTTTAATATCGACCCATATCTATAACTCTGGCGTATTAACTTATACCTACGCAATTAACAATAATTATGCACGTATATTGTTTTTATTCTAAAATTCTAAAATTATTAGCTTTACAATTACTACTTACTTCTATGTGCTAATTACTAACTTTAACTATGTATATTTTTAATGATATTAATTAGTTTGGTGTTGTTTATTTCTCTCATGTTAACCGATTCTGTAAACAAATTTATTCCCTTTGGGACAAAATCGACCAAGTCATATCCAGAATACCCTCTTTACAAAGAGAAGCCTTGAAGATTTTGCCTTCAGCCCCCTTCGTTGCTAACAGGTACCTGCTAGGGTCAAGCGAAAATCAACTCTAATGGCCAAGCATTTATTTATTGGTTTTAAACTTATTAAACAAGAAATCAGCCAACATTATAAGCTTAGGTATTTCTTGAATAACTTGTAATTATAATTCGAAAGGCGTTATTTACAAAGGACTTTTTAGTTTTTTTTTAATCAAATTACAGTTTTCGAGAAACGGATTTAACGAAAAAGTATGTACAAAAGGCTCCTAGTTAATCCGTTTATGTGTTTCTTTAGCATTTAAAATGCGTGTTTTGATTGTAAGAGTGAAAATGTTTTAAAGCTTCCTTAGCCAATTTTTGTTTCTTGAACAGTGCTTATAATGCATCTATTATTTACTCCTATTATTTATTCGCGTTTTCCACAAATTAAGTATTTATCATTATCACCAAAAGATTCTACAATATTTGTTTAATTTTAGTAAGTGTAAGATATCTGGATGTTCTCAACATTTCGATGTACATTTAATTAGTAATTATTGATGAATTATCTTTGGCAGTCTCTCCATTAGTCCCTTATGGAATACTCTACCTTTGATTATATGCTTACACTTATAGGTGTACATTCAAAGGCTCTACGTACCAATGTATCAAGAAACGTATAGTATAAATGGCTTGCAGTACTTCTCCAATTAATATAACTTAACAGAATTTACAAATGTCAAAGTTGAACGTCTTCAGTTAAACGTAAGAGGAAATTAAAGTCCTTCCGACTACATGAATTCTCTTTAAAATTTATCCACAACTTTCTTGCTTAGGATTAGAATTTCATTAACTATTTGGACATTACTGTTACTACTTCTGGAAAATCGATAATTAATTAACAACACCGTAGTGTTTTTTTTTGTATTCAACAACTTGTTATTTTTGCAAGAAAGTTTATAAGAAACAAATAAATAAGTGAAGCGGAAATTTAACGCAATATAGAAAAATGACATTAGTATATCAAATAAATGAAAGAAAGCAGTCTCACAAAGGGAAACTGTAACAAATATGAGAGATATTTCATAGTCTTCTCCTGCGTTTTTGTCCAGATTCTGATTCGATTTATTTCTGTGATGTTTGATTTCCCCTCATTGAATTTGTCTGAGAATTTCAGCTACGTAGAAATGGGTCAAGTATTTCTCCTTGATACTTATTTTCTGCCCAGCTGAATGAAACTTTCGTGGCATACGCGTACTTTCAAGCGCTTGAAGCGTGTTGTAACTTTAAATTTTGCAATAGTTTTTGGATTTTTAATCGGGGACTCTGCCAAATTTAGTTTTCCTTTAGAATTTGAGTGCAGAGATGCGAAGGTAGTTGGAAATCTGTGATCTTATTCTACAGAATGATCATGAATGACTTACAGGAAAAATCGGTCATTCTACATGCTGTAACCATGTTTGACTTTTTGCAAATTTTGGATGGTTTTGTGTTAATTTTCAACATTTTTAGAGGAAAATTGCTGTTTTTAAAGCAATTGACTGCATTCTTCAGATAAACTTCAGTAAGTTTTTAAAATATTATTATTGTATATCGGAGACCCCTTGTATCTTGAAGTGTTGAGACTATTTCGCCCTTTGCAAAACTGCTTCCAAATTTTTCTATCCCCTATCTTCCTTCTTGCTTCGGTTCATGCGAGTCTTCCTCGTCTTTTCTTTCATTTCCATCCTGCTACCTTAACTCTTCTTTTACCAGGTTACTATCTTTCATTTTGCAAGGTGTCCAAACCAGCTATGTTGCCTTTCTTCTATTTTATTTAAAATCACTTCTACTCCCAATCTGTCTCTAATTCCATCATTTCTCGGTCTATCTAATCTGGGCGCCTTTTCTATTCTTCTTAGGATTTTCATCTTCATCGCAATTATTTGTCATTTCAGTTTGCGATTTAGCACCTAAACTATATTCAACTTCGAGCTGCAGTGCGAGTAAACAATAATTTCATGTGAAATTTGCAGTCCTACGTTTTTATTGGTCAAGGGGCGTGATCTATGCATACGTTTGTTTTGATCCACTGCAGCTCGAAGTTGAATTTAGTATAGGATTCGCTTCCATAAATCGATGTAGGTTTGAAGACTGTTCTACATATTTTAAGTTTTGTATTTTTGTTTACTCTCTTTTTATTTATAAAAATAGATCTCAGTGCATTTGTTACCATAAACTTATCAAAAAGATAATAAAAGTCATAAATAATTAGTACCCTTTATTATTCGGGACTCAATTTACGGCGCGAAGGCCAGAGTTCAAAATAATTAACAATAAAGAATTAACTATTGATTAGATTTAATTATCGACTTAATAAGATTTCAACATACACAAAAAATTGAAATATACTGTTATGGTCTTGCTCTTTTAAAAGATTTTATTTAAGTTTAATTAATTTATTTTTTTAGCCCACAATCAATATTTAAATTATCCCTTGCTTTGCTCTTTAATTTTACTTAATTGTTTGCATTGCTCTTATCTCAGGTCGTTAATTAGGTTCCTTGTTTATTATTTTTCTAAGTTTATTTTTAACCAAAATAAAATAAATTACTCAAATAATTATAATGCAGATTTTATTTATCGTTTATCCCTATCAACCCTGCCTTAAAATTAACTTAATATTATCCTTTAAACTCACTATGTATTCTTGGCTCCCTTTTCTTTTCCAAAATTTTTAATCTTCCCCAAAATTCCAAAATTCCAATTTTCCCCAATTACCAAAATTCCAATCTTTCCCTGTTCTTCTTATCCCCGCTCTAAATTGTCCCCCTTTTTGAATTTCTCCCTCTCGAAGTCCTTCTGTTGATTTTCTTCTGCTGATCCTCTCCTACTAGAACTGCTTTTTCACCTAACTGGTTGAAGCTCAATCTTTATTTTTCGTTTCTTCAAAATCCACCCTCCTTTTACTGGACACTGGTTTCTTTTGATTTAATTTTTTTATTCAAAATTAACCCTCCTTTTACCGGACACTGGTTTCTTTTGATTTAACTTTTCTTCTCAAAATTCACCCTCCTTTTACTGGACACTGGTTCCTTTTGATTTCACCTTTTGTAATTGGTTATTTCTCGAATATTTGCTCTTTTTATGGGAGCAAACCAAATTTGATGTTGCTTCGTCGATTACCAATTTTCAACTTACTATTCACTTTGTTTTTTCTGTTTCCTGGATATTTTATCCCCATTTGTTTTCCACTTTTAAAATTATTTACATCGTTTCTAATAGTAACTTATTTTACATTTCTATAACTACCAATTTAGCTAATTATTACTAACAAACATTATAACAATAACTTATTTACATTTACACATAACTTAAATCTAATCTAGCTATCTTAAAATTATATTACAATTTTTTTTAATAATTTAAAATCTGCATTACTTATATTTGGCAAAATAACGTTTTTCTTTTATAAATTAAACAAGCAACTTAACCTTAATTATATACATCCAATTAAGTATCATCTCAATACATACAATAAAGTAAAGCTGAAGGCTTAATAAATTCCAATAAGAAAATTCAAAATTACTAGCTGAAGGCTTAATAAGTTCCAATACGAAATCAAAATTACACTAGCTGAAGGCTTAATTTAGGGAACGCAAGGAATTACCTGAAATAAAAATTCAACCTAATGTCGTAAACGTTTACCTCTTTAGGAATGAAATTAATGGTAATAAACCCAACTAAACTCATTCATTGCGGAACCTTTCCAAAATGATTACAAAACATAATTAAGTCGATTGCAAAAAAATATATAAAAAATATGCAAATTGAATTTAACTAGTAAGCCACAGGCCTAACAAATGAATGAACAATTTTTACTACGTACTTGAATATGAAATTTAATTATGTAACCAAAAAAAAATAAAACATATGGCACAAAATTTAACCATACGTAATATAAATTACTAAGCTACGTGATCAAAGATAACACATCAATAAAATCATGAAAAAAAATTTAAATGTTAAGCACTTATCTTCCAAATAAAATGTTCTTTACAGGTGTTGATGGTGCAATAATTACAGATGTGCAATTCCAATGGAGCATACAAAATGGAATTCAAAATGGAGCATTAACTGGAGCATTAAATATGGAAACTTCAAAATGGAATTCAAAATGGAGTCCTTCACGTGCTTCGAAAATCCAAATCAGACATAAATTGGGGAAAATGCAATCACAACAGCAACGGAAACCGACCAACTACTTCCAAACATGAGAATCGGATGTACAATTAACCCATTGAAGGTTGCACAAAATTAACAAATGTGCGAATACTAACAATTTAAATAATTAATGAACCGAAGAAAACATCCAAATATCGGATACTATAAATTCCATTCAAAAGAACATAATTACCAATGCCATTGGAAAACAGTACGTTAAATTAAACGTTGCCAAAATGGATGTCACTTCAGGAAAGTTTAACAGCCAAGAGACCTCGTCTAAAATTCAAGTACGACACCTCGACAGAAATCCACACTGCGCATGCGCGAATACAGATGCAATTACAGTTGCATAAAATATACGAAAATTCGCATTTAATTATAACCTACAACTCATGAGATCTCAAACACGAAATATACACGGTGCGTAGAAAGTAATGGATTCACAACGATGTGAAAATGCAATAAGGACATTGAGAATTCATATAACACAAAAAGAAAAATTGAAAGATAGAACAAATAAAGTTAAACAAGCACAAAATAAACACTTAAACAACAATGGCATTTAACAAGAAAAATGATACAATTTGACTCTGAAAGCAGAAAAATTGTAACACATTAAGAAGTCTTGAAGTCGCCATAATTATATTACTCGTATTTACATCAATTTCCATAGTTCCCGTTCTGTTAAGCATAGAGCCAAGGTGCTGGTCACTTTGGTATATGTTTATCTTTATATCCTCCTGTTCCTTTGCTACTATCATTATCTCCGTTTTGTTAAAATTTATTTTCATCCCATAAACTTTTATGTTTTTATTCCAGATCCTTACTGCTTTTAGAAGGTTTGTTGCTTGCTATAATTATTAGGTCTTCGGCGTATAAAAATTTCTTAACTACAATCGGTGTTTTGACGTCCATTCTAGATTCGTGATACTTTATCCATAGATAAAAGAGGGCTTAATATATACCCCTGTCATCCCATTTCTGTTGTTATTATATTGCTAGTCTCAGCGTACATACTTTTTATTGCTAGCACTAGTGAAGTTGAAATTGGTCTTTTGCTCAAATTATCCCGTATACATTCACTTATTGGTAGTGTATCAGAAGCTTTTTCTAAATCGGTTGATCTTGCCGGTACGTCCAAAACCTGCCCTGAACTCCGTCTCATTTTCTTGTAGCGTTTTTTCTGTACTTCTTTTCATACTCTCTTTTAGAATATTTTTTCATAAAGTTTTCCAGCAGTGGACAGTAAAGATATTCCCCTTCGGGCTAGTTCTTTCGTCCGTTATTCTTCAGCTTACAAACTGTTACCGCTGTCATGAGTTGACACTCAGATCCATAGTCTGCTCACGGTAAGGTTCGCGTTGGGCAAACTGAGGAACACCATGGTCGACTCGAATCCTGTAAAGACCTCCCGGCCACGTCCAAGTATAAACGCGTCTTTGGTGTTGTCAGAAAGTGGCATTAGAAAAGGTGAAGTTTTATTGTTAATTAATTATCATACTTACGTTCGTATTGCTTTCTTTGTGTAAACTGTTTATAGCATTATTCTCTTCGAACATTAGCATTGAGGTCTCCTAATGCGTATTTCTATCGCATACATAAGACTCATAAAGTCATGTATTTCTGGCTCTGTGTTTTCTGTATGTACATTGTACATGTATGTTTATGAAACTGATTTTGCTATATTTCCCTTTTGGTCGTATGTAACACGTTTTCCTATTTATCGATTTGTCTATTGCTGTATGTGTTAGGTAATTCTTAACCAAAATTCCTGGTGTTTGACAGTTACAGTCGACTACGTAAACGACGATGACAGACTTTTCATCAACCGGATGCCTGCTAAATATTCTAGAGCCGATTGGTATGCGACAGGTTAATACTTTAAACACTTGTTTTAACTCATTCCCGATATGAGGTATATTTCCTTGATACCGCCGACAATATATTATCTCCCAGCGACAAAAAGGTTTGTTGATTGAAGGCAACGGAAGTACTTCGTCCACTTTGAAATCATGGCAAAATCTCCTGAGGACATCTTCTACATGTTCCCGATTGCGTACTTTGGTGCATTTCACAACTAAATCATCTAAATAACCTGTGAGTCTTGAGTAATCAATAAGACTCATATTTAATTTTAATTACTGTGACCACTCATAGCCATGTTGAACAGAATCGGAAACTTAAAATTATTAATACCCTAATACCCACATTTAAGGAAGCTTTTCATCAATTAGCTAAATTGCACGTGTTAACGATATCAAGCTGAAACCTTTCCAAAAGGTAAAGTAAAGATTGTCGAAAAAGTTTCATTACTTTTTAGGTAGACCTCATATATTCGATTCATATTGTGGCCGGTATCATGATAATGTTTAGTAGAGGCAGAATGTGAAACAAAGCCTGTTCTCAACACCTTGTGTCCCCACAGATACACGTACGTACAATACGGCCAGTTTCCCCAATATACACCAAACCGCAGACACTTCTTGATGATAGAGTTGTAGTTTTCTTTCCTTCGGGGAATGAAGTATTTATGAAATATTTTGCGTGGATTTGATTTAACGAAGGTTTCGTTGTTGTGCTTTTAGAGATCTCTCTCTATGAGTATATGGCAAAAGGCCATAGCTTGAAGATCGTAGCTTGAGGTGTCCCGAGGTCTTTCCGCTTATGAAAGACGACTTTCCACGGCCTTCTCAGCGTTCACCCTATTGTAGCCATTTTCAACGTGATTGTTTTCAATATGGTTTAAGTCGGTTTGAAGACTATCGGTTTATAACACCGAAATTGCATAGTAGCGAGTGAGTTCATCGCAGAAATTTATTTACTGGGTGATGATAAAACCTGGCATAATCTTGTGAGTAGATTGATGGAAACAGAATGTTCGAGATGACAATTTGGCTCTTGAGTTGTTAGGATGTGGACAAACAGGAGAAGGTCATTCGGTTCTATTATGGCCTAGAATTACGTGTAGTTTCACGGACAACAAATGACATTAAATATATATTTCGGGTCCCAGTATAAAGTTAAACCATCCGTATTGTTATATCAAATGCAGATGGTTCTTATAGATATTGATATTATTAATTTTAATTTTTAAATTATAACGTCAAACATGTAGGGCCTACATTAATTTATGGTTTGTCTTTAGAGTTTTGGGACACCCTGTAATCATTAGCAGGAGGTAATTTTTCAGCCGTGACGGTAAATGTTTTGGGGAATTATAGTAACCATATACAAATGTCCCTGTTTTAAAAACCAGTTGTTTAGATTACTTAAAATTTTTAGCAAATTTGTGTATATTATGTAATTCAAAAAAATTTAATTTCCATTCCTTCTTAGGAACCTTGAAATGCAGCCAAGAGGATCTGGTTTTTGAATGAATTTTTAATTAGATTTTTGCGGCTTGTAATAACTGATACCATCGTAACAAACAAAAACGCGATTGTGTGTGTGTGATTGGGCATTCTTGAGACATGCTCATTCCACTCTCTGCGGCGTCTTCTCGTTCATCTTACAACATCTTGGACATTGCATGTCTGTCTTATGTTTTTGTTTGGTATTTTATCGTATAGTGAGTATCCTGATAATTATGTATCTTAGAACCTTAATTTCCGTGGTACGTAGTGATCTTTTGGTGTGCGCAGTATCTGCCCTGGTCTCTGTAGCATATATGTATGTCATTATGGGACGAATGCATGTTTTGTAGATCCTAACCTTTGATTCGGTGTTCATATTCTTGTTCTTCCAGATTATGTCCTTTAGGCATCCTGTTACTCTTGCTGCTTTATTGACTTGAGATTTAACTTCTGTATTTAGGTTTCTGTGGCTTTCACCCCTAGGTATTTAAAACGCATTACCTGTTCAATGGTTTTCTCGTTGATTACTAGTTTACATCTTCTGGGTTCTCTTGATATTACTAGGGATTTGTTTTTTCTACTGATATCTCTAGATTGTAAGATCTGGCTGTCAGATAGAAGTTATGCAGTAGGTAGCCTTTGTAAATCAACCCCATTCTCAGCAATAATTGCGGCGTCGGTCGTCTGGGTAGCATATCAGTTTCAGTTCTTGGTTTCCCATTTTATATTCGTGATTAGTTATTTTTACCTTCTCTATAATTCCGTCCATTATTAGATTAAAAAGCAGGGGGCTCAATGAGTCAACCTGTATGATTCTGGTTGATACATCTATTTCTTTTGTTAATCTGTTGTTGATTCGTGCACGTGTCTTGGCATGTGTGTTAAATTGTGCTATTGCGTGTATTCTTTCCTTGGGTACATGTTTTCCTTTTAGTATTTCTAAAACATCGTTTACTTTTATTCTACCAAACGCCTTCGCGAGATCAATGAAGCATATGAAAGCCGGCTTGTATTCAATGGATTTTCCGAAGATTTGGCGTATCAAATACTGCGTCTGTCGAACTTCGATTGTTTCGGAATCCTTGCTGTTCTTCACTTAATTCAACAATATTAGCAATGATCGATTTTAATATGTTTGTGAATAATTTCATAACGCAACTAAGCAGCGTAATACCTCTGTAGTTCTTAGGATCATTCTTGTCTCCCATCTTAAATATGGGTATCGTTATGCTTGATTTCCAGTCTTCCGGTGGTGTGCCTTTATTTAGTACAGACAGAACAATAAAAAAAATCAATTAGGGTAGGCTATGAAATTGAATTATTTTGAATTGGTACTTTAGGAACATCCACAGAATGACATTTTATAACGTTTGTAATTTGACATTTTTATTGTAAACAAAGTTTATAACCTTAAATTCATGTCAGAAATGTCATTCTGTGGATGTGGCTAAAGTACCAATTCAAAATAATTCAATTTTACAGCCTACTCTAATTGGATTTTTTATTGATCTGTCTGTATTAGCTGTAATAGTTTTCTCAGTTCTGTGCTTAGGTCATTTCCTCCGTATTTAAGAAGTTCGTTTCGAATTTGATACGGTCCCGGTGTTTTTCGGTTTTTCAGTTTTCTTATGGCTTCGGCAATTTGCTCTGTCGTTAGTATTATCGTAGCTACTGCTACAATCATTCATTATCTTATTCACAGAAAATGCACTTTAATCTAGACAATATGTAACGTTCCTCGTCGCAAGTCTTAAGGTAAACTCCATAGATGCGTCTCCATTTATTAAAACAACTAAATACAAAGAGATAATAGGATCACGTATCTCATAACTATGTGTTATTCAAATTCATGTATAGGATGTAAGCGCATATAATACGTGCAATACAGGAGCGTAGCTCAATTAATACTATCTTTAGTATTAAGACCGCAAGTGAGTCTAAGCACAAGACTTTGAAATTGATACATTCAGCAATCCTCAGTAGTTCACGAATTGAGTGAGTTGGCTCATATCTTAATTTACGTCTAATGTCAAGTTAATATCTGCTCATTGAGAATTTGAATTAATTCAAATTTTTTGTAGTAATACACAGAGAACATTCAGCTTTAATTGTAGCAGTGATAAAGCTAAATAAAATAAATAGAAGGTAAAACGACAAGCAGATACTGACATTTCGGTATTATTAGGAAGAAATTTAAAACGTGGCACCACTCTTAATAAAAAGAAGGAAGGATTTAATGGCCTGAATTTTCAGTTTTCAATAACTAATTATTAAGTACCTTAATTAATAACCTGATCCTAAAAACAACTTGCTAAAACTTAAGGTTCACTAACGAAAACGCAACAGAAAACGAAGTTTAAAAAGCTCCGATTGTTAATAAGAATATAATAAGATTAGGGAATTAATTAACTGACGGGACATTCGTACTGTAATCTTCTGAACCAGTGTTTTAAACTTTAGTTGATTTGTTAACAAAAGAAAACTTTTAACTGCCTCGTAACTCAAAACGTTTGTAGGAAGATTCACAAAACCTGTAACTAATGACAAAAAAATAATACAACAAACACAAGATATCAACGATTATAAATTACACTTAATTAATTAAAGGTTAAGTTAAACTTTAAGTAGTAAAGGCAAATATCGCACCAAAAGACATTGCAGACGGTACTAAGATAATTGGATGAAACGAACATGAGAAGAATCACAATTAAGTTAAGTAACAAATCACCAGATTCAACCCTGAACTTTACCTTGCAATAAACATGCAAGTAAAATTTAAAGAATATTCGAAGATGGTTAGGACTAAAACATTATGAAAACCATATTACGAGTATAATTAAAATCAGACCTTTGTAAGAAATATAAAAAAGAGATCAAGAGATCCAATTTAAAGTCATTCTCAGATGGCTATGGAATTGAAACTCATATCTCAGCTAGATTGAGCTAATCTCATGTTGACAAGACACAAAACAAATAACATGTAACCTCAAAACTTTCAGTATTGCGTTCGTGCGGTTTGTTGCCGGCGTTGCACTCCTGGGCATCGCTTAAAGGTTACCTGCTAAATTAAATTCTATATTTTGAACTTCCTAAAACTTGTGCCAAAACTTCCTCAGCTTTAACTATTCTCATTTGGTATACCTGCCAAAGCAAATGAATACAACATCTCCTAAATCTAGGTACGACATGGCATGACTTTTAATTTTATGGCCTTCCGAGAATGACTTTAAATTGAATCACTTGATATCCTTTGAATTCCAAATAATCGATTTTTTTTTATCATTATTATTTATTATTATATTTAAGGAACACTTCAACTACTATGGTCACTAGTGCTCCGATACTATTTACAATAATTATATGAACCTATTATATTTTATTAAACATATTGATTTCCTTAAGGTAGCTTGTACCATGAGATCGAAAAAAAATGATTCTGAGCAGGCCTTGACTAGTACAACACGATTGGCTACACTGGTTCTAGAATGCATATGAATTATAATGTGACAGTGACATTTCAAATGTAAGTCAGTTTTTCAATCTTGTTTTCAGAATTATTTAAGTTTATCGTTGTATTACTAGTGTAATTTTTCCAAAAAACACAATTTACAGACATGTATTCATCTTAGTTTTCAGTTTGTTCCCTAAATAAATACTGTTTTGTGTTTTAATTTATTTGACATTTATTAACCTCTAACCTACTGCCACATTTTGAAATCAGTCTTGCCAATCGTGTTGTACTAGTCAAGACCTGCTCAGAATCATCTTTTTTTCGATCTCATGGTAGTATTTTCCATGGATACGGGGTTGTTCGCGAGTGCTTTTTTACGGGAATTTGGGATATTATGTATTCATCTTTGAGTACTGTATTTGATGCAGTCTATTATAATGTGTTGTACTGTGATTGGCTCTTTATATGTGTTGCATATTTCCGGATTTGTTTCTTGCTGCAAGATGTGTTGAATATGCATGTCCAATTCGTAACCTGGTTATTACTATCTGTGTTCTTCTTTTTGGGTGAATTTGCCATTCCGAGGTTTCTTCTTTTATTGCCTTTAGTTTATTATTTGCTTTTGTCCAGTCTACATTCCACTTTCTTTTGGTTTGATTTTTGAGGTAGGTTTTATAGTCAGAAGGTGGAATTGATACGTTGGATACGGGTACTTCTGTTGCTTCTTTTGCGGCTAGATCGGCCTTTCCATTCCTTCTGATCCTAACATGTAATGGAACCCAGATTAATATTTAGCAAGGATCTGTTTTTGTCAGCCATTTAATGTATATGTTCCTGTATATTTTGTATAGTCGGATCTGGCGCATACATACAGGGTGTCTGATTTTTCATTGACCAGCTTATATCTCGTTTAGTATTAGAAATACAAGAAAAAGTCAAAGGAAATAGTTTTTTAGAAGTAATTTTTCTATAAAATGGCATAATCAATTATTTTTCATGGCCTACTGTTTTTCAGTAAAAATGTATAACTTTGATTTTTTAAATAGAACACCCTGTATATCTATTCGCTAGTGGATCGAGGGTTAAATTCTCTTTTCAAAAATGTATCATATGTGATATTTTAGGTTTCATTTGGAGGAAAAAACTCAAATAATAGAATCTTGATGGTAAACAAATCGAAGAGACCACGTTTTCTAAATATTTAGGTCACAAAATACGTATGAGCTCGCATGGGCAGCCTTTGGCAGTCTGAATTATATGTCATTAAACCTGAAATTCCAAGTTGTTTGAAGAGAAAGGTATTCAACCAGTGTGTGTTACCCGTTTTGACCTATGCCTTGGAGAGTCTAACATTAACTAAGAAAACAGCAAATAAAGTAAGAGTTGCACAATGTGGGTTTGTTCTTAAGAGATAATGTTAAAAATACAGAAATACCCAGATGAACAAACTTAGTTCAAATAATAGCCATTTTAAAATTGAACTGGGTGGGACAAATTGCGTGACTAAACGGTGATAAATGAACCCGAAAAGAAAGATCATCGAATGGAGACTACAACACGAAACAATTAGAAATAGAGGACGTAGCACAAAATTGCCTTATGATTTAAAACGTATCCATATAAGCTGGATTCAAACTGTACAAAATAGGAAGCCGTAGAACAAATCAAGAGAAACTTATACCTAGCAGTCGACTTTTGCAGCAGGGTGATCGTGATAATGATGCCGATGATGATGGGGTTTACCCAATGCATTAAGATGTTAACAGAAAAAACACCATAAGTAGGAAAATGCTTACTAGTTCAGCAACCAAGACAGTTGGTCATAGAAGTTGATATAATAACTCACAAACTTTCAAAGTTAAGTTTTGGTTTATACACAAAACCATCCCTTATTCGATGGATGTAACATAAATGTGCAATAAAAAAATCTACAGAAGAAATACAAAAAGAAGCAAAAATCTTTGTACCTGCGTTCAATGATTTGTAATAGGCGTATGATTTTCAAAGTAAGAAGAGAGCGTTCGCATCACATAAAAGTATTATGATGTATATAGGCAACTCCGCCTGAGACCTCTGATGGGTGGATTGAGTAGCTCACTGAGGGTTTCTGCCGGTCCAAAGTCCAGATAAAGGAGGAGGGTTGGTGGGAAACGGTTAGCAGCCTATCCACCGTAAAACAATGTGTTGCTCAAAGAACCGACAATTCAAGCCTAGGACATGGACGGCCCAAATTGGAAATGACAAGGCAAAGAACAAGGTTAAAGAGATATTGGAAAGTGAATACGATAAGTATTGCTACTTGGAACATATACCCCTGGAATATCAGAGATCAGGAAATAATTAATGAACTGGAAGAACGTAATATAGATATTATTGCTGAGACAAAAAAGGAAGGTAAAGGTGCTAGAGTCTCTCAGTCCCATGTTGTTTAACATGGTTATGGATACAATAATAGATAGAATAAAGCCAGCAAAAGGATATAAAATGGGTACATCTAATTTAAATACAGTATGTTATGTTGATGATATAGCTTTAATTTCTGACACTGAAGATAATCTTGAAAGATTATTATATCAAATGGTTAAAACCGCAAGAGAGTGGAATATGGAAGTATCCAAAGAAAAAACAAAATGCATGACAATTTCCAATACCCCTTTAAGATGTAAATTAGAGATAGAAGGAACTGTTATAGAGCAAGTCATGTCCTTTACTGATCTGGGAGCAGACATATCTAGTGAAAAAAAATCTGATTAAGGAAGTGCAACGACATAATTCAAAGCCGCATTATTATCTGGTTACCTAAGAGATACATTTTGGAAAAATAAATATATGACGGTAGAAAATCAGCGTAATATGGTCAATAATAACATATGCGTCCGAAACTAGGGCGGAAAGGCTAAAACAAAATAGCTAGTAAGACTCTAAGGTCGATCACTGGTCACACACTAAGAGATAGAATACTTAGCCAAGAAATAAGACGACAGTGTGGAATACAAGATATCTACAAGTTCATTAACGATAGAAGGAAACACTGGAATCAATATGTACAGCGAAGAAGAAATTGCCAGGCTCAGAAAGGAATGTATTCTGTGCAGACGTCAAGTTACAAGAATAAGAAAACGTTACGAATCCCAGAAGACTATCCAAAATGCAGAATTCAACAAACTACAAAGAGGCTAAGGAGAAATACAGACTCCAAATTCTTAAAGAAAATGAAGTATACTACGTGATAGTGTAGAGGCAGACATCTGGAGCGGAAGCTATAAAATCGTCATGAAGAAAATAGAACTAAAGCCGATGGGAATGCCGGAAGAAATGGACGACAAGGTCACCAGAACACTGTTCCCGAAGCAGTGAGATATGATCATGTTGTCGGAAGAAGGTGGGGAAGATAACGTCCAGGAAGTTACAACAAGCGAAATAATGAAGGCCGCAAACAGAATGAGGATGGCAGGGCACCGCGACCGGACGGGGCCCCGCTGAAGCAGTGAAAATTATAGCAATGGAACAACCGAACCTGATAGCTAGGGAAATAAATGACCTCGTCCAGAAACGTATATTTCCGAAAGAGTGGAAGAAAGCGAGAGCAGTGCTCATTAAGAAACATAACAGAAAAGAAGAAGAACCAAATGCATATTAGACACCATGGGCAAGCTCCTAGAGCATGTAATCGCTGAAAGACTAACAGTGGCACTGGAAGACACTGGAAACCTGTCGGAAAGGCATTTCGGTTTACAGAAGGAAAAATCTACGATTGATGCTATCGAAGAGGTAGTTAAAAAAGCGGAATATGAGAGGGAAGAAACGCTTCGGAAAAGGGGTTTCTGCGCGCTTATAACACTAGATGTGAAGAACGTCTTTAATATGGTAACATGGGGATTGATAATAAAAGAATTGAGAAAAAGAGGCATATCCAAATACCTCCGAGACATCCTGAAGAGCCACTTCTCCAATAGATAAATTGAATATAACGGAAGAACATATAGAATAGCTGGGGTCTCACAGGGATCTATACTAGGGCCCCAGTTATGGAACATCCTATACGATCCAGTGCTGCAGATGAGATTGCCTGAAGGTGCAACCTTAATTGCATATGCAGACGACCTGGCGGCGGTGATTGTAAGAAAGACCGAGAAAGAATTAGTTAACACAGATAACGAGGTGTCCAACAAAGTACACAATTGGATGCGAAATATCGAACTGGAATTGGCCCTAGAGAAGACAGAGGCCGCCCTCCTCATAGGGAGAAAAAAGATAAAAACTAAAATTAAATTCAAGATAGACAGCATGGATATTATACCAAGAGACAATGTGAAGTATGGGAGAGTCGGACAAAACCGGGTATCAGACCAAAAACTGACTGTATTGACTGCCACTTTATAGTAGCAAAAGTTTCTTTTATTTTTGAAATATTCCAAGTTTGATCTACCAGTGTCAATTTTTATTAATATTCTTACAATTAGTCAAAACAATATTTTGCTTAAAAAATTGCAAAGTACCCGATTTTGTCCAACCGGTATGATAAAACCGGGTAGTAACATAAATACCATGTAAATAAGCAAATAACGAAAAAAGCCTCTATTTATTCAAAACATGTGAACAAAAAATCAAAATATTCATAAAAGTTATGAACAGAAGCCGCAAATAAATACTTCATCTGTGTCATCACAGCCACTACAGGCTTCATGAGTCCATTTGTTGCACGACACACATTTTATCCAGCATATGTTCGACTTATAGAGTTTGAAACTAGTTCGTTTGCAATAAAGACACGCATCATTATTACCGTCTTCTTCCTCCGAACTGTCAGAATCTGTAATCGGTAATTTCGGGTACCCGGTTTTGTAACCACCTGGACTACCCGGTTTTGTAGGACTCGAAAACGAGAAATTAAATATTATGCCAAATTTTTACGTTATGAGATAAGATTCAAAAGTGTTGACCAAATTAGAGCTAATATATTGGGTTATACGTAATATGTTTCAAAATTAACATTAATTAATCAGTAGATGAAAAAAAGCTTGTAAACTTATCCTAAAAGTCGAGTTTAGTGCACCTAAAATATTCAAGTCCTTACTGCTGCGACACATGTGACTCAAATGATGTAGAAACCAATATATGCGACTGTTGGCCGTTTAAGGCTTTAATTTTAGTATTTTGGAATGGATGGCAGCAGCCGTTTAGAAAAATTAAGCGGTACCCGGTTTTATCAACCTACGCGGTTTTGTCCGACTCTCCCTACTTGGGAGTGACGCTTTACAAAAGGTTAAATTACAAGGAACACCTGCAAAACGAAATAGGAAAAGCCAAGAAAGTAGCATCAGCTCTGTCAAGACTTGTGCCAAATTATGGAGGCGCAGGAGAAAGGAAAAGAAGACTCCTTTATGCGGTCGTCGAGTCAATAGTGCTATTACGCAAGCCCGATATGGGGAAAAACGCTTACAACACGACGTAACCTTTAGTACATAACATGCAAAGGATATTGGTTATCAGGATGTGTAGAGGATACAAGACAACAGCAACCGAAATGCGTATGATGCTAGCGAGAGTCATCCCAATAGAACTGCTGATCTAGGAAAGAGAAGAGGTGCGAAAAGGCACAGGCAGGACAAAGAAGGTAGTGCGGGAGGAAACACTGCACCGATGGCAAGAAATGTGGCGGAAAACTCAGAAGAGTCAGTGGACGCACGCCTTACTTCCAAACATCAATAGATGGATAACCAGAACAGAAGGAGAAACTGACCACCACATCACACAAGTAATCAGCGGCCATGGATGCTTCATGAAGTATCTAAATAAATTTAAACTCAGAGCACAGTTACATTGTATGTACTGCCACATGGTAGATGACGCGGAACATACAATGTTTTGGTGTCCTAGATGGCAGGAAGAAAGACAAGCCATGGCGGACTCACTGGGTATACCGATAGATAGTGACAACATATTAGAATTTATGGCAGGAAATGGCCCAAACTGGGAAATCATAGGCGAGACAATGAGAAAAATAATAAAGAATAAAGAAAAAGATGAGAGACAGCTACAGCAAGAAGATATGTAAGGAAACACCATTTCACCAAAACGTGAAGTTGCCTCAAGTAGTGTCATGCATCCCGAGCGATGTTATACTAGGCGCAAAGGGGGTTAGCCGGTAGAAATCCGGCATTCCCTACTGGTTCGGTCCAGCGGGGTCTTTTTGACGATTTTTCCCCTCCTACGTAAAACAACACCTCCGTCGAAGTAAAACAGGTTGTGCCTAAAAAAAGAGAAAGAAGAAGAGGAATGTACATAGACAAAATTCATACAGGAGATACAGAAGAATTCATAAACCGGTAAAGATTCTTTTCGTCTTTCTTTGGAGTATAAGTTACTATTGAAAATCAGCTAATACTATGAGGCATAACGAAATCGATTGCCAACTATGACTGCTATTTAAAATAAAGATGTTAAATTCGATTTCTAGTTCAGGTGGCTGAGATTTTTTATTCAGGAATATTCCTTAAAGTATTCTCCCTTTCGAATATAATCTAAAACTGTAGGCGCCGTGTGAATATGATGTTTGACACAAAAAAGATCCCTTCTAAGGGTGAAGTCCTTGGGATTGGTAAAATTCGGATAATGCTAAGTGATAATATAAGTCGACGCGCGTTGAGATTCCCTGTCAGCTTAGATTTCACCGTATAAGTAAATAAATAGACAAATGGTCGGTTGGCTTAGTAATAACATTTGTTGTGCAAAATCTAGACTTGCGGGTACAGAGGATCTCAATACGCGTCGGTTGCTATAGTCACTTAGCACTATCCGATTAGAATTTTATCAAACCCATACGACTGCTTTCAGTACTGCTGGAATCCTTATAGTATCATTAGCATTAGCAAGTGACCTATGGTTTTACATCATATACGAAAGAGGTCATATTTTTAGATTTATTCCGTATTGAAATTTTCACCTGGCCTCGGCTAGAATCGAACCCAAGGCCTTTACTTTACAAGGTTCTTCTACACCGAGGCTAGCATATTAAATATAAAAATTGTGGAAATGGAATATTCTGACAAAAAATCCAACAAAGAAACCCTTTCAGTGCCACCTACACATATGAAATTATTAATTCATGAACAATAACCATTTGTATAAAATTTATAGCTAATCGATGAAAGTTATTAAGCAATTCAGACAAAACAAAAACTGAAATATTATAGATGGTATTCCATAATGAATGTTAGTGCTGATGACTTCCATCAAAATAAATAACTCAGGTACTTTTATAGAAAAAAGGAAGTAATAATAATAATAATACCGAGTTAATTGCTTTGAAATGGCGACGTTTTTAAGTGAAAAATTTATTACAGCAGATCATCATACGTAATTAAGTAGAAATATTGTACTCCTTCTAAGGGAGTTATGAAAAACGCAAGAGGTGTATGAACGTCAAAACGATTAAAATTAATTAACGTCATTTGTTAGTTTCTAGAAATGCGAGAGATTTTCCCTTATTTCCACGGAAAACCACCTACATCTGTGTAGTTAAAAATCTATGATTCAGACTTTTTCGTGACTTTCCATCGACCCTGAAGGAAAAAAAGGTACGTGCACGCTTTCAAAAGGAACAGCATGCGATTGCTGACAATACTATTTATTATTAAGTGAAGGTGCGGCGTTCCGATGTTGCGTGTAGATGCATCATCGGATTTTCTCAGATATTCCTGTTAAAAAGAGCTCTCGATTTTTTACACTTTCCTCGTTATTTTTGGTTAAATCGGATGACGTGATTCGATATCAATTTTAGTTATGAACACCTACTCACCCGTACGTGTGTTGTATTGGGCACTACTGCTATGGTGTGTTTCGTTAAGTTGCTAAAAAGATCGTATAATTTGGCCTCTCCCCTTGGTTTATCCATTACGGGAAAATTGGGATTTGGAATCATTATTTTCATTAGTATTAACACTCCCAGTGAATATAAAGGCAGTAGCACTTCCTGTAACAAAAAAACAATAGTAAAAATTTAATTTGTATCGAAAACTTCATGAATTCACAAAATCACAAACATTAATTAATAATCACTTCATTAAGCTTAAGTACATGAAACTTGGAAACAAATCAAGCGTTTTAAACTAAAAGTAAAGCTTGCCCTTCCTTTCAACTGATTAACTTTTCAATTATACTAATTCCCAAACACCTATAAAGATGAGAAGTTACCCAACGTAAGTTAAATGGGAATGCATGATTATTTGATGATTACAGGGTTTCAGAACTTTAGAAGGATACGCGTGGCAAACCCTTTCTGTAATAACCAAAGGAGCATCTTATGTAATTAGGATTAATTGAGGGTGTTCACATTTTGTTAAGATTTATGGCATTGCTTAACTTAATTAATTACATTTTTAGAATTATTTCTCAGCTAAAGCATAATTAGGGCTGAAAATACTGTCTTTCTAGTTTTGTTAATGAAAATCTGTTCTTTGTAACTTTTTTCGCAACAAAGTAACTTAAGCTAGTCTTGTGGAGGTGTCTTAGTTCTACAATTTTTATTGCCGATTAGCTTGTCAAAATATATTATCAGTATAAGCAAATCTGTTGTTGTTTAGATTTTTTTTTAATGCTAAGCAGATCCTTTCGGTGTTTCTATTTCTTTTAATATCCTTGCTACATTTCAGTAATTTTTGTATCCACGTCAATTCCTCTCGTATTTTCAATTTCCTTTCAAAAATAGGTGTTACGCAAGTGTCAGTTTTCTCCCCTCTTACTAGCAACTACAACAGCATCGTAGCTGAAATAATTGATGATGACCCAGAAATGAAAGAAACCTCTAAGCTTAACTTACGGTGGTGTAACTGAAATCTGAAACTTTTAAAATTTCTTCTATATTGATAACTGAATGTCAAATAATTCTATATATTTTTCCCAGTAGTCCAAGAAAGAATGAAGATCAAACCAGATCTAGAAAAGGGTGGAAGAGGAACGAGACTCTTATCAAAATAAAGATGATTGTAGAAATAGGCGACCAAACAGGCAGAACTTCAGAGCCAATATAAACAAAAATATACCAAAGTGAAAAGAAGAACATAAACCGACCAAAGAAGGTGGACAAATGAATTAGCTAAAAAGGCAGAAAGCGTGGATGACGCGACATGACAACATAAAAAAGGGACTAGAAAGCAAAGGTGAAGAAAATTCAGAAATAAATTATAGACTGTGATAAACCTGAGCAACAAGTAAAGACGAGAGACTCAGCCAAAGGTTACAAGCAGCTGAAATAAAGAAAATGCTTAATAAACGTAGAACACTCATCTCACAAGGCAAAACATATACCGTAGAATATTCAGAAGTCAACGAAAATGACAAATAAAGATGTTAGACAATACAGAACTGGTTCAAGAAGAATTGGAAGAATACAAAGGAATGAAAATATTCAGAAGAAATACGAAAGCAGAGAAATAATTAAATTCAAGTATTGCAGTGGACAAATCTTCACTGAATTAGATGAGATTATAAAAGCTTGTAAAACAATTTTCAAGGAGTTATATAAAGCAAAAGTATAAAGTTACTTATTGCAAAGGGGCAACCGAAGAACTATTATAAATGTAAACTCTGAAGAGTTACCGTCTATCACAAAAAGAGTTAAAATCTGCCTTAAAAGCCAAGGCCGTGGGAGAGGCTGGAATAGAGGTTAATGATCGAACTTGTTGTCTGTTCTATTTAATATATGCCTTTGGACTGGAATAATGCCATAGTAATAGTAATATTAATTAAGGGGAAAGATTAGATGACCTAAGATGATATTATGGAGCGATGATATTAAGAGTGTAGCAGGTTTCAACTGGTATCAAGTCGCTCAGAATAGAAAAAACTGGAGACTTCAAAAGGAGGCTAAAAAGAAGAAGAAGAAGAAGAATGTTAATTTATAAAAAGGTGATGCACAAGACTGAGGCAACTACAGGTCAATTAGCCCCTGCTCTCAGATCTACAATCTTTTTTCCGGCCGGTTAACAAACAAGCTGGATTTTTACCGGCCTAAAGAATATGCAAGATTCAGGAGAGGATGCAATACAATAGATCATCTTCAGGCAGCTCGAATATTAATAGAAAGGGTTACTGAATACAATATCCCCTTATGTAAGGCGTTCCCAGATTAGCGAAAGGTCTTCGACACCGTTGAATTGTTGGTTATTATAAAGGCTTTAAAACACGCCAAGAGATCACTGAAACAAGTACACTAAAATAGAAGAAACATAAACATACGTATTAGGGAAAATCGCACCAATTTAATGTTTGTAGACCCCATTGTTATTATCGCAAATGACAAAGAAGAGGCATCAAAACAGCATCTTCGGGAATATGACTGTAGCTTAAATATAATAAGATAAAATATACTGTCAAACCAAATTGACGAAACGAGTGTTATTGCAATAGACAATGAAAATATAGAAATAGTTCCACAATATACTTATTTGGGGCAAACGATAACCCTGGGAAGAGGAAACCAAGAGACTAGAAATCCGCTGGAAACTAAAATTCACCTCGGATGTCTTCAGAAAGATTAGATGAGATATACTTCAAATGAAATTACCCTAAAATTAAAGAGACATCTGTATAATCAGCGTATACCTACGGAACTGAAACTTGGTTCTTACTGAAACTAAGCTAAGAACTCTGAGAGACCACAAAACAAAAAGAAATGGCTAAGGGGAAGAACGAGGATAAGAACGTAATGGGCGAAAAAGTGGCAGTACTGAAGTGGTTGCAAGGGGGCAGGAGAATTGGAGCAATAAGGTTATTAGATAGAGATCATGGCATGGGACAATACAGAAGCGTGACGCGTCTTCAGATGCGTTGGGTAGGTGATATACTGCATGCAGCGGGTGTGAATTCGTACAATGCCGCACAGGATTTAATGGCTAAATAAAAAAGCAAAAGAAGAAAGGGCGGCATAAACAATCTATGCAACGTATCGGAAATTATCATACGAGAAAAAATACAGAAAAACCGGTTCATATCTATACGTACTATCGAATAAAAACAATGAGATCGAGTAGGATTATTTCATAGATAGTTATACTAAACCAAGCAGGGGAAACAAATGGTGGAAACGAAGAAAGAAACGAGGCTAAGAATCCAGAAGATGTAGCAATAAAAAATATATAAATATGCGCACCACAAGACAAGCCCTCAAATACCAAAAAATGGCAAAGCTGCGGGAGGCTTCTTTCAGAGATTTTAAAAGAATACACCGAACTAACTACCGACGTACCAAGCTATTTAATCGTGAAAATGTGGATTACTAACATCATACCAGATGTCTGAAAGAAAGCAATATTATTAAAGATGCCTAAGGGCCGCATCACAAAATGCAAGAACTGAAGATGTATCACGTCTTTTTCAGTGCCACGTAAAGTGTTTTCCAGGTTCGTGCTAAACAGGATAAGATCATACGTTGAACGATAACTATACAAAGAGCAAGCTGGTTTGCCCAATCGTAAGTTATGCATAGAATAGATAAATACACTCCGCATTATTATTAAAAAGTGCTCAAAGTTAATCTATAGGTACTGACTCTATATTGACTGTGAAAAGACATTCGATCTAGTTAGAACAGACGTGCTCTGAAATACAAGTCTAGAGTAAAACAAAGATTGATTTGTATTATTTCTGATTGGAATCAATGGAAGATTCATCTAAAGTAGTTAGAAACAAAAATAAGAATCCACTGAACCATTGAGGAACAATTCCTAGATTTTCTTTTTGTCTCATACCCCACAAAAGCAACTAGATACAGGAATAATTTAATGTTGAAGGGAGAAGATATGCACTGAAAATAACTTCGAAAACAGAAGTCGCTAACTATTAATACATATAACATTGAAAAGTGTAATAGCAAAGAGATAGACGAGGTTGATAACTTCGTATATTTGGACAGAGCAGTAACAGGTATTGGTTGTTCAAAAGTGGATGCAAAAGCATGTATACAAGACCCGCTGTGCCGCTGAAAACAAAAATCTTTGGAAGCAATCAGTCCTTCTACATATATGGGAACTTCAGTTACCAAGACAATTACTGTTTTCGTAAAACTATATCCCTTAAAAATTCCAAAGGTATTTTGACCACGAATTATATAAAATGTCGAAATGTGGAAACAAACAAGAGAAAAGATTCGTCATCAGGTTATTGTTTCAAGCCTTGTATTGGAACCCACAGGGAAGACGAACAAGAGGGAGGCTAAAATCATCCGGAGAAGAAGGTTGGGCGAAGAAATAAAACAAAAGTAAAACGAGACCATATGCTTGGCAAAAAGCAAAGTTAGATGGCGCTGCTTCGTGAAGGCCCTTGCCCTTGACTAACAGTAAACTTGGTCAAGTATCAGTGATGGTCTGTGGTAGGATATCTTTGGGAGATAAAACAAACCCAATGAAGAGTATATAAGACTAGAAGATGCAACTGTAGTGCCAAACGAAGTAACATTGTTTTTTTTTTAGTTATCAGGAGCCTCATTCACCACCGAGTGTGGGGTTTATTTCAAGAACGAACAGCATAGCAGCTAATGAACTCGAAGACTTGCGCTGTCAATGTCAGTGTGTTAAAAGAACGTTTTTCGTATTGGAACCGTGTCAGTGTTGAGTAAGAAGAACCCTGAAAACGTCCTTTTAATAAAGCAGAGAACCTACGTGTGGAAATATTCCACTTTCCCAATGTGCTTACTTCCTCTGCATCACCAACTCCCTTCCTTGATTCCAATAACCAAAAGCAGGAAACGTCATCATGAAAGTACTCGCTAGCTTCTTACAGTCAGCAAAAGAAACAGTGTACGAAGCGTCGTCGACTTTGAGAAGCACCTTTTCTTGGTTCCAAACACGAAGGGCTTGAGCCATAAAATGTAAATTTTTGATGTATCTTATAAAAGATGTAATTTTGTAAGAGTAAATAAAAGCTTCTGACGCATTTATTAAAAAAGGTAGGTTGCAAAACTAAAAGTAAACAAAAAAAGTTAAAAGTAATTGTCAACAGGATGATCCAATAACGAGGAAGAACTTTCAATAAAACTATTTGGCCTTTGTTGAATAACGAAGAAAACTAGTAAAGTTAATTTAAAACAGAAGAGAGATTTATTCAGACAAAGAAATAAGAATAGGTAAGTGAAAGATGTTGCACGTATTTGATTGGATTGAAAGGAAGAGAAAAAGGGAGTGGATGGAATAAAGGAAAAGAGGCAAGAGAGATTGCAAGAAAAAGGAAGAAAATAAAAAGGAGAGAATGGGAAAGAGAAGCAGTCAATAAGAGTTTACAAAGAAAAGAGAGGCGAGAAGAAACAAAACAATTTATAATGTGCTTCCTAAGCTATGGATGAGGTAGATTTGTCAAAAAAGGTGCAGGAAAAATGCTGAAAATCGACAAAAGGAAACAGCTAATCATCATCGCGATGTAAATATTTTAGATGATAAAAGAAAAAAAAAGGAGATAGAATAGATAAACTACACCAAAATAGCAAATACGGAACATGACGTCAATGATTGTAATATAAAAAGGGTATATAAACAACAGAAATCTATTATTAAAAAAAAAAAAACAGCCATCAACTGGTGCTCCGTGGGAGTTGAAGTGAAATCAATAGTATGAAAAAGTCCTCATTGTACTTTCATTTACTGTAACAACTACGAAGTACATCGATACATAATTAAAGGACATGATGGAGAAGGATTATGACTGTTTTTGTTGTTTGGTGGGAAATAATAACTTTCAAATATTCAAGGTAAGCCAATAATACCTTTTTCCGGCCTCCGTCTAGAAACAATCAATTTTCCTGCGTATAAATCGTCCGGAAAATGCTTCTTTCATGCCTAGGCAGGAAAGTAAAATTATTAGGATTTTTTTAAAATGTGGTTGATAGCGCTGAACCCAACTGTCTCAGCCCTCTCATGTCAACCAAATATATTTTGTAGGTTAGGTTCAATTAGGTTTTTCAAATAAAGAATTAAAGGAACAAAAAGAACACAAACCTTATTGAAAAAACTAAACATTACAAATAATATTGTAACACAAGCACAGTAAATGTCAAAAATCAACCTATACTAGCTACTGGATTTTTAAATTTAAATTCGAATTATTACGTCTTATGCATGATAATACCAACCCCAGAAAAATAAATTCTCTAGCGTCAAATATTCGAATAAAAAAATTTCTTTTTTATAATTAACGTATCTTTCTCGGCCGAACAAATATTGTGTATCACACGAATAGAAACTGCTTTGCAAGTACGCGCACTTGTAAAGTGGCAGTTTCTAGCCTTGTGATACAAATTACTATTATTGTATTGACTCGTAGCTGTCGTTTCTTATTACTTGTCTCTTTTCGCACATATTAAAATTTCGACCTATGAAATAAAAAAATAAAAAATGACATACCTGGCTTCACCAAATCTACACCTAATCCAATAAAAAAAAAAAAACAAAATCCTGGAAGGCATAAAAAGTATGAAAAATCATGCTCATTTATAACAATCAGCTAAATTTACCCGTAAAACAATCTGGAGTACCAGTCCATTAAAAGGTAATCACTAAATCGTTTATGTAATCTGTGTTAAGATAAATTAAATTGCAGGCCACTTACCGCAGTAGTCTTTCGTTTTTCTCTCCTTTTCAACAGAAGATTCCTTTTAAGCATAGCCTTTAGTTGGGTGATATAAAGAGAGAACGAGTTCTCCATTGCTGCTGGTTAATTCTTTACTTTTCGATTATGACCACATGACAGTTAAAGTTGTTGCTTTTGATTTGCTGAAAGAAAAGCAAAAATATATTGTTAGAAAATAAAATCAATCACAAACAAGGAATTCTGCCAGAATCGAGTTGGTTCGTAGTTCAGTTTAACAACTCAGAGCTCAGCTGTTTCGGAATTTATATGAACTAAAAAAATTCGAATCTTATTAATTATAGCGATTAATGGCCAATGCATCACTGTGATTGTAAAATAAACAAAGATCAAATTGCAAAAAATGCTGTAACGGGCGTTTTGGTAAGCTTACATTTAATGCTAGTAATACAGTACTGACATTGCCATATGTATTATATTGTTGGCTACTTAAAGTGAGTACCAAGGTAATAACGTGGAGAGAGGTCGCAAAAGGCGACCAGAAAGAGAACTGACCGCGAACGTCAGTGGTTGGAGTCGTGTAAGTTTTGTCGGCTTGTATTTCTGAAATTAAGAGTTTTACATTAAATTTCTTGTGTAGGTCTGGTGATATGTAAATAAAAGCCAATCAAATAAGTTGAAGGATTTAAAAATTCGTGTTCTAATAAGGCAAGCGTTCGTAGTAAATCGTTACGCAAAACGTATGGCGTTTTGTAAGACAAAATATTGAAGGTCAATGTGACAGCGATGTGGCCGATCTTGCTAAAGCTGAGCCCCATTTGGAGCAGCGTTCTAAGTTATTGTTTGGGCGCCCAATTTTTATTCCAATCCGGAAGGCCCCTAAAGTAAAATTACTTAATTTTTTTTCTGGCCCTTCAATCCTTACCGATTATAGCCTCTTCTTATATAAAGAGAGAATGTTGAACATTCAAACAATTAAAATCCATGTTAAATGTAATTAATTGTTCTGAAAAGTACCGAATATTTATGTAGCTACATCCAAATATGTTGTTATTTTAAATGGTTAGCATTAGTTTGTAAGTAATAATCTTTCTTAGTTTGAGATTAATTTTAATTCGAGTTACATGTTACAAAATTTCACTACAATCACTTTAAGGATCGGTTTTAGGCCCATTGCTGTTTTTAATTTATATTAATGATTTAGAATTTAATCTTAGTTACTGCAATATTAATTTATTTGCTGATGATACTTTAGTGTCAATTACCGATGAAAATATCGATCTTGCTATCACCAAATTAAATCTAGAATTAAAAACCATTTCTCAATGGTTACAAGTTAACAAATTGAAATTGAATCTCTCAAAAACTAAATTTATGATTATTTCAAATAAAAATGTTCAGTCAGCTAAAATAAATATATAAAATATGGACTTGGGAAAGGTTGACCAAATTAAATATTTAGGAGTAATTATAGATGATAAATTAAATTTTAAGAAGCACGTAGGTTATGTTATCAAGAAAGTAGCACGTAAAATTAGTTTACTGGGCAGGATATCTAACAAGCTTACTATTCAAGCAAGAATAAATGTTTACAAAACAACTATTGCTCCACATTTTGATTACTGTGCAAGCATCTTGTTTCTCTGTCAGGAATCAGAATTAAAAAGACTGCAAAAGCAGCAAAACAGAGCTATATGCGTATTATACTACAGTGTTCAAAATTTACTAAAATTACTTTAATGTTAGATATCTTGCAATAGTTGAGCATAAAACAGCGTATTTACTTTAAAACTCTAGTATTAGTCTACAAAACAATAAATTGTTTACATCCAGAATACATGTCCCAGTCATTGATGTACAATTTAGACATACACGATTATAATACCAGAACTCGCTAGCGACTTTAGATTACCAAAATTTTCGAAATCTCAAAATTCTTTTTTAGTTTTTAAGAAAATATTGGACACTATAAACTCTTGTACGATTAATGTAAAATTAGTAATATTACTAAATAAAGTACATATTATATTATATTAATGAGTAAATGTTGTGCTATATTAGTTTCAAACCGAGGCTTAAATTACAGGTTTAATTAAACGTTGTAGCAACTTTGGTTTATTTTATAGCTTTTAACTGCAATAAAAGAGAATTGAAGCGCTTATTAAAACATTTATTCGTTATTCTTTAATTACTAGAAGGTTTAATTAACAAGACCTGCGCGTTTATAGATGTAGTTTTAAAGGCAATTTATTAAACTATAGAGTAGTTCATCCTCAGATGAAAATGGTTACAGAATTGTTTGAGGCTTGACTGTAGGATGTCGTTATGGTTGTTTCATACACATTTTATAATTTGTCACCTATTTTCTTTTATATACGTTTGACTCAACAAATTACAGCTTACATACCAGAGCCAATGAATTTATGAGACTACCAACAAATTTAAGATTTAACGCTAACAATTTTACTTCTTTCAGGTCTTGATTTTAAAGATTGTTTATTGTTTTTAAGATAAAATTCATTCCAGTAATAAAATTGTATGTATGTCATATTGCCTGCAAGTTCATTTTAGTTAAACATTGTTTTCGACATCATAGTAGCTACAGATTTTACTAAGAGAAACTTTGTCCAAACTTTCATATTTAAAGTTCTCAACACACATGAGCTAAAAGTGGCTTTTAACAATATCAGAGTGATATACTTCACGTGTATTATTTACAACTTTGTAAACTTCGATTATGAGGTCACCAACAAACAAAGTTCTGATCATTATCAAGAAACTTCTTTTGGAAACCAAAAGTTTCGGCTCTCAAAAGAGCCACAATAGGAGCTTGCGGTGTGAACTAAACTAGCTGCCTTTATTTTATTAAAACATTCTCTGTATATTTGTTTCGAAGAGAAATTATAATCTGCAGTTTACTAACTATTATTATCTTTTTGAATTGTTTTTTTTTATTTATTGTTTATTTACAATCTACTGTACAAAGATGTATTAAGTAAATGTGATATAATAAATAGAGATACTTCGTTAGGAGAAATCATCCATCGATGATACTCCCATAGAGTTCCTATAGAGACTGATTAATCACAAGTCGCGGGGCCACGTTATGTTTAGACGTCTAATGGATAGGTGGTCGTTGGCCAATTGTTGCACTATTTCATTACTGTGCTCAGGAAGCTTGCTGTAGTAATTCTGAGCGAATCTTTTGATTTCGTTAACGACGAAAGGAATACCGAGGTCTTCTTGTATGTGTGGTTGGTGACATACCAAGGCACATCCACCAGTGCACGGAGTGTCTTGGATTGGAATTGTTGTAGTGTTTTCAATCAATGGAACATCCCTAGAATTGGACGCCATAGGTCCAAATTGGTTTTAACATAGCTTTGTATAGTAGTAGGTTATTACTAGTTGACAATTTGGACTTCCTACCAAGGAGAGAGTACATTTCGCGATACTTTAGGTCTAGTTGCTTGCGCTTTGTTTGGATGTGCTTGGACCATGTGGGCTGCCGGTCAAGATGCAGACCTAGATATTTGGCTTCAGTTTTAACAGGTATGGGCGTATCATTAATGTTGATCGGTGGACAGGTGCTGGTTCTAAAAGTGAAAGTAACTTGGGTTGACTTTGTCTGATTGATTTTGAGTCGCCATTGAATTGTTTATGGAAGAGTTTTCGTAATATGTTAGATCTTAGATCCTTGATAAGTAGGCAATGTTTAGCAAATAATTTGTATAACCATCTTTATATTTTCGACATTTTCACTTTGTTAAACAGACAATGACAGTGACAATAACTCAAGACAAAGTGGAGTTACAGGACAATCAAATCAAGCCATAAAATGGCTAATCTTGTTAGTGTAGAGGGCCAATGTAATAGGCTTGAAAACTAAAGGCCTCGGCTTCGATGCCAGTTGGAATCAGTGAAATCTTTCGTGTACAAAATTTTGGAAAATACGCTTTCTTTCGAATATAATATAAAACCACAGATCCTGCGAGTTTTGGTATATTAAATGCTCCTTCCAGGAGTGGAAATCCTTTGGGTTCGACAAAATAGTTGACACCCGTTGAGATCCTTGGCATCCGCAAACCTAAAATGTAAGAAAACAATCAACAACAATCAAGTTGCAGCCAAGAGATTTATAAACATCCTTCGAGTTTGGATTGTGTCGTTACTGATGCTGAAAAACTTTTGCTGTATTTTATAAAGTATTTTATCAGCAGTAAGAATGTAAAATAGCAAGATGTTACCAGAACCTACGCGAAACTTGTCTGAAAAAAAATCAACAATGACCGATGGGGTCTTTGAAATATTGAAGCTTAGTTTCGCACCTCCTTTGATTTCATCATCATCATTATCAATGTTCATTATTTTTGTTGTTGGTAGCTGCCATTCTGTTATTTTCTTTCCGCCCACTATTATTTCAAAGCTGCAATGCGTTGGAGGGTCATTTCATCTGTCAGTTTTCTTATCTTTTCACTAGTCATTCTGTCTTGCAATCTGATGTTTCACATTAATCCTTCAGTCTACCTGCCAGGCCATTCTTATTCTTCTGCTTAGTTCTATTATTTGAATGTCGCCCTTTATCGTTAGATTTTGGGTGAGGTTCACATAATTGTCCACTATTTCGGTGATTTCGTTATTTATAATGATTGTTGTTGCGTTACTTTTGTTGGACATGATTTTCGTCTTTGTGATCTTCATCTTACGTCCCACTTTTTCGATATTGGTTTGAAGTTGTAGTCTTATGTCATAGAGTTCTTTCTGTGTGTTTGATAGTAGGACAATGTCGACAATAGAACAGAAATGCGATAGGTAGTCACCGTTGACGTTTATACCTTTTGATATCAATTTATCTACTCCAAGGTCTTGAACACATCATCCAACAAAGTAGTGAATAATATGGAAGATATTGTATCTGCCTATCTAATACTTCAATTATATTTATTAGTCTTGTTTCTGTGAATCCTCCAATGGTTATTTTATCTTCTTCGCATAGATGTTTAATGAGTTTTATAAGCAGTTGATAAGTGAACGTAACAAAAACGTTCTTTAGTTTGTTTTACAACCATTCTTATTTCGTAGTTAGTAATCTCAAGTATGTTTTCGGTGTGATGTTAGGGAGGCGGACCTTTTTGTTTTTAGGCTTGCGCGATTATTTACTTATCTAGTTCCTTCTATTTAGTGTTGAATATAGGCCTGAAAATTTTTCATTCTTCACGGGTCTTCTGTGCTTCTTCACGATCCTTGTGCTGCTTTTCCTAGTCCGTGGTCTCCACTATTGGATTGAATTGGAACGGTAACTCAACTTATCAACCCTTATCAGAGCCCAAGTTCATACCGGCAGAAGTGGAATTTTTCAAAGGGGGAATACTTCACCAAATTATACAACACATCCCTAGATTTTAAGGAATGCCTCCCCCTCCCCTTCAAGTATGCCCTTGCTGAAAACAATTCCGTCCGGGAAGATCCTTTAAACAGAACGGCAGGAAATGTCCCAATGCCAGGACTGTAGAAAGAGAACAATTCCCATGTGAGCACTGCGAAAGGTCATTCAGTCGCAGACATAACCTTACGCAACACCAAAAATTCTGCGGACCAAAACCCCTCCTGGACAATGAATGCAAATTTTGCGGGCAAACATTTAACACCTACGCCGGAGTCCGCCAACACCAGCGAAAAGCCCACTCGGACGAGTATACTCACATGGCTGAGGCCATCGTGCAACTGGCACCAACCAACATTTTTCGGCACTCGAGATTGGCACCATGATCCAGGAGGTGGCTCTATACAATGGTCTTTATATTAATAGACATCTAGCCGAAATGTTTAACAAAAATCCTGACAGTGTCAAGTACCAGAGGAGGAAGCCAACGTACAAGACGGCTTTCGCGGACATTGAAGACGCAGAAGACAGACCCCAACCTGGCCCCTCCTCTCATAAATCACCGACTCCCCACACCTCTAATGAAGATGAATCGTCCGATAAATCTACTTCGAGTGAAGATGAAGACCCAAGCCCCCACATCCGAAAACATGCACCTATCGATCTATACCAACCGCATAGGGTAGCCAAAGCAAAACTGATGCGGCAAAGGCGATCACTAGCACCTTTACAGATTTCATTGGCAACCAGGGTGAAGACCCAGGAAGCACTGACAAAGAAAAAATCCTGATTCAGGGAGCCCTCGAAACCGATACAGACATGGCAACCAAATTTGAAACTTGTTTGAAGGAAGGTGCAACGAACTACGGAAAAAATCCTCTGCGCGCAAATCGAAAACGAAAAGCCAATAGGACTAACAACGACACACACCGTAATAGGAACAGATATAGGGAAAAGGCGGCCGAGAGAGCCTTCGACTTCAAAAATAACCAAAAATTGTTCTACAACAACAGGGGTGCTCTGGTTAACAAGATCCTGTAAGACACCCAAAGAGATGAAGACGAGGTTTATCCGGACCTGCAAGAGATGGAGGACTTCTACAGAGATAAATTTAACAACGAAGGTTACCACATTTTCTCACCCATTACTCCGGAAGAAAGAACTATGAGTCTAGAAACGACAAAACCATTATCGGCGGGACCTGACAGAGTCAATATCGAAGATCAGAAAAGTACCTGTAACAAAAATAGTGATTATTTAAAACTGTACCCTCTACAGTGGAAAACTACCATCCGCACTGAAAGAGAACAGAACAATCTTAATTCATAAAGGACTCGATAGGGGGACGACTAATAACTGGAGACCAATCACGATGGGAGCCATATGGATTAGAGTCCTCAGTTGGATACTATCGAAAAGAATGATAAATCTTCCCATCTACGAACTGCAGACTGGGTTCATGAAATAGGACGCAGCCCTGGGCAACGCGACCCTTCTCCAATCAATCATAAAAACGGCCAGATCAAGCTTAAAACCCCATACCATTATTTCGCTTGACCTGGCAAAGGCTTTCGACTCGATAGAGCACTCATCCATACTGATGGCCCTAAATAGATGTAGAATCCACCCCTATCTAACCTCCTTTATTATGAATTTATATTCCGATAGTTCAACGAAGATCACAATAAATGGTAAAACTACTGATCGTATCAACATTAACAAAGGAATACATCAAGGAGACCCTCTATCACCCATAATCTTTAATCTAGTGTTAGATGCACTCCTCCAAAAACTATATGAACTAAGGGCAGGCCTACCAATTAACGAAAGCGAAGATACAATCATCCCGGCCATCGCTTATGCAGACGATCTGCTACTACTAGGGAAAACGACAGGTGAGGGCCAGCAATTGCTCAAAATAACAGCTGATTTCTTTAAAAATATAAACTTGAGGATTAATCCAGACAAGTCAATGGCCATCACGGCATCCATCATCCCAAAAAGGAAAAATATCTACATAGGTACCACCCCTAGATTCTACATAAATCACACACCTATTAAACAACTCGGCCCAACCGATTTATATAAATATCTAGGGCAAAACTACGGGGCCCTTGGTTGCGTGCAGTAAGATATACAACAACTGAAGGAGAATCTCCATAGGATAAACAGGGCAGCCCTCAAACCTCTTCAAAAACTGACTTTGATGAGGGAGTACGCTATCCCAAGAGCCACCTATAAAATACAGGAAATTGACTCACTGACTCTACCCCCTCCTCTGGCCTCAGGCTTAGTTGACAAGTTGAGCTCTGAAGGGTTTCGTCTCCGGCTTGGTTGACAAGTTGAGTTACCGTTCCCTTCTGCCTCGTGCTAAAAGAGTTTCGCCTCTGGCGTGGTTGACCCGTTAAGTTACCGTGCTCTTTTAGTGCTCCCCTTTTCCTCCAACCCGGAAGACGTTCTGTTAACGCTGACACTGACCGCGGAAGTCTTCGAATTCATTGGATTTCTTTGTTCAATCTTCTGCCATATTGTCTCATTGTATACCCTGTCCAACTCCATTTCAAAGACAGCCCATGTTGTACAATATTCAAATTGGAATAGTATAGCTGCTGATAAGATTGTTGTAGATGCTCTATTACCTTGGTTCTGTCGTATGTTAGTGTTCTATCCTCGTTTACCAACGTTACAATTTCTTTTCTTCCTTTCTTGATTTTTCTCTTGGATACCTTGGATCCCTTATCGTCCGTGATTATTTTTTTTATAACCTTTTCTTCATGTTATTTAATGTCCCTTTTTATATTTTTCCGTGTGCTCCTGTACAATTGTGTTAACTCATCTTCTGTCTTCTCTTTCCTTTTATTATGTCTTTTCTGGATTAATTTTTCTTTGTTTTCTCAGTTAACTCAGTTGTCTCTTTGTTCCAGGTTGAATTTTCGTTGTGATGCCTGCTGTTTCTATAATGTTTGCTGCAGTATAGTCGCTTAGGGTATTTAGGTTCATATTGTTGTCTAACAGGTTGTCTTGTAACGTCGATTCCAGGTTATGTTGGGTGTGGAGTAAATCACCTTGTATGTGCCGATTTTTAGTATCTATAATCTTTCTCCTTTTTGCCTTTATATTTGTTTTTAGTTTGGCTTCAACCATGCGATGGTCGCTTAACTGTAGCCTATCTAATTATAACCTGTAACGTGGGTGACGATTAGTGATAATAAAGTCTCTCGTTCTTCGTTATGGAGTCTTGATCTTGTTAGGTGTCTATGATACATAACAATAGAAGAACGTTTAAATTTATGTTTTTCCAAAAAATCCAATAAATTTTGCCAGCTATCGTAGCTTCTTCTTCTTCTTCTTGGAGTTTTGGAGATAAGAACTCACCTTTGAAGCTATCTTTCCCAGAGTTACGAAGGTAGAGGACCCAGGTTTTCGTGCCAATGCTGTAACTTCTCGTTAAAGCTTCCCAATGACCATCTCGATAACCTAAACAGTTTATATTCAGTAACTGAGTGCCACCTGGAAAAGCTAGGTGGAATGACAGACGTCTGTGTGCCTATTAGTGAGAGGAAAATCACTGTGCCATTTCGAATTTCATTAGCTTTATAACCCTCATTATCTACATTCGATGACGGTACTTCAACAGAAATACACAATACTAAAAGGACGAGAAAAACGTAAAAAGGTGGATAAAGGATAACTTTGACAAAATAAGCAAAAGTTAAAAAGGAAGATATAAAAGAGCAATCGAACGATAAAGAAGAGTAAGGGGTAACAGAGGAAATACAGACAAAAAGAAGGAGGTAATAAAGAACGAGCTAATGAGCGAACGAGCAAAAGAAAAAGGTGGGAAAAGGAAAGAACTGCAAAAGGAAAGGAAAAGAAAATGCACAACATTTACCAAAGGAATACATCAAAGGTTGTAAGAATCTATTTCCTACATATTTTCATTGGCACTCCTTCAGTCAGTGTTCTTCAAATAACTGAGAAATCAGTTTCGATGATTTCATAAATTTCTTTAAATCCGTTTTATTGGCAATAAACTCAATAATATTTTTTCCTCTTGCAGAATTTTCTTTGACTCGTAATATACATGTATAGGTAACGGTTGTATTGATTGCAAGCAATATAAATAACTTAATAAACTCGTCCTGCGCCAATTTAAGGAGAAAGCACAGTTTCTATTTTTATGCACATCTCGTTATCTTTACTAATTTAATTTTTTTCTGCCTTGATTTGATTTTATTCACGGTTTATTCAGTAAAAGCTTCCTAATTCGTTTATATAGCATATCTGCATTATTGCTTTTTATTACATTTCACCTTTTATAGATTGATCTTTTTAAATTTAATTTCTTACAAATATAAACGGATGTAAGACGTTTTATACAAACAATTAGGCAAGTGCAGAATGAATAATCAGATAAGGGATAATAATAATAAAACAAATTATAAAAGAATGTAAAACATGAAGGTTGCAATTTAATGGAAAATTCAAAGTACAAGAATGGCTCACCTTGTTAATTAAAGCGAGCTGTATGGCTTCACACAATCTTAAGTGGCCTTTTGCGCTCCACAGAAGCCTCAGTTGGCATAACAAAAGGACGAGATTAACAAAAGGGTTGAAGTAAGATTCATGACAGGGAACCAGATTGGGAATTACAGGAATTTCCTATTGCTTGTTAGAATAAACGAGCGTGGGCTCGTTGTATTATTATCTGTCTATCACATTTAATGTTACGGGATTCAACTTTGAATGGTTTTATTGATCGTAATGTTTGAACATTTGATCGCTCTTCTTTGATTGTTTGTCAGTATTTTGAGATCGGTTTCACTGTGGAGGGCGCACACACTCTAAGCTAATTTTTGTTATAGACATAATTAGAGCATTAGCAGCATTTATTTGTTGAAGGAGGTCTAGACCTGCGGGTACCAAGTATCTCAACGGGCGTAGACTGATATGGGCATTTAGCACTATCCGACTAGAATTGTACCAGATACAGAAGGCTTCAACTATTGGTAGGGATCATTATAGACTCAAACAACTCGTAACAATTTCGTAAGAGCACATTAAAACATTTTCAAGCAAGAAAATAGGCATAGAGAAAACAAGGTAACCATACAAGTAACAAGTTAATATTTGAAATATTAAACAAGGACGTAAATTAAGGTAAGGAAAGCTGTTATAATCATAAATTATAAGGAACACCTACTCATTCTAACCTAATTGATATGTTTGCTGGCTGACTATTGTGATTACTGATTACATTGATTTCTACCCGTGTCGCGCGTCGACGTGGATAAATTTGAGTCGATCTGGAATATTATTATATAAATGATTAATTAAAACGTTTCTGAGGCACTCGTTATAATAATTAAATAAGTGTATTTTGATATAAAGATTGCGTTCAGAAATATGCCAATTTGGAATTATTTGGCAAATCGTACTTAGTACAGGTACATGATTGTTACATTACGTTTTCAAATATTGTAACGTAGTGGTTTATTTAGCCAGCTATGACACGTCACCACATCACCACACCTTGCCATGTTTGCTTCCATTTCACGAATTCTTAAGCTGGTTCAGCGACATTAAATCACATGTTATTTTAACATTCGTTGATATTCTCCACAATATTAATTTTCGCTGTGGAGCTACTACGTAAAAATTATTCAGTGATTCAGCCGGTGGCTGAGGATGAGAGTCCAACTTAGCAATAGTAGCTCAATTATGTCTGAAATAATCGAGGTTTTAACCGGTTAGGTTAATCTTCGAAAACTAATCATGCAAAATGCAACCGATATCAATACATTCTTATTAAAAAGATACTTCTTTGTTTTTTTTTTTCAGTTTGTGTAATATATTACTAAATACTTTCTAGTTGCTCCGGTTTACCAACAATTTGCCTTAAATGTTTAAAAATTCCACACTTTTTGTGTTTCTCAGAAATATAACAATGTTTTACGGTACGGCATTTATATTCCTATTTGCTGATCACAACGTTATATTTGATTATTCTCTTATTCACTGTGTTGCTTTCAGCTTATTGTATCCGTTCTGTTCGTTACAGTTTGTCACTATTTATATTTGATTTATTTAATTACCACGGCGCGGCGGGCCATGAATTCTTTATTTGCGAAGTGCATTAGGTAGGGTTCAGGTTGATATAGGCTTTTTCGAAGTAGTCCCTATCGAGTTGTATGCACTTTTGACTTCGTGTTTGGAATAGCTTCCGCGTTTTTCAGAACGATCCATAATAAACCGAAACGCTGGCTCCGTAGCTCTGTTTTCAGACGAGGGAAAAAAGTTACATAGAATTAGGTTTGAATAATTGAAATCAGACTAAGTCTATCTATCAATTTGTCTCTAATAACTTGTTTCGGTGTGTGGCGGATAATGCACTCTATAAAAATTATTAACACCTCACACTCGTGTTTACTCTGTTTTTCTCTACTTGACACTAATTCGAACGCTTGCACTCTGTTTTACTGCCGCGCTAGGTCCTTCTTATCAAGAAGTTGTAGCACCTCGACATTTTGATGTTCATGGAGTTTTTCTTCATGTTTCCTGGTAAATCGCTGGATTTCTTCTGTAACTGGATCTATCTTCAGATCTTTGTGGATGTCCTCATTCCGAATGTACCACGGCGCATTAGCATTTTCCTAAATTTCAGAGTGAGTTCATCTGTCTTTTTTAACGTGCTCTTTAAACCTTAGTTTTGCGTCAAGTGTCAATCTTAAGTAATTTACGTGCGTTAGCGTTTGATAGTTAATCATGATAGGCAGTATAATGTAACAAGGACGAATGTAAAAATATTCAATGCACTAACACACGCCGTTGGCATGACGTCATTCGATAAGGTCATTAACTGACTAGAGGTACACGTTCGACGTATCAAGGTACAGCGTTTAAGAATGCAAGTAAAGTCACGTACGTAGTGTATCGTACTCATGTAATCTGATACTTGCCACGCGCATAAGATAAGATACGAAATACTGTAAGACGGGAGTCAATTTACTGTATAAAACCTAACCGGAATCACATGAACGATATGGTTTATAATCCGCCATCATGCAAGCAGTGCCTATGGTACCCTTCAAGATGTGAATACATGTAAGATTGTTTAACTTTAACTTAACTTTAATTTGTGTAAATTATCTAAATTCATTCTATGGACTTAAATGTAATTCAGGGCTTGTAAAGAATTTGTGTAAAGTGTTTAAATTCATTTCATGGACTTAGTCGTTTTAAGTATAATCGGAAATTAATATTTATTCACTTTGAAACATGACTTGTAATCATTTACATCAAGGTACTTGGAACTGGGACTTGGAAACATTGACATTGTTTTGTAAACTAAAAGCACTGATAGGAAATAGGTACATGATTGTTAGTTGAATTCGAATTTGATTTAAAACCTCTCGTAAAAAAGCCAAGCAATCTTCAAGTGGCGTCGTTGGTCAAAGACTCTACCAAACTAATTAGAATCACTTATTTATATTAATTCCCAAAATTAATCAGCAAACCGACTTCGCCACAATAATAATACCAAAAAGGTAATCAACTTTTTTATTAGTGTGGTTAACGTGCGTTGATTTCGTTTCATTAAGCTTAAGTCGTCACATTTTGGCCTAGTTATTAACTTCATTTGCAGCAGTTTGAAGTTTGGTTGTTGCTTCTTCAATATGTTACCTTCTGCTATGATGGTAGTGTCATCAACAAATGTTGCAATGATCCACGTTTGGTTTATGGTTTGCATAAAGGAGATACAGTATTGGTCCCAACACACTTTCTTGGGGAACTTATGCAAACACTTCCTTTAAATTAGAGTAGCTGTCTTAGTGTTTTGCTCTAAAGAGCCAATTGGAGATATAGAATATCAAAAGTTGACAATGCTGCTTGGGTAAGCTTTTTTATATTGTATATACCAGTTCCTCATGTCAAACTTTGCCAAGAGCTAGGGAAACATCCAGGAATAGTATTGAGCAAATTCACTTTTTTTCTAATGATTTTTGAATTATATTTGTGATTCTGTGAACCTGATCTATCCTTGAATGCTTGTGTCTAACGTTAAATTCGATAATAGGTTTGAGTCGTTTCATGAATAACTTCTTAAATAATTTTGAAATTGTTGGTAACAACCTGTGATAAACTTCCTCTCTAATGATGTTAAATTCTACTTCTACTGCATGGGTACATATCTTAACCGAAACGCTGCATTGGGTAGGTTAGTTTAACGATTCCTTTTCTTGGAAGTTCCTTCAGAATTTGATCAGTAGTAACGTCAAATCAAGATGTTTTTTTGCAAGATATTTTTGGTTATTTCATTTGTAACTTCTGCAGGTGTTACCAGGTTAATCGGAGCTATGTTATCGCTATGTTCTCTTGGGCAGCTTGGACGTGACTGAAACGTATAAGCTAAATGCTCTGCAAATATATTTTCTTTTTATTTGTTATCTCTAGCCCAACTTCTTTCCGGATTATCAATACTTGTGTCTTAGGTTTCTTTGTGTCTGCATCATCGGATAATTCTCTAATAAAATGATTGAATGTTTCATTTTTAGTTTCTCGTATTTCCCTCTTGAGCTGTTGGCTTAACGTGTTTAAATGTCTTTTATCCTTTGATGCTCTTGTTTTCTGCCACCGTTTGCGAACTTTTCTTTTCGGCAATCATGTCTTTTATTTCTTTTGGGTAATTTATACAGGGGGTTTTCTCTTCAACGTGGGCATATTGTCCCATGCTGCTTATTGCATATCAACGACAGATTGCTGTACTTCGTTGTCGAGTTGTTTTCAAAGGTGTATTTAATTTGGTTATGGGTTCAAGTTCCTTTTTAAAGCCATCCCAGACCGTTCTCTTATTATTCAGCGATATTGCTTAGTTTTTGGTGGTAACTGTATCGCTTACTGCTGAAATGATTGGCGAATGGTCGGTTGACTTTGATATCTTGTTGATATCTATAGCCCAATATGTTGGCTTCCCTGTTAATTGCTAGTAATATTTCACTTCTTTGATCGCTTCGTGTAGATGTTTACCTTTGGTGGAGTTTAGTCTGTATCCCTAATAGGTATTTTTTGCGTTAAAGTCACTTCCAATTATAAAATGTTCTCCTAACCCAGGACGAGTCTAAGATAATCTTCTTTCAACAGTGGATACCTAGGAGGACAGTAGATTGCACTTACTGTAAAGTTGTTGGCTTTATTAAAGATTTTTACGGCTGTAGTTTGAATCTTACGTGTTTGATAATTATCTTCTTTATTAGGAATTAGGTCCGAGTTGTATGGAAGGTGATGTGTTGGAAATGTGAAGATGCGATTATAAAAATAATCATTCCCTTATTTGACTCAACCTCTATCCTGATTCAATTTTGTTGTGGTTTAATTGCCATTTTGGCCGATTAGTATCATTTTGTTTTTATGGCTATGGAATAGGGTAGTCTGTAAAACAAGCAGATACAGCTCTGCTCCTAGGAGATTGTCGTGCTGTAATGTACATGCAGATCTGCAGCTCTATGAATGGAACGCTATTCGCATAAGAGAGCTTCATCCAGTCCATCACCTGATAATCAGTGGCCCACATGTTGAGGAACACGTTTTAAATACTGTTGAAGGCAAACCGAAGCACAGCAAATGGTCCATTATAAAGAAGATTTAATGTTAGCCAAAGAAATGCTCGACGTGTACTTTTTTTTAAAACGGTTAGCAAGTAGAGGTATTTTTATCCAATCAACCACTAAGTTCGGTTTAGTATTAAAGTATGGGCTGGAACTACCAGTAACAGACTAATAATTATTTAAAAAATATCTTGGATGCAATTATCCATGGTTTGAAATGAATGACCACCGGTTTATTGGAGTATTCAAATAGCCGTACTATAAAATCTCAGAACAATAAATTGGCCGTGATGGTCCAGCAGGTTTGGCTTCTAAAAATATTTTTCTTGGGCGGAGCTCGTTTGGGTCGCAGTAAGAGATTAATACTCGGGAACAACTTGTGCAGCGAGGAAATGTTGTGATCAGGAGCATTCGGGGTTCCGCGTGAAATACTTTATTACTTAAAGATTAAAAATAAACTTATGCAGCAATAAAACAGTATAGTTACACCCATCCACTTACAATGAAAAAGGCCTACTATTTATATTCAACGCCTGTAGTGTTCAAATCACTCGTTTGATTGGGAGCTGTGGCTTTCTCAATCTCTTTAGAAGGCGATTATATTCTACCGCATGCGACTGGAAGGTTTACGAATACAGCTAGAAACTTCGCGCTGCATAACGCATCTCGAGGTTTCCAGAATTCGCTGGTTGTTTTGACGTCGTTCTAGAAGTCCGTTCACTGATGACGTGTTTCGTTACAGTATGTTCCAAAATTTACAGGAAAACACATTTGGAGATGTATAGAAGATGAGGGTACTTATTTTGAACATTTATCTTAATCACTATTTATATGTAAGTACCTATGTTAAAAAAATTAAAAGATAATGTTTAACGTCCTGTTACTTAATTTCAGTTGAGGAATACATAGAACACATTAAAGATAAAATACCTAATCTAAAATAAAAGGCAGCGGCATTGCTAAACTTCGTGATATCGTAGGTGAGTAAGATGGTTCTTTCATCACTACATGCCCTACATGGTGATGCTCAATTCGCAAAACTTTAATTAACAAAAGTTAATCGCACTATACGAATATAATCGCTGAATTTGGATCCACCCCTGGTATATGATTTCTATGTTCAGCATATTACCAAACTCTTTTCATGTAAATTTTAAAGTTTGGCCCTTTGTTATTCATAAAACATTTTTATAAGTTATAACTCAGCCAGAACGTTTGTATCTATTAAATTCGAAGCTCAGTCTTATTCATGGTTCTGGTAATTATCATTATACGTATTCCCTTTATGTTCTTTGGTATTCAACATCAATGTCTTTTGTATCAAACGCATAAATTATTTCCCTTATCTTTATTACTTCTAACAATGACTCTGTTTATTTTGTAACTGTGATTTCCCTGTCGGCTATTGTTTTACGTACAAACTGAAAGCTCAACTTTGTCAATTTATATCGTTTGCTTTTGTTACTTACGTTATTTGTCTATCGATTCATATTTTACTGGTTACTTTGTTAGATTTGCCTGTCTTTCAGTTTTGTTATATTTTCTATTTAACTTTATAGGTACCTTTTGCTATCTTTGCTTTGGTGTGATTTTGCCATTTGCATTTTCTAACTTTTTCGAAGGAATGACCTTCGTCAGATTCGTCCATATCTTCTTCAGAATCAGACGCTTCTTTATGAACTTTATAAATATTAGTATATTCGGTAATGTGTTCGCTACGGTCATCATCTTTGTGGGTTGTAACATCGTCTAAATTCCACTAAAGCCGAGGTGGATATTCTTCATAACTATATTTATTGGTATATATAATTTCTAAGAGTAAAATTAAGTAAAAAATTAAATTAAGAATTTAAAAACAAACCCACGTTTGTTTTGATAAAAAATTAAGGAAGCAACGAAGCTTGCGGCCAGGAAAACAATGCATAATTTCAGCGAATAATTAAAAATCTGAAAAATACCATAAAAAAATGTACGAAACAAGTATTTGCACGTGGTCTCGAAGAACACTTTAACACAACACTTTCAACTTATTGAAGTAAAACTGGCGAAAATTATGGTAGGTTCCTAACGAGAGTTACGGGTAAAGGACAGACATATTAAACCGGGTAACAACAAAGTTACGCCATAAACCCAAACTAGCAACCTGTTATTACGGCAATCGGCGCGCGTCAAGATTCTTCTTAACTAGAACCTTCAACATTACCCAGTAAATAAAGAAAATTGACATATTTTGACCAATTACACGAACAAATGTACTAAGTACCAAGTATTCCAGCTTAATTGTTGAAATTATGTATGTTGGTTTTGCTTTTGTGAAGGTGCTACGGTATGAAACATACGATTGTAACAACAGATCAATAAAAATAGGGTAGGCTGTGAAATTGAATTATTTTGAATTGGTACTTTAGCCACATCCACAGAATGACATTTTATAAAGTTTGTAATTTGACATTTTTATTGTAAACAAAGTTTATAACCTTAAATTGAAACTGAAATGTCATTCTGTGGATGTGGCTTAAGTACCAATTCAAAGTGGGCGCTGCGGTGCGTACACATTGTTCTTATTAATATAGAAGACCGTGGTACTGAATTACGGGCTGTTGAAATTTTTAGAGGAGCGAGTAAACACGTGTAAAGGCCTCGGTCTCTCACGTAGGCACCTCGGATTCGATTCCCTAGACCGGCGATAACCCTTCCGGAATTTTAGAGGTCGTGCGCTTTTCCGTACTTCGAAGGGCACGTTAAGCTGGCGGTCCTGGTTGTCATACTAACATTTTTGATCGATTTCGCACCACCGCGGGCCGGTCTTCTCTTCATTCGACGCGCAAAGTTTGGCTCCTCCCCAACATACGTACAAAAGAGGGCTCACAGAACCCATACTCATGAGTTAATAACAGGCCATTAGTCTAGGCTTGGGCCATAAGACAAAGAAGTTTCTTGATGGCATAATGGATTAAACACCTGCTTCGCAAGTAAGAAGAAACAGGTTAAAATCATGCCGAAATTTCTTCAACGTAACTGAGGCGACTTAGATATCAATCATCTCAATTATCGTCCCGTAAAAACACACAAATTTTGCATAATTTAAGCGAAATATGAGGATTTGTATTAATTAAATATTGGAAACTTCCACTAAATTTCGAACGTCCTATTCGATTTCTTTTATTATTATTTTTAGTGTATGAACCTGACGTATTGTTCTATTTTTAGATATTCCTAACTATGTAAAAGTTTTAATTAGGATTTAATGTCCTATTGGAAATTTTATTTGTAAATACTAAAAATTTATAGTTATGCACCTTCATGTCTAATAAATTCCGTAGGAAAGGTCAGTTCGGTGATATATAAAATTAACGACATTTAGTGTAGATGACCGTGACATATTACAAATATCGACCAGTGTGTGCTGTACGAGTATGTCAGGATATTACAACCTTTAATAACCCATCTGTTTGTTCTAATCGATGTAAAGCGCTTTATTATGAAGGTGTTTTTGGTAAACCGACTTGTGGCTTGTAAGCAATACAAGAGTACCTTAATCTATCGTTATTTGTGAAATTGAAACATGCTGAATATTGCGACACATTTCATGACATTGAGAAAAGAAAATTTGTTTTGGAAAAACTACATACTTTACAAAAAAATTTATATGAAACCAGAACCACACCTTTGGCCTATATATCTTCTCGTGACCAATCAAGCAAAGCAAACGTTCATATGAAAACATGTTTGAACAAAGATACAGACAGTGTTTTTGTGCTAACATTATTATGTTGTAAAAATTAAATGTTTGTAGGATTCACTTCTTCGGGAAAATACTTTAATGTATTTTTAACGAATTATATAATTTTCATAATTCGTTAAAAATAAATTAAATTATTTTGTAGTACCTCATGATTTCTTAAACTAGTGGTATGATTCTATACACCATTTTAAACATTATATTTCACCTTACGGAATTACATTCCTCGCCAAGTTTTGGATTCTAGATTAAAGGAGGTCTAAAAGAGCTTACTGTTATTTGTGCTAAATGACAGAAAAAGGAACAACTGGGCATGAGAAAAACTCAGATTAAGGGTGTAAGAACTAAATTATGGGTTTGTTGGACACAATGTCCGATTCCAGATTGAATTAACAAATATTGGACTGGCGGTGTTGACATAGGAGAAGAACCAGGGGACATCCATAGATGCGATGAGTGAATGACATGAAGAGGCAGGCTAACCAAACATGGAAAAGAGGATCTTAAAGCAGAGCGATAAAATTGGAGTGGCGTACATTCAAAAGCGGATTGAAGAACGCCAGAAGAAAAGAACAAGAATGTTTCATTTTGCCACATCTCGAATCAGCACAGCTTTTGGCCGACTCACTCAAAGCCACGCCACCCTTGAAAAGCTTTACCAGGGGAGTTCTGTAGTTTACACCTGGATTTTGTAAGGGCCAATTGCACAAACTGCTGATATTTCAACCTTAGTTATTTTAATAAAAATGTATGAGCTTTTATTTTACAAATTAACCAACTCGCATCAATTCATTAGATTAATATCATTTTGTTGAAATATCCACACGTTTGAAATCAGCCAATGCCCAAAAGGTATTCCCATAATAAGATGGTTCTTTCATGGAAGACGTGCGTAAAACCTTGCAATCTTTAGCAGGACACTTACATGATAATATAATTATAATATATTAATATACTGTCGATATGGCAAATGTGGGTCCCTCATTGATTATCCTTTTAAGCATCATTGGCGAAGGTACAACAGCTAGAGCGGCCCATAAACGAACTATACTCCGCTACCTGCTTCATGATATACTAGCACTGAACTATTGTTCCTGATACCCGGATCAAAAGGCAGCTCTACTATCCCTTGATGTGCTAATTATGTTCTTCTATATTATATCATCAAAAACAGTGATAGTTTTTTAAGATATTTTCACGGCGATTAAGTGGCAAATTTAATAGAACAACATTGCCTTAAAAAATAATCAACTAACATAGAACGCCTTTTCAACATCCGCTCAAATAATTTTTCTTGAATTTTTCAATTCTTGCAAATGGTTTTAAACAACTGCGATAACAGCTAAGAAAACGTCAACCCTTTCAACTCTGGTGGTATTGTCAAGAGAAGAAAATTCGATGGCTCAAACAAACAACAAATGAAGAAGTTGGGAGATCAGCTGATGAAGAGGCCAGTCGTGGAAATATATAACACTGAGATACCCTCATCTGCTAGAAAGGGAAAGCTTAGTGGGTGTAATAAAGGGATGCTCAAAAACGAACACATGCCAGAAGGTGACTAAGATCTTTAGTATACATACACATCAAACTATATGATAAACATAGAATGTCGAAATTCTACGGAATTTAGTTATAACTTGTAAAAACAAGTTCTACTAGTCCTTTTTATATGTACGAGTATTTTGAGCAAGAGCCTAATATTACTCATCGAAGGATATTTACAAGGTATTTTCTTTTTCTTCTTTCCTTTCCTCCCTTTCAATAAGGTTTAAGACTTGTTACAATTTATTGTTTTCGAGATAGGAAAATCCAACAATCTTTCTATCGTTTTATCGTGGCAACGTTTGGGCAAACCATGAACTTTACAAGCTGAATATAGTGTTAGAGCAATACGTCAGCACGTCTTATATAGCTTTCAAAAGTTAGAAGTAAGAGCGTGTAAAAGGCTTCAGTCTCTGGCGCAGGCATCTCAGGTTCAATTCGGACACTCCTGCGGCTTTGGAGGGCACGTTAAAGGCCAACGCGCACTTAACCACGAAACGGCGCGCCACGCCGGACAGCAATTTTAAATTACATTGGTTGTTATGGAATAACGCGCACTTATCCACGCCACGCCACGGCGCGTTATTCCATAACAACCAATGTAATTTAAAAATTGCCGTCCGGCGTGGTGCGCCGTGGCGTCGTTAAGTGCGCGTTGGCTTTAATCCGACGGTCCCAGTAGTCATACTAACACTTTTAACAACCACCAACCTCTACTGCAGGTCGACCTTCTTCCCATTATACGATGGGTAATCTTAGCCTCCTGTCCGGAATACATGCTAAGAGGGCTCAGAGAACTCGTTCTTGCGAGTTAGTAATAGGCCATCGGCCTACACTGCGTCCATAAGAGGAACAAGAAGAAGAAGAAGAAATAAGACAAATGAAGAGTTAATGATATGCTAGAGTGCTAGACTTCTTTGAAACATATAATATTTTATTCTTGGCAGATTTAACTTGTGCTGCGACATCAATCACACCAAGTAATTCGCTTCTAACTAGTTTACAAAAATATTCTCTTCGTGTTATCAAACACTTTCTATGAAAGGTGTAATATTATTATATTCTTCTACGATTGATTGTCGTAAGCCTTCCAGAGTATCCATCGGTGCCTTAAAAATGGTATTTGTTTTAAACAAACAGGAAATAATCCAAAGGACTAAAATCACGTGATCTTGGTGGACTGCGATATTGTAATATCAATCTGTCGTCATAAAATTGTCGCTAGAACTCTAAGGTGGTACGAGCCACATGGGATTGGGCATTATCCGCATTATACTGCTGAAAGCAACCGTGTTGTAGCCCATCATCGAGTTGATCGATATAAGATGATTGCAGAATGCTGTTGTGGTACCTTTCTCTTCACAAAGTATGAGGCCCATCGGTCTCCTTGACGAAAGAGCTGCTATAATAGCTATTTTAGGATTTAAGTTAATTTTTTTTAACGATTTGGCATACTGTAAAAAAGATTGTTTGCTGTGATAGTCAGTAAAGCGACAAGGTATGTGCTTCCTCCAACCGACCCATTACTTGTTCGATGGTATTATCCGTTCGAATTAGTTGAACATAGTTTTTGATCATGTTTCATTTATTACGATACGATACATCCACAGTTTAATTGAAAATTTAAGACTTTATTCACGTACTAAAGCTGCAATTATTTATTTGCTAAGTCATCTGCAGCCTAAAATCGCATAAAAATGAAAAATACTGAATCGGAATAAAACTAAGTAGTCCTTCGTTTCGCATACCAGAGAATAACAATGTTTACTTAGTTAATGCTGTATGCAGTAAATATATTAATATTCAGTAAAGTCCCAAAAGATACAGTGAAATAAGTTAAGTTATACTTGTAACGGCTTGAGCTGTTAGGAAAGCTCCAGGTATAATAGTACTCGAATTGCTTCCAAAGTCTATTATTTGGAGAGTCGCAAAGCTATTACCACAGCCGTAAATGTTTCTCTTAAATTTATGAACGTAAGATCCGAACTGTGTCGTCCCACATCAACCCACACAGACCATTACGAACGTAACAGATGACGCAGGACTTTATTGCAGTCTTGTATATGTTTTTGACAAAAATTATTAGATGAAAAGGTCACACAGAGGAAATATAATTTGCAGGTCTGCTGATAAAGAAGTAAGATAAGAATTACAGTAAGTTAGTGGACATATTTTTCTCTTAGAAACAAAAAGGTGCAAGCAACTTTCAAAGCTCCTCATAGACCACGTTAATATTAAATCCGTGTAAAAGTTTATTGCTCAGTTTTTAATAATATAGCATCAGATGGTGCGGCTACTATCTACCATTTAGAATTTGCAGATTTTTAATCTCGTTGACCTAGACCGGAAAATGAGCGAGAGGCCATTGATTTATAAGACAAACCCCTATGTGATCGAGGCAGGCAAATTAAAAATTGGTAGTAGGATTACATTTATCGGGGATGTAACAGTAATCTAATTTCCATCATTTATATTCGTTCAATCTTTAAAAGATTGATTATAAGTGTTACGTAAAAAGGAAATTGAAGCGTAAACCCAATTTTGAACAAGGTAACGGAAAATTAATTGTATTATCGATTTCTTTGAACACGTACTGTAGCTATTTATGTGTTATAATTACATTAGTTGACATCGCTGCTAAGTCGATAGGTTAATTCTGGTATGAAGCAACGACAGAAATAGATTACTTACGAAGAAGGACTTATACTTTATTTTAACTTAAAGCATAAAGGTATTGTGTAATAACTGATTTTTAAATATACACAACACAGTTCATTTTTTAAATTCCATAATGTTATCACCACATATAATACATTCATGCCGTAGTTCCAAAGCAAAAAAGGTAAAGGTATCGGCACTTACACTTCGCGAGAGAGTATGACTGGCAACATGAAGGGTTAAGACCTCCTTAGTCGTTTTTATACCCGGCTGTCTGGCACGCTATGAGTATGCACTAAGCACCAAGCCTTCGACAACCGGCTACCTTCCGCCACTATGTCTTGGTTCCCAATCATTTTAAGCGGCGGCATAGACCACCCACCAAGCACCCGACTCGGGTTTGACCCCGAGACCGTCCGCATTGTAGTCGAATTCCTTAATCACCCGGCCATTCCGGCGATCAAGGTTTCATGAGATCATTTAAAATTGGGACAGAGAGTGCCATGGAATATCTGTCTAGATTCATGTTCTAAACTACGCTTAAGTGTCATTTGTCAATTTATTAAACTAACCTCAAGCAAAACGTAACGTGATTGAGTAGGTTATGCACCGCGTTTGACCCCGAAGCGATGATTCCAGTATAAACGTCTTCTTCTTCTTCTAGTGGCCGAAGCCTCGCTAATTAATTTAATTAAACATAAAAGAACAATAGTTATTTCAAAGGCATTCAACATAATAGGATCTTGTAAATCAGTTAAAAAATAAATAATGCCAGAACTGTACCGCTTCAAACATACCTCGGTATACACATTATCTTCATCCTGAAAGCATCTAAGTAAGCCGAGTTAATTTCTGTAGCAAGTTTCACCGAAAATTCCACAGCTGATGTATTATGACGAGATTTGGGATGTCATTGGGTTTCCCCTATGACAAGTTTTCTTTTTAACAGTCGTCACTTAGATCACCAATGAATTTTTGGGAGCAGTTCTAATCTGTCTGTTCTGATCAGGATTCACAGATTCGCGTAGACCCCTATCAGCATTTTCTATGTAAATAGCTATGGGTATGGCTTGTGATTGAAACATAGCTTTCTTTTTTTAATTTTGCAAGTGCCTAAATTTTGCTGAGTCTTCCCATTCTCATTTACTCTTTTCCGTTGTAATTACCAACTTGATGTTTTTTTTGCATACATAGGAATATGTCTGTCTACTCATAATGCATTTGTTGGTTTTACTTACTTTTTCTACATAATGTTAAAATGTTAATCTCATATAAAGGCTAATCGAGGCTTTTGTATTACGTGAAGGTAATGATGTAGTAAGTACTTGTCGGGTATATGATCGCTTCCTCCCGTATTCAAGGCTTACTATTATGTTAAATGCAGGATTTTCAGATTTCTCTGTTGTTATTAATGCGATGTCATCACTCATCAACACAGACGTGCATACTTAAATGCCAGTGTTTTGAAATTCCCACAGAACTATGAGACTGCACGGGAAAACAACAGCAGTTAAGCTTTGGTTTCCTAGGAAGCGGTGCCGCCATTTAACGGCCGTAAAAATACGGTGGGTGACGTCAGAAAAACGGTGAAAAAATACGGCCGTTGCGAATTATTCCGAACTGTTATGTCTATTTTGACTGGACTATATACACAAGACACACCGCCAAAAAACGTTGCTGAACTGATTCGTACCGTACTGGCCCACCGCTTCAGATGAGACGGCACCGCTCTATTACGTTGGGTGTGCGCTACCGCTCTTTTGGAAAACACTTCGCTTAAAAAACACGACACCGTTTTTCGTGACGTCACCCACCGTACTTTTACGGCCGCTAAATGACGGCACCGCTTCCTAGGAAACCAAAGCTTTACTCCTTCTAGTTTGCTTGCTGTAGGATATTTCCAACAAGTAACGATTTTCAGATGTAGTTGAATTATTATCAGTCGAAATAAATAATTTATAGTATTAGTCCTCTGGATTAGTCCCCTGAGTTGCTCTCATTTTTTTAAATTTCGCACTGCTTGTGCTTCTCAGAGATATTACAATGATGTATGATGGTATCCAAGTTATCCAAGTCTTCATATTTTAGGTATAATCGAAACAGGAGTTTTTGTGTTATAATTTGCTGATCAGAACATTCTGTTTGTTTATCATCTTATTCTTTGTGTTAACTTCAGTTTATCTTATTGCCATATAGTTTCTCACTATTTACGAACATTTATTCTCATTCAATTTTGTTGTGTTTAGTTACTATATTTGTTCGTTAATGTCGTTCTGTTTTGTAAATTGCGGTTATGGAAGGCATTTGTAGATAATGCAGAAATGCAGATACGGATCTGACCGTAGCAGAACGTTATGATTATTTTAATGAAGGTGCAGCTTCATAATGTTGAATGTTATCTGCTTAGGAAACGTACAAATGTTAACGTTGTGCGACGACAGGATACGAGAAACTAAAATGTATTTTCCGAAAAAGATGATTGCACAATCATCACACAGTTAAGTTTGCAAAAACACTAATTAACTAACAATTCTTCAAAAACTTTGTATGTGGGCTTAACATCCTACACAAAGAATAAAGTTAAATGACCTTTGCAGTCTACACCCATCAAGATATTCAGCACAAGCAAGCCTAAATATGTTTCAATAAGCACACTAGCAATAATTTGTACATAAAGAAATAGTCGAGGGTTTTCTAACAAAAAAACTCAGTGCATAAAGGCCAGGCCAGTTTGAAATTCCCCAAAGGAGTGGAGAAACAATACATAATTAAAAAAATTAATGTAAGTTTGGGGTAAATGTGTATTGATCGAAACGAAATGCGAAAACGAAAATATACAAAGGAGTCGTTAACCTGACAGAAAACATGCAAATCGTCACACGGTCTAATGAATTAATTCGTGTTAGATAAGCAGTGAAAAATTGTCAGTGGTATTGCTTTGTGGTTTTTTATTGCCCTCGGGAGGACTTATCAGGGAGGTAAAATTAATTTCTATGACGTATGCTTAAGTGGGTCTGTAATAGAACGTGGAGCTAAGTCGTCGATTTATTTTTATAATCTAAAGTCTATGAACCAGAATTTTATTTAGTGTAATAAAATTGAAATTAATAAAATTATTGGGAAAATTCATTTGTATAAGCATTCTTCATTCATTGTTGTTATATCCATAACATTATATTTAATTAAAGGCCCTAAATATATCATTGAGGACTTCAGTCGTCACAGGATGACAGTTAGCTAAGCCGAATTCAAATGTCAAAATTCTGACATTTAGGCTACCTTTACCTGACCATTGGAATCGCATAGGTTTAAGGGTGGTTTAAGCTAAGCCTAGACAATCTTCGCAGAGTGAATGTAACTTGTATTGACTTTGATACGCCATTTCTTTAGCCAATTTTCTAGAAGGTTGAGATCAGCTTGTAAGTTTATAGACGCAGTTACCGAATTATCGTTCGCAAGAAGTCCAAATGACAGTATCATTGGTATATCTACTGTGTATAAAGTATGGGTCCGATATCGCTTCCTTGCGAGACTCCAGAGTGTATGCTAGTAAGATTAGTAAGTACTTGTTGCTACTTTACTTGAAAGTATCTGCCTGTTAAATATCACTGTAATAATTGATAGTGTGTATGTGGGCCGGCTTTAGCTTGATCTTCGAGGGCAGGCCTACGTGTCAAACTTTCCCTGTGCACTTGCCCAACCGTGGAATGCCCTTCTTGGTGATCCGGTATGGTTTGCGTGTTTTCAAGTTGAGGTTTTAGTCGCTTGAGTAAGGTGCAACCACATCTATCACGAGAAACCTAAACGAAGAAGTCCGCAATCAAGCAATGAAAGCAGCAGCGACATCAGGCTGCCTACGAGACGTGATATGGACAAATAAACACTTGTCGATTGAAAGCAAAGTACAGATCTATAAAACCTGCTTCGGGCCCATTTTAACGTATGCCGCCGAAACCAGAGCGGAAACAGCCAAAACACAGATGAAAACCCTAAGGCCGATAGCAGGTGTCACCCTACGAGACAGAGTAAGGAGCGAAAACATCAGAGAAACATGCAAAGTCCAAGATGTTGTGAAATGGGCGAGAACACGACGGCGGAATTGGAACAGTCATGTAAATAGAATGGACGACAACAGATTGGCAAAAATCGCAAGGGAGAAAAAGCCGAACACAAAGAGACCCCAAGGACGACCCCCAAAACGATGGCACGAAAGCTGGACATCAGCATCCCAGGACCAAGAGCCAAAATTGGAAATAACAGGACTAAGCCCTAATTTATGATGATGAAGAAGAAGAAGAGTAAGAGTTTGGACAATATTGGCAGCGGACTGATAGGGCGGTAGGACGCGACTTCTTCTGGAGGTTTTCCTGCTTCGTGTACTATAATTATCTGCGCCACTTTTCACCGAACTGGAAAATAAGCCGTTCTTAATATCGCATTGCATATAGCTGTGATTAGTTTTAGGCCCTTGTGCGGCAGTTCTTTCAATATCTTTACTATAATGAGACTTTAGAGTGTGTATCATCGCTTCTACCTCCCTGTTTTTTATTTTTTCAATAGGTAGGGCTGAGGCGTCGAGTTGTTGTTAGATTTATGCTTCTTCTGCAGGCGTTAGTTCCCATGGAAGTGGTTGAAATACGTTAGCTAGATGTAAAGGAAAAGTCTGGGCTTTTGTTTTGCCACTTTTTCCCAGCTGCCGTCAGCTTTTCTAATCAGAAGTATTGTTGTTTGTGGATGCTTAAGCTGCTTAGTAGCTTTCCCCTAGTCTGTGGATTCTGTGGGGGAAGGGTTTTCTAAGTAGATCTGTATTACTTCGTTTTTCGAGTCTTGAAGCATACCTTTTAGATATCGCTGTTCTTTATTTAGTCTGGCTTTGTCATCAGGCGATCTGGTGTTTTGCTATCGACGCGATTCAAATGTTCTGTAGCATTATCTGTTTCCTTTTGTTTTTAGAGGGATGTCTACATTAATTCCCTGGTTATGAAATTGGACTCGTGAGTTTAATGAGAATAATACAGGCGTGAGATCAAATGAGAGATCGAGAGTGAAGTAATTTCGTGTTATGCCCTTAGTGACATAGAAATCAAGTAAATCTGACATTTTTCTCCTATTGATTGGCCAGTAGGTAGGTTGCCCCGTAGAAATATAATCGTAGATGTTCTGGTTCATGGATTTTAGCAGCCCTCTTCCTTTGGTGAGTGTTAGCCTAGAATCTCTGTGTTGATGTTACGTATTATAGTCACCAGCGGCGATAAACCGATTACCTAGCGTATTAGAGAAATGATCAACCTGTTCTTGTCTTACTGAGTGTCAAGGAGGGCAGTAGACAGCTGTAATTGTAACTGGTCCTAGCTAATCTTCCACCACAACCCTTATTGCTTGTATGTGTTCGTGCTGATATTTATCTATCTCGTAGTGTTTAATACAACTTTTAGTTAAGATGGCAGTGCATCCGTGGGCTGTTACATGAAGATGTATTATAGATAGTGAATCTTGGTATGAGGAAATAACTTCGGTTTGTGACGTGGGTTCCGGAAATCATAACCATACCAAATTCGTGGATATTCATAAATATCTGGTGCGATTGGCCAAGCCATTGGCGTTCCAGTATGCCATCTTAAGTATTCGAGCCAATATTGAAGCTAAGGGACTATGGCTGTTAATATTTGTAGCATCATATTCATATTTTCAGCTAGTTCAAGAACATTCTTTTCTCTATTTTGGCAAAATTGGTTGTTGTCTGTTGTAAAGGTACAGTTATTTGTCCTATGTTTGCCATGGGTTGCGATGGAACTGGTCCTATGTTTATTTCTTGTCTGAATTTAATGTTATAGGTAGTTTACGTGAGTTCTGCCTTCTTTAGGCCGTAGTGGCGGGAATTTACGATTTCGTATTTCCTGGTAAACTTTACACCTATTATAGTTCGCAGGATGAGCTTCACTATAGAGGTGCATATTTGGCTGGGACGTCTCTAGATTTGACACAAGTTTTCGTAGAATGAGTACTGCCGCATTTAACACACCTTGGTTGTCGTGTTTAATATGTTTTAATGGGCAAAATGGATGCATTCTGACACTTCCCTTTTTTGGCGGGCGGTTCTATGGGTACTTTTAACATTTTGCAGGTATTCGAGCGAAGAACATAGATAATGTCTCCTTAATAGTTCGATGATTTATGTTGTATATGCTTACAACTTTGTGGCCAAGGACTTCCATTTCTTTCTTTAGTATATTTTTGGTCACTACTTGAAGTTACTTCTTCTTTTAGTTGATAAGTGTGGAATTGTACCTTCAGGTCCTTCAGTCTTGTTAGTACGGCTCTGCATTTGAGGGTATTATTTTAACTGTAAGTCTAATTAAGAGTGCAACCGTTCTAAATAATTTTATCTGGTTCAACCGTTATTGGTTTGATACTTAAAACATCAGAGATAAAAAGTGGTGGTGGTTTAGTTGCTTTTGCGGTTACAGATAGTTCAGCATCCATATTGTCTCTATTGTTCTATACAACAAGGCAGGGCTTGAAATTTAGTAAAGGCAACCCTCGTATTCTGTGCAATAGCTTTTGTCCTTTTTTAATGTTACTGTTATCCATTTTGAATTGCTGGTACTGGTTATTAAGCAGGTTGTAATGCACCACAACTGTGTTTTGTCCTGCTTGTTGAGTGGTGGTGCAACATTTGGGGTTGTTTGGTCATGACTTGAGATGCATTCCGCGGAAGCGGGTGGTATTGTATTTGGCACTGAATTACAGGTGCTGATTGCGTATAAAACACATTTGAGAATTGATTTACGTCAGCCTGGTTGACACGGAAAATAGTATTTGAACTTACATGCACTAAGAAATGTTTCTAACATAAGCAAATAAACACTTGGCCAAAGATAAATCTGCCGCACAAAGTCCTTACTTCACGAAAGTCAAGTCATTACATTTTCTAAAACCTCTGTAACTCTTAAGAATCGAATATTTAAAACAATAAATACCAACAAATCAGTTTCCTTCTCCGTCCTTTTCTTGTTTTTAAATGAAGTAATAACCAAAGGATCGTTCAAATATGTTAAATACAAGACCGAATTCTCCTGCTTTGATGTTGCAGCCAATATAATTAGCGCAAATCGAAAAACGCCAGGAGAAAGAAGCATATCTCCATCTTACTCTTTCAAACAAATTCATTCAGTAAGGAATTACAAACCGTTAAGGAAGCTTAAGCTCGAGCTTAATCTCACTCTTACAATATTCATTCTGATATGTGAACCGAGTGCCCTAATCACAAGGTTATCAGTCTGAATACTTCAGTCCTTGTAAATGGTAGAAGTGACGTTGTTATACCGAAAAAGTCCACATCATATCGATTCAGCGCAATGTTTGCTTTGTAAATATTTACCTCCACAGTTTTATGCGGTTATTAAGATGATTCAGCTTAAATATATGTTCCAAAACTAAAAACCTAAATTTTATCAGCAAGTAGGTCATGCGAAACATAACTGAAAGCTTTGCCAACCTGCACAGAATTTTATTTTCGTGTCCTAATTTTCCCGAGAGCTTTTTATTACGTGCTCGTGTAAATCGCAACTTTTCCTGTTTATTAAGGAAAATAATTTATTTTGAAGTTATTTAGAGTCAGTTTTATTTTTGTTATAATGTTAAAGGAATTAGGGCTAAAGCGCCGGCAGTGAAAAATGTTTGTTGGAGTGACATTTGGAAGTATACAAAGGAACTGAATAATTTAATATTCAGCCGATGCAGTTAATTGATTTGACTCAAATGCCGTACAGGTAGAATCGATAATGTTTATTTTAAAGAAAACCTTGATGTTACGTAAGTAATCGGGACTATTAAACACCTCATCGCAGTAGACCTTTAAAATTGAAAACCCTTTAGGAAGCCACTGGACTTTGTCCAATAAATAAACAAACAGGTTATGTAATACGTCAGTTAACCTAACAATCTTGCAACAGTGACGTAAGATCTAACTTAACATTTGCTATTTTAAGTAAGTTTCAAGGGCCTCTGAGGCAGCTCCACCTAAACTTTTTGAATTAATAGTTTCATTTTTATATTTTATCTGAATTTCGCCTTGTCTTGTTTACAACAAAGCATTTACGTAGGCTAAAAGCTTTTTTCAGTGATAAATAAAATAACCCCTTTTAGAGCCAGTAAACAATTCCGTCAGAGCGAATCCACAAGAAGAACCTAATCATTGTCAAAACGAGTACATCTCTCGGGAAACAAACATGACAGTATGTGTGTGACATGAATTCAACAAAGCGTCTGTTTACTCTGAACTTAACCATAGCACTTGGACATTCGAGGATACCTGCAGCCGTTGTGGAACAGATAGGATTATTGGACTCGAGAGAGTTTCCCGAAAAGACTGCGACCCAGAAAACCTTAATACGAACAATATATCGTTGTATAAAAGTTTTTCCTTTTAAACTGAGAAACTTTCTGTATTCTGTTGTAGTTTTCCACCATTATTGGGGGATAATTTTTAGGATACTGACTTTATCAAAACTTCGCACGAAATTTGTTCCTCGAAACGGGGCTTAATTCTCGGTAGTTTGTAAGTTGGGCGAAACTAGTAATGAACTGTCGGAGAATTTACCTCATTAAATTTTCATAGGAATGTAATTAAACAGTATTTCCACATAATCGGGTTTTTAAGGGTGTTACGTTTCTGTAAAAGTTTATATAATAATAATGATTAAATCCCAGGCTCAGGGCTTAACAGGCGCTGCTGATTATGAATTTAATTGGAGTAGTGAAATGGGAGTTCCATAAGTCAGCAGTTTAGGCAATTAATTTGGCAGTGACAACAGATGTAAGGATTAAAGCAAAGAAGGCCCCCAATATCCTTAAAAAGAAGGTAAAAGGTATCAACAAACAGTGTGATTCTTGGTGGTACAAACAAGAATCGATAACTTCTTTCTTATCAACTAAACATGGAAACAACAGTTCTGCTGAATAAGCAAAAGCGCCAGTTTTCTTTGGATTCTGAAGCGTTCGGTTGTTTTCGTAACGATTCGGATATTTGCGTATTATCTACCGGTTCTATTTTTTAATTTTAATTTGAAAATGTAAAACGAAACCAAAATTTCCCAAAACTCAGTATTTGATTTGCTCCATAAATAAAAAAATGTAGGCAAACATCAACAAAACATTTTTATGGTTGATCAACTAGCGTGCTTTAACCCCTGTGGGTTTACTGAATTATTTAACAATCCTCAATTCTACGAAAATTGTACAACGCTGTTCGCAGAAACGCGGTTTAACCCCACAAACTTCTGCTTTAGACGTTTTAAACTTTTATTTAGAGTGACGTTCGATCTCTTCCAGAAGTTGCGTGGAAACAATTCGTTCTTTCCTAATTGAAGGATTTGGCCAGGTTGCAAAAAAAGGTTTAAGTAGAAGCTTTGTGAGAGCTTCATCGTTTCAAAGAAGTTTTCTATTAATACCATTAAGGTGTTTTAAGTTTGCAATTAGGAGTGCACAACTTTACACAATATATTCACCTAAAAATCTGTATGGGTTCCCCGAAATAGCTTTGTGTTTAGAATGGGCTATATAGTCAATGAAATCCATGCTTGCGCAGCTTTAAAAAAGCTATTACTCCAGCAACAATGGCAAAAACTGGGCTGAAAATTTTAATCGAAGATATTCAAGGCATTTACTCGGATTATCCAGATGAGCTTTTAAATCCGGTGATATTCAATCAACGTTTTCAAAAACCTCCAAGATTGGGAAAGGAAGTACCAAAAATTTCAATTTTCTTCTAAACCTATCAACAAAGATCCAGGTGAAAAAAGAACATCCCTCTGATCCTTTTAAGAATACCTTATAATGACGCGTGGGATCGCGACGTAATAAAATATACCAGCCATGAAAGTCGTAAAAGCTCTACGGGAAGAAACACTAAAAGGTTGGGGATTAAGGTAATTCTTACATCTGCTAGAAATTTTGTTTGTGGTTCTGGGTAACGATAAAGACCCTTAAATTCATTTTTAGGGAATGTTTAGTGTAGGACAACTGGTGATTAATAAATAGTTTAACGAATGCACATTTGGCCGAAGAGTGGGGGGGGGCATCATACCAGAAAATACTTGCACATCTAAAACTGAAATAAGTTGGAAACTTTTCTAAATATAAATAATTTCCTGACTTTGAAAGCAATCATTTAAAGGTCAAGGTGTTATACATTATATCTCTCCAACCTTGCTTTGGAAATAAATACAAAAGGTAATGAAATTTTTACCTGGCGAAGCCCTTGAAAACGCCTGAAATCCTACAATCATTATTCTGAGCAACTACCTACTGTTGTGGTGCTTAGTTCTTTTAGCCTTGGACCTCGCACTTAACACCTTTGGAGTTTTTTCACGTAAAAGTTGAAGAAACGACTTTGGAATTTTAAGTACGTGCCATATTCCATGTTGGCCCTTACGTCATTATTCTACCCGAAGAACCGTCCAACAAAAGCCCTTCTAAGGTTTGGGGAATGCTTAGCCCTTTCTAACAAATCTAACACCTTTTTCCATTTTCTCAAAATGCACGACCTTTAGCTCCTTAAGCTCAATCTTTTTTCATTTTCGATAGAGCCCCTCCAAATGTTAAAATTTGCAACAAGGCGAAGCCCCATTTAATTGCAGAGCCCTGAAAAAGTGCTCATAGCAACGAAAATTAATGATGGAGTTCAGCAACCTTCAGGCGAATTCAATTTACATCAAAAACTAAAAATATTAGGGCTAAACCCCTGGAAAAAATTATAATGGGTAATTGGATACCGACCTCATTTGAATTTTTTCGCATAATTAATATTAATAGCGTAATTTGATATGTAAGCTTCACCGAAGGTGAGGTAAAGACAAGTACAATTTAAAATTTGATGACAAAATCCTTGTATCAGCAAAAGTCCGGTTAGGCTATTTTTGTGGAAATCCCTAGCTGGAAGATAATTGGGAAGCTTGAGGTGCTTGTTATGTTAAACAGGAATCGTACTGTCTTTGTCTAACCCACCTTTGCCCATCTCATCTGAATATTTCCACGCTGAACTTAATTAGTAGCGACAGTCCATAAATAAAGCCCTTTCCAAGGAAAACGAATCAGCTTTAATTTGAAAAATTAATATTGTCAGTCCAAGGTGTCCATTATTTAACTAACCTTGACTGAAGGAATTTCACAACTATTATCACCCCATTATAATGGGCGCATTCAGGGACGCTCAGCTGCTTAGCTAAGCGGTAATTTAGTCAGCTTATGCTAAATGACAGCAAACGGTATTTCCCTGAATGAAACGTCTGATAGTAAGCTGTTTTGACAGTTTGTTATTTATTTTGTAAGGTTAGGTGTTACTTTCACTATTATGTAATAAACCAAAAATTAAAGAAATTTTGGCTAATGATCTTCAAATTATGGACTATGAGTACCAGCTCACCCTAATTAATATGTTTTTATTCAAATTATTAAGTTTGTGTGTTTCCCGCTCCTTTTTTTGGACACCGCTGACAAAGTCAGCTAACAAATTATACGCTGAGCGAATTTCTCAGCGGCTTACTATAAGCTTTTTCACAGCGTGTCTGTTCAGGGACTTTGCTAACTTAGCGCTTCAGCCGCTGACCGTCCCTGAATGCGCCCAATGTTTTTACGAATTTTATTACAGGCACAGCTGATATTTTTCCGACTTTATCACCGGTTGTCATTATAAACGTCAGTTTATGCAAATTGACATAAAAGGTAGGAAAAAGTCTAATTTTAGTGTTTCGAAACCTCATAAATGTCAACAAGGTAACCTGTTAAATCTTGGTCATTTGCTGATATGAATTTGCCCATTCTTGGTTATTTTTAGCCGTTGGAAATTGATTAAAGTCGCCGAAACTAACCTTTAGCCTACATAAAAAGGTATCGATCAAGGAAAAAGATAAGGACTTAGCGAAAGACTTTTATACTACAACAAAACAAAAACCGCAGCAATGCTGGTAACCGGTTGAATTATCCATGGTAAGTTAAGGTTTTGGTAGTAAGTGAAACGATGGGTTGAAGTGAAAATTAGTAATATTTTGATACTCACCCGAAGGTATGGTTAAAATCTTGATCAGCAGCACAAATTATCGACTTTACATGATCGAAGGGTTTCGATAACTACATCGTAGATTCGTTAAACAGGGGAGCCTATGTGTGTATTTTAAGTACTCTCACGCAACAACAATAGGCAAATGAATCACAAATCACTTAATAACTCGAACTGAAAAAGCACGCACACGCAATAAAACCCACCCTAGGTCAAAAAATTCATATTAGACCGTCTGATACGTGCATCGAAGTAGGTATTCGGCCGCCATGTTGATAACTTAATGGTAGTTTCATTGTTTATAGGTAAAATAATTGAATGTTTATTGCTATTAGTGGTCTATTATATCCGGTAGGTTTCGATATATTACATTTTCATCACCATTGCGTTAACGATTTTCTGATAAAAAAGACCGACACGGGGAACTCCGTCGCTGAAGGGTAACTTCCCTAGCGACAAAGGCCGACTGAAAAGGGGTGCCTGCTACACTGTTCTGCGCATACACTGAAATCTTGTTGGGGTAAATAGAACAAGAATGGATAACTGACGTTCCTGAAAGTAGTCCGTTTACTGAAACAAACTGTAACAATTGTAACTACGTTCTTGGAAATGGGCCAGATATCCTTTTAACTACTTTTAATGGATTCCTCTTAAATTATCGGAGGTTTTATTAAATTATTTGGATTTATTTGGCAGAAACTTTATTATCAATTTTTTAAAGTAACGTTTTTTAAAGCAAACTCTGTGCTACTTAACTGAGTTAATTTGGGGACTATCGCGTATGATCAGTTAACAAAATTAATAATTGATTAATCATAATGGTCAGATGCAAGTGTTTGAATTGATTAAACTCGCTTCTTCCCAGGTTAATTGTCTTTTTTCATACATTGAGACACCATATCGTCCCACGTTTTCTTTGCCCCCCACCCTCTCTCTCTCTCTCTCGTTTTCTTCAGCCTGCCATATTCGCGCGATTGTCGGGGGCTATCCTTATTAGGCGTCCAAACCATTTTAAGTGTTGCTTTTTTATGTATGTCGAGATCGGTGCCACTTTTAAATCCTTTCTTATTTTTTCATTGCGAATTCTGTTTCTTTTCTATTTCAACTATAACCTATATTTTGTTTTCCATCTGTTGTTAGCATCCTACGTTCCCTTCTGTACGTCAAAAAAGGTTTGAAAATGGTGTTATAAACTATTATTTTAATTTTTTTATATCGCTTTCTTTCTTATAAAAGAGTTGCTTAGTGCGTGATATAACTTCGTTGTAGTCTAGTCTATCTATTAGCTCAGCATCGTGTTTACTTTCTGTAGGTATATTTTTACGACCTTAAATACTTCTCTTTGTTCTACATCACTTCCGTTTACCTTTATTGACATCTTCACGTCATTCTTCCCTATCTTATTATAACGTAATGGCGGGCGGTGGAAACGGCTCGAGTGATGCGTCGTGCAAAAGATGTAAAAAGCCAAATCTAACGGCTGGTTTAAAGTGCGAGAAGTGCTCGAATGTATTTCACGCAAGTTGTGCTAAACTATATACCGGAATTAAGTTTTTAACCGAAGATAAATTTATTTGCTGCGAGAAAACGCTCGATTCTAACCTACAAAATTTGAGTAAAACAAGCCACTTAAATGTGATATCAGACAACTTTCTGGGCGATAATAACCCGGTGGATTCTCGAATAGTGAAATATCTAATACAGCAAAAAAGATCTTTTTATCCAAGAACTAAGAGAAAAAAACTCTCTACTACAGCGCCACCAAGCAAACAAATCCATCGGAAAATATGCCAACTAATTTTAAAAATTCGTGGCGGTAAAAGTTTAAGCCAATACCTACAACTCCTGCCGGCGTTGTACCTTCCGTGTCAAAAGTGAAAGTAGCTACCAAATTGACAGGTTATCGCGTGTTTGTGTTTCTTAATTTTCTCTGCTTTCGTTCCTCTTTATAAAAAAAATCAGTCTTTTTTAAGACTATTTTTGTTCGACTTATTCCTAATAAGGTAGGCATATATTTTATAGATAATTTAAAGTATTTTTAAAATGAAACTTTCGGATAACCTCAAAATATATTTTTTACCTATTAGGTATTTGCTATTTATGTATTTATTTATAGAATCCATTTCTTCTAACCGCTTTTATCGCTATGGCAAGTAAAGGGAAAAAACTGTTCATTCCGAAGCCAGAAATATAGAAATTTATCTAAAATAAAAATAAAGTTTCCTTATTTATTTCCTTCTCAAATCTAATTCTGGTACTTGTCTACTAAATTTTCTTTTAACAGTTTTAACAAATTTATATAAGAACGTAGGTACATAATAAAAATTAATAAACTTGCAATACACAATGTTACACGTTTAAATTTACCGCCAAAGTACTATTGACACTGAGTGTACCTCTAAAATACAGCGACACCACACCACGCCAACCAGACAGACTTGTTTGCTTGGTGGCGCTGTATATGATCAAATTGAACTCTATAAAAGTGTAGTTAAAATGCAATCGATAGAGCGTGCAAGTGTAAATGCTGATAAATCCGCCGCACCTCATAAATACAACGGCAAGAAAATCTACACACAATCGGAGCTGGCCCTCAACGGCTCAAACTCAGATGTGCCAAAAATCAACAACAAACAGCCGGAAGTAAAAAATGTTTAATATAACGATAACAACTGCACGTCGTATCGTAAAACTGCTATTAAAAGTAGCGATAAACCGCAAATGCAGGACGATGAGCGAATGCAAAAATTAAAAGACGCAAAATCACCACACGATAAAACAAAGGACAACGGCAAATTCGATTATTCTACTCTAGAACAATCACGCGAAAACTCCTACGCAACCATCGTAAAAAAGACACCCAAAAACCGAAGTCACCAAAAACAAATAATAATAGGAGAAAAAACCGACGCCACTTCTGTCAAGGCCGTTTCCAAAAAGCTTATGTATTCGCCTCAAGATTTGAGCCGGGGACCAACTGCGAAGCAATAATTAACTTTTTAAAGAAGGAAATTCCAGAAGTACAGTGCGAAGATGTTCAATCCAAATTTCCGAAGTTGTACTCTTCATTTAAAGTCACGGTCAATTTCAACAACCTGAACACCGTAATGGATCCCAAAATATGGCCAAGGGACACCTACGTGTCCAGGTTTTTTCATCAGAGGATGCAACAGAAGTCACCACCATAGAATTTGAGCCCGATCTATTGCAACTTAACTCACGTTCATTAACTCAAGATAAAGTAGATTATATTGTAACCGAATTTCTGCAAAATGGCATGTACAAAACTTTAAACTTTGTTTGTATTAGTGAAACCTGGTTCCAAGGTTCCAATCATTTATATAGTTTTTTGAAACTATATATATTCTGCATGGAAAAACATTTTGAAATTTGCGGAGTATTTTGGTATCCGGTTCCGCACAAAACTGTTATAATATTATCTTGTTATAGATCTCCTGGAGTCTTGGGGGATTTCAATACATTTTTAAATAAACTTAACGAAGTTCTAGATCACGTTTAGAAACCAAATCGACAAATAGTATTAGGGGGCGACTTTAATTTGGATCCGCTTAATAACTCCCGTGAGTACATAACCTTATGTAACTTACTAAATAACTATAACTTAAAAAATAATATTGATCGGCCTACTAGGCAAAATAGTATACTTGACCACATCTATACAAATTTTGGTCACAAGTGCAAGTTCCAATTAATTGACAATTGCATATCAGACCACAGATCTTTACTGTTAGATACAAAAATATCGTACACGTCCCCGAATCACAAGCTTACTAGCTTTCGCAGAAATTATCATAGCGATAGCATAAAGCAATTCTTTAATACTCTAATGTCTGAAAATTGGGCTATTGTGTACCAAAAAGAGACCATTGATGAAGCGTTTGTGTGTTTCTATAAGATATTTCTCGATCATTTCAATAATTACTTTCCTATAAAAAAGGTATGTGTAAACCATACTGCCAAAAAATGGGTAAATAATGCAGTTCGAACATCAAGCCAAAACCTTAAAGACCTATTCGAATTAAAAAAGCATTTCCCGGAAATGTCACATACATCTAATGTAGTTAAGAGTAATCATTTTCTATTAGTCAAAAATACTAAAAGGAGCCATTTTCAAAATCAAATATCCCATTCGGATAACACCGCTAAAACAGTATGGTCCATGGTTAACGCCATCACAAATAAAAATCCACGCACCAAAGATAACATTACAATAGAAGACAATGGGAAAGTCATTGATGATCCTGTTATCATTGCCGAAAGATTTAATATATTCTTTAAAATGGCATCTAGTAAAATACTTGAGAATATAGATAAACAATGTAATTCATCTTTTAATATATCCCACTCACTCAACCAATCAATTTCACTAATTCCTTTCAATACAAGTGAAGTGCTAAGCATACTAAACAATAAAATAAAAAACAAGGCATCATCCGGCCCAGATGGTGTTCCGCAGTTTTTGATGAGAAATGTTTCTACTGCAATAGTGAAACCTTTAACATTTACAATCAACTTGTCTTTTCAAACAGGTAGATTCCCTACTGTATTAAGAACGAGTAGTGTAAATCCTATTTTTAAGAAAGGAGACCCAAAAAGCATGGAAAATTATAGGCCTATTGCAATGTCTTCTGTTTTTTCAAAAAATTTTGAATATTGCTTTTTAATACGACTGCAGAACTTTATTGATAAATTTAAGATTTTGTCGCCTAATCAATTTGGCTTCTAACCCGGTAAATCCACAAATGATGCTCTACATTCCTTCTACGGAAGGCTAATCGAACATATGGATAGCGGTGAGTGCCCTGTTGGGATATTCTGTGATCTCAGCAGGGCATTTGATTGCGTACATATTGATAAACTGTTGTACAAACTTGAGAAATATGGAATCAGAGGGGTAGCCCTTGCTTGTCTCTCATCATTTTTAAAGGATAGGCAACAATTCGTAACTTTAAATTATAATGAAAACAATACTCAGTATAATACTAGATCCAGAGAACTGACTATGGATACAGGAGTCCCACAGGGCTCGGTTTTAGGACCAGTTCTGTTTCTATTTTATATAAATGATCTTGATATGCACCTGAAAAAGAGCATTAACTGTTCTTTATATGCCGATGACACATCGCTATTAATTTCTAATAAATTCAACAATCACTTACAAGAATCCTGCAATGATACCCTAACAGTACTGCATCAATGGTTTTCCTCTAATCTACTATATTTTAATATAACAAAAACACACTATCTCAGGTTTCACAATTATCAAAACAGCACTGAGCTAGAACTAAACCTTACAATAAATAATAACCAGTTAATCAAATCCGACACCACAAAATTTCTAGGATTAACTATTGACGATTCCTTAAGTTGGAAAAAACACTGTGTTAATGTCTTAGCCAAATTGAATTCACTAATTTATGCATTTAGAAATTTGCCATCAATATTAACTACATCTCAGCTTAGAAACACATACCATGCACTGGTGGCTTCCAGTATAAGATATGGTATTTGCTTTTGGGGAGCGTCTACTATGGCCTCCGAGATATTTATTTGTCAAAAAAAGATCATTCGAGTGATTGCAGGTATATCAAATATGTAATCCTGCAGGGAGTTCTTCAAAGGATATAAGATATTAACACTAACTAGTATTTTCATTTTTGAAATATGTAAATATATTTATCTAAACCCAACTAAATTTATTAAGAACGACGAAATCCATGAACATGATTCTCGTCAAAAGCATAATTATAGAGTCCCTTTCAGAAGATATAAAACCGGCCAGAATTCGCCCACGACTCTAGGACTGAAAATTTTTAACAAATTACCACACCGCCTAAAATCTTATAACACAGTAAGTCAATTCAAAACACATTTATTTAAATATCTAAACGATGGATGTTTTTATAATTTAAAGGAATATTTTAACGTGCGAAACTGAAAGGAGTTAAGCTGTATGTTGTTTGACTTTGTTCATTGTAATTTTGGCGTGTTCCTATACATTATACATTATTGTCTTAGGAAATAAAGGTTATTATTATTATTATTATTATTATTATTTGCTTTTATGTTTTCAAGGTTTATTTTTAAATTTCTCTCTTGCAGGGCTTTATTTTTTTTTCCAATATCAATAAATGCTTTTTCGAATCAGTTGTTTTATTATAAAAAGAACGTCTTCCGGGTTGGGACCGTGTCAGCGAGACAGAAGAACTCAACGTTTCGCCCGCTTTTTAAGGGGCTTCTTTAGGAGGAAAACGGGACACTAAAAGAGCACGGTACTCAATATGTCAAGCATGCCAGAGGCTAAACTCCTTTAGCAAGAGGACAAAGGAAACGGTAACTCAACTTGTAGACCAAGCCAGAGGCGAAACCCTTCTGAAAAAAACAGAAGAGGCAGCGGTTTTATATCGGCTATAACGGATCAAGCGTATCGGACGAAGACAGGCTTCCATATGTTTGGTAGGTAATAACCAGTGTCACGATTTAAGTTGTTGGGGGTTTAGATGATTTCAATAGCCTCACGGATTTTCCTGTTCAAAAAGTAAAGGGCATTGCCAATGGTTGAAGATTTTTCAACCAAAATCTTATAGCCAGTGTTGTGATGATGTTCAGCAACAGCTGAGTGTAAGAGAAGACCTGATTTCAAGCAACGTTTGTGTTCACGGATACATGTGTGTGCGCGATCCCAATGTACTCTAAATCGCCAGAACAAAGGATGCGACAGACGCCTTTTGATGATAAGGGTATCTGTGATACTTTTGGAGGGGGTTTCAAGAAGGTTTTGGTGTTACGTGTTTTGATAATCCTACCTATGTGATTAGTAACTTGACAAATCTAGGTGAAAAAGGTAGTAGCCTGGGGTGTACAGGTGTTCTAAGAACTTCCAGAGTGTGAGGGGTGTAAATGACCTTCCTAACATCCCTTTTGTATGTACTCAGTGGCGTATTTAAGTTTAGTTTCTGGGGGGGGGGGGTCCAACTGAATATTGAGATAGTTTTTATTTTAAAAGAGCCAAGTTTAAAACTATAAAATGTTAAAGTTTTAAATTGAAAAATGTCAAATTTAAAAATGGAATCTGCTAAGTTATGAATGTGATATGAATGTCGTTGCTGTTCTTCGGTTAATTCATTTCTATTATCACACATTTTTAGCTTTTGAGGTTATACTAAAATAACACCCGCCAGATATGTATCAGCAAAAATACTAGACCCCCTGGACCCCCCCCCCCATAAATACACAACTGGTTGTACTCATTGCTAACAAGATTGTCTTGGGCTAACTCGACAAGAAGACTATCGGGTTGAGACACTGTAGATGAAGATATCTCTCCGTGGGTGTGGGTTTGCTATAAACTGAGTGTGCAAGATGACCACTCGGTTTGCGGGTTACCAGGACGTCGAGAAAAGGGAGAGAACCGTTCGATTTTATTTCCATGGTGAACGTGATATCAGGGTGCTAATTATTAATATGTTCTAGGAAGGAAGAAGGGTTATGTCTTCCGTGGGACCTAATAATAAAAGTGTCACCTACGTAACAGAATCAAAGGATTCCAGTAGGCAAAGAAATCTTTTGAGGCAATAGCCCTGAAGGGTATTTTTGGAAGGTAAACAAAATTATTTTTGTATAAATTTATGTTTTCCCACTTTGAACAAAGCCTTTTAGTTACAACTATAACATCGAGATTTTTCATGTCTTTTACTCAATCATAACTGACTGTTTATGAAGTTAAAGGTAAACTTATGCTGGACTTTTGGAATGAATGGTAAAAACTGGACTATCTTCGTTGTCAAAAGAAATTTTCTTTTAACTTTTTTAGTAATTTGTTGGTCACTTACTTTTGAATTGTTATTAATTTTTAAATCGTGACCATTTGAGAGTTGAGGGATAGTATTTATAAAACAAGGTTTGTTAAAATACATTCCAAAGTAAAATTTTATGCAGAGAACATTAACAGAGAAACCGGGAAGGTTGGGAACTCACTGACAAGACATTATTTATTTCAAGGACATTATCATTGGTATTTTCTTTACAATGATTACGAAGTTGATCAGGTATTGGGGTGTGAAATTTTGTTGGGCCATTAAGATCGAAATCAGCAACTAAAAGAGATACAAAACCTTTAATTTTTTTACATATTAAACATACCTTTCCAAGGTTTTTTTGGATAAATTTTGTAGGAGTCGTAAGCTTTCACTCCATTTTTAAAAATTGGACTTCCAATAATAATTATTACTCATAAAAAATAATGCAATTGGTCGTTTACTGGAAACTATAATAATTCTTGAATTTGTTAATTTTAACACGTAATTCGAAGATTTCCATGGTCAGTGTCAGTGTTAATAGAACGTCTTCCGGGTTGAAACCGTGTCATTTACGTCCGCACTGTATATAATAATATAACAATAGCAAACAAGATAATATAAACAATAACACAAAAGTGGTAATAAACAAAAATAAATCCATATCCGGCTTAAACCGATTTCCGGTGGTAGGTGGCGCCATGCGAAACACATCTAAAGCTGGCACCTGAACAGGCCGAATAAAGACTGAAAGGTTATTCGTTTCTTAATATATCAGGCTTTTTAAGAAAACAATTAAATTCGATTATTTTTGATTAAAGATTAATAATCTAATTGTCATGATCAAGGCACGGATTTTATGCAAATGCATATCCTATACTAATAATATGTGCTAAGTGAGCTTTTGTATCTACGCGTATCTAATAAAACAGACCTAAATGGAATCAATTTTTTTTGCATATTTTGCATATTTTAGGCAGTTCGTGCATAAATTTGTTTCAAGAGCATATTAAAGCATATTACTTTATACATTTGGTTAGAGATAAATGTAGCTACATCGTTTCACTAAAATACGAGAAATGTAGAAAAATGAGCGAATGTCTAAATTTCGGAGAAACTATAATTCTCTGGTAAATGTCTATTTTTGTTGGGAATTTCTAAAATGAGGTATTTACCTATAAATATTTATGTACTTTTAAAAACTGCCCACTTCCCATGCGTCTAATCCCAGCTTGAAATTTATCTCTTTATCTGGAAGGGCTGTGACAGACATACAAAACTTTCACTTTCCAAGAAGTGACTAATGAACCACTGATACTGACTGTTGTTGGTCTTACTAGTTAGTTAGTTTTTGTTTTACTTTTGAGTTTCGCTTAACACTGTTGAATGAAAATAGGTAGTTAAGATTTATTTTATTATTTTTCTCTAAAATTACCATTAGTTCTATAAAGATATAAGTAGTTTAGTATTAATTATGTTTCCTTTTGCTATTTGTGTGTTAACAATTAAAATAAATAAATTCGTTTCATCTAAAAATATCTGTTTTAAATAAATACATAAAATAATTAAGGTCAATAATTTGCATATTTTAAAGCATATTTCATGAAAACCACTGCATATTTGGCATGTAATTTGAGCATATATATGCGCATATTTTAACACTTTTTAGTGCATACAAGTCCGTGCCTTGGTCATGATTAAGAGAAATGATCAGTTAAACTTACCTACTATTTAAACAATTGAACACTTGTATTCCTATAGTTTACTTTTACAAGAGAAATCTTTCTTAGGAAAGAAAAAGATCAATGCTTAACTGTGGACACTGCGTACAAATTTAGTAACTTTTTGGTATTAATCGATCTTACCGGTTAGTTAGGTTCATGCCGATGCGATAATATTAATCAATATAACTGATTAGAGAATCGTTTAACTGATTAGTAATTCGGTTAGTCATCAAACTTCTAGCTTTTCGAGCTGATTAATACATTTTCTCATTTGAAAGGATAAACCTGGCGGCTGCTAAGTTAACCACCCTTCTTTTAACCAATTTGATTCTTAGTGATAGCCTTAAAATATTTAACACGTTAAATAATACATCTTTGCCAGTGTTCAAACCTTTTTAATACGTTTGAAAACAGAAATTGACTTGTCACCGAAACATTAGATTCCGTGTGTTAACAGTTTATTAACTTAAATTTTATTTTGGTAACTGGTGGTGAAATACCCAGAAAAGTATCAAATATTAAAAATTTAAGAACTTCATAAAATAAACTGCATGAAAAACTCCAGTTTTCTTTTCAGGGTGGACGTTTTATAATCTGATTTTAGTCCACTCTTCTTCTTCTTTCCATTCTATTGGCTGCCAGCTGTAGATTAGGAGTTAAGTTATTAATTAATAACTACCTATTTATAGACAACTAAAAAACGCACTTAGCTAATTTATTTTTTGTATTTGTTAACAATGTAGTACATGCTTCAAACTTTTTCTTTTACAAAGTGAAATAAAAAGTTAAGCAATCCCTTGTGTGCTCCTATGTTTATAGAGGTACTATATCGATTGCGAAAAAACTTATCGCACGTCTAGAACAAATGTTTGGTTGTAAAACTGAAGGGGAGTAATTTACTTTTTCAGTTACAGACAAGCAAAGTTTCAATGAAACATGGTTCAGAATACATTTAAAAAGTTTTTTAAGCCTTCATTTTAACTGGAGGAAGGGATAGAACCGAAAATGTTAAAAACTTGCTGATTTATATCAAAACATAGACTCTGTGGATATGAATATAATTCAAATCAAATCAAATCAAATCATTTATTAATCCTTAGACCCAGTGGCGTAGCTACCGTGGAGCAGTTGGAGCAAACTGCTCCAGGCGCATAAATTATGAGGGCGCAAAATTAGAAACGGCGAAATAAAAGCTTGTAAAAACATTTGTATAAAAAAATTTCGATTTGCCAGATTTTCTATAAAATATGTATACAAAAAATAAATAAAATCATAATTTTGATTTCAGAAAATATACATTATAAATTTAACATTTTATACACCTAAACCTGTATAACCTAAAAATGTATGATGTTTGCCAAAAATGTTTAAAAGCACTCACTATATCACTGTATACATATTACAAGTTGTGTTTTTACGGCGAAGAAGTTACATGTATCGGGGGAATCCCACGAGCGCCTGTTAACATCGGCGCAAAATACAGGCAAATATTCGGGGATTTTTTTTAAGTGTTAGTATTTAGCGCTTCATATTTCCTTTGTTTGGCATGGCCATGACCAAATTTGAAGTTTATTTATACCAAAATAAATTTTTATTGTCTGTCAGTTATCAATTCACGTATCTACCTAATTACTTACCTAATTAATAATAATGTTGAATATTCTAAGAAGGAGAGGGTTTTTATTGTCAAAACATTTTATAAAATATGTAGTAAATATTGGTAGGTACTCCGTACTTAAAGAATTACATTTTGTTTTATTATTATATTTGTATTTATTAAATTGAATATCTTATTGTTGAAATGCCTTGAATATGTTATTAAAAAAGTAAAGTTTTAAATTGAAATAAGTACATACAGTAGCGAACATAAAAAACCGGACACCGCGAGTTTTGCACTTTCTTGTAACTTTTCCGTTCCAGAACTATTAAATTGTTACATAAATATAAGGGATGAATATCCAACCAAAATGTAAACAAAATATTCCTCTTTACATCGTCACATCGATATCTAATATTTACACCTGTTCAAAAAAATCCTGATGTGATACGAAAGTTGATAGAATCAATGTCTCGCCGTTGCAAAGCAGTTATCAAAGCTTACGGATGTCCTACAAAATATTGAATTTTGAACTTTTAAATTGTTGAAATTTTTTCATTTCTGTTCCTTTAAACATTATTGTAATTTTTTCATTTTCTGTTAACTAATGGAGTTTACTGAAAAATGTACTGGATGTTGCTTTATTTCAGAATTAAAAAAATTTTTGGTTACATTTATCCTTTTTCAACTTTCTTTAAGGAAACTTGATGAATAAACATACAGGTCTCCAAATATAAGTTTGTCGATGGATGCGCAGATGAGGAAACAAGACAGGTTTAATGTTAAAAAAAGATACCCAATTCTTGTCAGGCGCACAACGTGTTTTCAAGTACACTTCATAACCGCAGTAATGAATGGAGAGGCTCTTCTTATGCTTTAGAACAAATTAATGCAGGGCCTTAAAACATTTACAAATTAACTAAGTTAGCTCAGTACTCACTTTCTTATAAATGCGAAACGTATTAAATATTATAAACAGAAATCCCAAAACTTTTATTCAAAACGTTCCACGTCAAGTGTACAAAATGCTAAGTTTGCTGTATGAGTGTCAAGCCTGATATGACGAGTCCCCACCACTTTCTTATAGAGATCTACGGAGTGTCGACAAACTTATATTTGGAGACCTGTATGTATTTAGTTGACATTAGTTGCGATATATTAAAAAAAAAGTAAAATACTGCGTGTCCGGTTTTTTATGTTCACTACGGTATATGTTTTTTAAACTAAATTTCGCCAGACCTCTTCTGAAAAACAAGGGGGCGCACGGATTTTACTTGCTCCAGGGCGCTGAAAATGTAGCTACGCCACTGCTTAGACCAGTACATAACAAGGTATAGGACAAGTCATACAATATTATACAAACAGACAAATACATTTTTTATTTCTATCTTATATATGGAGTTCCGATAATGAATATAAACTCTTATTCGCTAAGTAATGTTTGACTTTCTTTTTAAACTGAAATAATTGAAAGTCGATTTTAGGAAAGTCTAATTAAAGTATCTCTCATGTTACATATGTTATATAAACTGCTGTAAAAGATGTAATAACCTTTCACATTAATTGTCACTAAATTAATTTAATTTAAACAAAACTAATAGTTGTAGGAATTAACTCAGAATTTTTGGATTTTTACATTCGAAGAAATAGAAAATTCTAACAGGAAAGTAATAATGCTACCAACAAACGCCAGTTTGGCAGTTTTTATTTAAATAATAATTACAGACAGACTATAAATACTGCTGATACTACTTTTTAAATTGTCGTAATTAATAAAACCATAGCCATTGACGATATTATGGGTGTTATCTATTTTAAAACTGTCAAGTTCTAGCACAGCTCTGGCTATGGTACTCTCATGTTTTTATTAAAGGTGGATATTTCAGTATAGGTTTGAATTAAACCATGGCTTGGGTGCAATAATGATTCGTTTAAATCCCAATTTAAAGGAGTTCTCTTCAATCAAAGTATTGTTCTCCTTCTAGCCAAACAATAATCGTCCTTTTCTAAGCATAGGAGGAAGTTCTTGAGCTCTAGGTGTATGGCCAAAATGAACTAATGTCAACTAAGAACTACAAAAAAGTATAGAACATTTTTACTTATTACTAATCCCTAAAATTCTCAGTACTACTAAATCCCATTAAAATTCAATTTTTATGAGATGAAATCTGTTTTTTCTAACACTAATATCTTATACTGTTTCTATGGTGCATAAGAGCTCACTTGTTATGTTTCCTTTAAAATACGCTTTCTCTATAAAATACGCCGTCAATGACAACGTATTTTATAGGCCTTTAAATATGTCGTTGCCTAGCAATCTTCGCATTTTGTGTATTATGACACGTTTCAAATAATAATTTATTAAAATTTCTAATAATATATTAGTGAAAGAAAATGTCTGATATTAGTGTTAGAAAAAATCTTGAAGATAACTCGTGTTTTTATAGTTTAAAAATCTCGGTCTATCAAATCCTCGGCTCACTTCGTTCGCTCGGATTTGAACTACGACCTTGATTTTTAAACCTTCTATAAAACACTTGTTGTCTTAATAGCTATTAATGCACTGTTGTTTTATAAGGTTTTTCAACGTTTCACCAGGTTAGACAGATCATGGGCTCCGTTTTAGCTTCTCTCTCTCTCCCCATTTTATATCACCGTTGCGACTGGTTTGAAATCTTAGCTTTTATCAGTGAATAAAAAGATTAGCTATTTATGTAATAAGTACATAATGTAGGTCTTTATGGACGAGCCAAAAAGTTTATGGCAGAGCGAACGAAGTGAGCGAGGCCAATAAATTTGGCGAGTCCATCAAGCCTAATAATTATGTACGAATTACATACAAAGCTTTATGTTCAACTGCATATCACAAAATTTACTTTTAAATTAATTTGAGGTTAAAATATGTTTTTTCTACTCCCCCATGGAAAGTGGGCTTTTCACCCTTCGTCTCCATAGATACGAGACTCGAAGACAAATACAACGAGGATAACGGGCGAGCATTCTGGAAAATAATCAAGGGTATGAGAGGAAAATGGAAGGCAAGTTTGGAGTATAAGAAATAGTGAAGGCAAAATAGAAACCGAAGAAGGAAAAATTCTGGAAAATGGAGAAAATACTTCGACCAAAAATTCAAGGAAGATAACAACATAAGAAGAAGAGAAAGAAGGAGAGCAGTGGCGGAAGAAGAGGAAGATAGAGACATCGAGATAGAAGCCGTAAAACAAATTAAAATCGGAAAAGCAGCCGGTAGGGATGGTATAACACCCGAAATGATTAAGTTCGGAGGAGAAAGAATCAAAATTTGGATAAAGAAAATATGCCATCTGGCTTGGAAAGGACAGAAGATACCCGCCGATTGGGAGGAGGATATCATAGTGCCCATACACAAGAAAGGTGGCACAAATGAGTGTGATAACTATAGGGCAATATGTCTTTCATCTGTAGTACAGAAGATATACTCCAGAATATTAGAAAAAAGGTTAAGAGAGGAGATACAGAACAAACTGCATTTAGATCACAGCGACAAACGCAGGACCATATATACGTAATACTAAGAACAATTATGGAAAAAAGATTAGAAAGAGGGAGGCCACTATTTCTGACATTTATAGACATACAGGCAGCGTTCGATATGGTACTCAAACAAAGTGTGTGGAGAGCACTAACAGAGTTACAAGTATCACACGACCTCCAGCAAGCCACAAAACGCCTATATGAGGGAGCAAAGGGAAGAGTGAAGATTAAAGGGGCTGAATCAGAGAGCTTCATAATGGAGAAAGGGATAAAGCAAGGGGATTCATTGAGCCCACTATTGTTCGTATCTGTAATGAATCAAATCATCCAAGAATCCAAAGAACCAAGATTCAACGTGAAAGTAGGGAACTGGAATTTAGAACCGGTACTATTGCAATGTCTTATCTATGCAGACGATATACTGCTGCTAGCGAAGTCACCCAGAAAACTGCAACAAGCAGTAAGTAAATGGTGCAGAGTAATCGAGAGATGGGGCATGAATATAAACTCCAACAAGAGTAAAGTAATGACAATAACTAAGAATGGAACTCAAGAAAACACAGGGATTACATGCAATGGAAAAAATTTAGAGTGGGTTGACAATTATGAGTACCTAGAAACAATAATAAATAGTACCGGAACGTTAGGGCAAGAGATTCTTAGCAGATTCAATAAAGCGAGCAAAGTATACTACGCACCAAACAAACCGGTAATTGCAAAGAAAGAAATAAGCATACAAACAAAACTACGAGTATACAAGAGCACATACATACCAACGCTAACATACGGATCAGAGAGCTGGACGATACAGAATAAAATCAGAAGGGGATAAATGAAATACCTGAGAAGATTGGTAGGAAGAACAAGAAGAGACCGCGTAAGGAACATGGTCACTAGGGAAGAAATAGGAGTGAAACCAATAATCCACGAAGTAGAGAACCGACAGCTGAAATGGTATGGACACGTAGTGAGGATGAGCGCGAACATAGATCCCAGGCGAGCATTAGAAGCAAGACCAGAAGGGAAAAGGAGTAGAGGAAGACCCCGGGAAACATGGGAGGAAAGCTTGGAGAGAAGAATAGAGCAAAGAGGCAAAAACCTAAGAGAAATTAAACGAATGGCTGCCGACAGTAACCTATTCCGGAAATGGATAGAGGACCCGACTCTCTGAAGGGCATAAGGGAAAGAATATTAGAAGAAGAAGAAATAGCTAGAATTTACAGAATTACAAAGGGACTATAAGAAATAGATTATGACAGATCGCTAAGTATAGAACATTGGCTACATCCAGGAAATGTGCCCGCCGCTGAAGGTAGCAAAGAATTATCACAACCGTAAATTCAAGCATTTACAGATAGATGATAAAGTGCTACTAAGAATAGCCAGTTTCAAGCATAACCTGCTGATAGAAGTGATCAGAAATAAACTAGGTCAGTGCTCCAATAATCAAGCAGAAGCTCTGGATATTCTTAAGGCTACAGAAAAGATCAGCGTACTACCCATGGGTATCAAAGAAGAGGAGAAAACTGCAACGATTTATACCAATAAAATAACATTATATTCTCTAAGAAATATAAATAATCACAGCCATATAGCGGAAGAAATAAGACGAAAACTAATTACATTGAAGGAAGAAGAATGAAGGATCAGTTTCGAACGGGTTACGGCTCATGTGGACATTGAAACGAGAGAGCGGAAGAGGCAGATCAACTGCTCTGCCGAAAAAATTCAAAGTCGTACACACAAGTTCCAGGAAAGTCATGATGATATTCGTTTTCGACTGCAAGGGTCTTCTGCTTGCATAAATTGAGGTGCTCTATAAAGTCAAAACGCCCTGGAATGCTATCGAAAGGCATTATCCTTCTTCCACACAATTCAAACTTGGTGAGTAATAGGCTTCATGAATTTGGCTGGGAAATATTTCAACATCCTTTCTACAGCCCAGGTCTCTCCCCATACGATTTGCACATTTTTGGAGAGCTGAAGAGAGACATTCGTTGACATAGGTTTGCATCGGACGAGGACGTGTGTGACTGTGTAACGATGTGGTTCCATCAGCAGCCCACAAGCTTCTTCAAGGATGAGATTGACCATCTTATCACCCAGTGGGATAAATGTATTAAGAGTTTTAGAGATTACTTTCGAGGTAAGAAGTGTTCAATGACACTTTTTGGCGTCTGACCCGTTCTCATTTGACTGCCGTAATAGTTTAATCGTAACAAAATGCTAATTCTTTAGTGAACAGAGTACCAAGAATCTGTAACATAGTGTATGTAATGGAGCATATTGAAATAAATACATAAAAAAAAATGGGTATTCACCAGTAATAATAAACAGCTGCCACATTTCACCGAATGTGAACCTATACGAATTTTGAAAAAAGTAGGAAGCCATTGGAGTACCTATAAAAAAAGATAATCCTAGAATGAGTACTGATATCATAATTTTAAACAGAGGAACTATTCTCACCTTTGAAGGAGATAATAATCAAAGAATTTACATAGACAATACGTAACCAGAAAATTGCTCAGAAATACAATAAATGTTTCTCTTTTTGGTTTGCAGTTCCATTTTAGTTATTTGATTCGTCAACAACATTTAAAAATTTCTATCTGCCTTAATAGGTTCAATGCGAGTTCAAAAATTCAGGATTTAAGGGAATTTTCATCTTATTGTTCTTGTATCCTTAACTGAAATATTTATTATCCTTTTGAAGACTAAAGTTTTGTTCCTCTGTTGCCTCCCATTCTTTGTTAAAAAGGACTAATCTAGATTCGTCTTAAGGCTTAAGAATGTTGTTTCATATCATCAGTCCTATTGTATCCACTGCTGGATGCAGGCCTCCCTTCTCTCTTTCCATGCTGTAATATCCTGCGCACTGTCTTCCCACCGTTAGTCGTTTGTGGTCTTTTCATCTCTTTGAAGGACGACCAACTGGACGTCTTGAAAGAGTTAGTAGGTCTTGGAGACCGTATTGATGTTTTTTGGCCAGTGTTCATTTTGTTTTGCTATACGGCCTACCCAGGGCCAATTTGTTGTCAATATTGCTGGGATAATATCTTCTACCTTGGTTCCTTTTGGGATATCTGAGTTCCTGACTTTGTCGCGTATTGTGATACCCAACATTGCTCTTTCTATCCTCTGTATTACTTGAATCTTTGACATACTCTGCTTTTTGAGATATACAATAGTTTGCCAAACGCGGCCCAACCTAGTTTAATTCATCTTGCCAGTTCAACTATTTGGTGGTACCTTCCAGTTTTGTAGTGTGCCCCACGTATTCATTGACATTCCCTTTTGTTTGAGCTTCGAAGACAACTTGACTTTCTTCATTACTAATTATTTTTGTCTTGGTTATATACCTTTTCAGTCCAATCTTCATCGACTTTTGTTGTAATTGTGTGAACACTTCTCGTGAATCCTCTAATGTTGCGGCTACGATAATAATATCTTAGGTGATTAAGCATTCTGCCATTTACGTTGATTTCCAGATCTTCCCATTTTAATTTTTTGAAGATGCCACTAAAGACAGTGTTTCGTGTGAACCATTTTGGTGCACCCTGCTTGACCTCATAGTTTACGTGAAATTTCTTTTTCTGATTGAAAGATTTGTGTAACTTTAGTCTATTCTTGCGATGTAGAAAGCTTCCGTTTTACGAATCAAACGCTTTCTCGTCATTCACAAATGCATGGTGTTTTGCGAATTGTATTGCATAGCAGGTTCTAAAACCGGCCTGCTCTAAGGATTGGTAAAACTTTATCTGTGGCGCGACTGCTGATTATTTTTGGTGGAATATGATAAGATTAGCATTTTCCCGTATTTTTGGTATCTTTGTTTCCAGTATGTATTTAGCTAGAATAGATTTGTGTCACCGTATTTCAGTAGGTTATAGTACGCTTATCGTCCCCTGGAATTTTAATTCTTTGATAGAGAGGCCTAGTTTTATTTCAGCGTACTTTATTTCTGGAATTTCTTCTGAGTTGATATTAACAACCGTTAGTCTAGGCGGTTGATGTGTTTCGATGGTGTATAATTTGGAGTGATAGTAGTTCATTTTTTTTGGAGATTACGTTACTCTGATCGTCTCGGAGTTGATAGATTCTGCTTTTCCCCTTTAATATTTTATTTCTCAGTACCTACTCACGTATTGAAATTATTTTCTATGCATTGTAGTACCATTTGGAACTATTATAGTTTCTCAAGTCTTTCCATAGGGATTTATTAACTTCTGTTAATGCCCTGAACTCATCAGTATTCCTCTGAAGTTTTCGTCTTTTTGCTAAAAAAATTTGTGTTTCGTTTGATAGTTTGGGGTCCTTTGTAATTCGTACTTTGCTTACTGCTATTTATTATTATTTTTGATGTGATCTGCTAGGATAATTCATCCAGAGGTAAATGTTTTTGATTTATGATTTCGTCCAGCTTCTTTCGACTACATACCTATATTGGTCTATAGATGTTGTCGTCAATAATTAAAATTGTGGGGTTTACATTTTAACATTTTTTGTCTTTCCGTCCTGATGTTAATATTTTATTCTGGATTTTACTAAGCCATGGTGACTGCCTGTAGAGAATTGATTAATTACTGTGATGTCCTTCACGACGCGACGTATATTTTGATGGATACGACATAGTCCACCTCATTTGGCTTAGTTTGCCCATGTCAGTTTACGCTGTGGTGGTTTGCAAAAGAAGGTGTTCATCGCGTAAAGCTGATTTTCGTTTAGAAAATTTAGAATGATCTCTCCTCTGTTTGGCCTAGTGAATCTAGTAACCATCGTCATTTTTGGTTTGATCAATTTTTGTATTACGGTCTCCTATTGCAATGGTATAGTGCGTGAGGTTGCTTTGTATTGCTAGTCACCAGAGAATTTTTCTATTTATTCTATTATATGATTTATTATAATTGCATATTCCTGAATATTTTTCAATTGGTGTATTTCTGTTATTTTTAATACCACAAGCATTACCCTTTCCGATATTGCCTTATATTCAGTAACTGTTTTTTTTTGTGTTATGGGGATATTAGGACGCCTATTCCACTAACTGATTTTATGTCTGAGTTGTTTTTCTTGCAGAAAATCCGATTTGAAAGTGATGCATCTTTCTTATTTTATTCTGGTTTCACAATTTCCCAGTTCATCCCCGTTTCTCAGTTTGTTTTCCAGTTCTTCCATTTTTTCGTCTGTTCTGAGTGTTTGCACATTGTATGTTGCAATATTCATCTTAAAATGGCAGCCTACCATAGCCTAGAGATTCTTAGCACACCTTGCTGCCTTGGTTGAGGGTTTTTGAGCCGCCAGAAATTCGGACTTGGACTGACTACATGTTTGCAGGAGACTATGAGAGGTTGTAGCAGTAAAACGCCACGATTGCCAGGCGCATTGACGAATGAATGGGGTATAGGAAGCATAAAATAGGTTGGGGTTTGATTAAGGTTGGGACACGACTTCCTCCCGGTATTAGGAGTCGAAGAAGATTCGGGGCTTGCGTGAACGGGGTCGCCTTCCTAGTCTACCTAGGCCTACCCTCTACCATAATGGCAAGAGGAGTATCTACCCTCTACCACGTGGAATGTTACTTAGTAAACAAAAAGGTAAATTTGCGTTATTTCAATCGCCTTTTCCTTTTCAATTTCTAAAATAATAATGCTAAAATTTGAACTTGAATAACCCTATATACATATAAATGCAATAAATACATTATCCACCCTGTATATAATACCCTTTTAAATAATGAATGTAATTCCGCCGTACTTCCGTAATGTTCATTGTCGTCAAAAGAGATACGCAGATACGCACGTAACACGGCCACTCAACATTTACCTAGTACGCGGAATTACAGCAATTTAAGAGACGTATCCTAACTACAGCAACAATGGTTTTAACATCGAAAACTCGTGCGCTGGTGTGCTTAATTCTACAGTTTCTCCGACTCTGACGAAGTAGCACTCCCTTTGGATTTTACCCGCACGAGATGTATGTCAACAAGTTCATTAAATAGATAATTACTTACCGCTTTATTCTGACGTTGTAATTAAACAAACCTACATTTGCAAACTAAAACGCTTGTGAAGTTTTATCGTTACGGTACCAATTTGTCGTTTTTATTGCATGGAAGTTAAATTTAGCAAAAACAAAATGTTTTACCGAAAAGGAGTAAGCCGTTTAGTTGAAGCAAAATCGAAGAATTTTAAATCCTGGTTACAAGCTGATTATTTTTTAAAGAAGATTGTACGATTAAATAAAAAAGCAATGTACAAAGCTGCAGGAACGGTGGTACAATAAAGCTTCCTTAAAATAGAATTACATCCGTTTTTCTACTCTGTTGAAGGTGAACAAACCTAGACATATTGGACATTAAATATTAACGACACGAAAAGACGGAAAGTCGTTCGCCTCCATGTCGGTACCGTAAGCTTGTAAAATACCTAAATTCGGTTTCATGAATTATCTAAGTGAGTTTATACGCATGAGAATCGTACAAACGAAAACCAACGTAGTGGATTGGATAAGCGCATTGGCGTGATTTTCATATTAAATGACAGTATTGTTTTTCTTTTACTTTGATATTCAAAATAACATTTCCGTTTTTAATAATTATACTTTGATTAGAAGTGATCATCAAATACAGAATGAGCAGAATTTAATCTTTTGAAAGAAATAACAGAAAATTCAAACTCAAAACTGACGATCTTAGATTTAAAAATACCTGAGATTCGAATTCTGAATCCGAATACTTGAAGTTAAAATCTTCAGTTTCAAAGTTCTACTCAAATCCGAATTTTGAATTATGCACTCAACATTCAATTCTTGAAATTGCATGTGTTTAGTTTTAGAGTAACTGTTTTGCTTGTTCTTTTATAAATTTTTTTAATATGAATTTCTTTAGGTTTAAAAAACAATTTTTTAATTATATTCAAGTATCTTTTTTTTTAAATTTCGTTTAATCAGAGAATTTTGGTGAGGCACTTACTATTTCTACGCATAAATACTTAGTAAATTATTAACCAATAAAATGAATTCATACAGAAAATTCGAATTTAAATTTAAAGTTAGAATACAAGCTTGGAAGTTCGAATTGAAAATCGACACAATTTTAAATTCGAGTTAATATTCGAAATTTTTTAATTTAGTAATTAAATTCAAATTTAATAATTTAATTCAAAGTCAAAATAAAGTTAAAATCTGAATTTAAAATTAAAAGTAGTTCGGATCCAAAATCGAAATTCGAAGTTTTGCAAAAATATTTAACCGAAGGCGCAGGGTTTCACAAATCCGAATGATAATCGTAAATTAATCCGTTAGTTATATAAACTTCAGATTAGATAATTCTGAGTAGAAATTAGAAATACCTATACAAACAAACAGGGATAGATTAGAATTTTTTCGGGTTCGACCGGTTAATTCACACTAAGCCTGGCGAAATTTAAACTCAAATTTGAACGTCGAATCTAGTAGACTGATACTTTTAATTGTGGATTGAAGATTTACATTTCTCATAAAAATTTATGTATATTTCTATTCAAAGCTTGAACAGAATCAGAGTTTTTAGTCTTCACGTCAGGAATTGAAAATCGAGTCTTCGAATACTTGATCTAGGATTTGGACTTATACTTCATTCAAGTTAAAGATAAAGTGGATGTAAACAATGATCGGCGCGTGATCAGCACCTGTGCTCCATTTTGGCTAATGCGATTGGCTGAACCCTCACCACTGCACCCTGGAATTACACGTCGTTGATATCAGTCCATGTCCGGCTTAAAATTATTTTATTTTCATTTTATTTTTTATTTATTGTACCCAACTTTATCGTCGAATAAAAATGTTCTTTATAAAATGTTATTCATTACCAAATGTCTAATTATTAACATCATTTCAAATTTGTTTTTAGTTGATTTTTTAAATATTTTTTTGCTATACTGGTTTGTATGCAAATCTTTACGAATTTCCTTAATACTACACTGTTTCTTTCAAGCACGTGAACAGCGCATGTATTTGTTTAAATCCACTCTATCTTTAACTTGAATACAGTATAGTACTGATTAGGTCTGATTTCTACGTATTCGAAACCATCTAGATTTTAAAATTGACTTCCAAATATTTTCAAAATGGTACTAAGTGTGTTATAAAACATTTATAAGTTGAATGAACTGGACAAACTGCCTTATAAGGCAAAAGGTTCAGAAACGATTTCCGGTTCAGCAGGTGGAATATTAATGATTTCTCTTGAAACAAAGCTTTAGACAAATTCAAAAGAACAAAAAACCTGACACATTGGGTTCAGTATAAAACTCTTAGAAGTTATACTTCCTTAGCGGTCAAAACAAGAAAAAAAAGTTTATATCAATTTTAGAGTAAAGGATTATGGGCATCAATCTCTTTGGAAAGATCTTAAAACTACAAATATTATTTTTAAACCAGAAACCGCTAGTATACCACCTAATCTTAGTGATGTTAATGAAAGAAACAAAGCATTTCTTGATTCAGCTTTATCTCTTACAAAAACTAGCTCAAATATTTTAAGTTTCTATAATAATAACTTGCTCCACAACTAAATGTTCCTTTAATACCATAATAGAGGCTGATATTGGCAAAATAATTTAATCCATAAAGACTAATGCCGTTGGTTCTGATAAATTAAGTAATATCGCGTGTTTTTTTAGAGGTTTGTTTTTCGAATCGGCAACACTTTTTCCAGCGACAGCCAATTTGACAGCTGACAGCTGATTTGTGCTCAGTTTGGTTTGCCATTTCACCATGAATAGACTTATATTTCTTCAAAAATGATGCCGGCCAGAACGTTACAGTCAATGGAGAGCGCTATAGATCCATGATTGCTGACTTTTTCGTTCCTCGATTGAATGGCATTAATGTGGAAGACCTGTGGTTCCAAGAAGAAGGCGCAATAAGCCACACAGCGCGCGCCACAATCAATTTATTGAAGGAAACATTCGATGAGCACATAATTTCGCGTAATGGACCTGTGAATTGGCCTCCAAGATCGTGTGATTTAACACCTTTGGATTATTTTATATAAGGATATGTGAAGTCGCTAGTCTACGCTGATAAACCAGAGACGATGGACGACTTGGAACCCAACATTCGCCCCGTTCTTGCCGATATACGGCCTCAGCTGCTCGAAAAAGTGGTTGAAAATTGGACTTCCAGATTGCGCTGTATCCGAGCCAGCTGCGGCGCCCATATGCCCGAAATCATATGGCATAAAATTATCTTTCCAATAAAGCCAATACCATGGCCATTACCACGATTTTTATGTGCTTTATTTCATTTTAAAGTTCTGTACCTCTAAAAAAAGCACCATGCTGAAAATGTACTTATCTAATTCTATTTATAACTGATACTGTTACTAGTATTAGAAAGTCCTTCTTTTCCGGCTCAATTAATACCTTTGCCAAAACATATATCGCCAAGCGATTATAAACGCCTAAGCCCGATCAGAATTTTACCATATTTGTTTAAAGTTTTAGAAAAAAACCATACAAATACTTAAATATGTAAATAAACAAAGTATCCTACCGGAAACTCAGTCAGGTTTTAGAAGTGGATGTAGTTGTTCGACATCTCTTTTAAATATAACTGCCGATATTTTTTCAGCCCTAGATAATAGCCGTTGTTATAATGCTCGACTATTCCACAGCTTTCGGTACTATACAACACGACATATTAATTTCAATATTATATTATATTGGTTTCGGTAAGCCTGCTGTATCAGTAGTTCAAAATTATCTTATCAATCGAACTCAGATAGTCATTCTTAATAATGTTAAATCGAATTCCTTATCAGTTACACTTCAATATTGGGTCATTTACTATACATTACTTATACTTTTAACTTAAAATATTTCTAAAATTTTGCAGTTATCACTTACATGCCGACGATACACAATTACTATATAATTTTAATTCAAATCATTTTGTTACTGCTATGGATCGTATAAATTTTGATCTTAACAATCTTGTTCAATATTTTAAAAAACACGGTTTAAGAATTAATGCTAGTAAATGTTATGTTATATTTTTTGGCAAAACTAAAGTACGAGATCTCTATCGTAACAGTGTTCAAATTAAAATACATGATGCTGTTCTAACAATCAAAGAATCTGTCAGAAATCTTGAACTTATTTTAGATCAAAATTTAAGATTTAAAGAACACGTATCCAAAATTTTACAGAAAGCTTATATTAATCTTAGAGTAATTTTTTAGAATAGATATTCGTTTAATCAAAGGATTAAAACTTTCTTTGAGCATATGGTCTCATCACAGTTTAACTATTGTCATTGCGTCTATGGACAATGCAGATGTCAGCATTCAACTTCTGCAGAATTCTTGTTTGAGGCTTATTGTCCATTTAAACGTTTCAAAATTTCCGTCAAATGGTGCTTTTCTATTAAAATTATTTTAGGTGCAATTTAAGTTTTAAAAGATGTATGAGAAATTATTATTATGATCAGACACAAAATACAAGAAGCTAGAAGTGCAAATAGCTACCCCAGAAAGAAGAAATAGGCATGGAAGACAAACAGAAAAGCTAAACAAGGAAAAGTACCCGAACAAAACATGGTAACTACAGATATGTTGCAAGCACTACCAGAAACCGCACTAGAAGAACTAATACAAATAATGAATGAAGCTGAAATGAATTACACCCAGGGAATGGAGAATGGGCATCATAACCCTAATGTTTAAAAAAGGGGACAGTAAAAACTGCCAGAACTATAGAGGGATAATCCTTCTGAATACTGTAGCCAAAATATATGCTGGAATAATAGAAAAAAGGTTGAGATAAATTACAGAAGACCCGCTCGAAGTGGATTTAGGTCAAATAGACGGCTAAATGATGCAATATTCACAATGAGACACATATTAGAAAAGGCAATTAAAGAAGGTAGAAACGTACATTTATGCTTCATCGATATGGAAAAAGCCTTCGACAAAATTAAAAGAGAATACATCTAGGAGATTTTACAAAAAGGAAGAATACCACATACAATAATTAGCCCAATACAGAGTCTATTATAAAAATACACAGAATTACGTCAGAACAAGGCAGGAAAAATCGAATCTATTTGAAACAACACTACGCGTAAGACGTGCACACTGAGTCCATCGCTGGTTCTAGACGAGGCACTGAAAGAAGCAAAGCAAGAAATTAATCTGTATGAAGTGGGTTACTGGAAGATGAGACAAATTAAAACACGCGAATTGTACTATGCAGACGACATGGTTATCATAGCGAAGGATGAAAGAACGGTGAACAAGAACTTAGAAGTATACAGAAAAGTTCAATATGAAAATAAATAAGGAAAGGACAAAGACTATGACAATAGGAAAAGAACTTCAAAAACAATATGATGACAGTTAATCGATTTTTTAATTTCGGGAAGGACCTTATACAGAATGTTACACAAGGAGTCAGGTAGCTCTATACCGCAGGTATTTTGTGGGATTAAATTTTATAAAAAGCAGTTTTGATGGATGAGATAAACACTAAATTATGAGCTTGTCCCGATTGTTTTGAATCGCCCCGTATAACAAAATGTAATAAAATGATTCAAGTTAGTGTGTGGAAGTACCTACTAAAAGGCGAACTTCAAAAAATGTGTACATATCTCCAAGTGAACCTAAGCGTTTTGAAAGAGATAAAGCAATCCATATGACTACGTTTTTAAGTTTAAAACTTTAAAGATTAAGATCAGAGCAACAACTGTGATATTTAGATTTTTTAAAATTTAACATCCCACTTTATTTGCAATCTATACACCGAATAAATATTCAGCAACTGGTATGACAAGTTAAATGACATGTAGGAGAGTGCTCAGTAGCAATCTCCTGTAAAAAATGGATTTTCATCCTTTGTGTTATTTATAGGACAACAAAAGTTATATACAATGTGTCCACGGATAGGTGATACAAGAGGAAAAACTTTTTATTATTGATTTCTCAGAAAATTTTATTCTTGATAATAATTTTTGATGTGTTTATTAGTCTTATTTCTCATGTTACTTTTCCTGCAGTTAATCATTTAAGACTTAACTTCGCAATTTTCCTCAGTTTTGGACTTCTGAAATTTTTATGATCAGATCAAGTAGACACTACAACAACTTTTGAATAATTTGATATTTGTGCTTGGAAACACTCGCGAATTTAAATATTAGCGGTAGATGCTGTGCCCCAGAGTTATATACCATAGATTGCATAGATCGTAGGACCAGATTGGTTTGACTATGACTTTGTAGACCAGGAGTTTGTTTTCAATGGTGAGTTTGGAGGTGCGTCCAAGCAGCCAGTACATTTTTGAAAGAGTCAGTTCTAACTGTTTACGTTTAGTAAAGATGTGTTTTGGCCAGGTAAGTCCCCAAGATATAGCCTAAGATATTTAACTTCGTCTTGTTGAGGCACCTGTTGATTCTTTAGATGTACTCTCTTCGTGTAGTAAACGTCACATCGATAGACTTTGTGTCGTTTGTTTTTATTCTCAATTTTTTTGCCATGCTTGGATTAGTTAAGTTGGTTGGGAAGCAATGGCTGGATCGGTATCAGAGGCTAACACTGCGGTGTCATCCACAAAGGTTGCTGTTACGACGTTTGGTGTTGTAGGAAGATCTGCAGTGTATAACAGATAGAGCAGTGGTCCAGGGGCACTGCCTTGGGGCACTCCAACATTTATGGAGTAGAGGTCTGTGTACTCAGTTTCAAGCTTGACCAGGAAGTGTCTGTTATGGAGATAGGATTTAAGGACAATGAAATAGTTTGGATATTTAGATAGCAGCAAATTAGTTGACGCATTGATTGCACACCATAGTGGATACTATAATTTTTTAGTTCTCTAAATATTATAAGTACTGAGCAATCAAAAAGTAAGCAAATCGCAGTCCCCTTTGAAATAAAATACGGATGGTGTAGATACTTGTTAACTGTCAAGAGTCAAATATTTCATTAGGTTTGTTGAGGTTTGTTTCGAACGTTTTATTTTATAAATTTAAAATTCAAAACGTATTTTTGCCAACTCAAGCAATATTTGTTGATTACAATATAGAACAAGGTTTTCAACTTGGAGGCAGTAACTTTTACTAAAAAATTTATTGGCGAATGTTTGTAATTTGTAAACGTTTTAAATTCAAATTTAGTAAAAGTAATCATTAACACTTATACAGGGTGGTAAACTGCTTCATGCACCATAGTTTTATAACAAGCAAATATTTACTCCCCAAATTATTTTAGATCAAAAGTGCAATAAAGTTGTTTTAGGGGAAAGAAAAATACTGGACCCATTCATGCAATTTTGCAAAATTTTCGATTTTTGTGTAACTGAAAAACCTTGGAAATTAAATCTTACTCTTTAGCAAAAATCAAAATTGTACAACAAACATTTTATGTACTTATTTCCATACGAAAAACGTTAACTTTTTACTATTGGAATTCCTATGATTTTTTCAAATCGGAATGGCATTTTTTAAAAATGGTCATTGCAAAGTGCAGACGATTACGGAAATTTCCACAGAATTTAGGCTCTTATTAAGATCGGCTTGTTGAGAAAGGTAGAATAATTATGAAGTGCCGCTATACTCAAATTTGAACTGCTTTATATCTAAGAAGAATCGTGACTGAATCATTTTGGTTAATGAACTCGTTTTTGCACAACTCTCACATTAATTATTATTATTTTCACACCTTCTTTGAATCTACTGTATTGTGCTCGATGAGTATAAGAAACATTTTAAAAAAGGTATAATGCATTCATGAGTTTTAGACCACAGTAGGCCACGTTCAATTAAGAATACGGTTTCGTTGGTATAATCAGGACATTTTCTGACATGAATTGTTTTTTTTTTTTTAGGAAAAAGGCTATGGCTCGTAACACAACTGACATTATCATGTTAGATTAAACCTAATAAGTAATATTTGGCAACAGGTTATCTGCTACATAACTTAGCTTTTGATATCTAGCTAGAACACAGAATATCCTAATGAAGTGCCTACATTATAAATTAAAATCATGGCCACTGAGGTGTATACAGAATGTGAATATATTATAAACACCAAAAAAGTTTTTTGCTTAGACAATTAAGAATTTTAGAAAACGTTTAACCATTACATGACTTTAAAAATAAATTTTTCGAACTTGAAAACTAGCCTTCGAATGAGTGAAGAAGAATACACAAATCTTAATTATCAAACAAATTAAAATAAGTCTAAACATTCTTCTGCAAGGATTTTTGTTAGTGATGTGTCTATATTCAAAAGTATAAACAATATATGCAACTAAATATGCACAAATATGGACCTTCCAGAATATATAAATGCCCACAAAGTTCGATACCAAAATAGTAAATTTAAATAAACCTTAAACGGACATTAAACAAAAGTTAGAATTACCTTTGTTTCCGTTAAATATAAACCTTTACAGTAAATTGAATTAATTTTAATGTAGATTTCGCTTACCCACTTCACTTTCTACACCTTTTCAACACGACTGCCTCCTTCACACAACATTTAACATGGTCTTCTGAGTACAGTTTGGGTTATAAATTGATTTTCCGTAAAGTATACGGGGATTATTATAAAGGGGATGTTCAGCCGCACACTTGTAATAATAATAAGGATTATAAAATCGTTCTGGAAAACCCCCTGAAACACACGCTTATTATCGCACTAAACGAGTTCTACGGAATATTAAATTCGCCGGGTTTTCCTGAATTGTATAGATAGAGGGAAGCTACAGGCCACCTGGTATTTATATTAGTTATTCAAAACAATGGTGGTCGATCAGTTAAGAACCGAGTAGGGCCAAACTATTGATTAAATGACTTTTTTATGTAAAACATAAAATGCATGCCCATTCTTGGGTATCGTGCAGTTTTGATTATGGGCGACTGCCTAAATTCAGGAGCGTATTCAACCATCAATTGTAGGGGGGGAGGGTTCATAATCATATAGGGGAGGTTTCGCCACGTTTTTATATTATTTATTTAATGGGTGAAGGTAATATCTGCTTCTAAAAAATACAAAAGATTAGAAAAGTTTCAATGTGTAAGTTTCATTTTGTTCCTCTCGATATATTAATAAAGTGATGAACAAACTTTGTCAATTTTCCCCTAATTTGTTCTTTACCTGCCTCCAATGTGGCGGTTAAGATACCGAAAGAGAACAAGTTTTTCAGGATTGTCAGGGATGAAAGCCTATTTTCCGCTTGATGTTTCCTTTTCCATTTCAGTACATCCTTTTTCCATTTAACTTTTAAAGGTTTAAATACTGAAACAACTGCTGGTCGTAGTACGCTCACTTTGTTTTGGGCGAAAAGGATTATGAAAACTTTATATTTTCGTCCGAGAATGGTAATGGATCGGAGACGACAGTAATGAAAGATCGCTGTGAATCAAATATAAAACATTTAAAAGATGAAATACCGAGGAAAATCTTTTTTAACCTAAGATGCGATTATAATAATTGACGAAAGATGACAAACAGGTCAATCCTTTTAGTACTCCTGCCAAAATGTCTTTCAATTTTTTAAAAAGAGATAAATACTACAATAGTTTTACAATATTCATAAAAATTGTTGGACAACATCAAGGTCTTTAATTAGTTCATATCTTTAGAATTAATCCTCAAAATTTGTAATGCTGACAGTATTCCCCTTCGCGCCAAAGCAATGTTTGATACAATACAGATCCCTTCCGGGGGAAGATTCCTTCGACTAAATAAATAAAGATGTCGGTGCTTACATTCCGTGAGGGAGTATGGCCGGCAACATATGTAGAGGGTTACGGCCTTCAAGGTCGCTTTCATACTTGCTATGAATAACAAGAAGAACACTTCACCTGTCAGTTATGAGTGTTCGGGGATGAAGGTTCGACTTTGAACAAATTTGGTAGCTTTTGCATACATTTTAGCACCGGTTTTGTTAAATTAACTGTAAGAGGAGTGCCTTTAAGCGAACACTTATTAAATTTTAAATTCTGTAGGCATTTATTGGTTTGAGGGAATAAAGATAACTGTACATTCGTTTTGGAGTATTAGCCGTTCTCATTCAGTTATTCGACTCTTCTTCTGTGGTGAATGATTCCACGTTCTTCTCATTGGTTTCTATAATTTATTGTATGTCTTTGCTCTATCTGCTACTTCTCGCTGTTTTCTCCTCTCCTGGATATATTTCCCCCAATTGTTTATTCCAATTGCCACAATAATATCTTTTCTAACTTGTTCTTCCCATCTACTCTTTGGTCTTCCTTTTGGTATGTTTCTATCTGGTCTCCACTCTGTGATTATATTTACTTTCCTACTTTCCTTCACTATTTTTATGTGATTTTATCTCCTCCTTCAATTACTTCGTGATCAATAAGTTTTTGCTATTCCCCTTCTTCTCCTCTTTTTTGTTCCATATATTTTCCTAATTACTTTTCTTTCAAATTTCCTTAATCGTTCTTCAATTTGACTGGTGAGGTTCATAGTTTCTGCTGCGCATGTTGCTACTGGCTTTATCGCTATTTTGTAATTTCGCATCTTAGTTCTTCTGCGTATTCTTTTAATTTTATGAAATATTTGTGGAACGTTCTGTATCCTGCCTGTATTCTCGGCTATATTTATATTTTCCTGTCGTTGGTATTGTTGATTATCTTACTTAAAGTTATTTACCACTGCAAACCTTCCATTAACTCTGTAATTTCTGTTTAATGTCACATATTTTGTTTTCGATTGAGTTATCTCTAAGCTTCGTTTTCCTGCTGATAGTTTTCTGTAGGGCTTCCTTTAGAGTTTCTGTGTTTCACGTGATTATGGCCAGGTAGTCAGTATAGACCACCACTTGTGCCATTTTGGCGATTATGGTACGTTTCAGCCTCGAACTCATCTGGTCCTCCAGCATTATTATTTTTTAAGTATACGATCACTTTGGAAACGGACCAAATATTCAACGAACTGATAAAATACGGCGGTGATAAATTAATTGGCGAATTAACGAAATTAATGCAAAAAATATTAAAAACAAAAAACATATCCGATGAATGGAGAATTGGAACACTAATGCCAGTATTCAAAAAGGGCGACAGGAAACTTCCACAAAACTATCGCGGCATAACGTTGTTGAATACAACACTCAAACTGACCACAAAAATTATACAAGAAAAATTAAACAAAACAATAATGACACAAGATGAACAACAAGAAGACAAAAAGAAGACGATCACTTTATTAATCTCATCAATACTAGGAGGTGTCTGTACCTTAGTTTCACTACCTATTCTTTGTCAATTTTCATCTTCGATGTTCATATCATCGTCGTTTTCCGCTAACAGCTCTTTGAAGTGTTTTTTCCCATTCTTTATTTTCAATAGCTTTTCTTCTATTTTGATTTCTTATATACTGATGTAGGGGCCAGGGTGGCGCAGTGGTAAGAGCGTCAGGCTAGCGTTACGCTAGTCCCCGGTTCGAATCTCGCTGGGTGCAAGTTTTCCCGGAGATCGGTATCGAGCTCTGGTGACCATTCGTCGTTGGGCACCTAATTAACGACGCTCTCCTCCGAATACAGACCTACGAGGTAGAGTAACAAGGTTCTATACGTACACACACATACACTATACACATGGTGCTGTATGCAGGCAAAAAACGGCGCACCAATCACTTGACTCGCATGCGGGCCGGATTGTGCATTTCACGCGTAAGACCACATACGCTAACGCGCCAGCCTCAACACCGAAAGGTATAAGAGGTTAACGATTACATACACATACATATACTGATGTAATCTTGTATTGCTTTTATTATCCTTTTCTAGGTTATCCCATATTTCTCCGAGCCATTTCATTCTTTTATGTTGTATTAGCCTTGTGCTTTCTTTCTCATTTCTCTGTACTTTTCGTAGACTTTCACTCTCTCTGTGTTCTGAGCCATGTTATCCTCGTCGGCAAAATTACGGTAGGAGACTGAAGAAAAAAGAGAAACAAAATACAAAATGGAACTTTATCTTAGTTCACACAGTAACATGAAGGTGATGTACCTATTTCTGGACCCATAATAAAATAACTAGTAAGAGACTGAACAATTAGCGGAGGTATTTTAATCTTTATTGCCAGTGATGGTTGGAAAAAAGGTATGCAGTCTCATCATTTATGGCAAGGAATTATGTACCATCAGTCTATAGCTGTGGAGGATTTTTAGAGAAGATTAAATCAGCTAATTGAGTAGAAAGGTTACACAGCTGACCAGATCTATAACTGCAACGAAACAGGCGTTAATTACAAGATGTTACCCCCTACAACTTTTGTGTCCATACAGAAATTTTCAGCACCAGCTTTTTAAGAAAACTAAGGAGCGCATAACTGTTCCAGCTTGTGGAAACTATTCTGGAAAACATAGAATGCAGAGGAAACTCCTAGTATTATGCCTATCTACTACCGAAAAAAAAAAGAGTAGGTATATGGATGTTAAACTATTTAGGGAATGGTTTTTGGGAGATTTATCCCTGAGGTAAAAAGTTTTCCAAGCAAACACAGTTTTCCTCCAAAAGCAAAATTCTGCTGAATAATGCACCCTCTCGCCCATCTCAACAAGAGCTAAAAAGTAAGAAAATCGGGGTGTTTTTCTTTTACCTAACACCACGGCGTTGCTTCAACTCATGGACAGTTTTAGAAAACATAAAATGTAATTTTCCGACAAACGTTTAGGAATGTTACTTTCCCACACTCATTTTGCGTGCGGGAAAGTAACTGTCATCTCTACCGGCTTCTTCGCTCCTTCCACTCCTGATCAATCGCCATCTTCGTCTGATATGTTTGACCAGTTACAACCGATATAAAGTCGTTGCTTTCTCCTGTTCTTCTTCAGAAGGGTTTCGCCTCCAGTTTGGTTTACAAGTTGAGTTACGGTGTTCTTTTAGTGTCCCCTTTTGCCTCCTTAAGAAAATGAAAATTGAGTTCTTCTTTCTTAACAATAATACTGTCCCAATCCTGAAAACATTCTTATGGTAGAGATTTGTTACTAAAAAAAAAAAAACAGAAAAATGCCGAATTTGGGGAACTCGTTATAATTGACGAAAGATTAGAGTTTAAACACCACAATGACTTCAAAGTAAATAACGTTACAAAGAATTTTTGCTCGAATAAGTGCGAAATTAATATTTGGTCGAAAATATTAATTTATAAGACAATTATAGCACCCTATTTAGAATATTGACCTACATAGTATATTGTTTTCTAGTACTGATAGGTTACAAATCTCTGGGTTTTATATTTGCAACAAACGATCTTTAACGCTAGAAACTCTACACTCAGTGACTTAGCTTCAAACACAAGATTTATTTTAATTCTTAAAATTATTAATAACAAGTGACTTGGTTATATGAAGAGATTTGTTGTATATACAGAGTATTTCATAAGTACGTGGTGAAAATTTCTGGGTCCTTTTTCACATAAACTTATGTTCGAAAGTGGTTTTCCGAGAATCGCCCCCTCAATGATTTAGTTTTTAATTTTCAACTCATATTTGGACAACGATAGAAAAATGAAAATCAGTGGCCGTTTTCCACTAAGAGGAAGGCTCTCTAAGAATATTTCCTTCATCCGTACATACTCTTAAGGAGGATGAACTTTCTAATGCACCGGAATTTAAACGTTTAAAAATACGCGTCGGAAAACCTGATTTATTTGGAAATATTTCTATCTCTTGTATTGTTTTCGATAGACTAACGGTTTTCGAGTAAAAAAATTAAATAGAATGTAATGTGCGTAGAGTTTTAGTGAAGAAATTCGAGGAACCTCTCAAAACTGAAGAAAGAAGGACACAGTACACAGAGGATTTACACCCACGCCTGTGAACGTAAAAAGTATCCCTTGGTATTTTTTTATTTTTTATGCACACCAAATTTAAAACTAATATTCCAAGGGGTTTCTGAAATTTACTGGATTTTTAGCGCCAACTAAGCAACAATAAAATGTTCCGTTGTTTTACTAAAACTATGAAATGCCGTATTGCTATCGCAAAATATACTATTAATTATGACTAATTAGCATAAAAATATGCCAGAGTATCATAACAGATCAAATTAATTTTACTTTCAAATCTTGAAATTTCTCCAAGAACTAGTTAAAATTTTAACGCTGTGTTCGTTTTACTTCTACATGAAGCTATTAGGCTTTTGGTGCAAAAACAACATTGAACTATAACAAAATATTCACCAGAACTTGAAAATACTAAGTTCTAGCAATTAGGACTGTCAATACGGACAGTTTCTTTTGGATAAGGGATCGTCAGAAATTAATTTCGTATTGAAAGCTTTTTTAACAATTTGTATTTCTCTCAATTAGCCATAAATGACCAGAACAACTTTGTGCTATTATAAGATCCTAATTTTTTAGTAATTAGTATATGAAGATAACAATAATCTTATAATATAAAGAAAGCTTAAGATCGACGTATTGTCTACTTCATCAATTATAAGTTTGTAATTAGTAATGTAAAAAGTTTGGCAAAGCTTGTTTGTCATTACAATTATCAACTTAATTCTTTTTTTTTCAAACAAAAATACAATTAGGGAGTTATTTCGTTATTTCTTACTAGGTATTAATCTGTAGTTTACCTTTAAAGTTTATAAATCACTGGAAAAATATTCTTAAACGATAGTAAATTAAAACTAATGTTTAATAAGCAAATAAAAAATTTAGAGGCTTATTTTTAATCGCTACCTTTAGTGTAGTTATTTTGTGGTTGGATAGATGGCATGAGAATATTTGTTTGAAGAGTTTATGTGAGATTTTACGTACTTTTTAACTGAGAAGCAATTCCGAACCTGCTTAGAGGCAGTTAGTAAATATATAAATGTTTTCAAATTTACTTGATTTAAATTTTTTCCATATCGAAAATTTGTTTAACATCAATTTCTAAGTGGGTTAATTAACATCTCATGAAATAAATTTACATTACATAATGTACATTATATCTACTATATGCATTTAGTTTACGAAATAAATGAAAGATACCGAGTGGCGATAAAGTTGCCCACAAAATTCGTAACCTTATTGTTTAATGTATCAGTTTTGAAAGAGACACTTTCTAATATAAACGTTAGTTCTTGTAAATGGAGAATTACAAATGTTTGCACACTTGTTTTCTCTAAAAGATACAGAGTTTAAAGAAATAAGAATAATTTTGAAATTCGAAATTAGAAGTACTTAGTGAAACGTAACGAAATGTGTAGATACATTGTATTGTACGCTCAATAATTTCAAATCTAATATTTTCCATTCTTCCCGAATTCATTTAAATAGTCTAAATTCCTTGTGATATTAATGTAAATTGTGATGTTTACAATCCCACCGGCAAACCTAGCAGTGTTAAATCAGGTGATCGTACTGATCATTCAATCGATTCTTGTCACCTTAGTATGCATGTATCAGGGAACGTATTGCCAATAAACTGCTGGACTTCTACACCTGAATGGGGAGGAGCTCTACTTTGTTGAAACCAAACCTTTGGTGATCCATTAAGTCAACTAAAGATGGTAGTTAAACAAAAACACATAGCGATATGGAATGAATGATATAAACAAAGCAAGACCGGAAAAAACGCAAAGAACTTCTTCAAAACAATTTATGAAGCCCAGGTGCAAACACTCGAACACTTATTATACCATGAGATCGAAAAAAAGATGATTCTGAGCAGGCCTTGACTAGTACAACACGATTGGCAAGACTGATTTCAAAATGTGGCAGCAGGTTAGAGGTTGATAAATGTCAAATAAATTAAAACGCAAAACAGTATTTATTTAGGGAACAAACTGAAAACTAAGATGAATACATGTTAGAGTAGGTGTTCAAAATGTGATCCTTCACTAGTATTACAACGATAAACTTAAATAATTCTGGAAACAAGATTGCAAAACTGACTTACATTTGAAATGTCACTGTCACATTATAATTCATAGGCATTCTAGAACCAGTGTAGCCAATCGTGTTGTACTAGTCAAGGCCTGCTCAGAATCATTTTTTTTTGACCTCATGGTACGATTGTGATCTAATCAGAAACAACAGGAGGAAGTTATTCATGGAGACAACCAAACATCAAGTAGATGCGTTCAACATGGCTCAGTCCCTCAGAAATGATACAACAACAGATATTTTTACACAAACGGTTAAAGACACACTAAACCAATGCAAACAAATAAATAATACAGAATAGAAGCTATTTTCCGTTCAGTTAAATGCTATAGTTCTATTTACTTTTTACAAAAATTTTGACACTTTCCTGTGCTTGTTTCATATGCTATGGAAAGTCACGGAAACAATATTGTAAACTGGCGGAGGTAATCCATGAAACGAGGTCTAAAAGATAGCAGCAGGAAAAAAATGCAAGGAACTTAACTCCTAACTATGACAATCAAAAACAATATGGGACAATTTACGACAGTTGTTAAAAACGCAATGGAGTGTTTGATAGAAGAGTTTAAAGAGATTATAAAGCTTATAAAGAATCAACTAAAAGAAGCAATAAATAGTGAAAATAACAAATTATTTAGGATAGAAGAAGTGGAAGAAGCGATAATAAGTATAACCCCTAAAGAAACAGAGACAAAGAGGAATAAAATCAAGCATGTTTTTGTATAATCAGTGCTTAAGAAGGCCCACCTTCATAAACAATGGAAACTAGCTGTCATAATTCCAATACCAAAACCAGGAGAAGAAACATGAAAAGAATCATCAAAGTTCCGCCCAATAAGTCTGATAAATGTAGAAGACGACAACGTATTAGAAAAAGACGTATACACAGCAGGTACCTACTTGACTGGGTTTGAAAAAAAAAGTAAACACACGTTTATATTAGGAGACTGGAATACTAGGGTGGGAACTAACCCAAACATAAGACACGGAGCACTAGGGAAACACAGCAGAGTCCGCTATTACTAATTTGCGATTGGAGTGGATTTCTGCACCTTTTATGAGCTTATGACCTTTACATCTGGTACAACATACTTAGGTCCCCTTGTAGTATAGGTAAACTAATCTATAGTACCCTTGGTGTGAATGTTAAATTGTGTATTAGTTTGTGATTGAAGAAGCTATTTTCGATTAATAACTCATTCTCTATGCAAAAGTCAATCATTCTGTTGCCGTTATCGTTTAGTACTCTTATCTCAAGATGGTATACAAAAAAAGAGACGCCAACAAAAAGCCAAGAAAAAATAAAGAAAAATTAACTGAAAAATCCTCAAAAAACAGATTACGAGAAGAAAGTAGAGTCAAGACTGCAGCAATAGGAGCAACAGCAAGGAACAAGTTTGTATGTAAATAGCGCGCGATTCTTTCATTGTCTTATTATTTTTTCGTCGTTGTTGATCTGTTTTTATTATTTTAAGAGTGTTTAATTATTGTTGTCATTTTTTGTTATACCTAATTTATTTTAAAGTTCAAATTTTTATTACGTTCATAAATAATACATTTTAACTATGAACAAAATCGATAAAAAATTAAGTTGTTTTTGCCCCCTGGCCGCACCTGTTTCTATTGTCACCATACGCCACTGGACAGGCCAAAGAAAATTTGCCAGGAAATGGTAGAGGAAGATCTATGTACATAAAAAAGGGATCGTAAATTGGCAAACACTTGTTTATGATAGAAAGGAATGGAATAAAAGAATATTAGCCATAGGACTTTAAGGCTGAAGAGCTGTTGCATATACCGGGTGTCCACTCTCAAAGTCGAACCTAGGCAATTAACATGAATATTCAATTCTTAGGTTGTTTGGCATTATTTCTATAAAAAAAAAAACAGCAAATAAGTAGGATCAAGTAATAAAGGCTTCAAATAATGTTTATTAAAAACTCAGAAAAAACAGTAGTAAGGAAAAATAAATTATAATAAATATTCAAATAATCCCCCGTTTTGAGCTAAGCAATACCCTAGTCTGTTGTAGAAGTAATTAACGCGCATTCAGCAAACTATTGCTTCTCTCAAAGATATAAGTATCTGGGTGGCGTCTTTTGTAAATTTTGCTTTTAAGGTGTCCCCACAAGAAGAAGTCGCAAGGTGCTAAATCAGAAGATCTTGCTGGCCAATTTATAGCACCACCTCTACTAACCCAATGATTTGGAAATGAATCATTTAAAAACATTTTAACATCTAAACCAAAATGCGCGGGACAGCCGTCTTGTTGAAACCAGATCTCCTGATTTTCTCTTGCAACTTCTTCCAATGCAGGTCCTACCTTCGTTACTAAAAGATCTAAATGCGTTTCTGAATTCAAGTTTCCTTCAATTTCAATTGGGTCGATAATATTATTATTAAGAATCCCAGCCCGGATATTAATTTTTTGAGGATACTGAGTTCTGGTCGAAATATTAACCTTAGGGTTTTCCTGGGCCCAATATCGTGTGTTTTGAACATTTGGTTCATTCTTTAGGGTAAAAGTACTCGTCGGCGAAGCACATAGATGATAGAAAGTGGCGATAATTGTTCGCGCGTTCTTGCATTTCATAACAAAACACACTCCTATTTTCTTCGTCAACAGCAAAAATCTCTTGATGGCATTGTGGCTTATAGGGATGATATTTATCTTTCATACCCGCGACTTACATAAACCAACTTCAAGAGAAATTTGCCTCAAACTGTATGTCGGGTGCGCATTTACCATCGCCAAAAAATGTTCGTTTGTGCGGTCAACTATTTGTCGATTTCCTGTGATATGATTGTTATTTTAGAACATTTTATTTTTTCAAACGTAAAAGCCCGAGACCTTTTATTTTTATCGATAAAATTTCATTTTGTACGAAAAGGAAGTTGGCATGGAAAATGGACGAGACTAGGCCTACATTAATTAAAAACCCGCGTCCGTAGGGCAAGGGTTTTTTTATGTAGGCCTAGTCGAGTCAATTTTCTTATGGCAACTTCAATTGAGTGATACAAGAATGAAATTTTATCAACAGTAATATAACAAGTGATGCCGTTTTTCCGATAAATTTGGATCGGATAGTTTATGAGTGCCAGTTAATTTGACAATTTCAGGAGTCCGTCAGGGCGAGTGAAATTTTCCAAAATTAACTAGCACGAATTAATTATCCGATCCAAATTTATCATAGGAAAATCGGATCACGCGTTGTATTCGTTAAGACTATATCACGAACAGTTAATTACTATTTATGAATTGTTTTCACTACCTAAGTGAAAAAACCACGCGTGGTTTTTTCACTTATTAAAACGCACGTGTGATTTTTTCAATTGCAAATCGTTTTTATTGGCTGTTGCTAAGGAAATCGATCAATCTGATTGGTTAAGCAAAATGTGAGTGGTATAGTCCATAAAAATAAAAGGTCGAGTGTTTTTTTATTGGAAAAAATCCTGAAACAACAAACAAATTTTATTAAAGACATTTTTTCTGACGTTTATTTTAGCAATTATAATGTCAAATAATATTTTTGTTTAGGTTTCTGTAGCAACAGAGCAGACAGAGACGCGTCGAGAAGGACGTAATGATATTTTTTATCATGATAAAAATGAATGATTGGCTGTTGAAATGCTGGTCCAAGCGTTGTTATTGGACAAAAGTGATGTCATGACAGTTGTAGGATTTTTTCAATAAAAGTTGTTATTACTCACCACCCCTACTTTCCGATTATTCCGAAATATTTACACATCTTTCAAATTATTGTACATCTTTTTGGATAGCACTTGCAGATGGTATAGGTCTTGTATTAAATTTAACGCCAAACAAATCTCGAATTCTTCCCAAACTAACGCCACTATAAAAGGTTTTCGCCATAAAAACTCTTTCTTCCTTGATATAATTATTCATTGTTCCGTAAATAAACCTTAATACATTCCTAAACGTCGAATTCTTATTTAACAAACAAACAGTAGAACAGAAATTTGCTGATTTAAGCCAACTAATTATAAAATTATTTGACAAATGCTGTATTTAAAAACTGTCAAATTTTAAATTAGTATTTTAAAATAGACATGCCACTTTTAGTCTTGTTATTAGTGTCATTTGAATCGCAATAATTTTATTTCTCTATTGATACCATTCATTACCTTTCCTGTAAGTTAAATTGGCGCCCAACAATCAGCAAAAACGTTTGATACCATGTTAGATTCATATGTTCGACCTTGAGAACGAACGGACGGTATAATACTTTAGTTTACGCTCAGTAGTTACGCATTATAGGGGTGTCTACACTTGCATAGCTTAACTGGCGCGAGTACCGACTGGCATGCCAGTTAAGAAAATGCTGCATAATATATACAAGATGTCTCAAGAGACTTTTGCAATTTTATTTTGTCTATAGCTTTAAAGTCTGTTGAGATATAATTGCCAGATTTTTGCAATGAGTAAAGCAAGCCCTGGAAATTTAATGTCAGAATTGATATATGTCACAATGGAACGGTTTGATGTCCAACGACGTGCGTTTTGTGTTCGCAATTTTTTTGAATTAAATCATTCTTACATCACAGTTCGGCGACGGTTTCCTGCTCGTTATGGTCTTCACAAGGTCAATGAAGCATCTAGTACCAATCTAATCAAGTCCTGGATACAGAAATTTGTAGAAAATGGTTCGCTTGAAAATATTCGCCTTCCTGGACTCCCGCGAAGTGTGCGCACTAATCAAAACATTGACCGTGTTCGTGATTCAGTGGCATAAGATCCACACCGATCAGTGCGAAAACCAAATGTTGGAAATATTTAACGACTTTAAGAGAATTTTCTTCTCTGATGAGACACATTTTCATCTGCATGGTTACGTCAACAAGCAAAATTGTCGTTATTGACCGCAAGAAAATTCCCGGGAGAAACATCAAACTCCATTACATAACCTTAAAGTTACTATTTGGGCAGCAATATCCTCCAGTCGCATAATAGGCCAATACTTTTTTGAAAATTACAACGGACAAACAGTTACTGTAAATTCTGACAGGTACGCCGCAATGATCCGTGAATTTTTTGGCCCTGCGCTCCAAAATTTGATGATTTTAATGACCAGTGGTGGTTCCAACAAGATGGGGTACTAGCCACACAGCAAATACCGTTTTTATGTGTTTTTATGTTTTTATTTTATTTTACTTATTTTATCTATTCACTAAAAATAGGATTTCTATTTTTCTTAAAAAGAGAATGTTATGAGTGTTTTGCATCATCATTTATTTGGCGAGGAAATCTATTAAAACCTATAAAAAACGACGAATATCACTTAAAAAAAATACGATGACATCGTAGCACAAAATCACGTCAATAAAAGGCAAATTTAATATACGAGTAGATCAAATAATGTGTTTTCAAAAATTAAAATTGACCGTTTGGTGAGTTTTCAAAAACACATTTAATCACAAATTTACTGATTTTATGTGGAACTTTATCACCATATATATTATATGTATGCGCATAATTGTAAAATTCCAGTATAGAAAACAAAAAGCATTTCACAGATATACAAGTTTTCTGATACAGAATTTACAAAATAATGTGCCTAATAAATTAGAAAGTTTTATTTATGATTGTTGTTATTTTAAATGAATTGTGTGCACGTACCTTTGGTTTGAATTAATTTGGTTGTTTGGAGTATTTTAGTAGACAATCACACTTCTAGTTTAACGTAGGTACTATACCTTTGGTTTGAATGCAGTTGTTTGGAGTATTTTAGTAGATAATCACACTTCTAGTTTTACGTAGGTCGAGGTTAGCCAAGATTAGATTAACGAACATAATCCATACACCAAACAGTCTGTTTTCGTACACTGAATGTTAGATCACAGATGCTCGGAAAATGTCCGCATTGTATTTATTTTACATTACATAAACATCATTTTTCATCTGAATTGCCTCTTAATGCAACTGCAATGAACTCATTTTATTTTGAACTTGGCATTATGAAGCTACGTAGTTCACCAAACTGTCCACATTTGACCGATATTAAAACGTAACTGATTTTATTTAATTTCAAGCTAGCGTCCGGTCAGATATTATCATAATATTCGGAAATAATAGCAGCGAACTTTCGTATTTTTAACAGATCACCGCACTTTATTAGTTAAAAACATAAATAAAATAAAAGTTTCGAATGTAAGGTTTAAAATAAATATTTACATGGTGATACGCGAAATCCCTTCATGGAACAACACAAATGCTGCAAACTATTCCAACAAAACGGAAAATAAGTCAAAAAAAATCGAGGTCGTATTCTACAATGCTGTTGCGACCTCCAATTGATATCAGTAGGAAGCAACGATTTTAAATTACGGAATAATGATGTTGTTTTGACATTAGTGTCATAGAATTGTGAGTGATGCAGGTTGTGTGCTTGTATGCTCTTGATACGAATAATGCAGAGGTAATAAAGGATGGAAAGTTAGTAATTAATGAAATACGCTTTTTAAGTAGAATTATAGTTTGTCAAAAGTTGTTTTCATAAAATCCAATAAAGACTAAAATACACTGGAGGAGACGTTTCGAAAAAAATAAGTTTTTACTATTTGAGAATAATATAAAAGTTCTAAATAAAACAAAATTTCTATATTTCACATCTACTTGGAAAGTAACGATTTATTTACTACCTAATGTTTACTTAGGGACTTTATGCTTAAAAAAGTACATTCGATCTACTTACCAAGGACTCGAATTCGTTCCACCTAAGCTAAGACGAGCTCTTAACCATGACAGGCCTCATTATTTCCTAAACTTTATTCAGTTGTTATACGTTATACTGTATACTCCCACAACAACTAGGCATTAAGCAAACAATAACAGAAACAGCGCATTAAAGTAGTTAATTCAAAAACATTACTGCATGCTTGCACATTGTTACACACAGGGGAAACCTTGACTAAGTCGCACATTGTATCGTGTAGAACACCCTCGAAAAGAAGCAGATGGCAGAAAACTGTGGGTAAGGAGCATCCGTGACTACCCCGGGGTATCATTCAGGGTCAATAATTTCATTATTGGGCCAAGAAAACCCTGAAGAGGCAACGGGCCAAGAGCCTTCCAGGCAAAAAACGATTAGGGTCTCAGTTTTTCAACAAAATATCAACAAATCTACGAGCTGCTACGTTCGTTACAAAATAATACGTCCATAAGTCTTACTATAGCGCTACAAATAAGAAGCAACAATAGGAGTCACGAGCCAACAGGGTTTGCACAAAACAATCGTACACAGTTTATAATAATGCTAAATACTTCAAAAGCTAACTTTACTAAGCATAACTCAGGTAGCACTTCTCTCTCTTTCTCCCTTTTATTTGTATCTGTATAATTTGCAATTTTAGTTGTCCATTTTATTTTGAAACCATTCTCTTTTTTATAAACTGTTCTTCCTCTACCTCTAACCTCCAATAAACACTCCTACTGTTTTGGCAGAGGCATTTATTGGAAGTTAAAGGTAGAGGAAGAACAGTTTAAAAAAATAAAAGTACATTATTCACATTGATCGGTCATTATTAATAATGACCGGTCAATGCGATAAATCCGGTCAGTATTAAAAATGACCGGTCATTATTCATAATGACCGGGCATTATGCACATTGACCGGTCATTATTAATACTGACCGGATTTATCACATTGACCAGTCATTATGAATAATGACCTATGTATTAACACCTTTTTTTATTTTAAACCTTCTTAGATACTTATACCTTAAAACAACCATGCCCGCTGAACAGTTGTGTCAAAAAATAGTTAACTTGACCGTGTTTTCTATTAATCCACTCTTCGACATTTCCAATGAGTCTCTTAGTCCACACGTCTGTCCCGGTTTCCCTTCTCCATTCTATCTGCCACGTCTTATAGGTCTCTATTTGGTGTCCGGTTGGAATTATGGAAGCTATCACCTATATTGCTTGTGTAGAGATTGTTCGACATCCACTGGCGATTTTGATTGCCATTCTCCTCTGTTGACTAACTAACATCTGATGGTATTTGTTCTTCTTTACGGCCCTTTTCCCATATTGGGGCCCCATATAGCACTATTGAGTGTGCCACTGTACTTAATATTCTTCTTTTATAGGACATTGGTCCATTTAGGTTTTGCATAAGCTTTGCCAATGTAGTAATCGTTTTTTCAAATTTCTTAATGGTTTGCTAAACGTGTTTGGTCATTTCAGTATTGTGGTCAAACCACACCCCAAGGTATTGAATTGCCTTCTTAGTTTTCATGTCGGTATTGCCAATTCTCATTGTTAGTTCTTTGCATTTTTTACCACCATACAGGATGATAGCCTCCATTTTTTCCTCTGCTATAGTTAGCCCCTTCTCCTCCCTCTTTTTATTAACATTATCGCCGTATTTGCTGTATTAATACCATTCTCTTGGGATTTGGCTGTCACTATAATAGCTATATCGTCCACAAAACAGATGGTCTGTGCGTCTCCGGGCAGTTCCATTTCCAGGATGTCATTAAAGTACAAGTTCCACAATAGCGGTCCGATCACGGACCCTTGTGGTACTCCACTCGTGATTTGCATTACTTTACTCGTCCCTATGTATAGTTTTCTGTTCTAGAGATTTCTCATTAGTATTTTGATAAGCGTTAGGCTTACCTGTATCTTGTTCAGCATGTCGATTATTCCTTTCCATGGAACCGTGTTGAACAGGCAGCGTCTGGCGGCGGTGGCGGCAACGAGCGGTTCTGCGTGGAGGTGGCTTGGAACAGGCAGCGTTTGGGCGACGTAGGCGGCGACGAGCGGTTCCAGCGTTGAGGCAGCTTGGAACAGGCAGCGTTTGGCGGCGTTGGCGGCGACGAGCGGTTCCAGCAGCGTACGTGGCTTGAAACAGGCAGCGTCTGGCGGCGTTGGCGGTTCCAGCGGAGTGTGACGGCGGTGATGGCGGTCAAACGAGCACCGAGATGCCTAGAGAGCCCCGAGATGTCGATGATGATGTTGCGCTTGATGTCTTTGCTCGATGTGTGTGTGATGATGGAGGGCGATGTCTGAGAACGATGTCTGAGAGATGATTGAGCTGATTGCGAATGATTTGGATTTCTCGAGCGTATTTATAGCCCGATGCTGCTTTGCCATTGGTTGGCGAGTGGTGGTGGAAGGGGAAAAATAGGATAAAATCCCTGTGTTTTACTTATTCGCAAATAACTGTCCCAAATCTAATTGCTGATTTTTCTAGTAGTTATTATTGTTCTGCTGGCGTCGGGACGCATCTATTGATACCTCGCATGACCTATTTGATTAGAGCTTGAAAGGGTTTATCGGGTTGATGCCTTCGCGAATAAAAATTGGGTAATTCTGCGAGATGCGCGAAGGTGATGTGTGATAGCACGTAGACGTTTATAGAAGTACGGGAGCAATTGGCTTGAAGGGCGAGTTTGATATTAAGATGTATTAGTATGTTTTTCTTTAGCTAGATTTAAATAACGAACATTTGCTCCTGGCAATTAGAAAGTTTTTATTCGAAAGTATGCCATTGTAGCGCAGAATTAACTAAGGAAGAATATTCTGATCCTTTCGCACCGTGGGTGACTAGAGACTTAGGCGAGAGTTGGAGAGTTCGCAGCGGGCATTTATGACCCGTCGAACAATGAATTTCTGGAACACTTTCTTATGGAGTTAAATAGAAATGGGGCAATTTAATATTTGAAAATCTGACAACAACAAGTACGAAAGCGTTTACACTTGTCAGATGAGGGAAATGAGGGCGAATATATAGCCCGGACCAAAGAAACGGAGTTTTGTTACAAAGTTCGTTCTATTTATTTTTTTGAAAGTGCTGGTTTTTTAAATACCGATTGAAGCGTTTAGTTGAGGGCATAAAGGGGCGATCGTGTTAACTGCCATTAAGAATTTAATTTTGGCTACTTGAATTCTTGATTTGTCCTTTACAGACGTTTGCCCATGTTTCACTGCTGTACAATAGAACGGGTACGGTCACTGTCAATATTTCCGTATTAGGTATACCACACATTACTTCTTGAAAGTAGAAAAATGTATTTGCGATGTCGTTGCTGCGGTTATATGTATATCATGTCACATCCCAGATATTTAAAGTGAGCAATTTGTTTTAAATTTCGATTGTTGACCACAATTTTGGATCTTACGGGGTTTTTGGAGGGCATTACTTTTAGTCTTTGCTAATGATATTCTTCAATTATTTATTTTTCCGGCCTCCGTCTAGAAACATTCAATTTTCATGCGTGTAAATCGTCTGGAAATGCTACTTTCAAGCCTAGGCATGAAAGTAAAAGTAGGATTTTTTTAAAATGCGATTGGTAGCGCTTAACCCAACTGTCCCAGCCCTCTCATGTCACGTAAATATATTTTGTAGGTTAGGTTCAATGAGTTTTTTTCAAATAAGATTTAAAGGAACAAAAAGAACATGAACTTTATTGAAAAACTAAACATTACAAATAATATTGTAACACAAGCACAGTAAATGTCAAAACTTAACGCTTACTAGCTACTAGATTTTTAAATTTAAATTCGAATTATTGCGTCCTATGCATGATAATACCAACCCCAGAAAAATAAATTCTCTAGCGTCAAATATTTGAATAAAAAATAGTTATTTATGTATAGAGGACGTAAGGAAAGTGATTTTAGCCCGCAGCGCGAATATTATAACCCGAAGCTTTAGCCGGGGGTTATAACACGCCAAGGGCTAAAGTCGCTTATTACGCCTGTGGTACAATATTTTTTACACGGACGGAAATTTTATTTAAATTTTTTGATTTATAATAAAATTTTTGTAATAGCATTTTTAAAAATGTCAAATTGACGCATTGACGGTAAGAGTGATTTTATAAAAATTGTTTTGTAACTAAGGTAATCTACTTATTTTTGTGATATTTGCATCCCAGATTCGTCAGCGTTGAAAATTCGCTCAAGATCGGCCAAAATTTCCTTGTAACCTCGTCCTCTAAATATTTCTGTAAGTCGTCAAACCACTTGCGTATTGCTTCCTCTGTTACAGCCGCACGGGCTTTTCAAATAATCTCGGTATTTCTTTTGGGCGATATGAAGTCCTTGGTGTATGCGGTAAAGTCAAACACTAGAGATGAGTTGCTGGATCGAATAATTATTGATGCTTCCAATATCATCAGAAACGATCCCGACTCTATTAGGAGGTCTGTCACCACAATTTCACAAAGGGTACGAATGTGCATAACTAATCGAGGAGGTTATTTTGAAAACTTGAGATAGAAACTGCCACATAACTATAGCATTTTATTTTGTGAACCGTTAATTGATGTCCTTTATCAAGAAAGTTTTGAATGAGTGTTATTTTTTGAATGAAAAAGTGCCATATGTTTAAGTTTTCGACTTAAAAAGGGACCAGGTACACGTACTGAAGCTATGTACATCCTATTGCGGGACACCCTGTATAATTCATTAATGTAGCTTTATACATGGTCCAACCCTAGTGAATGAACGTTTTGTTCGTTTACTGGAAATCGCCTAGAACTGTATGTAGTGAATGAACAATGCAATAATAAATAAATATTTGCTTGGGAACATATTTCGTAAGCTAAATAAGAACCTTTTAACTTATAATTTTTATTTAGGACTGGTTTAACGCAGAATGCCAAAAATTACACTGATTGAAAGGACAGTTAAGCTCTCACCTTACTAGACGCAACTTGTAATGGCGCTAGAAACTGCATTGCGCGAGCCAATCACTGGGGTGATAAAAAATGAGTAGTATAGTGAATTTAACTAAGGGCCATTATTGTTTACAGACTACAATTCTTATTCTAACTGATTATATACGGTAATGTTCATTTACTGGGGTATGATCAACCACTGGTGCTCTTACCCTATTTGTAATTCTGAGATCGTTGAAAATCGCAAAATGTCTCAGTTCCACCATTGTATTATGGTTCCACTACGAGCCCTAACAACTATATATTGGGACAAAATAAAATACATATATAAATCAGGTATTTGACAGTTTATTTGTTTTTCTAATAATTTTTTTAATTTAATACTAAGTAACTAGTTAATTAACAACAATTGGGGCCAATCAGCAACACAGAAAATAAAATACTTATGCTATCATTTCTAATTAACAAGAAAAATGTTCATATTGTGTGGCAACTAAATATTGGGACATAGAACGAATTTTTATGTCTAAAATGGAGTAACATCGCCCTTAGAGTTTATGGCCGCTCGAATTCGGTTGGGCATTGACTCAACTAAGGATCTGCAGGTTTTAGGAGCAAATCCATTCCAAATTTGCTCTATTTTAGCTCTAAGTTCCGGTAATGTCCGTTGTTGGTTGTTCCTCAATGTTTGTTTCATTTTATGCCACACTGTTTCAATGACATTGAGGTTAGGACTGTTGGAAGGCCAAAAAAGAACATTGGCGTTGTGGTCGCCAACCACTTTTTTGTAATTTTGGCCGTATGACAGGCCGCCCCATCCTGCTCAAAAATGTCATTTTCGCCAGCATTTAACTTCGCGATACTTGGTAGCAGACTGTTTTGCAGTATTTGTTGATATTTCGCAGCATTCACGGTGCCATCAATAAATTCCTAATCCTGAAGCTGTCATGCAGCCCCAAATCATCACTCCTTTAGGAAATTTTACCGTATGTTTTAGGCAATACTTGTGGAAAGTCCCATGTTTAGTGGGAATCACGCGTTTGCGGTGATCACTAACACATACGTCGAATTTTGATTCGTCGCTAAAAATTACTCTGGACCAATCTTCTACCGACCAAGATAGTTCCAGAGTAATTTTTAGCGACGAATCAAAATTCGACGTATGTGTTGGTGATCACCGCAAACGCGTGATTCCCACTAAACATGAGACTTTCCACAAGTATTGCCTAAAACATACGGTAAAATTTCCTAATGGAGTGATGATTTGGGGCTGCATGACAGCTTCAGGATTAGGATGTTTTGAATTTATTGATGGCACCGTGAATGCTGCGAAATATCAAGAAATACTGCAAAACAGTCTGCTACCAAGTATCGCGAAGTTAAATGCTGGCGAAAATGACATTTTTCAGCAGGATGTGGCGGCCTGTCATACGGCCAAAATCACAAAAAAGTGGTTTGGCGACCACAACGCCAATGTTCTTTCTTGGCCTTCCAACAGTCCTAACCTCAATGTCATTGAAACAGTGTGGCATAAAATGAGACAAACATTGAGGAACAACCAACAACGGACATTACCGGAACTTAGAGCTAAAATAGAGCAAATTTGGAATGGATTTGCTCCTAAAACCTGCAGATCCTTAGTTGAGTCAATGCCCAACCGAATTCGAGCGGCCATAAACTCTAAGGGCGATGTTACTCCATTTTAGACATAAAAATTCGTTCTATGTCCCAATATTTAGTTGCCACACAATATGAACATTTTTCTTGTTAATTAGAAATGATAGCATAAGTATTTTATTTTCTGTGTTGCTGATTGGCCCCAATTGTTGTTAATTAACTAGTTACTTAGTATTAAATTTAAAAAATTATTAGAAAAACAAATAAACTGTCAAATACCTGATTTATATATGTACTTTATTTTGTCCCAATATACCTATAGTTGATAGGGCTCGTATTGTAATTTAGTGTGGTTCTCTCAGTACGAGCCTATTATTTTGTTTACAGGTTTTTTAGCTATTTATTTGCTCTGGCGTTGAGATCTCCCTCACTGATTATGGGTGAATATAATTGTTTTAGTTACTTTTGTTATATTCTTGTTGTAAATGTTTTATAGCATCGTTCTATTTTCTCTTTTATTCCTTTTCATAAACATAAACTCCTAGCAAAGCCAGAGGGCCTTTTTCTGTCTTTAATTCTATCATTCTTATCCTCCCATTTAGTAATTTTGTACCTCATCTCTATTAGATTCGTCCGATCCAAGGTGACTGTTGAGTTTTCGAGTATATTGTAATTATGTACCCCCAAAAAAATGCAGATAAAAAGGTTGTAGTAAAAGTCGTTAACTAAGTTAAAATGCTTCATTTAGTTAGAAAGTAAACTTTTGTTTTTTCTTTTTGGGGCAAAGCCCCAAAAACAGAAGAGATATATGTGAAATCAGATTACGAAAGAAACCGAACGGTCGAACTTTCCGTATTTTAGATTTACGTCCTTTTTTAAGCGTCTTAATAGCACATTAACCCTAAATTTTTTCGGCGTCAACACACGTATAAATTTTGTATTGTGTTCAAACTCTGACATCGTTTTACTTTGCTCATCGCGTATTTGCTCATTCTAGTGATCAAACCCCGTGGCGCCTTCCATTATCTTATCATTTTATGGTATGCCCAACCCACTTTCCTCGGAGCTTAATTGCGAGTAACGAAAGATTTATTACTTTATTGCTTATCGTCCTTTATTTTGGCAGAAACGGAGAGAGGTACAAAATTCTCGCTGCCTTTTGGTTGATTAATTGGCGTGTAATAGTTCTAAAATTTATTATTCGTATCTCTCCTTAGGCGAACGGATTCTTGCACAAAAACTGATCTCTAAAGAAAGGTCAAACATACAATCATCAAAAAGGAAAACTTGAAATACCGATAGACCAAAAACAAAGTTACAGATATGTATAAAAATGTTGTACCTATATTCAATAACAAAAGAAAATAAATATATCTTCATTAAACTTCCCAGCAGACAGCAAGCTACTGTGAGTTCCACGCAGAAAGTGGGTTTATCCTACAATTGTATATTTGTGATGTTTATCGTTTCAAACATTTGAATTATGCAAAACCCAGCATTTTACTACGTTTCAGATATTTCAAATATTCTTTTCACATTATAAATTACATCTGACTTCGTTGAAATTCGATCTTAAGACCTTTGGATTATAAGGTAAATATGCTAACCTTGACCAGTGCCAATCCGGCATGATCTAGAGAGAAATTATGCTGCCATCTGTGACTATATCTTAGTAATAAGTAATTAAACCGATGTAATGGAAAAGAGTCGTCGGAGTGACTGAGTGGTTTAGGTGGTTTAGGACTGCAGTGTAAATCGTCTCAGGATCAAATTCGAGTCGGATGCTCGGCAGGTGGCCTTCCTACAAACAGTAGCGGAGTAAGGAAGGTAGGCGGTGGTTGAAGGCGTGGTGCTTACCAAAACACTCTGTACGCATATCATGCGAGACAACCAACAACCAAGCTTGACCCTCCATGGCCTCCATGTTGCCGGCCATACTCCCTCGCGTAGTGTAAGTGCCGATACCTTTAGCTTTAATGAAAAAGAAGTATATGCAATAAATGACAGAGTATCTAAATGTTTTGATCGATTGACCGATGCTGTGGAGCAGGTACCAAATCACAAAGAATTAATTATAATAAGAGATTTAAACAGCCGAGTCGGAAATGGTAGACGATTCATTCACTTTTATAGAGAAAATGAATACATTATCATGAACACTATCTTCTAATAACGTGAGATCGAAAAAAATTCACCTCAAAGTTGGCCATGAAAAATATAAATCGTGTCTCTTTGCTAAAGTCATACAACTTAAGTCATTAGAACTACTAAATCTAAAACCACGCCAACTGATAAAAATTAGAGCAGATTAAATTATTCTAAAAATTAAAATTAAATACAAATTGAACAGCAAAATGATATTAACGGAAAATTATTTTTTCTGTTCCGGAGCGAAAGTACTACCTTCGCTCCGGAAATGCGGCGCGAAAATTGCATTTCCTTGACTAGTCACGAAAACATTTACACGTTGTTTTTATATCTGTCATCACCTTAGAAACAGACATTATTTTTATATCTGTTACCCTTAGAAACAGAGAAACGTACTACTAGATAGGTACGTAGAAAATCGCCCATTCAATTTATTAAATTAATAAATATTAATTTTTATTTAGAGGTGTGGAAGTAGTCATTTTCAGTAAGTTTTTTTAAATAATAAATTTATTATTTAAGTTTATATGTTGTTTAATATTCATACGTTTCGGAAATAATTCCTTTATCAATGAGTGACATTTTAAAAATTATACAGGCAGTACATTTAAAATCATTTGGTTTTAATGAAACATTATAGTAAATATACAAAGATTTGTACTTTTCTTGTTAATAAACTTCAATTTTTGATTTAAAATCATTTGGAATTAGTGAACCATTAAAGTAGGTACATATTATAAAGAATTTCCCTTTCTTGTTAATAAACTTCAATTTTTGATTTAAAATCATTTGGATTTAATGAACCATTATAGTACAGATTACAAAGATTTTTCTTTTCTTGTTAATAAGACTTCAATTATTGACTTGTACGTTTGGTGTTTGTACGTGAAGTTAACTCCAAATGATTTTAAATCAAAAATTGAAGTTTATTAACAAGAAAGGGAAATTCTTTATAATATGTACCTACTTTAATGGTTCACTAATTCCAAATGATTTTAAATCAAAAATTGAAGTTTATTAACAAGAAAAGTACAAATCTTTGTATATTTACTATAATGTTTCATTAAAACCAAATGATTTTAAATGTACTGCCTGTATAATTTTTAAAATGTCACTCATTGATAAAGGAATTATTTCCGAAACGTATGAATATTAAACAACATATAAACTTAAATAATAAATTTATTATTTAAAAAAACTTACTGAAAATGACTACTTCCACACCTCTAAACCAAGATAATCAGTAAACAACAAATCTACATTAATTTTTATTATAATTGGGGGTTTCAGAAAAAAATTAATACACGACTCGTCAGTAAAATGTCTTACTTTACTCGGAGCCCTGTAAAATACTGGGCACAGAGTGCCTTGTATTTTACTGTGGCTCCTCGTAAGTAATGGATCATTTTCCTGACCCTTCAGTAAATAACTATTATTTCATACTGTCTGGTAACTGCAGTTTCCCGGCACCATTTTGAGTCCGGAAAGTGAGCTATTACGGTATCAGAGCCGGATTGTTATTTTATGAAGCCAATCAGAGCCCGTAAAAGTGTAACCACGCAACACTTATCCGGCTCTGATATCGTCGATATCGTAATGTCACATGTTGACGTTATTAAAAAAGTGTCACATGTAAAAATAAAAAATCAAATTGTTTACAGTATGAAATAAAACGTTATACGATACATGTCCGGGAAGTTATTATTAAAGTACTCGTTTAGAAATTCTTGACTCGGCTCCTTCGTCGCCTCGTCCAAAAACATCTAAACTCGTACTTTAATAAGTCACTTCCCGGACTTGTAACGTAGTAGTAATTAACGTCACAAATCCGGGAACTCATATTTTACAGTACGAGTGAGATGTTTAAAGACGAGGCGACGATGGAGCCGAGTCTTGAAACTCGAAACGAGTACTGTAAAAAGAGTTCACGGACGAATGTCGTAATGTATTTTACATCATCCTATAACGTTATCATGCTAATAACTCCTTAGCAACGAGTTATGTTATGATACATTTAACAGCACTAGTGCTGTAAAGCTTTTTTTTTAAATATACCGGGTGGCTAGAAAAAAACGAATCCTGTTTAAGTTTTCACATCTCCGAAACGCTTTAAGATAGCGATTTCAGTTTTTGTATTCTAAGAGACAATGGATTGAAAATTATTCCTGCCAAATTACAAACAATTATTTTAAAAAACAAAGGAATGGCGAATTTTTTAATATCAACTAGAAAAAATCAATTACACGTTGACAATGTTCTTAAAAATTCTACCAATAAACATCTTGTATGGTGTATTCTACTTATAAACATGTTGTATGGGACCTCCATTTTGTAAATTCACAATTCTTAGTCTATGTTTAAACCGCAAAATTGCTCTTCTGATTAAATTTATAGACACTTCTGGCCACACCTCTTCTAACTGCCGGCGCAGATCTTCCAAGTTTGCAAATGGTTCCCGTCTTTCAGCATATACTTTTTCTTGCAATGCATTTCACACTGAGTAGTCTAAAGGATTACAGTCTGGAGGATTGGGCGGCCACTGGTTTGCTCGAATAAAAAATGGCGTGTTTTCTTCTAAGAACTGTTATGTCCTTGCTGCTCTGTAGGATAGAGCGCTGTCCTGGATAAAAACATAATCGCTCATGGTGTCATGCGTAATATCCTGGAATGGCAATGGCTATTTTTTACTGATCGTCAGTTAACCAAAACAGACACAAATAGCTACATACGGCATTTACGTGATAATTTACTACCGGAAATGCATCGATTGTACCCGAATAACGATTATGCTCCATCCCACAGAGCAGCAAGGACACAACAGTTCTTAGAAGAAAACATGCCATCTTTTATTCGAGCAAACCAGTGGCCGCCTAATTCTCCAGACTGCAATCCTTTAGACTTAGACTACTCAGCGTGGAACGTATTGCAAGAAAAAGTGTATGCTGAAAGACGGGAACCATTTGCAAACTTGAAAGACCTGCGCCCACGGTTAGAAGATCTGTGGACAGAAGTGTCTATAAATTTAACCAGAAGAGCAATTTCACAGTTTAAACATAGACTAAGAATTGTGAATTTACAAAATGGAGGTCCCATACAACATGTTTATGAGTAGAATACACTATACAAGATGTTTATTGGTAGAATTTTTAAGAACATTGTCAACGTGTAATTGATTTTTTCTAGGTGATATTAAAAAATTCGCCATTCCTTTGTTTTTTAAAATAATTGTTTGTAATTTGGCAGGAATAATTTTCAATCCATTGTCTCTTAGAAAGCGAAAACTGAAATCGCTATCTTAAAGCATTCCGGAGATGTGAGGGCTTAAACAGGATTCGTTTTTTTCTAGCCACCCGGTATATTAGCGAGACCAGTATACAAAACACTATACAAGCTGATTTGTAATTAATTTGGGCATGTAATAGGCACTATTTAGCTATTGTCTGTTGTTTACTGTCTTTTGGTATGTAATAATCAGAATTAAATGACAGCACTCTAACTTACGTTTGATTTGTTTGTACATCACTATTGGCACTGATATCACTTATGCTGGTACATATAGGTCTTGTGGTACTTTTCTACTGAGTCGTTTGTGAATGCGCTTGCTTCCCAGAGAGTAATGGATCGCTCCTGGGCACTCTTTTATGTTAGAAAAGTACTTTTTAGCAATTTTTCCTATGAAGTCGCGTATTGTTGGTACTTCTGTTTCGCGGTGGATTTGAGTGTTCCGCATATACCATGGGGCATTCAGTGCTATACGCAGGATTTTGTTTTGTAAGCGTTGTAATTTATTCATGTTTGTCTTGCTTGCTGCTCCCCACACAGGACATCCGTAGGTTATGATAGGCCTAATAATTGATTTGTACAGCAATAACGAGCATTTCAGTTTTAACGTTGTTTTTCTGTTAATAATTGGATACAACATCGCAAGTCGAGCGTAACCTTGGGTAAGTTTGGTGTTTATGTGTATACCCCAAGTTAAACGGGTATCCAGGTGGACTCCGAGATATTTTACAGCTTGGTCTGTCGGATTCCATTGTACTTCTCGGTTTCCTATTCGAATTTTTGGGGGGGATTTAATTCTGCGTAATGAAAAAATTTTGGTTTCACATTTTTGCGGATTTAGCTGTATGCTCCATCTGTTGAACCATTTATTTAAAGTGTTAACTTGATTTTTCAGTCTATCTATTGCTACTAATATATCATCGTGTTGGGTCATTAATACTGTATCATCCGCATAGAGTGCGAGGGTTGCATCATCAGGCTCGGGTATGTCGTGAACAAAGATGTTGTACAAAATCGGTCCCAGCATTGAGCCTTGTGGTAATCCTGCATTGATACTATATGTTGCTGAATCCGTTGCATTTACTCTTACAGCATAAGTTCTGTTGGATAAGAATGATTTTAGTATAAGCTGTAGATAATTAGGTATTTTGGTTTGACATATTTTATACAGTAATCCATCTATCCACACTCTGTCGAATGCCTTAGTTACGTCAAGAAAGATAGCCGTAGTATATTGTTTATTTTCGTAACCACGCTCAATAGTTTCTGAAATTCTTGCGAGTTGATGTGTGGTTGAATGTTTTTGACGGAATCCGAATTGGGCATGTGGGAGTATTGAAGTTGCGTCAATGGAGTTGGAAAGTCTTGAATGAATAATCTTTTCGAGTATTTTGGAAATCGTCGGTAGGAGGCTTATTGGACGGTAACTATCCAGATGTTTTGAGTTCTTTCCGGGTTTAGAAAATAATAAAATTATGCCATGTTTCCATTCATTGGGGAAATAGCCTAGGCGTAAGCATGCGTTGAATAGGCTAGCCAGAAATGCGACGGTTTTGTCAGTAAAGTACTTTAAGACTATATTAGGTATGTTATCATGGCCAGACGCTTTTTTAATTTTCAGGTTTTTAATATGATGTTTAATTTCAGAATGTGTAGTAGGACTAATTTCATCTGCAGTTGTTGGGAAGTTGTGAAGTATATAATTTTGAGCATCCTGAGCGAATTCCGTGTTAACGATTTCGGTTGTAAAGACATTTTGCAAATGTCTGGCGAAAACTTCACACTTCTCGTCGTCCGTTGTGTACGTTTCTTGGTCAGCGTATAATGTAGATATCGTGGGAGGTTGTTTTAGAATTCTTTTTGTTGCTTGCCATAATGTGCAATCTTTCGGCGCCAATTCAGAGATGTATCTTTGATAAGTGGTAATTCTGTGATTTTCCAATTCGCATTTAATAGTTCGAATTAATTGATTCAAGCGGGTTTTATGCATCGAATCTCTGGTATGCTGCCAAAGTTTACGTATTCTGTGCTTTTCTTTTATTAAAGTCGTTATTTCTTGTGGAGGTTGCATGTGATTTTTTGTGGGTCGTTTAGGTTGTCCTGTCGTAGCTGCTTGAATTGAGCCTTTTACAGCCTTCGTTAAGTTATCTATAAGTTTGTCTATTTCATTTGTGGTATTAATTCGTGATGGGACTAGAAAAGTGCGCTAAGTCCATATAATCAAAGGCAAGATAAAGAATAAACAAGAACTACAATCTGAATTAAGTAACAACATAACCGACATACAGGATCCAGAACCAGGAAGAGCATACACGTATCTAGGAATAGACGAAAATAGTGAAATAGAACATAGTAATATGAAACAGAAATTAAGAAAAGAATACATCCAAAGGTTAAGGTTAATATTACAAACACAACTTACAGGGAAAAATCAGATTACAGCTATCGGAAGCCTCGCAGTACCTGTACTAGAATACAGTTTTGGCATTGTAGAATGGACCCTAGAAGAAATTAGGAAATTAGATCGGAAAACGAGGAAAATGCTGACAACATATGGACAGCTTCACCCAAAAGCAGATGTAAATAGGCTGTATGTACCTCGGCCGGAAGGAGGACGGGGACTGCGGCAAATACAGAAAGCCTACGAAACGGCCATAATTGGATTAGACATCTATGTCAGACAAAAACAGAATGACCCCCTAATCCAGACACTAACAACCTACTATAAAAAAGAAGACTTAGCAAGAAATATACAGAAAAAAGCTATTAAAATTCGTAAAGCTTACAATATAAAGGACGAAGATGATAGAAACTTAACAACTGAAGAATTTCTGAAAAAAAGTAAAGAGATAGCAAAGAGGACTATAGCCAACGAAATTAAGAATAATTGGGAGGCTAAAGCACTGCATGGCCAATATCCAAGACAGACGAAAACAGAAAACGTAGATATTAGAAAAAATACCAATGGCTTAGCAAGGGAAGGATGAAACGACAAACAGAAGCTTTGATAACGGCAGCTCAAGACCAAGCACTTGCAACGCAATACTATCAGAAGAAAATATTAAGAACAACAGAAGACAGTAAATGTAGAATTTGCATGAGAGGCGAAGAACATATAGACCGCATAGTGTCAGGCTGTCCAGAACTTGCCAAAAGTGAATATATCAAAAGACACGATAAAATATGTACATATTTGCATTGGCAGATATGCAAGGAATTTAATATAGATCTATGACAAGAGAAATGGTACCTTCATAAACCAGAACCAGTGGTAAACACTGCAGAAACTACTATCATATATAACCAACAAATACAAACTGACAGACATATAAATGCGAACAAGCCTGACCTTGTGATCAAAAATTTTGAAAAGAAAACCTGCCTCATCATTGACGTAGCGATACCAGCAGATGCAAATATAGCAATTACTAAAGAAGCTGAAAAAAGAATAAAGTATAAAGATTTGGCTATAGAAATTGAAAGAATGTGGGGCATGAAAGTAATGGTAGTAGGTACCAGTAGCAATAGGTGCGCTTGGAAGGATATCAAGAAGCCTAGAAAAGAACTTAAAAAATTTACCTGGACAATATAATATCACAGACCTCCAATCTAATGTACTGTCCTTAATGGCACAAATACTAAGGAAAGTACTATAATCTGAGGAGTAAGGTATACTCCTGATTATACAATTCATAATATAATTAACCAATCAGCATCAAGCATTTTGCTTGGTTACTACGTATTGATAAGTGAATATACCCTTGACGACGTGGTATAATCACTTTGGTATATCCGCTGGTCCTAAACAATGTAAAACTCGAACCTACTATGAGTATTTTTTCAATTTTTTCCGTAGCAACCATATTTACATTGTTTGTCAACAAACGTCACTTGCACATAAAATTCAGTTTTGTTATTTATTCATTATATAATCTAATTGTATACCACTCGAGCGGTCGCAAATAATCAAATACTTTGCCTCCTTGCTCGACGTATTGTCGCAAAACACCACTCGTCGCTAACGCGACTCGTGGTGTTTCTTGACAATACGTCTCGTAACTCGTCAAAGTATTTTCGATTATTTTCTATGCTCTCGTGATATAAATAGTGATTATACGTAAAGAACCGTACAAAAGAATGTACGTGAAAAAATAACAAAATAATAATAATAATAATAATATTATACCGGAAGCAGTGCTTGAAAACACTGCAGTGAAATTATACTGGAATAGAAATATCATCACAGACCGAACAGTCACACACAATAGACCAGATATCACATTAATAAACAAAACAACTAAAACCACATACTGCATAGACATCTCCATACCTAATATACATAACCTGCAACAAAAACATGATGAGAAAATTTACAAATACACTCCTCTCATAGAAGAAATCACAGGAATGTGGAAACAAGATAAGGTAGTAATAATACATATAATTCTATCAGCTACAGGAGTTATACCGAAACAAATTCACAACGCAATAAAACTGCTAGATCTTAATCCAGACACTTATGCAATACTACAAAAGACAGTTATCATTAATACTTGCACAATAGTCAGACGTTTTCTCAACATACAATAAAATTTGAGTTGCTTGACATAGTCCACACTCTAATCATAAACTAGGTCTTTCGACGACCTATGAAGGCGAAATAATAATAATAATAATAATAATAATAATAATAATAATAATAATAATAATAATAATAATAATAATAATAATAATAACGCAGACCACGAATACCAAAATTAAAAGAAAACAAAGACACTCTTCATGTTGTTCAAACCATTGATAAATATTTGAAAGAAATAATGAATGATATAAGCACAATCAGCGAATTACATGCCTACATATATAGCGCAGCTTACACAACAATAGTACTTAATAAGCAAAAAGTATACCTTGATCAAGACAATAACAAGCACAAGAAGGAAAATAGAAAACCACCATGGCAGTATAGGCTAGAAAATAAAATAACAGAAATCAGGAAAGAAATAGGACAGATAACTCAAAAAATAAGAAATAACATAACAAGCAATAGAACCATCAAAAGAGTTGAAGAGATCATAAGAAAATACAAAGAAACTAATTTAATAACGCTATTAGACACACTTAAACAGAAATTAGCGGCGTACGTGCACAGACTCAAAAGATATAAAACTAGCAACAATAGAAAAATACACAATAGGACTTTCAAAGAAAATGCTAAGAAATTTTATAGTACATTAAATAATTCCAGTAATACTCAAATAAAACAAACACCACCAGTGAAAGAAATAGAAAAATTCTGGTCAAGCATATGGTCCCACGATACAACACACAATGACAGTGCATCGTGGATACAACAGGAACATAAGTTAGCGGAAAAATACGAGGAAATGCAGCAAATACTAATCACAGAACAAGACGTAACAAAGGCAATAAGAAAAACGCAAAATTGGAAATCTCCAGGTGTAGATAATGTGCACAATTACTGGTACAAAAAATTAACGAATACACACAACAAACTAGCACAACTTTTTTCCCAGGCTATACGAAACCCAAACACAATACCCCAATTTTTCACCAAAGGAATTACATATCTAATACCAAAAACAAAAGAAACAGAAAATCCAGCGAAATACAGACCAATAACCTGCCTATCAACAATCTATAAAATCCTCACATCAATAATAACAAATAAAATAGGGGAACACCTAGCAAACAACAACATACTAAATGAAGAACAAAAAGGGTGCAGGGAAAATAGTAGAGGATGTAAGGAGCAGTTAATTATAGACCAGGTGATAACGAAACATGCACAACTGAAACAACGAAACCTATACTGCACATATATAGACTACCAGAAAGCTTTTGATAGCGTTCCACACAGCTGGTTAATACACATATTAAACATATATAAAGTAAATCAAACTATCGTAAAATTCCTCGAACATATAATGAAAAGCTGGAGCACAACACTTCACATAAACACACCGAAAAATACACTTAAAACCAATGAAATAAAAATAAAACAAGGTATTTTCCAGGGAGACTCTTTGAGCGCCCTCTGGTTTTGTATAGCACTTAATCCATTATCCAATATGCTAAAATCAACCGAATACGGATACAAAATAGAAAACAAGAACAACACGAAACAGATAAACCACCTCCTATATATGGATGACCTGAAATTATATGCCAACACCGAACATCAGCTTAAAAACATTAGTAATATCACAGAAACGTTCAGTAGAGACATCAGAATGAACTTCGGACTTGATAAATGTAGAACGTGCTCAATAGTCAGAGGTAAAATAAAACGTCATGAAGGTCATTACACAGACACCAACACAATAGAAGGACTACAACAGGAAGAAACTTATAAATATTTGGGACTATTTCAAAACCCATCTATAAATCATGCACAAATTAAAGCAGATATTAAACAGAAATTTAAACAACGTCTAGAGAGCATATATAAAACTGGGTTAAATGCAAAGAATAAAACAACAGCTATAAATACATACGCAATCCCTCTTGTAACATACACTTTTGGACTAATAAGATGGTGCGACACAGAACTAGAAGAATTAAATAGATTAACAAGAACGACTGCTACTAAATACCGCATTCATCACGAGCACTCCGCAGTGGAAAGATTCACTCTCCCTCGAAACGAGGGAGGAAGGGCTTTTATAGATATAAAAAACGTGCATTACCAACAGCTCAGTAACCTACGAAAATACTTTTACTCAAAGAAAGACAACCCTTTACATAAAATAATAATTAAAGCCGACAATTCCATTACCCCATTAAACTTAAAAAATGAAGAATACGACCCAGAACAAAAAATCGTAATAAACAGTAAAAAAATAGAAACTTGGAAAAATAAAACACTTCATGGCACATATCCATATCATGTAGCAATGGAACACATTGACAAAGAAGCATCTAACAAATGGCTAAAATCAGGCACTCTTTATGCCGAAACAGAGGGATTTATGATAGCCATTCAAGACAGAACTATAAAAACCAAAAACTATAGCAAATACATCTTGAAACAAGAATTACCAGATGACAAATGTAGAAAATGCCACAAAACATCAGAAACAATAGAACACATTACCAGTGCTTGTACTGAACTAGCTAAGGTGGAATACACAAACAGACACGATAACATATGCAAAATCATACATCAAGCACTAGTAGACAAATATAAGCTACAAGAAAACATAGAACCATGGTATAAATACCAACCGGAAGCAGTGCTTGAAAACACTGTAGTGAAATTATACTGGAATAGAAATATCATCACAGACCGAACAGTCACACACAATAGACCAGATATCACATTAATAAACAAAACAACTAAAACCACATACTGCATAGACATCTCCATACCTAATACACATAACCTGCAACAAAAACATAATGAGAAAATTCACAAATACACTCCTCTCATAGAAGAAATCAAAGGAATGTGGAAACAAGATAAAGTAGTAATAATACCTATCATTCTATCAGCTACAGGAGTTATACCGAAACAAATCCACAACGCAATAAAACTGCTAGATCTTAATCCAGACACTTATGCAATACTACAAAAGACAGTTATCATTAATACTTGCACAATAGTCAGACGTTTTCTCAACATACAATAAAATTAGAGTTGCTTGACATAGTCCGCACTCTAATCATAAACTAGGTCTTTCGACCTATGAAAGTGAAAAATAATAATAATAATAACTGAAGGATTCATATTAGCCATACAAGACCAAGTAGTGGCGACAAACAACTATAAGAAATTCATATTGAAAGATAACACCGTTAGAGATGATAAGTGCAGAAAGTGTCGTCAATTTCCAGAGACAATTGACCATATCATAGCAGGCTGTAAACTGTTGGCAGGCACAGAATACACTAACAGACATAACACGGTAGCAAAAATCATACATCAGGCGCTCTCACTTAAACACAAATTACACACAGACACACAACCCTATTATACATACACACCACAGACAGTTCTAGAAAATATGGAATATAAATTGTACTGGGATTTAACCATTCACACAGATAAAACAATAACACACAACAGACCAGATCTAACACTACAGCACAAAACAAGAAACATAACTTACATAATCGACATAGCTGTACCTTCCGACTTAAATATAACAACCAAATACCACCAGAAAAAAGATAAGTACCAACCCTTGGCCATAGAAATAGAACGCATATGGAAGCAAAAAGAAGTACATATCACACCATTTATAATATCAGTCACAGGTATCACCCCACATTCATTTGTTAAACATTTAGATCAACTAGATCTACCAAACCGTCTACATACCCAAATACAAAAAGCCGTTATTCTCCATACATGCAACATCACCAGAAACTTCTTGAACCAAAAATAGAGAATGTGTAGACTTGGCAATATGCCCGTCTAGACAGGAAAGTGCCAGCAAAAAAAAGGCTGAGTAAAAGAAAACAAAAAACATAATAATAATAATAATAATAATAATAATAATAGACACCAACCAAGGAACCTCTCAAACAGAAGAAGACACAGTAAATTTTGTACCTCCACCATCGCCATCCCAAGGTGTTAATACGCTAGAATCAGACAAAAAATCACAAATGCGATTCACCTTTGAGGAAAATCTTTTAAAATGGAAGGGAACAAATCCAACAAAGAGAAATTCACTCCCTAAATTACACTACAATAAGAATATAAATACTAACATTCAACTGATGAACGACATGCTTATGGAATATATAGAAACCTCTAACAACCTTGTAGACACTCAAACACTCATATACTGTGCAGCAGCAACAATTATCGCCCATAATAAACAAAATCAAACAACAGAACGTAACAACAGATCTGAAAAGAAGAAGCCTGCATGGCAAAATAGAATAGAAAAGAAAGTTGAATCGCTTAGAGCTAACATAGGAAGATTAACACAATACATCTTGGGAAATCGATCGGAAAATCTTCTTAGAAAAATACAAAAACTAAAAATAGACAAAGAAACACACATACAGGCTCTAGATAATTATAAACAGCAATTATCCGTTCAGACTGCACGTCTACGGAGGTATAAAAAATCAAATAAAAGGAAAATAGAAAACAAAATGTTCCAAAATAATGAAAAGAAATTTTATAAGACCATTAGCAAACAAGATGAGATAAACATCCAACCACCAACCAAAGAAGAGGTCACCAGGTTCTGGCAGAATATATGGTCCCAACCAGTCAGACATACAGAAAACACAACATGGCACGAGAAAGAAAAACAAAGACATATAAACATTCCTCTCCAAACAAATTACATCATACAAGAAACAGACCTTACAAGGGCAATAAACAGAACTCATAACTGGAAAGCAGCAGGGACCGATTACATTCAAAACTACTGGTACAAAAAGTTCACCTCTACACACAAAACCCTTACAGAACAAATCAATTCAATTATTCAAAATCCTGAAACATGCCCAGAGTACCTCACAGAGGGAAAAACATACATAGTACCGAAAAACCAAAATACTAAGAACCCTGCGAATTACAGGCCCATCACTTGCCTCCAGACCCTCTATAAAATCATTACTGCGACCATCACACAGAAAATAGACGCACATCTTACTAACAATTTCATTCTCACCGAACAGCAGAAAGGATGTAAACGCAACAGCCGAGGATGCAAGGAACAGCTTATAATCGATAGTGTTATCATGAAGCAGATCCAAAAAGAACAAAGAAATGCTCACACTTGCTATATCGATTATAAGAAAGCTTTCGACTCAGTACCGCATAGCTGGCTTGTAACAGTCCTAGATCTATACCGAATTCATCCAGTAATTCGAACTTTCCTTGCCCATTTAATGTCGAAATGGAGAACAAGTATTCACCTGACTACTAGCACTGAAGATATACAGACAGAACATATCAAGATCAATCGTGGCATATTCCAGGGAGACTCACTGAGTGCCCTTTGGTTCTGTATGTGTTTGAACCCTCTGTCCAATACATTGAATAACTCCAAATATGGAATTAACATCAAGTATCAAAAAAGAAATGAATATAAGATCAACCATCTCCTCTACATGGATGACATCAAACTATATGCCCCAACTACTGAGCAAATGTCATCTTTACTTCGAACAACGGAAGAAGTAAGCCAAGATATAGGAATGGAATTCGGAATGGACAAGTGCAAAATCCTTCATATAGAAAGAGGTAAATGGGTCCTTAGTGGTACTGAAGAAAAACTCAACGAGCAAATTTTAGATAACATGCAGCAGACAGAAACATACAAATACTTAGGTTTCCAACAAAATACACGAATAGATCATGCATACATCAAACAACAATTAAAATATAAATATAGAACCAGATTAACAGCTATAGCTCAGTCTTACCTCAATTCGAGGAATACATTCAAGGCCATAAACACTTACGCTATCTCTCTCCTCTCATATTCATTTGGCATAATTCATTGGTCTCAAACAGAACTCGAGGAAATCAATAGGCTCGTCAGAACTGAACTCACTAAACACCGAAAATTACATCCAAAATCGTGCATTGAAAGAATCACAATAGGCAGGATAGAAGGTGGAAGAGGATTGATAGACATAGCAGAACTCCATAGTAAACAAATAATAGGATTGAGAAAGTACTTCCGCACGAAAGAACATCCACTACATGAAGCAATAGTCAAAGCAGATCTAAGGTATACACCACTTGATCTTTCAACCACAGATTACACACCACACACTTGCACAATCGCACAAAAGAAAGACAAGTGGGCAAGTAAGGCACTGCATGGTAAACATCCTCATATCATGAATACCATAGGCGTAAGCAAAGATCTGTCTTACACGTGGCTCCGTAATGGTAATTTATTTCCAGAGACGGAAGGTCTTCTACTCGCAATTCAAGACCAGGTTGTTGCCACCAGAAACTATCAAAAATACATCATTAAGGATAACAGTATACAAAACGATAATTGCAGAAAGTGCCATCAGTTCAAAGAAACTATCGATCACATTACAGGAGGATGTCGCCTATTAGCAGCAACTGATTATACCGAACGCCATAACAATGTAGCAAAAATAATCCATCAAGAAATAGCCAAACAATATCACCTAATAACAAAAAACATTCCATACTACAAATACACTCCTGAACCAATATTAGAAAATAATGAAGTCAGACTTTATTGGGATCGTACCATCCTCACAGACCATACTATACCATCTAATAGACCCGACATCACCTTAACACTTAAAACAAATAAACATACGATTCTAATGGATATAGCCGTACCAAACGACATAAACATTAATCACAAATATGAAGAAAAAATAACCAAGTATACACCTCTCGCTATAGAACTAAAAACAATATGGAACCAAGAAAAAATCACCATACTACCATTCATAATCTCCGTCACAGGACTCACACCACAATCATTCATTGAAAATTTAACGCAAATTCATATACCAACCTTCATACATACCAACATACAAAAATCAGTCATCCTAAACACCTGTTCAATAGTACGCAGATTCCTCAACTTATAATAAACATATTGTGACTTGATTATTATCCGTCACAATAAGAATTTCCGGTTGATAAACACCGAGACACAAGAAAATAATAATAATAATAATAATATAATAATACAGAAGGACTGGGATATGCAGTTGATGATAACAATACCGTCAGTCATTTATTTTATATGGATGACCTCAAAATATTCACTAAAAACGAAGAACAGCTTAGAAGAGTAATACATATCGTTAAAACATTTAGTGATGACATTAAAATGGAATTCGGCTTGGACAAATGTGCAACTATTGCAGTTAAGAAGGGCAAAAGAGTGGAAAGCCGAAATACTCAACTCGAGAACGGATCAATCATTAAACAGTTAGACCAGAATGACGTATACAAATATCTAGGAGTGGATGAAAGGGACGAAATCCAGCACAAACAAATGAAAGTCAAAATCACACAAGAATATAAAAGACGAGTGCGGCTGGTACTTAGAAGTAAACTCAGTTCTAAAAACAAGATCAATGCCATCAACAGCTTAGCCATACCTGTTCCCACCTACAGCTTTGGAATAGTTGATTGGAGATTGGACGAAATAAGAAAAATGGATAGAAAGACTCGAAAACTACTGACAATGCACGGTCTTCATCACCCTAAGGCAGACGTCGAAAGACTATACATCAAAAGACGCAATGGAGGACGTGGACTTATCGAACTGGAGTCTGCGTATAACATTGCTATAGTGGGACTGAGTGAATACATTGGACAGGGTAAAGATAAATTCATGAAGATGGTTAAGGCACACGAAGCAAGTAAAGCGAGATGCAACTCCTTAACAAGCATAGCAGACAACATCCGCAAACAGTTCGATCGACCTGAAAACTTAGCTCCAACATCAGAAAACACCGACAATATGAACACCCGACAGAGACGTACAGACTCCGGTAATATCCTGAAAACAAGGATGGAAATGACAAAATTAGAGTACACTCAAAATAAACCCCTGCATGGTCAGTTCTTTAGAGAATTAAACAAGCCATACGTTGATAAAGAACTTAGTTTAGCTTGGCTCCGTAGTTCTGATTTGAAAGGAGAAACAGAGAGCTTACTAATTGCTGCACAAGACCAAGCGCTGAACACCCGGTACCATCAGCAGAGAATTCTAAAGTTGCAAGTCGACAGCAAATGCAGAATGTGCCATCAAGCAGAGGAAACAGTCGGCCATATATTGTCGGGATGTACCACTTTAGCGGCAAACGAGTACACCCACAGACATAACAGGGTGGCCAGTTATGTGCACTGGAAAATATGCAAAGAAGTTGGTGTAGAAGTGTCCGATAAATGGTACTCACATGTCCCAGACGCTGTTATCAACACGCAGGACTGTACCATCATGTGGGATTACGGTATTCAAACTGACCGTACCATTAGGGCCAATCGTCCAGATATAGTGATCCACGATAGGAAGAACAAGAACTGCCTACTTATAGACGTTGCTGTACCAGACGATCGCAACATCATGATCAAGGAAACCGAAAAGATCTCAAAATACAAAGACCTAGAAATTGAGATTAAACGGATGTGGAACACCAAGGCTAGAACCGTTGCAGTGGTTATAGGTACTCTAGGCATTGTCAGAAAGGGAATTCGGAACCAGCTTGATTTGATCCCAGGAAAACCGACAGTCTTTGAGGCACAAAAGATCGCTTTACTAGGCTCAGCACACATCTTGCGTAAAGTCCTTTAGCAGAGGAAATCCTTAGGACTCTGGTTGAGTCCCGGAAGTTAAACCGACAAATGTATAGTCGAGAAATAAGATAAATGAAATAATAATAATAATAATAATAATAATAATAATAATAAAGTTTATTTCCCTTAGACCTCACAGGTACGGGCACGTCATTTACAGAATGAACATATTCATTTTACATATAAAATACATAAGACACATGCACATACATAAGTAGAAAATAACATATTATCTATTAAAGAATAAATACAATTACCCTTTAAATAGGTTTTTACTGAGTTTCGAAATTTTGCGAAACTCGTATGTTGTTTAAACTGTTCTGGCAAGTTGTTGTAAAGCTTTTTTGCCAGCACAAAAGGCTTTAGCAGTTTGACTAAGTCTGCAGAGTGGAACAACTAGTGCTACCACAAGTGACAAACTTTTCGAAGTTTTTTCGAACATAGGTAACAAACAGACTCCAATATGTATATCGAAAAGACGGTAAGAAATCGATGTTCTACGAAATAAGTGCGATAACTACAGTTGGTAATTTAAACATGGTTCGTAAAATACGCTTTTGTTGAATCAACATCTTATTTGTGAAACTGGAATAACCCCAAAACAAGATGCCATATGACAATAACGATTGTACGACTCCATAATAAAATAATTTGAGTGTTTTAAGGCCTACAAAATTTCTTAGTTGAAAGATGCAGAAATTCTTTTTCGCCAGTTCGTTACAAAGATTAGTAATGTGTAATGTGTATTTCCCAGGATAAGTGTTGATCCATGTATAGCCCTAAAAATTTAACATGACTGCTTTGTTTTAAAGATTTTTTATTAGGTCTAACAAGAATGCTATAATTGGTTTGATCACCTGCTGGCGAAAATACAAGTAAATCAGTTTTATCAGAATTTAGGACCAGTCCATTTGATTTACACCAAGCTTCCATTTGTTCTACTGTCCCTAAAAGTATCTAAATTAGAATTTGTTATAATTGCAGATGTATCGTCAGCATATAATAGTATATTATTATATGAGCGATTATGACAGCCATTATTCACGAAGATGACGTTTGAGCCCACGAGCCGTCAGGCGAGTGGCACAAATCATCTGAGCGAATAATGGCCATAATCGCGAATGTAATACGATACTTTTTCTACACCTATTAAACAAATATATTAGACTCAAATTAGTCAAATTTGATAACTTTGTAAACAAGCAATATGACAACACACTTGGGCGTGTCACGCGTGTCGATTGTCAGCCGCAGAAGGAGTCGATCGCGCCATCGCGGGCGATTTAAAATATGATTGGATTAGCGAAATATTGATTTTTGGATTAGTATTTGTGATTGGCCGAAATCATAATTCTCTGCAGTGAATTATGAATCCATAATTCACTGCAGTGAATTATAGGTACTATTTTTCACAAAACAAATGCTAATAATTGCAATATAATTAAATAGGTGTAGAAAAAGTAATAAAATTGTTTATCATAGAAGCCGGCAAATCATTAATAAATAAAATAAAGAACAGAAGACTTAAAATACTTCCTTGGGGTACACCAACCGTTACATTTAACTTATCGGAATAAAAATGTTTTTCGTTAGTAGTCGGTCATACATACTGCGTTCTGCCTTCAAGGTTAAGACTTCACCCAATTCCATGCCGGTCCCCGGATACCGTACATTTAAAGTTTATCTAGTAAGAGATTGTGATTTATAGTATCAAAGGCCTTCGGCAGATCATAGTAAATGCCTATCGAAACATGTTTGCGCTCGAAGCAATTTAGGATTTGTTCATAAAATGATAAAATGGCGCCTTGTGTAGAGTGACCAGCACAGTAACGAAACTGCCGTGGAGATATTATATGGTGTTTACAAAGAAATTTTAGTAGCCTGTCTCTAAATGTTGCTTCAAAAATCTTGGAAAAAATCGATAGCATTGCTATTGGGCGATAATTTGTTACTAAGGACTTGCTATTCTGTTTGTGCACGGTTACAATAATGGCGGTTTTAAGTTGAAGTGGAAAGTACCGTTTTTGAAGGAGACGTTTATTATATGTGCTAAAGTTTCAGACAGTAATGTAGCGCAGTCTTTTAATAGATTACCAGGAACTTCATCGGGTCCGCAGGATGTTTTCTTGGACACTAGAGTAGTATAGTAAAACACAAGTTACAGAAGGCATGGTTATCGCGCACGAGTTTGAAATTTGGACATGAGCCGCGTAGCGGCGAGTGGCCGAACGGACGAGTGCTCAAATTGCATTCTGTAATGAGTGTTTTATACTATTTTCTCACTTTCAATTCAGCATCGTTTGCTTTTCTTTGTAAATAGTACATGTTTCTTCAAAATTCACCCTCGTTAATTTATTTCTGATGTTATACATCGACTATCTTTATTGGATTTCTTTTCGTACATATATGAAATAGGAAAAGATATATCAAAAATTCTTCGGAAAGTGTTAAAAGAAATGTCAAATTTTGAACTACAGTTAGATTCTATGAATAATTTGTTCCATGATGCCATTTCCAATAAACGCTTAAACATCCGCCTGTTAGTATTCGAAAAACTCCGTTTACGAATTTTTGGTGTTTTAATTGATACCATTTTAATTGTAAAACTTAAAAGTTGAGAACAGTGGTCGGATAAAATATTTATGCTTGTATCTGTTTCAAAATCTTGTACATTTGTGAAAATATTATCTATCAAGGTAATTGTTTCACCCTGTATACGTGAAAATTCTGTGAGACTTTTACAATAGCCAAAACTTTCAAACAGCTGCACAACTTCAACCGCTTTACCCTTTGAATCTAAAAAATTAAAATTAAAATCACCACAGAAAAATACCAAATGACTGTTACGATATTTGTTTAAGTTTATAGTTTATCAACTGTTCAAGACCTAACATAAAGTTTAAGCTACAGGTTTCTGGAGACCTACTTATAAATACAATTTACATGAATATTAATATTATTTATTTTTACTGTCACTGTTGCCACTTCAAGTCGAGTTTTTGTAATTTAAGGAGTTTTCTGTGTAAATTAAATTTTCTTTTACTAAAATTGCAACACCTCCTCCTAGGAGTACTAGCGTTATACTCGTATTAACGAGTCGCGCTAACACTTGTACCCAAAAATTCGATTCGTAAAGAGTAAAGAAAGTACAGACGAAGGGGATTTGCGCCCCCTACAATTCTGGGCCTCCCGCGTTGCGGGGTCCGGCATATGGTAGTTCCGCCACTGATCTCAAGTGGTTAATCTATTTGCCATTTGTATTGATACCTACGTTCTGCCAGGGTAAAGATTTGATGCATCTTCTAACGCTAAGGTAAACAACTTCGGTGATACCGCCCCCCTGTCTAACACCTCTTTGTATTTTTTTATTATTATTATTTTTTTAATACATTTATTCTGCATGCTCCATCATTACAATGATACTACATGCTAATGCTATACTTAACTATTCTAATAAACTTATCTTTTCATTGTTATTCTATAATCTATTAACTAACTTAACTACTTAACGATGTAGAAACAGTTTTAAAATAGCAATAATATAACTAAATTTAGAAATTATCTAATCACATTACAAAATTAACAATACTTAACTATTTAAAATGTCAAAATCTATGCTTTTAACAAATTCCAAAAATTCTTTGAGGTAGTTTTCAATTAATTCACTTTTTGGAACCGGCCAATTATCACCTTTTCGTAAAACACTGTCTTTTGGCTGCTGTCTTATCGGTTCTAATACAGGACACTCGTAAATTATATGGTCTACAGATTGTTCGCCTGAGTTACAGACACACTCTGGATATTCACTTATTTTAAATCTGTGGTAATAAGTTTTTAATCGTCCATGTCCGCTTAATAAAGTAGTCACTTTTGGTAACAAGGGGATTATAAACTTTATTCTAGAGCTCACTGTTGGGGAAAATGCTTTTGTCAATTCTCCTTTTTCACTGTGCAACCATTCACTTTGCCACTTCACCTCACTATTCTTTTGTACTTCCTTTATCATTTCTTTCCTTTTGTTTCTGTAGCTGATTCGTAATTCCCGGTTTCTTCCATTTTGGTTTGCTTGATTTTCATTCTGTATACGCATTTCTCGCGTTCTTCTCTGTATATCTATCTTTTCTTGTATTGTAATTATTATCGGTGTAATTCCTGAAATTATGCATGAAACCTCATACGAAATAGTTCTAAACGCTTTTAGTATTTTAATGTTAAATAACCTGTGGATTCTTCTGATTCTTCTTATGTTTATTTGTTTTTTTAAAGCTGGTTCCCAGACTTCTGCGCCGTACGTCAGAATCGGTAAAACTGCCCCTTTATACAGGGTGATTCAAAAGGTATGGTCCAAACTTAAGGGTGTGATTGGTGTTGTTAAAATAAGCAAAAAATACCAATAAACACATGTCTTATTTCCAACCGCTATCTAGTTACAGAGGTTTTCTTTGTTTTTATCTGTGTTTTGCCAAATCACGTTATCAAGGAACTAAGTAAAACAAATGTTAATTCCTTATGGCAGAAGACGTTTCAAGCTTGAATTGGCGTGGTTTTCAATAAATGTGGTAATGATGGAGCCATTTTCTGTACGTGCAGAAATGCACTTTGTGTATGGTTATTGCAGCGGAAATGCCCGTGCACCTGTGGTAGAATATGGGAGAAGGTATCCTCACCGGAGACAGTCTGACCACCGAACATGTATTTAGACCTTTTAGATAATGCCTTGTCGGAATTATTAGAAGATCTGCATCTTGATGTGCGAAGATCCATGTGGTATCAGCATGACGGGGCACCGTTGTACAATTCACATCCACTAGATTTTTACTTGTGGGGTGCATTAAAAGAAAAAGTTTATGCAACGGAAATTCAGGACAGGGGCCATTTAGTTAATAGGATAAATGAAGCTGTTGAAGATATTCGAAAACATCCTCAACAGTTGAGGAACGTTCGAGATTCTGTGCGTCGGCATTGCCAACTTTGTATACAAGTACTAGGTGGACATTTTGAACATTTTTTGTTGTGATACTTTTTAATTTTTCTTATAATTGTATATGCTCTTTATTAATAATAAATTATCCTAAATGTTGTTATAACTAGAAAACAATTGTGAATCGGACATGAGTTTATTGGCATTTTTTACTTATTTTAACATCACCAATCACACCCTCAAGTTTGGACCATACCTTTTGAATCACCCTGTATATCGTTCATAACGACTCTTGTTTCAAACCCCACGATATTTTTGCCGACCTAGATAAGATGTTTACAGTTTTTAAACATTTGTTTGTTATTTGTTGCACATGTAAATCAAAATCCCATTTATGATCTAGATATATACCCAGGTACTTCATGCTTTTTACTTGTTCTAATTCTTCAGTGTTCATGAAGATACTGAGTTTTTGATTTCTAGAGGTTCTTTTTCTCGATAGTAACATGATCTTGGATTTGTCTTCGTTGAAAGTGATTTTATTTTCTTTTGCCCACTTTGTGATTTTTTGTATTTCCAGGTTCGCTATGTTTTCAATTTCAATTACAGTTCTTCCAGTGACTAATACAATTAAATCATCCGCAAAAGCTAAAGTTCTGGTTTGTCTTCGAAAATTTAGATTTAGTAATGAGTTGTACATAATATTCCAAAATCCTGGTCCGCAACATGAGCCTTGCGGGCACCCCTTTTCTACTATTTTGGTGACTTTAACGTTGTCCGTTTCTAGATTCGCAGTCCTTTCACTAAAGTAACTTACCGCTAGGTAATAGTAGTTTATTCTACAAGTAAAGTAAAGTGGTTGTTTACTAGCGAGTGGAAAATGTTTGATTCACGAGCGTTAGCGAGTGAATTAAAATTCCACGAGCTAGTAAACCCCTTTACTTACGTGTTGAATACGCTATTTTTTTGTGTACTTAATGGAAAAGTTCGAAAATCAAATTTCTCGAGGTTATGTCTGTACTGGAGCAACGCCTTAAAACAACGCCCACATGCGCAGTGGGCGTGTTTGTGTTGCTGCGCACTTTACTTCACTACTAAAGTAAAATGCCACTTTACTGTTTTCTACATAGTAAAATGGCCGTTTACCGTTGAGTACACAAAAAAATAAGTTTTTTGGACAGTTTAGTTCTTTTAAGCTATCTAAAATTTTTGGCCACCACGCCGCATTGAATGCCCCTTTTACGTCTAGACTTATTAGAAGTATATCTTTCTTTTCTCTTAAATTCTCTTCTACAAATGTTTTGACTCCCAGTAATGCATCGACAGTGCTTTTATTAGGGGTAAATCCGTATTGACTTGTATTCAATAGTCTGTTGGATTGCATGTATTTCAGTATTCTTTCTATCATCAGTTTCTCAAGCACTTTACCTCCAACGTTGATTAAGCTTATGGGTCGATATTTCGATACTTTATGAGAATTCTTCTTTCCTGGCTTAACTATGGGTAATATTATAGACGATTTCCATTTCTTCGGAAATAATGATTTTTTAAGGCACTGATTATAAATATCTGTCATCAATAAAGGAAATTAATTAAATACCCTTAGCAATATTGTACTAGTTATACCGTCTTCTCCAGGACATTTTTTAGGACTCATCTTCTGTAAAATTCTTTCTATTTCCTCTTGTTTAAATATGTCGTCCACTTCTGTGTGAATCGGTTCTTTAACACGGTTTCTAATTCTTATTTGAGTTTCATTGTCTTCTCGTGGATTATCTTCCAGAACGAATTCATTCATCATGTACTTTAGAGTATCTTTGAGATTTAAAGTGTACTGCCCATCTTCTTTCTGTATAGTTGTAAGTGTTAATTTGTTTTTTATTTTCCCTGCTGCTAGTTGGTACGCCTTATTCCAAGGATTGGAACCCTCTTTAATTTCACAGTAATGCTTCCATGATGACAATTTTGTTTGTTTAATTGTTTGTATATACGTTCTTCTCACTTCGTAGTACGCCTGTTTTCTTTCTTCTCGTAGTCTGTCATTGTTTTGGGTTCTTTGATATCTTCTTCTGCTAGCGTTAGTACGTTTTCTCAACATCGTTAGTTCGTTTGACCACCATGGTACTGCTTTTGCATTTTTCGGTATTTTCCTGTTTCTTGATGAATAAAATGTTTCCTGGCACGCTTTCTCGATTGCTAAATTATACTTTTCTATACAGCCGATGTAATCTTCTTTTTCTCTAACAATCATGCTTAATTTTCTGTCCATTTCTTCAGAATTTCCTACTGTATTATCATCGTAAAATAATCTTTGAAATTGCTGAGCCATATTTATGTCGAAAGTTTCCCATTAATTTGTCCTGCTTTATTATATATCTTATCCTATTGTCTTCCGTACTTTTAGTGTTTTGTGTTATTGTACTAATTTTATATGTTATGAATTTGTGGTCAGAACAGCTTTCTTCTTCCTCTATGTATATTCCAACCTCTTATGTAATTAATGATTTGGTTATTGACAATAGTCAAGTCAATATTGCTTTTGGCTCTTACTGTCTCGAATGCGAATCTTTCGTTTTCCTCGTTTATAATATGTAGACAGTGTGTACCCGCAAACTCCTCTACACTCTTTCCTCTTCCGTTAGTGAATACGTCATGCCATGTGACGGATCTTGCATTACTATCTAGTCCAATCAAAACTGCTTTGTTTTTTGCAAAATGTAATACTTTTCTATTTTTTGCAAATTTATGTTTATATCTGTTGTGCAGTCAAAGTAAGCATTTATTATTAAACATTTAAAGCTCTTACATTGTATTTCTAATACAGTCATATCCTCGTCCGAAAACTGACTTAAAAGTATAGCATTAATCGCCCCATTCATTATGACTGCCGCAGCTCTTTTCTTTCTGTCTCTCTGTGTATATAATCGAATAGTGTTAGGTATTCCTGCTACCTTATTTTGCAAAACATACGGTTCCTGTATTAGCGCAACGTCGATTTTATTTTGTTCCATAAATTGTAGTAAATTTTGAGTCGCTGTTCTTGAATGCTGTAGATTAATTTGAATAAAATTTATATTTATTATACCTTGTGTGTTAAATGTTTGATTCTGTCCTGTTTTAAAATTATTTACATTATTAATATTGATGTGATTATTAGCCATTATTAATACTCTATATTTTGTTTAAGCTTGATCAGCGCTTTTTGGTAACAGAGGCAATTTTTATCTAGAGACGAATGCTTTGTATTTACTTTTTTATCTTGATTGTACTTGTTCCAATTTATGCAATTAATACAATTTAATTCCTCAATGGGTGCAGCGCATTCACTAAGTTTGTGCTCACCCGCACATTTAGGACAAGTTAGTGTTCCCCTATATCCATTCGCTACGTGATTATATTTCGAACATTTAAAACATCTTGTAATTGACAAATAATCTGCAGTAGTACATACGTTCCAACCAATTTTAAGTTTGTTATCGATTATTTTCTTCCTATTTTCTACATTTACTTCTAAAACTAAATTTTTTGCATTCCTCATATTTTTAAAAATACTTGTTGGTTTAATTTCATTTTGTTGTAGATGAAGGTGAGAATTCTGATTTATAATTATCTCTACTGCGTTTTCTTTATTTATCTCGTCAGGTATACGTTGTAAACTATAACCTTCGGATTTTTGCGTTTAGGTACAATCGCGTCAAGTTCGTCCCCGCAGACTTCATTTATTTTATTACTTATCTTATCAACTTCGCTCTTACTTTCAGACTCTATTAAAATTCTACCATTTTTTAATGCTTTAAACGTCCTTATCCCGACTTTCAATTCCGCAGGATTTAATTTCGATTTGATTTGCGTTTTCATGTACTCAACAGAATTATTTGTTTTGGTTTTTACTATTACCTTAAATCTATTTTTGAGTTCTGTATTTTCTTGCAGATTACTTTTAACCATTTGTACGTAAGATTTTTGATTTTGTATAAAGGATGGCGCTTCAATTGCGTTTTTATTCTTGTCCTCTGATAAATCTTTGTATTTGTTTACTTTTATCGGCCAATTGCTTCTTTAAATTATTGTAAACGCTTCTTACCTTCGTTACTGCCTTAAGGATGTCTTGCTTGTAATCATTTCTTAAGTTACCGCTTTTCTCTGTCACACCCACTAAACTTTGAAGAGCACTTTCCAACAACACGTCTACATCGTCCGCCATGTTAACGGCGGACGATTCGTATTATTGTATTGTAACTGTACTGTCATGGTGTCCTGGATGCGTCGTTTTCATTGCCCACAGTTCGATGGTATTGCACGCTTTTTCATAAATTAGTGGAAATTCGATTAGCCAACTAACAAGTTTTATTAAAGCACAATGAAAACGATGGTTAACTAAATTTTAGTTTACTTCAAATAAAACAATAGAACAAATTAACAGTACTTAAATTGAAAAAATAAATTTATTCAATCTTGATTTGTTTTTAAACAAAAAATCAGTAAAAACAAAGGGAAATTCGATTAGCCCATATTAAATTTAACAAATTTTCTTAAATTAATGAAAGACATATTAGATACTTTAGTACTTTGTGCTCGATCCTCTATTTTTCGCAAGCTCAAACAACCGATTTGACATCGATTGAGAGAGCTTCCTGAGCTCCTATTGCTGATGGAGTTCCAAACATATCGAATTTTATTTTTTAACTCGAAAATGTTTGGAAATTGATGCCCATCAGCATAAACCCGTCTAGATATGATACCCCATAGATTTTCTATGGGGTTCATATCTGGGCTTCGTGCTGGCCATTGCAGTACATTAATATTTTTTTCAGAAAACCATGTTTTAATAGACTTTGCTATATGAATAGCAGCATTGTCTTGCTGAAAGACAAAGTTTTCTGGCAAAACATCTCCTGTAAACTCAATAAGACATCCTCCAGCAGTTCAATATACTTTACAGAGTTCATATTTGTTGTTATCCAAGCAATTTTGGTTTTACCAAGCGAACAAAATGCCCCCCGAATTATTATGCTTCCACCTCCAAAATTTCTACTCATACTAACTTCCTTATCATGCCTTAAGTCGTGCCAGTAATATTGAAAACCATCCGGTCCATCTAAATTAAATTTCTTTTCATCACTGAAGATGACATGATCCCATTCTTTTACCCAACTTATGTATTTTTTGGCAAAATCAAGTCGAGCCTGTTTGTGTTGTTCCGTTAGTGGCGGTTTTGTAGAATTTGTCTCCTCCTTCGTGTAGTGACAGGTAGATTCAAGGAAGCTTTAACTTTTGAGGACGTGGTGGAAGATTTTCTTCGTATTTCTCTCACAACCTGCCTTTTGTGATGTACTGTCAATTTTTTATTGTTGTCAAATTTTCGATTTTTGCTATAATTCTCACCTAATTTCAAGAAATTACTTATAACTTTTCGTGAACTGCCCATTTCATTTAAAATTTGGGAAACTGACAAACCGACGTTTCGTAAAACTTTTATTTTTTCAATTTCAATGACCGTCAAGTCTTTACCGCGACCCATCGTATTACTAACATAAAATTATGCATAAAATATGTTTAAAATATTAAAGATAACTTGTAATCTTACCTATCAACGACACACAAAGTAAATTTAACTTAATGCTATTTCCAATACAATTGCTTGTGCTAATAGAATTTCCACTTAATTACAGTAAACTGACACGTACATATTTGATTTTGATTTTAAAGATTAACATATTCTATGTATTATCGATCTGTAAACAACGAATTTTGTTTAAGCAAGGCTGACTTAATTTAAAAATAAAATAGGAAATTCAAGCTGTTTTATTTTAAAAAGAATTTAGAGATTAAGTGCAATTTATTATCGTGTGCTAATCGAATTTCTATTACGTAGTCGATAAATTTTAGTAAAAGGGTTGTGATATTCGCAGTGTTGTAATTGTTAGTAGGTGGTCTCATGTGCTGTAGCTTGTGCGGAAGCTCGCTTGGTAGACTGGTTGGTAAGTGTACAGTTTACTGTTTAGGCGGTTTGTAATAATTTTATAAATAGCAATATTGGCCTGTAATTTTTTTCACTTTTGTCACCTTTCCTGTGTAGCAGGACTATTAGAGCGTTGTTCAAGCTCTCGGGAATTTCGCTTCTTTATAGGAATTCATTTAACAGATGCTTTATTGTTCCTAGTAGAACTTATTTTCCTTACACATACCACCTGCCAAAATGAAGATGATAGTTGTGCACGACTAGGGTTACCATCTGACCGGACAAATCCGGTCGAGACCGGGTTTTAAGAGTTTAAACCGGACTCCGCTCGGATTTTATTCAAGACCGGATTTTTTGTCTTGAAACAAATGTATTTCATTCAAGAATAGCTTCTCTGGAAAAGGAGAAAAATTCGATCGTCGAAGTGCTTCGTTCTTTGGAAGGAACGATAGAGTCACTAAGTCAAAGAATCGAATACAACTTCGTTCCTTTAAAAGTACGAGATCTCTTCGAAAAATATAAAATTAACGAAGATGAACGCAACAAGATAAATACTGAAATAAAACGCATGTATCAAGAATGCATAGACTACATAAATATTTGGACAAAACCTTTAGACTCGTTTAAGTGCTTTGAATGGTTGGTATTACAGCAAAATCTGGAGCTACACTTCGATAATATCACAGACTGTATTGTATTTCTGAGAAACAAAGGAATCATCATTGACGATGTTAAACTATTTGAAAAATTTTGCCTATTAAAAAATTTTCACAAAGCAAAGTGATTTTTATGACGAGCTATCTGAAAAGCAGTGGGTAATTTTCTTCAATACGTGCAATGATAGCACTCGTTTTACCGAATTACTGAAGATTTGTCAGTATTTTTTTTGTATTATGCCACACAATGCAAATGTGGAACGAATTTTTTCACTTATGAATTCGCAGTGGACGAAGGAAAGGAACAGATTGACAGTTGAGTCAATAAGAGCAATACTACTCACACAATACAACTTCAAACATATGACATGTGACGAATTTCACAGTGAAATTTCTTCAAAAACAAACTTTTTGAAAGCTGTTGCCTGTGGGCAAAAATATATTGTTCAAAAAATATAATTAAAGTTAATATAACCTTTATAATCTACTGAGTTTTATTTTCAGCAAAAGACCGGACTTTTTTACAGAAATCAGGATTTTTTACTGCTTGCAACCGGCTTTTCGATTTCAAGCCCTGGTAACCCTATGCACGACGTAACACATACAAAGCGTTAAAGATCTTGCCAATGTCTTTAAGCCCTTTCTCTCCCAGTAAAAAAACTTCAAATGTAACCCAACATACATATTTCCAAGCTAGTACAAATATCCGCAAATTCCGTGCCCGACAAACGGGTATAAAAGCGACTTAGGAGACCTTAACCCGTCATGTTGCCGGCCATACTGTCTCGCGGGGTGCAAGTGCCGTTACATTTACTTTCCCTCATTTATAAATGATATCTGTTGTACTGATTATAATCAGTTTAAAACTTCAAAAAACCTTCTTTAAATTACCCTCCTAAACGAAAAGGCGAAAGGAGAACTTCGGGATATTAAAAAAAATCAAATACAGAAACAAGATACCTTTTTTAAAATTTGTTTGGTCAAACAAGTATTGTAGTAGTACTTCAATGTTGCCGAATAAATCATCAATTTCATGCTCAAGTTCTGTTATGACTTAGTGTCACATTGTTTATTTGTCTTTTTCGGTTTAATTATTCCATATTTCGGCACACTGTATTCAGACCTTGATTTGGATGTTTTGCTTTTGATGTATCTAATTTAAACATTCCCTTGGTTCTACTCCGTGTTCTTTTATTATATTTTACATAAAATAATCTGCGATATTATTAATCAGCAATTTATGCAATTTCATCATCCGATGCTTCTACTGTTGGACAGTTATGAATTTTTAGCTTTAGGAAGCGAATACTAGACGAAAACTTGAACATTTTCACGGCCGCATTTAGTTACACTTCCTTTTAAATACTAATTTCGCAAAGGGATTTTAAAGGAAACTTTTAAACAGATTAAGGGCGATTGTTCCCTTTCGAAATTTCCACATGCGCACCAAACCTTGAAATAAGGGTATTAGAATTCTTGCGCATGTGTCAGCAGAAAAACATAGCCACATGAATTCTGTTTCAGTCGATGCGTAAGCGTCGCGACGCTTATATTGACCCTCCTGCGTCGGTAATAATTATAGGTTCAGCGCACGCCGGGCACACGCCGTCGTAAAATACAAACATTACAAATTTAAGTTTTTCACCGATCTTTGAGCATAGAAATTTTACGTTAAAAAAATTAGCTTGACTTGAATGTGGTCAGTTAAGGCCAATTATGAAAATTAGTCAAATTTAATTAAGAAGGAAGTTTTGTGAAACTTCGGGAAAACTATTTAAAAAATGGCCCAAAATCAACAATGGCAGGAACGTTTCTTCGGTAGGCAACTTGTAAAATGCGATACCGTGACAAAGGCTAATGATTTCGAAATCGTTTGCACCACGGATGTTCTTAGAAACATCGAATTTACGGGCATTTATTTTTCGTTCGCAAATATTAAGTTACACAGCGACGAGTTTTCAAAAAAGCTTAAAGACTTTTACGAACGCATCAACGGGGAAAAGTGTAACGATGGTAAAAGGTTCGAACTTGTGCAGATTGTACTTTGGGCTAACAACGATGTGTACAGTGATTTTGAACAAAGCCATACTGACAGTTTGCTGAATTTACCTTGGTTTGCTCTACCTTTCAGCGAGATCGATTTAAAGGTAAGCAATTTAAAGACAGTTCTTGGGGATGAATTTATCTATTTTGCTTTGCAACCTTCCCCAAGAAGGCCATATAAATCCAGAAACAGTAGTTGCCAATACTTTCAGACGTTTCAGGTCCCTACATTTCGTTCCACAGCGTAATTTTTAAATTAATTACGAATTCCAAAATTAGCGTAAAGCCATTCAGCATGTATATTAAACAAAAATTTTAATTAAACTTTTGCCCGAGCACTAATTCACCCAAGAAAGAAGCGAATTTACCTAAGAAAAAGAAAAACCGAGATAATTCAGAGTTATAAAAACTTTTTCTAATTACCGAAATAAATATTTATGTCCCGTCTGGCGTTTGTAAAATTTATACCGTGACGCAATAATAAAACAGGGAGGACGTTTAAAACAGTTTTACGACCGTCACCTACTGCTACGACCAAGTAATTCTCGTAAAGTTCAAAAATTAAACGGTTTTAGTGAACGTTGGTGCTTCCCCGAATTTTCGAATGGCTGCGTGTCTCATCGTCATAGTAATTTTTAAACGTCTGTTACGAACGTGTTTAATTACAAACTTATTAATGGGATTAAAACACGGACTTTCCGCACTCTGATAATTATGTTATAAAGTTTGGTAATTAAATAAAAAGTTTAGGGTGATTTTTTTTATTTCGTGGATGTGCGTTCATTCACATTTTGTCTATTCAGCTATAAAACGACATGAACTCATTAGTAAATTTGATATAATTGAAATAAACAAGGAAAACCGTATGCATTAAAGTTTAATTTCAGTAATGATTTTGTAACAAGAGTAAAAATCAGCAATTTATTTAAAAACCACAATTAAATTAAATAATTCAATTTAATTAATTCGATGTACAATTGAATTGAATTACTTAATTACTTGTAATTGTATCATCGAATTAATTTGTAAAACAATGCTAAATACTTAATTACGTACGCTAAATTAACAAACTAATTAATTCAAATTAGTTCATCATTCAACATAAAATTAATTTTACTCTCCAAAATGTCAAATTAAATTAATCATATTTATGATAAACAAATTATTAACGGATTTGGCATTTTTATTAAATCAGCGTTTGTTTTTTGATTCAAATCCGAAGTATTGATTTCTTTGAATTTAGAATACTAAACTACACAGATTTTTGTAGCAATTTGCCTCCTTTTTAAATTATGTAAACAATAAATTTAGCGTTAATTAAAAGAAAAACCTTTAATGAGAACACTTTTTGTTAAACTTTTAGTAATGCTAACTTCGATAATTAAAGTTGTCCAAACTAAATAACTTCTAAAAATAATTAGCTAACTAAAACAGTAGAATTAATTTTGTTTAATTTCTAATTAAAGGTGTTGGAATTCATTTCACAGAAGTTGCCCAAAATCTCTGAATGATTTAATTAAATTGAAGGTGAAAATATTTGTTGTTCAAAACGAATACCAAAACATTGCATTAAAATTATATAACTATTGCCCAAATTAAACATTAACGCTTCGTTCGTTTTGAAGGTCAATTTCGAAGTCTTTCAATTAAAAGAATTCTTTGATCGAAAACCTTATTTTCTGCCAATTGTTCTAAATTCTTATTAAAGCTACCTTCAATAATAGCTACAGTTTCTAAAGTTAATTATATTACTAAGACAAAGGCATTATGTAATTAAAGTATTAATTAACCAAGGTTTGGGAATTAACTATTTAATTGAGGTTTACCAACATTCATAAATTTAAATGAAATTAAATTGAATTAAGATTGAAAGTGCAAATATTTTTGTTTATTCAAAATGCGTACTAAATCGGTTCATCACAAGTATTAAAAGGCACAGATTAATAAATAATTAATACTTCGTTCGTTTTCAAGGACAATTTTGAGATTAATTTTTCGATTTAGAGTTAATTAAAACAAAGCTCTGAATAAAATTTGTTGTAAATTATTATGGGTTCTTATTAAGGCTGCCTTCACTGATTTCCACAGAAATAATTTCTTTGAAAAATATTTAGTTTGGTAAAATAATGAAATTATTTAATTACCAATAAATTATTAAATAACCAAAAGTATCTAATTGAGGTTTACCAAAATTTCTGAATAATTTGTTTGTTTAAAATGAATACTAAAGCAATTCATTAAAATTAATAATTCTTGAAACGGGCCACATTAATAATTAACACTTTGTTCGTTTTCAAAGTCAATTTGAAGGTTGATTTACGATCTTATTTAATTTGAAAAGTTTTGATTGAAAATATGCTGGGTAAATGGTAAAAATCCTTATTAAGGCAAACTTCAATAATAAATAAACAAAAATCCAAGTTTGACAAAGTAAATAATTTCGTTAAAAAACGATTAGCTTACTAAACTATGAATTAACCAAGTTTTGGGAATTAATTATTTAACTGAGGTTCAGCAGAATTCTCTGAATAATTTAATTAAATTTGAACGCCCAAATATTGTTTGTTTGTTTCAAATGAGTACTAAATTAATTCATCAAAATTATATAATTGTTTGCAGAGGCGCAGATCATTAATTAGCACTTCGTTCGTTTGTTTTTAAGTTCAATTTCGAGGCTGCTTCTCCCTTATTTTCAATATAGTACAATCGAGGAAAGATTACTTCCTTTTTTTTTAATAAATAGCATACGAGAGTATTAAAATGGATTGCAGTTAGAAATCTTCTTTTTTATAAAAAGAAAAATGGAAATTAATTCAGGTTCACATCAAGAAATCGTTGAATTTTTGTATTGCATTATTACTAGGACTTATTTCTTAACATCCGCTTTTATTTAAAAACAAATCTTAAAAGATGTTAGTTAACCAAGCAACCTGAATTAATTAGTTAAAGTGGGAGGGTTAATTAATTACAGTTGGATACTTAATTAATTACTGTTGTGTAGTTGGTTAGTTACAATTGGAAAATTCACTAATAACAGTTGGGGAAGCAATCAACCAATTCAATTAGAGGATAAAGTAAAAATTTATTTAAAAGAAAAGCTTTCTATTAATAGTTATAAGTTCTTATTGGGGCTACCTTCAATAATTGCCACATAAATCCAAGTTTATCAACGAAATAGTTTTTAAGTTTAATTATACTACTAAAATAATGTAATTATTTAATAAAGGTTTGGGGTTAACTATTTATCTGAAGTTCACTAACATTTATATATAATTTCGCGAATAATTTAATTAAGACTGAAACCGCAAATATTTTTTGTTTGTTCAAAATGAATACTAAATCTATTCATTAAAGTTAAATAATTATTTGCGAAGGTTGAGATCATTAATTAATACTTCGTTTGTTTGTTTTTAAATTCAATTTCGGTGTTGAATTTTTCTGATATACAGCACAACTGGGGAAAGATTAAATCTTGGTTTTTGGAAAGTAAATAACTCACGGGGGCACTAAAAATGATCTCGATTCGAAATCCTTTTTCTATTATTAGAAGGAATTAAATGAAAGTTATATCAAGAAACTGTTAAATTTTTTCATTGTTTTATTATTAGACCCTTTTTTGCAGGCAAGCGTTATTATGAAAGAAAAATCTTAAAATGTGTTTAGTTAATTTATCATCATCATCATCAGTGGTCTTCAGACTTCTGGTTGGTTTGTCGCAGCTTTCCATAAACTTTTACCTAAACATTTCTTCTTCCTTGCTCTGTAACTAGTACATTCTGTGTCATTCTGTCATTCGTGATTTGTTTGATATATTCAAGTCTTGGGTCTTCTCCTTGCATTTCTGCCTTCTATGATCGTTGTTAGTAACCCACCTCTTCTCTATGTGTTTTCTTTTTACTTGTTGTACCGACCGTCTACGCTTCCGACCCATACAGTAGGAAACTCCATCTATAAGTTTTAATAAACCGTTTCTTTGTAATTAGTGATAATGTATTCTATGTTAGCGAATTCTTTATTTGGTAGAAAGTTCTCTTCGCCATTTCAATTCTAATTAATAATAAAAATAATAATAATAATGCCTTTATTGTGTCCGCAAAATTATACATGTCAGAAAAAAAGGAAACAAAGGGCGCAGTTAAGCTACCCAGTACTCCGGGTGCTGTTCTTCCACTGAACCTAGTATTCCAGAGAAATAAATTTAAAAAAAAAACAATGAAAATAAAAATCAGGGAGCAGAGTCATACAATTGAAGTACCTAATAACGGGAATAGTATTAAAAATTATAAGTAACAATTAAGAATTAAGAGTTAAAGGGTTAAGAAGCATTTGCTTCAAGCAACTTTTGAAGCATAAATAAGGCATTTGATTGAAGTCGGCCCGAAGATTATTATAAATTTTGGTGACATAGTACAAAAAAGTTTACACGTTTCGGTTGCATGGAGAGGAGGTTTGAGAAGTCCCTTGAATCTTAAATTAAGATTATGTACATCAGTTCGAAATCGTATAGCATTAGGTATATAAATAAATAGGAGTTTTGGTTAAAATAATTTTATGAATTAAGCAAGCTGAATGTAAATATCTTCGTGTTGACGTATTTACCCATTTTAACTCCGTAAGTTTATGAGAAATATGCTGATCTTTACGAATGCCATAGATCAGCATTAAACAAGAATTCTGTACTCTTTGTATTTTGAGTTTGGCAAAAAAGAGCAGATTAGGACCGACTGAAAGCACTGAAGAACTACGGAGATATTGTTTTTGAGTAACAGTTAAGACATGTCTGCACTGGTATATTTGCCTGAGGTTAGGCTCTTTGTATACATTTAGCAATATGCAGTCGAAATCTCAACTCACTATCAATAAGTAGCCGTAAAAAGGTAGCGTTATTGATTTTTAATTTAGATTTTAAATGATTTATTATTTGATCTTTGTTCTTCCCGAACACAATAACCTTTGATTTAGTAGGATTTAATTAAAGAGGGTGTTTTTTGACACCTGGTATAATTTCTCTAAATCATGATTTAATTGGTTGCATGCTGTATGCATACTGTGTAGTACTAGGATGCAATGAGAAATATAACTGTGTATCGTCTGCATAGAAATGAAAGCTAGAATATTCAATATAGTGAACAAAATTGGAGATGTATAAAGTGAATAAAAGGGGCCCTAAAGTAGATCCTTGCGGCACCCCTTGGTTTACGGTGCGAGCAGCTGTGTGAGTATTATTTGTAATTACAGTTTGTTGACGCTCTGTGGGAAAATTAGTTAGAAACTTAATAGCGTGAGAATGCAGACCAATATAATGTAAGATGGACCAAAGAATATTATGATTAAGTGTATCAAAAGCCTTAGTATAATCAAGCAAAACCAGCACAGTTACAGTCATGTCCCCTGTCAATAGACTTAAAGATATCGTCCGTAATTTTTAACAGTGCAGTACTGCAACTATGTCCCTCTTAAAACCTAATTGTTCATGTGGTAACATACTATGTTTATTGACATGTTGAATTAATTGGGGCTCAATTATTCTTTCTAAAATTTTGAATAATATCGGAATATACTAACAGGGTGAAGATCATTCAATGAAGATGGTTGGGTTATCTTTGGTGTAGGAACAATATAAGCATGTTTCCAGATCTTAGGATATACTGCATTTACAAAGAATGTTATATAAGATATCAAAAATGGACAGCAGTGCTTAATTACTTTTATATTTAATTCGTCATATCCTGTTGTATTAGATCTATCTATTAATTTACTGACCACATCTTCACCAACAGTATAAAACTGCAACTCACTTTCTGCGTCCAATGTACAGCGGTTAGTTGGATAAAAATTAATTAAATTTTGATTTGTAGTAGCTTTTGGAATAGAATTTACAAAATGAGAATTTATTTGATTAGCATCTGTGAAATGAGGAGGTAACTCTTTATGTTGTGCAAGTTTAATGTTTAATTCAGTGAATAATATCCACGTTTCTTTTACACTACTATTTTGAAAATGTTTATTATAGTAAGCCATTTTCTCACTTCTACATGCCACAGTTGTGTAGTTACGCAACTGCTTATAATAATTCCAATACTCAACGAATGTTTAAATCGCAAAAAAGCTCTATTGCGCAATTTTATAAGTAATATCGGTAATCCATGGAGCAGGTAGTCTGGTAAGTTCTGATGCTTTAAATGGCGCATGCAAATTTAATAAAATTAATATATTTTCATTTAAAAACTGTACCTTTTCATAGATACTCTGTAAATCATAAATATTTTTCCACGGAATTGGCTGAAAATCACTATAAAACTGTTAATAATTAAAATCTTTGTAGTTTGTAACGACAGATCAATAAAAATACCAATTAGGGTAGGCTGTGAAATTGAATTATTTTGAATTGGTACTTTAGCCACATCCACAGAATGCCAGTTTATAACGTTTGTAATTTGACATTTTTATTGTACACAAAGTTTATAACCTTAAATTGAAACTGAAACAAAAAAATGAAAAAATTATTAATTTACGATATTGAAATTTACATAAAACTATAGGAGTTGTTGAAAATGTTGTCCATTTACGTCTAAACATAAACGAATTCTTCTTTGCAATCCAGCAAAAACATTGTGTAACATTTGAGCTGAGTTGTTGAAAAAAAATGAGGGTTTTCACTTGACCACCACCTCATATTCTGTGAATTGACATATCCAGAAAGATAAAACCAGGCCGCATCAGAAAAAAAATACAGTGTTCAGAGCTGCTTTATTGTTGAGATTATTTTGAAACCAATTGCAGAATTCTATTCGTCTTGGAGGGTCTATTGGTAAAAGTTCATGAAAACATTGCAGTTTATATGCATGACGGTTTAAATCTTTTTTAGGATTGTTCGAGTTGTGTCATAAGATAAATTTATTTGTTGAACCAATACTCTAATGGAAGTTTTTGGCTGTTCATCCATAATCTGCCGGGCAGCTTCAATCGTTGCTTCTGTTCGTCTAAGCGGCGGTCCACTTCCACTTTTACGAGCGACACTGCCACTTCCTCTAAATAACTGCACAGATTTAGTTACAACGACGCGAAAATAATTGTAATTGAACACTAAATCGGGGTATTCTTCACGAAAATCAGTCATGCAGTCATGAAGTGAATATTGCCACTCTCCATTTATTCTTACGCCGGTTCGAAAGAAACATTCAATAGCTTTCGCTTTTTGATGTGTAGTGAATACCATTCTTTCACCAAATAAAAAACTTAAAAAATTTGACAAGAGCGTTCAGTTTTAAATTTTCATGTCAGAAATGTCATATTGTGGATGTGGCTAAAGTACCAATTCAAAATAATTCAATTTCACAGCCTGCCCTAATTGGTTTTTTTTATTAATCTGTCGTTATATGTAATAGTTTTTGGTAGGTTTAGCAAGCTCGGTTTTGAAAGTACAATACACAACGTTATGATCAAATATGTTATTTAAGTTAACTACTCCCTAGTCTATTATAATTTCTAACTTATTGGTAATAATGTGATCAATTAAAGAGGCAGTAGTTAATGTGACTCTTGTAGGAACCTCTATAACTTGATATAACCCAGCATTATCTATATAAGTGTGCAGAAATTTAGAAGAAGCAGCAGCAAAATTTAGTACCTAAATTAATATTAAAATCACCAAGGCAGAAAATGTAGTCTACCACTGGCATGACAGTAGAAGCAGTGGTGTCAAAAGAATCAAAAAAACCTAACATAAGAATTATCAGCTCTGTTGTTGGGCCTATAAACCACACCAAAGGCAACACAAGATTTGTTCAAAATGATACGTACCCACAACTGCTCAATATCATCGGTCTGTATCACAACGTAACTTAGATGAGACCTCCAATACATACATATTCCTCCTCTTTGCAATCGATCTTGCCGAATTAATGTAGAATTTTCAATGAAAATATTATTTAAGGCAATGTGCGATGATAACTAAGTTTCAGATATGGCCAATATATGTAGTTCGCTGACAACAAATACTACCTTCACTCATTAAATTTTGGAATTTCTCTATCACATCTTCCATCATTGGTTATTGTGCTACCAATGTAGGTACATTTTTTTTATTATAACCTTGTCCCATTTAGAACAACATTAACGTTTCTTATATTTTGTTTTCCACATATTATAATTTTAGTTTTTTTTCTGTTTAATTTCATTTCGTATTCGTTGTTAATTAAATGAAATCAAATCGAATTAAAAGAAAAGCTTTGACTGAAAATATTATTTTCTGTAAGTTCTTATTAAGGCTTAATTGCCGGGATGTTGGAGTGGTTAATGCATTCGACTACGGCGCACACAGTCTCAGGGTCAAACCTGAGTCAGCAACTGAAAATAATTGGGAACCGAAACACAGTAGTGGAGTAGAGAAGGTAGGCGGTTGTAAAAGGCGCAGCGCTTACCACACTATCCCGTACGTATATCGTGCGCAACAACCGGCGAATTAGGAGGTCTTAACCGCCCATGTTGCCGGCCATGCTCCCTCGCGGGTATTTTATTTTTACCGTTTTTATTAAGGCTACCCTCAATAATTATATACTTACTACGGAAATCCAAGGTTTTCAAATGAAATAGTTTCTAAAGGTAAACGACTAAAACAATGAAAATTTTAATAATTCAAGATTTGGGGTTAACTATTTAACTGAGATCGCGGTCGTGGCTGGTTTAGCATGCGTCTGACTACTGACATTTAAGACTGGCCCGGGTTCGATTCCCAGGGCCACACAAACACCGAAAGCAACCGACCGCTGGCCTCGGAAGGCAATGGAAAACCACCGAAGTATTTCTGCCTAGTAAGTCTTCTCTGGAGTAGAAGTGCAAGCACTTCTGTGGTTCGAAGCCCACGTTAAGCTGTAGGTCCCCAATGTCTGTAGGTTACTTGACACGCACACCATAGACATATTGAGAGAAGACTAGCAAACGGTACGCCACTCCTAGAAGAAGATTGAACTAAGGTTTAGGAACATGCATAAATAATTTCATTGAGATTGATGTGCAAATATTTATTGTTTGTACAAAATAAATAGTAAATCAATTAATTAAAATTAGATCATTATTTGCAAAGGCACAGGTCAATAATCTCAACACTTTGTAAGGTCAATTTTGAGATTAATTTTTTGCTTTAGGGCCAGTAAGAGAGAGGCTTTGTAAGTGTTATTTTCTGTAAATTATCATGTTTATACGGCTGATTCGAAAGTATTGTCATTAATTTTAAGGGTAGGTGGAGCATATCAAATAGAAGAACTTTTCTCAATAAACCATGTGTCTCAAGTAAACGGTAAACTCAGAAAAAAATTTAAAAGACCAATACAAAAATTGTTTTGGGGACAGGAACAGGTTCTGTTTACATTCAAAATTTAAATTTATCAATCGGCTTTCTTGTCCGTACTGATAAAAGCCTATGTGTGTGTGCCCAGTTCATTGTTCGCTCGATTGCTCAGTTGTAAGAGGGCTAGGCTTGCAAGTCCCGGGTTCGAATTCCTACGTCGGTGGAGATTTTTTCTCGGACTCCTGGGATCGGTACTAGGCTTGGTGAGACAATTCACAGTTGGGCTTAGTTACCTGTGCTCTACTGTGGTTTATGAGATAGAGTAACAATGCCACTACTTACACATGTAGTGCCTAAAGGCGATTCCGAGCAGATTGGCTATACACGCGTAAAAGAGATACACAGAAAGAAAGAAAGAGTTTACTAAAAATGATCTTGCCTAGAAATCATTTCAGTTACAAAACAACATGAATGAGAGAAAAATAATTCATATCAAGGAATCCTTGAATTTTTTGATTAGGTTATTATTGGAAGCTTTACTACAGGCATTGTTTTTTTTAGCAAATATTATTTAAAACGATTTAGTTAATAAAGCAACTGTAATTAATTAACTAAAGTTGGATAATTAATTAATTACAGTTGGAGAACTAATTAATTAGAGATGTGTAATTAATTAATAACAGTTGCCGAATTATTTAATTAAAAGTGGACCCTTAATCGATTACAGTTAGAGAAGTAACACCAAATTAAATTCGAGGACGAAGTAATCAAATTCAATATACCTATTAACAAAATCACATTTGCAATTCTTCGAATTTTATAATTACAATCAAATATCGTACATTCATGAAACCCACTACAAAGTTTTACACATTTCATTATTTAAAACACCTTTGTCAGATTTTGGATTAAATACCTATTTCATTTTTTTCGCTGTCAATTTATACAACCCAATTTATTCTTAATGAATTTAAATTTAAACAGTGAATAATTTTATATTTAAAGTAGCCATTTATTGCTGTTTTGAAGAGCTAAGGCAAACTTTAATGAATATCCTGAGTAATCTAATCTAACCAATTGTTATCAACATGCACTCTTCATGCAAGACATGCACTTGCGTTTAATGAAATGAGCTAACTGTTTGCCGTTAGTGAGTCTAACTGAACAATTACTTAGTTACAAAATTGATTAATAAAATTTATGACGCCGATTACAGAAAATCAGCATATTTATTAACACTGATCAACTAATTAGTAATTACAAATAAATTACTTTTGTACAAAAGATACTCGAAGCTTTCAGTGGAACTGCTTAATTATTAAAACTACTTCGATTGTTACTAAATTTCTTTGCACTTTAGATTTAGTTTGGAAGGTGGCTCTGATGTTTCTGCCTTTTACAGACCTTGCTTCCTCAAAGGAAGTAGGCATTATTTAACTAAACACATAAATCTGGCGAAAGAAGGAAATTAATTAAGTAAGTAATGTTAAGATTTAATTTGCTGTAGTTGCAATTAATTAGATTAAATACCTAATTAACCTAATTAGGTACTTAAGCTTATTAAATTATTGAGGTACTTATTATAATTAAAAGGAATAGTATATGAACATAACATTGCAATACAAATAAATCGTCGAACGTCCATCCGCATTAATTACTACCTTTACACGTAATTTCGTTAGCTTTTCGTAAGTTTAAAGGTTTTCTTGTATTTTTAACCGTGCAAGATCAAGGAAATAGTTGTTAAATATACCGGACAGAGTGTGAAAGTTTTCATTATTTTTGCTTTAATGCCAAGCGATCAATCATTATACGTTTACGGAAACGTTTATTCTGTTTTAACAGCCTGTTTTTAATTCTGAGCCCGCAGGCAGGTAAAAAGCTCAGACTTTTTCTTGAACTTTTTACGTTGTAAAGAAACAGCTTCATAAGAACCCTAATTAAATTTAGTACTTTACTAGTTTTAACCTCTTAACGCTCTTGGTTGCTGGCTAGTTGTTAAAATCATTGATGAGTTCTTTTATTTTGCTTTTTGTTTTAAATATTGATTGTACAGAAAATGAAAGTGGCGTTTTAGTAAAAACAACATGAAGGCTAATAAAAACTAGCTTTTCAAATCAAAGTAAAGTTTAGGAACAAACGTACTGATTTACTTTCATCAAGGTTAATTTGGTTGATTTGAGCTTTGTTAAGTATGGCCTTTAGTATTGGGACCGACTCTTTTATTTGAAGAACGGCTTGATAAAAGTGACTGAGGAACCATTTGCTGTTTTATACATAGTGGTCGATATTTTCAGCTCATATTTAAATTTTAGGTTTTAATTGTCCTGGTAATATCGTATATTTTTGTATGTTTCTTTACTGTGCGAAATCTAAGCATGTGGGTGCCAAGGATTTTAACGTGCATCGAATTCTGCGGTCATTTAGCACTATCCGACTGGAATCTCCACTGAGATTAAGATTGATCCTGGTTCGATTCCCAGGGCCACACGTACACCTAAAACAACCGACCGCTTCCCTCGGAAAGCAATGGCAAATCGCCGAGGTATTTCTGCCGAGTAAGTCTTTTCTGGAGTAGAAGTGCTGGCACTGGTTCGGAGCACACGTTAACTAAAGACATATGGAGAGAAGACCGCTACGCCCTGTAAAGGGCACGCCACTTTAAGAAGAAGAATTCTGCCCTTAACGCCATCGAGACCGACTGTATATTCTTGTTATACACATATAACATTACACACAGCTATATAGTTTTATGACATTGTAGTTTAAACACGAGTGTATCAAAATTCGACCGAAAAATTTTAATGATGATAGACGGGGGGGGGGTCAAGGGGAGTGACTATTTTAAAGGAACCCCGGGTTGCTATCCTGCGCAAGCGATCTTGCAAATGTTATTTAGAAACGTTTTGAGGTAGGCAACCAATTAAACCATGCCACTGAATCGAACCAAATGTTAGCGTAAAATATTTCAACTGCAGCTACCGGTTGCAACCTCTGACCTACAATCTCTCTAAAATATGAACAACAGAATATCTATAGTTTATTATACTTAAATTGATTAAGAAAGCTTTGGAACCATAATAACTAAATGAGAGTCTTGTTGGGTTGAACAACGTCATTGCTGAGGTAGAAGAACTCAACGTTTCGATAACTACCGTTAATGGCTCCATTAGGAGCTGGAAGAGGACTGAAAAGCACGAAAGTGGAGAGGCCAACGCCAGAAACGAAACCCTTTTCCAAAAATTGAAAAGAAACAACGTATTTATACCAGTTGTTGCCGTGCAATCGAATCGCTGATTGTTGTTTATGGTGAAAAGGGGACTAATAGTGAAGATAGACTTTATATTTTAGAAGGAGGATAGCCAGTGTCGATGTTCAGGATGTGAGCGGTCTTCAAGATTTCGACGATCTGGAGGACTTTTACGTTTGAAACACTAAGGAGATGCAAGATGATTTTTCAAACACGTGTTATGGTCGGTACCGTGATAATGTTCTTCTTCTTCTTCTTCTTCATCTTCTCTTATATTAGGCACACTGCCTATTTTTCATCGCCCATCTATGGCGTGAAGTCTGTTGATGATTTCCAGCTCACTGCCCATCTCTTCTCTGGTCTTCCTGGGTTTCGGTATCCTTGTGGCTTCTAATCTCTTGATATTTTGATTAGCCTTACGTTGCTTCTTCTACTAATATGTTCGTCCCAGTATTTTCTTCTCTGTTTTACAAACTCTATTCAGCAAATAGAAAAATTTTGAAGAAAACTTGATCTCAAACATCACTTATATTTCCAAATACGTATGCGTACAGAGCAGTCAATATACATCAAATCGTGGGAACAAGGAACGCTGTATGCATTGTGATGATTAAGGTTGAAGATGTTTATTCTTTGGTGAAGAAAGTATGCTTATTCGTGTGGTGTGATTCATTATCGTTGCCATCCTATTAAACCTACTTCAACTGCGTGCAACTCTTGAAGTATCGTAGTTGTCAATCTCGCCCCTGACGATAAAATAGATGTTGGTGCGAAAAGTCGTACCAGATTTCGCCCTAGGAGATCGTATGGTGATGGTCGTTGAATTATTCACCCTTGAAAGCAGTAGCAGGTGTGCTGATTTCGTACCTGACTGTGATATCGAGTTTTCGAAATTCATTCGGGCTCTTACTCCACTTTCCATTCCTTTTTTTTGTGGCAACAGCTGGTTAGAGTGAATGTCAAGTCTTCTCACCCTACTTCCACGACGTCTATGGTAGCACTAAATCTGTGCTGCCGTCTTAGTAACTAGACACCCCCGTCAGCAATAATAACTGTCAAAATTCTAAGAATAAAAGCTGTAAGCGAATTCATGTAACTACATCCCGTCCACGAACTTATGTAGTACCCTTGCCCAGTATTGCTGGCCATTATTGGAGGTTGGAGTTCTTGGTAAATCAAGGTTAATGGTGATCTTCTCCATGTAACAAGCGGCCTATTAAGACGAGGAAGCTATTCATGCTGTTCCAAAGAAGTTCTCTGATGGCAAAGAAGGACGGAGGGAGGACGAAAGCTGGGAACACGATTGTCGATCACCCGGTGTAAGCATCCAATCGTCACGCCCTGTGGGAACCTACGCCAGGTATAGAGAGTTTGTTTGACTTCCTTTCTGCTGTTGTTTTTCCTGAGATCAAAAGATCTCCTGAGAATGTGGAGGACACGCTTTAGCGATTCTACGTAACGGTTCTTCCATATTTTATGCGACATGCCTTACCTCTGTAAATTAATTCTCAAAACTACGGCCTTCTTCTTTTCCTTTGTAAATCAATAGCCTGTTATTACCTAGGTAGATTTTCTAAAAACCTTTTCGAAGCCCATTTGATGTTTGCTTATAAAGATTTAGAAAACTAAGCAGTTTTCAATGCAAGAAGATTTAAGTATTTCTTTAAGCTCTTATCCTATATTAACTAGGTAGAGCGAAGGCGAGGCGAAAAATCTATACTGAACATTACGGAACTAACGACTGCCAAAGTATCTTAGATTGCATGGCAATGAGAATCCTAATCCATTTCGTTTTTCCATCCGGCATCAGAGAAAAGGACGTGTTCTTCTGGGTATTGAGTATTATTACCATGTTGACTACCGTTTGTTCAACTCTGGTTAGAGCAGCTCGCATCGTCGCCTTTGAGGGTACTACCAGGACTATATATGGACTGAAATGTGATGACCCTCCGTACCGAAGCTAAATTCCCTTAACCAACAGGATTTTATAGACCTTATGGATCTTCTTGATTAAATTCTCTTCTAGGGAATTCGGTTTCGTGAAGTCCTGAACTTGGTCTTCACAGCCTCTTACAGCGTACGCGGCGGAAAAGGCAATCTGACGGTAAGCTAAGCTGTCAAACAACCACGCCTAAAGCTGTATTGCTGAAAATATTAACAGCTTTTTACATGTCTAGAGTGACTATAAGCATCTGTTATTTTTTAGTCATGTCCTGGTATCCAAAGAGGCATAAAGGATTACTGTGTTTTCTGCGTCCTTTAATGTCTCTGGTGCCGTTCTTCGATTCGGATTTATTTGTAGCCGTTTCCTTCCATAAAATGCCGAGATATTGGTTAGTAGAATTCTAATACATAATGTATGTTTGTTCCCTAACATAAATACTTGCTTGGGGTTTATTGACTGATTCATATTATCCAGTAAAATAAAAATAATAAGAAAAACAAGGGCATTTTAGATTAAAATAACAAAAACGGTTCAAACCAAATGAAACCTTTAACAAACCATTTTTTTAACTTAATTAAAATTCCGGTGTAAGTTAGCCTTATACTGCGGTAGTTAGTCTCGTTTCCTAAATATGCTGTACGGATTTAATTAAATATGAAATACCCAGGACCTAGCGTCCCAATTTTTAAAATGTTGACCTTGGATGATATTACATCATTTTATTTATATTTTAGAGTTCATAATTAAGCAAACAATTTGCTAGTTTTTCTTTTAGTACTAATATCAAGCTCTTATTGTTTATTCGTTTTCTAAAATTCACTTACTTTTAGTGTTTAATGTTCCGAAAAACCAAGATATCTAAAATAAAATATTAGCACTTTGAACATGAACTAAAGGTATGTAACTGTTAATTAGAAATTTAAGCTGTGTATGATAAATTTCACGAATATCTTTTACTCATTTACGAGGTCTTTAAAAAAAAACTTTACATAATTAAACTATAATCAAATTGTAATAACGAATGATTAAACTAACCTTTTTTTCAGTGCACATTTCAGATAAATTATAACAGGTTGTTTTGAGATTTGTTGATGAAATATTTAAGTTGATAAATTTTAAAAGTAACACTTCTGTCTAAAGCAACCCGTGAAAGCATTCAAAATAGAAAATGTTACGCCCTTTAGCAAGTCAGTTCACAAAAACCGTTTAAGCAAATAAATTTAACATATCACCACCCATTCACATTTAGCAATCTGATTTTTAAATAATGAGTCGACCCCAATACCGAAGTGATCAACCCGTTCAAGCCCAAATCAACCAAACTGACCCTCATGAAAGTGATGAAAACTCATTAACTATTTAATCTTTTAGTTGAAACCTTTCGCCCTTTTTTTAGGCGTTGCTTGTTACTGAAATAGCAGGAATACTTAATTAGGGAAATAAATTAATTAAGTAATTAGCGGTTGCTTGTCTAATCGATTTCGCTGTCGGGGCAATCCCTGAAAGCTATCTTTTTGATTTTTATCAGCAGCTTTGTGCGTAAGATTTACTTGTATTCGTTTGGTTTTCATTAAAACCTCATTTTGTATAATTAATTTTTAAAACAAACAACGCAAGTGAGATGATCATTGATTTCGTCAGAAACTAAGAACTTTGATAGGTTAAAATTAACAAGGCACTAAACTCAATTGACCTTCACTAAGCGGTTCCCTTACCAGGTGAAATGCTGAAGAAAAAAGCAAAACGGTCCCCGCCTGCAGGCGCAGAATTTAGAACAGGTTGTTAACACAAAATAAACTGTTTAGTAAACCTACAATGATTGATCGCTTGATACTGAAGAAAAAATGAAAAATTTCAGAAACAACAGAAAATTTAACGAACGATTTCACCCTGCACGGTTGAAAACAAAAGAAAATCAACTTTTAAAACGACTCTCAAAGGCCGTATAAAGCTGGGTTACAATTATTAATAAAAATCGGGGCAATTTCAACCACTAATACAAATGAATTAGTCATGCTTTAAAAAAACTAGTTTAATTTTAATTGGAATATGTAATTTACTAGTTTTAGTTAACTAACTCCTAGCTTGATTAGTTCCTTAGCTATGACAGATTAGCTTCTGACTGTAATTAACAAGTTCATGATATAATACCTTGCCTTCAACTGCCCTCCAAATTCTAGTATTTTATCCTACAAAGCTATTCGTTGCATAAAATCAAAGCCTGAAACTTATTTTTATAGAATTAATTTTTTAGATACTTCACCTTATTAAAACGGCTACCGCTTGTTCACCAAATCACCAAATTCAAGAGTTTTAATATAAAACCCCTCGTTTAAAAAAAAAACCGACAAATTTACACCACCCGCTCGTATAAGAGCGCGGTCAGAGCTGCCTTATTATTAACTCTTACCACAGCAACCAACATAAAATGGTAGCATCTATACTTTTCTTCTTCTTATAGTGTCTCTTCTGCCGAAGATTAGCGACCATCACTGCTATTTGAATTTTGGATGTGGCTGCTCTCAACAAATTTCTTGTGTTCGCGTCATACCACTCCCGAAGGTTTTTTAGCCATGAGGTCTCCTTTTACGTTGAATTTTGCGTTGCATTATTAGCTGTTGTAATCGATAATTTGAGTTTCTTATAATACGGGCGAAGTATTCAAGTTTTCTTTTCTTCCATCTCAAAGTTTATTACATAATTTCTTGGTAGCATTTCGCCATACGAATCTTAAGATTAAGATTTAAGTTACGATTGCTCAGTACTGGTCTCATCTTTATGAATGCGTTTCGCGGCAGCTGTATTCTGACCGTAATTTCTTGTGTTATATCCCACATCTCGTTTAGCCAACATCCTAAATATTTGTAAAATGATTGTTTCAAGTTCCATGGTGTCAATGTAAATTCTAATGGCGTTGTGGTGGCTTTGCTTAAGAATGATCATAATATTGTAGTCTTAGATAGCCCTTTTGCCCTGTTCGCCTTGTTTGTAGGCCTTCAGGGGTGTCCGCTATTAGCATCATTTGTTATACATACATACCACAGGTGAAGGAAGACAGAAATACCATAACTTAGATTATAACATTGTGAGACAGAGGAATGGCCAGAGTGAAGTTAATTGGTAATAGTTTAATTGTCTATTTGATCTGTTAATATTATATCCTGAGGTAGTTTGCGTTTGAGCCTGATGTAAAAGTTCGTTTTAAAGAGTTCATAATAAACTGCGCCACAATACGCACTTGAGTTAATGATAAACTTTTCCGCACATGTTTTGATAAACTGGTCGATTGGTAGGATGCCTAGCTCTTCATGCAACTGTGTATTACGAACATACCAAGCTGCGTTCACAGCAATTCTTAACACCTTGTTTTGAAAACGTAAGTATCTTCTATATAATTTGTTTTCAAGGTATTACACCAAATCGGAGATGCATGTAAAGCAAGAGGTCCTAGCAAGGTTTTGTAAAGTAAAACTGTGCATTCAATTTTTATGGTAGATTTTCGAAGAATGAGCGGATATAGTTTCCTTAGCCTATTGTAATTCTGGGTAAGCTTTTGGTTCATATTGTAGTAAAGTGGTCGATACCAAAAAAACATGTAAAAACATCGTCATAATAAATGAGTTAAATAAGTTAACATTTAGCTGTGGTCTGATATAACAGGTTGCGCAAATTATTACAGAGTAAGAAGTAATTAAGTTTGTTTAACAACTAAGGATGCACCTGCATAAATATGTGTCATGCGAACATCTGGTTGGATTATGAATCATCTCAATGTCTTACGTTATTCGTAAATAAACGTGAAATGACTAATAAACACCTGCACTAAATAACACGAAAGACCATGACTCATGTTTATGTAACGAAATAATTAATGACAAACAATGTAAACAGTTTGAGCAGATGTTAAGAATCTTGGGAGTATAAATATAGGAACCCTGCTATAGGGAAGTCAGTCTTTTGATAGAGTCTTACTACGATGCCTGATTAATCACTCAGACAAGAGACTCTACCAGGACCAACTCTGGTAGTAAACCAGGAGTTGGATTAAATATTCTTTACAACATTGTTATCAAGATGTGTGCGACTCTAAAGATGTTCGCGTAAGATTAGTGTTTGTTATTGTAATATAATATTAGTGTTTTGTACGCTGTATTGAGCCGTTCATCCAGTTAGGTATTTGGATTTCATTTGTTGAATAGTTAAATAATGTTTGTATTTAAAGTTGTAACAATATATCTGATGTTAGTTGGACGTGTACTTTAATATAGCCTCTTGCAAAAGCAAAACATAAACACTCGTAATGAAGTTGCTATAAGTCTCTACCATCATAATCAATAAATGCAAAAAGCACTTCGTTACAATATGGCATTTCCCGCTTAATCGAGTATTTAGATATGTTCCCAGATGTTTGACTGCGCTGTCTTTAGAATTCCAGGATATTTCTTTGTTTTTAATTTGTATGCAGGCAGGATTGCTGAGTTTTCATAAGGCAAAAATTTTGGCTTGGTTTATTGTAGTGTTCCAGTATTTCAACCATGACGAAAGTTTGTTAGCTGCATGCCGAAGTGTTGCATCATTAAATTCTCAACTTGGGTAAACATAGCGGTGTCATCCGCAAAGATAGCTACTGTTGCAGTAAGTTCTGGCAAGTCAGACGTGTAAATGTTGCAGAGGGCTGAATATTGCCTTGTGCGACTTCAACTCGCGAATTTTCGGTTTCAGATAGGATTGTATTGACTTTGACTGCCAAGATTCTATTTTTTGAGGAACAGAAAATGATTACCTTGAGATATGTAGGCATGTCAATGTCCAAGATCTTCGCATGCCTGTGCGACATCTAGAAAGATTGCTGCAGTATACTGTTTGTTTTGAAATCCACGTTCGACAAGTTCACTGATTTTCTTGTAGCTGATGGCTTGTTGAAGCCGAATTGAAATTTGTTGTATCTTCAGATTTTCAATATTGTATATACGATTAATCGATTGCGAACGACCTTTTCAAGAAGTTGTGACAATGACGTCAGCAGACTTATATACCTATAGCTACTTGTTTTATTTTGTTTTTGGCTGGTTTTCCGGTCATTAGAATATGGGCATGTTTCCAGGACTGTGGAAAGTAGCCTAGTATCATGCAGGCATTATAAGTAGAGCTTAGATAAGCTATTGCCTTGTGAGGTGTTTGAGAATAGTATTGGTAATTAGATGGTGACCAGGAGTTTTCCTTTCTGGAAGTTTTTATATAATGTTCATTGGGAGAAGTTGCATGAATACGGTCTGGTATTGACACTTTTCTTTCAATGTCGTTTATAATTTGTGTGTTGTGAATAGACGTGCAAATGATTGTAGGAGTGAAAGTAGGTATTTTCTGAGTCTGTACTGTAAATAACACTATCGGTTTCTGTCGACAGCGCGGGAAATTCTTATTTTTGGCTTAAGATTTTTTTAGTGGTTTTCCAAAGGTCCCAATCTCCTGAACTGAATTCAGCTAAATGTTTTTTGTATGTATTGATTCTTAAGTTGTAAAGTTCTTTGCCATTCGCGTCGAATTTGGCTTTTCATTTTAATTAAGTTGATAATGTATCTGGGAGGATAATTGTAGTAAAACGGATAGCTGCGACTTCGAGTTGTACAGGCTAATTTTACACAGTCTTCTATTGTTGAGAGACAAAATATAATGATCCGCTTCTTGTAAATAAGTGTAAACCACAAAACATTAAACCTTAGTATAAACTACCGTCATGTATATCGACCACCACCAATATGTCGTCGCTACTGGCCGACTGTGGGTATCATCTGCGTAGCGAATGTTGTTTATTATTTCTTCGTTTATTGTGATTCCTTTATCACATTCATCCAAGGCTTCCATAACAATGTCTTCAGCATATAAATTAAAAAGTATCGGAGAGAGTACGCATCCTTGCCTTACGGCCCATCTCCAGTTGTTTCACCTTCTACCTACTACCAAGTATAGGTTCGCTATTAGCATTATATCTTTATCATCTAACCCAACCTTTTGTAGTAATGAAATTAACTTATCATGTCTCATTCGGCCAAAGGCTTTCTTATAATCGATAAGCTCTATGTACACGTCTGTATTTAAATCCATGCATCTCGCACTAAAACATGCATACCGAATAGAGTGCCTAAACCATGCCTAAAACCAAACTGAGGCTCCTCCAAGTATTCCTCACGCTTCCTATAAATGCGATTATGGGTTATTTACTTTTAGGAAAAGTTTTAACAAGTTCCAACTTGCATTGATTCACATTACCTTGTTTTGGTAGGGTTGATTTGAGCCAGTATTTTGGCATATGCCCTGAGTTGTAAATCTTGTTGAATAATTCAGTTAGTATCATCAGATTTTCTTCTTCTATTAATTTTAAAACCTCTGAATGGATGCTATTTTTTGATCCAGGTGTTTTTCCTGACTTGACTTGTTTTGTCACTTTCTTAACTTCATCTTTAAGAATACTCGCCTTGGATTACTTTTTAATTCCAACTCTTTTAATCAAGTGTTTTATTATCAAACAGTTCTTTGATGTATTTTGTTCCAAAGCTTTCGGGATGCTTCAGCTTTTCCATATCTAATTTCGAAGAATTTTTACTGTTCTCTAAGTCTGACAATCATAGAGCCCAGGAGTACCACGTGGTCTAATGCAAGTCCGCTCCAGGGTAAGTATTAACACATCTATTGCTCATAATAATGAAGTCTATTTGATTTCTTATGATGTGTCCTTCATTGTCTCTTGGAGACTTTCAGGCGTAGAATCTACTAGCTGAAAGCATAAACTGCCTATTTAAAATAGTCATATCTTGCTCAGAACAAAATTCTATCGACCGGTTTCCTCTGTCCAAGTCCATAGTTACCAACTATACCGTCAACGACCCCCGTTCCAACTATCACATTCAGATCAGCCATTATTTTATTAACCTTAGTTTTCTTGGTGTGTTTTAATGCTGCTTTTAAGTCATTGTAGAAGGTTTCTAAAATACGAAGGCGTTTTTTTAAGTTATCTACCTAGCCATGAAAATGACGCCAAACAAAAAAATTGTTTGGTTGTCAAGCTGTTCTAAGTTCTTCGACAAAATTTTGTGCGAGTTCGTTGCCTTTTGTAGTTTTTACGATTTTTTTCCCGACCGTTTTTTGGGGCTGCGAGAGAATTTTGCTTATTAAATATATGGAAACGGGGTCCACAATTACAGTAATTTTCTTTTGGTTTTCCTCTTTTGTCAATTGTATTTCACTATTTCATATTTACGTCACTTTGACAGTAATATGTCAAATGAAATTCACTATTTATGAAAACTCTTTCACGTTATTGCAAATGATTTTCTTCTTTTTTTAAAATTTAATAATAATAATGTGAAATTGATTTGACAAATAAGGAAACGCTTCTGCCAAAAAAGGAAATAGTTTGACAAACACAGCACTCTGTTTAATAGAGATAGGAAATAGTTTTGAGAAATAGTGAAATACAATTGACAAAAGAGGAAAACCAAAAGAAAAACACTGCAATGGAGGGGTTTACGGAAGGACGGTCCAAATCCTGAAGCAGGTCATTAGAGAAAAACGCCAGAATTCGTGGGGAACCAAAACTTTGCTGTTACATGAGAACTGCAGAGTCTACAAGGCTCGCACAGTTCAAGCTATTACCGAAAGCTGCGGATTCACAGAGTTACAACATCTACCCTAAGGCCTTGATTTAGCATTCTGCGACTTCTTTTTGTTCTAAAATCTAAAGAAAGACCTTTGGGGCCGAAAATTTTCCTCAGATGACGAGTTGAAAGGCACAAACAAAATAATTTTTTTTTGTATGGAATGAAACAACTCGAGAAGCGCTGGACTAAGTGTAGTAGTGTAGACGGTAGTTATGTTGAAAAATGATTGTATTTGAAGCTCTTCAAGTTTTGCTTCATAGCTAGGTAGATAATTAAATAAACTCTCTCGTACCATCTTTTCTTGCGCCGTTGGGACATAATTATAATTACACTTGGATTATGTTAGCGTGTACTGGATTTGCTTTTAGTCTAACTATAATTTTTAGATCAGAAAATGGAATAAATGAATATTTCTGTCGTAACACGTCCATTACAACGTGTATGTATGTCAAAATTTCAGTAAAATAAACCAGAGGTTTAATTTCATTTAATTAATCCATATAATCGTATGTTATTTTTGCTGAGAATTGTATACATATTTTTTTAATAGGACAACAGACCCTTCGACTGCCTTCAATAAAGACAAGAACAAGGAGAGCCATTGTACTACCTTTTTATCTGTAAAATGCTCATTTTATTGTTATTATTGTTATTGCCATACTTCCATACTTACAAAGTAACTGTCCGAAGATAAAGGAAATAAATGCGAAACGATCCCCGGAATTCTCTTGAAAACAATGTTTTAAAATTAAATTTAATGCACCGTTTGATTATAAGATTATCGTCGCAAGAAAATCTGCCTTCCGGCAAAGCAGGAAATGGCTGTTGCGAACTTAACCCTGAAAATCCGAAAAACTGTAAATAAGTAAAAGCAACTGATGAAACATCCAAGAGAGATGCCGAAAATATAACCCTTGTAATTGCCGTCCTTGATTTTAAGGACTCGCGTTTCTGCCGGGCCTAAATTCAAAACTTCATATTATTTATACATCGCCCTAATCGCCTTGTGAAATCGTATTTTTTATTTTTAATCAAGTAATAACTAAAGTTCGGAATTATATGAAATAAGCACGCTTTTACGCTAAAATACGAAGAGAATATGAAAGGCTGACATTTTTTTAATGAAGCACAACTCAAAAATAAATAAAAGCAGTAAATATAATAACATCTACTTTAATATTAGCATATTCTAATATAATTATTTTATAATAAAAAGATTAATTAATATGGAAAACCACGATCTACTGCATCACACCTAATACAAATTAAGAATAAGAAAAAGTCTTCCACTATATTAAAATTGTCAACCAACGAGGTGCCACTAGTTTCTAACCTTTTAATCACGTCAGGCATCTTCAGGTAGTTTCAAAAAATGTGCTTTGATATAATTTAATTTTGCTGCAACCCCTTTTGCTGCCATTGGCGGCATCGGCTCCATCAAACAAATCGATGATATTATTGACAACAAATAAAGCTGCATTTCAAAATGTGCCCCATCTAGTCAATACAGATTGCGGTGGAATCGGCAAATCGCAGGTGTTTTTGTAATACTCCGTACGCGAGGGTGCTTTAAAAAACACCTCTTTAACTTGGCTGATAATTTGGTCCTTTGCAGGTATCCTTTCCTTATGGTGGATTCGGTAGAAATGTGTCTGTTTGTATACGTTTCCAAAAACATTTTATGCCACAGAATATTTGCAGCTCCCATTGCTTTACATATGTAGATCTTCGAAAACCTTTTTTTGGGTGGAAGTATCCTGAATATTCGTATTCGTCAACAACAATTGACTTAAAGGTTTTGCTTTCTTCAAATTATTCACATGCATGACCGATTTTGCGTATTGCTCCAATAATAACTTCCCGGATGCAGAAACTTGTTTGTAACACACAGTACAAAATACCACTTCACCGTCAGTTGTGTAACACTTGAAGGCACTAGCCCATTCTCGCACATCATGTTTCGGCACGATTACTCGTACAAAGTTTGTACAAAACTGAAAATACTGAACATATCTTTAAAAATAAACTATTTTCCGCGGTAACTTGGAGGAATGAATGAGTCAGCTCATCCATCTGGGGTAGTATTACCTGTCTAATTATTTAATAAGAATATAAATTTAAGGTACCTACCTAATTGCCTGGCAGATTGTTATCAGCAGGAAGTGTTTTATTTAAATTATTCTTAATCTGGAAAACCCGACAATAAATGACTGAATGTTAGCTCTTAAGGTAAAGCAGGTATAAAATAGGATTTCTGTGAAAGTACTATTTTTAAATACAATGCCTTATTATTATTATTATTATTTTATCCATTAGGGACAGATGGTCTCCAAATTCGGGAACAAAAATATGGAGTGCTATTGAAAAAAATTGCCGATGACGTCATAGTGCGAAAACAAAAGACGATCGTAAACTTATAATTATCACGAAAGATGCACTTTTAAAAAATAAGGTTGACGTATCCGAGGATTTTCTGTGAAAATCCTTTTGAAATGTTTTATCGAATTTATTCACTACTTTACGAAAGCACTGTAGAATATGAATTTTCATAAAACTCCAATCTCTACTAATAACTAATAACTTACTCCTTGTTATTATACTAAATTGCATAAATCACTAATTAATTTGAATATTTAAATATATTTTAAGGGTTTTACCGAGATATACCGCGATTTGGTGATTGAAACGTAAAGAAGAAAATGCTAAATTTAGCCTTATAAACTGATTCCGTACAAAACATCTGAATTCTCATTTTATCGATTAGTAGGCTTTATTATCAGATTTCACCCCACTGCATTAGTATTCTTTAGGTATTCGAAAAATAACTTGCTTTCAATGGAATGTACGTTTTCGAAATTATTTTGCTCTTTCCTTATTAATAAGAAAGAAAATTCCTACAAAAACATGACGTTATAAATAGGCACATTCACAAGATTCGAAGTGTTTATAACATTATAACTTGCTTTGATATAAGACTTTCATAGCACCAATATAACAGTAACATAAAATTGTAAACTATAAGATTTCAAAATAAATGGAAATTAGAGTCGCTTCTTTACCTTAATATAATTCATTTGCGATTTTGTCAGACAGCAGTAGGTCATGGTTTTATTTTATTTGGTATTAAATTAATTTGTAGATTAAAGAACCTGTTGTATCATGCAAGCGGTCATGTAGTGAAGTCGCTTTATTACCGTTAACTTCGATAGTTTCGTCAGCCTTTGAACGATTAAAACCTTTTTAAAACGTGTAAGTGAACATATACAACAATAATGCTTAGAGTGCGCACCCTACGGGGATTGCGCAAACAAATAACAAAGTGTGGTAATAACAATGCAAAACGCAAAATTGATCAGCTAACGCCACTGAAAAATGAAGTCCACGCTATAACATGGAACCCAACTGATTTAATAAAAAATAACCCATACTCTCCTCTCTCAACAAAAAGATTCGGCTGATAATGATGCCACATCTGGAAGCCAAAATCACGACAAAACTCTGCTAATATTCGTGCACAAAGCAAATAATCGCAAAAAGCACAGATCAGAATATCTAAAAGTTAATCTCACTTCCCATAATATCCAGACGTTAATAAAGTGGTAGTTATAGGAATAACCTAGGCCAATTTTATACGTTCCTTAATCCTAATGACAAACTACTATCGGCAGTTATCAAAAATGTTCCCTTCTCACTAACCGTAAGTAAAGAACTTTTAACTAAAAACTTGCCGATAGAACTTGTAATCCACTTAATTAACAAAGATAAACGGACAATCCAATCAGTGCAGTTATTTTAACAGCCACAGATACAGCGAAAGAGACCTTTAACGTCAAAATATTATTTCACTCAATAGTAATAGTTCAAGTGAGCGAAAAGACTTCTAAACGTTTCTTAATTCCACAAGTTCCAGAGATACAGGCACACAAAAAACTATTGTGCAGCCAAACTGGGCTGTGTAAAATGCCAAGACCATCCACCCAATCTATCTAAAAAGCCAGATTTGCATTATTTAGAGTTTAATGATTCGATTTATTCATAAGTAATAATTAATTGTATTCGGTCCAAGTTTTTAAACTTGGTTGACCATCTTGATTAAGCCTGTAATCTTATCCAATGGAATGTTGAGTAATTCAGCAGTATCACAAATTGTATTGAAAACCAAATACGTATTTCCACAAGCAAGTTCCTTTTATTTCTAGAATTGACCATTTCTTAATGATTTACTACAAATAAGAATAATGAAGGGAGGCGTGGTGATTACTAAACTATTAGACGACAGTCTATAATTTTTTTGTTTTTGTTCAGTCTTCGATAAATTAAATAAAACTAAGTCTCAAATCCTTCTTCATTCCATGGAAGGTTTTTAAATCTTGAAAGCAAACTGGATCGCTTAAATTCGAAATTTCGAAACTAAATTTGAGATGAGACGAATTTTGTTACTAAACACATTCAAATCAGAGGGTTTGAAATCTACATAGGATTAGAATTTCGAGGCCAATATAAAAATGTTTTAAAGTTTAAACCATCTTTCTACTACTACTACTACTACTACTGCTTACTAATACAAATATCTATAATTTTCTAAAAAAAATAACAATAATACAAATTATAGGATTTTAATTTCAAACATTTAAAGCGTTTAATTAAAATTTAATAACAGTATATCTATAGCCAAGTAAAGCCAAGATCTAAACCTCTTTTAGTAACGATTTCAGATTAAAACTTTGTGTTTCAAATCTAAGATTGGACTTTGAAATGTTCAAATGCTACTTTAAGAATTCACTACAAAAATTCGAATTTTTGATTATTCTGTTTGAAAGTTAAATTTTTGTCACAAACTTTAACTCTAAAATCTTACTTTGTAAGTTTAAGTTAAAATTTTAGTCAAGAATAATATTGAGAGTTTTATTCAAGATTTAAAACCATCAGTCTCATTGTTGGTTAGAACGTTAGAAGGAATACTTGTTTACAGGAGCATCAAACTAGAAAGGCTTTTCTCTACGAACTTTTATTCGAAACTTCTGAATATTTTGCTCCTTCCAAAAAGTTTATCTTTGAAAAAGACCGTTTTCAGCTCCATACTGCAATGAATCGATGAGGGTGAGAGGGGCTTCTGCAGAATTAATCGTAAAATACCTTTTACATATAAATCAAAACTAATTCAAAAATCAAAAAATCCTTCGGCTCTTCTGTAAGCTTTTTTATATATGTAGAATGTCTCCCTTAGTTATTTTCAGTTTTCATTAATTTGAAACTTTTACTTCAAATGCTATATTTCAGAACTTCTTTAAATATTTAGGAAATTCAAAAGCTTTTATGCATTGCCGTTCTAATTAAAAAGTAAATGAGAATTTATCAGAATCAGAAATTATCCATTAATCATATTTATTTAAATATTTAATGTGTTAGTACTTTCATGACATTTCACGTCGGTTTGTTTTATTACTGGAGCCTTACTAGAATTCGAGCCAGGATTTGAGCCCAAATAAAGCACAAATATCCATTTAGATTACAACGAGCCTCGCAAACGATCACCATATCAACCTCGTTCCATAAAAAAAAAATCGCTTTATTTTCCATACAACAGGAAAGTACATCTTATAACTCAAGTTGATATTATAATACACCAGAAACTCCATTACCTTACATTACCCTTCTTCTCGAGCAAACCTCATAAAGAGTGAAGGAACCGGAAAATGACAATCTGGAAACTCTTTGTTTGTTAATTTATTGAAGCTATTGGGTATTTTTATTCGGAAATCGTCGTTTATTTTCCCCAAACATTATCACCAGCACGTGTGAGCCTGCCTTGGTGTTTCTTTTAGCAATTTTCACACCCTTGGCGTTAACATAAATTTCGCTTTAGCACGTTTACGTCCTTTGTTGCCTTTCCATTTTCTTCGGGGAAGTGTTCTATTCTTTGTTTTGGTTCCCTTTTTTTCTTGGTGAATATCCTCTTGTTCCTTTGTTAATGTTAGTTGTGCGAAGATGTGTTGTGATTAAGCAATTTAGGATTTTACTCTAAATTTCGCTCAATGTTAAAATGCCCTTCCAATTTCAGTGGACCATCCACATTGCTTTTGAATCACGGTATATAAGGTTCCTTTTGCTAATTTTACCACGACTGTTAAACTGAGGGTTATTTTCAGTAAATTACAAGCCGGAAGAATATCATTTCCGCTGTAATCAGTATTACAAAATGTCAGAAAAGCATAATATTTGAACATTCTACCAGTCGAAGAGTTACTGACTGGAAGTTAAAGATGGTTCCTCGTCGTACGATATTTCTATCAGATAATGATTTTCAGGTGTAATTTAATCAACAGAATAAATAATCTATAGCTATGCTTGTCATTTTATTGCATTTTAATTGGTTCGTTAATATCCTTCGATTTTGTAAGTTGTGGTTATGGAGCATAGTATATGATTTTCTGGGAAAGCTGAGACAATTTTAATGCAGTTACAGCTTTATATGTCGAACGTTATCTGCATAGAAAACAGCCAAATGTTAACGTTATTCAATCACTACACCAGTCGATCTAAAAAGCTCTGCCCAATAGAGATCGTCCACATCGGGCATTATTGCCACAGCCCTGAATAAAGCATCTCAAATTGCAGTTGAAATGAACAGGAGTACAGCAAGCGTTCTATTGCAATGCGAGCCAAGGAATCGTTCATTACTTCCGAAGAGTCCAGCAATAGTTACCAGAGAACCACCGCCGAAAAATAAAGTCCTGCACATGATTACTTAGTCAGCAAGACATGCATGCTGGCTACATTGAACATATTTTGTGGACAGATAAAGTTACGTTCACTCTAAATGGAATGTTTAATATTAGAAATATGCTGAAATAGGTCGACGAAAATCCTCACCTTCATCAAACCGACCAACAGGTTTAGCTTACAAGAATGCACGTTTTGTCCATCATCTTACTGTTAATAAATTAATACACAAAAATTTGCAGCCAAATTATAACCTGCCATTAATTCTAAGAATAAATATGTGGTTTCAAGTGGATGGGCCACCGGTTCATAGTTTCTTCTATCAATTTACAGCAGAAAGTAGAAATTAGACAGTAACAATTGAAACTTCACTGTTTTTGTGTATTTCCTTAATTCGTACTTGATTTTTTGATTCTTCTAAAACTAAATTTATTAAGACTGCTACTATTAAAAGCGTATGTTTTAAGTACCTAATACTTATTTAAATGACCGCTTAATGCAAAGTTAAAGGCATGTAATCGAATTTATTCCACTAAACGTTTCACTGCAGGAAATAAATTGAATGGGAGTCTATTTTTAACTGGGTTCTCAACTTAACATCTGTTGGACTGTTAGAAGTGATCTGTAGTTTTACATCCTAACTTGGAACTGAATAAACAGACGTTTGGAATTACCGCACCAAATTACCCCATGCACATCAAGATGCGTACACAAACCATGGACTTATACAAACATTGAAATATTTGTAGTTTAGTTTCTAGAATCTGTACCTCAGAAGCAAACTATGTTAAGTCCAAAATTAGTATTTTACAGGAGAAGCGTTTAAAGTTTTTATTAATGAATTATGTTAAGTCACTCTGTAACTATTTGAGATAATCCTTTTAGATATTTAAAATTGTCAAAATAAGAGAAGTGTCCTTCATACCAAATAGTTCAATTTAAAAAAATACTTAGTTTTTTTTTTAAAGTGACTTAACATTATTTGGCTAAGGGAAAATATTGTTATTTGGACTTAACCGTAATGTTAAGTCCAATAAAGGAAAGTAACACTAAAGGCAAACAATGAAACTTTTATTCAAACAACCGTACAAATATTTTTTTTAACAAATGAAGGAACTATTGTTTAATCACTATCTTCCGCATTGTTGTCACCATGTGGAAGGTTAATATAAAAAGCGTGAAACATTTTTGGAACCCATTTTAATAACTTTTGTAGGTGGTTATATTTTTTCGTAGAAATACTTTTAGGTCCGTCTCTAATTTTTTCTAATTGATCGGGTATAGCTCCAGTTCGTCTCGTCCTTCTGTTGATATCAACTTGTTTAAAATCTTCTTTAAAATCTGTTTTATAAAAAACAATTCCAGGACTTTCTCTTCTTACTTGAAACTGTACTATTTGTGATATAAGAAAATCGTCCCCAGACTCATTTTTTTTTCTCATAACAAATGGCGACGAAAATCCATCACATAAGTTTTTAAAATTTAAAAAATCTTCGGTTTCCATACCAAAAACAGAGAATGGCTTTTTAGTGGAACAGAATCTAGCCAGTTGCTGCCAATCCCACGAAGTAGCTATTTTAAACTGAGGAACTTTCTTTCTTTCCCTCTCTATTACCGAATGAACCGCATCGGCCTCCAAGTGTGTGTGCCCTCTGGCAAGGACTTTATGATTTATTATATTTATGTTAGGTTTTATCTTTAATATCCAAAGGTAACACATGGCCATTAGTGCATTTCGATTTTGTGAAGGACAGTTATCTGACCAAATGCACAGCTCTGTAATGGTGTCTGAAATGCCGCATATTTCAACCCATTTGGATAAGCAAGATGCTATCTCATTCCCTCCACGTCCAGCTACGCTCTCGTTCCACATCATACAATAGGATTTTTGTAAAGTTGAGTCATAAATTACTAAATTGTACGTCCAAAGTTTTAATGAATAAAAACTTTGAGAATTTGAAAGGTCTGGGGTTGGCAAACATTTTTCTAGGTCTATCATAACTACTTTTTCAAAATTGTTCTTTTTGGAACGGTCTTTGTCTTCTGATTTCAATTTATAACGGTTACTGGCGTCTTCCAGATGTTGATCATATTGTTGTTGCAAAATAACTCGGTTTTCTTGACTATCCACTTCTTGCAATTGCAGTTTAAACCTGTCACAAATATCATAAGTGTCATTGTCAGGCGGTTTAAATGCAAAATTGAACTCATAGGTAAAAATTTCAGAATATAACCATTCTTTGGCAATACAGTCTTGACTAATATTGTTATCTGCACAGTCTTCCAAATATAAAGCATACATTCTTGTTATATTAAGGTGGTTTCCCAAGTATAGTTTCTTTGTTCTTTCCCGCGAATAGTGAGATTCGTAAGTGGGAAACCGGAAAATGTGGTTCCGTAACCTGTTACGAATTTTCTCAGATATTTTATTGCTGGGAATATGTTTTCCTCTTTTATCAGGGGATATTAAGCCACCATCTCTTTTTTTAATAATTGCAGTATCAACTGATTGCTGCGCAATGTTAAGTGTGTGTAAGAAAAATGTTCTGCATACCGTTATATGTTTGCTGACAACTTCGAAAAAGTATTTGTTAGTAAACTGTCTCTTGCCTTCACGGAAATTATTTCTTTCTCGTCTTCTTTTAATTGCCATTGCCATTGCTGTACATGAGATGCTATATACTGCCTTTTCATATCCACACTTTTGTGGTGAGTCCAAAATTGTTGGTAAATTCTTTGACGAATTTATTCATTTATAGCTTCTTTGCATTTTAACTTACACGTATCACTACAAGCAGGTTTCAGTGATTTCTTGTCAACAATGCTGTTTGTTTTCGCCGAATACTCAAATCCTGAGTGCCTTCTTTGCTTGTTTACATTTCTTTTCCATGCTTTAGGATTAGATCTTCTTTTTCTAGTTGTTCTCTTCTCTTCGTCCTTGTGGCCTTCTTCGCTGTTAGCTTCGCTCGAGGGTTCGCTACTGGTACCAATTTGCTCGTCAAAGGTTGGATCACCAACACTATCATCGCTGTCAAAATCAGTAGTTGTGTGTGTAATATTCTTTTCCGATGATAATATTATGTTATCATCTGCCGCAATGTGCTGGCGGGAATCTAAGGGGGCAACAATCTTTCTTTTAACCCTTTGCACCTTTTCAAATAATATATTACTTTCAGCAGCGAAAGAGTTAGGGAATACATCATTTGCAGACGTCGATTTTTCGGACCTGAATAGCATGTCAAGTTGTTCAGGAGTCGTAGTGTGTGTATCTTTGTGGGGGAAGCTCTGAGTAACCGTATTACCTAAAATAAGGTAATGTTTCGTATTATTTTGATTTGTTGTAATGAGGATAAACAAACAAAAACAGGATTTTTTAGAAATTAACAATTTGTCAAAAAAACAAAACAAAAAATAGAGAATCCTTTCACACGAATTTTAAAATGCTGGGGTATTATCCTGATGTATCTGATCCGGTTGCATACTATTTTCTAAAAATAAATGAAAGAATACGAAAAATGTTAAGTCACAACGATGGGATAACAGGTACACCCAAAGTATGTTATGTCCATTTCAAACACACAATAATTATTGTCATAAAGTGTAATTTAAAAGTAAAATAACCAAATAAAAGACATTAAAAAAACTGCTAACCCGGAAGTCGTTTTAACAATAAATAATAAGCAAACAGCAGTATCACTTACCATGGCTTTCTGACTGATTTTTTGGTTCTTCATTATCGTGATAAGCTTGAGAATTACGTTTATTTTGGTTTGAAACAAGTTTTAATATTTTAGCCGCCCTTGAATGCATCATTTCCTTTTTTCTTTATTACTAACACTAAAGCACTAAAAAACGCGAATGACCACACTTGCCACTTGCGAAATAATTAAAACAATGCTTTTCTATCAGTTGTCACTTTCAGACTGGCGACTACGTGACTTAAAATAGTGCAGTGTTGCAATATATCCTGAGGCAAATAATGTTATGGGGGACTTACCCGACTTTTGCTCTAGGCTACGGTGTGACTTATTAACATAGTTCAAAAGTGTCTAACTTTTTAACGGAATAAGATAAAAACAAACAAAAAATAGCAAATGAAAGATCATGTAATGTACATGGACATGACATTTTTAACTCGATTTCGCCATTTTTGGACTTGCCTCTGAGGTACAGAGATAGTACAAGAAAAACTTTCACGCCTACTTTTTGTTTTTCCAATTTTGAAAGTGTATTAATATAATTTTCAGATTGCGGATTTATAAACAATTTTCATGTAATTTCTGCTGTCTATAGGTACGTAACAATGATTTTTAGAAAAACATTTTTTAAATCTGAAATACTTTTCCCTAGTGGCTAAAGCCTAACAACTGAAACTACTTTACTATGATTAATATGTGGGTCGTTCGAAAAGTAAGGTAAATGAAAAAGAAAATGCGAATAAATTTGACCAACTTCTATTTATTTTTCAACATTGAGCTCGATATATTTTGCCCAACGGTGTTTCAAAGCCATTATACCGTTTCTCCTGGTCTGCAAAATAACCGTTCACGGCGTGAGTCACTTCATTGTCGTCGGAAAGTCAGAGCCATCTTTTGCGGCTCGGGAACAAATGAAAGTCAGAGGGGCTAAATCGGTGAGTAAGGCGGATGATCCAACAATTCGAACCTGAGTTCATGGATTTTTGCCATGGAAACCGTTAACGTGTGAACAGGTGCATTGTTCTAATAAAAGAGGTTTTTTTTGCGAGGTGCGGTCACTTTTTCTAGATTTCTTCGCTCAAATTTTGCAGTAAACCTGCTTAGTACTCTACCGTGATTATCCTTCCTTTTTCCAGGTAGCCATTAAAGATCGTACCCTGTGAATCTCAGTAACCGATGCCATGACTTTGCCGGCAGACGTTATTGTTTTTGCCTTCTTTGGAGTGGGTTGACTTCTGTCCATTGTTTTGATTGTTCTTTCGGCTCCGCTTGAAACGCTCTAAGCACACTGACGAAATGTCCATTCGAACACGTTTTGGTCTAAACTCGTCGCGCACAAAGCTTTTGATTGTTCAAATATTCATGCAAAATATTATGAACTCATTCGGTTGAAATCCCTACCATTTCTGCTATCTCCCTGATCTTAAATCTTCGGTCACTCAAAACTATTTTGTGGCTCTCAGTCACCATATCCGAAGTTGTCACATCAATTGGCCGTCCGCTGTGTGGTTTATCTTCGATACTCGTTCGGCCAAGTTTAAAGTCAGCAGTCCACAAATGAAGGGGAAGACTCGCCAAAGACACAATCTAGCTTACTTTTTATTTGGGTCGCCATTTTCCTCTTCAAAAAATAAAATTTTATCACGGCACGAATCTCCTTTCTATCCATCTACTACCAAACAATAACCATTCGGTTCGTTTGAAAGATTAAACTTATCGGTCGTGCATCCATCTCCGTGTCGTTTACTTTACTTTTCAAACGACCCAAGTATTGATGAAATAGACCATGTAAAAATTAATATTCTAAAAATCCCTACCTGAAGTGTAAAACCTCTTGTTTCATCAAAATTGTAGTTGGACAGTTCTATTGGCCGTAACAGTTGGCGCACGTTGAGCATCCACGAGCGTTATCAAAGCTTGTTTCCATTCATTGGATATAGTCGGATTCGATTTAATTTGGCATGTGGGTTTTCGCAGTATAGTTACTTGTATAGTTATACTGCTCTCTTACTACCATATGAACAAAAATTATTTAGATAAAGGGTGGCTTTGGAATTCTGAACGTACCTATCATGTAGAACCAACAACAAGCTGAACCAATCAAAGGCAGTGATTTTGTTCACCATGGCCATCCCTTATCTAAATAATTTTTGTTCATATGGTAGCTTTTTAGTGCGTATAGGCTATTAGAGCGAGCGCAAATCTTGCAGATGGCCGTTCTGAAATTTATGGAATGACTTGTGAAACGAAAAGAGATAGCATTTACTGTGTTCAGAACGGTTCAGTACATGCCAACAGTTTTAGGACAGGCTCACAACTGTTGTTGAATTTCGGAAACATTTATTTTAAGAGTGTGAAACACTGACTCTTTATGATTATTAATTGTCCTTTTCTTTTGTTTTAGGTGAGTACTTTCATGTTTTTCTGGTTTAAATCTTGAGCTTTGTGCTATTTTAAGGTAAGTACTTTTTACTAAACTAAACATACCTGTTGCTGGAAGCCTCGATACCTAATTTACATTTTTAAAAATTATTTTATATTAAAAAGCAAAGAAAGTTTGAACATGCGTTAGCAGTGACTAACAATTATGTAGTGAAATTATTTCCTATTGAATTATTTAACATTTTAGTGGCACTCGGTGCAACCTGAATAAGTATTCGACATAAATAGTTAACTTCTGACTTAATTACTGCTTACTTGTTAACAGAGTAAGGGAAGATTTGTACCCTGTAGAAGGGGCAATGTGACTCACCAGTTTCAGAAAAATGTGCTTTGTTTGTCGATACCAACAAGATATATTCATATTTTAATGTTATTAAATTTTGAAACATTGCTTACCTGTTCCGTGTCTTAAAGTGCAATTTGTGTATTTACCTGCATCTGACTATGCAATGGTACGATTGTACGTCTCTTTTCCACACATTAAAAACAATATAAAGTTATAACATTTTATGATTACGTTAAACACAACTTTAGCTAAGAACAACTTTAAACATGGAGTGAGAATACGGGTCATTGTGTTTTTGTTTTAATGTTGAGTAGCAGCATGTATTAAAAAATAAAGTTTGGTGCCTTTTCAATAAGGATAACGGAATTCAGTTTGGCTAAACATTCATGTTTATGGTTATGATTATTATGGAAGATAGAAAATGCTTTTTATCTTCAGAGATTTACCTCTGTAGCTCAATGGTAGAGCAGTGGTGCGTATAGCCGAAGGTCAGTGGTTCGAATCCTTGCGGAGGTGATATTTTTCTATGTATGGAATTTATATTATTCGTTAAAAAATAGAAAATGTATAGTCAATAGGAAACAATTTTCAAAATTTACTTGCTTACTGCCTTACAAATACCTTCTTATTCAAGTATATTATTTTCAGTCGCCATTCTGTCTTCTTAATCGATTCATACGATTATTCCAAATCTTTTAAAAATTACTCTAGAAACAAATATAGGGTACTAGGGGGGTGTGCTAGAAGTAAAATCTCACTTTTAAAGTTTAACAAAATTCTATTTATGGAAAGTACAAACCAAAAACATTATTAAATAACTAAATATTTAAAGTAATTTTTTGTTGTCCATTGCTTTTTCAGTGTCTTTATAACCTATGGCCATTAACATTTTTCAAGGGTGGTGCATAATTGCTTTTCCACTTTCTTCAGCTACAGTTTTGCCTATTTTGATCCATATTTTCTTGAATTCTACATCATTTTTTGGTGAAGACTTTCGAGACCTATATTGTGCCTTACACAAAAACCAAAATCTTTCAATACCCCGCGCTTGATGTACGTTTGGAGCATTGTCGTTCTTCTCAACAAATTGGATATTCTTTGCTTTTAGGTAGTCGGTTACTTGGACGAAATAATGGGAAGTTACCATATCAGGCCAAAATGAAACGCCTTCAAAATAGTATACATATAGTACCATTAATAGATTCCTTACAATACAATGGTTTGGAAACATGGCCATATACATACATTGCTTGTCAGATCATATGTTTCTTCGGATATTTTGGTTTTAACTAGAATTTATCTTGATATTTTAATTCGTTTGGATCTTGGCAATGATAATATTCCTTACCAGATACATCTTTTGGATCTGAAGGTACATAAGTTTCATCATTATAAGAATTTTACCCCCACATTTCCTGTAAATCCTACGAAGACCTATCCTTGCTCTTTCCTGATGATCACCTTTATATTTTGGAGCACTTAATTTAACTCATGCTTTTATTCTCAGCTTTTGCACTTTAATATTACTAACTGTTGATTTAGCCAAATCTAGTGTCAAAAAAATCGAAAGATAGATCCTTCTTGAAAGCTCGTTTCACTTTATTTTGATTGGCTATTGAGAATATCTTAACTGCACGACCAGGAATTCTTTTGTAATTAATTATGTTTTCCTGTTCCTTTGTATCTTTTAATAATTATGTTAATTACCTCTCTTCACTTTCTTTCAACTATAAAGTGTTGACGTGTAAGTTTTTTTTATCAAAATGAGCATGAGCCTTACAATATTGCATATCGTGCTTTGCAAACGCTTCATGTTCTGGCGGCTTCATTTTAACAGACTAATATAAAAAATAAAACAGCTGGTACACAGTTTAACATTGTAACATCACAAAGCCCAGTTACAGCACTACTTGATAGGTCATATGGTATATAAAAAAGAAAATAACAGTGAGACTTTACTTCCCGGACACCCGCTTAATTCACCAACTAGTTCATATTCTAGAGAGTCATTATGCGAGACATTCAACAGGAATTCTATCACCAATTTCGCTGGGAAATTACCGAAGAAATAAATTTAGGAAATTTAAATGGACTAGCCCCAGGATACGCCCCCGATGTACTGGAACACTGTTCATTTAACCTATCACTTCTGAATTCTAGATACCCTTGTTTTAATAACCCCGATAAACCGCAAGACATAAGTTACTATCGCATCGTTTCTTACGTTCAGAAAAAACGAAAAACAATAAATTGCCTCCACTTCAGAATTTTGCAACCGGTTGTAGGTGTAAGTTTCTTGGTTCATAAGATATTTTAACAAAATTGTGAGTCAAGTAACGATTGACAGCACCTCAAAATGTTTTGCCAAAATATGGATTAGCTTTTTTCTGATCAAATGACTTTCGATAGCACATCACGCGTACCGGTTAGTCAGCGGATAAAAATCCTTTGACTTTCTTGGTGCGTTAACTTTTGGAGAAAGAAGTGATTCTATCATCCTCAGGTTGTCATCTCGCAGAGCTTTCAAACATAAGTCAATTTGATTCCTTATAATATTTTTACGTGTCCCTAGTCCCTAGTCCCTAGTCCCTAGTCCCTAGTCCCTAGTCCCTAGTCCCCTAGTCCCTAGGTAACTTCCAAGTATACAGTCTTCTTGGAGGGAGTGTGGAAAAAAGTATTCACAACTACTAATACTTGTTCGTTTACAAATATACCGAGCTGTTCGCCTTTCTCATTTATTTAACCGAGTCCATAGGGGCCTACGAAATCGCCTTCACGTTATCAATCTCCCATTATTATTGTTGAATCCTGTTTTGATAATATTTTTCTTAATTATTTAATTTATGAGTAAAATTCTCTCACCTCGTAATCTTCATGTTTTGTTGTTGGAGCCTATACTTATACAATATACAATGAGCGGCAAAAAATTCGCAACATATATTTGAAAAAAAAAAATTATTATTAGAGTAGCAAAATACACAGTATGACTCCTACATCATATATGTATTCTCGATTGGATGTTCTTGAGTAGTACACTCGATATTCGTTGATATCAATAGTTTGCTCCTGGTCAACGCGTCTCACTTATACCCATAATTTTGATTTCCATTCTATCTTTACATTTCCTGGATTGCGTTGTTTATTTTTCCAGCTTGTGCCGTGGTTTTTGCATTCTACGTGCATATTTTCACCTTTGTATTTATGTTCGTTTTTTTTTTGACATCATTCACAACCGGCAAACTTGAAGCTCTAGAACATTTTGAAGTGAACATAGCCATTTATGATTGGTACTATAGAATATCCCTGTGGGTCTTTAATGTGGTAGTTTCTCGTTGGCTTCCACATATTTATGGCGTTGACACTTTTATTCCGCGTTTATCCGCCTTCGGGGCCAACTTCTTAACTCCAGGACAAATCCTCTACAGCTGTTAAGCAACTTATACTGGCGGCTATTCGGTCTGCACACTTTGTGAGTTGTTAATGATGTAGAAGATGTAATACCGATAAGGAATCCTCCATACATACGTGTGACCACGATCCTGGCTTTTACTCTGGAATCCGATTTCTGCCTGAGCGCAATCCGTTTTATACCACTAGCCCCAGAAGAAGAAGCACATGAAGGAAACAGGTATCAGAAAGCTATTATTCAGCCTAATAATGGACAAAATCATTAATTCAGCAAAGGAGAGCGAAACTGGATATCGTACCAGCAAAGTGGTATTAGCTAGTAACCTAGATAGAAGTCGTTGTTATACTATCAGAAAACGAAAGCAGGAGATTTCAATTAACAAGATGGCACGCTATTGTTTAAGAAACCTATAAGATGCATTGTCGCCGTTTACAATAAAAACATTGGGCAACTGACATTATTTAAATACGCAGTGCAAAGCCAGGCCGATAAAGTATGACTATCAGCAATAGCAAGCTTTCTAATACTATGTGTCTAAAGCTTTGGTTTCCTAGGAAGCGGTGCCGTCATTTAACGGCCGTAAAAATACGGTGGGTGACAAGACACACCGCCAAAAAACGTTGCTGAACTGATTCGTACCGTACTGGCCCGCCGCTTCAGATGAGACGGCACCGCTCTATTACGTTGGGTGTGCGCTACCGCTCTTTTGGAAAACACTTCGCTTAAAATACACGTCACCGTTTTTCGTGACGTCACCCACCGTACTTTTACGGCCGTTAAATGGCGGCACCGCTTCCTAGGAAACCAAAGCTTAAAGCAAGGAAAATATAAACAACAGGAAAGGCAAGAATTTGTAAAACATGTGCGTAACACAGAATGATCTATGAACTGAAAACCATAGTCAATATTAGCAAAACCAAGAACAGGATTGAAATTTTAGAGACATTTAACGGGAAAGACTTTGAGGGAGCGTAGCAATGTAAAATAGAAGTTATGGCCAGAAGGACGAGGAACAGAAAACGAGAATAATAATAATAATAATAATAATAATGTCTTTATTTTCCACAATTTAAACAATTATTAAATTAAGCAGTACATACCTATGTGTAAATATATTATAAATTTATATTATATATTATTCTTCTCCACCGTAAGGTAGAAGAGGACGGATTAAGTAAGTAAGTACCATGAGATCGAAAAAAAGATGATTCTGAGCAGGCCTTGACTAGTACAACACGATTGGAAAGACTGATTTCAAAATGTGGCAGTAGGTTAGAGTGGTTAGAGGTTAATAAATGTCAAATAAATTAAAACACAAAACAGTATTTATTTAGGGAACAAACTGAAAACTAAGATGAATACATGTTAGAGTAGGTGTTCAAAATGTGATCCTTCACTAGTATTACAACGATAAACTTAAATAATTCTGGAAACAAGATTGCAAAACTGACTTACATTTGAAATGTCACTGTCACATTATAATTCATAGGCATTCTAGAACCAGTGTAGCCAATCGTGTTGTACTAGTCAAGGCCTGCTCAGAATCATTTTTTTTTCGATCTCATGGTACATATTATTCAGAATAAATATATATGGAAAACCACAAGGAATGAAATCAGTATATAGAATGTATTAACAATGAAAAACTGGTGCGAATTATAAATGATTGAAACCTGTAAGATAAACAGAGGAAGACCTTCCAAACAATGGAAAAATAGTTGAGATTTCTTTCACCCATAATATTGGAAATATTTATTAGAGAGGAGAAAGACGGACAAAATTAACAAACTACATTAACACGATGGTGTTTTTAGACATTATCACACCATATTTTATCAAATGTTTTATGTCAAAATCGAGAAGGTCGCGAAATCATCTAAAAAGTCAACAGTTAATAATATTTTTCTACTCCTACTATTGAAAGTTGATCTTTCCACATGATTTTTAATGCTGAAAGCAATTGTTTGTCGAAACTGTGCGACAAAATCCAAAAGTGTGTTGCAAAGTACTTTGCAACACACTTTCAAAATGGCGCCGGTTAACTGTATGGTTTGTTTATATTTGTGATATGTTTATTTTCATAGCAACGGACTTATTTCCATAGTGACCATAGTTTCCATGAGCATACTTAATATTCCACAAAAAATTATAAAATTTGCTTTAAAATATTAAATAGTGAATTAAATGTCTTTCTTCTGTAGTAGTAGAAAAAATAGTGTGTAATAACACTTGTTGAAAGTGTTTTGCAAAACTCAAATGAATGCAGCCTTCGACTTCGTCTCAGGCTGCAACCTTCATTTTCGTTCTGCAAAACTGTACTTTCAACACTTGTTATACAAATTACTATTGTAGACGAAGTTTCATTTGCAAATAGAGCAAATAAAATTAATTTACTTTAATCATGGTAGGGTTCAGAAAGCAAACCTTTGTGTTAAATGAACAATATAATGATTAAATAAATCTCATTCTTTCAGTTAAAAGAACTTGCTCGATGTTATTGTGATTTTATTTTTATTTTGAGTGTAACATTAAATTTGATTAAACATCTACTGCAGTGAAGCTGCTAAATTAGGTTTTTATTACTTTTTGCGAAACAAAAACTCTCACCACCTCTGCAATCCCTTCATCAGGACAATTGGGATTGATTAGATTAAACAAAACCCGTCATTCTCATCAAACAGTGATTCATCTACTTAATCGGCTTAAAAACCTTAATTAGTTACATTCGGTTAATTCGTGCTTAATTGTCTGCAAATTAAAACGAATGGAAAGTATTCAGACAGAAAATCAAGAAAACTAATTTAATACGAACGTTTCGTCCTTTATTAAAACAAGCGAAACCGTTGCCAAAATTAATTCTTACTTACTTTAAATAATTTAACCCAATGAAATCGCTTCAGTTAATTAAATTCCCTTCACTGATTTCAATTTAAGACAATTCGGATTAAACTTAACTGACGAATTCTATTAGAGTCTCTTGAGCTTATTCTCGGCAGTAAATTAAGGAGCTGCTACATGTTGCTGATAAACAAAGCTTCGGATTATTTATGTCCATATTTTTGTCGGGTTTCATTCCCAAATACGTTTACGTGCAAATAACTTTAGGTTATGTGTTTTTTAACGCCAATTTTCCTTTTGCTTTTTATGTGCGCTAAAGGGCAGTATTGAAGAAAGAAAGCCGAAAACAGGAAACTCCAAGGAAAGTAATTAATTAAACAAAAACACATCAAGTTTTGCTATAACAAACAAAATCAAGGTCTTAGCTTATTTAAAATACAGTGCGGCCTTTTAGATTTTGCTCAAGGGCCAGCTATGCATTTAGTGCTTATCAGTTAAAATACTAAAGAAATACCTGCACATGAATTATATAGGGTGAGCAAGAGAGATTTGACGATTTAGTAAACGTAATTACACCGCAATTAATTAAAAATTCTATTTGAAACTGCAACTCTTATGCAGAGATTTAAATGCCCCCTTTTATGTGTGGAAAATGATACCACTTAGATGCCTTTTTTCACTCTGTCCTACACGTCTTTCCAATATGCTTTCCAGATTTCCCATTGCGTGCTGAAGCATTAGTTCTGTACGTTGTGCCAGATCGTCAATATTGTGCGGTGTCGTCACAAACGCAAACTCCACAGCCAATAGTCACAAACGCTTAGTCCCCGAGAACGTGCAGGCCACGGGATATTACCACTTTGTGAAAACAGCCATTGATACTCTTGCTGTATGGGAATCTGTTTCCCCATCTTGTTGGAACCACATGGAACCACCTGTCAATTGGCAACAGTGGTTCCAAGAAATTTCGTAGCATTTCCACGCCGAATGATATAGAATATTAAAATGAAAGAAAACTAGCTGTCGAGTTGCTATAACAGAATCATTATTTTTAAAAAACGTTTGAACAACAAATGCACGAGGTTGTACCGTTCACTGATTCGTTGCTAGTAAAATAGCGTTAGTTGATGTATTACTTCCTCCAGTACTTACTTACTTACTTAGTTATTTACCTAAATAGCAACGATACCGTCCGTGTCAGATCTTCCGCCCTTAACCTTCCCTGCCCTTTTCCTACCCAAGTTCCTCTGCAGTTATTAATTTGTACGATTGCGTTGGAGTTTCTTATTGCCATTTCACTCCACCTTTTTCAGCATCGCCCTCTGTTGCGAGTTCCTTATGGGGTTTGTTTTTCAACCCGTCTGGCAGTGGCATCTTCGTTCATCTGTCTCACATGGCTTGCACATCTTAAGGTTCCTAAACTTATATATTACTAGATCCGCTTCTTTAAATTCTTGGTATATTTCGTGGCTCCATCGGCTACTCCATCCATCTTCATTGGTTCTAAGATTTTCCTCCTTTCGGAAACCACCATCCTTACTCTTATGAGTTACCATCCATGCTTTACCACCATATGTTAATATTGGCCTTATTAATGTTTTATATATTATTAACTTAATACTAATCTATGTTTTTATCACCTAAGGCTCGATTGCACGATAAAATTACTTAATTTGTTTGCATGATCCGGTATTGATCTTCATCTTCATTGATCTCAAGTCGATCTTTCTCCCTTGTTCATGTACTTCCATGAAGGTTTCCTTTGCACTTCCTACTATGTTTGTATCATCAACATGAGTTGTTTTTTCCCTTTTTTCGTTTATAGTAGACTAATTCCCTGTTTGTCTTCACACAACTTATGGGGTGGATTCTGTTGATGACTACGTATTATCTGTCAATTTCTTTAGTGGTCTTTCCGGGTCTCAAAACCTTTGTGGTTTCCTGGTTCTTATTATTCTAATTAATCGGTCCTGGTTTGCTGTTTCAATGGGCTCATTTCAGTATTTTCTTCTTTGTTTTATAAATTTTGTTTTGTTTTATTGCACCCCTCTCTTACACCCTGCTTACTTATTTTGCCAAGCCGCGTTTTTCCGATGTACGTTCTGAATATTCATATCGTTCGTTCGCAGCAGTTACTTTGTCCTCGTCGTATCTGCTCTTGTTTTAACTCTGCAGGTAAGAATTAGTCTGAATTAGTCCTTGTTATTTGTGTAACTATTTATTCTTCTTAGGTGCCCAAAAATTTCAGCTTCTTTCTGAGACTGTTTCCTTAATCCGCAGTATAAGCTTCGGTGGCTTGATATTTCCACTCCCAAACAAGTGAATATCATCATTTGTTCAATGATTTGCCTCCTACTACTAGCTTACGTCGTATGGTTTCATTTGGTCATTGCATTTGTTTTGTCTGTTGAAGTGCTCATGTTATTTTGTTTGGCAGTCAGAGAGAATTTGTGTAGCAGTCGCTGTGGGTTATCCTCTGTAGCTTTAGCAAGAAATGTTACGTAACAAGTGACTCCTATATTGTATCCTCTGCGTTTGTTCGTGTTATGTTTGATTTGTTTCATGATTAAATTAAATGGTACGAAACTTTCTGAAACATCTTGGTGAATACCACTGGCGTTAGGGATGTCTTCTGTAACATCTTCTCCTGTTGAGATTCTTGGTGTTCTTCCTGCGTACATTTTGAAAAGGTGTCTAACGACGTTTGTCCGTTTTTTTCCCTATAGTTATGGTTATTACATCCTTTAGCCTTACTAGATCGAATGCCTTTCGCAGGTTAACAAAACATAAGAAGGTGGGCAGGTTATATTTAATAGCTTTTTCTGGAAAATCCGTGAGGATATTGAAATCACCAAGATCCGTAACAACTTGAATCATGACGTTGGCTACCATCGGTCGGACATATGGAAGTCACTAATGGCTCCATCCCCTCCACTCATGACCAATCGTTATCTTCGTTTGATACACTTTACCGATTGCAACCGTTTCTTCCTGTTTTCTTCAGAAGGATTTTGCACGTGGCATGGTTGACACGTTGAGTTTCCGTGCTCTTTTAGTGCCCTTCTTGCTTGTCAGCAATGATACAGTTCCAACCCGGAAGACGTTCTTCTAACACTGACACTAACCGTGGAAATCTTTGAATTTATTTAAAACTATTTATTTAGTTCACAAGTAATTAACCTTTTAAGTATAACACGAATTCTACTGATTCTGAAGTAACACTGTCACCCAATAACTTTTCAATATTTATTTATAGAATAACTAATTTATTTATTCTCGTAAAATCTGCCCTTTTTATGCGGGTGTCTCTTCGGTGATTTCTAGATAATTAGTCATTCTTCTAAACAAATACAAATTTTCCGTTTGGTGACTTCTGGGGTTTATTCTTTACATTAAACTTCTCGTCAATACCGTTTTAAAATTATATTAATTCTTCTTCTTGTGGTGTCTATCCGTTCCGGATGTTGGCTATCAACATGGCTATCTTGATTTTATCTGCTGCTGCTCTAAACAGCCCTGTCGTTAATGTGAAAAACCAGGTTCTCAGGTTATGTAGCCAAGAAATCCTTCTTCTTCCAGGACCCCGCCTTCCATATACGTTGCCCTGCAGAATGAGTTGTAGCAGACCGTACCGTTGTTCGTTCCTCATGATGTGGCCCAAGTATTCTAATTTACGTCGTTTGATGTTGATCTGGATTTCGCAGTTTATGTTCATTCTGCGTAAGATTTACTTTATTAATTAACTAATATTATATTCCGTGAATGGCGGTGATGTATTTCTCTAGGTCATTTATTTTTCGTGGATATTTCGCCACCAGTTGTTTAAAATTAAAAGTTAAACAGTTATCTAACTACTAAAAACAACGTAACGTTTCCGAGAACACTCTATCTCCTCTCCGAATTAAATGTCTTCGATTTTTCGTTTACTTTGTTTTTTTAGATAGGTTTTTTCCGGTTCATTTTATATTGAATTTCTGTTCTAGGCATGTTTTGTAACCTTTAATCATATTTTTATGTTCTTAAATTTTAATAACCTAGATATTTTGTCCGATGTAGTAATTCTGCATTCACAAGAAACATTGCAGAGGATAGGTCATTTTCGAAGGTACCTACTCCACGTTCTCTTTAGCTATTGAACCTACGCAAAAAGTGATAAAGGAGTCTCGGGCCAAAAAACTTCGAAAAGCGACCTATTTAAAAGGGTCAAAGCCAACTACGGTTGCTGTTTGAAAAAACACAAGTTTATGTTATAACACAAAATTTCAATTTCGCCATTAAATTTTACACAAAAAAGTGCCCTAAAGATGGTTTTACATTTTGTTTCTGGATCTGCAGATAAATGACTCCGAAAAAAAATTTTGAATTCAATTTTTGTTTCTAGCTCGAAAACAAAGAACGATTTTAAATTTCGATTTGCACCATTAATTGTCTCGAAAATGTTTACATAGGTGTAATAATTAAGAATCGCCCTGTATAGGCTGTTTTCGGATGCTGTTCCTCATCGATCGCTTTAAAAAATTTGACTTAAATTTGTTTAGTTCGTAGACTTACATATACTATGATTATATTAAATTGGAAAAAATAAGTGAATGGATTATAATTAAAATCTCTCAATACGTCTCTGCTCGATTTCAACCATTCGATCTCCCTATAGGCCTGGAATTTAATATGAGATGACCTTTATCAATTCTCAATAAGTTTGACATGTTGAACTGGGGAATAAACTTTAATTTTAAAAATTTTCTGCTGTCAGTTATCCATCCGCCCCTTTCAAATTTTCATTGTATTAACGAGTTAATTTTTCCTGCCAATAGTTGAAAAACAAGTTTAGCACTCCTATACAACTAGTACACGTATTTAAATAATTTACTGAAACATACAACTAAAATTGCGATTTCCATAAAGAATATTTTGTTGGGCTGTACGTAACCAACTGCCCCTTAGGTGTTATAGTAGCAGAAACCTTTAACCCTAAGTGGGGGTTGACGGATAACTCATACATTTTATATTTCCCTAGGCTATTTTCCAAACTTCCGAAATATAGAATATTTCAAATAATTTACTACTAGTTTTCATATACAATTCCTCTAAATGGTGTTCAAAAGGTCTTTTAAGTTCGGGCGGCTGTGCATACTAAAACGAATGTTTTAACTAACTTCAAACATTTTCACTATGCCTAAAATAATTTTAATTATAAGGAAATCGTAATATTTATAACAAAAATACGTGCAATAACAAAATTGAGTCATACTGTATGAATTAACTCCACAAACCCTTCATGTATATATTACAAAATATCTAATTAATCTTTAATGTGTAACTGCTGCATTGGAATATATTTTCAGCACTGCTTCGGCGATTCATTAGTGGTGGAATCGCCTCCTTAATAAACTGGTTTCTGTATTGGCAGTAGTCTCGGAGTACTCTGTACTCGATGAGTACACTTTTATTATTTTCAGTTTTCCATATTTTGTGTGACACTGTGTTTAGTGGATGAAAGTTCAGTATTGTTGCCATACATTTTTTAAATTGTTTTCGAGTTGGTAGAGCTTCGTTGGCGTCTGTGGTGTATTTAATTAACCACTTACACTGCTTGTTGCTTCTCATGAAGTATTCGCATGTTTCTACGTGCAAGCTTCTGTGGCAATAACGCATGAAACTCCTCGGAAACTCCTCGTTGTTACGGCAATATTATCAAACTGTACAGTGTGTCCTAAATGCGACGTAGATGAATGGGTAACTTTGTTATTTGTAAAGCTGCGGCAAAACCGATTGCACGTTATTTGGCCAACTTTTTGAGACAAATTCAATGGTGTAAACATAAATGGACGATCTTATTTTGTTTTTGAGTTATGGCGGTAAATTTAAAATTACTCCAATTCTACTAAGGATAAGGATAGAAGATGCGAGTCTACGGAAGTACAGGGAGCATATTAGAAACGCAAGAAAATTAATAAAACACTGATTATAGTGCATTTTTGAATAATATATTTAGGCTCCTTTTATAGAGTGGCATTTATAGATTTATTATGCATATAAAAATACAAGGATGCAGTCAGGAAATTTGATTTATAGGGCTGCAATTGAAAAGGTCCAAATATATTGTTATGCTCTACCGATTTTGAATATTGCATACAATTTTAAAATTTTCCGACTAGCTCAATCTTTTTAAAATTAATATCAACTTTTAGAAAATCTCTTAACTCAAAGTCGTTAAAGAGATCGGTAAGGGACCAGTAAAATTAAATCAACACCTTCAAAATTCTATAAACCCTAAACAATAATTAACAACAAATTCTAATAACTAACTAAACACTTTCTTTTAAAATTAATAAATTTATAAACTACCTTTCACAATCGACTTGACCAACACAGCTCCTGTTTCTTTTCTCAAAATTCACTAGTTTCTCACTCACTTTTCCATCCAACTATACCCCCGCAACATTCCAATTCCAACTTTATCAAACACCTCACTTATTCTTCTTCAAAAATCCAAATTTATAATTTCTTAAAAAAAAATTGAAGTCCATATTTCAGGTGGAGTAAATTGTTAAGGATTAAAATGTGAATTTGAATTGTTTTTTGAATGATTCACATTTTAATCCTTATAATTTCTTTTCAAAAATAAGATTTTATTTCATTATTATTAATCATTTTACAATTCCAAATTCTTATTTCTTATACACAATATTATCAATCTTGAACAACTTTTCATTAAATTATACTTTAATTGCATTTAAATTAGGTTAATATGAAATTAAATCACTTTTTAGTTTTTAATTTCATAAAACTCAAAATCGGTTATTATGTAACCTTCTTATGTTCTATTTATTTTTATGTCTCCCCGGTTATATATTATTTTTATCTAACTAACACTCTATACAAAATTATTTTATGAAATTAATTATCAAGCTAACTTATTCTATTTATTTACAATAACGTTTTAACACTAATTTTATATTATTTTAGAAAAAGGTGTTCATTTATTTACATTATCCCAATTAAATTATAACTTGCGGTATTAAGAAATTCTCTAAATATATCATATCAATATATAGTTTATTATACTTAGTGTTTGAAATAATGGCATTATCGGCCATTTATACTTAAATTAACTTTAATTATAACAAAAAAAAAAAAAAAAAAAACAGTTAGCCATGAAACAATAGAGTATTATAAGTCTTAACGAAATTCAAATGTTTATTAAAAATGTCAGATTTTACGGCCAACTATGTTTTGTTTATCAAATCAGTAATTTTAAAGTAATAATAACTTAACAACTATTAACGGTTCTTGATAGCGTGCATCGGTTTTGCCGTAGCTGTAGAAACAACAAAGTTACCCATACATCTACGTCGAATTTAGGACACACTGTACGGAGCTTTTCCTAAGTACGTATTGAGGGTACTTTTTCATCAGAATTTGTGTGTCTTAACATGCTTTCCCTAAAGGGCTACGCCTTTTCAAAAATGAATTAAAAATTAATGTTCAATTTTTATCTCAAATTTGGACAAATATAGAAAAATGAAAATCAATAGACGTTTTTGAAATACATATTAACAAGACGGCCCCTTTAGAATATTATCTACATTAAAAGATAATTTTATTAGAAGAAGTTAATTAAATAGGTTTGTACATTGGTAATATTGTAACGTAGTGAGTTGGGGGTCCAGCTTCAAAGTGAACAAATCTAAGTTACTCTAAGTTCTGATTGCATATTAAAATTATACAAGTCTCAATCACATTTAAAACGACTAAGTACATGAAATGAATTTAAATAAATTACACAAATATTTTCTAAGTCCATAGAATGACTTTAAATAATTTAACACAAATATTTTACAAGTCCAGAATAGTAATTTAAGTTAATATAAAACAATCTTACGTGTAGTCACATCTTGAAGGGCGTCGATTTACTGTCGGTGCTGCTTGGATGATGGCAGGGTAAAGACCATGCTCTGATGCATTTCAGTTCCGCTTTTATACAGTAAACCGAACCCCCTCTTACAATATTTAGTACCTTATCTTACGCGTGGGTATTGTTAAAACTGCATTAAAGCACGTACCGAGTATCGGGTTTCATTACTACACGATTTTCCTAGCATTCTTAAACGCTGTAACTCGATACGCCGCACGTGTGCTTCTATTCAGTTAACGACCTTAGTAACTGAATGACGTCACATCAACACTCGTGTACAAGTTAATTTAACAACTTGAATGTAATTTAAGGTTTGGTTAATATTTTAATACTCGTCTTTGTTACAATATTCATTCAGTAACGTATATTGGTTTATTAAAGCAATCATACAGTTATTAAAAGACTGAATTTGACAATTTGACAACTAGAGCTAGTTTGGGATATTATTGTGTAGATTGTTTTTTCTTTTAAAATAAATATAAATCATACCAGTATATAACTAGTATCATAAATAACTATTTGAGAATCAAATTATTATTATAGTTATTAACACGTGAAATTCGCGTTAATGGGCTATGGAGGTGCAACCGTGCAGTTTGACACTCTTACTCCTAAAAGTCTTTGGTTTCCTTTCAGCTGAGGTCAGATAAGAGTTTTAATGCGGAAAAAATTTGAAACTTTGCTCTATTTCAGTTACAACGTAAAATAATAAATCTTAATCTTTGGTGTGATAGAGATCCGTACAGGAGTGGAAATCTTCCAGATTCGACAAAATTTTAATCTGGTAGTACTAAACGTCCAAAACAGTCGACATGTGTTGAAATCATTGGTTTCAATAAATGCTTAAACAACAAGAAGTTTAAAATTGTGGTAATTCATCACTCCTAAAAAAAAATTAGAAAATTCAATAGACTAGGCGACAAGTTTATTAGTTTCATCTTATCTATCCCAATAATGTGTTTACTTGGCCGATGTTCTTTTGTTTAATCATTCAGTTACGTTGCCTGAAAACAGTTCTATTTAAGAATGAATTCTACGGAAAATTAATTTTCTACTACATTTTTAAGAATAAATATGATACAGTTTTAACTCTTATCTTTGAACAAAACTTTGACAGCTTGTTGAACAACGAATACTGGAGTTTTAACATAAAATGCAGATATTACCTACATCGTTTAAAATTGTGGGGTTTTACGTAAAAACAAGGTAGCTGAACTTTATGTCAAAACTTAGTTGGGATTGGTGTCAGTTGTTGGTGAATCTATTGCATAATTTCGAGCAAGAACTGGGTTGATCGTACGTCAAACAAACTTGTTGGAGAGTATCAAGTACCAGGATTAACAGATGGGAAACTCTTGTATCTTAGCTTCGGGGGTTTGAGACAGTTTTTGTTCAAAACGTAGGCGTAGGTAGTAATAAGTAATAAGATTTTTATGTAAAAGCTCTGCAATATATTGTAACGTAGTGTTTTTTAGATAGCACGCAACTAGGAAGCTGGTTGCGAGAATTTTATAACAATAATTCGTGTTCAACTAACATAAACATAAATTTAGAAAGGAAAGTAATATATAGGGTGAGCAAAAAACACTTTTAAGAGTCATCTTCAAACAACTATAATTCACTCAAAGATACAATAATTACATAGTCGAAATACAATACAAAATTAATTACCGTTGATAACAAAATAATCTTGCATTAAAATAGTAGAAAACATCAATACAAAACGAAATGAGCTGTATTTTACTTCAACGAGCCCTTACAGCTCCCACGTACATGTGTTCTAAAACTAATGGCACTAACTTACCGTGTCGCACTGCATAGGTTGACTCTAATGTGAATATCTGAGACTTAACTTACAGCAATCCTGCACAAAAGCGAAACTTTCATAAATGTATAGTGTATTTACAATCTTCTTAAATCAATTAAGCCATGATCTTAATTTATTATTATGTTGAATTTGAAAATGTCAAATCTAACTTGTTAGTATTAGTTTAACTTTAAATAGCAGTGGTGTAGCAAGTTAAATATGTTTCCCCCCTTGTATTTCTGTAATTTAGTCTGTTTGCACAGCGGGGTTCGCGAGGGTTCGTTAAGAATCAGGTCTACAATCTAGTCACTTCTGTCTGAAAATATAAGCTTAAAATTCACTGTGGTCTTTACTAAGCAAGTCTTGTTTACACCAATGAAATTATCGTCTAACGCAAAATGCATTATTATTAATTGAAATAGATTTTATTTATTACTTTTCTTTGCGAGATACATTTCCATTCTCAATTACAAATTGCCTTCAACCTCGTACTGCAAAATGCGCGGTTGTTTACCAATTAACGTCTTAGTTAATGATGATGTTTAGAAGCTCATTAAACAGAGCACTCAGAGACGAGTTTTGTTTGTTTGTTTGTTTGTTTTGTTGGGCAAGTTCTCGAATTGCGGATTCCTTAACACTTCCCCTTCTTCAGGCATTTTCGTTCGTTATATGCTTTTCTACTCATTTTTCGCTATTAAAACACCGATATCTGAACCTCTCAAAAAATCCAGCTTCATTTACAAAACCATCCATTTTATATTATGTTTTGGAGATGCAACAAAGTTTAGTTTGTTTTTATAAGTTTCGAAACGAATCGTAAGCCAACTTAATTTCGCATCCATAACGAAAATTTATAATATTTTAGGTAATCCGCATTAAAGTTCTTTTAATGTTTCACAAATTGTTGATTTTAATATACTAAATCTAGGATCTAAATACAGGGACGAAATTACTATAATTCCATATTAAATATTATGTTAAGTCCGATTTTTTAAGGTAAAATCTCTTGCAGTTAGCTCTCACGTGACGTAGTTAGTTGAATAAACCACTACGTTACAATATGTTAAATGTAATAAGTGAATAATTTTTGAATAATCAAATTGTCGGAACTTCCCTAGCCAAAAGATATCGTATTATCGTCTCAACCTCCGTTAAAATTCTTGTAAGAAGGTGTTTTTCTTGATAACGTTCATCGCTTCTGGCATGTAATCCTTTAACAAATAGCAAGTGATTTCAGAAATGGTACCTTTTCAAACGTATCTAAATTGAAACATATCTTTACCCTCGCTGTTTTGCTGTTTCGTCGTCCGTAATCTAGCCATTTCGTAACTCCATTTGTAGATCAAACGACGGGGTATTCCTTTAAGAATTACAAAGCGCGCTTTAAGCTTAGATGTTGGACTGTTATTATTTGATTTAAATACTTCATATCATGCGAATCTAACCCTCAGATAATTTCTCACATATCGACTTCAGTTGTAAATGTTAGTTTTAGCCAAGTTATACTAGCTAGTTATACTAGCTGAATCTTAGATTATCGCAGACAACAAGGTACCCTGCGAATGAAGGCCAAGACGACTCTAACCTGGGGCGCACAAATAGATTGTTATCTATCTGCTTGTAAAGGAGGCTGTACTAGTGATAGCTGACAGTTTCTCTAAAACAGCTCTAAAATTCAAGTCTTCCTCAAATGAGTTTTAGTTAAGATTGATATTTATGCAATATTGCACAGTTAAATGCGAATACGTTTTACAAAATTTCTACTTGAAAAGTATTAATAAAAAAATAATGGAATTACTTCATGTCCATGAAAGGTCATAATGAAGAGCAACCAAAAACAACTTCATTTCTACAGTAACACAATCTATCCTTAAGCACTGGTATTTCAGAACAGGTTTCAGTTTAACCTTACGGAGTTTGGAGCTTAAGCCAAGATTCGCTACTCCTAAGTTTAAGCCACATTAAGTTAAGTTTTAGCTTAAACTTGCATTGAAATACTGACTCCTAGGACCAGTCTTTTTATATAAGATTAAGCAAAATCTTAAGTTTTAGCTTAAACTTGCATTGAAATACTGACTCCTAGGACCAGTCTTTTTATATAAGATTAAGCAAAATCTTAGCTTGTTATTCCAGTATAAATTTAAATTCACCCTCAAATAGGTTTATGTTAGGACTAAAACCAAGCTTTGCTACAATTTAGATTATGGATCTTTAAGGTCAATATTTTGTAGGTTTAACTAAAACTTAATATAAGTTGGCTTAAACTATGATCTAATTCCTTAGAGCTGGTACATCAGTATAGCGTTAAACCTTAAGTTGATTTAAGTTACGGCTAAAGTCAAGCTTAAGTAAGCTTTACCTCAATTTACATTAAATCGTCGACGTTTAGGGCCAGTCTTTCTGTGTAGGTTCAGGCTCAAACTTAGCATAAGTTGGCTTAAACAACAGCTTAAGCTCTTACGAGCTGGTATTTCAGTATAGCTTTTTGTTAAAAACTTAGTAGCTTTCATTGTCTTTGACCTCAGCAGTCTCGATTTTTATGTCTGTCTTCGCAATGCAAGGCCTACTTAAACTGTTTTCAACACAGACTGAAGTTTGCCCATTTTTAAAGTGATCTATCCACTCATAAATCGTATTATCTCTGCAGATGTAAACCTCCAGAAGGAAACGTATCACTGTGCGCATTTCTCCCTTGGTTAAATATGAAAGCATGAAAATAATATTCCAGTATATTCCTTTAGAATACATACCAGCAAACTGTTGGGCCAATTTCATGTATAGGAATGTATAATTCTGCAATAGAATGAAACGGCACATCGAATTCCTGAATTATAACCATGTTTATACAACCTTATTGGACGATAATTTCCAGTGTCACAATTGCCGTAGACAGATATATTGTATATACAGGGTGAATAAAAAGTAAGGAACCTCGATGCTGGAGCCTTTATTATTAGTTTTAGAAAAAAAAGTTTTAGATAAAAGGTTTATAACAAATTATTTTCCACAAACTGATGGTTTTAAATATTTTTTTCAAGGTCATACCTTTGCGCTATGACGTCACCTATACTTTTTTTAAATGGCAACCTATATTTTTTAGGTCGAAATTTTATAGCATTTTATGATATTTTTAGATGGTCATAAAGAGAAAAAAAAATGCTATAAAATTTCGACCTAAAAAATATAGGTTGCCATTTAAAAAAAGTATCGATGACGTTATAGCGCAAAGGTATGACCTTGAAAAAAATATTTAAAACCATCAGTTTGTGGAAAATAATTTGTTATAAACCTTTTGTCTAAAACTTTTTTTTCTAAAACTAATAATGAAGGCGCTAGCATCGAGGTTCCATACTTTTTATTCACCCTGTATATAGGTCCTCCATACTTAACCATCTGGTTTCATCGTTGGTTATCTAGGGCAGGTCTTCGGAGTTTACATTCATAACTGTGTTACTTGTATTTATGTTAGATTTATATTCATGGACTGTAGAGTGTAGAAGTATATACATTTTGTACAATTTTTTTATTACTTTCATTATGTTCTCTACCGCCCAATAAAGGCCAACGCGCACTTAGCCACGCCACGGCGCGCCACGCCGGACGGCAATTTTAAATTACATTGGTTGTTATGGAATAACGCGCACTTATCCACGCCACGCCACGGCGCGTTATTCCATAACAACCAATGTAATTTAAAAATTGCCGTCCGGCGTGGCGCGCCGTGGCGTGGTTAAGTGCGTGTTGGCCTTAAGCCTATTATCCCATCTACTCGTATATAATTGTTTATGAGAGTAATAACAAATCGGCTCTCCAGAAAATTGGATTTCTATCAACCACCAGAATAGGCTGGGCTTCGAAAAGGCTTTAGTACCATGCATCACTTACATACAGTACCTACTCTTAACGAGAAATGCACTAAATACAACATATACCTCTCCATACGGCATTTATAGACTTTCAGAAGGCATTCAACAGGCTCGAATGGTGTTCGATTATCGCAGGGCTAAATAGTGCTAGAGTAGACTCAAAATTCACGGCATTAATAAGAAATATATACAAAAATGCAACTTTCCAGGTAAAACTCGCGGAAGACATAATAACAGATAAAATACCAGCATAGAGGGGAGTCAGACAGGGAGATGTCATTTCCCCGAAGTTCTTCACTCTGGCATTTGAAGACATATTGAAACGGATTGATTGAGACCAGAAAGTTATAAATATAAACGACAACTACCTCAGTCATCTAAGATTTGTTGATGACATCGTACTAATCAATTCAAACGATGATGGTCCGGCTGCAGTTCAAGACAATTTAATATAAATCACGCCTCTATACATAATGTACAAGAATACGTGTACCTCGGACAACTTATAAAACTAGACAAAGAAATCTATAGAAGACTTAAATGGCCAGCCTTTAGTAAACTCTCGGCTATCTTAAAAATACATCTATCCCGACCAGCTTAAGAAGAATAGTGTCGGACTCTTATGTCCTTCCAATCCTCACATTCGGACGAATGAAACTATAGACTATTAATTACTCTGGCCAGGAAGGGTGCAGAAAAGCTAAAAACAATAGAAAGGGTTATGGAGAGACGCATGCTGGGGATACAACTAAGGTTAAGTTAAAAACACAGACATAAGATAAAATACAAAAATCCGTGACATAATGGAAAAGGCCCCAAAATTGGACTGGAATTAAGCAGATCATGTAGCACCTATACAGGATTAAAGATGGTCCAAAAGATTATTAGAATGGTGCCTCAGAATATCAAAGAGGGTCGATGCCATAAGAAAGGTTGCTGGAAAACAATGGGCTAGGAGTGCATAAGATCGAAAAACTTGGAAAACCTTGGGTGAAACCTACGTTCAACTGTGAACAGCTGAGGGTTGAGAAAGAAAGAAGAAGAAATACTACAACCTAGGAACAGGCAACGCTTATTCAAAGCAAAGACAGCACCAAATATATGCTCAATCATTTGTAATTACACGCAAGAGAAGAATAAAGAATATAATAACATATCTTCCGACCCTCAGTTTTGGTGTTTACCAACAAGTATTCGACTAGATAAAATCGTTATGCCTTTAGGATCTACTAATTGAACTGAAGTTGCCTATTCACCTTTTTTAAGTTATCCAAAAATTCTATACTGGCAGAAGACCTTCAGTTGATGTGGTGGAGGCATCTTCAAAAATGGCAGAAAAATTAACTTATGGTGCTCCGATGATATCGTTATTTTCCCCAAATACAAACAAGAGCTGCAACATCTTTGCGGGAAGAGATTCCAAAACCAAGATATAGTAATTGACAACGTTCATAACAGTATGCCTGAAATATACACCATCCTTAGTTCGAACGAACAACAGGAACCCTGAAAAGGATGTTCCCCTGCGAGGCACTAAAAAATGAATTCAAATTGTTTTTTACGTCCGTATCGTAATTTTTGGCCATATATCGCAGCATACCTATTAATGATATGCAGCTATTTACAGTTAATAGAAAGTAAAGTAAATATAGATGAATAACTACACGCCCCACGTCAATTAACAGAGCAAATGCGGGTATTGACTGGGGATTTTGTCCATTCAAGTGACACCTAATCAGAAAGAACGATTACAATCATTTCAATCATTACAAAGGCAATTACCACACCTATAGTGAAGCTTATCGACGTACGAGGAGGAAGTTTATATCGAAAAAGGGTCAGGTGACTTTAGTTAGCCTTAAGGCAGGGAATCAGAGGATTCAACAAACAAAATTAATTCCCCCTGAAATTCAGACATACGAAGTGGAGAAGTCAGTAAAGGAACATTGGCTGAAAGAAAGCGTTCGAAATCTTCAGTATCATTAGGACCAACGGTGCATTTCGTGTACATTTTCTAAGTGCTATAATAAAATATAATAGCGAGAATCTAATTGGCGTTATAGTATGAGTCGAAACACTCATCACTGATGTAGGTCATGAATTGTCACGATATCTATTTTTAGGATCTACATCTAACTGTTGTTCTTAAATAAATATGAAAGAAAAACTTCAAAACCGCAATAGCAGATGCTTTCATTGTACTGTATTCTCAGTGCTCTGCCTAATTTTGAAATTGAAAAATATTGTAACGTAGTGGTTTGTTGCTTTGAATATTTTAATATTTACTATTGTCTGCTAAAATGAATTAACCCTTTTGAAACATAGTTTACCTTACATTTAAAAATCTAAGAGAAAATATTAGCTCTGAAGCAATTTGACTTGCTTTTTAGATTTTCCCTCTTTAAAAACGTTTGCATAGCTATTCAATTTGAATGTCAACACTTAAATCGGAAATTGCTACTTTTATACTCGAGATCTAATTTAAACTTGCCGTGCTTTTCGCATTTCGCTTTGGTTTAAAATGGGACGTATGAATATTTTTAAGAATTGATACGAGGAGCTCTCACAGATAGTGTTGACTCTTTACTTACATTTAATTCTTAACAAATTTTAGTAGAAACCCTGGAAATTTGTATTGTGTGTCGAGTGTCGATTTAACCCTAAACTGAATTCTGTGATAGCTTTTTTATGTTAAGTTAACCCTTCGTATTAAGGACTTTAAAAGTATTGTTGCTAAAAAATAGACAACGACTACCATCTTCGGTTTTTATTAAGTTTAGCATTGGATTTTCCTCGTAGTGAGACTAAAGCTGTTTAATAAATTCGAATGGCTTCAGATTTTAAAAAAATACAAATCGAAGAGAAAAACTAAAACCAGACACTACGATTTAATTTATCTATTATTCTTACTTCGTTGCATCATTTCATTGACTTTATGGGTATTTCGATAAATTAATATTTCTTGCTATACAAGCGCTTTATTTGTTCCTCTCTCGAGCCTTTGTGATTTTGACAGCGTTCAACGTTTCGGGGTCTAAGAAGCGACTAGAGATACACCCATATTCTAATTATTATTGCACAATGAGCATAAACGTACTGATAATTATTACATTTAGTTAATTTACATAGATACGATCTAAATTAATAATGGTTATCAAACATTAATTCATAACAACGCAAAGGCTGAATTACGTCTGATTAATGCCGTTTCTGAAAGAGAAAAACACATTATTGTGTCATAATAAACCATGAAAAAAATAATTACAATTTTTACTTGTTTTTTTGTCAAGAAACATCAATTCACAACAGTAACCTTAAATTCAGCAAAATATCCTTTGTTTCTTCGAAGAGGTTTTTATGAGAGAAATATAATGCGGTAACAGTCTGTTTGGGCTACAATAGGTCATGCTAAAAAGATGGTTTCGGTTTCGGAAGCGTAAATAAGGCTTTTCAAGGTCCTGATAGGACAAATTAGAGGTCATGGGTTACGAGAGAACCGGCGTTGCCAGTTAGTTTAATCCAGTTGTTAAAGTCGGCCTATGGTAGTGCTTTTGCGAGTAGCATTCTCTAAAATTTTCAGATTTCTACAACTTAAAATTAGCAGTTAAGCACAGCTCGTCACAGAAATTAATAGCTTAAACTGGCTCTTGAAACAAACATTTATAAATGTGATCAATATAAATACAAAACTGCAAATATTACAGAAACATACGATCCTAGACCGGGACAAATGTTGAAATTAGGTGGTAGTGATATTATGAAATTTTAGTAAGTGTCGAAAAATGACCAGGATAATTAAAATTGGCGCCACTGCGGAAATCACCCAAGTTGATCTCGAGTAACGTACCGCAGATGGTTCCTTCAGGGCTCGAAGGGGTTGGGGTGGCTGCATCCTACTGCTGGGTGTTACTTGTGATGGTTAAAAGGGGGTTCGGATAAAAGAAAACACTAACGAGTTATGATTGATTAACATTTAATTAACATACGTAAAATAACGAACCGAAGTGCATAGCACGCCGCAATAACATGAACTGAACTAATCTAAAAACTGAAAACAGGTTTTAACAAACTGAACTAATAGATGGCGACACATAGCACAATAAGGTTAATTGTTATACAGATTATTTACTCTAACATTACTTACCCTATTTTACTGAAAGAAAACACTGGGGTACTGGCAGGCAGGCTCACAAGGCTGTACACAAATATTAAAACAGACACAAAACACAAATTACATTGATTGAAGATTTAAGCACTTCGCCTGACCGAGGTAAAAAAGGGGCGCTTGATGTACTTAAAATTACAGACAATATAGTTGACTGATTCCTACCGTAAACCGATATACCGTATTAATTAGGGTTGAAGCTGGTATTGTTGCAGCCGGAAAATACAAAGGCGCAGCTTAAAATATCGTTACCTGGGAAAGGGCTTTGTTGAGGGTGACCCAGAAGAAGCAATGGAACACTTCGAATCTCAGATAGAGAGTAGCAGCGGTCGGCAAAGAAGGGATGGTGTCTTTTCACGGAAGCAGGTGTGAAGACAAACGGGATGTCCTAAGGGCTGGTAGGTTTCTTGATTCCAATACGAAACTATGTGAAACGGTACTTCACCAACAAACACTAAACTTCAACGAAACTTTCACACAGAACTTATATTTTCCCGGAGCGGTAAGGCATTCTCTGTGAGAATCCGACAAATATGTCGTAAAATAGTTTTGCAAAACTAATCGAGAGCGAGAGGTTTGAAAGCTAACTATACTCTGGGTCGTTTCTTCTCTTTTCCGTAAAACGAACAGCATGTTAGAAGAAGATGAACAAACGTGCCTTTTGTACGCGGAGGGATACCTTGAATGACGCCACTTGCGTTGCCTTGTGATCGGCGGGTGCTTCCCCGGATTCTTGACAAAGAAATCCATTGAACTAAATATTATATCATCCTATATTTGGTACTTCTCTGAATTATTTCGCAACCAAAAAGGAATGTGCAGATCTGATGTTAGTTCCTGTGAATTCTGCAGCTTCAGGCGGGCTTAAACTTCGAACAACAAAGACGTATTACACTTAATTTACGCAAAATTTTAAACGTCGTGACAACATAGGGAGTAATCTATCCCGAATATTGATTTTGGAAGCCATTAAGGCGGCACAAAATCCTCCTATGGTGATGACCTGATGAGAATCATAGATCTGTCAATTGTTTTATACCATACACTTATAATTTTTATCTTCCCAAAATTTCAATGGCAACATATACCTATGCTCCCCAGAGGAATGCAAACGAGTTAAGAATAATATAAAAGACTTCGGATTTTTTCTTCTTTCTTGTCTGTAGTAAATTTTAAGGATTGTTATTTCCGATTGTATTGTCCTTAGGATAGAGAATATTTGACTGTCTCTCCATCATTTCAATGGTCTTCCTCTAAATCATTTACCTGGTGGTTTTCCATCCCTTGCGATTTGTACCAGTCTCCTTTAGTTCGTGCCGATTTAATTCTCATATAACATGTTTGGCATTACTTTTTTATTTGCATGTTTCTAGTTTGGTCTTCATTAAAGTATCATTGTTAACATTAAAGACAATTTTTATACGTAGCTCTATATAAATTTAATGCTGCTGTAAGTAAAAAAAGTTTGACCTGTTGCTCCTCTAACTTTCATGATTTGATAAATTCTTATTTAGTATTCTTTGTGTTTCACGCCTCTATTTACTTACTAACAAAAGGCACTTTATTGCTCATCTCTAATACAGGGGAATTTGTTCCTTAAAGCTGAAGGTTTAATATACTCAGCTTCTCGTATGTGTCTGCCAAGTAGCTCAATTTCATTATAAATAAAAGTGGTCCCGAAACTTTTTCGATTCTTTGTAATTTTACTCTACCAAGAATGTTACTATTTTGTCCCTTTTCTTTTGACACAGTAAAATAATAATGGTGTGTGTTCCGCTAGAACTGAATGGAACAGTAATCGACCAGATAATGATCTTTTATTACCTGGGAGTGAAAATCAGCAGCAATAAAGATCTATTTAAAGAAGTCCAACAACAGACATCAAGATACATACAAGACGTTACTTGGAAAAATATAAGTATGACAATAGAGAGCAAGACAAAAATATATAAAACTATGGTGAGACCTATTTTAACATATTATGCAGCGGAGACTAGAGCAAATACAAGCAGAACAAATCAATTGACTAGAACATCGGAAATGAATACTCCAAGATCTATTGTAATAAAATCAAGTATAAACCGAAAACCGAACCAAGGCATCAGAGACCAAGGCGAAATGGAAGATATCCAGCAATTTATTAAAATACGCAGAAAAGAGTGGAATGCACAATGCACATGTCGATAGAGCGGACCCCAACCGACTAATTAAAATCACAAGAGGCCAATAACCGAGCGAAACGGGACAACCTGGGAGACCACCAACATAGAAGGAGAGTTGGATATCCTCTTCAGTCTCCATGAATCAAAACCCTGATCAACAGGTTAAAAGCCTAACAACAAGAAGAAGAAAAAGAAGTTGTGCTCACATCATATCCTTCCAAAGTCTGGAAAACAGTGTTGATTTTAAGAGTCTTACTGATATAAATCAACTCGATTACAACAAACTGTAGATTTATAATGTGGAGATTTTCTTCACAAGGTTGGTAGACCTTAAACGTTCGAGACATTCCTCGAAGCGCCATCTTAGCAAATTTCCATGTAATCCGACCATTATATGTTTGCCTTGCATAAAAAAATCGTCAAATATTCTGAATAAGTGGGATGCTGGTGGTCCTTCGTTCTATTAGCTTACATAACAATTGCTCTTCGACTGCTGATAGTTCTTCACAGAATCGAACATGATGATATATGTTGCAGGTCAAGCTGAATTGAAATAATCTGTTGCAAAGCTACGTCGAAGGTTGTTATTGCTTGTCTTCAGATATCGCTAATTCGCTTTGCAGCAGTATTATTTGATAGAGGTAGTTGTTTGACAACATTTTCTCCAAGCATAATTTCCACAGTTTTAATTGTGGCTGGCAGAATAACTTCCTCCCGGATAGTGTAACGTTGTTTGGCTATAATCAAATTTGTAACAATCTTTCGTTTACAGACAAAGCTCTTTTAATATTGCATTTTTGATTTCCATAGGATTTTCGTTTGACATTAAAGAGTTGCCGGAGTTTGTTAACATATTCCCAAAGAAGTTTTTCCAAGTCAAAATTTTTAAACAAATGACACACAAAGATCGTTGTTCATCATTTGCTTCGATCGTCAATACCAAAATTGAAATATTATCCAGATGTTTTCTTTATTACTGGAACTACGTCTCTCTTTTGAGCTGATGATAAGACTAGTTATTCGTCAAATGCTGGTTATCGGCCAATTAAAATCGTGTACTAAAACTGTTAACAGAACGACTTTCGGGTTGAAACCGTGTCATGGTTGAGACAAAATTACTCAACGTTTCGCCCAATTTCTTAAGGGGGCTTCTTCAGGACAGGGGGCCACTAAAAGAGCACAGAAACTCAACGTGTCAACCACGCCAGAGACGAAACTCTTGTTGCAAGAGAAAGAAGGGGACGGTAACTCAACTTGTCAACCAAGCCAGAGGCGAAACAGAAAAGGCAGTGAATTTATACCGACTGTGCTCGGTCAAGCATAACGGACGAAGACGATGATTGGTTAGAAGTGACGGGGGCGGAGCCAGTAGGTATTACGTGTACTAAAACTGTTTAATATTACAATGATTACTGACATGAGTGTTGACGTTTTATTACAAGTCAGGACTTGTTGTCGACGCTTTTATACTCCCAAAAATATTTCCAAAACATTTCGTACTTCTCATAAAGAAGACGATCATTTTCGATACGGTATGTGGGAGATAACAATGTGACGTTTGCAACGATGTATATTTTATGAGACCGTTGATAATCAAAAATCGAAATATAGGCGAGAAATTGCTGCTAATTATACAGTAGCTATTTTATCATGACCTTAACTAACTAGCGCGTTCATGTAGCTGAAACAATAATGATTGGAAGGACGACACAATAAAAATTCCTATTGAAAAAGGGGGCTCAACTAAAAAGAAGGTTGAGGAACACTGGATTACGAATTTTCTGTTACTTGGGGATAATGGATTATTAGTGCTAGAAACTCAGAACGTATTGTAATTTTATATTTACTCTCCGAAAGTTCAACAAAATTTACATAAAGCATTACAGATATCTGACCATTCAGTATCAGATTATCAACAACTAACACGTCCGCCGCAATTGACAGAGGTTTCACCTTTTGTGCACTTGTCAGAGATTCAATTTTTGAACGAGTTTAATACCAACACAATAGTTTGAAGTCTGTGCTCTACAAGCGCAGTGAACGCATTTTAGTATATTAAAATCGATTCGAACTAATAAAGTATCAGAAACATTGTTCAGGTATCGTAGTTTAACATGTTAATGGTCAAATTATAGGAGTAAATTTGAATGCATTAAATATTTCATATAACATGCGAGCATGTGACACTTACGCCAATAGCGATTACACAGTCAGTGCACTCGGGGCAAAAACCTTTCACCGTTATGAACAATAGTTTAGTCTTTTGAAAACCAATCTCCCTTGCAATAATGGCAAATTTTTATATTTTCTGAAAGTACATTTCTCTTGTATGTCTGATGTACATAATTCGGTTTTTATTATGCTGTTTAAAAAATAAGATTTATTCAGGAGGAGAATGCATGTGTGAAGTTAGTGCCACTTAAAGGACGTTGTTTTTACTAGAGATTGTTTATTTTTTACACCCATTGCATACAGTAATAATTATATGCGTGTATACAGGGTGATTCAAAAGTATTGTCAATAATTTTAAGGGTAGGTAGAGCATATCAAATAGAACAACTTTTATCAATAAACCATGTATCCCAAATGAGCGGTAAACTCAACACAACTCAACACAAAAATTGTTTGGTGGTAACTGGAATTTAAATTTATCAAACGCCCTTGTTGTTGATACTGATACAGACCAGCTGTGTACGTAAGTAGGTTACTATCAGTAGTATCAGTTCATTCTTGGCTATCAGACTGCATTCATCGAACGTTTTAATGGAAGGTCAACCTTTTAACAACTGCAATAATTGCTGTTATTGTACTTAACTTTGTTTTATTTGTGTTGTGTGTGTATTTGTGTTTGTGTAGGAGTTAATGGAGAAACATTTGAAAATCATGTTTCTCTTTATTTACAATTTTTACAACATATCAATAATTGTTTACTGCCAGTCTCAAGCCTGAAAAAATGTGAGAGGAAAATGAAACCTGTAAATTATATAACTGTGTCATTTATTTTTGCAAATTCAAATTTCTATTGCAGACTTTTAAGTGCATATTAGCCAGGGGTCTCTAAAGTGTATAACAAAATTTAAAATAAACAAAAATCGCGATAAGCTTTAATTTTTTGTTGTAATGTACTTCTATTAGGTATATACCCATTTAATTTAATGACAATACTTTTGCATTGCCGTGTATATGTACTTATATCTCTTTCTATGATTAACATAAGTATTATATGTACATACATATTTAATTACGAGTACAATAAAATAAAAATAAATAGGATAATACTTAGCAAAGTTGATACTTTTAACAAAACTTAAAAAATGTTTCAGATATTTTGTGACTAAGTAGCTCTTCGGCACTGGCCAATCATCTCCTTCCATTAACCTTCGGTTCCTTAGTGCTGTTCTTTGCCAACTTAACCGGTTGCATTCGTATATTAAATCCACAGTTTGGTCACTGATTTCACAAATACACTGGGGTTCTTCGATTATTTTAAATTTATGCAGGTAACTTCTAATTTTCCCATGACCGGTTAGTATCATAGTTAGTTCCGGGGATAGTGGTAGTTCCGTTGAAAGCCTGGTTTCAACAGAAGGAAAAAACGTTCTTGTTATCGCACCTTCTTTGGCATTCTCCCACCTCCTTTGCCATTTCACTACCATTTGTTTAACTACCGCACTATACACTTTACTTTTAGACAGCTTATTATACATCACCCTACCTTCGGATTGTTTTGCTGCTTCCTTCGCAAGCCCATCAGCCAGTTCATTTCCGAGGATCCCATTTTACCCATTTATAAACTATCTTCATTTGTGTTCTAAGTTTTTCGATTAAACGATAATGTTTCTTCGTATTCTTTAAGGAGTTCAGGGTTACTTTGTTATCTGTGCAAATTGCTAATCCTATTTGTTTTTTCGTAATATTTGTTATTTCCGCGGTTTTCTGTAGAACTTTAAGGACCGCTAGTGCTTCAGCTCGATTCTTTGTACAGTTGTCGTCGAGTTTATATTTCAGGCTATAATTCAAGTTTTCTTTTATATCAATTGCTGCTCCTGCTCCTACCTTCTCTTCGCTTTTGCTTCCATCCGTGTACACATTTATGTAATACTGTTTGTCTTCGTCAGCGTCGTCAATTTTTGGTACATCTGCGGGGTGGATCCAGTGCTTTACCGACACAGGAGCCTCATACTGAAAATATTATTCTCGATGACCATGGGTAATTAGATATTTTTCAGTTATTTCTTCTAATTTCAGGGCAATTGGTGGTAGTCCTGCTATAAGGTACGAGGCTTCGAACGAAATTGTCCAATGGCCTTTTATTGTTTTTATATTTATTAATCTTTGCGACCTTTCTAGTTTTTTTTTTATTAGTTCTATTCTTCAGTGCTGTGAACCAAACTGGGACTCCATACGAAAGAAATGTTATAGCAGCATATTTACATATAACCTTTAGTACATCGTGTTTTATGTCTTATGTGGGCATCAAAATTGAATCTTCTGTCTAAGTATACTCGTAAATATTTTAATTCCGATACCTGTTCCAGTATGCGACTGTTTAAATAAATTGCTACATTTTCTTCCTTTAATCTCTTTCTACCACTCACCAGCAGAACTTTGGACTTTTGCCCATTAAAAAGAATTTTATGTTTTCCTGTCCAATTGGAAATCTTATTTATTTCTAGGTTAACATAATTTTCTATTTCCATTGTACTTCTACCTTTTGTTAATAACACTAGATCATCTGCAAACGCACTCACTTTACTTAAAATTTGATAGTGAATTGTAAAGGATCGTCCAAAATTCTGGTCCGCAACAAGAACCTTTCGGACATCCCATACCGACATTTCTTTCTATACTCTCTGTATTTAAATGAAACTGCAAAATTTCTGCCTAGGAAGTAATTTTGTGTCAGCTTATATAAATTCTTTGGACATTCGAGCTCTTTCAAGGAATACAGTATTAAGGGCCACCAAGCGGCATCGAATGCTCCTTTTATATCTAAACTCACAAGATTATTTTCGTTTATGATTGTTTGAACGAAGCTTTTTATTACCATGATCGCATCAACGTTACTATTTTGTGGTGTGAAACCGTATTGATTGTCATTCAGCAAATTATTCTATCGGCCAACAATTTTTCTAAAACATTTCCTGCAACATTTAACAGACTAATAGGTCGATATTTTGATGTATCACTACCTATACTAGTTTCGTTTCCCGGTTTTAAGATGGACACTATTATCGATTTCTTCCACAACTTGGGAAAAGTAACTTATGTTATAAAACAATTTGAAAATTTCTAAAACGCTGCTAGTAGAATCCCGCCGGTTATGCCATCTTTACCATGGGCCTTAGTACCTACTATTCATATTTTTTATTACCTTCTGCATTTCTTCTTTGGTGAATTTTTTATCATCTGCCTGATTAATATCTTCTTTAGCCTTTTCTCTTACTTCTTTATGATAACATTCGTCGTCTTTATGACTGTCTGTACTGAATCATTAATTTCATTGTTTCTCTAAGATAAGCTGTGAAAGTTCCACATTCCTTGTGTAGTGTTGTAATTATTGTATCTTGTTTTTTTGTAGACGTCAATCTATATTTAAAGGACGTGATGAATTAAGAAGATACCAGGTTGGCGCAGTGGTAGAGCTCCCAGGTTGGCGCAGTGGTAGAGCTGTCCTTCAAACATAGACCTAAGTGGTACAGCAACAAGGCCCTACACGTACACACATTTACACTATACACATAGTGCAGTTTGTAGGTATTAAATGATGCACCAAGAACGTAACTCGCAGAGCCCAGCGGGGCTGCGCTTTGTACTCGTAAAAGCCACATACGCTAACGCATTAGCCTCGATACCGAAAGACAAAAAAGGTTACGATACAAATAGAATGAATACAAAAATTAAAATTAATACACTATACACATGGTGCTGTATGCAGGCAAAAAACGGCGCACCAATCACGTGACTCGCATGCGGGCCGGATTGTGCATTTCACGCGTAAGACCACATACGCTAACGCACCAGCCTCAACACCGAAAGGTATAAGAGGTTAACGATTACACACACATTACATAAATTGTTAAAATGGCTACCAATCGGTTATTATTTGTTATATTGATTATGTTGCCTATAAAACTCTCCGATCGCCGCGCCGGCGTGGCCGAGTGGTTAAGGCATTCGACTACAACGTGGACGGTCTCGGGGTCAAACCCGAGTCGGATGCTCGGCGGGTGGCCTACTCAGTCGCTGAAAATAATTGTGAACCGAAACATAGTAGTGGAGTAGGGAAGGTAGGCGGTTGTCTAAGGCGCTCACCACATTACCCGGTACGTATAGCGTGCGAGACAACCGGGTATGAAAGCGACTTAGGAGGTCTTAATCCACCATATTGCCGACCATACTCCCCTGCGGAGTGTAAGTGCCGTTACCTTTACCCTACCTTTTATAAAACCCTCAGAAACATTCTGTTCTCTTGACAGTCTAAAATCCTGTGTAAAAAATATTTTTATGCTTATATTTACTTATTGGGCGAGATCTAGGTTTGCGGATACCATGAATCTCAACGCGCGCCGACTTCTACGGTCCGATTAGATCTTTGCTGAATCTAAGAGAGTTCCACCTCTGTTAGGGAACTTTATCATACTATTACATCGCAATGGCATGGTCTTCAAAGTTCCATTCGTACCTGGAAGAAACAGAATGGTTTCAGATTTCTTCAGCATGAAAAATCGCACCTGATCTTAACCGAGGTCGAACCTGAGGCCTTTCGTTTACAAAGCAACCACACCAAGGCCGGTAAATCATTTTGGAGAAATGTTTTTGACATTCTGGCAGTACTGACATTGCCATTTTAATAGAAAAATTAAACGTTTTCATATTAATTCGATAATAGATGACGCTGATTCTGTTATTTTATTGTTAAAGACAAATAGTTTTTGATATAAGGTAGTTTCCTCTTGTTATTGCCTTAAAACCAATGTCAAAGACGGCGGTGATTTGAATAAGCCTATCTTTTTTCTTCCTCCTCTTGTATTAGAACTGTGTCCTGTCAATTTTCCGTCTTTAGCCGGCCTCCGATGATGATGACCAACTCGGTTCGGTGCCAGTGGTTTTGCTTTGAAAATTTGAAAATGGCTACTTATGATTATCTAAATTAGATTTAATTATTAAACTATCGCTGATTTTGTTTTTGTTAAATTTTGAACAAAGTATTTAACCTTGAAATCCTAAATAGGACTAAAGCAGATTACACTGCTTTCGGAAACACTGTTTGGTAGCATCTATGCCTGAAAATAATTAAACAAAAACGTATTAAAACAGACACTTCAAAACTGAACAATGTAATATCGATTCGAATCGCCACTGACCTGTAATGTCAGCTAGCAGACACGATTGTTATTACACTGCGTATTTACCATTAACGAATTTACGTTATTTTACATGTTAGCCTAATGTTTGTTAACTAGTTTTTTCCGACTGGCGAAATTTTATTTACAATTCTATCAATGCAATGAGTAGCTATGGACGGTTTTAACAGTAGCCATTAGCGGGACACATGTTTTATCAGTGGAAATACAGTAGGAAACTGAAACTTTCCATAAAGCAAAAAACCTTTTCTCTTGTTCAAAAACGAACTTAGATTATAAATTGAACCTAGACTTTGTAAGGAAATTTAAAAACAAAACTTTCATTTATGTAAAGGAAAAAACGTTATTCAAATTTTTGATAATCAGATAAAGTTGTCTTTAAAAACGCTTGTATTATGGGGAAATCTACATTCGGCAGTTCTTTTTGATATTCTTTTTTCGTGGCTTTATGTTACCTACTTATTAATTAGTATCCATATCCAAATTTTTTTATTATTCAGATATAATAACATTATTTTTTTACAGCTGTCCACAAAAGTCTTTAATCACTTGCAGTTAAAGAAACTGTGACAAACATCTAAACGCGCGTCAACCAATACAATCATTTAGCAATACTTTACTAAAATATTTACCGAACCCAAAAGACCTCCACCCCTAGAAGGGATCTCTGTTGTGCCAAACATCATATTCGCAAACTTTCAGAACTTTTTCGCATTAAAAATCCAGAGACGTTTGGTTTGCAACCCTCCTACTCGTCTTTTGTTTCAATTATACTACGGCATCAAAAGCTACAAAAGACAAAATGAGTATTTTAGCTTAATTCTTATACCATTATTTCTTTAAGGTTGGCATAGAACGTCTTATGCCGGCCTGCTTAGTTCCTAAAAATATTATTATATCACACGTAGAACTGGAAACATACCTAGCGAGCGACTACCTATACATTGACACTTAGTTGTAATCATTAAGCAGAGTACTAAGTACAGAAATTATTCATAGATTGTAAGTACTTAATTACATTTTAAGTAGAAATCTTAATTCTGCAACTTTAAATACCGACAAGTTAATTTGTTTTATAAAATATTTTTCTATTTTAATGAGCGTCATCCGGATTTGGACAGTCCCGTTCTTGAGGTAGATTTGTCCAACTTCAGTAATCGAGTATATTAGATGATACTTAGACGAGGCCTAAAAGAACACGGTAATTCAACGTGTTAACTACGACAAAGTCGAGATTCTCTTAGGAGCAAGGAAAAGATGGTGTGGTAACTCAATGTTCTCTTGTAGCTCCCGATGGAGGCTACTCTTATAGATGTGTTCGAAGAGTTGAGTTATATATCGCAGACACTATATATACCACTGGGCAGTTGTAGAGATAGGACTATTCCAAGCAATAAAGTGTAGCAAACACTCAGGCGAACGTAGGATGTTAGGACTCCCTCCTAAGTTTAGAATTTTCGGCGCCATTCGACAATAAAAGTACCTACCGCGAACTATTTGGCTGATCGAAGGGCTTACAGGTCACTTGGTCTCTAACTGAAGGAAAGACTATCCGTGACATCTATGATGGGTTCAGATTCGAGAGTTATTTACTATCCAATTTAACAGTGGAGAGATGCAACCCCTAACTGAACCTCCTGAATCAATAACAAACACAAACCCCTCAGGTTCTCAATTAATACTAGTTAATGACCAAATATGCGATAACAACACTTTATTGGCTAGCTATGTCAGTATGATCACAATGGTAATATACAGTATGCCATGCGAATCTCGCAATTTAAATTATTTTCAACTTCATACACCAGTAAGACGGTACGGAACCCGTAGACACTCCAATGACCATCGTTTTCGGACCAGGGTAAATTAAGGATGGCCACCTGGATTCTTCCCTTTATATTAGCGGAGCTCTTACGAAGCCCTAATGCCGTTAAACACATCTATCCAGCATGACAGAGGCGACAATGGTAGAGTCCAAATTACAGTTTTATCTGTTTATAATTATTTACCATTGGCGTCGATATGTACGTAGGATGTTCAATAAGTTCTGCTTCCCGGGTTGCAACTCGCCTACCAATAGATAAAAGTGAAAGATGTTACATTCAAAAGAAAGTTTGAAGTTCCTTGTTTCAGACGATGTATGCATTCTTCAAGTGACGCCACCGATGTCAAAGCAGTCGCTTATAAAATGTCAACCTACATGGACGTACGGTTAAAACAGCGTGCCGTAAATTCCAAAACTGTATGCACGTCTGCAGACAACCGCCGCATTATAGAAGCCGCAGTTCCAGGATGTTTTGCCTCGTCCATCTTCTAGTCCGGACCTTGCGCCATGTGACTTCTGGCTCTTTCCGAAGTTGAAGGAACACCTACAGTCAGGTACTTCGCGCCCGACGAAGAGGTTACCACAGCAGTGCGTTGTTGATGTCGTCAAAACGCGGCCTCGTTTTTCTCCGACGGCATGGAGAAACTAGTACTCCGATGGCGGAAGTGCATCAACGCCGGTGGGGACTATATCGGAAAATGACGTAGTCCTCGGAAATAGGACATTTCAGACTTTCTTTTGAACGTAGAATCTTTCACTTTCATCAACCAACAAAGGAGCTACAGCCCAGGAGGCAAAACTTATTGAACAACTTACAGGATTTTGATATTTAGTTCTTGTCTCTTGCCAAACGTTGGTAGGGTTATTAACTGAACCGAACACCGTATTTGCACGAGTCGATCCAAAGCGAAGTGAACAAACAATAACTTTCTAACTAAATGAAAGTACTATCAGCACGTTTAAGGTTTATTAACTTTTTTTAATTCTGTTGTTATTTCGTTACGATATTCCTTTCCATCATTTAAAAATCGGTGGTTTAGATTGCTGCCTTTTGAAGAAGACTAGCTTGTTCAATATTCTCTGATACAACCATAAGATGCCCACATGATATTCAAACAAATAAAGCAATTTTACCATAACCAACTCCTAACTGGACATTTCCATTAAAATGAAACAAATTGCCCTGCAACCTGCAACATATAAAAATTTGAATTAGTAGCATCAATTTTTTGAAATCTTTAGATATTTATTGTGTTTTTAATAACATGAGAAGGTGCCTTTATTCTATTGTAACGAAACACGTCATTAGTAGCCGGTTTCTGGAACTCGGAAGTAACGAGTGAATTCTGGAACTCTCGAGATGCATGCGCTACGCGAAGACTCTAGGGATGTGTTAGGGAGCCGACTAGAAGTGTGCGATGGGATATAAGTGTGTTCAAGAAACGGATTGGGACGAACAAGTAAACTGAATGCTCCACGTGCGTGGTTGAATATAAATACAAAGTAGTAGTGAACGAGTGGTAGAGTAAGGAAGGTCGGTGGTTATTGAAGGCGTGATGCTTACCACACGTACGGGATATGTATAGCGTGCGAAATGACCCAGGTATGAGAAACGACTTAAGAGGCCTTAAAGGTATAAGAGGTTACAGATAATGCATACAATACATACACAATACCGTTGTATTCGAGAAAACGATAAAAAGATACTAGTAATCTACACTAACGAAAACTTTTGCTTCTTTGCCTTCTTGTCATGCTTCTCAACGGGTCATATTCGTTCTAGTGACGTTTGTGAGAAGGGACGAAAACAACATCTTCAAACTCCGCTCTTATCGCTGAGTTAACAAGCGCCTCTGCGCCTAAAACTAAGAGGAAGATGATAGTTCTTCAAAGAGAATCTTTTGGGATCTAGATTTTTTATTCGAAATATAAAAAAAATTAGTGGTGTACTTCGTCCTTTTTACACCATTGTTAAACTGAATACTTCATTCTTATTGAAGTTTTTCAAGCTTAGATGAACACACAGATAACACAGATTCAATGTTGTAATTCTTAGTATTTCTGTCATTCATTTAACCTCATCTTGTGTTTGAAATAAAATGCGAAAACATGAATCTTTAATTATCTGTAGCAGCCATCCTGAAGTTAACTTAATATTTTGAAATGCGTAACCTACATTCTCAAAAGCTCTTGTTTCACCAAAACTACGTAAAGTGAAACTAAGGTGCTCTTTCTCAAAATATCTTTATAGTCTAACTAAAAGCCTAAACTACACTTGAAGTGGAAAATGTTGTACATCTTAAATTTATCAGGAGAATAATTCATTGTTAAAGTCTGCTTGTCATTCCTGAGGGCATTCCTTCTCAGCTTAGTCCAAATTATCAAAGAATCATAAATAAGTAGAAATTTTCCTAAATTATCTAAAAATACCTTCTTATTTCATACACTTTGTTTGGTTCATTGACTTTTTCATGACAAAAGCAACATAATTTAGCTCATTCTTGACTTGTTTTGAAAAGAATAATTAATAATTTAATCATGCAAGTATTTGTAATTTTATTAGTCAATTTGTCTTGAATCAAGTAGGACATGTTTTAGTGTTTATCTTTACTAAAGAAAACCCTCTTAATTTAGCAACAAAGACTTCGCCAAATTACTTTGACCGACAAAAATCTTTCAACACCTACATACAATTAATTACAACTTAATCACCAAGCAATCTCACTGTCCTGAATTCACACAAAACAAAGCCCTTCGCTCCCTTCACCGCATCCTCTGAATTCATGCAATCATCACATCAGAAAGCGCAGTTGTGCGTTTTCCGTATCTCCCTTGTTTTTAACTAATGAAATTGACTCTCTGATTGATGACACAAAATGATTACGGAATTCACGATCTTACGTTATGCATGAGCTTGTTTTCTTCCATATTTTACCCTAAAACCATCCTAAAATTGCTAACAAGACGGAAAGCTTTTCAACGCCCCGCAAAATGCTGCAGCTTTGTATAATACAACAATAACGGGTGAAGCCTTTCTTTTCGAACTGTTGGATGTATGCTGTCTGGAATATCATCTTGCAAAGTTGTGTTCTTTTGTTGGAAGAATACATACGTGGCCCTATCGGGGTTACTTTGACAAGGTACATTCAAGAAGTCCATAAAGAATGGAAAGCCTGAAAGCCGTCTCGTTTTTATTCATTTCCATATTTAGTCGAGAATACTCGTCAGTATGACTGTGTGTGGAGAAATGCACCCATTTACTGATTTACTACTCATACCAGCACTTTTGTTTTTGTGCCCTTTTGTAACACTACAATTGATGTAAAACACGCTTTCAGTTTCAACACAGGGCGTTCAACTACTTTATTTGCTAATTGCTTTCTCGATGTAAATTGAAAAAGTAAGAAAATACATTTAGCGATAGATTTTTAACTTTGCAAACTGATTTATTAATGCAATCTGAATTCAAATCCATAACCTGAATGTTCGTTAAATCTTGTTTTTCTACAACCACCATGGAAAGTGGGATTTTCAGACTTCGTCTCCATAGATACGAGTATTGAAAATGAGTGTTTGCCGAACAAGTGAAAATTAGCGTGCGGAAAGTTTACTTTCCGCACGCAAATCTGGATTAATCTGGATTTGCGTGCGGAAAGTAAACTTTCCACACTCAAATTTTGATTTGCGTGCGGAAAGTAAACTTTCCACACGCTAATTTGTTTACTTTCCGCACGCAAATCAAAATGTCATAAATGACATTTGATGAATGTCAGATTTGATTTTGCAGAAATATTTAAATTTTTTGTGGTTGTAGAAAAAATAGTGTGTAATACATGTGTTGAAAGCTTGTATTTGCCACACTCATGTGACTGCAGCACTCACTAGCGTTCGTGCTGCAAACTTCACATTCGTGTGGCAAACGCAAGCTTTCAACACTTGTATTACAAATTACTATTGCAAAATGGAATTTTGTATTCGACGATTTAATTTTGGCATATAACATTTTCAGTACATAAACTTAAAAATGTTTTGTCCTATAATAGTAGAAATAAGAACGAATGATAGTTTACTACACTTGTAACTGAGTTGAGCTAATATGTTGCATAAATAAACATTTACACAGTGAACTCTTGCTTTACCAAAACACCAAATCTTTGCTTGTATGAATTATTTTCAAGTTCTTAAACAAACTAAATGAACTTCCACTTCTGTATGTAAACCCAATTATCAAATTTACATAAAAAGTTTAACATAAAAATTAGCATAGACAGAGCAGACGAATTTATATAGCTCAGCCACGCAAGTGCGTGGTCAGTTGTGTTCTCATCTTCCTTAATCTCTCTCTCTCTCCCTCCCGGGTATTATCTTACAGGCATTAAATTTAAACTAACGAGAACTTCAATGACAACCTGAAATTTGATGTAATATTTTAAAAACGACCTAGGTTTTTTTATTTTTTCGCCTGATCAAATGCCAGTTTCAAACGTGCTCCGCATGGCGTCACTTATCCACTAATCCATTGGAAGAAACGATGGGCATATAATAACTGAAAATGAAATGGGGAGCACAGCATCATAATGGTGTTTTTGTTTTTTGATCGGGCAACATCTAGACTTGTGGGTGCCGGGGATTTCAACGCGCGTCAATTACTAGGGTCATTGGCACTATTCGATCTTCCACCCCTGGAGGGATTATCGTACCAAACATCACATTATCCTGTTCTGCTTCTTTTCCCAATACAAATTTATTGATTGCATAGTATGTTTATCTAGCTTTGTTCGCTGTTGCTATTTCTGCATTAATTTTTCCGACATTCGATATAGCACTTTCTAGATACTCGTATGTGATTATCGTTTCTAAACTTCTGCCCTAGCATCTTATATCTGTAAATCTGTCAGTCATATTTTCATTTATTACAATCACTTTCTTATTGTTTATGTTGATTCACATTCTTATTGCGAGTCTGCAATTAGTACTATGTCGTCAGCATATAATAAGCTGTCCACTTTATTGGTATTAGGTTTCTATACTCTATTATTGCCTTCTGTGATCTTACTTTGGTGTTCTTTAGTATCTTCTTCTACTGCAAGTGCCTAGTCGTTTCGAATATTGGCGATCGTTCTGGCTATGGTAACTGTTTACGGCTGCTCTGAATAACTCCGTGGTTGTTTTGGAGAACCATCCTCTTAAGTTTTTGGGCCACGATATTCTTTTCCTACCAGGTCCTCTTCTGCCGTGTACTTTCCCCTGTAGGATTAATTTGAGAAGGTGGTATTTAGTTTCATTCCTCATTATGTGGTCCAAATATTCTAGCTCTCTTCTTTTAGTCCAGTCAATAAAGCGGAAAAATCATCAAAACTTCTAAACCCGCAAAAACAGAACCGATTTTGATGAATTTTCTTTTTAAATGTTTGTTATACTAAATTATTCAAAATCAGAAACATTTCAGCTGGCGCTATCAATTACTTATATTGTTTAAATAATAAAAAAAAAAAATAAATTTGATAATTTTTTTTTCGATGAAATTTTAACAAAGTATGAGTGACTAATTTTGAAAATTTAGTTTAAAAAATAATTTTTGAATTAAAAAGTTTCAAAATTTCCATTGAAAAATGTTAATTATTCAATCATTCGGATGCAAGAATTGAATTCCAAATTTGAAATTTTTAAAAAAACTTTGTATAATTTGTGTACCTGCACTCTCTTGTTCTTTGCAAATGCAACAGCAATTAACTGTAGAGTCTACAGTATCTTGTTGCTGTTCCTGTAACATATAAAAGAATGTTGGAAAATGTTTTTAACACGTATGATTTTAAATATGAGGATCAAATTCAAAGGGAAATAGCTGTAAGACAGGAAATATATTTCTAATAATTTAAAAAGATTTCATTACATCCAAAGAATAATTTAACACAAATTGTTTTTGCAAATAATCTTAACGACGAGCATGACGCGCGGAAAATTCAGTGAAAAAAGTAGGTACTGTAGAATTAAAAATATTACACTTAAAGGGCTAAAATTTTTAGAATCGTTAAATCAATACGTCCCAAATAAGCAAACAAAATTTAGTTAAGATTGAGTAATTATTTATTAAACGGGAAACATTTTTTAACTTATCTGCAACGCAAGCGATTTTGCTGTAATGATCAAAATTACAAAAAAATGTGTTTTTCTTCAAACGTCATAAAAACACGACTTTGTGTCCTTGGATACGCACAGTTAAACATTCACTTCTACTCCTAGGAGTAAAAGTGACATAAACATTCACTTTTACTCCTAGGAGTAAAAGTGACACTTAATGAGCCAATGGCAACTCGTAATTTTTATTTTTTATAACAAAGCAACGACAGCTGGTATGACGTTCATTTTTGACTTTTTAAATTTTCTTGCTGAATTGCTTTTAATTTATGCGTTTGAAGAAAAAATAACATGTGTTATTCGGAGTAAAAGTGATTTTGTGTGCCTCGCATGAATGTCCGACTCGCTAGCGCTCGTCGTTCAAACGTCATGCTCGGCACACAAAATGACACTTTTACTCCTAATAACACAATATACTATTTTACAGCATATATTAAATGTATCATAATAACTGTAATAATGTAATATAAATGTAACATAATAATAAGAATAATAACTCGATTCTTCAAAATGCATAAACAAACTTAAAAGCAAATATAATCCAATTATTTTCAATACAAACCAAGAATAAATGACATATAATTACTTTTTCCATCGTATTTTTACTTGTCTCTTTGCACTTTTTTCTAAATTTTAATCAATAATTAAGTTCTCTTCAACAATTTTCACTAATATTTTCAATATTTAGTGTTAAAAACTTATTTTAACAGATTAATAACCTCAAAACACACGCGTTCACTCCGAAAAGCATGGTGAAACATCAGGAGTTTGACTTTGAATTCCTCTACCTGTGCTTCAAAAGGTCGATTTCTTGTGCGTGTTTAGATATTCTTCTAAAAGTATTGATTTTTTCAGTTGAAAATATACATATGTCTATATATTTGTATATTATCTTCTTGCATCCGACTGATTGAATATTAACATTTTTAAATGGAAATTTTGAAACTTTTTTATTCAAAAATTATTTATTATACTAAATTTTCAAAATTAGTCGCTTCTAGTTAAAATTCCATCGAAGAAAAAAAATTTTGTAATTTTTTTTTTTTTTATTGTTTAAACAATATAAATACTTGATAGCGCCAGCTGAAATGTTTCTGATTTTGAATAATTTAATATAACAAACAATTTAAAAAAAAAATCATCAAAATCGGTTCTGTTTTAGTGGGTTTCGAAGTAAAAACCTTCATTGACTCGACTATTTACGGTGTTTATTACCTCTTTTTCTTTATTAATTCTTTCCAACACTGATTTATTTGTCACTCTGTCTACCCATGAGATTCTCAAGATTCTTCTATACAGCCACATCTCGAAGGCTTCAAGTCTTTTTTGGGTTGCCTCGGTTAGTGTCCACGACTCCACCCCGTAAAAGAGTATCGAGAAAACGTAGCATCTTAGGAGTCTGATTTTGATGTCTAGATCGAGATTGTGACTTTTAAATAGCTTAGACATCTTGATGAAGGCTCTGCTCGTTAATTAATGTCTCTAGACAATTGAATCTTGATACCCGTTCTCTTGGTGTTTCTCTGATAAACAGTTGACAGTTTTCAATTTGTTCCTTACTTATTATGATGAACTTGGTTTTATTGATGTTCATTTCTAGCCCGTTCTGTTCACTGGCATCATTTACTTTATTTATAAGCTGCTGCAGGCCATTCAAATTATCGGCAAACAACACAGTGTCGTCTGCATAGCGAATGTTGTTAAGACGTTCTCCGTTTAGCATGATTCCGTGGTTGGTATTTTCCAGGGCTGCCTTGAATATTTCTTCTGAGTATATGTTGAATATCAGTGGGGAAAGAATACACCCTTGCCTAACTCCTCGAAGGATAACAATAGCTTCTGTCTGGTCTTCCGCGTTGGTCTTTATTGTGGCTGTCTGATTCCAATACAGATTTCTGATGATTCTAACATCTCTGTCATCCATTCCATTGTTCTTTAATACTTGTATCATATTTACATGCTGTATCCTATCGAACGCTTTCTGATAGTCAACAAAGCATGCAAAAACGTCACAGTTCATGTCTCGGCATCTTTGAAATAAGACTTGCAGACTAAACAGGGCATCTCTTGTGCCAACTCCCTTCATAAATCCAAATTGTGTATTCGCCACTCTTTCCTCGCATAGTTTGTAAATTCTTCGGTGAATGATTTTAAGAAATAGCTTCAATGAGTGACTCATGAGGCTAATTAGTCTATAGTCCCCACATGTCTTGGCTCCTTGTTTCTTTGGTAGCATTATGAATTCCGAAACAAGCCATTCATTTGGTATGTCTCCGGTGTTGTAGATATTGTTAAAGATGTTAGTTAGTAATTTTATAGACATTCATCAAGAAGTTTGAGGAACTCTGACTGCATCCCATCTGGCCTTGGGGCTTTTCCTTCTTTCATAGATGTGATAGCGGTTTTAACTTCGTCAGCTAAGGGGGTGTCCGTAGTGTTGTAGTTTACTTTTACAAGGCACCTTACTTGTACCTTCTTTAGTTTAGTTCTGTAATCTCGTTTAGTATCCGATCCAGTATTATTATAAATGGATATGGGCTTAGTCTATCCTTTTGCTCAATCGCCTTCTACATTTGGAATAGTCCTGGTCTCTCACCATTTATTTCAACTATAGGTACCTCTGACTCTTTCGTAGATACTCTTAGTTACTTCAATCAATGGTTTAGATACTTCCAGTAGTTCTAGACATCACCATATCTCAGCTCTGTCAATTGTATCGAATGCTGATTTCAGATCTATGAATGTTAAAAACAACTGTCGGCTTTCTTCGATAGTGCTTTCAATTATTGTCCGTATTATACTTATGTTATTATTGCATTGTCTATTTCCAACTTATTTTCCACGATTCCAGATTCAAATGCTGACTCCGTTTTCTGTTCTCTCAACATTTCCAGCAGTTCTTTTATATTGTTGCTTACAATCACGATGTCGTCGACGTCAAATCTAAGACGACTCAAGTATGGAGCACTTCTCACTCCGCGTTCTTCCCAGCTTAAGTTCTTGAATATATCTTCTAACACAAGGGCGAATAGTTTTGGAGAGATCATATATCTTCCTGCTTGACTCCTCTCTCAACTTTTATCTTCCGTGTTGTTATGTCTTCTGGTATATTTATTTGTATGGTTGCTTTGTTATATATTTCTTTCAGAAGTTATAGCTCTAATCTATTCGTTATTGTAGTACCCAAAGTTGTTTGTAGATGCTCTATAGTATTGTAACCTTTGCGGAACCCCGCCTGTTCGACTGGTTGATAGTTTATTTGATAGTCTGTTGGTGATTATTTTTGTCAAGTGTTTATAAGGATGGGGTAGAAAACTTATCGGAAGGTAGTTATCTAGGTCTCTAATATGACCTTCGCATTTCGCCATGAGTGCCATAGAGTGCTTGTAGAGTAGTCGTTCCTCCCATTACTATCATTTCTTTGGTAATACCGTCATCTCCGAGAGCTCTTCCGTTCTTCATTTGAGTTAGAGTCTTTTCAATTTCTCCTTTGGTATACCTCCGAGCCCACATTCGGTATTTTGTCATCTTTGTTGGTGTCAGGTTGCTGTATAACAGAAGAGTATTTTTACACAATCTCTGTTGATCGTTTGATGTATTTTTTGTCGTCCTCTGTTTCCTAAAGTTTTTAGTACCTTCATGATGTTCTTGTTGCTTTCTATTACTTTTTCGATTGTTTCGGTATTGTACCTTCCAATGTCTTGCCTTTTTCATTAGGAATTTTAATAATAGATCGAAATGTAGGTATTTCTTTTTTCTTTTCTTTTTAACAAGGGGTCGTTTTTTCTCCCTTAGCACTGAAGCACAACCGGTTTATTGTGCCCCCTAGATGTCTTGTACAAGCCTACATCCCTGAAGAAATTCAGTATGTCTTTGTAAGCGGCATTCGCCATCTCTTCGGCTCTTAAGCTTCTAATTTCGAAGTATTGTAGCCTCTTTGGCTTCAGGTTAGAATCTACCAATAAAGTTAATGCTTCATTCTCATTTCCTGCAACAAACCACAAACAAAAGTTGACAACAGTAAATCGATACAAGAACTACGTTTTTATAGATCTACTCGTAACAAATACTAATAATATCCCCAACTCAAGCTGACTGTTGACAGACAAATCCCGGATTTTATTTATTTACTCATTCATCCGTATTTTTATAAAGAGAAAAAATAAAGACCTCCCGATTCCCAACGAAAAACAAACAAAATATAAAGTTAAATCAAGTAGCTCGTGCGTAATTTTCTCAATTTTAAAATAATAAAACCTCCCAAACAAAAGAACCACTAAGTATTCCTCATTTAATCGCAGTTCATTAAAGTTTTAATGGAAATTCAAAGAGAGTAATTGCGGAACTTAAATGTGTGCAGAGCTGTATAATTAATGAAAGTAATTATAATCTATGTACTCTGAGTATAATTGCAGAAATAATGCTTTTATTTGCCCATTAAAGTCCGGAAAGCTGTAAAGAAGGCGATTCGAATTGACGCTTTAGGCTATAAAAAATACATTAAGGAGGAAAATTTTAACGGGTTTGTTTATCTTTCTAACAATCCCTTTTGTGTGTTTTTATATCTACCTATTTTACTGTTGTTTTGATCTCATAAACGGTGTTTAAATTGGCTTTTTATGTCAACATTATGAGTTTTATAATTGCAGAAGCGAAGAAGGCATTGAGTTTAGTAAAAAATAAAGGGAAAATTATTCGTTAGCTTCTGAGGATCAAATTTGGATCTATTACTTCGCTGTAACAAAGACTCTTAAATTAAACCATTCTAATATATCCTTTATTTTCAGGTAAATATCTCACCGTCTAATTTCTTCATAGTATTGCTACAGACTGTTCGTTGAAAGATGGTTGGTAAGCATATTCCTGATTATTGAACTAGCTTAAAACTCGTTTTTTAACAAATTTCCTTAACTTAATAAATAAGTTAGAATGTCATTTTCGCGATGTAATGTACAAATATCTCTTTACTCAAATGCATATTGATAAAATACAACATCAGCAACGATCTAAAGCAGGAATATAAAAAAATAGCCTATTTCCGTCTGTTTTTGGTTCAACTTTTATATTAGAATTATGGCAGTCTGCTAAATTCTAAAAACTAAGCCTTCTTTGTTAGTACCTGAGTTGCGATAGATCACCTGGTTAAAATATTTCCACAGGAAATAATCAGGCGGATTTAAGTCTAGTGATCTGGGGTGCCATTAATTAGGTCGTTTGTGTCAAATTCATCTTCAGTGGCAATTCTCGCTGAGCAATTCTTTTATGCTGAATCCCCAACGTACCGAAGCCCCACCCACATGATACCAAGTATATTTTCAGGCCATTTTCAAATGGAACAGGTCATTATTTAGGAAATTCCTTTATTTTTTTACATTCACGCACCAGGAAAATACAAATGATCCTACTTTTAAAACTGTCCAATCGACCAAGTCAAGATATTTAAGGTATACCTACTGCTACCTTTATAACTTTTTTCACGTACTTAATTAGATGTTTAATCAACCATTGCATGCTGGTTGTAGACGTTAAAAAGTGCATCTCGTGTAAAGCTTCGCCTACAAAACATTCCGTACACAGCTAACATTAGATCTTTGAAGAGTAACTAAGTATACAAGGTATGAAAATGACTTAGGAGGCCGCAACCGTTCACTTTACCAAACGTACTTCTAGAACCTTAATGCCAATAACTTTACCTACTACTGGAGTACTGGAAATTAAACTGATTGAAGTGGATAATTGCTTAAAATGTAAATATTTTGCTATGATATCCGGCAGTTTTCAGAGACTTCCTAAAGAAACATATACATTTTCCGACAGTCAAGGAATTTCTCTAGGTTATAGCCAGGAACTTATCTGGAAGCTTCCACTATAAATAGTTTTCTTCTTTTGGTACTCTGATGATCAGCAGGTCGTGGTACTTCACATAAAATCAAAAGGAACTTTCTGCACGGTTATGCTAGGATACTTGACAGTCCATTCCGAAAAGTGCATCAATTTTATCGAAAGAAGCTCTCGCCAAATAGCGATAATCTTAAATGCCAGCTCTGTTCTAGGATCTGAACGCACGCCAAACCGTAGCTTTTTTTAATAGGATTCCATGTTTTTGAGAAGCCGGTGTATTGCTAAGACATATGTTCGAAATTTTATCTAAAATATAGTCTCAAATTCTACTTAGCATTCCACCCAGAAAGATTGGAAGCAACCTTCTACCTTGTGTTTACGTAGTTTCGCGACCAAACCAATGATGGGACTTAAGCTATAGTGTTCATGATAGTCTTCCAAGAGTCAAGTTACAGTCTTTTCTTGGAAAACATATATCCATCTTTCAGGAATACTTTCACTATCTTTAAATATGCAAGAGCTAATTTGCATATTTGTATATGTTTAGAGTCAATCAGTGGAAAAGTTGATGCTCTAGAAGGGGCTCTCAGCAGCCCCTCTTTGGCTTAGAGCTGACACTCGATCTTACTTCTAGCAGTATTACTTCCAGTGCAATCCTGTTTTATACAGGAGAGAACCAAAGTGGAAGAACTGAGACAATCTAATTAAAGGACCTTCTACCAAAATACGAAACAGCATCCTATCCATGAATAGGAATAAGGTAGAAGTTACCGTTGGCCTTTTAATTGATCATGGTTATCTACAGAAGCACCTTCACACCCTCGTTCTTGTTGCTGATCCTAGGTGCAGGAACTCAGGTACTTGGCCTGGTCAGCCCCAACCGGTAAGGTCAACAGACCTGCAACCCGTAGGTGATACATGAAAAAGATGTTATACGTGTATCGCGTAAACTTGAATGGCATTCCAGCAAATAACACCCGTCGAGGAGGAAACTAATATGAGTGATTGGTTGGAATGGTCAAAGTACCAAAAATTACTCCAATGACCTTCTATTTGTCCTTATTCTTTGGTTTTTAGGCGTCCAACTCTTGGACATACATCTTCCTCCATATCTCTTTGTTTTGGTTAACTTGCATCTAGTTTCTTTTTAATCAGTATTGAATATCGTATCATATGATTGTGAACGATCTATATTGTATGTTATTTCTCAAAGTGTTCACCGCATTACGAATTTTATCATTTCTAGCGATGTAGTTTGCCCGTCGACACTGCTTCGTTAAAAAGCATTCCATCATATTAGTTCTTCTTAGAATCTCTTCGTTTTTCATCCTATTCTTCAAATTGATGCCCATTATTGCCTGTTCCATGTTCCATGACTATCTGATAAATCCAGAGACGGTTCATACTGTGTGTATGCCTAGTGCGTGTATGTCAGTTTATATATTCTGCGTTTAAAGCTGAGAAGAGTTTTTGGTTGTTTAAAGATGTATTCGAGTTTGTGAAATGCAGTCTATATTAAAGCATTTTTTGTTAAAGCTGAAGTAAGGCTTGTTATTTGATTCAGTAGAACTGAACCTTGGAAACCACAATAAACTTTTAAACCTAATGGTATTCATTCTTCTGTTGCTTCGAGTTGTGATTATTTTCCCCCAGCTTTATGTGTGTGCCAAATACACGTAGTTTTCCATTATTTCATTTCATGATTTACAGTTCGTGAAGTTATACTGAACTTGCTCAGAATTAATTCGAATGCGGTAGCATTGCTACTCAAGAGCCCAAAATCGTCTTAGATAATTCAGATACTTCTTGTCGGTATCTTCTCCCATCCGCAGAAATATTCGTTCAAACCTAATTATTCACTTATCTAATTTGAAAAGTTCATGCAACAATATCATACAGTGAAAAGTTGTTAAGTTGTTTGTAAAATACTTGATGCTTGATCAAAAGTGAGAACATTCCGGTTTAAACAAGATGCCGAGTTCTAGAGCAGCGTTACCATGGATGAAACTTGGTTATATTTCAAACACTCAGAAAGAAAACAATAATCAATAGAATGGAAATACTTTGATTCTCCAAGGCCTAAAGAGTTCCGTGTTCAGAAATTAACTGTAAAAGACATTGCTTCAGTTTTCTGAGATACTTAGCTGTAAAGTAATCGTGTTTAATTGATTATCTGGATAAGGGTACATCCATAACTGGGCAATATTTTAAGTTATTGCCAAACCTACGAGAAAAAATTGTGGAAAAGTACGCAGAATGTGGGTCAAAGGTCCTGCATACTAAATAGAAATAAAATATCCTCTTATTCGCCAGATTTGGCTCCTTCCCTCGATTGCAAAACAGCTTGAAAGGTCATAAATGTTCTTCTAAGCAAGACGTTATAAAAGCTGGGGAGGGCTGGTTTGCAAAATAAGAAGAAACATTTTTTAAGGTTTAGAGGCATTGCAGTTTCGCTGTAATAAATGTGTTACATGAAGGGGAGACTCGAATAATATTTTGAGTATGAAATTTTGTTCGCATTTATAGTACACTAAGAATATATCAATATGCCCTCGTATAATTATGTAAATAAAGAACTTGAATTTATCACCTAGAAAGAAAATATTATCTTTTTTTTTTGTAATATATTAACAAATGTTTTTTGACGAAACAAAATATTTATTTGAGAGAGTGCGGCACTAAAATTTCTTGTAAGCTTTAAACAAGCGCTAGCAAAACTTTTTTCGTTATTTAAAGACAAAGCAAAGCTCCTTAAGCTTAAGGAAATTTACCAAACTTGAGAATGCTGTCGCAGATATACACCTATTCTAAACAAGACGCGTATAACCTTATGTGAAACGGAAGCATAAATATTTAGTTTACATCCTCCACTCCGACATGAAACGCCTTTACAGTAATTGAAGTTTATTAAACATTGACGCCACTACAAATAAATTACAATTATACGGTCTAGACGACGTAAAGTCTCAGTGCATTCTGATATTCTGAAGGAGTTATTAAAAAATAAAAGAGTTCCGCCTGCTCCACCCAACGATGTATCCTATTTTCCACATTATAATATCAGACCGTAGCTGTCTCATAATCAAATAGCCAATACATCATTTTCCCGCTTCACCGCCTACATCTGCATTAAATAAGCTCGTAAGGGTGTTCGCAATTGGCATTTTCCTATTACGTTGAATGATTTTCACCCCCCTAGTTCGAACCCTAACCAATCAATGAATATATATGACATGTAGAGAGATGGGGATACAGAGGCAGGCGAGAAAAAGCAATGAACTAAGGAAATTTTGTTTATCAATAATTGGTTTCAATTTCCGGAACTAACTAGATTTTTGGAACAAATAAAACGAGCAAATTAAAACGGTTTCGCTGTAATTTTTTAAAATCCGCTTTTTTTCACGGATAAAGGGATGAATGTGGACTTGCAGAAGGTAATTGCAATTACGGAAAAAGATTGAAGCCCGCTCGGTTTCACGCTGTGGTTATCTCTAGGGCTTCGTGGTACGTGGCATTGCAATAACAATATCGTGTCTAGGTTTAACAGGTCTAAACAATTTTAGACAGTTTTAGAAGTTTCTAGATTACGTTCATTAAACTTTCACTGAAAATATTACATCATCGAAAATGTCCAAACATTTTCACACAGAAAATTTTGAAAATCTGCAAAACCTCTATTTTATTAAATTCTACTTGGTTCGGTGTGAATTCTTTATAATAAACTAAAAATCAGAATAACATGTATTTACTAATTTATGCACACTAAAATGAATAGAAGTAAATATTAACCCACTTTAATTTATTTACATTAAATGTTTATTTATATCACTAGTAAAGATAAAGATATCGGCACCTGGAGTATCGCCGGCAGCATGCGCTATGCGTACGGGTTAAGGTGTTAAGCATCACACCTTCAACAACCGCCTACCTTCCCTACTCTACCACTGCGTTTCGGTTCCCTATTATTTTCAGTGACTGGGTAGGCCACCCGCCGAGCATCCGACTGGGGTTTGACTCTGAGGCCGTCGTCGCTGTAGTCGAATGCCTTAACCACTCTGGCGATTTATATCAGTAGTATTTAATTTAAATCATACATCGCGTAATGTAGTATTCACTGCTGAAGATTTCTCGTAGATTTGTTAACTGTCCGCTCTTGCCGGGACGCATTTTTATATAACACGATCCCTCTTATTCCAGAATGTGGTGAAGGCTTCTAGGGTGTTCTAGTCGTTCGTTATTTGTAACACGTTCCTTGAAGACGCATCCCGCTGCAACACCTACTTTTTATAAACTAAACTTTTCAAAAGAAAGGCTCATGAAAGAGTTGCACCACATTCGCTAATACATAAAAATACATGTTTGTATCCACTAATTTTTCTGTAAAAAGTGATAACTCTGTTAAGAGCTGTCTTTATCGAAAATAAATGCATCGTTAACTTGGAGATATTCTTAGTAGGTCGTCTCTTCAATTCGAATTACAAAAGTCAGATACAAATACACTACAACTATTTCCAAAATTAATTTTTTTACTGTCGGATTTTTAATGCCGATAACCGCAGCTGACCACGTGCTTACGTGGTTGAGTCTTGTAAATTCGTCGGCTCCGTTTATATTTTTGAATTGATGGATTTTATGTTATATCTCATACGTAAAGTGCTTGTAAACGTGATCGAATGGGTAAAAACTCGTTTAATAATCGAAACAATTTAAAAACACGCCCTATAACTGTCAATATCATTGGTTATTTATAGTTTAATAACGTACCTACTTAATAATTTGACAATATAAGTATATTGCCAAATAAATCTTATCTACCAATTACTATTGTAAGCAAATTTACCATAATATTACGTAGCAAAAAATACAAATTTTCGCCACAGTTTTTTGTCCCTTCGCTTCTTGTAGTGTGATTCCCTTCTGTTCCAATATTGCAGTTATCATTTTATCCTATGTTACTTTTAGCCGTCCTCTGTTTCGTCTAAGCATCCCACACTTTATCATTTGTCGGTCTTATTTTAATCGATTGCCACATCTAGGCTTTTTTAAATTAATTTTTTTCTACAATTTTTAATATTGCTTCCTATCCGTGTTATGTTATATCTTGGTTTCTGATTCTATTTGCTCTGATAACTCTCTTTACTCTTATAAGGTATTTCATTTCCATAAATTGTCTTCGATATTTTAATATTTTCGTAAAGACCCACGGTACAATATTGCGGTAGTCTCTATTCCGTCGCCGATTTCTTATCCCGGTTCCCTTTAGATTCTCCTGTGCATCCCAAATATTTAAATGTATCTACCTGTTTGTTCTGATCATAATAATTGATCACAATTTTGCTCTTATCAACGGTAATCTTCATATTTCTTCTCTCCAAACAGCTCTTCCATATAATTAAATTATTTTGCAGTTCTTTTTCAGTACTGCCAAACACTATAAGATCATCTGTAAAAGCACATTCCGCTATGTTCACTCTGTTTAGATTTTTATATCTTAGTGGCAACTTGTTAGTTATATGTCTAGTTTATTTAATAACGCTGTCCTTTATTGATATGTAGAGAATTGGACTTAGTACACTTTCCTGTATAAGCCCTTAATAACGGCTAAATTCTGTAGTTTATAGACTATGTATTCTAACATAGTTTCGATTCACTTTATATAGACCTTTTAATAGCTTCCATCAGTTCTCTTTCCAAATTTCCGTCTTCCAATATATCCCAAACTGTGTTTTTTAGGGTACGATCAAAGACTTTCTTAAGATCTAAATAGGCAATGTATGCTCTCGGATATGTTCTAACAATTTATCAGTTAACTGTTTATTGTAGAAATGTTGTCGTGCGTACCGAATCCCTTCCTGAATCCACTGTATGAGTCTATTAAAAAAATAACCACCAGTTAACAATTCGAAAAGACCGCTAAGGTATAAAACACAGCTGACCACGCGCTTATGTGGCTGGGTCACGTAAGTTCATCGGCTCCGTTTGTATTTTTGAATTGATGGGTTTTAGGTGATACCTTAGCCTTAAAGCAAACGGGATATGATTATAAAAGTGAAATTTCGTTTAATAATCTAAACGATGAGGCTATGAGGTCAGGCAATGAGGTGAGTTTGTCTATGACCTGTACGTTTAAAACAACGGATTCGGCAAAGCATAGATAGGCATAGATTTTTTGTAAGGAAAATTGAATTGAAATACATGGAAGTACAAAGCAAGTATTTGTTTACGTAATATTTCCGGAGCAGTTGTTGGCCAGTAGAATGTGCTACTGTTCATCAAGCTGCATTAGACGCATTTCTCAAAGCTTAAAGCATTGCTGTCAGCTTTGAGAAATGTGTCTAATGTAGTCCAACATAGAACACCAACAGTTGCTCAGTAATATCGCAAATTGTTACTAAAAAACTAGAGGTTTGATTATAGTTAATCAACATCCCTTTTCTTCAGAAAAATCTTAGATCACCAATCGGGCTTTAAATCTGCCAGCTGATCCATCAGCATTCGTTTTTTCCGTGAGGCAGAACCACTCAAGTTTTTTCGATTTACTACCATTTTTTGATACATCGCCTCTTTCCATATGCCCGATTGATCTGAATTTATGGCTTCCATATAAGATTCTAGTTCTTTTAAGGTTATTAAAATTATTATCATTGCATAATCTAGAAGTTTCTCTGTGCCACGATTCTTCTTCCATCATTTTTAATTCCATCCGGTTATTAACTCTGTGATGCATTTTAGCAATTTGAAATGACCCCTAGACAGGTACTAGCATGCACGTAGGTAAGACGAATGACCAGGTTACCACCTTTGTGCTTTACGTTGAAAACTCATTTAAGCCTGGGAAAGAGGCTTTTACTAGATGCTACTAACCGAACCAGTTGGACCTAGGTGTTTAGAAGAATGTTACTACTCTTCCTCCTGCTTTATCATCCTGGTTTGGCATACGCAATGGCGGAGTTTCTAATGGAAAAATACTGCAACTTTTTAGTGTAGTCAGTTTTGTAGTTCATTAAAAGCCACACGATAATGGCTTCTTCTTCTGCATCGTATTGTAGGATATTTCAATGGATTTGTTGGGGGTGATGTTTGTCCTTCTCTTAGATGGTGTGTCTACTGGTCTTCTTATATTTCGTTTTTGTGTCTTCACACAGTTTGCCAACCTCTCTTCTCCATCCTGTCTACGAGATCTCTCCAGCATCTCACCCATCTAACGATGTCCTAGGTTACGCTGCTTTCACGTATAGTTTCACTCCTCACTACGAAGTATCTTTCGCTAGAAAAAAGCCAAATGTGCAAAACTGGAGAGTGTGGGCCACCGAAAATCCACACAATATTTTGTAAATTAAAACAGAGTATCCAAAAAAATAAAAGTGTGGGCTGGAATTTTGGAAATGCTGAACGGTACCTAAAAATGCTGCAAGAGGACGTAGCACCAGCAGTAACAGATGTTGCTAGGGCCGATCAAGAAATCTGGTTCCAGATGGATGGTAAGTCAGCATATAAAGATTTCATTGTGCGAGAATTTTCAATTGATATTTTTTCTAATAAAGTGTTTGATCCAAACTGTCTTATTAAATGGCCGGGCAGGTCCCCAGATCATTCACCAAATTACTTGTTTCTATGGGATTTTCATCTCCGTAGTCCTCACTATCCCTTTAGTTTTAACTTCTGCTCTTATTACGGCAGCGTATGAATGTATGTATATGGGCACTTTATTTTCTATCTTTAGAAGTGGAGTACCATTTACAGGGCGTTTTCGGTCTTCTCTCCACGTGTCTGTGGTGTACGTGTCAAACTGTCAAATAACCTAGAGATATAGGCGACCTCCAGCTTTACGTGGGCTCCCAACCACGAAAGTGCTTGCACTTCTGCTCCACAGAAGATTTTACTAGGCAGAATACCTCGGTGGTTTTCCATTGACTTTCGAGGGAAGCGGTCGGTGTTTGTATGATCCTGGTAATTGAACCCGGGCCAGTATTAATCTCAGTGGTCAGACGTACGAACCAACTGAGCCACGACCGCGATTTGCTTACTTCAGTCGTATGATTATTCTTCCATATAATATCACGAAGGAGAGTCTAAGTCTGAAAAGCTTCGTTTTCTGCTACGAGCAGTGCATCATCGGCGTAATATAATATTTTGACCCTCCCCCTCGTTTACCTCTCTAAGGCTTCAAATTATTTGATCCATAATAATGTTGAAAAGTGTAGGTCCCAAGTTATCGCCTTGCCTGATACCTGTCGAGATGGATATTTCTTCCGTAGTTTGTTGTTAGTTATACGGTTTTTGTTATTGTATTAGTATTAGCCTATTATACATTATATTGATGTAAGGCTTTTGTGACGTCATTAAGTTGTATTCTTTCATTAAGCGACGAAACAGAGGAATATGGTTTTATTGAATTCAATTTACCTTTCTGTTAACAGTGGGCATCTTACTGGGAAATCAAATATGGGGCGGGGCGTTCTATTTAAACAATTTGAGAAAAAGAATTCTTGAGACCGGTGAAGCCTAAACATATGTATCTCGTATGCTCCTTCGTGCTTCGGAGGGCACGTTAAGTCGGCGATCACGGTTGTCATACTAACACCTTTGACAATCATCAACCTCGCGCCACAGCTGGTCGACCTTCTTCTCGGAATTGCACTAGCAGATCTTTCCACACGGATTCTTGGTTCAAAAAGGTCTAAATAAGATACGAAAATTTTCCTATTTGTGCAAAATATTTTCGTAGAAGAATTAAACGAGCTTCTATTCTTTTCAAAAAAGCAATAGCGGGTGGACCCGTACCGTAGATTTTTATATCGGGTAGTAGGTACTAACTACCGACTCGTTTACCTTCCGGTCAATTGTGCACCACACACAACTGCCCCCTACTATAGCTACGCCTCTGACATTCTCGCTAGAGTTGCAGTATCTAAACCCTTGGGCAATTGTTGTATTGTTGGTATTGTGCTTCTCGTTTGCCTTTGATCTTTGGCAATGTTTAATACGTCTTCTGTAAACCAGGGCGTGTTGTTATGCCCTGCGTAAATGTTTACCTTACTTTTAGGTAGAGCTTCTATACTACGTATTGCATATTGGTTTAATAAAAGTTTATTGGTTAGAACAAATATAAGTATTATTTCATAAGAATTTCATTCCAATGATTTTAAGCTTTTTCTGGTGAAAATTACTGAAATCGATAAAAAAATAAATTAATTTTGCTTTAAGGTTCACACCACGGTCTTCTAGATTTTGACGATAAACGAAAGAATGGGAATGCTTAATAAGTAAATGTTAATAATATCAAGCATATTTTGAAAATCAACAAAAATATAAAAATATGAATGCAATTTGCATAGGAATAATATTCTTTGTTGTACTAACTACCACCTTGTCGTTCTTAAGAAACAATTGAAAATATGCCTGCGTAATTAATTTAATACGATCAAGATCAAGACAGTTTGTGGTGTAGACAGCATTTTAAACTTTCAACAAACAGATGCAGATTAACACCACTTGGTCGTGGTATTACATCCCACGAGAACTTAACATGGTCCCTGTTTTAACCACAGTTTCGGTGATGTGAGAAATGAGTTTCCATATGTATTTTAAGCGTATACAACCTCTCAGGTTGTATACATGCTTATAGAATTTTATTCGTTATACGCTTATTGTTTGCCTGATTTTATATTAAGGAAAATGTATTTATGCATTGTAATATTTACAAAATAATACAGTAAGAGTAACTTCTAATATTAATAAATCAAATGTTCATAAAACAGCAGTAGATGACTCGCAAAGTTATGAAAGTTTAATTAACGTTGTAATCTGTCGGTTCGATGACGAAGTGGATTGAAAGCCTGTTTGGCGGTCGGCTCGCACAAGGTTCAAATCTCATCTGTGGCGCAACTAAAAGGGTGACTCTGGGTTAGACTAACTAATTTTCATACCGAATAAGAACAAATATAAAATTATTAACCACAAATATAATAGCTATAAAAACAGAATCGAAAATTGAAAGAACTCGTTCACATCTTGATATTACAATATTTGCTTTGAAACAATTGCCAACCCATAGCTTTAAATATTAGCAGAGCGATAAATTAATGTAATATAAAAGTGGTTTATGCTTATCTACTTAAACTGTAAACTTTGTAAATATGCTTTATTATAAAAAAAAAACGATTTTTTTTATCCATCGCTTTGCTGAACCTCATTTGAAAAGCTGAGCCATATCTGGTTAGGAAAGCTTTTTCATTTAAACTAGGTAATATTTTAAATACAATATTTCTAACTACATGCAGCTCCATAACATCTGCTGGGATAACTATAAACCACAAACCAAACCTGGACGTATCGACATCAATACGCCGACCTCTTTAGTTACGCATGATTTAAACTATACTGTTGTACATTTTTCTAGTGATAAATGACACAGTGAAACAATAAACCGAAGTAGCATGGCAACGTTTTCAAAGTTACAAGGGAAATGTGATTGTTTTTCAAGTTGATTGCATGGAATCAATCCATATTGTCCCTTAAATTCTGAAACTTTAACTTATAAAAAGTGTGGTGCCTCAAATATTACGCTTTTTTATTGTGGATTATACAAAGAGGGCTTGTAAGACTGGTGTCCACCAAATAACCTGCTAAAAATCGCTGATCGTTTCATTAAATTTACTGTGTCCCGGGCGATACTAGATTCGCCCAGTCAGTAAGCACTTTCAACTATAAAGATCGATTGGTCAATCCACCTTCAAAAGACTCCAATTTAGCTCATATTTTGAAGTGATGGAGTTGAGTTTAGAATCGACAACGCTCTGATAAGTTTACATACAAAAGAAACACTTAAGTGTAAAATTATATTTATCTACTTGATTTTGATGGGGCGGTGCCCCGGCGGCCTATCTCCTTTTACCGCATTACTAAAGTCTAATCATATTTCAAGTTCGTTTAAAGTATTCTTTTTAACAAGAGAGAAGTGGATGTCTTACTAATAATAGTACTATTTGCTATCGGATTATAAAAGGGTTACATTCTTCAATATACAAATCAAGCTTCTAATAAGAAAGGAAGTCAAAATAAAAGGAACTTGGACTTTTTATTAAACGTAGTATGTTCATTTATTTCCATGTCTTACTATTTAAGCTCTTTGGTAAAGTTAAAAAAGGTCACAGCCACAACGGTAAATATATATAAATAAAAAAACCAAATATATACTTCACTCTTCTTACAAAAACACTCCTTAGGAAAAAAGGTTGGAGTAAACATCTAAGTAAAATTATAGAGTAAAGTTGATTGAGGCAGAATCCCTAATAACATGCCTTTCATTAAATTATATTTCTAAATCCTACCCTTTGTCCTTAGGAGCTTTTGGAATTCCTTTAAAGCTTTCCTCTTTAATATTAAGAATCAAGCAAGGAGCAGCCGTGTTAGTCGATTGTGCAAATTTGCAAATTGTATACTTGACGCAAACTTTAAGCCTTGACGTAATATACCATGTCATTAATGCAAATTTCTAGAGTTAGAAACTATGGACTTTCAAAGCCTTCATCTAAATTCGGTAATGTAATCACTTTTACACCAAGGAAGTTACAAACATACACAGTACACTTTGGTTCCTTGAACTAAATTTTGTGTTACTTGTAAGGAGATTTTATGCTTGGAACAGTGTTTTTGGTATTATACTAATTTGTAGTTTTTTTGTGATCTTTTCAGCCTTTGGTTATTCTAAACAAGATTGCACCGAATTTTGTTTAGATAAACATTAATTTGAAACAACAGCTTTGATACGATTTTGCCCAAAATAACAAAAGGTTGGTAAAATTTGGTTTAAGCCTACTATAAAAACATTCCTTAAATTAATATCCAACTGAACTAAACTTAAACCAAACAAAATATGTAGCATTATATTTTGTGGTTTTACTCGAGCGTTAATTGCTGTAGGCATTTAAAGTATGCAACCCTTTCATTTATTGCGTTTAAATAAATTTTAGTTTGAATTGCCTAAATGTACGACGATACTAATGGATAATAATGTTAAATTCAAATTAAGAAAACAAAAAGGGACAACATAGACGTATCATACGGTTCGAGGTTAGTCTTAGAATGTGTGAGATTTTCTGTGAGATAAGCGCTTCTTTAGATAAAAGGTAAATCAGTAATACTTCTTTTTTGGATATTTCGCCGCCAGTTAACAGCTATCAATCCTTTAGAAAATAGCAAATAATTACTTGTTAATACAATATCTGGTATTTGGCCTGCCTTCTGAAATTATAAATTTTTGATACAGTCGAACCTCGATAACTCGTATTTGAAAGGACCAAAAAAAATTTAAGTTATCAAAAATTCAACTAATTAAGTTTATTTTGATTAACAAAGTAATACATACGACTAGTTGCAAAGCCCTCATAATTTTAGGTGTCTATTTTACAAAATCGAACGTAGACACAGGGTGGGAAAAAGTTTTGAATTAAAGCTTTTCTGTAATTGACTTAAATAACAAACTAAGCGAAGAACCATCGCAGGATTATTTTACTTGTGGTATTACTACTGTTTCCAAATTGTTATTAATTATGTATCTTCATTAAACATGCGAAAGTTTATAATGAAAGCATCTCTAGGGAATTAGTTCGCAACTTAGAGGTTGTTCGAGAGCCCGTCCACACATAACGTGTTTCATTACAATATGAATTAAAAAGTCGCAGATTCCTTGGGATACCCAATTGAAGTACTTGGAAGTAACGTTTGACGTGAGCCTAACGTTCTCCAAACACGTGGAAGACCTCCTAACCCTGGCACGGAGGGCTATCCAGCCACAGTGGTCTTCCACTGAAAACGAGGTTCGCCTTCTACAGAATGTACTTCCGTCCAGTGATAACCAACGCCTCTGTTGCGTGACCTGCATTTCTGGCTAGAACCCACGTGCGCAGGCTTAAGGCTTAAGGCTTTCCTATTATTTTTCTTTCGGGGGAACATCAGCACAGCACGCCTTGTTTCGTGCGCAACTCTACCATCTGTGACTGCTTATCAATACCAACGCCTATGGAGTGCTTCAGGTAATTGGCAGAAATGTTTCCAAATAGATTAACATCTCCAATGGGAAAGGCGTCCGAAGTGTGGCTCTCCTGATTACAACAACGAAAGAAGAAAAAGCCTGGACGAATGTTGGGCATTTTGGCATTCAACCACCAAAACCATACTGGTAAAACATGAAACGAAAATCTCCAGCAAGAAGTCTAAACCCATAGGTTAATGCTGTTAAAAGTCAGAGCGAGGAAACCAGTGTTGTAACAGGTACTTCTTTTTTGGTACCTAGGTAAAGGTACAGGTACACAGAGAAAAAATTACCTAGTTACAGGTACAGGTATACTTTTACAAAAATACCTAGGTAAAAATACAGTTACCATAAAAATGTACCTAAATATTGTAGGTACAGGTTTAGGTACAACCGCACAAATAATTTTTTTGATCGATTGTTAAAATATAAATATAAAAAATACTACCACTTTTTAAATAAAATAAAAATTTTTCTTAAACATACCTACATCATGCACATCATTTATATTATTTATTTTTCTTGAAGAACAATAGAGTGTCAAGAGCCTCATCATAAAGCCTATTTCGTTTTTAAGTTAAAATTAAATTTGTCCTCCTGTACTAAACAGTCTTTCAATAGGAGCTGATGAGAGTATGATTGTATTATTTATTATTTAAAAATTCTTAAAATGATTTCATAATTAAAGAGGGATTTTAAATTTTTTGACTTATCTGCAAAATACTTCACTATATTTTGATAATATTAATGGCATCATCATTCTCTTTCACTTTACCGTTAAATACGCTACACAAAATACCCAAATGACGCCAATAAAATTCGAACTATATGAATATATTGATATTCTCTTTATATCCACAATTATTGTTTAAATTTTTTTACGTAGTTTTACAGAGAAAATGGAATTTACGTTGCACCTTAAGTTTTTATGTTTTTTAGGTACAAGGTAACTCTAAAAAATACCTAGGTATAGGTAAAGGTAATTCTAAAAATATGGACCTTTTAGTATACGAAGGTACAAGAGAAGTACCTAGGTACTTGTACCTAGGTACATTTACCTAGGTACGTCTCAACACTGGAGGAAACTGCTCAGTCAAACAACTCGGAGACGTTTCATCATTTTCCATCCTGATCCCAGCCGAAACAATTGACGTGCCAGTGGCAACATCTTCGGCATAGTTCATCATACAATCCCTACGTAAACTCCAAAACACTAAAGTTGTGAGTTTTATTTAGACATTTGAGCAATTCTCGACCTCGTCGTCATACGGTTAGCAGTAAACATGTTCTTTAAAGGTGTTCAAGAACAAGTTCTTCCTCAACACACTCAATTTTCAGGAAACGAGATGTTACATTGGTATTTGAACACATATTGTATCATAATTTACAACCTTATCACGGCCATTTTGTCTATAGTGTTTATAATAATGTAGATTGCGCCGTATAGCGTGCAAAAACCTAATATTTCTGAGGTCTCGGACGGTGATGTTATTAATATGGTGTTCCTACTCCCACTATTTTCCATATAAAACTTTCGTACTGCATCGTTTGACAGGTCGCGTACTAGTTTAGATATTTGCCGCTAGATGGCGGCATAAAATTTGCTATTTTCATAATCATAACCTATTATGTATAAAGTAACGTATTTTTATAAATCTTGCACTTTTTGCAGAAGATATTAAAAATACATGAATATAATACTATAAACCCTGCAGCTTTAAGAACAAATCGATTTTTTCTTTGAATTCAATATTTCTTCGCAAAAGGTTTGCTGCAATGCTGCAAACATAAGCATTTTCATAAATTGTGCTCCCAAATGTTTTTCTGGGCATTTTCGAAAATCAGGTAAAAAGCGCGGGCGAAACATAAATACTTTGTGTCGCCAAGAGTTGCGATAACATTGAAAATTAAATATTTTGACAGTTCTTGGGTCAACATTCAACTGTAATTAACGCCATCTTAGAGCAATTGTTGGAACTAGTACGCGATCTTGTCGAAGAATACAGTTCACAAACAATTGAAGGAGTGGAGACAACATATCTTAATATTTTAATAACATCACCTCTCGGACAAAGTAATTTATTTGACGCTTCAACGTTGCATATTATTTCACATCACTTAAATGAAAACCGTGATACGTCATCAACCGTTGTTGCGTTATATTACGTGCAAAAGTTGGTGTCAGTTATCATAAACTGTTCTAATTCGTGATTTTGTACGTTTCTAACTTCCACTAAAATGTCTATTATTCACTAGGGCGAATTACGATACTCGCCTCCGCTCGTGCCCCACACTTCATTTTCGGTGAGAAATAGTTACCAAAACACGGGCTTTGAATAATATATTATTATATTGTCTATGACTACTTGGATAGGGACTCATTATGTCAATCATTTTCACAATTAATGGAAAAAATAAAGATATCGAAATATCAGAAGAAATGCCCTTAATTATTATTATAATTATTATTATTAGCCTGCAGCATCCCTATGTAGGGCAAATGCCTCCCTCTTTTCCTCATTCACGAGGGGTTTTGGTCTACTCTCCCATACTGACCGGTCCTCGTGGGAGAGAGGTGCCGTGTTGACGGCGCAATCGGGTCACCCATTCTAGTACTGACCGGAGACAACGCTGCTTAACCCTTCTAATCGCACTAGACTGGGGTACCTAGCTACCGCAACTCGGGACCATGCCCTTACCCTTTCATAATTTTCGATGTTTTTCAAGAATATATTGAATTTTGGGATGATATTCAGGAAATGTGGCAAAAGTTAAAGCTTTATTTCTAACTGTTTATTGCAAATCTATTACTCGTGTCCCTGCACTAATCGGTCTTCGATTTCGTAGTCTAATTTTCATACTCCTATTATAATAATCTTTACTGCACTGGTGAACATGAACACTTCCAAAACTCTGACTTAATTTATTCCGAATATAGTCTCACGAAGCTTCAAAATTTATGTAGATTTCCGAATATAGTAAACATTGCTTACTTATGTAGCTTTAATCAAATACAACTTAAGAATAGATAGCAGAATATCTTCTGGCCGCCTCTAAGAAAATTTGTCGAATAAAAAAGTAATTCACTACAAATGTATTCGAGTAAAATATATAACCCCGTAAGATTAATTGATCTTAGAATTAACTCTCGAAAAAAGGTTATACATTATTCAAGGGTTGATCAATACAAAAGCATTTAATTGATACACTCAAGGGTGGAAATTTCCCTTTTGCCAATGTACTTCATTCCCAATTCCAATTTTCTACCACATTTTGAGTTAAGCAGAGAAACCACAGTCAATCTCAAATGTGCTTGGGGCACTTTAGAGGCCACGAGAACATAGCGTACCGGAAAATTTCCAATATAACAACCAATCTAATATAAATTTAAAACGTATCAATTTAATAGGAAAACTTGCACCGAACTCTCAAATACTGCATTATTATCCAACTGCAAGCAATAAATATGAAATTGTTACAGTCTTACGGTTTAAAGAAGTAATTTATGACGTAACAACTGCAAAAGAAGTGCGGATTGCCACGGAATAAATCACTCAAGACACTGGTATTGCAGTCTAGGCATGCAATGTATTTTATAGTTGAGATTTATGAAGTTCGGGGAACTTCTATAAAGAAAACGATAACCAAACTGCAACCTATTTTGCGGAAACTAATGTAGAAAAGTCGATTTTTAAAGATGAGAATGGAAAATCCACGAGCCATTCTTTGAGATTTATAGTTTTCTGAACTATTGTAAACTTGCTTGAAAGTCAATATCGATAACTTTCCATAATAGTAGAATATTCGTTTTACAGAGTTAGAGTCTATAAAGGAATCAAATCGAACATGAACTTTATTACTGCATTTGTTATTATAGTATTGCAGCAATTTGAAAACAGTTGTGTATGGCTATGAGTAGACTTCTTGAACACGCTTACATCATTTCGAATGTATCTAATCTAGCGTACACATCTTGATAGTCCCCGAATCCCCTCGTTACTTCGAGTTAATTCGAGAACCCGCCCACAGATGACGTGTTTCATTACAATACATTCTCTTTTTAGATTACAGTGAGCCACGAGAGAGCCACTTCGATTGATGTAAAAAGATCAAAGTCTGTCCCAACAGTGAGAGTCACGCTGAATTAACTTTGAGGTTATCGTTAACACGACAAAACTCTCACCACCAACTGCAAACTTTATTATGTCATTCTTGCTAAAGCAATTCTTCTGACAAATTATATTCGAAAACCAATCATTTGCTACATAACACAATATTCAGCACTAACAAAAAATCAAGATACATCAAAATGATGGAGTAGTTTAAAAAACACCGTGAAAACATTATATATTGCCTTGTTTACTTAAATTATTATACTCTTAACAATAAGTTTGCCTTGAACAGGAAGGGAGAACATTGCGAGAAAAGATAAAATCGTATAAAAAGTCAATAAGCCAATTAAGTGTCGGTGCTGACAAAGAGAAATAATCGGCGACATGGAGGGTTAGCGTCTTCTAAGTTGTTTTCATATCTGCTTGTCTTACACGCTAAACGTACTGGGTGAAGTGGTAAGCATCAGGCCTACAACGACCGTCTATTTCCCTCACTCCACGCAATTGTTTTCCGTATGCCAATTATTTTCAGTGAATGGGAAGACCAACTCAGGTTTGAACCGAAGACTATTTGGATTGTGGTCGAGTATCTTTACCATTCAGCCAGTCCGGCAATCAATAACCACAATTATTTAAGAAATAACTACATAAAAACAAAAGCTTGTTTAGATAATTTTTAGATGATAATGGAATAGGTTCTACTAACTTAGAACCTTCGCTAATTCAGAGAAGGATAAAAAGATACACTTTAAATTTAAAATGTACAAGAGTTCCCACTTCACCGTAGTTTAGGCTTTTAGTTAGAGCATAAAGCCATTCTCGGCAAGTGTACTTTAATCTCACCTTACTGGTAAAACGTAAGCTTTTGACCATGGGGATTATGTTTAGGAGTTATTTCAAACTAGCTTTGTTATGGATTTGTTTTTTATTTCATAACACTAAGGCTCTGTACGAGTAAAGCAAACATATAGTTACAACTAAGCCAAGCTTTTTCTAAAGGTATATTAATTAAATCAACAACGAATTCATATTTTAACCACAAAGCAAGATAAAATTAAATAAATGGTAAACCACCAAGTAAATCGTAATACCTAGTTTGTATGTTTCAAAAAAAGCAATGACAAAATTATCTGCCCACACTCCGAAAATCCCTGCAAGGAACAAGTGAAGGTTGTAGATGTATGAATTTTATGCAAGAAAAATTAGAAGAACATTCGAAGGGTTTTTGTATATGTATATGCAAATAAATCTAATAAGTAGTTAGTAACACAATGATGAAAAAAATGTGTTTATTAACTAGAATATGTATATTAAATAAAATAATTAGATATTAATTATAAGCAAAGAAACTCTCTACATTAACAGATGTTCGACTAGCGAAATTTCTTGTTTTTCTAAAGATAGTTTCGGAAACACACTAAAAGAGTTTTTAATATAAGCTAAACGTTGTCTCAATTTAGAATTAGCTATTCGATTCTGTAATAATTGTAACAGCTCAGCTATCGAATAAGTCTGGCAGTACCCTTTTTATACCCTCAAAATGCCCAGAATAGAATATAGCCGCTACCAACTATGTACCCCATCTGGCTAATACAGGTTTTGGTGGCAGAGGAATATCAGGTTATATTTCTCCGTGCAATGTCGCATTGTATTAGGTATTTATAAAATTTTTGACTGTAGGAACCTGGTTCCTAGTTTCCTCTGCCACTCCATTTGATCCATGTACCAAATATAGATTATGATATTATGAATTAAAGATAAGAAATGCGTAAATTTTTAGTCTCTTTTACATTGTAAAAGCATTTGAATTATTTTATCAGATGGAATAGCTTTTGATAAATATAATTTGCTTAACCCTTATTGAATAAAATTATCTATTTATTTACAACCAATTATACAAGAGTTATTGGATCTATTTTCACCTACCGTTCAATTTGCTAGGTAGGTATCTACCTCGACTTTAGTAGTTTCGCCAGAAAAAGTATATAGCGAGTTTTTTACAATTTTCTGTTGGTTTCTACATAGTACTCTTCGACATATCTTTTTCTAAGGGTAGTTGGATCAGACATCATTTTTTTAAACATCTTCCAAAAATGCCTTGGAAACTGGATTGCTCAATTTCTTTTAGGGGCTATCGGATGAAAGCAAAGCTTTTACATCAATCCAATTTAGTGTGTTTTGTTGTTTTTTAGGTAAATGCATTCCCGCATTGATATTTGGCACCTGCATTTAAACACATTGTTGGATGGTTAGTTAAGCTAATCTCTATTGAATTTATTTTTAGTGTTTTCTTTTTTATTAATTATTTACTTTTCATTTCACTGTGTTGTCAGCCATTTGACGAATAGTAATTCCGCTAGATGGGCCAACAGCGTCCGGTCAATGTATGTAAAATATGTAATATTAAATGGGCTTTAATCAATGTAAAATATTCTAATTCGTTCATCTTCAAAAACTCAGTTGCATAGATTAAGAACTAAACCATACACAGTTTGTATAGATTTAGAGCTTTAGTTGTAAATTAAGAAGCTGTGCTATGTATTGAAGTACCATGAGATCGAAAAAAAGATGATTCTGAGCAGGCCTTGACTAGTACAACACGATTGGTTACACTGGTTCTAGAATGCTTATGAATTATAATGTGACAGTGACATTTCAAATGTAAGTCAGTTTTGCAATTTTGTTTCCAGAATTATTTAAGTTTATCGTTGTAATACTAGTGAAGGATCACATTTTGAACACCTACTCTAACATGTATTCATCTTAGTTTTCAGTTTGTTCCCTAAATAAATACTGTTTTGTGTTTTAATTTATTTGGCATTTATTAACCTCTAACCTACTGCCACATTTTGAAATCAGTCTTGCCAATCGTGTTGTACTAGTCAAGGCCTGCTCAGAATCATCTTTTTTTCGATCTCATGGTATTTATTAATTAAGTATTAACTGACTTTTGTAATATAATTATGTTAACACCTCAAAATAATAATGATACTCCGACCAACTCAAATTTTAATTAATTTTTAATCAAATTTTAGAGACTCTTAAATCAGGTTCGTTAATTGGGTTCGCCCTAACTTTTCAAAATGCAAATTAGGAAATGTTGCAATATTTTCTAGTAATACAATTCTTTACAAAAATATAAATAATTCCAAAAGTCTACATTATAATTAAAAAACAATTTCAGTATACCTGTAATTCACTCATCATAACACGTAATTGGTCCAATTTCCTAATCCTTTCAAAACAACCACCCTGTCAAACTGTCCAACTTCACCAATTCCTGACACACCAATCAAACAATAACTACAGTCAATACAAAACCAAATTCCAACATCATCTCCAACTCAATCGAAATTTATTTACAAACTTGCTTTACACATTGTTACCATTTGCAGAAAGTTTCAAATTAAAGAAAAATGATACCACCGCAGGGAATCGAACCACTGACTTAGGTTAAACGCACCACTGTTCTGTTTCAAGTTTGGAAATTTGACGCTTCCTCGGGAACCGGACCTCCGTAGCTCAATGGCAGAGCAGTGGTGCGTTTAACCTAAGTCGGTGGTTCGATTCCCCGCGGTGGTATCATTTTTCTTTAATTTGAAACTTTGTGCATTTAATTAGCTTGGTAGGGCTATATCTGCCTATAAGATTCCAATTTCAATTTAAACTTATATTTAGTTTATATTTATGTATTGTTACCATTTTTCAAGCAAGGAAAACAACCAGGTTATGAAAATTTTATCTTGAATAATCAATCAAATTTAATATTTTTAAATAATTCTTGTAATTGACCCTATTTTGTTACATTTCTTTATAATATTGAGTTTTCAATAAATTCCCGGTTCACATATATGATAATTTTATTCTCTCCCCTGATTATTTTCTTTCATTTTTAAAAATCATATTATCTAATAAACATAACAATTTTTAAAAAATGTACATCAAGATGCCAAATGGTTTCTTAAAACTAGTTATTTTACATATTATTGATCAACTTTCATTAGAAAATGCGGTAATCCAAGAAATATAAATTCCCAACAAGGTTACAAATACAAGAAGTCAACTGTGTGACACACTTAAATTTACAATTTTATATTTTTAAAAGATAATAAGTAGACCTTCTTTGTTTCCTCTGGTGATTGTAATGATCTGAGTTTATCTGTAAAACCAAATTGGTGATTGGTATTAATTGAGAAAACCTGAGAGAAACTTAAGGTTCGAAGAAAATTTACAAATAAAAAAGTTGTAGACTTGATCTCACTAAGTACCATGAGATCAAAAAAAAGATGATTCTGAGCATGCCTTGACTAGTACAACACGATTGGTTACACTGGTTCTAGAATGCCTATGAATTATAATGTGACAGTGACATTTCAAATGTAAGTCAGTTTTGCAATCTTGTTTCCAGAATTATTTAAGTTTATCGTTGTAATACTAGTGAAGGATCACATTTTGAACACCTACTCTAACATGTATTCATCTTAGTTTTCAGTTTGTTCCCTAAATAAATACTGTTTTGTGTTTTAATTTATTTGACATTTATTAACCTCTAACTTACTGCCACATTTTGAAATCAGTCTTGCCAATCGTGTTGTACTAGTCAAGGCCTGCTCAGAATCATCTTTTTTTCGATCTCATGGTATTTAGAGAACATTCCTCTCGTCACTAATTACAAATTGAAGATTTTTTGAGTATTGACGTGAAAATAACACAAATTTCTGGAACTAAGCATTGTAAGCGTAAATACCCTAAAAGCTTGCTGAATTTTTTAAATTTCCAAATCCTTGTAGACGCACCAAGCATCATGTCAGGGAATCATCTGTTTGTTGCTGGATGATATAACAGCCAATATTATCGCTCTGAGTGCTATAATAGAATGATGGATGGATATCATCCAATCCCGCAAAGAGATGTTTATTTTAGGAGCTCACCAGAAAACCAACTTCAAAAAGCTCGTAAAATACCAAATCAGAATGATATTGTTAATATAAACTGTTTCACCTTCTTAGAGAGAGTTTTATGCTACACTAGCGATTCTAACCGGTGGTATATTACAGAAAAAGTAGGTGCTACACAATATGTAAACTATTTGTAATTTTGTTGATACTTTTGTAGGAACTACACAAAGGTCACTCTAAAAGTTGCGTCACAAGTGATAATAATATTAATATTAAGGAAGTAAATATGTCATTGAGAAATCCACAATCCACTACGTTCTAATATAATACCCCAAAACGCAAAGAAAAATAATAAAGAAAATAGCCTGCCTAGATTCGAAAATACCCAAAATTTGAGTCGAATTTCCACTTCTCTAAATTAATATTTTCGTTTCCGATTTTAGGCTTGTGTAGTAGATTTATGAATATCACCGAAGTAGCCGAGTGGTTAAGACATTCGACTCGATCTCGGGGTCAAACCCAAGTTGGATGCTCGGCGGGTGGTCAACCCAGTCACTGAAAATAATTGAGAACCGAAACACAGTGTTGGAGTAGGGAAGGTAGTCGAAGGCGTGGTGGTTACCACATCACCCCGTACACATATCGTGCAAGACAATGTTGCCAGTCATACTCCCTCGAGGAATATAAGAACCGATACATTTATATTTATGTATATAATAACTTCCTAGTCATTACAGTTGTTATAGGTATGTATGTAACATTATAACAATTTTGAAGAACAGTTTTGGGTCTGTGTGAATTATTTATTACTTAACAATAAAAAACACCAACATCAATTAAAAAACTTATGTACTAATGAAAACAGCAAACCGAAACTAACACTACAAATATACTAATTTATATCCAGCAAGGAGGAAATTCTTCCAAAAAATGTCTTGTATACTTGTACGTATAATGCACAGTCACTCACATACAACAGAATTAAATTGATATTTCGTTAACTTGGCAGTAATCCTTCCGGCGAGGTTTCGGTTTAGATTAGAATGTCGACCTTTAAGGGAATTGGGATGGTGTCCTCGTTCTGTAAATAAATACTCTGTCCTCGAATTAATCGACAGGATCCAGGGCAATTTGTTTAATGTCTAATAGGTTTAAGGTTTCTGCAAGGGACGCGGCTATATCCCTGTGCAGATGTCAAGATATAATGAATATAATTTCTCAAAACAATAATAAATGGCGATCTTCGTTAGGCTTCCATACTTGCTAACTACAAATTTATAATTAATTACATATATCGCCAATAAATGGATCTTAAGCATCTTTATAAAACTATTCTTTCTGTTTGTACTTTGTACTAGTTACATAAAATAGCAGAAATAAAGCAGAATGCAGCAAACAGTAAATCTCAAAATTGTTTTATTACACAATGATAATGAGCTTCCTTCAATTCTTGTAAGGAAAATTGTATTAATGTAAAGAGCATGTTTGCGAATATTTCAAAATGTTGGGCTTTCTTCTCGGTTTGCATGATGCATTCACTATGCACGAGTATTCTTGCTTCCTTTGCTTGTAGCATAGTAAGCTGTTAAAATTACTCTTTACCTAGCCTTGAATAAGACGAAGTGTTATTTCAAGACCTTAAAAATTATTCCTATTTGATAAGACACGTGATACCGAGATTACACCAACGAAACTACTTCGGTAACATGGTCCACTATGGCATAAAAAGATCACGAATGGATTATAGTAGCTGTTGTATATTAAAAGCAAAACCTTGTTTTCGAATTTTTACTATATTACGTTACGAGCTTCTCGAAAACCAGCTACAGAATAACACAATAAAGTTAAACTTTTAATTATTTCCAGACAAAACCAATTTAGCTGAATTACATTCGCTTTTTTAATTTTCAAAACGAAACTTCCAATGAAAGAAAATTAATCCCATAATTTTCTTTTGTACAGTTCTGAATCTTTAATATCAGTTCGGTAAATGTAAAACTCTTCTATGTATTCGGCACACAATTTCATTAACAGCTGCGGCCGCCAAGTAGTTTTATCAGGCGTCGTCAATAATATGTAAAATAAAGTAATGCTGTATTACTAAAAAGTGAAATTTTGCGTGCATAATCGGATTCTAAATGCCAACTGTTTTAATGCTTTTGAAAAAATACATCTTTGTTGATGCTGTCGTTCCGCTCCGAAAGACGTTTTTAATTAATAAATCGAATACAATCTCAGATATCTAAACTGATTACTCGTAAATTTATCTGACTACAAATGGAATTAGGTTTCGAGCTGTACTTTACTACAATCAAAACCACCTGGGTCCTTATAGCCAGTTTTGTCTTGGTCTTTCTTATTCCAAATCGCTTCGTTAATCTAATAAATCCTTGCATCATGGCTAACTCCAGTCCCTAACATACCGATTCGTCGAAGTTTGTTTTTCGTTTCACATTACCTGCAATTGACGTCGACCATTTTGTTTATACACTTCATTTAGAACAACAACACGAAAGCAGAGATCTGAAATTGGTAGCACAAAAGAAAGAAGCGTTCACACAGCACAGTTTGTATAAACTAAGTTTCCCAGACGCGACTAATAATTAATTTTTGATGTTCTTTCTGTAGGTTTTATTTTATGTATTAATATATTTATATTAAGGAAGGTTTACGGTTACCAAAAGTATCTAATCGCGTATTGATTGTTTCCCTAATTTAGCATTGGTGGCCTGGATATTTTTCTGGTACACAAATAAAACAAATTTTTACCCGAAAAATATACTAATCACTGTAGAGTCTGCATCAGTTATAAATTTATTTAAAAACATGTAATGATTTTAAAAACAGTGTGAGTTATTTATTGTAAAAATTACAGACTAAGAATTAACTAATAACTAATAATGAATGGTTATGATTGGACTGGTACCAATCCTTGAACGCGTTTATATCGTAGCAAAGATTCACGAACGCATCTTTAGAAACTTCACGTGGGATAACCTATCTCGAGAGTTCCAGTCTTGGCTGGTCGCTTTGATGTTGCTCCAGAAGCTTGCCCACTCATGACATGTTTCGTTACAGCATGAATTATTGTATTCAATTTCCAAAACAGAGGAGCGGATAGCCACTGACGCAGGTATATCAGGTTCGATTCTTGAGACCAGACGAAATCGAAATATATGCCGTACACTCATCTGTACTTCGGAGAGCAAGTTAAGCCGGCGGTCTTTCGATTGTCATACATAACGCCATTTGAACCTCGCGCCACTGTGGATCAATCTTTTCCTTCTTATTCGATAGGTAAGGTTAGCCTCCTCTCCAACCTACGTGCTTGCTAAGATGGTCCATAGAACTCGTTCTTACCAGTTAATAACAGGTGAGGCTTCGGCCATAAAAGGGAGAAGAAGAAAATTTCCAAAATACGAAATATTTAAGGTTCTTCTTCTAAAGCGGAAATTAAAATTTTTCAAAGTATCTTTATTTCGAATAAACTATATTTAAAGACAGTACTGTAATGCTGTATAGTAACACAAAAGTCAATGTGACTATCAAAAATAACTCCAAGTTTCTGGGTACTGTATCTCAACGGCGAAGTAATCTTTGCCACGATATTGGTTCCATCCATCCATAGCTCATCGCCATCAGTAAAATGATACTTCTCATTCTTGTGTAGAAAAAGTTTCTCATCAAACTCCATTCAATCCTTTAATTTAGGCTTCACAGAGCTACATAAGAGCTCGTTGGCGCAGCAGTAAGGGCGTTGGGCTCATTCCACTGAATCTTGAGTCCGAATTTCACGCAGGAGTAAGGATTTTTACAAAAATTTCCCATATAACTCTCCATGTTGCCGGCCATACTGAGGATTGTAAGTGCCTTTATTCATCTAAAATGCAAATATTATTAATTGGTTCGCATCTAGTTAGTGTGCATGCCTTTCGGGATATTTTCATAAAATTATTACATAAGAAAGTTCGCACAAACTATTTTAATCCATTGGGAACACCGTGGACAGTCCACACTGACCTTGCTAACTCCTATCAATATTACAATAATGACTAGCTAACAACTATAGAACACAAAAAGGCATCGGAATATAGGTTTCACTAGCATATTTTCTGTAATTACAAATCAAAGACTAAACTTAAAGGAATATGTGTTATTCTGACGCCAATTTTAGTTTGATCCTACGTACAAATGCTACGCCCCAAATAAGATCCCCTCTTCTATAATTTACTCACGATGTTTTTGGACCACCGTAAGCAACAGTTTATAATGCTTGAATTGTATTTGTTACTCTTAAATTAAAAAAAAAAACAAATAGTTATCCAGTGGTTTTCTACTGAAAAGACAGTTTTATACCACTAAAAGTCTGATTTAGCGACTACATATTTCTATAACAAGGACAAAGTGGCACAAAAATGTCGTAAATGCGGTATAGTACATAATATCAATTTAAATCCCTTGCAGAAAATTATGGTCTCGAAAAAAGATTCTGCATTTCTTAAGAAAGTCCTAATTATGTGAATTATTAAGTTAATTTTCTGTAAAAACAAATTGGTGCTATTCGTTTTTTAGTTCTTTTTAGCTTCTTGCTATTCATAAGCAAGAATTTCTGCTAGTTAGAACGGGAACAAACCTTTTCAGAGCTTATCTGAACTCGTTTCACATTGCTTTTTTAAACCCTTGAAGTCGTTTTAGAGAATAAATTCAAAAAAAAAAGAACGCCAGACGCTGTAATAGTAGTATTTCATCCGATAAAAATCTGCAAAAGAATATTGGAGAAGAAAATTTAAGTTCTGTATGTTCACGGTATTTTCAAACGCAGGAAGCGCTGCTGAAGTTTAATAATATGTACAGTAACAGTCAGAACAATTAGATTTAATTTATACTTTTTACTTTACTACATTATTTGAATGTAATTTGTTTCGTTCTTGTCCTACTGATACTCTTTCAAAAGAATAAGGATTTGTTTCATGAATCTTTTGTCACAAACGTTTGTTTCTTACAGCTGACAGAGGTAATGAATGGCGTTAATAAAAGGTCCATTCTACTTTATCATTCTTGTGTTTTTCTATTTTGTAAAGTATTTTCTTTTAATTTAACCAATTTCCTTGCTTGCCTATTTGTAAAATCAAGGCGTCCGAGCATTCAGCTACTAACAAGAATTGACCGCTACTACTTACGAAGCATGTTACGTAATTATTGTCATCTGTCTGCAGCAAACACTAGAATTATCTCATTCGCTGCGAGAATACCCAAGAAATATCTTTTTTATTCCCTCCTTGACTCTAAATCCTGGAGCTGCTGAAGCATTAGTACAGGAAGGGTGTCGATTCTTAGGTTCTGTATAGTTTTTGTTTACACATTTCACATATGAAAATGGCTCTGCGGCATCTGTATTACTATTACAGTATATGCAGCTTTCATCTTCTACCTTGCCAATCATTTTAAGGTAGGTCATGAAGCACCTGTGTCCACTAGGCATTTACGTTGCCATGTTAAAATAGCAGAACACCATTCAGAAATGTAAGACTGGAGATAATATCTGAGGACCAACAGTCATCAAACTCATCTCCGACAACCTCAAACTCCGATATGAGTAAAATACACACTCCCGAAAGTACCTAAATCGACAGTGTTACTACGAAAGGTGGAAGCCAAAGCTCGACCCCGGAAGGCGGCGGCCACGACGATCTAGGCTACGTATTTGTCGCAAGATCTGAAACACACCATGGTGGAGTGGTACAGACCATCAGGGGCTTCTATTCAAAAGAAGGCTTGTCGGAATCCGACCGAAAACCCTATAAAGCGGCTAGGGTCTCTTCAGTAAAGAACGGTAGTGAAAAAGTACACCTTGAGCTTGACTCTTGGTTAGATGACTTTATTAAGTCACTTAAATTAACTCACCGAGATAGAAGGCGCAAAATAGCAGAACAGATACACCGTATGTTTGGCGTAGCAGCAATCTGAACGCGGTGAAGGCATATTTGTACAAGCGAACCCAAGAACCTATAAGCAGAACCGGAAGAGGCTAGCGGAGTGCATCCTTGAGGATAATCTCCTAGTCTCTTCCGATGAAATGCCCTCACTGATGGACGTCCAGCGGCGGTACACGTGTATTTTTGAATGTGGTTCCCCTGTTGACGGGGAACGCATCACTGAGTATAAAGACCTGCAGGCGATAGCGACAACAAAATATAACGCACCCGGTCCAGATCTGATCAGGCTGGACCACCTGAAGGGGTTTAAAGTACAGCAAAGGCTCGTGCTGTTGTACAATATCATCGTCCTCTTTGCAGTAATACCTCGGGCCATCAAGGCCAGTAGGTCAGTATTAATATCGAAACAAGGCAATCCAAAACAAGCGGATAACTGGCGTCCGATTATTATCACCAGCATCTTATTGAGGCTCGTCAACAAGATCATGGCCAAGCGTCTAAGTGCCCTCGCCCTCCCTATCCACCCAAATCAACGAGGCTTTCAGAAGGTGGACGGAGTGCTCGTGAACACGTTGGCCCTGGAGACCATGATCAAGACAACCAAAAGCGTTTGACATGGTCTCCTATTATTCGGTCGAAAGAGCACTCCGAGATCATCCGCCAAACTATTGAAACGGAAGAGAGTTTATCGGGGCAGCGCAATTGAGGGGAAATCTGTTACCCACAAAAGGGATACCCTCAAGTCCACCAGAAGAACGTAGATGGCGCGCAGGCTGTGAGGGACGTGTAGACTCTCGCGCGTCCTACAGAGTTGCGCAAGTGTTCATTGGCAAAGGGTGAGACGACATGATCGGATTGTTGACCGTATTGTTCACCAATATAGCAAGCGCAAAAGGGTGGATCGTCGAGCAAGAGCCTAGACTGCGCCTCGCAGACGGCACACTACGGAAACGGGTAGTACTTAGTGTGTGACGTTACTACACCGTGGTAAGGACCCACATCACTCTCTGTGCCCCACGAGAACAAGGTGACGTACTATAGCGACCACCTAGTTACAAATGCTTTAAGAAAAAGGTATACCGAGAAAGAAATAGTGGTTACAGCACTCGTCATTGGTGCAAGAGGAATCTGCAGCTCCCTAAACCGCCAGATTACACAAATCCTAGACCTAACAAAGCCCGAGTGCCAATCGCTCATCTAGAACACGATTAATGGCAGTGTATTGATACACAGAGACTTCATGAGATTGGTGTTTAATAGAGGACACGACAAACGAGGAAGCCTGCATGTTTTGTTAGCATTTATTTTTTTATTTATTGATTTATATATACAATATTTTTAACATGTCTGTTCGTCTAAAACTATTTTATTTATACACGATTTTAACCTATTTATTATTTATTTATACATTTTATCCTTTACACCGATTTTACTTCCATTTTAGAATTTTTACCCGACATATTTATTCGTTTTATTACTCATGCCGCTTTTTTAAAACTTTTATTTTAATCTACTTAGTTTTAATGCACCATTATTTATTATTTTAATTTTATGCCGTTTTGTGCTATTTTACTGTGTCGGCTATTACGCTGCGATCGCCGAAAGTCAATTTTAGTTGAAGATAGATTTAATGCGGATGGGCCGCCTTCATCTTTAACCCAGAATGACACAGCAAGAAGAAATAAACTTTACTAGGGCATACCATCCTTTTAATAGGGTTTTCGTACATATCCCCTTTTCCAGTATTTGTTACCCATCGTCTATTCCATATATACATTATATCTTCTCTGATATTCTCTTTACGTTGCTTACTGACTTTGTAGGTCTTGCTTTTCTCTTCTACCAATAGGTCATTTGGAAGCAATCGCGTACACTGGGTCATTTGAAATAGTCCTGTACGCACAGATCATAGCGCTTGCAAGCTTTCTTTGCTCTTTCATGTGTATATGTTTATATTTAATAATCATTATACCCTTCACCCAGGTCGGAGTTTCATATAGAATAATGGAATTGGCAACGACATACTACGTCTTCCGTGTGCTTTGGTTAGGCCCATTTATCTTCGGCAACAGTCTCTTAGGTGTTGAGATACTTTTCCTACTTTATTTACGATGTGCTGAATACTTGGCGAAAACAACAGGTCAACAAGACCAAAAAGGGCCTGAACACTAGGAGAAAACTAGAGTGGAGCAAACCGAATTAATGCTTTTACGTAAAATAGTTGGTAACGAAGCAGACAATGAATCTTTATTATTTCTCCTACTAATCTACTAATCCTGAGACCCGCGAAACGGGAATCTATGTCGGACGCTCCCTGTTGCCATACCTTTGAAAATCGTGAACCTCGTACCACTGCGATCCGATCTTCTTCTCCTTATTCGCTGGGTAAGGTTAGCCTCCTGTCCAGCGTAGGTGCAAAGAGAGCTCACAGAACTTGTTCTTACGAGTTACTAACAGATCATCGGCCTAGGCTCGACCATAAGAGAAAGAAGAAGAGGAAGAATAAATTGCAATTATTTAATTCTTGTGAAATACACGCGTTGGTAACAATTGTTCTAAATATTTTCCTAACTAGTTTTAAATGTGTTTATATGCCGGCGTATCATAATGACAACTTTATGTCATTGTATTTGAGTGACGTAAGGCAGTTCATTAGAGTCCAAGGACCATAATGAATCCATTATGGGCCAAGGACCATAATGAATCCATTATGGTACTCAATTTAAAAACTACTAAATTCAAAAAGTACTCTTACACGACATTTTCTGCAATTTTCTTCAAATTCGAAGGTAAACTTTCATTAGAATCACTCATTTTCTTAAATTTTACTACAAATTCAATTTGCAAATTAATTTTAACAGCGCTTTCTACTTGACAGCAGTGTTTGACAGTAAACAAAGCGCAGCTTGCTTACTATTTTTTATAATAATAACTGAATGCACCTGTCGTTTCAAAAATACTATTTTAAATCTTTAAAAATATACATACTGATGCCAGCATATAAAATTTTGTATGTAATTCGGATCATAAACGATCATTATGGCTAACGCCTCGCCCGATAATATTCACGGCTAGTACCATAATGATCGTCATTATGATCCTTATTACATAAATAACTATTAAGGAAACTTTTGGAATTTAGTGTACGTTTATTGCTATTTCAGCGTTTGAAAACAAATTAATTGGTACGGAGTTACTGTTTATACGGCAATTGAATCTTTTGTTACAGCGTGTTCATTAGAACACCAATGAATAACCTGAAACTTACTTAACCCTTTGAATTCTAAACTGGTGTTTACTGAGTTTGTAACAGAAACACTCCAAGTTTAGTACAGGTTTATACTACAGTTTCATCGTGTTGTTATTAAAGTAGGTATTAGATTTAGTTCGCACAGACAGTAAACTGTAATCATAGTAAACCCCTTGTTAAATCTGGAACTTTCTGCAAATTCTTTGGAATTACTGCATATATTCGATCCTGCTAAAGACTTTCAAGATTTTCTTCATTAGGCCACATAACCTCAAACCACGATCATGGCAGTTACTTTTAACGACACATAGGATCTATCGATACGTTTTGAAAATTCATGGCCTAATACAGCTGACCGTAGCAAACAAGAGAGCTGAGGAGGCGTGGCAAGCGCTGCAGTCGTTTTCAGCGTACATTCAGGTTAAAAAGGATTTCGGGGCAGTTCTAACTATATAAGAAAATAAGATCGTGGAGTTAAAATAAATGATTGATAATTTGATAAAATATGGAATGATGTATGTATTGTAAAACGAATTATTATGATTGTAAAACGAATTATTATGAAATAGAAATATAGCTGTCAAGTACGATACAAATTTGACAACTCGTAATTTTGATTGTGGATGTACCGAACGAAGTATTCTTGCGTCATTGGTTGAATATCTTGCCGCTTAAAATATTTTAAATAAAATTCTTGTAGTTCGCATATTTTCCGACTCTCATGTTTGCTTCGGCGTGCTGTAGGTGGCATAATACTTTTTGATTTATTGTGCAGTAACGCTACATGATATTTAACTAAAACTGCATAAAGTTCATTAATCAGTTTTCTAATCATTCATTGAGCGTTTAAAATTTGAAAACAAATACGACAATTATTAAAAATAAGTACAAAAAAGGTAAACACCAAGTTTTCATAAAAATCAATGTAGTAGATCTGAATGAAAATAGCGACGCAGACTAAACACAATATTTTTAATGTTTTACGTTTTCTTTAAACACACATCTTAAAAACAAGTCGGATTTAAATTCTAACCATAATTCCTTCTTACATTCGCTCCGTGAATTTTGCATATGCAATTAGGTAAAACGTTTACTGTTTGCATAGACCCTTCTTGCCTATAAATAAAAAACATCTTACTCGACGCTTTCCCTTTTGAGCTTAATGTATCAAAAAGGTCGAGAAGATCCAGGTCAGCAACTTTTCGTAATGTACAAAAAGCTGATTAAGTCCCCCTTGTGGCGAATGCTTCCTCTTATGTATAAAATTTAGACAAAGAAATTTCGTGAACGACAACCACTCTTCGGTTTTAATTATCAAAAGATCCTCACGCATGTTTCACCAGTATGGTGATTGACTTCTAAGGACTAAATTCCAACTTTGAGATTGATTTCATCCTTATAGATTTTATAGTTCGTTTGTACGATACTTGAAATGGCACTTCTCTAAACCTTGTTCGGAAAATATTCTGGGATTAAAATTTGTGTTTCTTGACATTACTCTTACGTTTCTTAATTGCAGTAATTTTGGTATAAGTATTCCATTGGCGTTTGACTTATGGAGAATAAATCTAAGAAATTGTTAATAATAGTTTAAAATTATGGCGCATTGTTATCAAATGTAACCCTTTTATATTGTTTTTTATGTACCTAGGATCGATTCATATGACGTTTTTATTTCTATACGAATTTGCGGCTCTGAAAGCTATAAACATGGGATATTTTAATCCTCTGGACACTCCGACTCCGGTCCCGGAGCTGGATCGTGCAAAATACAAAATACGCTCACGTCATCGAAGACGGCCTTTGCGATCTCTGGGGTATTCAAAATTATATTCAAATATATCAATTTCTTTAGAAGAAGTTTTCTATAAGTTTTTGATAAGTGATGATCCAAGAACATGGATACTGTTTATCATTTTTTGGCCCAACGGACATCTGAAATATTTCCAATCCTTCTGGGCAGTAAAACGCAAATAAACCTGTCCTCATTTCTTGGGGCATTACATCTTTAGGACATCGAATTATATGTGTTTCTGGCATCTTAAAATTAGATCCACTACTATACACAATGGGCCTACAATCGTTCTTACTCAGGCAGGGAAGTGTCCAGCGGAGTGCCTCAGGGATCCCTACTTGGATTTATTCTGTTTATTTTGTACACTAGCCACTTTAACATTTCTTCGAAAAACAATTTTTCAATGTATGCAGACGATATCAAAATCTTGATCAACCCAATACAAAACCACGCAGATCTGCAAAAGGACCTTATCTAGACACAAAAATGGCCGATACTTCTAAACGAATCCAAGTGAACGGTTATGCACATTGGAAACAATAACCCTCGTCGCCAATACAACCTTGTTGGTCAAATTATACATTCCACAACCCATATCAAATATCTAGGTATCATGAAAACGAATAACCTAAAATGGGAAAAGCATTTAAATCGCTTACCTGGAATTGCCTTGTTGCAATTCTTGAATGTGGTGCAAGTATTGGCAGCCCAAATTTTAATAGAGATGGAAAAGTCCTGGAGAACGTACAAAGAAGAATGACAAACATACCATGTAATATCCGGCACCTCACATACGAACAAAAACTCGACAGTCTGAACTTTACAATACTCACCATGAGAAGACAACGAGGGAATGCTGTTAAAACATTGTTCAACAGCTTCTTTGAGTGCTGCATCTAATGGAGCTAGGTCAGCCTTAACTCTATGAACCCACCAGTCATTGATTATTATCTGATGGACTTTGTCATTATGACACTGCGACGTTTCACCTTAATTTCACCCATTCTATCAAGAAGTAAGCCTTCCCAAATCTCTATAAACCGCAGCACATGTACTTCTAAATGTCACAGCTATTTTTTAATAATTGGTTTGGCATCGTCGCTTTTTCGTTTCATGGCTCGGTAGGCAACATACAAATACGCCCTCGTAACTTATAAAACACAGATTCAGGCATAATCAGATTTCTGTTGTCTGTAAATTAATAAATAAATAGTAAATAAATTTCTATATTTTTTTCTTTATTACTAACTATTTTAAGTATGTTCTAGATTTATTGATTTTGTACCCTTCTTGTTTTAAATTTTAATAAACTTACTTTAAAAGAACGTCCTCTGGGTTGTGACCGCGCCAATTGTTGAAAAAGAATGAACTCAACATTTCGCCCACTTTCTTAAGCGGCTTCATGAGAGGGAAAAGGGACACCAAAAGAGCACGGTAACTCAACGTGTCAACCACCAATGACGTGGTCCTAACTCAAAATATGTTCTTTTAGCAGTGAAACTGACGGCGAAACTCTTCGAATCATAAACTTATTTTGCTTGTATTAGACTTTGTAACTTTCTTCACTTGGTTCTTTTTCTTAGCTTTTAGTGTAATCCAGCAATTAGGTACTGTTTTTGGGATATAAGGATTTGGGACCCATTTAAATTCAATAAGTCGCCAACCAAGTTAACAGTACCATTTTTAAAAGTTACTTCTTCATGTCGTTCTCGGCAATGCGAAATTAATAATATATTAATAATATATCCAATTGGAAACTGGAAATAATCGCAAGGCATAATGATTGTTGCAAAAAATTCTATATTTAGTGGAAATCAGCTTCGTTTCTGCCTCTTGTTTTTACCCTGATCGATTTCACAGTAAAACAAGTTCGACCAGAGAAGGATTTAGTAAAAACAACGATTTTCAAAACTTTTAATTAACGCTTAAATCGTAATACCAATAGATTGAATCAGTTACAGTTAACACGTGGTTTATCAGTTACCAGTGGAGTCACCCATGCACACGCTGTCAGATCGAATAGCAAAGACGAACTTATTTAAGGGTGACAGGGTGGTATCTTGAAAGACAACAAGTTGGGGGGTGCTGCAGCACTTCCAACTGCAAACGCCGCAAATACTTCTTCTTCTCAAATCTTTTATGCCCAATATGAGCGTCGGATGTTTAATATTTTCTTAATTGTTCATCCATTTCTTCCATTTCATCCGGTCTCTGGCCAGCTCGTTCAACTCTACTAATGTTTTCCCCTTTTTCCTCCCTATTTCTGCTATTCTGTCTTCCCACTATTTCCTGGGCCTTCCCCTCCTTCTTCTATCTGTATTTCTTGCTTCATATACTTTTTTGACTATTGCGTTCGAGTTCATTCTAACTATGTGAGCACACAAATTCAACTGTTTTTTCTCTTTCTTGATTTATTTCTCGTCTTATGTCTTCATTTCGTATTTTGTTCCATTTTGTTTTCCCCGCTATCTTCCGTAGGAATTTCATTTCCACTGCTATGATCTTTCCTTCCTGTTTCTGTTGAAGTGTCCATGATTCACTTGCGTATGTTATTATTGGTAACGCCACCGAGTTATATACCTTTAGCTTAATATTATTATCAATTTCCTTTTTTCCGAAAATGGTTTTATTTAAAGCATAATATACATTATTCGCCGGAATTTAGAAGGTCGATGCTTCTCCGTGCTTCGGAGGGCACGTTAAGCCGGCGGTCCCGGTTATCATACTAACACCTTTGATAACCGTTAACCTCGCAACACTGCGGGTCGGTCTTCTTCACCTCTCTCGATGGGTTAAGTTAGCCTCCTGCCCAGCATACGTGCTAAGAGGGCTCACAGAACTCGAGTTCCTAACAGGCCATCGGCCTAGGCTTCGGCCATAAGAGGAAGAAGAAGAAGAAGAAGAAGAAGAAGTTTTCTTTATTCTGTTATTTATGTCTGTGTCTATTCTTCCATCTTCTGCTATCATGCTTCCTAAATACTCATAATTTGATACTTTCTCTAATCTTTGTTCTTTAATGTATATTTCTGTTCTGATGTCTCTGTTGTCTCTCTTGTTTATAATCATAGTTTTGCATTTATCTACATTTATTTCGAGATTTATTTTTGTTATTTCTTCTGTCCATATTTCTACTAATTTTTACATCTTCTTACGACTATCTGCAATCAGTACGATGTCGTCTGCGTAAAGTAGGTTGTCCATTTTTACCGGTTCCAATCTTTTATATCCGATTACTGTTTGTTGTTTTTCTGATTTCACTCTTGTATTTTTTATTAGTCTATCCATTAGTACTATGAACAACAGGGGGCTCAAGCTGTCCCCTTGTTTTATTCCCTTCTTCATTTCAAATTCCCTAGGCCTTTCTCCATTCATCTGTACTACTCCGTTTACTCTCTTATATAGGTTTTCTATTACTTTGATTAGTTTTCTCGGTACGTTCAGTTGTTTCAGGCACTTCCATATTATACTTCTGTTTGCTGTGTCGAAAGTTGCCCTTAAGTCCAGGAAGGTTAGATGAAGTTCTTTTCCCGTTTCTATCTTCTTTTCTATGATGTTCCGGATTACATGTATATTATCATTAGTTTGTTTGCTCGCCCTGTATGCTGCTTGCTCATCCTCCAACTTACTTTCCACCACTTTTCGCAATCTCTTTTCTATTATCTTAGTGTATAACTTATAGCTTGTTGTTGATAAGCATATGGCTCTATAGTTGTCACAATCTGAATAACTCCCTTTCTTTTATATTGGCAGTATGCTATTATTTTCCCAATCTTTTGGGATTGTTTCATTTTCCCATGCTATTTCACATATTTTCAGTAACCATTCTTTACCTTTTATTCCCAAGTATTTAATCATTTCTGGGTAGAATTTGTCTATACCCCCAGCTTTATCCGTTTTGATTTTCGTTAATGCCTCTTCTAATTCCTGCATTGTGATTTCTTCTATCGCTTCTTCTATTTCATCTTTCATTTCTGCCTCTTCTCTATCCCTTTCTTCCCCATTTTCTTGGTTTTCTTCCTTAAATTTGTTCCTATAAAAATCCGACCAAGTCTCTAGTATTTCCCTTGTGGTTGTTTTTAGTTCGTTATTTCTATTCCTAATTGCTCTCACAGGTTTCTTCTTGTTGCCTTTTAGTTTTCTTACTTGATTCCAAAATTTCCTGTTATTCATTTTATAGATTTCATTTAGGTTAGTTCCAAAGTCTTCCCAACTTTTCTTTTTCGCTTCTCTTACCATATTTTTCGCTATATTTCTTTTTCTAATATAGTTTGTTCTTTCTTCTTCTGATTTTGATGTTACATATTTTTTCCAGATTTCCTTTTTTTCCCTAATTGCTTGTCTAACTTCCTCGTTCCACCACTGTGTTCTCTTCACTTTATTATTGTATCTTCTGATTCCGCATATTTCCGCTGCCTTATTATATATTATTTCTTTAAATATCCTCCATCTTTCTTCTAGTTGTAAATCTTCTTCTTGTTCTATTTTCTGAAATTCTTTATCAGTTTCTGTTTGATATCTCTCCATGTTTTCTTCTTCTTTTATTTTATATATAGGTATTTTCTTATAATTTACTATGTCTTCTCCCTCTATTTCCACGTTCTTTATTACTGCTGTTAGTAATCTATGTTGCGTTCCCAATTCCGCTTCTATTTCAGTCTTAACTTTTTCTACTTCTCTTTGCATTGTTTCCGTGTATGTAATGTAGTCTATAATGCTTCTAGCATTTCTTTCTTCTGCTATAAACGTGTATTTGTCCTCTTTATTCTGGCTCCAATTCGTGTTTCCGATGAGTAATTCATTTATCTGGCAAAATTCCAACATTTTATGTCCATTCCTGTTTATTACTGCTTCTCCTTGATTCCCATACATTCTAATGCTTCCCCCACCTCTATGGTTATCGTTTCCAATTCTAGCATTCAAGTCCCCTATTATTATTACTCTATCGTTTTCTTCCCTGATTGTATCTAGGTCCGTCTGCAGATCAAAATAAAACTCTTTTATTTCTTCTTCTCCTGTTCCCTCTATTGGAGCATATATTTGTATTATATTAATTTTTGCATTTAATTCTAATTCTATTTCCATTATTCTTGAGTTTATTGGTGTATATTTGCTAAGTCTTTTATTCATTTCTTCAGATAAAATTATTCCCACGCCTTCCTTACTCCTCTGTCCCTCCTGCACTCCTGAATAAAAGAGACTATATTTATTTGGCAATTGTATATTGCCTTTTCCCTTCTTTTTAACTTCACTAATTCCCATTATCTCTATACCAAATTTTTGCATTTCTTCTGTTATTTCTATTTCTTTACCTGTCAACGTTGTTAAGTTCCATGTCCCTATTGTTATTTCTTGGTTACTTATATCATTGTTTCTATGTTCCTTCTCATTATCCTTTTTCATAGCTTTATTCGTTTTCTTTTTCCGGCCATTATTAAATTTTGCTAGTTTTTTGAGAAACGCCGCAAATACAAAAAGTATATAAAAGTAGTAAACAATGGTATTAACATGTCCTACTTGGAAGTGCTTATTATTAACCATTTTAGAGACACTAATTACCAATACGCAAAAATACAATTTGGTAAAGTAATATTAAATTTATGTTATGATAATACCTCAAGTGCCAACGGTTTGGAAAATAAAATACAACTAAGGCAAAATGCAAAATAAAGTATAAATAATTATGCATTATGCTAATACTTACTGGTTGTGTCTGTCGAACGCTACCATCTATAGATCGTCTAAACTCTAAAATATAATCAAATATAATAAAACACTATACAATTAATATGTGTTAATGCCTAAAAATATATTTGGTATATTTCAAAACGTATACTTTTAAAATACAGGAAACATTTTCACATTTCCATTTTATCTTTGCAACGATCACAAATATATGTGGTTAAGGTACTGCAAACAGCGTTAGTAATTCAAAAGCATGTGCAACTTCACAAAGAAACATAGTACACATGCCTAGTATTAAATTCTTCTACGTACATAGTTCACATTAATGTAAAAAGCTTCTGTACTTTGTTTACGCTTCGCAAATAGTGAAACGCCTGAAAAGGAAAACTATTACGGTTAAAAAATAAAAAAGAATCCTCATAAAATTCCCCGGATTAAAATAAAATGCGAGATGCACAGTAAACCGTTTCGACAGATAAGCGTGTTTGCATCTGATCGTCTTTAAAAGAAATTGCTTGGTCAGCTGGATGAAATGAGAGTAACCAAGGAAAAGCGAAAATGCTGAAAGAGAAAATTACGAAACCGCAGAATTTATTGTCGGACAAAGCGGAAAACTTGGACGTATCGGAAAAGTTAATATCCATAAAGAAGGAATGGGAATTATTTTAGGCAAATATGAACTTTTTTTGGGAATAAATATCACGCCTTATATTATGATACGCTTGATATTTACTAATTGCTTTAAAGTTTTACTGCTAAGACTAACTTGAACAAGACAAAATGATCTTCGCTGAAACTTTAGTAATAATAAAGTCGTAAACTACACAGTTCTGGATCCATGCACTTTGTGCACCAAGGGTGCAACATTTCCTCATTATCATAATTACAACGAGCACCTGGAAATTGTTCCGCAGCTGCAGCTATAAATGCTTAATTCGATTTATATGCGGAACTAAGCACAAACTCCGGATATAACTCGTTAAAATCAAAGAACAGTTAAGTGTCCTTTGAATATTTCAACCTGATAATTATATGAAAAGCAACGCGCTTTAAGTTTATACATACAAGAAAGATCTCAAAATGTGTAAATGCTTCCCGATTTATCGTAACGAAATGTTTCCACGCAAGAGTCTGAAAAGACGTTCCGTCCTGATTAATATCGCTTGACTTTAGTGTTACGACCTGTTTCTCTTACGGTGACTGATTTTTCGTTTACAACGAAGTGACAATGAAATTTGTTTCAGACTAAACTGTCCAGAAGATACAGAATCAAGTCAGGTGTTACTACTTTGGTTTTGCTAGACAGAGACGGTGCTACCGTCAGTTCCTCTGCACAGGATCGACTACTCGATGATCCCCTGGGATGTTCTTTTCCGTGGAGGCCTAGACCTGTAGATCAGGTAACATTTAGCTTTAACATCGGTTAAGCAGTTAAGTTTTTATGCAATCTCTTTAGCGGCACAATCTGATTTTATGTATTTATTAATGTATAATCCATCTAATTGGAGCGTAACTTAATCTTTAGCTTTTGCATAATATTGTAACGGAGTGATTTATTGGGTAAGCTTCGAAGGAGATTTCGTTAAAAAATATATTCTCACTGTCATATGTGTTTTTGAGATCTTACATTAGCCCTAATTTAAATCAAGAGCGGAAAGAATACCTTACCAATAGGAAGGTGCTGATTGTTTGCACTTATTATAAATACGTCACGATTTTTGTCTGCACTACCGTTATATGTAAAATTTTTCTCTATCTAAAATATTTATGGAGCTACATAAGAATATCGCACTAATTTTACACCCTGTATAAAAGTGAAAATTCCATCTGTGCTCCTTGTACGGAACGCTCCATTTTATAAAAATAATTTTGGGAAAACCGACAGACAGTCATAAGTACAATGGTTGTTGAAACTTCTATGCATAATTAAAAATAAAGTGGACAAACAAATTTAACTTAGATACCTACATGAGTAATCAAATTAGGAGTAAATCCAGACCAGTTAAAAAGTGTCTTAGCCGTTATTTTGCATCACCACGCCTTTCAAATGTCACCTAAAATAGGTTAGAAAATACATTCTCCACGATTCAGTAATTACCTTCGCTTCCTTAATTTGCATATTTTCGCGCCTGCTTTCACATAGTGCTTTTACACCGTTTAATCTTTTCCATCGGTGTATTAAGCGTGCTACAATTCTATCACGTTTAAGCTTCAATTAGTTTAGGTTAAGTGGCATAAACGCACTTTTCTTGGGGAGAGCATTAATAGTAATAATAATGATAATATTTAATAGTCGCCAGTAATAATGTAATAAATAAAAATTGTCTGAATGTTGGTTGTGGTCTTTTTTGGTAATATCTTGCAATATTTCCGGTGTGAAGTTTTCTCAACATTTAAAATAAAAACTAACAACAGCAGTACCTGTGGAGAAGCTTTAGCCCCATAAGCTACTTTAGTAATGGTGTCCATATTAGGTGACAGACTGGCACTCATCTTCAATTTTTTTCTAACATTGATGTTAGATCGTTTCAATTTATTCTTATTGTTACGTTTTCCTCTACTTTGGCGAGGTTCGTAACAATTTTAGACTTTTTATAAAAATGTTTATATACAGGGTGATTCAAAAATATTGTCATTAATTTTAAGGGTAGGTAGAGCAACTTTTCTCAATAAACCATGTGTCGCAAATAAACGGTAAACTTAGAAAAAAAATAAAAAGATCAACACAAAAATTGTTTGGTGTTCACTGGAATTTAAATTTATCAAACGCCCTAGTTGTTGATACTGATACAGACCAACTGTGTACGTAAGTAGGTTTATATCAGTTCATTCTTGGCTTTCAGAGTGCATCCATCGAATGTTTTAATGGAAGATCAACCTTTTAACAACTGAATTAATTGATGTTATTGTACTTAATTTTGTTTTTTTTTGTGTTGTGTGTGTATTTGTGTTTGTGTAGGAGTTAATGGGGGAACTTTTGAACATTTTCTGTAAATCATGTGTCTCTTTATTTACAACAATTTTTTCTATATCACTTTTTAAACATGTCAATAATTGTTTACCGCCAGTTTCAACCCTAAAAAAATGCGAGAGGAAAGTGAAGCTTGTAAATTACATAATTGTGTGATGTTTCATTTATTTTAGCAATGTCAAATTTCTATCACGGGCTTTTTAAATGCATATTAGTCAGCGGTTCGCAAAAGTGTATAACAAAATTTAAAATAAACAAAAACCGCGATAAGCTAAATTTTTGCTGTAATGTACTTCTATTAAGGTCAGCATATAACCAATTAATTTAATGACAATACTTTTGAATCACCCTGTATTCTATGCTCACTTTATTAAATATGCCAGCCTTATCAGAGGTGTTTAAAGAGGGTAAGTTTCTTTAAGTTTCGCCCTAAAAGCTGTAACTTACGATTACGTAATATCTACGATAATTTTCCGTTGTCAGTTAGAGTATTTTTCATCTAACATTTGGGTAGTGACGTCAACAAGCTCCGCCCAAAAACTGTATAGGTAAACACGCGTTTGTGTGCAGTAGGTATGAAAACCTAGTTTAGAAAAAGATGAAGTATAGTTGGATTGTGAATTTATAAGCAACGCGTTAACGTCACAACCCAAATCCTAGGTGAAAAATACTGTAGATTGCACATGCATTGTTTACTTAATTGGAATTTTGACTTCCAGGTGGAGCTCACAAGCATTTCAGTTGCTCTTGTTGCTGAATAAAGCGCAAAAACTTGTTAGATAGTATATGGTGCAGTATTATAACAGATAAAATTTTTAGTAAAGTAAGTGCTGCCAAAAAAATCATAACATCTCTTAAAAAACTGAACATATTATTTATTCTAAAATTGACTCTAACAAAATCTGTAACAACAATTTACACTTAAAAGGTGATCGGTCACTTAATTAGACCCCATTGTGGTATCAGATAAATTAGATGATTATTACATTAATATGATAACACGTCTTAGTCGTGGACGTGGCTCGGAAGATTCAGCGTGTGTCTAACCATTGAGATTAAGACTGGCGCGGGTTCGATTCCCAGAGCCACACATACACCTAAGACACCCTAGGTATTCTGCCTAGTAGGTCTTCTCTGAAATAGAAGTGCAAGCACTTCCGAAGTTCGCAGCTCAAGTAAAACTGTAGGTTCCCTATGTCAGAATGCTACTTGACACGCACGCCACAGACATATAGAGAGAAGACCGACAACACACTGTAAAGGGTACGCTACTTCAAGAATAAGAAATCTTAAGAATAACGTTGTTAAATAGTTATAAAACAGAAAACTGCATATTTTTATTTAAATTCCGTAGAGTGCAAGGTTTTTCTCGAAAACAAACTGACAATATATTGGAACCAGAAGGTTGGTTCACGGCAAAACAGTACTCGCCGAAAGAAAAAGAAGGGGCAAGAATCCGATAACCTTGGGTACTATAACCACTTGTACAAGGTGCCAGGAACATCACCGTATGACTTATGGAAGTGATTTATTACTCAAAATGCAATAAATAAGATGTTAAAGAAATGTTTGTCTTTGTTGTATGCTTTTCGGGAAAATGATTGCTATAAATTAAAAATTTAATAAAATGTGCGATACCTATTGCACAATTTTGTCTAAATTAATACTACTAGGCTTGAAACTTCACGGTCTTCTAAACTGTTTTTTATAAGTTGTGCCTTAGGTACGTACTTTGTTTAAAGGAGAGTCTGTGCTACGATTTTAGCAACCATTGTTGCTTTGGCTTAAAGTAAATCAGTCACTATCGGTATCGTTGACCTCTTATACCTTTCGGTCTCGAGGCTGGTGCGGTACCGTATGCGGTCTTTACCGGTGCAATGCACAATCCGGTCCGGCTCCGCGGGTTACGAGATTGGCGCGCTGTTTAATACCTACATACTGTGTGTACGTGTAGGACCTGGTTATTCTACCTCTTAGGCCTGTACTCCAAGGAGAGCGTTGTTAATTTGGTGCCCAACGACGAACGGTCAATGTCAGTAAATTAAAGAAAAACTAAATAGACGAATCGATGAAACAACAATCTATAACTTAATTACCGTAAACAAATACATCTTCAATAAAAAAGAAAGCATAACAAAATTAAAAAGTATACTAATACCCCAATATCAATAATATCTTTCCATCATAATGCAATTTTGCCCGTTTTGTCCATCTTGTTTCGACGTATTGTATACCAATTCTTTCCTATGGCTTTCACAAAAAGAAATCTCATATGTGTTTAAGTCGGGTAAGCATGATAGCCAAGGAACAAGTCAATTTCTGGTAATCCACTTGCTAGGGTACATTTGATTTGAAAAGTAAGTAAAGATTATTACTGAAATGAGCCCGCCGTCATGCACAAACAACAGATCTCTTCTGGTTTCTAAATTAACTTCTTCCAATAGCAGAAGGTCGCGGTCGTGGTTCAGTTGGTTCACCGCGAGCCTGACCACTGCGATTAAGAATTGCCCAGGTTCGATACCCAGGGCCACACGTACACCGAAACCACCCGATCGCTTTCTTCGGCAGGCAATAGAAAACCACCGATGTATTTCTGTAGGTCCCCTATATCTGTAGACTACTTGACACGCACACTACAGACATATGTATGGAGAGAAAACGGCAACGCTCTGTAAAGGGTACGCCACCTCAAGAAGAAAAATAGCAGAACACCAGTTAAAAAACTAAATACCGTTTAATCTCAGTGCTAAAGCACATTGTTCAATTTAATAATAGTAAATGAATCCCAACAAAGAATTATAAAATGTCAAACTCGCCATCACAATATGATGCCTGCCAATACGTTAATGGAGTGGACCTCTGTTGTTTCACTTGAAATAATTCACTTACAATCAAAAACTTCAAACAAGTCTTTCAGACACAGGCTGCAGCTGCAACTTTGTGGGTATGGCACTTTTGATGGAAAAATTGAATTTTGAACATTTTTTTCTAGTTTTTGTTTACACACTGTACAAGGTGGTCCAAATTGGACACTTTTGATAGGAAACACCAATTTCTAGAGGAGATAGAAAAAAACTAACCTACATGTTACGAGCTCGATTTTTGTGAGAAAGTGAATGCCGAAAACCGCACATCGATATCTTGAACTGTTTAGAAGATATAGGGTGGTTTTCAATTTTGTGCATTATTGACCCACCCCCGTAACTTATTTATTTGTGAATATTTTTTGTTTCTGTAAAAACATTCTTAAGGCACTTTTTTTAAAGGAATCCAATGGTGTCCCAAGTTTTTTTGTAAAAAGAATGGTTTTGAAGCTATGACATAAACTTGTATTTTTTCTTATTGCTGTTTCTAAAATACTGTAGATGAATTTTGTTAATCTGGAGTGCCATGTTGAACAGTAAAACGAAATAAACTTACAGCTGTTATAAAATACATGTTTAAAAAGCAAAGTAGCAAGTATTTTATATATTTAGAAAAAGAATATGCAAAAATATATAGGGTAGTCCATAAGAAAAAATACAAGTTTATGTCATATCTTCAAAACCATTCTTTTTACAAAAAAACTTGGGACACCATTGGATTCCTTTAAAAAAAGTGCCCTAAGAATGTTTTTACAGAAACAAAAAATATTCATAAATAAATAAGTTACGGGGGTGGGTCAAAAATGCACAAAATTGAAAACCACCCTATATCTTCTAAACAGTTCAAGATATCGATGTGCGGTTTTCGGCATTCAGTTTCTCACAAAAATCGAGCTCGTAACATGTAGGTTAGTTTTTTTCTATCTCCTCTAGAAATTGGTGTTTCCTATCAAAAGTGTCCAATTTGGACCACCTTGTACATGTAGAAGTGCAAAATTTTCGCGTGACAGTACGTTATGCAATATTTTAAAGCCGATTGTCTCAATTTGCTATTTTCGCCACTCCTTTATACGTTGCCTTATACTGCAGTCTCATAAAACTATCTCTATCCTCATTTTACGTAGGTACTTGTAACTGAATCAATATGGAATACGTAGACTTAAAGCCAGACTATCAAGCTGACGCTAAACCGACTAAACCGCAATTTATTCACACTGCCACCGATGCTTTAACTACTAGGCTTTCAAATGTCTATACATCCTTCCTGATTTTCCTTTTGAGAAAACGAATGTTACGTTTTAATAGTTTGCTTTTTGGTAGAAAATCTAAAAGAAATTTGTTTATTTACCTTTATTCTGTCCCGCCCTTATTATTATTGAATTTGTTTTAAAAATAAACATGTTAATCATTCGAACAACTCAGTATTTTAGCATGAACGCCTTTGGAATAAATAAGCAGCTTGTGTAAGTATTCGACTTTATTAAAAAATAGTTGAAGTGAAAGCAATAGAAGGTGCATGTTACATTTTCCTTAGACCTTAGTAGGCTGTTGTTGAATTGGAGAGATACTTTGCTCTTATAAGTAAGTATTTTCTGATACAAACAATTACACTGCATTAATTTGAAGTATTGGTTCGCCACAGAACCAATCTTGTTCAACAAATTAAAATAATTCCAATAAACCATATTTTATATTCATCGCCAGAGTGATTAAGGTGACTATAGCGCGGATGGTCTCAGGGTCAAACCCGAGTCGGATGCTCGGCGGGTGGCCTACACAGTCACTGAAAATAATTGGGAACCGAAACACAGCGGTGAAGTAGGGAAGGTAGGCTGTTGTCGAAGGTGTGGTGCCTACCACATCACTCCGTACGTATAGCGTGCGCGATAACTGAGGTATGAAAAAGGACTTAGAAAGCCTTAACCATCCATATTGCCGGTCATATTCACTCGGAGTATGTAAACACCGATACCTGCATCTCTTCGTTCAACAGTAGCAATCTAACAAGCTTTTCAAATAAACTTAATACCAACACAATAAACTAAAATCATTGCCCACTGTGCCCCAAATAAGTCATAAATACATTGTAAAATGCAATCAGAGATAAATAATGAAATTAGCTAAAATAACCATTAATCAAATAAACGTGCATTAATGTTGCATTAAAGTATCCCACTTTTTGCTTATTTACGTAGGGAGCAGTAAACTCCCTGGACGAAACCCTCGTTACTTTATCCCCTAAATTCTTTCGACATTCGCAAAACAATGACATTAATGGAAAGAGCTTTTTTTAAGTTCACAATGACGTCGTTTATTACACAGGCCCTGTCATTTGAGTAAAATAAACACAGCGTTATTGTTGTTGACGTTGTCGAAACAAGTCAGCTATCTCGAAACCGTCACTTTAAACGTATCGATTTCTTTTTAAGACAGCTTTACTTCCTGAGCGATTCTCTTCGCAATATTTGTTGTAAGGATTTTAACAAGAAAAAGTCCGAGTGAGTGTCCTTGTTAGAATAGTTCTCATATGTAGGTGGCTTGAGATTTTATACGATAACGTACTCGGCTCACGTACGATTATAACTGACAATTCCTGTGGAATTCGACTCCTAGAATGTCTCTTGCGGGGCTTACACACGTGAATTGATTTTAATCGACAATTTCATGTTGTTATCTTGATATGTGAGCATCGTTCAGAATACTGTCTGTGTCGATATAAAGGAAGTAATCGTCTGACTTTTCAATGTGGCTTAATATTGGAAAATCGGTTCATTAAATTCAATTCTTTGATATTTACCAATAATATTGTTACTATTTCACTAAAGTGTACTTGGAATCTAGAAGACTGACAGTACTAAACACTAACTCAGTCTAATTTATTTATTTATTTACATTAAATGTTCATTTACGTGTATCATTTATATTTATTTTAAACCACTGCTTGGTAGAGTTGACTGATTCCTCGCTTTCACCGCCATGCATTTTTATATAACGGGCCTCTCCTAAGTACGTGAAAAAATGCAGGGGTAATTCCTGAACACAAATTGAGGATACTTTTCCTTATACTTTCGCAAAATGGTGCTCACTTTTTTATTTTATTGTTAAAAAAGATTCTTAAATAATAATTAGTTGATGACTCTACAACAGAAAAACCGTCATATACAAGATGCTTCCTAAGTGCGTGGAAAAAATGCAAAAGATGATTTCTTAACGAAAACTAAACGTACTTTCTCATATAATCTTGTATCCCTGAAAAGTTACACCTCTTCCAAAATTGTGTAATAATGTGGTTTCAAACTTGTATCTCAAATTTAGTTAAAAATAGAAAAATGAAAATCAGTGGGCGTTTTCTTCTCCTTAAGAATATTTTCTTCGTTCATCCGTTTTCTTATATGGGGGCTAAATTTAAGTGGGTCATTTGAAGAATAAGGTAAACGACGCGGAGATGGCAACACCATGATCAAGATCGATGCACGGCCGATATGTTTGATCCTTTAAACGAGCGCCCTTGCCGAGTTTCAGCTCAGTGCATGGAGAGGTTATTATTTGGTCGCGCGAGGTAAACGAACGTGCAAGCATTTTCAAAAATGATGGATAGAAAGAAGGTTCACGCCGTAATAAAATTTTATTTTTTGGGGGAAAACGGCGACCCAAATAAAACGTAAGCTAGATCGTGTCCTTGGCGAATCTTCCCCTTCATTTAAGACCGTACATTTGTTGACTGCTGGCTTTAAACGTAGTCAAACGAGTACCGAAGTTGAACCGAACAGCGGACTCCCAAGTGATGTGGCATCTTCGGATTGAGTGACCGAAAAAATAACAATGAAGTGGTTCATGCTATGAACGGCTATTTTGCAGACCAGGAGAAATCATTTTATGAAAACGGTGTAATGGCTTTGGAACGTGTTGAAAAATAAATACAAATTATTCAAATTTATTCGCATCCTCTTTTTCATTTACCTACCTTACTTACTTCAAATGACCCACGTACAACCCCTGTTCGATTTCTTAATAAAACTTTTTAAGCGCCAGAATTGATACATTTAAAAATACGAGTCGGAAAACCTGATTTATTTAAAAATATTTATCTCATGTATTTTTTCCTTGAGATTACTAGTTTTCGAGTAACAAATAAAAAAAATGTAACGCGAGTGAAGAAAATCAAAAAACCTATCAAAACTGAACAAAAATACTATCGTTTTTGATGATCAACGGTACAAAGGCAATTTTACGCACGCCACTGATTGTAAACACAAAAAACAACCCAAATTTGAAATTAATGTGGCTTTTTGAAATTTACTAAATTTACAGTTTTTTCTCTGAACTTCGTCACACTAGGTATATTTCCTAAACGAAGGACTTATAAACCCATGTTGATAGGGTTTTTTTGTTTTAAAATAAGGCAGTGAATTTTTTCCACGTACTTTGAAATGTATATATTTTTTTAATTCGGTTTATTAGCAATCAGAATAATAACAATAATTCTATGAGCTAATTTTATGTACTTATAATTAATTAAAGTCATGAGGGGAAGACACCCTCTGGTGACGCCCCTAATTTAGTCTGTTAAATCTATTGGCCACTTTCTTCATAATCTTCTAGCTTCATGTTCTTCGGTATAGTGTTTTTATAAAATCTGCCAAAAATGGAATTTTGAAATCGTTGTGGAGGGTTAGGTTTGACACAAACCATGGGGCGTTGGATAACATTCTAAGAGTTTTGGACTGAAAACATTAGATTATATTTATAGTTGATTTGCTAGTGCAGACCCATAGTTCGCAGCCGTAGGTCCAAATAGGACGGATTATGCTTTTGTATATCAATAATTTGTTATCTAATGTAAGTATACTAAGTATGTATATTTGAATTTTAAATCTTTCTGGTTGCATTTGAGTAATAATAATTTAACAAATATTTACAGCTTAGAATTGATAGAGATGCACAGGTTTAATTAAATACAAACTACTAAATCAATGAAGTAATTTAGAAAATCTAATTTATCAAATCAAAAATCATTGATGGACAGATTTGCATTAGTAGTAATATTAGCCGATAAAAACTCTATTGTGTTACAGAAACCTTGTACCATAGTACCAAGTCACCATTTACGTTTACTTTAAGCAAACCTTTTGTATAAATTCTACTCAAATACTGGCTGCTAGACTCTGATATCAAGTTCACCATGGAAGTAGAACCGAGCGGTTTCCTCCCATTCCTCGACGTCCTTGTAACGCATAAACCGAGTGGTCATCTTGCAGTTCATCGTATACTTACACACACGGATAGGCATCTTCACGCTAATTCAATTCACATCATCACCCGGCACAAAAGCTCTCCGTAATCAATTCCCTCGTTCATCGTGCGATCACAGTGTCTTCAAGTCGAATAAGCTCATATCCAAGACAGTCTTGTCAAGAATGGATATAACAAAAGGGATGTTAGGAAAGTCATCGGCAAACAATTACACCCCTCACACGCTGGAAGTCAACAAAATATCTGTACACCCCAGGCTACTGTAGGAGTAGAGTAGAGTAGTAGGATTCTCAAAAAACATAACATCAAAACCATCTTCAAACCCCCTCCAAAAGTGTCACAAATACTCCCTTCAGTAAAAGATAACCTCAACCCTTGTCATCAAGAGGCGTCTACAGTATCCCCTGTTCTTGTGGTTTAGTGTACATTGGAGAAACTGGTCTATCAGTACACACACGTATCTGTAAACACAAACGTTACTTGAAATCTGGTCTTCTCTCACACTCAGCTATTGCTGAACATCATCACGACACTGGCCATAAGATCTTGTTCGAAAAATCTTCGATCATCACTAATGCCCCTTATTTGTTCAGCAGAAAAATCCGTGAGGCCAAATCATCAAGACCCCTAACAACTTGAATCGTGACACTGGTTATCATCTATCAGACATATGGAGTTCCGTAATCCCTACTGGCTCCGCCCCCTCCACTTCTGATCAATCATCGTCTTAGTCCGATACGCTAGACCGGACACAGTCGGCATAAATTCGATGCTTTTTTCTGTTTTTCTTTAGAAGGGTTTCCTATCTGGCTTGGTTGACAAGCTGAGTTACTGTTCGCCTCTTTTTCTTGCTAAAAGAGTTTCGCCTCAGGCGTGGATGACACGTTGAGTTACCGTGCTCTTTTAGTGCTCCACTTTTCCTCCTGAAGAAGCCCCTTAAAAACGTTGAGTTCTTGTGTCTCAACCGTGACACGGTTTCAACCAGGAAGACGTTAAGACGTTAACAATTTAGGAAATACACTAAAATGATTGTTAATATAGGTTCAATGTTGGCTGAATTGAGAATTAGCTAATAATCGATTTGATTGTGTAATTGCAAGAGACAGATAATACAGATAATTCTGATGCCACCTTTTCTATACCCCACAAAATGTTCCCAATAAAATCTAGGTTTTGGTGTTAGAAAAATATCAGGTAATGTTGCTCTGTACAATTGGACTCTTAAAGACGCTTTTACAAATATCACAAATTGTACAAGACAGTAGAGAAAATTCTGTTTCCACACCTCAACATCGTAAATGATAGATTAGGCTGTATTACATATGTATGTCGTATATGCATGTATGAAGTTATTTTCACTTACGACTCCTACCATTAAATTTACTATGTATCATCTACCGCAAATATCAGTAGTTTTGTTAACAAAAATACCTACATAAAGATTTTTTACAATTTGCTGAATATGTTTTCTACATGGCACTCCTCGACCTATCTTTTTCCAAGGGTAATTTGACCAAGAACGATTTGTTTACAATATTTTTACAAAAATACCTAAAGATCTGGGTGACTCAATTTGTTTAAAGGAATATTTGATGAAACCAAAACTTAACATAAATCCAACTCCAAGTGGTCCTCTTTTATGTTGTTGTTTAGAGCAATGGATTTCTGCATTGATATTTGACGCATTTCAGACGATTTCGTTTTTTCATAGTTCCTTGTATACCACAATTCTAACCAATTAAACATTTCCTTCCGGATTATATCTGCATTTAAATAAATAAAGCTTCGAATTGTGTTAGATGCTATTTATTTGGATAATTGTAATTACCACTGTATTTCCATTTAATTATTTAAATAAAATCAAAACTATCGGAATAGGGAATACATAAAAATTGAAATTGGAAATCACAGCACAGAAAAGTGACCGATAGTAATGCTTAAAAACAAAAATTATTTTTGACATTTTTAAAACTAAAAGTACTAAACGCTGATTTACTACAACGTTCAAGTGTTTACTGTAGTGTCGCTTCTCAAAGAAAACTTAAAATTTACTTCTTCTTTTTCCCATCGATTAGGACCATGTTCTGATTGTCTGGCTTCCTTACTCATTTGATGACGCGAACCAACTCTGCTGTCATCTTTTGGATAGGCGTGGCGGTCTCTTTTCCGATGTTTACTGTTCTTCCATATTTTTGCGAGTCTGTCATCATACATTCGTTTCACACGTTCATTCCACTCCTTTTTCCATCTTTTCATTCATTTTACCACATCTGGCACTTTGCGTCTTCTTCTAATTTGAATGTTCATTTGCCTGTGTTATTCCAATTATATTTCTCAAAACTCTCATTTCCATTGTCCTTACTTTGCGCTTTGTTATTAATGTCTCTACTCTAGTTTCACTTGCATATATTAAGATTGGCCGAATTATTGTTTTATTTATATTCTATACTATATTTTCTAATCTCATATACTGGTTCCTCAATATTATATTATTTAAACCGCCCGCTACTTGTGCAGATTTCGTGGCTTACTTCCACGCTTTGGTCCCTACTACTCGTTATTTCTCACCCAAATAATGAAATTACTTAACCTTTTCCAACTTACACCTTCTTGGGTCCTTTGATGTTACCATCGTGTTTGTTTTGGCTGTCAATATTTCCATGTTTAATCGATGTAATAATCTTTGCAGCCCGTCCTCTTAACCTGCTCAGTGATACGTCGTCCGCTTAGCTCATGAATTAATGTAATGTTTCTGATTCCCGCTTTATGGCCTGGTAGATCTTTAAGGGTACCTATAATTTTATCCATAATTACATAAAACAGGAAAGGGCTCAACGAATTTCCCTGTCTTGCTCCTGTCTTTGTCTTGTCTCGAGAGGTTGAGTGTTACCTTTAGCTGTTACTATTTCTGTTGTGTTTAAATCACATATAATGTCTACTATGTCTTTTGCAAGTAATTTTTCTCATAAGATCCCTATTATGTCTTGCTTTTTATTCGATCAAACGCCTTTTTAAAACCAGCAAAGCACGGCCTTAATATAAAGACAGCATCTTTTTCTATTCTTACGAATGCCTTATTGTTCGTCCGCTATCGGTATGGACATTATTAATTTGTTATGCAATATAAATGTGGATAGCTTTAGCATGAAGTTCAGCAGAGTTATATCACGGTAATTATCTGAATCTTTCCTGTTCCCTTTTTTGTATGTGTATATAGTATAACTTTCTGTCCATTGGTTAGTTTTTTTTTCTCTATTATCTTTTGGAACAGTTTATGTACTGGGTGATTCACGTAAGACGCGTCCCTTAAAAACTTCAAATACATATTTTCAAAGCTACTAGAAATATCTGTAAATTCTAAAGCAAAATTTGATCAAGTATATGTGTTCAGAAATACTTATTGTTAACTGATTCGTCAAAATAAATATTCACGAAGGTGATTTGTATATAAAATTATTAATTTTTGTATATTCTGATACTAATAATCGATATAAATTTATTTTTGTTATATAATATTTTTGTTAATTTTCTACTTAGTTATACATATGTTATGAAAGTTTTTAATTTGAAATATATGTAACTTGACATGATATTTAATTATGTATTGCCATTTGAAGCAAGCCACCTCTGGTTATATACGTTTAATCGAGAATTAATAGATTAGCGTTATTTCTGAATTTGTAAGTTGGGTTGCCTATTCCAATTGTTAAGGGGCGCGTCTTACGTGAATCATCCAGTATAATATATTATGTATAACGGGATTGTGCCCTCCTTTCTAATTAGCGCATTATATAAACCTTCAGAGCCGGGAGATTTTTTATTATTTGGTTTGTTTATCGCGTGCTGATCTTCCTCTTCCGATGACGAAGGTTTAAAAAAATTAAATATAAACTAAAATTACCTGTTTCCCCTACCAATGCACTAGTAATTCTAGGATTTTTGTAAATAAGAACCGGTGGTTGTTGTTTTAAATTAACTCCAAAAATGTTAATTGTACTTTCAATATTTATTTGTTAAACTGCTTAAGAAGAAACATTACACAATTATGTAATTTAGAGGTTTCACTTTCCCCTCATATTTTTCAGGCTTGAGACTGGCAGTAAACAATAATTAGTGACATGTTTAAAGAGTGATATGTAGTAGTATTACAAAAAATGTACAGAACTTACAGAAATTGTTCAAATGTTCCTCCATTAACTTCTACACAAACACAAACAACGCAAACACAAACACAAAACTTCTTTCAGAGCTGCTGCAGCATTCCGAATTCCATTAAAACGTTCGATGAATGCACTTTTGAAGCGAATGAACTGGGGTCTTATCAGAATAAACGAGAAAGCCGTTTGATAAATTTAAGCTCTAGTAACCACCAACCAATTTTTGTATTGATCTTTCTAATTTTTTTCCTGAGGTAGCATAGCACGAATGATCTTCTATTATTAACAAATCATAAACATGACTACTATTGCCTCAACAGAAAATACCATAATTTAAGTAGGACTGCACATAGTACACATAGTATGCATAACAGTAAACTTTCAAAATATCTAGGCTAACAGAATTTTTAAGTTGCCATAAAACGAAACAAGCTGTGCTTAGTTTATTTAGAACAAAATTAATATGATTCGACCAAGACAACTTAGAGCCAATGTACATACCTAGAAACTTTATGTGGTCATTTTGCTTAACAAGCTTTCCATCCACCCTTACCAGTACGCTTTCAATTTCTCTTTTGGTGGAAAACAACATGAGCTCGATTTTAGAAATATTAAGAACCAAACCATTGTCTTTACATTAACACTCTATCGCAATAGATGAATGATTGGTCTTGCGCGCTAAGAACTGTATGTTACTACCAGACACAGTCACAGAAGTATCGTCAGCAAATAATAGAACTGAACCATCAGTTATCTGATTAATCATGTCATTAATAAAAACAATAAACAGAAGGGGTCCTAGGATGGTTCCCTGAGGTACCCCGGTAGTAACTGGATGAAACTGGATGAAAGGGAGTAAGCTTATTGCTCTGTAATTAGATACACGAGCCTTGTCACCCTTTTGATGGACTAGAATGACAACGGCCTTCTTTAAGGCTGATGGAAAGACACTTTCAATGAAGGACAGGTTTACAAGAGCAGTCAAAGTTTCGGTGATTAAGTCACTTATTTTAGATAACAAAGAACAAGGCGTACCATCAACTCCACAAGAACTTTTAGCAGCAACCGTAGAAATGATATTTATTAACTCGTCAGGAACAACAATAGCTGAACAGAGAGTGTTAATATTGGAATTTATTAGAAAATCTTTGTTGCTTGTAGATATATTCTGAGGTAAGAATCCACCGAATCAATAAAATACTTATTAAAATGGTCGGCCTGTATTAACAAGACCTTTGATAATATGCCATGCTGTTTTAGATTTATTATGAGAAAACAGCATCATCGAATTAAAGTTTTCCTTGGTCTGCGTAATATTGCGACGGTGTCGCTTTTTACGCTCTAAATATTTGGAGAACAAATATTGATCGTTACTAATTATATAATTTTATAAAGATCCATAGTAAGTCTCACTTATTATATCGTATGTTATCCAAGATTTATTACATTTAACAGAACCTTTCATCTTTACAAGTTTCAAGGGGAAAGCTATGTCGATAATGCTGAAAAATTTATTGAATTTCGTATCACAGTTTAGACTTTCATATAGAAAGGGCTAGTTCTCACATGACAACAGGGACCTAAACGTAATTAAATTTTCTTCGTTATTAACCATGAGTTTTAAGAAGCGTATTCTTCAAATTTAAAACTCACAAGCCGAAGAAAATAATCCGAAATATCGGTAAATATAAACTGTTATAAATTTAAATGTTTTACATCAATATCAGAGAAAATATTATTATCTATCATAGTTTTAGCGTCATTTTGTATTCTCGTAAATTGAGAAATAATAACCACCCTCGATCAAACATTGTTTCGAGCGCACTGAATTTATGTTGTTTTTGCTAACTCTGTTCAATTATTCTATTACCCCATTATCTTAATCACCACACCTACATATTTCTGGTTGGGTCCATTGTTCCATCATCGTAATTTTCCTTGGTCAACAGTATTGTTTAATTATGATACTATACAAACTTGGGTTATATAGTGTTAATTTGGGTAAGCGTATGTTTGCAGTCGATATGTTTACATAATGGGGATAGCTAGGAAAACATATCGATTGCAGAGGAGAGGTATAGAAAATAGATTGACAAGGGTTTCGAACTGAATTGCCGGAAATGCAAATTTGTCAGAAATATATGTGCTACATAAAGGAATTGTAGTAACTATGTCGATATGTAAGATGATCTTTCCTGATTGGATCGAAGACCATATTTGAGGGGGAAATGAATATTTTTGAGATTTATATTACGTAAGAATATACATAGGGTGCCTGAGATAACGAACTTATAGGAATTTAGAGAGGAGCTCAAGTGAATTGGATCGCAAGAGGTAACTCTGCTGTTTCGTAAGAGTTCATAGCTTTCTAAATGATAATGTAAAGTGAGAGATGCAGTGAAGTGTTTTCTATTTCTTAGAAAAAGTGCCCTGTGTTTTGATCCCACATTTAAATTGAACTCATATTTAACTATGATGGGAAAACTATATGTAAAACTGCCTAATTTCTTTTATATTCTTTTCGTTTTTTGTTTGCGTTTAGTTAGGTTAAAAATAAACAAATGCTGCTTAAACCACTAACTTCTTGGAAACCTAAAACAGTCTTTTAATATAAAATGTGCCAGTAACTTTGATAAATTTCGAGAAGCTCATTGTGGTACCGACCAAAGAATAAATGCGCGCATGCATAAGTATGTCTTGCATTTTAGATTATGCTTCGACAGTGCAGTTTCGCATGCCTTACTATGCATAATACCAGCCAGCATATATTAACATGGATTCAGCGGCAGGGGGTTTTGTTGTCGACAAGAATAAAGTTCATTCACTGCGGGTGTTACTCCATCGATTTGGAATAATATTCTGCAGACGTGTTATGTATCAGCATGTCGGCTTTTCCTTTGCGACCTCTTTGTGTGAGTTCTCTTTTAGAAGTTTAAAGTTTACGGGATTTATTTTATCTGCTTTAGTATTTTCAAGCAAGTAGCGATTACGCGGATATTTCTCAAAATTTTGACTTACTGAACCCGAGGGAAGATTTGTATGTAATCTACCCAGGCGTAAAGATGAATGGAGGAAATCAATATTTTCTGCTCGTGCATCCACAAACACATTTTATTCGGAAATTATAGATTTTAGTTAATTTGAACGAGTTCAATACCTAATGATTTAACTAATAATACAAGCTAATTTTGTTATTTACACAATAATGCCTTTATTTCATGTATTTATTATCTACGAGACTTGTACCGTAAGTAATGCCCGTTGGCCTGTAATACCGTTAAATTAAAAGATATCTAAACGAAATATCGTATAATATTTATTCAAACTTTGAACTACAAAACGTTATTTTTCAACATAATTCCCCTCTCTTTCTAAACATGCGCGCCACCTTGAAACCCATCGCTCAAATCCACTTTGAAAAAAAGATGCATTCGTGTTTTTCACCCATTGTTTTACAGCTAGTTTTACCTTCGCAAATGATTCGAATTTAATTCCTTTCATACTTTTTTTCATTGACCCAAACAAATGAAAGTCCGATGGAGCTAAATCAGGACTAAAAGCTGAATGTGACATAACTGACCATCCCAGCTTCTGGATCGCCTCTTGAGTAGCAAATGCAGTATGCAGTTTTGCATTATCATGGTGTAAGACAATGCTACGTAAATTTTTCTGATGCCTTTTTTTCTAAGGGCTTCTTTAAATTTTTTGAAGGTATATATCGCTGACTATTTATTGTGGTCCCTGGTTCGAGAAAATCGACAAAAATAACACCCTGGCGGTCCCAGAATACAGTTGCCATCACTTTCTTCGAAGAAGTTTGCACTTTAAATTTTTTTGGTCGTGGTGATGACGTGTGACGCCATTCTATTGATTGATTTTTAGTTTCTAGATCATATGTAAACACCCATGTTTTATCCCCAGTCACAACATTATCAAAAAAAGGTGGTCCACGTTCTTCGAAGGTGTTTACAAAATCAACACAAATCTCCATTCTTTTTTCCTTTAGTGTTTCGGTTAATTGGCGAGGAACCCACCTAGCACACACCTTAGAATAGCCAAGATCATTTATAATCTTCTCCACAATATTGTGCACCGATCCTAAAGTCTTTTCCAGGCCAGCAGGCAACACTTACGGTACAAGCCTCGTACATCGCTGTTTATTGAACTTGCACTGAGTCGTTTATATAAGCGAGACCCTCCGACTTCATCCATTCTTTGTCTCTTGTCTTGAAGTTTCGCGACTGCCCCTTACTTCTTGTGGATTGCTCTTTCCAGTATTTACCAAGTTTAGTTGGAATCAAAACATTTCGGTAGCTTTGGTAGTAGTTTTAATAAAGAAAAGCAAGTGAAACTTAATGTAGAAGCGTTAAAAATCGTAACTTAAAAAAAGGCGCTCAACCAATATACAGCTACTAAAGGGCGAAACGGTATTTCCAAGTTTTAAGTTAAGCTGAAGCAATATGAATGGATTAGGAACCACGTTCAAGGTGACCCAAAATGGGGAAGGGCCGTTAACATAAAAACGGGGGGGAAAGATGAAATCCAAAGACCTGATGTTGGTGGATCACAGAATAAAAATTTCAATTTGCAAATGAGGTATTAGAAATGAATGGTTTTGGGATTTGAGGGTAAGAAATTTCGACACTAATTTTCAAGAGTGTTTTAACCACCATATACGTTGTGGATTCATTCTTTGTTTTCTAGTTTGAGGATATGGGAGAATGAGCAATGTCGAGTGGTTTCAGTAGATCAACAGTCCTAAAGACCATAAATTCACAAAGAAAATTAACGTTATCACTGAACAGGAGCGTTCTTCAAATATTTTAGCTGGAGATGAGATATTCGATTAGGAATGAGGTCCTTCTAGAAAGCAAGAGTCTGTCCAGTAGGTTTTGCACTATCAGCAAAGACCGGACGGCAACCTACTTCAAATAGTTACAGTGCTCTAGGACGCTGAAGAAATCCTCTTTGCTAGGTGCCTAGAAAAAGAGCTTCGGTGTTACAGGATATGCATACAAAAAATACTGCCTTCTCGATTTTGACTTTGTCCATCCCTACAATACAATACGTGTCAGAGAGCTTTAACCTATTTTATGCCTTTCGTTACTTTGACCCTTAATGGTTCTTTTATGACTTGTGAGTCCGTATTTTCAGCAGTTCTAGAGTATTTATAAACCTTAGAATGTTTCCTTGAAGTTCAGGGTTTCAAAAATATTGCATCTACGTTGATCAGCAGCAGTGAATACACACAAAATGTGTTCTGTCTTTTCCACTGCTTCATTGCATAAGCGACTTGTTTGGTCTTCAGCCTAACCAATCTTAAAAAGGTTGTAACTATTTTAATTTTTATGGCCTGTGAAAAGGCCAGTAATGACTTTTAACGCCAGTCCGCTGATTGATAACGCTATTTTGGCATTCTTTTACGAGATAGTTACGAATTGTTGCGCTTGGAATTAGTCTGGTATATTCTCTCTGAATGAGGTTTTTATTTGTTTCTCCCATAACCCAACCGCATGTTTCCTCTACCTTTTCTGTAAGAATCTTCTGACAACCTTCATCCCTTATCAAAAGGCAGAGTCGCGAACTTAAGACAACAGGTTCTTTCACAATTTACTAGGAAAAATTACCATGATTGTACCATTACCCTATAGTATTGCTAAGTTTGAAGAACTTTAATTTTATCAATTTGTCAAACAACTTCGCATGTGGGCCTAAAACAGTTACACAATTATTATTAAACTGCGGGATGCAAATAGTATGCACCATTTAGGATTCACTTTGTATATCTCTACAGAAAATCCGGTGGCCGTAATTTAAAATTTAATAAAAAAATTCTGTTTTTATACAATCAGTAATCAGAACTTCTCAGAACTTTACTCGGCAGACGATACGATAAACCCTTAATATCGACCGAGAACCAAAAAAAGTTCCTAAATTCCTGAAAGTTTTCTTCTGAACTGCAAGGAACAACGTTGAAATTTATGCAGTATAGCTTGGAGCAAGGCGGTTAAGTGGTAAAAGTTTTTATGAACGTGAATTCTAATACGCTTATAACGTTTTTCGGGAAACTTTATTATTCGTCCCAATTATAATTATTTTATATTTCGAATTAGCAGGACCGGCAGTACGACAGAGTGGAAGTGCACGTAAACTGAAATATTGAGAGTTAATCAAGGGTGCTTGGCCACAACTTGGATGGGTGAACGCTCTGCGGCTCGGTGTGTCCGGCCCCCTCAACAGTGTAAAGGTATAAAAGGGTAAAAGAGAAAGAATTAGCAGAGAGTTCCATTTTTATAAATGAAATGGGTATTCAGCTATCAACGTAGCAGCACCGAGGCTTCAGGTGTCACTAAAAGAGTTAGTCACTTCAAATCTCATACATTTCAAAAATCGAAAAGACACAGGTTCTAATTGCGACAGTAAATATAAATCGATTTGTAAAGGATTTAAAACTAGAATCCTGTTGTTAGAAACTAATTTTGTCGTATGAAGGTCAAGAAGGACTATTCTTTTCAAAAGTTTTTCCAATCTTTGGTAGTAGTTAACGAAACGAAACAAAATAATACATGTACATCACAGGCACATAACAAATTGCTGTTCTACACACTATTTTGCCGAACTTATTTTGAAAAGATAAAGTGCTGTATAAATACATAAATATATAACTAAATATAAATTGGAAACTTGTAGATAGCTATAGCCCTACCACGCTAATTAAATGCAGAAAGTTTCAAATTAAAGAAAAATGATACCACCGCGGGGAATCGAACCACCGACCTAGGTTAAACGCACCACTGCTCATTGAGCTACGGAGGCCAGGTTCCCGAGGGAGCGTCAAACTTCCAAACTTGAAACTGTAATTTTGAAGCCTATTCTAATAGTCGCATATACAGATCTCTTTGGCTTTATATCTGTATATGCGACTATTAGAATATACTTCAAAATTACAGTTTCAAGTTTGGAAGTTTGACGCTCCCTCGGGAACCTGTCCTCCGTAGCTCAATGGCAGAGCAGTTTTGCGTTTAACCTAAGTCGGTGGTTCGATTCCCCGCGGTGGTATCATTTTTCTTTAATTTGAAACTTTCTGCAAGTGCTGTATTGTTAAACCTAGTTAAAGGAGAAATTTAAGCTTTTGGGTACTAAGTATCTCAACGCATATCGATTGCCATGGTCTTCAGCACTACCCGACTATAATTTTGCCAAAACCAAGGGACTTCCGCACTTAGAAGGAATCCTTATCAATCTAAATATCGCATAGGGACCTACGATTTTCGCTTCATACCCGAAAGAAAGCAAAATTTGTGTTTTAGTCGCATTAAAAAAAAAACATCCAGGATCAGGATCGAACCCGAGACCTTTGGTTTGCAATGCAACCTTGCATTTCATTACACCTCCGAGGCTAACACCGCCATTATTAATTTAAGTTAAATTAAAATCCAATTTATACCTAAATACAGGGTGTAAACGAAAACATGCTCGCCTCCGTTTTTCTTACTATGGTTTGCAGTTCTTGTTGTTGTACTTTCAATTTAACATTTTGGAAATCTGAAGAAAATTTCGAACATAAATACCTAACTTTCTCTGATATAAATATGTAGTAGATAATTCTAAACTAACTTGTCGTATTTTGTTGGATCAAAATAAGAACAAAGCGGTGTATCACAGGGAAGGTATTAATAAAATTAGTATTTAATAACGGTTGAAATTAAATCCAAACAAAGCATTAGCTCTGTGCATAGTTCAGGTTATTTAACAAGTCATGGATATCGTTAAAGCAATTAACTAAAATAGAGCTTAGTTATAATTCTATTTAGTTTGTTAACACATACTTGTCTTTATTTTCTAACATTGTGTTACACTTTAATGGAATAACATTTAATATTCCTGGGGAAATGGAACAATGCCTTAGCGAACTCCTACTTTTTGGATATATAATTTTCATATACAATAAATTGGATATTGCCAATTCGGCTTTAGGAAAGGTAAATCCATAATCGACGCGATACATACACATAATGAAGCAAATTATAGAGAAGAACTATGAACATGATATAGACATTCACATACTATTCATTGATTTTAAACAAGCGTTTGACCACTATGAAGAGCAAAAATAATGCAAGATCTATAACACATAAAAACATCACAAAAACTGATAAAATTGGTTAGAATGACTATGGAGAAGTCAAGAGCAAGGAACATCATAGGTCAAGGCCAAGGTGAATTGGGGAGTTAGAAGACATAATTAAGGAGGTGAAAAGTAATGGAACAATCAACGTGAAATCTGTATAGATCATAGCATACGCTGATGATGTTGCAATAGTGGTAAAGAAGCGAAAAGATCTAGGTAGAAGAGACATTTAGAATAATAGAAGAAAAAGCAAAAGAAACAATGCATACACTGTAATAGACAAAGAAAAATAATATTTACAGCACTAATAATCGGGCAGTATAACTTTGAAGGAGTGGAGACATTTAAGTATTTAGGAATATTCATACATAGAAGAGGCGAACGAACAAATATCATAGAGGGAATACAGTCAGGTTATAAAGCTTTATATGCCAACAAACAACAGGATAAGACACCGAGTAAAAACACAAAAATGAGAATTTATAAAGCATGACCTATTGTAACCTATGCAGCGGAGACGGCAAATTTAACACAAAAAGAAAAAATAACTTGAAATATTTTAAAGGAAAATTGTGAAAATAATAATGGAACCAAAAAAGATAGCAGAAGATGAAACAAGGCAATTGAAGAATCATGAAATAGATGCCCTGTTAAAAGAAGAAATAGTTAGAATTTTTGAATCACAAAGAATATGGTCACGTGTATAGGAAGGACGCCAGAGAACGAGTAAGGATATTAACCGAATGGAGACCAACAAAGGGAAGTCCAATAGTAAGGCGGAAGAAGCAAACAGAAGAGGATATACGACTAATGAATATCCAAAACTGGAGAAGTATGATTAAGGAAAGGAAAGAATGGAAGAAGATAGTAAATCAGGCCAAAACACACCGGAATCTGTAGGAAAATAAAGAATACAGATAGAAAATATGGTCCACCATGGCAAATGGATCAAGAGACCTAAGTAGCAGCTACAGTTTCTCCGGAAATGTATAACTTGAACAAAATACAATAAATTATTATTTTTATTACTACTATTTCCATTGGTATATGGTAATACTTGAAACTGGTTTATAATCAGGCCGAATAGAATGCCTTTTACAAAAAATTTATTCATATACATTTCTTGAGGTGGTATACTTAGTCAAGAAGATTTTTTCAGTATTCTAGAACACTCTCCCCATTAACTTCCAAAGCACCCTGGATAACCTGCTGGGTAGACTTTTCCTATCTAGATAAATGAACGTCATCTCCAAAGAGAAACCTTATGTTCAGTGACACGTTTAAGGTTCTTTGTAAATGTATGACCTTTGGAACTGTTCATCTGCTGAAAGCACTCCTAAAAACTAGAAAAGACTCCTAGCATACACATATGAACCTTCCTTTTTGTTCAGAATGACCCCTAAAACAAATGGAAAAAAATTTTCGGTTTCCTTAGAGAACACCTTGTATCTCCATCTGGGTACCTACCACATTAGTTTTGAATTTTTACTTTACTGTGCGAGCATTTCGACATATAGTGAAAGGCATTTCCGAAATATGTAACACTAAAAATTCAAAAAGGGACAGCCAAAGAACAAATAAATCAATGGAGATTATTTATAATAAAGGCGAAATAACAGACGAAGAAAGAAGCTAGATTGATGGATGATGTTGATTGGGAGATTTAAATACTATTATATGTTATAACTATTTAACATAACATGTATCCAACAATTCACTGCTGGATATACTTAACATAAATTATTATTGTAAAGACAGTATTCAAACAATTACTACACTACTGAAAAAAAAAAACACTTGGGACTTAAAATGCTTAAATGCTTCGCTTCCTCAGTATCGTACTTTTAAGATGGATATTTAGACAACTTCTGTAATTTAATTAATTAATTATGTTTCATTTTGTTTGGAGTTTTCCACATTTTTTTAGCTTATTATTTTATATCATCAGACTCAGACTAAGAAGTTGTGAAAAAGTTTAAAAATGTACTGAGCGTTATTTAAAATTAATTTGTTGGCTTAAATTTTTTTATAGTGTGAAATAAAATAAAATACATATCAGGATAAGAATTTCAAGCCAAATTTTTTGTTATAACTTATAACTATGACGCTAACGTCTCTCTACGCGCTGGGCATTTTTTTTTAATTATCCATATAATCCATTATTCTGTTAAAGTGTCAGTTTTTGCCGCATTTTGGCGCTAGTTTACCTACAATGACATTTACATGTGACAGGTAAATATTTTAAATTAACATCCAACAAAATTACTTTAAAATTAGTTTTAAAAAATGTGGTTTAAAATACGCAAGCCTTGTGACAATTAAGCACTTTCAAGGTACAAATAACGACAATATCAAATAATTCGAATTGGCAGCATGGTGGTGGATGTTATTCGTCTACTTTAAAGGATTTACAACTTCAGTACTTTTCTAGACAGTGGTTTAGAACAAGGAGCTATTGAATGAAATATATCGGTTCTTGTTTTAGCAATATCTGCTAAAACAGAATACCAACAACAATAAATTGGGGCAAAAAACAGACAACAATAACATACAGATAAGAGCAGATTGTAACAACGATTCAACTACACAAAAAGAAAACACTAAATTTATAATCGCCAAGAATATTTTATATTCTACAGCCCTATTTATAGGTTATGTTGCCGCTCAATTTGTTTCTAAAACAAATTGCAATAAAATTTGTTTCTTTAAATTTCGTGCCATTAATATACTGTTAAAAGGTGTTTACTAGCGCCAGGTGGAGAAAGTTTAAACTGAGTAAATACCCAGGCTGTAGAGACATCAGCTCGTAAAATCAAGAAGGTTGTGGTTATAACAAATATTTAACAAGAGAATAGAGATGCCGGTGTCTAGACTTATGTACAACTGTATGCTTAATAACATTTTTTAAGCTGAAAACAATCTATACGTCCCTTTAAGCCTCCAAAATTAATAAAAATAGGTCGCAGTAGCACCATTGTCTGTTTTTTGTTCGAATAATGTTCTCTAAAGGGCATCATACATTTTGATACTTCAAGGCTGTCGTTACCTTCTGTTTCAATTTAGAGGTTACTATAAGTTTCTATCAATTATGTATTTATTGCCCTACTCGGTTTCTTCATTCTGTTCAGTTTAAATTTTACACATTTATGATGGTTGCATCTATTGTTTCATTAGCGAAGTTTCCCTTATTCTACTGTATAGTTTGATTAGGATACTAAGCAAACTTGGGACCGATGAATGGCTAAATTTATGTTTACAGTCGATTGTGTATCTATTGAGCACGTATAGCTAGGAAACATATCAATATAACAGAAATAGAGGTATAGCAAAATGATTCACAGGAAATTCAAATTTGTCGGAAATATATGTATTACGTAAACATATTCTAGTAAATATACCGATATGTTAGATGATCTTTCCTGATTGAATCGAAAGCCCTATTTGAAGGGGAGATGAATACAAACTTAAAGGAATTTGAAGGGGATCGAATAAATGCGATCAAAATTACATCATAAGAGAAGCAAATCGGGTGTTTTTTTTTTGCTAAACAACGCCGCTCCTTTTCCGAACGAATTTGTGAAAATAAAGTGTTTTCAGAATGCCTAACGACTAACACTTTTTTTGAGGGTATTATTTATTCCACTAAAATCAGACAATATTTAAGTCAGTAGCAAACGCTTTAACCGCTAAACTTTGGTGTGAAACGAAAACAAATAACCATTATCTGTGGTCTACGACCGAAACTTGAAAATATAACCTACAAATGACATTTTATGTGGCACAGTGACACAGTGAGGTTTGCATTTAGCAATTTCTTGGTATATGTTTTCGAAAGCATGGAGGTGTGAAATCTTGTTTTCTTGCATTGTATATTCTGGATTCTTGAGCCTGAATTTGAACTATATTAATGTCTACTTAGGCCTCAAAGTAAGCCCATTGTGCTGCCCCCAAGAAATAATGCACATAGCCTTGTTGGTATTATTTTAGCCAACCGGTCCTCTCGATAAGACTGAGGATGCTAGCCAAGGGTGTGCTACGGATTCCTGCAATAAACTCTTGACCACCCGTCTAGGTGAAATCCAGGCCAAAGTGGTGTGTTGCCAGTCGCCAGGAAACAACTGCCGTCCTGAGTGCGACTCAACCACCAGGGCCCCTTCATCCAACCGACACGGATCGCCTTGCACGGCACAAATACGAGGGTGGATATATACCCCGTGCAATCCAACTAAAAGATCTTATCATCTATGGTTGTTATATGTCTCCAAATTCCTCAATCTTGGAACTAGAAAGGGACTAAAGGCCAATATGAAGGAGAAAGGGAGATACTGTAGCACCGTGTTTGACGGGGATTTCAACACCAAATCACAGGCGTGGGGATCAAAGCTGATGGACACCCGAGGACAGATAATGACCGAATGGTTGGTACAAAAGAAGCTCGAGGTAGCAAATGTAGGGGATAAACCCACCTTCCGCAGAGGATGCATTGACGTTACGTTTACCACCGGTATTCTGGTAAACAAGATTGGGAATTGGCGGGTAACGGATGACGAGAACCTGAGTGACCATTGTAATATTTAGTTCGATGATATAGGGTATAGAAAGAACAATAAATCTCAAGATATAAAAGGATGGGTAATTAAAAAAGAACGTATGGATCTTCTAATGGCAAATATATATTCAGAATTGAATAATAGAAGTACCATAGGTCTGTTTCACACAGCAAAAGAGCTTAACGAGGTGCTGGAACACCTTCAGACGTAAGACTGATAGAACCATTAGAACCCCCAAACTACTGGTGGTCCATGTAAATAGCAGAAATACGCAAGAACTGCATTAAAGCTAGAAAAATATGGTCAGTGGGAATGATAACACTAGAAGAAAGAGGTACCAGGCAAAGAGCGTACGTGCATTGGCGCAATAACCTCAAAAATGCTATTGCGAAAGCGAAAGATCGTGCTCGGGACGAACTCTGCAAGAGTGTTGAAAATATCGTGTGTAGTCAAGGGTATAGAATATAGAATAGTGACGAACAAGCTTAACCTACGCCCACAAATCCACTTGAGTCAACAAGAAAAATTAGCAGAACTTACGAAACTTTTCCCCATGAATCGAGAATACGTCTGGGACCAAATTGTCCCATTAGAGATTGAGGGACATCCGATAAACCAAACACCATTATCGGAAGAAGAAGTGAGAGCTGTAACTCTCAGCTTAAAGGATAATAAGACTGCAGGGCCGGATGGCATTCCCGAGGAGGTGATAAAAACCACCCTAATTAAATTTACTATCTACTGTAATACTTACCATGTTCAGCAAGATACTGAAATTAAGAAAATTCCCAAAGATCTGAAGGTGGTAAGACTTGCACTCATTCAAAGCCAAAAAAAGAAAATCAAGATCAAGTCTTATATAGAGCAATCTGTATCCTAAATGCGATTGCAAAGTCCTATGAATATTTGATATTGAAGTATCTTAGGGGTGAACTGGAAGCCGAAGGAAGAAGATTTAGCCTAAGTGAAAGACAGTTCTGCTTCCGTAAAGGCAAATCAACTATCGACGCTATGAAATTAGTTAGAAAGATAGCGGAAGGCATCAACCAATGGGGCTATCGTGCTAGGGACCTAGGGCTTCTAATAATGCTCGACGTAGAGAACGCCTATAACAGCGCCCCATGGAGCGGCATTATTTAACAATTGATAAGTTGGAAGATACTACCTTACATCGTTAAAACAATTGGCGATTATTTTACCGATAAATGGGTGATTATAGAAGATAACCTAAAGACGAAAATTCGAAGAGGGTTACCCCAAGGGTACCTACTCTGAAACATTTACTACAATGCGATTTTAGAACTACCGATGCCCCAGGGGATAACAACGATAGGTTATGCCGACGACGTAGCAGTCATTATCAGGAGCAGAACAGAAACGGAATTACTGTATGAAAGCCAATTGTGCCTTAAATAGGATTCAACAATGGACTAAAAGTAAACAATTAAAGCTCGCTCCATAGAAACAGTGGCGCTAATTGCCAGCAGGAAAATAGATGTACTACAACTAGAAGTAGATGACGTCCAAATTACGACCTAAAATACCTGGGAGTCATCTTCAATAAAAAGCGCCCCTATGGCTAAATACGTTGACTACTTGGGAAAATTACAAGACAGCTCGGTAGAATTCTACCAAACAAAGTAGGGGCCACTTCCAAAAGAAGGAAGCGCTCTTAGGAGCTGTTGTTTACTACATTGTCTTATAGGCCGCTCCGATATGGGGTAAGATAGTGGAAAAAAGAAATGGTGTAATAAACTAGAAGGTGTACAAAGAATAATGATGTTAAAAGTTGGAACGCTTACAGGACGGTGTCTAAGGAGGCCCTCCAAGTATTAGGAGGCATCATCCCTATAGATCTGACGATAAAAGAGCGTATCAAGATACACAAAAAGGAAATCAGAGTGGAAATTCTATCCATCTGGCAGAGAAGATGGACAGAACTCCAAGGTAGGGCAGGCTGGACCAGAATATTAATAAGAGACATTCGAAGCTGGGAAACAAGGAAAACAGGTGATTTAAACTATTTCATATGACTGTGCCTCACGGGGCACGGATGTTACGCCACATATTTAAAAAGAATTGGAAGAGAGGAAACAAGCCAATGTTGGTTTTGTAACGGAGAGGACGATGCTGGACACATCATCTTTAGCCGTCAAAAATGGGAGGGATCAAGAATCAGAACCGCCTTATCCGTAGATGAGATGATCACATGATGAGAACAAAATACAATTTGGAAGTGATATTCAAATATCTTTGCATCATAATGAAAGGGAAGGAAGAAGAAGAAAAAAGACGAGAACAACAAGGATTGAGGAATCCCGGTCTAGATCCACTGGGTTTAGTTTCAACAAAGTCACCACGGGAAGGATGTATTCTTAGAACGCACGTCATCAATCATTGGTGGTGATATCCACCGGTCTTGAGATTACAGAGACGTTGCGTCTGCATTCTTCTGCCAGTCATCCACCTCGGGGCAAATTAATGCCGTCTCCCGGCTTTAAACCAGCAGCTCTACTCATATATTCATCAAATAACGTTCTTCTTCTTCAGGTGTGCAATCACCACGGCAATTCTAATTTTTTAAAGCTGCTGCTCTGAAATGCTTCCCGGATGCACATTCCCATAGAATGCGCTGCCACAAGATTCTTCTTTTTCCTTTGAATTTAACTTATACTATCAACTGCAGTACGTCGTATCTTTCTCCTCTTGTAACGTACATTCTGCCAAAATTATCATACCGTCCGCGTACCTTATATTGTGATGAGTGTTCCATTGACTCTAGTTCCAGCTACTTCTCCTTCAAGAGCTTTGATTTTTTTAGAATTCCCTGGGATTATACATTAAAAAGTATTGGTGATAGAACACGTCCTTGTCTCGCTCCTTTTTTTATTTCTATATCTTCTGAAGTTTGTTTGTTAATGTATACCATCGCTTTTGGTTGTAGAATGTATTTAAAACGAGTTGGAGGTCTCTATAATCCAGCTGTTTCGTTTTACGAATATTTGTTAGCTGGTTGTGTTGCACTCTGTCAAATGCTTTGTTATAATCAATGAAACATGCATAGATTCTGGTTAACATCCAAAAGCCGCTGCACCAATACGTTAAATGAGAAGAGCTCTTCCCGTGTTGGACGTTTTCTCTAATATTTGGCATTTACAGTTTTCCTATCTCAAGTTTAGGGCTATTCCTGGTTTTCTTTAATAGCTTTTAGTTAAATCTGAAGTTAGTAATTAGAGGGTTGTAGCGTGATCCTGCATCGGCTTCTGGATAAGCGTTTACCGACTTAATGGCATTTCAATATCTTTTATTATTCAGAATATAATCTTTTTAATTTTGGACTATTTTATTTGGTTTGTCTGAAGGGGCTCGCTCACCATGTATACAGTCTTCTCTCCGGCAGCTTTTAAAAAGTGTGACAACTAGACTGTTCTCTTGACAGAACTGTGACAGACGGTCTCCGTTTTCATTATGTACGCCTAAGCCGTAGTTACCAACAAGTTTACCAATGCTCCCCTTGCCAGTCTTCGAATTAAAATCACCCATAATTAATTTGCTATCTCTGTGTTTCAGTAGCTTTAACAATTCATCTATTTGTTGGTAAAATGATTCTATTTCTGCTTTATTCCCATCTTTAGTTGGGTTAGTGTACCGTTTTGGCACATGAGGAAAATAATTAACACAGCTGGCTCAAAGGGCGAAAGACTTTATTTAACACGAAGCATGAATACACCGACTATAAATAACAAGTATGGTCGCCAAGCCAAGCTATATATGACTAACGCTGAGTGGTGGGCAATTTAAACTTTAAACCATACAACAGTTAGTAGGTTGAGTCTAGCGTGAGACGTTTTTGGTTCTAGCATCATTACTCTTACTGAGATAGGGATAAATCCTTCTACAGCTATGTTGGATACTTTATCTACCAAGATTTGTACAGCATGTCTGTATTGCGTGTCACTACTTCCTGAGTAATAAATTGTTCCATTATCGGTTAAGAATTATCCGGAGTTAGGCCATCTTGCTTCGCAGATTCCTACGAGTTTGATCTTCATTCTATTTGTCTATTGTATATTGTTATGCAATTTACCTGGTTGATACATACTTTGGACATTCCAAGTAGAAATTATTAAATCTTACGTCTCTGACTAGAAACCTGAGACAAAAATTGGAAGAGCAAGTGGTGTCTGATGGTGGTAAGAGATTATATTCTCATGTCCGATATCAGATTCCATCGAAATGTGGTATTCCGCAATATATCATTAATGGTATGGGTGAAACGATCTTTGACAAGCTGAAAATCGCAGAAACTCTTGCTGACGTATTTCAAGAGATACACACATCACAAAAGTCTAGGGATATATGTTTTTTTATGCAAAACTGTCAAGTATTTTGATTTTTTTTAGGTGGTCTGCATATAATACATTAACACAATACTTTTACAACATTCTAAATTAGAAATTTAATTTAAAACAAACGAAGACAAGTTGAAAAAGCTTTAATGAAACTTATTAGCAAAAAGTTGATTTTATACAATCATAAGAAATTGAAGTGTCAGCACTTAAAGTATTCATTAATTAAATTTAGTAGAGAGTATTTCCTCCTCTTTGGTTCAAAACGGCTCTGCATCTTCTAGGCATTGATAAAATTAAATTATCTATTGCATCTTGCGGTAACGGTTGCCAGTGTCTTACAAGGGTATCTCGAAGCTGAATCCGAGTATGAATTTCATCCAATTCACTTTCAATGCTTCTTCCCAACATGTCCCACACGCGCTCAATAACGTTTAAGTCTGGGGACTGCGCAGGCCATGGTAAAACAGAAATGTTTTCGTCTTCAAGCCACTCGGTAACAGTACCTGCAACGTGTGGGGTGGCATTATCATGCATTAGAATGAACTCAGGTCCAACAGCACCTGCGAATGGAAGCACTATAGGCCGCAGTACCCTATTTAGATGCCCATCGGCATTTAAAAACCTCTCAAGAAAACAGAGATCTGTTTTTCCGCCAATGCAGATACCACCCCACATCATTACGGTACCTCCTTTATAAGAATGGACATCTTGAACACATCTGAGCCTTTCCAAGTTACCAGGTCGTCTCCACACTCTAACTCTTCGGCTGTCAGGGTGTATTCCAAAACGAGATTCATCTGTGAACAAAACCCTAGACCATTGCTCTTCTGTCCACAGAATATGCTCTTCAGCCCATTCTACTCTACGTGCTCGATTACCATGTCGAATTGGTGGGGCTCTTATTGGACGTCGGGCGTGGAGATTAGCTTCATGCAATCGATTTCTGATTGTTTGAGAACATACAGTTACATTATGAGTAGTCTGAAGCTGTGAAAGCAATTGTTTAGCCGTAATTATTGGTCGTCGTCTAGCTTCCAATGTTAAGTAGCGATCTTGAACTGCGGTAGTAATGCGTCCACGACCTGGATGTTGTTCGCTAGGATCTCCGGATGTCCTATATCTACGCCACAGTCTGCTGATAACACTTTGAGAGGCGTTTAAAGCTGCTGCAACGTCAACTTGTCTTCGACCAGCTTCTAGCTTACCTACAGCTCTGTTCATTTCAGCTAAACTTAAATGTTGTCGTTGTTGATTACCTTCCATAATAACAGCACCAATAAAACTTAAATCACCCCAATATAAACGTAAATTAACTGTAAATGATGATTAAATTATTCTCTAACAACACTGAAATTGCTTTACTTTTAGTTGAATTGACAATTAAGCATTTGCATTTGTTTGTTTATTATTGAAACAATTGCTATCGCTAGCCCAAAGACTAGCACTAGCATACTTGATCAATGGTAGAGATATTTAATAACAAAATTGATTTATATCGATAAAAAAATATATATCCCTAGACTTTTGTGATGTGTGTATATACAACCGAACCATAGGATGAACTTCACGAAGTGAGAGAGAAAAACATCTCCATAATAGACAACATCGAATTCTCAGATATTGAGACAACTCAAACTCTGAGAAGACTAGATGCTAATTCCACTGCTAGTCCGGTTGACATTCCTACGGTTTTCTTGATTAACTGCGCATTTCAGCTCCGTTTCTCAATAATATCTTTAAAATGCCTTTAGAGTCTCGGATAATACCAGATATTTGGGAAAGAGCTATAGTTACGCCGATTTTCAAAAAAGTGACAAACTAGTTCCAAAAAATTACAGGCCTATCAGCCTGACTAGCGTAATTGGTAAAGTTATGGACTGGATCATCGTCCAGAAAATCAGGGAACATGCTCTACGAAACAATCTTATTCCTGACCAGCAGCACGGATTTGTATAAGGAAGATCCACCGTCACCAATTTGATACAATCCTTAAAGATATATGAACCAAGACATTGGATGCAGGCGAACCACCGGATGTCATTTACTTGGACTACGTGAAGGCCTTTGATAAGGCACCTCGTAGACGTCTCATACACAAGCTGAACTCACTAGGAATAAGAGGCGACTTATTGCAATAGATTCGGGAGTATCTGCACAACAGAACCTTCCAAGTTAGAATAGAGAGTACCCTCCCCAAGGTTCTGTACTGGGCCCGAGTTTATTCGTCCTCTACACGTCAGACCTGGGTGACAATCTTGTGTGTGACTGGAGCTGCTATGCAGATGATACCAAGATCTTCGCCAACCCAGCTGAGAAACACGTTGATCTTCAAAGGGATCTTGATAGACTTGTAGATTGGTCAAAACTCTGGCTTTTCACATTTAACAACTCCAAATGCTCTGTGCTTCATATGGGCAAGGCTTCAGTATCGGATCGAGAATATCAACTTACAGCAGACATCTGCACAAAATGACCTTGGAATTGTAATAACTGAAAATCGTAAATGGGAGACCCATATCGCCAGTATCTGCAAGCGAACCAACTCCATCTTGTATCTAACTCAGAAGGCATTCCGCAAGCCCACACTTGAGTACGCTAATGTAGTCTGGTCTCCCTACCACGCCAGGGATAGAGAACACCTCGAAAAGATACAAAGAAAAATCACTCGTATTCCACAGGAACTTAGAAATCAGGGCTATCAAGATAGGTGCCACAGTCTTTCCCTCTCCACCCTGGCTGACACAAGAGACAGCGCAGATCTCATTGAAACGTATAAGATCCTACATGGATATTATAATATCTCTGGCCTAGACGATATGTTCCTGCGCGGCTTATATCAGGGGCGGAGAGGTTACCATCTTAAACTCAGGAAAGAAAGGACAAGGCTGGGATCTCGCTAACACTTTCTTTCGAACAGAGTTGTAAATCTCTGGAACTCCCTTTCACCAGATTGTATGAACACTCCCACACTGACTTCGTTCAAGAGAAGCGTAGACTCACTACCGAACATGTTATAATCCCGGCTAATGACAACAGTTTTCCCTAACTCGTGTCAAACAATTAACTTATTAATGTTTAGATAATTTTTGATATTTTTCTCGCTCTACATCACTGTATCTACTATTATTATTTTTGTAATCTTTTTGATAACATTGTATTTATACACTACATTTACGAGGCATGTATATCAGCTTTGCTGCTGCCATATTATTATTATATAAAAAAAATTCTCATCGCACTCTTTCTCTCCATTTAAAAGTATGTTCTTGTTCACTTGGCAGGGATCTCGCATGATGACCACTTGAGAAGCCCTGCAATTTATACCCCTCCTTTACCTACAATTTACAGGAAATTGACTTTCTTATAGCTCAGAACTATTTGCCTTACCAGAATAATGTGATTAAGGACAATAATAATTATCACCTTTTCATAGGTTTTCGATAGCCATCATCAGTAAAATTTTGCTCCTTCATAATTGGATACCAAGTTAATTTGTACCAGGGTAATTTATAAGGTGGTTTCCCCTCGCCCTCCTCGTCTCAATATCTCAACCATTTCAATATTATTTATTTCACGCCTGAGATCAGCTATGCTTTAACCATCTCTGTTTCCTTAACATCCGCCTATAAGTACTCATGTCAACGTTGCTACCCATTGATATGTTGGTTTTGGTCCGCCCCGGGCATTTTGTTTCCCCGATACCATCCATATCTGCGAGACATTCCCCTGTACGCCACCTGGGGAGGCGCTCGATGGGGAACTAACAACTCCACACGGGTTGATAAAGTTACTTATTCGTAATTCAAAACAATCCTAATCGACAGTACCTTAGTGTGAATTATGGTTTATTTACATTTAACGATAGTTGCACCAGTAAATATAAAAAACAAAAATTGTAATCCTGTACTTTGTACATTCCCACGTTACAGATTAATTATCGAATTTTCACTAAATAAAAAAGAAACAAACGGACAAAGCGTATAAAACAAAAATGTGAACTTTTTTGAGTTTACCCTCTCTAATTTTCTGTTTTCCGTTCCATACGGTTAAAAAGCACATTCGAATTGTTTTTGTTAAAGCTTATACATTAATTATTGAATTATTTACGCTACGACGTATGTCTTTTTGTAACCTGCAAGTTCACATAAAGAAAACATTATTTAAGTCAGCAGTGATTTGTTGACAATGGACAACAAAGTCATACACTTTGATAAATCTACATATACAGAATACAAACTCGTTTGGAACAAATAATCCTCATCTGCTGCGTGAATTCTGAGTATGTTGTACGTGCTTTTGAATATTTTCATCTCTACTTTGGGGAAACGTACTGAATGAATTTCATAACTTCGTTTTCAACTTTTGTATGACGAATTCACTCCTGATAACACGTAGTTGGACAACGCTGGAAAGTCTACTAATAAGTCTATTCTTGAATGGAATTTCACAACATTCTGAAAATTAAGAATGCTAAAATTTTCGTGGCTTTATTAGCATTAGTAATAAATTATGTTATTTGGCAAAAAATGTTCTGTTTAAACCCCTGATTAAAGTTTGGCTTTATCTTATAGATAACTCAGAGGTTTTGTCAGAGTAGCCCAACTAATACTAATGTTGCGTATGTTTCCCTCTTTTTTTTTGTTTATTTATTGGGCGATTATAAAGGCTTGCGGGTGCCAAGTATCTTAACACGCGTGGTTGTTTACCTCTAATGTACTACAATATCTACAGAGGTTGAGGGCTTCCACCTCATTGAGCTTACCGTTTCACATCGTTCACAGATTTTTTCATACTTTGTTACTATCAAACTTATCAAAACGATAATAAAAAGCCATAAATCAATAGTACACTTTATTTTTACGGGTCTCAAGTTAACGGCGCAAAAGCCAGGATTCAAAATAATTAACAATAAAAATTAAATTATTGACTAGATATAATTACAGACTTAAAAAGATTTTTAAGATAAGCTAAAATTTAAAAAAAAATAGACACCATAACGTAAAGCTGAAGGCTTAATAAGTTCCAAAAAGAAAATTCAAAATTACACAAGCTGAAGGCTTAATTTAATAGGGAACGCAAGAAATCACCTGAAATACAATTCGCCCCAATGGCATAAACGTTTATCTCATAGGAATGAAATTAGTGGTCAAAACCCAACTAACTCATTCATTGCGGAACCTTTTCAAATATGATAATAACACACAAATAAATCAAAAAATATATAAAATATTCAAATCGTGTAGCAATCAAAATTCTACGACAGAAAAAATTAAATTAATTCATTCATATGTTAGGAGTAGAAAAGCTAAAGCCAAAATTTTAAATGAATTAATAAGTTAATTATTTCCTAACTTATGAATGAACCATACACTACAAATATTTAAATATGAAATAAATTAAATAAATCAAAAAAACAGCACATGGCACAAAATGTAACCATACTAAATTTATATCACTAAACTAAGTGATTCAAAGAAAATACAATAATTAATAAAATTGAAATTAGATGTAAACACTTATCTCCCCAATCACATGTCCTAGAAGGCAGGTGTTAAAATCAGAATGATTAGAAAGCAGGTGTTTAATTCAAAATGGTGGTCCTCCACGTGCTTCAAAAATTCAAATCAACCCAAATTAGAAAACAATCCCAACAGCAATAATTATGAACCCAATTACTTCCTAGCATGGAAAGCGATTCTCAAATTAAAGCCTTGTAGAGCCCTCATAAAGCTGCTGTAAGATTCAATTAAATGAATATTGGAAATAAAATGGAAGATTAAAACTTACCACATGGATTACAAAATGTGCGAAAATTTACAACGAATTTAAATGAACAGCAAAAACAAAACATATCCAAACATCGGACCGCTGTATTAACAATATATTTCATCCAAAGAACATAATCACCAATGGAAAATTTTCGTTAAGTAAAACGTTGCAAAAGATCCTTTCCATACGAAAGACTCGTATAAAATTCGATGCGCAAACAACTCTCAACCAAACCACGCGCACACGAAATGGCTTTTAGAATACGGCCTTCAAGGAAAATTGCAACACTCATATACACGGTGCGTAACAAGTAATGGATTCACAACGATGTGAAAATATTATAAGAATTAATCAAGGAAAATGAGAAATTTTGAAAAATAGTAAAAATAAAGTGAAACAATCACAACATAAATTCTTAATACTCAAACAACACTGGCATTTGACAAAACTGATACAATTTAAGTCGAAAGCAAAAAATTCTAACAACTTAACAATCTGACTAACTTAAATCAGGATCGAATCCAAAACATTGGGTTTATGAATCAATTATGCTAACCATGACACCTTCCAGGTCAGCTTTCTTGATTTTATATATGCCCGAAATCAGTTAAATTGAAAAAAACACGAAGATAAAACCAGCAATTTGTTACTGTGAATTCAATAATTTAAGCTGCGTTTTATAATTTTACTAATAAACGAAATATAAGCCGTATAATAGCAGGCCGAAGTCATTAATAAGTGTTAAACCTCCTACTCCACGACCCCACCCAGTGTTTTTACGTTATTAATTTTCTGTTAATTACTTTTGAAACACTCAAGTTGAGAAAATCGTCCATTATTAATCTTCATTTCTAATTGCATACGATCCTTTAGTTCAATTTAATGACCCATTTGCAAATTGTTACAAGATTAATAGATCATGCTGTGATGCCTCTGCGTCTCATGCAATATGCTTTGATAGTATAATATTAATTCAACTCTGAATTCTTCTTATAGAACCCATATTTTTGTATTGTTAAAATAATTTCACTTGCCGGCCTCGACTGCGTTAAGGGCCACATACATTATCGAATACGTCGTCAGATTGATTGAATCCGATAAATCTGAAGCGGATTGAAACCACACATTATAAAATTTGTCGTCCGATTTTGATTTAGTTGTGGACATGGATTTCGAGAGTGAACTTCTCTGCAATGCTGCAATAGTTATCGCCATTGAAAAAAAGAAAGAAAAAAGAAAAAGAACTAGATGGAGAAGTCATAGTTAATGAAAAGAAAGGCGGGTTATACAAACATGAATAATAGCTTCGCCAAATTAATCATTCATCAAAGTGAACAAAAACGAATCAAAATTCGATTTGTGCAACCGGTCCTTAATAATAATAATAACGTTTACCACATCAACAGTCGAAGTACAACTACGAAAACTGAAGATTAATCAAAATAGAGACACACACACCTGCAGATCCATCTAGCGATTACACTTGCGTCAGATTTATCGATGGTCTGGGCGGTCAGATCTTCGATCCGTCGTAAACAGCAAATCGCAACGATTTTTTACCCATCCACCTTCCAATAATCGCATCACATACGTCTGATCAAATGGATCGAACGAAGCATTCGATAATGTATGGGGCCCTTGTTAAAGTTAGCATACTTGCCTTATAAACCCAAGATCTCGAGGTGCAAGTTGGTTCGATTTTTAATGTGGAAAATATCTGAAAGTGTACTCTCTTCTGGTGCCAATGGTGCCAAATCCCGTCATTTTGTTGTGTCAGTCAAAGCTTATTAATATCTACAGGAGTGATGCGTCATCAGTTGTGTCATGGAAGTCGTTGTGGTGGGGTGTTTGTGCTTACCATAATTCAAAACTGTAGTATTTCGAGTGAGTTGTATCACTTTTGCCGATCAAAAGGCAGTCTTCCATAAGAGATTTCCAGAATTGTGACAGTTTTGTGGGTCAAAATCTAAACAAGAGCTTGTTTTAATTTGAGTTGTGCCATTTCAGCCCGTCAAAGTAAATTAAACATTTCGAACTAAGTCACTTTATAATGCTGTAGGTTATACAATATGAACCAATCAAACCGCTCAATGGCGGTTTAGAGCTATCAACCTCAAAGTATGCAGAAACTGAGATTTTTACTAATTCGACTACAGAAATCAACCCACAGTAGATGCCGAAATCAAAAGGAAAGCTTATTAACGCTATGCCTCTAATAGAATTTCGTTTCTAATGCCTCAAATCTAACGTGATATATCGAAGCTGGAAAAAGTTTAGTCGACCTATTCCGCGATTATAAAGACGAGTGAGAGATAAAAGAGCTGCCATTTCTAAGTGTAATCATATTTAATCGCATATTTAATAGCGAATTCAACATCTCCTTGTATATACCGAAGAAAGATCAGTGCAATCTCTGTGAATCATACAGAAATGCAGAGGAAAGGGGAAAACAAATGTTGCGAACCAAAAATTACTAACTATTATGACGTATGGTTGTTCACTACAAGATACTATTCTATCTGGCAGAACTGGCTCTACAAATCATACAAGTTGGAAATCGTTTTTCCTTATTTCCGAAAAGTATGGTTTTTTAAGTTATGTCACTTTTGAAGCAAGGTTTTAATCTAAATTAACTAAATTTCTGCTTGTGTTTGTTGTAAGATTCATAATAATTGACGTAATTTAATTACTGAGTACACCAAGCAAACGGGAAAAACTTGTGGGAATATGATTCAAAGTATTATATGTCACATTCAAACTATCAAAAAGATATTCTCTAAAGATAATACAAGTGTATGCTCCAAGATCCACTCACCCCTACCTTGACACAGTTTTACAAGGACATGTAGGCGTTAAATTAACAAAAATCCTACTACACATGATATTGTGGCGAAGCCGCTGGTTGTTTTATTGTTAGAAATTAATATAAATAAGTTACTGTTATATTTTGGTAGAGTCTTTGACCAACGTCGCCACTTGGTATATTGCTTGGCTTTTTACGAGAGGTTTTTATTCAAAGTCAAATTCAACTAACATCATGTATTTCATATCTGTGCTTTCGGTTTACAAAATGACAGAAATTGTTCTAAGTTCCAAAGTAAACTGATACAAATTATTATAAGTCCTGATTCAAAGTAAACTGATGTAAAAAAAATAGTTTCAATTACATTTAAAACAACTAAGTCCATAAAAAGAATTTAAATAATTCACACAAATATTTTACAAGTCTTGAATTTAAAGTTAAGTTAACATAAAACAATGTAACATGTAATTACTGGAATCATCGCCTTGGAGGGTGTCAATTCTCTCGTACATACTGCTTCTTTGATGGCCGGTTATAAACCATGCATTTAATGTATTTTCGCTTAATATTTATACAGAAAATTGACTCCCTTATCACAATATTCTTATCTGTACTCGTGGGAAATGTTGAATTACATGGAAGCTCGTGTGATGCATCGAATGTTACAGTACATTGCCCTTGAACCGTGTACGTGACTTTTCATGCATTCTTAAAAGATGTAACTCGATACGTCGCACGTGTAGCTAGTCAGTTAATGACCTTATCACATAACGTCATCCTGCTTGCTTGTAATTATAATATTTGATATTTGTACATTCGCCTTTGTTACATTATTAAGCGATTTTAACGCAAAGCTAGGAATACTTTAGGTTTGTGAAGCCTGCCTCAGAAGATAGGCATAGGAATACGTGATGAAAGAGGTCAAATATTCGTAAATTTACTCGAGAAGCATCAATTGAAAGCTATGAATTCATTTCTCTTCACAGAAAATTGCAAATTCTAGTTGGACCACTACGAATGAAGTTGACTTTGTTATTATCAACAGAAATGGTCACCCACTCTTCACTAATTTTCACGAAATTGATTTTAAGACACTCGGCATTGGAACGAGAAGGGCATAATTATCAAGTGATACGACACAGCTAGAAGAAATGATCCTGCAACTATATAACGCCTCAAGAGAAATGGGACTGAACGTGAATATTTCCAAAACAAAAACTATGACTAACACAAGGGAAGACCAAGTCGATAACAATCTAATAGAACTAGCAAAATATTACGTATGTTCGGGACAATAATTAATATCAACAATGGATACAACACAGCGAGTAAAAGGATCAGATTAGCCTGGGCCTTCGAAGACTTGAGGGATGCCTGCTAAAAACATGTGTGTTCGATCAATGCGTTGTGCCCACACTCACATATGTGGCAGGAAACTAGCCTACGGTCGCGATTGTCACTCGTAGAAAAATGGAAATTTCGGAATAAAGCTGCAGATAAAAAACAGATGAGTCTGTCTGCAAACCAAATCAGAATTACGTACCTATGCACAGAGCTTATACAGTATCTCGAAAATGGCAATGGGCTGGGAATGTGATGAGAAAAGATGGCGGAAAATGGAGTCGAAAGTTGACCAAGTGAAGACTTCGTACAGGAAAAAGAAATCGGGTAGAACAGGGACCCGATGGAGGGACGACCCAAAAGCAACCGATACAAGTCGGATGGGATTAGCAACAGACAGACTTTCTTGGAAACAACTAGGGGAGGCGTACGTCCAGGAATGCAATTCTTAAAACCCTGGCAATGATGATGTACACTTTTAAACCTTACCCGAGATAACTTAAGTTGCTTAGTACACAAACCCATGCGATAGGCAGTATCCATGTGACAAAATGTTCTCTTATTGATTACAGATAAAGAAAAGCTTGAAGCTGCTGAGATCTCTTTACTGGAGGGCAAATGGCAGTGTATGAATTCATACTTAAAAGTATTCAGATAAATATTCAGAGTTATGGTGACACTTTTGAAAATGGAACGCATTTTTACGTAAAGTCTGCACCACGTAAGGTAGCCCCTAGATTTGTTTATTTCGTGCGCGGCCTGCTCAATTTTGACGACAAACGTCATTGTACGACCTGTTGCATTCTAAAAAATATCATTATAACGTTTTGTAACAATTATTGAAGTTCCTAGTAGCAACACAAAAATAGCCTTACCAGTAACTCATTACTAGAGACCGGATTTTAGGTGAAATTTTTAGGTGATGTGTCATCCAAATAGGTAAACCCATAAACGCACTAAATATTTCTAAATAAGGTCTGTAATTCCAACAAAATTGTTTAACAATGTTTTAAGAATGTTGCAACAATGAGAAAATAACTAATAAGTAATAACTGTATAACTTAGGTAAGTTCTTTTCAGCTTTATTTTTATTATTTACTAAATTTTGCCGTTGCCCGCACCTGTACGGTTATGTTTCTTCAATAACAAACGAAAACTTGGTCACGCCTATTGCAAATATATTGCACTATAATGTGAACTGTGCCATCCTTTTATATGCGTTATGAAACACTACTATAATTTCTATCGAGCGGTAATAGTAAACAACTATTTTGAAAGTTGTTTTAACTTACTACTTAAGTGTGCCGCTCTACTGAAATGAATTTACTAAATTTTTACTAGATCCGGTCTCTACTCATTACTCATTAAAATTAATATAACAATAACAAATAACAAGATAACAGAAACAACAGTACAAGAATAACTACAACAAATTTGAATGTAAAAAGATAAATTTTGACAGAAAGGGTGCAAATCTCGGTTATAAATGAACCGTTAATTAAATTTAAACTTAGGCCGATCTGTCATATCCGGTGGTAAGTGGCGCCGTACGGAGCACACTTGAAACTGGCATCTGGACAGGCCATATAATGACGCCTATCGTCAAAATGTAGCACATTTCGTTGTTCGAATTATCTTGAACTTCCTACCTTCCTACCTTTAAACAATATCTTACGTAATAATATGCAATACTTAACACGAAAGCTTCTTCATATTAAGCCACGAATAATTTTTTAAGTTAAAATTAAACCTCTTATTATTATTCAGAAAAATAGGAACAAAATAATTCCTTCCATTTTTATTTTATGTTGTATTATTCCGGTAGGAAAATATAAAATACGAAATTTACGATTTCCAATTTACATTTTTCGTGGTTTCCGGAATACCTCTACAATTTTATTCCGTGCTTTATTAGGGACACAATTTTGCTACCAACAACGACCGAATTCAATACAAACCCTGAAAGGAAAAACTGGAACGACGTTATTCTTATGTAAATCTGCAAATCACTAATGGCCATTTTTATAGGCCAAATCGATGTTGGATGCTTTTAGGTTCCTTTTCACGAAACACTTTTTGTTTAGTATACTGAGTTCTGAAAAAAAATCTGTTAAAGAAAACTCGAACAATAGGCTACGATTCAAAGTTATAAATAATTGTTGCTATTTGTTATCATTCAAATATTAATTGATTTACCTTTCGCATTTCTAATTTTATTTGGATAAAAAAATCTGATTGTTGCCTAGTTACTGGACAATTAGTATTATTGACACGATACAGATGCAATTATTAAAATAGTTATTCTAAAATTAGCGTAATGGTTGGTGTAACCTATGGAGGTGAGTGATCATTTGTTATTTTCTTACTACAGTTTATCATTTGTTTAACTTCTACCTCCGTCATTTGTCAATTGTCGTTTTTTATTTAGCTTCTGTTACTTCCTTTGTCATTTTTCATTTGTTACTTTTCACCAAGATGTTTCCGATTCTTTATTATTTTCATGAAATGCACAGTCTGTCGGAAAACTAACGTAACAAAAACCTTTCTTTATTATACAGTGGTCACTAAACAACCTTGATTTTTCGATATTCTAAAAATATTATAATAGAAATTTGATTGTACTGAGTGATTCGCATAAGCATAGACAACGCAACTTACAAATTCATAAATAACGTTGATCTTGTTAATTTTCAATTGAACGTATGCAAACAAAGGTCAGAATGAATGCATAATATCATGTCAAGTTTATATTCCTAACTGAAAACTTTCATAATCTATAACTAGAAAATTAGGCAAAATATTATCAATAACAAAAATAAATTTAGTGATTTTCATGTTTTTTCATATTTTTGGTTAATGACATCGACGTCACAATATAACTAAATTGGAACAAACAAACCAATGCCTACAAGAAGAAGAAACTATCGTCACATAAAAGATGATTTATTTTTCACTAAGCACTACTAAACTCTCTGCTCTTTTGATTTTAAATAAAATTATTTGCTTACCAAAGACATGAAAAAAATTATTCCGGTTTAAGACTTTAAATATACTTGAGCAACATATCTAAGTAGGGTGGAAATGTCCTTGGTTTGACACTTGATTGTTAGATTAATGTTAAAGGTAATGGCATCGGCACTTGCACTCCAGGAGGTGGTATGGCCGCCAACATCGAGGGTTATGGCATCCTAAGCAGCTTTCATACCCGGTGTGATAAGCACCACCCCTTCGACAACCACATACCTTCTCTGCTCTACCATTGTGTTTTGGTTCTCAATTATTTTCAGTCGCTAGGTAGGCCACCCGCCGAGCATCCGACTCGAGTTTGGTACCACGCTTTAGTCAAACGCGGATTTGTGTTTTTTAAATCAGGCCGCTGGACCGTTGTATTAAAACACTGACACTTTTTATTCCTAACTTCCTAATGTCATCCTCCATCCATCTTTTCCTGAGTCTAGCATCATTTCTATATGCCCCAGATATCGCAGTCTAGTTCTTTTTATCTCGGTAACTAGATCAGGTTGTCGATATGTATTATACAGTTCTTGGTTTGTTCTAATTCTTCTTTTCCCTGCATCTCTTATGGGTCTATACCATATATTTCTAAGGAATTTTCTTTCCCATATGCCGAGTACCTACGTTTTCATCAGCCGTTGTCAGCACCCAGCTTTCCGCTCCATACATAATAACTGTGCGAATTATTGTTCTATAGAGCCTTATTTTCGTTTTCTAGCATGCTACTGACGATTGAATAGGTTCTACTTTGTTTTCATTTTTTTCCGTTAATATGGAGCATCAGGTATCTAAATTCGCTGACTCTGTCAAAGTGTAATTAGCCTATCCTAAAAAACCTGGACATTTCTGTACGTATGATAATCCCTTGTGTTGACCGTATATTTGGTTTTATAGATATTGGTTGCTGGTCCAGCTGTTTGTACTTCTTCCTGTAGTTCATTGTATTCTTGTATAAGTCTGTCTGCATTAGGAGCTACCAGGTCTACATCATCATAGACCAGAAATCTGCAGTAGCATCTGATTGAAGATTGTTCCTTCTGGAATATGTTCTATATTTCCAATTAAACAAAGGCGGTCATGGCTCAGTTGATTCAGCGTGTGCCTGACCACTGAGATGGCCCGGGTTCAATTCCCAGGGCCATACAAACATCGAAAACACCCGACCGCTTCCCTCGGAAGACAATGGCAAACCACCGAGGTGTATTCTGCTAGTAAGTCCTCTCTTTTGTAGAAGTGCAAGGTTCAGAGCTCACGTAAAGCTGTAGAGTGCCTATGTCTGTAAGCTACTTGACACGCACACTACAAGCATATGGAGGGAGGATCGGCAACGCCCTGTAAAGGGCATGCAACTCCAAGAAGAAGAAGATTAAGCAGTTGCATAGATAGTATGTCCCCTTGTCGCAGCCCTGTATTTATTCCGAAGTTATCTGTTAATTCACAACACAATATGCCACTACTTCCTTTTCGGATTTCCTTTTTGTAAATTCTAAACCTTTATTTTCCATCAACTAAGATACCTTAAAATTTTATTTCCTGCTTTCCAAATCTATTGAGTGTGCATGTCAAGACTTCTGCTTAGAAATGAAACACTTGGTGTGATATCTAATCCTGCACTCAGCGATAAGTACATTAAACAACCTTTTAGCTTTCGGAATAGAACAACAATGACTTTTTCTTCGAAATCAATTTAAAAACCACTCTGCATAGGAGTATTTTGTTCTATGCCGTTTTCAATACTAAATTACTTCAAAACCTTTTTTATCAACTTACTTTGTTTAAATACATAAATATATAAATATTAGAAACTATTAGGAAGATTACCCTCCCAAGAAAATTAGATACAGAAAGTTTCAAATTGTAGAAAAATGATACCACCGCGGGGAATCGAACCACCGACATAAGGTTAAACGCACCAATGCTCTCACCATTGAGCTACGGAGGCAGGTCCCCGAGAAAGCGTCAAACTTCTACACATGAAACTGTAAATTGAAATCTATTCTAAAAGTCGCATATAAAGTCAAAGAAAATGAATGCGCTTCGAATTTAGCGGCTCTTTGACTTTATATGCGACTTTTAGAATAGATGCATAAATCATCCTTAACATTTTTTTTTAGTTCCCACATCTATATTTTTCTTATATTTTTTCTCTAAAGGCCCATGTTTCGCACATATCTTATGTAACTACCGGTCTTATTATTTTTGAATATACTCGATTACTGTGGGATATATTTCTATCTTTAATACCTTCATTAATGAACCTGCTCTTCTCTTCCCGAGCATCAGTCTTCTTTTAATTTCTCGACTTAGGTTTCCATATTCACATAGTTCTGTTTCGAGGTAGTATACGAAGTTTTCCAGTCTTTCCAAACTATAATTTTTACCATATATTTCGACTATTTTGCGTTAATTTTTGTCCCCATTTTTTTACTTCCGTTATTAGTTTGGTAGTACTTTTAATTCTTCTCGTTAGTATTCCAAAATCATCTGCGAAGGGTATGCACTGGTGACTGTTTTTCAGTATTGTTTTTGGCCTTCTGAACTGGCACTTTCTCATGATCACTTCCATTACTAAATTAAAGATTGTGAGAGAAAGTGAATCGGCTTGTTTTAGACCGAGGTTAGTCTGAAGTTCCTCCGATTTCCTCCCATTATTGGACAACGATTAAGTTTATAAGTCGAGCTTCGCCTCATACCTCTTTAGGTAAACCTGTTTCGTCAAACTTTGTTCGCATCTTGTCCATTAGAGTGCGATTTATTTTCTCTGAGGTTCCATTCTAGTAAGATTCCTTTTGAACTAGCAGAAATTTTTTAAATCGTTTGACGAGAACTCGCGTCCATTATCACACCTTATGCTTTTGGTGTAAGCCTTACTTGAGTTGAGTTTTTATTAATCTCACAAAATCAATCTCATTCTGTTAACTTCTAGTAACTAGTATTAATCCCAAAACTTACTTGTTTTACGTGGCATTTATATTTTTAAAGTTAGCGCCTCATGAAAAATCATGGGAAACCACCGAGGGGATATGGGTAAAAATTGTAAGCTTTCTGGAAAATGAAATTAGATAAAGAAATAATTTACTAAACATTATGGAAAGATTATCGTGCCAGCAGCTTGTGAATACTAAAACAAGTTAAAACGCGTAAGCGCTTCGCCCAAATTAACAATAATTCCTGATGCTTTTCTCAGTTTAGCCCTCTCTTAACCTAATTACGCATCATATCATTTTCTCGTTTAGCGTTTTCTCTCATGATATCTGATACTCGCTTAAAACCTATTCACCACTGCTGAGTTTCCACTTTCCCAATGTGTTCGAGTTGATTATCTTACCAATAATCCTTCGGAAGCTCTCCTACTGATATCTCTGTTTTCCAATTATCACCGGCGGCCCCCTATTTTCTTTCGATTCGCAGATTTTCACCGCTTATCCTTCACTAACCACCGTTCCAATTTGTATTTCAGCACGCTGTAATGGTGACCGTTGGTTTCCACAATAATAGACCTAATTTCCCCTCAACGTTTCGCTGATAAAATTATTTCATTTAACCTTAAATGTAATTACAAAAGCTGCTCGGACTCATAACCTATTAAGAAAACCGTAAAGGAAATTGGCCAGCCTAAATGTACCTTAAACTGAATTTATTTTCAGGTTTTTGTATTCTTTTATTGTATGACATCGTTATTTTGGATAGTAATTTTATTTTACAAGCGCCCTTTATAAGACGTTTAAACGCAACACCCAAATTAGAATTTTATCTTTTAAAAAAAGGGAAACTTATTGCTTATTAAAAGTGCGCCTCCGGAAAAGCCGTTAAAGCAGATTAAAGTTAAGTTTTACGAGTCGTTTTACAAAGTCTAATTTGGTGTGCTTGATTTTTTTTGTGCAGGTTCTAAAAGACATCGAACTTCAACCGTGCGGCATGTATCTTCAGGAACACGTCGGTGATAAGAAACAGAGATACGTCTACGCTGAGCTTCCTGAAGGGGTTAAAGGTTTCTACTTTTCCGCCAACTGGGTACGTATTTTTCAAAAACCTATTTCAAATAAGGAAATCTAGGGCACTAAGTATCATATACCGAAAACTACAAATCATAGAAATATAAATATATCCCGAGAATAGCCTAAAGCCAGATCTGTTTAAGTTACATGAATGGTAATTTTCTGTAAATTGTAAAGCTCACGGCGATGGTCGTTTTAAGTAGTGTATTTGGTAGGGCCACTGTTGCCTCTCACCACGGTACTATTTTATTAGTTCCTTATTAAGACTTTCGCTTTTCTGCTAAATAGTCGGTATAGGTATACCTAATGAGCAGCAAGAACTGCGAAACGTGGTCGTATGTTGTCGAGTTCAGTAGATTTTCTACTTCTTATTTCCATCGAATTTTAGTTGATTTGAATTGAATTAGTTAGTATAGTAGCCGCCACATCTTGGTGCTAATTTGAAGTAATATCCAGACGCAAACAGCAAGAAAAGGTGAACCTGTGCAATAAACACATGACGAAAGACCACTCTAGTCTGCCTCTTTGATTTACAACCTGTACAATAGATCTAATGTTTACACCTCTTTAGTTTATATTTGGTAAAACTATCGTGTGAATGAAACGCAGAAGAGCAAGAAACAATCGGTAGAGAAGGAATGGGTGACTCAATCATGAGAGCTGAATTCGAAAAGTCGGCGAAGGACTTAAAAGCGAATAAATCTCTCTTAATAGACTTAATTAGTGCGGAAATCATCAAGGAACTGACGGAAAACACCCTCGACAAACTATACCACTTAGTATGTGACATATATGATATGTACTGAAACAATACCAACAGACTTCTCAAAACATGTGATAGTGACTATACCAAAGAAAACGTCATCAAAGAAGTGTGAGGACTATAGAACAATAAGCCTCACGACTCATGCACTCAAAAATTATACAGATAAGAATAGATAGCCGAATTGAGGAATACCTAACAGAAGATCAGGGGTTTAGAAAAAGTACAGAAACAAGAGAGACTATTCTTGCGCTTATATTGGTCGGCGAAAAAATGATAAGAAAAAACAGAAACCTGTATATAACATCTATAGGTACAAAAAAGGCCTTTGGTAACGTCCAGTGGTCTAAAATGTTCAATATGCTAAAAGAAATTGGAATTAAGTACAAAGACAGAAGGGTAGTCTATAACACATATATAAATCAAACAGCGGTAATGCAAGTCGGCGAATACCAGCAAGTAGCAAAATTAAGAAAGGACAAGGATGTGCCTTATCGCCGCCGCTGTTTAATATATGCAAAGAGCGCTAGAGGAACTAAGAGATACGGTGAAGGTTGGGGTAAAGATACAAAGCGAAAACATCGACATGTTAAGATACGCGGAACTGATTACAGATGACGGAGAAGACCTAGAACTAGCACTTAATGAAATGGAAAGAACATTACTAGACAACTACAAAATGGGAATAAACAAAACCAAAACAAAAGCAATGGTCTGCGTAAAGAATTACGGGGAAAATATAGATATAGGGATTGGAAACAAAATTATAGAAGAAGTAGACAATTTTCCTTACCTAGGCAGTACAGTAACCCGCGATGGAGGTAGTATACAGGACATAAAATGTAGAATCCGGCAGGCCAAAAAAGCCTTCTACGACAAGAATGACGTAACTGATATCAAACAATATCTTAAGAGCAAGCAGAAAACAATTTATAAAAACATATGTCTGGAGCGTGGCACTATATGGATGCGAGGTTTGGACCATTGGAAAAGCAGAAAATAGAAGATTAGAAGCGTTTGAAATATGGTGCCACAGAAGAATGATGAAGATTAGCTGACTCGATAGTGTAACAATGACAAAGCTCTACGAAGGGCTAAAGAAAGAAAACAACTGTGGAAACACATAAGGAAAAGACGAGATCAGCTAATAGGGTACCTACTTAAACGAGACGGGTTAATGAAGATCATAATAGAAGGGGAAATAGGAGGGAGAAATGCTATAGGAACACCGCGTCTCCAGCACATTAAACAAATCATGGAAGATGCGGACTGTAACACTTATGAAGGGCTTAAAAGAACCGCCAAGAATGGATAGCTGTGACAAACCAACCTACGGGCTGATGACTTAAGGAGGAGAACTATCGTCTAAAACATTAATCACCAGAGTATTTGGATGGGAATTAAGTCCCTGCTGATATTTTTCACTGTCGCACTTTACTCCTTCTTTCACGGTTTTGAGATCGAGAATGAATTATTTCATTCGACACATACACCACAGTGCGCTTCCTATGGTTCTCAAGGTTTTTAACTGAACCCTTGAACGTGTTGGAGTTAGATACTGTCTGTAAGGGCGCCAGTCCACTCAAACGCAGGTGCTTGCGTTTAATAAATATGTGCATTTTCCATATGAAACACCTGTTCAAATGGCTATCAAGATACTGTACCTCAGACTAAGGCAATTTAATGTTTTTGGGCGTTATTGGTGGGTAAGTGTCTTTTCCCAACGTAAATGTAGCTTACATTGATTTTAGCTCATTGAATTTGATTCGCCATATTTTTAGCCAATGTTCCAGGAGGTTGATATAAGTGTGTGAATTTAGAAAACCAGTCGTTGAATTGTTGTGTGACGTTAAAATGAGGATGTCTTACGTCGAATATATATAACTATCAACGTATCTTAGGTGGTTTTCGGATGTGTGTGTATCGTATATGACTGATAACGCTTGCTTCTGGAACCTCAGAGTCTATGCTAGTTAGGTTCTTCTTGAAACTTTACTTGGCAATATCTGCCCGTTAAATATGTTTTTAAGAACGGCTAATATGTTTGGATCAGCTATTTTTTGATCTTCAAGGTCTGCCTCTGAGCAATACAGAGAAACGCTGCAGAGCAATATACTCTTCTATCCAAAGCCAGATGAATTTTTCAACTGTAGAATGTTTTTTCCCTGAATCCAAATTAATCATTCGGTATCACGTCAGATTTTTGTGTTTGATTGAGAGCTTTACAAAGAGTTTGGACAATATCGGCAATAAACTTCTTTTCTATTATTTACGCTACTTTCCATTGATTAGAGAAGTATGATTCTTAATATCGCGTTACAAACTGTAACAAAGTGGGCTTGGGCCATATATGTTTGAAGATAATAAAAATATAAATTAATTAAATAATTTAGGTAGTCTTTGAATCAACTCCGTTACGAATGTTTTCCTTTGCGTTGCGAGAGGTTTATATTGAAAGTCTGATTCAACTAACAACATAAATCAAGACAAAGTCATAAATAAACACATTAAACAGTTTTAGAGACAAGTTACAAACGTTAAAGTTAATAAATAAAACAAAGGGTTAAATCCAAACTATTAGCAAGTCTTACAAGGAATTGAATTACATTAAATTAAATACAGAAAAATATTCTTACATATACAAATTTTAGGGGACTACTCAGTACGAAGGATGGGACCTGGCTTCTAAACAACATGACTGGTTTGGCGTTTTCACTGACTATACCAAGTACATTTAAGCTGTTGTATATATTCGCCAAAATGAGCCCCTCTTTCTTACATTAATGCAGATGGCTTCTTAAAAATAACCATAAGTTGCAGCTGCGCAAGTATCACGTTACATCACCTTGTTACCAAGAATTTTAAACGCATCCCTCATTTAATGTTATTTCATGCTTTTATAATTTGGCCAATAAACCTGGAACACATGCGCAACTATGCTGAATTTTAATATGTAGAAAGAGAGTATACAACAAAAAGTCATTAAGGTAATCAGAAAGATTACTCTTTTATACGAAAATAATGGCTGCAGCGATAAAGAATCAATTGGAAACGTACTCTGATAACATCCTATGAGAATACCCAAATGGTAGCGTAATCCAAGTTACAAAAGCACAAAGGATAAGGCGGCTAGGCCACTACAAAACTTTCCCACCACAAAGTTCCAAAACAACTAATGAAGAGGGAGATGGACGACAAAAAGCGAGTAGGACGTTCCATGCAGTTAAAGAGGACATAGTGAAGAAGGACATTGGAGAATGGTGGACAAAAGCTATGGACCGGAAGGTCTGGAAGAAAATTACCAAGCAATGGGCCTGTTAGAGCTTACTTTATTATGATGCATTTTAGATCAGTATATGTTAGTTATTTCAAAAATTTTCCCATGATAAGGTCATACCCCGAAGCTTTCTTTGGTCTTAGATTGTATTTTATACTCATACCGACCTAATTTTGATTCTTTTTAGTAGACATGGGCCATTCATTTTCTGAAACATTGAGGTGCTACTGGATTCCAGCTTCTTTTGCAGGCGTTGCCCCAATGAGAGTAGTTGAAATACATTATCTAGATATCTGTCAAAAGCCTGTGTTATTTTCTTTGCATCTTTGGTCCAGCTTTAGTTAGTTAGTAGCACTCCACAAAGGTCATTCTGTAGCTTCTATTGGAGAAATTTTTTTAAGTAGGCCTATATTGTCTTGTTTGCTTTTTAATCTTGATGCATTCGGTTTACGTCTGTGGCTGATTTAGTTAGTCTACTTTTCTCATCTGGCGATCTGATATTTTACGATATTCATCTAAGTTTTCGTTGCGTCATTAGACATTATGTATGATTCTCCTTATCTACTAATTCGGACATTGACTTCCAAGCAGCTTTCTGTATAATACGATTAAAACATTCTACAGCATTATCTATGTCATCTTTTTAAGGATGCAAGAGGAATATTCTGTCGTTGGTCATTATTTAAACAAATTCCAGTCCGTCCTTTTATTATATTCTATACTTCGGAGGGCACGTTAGGTTGATGGCTCCGGTTGCCAACTCCTCGATCAGCCGTCAACCTCGCACCACTGCACGTCTATCTTCTTCTCCTCATTCAATGGGTGAGGTATCCTCATGCCCAGCATCCATGCACACAGGGCTAACAAAACTTATTCTTACGAGTTAGTAACAGACCATCAGTCTAAGTTTCATCCATAAGGTGGAAGAAATGATTCATGGTTTTAACGAACCCTTCCTTTAATGATAGTTAGTCTAGGGTCTCAGTGTTGGTGTTTCGTATTAGTCATTAAGCTACTCTTGTTTGGCTATATGCCGAGGAGAGCAGTAAACAGCTATGGTTGTGAATGGTCATAACTAGTCTTCTACACTTGTTTATATGTATTTGTACCGATATTTATTTATCCCGTAGTGACCGATAGAACTTTCAGTTATAATTACTGGTGGAGGTTCAAATACCTCAAGGTTTTAAATCTATTAAGTAGAAATGGCAACACCACCACAGTAATGCTATAAATTAAATCAAAAACTGAAACAGTTATTATAAAGCAACAGAACCAACTTGCAAGTTATTAAAACGACATTATGGGAAAAAATCATTTTGCTAATTTAATACGCCCCAGAATCAAAAAATTACAAAAATTTCACACGTCTGTTATTGTTCAGTGCTAATCTGTAGATAGAAGTGATTGAATAGAAATAGTTTTAAGTGGAAAGCGTCAGTTATAAAAATACATTAGCATTTTTACTTAGAATATTACGAAGAATAATGTAAATACTATACATTTTAGGCGTATTTTAGATACATTATATGTGATCATAATATGTCTATTATTACAGTCACTAGTGCGGTTTACATAGTTGTTATAAGTTATAAGCACCCGTCGTACATTTATACAATGTTGAAGGACTTACGTTTATGACAAGCATAAACTCCAAAGATCAATATCGCTAAAGTTCCAAACTCCTGTAATTGTGTGTACTGTTCAGTCAACATTAAAATTAGTTTGATCTGCAGTACAATATTACTTGTTACCCTAATGTTAAACTTTCAAACGGAGGTTGATATATTTGGCATTTCCACTTCCAAAACTTCCAGAGTTTGCAGGTAACGTAAACAATACCCAGAACTTAAACAACGGAGTTTAAAGGAAATATAATTATTATTAACGGGCAATGTTTCTGAAAGGGTTGGCGGGAGCGGCACGGTAATTTTAAAGGATATTATTTTGTAAATATCGATTAATTTTGGGACAACTTTTTAAAATAATTATAAAGATAACATGTAATCTCCTCAAAAGATTTTAGTTACGTTGAATGAGGTTTTCTTTTTTTTATCTTCTTCTCCTTCTTCGGCCTGTATTCATGTATTCATCTACTTCTGAATATCGGCCTCTTCCAACGACTTTTTTTATAACATCAGTAACCCTCGTTCTCCTTCTGATCGCATAGTTTCTTATGGAATCTCTCTGGCTAATCTCAAACGCTACATGGCTCTTCTGGCCATCCGTACCATTACTGTTTCCATCTCATAGATTCTTACCGGCAAATTGCAAGCATTATAAACCTTCTTTTTGTGGTTATTGGGGTTGCTTTGACATTTCACAATGAGTAAATCTATAATCATTTGGTAGAATACTTCACACAGTAATTAAAAGCTAATTATTTTCGTCCAATACCACTTCGATCAAAGCAATTGTCAATTCCAGTTTAATAAAGATAACATTACTCAAGTACCCCTCTCTTAAAAATCACTTCTGCATGATACCATCATGTCAAAATTCACCGGAATTGGTTTTCAATGTAGACTTAGGCAGTCTGAATATTATTCGCAATTTTGGATTCGTTCTGCATAACCCCGAACAAAGTCAGTTATTGAAACGGGACGCACGACCTTCGCTTAGAGATTTAGCCATGTAAACGCTTACCCAGCGTTAAGGGTCTTGATTAGAATGATGCCAATAAGTGAATGAAAAGGCGTTCGATAAAATACGCCACAACAAACTAATACAGCTATTGAAGAACAAAGGCATTGACGAACGAGACAGACGGATAATAGAAAATCTATACTTTCACCAATCAGCCATTATAAAAATAGAAAGTCAACTTTCAGATAACATAGAAATAAAAAGAGGTGTGCGGCTGGGTTGCGTACTATCACCATTACTTTTTAACTTATATTCTGAGGCAATCATGGACGAAGCTTTAAACAACGAAAAGGCCGGAATTACAGTAAACGGAATACCCATCAATAATCTTAGATGTGCTGACGACACTGTATTGTTGGCCGAGAACTTTAGAGATCTTCAAAGAATAGTCGAAAACGTAAACAGGGTCAGTCAGCAATATGGATTGAAGATGAACTTAAGAAAAACGAAGTGTATGCTGGTAACAAAAACTCAAAAAGCTACCCCACCGCTTAGTAGAAAATGTCAGTATTGAGAGAATACAACAGTATAAGTATCTAGGCAAATGGGTAAACGAATCAGATGACTGTTCAATGGAAATTAGAAGCAGAATAGAGAATACCCGGACAACCTTCATGAGAATGAAACAATTCTTCTCCAGCAAAGAACTAAACATTGACCTCAAGATGCGAATGCTGCGATGTTACATCTTCTCAGTACTATTGTATGGCATAGAACCATTCACACTGAAAAAAGGACACATTCGCAAACTTGAGGCTTTTTAAATTTGGTTATATCGAAGAATCCTGAGAATATCTTGGATCGACAAAGTAACTAATGAAGATGTGCTGAGAAGAATGGGTAAAGAAAAAGAAGTAGTAATCACGATCAAAGCGAGAGAACTCGAATACGTTGGACACATCATGAGAGGATAAGACCTACTATCTATTACAACAAACTGATTATTCAGGGTAAAATAATGAGCAAGGGAAGCATTGGAAGACGGAGAATATCATGGCTCAAGAACCTGCGGGAGTGATTTAATTGCACATCTATCCAGCTTCTCAGGGCCACAGTGAATAAGACCCGAATATGCATGATGATAGCCAACCTTCGTAAGGAGAGGGCACAATAAGAAGAATGAGTGAATTGAGTATATAAATTACGTCACAGTACCGACAGTGATGAAGTTTGAAGGCTAACGATGGACGTAGGATGGCCTGGCGGATGCCTAAGTAATGCAGAAATTCAGTTTGTTCCGAACAGGGCACGCTGAGAACACTTTAGAATATTCTACAGTACTGTATAATAAACGAAATAAAAGGTGACTGTGAATGGGTGTGATCTTATCACTGCAAAACTAACTCCAAATTTTGGAGGGTATCTAATGATTTATTGCACCAAATTAAAAGAAACAGTGAAATACCTGAGAAAGTCAATAAGTGAAAAAATTAGGAGCAGTAAGGCCAGAACAAGAGTTATTAATTTACGTTACAAAATTGTAAATTATGATAAGTGTGACAAGAAGTGTGCGTTACAAGGATAAAGAGGAAAGGTCAACCTATGAAAAATGGGCCACACGTTATGCACCTTGTTGCAGAGAACTTAAGCGAAAATGGAATATAAAACGTTTCGATATGATTTCGGTGAAACATCAGCGGAAAACGGTAAAAGAAACAGGGATGAGGGGGTTGAAGCCTTTAATAAAAGTAGGAAGACGGGTAATTACTAATAAAAGTTAGAATTCCGTGGAAAGAATACAACGATAACAAAGGTGTTGAAGATTGGAGGAACTAAAAAGTCTGCTGAAGGTAATGATGAAAGATATAAAGAAGCTATGGAGTAACCAAAAACAATACCTAACAAGATACATAAATGATAAAAGGCCTTGAAGAAGTAAAGAATATGCAACAAGAATATTGTGATGTGGTGGCTAGGTTACAGAAGAAGAAAAAACGAAAAAGAACTAAACCACAAGGTAGAAAATTGAATAAGAAATATGAGAAAAAGAAGGAATAGAACAAAGTTGCGAACTTATTAGTAAAGCATCAAATGAAGAAGAATTGAAGGAAGGTATAGAATCCTTTATAAAAGACTAGATGGAAATAGAAGTCAAAATACGCACAGCCTATAAAATAGATACAAAACGTTATTTAATTAAAACGGAAAGCCCAGCGCAGAAAATTGCATTCCTGAAGAAGAAAAGTAAGTTGGGACAAAAGGAAGAAAAAGATGTATATAGACAGTGATCTGACGAAGAATGAAACACAAACGGAAATAAGAAAGTGCGCTAAAAAATAAATAAAAATAGGGAAAAACGTGAAAATTGGATACCAGAAATTAATAACTAACTGACAAACATAGAAATGGAATTTAAAAGAAGGAAAACTTAAAGGAGTGGAGAGGGTAAAGAGCACAACGAGACAAAAAATGGGAAGGCCAAGGAAGCGATGGCTAGCAACGATAGAGGAAAATGTTGGAGTGTTAGGTATAAGAAACTGGGGGGCAGGACAGAGTTGAGTAGACAAAGACAATAAAATAAGGCCTGAGCCTTTAAGGCTCGATCACCCAATCCACTTCAGAACATATTTCACCATCTAGATGAATGCATAGCAAATAATGGTACAACAATCCAATGTTTCCTAAAATTTTTAGTGTAAGACTTGATGATTTAATGGGCCTATAAGTTAGTTTATATTGAATGTCAGTTAGATAATGCTAAAGATAATGGTAAAGTAAGTGAGTAAATTAGTTTCAAGAAAGTAAGGCCATTTGCAGTAATAGTCAGGCAGCAAGTTAGGCGATCAGCTAGCCCAGAATCTCCTCAGGGCTGGTTCTAGAGTGCTGCCTGGCATTAAATAGGCTCAGCCAAAAAACTGGGTCAAAGTGCTATGGGTACCTGAACAAAGCAGAATAGAGGGCAACGATGAAGTTGGTTGTCTGAACCCAACGGTTACGAGGAAAAATATTATTCATTGGCTTGGAGGCCAATCTACTGGAACTCACAAGTAGGTATGAGACATTTACGGCGACCAACCTAGAATGAGACTGTCACCTGCACTAGACAAGTTTCCTACCGTTTTCCAGACTGAGGTCTTCGAAATCTCAGTCTGTGTCCAGGAAAACCTTGCCAAAAGCATATCTATATAATATGCTCCGATAGTCAAGCAGCACTCAAAGCTTTGAGTTATGTAAAAACCATATCAAAACTGGTCAAGAAATGTCGAATGCCCCTGGAAATATTCAGCTAAACCAACTGGGTTCGACTAATATGGGTAACGAGGAGGCCGAACGTCCGCCCTTTAGCCCACCTAAAGCAAGTATTCAACAAGCAAATAGAGACTGGACTCACTCTCAGTTCATCTCATATTGGACTTCGCGCCCTGGGCTGGAATAAGCGAACCTACTCATTCACCGTCCTTCAAAAACTAGGTCCAAACAGCTTCTTAGGTTCAGTAAGAAGCACCTCAGGATAGTCGGGCCATAACCTCTTTAGAAGACATCTGTATATGATGGGCCTCTCTGTGGACTAAAGTTGCAGATTCTGCAACCTCCTTTCATCTCATTTTGCGATGTCTCAGACTATTTCTTCTGAGGCATTGCCTACTTGGAGCCGATCTTCTAGAGCCTGACGAAACACGGAGTACCTCTATTTGCAATTGTTAATGATGTATGGTATAGGAGATGCAATACGGACGAGGAATCCTCCATGCATGTTCTGTGTGAATATTCCGCAGTTATGCCATTAAGACATAATATGTTCGACGCTGATCTATTAGAAGCACAAGCTATTAGAGAAATTGCAGTGAACAGGATCCTGTCTTTTGCTCTGAATTCAAATTCTCATGATAACTCAATAGCCAGATGGGTGGCTAGTGCAATGGGCCTCTTGGCCTGATTGCAATCCATTTTATACGGCTACCAGAACAGGAAGAAGAAGAAGTGCGATGAGAAAGTGCGCAGCATCAATAACAGAACGAGAAGTTGCGTACTCAGATAACGGAGGACCGCTCTGATATACGGTGGATCTTGTAAAATCGTACCGTCTCGGATTTTATTTCATAATTTTATATATCATAAGTTTTATGATACTTTTTTCTGAAAAACTGATTAAGTAACTAAGGACCCTCATAATATTTATAAATAACGTTTTCTGTCATTTAACGAACATGATTACTGCTTTTAAAAAGTACAACGAATAGCTGCAGTGGAATTTTTGCGCAGTAAGGTAAAATACTGTTGCAAAATTACTTACTTTAGCAAGCTTTTGACGAAAAATTAAGAACAAGGACCTGCCTTTTAATTCTATAATATAATAAAGCACAGCAAAACCTGCACGGTAAAACTCAGTAAAGTACGTATATTACGCAATTACCCTCATTTAAAGACGACGTTCAACGTAGCCTACCCTGAAATGTATTTAAGTGATTAGTTACCCCGCAAACTGTTGGTGTGTACAAACATTCGAAATAATTCATAACCGCCCAACAAGCACTTCAATTGTCACATTAAATGTTAGCTCTCGTAGTGGTACGAGTACAAGGGTTCTATATTTGCCCAGAGTTCACAATGGCCTGCTTGTACCTCCTTCAGGAATGATATTTGTGTTAGTACAGAATAGGAGTTGTCATATTTAACGACGCCACCAAACGGCGTGCTCTTAAGAAAAACTTAAGCATAATAGTAAGTTACCCAAGTTTTTAAAGATATTGCAAAGCTTGTATGAAATTGCCTTCGCAGAGTCAAATATCGCCGAATTTAACTTATAAATTTGAGTTAAGCCTGTGTTTGGCATGGTTAAATCCTTTACACACGTTACGAGCCTGCTTGTAAAATTATTACATAAATCACTTGCGGTATGGCTGGAAACTTCTGGGAAATTTGTTTACGGCTGATGTGGCTGATGTAAATGAAATGAAGACAATTTTACGCAATGTTTCCATGTTCCCCATCATGTAGTTTATGCTTAAACAATTTTTACATCGTACATAGAAACATAATTAAAATATGATTTCCAACGGCCACTATATATATGTGAAAATACAAACGGTGTCCCTGTTTAGACCTCTACTCTGATTGCCCCAACAAACACGAAAGTTTTAAATTCTAATCTATGATTTACAGTGTAAACATAACCTTAAAAGACATTTATTTTTGTTAATAATTATTGTGTATGGCCATAGAAAAACTTTAGTGTTTTGGTCATTTTGAAAACAAATTTTTGTGCTCGTATTGAGGCACTTGATCCAAGGTGAACTTATGAAACAATATACACCTGCTCTATGTATACTTGTTCCTAGAAGCAAGGTAAACAAAAATCATCAACTTTTCCATATAATTAATTTTTTTTCAAATTTGTGCCCATTTAATTCACACATTTTAACGACATTTATTCAATTCAATTTTTACGTTCCCCATTTAAATGTAAATCTTGTATAGATTACCATATCTGATCTAATGGCAACACCGGTCTTTCTGTTGCCATGTCCTCAAAATTCTTAGGTGGACAATCACAAAATACACAGTAGAAGATTATAATTTTTTTTTCAACCAGAAGGCGTCCTATTGGCATACAGTTCTCTGGCTGTTTTCCACAAAGTAAGGTGTTAACTATTATTAATTGTCTGGAGACCTGGTCCGGCACTAGAAAGGTCGTCTTCAAAATGGGCGTAGTGCACCTGCCAAATGCAGGCGGGCGCCTCCCAAATTTGTAGGGATCTATCTCATCAACAGTGAAAACCATTGGGCAGTATTTTTTGAAGGCCTTTTTAGCGTCTTCTTTTTTTTTCGCAGTTGGGCATGGTACAAGGGACGGAAGTTCAAAGTTATTTATGTGGGGATAAGTTTTTAGCATCTCATCAAATTCTTGTTTTCTTCGTTTCGCCAATTGTTTATCCATCATTGTAGCGCAGTACAAATAACATGAATGCACGAGGCGAAATAAATATGGCTTTCCGCAAAATCTGGTCGTATCCGAAAAACTACACTGCAGCGGAATAAAAAACGCTATGGGAAAATCAGTTTCATTAATGACAGTTCAACGTCGGATTAAATAAATGGGATATAAGTTTTATAAGGCCAAAGCAAAACCACTTTTAACGAAGGTTCAGAAACGCCATTATTAATACTTGATCATGGAAAATGACAGTTTAAGTATTGCAATGGTTTATAATGTTACCTTAAATGCCCTAGTTTATTATGTAGTAACAGAAAATATTTATGATCTTGATACCAGATTGTTATTTAGGGGTTTACGAATTGACCCTTAATTCTTGATTACAAGACAATGTATATTCAATACGCCCCTCACGCCCTTACTATTAGAATATCGATTGTATTAGATTAGATAAACGTCTGATGGCGGTTCAATATTAAAGTGTAACGTTTTTAAAACGGTTATTTAAAACTTCGGTTCGTGGTGTGAATTATTTATTAACGGATTTAAACAATGTAACGATTAACACGAAATAACAACTTAAACACTAAAAACACAACACTAATACTAACCCGAAATACTAACTAATTTATTTATACAGTTTATAGTTTATTTATATTTACGAGCGTTCACTACGCGTTACGTATTCGCACTTATTTATCTTCACCGACGCACGTATTCTCGACCGTTTCGTAGGCTTGATTAGGCTGAGGTTCGCTAAAGAGAATGCGCCTTTTATATAGGCAAGCCTACGTTCTTTTAGTAACACCGAGCACGCTAGAAAAGCCTAGAAACTTACATCGGCGACTCACGCACACGATCCCGCACGTGTTCTTTGCGACTGTTGACGCGTCTCGCTACAAATGATTGGAGTCTAAATTATATAAATAAATCTTTAAAGAGATTCAAATTACATTACATAGGTACTACGAGGGTCGTTTGATAATTAAGGTAAAAAAGCAAGTCAAACACATTTTTTTTGCAAAAAATCAACATAGGTTGAGGTCAAACGAGATTCCGATTTGTTCAACCAGTTATAACAGTATCTTTTTTCAAGGGCTGCAAAATACTCATTGACAGCAGTGACAGCTTCATTAGAGGTGAATTTCTTCCCATGGAGCCAAATTTTCATGTTTAGGAAGAGGAAAAACTCACTCGGGGCTAAGTGCGGAGAATATGGAGGACAAAGAATTAATTTTTCCCATGCGATTGTCTATTTGTGCGATGGCACGTCGTCTTGGTGGAACAGCACTTTTTTGCGCGCCAATCTTGGGCATTTTTGGTTCAGCTGTTCTTTCAAAGTTGCATAATAAGCTCATGTTACAATATTTCCCTTCTCCAAGTAGTCAACCAAGATGATTCCTTGTGAATCTCAAGAAACAGTGGCCATCACGTTCCCAGTCGGCAAAACGGTCTTCGCCTTCCTCGGCACACTTTCACCGCTCGTTATCCACTGTTTTAACTGCTGCTTTGTTTCAGGTGTGTAGTAGTGTATCCATTTTTCGTCAAACACTGCGATGATATTTCCTTTCGCGTGCGTTTTTGGTCGGTAGTCAACAATTGCGGCACCCATCGCGCGCAATGTTTTTCCATATACAATTTTTCGTGCAGGATATTATGCACCCGTTCAGACGATATGTTCAGACGGTATCGCTTACTTTTATTCGGCGGTCTTCTATAATGATGATATCTGTCATAGAGACTTCAACTGGGCGTCCAGACTGGGCCTCATCTTCGATGCTCCTTCGGCCGCATTTAAATTTATTTATCCAGAAATAAACTGTCTTCAGCGACAATGCAGAGTCTCCATCAACTTCATTCAACTCCACCTTAATCTGAGTAGCCGTCCACTTTTTTAATTAAACATGTTTTATGACTGCAAGAAATTCAACTTTATCCATTTTACCTTAACAGCTGCACTGCACACTTCAAACGTATGGCTGTTGTTTCAAATTTAGCCTGATTTTTCCATGTAGTTGTCAGCATTTGGAGATTTTACAAGTTTAAATATCCCTTCATGGTAGTATTTCTTTCCAAGACTCGTGTGCTACTGCCCTAAAATTTTTTCTGAAAAAAACTGCATAAATGGCCCAAAGAGAAAAAATCTAAAGGGACTAAATACGCAAGAATGAGGCTTCTGTATGATTAAGCACGACCGCACACTTCAGCCCAGACAACAACCTGAACCTGAAGTGAGAATTTCTGTCTCCTCTGTCACACGGTCCGAAATTAACCCCATCAGATTTCTAACACATCGAGCCATTTTCATTAGAAAAGATATTTAAGGACCAAAACGCCTATTACAAACTGCAGTTAGAGACACTATCGTAAACTAAAATTTAAACTTGTAACATGATGAGTTAAATTTGTAAATACTAAATTCGTGGCCTCGTTTTTACGAATACCATAACACCACCATGTCTGTTAAAAAAAACTACCAAAATATGCAGCAGATCTTGTAGCTTAGTGTGATTTTTTACAGTCCATACATTTGTTAGTACTAAATAAACAGTTGTTACATACTTTTAAATGGTGTAGATTTCTGTGTGAGTGACTGAATATTAGCATAAATTTTCTAAACTCCTAAAAAGACGTGCTTAAGACGATGTTAATTTCAATGTATTACAGTAAGGGCTAAATAGTTTCATTTGTACTACAGAAAATATGAGGATCTGCCGGTGCATATTTCATCATTAAGATGAATGAAAATAAAATTTATGATTAACATTCCGAAAACAAGCAGTAAAATAACACTAAATTCAAGCTGTTTTTTGCAGTAACAAGATAAAAATAAGCTCTGTAATACATCAAAGTTGGGATTTTTACACCTAACCTAACTTAATGTTTTCCTAAGTAAACTCTGACCGTAGGAAAACTTTTAATGAGATTACGGAATCAAGTTGGGCATGGGATGAATTGCAGTTCCTATTAGATTTTCTGTTCAAGGACTTTAGTGAAACGAATGAAATTAGGACTTTACATTCTGCTAGTCAATTGATGCAAGCCAAAAGTAGAACCTAGTTTAACTGAAATACTTTACATTTCTTAACATAATGTTGATTTTAAAAATTTTTGTGTAGCTTCCCAAATACGTAAAAATGATTTTGAAAAACAATTAGTCCAATAATTGCTAAAAATTATTTTCGTTGGAAAATCTGTTGAAGACTATTTTCATGTAAATTTAAAAGCAAGCGTGAAGAAAAACACCAAAGCACATTTACTTGAAGCAATTTTTTGTGTGTAAAGTGCACTAAATATTTTACAATCCTGCTGAATTTTTAAACAAACCCTTACTGTCGTGTGTACTCAAGAATCTCATCATGAACGAAACAAATACAAGAAATGGAGGAAATAACCTCAAGCTTTCTGTTTTAATAGTAAAACGTAAACAAACATCATTTAAGCCTTTTAAATATTAAATATTCCATTTGGAAAACTAAATAAGCACTTTGGATTGATTATAACTTATAACATCTTAGTTTAGTTCCATTGGATAGACTGAGTGCTGATGCTTTCCGTGATATTGCGTTTCTAAATATAAATTTTTACTACAACTCTGAATACTTTTGATCCGAAGTAAATTACACGAAATGCAAAACTAACGGAACAAAAGAAAGGCAAAGAGGTTAACACGATATGCAAATCTCAATTTGAGGTTTTTATCCAAATTTGCATAAAAGGATAAGTGCAAATGCAAGGAAGGGGTTGAATACAAGGCGGTGTAACACCTTATCGTTTAGGTGTAGACAGGCCCCTCTTATCAAGAATGCCCACTGAGAGTTTATATTTTATTAAAAATTAGAATGAATAATTTTGGAGACTTTCTATGAATTTAAATGAACAGATACGTTCAATACTCTAACAATTTCATGAAATCGTTCTGGATTCTTTTATTTAAACAATTACAATTATGAACACTGAAGTTAACAGAACCAAACACTAACTCAGTCTATACAGCTGGTACTATAATATTATAGAAAGACTAATGCAACTTTACTATTATCATATAAAGCAGAAGAATCAAAGCTATGGTACTTGAATACAATACAGGATATAATATCATTCATTAGAAAATTACTGGAGATTTTAAACCATCAGTATTTTCTTTTTTTGTTAATTCAGAGTCCGTCTTTCGATTGTCTCCGGGGAACATTGCAACCTGCAAATCCAGTCACTTACGTAACCTCAGACGGCATTTCTTGAAATTCCTAAGGCTGGTTCTGGGCCGAGATAAGCCTCGCTCCATCCCTGCCTTGCTAATTCGTCGGCTTCATTACCGTCTATGCCACAATGATCCGAGAATAGTCTCAGGACGTTCTGTTCTGCCAAGTCATGGAGTTCCTCTAGGCATTCCCATACCAATCCGGAAGAAGTCCTGCTAATCGAGCGAGCCTTCAAAGCCGCCTGGCTGCCTAGCGTTATGTAGATCCGCATATGAGCAATGAAAAGCAGATCCTCTCTTTTGGTCTTTCGCCATAAAGTCCTCCGTCACCAACCGTCCGTGTACCTGATTGCATTTGCAGGAGGAATATCTTCGTTGGGATCTTTCTACTCGTTGCGATCCTGAATTACCACCTACAAAGTATTTGGGAGTCATACATATAGCCCACCCTCATTTCAAGTAGAGGACTCTCTATGCTACCAATACTTCCAATACTATACTTGTATGTTCTGTGCCTAAACGAAAATTGTACAGGGAGTTTTGCAGTTTATTGATTCACAACCTTGCCTACCCCTGTATTAGTATATGATGAGGGGGGAGGTCTTAGAGAGTCTCCATAGCAGCAGTGAGCGTTGTTCTGATTACCCCTGTTATGTCAAGACAGACAAGCCCTTGTATCTTACTTAGTCTTAGTTTGGTAGATTCTTAACCTTGGGTCACCACACCAACGCCGCATACATAATAACTGATTTGAGACCTCAAGATTTATCGTCTAACTATCGCAAACGCAGTCTCAGATTTTCTGATAATTTTACCGAAATGTTGGTTCCAGATTAATTTGGAGTCCAATATGACTCCCAGGTACTTTACCTTTCCCAACAAAACAGTTTCTTTGCCGCAAAATAAAGGCATCAAACTTTCTGGGTTTTTTTCTCACGTAAATGGTATTATGGTGGCTTTTTCGGGACAAATCCTAAAGCCTTCCCTTTCAGTTCATCTAGATACGGCATTCAGGGCATGTTGCATACGTTCCCTGACTGTGTTGGCAAATCTTCCTTCTACTACTATGCCATAATCGTCTATGATATGGCTCCATAGCAGGAGAGAAAGAACTCCCTCCTGCCAACCGACTTGCTACCGTTTTATCCAGCAGTGTATAGTATAGACCACCCTTCCTCTCAGTATACATTACTTCCTTTGCTCATCATTTAATATTTTGCCTTCAGATTAGCCTCAACAACCTCAGATCTGACAAGGAAATTATGACACTGACAACACTGCAGTTTTAACTTATCATAACTTTGATTTGCAAACAATGGTAAAGCGTTGTCCTTTAATCAGCTGAAACTTGAACACAAAGGCAGAAGTCTTTTAAACAGCTTGCCCAAAAATTCGCTAAGACTGGTCCAAATCTCATTACATAAATAAACTTTAGACCTGAAATTAATTAATAAGCGATGCTACAAGGGGAAACAGAATAATTATAAAAATCTCCAATTAATATCTGCCTTAAGCGTAAGTCTCAAAATTGCCTTTAAAAGCGAGAAATTGTTGAACTGCCAACACTACCGATTCACATTATCAACAGTAGTATAACAAGTGATGCCGTTTTTCCGATAAATTTGGATCGGATAGTTTATGAGTGCTAGTTAATTTGACAATTTCACGAGCCCGTCAGGGCGAGTGAAATTTTCCAAAATTAACTAGCACGAATTAATTATCCGATCCAAATTTATCACAGGAAAATCGGATCACGCGTTGTATTCGTTAAGACTATATCACGAACAGTTAATTACTATTTATGAATTGCTTTCACTTATTTAAAATACCTAAGTGAAAAAACCACGCGTGGTTTTTTCAATTATTAAAACGCACGTGTGATTTTTTCACTTGAAAATTGTTTTTATTGGCTGTTGCTAAGGAAATCGATCAATCTGATTGGTTAAGCAAAATGTGAGTGGTATAGTCATACGTGAAATGTAAAATAACAGTTGGTAATTTCTAATCCAGTTTACTGCCTACAAATTACTAACAGTATTTCAGACTTCATAGTATCACAGTGACGATAATGATCATACAACCAATTTAACTTAGCCTCAACTAACTCGGCGACTCGTGGAATGTTTCGCGTCACCAATGATTTAAACAAATATATTTGACATATTTACCTAGTAAACTCGGTTCCTATTCTCTACTGTCGGCCGTGGAATGCTTTTATATTTAAACCGATTCTCTAGAAACATCCACTCGATCATTCTAGAAAGGTCGCCCTTCCCATGAGTCATAAGGGGTTGTGTTTGACAAGTTCTCGTTTCTCATAGACAACTTGTAACGACATAAATGTATATTGCAAAGTTAAACAAATTCAAACCAGAATAACTTAGAATATGCAGTTGTTCTACATCCATTTCGAAGTTATATCTTTCCTAACTTATCTAAAAGTCCTAAATATAACAGCAAAAAAGCTAGATTGCTAATATCATTGGTTTGATTTATGACAACCTTGATTTTCATTTGACAAATGGCGGTCCTTGTTTTGATTTATGAAAAGTAGTTAAACTTTGATGTTCTTTTATCAGTTTTGATCATCTGTTAATTTAACAAAAGATTCGAAGGGGGGAGGGGTAGTATTTTATCCTTATGGTGAATCACTATGGCAACCGTCATCTCTTTTTTACGAATTTAAAACTATATTAAGCTATATTATTCTACGTGCCTCTTAGCTACAACTTGGGTTAGATTTCGAACCCCCTTGAGCTTATAACACGTCCTTTTAAGGTTAAGCGAAATGAAATTTCATCAGAAACTATTAAAACAAATGGTTAACCAATTAAGAAGTTAACTTATATAAAGATTTCGTAATTTCAGTGTCCACCATGTCGAGCCTTCACTCCTCAACTGGCAGAGGTTTATAGACTTCTACGGAAACGAGAGCCCGGATTCGAAATAATTTTTGTTAGCAGCGACAGGTGAGTTACGTATTCTAGCAGGCATGTTATTATTATTAACTCCCCATCATTTATATTCGTTAGCCCCAGGATCCGAAATTACACAACTATCATTAATCTAAAATGTAATTTTGTGTCACTAAGTTCATTTATGGCATTAATCAAGAACGGGGATGTTATTTTCCGCTACATCTAATCGGTAACTTTTATACACCACACAAACCTTAACATTACACGCCATAAGCGTTTGGACGTTTCCTTTTCCATTGTTTTTAGCACGAACTTTAGCCTTCGCAATTAAGGGCAGACAAAAATGTCTAATAAAATAAAACCCCGAAGTCACGGCGGGAGGTAATTTACGAGCTCAAATAAAACTAGGACACCCCGGATATTTGTGGTAAATATTCTGTAAAATAAGTTGTGGATTTTATAGTATATCAGAACGTCATATTTTTTAGGTTGAACGAAAAGAGGTAATAAATTTATGTTGATTTACGCCGCATTCGTTTACTGATACGGGTGATTCATGACTTAATTTAAAACCGCCTGAAAATTTCTGATATTTTCGTTAAAATAAAGTTTTAAGAAGGGTTTAACACGTTCCCATAAACAAACAAGGGTAAAATCACGAAGGAGCTTGTAAAACTGATTTATATCGTTAATAATAACCATGAAAATAATGACAAAGCGGCGATGAAGGTTACGTTATTCAAGGGTAAACTACCGACATGTAGATAATTCTGTTGCTGTGGCAACGAATGAGAATGAATAAAACGAATACAATTTCGAGACCTTAGGCCGAGGAATTCTTCTAAACCAACTAAAGTAAGATTTCAAATTGATAGAAAATAAACCTGTAAATGCTGCCTTTGTATTATTTCTCTTCCTCGTCTTTTCTTCACATTTCCCCCCATTTCTAGCGCTCTTCTTGGTATTCGCTCATCTGGCATTCTGCAGAGATGCCAACCGTAAGCATGCTCTTTTAACACAGGTCAGTACACTCTCTTACCTAAAAAGTTCATTACGTTCGAGATTAGTCCTGCGTCTCCAGAGTTCCCCTTCCTTTACACCTCCATATATAGCTTCCGTATTATCTTCCTTTCTCATACACCTAAATGTTGTTCTATTCCTTTGGTCATACCCCGTGTTTCACTCCCGTATAGCCCAGTAGACCGTATTGCAGTTTTGTACACTCTAAATTTGGTCTTTCTTGATACCTGTTTAGCACTTAAGAATCTGGACCTTCTACTGCCCTTGCTTAATCGCTTTCTTCTTTTTTAGAAGCTTTTTTGGTTATGGTAACCCCTAAATAGTTTAGCTCTCCAAATCTCGAAATTATACGCTTCATTTTCAGCTTCACGTTTCTTCTTTATTATCTATCCCGCTGTCACCAGCTACTCTCATAACTTTAGTTTTACTTTCGTTTATGCGTAACCTAAATTATTCGGATGTTGTGTCTAACAATTGGGATGTTTCTGCTAGTTCATTCTGTGATCTTGACAATATCACCATATCGTCCGACTTTTGGTGCTTTATTCTCTACGAACGTTGGCGATTACCATGGATATTCTTACTTTATCAACTGCTTGTCTAAATAATTGCACAGATGATATCTCAAACCACTGGCGTACCCCCATTTTCGTTTAAATCCTTCGTCAGTCTCTTGTGCATGATCCTTTCCATAACTTTCCCTATACAGTCCAATAGGCAAATTGACCTGTATTTTATTTTGCTCCCCTTCTTCTTTTTTCGATGAGACACTAGATTCGCTTTCTTCCAATCTTCCGGTAAGTTTCCTCTTTCTAGGATATGGTTCATGATTCTTAGCATTGCGTTCTCATCCATTTTCATTACTGTCTTTACGATTTCTGGGGTTGGTCCGGACCCGGTGCCTTCTTCTCTTTCATTTTTGTAATAGCATCCATCAGCTCCTCCTTTGTTATTATGTTCATTTCGGTCCTTGCTCCCCCTTGTTCATATGGTTCATTTTCGCATGTTGGAAACAGTTCCTTTACTATTTCGTCTGTTTCCGTTTCGCTTATTGTTATTCAAGGTTTCCTGCATACCCTGCCAGTGACTATTTTGTATCCCTGGTCCCATGGATCTTTTTCGACGTCGTCGATTAGCTCTTTCCATTTATTTTCTTTTGCCTCTATTATTGCGGTTTGGTATTCTTTACTAACGTTTTGGATACTGTTTTGACTTGTTCTTTCTCCTCGTCAGAGGTCTTGGTGTTGTTTATTCTCGTCATTTGTCTTCTTTTTTGTATACATTCTCTTCTTTTCCCAGCGATCTCTACGTTCCACTAATAAACCGGTTACTATTTGTTTTTTATCCAGTTGGGCCTTGTAAGGTACTTATTACAGTTCTTTTTTACTATGTCAATATACAGTTCTTGTGTTAGTTGTCTGGTCCTTTTCCTCGTCCTGTATCATATATTTTTATGTTTTAGTTGAGGACCTTAATTTCAACGTCTTTGTTACTGCTTGTTATCCAGGTTACATTGCTCACAATTTTCTTGTTGGGTTCATTTAGCAGTAGTATTGAGATATTTCTCTTTCTCGCTGTTGCTTGTATTGCGTCGTGTGATGCTCGACATCTGTTTACGTTAACTTGGAGTACTTCAGTGTCAATTTTTTTGTGGCTCTCTTGCTTTTTCTAATTTCCCACCATATTGGTATTTGTTATTTTGCCTATGCCCTTTTGTTGCTGAAGTTTACTAACTTCCTTTCTGTATTTCGGACAGGTCATCGTGGCGGTTCTATGACCCTCCTCTTCGCACTCATAGCAGTACGGGTTATTTGTACAGCTTATTACCGAGTGCCTTTTTTATTACACTTATAACATGTGTCCTTCAAATTTATTTTTTGCCTGTTACATTCGTTTAGTGTAGGCCCGTATCCTAGGCATTTGTGACACTTCGTTGGGATCAAAATCTCACTCACTCTGCACATCATCTGCCAGCCGACTTTAATTTTTCCCTTTTTTGTTATTTCGTTAGCTTTGCTTTTCTGGAGTTTGACCGTCGCGTCGCGGCTAGTGTTTCGCCTTTTGGGGAAGCTTTTAGGGTGTTAATTTTGATCTCGTCTCTATCTATTTCTATTCCATGGGATTTTGTTATCGCCTCTATTATGTCTTCCTCTGAGTCTTCAATTATGTCTTTGATGATCATAACCTTTTTTGGCTTTATAGGTTCTATGGTTGTAGCTTTCTGTTTAAATTTTGAGGCTGCTGCTTCTGATTGTTCTCTTACGGTTAGTCTTACATATGTTGCCCTGTTTTGTTTTTGCAATGTTTTGGACTTGTATTCCCACCTCTTCAATGTCTATCTGTTGTCTCATCTCTTTTAAAACGCTAGCAAAGGTGTTACCTTAGCTTGTTGCCGGTTTTATTTCTTTTACTCCTTACCATAGTCCATCCCTCTTCCGTTGTGGGTTTCGTTTCCCCGATTTCGCTTAGTTGTTTGTACGTTTTCTTGTAGACCAGCCACACCATTTCTGTTTGCGTTCCCCGTAGGATACATTCTATTCATGTGGTTTCCTGTTGTGTCCGCGATTGCTATTTTGGTTTTCCCTTTTTGGTCGAGTCTACTCACGAGAATGTGCAAACCTAGAAGACTCTTTCCTAATATAATATAAATCTCTTTGCACATGCTTAGAAGTCGTGATCTATTTAGACCATAACGGACATACTCGAAAGAGCTGTGCTACTACATAAATAGACCCACATTATTGAAGTTAGCCGCATCCCATTTCTGTTCATTCGAGTTATACTGAAAAAAGAGACGACACTAAGCTAGTTTTAAGTCGTGACGTTTGTGAATTATAATTATTTTAAATAACAACACTAGTTTTGGTGAACACAAATTAATTTTTCCTAACAAAACATATTTACATCTGGTAAAGTACTGTTTAGTTACTTACACCTACACCTTGTCTGCCTAACATGGTCTACTAGTGTCCAGAGGGACCTTGTCTGCATTATACGATATTATCACTGCGTCCGCTGGAGTTACCTTTTTTATATAATTATTTACTATATCTAATTTTCGAAGAGACGTGCTCTTTACAGGGCGTTGCCGGTCTTCTCACCATATATCTGTAGCGTGGGTAACCTGCAGACTCCGAACCACGGAAGTGCTTGCACTTCGACTCCAGAGAAAATTTACTAGACAGTATATCTCGATAGTTGTATGTGTGGCCAATCTGGATCTCAGTGGTCAGACACACGCTGCACCAACTTAGCCACGACCACGACTACTATTACTATAGAGGGACTGTTGAAAAAATAGCTAAAATATTTAAAAGGCATATATAATGATCAAAAACAAGTTAAGCAGTCTTTTCATAGCTGGAATCCTGATCAACAGTTTTCGAACTAAGAACAATTCTCTTTTTCGATAACGTAAATAAACTAGGATTTCTTTAAGTTTTTCTTATTTAATGCCATAAAATACAGTTATTAAAGAAAATGTTCTAAATGCCCACCTTCGATAGCAAGATAGAATCTACCTCAACCTCAGATATAAAGGTCCAAAGCAGTTAAATCAAAAAACTTAGGAAGCTATGGACTGAGACCCCTCGCTCTATTAATCTCCAGGTATGTTTCGTCCAAGTACTCTCTAATAATAAGCGTGGTGCCACATCTTAAATTAACCAAAGATTCAATCTCCGATTTAAAGGCACATCTTTCGAAAGTCTGGATAAAATAAATCGTTCTTATCTTAAAATGATTTATTTGCAGAGTCATGTATACTAAGCCTTTTTAACTTGTCTTTCGTCATACTTTATACCCTGTAAATATTCACCGTTTTCAGCACACGGTATAAAGTTCTCTATATTTAATTAGTAATTTCCTCTTGCATTAAAGAAAACTATAGAAGACTACAGTTTTTAAAATTAAATGTTAATTTTTAGACGTCAATGATATATAACAGCTGAGGTTTACAATCAGCCATTAACAAGGAAAGTTAAGCCAGTAAAGCTCATATTACGACAAACGGATAAAACTACCCCACGCTTGCTGTAGCACAAAAGCGGTTTAATGAAGGAGATCCTATGCTCATGCACTAAATTACTTTGATGAAACGTTGTCAGACCTCAATGGTTAAAAATGAGACGGATAGTTATGTGCAGTTGTTTACTACAATTACGTAACGGAAGCCACTCGGATGGATTGCAGGGTGTACCTGAAAGGAATTGTGAATTTCTTTTCAAAGAACGTGCCTTTTAAATAAGTCATATAAAGCATTCAAATAGAAAATGTAGAAATTTAAGCATACTCTTTGTACATTTTAAATTTACACCAAATGCAGCATTAATTGTGGCTACTAAAATTGAATCCTGAATCTCATTTTCTTCGTGTTATTATTCTTATTATTATTACTATTATTACCATGGTTGGACATTCTACCACTCTTAATACGGTAGTTTGAATCAGCGGTTCTGACTTTTATGGAAATTAATTGCACTAACTCTTGCAATAAACAATATACAGCCTGTCTGTTAGTTAGTTCTCCTTAAAGGAGATAAAAGAGAAGAACCCTCGTTGGTGATTTAAATGTTACCGTTTATTTTTGTAGGAAATAGTGGTTGCTGCGGATCTTACAGAAACTAACTTTAAACATTTAACATGCACAGTTCACCCACATTAACCACTTTAATTAGAATATGCGAAGAAGGAATAAACTACCTTCACAACTTTATATTAATATTTCTCAGTGTGTATATGCCCGCTGCATTATTTAAACATTTAATTACAAATGTAGTAAGCCATATCAGTATAAGACTTACATCGATGACGTCACACTAAACGAGCTTAAAGGCAAGTACTTCACCCGTGGTTCACCCATGTCACCTTTCTGATATTTTTGCGATAGAGTCCTCAGATCAATCGGGAACAAACGTCATCTATATTCAAAGCAAGCAACTTGAGGTTTACCCTCTTAAAAGGTATGGGGTTGAGACCCCTTTTAAACAGCTCTAGATTTATTGTAAATTTCACCTGAGTTACAGAAGGTTATAATGGTTGTAAGTGACTCAAATTGCGTCGTAAATTTTGTTATAGTGTACTAAAATTTAATGTAAACGACAGCACACACGTAGAAGGGTTACTGAATCGACTTATTTGAGCCAAAGGTGCCACGTAGTTTATTTCAGAAATAGTCGGGCATTTGATTTCGTTTTGAATACAGGTTGGCCATGTTTTAATTTTTGATGACGTAATTAAGGGTTATTGTCATGTACTTAATATTTTTCCATTATACTTGATGGCCACATCATTCTACTTAGAAATAAAAAAATAAAGCAAAATGTCCTTCTCACTTCTGTGCTTGGGGAATTTAAAGCAACAAACTTAAATCATTTAACAGCCACTTACTAAACATACCGTTTACAATACACATTCAAAATAAAAAAGTAAACTCCGTTCGTTTTACCACTTCATTTGACATGCGAAAATCCGTAACCAACCAGCTGAGGTCTTCAAAAACAGTAATCTAGGAAGTACACTTGAAGCTGTCTATCCTTGTTGAAATGATGCAGAATAAGACAGAACTTATTGCAGCGATTGCTAGTTCCTTAATCCGTTACAAATTAAACTCGGATTCGCTTCTAATCACAGTGCATTCATCTTGAAAATTTACCCCTTAGACATTGCGCCAGTGAAGTAAAATACCTTGCAAAATTTAAAGCAGTCTTTATAATTAAATGTGGATGATATGTAGAACTGTGCAGCTTGTGTTTTCGTACGAAGAAAGTTTCTCTTTATGTGCCGTTGAATAAGATTCTACGATCTTTTAGTTTGTATTTTGTTCTTTTTCAGTAATTTATTACTTTGTATAATTCGTACTGAAGAAGGAAACTTATATTTTCATAATTTCAAAATATTGCTTCAAAAGGGTAAGTAAAACTTCTAAAAAAAATAAACTTAGGTATAATGTTTTTCTCAAAAGCGAATTCTTGTCACTCTTACGCCCAGTCACTAAAGTAATAAAATTAATCAGAATTATTATTTTCAAGACAACCTTATTCTTAATTTAAAATTATCCAAGCTCAACTAAGAAGCATGCAATACGATTGTGTTATTGGTTCGTTGGGCAATATTTAGGGTATGAGGCCAATAAAAAAATATCGTATACTGTATACAGGTTGGTCACTTTTACAATGTACACCATTGGGATCTCGGAAACGGTACGAGATACAGGATCGAAAATGACCCACCCTGTACATTGTAAAAGTGACCACCCTGTATATTTACTATTACATTTAAATTATAACTGTTGCCTGTAAGAAGGCCTGGTGATGACCTTCGCAAGACAATATTACGATAGTATCATACTATGAGTACTACGAGTAAGAGTAGAGAATCCTTTAAATTTTAAATGCCCGGGAAAACTAACAAACAAAAAACGAATGAATGAACTAAGGAACAAATGAAGGAATGAGTGAACGGCGGAATGGCGGAATTAGCAAACGAATGATCTAACGAAGTAAATGTGAACTAACGAACGAATAACTAAATGAAGAAACGAACTAATTAACAAACAGACGACGAAACGAACGAACGAAGAACTGAAGGAACGGAGAAATGATCAAATGAATGAACAAATGAATGGACGAATGAATAAAAAACTAAAGGAAAGAGGAATTGAAAAGACAACCAACCTAAGCCACGAATTTACTAGAAAAAAATGGACAATTGAATTAGAAAATGAGCCGAAAAACGTCTAAAGGAAAAAATAAATAAATGTACAATAGAATTAACTATCGAACGAAGGAACGAACGAACATCCAGCTTTTACGTATTAATTTCATTCGTGTTCGGAGGGGTTGTCTGAATTAAGGGAATTATCAACTCCACCTGTTTTTCCGGCTCAGGAGTCGTTGGAATCGGTACAGGAAGACGTTACGTTGTCGTTGTAGGGGACATGGTTGGGCCTTGGGATTGGTGGTATTTGATTAACAATTCTTCAACTTGTTCTTGACTCCGACATTCATTGCGAAATTCATTTAGAAGCAAGCTAGGAGTGTTTAAATTATATTAAAGAATTTAAAATAATTTATTACAGGATACCTCAGGGATCAATTCTGGGGCCTAGTTTGTTATGAATTTACATCAATTTGGCATTAAATTAACATAATTTATTGCCAAATACAGAAACTTAAAAGTAAAGTCCCTAAATAGGAGTAGAAACAAAATTACCAAATTGCATATCGTAACAATAACTAAACTTTTTAATTGTAAGAAAAAACTCAATTATAAGCTACTATCATTTCCAGACAGGTAGAACCCAATTACAAACAATGCCAATACAATGATATGCATGTAGAAATTAAAGTGTACTGGAAGATATATTTAAACATATGAAAGTAAATCCAGAATTATTAACATAAGGTACAATTCTCCCTACAGTATTTCTAATCATAGCATGGTTATACATAATATATAAAAATACTGTTAAATGAAGGTGTGGTTGACAAAGATATAACACTTACATAATGTTACAATTAATACACATTTTTTTCAATAAAGATTAAATAATTAAAATTTTAGAAGCAAATGTTAAAAAGTAATATGTTGTATTGTTTAATTTTGAATTTAATTAATCGTTTTTTTATTATTTCACTTACATGTCGGGTATTTTTAATCTGTTGAAATTAATTTCTGCTTCTTTAATGGACCACATACGAGGCTCCTCTGTGACCATGCTAAAATTTTGAATCTGGCACTCGCAGTCTTTGGGGGAGTAATCCACGATTGCGGTAAGTCTATCTTTTGTATGACATTTTCTTACTACTTCCACATCTAAGGCAGAACTCTTTGATGTTAAATCCTCGAACAATTGTCTTAAAGATGCCTCATCCTTGGCAACTCTGATGGAAGTATGTTGCTGTTACTATTATCGTTGTCCTTGTAATCATAATCTTTACTTTTCATTTGATAATAGACGCGCCAAATGCACACCGGATTGCAATTCGCTTTCAGAGCCTTCACAGCAATAATAATAGCATCTTTGGAGCAAATTATTCTGGATCCTTGTTTGGCTTCGTCAATACTATGCTGCACTGGACAACCAATAAAGTATAGTAATTTTGCTAAAATATAAATTAAATTATCTACATTGAAAGACAAACGAAAATAAGTATTAAAACGTACGATGGGGGAGGCCATCAATGTATTAACAGCAATTCCCCCAATCGAATTACTAGCAGAAGAAAAGAGTATTCTATATAATAACAAAAAAGGATGGTAGACGAACCACATATGACAAATCGCAACCAAAATGGTCGGAGTTAGAAATCAAAGCAGAATGGACTAGAATCTTGATTCCCGATCTTGGGTAATGCGCAAACACGGAACACTAAATTATCATCTAACACAATCGGTTGCTTCAACGCATACCTAGAGCGAATGCATCTTAGGAAAGATAATCTCTGTGTATACTACGGTCTTTTCGACACGAAATAGAAATTATAATTGGAGAACCTAACACGAAGGGAAATCTAATTGAAACGGAAGATATTTGGAACGGCATTAACAAACGGATAAGTTCTATTATAAACAGAATCAGAGGATCACGCGCAGTAACAAGGTAGATAGTAGATCTTACACACGGTAGGGACAGTCCGGCGGATGAAGAGCCTGGACCTGGCCCAGAATAATGGGTAGCCCCCAGGCGATTCCGTCGGCTGTCCGATGTATGTAGAGGGCCAAGTTTTTTTTTTTTTAAGAGGTATCAGGGCCCGTCTATCTATGACTCCGGGAAGCACTGCAGCCTGTAGATCGCACCCATTCGGTGATATTTGTTCCCTGTATCAAGAGATAAACGTCCTTCACCGAGTGTCTAATGAACTCTTTCGGTTCCATAATAGGCTTCCCGAATATGCGCTGTCTTTTTCTTACCAGCGCATCCCAAGCACATAAAATGTAAGTTGCTGTTTCTGTTTCCTTATTGCGGAGTCTACAAGTAAGGTCTCGATTGTATTTAATGATCTTCCTTAACAGTTGCATGTCCTGTTAGTAAACCTGTGACGATCCTGAGTTGTGCCCTACCCATGAGAAGTAGTTCAACAGCTTGCTTCTTAGAAGGTCTGTTTATAAATGCATTGCTATGGTTTTGTCCTGGCCTGTTGGTTCAGTATCTTTCGTGTTGAGTGCCAATTCAGTCACTTACATATCCTCGAATGGCACTTCTTGAAATTTCTAAGGCTGATTCTGGACCAAGGTAAGCCTCATTTGATCCCTGTTTTGCTAATTCGTCGGCTTTCTCATTACTGTCTATGTCAGAATGACCTGGTATCCAGTCTCACTACGTTCTGTTCTGCCAAGTCATTGAGTTCCTCTAGGCATTACCATACGAGTGTGGAAGAAGTTTTGCTACTCAAGAGAGCCTCCAAAGCCGCCTGGCTGTCTGAAATTATGTAGATCCGCTTATGGTTATAAGCCCTCCGATTGTTTTCCCGCACACATTGTTAGCCAGGTTACTTAGGGTACTAAAATTAACGGAGGTAACTTGATATTCACAAACGCGAACAGACATACCCTGTTGAAATGCTTAATCGGGTTATCGACGCCCACTACATCATTCAACAAAAAAAAAGTATTAGTACTGTGAGCCCTCTTCGCACGTATGCTGGGCAGGAGGATAACCTTACCCGTCGATGGAAGTGAAGAAGATCGCCCACAATGTTACGAGGTTAACGGTTATGAAGCACGGAGAAGCTTACGACCTTCTAAAATTCCGGTGGGGGTATCGCCGGTCTCGGGTATCGAAACCGAGATGCCTACGTAAGAGACTGAGGCCTTTTACGCGTAGATTCGCTCCTATGTGCTATATTATTCAAACACCAAAAAGTTCTTGTACCGGCATTTGCTAGAAATGCCTTATTAACAATATTTTCCAAGAAAGAAGCGCTGTTGTTGCGATACGCCTTTCCCTAGTAAATATCTAAAACTTGAAAATGCTTTAAACATTTTTAAACTTACATAGGTATATTGGGCATTTCTTGAACACCGAATATCGAACTTTTATAAAATACTCAAAATATCAAAGAAATGTTATGCCAGTGTGTTAACTCTGAAATTGAACTCTCTCCGTAATATAAGATTCCTTAAAATTGTAATATTTTACGTAATTTTCTCTAGTACTGCATAGGAAATGTAATTCATTAGGTTCCGATTGTGATCAGAATAATAATTCCATCCCCCCCAAAAACTAGATTGCACAATTCAAATAAATCCCTAACATAAACAAGCACAGCAGGAAAAAATCATTAAGCCAACATTACCATAACTAAGATTCGAAACCTCCCGGGACGTAAAAGAGTCCTAGTTATACCGCAAGGGGAATGACTAACGTGAGATAACCCTCAGGAATTTAATGAAAGAAAAAGGGGAAAGCGTTGCTACGAAAACTATTAAAGAATAGGGGTTTGAGTCATACCACCGAGATTGTTTCCCTTCTTTTAATTTTGTATACAACGTCGGGCGTTGAAAAGATAAACGCGATTGGAATATTCCCAGAAACTGTAATATTCGCGTACAAATAATGGTGGCGTGTGTTTTAAAATTTATGTTTTAGTAAAATATAGGGTTTCGTAAAATACGTTCTGGGGTTATCTGTGTTGCATTAACTCCGCTGGTTATATTTGTGCTCTTTCCCGAGTCGATGAGGTGTGAGTTTTATTAAGGTTGGGGTATTGAACGAAATGTATGATATAAAGTTACATTGTTGAAACGTGTATTCGGGGGATCTATAAACCTACATTTTTACCCAACTTCCTTTCCTGTACGGGATGTACATGAATTTTATCGAATTTCCTTTATGGGGATATTAAAATTTGTTCAAAACTCCACACACTTGATTTAGAAAAAAAAATCATTTTGATGATAACAACTCTTTCAAAGTATAATTTAATCGAATTTTTTGAAATTTTAAGATCAAGATTGGAGTTTGTGGATTTCCTAAAGAAAGACAAGCGCGTTTCATACGATTCTCTTTTTCAAAAGGCGAGGAAAATAACAGACAAGTAGCCCCAACTACCTAATTTTTTAACAATCAGTTACCTGCCATTATCTTTCTAAATTTGTAAACTTATGTGAGGAGCTTTTCTTCGGATTTTATTAAAAAAATTTATGACGTAAGGGTTTACTTAATTTAACTACGTCACGTTAGCTTAGTTGGAAATAGTTCATGATAAAAACCCAAAGTCAACTTACATGACATGTACTTATTAACAAACTTTTAATGTGATTTACAAACCCATTTCAACGAACAAGTAAAATAAACAAACAATATAAGATGGTAACATTGGTCTTGCAACAAATCATAAATGTAAAAGACCAAATCAAGTAAAAGTAATAATACTAATCACAATATTTGTCAACCTATGTCCAATCTTTAAATTAATAACAACTAAAAACTTGCAACCGGAAACCATACTAACCATTAAGATCTTCTTTTACATATAAGAAATGGATTTCCACGTACAATACCTACTCCAAGAATAATGGCACTGCTTTATCCGGCCGCATTGCATAGTTTCGCCATATAGTGAAAATTTGAGAATTAAGACGATAAATCGCAGAAGTATCTTATTATATGGGTCATGCAAGGACATCATCGAACCTTTTGTTTACTCATATAATTGTAGCAATTCCAGGAATTATTACAGTAGTTTTTTATTATTTTAATTTTCCATAATATTGTACTTCACTGCATTACTTCAATGTATTCACGATTTTTTACGTCGTTGTAGAGTAGGCCTTAAACTCAGGAAATGTCGCAGAAAGGGAAATATGAAGATCACTAACACCTTTTGAAAATTGCAACAATATGTTGGTCCTAGAACTCTATTTCAATCAAAGTTCTTCAAAGTACTCTCGCCTACTCCTATGAAACTTACGTATTCATCTCAATCAGTTGTGGAAACAGGTTGTTTAAAAAAGGCAGTATAAGGTTATTCTAGTATATCTCCTACACCCCATTTAGTTTTAGAATGACTGTAATCACTGTAAAAATAGATTAGGTTTAGCAGTGATTCATTTCCACTAGAGAAAGGTGCAAGAGGCGCTGTAGGACCTAAAGGTTTCCTTGGTTAACTTGAAAGTGGATAAGAGAAAGGATTAAAAGCATGATGTGAATAAGTTTAAGCGGAATCCTAAAAAGGTTGAATGGAAGTATTATCTCAGGGGTGCACCTCATATTTCAAGAAATTCACACACAAACCTGAACCAAGCCCGTGAGTTGTGGAAATCAAACCTACAACCTGCAAAATGCTAATTTTAAGTCTTATACATACGGTTAACCACCCAACACCCCTTGGTGTGTACTTCTTAAAGGATCGACTGCTGGATAGGCCTTTCCATTTTTTCTTTTCATCCTGGCTTATTTCCTTAGTATATCCCAACTATCTTCTGTCGTCTTCCTCAATCTGGTTTTGATAAGCCGATTCTTTTTCTCTTCTGTTTAAATTAAACTCTATATACACCCTTTATCACTTTCTCAGCATACGATTTATTAAATCTATAATTGAAGTAACATTTCTATCGTTTGTCACCAACTTTAAGCATACATTTTCTATCTTCTAAGCGCTTTACATTCGCATTGTTTTTATTTATCTTTATTTATGAAATACCAGGTCTCGGTTATTTGGGCCATTACCGACAAAGTTTATGAACTATACAGAGTGGAAAAAAGTTTGGAATCAAAGCTTTCCCTCTAAAACTGCTGGGAAAATACAGTGTGTCCCACGAATAGTGAAACAGGTTTAACTTAATAAAAATTTAATGATAGGAAAATTAGTAAAATGTCGCAACACTTAGCTCGTTATAGCATTTCCAGTAACACCAGGAGTAGTATCAACTTCCGTTGTTTAAATATCAATGTGAAAATTATTTGCTTGTATCTTGTAAAATGTTTTTTCTCTTTCTGATGATATCAGATAATCTCTACTTTGTTTAGTAAATTAATTATTAAACTTCTAATATTTAGAAAATACAGATTTCTTGTTTCATACCTCAATCTGATTGCCTGGTAATAGCTTTATCAGTGCCGGCTCGTGCCATTTTTCGTGAGGAAGGCTGAGCAGACAATGTTTCCAATGCATTATATTTTCAAATAAAATTCCATTGTCTTATTTGTTCTAATAAATGTTGTATTTACCAAGACCTTTCCAATCAACAACATGACCAATGCCGTCAATCTCCATCCGCTATGGTGTTTTTAAATAAATTTTAATCAATTTAACAGTATAAAAGCATCTTTCTGTTTCTACTATGATAATTTCTCATTGTTTTTAATATTAATTTTGTTCGCGTAAACGATAACCTTTCAATTTCCATAACTTTCATGTTGTATGCATGCAGCACAGAGGAGGGTTAGGGCTGCAGATTTTACGCTGGTTTAAGTGCGTCTTGTCAGTCCTATTCGAGTGAAATCGTGTGTACACAACACAGCACAAGCATCAGAATGTTCATTATTGTGTACTTTTTTTTTAATTTTAATAATAAATTTATTTATTTTAACTCTTAGTTAACTAAATAAGGGAATACAAAATACAAACTTTTTCTGAACCCGTTTATGAAGAGAGGGCGCCGCCCTGCAGCCCTCCCACATCAGCCGCCACTGGAATTTATTTTATAGTTTGAAATGTGTTTACAAGGTCACCAGTCCAGTACGATCAGAAAAGTTAAGCATCATTGTTTCCGGTCAGTGCTGGAATGGGGTGGCCCGATTGCTCTGTTAACGCGCCAACTCTCTCCCACGAGAGTAGACCAAAACCCCTCACTAAAAAGTAAGAACATTTGAATAAGTGCAAAGAATAAGGGAAAGCTGGAGTCCTTTGCCCTATCTAGGCATGTACAGGCTAGTAATAATAATAATCTGTTTACAACTGTCATTTATATGTATAAAGTGACGACTAACATGTTAATCTATGATAAATGCTTCAACTCTATTCAAGTGGTAAGCATAAGCATGTTAGTATGATTCTGATTTATGTAAACTGTAAAACAAAACAATAATCCAATCAAGTAGCCACCACCTTCTCTTGATTTGACACCTGTAGGTTTCTTCTTGTGGTTATCTTTAAAATCAGTAGTTTATGATACAGAATCTTTATGGAATGTGACCAACAACTTTGAAAAGCACGTAACTTCTGAAGGAAGATACTTTGAATATTATTAGTTAACCACAACTTACAAAGATTACTATTGTTATTGTTCGTTTTTCACAATTATTGCGTTTAATATGTTTATTCTCAAGTATATGGGAGAGTGGGGTACAGTGTGTCATTTTTTAAAAACTAAATAGATATAAAAAGGTTTTGTAAGTAGTTTATTAATTTACTTACCTAAAACGTTCAAATGCTTTAAATACATACTTTGCCAGTAATAAACTTACTAAAATGCAAAATCCACTTGCTGAAAAAAAAATGTTTTCTTAAAGGCTGCTGTGTGACGCACTGTGCCCCACCAATGGGGTAAAGTGTGTCAGGTAGTGGGATACAATGTGTCAAGTAATTAAATTAACTTAATTAGGGTTAAAAAACCATTTAGGGTTAATAAAGTGTTTATTAATCAAAATACAAAATTTAAGCACTACAAATAACTATGTATCAATCATGTTAAAGTATAATAATTATCAAAAGCAACGGAGAACGTAATCATGGCAGAAGTGCGAGATGTCTTTCCAACATTGTTTGGGGAGGGTAATTTTATTAAGGTTACATCGGTCTTTAAATGATTGAAGACATTTTCTGTGTGAATAAAATTACCCCACACCTGCATGACACACTTTACCTCACACGCTCTCCAATGACAAAAAGCTTTTGTGTAGCTGCACATCCCATGAGTTTGATATTTTGTTGTTTACCAATAGTTGGCATAATTATGTATCAATTTGCTGACACTAAATTTAATTTATTTCTCAGTGCAACAAACAGAAGGTTACATGTATATGCTTGACCTGTTATTTTTGTTTGATTAGTTAAATTCCAATATTTACTTACCATGAAACAAATGTGTCTCTTGGAACGACTTTAGCAAAGTACACAACCGGGATTTACACTAAACTAATTTTAGTGATGCCAGTCTACATTACCATTCGCTACTAGCTGGGAAATTTAAATTGACACACTGTTCCCCATGACAGAGTGTACCCCACCTTCCCCTGTACACATTATGTCCCGAGTTTCGGTAGCTAGGTACCCCCCCCCCCCCCGTGCAGTACGATCAAGAGAGTTAAGCTTCGCTGACTCCGGTTAGTACTAGAATGGGTGGCCTGAGTGCTCCGTTAATGCGGCACCTCTCTTCCATGAGGACCAGTCGTTATGGGAGAGTAGACCAAAAACACCTCACTGAAGGGGACCTATGTCCAGCAATGAACGCAAAAGGTTGATTTAAAAAACATACACGTTATTTAATATCACCAAAATGAAAACACCTACTTTACAAAATGCTATGCTATGCTAACAAGATAAGTTTGGAATATTTAAGTAATTTTCCTAACATTCTGCTTTTGTTAAACGGCCTTTTTGTATTTCTAATAATAAAAAAGTATTAAACTTGTCTCAGTGCTCGTGAGACACACTATACGGGGTGATTCAAAAGTATTGTCATTAAATTAAATGGGTATATGCTGACCTTAATAGAAGTACATTACAGCAAAACTTTTTTTTATTTTAGATTTTATTAGTAACTTTTGAGAAGCGCAGGCTAATATTCATTTAAAAAGCCGCTACAGAAATTTGACCCCGGAAAAATAAATGAAACATTACACAATTATGTAATTTACAGGTTTCACTCTCTCACATTTTTTCAGGCTTGAGACTGGCAGTAAATAATTACTAGCATGTTTAAAAAGTAATATTAGCAAAAATTGTTATTAATAAAGAGGAACAAAACTTAGGTACCATGTTCAAATGTTCTTCCATTAACTTCTACACAAACACAATAGAAACACAATAGAAACACGATAAAAACACAAACAGGAACCGTCTTTCTTATTAAATTAAAATAACATCAAATTCGGCTGACCTTCCACTAAAACGTTCGAAGAGTAACTGACCTACATAATATACGTGGACTCTTATCAATAAGGCGTTTGATAAATTTAAACTCCACTGACCCCAAACCAATTTTTGTATTGATGTTTCTCATTTTTTTCTGAGGTTAGCGTTTACTTGCGACACATGGTTTATTGAGAAAAGTTGTTCTATTTGATATGCTCTACCTACCGTTAAAATTAATGACAATACTTTTGAATCACCCTGTATATATTTGAAACTTTGTATGGTGCAAACCGATATTCACATAGTTTTTTTGCACGGTTACCAGTTTGAATGTTTTTGGGTTCAAGGCTTTACCTGGTAGATAATCCGACTCTGGTTGTTAAATCTTATAAATTTATGTATTTCAATTTACATCTCTTTATCTCAGAAGTTCTTCAACTAGTTTTTTTCCCGACTATTAGGCGGGATATCGCCGGAGTAGTGCTCGATTGGTTAAGCCATTCGACTACAACGCGAACAGTCTCGGGGTTAAACCCGAGTCGGATGCTCGGCGGATAGCTTACCCATTATACACTGAAAATATTTGGGAACCGAAACACAGTGGTGGCGTAGAGAAGCTAGGCGGTTGTCGAAGGCGTGGTGCTTACAACATCGTACATGTAAACGTGCGAGACAACCGGGTATGAAAGCGACTTAGGAGGCCTTAACCGGAGCCGTCGACAGTCTAGAGCCTGGAACTAAGAATTGTGACGTCACATTAGTGGCCGATCGCCTGCAACCTCCGTATGTGCGCTGCAGACCGGCAACGTTACATTTCAACGGTGATTCATGTAATAAACAATTTGAATATGAATTACTTACCTTCGTACTCTTCTTCGTGTAACAATGTTGCATACTACAATTTATTGTGTCTAGTTTACAGGCGTTTTAAGGCCAAAAAACATAATTTCGTATGAAATTACATATAAAATAAAATAATATTGTTCTTTTGCAACTTTATTAGCCAAGAAATAAACAAATTATCATTATTACAACATGAAATTTTAAAATACATAAGTGAAACATGAAATTAAAAGATATTCTCAAACAACAAACTGAAAACAATAACCTACTAATGTAGCACCTATATAACCATAATAATAATCCTCTGCAAATCAGAATAATCTCTTGTGCATTATGCGACTTGATGGCTAAATTTTTGTAGCTTCCTCTTTTTAGACGTGGATGCACCATCAAAAGATTTCTCTTTAATATTATTATTCTCAACCTTACTGTAATTATTGAGTAATATGTTTGAAAATGTAGCAATAGTCTTTTTCACTAACGATAGCACAGAAGTCCCACAAGAACATTTTTCTTCATCACCCAACTCATATTGAAGGTATTCCAGTTTTTTTAAAGACAGTGAACTTAAAAGTTGTTTATGAGAAGAACATTGAAGAAATATGTTTTCAAATCTTTCCGATATTAATGCTTGAAATAAGCAGTATGTACTAAGAATTACTTGATTAAAATATTCTGTTGCGTGATTAAGTCCACCTCTATCAAGGAGTTTAATATAATTATTAATCGCCGCAGAACATTCTAAAACTATTGTTTTCTCTACCGACATAATTGCGTAACAAGATTTGCATTTTTTTTTAACTTTATGGGCTATAAATCCTCCAATATAAATTAGAACCATAAGGTCATTTTCAGTCAGTTCGATGGTATAGGAAAAAATACAATCTAAATTCAATTTATCGAGAGTGGCACTAATATCTGCGTTTTTAGAAGCCTCAACTTCTGCAGTATTTAAGAATTCCTGTAAAGAAAATGTACCAGTGACACTTGAGGTTAATTTAATCAAATTCAAAAGTTTTATTTTCTGCTCTGATTCAAGGATTTGCGTTAAGGTAACATGGTAAGAACAGCCGCTCATTTGACGGTATTGACCAAACCGTGCTTCCAGTGGGTCTGATTGAAATTTTCCCAACAAAACATATTCAAATTTTAATACCTTCAGAATGTATTCTGAAAGCAACACCAAAGATTTTGTTGTGTGGGATAAAGAAAACTGCGTTTCTTCCGTAAGTTTACCGTGTCGTTGATTTCTTCCCTTTCCATCACAACCCTGAATGCTTAAGTCATTCCATTTGCTTAACCAATCGGAAACAGATTGCAAAAAGTTTATATTGTCATCGTCAAGGCTAAATATGGGATTTTGAAACGGATCTCGTAAATTTGCTCCCTTGAATTTTGATTGCACGTTGACTATTTTCCACCACTTAGAAAGTATTTCCAAAAACTGTATTGTGCCATTTGCTTTTATAGGTTCTAGAATTTTTAGAGCTGCGATATTCTTCTCATCAAATAGCTTAGTGCATAAACTAACATTTTGTCTTTCAATACCCACGGGATGTAATACTTTTTTACTTAAGGCAGGAGCCAATTTGATAGTATTTGCCTCCTCTGAAGCATGCAAGTTTCTTAAATCGGATATTTTGCCAAATAATTTTGAGTGATCATTTGATGACGAGCAGGAAGCTACTTGATCTGGTTCAAATGGTGGAAAAACGAATGTCTGACAACTGTCCTTCTGATTCATCCAGTTGTTTCGTATCGACTTGAATATATGTACTGTATCAAACAGGAGGAATATTTTACAATTTGCATCATAGGGGTTTATTATGGAAGAAGTCATGGTACCGCCACTAAGTAAATTAAACATTTTTCTATTTGTTTTATGGTTATCAGATACTAATGCCACAATTACATATCCTGCCTTCGATAACGCTTCAATAACTATTAAAGTTAATTCATGTAATTGCCCCCCATTCAAATTTTTTGCCGGGTACAACCCCACTACGTCTTTATTTTTTGACAATATGGATTGTAACATAAAAGTCTGTACAGTAGTTGCAATTTCCCCCTTAGGGTTCCCCTCGGGATCTACATTATATCCTTTCAATTTGCCACCTTTGTAAGTTATTTTGGGTTTGTTATGTATTTCATCAAGCATAACTGTAACAAATTTATCATTTTCAGGTAAATGTTTTAACTTTTCAGCAAGATAGCATTTATGGCTATCGTTAATTCCCGGACTGTCGGTACCTAATTTCATTTTTAAGCTATTTAAATATCGGGGAGTTGGTAAGGTCAACATATTGCTGTCTCGAATTTTTTTGTAACCGCCAGCAAACGCAAAATAGATAGAAGACGACCACAGCAATGTATCTACTGAATATCTTATTCGTTTAGTAAAAACTAACAGGAGTTGATCTTTAGCAAACTTTAGTTTCCCAATCATAACTCCAGATTCATCTGATTGTGATTCATGCAACAGATTACAAGATGTGTCAATAAAATTACAAGCTCTTTTAACGTTTTCTTCGGCTGCTACTACATTATTTTCTAAATCTAATGCAGCGTAACTAACATCAAGAAAAGAAAGTAATTTTTGTAAACATGTCCAAGTATTACATGTATTATTCGCATTTAAAATAGACCTAACAGTTGAACATTCGTTAACAATAAAATTACTTTTTAATGCAGTAACAGAAAGGTTTTCTTTAATAACTAATGAACTAGCTATTCGCGGTATTTCCCCATCGAAATCAAGTTTAACAAAACAAATTTTGTCAATTTCAACCCATACCTTAAAATTAACAAAGTCCTTTGTTTTTGTTGCATGGCAGGTTCTCAAATCTTCAAAGTTCTGTATTGTGTCTTTTTCAATTGATTTTTGCCGTTTTTCTGCTTTCTTTCTGTCTATTTCTAATTTTCTAACTTGGGGGTCTTTTCGGGCTGGTGCTACCTCAGTGTTCAAATATTTAGGTTGTTTTTCAAATATAGTCGGGTATGCATCTTCTGTTAATTTTATTCTCGATCTTGGAAAAACTAATACGGCCCCATCGGGTTTGACTATTTTATCTTCGCGAATTATGTATTTTTCATCGAAATGTCTGACGCAAATTACTGTAGACTTATTTGGCACAAAGTTTTTCCGGTGAATTGCTCTTAACCACTTAATTTTTCTTTCGTCGTTTTTAGGAAAGTGAAAAATTGTAATCCGTTCATTGTTTTCATAGTTGCTGGTACACAAAGGGACACAGCAGCTAGACGGCATACCTAATAAAAATTTAAAACCAAATGAAATTGATTGAGTTTTAAGTCAGTGTTGTACTTAATACGAACCTGCATCAAACTAATGCTGAAAAGCAAGTTATTGTGTATGGAAAAAATACAATTAATTAATAATACGTCGACATGTTTTTTCATACTTGTAAAGCTGAGACTGAACGCATGCAACTGCATGAACTACAATGCAGCGGCCTGATCGGCTACAATGTTCACGTGATCGCTATGGAGGGGATATACATCCAGGCTCTAGACTGTCGACGGCTCCGCCTTAACCCTCCAGTGTAAATGCCGATACCTTTAATTAGGCTGGATACTTTTATTCCCAGGGAAAAACATGTTACCTTACCTTAAAATCTGCAGTAATCCGTTACCTAAATTTAAATCAATAAAACACAAGATTGAAGGGAGAAGTTTCACCAATACACACTAGCTTAATTGTAAATGCTGTTACTCATAAAATGGAAGGATTTTGTTATAATAATAATAACATCTACATCAATCAGTTACACCAAAAAAACCGTTATCACTTTAGATGTTGTAGAACATGACTACGCTAATATTTCTGACTAGAAATTACACATCAATATTATAAACTACTCTTAATTTTCATTACAAATTACGCTAAAATGTACATCAGTAGAGTAATAAATGCTGCCATGCTGTAATATAGACCAAACACTGTTAGTTATCGTTTACTGATAACAAACCAAAAATTTGGAATATTTTTCTTGTAGATATAGATAGTTCGCGAATTGAAATTCAAAATTCGCACCTAACAGCCACCTTTAACTACTAAATATGGCTCTAGTTTAACGAAATCAGCTACGTCACATCACGTCTCATAATTGCCCAATTGTTATCACTTAGCACTGTTGTAGCACATCACTTTTACAAAGTGCTCTACAAAATTCCACCGTTTTCTTCTTACAGAACGAGAATGCAACTGAGTATCGTTGAACCTTGCCAAATAAATATTTGGATATACGGCGAACATATACTTTAACGAAATGCGAACTCCTTAATTAAGATTTTATAACATTTATTTTTAAATGCTTTGACTTATTAATGGAGCTTTTACTTAATCATATCACGAAAGTTTAACATAAAACCCTTATATTTTAGAAAACAAACGGAGCCGACGAAATTTACTTGATCCACCCGCGTACGAGTGCGGTCGGTTGTCTCATATGCCTTTCGCAGTCTCTTCGCGTTGTTGACTTGTGTGCTCTTTCTTGACACTTACTTTAATCATAACATGGTTACATCTATCTGCATCCTTTTACTGGCACTAGATACAAATAATCTAAAACGCCCACTATACTATAACCATTTCACTAAATCGTACTTGACTCGTTGAAATATATGCGGCTGCTGTATATTCTAGAATACAGTAGAAACGTTCATGGTGTAATAGGGGTTTGCTATTTGTAGCACACATCCCTTTACGATTATCATACGCATAAGCCTCAAGAAGTCTTATTTGCATTAACGAAACTGCCTTCCTCGTGCCGCTTACTGTGATCTAAAGAGGCATTTGATACATTCACCAATGTACAAGGTCATTCAAATACAATCGGGACTAAGATTAAAAATACACTTCATTATTAACAATGTTGTCTATAATACAGAGCATTAACTATTTGAATCAATACACTTTTTTCAGTGTTCTGAATGCGCTTTAATGCATTGTTAGAAAAGGAATTTGGTTGTGCACACGTTCACTTTTCCATACTTTTAATCACATCAACGTCATTGTCATATAGTCGACCTTGCAGATCCATTTTACGGGTTCCAACTAGGTATCGCTAGGTGCAGGACTGTACGGGGGTGGGGTAAAAGGCCCCATTTTAATTTTCTAATGGTATCCATTGTTTTATTGTTTTCATGGCTGTGTAGCTTCGCGTTATGCACCCACTCCTTCGTTTCAAACGGATCTTCGGTTTAATTTCTCCGGCCAAAAGTGGGGAATAATAGTCAGCATTCATGATTCTTCCTTGATGAAGAAAATAAATGCGAATAATATCCTTCCAATCACGTTGCATGCCGATCGAATTTGCCGTATTTGTTTTGATTATGGTGATGAGGGGTGACATCATTCTTTTGCTGGATTCTGGACTGAAATAGTGGACCCAAGTCTCATCTAAAATGATTCTTGACTTAAGAAAATCATCGTCACCAACAGCGTAGCGGCATACACACGAATCTTCTTTTCTTTTAACTTTTATAAAACCCCAACTTGTTCCTAAACGATGTTATTAACACTTCGAACACTGACGTGCAATCTCTATTGAATTTTAACCACTGTTATTCGTCTATTACATTCGATAAACTCATTTACCTTACTCTGACGATGTTTTCTGAAGTGAAGGATGTTTATAGTTGACGACGTTCATTTGAAACGCGTTCTCTTCGTTGTTTGAAAGACTTCTTTCTCTTTGAATGGTGTTCCCTTTACAGGGCGTTACTGTCTTCTCTCCATATGCCTTTGATGTGCGTGTCAAGTGAGCTACCGACATAGGGGACCTACAGCTTGCGCTTCTACTCCAGAGGCAGGCGTTATGACTGGAAAAGAACCTGGGCCAGGCGTACCTACTGTGAATCAACTTAGCCACAATCATGACCTACACCACTAAAATACACGAGTACTACACGAAAGCCCCTCTTCACTAGACTGTATCTGAAACCTGGTTAAAATTACCAGTGATTTCACTCCTTCTTTAAGTATAAATTAGATGCTTATACATTTTTCAACATGCATCGGTACTTACTGTTCACTCATGTTCGCAACTAAAATATGCTGCAGGGTAGAAGGTGATGGTAAAGAGAATAAATAACCTTGTGTAACAATTCCTTCTTCTAAACGATGTGAAAAACGGTAATTTCAAAAGTCCAGTTTATATTTGAATTACCTTTTAAGTGGTAATAAATTAAGGTAACTTACTGCATCGCCAATTATATCAATAGAGACTGCCAAAATCAATAAAGAAAAATGCTATTTATGTCGACAAATTTGGTGATTAAATCCAGAACATTTTATTTTACATATCACCCTAATTCATAATCCGCACAGAAAGCGAAAGTGTTGATATGCTCGACTAAACATCATTGTGATAGCACAAGCACCGTAAAAGCTTACAGTGATACAAGAGTATCGATTGCTATTGTGTACAATTTTATAAACGATCCCGATATATTTTGCACGCCATACAAAGTTCCAAACAAAAAAAAATCGTTTGTTATCCGACAAAATTCCACTTTAAAAAAGTTGAGTGTATTGTGCGTGCCTGCAAAACACGGGGCTCGTGTGTGTGTGTGTGCGTTGATGTTTAATGACACAGAAATTCATTGCGGGGATGCGTTTGAAATTAGAGGATTAGAGGTCGAATAAGGGAGGCGGGCGACTCTGGGGTTAAACTACGACCGCCGTTGCGCTTATCTCACTAGCCGGGTAATATTTTACAGCTCCCCCAAGACAGTACTTCACATTGATGGAGTACATTCAAGTACTGAATTATATTATTAAAAGTACAGTCACGTACAAGGACAAAGCAGTTGTCGTTTCCTTGCCTCCTCTTTTATTTGTACTTAAGAAAAGCACATAATAGACTGAAATGGGTTTTAATCCACTTCTTCTTGGAGAAATTATGAAAGAAGTTGGATATGCATTCGATTTAGGGCGCCTACTGTACTGTAAATTCTCTCGCGAAATGGGGAACGCTATAAAGTGTAAATAAAAATGCGAGATTAAAATGATTTTCGGGGATTATTTCCTACTTTAATAAAAAACTCGAGAGTAAATGTTACGAGACAAAGGGAGTCCTGCATTTTTGTTTGCCGTAAAATTTATTATTTTTTTGTTACTGTGTGTGAAAATTTGAACTCCATATTAAAATATGGAAATTTTTTAATACAACACCGAAATTTCTCGTGGAGATTTTAAAACGTGACAAAGTGACCTGAAAAAGGATATCGGCCAGAATTAGGAAATTATACAATGACAATCTTAAAGGCCATTCTGCCTAAAGCATTTAAATAACTATTGTTTCCTGAACAAATTAAAACAATATATTTTTATTAAATCATTCTATTACGGCTATTCATTTTACAACAAAATTACTACGTTACTTGACGCAGGAGAGTGCCCTTTTGAAATACATAGTCTGTGATTTTAGCAGGGCATGCAACTGTGTCGATATAGAGTTATTGATTTTCAAACTAACACGGTACAAATACTTTCTATTTAATCAGTTTGTCGCTATTTCTACTTTAGAAAACAGCATGATGAGTAAATTTGCCTCTTCCCATGTAAATATATAAATAGAGAGGTTCCACAAGGGTCGGTTGTTGGACCAGCTTTGTTCATCTTAAATGTATTCACTTTAACAATATTTGTTCAAATGTGCATTTCTTCTTCTATGAATGTATCAAATAAGGATGATTCTATGTTGGAAAATAGATACTGCAGCTAAATAATTGGTTTAAAAAAAATAGAGACGTTAATAGAAGATACTTAGCGTTTTTCATACACAATGTAAAACTGCGCCTCTGTGCCCTGTTTGTCCAGTTTCTTGGAGAAATGATTGAAGTAATTTCAATAAGCAGGACAAAGTGTGAAGTTATAACATCCTGTACTTGACAAACCGGACGTTTCCGGGTATATATTTGTATAAGATTGGGCAAAAAGTAAGATCTTAAATCAGATTGGGTTAATTAGCTTAAGTCAAGCCAGGTGATGTACTGGCGGACTAACCAGGTAGCAGAGGCTCGGAAAAAGCGGGAATGATAAGAGCAAAGAAAACCCGCACAGAAACTCAGCAAGAAAAGATACATTAAAAAGAGAATATGGGGACATCTGAATAGATGAAATCGTGGAGGCATGCTCCAGCCTTAAGACAAACAAGGCACCAGGACCGGATGGCATTCCGCCAGAAATTGTGAAAGTTGCAGTGGATACAATCCCGGAAAAAAATAAGAAGGGTATTGAATGGCATACTGGCCACGGGTATTTTCCCGGCTACATAGAAAGCTCCAATACTAGTGCTTGCTTGAGAGGGGCAACAAACCAATGGAGGAATTGACGGCATATAGACCTATCTGTCTCCGGACACCTATGTGAAGCTTCTAGAAAAAGTTATATTGAGCAGACTAGAACAAGAAATAGAGAATCAGGAGGGCTTAGTTAAAGCCCAATACGGATTCAAGAAGAGGAAATCAACCTTAGGGGCCATCGAAGAAGTTGCTAAAATTGCCAACAACGCGAGGCAAGGTACACACAGAACCAATCGTCTTAGACGTCCGAAACGCTTTTAATTCGGCCCCATGGCAAAAAATCGTAGAAGCATTAATTGAGACGGGATTCTCTTCTTACCTGATCACACTGCTAGATAGCTACCTAAACCAGAGGTGCATTTTGGTGAAAGAAGAAGAAGGGACCCTGATTAAAATAAAAATCAGCAGCAGAGCCCCGCAGGGATCCATGTTGGGACCGACGTTATGGAATTTGCTGTACGATGGGATACTTAGACTACAACTAAAACCCGGGACCAAGTTAATAGGGTACGCCAACGACTTGGCACTAATGCTAGTAGCCAAAGTTGAAGAACAGCTAATCAACACGACCAATGCAACCACTACCAGACTTGACTTAATACCTGACTGGAAGAGAAGTCCCTGAGACTCGCATCAGAGAAGATGGAGTGTATTTTACTAATTGGAAAAAGGAGATGTGGGGAAATAGTCTTCACAATCAACGGGGAAAGAGTTACTCCAAAAGACAATTTGAAATATCTTGACATTACATTAGATAAGGGCCTGCGCTACAACAAACATATACAAAACGTTGCGGGCAAAGGAGAAAAATTGGTGACTGCATTAGGAAGGCTAACGTCAAAGCACGGAGGACCAAGGGCTGGCCGAAGAAGGGTGCTAATGTCCGTAGCCCACTCTATTTTGCTGTATGGAGCCCCAGTCTGAGTCAAGGCGATGCAGATACAAAGTTATAAACACCGTATAACTAGAGTACAAAGGCAACTAGCTATTAGGATATGGAGTGCATACAGAACGATCCCACGAGAGGCGGTGCTAGTAATCGCAGGGGTCATCCCCATAGAGAGACTGGTGCAGGAGACAATTAGGCTGTATGCAACAAGAAAAGAGGAGAGAAATCAAAAAAGAGAGAGAGGGAACAAACTCTCACTGAATGAGAAGATAAAAGACGAAGAGGACAAAAAGGTCGATGGACGCGCAGATTAATAGGTAATCTAAGAAATTGGATGAGCAAGAAATACAAGAAACACGTACGTGCACGCCATAGGGTAAGCCCCTAGCAAGAACTGCAGCTACTGCGGCGATATGGACACCCCGGAACACGCGATATTTACATGCACCCACTTTGAAGAAGTTCGGCGAGAGGCTACAAGAGAGAGACAAATAACCCCGGAAAGCATTATAGAGGAAATGCTAAGCAAAGAAACAGTTTGGAGCAGTATAGCCAATACATTTGAAACCATCATACGGACAAGAGAAAGAGACGGGAGAGAGAAACAAAAGTAATTCACAAGTGGGTATATGTATGTGAGTACCCTAAGCTGATGTAATGCTTGCGCGGTTCCGGCTTGGGGACGTGAAGAAGAGGAGGTTAAAAAAGAAAAAAAGGTGATGTGCTGGTGGACTAATCAGGTAGCAGAGGATTGGAAAAAACGGAATGATACGAGCAAAGAAAAACCGCCCAAAAACTCAACAAGAAAAGATACATTAAAAAGAGAATATGTGGAACAGAGGAAGGAATTAAAGCTATGTATAGGAAAAAATCAAAACATGGAGGAAGGTGTGTGCGGACCTAAAAAATGATATATGGGGACAGGGATAATCGCCTACAAGAAGTTAAAAATCGACGAGAAACAAATGGACGAGACAGGAAAGCTATTGCTCCCATACAATGGACTTACGACATTGTTAGAGAAGAAATTCCAACCTTCACTGCCGAAGAGCTAAACCAAACTGTAGGAAGAATTAAGTTGAAAAAGGCTCCTGACCACGATCACATACCTCCTGAAGTCGTCAAGGTCTTCGCAGAAAATCGGCCAAAATATCTCTTGAAAGTAATAAACGAACATATGATCAACTCAAACTTTCCAAAAATATGGAAGGAATCGAATTTGGTATTGTTAGAGAAACCAAATAGAAAGTGGATAGCCAAACTGCATATAGACCAATACACTTCATAAAGATCCTAGGCGAAGCTCTTGAAAACCCTGCTGCAACAGAAGGAGCTTCGTATAAAAGCAGACCTTATACACGCCCGATACGGATCTAGACAAAGGAAATCGACAATAGACGCAACGCAAAAATAAGGAACATCGTTGAAAGAGTAAATAGTGGGCTGTACAATAGCAGAGAATAATGCGGTTTGGTAACTTTGGATGTGGAAAAGCATTTAATGCAGTGGCACGGGGGAGCGTACTAGAAGAATTGATAGACAGAGGGATTTCCTAATACCTCGTAAATATAATTAAAAGTTATTGTGAAGAACGATGAGAAACCACCGCTGATATCTGGCGTCCTGCAGGGCTCCATTCTTGGAACCCACTCTGTGAAATGTATACTTCGACGGCACTACCAATTAAATTGCCGTAAGAAGTCTCAACAGTGGAATACGCCAATGATTTGGCGGTGGTGGCAAGTGGAAGGTCGACAGAAGAATTAGAGTTGCGAAGCAATAAGAAAAATAGAGCGTTGGATGTCGACCCAAAGTTGGAAAATGCGAAGACGTCATGCTGGTGGGACGAAGGAATATATAAGACAAATTAACAATGGAGAACCCCAAATTATCACGGAAAGAGTCATCAAGTACTGAGGCACTATTTTTGATAAGGACATAACCATAGACGCTCATAAAGAAATTCTAGCACATAAAGCAGGGAAAACGCAGTCATGAAATGTTGGAAAGAGTGCAGAGGAAAGTGATGATCGGCATATCCGGCGGTTACAGGACTACATCGACAGATGCCCTGTAAGTCATCAGCGGAAGTGCACCAATGCATTTATTAGTGGAACAGAAAAGCAGGATATACGAGGATAAAGATATAATAAAAATGGAGATCAAAATCGGCACCATCAACAAATGGCAACCCAGATGAAACAATCAATCGGGGAAAGGGCAATGGACAAAAATATTGATTCCGAATATAAACAAATAGAGCAAGAGGAAATTTGGAGATTTAAATTGCCATTTAACTCAAATGCTCAGCGGACATGGGGACTTTAAGTATTGCCTCAATCGATTTAAAACCATAGAATCGGATAAATGTCGCTTCTGCAGCCAAAGAGATGATGCAGAAAATACATTGTTTGCCAGCTACAGATAGGAAAGATACCGGATAGAAGCAGAAACAGAAATTGGATTACGGTTAACACCAGAAAACATAGTGAATACAATGCCTGAAACAAAATAGTGGAAATGGTATCAAGAATACTAAAAACAAAGAGTATTATTAGGGGTGAATTGATGTACGTACGTCGAAAAAAAAGGAAATAAAAAACAGGGAACGCTCAACCTTGAAGTAATACCTCAGCAATTCCGGGGTTGAGATCTGTCTAGGGGGCCACTTATTCCGGTCAGAATTTGAGCGCCAAAAAAATAGGTAAGGTTAAGTTCGATTAGGTTAGGTTATTTTTCAAACGTCTGCAAAATGGTGAAAGTTTCCAACTTGAGTTATTAATTATAAGAGTCTGTATTAGACACCTTTCATCCATATCTGCTCTAAAAGTAAAAATGTATGCGATTTGCTTTAAAGCAAAGGTCTCAAGTTCGATTCTGTTGTAAGTCCTATGCCAATGCGATGTTTGACACGATAAAGATTGAAAGTCCCTTGGATTCGACAAAACTCTAGGCGAATAGTGTTAAATAGCCGTGACAGTTGACGCCCGTTGAGATCTTTAGTATCCGCTGGCTTAGATATCGTCCAATAAAAAGATATTTGATAACAAAGCACCTGTGATTGGACAAATTATGCGGTTATAGCCTATACAAATTTAATTATTAACTAATTAAACGGCAACCATGGCCAACTATTATCCACCTAAGAACCTAATGACGCGCAAATACTTACGCAATATAAACTGAATAACTGTCAAAAACAAAACAACAATTCATTTAATATTATTTCTCGAATATCCTAAGTTTCAGCAATATGCATTAGATTTAATAATAAATAAAAGTTTTTAAACGTTTTTGCGTAATTTAGCGCTAACTTACAGAATACGATTTTACGCAACACTCAAACAGTACCCCAGAGACAGTTCAATCACACCGAACTCGATTTCAGGCGCTTTTGTTTATTTCCTTTTATCGTTCGTTGTGATAGCCGAAAGGGGCCGTTTTGCGTAATACTTCTTTCTGACTTGTTTAATTTCAAATTTATAAATCCTGTGCCTTTTTGAGCCAGCATTGCACATTCATTCAAAATTTAGACAGTTCTTTTGTAATACAATTATAATCCGTTACTGAAACTTTTATATTTATGTGTATTATATCGACAAATTAAGCACATTTTCGCATTTTTTTAACGAATGCCGAGGCTTTAATAAAACTTAATGTTCCCAACTGAACGTCCTGAATATACTTTTCATAAAACAATTTCATCAGTAAAAAATCGAAGCCTATTCTGTTAACATCCGTACTGTAAAATTTATGTAGAAGTTCCTCTCATTCATACATTTTTTTTCTTTTCTAAAGGCGCAAAGCAGCATCTGGTAAAAATATTAAAATATCTTTCTACTCCCAATTTACTTCCAACATACATATACCGAGCCCCTTATTCGTTTGTAAAAAAAATTCAAACGGCTTTGAAAATAGAGACACCAAGTTCGAAAAATATCATTTCGTTATTGTCTTCTTCTGAATAGTTTTCTTTTTAGGGAATATTGAATTGATAAAAATTTATTTGATAGATTTATTTTTATTGCAGACTAGAGACTAAAGTAAGTTCGAAGATATTCCGCATTAAATGCTGGTATACTGGAGATGACAAGCATTTCCTTTTAGATCTACATGATGATGTTTTCTATAATAGCAAATTCTGTTATAAATACAGCTGGTCTCTACATTTTTGTAGTAGGATATTGAGACTATATAGTGCTTCTCTTGTACCCATTCCCTGTCGAAAGCCAAATTGAGAGTCGTCGAGATCGGCCTCGCATTTTTTATATATTCTCTGTTGTAAGATCTTTAGAAACGCTTTTAATACGTGACTCATTAGGCTAATTAGACGAAATTGATCACATTTGTTCGCGTTTGTTGTTTTTGGAATCGGTACGAATGTTGATTCTAAGCATTCTTCCGGAAACATCCCTGTTCTGTATATAGAATTGAAAAGTTGTATCAGTATTCCGATATTTTCTTCTTCTACTAGTTTTAGGAAGTCGCCATAAGCTCCGTCTGGTCCCGCTGTTTTACCGCTTTTTATAGTCTTTAGTGCTCTAATTACTTCTGATTTTATAATGTCTGGTGCATGTTCGAAATAACCAGATCCTTCTTCTTCTTCTCCTCCTCTTCTTTCATCATTAAATGTGTCTTCAATGTATTACTTCAATGTCTCTTTCAGCTCTAATTCATTTGTGATGGGTTGAGTTTGCGTATTTAACAAGTTTTTATATGGTCTTTTACTGAATTTTTCACATGTTTCTCTGATGATTTTATGAACATTGAAATTGTCGTGTTTCGCTTGTGCTTCTTCTAGTTCTTTGCATCTCTCATTCATCCATTGTTTTTTAGCTTCTCGGATTTTTCTTTGAAGTAATCGTTGTATTTGTTTATAAATATTTGACTTCGTTTCTGTTCTTGTATGTTCGTCTTTCTTCCATTAAATTTAATATTTCTGTAGTGATCCAGGGTTTCTTTTTATTCATGGAATTGTTGTTTTGCAGTATATTATGCTGAGCGGTTGTTAGGGCAGTTTTTATTTTATTCCATGTATTTTCAACTTCATTTGTATTGTATGGTAATTGTTGATTGCCTTTTTTATGTGTTCATTAAGAGTCTGTTTTGCTTTTTCTCGCGTTAAAGGATCTTCCATCATTTCTATATTTAGCTCCTTAATGGTTTTCTTTTGAAGCTTTTTTAATTTTATCTTGATCTTTCCTATTAGCGGGTTGTGGTCTGATTCCACATCGGCACCTGGGTAAGTTATAACGCTATTTAGACCGTTTATGAATCTTTTATCTATTAATAGGTAGTCTATTTGGTTTCTTACGATATGGTTTTCATTATGTTGGGGGGAGGTCCATGTATATAGCCTTCTTGGTGGCAATTTAAACCATGTGTTGGAGACAATGATCTTTTCCTCTTGACAAAATTGAATTAATGTTTCACCTCTGGTATTTTGTTCTCCTAAACCATAGTCTCCTACTATTTCATCTACTTTGCCTCTTCCCACCTTGGCGTTGAAATCTCTCATTCTGATGTTGACTTCATTTTTTTTGTCTGGTTTCTTAATTGTTTCAGTTGGGCGTAGAACTGTTCTAGTTCTCCCTCTGGTTTGTCGGCTGTTGGGGCATATATTTGAATGATGTTTATGTTTTGGGGTTTTGCTTTTATCTGTAATAGTATTATTCTATCCGTAAATGGTACAAAGTTTATTACGGATTTATTAATCGTTTTGTTAACCATGGATCCTACTCCATTCAGGTGCATTGCCGCTTCATTGCCAGCATAATAGAGTGTGTGCTCTTGTATTTTGCTGGTTCCATTTCCAGGCCACCGCACTTCACTTAAACCCAGAATGTCGATGTTAAGTCTTCCCATTTCTTGAACAACGTTATGAGATTTGCCTGCCATGTACATACTTTGGACATTCCATGTGCCAATTTTAATTGTATTATCTCTTCTATTTTCTACCTTCGGATATTTATTGTAATTTTCGTTTTTCCTCGTGGGGATTCTTAGCACCCCCCGGCCACTTAACGCCTGCCACAGACTAGGGGCCATTTCAATATCTTAATTTGCCATGATTGTTTTATCTTGAGAAAAACATAGCGCAGTAGTTTCGCCTTACTTTCTGGGCCGCAGTGCTATGACGGGCACTAGCTTCCTTCTAACCATATAATATACGGTTGCTCGTTCCCAGTTATCATATTGGTAACCGTTAACCTTGTAACACTGCGGGTCGATCTTCTTCACTTTTTTCGACGAATAATGTTGGCCTCTTGCCCAACATACGAGTAAGGAGTGCTCGCAGAACACATACTTATGAGTTAATAACAGGCCATTGGCCTAAGCTTCGGCCACAAGGGAAGAAGAAAAATTATTCTTGACTAGTAATCCCTTGTTGATGAAGATTCACGTGTCCAAAGTTTCCGAAAGAGAGAACTCTAGATGATCAAGTCTGACCTTCTTTCTTAAAGGTGTTCGCTGATCAACACAACCAGAAAGCCTCTGCACCATCTAACTGAAATCACATTTATTCCTTCCTTGGAATTACAGTATATCATCTAACATGTTTCGTAAATCGTTATGTAAAAATCTGACAAAATAGCTCCCGTGTCGTCACAGATTGTTACCAGAGAACTATCGCCAAAGAGAAAGCTTTACACTTAGTTACTGGCTTCATTGGACATTACCTTATGAAATGAAGTACTTCTTCTCTACCAAACCGACCACCAATTTTAATTTAGCGGAACTTTATGAAGTTTAATACCCAACATGGACGGCCTTAACCTCTTGATGAATATAGCGGCGCATTTCTTCTAGATTTTCGCTACCGTGGATTGAGATATAATTCGCAAAGTTTGCGTCTTCTATGCGTGTGATTTTTGACATACAAAGCTGAAACAACATTAAAACTGTGTCAAGCTACTCCCCTGAATGGTTTACCCCATAACCACAATTTACAAAACAGAAAGATTTGAACGAACGAAGTCAAACTGAACAAAATTAAATCAGGATAAACACTCATAAATAGTTAAAACTGTGACAAACCGACAAACAAAGAACAAAATAAATTATGATACCTCAATAAGTAATATAAATATCAGAGTAGCTAATAGTAAAACAAATGCCGTACAAGGATGACGTAGATACAACTATACATTGTCCTAATATTTCAGAAAAGCAGAAGCCACACAGAATTTTGCAACATCAAGAAAAGTTTGTGGTTAAAGCAAAGGTGTAATAAGCACAACTGTGACTGATATAGTTTTACTGAAAAGACAAATTTACACTAGAGACAATTTATTTAAACAACGAAACAACCTTCGTATCATGGCCTACTGGGATCAAGAAAGGTTCGTGAATGCGTAAATACGCAATTAAGGTTATGTATTTTTTTTATTATTTTTGTACAAAAAAGGAACAGTAAACTGGGGAATGAGTTTATTGATTAATGATTAACTAAATGGGTTGCCTAAAATGCACGAAACCGCGTACCCATTACAAGCCCATCAAGGGAGGATACTACTATAAGTAGTAAGTTTCTATACATAATCAGTTACGGACTGAATTTTGATGAGTTTCTAAGCTCAGGCGTTCGCTTATCTACGTCTTGGAAAATCGTCAAATTCAAACATGTGACGTCATCATCTTTCAAACTTAATACGTTTCCTCATTTAATAAAATTACTTAACTAAGTCTGTGAGCATATTTACTTCACATACAGAATTTAGAATATTAGGAAATACTTAATTAATTATAACATATAAATGCAACTGAAAAATTAAAATGGTCGTCCAGACACCCGGACTACAATATACTTCTATAAATAATGCCATATATTTGTTGGCTGTCAGGCCAATGTCACCCGCATTACGTTAATTGATGTTATAGTTCGCCTCCCCTTTTTTACGCTTTTTTGGTGTTGATGTTGTTGCAATACGTTATGTTATTGATTTTGTTAGTATCTCCCAGACTATTGTAGTAAATTGTAATAAAGAATTATTATTTTCATGCTAATTGTCGGAAAGCCAACATGGACAAATTTTTAATAATGTAGACTACAAAATTTTTTGCTGTATAATACGCCATCTTTGTTTTCTTCTAAATTTTGAAAAACAAACAGCATACTCCACTAAAAATTGGCATTAGCAATAAACAAGCAGAGTAGGCGTTGCATGATACCTAGTAGGCGTAAGCAACAGATATAGCAGTGGACTTTATGGTCCTTCAACGTTAACAGTATCTGGTTATCATCATTTGACGACCCTGCTAATGATCCGGGCTGAATCAAGGTTGCATTTCTTCGAGTAATGCTCGAATTAAACGAAATTATTATCTGTTGATTACGTGTGGGCGAAACTTTACGATCGGAAGTTTTATATGACTTGTATGAGTCTTTGGGGAAATATGTCGGTTAAATAACCTGCAGCGCATCCATAAAAAGCAGTGCAGCGAATGTAAATGATCGAGCTTGTGGGAAAATTGGTGAGAAAGTTTTAATATGGCTTTAATATGCTTTAGTTAACTGAAAGTTTAACTCTGACAAATTTCATCCTTTCACGTAGAAGTTTCTGGATTTAATAATTAAAATTGTTTCAACAAATTTTATAATAAAAATGATTAACATTAAACTAATTCAAATTTGAAATGCTGAATTATTACTGTGGACTCGGAAAGACGTTTTAACTATAATTTATTCGTCATTATTTTAGACCACACTAAGCCATGATTTTAATTCTTTATGTTTGAGAACTGAAAAGCTTGTTGTTAGATGTCGAAGTTTGAATAACAGAACCAAGTTTCTGCGCGTTCAAAGGGTATATTTATAACAAAGTTCACGGCGGCAAGTCGTTTAAAAATGTAGTTTTGGTCCCGTTCGCCAACGGCCTGAATATGGCACTAAGATTAAGAAGAATAGTTTTTACTATGAAGTACTAAGACTGAAATAAAATGAAAGATATAACGATGTTAATATATGCACACAAATGTATTACATAATCTGTACAAATGATTACTAAAAAGCTAGAAAATAAAACAGAAAAGATACTGTAACGTAGTGGTTTACTTAACTAGTTGGGCTACGTGGAAGTTGGTTGCGGAATGTTTAGTGTTTTTTTAAATACACATTAATTATAGTAAATGCTCAAAATGGCTGCCTTACAGCTTCAATGCATTTCCTAGACCTACGAATTATGCTTGCTTCTAGATTTTGGAGCATGTTGTTTTCTGCAATTCTTCTAACTGCCTCACTTATTAGTTGAACAAGTTGCTCCTGAGTATCAATCTCTTGTTCGTAGACAAATGCTTTGAAAGTTCCCCACAAGAAAAAATCTAAATAACGCAAATTTGGGCTTCTTGGCGACTAAGGTACTGGACCGCTACGACCAATCCATCGTTCTAGAAACTCACGGTTCAACTACTCGCATGTTTAAATTTCTTCTTATATCTACTGGTAGGTACATCATTTAATATGTCTAAAATCTGTGTCTGAAAATTCAACAAAATTATTCACATTTAGGCGATGGGGCAAAACATGTGGCCCTACAAGCCTATTGCAAATAATTCCACCCTATACATTAAACTGAATTTGATGATTCGTTTGGATAAGTGCATATGGATCTTCATCGGATAAGTGCATATTATGGATATTAAATACTCCATTTCTAGTGAACGTAGCTTCATGAACCTACAAGATAATATCCAATGAAATCAAGATCCCTTTCTTGTTCACGAAGTAACCACGTGCAGAACCCTACTCTTTGGTGGTAGTCTTCTGGTAGTAATCCCTGGACTCTTTGGTAGTGATACAGGTACAAACCATTTTCTTGTAACGGTTCTTTGGCTAACATCAAATATTCTGGCCATGGACCACGTGCTTCGTTCTAGTTCATTTTCGGCTACATTTAAGATATGTTCTTTCAACTTGTGGCAACCGTACTCGACGAGGGCGGCTGCTGTCAGCGACCGAAATGGGTGCAGTTCTTCCAGTTTCTCGCATTCGTTGATCCAGCCGTCAAATAACGTTAGCATTTGGATGCCTTCTGTTTGAGTAACGTTCGAAATACAAATTAGCAGCAGCATTAAAGTTACCATGACACTCTCATTTTAAAATAATTTAACTGCTGTGATATGGACAATGTCTTTGCATTTTTAACCCTTATACTAGTTGGGCCCTTTTGGAGATGCTTAGCGGCGTCGAATAATATAAAGCTAGTCGTGTTAAAATGGTTTTATTTACAATAGAAAAGTATTTACAAATTACACTGAAACGTTGTCGAGTGTCGTTCGTGGCCAACTAACTGTGTACCGCCAGGGTAACACCTCGCATACCGCTAGGGTTGTTAACCCTTAAGTCCCATTAGATTTTGCGGCGGCGTCACGAAGTCGACTGCCGCCACAACCTACTTATCTATTAATATTTGAACCACATCGACACTCAATTTTTCAATTCTGTTGAATCTGAAATCAGGTATGTACTGGTTAAACCTAATGCCAAAATTCGTTTTTTTTGCCCGGCATGTTTTAAATTACAGCAATAACATTTAATTTCACAAAGTCCTAATCCGTCGATGGCCTTAGATATGTCTTTAGGTTTCCCTAAATGATTTCTAATGCTGTTAGAACAGTAAACAATATTAAAGCAAAACAATCTCTACAGTTTTGTATCTCAATAGGCCCATACTTTTAGACTAAGGACTGGTATATTTAGCATACACATCATATCTTTATCTTCCGATTCATCATTTACGAGCAATCTACGTACGGCCTGGTATTAAAATGAACATCATTTAAGTACTTTTAATTTACAGCAGTTAACAAATTATTTAAAATTTGTGTACCCAGCAATTTTGTATCGTTCAAAATAAAGAAAATGCAGACCAACAGCACTCTGTAAATCTAATCACAATGGAGCAGCCAAACTAAACATTCAACTATAGATAGATATATCCTTCAAAATTAAAACAAACAGCAGGAATACAATAGCGAAGTACTTTAGTATAATACAAAGCAGGAAGAACTCAGAACTCGGACGATTGTGTTTTATAGTGGAAATAGTCCATTATTACTAACTAACTACTATCAATTTCCATTAACGACCGCAACAAACTTCTAAATTTTTCCAAAGACAAAGAACAACGCTTTGGATGAAAGCATCACAGACAGTAATAGTTTTGTTTTCCCCCTACTTTCACTATTGTAGTTCCTTAAAATTCACCGACGCATGTTTTATACCCTTTTATTGTTGATTCCCTGATTGATGAGCAACACTCATCAATCTTAAGTGCATTGGGAACAGAAAAACATCAATGAATTAAGTTTTACTAGCTTTGAAGCTTGCCAAAGTTAATCCAACTATTGAAACTGCGAAATCATACTCATGTTTGATAAATACTAAAAACGCAACGAAAAATTCAGTTTGCTTCTATTATGTTTTTATAGAAAAAGCTTGAAACTTAAACATTTGCAACGTAAAAAATAACAAAGTGAATATCGAACCTGAAATAACCATTAAAAAGAATCTCCAGCTTGCGAACTCACGTTTTGGGAAATTATTCTATACTTAAACAGCTGCTACACATAATTTTGTAAAATGCACGGATGTGCGCTGTTTATAACCTAGAATTGTACAATTTAAAAATATGAAGACCATAAAATTATACTTACTACACCAACATAAATCTTAGCTCTGCTAGTAACTTCAGTACTAAACTTCTAGTTTCAGGGAGACAAAAATGGCAACTTTTTTATGTTCAACTTAAAGTAGGTAATTTAGTCCTTTATAGTTCAAAGATGAACGTAAAAAATGTGCGTTGAAAAAGTTCTTTATGGAAGTTTTATATCGGTAGCAGTTTGCTTTCTTTTTCACAACATCAAGATGTGTTCATGTTTACGTATTGTACGTGTTTACGTAAGTTGTTTTTGATGCTAAAACTTAAAAGCATTGTCTAACTTCTTTGTAGGAGAAGATCGGGTTTCTTTAGATTACCGTTTGCACTTTTCGTTTGTTTGAACTTGACTTTTACGCATTAAACGTTAACGTTACTAAGTTTGTACAAGGCGACAAAGGAAACGATGTTTCTTTTACTCTGAAAATGTAAATATTATTATTTACAGAGGAACTTAGAAAACTCGGAGATTCAGGAAATCAATCGGGATAAGTTCAGCAAGTTAAAAATAAACCAAAACTTTGATGTATCGATTCAGCTTAGATCTCGTACAAGCAAAGATTGGAATGTCCCAAATTTTATTTAAGCTGAAGATATTTGTTTGAAATTGATTATTTATGCAAATACATATATATGCATATCAGTTGGAGCAGATCTATACTTGCGGATGCCACGTATCTTAATAAGTGGCATATAATATAGTCATTACCTACCACTACCCAACTAGAATTTTTTCGAGTCAAGAGGGCTTTCTCCCTTTCTTGTGTAAGGCTAGTTGGCGGCCATAGCAATGCTAGGCTACACGTGCACCCTGGATAGCGCTAAATGAACTAGTACAACTGGCCGCCAGACCAACTGTACGTTCTCCTGGCCAAAACACACATGGTTTCACTGCTTAATGAACCAATTGACACTTATCAGAGCCATCGGACTAAAAAACTCGGAAAACACGTCCGAGTTTGCTAATTGTGCTAAAATGTGACTATCTGCATAAACTATTACAGGAAAACAACATCGATGTGATCGCCGTCGAAGAGATTCTCTGCAGCGATAAAAACGAGCTCCAGAAACGGGGCGTATCAATGGCTACAGAACGTTGGGAGCCACAGATCACCCCAGACATGGAACTGCAACATACGTACGGAATAACATCGAACACGCCCAACTCATATCAACAAACTTAGAACATAGCATTTACAGTGTCACCATCCAAATACAGGATATAACCAATAACCATTGTCAACATATCCCCTGGGCCCAAAATATACTCCCCACTATTAGACACCCTGTTACGTACATACATTTGGGATTTCAACAGTCACCATGGGCAATGGAAACACGGGAAAAGCGACGAAAATGGGAACGCACTAATAGACTGGGCAGAAAGTAACAATCTTTATCTCGTCTTCGCTGTCAAAGATCCTGGAACATTTAAATCAGCAGCTTGGAGACGTGACAACAACCCCGACCTGTATTTTGTCAGTCATAACACCAACCACCAACTCCACTTCTAGAGAAATCATCAGAGAACTTCCCAAAAAGCCATCACAGGCCAGGTATACTAGGTGTAGGCACTGAATATCCCATAATAAGATCCACACCGCGCTATCGCTGGAATTTCAGAAAAGCAAACTGGGCACAGTTCACGTCTTATCTCGACAAACTTATTGGGCGGATACCTGCAAATGCTCAAAATTATGGCCGATTTGTGGGTCCAGTAATTAAGGCAGCAACGAACAATATTCCGAGGGGCTTTCGGAAGGAATATATCCCAGGATGGGACGCGAAGAGTAAAACTCTCTTTAACGAGTACCAAGACAATGGGAACCCTGAGATTGTAGTTGAGCTACTTGCCAGGCTGAACAATATTCGAAGACAAAGATGGGCAGAAACAGTCGAAAATATCGACTTCAGGAACTCCAGCCGAAAAGCATGGACCCTGCTTATAAAACTGGGTGGGAACGGCCCGATGGTAAAACAACAACCAGTTATCACCCCAAACCAAATAGCCAACCATATTGTCACGGAATCCAGGGCACCGTCTGACAAACAACACACCCGTAAAGTAAAAAAGAGCTCTGAAACATAAAATTAGCCGGCCTAAACCATTCCCATTATTCGCGGCCATTTTCTATAGAAACAGACGAGGCACTCAAGCAAGTGAAAACGGTTAAAGCAGCTGGTTTCGACGGCATCCACCCTGAATGTCTGCTGAACACAGGACCAAATATCAGGAAATGACTTGCACAATTCTTCTCCCATATTCTCGGAAGTGGTTGCCTTCCAAAAGAATTTAAGAAAACCAAGATCATTTCACTGCTAAAACCTGAGAAACTAAATGACAAACCCGGCAACTACCGACCCATAGCACTTCTCAGTTGCTCCCACATATTACTCGAACGACTAATTCACAATAGGATCAGCAGCACCATACTCGAACACATACCTGTTGAGCAAGCCGGGTCAGACCCTACCGTTGCTGCTGTAACCAGGTACTCGCCCTAATCACTCACATTGAAGCAGAATACCAAGAACGCCTCAAGACCTCGGTCGCATTTCTAGACCCGATTGCTGTATTTGACACTGTCTGGAGAGAAAGAATGATTTACAAGTTCCTCAAAGTTATCCCATACATTACAACTGCTAATCTTCTCAACAACATGTTAAGCACTAAAGAATTCCTCGTAATCTTGGGTGAAAACAGCAGCAAAACTAGAAAACTCCAAAACGGCCTCCCACAAGGCTCAGTGTTGGCCCCTTTTCTGTTTAGTCTATAGATAATCCCGAAACAGAAGGAAGAAAATTCTGCTATGCAGACGACATAGCGTTAGCTGTGAAGCACAGCGCAATGGAAATTACAGAATACCAATGACCTCACAGTAAGGTCAGCTTTCTTTAAGAAGTGAAGGTCATGCCCGAGCACGAGTAAGACAGAGGTGTCCTGCTTCCACTTGAATAATAAACTAGCAAATCGCCGCCTAAAGATCTACTTCAATGATGAGCTCCTGAGACACAACCCTTCCCCGAAATATCTCGTAAGCGGAGTGTTACTTCTTTGTCAATAACAGCATTCAAGATATTCAGGAAACTCCCATGATTTAGAGTTTTAGTATAGCTTTCATTCCTTCAGGCAACTTGCTACATTTTTATCTTAAAAATAAATCTATTTGAAAGAGCACATCAAGCAAAATTTAATCATCAGTAGCCTGTAATTTGTCTTCATTGTAATTTCAACCACAGTCCGTAATTGAACCAATGTCCTATTGATTACAAGATCTGCCAGGCGACTTGGAAACTTTCAACCTTAAGAATACCCAGAAACACAGTTTCCTAATGATTATTTTATACGATGCATGGTCTTTCACGTATGCACATGCTTGCATGTTAACGATCTAATTAAATAATCAATGGGTATGCACGAACGTACGTGTACATAAAAATTACATAAAGCCTGCAATTTCGTACTAATGAATGGATAAGCTTTTGACGCTGAGTTTCTTTGATGAAAACGCCTAGAATCGGTAAAAAAATGTATCTACATAAAACTACCGACAGAACTAACTAATTAGTGAAATTAGTCGCCTTTTGAAACCTTTTCCTGTAATTAAGCGAAAAATAAAGCGAGGTTTTTAAAAAAGTAGTGCATTACTAATTAGTAGTCCTTGCAGCACATGCTAAAGCCAAAGGTTGAAAAACGTGACCAAAAAAACTGAAAAGGTTATTTCTGTAAACCCCTTCGCATTCGGTATAAATACATAATTAAATTTACTTGCTGTAGTGACTTATTTTACCTAACAATAGACACTTGATATCCAATCATTGTTTTCTGTAATTATGATTTTAGCTTTACGTTTATAGATTTTACGCGATGAAGGGCCTACGACCTAGGCATTTGCTTATTTAACATGTTGTGGCGGTAGTTAACACCTTTGGACGATAATATAATAGCGCGAAATTCAAAACAGCTAATTTTCGTCTAACTTCATTTAGAAGTTAAGTCTGAATTAACTTATATAAACATTTATGTTACGAAAATTATTTTGTCATTTAATTTCCAAATATTGTATTGGGCGTTGATACTAGCATTTAAAACCCCTGTATATCTATATATTTCGAATAGATGCAGCTACTGGCAAAGGAAAAGTGAAACACTAATTTAACGTCGGATCTAAATAGCCCACGTAAAAGACAGTTATTCTCAGAATTGATACCAGGAATACATAAGCTTTCAGTAGGATTTAAAACATAACGATTTGAAGCTGGAGGGGCAAGAATTCGTGATGCACCAGAAATATGATACCCGAATGCTGGTATAGTCTGTTCGTTCGGGTCCGGAATTTCTACTTGACTCCTTAAGTTATTACAACAGACAATAAAAGTGTTGTGACAAGTTAAAAGTGGTAAGTCCTGCTGTAAACACCCTACCAGGGACGGCTTTAAACTGTTCCCCCAAAATATTTTAACGTTTTATAAATGAATTCTTATACATTTATTTTGAGGCAGCTGTAAAATTTTTCGAATCCTGCCTAATAGGGATGATTTACGATAGTATTTAAATCAAATGAAACAAGAGAGCGCTGCTAAAAAAATTAAAGGACAAAATCTATGGATAAGGGTCAAAATCAAGGAGGTGGAAAATTTGAGTTGGAGACAATTTTTGTTATTAAAATTACGTGACATAATAAATTTTTTCGCTTTAATGTATCAATAGCAATTGTATTTAATAGCACATAAAGTCACCTGTAATAAAACTTCTCTAGCTTTAATTTTATTTATTTCAACATATACAAAATATCATTTCGGGAACGCGTCCATATTCCAGTTTCTACAGAATAAGTGGTTACAAATACCATGAAACTAACTCAACAGCAATAATTGTCTTGGCCATACTAATAAATTAAATTTCTTTTATAAGAAAATATTGAAGTTCTCCAATAAATTTAAAATATATATATTTTTATGTTTTACCAAGAGTTGTCCGAAAATTAATTTGTCATTTCGTGAACTCATCCGTGTTCTGTAAAAATGTTGTGCCTACAATATAATAGGTGACGCTTATAAGCAGCCGTGTGAAGCCATTTGGGTCAAATGATCGGTGTCCGTTTGTTATCTGGATTTAATTAATTATTTAAATAGTAAGTATGTTTCAATTTCATATTTCAATAGCGTACATCAATGTAGCATCATTACTGGAACGCTGGTAGCTAGTTTGTTTATACAAAAAAATAGTGCTTTAGTAGTCATTTTGTTAAATAATGTAGAATGCTTGCGATATAGCCTCAAAAATAGCTTATAAGTCAGTGTACTTGAAAATTTTGTAACAACAAACGTTAAAAAGTCATTTACGGGAACGGTCATTTCGGGAACGTTCCCGGACTATGATGTGCATTCCTAATACATATCTGCTTATTAATGTGCCAGCTCAAAACAAAAACTTTGTGTATAGATATGCTGCCATTGCCGTAAGGGGTTATGTTTAAGTTAATTAAAAGTTTTACTGGTTAAGACTTCGCAATGATGAAAATGACTGATCTCTAGTTTTTAGATGCAAAATGACAGAAAATTCTGTATTTTTTATTATACTTAGTATGAAACAATTTTGTCATAATGATAAATATTATTTGTACAATAAAAATGCTAAAAAAAATTGTTGTATTATTTCATACACTAAGATATAGTGGACGATACCGTCATTTAGGGAACGCTACAGTCATTTAGGTAACGCTACATCATTTCCGGGAACGCAACACAAAATTAAAGAATTTAGTTTAGGTTTGGTTCCCCTAATTAATATTACTACAATTTAGTAACATATAATTAACTAATAAGATTCAAGTAAAAATAAAATATATGAAATCAATAAACACAAAATAAATGAAACTTTCGTTTAGGAAATTTAGTTTTTGCTTATGATTGTGCAGTATTCTCTTAAAAATCTTAAATTATGATATAATAATCTCAGGTTTTCGTAGTACAATTTCAATACTTATCAATTTACATTATAGCATAAGCAAAATGGTTACAATCTATTAACCGAAATATATAATTTTTTAATTTAAAAAACGTTCCCGGAGTACTATTTCCTTCCGCCAATTCTGTTATTAATTTCAATAAAACAATAAATAATTACTTTTGTGCATGCCCCTTTCAAACAATCGGTAATGATGAATGAAGCTATAATATCAGTAGATTAAAAAGGTTCTAAAACAAATTTAAATTATTTGAAATTTGATAACTGAAATTTTCCACCTCTTTGATTTTGACCCATAAACGAAGACTCTCCAAAACAAATCCTTGGGGAAAGAAAGGAATTAATAAAACATACGAATAAAGCACCAAATAAGGGATACAATGAATGACTTAAATATAATAAGCTAATAATTAATGATGAAACCTTCACACTACAACAACTAGCGAAGATGGAAAAACCAGGGGATACAAACCAATAAGAAACAACAGAACCACAAGGGTCAAACACAAAAATAAAATGCTTGTCAATGGACAAAGGTCAGAAAGCAAAAAAATTAAGCGAAAGATCACCCCAAGGAGGAAGTATTATTGTATTATCAGAGGAATTAGATAGAAAACTAAGCAATTTCGAAACAATAAATTCAAGAATTAGGACTATAGAATTAGACCTACATGGAAAAATCAATATAATGCAAATATACGCACCGGTAGAAAGTACAAAAGAGCAAGAAACATTAAATTTCTACACAGAACTGCAAATATTAATAGATAAAATTAGAGAAGAAAATGATCAAATAATAATAATGAGAGACTGGAACGCGAGAATGGAAAATACGAAAATAAGGGTATGGGCTACATGGGAAAATATGGAGAAACTACAATAAATAGAAATGGAAAGAACATAGAGTTTTGTAGATTAAATTACCTAAAATAGGAAATAGTTACTGGCATCAGCCATTAGAAGACAGATGCACGTTCATAGCGGAAGTATTTAGGATAGAAAAAACGAGAATGGCTACTAAAGATATTTAAAAAAGTATGGCAGATAGAAGAAATCCCAGAAGAGTGGCAAGAAAACACAATAATCCCATTATATAAGAAAGGAGAATATACGAGTACAAATTGCGAGAATTACAGGGCTGTATGCCTATCCTCCACCAGCTTTAAACTATACACGAAATTAATAGAAAGGAAATTAAGAATGTTTATTGACAACAAACCAGAAGATGAATAGGCAGCGTTTAGGACAGGAAGACAAACAAATGACAATATACACATATTAAGAAACCTAATAGAGAAAAATGAGAAGAACTCTTTGTTACCTATATAGCCTTTGATTCAATGCAGAGGAAAATAATATGGAAATACCTAGAACAACTAGAAATACCAAAGAAATTAATAAAGGCTATAAAAAGTATATACACTCAAGTAAATGGAGTAGTTAAAGTAAATGGGGAAGAATCAATCAATCAATATCAAACAGTATTTGGAGACTGGCCAATAGTGTTGAACGAAGGCAAAATTGAGGGAAAATTGATTAAACAAACGAGTTCTGAGTTAGGACCATGACACTGTTGAGGAAAGGACTCAAGGTTTCGCCCACTATGCCAAGAGGTATCATCAGGAGCTAGACGAAGACTTATGCCCGTACTTATAGACAAAACTCAATCTCGTATAGGGTATTCATTCCTTGCTGCAAAATAGCTGGAAGCTTTTAGAAACCTGAAAAAGTTCGGGTCTTACTAGAATACTTTCGCAATAAAGGATAGCATTTTGAAAAGTGTCTCAGGCAACGCGGAATATACGGAGCCTAAAAATCACATAATAATTGCAAAAAAAAAACGGTAGTTGAAATATTGCAACAACTCATCATGATGTTTCTTCAGATGAACACTTTCATGCAAACAAGGCATTAGAGATTCTACTGGGTAAATTGTAAGGAAATAATGAAACAAGGATACCACATGGGATGAGAATAGGAGTCCTTATGATTGGATTTGAAGTATTCTCTAACATGTCACTAAAAATACATTTTTAACATAATACTGCAAGACGGCTTGTTGAGTTTTAAATATCCAGGTATATACTATTACGAAGTAATCCGGTGATGAAGCAGGCCACTTCCTATGCGCCATCTTGTCTAATTCAACTGTACTGTATAATTTACAAAATGTTTGTGAGTTGGCTATTGATTTTTAACGTAAAAATTGGAAAAAGGCTCAAGGAATGAATCATGATATTCAGAGCAAAAATACGAATTTAAATAAGTTGGTATTTGAATTGAAAATATGCAACTATGAATTAAATATTAATTTAATTCAATATGATTTATAGCAAATTTTCATAGATTTTAACTTACGATTGAGTTTCGAACTGAAACTGCAATATAAAAACTTCAAATGTATATCCAGAGTCGTTGAATTCAAATCCAAAATTTCAAGTCAATCAATAATTATAGGCCAAACATTTAAATCTAAAGTTAAGACTTCTACTATACTTCTAACGTCAAAGAATTTTTATTTTGTTTAAAAATGGTGTATTCAAGTTGTAAATCAAAATGCCATACTGTAACGTAGTGAGTTGGGGCTGTATAATATAATAAGCTAAATGAGTTAAGTTAACCCAATGCTGATGGTAGAGACTTGACTCAACTCCGTTACGGGGGGTTTGCTTAGCTGTGCGAGAGGTTCTAATTCAAACTCAAATTCGACTAACAAATCATGTACTTAACATTGGTGGTTTTAGTTTTTACAACACAATCTAAATATTTCCAAGTCCCAGTTCAAAATACATCGATATCAATTCTTACAAGTCCGGGTGCAAAATGCACACACATAAATTATTCTAAGTTCTGATTATATTAAAAGTTATACAAAATTACGTTAAGTCTCAATCACATTTAAAACGACTAAGTACATGAAATGAATTTAAACAAATTACACAAATATTCTAAGTCCGTTGAATGAGTTTAAATAATTTAACACAAATATTTTACAAGTCCAGAATAGTAATTTAAGTTAATATAAAACAATCTTACGTGTAGTCACATCTTGAAAGGTGTCGATTTACTGTCGGTGCTGCTTGGATGATGGCAGGATAAAGACCATGCTCTGATGCATTTCAGTTACGCTTTTATACAGTAAATCGAACCCCCTCTTAGTACCTTATCTTACGCGTGGGTATTGTTAAAAGTGCATTAAAGCACGTAGCGAGTATCGGGTTTCATTACTACGTGATTTTCCTAGCATTCTTAAACGCTGTAACTCGATACGCCGCACGTGTGCCTCTATTCAGTTAACGACCTTAGTAACTGAATGACGTCACATCAACACTCGTGTACAAGTTAATTTAACAACTTGAATGCAATTCAAGCTTTGGTTAATATTTTAATATTCGTCTTTGTTACAATACTAGGTGAATCCAAAATTTGAAACTAGATTGGCTTTAAATTTGATTGCTATATACCAGTTTTGAGTTCATTTAATATGTTCATTTAACTTGAATTGAGATTTTAACTTGATGCGAATTAGTTTGTATCATAAACAAAATAAGTAAATAAAATTTAATTCCAAATCCAATCTTCAGTAGGAATTGGCAATGAAATAAGAATCTCTGTAGTCCAGTCAATAAAGGGATTGTAGAATGCATGGAGGGTGTCACAATTTTTGACTTCAGGGCTTTGTTTGGAGTCGTTAGGAGGTAAACATACTAAAAGTCCCCGGACATAGGTGGTGAGCGGGGTGCAGGGGGTGACTGAGAAGGTCTCTTTTTTTGTTTTTTTGCTTATATCTAGAAGATGGTGCATCTTAGCAAAAAAGTCATTATATACAAAATCAAAGCTGATAAAATTTCCTTCATTTTTGATTTTTTAAGTTTTTTTCTATCTCCAACCGTTTATGAGAAATCCGCTATCAAAAATCGTTAATATTCGCAAGAAAATATTTTGCCTCCCGTTTTTCGTTAAACTTTTCTCTCTAGCACCTCATCTCTTCGGTTTACAGAAAAATTCCCAGAAAAGAAGTTGCACAGGATTAAATTTCCTTCAAAATGTTATATACTGTTTATATTTTTTTTTCGAAAATTAGCGATCTTTGATAGCGGATATCGCATAAACGGTTGGAGATATAAAAAAACTTTACCAACAAAAAATGTGGGAAATTTTGACACCTTTGATTTTGTATATAATAACTTTTTCGCTAAGACGCACCTTATTCAAGATATAAGCAAAAAACCTAAAAAAGGGATCTTCTCGGTCCCCCCCTGCACCCCGCTCACCTCCTATATTCGGGGGCTTTTAGTATGTTTACCTCCTAACGACTCCAAACAAAGCCCTGAAGTCAAAAATTGTGACACCCTCCATGCATTCTACACCCCCCTATTGAGCGTTCGTTGACTGGACTACTGATTCAATTTTGTGGTCCTCAGTCAAGATCAGCGTTAGGTTAGGACCAACTTGAGGCGTTAAATTTGACTCGGGAATTAAAGTCGTTTTCAGGGCCATTTTAAATTCAAAACTTGGAATTCGTCTAAAATCTTTAAAGAAAAGCCGCTTTGATTATTTGAAGTTTCCATATCTGAATTGAAGTAGTTTTTTGGATTAAACCAAATCCTAATTTGAAACTGAATTGTAGTGAAATCTGAACTTCAATTCGTCAGATTGATTGTGGAAAAAATTTTAAGTTATAAGTTTTGAAAGGAAATTTAAATTCAAGCCTCAGATATAAGCTCAATGATTCAATCAATTTTTGATTAGTCAAAATCTAAGACTGAATTTTAACCTAAGCGTTGACAAATAAAACTAAATTTTTAATTAATCAGTAATGGTAGTGTGGATTAAGATTGAAAAAACCAAAGAGTCTTCGAAGTTTAATCCAGATTTATATCTAATTAGTTTCACGGTTTTAATCCAATTGTTAAATTTTCTGTATGGTCCAAAAATAACGTCGATCCTTCCCGATAAGGTCAAATTTGAAGCATTTAATTTTTAATTCGGTTATTTGGAGCCATCAAACTTGACCCCAAAAACATTTTAAGCTTTGTCCCTGGCCTTTGCGACTTCATTTGAATAAAAGCATCAATAAACTCCTCGAAAATACGAATATATACCGAGATAAAGCGTCCGAATTTATGCTCGTTAGTCCCCGTGAAAATGTTGAGATGCGCTGGGTATCGTAAAAGTGAATGGCTCTGCTTTGCTCACTTTAAGTTTGATGATATAATAAATTTGAATGTTTCATTCGGTCTGTAATAAGATCCTACTCTAAAATTCAGATCCCTCTGAAAACGGCAGCGCAGAAACGAGCACTGGTAGATTAGCAGAGGAATCGTTTCTATAACTCCAAAATTTATGAGAATTTCTCCGACCACTTTTGTAAACAACAAGGGTCGAACCTTAATTCCTGCAAGGATCATTAGCTAAATAGGTTTTCGTATACACACCAACGCCATCGTTTGATACAGGATATAACTTCCGGTTAATCTTTTAAACACACATTTTAGTTAAGGTGTTCAAATATTTAAGTATAGAAAGAAGGCCACCAAAGCCAAAATAGAGAATTGCATTTGTGCTCAACACGGGCGGTTCGCTTTTTAATAAAAATTGAAAGTTGAAGATTATTTTCTATGATAGAAGATTTGCGAAACTTTCGAAAACAACCCAATTTATTGAAGCGTTCGTTCTGAAATATTGAATTTTATTGAATTCGAATCTGAAAATTAGAAAGCGCATTCCCGGCTTTTTCTTTTCGGATGTGATTTTGGATACTTCTAAATCATTCGCCATTTATATCAACCTAAAAAATTGCGTATCAATCGCTTGAGATGTAAACATCAGCCCACTGCTGAGATTCGAACCTGCGTCTTCCCAGTTGACTGGCAGGCGTCACGGGCGTGTAATCTACCAGGCTACTAAAGCCTCTACTGTTCTGTGTATTTAAAGCGCATTTTGTTTTTCAAGTTATGTACGACACAGTTTTAACCATTTCGATTGTTGAAATCAATCCGACTCGCACTTTGAATCAACCCGGAATTAAATCATTCATTGCCACTTACAGTTTCAGATTTCAAATTTTAAATCCAAATGGAGTACCTATCTTGTATTTGGATTTGAACCAAAAGCTTAGGACTTCTTAAATCGTATTATCGCATTAACTTGAGGTTTCAATTCAGGATTCACATTTAGTGCTTAGAAATTAAACTAATCGAGATCGAAGGTTTACGTTTATATTCTGAATCCAATTTCCAATTTTGGAGTTTATTTATTCAAGTCTGAAACCCGTTTCGCACTTTAACTTCTAAATTTGACTCGGAAAGTTAGATTAAAGCAACATTTAATTAATGTTTGAATACAAAGTGTTTGCGGAATTCGGATCAAATCAATTCAAAATCTAAATTAAGCCTGAAACAATCGACTGCGATCCACTTCTCTACTTAGTATTTGACAAGCAAATTTTTCCTGGATTAAATAATGGATTCAAAACTGAACTTTAAATCGATTTCTCGGTCTTGACTCTGATATTTTTTGGAAACTCTATTAATGATTTAAATATAACGCCTGGGCTTCAAAATCCACATTCCAATCCAAATTCGAATACTCAAACCTTAAATTCGCAACAAGAAATATTTCAATTTCGGATTTAAATAAAAAATCAGATTTAATCTTGATTCAGATCGAAACGTGGGATCCAAATCCTAAATCGTAAGAATTCAAGAATTCTACCTCTGAGTTTACCTGGAAAAGTTAAAAATCGTGATTAAATTTGAATTTCGACTTTAGTTGTATAACTTACAACACTAGAGCCTGGAACTGAAAACTTAAACTGCCCCACAATAAGCTTTAATCCTGGATTCACGTTGGAAGTTTTATAATCTAATTCGGGTCTCAGTTCCGGATTTGTTCAAAGATTCAAATCCAAAACTACCCCAAAACATTTTTAAATTCAAAAACTGCAAGTCTGGATTTACAATGAAATATTTTTGTGAGCGGTTTCGATCCAGTTTTCGATTAGATTCAGGGAAATAGATCTAAAGGGGTGCTTACCTATTTATTTTGTTATGTGTAAATTCAGTCCGGATTTAAAATTGAACGAAATTCTTAATAAACTTCAAACACTGTACATACTTTTAAAATTAACACCTTACTTTTAAATTTCAGGTAAGCTCGCTAGATGGTAATATCGCTGGTTTTTCAAGTTCGTTAGTTGGTAAGTTCGTTAGATGGTAATCTCTGTAGTTGGTAAGCTCATTAGTTGGTAAACTCGTTACTTAGGTGTTAAACTCGTTCATTCGTAAAATCATATTTTCAAGCTCATTAGTTGGTAACCTTTTCAGTCGGCGAGATCATCAGCTTTTTAAGCTCATTCGTTTTTTAAGCTGGCTAGTTCCTTAAATTAAGGTTAGGTTTGAAAATTTGTATGGTAATTTAAAAGTCATAACTACTTACCAAATGGTGGTGCAAAGAACTTGCGGAACTGAAATCTACCTTGGGCAAACTGTTTAACAAGGTAAAGAAATCTAAAACAATAGTCGATTGGGAGATGTATAAACACCAAGAAAGGCAATACAAAAGAAAGATAAGGAAAAACAGAGGGAGTCTTGGAAGTCCTTTTGTAACTCAATTGAGACTGTCAAAGATTCTACTCGTCTGAAAAAGATCTTGTTCAAGGATTCATACCAACAACCAGCTTGTCTTAAACGGGAGAATGGTAGCTTTACCACCACCTTGTGAACACGCACTTCCCAGATTGTAACATTAATCTTCTTCCTGCATGGACAGATACTCCCAATTCGACCATATATTTACTGATGGATCTAAATCTACAGAAAGTACAAGCACAGGCATCTTTTTAGATGAACTGAACCTTCATAAAAGTATACCACTAGGCAATCTTGCCACAGTTTTTCAAGCAGCGACATCGACAGTGGCTATAATGCAAGGTGCAAAAATAATTCTGGACCGAAACATTCGGAATTAAGTCATCAGAATAACTAGCGACAGTAGAGCCACCCTATTAGCACTGGGCAACTACAAAGTTGACTCAGGGATAGTACTCAAGTGCTACCGCTGAGAATAATAACCCAGAACGCATGCTGGGCTAGATTGTTACGAACAGGCTGATGCTTTAGCAAAGCAAGGTTCGGCCATTTTGGGGCCCCGACTCAGCTTTTGCACCTTCATTGACCTTGTTCCATACCATCATTAGCAAAGAAACCCACAATCGCCACTGTGATAGGTGGATAAACTTGAATAAATGTCACCATGCAAGGATGGCAGATTTTGTGCTCAGTTGCCCCGGAATAAACTGCGACTCATCGAAGGAATACTATCAGGCTATTGCAAATTGAATGCACACATGCACAGGATGGGGTTTTTGACTGATGACCCCACCTGTTGGGAGTGAAACCTTGAAAGCGAGACAGCAGAGCATCTCCTGTGTGAATGTCCTGCACTCGCTCAAATCAAAGGATCCATGTTGGGAGCCTTCTGGCCTAACATAGCTGGAATTCGCAGCACTTCTCTGGCAGACATCCTCAAGTTTGTCGAAAAAGTTGGGTGGCTTGAGTGAGAATTCAGAGGGTTATGCTGCAATGGAGGTAGTACAACGGGCCCAAATTAAAGCGTGAGTGAGCATAAACTAGTCCACCTTCCCCTTACAATCCAGAAATCATAAGTATTAATTTTGAAATTAACACCTAACATTTAAATTTCAGGTAAGCTCATTAGTTGGTAACATCGTTGGTTTTTTAAGCTCGTTAGTCCAAGGGAAACGGGAACAACTTTTAGGTTACTTTATAAAGTTGATTTAATTTTTGAGTTTACAAATCAACCTGAACAACAAATTGGAAAATTAAGATTTAGAACTGTCGGACCAAAATTAATTATAAATTTTGGATTAGCCATATTCAGCTGTTAAAATTCAAAAATTGGATTTAATGATAAAGGCTTATCTATTTTTCAAGCTTGAATTTCGGTTTTGAATTCTGAATTTTAATTCTGGAGATTAAATTTTTTACTTTCCAACGTTCAAGTGAAAAAAATCAAAACCTATTTAGTTGATAAGCTCGTTAATGGGCAGCTCATTAATTGATAAACTTCTAGTTAGCAAGCTCGTTAGTTGGTAAGCTCTTTAGTTCGTAAACTCTTCAGTTGGTAAGCTCGTTACCTAATTGTTTAAGTTTAAGTTAGTTGGCAAACACGTTAGTTAGTAAATCGATAGTATTTCAATCACGTTAGTTGGTAAACTTTTCAGTTGTGAAATCGTTAGGCTTTTAAGCTGGTTCATTTTTTAAGCTCATTAGTTGATTAACACTTTAGTTGCTAAGCTCGTTAGTTGGTAAACTCTTTAGTTAGTAAGCTGGGTAGTTTTTAAGCTCGTTAGTTCATAATCTCATTAGTTAGTAAAATCGTTAGTTTTTCGAGCTCGTTAGTTGGTCAACTTTTCAGTTGGCGAGATTTTTAAGCTGGTTCGTCTTTTAAGTTAATTGGTTAACTTTTTAGTTGGTAAGCTTTTTAGCTCGTTAGCGTGTTGAATTAGTTTGCTGACTTGTACACTCATAAGCTCAGTTCAGACGTATTAAACTACTTGGCATCCGCAAGCTTAAATTTTCTTAAGAGAAAGAGGCATGTATTCCCTTCAAACAAACAAATCTCGACCTTAATCTTAACTCAACTTCTAGCCATTCGAATCTTTGATTGTAACAGATCTAAACCGAATGGATACACCAAGGTTTTTGTTTATTTTATACTCTCTGAACTTATCCCGATTGATTTCCTAAATCTCCGAAGTTTCCAAGTTCTTCTGTAAATAATAATATTTACATTTTCGGAGTAAAGAAAACATCGTTTCCTTTGTTGCCGTAAAGAAACTTAGTAACGTTAACGTTAAACGCATAAAAGTCAAGTTCAAACAAGCGAAAAGTGCAAACGGTAATCTAAAGAAACTCGATCTTTTCCTACAAAGAAGTGGGACAATTGTTTTAACTTTTAGCATCAAAAATAACTTATGTAAACTCGCACAACACCTGAACACGAACAAATCTTGTTGTGCAAAAGAAAGTAGTCTGGAAAACTGGAAGCAACATCTTCGCCTCCGATATAAAGCTTCCATAAAGGACTTTTTCACCGCACATTTTTTACGTTCATCTTTGAACTATAAAAGACTAAATTACCTACTTGAAGTTGAACATAAAAAAGTTGTCATTTTTGTCTCCCTTAAACTTGAAGTTTAGTACTGAAGTTATTATCAGAGCTAAGCTTTTGGGTTGGTGCAATAAGTATATTTTATGACTTTCGTATTTTGATACTTTCATAAGTTACACTTCGAACGCGCGCTTTCTACAAAATTTTACGTAGCAACTATTTGAGTGTAATTATAGTAATTTCCCAAAAGTGCGAACTGACATATTTTAAATCTAATATTCATTTTGTTTTTTTTATATAATTAAAAACGTAAAGGTTTCAAGCTCTTTTATACCCAAAATACTCAACAAAATCAAATTTCTCACATATTTTCAACATTACGTGTAAGTGTACACAGCATAGCAAAACTACCCTAGGCTGATAGAGCACGGTGCTTACAATTCGACACCAAAATATTAGTCAGTCCTGCGGCTTCTAAGGGAGACAGAAATTCGTTACCTCCCCAGTAGCACAAAATGTTTGTACAATATTTTAAAACAATATTGTGGTAACATTAAATGTAACATTTTTGAATATCCCCTAAATATTTTTTTAAAATATTTATCAAATATTATTTTAAAATATTTACTCAATGTCTGAAATAAATATTATATGAATATTTTTTACAAACATTCAAGCAACATTTGTGGATTTTGTTCTACAGATATTATATTATGATATTAGCAAAATATTTGAAATTAATATTATATGAATATTATCCATAAATGTTTAAGCAACATTCGTGAATTTTATTCTACAAATATTATATTAGGATATTTGGGTAATATTTCGAGTTCATGTTGTATAAATATTATCTTGTATTATTATTAGGTATGTTAGTCACAACATTCCATCTAATATTGCTTGGTAAGGTTACTGTAATATTTTCGACAAATATTTAGAATACATTGGTATTTCATCAACATTATTTAATAAATTCTGATAATATTTACCGTTTATATTAGAATCCAGTGATTGTTAATAAATAAAAAATATTAGAATTCTACTTTATTCCTGTGATATAATACATATAATGTAATTCGATACAGTATAATACAATATAATACAATATACATACATACATAAAATAAATAATAAACACAACATAAATAACATTTTAGTTTTCCTTAGGAAGCCGACCTTTAATATTTGCTTGAAATTGACTTACAGCCTTTTTTATGTCTGTTTGTCTGTTTCCATCGCTTCCTTATATCGGTCATTGTGTGCCCGCTGTAAATAATATTTACTGTTAATAATTTTATTTTATCAGATATACAGTACTTACCAACAACGGCCTTTTACATTTTTAGTTCACAAAAAGGGAGTTTTCCCTTCTTCCCATGCCGGAATAATTCACGGCCACAGCATTTGCAATTAATTTCACCATTTGCAAAAATACAATTTTGTAAGTGTTGTATTCCCTAGTTAAAAAGAATATTTGAACCTGCAAGCAAAGGAAATTAATTAATTAAAAAAAAACGAAATAATTAAAAATTAAGTTACTTACCTAAATTGAACAGCACACAAGCACAAAAATCCTGGAGACACGTAAAAGCAAAATTTACTTTACGACAGCTGTCTTCAACTAAAACTCGAACTGAGTCTCGAAAATGCAAATACCGATATTTTTGTTAGTAGGTATATCCCGTTTTAATCTTTCTAGAATGTCTGTAAAAATTTCTAAGCCTAAGCTTTTAAAAGTAACTAAACAGTTCCCAGAAAGAGGACAGAGAACAACATAGAAATAAGAAAAGGATTCTTATCATTGTAGCTTATTTTCTTTTGTTTGTATTTCAAGGTTTTCTAAAAACACTCTACGAATAGTTATTTTACAATAATTGAATCATACAACTAAATACAAAAATAAAAGTTATATTTAATATACATATACAAATAAAATACAAAAATAAGTTAAGTATTTAGGAATTGCACTTCCGGGAGGAACTAAACACAATATTCCAAGTAAGTAATGCTACAAAAACCATCATCCACTGGTTAAATAATTTACCGAGAAAACGGAAATTTCCGTAACCTTCCTAGGAATGCCCAAAACTATAAGAATATTGACGTTATAGGTAATATTCTATACATTTAAACCGATATCAATAAAATAAACAAATACAAGTACCTAATAAATCTACATCACCTAGAAGGCAGGTAAATAGGGCGCACGTTTCAAGATAGTTGTTTTTTAATTGCATATGTTTTTAAAGACCTTCGAAAACAATATATGTTTGAATTTATTGCTACATCATCTTCAAATACCCACAGAATATCACAACAATCTGTGAAAAGAAATATTTCACAGAAAACAGAATAAAATGTTTAAGCGTGCTGTATTTCTAATATTGTTCAAATATTACGTAATAATGTTTAACAAATATTATTGGAAACTGGATGTGGAATATTACTCTGCAATTCTCAAAATAATATTTTCCCTACATTGTTTTATAATATTGCTGTTACATACGGTTCTTATATTGGCTGAATATTCCTTGAATACTTAATTTCAAATATTATTTTAAAATATTCCTAGGATATTCCTGCAATATTTAAAAAGAAGATTGGTCATGAATATTGAGAAAATATTTTCCTAATATTATGGTTCAAGATTCAAGATTCAAAATATTCAAATATTGTCTCAATATTTTTAATACATTAGTACAATATTGTGTGCTACTGGGGCTATATCAAACAAAAGCAAGATTACTGAAAGAAGAATATTTGACCAGACCATCAATATATGCAGATGCACCCATAACGTTCCATCAATCCTCTCAGGGGTTACGTTCGTCCAGCTAGGACAACCAATTCTTGTTCAGCCCATCCCAGTCCACTCCTGGACAAAGGCTTCTCCTAGTATTTTCCAATAATTTCTATTCCTAGCCTTCTAGAGCCAGAACCAATTCTTTCCTGCAAACTGCCTCACATCATCCACCCATTTGCATTTAGGTCTTCCCCGACTTCTCTTTGTCTCACGTGGTCTCCATTGCAACAATTTTATTGTCCACCTGTTGGTTGTCTAGCTATGTGCCTCGCCCACTGCCACTTTAGTTTTGCTGTGCGTTCAATGATGTCCATGACCTTGGTTTTCTCCCTAATTGTTTCATTCCTTACCTTGTCGCGTAGAGAGATTCCCAGCATTATCTCCATAGCTCGTTGATTGACTCGAAGTCTCTTTACGCTTTGCTTGGTGAGCGATATCGTTTCTAAACCATAAGTAGCAACAGGTAAGACACATCCGCTTAAGGTTGATAGGCATACCCTTTTCGTTCAGGACATGTTGTAATTTACCAAAGGCAGCCCATGTCAGCCCTATTCTCTGTGCTATTTCTGCCGTTTGGTTTTCTTTTCCCGGCTGTATAACGTATTCCAGATAAACATACTCGTTTACCTTCTCTATAATGTTATTCTCTATCGCAATCTGGATGTTATCGTCAAGACTAATTATCTTAGTTTTACTGAGGTTTATCTTTAATCCTACCCTTTTGGATCTTGCAACATTTGTCCTAGTGCATTTGGATCACTAGTCATGATGACAATGTCATCTGCAAAGCGGAGGTGACTAAGGTAAAATCCGTCGATTTTCAAACCTTTGTCTTCTCAATTTATTTTTTTAAGGGGGATTACGTCTCCCTGACGCGCGTCTCTCATAACGTTTATTTTCTGTTTTGTGTTTTCATCTATCTTGACTTGTATGGTAGCATTTTTTATATGTTTTCTATGATAGTAGTAGGTATATCTAGAGCTGATTCTGGCGTTATTCAATGATTTCGAAACGGCCCACATACATTTCTATAGAATCAAACGCTTTGTAAAAATCAATGAATATGAAGTGCACGGAAATGTTATATTCTGTTGTTTTTTTTTCTATCACTGTTCTGAGGGTTTGGAGATGATCATTGTTCTATATCCTCGCCGGAATTCCGCCTGTTCTATAGGTTGGTAGAAATCGAGTTTATATATTATATGTTAGATTCAAGTCCGGTGAGTAAGCCGGCCACTGATTGGTTACGTCTACAAACACCTCTATCAACACCAACACCTCCTAGCAATTCTTGTAAAATAGGATGAAGTCCCATCATGCATGACTAGTTATCATATCATGTTGCATCTCTCTAGAAAAACGTCTTCTCAGATTTTAAAAAGGTTGTTTTCCGAAAAATCCAAAAACATATTTTCATTCAAGCTCCCTGGTAAAATATATAATGTACAATATCAATCTGGGGTCCGCTTTTAAATTTTTCTGTTTGAAGGGCCATATCTTCCGTATTTCGAAGTTCCAGACTTTAGTTTGTCTGTCAAATTGATCTCAATCTTTAAAGTTCTATCAACCCCTCACATATTTCTAGTCCATTTTAAATTACTTTAAATCAGATGTCTGGTATCGATTGCACTATACTTGACCAGTGTGTTTTGGGTTAAAAGGATATCAAAACGACCGAAGAAACATACGTCATAAATATATTTCGAGGATCCAAATCTGATCTGTACCCTCATTACGCCCACGGCCTCTTGCACGTTAAAAATTACCAAATTCCCTACTTGGGGTGGGATTGGCAGTATGACGTCCGATTTACAAATAATTCGAGTTTTTTTTTATCTTTATGAATCATTAAATAACTACCAAGTAATTCTATAGCGAATTCATCTTCTGGGTCGTCATCGAATTTGATAGCTAGATTCTGAAACCACATTCTGAATAAAGATGACACGGTTTTCTTTAATCTGACCACACCAAAAGAAAATATCTGCCACCTACTAAAAAATTACGTTTTTTACATCAATTCAATTCAATGAAGCGAAACTCTTTACATAAATCCATATACAAAAATTCAGACCGCTCAAATCTGGTAAGCATGCAAGCCAAGGCAACATTATTTAGTCCAGTTCAGTCCTTAAAAATTTGCGGGTGCTCCATCATACATAAAATATGCAGAAATATTGAACTAAATATGTGATTGATTTAGAAATTATATGTTACGATCATATACCCTCATTGGGATTTTTTAACTCCTTTTTGCATATACATAGGTAATAATAATGTGACGTAACGGTTTTGGGGGTTTTGTTTAATGTTTAATATAAGTGATGAACTATATTTAACTATAATAATTTAGGTAACTTCAATAAATTTGGTAGTCTTAACCGCCCACGCCACTTGTAGATTTGCTTGGCTTACTTTACGAGAGGTTTGAATAAGAAGTCTCAATTAACTAACACCTGTTTGTTTTAGTTGCCTGCTTTTAGGTTTTACAAGACAATACATGAATTGGCCTAAGTCCAGAATTAACGTCAAGTTTTATAAATTCTTACAAGTTCTGAGTGACACAATGTATTCTAAGTCCAGAGTTCAAATAAACTGATATAAATTATTACAGGCCCGTGAACAAATATAAATTATTCTGAGTTTAAATCAAAGTAAACTAATCTGACAAATTCTTTTAAGTCCTGCTTTTATTTAAACGACTAAGTCCCTAAGATAACTTTAAACATTTTAACACAAACATTTTACAAGTCCAGAGTTACATTCATAATTTACTTGAATATTTTCCAAGTGTTCAAATAACAGATGAAACGGCTAAGTCCCCAAAAAGAACTTAGAAGGTTCACACAAAATTTCACAAGTTTTAAAATTAATAAATAAATTAAATCATACGTATATTCAATCGTACGGCATCTTGAAGGATATCAATTTTCTCGTAGTAACTGCTTCTGTGATGACCGGATAAAAACCATCGCTTTACTCTAATTTGGCCTTTTAAAGGATGCAACCTTGACGCCACGCGCGCGACTTATCTAGTGAATAACCTGCTTGAATGACGTCACATCAACTATACTTTACTTAATATTTTGTACATTTGCCTTTATTACAACGAGATAAAATCAGTTCAAGTTACCTTCACTACAAAACGCATAGTTTGTCCACCAGTTTTCCTAAACAATACTCAGATACCAGTAAAAGATGAAGTGAAATACCTAGTATTATATCTGGACCAAAAACTAACTTGGAAGAAACACGTCAAAATGAAACGCCAGCAAATTAACTTAAAACTTAAAGAGATGTCATGGTTAATGGGAAGAAGATCCAAATCATCAATAGATAATAAACTATTGTTATACAAATGTATCCTTAAACCCTTATGGACTTACGGCATACAATTATGGGGGTGTACAAAACCTTCAAATCAAAAAATAATTCAAAGAATACAATCTAAAATATTACGTTCTATCACAATGCACCATGGTACGTGTCGAAGTTTACTCTACACAATGACTTAGACATGCCATTTGTTAATGAGGAAATCAAAAGATGTTCAACACTCTACTTCGAAAGAATTGAAGAACATGAAAATGATCTGGTAGCAGAAATAATCAATCCCCCTGAGGCAGAGAGGCGACTTAGAAGACGATGGCCTACGGACCTAAGACAAGCGATGGATGATGTGAATTAATTAAACCTAACCTATTAGTGGTATTTTTAGAGAATGGTCAGTGGACGATTACTCTACTCATGTTATACTCTTGTATATAATTTACTTATTACCCAGTACTTAGGAGTAGATTGTAAATAAGCAGTACAATTAAAAAAAATTGCCTTTATTACAATAATAATAATAATAAAATTGAGATTAAACGGATGTAGAACACCAAGGCTGGAACCGTTCCAATTGTGATAGGTACTCTAGGCATTGTCAGAAAGGGAATTCAAAACCAGCTTGATTTGATCCCAGAAAAACCGACAGTCTTTGAGGCGCAAAAGACCGCTTTACTAGGCTCAGCACACATCGTGCGTAAAGTCCGTTAGCAGAGGAAATCCTTAGGACTCTGGTTGAGTCCCGGAAATTAAACCGACAAATGTATAGTCGAGAAATAAGATAGAAAAAAAATAATAATAATAATAAGTGTCTTTATTTCTTTTACTACAATGTTCTGCGGTATACAAAATATATAAAATATTACAAAAAAAAAGCCGAAAAAAAACTCAAGGCGCAGTTCAGTCAAAACGACTGCTCTTCCACTGAAACCTTGACATACATCAACATTAATAATATAACTCAACAGAGTAGCATTCCAACATTCATTATACCAACATAACGCATAAGCATACATAAATAAGGGATGAAACTAAAAAATACTAATATTTATTTATTGTGGAATACCATTCAATAAACAACTGCTTAGTGTATAAGGAGCAAGAATGTATTTGATATGTAGGTTATACTAAAAACTGTAGGCTTAAAAGTAAATTTTTGTAACGGTTTTTAAATTCAGACATACATAGGTAATTTTTTCAGTTCAGGCGATAATGTATTATAGAATTTGGAAATTTGATAACTAAAATTACGCTCGAAGAATGCTGTTTTGTGAATAGGCGGTGTAAGAGTACCCTTATGACGAATATTTATGTTATGCACATCGTTCCTGAATGAGATCTTGCGATACAAGTAAGATAGTTTTTTATCATTAATAATCTTAAAATAAAAACATGCCCTCTGCAACTTCCTTCTGTTACTCATGGTTAGCCAGTTTAGTTCAGGAAATTTATGGGATATATGTTCTTTCTGGGCCCTTTGTGTCTATCCTACTTTATCTTGAGTCAAAGATGAACCATATATTTGACAGCAGTAAACAAATTGAGACAAAACTAGAACCTCACACAAGATTTGTCTTGACTTTTTTAGATAAATAGTGTCTATGAGGATAAATTAATTTAAGATTCATGTACGCCTTTCTTAGACAGTTAGTGACATGTGAATTAAATCGCAAGGTACCATCGATAATAAGACCTAAATTTCGTGCTTTCTTGACCAACGGCTAGCTCGTTCTATCAAGATCCAATTTTACATTACTTCCAATACGTTCCAAAGTAGAACGGTTACCAAACAGTATTATTAAAGATTTAGTACGATTTAACTTTAAGCAATGTTCTTTCGATATTTTGGAAATGATTGATGTGTGACAGCGCAACTTCGAGATTATCAGCATTAAAGGAATAATAAAGTATCATCTGAATACATGTGAGCTTTATATTTTTCGAAGTATTTATTGAAAGTAGAAGTGTAGATGACGTATAACAGAGGACCGAGGATAGAGCCCTGTGGTACCCCTCTAGTTACTTCTTTAGCACCGGAGGAGCCACATGACAACTGCACAATCTGACTTCTGCCACTAAGATAACTACGTAGTAAATCAATCGAGTCTTCGTCAAGACCTACATAATTTAGAATAGCATATAAAAGCGTGTGATTAATAGTGTCGAACGCTTTACTAAAATCGAGTAAGACGAGCATTGATACTTGTCCTTGATCGTAAGCGGTTATGATATCAGATAATAATAATAATAATAATAATAATAAATTTTATTCAAAACATGACAGTATGCAGGTACACTATAATATAATCATATATGTAAATACATATTGTGTTTGAAACGTCAACGAGAAGTTCTTTGAGAAGGTTACATCCTTGTGGTTGTGTTGTATTCTTGGAGGCAATATGGTTCCACGTTTTCCAAGTAGACGTAGACATCTTTTTTGAATTTGTTGGGGTTGTAAAGTTCACTCCTAATATAAGGCGGTAGATTATTGTAGAAGACGATACTTTTGTACAGTCTGCCTTTTTCATATTTTGATAGTCGGTGGTTAGGAAAATGTATCAGATGTTGCTCTCGTAAATTGTAGTTTGAGGTTTTTGTTAGAAAATTTTCATACAGATCTATATGTGTTGCTAGGTACACTAAACATTTGTATATATGGATTGCATATATTGTGAGTAAATTGTTCGCTCTAAAAACACCCCGGCAGGAGTCTCTACCTTTTAGTTTAGCGAGTATTCTGATAGTTCGTTTTTGTGTAACAAATAATGTATTTATGTTGGAACTTTCTCCCCAGAAAACTATTCCATACTGTAGCAGTGAGTAGAAATTCGCGTAGTATACTATTTTTAATGTTTGTAAGTCTGTTGTTTTAGACAACACTCTAAGTGCATAGCATACTGTATTTAACTTGCGGTTCAAGTACGTTAAATGATGATTCCATGTTAATCTATCATCTATTTGGATTCCTAAAAACTTAGTGTATTCGCTGCACTTGATTTCTTTTCCTGCCAAGCATAAAACATCGTCCGTTTTAATTGCATTATTGGTTTTAAATATAATGCAATGCGTTTTTTCAGCGTTCAATGCAAGTTTGTTTTCTTGGAACCATGTTTTGGCCTGCTTCATACAATTATCGGCGTCTTCTTTCATGTTTTCAGTCGTCTTTGATTTGGTGATGAAATTTGTGTCATCTGCGTATTGTACAATTTTAACATGGGCTTGCTCAATGTGTGTTGTGAGATCATTTATGTAGATGATAAAGAGTAATGGAGCCAGTATACTGCCCTGTGGTGCTCCTAGGCTGAGTTCTCTTATCGCAGATTCTTCACATTTACCATTTTTATGTGTGACCACTTTTTGTTTACGATTCTGTAGATGGCTTATTAGCCATTTAAGGGAAATGTCGTGGAATCCGTAGTGTTTAAGTTTTGTGATTAAAATCTGATGGTTTAGACAATCAAACGCTTTTGAAAGATCTACAAATATCCCACAGGGAATGTTCTTTTCTTCGAGTGCGTCTAGGATATATTGTGTGAAATCGTAGATGGCTGTTTCCGTGCTTCGATATTTCGTAAAACCGTGTTGAGCGTTGTTCCATAGTTTACACGTATCCATAAAAGAATATATTCTGTTGAATGCCACTTTTTCTATTACCTTTGATATAGAGGTTAGTAAACTTATTGGTCTATAACTTGATTCCTCGTTTCGAGATCCTTTTTTGTATAAAGGTTTTATAATTGCTACTTTCAAACATTCAGGAAAAATTCCGTTGATTAGAGAATGATTTATTAAATGACATAGTGGTTTAGAAATTACATGCACCGATTGTTTTAAGAGGGTTACCGGAATGCCATCTACGCCAGAGCTCTTTTTGTTTTTTAGATGTTTTACGATTTCTAATATTTCCTCCTCTGTAGTTTCCTCGAAAGCCATTTTCATATTGTTGTTTGGTATGTTGCACTGGTATGTAGTGTCTGTTTGATTTTGTGTTATCAATTGTGCTGCACACGTACCAAAATATTCGTTGAATTGGGTTGCTGTTGGTGTCCCTTCCGTTGCTGTTATTTCTGTACTTGAGTTTTTTATGTTTACATTGTTGCTTACTATTTTCCACATGGTTTTTGCTTTGTTGTCCGATTTTCGTATTAATTCGTTATGTTGGGTTTTCTTTTGTTCCGTTAATAGTGAGTTATACTTTAATTTTTTCGCTTTGTAGTGTTTTTCCCCATTTGGCATATAGTGCTGTAATACATATAGCACATCTAACTCGTGTTTACATTTTTGTATTTCGGGCGATGGTGTGGTTTTCTGTTTATGTTGCTTTTTTATTTTTTTGGTAATGGGCATGGTGCCATTCAGGTGGCATATTAATGTTTGTGTAAAAGTTTCCCACTTTGTGTTGGTGTCTGTTAGATTATATAAGTCAGTCCATGTTTCTTTAGCAACCATTTCTGTGAAAGTTTTTATGGTATTGTTAGTGATGCTTCTTGAATAGATGAATTCTGGTCTTTTATGTAACGCTATCTCTCCGTGCATTATTTGTGCCGTATGGTCTGAAATATGGGTGTCCAGAACAGTTGTGTTACAATTTTGAATATTTGTTATAATGTTGTCAATGCATGTTCGACTTTTCGCTGTTATTCTGGTCGGTTCCTTTATTAATAGTTTTAAGTTATATGCATTGAGGAGTGCTATTAATTCTGTAGAGTTTTTGGACTCAACTTTTGTGTTTATGTTCAAGTCACCAGTGATTATAAATTTCTCATTTTTGTTAAAAAGTATTTCCAATAAGTGTTCTAATGTCTCGAAAAAAACATCGATGTTTCCATCTGGCGGTCTGTATATTGTTATTATTACTATGTTAATACACAGTTGAATTGTTGTTGCTGCAATTTCTATTTCTTTTGGTGACGTTAATTTCCCGATATCGGTGTTTTGGCTGTATTTAATGTGGTCTTTAATGTATATTGCAACTCCTCCGTGATGTTTTGCTTGCCTGCAGAAATATGCTGCTAGAGTCAAGTTTGTAAGTTTTGGTATATTTATTTGATTATCTGTGAGCCAGTGTTCAGATAAGCAAAGAATGTCACATTGTTTTTCTTGTGCCAATTTGGTTATCTCTTGTATACTGGTGCTTAAGCATTGTACGTTTTGATGAATCAGGGTAAAACTTGATTGCTTTCTGGTACCTTTTGTTTTATGGTTTGTGTTCAATTGTGCTGGAAGTGTTTTCAGCGTATGCGGACTGGGTTTATTTGGTGATCTAAAAAAGAATTAGTGTTGTTATTTTGTTGGTTAGCTTGTTTTTGTTTGTGGTACAATTTGAAGTCAAATCGTTTATATCCGACTCCATTAGGCCAGAAATCTTCTTTGTACACTTCGTTTAGTAAGTCATAATTTACCCCTACCATAAAACATTTGTTTTGGTTTTCTTTGGTTGGCAGTTCTTCAATTGTTATCTCTGCATTTTTAAGTAGATCTTTTTTTCTCAAGTAGGATTCTATGTTTGTCGCTTGGACATCCCTTTTTATGCGTGAGATGTGCAACCACGCCTTTTTTTGAATCCCTGCAAAACTGTCATTTTCGTTTGTCTCATTACTTATTTGGGTTTTGTTTCGATTAAATCTTCTTTTTCTGAAATCAACTGTTTTAAAACCGTTGTCACTTTCTACCTGTTTCGTTTTATTGTTGTCTGTTTCGAGATTTATTATCTCATTCATTTTAGTTCTTTGTGTGGTCTCTAGCATCTTAGCATATGATATTTTATGTTCATTTTGTGTTATTTCTGTGGTTAAATTATTTTGAACTTTTAATTCAGGGTAGGCATTTGTGTGTACATATGTGTTACTTTGGTTGCCTGTCTTCGAGTTATTAATGTCTGTTGGTTTGGATTGCTTATCTACGTGTGATAGTAGGGGTTTATTTTTATTTACATTTTGTCCTCTGACCTGTTGTTTATTTTCCAGATCACGTATTTTCTGTTCTAGTATTCCTATTATTCTTAATTTGTCTTTAATTATTATTTCTTTGTCTGCAATTGTTTCATTTTTACCTTGGATTATTTCTCTTAACAGTGCCTTAGTTTCATCCTCGTCCTGGCTTGCGTTTACGTCGTCTTTATCACGTTTTTCACATTCGAAGCAGATAACTCTGGTACTGTCAATCACTTTTGGTTTTAATCTTGCAGCACAGCTTTTATGGAAGATACTTCCACATTTTATGCACACTAGATTTTTACTTTGCTTATCTTTGCAGCACAAATAGTATTTATCATTGGACATGAAAGTGGAACCCGCTTCCCACTCCGCCATTTTTAAAATGTCAGATATCATCTAGTACATGAGTCAAGGCGGTTGTACAGCTATAATCAGAACGAAAGCCAGATTGATTACTTGTAGTACAGTAAAGTTAGGGATTAAGCTCAACATCAAAAAAAAAAATTGGTAATAATTGAAATTTTTCCAAATAACCTCTCAGTTGAGCATCAAGTCGGGAGTATGCTAATGGGCCTTAAATCTTTAAATTCGGTGGGTTTATATACTTTAGGCAATGGAATAACTATTGCCTTTTTCCAGTCAGTTGGAAATTTACTTGTAATTAAGTATGAATTGATGGTATGTGTGATATAGGGTATAATGAATGGAGAGCAATACCTGACAATTAGTAGATTAATGTTATCTGCTTCGGTACTATTACTTTTTAATTTTAATTGATATAGTTCTTAAATTCTAAGGTTACTACGGAACCACTCCTTTTCAACGAAACCCTGCGATCAGGCAAAACCAATAGCTCCACCGGAATGTTTACCGTTAGTATAATGCGAAAGTACAGAATAGAAGACATCCCGGTGGAACTATTGGTTTTTCCTGATCGCAGGGTTTATAGTTGAGTATAGCAAATAGTAAACGAGTGGTTCCGTAGTAAGCTTAGAATTTAAGAACTATAATTGCTAATACGGTTGATTCTGTAATAAATGAAAATTCGAACGTAATAGTGTGTCCTGGGACATGATTAGTTAAGTATGATTTGCATAACTCTACAACTTTATCATTACTTACATAAGAAACAGCATTTATAAAAACATCAATGATTGCATCAGCATCTATGAGATCACTTGGGATAACACAGTTTCGGCTTTTTAGGATGTCTAAAGACTTTAGCTCTCTCCACATTACTTTAGGACTATTGTTCTTCAGAGTAAAGTCAAAATAGGCTTTCTTTTCATTCTTTACACATGTAGTAGCATTAGTATAATTACGTAACATTTTAAAATAATCCTAGTGAGATGGATTTTTAGTTTTCTCAAACCTTTGTTTAGCTTTGTTTCTAAGTGGCATGAGCAAATGAGCAGCCTTACATTATCAGTAATCCACGGAGCTCTATTCTTGGCGATTTTTACCGTTTTGATAGGAGCGTGAATATTTAAGAGTGAAAGTATGTTATCATTTAAATATTTGATCTTGCCATCCACGTCCACCAAATCATAAATAACCTGGAATGGTACTCGACTCAAATCTCTCTGGAAAAGATCTGAATTAAAATTTTTAAAATCTCGATATGTTTTAACTATTGGGCCGTTATTAAGGTCATTAATTGAAAATTCGCAATATATTGACTCATGGTCAGCAATATGTGCCTCTCCTATTCCAGAATCCGTTACCAGTTCGGTATCAGATACTAAAATTAAATCCACAAAAGACAGGGCCATTCTTGGAGCAGTTGCCGCCCAGGTGCGAACTAAATATTGCCGCTTTCAAAAATGAAAAAGCCGTTACCGTTAAGGGGGTCCGCAGGGCTCCCAGTTTGTCAAGGTCAAACTGCTTTAAAATGAAGGTGACACAAAATCTTATTTTATCTGATCTGGTAATTTGTAAATTCAGATAAAACCATAGCAACCATCATTGCTGTTAATTTTGCATAGTTACAAATTGTTATCGAACTTCCCTGAATCTCCTGCATATTTTTTTAAATTATAGTTGAGTATAGCAAATAGAAATAATTTATGTTATGTTGCCAATACTAACGAAGTCGAACGGAGGCGGACGTGCAACAAAGGTAAACAAAGCGTCGCACCGTCTCGTCCATAATCGTATAATAAAATATAAATAATAAAATTAAAAAATTTTCGGCGCAGCTAAAGGGTTGGCGTCCTGGTGCCTTGCACCACTTGCACCACCGGGTAGACACGGCCCTGACAATAGAACCAGTATTATTATGGTACCTTGTTGGTTCATTGATTATTTGTGTGAAACCCAAAACTTCCAGCATGGAATTAAAATAAACAGTGTTGGGATTATTTTCTAATAAATTAATGTTCATGACGCCAAAACAAATAATTTTATCAGTAATTACAGTACAAGAAGAGAGGGATTGCTCAAGTTCATCAGATAATAACTTATAATTGAGAGAAGGAGGTTTATAGGCAACACCAAGTTTGAATTTTACATTTAGAAACTCTATTCAAAGTTCTTCAATTATATCTTCTAGCCTCTCTCTACCCAAATATGGATATAGGCCTCCTTTCTACCCTCCCATTCTTTTCTGTCCTTTGCTAATTCTTGCCATTTGGTTCCGGCAGTTTTTCTTATTTCATCTACCCATCTCATCATTGGCCTGCCCACACCTCTTCTTCTTCCCCATGGTCTCCAATCCAATATCTTCTTACTCCACTTATCTGACATTCTGGCAACATGTCCAGCCCATTCCCATTTTTGTCTTGCTATTCTTGTTGCTATATCTTCCACTTTCGATCTTGCTCTTAACTATTCGTTCGTTTTTCTGTCTGCTAGAGTTACTCCCACAATTTTTCGCTCCATGGCTCTTTGCGCTACTTTCATCCTATTCATGATTGCTTTCGTAAGCACCCAGGTCTCCGTTCCATAGGTCATTGCAGGTATCACACATTGATTGAAAACTTTCGCTTTTAATTTTGACGGTATCGTTGTTTTCCATACTTGATTTAATTTTCCGAAGGCTGACCATCCTGCTGTAATCCTTCTGCTAACTTCCGCTTCTTGGTTTTCTTTTCCTATTCAATTATATCACTGGTGAGAATCAATTTAATCTTAAAATTATTACGAATATAAATGCATACACCCCCGCCCCTCCCAACTCTGTCTTTTCTAACAAGTTGGAAGTTATTTATAAAAAGAATATCATTACCTATATCTGGAGTTAACCAAGTTTCACTAATAGTAGAATAAATTATGTATTCCTCCTAATCATTTAGTTTAGATGGTACCTAGTGATTGACAATTAACACGAGCAGCCTTCATTGATTGGAGTTCCACTCACCTAAAAACCGAGAGAATTTTAAAATAAGATTTCTATGTTAATATATGTATATTATGTATACAGAAGAAAATAATAATAATATAAAAAAAAATAACTGCAAAGGTAATTCGCAAACAAATAAATTGAATACAAATAACCAAAATTGCAAATTTCTAACGGTGTCCCACTGACCCTGTGGCACTATTTTACCGAGATTATTTTTTGCAAGTCCTCTCTGCTATTTACGATACTTATTTTATTATTCTTCTTTGTAAAAATTTTTCCATCAGCAGACCAAACATTCTTCCTGGAAAACTCCTCAGTTGCTGAATTAATCAAGTTGAGCCTTTCCTCCGTTAGGTCTTCTTTTATAACAATTCCCGTGTTTTTCAAGCGATTTTTATTTTTTAAAACTTTTTCTCTGTAGCTGTAGGAAACAAATTTGATGATAATAGCTCTTAGACGATTACCATTTTTTCTTCCAACCCGGTGTGATCTATCAATATCATCAGGTTTTAATATGGTTTTCATTTTATCTTGGAATATTTTTAAAGCTATTTGATTAGTATCTTCTTTTGGAGTTTCTTGTACCCCAAATATTCTTAATTTGTTTCTTCTGGAATGCTGTTCGGCTGCTTCGTTTTTCATACGTAGTTTTATGTTTTCATCGTTCAGGTTGACCACATCATTTTCCAGCTTTTCAAGAGAAGCTTCCAGTTTCGTTAACTTTTCTTTTTGTTCGTCGAGTTTTAGATGCATTGCTTTTTCCACTGCAATAGTAATCGTAGTAACTAGGTTGATTTTCCACTCGTCGTTAAAAATGTTGTTGAGGGTGTCTTTAATTAAGTCTTTGTTTGCTCGGGTATCTGCAGGCATTTTGTATAGACTTTTATAAACTGTTACCACAAAATTTAACAAACAGTGGACACACACGCGTGCTTTCAGTTCGAGTGCTGCATCAATACTGAATATACTGAATATAGAACACATTAGTGAAGTATGTTGCAAACGATGTACGATATGAGACGCTCGGTATATTATTGAAAAGTAATAAGTTGATGCATATTACAATGGTGACTTCACCCTGCCTTGATACAAGCCAAAATTATTTTGACATGGAAACATGTGAACCTAATATTGAAATTAAAAATCTACCAGCTAATGAATAATATGTATCAACTGATCTAATTTAAAGTCATCGTCAGTGACCGATGGAATTAAAAGTCTTAACTAATAACAACTAATAAAAGTATGTAAATCTGTGTAATTGCTATTTGTTTTGTATTTTGTAAACATTTCCTGAATCACTGTATGACCTTTACATCATCGTTTGGTACGGGAACCCAACTATAATAATACATATGTAAATTCTATAGAACGAATTCAGTAAACATTAAACGCAGCTTAAAATGACCTTCTGGAAGTTCTCAGAACACTTGTACACACCAAGTTACTGCCTTCTTACCCTACATTCGCCAAGTTACTGATCACATATGTAGGATTCTCAAAAAACACAACATCGAAACCATCTTCAAACCACCTCCAAAAGTGTCTCAGACACTCCCTTCAGTAAAAGACAAACCGCAACCCCTGTCATTACACACACACACAAATCTGTGAATACCAACGTTGCTTGAAATCAGGTTTTCTCTCGCACTCAGCTGTTGCTGAATATCATCATGGCACTGGCCATAGGATCTTGTTTGAAAAACCTTCGATAATCGCCAGTGCTTCTTATTTTTTCAACAGGAAAATCCGTAAGACTATTGAAATCGGCAAGGCGCCGAACAACTTGAATCGCGACACTGTTTATCAGCTGTCAGACATCTGGAGCTACAAACGATGATGAAACAACTACATGAAAAATCTAAACAGGTCGGCTTGTACATGAATAAACAGAAGACAAAAATTATGACACATATTCAACAACCTCTCAATATCATAGTTGAGGGAAATTGCATTGAACAAGTGGAGACGTAGGTACACCATAACAACATAAATATGACCAAGGAGAATCAAGATGAAGAAATAAGTGTGCAAATAGCGTCAGGGTGGGCAGCATTTAATAAACTGTCTTAAGTTCTAAAATCCAATACGTTCCCAAGTCATCTGAAAAATAAAAGATTTGACACGTGCAGCTCGCCAGTAGACGTATCCCGATATCTCATGGCCCACGACATGCACGTCAAATTTGTGAAAGAGTGAGATGGAAGTCTAATAGTGAAACCTAAAAACATGCGGCACTCAGGAAAAAGCGCGTGAAATTTGAAATTGTTATCCTTATGAAATTGAAAATAAATACATTTATTAGCTGCCACCTACATTGCAAGTTTCTCAGCTTATTATAACATAAAGATAGGTTTTAACTAATAATATTTATTAATATTTATTTTGACTTTGACAGAACGAACTAACCTATGTTTTTAGGTTGAGTAGTATATGCGTTTTCTCTTTCTGTACTGAGGGCCATGAGATATCGGGATGTGTCTACTAACATGCGGTACAGAAACAATGACACTAATAAATACAATAGCCAGACAATTAGAAATAACGCAAAGGGAGATTGAAAGACGAATGGCGGGAATCACACTAAAAAATAGAAAAAGCTACTAGGGGATACGTTTAAAGAGATAATAGAAAAAGTAGCTGCACAGAAATGGAGCCGAGCAGGCCACATCGTCCGTGAAGAAGACAAATGGACTAACAAAATCGTACAATGAAGACCTCTAGTGGGAAAAATAAATGTCGGAAGACCACCTAAAAGATTGACAGACGACATAAAACACAGAAAAACAATGAATGAGACTTGCAAGAGATGGGAACAAATGGAAAGAAAAAGGGAGTAGTACATCCACTATTGGATCAGTAAAATCTGAAAAAGAAGAAGAAGAAGAAGAAGACATATGGAGGTCTGCCATCACTACTGGCTCCGCCCCCTCCGATACGTTTAACCGGTTACAGCGGGTATAAAATCGTTGCTTTCTTCTGTTCTTCTTCAGAAGGGTTTCGCCTTTGGCTTGTTGAGTTACCATGCCCTTCTTCATATTGCTAGGAGTTTTTCCTCTTGATGAAGCCTCTTACAAAAGTGGACGAAACGTTGAGTTCTTCTTTCTCAACAATGACATGGCCCCAACCCGAAAGACGTTCTTTTAACACTGACACTTATCGTGGAAGTCTTCGAATGCAGTAAAGATAATGTTCAAAGCAAATATCATATTTAAAAACAAAGTTTTTTAACTAATGCTTTCTATCTGTTTTGACATATTATAAGGGACTTCGGCACTAATACAAAAAACTGAAAGTTAGACGAGCAAAACTTGAAAGATTCATGCTCATAGAACGGACCCAATTCAAGGCAAAGATGACATGTAACCATAGACGTTGACCCATGATTTTCATTTTTTTATATAGCTGAAAACTCTTTGCAAATGATTGAAAAGACGATAGAATAGGCTTAAAAATTTCAAATAAAATTTTACTCGTAATAATACAATTAAAAAAAAACAACAAAAAGGTTTTATAATAATTAAAGAAGCAGCTTCAGCGCAATACTTAAAAAACATGTCAATATATTTCACACGTTCATCTACGGTAGGTAATATTACCATCAAAAATTTTGCTGAATGCGGAATTACAGTAACTTCAGTAATGATTTTGAGTATATCCATCTATTGACAGGGAATTTGCTATCAAGTCTTGTTAATGAGATCTATACTGCTCAAACTGGCCTTTCAAACGTATGAACTTGTTTTTATGTTAAACAACTTAGTAAGTTACTCAATCAATTAGTTCTTCGGCAAACTAATTTTCCAATCCAAGCAATAAGTTATAAATCAGTGGAGTCTTACCAATCTAATTTAATCGGCATTTGATTTAACCTAACGTTAAATACCATGAGATCAAAAAAAAAGATGATTCTGAGCAGGCCTTCACTAGTACAACACGATTGGCAAGACTGATTTTAAAATGTGGCAGTAGGTTAGAGGTTAATAAATGTCAAATAAATTAAAACACAAAACAGTATTTATTTAGGGAACAAACTGAAATCTAAGATGAATACATGTTAGAGTAGGTGTTCAAAATGTGATCCTTCACTAGTATTACAACGATAAACTTAAATAATTCTGGAAACAAGATTGCAAAACTGACTTACATTTGAAATGTCACTGTCACATTATAATTCATAGGCATTCTAGAACCAGTGTAGCCAATCGTGTTGTACTAGTCAAGGCCTGCTCAGAATCATTTTTTTTTTCGATCTCATGGTACTTGTAATACAAGCACAGAGCTATGCACGACGAGATGAATTAATCCACAAAGATCTGAAATTTAAAAGCCTAAACAAACGAGACTTTTAAAAATAGTTCCCCCAACTTCATTTAAACTTTCCTTCCAATTTCTCGGATTTACAGTGTGACTGGTAGATAAGCATTTTTATGGAAAAATTATTCACTACTTGCATTTAAATATACTTGAAGAAATTTCTATCGCCATTTTATTCTCCTTCTCAACTGTGAACTGTAGTTCAATCTACATATTTAGAAACTGTCTACGGAAGTTTTATTGAAAGAAAGATGTTTAACGATCGTTGTATAACTCCTTTTGAAGCGTAACCCTGGCGAATTTTAGTAATTGCTTCGAGACTTTGTTCTTTCTGAGCAAACAAGATTCTACTTCATGTGGGAGCAAGCTCTGATATTTTCAGATGTTTCACTCACATCTAAAATTCTCTAAAAGTCGTTCCTTGAGTGCACCATCTATTTTATTATGCTGTATGAAATACAATTTTCATTATCTAGTATGCTTTGGACATCTAGTTATTAGCCGGACTGCCCCTACCGTGTGTAAGATCTACTGCCTACCTTGTTGCTGCGCGTGCTCCTCTGATTCTTTTTTTTAATAACTTATCCTTTTGTTAATGTCATTCCAAATATCTTCCGTTTCAAGCATTTTATTAATTAGGGTTTCCTTTGTCTTTCTCTGTTCCACCTATCGCTGTAGAACAGAGTGCGATTCACCGTGTCGACAAGACCGCAGTATACACAGAGATTATCTTCCCTAAGATGCATCCGCTATAGGTATGCCTTGAAACAACCGTGTCCTGACAGTGTTTGTGTTACATGATAATTTAGTGTCCCATGTTTGCGCATTACCCAAAATACCCAATGCCTTAAATCGGGAATCAAGATTCTGCTTTCCAACTCCAGCCATTTTTGTTGCCATTTGTCACATGTGGTAGGTCTAGCACCCTTTTTTGTTATTCTTCCTTTGTGATTATATAGAATACTCCTTTGTTCTGCTAGTAATTCGATTGGGGGAATTGCTGCTAGTACATTGATGGCCTCCCCTGAGATTGTCCGGTACCCAGAGCATACCCTTAACAATGTTCTTCTTTGTACTTTTGCTAATGGATTTTTATATGCCGCCTTCCTCATAGTGCTGCTCCATATTTCCGCCCCATACAGGAGTTTTGATTAACTACTGATGCTGTGATTCTTCTTTTACCATAGCTAAAATTGTTCACGTTTGGCGTTAATTTCGCAAGTGCAGTGGCGGTTGCGTTTGCCGACTTGGCCGCTTTGTTTATATGTGTTTTCATCGACATGTTATTGTTGAATTCGACTTCTAAGTATCGCACTGTGTTTTTGACTTCAATCTTCGATCCTCCAATTTCTAAATTAATGTTCTTGAGTAGTCGACGACCCATTTCCTAATGCTTCCGTTTACTCCACTGCTAGTTGTAATTTCATACATTTAAATTTTTCACTTAAACGAGTGTTATATTAATATTTTTTTCTAAGTCCATCCTATAGTTAGCTGTACCTAGGACCGCCAAATCGTCTGCGTAGGCAATTCACGTTATGCCTTTAGGCTTGGCAATTTTCAAGATTTGATCGTAATATAAATTCCATAATATAGGACCGATCACCGATCCTTGTGGAACTCCTTGAGATAAATTTATATACTTATTGTCAAATATAATCAGCTTTCTTTCATTGCGATAGTTTTGGATGATGTTTATTAAATTATCACTAATTTTCTTCTTTTGCATTTGTTCAATAATTTGCCACCAAGGTGCGCAATTAAAGGCGTTTTTTATATCTAAAGCTACCATAACGCAATATTCCCTACTTTTTAGCTATCCTGTATGTGCCTTTTCGGCTATTCTTTTAACTTGTATCATTGCATCGATTGATGATCTACCCGCTTTAAATCCGAATTGGTAGTCGTGTAAACTTCCCTTTTCCTCTGATTCTGAAATGAGTCTTACTAAACATTTTTTCCATAACTACATAACAACATAAGTGCTTTCCCGCTAAAACAGGTTTAATAGACCTTAAGGATGTTTTCTGTGTATGTTAAATATCGATTGTTAAAACTCTAAATCCCAAAACAGTTCTTTGTCAGATAGATTAAACATACAGGGTGGTGACTCGAACACCCGAACATAGGGATTTAACATGTAAAATCATATTTTCATAATTTCCTGCTCCCCTAATTATTTTAGGTAAAAAAGCTTCAAATAAAAGTTTTAGAGCATAAAATTCTGCATCTGAATCAATAAACAAAATTAATTTTGCGTGCCTTGTAACCGCAGAAATTAGGTATGAAGACGACGTAAATCACCCCAAAAATAGCGAGAGCCATGGAATTCAAACAAAAATTAACAAATGTTAACGGTTTATCTGTCAAGTTACACTGCGTTAGTTTATTTTTATTATTACTTGTAATTACTGTTAAAGTGAAAATATGGCCAACAATTATACAATAAGTGAAAAAAATCAATTTTTAAAGTTATTTTACAGTGGTAACAGTATAAGACAAGTGCGAGATCTATTTGCGAATTTATATCGTCATATACCAATTCCGTCGACATCAACAATCCATACCATCATCAATAATCAAACAAAATATGGGTCAGTGTTCGTCCCTTGCAAGAGTTGCACTAAAAAACAAATAAATATTGCATCAGAAGAAAATATTGAAGCTGAAGATCATAACGCTAACGAAATCAATGTATTAGCTGCGGTACCAAATAATCCGAATGTGAGCCTCAGAGAATTTGGATCTGGATTAGGTTTGCACCACACCACGGTCCTAAAATTATTAAAAAAACACAAAGTTAAATCTTTTAAATTTTCCGCCCACCATGAAATTTGACAGATAAACCGTTAACATTTGTTAATTTCTGTTTGAATTCCATGGCTATCGCTATTTTTGGGGTGATTTACGTCATTTTCATACCTAATTTCTGAGGTTACAAGGCACGCAAAATTAATTTTATTTATTGATTCAGATGCAGGATTTTATGCTCTACAACTTTTATTTGAAGCTTTTTTACCTAAAATAATTAGGGGAGCAGGAAATTGCGAAAATATGATTTTACATGTTAAATCCCTATGTTCGGGTGTTCGAGTCACCACCCTGTATATAGATGATATTATATTTAAAAGGATGTTAGTATTTTAATTATGTAATTATTCAATTATTTAATTTATTTATTTATTAATTAGATGAAGTTAATGTTGATTACAATAATTTGTTGTTAAATGAATTCTGCAATTTTAATTAAAATAAAAAAATGTAAAATAAAAGAATCTTTTTTTTTAATTTTACATTTATTGCCAGATCAGCAAATATTTTTGTTATACATAGCAGGGATGTTACATATGATGTACTTAATAGAGACCAATATAAGGAGGCTATTTAACTGCCTCGGTGAACACTTTACAATAACAGTTTCAGTGATTCTCTATATCAGCTAATATAATGTCCTGGGGTAGCTGACGTTGGAGTCTTATATGGATCTGTGTTCTAAACAGGAGTAGTTCGTAACGAACCGGGCCACTACATTCGCTTGAGTTGGTTATAAAAGAATCTAGACAGACAGCATTAGAATAGTTTGATTGTTGAGAATGTTATGTAACTATTATGAATATTTTGTAACTACGAATATATATTTTAGCTTGTTTTTTTTTTGAAAAGATCCCTGTTCCCTGTCACGAATTGTTGGACCATGTTCAGATTGGTCGATTTACCGAATTGGGGGGGGGGGGGGGGTAAATACTACTATACCACAATTTTCTGCTTGGAGAAACGTTTTTATGAATAAGGTTTTGTGAATGAATCCCGCAGTGTCTACGATTGGAGCAAAAAATTTTTTAAAATGATTAAAAGTTATCTTTGGCGACGTGCTCTGCAAAGATAAAAAGATACCAGATAACCATGCAGGAACGAGAATCTTACGTTAACACGTTTGAGACTACATGTACTAAACCTACCTTTCTTTGGGTCCCACTTCCACTCCTCCCCATCCCTGAACTACGAATAGATTAACAATAATACAAATTCGGAACAAGCTCAAGTAAGGTTATAAAAATATCTCTATTCTTTCGAATGAGTTATGATCTTGTCGCTTTGTAAAAATTACATGTGTATTATCACTGTGCTTTGGACCTTGTTCATTAATTAGTTTCTTACGTTTTGCTCTTCCTTATTTTAGTAAATTATCATAAATTTCTCAATGGAAAGCCTAAGACACAAGGTGGACTTGCCGTCTTCGTTAGTACAGACCACTATATACAGGGTGGCTCTTCTTAAATGTATCATGCCAAAGTTATTCAGTAGTATAGAAATTATAGAAAAATCAACTAATATTACAGCAACAACATCCTTTCCCAGGCAGCAAGGTCACGTTACATTGACGTCAATTTTTGGTCATTCGACTGACTACATTGACGGAAATTTAGACGTTATTATGACGTAAAAAAGACGGCCTAATGTCACAGCCCAACTGACGTCATATTTTTACGTTAATATGACGTCATATTTTTACGTTACTATGACGTCACTAACGACGTTGTGTGGTTCCTCTCTATGACGCAAATTTCACGTTATTAAGTACGTCACCTGGACGTCACAATGACGTAAACTGAACCCAGTGGTGTATTTATGGGGGGGGGGGGGATCTAGACCCACCCCAGAGACCCAACTGAAATTTTTTTATAATTAAATACCGTTTAATAACGTCCCCCCTAAAACCTAAGTTATGGTATTTAATAAAATTTAGGTCATAATATGCTTAATTATACTCCTATATACGAAAATTTTACCTGTTGCACTTCATTCAAATAAAACTTATCTATAAATTTCACAGAACTCGCGTAGATACCCATCTTACCTATCTCAATATCCAGTTGGACCCCCCCCCCCCCAGAAACAAAACTTAAATACGCCACTGACTGAACCTAATACAAACTATATACATTGCACTAAAAATAAAAATTTCTGTACAAATCAAAACATTTATTAAAGGAATTTGTCATTAACACATTACTATAACATATTATTAAGTATAATACTTCAAATAAACTGGAGAAAATTTAATGGAACAATAACTATAACCTATAATAATATTTTATAAAACATAATTAAAAAGAAACTGTGGAATGTATTAATGGAAATGATGCATAGGCTTTATTGTATGGAAAAACAAGACATTTTGCAAGAACATCGGTAATATGCCATGTTTTATATTCATCCAATTGGTTTGAGACAAGGAAAATGTCAAATTTAATTGATTCAAATGGATACACAAACAAAGATGTATAATTAGAGAATTGCTTACCAACAATGAAAATATCATCAGCGTTTTTGAGACTGGCAATAATATTATGAATTTGCACCACCGCTGATCCTGTTACAAGACAATAAGAATCACAGGCTGAGTATGCATTTATTGAAATTGTAAAATTATCAGAATAAAGTTTTTTAAACTGGGTATAATTAAAGGAAACTAAAAAATCCGCTGGTAAAGGTCCAGAATTGTGTACTATCTTGGGTCCTTTGTACACTGAATCATTAACATTGCCGTTAGCAAATGAAAAATTTATTTCTCTTAATCGTCGACACAATTGCTGCAGAGGTTTTGTAGGAGACTTAATCAAATGCTTTAGTTGACCCAGATAATTTTCAAACGGGAAACAAGAAACATTATCAAGGGGACCATAATTTTCAGCATCATCTGCGAGATGCGTAAGCATGTGAACATTGTAAATTAAAAATTCAGAACCATACAAAGTTTTGGAATGTTTAATGAATACATCTAAAACTTGCTTTGCAACCTGCGAACCGAAAGTATCGAGATTTTTTTTAGATAATAATATTACAAAACCACAATGCAAGAGCAAAAAATTTTCATAAACTGCAATATCTACAACATTTTTTAAAACAATCGGACCCACATATAATAGAAAAGTCCTGAATTCAGTTGCTTTCCAACGATTGAGTTCTGCTAGTGTTCGAGTTTTTCTGTTAAATTCTACAGGTATGTGGAATTTCAGAGTTTCTAAATACCTAGATATTTCTTTCACCTTATAGCTAGGTAATCTTGTTTTCAACGGCCCACCAACCCAATAATTTATTAATTTGCGCATCACTCCTAAGCACCCATTATGCATGTAATCAATAGGAAACTTACTGACAAGATCAATTGGAAGTTCAACTAATGGCGAAACGCCAACGTGATGTTCTGCATCCAATTGTAAACGAAATGTACTATCTGTTCGTTTGGGTGCCAAAATTCCTTGCAAAACCATTCTACTATTGATAGACTCCCCAGGTTCAGAACATCTCTCGCAACACGAGTATCCACAGTGCATTTTTATGCATTTTAAATAGGCTCTGGCTGGTGCGTCGCACATAAAACTATGAATATTTATTGAATATATTTTATTGCAAAATTCAAATCCATCATTTAGCAAACCGGATAACTCGCGAACAAACTCTTGTAAATAAAGATTCAATGGTAATGGTTTCGAATTTCCCAAAAAGACTCCAATTACAAATGGTTCACTCCTGAAACCAGCAATTTTTCCCAAGATAGGCCAGAGCTGCAAGTTTTTACTGTGAAAAAGTGGAAGTCCATCAATGTTAAAAGTAAGATTAATGATATGGTCAGTAAATGTAGAATATCTCTGAAGAAACCCCTTTAAGCAATAATTAATCCCAAAATACACAAACTCACCTGATTCTAATTGTACAGTGTCAATCTGAGAAGGTGTTTTTAAAAGAGTTCGACTATCTAAAGGCAAATCTGGGTGATATTGATGTAAAATATGCAAGAGACTTGTAAGGTTTGAATGGGAAACGTGACCAGTTATTGCCCAATGCCTAAGTTCTTCTGAAAAACTACAATTATTGGATACAACAAGTTCAGGACAATCAGCTTTAGTAGTTTCATTCAGGGTATTTGGTTCAATATTAACATCAGTGTTTACATGTATCAATTCAGATGGTTGGTTTTCACTTTGATTTTCAGCGGAGTGAGGTTCACTTACATCATTTACTAATGAACAAGTTTGGATACTATTACTAATGTTATTTACATTATCTATACATGTTTCTGTGTGAAAAGAATCATTTTCAACAGTAACACTTTCCACAGCTTCTGCAAGCCTCCTGTACATCTGTCGGGGACCAACGAGTTCTTTTCTGCGACGCTTCATTTTATTTTCTTCCTTTGGCTTGAAGATCAGCCTTGTGGCGTTGTGGTGAGTGTTTCAACCACACTTTGATGTTGTCCTCAATGTCTCGTTCAGTGCTCTCTGGGTGTTTCTTCTTTACAGCACCTAGTTAAAACAATCAAATTAAAAATAAAAAAACTTTCATACTCAAATCTACTAACCAACTACAACAGTATTTAGACATAAATCAGCAAATGCCTTCTTTTTTCCCTTGCCACGATAACTATAAAGTGACGCCAACTCATTGGTAAGACATCTTTTCAAAATATTATTCGTTAGAGACGTGATATCTCTTCCTCCCAAAGTGGATAAATATGAAGACTGAAAATGTTATGTTTTATCCAAATGACAATCATGATTATTGGTATATATTTACCAAAGCCAATGAATTTTCTCGATCAACAAGAAAGTTTTCAAGCACACTTAATTCCTCTTCTTTCTTAAGTGGCAATGTGACGGGGATTTCAGGCAAATTAACAGCATTTGAAACTGAATCCTGTTTTCTTAAATGCTGCAAAATTTGCGTGTTTTGCGCTTTGATCTGTTGTAGCAGATCAACTATCTCTTTATTTAAGAAGCCTACAAAAATTACAATCATTAGAAAAACATACCTATCTAATACAGAAAAATTCAATAAGAGAAATATGATCAAAATCTTTTTTTACATACCTTCTTTGGAAATATCCTTTTCAATGACTGATACGCTTGGTGTTGAACATGAAGATGGTGTTTTCTGTGTTGTCATCTGCTCACCTAAAATAATAAAATATTTAAATATTGAGTCAGAAAGCAGTTAGATTTTGAACAATTACCATCTATTCCAGTGATATATGAGGTCCTTAATTTTTTAATGGGTGGGGGACGTACATGTAACTCGTCTGATTCTTCATCATCAGTATAATCAGCGAGTTTTTTGGCAACATGCTTTCGTTTTGGTCTAGATTGTTCCTCATCCACTTCTGACTGCAAATCTGATGTCACTTCAGCCTTTTTTATTTTTTTTAGAGCCCTCTCATAGTCATCTATGTAAAAATAAGAGTGAAACCAGTGCCAAGAACTTTAAATAAAACAAATCAGAGCAATTAAACAGATACTAAACTTACCATCTTCAAAAAGTTTTCGTGCAATTTTATAAACACCCCATGTATCCTCAATGGGTAATTCTGCGTTTTTGAGGGCCTTATAATATTTCTCTTGATTTTTGTGTGGGGGCCAAAGCACCTCTGTTTTTCGTGGCGTTATCCACTTATTACTAACAACAGCGATACCACCCCCATCACTGTCTTGGAATTCAATTCCTACGAAAGCCATAATTCCTACTACAACAGTTTGAGTATTTTACATTATTTTAACAAAGAATTTGCAAGCCAAACGCTATAGTCCAACCATAAGAATTAAAAGCAGTTTTTGACTGTCTTGTGAATGTAGAAAGTCAATGTAGACGGTGTTTTAAACACATTGCAAAACGTTTTTGAGGTTATGATAGATTAATTGTAAGTAAGTAATAACCCTTTGCACTAAACCTATGGAGGGCACTAAACCATTTAACTTACGTTATATTATACAAAACATAAATATTACCAATTATTTTAAGGGTCTTGGAGATCTTTATCAGGCTTAATAATAGTGGAATTTGGTTGGATTGTTTCTGCAAAGTGCAAACATGTGACATCATGCATGTGACGAAGATTATTAGTCCTTATTCCAAGACCCATAAAATAATTATCAGTAAAAGATAAGAAAAAAAACCTTACCTGCTTTTTAAAAAAGAATCGTTGAAAAGAACGTACACGTGCTAAAATGGAAATGCCCGAAATGGAAGCGGGAACCGAACAAACAACGAACGAGACGCAAGCAACGAGTTAAGAATATTCTTAACTCGTTGGACGCAAGGCCTGGAGGGGAGCAACCAATCGGATGAATTCACTGATGACCGCTAAATTTGAAACGTTTGATCACAAATGTGTTGTATAATTACCTTGTAATGAGAAATTGTCAATAATAATTATTGATAATAAATGTTATTACCTAACTCTTTGCAGATTCGAAATAGAAAACAGATTGTAAAATAACACAAACCGAGCAAACAAAGTTTTAAATAAATTTGGATCTAAAAAATGTGTAGCACTGTCGCAAAATCATCGTCGTTACTTATTAGCTTCAAGTTCTATACCATTAGATAAAAAAATTATTTATTGCAAAGTGTGAGAAATTCAATCTATTAATTTTGTAATGACGATTTTGGGACGTATTTAAGTCGTCATAATTTTCACGTTTTAAAATGGTCATAATTATGACGTCAGTATACACGTCACATAATGGTCATATGACGTTAACGACCAATAATGACCAAAAATTGACGTCAATATAACGTCACCTTGCTACCTGGGTTATGACAATATTAGTTTTTTAGTACTTAGATCTTTTGTTTTCGATTTTGCTAAATGCATTATTACATGTATCTCTGATTGAATTACAGCGTGCTTCGACCGTAACCGTATATCCCAAGAGTTGAAACGTTTTCTTAAATATGCTATAAAGTCATCTTTCAGATCTGATTTAAATCACCAGCCTTTTCTTCCGATGTGGGCTTCCTATATCTACCGTATCTTGATCTATTACGAATTCTATGAACTGGTGGTCACTTAGAGATTCTGTCTCTAAGACTTGCCAGTTATTAATGTGTCCTTCTAAGGTCGACTTATATAGTGTATGATCTATGTATGAAAACTAGGTCTGTCTCCAGTATTTGCCACCCGTAGATCATGAGATTCAATCCACTCTATCAATATTTCGCCTCTTCTATCTTCGACATTGGAACCCCATCTCCAACTTTTAGCGAAGTCCCCACATACATATAATAACCTTGTTTTTTCTCTCCGTGATATCGTTTCCTAATTTGTTAAGATATGTTTCAAATTCTGTTATATTTACGTTAGGCGAAAAGTAACACGTATACATAGGGTCCAATCGGTTGTTAGTATCCAATTATATCCGTCACCACTACCACTGTCATAAATTTTGGGGTTCCTGTTCAGTTTCCTTATTGCCGTGTCCGTGTCCATAGATTAACATTTATTAACTTTTTGTTTCGTTCTGTAATCGAGATTATATCAATGTTTCTTTCTAGTACCGTCTTAAGCGTTAGATCATGTGCAGCATAAACCCTATTTGCGTTAATATACAGGACTTTGATCATGGTAGGTGTTTTGAGTGCCTTTTTTTGTTGTGGTATCCGTTATTTGGCTTTGTACTTCATATATTTACTGTCCTGAAATAACACCACCTGATCATCTCCAAAATGATGATCATGAATTTGTATACCAATATTCCTACAGTGACGTTGCCATTATGTTAGAGCCTTTTGCAAATACATCTTAAATAAAATAGGAACCAAATAATACCTTTGTCTTTGTCCTTGTAACAGTGAATGTTTCTGATAATGTTGTTCCGATCTTAACTTGACTGATAATATCCGTATATAGGTTTCTTAACACTCTGATATTGTACGCTACATTTACATCTGCATTTTTCTTTATTATTATTATTCTGTCGTATGCTTTGCATAGGTCTACAAAGGCCAGATGTATTTGCAGGCCACACAGTCACACAAGTCTTTCTCTAAAGTATGTCGAAGGGAAAAGATATTGTCCATACAGGACCGTCCAGCTCGAAATCCACCCTGCTCTTCTTCATCCATAAAATCTGCATTTATTCTTGAACTTTTACTTTAGCATGTACCTGTCCTACAGAAGTTAACACTGTAATGCCTTTGTAACTTTTGTATTTGCTTTTACTGCCTTTTTTATGAAAGTTTGAAATATATCCATTTCCATTCTTCTGTTATAGAAACACACATTAAACAGCTTTGTTGAATATTTGTTTTTAATTAATTTTTTTTAAATTCTCTTCAGCTTCTCCCAGGTCCAGCCGCATTTCCACTTTATATATACTACTCGTATATATTAACCCTACCAGCCTTGCAGGCTCAGGGCTTGGTTGACTGCTTTTCGCCATTCTTTTCTGTTAAGCGCCTTTTCCCTCCATCTTGTAGTACCCATATGGTTTAGGTCTTCTTCTGCCTCCTTTCTCCATGATGCTCTTGGTCTGTCCTTCCTTCTCTTTCCACCCAGCTCACTCACTACTATTTTCTTTGGCAGGCGTCCTTCTGTCATCCTCATCAAGTGGCCCATCCATGTTACCCTTTGCGCTTTCTCAATACCAATTATGTCTGGTTCATTGTACAACTCCCTTATTTCTTGATTTGACCTTCTTTCCACTTTCTTACCGCCATAAATTTTCCGCTTTAAAGCTTCTTTATTGTATTCTTAACTTCTTCTGCTGTTATTACTTTTGGTTCCCCTTGATTTGGACATTCATTTTCATCTTCTATATTTTCTAAAAGGCCTTTTCTTTAAACGGCATGCGATAACAATTTACCTATGTTTTTTAGTATTAGCTGTAAACTTTGTTTTTTTTTTCGTTCTTTGGTAGTTTGTTAATACATTTCCAAGATTCGCCGCACTTGGTTTCCCACATCCGGTTTCGATCTTTAGTTTTGTACTTTTTAGTTTCTATATTGTAACGTAGTGAGTTAGGGCTGTATAATATAATAGAAGTTAAATAACCAATGATGGTAGAGTCTTTTACCCAGCTACGCTACGAATGTTTTACTTAGCTCTGCGAGAAGGATCTTTCATTAAAAGTCTGTGTCAACTAACATAACATATATTGTTCAATTCTTCTAAGTCTGTTTCACAAACAGTATTCAAGTTAAAGGTACGTATAAACACTTAGACAGATTTCAAAGACATATTCCAAACACTTATATAAAATAATTTAAATTCAGAAAGCAACAGTTCATACAAAATCCTAAGTCCAAAGTATTGACAGATCTTACTTTTAAATACAAATTATAATAATCTTACATGACCATCAGCAGATGCATCTTCTAGAAAGGGTTCAGCTTGGAGAGACCGCTTCAGCGAACTGACTTTTCACATAAAATGCGGCAGCTATTTATACTCCAAAGGGACACCTTTTTAAATACCTTAATGCATTAAATGGAATTCTTTAGCTATTAGAATATTATCAATGTAATAATACTCTAACTTAAATTACTTTACATATCAAATTACATGCATTAATGCATTTAATGACATCCTGTAGATATCGTATTACGTTGATAATACTCTAATTTAGATTCCAGATCACTTTAAATATCGAATTACATACAAATATCTTCTCTAAATGACTTGTGGTTTTAGATAACATATTTTATGTCATACTCGTTTCTAAAGCAACGTTTTTCGGACGATTTATAGGACGAAAAGTGACACTTTAAAGTGCTAGTATCATTTTAAAGTCCTAGAACGAAAAGTGTCACTTTTTGTTCTATAAATGCTCGTTGCTAGGAGATATGAATTGTTGCGCCTTAGATTAGTTACTTAAAACTAATGCTGCTACAAATTGCTGGAGATTTATTTTAATGATTTAACAACTTTAGAAACAGTATGACATAAAATTATGTATGTACCTCAGACGAAAAGTGTCTTTAAGGTACTCGCAAGTAATTACGGCCTCGGCTACCCGCCTCGGCCGTAAACAACTTGCTCATACCTTAAAGACTTACTTTTCGTCCTAGATACATAAAATACTATTATGATGTCGTTTCTCATTTACAATTTATTACACTAGATTATATACTAATTTACAAATTCCTCTTTTTATTGCAATGCACTTTATCATGTTTTATGTCTCCACATTTATGACCGTGAGTCATACTTGACCTATCAACTGCGCTTTATCACATTTACCTCCCACCACTGAAAGTTTGTCACTAAACTTTTGAAAACGAGAAATAGAGAACTGGAAAGCGTTGTTGATATATCAGATTTTATTAAGAATGTAATGTTAGTTGGTTTTCTTATATTTTCTAAACTATCGAATAATTTTTTCATGATACACCCGAGCGGAACCACCCTGTATTGGCTAGGTTCCCCTGGCTCGGTAACGGATCAGGAAAATTAAATTAATTTTAAATAAATGCTACAAATATAATATGATTGAATTGAAGTGATTATTAAAATACAAAATGTTACCCTTAAAAATGCATTTTCTTATCGTAGGTAGGTAAGTGAGATTTTCTTACTGGTAAACTCAGGAATTATTCTAACACATTTTCCTCAACCTTTAAATTATCTAAATCAATCTTAATTTCATCAACAGAATTTTTTTTAATAAATTTACCTATGGTTGGTGATTTTTCACAATCACACATAAGTTAAAAATCGATCTTCAAGGTCGGAGGGAATTCCACTACCTTGTTTATTACGTCGGTGTTGTTGGGCCTCCCGATTAAAATTTGCCTGACTAATTGTGTAGTATTTATGACCTGAGGTTCCTCGGTGCGAACATACCTCACCTCCCAACAGCACTTATATCGGCCTTTGCCGCGGATGCCGTAAACATCCGCGACGCGTACCCCGAATGGACATATACGCCGAAATAGATATTCCGCAGCCGCGTGCCGTGCGGTCATTTCCTCTGGATTATTATAATTGTCACTAGGACATACTACTAAAACAGGAAACACGAGTCCATGTTGATATATAGGATTCTGATGTGGCCGTTGACGAATATCAAGAGCCATTATAAATATTCCTCCAGAATCAAACCTAACATGTTCTATTATCTATTATCTATTATCAGAAACACAGGAAATAAACCAAAGATGCTAAACTTTCTCTAACTAGTTTATTCTCCTTTGAAATAAACTCTCAAGCACAGAACATTAAACCTTTACTCTCGAGCAGAATGATTAATGGTGGATTCAAGGAGGCAGGGTCTGCCAAGTGGGATATGCCCCGCAGCTCCACCAAAATGTGACGTAGTGAGTTAGGGCTGTATAATATAATAGAAGTTAAATAACCAATGATGGTAGAGTCTTTTACCCAGCTACGCTACGAATGTTTTACTAAGCTCTGCGAGAAGGATCTTTCATTAAAAGTCTGTGTCAACTAACATAACATATATTGTTCAATTCTTCTAAGTCTGTTTCACAAACAGTATTCAAGTTAAAGGTACAGATAAACACTTAGACAGATTTCAAAGACATATTCCAAACACTTATATAAAATAATTTAAATTCAGAAAGCAACAGTTCATACAAAATCCTAAGTCCAAAGTATTGGCAGATCTTACTTTTAAATACAAATTATAATAATCTTACATGACCATCAGCAGAGGCATCTTCTAGGAAGAGTTCAGCTTGGAGAGACCGCTTCAGCGAACTGACTTTTCACATAAAATGCGGCAGCTATTTATACTCCAAAGGGAAACCTTTTTTAAATACCTTAATGCATTAAATGGAATTCTTTAGCTATTAGAATATTATCAATGTAATAATACTCTAACTTAAATTACTTTACATATCAAATTACATACATTAATTCATTTAATGACATCCTGTAGATATCGTATTACGTTGATAATACTCTAATTTAGATTCCAGATCACTTTAAATATCGAATTACATACAAATATCTTCTCTAAATGACTTGTGGTTTTAGATAACATATTTTATGATGTCGTTTCTCATTTACAATTTATTACACTAGACTATAAACTAATTTACAAATTCCTCTTTTTATTGCAATGCACTTTATCATGTTTTATGTCTCCACATTTATGACCGTGAGTCATACTTGACCTATCAACTGCGCTTTATCACAATATTTTGTGTTATATAATTATTTTTTCTTGCATATCCTTGATGTTTTACCATTTATGATATGCTTCCTTTTTGTTTTATATTAGTTTCTCCACTTCGCTCCACCAATACGCCACTTCTCTTCGTTATATACGAGGTTTGGAATTTAACAATGAATTTTATTGTTTTTATAAATCAAGATTATTCCCGTATCTCAAAATAGTTCCCTTGGGCAGCTACACAACGATGGATGCGTTTTTTCCATTGCTCGTGGCAGTCCTGGAAGGCTTCTGCGGGAATGCCTTTCAACTACTCGGTTGCACTCTTCTGGATATTATGCAAAGTACCAAGTACCCTTTCAAATAGTTTTTCGGCCGAAGAAATAAAAAAGAGCCACAGGGACTGAGGCCCGGCGAATAGGGGGGTTGGGGAACCACAGGAATGCTTTTTCTGCTTTTGAAGTTGAAGGTCTTCGCTCACGAAGTTCGTCTTCCACTTCTTCTCGGCCCTCTAGAAAGGCATTGTGCCATCTGAACACTTGTGTCCTGGATATGTAGTGTTCTCCATAAGCCCTTTGTAACTTTTCATAAGTCACGGTAGCGCATTCGCCAAGCTTTACACAAAATTTGATAGCACAACGTTGCTCAAACAGAACTGCATTTCAGACGCTCTCTTCAATCGCCTAGCAACTGTAAAAAGTTCAAACTTACATTGAGTCTACGGCAGGGGTTATTCTAACCTCGTATATTTTTATTTATTTGTAAGCTTTGTACTGCTGCTTCATGGGTCCTCTACTGGATTGTACAGTACAGTGACATTTTTGTTGCTAATCTCAATTTATACAGAAATACATTTAATTCCTGTTTTACCGTTTCAAGATTATACTGTGGCTCTTGGACTTTTACTTCGCCTTTTCTTCTAATCTCAGTAAAAGGTGGTCAGTTCAACATTCTGCTCCTAATTGTACTCTAACATGATAAATGACAAATCAACTTTTTTGTTTTAGTATTCTATAGTCAATTATCGGCTGGAGTTGTCTCGTTTACTGTACCAATGTTATTTAATCTAGTTATTTAATACTTTAGGGCTACATTTGTGATACAATTTACTAAGCATTTGCACGTTCTCGCTTTCTAATAATTCTCTGTACTGTCCATTTACCTTACTTCCTTTCTTCCACCCTGTTCTCGTGTCGGAATCCCCCACCAAAATGTATTCCTTTCGAGTTTCTATGCTTTCTATTAGTTGTTATGGGGTTGTCATAAAACGTATTTTTTTCTTCCATACTGGATTTCCAGTGAGTGCATAGATCTCCAATTAACTTTTCGTCCACTCTTATTATTCTGTCTGTTACCGCTTCCCCATGGCGTTTTGTCTTTTCTGTTTTTTTTTTCTTCTTATAGCTGTAGATACTCCTAGTTTGCTCTTGGTTGTTATTTACTCGACTTCATAAATGAAGTTAATCTTCTATTTCTACACAGCCATTTGCCCTTTTTAATCAGTTCGATATCCATTTTATGTTTTTGTAATTCTTGCCAAAAATCCTGCTACTTCATAGTAAGTATTTGGTTGTTGCATGACACATTTCCCTAGTATTAAAAGGAGGATATAACAAAGTTCACGGCGCCAAGTCGTTTAAAAATGTCACCCTCGTCAACGTCCTTAAAAGAAGGATATGACACAATGTAGCGACAATTTAACTATAGAATTAATAATAGAAAAATTATCGTTACAATCAATGCCGGGTGGCCTACTAGTCCAGCTAGGGCACAAAGTTCTAATAAAATAATGAAACACAATGGCAACAAAAATGTATCTATTAACATAAACAAAATTTACATAGAAAAATTCTTGAATATCAAAAAAATTACCAGGTACAAAAATTAACACAATTTGATTACTTAAAAATAACATAAAGGGAATACCGTAAGTAATAAAGATCAGGATTAATTTAACTGAAGTAAAATAATAAACTTTAACACCACACCAATTCGATCTTAATTACTTCCTGGAAATAAATAATCAAAAATAAATTGAAAAACCATATATACAAAATAATTAATACTAACAAATAACACTTACTAAATTACAAATCCGATAACCAATATAAAAATCTTCCTAAATTCTTAACTTCTCGAATAAAATGACTTCGGTGATAAAACGACTTGGAGAACGGATTGTCAAACCAAATGGAACCAATGGAAAATTCCATAGGAAAGTTACCAGATGCTTACTGCACAAAATGGAGTAGAAACGCCATTTTAATCTTCAAGCATTCAAAATGGAAAAAAAACAGCTAACCAAAAATTAGTTAAAATGCGTTGAAACAATGGGCTAGAATAAAAAAGGCTGCAACCGCAGTTCAGAAATTAGTTAGGGCTAAGCAGATAAAATAAGAAAAAGAAAAAATTGCTCACCAATAATTGCCTTTTAAAATCGGAAAAATTGAGGGCTTAGAATCCAAAATCCCTATTTAATATTTCTAGAAAGAAATAGGACTCAATCTTCACCATTTCCCATATAAAGATTTCCAAATTAGGAATTTACTTCAAAGAATCATCGATAAAATCAACGATGTGAAAAATACAGCTTGACTCTTCAAAGTCAAGTTGAACAGTCCCTCAAAATCAAACTTCGCGCAGCGAAACGGAAAATTTCCCAAGCTCACATAAGTTAAAGTGCAGCAACGATAAAATAATCGAAAGCACGCATTCGAAGAACTTTTGGTTTTTAAAGAAATAAAATTTAAATAAATTTAAAATAACTCCAACCAGATATACCCCAACTACTAATTGTAGTAATTAATTCTCCCCCCTCCCCTCAATACATACAGGAATAACAAAAGGAAAATAAGTAAGATAAAGAATAAAAAAATAGGTAGTATTTAAATTACTGAAATTATTCAATTAATATTAACAAACATTATTAATTAATCTATCGCACATAAGATCTAAATAGCGCGCCGCTAGATTAACCAATCTCTACAAACGCAACTAGTGTTTTTAATCCAATCAAAATTGACAATCACAACTAATCAAAAACTACAGTAATTCAAATAGAAATTAATAGAAAATCAGGATTGGGATATAGAAAAACATCTACAAAACAATCACAGAAGAAGGATTAAAAGGATACTGGTTGAATTAAGGATAATAGGTAAACCCAGGCACGGTTTAACTATGAAAATGTTTTCAAATGACAGAGACATAAAGATAATATGCAAAAATAAGCAAAATATCGCGGTAATCAAGACTAACACAATAATACGAGGGAAATTACCCTTTAACATAAAGGAAACATAGGGCTAAATAATTATAACTGATAGTAGTTATAAAAAATAAATGAATTAAATAACAATTCACAAAAAAATGTTACAACAAGTAGAAGAAGAATGACCGATATTCACACTTAGTTTACGTTTACGTTTTCCAATGTTCCAAGTCTATGTCCGAGACTTAATTTGGGAATTGTTAGCATTTTTTCTAGATTGTACGGATTCTGGAGTATAGGCCCAATGTTCTAATAGCCTAACAGGAAGACCAAGTGATTTTTGTTCATGATTTTCTTCTATTGGATTGGTTGTCTTTCTTGACTAACGAGTCAAATCTACCTTGGTTCTTTCATTTCCTAGACCTTTGTCTTTCTACTTTTATCATTCTTGAAAACCTTTGACCGTTTTTCACCATGTAATCCTAGGCAGGGGCACCTACTGGGTAGTATCATACTGCACAGGCGAACCCAAGTTTTTAGCGAAGTTTGTCAAAACAAAAAGCAATTTGAGGTAAATAATTCAAAATATTATCACTACTTACGTTTAAAATTTAGGAATTAAAATGAGAAGTAGTGTAAACGTAGGTGAATTGTCCATCTTTACCATCATCAAGCAAACAGGTGCAAGAAAATAACGTTGGATTTGATCTTGCCATGTCATTAAAGAATTGTGACTGAGTATCTGAATCAGCAAAATACAGAATTCACTTCTAAAATAAAATATCTGTAAGGAAAGATCTACCAAAAAGTCTGCTCAGTTTCAAATATGCTTAGAAAAGATTGCTCAGGAGCTGCAGAAAAGTATGATTATGCCTCGAAGAAGCTTACTAAAATTTCTAGATGTTGTATCAAATGTTAAATAGTATAATACGATATGTGTTCTATGTATAACTATTATTTAATAATATTGATTTCTTCCATTGCATTTGTGTAAATACAATTTACATATGTTCTTCTTCACTTCGGATACTTATTGTACATGCTTTATGTTCGATAATATTTTAAAGCATAATTAAGCGTGAAACACCGTTGCAAGGGAAATTACGTTTCCAAACTAATTTTCTACCTGTTTGCGTAGTTAAAGAAAGAACCTAACAGCTTAATTAAACCCGAATGTAACCCCGCCAAAGTATTTTACCGTCATTTGCAGCTGTTCTTTTCCTAACATTTTCTAAATATATTAGGCGACCGTGGGAAGTTACAAAATCCATCTATCAACCATCACCATACAAGACATAGAACTAAATACAAGGGAGTTTCACTGTGCGGAAAACAAAGATTTTCATGTAATGCTATTTCTATGAAAACTTCCATTACAAAGTATGTTTGCTTATAAACGCATTAAGGACTTGCCAAGGACTTTAAAATCATCCTATTCACACTTTTTAATTTCACAGATAAGCACAAAGTTTCGATTTTTTCAAATGTGCTTTAAACAGCATTTTGTTCAAAAATTCTGTTTTTCAGTCTAAAACCTTAAAGCTTCTTACTATAAGAGGTAAAATTCACCCCACACATCAACACGATTACCGAACTAAGAACATAAATAAAAAGAAAATGAACGACCATCGAGGAGAAAATCTTATACCAGTGGTCCTAAACCAATTTTTTTTTGGAATGCTTAAATTTAAAACTTTCAAAACTAAACTAAAATCCCCGTGTAAAAATAAATCATGTTTTTAATTCTATTTATTTATAAGGCCACAATTTGCAACTTCTAAGATTTCAAATCTTAAACACCGAAGAAGGAGCTAAAACAGAAGATCTAATTAAGAACTGTATATCACTTTAATTCATGCAAATAACGCAAAATTAGAAGCGGAAATTTAGAAAATTGTCGCGCAGTTAAATTGATTTAAATTTCTACCCTTCTCAACTCGTATAAGTGAAACAGCGTCGTACATGTCCCTGGGGAGGTATCTCAAAAACCTTGGCATTGTTTTATCCCCGGCAGTTCTGACTCCAAAATGTCTTTGCTTTGTCCCTGCTCGACAATATATGTAAAAGGTCCATTCATTATCTGGCAGGGATTGAGGGTTACAAATAATTCGGATTCTTGGGTTTTACTAACAGGCTTGATTACCCTTTGATAAAATCCATAAATTCCTTATTTGGGTTAATATAACATTTTATAGGTGTTAAAAAGCTCACTGAATGTACAGGATCAAAACAGGTATATCAAAAATTGACTTGGGAATGCATTTGTTTGCTTTTTTAAAGTTCAGACCTCCCAAACCACAAACAAGAAATTGGAATATTCCTTAAACACAACGATATTGACATACTTCTGATTTCTGAAACACACTGCTCAAGCAAACACTTCTTTAAAATTCCGAATTATTTCATCTACACAACAAATCATCTGGGCACAGAAAGATGTGCAAGAGGCGGATCACTCATCATTATTAGAAAACAAATTAAACACCGACAACTTCCCGAATTCAAAGAAGACTTCCTGCAAGTTACTAACGTTTTGGTAGAGGATTGACATGGACCTTTAACGATCTCAGCTGTTCCGGACTATCACCACCAGGTAGAGGAAAAACGCTTTATCAAGTGGTACAAGAACTTCAACTAGGTCACCTGTCAACATATCAACCAACCTACTGGCCTACTGACTATCTGAATATCGCACCAAACTGGGACCCACATTCTGACCACTACACCGCCGTAGCTACAGTAAACACCTCCATCATTGAAAAAGGAAAACCAATAAAATTAATCAATAAAAGAACCAATTGGGACTATTACAGAGCAATACTAGACAACCAGTTGGACTTGAGACTTCCTCTAAAAACCAAAGGTGACCTAGAATTAGCAGTCGACAGGTGCACCAGATTAATACAAGATGCTGCATGGGAAGCAACATCCGAAATACCTACCAAGAGGATAAAAGAACAGTGCCCGCTAGTAAGGAAGCAAAAAATTGCTGAGGAAAGAAATCTGAGAAGAATTTGGCAATCCACACATTATCCTTCAGGCAAAAGGCGTTATAACCAGGCCGCCGCGGAACTGAAAGAATTAATAAAAGAGTTCAAAATGACTGCTTCCAAGAGTGTATAGCAGACTCCGACTTTGCGTTATGGAATGCAACAAAAACCATTAAATTCCAGCGTCAACCAATACCTCCCATACAAAGATATGATGGATCCTGGGCACGCTGAGATAAAGATAAAACCTAAACCTTCGCCAACCATTTCTCAACAGTGTTCTAACCACTGCCCTCCCTAATAACCACGGACGAAGAACAAGAAATAAACGAGACACTAAAAGCACCTTACCAGATGACGCCACTTACAAACCTCTTTATAGTTAGTGAAATAAAGGAGATGATCAAATATAACCTGAATCCCAAAAAATTCCCAAGCTACGACCTCATCACCGGACAACAGTTTAAAGAACTCATCCGCAAAGGTGCTGTCATGCTAACTGTAATATTATACAGTGTTAAAGTTAGGGTACTGGCACAGTGAAAGGCATGTCAAATGATCCTCATACCAAAACCCGATAAACCGCAAAACGAGGTCTCATCCTAAAGACCTATCAGTCTCTTACCCATCATGGGCAAACTGTTAGAAAAATTACTTGCCAAGAGATTAGAAATAATTATAGAAGACATGAACCTGATACCGTACCACCAATTTGGGTTTCGAAAAGGCCACTCAACAATCCAACAGGAGCGCAGGACCATAGTTGCAATCAATTTAACCTTTGAAGAAAAGCAGTACTGTAGTGCGGTATTTCTGGACGATAGCAAAGCCTTCGAGCGAGTGTGGCATGAAGGGCTTTTATATAAACTTAAAAAGCAATTCCACACTGTTATCCTCAAGTCATTCTTGGAAGAAAGGTACTTTCAAGTGAAATATGGCCAACAACTGTCAGAGCTGTACCCAATTAAAGCAGGAGTCCCACAAGGGAGTATACTTAGCCCAATATTATACCTATTGTCTACAGCAGAATTTCCTACAAATAGTCATTCAATTACTGCAACGTTTGCCGACGACAAGGTCTTATTATTCAAACTGTCAAACAGTAGCTCTCACAGTAGCTGCTACACTTCTCCAACTGAACTTGTATGAAGTGGAAAAATGGGCCAGAAAATGGAAAGTTAAGATTAATGAGGAGAAATCAGCTTATATCACATTCATCAAATGTAAAGGCGTCCAACCCCCGTCTTCATAAACAATGCCTCGCTGACACAAATCGACGAATAAAATACTTAGGGTTGCATTTAGACAAAGGACTGACCTGGAAGACCCATGTCTGGGAAAAGCGCAAACAACTGGGACTCAAATTCAGGAAACACTACTGGTTACTCGGATGCAGATCCAAGTTATCCCTCTCAAACAATATGCTACTTTACAAGGTTGCATTTAAACCAATATGGACATATGATCTACAGTTAAATAATCAAACTAGCTTCTTCTTCTTTTTCTATCTTTATTTGTCCAGTACTGGAGATAGTTCTCCCTTTTTGACTTCCACATTTTGTCTGTTTTGTGCTTGTCGCATCCCTCTTCTTCCTGCCACTTTTTTTATATCATCGGCCCACCGTCTTGTAGGGCATCCTCCTTTTCTTGTGCTGCATCTAGGTCTCCAAGTTAAAAGTGTGGTTCATCTTTCGTCGGTTATTCTGGCAATGTGTCCAACCCAGCTCCATCTGAGTTTTGCAGCTTTTTCTTATATCAGTAACGCCAGTCTTTTCTCGTATCCATGAGTTTCTCTTCTTGTCCCTCAAAGAAACTCCTAACATCTTACGTTCAATCAATTTTTGTGAAACTGCACACTTGCACACGATTTTTTGAGTAAATGTTGTCGTTTCGATACCGTACGTGAAAACAGAAAGAATGCAAGCGTCACTTTAGCTTTTAATTTCAAGGGAAAATCTTTTGCTCTCAATATAAAACTTCTTTGCCAAATTTTATCCTTCGGTCTTTTTTTGGGGGGGAGCTGCGCTGAGGGAGGAGACCTTCCAAAAGTTCCCCGCGGGAAGATCTTCTATTCCGCGGGGGACTGTGAGTTTCTTATTCACTAAAACCCCCCTCTTTGTGAGAAGAGGCAACCTCGGCATCGCCTTTGCGTTCCCTCAGGGTTGCTTGTTTTCCCTTAGATTTTCCTTCAAATTATCTATCTTCATCTTCTTTTGTTTTCACTACTTGTGTTAGCCAATAGCTTGCTTCTCCAAATCTTCTACTTTTCCATTCGATTACGTTCTTAATGTGCTGCTTTGTCCACCTCGCCTTTCCACTGTCTTGGCTCCACCTTTCTTTCCACTTTTCTTCCGCCCTTTTTTCTATTTGTTTCTTTTCCTCTTTACTCGCGTTATATTTTTCCGCTCTTTCTTTTACCAGCAGATCTATTGGTGTAATGCCCGCTATTGCCACTGCAGCTTCCGTTGCGATTGTTCTATAGGCACTAATTATCCTCACAGCCATTCTTCTCTGGAGTCGTTCTAATAGCTCTCTATGAGTTCTTTTCTCTATAGTGTGTACCTATATAAGGGCAGAAAACATAATAATGGAGTTTCCACGGAATTTAAAACTTTTCTCTTCGATGCCTTTGGGCCATTTATATCTGGCAATAACCGAGTTAGTGCATTGACAGCTTTATCTGCCTTTATTGCTGTTTGCCTTATGTGTTCCTTCATTTCCCCATTTGTTCCGAAGATCACTCCCAGGTACTTTATACTATTTTTAGAGGGCACGATTACGTTCCCTACCTTCACTTCGATTTGTTTCAAGCTTTCTTCCCCCATATAATATTAGTACTTCAGTTCATTGCAGTACCAGGTCCAGCTTCTTATCGGTTATCGCTCGTGTTATGTTTCTCACTGCCTTATTTGCTTTTCTTACCGGGTTCTCTCCTCTACTCACACTTACGATTAGGGCTGTGTCGTCCGCAAACCCTATGATTTCCGTACCTGTAGGCATTTTTTTCAGCACATTATAGTAGACGTTCCATAATCTCGGTCCCATCACCGGTCCCTGTGGGACCCCACATGTAATTTGTATTTTGTCGCCGTTAATTAGAATGTACCTGTCTTTCAGGTAACTTGCCAGCATTCTTCTCAGGTAGCTGTTGTAGTAGGTACGCCTTCCCACAGTGCACTATTAAATCCATTTTTTATGTCGAATGTTATCAGCAACTTATGTTTTCTGTGTTGATATGCTTCTTCCTTGGTTTGCTTTAAACTCCCCGTTATTCTTTTCAAAGCCTCAATTGTTGATCTTTTTTTCCTGAAGCCATACTGGTTGTCAGATATTTGTCTTGGGTAGCTTGCTCTAGCCTTCCTACTAGTAGGTGTTCTAGTACTTTCACCAGTACATTTAGGAGGCATATGGGTCTATACTTGGCCTGCTCATTTTGCTCCTTTCTCTCTTTCTCTATTAATATCAGTTTGGCAGTCTTCCATTGTTCCGAAAACATTCCTTTTTTTAAACACTTGTTTATAATGTTTATTGCTTCCAAACACGTTTCAGGGTATGTCCGCTTTAATCATTTCCGGGGTCAATTCGTCTGGGCCCGGCGCATTCTTTAATTTTATCTTATTGGCCGCTTCCGTTATCTCCTCTATGGTAAATTCTGGGATCTCGTTTTCGATTATTACTGCGTCGAGTTCCGGCCATCTCTGTATAGTATGTATTGGGAATAATTCTCCTACTATCCTTTCCAGGTCTTGACCCACTATGTGTTTGTTAGGCCTCATTTTAAATTTTTCCATAACAATTTTATGTCCCACTCCCCAGACATTGGTATCCCTACATGTTTCCTTCCACATCTCTTCTTTCGCTTTGAATATTGCATTTTTAAATTCTTCTTTTTTCGGCAGGTTTTCCAGGTTTTCTATGGTTACTTCCCGATCTATTATCTTTCTTTTTTCCTTGCTCTGGTTACCTCCCTCCTGGCTTTGATACATTCTTTCCTGATTTTTGTTAGATCATCATTCCACCAATAAGTTTCCTTCCCTTCGGTCCTTCCGCTTCTCTTTTGGAATGTTTCGTCGGCAGCCCTTTCTATTGCAGTGACCAAGTTTGTATCTTCTATTTCTTCTTCTATCTTTTCTATCTTCTCCCCTAATTTTTCTATAAAGTCTGCTATTTTTATATTTTCACCTTCCAGCCTCTGTACAGCGTTTTCCTTTTCTGTTTTCTATCTTGAAGACTGGACTTTATGTCGAGCTTATAGTAGATGTTTCGGTGTAAGCTTCGGTTTTCCTCATCTGATGCACTCCAATCCTTCATACATTTTACGATGCCTTCCGTACTAAAGGTCACATCTATCTGGGATTTACTTTCGCCTCTTACAAATGTCGGTTCTTCCCTTCGGTTATGTTCTACTAGTGAGTACTCTGATACCCACTCCGCAAGTATTTTTCCCCTCTTGTCTTCTGCGTCCTGGCTCCATCAATACGATTTCACATTCAAATCCCCCGCCACGATTTTTGGCTTTCTTCCGTGCTTTTTAAAATCATCCCCTAGTTTTCAGTAAAATAAAACTTCAAATTTGTCCAGTCAAAACTTTCGAATAATCTTTAAATTAATTGATTGCCATTACCACTTTCATTCTTTACCACGTTTCAGATGTTGCATCTCAAAAAGCATTTTTAATTATAAGCCAGTAGGTACCTATGCAATTGCAAACTGTTACCAATTCAATTTGCCTGTGGGGATGGGCATATTAGATTAACTTAACTTGCGATATCTATCGCCGAAGATATACATATATCGCATCTTTCTCTAGTTTATGCATCGAGCATGATATTTGCAGTTAGGTCGAAGATTTGATGTTACTGCTAACTGTTCGAAGTGAAATTATTTAACACTTTCGTGGCCAAAACCTGTATTTCAATCCAAAACTTTCGTAAGTGTTTACTGTACATGCCTCTGGGACCAAAATCGCACAGTGAAGCATTAGTAATATAGGAACATATGTCTGTGATTAAACCATCCGCAAGCATTATTCTATGAAACACTGTATTTGGCAGCTTCGATACAACATACAACCACAACCCATGTTCGGTTAAACTTCCATTTAGAATAATTCCATGTTCTATGTATTATTTAATGAAACCGCTATAATTAAAATAATTAAGCGCAAGTTTGGAAAGCTGGCATATTAGATTACAAGGCAATTAAATAAACATACAGCGAAGTTTCCGCAAATTTATTGTAACCGAAAAGCGTTATGGTCACGAATGGTAAATACTTGGCGTTCCAGTAGAACCAACAAACAGACAAAAGCACTTATATACCTTTGTTGTGTTAGTGTCAACCGAGTAAAACTAATTTCTAAAGTTTTAAAACCACTGGAGGGGCCACAACTGTTACAGCCTGGGGTGTAGCCATAGAAACCGTTATCTTAACAGAGGGGGTGGTCATACGTCTACATATAAAATATTTTCCTAGTAATTCAAACACCTACACCACTGCGTCCCCCTGTTTAATCAGGCAAGGTGCACTTAGTTGATATTTCTTTTAATATGCGTTAAGTTTCTCGATGAAATTTCAACGAAGGGGGAAAATTCCAAATGGTATTGTGACCACCGTTACTTCGGTGTAGTCCTGGGGGAATTTTAATAAGGTGTTAATAAGGCGCGAAAAAGTACGACATTTGCTTCTTCGGCTAATTTATTTATTAAATGGTCTTGTAGAAGACTAAAACTTAATTAAATCTGGGTAATTTTCGTGAATTAAAAGCAATATCGGGAAAAATTGTTGCTTTTGTTAGAAAACAGGTGAAAACCCACAAGGATCCACAAGGCGGTCGCTTTTTCAGAATAGCAATTGTTTGTTTCTATTTAGTTTAATTTACACTACTGTAACGATTTTGAAAACAGTTTTATGGGTTTGTGAGAATAATTATTTATTAATTAACAAGTAAGAACATAGTAAAATGAAACAACTATTTATATCGCACACGTTCAATGCACTCATTCGCTTCGCAGCTGTGTGTATGGCAACACGCTCCTTGAACACGCTTATTCTATCGCATGCTTCTAGTCGGCTCTCGAACGCATCTCTAGAGACTTCGCTTAGCGTACCTACGCATCTCGAAAGTCCCAGAATTCTCTCGTTACTTCGACGTTGTTCGAGAGCTCGCCTACCAATGGCATGTTCGTTACACTATTACTTTTGTTCTTGTTATTTTGGTAAGTAAATAAGCAATACATCTCGTTAAGATAAAATTAGGTTTGAATGGTTTAATTTATAAGTCAGGTATGGTGTTTTTTCCATTAAAAAAAATGAATTATATTATATAGGTATAGAAGAAAATTAGAATTGAATATATAACCCAAGCATATAGAAGCATATCGGGCATTACATTTACAGTTAAAATTACTTCCAGAAACTAAATTTTAATAGGGTGCTTTCTTCCGCGAAACCATTTCGTTGGTTGAACAAGAGAAAAGTATAAGAAAGGGGGCATATACAGACTTTATTATTCTTATTGTATGTAGCTCATACATCTATTTTTCCGCATAACCCCTTTGTGCTTGGAGACATGTCTATCCCTATCAAATTTTGTCCCACAAAGAGCCCACTTCAGTTTTAAAAAGAAATGATAGCCACTGGGTGCTAGATCAGCGAGTGTGATAGATGATCCATTACTTTAAAACCAACTTCGTAAATTGCGTTCTGAGAAATAAGACTAATACACAGATGTGTTATCTTGATGGAACAAGTTTAGAAATACATCAATGTACGCTAATATTTCACAGTAATTATGACGTCATGTTCCAAAGATACCAAAAAATGGTTCCCATAATCTTTCCCATGAATAATGCCAATTAATGCTTTGTTGTTTATACTTCAGATCAAGGTAGTGGACCTACGTTTCATCTACTGCCACAAAACGATCAAGAAAATTTTTTAAATTTCGTTTAAACACGGCTGACTAAATTTGCTCATAAAACGTCTTTCCTAATTCTTCCAAAATTGCTATTGTAAATACAAGGTTACCATAAAAGAATTTTAAATATTATATTTATTTTATTGAAATAGGAACAAAAGAATAATAATAAAAATAGTGATTAATAGCTTAAGGTCTATAGTTTTCACTGTGGATTTGTTAGTTCAACGTGGGCCCCGTGCGTAGCTCGACATACGTCCAACCTGTAAGCCAATTCTTGCCATGCGTTCTGCAACATTTCGCGATTAATTGATTCTATGGAAATTCTGATTTTAATGCGTAGATCTTCTAGTGACTGGGGTTTAGAGGCGTAGATGCAGTCTTTGATATATCCCCACATAAAAGAAGTCAAGTCTGGAGAATAACGAGGCCAAGGAATCGGTCCTCCTCTTCCTTTACGCACGTCTATAGGAACAAAATATTTGAATGGAAAATCAAGACAACCTGATCTGCTACATACTCTCGTTTGAAATACCGGCATTCTTTTGTGGTAACCCTGTATGTATATTCATGTGTAGTAAATTAATTTCTAATTTTACCAGGTTTTTTGCGAAACGGCTTACTTCGAGAGCTTTCTATTTTCCTTTACTGCCTAATTCGATGGAAAAGAGATAAATTAGCCATCAGTTACAGACATTATCTGTATATTTCTTTTTTACGGAATCAGAAAGCTTATAGTATATTGTGATTGTTATGCTCTTTAATTTTTCCATAATACCAAATGACAAAACTTATACGTCAATAAAAACAGTACAATGAACGAAACTAACACTAAATTATGCTAATTTATATAGAATTAAGCAAGTATTAAAATCGAAAGGTCGTGAAAAATTGTTTAACATTAACCCTCAGAAACACATAAAGAAATATAATAATTTAAAGAATTATGAGAATGGAAACGCAGCTCATTACTTTAAATTTCAGAAGCTTGCAAATTTACTTTTTCTATAAAAAAAAACTAAACGGAAAATCGTTTTTCTAAAGGTGCTAAGAGTTTCAACACACGTCGAGTCGAGGCCATTTAGCAGTGGCGGCTCGTGACTTTAGGAAAGGGTGAAGCAGATTATTAGGTCCCCCCTCACCCCTTTGGGGGTCGAACTGCAGGAGCAGCCTCCCTGTTGTGCGCCGCAGGTGAAATTTTTTTCAAAGCTCAAGGTCATTCTGTAACGGTTCATTTTCCGTTATATTATTTTGCTCCTTTCAATTGCTTATTTACGGTGAATGCATTTATTGAACCTCTATTTATTATATATTCACTGGTAAAAGATTGCGTTGTTAGTGACTTTTTGGTTTTGAGTAGGTTTTCTGATTAGAGAGAGTCATGCGCGTTTGGTGATAGGCGTTGCGTTCGAGAAATCTTGGTTTTTCCGTTTGGGTTGTCTGCCGAAGCAGTTGAGTTTGGCAAAAGTTATCCCGAAGTTACTCATTTAATTCTGATGGAATTTTCGTAATTATAACTTCCGAGATTTTCGGTTTTGTTTCACTTTGTGAAATTATTTTTTAGAAGCACCAAGATTGTGGTGGTAAGTGGAGATTTTTGTCTTATCATTGAACGCACGTGTTAATGGCGACTTTGTTACAGCTTCTTTTCTTTTCGTTTTATTTTACGTTGCCTTACCGTACTCCGGCTCTTTTGGTTATTGCCTTTTTGCGGCTGCATTATTTATGGAGTCTTGGATACGTTACTTGCAAAATTGGTTGACGTTTATCAAGAAAAGTTATTTACAATTGCTGGTTATTCGCAACTCGATCGCTTGGAGGACTCAAGGTCGGTGTTTCTTGAATTGTTAAAGTGTCGTCGAATTTACCTGGTTTTATTCCATTTATTAAATTTCTTAATTTTTAACTTTGCTTTACTTAAATATTTGTACAATTGAATTTTAACGCCTTCAGCGAATTTAACTTGCATTAATTTAATTATCTTATATTAATCATTTTTCGCTTCACGAAATAAATTTATAGTTTTGATTGTAATATACTGTAACGCTTTAGGTTGGTTTTTCCATTTTATTTTATTAGCATAACGAATTTGCGTGTTTTTTTTCAAGGTAATAAGCTTGAGTTTAAACAAGGCTATTGCTATATATTTTTTGATCGTTCATTTTTTTATTAGACTTGTTTTCACTCAGGTAATAAAGGTAAGCGCTTATTTATTTTTTATTTATCCACCTTGATCGTTTTTTTTTCATTCATATATATTTTTCTTTAATTCAACTAACGTTGATATTTAGTTTTTGGTTCAGTTTATTCATTTTGAAAGTAACCTAAGCGATTTGTTTTTGTACGTTTGTTTGCATATTTTTGGCTTTTATTTTTTCATTTAATTTGTCTATTGTTAAATATTTTGAATTTATTAAAATTACTTATTTGTATTTCTATATTTTTTTGAAAACTGAAAAGTTTTCTGGCGCCCAATTTTTTTTCATTTTTTATTAGTATTCACTTTCTGAGTTTTAACTTTGATAAGGCAATCCTCGGCGATCTACGGCCCTCGCAAACAACTAAGTTAGTCGGCGAATTCTTTTGAGTTTTTTTGTAAGTATACAGGTAGGTGATTATTTTTCTTTGTTTCGCTTTTACCTGTTATACTAAATTGACGCAGCAACGTGGGGCTTTCGAGATTGCTACTAGTTTTCTCCCCTTATCATTTTATCATTTTTTTCGACACCTTTGTTCGGACACTTTGTCATTTTATTAATTCGCCACCATGAGTTTCAACGTTAATGCTTTGAGGGGCGATGAACTCTCTTATGAACTAGTCTTCCGAGGGATAGATCCCGAATTCATGTCCGTTGACCAAAAGCGCAAGGCTTTACGTGCTAAGTTAGCCCTGGAGAAATTAGATACCTCTTTAATAAACAGTTACCCTCCTATTCAGTACGATGTTCCTGGTGAGTTGGATGTTTGTGGAACGAAATTGAGTGAGCTGTCCTCCCAGATCAATAATGTTTTTATTAAAAAACCTACTTCTTCTGAATGTGTGAGACTTGACGCTCGGTTGTCCCATTTATTTGCTAGGTTGAATCGTTTGAAACCCGAAAGTGACTTAGAATCCCTGCACGCCGATAAGGTTAGTCTTTGTTTGGACTTAATGGATTTAGTTAGGAAAACCGTTGACGACGATGAAATCCCTGAAGATGAATCCGAGGTTGAACAACCCGAATCCAATATTGAAGAAGTTTTACCGTTAGCTAACTCCACGAGTCAGCGCCCGCGGGTCTCTTTTTCTGACGTTCAGGTAGTTGATTTATCTCGTCCAAGAGCTCCTATATCTTCGGGTGGTGGTCCAATTGAAGATCCAATTGATGAATTACGTCGTCAACTTGATCGTTTACAACTCTCTAGAGCTACTTCGAATTTTACCACGACTGCTAGTTTACCTTCTTTTACTAAGTCAGTTCCTGTTTGTAAGTGGGGTTTAACTTTTACCGGTGACGCTAGTGTTATTGGAGTCAACGCTTTTTTACAACGAGTCGAAGAACTTAGAGTCGCTCGCAATGTTTCTTTTGATCAATTGTTTGCTAGTGCGGTAGATCTATTCTCTGGTCAAGGTCTCGTTTGGTTCCGAGCTGTTAGGAATCGTGTTACTTCATGGTCCGAATTAATTGACAAGTTACGTTTTGACTTTTTGCCAAATGATTTCGACGAAGCATTGTGGGAAGAGATTAAAAGACGTAAGCAAGGTTCCGACGAAAAACCAAGTTTGTTTGTAGCCGTACTTTTAAACCTTTTCGACCGTTTAGTAGAGAAGCCTTCTGAGTCGTTAAAACTTAAACATATTTTACGTAATTTACAACCTTTTTATGCTACTCAACTTTCGTTAACTGAAATTAGAGACGTTGATCAACTTCTTGTTTTGTGTAAACGGTTAGAGGAAGTTAAACTTCAAAATGCTAGGTATAGAAATCCTAACCTTGATTCTTCTTTACCCCTCGAACCTGATTTAGCTTACCAACCCAAGAAGAAGCCTCCAAATGTTGTTAGTGCCGAAGTTTTCACTTCTAAACCTGCTTCTACTTCTAAAGTTTTTAAAAAAGTAGCGAATCGAGCCAGGTCTAATACTAAATGTTGGAACTGTCAGGGTACGGGGCATACTTTTCATACCTGCTCTCAATCCAAGACTATCTTTTGTTACGTCTGTGGTAACCCTGGGGTTTATATTGCCAAATGTTTAAGGTGTCATCCAAAAAAACGAGGCTTAGGGATTGGATGTTGCAGCCGATCCATCCCTTCTGTAGAATTATTGAAGGCTGAACTCGAATTATGGCCATCTTGGTTGAACGTGGTACGTAATTTTTGTCTTTCCTCTCCTGAGACTTCAGCTATTTTTGCTAAACGTCCAGACGATAACAGGCCCTATGTTTCGGTTTTTATTAACGGCGAACCTATTCAAGCTCTCTTCGATTCTGGAGCCAACCAGACTTTGATTGGTAAGAATGGTTTTTACCTAATTCGAAAACACGATCTTAAGATTAATAAAAGTAATTTACCTCTTTCCTTAACCACTGCTGATGGTAATTCGCAGACTATGTTGGGTACTGTATCACTTCCTATTTCTGTTGACGGGGTTTCTAAAACTCTTGACGCCGTTGTTTGTGGTACTATTCCGTCTACTCTTATTTTAGGGATGGATTTTTGCTACTCTTTTGGAGTTAAAACCGACTTTGTTTCTAACCAATTTTCGGTGTCTGAGGTTTCCGCATTACAAGCTATTTGTAGTACCGACGATTTAAGTCCGCAACAGAAATTATTATTGGATGAAATCATTCAAAATTTCACTGAAATTTCAGGTCCCGAGTTAGGTTGAACTGATAGAGTTTGTCATATTATTGATACTGGTGATGCAGATCCCATTAAACAACGTTATTATCCACTTTCTCCTGCTATGCAAGTACATGCTAATGCCGAATTAGATAAGATGTTAGAGAATGGTATTATACGTCCTTCTAAATCTCCTTGGAGTTCGCCCATGGTTCTGGTTAAAAAGAAAGATGGTGAATCTTTTCGCCTGTGTTTTGATGGAAGGAAACTGAATTCTGTGACAAAGAAAGATGCTTATCCTATTCCTTTCTTATCAAGTATTTTAGATAAATTAAGAGATGCGCGATTTCTTACGTCAATTGATTTGAAGCAAGCTTTTTATCAGATTCCTCTCCATCCTGATTCACGCGAAAAGACTGCTTTCGTTGTTCCTCGTAGGGGTTTGTTCGAGTATAATGTTATGCCTTTTGGTGTTGCCAACGCTCCCGCTACGCAGCAGCGTTTGATGGATTCTATTTTCGGTCCCTTGCTTGGTGATAACATCTTTGTTTATTTAGACGACATTATCATTGTTTCGAGTACTTTTCAGGAACATTTAAGCATGTTAAAAGAAGTTTACGACCGGTTGAAGAATGCCAATTTAACTGTTAACATTGACAAGTGTGAATTTTGCAGACCTAGTTTGACTTACTTAGGTTTCATCGTTGACAAACATGGATTGCATACAGACCCTAAGAAGGTCCAAGCTATTTCGAATTATCCCAGACCTTCTACGGTAACCGAGGTTAAACGTTTCCTTGGCTTAGCTTCTTGGTATAGGCGTTTCGTACCCAATTTCGCTACTCTTTCTGCTCCCATTTCAGACCTTATTAAAGGACGTGTTAAAAAACAAAAGATTACCTGGACGGAGGAGGCTGAAACTTCTTTCCGTGAAATCAAATTACGATTAACTTCAGCTCCTATTCTTTGTAGCCCTGACTTCACTAAACCGTTTAATATTCAGTGTGACGCTTCGAGTTACGGGTTGGGTTGTATTCTTACGCAAGGTGAAGGAGATGATGAAAAGGTCATTGCATACGCTTCACGTACTTTAAATTCTTCTGAACGTAATTACTCTGTGACTGAAAGAGAGTGTTTGGCAGTTATCTTCGGTGTAGAAAAATTTAGAGCATATATTGAGGGAACTCATTTTACAGTTTTTACCGACCACTATTCTTTATTGTGGTTAACTAATATGCGTGAGCCCACTGGTCGTCTTGCTAGGTGGAGTGTTAGACTTTCACAATACTCTTTTGATATTAAACATCGACCGGGCAAACACAACGTTGTTCCCGACGCTTTATCACGAGCTCCTGTCATAGTATCCGCTTTAGAACTTGCTGAAGTTGATTTAGATCCTTGGTACCTGAAGATGATTGACAATGTCCAGAATAATCCTGATAGTTATCCCGGCTGGAGAATTGAAGGCCATAGCTTGTATAAATATACTCCTAATCGACATAATATTACCGGTAATTTGATTAAATGGAAGCAGGTAGTCCCTAAATCAAGACGTAGAGAACTTTTCAAAATTTTTCATGATGAGCCTACCTCCGCTCATTTGGGCGTTTATAAAACCTTTCATAAACTTTGCGAGCAATATTATTGGCCCAAAATGCATGCCGATGTTGTTCGTTATGTCCGTCATTGCGATATTTGTGCGGCTAGTAAAGCTTCTCAGCTTGCTAGACCTGGTTTTATGGGAAAAGAAAAGAAAATTCTATATCCTTTCCAATGTTTGTCCATAGACATTATGGGTCCTTTTCCTCGTTCTAAAAATGGTCATACTAGTATCATCGTTGTGTGTGATTGGCTCACTAAGTTTGTTTTAGTGAAAGCAGTGCGTCAAGCTACCGCTAAATCGATTGTTAACTTCATTGAGAACGAAGTTTTTCTTATTTTTGGGGTTCCTCAAGTGTGTATGGTCGATAACGGTCCACAATTCATTAGTTCTGACTTTAAAAAACTTATGAATAGTTACCAAGTTCAACAGGTTTGGTATAATGCTTCTTACCATCCACAGGTTAATTTTGTGGAAAGAGTCAATAGAGTAATTGGTACTGCTCTCCGTTCATATGTAAATGACAATCATCGCACTTGGGATGTTAATCTTTATAAAGTAGCTCATGCTTTACGTAATGCTATTCACGAAGTTATAGGTTTTACTCCTTCTTTTCTTAACTTTGGTCGAACCGTTCCGGTTTCGGGAGATTATTATGGTCGTCTAAAGAATTTTAAAGAGGAAGAACTGACTCTTGACACCCGCGAAGACTTAGTCGCTGATGTTAATCAGTTGTCCGAATTGTATCAAGACGTTCGTAGACGCCTTAACAACGCCTACCAAAGAAATTCTAAATCCTATAACCTTTGTAAACGACCTTTAAGATTTCATCTTAATGATTTAGTTTGGAAACGTAATTACGTTTTGTCAGATGCTTCACGTCATTTTAACCAAAAGTTAGCTCCTAAGTATGTCAAATGTAAAGTCATTAAAGTAATAGGACCTTTAACTTATCAACTCGCGACGGTCCCTGATAATAAACGTGTAGGTGTTTGGCATATTAAGGACCTCAAACCCTGCTTTGGGGAAGAAGAATTTGAAGAATAAATTTAGTGTGAATGTGGGTGAATGCAGTGTGATTGTTGTTGGTTGAGCTGGTAGATATGTTTGGTCATTGACCCTAAGGATTTCTTTATGGTGTTTGTTCGCTCTAACTATCTATATTTTGATATTGACCTTGATTAGGTTATTTTTAGTGTTAGGGGTCGAAAAGCATTTATTTTACTCCGTTATTTATAACCATTTTGGTTTATTTTTGTTTAGGGTGCATTAACACATTCCTTATTTTTAATGCGAACCTATTCTTATTTACCGATTTGTTGGTGCTACTTCCACTGATTATGGATTTATTTTGGGAAGTTTATTTGAGTGGCGGATTTTCTGTAAATTCAACGAACTCATCCGTTGTTAGAGTGGTCAGGCACTTTCGTGTCTTTGATTGAATATTTTTCCTGCGTGTGTTTGTGTCATTTACTTCTCCCTGAAGACCTTTTATCCATGTTTTGGTTAACAGAATCGTCTTCCTTGTACCTTTGTTTTTAGTCTTTTGTCCTCCATCCTTTCCTTTTCCTTCGCTAGCATTTTTGGGTGGTTGGTTGGGGATGCTGGCAGGCCACGGGGGTGTCTTTTCCATTTCCCCATACAAAAGGCACTTTCTAGGGTTTTACCTTCAGGTTGCCCTTGTGTTATTGTGTTCGTGTATTTTATATGTTTTTTTGCAATTTTCGATTTCGTTTTCCTACCGTTGGTCACGGTGGCGGTAGTTTCAGTGGGCTAGTCGGTCCTGGACTAGTTCGCTTTACCTTGGCCTAGTGTGGTGGTGGATTTAAGATTTTTACTGCTACTCACTGAAAGTTACCTACGTTCACTGATGTATTCTTTCGGGAACCAGTGCCGGGTGGCTCAAGGTGGTAGTAGTTTCATTTGTTTTTCGGCTTGATTCCATTTTGAAATTTTCTGTTGTCTTTTTAGTCAGCCACACGAAACCAACCCTCCTACCCTCTCCTTCTTCTGTGGTTGTTTTGTGCCGTTTTATCCCATTTTTTTATTGTTTTTTCTCGGTGCTGCCATGCTGTTGCTCGTTTATTTTTTTGTTCATTAGTGGAGCTAACACTAGTTGTGTTAGGGTGGTCGGTTGGCCCACCGGCGCAGCAGTTTTCATCCATGCAGCGAGGGGTCAACTGGCATTTGTTTTGTCATTTTTAGATGAGCAATGGTTGGGTCAGTACTGTGTTTTTTTTCTCTCCTTTATTTTATTTTTTTTAGTCCTTTGTTCTCCTTTCATGTTCCTCATTTTCTCCGGACCTTATTTTTCTCCAGTTCCATCTTTGGTGAGTTCTCTCCTCTGATCGATGGTTTCTACTTTCGTCGTCTTGGTTGGGGGGAGTGTAACGGTTCATTTTCCGTTATATTATTTTGCTCCTTTCAATTGCTTATTTACGGTGAATGCATTTATTGAACCTCTATTTATTATATATTCACTGGTAAAAGATTGCGTTGTTAGTGACTTTTTGGTTTTGAGTAGGTTTTCTGATTAGAGAGAGTCATGCGCGTTTGGTGATAGGCGTTGCGTTCGAGAAATCTTGGTTTTTCCGTTTGGGTTGTCTGCCGAAGCAGTTGAGTTTGGCAAAAGTTATCCCGAAGTTACTCATTTAATTCTGATGGAATTTTCGTAATTATAACTTCCGAGATTTTCGGTTTTGTTTCACTTTGTGAAATTATTTTTTAGAAGCACCAAGATTGTGGTGGTAAGTGGAGATTTTTGTCTTATCATTGAACGCACGTGTTAATGGCGACTTTGTTACAGCTTCTTTTCTTTTCGTTTTATTTTACGTTGCCTTACCGTACTCCGGCTCTTTTGGTTATTGCCTTTTTGCGGCTGCATTATTTATGGAGTCTTGGATACGTTACTTGCAAAATTGGTTGACGTTTATCAAGAAAAGTTATTTACAATTGCTGGTTATTCGCAACTCGATCGCTTGGAGGACTCAAGGTCGGTGTTTCTTGAATTGTTAAAGTGTCGTCGAATTTACCTGGTTTTATTCCATTTATTAAATTTCTTAATTTTTAACTTTGCTTTACTTAAATATTTGTACAATTGAATTTTAACGCCTTCAGCGAATTTAACTTGCATTAATTTAATTATCTTATATTAATCATTTTTCGCTTCACGAAATAAATTTATAGTTTTGATTGTAATATACTGTAACGCTTTAGGTTGGTTTTTCCATTTTATTTTATTAGCATAACGAATTTGCGTGTTTTTTTTTCAAAGTAATAAGCTTGAGTTTAAACAAGGCTATTGCTATATATTTTTTGATCGTTCATTTTTTTATTAGACTTGTTTTCACTCAGGTAATAAAGGTAAGCGCTTATTTATTTTTTATTTATCCACCTTGATCGTTTTTTTTTCATTCATATATATTTTTCTTTAATTCAACTAACGTTGATATTTAGTTTTTGGTTCAGTTTATTCATTTTGAAAGTAACCTAAGCGATTTGTTTTTGTACGTTTGTTTGCATATTTTTGGCTTTTATTTTTTCATTTAATTTGTCTATTGTTAAATATTTTGAATTTATTAAAATTACTTATTTGTATTTCTATATTTTTTTGAAAACTGAAAAGTTTTCTGGCGCCCAATTTTTTTTCATTTTTTATTAGTATTCACTTTCTGAGTTTTAACTTTGATAAGGCAATCCTCGGCGATCTACGGCCCTCGCAAACAACTAAGTTAGTCGGCGAATTCTTTTGAGTTTTTTTGTAAGTATACAGGTAGGTGATTATTTTTCTTTGTTTCGCTTTTACCTGTTATAATTCGCTTTTTTACAACTAATGTAAAACTAAACATATATATTTTGGAATTATTCTTTAAAGGCGTATTAAGAGCAATTTTAAAGAAATTAGGAGTAATAATAAACATTAAAATCAAATCCACTTACCAAAAAACATGAAAAAATAATCCACTACTCCAAGGAAGTCTATAAAGTACAAACAAATAAAAAAATTGTACTTCACTAACTTATATAGTCACTTCAGAGTTTACTTATGAAATTATGACCGAAACCAGAAGGCAGGTTGCCAGTGACGCAGGTCTAGATTCTGTTTCACTTCTCCGTACAAATTCATTTGCAAGTATGCCGTTGCCATGGCCATGTCAACGGCACGAATGCAAACATACGAAACTTCACGCTGTACCTATTCTTGTATAAGCAAACCTGCTTCAATTGAACGCTTGTGGTCTGCAGTATGTACTGTGGACGGCATAACCTGCAGGGGCTTGCTGTTCGATGTACTGCGCACCAACTGTGTTCTGCGGTGCGACATATAGCTACTAATAATTAGGAATGGAAGTAATTATTTCATTATTTTCTGGTTATATCAACCGAATTAAAGAAAATTAAAATGATTTCAGATTTTGAATTAAAAAAAAACATTTAACCGAAAAATATAAGTTAAGCCGCGCTTCACCTGCGTCATCAGACGGGCCGCCGCTGCCATTTAGTACCTACTTTTCAGCTGGAATTTTGTAGAGCCCAGGCGATACAAATCAGACTGCTACGGGACCTAGAATTTGACCGCATACCAGAAAAAGTCTAAAATTTAGATTTTTGCCAGGCTTAACCAGGAAATGAACCTAAGCCAGACAAATAAGCTTATCATCTAAGCCAGTTATTGGTTAGATGTTTCTTGATTTTATATGACATTGATGTAGATACATTCCGTTAGTGATATAAACGTGTATATGCGTTTTATGGTCTTAAATTCTTCTTTAATTTTCTTCACAATTTTGAATGTTGTGCTGTTATTCTCATGCAGTTTTAAAAACAGCTTCTATTAGATTTGGACGTATGCCAAAATCTTCCGTTTCTGTCCTAAAAGGGTCTGTGTAGACGCCATCGTAAGCCTTTTCCAAATCTATTAGTTCGACGTGAGTTTCTCTGTCATGTAATCCTATTTAATGTGAATATATGTATTATACACACACTGGATCTGCCAATTCTAAAACATGATTGTTCTTCAGGTTGTTTATGTTCTGCTTTTCCTTCGATTAAGTTTCTTAATATTATTTAATATATTTGGCCATTAGTAGGTACCTACTTACAATGGCAAAGTATTTGTAATTCTTGAAAGCATTTCTCAAGCATTTTAGTTAGAATAAACCTATTGTTTTCACTGATTTTAACCCTGTCCATGCTTCGGAGCTGTTAATAATCATTAATCATGCACAGCGCGTATTCACCTCGTATCCCCATGCCGAATTTTTGCCAATGATGGTCTTTCAATTAACTTCTTCATTTAGCTTGCCGAATTCTTTCTTTGGATGTATATGCTTACTTTGGAGAAACTGAATATTGTATAAAAGTGTCTTCGTCTATATATTTTGTTCCACCAATGTCATTTTACTTTGCATTTCTGTAGTCATAGAACTTCTTCTGTTGCGGTATTTATGTAATCCTCTATATCGTCGGTTGGCTGGCAAAACCTCTTATGTGCCAAACACAAAATCTTCAAGGAGGAGCAAAAAACGCTTTGTAATACTCATAACTTTAATACAATATTATTTTGAAAATTATTTCTAATAATTGTTATACACCATTCAGCACGTAGGAGGTTTTACCAAACCCTGCAGAAAGGCCAAAATAATCTAAATCGACAAAAACTCTGCTTCAGAACAAAATCCCACATAGAAGGTTTTGCCTATCAACCGACGATATGTTGCTATGTGCTTTTCAGTTGGATCCTCATCTAGTCACCTTTAATACAGATATATTGCGCTTTCATTTCTCAATCGATAAAAGCATTAAGGCAGACATGTTTCCTACCGCCTTCTCTTTTTAACGTATGTGTATATCTGAACAGAGCCCTTCAGAGTTCAGAAACCATGTAAATATGTGAAACTTATATACATATATTTCACATGTGATAAAGTGGTAATCTCTGGGAACAAATATAATCTGAGTTATATGACTACAAAAATACAAGATGCCTATAAAAGGGCCGCAGCAACGATCAATAAAGAAAAATCGAAATATTTAGTATTTGTAGATAAATATTTACAAAACTTGCCACTAGAAGAAGACCTATAACTAAGACCCATCAAAATTCCTACAAAGTTAGACGTAATTACCACACAACATATCCTGTAAGGTATATGCCATCATACTCGTCTTTACAAGAAGTTGACTATAAGACTATAAGTTGAGGGAGACCAAGCAACCAAAACCAGACAGTGATCGTACTCGTACAAAAAAGTGTAAGCAACAGGCGTGCATGTGTAATGAAAATTTTCTAATAGAAGTTTTGTTTGCGGATGAAGCATGTTTCACTAACGATGAAATTTTCGGTTTACTTTTACTTAAATGGTCAGGCGTAAACCAACAGAAAACGATTATAAGAAACCATCAGTTCAAGAAGTTTTATGTGACTTGTATTGCACCATTCTAGTTACAAAATCAATTAACTGGTGCATTTTGCCTCAAGTTTTTACAACATAATTTAAATAAATTACTATAATATGTGCCTCTAAGCATTGTTATGAATATGTACTTTAAGCAGTATGGAGTTTCAGTCCACTTCCTGCACATCGTACGGAATCATGTAAATCAGCACCTAGGATAGACCTGGTTTGATCGTGGAGAGTCTGTTGCATGGTCACCAAGATATACAGATTTAATACTTATGGATTCTTCTTGCGCGAGATCACTTAAAAATAATGGTTTACGTAACTGTAGTTAATACCAAGGAAGAACTTTGATAGAAAATCAACAGTTAAGGGAAAATCAAGACATTATCAGTCACGTGCGTGAATCTATTTTTGTAACATCCTTTATATAAACAAATGCCAGGTGATCTCTGAGGTTGACCAGATAAATTCTTTAAAGTTTTTAATTGAATTATCTTAGTTTCTGGTTACGGCTGTTTGATACTCTAACCATCTAGAATTCTGTTCATGCTAATTAAAATAAGAAATAATTTACGATGTTAACTACAGACGACGAATTCAATTGAGAGGATACTGAGGAAAACACTAAAGATTATGCACTCTAACAATGCCAAGTAAAATTATCAAAATAATAATGACTGTGCTTTACGACTATTTTACCAATAAATATTGTAATATACATGATATAAATGCCCAAAATATTTACTGAAAGAAATCTGTATCAAAGTTAAGACTGATAAATATTAGATGAGGGTTTCAAAACCAACAATTCGGGCCCGAGATCGCAAAATTTAGAGCGACAGTGTAAATATAAACCCTTTAAAAGGTCGAAAGCAGGCGACGTTTATTATATTTATAATGCAGTTTCCTCGTCCCATGCACTTGAACAATATTGCGTGACTAAATCGACGCGTGTTAATGGGTTTGTGACGCTAACAGGAATACACATCCTGTATAAAAATACGCACGGGAGTTTATGACTCACCCATTGTGCCCCTTCTGCAGATGTCTCTTCGGATAAGCAACCGTGTGTTTTTAATTTAGACCATCGTTAAAAGCTGTCCTAATATTTATTAGACGACAAACTTTTTTACAGCCCAATAAAAAGGGAAACAAGTTAAGTAAGATACGAATATGGTAATAATTTTTCTTTCGTCACGGAATGGTTATGATGTGTGTATGAATAATCTGACGGTTTATTAAATATTCAAGCTGTTTTAAAACTTAGACTTTAATTATTATGAAAGCGAACATGCGGAAGGTTCGAGTATGGTTAATTTTAATTAGTGTTAAAACAAGGGTAGACCACTTGCTTAACAAACCTTTAACATTCTGACGAACATGCGAATGTAATAAAGATATTTTTTCAATTACTCGCTGCTGTGAAATGAACCAATTTAAGAAGGTTCCAAGTTTCTAGTTGGAACGCAATTTTTTCTCTTTTCATCGATGTCATATAAGTTATATTATTAATTTAATAAGGGAAAACAATTTTTAGATTTTTTATTGCTAAATCAAGACAGCCAAGAATATATCAAATTTCTTATCAGTTATCACCATTTATTTATTTAATCGTCTCTGTAACTCTACAAATAAAAGTTACCCATATAACGTTCAAGAAATGGGACACCCTGTATACATAACGTATGGAATAAATTAAATTTCCCTGAAATAAAATTTTTCCAAAATCCTGTACGAAAGATGTAACAATTAACATTATTTGCTATCGTCATTTTTCCGTATTGAAGTCATCGATATATATATTTTTTTTAATACTAATCCTTAGTTTTTATTGCACCATTTGAAGGAAAATGTTTTACGCTCTACGTACAGGAAAATATAATTCATAATGATGTTACCCATAGTCCGTCGTGTATCATGAAAGTGAGTACATGGAGATCGACGTAAGTTATCATCAATAACAATAAAGTATCAATTAACGCTTTCTGAATTATTGCCAGAATATGCAAAATAAAAATCAAAATATGTATTTCTCACAACAACAATTCCAATACACTCAGCAACCTCCAATATTTGGGCTTCAACAAATAGCCCCAAACACTGGGTTTATACCATTTACTCAAAACAATGCTTATGTACCAGGAGCACAAAACTGTAATAATTATGCCCTCCGTGTTCAAGCCAAAACTACCCACCAATAGTACCAACATATGACTGAAGTTCACTACCTAATAGCAACGAGCCAATTAGTATCGACGATAATGAAGAGGAAGGTCTAGATAACCAGCATGAAAAACGCAAAAAAAGCGTCAAAAATCTATTAATCAATCAGATTCACAAAACCTAATTAATAATAATCAGAATGGGTACACTTTGCTAGCCAAAGAAAATACTCAAGAAGAAACAACATCAACATGTGACGTCGATGAACGGAAAATACCCAAACCTCACTAGTCACTAACTTCAAAAAAATGGCCGAAAATCTCGCCAATGCCGTAGAAAGAAAGCAATATAACACAAAGGCCCTAGCGAATGGCCCTAGCGAATAACACAATTAAAGTCAATCCGAATACAGTAAAAGCGTACAGAGAACTAATCACGCATCTAAATGACGAACATATTCTACACCATACTTATCAATTAAAGGAGGACAAAGCTTACAGGATGGTTATCAGGAACTTACATCACACTGCAGACATGGAGGAAATCGAAGAAGAGTTTAAAAGGTTCGGTCATATTATACGTAACATTTTATACATTAGACACAGAGTAAATAAAGAACCACTATAAATAACAAAAAAGTATACGAAATAAAATATATAAATGATCAACAAATATCAGTGGAACCACCACGAAAGAAAAATTCAATCATCCAGTGCATGAGACGCCAAATGTACGGACACAGCAAAGACTCTGTATGAGGCCATAACTATTTATGTGTCAAATGTGTAGAAGAGCATAATACAAAACAGTGTAAAAAATTACAAAATACTCCTACTATGTGTGCCCTATGCCAAAGCCCACATCCAGACAATTATAAAGACTGCCAAGTTTACCAACAACTACAATTCAACATCAGCAGTCCCATCAAGAAAACAAAATCAATCTAGAGTTGATCCACCAAATGCACAGAAAGTCATAAATACCTCTAACCCAAATAATGCAAGATTCTATAGTACCGTAACTGAAGGAGAACGAATAATCCAAGAAAAAGACAATAATGACATCACACTATCTCAGTTTTTATCTAGATTTAAATCAATGTTTAACAAACTCATGAATCAGAACTGCATGATGCTAGGTCTGCTTACCCAGCTAGTTATTAGGCACTGTCATCAACGTCAAATGCAACAACGGTCCACTAGTCGTTGCAGCAATTTACTGCCTACCCAGGCATTCTATAAAACAGCCACAATATCAAGCCTTTTTCCAAAAACTAGGAAACAGATTTATAGCCGGGGGGAGACTACAATGCTAAAAATCCACTATGGGGCTCTAGGCTAACAACTATGAAAGAAAGGGAGCTACACAAAGCTATGATAGCAAATAATTACGATCAGTTATGCACTGGCGAGCCAACTTACTGGCCATCCCCCCATCTCATCCCCATATAGCTACTTTCTTCTCCGTGTTATGATATTTAACTTCCTTATAGAATTTTCTTGTTTTTTTATAGCTGAAGTGCTCCTCCAACTTCTGTATTAATTGATTGTAATACTCCCTCTTTTTTTTCGACATAACTTTCTAGCTGTTGTTCTAAGATTCTCGTAAGCTGCTTTATTATCTTCACTAATAGTTTTCGTCTTGCTTTATTCTTGTCACTAACCGCTTCCTTACATACATTATCATACCGTCCCTTATTTTGTTTCCTTCCTCTTTCTATTCCTACTATCTCTGTTGCCGCATTCTGAATGCATGTTTTTATTTTTTGCCATTCACTTTGTTTATTCTCGCCCATTTCATTATTCCTAATTTCACTTTCAATCTTTTTTGGGTACATCTCCTTTTTTTCGCTACTTTGTAGTTCCTCTACTCTCCATTTTGCTAAATATCTGTCCCTGCCTCTATTTCTATTGTTTGCTTCATCTTTGCCACTACTATGAAGTGGTCCGAGTCGCAGTTCGGTCATCTATATGATCTCACGTCTTGAATCCCTTCTGCTTTTCGTTTATTCACTAGTATATGATCAATTTCGTTAGTTTCATTGTTTCTTTGTATTATCCATGTGCCCGTATGTATTCGTTTATGTTCGAAACATGTGCTACTTATAATGAGGTTCTGAATCGTTGCCAACTGACATAACCTGAATCCGTTATCATTTGTAACTTCGTGAATTGTGAATTTTTTGCGACTTCTTTAACTTTAATACTCTACTCTTTCCCTATTTAGCATTAAAATCTCCTAATAGGATTGTTGCATCGTATTTTAGGCACACTGTTACATACTATTTGTAATCTATCATAAAACTCATCTTTTGCTTCATTTTCCACACTTTCTATAGGGGCGTATACATTAATGAATGTCAGGTTATAAAATTTTCCCTTTATTCGCAGTTGGACATTCTGGAATTAATTGGTTCGAAATATAAAACCAACCTTTTTATTACATTATTAATTAAGAAACCTGTCCCTAGCTCTCCTTGTTTTTCTGCTCCACTGTACATCAGAGTAAAATCGTTCTTTACTATCGTCCCATTCTCTTGCCACCTAATTTCGTTCGACTATAGCGCGAATGGTCCCCGGGTCAAACCCGAATCAGATGACCGACGAGTGGTCTATCCAACCACTAAAAGTAATTGAGAACCGAAACACAGTGGTGGGGTAGGGAAGGTAAGCGATTGTCGAAAGTGTGGTACGTACAGCGTGCCAAACAATCGGGTATAAAAAGCGACTTTAGAGACCTAACTCTCCATGTTGTTGACAATACTCCCTCGCGAAGTGTAAATGCCGATACCTTTACCTTTACCCTAGGACCGTCAGGGTTATGTTAGGTCACTATTTTAAACCTGCCTGACGTGGTAAAAAGTGAAACGTTCTCTAAGCAGATATTGAGTCAGAAGAAGACTCTGTAGAGACTGCGCTAAAAAAGATAAAAAAATAGAAATAGAAAATTTAAACAGAACCCATAAACGAGACGACTTCCAAGAATATCATATAAAGTTCAGTAAAAGAGAGTTAGACATCATCATCGCACGATAATATTCCGCAGAAAAATAGGCAATGGAAGAAATATGGATAAATCCCAGATGAATATGAAGAAAAAGGATAGCTAAAAAGAGAACCAGAGATCAGCACAGAAAGATAAAATACGTAACAGCTGAGCATGTAAGTAGAGTATGCGAAAAACTAAAACGACATGCAGACGGTCATAAATTCCCTTAAAAACGGCAAATATTTAGCTTGCAGGAAAGCACAAACCACACATGTAAATAATTATTAATGCTATGACAGAGAGAGTTATGTAAGAGATGCATAGAGCATTACTGAGACTTGGAGAACATACTGTTCAAAAATGTGCTTTTCTGAATAATCTTATTTTAAATGACTATACCACTCACATTTTGCTTAACCAATCAGATTGATCGATTTCCTTAGCAACAGCCAATAAAAACAATTTTCAAGTGAAAAAATCACACGTGCGTTTTAATAAGTGAAAACAATTCATAAATAGTAATTAACTGTTCGTGATATAGTCTTACCGAATACAACGCGTGATCCGATTTTCCTATGATAAATTTGGATCGGATAATTAATTCGTGCTAGTTAATTTTGGAAAATTTCACTCGCCCTACGGGCTCGTGAAATTGTCAAATTAACTAGCACTCATAAACTATCCGATCCAAATTTATCGGAAAAACGGCATCACTAGTTATATTACTGTTGAAAAACCTCTGAAATATTAAATATTAAAATAAGGCAATGAGTAGTCTCAGAAATTTAAAAACTAGCTCACATGGTATTTCAACTGAGGCTAAAACAAGGGGATCAAATAATGGAAGCATAGCTATCAGAATTACAAAAAGTTTAGCTGTCTCAATGGCAGTTAAATGGGCGCTTTCCGTGAAAATCTTTGCAAACAGGACACCATGGACCGGGGGCTGGAAAATTCAACGTTGCGCTCACTTTTTCTTGATCATCAGCTAAACAATGACTAAATAAACAGAGTAATTAACTCACTTCAGAGGCGAAACTCTTCTAGTGAAAGGAAGCAAACAACACACTGTTTTTGAAATGGTGAGAGGCCATGATAATTAAAATATTATAGCAGATTTTGGTTTAGAATAGAATTCGAAGAGTAAATAACCATATGTAACAAGCCTCGATCTGTCACATATTTATCTCGGGTTCGATTCCCGAGACCGGAAATATCCTCGCTGGAATTTTAGAGGTCGTACGCTTTTCCGTGGCACGTTAAGCGAACGGCCCCGTTTGTCATATTGTGGCGTAGTGGTTTTGAGCAGATATTTTATCAGTTAACAAAAATAAGTTAATTTACTTAAGGTAGAGTCTTTTGACCAACTACGTCACGTTAGTGTTTGCTTGGCTTTTACGAGAAGTTTTATTAAAAGTCGAATTCAACTAACAACATGTATTCTGTGACTTTGCTTCAGGTTTTACAAAGGTTATTCTAAGTTACAATTTCAAGTAAACGCTTAAACAAGTTAAGAGGTAAATTTCAATTACATTTAAACAACAAAGTTCATGAAAAGAATTAAACTATTTTATACAAACAATTAGCAAGTCTTGCTTTAAGGTTAAATTAAATGTAAAAATAATTTTACATGAAAATTACAGGAAACATCGGCTTGAAGGGCGTCGACTTTTCGGGAATACAGCAGCTTCAACGGATGCGAATAAGCCTGTCTTAGCGTACATCAATCTGCAGTATTTATACCTTAAAATCGACTCTCACTTCTCGATTTTCTAAGCTTATCATCTTACAAGGATGTGAGGTATCGAATTACAAGTGCAATGGCACTGGCCTTGAGCTACGTACTTTTTCAATATTCTTAGAGGATGCAGCTGTGCGAGGGACACACACGTGCCGTACTAGTTTAATAATCTTAGCAAGTGACGTCATATCAACTGTTCGCGCGTGCCCTTAGATTATTGCTTTGTTACAATATTAACAAATTTTGAGAACGCTTAACCTTGTAACATTACCAATTGTTGTTCTTCTACTCGTTCGGTAGGTAAGGTTAGCGTCCTGCCCCGTATACGTGCCTTACTTATTAGTTACTAACAGGCCATTGGCCTAGGATTCGGTCAGAATAATAGGTTTTTCAAGTAATATATTGTGGTCGGTATTATGATTTACTTCAGCGATTCTACAGTGCAGCTTCAAATCTCCCTACAGTGTAACGAAACACGTCATCGATGGGCGGGCTCTTGAACAACCTCGAAGTAGCAAACGAAATCTGGGACTCTTGTGAACCGGCTAAAAGCGGTCTGGTATAGTCTGTTCCGTCGCGTGCGCAATTTCTACTTGACTTCTTAAGTTATTCTTCTTCGTAGAGTGGCATACCCTTTACAGGGCTTTGCCGATCCTCTCTCCGTATGCCTGTGGTGTGCGTGTCAAGTAGCCTACAGACATAGGGGAGCTACAGCTTAACGTGGGCTCCCAACCACGGAAGTTCTTGCACTTCTACTCCAGAGAGTACTTTACTAGGCACTTAAGTTATTACAACGGGCAATAAAAGTATTATGTCGAGTTAGAAGTGACAAGTCCTGCGAGTCACTGCTTTAAACTGTTTCTCCAAAATATTTTAACATTTTATAAAGGAATTCTTCTATTTTGAGGCAGCTGTAAAATGTTTCAAGCCCGACCTAGTAGGGATGATTTACGATAGTTGTATTTAACCCTCATAATCTAGCACTAAGTTGTAAAATGCTTCCAGCTATTTGTCAGAAAGGAATGAATCGACCATACCAATCTACTCATAGCAACAGCCACGAAGCAAACGATTGGAGGCTTCACGCGTGTGGTGCAAGTTAAACAGTAGTAAAATAAAACGATTTTGTAATAAGAGTTTATCAAAGTAAGCTCCGGGTTTCAAGACCTGAACATAGAAAACCAGCTTAACTGCTTATAAATTTGCCAAACCCAAAGGACATCCACCACTAACAAACATCTATATTGTAACAAAGCAATAATCTAAAGGCACACGCGAACAGTTGATATGACGCCATTTGCTAAGGCCGTTAAACTAGTACGGCACGTGCGTGTCCATCTTACAGCTGCATCCTCTAAGAATGTTGAAAAAGCACGTACGTAGCTCAAGGGCAGTGCCATTGCACTTTTAATTCAATGCCTCGCATTCTTGTAAGATGATAAGCTGAGTAAATTGAGAAGTAGGGGTCAATTTTAAGGTATAAATACTGCAGCTTGCTGTACGCTAAGATATGCTTATTCGCATCCATTGAAGCTGCTGTATTTTCGAAACGTTGGGACCCTTCAAGCCGGTGTTTCCTACTGATGTTCTAAGATATTTTTGATTGTGGAGGGTGTAAATGCTTTCCAATAACTTTTGATATTTTGCATTATGACCTATACTACCGTTTTATGACAAGCATTTGACTTTATAAGGATTTAGAAAAGCTCACGAATTAAAACCCGAAATTAATAAACTACAATCACATTTAGTGTATGTTTCTCCTTAGATCCTTTGTCAGAATCAAAAATTCGGGAAAAGGCACAAGTTAGACTGTGAGGAGAATATCATTCAATTCTTGAAAACACTGTGGATTGTGGCACTCTATGAAAAATTATATTTTTTTATCTTATTTCTTCTTAATAGAATTCTCTAATGATATAACAAATGTGCTTTAACAAAATGGTATAACTTCAACAATCATCCCGTATAAAACGCTTGTATTAATATATGGCTTCTTCCACGGCATATTTTTGAATTCTGGATATGTAAGTAACTGCATCGGACGCTAAAATATTTCAGTATTGCGAACAGTTTCGCGTGCTTGCTATTCCCATTCCTATAATTCAGCATTTATATACGAACTGTACGTAATATTCATTGCCTTGTGGTGGTTCCAGAGCTGTTCCAGTTTCTAGAACGTAAAAAGCAGCAGGCTTGGTGTTATGTTTAAATAATTTCCATCTTCTCACTTCATATTCTTAAAACTGAAATTTCTGCTTTAACGCATTACCAAATACAAAGTATTCATAACCTCACTTCTTTTGTGTACCTGTAAAATATAGTAAAAGTTATTTTGAAGAATCTTCGAGATTATATCTAAAACTTACTTCAATGCGTTTTTAAACGCACCAATACCAAATAAAGTTAGAACGATTCAAGTAAAATTTTGTAATAGTAATTTTTAAAGCAATAAATATGTAAGGCTTCCAACAATCATATCAGTAAAACCATCAAAGCATGATGGCTGAACATTACTAAAATTCAACGACCATAAACCTCACTGCAACATTTGTGATATCTGAGAAATTTATGCCCATCTCGAAAACCAAGCGTCGTAAAGCTGTGAGACATAAAATAGTAGAACAGAGAAATTATAGTCGCTTTTATGACAAAAAGCTACAAGATTGCTTTGAAACATAATATTGTAATAAGATGCATCTCGGTAATTTACAACAGTCGACCCAAAATATGCTTGAAGCTGGAAAAAATGTTTGTTGGGCGGCAGAAAGAAAATATTTATTTGTATCAGTCCTTATTTGTTCGTATAAAAGCAAGCATGTCAATACGACTCAACTATGGCGATGAATAAATATAAAAAATATCATAATTCGCGCTCCGATAAACACGAGTCAAATAACACTAAATTTTTACATGAAATAGAATTCCAAATATATTGTAACGATTTTAAAAAGTCGCTTGATAAGGCTGTGTAAATTATTTATAACTTACAGATTAGAAACATAACAACTTATAACAAAATTATGCACTACTAAAAACAGCAAAATTAATTAAACTAACGTTAAATTACGTTAATTAATGTACAATGAAAAAGGTCTACTTATGTTCAACGGCTCGACGGCTCGGATGGAAAATTCAATTCATTCGTTTGATTCGCAGCTGTGGCTATGACTGATCTGGTCTAATTCGCTTATTGAACGTGTTTATATCCTGTCGCGCGCTTCTAGTCTGCTCTCGGACGCACTTCTAGAGTCTTTGCGTATCGTACGCATCTTGAACGTCCCAGAATTCGCTCGTTACTTCGAAGTTGTTCAAGAACCCGCCCACTGATGACGTTTCTTTATATTACTATTACTTTTGTTGTTCTTTGCAAGTAACTAAACAATACATCAGATTAAGATCAAATTACGTTTGAGTAACTTAATTTAAATGTCAGGCGTGGTGTTTGTGCTGTGAATATGGTGGGACTGCCTCATTAGCCGATCACATGCTACTAAAACGTTCACGAACATATCTGTAGAATCTTCGCATGATGTAACGCATCCTGAGATTTAAATAATTCGCTGGTCCTGTTACCTTAATATCACTCCCGCTCACCGATGACGTAACTCACTACAATATTATCATAATAGAATTTTAGAAACCAACCAAGGTTTCCTTGAATTAGTTAAAATCATAAGAAAATTCCATTTTCCTTCTCATGTTTGTCTTTCTTGATTTTCTTCCTCTTATGGCCGAACCCTGGGCCAATGACCTATTATTATCTTATAAGTATGAGTTCTGTGAGCCGTCTTTGCACATATGCTAGTGGAGGCTAACCTTACCCATCGAAAGATGTGAAGAACATCGATCCGCAGTGTTGCGAGGTTAGGTTAGTATGATAACCGGGACCGCCAGCTTAACGTGCCGAGAAGCGTACGACCTTCTATAATTTCGGCGGGGCCATCACCAATATTTTTAAATCAATGGACTTTTTTATAACTTTTCTTGGTATAAATCTGTCTAGTCGACGCAAATCACAGTGGATTTATTTTACGATTATAGTTCACAACATAACTAATACTGTCAATTGTAAATTGTTTCTGTTATTCAAGTTAGAATGCATACTTGCAACGACCCAAATTTGGCAGTAGAGCATCCTATACATAACTTAACATTATAAAACTGACAAAGTAATAGCATGCACAATTTTAAACTAAGTTTAATGCCGACATGAATTAAAATCATAGCCTAACATAGTCCAGTCAATAAAGGGATTGTAGAATGCATGGAGGGTGTCACAATTTTTGACTTCAGGGCTTTGTTTGGAGTCGTTAGGAGGTAAACATACTAAAAGTCCCCGGACATAGGTGGTGAGCGGGGTGCAGGGGGGAACTTAGAAGGTCTCTTTTTTTGTTTTTTGGCTTATATCTAGAAGATGGTGCATCTTAGCAAAAAAGTCACTATATACAAAATCAAAGTTGATAACATTTCCTACATTTTTGCTTTTTCAAGTTTTTTTCTATCTCCAACCGTTTATGAGAAATCCGCTATCAAAAATCGTTAATATTCGCAAGAAAATATTTTGCCTCCCGTTTTTCGTTAAACTTTTCTCTCTAGCACCTCATCTCTTCGGTTTACAGAAAAATTCCTAGAAAAGAAGTTGTACAGGATTAAATTTCCTTCAAAATGGTATATACTTTTTATATTTTTTTTTTCGAAAATTAGCGATTTTTGATAGCGGATATCGCATAAACGGTTGGAGATATAAAAAAACTTTACCAACCAAAAATGTGGGAAATTTTGACACCTTTGATTTTGTATATAATAACTTTTTCGCTAAGACGCACCTTATTCAAAATATAAGCAAAAAACCTAAAAAGGGATCTTCTCGGTCCCCCCCTGCACCCCGCTCACCTCCTATGTCCGGGGACTTTTAGTATGTTTACCTTCTAATGACTCCAAACAAAGCCCTGAAGTCAAAAATTGTGACACCCTCCATGCATTCTACACCCCCCTTTTGAGCGTTCGTTGACTGGACTAACAATACTGCAACGATTTCGCTAAAGCGTTCTTGAGTTCTGTGCGAATTCTTTTATTTAAACTAAATAACTACTGTAACAAAACATGGACACTTATTTGTTGAATAATGAACAACACTTAACACTAACTTAGTCTACCTGCTTGATTTTGACTCGCCGGAACGCATTGGTATACATACATATATGTATGCCCAGACTCGGGCAACGGGCTAATCACTTTTTGCCAACCTTAAATTTACCTGATTCTTATAAGCTCAAATAATGAAAGCCGGAATGTCTTGTCGTTGACAACCTTTAGCATAAAATCAAGACACAATTTGGCACTTGGAACATCAGAACTTTCCTAGAACCTACCTGACTTTCCAAGTTTTGAGTTTAAGTGAGGTCAGATGGTCAGAGGTAGGCGAAACTACAACCATCTATGGTAAAACTATAATATACCCAGGCCCGCCTGATGGCGAGGACAGATTAAATGGAGTAGGAATTATTATGACAAAAGAGATTAATATTTATTGACATAGACCCCTGTATCAGACAGAATTATTACGGCAAAAGTCCCACAATATAACCATAATTCAATACTATGCTCCACCTGAATCCACAGCGTATGAACAGAAAGAAACTTTCTACGAAGCACTACATATATTATAAAACAGTGAGATAACAGAAAAAGATGATATACTCATAGTAGTTAATGAGAGATTTAAACGCTGAAACAACTAGTGATAATCAAAATCTAGAAGCAATAATAGAGCTAGGCGAACGGAATGAGACTGGCAAAATATTCACAGAATTTTGTCTGGCAAGCGATTTAGTCATAGGTGGAACAATATTTACACGCAAGTATAGCCTCCACCGAAAGCATACAATCAAATAGACCATATCACAATAAGCAGGAAATGAAGAAGCTCGCTTCTAGACGTCCGTAACAAACATGGCAAGCAATAATTACTACCTTCTCGTGTGGGCACATTACAAATAAAGTTAAAATCATTGAAAAGAAAACTCTCGAAAACCTCTAACTGAAGGTACAACTTGGAAAAGCTTCAAAACCCAGTTACACTTCGCGAATTTAGGAGTGATCTACAAGATATTGAATCAATGGGAGACGAAAGTGAAACTATTAGAGCATGGGAACAATACAAAGCCAAATTATACAACACTGCCAAGGATTTGTTGGGGACTAAAACAGGAACACAAGGCAAGCGGACTTCTGATGAAACATGAGGTTAATAAATGAGAGGATATATATATATATAGTTCAGCTCTATAGGCCAGTTTGGCCTTTGGCTTGTATTTTTTCTCTCCATGTCTTTCTGTCCGTACATTCCACTTCCCAGTTAACGATATTAGTGTTTTCTTGTATTTGCTGCCACTATGTCTTCTTTGGTCGGCCTTTTTTCTTCTACCTTCTGGTTCTTGTCGTAGTATTTTTTTGTAGGATCATTTTCTTCTTTCCTCATTACATAACCCAGCGACCTTAGCCTATTTTGTATTATCCGTACACCAATGTTTTTATCTTGATATAGTTCTCCTAATTCTCTATTCGTTCTTTTTCTCTATCTCTGATCTTATTTTACTCCTCCTAAGATTCGTCGTAGCATCTTCCTTTCGCATATAATTAACTTATTTTGTATCTGTTTAGTTGTCACCCATGTATCACTCCCGTATAACAACACTGGTCTAATGATTGCCTTGTACAACTGTAATTTTAATGCTCTTGCAATATTTTTGTTTGTTAGGATGTGCATCAGGAAACCTGCACTTTTTGAGGCACTTAGAATCCTATTATTTATTTCTTGTTCCTGGCTTCCTTCACTGTTGAGCTCCACCCCTAGATATGTAGCTTTGTTGGTTATTTTAAATTTAAATTCTTCTTTTGTTGTTTTTGTTATTATGCTCAAAGTTTGATTTTCCTTTTGGATTTTAGTTCCTAGAATCATATAACGCGATTTATTTGCGTTTATTTTTAAACCTAGTTTTTGTGAGAGGATAAGAATATTGTTTTGTAAAGGTATTGAAAATGTAATTGCTGATTCTTGGTAATAATTCTCTGCAAGACCGGCGTCGACAACGTAATAATAAATGCAAGGTAATTGCTATTTGCAAAGTATATTAACTTATACAATTATTTATGGAATTGAATCAAGAAAATTATAGAAAATTGATAATATGAAAAATTCTGAACTTGACTTACGTTATTTTTTTTACCGAATGTTTTTTGTCTAGGTGATTTTTAAAAACAAACAAAACAATGATATCCAGGCAACGGAAATGAAAAAATGTCACTAGATAAATTCATAACATGCCGGCCGCGTTGAAATCACAATGATTTCAAGGAACAAAGTAATTAATTACAATAATAACAAAAAGAAAAATACGGTAAAAATGAACTTAAATCTAGAAATACAAGTTATACAAGTAGTAAATATAATAACAATAACAAATAGAAAAAGACGATAAACTGAAAATAAATTGTTTGTAAATGTTCACTTTTCTGCCACATAAATGAGTTTATGAATTTGGGAGTACACATAGTTTGTGGATAGATCGTTTAATGGTATGACCATTTGAAATTCTTAATGTAACAGACCGCACAACACCGTCATTGCCCATGTGAACTTCTGTTACACGTCCCAAAACCCATTGTAAAGGTGGCAAATTGTCTTCTTTAATCAAGGCTAAAGAATCCTTTATTATCAGATTAGGAAGCTGTTGAAACCATTTTGTTTTTCGCTGCAATTCGGGGACTACTTCCAGACTCCAGCGACGCCAGAAGGATTGTACTAGGCGTTGAATTCCTTGGTACAACGTCAGTCTATTTTCACTAATCTGATCCAAGTTTACTTCAGGTAGTGAATGAAATGATTTGGAAATTAAAAAATGTGCAGGTGTTAAAGGAATTAAATCTGAAGGATCTGAGGATAATGGGGACAGGGGCCGCGAATTCAATATTGCCTCTATTTGGGTTAATAAAGTATGAAAATCCTCATAATTTAAGGAAGTATTTCCTAAGACACGTTTTAAATGCGTTTTGACGGATTTGATACCGCTTTCCCACATTCCACCTTGATGAGGTGTTTTGGGTATAATAAACTCCCACTTTATCTGCTCATTTGCCATAAAATCAGAAAAACAATTATTCGTAGTTTCTAAATTTAAAAAACTTTGAAGTTCTTTTAACTCATTTGCAGCACCTTTGAAGTTAGTTGCATTATCTGAAGAAATCGTAATTGGCTTTCCTCTACGGCTAATAAACCGCCTGAAAACTGCTATAAAGGATTCCGTAGATAAGGAGGTTGTTAATTCTAAGTGTATAGCTCTTGTTACTAAACATATGAACAAACAAATGTAGGACTTGATAAGTTTGGAACCCCGAAGCTTTCTGTCCTTTATTAAAATTGGACCAGCGTAATCAACACCGACGTTAGAAAATACAGGAGTTCCAACCTGTAGACGTTTTGCAGGTAAATCGCCCATAATAGGATGGTAAGATCGAGGATTAACACGAAAACATTTAATACAGTCATGCACTGTCTTTTTGGCGATATTTCGCCCTGAAATGGGCCAATAGTACTCGCGTATGGCAGCCAACAAATGTTGAGCTCCGCAATGTAGTAAATTTTCATGGAAGTACTTAAAAATGAGTTTAGTGAAAGCGTGCTCCTTTGGAAGCAATGCAGGAAATTTTTTGTCAAAGGAGTAAGCGGAATTTCGTATCCTACCACCTACTCTTAGAATACCAATTTTGTCAAGAAAAGGACTTAGCGGCAGAATGCTAGAATTATTTTCTAAATTTTGCTTATTTTTTAATTGTTTGATTTCAATTGAAAACGTTTCTGCCTGACATATGGTTATTAAAATGTTCATGGCTCTTTCTAATTCAATAGTTTGTAAGTTACCTTTGCTTCGCTGGGCTACGGAAAGTTGCACATTTTTTATGAAACGGAGCATCCAAGCGAATACTCGTTTAAGTTTGGAAAGGGATGAAAATTTCTGAAACATGTTTAAAGCTGGAACCGTTAGAAAATTAAAGATAAGATCGGATTGAGCTTTTACTTCGGAAGAATGTTCTTCAGCTTTGATAGTTGGAAGTGTAGGCCATTGATCGGGAGTTAAATTTAAAAAAGATGGGCCATGCCACCATAAAGAGTTGCTTAACAAATCAACACTGGAAGTACCCCGGGAAATTAAATCTGCGGGATTTTGTTTTGACGGAACGTAATACCAATCACAAGGCTCTGAAGTTTCCTGAATGCCCGCGATTCGATTGGCAACAAAAACTTTATATTTGTTAGGCGGAGAATTAATCCACTTTAAAACTATCGTTGAATCTGTCCAAAAATATGTTCTACTGAAACTGAGAGTGAGGGTATTTTTAACTTTTAGAAGAAGTTGTGTCAATAGTAAAGCCGCGCAGAGCTCTAGTCGAGGTATGGTTGTGGTGCGTATAGGGGCCACTCGTGATTTAGAGCACAACAACTGTATGGAAACAGTATTATCAGGATGTATACATCTGACATAAATGCAACAGCCAAAAGCTCTACAACTGCTATCACTAAAACCATGTAATTCGATGGTAGAAGTGTTTTTAGAAATAACACACCTAGGAATCTTTAAGCTACTTAATAATGGAAGTTCAGTCTTAAATATGTTCCATTCTGAATTCAGAAATTCTGGGATACGTTCATCCCAAGTTAACTGTAGTTGCCAGAGTCTTTGGATTATTAATTTGCCTGTGACAATAATTGGAGACACCAAACCTAGTGGATCAAATAATTGTGCTATGGTTGAAAGAATTATCCGTTTTGATACTTGTTGTAAATTCGAAGTAATTGGAATACTGTATTGAATTGTGTCTGCAAGAGAGTTCCAAGTAATGCCTAAAGCTTTGGCATTCTCGCGTTCACCTAAAGGGATTGTATGAAATTGCGCACTAGGATCGCTATCTGACAAAATATTTGAATTGTTTGATAAGAATTTTCTAATAGGAACACCTGCTTCACTCAAAATTATAGTTATTTCTTCTTTTATTTGCAACACTTCGTCTACAGTATCGGCTCCTGTGATAAGATCGTCCATATAAAAATCAGATCTCAAAATAGATGATGTTTTAGGAAATGTTTGAAAATTTAATTGTGCCAAATATTGCAGACATTTTGTAGCTAAATAGCTAGCACTTGCAGTACCGTAAGTCACAGTTTGCAATTCGTAAGTATCTAACTGTAACTCAGGACCATCACGCCAAAGGATACGCTGAAACTTTCTTTGTAAAGGATTTATCAAAATCTGGCGATACATTTTCTCAATGTCGCCCGTTAAAGCAATCTTATGCTGTCGAAAACGTAATAGGATAGAAATCAGGTCATCCTGGATTACAGGTCCTACTATTTGAGTATCGTTGATGGAAACATTGGAATCAGATTTTGCACTTCCATCAAATACTACACGAAGCTTTGTTGTTAGAGAGCTCGATTTGATTATCGCATGATGCGGTAAATAAAATGCAGGAATACTAGTAAGTGAAACTGAAGAATCTAAGACTTCGAAAGTAGGCTGGTTATTTGCAACTTTTGGCCTGTCATAATTTGTAATTCTAATCATGTGACCAAGGTCACGATATTCGTGGATAAATTTTAAGTATTCTGACCTCAAGGTTGGATTTCTTAACAATTTTTTCTCTAAATGAAAAAATCGCATAGTAGCTTGTACTTCAGAATCGCCTAATTTTATAATATTAGAATTGAAGGGAATTGAAACTATTAGACGACCATCAGATTTTCGCGACACAGTTCGCGTAAAATAATCTTCGCAATATCGCTCTTCGCGAGATAACAGAGATAATTCATTCTTTAAAGATACATTTTCCATCTGCCAAAACGCTTGAATGGAATTCTGTAATGAATCACTGCGATCATTTTCGTCAGTTGATACATGTAAACATATATTATTTTGAAAACTTTTACCATAACTGCACGGACCTGAAACTACCCAACCTAACAAAGTCTTTTGCAGAACGGGTTTATCTTCGCCTAAGGAAATTTGTCCGATGCACATAAGGTGGTAAAACTTACCCGCGCCAATAAGTAAATCAACGGGCAAAGATTTGTTAAAATCGTTATCTGCTAATCTTATATTTCTGGGAAGCCCCAGCTGCGATTTGTCAAATGAATTACAAGGTAGATTTTCCGAGATTTTTGGAACTGTAAGACATTGCAGATTTGTTTGAAAACCATTATGCAAAGAGGATAGTTGAATGTGTACAATAGAACTTGATTCTGTGGCACAAGAATTGAGACCTAAGATTTTTGTTTTGGACTTATTTTGTTCCAACTGCAACTTCTTGGCTAAGTTTTCGGTTATAAAATTTACGTGACTACCACTATCCAGTATCGCCCTACAAGTGTACCAATTATGATTCCTCGCTCTTATCTTTACTATGGCAGTTGAAAGTAAATTCTCATTAGGAGATGTATCGAAAGAAGAAAGTGAAATTCGGGAATCATTTTGAACAACGGTTTTTGAAGTTTCTTTAGTAGCAGTAGTAGCAACTTGGTCTTCAGAATTGTTCTTTGGAATTTCAAAATGTAACAAAGAATGATGTCTTTTATTGCAAATGCGACAATTATATTTGGAATTGCAAGAATTGTAACTTGAGTGCCGCAAACAATTTTTGCAGATTTTTAATTCGTTCGTTTTATCGAACCTTTGTTTGGTAGATAAAGATAGAAACTTTGGGCATTCCGTTATATAATGATTGCTTTTGCAATTATAGCAAGATATATTATTAGGTGTTACCAATAATGATTGTTGATTACTATTAAATCTTTGTTTGTAACTATTTTTAGCATCAGAAAGCTTATTAGAATTATAACCTTTATTATTGGAATCTATTTCTTCTAAGAGCTCGCAGTGACCTTTTAGAAATTCATTTATTTCTTCTAAACTTGGAATTGAACGGGTTTTAAATTCGGTAAATTTACTTTTAGTGCTAATATCGAGTTTGGACATTAATATATGATATAAAAAACAATTGCATTGTTCTATCGGCACTGATAAATTTTGTAAAGCCCTGATGTGTTTTACAAATTCGTCAGATAATTTTCTGAGATCAAATGCGCTACGTTTGTTCATAGTTTTTAGATCGAAAATGCCTTTAATATGATTTAAAATAATTTGTTTAGGGTTGTTGTACCGATCAATTACCATGTCAAAAGCAATTTTGTAGTTCTCAGCAGATGGCTGAATGTTAGCAATGGTTTGAGCTGCGGCTCCGCGAAGGCAAGTTTTTAAGTACATAAACTTTTCTATATCTGATAAAATTGCATTATCATGAATTAAGGAAATGAATGTTTCATAAAATGAAGTGAATTCAATATAGTTCCCATCAAATGATGGTAGTGAAATACGTGGCAACTTCGTATTCATTGTAAAAGCAGCTTGTGTGGCATTTGAACCGTTTGTCTTGCAATGGAAATTTTCATTAGAGTTGCTTGCAGATAATTTAGATAAATTTGAATCTAATAAAAAGGATGCCCGTGCGCTAAGATCAATATATTTGTCAAAGAAACTGTCGGGTTCTAACATCTCAGCATCCACAACGGACAAAACGCTAAGATGGATCATTGTGTCATTATATTTTTCAGACAAATCCTTAATTGCATCGCAACGCAAACGAATTTTCGCAAGAACCTCTTGATCTGTCACAGTAGTAGATACGGATTCTAAGAATGTTTCAAAATTATTTAATTTATTAATCATGCTTTTGCCAGTAGCAAGTAAAAGCTTTTCTTCTTTGATTTTAGCCATTTTGACTTTTTTTATAGAAATTGCTAACTACCAACAAAGGTAAATATGCAAATGTAAATAGGTAACTTAAGTAAATGCAATTGAAAGCCTTTTTTAACGCGTGTAAGTAATATTCAAATTCGGACTTTATGGCAAAGATTGCGCAACAAGGAAATTGTAAATAGTAGTCTGAATTTGGAATAATACGGAAATGTATGTAGTAGGCGTGAAAGGCGATATACGTCAATCAAAACGCAATCATAACGTAATATACAAATGTTATTATATGTAACTTGTAAACGAAATTGTAAGTAAGTCGAAATATTTAATAGTGGAGGCAATATGAAATTTAACGTAAAGGGGGTTAAAATGAAAATAGATATTTGAAGTAAACCTGACCTTACGTTGTGAAATAGACCTGACCACTACCAAACAGGGAAACGTCGTCGTCTGGTCGCCAATGAAAACACGTTCATCACGTGCAATTGTAATCTTGAATTTTCATTCTTCTGATAAATTCATCTCTTGAAATATCCGTGCTCCGAAGGACCAAAATGTTTTGTAAAGGTATTGAAAATGTAATTGCTGATTCTTGGTAATAATTCTCTGCAAGACCGGCGTCGACAACGTAATAATAAATGCAAGGTAATTGCTATTTGCAAAGTATATTAACTTATACAATTATTTATGGAATTGAATCAAGAAAATTATAGAAAATTGATAATATGAAAAATTCTGAACTTGACTTACGTTATTTTTTTTACCGAATGTTTTTTGTCTAGGTGATTTTTAAAAACAAACAAAACAATGATATCCAGGCAACGGAAATGAAAAAATGTCACTAGATAAATTCATAACAAATATATTAAATAATGCCAGTATACAGGAGGAAAAACGTGCTTCATCAAAACAATTTATACGATACAGAAGGCTGTACAAATAAAAAATCTCACAGAAGTACATGATTATCAGAAAACTTGCAAACAAACCCCTTAATATGTTACCCGATTTAGACTATGTGGATGATATATGTCTTCTAGCCTACACCCAGGCAGCAATTCAGGCAAAACTTAATCGACTTACAGAACAAGCCAAATCAATATTATCAAAAAGAAAAAACTAAAACAATGCAATCAAGGTCAACAATCAACAACCACTTAGTATTGACAATAAACCTATTGATGATGTGCAAAAATTTTGATACCTAGGTAGCATAATAACAAAAGCAACGCATAATTAATGCCAGATTGACTTTCAAAAATCTAAAAAGCATATGCACCAGTACAAATGTAACAACTGACTACATAAGTTCGGAATATTTAATACCAGCGTAAAGCCCGTCTTACTCTATGGTTGTGTAACCTGGAGGTCTTCGCCCTTAACGGGCAACAAAATCCAAGTATTTGTTAATAGATGAATGAGGAATATGACGATCCACTGGTTGGAATTTATTACTAAAGAAGAGTTATGGCAAAGAACAGGACAAACAGATATGAAGACTGAAATCGGACACGGAAAGTGGACACCCTTTGAGAGGTGAAGGATCGAACATTGCACGAATGGTATTAGATTGGAATCCCCAAGGAAGTAGGAAAGGAGACAGACCGAAATGACTTGGGGAAGAACCATCTAACAAGTAATTCATGGAACGGGTAGGACCTGGAGAGAAACAAATGGTCCAAAATAGGATACGATTGAAATCATTTGTACAGGCCCTATCCTCCACATATGGAGCAAGAGGACATATTATATAGGTACTCACAATCTGTTCGAAGGCAAAAGACGAAGTTGATGTTAGACAACACATTTCCAAGCTAGAAGGAGTTAGTACATTTACATTAAAGAGCTAACATTTAGTGAACTAAAGGTTCATTATAACTAGGGATTAATTACAGAAATTTATATTATTATCTCTACGGTGTCACAATGCTTCAGTCGATGCTTCTTTTAATTGTTATCCAAGAAGCTGACAGCCAGGGAATTCAAGTCGTTTCTTCTAGCACAGGCTTTATTTCTAAGTTAGAGCGTAACGTCTGATTAGCCCCGAACTAACGAGTGTCAGTACTGATTTTCAAAGTTTTAGACTGAAATCTTTGAAGGATTTCTATATTGGATACACTCGCGGTACCCCACAGCTGTACGCCATAAGCCCTCACAGGTTTGAGGATCACTTTATAAACAGTTAACCTATTGATCAAGGGTAGTTCAGATTTTCTACCAATTCACCAATAGAGTTTAAACTTTATACAATTTTAAACTAAGTTGCTCCTGAAGATATGATATTTCCAGTTGAGTCCATCTTCTCGGTCAAACCTGAATATCCAAAGTTTATCAAATCTTGACACTTTACTTGTTGCTATAACTGTGGTGTTATCTGCAAAAGTGGCAGTTAAAGCCTGGTGTAGCATGTAAGTCAGTAGTAAAGATTTGATAAAATACTGGTCCCAAGTGACTATTTTGAGACACTCCTGACTGTATGTAATACTTAAATACTGGTAAATACGGTCAAGTACCTACTAATTAAGTATGAATATAATACATGGTAGTAAAGTATAGGTAGTTCTGACTTGACTTTAACCACGGTGCCATACCTTATCAAAGAATTGTGTAATATCTAAGAAGGCAGCAGAACAGAACTTTTTGTTTTCAAACATGTTGTTTATAATTATAACTACTCTATGCACTATGAAACCAAAATTCGTGCGCTGGGATAATATTCAGTTCGACAAGTAATGGTCTCAGCCTAATCACTTGGGCCTATATGATGACACTTCCTCTGTCGGTTTCGCAGGCTTCGGAAACAGAATGGTTTGTTCGACTTTCCATTGGAACTAACTAGTAGTTGGCAACTTTGAGTATTGCATAGTAAATTTGAGTTAGAATAACTAAGGCTTTCTCAAGTAATTGTTTTATGACTTTTCAGTGATAAGCTCATATTTGGAACTTTTTCTTTGGGCTTAAGTTTTTCCGCATCTTCAACTTCGGAGGTTTTTAGTAACTTTATGGGGAGCGCCATTGGAAACGGCATCTCCAGGAATGAGACGATTTCTCCTTCTTCCTGTAAACTTTCAAATGGGAATGGTTGAAATGCATCAGCAAACGCCTCGGCTTTCTGTCATATCTTTTTAATCTTTGCTGTAGCTTTCCACAGAAGGAAGTCGGTTACTTCTGATGTGGTTAGCTTTTCTAGGTGATATTAAATTGCTTGTTTTTTATTGTTGAATAGTTCTTTCTAGTCTTTAACTGCGTTATTTAGTCTTGCTTTGTGTTGTGAGTCCCTGGTTGTCATCTGCCTTCTCCTCAATCTTCACTTTTAGAAATTCCTTCTTTTGCCGTCCTAGAACAACTTTGATGGTTAGTTTGAGTATTCACTTGAGGGATTGCATCCCAGGCAGCTTGTTGTATAGTTGTTGTTAAAGTCTCTATAGCTATGTCTATATCTTCAGCAGTTTTTGAAGGAATGTTAATCCTTATTTTTTCGTAAACCAAATCTTTGAAAACAACTCACTGTTTTTTTGGTGGGCAAGTATTGCTAGTTGTGCTACATTGATAACACCTGATCCTGGACTCGTGGAAACGAATCACTATGTATGCATACCTTGTTAACCTCTCAAATAGGGATTAGATGTCTAGAATTCGCTAGAAACATCGAGAGTGTTCTGTACGCTCACCTCCCTATAGCGTGTCCCGCTCCAGTGCGCAGTTTAAAAGTATCAAAGGATAAGCATGATAACCAGAACATTTATGCAAATTATTAGGTTTTAAAGATAAAATTCTTACCTTGTTGATTAACAATATATAAAAACTTCGTTAAGCCTTTTCCTATAAGTGACAACTAAACATAATCAACAAAGTTAAATATTACCATTCTTCAAAGTTGAACAATAATTACGTAGAACATATTCATTATTTGCGCCAAAATCTAGTTAGCCAAAATTGGATATTTTTAAGCGATACACAGAGTCAGAAGCTTCAGAGATTATTCAAAGTGGAAAATATCAAGGAAACGTCTTAATATAAATTTCCTCAAAGATAAAGTTCGAGTTAAACGTTGTAAGGAAAAACACCAAAGAAAGTTTATATAAACACATGTTCCAAACTCGCTGAACTGGAAAGTGTGGAAATTCTTTAAAAGAGTAAAAAATAAAATATACAAGCGAATCGATAGTAATGCTTTTAGGAAGTTACCTTTTCCTGCCTGAACGCCTTTCTCGGCACTGCATGAAAGGACTACCGCATATATTAAAATATTTTAGTAACACCGCAAACGTCTGATATTTTGCATTTCCTATATAAATACATTCAGTTTAGCAGTATATACGACCGGATTGTAATGTCTGTTGTATGCTACAGCATACGTAGTGTAGATTAACGCCATCGATTTTATGGATAACGTAAATTAATGGGATGCATACAGGCTGTAAAAGGGACGCTGTCGTATAGATTTACAACATTAACACATCATATACGTGAAAGTGGACGAAATTAACCGAAACAACGTCTGCACATAGCTCACAAAATTCGAAGTTTGTGAAAATTAAAATTTATAGCACGCCTTAACTTCGTAACAGAGACACAAATTACAATATTTATGGCTAGGAAAGTCTTGACCTTTTTTAAAACTTTTGAAAGTTAAACACCACCACTATAATTTTCCCGGTATAAAAACTTCCACTGAAGTTAGAGTGACATTAAAAGTTTGTAACAACTCAGTATGAAACAAAACCGGGGTTACCTTTACAATTTAGAAGCTTTTAAAATCATTTCTCATTCTGCTGTTTACACTTCTTGACAATCATTTTGTCTTGTATACCCTTCCTTTTGTCTTTGGTCTCGTCTCCTATTAATCAACAGTTCTACCCGCAATAGCTTTTGAAACTTACATGTAAAAAGTTAGTACGATTAATGCATTTACTACTTATCAACCACGATACTTTAAAATGAAAAAAGAAAACCTGAAATTTATGGTTGTTGCAGGAGCGCAGAGTCTTATTCGGTCTACCTAGAAAGCATGCCTTGGTTGGCAGTCCCCTGGCAACAGATTGCAGTACGAGCAGAACTGGCGCAACTGTATGGTATTAGAGGAATTCCTACATTACTATTACTGGACAGAAATGGGCATTTAATCACAATGGATGCCAGAACCGAATTAGCGGAAGATCCGATGGCACAGGTAAACAATTCTAAATGAATCATGGGTCGTAAATAAGGGTATCTGTATATTCTGTATCAATATTTAAAGCCCATTATCTGTTGTCATTTCATTTTAGTATCTATCGGAAGGCTAAAAGAGTTCAAATTTAACTAACAATTGGGAGGTTATTATTATCCTTTCATTAACATGTATTTTATTTTTAGCAAAGTCACATAATATGTTAATAAGTTTTCAGTTTGTAAGTTGGTTGTAGAAAATATCTGACTTAAGATGATGCAATTTCAACACAAAAGCTTTATATTTCATGAATTTTTAACTGCCAACTTTATAGTTAGTCAAACAATAAGAACCTAAGGTGGCCTACAAATTAAGGCATAATAAGTTCCGTTGATGGCATTTGTTTCATCTGTGATTTCACATACGTAACTGTCTGTATCCAAATATAATGTTGCATAACTGTGCAACTTCATTAATTTATTCTTATAGAATTTCTAACTAAATATTTTCAGAACATAAGACCAAAAGTGATATGACCACCAAAGCTGAATAATTAATAAACTTACCTTGCAATTATTTACTTTCAGTCAGTTAAAATAAATAATCTCTGTAAACATAAGCATAGACTTCTATAGAAATTCTTATTTGCTTTGACGATTGTCTTTCATTATACATACGAGTATATTATTGACAGTAATTAAACATTTCTACTATTCTTTCGTGAGTTTTTATGTCAGCAGTACAATCTCTTATGCCTACAAACAAAAAAGAACAAAACTTATTGATGCTCGATAACTTACGTACCTATTTAATATTCCAGAACTTCCCATGGAAACCACGTGCTGTTAACATCTTAACAGAACGATTTGCCACAAGGCTTCATGATTATCCAGCTATTATTTTATTCGTAGGTAAGGAACTTCATTATTTCTTTTTTAATAGTATGGTATTCTGAGTAGCTGCCATGCAATTAAATGTGTTACCTATTATTTTCCTTTCTCTCTATCCTTATATTTTTCTCTCTCTCTCTCTCTCTCTGTGTCGCTATATCCCTCTTTTCTTTTCATTTTTCTTAATTCTATCCTAATTTGTCTAATTTTCTTCATTTATCACCTCCCTCTTTCTACTGTCTGTTTTTCTATTTCCGTTTGTCTCTGTATTTTCGTTCCCTCTCCTATTTTTTTGTTATATTCTTTTCCCCCCTCGCTCACTTCATTTGCGTTTTTAATTTTATACTAAATTTTATTTCTTCCGTTTTTTATGCTTGATGTCAAATCTATCCTTCTCTCCCTCCCTCTTTCTCTCTCTCCCCATACCCATTTTGCTACCTCTCCTCTTTGAATTGCTCCTACTTCCGTTTTTCGTTTATCATTTTTACACGTGTTGAATGGCTAGCTTGGACGCTTCTACACCCGATTATTTTCAACAGTTGATTATTTCGAACAAAAGCAGCTCAAACCTGCTAATGCTTTTGTAAACAACATTTTATGCACTTTTATTCAATCGGTCATTCATGTAATATTGTAAATAATCAAGATGTGCCTGTTTCTTTTTACAGAGGGCGAAGAAACAGAAGTACAATTTGGTGAATCAGTATTAACCCCAGCAGCAGACGCATACTACAAAAAACACAACATAAACTTCAACGCGCCGCAAGAAGAATTCTTCAACACGTGCGGAGACGATCATTACTTGCAGTTTCTCATCGGTGTCGACACGGAAACAAGCGACGTATTAAGAGACCTCATAGGTTTAGACGATGTTGTTCCACTGCTCGTGGCTGTAGACATACCAAACCACAGATTCGCAATAATGGAATACGGAATAGAAATAACCGCCGAAAGTGTAATTAATTTCGTGGAAGAATTCCAAAAGGGAGACTTGCAATTTCGTAGCATAAGTGATCGTGTTTTAGAATCCGATAATATTGTTAATAACGTTTAGTATTAATGTAGATTGTGAACTTTGAACTCTGTGTCGACTAGAAAAATTAATTAATATAATTTAGTAACATAAGTATTTGCTGAATTTGTAAATGTTGTTTTGTAAATACATACCTTTTAATGTAGAATTACGCTAAACTAAAATAGCAATGTTCATTCTAAACGGAGTACAAATAGACTTGTATCGTAATACGTATTTACTATAAAAAAATGTACTTTTTATCTGTCTCCATATCTGAATCTAGGGATGCACAACAAGCAGACGCGCAAGACCCATGTTGCACGCGAGCGGCTGGGCGAATGGGCGATAACGTCAGAATATTGTTTTACTAATAAACCAAAGCATAGCTTACACAAATACTAAAAGGGATGCAGCTGCAGCAAATCGCTTATGCATTTTAAGCACAACATCAGTATCACAGTATAATTTGTACTTGTACGCATTGCAACCGCTAACTTTATATGGTTCAACGAAAAGTATGCTAACATTAAGAGTTAAGCATGCTTAGGAGTCTCTCGGTCGAACCCAGATGTGAATAAAACTTATGGGCCAATTGCAAACTTTATTAAGGCGGTGTTAGGATTTAAATTTAGAATTCTAATTCCGAATATCGTGCCCAATTTGTACCAAATGTGGAATGCACATTTTTATTTCAAATTTTGAGAATTACATTTAAATCGTGAAGAATCGTAAGAAAGCCAATAAAAATTCTTAATCATCTGTCTAATCTTGGATTTGAATCTGAATGTCATATTTGTATAACATATTGAAACATGTTTAATCTCTACTACTTCGAAATTCAGACTTCAAACTGAAAACCTTAAAATTGCAACTGAAAACGAAAAGTCAAAATCTGAATTTGAAACTGAAAATATTTCTAATTCAAAGTTATCAATCCGAGAATGGCCAATTAGATTCATAAATTCAAATTTCGAATCTATTTTGAAAAGCCCGAAATTTATATATTCTGTCTGCCTAAGGCCTCCCCCACTGGAGGAAGACATCAATATGTCCTGTAGGAGGCTCTTCACAAGACGTCCTTTCTCGAAGCAGTGGTGGATTCCCTCCCGCCGACTTATGTATTTAGGAAAGACTTCAACATCTTTTTGAATGCTGAAGATGCTACCCAATCTGATATATCCACATTTACTGATGAATCTAACACTACAGAAGATACAGACGCAGGCACCTTTTTACACCAACTGAACCTTCATAAAAGTATATTGTAACACAGTGGGTTCTGACCAATATTGATAGAAGTTAATAAAAATAAATTAATTAAATTTAGATAGAACTATTTAACCAACTGCGTCACGTGGGGTTTGCTTTGCTTTGCAAGAGGTTTGATATTAAAAGTCAAATTCAACTAACATAACATATATTGTCCGAACTTTGATTTATGTTTTACGTATATTATTTAAAGACAAAGTCACAAATAAACACTTAAACAATTTTAAATACAAGTTACAAACGTTAAAGTTAAGTTGACAATGCATTTAATAAATAAAACAAAGGGTTAAATCCAAACTATTAGCAAGCCTTACGCCTTACTATGAATCAAATTACATTTAAATCAAATATAGAAAAATAGTCTTACATACAAATCGTAGGAGACCACTCAGGCTTGTGAATGACTGCACTGACCATACCGAGTTCCCAATAAAACAATTCCTTATACCTATAAGATCAGTCTCCACCTTGTACCACGAACGTGCTAATCTGTATATTTTAAAGAATACAGATTCATCAGTTTATGCAGGTGTGTGAGATGCAGGTGTTCAACCTTGACCTATAAATGACATTAGACGTCATATTACATGCAGCTGCATAAGTGAGTCATCTCAACACGTCATATCAAGCGCGTGCAACTGTTTATCACAATATCACTAGGCAATCTCACTACAGTTTTTCAAGTAGAGATAGTGACTATAATACAAGATACAAAAAAATTCTGGAACGAAACATTCGGAATTAAGTCCTCGGAATAGCTAGAGATAGTAGAGCTAGTTGTCTCGGGGATAGTACTTCAGCGCTACCGCACTCTAAAGCTAGTTGCTGAGGATAATAACCTAGAACTCGTCTGGATTAAAGCTCATGCAGGACTAGATGATAACGAGCAGTCTGATTCTTTAGCAAAACGGAGTTCGGAAGAGCCTTTTTGGGGCCCCGGACCAGCTTTTTGTACCTTTCTTAACCTTGCTTCATACCATAATTAACAAAGAAATCCACAATTGCCACCGTGATAGGTATCATCATGCAAGTATAGCTATTGCTATTGCAGGGCCTTCAAGAGGGTTGGCAAGATTTTGTGCTCAATTTCCCCGCAGTAAACTGCGACTCACATCGTGGGCATACTATCGGGCCACTGCAAATTAAATAAATACATGCACAGGATGGGGTTGACCTGTCAAATGTGCAACCTTGAGGACGATACAGTAGAGCATCTCCTGTGTGAATGACTTGCACTAGCTCAAATCAGAGGGTCCATGCTAGGAGCTTCTGACCTAACAAGGCTGGAATTCGCAGCACTTCTCTGACATCCTCAAATTCGTCGAAAGGTTTGGATCGCTTGAGTGGAATCCAGGGTGTTGCAATGGAGGTAGTACAACGGGCCCAAATTCAGGCTTAAGTGCGCGTGAACTAGTTCACCCTCCCCTTACAATCCTGAATGCAGAACCATTGTTAACAGATTTAGGGCTCAAGAAAGGGCTTCCCTGTCTAAAATTTAAATTTTGAAGCGCCATTCTGATAATTTTCTTTTCAAAGTTGTAATACAATTCTTTTAATATAAACAGGCTTCAACATTGTACAGAAATCCTTTAAAGCTCCTTTAAAATTCTACTCTTTTATTACTGAGGCAAAGTTTTTACCTCGCTGTCATTGTGACATGCACTCGAACCTCAGCTATGGTTAAAATTTAAACCTCTCTTGTTTACCTGCTGGGCGAAATCTAAGCCTATGTTTACCAAGTATGTGAATTGAACCCAAACGACTTCCACCCCTAAAGAAATCCTTTTCAAGACAAATATCGTATTGGCACTCTTTTACCTCATATCCGAAAAATGGCAACAATTTTTTCCACATTAAAAATCTTTCTAGACTTCGGCCGAAATCGAACTCGAGACTTTTGGTAGACAAGACAACCTTACTATTCCTCTACACCACTGCGGTCCACAAAAAGCGCTTTTAAAAATTTGAAGTCTTTCAAGAGACCTATTTAAAAATGGAAAAAAGAATACAAATTGCAAACGTTCTAACAAAACCCCTATCTTTATTTCTGGCTAGATGTAGTCCCTTTATCTGACATGGGTCAACTCTTCAGTACTTGTTCTCGGATTTTAAAAGTTTAAATTGCTCAATTTCTATGTATCCTATAAGAAAGGGTTCTACAAATTCATTGTTCAAGAGCCGATGCCATAATCCACCAGCGGAGACCATCCGCTTATGCCTCAATCCACCCGTGGTGCGGAAAGACAGAATATTCTTCGTTAGTCCAGTGGAACTAATTATACCCTACAATACACAATTTCGGGTAAAAACTTTCTAATTGCAAGAAGCAAATGTTCGTTATTTAAATCTAGCTAAAAAAATATATACTTGCTTACTTAGTCGTGATCCTCTTCTACCGGTCAGCCAGTGTAGAAGTAAAAACAATATATGTTACTTCTTAATATCAAACGCCCGTTCAAGCCAATTGCTTCCGTAACTCTATAAACATCTACGTGCTATCACACGCCACCTCCGCGCATCTCGCGGGGAACTGCCCAATCTTTAGTTGCAAAAGGCGTCCAACCTGAATAAACCCTTTCTAGCTCGACTCAAATAGGTCGTGTGGGGTATCAATCGCCGCGTCCCGACGCCAGCAGGACGACGATAACTACTAGTCGAATCAGTAATTAGATTTGGGACAGTTATTTGCGAATAATGAAAACACAGGGATTTTATGCTATTCTTCCTCTTCTACCAACAGTCGCCAGCCAATCGGAGAGCAGCATCGGATTTTCGGGCTATAAATACGTTCGAGAAATGCAACTCATCCTCGACATCTCGATTCTCTCTGGGCATCTCGGTGCTCTCTCGACATCTCGGTGCCATTGATCAATATGAACATCTCGGTGCACATTTGATCGCTATCGCCGCCTTCATAGTTCGCTGAACCGCTCATCTCCGCTGGAACCGCCTACTTCGCCAAACGCTGCCTGTTCCAAACCACCTCCACGCTGAACCTCTCGTCGCCGCTGGAACCGCTTACGCCGCTGAAACCGCTCGCCGCCCCCAGGTGCTACCCGTTCCCAGTCACTTGAACGCTGGAACTGACCGCCGCCGCCAGTCACCACCAATGCTGCCCTCTACTGCTGAGGTCACACCATAACCGACGTCGCCTGACACCACCATCTCGCCACACTTCTCGCCAGATCAAGCCCAGGTTCGCCATCGTCATGGCTTCCCGAACACCGTGCGCCCTCGTCGCACCGTCCCTCATTGTGGACACCCCGTCGCCTTCTTCTTTACTGCTGCCTTCTTGTCGCTGCCGCCGTTGCCGCCGCTGGCACGCTTTCCCCAATTCCCAATAGTGTACAGACATTTTCTTAATTTTTTTTATTAGTAATAAATAATTATTTCCAGCCTCTTGTCTTTAATTACTGAGCTAGCCAATTTAAACACAGCGCCCGTTAACAAGCAGGGCCTCGTTTGTGTCAAAATAAATATAAATTAAAATAAATATTCTTTGGTCTTACTTTTAATGAAAACCGTAATACGGTTTTCCGCTCACGAAAAGATAATCTAATAAAGCGCGTTGTGTCTATTTAAGTAGAAAGAGTGAAAATAAAGAAAAATTAATTAGAACAATCTCCAAAATGCAATTAACATTTTTATGCGTTATTTGCAATTAAACGTGTTTTTGGCCCGGATATTACTGAAACAACAGAATAAAATATTAACTCAAGCGAACAAAGCCGTACAACGCTCTACAAGATAACACACCACATTGCGTGCTGTTTTTGAATACAAAACGTTAATAATTAGGCCTGTAATTACAACGCCCGTTAATGAATATTACTGCAATCTAAAATATTATAAAAACATGCTGAAATTTGATGTTGTGCTTACATAAATAACAGTGGAGGATTTTTAAATTCTGAAATTAAATCCAACTAATTTCTCATTCTCTTTTTTGCTAATTAAAAGATAAATTGGAATATTAATACATTTTAGTATTCAAACGCGAATGTAATGCACGAGAAACACGCAGAATACTTCAAAAAATTTGAATGTGATAATGTCTTTTGCCAGTTTAATATTAACTTATCCTTCCGCAAAGCAGCAGTCGAAAAACGGGAAAAGAGACTAATTTTTTAAAAACAGTTAAAAAAAGTTGATAGTTTCTTTATACGGAAAAGAAAAAGTTGTAGAAAATGTCATTAGTCAACCTAAAAATCAAAGCCAGGGTGAGGAAGTCTATAATAACATCGCTAGTAGTAGTACGGCAGACAATGAAAACTACGCAAATGATATGCCTATTCATGATAATATAGCCAAATTGAGGGGCGGTCAAAAAAATTTTGCCTAGGGGCGGCAAATTTCAAAAGCCGGCCCTGGATGGGGTAAAAAATTAAAATTGTTGTTTGGTCCTATGTTATGATATATCTTTACAGTTTTCTGTTATTCGCTAAAACATGCTTCCTGAAAAATATGTTTGCAAAAACCTAGTTTCGTAACTCTTGTATTTTGAAATACATTTAAAACAATTTTCAGAGAAGATTGAACTAAGAATTATTTACAGCGACAATTACCACATATTTTACATAAATTTTCCTGCAGCCTCTCTAAAAGTAGTTATTCATAGAATAGATACAAAGCGTCATAAATATAAACATAGGGTACCACCCGATTCTCTCTAAAAAGTGTCTTCACAATGTACAAGTCTTGAAACTAATAACTTAATACTTTCCGAGATATTTGGAAAACAAAAACTCCAAATTTCGGTTTTTTCGAGATATCTCGAAAACGGTCAAAGTTGGCTGTGATTTCTCAACGGATATGAAATGAGCATTAAAATTCCTAAAACTTTCCCTATTTAACCAACTTTGTAGCTTTTATAGTTTCCGAGATCCTAATGGTGGGGATTGAATTTGGGACACACTGTATACACCTACAGAAGTAGGTAATAGGTAGATAATCAAGAAAAGGACAAATTTTATGATAAATTGGAGAAGGCACATGAAAAATTATACAGAGGGACAAGCGCAGATACGAACCATTATTCGGTGGCTGCAAAAATAAAACGAAGTTAAAGAAAGAAGAATGAGAGACAAAAATATAAAAAGTGGAATGTCGAAAAATTATGTACAAAAGTGGGAAGGAAGCTCAATCAAGAAATAGAAGGGAAGGAGATAGAAATGGATATATAGAAGGCATGAAAAGCTATCAAAGAAGTAATAATAACGAGTATCGAAAGAGCAATTATTGGAGACGAAGAAAACAAGACTAATAAGCAATGGTATTGCGGTTACAGCCAATATCGTGGCGTCGCCAAAGACCCAACGGTACCGGGTTAACAAACCTAACGGGACAGAGGGTTAACAAAAGCGGGATGTCACCCTAGCTGTTCGCCACGAACGGTATTCGACGACGTTTCACATTGTAACTAATTTCTATCAATAAATAAACCATTGTAATACAACTATACTCCTATTGTACTCCTATTTATTAAGAATTCAAATACAAATTAAATGCAAGAAAAACATATTTTTAATGTGAAACCTAACACTGCATTTAGCACCTAAGAGTGCGCATCGTCGATAAAACGAGCCACATCAAAAGGTGGCGCGAGCCACACGTGGCTCGCGAGCTACAGGTTGGGCACCCCTGCCTTACAGCATCGGGTCCTCAATCCACTTCCGGAATAGGTTGCAATGGCAGCCATCCGTCTGACTTCCCTCAGGTCTTTTCCTCGTTGCATCACTCTTTTCTCTAAACTTTCTTCCCAAGTCTCACGTGGTCTGCCTCTACTTCGCCTTCCTTCTGGCCTTGCTTTCAATGCTTGTCTCGGATATCTGTTTCCACTCATTCTTACTACATGCTCATACCATTTTAACTGCTGGTCCTCTATTTTCTGTACTAATGGGTTAATGCCTACTTCCTCTCGTGTTACTTATGAGATCTCTTCTTGTTCGTTGCATTATTCCTCCGCAGTTATCTTGCTTCTTATTTTATCTTGTATTGTCCAGCTTTCCGATGCATACGTTAATGTTGGATATGTATGCTGTGGTAAACTCTGAGTTTTGTCTGCAAGCTCACTTCTTTCTTGTCAATTATTATTTTGTTTAACACATAGGATACTTTACTAGCTTTATTGGTTCTATTTAGTATTTCTTGTTCTATTGTTCCAGTCTTGTTGATAATTGTTCCCAGGTATTCATAGTTTTCAATCCATTCTAGTTGTTTTCCACTACATAGTATTTGTGTGTTTTCTGGTGTTTCTTTCTTTGTTATGGGCATTACTTTACTTTTGTTTGTGTTAATTTTCATTCCCCATCTTTCTATCACTCTATTCCATTTACTGCCTATTTGTTGGAATTTGTCAGTTGACTCGGCCAGTAGTACTATGTCGTCCGCGTATACAAGCGTTATTGCTTGTAAGTTCCAGTTTTCTAGTTTCATGCCAAATCTCGGCTTTTTACATTCCTATATTATCTAATTCATTACTGCTATAAACAGAAGTGGGCTGAGCGAGTCTCCCTGTTTTATTCCTTTTTCCATTTTAAAGCTTTCCGATTCAGACCCTTTAATACGGACTCTTCCCTTTGCTTGTTCGTATAGTCTTTTTATAGCTTGCTGAAGTTGATCTGTTACATGTAGTTGTGTAAGTGCTCTCCATATACTTTGTTTGGGAATCGCGTCAAATGCTGCTTGTATGTCGATAAAGGCCAAATATAGTGGCTTTACTCTTTCTAGCCTCTTTTCCATAGTTGTTCTCAGTACATACGAGGTAGCGACCAAATATTCCTGGCCTAACCCGCTTGCAGTTGTTTGAGAAATAAAAAAATCTGCTTATTTTTCAACATAATCGCCCTTTACTTCAACACACTTCTTACATCTTTTAATAAGCAGCTCTATACCCTTATAAAAATACTCTGGAGTTTTGTCTTCAAAATGCTGAAAAACCGCCGCCATCACCCATCACTTCGTTATCATTGGCAAATTTCTTTCCTCGTAAACCCTGCTTAAGTTTTGAGAACAAATAATAATCACTGGGCGCTAAGTCCGGACTGTACGGTGGGTGATTCAATTCCCCGAAGCCGCATTCACGGATGGCAGTCTTCGCCACTAGAAAATGGTAGGAGTCGAAAGGCCTAATTTTCGAAAATTTCTTTCTTCTTGAGTCGTCTGTCGGTAGCAACAACTTTCTCGACTTTTTTCGCCATTTCTGATGTGGTGGCCTCTATGGGGCGTCCTGAACGGGCATCATCTTCTAGCGACTCTCTTCCCCAACGAAATAGTTCTGACCAAGTTTTTACAGTCGATAACGATGGTCCACTGTCACCGTAAACTGCATCCATCCTTTGTTTAATTTGATCTGGCATCAAACCTTCTTTAGTGAGAAACTGCGCGATACTCTAGCTTTTCCATTTTTGAAAAATATTGCACTTGTTGTCGGTCTACTGACAGCTGTTTGTAAACAACGTAATGGAACCAAATGAAAATTTATGTGGAGCCTAAGGAACAATGTAGCCTGCTATTACTTATATTATTTTGCATTTCACGCTTCTAGAAGTAGGTCGGGCCAGGAACATTTGGTCGCTACCTCGTATATATGGTCTTGAGTTTGTCTTCTTAGTCTAAACGCAGCTTGCTCTTCCATTAGCTCTTCTTCTACTTCCTCCCTTAGCCTTCTTATCTAGAATTGAAAATAAATACATTTATTAGCTGCCACCTGTATTGCAAGTTTTTCAGCTTATTATAACATAAAGATAGGTTTTAACTAATAATATTTTTTCATATTTTTCAAATTACCTAATTATTATTATCAGTCTTCAAAAATTTATAAACATTGGACGCATTCAGGGACGCTCAGCGGCTGATGCGCTAAGTTAGCAAAGTCCCTGAACAAACACGCTGTGAAAAAGCTTACAGTAAGTCGCTGAGAAATTCGCTCAGCGTATAATTTGTTAGCTGACTTTGTCAGCGGTGTCAAAAAAAGGAGCGGGAAACACACAAACTTAATAATTTTAATAAAAACATATTAATTAGGGTGACCTGGTATACACAGTCCATAATTTGAAGATCATTAGCCATAATTTCTTTAATTTTTGATTTATTACATAATAGTGAAAGTAACACCTAACCTTACAAAACAAATAACAAACTGTCAAAACAGCTTACTACTATCAAACGTTTCATTCAGAGAAATACCGTTTGCTGTCATTCAGCATAAGCTGACTAAATTACCACTTAGCTAAGCAGCGGAGCGTCCCTGAATGCGCCCATTATAAACAATTTCACGTCCTTGACTGTGTACGACCCGCCTCCTGTTACTCATTTTGAAATGCTCGCAAAGATAACAGTATGATAATTGGTAATTGGACACAAAAAATTCAAAATCACGTCAAGACGGATATGTATTTTGACTTTGACCGAACGAATTTTAAAATCCAACGACTACCTAGGTTTTTAGGTTGAGTAGGAGAAGCGTTTTCTCTTTCTGTACTGAGGGCCATGAAATATCGCGATATCTTTACAAAGTGAGGTTACAGTCGTAAAAGGTTGTTACCGCACTGCATTTTTGTTCAACTTGTCGAGCTGTGCAGGTTGTAAAGTCTATTATTTTTATATAATTACTGAAAATGGTATGTATGTATATTGAAATGTAGTAAGGTGTAGTTCAACCAAGTCTCTTAAATGTCAACGGATTACGGAGAAACGCAAAGCTGCGAACCTTGCTTTAGTCCAATTCGTTTGATGATGATGACGGGGGTGTGGGCTCTCTCCCTGAAACAAAACATAACAATTAGAACAACATAAACCACACAACACTCAATCTCGCATATGAAACTTGTCATTTGAATTATTTCTGTGGATTGATAAACATATTATATCTTATTGATATTATAAAAAGTACAAAAAGCTTTAATTTCTATTTTAAAATGAATTTTCTTTTGACATTAAAAGGACCAATCTTTCTTGATATTGATGTCAATGAGCAAACCCGTATTTTTAAAAAGGGCCAATGCGTTTATATTTTTTAGATCTTATATCTTTGAGACATTATCGCTCTAAAACCTTATTTTAAAAACAAAAATACATCTAATTAACAAATTTGGCATTCAATCTTTACAGAATAGACAAAGTTTACTTATCGGAAAGATAAAAGCGGAATTTCTCAATACGTTGCATTTTCACATTGGCCGTTCTTCCATCAAACCACAGATTTTTTTTCTTTAGTTGTGTAAATATCAACTTCATTTTCAGTGCGTCCAAAAAAACTCCGATCACCTACATTAAACCACAGGTCAATTCATATTTTAACCAAGCTACGTTTTGGTACTTTTGTAAAACCTCTTTATTTTCCTTGAGTTTGTGCAAAAAATTATAAGTCAGAAAAAAAGGGACTTTTTAGGCGCAGTGTACAGTGCTTACATTTTTCATTTTATTGCCTAAAAAAGTGCTGAAAAGCGCTTGTTACCGCCAACATGATCACACGACTGTGAAAATCGAATGTAAGCGGATCTTGTTCCATCACATCTGCAAATGTAAGTTCCAATGTGGATCCTGGATCATCCGCTGGCGTATAGCCGTTTATATCTGACGGACGTAGCACAATGGGAGGACGTAGCATTTGTCTTCCAGGGCGGCACACTATGATTTTCTCTTCTTCATCTTTAATTGTGAACGTATATTCAGAACCTTCAAAAATGCAACTGAACACGTTGTTTTCCGCCATTTTAATTCGTTTCTTCTGCTCTTGATGCTCACGCCAACCTTGTAGGAGATTTTTTTCTGAAAATAAAAAAGTTATCAGTATTTTGACAACTTTCTTGGGTTAAAAATATACGTACCTAACATTATGTCTCACTTTATAATAATACGAATAATACTATGTCAGTACCTATAGTACAAACAGATGTCAATGATGTCCACAAACAAACCACAATGATGTAATGACTTATTACTACTTATTACCTGTTTTACACAGAACTACAGAACATTACACCCCAGGTTAGGAAACGGAGACCACAGAACACAACAGAAAGAGAAGACAAATCCCAATACTAAAAACCGTAACTGCTTCGGTTTCGCCATCTCTTGCATTTGGCGGGTACTATTGAACAATGGCGCGAAATTTAATTGTAACATCTACATATCTTTAATTTGTATTTTTTTAATTTTGTGTTTTGCATTTTATATACTGCACTTTCTTTGAGTATCAAGTACTGTTTTATCATTTAAAAAGAACTGCAGTAATAAAATGCAAAGCACAAAGTCTGAAACAACAAATTAATTAAGAAAGAATGACAGTAATAAAACACATATTAGTGTAATAGCTATTTATGTAACGATTACATAATGTAGGTCTTTATGTACGCGCCAAAAAAATTTGGCAAGTCCATAAAGCCTAATTATGTACGAATTACATACAAAGCTTTATGTTCAGCTGTATATCAAAAAATTTACTTTTAAATTAATTTGAGGTTAAAATTTGTTTTATAGCTCTAGCCTCTTGCAGGGTGCTGTATTGAATAGGTATTGAATAATCACCTAAAAAAAAAAAACTCTGTTCGCCCAAGCCGTGCACTCGATGTAAACAAACAAGTTAGACAGCGGCTGATTCGCACGGCAAATGCTTTGCGTAAAATTGTTGGCTGCGTTAGCGTACTCGCTTGTAACGTGTACACAAAGTAAGTACCGTAAATACGTACTTATGTAAAAATGCGCCACCAGCTTATCGGATTAGGAAACTTTCACCAGTATACAACCAATCACAGCCCCTATTTCGACCTCGTGGTTGTCAACCATCACGTGGCTTTGTTTATATCGAGTGCAGCCTTTCCGCGAATACACTTTAGTTACCAGGTTGTTTAACAAACAGAAGCAAACAATCAACGGCCGTTTTACTTTATCATTATGTCACTAGTCCGAAAAGTGATATTTTATGGCCTCTAATAAATAATCTAGTCATTATGAGACAGCCGAACGTAATAGTTATTTATGTAATAAGGATCATAATGACGATCATTATGGTACCAGCCGTGAATATTATCGAGGCGAGGCGTCAGCCGAGCCCGATAACACGGCGTGTACCATAATGATCGTTTATGATCCGAATTACATACAAAATTTTATATGCTGGCATCAATATATATTGCTATGAGCAACCACGTTGGCTTCACAAATTATTACTACAAACCACCTTTCAAAAAAAAACCGCGTGACTGTTCAATTTTAAAAATATAATTTTGACATTTCCAGCTAGCTCAATATAATATATTTTAATTAATTTTTTAGAGAATCTCCTAACTCAGATCGCCAAAAGGGATGGCTTTGTGAATTTTTAAACTTTTATAAAATTTCACAAAGATATTTTAAATAAACACCTTCTAAATTCTATAAATCCTAAACAATAATTAACAACAAATTCTAATAACTAACTAAACACTTTCTTTTAAAATTAATAAATTTATAAACTACCTTTCACAATCGAACTTGTCTTCTGTTTCTTTCCAAAAATTCACTATTTTCTCACTCACTTTTCAATCCAACAACACCCCACAACAATCCAATTCCACCTTTATCCACACCTTATTTCTTCTTTAAAACCCAAAATTATAACTTCCTTTCAAAAATAAGATTTTTATTTCATCATTATTCACATTTTATAAATTCCAAATTATTATTTTTATATAAAATATTATTAATCTTGAATAACTTTTAATTAAATAATGCTTTGTTTTACATTTATATTAGGTTAATATGAAATTATATCAATTTTAGTTTTCAAATATCATAAAAACCAAATCGGTTATTATGTAACCTTCTTCTTTTTTTATTTATTATATCTCCTTAGTTTCTAAATTTAACACACTATGACTACTTTATATGACATATTTACAACTTAAGTAACTAGATATTCTACCCTATTTATTTACAATACTAAATTTCTAACTTATAACTATTTACATTTTATTAATATTAAATTTAAAATTAACACCTAATATTTTAACATTATTTACATTATTTTAAAAAGGTGTTCAGTTTCTTTTTTGTCAACCCAACCAAATTACTTCTTCTTTATATGTATTGACCGTTAAATACAAAGCAGACGTTTAATTAAAAATTAAGATATTACTAAACAAATGCTTAGAAGAAAGGAAAATACCACAGGACTGGAACAACGCTGAAATCGTGTTACTACTTAAAAAAGGAGATAAGTCAGAACTGGGGAATTATAGACCAATAAGTCTTCTGTGTCAAGTATATAAGCTACTTATGAACATAATAACTACAAGACTGACAAATAAATGCAAAACACTGAACAAGCAGGTTTCAGAAAACAATATAGCGCTTTGGATCACATACAATCTATTCTATTCTATTCGATTTATAACTAGCATTTATAATAAGGTCTTCGATTCAATCGAAAGATGGGTAATTATAAACGCATTACAAAACTGCCGAGCAGACTCAAGGTATATCGAAGTTACCGAAAACATATACAATGAAGCAACAAGTACAGTGAAATTGCACCCAGAAACAGAGAAAATTAAAATTCAAAGACGAGTAAGGCAAGGAGGTTCCATATCACCGAAGCTTTTCAGATTAGCAATGGAGGACATATTTAAAAATATCAATTGGAAAAACCCTAGTGTATACTTCGAAGGACAAAAGTTAAACACCTTGAGATATTCAGACGATGTAGTGCTTATTAAAGAAGATCGTTTAGAACTGCAGGAAATGATAAAAGAGTAAAAGAAAAATCAGAAGAAACTATAAATATGACCAAAACAAAAATGATGAAGAGATCCTTCCAACAAAATGACGACCCCGTCATGCTAAATAGATTAGAGGACGTACCAAAGTACCAAAATGGAAGATGCCAAAAACACAATAATAAAATCATAGTCCATTGCACAACATGTAGCAAGAATGGAGAAGACGAAATGGACAAGGAAAGCGACTGAATGGAAATCATGGGGAGAAAAGACAATTCCTGGATGGAACGTACTAAGACGGTACGACGACATTAGGAAAATGGCAGGGAAAGGACAGATGAACGTAGCACAGGACAGAAGCAGATGGAGGGAAATGAAGGAGGCATATGTCCACTTATGGACGATAAACGCTAGATAGCGGAAAAGAGGAAGACAGATATTAGCATCTTCTTCGATTTCATCCTCCGGCTTTTCGTTTACAACTCTTTCAAACTGTTTTCCAACTGCGTCACTTTTTACTCTTTCCCGTCCTTCTTTCCTTTCGCCTTCTGTCTCGTGCATCTTTGATACCCTTTCTCTTACTTTAACTCTGTTTAGGAATGAGCCAATTACACTTCTGTTTCTCATGGGCTTGTCATATACACGGAAGATGAAAAGGAAAAATGTTTATTGGTGAAATGAAGAGCTGAAACAAAAAAGAGAGAGACGGAATAATAACAAAAGAAGCACATACAAAAGCAAAGAAAGACTACAACAAGGCAATTAACGAGGCCATAGAACGAAAGTGGAAAGAAATACTGAACAAAGTAAGTAACAACCCATGGGGCCAAGGATACAAAATTGTGATAAAAAAACTTAATCTTGGAAGGAGGCCCGCATTTAAACGGGAAGAACTAAACAATATAATCAATGTCTTATTTCCCACATGCAGGTGGGAAAAACGGGAGGCTCCCGAAATACCATACTTCAACACAGAAGAGTTGGAAAAAGTTTTAAAAGGACTAAAAACCTGGAAAGGCACCAAGACTTGACGTGCTGAATACAGAAATTGTCAAGGCAGTTATGGAGCACAAGAAGTAAATATTTCTGAATGCCAAAGCCTTTCCGAAAATCTGGAAAAAAGCACGCTTGTGTTTTATAGAAAACCCAAAAAAGCCAGGGGACACAGAGAAAAAGTACGGACCCGTATGCTTTCTTGGTATAATGGGAAAAATACTTGAACGACTCTTACGATTACGGGAAGAAATATCGTAGAGAATAAAGGAGGAAAGCACCAGTTCGGTTTCCGGAAAACTTACCCCACTATGTACCCGATGAGGATAGTTCAAGATAGAATGAACGAAATAAACAGAAAAATCTCAAAAAATAGAGAATTGTGTCTACTGATAACCCTAGACATTAAAAACGCGTTCAACTCCGCGCATTAGGAGATAATTATGGCAGAATTAAGAAGCTGGGGTATAAGTAACTACCTGACTAATATAACATAAGAAGCTAGCTGGAGGACAGGAAGATTCCATTCTGGGCCCCCTGTTATGGAACATTTACTTCGACAGGGTAAGAATGGAAGTATCGGATGGATCAATAATACTGTGCTACACTGAGGACACTGCCGTATTAGTTACGGCCAAAACCAAAAAGCTGCTAAGATCCACAGCCAATCTTGCTTTAAACAGAGTATTGATCAACATAGAAAGCCTAAAACTTGAACTCGCAACGGAAAAATCAGAAGTCGTAGTTCTGCAGAGTGCCAGGTAAACACAAGATTTTGAAATAATCGTACAGGATGAGATACTGAAACCACAAGAACAACTAAAATACTTGGGAGTTATATACTCAAAAAATAATGACGTTAGAAATCATATTATGCATGCGGTAACTAAAACAAAAATAACCATAGCGGCACTTACTTGACTAATGCCAAGAGCAGACGGCTCTACTCGTACTCAATGTACGCGCAAAGTGGTTAGTGCTGCAGCACACTCGATGATGATTAGGACACCGACATTCAAGTAATCGCAGGAATAATGCCAGTCGACTTGATTATAGAGGGAAGATGTGCAAGTCACAAAGCAACCAAAGAAAGAAAGGAACAGGTTAAAGAAGAGATCATGGAAAAATGGAACAGACGCTGGGCCACAAATACAGGAAAAGCGGCCTGGACAAAAAGGCTTACAGGCAATCTAACAAGGTGTATAGAGAGAACGCAGGGTAAAGTCGACTATTACATGTCCCAATTCTTGAGCGAACACGGCTCCTTTGGACAATCCTGAAAGAATCAAATTGTGAATATGGAAATTGCAGATTTTGTGATTACCACACCGATGACGCTAAACATGCATCCTTTAATTGCAACTATTGGAGAAATAAGAAAAAGAAACCCAACAGATTGGTAGGAACAGTAGTAACACCCGATAATGTAATAAACTTAATGATACAGAACAAGGATAACTGGGAGATCATACACAGAGTGATTAAAGACATTCTGAAGGCTAAAATAGAAGTTGGAATATAAAAAACTGGAACTTACGGAGAACGAACTTGGAATAATTTAAAATTTAATAGATAGAGATAATATATTGTAGTGTTATCTTTATCACAAATAATAAAATACTTTTGATTTTAATTCTAGAAAATAAGTTGGGTAAATATTGTTTATTTGTTGTGTGTCGTTGTTGAAGTATCTCAGGGTACGTGTGTGTGAATGTGTATACTAGTTATACGAATTACAATTAACACAATAAATAAATTAACATCACAAACCTCCTGAAAAATTGAGTCACACAATACAGTTTAAATTTGAATACACTACTACAACAACAAATGAAACTATAAATAAGTAAAATATCGAAATTCTCATTAACTTGAAAATCAGCTTTCATCATAAATTTTACCAATTATCTTTTAACACAAATCACACACAAAAATTACTGACTTTATAATTTAACAATTTAAAAAAAAATTAAAATTAAACTTATCTCCAATATATTCTCGTGATGGCATCCGTTCCAAATTTAACTTTGCTCAGTAGGTCAATTGCAGATCAACTGGTGTAAGTAGTTTGTTGCGTGAGTGACACATAAAATGAACACTTCTTTGTTGTTAAGTTTATGTTGCAGAAATAATTACACTTGCAAGTAAGTAAAGGGTTATCATTAATCACTATTGTTATTAAAGTTCGTTGTTGAATTAGTATTTATACTGCTATACACTGTTAGTAATTTGTTAAAACTTCTTTCAAGTTTGTAAGTTTGGTTACACATCTAGTTTCACAACTAATTACACGAAGAATTTATTTAACTTATAGTTGGTTATCACCAAGAAGATGTGATCACAGATCAACTTATTAATACAGGTATTTATAACTTTTTTAAAATATTTCACTTTGACATTTAAATTATTATTTTTATCTTTGCTTAATTATTTATTTACATTAAATAATTAACTCTTTTTAATTTTAATTCAATTAATGAATCACATATGCCTTCTTATTTCACTTAAAAATCATAAACAACGATTTGTTTTCAATCGGTTCAATTTTATAACCTCAATTATTTTCACTACGTTCAGAACTTCTATTCTAGAATAAATTTACTCATTTGTTTTAAATTGTCGATTTTTAATTTTATTAAGCGTGTTACAAAAACACGTCTACTCTCTGCCAAAACTATTTTGTTACTAAATAAACAAAAGTTCAACCAATAACAAAGCTTGGATTTTCAACTTGAATCAATTTAAAATCTATTTTAAAACTCATAAAATCTAATACTTATCTATTTAAACCTAAGTATATTTACATATTTACAAAGCTAATGAAATTTCCTTCAAATTGATACCCAATTTATAATTGATACCCAATTTATAATTGTTTGTTATCATTTAAAATTTCATTAAGACTTTTATTGACTATGTAAATTGATATTTACCTATTTACAGAATTATTATTACCTAATTAGAATTTAAACTAGCAGGAATTGTTCCTTATTTTTCAACTTACATTTTACGTAAATAACATTTAGCTTAAATTTGTCTAAATCTACTTTAAAAACTTTGTATTATTGATTAATTTGTTTTTCTAATTGTTTACATAATATTGCCTTTCAGGCTTCAAATTCTTAATAAACTCATACCTTGTAAGCTTTGTCAAGTCTTAATTATACTTTTACTTTAGTTAATTATCTTTAAAATTCACAAATTACTATATAAAATTTATATCACATAACCTTCAAATACCCAAATTTTATTTACATTTTATTACACAATTTATAACTTACTCTGAAAATCTAGCTAGGAAATTGACGTAAACAACAATCAAGGAATCAACATATCTAATTTCATAACTCAACAAATTGAAATAAAGAGGATAATGACATATCCAACCTACGCCTTTCCGAAGTGAACTCTCCGATTCAAATTTTCACTTATATCATGGATCCAACAACTTTACAGTGTTTTATTTATTAAGAATTGTTTATAACAATTACTTTTAATCTAGTTTATAAAGAAAAATAGATAAAAATATTATATTTCGTATAACCATAAGTTAGTATTTGTAATCGGAATGTCAGTTTTGTACGTAAATTTGAATATGTGTGTGAATAAATGTGGCATAAATGTTAAATGTGTGTAGATATCATAGCAATATATATTTTGTAAACAAATAGGGTATGCATATTGTATAGTATTTTATACTAAATAAAGGTGTGGAATTAGCTTGAAGTAATGTCACGGCGGTTCAGAGCCAATTTCCGTTTTTGGGAACCACTTGTTTAGTTAGTTTACACAATCTTGCTTAAAGAAAATAATAATACGTTTAATATACATTGATTTACTAAAAATCCAGTTCGTATCTTATGTCTTCCCTGTTTCAATTTGGTATAAAATAAAGTATAAGAATTCTTCGAAAGGACATCTTTACCAGGCCATCTTATTTCTTGAAGGGCAATTATTAGTCCAATCAAATGGTCGAAATAAAACAGCAAACCTTGCATTTTGGATAGGCGGCGATTTTCTTTTTACGATGTGTAGGGGTGCCAGTGGTGAGTCTAAATCAGGGTTTTCGGGGTGGTAACCCCCCACCCCATTCGGCTGCCAACTTGAAAAGAAGGGTTAATTAGCTTTACGGTGTAAGACTCACGGCTACAAAGATACAGGCGAAAACTAATTAACTTTTCTTTTCAAGATGGCGGCTAAATGGAGGGGGAGGGTTACCACCCGATTTAGACTCATCACTAGCATCTGTACACATCGTCAAAAAACTCGCTGCCCACCCAAAATGCAAGTTGAATTACCATTTGACTGGACTAGATGTCTACAGGGAATCGCAGGTTCGAACCTTCGACAGGGGTAATGTATATAAACCCCCACTCTTTGTGTACTTGAGTGACTGAAACCATTCAGTTGTTTGGTAACAATTAACAACTCTATTGAAGTGAAGGAGTGATCATCTGCAAAAATAGTAAGAACACACATACACTAAACTCACTATACGAACACTCGTACACTTAATACTCGCCCACAAACTCTACAGAAGGCTCTGGAAAACCACTGCAAAGGAGGTGAGTATAAATATTTCAGCATATGGCTTTGGCCCGAAGGGTCCTTAAAAGACAATTCCCGAAGAAAGTGATCCAATTCCAATTGCCTTGGATATCGTCCCATTAGAGCAGGCTATTTTTCAGTTTCGGTAACCTATTTGCGGGGGTTAGGAGGAATCAGCTCTATGTTCCTAACCTTATGTGGGCTTAGGACCAGCTGCTTTGTTTCTAAGAAATTAAATAGGTGGAGCTGGATTCACCCTGCATATAGAGACCCTGTATATATTAAGATAAGAGTTGGGAAAATGAGACTATTTTGACAGCAATTTTTGATCCAAACACGTGATCAACACAAACGTCATTTTAATTGTCATTACGGTGTCAGTTAACCAGTCAAATATAAAAATTGCAAATATTTTAACACAAGATTTATTTGAACAGATTAACATTATTTTCCTTTATTACAGTCTCTCATTGCGTGGCTTTTACTCGACCATTTTATTCTTTGTTGTTTTTTAATTTGGATTTTAAGTTTGGAAATGTGTACCTATCCTTAACCGAAAAATTATAGATCTAACTGCAAATTTGGATATAATGCCGCAACACTTATGTAGGTAGTTCGATTGACTGAAACTCAGGATCAGAATTGATTGCAAATTTCATAATTCTTAATAAGTTAGTACCCTTGCTATTCATTAAAGTTTAAAAAGATTTGTTCGATTAAAAGATGCGTTTTACTTAATTTTTTCTATATATTTGCCACTGGTCTTCCGCGAAATGATTTTGGCAGAATCTTGCATTTTTTGATAATGTTCGTCCAACTTTTTAAATCTTTTCTGCCTGCTTCACTGGGTTGACAGGAACGGCTTTAAAAATGTAACCACTTTCAGCTCTATTATTGCAATTTCTTACACACAGCCAGTCATTTTGTCGTATTTGACACTTTATTAATAAACATCAAAAGTGACAATTTTAACGGATTTCAAGTAAATGCAATTTTAATTAAGTAGTCCATGCAAAAATTGATCCAAACCAATCAAACTGTATCACGGCATTTTCCCAACTCTTATCTTTATATTATACAGGATCTCTATTATCCATTCACTTAACTCCCGTACCATAAAAGTCACAATGTGTTGTATATTATTAATAAACCCATTTTTATCTTGTTCTACTTAATTTTACGAAAATGATAAATGATTTATCATAACCTTACTTTCAGTTTGACGTTAAGTACATTCACTAAAAAAGTTGATAGGTTCTGTACATAAAGTACACTCCAAAATTTTCATTTGACAGCGTAAACGCTGAATGGATTATACCTGCATATAATGCATTTCAGATTTTTTCAACCACAGTAACAAAGATTAAATAGTTTCAAGTGTAAACAAAACTTGATTAGGTTTAATTCTGTCTTCTCATGAAATCCAGCGTTGTTATTTGTAAATTTGATTCTGCTATTCGCATTTTAACGAGTCATATTTAGTAACCACAGACCAGCAGTGGTCGAAGTGGGAAAACATTACAAGGGGGATGCTAGATTTTCAGTGCCCCCCCCCCCACCTATTTATATGTGTGTATCACTTTAGGAAAATAAAATGGCGATACTACTAAGACAAAAAATAAACCTGAGTTTTTTAATTTGGTTAAATAAACCTGAGTTTTTTAATTTGGTTAATTAAAACCTCACTTAAGAATCTAATACTTGATTCCACATATTCCAATAATTTTTAGTTTTTCATACACGCAGATTGATAAGAGTGTCTTTGTCAGTAATGGATAGCTGTTTTGTCTGTGGGTATTTTTTGCCAAATTTATTTTATTTATTTTTGGCGCGTCCATAAAGACCTACATTATGTACTCGTTACATAAATAGCTATTATGTTAAAACAATTTCTACAAAACAAGTGATTTATGTGGTATTGTTTGTTAATTGGTTCTCTAATGTATGCAGTATTAGGATCACGTCTTGATTTATGTTTCTCAATTAGTTATTTAAGCAGATATCAAAATTTGGGAAATGAAGATCTGTAGAAATTACTTAGAAGAATACTTCGATACATCAAGCAAACTTCCAAGAAGAAACTAATTTATGAAAGAAATATAGAAGCACCTGTTTTGGCTGGATATGCTGATGCGGACTGGGGTGGAGATTTAGTTGACCGAAAATTGTTGTACTCCCTGTTGAATTGTGCATAATTTTTTCTGTTAATATACTAATACTAATAACGTAATAACTATTATGCGTATTTATTATTTTTTGTTTCTTTGTAATACAGTAGTTGTTATCTTGTGTTGTTTTTAAAAGGACCAGTTTTAGTGGTCAAAGATTGACTGTAGAGATTTTAAATTTCCTGCTTTAGCCAAGGCCCGCTGAATTAATATTGCATATAAGGCCTGTCCACTTCATTTAGCCAAGACGCAATTAGCAAGGAGGCAGGCGCCATTTGAGGCGAACTATACATTTGTGACAGGCCTTATATGCAATATTAATGCAGCGGGCCTTGCTTTAGCCAAGGCCCGCTGAATTAATATTGCATATAAGGCCTGCCCACTTCATTTAGCCAAGACGCAATTAGAAAGGACGATAGCGCCATTTGAAGTGAACTATACATTTATCCCTTACAAAATATATAGTTCACTGCAAATGGCGCTATCGTCCTTTCTAATTGCGTCTTGGCTAAATGAAGTGGGCAGGCCTTATATGCAATATTATTTCAGCGGGCCTTGCTTTAGCAACGGCCAACTTCATTCATATCCACTAACGTGTATATATGGCCGTCCCAATTCCATTTCTAAATATTTTTGACAGGTCCTCCTGTCAGCGCCCTCTCCGGCATTTAAACTATGTAGTAGATGTCGCCACAGGGAGGACCAATGGCCTACTTTCTTAAAACCTGTTTTTAGCTGAATTGGAACGGCCATATCTACACGTTAGTGGATATGAATGAAGTTGGCCGTGCTTTAGCGTTAGTAGTGTTGCGGTCATCCACATGCAGCGCTAATGTATGTAATAGTATTCTCAATCAAAGCATTGTACTTTCCTGTGTATTCTATCTGGTCTGTGTTAATAACCTGGCAATCTAGCCATAACCTAACAGTCAACATCTGTCAAAGTAACACGCTATTCTAATTTCAAGCGGTGTCAAGGTTAACATACTTACCTTGTAAACCAAAAATCTCGAGTTCAATTCCCAGTCAGGGTGGGTAAGATTTTTAATGCGCAAAAACATCTGCAAGTATGCTGTCCTTCGGATACGACGTAAAACCAAAGTCCCGTGTCACTACAATGTTTGTTATAGCTAGAGGTATTTTACAACTTAGTAGTGGATTATGAGATTTAAATACAACCATCATAAATCATTTGAACTCGGCCGGACTCGAAAATAATAAAGAAATTATGGTTTTCTGAGTTTAAATGCTTTTATAGCTATTAAGACAACAAGTGCTTTATAGAAGGTGTAGCGGCAGCCGACATTGGGGCGCCGCCGAAGACCTAACGGTTTTAGGTTTAGCAAAGTCTAACGGGACTTAAGGGTGAACAACCCTAACGGTGTGCGAGGTGTTACCCAAGGAGTTCACAGTTAGTTGGTCACGAACGACACTCGACCACGGTTCATTTTGTATATTGTAAATACTTTCTTTCTGTAAATAAAAACCATTTAACACGACTAGCTTTATATTATTCGACGCCGCTAAGCATTCCCAAAAAGGTTTAAAAATCAAGGTCGTAGTTCAAATCCGAGCGAACGAAGTGAGCCGAGGATTTTATAGACCGAGATTTTTAAACTATAAAAACACGAGTTGTCTTCAAGATTTTTTCTAACACTAATATCTTTTACTAATATATTATTAGAAATTTTAATAAATTATTATTTGAGAAGCGTCACAATACACAAAATGCGAAGATTGCTAGGCAACGACGAATTTTATAGAGAAAAGCGGATTTTAAAGGCCTATAAAATACCTTGTCATTGACGACGTGTTTTACAGAAAAAAGCGGATTTTAAAGGCAACATAACAAGTGAGCTCTTATGCACCATAGAAACAGTATAAGATATTAGTGTTAGAAAAACATTTTAAAAACAAATTCTTCTGTGCTGAGGTATACTCGTAATATCTGTAGAATTTATGATGGGTGTATTTAAATCTCATAATCCACCACTAAAAGTTGTAAAATGCCCCCGCCATTTTACCGACCCAAATGAACAGACTATACGATAAAGATCCCTTACAGAGTTGGAATTCCCTTGGGTTCGGCAAAATTCTAGTTGGGAAGTGTTTAAATCTCATAATCCACCACTATAAGTTGTAAAATGCCCCCGCCATTTTACCGACCCAAATGAACAGACTATACGATAAAGATCCCTTACAGAGTTGGAATTCCCTTGGGTTCGGCAAAATTCTAGTTGGGAAGTGCTAAAAACTATAGTAGTTGATGCGCATTAAAATCTCTGACACCCACAAGTTTAGATTTCGCCCATTAAATAATTAAATACATCAATAATTCCAACGAAATGTAACACCAACATAATAAATAATAATAAAAGACAAACAAACCAATATAAGCAGTTTAGATCACAGCCTTCCTTGGTGTTAAATATATTATGAATGTTAAGGCTGGTCGCTGACATGCAATTTTCAATTGCGCAACAGTTTGGTTGCGAGAGTGACTACCAAGGGTTTATATGGCAATGCGCTCACATGCAACTGATATGCAACTGTTCAGTTGCTCAACTAAAAAGTTTGTGTCCTGACACAAACTATTTGATTGCGCAATTCCGTGCAATTGTTTTGTATCGTACAGATTCAAATACGTTAAAGCTGACTTGCAACCAAACAGTTGCATTGATTGTTCTTCTTCTGGCCTTTCAATGCTTATGATTCTTATGAATTATAGCCTCTTCTTATATATGAAGACTTCAAACCATTTTTAAGGCTTTCTGCTCTCTATTTTCTACAATTGTTTATGTAATTTGGTTTTTTGTATCACATTTTTCCATATCTTCCTATTTTGCACTGCCACCCTCCATTCCTTCATCCCTATAACTTCCAGGTCCTGTGTTACTTCATCTCGCCACCTTTTTCTTGCTCTACCCCTTTCTCTGTTTTTGTATGGCATCTTCAACATTTCTTGTGGTTTCCTCCTCATTACATGTCCAAACCGTCTTATTGTTTGCGATTTGATGAATCGTACTATATCTTCCTCGTTAATTTCTTTCTCTATTTCAAAGTTCATTCTGCTTCTAATTTCTTCTTCAGTTCTTATTGGACCCAGTATTACTCTTGGAATTTTTCTTTCAAATCTCCTTAATTCCTCTTGTTCTTTCTTTGTTAATGTTCCTGTCTTTAGTGCATATGTCACAGTAAGCCTCATCAACGTTTTATGTATTTCATTTTTTGTTAGTTTTTTTTAATTTTTTAACATTGTAATCGTTGTTCCAAGATAATTAAATTTCTCTATTGCTTGACAAGTATAGCCTCCCACTAATAAAACATGTTCCTTATTGACTGAATCTCTTTCACACTTGATGTAGGTACATAGTTTTCTTTTCATTTATGTTTAATCCATATTTCCTAGCTTCAATGTCTATGTTTGCAACTTTTTTTGCAGTTTTTTTTTAAATTTAGCTATTCCTGCCAAATCATCGGCATATGCTACTACTTGGGTTTCTTGCTGTATTATTGTAGTGTTTGGTTTAGCCCCTAATTATTCCCTCCAATACCAGGTTAAAGATAGTTGCCGATAGTGCGTCTACCTGTTTTACACCTTTATTAATTTTAAACTTCATGATGAAACTAAACAGTTTAGTTGCATGTGTGCTTACATTAGTGTGATCGACGATTTAGTTGCGTATGTGAGCGCGATTGGTCAGTTCGCGGATCAAACTGTTGCGCAACTATTGCAAAACTAAAAATTGCATGTCAGCGACCAGCCTTAATGTTTGAAGCGCAAATAATTTGGCATTCCGTTTTGACACAAATTGTCAAAATTTAAACAAACATTTAATGTTTCTGGCTTCAAAATTTGCAATATGCATAAACCACCAAACAAGTGGTTTAACAAATGGGTATGAAAATTAAAAGTTGTAAATTTATAAAACCTTCTCCAAGAATGAAAGCTAGTCATTGTCATTAATTACCTTACCATTTCTAGGTTGACCAACTACAGGATGCAGTTTTATATCATATCAAAGAACTAACACAACTTGAAGATCATCACGCACCATTCGCCATGGTAGATAATTGAAAAAATATATGTGTATGTACATAAAGGAAACAACGTTCCTTAATGTAAATTTGTAGGTCGATTATATCCAAGATGTGATCCTTCATTATCTTAACTTACTAATTAAAGCAAATGTGGTAGCAAAATCTCAAGTAAGTGGTTTAAAAGAAACTTTTGGAAGATAAAACTGTTGATTTAATTTTTAGAGTAACAACAGTAATAATAATAACAACAACCACCAACAGCAGTAATAATAATCAGGATACCATGTTGGAGTTTCTGAATGAATTACGATGTGCAGACAAAATTTTGGTGCCTGAATCAACGGTAAGTCGGAGTAGAATATAAAACAAACAACGAAGTATCTTCACTGGTTCTCGTATTTACATACTAAACTTTTATGGTAATTCTAATTCAAACATCATTTAAAGAAATTAACACTCTTTTTATCGCATTGTCTTCGGCAAAGACATAAAGTCAACTAGATTTGCAAATAGTTAGGTATAACAGCCGGATATTGTGATTTATTGAACTGACCATATACCATTTCTACATATCTATAGCACATATTCCTGAATAACAACTAAGCTTAAATAACCTGAATGGATGAAGTAATCACGCACATTGCTCGTATGGGGTTTGATTAAAAATAAACATATTGTAACGTAGTGGTTACATGTAACGTTAAAGTCAATAAAAAGTATTAGAAAACCTGAGCATATTTGAATTAAATTTAGAACAAACCATGGTAGCTTATAACCAGCTACGCCATGTGAGAGTTTACTGAGAGTTAATATTACCTACCTAACACATTTTGATTATTCCTTACAAAGAAGTTTTACTGAAGATGAACAGAGTGAACAAACAATTATATCTGTATATCAGCTCGCGACAGGCCTTTATAGGACCAAGGCTTGTGGTGTTATCTGTTTCCAGTTCTTTCTACCGATAGCCGCTTGCTTATTTTTTGAAATCTGCTTTCACCTGCTCTAGCCATTTGCTTTTAGGCCTTCCTCTTCATTTTCCTTGTATTCCACGTTTCAGGACTTCCTTTGTGACCCTCCCTTCTTCCAGCCTCGCAACGTGTCTCAACTATCGGATCATCTGGGCCTTGATTTCCTGGCTTAGGGTATGTTTTCTATATAGCTATATATATACCTCATTGTTTGTTCTTCTTTCCCACCGGTTTTCAATCTTCTTGCCTTTGAAAATACTTCTAAGTATTTTCCGTTCCCAGATGTCTAGTTTTCGTTGTTCTCTTTTACTCATAGTTCACAATTCACCCCCGTACGTCACTACCGGTCGTATGACAGCAGCTCCAGATACGTAGTTCGCCTTAAATATTCTTAAGAAGGATCCTGCACTTTTACTTCCTTCAACTGGTCGAGCACTCACTTCCTCACTGTCTCCGCCTTTGTCTGCAATGATTATACCTAGATAATTAAATTTGGACCTCTCGAATTCATATTCCTGACCTTCGTCTATTGTTATCTTTAAACTTTGATTCGGTTTCACGTCGTTGCACTGCATTTCTCTTCTGGTTCTAATAATTGACGTTTTGTCGTCGGCGTAAGCCACACATTGGTGTCTGTGATGGTAAATTGTACTCTTAGGGCCGGTTGCACAAAGCTTTTGTTAAATTAACGAATGATCAAAGTTGACAAAAGAGCATCATTTTTTGTTTACTAATGTATTATTTGCCATATGCATTCGAATTTTGATTCGATTTTGTTCACTTTGACGAATGATTAATTTGACCAAGCTGTTAAATCATGTTTGTGCAACCCGCCCTTAGTATGTAATTTGCTCCCGCGCACTGCTTTCTCAAGGACCAGGTTAAACAAAGTCGACGACAGGGAATCCCCTTGTCTGAGGCCTTGGTTAACGTTAATGGTTTCTGGCATATAACCATCAACCCGAACTTTACTTTTCGACCCTGTTAATGTCATTTTTATCAAACTTATCAGCTTGGTCGGGATACCTAAGCCTTCCAAGACCTGGTAGAGTTTGCTTCTTTTGACTTTGTCGTACGCTGCTTAAAATCGATTAAAGTCATACGCAAGCGTAAGTTCACCGACCTATTTTTGCGGAAGCCGCATTGATAGTCGCCCAACACTGTTTCTGTTATATCGTTCAATCTAAGTAGTTTTCAGACAGTTTGCCAGGACTTTAGACGTCAGGTCCAGCAACATAATACCCCTATAATTTTCGCATATCGTCCTGGCACCTTTTTTATATTTGGGGCATACCTAATACAGCTTCCGACCATTTGCTTGACATAATTTCGGAATACCATATTTCAGTTATAATTTCTTGTGGACTACGACATAACGTCTCACCGCCTAGCTTCGGCAATTCTGCCCTAATGCCATTCCCTCTTACACTTCTATTATTTTTCAAATTTCAGATGTTTGTCTCTATTTCTTCTTAACTTGGAGCTAATTCGTATGAATTTTCTATTCTTTCTTCTAAATCGCTCCTCTCATCACGTAGTATTTCAGGTATTTCATTATTCTCATTATTATCGCTTAAGGTCTCCTAAGTCGCTTTCAAACCTAGACTTCCACGTTGAAGTTGAGTGCCCATCAGTGTCTTTCAATTTTACATTACGAATCTCGTAGACACTTAACAGAGATTGACACGATACATACAGTGTGATTTAAATGTCTGAGGACAATTTGGCAACTTTCGCTGTCAAATAACAGGGCCAATTCGCTAACTTTGTTGAAGGTGTTTATTTTGTCTTCTAATACAAATAAATGCTGAGTAAAATTAGTTTTTCCTTTAATTATTAATATAATATTAATCTGCCCTATTCGAGACGCCACTGATACGGCAGATCAAACGGATTGCATATTACCAACATAACAGTAAATTAGTATGGTATACTGTACCAACACGTGCAAAAGTAATGACACGCCTAAGCATTAAGCAGGCAGCACACTATGCGCTGCTTTGGTGCCAAGATTTTTAAAGGTACTAACCATAAGACCTTGTAGGTAGGATTAACAAGTTAGAATAAGAAAGTTACTCATCGACTGCTGCAAGGCTGTTTAAATGCACAATAACAAATCCTAGGCGTGTCATTACTTTTGCAAGTGATGGTACATATGTGTTAAATATCTATTAATACCAGTTACATATTATACGGCGACATAATAGTTATTTATGTACCAAGAGTCGTAGGTGCAGTTTTTTGGGCGAGAATGCAATTTGCAACGCCAAGGCCCGAAGGGCCGAGGTGTTGCAAGCATTCGAGACCAAAAATTGCACTGTACGACTCGAGGTGCATATGAGATTTTTCGTCAAACCTTATATATCATTTTAAAATAAATAAAATTAAGTATTTTTCATTTATGATGCATAGCTGTCATACCAATAATTAATAAAGGTTGCTGTGATTTAGATTAGGTATCCTTGACAACAAAAGAAAATAAAACATATTTATTTCAAAAAAAATTCAAACGCGTGTGTCAGTTGAATTTGTGCACAATTTGTGATTCTAAAAACATGTCTCAAGAAATAGAAGAGGCTGCAAATGCAGCATCCCACAATTTATTACCGGTTAAATCGCAACAACGGTATATGGAAACATATAACATTTTCAAAAATTGGATCTACAAAATTAAAATCTCCAAGCAGTTTATGGAGCGAATACTCAATGTTAAAAAGTACCATTTTTATCAATGACAATGAAGATATTTCCAAATATCCAAAACTAAAAGCGTTTTTAAAGCGTAAAAATGATGGATATAAACCCAAAAAGAGTAGTATATTTAGTCGAGACGATATGAACAAATTCCTTATTGAAGCGCCTGACATTACACATTTGTTAATGAAGGTACAGTAACAGATTATTTCATTTAACTCAGTTATTAAGTTATTTATCTGTTCTAGGTCGTTATGATAATGGGAATTTCTGGGGCCTGTAGAAAAGACGAATTATGTAAGATGACAACTGATAATGTTGAAGATAAAAATTCTGTAATAATAGTAACAATATCAGATACTAAAAATGGAGTGCAACGTACTTTTACGATCATTAACCGAGAAGAACAGCGCATAAATTTTGTTGATTTAATTAGGAAATATATAAGTTGCAGGCCAAGAAATAGTGAAAATCGGCGATTTTTTCTGAAATATTGTTCAGGAAAATGTGTGAATCAACCAGTAGGTAAAAACACATTTGCAAAAATTCCTGCTCTAATAGCAGAATTTTTAAAACTGAAAAATCCTGAAACTTATACTGGGCACTCGTTTAGAAGAACGTCAGCAACTTTTTTGGCTGATACGAGAATTGACATTCTTGGCTTAAAGAGGCACGGTGGCTGGAAATCCACAACAGTGGCAGAAAGTTATGTTGCAGATTCAATGACAAATAAATTAGAAATTGCCAGTAGAATTTTATATAATCAGAATAAGTATGAAGAATCTGCATCCACATCTTCAACTTCAGTCATGCAATTCAATAATGAAGACGAAATGAAAGATAGCCGCGTAATTGTTCCTAGCACCAAAGAAAATCAAGAACATATACAAATTGAAAATGTTGATATTACCGAAAACATAAACTTAGATTCAAAAAAGGAACTTAATTCTCTTGTTCAAGTTTCTAACTGTTCTAATTGTTCATTTACATTTAATATAAATAAGTTGTAATTAATGTAACGTAGATAAAATGTTTGTAAATAAAGGTGTTTTGTAGACAATTTACTTTTTTGCCCTAGGAACTTAATGAAGAATATTACAACCCGCTACCCATGGTAACCAGTAGTTGAATGTAAACTGTCACTTACCGTCAACAAAACAATGACACAATGACATATTTTCGCAGTAGGTTTGACGAAAAATTATTTACTGCCTTACATACATATTGTTGTGTATTTTGAGCATAAAACTTTTTTAAACAACACAAATTTATTCATACAATTTAACACAAATACTTGTAACAAATTTTGACAGCTCCAATAACACATTTACAAATACAAAAAGTCAAATATCAAGTTAGTTTTCATGCAAAATCAATTTAGAAATTTATTATAAGTTAATTATACAGGTAAAAGTACTCTAAAGTAAATTTCAGCAACAAATTTGTATTAAGAAAGGATTTTAAAGATTGACAACAGAGGATACATATTCTGTTATCCAGTTTTCGCATTCAATTCATAGTACGATGATGATATTCATAGATGAAGTAGTTCATGGGAACACAGAAGTCATTTTGCAATGCTAGAAATAACAAACAAATTTAAATTAATAACTTATTTTAATAAAATAAGTTAATTTTTAAGTACACGTGCACCTGAAAATTATAAATTCATATTTTTCTGTAGTTTAAAAAATTCAGACAGTAAATAAAATATGACTATGACTTGTAAAAGCATATAAGGCTTAAGTTTATCGTAAATTTAAAAGCTAAAAGCGTTTTTTATTAAAAATATCAATAAAAATCATTTTGTTGATAAACGTCAAATATTAATATGTAATTTCCAGCCAACATAAGAAGATTAGAGAAAATTGATAAGAGATAAAATCTTATTATTTTTTCATATTTAGTATAATTGCATAATTTTTAATTAAGTTAATAATAATTTTGAAAATTAGTTAATTTTTAAGCAAAGATCAAAACCAGACGAAAGTCAAATTAATAACAAATAATTTTAAATAATATTATTTGTAAAAATAAAGTTGAATTGTAAATAAGTAGAAGGTAGTTTAATGAATTTTCATATAGTTTGTAATTAGTTTAGGATAGAAATAGATAATTATTTAGTAAATAAGTCATAAATTTGATTCATTTCTGTTGGATAAACTAGTGGAAACAATTACCAGTCGCTGTAAAAATCTTGTAGGGGTTAGACGTGTATTTAGCGCTCCCGTAAATTATTTTAAAATGACGTCACAGCATACTCAAATGTTTCGTTAAGAAAAACAAAAGTGAAATCAAGTATGTGATTTGTTTTTGGCAAACGTAAAATAAACTTCGAATGTTGTTACTAAGTGATTAATTGAAATTTAATAAATATTTTAAAAAGTTAAACCAAATAAAATGAAAATGATAAATAATAATTAATTTAAATAAGTTAAATGAAAATAAAATTGTTAAAGAAATTAAGCGTTAAATAAAGAATAGAAGTGTTATACTTACGATTTATGTGGATTTTATCTAATAATAAATACAAATGTGTCAACGAATAATAATTTCTTCAAAATAAATAACAATTTAATTGAAAGTTAAATAAAATCTTGTTATTATTTCCAACAATGTATTTGAGGTTAGAATATAACCAAATCAAAGAACCTAAAATTTAAAACAGTGATTAAAAAAATTATAAGCAATTAAAACAAATAAGTGATTAATGATATATAATAAAGACTTACCTTATGTGATGAACAACAATTATTTTTTTTTTTAACAATTTTAACTACGAGACAGCACCTGTATGGAGGAGGTTTCAAGGATCAGCAGATGCTAAATGCCATGATGCCGGATTTCAACATTTACGAGGAATTTTTAAAGATAAGTGAAATTGTTTGTATTAAATTTTAAAAAGTTTATTAAAACAAAATTGTGTAACGTAATTCGAATTTATAAAGACAGTATTTAATTGTTTTAAATGAAAATTAATTGTGAAAGTTGTGATTTAGAATTTGTTTGTTAATTGAATTTAATTAATCAATCTTTAAAAGGATTTCAATCTTTTGAATAATTTTCTACAGCCAGAATCCACGTAAAATATTTAATTGAGTTTGTTTTGAATAATTTTGTTTATGTGTTTTATCGAATGGTATTTGTTTGTTGTTGGATTTTTTTTTATCTTACAGGAGTATTTTTAGATATCGAGTTTCTTGGTATTTAATTTTACGTATCAACACACACACACAGACACAATACACTTTGTTCGAAATACATAGCAATTATTTAGAGCCCAATAACGTGTGGCTATTACGTTTGTATGTTCAAGATAAATTTAATTATTTTGTTAGCTGTAATCAGTAGGATTACACTACATTTATTTGGCTGGCCCAACGTGGTGCAGGAAATCTATTTATTCAGAACAAATTTAATAAAAATGTATGTTTTCATTAAGAGAGCATTACAATATACATGCTAGTTTAAAAAATAAAGTGAGTTTTAACTTTAAATTTGTTAAATTTGTACATGCCTAGATCCTTCGGGTCCAAGATGGCGTTCTACACTCTCTAAATAATCTAAGCAATGCCGAAAGGATTTTAAAGGTTAAAAACGCAGTACGTAACCTAGAGCAATAATAAAATTTAAAAGTTAAGTTTTTTTTTATTACAGATTAAAAACCTAAAAACATCAACGCTGCGTCATTTAAGTAAATTAAATTCACACGATACAAATTCAATTTCAGAGATTACGATGAGTAAAGTTTGAAATTCTAAGCGAATCAAAATCTAATTTATTTATTTATTTTAGCCGAAAGGGGTCCTAAAAGAAATAATACATCGCCTAAAGCGACAGTAACTAGAAAAAGAAAGCTTTCTCCAGAACTTGGTAACCTTAGTAAGTTCAATTTCTTCTCTTGCTAAGCTTATTTCCTCTTCCTCCTTTTTTCTTTCTTCTTGATTTCACCCTTCTTGGTTCTTTCACCTCTCATACTTATCTTCTTTCTATACTTTTCTTCTTCTTCATCATCTTTTTCCGTTTTATTCACTTCCCCCGTTTTAATTTTCCATAATCCTCTTCTTGTTTCCCTCACCTCTTTCTCTTGCTACAAATCTCCTCCTTCCTTTTGTCATTCCTTTTTCACCTCCATCCCTCTTTTCGTCTTCTTTTTCTTTCGAACGTCAGAAGCCCTAACTAAAGTTACCGAAATACGTATTTGTTTCATTAATGCTGTTGTGGTTTTGTATAGGGCTTTTACAGGGCTATCTTGAACTTCTTTTTCTTAGTCAATTTCTTCCCCTTTGTTCGCTTTAATATTAATTTAATTGTTGCACTTTTCATAAATAAAGGTATCAGTACTTACACTTCGCAAGGGAGTATGGCCGGCAACATGGAGGATTAACCCCTCCTAAATCGCCTTAAGAGAATATTTCATTGAATTGTTAATTTCAAATATTTTCTTAGAGTTGCTAATTGAAAACAAATCCATTAATCATGGGGACTGGCCTACCCAGTCACTGAAAATAATTAGGAACCGAAATACTGCAGTGGAGTAGGGAAGGTAGGTGGTTGTATCATACGAAACAACCGAGGTATGAAAAGCGACTTAGGAGGCCTTAACCCTTAATATTTCCAGTCATACATTTTTTATGCATCACATATATTCTCTGTTTCTACCTTTCTTTCATCGTTTAACCTTCTTCCGTATTGTTACATCTTTCTTTTCTTCCTTCTTCTTTCCTTTCCTCTTCCTTTTGCTTTGCCCAATATTTCTTCCTTTCCTATGTTTTTCTCTTTTGTTTTGTTCTCCCTTCATTTTTCCACTATTCTTACAACTACCCTCTTTCTTCCTTCTCGTTATACCTCCACCCTCTGCTTCCACCTCTTTCTTCCCTCCCTCCCTCTTCATCTTTTTGCTTATCTTTTCTCTTTAGAAATTATAATGTTAATTTTAATTCAAACGTTAGAATGTTTATAAATTAAATAAAAATGATTAGTTTCAGATGCTCCGCACCACATTATAGCGCCTAAGAGAATGAAACTAGATCCATTAGAACGCTGCAGAACACGTTATCCTCATCGCAGTGTAAGTTTAGTCTAACATTTCTGAGGTCGTATATAAGCTAACTGAAGATTTGTATCCAACATAGTAGTTGTAAAATGTGGCAACCTGCCGCCAACAATTGTTAGAGTACGAACTAGAAAACCATTTGGAGATTACCGGAAAAACTGTCCCCAATGAAAATTTTCGAACCGAAGATGATGTAACCTGTATTTCCCTCTTCTGAATTTGTAACAGTTTTTAGTAAAGATAAAAGAACGATAACTAATCAATTTGTTTTATTAAAAACGCTAGTAAATTTTAGATCGAAAAGGAAAGCAGCAACTGAACAAATCTTATATGAACTTAATAAATTTCATAGCTAAATTAGTTTAGTTCTATGTCAGTAGCAAAATCAGACCAATTTCATACGTTTAACTCTAAATTAACTTCACTTATTAATTTCCTCGGTATAACTTTATTATCTACGCACTAAATAATCACGAAGCGCTTCGAACAGAAAATTACCAAAACTTCCGAAATTAACAAATTTCCTACGAGTTCCGAAATTTGCTGATTGTAATTTCCTGTTGTAAGTGCTTTATGAAATGAAAACCTTACACCAGCAAGATCTTAGTTTATTTCGTTTAGCATTTAGTTCGACAGATTTATTTTAATTTAAATGTACGGCGTGTTCCATAAAAAATTAACAAAGTTCGCAGTATTCGACTATAAATCGATCATTGCAATTTTATTTCAGAAACGTGTGAATAATGATTACTTAGTATAAACTCTTACAGTTTGCCAATTTTCAAACTCCTATTTTTTCAAGTTGACAATTAATTATGTACTTTTGAAAATCCCAATTCGCTCATAACTGAGATTTGAACTTATGTCCTCTTGACTGCAATATCATCTTCAACAAAAGTGCTTAAAATTGAAGATTTTAAGTTTCATTCTGTTATTAACTCGGCGAATCTGACATACTGCAATATTAGTTGCTTAAAACGGTAAAGATTTGAAAAAAGAGATTAAAAGAACTGCTCCGTAAGGAAATTACATGTAAGCATTTTTCCAAATATATTCAATTGTTTCTTGAATCAGAAAATTTATCGTTAAATATTTTTAATAATATACTAATTTAAAAGCGCAAATCCAGACTGCAAGCTGCTGAAATGAAGATGCTGCGGAAAATCGAGGTAGTAACAAAGATGGACCGAATTCGTAACACGGAAATTAAGTAGAGAGTAAAAGTTAGCTCATTACAAATACAGGTATAAGGTGTCTGGGTATTATAAGTAGAATGGGCGCGGGGATACTACCAAAAACAGTGTGGGAGGCTAAAGAACGGAAAGGAAGAGCGAAGGGTAGGCCCAACAAAACCGAGAATAGTGTTGTTGGTAGGCCGCGTGTGACGTGGACAGAACAAGTTAAAAAAGTGCTAGAGAACAGAGAGCTAGAATGGAAACAAGCTGGTGACCTAACACAGGTTCGATATGCGTGGAGGATATGGTACAACACCACCTAAAAGGTCCAACCCCGACACCTAACGGTAAAAGGGGAAGATTAAGTAAGTAAGTATCTTTAATAAGAAGCAGCATCGCACGTGGCGAAGGATAATCGCTCATAAAACGGTTCCTTTACACAGGTGTTCAACAGTGATTCAAAACGCGAATTTTGGGACTTTCTTTTGGGAACCCGAAGACAGCAGTACAGTGCAACTGGAGAAATGAATGTGATTAAGTTTTCGCCCAAATTAAGCGAATTTTAACCCAAGTAAGTGTCTAGAAGTTAAAGAAGCTATACAACATCTTAAAAACAGCAAATAGTCGGGGGCTGATGGACTAACGTACGAGATGATAAAATATGGAGGACAAGCACTAAAATAAAAAATAACACAACTCACTAAACAAATATTTATTGAAGCCTAAGTCCCTAAGGAATGGAAGATGTGTATCGTTATTCCAGTCTTCAACAAAGGCGATAAACTAATTCCAAACAACTACAGAGGAATTAACCTTCTTAGCACCGTGTGAGCAATAAAATGCAGATCTGAGGAAGAGATACCAAGAAGAAACATTGGAGAGAACACAACGTAGATGGAATTTAGAAGGCAGATCGAATAGCTTTAAAGATATAATACTAAGAGTAGAAGAACAAATCTGTGGAAGCTTAAAGTTCAATAAACATTGCAAGAGAGCAAGCTGGTGGAACACAGAAATCCAGGAAGAAGTTAAAAAAAGAAGAAGGCATAGAAATAATATAATAACAGTTTAGTCGGACCATGATAGAACAGAGTATCACAGACACAGGAAAAGGTGGAAGAATAAATTGGTAAGAGAAGAAGATTTGGGCGAAGAAATGGATAAAAGATACAAAGTTAACAACAGAAGTTTTTGGAGTAAAATAAGATCACTAAGACGTGGAAAAAGAAAAGAAATAAAGGGAATAAGAGATAAGGATAACCACATAAGGACGAACACAAATGAAGTTCTTAAGGGAGTATTATAAAAGTAAATGCACCAAAAATGAAGAGGATCAACTCACACAGACAATGGATACCCAAAATGAGATGGAAGACAATAATAACCAGATGGAAGAAATAAGTAAAGATGAACTAGAAGAGGGATTAAGGAAAATTCGGATAGGAAAAGCGAGTGATCCAGAGATGATAAAATGGTTAGGTGAAGAAGGAAAAAATCGGCTGGCGGAAATAATGAGGGCAGCATGGAAAACAAACTCAATACCAGAAAAATGGGAAGAGAACTTACTGGTACCAATTCACAAAAAAGGGGATCAATTCGAATGTGAAAATTATAGAGATATATGCCTATCCTCGGTTGCATTCAAATTATATAGGTACTAGACTTATAGAACGCAGATTAACAACGGAACTAGAGCGAAAATTGGAGGAAGAGCAAGCGGCATTTAGACGAGAGAGACAAACAACAGATAACATATACAGGGTGTAACAAGTATGAACAGAAAAATTTTAGACACTAGTAGATTTCCATTTGCTGAACAAAAAATTCTTATAACAAAAACTTCTATTCCTTATAGTTCTTGAGATAAAGCACAATGAAGTTGAAGGCTTGGATGTTTGAGTACCGCATATTTTTGAAATAATTAAGTAGGCTTATTTTAGTTGTTTTGAGTTGTCATACTAATTGATACTAATGTCGGTTTGTTAGACTATTTACAATTTTATTAGTAAAACAAGTTTGTGTTTAAAATGTTATATTGCAAGAACGAATATACTGACATGGTCCTAATCTACGGACAGTGCGGTTTAAATGCCAATGCTGCAAGACGTAAATATGCTGTGAAATTTCCTGATCATCGTTTACCAAATGTTGTACAAACCTTTATCAATGTTGTTAGAAGATTGCGAGAAAAGGGTCAGTTACAACAAAAAATAGAGAATCGTGGCCCCCCAAGGGATTTTACTCAGGAACAAGAAATTTTAGACCGTATTGAAGACAATCCCTCCGTGAGTACTCGACAAATTAGCAAAGACTTAAACATGTCTCATATGTCTGTTTGGAGAATTTTAAACCATTATTTATTGTATCCATTCCACTTTAAAGGAGTTCAAGAGCTATCTCCTGCAGATTGTCCTTCAAGGATTGAATTCTGTGAGCGGTTAACTCAACAATATGCCAATATGGATAAACAATCCAAGGCAGTTTGAAAGCTTTCTTCGGGATTTTTAGTTTTTGACTAGAAATACATATATCAATAGCATTAACACTCTGTACAAATATAATAAACAAAAATGGACCAAATTGCTGCTAGATACAAGAGATCAAAGAAAAAGAGTACAACACAAGCAAAGCAAGAGTTGACAAAATTAGGAGAGTTCTAGAAGTATGTACTACAAAATGGAAATAATAGTTATTTATGTACCAAGGGCGTAAAGATGCTTTTATGGCTCGAGACGTGATTTTGAGCCCGAGACGCTAGTCGAGGGCTAAAGACACGTCGAAGGCCATAAAAGCAAGTTACGCCAGTGGTACATACATAATTTTTTCTACAAACACTACTAAAAACTGAATTTTTAACACGGCATACTGCAATTAAAAATGTAATATTAAATCGCAGCGTGTTAAAAGTAGATCACGTGGTTTACTTTTAACACTAGTATTAAAAGGATGCTGTCACAATGACAGCGCAACTAAAATATTAATCAAATACTGATTTTACCTACCAAATTGACAAATCTAACGTTGCCCTACTAGCAGATTCTTCTATATCGACCGGAATTTCTTCACTTAGATTAGAACTCATCTTAAATTATTCTTTTTCACTTTTGACAAGCATATGTCAAACAATACATATGTAAGCTCAATTCTAAATTGTTTCGTAAATGTCACAGAGTACTAGATTTTTAGGTAACCTTTGGAATCTCTAATAAGAGAGTTTAAAATGCTTTCAATGGCGTTTGTAGAAAAAATAGTGTATGATATTCGTGTTAAAAGTGATTTTATTTTGTTCGTGGGGTTGCTCAACTCGCTACGCTCGTTTCGCAATCTCCCCCACTCACAAAATAAAATCTCACTTTTAACACTTGTATCATAAATAGCTATTATGCACGATCGAAGATTTTAAAACTGAAATAAAAGGAATAAATTAATTTTCTGCCCACATCGACTAGTTAGTTGCTCAATTATTTTAATTTTTTACTGACAACTGTCAAATGGTTGAAGCATTTACGCCTAGGAATATTCACATAAATAATTGTGTTAAAACTGTGTTGTTAATACAAATTACCCTAAATAGAGTTCTAATAAAGAGCATACATTCGATTTTAATTTAAAAAAATTCTTTATAAGACTGTTAAACTGTTTATCAATTTTTGACGTTTCATTATAGACCGGCGGCCTATAAAGACACCCACGGGCTATAAATAGACGTTTATGTCAAACAAATTCAGACATAATTGACACATTATAATGCGATCGTGCATAAAATTGATTATAATGGAACAATTGAAGTGGTTTGGCAGCTGTGTAATGATGTATTATTAAATGCATGTACAAAGATATTGGGAATCACTATCACAAATAACAGGAAAAAATGGATAAGCAACACTACTTGGGATGTGATAAATAAAAGAAGAAGAATAAAACTAAAAAAACTATCAGCGAAGAGCAAGAAAACTATGCAAACTTCAGCACCACAAAGCACAAGAATTATTTGCAAATATGAGAAACTTGTCGGGAAGAAAAAGGACAAATCCAATTGTAAAAAGCAAAGATGGGAAATTACTGTATATAAATGAAGAACAAGTAGAGAAATGGTTGGAGCATTTTAAAGAAACCTTAAATATGGAACAAGAAGAAATTGCAGGGCTTACATAAAGTAACCTAGTACCTAACACTGAAAAAGTAACTTCATATTTTTAGTGATACAAAAACTGCAAAGTTTTCGTTTCAGACCACAATCTAATACGAGTTTGTAGTTCCTTTTTGCCTTCAGCATTGGCCGTCTCATCAAATTACAATGTAAAAGCTGTTGCTTTTATTTATAAAAGGACTAAGTGCTTCCGATATCAAGTACCAAGTTTTTGTAGGTGATAAAGGAAACTCTAATAGAATACCCTTTCAGGAACACCAAACATTACTTGAAATAGTTCCTCGAGATGTGTACAAGGAAGGCAAAGACTGATATGGTTTCGATAGAGGGGCTAATGCCGAATAATTACTTCTCTCTAATAAGTATCGATAAATGCCTCTACAATTTCTTTAGTAGCTCTGCCAGCAAACCCTATTCCCACGTTCGCGTCATGTCTTCTGACTGTATAGGGATTGCCAAATGTCATGAGCCGCGAGATGCGCAAATGAACAAGAGAGAAAGCTATAGAAAAGGTCAGGCGATAGGAGAAAGTGTATCCTAAAATCGTAATTCAGTCTTGAGAAAGACTGATTTTTTAAACAATCGGCAGGAATTCAAACACAAAAACACAACAAACTTCAAACAAAACACGTATAAACGACTACAAATAACTAGAACAAAACATTGAGGTTAGATTGAAACAGCTGATGACAAAAAAAATTAATATTGCTGTGATTTCCAAAATGACAAAAAAGGCGAAGGAAATGAGGTTATTAGAAATTATGTCCACTATTACTTACTTACTTTACTTTAATCCTCTTGGGTCCGATCGGACCATAGGGCTTCTACAAATTTCCTCCACTCTTCTCTATTTTTCGCTATTGCTTTTACTTCTCCCCATGTTTTTTCCTTCCTCTCTATCTCTTTTGCTATACTTCTCTTCCATGTTTCTGCTGGTCTGCCTACTTTTCTCTTCCCTGTTGGTTGGTATTCTAAAGCTTGTTTAGTTATGTCGTTCTCGTTTTTTCTCACCGTGTGTCCAATAAACTTCCACTTTCTTCTGCATATCGTTGTTGCTACTGGTTCTTGTTTGATTCTTTCCCATAGTTCCTCGTTTGTTATACGGTTTGGCCAGTATATCTTTAAGATTTTTCTTAAGCATTTATTTGTGAATGTTTGTATCTTCTGTATGATTCTCTTTTCTGTTTTCCATGTTTCTGCTGCGTACAACAGTATGCTTTTTACATTCGTATTGAATATTCTCATTTTAGTTGTTAGTGTTAGTTCATTGGAATCCCAAATTTTCCTTAACATGTAGAACGCATTTTGTGCCTTGTCTATTCTTACGTTTACTTCTTCTCCTATTCCTCCATGTTTATCTAATATGCTTCCCAAGTAGCAGAATTTTTGTACACTTTCTATTTCTTTTCCCTCAACAAATATTCCCATCTCTCGTTCAGTGTTTATTTTCATTATTTTTGTCTTCTTCGTGTTTATGCCCAAGTCCAATCTTCTTTGCTTCTTTTGACACTTTTTCCGTTTTTTTTTCTGTATGTGCTGTCTTTTTTCGGATATCAAGCATACATCATCCACAAATTCTAGGTCTTCCAGTTGATTGAAGGCGTTCCATCTTATTCCGGTTTTGTTTCTTGTTGATTTCTTCATAATCCAGTCCACCAATATTAAAAATATTGTTGGCGATAGTATGCATCCTTGTCGGACTCCGCTGTCAATGTTTATTGCCTCAGTTAGTTTTCCATTATGCATAATTTGCGCCGTATAATTTTCGTAGAACATTTTTATTGCCCTTATGTACTTGGACGGTAGTCCATATCTTCTTAGTATATCCCACATCCTTTCCCGATCTACTTGGTCAAAGGCCTGTTTAAAGTCAATAAAGTTTATATATATCTTATTCTGCCATTCCAAGGTTTGTTCCAATATAATTCTTAACGTGCTTATAATATGATCTGTACACGCTTTATTCCTTCTGAATCCGGCTTGATTGGGTCTCAGCATTTCATCTATTTCGTGTTTCATCCTCTCCAATATTATTCTTGTCATTACCTTACTTGTCACATTTAGCAGCGTTATCGCTCTCCAGTTCTCGCACTTCGTGTGATCGCCTTTCTTCAGTATCTTGATAATTATTCCCTTTTTCCACTCTTCAGGTACTTTCTCTTCTTTCCATATCTTATTGATTAGTATGTACAGAATATTTGTTGAAGTTTCTCTGTCCGCTTTTAATAGCTCTGCCGTGATATTATCCAATCCGGCTGCCTTTCCTGTTTTTAGTTGTTTAATTGGATTGCTTACTTCCTCATGTGTAAATTCTGTTAGTGATAAGTTTAGTTCCTCTCTTATTTCTTCCTCTTCTAGTTCTTGTTCTATATCTTTCTTTGCGTACACTTCTTTGAAATACTATAACCACCTTGCTATTATTTCTTTCTCTGTTTTCAGTATTCTGCCCTCCTTGTTTTTCATATGCCCAGTGGTATTTGTTTTCCCAGTTTCGCTCAACTTCTTTGTAGTTTTATATAAGGTTCCTATATCGTGTTGCTTTGCCGCTGTCTCTGCTTCCACAAGCAACTCCTCCTGGTATTCTCTTTTATCTCTCCTAGCACTTTTTTTAACTTCGTTATCCTTTTCTCTATACTCTTTTTGTAATCGTTCTTTGTCTTTTTGTTCTCTCCCCATTATCTTGCGTTTTATTTGTCTTCGTTGTTCTATTTTTTTCCACGTTTCTTGAGACAACCATGGCTTATTTGATCTTTTTTGTATCCCTATTACTTCTTTAGCTGTTTGCTTATATATATATGTTGATATTTACTATCAATATGCTTTTATTAGGCATACACAATAGAGATACACTTTTGTATAATTGATTTATTGCATGAAAAATTGTTGGGAACTATCGTATGTCAAACATTAATAAATTTTCTTAAAACAACACACTATGTTATTTTTACATCAACTAGATATTTACTTAAATTATATTTAAACAAATACGTTTTGAATATTTTCAACACTTTCCCTAAAACTTTATATTGTTTAAATGTAATTTAATATTTAAATTATTCTTAACATGGAACGTAAATTTTCAAATCTAACACGAGGAACTGGTTTCGTAAAAATGTCTGCAACTTGTTCCTCACTGGATACGTGTTTTATTCCCATGAGTCCTTTTTGTACTTGTTCTCGCACAAAATGATAGCGTACATCAATATGTTTTGATTTTTTATGGAATTCTTGATTTTTCGTCAATTTTATTGCGCTTGCGTTGTCAACTAATAACACAGGAATATCCTTTAATGGTGCAACTTCGTCGAATAAGCGTTTCAACCAAACGATCTCTTTAGCCGCTTCACAAGCAGCTACATATTCCGCTTCCATGGTTGAAAGAGACACACTTTGCTGTCGTCTGCTAGCCCAAGTGATTGGTCCACCACTATATTTGAAGACAATTCCACTCACCGATTTTCTTGAATCTGGATCACTTGCATAGTCGGCGTCACTGTAGCATTCTAAAGTACCTGTCTTCTCAGCAACGTCGTACAAAATACCCATCGTAGAGGTGCCTCTAATATACCTCATAATACGTTTGACCTCTGACCAATGCTTTTCTTGAGGTTTTTCAAGAAATTGTGAAACATAGCTAACAGCAAAAGCAATGTCCGGTCTTGTTGCGACAGCGAGATACATCAAACATCCAACTGCTTCACGATACGGGGCTGTTGTTAAATTTGAATCTTTATCTTCTTCCTCCAGTGGAGAATATTTTTCAATCGGAGTAGAAACTGGATTCGCTTCATCCATTTTAAACTTTCGTAGCACACTTTCTGCATATGTAGTTCGACTAACAAATATTGACTCATCTTCTTTTCGTTTGATACGATACACCCATCGATTGGAAATTGGCTTGCAATCCACTGGTAATTCCACCAATGTCCAGGTTAAATTTTCCTCCAGTGACTTAATTTCATCTTCCATTGCTAATCTCCAATTTGTCCAATCAGTAGAATTAACAGCTTCAGCATAAGATCTAGGTTCGTCTACTTCAGCTAACATTGATTCAAAACGTTGTGGACGGTTTATCATTGCTCGATTTCTAAGACGTAAAGCTATTGGTTGAGTTGCATCATCCGAGGAACTGCTTGCCAATTCATTTTCAGAGTTACTCGCAGGGCAAACATTTGACTTCGGTAAATTGAAGACATGATCTTCATTCTTTTCTGAGTTGTTGTTTATAACAGCTGGAAAAAATACTTCTGTTTTGCTAGTATCCTCCTGTTCAAACACCACATCTCGGCTTCGAACTATCTGTGTTCCTGGTTTAATCCACACGCGAAAACCATCCACATCTTCAGAATAGCCGACAAAAATTCCACGTTTTCCTTTTGCATCCCATTTTTGACGATGTTCTTTTGGTACGTGTACGTAGCATTCCGTTCCGAAAATATGAAGTCTATTAATATGCGTAGTCTTTCCAGTAAATAACTCATATGGGCTTTTTCCTTCGACTCTGCTTGGTCCCGTTCGATTTAGCACATAGACAGCTGTATTTGTTGCCTCCGCCCACAATACTTTTGGTAAATTCTTTGCTAGCAACATTGTTCGAGCTATTTCGACCACGGTCCTATTTGTGCGTTCGGCACAACCATTTTGTTCCGGTGTATAAGGATTAGTCACAATGAACTTAACACCATTCATTTTCATGATATTTTGTACTTCATTATTGTTGAATTCACGACCGCCATCACATTGAAATGCTTTTACAGAACATCCACACTGATTTTTCACAAATTTTAACATTTCAGCAATCTTCTGAGTAGCTTCTGATTTTTTATTCAGAAAATAGATCATTCGATATGAAGAAAAATCACAAGTAAAACAAATATAATACTTTGCTTTCCCTAAAGATGTACATTCCATTGGTCCACAAAGATCAGCATGTATGTGTGCACCAGGCTCTGTTACACGTTGTTGACGAGAAGAAAAACTACTCCGATGTTGTTTCCCCTCAACACAAGCTCCGCATAACTCACCATCATACTTGCTGTCAATACCATATAACTTGAGTACTCGTTGAACGTGTACTTTGTTTTGATGACCAAAACGTTCATGCCAAACTTGCAAACAGCTTTTAGATGTAAGATTTACTTCACTTACACATAACTTGTCAGTTTTTTTAATAGAAATGTTCATCTTGAATAATTGACCATAACGCATACCACATGCCTTAATCTCACCGTTCTTCACAAAGTTACAGTTGTCTTTTGTTGAAATAAACTGCATGCCTTTATCAAGAGCAGACGTCACAGAGAACAAATTCCTTCGAGCTGTTGGTACGTATAACACATTTTCCATATAACAAGATAATTTCTTTCCGTTGACCTCAGCCTCAAAATTGACAATTCCTTTTCCAATTGCATCCATTGTTGAATAGTCACCAATGTGTATTTTGATAGGTGTTACAAAATACTTAAAAGATGAAAAAACATCACTGCAATACGTTAAATGATCTGTAGCACCAGTATCAACGATCCACATATTATTGTCAGATTCTGCACTAATAGCTTCGGTAAGAAAAACTTGGTCACTACGTCCACTACTCATATTTGTATTATCCTGCTCTTTTTTACGTTTTACAGTTGGACAATTTCGTCGAATATGACCAGTGCCGCCACAAGCATAACATTTAAAAGTATGTTTCTTGTTCTTACCTTTTGAAACACTAAATTTATCGTTCTTCTTTGAATGCTCAGTACTAGCGCCATAATCACCTTTTCCATGAATTTTAGCTTTACTTGCCATTAATACTGTCAACTGCTCTTCCGATTTACTACAGCGTTGCTGTTTCCGCTTTTCATCTGAAGTAAGCACACTTATAAGATTTGTGAACGTTTGTTGTTCCTCAGGTCTTGCCCACCATGCTTGTCTTAAACTTTCATAGTCGTCTGGCAACGTATCAAGCAACTTAACCATCAATGATGATTCATCGGGTTTTAGTTTTAACTGTTGCAATCGCAAAATTAAGCCCTCAAACTTCGCAATATGTGTCACCATGTCATCTAGTGTATTCATTTGAAAATTGAAAAATTCAGATTGAACAACATGAGCAGCTTGTTTGGTTTGTTGTTCAAAAACAGAAAGAAATTTAAGCCACATATCACGTGCTGTTTCACATGACACAAGTAATGCCATCACTTTACTATCCAGTGACCTTACAATTATTTGACTTGCAGCACGATCCGCCTTGTCCCATTTTTTAAAAAGAGCTTCATATTCTGCTTGCCTTTGAGCATTTGTTGCATCTTCCGGTTTCGCCGGTTTCTCAATATCACCAACACACACCTCGTACGCTCCTTCAGTTCCGCGTAACAGATTTTTCATTGCAAATTTCCAAATCATCCAGTTTTCAGCACCACGCAACTTTTCGATACTGTAAATGTCCATGCTTATGCCGTTGTTAACCATATGTGAACGAGTTATATCTGACCAAATAACCACCAATGCTCACACTACAACAAAGCACAATTTACTATCAAAATAAATTCGCCAAAAACCACCAAGTCTATTATTATGCCAATGGTGAACTAACGCACTGCTACCATGTTGATATTTACTATCAATATGCTTTTATTAGGCATACACAATAGAGATACACTTTTGTATAATTGATTTATTGCATGAAAAATTGTTGGAACTATCGTATGTCAAACATTAATAAATTTTCTTAAAACAACACACTATGTTATTTTTACATCAACTAGATATTTACTTAAATTATATTTAAACAAATACGTTTTGAATATTTTCAACAATATACACTTATATCTTTCCCATATTTCCTCAATATTATTTTCTTCTATATCTGCCATTTTATTGGCTGCTTCTCTCAATTTTTTTCTATATTCATTTACACAGTCACTGCCATCTTTCAGCCATTGTACATTATACCTTTCTCTTCTTTCCATTACTGGTTTTTTTATTCTATGTAGCTTAATCTTTATTTTTCCTCTCACCAGCATGTGATCCGACCCCACGTCTGCTCCTCTCATTACCCGTACATCTAACAGGGAGTGCCTCCATTTCTTGTCGATTGTAATGTGATCTATTTGGTTCTTCGTTAGACCATCTGGGGAGGTCCATGTTGCTTTGTGTATTCTTTTATGCGGGAACACGCTGCCTCCTATCATTAGGCTGTTTTGGGTGCAGAAGTCTGTAAACATTTCCCCATTTTCATTTATTATTCCAAGTGCTTCTTTCCCCATCACCGTCTCTCTTCCTATATTACATGACTCTATCTTGGCATTCATGTCCCCCATTACCATTAGCATATCTTTTTTATATCTGTTTTGTAATTTATCGTACGTTGACTGGAGCTGCTCATAAAATTCTTCCTTAGTGGCTTGTTCTGCTTCATTTGTTGGCGCATACACGTTTATTATCAGCGGGTTTTTGAATCTGGCTTTAAATCTTGCCATTATTATTCTATCAGATATCCCTTCCCATTCTATTAAAGCCATAGTAGCTTCTTTTCTTAGCATGAAGGCGTCTCCGCTTTCGTGTATATCTTCCTCCTGTGTTTTTCCTGAATATATGATGACTTTGTCATTTTGTAGTTTGACTTTCCCACATCCCTTCCATCTGGTTTCACTTAAACCCAGTATTGTTACGTTGTTTCTTTCCATTTCTTCTGCTACTTGGTGCGCCTTGCTTATTTCGTACATCGTGCGGACATTCCAGCATCCTATGTATTTTATCTTTCTCGTGTCCATTTCCGTTGCCGCAGTCGTCATCGTTTTATCCGTCCGGGTGTTTCCGAGGCTCGTAGAAGTTTCTTTAGCGTTTTGTTTTTTACGCTGCAGGGTTGCTAGCCCTGTGCACAACCCTCCTCCTTTCTCAGCCGGGCTTGGGACCGTCCTTGGCGGAGTTTATGTCCACTATTAGTCACTCCAAATAGCTGTAAAATATTTGAAGAATCTGGATGAAGGGATCGAAGACTGGAATTTGCAAATACTTAAAAAGTATGAAGTTCATCACCTAAACGAACTTCTTTGTAATACAATACGTACAGTCTCTAATGATAAAACAGACACCACAACAACGGACCCAAATGAACAGACTATACCATAAAGATCCCTTACAGAGTTGGAATTCCCTTGGGTTCGGCAAAATTCTAGTTGGGAAGAGCTAAAAGCCATAGTAGTTGATGCGCATTAAAATCTCTGACACCCACAAGTTTAGATTTCGCCCATTAAATAAATAAATACATCAATAATTCTGAAGAAATGTAACACCAACATAATAAATAATAATAAAAGACAAACAAACCAATATAAGCAGTTTAGATCACAGCCTTCCTTGGTGTTAAATATATTATGAATGTTTAATGTTTGAAGCGCAAATCTGGCATTCCGTTTTGACACAAATTGTCAAAATTTAAACGAACATTATTTAATGTTTCTGGGTTTCACTTCAAAATTTGCAGTTTGAATAAATTCAAAATGTCCACACCACCAATCAAGTGTTTTAACAAATGGGTATGAAAATTAAAAGTTGTAAATTTATAAAACCTTCTCCAAGAATGAAAGCTAGTCATTGTCATTAATTACCTTACCATTTCTAGGTTGACCAACTACAGGATGCAGTTTTATATTATATCAAAGAACTAACACAACTTGAAGATCATCACGCACCATTAGCCATGGTAGATAATTGAAAAAATATATGTGTATGTATATAAAGGAAACAGCGTTCCTTAATGTAAATTTGTAGGTCGATAGTATCCAAGATGTGATCCTTCATTATCTTAACTTACTAATTAAAGCAAATATGGTAGCAGAATCTCAAGTAAGTGGCTTAAAAGAAACTTTTGGAAGATAAAACTGTTGATTTAATTTTTAGAATAACAACAGTAATAACAATAACAACAACAACACCACCAACAGCAGTAATAATAATCAGGACACCATGTTGGAGTTTCTGAATGAATTACGATGTGCAGAAAAAATTTTGGTGCCTGAATCAACGGTAAGTTGGAGTAGAATATAAAACAAACAACGAAGTATCTTCACTGGTTCTCGTATTTACATACTAAACTTTTATGGTAATTCTAATTCAAACATCATTTAAAGAAGTTAACACTCTTTTTATCGCATTGTCTTCGGCAAAGACATAAAGTCAACTAGATTTGCAAATAGTTAGGTATAACAGCCGGATATTGTGATTTATTGAACTGACCATATACCATTTCTACATATCTATAGCACATATTCCTGAATAACAACTAAGCTTAAATAACCTGAATGGATGAAGTAATCACGCACATTGCTCGTATGGGGTTTGATTAAAAATAAACATATTGTAACGTAGTGGTTATATGTAACGTTAAAGTCAATAAAAAGTAGTAGAAAACCTGAACATATTTGAATTAAATTTAGAACAAACCATGGTAGCTTATAACCAGCTACGCCATGTGAGGGTTTACTGAGAGTTAATATTACCTACCTAACACATTTTGATTATTCCTTACAAAGAAGTTTTATTGAAGATGAACAGAGTGAACAAACAATTATATCTGTATATCAGCTCGCGACAGGCCTTTATAGGACCAAGGCTTGTGGTGTTATCTGTTTCCAGTTCTTTCTTCCGATAGCCGCTTGCTTGTTTTTTGAAATCTGCTTTCACCTGCTCTAGCCATTTGCTTTTAGGGCTTCCTCTTCATTTTCCTTGTATTCTACATTTCAGGACTTCCTTTGTGACCCTCCCTTCTTCCAGCCTCGCGACGTGTCTCAACTATCGGATCATCTGGGCCTTGATTTCCTGGCTTAGGGTAGGTTTTCTGTATAGCTGATATACCTCATTGTTTGTTCTTCTTTCCGACCGGTTTTCAATCTTCTTACCTTTGAAAATACTTCTAAGTATTTTCCGTTCTCAGATGTCTAGTTTTCGTTGTTCTCTTTTACTCAGAGTTCACAATTCACCCCCGTACGTCACTACCAGGTCGTATGACAGTAGCTCCAGATAGCACGATACGCTTCATTTCTCTTCTCGTTCTGATAAGTGACGTTATGTCGTCGGCGTAAGCCACACATTGGTGTCTGTGATGGTAAATTGTACCCTTAGTATGTGATTTGCTTTCCTACACTATTTTCTCATGGACCAGGTTAAACAAGGTCGACGACAAGGAAACCCCTTGTTTGAGACCTTGGTTAATGTTAATGGTTTCTGGCATATAACCATCAACCCGAACTTTTCTTTTCGACCCTGTTAATGTCACTTGAAACTATGTAATTCATATGAATTTTCTATTCTTTCTTCTAAATCATTCCTCTCATCACGTAGTATTTCAGGTATTTCATTATTCTCATTATTATCGTTTAAGGTCTCCTAAGTCGCTTTCAGACCTGGTATGTCTCGTATACTAAACGAACGGGAGTGATGTGGTAAGCATCGTGCATTCAACAAGTTTAAACGCGAGACTTCCACGTTGAAGTTGAGTGCCCATCAGTGTCTTTCAATTTTACATTACGAATCTCGTAGACACTTAACAGAGATTGACACGATACATACAGTGTGATTTAAATGTCTAAGGACAATTTGGCAACTTTCGCTGTCAAATAACAGGGTCAATTCGCTAACTTTGTTGAAGGTGTCTGTATTTTGTTTATTTTGTCTTCTAATACAAATAAATGATGAGTAAAATTAGTTTTTCCTTTAATTATTAATATAATATTAATCTGCCCTATTCGAGACGCCACTGATACGGCAGATCAAACGGATTGCATATTACCAACATAACAGTAAATTAGTATGGTATACTGTCACGTGCAAAAGTAATGACACGCCTAAGCATTAAGCAGGCAGCACAGTATGCGCTGCTTTGGTGCCATGATTTTTAAAGCCACTAACCATAAGACCTTGTAGGTAGGATTAACAAGTTAGAATAAGAAAGTTACTCATCGACTGCTGCAAGGCTGTTTAAATGCACAATAACAAATCTTAGGCGTGTCATTACTTTTGCACGTGATACGAGGGCTGTTCTGTATATTATTAGTAGCAGGCCATGGATGCGAAGAAAAACAAAAACATTTGCATCGATCGAAAGCTTATTCTTTTGACAGTTTCCAGTTGCAATTTTTCAAGGTTGAAGTTAAAGCATATAGAGATCCTAATTTTTGATTGTTATAATTCGTTTGATTATTACTAAGCATTATGGAAGTGCCGCGGAATGCTTTTCGGGCTATGATTTTCTATGATTATAAACGAGGCTTAACATACGACCAAAGTCACCAAAATTTAATGGCAGATTTTGGCGACAATAGTCCATCATTATCTACAATTAGTTACTAGTTCCGTGAATTTAAACGTGGAAGGAGTACGTTAGAAGATGAACCAAGACCTGGACGACCTGCAGTAGCTGTTTGTGCTGAAAACATTATTGCAATCGAAAAGCTGATTAAGGAAAAACGGAATATCACTCATAGAGAGATTCAAGACGAACTAGGCATTGGATCATCTGCAGTAGATATCATTTTACATAAACATCTGGGTGTAAGAAAGCTGGCAAGTCGGTGGATTCCACATTTGTTAACCGACGAACAAAAACAAGCACGGGTAGACTGGTGCAGGTTGATGTTAGAAAAGTTCGATGGAGGATCTTCAAAGCAGGTATTTAGTATCGTTACGGGGGATGAATCGTGGATATATAATTATGGTCCCGAGACAAAACAACAATCAACTGTTTGGGTGTGTGAAAAGGAGAAAATGCCAACAAAAGTTATTCGCGGTAAAAGTGCAAACAAAAAAATGATTGCCGTTTTCTTCAGATACAGTGGTCCAGTTGCAGTAATTCCTCTTGAAGATCGTAAAACCGTAACTGATGATTGGTATACAGAAGTTTGCCTTCCTCAAGTCTTCGAGAAATTGTGTAGTGATCGCCCAAGATCTGGTTTGCGTGGAATTTTGTTACACCACGATAACGCAACTCCGCATACGGCCGCAAAAACATTAAATTTTTTACACGAATCCGGAGTCCAACTGGTCACTCATCCACCATACAGTCCAGATCTTGTCCCTAACGATTTCTTTTTGCTTCCGCTGATTAAAAAACTCATGCGTGGTAAGAGATTTCCTGACGCCAATGCGGCTGTTGCTGAATTTCAGCGAATTCTTGACGACCTTCCAAAAAAAGAGTTTTCAGCGTGTTTCGAGAAGTGCTTTCAAAGAATGAAGAAGTGTATTATGTCCAAGGGGGAATACTTTGAAAAACAATAAAATTATTTTCTTTACAAATTCCGTAGTTTTCTTCTAACTAACAATTTACAGAACAGCCCTCGTAGTACATATGTTTTAAATATCTATTAATACCAGTTACATATTATACGGTGCCATAAAATTATTTACTGTCTTACATACATACCTAAAAAATAAAGTGGTTTTTAACTTTAAATTTTTCAAATTTGTACATGCCTAGATCCATCAGGTCCAAGATGGCGTTCTACACTCTCTAAATAATCTAAGCAATGCCGAAAGGATTTTAAAGGTTAAAAACGCAGTACGTAACCTAGAGCAATAATAAAATTTAAAAGTTAAGTTTTTTTTTATTACAGATTAAAAACCTAAAAACATCAACGCTGCGTCATTTAAGTAAATTAAATTCACACGATACAAATCCAATTTCAGAGATTACGATGAGTAAAGTTTGAAATTCTAAGCGAATCAAAATCTAATTTATTTATTTATTTTAGCCGAAAGGGGCCCTAAAAGAAATAAGACATCGCCTAAAGCGACAGTAACTAGAAAAAGAAAGCTTTCTCCAGAACTTCGTAACCTTAGTAAGTTCAATTTCTTCTCTTGCTAAGCTTATTTCCTCTTCCTCCTCTTTTTCTTTCTTCTTGATTTCACCCTTCTTGGTTGTTTCACCTCTCATACTTATCTTCTTTCTCGACTTTTCTTCTTCTTCATCATCTTTTTCCGTTTTCTTCACTTCCCTCGATTTTCGTTTCCTTAATCCTCTTCCTATTTTCCTCACCTCTTTCTCTTGCTACAAATCTCCTCCTTCCTTTTTCGACTCTTTTCTCCTTCTTTTTCTTTCGAACGTCAGAATCTCTAACTAAACTTACCGAAATACGTATTTATTTCATTAATATTGTTGTGGTTTGTATAGGGCTTTTACACGGCTATTGACGTTCAGTTGAGTCAGATTCCGTCCCTTGGACTTCTTTTGCTTGTCATTTTCTTCCCAATTGTTCGCTTTAATATTAATTTAATTGTTGCACTTTTTATAAATAAAGGTATCAGTACTTACACTCCGCAAGGGAGTATGGCCGGCAACATGGAGGATTAACCCCTCCTAAATCGCCTTAAGAGAATATTTCATTGAATTGTTAATTTCAAATATTTTCTTAGAGATGCCAATTGAAAAAAATCCATTAATCATGGCGAGTGGCCTACCCAGTCACTGAAAATAATTAGGAACCGAAATACTGCAGTGGAGTAGGGAAGGTAGGTGGTTGTATCATACGAAACAACCGAGGTATGAACAGCGACTTAGGAGGCCTTAACCCTTAATGTTTCCAGTCATACATTTTTTATGCATCACATATATTCTCTGTTTCTACCTTTCTTTCATCGTTTAATCTTCTTCCGTATTGTTACGTCTTTCTTTTCTTCCTTCTTCTTTCCTTTCCTCTTCCTTTTGCTTTGCCCAATATTTCTTCCTTTCCGATGTTTTTCCCTTTTGTTTTGTTCTCCCTTCATTTTTCTTCTCTTCTTACAACTACCCTCTTTCTTCCTTCTCTTTCTACCTCCACCTTCTGCTTCCACCTCTTTCTTCCTTCCCTCCTTCTTCATCTTTTTGCTTATCTTTTCTCTTTAGAAATTATAATGTTAATTTTAATTCAAACGTTAAAATGTTTATAAATTAAATAAAAATTATTAGTTTCAGATGTTCCGAATCACATTATAGCGCCTAAGAGAATGAAACTAAATCCATTAGAACGCTGCAGAACACGTTATCCTCATCGCAGTAAGTTTAGTCTAACATTTCTGAGATCGTATATAAGCTAACTGAAGATTTGTATCCAACATAGTAGTTGTAAAATGTGGCAACCTACCGCCAACAATTGTTAGAGTACGAACTAGAAAACCATTTGGAGATTACCGGAAAAAACTGTCCCCAATGAATATTTTCGAACCGAAGATGATATAACCTGTATTCCCCTCTTCTGAATTTGTAACGGTTTTTAGTAAAGGTAAAAGAACGATAACTAATCAATTTGTTTTATTAAAAACGCTAGTAAATTTTAGATCGAAAAGGAAAGTAGCAACTGAACAAATCTTATATGAACTTAATAAATTTCTTAGCTAAAATAGTTTAATTCTATGTCAGTAGCAAAATCAGACCAATTTCATACGTTTAACTCTAAATTAACTTCACTTATTAATTTCCTCGGTATAACTTTATTATCTACGCACTAAATAATCACGAAGGGCTTCGAACAGAAAATTACCAAAACTTCCGAAATTAACCAATTTCCTACGAGTTCCGAAATTTGCTGATTGTAATTTCCTGTTGTAAGTGCTTTATGAAATGAAAACCTTACACCAGCAAGATCTTAGTTTATTTCGTTTAGCATTTAGTTCGACAGATTTATTTTAATTTAAATGTACGGCGTGTTCCATAAAAATTAACAGTAGTATTCGACTATAAAATGATCATTGCAAGTTTATTTCAGAAACGTGTGAATAATGATTACCTAGTATAAACTCTTACACTTTGCCAATTTTCAAACTGCTATTTTTTCGAGTTGACAATTAATTATGGACTTTTGAAAATCCCAATTCGCTCGTAACTGAGATTTGAACTTATGTCCTCTTGACTGCAATATCATCTTCAACAAAATTGCTTAAAATTGAAGATTTTAAGTTGCATTCTGTTATTAACTCGACGAATCTGACATATTGCAATATTAGTTGCTTAAAACGGTGAGGATTTGAAAAAGGAGATTAAAAGAACTGCCCCGTAGTGAAATTACATGTAAGCATTTTTCCAAATATATCCAATTGTTTCTTGAATCAGAAAATTTATCTATCGTTAAATATCTTTAATAATATACTAACCGAAGAGAGCAAATCCAGACTGCAACCTGCTTAAATTAAGATGCTGCGGAAAATAGAGGGAGTAACACAGAAATTAGGGAGAGAGTAAAAGTTAGCTCATTACAAAGACAGGTAGAAAACAAGCAGTTAAGGTGGCTGGGTCATATTAGTAGAATGTGCGCGGAGAGACTACCAAAAACAGTGTGAGAGGCTAAAGAATGGAAAAGAAGAGCGAAGGGTAGGCTGCGTGTAACGTGGACAGAACAAGTTAAAAAAGTGCTAGAGAAGAGAGGACTAGAATGGAAGCAAGCTGGTGACCTAACACAGGCTCGAAAGGCGTGGAAGATATAGTACAACACCACCTAAAAACACAGAACATTAAACCTTGCCACGCCTGCTGCGAGTCTTTAAGAGTTGTATCGCTTTTAGACACATTCCAAAGAAATGGGGGGAAGTGAAGGTAGTCTTTATACCTAAACCAGATCGTAGGGATGACTCCCTACCTAAGTCTTACCGTTCAATCAGTCTAACATCTTTTCTTCTGAAAACGCTGGAAAAACTGTATGTGACAGAGAAGTAAGGGATAATAAAGTACTGAAAATCAGTCCACTACATCCCATTCAGCATGCATATCTTCCAGGGAGATCTACCGAATCCGCACTACACTCAGTGGCAGGGCGAATCGAAAAGGCACTAGACAATAAAATGTCTACCCTGGGCGTATTCATAGATATAGGAGCATTTGATAAAACGGCCTTCGGTAGTATTGACACAGCCCTTCGGCAACGTGGGGTGACTGACATCCTTCGGGAATGGATATTAGTTTCTTAGGTATAGAGCTGCACACATCAGTGTAGAAACAACCACCATTAGAGGAACGGTTTCCACAGGGTGGCGTTTTGTCACCACTACTATCGAATTTAGTTGTTGACAGCCTCATTGACCGCCTCAATGGCGCAGGTTTTTACACAGTAGGTTACGCAGATGATATAACTATCCTGCTTACTGGCAAATTCGAGCAAGTGCTGTGCAGTTTGATGCAGAAAGCACTTAAGATGACTGAGCAATGGTGTACGGAACACTCTCTACAGGTTAATCCGACCAAGACGGAGATGGTTCCGTTCACGAAAAAGAGAAAGGTTGTCCAAAGGACACCAAGACTCTTCCAAACTCCCCTAACTTTTTCAGATAAAGTCAAGTATCTGGGAATTATATTTGACAAAAGGCTAAACTGGGGTAGACATGTAAAGGTTAAAACCGAAAAAGCAAGCATGACATTTTGGCGGTGCTATAGGCAGACTTTGGGGGCCGTCACAGAAGGCTGCCCTATGGTTGTACACGGCTGTAATTCGACCAATGCTATGTTACGGAGCACTTGTTTATTTTATGTATGTCAGTTTAGCTCTACCTATTTTTGATAACTTTCAATTTTGCAATTGTTATTAATATTTTTTATTTAATTTAGTAATACATTGTATTTAATAATAAATGCAGTTAAAAATTGAACACACTGTAGTTTTTAATGTATAAAATCATTGAATAAGAATATTCTTATTCAATGATAAAATGAGCATTTATCTTATGAGGTTTTTAAACTTGGCGCCGAAAAGATCAATACTTTTGCTTCCAACCAACAGAGGCGCTAGTATAGCGGTTTTTAACGATTGTACAAAGAATATTTACTATAGTAAATATTCTTTGGTTTGTATGCGCGTGTGGTATCTATTATTTAGTTTGGTTATTTGTGATCTAATCATCTAAGCCGGACGAAGCGTGGATTAGATGCCAGGAATGCCAAGCATGGGCACACTGTGACTGTACCGGGGTTTCCAAAAAATTAAAGAACTATTATACATGTGAACTCTGTGCATAGATTTCTTTTTTTTTAATAAATATTGCGTTTTTATTTAGCTAACGTGTATTTTTTATTATGTATTAAACATTTATAGACTTCTTTTTTTGAAACAAATATTACAGTTTATATTTCAATAACATGTATTTTTTAATTTAAATAAATTAAACATTTAGTTACCTTGTTTGAGCCAAAAGATATACTTGTGTCGTTTTACCCAGTGTATCAGGGCAAAATGAATTTTTGTAATGTTTTCCTTTAAGTGCAATAAATAATTATAAGTTTCAAGAATTCTTTTGTTAATGTGATAGATGTAAAAGGCAATGTATGACCAAAGAGTTTAAGCAATATACAGCGTCACCGTTAAAGTCCGCATCATATGGGACATTTTTTTATTATTTTGTTTATGCCAATTTAGATTTCATGGACAGTTTTTGCTTTGAAAATAGTGCAAAATGACGTTGACGTTTTTTTTTTATCGATCGGCTATACGGGCTATACCTGTCAAATTCGACATATTTTCAAAACAATTACAAAAAGTTAAGTTATTTTTCAAAATTTCGAAAAATGTTAAATGCAAAAGTTGTTTCTTTTTCAGTTTTCTACCCACATACCAAATTTTAACAAATTTTGACAACCTTGATATCTTTCACGTTTTCTTAACCTAACAATTTTCTGGCTCATTCGAATTTATTAAAATCCGAAATGACCCGTAAAGATGTAATACACACCTCTTCCAAAGGATTTTTTTTCTGTTTAAAAATGTTTCTAATTTTTTTTTTTCAAAAATACCTATTCCAAATATGCTAATAGAATTATGTCATACTTGATGCAAAGTTGCTCTAGTTTCAACAGTTCACAGCAAAATTCGCTTTATTCATTTTTATCACAGTACAAAAGGGCATTACAGTTACAAAATGTTTTTCTGGACTAATACTTAAAAATTAATCATCAATCAAGTTGCTCTTGAGCTAAGAAGTATGCTATGGAAAGAAAAGAATTAAATGTCATGAAAATTAAGAAAACAAAATGTTTGACAATTTCTCTAAAATTGACAGTAATTTAAAAAAATATATCAAGGTTGTCCAAATTTATTCAAATTTGGTATGTGAATAGAAAACTGAAAAAGAAACAACTTTTTCATTTAACATTTTTCGAAATTTTGAAAAATAGCCTAACTTTTTGTAATTTTTTTGAAAATATGTCGAATTTGACAGGTATAGCATTTTGCACTATTTTCAAAGCAAAAACTGTCCATGAAATCTAAATTTGCATAAACTAAATAATAAAAAAATGTCCCATATGATGCTGACTTTAACGGTGACGCTGTATTTACATCGAAACGTAAATTCAAACAAAAAGTATGTCATTTTAGGCACAATTCCCATACACACCAACCAAGAAAAAACAAAATACATGTATACAAGAAAAGACAATAATCTCAGCAGTACACTAAGAGTAGGGCAATTTGAATTTGGACATGTAGAAAGTTTTAACTATTTAGGCTCTGTAATAGGGAACCAAACTGATTCCAACTTGAAGATCAAATATAGAATACCAAAGGGAAATAAAGCATACTATAGCAGTAAGAACCTCCTGTCGAACAAGAAACTAAGCCGAAGAACGAAGATGAGAATTTATAAAACCCTTATCAGACAAGTGGTAACCTATGCTGCGGAAACCCTAGCCTTTATGTGTGAGGAAGAAGAAGCATTGAGCATATTTGAGCGGAAAATCATACGACAAACACTACGACCCATCAAACTCAACAAAGATCAATACAGAACACGAATGAATCACGAAATTAGGAAAGAACTAGCAGGGGAAGACATCGTAATCTTCATAAAAACGCAACGCATAAAATGGTTCGTACATATTATGAGGTTAAATGAAGATAGATTGTTGATAATGCAAAAGCGAGTCTTCTTGCCGAGTATCTTGCTGAAATCTTCATACTCAACAACTAAGAGATAAATACGCAAATTTCCAACATTCCACAGAATGTACCGCCAATTAAAGGTTTTACTCCAAACGAAATTCACAAGGAAATTAGTCTTCTAAACACCTAAAAAGCTCCATGTATAGAGGGAGTAACAGCAAAAATGTTACCTGAACTACCTACAAAAGGAATATTGGCACTTATGTACTGGCCCAAACAGCTGAAAATTGTTGAAATATGAAAAACAGCAGTAGTCTTGAAAAGGCCTGTTTTTTCTTAAATAAACAAACGACGAATAATAATGACCAGCAGAAACATGAGAAATAAATAAAGAAGAGCAACAAAAACGAAGAACAAAGAAGCTTTCCTTTGTGTTCATGATAGTACTTAACATACCAACTGGCTTTGAACATTATTCAAAACAATATATATATATATACGTATACCTGTTAAGTTGTGACTTCCGCTACATAGATCGGGCGACCTGACCTCCTGGTTTTCTATTTACCTTAGCTATATACAATTCATTATTTATCGTTGAGGGGAACTTGTAGAATACGTCTAGCAAAAGAGGGGAAGTAATTTTTTAAGTTTTTTTTTATATATACTTTGTTCATATACAAAATACAAAGTCACTTCCATGCATATACTGTCTGCGGTGTAAACGAACATAACGTAATTGCTTCCAACAGTGTTGCCGAATATTTCGGAAGTCGGTACGACTGCTTTGTCTTGTAACACGAAGATTCGTATACCGCGTGATCATTTTCGATACGGAACGTAGGAGGTTACCATGACTACCCTTGGCAATGACATTTTAAATTAAAATCATCAAAAAATAAATTCAAATGTCAATTTAAATTAAAAATAGTTATTTATTACACAAGACGATAAAATTGTATTTTATCTTCGAGGGCCTATTTTAGCGTCGATACGCCAGTCGAGACGCTAATTACGCTCGAGAAGATAATTAAATTTTATCGTCGTGTATAATAAAAAAAAAATTATAAAATAAATTTTATTTGACATTGACGTTTAAAAACTTACAAATCGAGTCACGTTTTAAAATGTCATTAGGTAGTATGGGCGTTTCTGGGGTAACAAACAATAAATAATAGTATATTGCGTCATAAGGGAAGATATAGGCATATTTCATCCCGAAGATTTCTGCTGCACGAGCGAACGCAGTGAGCGAGGGCAGCAAAAGCCGAGGGATGAAATATGCCGTTAGATTCCCGTAGGGCACAAGTTATTTTTCCGCATCCATGAGAAGTTCGTATTAAATAAAAATAGTTATAATATAATACGTACCTACGTTTTTGACATATAACCTCAAATTACACATGTCAAATTTTCGTATTAAAAATAATTTCTATAATGAATTTATGTAAAAAATAATCGTATTTGCTTGAATTTTAAAAAATAATTACACTTATCAATCACTTAAATGAAGATTTTTGTATAATTAAATAATAATTTTGATTCTAAATTCTATCGATAGATGTCACGTCGATAGCATGCACGGTAAAAACCCGCAAATGTTCATATCGTCCCGCTTTTTCATATTTACCCGCTATTCGCCATTGTTAACCTCAAATGAGATAAATAATCTGTCAATTACATACCATGGATACGGAAAATTACTTTATCTACCCTTGCTGTTAAAATATACTTTATCTACCCTTGCTGTTAAAGTGATTCTTTATCTACTCAAAATAATAGATAAAGTAACACTTTAACAGCTGCTATAGAAAAAATGTAATTAATTAATTTAATTTTTAGTGTTTTTACAACTTAGGAACGATAGACAAATCGTTTTCAATCTGCAACATAAAAATTCACAAAAAACGGGGCAAATTATTGAATTTAATTGCATTTTAAGTACAAACTAAAGATTAAAATCAAATTGAACGTTTTCTTCATTAATCATGCGTCTAACATTTTCTTCTACTGCAGCATTTCCAGTTCGCGTACTGCCTATTATTTTTGCAAGTTACTAAAATACGATGTAAATAATATTAAATAGAATTAGGTACCTCCTCTACTTTCGGTTGCTACCCTTCCTGTATTTTCAAATTATGTATGTTACAAAACTATGACATATCGTATCTCATTCGGAGCTAGGGAAATCCGTATCTCAATCGGAGCTCGGGACATCGTATCTCATTAGTATCTCAGTCGGAGCTAGGGAAATCGTATCGGGGTATCGTTGATATGGATGGATTGCGGCTGTTCGGATACCTAACAGAAAATAAATCACGCACATTCCCTATGCTGCCTCCAATGTAAAACGTTTTTGCTATGAAAACTCTTTCTTCAATGGTACAATTTAAATTCATTTTGCAAATTAAGTTTGACAACTTAGAAACTATAGACAATTTAAAGTCAAGGATAGTCATATTTACGGCCCCTATGTCGCGGATTGAAAATGATCACGGGGTATAAATAATGTTGTTTACGCACGAGATAATTTTTTAAATAAAAAATAAAAAAAACTATAATTCTGTAATACTATACAGGGTGTTTATTAAACATATATCAAAAATTCAAGGGGTTATTCCCTGGACTATTCTAAGAATATTTTATCCTTTGATGATTTTTGAAAAGCCGCTTTGTTTCGAAGATACAGGGCGAAAAAGATACTCAACAAACACTCGAGAATTGATTTCGGTAAGCAGAAAAAGCGAAACATTAATAGTTATTTATTATACATGCGGATTAAATTAATGTTTAATGAGCGGTACGTTTATACGCGCGAGCGGCGGTAGCCGCAAGCGCGTTAATACCGCGAGTTAATTCATTAATTTAATCCGCAAGTGTAATACAACTGTTTATTCAATTTTGACATTTACTTGACATTTTTAAAGCGATTTGACATTTTTAAAGCGCTAGCGGAATAAAAATTTTAAATCGCTAGCGGAATAAAAATTTTAAACGATTGTTTATAAAACATCAACTTTTATGGGCAGGCCAGAAACAAATAAACGTCAGTTTATACGGCAAAATTGAATAAATATTATTAATGAGGAAGAGGAAATAATTAATAGTATATTATTATATGAGCGATTATGACAGCCATTATTCACGAAGATGACGTTTGAGCCCACGAGCCGCAGGCGAGTGGCTTAAATCATCTGAGCGAATAATGGCCACAATGGCGAATGTAATACAACGCTTTTTCTATACCTATTAAACAAATAGATTAGACTCAAATTTGATAACTTTAATGGAAAAACGTAAACAAACAATATGACAACACACTTGGGCGTGTCACGCGAGTCGATTATCAGCCGCAGAAAGAGTTGATCGCGGGCCATTTAAAATATTAGCGAAATATTGATTTTTGGATTTGTATTTTTGATTGGCCGCAAAACAGTGAATTATGAATCCATAATTCACTGCAGTGAATTATAGGTACTATTTTTCACTGCAGTCAATTTTAGGTACTATTTTTCACGAAGAAAATGCTAATAATTGCAATATAATTAAATAGGTGTAGAAAAAAATATTTTTTTCCAATTCCTACACATAAAGCGACTTTTTAATGCGTCAAATCTAGTTATTAAAACAACATTTTAATGTGAAGGGTGTTTAAAGTGTTGCTATAAACACTTTATTCACTCTTTCCATGAGACACTGTTGCAATAAACATTTTATTCACCCATTCCTTGACAACGTGAATAAACTACTTGTTTTAGAATAAAAATCACGGTGCCTTTAAGTTTAGGTTGCCAGGCATTGTTTAAAAACTACTGTAGTATTAATATTTATGTAAATAAGCAATAAATTGATAATTAACTGTTTTTTAGAAATTCTAATGTAGGAATTGGAAAAAATATTGTGTGCTACACTTGAATAAAGACATTTTCCCACGACCATATGAGAAAGTCGCTCCTAACGCACAACAAACTAGGCGCGAAAGTTGACAATATCACCCGTGCGATTGACTTTCGCAAAACAAATGAACAACCCGTGCGATATGAACACGTATAGGGATATATCGCACAGTTTGCGCAATAATAGGAAGCTGCGGCCGCTTCAAAACAAAAAATGACGGTCGTTTTACCTGAACTGTCAGTGTTACTTTTTGACATGTACATTTTTGGTCGTGGGAAAAATAGTGTTCGTAACTCGTTCGAAAGGCAAATATCTCCGCTCGTGTTTATAAATATTTCTACTCGTGCTCCGCTGCGCTCCGCACTCGTATATCTATTTATAAACACTCGCTTGATATTTGCTACTTTCGACACTTGATACGAAAATAACTATTTATCCACTTGTACCATAAATAGCTATTGCACAATCGGCTATTTTTTGCTATTTACCATGCCTGTTTCCATGACAGTAACTTGTGTTTACTGGTTACTACGCCTAACAAAACGGTAAGTAGTCACTTGCCGTTCAGTGAACGGTAAGTAAATTTGTTGCCATGGTATTTTACAAACAAACGTTCAACAAATGCAAAATTGGGCGTTTGTTTGTAAAAGACCATGGCAATTGTTTGTTTTTTTTACAGAGGCTTACTATCAAATATTACTAGGTACCTACCTATCATTTGGAATACCACTTTTAACTGATATTTTAGAAAATTTTAGTTTAGATCGTGCAAAATACGTTATAAGCATGTCGAACGGCAAGGGTTACCGGTCTCAGACAATAATTGGAGTCGTCGCTTCGCTTCTCCTCCAAATAATTGTCTTCGACCGGTAACAAACCCTTACCGTTATCCAAACTTAACATACTATAAAATTAAAGAAGATTCAATTGCAAGTAAAACAGATTTTGATTTCTAGATTTGGAATACATTTTTAGGTTGAAAATTTGAACAGATAAGTAGTAGCAGATAGGGTTGTTAGGAAAATTTTGTTAAATGAAAAAAACTGATTCCTTATTTAGTTCTTTTTTGGAAATTTTAATTTAAAATTATTTCTGGTTAAACTTTTTATAAATTTGTATTTTTCCTAATTCTAAATTAAATATAAAATATAATCAAACTCCTTCTATCTACTATGTTATAATATTTAGAAGAAGAATATAGATTCAAATTTTTATTATGTATTAGCAGTTCACAGCTTTTAAGGTAGGTAGTAGATTTATTGGAAATTTATCTTGAAGGTCTGTTTTTTTCAAGATCTTTTGTAGGAACTATTTCTTCGCTTGCTTTCTTTATATTTACTTTCTTTATTTTTTCAAGATTTTCTCCTATTCAAGATATAATAACAATTATAATATTATGTTTTTAATAATTAAGATTACCAAAAAGAAGATGATATTAAAAATTGGATGTATGTATTTAAACATGACTACCCACACAAAATTAAAATTACATTGAATTGGTCTATTTGCATAGCACAAAATAATAATAACAAATTTATAATTTTGTATCTTATTGAAGAAAAAGGCGAGGATAAATCTATTCGCCCGTTTTAAATACGGCGATTATTATCCAGTGATGATATTATAGTACTATATTTAATAATTGGGCGGTTACGTGGAAAAACTAGCTACTTCCAGAATTCTTTGCAGTTGTTGTTAGTAAGGAAATGATATTTAGATTTGAGAATTTCACCAGTTTAAATTGTATTATTTTTTATGATACTACGTTTAATTTTTATTTGTCTGTTTTAACGTTTAAACATCCTTTATTTGAAGGAGGTCCTGTAAGACCTCTTGCGCATCTTTTCCATCATACCAAGAAAAAAGGAGAAAAACTAATGACGAAAGTGGAATTTCAAAAACGTAACAGTAGTCATCCAAGATTTTTATTATTTCTATCGCAAAGGTACACGGATTGCAGATTAAACGGATGGTTCCTGATGGTTCAGGTGAATGTAACTATGGTGGCAATACTTTTATGATGGGTTAATAATATATTAATTTACAATATCAACTGGCTAGCACTAGGAAAAGCCCTTTTTCCCGAAATCGCTCAAAAGTGAACGGGTGTTTTTTGGGGGTGGATCGGGTTGAAACTTTGGTGGCAATACTTTTATGATGTACTAATCATACATTTGCAATATCAACTTGGTCACACAAGGAAAAGCCTTTTTTATCGAAATCGCGCAAGAATATAGGGGTGTTTTTTAGGGGTGAATCGGATTGAAACTTTGGTGACAATACTTTTACGATATGCTAATCATACATTTACAATATCAACTTGATAGCATCAGAAAAAGTCCTTTTTTTCCGAAATCGTTCAAAAGTAAAGGGGTGATTTTTGGGGGTGGATCGGGTTGAAACTTTGGTGGCAACACTTTTATGATGTGCTAATCCTACATTTACAATATCAACTTGGTCGCACCAGGAACAGCCCTTTTTTTCCGAAATCCCTCAAGAGTAAAGGGGTGTTTTTGGGGGGTTAATCGGGTTGAAACTTTGGTGGAAACACTTTTATGATGTATTAATCATACATTTACAATATCAACTTGGTCGCACCAGGAAAAGCCCTCTTTTTTCGAAATCGCTCAAGAGTAAAGGGGTGTTTTTTAGGGGTGGATCGGGTTGAAACTTTGGTAGCAACACTTTTATGATGTGCTAATCATACATTTACAATATCAACTAGGTCGCACCAGGAAAAGCCCTTTTTTTTCGAAATCGCTCAAGAGTAAAGGGGTGTTTTTTGGGGGTGGATCGGGTTGAAACTTTGGTGGAAACACTTTTATGATGTATTAATCATACATTTACAATATCAACTTGGTCGCACCAGGAAAAGCCCTCTTTTTTCGAAATCGCTCAAGAGTAAAGGGGTGTTTTTTGGGGGTTGATCGGGTTGAAACTTTGGTAGCAACACTTTTATGATGTGCTAATCATACATTTACAATATCAACTAGGTCGTACCAGGAAAAGCCCTTTTTTTTCGAAATCGCTCAAGAGTAAAGGGGTGTTTTTTGGGGGTGGATCGGGTTGAAACTTTGGTGGCAACACTTTTATGATGTATTAATCATACATTTACAATATCAATTTGGTCGCACCAGGAAAAGCCCTTTTTTTCCGAAATCCCTCAAGAGTAAACGGGCGTTTTTTGGCTATCGTTCCCAAATTATTAAGTTTAGAAGAATTAAATAGTTGCGAAAGCGGTGTTGCCGATAAACGGAAGTGATTACATGCACTCTAGTTAGCGGAAGTAACTTCGTGCTGGCCGTCCCAAATCTCTACAAAGCTACGCCAGCGCCAGCGATCTACAGCTGAACTAAAAGATATATCTGCAGGTACAGGGGCGTCATTGTCACTTCCACATCATTTTTTGAATTTAGGCATGTCGTGACCCCTAGTGTTGGAAAAGGATAAAAAACATGGGAAACGTTGTGACTTCCAAAAACGGAAGTCACTTCGTTATATATGAAGTGACAACGTATTGCGTATACCTATTTTGGAAGTGACTAAGTACTATGGATACGTATATATATATATATAAAACACACATTTATTTTGAATATTACCGTTAAAACTTTAATATTTACAAATTATATCTAAATTACGATTAAGGAAATTTCTCGGCGTTGACAATTATAAAAAATAAATTAATCTTACAATTACATTTTTACTGGCAGCTAACTCAATAGAGCCGTTAAGGCATCTAAGAACCTCGTTCGATCTTTTACTGGTATTTGAAAATCTGCAACAAAATCGGTCATTTACAAAATACAAAAGCGCAACACAAACTTACAGGCAGTGTCACAGTAGTCACACATCGTATCACAATTAGTACGTTCCGCTGCTTGTTCGAATGCCTTTCCAAAAAAACTGCAACAAAGTCACAAATTACTAAGTGGTATATGTACATAATAAAAAAAACCTGCATACTTTTTTGGTGAATTTTCACAAAGGGGTGGTATACCCATAATAATACATGTTCCATTTTCAACATCCTTTGGAGCAGAAATGATTAGAGGCAAACTTGAAGCTTTACGATTGCGGGACATAGCAACGTACGCTCGAATTATAAATTGTGCAAGCAGCGATAACACATGTTGATGTGAGAACATAAACCAATCGAGGCAACCCTAAACAAAATATGATAAAAACTTGTTAAAACTAACTTAAAATAAATTACCTCTTGAACTATGTAATAAATAAAAGGACCTGCCGAAATTATCCGTTTCATCTCTAAAGCACTTTGTACTGTTTTAAATAAACTTGTTGTAATTCCTTTCGCTCGATCAATCGCTGCATTTAGAATATTTCGATGAGATCTGGATAAACAATCCAAGGCAGTTTGAAAGCTTTCTTCGGGTTTTTTAGTTTTTGACTAGAAATATATCAATAGCATTAACAGTCTGTACAAATATAATAAACACACTGTGTAAAGGTGTATTATTAAATGCATGTACAAAGATACTGGGAATCACTATCACAAATAACAGGAAAAAATGGATAAGCAACACTACTTGGGATGTGATAAATAAAAGAAGAAGAATAAAACTAAAAAAAACTATCAGCGAAGAACAAGAAAACTATGCAAACTTCAGCACCACAAAGTACAAGAATTATTTGCAAATATGAGAAACTTGTCGGGAAGAAAAAGGACAAATCCAATTGTAAAAACAAAGATGGGAAATTACTGTATATAAATGAAGAACAAGTAGAGAAATGGTTGGAGCATTTTAAAGAAACCTTAAATATGGAACAAGAAGAAATTGCAGGGCTTACATAGAGTAACCTAGTACTTAACACTGAAAAAGTAACTTCATATTTTTAGTGATACAAAAACTGCAAAGTTTTCGTTTCAGACCAGAATCTAATACGAGTTTGTAGTTCCTTTTTGCCTTCAGCATTGGCCGTCTCATCAAATTGCAATGTAAAAGCTGTTGCTTTTATTTATAAAAGGACTAAGCGCTTCCGAAATCAAGTACGAAGCTTTTGTAGGTGATAAAGGAAACTCTAATAGAATGCCGCTTTCAGGAACACCAAACATTACTTGAAATAGTTCCTTAAGATGTGTACAAGGAAGGCAAAGACTGGTAGAGGGGCTAATGCCGAATAATTACTTCTCTCTAATAAGTATCGAGAAATGCCTCTACAATTTCTTTAGTAGCTCTGCCAGCAAACCCTATTCCCACGTTCGCGTCATGTCTTCTGACTGTATAGGCATTGCCAAATGTGATGAGCCGCGAGATGCGCAAATGAACAAGAGAAAAAGCTATAGAAAAGGTCAGGCGATAGGAGAAAGTGTATCCTAAAAACGTAATTCAGTCTTGAGAAAGACTGATTTTTTAAACAACTGGCGGGAATTCAAAAACAAAAACACAACAAACTTCAAACAAAACACGTGTAAACGACTACAAATACAACAAAACATTGAGGTTAGATTGAAACAGCGGCTGACAAAAAAAATTAATATTGCTGTGATTTCCAAAATGACAAAAAAAGGTGAAGGAAATGTGATTATTAGAAATTATGTCCACTATTAGTCACTCCAAATAGGTGTAAAATATTTGAAGAATCTGGATGAAGGGATCGAAGACTGGAATTTACAAATACTCAAAAAGTATGAAGTAACCTATTTGTAATACAATACGTACAGCCTCCAATGATAAAACAGACACCACAACAAGGAGTATGACGGAACTAACGGAAAAAACCAAAGAGCTTGAGCTAAGTAATAAGGAGGACATGAGCTCAAAAATAGAATATTGCGAGCTCAATAAACTAGTAAAAAGAGCAATTAGGCAGGATAAAAGAGCAATGCAAGAAAAACGTATCATTAATACTGTTGAAGAATCAGGTTCCACAAAAAAGAGAAGCAAAGATCTCTCTAGCTAGAGGGTCAAACTGGATTGTGGAATTAAAAGACACCACAAATAAATTAAAAAGGAATCGAAGAGAAATAATTGGAGTGGCCACAGAATATTATAAGAACCTAAGAACCAGAGAAGTAAATAGGAATAAAGAATTATTAACAACATTAACATTCCCAAATAACGACAAGATACCCGAAATGAGTTTAGAAGAGTTAGATAAAGTTATAAAATATTTGAAAAAAGACGAGCGCCGGGGGAGGATGGAATAAAAGCTGAACACCTAGCAAAAGCACCACAAAAGTTAAAAGAAGCCATTATAATCTTATTTAATAAAATCCTAGAGACGGAGACAACGCCAAAATCATGGCATGAATCAATAATAATATTATTGCATAAGAAAGGGAACCTAGAGGACATGACCAATTATAGGCCCATTAGTCTGACTCCAATATTATACAAGATTTTTACGAGGATAATTGAAGAAAGAATAAAAAACAACCTATAAAATAAGCAAGTTATTCAACAATAGACCACCTCCAAAGCATTAACCAAGTCATTGAAAAATGTAGAGAATTCGATATTTCAATCCATTTATTATTCATCGATTTCAGGAAGGCTTTTGATAGTCTGATGCATAGCTACATGTTACTTGCGCTGGAAGATCAGAATATCAAGCATAAGTATATCAGATTAATACAGAATATACAAGAGAAGGAAGGGCTAAAATCCATCTAGATAGCACAGGATCATTATTTAAAACACATAGAGGCGTCAAACAAGGAGATCGTATCTCTCCTGCCCTCTTCAATTGTGTTCTGGAACAGATCTTTCGGAAACTGAACTGGTCTAACTTTGGGATAACAATAGATGGAAGCAGGATTGCATAATATACTAAGGGCAAAAAACATATCCAACTCAATTAAAAAATGATTGTATCAGACTATAATTAGACCAGTGGTAACCTATGCTGCTGAAGCATTTAGACAAAAAGACCTTGAAAAATTGGTGACCTGGGAGAGAAGGATTGTTAGAATCATTTACAGAGGAATTAAAGAAGGAGAACAATGGAGCAGAAGATCAAATGAAGAGTATACAAGGAACCAGCAATTACAAACATTGTGAAGCAGAGTCGATTAAAATGACTAGGGCATCTGCAAAGGATGAGTGTAGAACGAAGTACCAGTAAAGCATGGTTAGAAGAGCCAGAGGGCAAAAACAGAAAAGGAAGGCTAAAGAAACGATGGATGGAGTGTATAGAAGAAGATTTGGAGTGTCCAGAAATTAGAGGATGGAAAAACCTGGCACAAGATAGGATCAAATGGAGACTAACCGTTAATCAAGCCCTGGGCCTATATTAGTCTGGAGTAGACAAATCAATGAGAGCTAAAGCAGAAATTTCTATTTTAATTAAATGACAATTGAGAAAGTACGCAAAAAACTTTGCAAATGTGTCAGAAAGAATTATCACAATGACAATGTCCTGTACGGATATTAAACTGTCATCATCGGAGTTTATGGCCCAACAGATGACTCAGATTAAAATACTAAAGAAGAATTCTGCACAAGGATATTAGAAGTTCTAGAGAAAGTAAGAACTTGCCAAGAAGTTATTTTAGCCAGAGTAGGTTCACCGGCAAATGATAAAGTAGTAGGAAAGTAAGCCGAAGACATTATAAAAGACTCTGGTGAAAGATTAAGAGAATTATGTGAAGATCATCAACTTAAAATTGCTAACACTTCTCTCATAAAAGTATCCATTCATACGCTTAGGATCGGCCGTCCATGCAGCAACGTAATTGTTAAACAGAGGTCAAAGATAAAACTAAATGACTGTTGTGTTAAAAGAGGAGCCAACGTTGGATCCGATCACATCTAGTAATTGCAAAAATAGTATTTCCATTTGCATGTACAAGTAAAACAACGAATGCAACAGCAAACAGTAATAACAACTATAAATTATACCTACTGCAACAACCCAGTATTAGGCGATTATACAGTGAGCACGTAAAGATTGGAACAAATTCGATAAAATCTTTATTGGGCAAGTAAGAAAATAATGCTCGGACACGTCGATTTTATTTTTTTGATGCGCATTTTTTTGATATACGTATATTTTTTATTACGTCATCCCTGTTCGAGTTATGACATCATCATCAAGATTAAATCGAATCTGACTTTTTGATGCATAATTTTTATGATCATTCTGTTATAAGTTACAAATAAACTTTTCCTCATTTAAGTTGTTACTTTCGTGGAATTACAGACGCAAAAAGTCAGAGATCGATAGTAGGTATGGTCCAATTTTCGAGCCAGGTAATGCACGTCATCAATAATAGTATATTGCGTCATAAGGGAAGATATAGGCATATTTCATCCCGAAGATTTCTGCTGCACGAGCGAACGCAGTGAGCGAGGGCAGCAAAAGCCGAGGGATGAAATATGCCGTTAGATTCCCGTAGGGCACAAGTTATTTTTCCGCATCCATGAGAAGTTCGTATTAAATAAAAATAGTTATAATATAATACGTACCTACGTTTTTGACATATAACCTCAAATTACACATGTCAAATTTTCGTATTAAAAATAATTTCTATAATGAATTTATGTAAAAAATAATCGTATTTGCTTGAATTTTAAAAAATAATTACACTTATCAATCACTTAAATGAAGATTTTTGTATAATTAAATAATAATTTTGATTCTAAATTCTATCGATAGATGTCACGTCGATAGCATGCACGGTAAAAACCCGCAAATGTTCATATCGTCCCGCTTTTTCATATTTACCCGCTATTCGCCATTGTTAACCTCAAATGAGATAAATAATCTGTCAATTACATACCATGGATACGGAAAATTTTATTATTACATCATAATTTGCTACGTCTGCATGAAGTTCCAAACGATTTACAAATTTTATAACCTAAAAAACGTCAAATGTCAAACAAACGCTAATGACACACAACGACACAACACGATCTGTCAAAAATTTCCAAGTGAAATTGGAAATTGCAAATATAAACATGCCAAAAATAATACTAACTTTACAAAAAATAAACATGAGCCAAATTAAAAATAAAAACGCGATTTCTTTCTTATTTTCAAAAATGTATAGACCTTGTGATTAACCACGGATGCCTAATCTTAGAAAACTACAAAAATAATTTATATTTAGCAATTACATTTTGTATTTTTTTATCGCGCATTACCTGGATCGCCAATTGGACTATACCTACCTATTTTATTATTCTGTTCAACAGAATATGATTTGGAAACTTAGGCAGGTATTCTAAACACCAACTAATAAACATTGATTTTAGCGATTCTTTGGCACTATCCGCCAAGCAGGTTCCCTCTCAGTTTACAAATTAATTAAGCCCCCTAAATTCGGAAATTGCACAAACCTAATATCAGAAGATACTTCACCAAAAAATATTTTATCATTAGAGAACTTCAAAACAATTTTTCTTACCAACGATTCACAAAATAAATTAAACCACCTATCTAAAATCAAACAAAAATTAGATGACATCTTAGAATCTGGGGATTGGGAAGGTAGTGAGGAGATGGTTTTAATTATATACGATCCAGAAATACCCCACACACTTGAGTGTGAGTATTATCTATTTAACGGGCTTTATTTGTAAAAAGTTATATAAAGAAAGTAAATGCGATGCTTGCCGAATGAACCTATATATTTTAAAACCAGATAATACCCCTTTAGTGGCTGAGTTGCTGGAGATCAAGTCAAGAGGATGGTTAAACCACCCTAATACAGTAATACATAATTTTTTTAAAAAGTTAGAATTAGTACTGATGAAACACATTGCCTCAGTTGATGTGTTTGAGGATACACTTAATGATTTTTTCTCCTGCAAAGAAAATCGAACAACAAAATTTAATTGTGAAGAGCACAGGGAATATATTTTAAGTAAATGTTGCTATTATTATATATGTATGCGTGTAAAACAATTCTACAAACAGGAGGGGAAAAATTGGAAAAGAAAAGTGCCACAAAAAAGAAAATGTCTAAACTGCAACTAACGTAAAAATAAATTGTAGAAATACTATTTTGTAATTTGTCTCAAGTACCTACCTTTTGTAACGATCTTTTTTAATTTAAATAAATGTATAAATATGATTTTTATGCTTTTGTAACGATTTTTTTAAATTTAAATAAATGTATAAATATGATTTTTATGCTTTTTCTTATAAAATAAAAACCTACCTACTCTGAGTTTGTACCTACTTTATGTTTATTAATTGCAGATTGCATGTGTTTATTAGAATTATTATAATTTAGGTATTAAATTGACATGATTGCCCTAATGCCCTAATTTGTTTGGCATTGGGAGTCGTATTCTACATGTTTTATAAAGCGCAGCATAACTGCCGGACGGGATCAATGTTCTATCTCTCTCTAGCTACCATGCCCACACTCGAGAGCCATGCGGCGCGGTTGTCGTCTCACCTTATTTATTATACACCGTGATAGATACACACAGAGTTTACTAGCGCCACTTAAAATGGGAGAACAGAAGAACAAACATAAAAGCAAGCACAACAGTCATATCCCCAATAGATGAAGAGGAACTAAACAAAACAATAAGAACCAAGATGAATACAGAACACCACGCAAAAAATTCAAAAAACTAACCAAAGATAAAAGCCGGTTGGAAACAAAGGTAATGAAACGCAACAAAAAGGGACATGAAAATGGGAAAAAAGAAGATAAGGCACTGAAGCAGAAAGAAAAAGTAGAAAAAAAAAGTAAAAAAAGGAAACAAAACGAAAAAATTATTATGATTATTTTTTAAACAGTCCTGTCAGCCAATCATAATGAGAAAAAAATTGAAATCGACCAATAGCATCATAATTACACTGATAATTAGCTAGTAGCTGATTACAGCGATAATTTTTTCACGCTGTTTCATTGGATCACAGAGAAATACCTGCTCTGTGATTGGATCTTTGTTAAAATAAATGCATAAAAAGTTAGCTTTGACTTTGACAAACGTTAAGACTGTCATCATTGTGCAATAGTTTAAAAAATAATCACGCCGAATTACATTCGTGGTAATAATTTTTTTTGATAATTTTAACTAGATTAGCACTCATCTTTATTGCTATTAAGAAATTCCATAGCAATAAAGATTCGTGCATCTAGTTAAAATTATCAAAAAATTATCACCACTTATGTAATTACTGTTGATTATTTTTAAACAGTCCTGTCAGCCAATCATAATGAGAAAAAAATTCAAATCGACCAATAGCATCATAATTACACTGATAATTAGCTAGTAGCTGATTACAGCGATAATTTTTTCACGTTGTTTCATTGGATCACAGAGAAATACCTGCTCTGTGATTGGATCTTTGTTTAAATAAATGCATAAAAAGTTAGCTTTGACTTTGACAAACGTTAAGACTGTCATCATTGTGTAATAGTTTAAAAAATAATCACGCCGAATTACATTCGTGGTAATAAATTTTTTTTGATAATTTTAACTAGATTAGCACTCATATTTATTGCTATTAGGAAATTCCACTTGTGGACTCGTGAAATTTCCATAGCAATAAACATTCGTAAATCTAGTTAAAATTATCAAAAAATTATCACCACTTATGTAATTACTGTTGAAAATTGCGACATGGAACGTACAAACCCTACTGCAACCCGGCAAAATGCATGAACTAACAATAATAATGGAAAAGTATAGAATTGATATTACCGCCGTACAAGAAATGAGATGGGTGGGAAAGGGGGAAATAAATAAAAACAAATATGTGATGCTATAGAGTGGAGGAGAGAAACAAGGGAAAAATGGAACGGGGTTTATTGTAACTAAAAAACTAATAATAATAAATAACATTATAAAATTTGAACCAATACATGATAGAATAGCTAAGCTAAGAATACGAGGGAAACTTTACCATACTACTTATTTAAGCGTGTATGCCCCACCGGAAATAAGTGAAGATAAAGAAAAGGAAAAGTTTTATGAAATATTACATAGAGAATGTGAGAAAACACCAAAGCATGATATGCTGATAGTACTAGGGGACCTAAATGCGCAATTAGGAAAAGAAGATTATATACCGGGTGTCAACGAAACCTAGGGATATATAACACCGTAATAAAACCCTCTATGCTTTACGGGAGTGAAACATGGATCCTAAAGAAAAGTGATCAATATAAAATAGAAGTGTGGGAAAGACGAATACTAAGGCGAATACTAGGTGGTAAAAAGACAGAAGAGGGATGGGAAAGAAGAACAAACGCTGAACTATACGAAATATATAAAGAAACACCAATTACAGAAAACGTAAAAATACGCAGACTGCAATGGCTGGGACATTTGAAAAGGATGGAAAATACGAGGGTGGTAAAAAACATTGCTTGGAAGAAGGCTGAGGCAGTGCGGAAACGAGGTAGACCGAGGAAGACATGGGGAGAGGCAATAATGGAGGACCTAAAGGAAAACGAAATAAAAGAGTGGAAACAGAAAGTAATGAACCGAAAAGAATGGAAAAAGATTCTAAATAAACGCTAAGGGCCTAAAGGCCTATGTTTGTAAGCGTAGATAATAATAATACTCAACAGAATATTAACAGTACTAGATAAAGAACAGTGTGGTTTTACACCAAACAGATCACATACTAACTCTGAGGATAATAATGGAACAAACGTTGGAATACAACTCTTCCCTGTATTTAGCATTTGTTGACTTTCAAAAAGCTTTTGACTGTTTGTATAAATAGAGTATATGAACATCACTTAAAAATAGAAGCCTGCCACAAAAAATTATTAATCTAAAGAAGGATATAAGGAATATGAATGCAGACTTGCTTACAAAGGGATACCGTCAAATGCTTTCCAAACCACAAATGGTGTGTGCCACAACTATGACCATCACAATTAGCTAACAATAATAATAACTAGACAGAATATATAAACACCCTATGTTCCCGAAGGGAATAATGGGATTATTATTATTATATTATACTTACCGATGCTTCTAAAATTGCTAGCATTCCGTAAACTACATCAGAAGCACAATATTTATTCCTATATCCATACGTCATGGTAAAAGTAGCATAGATAAGATCTGTTAAGCCGTACTTCTCCGATAGTTTTTCTAAAGAACCATGAAATTCTTGTCGTAATTGTAAATCCATCGATAAAAAATTCTGCTTACTTTGAACTAACGGTAATCTGTAAAACAATTTACTCAAGCACTTTTTCTACATTTTAAAAGTGAATTAATAATTATTTTCATCTCAATAAGAGATTGAAAAATGAAAATAATTGATTCATTATATTTATTACTTTATAGACTTCATCGTTTCTAATGAAAAATTTTGCTTGAATTACATTTTCTGGCAGTTTGTTGTGGCGGGTTTACCCGTTTTTTCTTGGTGTTTTAGATAGTTTTAATTGTTAACCTTTTAATAGTCTTTTTTGGGTGTTTTGTCAAACTCGCCACAATAAACCTTTTACTATCAGCAAAATTAAACGTTAAATAAACAAAATACTTACCCCATGTCTGCAAGTAATTCATGTAATCGTTTATCACCTCTCAGTGACCACAGTTTAAGTTTCCAGACTGTGTACATCGAATACTTTAAACTGGCTTCGACAGACCAATGCCGATAAAGAACCAACTTGAGATCTTTTTCAAAGGTAATTTTTAACGACGTACTATCATCGGTGTCTATCGACCTATTTTGTAAACGAGTCGTATGTGCTTGTAAATTACCTGTTTCTAACACATATTGTGTATTTTCAATTTTACCAAATATCATTTGTTCTGTTAAAGCTACAATTGCGTACCACAGTAAATCTTTATCATCTCTATTTAATTTCCATGCTAAATCAAACATCAATAAGGCACTCTAAAATAAATCGGATTTAAATTTTAAACTAACTATTAAATTACAAAACTTACAGCTTTAGAATAATAAGTGAACTGCGAATATTCAAATACTAATTTCTCCCGATTAGCTTCCCACAACCTTCTTTCTCTTCTTTTTAAAATTGCGTCCTCTCCAAGTCTTCGTCTTTTAGCAGCCCTTCCTTCGGTTTCGTCACCACTTTCATCAGAAACGTGCTCATTTTCTTCTTCATCGGACTGAAAACACCTCTTTCAAAATGATCCACATAATACAATGATACAATTACCTCATCTTCCCTAAACACTTCTTGAAATTCAGGTACGTCAGTGTCATCTTCCGAAGTCCATAATAATCGTATTTGTCCGTTACTATAAATATTGCAAAGATCAGTCGGTCGATGTGAATCAAGCACAAAAAATAGTACATCTTCTTCGGGTTCTAACACGTCGACAATGTCAATTGTACCACCACAGTTTATCAAAACAAAGTATTTGACGTCGTTGCAATTTTCTTGATATACATGTTTTAAATCACTTATACCTTGTACCACAGCTAATGTATATAACGTCTGTTTGTGTTTTAGCAATGATTGGAGAATTCTAGACGTGCATATACTATCAATATCGTAGTGTACAATAAGGCATATTCTCTGTAAAGTTACATTGTATGAAAATTGAATCTAATCGTAATTTTGCTGGTTACAACAAAATTACATTATTTATAAAAACGCAACACTTACTTTTCCACTTATACATTCATAGAATTCCGATTTTAAATCTTCTAAATACATTTTAATGTGAAAACAATGTTAACTCTCCATTTTAACCTAAAAATACAAAAGCTACCGCCAAAACAAATGCCAGCACACATCTGTTATTTGACCTGAATTTAGTGAGTTACCAAATAGTACGTTCCATAACTCATTTTCATGTCATATAGATTTACCGCCCTTACTAGAAACATCAGATTTTTCGGATTGTCACTACTGAAATAATTTGAAAAAAATTAAACGCCTAATTTAAAATCTAGTTAAAACTATGTTAATTACAAATATTAATTGGGTGCTTTATTAAAGGAACATTGGGCCGCTTTATTATATGGTGTGATCAAGAATACCATTTAACTTAGCAATGACATAATTACTTAAAATTAGTAGCAGTGTTAATGTTAACCTGTATGTTTTGTTACTGACTTTTGTTACTCCATGCCATGGCCTCTGAGCGTATGTTCAGTGTAAGTGTTCTCCGTATGGCGCTAGTAAATATCTTTTGACAGGTTAAAGAGGCGCGAAATTTAAAAAAAAAACTGGTGTATGATCGAATTTTCGAGCCAGGTAATGCACGTCATCAATAAATTTTGACATCATAACTTGGTACGTCTACATGAAGTTCCAAACGATTTACAAATTTTATAACCTAAAAAACGTCAAATGTCAAACAAACGTTAATGACACACAACACGATCTGTCAAAAATTTGCAAGTGAAATTGGAAATACAGACAGATCAATAAAAAAACCAATTAGGGTAGGCTGTGAAATTGAATTATTTTGAATTGGTACTTTAGCCACATCCACAGGATGACATTTTATAACGTTTGTAATTTGACATTTTTATTGTAAACAAAGTTTATAACCTTAAATTCATGTCAGAAATGTCATTCTGCGGATGTGGCTGAAGTACCAATTCAAAATAATACAATTTCACAGCTTACCCTAATTGGTTTTTTTATTGATCTGTCTGTATAAACATGCCAAAAATAATACTAACTTTACAAAAAATAAATATGAGCTAAATTAGAAAATAAAAACCCGATTTCTTTCTTATTTTCAAAAATTTATAGACCTTGTGATTAAACATGGCTGCCTAATCTTAGAAAACTACAAAAATAATTTATATTTAGCAATTACGTTTTGTATTTTTTTATCGGGCATTATTGGTAACGCCGACCGTTGATCATGTGATTGATGACGCGCATTACCTGGATCGCCAATTGGACTATAGATTATTTTTTAAATACATTGAACGACAACTTAACTTATAAATACGGTTTCATAAAGTGTAAAATAAAGTTGTTGTTATTAAGATCTGTATTAACAAACAATAGCGTTAACACAAGAACCAAAACTTTCCCTACAACAGCTCCTTCGTCTAAACCATTATCTAGAAAAGTATTATAAAGTTTTACAACTTTAAAGCAGGCGAGTAATCTTTACTGCCGTACTAAAAATTATAATTTGTCGACATTATTATTTACACATCAAACTCTTACAAAATTTCCATATTTGAAACCGTCTTTAATTAAACTTATTTTAATGTAAATTTGTTGGCTATTAACATAAAAGTTGTTACATGCAATTGTGGGTAATTAGCGCCAATGTGGCGAAATTTTTCAGAATCAAGGATTACCTACATAGGTAACGGCACTCACACTCCGCGAGGGAGTATAGTCGGCAACATAGAGGGGGTTAAGGCCTCCTAAGTCGCTTTCATACCCGATTGCCTCGTACGCTTACACGTACGGGGTGATGTGGCAGGCTCTCACGGTGTTTGAAATTTCGGTGTAAATTAAGTGTAAATATAATACGCCCCTGTCGGTCGAAGTTTAAGCCTGCCGGAAGCTTGCAGAATCGGCGGAAATAACGCAAAATCGGCGTATTCTTGTTATTGCGAAATAATTCAGAGAAATCCCGAATATGATAATCTAATGTTTGGTTCAGTATATTTCTTTGTTAAAAAGTCCGGGGAACCACACGGTTGCTCAAGGTTTCACCCCCCCCCCCCCCCCCGCGTACAAAAGGAGCGTTTGGTCATCTTTTTCCAACATCCTGTTCGCTTTACAAAAAAAAGTAGGAAGACGAAGCAGAGTATAGCCGCCAGCTTTGAGACCTGACGGTCATGTAAATTTTCGTTCCGGGCCTCGTAGACCAATACCGAAAAAGCCTCTCGTTTTAGTTTTGGAGAATTATCATCCGACGTGTTTGTCGGATTCTTGTAGAGAGTGCCTTACCGTTTCTGAAACATATTTCTGCGTGAAAGTTTAGTGTTTGGTGAAGTACCGTTTTCACGTGGTTTCGTATCGGATCAAATAACCTCACACCCTAGGAACCTTCGTTATTTTCGCACCCGCTTCCGGGAAAGGACATTCTTTCCCACACCGACCGCGGCTACTCTCCCTGGGACAAGAAGCCCTTTACCAAATGCTTTTTCAAAAAGTGTCGGAAATTCGCCTCCAGCTAGGTCGAAAATTTTGCTAAAATACGTATGTAGACACCTGGAGCACCAATTTTCGATTTTTTTTTTTAATCAAATTACAGGAGTTATCCTCGGTGGTGTCCCATGGGTGTTGTAAAGAACCCCTAGGCCTTCTACCCCCACCCAGCGCTTTTTCAAAAAGTGTCGGAAATTCGCCTCCAGCGAGGTCGAAAATTTATTAAAATACGCATGTGAAAGACGCCTAGTGCACTAATTTTCGATATATTTTTTACCGAATTACAGTTGTCCTGCTGGGTGGCTCATGGGTATTGTAGAGGACCTCTAGGCCTACAACCCCTACCGATCGGTTTTTCTAAAAGTGCCGGAAATTCACCACCAGCATGGTCGAAAGTTTACTAAAATACAGATGTGAAAGACACCTGGTGCACCACTCTTCGATATTTTTTCGACCGAATTACACGAATTGTCATCGATGGGTACCTATCCTATGGATGCTGTAGAGGACCCCTAGGCATGCAACCCCTACCAAGCGCCTTTTCAAAAAGTGTCAGAAATTCGCCTCCAGCGAGATCGAAAGATTAGCTAAAATACGTATGTAAAGACACCTGGAGGGCCAAGTTTCGATGTTTTTTCTGTCGAATTAAAGGGATGCAGTTGATCAGTTTCAAAAGATGCACAGACGTTCGGCTGTGGCCAAAAAACTCCGTAAACATCTATGCTACAGATGATTTAAAATTTGAAGAAGTTTATTGTCTTAAATAGTTGCGGAAAACGTTAAGGGAATCTTGGGAAAATCAATATTTGATGCAAAACGTACGCCGGCGAGTGTACGGTGTCGTATGTACAGACAGATCAATAAAAAAACCAATTAGGGTAGGCTGTGAAATTGAATTATTTTGAATTGGTACTTTAGCCACATCCACAGAATGACATTTGACATGAATTTAAGGTTATAAACTTTGTTTACAAGAAAAATGTCAAATTACAAACGTTATAAAATGTCATTCTGTGGATGTGGCTAAAGTACCAATTCAATTTCATAGCCTACCCTAATTGGTTTTTTTATTGATCTGTCTGTACTTTTGTCAACCTTAATAATACTAGCCAAACAACATCCAACATTTTTCAAAGAAAAATGGAGCTATAAACTTCGAAATACCACCTTAATGAAGTTTATTACATACTTCATCACCAGCTGGGCTTCATATTCATATTCTATCCCATCTCACCTGGAAACATTTGTTTGCATTATTTCACTGATATTTCATTTGTTTAAAAGGATTTATGGTTTGCTGTGTGCAATACTGAAATAATGACAATGAGCTGTGTATATAAACACTAAACAAATAAAACATTAAAAAAAAAAACAATCAAGTCATAAACATAACAATATATTGCGGTAAATATAACTCTAAAACGTATCACATGAGAAGCTTAGGCCTAATCAATTTTCCTAAACCTGAGTATATTTTCCTATACGCAATGCATTAACAAAAAATTAATTTAAGGTGCAGCTTTTCTAAGTGTTATATCTAATATTTCATCTACTAATTTATCTATAGGCTTTACTATGAACGGTATTGTCGCAAGCCCTACACTAGTCACAACCCATTTTCTCACAGCACTTGGAAAATTTTTGTTCTTTTTAAGAACGAAAGTTACGAAAGCACACGTTCGATTTATAGTAAAACCGGGAATAATAACGGACGCCAACATTTGCCATGTTAATGTATCAGTAGCTGTATAAAGTGTCTTTTTCATTTGATTTGCTTGATTTGTTTGTTCCTAAAAATAAATCAAAATAGATAATAAAATTACTAATTGATTATTACATGCATTAAAGATGAACTAATAATGCCAATACACTAAAAAATTCCTGGTAAAACCTGTTAAGTATATTATGCAAAGCACATTTTTGGCTGAATATTGCCATTTCTAATTAGCACTTAGAACTACTTTGCGAAAGCCCTACTTTCTATTGAATGCAACCATAAAAGCAGTTCATTACACAACCACAACACCATGCAAAAGATCGGTAAACAATTATGTAACAAGGCCGCTTACAGCGTAAACATCCATAGTCTTGCTTATTGTATCCGCCAAACCATAAGTAGTCGCAACCCCATACGAAGCCAAAACCCATTTTGAGCCAATAATAGAACGAAATGCTTCTCCAACTTCATTTGCGTAACCTACAGCATTCAAACATACCGCATAAAATATAGAACAAGAAGCCGTATCCTATCGTACCTAAGTATCGTACAGGAGTGTCTCTGTAAAGATCGATTCTTTTTGGAATTTCTTTTTCAGGTACTTGCTCCATTTTTAATGAGCACCGTGTAATTTGACGAATATAGCTACAAAGTTTTATCAAATGGTTTTTCGACAAAGTGTTAGAGCGGTTATAGCGATATTTTTCATACAGGGCAAGGTATCTACTGGGCGTATTCGTAGGTTGGAATCATTCAGTTAAACTTCAAGCTTAGAATATAAAACTGCGCGAAAGAGGCCACACAAAACATACGTGAGACCAAGATAGTTGATGCATATGGCGACTGAATGTTTCCGGTACGTCAGTGGCGTACCTTTTAGAATGAATACGGGATACGTAAACCTTTGAATATAAAATATTCAAAGACGTAAACTGACAAAAAATGTAGTAAAAGTATGAATGAACAAAAATTAGAAGCTGCAAGAAATAAAATATTGTAATACTGACGGTTAAAACAGTTTTTTAAATATATATTTTGCAAAGTTCTAATCTATATAAAATATGTATGTGACGCCTATGATATTCACTCGTGACCTTTCTTTGGCATTGAAATTATAACATCGAATTGTCCTTAAATATTATTCGTAATAAACGTAGTTGCATTAAATGAAGGTAAATACTTATGGAAATTTGTATGTATTGCAAGTCATTTCAATAATAATTAACCTCGAAACTACTGGCGATATACAAAAACACTACAGCATAACCTAACACTCGACACGCCTTTTTAGTAAATAGTATGCGCATGTCAACCAGAAAAGTTTTTAAAAAATCAGGGAATTTTACAAACGGTTTCTAAACTGTTTGCGAAAAGTTAATGTTAGCTTCTGAAACACCAAACTATCTGTCAATTTGCAAACTTTTTGCAGCTGGAACGTTTATTTATAAATATGTGCGCATGCGTCTGACAGTTTGCAACCGTTTGTGACTCTTGCAGGAACAAACCTTACGACTACAAATGAGTCATACATATATGATCAAAATGGCACTTCAGTCGGACTTTTTGTATAGCTACTAGAGCCTAGAGCTATACACATATACTCATTCCTGTAGTTATATTCTAAATGGTACGTGTACCTACATTGCAGACTTTTGTGCTAGATTTGCTCTCGCTAGAGCCGCCTGAGTGCAAATCTAAAAGTGGTGACAGTACTGAGGGCACTCTATCGAGAGTTACTCTGCGAGATTTGTAGACTGATTAAAGTCTAGCTAGAGTTGTAGTGGACACACGCCCTACGCTGCACTATGAGAGTGATCTCGATCTATTTGTCTGGCTAAATAGACTAGTTTACTCTACGCATTTATAAATAGTATAGTGGGCACCATGGCTTCTACGTCAAGACAAGCAATTGCTACTTTAAAAAAACTTATCAAGTGCTCAAGTGGGATAAAGATAGCATATTACGGTTAATCGAAATGAACGAAATGCACCCTGAGCTTTGGACCAGTGGCGGCTCGTGGGTCAAGAAATAGGTGAAGTGCTATTGTAGTAAATTAAAAAAAAACACCTTTTTATATGGAGTTACCTAATTTTTGTACACCAAGTCAATCCTTCTGTCTTTTAGGGTAGCAAATTTGTTGGTAATATCTTCACAAAATGGTTGGCTTTTAATTAATCCTGTAAAATTCCTTTTTTTTTTAATTGAAATATTCGCCAAAGAAGAGAGATATCCTATTCCTTAGGTATGTTTTTATCCGTTTAAGGTAAGAAAAAGTTCTTTCAACTGATACACTTGTCGATGAAATGGTTAGTATAAGGCAAAACACCTTATAAGCTTCAGTAAAAATTTCGTTATTCTCATTGAGATTTTTGAGTACCTAATTCTTGTAGTGGTAGGTATAGTTCTATAATTTTCATAGGCATACAGAAGATGTAATTCGTTTGTTAGACGCTGATTTCTAGGAAATAATTTTCCATAAAATTGGCTTCAACTTTCAAAAGCTTTAGAGGGAAAACATGAATGATATTGTTCAAATTTTGTTGTATCAGCCAGAGACACAAATTGTAACTTATCACAATCTTGAAACCTTATTTCCATTTCCATTACCACGTGATTTAGTAGGTATTTCATAAAATATAATTTTAAACTTTGTTTTAATTTCAGCACTTGTAAGATTAGCATAATTATTCGCGCTTAGAAATGTCGATTTGCACCATTCTGTTTGCCTTTTCGAAAACTAGTTTAAAAAATTGATCGTTTCTTTTCTTTTTGAATATTTTATGTTTAAAAACACACACTTATTGCAAAACAAACACACAAACAACAAACACCAAAACAAGACAGCAGTTTCAATTATGATAACCAACACGCGACACAATGTGGATGTAGTGAAGTGGTTCGTCGATACAAAACTAAACACTTCACTCTAGCGATTCAACATGCGTCAACGAACCACTCACAAGTGGTGATGAGGGGATGCCGTATGCGTTACCATGGCAACGAGCAGAGTTAAAGCCAGTCAATTCCAACTCTTCCCTTCAGGCGCGTTCGTATCATTCGAAGGCGGTGTAGACAGGGACAAAATAGGCTAGTGACCAGTGTCGTATATTATGGTAAATAATATGCATTTATAAGAAAAAAAATTCCTCTCAATACGTAGTATTGAAGTGTCGATGAATAAAAAATGATTTGAATATAAAATAATTTGGATGCACAAATTTTAGGTGAAGAGGCACTTCACCTACTTCACGTGGCGAGCCGCCACTGCTTTGGACCTGTATTTTGAAAGAATATCGAGACCGAGAGAAGAGGCTAAAGCTATAAAAGAAATAGCTGGTGGGTTAGGAACCTCTAAAGTAGAAATTGGAAGAAAATGGCACAATCTGAGGCGCCAAGTGAATTCGGAAATTCGAAAAATAAAAAAAAAAAAAACGAAATTCGGCGAAGGAACTGATGAAAGGGTGTGGAAAAGCAAATGGTAGTTCTTTGAATCTTTGCAGTTTATGTGTGGAGTGTATCTTCCTTTTTTATTATTGGCTCTACTTTCTTCAGTAAAAACACGTAGGTCGGTATGCTGATCTCATATTTAAATTTAACGATATGTTTAATTACCATGGCAACATCTCTGTTATACACATATAGAATTATATTTATAAAGAGTATCCAGTGAAACTTTGGGTATACGTCATTGAAGAATTATGACATCATATTAGGCAGTGTTGTCACATGTAACTGAACAATTACCATTTACAGGTTTTTCCAAAACACTCAAAACCGTTTTCATTAAAATTATTTTTTTAATAAGAAATGTCTTCAGACGTCTTTTGTATTGTGTTGCAAAGTATTAAACACTTTTAAGTCGCAGTGTGTTAGGTGAATTTGGAGTAATAAGGTAATTGCGGAAAGGTATATGAAAGTTATTATTAAAACTAACCTCAAACATGACATGTGTCAACTACAAAGTAAACAGGAAAATTAAATATGTCTGACAACGTAGCTATCAACACGAACAGCTGTACCAACTTAATACACAAACGTCATCAACATAATAATATTGTATTTTATGAGACACGCGAATATTTAAACTTATTATATTTATGTTTTGCAGGAAATTTAGTCTCGTATGTATAATTGTTTTAAAATAATACTTATTTAATGAAACATTAATAAATTCAGTGGAATTTTGAATTCATAATTTGAAATTAATTTGTATAGGAGTGGCTGTCATGAATGAAGTGTGACGTCAGATTGATGACGTCTACCTAAAGTTTCACTGGATACCCTTTAAAGCTATATCGTTTTATGTTTACGCTAAACACTACTTTAGTTAGAGACAACTTTAAACATAAGATGAGAATACGGCCCATAGTCTTTAGGGCACATTCACAAGCAGGGCCGGATTTAGACTTAATGAGACCCTAAGCGATACAAAACCCAGAGGCCCCCTACTGTTTTAAATTACATCAGCTGGTCTCAGAAAAATTTAAAATACATATATGTATACGCATTTTTAATATATGAAAATATATTGTCTTTTAATTTTTATTAAAAAAATAATAATGGATGTGTTTACAAAATCACAGAAATAATTATATATTTAAAGAGTTTTAAAACGACAAATAAGGCTCATAGAACAGAAAGTTTTAAATTAAAGTAGGAAAATAAAAGGTAAAAATTAAATTCACATAACAACATAATTAATAATACAACAATATTTGATATAAATAATTATTATATTATATAAACATCTGCTTTCTTGATTTCCCAAAACCAAAATCATTAATTATGTCATCAAAAGATATGATATGTAACTTATCGTGCAGACAATTTTTCTTGAGATATAGTTGCTCTCAGTTCATTTTTTATTTTCTTTAGCTGTGAAAATGATCTTTTTCCTGAACAATTAAACACAGGAATAGTCGTAATATTGCTTCCACATTAGGGAAAACTAACTCAATATTGTCTAGAAAGATGATTTGATACTAATCTTTGTGTTGAAAATGTTTTTTTTTTCAGGATAATTCTATTTGACATACTCATGGAAGTGCATCAGTTTACTCGTGAGATTAATATCAACATCGTGTGGATACTCTTTTATGAACGTATCTACTGATTTTCGTAGCTGTACCTCTGAAACTTCTAAATCAACTAAAATTTAAAATTTATTTGCAACATATTTGTAGACTGTTGCTCTTCTCGTTAAATTTGCCTCAAGGATATCTATGATATGAATGAAGGATTTCACTCGAAAGTCTCTTGGAGAAAGCTGTTCATTAGCATCAGGTGCAGCTTCATCATTAGCTTGTTCTTTTCTCATCCGCTTTCTTTTTACTGCAGACTTATATTCTACACCAGGCAATCTAGAATTAACTTCTTCAAAATCATCAAAATTTTCTCGAATGATTTTAACATAGTGAGGAAGTGATTTGTACAGATTTGCAGATGTGGTAAGTGCAATCTTTGGATCCTGGAGAGCCATACTGGTTTTGTGAAACTCTGACAGCAAATTGTTCCATAAATGTAGCATAAAAACAAACTCTAGTTCCTTCATTTTTCCCAGAAGAGTACCAGTTTTGAGTCTTGTAGCTCCCTTTTCATTCTCATCATCATAAATGTGACTTAGAGCATCTATGATTGGCTTACAATTTATAACTCACATTTATGGCAGACACTGCTTTGAAATTTGCTTCCCACCTAGTGGCAGATAGTGTTTTTAGTACTGTGGTATCTGAATCTGTTTTCAAGAAAGATAACATCACAGACCACCGTATTCTCGAGTACCATTCGACTACATTTGTCGAATGCGTATGCCAGGCGTATACTTTACGCCAGTCTTAGATTATTTCGGACAAATTTATATTTTCACCAATAAGAACTGAAATCTTATCGAATCTTAAGTGGTTGTCAAATTCGGCGCATAAATTCAAATTGAATACTAGAAACGGTGAAATGGAATCCATTTTCACTTTAATTAAGTGATATGCACATCCGCTCTCTTGCCTTTTTAATATCCAATTTCTAACCCACACACTTCTTTTCTTTTATTTCTCTGCTGTTTACTTTTTTTCTATTTTATGATCAAAATAATAGCAGCAGCTGCAACTTTTTTTGAATTAAATAAACAACATTCCTGCGACACCACTAGTAATTAGTAAACCACAAATTGAGCTAGACTGAAATAAGCAGATTACATGTTCATAATGTACACACCAAATAGAGACGTATAGCTAGATTTAATCTAGAACCGCTCTACAGTACTCTACCTAGTGATTAAAATTATTCCAATGGACACACACAACTAGATTCGTCTAGCTAGAGAAAGTGAAATCTAGCTAGATTTTAGTCTACAGTGTACACGTACCATAGACTTCAAGCACCTTAGTAATTCGTGCTGTTGAGATTGTATGAATAATTTTTACTAGTATGAGAAATACTCGCAGTGTTTACTGTATATAATTTACCCATTTATGCTATGCTGCGCATGCGCTATTCGCAATTCGCAAATTGCTGACGCTTACCTCCTCCATTAAACGGTCTTGTTTGTTGAAACATCATGGCGAGAAGTTGTGTTTAATATATTTGGGTTTTCTTTGTTATATTGATGCTAATGAATTGATACCTACACAAGCTAAAAGAATCTAGTGTTAGAAAAATGTAAAACTTCAACATTTTGTTTTACAAATTTGTGAGTGCTACAACCACGCTACAACAATAATCTGTTACCTGATCATATTGAAGAAAATGCGAGTACATCCCATAACCACTCATGGTAAGCTTTAATTTACTTGAATAGTAACAAATTACAAAGTAAAAACTGGGTAATTATTGAATATCCTCTGATGGATTGCATTTGTTGGGAATTAGCTGCTATATTTCAAACATCGTATTTGACGTCTTGAAAGAGGCGTCCTTTGGAGATTGTAAGACGAGGAAGATCAGTTGCTATACCAAGTACAATTATTTTGTCTCGATGAAAAACATATTCTTCGTATTCTGTGACGCCACATTTGTATTCTATGAGAAAAATAGATCAAACCGAAGCAGACTTGAAAAAATGCGATTAGGGCATGTCAAAGGATATGCAATAATTATTCCTACAGTTCATATTTATGATTCATTTTATGTATATTAAGTAATTCCTGGTAAACATAAAAGTGCCGCATTGCTATAATAGCTAGTTTCTTTGAAAATCGTTTGATAATGTTTCCGAGCATGTACCTCATAATAATTCTAATGACTTATTTTTGGTTCTGTTGTTTTTATATTTTATATGTCTGTGTGTCTGCATCCGTAATCTCTTTTACCTTTTGATGTTGAGGCTGGTGCGCTAACTTATGTGGTTTTTTACGGGTGCAATACACCACAACTCGGCTCGTCTGTGCAGTACGAATGTATTAACGTAAAATAACAAGATATTACACACTTCTCGTTAGGTATTAATCTCAAATTTCTTATTAAAAATATAGTAGTGGTAGTTTTTTACTTAACTGATCAATATGTGCATGCCAGTTTAAGCTATTGTCTAAGGTTATACTAAGCAATTATACTACAGTGCCATTGGTTACTGAAGTATTTGAAAAAAACAATTGTTTTTGTTGGATTGCATTTTAGTTTATTAATGCACCAGCTTCGACACCGAAAGATATGTATAAGAGGTTCCAGACACAACATACATTCAATATTAAACCACTGATTTACTTGCTAGTCGGTTGTAGCTGTTAATGTATTTCAGTTAATTACCCGAATTGTCATATCGTGTGGGAACTGTATGCAGGTATTAAGTAACAAAGCACTTTACAAATGTTTTACATACAGTAAGTGGCAAATGAAATAGACTCGGTCAAAGTTTATATATTTCGCTTAGATACTCCAGCATTTTAAAAAGATTATTCGAATGTAATTACATAATTAAATTTAAAAATTATCTAAAATCATCTTATTAACAAATATGTATTTAGTATTTATATTAGAGGAGGTGTTAATTGAGCTTTTCGCATACTCTGTTGTATTGATGGAATGCGACGTGTCGAGGACTGGATCTGCCCCCAGTCTTCAGGCATGGTTCGTCTTGAGAAGTGCGGTTTGGTCTTGGGAAACAACCCATACGTTTTCAATTGGGTTCATATCGGGGGAGTTTCCCGGCCACTCCAATAACTTTATTTTATTTACTTTAAAGTACTCCATCACCATTTTGACCTTATGGCACCGTCTTGTATAAATTGAATATGTTGGGTTCTTTTAAACCTTTTCTAAGCTGCGGACGTAATATAGATTCTTCTTCTCCTTTTACCCTCTTATACCTTTACAGTGTCGAGTGTTCGACTCTCTTGGGTGGTCACCGATCGAAGTTCTGACCAAGCAGGTCTTTGCTTAACTTTCTATATTGCAGTTCTACCTGCTGTACTGCCGGCCGTAATACAGCTTCTGACACATGTAAATATTCTATTGAATTCATTGTTCATTCGACAAAAAAAATCTACGCCTTTTGAAGTGATCACACTCCAGATCATCACTTGTATTGGATGTTTAACCCTTTGGGTAATACAGTCAGTTAAAAAATTTCATTAGGACGAAAAATATTTTGCTCGTCACAAATTTGAATAACTGATTCATCAGAAAAGCAAACCTGTTATTATAAAATATTTTTCCGTATCCATGGTATGTAATTGACAGATTATTTATCTCATTTGAGGTTAACAATGGCGGATAGCGGGTAAATATGAAAAAGCGGGATGATATGAACATTTGCGGGTTTTTACCGTGCATGCTATCGACGTGACATCTACCGATAGAATTTAGAATCAAAATTATTATTTGATTATACAAAAATCTTTATTTAAGTGATTGATAAGTGTAATTATTTTTTAAAAATCAAGCAAATACGATTATTTTTTACATAAATTCATTATAGAAGTTATTTTTAATACGAAAATTTGACATGTGTAATTTGAGGTTATATGTCAAAAACGTAGGTACGTATTATATTATAACTATTTTTATTTAATACGAACTTCTCATGGATGCGGAAAAATAACTTGTGCCCTTCGGGAATCTAACGGCATATTTCATCCCTCGGCTTTTGCTGCCCTCGCTCACTACGTTCGCTCGTGCAGCAGAAATCTTCGGGATGAAATATGCCTATATCTTCCCTTATGACGCAATATACTATTACTGAAATCTAAAAATTAACATTAAGTTGCTTTGCCCATAACTTTCTTTTCTTAATCATGGCTTTGGTCAACTTCCATTTGAAGTACAACAATGTCCCATTAAGTTAGCCTCTTTTGATCTGTATAGTAAAGTTCTTTCCGACATAGTTATATTTTTAGGTAACGCTTTATAAGTATTTCTTTCTTCGATGTTTTTCGCATCTTTTCCACTGTGTGATTCGGTCTTGTCGTTTAGTGGTTTTTCCTTTTGATTCTTTGTACTTATTGCTCAAGGATACACCACGATTGAGTTTTAATTTAATATTTTTTACTGCAGATTGTGAAACATTGAACCGCCATGTGATTTGGGTATAATTTGTGTTTTGTAATAATGCTTGAATCTGACTTTTAATATTTTAAGAAATTACTTTGCCGCGACCCATTTTCCATTCACAGCGTTTAAGGAAATTCGTGATAATGATATTCGGCTCGGCGATTTTGTTTTCCACTTGGTAACTTCTATTGTTTCAAGGTCTTCCCCTGAACCTTCCTTCTAAGGGCCTCCATTTTGTTATCTTCTTAATTATTTTATTTTCGTTACTTCTTTGGATGTGCCCTAGCCAGCTTCTTCTTGCCTTTACTCCTCTTACAATGTCTTGTTTGAGTCCCTTATTTGTCTTGAAGTAATCTGTATATCCCATATTTGTTCTTACACTACTCAGAGTATGTTCCAATGTCATCTTGATTAGACTAATTAATTTTGTAGGTATGTTTAGTTTCTGCATGTCTTTGAGGAGTTCCTTTCTTTTACGCTGTCAAATGCCGTTTTAAAATCAAGGAATAGTACATATGTGCATCGTTATGTTGATCTTATGTCTTTTTGGCATCTAGGTTTCACTTCCTTTTCGAAAACCGTACTGGTATTCTCCAATTATATTTTCTGCGTGTTCTATTAATTTTACTTGTATCAACATGATAAGATTTTATACTGACGACGTTTAGCGGGGTTATTCCTCTGTAGTTATTACATATTTCGGGATCTCCCTTTTGATGTATTACCGTTATCACTTCGTTTTTCCATTCTTCTGGTATAACCTCTTTCCCATGCTTCTATTATTATGGAATATATTAATTTGTAAAGGTTTTCCCCTCCGTATTGTATGAGTTCTCCATTAATACTGCCACTCTTAATTTTATGTATTATGTTTATTATTTCTTCTATTATATGTGCTTCTCTCTCCTCTGTTAGTCTTTGTTGCGTTTCTTCTTTCTTTTATTTCCTTTCCTTCGTAATGCGCTTTTCCATGTTCGTCCTTCACTCCACTGGTTTAATCCTATAATTTTGTCATTTCACTTTTATCTGCTGATTAAAATCTCACATTATTTTTCTTGTTACTTTCTTCCATTACTTCCATTTTTTCTTGCAACCACTCTTCTTTTTTCTTTTTGCATATTTTCATTGTTTCTTTTCATTGTTCTTTATATCTCTCATAATCTTCGTCCCTTCCAGTTTGCATCCATTTCGGCGTGGTTGTTCTTTTATTGTTTACTGGTACCTCACATTCATTGTCGAATCATTCTTTCATAGAGTGTTGCTTCCTATAACCAATGACTGTTTCTGCTACTTTAGTGATGTGTTATTGTACATTAGTATCTTGATTTAATTTTTTCATTTATTTCTTGTACTTTTCTCTTACTTCCTTTGTCTGTAGCTTGCCAATGTCCCACTTCCTGTTGTATGCCTTCGTCCTCTGTCTTGTTTCCATTCTGCTTCTTATTTTCATTACTACCAACAGATGGTCAGTATGTAGGCTAGTTCCCCTGTATGATCTAACATCGTGCATACATGCTACCTTTTTCTTGGATATAAGGATGTGATCTATTTGGTTTCCTCTGTTACACCCTGGGATTATCCATGTCATCTTATGTATTGGATTGTGTTTGTATGTGGTGCTACTAATCGTTAAACCTGTTACCGTCGCAAAATTGCATAGGTAGTCGTTCTCCATTTTGATTTGTGTCGTTATGTAAGGTGTATTTTCCACATACATCGCATGTTTCTTCTAGCCTATTGTCAAATTCATCCTTTTCTGTCTCATTGGGCATCTCCGTAGGTGCGTAATAGTTTATGAGTGCTATGTTTGCTGGTTTGGGTTTGACTTGTGGAGTGAGATGCAATCGTTTATTGCTTGGAATTTCAGCACCTACTCTCTTGTTTTAGCTCTTAGCATAAATCATGTACCCTTTTTCTAACCAGCAAAGGTAATCAGGTAATCACACACTAAATTTTTTTAAAAATAAATTGATATAGCTTGTTCCCTGTTGCAGCGTGATGTGCCTACTCTTATGTTTTTTTGAATTTATGTTTGGTTTTCTTATATTAACAATAAAACATAAAGACTTACTTACTTAAATTATATTGCAAAAGTCTTCATATACGAGTATATTAGGTTCTGACAGCTAAATACCCCATTCTCGCACGATTACGAGAGTTAAGGGGGCTAAGGATAGCTGACGAAAATCGTCGGTGGGTGGAGCAAATATCTCGCGTACCCCTTAGTTTAAAAATTATAGGCAACTAAGAAAACACCAGTTTACATAACGGTGCTTGCAAAATGCAAGTAACACCGAAGAGTGTAATAAACCCTCGGTACCGGGGTTTATTACACCCTTCGGTGCATCCGGCTTGAGAAAGGACTTGCAAGGGTCAGTCACTTCAGGTAAAATCTTAAAATTGAGAAATTTCCGTTTTTTCTAATTTTAATTTAAAATGGTATCTACTAGTATTTGTGAATCCAAGATAATAAAATTAAATTATTTATTTTTAAAAAGTTTTGTAGTTAATTACTTTTTTTTTACAATTTTTGCCCTAACACGTCAAACGTGTTTCTACGATATTTTCGTCACCTACGGAGGGAATCCTATACAGGGTGAGGAAAAAGCAACGCAATATCTCTTTTGTTATCGACTTTTAGAAAAAATATTTCTAACAAAAGTTGTTAGATGATGGTAAGTACTCCATATACCTGTGGCCTTGAATTTGTCTTACGTCATCACGTGTAAGTACAGGGGCATGCAACTTTACTTTTTTAAATGGGACACCCAGTATATTTTTACATTTTTGGATGCAGAATAAAAAAACTACATTCAGAAATATTAACATATTTTTTTTTATTCATAAGAAAGAAATACAAAAAAAAAACTACCGATAACGCAAAATCAAGATATCTTTGGTTTGAAATTTTATTGAGACTACCAAAAAATATTCAAATTGCGCTTCGTTTACAACTTGGCAGTGATGTAATCGATCAATAAAATATCTTAGAGTGAATTCTGTATCATTTGTGGCGTAATACGATTGATTTCTGCAGCTATTCGTCCTTCTAATTGTAATGTTTCGCATGGCTTTCTTTTGAATAAAAAAATTATGTTAATATTTCTGAAGGTAGTTTTTTATTCTTCATCCAAAAATGTAAAAATATACTGGGTGTCCCATTTAAAAAAGTAAAGTTGTATGCCCCTGTACTTACACGTGATGACGTAAGACAAATTCAAGGCCACAGGTATATGGAGTACTTATTATCTAACAACTCTTGTTAAAAATATTTTCTAAAAGTCGACAATAAAAAAGTTATAGTGATATTGCGTTACTTTTTCTTCGCCCGGTATATACATAAATTTGGGTGTTATGGTGACCATATCATTTCCAATAATGGAAAATGCAAAAGATTCGGCTGTTCATTTATTGAAGGTACTTTGTGTAATTTTAAGTGTTTTTGAATTTCTAAAGCTTGCAAAATACATAGTACCTAATTTCAGTTTGTTATCGGAAAAATGTAAAATTTTGATATTATGTTGTGCTCTTGTGCTATCAAGTAATGATAAAAAAAAATTAAAAATCTAGGATAAGATCAAACACATAATAATTGTGTGTATTATTCGTTCACAAATGTTAAAAAATCGGTATGGTGTTTCACAAACAATTTTCAACCTACGCTTATTATTCAAAAATATTTATTAAAAATAAGATGTGTTTTAAGATTTTATTTTGAGTAGGTACAACATACATATTATGCCAAATCACACTAAAAAAAGAAAGAGCGTTTAAAAATATTCAAGGTCTAAGATTCTTACCTAAGAACCCAAAAGGGATTAGTCCCTACATTCCATGTTGTGTAAAGCCAACGACCTTTAAAAACCATAAATGCGTAAAGAAAATCGGCTTCTATTTGGGTTGCCTATGTACTTCTTAGCAAATGAAGTTTGGAAGCGTTTTAAAATATTGCTTCTAATAAAATTACGAGACCAGGAATTTTATTGAAACAGTTTCAAACGCACAATTTTACTATAAAAGCGTTTAAGTTTGCTTTGGCGTATTTTATTTTTTAATTTTCTTAACCATTAAGACGTAGGATCCAATCAATAAAATATACTTATTTCCGTTTAAAAGCAATTTCAGTAATTAAAAAAAAAAACAAAATATGTACAGTCAATAAGCTATTTAATAGTATCGGAATCCACTAGCGAACGTTTTTCCAAATTAATATTTACGGCTGTATTATTACTAGAAACAATATTATTTTCACGGCAAATGTAGCTGACAGACTGTGTTGCCTAACCCCTATCCTTAGCCCTCTTAAGCAGCGTTGTCTCGTTAACGCGGCACTTTTCGCCCACAAGGACCGGTCACTATGGGAAAGTAGACCAAAACCCCCTCACTAATAACCCCTGTCTCATAAGTCTTGGCACAAATTGAAGTACCAATAAAATAAAAAATAAAAAACGATTAACAAAAGCAATTATTTATTTTAGTAACCATAAATATTACAATTCTAAAAAAAAATAATTAAAGCTGATACTGACCCGTTTTCTTCACTTTGCCTCAATATAAGTAGGTTTTATGCTGTTCATCATCTTCTGGACAATACTCAAGTCACAGATATTGCATACCAGACTAACATTTTAGGCTCAAATTTAGCAAAACCCTTGAATTTTACATCATCTGGACATGTCGAAATGTTATCAGTGTAAAAGCCGTCGTTCCCAGCCATGGTGGAATTGGAAAAAGTGAACTACTTTTCTTCGTCAAGAAAGACGATTTTTCCTTTCGTAAAGTGTTTCTTCTCAAAGCACGACAACATCCTGGTATCTTTTTCAGTTGTGCTTCTGTATATCTAGGAGTTTTTATTCATTTTATTTTTCTTCAAGATTCGTTGCACCGTTTCTTTAGAGACATTAAATTTTCGCCCCAATTTGCGAGTTAATGTTCCGAGGCGATCTTTGGGGATTTGATAAGTTTTTTAGTAATTGTTTTGGATAAAATAGGTGGACGCCCAGTTTTATTCTTATTTTCGCAAGACTTACCTTCCTCACAATCCTTTATTGTACGATATATGGTTCTTTGGGATACATTTTCGCTCTTAAACAAATTCACAATTTCTGTCTTATTTTTCTGTTCAACTAACTGATATATTCATGTGCGTACATCTAATTTGTATGACAAGACCATCACAAGTGACAGGTGTCTACTAATTCGCTGTCACAATATGTCAAAATGTTGTTTGTTTGAACCAATAAGGGCATCCATAGCACTGTCAATTTAAACAAAAATGTAATGTCAAAATTGTGACTTACAAGACACGTGTTAAGTGAATAGATTTGAGAAGGTACAAAAAGAATAAGAGAAAAGGAAAGGCTTTTGCCCTATGTAGGGATTTGTACAGGCTAATAATAAAAATGCATATACAGGGTCTATATAAATTGGCGAAAGAACTTTGGTTTGTATAGGCTTTAGTTATTTTGCTATATTAAGATGAATAATCTGTAGTACATTATTGTGTCCATTTGTAAATTCTCCTATGACATATTCAATTGTCCCTTTGTCCGTCCCACATCTGCATCTATCGTTTGCATGTTGATCTTTCGGAATATATATCTACAGTAATTTTTCGTATTTACTACTCTATCCTGTATAGCCATCATGAAGCCCATAGTCTCCCTATAAAGCAATTCATTTTTGAGCGAGTTATTGGAAACTTTTTTGTCTATGTAATCCTGGTGGAGATAATTTGGGTGTGTTGCATGTTTCTTTTGCTTCCATGATTGCAACAAAGATTTGATGGTCTGCTTCTCTACTATCCCGTGGTCTCGTTTACTTAGATTTAGTGGTGTTATTTCTTCATCATATTTACATATTGTTTTAAACATATTATGTTCTTCACGTTTGGTATACAAATATTCTCTTAGGTTGTTTATTTGAGATTCACAAAAATTTCTTAAATTTATATACATGTATGGCAGATTTTAGGTGGTGCATTCGGTATTTAGTCATTGGAGTTCGTATTTTTCTCTCTGTTTCTTCCATGTCTGTTCATATCTATTTTAATAAGTCCATATGAGTGTTGGTGAATACTGAAACTGTGGTTTTTGTTTTATTATAGTGTGATTTATACCCTTCCACTGACTAAATCCCAGATATTTATAACTTTCTCCTCCTGTTAGGTTTTCGATTATCTAGTTGTTGTTAACCTGATACCCTTTTCCTTTCGTTAGTGGTCCTCCTTTAAGATGTATTGCTTTACATTTCTCAGTTCCAAGTCCATGGCTCCTGATGTACTAATGTTTACTGTCAAATCTAATAGTCAATCTGTGCCTTTAATTTCGCATTTATTTTTAAGTCGTCCATGTAAAGTAGATGATTGTAAAAACGTTTCTTGTTATTTTTTCCCATTGTGAATCCATATTCTGTGGCATTTAAGGATTTCTTCTTAGAGTAGCATACCCTTTACAGGGCGTTGCCGATCCTCCCTCCATATGCCTGTGGTGTTCATGTCAAGTAGCCTACAGGCATAGGGGACCCACAGCTTAACGTGTGCCCCGAACCACGGAAGTGCTTGCACTTCTACTCCAGAGAGGACTTTACTAGGCAGAATACATCATTTTCGGTGTATATGTGACCCTGGGAATCGAACCCGGGTCATCTCAGTGGTCAGACGCACGCTGAACCAACTGAGCCACGACCGCCTATTTAAAGGATTTATACACATGCAAAACCACAAGGCACTTAGCGAACCAAGTGTGTGGCACTGACTCGAATACGTTTCGATAATCTATAACCCACATACTTAGGTTTCTCTTTTTTATAACAGCATGTTTAGTTATAATTTCATCGATGTTAATTTGATCTTTGCATCCTTTGGGGTGTCTGATCTTCAGTTAGAATATCGTTGTCTTTCAGGTGTTCATATATTTTATCTGTGATGACAGATGTCCGTATTTTATATACTATTGAAAGGCACGTTATTGGTTTATACTTAGCAGGATTTGATGTATTGTTGTCTTTTGGTATCAAGAAAGTTTTACCATTGGTTAGAAAAGGCGGAATAGTTTCATTATTAGTAAGCATTTTATTAAAGCATCTTGCTAAAACTTTATGTGTATTTGAAAACATTTTAAACCAGAAGTTATGAATTCCTGGGGCTTTCCAGCTGTTTGTCTTTCCAATTGCACTTCTTACATCCTCTGTATAACCATTTCTTCCATGTTGTTAATGTTTGTGAATCTTTCTTTTTCTTGTTATCCAGGTAGACTTATTATCGCGTTCCTTTGATTGCTCCCACATTTCTGACCAAAACTTTGTAACATCTTTAATTGCAGAAATTCCTTCTTCATAGTTTGTAGCTACAGTACGCAGATTTCTGTAGAAATATTTTCTAGTTTGATTATGTTGTCTATTTTGTTCTTTACGTTTCGTGCATTCATTGTATCTACGCAGCCTTTTTGACAATACAGCTAGTTGTTGTGTATGCAGATCTATAATTTGGTTCAATTTTTCCGTTTCTACCATGAGATCGAAAAAAAGATGATTCTGAGCAGGCCTTGACTAGTACAACGCGATTGGTTACACTGGTTCTAGAATGCCTATGAATTATAATGTGACAGTGACATTTCAAATGTAAGTCAGTCTTGCAATCTTGTTTCCAGAATTATTTAAGTTTATCGTTGTAATACTAGTGAAGGATCACATTTTGAACACCTACTCTAACATGTATTCATCTTAGTTTTCAGTTTGTTCCCTAAATAAATACTGTTTTGTGTTTTAATTTATTTGACATTTATTAACCTCTAACCTACTGCCACATTTTGAAATCAGTCTTGCCAATCGTGTTGTACTAGTCAAGGCCTGCTCAGAATCATCTTTTTTTCGATCTCATGGTAGTTGTTCTACCGTGATAGGTGAAATTATCTTCAATATTTAATACTTGGTTTACGGGTTCTTATTCTTCTCTTATATTGTGTTAACTGTCCCAAGTTTCGCTCGAAGTACCTACATTAATTCTGTTTTGTAGCCGAATTTTCCAAGGCGGTGTTCTGGTTTTCTTTGGTTTTATGCTTTCTGTATCAGATGGTTTTGTTCCCATAACCTTTAATGTACTAACAGCTGCATTAAAATAATTAGGGAAGTAAATATTTACAAATTAAAAATTTACCATTGAAATTCCTATGGTGCGTGAGGCAATGCACCACCTTTATAACGTGAGATCGAAAAAATTTCACCTCAAAGTTTGCCATGAAAAATATAAATCGTGTCTTTGCTAGTCATACAACTTAAGCCATTACAGCTACTAAATCTAAAACCACGCCTAACTGATACAAATTAAAGCAGATTAAATTATTCTAAATCTAAACACTAAAATTAAATACAAATTGAACAGAAAAATGTTATTAACGGAAAATTATTTTAAAGTAGATGAGTTATGTGACCTCCATTTTCTTGGTGGCAGATTTGAATTCTGTATTTAATAGAATTAGTGACATTTTATATGCCTGACAGCAAAACAGACATAACCTCACATAACCTATAAAACATTTGTATGACTTAAAAGTCGACATGCCTAATTTTGTGTTTTCATGTTTCATAGCCAACTTGAGGTGAAATTTTTTCGATCGATGTTAGTTATGTGAACATGTTCAATGTTGTCACAGCCCTCCAAGTGTTTGTTTAAAATATTTTTATTGATTATTTTTATAATTTGATGTAAACGGCGTGTTAATTTCATCTTTGGGTTTTTGTACCACATGGAGGGATCAGTTCAATTCAATTCTATTACAGCTGTATTGAAGTGGTCTTCTATTTTATTGTTTAAGGTTTGTGCTTCATTGGTGTTATCAGTTTGTGTTTTGTCAATACCAGTATCTGGGCCAAGATTTTCTTCAGCATATATTTCATTCTCTTCCAAGTTCTGTTTCACTTGTTTCGCGATTAGAGGTTATTCTCATCTGCCGTTTAACTTCTTCTTTTATTTCAACGATTTCTATGTCTGCCATTGCCCTGTTTGGAAACTGTTAGACGTTGCCCGCTTCTCACGTAGTTTAGATGTAAATTTCCGGAAGTAGGGTTGGTCTTCGAGAAGCTTATTATTATTTTGTTTTGATTTTCTCGTCTTGTGGCGGTTTCATTAGTAGAACGGACTGAATCAAGCTTTACTATTTTGTTAAAATTATTCATCTATGTATCGATATTTGTACTTCTTATACTGGGTGTCCTTAAGACGCCTTAAAAGTTACAGGTAGGCTTTTGCTACAACTGATAGAGACCTCAAAATTGCAAGCAGGAAGAATCTGAAACTTGGCAACACTGTTGAAACTTGTTTACTTGGAAAAATACATAAATGGAAACAGCTTTGTAAAAAAAACTAATGTACGTATTTATTTCACGGAACATGTTCAAAATTTCTGCTACCAACGACACTTGAGGGCCCTTGTAATGATGATCTGTTGGACACAGCAGCATTGCTTCATTAACGGTTGCTGCTGCTTCACGTATACGAAGTACTATCTATTCCTTCATTTTCAATAGGCGTCAATCACGCCATGTTTTTCAAATGGCCACGCAAGAAGAAATCCGGCTTTTTGGAGGCCAGGGCTACTGTACTTCCGTGGCCGATCCATCTTCTTGGATAAATAGTTTCTCGTTCTAGCCGCATAATGGGACGGCGTCCCATCTAGTTGCATCCACATATCGCGGCGAACCAATAAATGTTGGGAGTTCGTCGTTTAGAAAGTTCAAGAAATTGTTAGCATTCAATTGCTGAGGTAGTGCAAAGGGACCTACCAATTTGTTATCTACGATTCCTGTCCATACATTCATTGAAAACTTAACTTGATAATTCCCTTCGTGCATGGCGTGGGGATTTTCATGGGCCCAAATATGTTATGTTGATTATTGATGATACGAGAGTTTAGACAAATTATAATGAGTAAAAACAGACGAGATTAAGTGAATATTTAATAACACAAAACACAAAGATATTAATAACATTTCACTTGACTGTCTACATTGCATTCTACTTACCGACTTTACCTAACTTTATTATTCATACAAAGACATTTTATATACAGGGTGGTCCATAAATTCGTGAGGCCAAAATATTACGATTTACCTAAAATTACCTTAGTCCAGAAGTTAATATTTAGAGAGATACAGGGTGTCGCAAGTCAAAATTTCCTGTAATTTCATAAGGTTTTGAAATATTGATATGAAAATTAGGAAAACTACCTTTTTTGGGACGGGAAACAATAATCCGTCCTCAATTCTAATGTAGCTCTTAAAAGAACCTAATACCTCAAAAATACTTCAACTCCTTTATACTTAAAGTTAGGGCAGATTTGATTGAAAAAAACAATTTCCTTATCAACTATGCAAAAAAGGTATACTATTTAAATGTCGCTAAAGTTAACCGCTGTTTAGTATTAAATATTTAAAGATATTTAATGCATTAGGCTTTGCAATAGAGAGAGCTATAATATTAAAGTACTATTATATACATATATTAAAAAAGCATTTAGAGTTATTCAGTTAATTAATAATAGTTTTCTATTGGTTTCAGAAATACCAGCAGTGGGACTCCCATCTAAAATTACATAGAAGTTACCGACCCAATGATGTAGAAATTCACACAGTATTTGTTTCATCTGTGAATTCAGAACTGGTCAACGTCACCATGAAATCTATCGAATCTGAAATTGTCGTACATGCACTTCTACTCCAGAATTGAACCCGGGCCAGTCTTAATCTTAGTAGTCAGACGTATGCTGAACCAACTGAGCCACGACCACAACTTTATCTTAGTACCAGTGAATTTTATTGTTCTGGATCTTTTAAAAGTCGTGTCTTGAAAATGATTCTGAACTGATGCTGCAATGGGCGTTATAGAATTTTCTCTGCCAACAACTGGACTATTTATATAAATTTTTTAAAGTTTATATATAATTTAAAGTTCTACGGCGACTTACTAAAACATTAAGCATAAATTCAAAAATGCATCTAAACTGATAAATAATAAAACACCACAGAAATAATCTTAGAAATTAAAAATCGTGAATCAAGAAGTGCATTTCAAATCAAAAATAACAAATGACCTTAAAAATACGATGTGCAGTAAAAACAGTGTAAAGAAGTTCTTATAACAAAGTGTTCAGCTGTTCATCAGAATGTGTTGAATTTATTGTCATCGTTCCAGTGGTTCAGTTTGTAACTATTGTTTTTAGGTTGTTGGTCATCTTTTTCATCTAGGTATCTTCTGTACATTGAAGGATCTGCTTTTATTGTTTTTTAAACATTTTTTATTTCTCTGTAGTTGTATGCGTATAATATTCATTTTCTAAGATTAAATTGTCTGATTGAAGCTCTACTTCTTGTTAATGATTACTTACTAAAACAAGTCTTCATATCTTATTCACGTGAATAGCTTTTGTGCTATGGTTCAAATTTTATCGCTTAATAGGATGCAACATGCGCAATGCTAGTTCATTTCAAAACTAATAATTTTGTCAATAATTATTGTTGGTGTCCTAATATACATCTTTGCTTTTAAATATATGTTTATATCTGTATTTTTGTCGAAGTGTGGTGTTAACTTCACCAATGGTTCTTCCAGCAAAAAAATATTGTTCACGTATGAATAGTCCTCAAGATGTATTTTGTGTTAGAAGGGAATAAATAAGTTCTCACAGCACTTTCTAATATTTGGTTTTCAAGGGAAAGGTCATTTTACACTTACACCCTTGACATTGTCTTCAAGGTTGGGTTAATGAGTTCACTATTTCCGATTATTGTTATTTCAAGGTGACCCGCTTTAAGGATTGCGATTGCTACGATTTTTGTGATTCTTTTTTAATGAAAGACAAGATAGATTTTTTTAAAACAATTTTCTCTTACCCTACAGATATGCACATCTAGAGTGCACAGTTCTACAACTTGTTGCACCACAAATCAGTGTACAAGGAGAAAAGACAAAATGCTAGTTTTGTTACGTATTTTACGGAATAGATTTTGTCCTAAATGGTTAATAATCTATGTATTCTAAATTCCTCCATTCGATGCACTGGGAACAAAAACCTTCGAAACATAAGAAACCATTGTATATTCGTGTTCGAGTCGTACGTGATTACGGGATGGTGCAGTTTATAAAAAACATTTCACCAATTTGAATGCGAGTGAATGTTATTTCAGGGTTAACCTTAAATACAAACGATTCACGTAAACTGTATTAAACTCTTCGCTCGTACTTGAAGTTTCCGGGACTCGGTTTAAGTTTGAACATACCAATTTGAAAACTCACCTCGAGTTCGAACAATGATTGAATCGTATCCGTTTAATATACCATGCCCTTGAAAAAATGCGGTTTAGTGACTTGTGTTTCAAGTAAGTGCAGTTGTTTAGTGCTGGAAGAATTACTCAAATCTACTGAAACTGGTAGAGCCTTGTAAAGTAGGCTTGTTATTGAACAATCAATTCATTTTTAACCCTTATCTGGATATGCTAATTTACTAACGTAACCGGAATGTGTGTGTTTATTCTGCTGAGATGATTTTTTTAAAGATTGTGTCATTTTGTGTTATTTTCAAGTTTATTAGTAATCAGAATTACAATTCTATGAGCTAATGTGATAACTTCAGTACTAACTGCAGTACTTTCACAAAAAGAAAACAGCTGGGTTTGAAGTTTCGGAAAATTTACTGGATCCTAGGACGCAATTCATAGTTGTCTATTGAGAGTAAAATACTATACAAAACGATTATTAGGCCTATTTGGTCTTACGGAATACAACTATGGGGAACAGCAAGCAATCAAATATAGACATCATCAAACGATTCCAATCAAAGGTGTTGCGATCTTTGGTAAACGCCCTATGGTTCGTTCCGAACGAAGTAATACGACAGGACCTAGGTATTTCAACAGTAAATGAAGAAATACAAAAGTGCGGTGTTCGCTACTGCAATAGGCCTAGTGCTGATCCAAACTCATTAGTGGAGTGTCTACTGCTGGACTCTGATGACGAAGAGCCTAGGCTCAAAGCCGATGGACCTACCAAACTGTTCTGTACAAGGCAAAGTGTAATGATAAAGTATTTGTCAAAACTGACTGGGAAATTTTCATTGGAAAACTTTCTTCATGTCATACCTTTTGTCAAAATATTTACTGAATTGTAAGATTGTAATTTATAAATAAACTAAAAAAAAAATACAGTAATAATTTATTATGATACGATGAGGTCCCTTTCACTGAAGTGTCTTCTTCAAGTATTTATTAGGCCAGTTGGCCAGCATTTTTTCAAACGTATGTCATTGCATTCTTCTAGTAGTGGATGTTGCAGTGACTTTCAAATTTTTCATGGTGGTTCGTTTCCTGATAACATACAGGTCATCGTGTAGAGTTTGGTTAGTTAGCAACTAGCAAGCTGCATTTCTAATGATACCTAGTATTGTGGATTAGCATCTTTGGATTATATTTAAAGTGGTTTTACTCGCACATTCCCAAAGCTCTGCTCCGTAAGTCCACATAAGTTTGATGACGGTTTATACAATAATAATTTGTTCTCCAAGGATTGGTTTTATTTCCTTCCAAACATACATCTTTAACTTTCAAGTTCATCTGTTTACCCCTTTTATTTTGGCTAATGTGACGTGTATTAACACGTTTGAGGGATCTGATACCCTTGTTGCATAGCCATCATCGACACGCCGGTGTTCCGTTCGAATGTTATGTGAACAATGTCGATTGCGACAGATATTAAAATCGTAGGCGAGTATATTCGTCAGGCACACAATTTTAGTACTACGATCAACGTAGTAATTCAGTTGACGGGAGAGCTACGTGAGGCCACCATTCGCGTGGATTAAATCGCAGGCTACAATTGCTATGTGCGAGTTCACATCCCCAAAGCTCCGCTCCGTGTGTCCACATAAGTTTGATGACGGTTTATACAATAATAATTTGTTCTCCAAGGATTGGTTTTATTTCCTTCCAAACATACATCTTTAACTTTCATGTTCATCTGTTTGCCCTTTTTATCTTGGCTAATATGACGTGCGTTAACACGTTCGAGGGATCTGAAAATCGTAGGCGAATATATTCGTCAGGCACACAATTTCGGTACTACGATCAACGTAGTAATTCAGTTGACGGGAGAACTGCGTGAGGGCACCATTCGCGTGGATTAAATCGCAGGCTACAATTGCTATGTGCGAGTTCACATCCCCAAAGCTCCGCTCCGTGTGTCCACATAAGTTTTCTGACGGTTTATACAATAATAATTTGTTCTCCAAGGATTGATTTTATTTCCTTCCAAACATACATCTTTAACTTTCAAGTTCATCTGTTTACCCTTTTTATCTTAGCTAATATGACGTGCGTTAACACGTTCGAGGGATCTGAAAATCGTAGGCGAATATATTCGTCAGGCACACAATTTCAGTACTACGATCAACGTAGTAATTCAGTTGACTGGAGAGCTACGTGAGGCCACCATTCGCGTGGATTAAATCGCAGGCTACAATTGCTATGTGCGAGTTCACATCCCCAAAGCTCCGCTCCGTGTGTCCACATAAGTTTGATGACGGTTTATACAATAATAATTTGTTCTCCAAGGATCGGTTTTATTTCCTTCCAAACATACATCTTTAACTTTCATGTTCATCTGTTTACCCTTTTTATCTTGGCTAATATGACGTGCGTTAACACGTTTGAGGGATCTGATACCCTTGTTGCATACCCATCATCGACACGCAGGTGTTCCGTTCGAATGTTATGTGAACAATGTCGATTGCGACAGATATTAAAATCGTAGGCGAGTATATTCGTCAGGCACACAATTTCAGTACTGCGATCAACGAAGTAATTCAGTTGACTGGAGAGCTACGTGAGGCCACCATTCGCGTGGATTAAATCGCAGGCTACAATTGCTATGTGCGAGTTCACATACCCAAAGCTTCGCTCCGTGTGTCCACATAAGTTTGATGACGGTTTATACAATAATAATTTGTTCTCCAAGGATTGGTTTTATTTGCTTCCAAACATACCTTTAACTTTCAAGTTCATCTGTTTACCCCTTTTATCTTGGCTAATATGACGTGCGTTAACACGTTTGAGGGATCTGATACCCTTGTTGCATAGCCATCATCTACAAGCAGGTGTTCCGTTCGGATGGTATGCGAACAATGTCGATTGCGACAGATATTAAAATCGTAGGCGAGTATATTCGTCAGGCACACAATTTCAGTACTACGATCAACGTAGTAATTCAGTGAACGGGATAGCTGCGTGAGGCCACCGTTCACGTGGGTTAAATCGCAGGCTACAATTGCTATATGCGAATTCACATCTCCAAAGATCTGCTCCATGAGTCCAGATAAGTTTGATGACTGTTTATAAAGGGTCTTTCAAATTGAGCGGTTTTTTAAATTCTTGAATAAAACACAATTTGCGTTGATTTCAAAAAAACTTTTTACTGGTAATTGAAGTATCTAATGTGACATTTAAACACGAAAAACAATATCCGCCAAATGTCCACCTCTTGCAGCTCCATAGACGTCCACCCTTTTGTCAAAATCTTCGATGACATTTTGGCATAATTGCGGTTCTAACTCACCAATAACGCAAATAATTTCGTCCTTCAGCTCAGGAATTGATTGTGGGTCATTCTTATAAACCTGGCTTTACACGTAACCCCAGAGAAAATAGTCCAACGGTGTCAGATCTTGGTGGCCAATTGACAACTGCACGAGGTTTTGAATGATTCAATGGCTTTTGTTCCTGTGTTATTTGAATCTTATATGGCTATATGCCTTCAGAGCTAAATCTTTTCATAAAATACGCTATGTTGTGGATTCACTGAGTCTAACTTGTTGTGAACGTCGACTAATGGACATTTCTGGGTCTTTAGCAACACTTTCACGAACCAAATCAATATGCCCTTGTGAACGACCGCTAGGATTATATTATATTTCTCCTCTTTTATATTCTACGGAATCAGTTCATTGAAATTTTTAAACAATTCGATTGATAGTGCTTTCAGATGGACGATTATGCAAACCGTAAATATTACGTAATTTTCTAAAAACATTTTTCACTGAACGCCCATTTTCATAAAATAATTCAACAATTTGCACGCGTTGTTGTATTGTATACGACTCCATTTTTATAAATGTCGTACATTACACTTCTCAAATGTCACAAACCCCAGACAAATTCGCAACGCCATATGTATTTTATGCAAGAATTAAAAAAACCGTTCAATTTGAAAGACCCTTTACAATAATAATTTATTCTCCAAGGATTGGTTTTATTTCCTTCCAAACATACCTTTAACTTTCAAGTTCATCTGTTTACCCCTTTTATCTTGGCTAATATGACGTGCGTTAACACGTTCGAGGGATCTGATACCCTTGTTGCATAGCCATCATCGACATGCAGGTGTTCCGTTCGAATGGTATGTGAATCCAAGCCGAATGCGATAGATATTAAAATCGTAGGCGAGTATATTCGTCAGGCACACAATTTCGGTACTACGATCAACGTAGTAATTCAGTGAACGGCATAGCTGCGTGGGTTAAATCGCAGGCTACAATTGCTATATGCGAATTCACATCTCCAAAGATCTGCTCCGTGAGTCCAGATAAGTTTGATGACTGTTTATACAATAATAATTTGTTGTCCAAGGATTGGTTTTATTTCCTTCCAAATATACATCTATAACTTTCAAGTTCATCTGTTTACCCTTTTTATTTTGGCTTATATGACGTGTATTAACACGTTTGAGGGATCTGATACCCTGTTGCATAGCCATCATCGACATGCAGGTGTTCCGTTCGGATGGTTGGTGAAGCAAAGCCGAATGCTATAGATATTCAAATCGTAGGCGAGTATATGTATTCGTCAGGCACACAGTTTCACTACTACGATAAACGTAGTTATTCAGTTGACGGGAAAGCTGCGTGAGGCCACCATTCGAGTGGATTAAATCGCAGGCTACAATTACTATATGCGAATTCACATCCCCAAAGCTCTGCTCCTTGTGTCCACATAAGTTTGATGACGGTTTACACAATAATAATTTGTTCTCCAAGGATTGATTTTATTTCCTTCCAAACATACATCTTTAACTTTCAAGTTCATCTGTTTACCCCTTTTATTTTGGCTAATGTGACGTGTATTAACACGTTTGAGGGATCTGATACCCTGTTGCATAGCCATCATCGACATGCAGGTGTTCCGTTCGGATGGTTGGTGGATCAAAGCCGATTGCTATGGATATTCAAATCGTAGGCGAGTATATGTATTCGTCAGGCACACAGTTTCAGTACTACGATCAACGTAGTTATTCAGTTGACGGGAAAGCTGCGTGAGGCCACCATTCGAGTGGATTAAATCGCAGGCTACAATTACTATATGCGAATTCACATTCCCAAAGCTCTGCTCCTTGTGTCCACATAAGTTTGATGACGGTTTACACAATAATAATTTCTTCTCCAAGGATTGATTTTATTTCCTTCCAAACATACATCTTTAACTTTCAAGTTCATCTGTTTAACCCTTTTATTTTGGCTAATGTGACGTGTATTAACACGTTTGAGGGATCTGATACCCTGTTGCATAGCCCTCATCTACAAGCAGGTGTTCCGTTCGGATGGTATGTGAACAATGTCGATTGCGACAGATATTAAAATCGTAGGCGAGTATATTCGTCAGGCACACAATTTCAGTACTACGATCAACGTAGTAATTCAGTTGACAGGAGAGCTGCGTGAGGCCACCATTCGGGTGGATTAAATCGCAGGCTACAATTGCTATGTGCGAGTTCACATCCCCAAAGCTCTGCTCCGTGTGTCCACATAAGTTTGATGACGGTTTATACAATAATAATTTGTTCTCCAAGGATTGATTTTATTTCCTTCCAAACATACATCTTTAACTTTCAAGTTCATCTGTTTACCCCGTTTATCTTGGCTAATTTGACGTGCGTTAACACGTTTGAGGGATCTGATACCCTTGTTGCTTGTCCATCATCGACATGCAGGTGTTCCGTTCCGATAGTATGTGAATCAAAGCCGAATGCGACAGATATTAATATCGTAGTCGATGTGGCTTTTGTAACATAGTGGGTAAAGACCGCCTATGTTTTTATTGATTATGATGGTAGAGACTTATAGCAATCTTTATAAAGGTAGTACCCATACCTTTCAACTCTAATCCACTTAATTGAATCTCTGAAGGCAATTTTTGGTAAAACTGCAGATTAGGGCCTTCATTTACGTATGCGCAGAAATGCCGGGAAAGAGGTATGTGGATGTAAAAGCAGTCGCGAATATATTATGTGCGACGTTGTCACTTTTTTTCTTTTATAACATATAATTGCTAAATACAGAACTACAGAAACTTTCCATTAATATGTTTTAAATAAAGTTTAAAAACGAAACAAAAAATGCGTATAAGAACCAAATATAACAATTACGCTAAAGGATATTGATTAGCAACACAATTTAAAAATTCAGAAAAAATATTTTTGTTCTTATTTTTATTTCTTCAAATAAATTTGTATAAATACGATTCAAAGAAGGCTTCGGTCGTCCCAAATTGTCGACGGAGCTTTCTTTTAGCACGCATCCACATGTTTTCCACATTTTGGGTGTACACATTTGAGTCGTCAGGATTTACGAAGTTGTGTTGGTGGACGACGACGCGGTGCTCATATATGCCTCCATCTATTTGATCTATGCCATTATATGCCCTCCAGGCATCAGACGTAATAATTGGTCCAGGTAAAATAAATCTAGAAAGACATTCAAATAAAATTGAAAAAATGTAGAAATAATAATAAGTAAAGAACTCAATTACAAATTCTGCAAAAAAAAAACTACCATTAATACCGTATGATTGCTTAGCAATAAAATCAAGCAAATATCATAACCTAAAAATCGTAGCGGAAAACGTGTTTTTACGGAATTACGCGTTTATGCAACCAAAACCCCTTGCACGAAGCATTTCTTTTTTTGTGTGTGTCTTTATGCGTGTATAGCCAATCTACTCAGAATCGCCTGTTGACCATATTATACAACCTAGTACCTAGTACCTACCCTCTAATAATATCTAATAGTGTCCCTGCTGTCCTGTCAGATACCTCCACCAAAAAACATTTTCCAGAACCTCTTTCGATACCCCCAAATACCCAGTGACCTTCTCGCCATTGTCCACGGTGATATTTTCTGTGGAAGAATTTTGACTCGTCTATTTCGACCACTTTGGAGACAAAATCTTCTTCTAAACCACCTATTACGATGGGATTGTTTTCTAGATCAGCCTCACAAATATCTCAGCAGAAGCTGCACCAATCTACAATTGTATGAGTACACTGTTCTCCAAGTTGGGCCTCATGGGAAATGTTTAGTTGAGAAAAATCTACACCAACCGTACATAATAATGATAATCTGATTTAAAGATAAATGGCTCCGTGAAAAAAAAACGAGCCACTTCGAATACTTTCCGCCTTTCGACAATGTTTGTATGGCAATGCATCGATACATCGATAGCCATCTAAAAGTTGGGCTTTCTTCACAAACGTCATGGGTAAATGGCACACAGGACACTCATAATTGTTTCGAATAAGGTTACGCTTCGCACACCACTTTATACATTATAAAATTGAGCTAAACGTAATATCACGAAAAGTAATATTTTCTGCTTGAATGTCTCCAATGTTAATTATTTCATTAACATTCACAATTGTTTCTGGTGCAATAGTACCTCGACCAGCCATTTTGCTAAATTTTATGAAACACGAGATTAGCAACCGGGCAACGCCGCTAACATCTAAATCCCTCCCCTTCAAGAAATTTCCACGCATGCGTAAATGAAGGCCCTAAACTGCAGTAATACCGTGATTTGTCATATCGGTTACAAAATTTTTCTTGCTAGCTTTACTTATGACTTCTCTGTATTGTTCTGGCACGTAAATAGTCTCATGCTTCCTCAGTCTTTTCTCAATTCTGCCAAAATCTCGATCGGAGTCTGAGAATGAATGTCCAACCTCGGGAAACTTATGGTCTATTACTTTGAAAAAACCCTTTAATGAAAGCTGATACAAGCAGATCATCATAAAATTTTGTTCTGCCCGGCACAGGAATCTGACCAGACTATCAGTCTTTCTTGTTGCTTTATTGTTTCTTGGAATTCAAAAAGTGTCAGCATACAGCTTGTAACTTCTGTGCTCCCAAGATTTGCAGTATCTTCTGTTATTTTTGGTTATTACATGGATTCCCAGGTTATAGAACCACATTTGGCGAAAATAAAAGGCCTTTGATGTGGTTAATTTTGGCAGGGGCATCGTTTGTTGGCGGTCCACTGTTAGGTAGACAACATTATTGTCAGTTTGGCCCAAGATACGGTCTTTCCTTTGCAATTCTAAAGCCTCATGATAGTTCTGAATGTGTCCATCATTGCGTGTTCCCTCGTCGCATGTAGAACAAGTATCACTACGGGGATGACCGAACGACAAATTGAATTTGTTTTCAAAAACTTCTGTACGAACACTGTTTTACTTTAAAAGAGTTTGGTTTATTTTCTTCTTGACATATTTCTGTATACAGTTCGTGCATTTTTGTAACTGAGAGTAACGGCGACAAATACTGTTTATTTTTATGGCGTAAGTAATGAGATTCTTCGCTGGGAAAACTTTCTATATGCTTTACAATATATTCTTCAACTTCAATGGGCATTTTATGTGGACGACTGTCATGTCTTCCTCTGCTGTCAGGTGAAGGCACACTATTTCAATTTTTTATACTTTTCTGTAGAAGGTCAATTTTTTTCTTCCTATCTGGAACAATGCATAGAGAGCATTCTTGCAAAGTCTAATCACTTTCTTGTCAGAGGTGGCAAAGCCGTTCTTATTGGTGGAAAACACCTTAAAGGCATAGTTCTTAGGTCCGCCACTCACGAACTCGACAATGTAGCTACCGGGCCCGTAACATTCGATCTCGTCGGTCATGTCACCGAAGAAATCTCCTGTTTCGGGAACCCACTCACCCGGTCGCTGTGTGAAAATGATACTGTCGGTGTCGAAGTACAGCACACGTCTACCCAGCTTTTCCAAATACTTATACAACTCGAGGCGTGCATTAGCTGTCGTATATGCAGCTAGCGCGACATTGACTGTGTTCAATGGCTGAATACACTCGTCCGGCCTGCCCCAATTTAGAATAACCGTATCATCGTCCACAGGAGTTAATGTATGGACTTCTACCGAAGGATCGGTAAGTTTCTTGAATAACTCGTTCGAGTCCGTGATGATAGAGGACTGCATTAGATTTTCCCTCTGGGCAAACTTACCCCAGAAGCTGTTTAAACACAATTTCGCAATGTACCGCATACCCGGATTTGACGCGATTTTACCTTTATCTAATGCAACCCCCTCTCGATCAGCGTATTCGGAAACATACCGATCCTTGGTCTGGTCATCCGTACACCAAGAAGGCCATCCACTACACTCCTGCTTTATCTTCACGAAATTATTGACATAATCTGAAAAGAGTCCCCCTGTTTTCGTTGCCTTGTTGTACTGAGCGACCTTATATTCCCAAACCTCTAAAATTTCTATCACCCTGTAGCCCAGCGAAATAGCTTTCCCGAGTTCATCCGCCACGTAAGTACCGGTAAATTGACGCCCATCCTGCGTATGAGCACACTCGCCCATAAACTTGTCCTCAGCACAAGTTCTACACAGAACAATCATCAATTTACCGTGCATTCTAAGAGGTAGAACAGGATGATATAGATCGATTGGTGGTACAATCGTACACTTGACAATGCCCTCTACAGAATTAAGATCAATCTGTTCACATTTATCCCTGCCCACATGAATTTTAGGATGCCCTATGGGGTATTTCCCATACTTATTAAGAAAGGGATACAGTGAACAGACGTCTAAATACCTGATCTTCTCATCCTTTTCTACCTTGTGATGCAACTTAATCGCATTGGTACGCCCACCGAAGAAACTATTTCGTGGGTTTAAGGGTTCGTGTCTAATAACATTGTGATTGGCCAAAAATTCTGCGGCCTGAATATTAGTTTTTAGAAAATTTTTAAAACGACATTCTTTCATTTCAACGAGGTTATACCCATAGGAGCGGATGCGAGCTGCTGTGGCCTCTGTCTTCTCACGACGCATAAACATCGTTTCATTTTTGTCACCACCAAGTTGCGCCGTTTGATCAGGGAAACAAGCTTCGCACCCATGGTAAAAAGAACCATGGAACTGATATACAGTGTTTGTAGCCTCGCAGAAGCCATCGACCAAGCAGTTCTCCCTCAGTCTAACCTCGCGACTATTACCCGCGTGTTTAATTTGAATATCCAAAGAGTGTTCAAGGTATAACAACCATTTGATGGCGATAGCTGATTGCTTGTCGGCCATTCTATAACCGTTTGGGGGTATAAGGCCTATTGTATCAGCTGCAAGAAACTTGCGTCTGAAGACTGCATTGCAGGATCCAGCAATCATGCATGCTTCACGGAAGGGATCAACGCCGTTTGACGTGCAATAACTACGCCAAAACTCCAAGCAAGCCTTCCTCAGTATATCGACGTCAGAAATGCAGTATTTAACAAGCTCTTCTTGCAGGTTGAATACCGCATCTCGCTCGACCTCGCCTCTATACCAAGCAAGAAACTCACTTCTAGTCGACGTAGCCATCTCGTCAGCCCCGTAATAGTGTGTAGCTGGCATTGGCCCAACATAATTTTGATTACCCAGAGTATTAAAGAAGTGCGCGAAGAACCCTTTGGAACCCTGGAAGCCAAACGTCTTGGGCAGCTTGCTTAGCGGCATCGGCATGTAGTTCAGGGAATCTAGAAATTTGATATCTTCGCCGCAGGTAATGGACATCAGCTTAGTGCCATTGGATATAATTTTAGGGTTCCACCGTTCCTTCTGACTAATAATTTGGCGTAATACAAATTGGGAATCATAGCCTTTAGCGTTGTGCGCCAGAGCAACTACGGATCCTACCGATTTCTTGAAATTTAAAATGAAATTTAACAGTTCATCGACAGGATTCTCTCTAAAAATGTGCTGGCGCTTTCCGCACTTGTTGCAATCTTTATTGATATCGGCGTCGTCAATACACACGTTCTGTACAACGCACAAGTTTGGCTGATGCAGATAAACATTATCTGTACCATCCACGAAAGAGTCCTGTCGACATTCAAAATCATAAAAGACAAAACCAAAATGCTTGTCTAACTTTTTCTTATTCGCTACATTCTTTGACATATGACAAAGATGACGTACGGGTTGCTCGGACCTACATCTACTGCAGTACTTGAATCCACATTTATGATTGGACTTTTTGTCGGTCCACACACTATACAGACAGGTTGGGCACCTCCGCAAAGCCTTACACAGATTTTTGGTATGCTCAGTAAAACAGGCTTGACCGCGAAAATCTCTGTGGCACTCGTTGCATTTAACGAGGTCCACATTCACATTACAGGGGGGTGATGAATGACAGGACGGACAAATGTATTTGCAGCCTTTATGACCTGTTTTGTTACTAGAACGTACACGGCACATCTCGCAGAAGTAATGAGTTGAAAAAGTTGAGCATAAATTAGTAATAACGTTGTAGTGCCCGTTTTCAAGAATTAAATTTAGGACTGGCTTATCGTGATGCCGGGGTCCTTCATAATACACGCTCTTACCCAGTCGGTTATTGTACACGACTATTGTGTGATTTACCAGATATTGCTGAAACTGCTCTATATGGTCCCTGGTCCCGCCCTGGCTGAGATCCACTCGGGCTCTAGTGCATAGCTCGTGAGTGCGCCGGTCCATCTCGGGATACCCCTTCTCTAAAGCTACGAGCTGGGGATCGTTGGCCCTCCAAGCCATAGCTAGCACTAGAGCCCTGGCCAAACACTGGTTGTCGTCATTGTTGACCACCATGATGCCCTTCTTGCGCCGACAAAACTCCTCGTAGCTAACGCCAGTTAGCTTTTCTCTTGATGGTCCATACCCACCCACAGGGAGCGAGACCCTGTCCAGCTGGATTCTAAGTGCATCTTGATAGAAAAAACTGGCGTTGCTTTGTAGAATCTTGTCTAGCACCGCCACCACGACCTCTGAGGATAACTGGTCAACACGGCGAAACTATATGCCTATAGGCTTCTCGGGGAAGTTATCGCTGTGTATGACCACCCCTACACAGTCAGATGGCGATGCGTCGGCTATCAGGTGGTCGAGAATCTCAGTGAATGCATTCTAAAAATAATATTTCTTAATTAACAAACACTCTTAAAAATATAATTGTTTTTTCAAAAGACTATAAGTTTAAAATAAGTTATTTATCTTAAGCCATAAAGAGGGACCACTCGCTTCATTACCAACGTCGGCAAGCTTCAAGGTGACTGTCTTGGCCATGAGGTTGAACTTTTTAACCAACTTCATGCCTTGACTAATCACCTTGAAGTACTTAAAGGTTTTAACTGAGGGCTGTTGTCGGCTGATACCTACGTTGTAGGCCCGTTCACGCCTCCGGGTCAAATTGGTAACCTAAAACAAAAATTAAATTGAACACTTTCATTCACCTTACTCCAGTTAAAAATTTGTAATTTATCGTACGTTATCGTATAAATTTTATAATATTTACCTGATTGCTAACAGCCTCAGGTCTAGGCGCCTTAATGGGTGTAGACGCTGTCTGCCTCGGTACTTGACGTTACGTTGATGGTACACTGGCCCCGAACGCCTGGAAATTGAATTAAAAGATTAGAAATTTGCCTTACTTCAGAGATGGAAAACTTCAATTTCTTAAACTGATTTTATGAAGGCTGTACTTACATTGACAACGTCTCTCGTCTCATCCCTGGGCTGCTGAACGGACGTAGGTGGTACATGCACCGGTACTTGCCGTGAAGTCGATGGCTCGCTATCCCCTAACGCCTGGAAATTGATTTTAAAAAATTAAAATTTTGCCTTACTTCAGACATGGAATAACTTCAATTTCTTAAACTGATTTTATGAGAGGTGTACTTACATTGATAACATTGTCCATCAACTCGTGCTGCTGCTTTTTAGATTCCCCAACAGCCCCGGGTGATTCAACAGTTACCTATAAAAAATAAATAATGAATCAGACTCGCACTGTATAAACGGTTGTTAATAGATAATTAAATTCCCTAGCGACAAGTTTATAAAAACTGAATTATTTAAAAAAATCCATTTTCAGAAAAGCTGTATTTAAAATTTTACTTACCCTTCGATTCTCCTGCAACTTCAGGATGTAATCTTGCAACTCTTTAAGACAGTTGGTCTCAACGGTCGTTAACGAGTAGCCTTTGTGCACCATTTTTCGACAGATTATATCGTAGATGATACACAAACCTTCCTCGGTACGAATCAGCCCTGAGGCCACAATTTGCAGGAGCTCGTTGACGGTAGACATAGTTCTTGATGTAGTCGATGACTGGACTCGAAGAAGTAAAGTGGATTGAATAGGGCTATGCAGCTCGTTTTATACGGTTTTTTCAATCCCCTACTCTCACGATTCACGCACAAAAAAGTTTCCGCTTAAACAAAGCCCGTGAGGTCATAAAAATTTCAAAAAGGTTGAATCACGCATTGTATTCTATTGTTTTATCTACAGACAATGCACAAAGCTACCTTTGTTAGAAGACAGTGTTTACTGAAATAATACGACATGTATTTAGCTTTTACAAAGTCTTAAAACCATAAAGAATCGAACGTTGGGGTTTTTTTCAGCCGAGATTAAAAAATCTATTGTTTAAAGCGTATTAGTCATTTCGTTGCAAGAAATTTCCCATTATTGTCAAATCATTTTTAAGCTTAACAAAGTTCTTAACGAGTTCTATTTCTGGTCTGCAGCGTATATACTAGAAAATATGTTTTTAAAACGTGGGTAAATTCCGGACTTCTCTTTTAGAAATCCATCGAGTTTTAAAACAGCAATTATTTAAAACTATAATTGTTGGATTGAAATATTTCCATCTACAAATGTAACAGTTAAAATTGAATTATTTCCATCTACAAATGTAGATCAGTTACCAGTTAAAATTGAATTAACTGCAGTAGATTGTTATTAAAATGCATTCCGGGAATTTAAGAATAACTCACATGTTAGTTTTCGACTTTTTTTTGTTTACCCTTTTAAAAATGCGACGAGCGATGACTAACGTTTGCTAGAAAAGTATCTATTGTTAAAAAATTAATCCCTATTGACGTCATAAGCTTTGAATTGTAAACATACAGGTCCCAACTTGTCGAAGACGTACCTTGTTTGACAAAAATGATTGTACTCGATCTAGTTAATTTTATCGTATGAATTAGATACCGCGAAAAGGCCGATTTTTGATAACTTTGATTAAAGATTAATTCAATATGTCACTTATTGCTCTGATTAATTAATTATGCACCCGCTGGCTCCCATCCCATTTGTACAATATGAAGGGTGAGAGAGATAGATTGATCTAATTAAACAGTAAACCTGATTGAACTAGATGTAATACTTGATTTAATTCAAAGATGGCCGCCGCTTTTAATCGAAGTTTTAATCGACCTAATTAAATCGATTGATCGAGCTATTATTTCCAAGATGGCCGCCGCTTTTAATCGAGAAATTTTAATCGAACTTTTAATTGACCTAATTAAACCGCGGATTGAACTAAATAAACCGCGGATTGATCTAATTATGACGTAATCTCATTAAATTGACCTAAATAATCCGCGGATTGATCTAATTAAACCGCTAATCCCATTAAATCGACCTAAATAAACCGCGGATTGATCTAAATTGGCCTAAATAAACCGCGGATTGATCTAATTAAACCGCTAATCCCATTAAATCGACCTTGATTGCGCAATCGATTAAATTGATTGACCTAATTAAAAGCAAAATGGCGGTATCAACTGGCCCTATTCTATTGACCAGTTGGATTCGTGTAAAAAATTTAAAGTTTTTGCGGCCGTATGCGGAGTTGCCTTATCGTGGTGTAACAAAATTCCACGCAAACCAGATCTTGGGCGATCACTACACAATTTCTCGAAGACTTGAGGAAGGCAAACTTCTGTATACCAATCAGCAGTTACAGTTTTACGATCTTCAAGAGGAATTACTGCAACTGGACCACTGTATCTGAAGAAAACGGCAATCATTTTTTTGTTTGCACTTTTACCGCGAATAACTTTTGTTGGCATTTCCTCCTTTTCAAACACCCAAACAGTTGATTGTTGTTTTGTCTCGGGATCATCATTATATATCCACGATTCATCCCCCGTAACGATACTAAATACTTGCTTTGAAGATCCTCCATCGAACTTTTCTAACATCAACCTGCACCAGTCTACCCGTGCTTGTTTTTGTTCGTCGCTTAACAAATGTGGAATCCACCGACTTGCCAGCTTTCTTACACCCAGATGTTTATGTAAAATGATATCTACTGCAGATGATCCAATGCCTAGTTCGTCTTGAATCTCTCTATGAGTGATATTCCGTTTTTCCTTAATCAGCTTTTCGGTTGCAATAATGTTTTCAGCACAAACAGCTACTGCAGGTCGTCCAGGTCTTGGTTCATCTTCTAACGTACTCCTTCCACGTTTAAATTCACGGAACCAGTAACTAATTGTAGATAATGATGGACTATTGTCGCCAAAAGCTGCCATTAAATTTTGGTGACTTTGGTCGTATGTTAAGCCTCGTTTATAATCGTAGAAAATCATAGCCCGAAAAGCATTCCGCGGCACTTACATAATGCTTAGTAATAATCAAACGAATTATAACAATCAAAAATTAGGATCTCTATATGCTTTAACTTCAACCTTGCAAAATTGCAACTGGAAACTGTCAAAAGAATAAGCTTTCGATTGATGCAAATGTTTTTGTTTTTCTTCGCATCCATGGCCTGCTACTAACAATATACAGAACAGCCCTCGTATATTTACTTGAAACTTTTCTTTCTTCCTCTTCACTTTCATTTCCAGAGTCACTAAACATTCTCATAATTGCTTCTTGGGTTTTAGTTTTCTTTAAAGTCTTTAATCGTGTTTATAGTGTAGTCCTTTTTAAATTATACTATCGGGCGGTACCATTTAACGACTTACTGTTAGTTAGTATTTCTCGTAATGCCTGTTTTATAACATTTTCATCCAAGTTTGCTCTCTCGGTCTTACGGATAAACTTCCGAACCATCTATAATGTTTAATATCAAAATTGTGGGGTACATTCGGCACATTAAAATGTGGGGTAAATTCGGCACATTAAAATGTGGGGTAAATTCGGCACATTAAAATGTGGGGTACATTCGGCAATGCCGAATCCACCCTACAGGTTAGTATGAATAAAAATTGCTAAACTACGTAAAAACTTCACTTTTAGGTTATGTTGATGCTATAACTGTCTACATGATACAACAGTAAATACCAAATCTCATATTTACTTCAAATTAAACAAAAGCATTTAAAACAATTTTAATAAATATATTTGCTAAAATATTTACCGTAAACGCTACTTTTCTCCAACAATTAGTTACGAACAAAGTAAACACCTTTTTAAGCGGCAAACGTCGCTAAACTGTCAGGATTGTTAATACCAACCTCCGTAAAATAAATTTTGCGGGAAAGTTCAAATAAAACAAAGATATGAAGGCGTGACGAATGTACCCCCATGCCCAATGTGCCCCCCTTTCCCCTACCCTACATCAGAAATAATACATTTTTTTTGTCGTTGTCTAAATTTTCTAGAGATTTACAAAATTAACGAACAATAAGAATTACCTCTGGTTTCATACAGAAATACCAGCTCTATAAAATTCCTTGGAGTAGGGGAAATTCCGGACTTCCGAGCTCGCTCCATGACCTGTTTAATTTTCCCAGGAAAACCTCCTACTTCCAGCGCCACGTCGTGGTGTAGTCTTTCTTCCTCTAGGAAAATATTTCGTAAAGGAATTGTTCCATTTTCAGCTCTTCGCCGTAACTGTTCTTTGAAACGAAGAACTGGTAGCCGCATATTAAATGCTTCGTGGTTGTGCTGCTCACGGATTTCAATTTCTGGAATTTGGCCCATTTGCCAAATAACACGACTTCTTCACCCACGAACTTCACATTTAAAATACCTAGATATCCCATCTACCACACGATCTCTATGGTAGGCATATCCGGTATTATTAGGGTCAAAATATAAAAAAGTATCTGCACGGTCGCCTTGTATACGCTCCATTGTAAAATGTTACGTCCAAAACAAAAGGCGTTAGCGTCCAAAGTGTTTGAACATAGCCATGGTGGAACACCTCTTCTAAACTAGCTTCAACCCTTTCATCGCCTTCGGGTCTATCTACGATTGAATTCTTGTTTGTAGAAGAAACATACTACATTTTTTGTTCGTCATTAATTAAACAGTTTCTCTTTTCAGAAGCACTAATTTCATGTCTTACCAGCAATCTTTTATAAACCGTTTCAAACTGTTTGGCGTTTGGGTTATTATTGTAACCACCTCGACTTCTCAGTGTGCTGAAAAAAAATTCCAGGTGGTCTTGGCTTAATTTATATGTCAATAAATATTTCAACCTGTTTTCGTCTGTTCTCTTCCATAATCGAATACGGTTACTGCCCTTTCCTTATTAACCAATCTCGTATAAATATCCTCCGGCATGTTGAGGAATAGTTTAAACTGCAAACCGAACAATACCCGCCAATAATGTGGTGCTTCGGCGAACATCAAAAGCTTGCAGAGTACGGATTCTCTCGTCGAGGGGCCATACTGAGCTCTGCCATTCTCACCTATTGCGGTGAATGTTGGTTTTATGTGCTTGAACATTTCAAAAGCGTACTGTTTATTCAGCCTGAAGATGTCTAAATCTGTGATCCAATTTAATGAGTCTAAGTCGGCGAAATACTTATACTGTTGTAGGTGATGGTGGTTGCGTAACTGTTTCACTACGATCTTTCGACATTTTCTTAAACCCCGGCACTTCCCTTCTGCGAGCTTTTTAAAAGCAGTGAGCAAGGTTGTCGCCCCCAATCTTGCATCCCAAAACACCACCAAGTAAAATATAATAAACCAACAGCTGAACGGTTGTATCAAGTTTGTCGTGCAACTGTTTGTGATTAACCCCAAGCAAAAAGTCTAACCAATTTTTGCAACGCGTACACTGCCTGGTCCCTTCAGGTAGCGGCGCGCCTTTTGGCCTCCTCGTGTCGGGATATTTAGTTCGAGGTCGAGGTTGTTCAGCCATATTTACCAGCACAAGCGTACCCAAATAATAATCTCTGAGCTGTAAACAGGACAACAGTTACGTTGCAATCAACAAAACAACAGCGTACACAAATAATAACGTTTTCGGCTGACGAATATTAACGCAACAAATCACCAAAACAACAAGGAGAACAAACTAATCAGCGTACACATAGACAGTAGCGTACACGCCAACAGGTAGGTTATGTATTTTGTATGTATGGGGGGTACGCGTCGTCGGATGGAAACATTAAACTCATTGGGAACGTTGCAGTGCATCAGAAATTGTAGTTTGTGGCAACCCCCTGTACAACGTTTTCCTCCAAAAGGGAGGTGTTGTGTAACACATTAAATTTAACTAGCAATGTTTCCCGATTGAAGACCGGTGCAAGTTTAAGTATTGTTTTATGAAGTTTCCATGTACAGCAATGTTTTCCCAAAAAGAGAGCTGCTGTTTAATTCAATTTACCAAGCAATGTTTCCCGATTGAAGACCGGTGCTGGTTATTCGAGGCCTTCTGGTGGCATATCGGTTGCGGCTTCCATTGCTCGGAGGGCTTGGCGGAGCTCGTCTCTCCTGTTGACAATCTTACAGTTGTTTAAAGCTTCTAGGCTCCGCTCCCTGTCGAAGGGCAAGACGGCCTTAATCGGCAGCGTATGCTCTGTGTGACTCATTTCTTTGTCATAACAGAGCACATCTACAGTTTTATTGGCTACTCCGGTGACTTTTGCAGGCCAGAGGGGCCACCTGTTAAAGTTAACCAGAACGAGGGTCCCAATCGGAGGTCGCCAAACTTTGACTTCGGCCTTCTTGCGCCGCTTAGGTGCTCGGCCCATCGTTGCGGCTGCCCGCTTGGCGGGCACGGTTACCACCTCGTCGGGCACCTGGTGTTCGTCTTCCTCCCCATCGACTAACCCCGATTCTACCGCTATTTCCTCCGGCATAAGGCCGTTGTCGTCTTTATCGCTATCGGCATCCTCGGCACGACCCAGAAAGGCGTTGTTGATGATAGCGTTATCCTGCACGGCGGGCTGTAGCACGCCTAGTTGGTCAGCCCCACTGAAAATAAAATAAACTTATCAGTTTAATATGTGCGCTAATTGTACCGATATTATTTGAAGTTTGAAATGTTTTATTATAGAAAATCTGAAAAGGGGTTTTATGATACTTTTGCCCTAGGTTCTGTATAAATGTATATAGGTACATACCTCCGGATGATGATGCCGTCGCCTGCGGGCTCTGCCCGGAACAGATTATCTGCTGCCGGATGTTCCATTAGCTCCGGCTGTGGTAGCTGCTCCGGTAATTCTGGATGTTCGACCGGGTCGACGTCTTCGCCTTCATCGGCGACGTCTTCGAGGGCGCGTCGGACGGGCCAGGCGCCTGATTTTATTTTATAAATGAGACAACGCTTCTGCACTTCTCTGATGTTGAATCGAGGGACACTGAACAAGAAAATAAAAAAGATTATAAGCATCAGAGAAAATACAGGGTGCCCATAATCTATCTCATTACATGGGTAACTTTCTTAATAGAAAAGATAGAGGATCGGTTAAATGGGGAAAGTTGGGCAGAATTACAAGCAGAATCTTATGCTATTTTCAAATTAGACGTATGTCATCAGCTTTTTTAAATTTTTTGAAAAAACTAAAAGATGGGGATTATTTTCAGACCAATAGATGTGATTGTGCCTATTAAATATGCCGTTGTTGGTAAATTTGGCCTCGTCAGTAAATGAAATACCGCGTGAAAAATTTGGGTTGTTGCCCGTTTCTCGTAAAAACCATCTAGCATAATGCAATCTTCTATCTGAGTCGCCAGCATACAAGGTACATATTTCCAATATGAGATTTAAATGGCTTGAACTGATTTTGTTTTAAAATTAAAAGAGCTTTTTCTGCAGAAATAGCACACTCACTTGCAATTTCACGGGTAGATGTTGTTGGTTTGTAATTTACATATGCCAAAACTCTTTCTCGTCTTCTTGTTTAAACTTTTGCTTTTCATCATTTGTCACGTGTTTTTGTAATTCAACGTTATTTTAGGATTTTTAAGTCGTTTTAAATTTATTTGTAAATTTATTAGTACGGCCCTGTTCCTTATTTTAAATTTCGTATTGATTATTTCATATTTGCTACAGTTTGATTTCATTATGTCTGGAGGACATTAAGGTTAACTTATTTTGGCACGTTCTTCATTATAATTCTCAGAAGTTTTCAAAGTCGCATTCGAAATTGCATCGTCGTGAAACATTTCCTTTGTTCAAATCCTAAGGTGACCCAAATTTTACGCGTATGATTGGCGACGCTGATGTCATCTTATTCATTGAATTCAGTTTCTCGTGACTACGGCCCCGGGAATTCCCCGAGACGCGGGCTGTGGCGATTAAGCGTTCCACTCCCCTCTGCCTTCTTAGTGCCTTCAGTGCGTGAAAGATTACCAACCATGCTAGACGCGTTCTTCTAAGACGCGGTGCCGTTTTTATCGTAGTTAAGGGTGGGTTCTTATAATGAACCAGGAAGGCTTCCGCTACCGGTGATTTCCTCGTGGAGGAATCACAATTATCGACGTCGTTCGGATCCACTTAAGGAATGCCAATATAATCCTGGAATGAAATAGAATCGTGTGTGAGGAAGTTTAAGTGACAGTGTTGTCGGCCGCCTACACGTTTCCTCCTCGTGAGGGATTAGGAAAACCTACCACTTTAAGGATTACTCTTCATCTTGTTCCTGCACCCGTCTTCGAAGGAAAATCACGTCCATCACGCACTCCCTGGCTTACCGTTAACTCGCCAGGTAAAGACTTTTTTCTATGCTGCTCATCCTGTTTTCTTCGTTTTGTTTTAATGTTTTTAGCGTCAGTTTGACTTTCACGATTGCCTCTTGCTGGCAGGCCCGTTGAAACGTTCTTAGTTTTGATTTAAAAGTTAATAAGTACCGCCTTTGTCATTTGTTATTTTGTGTTTTGATGTGCAACGTTTAAAGTAATAGCAGACATCTAGCTTATCTATTTTGTCCAGTGACATGTGGTGAAGGCTTGTGAACCTCGCCTTTGGCGGATCCATGGTCACATAGCAATTTGAAGGTCTCTGGCAACTTGGTTAACTAGTTTGTTGTTCTGATTTTTGGTAAAGTAACGTAGCGATTTTATTTGTATTTGTCAAGTTAAGGTATTTGTGTAATATGTTGCATGTAAAATTATTGGTGCTTATTGTTAATTTGTTTACTGTGTTATTTGTGTCTTCCCATCCTGTTCTTTGTTTGGAATTGAGGGACTTAGCTTGTGGATATTTTTGCAGTAAGTAACGTAAATACAGTTCCCTCAATTCTCCTTTCCCGTAAAGTAAGTCTCGTATTTATGAATTGTTTTAATGTAACGTAATAATTTTCGATTGTCTTTTGCGTAATGTTTGATTGTTCATTTTTGTGTCTTTAAGTCATTAAATATTTTATTGTCAATTCAGTTTGGTGTTGTCATTTGTGTACAGTGCTTCCCGTTTATTTCAGAGTATTTTGTGTTCAATGTTTGTTTTATGATTTACGTGTATAAAGTGTTAGCCTGCCTACAAGATTTAGAGTTTTGAAGTAAAGTAATTTCAGTCAAGCAAGGTAAGTCACATCTTGCGCAGGAAGCAGCTATTCGACAACCCCTTTTTATCCGAGCCCTTGGGAACCTTCCATGATGGGTTTCCTCCTTTTAGATCTCTGGGTGACTTTAGTCATGGTGGCGCCCTATCTACCGTTTACGACCATCCCCCTTGAAGGGTTAATAGGTGTTTTGAGTAGTATTTTAGCGAAACGAACCACCCATCTCCATTGCAGTCTAGCCGAGTGCATTCCGGATTTGACATCCCCAATTCAATGTCGTAGTGTGCGTTTGGCACGTGACACATTCGGTTTCATAAATGACCCATATTGTTTTAAATTGTTTTCTAATTTGGAAAAAAGCCTTTTATCTGGTTGTCTTCTTTCCATATATCTTTGCAATTACATTTCACTAGCTTCATTACTGTTTCTGTTCCTAGCGTCGTAACAAAAAAGCATGTCGTTTTTCTCTTCATTTGTACACATTGCTTATTTTATCAAATTTGTCTTCATAAAATAAATCAGTAACGCAACTTAAGTAAATCAATTTGTTTGACAACGGGGTTTTTTGTTTGAAGCTTCTGTTTCCAAAGCCTACCTGTGTATTATTTTGCTGCTTAATTGTACCAATAAACTTCTTTTAGTATTTAAAGAGAAAATATGAGAGTAAAGTATATCGAACCTTATATCAATGAAATCAGAAAAACAAAAGCTATTTAATGGGATCACAGCCAACTATGATTGCTATTTAAAAAAATTCAAGTTTATGTTGTATCTCGAAAACCAAGAGGGCCATGACATTTTGCGTAACTTTATTGAATTCTACGCAAAAATATCTGCAACAAGACACCTTTACTTCAGCTCTAAGGTAAATGGTCGTTGAATGATATAACATTGAAGAAAACGACCTTTTTCATTTTTTTCGAAATAATAAAAAAAGTTGATGGCATATGTCAAATTTGAAAATGGCATGAGATTTTGCTTGTAATTCTGTCCAACTTTCCCCATTTAACGGATCCTCTATCTTTTATATTAAGAAAGTTACCCATGTAATGAGATAGATTATGGGCACCCTGTATACTCGGAACCCGAAATGTAGACATTTTCCTGCATACTTACTGTAAAGTTCTAAAAAAAAACAAACCCATATCGTCTTCGTAATGGGCTAGCTTTCCCATTCTATAAAATTTTCCATATTTGAGAATGGCGTGCAACTCTTGTCTGGACAATGACTTTGATGATAGCCCGAAGAGATGAGGTCGAAGGTGCCGTCTTCGAACGCAACGCATCGTACGCACCCCGTAGGTGCCCGTCATCAGACTTTTTACTGCAAAAAAAGGGGTGGGTTAATTTCAGGGTTCCCAATTACGGACATATTAAGTTACTTACAATTTATGTGTGAAATACGCGAACGTATACGCCAACGACAGGACCCAGGGTTGCAGCCTATCCACGTAGGCATTCTCGAAAACGCCGATCAAATTGAGAATGCTGGCAGACTTCAAATTTGACTTGTGATTGGGGGGGGGGGGGGGGTTTCACTACCGGGCAACTTAACTCCATACGTCGCCCTTAATGCCTGGATCTACCAGTTTTCGACGTTTATGGCCGTCGGTATAACCTTGCGCTCCGCGAACACAAATTTCATCGCTCTTATTATGCGGCAGGCCGTTATGGGGAAGGCACGGAAACTTTTCCCATGTAATTTTACTATACCCATGACAGTATAGTATAATATTATTTTTATGAAGTTTCCCTGTACAGCAATGTTTTCCCCCAAAAGAGAGGTGCTGTTTAATGCAATTTACCAACAGGCAATGTATCCTGGTAGAAGACCGGTGCTAGTTGTAAAAGAATTGTTCTATGAAGCTTTTTAAGAAGTTCCCATGTGTAGAACAATGTTTCCCACAATGGAGGTGTTACTTAATCCATTAAATTGAACAAGCAATGTTTTCTGGTAGAAGACCAGTGCTTGTTGTTTGGGTCGCCAAATCAAACGATATCTAACCTAAACAAATCACAGTAGATAGGTAAACCCATGATCTGCAATGGTACATTTTATTTAATAACCTGTAACCAGTACAAATACGAATGCTGTGAATTCTTACCTCTATAAATAAATTTCAAGCCTCGATAATCAAGCAATGTTTTTTAGCAGAAGTAGTGCCTGTATTCGAATTCTTTGGATCACAACACTTGACAACACAAGCGAACAAGAATGACGCCAACCAAAAGTGACACTTAACGGAAATGACGCCGGAAATCATGTTGGCATGCGCTGAACAATTGGTACAGATAATTTGCTGTGTAATGTTGTTATTTCTGGTTACTATATGATTGGAGGGAAATTTGAAATCTGACATTTAAACAAATTAATTAATTATGAAATAAAAATTTTCATGCAATGTAACCTAAATGTTGAACCGTGAATTTTACAGAAAGAGGACACAAGGCAATTTTTTATCTATGCTACGAAGAATTAAAAACTGCATATGGAACTATTACTTTCTCGGAGCAATATGCCCGCGACAGTGGCATATTCGTCCTACATTATTCTGGGACGGAAATCTCGGAGGAACATGCCCGCGACAGGGGCATATTCGTCCTACATTATTCTCGGATGGAAAAGCCCGCGCTACGGGCCTTTTCACCCTAGCGGCTTTGAATATACTTTCTCGGAGCAATATACCCGCGACAGGGGCATATTCGTCCTAGATTTTAGAAATCATTATATGTATTTCAACGCCTTTTAAGCGTCTATATGGGCGATTTTCACGTGTAAAAGGCAGATTTAGAACTTTGTACAGCGAACAGTTTATTTCCCATAATTATAGAGATTGTCATTTTTAGAATTACGAGAAACGGGACGCTAAAATCTATAGGTTCGCTTTGGAGAGTAATTTTCTCACAGAAGTTGCGAATTTCCGTACAAGCATCGCAAAAATCTCGGAATCTCCTTGGTTTCGAACACAGGATCTCACCTGGACCTAAAATCTGTACGTTCGCTTTGGGATTCAATCACTTTTACAAATTAAATTAAATTAAAACTAAAGTTCGATTCCTTCGGACAATTATGCCCGCAAAGTGAGCATATTCCCCCGTAACAGCTCCGAATGAGATACGATAGGACTTTCGCATTTTCTCGGAGGTCAGATAAGTAAACGACTTTCTAACCTACTCTTAAAACAGCTCTCTAAGTTACGCCATGTTACGTCGGTTTTAGCGTTAATTAAAAGATTTTTAAACAAAGCCGGTTAATATTCGTTTCATGACATAGGATATTTTTAATATACTTATTATTTTTTGCAATGCACTTCAACGAAATTTGAATTCCACGTTTATTTTTACATTTTTCTAAGATAATATAATCTTTTCGAATGAGTTTTAACGATTCCTGACTTAAAATGATTGCATAATCATCTAAATGAGACATCTTTAGATATTTGAAATTACTTTCATACACAAAACAACAACAGCACTATCATGGAACCTTGACAACATTAAAATTATATTAAAAATAAATCTAAAAATTAAACTGAGCACACTTTTAGTAACTTGTGATGATAGCGGTCTATCTAGGCTAACGATGCTAACATCTAAACCGCCGAGATGGTTCTGTACACCAGAAGTTTTCACATGTAGGTACACACAAAATAGTTGAAGATTCTAATTGCTATCTGAAATACAATAAAATTAAGTTAGTGTAAATGCGATTTAATTATAGACTATAGAGCTAAACAAATATTGAATCATCTTACCTTATTTAGGTTTAATTTTCCCCTGATTTTCTTGTTTCCTCGTCTTCTTGGGACGATCTTTTCGTTGTCCTCGTCCTCGTTGCCGTGTTTTTGCTTTTCGTTGTCCTCGTCGTCCAAATTGATGAATTTCAAATTCGATGCGTGATTTATCTTTCCCACATCTACTGTACCACAATAAACAACAGCTAATTTCAGGCAATTTAATTGTTCAGTGTCTGAATCGCTGATAGCATCAACGAGTCGTTTCAGCAGATAGATTATGGGTTCTTCTAGTTCACAAATAATTACGTTTATCAAGTTTCTTGCTTAACACGCTTTTGATATTTTTTATTAAATATTTTGTGTTAACTTTCATTTTTTGTATTTTTAAAATAGGTTTTACGTTTATTTCAGCGATTTTATTTAGTTTATTCACGATATGCATGATTAATTATGATTTTTAAAAAACTGCGCAAATTTGTATTTCCACTTACTGTAGTTAATGAACAACGCGTACTTCACTGTATATGTCGAATTATACTTGAAAATCGACGCTCTCCAACCGTGTATATATATGCAACCCCTATAATAGATCCTTCAATCATATTGAGAGGGGTAACATCTCTGTTGTTAAATACAGTTTAATATGCGGTTCCACATTTTGGTGTACTTACCAAAAACTAAAAGTTACCAAAAAGAAATGAACAGAACTTATCAAAAAATTCTAAACAAGGAACACTTAAAATTTTTAGAAAATAAGTGTTCATTTTTATATTAATCACAGTTTACACCGTTCACAAACAAAAATTTGCTTCTTCATCCTCATCCACAACCCCAGCGTATGAGCAATGTGCCCATAATTTACAAATTGAGCACTGAATTCAGCCTTCTGTAGATTGTGAATAAAAATAATGGCAGTACAAACATTATGCATCTTCCTCTTCATCGGATGATGTTTTATTCTCCTGGCGTTTTACTATCTTCTTTGATTTCCGTTTCTTTTCCGACTTTGCACTAAAATCGATTTTCCTTTTTACTTGAGTTGCATTAACTTGTGGAGCTTCTAGCTTTTTTTGGTATGGCGACGAAGTGGTAATTGCTGTTTTACCCCTCTTCCGCGTAGATCTTTTTATTTGTGTAGTTTTTGGCACAGGCAAGATATGTTCGGGTGACACCAAGAAGCTGTTTGTATTAAAGGAATATCATTTACGGGGTAGACGTCGGGCAAGTGGCACCTCGTCGTCAGAATCGTCGATTTCATTTTCAACTGGATCTGGAATTGACTCTCTCACAGGCAATGATTTGGAACAGCATGCTTGAGGATCATTAGAATTGGTTACTGCATTATTTCCCTGTAGATGTGTACCAGCTTGATCCATATTGGTTGTATCTGCTGCTAAAAAGTCTGCTTCCGTGAAAACATCAGGATCTGGTGGTCATATCCCGGTTGCTCGAAAGGCATTATGTGCAGTGGGAACAGTTGCTGCTTTTTCAAACGCTCGACCAACTAATTCTGCAATTTGAAATTGTGTTATAATTCTGTGTGGATTAATTCTTAACCACTTTTTTGCTACATTTGAATAATACGTTGACAGTGGTTTCATGAGCACCATTTTCACGAGCTAAACGTATAAGTTCTAAATTTTTGGTGCGGCTTGCATGCCCGTCTAGTCAGGAGAAGCTCTGGAGAAAGTTATAAACTTCTGGAACTACCTGCTGAAAATGTCTTTTTGTATCCATCCAATTTCGTGACACTCCGCCTAAGATCCTCTTGGAGCATTATTCATTAGCTCAGGCTTAAATCGTTTTCGAGGGAACATAAACATTGGGGGCATGTAGGATGCATCCGCGCTAACACAGAAAACAGCAGTAACTAGTTGGCCTCTTTCGGCCGAGGTTAATAATCCAACTTGTTTTCCCCTTTTTTACTTATAATTTTTGGAAGACTTTTCGGAACCGTCGTTACACCCGTTTCATCAACGTTAAAAATTCTATCCGGTGTTAAATATTTTTTTTCTATTTGGGTGCTAAAATAACTTCATTCTAGCACCCAAATGACGTCATTTGAGTGTTAGAATAAGTCGTTGGTGTGCTAAAATAGACTAGTAAAATTTACTGTATTGATGTTGGTAGCGTTGAACTATCAGCTGACAAACGTCAAAAAATAAAGCTCACGAAGAACACACCCAATTAATAAATAACAATGAAAAAGAAGTTTAATTTAAATTATTACAGTGAAAAGTACAATTATTATACACATTAACAGTTACATGTGATGTGACACCATGTAAATTCTCATCCAACAAAATATTTTGATGAACATTAGTGTTGCCTATAACAGAAATGTTTCTATTTGTGCCATAATCAGACCGTTGTTGTGAAATGGTGGAACATCCAGGTTAGGCTGAATCAGCTTGCTTACACCCAAGCATTTGTGCCACTTAATAACCAAGTAAAATATTTTCGGAAATTCCTTGTAGTATGTTATTTTGCTGGCGCCACTCTTCAAATTTTTGAAATTCTTTTTCATACTGGGATTTGGACTTGTCCGGCAATAAATTTTCTAAACTTTTTTTGTGCAATTTGCCTAATTTTCGGCGGTGTTAGTGATAAACTTTCTTCTGCATTCATTTTCAAACATTAAACGCGAAAGTAAAAAAAACTGACGTTTCAAATTAATTTTTTTCACAGCCGCCTAAAATTACGCCACATAAACGTCACCAACCACCGCAAAATTCCCTAGATTTAAAATTTTAATTTTTTAATTTATAAAATGGTATAAAACGGCAAAATAGAAAAAATAGTATAAAACACTCGTTGCAGAAGGTCCTTCAAGCACTCATTTGTTCCTCAACTCGCCGCTATGCGGCTCGTTTCGGAATTTCAAATTCGTGCTTGAATAGATGCCTTCTGCAACTTGTATTTTAATATACTATTTTCTGTAAGTTCCATAAATAACGTGAAAAACTGTTGTACTGCCACTTGATTAAAACCATTTGCTCTAGCTGCAGATGTAGCTTCCAGTTTGCGTAAGGTTAAATCAGGATTTCTAGCCAAAAAATTCTCCAGCCAATATCTTCCAGCCACTTTGGTAGTGTATTCAAAATTGTGGGGAATATTGTTTTTTTCGACCAAATCATAAGCTAAACACCGCAAATCTTTAATCGATGATCGATGTGTAGAGGGGTCAGCGGTAAGTCTAAATCAGGGTTTTCGGGGAGGTAACCCCCTCCATTCGGTAGTCGTTAGGCCAAACAAACGATTCCATATTTTTCACATAATTAGACAACTCCTGTTCCTGCTCCTTGCTAAATACAGTCTCAAATCGGCCCATTTTTTTTATTACTTGTATCTTCAAGGTTCTGAGATTTTATGTATACCTCAACTGTACGTTTCAAAGTCGTCTTAGGAACATCGAAAGTTTCCGAAGCTTTTCTAAGCCCCATAACTTTATTAAATACCGCCTCAACGGCCTTTTTCATCGATACTTGAACCAACTCTGCCTATTTGGTTTCCTTTTGTAGTTACTAACCATCTAATATGAACAAAATATACCTACTTCTATTTCTATTGTCTAAGTGGATAGTAAAGGCAAAACGCACCAGTGAAGGCAAAAAGGTCCAACTGTTCCGTTTTGCCCTTTCGTTAAGAAAAGTGTCATATGATATTTTAGGCGTTATGTCAATCGCAAAGAAATTAATTATATGGAGTTTAACCCTTCACTGCATGATTTTTGTTTTTTAATTAAAAAATATATTACATATCTCAGAAACATGTTTTATTATCATAAAAAATATTTAAAAAAATCTAACTTCAAAACTGTAGCTTTTTTTCCAAAATTTTCAGATGTCACATATTATCATACATCATGCAGCCACTAGTCACAATGAAACTTTTTGAAACAATTGTTTCCTTTATTCAAACATAGGTGCACACCACACTTCTCACACTTTATAAAACTTAGTCGCTTACAGCTTGGAAGTTTGCATCGTTGCCTTGCATCAAAAATTGGAAAATGGCCCATTTGATCTTTTTTTACGTCCTTCGGTGGAATGAATGATGCTGTAGCTTTCTTGCGTTTTTTAGATATTTGCTCGTCTAGCGAAGATGGTCTGCCTCTTTTGTTTGTTGCACTTGTACCTTGGTATTAAAGATTGTTCGAAAATATGACAACTTTACTTTTTCCTCTGGTGGGCACTGCCCATCATACATTTTATACATTTTTTTGTTGAATAGACAAATCCGAAGGAAGGTATGATCTCTTGGTAGATGAACGGCAGTAATGCGATTCAATGCACTTAAAACTGTTAATAAACTTTTGAACAGCTGTATTTTTTATTTCGAATTTAGGAGTTTTTCTGTCTCCACCTCTTTCTTCTGTTGGTGCTTGACCGGTACTAGCAAAATGTTTCATAACGAGTGACAATCGATGTTTTGTAATAATTAATATTTTTAAAAAAGACGACTGACAAACAGGAATGTTATCTTTTAAAGAATTTCTAACAGAGCATTTTACGGTTGTAGCTTTTGCTTTGTGTTTCTCATTTTTTGGACGACGACGTTTGCCCACCTCAACCTTGCAATACTTTAAAATAAGCGCATCTTGCAAAAGTTTATCTTTTATTGCACAAAATGCTCCTTGAAATTCTTTAACTTCTTTCATATTCAACGATGAACATTGATACGATTTTGTTTTATGCCCACAAGTTGGATATTGTGGTAACTGTTTTGAAGAGTATCTGTAAAACAAAATGTAAAATAATTCATATTGCAGTGGGCTTTAGCACGACACCAATAAAATTAATGGGTACAAGACAAATAATTTACCTGATCTTTTTACGCACATTACATTTCCATGTCGTTGGATCACGTATTCTTTTTCGAGCTTTATTTGGCTCAACAGGAGATGCAAACACTTCCATTATTCTGTATTTCACTTAGGTAACTAACCAAACCCTGAAAACATAACGCATGTGGTGGACTGGTAATCACGTGAACACCACGCTGATTCTGATTGGCCGAAATGGAGATTTCCGTCTTTGATGTTGAAAGTGTCACGGAGATTGCCGGTTTTGTTTCTGAGTACAAGTTTTGAAGCTGATTTTACATAGGATATTGCCGTATTTGTTACGGGACAGTCCCGTTCAAAACGGGACGTATGGTCACCCTATGTACACCTCTATCCCCAATCAGTAAGTTGTTGTGGTAGTTGGCTTCCAAAATGGTAGACCAGTTCTTGCAATTCCAGCACGGCAAGATACCGTTTGGTTCTGGTTTCGGCCCCCTCGTGTCAGGATATTGAATTAAAAATATTTCTTTCGGGCAGATATGCCGATTTTACGGACAGATTGCGAATTTCCTTATAGGCAAGAAACAATATATTTTTACATAAATACACAAGTAACCTTAATTCCGGGGCTGAGATGGTGATGGTTTTCGCTGAGATCTCGAATTTCCCTGCGGGCTTCGTAATAATGTCGGAATATCTCCATCAGGGACCTAAAGTCTATACTTTCGCTCCGGAAGGCGTTCTCTCTGACATATTAAATTAAAACCTTTGGCAGTTTCGGGCGGAATTATACTTACTCTTGCCGAGTCTTAGCTACTCCCGTCGAGTCATAGTTACTCCCGCCGAACCACATTCGCCTTCATAGCAAAAATGGTATAAAAATATATTACATTTATTACAAACATTATACAAAATATTTACAATAGTAACAGTAATAAATATTAAACGTACTCTCAATTGTTACTTACAAAGGATAAACTCATTGGGATATTCAGAGATTACCAGATTTATTTATTCGCCTTCATAGTAAAAATGGTATAAAAATATATTACATTTATTACAAACATTATACAAAATATTTACAATAGTAACAGTAATAAATATTAAACGTACTCTCAATAGTTATTTACGAAGGATAAACTCATTGGGAACGTTGTAGTGCAACAGAAATTGTAGTTTGTGGCAACCCCGTGTACAACAATGTTTTCCTCCAAAAGGGAGGTGTTGTTTTCCACATTACAAGTATATAAACTCATCGGGAATGTTGTAGTGCATCAGAAATTGTAGTTTGTGGCGTAATAGTTACTTATACTGTTGCAGGTGATTGTGGTTACGTAACTGTTTCACTACGATCTTTCGACATTTTCTTAATTCCCGGCACTTCCCTTCTGCGAGTTTTTTAAAAGCAGTGAGCAAGGTTGTCGCCCCCAATCTCGCATCTCCCGGTGCATCCCAAGACACCACCAAGTAAATGTAATAAACCAACAGCTGAACGGTGCGAAATACGCGAACGTATACACCGACGACAGGACCCAGGGTTGCAGCCTATCCACGTAGGCATTCTCGAAAACGCCGATCAAATTGAGAATGCTGGCAGACTTCAAATTTGACTTGTGATGGGGGGTTTCCATGACAGTATAGTATAATATTGTTTTATGAAGTTCCCCTGTACAGCAATGTTTTCCTCCAAAAGGGAGGTGTTGTGTAACACATTAAATTTAACGAGCAATGTTTCCCGATTGAAGACCGGTGCAAGTTTAAGTATTGTTTTATGAAGTTTCCATGTATAGCAATGTTTTCCCCCAAAAGAGAGGTGCTGTTTAATGCAATTTACCAACAGGCAATGTATCCCGGTAGAAGACCGGTGCGAGTTGTTTCGGTCGGCAAATAGCAACAATCAGTGTTCGACTCTTCCATAATCAAATACGGTTACTGCCCTTTCCTTATTAAGCAATCTCGCATAAATGTCCTCCGGCATGTTGAGGAATAGTTTAAACTGCAAACCGAACAATACCCGCCAATAATGTGGTGCTTCGGCGAACATCAAAAGCTTACAGAGTACGGATTCTCTCGTCGAGGGGCCATACTGAGCTCTGCCATTCTCACCTATTGCGGTGAATGTTGGTTTGATGTGCTTGAACATTTCAAAAGCGTACTGTTTATTCAGCCTGAAGATGTCTAAATCTGTGATCCAATTTAATGAGTCTAAGTCGGCGAAATACTTATACTGTTGCAGGTGAGGTGGTTACGTAACTGTTTCACTACGATTTTTCGACATTTTCTTAACCCAGATGGACCTGAAACTATATTTTTTTTAAATCCATATATGCTACAGTTGGCTTATTGACTCGAACTTATTTGAAACTTTTTTTTTTAAATTGTTAGTTTGTTTGTTACGAGGCGTTCCTTTTACGGAACAGTAGGACTACTGAATTAGTAAAAATATTGCCCTTCAATAAAATATACTTTATTTAGATAAAAGCAGGACAAAGTGAACCTAAACATAAGTAAAACTATAAGAGCTCAAAGATGGCAATCTAAAAATATTATGCAGGAGTATGGTAATCGACAAAGCATTGTTTAGGGTGTAACGCCACTTCACATTTAATGCACTTGAAATATGAATTTTTATGACACACTTCACACCTTGTTTGTTTGTCCTGATATACAATTAGGTGATCCATTCGATCAAATTTTGAATATTCGTGTAGGTTCTGAGCTGATTTGGATGGACCTCTTTTTGTAGTTTTTCTATAACTTTCCAAAATGCCTGTTGCTATAATTCTTCTAAAGGCTAATTGATCTAACTTTCCACCATTTATGCGATCTAATTGCCAAGCATTTTGAAGAGCCATGTCTACACAGTGGGCAAATAATGGAAAGTACCATTTCTTGCCGCGTATGCTAACCCTAAGCAAGCTAATGTTTTGGTCAGATCTGTCGACTCCTCCCATGTTATCGTTATATCTTTGAAATAAATAAGGTTGATCAATATATACATGCTTCTTTTCTTTTCTATAATATCTCTTCACTTTATTGAGAGGCAACAGAGGCAATGCATTTGACGCTATAGAAACAACACTGTTGTCGTTCCACTTGCAAGCAATTATTGCGTTATTTCCCAATTTACGTCTGTAAGTTCCTCTTTCCATTTTCTGCACTTCTTTACAAGATTCCATTGGACCTGTTTTCCCTAACAGTACCTGTTCCTTTGATATTTATGTCTTTTAGTTCCTGCAATAGCGGAATCGAGGTAAAAAAGTTATCAAAAAAAATGTGGTAGGATTGAGAACTCTGATCTTGTAAAATGTCAGCATACTGCAAAACCACGCTGGCGCCTAAACCCAAATTTCTATACTTTTCTCACAAAACCGTAGGTGAGCCATGATACGTATCAAAAAATACTATATAACCTAATTTGGTCGTCCCAGCCCACAACTTATACCCCCATCGAATGGGCTTTCCCCTAATAAATTGTTTGCAGGAGTGACGACCAAAGTAGGGTACCATGGCTTCATCGACACTGTGGAATTCTTGTTGCGGTGCAAACTCCTGAAATTTTCTATTTAGAGCTTCAAGTAATGGTCGCATTTTAGAAAATTTATCTTCTTTATCCAAATTATTATTATTGTTGCAGTGTAAGTTGGACACGATAAACTGAAATTTGTCTCGTGAAATTGCTTCAGAAATTAATTTATTATTGACGTCCTCCGCGTTTTGCCAATACATTCTTCTGCGGCTAACTATGTTGTATCCACTGACCATTAAAACTCCAAGGTAACTCATCATATCCTCAATTGAAATTGTCTGCGTTCTATTCTTTTGAGCGGCGTAAGTGTTACTATAATTAACAAGCATCCGAATAATATCATCATCAAAAAAATATTTGAATAAATCAACTGGATGAACATCGTTCAGCGGGCCATATACTTCATACCACTCAGGAAAATTAGAATTCAAATCGGCGTCAGTCCAATTTAAAGTTGTCTTAGCTTTTTTGGAAATTTTGGCGTTTGTTGACTTAGCCCGTTTTCCTGTGTTGTTCATAAAAGATGACAGGGGCAATCGTCATTGTCACTGACATTTATATCAACGTCTACATTGACATCTGCATCGACATTTCCATCAACATCAAAATCATAGGAAACACTGGCTTCTGCACGTAACTGGCTTCCCAGTAAATTATTGAGGGTAACCTGATCCTCCTCTCCAGAATCCTCATCAGTATTATCATCGTTAGCATTTTCTGGTGGTAATAATATAATGTTATCTGGCAGTACAGGTATCAACCCCGGATTTTCTAATTCTTCCAGCAGTTCATGCAGTGCCAACGAACGACGAAAACTATAGCCAAAGAAAGTAAAAATATAGAAAATGTGGCGTGTATAGTCCTACCGTTCCGTTAACGGAACAGTTAAAATTGGAGGGAAAACTGCACATATCAAAGTAGGTTAACACAATGCAACCCACAATATTGGAATAATTAATGCTTTTAAAAACAAAATTAATCCAGTTATTGTTGATATTATAAATAACAACAATTTACTTACTCCCTCAAACTCATGATGTGCACAACAAAAAAATGTGGTCACGTTTGAACAAAATAACACGTACGAAATCAACTTGAAATCATAAATACGTCAATTCTAACTTTACACATTATTACTTCTAACAGTATCCATATTGCCATCTAGGCTTTAGTAAAGGAAATATAACGGTAAACAAGATTTCTGTAAATGTTCCTTTTAAGGAACGGTAGGTCCAAGTGGGTTAATCCCCTTTACTTCCCTTCTGCGAGCTTTTTAAAAGCAGTGAGCAAGGTTGTCGCCCTCAATCTTGCATCCCAAAACACCACCAAGTAAATATAATAAACCAACAGCTGAACGGTTGTATCAAGTTTGTCGTGCAACTGTTTGTGATTAACCCCTAGCAAATAGTCTAACCAATTTTTGCAACGCGTACACTGCCTGGTCCCTTCAGGTAGCGGCGCGCCTTTTGGCCTCCTCGTGTCGGGATATTTAGTTCGAGGTCGAGGTTATTCAGCCATATTTACCAGCACAAGCGTACCCAAATAATAATCTCCGAGCTGTAAACAGGACAACAGTTACGTTGCAATACAACAAAACAACAGCGTACACAAATAATAACGTTTTCGGCTGACGAATATTAACGCAACAAATCACCAAAACAACAAGGAGAACAAACTAATCAGCGTACACATAGACAGTAGCGTACAGGCCAACAGGTAGGTTATGTATTTTGTATCTATGGGGGGTACGCGCCGTCGGATGGAAACATTAAACTCATTGGGAACGTTGCAGTGCATCAGAAATTGTAGTTTGTGGCAACCCCGTGTACAACGTTTTCCTCCAAAAGGGAGGTGTTGTGTAACGCATCAAATTTAACGAGCAATGTTTCCCGATTGAAGACCGGTGTAAGTTTAAGTATTGTTTTATGAAGTTTCCATGTACAGCAATGTTTTCCCCCAAAAAGAGAGGTGCTGTTTAATTCAATTTACCAAGCAATGTTTCCCGGTTGAAGACCGGTGCTGTTTATTCGAGGCCTTCTGGTGGCATATCGGTTGCGGCTTCCATTGCTCGGAGGGCTTGGCGGAGCTCGTCTCTCCTGTTGACAATCTTACAGTTGTTTAAAGCTTCTAGGCTCCGCTCCCTGTCGAAGGGCAAGACGGCCTTAATCGGCAGCGTATGCTCTGTGTGACTCATTTCTTTGTCATAACAGAGCACATCTACAGTTTTATTGGCTACTCCGGTGACTTTTGCAGGCCAGAGGGGCCACCTGTTAAATTTAACCAGAACGAGGGTCCCAATCGGAGGTCGCCAAACTTTGACTTCGGCCTTCTTGCGCCGCTTAGGTGCTCGGCCCACCTTTGCGGCTGCCCGCTTGGCGGGCACGGTTACCACCTCGTCGGGCACCTGGTGTTCGTCTTCCTCCTCTTCGACTAACCCCAATTCTACCGCTATTTCCTCCGGCTTTTATCGCTATCGGCATCCTCGGCACGGCCCAGAAAGGCGTTGTTGATGATAGCGTTATCCTGCACGGCGGGCTGTAGCACGCCTAGTTGGTCAGCCCCACTGAAAATAAAATAAACTTATCAGTTTAATATGTGCGCTAATCGTACCGATATTATTTGAAGTTTGAAATGTTTTATTATAGAAAATCTGAAAAGGGGTTTTATGATATTTTTCCCCTAGGTTCTGTATAAATGTATATAGGTACATACCTCCGGATGATGATGCCGTCGCCTGCGGGCTCCGCCCGGAACAGATTATCTGCTGCCGTATGCTCCATTAGCTCCGGCTGTGGTAGCTGCTCCGGTAATTCTGGATGTTCGACCGGGTCGACATCTTCGCCTTCATCGGCGACGTCTTCGAGGGCGCGTCGGACGGGCCAGGCGCCTGATTTTATTTTATAAATGAGACAACGCTTCTGTACTTCTCTGATGTTGAATCGAGGGACACTGAACAAGAAAATAAAAAAGATTATAAGCATCAGAGAAAATATACTCGGAACCCGAAATGTAGACATTGTCCTGCATACTTACTGTAAAGTTCTAAAAAACGCATATCGTCTTCGTAATGGGCTAGCTTTCCCATTCTATCAAATTTTTCATATTTGAGAATGGCCTGCAACTCTTGTCTGGACGTTTGGCCCCGAACGAGACCCCGGAACTTTTCAAGGCTCTTCTCGTCGAAGTCATACGCATCGCCCACAATGACTTTGATGATGGCCCGAAGAGATGAGGTCGAAGGTGCCGTCTTCGAACGCAACGCATCGTACGCATCCCGTAGGTGCCCGTCATCAGACTTTTTACTGCAAAAAAAGGGGTGGGTTAATTTCAGGGTTCCCAATTACGGACATATTAAGTTACTTACAATTTATGTGTGAAATACGCGAACGTATACGTCAACGACAGGACCCAGGGTTGCAGCCTATCCACGTAGGCATTCTCGAAAATGCCGATCAAATTGAGAATGCTGGCAGACTTCAAATTTGACTTGTGATGGGGGGTTTCACTACCGGGCAACTTAACTCCATACGTCGCCCTTAATGCCTGGATCTGCCAGTTTTCGACGTTTAGGGCCGTCGGTATAACCTTGCGCTTCGCGAACACAAATTTCATCGCTCTTATTATGCGGCAGGCCGTTATGGGGAAGGCGCGGAAGCTTTTCCCATGGAATTTTACTATACCCATGACAGTATAGTATAATATTATTTTTATGAAGTTCCCCTGCACAGCAATGTTTTCCCCCAAAAGAGAGGTGCTGTTTAATGCAATTTACCAACAGGCAATGTATCCTGGTAGAAGACCGGTGCTAGTTGTAAAAGAATTGTTCTATGAAGCTTTTTAAGAAGTTCCCATGTGTAGAACAATGTTTCCCACAATGGAGGTGTTACTTAATCCATTAAATTGAACAAGCAATGTTTTCTGGTAGAAGACCAGTGCTTGTTGTTTGGGTCGCTAAATCAAACGATATCTAACCTAAACAAATCACAGTAGATAGGTAAACCCATGATCTGCTATGGTACATTTTATTTAATAACCTGTAACCAGTACAAATACGAATGCTGTGAATTCTTACCCCTATAAATAAATTTCAAGCCTCGATAATCAAGCAATGTTTTTTAGCAGAAGTAGTGCCTGTATTCGAATTCTTTGGATCACAACACTTAACAACACAAGCGAACAAGAATGACGTCAACCAAAAGTGACACTTAACGGAAATGACGCCGGAAATCATGTTGGCATGCGCTGAACAATTGGTACAGATAATTTGCTGTGTAATGTTGTTATTTCTGGTTACTATATGATCGGAGGGAAATTTGAAATCTGACATTTAAACAAATTAATTAATTATAAAATAAAAATGTTCATGCAATGTAACCTAAATGTTGAACCGTGAATTTTACAGAAAGAGGACACAAGGCAATTTATCTATGCTGCAAAGAATTAAAAACTGCATATGGAACTATTACTTTCTCGGAGCAATATGCCCGCGACAGGGGCATATTCGTCCTACATTGATGAATGAGATACGATAGGACTTTCGCATTTTCTCGGAGGTCAGATAAGTAAACGACTTTCTAACCTACTCTTAAAACAGCTCTCTAAGTTATGTCGGTTTTAGCGTTAATTAATAGTTATTTATGTACCAAGTCAGTAAAGTGATTCTTTATCGAACGAGTCTGAGATTATGAGCCGAGCGAGCTAGCGAGCGAGGCGAGTAACAGGCGAGTTCGATAAAGACACTTTACTGACGTGGTGCATTCAAAATTTTATCGCCAACCGTAAAAATGTATAATTGATAAAAATAACTTCCATTATTTTCTATAAATAACTCGCGACAAAACTTTTACTGTTGGAGCTGTGACAGGAACAAACGATTTTTGTTCAATGTCATACAGTCATGGTTATGTTGATTAACATTAGCGGCAGGTAAAATGCTTGATTTGTACAGTAAGATAAAGTGTTTGTTTACTGCCGCAAATCGCTATGGTAATGCATGGCTTTACTGACGGTTGGCGATAAAAGATTTTTAAACAAAGCCTCATAGTTGTTGAAATGTCTATGATGATTTTCTAAAATGCGCTTCCGGTTAATATTCGTTTCATGACATAGGATATTTTTAATATACTTATTATTTTTTGCAATGCGCTTCAACGAAATTTTAATTCCACGTTTATTTTTACATTATTCTAAGATAATATAATCTTTTCGAATGAGTTTTAACGATTCCTGACTTAAAATGATTGCATAATCATCTAAATGAGACATCTTTAGATATTTGAAATTACTTTCATACGCAAAACAACCACAGCACTATCATGGAACCTTGACAACATTAAAATTATATTAAAAATAAATCTAAAGGTTAAACTGAACACACTTTTACTAACTTGTGATGATAACGGTCTATCTAGGCTAATGATGCTAACATCTAAACCGCCGAGATGGTTCTGTACACCAGAAGTTTTCACATGTAGGTACACAGAAAATAGTTGAAGATTCTAATTGCTATATGAAATACAATAAAATAAAGTTAGTGTAAATGCGATTTAATTATAGATTATAGAGCTCAACAAATATTGAATCATCTTACCTTATTTAGGTTTAATTTTCTCCTGATTTTCTTGTTTCCTCTTCTTCTTGGGACGATCTTTTCGTTGTCCTCGTCCTCGTTGCCGTCTTTTTGCTTTTCGTTGTCCTCGTTGTCGTCCAAAGTGATGAATTTCAAATTCGATGCGTGATTTATCTTTCCCACATCTACTGTACCACACAGCTAATTTCCGGCAATTTAATTGTTCAATGTCTGAATCGCTGATAGCATCAACGAGTCGTTTCGGCAAATACATTATGGACTCTTCTAGTTCACAAATAATTACGTTTATCAAGTTTCTTGCTTAACACGCTTTTGATATTTTTACTTTCCATACTTGCAACGCATGTATAGGAAAGTATTGGAATCGTGCAAAAATTCAAAATCGTAAAAATTCTAAAAAACACGTTTTAGGGTCCAGGCATCCTAAATATGTGTTTTTTTTTTTAAATGTCTGTGGGTGGGTGGGTGCCTGCGTTATGGGAACCGGAAACGGAAGTTAGCCATGTTTTTTTGGGCGCAGATTTTTCCTTGAAAAAATTTCAAAATTTTACTTATTAAATCAATACAGAATTGGAAAAGAAATCGAGTAATTTTTTCCCGAAGTTTCTACGTCATAAATTGCGCCCTGGGCGGTTTTTTGAAAAGCGCAACTTTAAGGCCGATTTTCTCAAAAACACATCAACATATTGGTATAAATCTAACGCCAAATTGTACCTCTAGCTCGGCTGATTAGAACTAGCTGAAAAAAAATTCAAAATTTCAAAAATAAAAAGTCCGGACGGTTTGGGAAATTTTCAAATTTTCAAAAAAACTTTTCTCGGAAACGACACACACGATTTTTTTTAAATGTTCTGGATCAATAGAGAATTTGAAAAGAAATCGAATAATTTTTTCCCGAAGTTTCTATATCATAAATTGCGCCCTCGGCGAATTTTTGAATAGCCCAACTTTAAGGCCGATTTTCTCAAAAACACATCAACATATTGGTATAAATCTAACGCCAAATTGTACCTCTAGCTCGGCTGATTAGAACTAGTTGAAAAAAAAGTTCAAAATTTCAAAAATAAAAAGTCCGGACGGTTTGGGAAATTTTCAAATTTTCAAATTTTCAAAAAAACTTTTCTCTTAAACGACACACACGATTTTTTTTAAATGTTCTGGATCAATAGTTAGGTAATTACATTTCTAAACAATTTTAAAATAATATAAACTAGCTGAAAAAAAAATTCAAAATTTCAAAAATAAAAAGGACCAATTTTCTGATACGGAACCCAAAAGAGAAAAGCCTGGATCATGAATCACATTTTTGATTGCGCTATTCTTTGCACGAATTAAAAACGAATATAGTTTTTTTTTTTTTTTAAGGAATTTACGCAACAAATTTAGGTATATGTTGTAAAGATTTTTCGAGAAATATTTAACTCTATTTTAGCTGCATAGAACGATGTCTTAAATAATAATAATCGTATTTAGAAGTTTGTATCACCTACGGTTTAGCCTGGGCAATTATAAAAATCTGGCCCGAGTCCTAAAAATGACCTTTTTTATGATCACAACAAAATTTTTAAAATAAATTCTTATAAACGAATTTTTTAAATTAAGTACATTAATAATTACTTTATTCCATACTTCATCCGCGTACTGTATAGAAACACTTCGCTCTACATCTACAGATGTAATGGGTGCATATTTTAAAACGGAAATGATTGCAGGATCTACATTAATTTCAACAAATTCACCCTGTAAAATTTTTGAAACTATGAAGAATTTTCAAACCTTCATTTTGTATTTAGAACAGCATTGAGTTTTGGTTTAATGATATTTTCAATTTTTCCAGTAACTTTGTCAATCGCATATTTACACAGATCCCTTCCAAGAACAAGTAAAATATTGTTGACAACTTTTCAGGGATTAAGAAGCGAACACCCCAGAAAAAATTGTAGATATTTAATGCAACAAACGAATACCACAATAAAAGCATTAGACACTTAAACCAGCATTTCGGAAAATCCCCTAATCCGCTTGAAATTTTTCTGAGTAAGTTAGTGAAGGCATTGAATATCCAGCCCCTCAGAATGCTTATTGCAATAGTAGTATATAGGAATTATTTTTTAATGAGTTAAAGAAACGGTAGATGGCATAGTAATACAAAATTAGCATAAGCAAGTTTGGGGTGAAACAAAAATACACAGTGAGTTTAAACTTAATGTAAATTGGTTTAAAATAAAAATATTAAAAGTTGCAAGTTACGGTTACTTGTGATAGCGTTCCAGTTCTACAGATTTAGAACTAATCAAAATTTGAAATCGTTTCGATAAGAAATAAGCAAAATACAGGATGTTCTAAGTAAGTGAAACCAGTTTTATGATAGTTATATATACATCTTACCAATTCTACTGCCTCGCACAGCGTTCTGTCCTCTCCTTCTTTTTTACGAGCTAGGGCCTGCTCACGCATTGCCCTAGCTCGAATTATTCTTTGCTGCCTTTGGTAAATATACCTCCGACAATTGATGCCGCACCTCGAGCAGTATACTGCCTTCTCTAAAAATTAAATTAAACCACATAATTAGCACGTAAAGTTTGGAATTATTGTGTATTCTGAGGTTTGGAAACATGATAATGTCTCGAAACTGCATGCGTACAGTTATGTACAACAAACAATGGGAAAATTTCATTTTGTTCAATCGCTGATAGAATTATTATAAATTATTTGTATAAATCAGACTACAACTGCTTTATTTTAAATGAAATTATGCCACCATTAAAAATTATCACACAGTTTCACAATTTTTTTAAATATTTATGATAGCGCTGCTTTGCTTTTTTTATCATAAATATAGAACTTGTCCCATTTTATATGCACAGAACTGTAAGTGCGCCTACATGTGCCTCACAACTATTTATATCAGACTTTTTATACTTACCATGCAAAAGGTTCCTGCAATTGGGGTGCGGGCACCTATTTCGGCTCACTTGGGCCATCGCAGAAATACCGCATTGGTGGCAGTAACGTCCTTTCTGAAATTTAATTTTGATACTTTTCATACTTTTAACGCATGTAAGGGAAGTATTGGAATCGTGCAAAAATTAAAAATCGAAAAAAAAACAAGTTTTAAGGATCCTAAATACAGGGTGTTTCATTAATAATTGTACATACGCTAACTGGAGAATCCCTGGCCCATAATATGAAGATTTAACCTGTAACACTTAAATAAAATGTGCCCCCTTACTGAGATACAGGGTGTTTTATTTCAAATTCTTAAAGTACATAAGTTTTTATTTAATTATCAGATCTCCTACAAAAAGTTAACTGTAAAACTTATTTCACGTAACCCATGCAATTTTATGAGTAAAAAGTCAGAAATGATCAATACGAATATGAACAATAAATTAAACATTCAAATCAGAATATTGTGCAGCCGTATCTTTGTCTTTAATTATCTCGAAAAATAATTACTTTATCGTTATGGAGTAAGAGTACATTATTTTCGTAAAAAATGACCAAAAATTCAAGAATCATACTAAAATTACGATTACACCAGTGGCGTAGAATTTAGAGGGGGAAATTACTCCTCTAACCCAGCCGTACGCCTCTGGTAATAGCGAGAAACTATCTTTTACCTTGGTTTAATGTTTCCTAAAGTACCTAAACTTTCTGCCAAATATGACAATGAAATATTAAACAGTATCAAAATAATAGCCAAAAATTACTTTAAAAATTTGAAATAAAACACCCTGTATCTCAGTAAGAAGGCACATTTTATCTAAGTGTTACAGGTTAAATCTTCATATTTTGGGCCAGGGATTCTCCTGTTAGCGTATGTACAATTATTAATGAAACACCCTGTATATGTGGTTTTTGAATAGAGTAATTTAAAAGGAATCGAACCTTTTTTGCCGAGGTTTCTATCTCTTCTTTTTAGAATATTTAATTTAGATATTTTTAAAAAATTATATAAAGGTATAAAGACTGCAACCAAAGAAAAACAATACGCTGTTTTTATTTATTTTCACATAGTATCCAGTTTATAAATTGGAAAGGTGTAGAGTTTTTCTTTGTTTCTTTGGCACACTTCTTAGGTCAGAATTGTAACGCTTTAAAGTGTGGTACAATTGAAGTCTACAAAATAACTTAATTACATAAGTTTTTGGTGTTAGAGGCTTTAACTGCACAATAATAACCACGTTTAGGCATTTTAAAAATTCAGCGAAATCAGTAGTTGTTAAGCAAGCAACAAATTAAAGGTTATGTCACCACGTTCACAGTTGACATTACTGGTAAACATGCGCACTGGAAAAAGGAATCTCTTGCACTCGCGTACTGTCGCTTCTTGTTAGTGTTTATTCTTTGGTATCGTGTTGAACAATATTTTGTCTACTGTTGTGTTCTTCATTATAATAGTCTGGATCAGCAACGGAATCGTCCGAATCGTAATCACCGCTGCTAATAATTACACTGTTCTCAGCATTGCTTGAAACGGACGATCTAGTGCTATGTGGTCTTGTAGGTTGGTTGATATTCACAGGAGTATCGTGAATCAAATTATCCTCAGCATCGGAATCACCTTCGATGTCAGAGTCTAAGGCCTGATCTTCACTGATACTGTTCAGCATATCAAAAATTTCCTCAGAGGACAACTTTTCCATGTCGCGCATCTTATAAGTATTCGAATTTCCCGCCATTATCTGCAAAAACGTTCACAAACATAAGGTTCTGAGTCGTGAATGGTAACAAATTAGGTTATGAGACACCTTTAGTGAATATATCTTCTAAGCCTAATATTATTTCAACATGTGAATTAGACACAAATAAAATACATGATTTTAGCAGTAAATGCAAATACTTACATTGAAATACTGTATCAGGAAGTACAAAAAATCGTTGATCGAAGTCGCCGTGATACGAACAACTCAAATTTCAAACACTACTTGAATGGTTGGTGGCATGCTGAGATGCCACTTCTGGTCTATTTGGCGCAATATTTGAAAAGTGCCTGTATAAATGCCTCCTATCGTTCAGGGCGTACAGTATTACCATAAGGCTGAATATCTGATGCAAAACAATCCATATTTTCACCTTTATTGAAAGTGGCACATATACGTGCCACCAACCTATAAAGGGTTAAAACAAATATTACCGACCATTTTTCCACCATAGCTCGTTTAAATCTAAATTCTGCTTCACTCAAGAAAAAAACATTTAAGGTACATAACTAAAATAGATGAACGTATATGAGGGGCCGTTTGTTCCATAATTATTTTACTAATATAGGAGCCCCGTCCAGCTTCAGTTGGCCCACCCGATAAGTTATTGGCCTGTATTGAAGATTATGTAAACTAATAGAGGTATATTATCCATTTTTATTTTGAAAATATGTTGCACAAAAATAACGGAACTAATTAGTACAACAATTGGAACTGATTAGGACTAAAAAAAAAAACGAAATTTGTGATTTTCAGCTCTATGATATAGCTCATTCTACCACTGAGTAACATCACCTTTATTTTTAATAACTGCTTCAATTCTTCTCGGCAAAGTATTTACTAGATTCTGACACTTCTCTGGAGTGAAATTATCCCAAATGTTTTGAAGCCTTTGCTCGAGTTCTAGCACAGTCCTGGCAGGATTGGCTCACAACCGCTTTTTCATCACATGCCACAAAGTCTCGATGGGCGAAAGGTCCGGACTACTAGAAACCCATTTTAGGAGCGGCATTTTATGGTCTGAAAGCCACTTCATGGATTTTTTGGACGTATGACATGCAGCACCGTCTTGCTGAAAGGTGAAGTAATTTCCAGAAATCCTGCTCTCTTCCAAAGTAGGCAACAAAGACTGCTCTAGGATGTCTAAATATTTGTCTGAGTTAACAATGCCGTTGATGAAGCGTAAATTTTCAACTCCTCTAGCGACATTGAACCCCAGGCCATTACCGAAATTGGAAATCTAACTTTGCGCTTAAGACACTTACGATGATAAGTTTCATATTTCTGTCGGATAACTCTGTTCCGGCTATCATCGACACAAACTTCAAATCGCGACTCGTCCCTCCAATGTACACTATTCCACCTCTCCATATCCCAATTTCGATTTCGCTTCTGCTTTAAGGTTTTTCTTTAGCCTTCACGAAGGGAAAAAATAATTATCTTTTGCCCCTTAGGATTGAACTCATGAAACTTGCCTTGTAAGTACCAAATCCTAGTTTTTTTTTGCTTCTGACTGACATGTAGACCTGCAAACACGTCTTCCAACAGCCTCACTCCAGAGTACACTCAACTCTCCTTACTTAGCACGCCTATTAGACTTAATAAATCTGGCCAAAGCTCATCTATCAGCGACTGTTAATTTGGACTTTTTCACATATCGGGGCTTTTGGGCAGCTGAACCGGTTGATTTGTACAATTCTATAATATTTCGAATACTGTACCTGGATAAGCCGAGCAATATTCCAATTTCACCGTTTGATTTTCCAGATTTGTGTAAATTAATGATAATTGATCGAATTTTTTCATCAATTATCTTTCCTCTGCCCATTATAGACAACAACTGTACTATCAATTAACTGTTTGACAATCGAAACATCTGTCACTGCCATTTCCGTCGAAACAAGCGTTGTTTGCATAGCCACCTTAATCCTCGTCGTTAGCAATACTTAGGTAATGGAATGCAAGCAAACTACTTTTTTTTTTAATATTTTCGATTTTTTACACCCCATTGAACCCAGATCTCTCCTATATTCCTTTAATAGCATATTTTGTCTTAGATATTACATTGTAGCGGCTGGTTTTGATCCTTGAGCGATAAATGCCAACAACACTACAAATTTTGTGTGTGAGCCAATCGAAGCTGGACGAGGCTCGTATATTTATTTTTTGTAAATATTTATATTTTTATTTGATATTTATTTATTTTCTATCAATTTATATTTATATTTGTTTAATATATTGTTGTGGTAGTGTTTGTTTAATAATTTATTTATTTTAGCCTCACAATCAATATTTGAAATTATACTTTGCTCTGCTCTTTACTTTAATTAATTGCTTGCACTGCTCTTATCTCAAGGTCGTTAAGTAGGTTCGTTGTTTGTTATTTTTTTTTATGTTTATTTTAACCAAATAAAACTTTACTCAAATATTTATAATGCAGATCTTTTTATTATCAGTTTTCCCTATCAACCCTGCTTAAAATTAACTTAAAATTATTCTTTACACTCACTATCTAGTCTTGACTCCCCTTTCTTTTCCAAAAATTCCGATCTTCCCAAAATTCCAATCTTCCCAAAATTCCAATCTTCCCCAATAACCAAAATTCTAATCTTCCCCTGCTCTTCTTGTCCCCGCTCTAAATTATCCCCCTTTTGAATTACTCGCTCTCGAACTCCTTCCGTTGAATTTCTTTTGCTGATTTTCTCCTACTAGAACTGCTCTCTCACTTAACTGCTTGAAGCTCAATCTTTATTTTACTTTTCTTCAAAATTCACCCTCCTTTTACTGGACACTGGTTTGTTGCTTCGTCGATTACCAATTTACAACTAACTATGTAATTTGTTTTTCTTGTATCCTGGATATTTTGGTTTCTACAACTACAAATTTAGCTAATTATTTACTAACAAAAATCATAACAATAACTTATTTACATTACTAGGTAACTTAAATCTAATCTAGCTATCTTAAAATTATATTACAATTTTTTTATAATTTAAAAATCTGCATTACTTTGCAAAATAATATTTTCGTTTATAAATTAACCAAACAACATAACCTTTAATTATATACATCCAATTAAATATCATCTCAACAGCCGCTCGATTTTTTTTATCTTATTTATTTTCAACCCCGTTCGTTTCAAAATTTTACTAATTTACATTTTATTTAATAATAATATTCATTTTCACTTTATTGTTCAATATACGGATATATCATTGATACATGAAAAATCCCTCTGATTTTATCAGGATTTACTTCTTTTACTTCGTATGAATTATCAAAAATTAGGTATTTTATTTATTTTAAATACAAATAAAGTAAATTATGTTTTAATCAACACTGAACTTTTATCATAACGAAAATCATGTTATATAATTTGCCATTGGTTCTGCATCCAATTCTTGTTCGTCTTTACTTGCGGTGCCTGTTACTTCCACCACCACCAGCTTATACCGACCTTGCCTACTTTTCTCAAGTAGGTTATTTTCAAGCCCATATTGTACGGCATTCCTTATGTCCACGGTGACGTGATACCGTACGGAGCCAGTTTGGCACAGGGTGCCGGGACATTTGAGGATATACGAACATATCTTCGCGATTGTAGAGCCGTTTTCATCTTTTAATTCACGCAGCGTTGTCAATAAGCTGTTTAGTAAAATTGGGTTCGGGCCATTTTGTACGTTCGTCGTTCGTACTTTAATTTTCAGAAAAAACCGAAAGAAATACACCGAAACATTCATAATTTCAATTTGTTTTTTTGCTTCTTCTTTAGATTCTTTTGAATCTTCTTTAATCTCTTCAAATCGTTTCTCATCTCGTTTCTTTGCCTCCTCTGCCTCATCTAATAATTTTTTTAACATTTGAAACAATTCTGCATTTTCTTGAACAGGTATTTGAGGTGTTTGAACTTCTGTTCCATGATCACCTAACTCCAGTTCAATTACATCTCGCACCTCCCCTAATTCAGCTTGTTCCTCTTCAGTTTCTTCTTCATTCCTTCTTGAACTACTTCGTAACATCCACTTATCTGCCATCTTTTACTTTTATCAAATTAGGTACACAATTAAAAAAAAATAAATTAATGTTAGTTTTTATTATTATAATTATTTTTCAGTTCTGGATTTCTCAGGTATTCAATTTGTTATTAATGTATTTTTCATTTTAATCGTATTTAATTGAAAATAAATATTATCAAAAAATCGAAAAATTTGACAAATGACATTGACATTAGTTTTGACTTTTCTCCAAATGACAGTTATAAATTATTTTTCTCGTTTTACCTTGCCCCACAAACCTTTCAATAATATTTTTGTGTACTTCGCCCCTTTTACTTTATAAATCTTATAACTCGCCCCACGTTGCTAGCGACATTTGAGGGGTCTAGTTTCAAAGAGTACAATCTCCACATTAACACATTTTGCAGAAAATGCAAAAAATATATAAAGTTTTTTGATTGTTTTTTTAGTCATTTTGTTTGTATCATAGATTATGTTGTTTTCGAAAAAAATGAGTCAAATGGAATGCATACTTGCAAAAATATATTAGATTTTTGTTTGGAGATTGTACATTTTGAAAATCCCAAATGGAGATTGTACGGTTTGTAACTGACTTTGCACTATTACAATGTTTGGTTTAATGCTATTTATTAGAAAATGTGAAGTACAAAATTTTTAAAAACAATAACAAATATTCTTAAATTACAAAAAAATCAAAATTCAAGAGGAATATAATTTTTCTTTAAACTGCAACATTAGGACCTTCGTCAAAGTCTTCGCAAAGTCTTTCAGTTTCAGCTGGATTTTGGTCAGCCTGTTCTTCTGCTTCTTCTAGGATACATTGATAGAATTTTAAATCTGGATTGTTTTCCAATTCTCTCCATAATGTGCAAGAATTAAGTCATTTACATCTGCCTTCTTTTTTTGATTAATGATATTCTGTTTGGGGATGACTGCTGGCTTAAGATCTCGTAAACTCTTCCCTCTTTTACTCACAGACTTTGCGTTTCCTTGGTCAGACTTGTATGCACTTTCGCCACGTACCAATATAGTACCGTTGTTACCTTTAGTAATAATCATTCTTTTTGATTTTGAAAATGAAAAATGCCATGATCCAGGAGGTTTAATTACCTTTCCTATTCCTGCCTTCCAGTCGTAGGTATTAACATCTTCTCCAACTTTTAACACAGTAGTCCAGTCATATTAGCCTCAAAAAGCCGTTTTGGCGGAAATAAATTATATATTTTTGAAATTCGGTGTACATACTCCTGAGTACTCTAGAATCGAATATCCGTCGAGTTTCCCCTTCCTCGGTGGGGGCTTCATCCCTTAATATTGAAAAAACATCCCCCAAACGGCGAAGTTGTGTTATTTTTCGCAATTATCTCGTAAACGGTGCACCGCCTGAAAATTTTTATATCGGGTAAAGTTGATGGGAACAAAATTTTGAACAAAAATTATATTACACGATTTGCCACAAAAGCTGTAGTTCGCGCGGTATAGAGGCCGGAAGTAGGGGGTGGATTCTGTCGCGCAACGTACAATTCGTTTCTCGCGCTCTCGTAAATAACTATTTTAAAAAATATTTTTATTTTGTATAATGTTATTCCAGAAATTTGTCTACCGGCGTGAGGCTCTAAACCCTGGGTCTTACGAAACGAGAGCGCGAGAAACGAATTGTGCGTTGCGCGACAGAATCCACCCCCTACTTCCGGCCTCTATACCGCGCGAATCGCAAATCGTCTAATATAATTTTTGTTCAAAATTTTGTTCCCATCAACTTTACCCGATATAAAAATTTTCAGGCGGTTCACCGTTTACGAGATAATTGCGAAAAATAACAGAACTTCGCCGTTTGGGGGATGTTTTTTCAATATTAAGGGATGAAGCCCCCACCGAGGAAGGGGAAACTCGACGGATATTCGATTCTAGAGTACTCAGGAGTATGCACACCGAATTTCAAAAATATATAATTTATTTCCGCCAAAAAGTCTAATTTGACTGGACTAAGAATCCACCCCCTACTTCCGGCCTCTATACCGCGCGAACTATAGCTATTGTGGCAAATCGTGTAATATAATTTTTGTTCAAAATTTTGTTCCCATCAACTTTACCCGATATATAAATTTTTAGGTGGTGCACCGTTTACGAGATAATTGCGAAAAATAACACAACTTCGCCGTTTGGGGGATGTTTTTTTAATATTAAGGGATGAAGCCCCCACCGAAGAAGGGGAAACTCGACGGATATTCGATTCTAGAGTACTCAGGAGTATGTACACGGAATTTCAAAAATATATAATTTATTTCCGCCAAAAAGTCTAATTTGACTGGACTACAGTTCCAAATTCTGAAAATATATCGACATATTCCTCCGGTTTTAGTATAATTTCTCTTTTACGGCATTTGGTCTCAATGTGACCAAAAACACGATCCGGTGGTATAAATGAATGTCCCCGAACAGGAAAAATTACTTCGATTTTAGATACATTTTTCTGCTTAGACAACCAGCTACTACACATTCCTATCAGGGTCGTGTTCTTGTTTTGCCCTCCGCAACCGTCGCACATTAATCTAACAGTATGAATGTCAGAAAAGTCTGTTGTCTCTAAGATGTGGTAAATGCAGGAGGAAATCTCGTTTGAGCCTTTACAAAACTCATTTTCAGTCCAGCAAAAGCATACGACTGTAGAGGGATTTAGTTTGGTTTTCGATGTTCCCTTTACTACAGTAAAGTTGTACATATAAATTTGTCGTGAGTAATAGGCTTGCTGGTCAGGTACTTTTGGCAGCACTTGGTTTTTCTCGCAATCGCATGAAAAAATTGCCATTCCATCCTCTTTTTTCTGAAGCAGTTGAAAGTAAGCTTGGGCTCGCATTTTGTGTACTGTGTTTTCAGTCACTAAGTTAGCTTTGAGCTGATCATCATTGCAGCTTTTTATTTGCTCTGCTAACTGTAGGCACGTGGAACAGACATCGGTACGCGGTGTCCCGAAACCCAGATTGTAGCAGGTATTGAACACGTTTCTGAAATAACTTTCCTTGACTGGCACAATATCATTTTCTCTCATATACATTTTCCACATTCGTTTTATGTTTAATGTTGAATCTAGGTACAATCGTTCATTATTCTGTCCTCTGCAATAACGGGATTCGATAGCTTTAAATTTATTGATAAACTGCATAACTGAATCTTTCTTGTCACGGTACATCTCCTTTTTTCTGTCTCCTCCCCGATTTTCTTTTGCTGGTACAGACGTTCGGAAGAAATTTTTGGTAACGGTATCAATTCTTCTTCTGGTTATTCCCAATATTCCCATGAAAGCATTCTTGCATACAGGCACTAGAGTTTTGTGAGCGCTTAAAATATAAAACTTTGCTTGGAATGATTTATTGTTATGCAGTGAATTCTTCGATCTGTTACGCTTGATTGTGTTTGTTTTACAGTAATGCAAAACAAAATTATCTTGCACCGTTTTTTTCTTACTTAAATAAAACTTTTCATGAAATGTTCGCACCTCGAGCATCGTCAGGGAAACACACTGAAATGCCTTGGTTTTATGTCCACAGGTTGGATATACAGGAAGGAAAGACGGACTATATCTAAACAAATAATTTTTTGTGTAAGCATTGATCTAGCTGAAAATAATAATTTACTAACCTCAATCTTTGTAGCTTAGCTCTCTTCCATTCTGAAGGCGTTGATTTTCTTTTTCGAGTTTTCTTTCCGGCAGCAACGGGAGTTGCATGTGTTTCCATTCTTAATGCGAACAATAATAATACACAAAATATTATTATTTTGCACAGATTCTGATATTAACTGACAAACGTCACATTCACAATAATAATTTTAGTTGTCAGATGACAGATTCTGTCAGCGCAAACACTCACCTCAAACTAAACCGTACCAACACAAAGGAAATGACTCACTGTAGATGTTTTGGCGCAGAATATAACCTGAGTTTGTAGTAAACAGCAAAACGTACAATATCATACGCGTATTAAGTCTAAAAGATAAAACTGTGTTTCAAAATGTGCAATCTCCATCAACTTAATGGAGATTGTACGGTTTGAACCTTATTTTATAGTGGAGATTGTACGGTTTGAAACTAAGCGTGATCTTTGACAACGAAAATGCATGTGATATTGTACGTTTTGCTACAAAATTTTTAAATATGGAGATTGTACACTTTGAAACTAGACCCCTCAATTGCTATGTGCCAATTCACATCCCCAAAGATCTGCTCCGTGTGCCCACATAAGTTTAATGACGGTTTATACATTAATAATTTGTTCTCCAAGGATTGGTTTTATTTCCTTCCAAACATACATCTTTAACTTTCAAGTTCATCTGTTTACCCCGTTTATCTTGGCTAATTTGACGTGCGTTAACACGTTTGAGGGATCTGATACCCTTGTTGCTTGTCCATCATCATGTGAATCAAAGCCGAATGCGACAGATATTAAAATCGTAGTCGATGTGGCTTTTGTAACATAGTGGGTAAAGACCGCCTATGTTTTTATTGATTATGATGGTAGAGACTTATAGCAATCTTTATAAAGGTAGTACCCATACCTTTCAACTCTAATCCACTTAATTGAATCTCTGAAGGCAATTTTTGGTAAAACTGCAGATTAGGGCCTTCATTTACGTATGCGCAGAAATGCCGGGAAAGAGGTATGTGGATGTAAAAGCAGTCGCGAATATATTATGTGCGACGTTGTCACGTTTTTTCTTTTATAACATATAATTGCTAAATAAGAACTACAGAAACTTTCCATTAATATGTTTTAAATAAAGTTTAAAAACGAAACAAAAAATGCGTATAAGAACCAAATATAACAATTACGCTAATGGATATTGATTAGCAACACAAATTAAAAATTCAGAAAAAATATTGTTGCTCTTATTTTTATTTCTTCAAATAAATTTGTATAAATACGATTCAAAGAGGGCTTCGGACGTCCCAAATTGTCGACGGAGCTTTCTTTTAGCACACATCCACATGTTTTCCACATTTTGGGTGTACACATTTGAGTCGTCAGGATTTACGAAGTTGTTTTGGTGGAGGACGACGCGGTGCTCATATATGCCTCCATCTATTTGATCTATGCCATTATATGCCCTCCAGGCATCAGACGTAATAATTGGTCCAGGTAAAATAAATCTAGAAAGACATTCAAATAAAATTGAAAAAATGTGGAAATAATAATAAGTAAAGAACTCAATTACAAATTCTGCAAAAAAAACTAGCATTAATACCGTATGATCGCTTAGCAATAAAATCAAGCAAATATCATAACCTAAAAATCGTAGCGGAAAAGGTGTTTTTACGGAATTACGCGTTTATGCAACCAAAACCCCTTGCACGAAGCATTTCTTTTTTTGTGTGTGTCTTTATGCGTGTATAGCCAATCTACTCAGAATCGCCTGTTGACCATATTATACAACCTAGTACCTACCCTCTAATAATATCTAATAGTGTCCCTGCTGTCCTGTCAGATACCTCCACCAAAAAACATTTTCCAGAACCTCTTTCGATACCCCCAAATACCCAGTGACCTTCTCGCCATTGTCCACTGTGATATTTTCTGTGGAAGAATTTCAACCACTTTGGAGACAAAATCTTCTTCTAAACCACCTATTACGATGAGATTGTTTTCTAGATCAGTCTCACAAATATCTCGGCAGAAGCTGCACCAATCTACAATTGTATGAGTAGACTGTTCTCCAAGTTGGGCCTCATGGGAAATGTTTAGTTGAGAAAAATCTACACCAACCGTACATAATAATGATAATCCGATTTAAAGATTAATGGCTCCGGGAAAAAAAAAACGAGCCACTTCGAATACTTTCCGCCTTTCGACATTGTTTGCATTGCCATCGATACATCGATAGCCATCTAAAAGTTGGGCTCTCTTCACAAACGTCATGGGTAAATGGCACACAGGACACTCATAATTGTTTCGAATAAGGTTACGCTTCGCACACCACTTTATACAATATAAAATTGAGGTAAACGTAATATCACGAAAAGTAATATTTTCTGCGTGAATGTCTCCAATGTTAATTATTTCATTTAACATTCACAATTGTTTCTGGTGCAATAGTACCTCGACCAGCCATTTTGCTAAATTTTACGAAACACGAGATTAGCAACCGGGCAACGCCGCTAACATCTAAATCCCTCCCCTTCAAGAAATTTCCACGCATGCGTAAATGAAGGCCCTAAACTGCAGTAATTCCGTGATTTGTCATATCGGTTACAAAATTTTTCTTGCTAGCTTTACTTATGACTTCTCTGTATTGTTCTGGCACGTAAATAGTGTCATGCTTCCTCAGTCTTTTCTCAATTCTGCCAAAATCTCGATCGGAGTCTAAGAATGAATGTCCAACCTCGGGAAACTTATGGTCTATTACTTTGAAAAACCCCTTTAATGAAAGCTGATACAAGCAGATCATCAAAAAATTTTTGTTCTGCCCGGCAGCTTAATTACAAAAGCTACTTAACCACAACACCAGACGCGCCTATCAAGAGCGTTATTGGTCAATTCAAAATATAGTGAAGCCCAACATTATTCTGCAAAATGTACTGCATTGCAACACACCTCCACAAGCTACTACATTCTTCCGAAATATACTGGAGCACAACGCTGCCTCCCAAAATCTACTCAGTCCCAGCAAAGAAAAGGAGACATTCACTTATTGATAACATTCTAAAAAATGTGCCGAATGCCAAAAGCCATTAGATTGCTTAGATCCTAATTTTATGTTATTTTTTTTATATTATTTATTGTATCAATTTTGCCCTAGCAAATTTTAACTAAGTAGTTACGTAGATAGGTATACTACAAATGTTTATACGTGGGATTATGGAAGAAGTGTTTATTATTTAAGTCTTCTTTTAGAAATTAATAATATACAAGCATACACAAAGTCACACGCCAAATTTGCGAATCTGCCAAAATTTCTATTATTGGTTGGCTGTCATCGTTACAATGATCACTTAACAGTTTCATTTCATGCATATGCTTAGAGGCCGTAGGAGTTGACTCATCTTCAAAATATTTAAAACAAAGCTGCTTAGTTCCTTCAGACATTTTCAAAAAGCTGTACGCTTCAGCAACGCCCAAAGCGAGTAAGATGACTATGACTAAAAGATATCTACAAAATAATTACCTAAATAACCTATATTCATGTTATTTTGTCCACGACTAGTCAATAATCTGTCAATTATTCATGTGTTTGGTCAAACATAATGCTATCCATTATTCACTGCCAGCAGTGAATAATGGATAACCTATATTCATGTTATTTTGTCCACGACTAGTCAATAATCTCAATTATTCATGTGTTTGGTCAAACATAATGCTATCCATTATACACTGCCAGCAGTGAATAATGATTATTCACGTTGTCATGGTAACATCATTGTCTATGGTGTATAATGGAGGAAATAGGTTATGTTTGTAATCCTACCACTTCGTTTAACATAGTCCTACCACATGGTTTTAGTAGCGTTGTTATTTAAAATTTTAATTCTTAGTATTTTGTAGTCGAGGACAAAGTATAGTATACGACTCGCTATAATGGCTACTATTACCTCGGATAATTGCAAAACTCGCTCGCGCGCTCGCTCGTGTTGCAAACATTATTCTCGGTAATAATAGCATTCATTATAGCGTCGTGTATAATATACTATTATATGTGATTGTACAGCGCAGTAGGGCGTGTTGCAACTGCGTAGATTTTGGGAGGCAGCGTTGTGCTCCTGTATATTTTGGAAGACATGTAGGTACTACGGAGATTGCAATGCGGTACAATTTGCAGAAAAATGTTGGGCTTCAGTATATTTTGAATTGACCAATAACGCTCTTGATGGGCGTGTCTGGTGTTGTGGTTAAGTAGCTTTTGTAATTAAGCTGCCCGGCACAGGAATCTGACCAGACTATCAGTCTTTCTTGTTGCTTTATTGTTTCTTGGAATTCAAAAAGTGTCAGCATACAGCTTGTAACTTCTGTGCTCCCAAGATTTGCAGTATCTTCTGTCCAAGTGAAGAAATTACCTTGCTCTTTATTTTTGGTTATTACATGGATTCCCAGGTTATAGAACCACATTTGGCGAAAATAAAAGGCCTTTGATGTGTTTAATTTTGGCAGGGGCATCGTTTGTTGGCGGTCCACTCTTAGGTAGACAACATTATTGTCAGTTTGGCCCAAGATACGGTCTTTCCTTTGCAATTCTAAAGCCTCATGATAGTTCTGAATGTGTCCATCATTGCGTTTTCCCTCGTCGCATGTAGAACAAGTATCACTACGGGGATGACCGAACGACAAATTGAATTTGTTTTCAAAAACTTTTCTGTACGAACAATGTTTTACTTTAAAAGAGTTTGGTTTATTTTCTTCTTGACATATTTCTGTATACAGTTCGTGCATTTTTGTAACTGAGAGTAACGGCGACAAATACTGTTTATTTTTATGGCGTAAGTAATGAGATTCTTCGCTGGGAAAACTTTCTATATGCTTTACAATATATTCTTCAACTTCAATGGGCATTTTATGTGGACGACTGTCATGTCTTCCTCTGCTGTCAGGTGAAGGCACACTATTTCAATTTTTTATACTTTTCTGTAGAAGGTCAATTTTTTTCTTCCTATCTGGAACAATGCATAGAGAGCATTCTTGCAAAGTCTAATCACTTTCTTGTTAGAGGTGGCAAAGCCGTTCTTATTGGTGGAAAACACCTTAAAGGCATAGTTCTTAGGTCCGCCACTCACGAACTCGACAATGTAGCTACCGGGCCCGTAACATTCGATCTCGTCGGTCATGTCACCGAAGAAATCTCCTGTTTCGGGAACCCACTCACCCGGTCGCTGTGTGAAAATGATACTGTCGGTGTCGAAGTACAGCACACGTCTACACAGCTTTTCCAAATACTTATACAACTCGAGGCGTGCATTAGCTGTCGTATATGCAGCTAGCGCGACATTGACTGTGTTCAATGGCTGAATACACTCGTCCGGCCTGCCCCAATTTAGAATAACCGTATCATCGTCCACAGGAGTTAATGTATGGACTTCTACCGAAGGATCGGTAAGTTTCTTGAATAACTCGTTCGAGTCCGTGATGATAGAGGACTGCATTAGATTTTCCCTCTGGGCAAACTTACCCCAGAAGCTGTTTAAACACAATTTCGCAATGTACCGCATACCCGGATTTGACGCGATTTTACCTTTATCTAATGCAACCCCCTCTCGATCAGCGTATTCGGAAACATACCGATCCTTGGTCTGGTCATCCGTACACCAAGAAGGCCATCCACTACACTCCTGCTTTATCTTCACGAAATTATTGACATAATCTGAAAAGAGTCCCCCTGTTTTCGTTGCCTTGTTGTACTGAGCGACCTTATATTCCCAAACCTCTAAAATTTCTATCACCCTGTAGCCCAGCGAAATAGCTTTCCGGAGTTCATCCGCCACGTAAGTACCGGTAAATTGACGCCCATCCTGCGTATGAGCACACTCGCCCATAAACTTGTCCTCAGCACAAGTTCTACACAGAACAATCATCAATTTACCGTGCATTCTAAGAGGTAGCACAGGATGATATAGATCGGTTGGTGGTACAATCGTACACTTGACAATGCCCTCTACAGAATTAAGATCAATCTGTTCACATTTATCCCTGCCCACATGAATTTTAGGATGCCCTATGGGGTATTTCCCATACTTATTAACAAAGGGATACAGTGAACAGACGTCTAAATACCTGATCTTCTCATCCTTTTCTACCTTGTGATGCAACTTAATCGCATTGGTACGCCCACCGAAGAAACTATTTCGTGGGTTTAAGGGTTCGTGTCTAATAACATTGTGATTGGCCAAAAATTCTGCGGCCTGAATATTAGTTTTTAGAAAATTTTTAAAACGACATTCTTTCATTTCAACGAGGTTATACCCATAGGAGCGGATGCGAGCTGCTGTGGCCTCTGTCTTCTCACGACGCATAAACATCGTTTCATTTTTGTCACCACCAAGTTGCGCCGTTTGATCAGGGAAACAAGCTTCGCACCCATGGTAAAAACAACCATGGAACTGATATACAGTGTTTGTAGCCTCGCAGAAGCCATCGACCAAGCAGTTCTCCCTAAGTCTAACCTCGCGACTATTACCCGCGTGTTTAATTTGAATATCCAAAGAGTATTCAAGGTATAACAACCATTTGATGGCGATAGCTGATTGCTTGTCGGCCATTCTATAACCGTTTGGGGGTATAAGGCCTATTGTATCAGCTGCAAGAAACTTGCGTTTGAAGACTGCATTGCAGGATCCAGCAATCGTGCATGCTTCACGGAAGGGATCAACGCCGTTTGACGTGCAATAACTACGCCAAAACTCCAAGCAAGCCTTCCTCAGTATATCGACGTCAGAAATGCAGTATTTAACAAGCTCTTCTTGCAGGTTGAATACCGCATCTCGCTCGACCTCGCCTCTATACCAAGCAAGAAACTCATTTCTAGTCGACGTAGCCATCTCGTCAGCCCCGTAATAGTGTGTAGCTGGCATTGGCCCAACATAATTTTGATTACCCAGAGTATTAAAGAAGTGCGGGAAGAACCCTTTGGAACCCTGGAAGCCAAACGTCTTGGGCAGCTTGCTTAGCGGCATCGGCATGTAGTTCAGGGAATCTAGAAATTTGATATCTTCGCCGCAGGTAATGGACATCAGCTTAGTGCCATTGGATATAATTTTAGGGTTCCACCGTTCCTTCTGACTAATAATCTGGCGTAATACAAATTGGGAATCATAGCCTTTAGCGTTGTGCGCCAGAGCAACTACGGATCCTACCGATTTCTTGAAATTTAAAATGAAATTTAACAGTTCATTGACAGGATTCTCTCTAAAAATGTGCTGGCGCTTTCCGCACTTGTTGCAATCTTTATTGATATCGGCGTCGTCAATACACACGTTCTGTACAACGCACAAGTTTGCCTGATGCAGATAAACATTATCTGTACCATCCACGAGAGAGTCCTGTCGACATTCAAAATCATAAAAGACAAAACCAAAATGCTTGTCTAACTTTTTCTTATTCGCTACATTCTTTGACATATGACAAAGATGACGTACGGGTTGCTCGGACCTACATCTACTGCAGTACTTGAATCCACATTTATGATTGGACTTTTTGTCAGTCCACCCACTATACAGACAGGTTGGACACCTCCGCAAAGCCTTACACAGATTTTTGGTATGCTCAGTAAAACAGGCTTGACCGCGAAAATCTCTGTGGCACTCGTTGCATTTAACGAGGTCCACATTCACATTACAGGGGGGTGATGAATGACAGGACGGACAAATGTATTTGCAGCCTTTATGACCTGTTTTGTTACTAGAACGTACACGGCACATCTCGCCGAAGTAATGAGTTGAAAAAGTTGAGCATAAATTAGTAATAACGTTGTAGTGCCCGTTTTCAAGAATTAAATTTAGGACTGGCTTATCGTGATGCCGGGGTCCTTCATAATACACGCTCTTACCCAGTCGGTTATTGTACACGACTATTGTGTGATTTACCAGATATTGCTGAAACTGCTATATATGGTCCCTGGTCCCGCCCTGGCTGAGATCCACTCGGGCTCTAGTGCATAGCTCGTGAGTGCGCCGGTCCATCTCGGGATACCCCTTCTCTAAAGCTACGAGCTGGGGATCGTTGGCCCTCCAAGCCATAGCTAGCACTAGAGCCCTGGCCAAACACTGGTTGTCGTCATTGTTGACCACCATGATGCCCTTCTTGCGCCGACAAAACTCCTCGTAGCTAACGCCAGTTAGCGTTTCTCTTGATGGTCCATACCCACCCACAGGGAGCGAGACCCTGTCCAGCTGGATTCTAAGTGCATCTTTAGAAAAAACTGGCGTTGCTTTGTAGAATCTTGTCTAGCACCGCCACCACGACCTCTGCGGATAACTGGTCAACACGGCGAAACTATATGCCTATAGGCTTTTCGGGGAAGTTATCGCTGTGTATGACCACCCCTACACAGTCAGATGGCGATGCGTCGGCTATCAGGTGGTCGAGAATCTCAGTGAATGCATTCTAAAAATAATATTTCTTAATTAACAAACACTCTTAAAAATATAATTGTTTTTTCAAAAGACTATAAGTTTAAAATAAGTTATTTATCTTAAGCCATAAAGAGGGACCACTCGCTTCATTACCAACGTCGGCAAGCTTCAAGGTGACTGTCTTGGCCATGAGGTTGAACTTTTTAACCAACTTCATGCCTTGACTAATCACCTTGAAGTACTTAAAGGTTTTAACTGAGGGCTGTTGTCGGCTGATACCTACGTTGTAGGTCGGTTCACGCCTCCGGGTCAAATTGGTAACCTAAAACAAAAATTAAATTGAATACTTTCATTCACCTTACTCCAGTTAAAAATTTGTAATTTATCGTACGTTATCGTATAAATTTTATAATATTTACCTGATTGCTAACAGCCTCAGGTCTAGGCGCCTTAATGGGTGTAGACGCTGTCTGCCTCGGTACTTGACGTTACGTTGATGGTACACTGGCCCCGAACGCCTGGAAATTGAATTAAAAGATTAGAAATTTGCCTTACTTCAGACATGGAAAACTTCAATTTTTTAAACTGATTTTATGAGAGGTGTACTTACATTGATAACATTGTCCATCGACTCGTGCTGCTGCTTTTTAGATTCCCCAACAGCCCCGGGTGATTCAACAGTTACCTATAAAAAATAAATAACGAATCAGACTCGCACTGTATAAACGGTTGTTAATAGATAATTAAATTCCCTAGCGACAAGTTTATAAAAACTGAATTATTTAAAAAAATCCATTTTCAGAAAAGCTGTATTTAAAATTTTACTTACCCTTCGATTCTCCTGCAACTTCAGGATGTAATCTTGCAACTCTTTAAGACAGTTGGCCTCAACGGTCGTTAACGAGTAGCCTTCGTGCACCATTTTTCGACAGATTATATCGTAGATGATACACAAACCTTCCTCGGTACGAATCAGCCCTGAGGCCACAATTTGCAGGAGCTCGTTGACGGTAGACATAGTTCTTGATGTAGTCGATGACTGGACTCGAAGAAGTAAAGTGGATTGAATAGGGCTATGCAGCTCGTTTTATACGGTTTTTTCAATCCCCTACTCTCACGATTTTTTTCTCACGATTCACGCACAAAAAAGTTTCCGCTTAAACAAAGCCCATGAGGTCATAAAAATTTCAAAAAGGTTGAATCACGCATTGTATTCTATTGTTTTATCTACAGACAATGCACAAAGCTACCTTTGTTAGAAGACAGTGTTTACTGAAATAATACGACATGTATTTAGCTTTTACAAAGTCTTAAAACCATAAAGAATCGAACGTTGGGGTTTTTTCCAGCCCAGATTAAAAAATCTATTGTTTAAAGCGTATTAGTCATTTCGTTGCAAGAAATTTCCCATTATTGTGAAATCATTTTTAAGCTTAACAAAGTTCTTAACGAGTTCTATTTCTGGTCTGCAGCGTATATACTAGAAAATATGTTTTTAAAACGTGGGTAAATTTCGGACTTCTCTTTTAGAAATCCATCGAGTTTTAAAACAGCAATTATTTAAAACTATAATTGTTGGATTGAAATATTTCCATCTACAAATGTAACAGTTAAAATTGAATTATTTCCATCTACAAATGTAGATCAGTTACCAGTTAAAATTGAATTAACTGCAGTAGATTGTTATTAAAATGCATTCCGGGAATTTAAGAATAACTCACATGTTAGTTTTCGACTTTTTTTTGTTTACCCTTTTAAAAATGCGACGAGCGATGACTAACGTTTGCTAGAAAAGTATCTATTGTTAAAAAATTAATCCCTATTGACGTCATAAGCTTTGAATTGTAAACATACAGGTCCCAACTTGTCGAAGACGTACCTTGTTTGACAAAAATGATTGTACTCGATCTAGTTAATTTTATCGTATGAATTAGATACCGCGAAAAGGCCGATTTTTGATAACTTTGATTAAAGATTAATTCAATATGTCACTTATTGCTCTGCTTAATTAATTATGCACCCGCCGGCTCCCATCCCATTTGTACAATATGAAGGGTGAGAGAGATAGATTGATCTAATTAAACAGTAAACCTGATTGAACTAGATGTAATACTTGATTTAATTCAAAGATGGCCGCCGCTTTTAATCGAAGTTTTAATCGACCTAATTAAATCGATTGATCGAGCTATTATTTCCAAGATGGCCGCCGCTTTTAATCGAGAAATTTTAATTGACCTAATTAAACCGCGGATTGAACTAAATAAACCGCGGATTGATCTAATTATGACGTAATCTCATTAAATTGACCTAAATAATCCGCGGATTGATCTAATTAAACCGCTAATCCCATTAAATCGACCTAAATAAACCGCGGATTGATCTAAATTGGCCTAAATAAACCGCGGATTGATCTAATTAAACCGCTAATCCCATTAAATCGACATTGATTGCGCAATCGATTAAATTGATTGACCCAATTAAAAACAAAATGGCGGTATCAACTGGCCCTATTCTACTGACCAGTCGGATTCGTGTAAAAAATTTAAAGTTTTTACGGCCGTATGCGGAGTTGCGTTATCGTGGTGTAACAAAATGCCACGCAAACCAGATCTTGGGCGATCACTACACAATTTCCCGAAGACTTGAGGCAGGCAAACTTCTGTATACCAATCAGCAGTTACAGTTTTAGGATCTTCAAGAGGAATTTCTGCAACTGGACCACTGGATCTGAAGAAAACGACAATCATTTTTTTGTTTGCACTTTTACCGCGAATAACTTTTGTTGGCATTTCCTCCTTTTCAAACACCCAAACAGTTGATTGTTGTTTTGTCTCGGGATCATAATTATATATCCACGATTCATCCCCCGTAACGATACTAAATACTTGCTTTGAAGATCCTCCATCGAACTTTTCTAACATAAACCTGCACCAGTCTACCCGTGCTTGTTTTTGTTCGTCGGTTAACAAATGTGGAATCCACCGACTTGCCAGCTTTCTTACACCCAGATGGTTATGTAAAATTATATCTACTGCAGATGATCCAATGCCTAGTTCGTCTTGAATCTCTCTATGAGTGATATTCCGTTTTTCCTTAATCAGCTTTTCGGTTGCAATAATGTTTTCAGCACAAACAGCTACTGCAGGTCGTCCAGGTCTTGGTTCATCTTCTAACGTACTCCTTCCACGTTTAAATTCACGGAATCAGTAACTAATTGTAGATAATGATGGACTATTGTCGCCAAAAGCTGCCATTAAATTTTGGTGACTTTGGTCGTATGTTAAGCCTCGTTTATAATCGTAGAAAATCATAGCCCGAAAAGCATTCCGCGGCACTTCCATGATAATGCTTAGTAATAATCAAACGAATTATAACAATCAAAAATTAGGATCTCTATATGCTTTAACTTCAACCTTGCAAAATTGCAACTGGAAACTGTCAAAAGAATAAGCTTTCGATTGATGCAAATGTTTTTGTTTTTCTTCGCATCCATGGCCTGCTACTAACAATATACAGAACAGCCCTCGTATATTTACTTGAAAGTTTTCTTTCTTCCTCTTCACTTTCATTTCCAGAGTCACTAAACATTCTCATAATTGCTTCTTGGGTTTTAGTTTTCTTTAAAGTCTTTAATCGTGTTTATAGTGTAGTCCTTTTTAAACTATACTGTCGGGCGGTACCATTTAACGACTTACTGTTAGTATTTCTCGTAATGCCTGTTTTATATAATATAATATATAATATGTACTTTATTTAGTAATATTACTAATTTTACATTAATCGTACAAAAGTTTATAATGTCCAATATTTTCTTAAAAACTATTCTTACAGTACAAACTTAATTGTTTCTTCAAATTATAAATATTTGGCGCCTGTTTTATTTCCTGTGGAAGATTGTTATAGTATTTTAAACCTTTGTAGAAAAAAGAATTTTGAGATTTCGATTTGGAAAATTTTGGTAATCTAAAGTCGGAGCGAGTTCTGGTATTATAATCATGTATGTCTAAATTGTACATCAATGACTGGGACATGTATTCTGGAAGTAAACTATTTATTGTTTTGTAGACTAATACTAGAGTTTTAAAGTAGATACGCTGTTTTATGCTCAACCATTGCAAGATATCTAACATTAAAATAATTTTAGTAAATTTCGAACACTGCAGTATAATACGCATAGCTTTGTTTTGCTGCTTTTGCAGTCTTTGTAATTCTGATTCCTGACAGAGAAACAAAATGTTTTGTAAACATTTATTCTTGCTTGAATAGTAAGTTTGTTAGATATCTTGCCCAGTAAACTAATTTTACGTGCTACTTTCTTGATAACATAATCTACGTGCTTCTTAAAATTTAATTTATCATCTATAATTACTCCTAAATATTTAATTTGGTCAACCTTTTCCAAGTCCATATTTTCTATATTTATTTTAGCTGACTGAACATTTTTATTTGAAATAATCATAAATTTAGTTTTCGAGACATTCAATTTCAATTTGTTAACTTGTAACCATTGAGAAATGGTTTTTAATTCTAGATTTAGTTTGGTGATAGCAAGATCGATATTTTCATCGGTAATTGACACTAAAGTATCATCAGCAAATAAATTAATGTTGCAGCAACTAAGATTAAATTCTAAATCATTAATATAAATTAAAAACAGCAATGGGCCTAAAACCGATCCTTGTGGTACACCCAAATTATTCTGAATTTGTAAGGATTCTTTATTTCCATATAAAGTTGTCTGGAAGCGCGATGTAAGGTAACTTTGAAACCATGCATTTTCAGTACCGCGGATACCATAATGATTTAATTATATATATATAACATTTTCATCCAAGTTTGCTCTCTCGGTCTTACGGATAAACTTCCGAACCATCTATAATGTTTAATATCAAAATAGTGGGGTACATTCGGCACATTAAAATGTGGGGTACATTCGGCAATGCCGAATCCACCCTACAGGTTAGTATGAATAAAAATTGCTAAACTACGTAAAAACTTCACTTTTAGGTTATGTTGATGCTATAACTGTTTACATGATACAATAGTAAATACCAAATCTCATATTTACTTCAAATTAAACAAAAGCATTTAAAACAATTTTAATAAATATATTTGCTAAAATATTTACCGTAAACGCTACTTTTCTCCAACAATTAGTTACGAACAAAGTAAACACCTTTTCAAGCGGCAAACGTCGCTAAACTGTCAGGATTGTTAATACCAACCTCTGTAAAATAAATTGTGCGGGAAAGTTCAAATAAAACAAAGATATGAAGGCGTGACGAATGTACCCCCATGCCCAATGTGCCCCCCTTTCCCCTACCCTACATCAGAAATAATACATTTTTTTTGTCGTTGTCTAAATATTTTAGAGATTTACAAAATTAACGAACAATAAGAATTACCTCTGGTTTCATAGAGAAATACCAGCTCTATAAAATTCCTTGGAATAGGGGAAATTCCGGACTTCCGAGCTCGCTCCATGACCTGTTTAATTTTCCCAGGAAAACCTCCTACTTCCAGCGCCACGTCGTGGTGTAGTCTTTCTTCCTCTAGGAAAATATTTCGTAAAGGAATTGTTCCATTTTCAGCTCTTCGCCGTAACTGTTCTTTGAAACGAAGAACTGGTAGCCGCATATTAAATGCTTCGTGGTTGTGCTGCTCACGGATTTCAATTTCTGGAATTTGGCCCATTTGCCAAAGAACACGACTTCTTCACCCACGAACTTCACATTTAAAATACCTAGATATCCCATCTACCACACGATCTCTATGGTAGGCATATCCGGTATTATTAGGGTCAAAATATAAAAAAGTATCTGCACGGTCGCCTTGTATACGCTCCATTGTAAAATGTTACGTCCAAAACAAAAGGTGTTAGCGTCCAAAGTGTTTGAACATAGCCATGGTGGAACACCTCTTCTAAACTAGCTTCAACCCTTTCATCGCCTTCGGGTCTATCTACGATTGAATTCTTGTTTGCAGAAGAAACATACTATATTTTTTGTTCGTCATTAATTAAACAGTTTCTCTTTTCAGAAGCACTAATTTCATGTCTTACCAGCAATCTTTTATAAACCGTTTCAAACTGTTTGGCGTTTGGGTTATTATTGTAACCACCTCGACTTCACAGTTTGCTGAAAAAAAATTCCAGGTGGTCTTGGCTTAATTTATATGTAAATAAATATTTCAACCTGTTTTCGTCTGTTCTCTTCCATAATCGAATACGGTTACTGCCCTTTCCTTATTAACCAATCTCGTATAAATGTCCTCCTGCATGTTGAGGAATAGTTTAAACTGCAAACCGAACAATACCCGCCAATAATGTGGTGCTTCGGCGAACATCAAAACCTTGCAGAGTACGGATTCTCTCGTCGAGGGGCCATACTGAGCTCTGCCATTCTCACCTATTGCGGTGAATGTTGGTTTGATGTGCTTGAACATTTCAAAAGCGTACTGTTTATTCAGCCTGAAGATGTCTAAATCTGTGATCCAATTTAATGAGTCTAAGTCGGCGAAATACTTATACTGTTGCAGGTGATGGTGGTTACGTAACTGTTTCACTACGATTTTTCGACATTTTCTTAATCCCCTTCACTTCCCTTCTGCGAGCTTTTTAAAAGCAGCAAGGTTGTCGCCCCCAATCTTGCATCCCAAAACACCACCAAGTAAATATAATAAACCAACAGCTGAACGGTTGTATCAAGTTTGTCGTGCAACTGTTTCTGATTAACCCCAAGCAAAAAGTCTAACCAATTTTTGCAACGCGTACACTGCCTGGTCCCTTCAGGTAGCGGCGCGCCTTTTGGTCTCCTCGTGTCGGGATATTTAGTTCGAGGTAGAGGTTGTTCAGCCATATTTACAAGCACAAGCGTACCCAAATAATAATCTCCGAGCTGTAAACAGGACAACAGTTACGTTGCAATACAACAAAACAACAGCGTACGCAAATAATAACGTTTTCGGCTGATGAATATTAACGCAACAAATCACCAAAACAACAAGGAGAACAAACTAAGCAGCGTACACATAGACAGTAGCGTACACGCCAACAGGTAGGTTATGTATTTTGTATGTATAGGGGGTACGCGTCGTCGGATGGAAACATTAAACTCATTGGGAACGTTGCAGTGCATCAGAAATTGTAATTTGTGGCAACCCCGTGTACAACGTTTTCCTCCAAAAGGGAGGTGTTGTGTAACACATTAAATTTAACGAGCAAGGTTTCCCGATTGAAGACCGGTGCAAGTTTAGGTATTGTTTTATGGAGTTTCCATGTACAGCAATGTTTTCCCCCAAAAAGAGAGGTGCTGTTTAATTCAATTTACCAAGCAATGTTTCCCGATTGAAGACCGGTGCTGGTTATTCGAGGCCTTCTGGTGGCATATCGGTTGCGGCTTCCATTGCTCGGAGGGCTTGGCGGAGCTCGTCTCTCCTGTTGACAAACTTACAGTTGTTTAAAGCTTCTAGGCTCCGCTCCATGTCGAAGGGCAAGACGGCCTTAATCGGCAACGTATGCTCTGTGTGACTCATTTCTTTGTCATAACAGAGCACATCTACAGTTTTATTGGCTACTCCGGTGACTTTTGCAGGCTAGAGGGGCCACCTGTTAAATTTAAGCAGAACGAGAGTCCCAATCGGAGGTCGCCAAACTTTGACTTCGGCCTTCTTGCGCCGCTTAGGTGCTCGGCCCATCGTTGCGGCTGCCCGCTTGGCGGGCACGGTTACCACCTCGTCGGGCACCTGGTGTTCGTCTTCCTCCTCTTCGACTAACCCCGATTCTACCGCTATTTCCTCCGGCATAAGGCCGTTGTCGTCTTTATCGCTATCGGCATCCTCGGCACGCCCCAGAAAGGCGTTGTTGATTATAGCGTTATCCAGCACGGCGGGCTGTAGCACGCCTAGTTGGTCAGCCACACTGAAAATAAAATAAACTTATCAGTTTGATATGTGCGCTAATCGTACCGATATTATTTGAAATGTTTTATTATAGAAAATATGAAAAGGGTTTGAATGATACTTCCGGATGATGATGCCGTCGCCTGCGGGCCCCGCCCTGAACAGATTATCTGCTGCCAGATGTTCCATTAGCTCCGGTAACTCTGGATGTTCGACCGGGTCGACGTCTTCGCCTTCATGGGCGACGTCTTCGAGGGCGCGTCGGACGGTCCAGGCGCCTGATTTTATTTTATAAATGAGACAACGCTTCTGTACTTCTCTGATGTTGAATCGAGGGACACTGAACAAGAAAATAAAAAAGATTATAAACATCAGAGAAAATTACTCGGAACCCGAAATGTAGACATTTTCCTGCATACTTACTGTAATATTCTAAAAAAAAAAAACGCATATCGTCTTCGTAATGGGCTAGCTTTTCCATTCTATAAAATTTTCCATATTTGAGAATGGCCTGCAATTCTTGTCTGGACGTTTGGCCCCGGACGAGACCGCGGAACTTTTCAAGGCTCTTCTCGTCGAAGTCATACGCATCGCCCACAATGACTTTGATGATGGCCCGAAGAGATGAGGTCGAAGGTGCCGTCTTCGAACGCAACGCATCGTACGCACCCCGTAGGTGCCCGTCATCAGACTTTTTACTCCAAAAAAAGGGGTGGGTTAATTTCAGGGTTCCCAGTTACGGACATATTAAGTTACTTACAATTTATGTGTGAAATACGTGAACGTATCCACCAACGACAGGACCCATGGTTGCAGCCTATCCACGTAGGCATTCTCGAAAACGCCGATCAATTTGAGAATGCTGGCAGACTTCAAATTTGACTTGTGATGGGGGGTTTCACTACCGGGCAACTTAACTCCATACGTCGCCCTTAATGCCTGAATCTGCCAGTTTTCGACGTTTATGACCGTCGGTATAACCTTGCGCTCCGCGAACACAAATTTCATCGCTCTTATTATGCGACAGGCCGTTATGGGGAAGGCACGGAAGCTTTTCCCATGTAATTTTACTATACCCATGACAGTATAGTATAATATTATTTTTATGAAGTTCCCCTGTACAGCAATGTTTTCCCCCAAAAGAGAGGTGCTGTTTAATGCAATTTACCAACAGGCAATGTATCCTGGTAGAAGACCGGTGCTAGTTGTAAAGGAATTGTTCTATGAAGCTTTTTAAGAAGTTCCAATGTGTAGAACAATGTTTCCCACAATGGAGGTGTTACTTAATCCATTAAATTGAACAAGCAATGTTTTCTGGTAGAAGACCAGTGCTTGTTGTTTGGGTCGCTAAATCAAACGATATCTAACCTAAACAAATCACAGTAGATAGGTAAACCCATGATCTGCAACGGTACATTTTATTTAATAACCTGTAACCAGTACAAATACGAATGCTGTGAATTCTTACCTCTATAAATAAATTTCAAGCCTCGATAATCAAGCAATGTTTTTTAGCAGAAGTAGTGCCTGTATTCGAATTCTTTGGATCACAACACTTAACAACACAAGCGAACAAGAATGACGCCAACCAAAAGTGACACTTAACGGAAATGACGCCGGAAATCATGTTGGCATGCGCTGAACAATTGGTACAGATAATTTGCTCTGTAATGTTGTTATTTCTGGTTACTATATGATTGGAGGGAAATTTGAAATATGAAATTTAAACAAATTAATTAATTATAAAATAAAAATTTTCATGCAATGTAACCTAAATGTTGAACCGTGAATTTTACAGAAAGAGGACACAAGGCAATTTATCTATGTTACGAAGAATTAAAAACTGCATATGGAACCATTACTTTCTCGGAGCAATATGCCCGCGACAGGGGCATATTCGTCCTACATTATTCTGGGACGGAAATCTCGGAGGAATATGCCCGCGACAGTGGCATATTCGTCCTACATTATTTTCGGACGGAAAAGCCCGCGCTACGGACAGTTTATTTCCCATAATTATAGAGATCGTCATTTTTAGAATTACGAGAAATGTGACGCTAAAATCTATAGGTTCGCTTTGGAGAGTAATTTTCTCACAGAAATTGCGAATTTCCGTACAAGCATCGCAAAAATCTCGGAATCTCCTTCGTTTTGAACAAAGGACCTCACCTAAAATCTGTACGTTCGCTTTGGGATTCAATCACTTTTACAAATTAAATTAAAACTAAAGTTCGATTCCTTCGGACAATTATGCCCGCAAAGTGAGCATATTCCCCCTTAACAGTTCCGAATTAGATAGGTTGGACTTTCGCATTTTCTCAGAGGTCAGATAAGTAAACGACTTTCTAACCTACTCTTAAAACAGCTCTCTAAGTTACGCCATGTTACGTCGGTTTTAGCGTTAATTAAAAGATTTTTAAATTTTAATTTAATTTTAATTTAATTTTAATTCCACGTTTATTTTTACATTTTTCTAAGATAATATAATCTTTTCGAATGAGTTTTAACGATTCCTGACTTAAAATGATTGCATAATCATCTAAATGAGACATCTTTAGATATTTGAAATTACTTTCATACACAAAACAACAGCACTATCATAGAACCTTGACAGTTTTAAAATTATATTAAAAATAAATCTAAAAATTAAACTGAACACACTTTTACTAACTTGTGATGATAACGGTCTATCTAGGCTAACGATGCTAACATCTAAACCGCCGAGATGGTTCTGTACACCATAAGTTTCACATGTAGGTACACACAAAATAGTTGAAGATTCTAATTGCTATCTGAAATACAATAAAATAAAGTTAGTGTAAATGTGATTTAATTATAGATTATAGAGCTAAACAAATATTGAATCATCTTACCTTATTTAGGTTTAATTTTCCCCTGATTTTCTTGTTTCCTCTTCTTCTTGGGACGATCTTTTCGTTGTCCTCGTCCTCGTTGCCGTCTTTTTGCTTTTCGTTGTCCTCGTTGTCGTCCAAATCGATGAATTTCAAATTCGATGCGTGATTTATCTTTCCCACATCTACTGTACCACAATAAACAACAGCTAATTTCCGGCAATTTAGTTGTTCAATGTCTGAATCGCTGATAGCATCAACGAGTCGTTTAGGCAAATACGTTATGGACTCTTCTAGTTTACAAATAATTACGTTTATCAAGTTTCTTGCTTAACACGCTTTTAATATTTTTTATTAGATATTTTGTGTTAACATTCGTTTTTTGTATTTTTAAAATAGGTTTTACGTTTATTTCAGCGATTTTATTTAGTTTATTCACGATGTCCATGTTTAATTATGATTTTTAAAAACTGCGCAAATTTGTATTTCCACTTACCGTAGTGAATGAACAACGCGTACTTCACTGGATATGTCGAATTACACTTGAAAATCGACGCTCTCCAACCTTATATATACAGGGTGACATTGAAAAAACTACAATGCATAGTAACACGCGATAGAGGACCATAAAATAATAAAAAAAGTTCTTATACGCTAATGTCCGATCGCCTTTTGTTTTCTAATCCGCTCCGAGTAAGTTAGTGAAGGTAACAATGCGAAGGAATTTCCTAAATTTCTAGGCTTTCCTACCTGGGGGATTCTTTTTAAAGTTTTATTATTTTAAATACACCTCAAATCCGGAATTTGGTAAAAAAATTTGTTGTTAGTTGAGTAATACGTATTTGACGTGATACTCTGACAGGAATAAAAAATAAATCATAAACGTATTCATATTTATTTACACTATATTACTATATACAATAATTATAAATTTTCCTCCCCTTCCTTCCACGTAATGGACCTCTCGAGCTGAAATTAAAAACAAGAGAAAATATTAAACATTTTAATTTCAATATTTGCTTAGTTATATTCTAATATGCCGAGGAATCTTTTGTATTTGGTATCGCTGGTTTTTATTTCTATTTCACTACAGATATGAAAAATAGAGTCTCTTAGCATTTATTTTATTGAAAAAGCAAAAAGTAAAAATATTATTTGAATAAGTACTTTAGAATTACAAAACATCTCAAACCCGGGATTTGGTAAAAAAAATTATTGTTAGTTGAACAAGACGTGATACTCTGACAGAACTAAAAAATAAATCATAATCATATTAATTTATTAACAATAATTTAAAAGATTTCGACAGCAGATTGATATTATGTTTTTTAGCTGATTTATGACGTTTTTGTAAGGGAAATGATAGATTTTAAAGAAATTATTTAAATTGAGAAAACTTAATATAAATTGGTTTAAAATAAAAATATTAAAAGTTGCAATTTAGGGTTACTTGTGATAGCGTTCCAGTTCTACAGATTTAGAACTAATCAAAATTTGAAATCGTTTCGATAAGAAATAAGCAAAATACAGGATGTTCTAAGTAAGTGAAACCAGTTTTATGATAGTTATATAATTATACATCTTACCAATTCTACTGCCTCGCACAGCGTTTTGTCCTCCGCTTCTTCTTTTTTCCGAGCTAGGGCCTGCTCACGCATTGCCCTAGCTCGAATTTTTCTTTGCTGCCTGTTATAAATGTATCTTCGACAATTTATTCCGCATCTTGAACAATATACCGCCTTCACTAAAAATTAAATTAAACCACATAATTAGCACGTAAAGTCTATTCTGAGGTTTGGAAACATGATAATGTCTCGAAACTGCATTCGTACATTTATGTACAACAAACAACAATGGGACAATTTCATTTTGTTTAATCGCTGATAGTATTATTATAAATTATTTGTATAAATCAGACTACAACTGCTTTATTTTAAATAAAATTATGCCACTATTAAAAATTATCACACAGTTTAACAATTTTTTTAAATATTTATAATAGCGCTGCTTTGCTTTTTTTTATCGTAAATATAGAACTTGTCCCATTTTATATGCACAGAACTGTAAGTGCGCCTACATGTGCCTAACAACTTTTTATATCAGAATTTTTAAACTTACCATGCAAAAGGTTCCCGCAATTGGGGTGCTATTACTGCTCACTTGGGCCACCGCCGAAGTACCACATACGTGGCAGTAACGTGCTTTCTGAAATTTAAAATGATTAATACGTAATGTACCTTAAAACCAATTGAGATAAAACCGATTGTACAGGGTGGGCATAATTGGATGTTTTAATAGGGCATCTCGATAACCATAAGAGATAGAGGAAAACGAGTGGCCAAGTCTCGATCTCTTTTTTCGAGATATGTTTAATGGTGAAAACAGAAATTGGCTATCTTCTTTTGTTTTTGAGTTAGAGCCCAAAATTGACTTTTTCGACTTTTTTTGATATCCTCATAACTCCCTTGTTTTTAACAATAGCAAATTACCGCTTTGACATTATTAAGGCACTTTTTTAAGGAGAATCTACTGGTTTAATCAGATTTTAAATTTATTCATTTGTTTCTCATTTATAGCATAAAGTTGTATTTTTTTATATGGCAGTCATAGTAGGCAATGAAGTGGTTAAAAAGAGTATTTTTTTTCTTTTCAAAAATATATAGTTTGTTCCAGATATTTCCATTATTTACATAAGAAATGTCAAAAAGCCTATTTTATTATTCTTTTTTTAACGTTTAAGCCCGATCTAGTTGTCCTTGACAAACAAAAAGCTGCAAAAAAGAATATGCATGTTCTGTCATCTAGTAGGCTAGACAAAACAAAACTACCAAATAGTTCTGCTCCTGGTGAGATGTATCAGGTGTGCTATCAAATAAAATAGAAAAATATTTTGCTCTCTGAATATTAGATATAATATGCGGTTTAATTTTAGAAGAAACTATATTAATTAACTCATTTTGTATTGCAGGAGAGAAGTAATTAACTTGATTTTTCTTATGACTTACAATATGTTGCGCTATAATAGGATCGTAACGACTAATTAATTCTATTGTGTTCAAAAAATTTCCACATTGGGGATGACCAATTTGTTCGCACTTTCCTCGCAGAGCGTCATTATTTTTTACGCAGTGCAAAATCCGTCTAAAATAACTTTTAAAATATGCCTCCATTTTTCGCTTTCCTTTAAAATTTCGTCTTGTAATTGATCATCTATAAAACCACCTATCTTTAATTTTTGATTCGAAACTTTTCCATTTTACGTAATTTGTTTTATGATAATATAATAAATTTTCATGGCGTGGCAACATAGGATTCAAATGCTGCCAGTCTCGAAACCCCACAGTGGTCCATACATTCTGATTTTTTTCAAAAAGAATACATAGAAAGCAGAACAGTGCGTCTTTTTTCTTGCAATATATCATCCAATTTCTAAGTACTTTTTCTCGGTTAGACATGGTTTTTACAAACCATTTTTTATCAAATTGCCGATTTTCTGTATCAGGATAAAAACTTAAATTATCGCACAACTCGGGTCCATGTTCAACAAATATACGTATGTTACTATTGGTTATGTGCCATGTTGTGGGATCATTAAAATCTATTATTTTTGCACTATCAATATTTTCTAATTGAACATCCACCGTATAACTATTATTATTACATTGCTCCTCTATTTTTCTTCTCTGTTTCAATTTCAACATGATTACTTGTAGAAGGCACTGAAGGCAGATTTAATTCACTTGTTAAGCTTGAATGAACTGAAGATGTAGATGATTTTTTGATAAAATTATCAATTGGAGTTATATTTTTCTTTATATTTTCAATTTTCTTCTCTCTTATTTTTTTAAACTGGGCACCGGAAGGCTTTTTTTGGGGCATGCTATCCTAGAAGTTATTTTTTTTATTTAAAATTATATTTTGATTAATATAATAAATTATTGTCGAACTCATTTATTACGCCATTTAGATATTAACAACTTAGGGCCATTTGCGGCATTTGCACCGCTGACACTTACCATTTAAGCCAAATTTAAATATAAGTTTTTTTAAATAACGATAATAGCGAATTTGAGGCCCATCCCCAAAAGCTGTTGTAGAATGTTACACATTTAAATCTGGCTTAAACCGCTTAAACGTTAAGTATTAGCGGTGCAAATGACCATTAATAGTAAAGAGACGTAAAATATAGGTGACATAAAATATGAATTCGACACTTATTTACTTATATGTAGAACTTACCCTCAGTACGTTTTTATAATGTCCTTAGAACAAAATTATCTGTCTTTTTCGTTTTGTTTCACAAAATAGCAAAAATATCCAAAAATAATTATAATACAGCACAGTAACAACACAACTAATCTTATCTTAATATCTTAATCTTATGAATAACAACGAACGATATAAGTAATTAGTAGTCGATCACAAAAGTACAAAGATATTAAATATGCAATATCAAAAATATGCAATATCAAAAATATGCAAATAAGCAAAAGTATTTACTAAAAAAATTAAGCAAACTCCATCGATATTACTCGTTACCTATTCTAAATAGTAAATACTACTGTAGTAGCACAGAATAAACAACAATCAGAATGCAAACCTACTTGGCGCCCTTGGCGGGATAAGTTCGCGCACCCAGTTGGCGCATATACTGCGGCCATGTTTTCCGAGGAGATCACTAGATCAGTAGCGTAACCGGCAACTTTTGGTTATATTCCAGTGGCGGTTACGTACGAGTTTTAACGTTTAAACACACGTGTTTCGTATAGAATTTTTTTTTTTAGTGTGAACTTTATAGCGCCCCCAAGTTAGTTGCGCCCGTGGCGGGCGCCTCTTTCGCCACGCCCTCGTTACGGCGCTGGTAGTAATACCACCCTAGCTTCATTTACAATGCTTGAATACAACATTGGTATTTCAATTTGACTATCATCTCTATAATCTGCCTCTAAATAGTGGTTCTGCTGTTCCTGGTTCTTACATACTGATGCTAGATGCCCTACTGTTTTACAAATCTTACATTTATCTGTTTTATACTTACATCTAGAAAAATTATGCCCTGCCTTGCCACAAGCGAAACAACTAGGTGTTCCTTGGGACCCCTTGGTATGAACTCCCTTTTGATGGTTGCGTCCTGCTGCTTGTTCCCCACTCGAGATGTTCCTGGTGTCATTTTGAGCTGTCTTTGGCTTCGCTTTCCTCAGGTAATGCGTTACTACATGCCTGTAGCTTAGGGTTGCTTCTTTTTTCAATGCCACATCCAACAAATCTGATACTTCTTTGTTGCCCCCTCTTCACAGACTCGATCCTGAATTGGTCCTTGCGCCATGCCACACACAAATTTATCTTTAAGGATAATGTTCAGGCTCTGTCCAAACTCGCAACTGCTTGCTAACTTCTTAATTCTGGCATACCACTGGTTAATCGTTTCAGAGGCACCTTGTCTACTGTCGGAAAACTCCACTCTCTCCTTGAATACCGAATGATGCTTGCTGAATTGTTTGGATAGCAGTGCACACAACTCCTCGCATTTCTTGTCTTTTGGTAAGACTGGGTGGCACAAATCCCGTAGCATGCTGTAAATTTCGCCGCCGATTACCATTAATAAAATTGGTACTTGCTTACCGTCGTCGATGGAATTTTCTGTCATATACTGGTCAAACCTTTCTCTATAAAGGGCCCAGTCTTCTTCGGCTGAAAATGCAGGCAAATGCCCAAATATGCCAGCAACACGTGTTTCTTTGTTTGCCATTGTGTGTAGGTTATGTTTCCTTCAACAAAAAGAATCTGCTATCTTCAATTTCGTCGTCGCCTTGACTTCTCAATAAACTCTTCTAAAACGGTTTACCTCTTCGCCAATTGTAATGTATCAAGAATAACGATAACACGTGGTATTATAATATTATTTATTGGAAGGATGATTGTACTTGTTGCACAGAAATACATGTGTGAGAGATGGGGAATTCCTAGCTTCCCGTTATATATACTACACTTGCGGTTGGCATTCCTGACGCATCAACTAACTTACACATCTAATACAAGTAGTTACATCGAATACACTACACTAACCATCTGAATGCATAATATGAACAAAATATACCTACTTCTATTTCTATTATCTAAGTGGATAGTAAAGGCAAAACGCACCAGTGAAGGCAAAATGGTCCAACTGTTCCGTTTTGCCCTTTCGTTAAGAAAAGTGTCATATGATATTTTAGACGTTATGTCTGTCGGGTTCTGGTAGTGATCAGGAAGATAAAAACGGAAACAGCGTTTAATATGACTTTATTCAATTATTTAACAACAATAACATGGTATGGTACATAGTTCATAAGTTTGACAAGGCCCTACGGAACGCGCTGCGAACTGCGAATTTCTTGGGGTCGTTGGTGGCCGTCACTGCAGGGTCGACACCACTGTAGGCGTCGTGCCACACCGACTAGGGGACGCGGTGTGGTACACTCCTTCCGCGGAGAACGGGACCTAGGCCGGAAGGTGCGCCTTAGAGATGACCTTGCTGGTACGGCTTTGGTTGGAGACGGAGGCAGCGGTGACACTGGAGGAGGAACGGCGGGGCGCCTCAGGAATTTGCGCAGTATATTCCGTCCGTGTTTCCTCTGGCGTAGTGGGGATGTCCGGGATTGGAGCGTCGTTGTTGCCTTCTCCTCGGTTGGATCCATGCACCCGGTGGCTGGTTGAGACTCGGCTATGTTTGAGCGCGAGTTGTGCTGGGGCCCGCTATGGGACAGTGCAAGCAGACCTGCACAGATACCTAAACCTATACAGATGACTCACGGGCGTACTTTGAAGTTGGCAAAGTTGACTATAGCGCCTCTCGTGTTTGTAAGAATTAACAAAACATAAAAAGCGGGAAAATTTAAATTTCGCTGAAGTGATATACCGTCCGATTTATAAAAAAGGCCCCAGCTTATAGTGCTTTTATTATTAATATTACACCCAATAAACTATATATATTCTTAAATGGCATTATAAAAGCTATATTTTCCCATTATAACTTTCTCAATATCAGTCAACTGTTTTGAAGGGCGATATTCAACTTTCTTATTTTAAATGCAACACCCTGTATATTTTATTTTTTTTTATAGATTTTTAAATTATCGTTCTAGGGATACCATATAAGTATACTTTTAATACATAGATGAACGATTTTTTAAATTTAATACCTAAGATCTAGTAGCGATGATTAAATACAAAACTAACATGATATTCACTCATTTAACAGCACTATTATTAACCAAATTACTGAATAAAATGCACAAAACGAATTAACAATACGTAATGCATAAAACGAATTAACAATACGTATTGTTAATTGTTATTGTTATGTTAGTTTTGTATTTAATCATCGCTACTAGATCTTAGGTATTAAATTTAAAAAATCGTTCATCTATGTATTAAAAGTATACTTATATGGTACCCCTAGAACGATAATTTAAAAATCTATCAAAAAAAATAAAATATACAGGGTGTTGCATTTAAAATAAGAAAGTTGAATATCGCCCTTCAAAACAGTTGACTGATATTGAGAAAGTTATAATGGGAAAATATAGCTTTTATAATGCCATTTAAGAATATATATAGTTTATTGGGTGTAATATTAATAATAAAAGCACTATAAGCTGGGGCCTTTTTTATAAATCGAACGGTATACTATTTAGTTTATTTTAATTTTAACTGTGATAGGTCATAACCAATAGTCACTTTTACAGGTAAATTTGACATTCTAAAACTTGACACAGTGAGATTACCTAAGTAATCTGACATTAATATTAAAATTTGTAGTTGTATAATCTAATATTATAAAAGAATTTGCGTCACATTTAATATAAAACAAAAATTATATCGAATGGAAAATGCGATTTATTTTACAACATATTAATATTACAACCAAAAGAATTGAGATCATCCATGTTTTCAGGATACTTGTAGTGGGTTAGGTAATAAAAGAATAAAGGTGAACAACTAGAAGTCTTTCCCACTTGATATATTTAAAATTTACAAAATCAGCAAACCAGGTTTCATCTCATAGAGACATTATCAATGCTAAAAATAAAGTACATTTACAAACTCAAAAAGAGCTAGAAAACGCAATCTTACCAAAGCAAAAAACAGGTAAAACATAGCAGGATCAGACAATTAACCAACTAAGGTACCGAGTTCTTAAAAAACGAAAAAAACGATATTAAAATTGTCTGATCCCGCTATGGAAATTGAAGTCCTAACATCTGGACATTCAAAAGGCAAAAGTAACGTCTGAAGGAAATACAAAAAGGAGTAACAAAATGGATACCATATGCTGAAAGCAAAAGATAAAATCAAACATAGTAACTAAATATACGAAAGCCAACAAAGTTGGACCACAATAAAGTACTTACTAGGAAAGAAAAACTTTATAATAACATTATTTAAGTAAAAGGCTCTTCAAAAAGAGTAAAACTACAAAGTAGTAATAAATCTACATCGACATCAGGAGTGCTCTCGGCTGACATTTAAAAGGAACTGGCGAGACAGCGTCAAGCCACCAAAAATGCAACGTAAGAATAAAGCTTTTCCCCTAGAAGTAACTAGACGCTACTAAAACGCGCCAAAATCAAAAAACGTTAAATGTAAATCTCAAACAATAAACTGTAACGGAAAGAGGGCTAATCAAAGGAACTATTGTAATATGGTATCTAAAACACTAAAATTACTATTTTCATAACCCAACTCATTCAAACAATTATCCCGATTGTTCTTGGAATATTTTCTTATTTCCAAGATTTCAAGTATATTAAGTTTAATACCTTTGTTCTCAAAATGTAAAATTCTCGTATGTAAATACGGATTAAAGTCATGTAAAGAGGACATTAAGTGTAAAGAGAAAGGAGATTTAAGTAACTTAGAGTTAGGAACATCTAATAAATTGGGGTTGAGTAATGAGAGGTGTTCATTAACGCGTGAACGGAAATTTCTACCCGTTTGGCCTACATAAAATTTTGAACAGCTACCACAACTCAAGAGGTAAACTCCTGATCTGTCGAAACGATCTATACTGTCTTTGTTGTGAACAAAAAGGCTCTTAAGATTAGAGTCAACTTTATATGACACTCGGATATTAATACCCTTAAAGAGATTCCCAAACTTATAAGTGCATGTTCCAATGAACGGTAAAGCAACATAATTAAATTGTTGAGTAGGGGGTGGCAAAGACAATAAACCCTTATGGGGATCCTGAAAGTGTTGCGAACACAGATATTTAAACTTGATTTTATTATACAAATTCATAACTAGGTCATGAGGATAATCATTCGCCCGAGCAATATGAAGAATAATGTTAAATTCTTTTTGGAACTTAGTTTGGTTGAGCGGATATAAGAAAAGCCGGTTGAAAAAATATCTGAAAGCAGCAAGTTTGTGTGAAATAGGATGAAATATATCAAGTGGGAAAGACTTCTAGTTGTTCACCTTTATTCTTTTATATTAATATTACATTATAAAATTTTTTTATTATCCTGTAGCCTCTTTTTTCTTTTGAGGTATAGTTGATGGGCGATATTTTTTGTGGAATCCGTTTTACAATTGATTCTTGTATCTTTACTTGATAAAATTTTGTTAACATTTTTACACCATGCATGCACTAAAGTCCTACAAGTTATTTTACAAATTAAATTAATAACTTCTACCTTATGAGTACTGCATTTTAAAAATGAAAAATCAATGTAATTTGAAATATTGCTAATTAATATATTTAGCAAATGTTTGTGCGCCAGTTTTTCCTTTAAAGTTTTCGATATATATTTATGTACCATAAAAAAGCATTCAGAAAATTGTACTGTTGGATAGCAGAGGCGTCTCGACCAATCACCTAAATATTCCCGTGCCTCAATTAACGCATTATTTTGATGAAATTGCTTAGCAAATAATGCATCTGTGCAATATGTACATCGTAGCACTTGTTTTTTTAATTTTTTTTTATAATAAAACCAGCTACATAATTATTTGACAATGCAGCTAATTCCAGTTGAAGGACCTGTCTGCCAAGACTGCTGAATGCATGAGGTTGATCTGTGCATGTGACTTCTGATTGTTGTTCCACTGGAAATTCAGTAGTGGACGAATTTTGGAATAAAAATGTAATACCATGAAGAAGAGTATCGCAATTATCATGTTCACAGTTGTATGTAGGCTTATATATATTAATGGCTCCATTCACCACAATTGTTTTAAAGATTCCAATAAAAGCTGATGGAGTTGGATTAGTATATCTTATTCCATGACTTCTAACTTGTCCAAACATATTTTCTAAGGGATCTTGGTTCAGGTGCCTTCCTAAAATATACTGGAAACCTTTGTTTTTTAAAATACCCCAAATATTAATTATATTTTTAATTGTAAATATCCAGTTCTTTAAACTTGGTGGTTTAACTTTATCATAGCGACCAGTTTTAACAAATTCACCATCAACGGTAGATGATCGCTGGTGATGGATGTGCCGATGGCTGCATCGTCTGAAACAAATCGAACTAAGTTATCGGTGGTAATGATATGGTCGATGATAGACGCGCCTAGGTGGTTGATGAAGGTGGGGTTGGCATTGGGGACTCTGTAAAGGGGAAGCCGTAGAAGGAGGTTTGCGAGGCCAGCGCCTTTGGCGTTGGTTGCAGTGTCACCGAAAGAGGTGTGCCTGGCGTTGAGATCGCCGAGGACAACAGCTCGTCGGAGTGTGGTGACGTATTCGAAGAATTCTACGGGGAATGGGTCATCTGGTGGAATGTAGATTGAGAAGAAGTGCGTCGGGACGTCGGAGTGGAGGATGGCAGCACAACAGTGGAGGTGGAGGAGTTCCTCAGGGAGCTCCGCATCGACAACAGGAAGCCGGCTATTGAAGACGAGGGCCACGCCGGATTTGCCCCCTTCACCGTCCTTCCGGAAAACAGAGAACCCTGGAAGCGTCAGCTGTTGGGCTGGGCAACCCGAGTCTCCGTTAACGAAAGGATGTGGATTGAATGCACAAGAACCAAATTCTCAATGAGGGGGCGCTTCCGGCGCCAGCCGTTGGCACTCACCGTTGCAATGCGGAGGCCCGTGAGGCGGTAAGAAGGGAGTGGGGGATGGGCATCAGAGGGGGGAGTCATTTATCGACGGTAACATGAAGATAATTACCGCCGTAAGATGCTACAGCGACGATTCCGAAATGGGTTAAAATCTTGTTCAAGATTAGGTTCTGGACAAATTCCCTGCGTTCAGGGAACAGGTCGATGAGGGTGTGCACGAGGAACTGTATGAGTTTCTCGGTCGAAACTGGGGCCGGGGTTGCGGCAGGAGTCACGGTGGACTTCAGTGGCGCGATGGCCTGGGCGTTGACTGGTTCAGCTGGCCGCTTGGGACAGCTGTAGCAAAAAGCGACGTGGTCGCCGCCGCAGTTGCCGCATTTGGTAACAGAAGCTCTGTTGGCGCAGGCGGCCGTGCCGTGCGCTCCACCGCACTGCCCGCAGGTCGACTTGCGCACCTGGCAAAGCTGTGTTGGGTGGTCGAACTGAAGGCACCGGCTACACTGTGCCGGTTGGGCCTTAGGTGGATGAGATGGTTCAGCGCGATACTGGTGGCTGAACATCCGGATTCCTCATGATAAGATGGAGTCGAGGGCCTCCTTGGACGTGGTGACGACGCGGATAAGGCGCGTCTCCTTGTCTGTGGCCTTGGATCTAATACGCCATGCATTAGTGAAGGTGTGGCCCTGGGCACGAAGAGTTGCCTTAACCTCTTCAATGGTGACGTCCATCTCCACTCCCCGCAAAACGCAGGAGAAATAGGGAGCCTTGGGAGCAATGGCTGGCCGGGTTTGGCGTCCGGAGGCGATCCGGAGGGGGGTCCCCATTTGGTGACCAAGCTCACGGAGCTTGGCCTCCAGCTGGGGGTCGACGGCTGAATTTACGGCAGTGCCGTTGGGGAAGACCGAAACATTGGTGGGGTGAAGGGCTATTCCGGACAGGAATCGCTCGAGAGCTTTAGGGGTGGCATAGTCCCGGGGGATACCCGAGACTGTGAATGTCTTGGCGATAAGGGTTGGGTTCGATTGAATTGAAGCGACGGAGCTGGTAGAGCCGCGTCGCCTGCGGGGAGAAACGCTCTGCCATTCCTGGCCGGGTGGAGTTGCCATGGTCGGTGGAGATGCCGGGGGCGAAGTAGGGGACGAAGCGGAGGTAGCGATATAGAGAGGTTCGGGCGACGCCGGTGAAGCCGGGGGCCGCCGAGGCGACGGAGTGGGTGTAGCTGACGGCGACGGCGGCGTCGCCGGCGATACGGCCGGCGGCGTTGCAGTCGGTAGCGTCGGGTAAAGCGTTGCCAGAGGGTTGGAGCGGGGGCGGACGGCGTCGGAGTAGGCAGTTGGCTTGTTGTCATCGGCGGCGGTAGTTCGGCGTTGGGTTGGGGCGTCCTTGGGGGGCCCGGTGTCCGGCGGGTCCGTGTCGTCGCTGCGGAGGCTCATCGTAGCTCGCGGGCCGGTACGGCGGCTCGGCTTGGGCGTAGCCCCAGTCGTTCGATTCATGTCTACACTCCTGCGTCCCTTCCTGTCGATGCCTGTAACAGAAAGCAGAATATTTGCCCGTAAACCGGGTAGAAGTACAAGTAGTACAGCAGCCGAAGCCTCGGCGGCGCGGCGATCTGTTAGCACAGCGGGCGGAGCCTGCTAGTACAACGTAGGCGGAGCCTGCTAGTACAACGCAGGCGGGGCCTGCTAGTACAACGCTGGAACTGAAGCCGCGGAATGCGAGCTGAAACCGCGGAAAACCGCGAGGTCGCGAACTAGCACACTACACGATCGGCGATCACTTAGAGAACTGGTACACTTCGGTTAACAAACACTTTGCGAGATGCCGGCTGGTAAACTCAATTATGAGCTTGGGAGCCGACTAAGACACGTCTTTACTCTGCGAGTTTAGAACGTGAATGTGATGGTTTCTGAGCGGGGGTGTTCCGCTTTTATAGCCGCTCGCGCGAGCAGCTATGTTTGTATTCACCACCGTGGGGCGTACCTTCTGCACCTCGTTCGTGTCCGCTGGTAGTCGGGCGTTTACGCTGGACGATCGTGGACCGTATAGGTGACGGGGCGTGGCTTATGCGCCTCGCTCATGTCCGCTGGTAGTCGGGCGTTTACGCTGGACGAGCGTGGATCGTATAGGTGACGGGGCGTGGCTTCTGCGCCTCGCTCATGGCCCCTGGTAGTCGGACGTTTACGCTGGACGGGGTGACATAAGTCACCACATGTCAATCGCAAAGAAATTAATTATATGGAGTTTAAAAAGTCAAAACCTTGGTGTTTAGAGAAATCACAATAAAAAACCCTAATATTGAACGATAAGAAACTGTAGCGTGCACAAAAAAAGTAAATTTTACTTCGAAAATTGACGAAAACAATTTACCTTGATTACACAGAACACTTTTACATCGGCGACAAATGACGGACGGCCCACTAGAGAATATCTAAAAGGACGTTAGCTTTTGCATTCGCGCAGTAGATATCGCTACTAATATAAGAAATATTCAATCGGTCCGTTTTGCCTGCAGGGTCCATTATGCCTTCAGTTCCCCTACTCAATAATAATATTGAGTTATGAAATAGTTATTTGTAATACAAGTGTTGAAAGCTTGCGTTTGCCACACGAATGTGAAGTTTGCAGCACGAACGATAGTGAGTGCTGCAGTCACATGAGTCAATTCATGCAGTCAATTCGTTAGATGAATTCGAAGGGTAAGGTACTTTATTCAAAAGCCATCAGCTTATAGTGCTGCAGTCACATGAGTCAATTCATGCAGTCAATTCGTTAGATGAATTCGAAGGGTAAGGTACTTTATTCAAAAGCCATCAGCTTATAATAGGAAACCCTGTAAAAACAAAATCCTTCCAATATCTTTAAAGATAATTTAAAAATAGGGATATCACGGATTTTGTTGCTATACTACCCTACATCAGAAATAATACATTTTTTTTGTCATTGTCTAAATTTTCTAGAGATTTACAAAATTAACAAACAATAAGAATTACCTGTGGTTTCGTAGAGAAATATCCAGCTCTATAAAATTCCTTGGAATAGGAGAAATTCCAGACTTCCGAGCTCGCTCCATGACTTGTTTAATTTTCCCAGGAAAACCTCCTACTTCCAGCGCCACGTCGTGGTGTAGTCTTTCTTCCTCTAGGAAAATATTTCGCAAAGGAATTGTTCCATTTTCAGCTCTTCGCCGTAACTGTTCTTTGAAACGAAGAACTGGTAGCCGCATATTAAATGCTTCGTGGTTGTGCTGCTCACGGATTTCAATTTCTGGAATTTGGGTCATTTGCCAAATAACACGACTTCTACACCCACGAACTTCACATTTAAAATACCTAGATATCCCATCTACCACACGATCTCTATGGTAGGCATATCCGGTATTATTAGGGTCAAAATATAAAAAAGAATCTGCACGGTCGCCTTGTATACGCTCCATTGTAAAATGTTACGTCCAAAACAAAAGGTGTTAGCGTCCAAAGTGTTTGAACATAGTCATGGTGGAACACCTCTTCTAAACTAGCTTCAACCCTTTTATCGCCTTCGGGTCTATCTACGATTGAATTCTTGTTTGCAGAAGAAACATACAATATTTGTACGTCATTAATTAAACAGTTTCTCTTTTCAGAAGCACTAATTTCATGTCTTACCAGCAATCTTTTATAAACCGTTTCAAACTGTTTGGCGTTTAGGTTATTATTGTAACCACCTCTACTTCCCAGTGCGCGGAAAAAAAAATTCCGGGTGGTCTTGGCTTAATTTATATGTCAATAAATATTTCAACCTGTTTTCGTCTAAATCCGTATAAAGGTCAAAAATATTATTTAAACAAATAATGAAGCCTAAAAAGTATGTTTTGCGGTTTGTATCTAAAGTACTGCAACCCTCAGCATCTTTTATTGTCTTTACATAATCGCATAACTCACTTGCAAATTGTTTCAGTGATACAAAATTATCTCGCCTCAATGCTGACTTGGACGTGGTATTTTTCCCAAATCGATTACGGACATTCAAAATATCAAATGCACAATTAAATTTGGCACAAAATTCAGCTGTTGCCAGTGGCTCAATGAACGTTGGTGACTTCAATTCATCCATGAATTGTATCTAAAGCGTTGCTGATACTTTGGCTTAAAGTTTGAGCGGCCAATTTGACGATCATTTTACAATTTTGGAATAATATATGTCGCTTATAAAGCTTTGTTGCTGCTTGCAATCCTTCTTCTTCTTGCGGTTTCTGCAACTGCACTATGTTTTCTCATAAAATAGGTTTGTTGTTGTGTTTGAGAATCTTTTTGTCACCTAAGGCATTTCTGACAAGTTGTAACATGTGAGATGGGTCGAAAAAAAAAATATATACTTTCTTTTTGTAATATTTTAATTTCTAGACTATGTTTTTCAGCCAGCCGTTGCTCCTTTTTTTCCGCTTCTTCCTTCAAAATTTTTATTTGGAAGTCGAGAAACTCAATTTTTTTCTTCGCCAATTCTTCATATACTGAAGAAGTTGAAGTTGGCCCAATTCTTCTTTTTAACCTTAGTTTTTCGGCGACGCTTACACCCCTTTTTCTCTTCCATGTTGTGTCTGAAAAAGTTAATGGTGTACATTAGCAGTAGTATAATTTTTAATTACCTTACTCCCGCAAGGGTAGAAAGGTCCTAGAATTAAGTAAATATAATTTTTAATTACTTTCAATATTTGGGATCTCGACAACTTCGGAAGGTCCAGCAGTAGTCGCAGTTTCTGCTTGTACTGCAGAAGTAGAGGGTTTCGGCTCTCTCAGTGCCTCGTGCATCGGTTCCTTCAATTGCGCGGGGTTCCAGGAGGTCCAGTTGTGAGTCGGCTGTAATCAACATGTACAATAAATAATGTAAAACACTTTACTCATATTTTACACACCATGTCCGCTTCCGCTACTTCCATGTCGATGGCAGTCGGTATTGCAGGAGTTGCTTCACTATCGGAGTCAAAGTTACAAATGACTCCTGTGGCACTAACTCCTATAATAGCCAATACCCTACTGCCTATGCCGCTTAAGGGTTTGGTATCTGTTGGTGGTCCACCACCAGTTTTATATAAACTGCACTTGACAGCTGCACACTCTTTCTTTGTGGTCTTCTTGAGGGAATCCCACTTGCTTCGAAGCATTTTGCTGCTCCTACCCGTGCCACAAACAGCATTAAAAGAGGCTTCTAGTTTACACCACTCTCCTTCTTTAACAGAACTAGTGATGTGATCCGTCTTTTTACATTCTAAAATATAGAAACATCATTCAAAAGTATTCATCTACAGGCAAGCACATGTTATACCTACCTAGAATATCCTTCTTTTCCTCGACTAAACTTACTAGTTGCTCTATTTCATTCATGCTGAAATTGGTGCACCTTTTGCTCCCCATTTTAAAAAATCGAAGCAAAATTCTGTAACAAAAACTTTTAGGTTAACTTAGTTTTCATTGTGTATTTTAAATTATGAACTAGTAAATAATCAAAAAGCTACTTACATATTCGTAATAAAGACAAGCACGACGAAAAATACAAAGTTCAAAACACACGCACGACGAAAAATACAAAAAAACACGAGCACGACGAAAAATACAAAGTTCAAAACACAAGCACGACGAAAAATACAAAAGTTCAAAACACACACACGACGAAAAAAACACAAGCACGACGATAAATTAATACAAAAAAACACCAAGCACCACGAAAAATACGAAAAAAACACAAGCACCACTTTACGCAAAGGAAACGATAATTGTAAGGTTAACCCTACAAATACAGCTGTTACGCCTGTTACCGCTGCAAATATAGTTGTTACCGCTACTAGTGGTACCAACCTTAACGATGTTTTCTGTTATACCAGGTATACGTATACCAACACCAAAACCGACTTGTAAAACGCGTTGCAAGTTATACTTGGAATAAACAGCAGAATAAGATAAACCGAGTATAGATATACCTGTGTTTATACTACGATTGTAAAACCGGCCCTTATATGAGAGCTGAGATTATCCCCTATAATTACCTTTTTTCCAGCCTGTTTCTTAAGAATAGGAAGAAGGGTAAACTCAAACCAGTTTCAAAAGCCTGGCCCATTTTCAGCCCAAGCCCCCCACATCTTCTCAGCTTTGTATAGCACATAAACGGGGACACCTGCCGCATTGCCACACATCATAATGGAAGTACTTGCTTTGGAGGAAATTTTTATTATTTCCGGATATTTTGTTCCGCGTCACATTAACACTTTACTTGAGCCTGAATCGTCAACTAGGCATGTCTCATCATAATTCCATATGTTAGTATCTGTGACATTTTCTATTTCCTTTCCTAGGTGGCCGAAAAAACGATTTCTTCATTAATTTAAGCTCTGCCGTAGGTAATGTTTCTGGCAACTCTGTTGGCTAGCTGATATTTATAGGATCTCAAGAAAGAATCGACCCATTCTTTTCCGGGATATATATAAGGTCATACATCCCTTTCGGGATCGAGACCGCTCCTCCATGGAACTTTAGTGACTCGCTTGAAAGTGTGGTGAGTCAGTCCACGATGCTCTTATAGCTTTCTATCAGTTTTTGCCTTGTTTACAGTCTTGCTCCATTTTTCCCTGTCCATTATATCTGTTCTACAGCTCTGGCTTCCCATGGTATGTAGATCTTTTATTATCTGGTCTTCCCACCTTCCTCTTGGTCTATCTGCTTCAGGTTTCCATGTACATATCTTTTTAATCGTTGTTTTGGGGTCTGTCCTTTGTACGTGTCCATACCATCTAATTAGTTGTGCCTTTATAAAGTTTACTATGGGTTCTTGCAGTATGTTTGTTATTTCGAAATTCATATGTCTTCTGTATTCTCCTCCTTCCGTTTTTTTTTGGGACCTTCTATTTTTCTAATGGTTTTACGTTCGAAGATTCTTAGATTTTCCTCGTCTTTTTTGGTTAAGTTCATTGTTTCACTAGCGTAAGTTGCCACTGGTCGTATTGTTGTCTTGTACACCTTCATTTTCATTTTTTTACTCAAGTTTTTGTTGTGTAACAGGTAGTAAATGTAGTAGGCCCGGCTTCCTGCTTGTATGCGTTCTTGGATTTCTTTGCTTCTGTCCGTGTTTTCATTAATTCTTACTCCCAAATGTTTCAAATTCTTCACTCTTTCGAACACGTGTTGCCCAACTGTGATGTCTCTTGTATTTATTTTTCGTCTGCTGCTTACCATGTATTTCGTTTTATTATCATTTATTGTTAGGCCTCTTTCCCTTGCTTCTTCTTCCAGTTTAACTACTGTGTTGATCATGCTTTCTTTGTTTCTTGTGACAATCGCTATATCATCTGCGTATGCGATTAATTGTGTCGATTTGTGCGCGATAGTTCCCTTAACGTCTAGCGTTCTGATAACCCCTTCCAATGCTATGTTGAAGAGTGATGTAGACAGAGCATCCCCTTGTCTGACTCCTAATTCTATATTAAACGAGTTAGTTGCGCTTCCATGTGTTGTTACGATTGCCTCGGATTCTGTCATTGTCATTCCGGCCAGGTTGATAAATTTTTCTGGTAAATGTAGATTACGCATTTCTTCTAAAAGTTTGTATCGGTTGTCGAACGCTGTTTTAAAATCTATAAACAGTATATGCAGGTCTATGTTGTGTTCGTGCCCCTTTTCCATTATCTATGTTAAGATGTGAATAGCGTCGATGGTGGATCTCCCTTCTCTGAAGCCTTGCTGGTAATCGTCTATTTCCAATTTTAAGTATGTTTCTAGTCCGTTGCGGATAATCGAAGTTAAGATTTTGTACGTGGTGTTTAGTAGCATGATTCCTCTGTAGTTCTGGCATAGTGTGGGATCTCCTTTCTTTAGTATCGGGGTTAGTATTCCTCTTTTCCAGTCTGATGGCATGGTTTCGTTCTTCCAAATTTCTACTATGAGGCCGTATATTCTTTTTAAGGTGACTTCGCCTCCTTGTTTAATTAATTCATAGTTTATTTGGTCTGGGCCGGCCGTTTTCACTGTCTTTAATTTGTTTATCACAGTTTTAAATTCGTCGTAGGTTGGTGCTTTGACTTCTCTTTCGTCATGTATTCCTTCTATCTTGTTGCTTTCTGCTCTCCCTTCTTTATCCCTGTACAGCTCCGTGAAGTATTTCTCTCATTCTTCGTTGCCAATTCTGTTTGCTTTCTTGTTGCATAATTTTCTGATATAATTAAATAATTTCGTGTTGTCTTTGCTGTTTGCTTCCATTTCATCTATAAAGTTTTGTAACCAATCCAGTTTTTTGTTTTTACATATTCTTGTAGCTTCTATTCTTTTTTCTTTGTATTCGTTTAGGTCTTGTTCACTTCCTGTTGATATCCATTTTAGTCGTGTTTTATTTTTTTGGTCTATTAGATTTTCCATACATTCTTCGTCGAACCATCCGTTTCTTTTGTTGTTCGTCTTGCCTAGTACTTTTTCAGTTGTCTCTATTATGTTGTTTTTAATGCGCTGCCATTCTATCTGTATGTTTTCATTGCTTTCTCCTTTGAGGTGTGTCTCTAGTTCTGTTCTAAATTTCCGTGCTATTTTCTCGTTTTTAAGTTTCTCAGTATCCCATTGTTTCTGCTATTTCTTTTGTAGCTTTCTTTTATGATTTTAGTTTTTATCTTCGCTACGACCAGGAAGTGGTTTGTGTCCGCATTGGCTCCTCTGAACGTTCTTACATCATGGACTATTCGCTCCCACTTTTTGGTTATGAGTATGTGGGTATTTATGTTTAAAACGCTCAACTTTTCTTCCTTGCTTGTCTACATAAGATTTTACAATGACTCGCAATTCCAGAGTCGTCATTGGAAACCCAAACGCCGCTAAAGCTATACTGTGGGAGTTAAAGGCCTGTTCCTCCTCTTCCGTAAATACTGTTTGTCCTCCAGGTTTTGCGGGACATTTGTCCTTTAATTTAGATGCCAATGTATTTCGCTGTATTTTTCAGCAGCGCGTCGAACAGAATTTTTTTTGATCTAATTTCTTCTAAAATTTTTTGTAAGGTGTCTTCTGTATAATTTTTATAATGACCTTGAACCAGGAGTCCTTTGATATACACGCGGCATGTTGAATCAACCTCCTTGTCCCCCCTTGTAATACAACATCCCTGTTAAAGTCCGCATTATATGGGACATTTTTTTATTTAGTTTACGCAAATTTAGATTTCAGAACAGTTTTTGCTTTGAAAATAATGCAAAATGACGTTGACGATTTTTTTTAATCGATCGGTTATATCTGTCAAATTCCATATTTTAAAAAAAATTACAAAAAGTTCAATGCAAAAGTTGTTTCTTCTTCAGTTTTCTTTCAACAACAAACGGACGTGGATTTCTACGAGTATCCCTGATTACCTGCGCCCACCGTTCAGGAACATGTACCGGAACATGTTTTGATTTCTGCTCTATCTTGGAATGAATGGAATCACATTCCATTTCCGTATGGCCGGTTTCGAAAAACTTGTGATCAATTAATAGTTCGCAAAGTTGGATGAGCAACAAGAAGCTGCTTACACATGGCGGCAAAATTGCTATTTTTTTGTTGGCCACCACATCCATCAGGCATCATGCGCCCTGCGGTAATTTCTTTATGAGACATCACATAGTTCTAAATGCAGGTCGAAATTTCATTAGAACCCATTTTCCCCTGAGTTTCACCCCACAAGTAGTAGATTACATCTTGGTTTCCTAGATTGTAAACGGTGAGATTATAGACCGCCAACTTGCGCAGAAAGAATTTCACCTGCCGGGCCTTTTGGAGTTGTTAAAACTGCTTCAAGATCAAAATTGAATGACAACACCAGCGGATTTTCTTTTTCCAACTCTTTGTCTTCGTCTCGAGCTCTCCTAGCTAAATCTTTTCTCTCAAGGTGTTGTTTGTAACTTCCCCCGTTTGCCTGTGTTTCCTATTCTGGCATGCGCTTTTGTGCGAGACACTTCTTACATTCTTCTTTATTTGGTTTGAAGAAACATAAGTTGTATTCGTTAAAGACTTGTCTTTTAATGGAGAAATGTGTAGTTCACCTCAAATGGCGCCACCGTTGTTTCTAATTTGCGTCTTGGCTAAATGAAGTGGTAAGGCCTTAATATGTAATATTTAATTCAGCGGGCCTTGCTCAAACCGTAGAAGTTGCTGAAGTACTGAACAAGGCGAAGCTAAAATCCCAATTGTCATAAAAAATGGACTTAGGCAATTTTCATATGAGGCCGACGTTATATCCTTTAGGGCTAAGTCCATCGCTAAGGGTCAGTTTCAGGCATCAATTTGCAGTCTGAACACGAAAATTGAGCATGGCCCAGGCAGATGAATTTTTTGCAAAATTTGCAAGAATATCGCGTTTTGCTGTCCTTTTGGCACTGCATCTTTTTCGGTACCCAGCTGGAAAAACGTCTGCTCTCTCGATGGTTTCAGAAACTCCCGCCACTTGTAGCCTCCTTCGTCTCACCTCAGGAGTAATATTTTTGTATGTAGCTCTTCTTTTCAGTTGCTCTTCTGTGAGGCTTAATGCCAATTCCCACAGGTACTTCCTCCTAACAATTTTGTTTTCTCCATGTTGTTAGAAAAAAATATAATAAGGCAATTTATACCCGCAATATTTAACATCGAATACAAAAGTAGGTACTATTGGCCAACGGCGAATGTTCCTTGCGACGTTGTAGGTTGCACATACTTCGTCGACTGTATCAACCACACCTTTGGTGGAGTTGTAAAATGTAATTATCTCCGGCTTCTTTGATTGACCAGTAGATGCATCTATGATACCATCATAGTGAATGCTTGATGCACGGATTACATTTTTTCCCCTTTTGGGCACAAAGGAAAAAATCGCCATACTTTCTTAGAAACCAAACATGTTTAATCCTACCGGTCGGTGTTTTGCATTCATGAATTCAGCAGGTAACTCTCTTTTGTTTTTCCTAACTGTTACCACATATGTCAATCGATGCTCTTGTAAAAGCTTTGTAAGTAACGGAATTGAGGTGAACCAATTGTCGCCATTTATATTCCTTCCGGCGCCTGATATTGGTGAAATCAGTCGTTGAACGACGCTGCTTGCATCATTCGCCACTCTATAAGGCCCTTCAGGTTGACCTGCATATACCTCCAAATTTAATGTGTATCTTGTTTTTGCATCAGCCAAGGAAAATACTGGTAACGGTTTTAAAACGTTTATTTAAAACTTCGGTTCGTGGTGTGAATTTATTAACAACTGTTATTAAAATTATTCAACAACGAAGAAACACGAAGTAACAACTTAACACTAAAACACAACGCTAATATTAATTCTAATGCAAAACACTAATATTAACTCGTAACACTAATTAATTTATTTGTACAGTTTGTTTATTTATAACTATTCACGTACATTTATATTAACTTCCGACGTACATATTCGCGACCGTTTTTGTAGGCTGGATTAGACTGCCCGTGTTCGTTTGGTCGCGCCTTATATATCCCAGCTTCCTCCTTCCAAAACGTTCCCGTAGTCGCGTGAGAATGAGTAACCGTCTGGAAGCTTTTCGGTGGATGACGCACATGATCCCACACGTGTGCTGACGCATCTCGTTGCAATACTTTGATTTCGTACTTGTTTTGGTTTACTGGGGATGTATTGTTTGAAACCACATCTTCCTCGGAATCTCAATAACATTTCATCAATCGTTCCATACTCACTAATAGTTGCAGTTTTCTACTACGAAAGTATGGCATATCTGTCGTATAGGTGCCAATTTATCCACTGGACTTTTTGCTTCTCTAGTAACACCCTTTACCCCAGGAAGGCGAATTGCTATATTTTGTTGACGTGTCCTAATAGCCTTAGTTGGACAATGCTTTTTCCATACTGTTCCATACTTGCCAAAAAATGGAGGAACCCCCTAGGATTTCATTGAGGAACTTGTGGTTCTTTGTGATCGCTCAGTTCTCGATCTTGTTCGGAATCCGTGCCCACAAGGTTTTCTTCTAACACAATGGCGCCAAGTCTGACAGACCCAAAACAATAATAACAGCGAAATTAGTAAACGTATAACACTGACACTTGCCACAGCAATACTGACACTAGATTTATGAAGCTAGTACAAGACACACGGAATTTGCAGCCACCCCAACTCCGGAAAAAACAGGGAAAGGGTTTCGGCTGGGCCGGTCAGACTGGGCGCCAGTGCTGCAGGGTTAACGGTTTTTCGGTTATCGTCTTCCCATGATCTGGAAACTGGCGCACTTTCAAATATCCACGTTTCATTCAAGTAAACGAATTGTGAGGGTTTTTCTTGCTGTTGATTTTTCACATAGCTTTTTAAAAACTTCACCCTGCGAAAAACAATGTTCTGTAGCACCATTAATCCCCTCCTGGGGTCGTCCTTCCAGCGAAAACCAATTTCTTTTAGTAGTTTCCCCAACGAAGTTACTCCTCCCATGAAAATATCTCCTTGTTGTAGAATTTTTAACAAACTCATTTGAGTAACGTGTTGGCCTACGATTATATTATTACTCGTAAACAATGTTAGGAAAAAACATTGAAGTGATTCACTTACGGTTTTCATACATTTCATAAATCACGTTTCTCATAGCTACTTGAGTAAAGTCGTCGACCTTGGCTACAGTCTTCTGTCTTAACCTCTTTCGCTTAGGACTAGGTATAAGTTGATTAGACTTCATAATTTTCGAAACTGAAGCAACACTGCCTATATTAAGCTGCAATGCATTTGCAACTCGCTGTAATAAATAAATTGCTATAAGATAATCATACTAGTACACACCATTAATATAAAATAGCTCTCTAACAGCAGTCAACGGAAGTAAAGGAGCTCCATGTTACAATGGAGCCCCGTTCTTGTTCAAAATAACTTATTACCGACTTTTAACGCAAATAAACACAGATAAACAATAACTCAAGCAGCGCTAAAATTGTAGACAAACCAGCAACAAACACCAATAAGGTGAGGTAAAACACTCAAATTCGCGGTCGATTTACGGTCGATATACAAACATAGTACCGGTTCTTACCAACTTAAATTCGAAAACTCTGATGCTTAAAATTAATTTTTCCTTTATATATCGACATAAATGTCATATACTGGCAGTTTTATTAAATACAAAGTAGTATTTTTAAAATAAATGAAAAAACTTGTCTAATCCCACAAAATTTAATAAGATAAAGATTACTTGAACAGTAAAACAGTAAAGATTACTTGAACAGTAAACAGCTACATATGTTTCGACCTCTCAGGTCATCTTCAGGCTAGAAGATGTACAAACCTATTAATTAAACAATAGTTGGATAATGTCGATTATGTCTAACTTACCTAGTAAAATAAAATACAGGTGTATCAAATTAGGTTAATTAATTACAACAAACGTGTAATGGGTTAAGTGCCATACTTAGGATTACATCAAAGTAATAAACGAACGGAGGGATTAAATTTCATGGAACAATCCAATAAACAACAGAAAATAAACAAATCCAACTGCCAACAACCTAGGAGGAAAATTAGGCTAGCATCCAAATAATAAACGAACGAAGGAATTAAATATCGTAATACAATCCAATTAACTAATAATAAACTTATATCCAAAAAACGGCATCAGCCTACAATTCAAAAAACAAACAAAATGGTGAAACCATGAGTAAATTTAAATTGACCAAATGTGCTTACCAAAGTAACTTCAAAACAATAATTAACTAACGCCCGTAACTGGTTCTTCATTTTGCAATTAATCCTGCCAATCATACTTGATAGCAGAGATTGAACGAAATCAAAATGAACGTAAAACTTTTAAACGTGGTCCATCCAACAAGGGGAACACGTGTGATTTGTCACAAAATGAAAAATCAGTCGGTACAACCAAACCCTACTACTTAAAGCTAACAATAAACTTTACATACTTGCACATTGCGTTTATAGAGTACATAAATGAAAAACAAAATATTCTTATGACTATATATTCGTAAATACTAAGTTTTATAAATTAAATCTATGCGCCGATTGCACTGCAACGAGAATGTTTGAATTATGGTGTCGTAAAAAGATGATGTTTTAACTAAATTATTTAACAGTTCTTTTTCTATAGACATTAGAGCTAATCCGTTCAATCTCTCCTGTCCAACAGAATTTCTTAAATAAGTCTTTATTCTTTTCCAAGCTGAAAAGTTCCTTTCAACTGAAACAGATGTAGCGGGAAGTGTTGCCACTAAACTAAAAAGTTTGTACACTTCTACTAAAATTTCATGCAGTCCAAACTTATACATATTTTCCAATATTTTCTGTAAAGATTGCAAATCACGGAATTGTTCATCTGCGTAGAAAATGCTGAGTTCGTTTTTCAATCTTCGCTTTGGAACATGCCTTTAAAATTTTGAAACAAGTTTTTTAACAGATCATTTGGAAATGATCGATTAAATTCTTCAAAACGCTTGGGGTCTGTCAGATTTAAAAACACTAAACGATGACTATCCTTGAATCTGGTGTCGATCTGATTTTTTATGTTGTCTAAAACTTCGTAAAACAGTCCTCTGTAAGTTAAGACAACATTATTATCAATTAAGTCTGTTTTTTGTATTCTTAACCGCACACTATTTACTTCGTCGTCCATATTTTCAGTTTCACTAATCATTTCTTTCGTAGCATTATATAAACTTTCGAATTTTTGATCCGTTCGTAATGAAAACAATTTATCGTTGATTAAAGTGGTTTGTTTGAAAATATAATCAAAACTTTTTTTTCTGTAATATATCAAATAAAATGTCTGTTAAATTAAATATTTCCTTGTATACATTTAACAGAAATACAAAGTCGAAACTTTTAAATTGGCTAAGAAAACCTTTAGCTTCACGTATCGAGTCTCCAGCAGTTTTTTGAATTCACAATGCTACAGAACGTTTTGATGAATCCACTCCATTCGCTATGTACCAATATTAGTATTCTAGAACTTGAAGACCATCGTGTTTGCCCAAAACTGAGTCGAGTACATACGTTCTTTTTGCAGACTGATGAAAGAAACTAGGAATTCCCATAATGGTACTGAAAAATATCCTTGCCTTTTTAATACAGTTTGACCCATTCTGCAAAACTAAGTTTAATCTGTGCGCATAGCAGTGTGTAAACAATACCTTGGGCGCGACGGATTTCATTTTACTCTGTAATCCATTAATGTGACCACTCATCACACTTGCACCATCATAAGCTTGGCCTACTAATTTATTTTTGTAATCAAACTTTTGTAGGACACCACATAGAACTTCAAATAAACTGTTAGCTGTACGATCTTCACTAACATCATAAAAACCCATAAATCGTTCTTTAATTTCTCCGCAATGTACAAATCGCACACTAATCGCGCATTGGGATTTTTCGGTAATATGTGTAGTATCATCTGCCTGTACAGAAAAATGGGAAGCTTCTTTAATTTCCATTTCGATAGTTTTGGAAAGGAAATCGCTAATGCTGGTTATTAAATCATTTTGAAAACTGCAGACATTTTGAGGTTTGAGGTACTGTTCATAAATTTCTTTATCTTGTTTAATATATAATGCAAAGAACTCTCTAAAATTTCCTCGGTTGGCCGACGATTCTGCTTCATTGTGACCACGAAAAGCCAGTTCTTGTTTTCCAAATAACACTGCTGCATCTATTAAATATCCCAATAAACGTCTATTTTTTTTTTACATTTTCGTTGTACATTTGTACAGACAAACGTTCTGCTGTTTTCAGAGCATCGCCAATTGTAAAGGCATTAGACTTAAGCCTGTTAAGCGCAACCGAATTACTAATATGTTCTTTCGAATTTTCATGTTTGGTTATACTTCTGCTCAAATTTTTCAAATCGCAGTATCCATCACTCGACCACACTGTTGATGATTTTTTAAAAAGTAAACGTGGCCTACAAATTAACTTTTTTTTATATGCACTAGCACACAACCACTGACATGTTTGGAACCAATTATTTTTAAAAGAACGGTTATGTGTTTTTGAAGACTGAACTAACGTTAGTTTTGGAGTAGGTCTTCCTTTTGCAACAATTTCATTTTTTTCATTTTGACGTCGTACCGAAAACGGTGTTTCTTGCAACAAAACGATTATATCATGGTGGGGTTCCATAGTTAGAGGCTGCACTTGCACAGGCCTCACGGACGCATAATACGCGACACCCTTAGACATCCAACCTAGACGCCGATAAGGGTAACTTGACTGTTCAATGCGCACGAAGGAAATTACAACGAGAGTCTACAGCCCATCCGGCCTCATGCACCTACAAATCGACAAATAGTAATTTTGCACGCCTGGCTACATAATTTTTGCATAGGTACGTAAACGAAAACGACGTTTTTCGGACTTCAACAATAAGCAGAAATATCAGCAAGATGCAATCTTTATTCAATGATTAGTTACGATGGATCAGGTTAATGATATTTATTATTAATTGTATAATTGCTGTTTCAAGTGAGGCCAGGCCTCCCCTGCCTCATGCCACCGATCGCCACTGGTTCTCCTGCCATTCTTAAATCTTGGGACATCCACTTGAGCGTTTTATACATATAACTTGACCTTAATTAAACGAGTAATAAAAAATAATTAGTGCTCATAACAACCGTTATCATGTATTATCTAATTTGCTACTAAAGTTTTCACATTATTCAAACACAGTTCTCTAGTAACTTCTTTTTAAAGGTTGATTCAGACCAGCGGTTGCGGGGCGGCGGCGGTGCGGATGCGGTTCGGAGACTAAATAAGCGGTTTACCGTTAGGCAAGCATTCAGACTAAATGCGGTAAGCCGACGGTGAGCTTTGGTCACTGCAGGTGTTCATAGGCGTGCATATTTCTGAGTTTGCATACACATTATTTCTATTTAAAAATGTTTGATAGTGACACAGACAGTTCTGATGAAGAATTGATTGCGGTGGCATGTGTTTTGTCCGATCACGTTAATAATAAAAGAAGATTCAGAAGGCATAATATTACTTCCACTAGATATATTGTGGGAGAGTTCCACACATTATTTAAAGACTTATTAAAAGACGAGTCCAAATTTTTTCAATATTTTCGTATGCCGATAAATAAATTTATGTTACTGGTAAATTTAATACAAGAAGATATACGAAAAAGCGACACAAACTATCAAATTGCTATTACACTAGAAGAAAGAATCTGTGCAACTTTAAGATAAGTACATTTTAGTAGATAATAAAATATTCAATTGACATCAACATTTTTATTATTTTATTAAAGGAAAAAAAGAAAAATTAAAAAACTCAAACTTATTATATTTTTAATTATAAAAAAAAATATATAACAAAAATAAATATCAAAATGAGTATAAAAAATGAACCTTACACCTTAGGGTAACAAGGTTTTTTTGATTATACAGGGTGAATCGGGAGGAATGAACCAAACTTCAGGAGTGTATTGTACACGTGAAAATAATTTTAAAAAACTCATATGTTCTTATCCGATTTTCATTTGTTAAATACCATATTCGCCTATTCTAAATTTGAATAAGTTTATGGCTTTTGTAACACTTTAATCGTACAAACTCACAAATAAATGTTAAATCACTCTCACAATACACAGTACACACTGACAGATATTATTATTACAAAATTCAAATAGTCTACTATTTGTAGGCGCTGGAAATAGAACGAAAATTAGAAAAAAATTACATTTTGGTAATTACGCCATAACTTGAAATGAATGAAAATCGGATAAGAACATATGAGTTTTTTTTAATTAGTTTCACGTGTACAATACACTCCTGAAGTTTCGTCCATTCCTCCCGACTCACCCTGTATATATTTAAAAAATTAACTCTTAAGATTCTTCATCTTCGTACTGTGACTCTGACATAATGGGCGATGTGTAGCTGTAGATTTCTGAATTAGAGTAAGATGTTGAGGGAGAATTTGAAGGTGTAGATGTGTGAGGACGGGAATTACTAGTGGAAGGTGTGTTATGCATATGTTGTAAATACTGCAGCTCCGCGTTAGAAATTACTTGGAATAATTTCATTTTTGTTTCCGCTTGAAGTACGGGGGGAAACTGCTTCACAGTACTATACATACTTAAAAATAGTTGCTTTAGGGCATCGTCTACTCCGCTTTCAGTTTTGGTTTTTTTGTTTTTCTCGCGTTCACGTAAGTACGTGACGAGGAGCTCGGAAGGCGACTGATCCTTTTGCTTTCTTTTCTTTATTAAACGCCGAACCTCTGCACTCTTTAAATTTTCGGCTTCTTCGTTTTCTTTTCTCATTTCCCTTGTGGCTTCGCCTTCCTGGTCTTCCTCTTCTTCTTTCTGTTGCTCTTCTGTCAAATCTTGGTTTTCATGAATATCCTCTACAACTACATCTTCCTGCGTATCACTAATTTCTAGAATCGAGTTTTCTCCGATTGTACCTAAAAGTACAATTTACGTATTTTTTACTTAAGGCTCCTATCTACCAGTATTTATGTAAGGTAAATCGCAAGTTCGTATTTGAGTCACAGAGACTTTATTTTTTAATAAATTTAATTTTATTTTTGTCTACAGCATTACTAAAGAGCAAAAGTATGTTATGTATGTACGAAAATATCGTTATTTTAAGAAATAATTAATTTATAGCAGTTTGAAATTGGGGAAATTATGCATTATTTTGGATGCTTATACAAGACGAATAAAATCAAAATACGATTAAATTTTACACTCAAAACATGCTGCCTTTATCGTAGATTTATGTATTTTCAACGGATTTGAATTTCAATTTACCCGAAAAGAGTAATTACTAAAATTGTGACGTTATTGGATTCACATTTTCTGTAATATTTACCAGCTATACAGTGGTGCCGCCAAGTGTCGGTAATACCTTTTTGGGTTGATATACGCTCATCGGATATTTTCTGAATCCCTTACCAGGTAGCTATTAGCGACTTTTTTACAGCTCTGGACAAAACGGAAATGTGGTGCGCTTGCTTTTTATAAATCCTAATAACTGGCCAATACATTAATATTTATTCTATTCTACTTAATTATCAATATGTTTAAATCTGTTTAGGCTTTTTGTTAACTTGTATTATTTATTAAATTTTTGTTTTACAAAAATTATCACTCTTTGGGATGCGCCGTGCTGGGGTAAGGGACGTAAGGGTTCAGTCTGCCCATCCTTGGAGCGGCTCTTGACAATAATTATTTGGTTTCGATTTTCTCGGAATTGCCATAAAACTTTTTTAAAGTTATTTATGTGAATTTCATAGCAATGAAAATCGTTATGTTTATGTGCGTAATAATATTTCTGTTTTATAAGTGTTCTTGTTTGTCTGTTATATGATAAAGTATAACTTTAATTCGAATATTTTGAAATTTTGAAAATGCGCAACGTAAGACTTATATATTCTGTTGTTTAGCGGATCGGTAATCTTCTAAATGCTGTAAATAATACCTTTTGGTTGTGTACTCTGACAGAAGGTACACTGTAGTTCCATATAGGTAATGAAAAATAATTGCTACAACAGTTACAACGTACCTAAGCCAAAAAGTGTAAACTGCGGCAAAGATCACTGAAATTCTGACTGAAAGGGGTTGTATAAATCATCATGGGTTTTATTACCGATTCCCGTAATAATCGGGGAATAGCCTTTTGCAAACTTGTTTGGGGTAAAAACATCTTTTCTGCAAAATATTATCCTCTTGCGTGGTTTCATTTACATTTTACTCGTAGTTGAAGTAACTGTGTAATTGTGTATATACGGTTTACATCACTGTGCTAAAGTGTATTTTATGTCAATATGGAAGCTCAAAAAAAAGAAAAGGCTGGTCACCGCTACGGTTCTAAAGCTAGAGCTTTTCTGAGCGTAAAACCTTATAAAAGAAAAAATAATCTGGTTAATTACAATGAAAGGTTAGTAAAACATTCACTAAATTTGAGTACTTCATAGTATACTCAGTCTCGTAAATAATTTTTGCAGTAGGAAGAAAATCGGAATAAACGATACACATACTGATAATGTATTTGATATAACGAATCGGGCTACAAACAGCGAATACATCAGGTGAGAAACCATTTATAAATTTGAAAATAAAATTATTTTCATATTAAACTGATACAAGATTAACAAAATAAAGTTGAAAATTACAATATGTTCAAATTTATTTTAGATTTGAAAGGGAAAGTAATAGTTTAGATGTGCCATCTACTAGTATGTCAAATAAGATTCCTGATGTAGATATGCACATTAATAAATCATCTGTAAGAAATAAGAAAACCACAACTGAAAGATGTGTGCTCCCAGGAAGAAGGATCGTAGATATAGACTATTTTATAAACGAACTTGTGAAAATAGGAAATCATAGTGAAGTATTTTCATGTACATTAGCAAATATGATTCCTGTGAAAGAAGTACGTCGTGGTCAAATATAACTTTTATGTGTAATATGTGTAATTATATTGGTTCTACGACAACGACAAATAGTGAAAATTTAGAAAACGGAGAAATAAATACAAATGCAGTAATTGGCGTGATGAGTGTAGGTTCTGGATATTCACATCTTGAACAATTTTGTGCTTCTATTGCGGTGCCTACAATGTCTGCGAGCACTTACGATTCCTTTCATAAAACTGTATGTGATGCTTGGGAAAAAACTGCTATTCGTGAAATGGAAGAAGCAGCTGCTGAAGAATTCAGATTAGCAGTTGAAGATGGGAGCATAGACGAACAAGGTATCCCATTAATTACGGTTGTTTGTGATGGTAGTTGGGCCAAACGTAGCTATCGAAAGAATTACAATTCTCTATCAGGTGCTGCTGCAATAGTTGGCTATAGAACAAAAAATATCATATACCTTGGCGTAAAAAACAAATTTTGTACGACATGTAAAAGATCTGAAACTTTAAACGAAACACCAAAGGAACATTCCTGTTATAAAAACTGGTCAGGTAGTTCATCAAGCATGGAAGCAGACATAATTGCTGAGGGATTCACCAAAAGTGTGGCTATGTACAATTTGAAATACAGCAAGATGATAGCAGATGGGGACAGTAGTTGTTATAAAAAAATATTGGAGATGCGACCATATAATAACGTAGTTGTACAAAAAATTGAATGCCGAAACCATCTTCTTCGAAATTTTTGCAATAAATTACAAGAAATTGGCAACAATTGTAAACTAGGACCAAAAAATCTAAGAAGGTGTTTGCAAAATAATATTGTAAAGATGAGAATTGGCGTTGCAAAAGCAATATCACATAGAAAATCTGAAAATAAGGAATTTCACCAAAAAATCCCAGTCATATTTTTGGCGAACATAAAAGTTGTGCAGCAATAGGTTGTTTTTGTAATAAAACAACACCAGATGAAAATAATTTAATAAAAGATTTCGAATTAACTGCACTTTACGAAAAAATTACAGATTGTATTAAAAATTTAGCACATCACGCTAAGAGCTTAATTTATGATGTAGATAGTAATATTGTGGAACAATTCAATTCCATCATTGCCAAATTTACTGGTGGAAAACGAATAAATTACGCTTTGCGCCGATCTTACCAAAGTCGATGTTTAGCTGCTGTAGTGTCACACAACACAAAAAGGCCGGTGTATAAAATTCATAAATTTTTAAATAATGGTGTTAGCCCTTCCAATTACATTAAGAGGTTAGAACTTAGAAATAAAAGAAAGCTTTTAAAAACAAACGAACAAAAACAAAAAAAGAAAGAGCAAAGGGCTAAACGAAAACTTAATTTCAGAAATGCAGATGAACATTACAGCGAAAAATGTGTGAAACCAGATATGACTGAAGAGGAATTTCGTCTAGTAGAGAAACAGTGGTTGGTAAATTAAAAAAAAAAACGATAAAGAAAAAGCTGACATTGAAAAAAATACGCGAACCCAAGGAGACTGCGCTTTGTGGAGGAATCTTCGTAGAAATTTATTAACAGCATCCAATTTCGGGATTGTCTGCAGACGAATGGACCACACACCCTGCGCAAATCTCGCGAAACGACTGATTTCTGAAGAAGAAAGTTTTATACCAACTGCTGCTATAAAGTGGGGCCAAACTCATGAAGCAGTTGCTATTGAAGAAGTTAGTCGTCTCTACGAAATAAATATTGAAAGGTGTGGTCTTTTTATCGACAAAGACATCGATTATCTTGGCGCCTCTCCAGACGGTTTATTTGATGACGATGGTTTAGTGGAAGTAAAATGTCCATTTTCTGCGAAGGAATTGACTCCAGAAGAAGGTATTCAGCAGAAGAAAATTACCTTTTGGAAATATGCAAATGGAACCTATAACTTAAACAAAAAACACAAATGGTATTACCAGATTCAAGGCCAGTTGCGTATTACCAAAAGAAAGCGCTGCATCTTTGGGACGTGGACGACAAAGGGTATCAAATGTGAAATAATTAATAGGGACGACGATTTCTGGAAACGTGAAATTGAATTTAAACTGAAACGTTTTTATGAGGAATGCATGTTACCTGAACTAGTCGATTCAAGAATACAACGTAATATGCCAGTTCGTGAACCACGTTTTATATTAGACGCTATTCAAAAAAGAAAGGAATCGCGAGATGCTAAAGCTGCAAAAATTAAGATAAGTTTTATATTTATAAATAACAGATAGGAACTACACAGATAATTTGTGCCTAATCTTAGTTTTAAGTTAAGAATTTATATTTTAGTTATTTTACGTGCATATACAATATAAAACGACAAACTTGCCTCAACAAACTTAGAAAATATCGAAATGGTTGTATTTAATTGACTGTAAACTAATTGTATTGTTGTTACTACTAAAACTTTTATATATTGAGATGAAATTTAATTGGTATTTACGAGTTTATTGTTAATGAAAATAGAATACATTTTTATTAATGTGGATTTAGTTCATTTAGTTGTATTGAAAAAAATTAATATAAAAAATTAGATGTAAATATTATTATTGTAGAATTCTAGTAGCTAAATATTAATTTTACAAGGAGGAAGCAAAATAGATCTTTCTCGTAAAATAATTATTAATTATTGAGAAGTTTAATAGGAATTGAAGTTTAAATACTTATATTTGTTTTCCAATGCTATAAATAAAGAATGTAGGCCAGTCGACAAGTACATTGTTAGCGGGAATAATTCCGGACAAGCTGGAATTAATTTTAATTTGTTTGATTGGGTGTCAGAAAACACATACTAACTTTGCACCCCCTGACAGGCCCGGATTTGGCCGCCATCTTGAAAAAAAGAGTAAAAAAATTAAATTTTTTTCAACATCTGTAAATTTCTCGGTTAGTATCAACTTTAGAGCAAAATTTGAGGTTATAAAAATTAAAGATAAGTAAATTCTCTACCAAAAATGTTCTATTCATTTTTGTCCTGCGACTGCCTGTTTCAAAGTTATAGGCGTCGAAATAGGGGCGCTTTTTTGGGCGTATTTTATTTTCTACTTTCACTCCAGAATTCATAGCTCCAATGGGAGACACTCGATTTTTGCGTTTAAACTTGGTATTTCCAAAGCTACCGCCAAGAATATCTGCCATCGCAGATATGCCAATTTCATAAGCATTGTGGCAATTGACTTTTTCATCTCCTACGACTCCTGTGCTGATGGACATGATGTCATGAGTAGCAGGAAAAGGTGGATGTACAGCGAACCAATCTGTAAATTTCTGGATGTCTTTTTTGTCTCTTGTTACTCGCGATGTCCTGCTATCTATGTGCTGCTCTGTGGTATGTAAAGATATATTGCAATATTTTCAATTGCTTCTGAAACGGTTGACAGAATGGGCATTGAAATAATCCATTTAGATAGAGTAGAGTCACTGATACCTCGACCATGAGTCAGGCCTCCACAACTTTTCATAGATCTGATTAAGGTCTGCTCAATTGTCATGTCGGTCCAAAGTCCTGCCCAGAACTTGTCCGAACGCCTGATGGTGAAATAGTCTTCTTTAACGAATAAGGAATATTCATTGGGATTTAACTTTTCCTTGAGATTCAACATGTCTTGAAGGTAAAGTTGGGATGCTTTTGCATGTAAGAAATGTCCGCTTGCGTGGAAAAAGGGTATCATTTTGTATGTTTGCTTTCCAAATGTAATTGCCAATTTCCAGAACTTCGGCCTCCACAAATTGCTTTACTAATGTTATCATATTAAAGTATTGAACCCATAACTGAGCAGTTGGGGCCATTGTCGCGAAGCTTATTCAAGCTGTCAGTAAACTTGCGCAACAACTTCTTGAAAGAGTCGTCTTCACTTTCATCTAAATAACTAGGGCCGTCGAGATTTACTACATGATTTTCCAGTAATGCATATTCAGCAGAAGTCAAATTTGTCTCGTTAAGTATGGTTTTTGCCAAAGCTAGGTGGGCTAGCATATGAGCTCTCAGTGCTCTCGCATACGCATGTCCAGTTAACATTTTCTCAACGAATGCGCTTGCATACGCACTATTAAACAGTTCTTTAAGTCCACTTCCATTCATTATGTAACCTGTGGCACCCATGAAAGACATCAGTAAATGGAAGCCTCCAAGTCTTACTATGACTTTATTCAGTTCAAAATCGTCCCTGCTGGATGCAATTATATCGCGTGCTTTTATGTAAAGAGGCTGGTCGAAAGTTACAAAGCAAGTGTTTTGTTTAGCTGACTTGCATTTATCTATTGCAGTAAGGAGTACAGTGTATATCGTGTTATAGCCAATATACAACACACGTTATACGGACCACTGTCTAAAACAAACTGCGCTGTGGTCGCGTCGGGTCTGGCGAATTTTACTTTTTATACAAATCCAATACAACTTCTCTGCTCTTTTAACTGACGTGCTTAGATCTTTCTTACGTTTACCTGCCATATAAATTGTATTGAAACTTGAAACTCTATAAAAGCATTTGCATTGTTTATAGAATGCCTAATAATAACCAAATTAGCAAACGCCCAAAAAGGCGCCCCTATTTCGACGCCTATAACTTTGAAACAGGCAGTCGCAGGACAAAAATGAATAGAACATTTTTTGTAGAGAATTTACTCATCTTTAATTTTGATAACCTCAAATTTTGCTCTAAAGTTGATACTAACCGAGAAATTTACAAATATTGAAAAAAATGTAATTTTTTTTACTCTTTTTTTCAAGATGGCGGCCAAATCCGGGCCTGTCAGGGGGTGCAAAGTTAGTATGTGTTTTCTGACACCCAATCAAACAGATTAAAATTAATTCCAGCTTGTCCGGAATTATTCCCGCTAACAGCCTTTTTAAACGACCTGTCGACTGGCCTAATGATTAAGTCAAATAAAATAAATTACAAATTAATCATATTACTACAAAGTTTTTTTATTTCGACGTGGTCCAAAAATTTATAAACTGCCATTTAATAAATCACATAATTTTGACATTAGCGGATGTCTCATCATAATTCAACAATAAATAAGACTCCATAATTAAATGATCAATCAAAAATCACCGTACATTATAGGTGTAAGTTTTTTTCAAAAGGAATATCTTTACCCAAACAAACGATTAACTTAAAAAAAAAAGCAAAAAGATGTACAGGGTTATCCATTTTTGACACTTTTGCTGGGTATCTCGGTAATTACTGAATATATCAAAAAACTGATGTAGGTGTCATGAGATGTTTTTGGGAGAAAATAAAAATGGTAAAAGCAGAAGTTAAAAATGTTCGCTGTTGTAGAAGATACGGGGGTAAATTGAAAAATTGGCGATTTTAGAATTGACCACTATAATCTTTATTACTAATAATAGAAGAAATTGTTTAATATAAAAGTTTCTTAGTTTGATAAGTAGAATATGAGGCCGCTTGAAAATCGTATCTACGGGGTCAGATCAAAAAGTTATCGGAGCTAACTTTCTTATTTTAAATGGCACACCCTATATATTTTTAGCCAAAAAATATGCATTTTTAATTCTCGTTTCAAACATATAACACACAATATATTTTATTATTTAAATAAGTGAATAGTTTCAATTTTTATATTAAATCAGTAGTAGGCCGTGCATTATGAATTAAGAAACCGAAATAAAAGATCTTCATTTTTCGTAAAAAAAATAATTATTGTTAGTTATTAAAGTAAAATAACTTGCATCTAAAATAATTTTGGTACAAAAATAGGAAAATTCTTTTGTAAGTCATCGGCAAAATTGAAGTCCTATTTCGCAATTTCCGCGGGATTTCAGTATTGTGTCAAGTCTACTTTATATGGAAAGTATTAAAATTATTTTTTACGAAAAATGGGATCTTTTATTTCGGTTTCTTAGTTCATAATGCACGGCCTACTACTGATTTAATATAAAAATTGAAACTATTCACTTATTTAAATAATAAAGTATATTGTGTGTTATATGTTTGAAACGAGAATTAAAAATGCATATTTTTTGGCTAAAAATATATAGGGTGTGCCATTTAAAATAAGAAAGTTAGCTCCGATAACTTTTTGACCTGACCCCGTAGATGCGATTTTCAAGCGGCCTCATATTCTACTTAGCAAACTAAGAAACTTTTATATTAAACAATTTCTTCTATTATTAGTAATAAGATTATAGTGGTCAATTCTAAAATCGCCAATTTTTCAATTTACCCCCGTATCTTCTATAAGAGCGAATATTTTTAAATTCTGCTTTTACCATTTTTATTTTCTCCCAAAAACATCTCATGACACCTACATCAGTTTTTTGATATATTCAATAATTACCGAGATACCCAGCAAAAGTGTCAAAAATGGATAACCCTGTACTGTAAGTAACTAGCATGTTATGCAGTGCATATAACTGATGAACAGATATGGCTTAGCACCCTTATTTATGACATACGTCACAGTTTAAATCCCTCCCATCATATTTGCTGTTTCACTGGCCTCCTTGTCTTCAACGAAGGACGCTTCAACTAGAGAAGCCCCTTAAGAAAAACCGGCAATAAAGTATAATAAAAAAAATTTAAATATCTTAAAAAACAGATTCTGTTAATAATAATAGTTCTTACTTTCTATCTCGTAGGTATGGTATCAGGAACTCCAATATGTTAGCGTATTTATAAGGTTTAATAGCTATGCATTCCTGTCCACTTTTTGTTTTCTTTTCTCTTAGAAACTTTCTATATGCGTCCCTTATATTACCCCACTTCTTTTTACATGTTTCACCTAAAAAATATTTATTATTTACAGATATTTGGCAATCGGCGATTCGTTTAAAACAATTGCATTTAGTTATAGACTGGGACATTCAACTGTGCAAGATATAGTATACGTCACAGTTTAAATCCCTCCCATCATATTTGCTGTTTCACTGGCCTCCTTGTCTTCAACGAAGGACGCTTCAACTAGAGAAGCCTCTTAAGAAAAACCGGCAATAAAGTATAATAAAAAAATTTAAATATCTTAAAAAACAGATTCTGTTAATAATAATAGTTCTTACTTTCTATCTCGTAGGTATGGTATCAGGAACTCCAATATGTTAGCGTATTTATAAGGTTTAATAGCTATGCATTCCTGTCCACTTTTTGTTTTCTTTTCTCTTAGAAACTTTCTATATGCGTCCCTTATATTACCCCACTTCTTTTTACATGTTTCACCTAAAAAATATTTATTATTTACAGATATTTGGCAACCGGCGATTCGTTTAACACAATTGCATTTAGTTATAGACTGGGACATTCAACTGTGCAAGATATAGTTCATCAAGTATGTCGTTCTATTTCTAAAATCTTGAGTCCAGTTGTAATACCTACACCAACGAAGGACATTTCGAAAGCCGCCGCGGACGGATTTAAAAATCAGTGGAATTTTCCAAATTGCGTTGGTGCAATTGATGGAAAACATGTGACGATTCAGTGTCTAAAAAGGAGTGGTTCGTTGTACTTCTATTACAAAAAAACATTTTCTGTGTACTTACAGCGATTACAGGCCCAAATTATAAATTTATTGCTATTGACATAGGAGCATTTGGAAAAAATAGTGATGGGGGAATATTTTCAAATAGTGTTCTAGGCAAAGCGTTCAATAGAGGCGAACTAAATATTCCAGAAGACAACTTTCTTCCAAACAGTGAAATAAAAATTCCGCATGTACTAGTTGGTGATGAGGCTTTTCCACTTAAAAATAATTTATTACGTCCTTTTCCTGGGACACAATAATTAGATACTGAGAAAAGGGTCTTTAATTATAGATTATCTAGAGCTCGACGAGTAGTGGAAAATTATTTTGGAATATTGTCCCAAAAATGGCGAATTTACAATCGGAGGATACAGTTGGCTCCAGAGAATGTTGATATGGTGATAATAGCAACGTGTTGCCTTCACAATTTTTTAATTGATGGTGATACAGCTTCTTCTATAGAATCGAATACTTTTCCGAATGGAAATGTCCAGTCTATACCAAAACAAGGCAGTAGATCTTCTACAGTTGCTTTTAATGTTAGGGATAAATTCAAAAATTACTTTAATTCACCTGAAGGGGAATTACCATATCAACTTCAGATGATACAGCGTGGGCGGTAACTTGATTGTATTTATTTATTTAAAATACATTGTTTGTGCAATTGCAACTGATTTGTAGTGTAATATTGTGATTATAAAATGTAATTTACATTTTTAATGTATTTTTTTTGTCTTACGCCAAAAGTGTGTATTACGACATAGTTAACAAAATTTAAAAACTATGAAAAATTGCGTTACATAACTTTTGCTTAGTATAAAATGCAATAAATGCATGCGAAGTGTGTTATATCAAAGATCTTTATAAACCTTTTTATCGTAAAGATTACAGGTTTAGTAAAACTAATGAAACAGTTCTAGGTACTTTTGTTTTAATTTTATTTGAAATAATTACTTAATTGACGTATTCAATTTTATTGCGATTTCTTGCCAGATTTTGGTATTTGAATATGCTGGCATACTTAAATCATAGAGTTCTTTATATTCGGCCACGTGCTCGATTAACTGTCATTTTAGCGTGTCTTCCAAAAATAAAACTGCACTGCACTGAAGTCTGTTACTTCACTCTATCGAACCGCACGGATTCCGGAAAAAAATCAGTCTCCTATCGTTAAAAACCGCACCGGTCGGATACCGTGGGCTCGCCGGCAGTATAAATCAGCACATTTAAAAGCCCAGAATCGTTCCATGTGCGGTACCGCACCGGTTCCGGAACCGGACCGCAACCGCTCCGCATCCGCTGGTCTGAATCAAGCATAAAACTTACCGCACACTTATTTTCGGAAAAGTAGTTTAAAAACTAGTCACTTTAATATTTGAAGGGTCCAGGGGAAAAACATGTTTAGTCATAATTACGTGATTACTCAGTTGAAGCATTTTAAAGGTATGAGACTTTTTGCAGACGGTTATAAAGCAACTCCTCTATTCTGCTGTGATAGTTAGCTTCCATATTTAATTTTAATTGATTCAGTAAACACGATATGACCGAAGTGCATATGTTCTGCATGCATTTAATGTTAGACTACTGTAAACCGTAAAACTGCACCAAGAGTCCAGGACTTACCATTTTCTTGCTCGTTATCATAAACAAAGGAGGCTTGATAAACAAAAATTTAATGTCCGAAGGTAGATCAATACAATAATAAACATACTTAAAACTAAACAAAAAAACCATAACTAAAAATAAAAGGATTATGATATTAGGTTATGAAAATTAAACATTATTAAGCAAATCATACTGTTTACAACAATATTTTGTTATTTATGTGGTAACGCCAGAAATATTCAGCAGTTTCATCGCCGCAAAACCTTTTGAAGAATTGAAAGTTTTCGTATTTGTCGGCAGAGATTGGAAGGAAACCTGGGAGAAAATACATTAATTTTTAATAATACATAAATTCTTAAATCTGAGTTAATATAAACTTACCGTCATATAAATGCTGTGGCAATAGGAATTCATTTGGGCGTAGCTGCTGATGTGGTTTTGAACCTTTCCTTTTAGGGGGTTTGATCGAATCACTAAACCATTGTAAGCAATCATGTAGCGTATAATAACAGGATGTTCCTGGGAAATATCAATCAATCTGACGGGTCTTGATTGAAATGGTAGCTTCTTTTTATAGAGGGTCTCTAAGTGAAAGGTCCAACTTCGGAAGAAACTCTGATCAACTTGAACTACTTCGAAGGCAGATGGCTTTACCCGTGCATTCTTAAAGACTTCCAGCCACTCATGTGGATGTTCCACCCTCGTTCTTTGATTCACGGGGCCAATGTTCCTGTCACATTCCAGGTATGAGTGCCCCCTTATGGAAAATGCCATTTTCACTGATGTCAATTTACGCTGTTCGTATACCAAGTGGTGCAAAAAACGGAACATGATCAGAATAAAATTAAATTTTGACGGCACAGCTGATATTTTTAGCCTCTTTCGAAATTCAGTGCCAAATGCGTAATCTGAGTCGGTAAAATGTTTCCCGCCTATTTTACTAGATGAATTTGCTTTAAAATTTTTCCTTTTTATAGCAGCTAACCATTTTCTCTTTAATATAGCATTTTTTGGAAAACTACAATTAATAATTTGTTATTCAAAAGTTCACTTTAGTTTAGTAAATCACAATGTAAGAATTATTACCTATGAAACGGTATTCCACTTTCTTTCCTGAATGTTTCGCGACAACCACATGCCGAACAAAAATGTACCATGGTTCAAAAGAAAAAACTTCAGCCTTCACTATCCACTAATTTTCGTAAATAAATTGTGAAAGAAATGCCTCAAATATTAATTTTCGAACGTTCGAATTGCTATAAGATCCGCACACGTGTTAGCGCTTTAACCACACTAATCGGTGCATCTCTCTCGGGCGCTTACTACGGTTGTTGGCGCTGTTCCTCTCTCTCACTCTAGCATCGGTCCACTTTACTCTGTTATGTGTATGGTCGTGCGTAGGTAATCCGTACCGGTATGCTTTTTCCTCTCGGGACATTGTTCGTAGAAGACGATACATCTTGCGTCCCCATACCTTCTGTAACAGATAATTTAACAATTCTTAATTATAAATCAGCTTTTTCTTATACCACTAAATAATATTAAAATTTGAACGCTGTCGAAATTAGCGTACTATTCACCAGGCGCGGCTCGTAACCTATATTTTTGGCTGTTCTGCATTAAAAAGAATAAAGAAGTAATAATAATAACAATAATAATAAGACACAGGGAAAATAGAATAAAACATTTTTCAAATTACAATGACAGCCAATCCTTAAACACGTCGTTCCTTAAATATACATATGCCTATGTGACCAAGGGGAGGGCGTGTGACGGTGATGCGTCAGGTGAGACGATCATGTGTCAGGCTTGGCGGTTATTATGTCAGAAGTGATAGTTATGATAAAATTTTACCAACAAACCTTGATTTCAGTTCTGTAAATAACAATACTTGTAATAATTAAATACATGGATAGTTAGTATTTATGCATTAATTTATAAACCCACGCAATATTTTTAAACTTGTAAAGCCTACTAGTGGCTATTATTGGAGTTTCTAACTTGCAAAGAATCCCATTTTTAATAATAATGTCGGTATCTGGTTTTGTAGGCCATAGGAAGAATTGTCCAGAACGATGCATAAATTTAATAGTTAGGTCGCCTCCAGCAGAGTTTGTTATTAATCCAGAATACCAAATCTCGTTGTATATGGCTGCTATCCAGTCACCTTCTGCAAAATTATCCATACTTTCACCTAGGTTTCCATTTTCCCTTGAAGCCAGACTTGGCACAGTAGTTCATTCTCCGATTCGTCAGTTTTAGATACTAGAGAAAGAGAGGTTAAGGAGAATTCTACATATACCAATAAACAATAGCTACAACCACTAAGAAGTAAATATATATAAAGGATACCAGGATAAGTTATTCTGAATGAGTACAATTTTGGAGACAGGGCATGATGGTTACATTCCAAGAGGTTTCTACATTCCAGGCATGAGAGTTCCCTCATATTCAAATTACTTTGGCGATTAGATGTCCAAGTAAGTTGATGAATTTTTATTGTATTTGGGAGAGGTTTAAGAGCTTTACCTTCCAATAATTCGTCAACTTTTAAAATATTGTTGTCGTCTATTACAAAAACTTTGGTTTTCAAGGTGTCCAAGCAATTCTTGAAGGAATCTAAAGAATCGATGTCAGTGCCATGGGCAACAGGGGTGTCTGCTGTTCTTGTTACCAATCCACCTACACCGTCTGCTACGCTTTTCCCATGACCGCACTCACTAAAGTTCCAACTGGCAGTCACGAGATCAAATTTCTTGCAAAATTCTGTGAAAAGATAAAAGTTCGTTTTGTTCCGATATTGGGTTGTAGGACCGTCACTGATAAAATGTGGACTACGTAAAAAAGGAAACTTCGTTTTGATTAATTCAAGCACTGGCAGTAGATGGGCCCATACTGCAGATGGGTCGTGTCGCAAGGAATTAGAAATACTACAAAAAGTTATACAGTTTGCCTGAGCAGCATCACTCTCTTTAAAATAAAACGCACCAGTATGTACTGTTATCTGCCGTTTTGATGCTCCAAAGTGCACTCTGTATTTCGTTCGTGCTTTTGAGTACATAATTTTCGGAAAAATCAATAATAATGCAGATTTCTTCAGAAGACATAACTCCCTTAATTTGCTTTCCAAATGAAATTTGATGGAACACTCTGTAAGAATGCTGTAAAATCTTTGGGATTTCCTGTTCACAAATGTTTACGAGTTCACACACTGTAGTTGGAATTTTCCGTTTAGCAGTGATCTTCACCTGCGTTTCCTTTTCTTTTATTGTACGTGTTTCGGTTCTGGTTTCCCTTCCTTTTCAAATTATCTTTTATGTGCAATTATGTGTTATTTTAGCATTCAAAATAAAACATGTTAGCAAAACAAACTTTTATTATGTTTTTTGTAAACAGAATTTATTGGTATAATATAATAATTTACTCTTGTACAGCTTTATTTTGGAGTATTTTTTCTAGCAGTTGTACCTTCGGCTTTTCTACTTCTAGTTTTTCTCGTTACAACTGAATAAATTCCTCATGACGTTTTCGGCGTTTAATATATTGTTCTCTCCTTGCTTCAATATATTCTCTTTTCAATCGTTTCCAAGACATTTTTTTTTGTTTTTCATGACGGATCCCTTTCAATATTAGGCGAACTTGAGTGTGATGGCAGATTCCTTTCAACATTAGTACTTGAGCCTGATGGCAGATTATCATCTATATTGTCATCGGTAGTGCTGCATAAATCGGATGAATTTAACTACATGGATTAGAGGGTTTATCACCTAAAATTTCATCCATCAAATCAAAAAATTGGAACTTGGAAGGTCCTTGCCCTGTTCTTTGTTTTGTATCTTTGGCATTTGAATAGCTTAAGTGGTCGACCAAGTCTAGAAGTTCACCGACCCACGTACAGTTAGTCCTTCGTTCCAAAGTACAATGAATGTTTCTGTAAAAACACTGGTTAGTGCTACATAATAGGCGGCGATGCCCGATATTCGCAACCTCTGTGTTGGCATACAATTAATTGTTGTGTTTAATATAGACCTTTCTATCACCAAATTTCGTTGAAGCGGCTTTTTGCAATTTATGCAGTTAAAACATTCTGTTAGGCATCTAGCGCATATTTTGTTCCCCGACGTGCAGGTGTATAAATTTTCGAGATAATTGCCGTTAAAGTTTTAAAACAAAAATCTAATAACAATCGAGAGTTCCAAGTTTTAATAAAAAAATCAAGTAGCCATGTAACAATTGACAGCGTTAAAATTATGACAGTTCTTTATCAGTTTGTTTATCTGTTTTTATTGTGGGCTTTTTTACGTGTTTTCGATTTTTCATTACTATTATGTACAATATCTTCCAAATAGAAAAATACAATATCACACTTTTTTATCATATTTGGTCGAAGAATTTCATGCTTTTTCCAAATTCACCATAAAAAATTAGGGTTTCCATTTAAAAAAATTATCGCTTACGTCATAACTCAAAAACAAAAGACGATCTTTAAGTGACGATTACAGTAAAACATGTCTCATTTAAGATAAAAATTGACGTGTTCGAGGATTTTCTTCAAAAACGTTTAATAAACGATTTATTGCGATAGTTCCAGACTTTACACTCGCACTGTATATACACAAATACGATACAATAGACACGCAATATATATACACAAATGAAGGATGAAATGGTTATAAGCGGGTAAAGAAAATGTACACAGGGAAATAAGTTATTGTTCCATTAGGAATTCACACTATGTTCGTAAAGCACTAGCTCCGGCGGTCGTGGTACGTCCACGAGTGAGTGTCAGCGACGGCGGTCCTCGGTGGATGGCGGCGGTGTGAGCGGTCCTGGGTGGATGTCAGCAGCGTGACGGTCCTCGATAGATGTCAGCGGCGTCACCTGGTCTATTGTCTTTATACAGCTTAATATTCCTTCCCTGCCTATTCAGGTAATTTTGCACGAGGTCCTTTATATCGCCCTTGTCTAAAGGAAACCCCCCACTCCGCAGCAAATAGAATTGTTTCAGCAATTGCACCTTCTTCGGTTTTTTGTAATGCTGTTTAACCTCCATATTTCTTCATATTAATTTTTTTTATCTTTCGCCATAGTGTAGATTTTGAAATGTTGTAATATTCGGCCGCTTCTGGTAACGTTTTTCTTTCTGATTTAACATCTTCGATGGCATTTTCTAATTCCTCTTTAGAAAAATCGTGATATTTCCTCTTGCCTAGAGTGCGTTTATATTTGTTTGGCATGTTTCAAGTCACCCAAAAACTGTAACAAAAAAAATAAACGAGGTTGTAAAACTTGTTTGGGTGCACTGGTTTTTAAATAAGGTTATGTAGTGCTGGATAAAGGTCTATGCCACAAATAAAAAAATATTACATGTAAAAAGGTTTTAACAGTTTGTGCAACGGAACAAAAAGTAAACAGGGTATAAAAATAATATTTTTCTTACCTTAATCTTTCTGAATTTTTTTCGGCCAAAAACCTTGCAGAAAGCACCAAAACAATCAACATCCATTTAACTACCGATAATGTAGATACCCACTTGATTTTTTTTGCGCTTTCACAAGTCACCGCGAGAGCGTACCATGTACATATTCAATAAAGGGCGCGCGCGTTTCAAGTCACACCACGATTTCAAGTCACCCAATTCCACGGTATAAGAAGAGTTTCAGGTATAAAAACATATATACAATGGCATTAACAATAATGTAATTACAAATTAAATTTCTTTTAGCATTGTTCTTATGGCCGCCTGCGATGCGCAGTATAGATTTACCTTGGTGGATATAGGAGCAGCGGGATCTAATCACGATGGCAGTGTATTTCATCAATCGTTATTTGGGAGTGCCATATTGCAAGAAGATGAAAATACACCGCCGCTTCCTAAGGAAAACAGTTTGCCAGGCACAGAAGTAGTAATGCCCTACTTTTTTGTTGCCGACCAGGCTTTCCCGTTGCATCGGCGTATTATGCGGCCCTACCCAGGAGAAAATTTAGGCGACACTAAAACCATTTTCAACTATAGACTCTCACGGGCACGTCGAACCATTGAAAATACGTTTGGGATATTTGCTCGGCGTTGGAGACTGTTTCGAGGCCCCGTAATAGCAGATATAGACAACTGCATATTATTTGTAAAAGCAGCAGTTGTTTTACATAATTATATTCAAAGTACAATGAACGGCGATAGTCACGAAGGGGCATCACAGAGTGAAGGCTGTTTGAGGTCCGTTGGGCGGGTAGGGTCAAACAACGCTGCTGCTGCTGTCAAACGTAACCGGGATGCATTGGCAGATTATTTTACCACTGATGTTGGTAGTGTACCTTGGCAGCTAAATTCGGTATATCGTGGGTCATTACCCCCAAATTATCAGTAATTTATGAACTTTTATTATTTTTCGGTTTTGCCATTGTTCAGGTATCTTTCCTTCTTCTAATATCTTGTTGAATAATGTATGTTGGTGAGAGTTAATAAATATATAAAAAACTTTGAAATGTAGCAATTTCTGTTATTATAAATCAGGTTGTCCTAATGTCATAGGTATGTATATACAGGACTCACGGCCAAAGTTTGCCCCAAGGTCGGGTGCGCATTCGTCTAATATTGTGAATTTGAGGTGACACATTACTACCTGTAGTTACGCACTTTCTTATACAACGCCACTGGGAAAGCATCACAAAGCATTTGGCTATTGTTTAGATGCCGAATGCACGAACTTTATCTGCGCCATCCGAAGTAATCTTTCACCGTGCGTGCTGTAATTACGTTTAAATGTTTTAAGACTAAACTGGTATTAATGAGTCACCAATAAATAATAGTTCAGCTTCTAAAGATTTAACCCCGACTCAGATAATTTTTAGATTCCATTAGATACTTATTTTAATTACAATTTAATGCCACTTACTTTATTTGAAGCTTCAAGAAGATTGGCTTTAAATCTTTAAGACTAAACTGGTATTGATTCATACATAAACAATCTGTGGTATTTAAGAAGTATTTATCTTAAAAATATAAAAAAATTTTCAATCAAATAAAATTTCCATGATGGCCCTCTGCCTTCGTTTCCTTTCCTCTGTGGGAAAGGATTTTAAGGTGAGTGCCACCGTCCTCCCAAAGGAAAACTCTGGATCAATCAGCTCCAGGTTATTGGAGCTGCTATTCGCCTTGACTACTGCTCCCTGAAAACTCTCCAGAGCAGATTTCAGGCAGTCCTGCAACTCAGTCGAATTTCTTTTTCTTTTTTGCCTTGGAGAAGGTAACGGCCGTTGCGAACTGCCTGGAGAAGGTGCCGGGCTTGACACAGCCGAACTGCAGCTTTTCGATGTTGTCGACTGTTCCTCTACGCAGACGGATACCGAATCCCAAGGATGAACTACTTCCTCTGAAGTACTGGTATCCTCCGCATCCTCGCCATCTGGTATACCATCCACTGCGGTATCTGGTTCCACGGCTTCTGCAATTTTCTTAATATTGCTTGCCGTTCTATAAATAAAGTTTTTTATAGTTTTATGTTTTAAAAAACAATATAGTAACACTTACTTCCGCTGCTGCACGTAGGGGCGCGAAAACTTCATCTTCAAGTACAAGGTGGTCCAAATTGGACACTTTTGATAGGAAACACCAATTTCTAGAGGAGATAGAAAAAAACTAACCTACATGTTACGAGCTCGATTTTTGTGAGAAAGTGAATGCCGAAAACCGCACATCGATATCTTGAACTGTTTAGAAGATATAGGGTGGTTTCAATTTTGTGCATTTTCTACCAACCCCCGTAACTTATTTATTTATGAATATTTTTTGTTTCTGTAAAAACATTCTTAATGCACTTTTTTTAAAGGAATCCAATGGTGTCCCAAGTTTTTTTGTAAAAAGAATGGTTTTGAAGATATGACATAAACTTCTATTTTTTCTTATGGACTACCCTATATATTTTTGCATATTCTTTTTCTAAATATATAAAATACTTGCTACTTTGCTTTTTAAACATGTATTTTATAACAGCTGTAAGTTTATTTAGTTTTATTGTTCAACATGGCACTCCAGATTAACAAAATTCATCTATAGTATTTTAGAAACAGCAATAAGAAAAAATACAAGTTTATGTCATAGCTTCAAAACCATTCTTTTTACAAAAAAACTTGGGACACCATTGGATTCCTTTAAAAAAAGTGCCTTAAGAATGTTTTTACAGAAACAAAAAATATTCATAAATAAATAAGTTACGGGGGTGGGTCAATAATGCACAAAATTGAAAACCACCCTATATCTTCTAAACAGTTCAAGATGTCGATGTGCGGTTTTCGGCATTCACTTTCTCACAAAAATCGAGCTCGTAACATGTAGGTTAGTTTTTTTCTATCTCCTCTAGAAATTGGTGTTTCCTATCAAAAGTGTCCAATTTGGACCACCTTGTACAGCTCGCTGCATTGGTTGCCAATTGGTAGCCCCTCTGCTCCCGAGTGCTGCACTGCACGTAGCTTCCGGACCTCAGTGGCATATCTGTTCCTGAGGACCGTCCAGCGTTGCTCGCATACTTCGACTATCGAAAACATTTGGTCACTGTTAGTAGTTGCTTTAATATTAATTAAATTTGTCAAGTTACTTTACCTGTACAACTTAAAACGTCTGCGATGGTGTTCCATGCATTGGTTTTTGCTAACTTATCCTTGTACATTTTTGCTTGCTTGTTCCATAAATGTGGAAACTTTTGTACCATGTCTATGAGTGTCTCGTCACTTTCATCCATTATATTTACAAACCTAACCTAACCTAACTTCAAAATAACAATATAAAACGTGTCCAAACACTAACACACAATCACTAATAACTATAAAATAAAAAGTAATCCACTAACACAATCACTAATATATACAAGAAAAAGTCTAAAAAAGCATAAAACTCGACCAACACACAATCTTAAACGCAACTCACGCTTTCAACAGTACCGCACACCTCCGAACCAAATTGAAAAATGGCAATTTCCGGGATGCGCGAACAAAACAAATGTTGACGTGTTTCCCCGTCGGTTGGTACCAATTTTGCCAACGATAATGGACGCATGCGCAATAGTTAAGTTAAATACTCTTGTATAAACGCTTGCCATAATTGTTAGTTGTTGGTTCTTAGTTGTTAGTTGTTAATTGTTAATGCTTAATGACTGTAGGTATAAACCAACCTTGAATGATACTCAAGTAATTTTTCAGGAAGTCTTTGATCTTCCGCTATCTGCTTAAAATGATGGCACTAACATTGGTCTTCTTTATGAACGTGAAATCCGATATTTTTTTTTAATCAGTAGCTCTCTGTAAGATATTGTAGAAATTGTTTTCTGATTTAATTCTGAGCAGTGCTCTTTGTACAGTGCGTACATCTTTTCTTTATTTAATATTGATTCTAGATACTCTTTTTTCACACACCGACACCAATGTGCCGGCGGAATGAATCGATGTGATTTTCAGCAAATTTCATTACGTCATCCTTATGTTTCACTCCTGGAATGTGCTTGCCGCGATTATCGGGAGAAGGAATTTCAGCTATATTGCGGTGCGCTTTTTCTAAAGCCGTTCTCATCATCTTTTCAGAGATATCCAGTATTTGTAATAAAAAACTGTTTGCAGACTTGATTTTTCTTGTCATTATATTTTAAAGAGTACATAACAGAAAACTGCCTTCTTGAATTTATTGCACGACCTGTAACAGACTTTTGGCGCATAACATTTCCCACAATAAAATCACGCTTACTATTCAAATCGCCAAGTTTCCAGAAAGCACTAGAAATTTGTGATTTACCTTCATCAGGTATTGCAGGGTGGCATTTGCGTAAACATTTACATTCTGTTCCTAAATTTCTTGATTTTCGTTCTAGTCTGATTTTATTTGACGTGACAATATGCGTTGGACTCCATATCACTCAGAGAAGAGTAATCTTGTGTGCTAATCTGGAATGGTCTATACTCTTCTGTTTGTTCTAAAAGCACCCCACTGTTATGCACCATTTTGAGGAGTAATTGTTGCCAAAACCGTATTTCCTCCACACAATTTGAACCATATACGTGCTCAAAATAATTAAGAGCAAAGAGCTTTCTAAATGCTCTGCGGAACTGAATGGGCGTGGGGTTTCTGCAGGAACCACAACTGCTACGGATTTTTCCAAAATAGTTTTCCGAACAATCTTGGTTTAACCTTCTTGTAAAAATATGGGTATAACCCTTTGCTTTTAAATCTCTCCATAATTCCAAAGATGCCATTATGGTTAATTTCCATCCAAAAATAAATTTTAATCTGTTGTTACATTTTTGCCATGCGTATCCATAATAAACTAAATCATTAAATAATTGTAACATACTTGTCAAAAAGTCTGTTTGTTTTGGTATACCCATAAATGCCCCGTTGAAATCTTTTGCCCCTGAAAACCTGCTGCTATTAAATATATCAAACAATGTATCCATTTTTTGCCACAAAAGATGCTGTGGCTGTGGCTGAACCCGGTAATTTTCCAAAAGAAATATACGTATTTAATGCTACTGCAACAGAATTGCTGAACACCTGACTTGCAAATTTTACCTTCATCTTCTGGAACCCGTTATGATACATGTGAACATCCGTAAGTTTTGGGAGTAACCGGTAGTTCTGCTTTTTATCATTTTCATCAGTGGCGTTGCGTAACTATATTATTAGGCAGTGCGCGTATATAAAATATTGAAATAGCGCCGCAGGCAAAAATTTTTTTAACAAGTGGGCGTGGCCTATTTAGACGGGTTTTATTTTACTTGAATGATTTTAGGGTAGCATAAAAAATTACAAAATTTAATTTTTTATAAATGATTTTATTGCATCAAAATTTTCATGTTTCTTAATTTTCTCACTTACATGGTTTAAATCCGTGACTCCCATTTTTGTCCAAGAGTGTTCACCTCTATACAATAAACAAGGGAAACAGAACACCGCATTTTTGATATCACACGCACAAAGCCACATATGTTTATCATAAAGCTTCTTATTAAATTTCCTGGTAAATTGTCGATTTTTACTTTTCACTTGAAGTTGTAAATTGATTTCAGGTGTGGGCCTGCCCAATTTTTGTATTACAATTTTATCTTCGAGGGTTAATGTCGAGAAAGGGTTGTTCAACAAATTTTGAACCGAGTTGGCCATAATGTAATGTTAAACTTTTAAAACACACCACCAAACGACGCAAGGACGGTAACAAAAACTACGCTACAGCCGTACAGCGCATAAAAATAAACGGCGTTCGCTGCAAGAAAGTGCACCGCCTGTGACGTTGCTTATGACAACTCAGTATGCAGTTTTATCTCAAATACCGCAAATAAGTCGCCAAATGCATAATGCGCATGTCCATATCGTGCACTGAAACAGGAAGAACCCCTTTGAGTCAGTTTTATTGGTCGAAGGTCGAAGCGCTTCTGAATCGCACATCGAAGACATGTTAGAGATAGGGACGGAATTATTAATAGAGATGCGAGCGGGTCAGTAAACTTAGTGGTGGAAATACGAAATATGTAATATAACATATTTTAATAATTTAAAATTTAATAATTAACGGGTGCATGACTTGTAGGTAGTGCGCGCGTACGTGTGCACTTTAACACCAAACGCCACTGATTTTCATGTACCTCATCCAAATAATATTTTTTAGTAACTCCCTCGCTAAAATGGAAGTGGTACTGGATAAAATTGTCCCGATTTTAATAAATGAGGCATGTCGAACATGTAATATATTTTGGCCTTGTCCCCTATAAAAAACGGTCGTTTCTCGGAAATATCTAGTTTTTTAACTAGATTAATGAAATTTTACCCTTGATCGCTAGTTACAGCTTTAACATTTAGGCCAATATCTTGCAGTTGTCTTATTCCTTCGAACAGGATATCTTATACATCAGATGCTCGGCATGATGATTTTACCAAAAAATAAGCAATTGGTTGCTTCCAATTTGCATTTATACCGCGTGCCATTAATACCAAATCATCTGGTGCAGGTTCCGATTTAGCTCCCACTCCGTTGAAGCCAATAATTTTATCACTGCCGATACAATAAAATAAATGCGTTTTTAACGACATTTCGTATAAACATAATATGCAATCTCTTGCTTCGTCTTTCAACAAATCTACTTTTAGTTTTAAACAACCGAAAGTAAAATTTGAAAACCCCTCCTCTATGCGCCACGTATTCGAGATTAAGCATAAAGTGGATTTTGATGGTAGACGTAGGATTTTTGCCAAGAAATTGTACACTTTTGGTCCCAAAAAATAAATTGTTAAAGCGTACTGTTTGTACTCCTTCGTATATCTAGAACCCCTCGGAGATTTATTTAGCTATTCCATTTTTGTTTTAACAAAATTGCTAAATGCTGCAGAATAATTTTCTGCCAAAAAATCCGCTACGTTAACAAACGTTATTTTTGGCTGGCCTTCAGTTTTAGAATATTTTAGTTTGCATTCTATTCTCCTAACTTTACACCTTAATTTAACCTTCCTAGGTGTGCTTTCTGACAAGTTTTGGAGAGTTTGAACCGATGTACCTAGAAAGAGAACAAATATATCAAAATCAAAATACATCCCAATACTTTAAAACATAATAAAATAATAATATGCTGATATACCGCCGCATTATCACTTGACATGCTATCACTGCCATCTAAAAGAAAATTGATGTTATATTTATCATGAAAAATAAACAGTTACGCATGCCTGATATGTTATACTACCTCGGTCCCATAATATTTGCTATATTTGAGAATTTTACCAATTATGGAAACCATGCAATCAGTTATAATTTTATGCGAAAATTAATAATCACTACATGAAATGCATGTTTCCTTTGTGTTGAACTTATTGATATAGCTTTACATAAAATATTAAAATTTTGAAATGCGACAAACTGTAAGGTCGAATGTGGCAATTTTTATGATACAGAGGTAGTAATAATTATTTAACGGTAAATAGCTTACGATATGAAGTTGAAACGAATTCCTCTGCGGGTGTACCCTCCATAGGGTACACCTATGGAGGGTACACCCGCAGAGGAATTCCATAGCTATATCTTTCATAGGTGTATCCTCCAGGCACGAGTCGGCAACGCGGTGCTCCAAGGTGTCCGCGAAGCAATTTTTAAGTGCCCGCCGTTCAAATATCTAAATTCTAAATTTTAGATATTTGAACAACAAACACTCGTAGTTGTAATGAATAATTTTAGTTCAAAACCAAGGCCCGCTGAATTAATATTGCATATAAGGCCTGTCCACTTCATTTAGCCAAGACGCAATTAGAAAGGACGATAGCGCCGTTTGAGGTGAACTATACATTTCTTCCTTAAAAAATGTATAGTTTACCGCAAATGGCGTCATCGTCCTTTCTAATTGCGTCTTGGCTGAATGAAGTGGACAGGCCTTATATGCAATATTAATTTAGCGGGCCTTGGTAAAAACTGAATCTTAGCGAAATCTAGATAACACTAGATGACTAGATGAATCAATTTTCTACTACTAGAAATATCTGATTCCACATATAGTGAACTATTTTCTGTTCCCAGTATCTTCGTGTATTTGCATGTTTAAATATTACCCCCCCCCCCTTCTCTTCATGCCACGGTGCCCGCCGAACACCCATATTTCTGAAATATGCCTCCCTAGTGAAATACGTTGCCGAACCCTGCTCCAGAGGGATGTCTTCCACATCATCTGCTGTTATTTTTATCATTTTTAACTTCCTCTACTATTAAAAATTATTCTGACACTACGCAAGCAGTAAAAAAGAATCCTATTGATTATTTTGAAAGAAAAAATCTCACTAACATTTTCAATTAAACAATGTTGGCACGGTTTTTCTTTTTAGTCTGTTGCCTTGCACACCTGCGAACATGTGTTTTTCAAAATGCTCGCTACACATTGTTAAACGATTGTAGCACTGTACAGATATGTAATCGTACACTCTCTGATTTTTCACTTTTTGTTTCCATTCTAAGCATCTGTAAGAATTTATCTCTTTAGCATTAATAAACTATTCGAAATATTCTAGTAATACTGGTTTTCATTATCAACATGTTCCCATGCCTCTTTCAAAATATTGCTAGTCGAATTTTCTTGGGTACAGCTTGAAGTTTGAACAGTATTTTCATGATACGGTGTACTGAAATGTGGTGAACTGCAATATGAATAATCGGCAGATCTTGAAGAACATCTAGAGTACCGCGTGGGGGGAGATGGTGCTGATACTGAAATATTTGAAGAAATTCTTACAGGAGCTATACTTTACAACCTATATTTTGTTAAGATTGACTGTATCTCCGACATTGCATTTATGGCATCTACTTCTACCAACTTTCGTAGGGAAGATGCTACAAAACTCCCAAATGCTTTGTATTCGTCTGCGACAATAGATTCATTTTCAGTTTTAGTACATTTAATAATTTCTTTTAAAGCCGTTGTATATTTATCAGTTACCAAATTAGAGGAAATAATTCTTTTCCGATTATTTGAAGGAGTCTTTTGCGAAATATGCAAGTTCTCCTTGTTGCTGTCTTCTTCATTTCCTTCAACATTATTCTCCCCTTCATCAGCAGTTTGGGTCTGAATTTCGATTATCTGGGAAAATAAATAAACAAATGCTACCCAATTTTAAATTAGCATTTTAGTTTATGTATTTGCGAATTCTTATTTGAGTATTTCTACGGAAAACGTTGAATAAAAAGACACTAACCTCATCATCTTCTGCCTCAACATTGTTGGTTGTTTTTCTAAAAACAATAACATCATCCAAAAAAGACATTTCGTTGTACCACGGCAAATTTGGTTGGTATTGGTCCCCATCATCGCCTGCAGTACCACTATGTTTATATTGCAAGACTTTTCTTCTTTCGGCGATGTACGTACCCCGTAAACTTTTTAATTTCTTTTTTATATCAGTTACCGCCATTTTAAATTCTTTACATAATGCTTCATAACAATTTTGTTTTAAATCTAATCGCTTATAAACTGCACTTTTAACATTCCACAGGCACTGGTTTTCCTGGTATTTCTTTATAAAACTAAGCAGCTTTTCACTACGTAATTTTATTTCTTATAACTGTCGCAACAACTAGCTGACTCGCTGGCGTGCAAATTGTCGTGTTTGTAAAATTGCCAAGCAAGTAACGGTTTAAACGCGACAGTCGACTTGCAAGACTGCGACATTGACAGTAAAACTTGCTTGTGTAAACGGCGTGTTACCGACACTTTGATGTATATTGTTAAAATACATAACTGCTTGGATCTTTTGGAAATCTAAAAAAGCTGTGTTCCGAGTTTTCCACAGAATTATTTGTGCAATGATTATGTTGGCGTGGTAACATTTTATTTTGTCTTTAATGACAGTATCAGAAGCACTACACTAATCCACAACCAATTTTATTTTACCACGTATAAATTGTGAGGTTATAATCACTTAACTTCAACTACCACACAGTTTAAGAAACGAGAAAGACTGGTTGTTTAGTTGTTAGTTGACATTGCGCTGTATAATATTTGCCAAAATCTACTACGCCTTAGCCTCCACTAGATTTTATGCACCTACTAATACAACACCATGTATAATGGAAATATTTATTATATTAAAATACATCCTATTTGCATTACAATGTTTCTGTGTTTTCTTTTCCACATACAAAATGCTACATATAGTTAAAATAATTCTCTGTAATTTTAATTATCATTTGTCTCGCAAAAACTTCATCGAAAAGTACCACGATGTTTGCGAATGACAGTGAAGAAGTAGAATACAATATAAAATCCGTTTCCTTTACATTTAAGATGGCCATACCAAGCTGTATCTGTCCATAGTATTGGTGCCTCTGTTTTAAAATCAGTCGATCTGGAGTCAACTTTAAAAAATTGCACGTGTTAACAAAATTAACAGTTGGCTCTTCGATTCCTAAAATAATTTTGTTTTAGATAATGTTGAGAATACAGATTATTTTACCACACAAAGCAATTACCTATATATGGGCACTTTATTTCTACCAACTTCTTTGGTTTTCCATCTTTACCTATAACTACTGAATCGGGAGTCCATCCTAACCACGGATAGTTTTGGCATACAATAAATCCTGGTTCATATGTATCGTATCCTTCCGGGTTTTATAAGAAATTAATGCATCTTTTTCATGCTTTACTCCATGTTGTACATATTCGTGTGTAAATGGCTTCGACCAAAAATAATTATGTGCTTTTTTCTCCCAATCATCCTTTGAATGGGTGAAAATAGCGTAAGACCGCGACCCTGAAATACAAAATAGAATTATTTCACTACTACATGTATACCACAAGCACAAATGTACTGTTACTTAAAAACGGATAACTGACGCTAACAAAATACTAAATTTTACATGTTAAACGATAACGTCTGTCACATCTCCACCGTTCAGTCTGCTGCTTCGTCTTGATGGCAATATCAATAACATTGACGTTGTTTTCCAAGCCCTCTAAAACATTCTGGCAACAAGTTTTTACATTAAATTTAGCCGCATCAATGTCCAATGATGACAGAAACGGTGATTCAAATGCACAATCTATTATTTCCTGTAACTCCTGTGGCACTTCGATTTTGCTCTCGCTAACGTCAGGTGCCTTCTGGTTTCATAAACAAGACCACATGAGTAAAACCGCAACGGGAATATATCATTAAATTAAGAACGCGAGCAACTGACCATAGTCAATAATTACTACAGCAACCAGGAACTGACAAATTTTGTCCTTGTTGTCCACGTTGTCGATTCCAGCGCCCCCAACGTTAAAATTTAATCCCTATACCATGTAAAATTTAGCCCACATTTAGGTGCGCCAGTAGTAACATGCGCTAATAATGACTCTGTTTATCTACTGACGTGCATTAACACGTTTGAGGGATCTGATACCCTTGTTGCATAGCCGTCATCCACATGTCGGTGTTCCGTTAGTATGGTATGTGAACCAAAGTCGATTACGACAGATATTAAAATCGTAGGCGAGTAGGGGAGACTGGTGTCAATTGTAACAAAAATTCAACATGAATATTTTCTGAGTAAACCATCAGTAATTTTCATTTAATTTGGCAGATCGTAATTATAAAATTTTGTATGATTTTGAATTGATAAATTATGTGCTGGTTTTAGTGACTGGACATAGGTCGTTCTTTGTGTTTGCCTATTTAGATTTTGTAGTGAATTAATGCGTTGTTCGTTATAGAAATGACGAATCACAACTTCGCTAGTTTTTACTAAATAAGATACGTACTTTATCGTCAACATTTTCCAATAAAACATCAAGGGAATTTCCTTCGGTTTGTTCTATTAAGAAATTTTTTCGTTCTTCATTAATACTAGTATCTGAAATAATTTTAACTTCCAAACGAGATTTCATTTGCTTAGGCGATTTAGAAAGTCCAAAATAGTTTCATTTCTATTTTTATGCATATGAAGAAATTCGCGAGTTAAAGTTTGTCTGTATTGTTACCTTAACGCATTACGGACTAAAGTCCAGGTCATTAGATCGGGTCTACACATTTCAAAATTAAGCACATCATCTTTTAGTTTTGAGCAAATTACATTATAAGTAAAATCGTTTAGATGATTATCTGTAGTAACACCGTATTTGTTATAGAAATTATCACATCTATTTATAAAACTTTCAAGTTGATAAGATTCACCATTAAAAGTTGGTAAAAAGTCAACAATAGCTTTAGCTGCCTGAATAGTTGGGGTAGATATTTGTGATGGATTTTGAGAAGTTTGGTTATTCATTTTAAATTTATTAAAAAGATCTGACAGATGGTCTATGTTAGTTTCACTTTTATTCATAAAAATGCGAATAAAATTCACTAATAGTAATTTTTACTTGATATTCTTAATAACTAATCTTAGTAACTTTAGAATTTCAACTATTTTTCAATATGATTTTCTAAGAATGAAAATCACTAGCGCTAGCAATTCGTTAAATAAGATAAAATAAAAGGCAATAAAATTCACACAACTATAATTATGGGTTATAGAAAAAGAGGAACTTACTCAATACTTGTTGGAGTCTTCCCTAGTTTCTGGATGTAGATTCTTGAAGTAAATGATTGAAATCAACGACAGGGACCAGCCGTTTTTCTTTTCTTGCTTAATCCTTATCTTCTTCAATCCTACCGTAACGACTGCGCCAAATAAATATCTTCTTTTGGAGATTGAGTTTTTTAAAACACTTTATTTAAAATTTATAATTATAATGATTACGATTAACAACATTTTCAGTGAACAATCGGATAGAGTCAGTCTATTGCTTCACAAAATACTGACAAAGTAATAATATTGTTTACAGCTTAGTTCACTTATATACTCCATGTTGTTATTGTCCAGGTCAAAGAGTAGTCGATACATTGTTATCGCTAGGGTTAAAGAGTAGTTGATTCATTGTTATTGCCGAGGTTAAAGAGTAGTTGATACGCTATGGAATAATTATATAACTCTTACAAGTTGCAACATGCCTGGTCAGTAACCATCGACGAAGGAGGAGTGGATGTGGAGGAGGTAGTGGAGAACTCCGGTAGCTTTATTTTTCAAAGTCCATACGGTTATTCGGAAGACCTGCAGTCAAGCTGTGAATGCCAACATCAAGAACCCTACGAGCTGGGTGACCGAGAAGCGGGGAGTGGTGGAGTAGAACCTGAAAAGGTGGTTATATATTTATCATCATGTCATGTTAAATTCTACATGAAAAGTGCCTTAAGAATGTTTTTATTTTTTGTTCCTATCTCTACAAACAAAAGAGTTATATATAACTCCGAAAAAATTTCCGAAAAATTCAATTTTTGCTTGTAGCTCGAAAACAAAAGACGATATTAAATTTCGGTTTACACCATTAGATTTGTCTCAAAAATTTGGCCCGAGACATCTTTATTACTTTTTGCGTAGATGTAATAGTTAAGGAGATAGCCTGCAATCCCTTCGAAAATGGGCCACCCTGTACACGTTCTGGCAGTATAGGGACACTTGACTTCTACAAGAGCTTCGTCACCTACTGAACCATCGGGAGAAGCAGCTAAGAATGGATACTTTTTATCTATAAAAAGTCCATATGGAATTACTTTCAAACCTGTGATGGCTTGAAAATTTTCAACGGCCCTTTGTTCATTTTGAACTCCATATTCGGTAGCTCTGCATCCATAAAAATCTTGGTACAACAATGAATTTACTGTATTAGCTGTCGAAGTGGTAGCCCTTAATTTACAGGTTCTTCCAAAATTGGAAGCTGTTAACCTTTTTATTCTCAGTTCTTTCCAAATGTTATTATGTCGTTGTCCCATCGTTAATTTTTGCATTTTTCCTGGATCTTCATTTTTTAATTCTTCTAAAAAATGTTCTTTCTTGCTTTTATAATCATTTTCGTTTATATCTTCTGTATTATTTGCATATGGACCATAGTCTAAATCACTGTCGCCACCGGCACGCGATTTACGCGATCTTTTCATGTGTTTTTTGAAAATCTGTGTGTATTGGATTTCCTCTTTTTAAGTTTTCTTTCAGAACATAGTACGGTATATTTTCCTGGATATGAAGTTAATGTTTTTTGCAGATTTGGCTGCAAAAAACCTCCACTGTTAAAAGAAGCAACAGAAAAGATTTACTTCGTTCTCCTTCTGGCCATTACAAAAGTAAGTAGAACACTGTGAATGCTCTCCAAAAATATGTTTGGGGCTATTTAAAATGTCATCCTTTAAAGCCAGGATTTTCACATTCTTATGGATATTCTGAGATTTTCTGTATCTACTGCTTTTGTAATAGCTTGTTACAGGTTTTCCTACCTTTGTAACATTTCAACAATTCCGGTTAGGCGTTACATAGAATTTCACGGCTATTGGATTTGAAACATAGTATATCTTATAACCTTCGTATAGCTAGGGATTTTTAATTTTCTTTTCCTGAAATCTGGGGAGCTTGGTCGAGTTACTTTTTTTTTTCCTGTTTAAACGTTTGAAGAGTACAGACGCAAGGGTTTGGAGACCATTTAATTATCTTTGTTAAGATACATTTTTAATGGGTCATCGAGGTTCTAAAAACCCATTTATGAAGTTCTAGAATTTGTGTAGTTTGTCGTCAAGTGTTATTGACAGTTATTTTTGGATATAGAGATTTTCTAGAACTTATTCGCCTTTTGCGGTTATATTCGTCTGATATCTTTACCTTCAACTCGTGGGCTTTAGGACCTTACAAGGTATGTTATATTTGATTTAATTAAGCAAACCCCCTCAAGTTTCGATTCGATTTCAGCCCAATTTACGCTAGAATTTACGCCAGATTTTACGCCACGTTTTTGGTAGCTGTATTTGGGGTTAAGTTTCCCTACCAGCTTGTAAAGAACCCTGGATGGTTTACTCTTTCGAGTTATATTGGACATGGTGCCGAGTTTGTTAGAAAGCTGTAATTGATGTTCCCGTTTGTTCCTGTCGAGGACTGATTTTAGAATCCTGCATTTTCCTAGTTCGATTCTAGGCTACGAAGAGCTCCTGCCATATTAGTGAATTTCCGATTGACCTGTAAGGTAGACTTGATATATTTTTCCTTCGTCCGAAGATTTTTTTTGAGTTATGTTGATTCGTCATAAAATCTTTGAAGTTTGTATCCTGTAAATTCAGGTCACCGTACAGATTATTATAATAGTATAAAAGTATAACATTAAGTAGGTAGGATACCTTTGTATTCTTTGTTTCGAATATGCTTTAATTAATTTATCTCAATATCATTTATATTATTTGAATGCATTCGTTATTTTCAACTTTGCTTTAATTAATTTGTATTAATATCACTTATATTATTGAAGTGCATTCTTTGTCTTAACTTTGCCTTTAGTCAGTTTGCATTAACGTTATCGTTATCATTTAATTTAGGCTGTATATCTCTTAAAGTTTAACTACCATTTTGTTATTAATATTCAAGACACTTGAGTTGTCGTGAAACTGAATTTGAGAGTGACACAAGTACTTTGTGTTTAGTTGCGAAATGCATAGCGACTAATTAGTCCATTTTTTTACATAAGTTTATGGTACGCGATTTTGGACTAGCGTTAGATACAGGCCTATATCTATTACGATTACCAACGTTTTGAGATTATTATCTTGCGATACTGAAGTTACCTCGATAATTCATTTGTAATCTTTTATTTTGTCACTACTGTACTGTAACTTTGACTTCAAAGTTAATTGTTTAACCCGTCATTTAGTAATTTTGTTGATTCACCGATTAGACTTTTACTATTTTCAAAATTTAACTGTCCCGTTCAATTTCCGGTATCGGGTACGTTAATCAGTCTCGACTATATTGTGTCTATTTGCTATATTTATAGGTTATATATTTATTCGTTATATATTTCATTGTTATATATTTATCTGTTACATATTTATGTGTTATATATTTACTTGTGATATTTACAATCTATATATATTTAACTGGTTTGTCTGGTACATGTCTATATATACATTTACTTATTAATTATTTCTTTATTAAATATTTGAACGATCTGAGAGTCCTTTATTGGGTTTGTACTTTGAAGAAATTTTCAGGAAGTCAGTTATCAGTTGCTGCTTGGTTCCTCTGAAGGACACGCCCCTAACTGATTGGCGCCCTTTCATTTATTTTCAGCTCGTTAAGAACCCCGACCTTCCCAGTGCTCATCGGAAAGCGTGTCCGAGTGCTACCTCGGTTATTTTGAGTTTTTCCCTTTTAGGGTAGCAAGCTAATCTAAAGCGCAATTGGTTTCTAGCAAAAAAATTCCTAATTTGTGAATCTAGTTTAGGTCTCCTACTAATGTCTTTAATTTTATTGCAAAAATTTCTTAATATGTGATTTTTGCATTCAATTTTTTCAACAATAACTTGAGGCCCATATGGAGCAGCATCTCTAATCTTTCTTAGAACACTACTATCGCCATCGTCTATTAAACGTCCATATATAACACCATGCATACTTATTGAATTTTTAAGCCCTCAACTATTATTGAGGATTCCATATAAGTCGTAGAAGCATTCCAGTTTTTGTAACATTCGTGAGCTATAATTTTATCTTCATTTTCTTGTTGAACACATATGCTACAATATTTATTTTTAACACCCACGTAAAGCACTTTTTTTGTTTTCCACCCAATAATACATGCTACTCCCGACAATGCGTTGTAATTTGTCTTATATGAACGCTTGGACCAAGCCCCATCCACCACAACAGTTATAACTGGTGTCCCAGTGCTGTCTATTTCTCCAGATTCAATAGCTAATCTAGCTTTTTCTTTTCCTGCAGATATCATTTCATCCCAGGCCAGCTTCTTGTAACCCTTATATACGTCCTGCTGATATTTTAAAAATGTTCGACTAGATATACAAGGAATATTGAGGGCAGATGTAATTTCTTCTAAGCATGCATAACTCCCTTCAGTGGAAATTACACCTAGAATGCAATTACATTAAATTTTTGTTTCGTTTTAATTGTTTATTAAAATTAAATTCCAGTTTTGAATTTGAATTAGTTTTATGAAAGTTTCGAATAATTCATTTTTAACAAAAAAGCGAACTAAAAGGTTAGAAAAAAAGCTTTTTCTATTATCTGAGACCGCCGCTAAATTGACATCGGAGGTTTCGGGACCTTCAGTATAAATAATGTCTTGTTAGTTGCACACTTTACATTTAGTTATAAAAACACTACGAAAAGCCATTCTTCTTTCTGACAATATATCTAAATCAAAAAAACTGCAGTCAAATCCAACGTGTTCTATAGACTAATGATTTAAATAGATATTGTATGTCCACAATTCTTCTGGCACATATATCGCTGATTTTTGTTTTCGTTGCTTCCGTTTCGACGTTCAGTTCCGGTAATTTGTGTTCTTCGTTGTTTAAAATAACTAAATTATTTGATACCGTGGAGTCTCCTTTCTGCACACACTGATTAAAACAATTATTGTCACTATTACTATTAGTACGCGTACATTCCACCGTGGAATGTTGTTTTTTGGGTAAATTTCGTATCATTTTAAGAAATTTTTTACGATTATTCGTCGGTCTACATAAAGATCCCCCGTAACTCTTCCCCATTATAACTAAAAATATTTAGGAAGTAACCGATAGACGAACTCGAAAAAAGTGCTTTTTTAGCCACCTCTGCTCGAAAGTGACATTTTCCATACCTTGTCAAATGAATTTTTACATCGAAAGTAGACGTTTGTCACCCGGCAGTTAGCACCGGGAGGCAAAGTACTTTGCCACCCATTGCCATTAGAAACGGGTGGCAAAATGAGTAAACATGTTTTACGACTAATATTAATGGTACAGTCACCATGGAAACATATACTCAAGCTATCTAGGAGTTTTTTTTAATGAAACCGAGTTTTGTAGTAAAATGTCATATTTTTAGTTGTCAACATTAATAATGTCAGGTTCGTTTAGTGAAGGTGGCCAAAAAATCATATGTATTACTCTGGAGGAAAGTGGATTTTTGAAGACTCAGTTAAATTTAACCTTCCAAGAAAATATTTTGGTTTTTAGGTACCTACTTAGAGCGCTTGAATAATAAGCATGCAATAATCCTACTATTGTAATCTGTTTCTTTGTCGGTCATGTTATTTACAGTTTATTTTTAAATAATGGAAAGCGGCAACCCACCATACAAAAACTCTAAATAAAACTTTAGTACTGCCTAGCCTTAACAACCTCTCTCTATCTATTGTCTCGAATGCTCTTTTGAAGTCCAAAAATACAGTAACCGTTATTAAATCATTATCATTATTGTCCATCCAGTCAATTCAATATGTACTGAAAGGCAGCTTCACAACCATAATTTTTCTGAAAACCCGATTGATATTTAGTAAGTATGTTATTCAACATTACATAATCTAATAATTGATTATAAACTATTGTTTCCAATATTTTTGCTGTGGCAGGAGGTGTATTGACAGACCGAAACTGCTCCGCTTTTTGAGTGCGAGTCGCTTTTCTGAGCGGTATTATTGTGGTCTTTTTGGTTCTTTTGGTACTCTGCCATTTTTCAGCGAACTATTAATTAAATTTATTAGGGGGTTAGCCACTTCTTCAAATACTATTTTATAAATTGCAATTGTAACTTCATCTGGACTTCCTTTATTAGGTAAAGTAAAAATCATTTTTCTTAATTCTTCTACATTTATTAATGTAAAATCCTGAAATTTGACTATAGGCCAGTCGACAAGTACATTGTTAGCGGGAATAATTCCGGACAAGCTGGAATTAATTTTAATCTGTTTGATTGGGTGTCAGAAAACACATACTAACTTTGCACCCCCTGACAGACCCGGATTTGGCCGCCATCTTGAAACAAAGAGTAAGAAAATTACATTTTTTTCAATATTTGTAAATTTCTCGGTTAGTATCAACTTTAGAGCAAAATTTGAGGTTATCAAAATTAAAGATGAGTAAATTCTCTACAAAAAATGTTCTATTCATTTTTGTCCTGCGACTGCCTGTTTCGAAGTTATAGGCGTCGAAATAGGGGCGCTTTTTTGGGCGTTTGCTAATTTGGTTATTATTAGGCATTCTATAAACAATGCAACTTTAGAGCAAAATTTGTGGTTACCAATATTAAAGATCAATAAATTCTCCACAAGAAATATTCTATTCATCGCGTCGCGCCGAAGTAGGGGCATTTTTTGGGCGCTGGCTATATTTTTTTATTATTGGCAGTTTGCAGCTACACAATTTTTTGTTGGTGCTATTATACAGGGAATTTCACATAACGCGCAACATATGATAGATCTGACCAAGGATACCAAATTTTAAGTGAAGTTCACATAACGTGCAACATTTTTGGTTTCCCAGGATCTTAAATAACAATCGATCATTAATGCATTAGAAAAAATTGTTTCACTTACAATGCAACATACATTGAACAAGAACATAGAGGTACCTACATCACAAACAATCTTTTTATTTAAAAATTACAACAAATTCTCAAAAATACCACCATTAACAGCCAAACAGTAACCTAAACGGTTATAAAAATTATTTAAAACCGAATGAACAATCTGTGGAATGAACGTGAAAATTAATGTATGTTGCATCTTAAGTGAAATTCTCTGTATACGATTTCTATTAATTCCAGTCAAGAAAACAATTCGTTTATTGTGTACTCGTTTCCACACCACCTAGAGGTAGAGTACTCGGCGCGTTTTTTTTGTTTACGTGGTATCCCCAGGAGGCCTAATCCACTATGCTAACTTTACGTTGCGTTTAAGGTTGGCGGTACATGAGATTTTACTTTTTTCTTTTAGATGTCGATGGCTGATCATTATATGCCTCGATATCACCTTGACTCTCTCCAACACCTGTCTCATATTCCGCACATGCATCTGGTAGCGATAGTCGTGCTTATCGATCACCTCGGGCTCGGGTCCCAAGCCCCCGCTCGTAAACGGGTGGGTATCCGATTTGAGGTTGGGTTTCGAGGGGGCAGTGGTAACGAACCGTACGATGAGGTGGGCCCCAGGGTGGATCGGGTCGATGTGATCCGGTGATCCTGAGGCCTTCTCGGTAACTAACGCCTGAGCCGTAATTCAGGAACTCAATGTGCTAATCTGGCGCCCGGACATCGTCCGGGTGAGTGAGGTTGGTGCAAGGCCAAACTTGCTTCATTCCCCTAAAGACGTCCCTGAGATCCTTCGGATATCAGGGGGGCGGATATGCTTAACTGCTTGGTGTCGCCTAGTCTAGTCATATTCCAATAGATGTCTCATATTCCGGATTTAGTTTAGAGCGTTTTCTATTGCAATATCTATCTCGTCGTCGTCGTCTAACTCATCCACTTCCTCAATATTCAAACAAGATCTTCCCTGGCACAAACCACACATTACAGAGCAATGCAAACCAGCTTTACAACAGCTACAAGCTGCATTGCAGCACATTTACAAGAAATTAGTTTCAGTAACTCCTGAGGGGCTGCGCCTTGCAGAGTGGGGATCGGTAGCAACCCATTCTTTGAAGTTTTCCACCCCCAGTCTAAAGGTGATTTTTCATTTCCATACCATTGTTGAATCTGGTAGTAAGTACGGAACGAGTGCAAGCGAACTGCATCTTTGGTTGGTGGTAATGATGCTAGGTTTGGTAAACTTTTAGTAATAGATTGTACGAAGCACTGGTATCTATATTTATTTAATGACTCGCAGTTTGTTGCTCCATACAGAAGAAGAAGAAATTGTTCTCCTGCGTTTTCGATTGACTCTGGAGACGCATTTGGGTCCCTGAAAATCTTAATAGCCCTTTGTAAGTCTTTATCTTTCTTTAGAAGCTTAATGAACTTCATTTTACCCTGCCTGTATAATGCAGAAGTAGTATCGCAGCCACTAAATGCATGTAGAAACAAAATGTTGTGCCTAATTGGCGCATCCAAATCGGTACTGTGGGGTGCATACATCCTGCTCTGAGACTTTCCTTTGCCTGGCTTCAAAAAATAAATGTTACAGCGAAATTCACACAGGGCAGTAAGAGTGACCAATAAATCAGTATCTTCGCCTACTATGATTACCAATTTGTAGTGATTTGATACTTCAATTGCAGTAGTGACAATTAAGGTATCAGCATCTTCAGCAGCTTGCTTGATGCTGAAGCCTTCAGTAGTTAATCGTGTACACAGCATCGAGATCGTTCGACTTTTATTCCTCTCATTCGGCAAGAATTTCCCCAGTGGATAAGGCGCTAGTTCGTATTGGAAGTACTCTTCTAACTGTTTCTCGGATTTCTTGAGAAATGAAATTCTTTGGAAAAGCAAAGTACGGTTAATTGGAATTATTTTATTTTCTTTCCCTCCAGAATTCATAGCTCCAATGGGAGATTTTGCGTTTAAACTTTATATTTCCAAAGCTACCGCCAAGAATATCTGCCATCGCAGATATGCCAATTTCATAAGCATTGTGGCAATTGACTTTTTTATCTCCTGCGACTCCTGTGCTGATGGACATGATGTCATCAGTAGCAGGAAAAGGTGGATGTACAGCGAACCAATCTGTAAATTTCTGGATGTCTTTGTTGCCTCTTGTTACTCGCGATGTCCTGCTATCTATGTGCTGCTCTGTGGTATGTAAAGATATATTACAATAATTTTCAATTGTTTCTGAACGGCTTGACAGAATGGGCATTGAAATAATCCATTTTCATAGAGTAGAGTCGCTGATACCTCGACCATGAGTATGGCCTCCACAACTTTTCATAGATCTCATTAAGGTCTCCTCAATTGTCATGTCGGTCCAAAGTCCTGCCCAGAACTTGTCCGAACGTCTGATGTCGAAGTAGCCTTCTTTAACGAATAAGGAATATTCATTGGGATTTAACTTTTCCTTGAGATTGAACATGTCTTGAAGGTAAAGTTGGGATGGAGAACATCTGTAAAGTGAACCTGTGGGTCCATTTCTACCCAAGCTTTCTTTCATCCTTATTCGTTTAAAAATAAACATAGGGGGCACATACTGTCCCGCAGCACTTACGCAACAAACTACGGTGGTAGTCTGACCTCGTTCGCCACTTGTGATGGTACCAACTTGCTTTTGTCCTTTCAATGCGAGAACACGAGATGGTCAATGCACACAACTTATTCCCGTTTCATCCACGTTAAATACACGATGAGCACTAAAATTATGTTCCTCCATCAGTGTCCCTAAATTTCTGTAAAATAAATCAACTTCTTCACGATTGAAAGCAAGTACTCTATTCAGACTAGTTGCTTCTGGTCATCTCGGAGACAATCTAGGATTACGTTTCATGAAACCATGAAGCCAGTCTTTGCCACTCATATTTTGTTCTTTATTAAAATAATTTTTATACCATTTTCAAATGCGTAATCACACGCTAACTTTCGAACAGTTTTTGGAGTTAAACCATAAAATAGCTTACATAATTGCAATACGTGATTTGCAAGTTCTGTTTCTTGATCACTAGTGAAAACTGCTTTTCTACCCAGCTTTAGTTTCTTATTGGGAAATCGTTTCCTCAAGCGATCCTGAAGAGTACCATAAGGAATTTCGAAATGTTTTGCTGCACTTCTAATGCTGAATTCCTTTCTTTGCACTGCCTTGACAGCGCGTTGCATGAATTCTTCGGTCCAAGATGAGCGAGTTGTTTTTCTGACATATCTTTTCGGCATCTAGAATTTTGAAAACAACAATCAATGTTGATTCGGGTAAAATCGACCAGTCATGGGTAATATCGATCACCTTGGTCGGTATTACCCGCTGCACTTTCTTTATATTAGATCTACCAGGGCTACCTAACCTAGTACTTTTCAAGCAATCTAACAACATCAAAAATTTGTCAGTTACAACCCATCAACAACACCAATACAAATTCAGTAAAATAACCATCCGTTCAGAACACTTACCTTCATGAAGAAAGCAGTAAAATTGTTAAATTATACCAAAATTTATAAGAACGACCAAAACTCCGTCTTAATTTCACACACAGAACAAAGCCGACCACTACTGTTTCAGGGCCTTATTACGAGATGGCAGCACATGTCAGATTTTAAGAATGAGCGGTGATTTTTAAATTATTGCTGTGGTCGATATTACACCTCCTTCCCCTAAGACCGAGATATTGACGCACCTGGTGTACATTCTCAGGGATTGAAAAATGTTTAACAGCTTTAATTTTGGTGTCAGTTGGTCGGATAGTGGAATTCGAAATTTCAAAACCTAGAAACTCTATTGTTGTATAAAAGAAGAAACATTTTGATAATTTTAAGGTTAACCCATGGATTTTTAGTAGTCCTAATACTTCCTTTAATGTTGTGAGTAGCTCAAGCACTGTTTTTCGAGTAACCAAGATATCATCCATGCAAACAATTACTTTTGTGAACCGTAAATTTTCTATGACCTTGTTGATCATACGGATAAATACTGCAGGAGCATTGCAAAGTCCGAAATTAACTCTTAAAAAATTCATACTGTCCGTCAGTGGCGTTGCGTAACTATATTATTAGGCAGTGCACTTATATAAAATATTGAAATAGCGCCGCAGGCGAAAATTTTTTTAACAAGTGGGCGTGGCCTATTTAGACGCGTTTTAATAAGAGTACTTGAATGATTTTAGGGTAGCATAAAAAATTACAAAATTTAATTTTTTTATAAATGATTTTATTGCATCAAAATTTTCATGTTTCTTAATTTTCTCACTTACATGGTATAAATCCGTGACTCCCATTTTTGTCCAAGAGTGTTCACCTCCATGCAATAAACAAGGGAAACAGAACACCGCATTCTTATTAAATTTCCTGGTAAATTGTCGATTTTTACTTTTCACTTGAAGTTGTAAATTGATTTCAGGTGTGGGCCTGCCCAATTTTTTTATTACAATTTTATCTTCAAGGGTTAATGTCGAGAAAGGGTTGTTCAACAAATGTTGAACCGAGTTGGCCCTAATGTAATGTTAAACTTTTAAAACACACCACCAAACGACGCAAGGACGGTAACAAAAACTACGCTACAGCCGTACAGCGCATAAAAATATAACGGCGTTCGCTGCAAGAAAGTGCACCGCCTGTGACGTTGCTTATGACAACTCAGTATGCAGTTTTATCTCAAATACCGCAAATAAGTCGCCAAATGCATAATGCGCATGTCCATATCGTGCACTGAAACAGGAAGAACCCCTTTGAGTCAGCTTTATTGGTCGAAGGTCGAAGCGCTTCTGAATCGCACATCGAAGACATGTTAGAGATAGGGACGGAATTCTTAATAGAGATGCGAGCGGGTCAGTAAACTTAGTGGTGGAAATACGAAATATGTAATATAAAATATTTTAATAATTTAAAATTTAATAATTAACGGGGGCATGACTTGTAGGTAGTGCGCGCGCACGTGTGCACTTTAACACCAAACGCCACTGCTGTCCATCCTGTGTGATGAAAGCTGTAAACGGAACCGACTCCTGGGACATTGATTTGATAATACCCGGAAGCTAAGTCTAAGCTGCAAAATATTTACAGTCCGACAAACGATGGAATTGTTCTTCTATAAGGGGTGGAGGATAGTGTTGTTTAACCGTTATCTTATTTAATGCTCTGTAATCAATACAAAGGCGACCTACCTGTAAAAAAAATCGCACCAGTTTACTCCCAATTTCAACTTATTCTGTAAAAAATTGCACCAATTTACTGCTAATTTCCACTTAGAAAACAGATAATTCTTACGTAATCATTTATTGTTCATAAAATGCAACATTACAATAAATGCCATTAAAATTACATAAAAAATTATGTGCTTGAGGAACCCGGAAAATAATCTTTCGGCGTTATAAATCGACTGTGATAACCCCGGAACAAGGTATACAAATTTGATCCTTCTGTTATAGAATTCGTATGACTAAACGCGAATTGTATTTCGTTCTCATCCCCTTCAACAGTCACAATTGCCACATCGATGGGATTTGGTCGTTCGAAGGCAAATTCCATCGGGAAGCTAATTCCTGATTGATTCCTGGATTCGATCACTATAATTATCATGCAATTATGGTAACGATAGCTTCTCAGCCGGCTGTTCACGGATCCATGCATTTTCAACACGTATATTGCCGCTCGCTGCATTATTACCATTACCTATCGTATTGAAAATATTAGTACTAAGTGATAAAAAAACAATTCTTTTTATACTTACGGGTGATAATTATTGCTGCGAATAAAGTAGCCTTTCTCAGCTATAAGGCAATTGGAATTTCCGTTCAATGAACAGCCCTCAAAACAACACACGTCACAACTCTCAAGAGATTCCTACTCTTCAGGATTATAAAAGTTAATTGCTGCTACATATTTATTGCTTGTTACATCAAACACCTTCAATTGCAAAACATCACCATCGTTAAAAATCCATTCCTTCGCGTCTAATACCTCAACGAATTGAATTGTATTAATTCGGTATCGTATTGTCAATTTACGCGTCCATACGTCGTAGGAAAATGGCCGAACTGCCCGAAACCGTAAACTCTGTGAGTTTTGGACTTGTAAAATGATTAACAACTCTGCCTCAAACATTTCTAGTGCAGGGAGACAATGCTTCACTTGTTATACAGTGCGAGTGTAAAGTCTGGAACTATCGCAATAAATCTTTTATTAAACGTTTTTGAAAAAAATCCTCGAACACGTCAATTTTTATCTTAAATGAGACATATTTTACTGTAATCGTCACTTAAAGATCGTCTTTTGTTTTTGAGTTATGACGTAAGCGATAATTTTTTTAAATGGAAACCCTAATGTTTTATGATGAATTTGGAAAGAGCATGAAATTCTAAGACCAAATATGCTAAAAAAGTATGGTACTGTATTTTGAAATTTTCGAGATAATTGCCGTTAAAGTTTTAAAACAAAAATCTAATAACAGTAATAACAATCAAGAGTTCCAAGTTTTAATAAAAAAATCAAGTAGCCATGTAACAATTGACAGCGTTAAAATTATGACAGTTCTTTATCAGTTTCTTTATCTGTTTTTATTGTGGGCTTTTTTACGTGTTTTCGATTTTTCATTACTATTATGTACAATATCTTCCAAATAGAAAAATACAATATCACACTTTTTTTATCATATTTGGTCTAAGAATTTCATGCTTTTTCCAAATTCACCATAAAAAATTAGGGTTTCCATTTAAAAAAATTATCGCTTACGTCATAACTCAAAAACAAAAGACGATCTTTAAGTGACGATTACCGTAAAATATGTCTCATTTAAGATAAAAATTGACGTGTTCGAGGATTTTTTCAAAAACGTTTAATAAACGATTTATTGCGATAGTTCCAGACTTTACACTCGCACTGTATATAGGGCCACAACAAAAAAAGGGGGATGATTCAAGGTTTTTCATCTACACGGCAGCTGCTTTATACACTATGTTATCGCGTTTTAATATAATACCCATTTAAATAAATTTCAATTTGTTTACTAGGAAGACAAAAATTCACACTTATAAAAATTCACATTACTAGGGAGAAAACACGCTTGCTGATTTCATATCTTTGGTAGTTTTCCGGAAATCTTATCAAGATCCACTTGTCATGCCTGGAAAAATTTTTATACCTCACATAGTCAAAAGCAAATTTATTCAAATCGAGAATTACGAAAATAGGCAAGCAAACGCACCTGCAAATACGCAGCTGAATTTCGCACTTTTTCCGGAACTATTAGCAATCCAGCTTTCAAGCCTATAATACCTCATAATAATAATAAAAATGCAAACAATGCAACACATTTATTCATAGCAAAAAGTATACACATTAATTAATCGTAAGCTTACTGAACTTATCAATTAGATCTAACATTTCATAATGCATTTTAATTTTTTGATGCTCTGCTTCTAACCTTTCTAAATTCTCAATTACAAGTTTTTTACATTTTTCACATTCGACATTAACAATTACATGTTTTTTACATTCGAGAATTTCTTGTTTAATTTTGTTTATTTTCATTAAATGTTTCTCAATCATAGCAACTTTGTTACCAAAAAAACTTATTAAACAATAATAAATCCATCATTAAATAGGTAACGCTTTATTTTACGGTACTCGTACTTTCGGCGCAAAAGGCCAGGGTTTAAAATTAATTACAACAAACATTAATTAAAGGTTGACTAGAACATGGATTAAGACTTGTCAAATTACCACACAAAAATTAAATGTACTTAAAAATACAATGTTAAAGTTAAATATAAAAAAATATTAATAATTCATTCATGAATTAGAAAAATATTAAGTAGCAAAAATTTATAAAAGATAAATCAAAAAGCTAATTCATGATTGAATTGAATTACCATGACAAAATACACAATTTATCTAAGCAGTGAATTTTACAAAAACTAACAGGTGTACACACACCTGTGCGGTATTTAAATTGAATAATAAGTAAAATTTATCAAATTCAAAACAATATTAATAACACTTATCTTAAGCTTCCTTGATTAAGACTCATAAGAATCTGGAATTCAGCAACACTTGAATTAAACTGGAAAAAATATGTGTGGTTCATCCGATATGACATCTAAACGGCATAGGAAAATGGCTTCCCTTCACGTGTAACGAAATTTACCAAAAAGTTAATTTCCAAAGGAAATTAAAATATTCCATCCAGGAAAATACACAAAGCTCTTCCAGAAGAAAAAAATATTTCTAATTAACACCAACAAATTGAATATAGGTGCAATTAGGAGCTGAAAATTCCAAATGAAATCAGAAAAATGGAGATTAAAGAAATTTACTAAAAAGGTAACGCACCACTAAGTGTGCGGGAAAAAGCTGTTAATTAGACATAACAGTCACCAATTCCGAACATCGGATCAATTAAATAAATTACGATCATTAAAAATGAAACGTACTAAAATTACAACTTTCCACAAAATTCACGTGTGCGATCTGCAGGAATTCTATCGCCAGAAAGAACCAATTCGTCTTAAAAATCCACAACACCTCCGACAGTCAACTACTGCGCAGGTTCAATACATTAATAACCAGGACGACACCTATGCAATTCAAGCTGCATAATAAGTAGGCGAAGATTTCACTAAGGAAAGCATTCTAAATGAAACAATTTAAGTTATGGTAATTTGAATAACACAAAAAGAATGCAAGAATAATAGACTCGGAAAACCCGAAAGAATTACTTTTAAACGACAATAAAGACAAGCAAATGGACTAAATAACCAGGCATCAAGAAAAATGTGAAATTAATTACATGAATTTAACAAGTCAAAAAGTGAAATTTTGAATAAATATCTGAAAATTACAGATAAACAACACAAAACAAAAATTCTTAACGTTCACAACATTGGCAAATGATCGAAAAATTTGGAACAATTAATTTGGAAATCCAAAAAATTGTAACAACTTAAGAATAAATCGTATGTTACAATCTTAGGATATAATCGCAGAACTTCCAACATGCAATAACAATTGTCGTTGTAATTATGAATTTTAGGGTCGTTTAAATACTTGATATTTTCAAAAACATTATTAGGACCAAGTTGAATGCTAGCACGTATAGTGCTTTGATATTAGCGGCCTTTACACGGGAGAGATTACCCGCGGTATTAGGGACGCGCGATAATGCGTGCGAATGAACGCGCGCAAATTTGGACGCGTAAAACCGCCGCGCCGAAAAACTTGAAAATTTACGTCTTGCTCGGTCGTGCGGTTAAGAATGTGTAAAAATTTATCGCGCGAGCAAAAGTGCCCGTGTAAATGCAAAACTGTATTCAATCGCTCGTGATCGGCTTGGCGCGTAGAATTTGTGAAATTTACACACTTTTACTTATCAAGAAACATCAAGATTAAATAAAATGTTAGATTTTTTTACAAAATCGTTATGTTCTTGCAGTAATTGCAGCAGGTTTAACGATGCCAAAAAAAAAAACTATCGGTTAGTTTTCTATTTTTAGATAAATAATATATAGGGTGTTTACTAAACACGCAGCAAAAATTAAGGGGGTTATTGCTTGGGCTATTTTAAGAATTTTGTGCCCTTGAATGATTTTCGAAAAGACGCTTTGTTGCGAAAATACAGGGCGATAAAAGCTTTTCGAAAAGAAACAGTACTTTATTACTTTCAAGATTCTTAATTACAAAAACTGCTGAAAATGACTACCATCAGCTAGGATGCATGCATCCAATCTTCTCCTCATTGACTGCCGAACACCAGGGTTGTTTCTTATTGCATCACACCTATCAATTATCCTATTTCTCAAATGTTTTTCATTTTCCACTGGAATAGTGTAAACTAATGTCTTCAAATGGCTCCATAGGAAAAAATCCAAGGGATTCAAGGCTGGCCATAAGTGAGGTCCACCTCGTCCAATCCGGCGATCTTCATATTTTGCGTTTAAAAACTCACGAGCAACCACACTAAAATGTGTTGGTGCGCTATCGTGCATAAACCACATTACATTTCTCGTTGTCAATGGTAGGTACAGCAAGGTGTAGAAGTAATGACTACTGCGCCTTGCAAATATGCAGCCCATCTATCACCAGTCCGGCAGTTTCAAACATCTTGTTTCCGGACTGGTGATAGATGGGCTGCATATTTGCAAGGCGCAGTAGTCATTACTTCTACACCTTGCTGTACATCCTCTAGAAACCCAGGTAGTGATTCTTCCAAAAAATTTCGATACACCTCAGCGGTAAGTCTTCCCGGTAGAAATACCGGTCCAATTAGCCAGTCACCTACAATTCCAACCAAAATGTTTAATGAAAATTGATGTTGGAAACGATCTTCAAGTACCTACCGCATGTGGGTTTTCATCAGCCCACACAAGGTTATTAGTTATTATGGAAGTTCCTAATTGCATTTCTGGAGAAATTTGCATCATCGGTAAAAAGAATCAGCGCCAGTAGTTGAGGGATTTGAACCAATGTATGCAGATATGCAGAAGCCATTGACAAAATGCAATACGTGGAGGAAAATCAGTAGGAATAAGTGCCTGAACGCGCTGAATATGGTATGGATACAAGCACTACTGCTTCAAAATTTTACACACAGTCCTATTACTGACATATTGAACGCATTTGCCATTTTTCTGGTAGAAGTACCTGGGATCATCCTCTACCACGTTTAGCACATTTTCTTCCAATTCTACCGTTGTTATTAGCCTCTAACGAATTCCAATTGGCAAGTCCATACATAAAATGCATATCAGTCATCTCGGCGTTCGTATAGCGATTCATATTAGAGTAGAGAGCTTCACTAAGAAATGTTATGCCTATACATACAGGGTGTCTCTAAAAGGTCTGTACAAAACGCTAGCACAAATTCCCGATGCTAAAATATGAGGATCTAGCCCAATTTACCTTAGTCCAAAAGTTGATAGTTTCCGAAATACAGGGTGCCAAAGTTATTATTTTTTAAAACTTTTTTGTAAATATTTTTCTTAATAATAGCATGATTTGCACGAAATTTGGTACTTAGGGGTTTTTTAGGATGAGAAATCGAGATCTGATCACAGTTTCGATGCACATTGCAGAGGGCGCCACCAGAAGCACTTCGCCTACATCTAAAGCTTTATAACTTTTTTATGCCTCGGTGCATTACATTTCTGGTTAAAAATTCTTATTCCTTGGCATCTTTTGTCCAAAAAAGGTATACCTAGCAGGTGTCGCTTCGAGCAGCCGTTTCTGAGATAATCGAATTTAAATATTTTATTGCGTACTGAAACTCGTCGTAGCCCCCTTCACACTTTATCCAGGTTTAGGACTGGTCCAAGAAATTTGGAGCGTGTTTAAGGGCGAACAGGCCAGCAACAATAAAAATTTAAATAGCAACGAGCTAACAATGATAAGAATGTAAGAATGAACTGGCAAAGTACAATAGGAATAAAGTCTAAGTAAATTTTCAAAATGACCTCCGTTTTCATGCACACAAAGATTAATTATACGGAGAAAGTTGAACTGCACCCTTTCCATCATCTCTGTATCTAGCCTGGATAAAGTGTGAAGGGGGGCTACGACTAGTTTCAGTACGCAATAAAACATTTAAATTCGATTATCTCAGAAACGGCTGCTCGAAGCGACACCTGCTAGGTATACGGTTTTTGGACAAAAGATGCCAAGGAATAAGAATTTTTAACCAGAAATTTAATGCACCGAGGCATAAAAAAGTTATGAAGCTTTAGATGTAGGCGAAGTGCTGCTGGTGGCGCCCTCTGCAATGTGCATCGAAACTGTGATCAGATCTCGATTTCTCATCCTAAAAAACCCCTAAGTACCAAATTTCGTGCAAATCATGCGATTATTAAGAAAAACATTTACAAAAAAGTTTTAAAAAATAATAACTTTGGCACCCTGTATTTCGGAAACTATCAACTTTTGGACTAAGGTAAATTGGGCTAGATCCTCATATTTTAGCCTCGGGAATTTGTGCTAGCGTTTTGTACAGACCTTTTAGAGACACCCTGTATAAAAAAAATAAAATTATATTTATTTATACTTACCAAAATTGCGCACGCGAAACGAAAATTCGCCAGAAAAATTAACTTCACGCGCTTTCTTCGCTGCAATCGCGGCACTGATCACTCGTTCAAACCTGTCTTAAAAATCATAATTATACGAAGGGTTATGCGCGCGCGATTGAACGGACTTTTCTAAATTCGCGCGGTTAAAACTTCCCGTGTAAAGGCCGCTATAAACTAGAGAATTCTTGTTCGTTTAATTTTAAAAGGCGAAAATTTATAAACTCGGCTAACTCGAATAAATTATTTATTGTAGCCTCACCCAAATACATATAAACGAAGTTTTTAGTAATTTTAATGACCTTTTGATTATTTACATTGACGAAAGATATGTCAATTTCACCCAATTTTTTGTTGGGTATTTCGACACCATCGAAAAATTTTCTGATTTCTTGCTGCAACGCCAGTATCTTGTTCCAAGCGTCTTCAGTACAGTTTATTCCTGATCATGCTGGATGTCCAATGCGAACAACAGGAATCCTCCAATGCGAACAACAGGATTCCAACTGAGTTCAGGCTCAAAGCCCACAGCGATATACTTGGTTCGAGATTTATTCAACCAATAATTAGTTTCATGAACCAATCGATTTTGTTTCGGACGTTCCTCGGTGATGCTAGGAAGTTTCGGACTTGGCTGCTCCGTCACGCCTTGGTTGTTAGCAACTTCAAAGTTTTTAAACACCGTAGAGTGGGGCTACTTTGATCATTTTTAAATTTTAAAATAACACAACTTTGTTGTTGATAAAGTGTCTGATATGTCAGTCACCATGTTGTGAACATGTTTCCACTTAGTGCAGTGCCGTTAGACATGAAAATTGAAAAATCTTGGAACCCGGTTCCTATGAATGAATTTAAATGAGACTTTTTCCATTGTGTTTCTAAGACCTAATACTAAAATGTTTATATACTAGAAATTGACGTTTTTTTTTTAATTGAAAGTTTATTGAAAAAATCCAAAAAATGCCTTAAAAAATTACTCAATCTACAATAGATTGAATAATTTTCATTTTATTTTGTATAATAATATTTGAGGTTTGTGATAACAAGTATAACGTAAAAATTACAAATTAAAAATGTAGGGCACAAAAAGGCGGCTAAGAAGCTTGTAATTGGGTAAAATTGATGAAAAAAATCGATTTTTCGATAGAAATAAATTTATTCAACTTCAACAAAATACACTATTTATTTTCAATATCTTCATTTTCAATTTCATCTATTTGCATAATAGGAGACGGGTTGAGACAACTATCATCATTGCATTCTGAACAAGCTGCAGTACATGTTAATCCATGCTTTCTGCATCTACAAGCAGCTCCGCATCCTATCTTACATGTACAGAAAATCATTTCGAGTAGATTTTCAGGGGCTGGTGGTTGATTCATTGTTATTGACCTCAACATCTCGTGATCATATTTCCATCCCCATTTTAATGGTGAAATATCATTTCCCAACCATAATTGTATTTGTAAGTATACTCTCTTTAAATGTTCAAACACTGCATCAGATGTAGGCACTAATGATGCCAATCGTATACAGCTATTTTTAGTTGTAGCATTCACGCAAGAATTGTATCTTAATGTATTTAAATCTGTTGTTTTTTTTGGGTGCGCCATATAGTGCAAGAACGCATTTCACTCCAGCTTCACAAATGTTATTAAAATCTTCATTGATATTTGTCACTACTTCAGCAGCATCCTGAAGGTCTTTCCTTTTTTCAAACATTACAGCAAACTTATTTTTACATTTATTGTAAAAAGCTGATGTAGTGTCACATCCTGTGAAAGCATGTAAAAACAAAATATGCTTTTTACACATATGTAATGTACTTTCTAAGCTCTTGGAAGAAAAAACCTTTTGCATAACTTTACCCTTTGCTGGTTTTCAAAAATAGATTTCTCGATCATTTGCTGTTAGGGCTGTTAATAAAACCAAGACATCTAAGGACTGTATCTTTAATTATGGGTACAAATAAAAAGTCTAATAATTTCTTTATTTTACTGTATTTCAAAAATCGACATTTAGGTTTACATGTTTTAGAAACTATTATTTAAATTTCGATAATTTCGGGAGAAAATTATAAAGGCTTTCCTAATTCTCGAACTTTGTTCTTAATGTGTCGCATCAAGTTCTGGACAACAGATTCGTTCACAGTTTTGCTTACTCGATTCCAGTCTTTCTTGAATTGTGTCAAATCTTCGGCCGGTTTGACATTTTTCCGTAGTTTTGCGTTCATTAACGCCCAAAATTTTTCAATCGGCCTGATTTCCAGGCAGTTTGGAGGATTTAGTGTTTTTTCAAGAAATGGGATATTTTTCTCGCGGTACCATTCTAGGACAGAAGAAGTATAGTGACATGAAGCCAGGTCAGGACAAAATAACACTTGTTTGTCGTGCTTTCGAATGAGGGGCAACAATCTTTTTTGTAGACACTCTTTACGATAGATTTTAGCATTCAAACATTGTTGGGTGAAAAATGGAATCGACTTCATACCACATTGGCAAATAGCTTGCCAAACTAATACCTTCTTTCCAAATTTTTCACAAAATAGTGACTTATCTGAATTCGGTATCTCTGTTCCTATTTCTACAGTGTAGAATCGTAGCCCCAGTAAAGTTTTGTAGTCAAGTTAGACGTAAGTCTCGTCATCCATAATTATGCATTGTTCGTTACGGCACAAAACTTGGTCATATAATTTTCGAGCATGAGTCTGCACTGAAGATGACTGAATTGCAGAACGTTTTGGTTATTTCTGTTTTTTAAATGTCTTAAGATCATTCCTTTTCTGAACATGTTGGACCATACTTACAGAAGTTCCAAATTTTTTTGCACAATCACGAACAGATATCTCCTTTTTTCCAGAAAATTGTTTGCAAATCTTTTTGTCTAAATCTGGCCTTGAAGCACCCGACTTTCTTCCACGACCAGGCAAATCTTTCAACGTGAAGTGATTACCAAACCGTTTAATGGCATTTTGAACAGCATGGGCACTAACACCTTCTTCTTTCGCTAATTTTCTCATCGACATGCCAGTGCCACTTCAGTATTTGGACACAATTGATTTTCGTTTTTCTACTGATAGGCCTCTCATTTCTGTATTTATCAACAAAAACTACTACTTAATGAGTGAATTGTAACGTTTATACGGTAAAAAACAAATTTTGGCTTGACAACTAATAACAACAGTCAAAGCCTGCTTTTTATATTTACTTAAAAGTGTACCCATAATTAACGATACAGTCCATATATCCTCCGAAACTACAACAACATTTTTGGTTCCATATTAATAGCCCTTTGAACTATTAATGTATCGGCATCAGCTTCTGCTTGACATGAAAAAATATTATTATCGGAAAGTTTTTTTCTTAACATATTGATAAGTCTGCTTTTATTTTTACTGTTACTAAGAAATTTCTCTTGTCCAATTTTAAGAGGCCATGTCTTTCAATAGATTTTGTGCAGTCTTTGTTATAACCATCAAATACGACATAAACGTTTCTTCCATAATTATTTCTCATACCTCACGTAATGATCACATATAGCCCCAAACTTTTCTTGTAATTGCCATTTGCATCGATGCAATAACATGCCTCCATCAACTACATACGTGAATTTATCAATATCATTAACATTTATTGGCAGTTCGGAAAAAAGTTCGTAAAACGTTGCTTTATTCGTCTTTCGCATTTCACCAGCATCAAAGAGAGCTACAGGATAAGAAGCTAATTCGAAAGTTAGGTATGTTTTCAATTCTTCTTCCGATTTTTTACATACACAAATCCGCTGGAAAAGTAGTAGTGGATCTATTGGAACTACTTCATCATTAATTTTAATTTTATTGTTTATTGCCAGCAACTTTATTTTTTTGCGTTAATTTTAGATAATACTTTCTGTCACACCACGTTTAAAAGGGCCCCCTTAGACACTCATTGCTTTCATTAATGTTTGCTCAATGGTTTGATCCGAGGAAATGCCAGCAAAAAATTGATTTGTACGCCTTGATGTAAAATATCCTTCTGTAAACTTCTTGAACTCGACGGGGTCCATTTTCGTTTCTAATTCTTTCATTTGTTGGACATAAATCTGAGCGAACTTGGCATATGGAAAATGTCCAACATTCTTTAACCTGTAACATTTTACTTAGGCAAATTCGGCTCAAAATTGTCAAAATACCTATTTTTATGTCTATTATCTCCAGTTGATCTATGGCCCATAAGTAATAGGACACCCTGTATATGTTTAAAATAATCATGAAATTTCAATTATTTATATTTTTTCTTTAAAAAGAAAGCAATCGACGTGCTTGTTCAAACTAGTCGGAACTAACTGGCACGTTACTTGCATCGACAAACAGCTGGCGCGGTCCCCTCCACTGTCCTTACCTATCCCTTTATACTTGAGACTTTGAATACGTTTCGTACTCTATAATAGTCTGATAGTATAAGATTTCATTTTAGAAATAAAATCTCAACTTTGCAGTGTAAAAAATACCTAGATAAAGAAATTCATGATTTTTCATTCAAAAATTGTAAAAATAAAAAAAAAATTCAAAACGTAAAAAATCCAAATAGGTATAAACATTTTGGTATGTAGTGTTGAAAACACATTGCAATAGGTCTATCAAAAATTTATTCATAGGAAATGGGTTCCGAGGTATAAACCTAACTGCACTCCACTAACTATCTAAAAAATTTATTGTATTGCACAAAAAATATTATATAAAAAATGTGTGTGTTATCAAAGTAGCCCCCATGGTCGGGTTACTCTGATCGCCTATGTTAATTACACAAATGATCAAAGATAAACCTGCAATGGGGCAACATTGATAAACTAAAAGTTAAAAAAACATAAAATGCTAAATTTAAAATGGAATCACACCCACAAAAACCTTCGAATTAATTAAAATACTTTTATTTTGCTTTTATTTGCGTATAAAAACTTAAAAAGTCGTACAAAAATGTAGAATAATAATCAGAAATTTCAACACAAAACAAAATCTACTCTATAGTATTTTTCATATTTGAGGGTAAGTTGAAGATCATGCGATCACATCTTCGTGACTCTGATTCTGGTAACACGTGAATCACTTCTGATTTGTCGATTTCGTGGTGGTCCTCTATTGTCGGCCACACAAAAGCATCGCCGTTTTTTCGGAGAAACTTAATGGTCAGTGTCTCATCTTTATTGAATAATGTTACTTGTCCCACGTAATAGTGAACCGCTTTTTCCCCACAAACCTTTGTAATGACCCAACTACCAACTTTTAGAGATGCTAGGTCTGGTGATATTTCTTCTGAGTCATCTTCAATAAGTTCATCACATTCCTCCTCTTCACTAGAAACTGATATGTCAGCATTTACGTCATCACTTGATGAACTCATTTTTCTTTGTCGTTTTGCTGCTGAGGTTGATGGCTGATCCTTTGTAGAGCTGGTGGATGGATTCAAAATATCATCTTCAGTAACGCTTTTGCCAGGTTCAACATTGTGAAGTTTTCTTCTTCTGGTTTTTTCTCCAACTGAATGGGGACCTCTCATCACTTTTAAAACCGAAACTACTGACTCAGCGATGCTTGAATTCATGTCATCATCATTGTTTTGTTCTATTATTCTATTGAGGACATTCTCTGGGTCGAGTGGGTGAATACCACATTTCCTAAATCCGGATTTCAGGTTGTTTGAAGCAGTGTCTTGTAATTGTTTCATTAGGTTATTTAATAAAGCTGGAAAACAATCTTTGGCCAACGTGGTGCGATTACTACCTTTCATCTTCTATTCTTCCAGAATAGATCGCCAGGCTCTCTTAAGAGGAGCAAAATATGCCACATCTAGGGGCTGGCACATGTGGGTCGAGTTCGGTGGTAATGCAGTAAAGCGGATGTGCAGTTCTTCACATTTGTCCAGTGACTGGAGCTTGTGAGTTGTATGGGGAGGGAGGACCAATATGGATACGAAACTTTCCCTAGCTTTAATGATCACATCCAGGTTTTTTGTATGTGAGAGGTGACCATCCAGAATGAGGAGAACAGGGTCGTCCTGCGAAGGCTTGACGAAACTCACAAAGTGGTCGAACCATTGCTTAAACAAATCAAGATTCATCCAGCCGCTTTCGTTGCAAGCGAAAATTGTTCCTGGTGGAGCCCCGTCCATTAATTCCGCTTTCAAACGTTTTCTGCCAAAAATCAGCATGGGTGGGATGAAGATTCCTGATGCGGATACGCAAATGACGGCAGTAGTTGAAATACCGCGCTCAGCGGATGTAATCCGTGCTACTTGCTTCCGTCCTCTTTTCGCGAACGTTTTAGAGTTCCTTCCAGGCACTGTGGAAATTGACGTCTTGTCTACGTTAAAAATTCTGTGAGGTGGGTAATTATTCTTCTGTGTTACATCTTTCAGAAAACTGTAGAACTTCTTGACAACAACTTCATTAAATGCTCTTGCACGGGCAGCAGACGTAGATTCCGGGCTCCTCAGACTAATTTCAGGATGTCTCTTTTGAAAACCGTGGAGCCAATCTTTTCCTGCAGCCTTTTTTCACGGGAAAAGTTGTGGGGTATGTTGTTTCTCTGGGCTAATTGAAATGCCAAAAGACGAAGGTTTAATGTTGTAATGCCGTACATTCTCACCTCCAAATCAAGAATGTGCTCAATTAATTCGTTTTCCTGTTCTGCTGTGAAGACAGTCATTTTACTGCCTAGATGTTTGATACTGTTCTTGGCTATAAGGTTTTTATTTCTTGCCCTACGCTTCAGAGACATCACGGGTACATTGAAGGTTCTTGCCGCCGTTTTTATGGGCATTCCTTTACCAACCTCATCAAGGGCATTTTTCATACTATCTGCATCCCAGCTTTGTCTTTCTGTTTTGCGGGTATATTGCCGTGGCATGTTAACAAACAAGTGCCAAACTGAAATAAAAACCAACTCAACGTATTGCACACGAGAAAGGTAGGATGGGGTAAAATGATCCCCGGATCATTTTATGCACCACGTGGGGGATCATTTTGCCCCAGATGCCATGTCGTAAGTTCATTAACCACAAATTTTTAATGACGCGAAATGAATGTCGCTACTTAGTGGACTTTACGGCCTAAGTTACCTATAGTATAGTCGCGGAGTCGAGTCAGCGCATCAAAACAAATTCAGGCGCTGTTCACGTGTTACTTACCATGCTTACGTCGGATGAGTGCAACTTTAACGGAAGTTTAGGTGCGACGGTAAAATACACAACCGAGTTTCTGCTTATGGGGTTAAATGAAAATACACATGATATAGAATTTGAGTTTGAAGTTTTATCAAAACTACACATTTCTGCAATTAACTATAGGTACAAAAGCCACAAAGATAATTAAAAAATATTTAAATTAAACTAAATTAAATCCTTAACAATTAATGTAGGTACAATATTAATAAAATTAAATTAAATTCATTATTTCAAAAAAAATGTTTTAATCGGATAAAAATTCGTCTGAACTACTGTCATTGTTATTAATATTTATAATTAAAGGTTCAACGGCGTTTTCCATCATATTGTCCAACAGCCAGAACTTTACTTCAACCTTGCCAATTACATGTTGTACACAGTTTAACCACTTCTCTGGAGTAATCGCATTAATGGCATCATGAAAAAGGTCTTTCATATCTGCAAATTTAAAAGTCTTGTTTCTGTCTGCTACATAGCCTTTAACTTGAGCTGTCCGAAGACTTACTAACAAGATTGAGATATTAAAAACGCCGACACCGTACCGGTAGTTGCTACCCTGTGACTGTGGTCAAACTGCAGTACAGACGCCGACCAATTGCATTCGAGGATACAGCGATCACGCTAAGGGCACGTTGTGATCACGCGCCACTGTTTGTTTACCTCCGCTGACTCGACTCCGCGACTATACTATAGAACAAGCTGTGCACAAAGCGGATTTCGTAACTTGCATCGAAAAGATTTGGTACAAAACTAAAGATGCACTTACCTTATATCAACAATGCATCGAAAAATAAATCACAAATGACAGTTCGTCATGAAGTTTGCGCTGAATATTCGACGTTGCCCTCAACCGGAGAGCACATGAACTTAGTGATTTTCTGGTTGTGACACAGATGGCACTGCACATTTTCTCAAAATAGGGAGGGATCATTTTACCTGGGGGGATCATTTTACCCCACTCTCCCCTAATGGTCTCAGTTTTTTCGTCTTCTTTTGCTGTATCAAGATCATTATTCATGCTTTTTCTAGTTATGTCTGCTTCTTGCAAGTGAAGATTGTACTTACTAGTAACCTCTTGAGCTAAACTTTCTATTTTTACGTTATAGGCGTCGCATTTGTTGCATGTGTCCTTTTTAGGTTTCTTTACTTTTAAATTAAATTCTGTTAAGAAGATCTTTTTGTATGATGAAAAGCTAACAGTATTTTCATTTTCACTTTTATATAGATTATACATTATGGGTAATGTCGTACCCTCTTGTAAAAATGCTTGCCCCACTCTCCGTGCTCGGCAATAATGGGATTTATATCGTGGAAATCGGTTTATATGGTTAATTACAGAATTTTTCTGCTCCGCTGACATTTTATTGTGCCCACCACTCACACCACGTCGATCAAGTACTGTTAAGGTCCTTGCTTTTTGAAGGGCAGTATTGATGCGTTTTGTCGACACTTGCAAAATGTTGATAAACATGTCTCTACAAACTACTGTTTGCTTTATAAAATACTGCCTTGAAAATTGTCGCTTTTCAGAATTAACTGCATTGATAACTTTTATTTTTACAGGCTGTTTGCACATTATAATCTGCTAGGTTCCAGTAATGATCAAAAAAGTTGCGCTGCACTTCCACACAAACTTTTTCGTGACATTTCATCTCACATGTACATACAAATGCGGCAAATTCTTTTGACTTCACAAGCTTTCCGTTTGCGGAATAATATTCCTTGTTGCTGTTGGTGTTTCTTTTTCTTGTTTTTCTGTCTTGTTCAGGATATTTCCTTTTCCTTCCTTTCCTTGGTCGCCCAGAGAAAACACCGTCTTTGTCCGCAGAATTTTCCTCTTCATTTTGTTCTTTTAAGGGTTGTTTTTCTAAATCTGATTGTTCTACTGTACACAATGAATCTGACGAGTCATCTGTGGAGCCAGGCTCATAGTTTTTGTCCTTAATGGAATCATCAGAATCTTCATCGACATTATTACTTGATATAATATCTTCTCTATTGCTTGCCGTATCTGCTCCCCTTTCTTCAGAAATTTGATCATTATTATTTAATGTGTTAAGGTTATCCTAAAAAGAAATTTGCAATAAGGAACGAACACATTTTTTCGAATAATATAACTGTGTATGTTCTAACTCCTAAATATTTATATAACATTTTAATATTTTACAGAGATAGTCTCTATATTGTTTGCTCAAAACTCTAGAAAAAGCGTTATTCTTTCTTTTGTAATAAAATGTTTGGGTTAGGAATAATTCCTAACCTAAAAATTTACTATTAAACCTATTATTTATTGTTAAAGCTATAATAAAAAAGCAAACAATCTTACCTTATTTAAGCTACTCTTTGGTTGGCCACTCGATAAGTTAACATTGTACATTATTTTCTTAACTCTTGCCGACACTAAAGCGTTAGAAAACATTGCAACAATAATAATTTAACAGAATACGAATGCGTTACTGTTCATAAAAAAATACGCAACAAAGACTCAAATAGTTTTGGATCCCAACAAGCACTAACCCTTTCGTCCCCAAATTAAAGTCTTACTGTATTTTACCTTTTTTTATTGCTAAAGACATTAAAAATTATGCAACTAGAACATATTTAACATTTTTACAAAAAACTGCATCTCTAAAGTAAAAAAAAAAATAGGTGGTATCAAGTGACACCACTGGGACGCAACGTAATGCTCGCTACTTTGAATGAAATTTCACAAAACAGTTGTTTTTTTCGTTAAGACAAAGTCCCACGTTGCACGTATTACAGTGCCACCTGGTACGATGCGGCGTTGCCTTGGAACTGCAGTTATGACATCGTATAGAGTTACCGTGTATCGGCATGTGAGATGCTTCAGCATATCTTCTTTCGAGTGGAACAAAGCGCTTGAAGTTATTCACTCTTTCTGCCACGTTTCAGACTTTTTGTTGCACCTATAAGTCCCCTTGCTACCGACATTCTAAACTATCGTAACGTCTACGAAGTGCCAAAAGATTCGCAAATACCACCTTTTGCTTTTGCGATTGATTTGGTAGCACGTTTTTAACATATCAGCTTTATCGACATGTCCCATGTTTGCATTATAGTCCTTTACTAAACCTGGACATGCTACTGCGTCTACTGACCCATCCTTTTTCTTCCTGTTGACGGTAGTTGTGTCCAAGGGATTATGAAAATTGCTGATAAAGTGTATTCCCTTTTTGTCCATCCATTTGAGTGACAGAATACCTTCATCAGTCATTTTCCATTCATAGTCACCACGGTTCATCTGCTTATCACCTCTAAAATTCACCGGAAGGTCCTTTCTATCCTTGCGAATAGTTCCACAAGCATGAATCTTATCAGTATTTAAATGTTTTATCAATAAACCAGTCGACAAAAAATTGTCAAAGTAAACTTTGTGATATTTGCCAACCAACGATCTAGTAAGTTCTTTTATTACTCTTGGGCCCAGTTGTTTTTCAGTACTGTCTTTATTTTTGCCAGTGTATATTTGAAATTCGGAAATATATCCCGACTCATTTGCACGCACCCAAACCTTGTATCCTCTCTTTATTGGCTTCTGGGGCATGTACTGGCGTAATGACGATCGGCCTTTAAATTTTATCATCGACTCATCGATGGACTGATGCTCATCAGGATCATAATATTTCAGGTAAGTTTCTGATAATTTATCTAGGATGGGTCTAATTTTAAATAACTTATCATACCCTGGTTCATCTCTTTTGGATTGCAAGGTATTATCATTGAAATGGATATTGCCAAGTATCCAAATAAATTTTTTTCTGGACATAAGTCCAGATATAAACTCGTCTCTAATTTGGAAATCAGACGACCAATAATCTTTCAGGGCAGGAAGCCTTTTTATACCCATAAAAAGATTTATTCCAATAAAAACTCTTAGCTCCTCGCCCGTGACTGGAGTAAATTTTGTAGCACCACCAGATTTCTGAGTACAATATAGATTGGTTTCATAAGCAATCAGGTCAAGCAAATCTTGTGGAAATAAACAAGAAAATACATGGTATGGCGAATCAACATTATCTGCAAAGTTTTTTTGGCCCTGAGCAGCCCGAAAAGGGAACAATGTAGTTATTGTTATTGCAGGTTGTCAACGTATTTTTCCATACAAACTCCGTGGATGTAGGCCTTCGCCAATGCGAAAATGGTAACTTATCATCACTACTAAATTCATCATCCGATAGAGGGTCATCCACAACTAAAGGTGGATCGGGAACAAATGACTGAATTTCGGCATCGACGTCCTCCAACTCATCAAAGTCTCGATCGGACGATCCGTCGGAAATAACAGACTTTTGACCTGACGGGATTTCATCAACCAGAATCGTTAAATCTGCTTCATCCATCCGTTCTAGTTCGGCATATGAATGTATTTTCTTAGCTGTAAAAAAATTCTATAAGTCCCAGTGGTTCTATACAAAACCACCTAATTAAAACATGCTTGATATTCGTTAATTTTACCGTCCAAATACGTACACATCAATACTACACTGTATTTAACAATAATATTCACTTACCCGTCATACTGCAGACGAAAAAACAATTTTATGTGAAAATGCAAAAAAAAACAAACTAGAAACACTTTTGTAGGTTATAACCGCGAAATAAATTTTAATAAGTTGAGAACGCAACCGTCCAACTCTACTAAAAATTTTAACTAATAGATGGCAGCATAGTGATCACACTGACATGGTGGTTTCACTTAAAACCGCTGGAACATTAAGGAATAAATTCATATAGAGGTGCTTTCACCTTGTAACCACTGGGGACGAAAGGGCTAATCACAAACCACAGATTAATGCAATATAAATCCAAGTGACTCTGGTTCTTTATTGCAAACCTATCTCAGATATTTGTTAGTTTTTCAAGCAGGTTTTATCGCTCAATAGATGGTGCTAGTGTCCTGGATCTCTGGTTCTCTATTGCATATCGTTGGAGGCATAAAATTAGGTTTGCTTTGTATTATTATCTCATTTTTAAATAAATTGTTGGTTGGTTCCCTTTTGCATAACGGGGTCCAATTTGTCTTCAACTGCCATTTTTGTAAAAAAGTGTATTACGACTGCAATACCCTCCATTAGTTTTCAAAGTACCTTACTATATTAGTTATTTGCCTTTTATAGCCAATCTTTTCTTTTCACCGTGGTCGCCACCAGGGGTAGGTGATCACTGGAGATGGCGGTTCCGATGACTGCATCGTCTGAAAAAAGGTGTTCTGCAGGGAGCTCCGCCTCGACGACAGGAAACCGGCAGTTGAAGGCTAGTCGGGAGATGAGATGACCGCGGAGCCGTTCCTAAGGATTGTGATGTTGGACGGGATCAGGGAGATTTTCCGGAAATACCCCTCCCAAGGCCTTGGGAGTTTGGGCCTCTCGGGGGATACCTGATACAGTGAAGGTCTTGATGATTGGAGTTGAGGCCGAAGGGACAGAAGAGGTGGAGCTGGCGGAACCTCGGCGCCTACGGGGTGGCACGGTGATAAACACATCGTGGCCAGGTGGAGAGGCAGGCGAGGCAGTCGGATGGCCAGGTGTGGAGGCAGGTGTCATTGCAGTCGGTAGTGATTCGGGCGGAGCGGTTGGCATACGTAACACTTTTTCGAATCTTTTCCCTGGCGTCGCTGTTTTTAAAAGGAAAAGTCTTAAACCGAGGGTCTAAAAGAGTGCACATAGCAAGGGTGTTGCTATATTCGATATTTCCTAGTCGCTCCCGTAGGCCACGTTTCAGTTTATTATTTATAACTTTTGATTTTTCAGTAAATCCGCATTCTAACAATTTACTGCAAACATCTAGCAAACCTGCATAAAGAACTATAACTAACGAAGCTGAGATGTAGTTTTCTCCACTAACAGCTTTTGTTGCACTTTCGAAAGGACCTAAAATTTTGCAAATTTCGTTTAGGATATTCCATTCTTCTGTAGACAGTTGAGGTAAAGGTGCATCCAATAACGTCATAGTTGTCCTTACAGCAGTTTCCAGTTCTGTAAATCTTTCTAACATGAAAAAAATCGAGTTCAATCGTGTGCTTACGTCTTGTATTAACTTTTTTGGATTATTTATTCCAGAATTTTTTGATACTGCAGAAGTTTGCTATTTGCTGGTGAACTTCGTTTGAAATGAGAAACAATGATTTTTACTTTAATGGTTGTTTCGGTAATTAATTTCAAATAATGTTGCACTACTAAATTTAAAGTTTGAGCAAAACAACCAAAGTGCCTCCAAACTAATTCGCTAATTGCTTTTTTGATATTTGCGGCATTATCAGATACTGCTAAAATGACTTTATTTTTTAAGTCCCATTCTGTAACAATTTCATTTATGCTGTGAGCTAAATTTTCACTGGTATGGCGCTTGTCAAATAAGCTACAACCTAAAGCAGAGATTTCATGGTTATATTATTATCGATGAAGTGAACTGTTATGGTCATAAAACTTTCATTATTTATAGACGTCCAACAGTCTGTCGTCAAACATACACTTACAGTAGTTTTAGCAATATCCTTTAAAATCATTAGACACTGTTCGTATTTCGCCGATATTATGCTTTTAGAAAGAGTATGTCGATTTGGTAGCTTATAGGAGGGGTTTAGTGCATTAACAAATTCTCTAAAACCTTTGTCGTCTACAACACTAAATGGTTGAAAATCCAATATAAATAGCTTAATTAAAGTAGTATCAATGCGCTTTTTAGCCCGTAATAGTTTCTTGTTTTCGTTTCGGCTTTGGTATGATCTAGGAATTTCGATATTTCCAATTTTTTTAAATCTTCACAGAATTTGCCACTCATCTGTCATAATGTACTTTATACTCTATTCCTTTATTCGGGGTATATTTCAAGCATGTTAAATGTGTAACATGAGGATCATTTTTCTTATGACCTGGTCTTATGGATTCATAGTATCGGATATTAGAAAAATTCAAGAAATATTCATCCACGTTATAGGGTTGCTTTGGTCTAGCTTTTTTACGGATATGCACATAGTCAGATGGAAGTTTTGTGTCCTTATTCTTTGACTTGCGCTCTATTAAGCTATGGGTTCTATCTACTTCCATCTGACTATGCCGCTTTTCTAAGTAGTTTTGCATAATTACTACATTATTTTCACATGCGTGGATTAGAGAGGGTGCTATTGCGATTTTGATATGCGCAACCATCGCTGTATAGGATACAATTTTTTGTATTGGCATAGCTTTCTAATTAGGCGACAAGAGCTTTAGTAATAATGCCGTAAAAAACACTAGCTTCCAATCCACCCTCGGCCTCGTACCATAGGCAAAAGCAAACAAAGTTCCCACTCATTAACAGGAGCAGCTACTCATCACAATTCGGAGTACCTACTTCTGAGTGCGCACTCAACTTTATGCATGTCACCCATTATATCATCAACTGTTGCTTTCTGTACAGATTTTGCCAATTTATATCTTACAGCCAATCGTCCATGAGACGATAAAAACATAACTATTTTTATCATATCCGTGCCTTGTTTTTTACTTCTTTCTAAAACACAAGGATAATTATTTGGTAGAGTTTCTGACTGATAAAATATATAAATCGGTTATTATCATTATCTTTGAATTGGGACATTTTGCTGGTAGTCGAAACACAAGACGCCAACTTCTTGATGTTCTTGTGCCAATTTGCTTTTTTCGCGTAAATTATAAAAAAAGAGAAGCTTTTTTTAGGTGCAAAGATTTCGGTACGTTAAGGACATTTAAATCTTCAGGCTGACCTGTGATTTACTTTCCAGCTTGTCACATGTTTGATAGGTGTCGCTCCGCGGATGGCCGAATGAATAGTTCCTGAAGTTCACTGTAAAATGCCGGAAGAAGAAATCATATATTACAACAGGCTTGGGGCTGTTTTCTTTTTTTATCCTGCAGACATTGCTATACTTCTGGCTCATAAGATTTCAGATAAAGCTCATAGATCTTTCCATATGATGGACGTTAACGGGACACTTTCCATTTCAGTAACATATTCCCTACTAGTTCCACGTTCTTCCTTGTTCATGTCCTTGTTGCTGGGAAAGGGACCATTTGGAATTCTATTTCTTCTTACAGTGCCCAGGGATAGCACACCGCGTTGTGCCAACTGGACAAGCAGTGGAATTGTAGTGTAATAGTTGTCAAACTAGATTTGATAGTTTAGGTGGCTGGGAAGGTTTCGTAAAAGTCTTGTTACAACATTGGCACAAGCACCCAAATCGTTTTCATTGATGTTGTGATTATTCTCCTTTCCCGTATATACTTCAAAATTATAAGAATAACCCGGAACACCGGAAAGTACAAAAATCTTATACCTAACCCCATTTATGAGGTTTATCACGCATATACTGCCTTAAATAATTACTAGCCTTAGTGACACACATTTGCTCGTCTACAGATAAACATGCTTCATAAGGAACTGTTTGAAATCTGTTGATAAGATAACCCTTTCAGTCAGGCATTTTCAGTTTCAATGATAAAATTCTGAAATTTTGCATAGATTGTTTAATTTTTTTCATGATTTTTAGCGTTGGCTGCATGTCTCTATCTCACTCGGTTTTCAAGAAAAAATATGTGCACTCTAGTGTACGTTGTGACTTAATTTTGAATTGCTCGTTTATTTATTAAATCTGTGGAGAAGACATCTTTTGTTTATTCTATTATTTAACTCCAATTACCAGAATTATTATTAAAGAAGTTTACTGATGTGCAATTTTATTGGTATGTTTGCTGGTTGCGTTGATCTCTGGAAAAAAAAACAAAAATTAATTGCAAAATTTCACCTTTGTTAACAAGCATTTAAATGTATTGTGGGAAACTGATACTTTATTATCGATAAGTGGTGCGGTGTACCCTTTTATTAGTGGTTTTAAAAAATAATTATAAATTTTTAGAATACAACAAAACTTTTTATAATACAGTTAAAATTAATTTATGCTTACTTTCAGTTCCGCCGTGTTTTGGCCTGTTGTAGCCAGCAACAGATTATGCCCCGAATCTGGTCTTCAGTAGCATCTTTAAATTGTTTGCGTGCAGCTGCTGTAAAATTATTATCATTAAGAAACAAAGAATTCAAAGCAGCAGATCAACAACAACATTCATTGTCACACATAATTATTAGTTTGTTTAGTAAGCAGTTGGAATTTTAAAGAGAAACTTACTATGGATAGCATGACAAATCTTCTTACTACAGAAGGCAATCTTTGGGGCATCGTTGACCTTTTTGCCGGAATAAGAAAACTGTTCGGCAAGTTCGTCTAATAGGACTCGACGCATCATGCTGCCAATGACACTGCGTAAATCCCTTCCACCAGTGCTGGCCAAAATTTTGATCTATAAAAAAGTGTAAAATATAAATACCTGTGTTAAAAACAAAACCAAGAATAAAAACACATATAATGATTGTTGATGTAATAACTTACGAATTGATTTCGAAAATTTTCGTTTATGGTTGTTGACTCGAAATTGTCAAAGTCCTCCATATTTTTAAGGGGCAGCATACCTAACAACGCAAATTCCTGATCGGTGTTTTCACGATTCTCATCGTTGGCTCCAATCAACCGCTGTTGATTTAAGATTTGGTCGACCTTCGCATTCACTTCTTTTATTTGTTCGGCCATTGCTGCCACTGTAGCCTGAATTTGGGCTAACACTATTCGATCGCCTTCTATTAATAGAGCAAAGGGCATTAGTTACATTATGTATTTAATTAAAGTGTTGTAAATACCTGACATTGATCAACTACAGCTTCTAGAAGAAGACGATGTAGAAGCTACTGGGCTCCTTGGTCTTGCACGTTGAACAGTAGTGGAACAGGACAGTGGTATAGGGGAATTGCTTGTGCTATGAGAGAGGGTTGTTTGGGTAAAAGAAAAAGGAGAGGAGGATGGTTTAGGTAACGAAGGAAAAGTTGGATAGTCTGGAATACTATGTTTTTTAGTCATAGTATTTTTACTTCTTTTTACAGGATTAGGCTCACAATCATCGTCGTCGTCACTGTCTATATATAGTTTATTTTTTTGCCTCCGCCGCCTGTTTTCTGGCTCATCCTCGTCTGTATCTAAATTGGATGTAACTTCAGCTCTTTTGATATTCGAACGAGCTTGAGCATATGTATCTGTAAACAAAGTAAATGATTTACGAGTGTCTACAATATATCAATTAAAAAGATGCTGCTTTTAAAATCTCCAAATAGAGTACTATTTATCAAAAAAAAGAAACAAGGTATAAACAACTTAAAAACAACAGCAAAACTTACTTTTAAAAAATGAGAGAATGTAACTTAACATAATGTATGTATGTATTGTCTGTAACCGCTTATACCTTTCGGTGTCGAGGGTGATGCATATTGTATGTGGTTTATAGGGTGCAATGTACACCAAAATATTTTATTAATTTATTTACCATATTTATGTAGTATCTGAATTGGACAGGTAATCCAATTTTCTTCCGGAATAGCTGAAGATCGAATTAATTTCTCCCGCAATTCGTTCGATCTTACAGCTGGGAACAGGCACTGTTCTTCATCTGACGAAAGCCAGTTGACAGGAATTATTCCTAATGCGTCGTTTGCATCAGTGTATTTAACAATGGTAAATTGCTTTGCCATGATTCCAACTCTACATTGTATATAAAATTATAAATAATGTAGTTGCAACCACAATTTCAATATGTGTACTGTTAATTTATGCATGCAAATTTATTAAAACTAATTACTTACTTATATGTAATACACGCAGTAACTAAAATTGATCGATAGAAATTTTAGATTTCAAAAGACTATATAAAGCTGCAATAATAAAGGAAAATTAAGTTTCACTTTGCAAGCAAATTTATTAAAAATACCTAATTACTTACTTATATGTATGTAATACACGCAGTAACTAAAATTGATCGATAGATATTTTAGATTTCAAAAGACTATTATAAAGCTGCAATAATAAAGGAAAATTTAGTTTCACTATGCAATTTCGACCTACTATATGAATAAAGATTATTAACGCCTACCTATAATAAGCAGTGAATTAATGGCATCGCAATATGTTTGCTTTTGAAAGGTAGCAATACTATATTTCTTGCTAGTTGGGAAACGGGTACCAATTTGTGATCTGACAGTTTATCTACCTTGTAGATTCTTAGTTCCGAACTGTGACAAACAGGAGGCCCGTAGAAATCTTCTTTTTCTGTAAACTCCCGACATAGCACGACCATGCATTTCAGTACATTTGAGAATAATATATTTGAAATTGTTACGATGCTACCATCCATTAAACTACAATAACAATTAGGAGATGATGTGGTTAACTTAAAAGATTCGAATTCAACCACTTTGTATTGTTTTGATGGATCGCAACCTTCCATAAGAGGACCTGATATATGTTCTGACAAATACAGGGGAAAATGTTTGTCACATTGCGAATTAAAAAACTGAGTATTGCTGGCAGATATTTCACCTAGCCTTTTAACAACCTGCTGCAATGGCTTATCTCCTTTCCTAATCAGTTTTTTGAGAATCTGAAGAAAATTTTCAAACTGAAAGGCACTGCAGGAATCCAAACTTCCAAATATCGTAACATCGTCAGCAATATGTGACAGGCCATGAAAATTGTGTGTTAGATACTGCTGCCCATACAACTTCTTGAAAGTTTTTAAGAAATGTAGTAACAACTCCTTACTATATTGCTGATACTGTGTAAAAAATTGTGGGCTTAGAAGAATAGTCATAGATATATTTAAGCTCAGAAAGTTGTTATAGTTGGACCCATAATCATCTTTCAAGACATCATATAGTATAACTGGCCCAGTATACAACAAAAACTGTCTGAATTCAGTCGCTTTCCATTTCTTAATCTGGTCGAGCCCACGTGGCTTTCTGCCAAAAAATACAGCGCCAAATGTCCCAATGTACAACATTGTGCGCATTACTCCCAAACACACCAAATGCATATAATCAAGAGGAAAGGAATCTATAAAGTGTACACCTGGGATTTCCTTTAAAATAGTTTCAGTCACATGAAATTTACAGTTTTTAAATGAAAATATATTAATTTGATTAAATTTGCATGCGCCATTTAACACATCAGAACTTACCAGACTATAACCCAACCATCTTCATTGAATGATCTTCACCCTGTTAGTATATTCCGGTATTCTCCAAAATTTTAGCGAGAATAATTGGCCCCAATTAATTCAACATGTCAATAAACATAGTATGTTACCACATGAACAATCAGGTTTTAAGAGGGACATAGTTGCAGTACTGCACTGTTAAAAATTACGGACGATATCTTTAAGTCTATTGACAGGGGACATATAACTGTGCTGGTTTTGCTTGACTATACTAAGGCTTTTGATACACTTAATCATAATATTCTTTGGTCCATCTTACATTATATTGGTCTGCATTCTCACGCTATTAAGTTTCTAACTAATTTTCCCACAGAGCGTCAACAAACTGTAATTACAAATAATACTCACACAGCTGCTCGCACCGTAAACCAAGGGGTGCCGCAAGGATCTATTTTAGGGCCCCATTTATTCACTTTGTACATCTCCAATTTAGTTCACTACATTATTGAATACTGTAGCTATCATTTCTATGCAGACGAGACACAGTTATATTTCTGATTTCATCCTAGTACTATGGATACCATGCAATCAATTAAACCATGATTTAGAGAAATTATATCAGGTGTCAAAAAAACACTCTCTTCAATTAAATCCTACTAAATCAAATGTTATTGTGTTCGGGAAGAACAAAGATCAAATAATAAATCTTTTAAAATCAAAATCAAAAATCAATAACGCTACCTTAGTATTTTCAGATGTAGTAAAAAAATTAGGGATACTAATTGATAGCGAGTTGAGGTTTCGACTGTATATTTCTAAATGTATGTACAAAGAGCCTACTGCAACCTCCAGGCAAATATACCAGCGCAGACATGTCTTAACTGTTACTCAAAAACAATATCTCCGTAGTTCTTCAGTGCTTTCAGTTTTTGATTGCTGTGATTACGTCTATGGTCCTAATCTGCTTGGTTTAGACAAACTCCAAATACAAAGAGTACAGAATTTATTTTAAGGCTGATCTATGACATTCGTAAATATCAATATATTTCTCATAAACTTACGGAGTTAAAATGGGTAAATACGTCAACACGAAGATATTTACATTCAGCTAGCTTTCTGTCATGTATACTTTTGCGGACACAATAAAGCCATTGCTCTTATTATTATTATTAATTAGAACAAGAATTGAAATGGCGAAGAGAACTTTCTACCAAATAAAGAATTCCCTAACATAGAATTCATTATCACTAATTACAAAGAAACGGTTTATTAAAACTTATAGATGGAGCTTCCTACTGTATGGGTTGGAAGCGTGGACGGTCGGTACAACAAGTAAAAAGAAAATAGAAGCTTTTGAAGAATGGTGTCATAGAAGACGAAGAAAACCTTCGTGATTTCTCTTAATTCCATCATACCTTGGAAATGTCATCCTATTATTAATAAAATTTCCTTCTTGTTTACATTTGGTGCATGATGAATAACCTGTATGACCTTTAGTTCCTAAAATGAATGCTTTAGCAAGTGCGTCGCAACAAAATCCTTTTATCGCTAATTGCTCTTCCTTTCAATATAATTCCATTATTGACTAATTCTACAGATTCCTTCACGAAGTCTTGAAGAAAGTCTTTGCGGTCTAACGGTTTTTTTTTGTCCAAAGTATATGCCAATTGGAAAGACGATATATTTAATGGAGGGTACATTGCAAACGGATGCTAGAATTGGCCACAGCTCGCCAGAGCTACTGTTGAACAGTGGAAGGCCGTCAATTCCTATTAATAGTTGAAGAGATGTCAGTACTTCTTTTGCATTAATCAAAATATTTTGCAAGCTCGCCTTTAGACCAACATTACAATAAGAACCTGGAGCTACAGATCTAATGTTGGAATTTTTAATAAAGTTCGAGCATCCGAAGGCAAATTAATTTATGTGTCTTTAATATACAAAGAAGTGCCGATAAAGCAACGTGTGTTATATGAAACCGTACTGCCCAATTTTTTAAACTTTCTTGCAGTTTTTCATTATCCGCAAAGTTAGGTGACTGATCGTCAGATTCATCTGAAGATGAGAAGTATTCCAAAGTTTCTGGGAAATATGATTCTTGATGTATTAGCGTTTGTTCCTGATTCTCCTCTTGAATGTTATTAACCTGCATTACTTCATGCACAGAAAAGGTTTCGCTACTATCTTCGCTGTCCGAAGAACCACTACCACTATCATTCTCGGAAGAAATTCTAACATGATCAACTCCATTTTGCAATTGAAGAAATTTTCGAATTCTTTTTGACTTCCCGTGTCGTGTCAGATTAAGAAACGACTTTCGATACATCCTATTAAAAAGAGAAACTTTTGAATAGCTGGTGTTACTAAGATTAATTTAATGCTTATAATTTCTGTTACTCTTAAAGTAGGAGTTGATATTCTCACATTAAATTTTAATCACATCTCCAGTATTTGTGCCAAAAAAATTCCTAAGTAAATACAGGGTACATATAGGTATCAAAAATTGGAAAATTCATTTAAATAGTAGGTATCAACAACACATAATTCAACAAGTAAAATAAATATTCCTAATCTCCTTCCTCTAAAGAAGCGGTTCTTAACCTTTTGTTACCCGCGGACCCCTATCTACAAATTTTTGAATGTCGCGGACCCCACGATTTTTTTTAAGACACCAAAGCCTATACTTTAATGTAAAATCGAGTAACTCTCAACATTTTTCGCGGTCCCTTACAAAGGCGTCGCGGACCCCTGGGGGTCTGCGGACCACAGGTTAAGAACCGCCGCGGCTAAAGAGTATTATTGGACATACTTTTGAATTTTCTGAAAATCATTTTAGACCGACATTAGTGGCATGTTAAAACTACAATTCCCGTGTTTGCTCGTGCTAGTTAGCTTAGCCACGTGCTATTCCGAATTTTTAAAATAAGGTTTTACAATTCCGATTCAGTAGATACATATAAATGTAGTATTTATCTAAACTTTAGTCCTTATACCGTTAGGTGTCTGACATAAAAGTAGTAATTAGTCTTAATTAATATTAAGTCGTAAAAAAAGAAAATCATTTTAAAAGTTCTTATCTGCGATAAGGCTGCTGCTGTTATCTATTTTAAAATATGCTCTAGTTAACAAAAAATATTGTTTTCAAAAACACACGACAAGTTAAAAGCAAACACCATGTTTATCCAACACAAACAACGTTGCTCGCTAAGATCAAGATGGCTAAACGCTAAACCCTACAATTTACCGGATACCGGATTAGGATTTACGTATTCGTTTTCGCGCCGATGATTTGCGCTTATTACTCGACGTCCTAGTCGAGCATGCGCTTGGTCAAAATTGTCTTTGGCGTGAATTGCGCTTGCAAGGTCAAGTCTACCATTAGTTTTACAATTTTGGCTTGCGCGTAGAACTTGCAGTAAGCTTGCGCTAAGCTTGTCGTGGCAAGTAAGCGTTGCAAGCGATAATCAAGTTAAAAGCAAGCTTGCAGTACGCTTACGTGCTATCTGGGTTGGGAGATACTTTGATCACTCTTAATTTTTCAACGGTATATTAAAATAACCCATTTGAAAAGACTCTTTTTAAATCCGCATATGAAATTCTATTATCATTGTTACTACGCTTTAGAAGCTTTTTCAACGACTTGTAGGATTTCTGAATTTTGGCGAGATTTTAATACAGTGCAAACGCATTTAAACCACTCGCATAGTGTATTATATTCTTCAATATTAAATAATAATTCTTTTAAAAAGGTTTTTTAATCAACAGAATCGGTAGATTTTTCTATATCGCTATACATTAACTTAAAAATATGCATGCCTTAGTTTTATTACTTCGTTTTTTTCAGTGTTGCATATATTCATCTAATGTCGTATTGTTCCAAAACAGCATTACAGCATTCATTAGTGCATAACTGAAATCTGTTACGACATAAGAAAAAGGAAGCCATTCCAAATGATAAACATTTTTCCAAAACCATGAACCGATAGATGTTCCATCATGACTGCTGCTATTCATTTCGACAACTGGGCATACTCGTTTATTAAATTTCATTTGTATTACACCTGCGTAATAACGTATTTTCTTTTCCGCAAAAGATGACTTTTTAACGACGGATCCATTTGCATCAAGATGTAATATTGGTAACGAGTTTTCTTTCCAAGCCTGTCGAACAATTTGTATTTGTTCGTTACTAAATATGTAAACATGGAAAGGTTCTCCAACTTGTTGAATATAACAACTGTTGTTATTACTCCTGCGCATTAAACAACGACACGTTGGCCAAGAGCCTGCCGACTACTCAGTGGTGAGGGGCGAGGTCCACTATTTTTAAAAGGGCGCCAGATTCATAAAAAAAGAAATAAATAATAATCGCTAGAATTAACTTGGCCGAATCACTGCCGAGCTACAACAACTTCGCAGAGGTGTCGTTTGCTGAAAGACATCAAAGATAAAAAAAACCAGTAACCAGTAATAAAGTACGTATATTCGATCAATAATAATAATCACTGTACAAAAAAAAAACCCCAACACAACAGAAATATCAATCAGGAAATATACAAAATATCCATACAGTAATCAAAATGGGGAAATCTAAATGTAACGCGATTATAACCGACTGGGAGTTCTTAATAAAGGAAGGGAGATGGGGATTTAATAATAAATTACCTATCAAATTGCAAATTAAATTAAAACAAACACTAGGGTTTGCAAGCCTAGCCTTATAAGTACGGCTACTAAGTTTAGTTAAAGATACGGAAAATTTTAAATGGAAACCCCTGACCTGTAAGCGCTTACTAGAATACAAAAAGGTCCTTGATAACGTCAACAGCGTCCAATGAAATTATTTAATGCAAAATGCTTGCGGTACCCCTTTACAGTAAATACAGGTACCGGGTGATCATCGGAATTTATAATTAGAGGAGGTTGTGATTGGTGCTATTTTATGCTGTGTGGTTGGACACACTGAGAAATTAATAATAAATTGACAATTGTTATATTTGAGGTTATGCTCGTGCTTTGTACGATCTTTGATGGTATAGTAAACATTATTCTGCTGAAACGCAGAAATAAAATAAGTTTGAAGAAAAAATTGAAATTACTTTCAGTGAGAAAAATTTTATGTTGAATATCAAACATTTTTAAAAATAAATTCACAGTTCTGACACTTAAAATTTTTAATTTCAAACTGCAAGCCTGTGTTGCCAACTTTATGGTAAATATCACAGCCTGCTCTAATTATAAATTCCGTTGATCACCCGGTAGCTCTCACAAGGAAGTACTTTTATAAATTATTAATTAATAATAATTAAATATGAACCAAATAATTAAAATATGAACTAAATGTATCACAATATATGAATGTAATAATTACTTACGCAAGGATATGAATGAAATCTGAATTTTAAAGTTAATGTTAACACTGTAATGGTAAATCTAACACTGTTCAGGGATTTAAATTAATTAACAAATGTAGTAAATTCACTAGCATTCAAAATAGCTTTACCGTAAATCTAATAAGTATGGAAAGCAGTAATCACACGTTTATAAGTTATCTAGCAACGATAACGCTGGCGTGAACTGATTTGCAGTTAGCGGATCAAACTGTAGTAATCGGAATTGCAGTGTAGAAGCTAACCCCAGAAATAAAACAGATGGAACGAGCTAACCTTTATAACACGAGGTTTTGACAGATGATCGCTCCTGAGGTCCTAGTTGATAACATGACGTCTCTGGAGAAGGTTCCGTACCAATTTACCTTCGTAAAATAATTCCAGCAGTCGTTTATTTAGGCTTCAAGTACCACGTGCACGGCCGGGCAGGTGTTTGATAAAGCGAATTTTTGAATGCTTCACGTTCAAGGTAACTCAGAATTCGGACGAGTAATAAAAAGGCTAAAAGAATCACAATTGCCTGAGTGCAAATTAGATACAAAGAGGAAGGAAAATAATCTCACCTTAAAGATCTTGGACACCTTATCGAAAGAGAGCATCGAAGGCTCATGTGGTACTATAACTTCAGCCCACTTTGATCCATTAATATTTTAATGAAAAATTGCAGAAATAAACATCCACCACACAACAACACCTCAAAATATATAATATTTTCCGCAATACTTGTCCAGATTAAATCGATGAACCCATAAATTTCAATCGGAACTCGGTGATGGCTTTAGTTAAAGTGAAAAGAAAACGAACTGGCTTTTCAAGATCACCCAAGGCCTCCCACAATCAAATACTCTAGTACCAAAACTGACGTTATTAAATCCAAAATTTTACAAAAGTGCAGGCTAGGCAACCAATATATTCAACGCTGTAAGAAATTAGTATAATCTAGCAAAACTGATTGTGAGTTAAAAATGAAATCGTTACAACTTCCGTCGGTGCGTATACATTTATTATTGTAATATTCGCTATGCCATTTTTTATTCTTAAGAACGATATTCTGCCATTTACTTTCTTGAATTCTATTATTCTTTTCTTTATTTCTCTGTTTACCATAAACACAGTTCCATTCTTTCCTTGTTTTTTCTCTCCTCCATACATCATTGTAAATTTTTCCTTTTCTATTCTTCCCTCTCCTTCCCATCTGATTTCTTGTAATGCCAATATTCCTATTTTATATCTTTCCATTTCTCTACCTACTTCTTCCATTTCCCCCATTTCTAGCATTGTTTTCACGTTCCATGTTCCAATTCTCATTTCCGATTTCTCTTTGTTGTTTTTTTTTTCTTTCCCTTTTGTTTTCTACTCTTAACATTGTTGTTCCCATATGTAGTTTCTTCCATCTGGTTGTTCGTTTTACTTTCCTTATCTATGCTATTTACTTTCCTTTGTTCTACACTCATGTCCATGTTCATCGCTTTGGTCGTCTTCATTTTTAGTTGTTCTGGCTCTATTATCAGTTTTTTGTGTTAAGGTTGTGCTTCTGAGCTTTTTTCTCCACTTTATCATATTTTAGTTTTTTCCTCTTTATCCCATTTGTATAAGTGTTTATTTATCGTTAACTTTTGGTAACCAATTCTTACTTGGCTTCCTGCCTGTTTTTCTTCTTTGGCTATTTCCACAATTTTAGCGTGGATGTCTCTTTCGATTTTTGTTAGATCGTTTTCAATGTATATCTTCTTCTCTCCAAGTCTCCTTTTGTTTTTCATTAAGGTCAGGTGGGGTAAATGGGGCCCCAATTTACAACTTTTCAAGTTTGAACGGGTGTATTTTTGGTATATGGCAAGGGATACTAATGTGTTTTATTTACAATAAAGAGTACTTATCCAGGAACACTTCAGGGGAATATTAGCTGCAAAAAAAACGTATTAATTTTTTGCTGGATTTTTTAGTCTTTCATTGTCGGGTGGCCCACTTACCCCAAATTTTGGGGAAAGTGGGCCACCTCCACTTATTTCTGATAAGAATAGCATTACGCGATTGTATGGGGAACTGGGCCACTCATTGATTCTTTCTCTTTCAATACCTCTTTGCAGATTTAAAATACCTCGTTTAATTTCAGAGTTATGAGGTCAAATATAAAAGAATACCACAATCACCAATAAACTTCAACTTTAATTTTAAAGTGGAGAGTAAGTACAAAAATGAAATTCTGATTCTTAATATCTAATTACTTACTCAAGTAAGAACTAAAATATAAAAAGCCATAAGTACTTTGGTATTTTAGTGTAAGTAACAAGATTTATACCTAATTAATACTTATTTAAATTTCGTCTTGGAATGCGAACATTGCAGGCACATGAAAAATTCGCCTGTTATTCAGAGGAGTAGGTGGAGGAATAATTTTATAAACTTCATTGGTTGCATATGTTAAGACATCTGGCTTGTTTGGCCACTTCCACCCCTTACGAGTACTTATTTTCGTCATACGATTTATTGTTAGTGTATCTTCCTGTACCTTAATCACCTGACCGGGATAATATTTTCCGGGATAATATTTTCGTCAACAATGGCGTCTGTACCATTTTCTTCGGCATCTTCGTCAGGATCTGATACTGAAAAATCTTCCTCAGAGACTTCACTAGATGAGGACGAGATTGTGACACACTTCTTCTTTTTCTTCTTATCTTTCAGTTTGTTCTTTTTTTCTTCTTTTTCTTGTTTTTTCTTCAGTGTATTTGTTTTCCTTTCTGCTTTATCTAATAAAGCCTGCTTCTTTTTCTCTTCCTCTTCTTTCAATTTTGCCAGGTAATCTGCTGAAGTCATTATTTCTGCACTTGTACAAACTCTCCTTTTTGACGCAATAACAGGTTTGGTGTTATTCTTACATCCTTTCATAAAACTAAAGATAACATTTTCAAAGGATCTTGAAGTGTTGGGCTCATTTTCCACAGGATCTATGTCGAGAATTGCAGTCTCTCTGGTGAGATTAGTTTTACGTTGTGCACAATTCTCTATTAAGGTGACAGTTTCATCAAATTCCGTTCTCTCATTATGGTTAATTCCGGCAAGTGCAGCGTGACTTACACGGTCAAGTTCAGGACTTTCGGGTTCCATTTCCAAAACTACTTGCTCTGTAGTAAGTTGAAAAATGTCTGTTGGCTGATTCTCTGTATTGACAATGATTTGTGTATTAGTTTCAGTTGGTTTTTGTTTTGATAGTAAGTGCTGTTTGTACGCCTTCATGTCATTTGGTCTAAATATATGTTTTTATGGCAGTTTTATTCACAGGATTTGTCTTCTCTAATAAACATGTTTCATCGTAAATTCCTGTTGATTTAAATCCATTTTTGATCACCGATAAAGGCAGATGATCATAGACCCTATTCAAAAGTGAGACGAATGTCCGTTTGGGTTTTCTTTGTCTGGGATTACTCCTCTGCCACTTAACCAGATTTTTTTCCCAGTCATTCTTTAATGATTTAAATACAGCCACATCAAGTGGCTGCAGAATATGCGTGGTGTGTGGAGGAAGTTTAAGTATTACTACTTCATTTGCAATTGCTGCTTCAATCATTTCGCAAGAAATATGGCTGGAGTGACCATCATACAATAAAAGTATCGGTCGTTCCGCTGGACAGTTAGGTAAGAAACACTTCAAAAACCATTTGTTGAAAATGGAAGTCTCCATCCACCCACGTTTCGATGCAGCGTAAAAGGTTTTGTCACATTCACCAATATTTAACCAGTCCTCCAAAATGTTTTTGCCTTTGAATATAACAAGGGGAGGCATCTTGTGACCTGCTGCAGAACAGCAAATTAAAATGGAAGTGTTTTCTCTCCCTGGAGAACTGATGATTCTCTTACGTTTTATGCCTTTAGCTCCTACCACCTTTGCCTTGCCAGGGTCATGGCAAAAGCTGGATTCATCTAAATTATAGATTAAGTGTGGCTTGTCCGTCAAGTTGAGGCTTTCAGTAGTGGTTCACAGTCTGAATCAGAACTATTATTGCCAAGGCCTAAACATTCTACAGGAATATAATCGGGATCACTACAATGTACTTTCTGTTTTTTTGGAGGTTGTTTTTTAAATTTTGCAATTACACCGGCAAGTTGTTTATTTAGAGCAAGTGTTAAAATTCGTTTTCCCCTATTCATATTTTAAGGTTATGTACGAAAACTAGGATTCTAGAATAAATACCCCAACTTGTAATACAACATTAATGCTACATTTATATAAATCCTACCTCCCAAGGAAGTTCTTCCCACAGTTATAATTATGGCTTCGCACTGGAAACACTTATTGTTAATAACTAATAACAAAACACACACAATAACGTCACAACAGCGCTGCAACAGTTTAAAACAACGAAATAGCTGAGAGAGCGCTGGTGTATATGATATTAGAACAAAAGGGCGAATATACGTGTGATGTTAGAATAAAAAGTCGTATCTACAAAAAATAACTGCAGATACGACTTTTTTCACTAACATTGTTAGATACGACTTTTTAATTTAACAAACCAGCGCTATTTGCAGATACGCCCAAACGTTTTAGTCAATTTAAAACTAATAAATGTGCCACATACGTCTTTTTTTCTTAACATAAAGATGGGATATGGTATATTGTATCTAATAGTGTCATAACCTCAAAAACGAAAAATTTGCAGATACGCCCTTTTGAGTTAACACGGCAGAACTGGCAACCGAACAAACAAAGGTGTAAAGGAAGACCGAGAAAAAGATGGCTGCACGGTGTGAGGGAAATTTTGAAATCATTGAATATAAACACATGGAACTCCAAGGTAAAGGACAGGAAAATATGGAAACTAATCTGTAACAATGCAAAAACACCCACTACTATAAATCAGATTTCAAATTAAATTTTAAAAAATGAATACTGCACAGAGATTAATAACGTCCGAGCTTAACTAAAGTTGCAGAAGGCGTCTTAAGCAGGCCATATCTCAGAGGGACATCAAAGCCAAAGAAGAAGAATGTATGTTCTAGTTATTGGGGTAATCATTCAGATTCTTTTTTAAAATCCCAAAAATTTAGCCTTTTTTATATAAAAAAATACAAAAATGTTATATTCGATTTTCAGCTTTTATATATTATCGGAAATCCCCTTATACCGCTAGGTGTCGGGGTTGTGCTCTTTCATGACAAGTTTCCATCCTCTTCTGTCTAATGCCTTGTTCTTTGCTTTATTCCAAGTTATTCCTCTGGAGTTGAGGATTTCTCCTACTTCGTGGTTCCAGCTTTTTGTAGGCCTCCCTCGTTTTCTCTTCTCAACCCACCCAGCTTCCCGTATCATTTTTACCAGGTTGTCTTCTCTCATTCTTATCAGGTGGCCGAACCATCCAAGTTGTCTTTCTTCGATTTTCTTTAGAATTGGTTCTACTTCTAATCTAGCTTTGATTTCTGAATTTCGTATTTGGTCTAGTCTTGTTACCCCTTCGATTTTTCTTAAAACTTTCATCTCCATTGCTGTTATTTTAGATTTTAGTTTTTGGTTCAGAACCCAGGACTCACTGCCGTAAATCAGGGTTGGGACAAAAACGGTTTTATATATCTTTAGCTTAGTATTTTTACTGACTTCTCTTTTGTTTAGAAAGACAGATTTGAGGGCATTAAATAATTTTGTTGTTGCCATTATTCTGTTGTTAATGTCTACCTCCAAACTTCCACAACTTTCGAGCATTGCACCTAGGTATTTCAAACTTTTCGTTGTATTGATATTTTTTCCGTCTATGTTTAGTTGGATATCTTTGTTTTCTCTTGTGACCGTCATGACCTCTGACTTATTAAAATTAATTTTCATATCATATGTAGTTAATATCTTGTTCCATACTTCTATTGCTTTTTTAAGTTCGTTTTTGCTATGTGACACCAGTATGAGGTCATCCGCGTAATGTAGGTTTTTCACTACAATTGGCTCTAAACGTCTGACTCCTACTCTGAAACCTTTGGTCATTTTGTCTGGAGTTCTGGAGATTTCATCCATCACTGTGATGAAAAGCAGCGGGCTTAATATGCCGACCTCAGTATTTTACTTGATTTTAAACATTTTTGTTGTCTGAATATTCCACCGGCACCAGATGGAACCGCTGCAGAATCAGAAAATTGAAAATATTACAAGAATTTTGCTACGTTTTACTTAATTTCAGCATCTTTGAAAATCACTAGAATTTTCAAATAAATCTCAATAATGTAGCCCTCTTTGAAATTAGGGTGCAGCACAGCGCACCCTGTTTCATCGTGAATAAATTCCCTTTTTAAAAATTGTAAACATTTTGAAGACAAATTGTTGTTTTAACTAATTTTGATTTTCAATCTCTTCAAGATCTTTTCTTTATATAAATGCAGACAATTAAAACGTCCCTGAAGATGAAATTCTAACTAACAACTTGATGAAGATGAGGAGCAATTCAAAGTTAAAACAACTGTAAGAAAATTTATTTTTAATCATTGAAAATAATTATTGACTATTTATTTTTAAATCACTGCATATCTACCCCACTGTCAGCTGAATTTGTAGACGAAGATGTCTCTGAGCTCGATGATGCGTTATCCAAAAATAAAACAATTATTAGAAATACAATTTAATTATTGTTTTGAGTTTTCTTACTTATCATCTACGTCACCTAGTACTTCCAGGAAATGATCTCTTATATTACTATTGGAGAATACAAGGTTTATGTTCGGCCCTATTAATGCTATCGAAGCCCGAAATTGAATCGCCAAAATAAATCCTTTTGTTCGCAATCCAAACTGTTATTAGTGTGGCCATAGTGTGTTCAGTGCCACATTGAACAAGGTTTATAAATTCCATGCCTTCTGTTGCTTTACCTTTTTTTTAAATAACGAAATACAAATATATACAAAATAAAATATGTTGGTCAGGTCGAGAAATAATAACTACGGGGTAACTTTAAATGCGAGGCTTTATTTTAAGAATACAGCTGACCGAATGACGGTCGGAATAGAACTTACAATGTAAGGTTATGTTTATGTATATGAGAAGGTCATACTAAATCGATAACGAAGCGCCATCTGGCGTGACTAAGTTTAACAAAGTTACATAGGTTATATAATGCAATGGCGGTAATAATTGAAATCTAACATATACATTATTTTGCTAATAATATGGCACCTGACTCGCGGAACCCCAAAATTATTTTGTGGAACACCAGGGTTTTTCAGTGTCACATTTCTGTACCATATTGTACCCATGGTATATTAATACAGAGTAATAATGTAGTTGCAAATAATACAAGTGCAGTATTACTTTGTAGTTACTGTAAAGCACCTACCTGTATTTCTAGGTGTTTTTGTAAGGTAGATTTTAGTAGTTTTTTCAATTTAATTTAGCAGTTACTCTCACATTGAAAAGGAAAAATGAAATTTGTACATCAAACTTAAACATGTATAAGCTTGCGTCTACTAAAAGTAACCACATCCCTTCTTACATTCTAAAACCGCAGTATTTTCCCTTCATAATATATTTTTCTAAGCGCTAGTTTTATTTTTCACATAAAATGCAAGTAAATGTAAAAGAGTCTTCTTGAATATCATTTAGCTGGAGATGCAATTTTCGATCTAAACAACCATTTCTATGAATCCATCTGTAGCATTTAGAACATTCTACCCAGTCATACGTAATTTCTCTATGATCCCCTCTTCCACACAAAAGACACCTGTCCGCAATATATTTAGACTACTCTAAAACACAGACCTATAAATACTTCCTGAAGTTATCGGGATCGAAAGGCGAAAAAGTGAAACTAGAATTTATTAAATTGAAGATAAAATGAGTTATCTGTACTTACACTGCAATTGTACCCATCACTTTGCATAGGTCATAAACAAATTTTAATGCTGAAATTATCAATTATATAAAATCCATTCGCTTCGTATAAATTTACTCGATCTTTTAGGTATTTTGATATTGAATTTTTATAATTTTCTGCTGCCTGCACACCAGTCCAACCAGCAGAGTCATATACAAGAAACTGATGTTCCAATACGTCAATGATGAGTACTATCCAGTGATTCTGATTTACAAGATAGGGAATTGTTAATTTTGTCACCTCAGATAGATTAATATTATTAAGTGGAAACATCTTTTGAACAGGCCTATCGACATGGTGTATAAGATAATAAGACAAATCTGTTGGAATATAAAGGATGGTAGAGTCAAACGATTTAGTACATACCGACGAAATACATGCATGTATAGCATTACCACTCAACCATTCCTGACGAAAAAGTGTTACATAGTCCTCTCCATACAAAATTACTTCTCGCAATCCAGGAGTACTTTCGTACACACCAACTACATAGTGTTGCCGTAATTTGGTATCGAAATATGAGGGATTTCTAAAAATACCATTTGTCATAGCCTCCCCGAGAGAATGCGAACGACTGCTCAGAAAAACTCTCGAATTGTTAAGTGACGATAATAATTTAGGTGTTGGGGTTTGCTGTGGTTGTTGTTTAATGGGCGACAGTTTGGAAAGTGCAAGTAGGTCACGTGTATAACGTTTTGTTTTGTTTGGAGTTGATGTGTCTTCTTGTTGTAGTTTTTATAATGTCGTGATTCCAAATGTGTTTTTGATTCTGGAACAAGTCGTTTTATTCCATTTCTCTTCGGCAAGAGCATTGTTAGATTCCAAAATCGTTGTATTGACAGTTCCCGCGAAGTTATTGTTATTAGAAATGGCCAAATGTTTCTTTTTCGTTTGTTTTTACCACGCATTACTTCAGCTTCAATGCATAAATTTTGAGTTCGTTTTTGTAATTTAGATATAAATCTCCCAATTTTATCTTTAACTTGATTTTCGGCTATGTCGTGCTTTACCTGATTGAACCAGTTTTCTACCACAGAATTTAATACGCGAGGTGTTTCCGAATCTAACAGTAAACCCGACCACATAGGGACAGAAGGCATATAACGTTCTAAACAATTTGCCGCAAATTTAGGAAAATACAAAGGATTCTCTTTTTCACACTCGATGTGTTCGCATTTAATGTTGTATACAACACGTGAATATATATTCTGAAAGTGTCCAGAAAAAATAAGGTATCTCGTGCAGTATGTAAAGACTGCATGATGTCAAGATCGTCATCGAATTCATTTGTATTTTCAATTTCCTCATATTTTGATTCTGTCATACGTTCTACAGCTTTAGACACAGCGCAGCGGGTGAATACCTGGGGCTTAATAAAATGGTTAGGAAATGATGATAGCATTCATCCAGTTCTGGAAACGTTTTACAAGCTACCAACAGCGGCGGATCTAGACATTTGGGGGCCTGACGCTGAAACAGTTTTGGGGGCCCTAAATTTTCAAGGCAAATAAGTAATAAATAAAAAAAACAAAAAAGTATTTTTATGAATATTTATTAAACAAGATAAACTACAATTTTTTTCTGCACTTAACATTGTTAGCTACCTAACTGCAGTACGCGAGCGGTTACGTACTGAATAAAATCACAACGTTTAAATTATAATTTTGTATATTTCGTAAGATATTTGATGAACCCAATATATATTAACAATTACACAGACATGAAAGTTTATAAGAGTAAATGTAATCATCTGATCGAAACGGATGAGAACTTAAGACTAAAAAATAATAAATGTGATCGACTAATCGCGAGGGATGAGATCTTAAGACTAACTAGGCTGCGCTTCTTTGGGAACAACCAAAGTTACAAAAAGTGGGGTGGAACCTAAGAATTACATATTAGCATGCACGAAATTATCCCAAAGAATAGAATATCCTGTCAAAATTAGGAGTTGAATATAAAGAACAAATTAGGAAGCTTTTCTTAGAGAAAGCCATTACAATCAGGATATTCATTCTTTTGTGAAGTACCTAACAAATAAAAAATATACGTGACATAAGGTTTGACAGATCTACGGAAGCACGTCTTCATTAAGAGGCGCACACAAAAAATACAGGTATAGCACGTATAACGCAGTTCAGCACATAACAACATTCGCAAAATCTTTAATCGTCATAAGATATTGAAAAATTTTTCAACATAGTGCTGCTGTATTGTATCAATACCATAATTCAAATATACAAGGTGGCGTAAAATCAAGTCCCCTATGAGAAGTCGCTATAATTTTGTTTTTAGTTGACATATGTCAGATTTTCTTTGTCAGTTGAAAAGTAGACACTTGGGAAATTCATTATGAATCGGTATACGCCTCAAGAACGCGAAGAAATTGTAAACATTTTTTACGTAAACAATTCGTCAATTATCTTATCTCAACGAGAATATCGTAGAAAGTATGGTAGACGTTTCACTCCATCGGCGAAGACAGTTTGGCGGTTAGCTGCACAATTTGGGAAAACTGGGACTACGGCTGATAGACCACATGTTGGCAGACCTCGGACAATTCGTTCAAGGGAGAACCTAGACCGTGTACGTGAGGATGTGGTGGAAAAACCAAGAACCTCAACAAGAAAACGATCCACGCAATTAGCCATTTCCCGACCCTCATTGCAGCGAATTTTGGTGAAAGACTTGCGCTTATTTCCGTACAAAATACAGGTAACTCAAAAACTTCTGCCTGCAGACTTTGAAAAGCGACTACAGTACAGTAATGCTATCATGAACCTTGAAAACCAAATTGCAAAGTTTTCAAAAAAATTCATAATGAGCGACGAAGCCCATTTCTGTCTGAATGGAGCTGTGAATAAACAACACTGCCGTTTCTGGGGTAGTGAGAACCCACGAATTATTCACGAGCTACCGCTACATGAGCCAAAAGTTACTGTATGGTGTGAGGTTAGTGCTGAAAAAATAATCGGGCCTTATGTTTTTGAGGACGAGAGAGGAAGAACCACCACCGTAAACGGAGAGCGCTATAGAACAATGTTGCAAATTTTTTTGGCTCCAGAAATGGAAGAGCTTGAGCAGGAGGATATGTGGTATCAACAGGATGGTGCCGCAGCGCACACAGCCCGTGAAACAATGGCAATGGAGGAGAATGTTTCCTGGACGTATTATCTCCAAAAACGGCGATGTGGTGTATCCGCCAAGATTACCTGATTTAACGGTGCCCGACTTCTTTTTATGGGGCTATCTCCAAGATCGGGTTTTTGTGACTAATCCTGAAAATCTAGAAGAATTAAAAGCCAAAATACGGGAAGAAATCACCAACATATCACCGGAAATGTTGGAGAACGTAATAAAAAATGCTCTAAAAAGAGCTCACTCTTGCTTTAATGCTAGGGGTAGTCATTTGGTTGATACCATTTTTAGTGTGTAGCATAACAACATTTCAAAGTTCAAATAAATATTTATGGTTCACAAAATGAGTGTTTTTTAATTAACCTTACTGTTATACAAAAAACAAATCAGAGACTTGATTTTGCGCCACCTTGTATTTATTCAAATAAATCAGTAAGTATTGTAACGATGCGGGGTGTTGAAAATTCACAATTTTCAGTATCTGGTGAAAAACCCCGAAGCTTTTGGACCCTCGTTTGTTTTTCGTTGCGTATGTGTAAACCAGTCTTTTAGAAAGGGTAGGAAGGAAAAGTCACAGAAAACACGTAATATAATTTTAAGTTTTTTATTCAAACAGCTGAGAATGTTCAGTCCTAGCGACGCTTAATATTGGTTATTCGGAAGGCGGGTGTCCGTAACCGACTTGGCGGCCTAGATGTCGAATCTCCTGAAAAGAAAAACGAAACAAAGGAATTTAAGAGCCTAATTGGGCTTTTTACGACCCCAGAGTAGCTAGCGTATGCAAACGGGATGCAGGAGGATTAGCCTAATGAAAGCGTGACCTCCCAGAGTAGCCTTTGTTACGGAAAAAGGGTTGCAGGAGGATTGGCCTAATGAGAGCGGGAACTCCCAGAGTAGCTTGTTAAGGAAAGAAGGTTGTCGGAGCGGAAGTTAATCAAGGTTTATGATCACAATAGCCTAATAGAGTCACCTCTAGAGTAGCTTGTGTGCGGAGAGGAAGAAATGGAATCCCTTTGATCTTCTGGTCAATCGTATTTATACAATTTCTCTGGACCACCCCAAAGTAGAAGGAATGCCTTTTAGCAAATTAAATCAACTTCCCCATTACAGTTTAATGTCTGATTGGTCAAACAGGGTTTCCAGCCTCCTTAACCGACGTGACATCGGGACCCATACGAATGTTAATTACTTTGGTTTTAATATTTCTGTAAACCGTCCCGGGATGGAAATACAAATGAACTTGATATCCGCATCTCTAGTTGTCTTGCTGTCGCAAGACCGTAGCCATAAATTATCATAGCTGCGTTCTTCTTCCGGATACCCGTGCCTCTCATAAATAACCTGACACTAGGCATCAATATCTGTAATAGCTAGAAATCTATACTAAAATACAAAGAAACGTTTTCATCTTAAGTGGCCATATATTTCTATTTCTAACTATACAATAGAGTTATTTTATTATCCTTGCTTCCTAGTCTATTAAAATGGTACACATCTGTTAACTTAACTAGCACGTACAAAGTTCGGACAAAGGACATAACATAAACCATAATATATAAAACGCTTCGTATGTCAGTCTTGATTGATTGCAACACCCTTACACATACACCTATTACAGTATACTTACTTACAGTTTTGATTTTCGCAATAAGACAACGTGTACATCCCAGGATTTTTATTAATTGTGGTTGGTATTACCTGATGCAAACCTCCAACTTTGTTATGTGCTACTACAGTAGCTTGACATCTACTTTGATAAGATCGGCTCAACGAAAAATTAATTCGCTTACTCCGTACAAGTTTTGCCACATGAGCATTATACAATTCGGCAGAATTATTGGTTACGTCAAAAATAAGGCTATTAGAGTGATTCGCCACGCGACGAACTGCATTGAAGATCACCTCCAAAATCCCATATTTCTTCAAGTCTGGTAAAATATTTATTTCTCCATGTTTTGGACCTGTACAAAAGTAAATACGTTCTGCGCACCCGGTATGGGCACCCAAAATATGATAAGGTCCATTTAAGATATCGCGTTCTAATCCTTTAATTTTTAAGTTCAGTGCTAAATCTTGTTTTTTCCTAAACTCCATAGCTTTTGTTATCGCTGCTCGAAATCTAAGCGTATTTCCGGAGATTACATTTCGTAGACGGCTTTCTGTCTTTTATACATTCTCTGATTTTAGTCATATAATCATATTTTCTTTGTATTCTTTCTTTTTTTCTTTCATTTTATTCAGGTTAAGTGGAAGAGCAGCCTGCGCCTTGGGGTGAAGCTGAACTACGCCTGATTTGTTTTGTATTTAAAATATATTTACTTTGTATAAACATATATAGAAATAAAGGCACATTATTATTATTATTATTATTATTATTATTATCATCAATATCACCAAGATCCTTCGCTATTTGTTTCTCTTCTTCAGCAGCATTTTTCATTGCCTCAGTGGCAGCTTGGTCATAGATTTCAAAAACTTTTTCATTGTATATTGTATAAGTAGCACTTGACGGTGCAGGAATATCCAATGCTGAACCTATAGATATGATTCCGGAAACGGCAGATAAATTAATGTTCATTCCTGTTTTTCAGTTGAAATCGTATTGATTTTATTACAAACGGCACATTTCAAAGTAAATACCGACATAAACCCTCTTCGTTTTTCACTGATAAGGTCAATATCAAAGAAAGAACAACCAACTCCTTCGTGCTTTAATTCCTTTAGGGCTTTAAAAAAATAATTAACGTCAATAATTTGCCGCTCGCTAATGTCTTTTGATAGGCACTCAGTATATTCTAGTTTTTTGTCATTGTTTATTTCTCATTCCGGAAAAATTTCTGAAGAGTCCGAACCAAAACTGAAGTTATCGACTTTTTCGTCGTTTAATCGATTTGTGAGGTCACTATTTAGAAGAAATTCACCCCCTTCCTGGGAAGGCACAACTCTCACTATTTCACTTTTTTTCGAAGCCCGAGCATTTTTCATTTTATATTTTAAACTACACCTATTTGCACTTAAACGCGGACATTCTAATAAATGCACTGATTTTCGACCCATTTTGAAAAGTAATTTATTATATTATATGTAAGGTATATTAATATAGTAAAATATACTTTCCACAGCAAAGAGACCAGTCTATTGAACCTGGTGGGCAGGTAACTAACACAAATAATGATTTTATACTAGCACTTTGCCTATTGGCATTCCTAGAATTATTCATGCTCTTAAATCACATTCAAGTTTAATAATATTGAAGGAAAAAATTCAAGTAAATTCTCTTTTAGATTTCGGTGAGTTGAAAAGAAATAAATATCCCTAAAAGGAATTTAAAGTTTTTGTTTATTTTCTAAAGATTTTAATCCTTCTTCGAAGTTCCCCAAGGATCTATACTGGGGCCGTTACTGTTTTCTATTTATACCAGCAATTTTCATAAGTACATATCGTTTTGTAACATCCACATGTATGCGGATGATACACAAATGTATTATTCGTTTCGAAGGGAAGATGTTAATAATGCTTCATGCAAAGTAAATCGTGATCTTAACTGTTTGTTACGCTTAGCTCAACAGCATGCACTTATTTTAAATCCCAGTAAGTCTCAGGCAATGCTATTTGGCAAAAATGTTGATAATTTTGATGTTCCGGTTAACTCTGTTCAAATAGGTAATACTGAAATTCCGTTTGTTAATTATGCAAAAAATTTGGGTTTAAGTATAGACAGATCTTTTAGGTTTAAGCAACAAGTTTGTAAAAGCATCCAAAGAGCGTTTTATAGTTTAAAACTTCTCTATCCGCATAGAAGCTGTTTAAACTCAAAAACAAAAATTTTATTATGTGACACCTTGGTCCTGTCTCAGTTTACATACGCTTCAGTTGTGTACGGACCTTGCTTAGATTATGAAACGTCGCAACGCATACAACGTGTACAAAATACTTGTCTACGCTTCATTTATGGTATTCCTAAGTATTTCCATATCTCTCACAAGTTGAAAGATGCCCAGTGGCTTAATATGAGCAATAGGAGATATCTTCAGTCTGCTGTATTATTTCATAAAATAATCACTAAAAAGCAACCACCTTACTTATATAAAAAGATAAGCTTCCGTACGGATGTGCATCACATAAACTTTCGCCACAGAGGTCTAATATCCATCCCAAAACACAGTACCTCGTTTTTTCAACGTTCATTTAGTTATAATATAGCTAAGATTTACAATAACATCCATCAAGTTAACAAGCAATACTCTGTTCCACGATTCAAAAAATGTTTGCGACAGATTTTGCTACAGTCTCAGTAATTTTAATTTTATTCATATGTGCAACACTATAGCAGTTCTGACATTGTTTTTGATATAATTAATATATAATTATTCTTCTTTTGGTTGTGGTATTAACAGCAGTATTAACGTCAACGTGCTCGAAAGCATTTAACCAAATATATATAATAACGTTTCAAGGCAGTAGTGGAAGATCAGTTGTTTACTGAACTATTGCCTTGGGATTCTGTTCTGATTGTTACTTATTATTGTTATTTTCTCTATCATTGTTATTATTTTTTTCCTTTTATGTATACAACCAGTACAGAATAAACCTACTTTATTATTATTATTATTATTATTAAATACTTAAATAATTTTGGGTGCGCACAACTACAGCAAAATAATCTTATTTACATAAACTTTCCATCATTTGTTTCCACTTTCTTGGCTATTTTTACGTCAGGCCAAAAAACTTAAAAACGAAAAATATTTTAACTAAAATCCACTCTTAAGAATTTTTAAAAATAAATATAGCGGTTATTCGGCTTACTCCAAAATTATGGTGGGAAAGCAGTGAAAGCCCATTATAATAAGGACTCCCAAAAAAGCGCCCAGCTCATTTTTTTCTAAATCTAAAGGTGTATTACCTTGGGTAGCATATAAGTTTGACTGGGTGATAATTTCTTCACACAGAGTTTGATCAAAAAACTTTTTGAAATATGTCAGCGGAGAAATATTATTTATGTCTACATCAGTATCATGAATTCTAATGGTTTCGGAGAATTGAAAACTTGTATCGTTTTTTGACCAAGAAAAACTTTCTGAGGTGATGATTGAGTTTGTAGCCTGTCGTCAGGTTTTCCAATGTCCTCCTGCTATTCCTCATCTTCGCTGCTTGAAGGTCAACAAGCGGTGAATCCAAATACTTTTCTTCTTCTATTTGCAATTACATCAGGATTAAATGTTGGTTCGTCGTCAGAATCATCAAATGCACTGTCTACTTCGGCCACCAATATATTTTTGTCGTCAAATATATTTGCTTGGCCAACAACTCTTTAGGAATTACTGGCATCGTTCATAATTAACGTAGAAAGGCCGCTGGACAATGGTATATTATCTTCAGCATCTGAATCACCCGCATAATCTGAATAACAAAAGTTTTCATCAGACAACTCGTTGGCTAATTGTTCCAATTGGGCTTGGGTTAGTGGCCTCTGATAATTACATTCCATTATTCTGCAACGGCGTATTTTATTTGTAACAACTTTCCTGAAGATGCTGGATCAAATCCTTGACGCTAGTTTCAAAGTTGTTTTAGTGCTTGATTACATTAACAAGCAAATATTACAAAATTATATCCAAAAAAAGTTTTAAATTTTTTCAGACAATCTGTTATAAATTTGAAAGAAATTGGGTGCCCGTCTTTAAATCGATTAAAGAAAAAGAAGATTGCAGTACAGTGTATGAGACATAAAATTAAAAATCCTGTTTGTGCTCTCGAAAACGTAATAATTTTATCCGACTGGTACAATGAATACGTTAGAAGTAATGAAAACTCTACAGATAATACCGACCCCGAATCATTCGATTGCGAATCGACATGTTCTTGCATCTGATCAACTACCTACACATATATCCTTACCGTGTGCAGTTATATCAAATACAGACCCATCTTATAAACCTGGACAGCACTGGACCGCCTTCTACATAAACCGAAACGGTTACGGCGAGTACTTTGATTCTTTTGGACGTCCACCTGAGGGTTTTCATTTAAAATTTATTCAAAAAAATTCTAAATTTTGGAAATACAATGATAAAATAATACAAGGTTTAACTTCAGATTGTTGCGGTCACTACTGTTTGGTGTATTTATATTTAAGAATGAGTCATGTATCAGCGTTAACTTTTTTAAGTATGTTTGACAATAATTTAGAATTTAATGATGTTTATATAAAATTATTATATAATTATTTGTTTACTAAAATAAATTTGTTAACTTTATCGTGTGATATATTGAATGTATAAATATAAGTGTACTTTTATTTACATGTAAATAAACAATCTAACGAATAAAAAAATAATAATTTTATTTTTTTTAATCACATTTACAATCTATTCTCATTTCTAAAACGTTTTGCTATGTTTTCTACTTCTAAATTCGTAAACTCTCTAAACTTAAACACTAATTCATGCAGGATAAAATCATCTGCATATTTCCGTTTTAAAATATTTAACATTATATCTATTGAACAAAAATGAATTTATATATTCTAAAGCTACATCGTTACAGAAGAGTTTAAATTCATTTTTACCTTTTTCTAAGCTGATAATTCTGTTAAATATAAAATTCTTCATCTAGTTTAAATAGGCTAGACTCGAATGGGCTATATAAAGTTCGAAGTTTGATAGCACTGTTTTCGGTATAAATTTTACACTACAATTTCCAACATCCACTATGGAGTAGTCCAACAACTCATACCTTTCAAGTTTACCGCGCGTTAATAAGTCTAATATTGCGGGTAGATTTTCCGAAAAGGCCTTAAACGAACTGGCTGAAAAATGAACACCGAGTTCCACACCTTTTTTCAATATTCTAATACTTGGAGCAAAGTCGTTGAAAGGATCCAAACCGAAATAAATGTATTTACACTCACTGTTATTTAATGGTATAGACATATCACAAAGTAGTCTTTTCCTCTCCCTTCGAAGCTGCTTCTCTGTTGCATCTAGTAACATCGCCGTTTCAACGTTAGCCCTCGGAATTGGTTTTTCTGCCACATTTACGACCGCTTTCGCTAGGTTGTGTTTCCGAAATCCTTCCTGCTCAAAACGTTCCCAGTCTGCTACAGATACATCGAACTCCTCCTCCGACCAGCATTGTTTTCCCTTTTCCGGAGATTTCGTCCTAGGTTTCTTCGAGGATTTTACGTGAAACGCCGGTCCTGGTGTATTGAATACTTCTTCGCTTTGATTCATCATCCTTTTAGAATTCATGTTGTTAAAAACTAAAAGTTAAACAATTCTATAGTAAAGGTTAAAATTACACGTAAATGCATATAAGTAATAATTATTGATTATAAATAAAATAAATAAATCACGTTGTTAAAAGTAAAAGTTAAACAATTCTGTAGTAAAGATTAAAATTACACGTAAATGCATATAAGTAATAATTGATTATAAATAGAATAAATAAAGTAAACTTACCCTCCTAAATAACGTAACGATGTGGTCGTGGTATTGCTAACTTAACGAAGCAGTTGAAGAAGTGAGTTATATGCAATAATTTCCAAAGTTTAAATAGTCAAAAGGGTCGTTAGATATAATTACAAATTATTAGTTAAATAGTGGAATTTTTGAAATTGAAATTAACACAGAAACTTTCAAATACATATTAATTTAGCTAAATTTTAAATACGTTTGAAAGAATGCTTTTAAAATTTTATACGTAGCATGTAAACGGCTTTTCTCTGTTTACATAAATTAAATTTCAAAAGAAGTGAAAGCCTAAACATTTCCGTAAACGTTAATCATATTCTATACAATGCATAGATATAATTAACGGGGGAAAATTTTAAATACGATACGAGAACAGACATATACCTTTGACATGTAATAGATAGAGGTAGATATATTGCTCTAGTTTTACCAACATATACGGAAAAATGTACTTGTTTACTATTTAGGAATTTTTTCAAACATTTAATAACTTTAAAATCAATTAGAAACTAAACCGTAGGTTAAAAGTTATTTACGTACAACGGAAAAATGCGATTATTGCGTAATTCCTGTTTACAAAAACGACTTAAACCAATTAGATAAACATCAAAATACATATTGTACACCTAAACTACGATAAAATTGTAAACAACTTAATGATCTTATTTACAAATCAGCTATAAAAACAATTAGAAACTAAGCCGTAGGTTAAAAGTTGTTTACGTACAACGGAAAAATTCGATTATTGCGTAATTCCTGTTTACAAAAACGAATTAAAAGCAATTAGATAAACATCAGGTACACCTAAATAGCCCGAGGGTCAAGGTCAAAACAATTTAAAGCAATTAAGGAATTCAAAATGGCCGCCGTTCTGCATGTATTCTACTGAGATAATTTTTTGAGAAATATTCTTCGGTAATTTGGACAACTTGTCGGTTTGGCAAAGTAATATAATACCTGGGCATTTATTCCAGCAATATTCATAAGGCTATAAAAAATAATACCGGGCCATCTTCTAGTTATTCGAGAAACCGAATAAGCAGCGCCCATTTTGTCTACTGTATCAGCATTACCCTTGGTAGCATTGTAGTCCATGATTATTTGTGGTTTATTGGTAGTAGGATTCATTTCATCTGTGCAGTACAGTATTTTTGCGTGGAACATATGATGTAAGCCTTTTGTTCCTTTGAAATCAAAATGACTTCGACTGTATTTCTTTATTCTTGTGTGGTAGAAATTATGGAGTAATTTCCTTCTTATATTTTTTAAGAGTCCCAATCAATGTAATTTTTTTTTCAAGTAGATAATCAGCAAGAGGAATGCTAGTATAATAGTTGTCTGTTGTCAAATTCCTTCCAGAATTTTCAGTTGGAGCAACTAGTCGTTTCACAATGTCGACTGGCGAATTTGACGAGGTATGGGCCATTCGGTTGTTTGCCACAGTAGACTTCGAGATTGGCGTTACATAAAGCATACATTTTGACGCCATAATTTGTTGGTTTACTTGGTATATATTGAATACAATAATTGCAACGGCCTCTAAAAGGATGAATAATTTCATCGATAGTTGTATATTCACTTAGTTTGAAGCACGTCTTGCTGTTGATTACAAATGAATCTTAAAATGTGCCAACAGATGTTAATTTATCCACCTTACGCCTTTCTGCCCTGGTTAGGGTGACCAGACCAGTTCAATCAAAAATCGGGACATGACCAATCATTTTTACGGCCCAGTATCGGGAATCCTGGTAACGTAGCCTATGCCAGGACTCTACCCGAGGGCCACAGTGTTCTCTAATATGCGCGTGGTACAACATACGACACATGGGACCGATGACTTTATATCGTAACAGAACAATGCGTTTAAGAAAGGAAACTGAATAATTTAAAAAATATATTTATTTTTAATTATTAAAATACATATTATTTTTTATTATATTTGAATCTGTTCCTTACAGATTGTAATAACCTTTTATTGCCCCTAATGTAGGGGAGAGGGGGGCACATTCAACCAATTTCAACAAAATCAAGAGGTATCTTTCTAATCATTAAAAAACAAAGCCTTATTATTACTTGATGGCGTAGTATTGGCTTTTGTTAATAAAACTGTCATGTTTAGAAACAATTTCAAATATAATTATTATGAATTTAGTATACTTTTAAAAGTCATTACAAATGGTTGAATCATTCCCGTTCTAAGCTCGTAGAGTAAAGACGTGATTGAAGTCGGCTCCCAACTCATAATTAAGTTAACCAGCCGGCAATTCGCTAAGTTTTTTTCTCTAAGTGTTCGCCGTTTCTGTGTTGTGCTAAGTTTAGTGTGTTCGCTAAGGGTTAGATTAGCTTGCCACCTAGCGGTACAGCTAGGCTGCACCCGCGGTTTAGCTCGGGGTTGCGCGGTTCAGCTCGCGGCTCAGCTCGAAGAACGAAGAACTTATTGGCATATGGAGTACCGTTGACTGTGTCATTCACCTCCTTCATCTGATTTTGATGCTTGGCTTTTAGATTGTTGTGATTGAATTGACGGGTACGGTTAAATTTCAGGTGTCCCCTTGATCTGCCGGGGATGTGTCCGAGAGGCCTGTATCTGTCAGTGTCTTGCGGAGAGGGCAGTCTTGGTGGCTTACACCGGAGAAGTGAACAGGTTTAGGAAGTCCTGAGCGTGGTTCAGGAGGACGGAGAGGATATCCATGGGGCTTTTTGCGTCCCCAAGGGCGGACAGGATGTTTTTGGCTAGGGCGGCCAGGAGGGCGAAGTAGATTTATACTGTTACTGTATACGGCCGCTTCGATGTATGCGGCTTTGACTGTTAACGCGGCCTCGGCCGCCGCGGCGGTTTCCTCGGCCTCCCTGGCACGAGTTTCTTCAGGGCTGCTCGTAGCTTCCGTGACTTGGGCGGCCTCTGCGGGTTGCTCTCTAAACGCGAGGTAGCTCTGCCAGATCTCATCTCGCAACTTGTTGTGTTCGTGAGGTGGTAGGCGACCTAGCGCCTCGAAGTCGTAGCCCCAACTCCTCACTAGGGCCTCAAAGACGTGGTCCATTTTCGGAGTGGTGGAAATTCTTTTTTAGGCTTGAAAAAGCCTTGAAGGTTCGATCGTTAAGAAATTCTGATGTTTTGTAAACACTTTACAAGTCTGACGGGCTATTTGACAGCCGCTTACTCTAAACACGTGCAACCAACCTGGCCTAGACCACTGGACTGAACACGTGTTTAGGAGATCTGGTTACGGACGTCTGCACTCTACGAGGTTCGGCCGCTGTCGCTGCGGCTCAGCTCGCCGTCTCGCGGCCTAAGCTCTTCGTTGTACAACTAGGCTCCGCCCTTATTGTACAACTAGGCTCCGCCCTCATTGTACAACTAGGCTCCACCCCGCGGTTTGGTTCGCAGTTCTGCTCGCGGCTTTCCGCGATTTCAGCTCGCGGTTTCGCGATAAACGTATGGGCAGATGGAGTACCAGGACTAAGTCACGTACCTCCTTCATCTGTTGGTCTATACTTGGCTTTTGGTAGTTTTTGGTGTTTTTTGTCGGTGACGGTTAATTCAGATGTCCCCTCAGTTTGGCGGGGACGTGCCCGAGGGACCTGAAGTTCTCGGTGACTTGTAGTGAAGGCAGATCTTGGTGGGTTTACACCGTAGATGTGAATAGGTTTTGGAAATCCTGAGCATGGCTCAGGAGGACGGAAAGGATGTCCATGGCGCCTTTTTATTTATTTATTTATTTATTTCTAAAAAAGGCTTACAGGCACTAAGCCTAATTACAAGTTTTACAGAAAATGTATGATACAAATCAATTAAATTAAACTAATGACATGTACAAACAATCATACCTTCATAAATCTAACTCACGGATGATTATGTCTAAACTACAGAATGTTGGAGGCAAGAAATTATATCATTTAATTAATATTCATAGTTTTATTTGGAGAATAGTAAAGCTTCTGTGCGCTTATTAAACGTAGATAAAGAATCGCCAAAAATATCAATGCCGAGCTTCTCCGACAGGGCATTGTAACAGCGTGACAGTCTAATTATAGGGGACTGTTCTCTGACAGATGTACGACATTGACTCACTTTAAACAATTCCGTATTTCTAAAAATGCGATAAGGTATATGAAACTGGAATTTAGATAGGAGAGATGGAGAATTTACAGTACCATTGATGATCCTAAGGGGCAGGACAGTCTTGGCCTGGAAAATCTCCTTTGCCTTGCTAGATTTAGTCAGGTTGACTAAAACCAGCGGTATGGGGATCCTTTCCCGGCCACGACGCATCCTGGCCACAGATATCACGGGGAATCCCTGGTCTTTGAGGTCTTCCTTCACGTCGGCGACGTAGGTCGGTTCTGGGATGCCTCGGAGCACCACCTTCAGGGGTTTCTCCGCCACCAGGGCGTATGTGTGAAACTGCAGGTTTTGATTAGCAAAAAACGCGGTGATGCCGCGATAATCGTCGGCGGTGGCTGGGGACAGGCTGATTCCGTCAGCGATGGTCTTGGCTTTTGTGAAAATAAAATTTTTGGAGCGGAGTCCCGCGGAAATCGCTACCCAGTTTTCCTTCGTGCGAAGGATAACGGGAGGAACGCGGGCGTCTTGGCTGTCAAGGTTGACATCGGAGGTGAAAGGGGAAGATCTGTTGGAAGTGGAGCTCTCCGATGTGGGGGACCCTGCCTTCTTTCGTTTCAGTGACTTCCTCGGAAACTGGAAGTCGTCTTCTGTAATAGCCGCTTCGGTGGGTGCGGCTCCCGCAGTGAGCGCGGCTTCGGCTGCCGCGGCGACTTCTTCGGCCTCCCTGGCCCGTACTTCTTCCGGGCTGGTGGCGAGTTCCTTGCCTTCGGCGGCGATGCGTGCTGCCGTAGCTTCGCGTTTGCGCACCTCCCCAACCAGAGCGTCATCCAGAATCTTCCGGACTTCCGCAAGGTGCAGGCGGCTTAGCACTTCCATGTCGGGGACTTCAATGCCGCCGACTATCATCGTTCGTCGTTTAAGGAAATTCTTTAAGGCTTGAAAAAGCCTTTTCAAGGCTTAATAAAGTCTGTTTATTCGATTTGGTTTATTTAAGGAATTCTGGTTTTGTACAACCCGGTACAATTATCTGGCGGGCTATTAAACAGCCGTATATTCTAAACACGTGCAACCAACCTGGCTTACACCATTGGACTTTTTTTTTTCATTTTAACTTTATCCTATGACCTGATGTCTTGTTACCTAAATCAGGTCGCCTATCTTCTATTACAACATTCAATCTCCTCATGTTTTACATTGTATCCTTTTTCGTGAAAATAGAGTAAAAATAAAAACTAAAAACCAAGACCAAAACCAAATTCTTATAAGGCTAGCCCTATCATGCACATGCTAGAATAGATTGCTTATTGATTAAGCTTTATACAGTGTGTCCCAGATCGAGTGGGATTGCATGGGTAACTTTCTTATTATTGAAGATGGAGATTTGGTTAAATTGGCAATGTTTTGCAGTTTTATATGCTGATTTAAAATCTGTTTGAAAAAGTTCAAAATGTCGAACCCGCCAGAAGTTATTTTAAAAAAACTAAATACTGTCATTTTCTTGTATGTCAAATATTTTCGTAAGTATAAGAGATACGAAAAAAAGTTTCATATGAAAGTCACTGTTTTCGATAAGACCAATTTAAAATTGATGTCGAGCAAAAATTCAAGATGGCTGCTTTTGAGGTACTCGTATCAACTTCCTTAAGTTAAATGGACGCCATATTGGATTTTTTGGTTACTGAATAGAATTTTTTATTCTCTTTTCAACGATGTAAGATAACGTATGATTGAATAAAAAATACCAGTAAAATTAATTGTTTTTACATTTTAATCAAGTAGGCTTACATGGATCCAAACGTCTTCATTCTTTTCTACCCATTTCATACGATATAATTACCCATCTATGTGAAATAGTTTAAAAAATACCCCGATGCTGAAATTTCGACTACGCGTTTCGCGTACGCTTAGTTTAAATAATTTATGTAGCATTTGTTAACAACAATTTTGAGATAATTGTGGCAGCATCTGAATCTAGAAAGAATAAGCTTTCCAATAGTTTTAAAATCATTGAGATATATTTACGAATAAGCTTGTATATGCGATGTAAACATAAAATTATTCAATTTTAGATTTCTGAGTATTCAACACTGCTTCCTTTGTTAGTCCACGTTAGTCTAAACAAAACGCGTGAATGAGTGAACCATTTAAGAACGAATCTTTGTGAACGAATCACTTGGAATGAATGATACAAATGAATCGATTCACCAAAAAGAATCGAACTTCTCACCTCTAGTGTGATCACAGAACTTTAATAACTCATTGTTACACTGGACATCCTGGTTCTGTCCATGATCAGAGAGTCTTTCGACAATCGGAAGTAGCAGAATACTTGAACGATGAACATAAGTTTCCTGCAGATTCTCACATTCTCGGTGATGCAGCATACGAACTTCATCAACACCTTCTCACTCCGTTCAGAGACAATGGTCATTTAACGGAAAGGAAAAATAATTATAATTACCGCCATTCATCTGCTAGGGTGACAGTAGAAAGATGTATTGGTTTGTTGAAGGGGCGTATGAGAAGTTTATTGCATTGTTTACCAATGCAAAGGGTGGATTATATGGCAGAATATTTTGTTGCATGTTGTGTAATTCACAACATTTGTACATTACGAGGAGATGAAATAACTGTTATTACATTACCTCCAGCTCCGCAAAACGAAAATAATTTAAATCAAGTTAGACAAAATGCTGGAGCTTATAAGAGAAATTTGATAATGGACACTTTACAATAGTTATAAAAATATGAGTAATATGGCATTGTATTATATGTTTAATATTGTGTATATTAATAAAAAATAGAATATGGCATTGCATTATGATGTGTTTAATATTGTGTATATTAATTCACTGCAAATATTTTGTACTAACGGCAATAACGGTTATTTATGTATCAAGGTACTGAAGTTCTACTTTTTATCGCGAATGTGGAATTTAGTTGCCGAAGCCGTAGGGTCGAGGAAAATAAACCATATGAATGATAGAAAGGAACTTCAGTGCCGAGATGCATATTAAATTTTAATTGAAACTAAAAATAAATTTTATTGAAAATGATAATAGAACATACATATTTATACGTAAAAAATTAATCTTTGTTGGCAAGTTTCTCCAAAACTGCCAACAATTTTGCATCCAACTCCATTCTCTCCTTGTGGCGCTTCGCTTTGGATTGCTCGTGTTCTTCTTTCTGCCTCATTCTTTTTAAAAGAAGAACACTACTTTTTGAAGGCGTAGTCGAAGCCGAAGGTTCTATAAAAATATAAATATTGGCTTATATACAAATCTGAAACTTTACAAGAACATATTTTATTCATGACTTACCATCACAAGCACTTAATGAAGAGGAGGAAGATGCCCCTGCTTCGGTCCTTTCACAAGAAGCTGCTCTCAGTGATAAACCGCTGGATGATGCAAGGGCGACAGGTGCAGCCCAGGCTTTTTTTTGAAATATGTTGTCCATTATCTGCAAATAAGAATAATTAAATAATTTTGAAAAAATACATTCTACTTTTCGTACCTCATAAAACTGCCAAGATCGGCGATCATTTCCTGACTTGTTGTTGTGATCTTTTACCGATTTTTTTAAGCTGCGTAATTTGGCAGCGCACTGGGGCCCTGTTACCTTATGTCCCTTCTCTCTTAACAATGCTGCTACTTCTTCCCAAACTTTTTTTTGGGGCTGCTTTCCGTTCGTTAGTTTCCCCTCCACAGATTTATAAGAATCTAACAATAACATGATACATGGCGTTGTCCATCTGTAGACTGAACCTGAATAAATCAGTACACAAAACTGTTATTAAAAAATTCATTCAGCTTAATGTTCACAAAAATTTTACATGCCTGCTTCGCCATCATCTACTAGCGATTCTGATTCTATACCAGTAGGTGCAGAATCATCAATTGCCAATTGCTCTTGTTCTTGCTGTTTTATAGCTGCATTCATCACAGCAGTGGCAAAATGCAGATCTGAAGAAAAATTACATTGGTTTGGTTAGGTTTTTCAAAACAACGAAACATAATATATAATAATAAGATAACAAAAAATATATTTACTATTTTCGGCTCTCTTCGCATCTTCTACTGACAGCATTACCTCAATAAGGCTGTCTGTGTCAGTATTGAAAAATGAAACTTTTTTTCTGTCGCCATTTTAAAACACCCTGCACGTTTAAAGACACAACAGCAAATGCAAATTTCTCGCGAAAATGCCAAACGACCGCGCCGACCCACCTATTTAGGATGAGCGTTGCGGTCGCCGCGTGTTCGTTCTTAGTGACGTCATCCGTGACGTTTTGACGCTCAACCACGGCGACCGCGGCTTTAAGTGGAACGCATTTGCGAGCGTTGTGGTCGCCAAGTGGAACGTACCCTCAGTGTGTATGGTTCCTGTAGTAGGACCATATCTAATTTTTTCTTCCTCTACGAGTTTTCTGAGTTCGTGGAGCACGACATAACTCCGCATCCCGTTAATTTGCACTACCCTTGTACCCTTATGGATGCCGCGTGTGTGTGTTGCAGAGTGGCCACGGCTGTCTTGGATCGAAGACTGTTCTGCCGCGCACCATGACGAACTCTCGATATAGCTGTTCAATATCGTACACCTCGTTCCTCCTACTAAACACTTGGTCAACCAGGCTTTTCAGCTCCACCGTTTGATTGAAGGTTATTTTGGGGCCTCTGGGATGTGTGAGTCTCACCAGGTGTCTTAATGCGATCGTTAGGGTTTTTGAGTCCTCCAACCTACTTAGCTTGAGCTTTAACTCAAAATCCTCGTAGATTGGAGCTGGATCTATGTTCTTGTACTCTATCTGTACTTGTTTATCTGCTTCTGGTATCTGTTGGTACGAGATACCGGATATCTCTGGAGCGCTCGACTTGTTTAACACTCGGTATTTCAGTGCTCTTAGTCGGTCTCTTAGTCTCCTAGATGGTGGTTTGGATCTAGACTGTCCTTCGGGTTGTGTATTTTGCGTACTTGTTGTTGTTGCGCTTTCTCTTTCTCTTTAGAGCCTTGGTTTTACCTACAAGTTCTGCTTGGGCAAAAGCCCAGTCTGTTATCCTATTCTTTAGACCGATTTTAGATAGCTTGTTTAGTCTATTGCTCGTGTCAAAGTCATTTTCAATGTAGCTAATAAGCTCCTTATACCTCGCCTCTACTGTTGTTTCTGATGTATTTCCCGTTTCACTAATACTACGCCTAACACTAGCCTCACCCTCATCCTGCTTCTCGAGTGCAACCGAGATTGTACTCCAGCGCGAGATAGACCCCCGCCGCGAGTGCCTGTTAGCCGTAGCGTGGATCTTATTGTTCACGGTAGACTTATAGCCACGCAGTCGTTTCCGCTCCCGACCACGTGGAGGTGCACACTTTTAAACTCACTATCTAGCTTTTGTTTAGTCTCGTGTTGCCCTCTAACACTGACTTAAGCCCGTAGGCTGCTCTTTGCTTTCTAGCGTGCTTTATCGCTTTTTGTGCCTTTCAATCACTTTTATCCCGAAGGCCGCACGCTAACATGGTCCAAAACTGCAAACCATGTGCCCGGAGGCCCCATTGGACTGTACACGTGTTTAGGAGCTCTGTTTACAGCACTTCTGCACTCTATGAGGTTAGGCTGCTGAATGCTCCTGCTCGCTCGCCGCTGAACGATGAACTTCTGGGCTCTTGGAGTACCAAAACTGGGTTCTGCACCTCCTTCATCTGTAGTATCCTTGGCTTTTGGAAAGTTGATTTCTTCTTACGTCTGTGCTGGAAATGGTAAAAAGCCCCTAGCCATGTCAGGGGGGAAGGAGGACGGTCTTCGGCCTCTTGTGTCGGTGGTAGACCTGTCGTTAACCTGTAAAGAAAGGTAGAATTTTAGCGAGAGTTCTCGCATAAATTCCCTTACCGTCTGAATGTTTAAATCTTTGTGGATCTGCACGTTGCGCATGAACCACGGAGCGTCGGCGGCCATCCTCAGGGCCTTGTTCTGGATCGTCTGTAGCTTCTTCATGTGGGTCGGCTCCGCGTACCCCCAGACTGTCCCCGCGTAGGTCATTGTCGGTCGGATGATCGTCGTGTAGATCCTAACCTTGTTATTAAGGCCAAGTTCGCTACGGCGGCTGATCATGCAGTACAGCTGGGCTAGGACCGCCTTGGCTCGGTTGGTGCAGTAGGTGATGTGGGGGCCCCAAGTGAGCTTGGGGTCCAGGACCACTCCCAGGTAGTTCGTCTCGGTTTTCCGTAGAATCCGCGCGTTGAACATCTCCACGTGGTCTGGCCTTTATTGCCTTCTCTTGGTGAATAGCATGGCTGAGCTCTTCTCGGGGTTAATCTCGATCCTCTCGTCGATGGCGGTTTGCAGTCGATCGACGGCGAGCTGCGGACGTAGAGAGCTGCTCAGGATAGCGGTGTCGTCGGCGTAGAGGGCCAACTTGGTCCTTGGCGACCTTGGGAGGTCCCGCACGAAGATGCTGAAGAGCAGGGGCGAGAGGAGCGATCCCTGGGGCACGCCCGCGGTGATGTTTCCCACTCGCGACCTGGAGCCGTTCAGCTTGATGCGGAACGATCTGTTATCCAGATACGAACCGATCAGCCTCACTAACCCCAGGGGGAAACCGGCCTCCATCATCTTGTGCAGTAGCCCTTGGTGCCAGACTTTGTCGAACGCCTTGGAAACGTCGAGGAACACCGCCGCCGTCGACTCTCTCTTGTTGTAGCCTTCCGTTATCAGCTCGGCGACACGAAGGACCTGGTGGGCTGTGCTGTGGCCAGCGCGGAAGCCGAACTGCTCATCTTGGAGGATGTCGTTGTCGTCCGTGAACTTCTGAAATCTAAAAAGAATTACTGCCTCCGCTAGCTTACCTACTGTCGGCAAGAGGCTGATCGGGCGGTAACTTTGTGGGAATGTGACGTTCTGGCCGGGTTTCGGCAAAACGATCACGGCGGCGCATTTCCATTGGTCCGGGAAGTGGCGTAGTCGCAGCATCGCGTTGATCACCCCTGTGATCGCGACAATGGCCTTCCGAGGAAGGTGCTTCAGGGCTCTATTGGTGATGCCGTCGGGGCCGGGGGCTTTCTTGGCATTGAAAGCCGCGATCCTCTTCTCGAGCTTTTCCGGGGTTGCGGGTTCCAGGATGTCGAATTCTTGTTGCCTCCCCGGGCTCGTCTCGGTCGCCCCCCAGGTGCAGAAGCACGGGATTGTGGTCTGAACTAAGCTCGTTCAGTACTGTGAGCTGGGATTGGAGAGTGACGTCCTTGAGGACGGCGATGTCCAATACATCGGGTCTACCGACGCCGCCGTAGTGGGTTGTTTCAGGAGGACCGGTTACCACGATTTGGCGCGTCTCGGTGAAGTCGTGAAGGACACGGCCGTTGCGGTTAGGGTTCCTGCCAGTGACGGCTCGTGCCCTGAAAACTTGGGTCGGCCAAGCGTAGGGTTTTTCGCCACCAGTTTCTTAAAAATTAGAAATTAACTAGCAAATTATAATATTAAGAATAATTGGGGGCGTCGCCAGCGCCCTTAGCGAACTTACGAACTCTGCAGATCTACGCCACCAATTTTCAAATAATAAGAAATAAAACTATGTAGTTAATTACAATATCAAAAACGGTAACGGAGGCAACTGTATCTCCGTTTTCGAACCAATAAAAATCAATTAAAAATGTTAAAAATGAGAAGAAGGTTTTGCAGTGCAATCTGCCGACTGTCAGCCAAAACCTTTGACAAACATAAATTCTAACAATAAAAATAGAAACATTTGTGGACACTGACAGGTACACAGGTTCAACTCAAAGGTAAATTGCGAAGATGCCCAATATTTATGTAGGTATAGGGTCCTATGTTCTACATATTTAATCATTTTTAAATATTAAATCGATTCTACGCGGTTTAGTTGTCGCGAAATCGCCAATAATAACATTATGAAAACTCTCATCTTTCATCAACTCTTTAACCAATCCCCGTTCAATTGCTAAAACCGATAAATTATTTAGACGCGATTGGGATATGGTATATCGGGTGTAGGATTTAATTCGTTTTAACGCAGAAAAGCTTCTTTCAACGGATGCCGATGTTGGTGGAAGAGACAATATTAGGCAAAACAATTTATACAACTCCGGAACATCGGCTATAATGTCGTTTTTATAAAGAAATTCCGTCCTATCACTTATCTTTTCAGAATTACCGAAAATTGTTTTATCGGAATTGAAAACTTGCAATTCCCGTTTTAATTTGTCATTATTAAAGAATCTCGGGTAATTATAACAAGTGCACGCACGAGTAACACGTGACGTGGAGGTGCGGATCGGCCAGCCGAACTGGCGGAGCTAGCCTAGCACTTGTTAACAAGAGTTATTATCAATTATCATATTATTAGCACTATTTCAATTTTAAAAATTGGAAACTACAAAGTATTGTACAATTTAGATTTTGAATTAACACATTCATCCTACAAATTAATAACAATGCTCATTTTCGCGTGTTAACAAATTCGTGCTTAACAAAAGTTGAATAACTGGGAAATTGAAATATCTAATTATTATTTTTACTGCAAATTATGGCCACATTTAATTTAAAGTAGAAGTAGAATCCTAAATGTTTATCTTTTATTTGATATGGTATCAGAAAACCAGCCGAAAATCTGAAAATCATACAAAACAAGAACACTCGTTTGCGCAGAAATATCCGGTAGGTACGGCGAAGTAGGGCTGGGCCGTACCTGTATGTAGCAAGCTACGCGTGCACTTATATATAACGCGAGCTTCGGACTGTGCTCTGATCCACCAAACCGGACGGGCCGTAGCGCCTGAATTAATTCATGATTTCCCAAACAATTTCGGCTGGCCGTACTTGTTGTAGAAAGCATCGCGTGCACTTCTAGGTATATAACGCGAGCTTCGGACTGTGTTCTGATCGATCAGAATTAATTCATGATTCTAACACAGTAAATAAAATATGCAACTGTTCTCGCGTATAATTAACATTAACTAAATAAAAAATATTTATTTGACCGAAAATTTTAATTTTTATTTTTTAAATTTTTGGTACGGCCCGGCCGACCCTGCCGTCCCTGACGAGCCGTCACTGGTTCCTGCTGTTCCAGGAGGGGTGCTTGGCATTCAAGTCGCCCGCGATAATCGTGGGGTCATTGGAATTCAGCAGCAGCTCGAGGTCCGGCGGGAGTAGGGCCCTGTTTGGGGGGTTGTAAGCCGCCACCAAACGTAATGGACCGTTCCTTTCCGTAAGGACGCGGATCATGGTCGCCTCGATATGTACTAGATCCGGCGGGGACGTTAGTACATGGTGGTCGATAGAGCTCCGAACGTAAATGGCCGTGCCGCGCCCTCGGGCGGCGACCCGGTCGTTTCTGTAGAGGGCGTAGTTCGCCAGTCTTGGTTGATCTCCGGCCCGGAGATGGGTTTCGTTGATCATAACGATGTCGAGGTCGTGCCGTTGGATGAACTCCAGGAGTTGGAGCTTCTTATCGGTGAGGCCGTTGGCATTCCAGAATGCCGTCTGCAGGGAACGAGGTCTTCTGGGGCGTTTATCCATTAAAGGCAGTGAATAAACTGGCAAGATCCCCTGCACATTGGAGGAGGGCGTACATAAGCTCGGAGACGCCTGTGGCTTCGCCGAGGAGGCTGACGAACTTTTTGGCTACGGCGACCAGCTTGGTGAAGTCTAACCTGGAAATGAGACCAAGAATAGAACTAAAATCGAAACTGTTTGCAGCGGGAGCCGGTTGTGGCTGGGCTGTGGCGGTATTAACCTGAGGGGTGGCGGGCGTGCCGTAGGTTGAGGGAAGGGGAGCTGGAGCGGGACGTGTGTGGTTTGCAGCAGGATATCTTCTGCCGGCTGCAATCGCAGCATAACTACCCACGCGGGGAGCGGGGGCAGGGGCGGGTTTAGGGTATGCAGTGCATCCCTTGTAGTTAGCCGGATGTGCGCCGTTACAGTTAGCGTACTTGGCTGGGATCTCGCGTGGCTTCACACATTTTCCGGTGTGGTGGTCGGCGGCGCACTTCACGCACTTGGCGGCGGCATGGCATCCTCTCTGGGAGTGGCCGAACCGCTGTCATCGATGGCACTGCCCTATCTCGGTCTTCTTATGAGGGGACTCCACTGTAACGCGGAGGCAGAGAACAGCCTTCAGCTGGAATATCTCCTTTGCCTTGTCAGTTTTGGTCAAATTGACCATCACCAACGGCATGGGGAGACAATCCCGGCCTCGGCGCATCCTTGCCACCGACGTTACTGGGAAGCCCAGGGCTTCCAGGTCCGTCTTGACATCTGCGGTGTCGATCTGTTCAGGGATCCCGCGGAGGACCACCTTTAACGGCTTATCTTCCGTTAAAGCGTAAGTGTGGTAGGGGTGACCTGAAGCGTTAAGAAAGGCGGTGATACCGCGGAAATCGGCGGCCGAGCCCGGGGTAAGACTTATTCCGTCAGCGACGGATTTGGCCTTCGTGAAGTTTAAGTTGCGGCGTTTTATTTCCGCAGAAATTGGCACCCAGTTGTCCTTGCTACGAAGGATAATGGGAGGGATGCGTGGAGCCACGGCGGCGTTGGGATTGGCGACGGGCTCGTCAAGGTCGCCTTCGGGGAGAGAAGCGAACCGGTTGGAGGATGGCCCGTCCTTGACTGGGGGAGGGGAGTCTTCCCTGGCGGGTTGCTTCCTCTTTCTTGACGGTGGTACGGTTTGGAAACCGTCGTCGACGGACGTGGAGGGAAGGGGGGTAGCGAGAAGTGCTACTTCCATGTCGATTACTTCTTCGGCGGCGATGGCTTCTGAAGCGCGTTTGCTGTCCTGAATGGCCGCGACTACGCTGAACCATTCGTCGAATTTCTCGCGGGTGCCGTCCCTTGACATGCCGAGGGCCATGATCGTGAGATCCGGCGGTTAAATCATCGTGGATAAAAATTCGATTTAAGAGTTTACCAGGAATTCTTAAGGGCTTAAGAAAGCCCGATATTCGACTTTAACCAAGCATTTTTAAAAGGCGTAAAAGCCTGAGTATTCGATCTACCTAAGGAATTCTTAAAAGGCTTAAAAAAACCTGTGATTCGGTATTCGTTAAGAAATTCTGGCGGCTTTAAAAAGCCACGCTAGAAAATAACCTGTGTAGCTGTAAAAACAGCCGTTTACCCTTCACGTGCAACCAACCTGGCTTACACCATTGGACTGAACACGTGAATAAGGAATTCTGTTGCTAAAATCCAACACGTCTGCTCTCGACAAGATCAGGATGCCGCTGCTGCTCGCTGCTATTCTCGCTGCTCTGCTCGCCGCTCAGCTGAAAACACTAGGATTCAGTTCCAGCGTTGTACAACTAGGCTCCGCCCTTCGTTGCACAACTAGGCTCCACCTTGGCTCGTTCCTGACGGCTCTCGGTGCGCCCTCGGCGGCGTAGCTTTCGGTGCGTCCTCGGCGGCGTAGCTTTCGGTGCGCCCTCGCGACGTAGCTTTTGGTGCGCCACGCGGCATTAGGTTCGGCGGCTCCACGCTCAGCAGCTTGATTACTCACTCTAGTGTTGCAGATTACCAGTGGCCCTCAACAAGTCCCAAGCACCCATCATGAAGCGGGCACCGCCTTCGCAGAAACGAATGACGACCCGAAGCCTGAGTCGTAACGCTGACCCCCCGGATCCCGGGCCCCCCTTGACCCGCTCCCTTACGCCAACTACTAATACGACATCCGCCAACGACCTTCGACAACAACTGTCATACTCCGACGTGGCCTGCCCTCTTCCTCTCGGCATCACCTGCGTCCTTACCCATATCACAGTCTAGTAATATAACCAGTCGTCTCACTCGCCGGATTTTGTGGGTTCGAATTCCAGTGCGCCTGTGTAAAGTTTAGCCGAATGCGCAGTTAGAATAAAACGTGTTTGCGGTGCAAGTTGCAGTTGTTTGTTATTTAACGTGCATTTAACAGCCATAAACCACGTGCTTGTATGTGTTTGAGTGGTGCTTGTTATTCGTTCATTCAAAAATCGCGCCAAAATTTCATGATCCAGCCGAATGCACACTGCACATTTCGGAGACATGAACATCAAACGTGCCGACACGAAGTGAGACGACTGGTTATATTACTAGACTGTGCCCATATCGACATCTGGTTCGTCACCGGCCTCGACTCGATCAATTCCGGCATCCCCACCGACACCTGCATCTCCACCTGGCCAAGATTGGGCCCACGTTTCTCCCCGTAGGCGCCGAGGATCTACCAGCTCCGCCGCCTCTGCCCCCTCGAATCCACATGTGACAGCCAAGACCTTCACCGTCTCGGGTATCCCCCGGGACGCTGCGACACCGAAGGCACTAGAAAGATACCTGGCCAAAATCCCGCTTTACCCAACTAACGTCTTCATTATCTCCACTATCGACCCCAGCTGGAGGCCAAGCTCCACGAGCTTGGTCACCAGATGGGTACTCCACTCCGGATCGCCTCCGGACGTCCAACCGGGCCAGCCCTCGCGCCCAAGGCTCCCTCCTTCTTCTGCGTTATTACAGGTTCCTTGTAATTTCCTTAGTTTTGCAAGTCATAGTTATATCCACACGTTTAACTTAGTGGTAGTTTGGTTGCCTATCTACATCTTTGAGTGGGAAGGCCATTCGTTGTTAGTAAGTTGGTTGTATTTTGGATTGGTGATCCTGAGCTTTTTGGGAATATTTGGAGCCCCTCCCTAATTTCGAGGTCTTTCGAAAAGTCGTGTCGTCGATAGTGGTTGACTCCTGATGGCTGGAATGTAATTTATTTAATTCACGTTTATTCGGATAATCCAACATCAAGATGGAGTTTAGGGATTGTAGGTATTAAGTAATTTTGGATAGATATTTTGGGAGTGAGACAAGAATTTTTGGTTGGAAGCTTCGTATAAATAAGCACATCGTCGGTTTAATAAGAAAACCGCGTAACTCCATTTCACTTGACTTTACGGGAGAAACAAAAAACATGTTTAGAAGGTAATTATATAGATTTTTGGAACGCGTTTGCTATGGTTTATAACAAAACAATTAAATTCATGGTATTGTTTAAACAATTTTAATTTATTTCATTTATATGGCTTTTAAATGGAGTTACGTGGATTTCTTCTGTTAAATGTCTCATTAACTTGGAGTTACGGGATTTTCCGATATGCTGTTTACCGTTATAATATTGTTGCTTTTAGAGTTTAATTTAATAATTTCGTTTAGTGGTTTTACTATGACATTCAAATTAACTTATTGGTGCTTTTGTATACTCTAGTATAGTAGTTACTTTTACAACCGAATATTTACCCAAAAGAACCTACAAAAAATCAAAGAAGAATAGTTTTCATAAGCGCTAATTTTAGTAATGAAATTAAGTTTTCTAAAAAAAAAGTTTACTATTATTTTATTAATTTTCTTTATTTTAAAGTAAAAATAATTCTAGTACAAGAAACTAAATAATAATTATGTAAAAATTAACACTTAAAAATCTAGAAAATTGTTGAAATTTATAAAGGCATCAACTATGTAAAGCTATTCGTACGGCAATTCATTGTAAAACCCATGATAATCTTTATCAAGGGTTTGTTTTAGGCACTGTAGGTGGTTATATTTAGCTTTCGTTATTTTTCTTCGTTCACTGTAGAGATTGGGTAATGTTTCTATAAGACAAGTTGACACTTTATTATTCATTCTTCTTGCCAGATCCTGCCAATCTTCAGTATGCCGTAATTTATACTATATGGCTCCAGTTTGGTCATACTTTAACGCTTTTATATTTGTGACGACTGGATCCCCAGTAATTCTGCCAGGGCGGATAGAAGAATAAAACTGCACCGATCCAAAGTTCTTAAAAAAGTCGTGTGTTAAATACTTGACTTCGTAAGGAAATGGCTTCTGCCTTGCATTTTTACATAAATTCACATAGTCTGCTGGAAGATTAATTTTAACGTTCCTTAATTTTCGCTCTACAGTGGAATGCACAGAGTCCGCCTCCATCTGTGTATGTCCTTTCTGTAAATACTTTTGAATTATAGTAACATTATGCTGCAGTGTAACGTTAAGCAGAGCATTTGACAAAGTAACATTTCTGTTCTGACTCGTACAGCCATCACTATAGATGATTATGGAAGAAGTTTTATCTTTCATTTTGGGAATAATCTTAGTTATAATAAAATGTGTTAAAATAGATGAAAATTCATTTGCCGTTACGCCACCTTCACACTCATTCCAAAGAAAACAATATCCTTCATGGGTTTTAAGATTGTATACAGAAAAATTTTGCACGACCAATTTTGTTTTGTAATACATTGCAGATACAGTTGACTTTGGAGCTAACAAAACTGATTGTAAGTCCATGGTAAATACTATACTTCTTAATAAGCTTCTGTGCACCCATATGTGATACATAAATATCTGGAAATTTTTCATTAAATTTTTCAATCACGTAACGGTAACTTTTTCCACGTCCATAACACTGTACTAAATATATTTTCTGTTCTAACGTTAGCATTTTATTGTAAAAATATTGTCATTACTTCGCAATGAAAATCAGTTTTGTGATATTACTTTAACGATATGAAAGATAACGACACATGTCATACTTCAATAAACACTTGACATGTAATCGATGTTTCTTGTTTTTGTAATTATTAAGCCACCTCATGTTATTATTGCTGTTTCAATTGCAATACTGACCAATACTGGATTTTATCAAAGTAGGCCGATCATTCTGAAAATTTGCATAACCCCATAACTTTTTATTCTGAACAACTTTTCTTAGTAAAATATTGGCGTACTGTGAATGGAAACAGTACTTTACCTGAAACGAAATTGACAAATAATGAATTTTATCAAAGTATGCCGATCGTTCTGAAAATTTTTACACCGCCATAGCTTTTCATTCTGAACAACTTTTCTTAGTAACACTTTGGCGTACTGTGAACGGAAAAGGTACTTTACCTGAAACGAAAATAGTTATTGCTCAACTGTAAAGGCCTACTTGATTTTAAAAACTCGAAAGTAAACTAAAAATAAGTTTCAGACCAAGCAGGGCGGAATCCCAAAATATGAAATTCCAATTCGAAAATTTTTGGTCAATCATACCTATTTTAAACTCAATCCGGGGACATACTGTATATTCTTGATTTTCCACGTCTATCTTGTAGACTAGACTATGATATCTTATTATACGTACCAGAAATTTCTTCATTGGTCGTGGGAGGTCTACTTTCATTGGATTCAGCCTCAGAGAGGTCAGCAGTCCTTTGCTTGGTCATTGGCACAGGGCCCATAGGCCTACTTTCATTGGATTCACGTTCAGGTTCAGCAGTTTTTTCATTTATCTGCATTGCATTAAAATAATAATAAATCAGTACATATGTTATGAAATTAAACAAATATACGTGGGACATACATGAATTTGAATTTTTGTTTTGCGTGCGTGTTGTTCCGTTTTTGAATTGCGTGTTAATTGTCTGTTGTCGCGATCGTAGCGATCGGTCGTGTTTACTGCATGCGCCGCGCTAAATCGATTGCCGGTATAAGTTGCGGAATTAAACTATTTTTGCCCTGGTAGGGCATTATAAAATTTAAATAATGGCTTCAAATTGTGGAAAATGTGCTGGAGATCTAAAAAGAAATGATAAATCACTACAGTGTTCTGAACTATGTGATAAAATTTTTCATATGAAATGCACCAATATTACTGAACCAAATTATAATGTAATAATTAGTAGTAAAAATCTGGGATGGTTTTGTGACATATGTGCGGATAAAAAAATAATTATTTGAGATCTACCCTAGATACAATGAGAGTAACAATGACGGATATAGCGGAGGGATTAAAAGCTCAAGATGGGAAATTGGAAAATCTTAAATCTAAAGTTAACAATCTGGAAACCAACATTAAAGATGCAATTAAAGAGAAAAAAATAGATTCTTATGCTGAAAAACTGAAGTTAAAAAAACACGAACCAGTTATTATTATAAAACCCAAGAACCAGGAACAGAAGAGTTCAGACACGAAAAGAGAAATAAAGAAGTCAATTGATCCAACCGATTTGGAGATTTCTGGATTAAGAACACTTAGCAAGGGCAGTGTGGTTATCGAGTGCAAAAATAAGGAAACTATAAGTAAAATTAAAGAAAAAGCACAGGACAAATTAGGTGTCGATTATGAAGGAACAGTGCCTAAGAAAAGAATGCCAAAAATTAAAATTGTTGGGTTATCGGAAAGGCTCGCTCCTGAAATAATTGAAGAAAAAATTAAATGCCAGAATAGCTACCTCGATTCTGAAAATGTGTCCATAAAAGTAACATATGTACGAGAAAATAAAATTAACGATTAACGTCAACGATTTGTCGAACCAAATACCAAAACCAATTTTTATTTTTGTTGATTTTAATTTGCAAAAGAGTGTATAAAAGCGTTTTACTTTTAAAAAGTCTTTGTTTGCCTATTTTTTTTCCTAATATTTTTGCAGTATGCAGCCCCATTTGCGCCCCCCCCCCCAAAGTCAATCCAAAAGGGCGGCGGGAGCATTAACGATTGTCTATTGTTTAGGGTTATTAATAGGTACTCCTATTAATTTTATCACCGCAGAAAATTAATATCAACACATAACCAGCAAAACTACACGTGCAAGGGCAGTTCAATTTTTAGCCTGTAAAAATCCAACTGTGCATGCTCCAAGGCGGGGTTAGATGCGAAAGCGCGTCTAGCTTGAGAACCAATCTATTAGCGACCATACACTATCGGTCTCGATCTTTGTTTTGGTGTTGGAATTTGCCTGAAGTTTTTATAGTATTATAAGGCCGATTCGCCTTATAAGTAACGTCACAGTCCTTGTCAATTCGCACTATACTAGAACCGTCCAGTCACGGTACAGTCAATCTGTTGACAGTGTAGAAGATCATATCATATTCACAACCTTTTTTAATTTTAAATTAAATATGTTTGAAAACTTGTCTATTAAAGATATAACTGCTATAACTATAATTTTGGATGGAGAAGAAGCTAGTTTACAACGAAAACCTATCAAAAGAAATCATTCAGTGTGGATTAATCCTAGTTTACTAAACAGAAAAACAGAAGCGTAATTTTTTACATTATACAAAGAATTGATAGACGACGAAACAAAGTTTTATCAATATTTTAGAATCTCAAAGTATAAATTGAATATTTGCTTTCTAAAATTGAGAATGATATAGCAAAAAATGATCCTACTTTCCGAAAATGTATTAAACCTGCAGAAAAGCTCGCTGTTTTACTTAGGTAAGAAAACTAACACAGTATTTCAAATAATTTTTAATTTTTGCTAGTTACGAGACAAACTATACTATAAAAAGTCACAACCTATTCAGTAGCGAAATAACTTTAATAATTTAGGTGTTGGAGTTTGCTGTGGTTGTTGTTTAATTGGCGACAGTTTGGAAAGTGCAAGTAAGTCACGTGTTTTGTTTTGTTTGGAGTGGATGTGTCTTCTTGTTGAAGCTTTAATTTTTTAAAACGTCGTGATTCGAAATGTGTTTTTGACTCCGTAGCAAGTCGTTTTTTCCATTTCTCTTCGGCAATTGCATTGTTAGATTCCGATATCGTTCTATGGACAGTTCCCGTTACATTACTGTTATTACTAATGGCCAAATGTTTGTTTTTCGTTTGTTTTCTTACCATGCATTAGTTTAGCTTCAATGCATAAATTTTGAGTTCGTTTTTGTAATTTACAAATAAATCTCCCACTTTTATCTTTAACTTGATTTTCGGCTATGTCGTACTTTACCTGATTGAACCAGTTTTCTATCATAGAATTTGATATGGGAGTTGTTTCGGAATCTAACAGTAAACCCGACCACATAGGGACATAAGGCATATACCTTTCAAAAAAATTTGCTGCAAATTTAGGAAAATAGAACGGATTCTGTTTTTCACACTCGGTGTGTTCGCTTTTAACTTTGCATTCAATATATGAATATATGCTCTGAAAGGGAAAGGGATCGCGTGCAGTATGTAAAGACTGCATGACATCAAGGTCGTCATCGAATTCATTTGTATTTTCATTTTTGTCATATTTTGATTCTGCCATACATTCTACAGCTTTAGACACACCGGGTGAATACCTGGGACTTAATAAAATCGTTACTTAGGAAGTGATGATAGCATTCATCCAGTTCTGAAAACGTTTTACAAGCCACCAAACAACCAACTGCGTCTAATATAATTGCTCTTGCTCTTTTCTTCATTCGTTCCTTATTTAGACGTCTGGATATCGTGCATAAAATGAGCACAACAAATGTGGACAAAAATTAAACCACGAAACCTCCGTATTGTTTTTCAGAAAGTGGTACACTTTATTTAGGTAACCAAAAACATGGATACCATTCTAGTCCTTCATAATTGAATTAATCACAACCCAGCTCCAATCGATTACTACCCTTTTAAAACTAGTGGGCCATTTATATTTCTGCTTTTCTACAAAATACTGAAAGCTGCATAAAAATGAAGTAAAAGAATCGCAGTTGTGAGTATTTGTGATTAGCTCCAGAATTGGTAGAATTGATGAATTCAGATGAACAACCCCGGCATAATAATAAATCCGTTTACCTTGTCGATTAAAATTACTCTTATTAGAGACCCAGTGGCATCAAAATATACAGTAATTTGTGATTTTTGAAAATTGGGTCGATGAATATAAACAAACCCTTAAAGGTAGGCCAACATGTTGAATATACTGGCTGCTGGTTTATCTTCTTCCATTTTTTTTACTAGGTCACTAAAGGCATCGACAGAAAAGTCGTTAGCAGCGAGTACTTCGGATTTTGCTTTCTGAAGAACGTCCAACGTCCTCACATTTTGAAAGTTGCCATTTAATGCAGCCTCCCTGTTTAAATTTCCTATAAGATCTTTGTAAAGACCTAGGTTTCTGATGACGCAACAACCTTTTCAATGTATCCCTTTCTTGTCCACGTAATTGATAATATTCCGGGTCGCCATGATGATTAACCTTATCTGAACTACAGAACACACAAACATTTATGCAACTTTTATTCTCTATGCGACATTTAAATTTGAATGTTCTGCATCCTGGGTACTTACACTGAGCATAATCAACAAATTTTAAATTATTTCTACGGAATCTAAGATCTCGAAAAGAAAGAACGCAAACAATTTTTAATTGCATAAATTTTTGCTTAATGTCTCCATGAAAAGAATCAATGTGTTGCGCTTTTTTTTACATAAGTATTTGATGTCCTTGTCAATTTCGCTTATAGATATGCCTTTGTCGCACAGGTCTTGTTTTAATTTTAGAAATTTGCGTCTACTAAAGGGCGTCGGGTTTTCATACTCAATGAACGATTTTGAAATAAAAATGCATTTTTTGTCAGGCGAAACATCTTTCTGCAATAATACAATAGTAATTTATTTTATTGTAAGTTTCAACTTAACCCTTTGCGGTCGACACGCCCTTGGGGTGGTAGGGCTATTAGGTCGTTGGCATGTGTTACATGCCATGCGGATTTGTCCTGTTAAAGCGCACGCTCTAGCAGTTGGCTAGGTGTTAAACTCGGCAGTTATTTTCAAGGTCTGATTACAAATCTGCAATAACGCACCAAAAAATTTTTATTTCGATTTCTATTAGCTGTATTTATCTGAAATTTTGACATGTTATAGAAAAGATTGTGAAGCAAGTACACACAAAAAGATTAGATTCAATTGGAATAAAAACTTTATTCAGACATCGAAGAAAGTATTGCATAAATTTCTTGTTTTTTTTTAAATTAATTTTTGATCTTATTTCTCCTATTTAAAGATAAGAATGAAACAAATTTGTGAGTAAAACGGAAGCTTTTATTTTTGTACTACATGGTTACAAAAGATAAAACTATTTAAATTCTACCAAAGTGTGGAATTTCATGAAACATTCGCCGGGGCTTATTATGACACGTCTGGCAATAGAATACAGTTGTTTTACGACCTCCTGGTTTTGATCTGTCACTGCATACTTTACAGTCTGAATTGGTTTTCCTTTGAATAATTGCATGAAATTCCCCATTTAAACGGAAAATGTTGGAATTTTGTGTGCATCTCCTTTTGGCGTTGTTCCGAGTCTTCCCTACGAGTTGCTCAACTAAACCCCTCCTGAAGTTCCGGGAACGATATCTGGATGACGCATTTTTATTTAATTTATACAAAAGATACGCGTTATTTATCGCCACTTCCAACATCCAAAAAAATAGTTTCCTCCACCACTTTCTGGTTTTCCTCATGAATGCATAACTGGTGGCGTAGTGGTCTGCAGTATCAACGCCACCCATGTATTTATTATATTCACAAACCATTTTTGGTTTCTGAATTGTTTCTGGAAGTAATAAGCCTTTTGACCGCCTAGTCACGTTTTCTGTCGAATTATCATATAATGTAGATATCATAGTCACTGCTCTTTTGTCTTTCCAAACCATTACAGACAGTTTTTGATTATGAACACAATCCATTTCCCCTTTCTTCATTTTTCTAACATTGTTGGCCTTTACTTGGTTGGGTAACCCTTTACGGTTTGTCATGACAGTACCTGTGAAGTGTACATTAGCTTTGTACAAATCTTCAGCTAAAAGTGGGCTGGTATAATAGCGGTCAGTGGATACATGGTAGCCTCCAGAGCCATCAGTAGCATCCAAAACTTTACTAACTAGATGCAGCACGACGCGTGTAGTGACAGGAAGATCAGGCCTGATTAGTGTATCAGTTGTTTGCTTTCCAAAATAGGGTTCCATTGCACATATATAACCATTTATTGAGTCTGCAAGGGTATACACCTTCAATCCCCATTTTGTGGGTTTGTCTTTGTTGTAAACTTTAAAAGAAACTCTACCCTTAAAACCCACGGTGCTCTCGTCAACTGATAACTGCTTATTTGGAGTATACAGCTTTCTAAATTTCGTATCTAAATACTGAAGTACACTTTTAACTTTTGAGCTGCGAGATTTTATTACACCCCTCCTTTCATTTTGATCTGGCGGAGAAACATGCAAAGTCCAAAATATTTGCAGAAATCTTTCTTTTAAAAAAACATCTTTGAAAAATGGATGCTCGTCTATCCACGCATTAGAAAAATAGTCATTTATCTCTGTTTTTAGATTCAATGCCATGTTAATTATCACTCCCAGGAAAGCTTTAAATTCTGGTAGCGTAACTGGTTTCCACCGTGCCCAGACCGATCGTTTGGTTAAAGGAGTATTTATCATAACTGTTTCCCTTGCATACCTGCATTAAATTATAGAATAATTAGCTTTACTGGATTCCAGTGATAAATCTAACTACATACCGATTTGTTTCTTGTACAATTGCTTCCAAAAGTTCATCTGTGAAGAGTAGTTGAAAATAGTCTAGCTCACTTTCAAGATCGGCCGTTCTAGGTGGATGAAATCCCACCTGATGGTTAAATGGAAATTCTGAAAACCTATCTTCATCTTCCTTCCACAGTTTCCATTGTTCATTTTCCACTTCATCTACTATAATTTCCTCCAAAGGGTCTTCAGCTTCCCCCACATCATCCGCGTCTTCAGGCACTGAAATATCACTGTGTGAATCAGATTCTAATCCCTCCAATTGAAAAGATTCTCTATCATCATCACAACACAGCAATTCTTGAAGTCCCTGGTCATTTAAATACTTTCTTTTAGCCATATTTTATTTTGTTTTGCAGAACAGCGCACTTAACCACTGGCACACACGTTAAAAACCGCCACCTATTTAGCACGTGTAAATTCTATATACCAAACGCAGGTGCGGTCTATTACCACTAAATTGAATGCGCAGAATTCGAATTTAACCTCTGTTTTGGCATGTAACAAATGCATAACGATCTAATGGACAAGAAATTTGGGACATGTGACGAATGCCAACGACAGTAAGCGCGAATTTAGTATTGCATGTAAGGCATGCCAGACGACCTAGCGCACATGAAGTACGTGCAACCATGACGAGTTAGCCGTCATTATCGGTTGGCATGCTAGACTTGCCATTCGTGCGCAAAGAAACTCAGAAGCGTTTCGTATTTCCAAGGTACAATACGTTTAGTCGTCTCGCCAGTTCTCGTTTTTCTTTTACTTAGTACTTTCCTATACTGATTTCTCAAAGAGATCCAATGTTGTTTGCAGCCAGACCCTGTAATTTATTTTGATATATGTAAAAATATTATTCCCTTTTTTAGGTACTTGGGTACTGGAGATTCGTTGCGGATCATTGCTTTTAGTTACCGTTAGGGACATTCCGCAGTACACTACATTATCAAAGAAGTGTGTGAAGCAGTAATAAATCGCTTAAAGTCTGATCATTTAAATATCCCTGATAAAGATGGTTGGATAAAGATATCGAATGAATTTTGAAACACATGGAATTTCCCTAACTGCCTTGGTGCTTTAGATGGCAAACATGTTACAATTGTAGCTCATGGCAATAGCGGTTCTCAGTTTTTTAATTATAAAAAGGCATTTTCTATAGTTCTTCTTGCCTTGGTGGATGCAAATTGTAAATTTATTTGGGTGGATGTTGGTTCATATGGAAGAAATAGCGATGGGGGAATATTTGCAAGTTCAAACTTGGGTAAAACTTTAGAAAGGAAAACTAGATATTCCAAAGGAAAATAAACTACCAGGATTAAATGATTTAGCGCCTTACGTAATGATAGGGGACGAGGCATAGATGCATTTCCTTTAAAGGACAATTTATTAAGACCGTATCCAGGAAACCAATCTGTAGCAGAGTTGTGGAAAATGCATTTGGTATTTTAGCTCAAAAATTCCAAATTTACAACAGGAGAATTAACGCAAAACCAGAAAATGTCGACAAACTTGTTCTAACTACCTATATTTTACATAATTTCATACGAGACGACAATATTTGGGGCAAACAAATTAATACCAATCCGTTGTTACAACCAAATGACCCTCAATCCACTAATTTCACTAATTTACCGAGGTAATGGAGGAAATGCGCAACAGACTGCATTTTATATTCGCGAATTATACAAGAGCTTTTTCAATTCTGCTGCTGGTTCTGTCGAATGGCAGAATGAAGATTTAATTGATTATGCTAACATTTTTGCGATTACAATTTTATTGATAATTCAAAAGTGTTGCCTTTCATTATAAAGTTAATTACACTGTATCCTATTTAATAATAAAAATGATAAACAAAACCTGTTTTGTTTAATTTCTCCCCAATTTTTTTTTCAGAGTTGTTTTTTAAATTTATTGTACCTGTATTTTACACACTGCATAATATTATGAAGAGCTTCATTGCGTCTAACCAATTCAATAAGCTCTTCGTCCATTTTTGCAAAATATTGAATATCAAGAAAAAGACTATTCATATTCCATTTGGTGGGTTCCCATTCGCACCGTAGTTATCATTGGCCCATTTTCATCTTCATCACTAGAGCTTGAGAGCAGATTGAGATCTCCGAGTGCGCCCAAAAGGTGTCCTTTATCTTCGCAATGCTTTCGCACATGCAGTCAGTGTTGCCAGGTCCCCAAAAATAAAATCACCAGATCAGTGGCAAAAAAATCGCCAGATTTTGTGTAAAATTCAGCAGATTTTTTCAGATGTAACTATGAAAATGAAACTCATTAAACATTGAAGTTTAAAATATATATTTTCATAAATACATTGTTATGTTAGTACGCAACTCTAAAAATACAGAATATAACATTTTTCTCTAGTAATACCACAGAAAAATACGACAGAACCAGAAGAGACACTAACAACGGCGCCTTTGAAGTTCTTACAAACGCATCACATGACCACGGCGTAACGGCGGCCATTATTTTGGAGGTAGATGGCGCGAAATTTCAATTTCATTTAAATCATTACAATGCGCTATACCTACCGTAACTGTAATAATAGAAAGATTAATTTGGAAGGAAATTTATTATAGAAGCAAGTAAATATTAATAAAATTATAATAATAATAATAATAAAGAAATTTATTATCCTAAAATATACACAATATTACATGCAATAATTAAAACATAACATAGTTAATTATAGTTATAGGATAATTGGAGAAAGTTCAGTAACTTACAATGCTACTGATCTTCCACTTTCCCCGATTTACCAAAAAACAAAACATAAATAAACATCGTGGATACCTACAAAATAAACATGTGACACCTTGTTAGCAAGCATACACTTAATATACCACATATTAAGTATTAAGTAATAAGTAATGATGAACAAAAATTGGAAGAAAGTAAATTTTAATAGAAATATACAGAAACAGAACTAAAAATAAAAAATATCCAAAACATATATAACTATACAAATGTAATAACGGGTGTTAGAAAACTCGTCTTATCAGAGTCACCTGTGCTTATTATAATGTATGTCCTGTATTGGTACCTAAGTTAATTTTCAAGTAGACTTAATCACAATTAGTTAAATGACAGCAGCTGTCAGTAGTTCTAATGAATAGTGGACATTTAAGAATTAATCTAAGACACTTATGCCCGTTTGCACCGTATGTATTTAAGACGGCTTAGCGCTAAGGGTGGCTTAAAACAGTAGATTTTGTTGCTCCGTTTATTAAGTGGAGTTTAAGTGCTGCTTAATTTAAGCGGTCGTAGACGGACGCTTAAACTGTCCTTAAATTTAAGTAATGGTTCGCCCAAGCGTGTTAAGCTGTTATACGTTACATGCGTACATAACCTTATTTTAGTGTGTTTTATCGTTTATATTTAACATCTACTTAAATAACGTTTATAACTGCCTACGTATTAAATAAAATGGAGCACGATATATTGTTAAATGACGACTTGGACATCTTAGATATAATAGATTATGGTTATCCAAGAAGAATTTACGACAGGGCAGAACCGTTTCTTGAAATGGATAACTTGTTGTTTTTCAAAAGATTTCGATTAACAAAGCTCACAGTTTTGAACTTGTTAGTGGAAATTGAGGAAGATTTGGAGTTTCCAAATAATTTGTATGTATACCTAACTGCTTTGGATTGCTTAGAACTTGCCGTATTTCCTAGCTATTTACACAGAAATTTGTTACCTTAAAATGTTGGCAACGTGTATTTATAACATGCTACTAATTTATGTTTATTTTCTGTAGAAACAACAGTGTGTCTCCCATCAATCAGCTACTGACATGTCTTCGATATTACGCTAGCGCAGGACACCTAGATAGTTTAGCTGATTGTATGAATATGCATGTTTCGACAACATCTCGTATAGTATACAGAGTATCAGAGGCCCTATGCAGATTGAGTGCAAATTACATAAAAATGCCAGCGAATGCAGATATTGTACATGTACAGCAGCAATTCCATCAAATAGCTTCATTTCCTAGGGTCTTGGGATGCATTGATGGAACTCACATTAAAATACAATATCCTGATAAGTTGCTTAAAATTTATAATTATAATTGTTGAAAAAAACATGTGTCGGACCACTTGCATTGTCTTAATTAATGTGAATGTAACAATATGAACCTAATATTATATTTATTTTATATGAGGAGAAGATGGAGAAGTATTTAGAAACAGAAAAGGTTATTTTTCGATAAATACCCAGGCTGCTTGTGATAGTAATTTAAAAATACTAGACCTCGTAGCAAGGTGGCCTGGTTCAGCGCATGATCCTACGATATTTATGAATAGTAGACTACGAGCTAGATTTGAAGGGGGAGAATTTCCAAATTGTTTGTTATTGGGTTAGTATTTTTGCATAACATATTTGAACCAAAGGTAATAATGTAACGTTTCAGGTGATTCTGGATATCCAGTGAAAACTTATCTAATTACACCATTGGGAAATCCTGCCAATAGAACAGAGGAATTATATAATGAATCCCATATCCGAACACGTAATACAATTGAACGATTATTCGGTGTGTGGAAAAGACGGTTTCCAGTATTGGCATATGGCTCACGGTTAAAACTGGAAACCGTTTTACGAATTATAGTGGCTTCAGGCATTTTGCATAATATTGCCAGGGATAATAACGAACCAGAACCTCCTCCTCCAGAAAATATCAATGTTAACGAGCCGAACTATTTAATTGACATTGGACAAATACCTGACGTACCTAATAATAATTTTGACAATGCAGGTTTTAGGGATTCATTATAAAATGATTATTTTTCTAATTTAGTATAATATGTATGGCTAAAAATTATTTGTATTTATGTATGTCCGTTGTAAACTTTGATTTTTAACATAGTCAGATTCAATCTTATTTTGCGGCTGTGTAATAATGAGAGGATAAATTGCAGCTTTGGTAGCTAGATTTCATTCGAAAAACAAATTTCGAAGTAAACCTACCTACTAAACCATAATTTAAACTCTTATTACACACAGTCAGTTGCAAAATAAGATCGAATCCGACTATACAAAGAGAATAGGAAACAAAATGTAATTTGTTCATCAATATGTTCGTAAAAATTTGCACTGAAACACTTGTGTGTAAAATTAATACTAATGACAAATAATAAACAAGATTGCAAAATTAGTTTTTTTATTATTAAAAAAGAAAAACAGTAATTTTTAAAGCTACATAGGTTACAATTCCTTTTTTTCAATTTCTATTTGTATTTTTAACAATTCCATTCTTAATTTATGTTCTTCCGCCTGTTATTTTAAGGTGTTTAAAAGTTTCTCCTTTTCGTATTCGGCAATAGCCAACCTTCTGTCGAGTAACACTTCATATTTTTCTGTCAAATGTGATGATGCCAATGCTCTGACAGTGGTCGTAGGACGTCTACGGCTGATTGCTAACCTTGCCTTTTTTCGTGCTGGTGTTTCAGTCGACTCGTGGGCTCTTTTTAAACTCTCCGATATTGGAGTGCTTAGAGAACTAGCTCGTTTCCATTGATTTGGAACTTGACTTGTTGAGTTTTCTACTACCAATTCCTCATTAACTGCATCTTCGAATTGTGGAACATCGTTAGTAAAATCTAGACCAAAAAAACACATTAGGTTTGGCAACAATAAATTGTTATTACTAGCAGCGTTTCTTTGGTATTTATTACATAGTTGTACATAGGGTAATGCACTACTTACCTAGTGATTCCATTTCAAATTCTAATAATGCTCTGCATGTACTTGGTGTTTGTACTGTCAGAGTCAAAAGGATTTTCTAATCCGAACACAGTTTTGCTATTCATTATGGATAGCAATAAATCTTGGTTCGGATCAGATGGTGTATCCTTTTTCTTTCTTCCTCCTGTTATAAAGACTTCCTTTTTGTCTTCCGCCACCTGCTTTTGCACTTCCTTTTTTTTTATTTTCATAAAATTTTCTTAAGGAATCAATGCTCCTTGTACACAAATTCGGGGTCTGGGCATTGAACTCCGCTGCTATATTCTCCCAAGCTCACATTTTATCATTTACTGAAACCTGGTCAGTCTTCTTATTTTCAACAATGTGCTTGTATTTCAAAACAAGAGAAAATAGCACTTCTTCCTCTCTGTACGTAAAATTCATTGCCTTTACCCGTTTTTTCAAAATCACTGAGTTTTCCATTATAGGAAAAACAAAATTCGATTAACACAAAAAAGTTTTGTAAAAAGACGGAGGGAATCAAAACGTTATACGATCACTTTTTTGAGGTTAGACTTAAAACAAGCTTCTTTCTTAACCAGAACGCATATGAGGATCCAAAACTCCCTAGAAAACACATAAAAATTCCTATGTCAGAACATAATTAGCGACGTTGTCAAACCTATTCTCTGCTTAACTATGAGGCGCTTAAGTTTTGACGGTGAAACAGAATTAAAGTTAAGCTGCCCTTAAAATTTAAGGGACTCTTAGCTATTCTTCGCTTAACACAAAAACAGTGCAAACGGGCATTAATTCTTTTTTTCATAGGTGACTCTGATAAGACGAGTTTTCTAACACCCGTTAGTACAGTATAACAAATGTAGTATTTCAGTATAAATTCTACAAATGGCGTAAAATTATATTTTTTCTATTTTTTGAACCCGCAGCTTTAAAATTTTTGTTAACAAATTTTAACAAATAAAATATTCTTAGACGTATAAACAATCGCAACAGATATGTTATTGGAAAATTGTTACAAGGATGTACAAATAAAGGTTTCTTTAAAATATCATACATGTTTTTGCTCACATTATTTCGTAATAAAAGTTTACCAATATTATCTAAAAATATTGTTTCTAATTCTCTTATAAAATTTACAAATGATTCTGAAGGCATCCTCAAATTACCGAAAGTATCATTATTTTTATTTTTGTACGCTTTAAAAGTGCGAAAAAAAAATTATGGTTATGCAGGTCAGTAACTTCTTTTGAAAAATTTTCACATATTTCAGATGTGTGCACTTCTAAGCATTTTTGCAATAGATATCCACATACATAATTCAGTGCATTTTCTTCGGGTAGTATATTATTTCGGTAATTTGTTGTACTTACATCTATTGCTTTCGATGAATTTGTACATTCTAATATTTCCTTATTATTCAAGTTTGACAAAGCTATTGTTACCTTACGGCTTCGGCGGCCAAGGGAACAAGCGGGCTGGCGGCGTCTTCGGCGGGAAAAGAATGAAGCGACGAAACGGAGAAGGATTTTATTCGACGTTAAGGAATTCGTACACTTCGAATTAAGGAATAGGTACACAATTGAACATAAGGAATTCATACAATAAGACGTTAAGAACTAGGAATTCGGAGCAGGAGCAGGAGGTCACGGGTCGGTGAAAACCAACTGCCGTGCCGTGGGTGGAAGTGATACTCAGGCCGACTGAGTATCACGACGATCTGGGAGTCGAGGACGGTTGCTGGACAGGAACCGGAGCAGGACTGGACCAGGAGTTGGAGATGTGGACTTGGAGTCGGGACTTGGAGGAGATGTTGCTCTTGCGGAAGTCGGATCGAGACAGGATGCTGAGGCTTGGAACCGCTCTGGTTTTATACCCTCTCTGGCGACGGGGAGACTGCTGATTGGTCGACGGGAGAAAGCCGATTGGTGACAATATGTCATTTATTGTCATTATTAGTGTATCAAAATCTTCACAACAGTTGGCATTTGACGAATGCTGAAAGTAATTCAAGCAATATAATTTTTTGAAAGCACGTACAAATTGTATCGGCGTTGGGTTGAAAGAACTACCGTTCTGTTGTCGAATTGAACAAAAATAGTTTTCTAGACAATCTTGTTGTAATCGTCTAGTCAGCAGGAAATTAAAATTTTTTGATTTCAAAAAATACCATAACTGCAAAATTGCAGAAATAGTAATTTGTATATATTTTAAAGATTTTATGGTATTTGTTATATCTTTGCCATCATTCACTACAGTAATTGTTTTAAAAAATTATTGCATCGAGTTCAAAAACTGTACCTGATATTCAGCACCCATAAAAGCATTTTTGTAATACTTATTACTACGAAATTGTGAAGAATTTAACATGTCAAATAAATTGTCACAATTCTCAATAAATTCCGACGTACCTGCAGCAGAAGATGGCAGTGCTTTCAGGCTAATGTAGGTATTTAAGCAAGCAGCTACAGTTTTACTGAAAACCTGCGTTGCTAGTTTAACCTTCATTTTTTGGAAAGCCGTTGGATTAATATGTGCGTCAGATAACTTTGGTGCCAATCGTAAGTTATGTTTGCAATCCTCTTTATAAAATGATGCTATATGGTTCCATGACTCAATTTTCCCATTGAAATGAAATTCATATTTCATAAGCATATTTCGAAGTGCCTTTATTAAATGAGGAACATCAAATATATGGAATATTCGTCTATTATTTACCTCAAAAAATGGATTATCGCTACTAATATTTAATGTACGAGAGAGGCGTAAAAAATTAGAAACCATATCCGTAGTTAACGCGCTCACCTATAAACCACTGTCTTGAAGGACTTCAATACAACTAATAATAATATCATGTAATTCTTTACCAGTACATGTAGAATCTACAAAATAGTAAGCTAGTGGCTGTTTCCAATTACTGTAAATTCCCCTAGCCATTACCACCATTACATTCTGTGCTAGTGAAAGTTTTTGAATATTACCCGTATTGTAACAACCTATAATTGCATCTGTTTTTAATGAAAAAAAACAGGTTTGATTTCAAAGACATTTCATCAGCGCACAATACACAATATTTTGATTTTTCATTAAATTTATCGACTTTAAATTTAAATGCAGATAATAAGCTTTCTTGCATACCGGGAGCATAGCTAAAATTTTCAGTAATTCGCTGCAAACACCGTTTCGATGGTAAGTAAAAAACCTTAGACAAAAATTTATAGACACGCGGTCCTAGAAAATATACTGTAAGAGCAAATTGTTTGAACTGTTTTGAATACCGGTTACCCTTTGAATTTCGTTTTAATGATACTTGCATTTTGACAAAACTTGAAGTTTGTTCTGATAAGAATTTATCACAGAGTTCTTTGAAATGCTCTACACTGTCATTTACATCTTTAGCATTTTCTAACGTATTTGCTTTTAACTGTCTTTCGAGTTTCTTCTTACAAGTTCTTACATTGATCATACATTTCATTAACCTTAACCTATTCTTTCTCGGAGTGTGATTCGATAATGCTTGTGGTGTTTGAGTTTGTTGGCCACTCACTGTAACAAATTTTTATTTTACATTGTAAGTGTAGAGCGCGGTGTCTAGTGCAATTAAAACACAAATTGTACCTTCATTACTCCTTGAGTTTGAATCGTAAGCAGCAGCTTCTATTACATGAAAACTATCATTGTTTATTGCATCAACTACATAGGTTACTGGTATGTTTGTAGGCACAATTTCTGCTGGATCAACACTACTGGCTGCTAGCACATTTGTCTTAACCATTTCTGCTGCGTCATCTTTAGGAATTGTATTTGTATTGTCATCAGTGGCGTTTTCTGATTTTGGAAGTTGGGCGTTAAAACCTACACATCATGACATAAAAAAAATTACTTAGTCGAAATGAAGCACCGTATAATGCGAAAAACAAGAAAATAATGTAACGTAGTGAGTTAGGGCTGTATAATATAATAGAAGTTAAATAACAAATGATGGTAGAGTCTTTTACCCAGCTACGCTACGAATGTTTTACTTAGCTCTGCGAGAGGGATCTTTCATTAAAAGTCGGTGTCAACTAACATAACATATATTGGTCAATTCTTCTAAGTCTGGTTCACAAACAGTATTCAAGTTAAAGGTACAGATAAACACTTAGACAGATTTCAAAGACATATTCCAAACACTTATATAAAATAAACTGATCGAAGTACTAAGTCCAAAGTATTGGCAAATCTTACCTTTAAATTAAACTAAGTACAAATAATAATCTTACCCCGAACATCGAAAGAGACATCTTCTGGAAGGGATCCAGCTTGGAGAGACCGCGTCAGCGAACTGACTTTCAATGTAAAATGCGGCTCATATTTATACTCCAAAGGGAAACCTTTTTTACATACCTTAATACATTAAATGGAATTCTTTAGCTATTAGAATATTATAAATGTACTAACATTCTAACTTAAATTACTTTACATATCAAATTACATACAGTAATGCATTTAACGACATCCTGTAGATATCGTATTACGTTGATAATATTCCAATTTAGATTCCAGATCACTTTAAATATTGAATTACATACAAATATCTTCTCTAAATGACTTCCGGCTTTAGATAACATATTTTATGATGTCGTTTTTCATTTACAATTTATTACACTAGATTATTTACTAATTTACAAATTCCTCTTTTCATTGTAATGCACTTTATAATATTTTATGTCTCCACATGTATGACCGTGAGTCATACTTGACCTATCAACTGCGCTTTATCACAATAAGACACAAAAAACTTACTTAAAAAATAACAAAAACAAAATACATTCTGTCACTTTTTGTCACTTATTTTACATTTACACATTATTTAAATTCTAGTTCAATCCTTCTCTCTTTCTCTAAAAATTTTTTGATAACATCTTCATAAAATTTTGTATCCTTTTTGCGTAGTTTAATCAGCAAGTCTTTTTCTATTGAAATTAAGCTGAGATTGGTCATCCTCTCTTGCCCTTGTGTAGAACGACAATGAGTGTGTATTCTTTTCAACGCTGAAAAAGAACGTTCTACGGAAGCTGTTGTTGTGGGAATAGTTGATATGAGTTGGGCCAGTTTATAGATTTCCGAAAATCCACCTTTCAAATTCATTTCATTTAAATATTTTGGTATAGGATTTTTGCCGTTTGCTTCATTTAAAGTATACCAGACGTGAAGTTCGTTTTGAAGTTTACTATAACTGAAGTAATCGCCGTAAGTATCTTGTAATTTTTTCAACAACTGCATGGGAAAATCTTCTCTTTTGGTAAAATTTTTAATTTTTGAAGGATTTAATAAGTCAAAAAATTGTAGTTTTTCAAAAGATTTAAATCGATTATCTATCTGATTTTGAATATTGTCTATTATCTCAAAATAAATACGCCTGTAATAATCTTTTCCCTCTGCATTTCTTCTTCTACTAGATTTTTGGAAATCTTCCCCAACATTTTCGGTTACAGATGACCGGCTAACACCGTAACAAACAGGTGATACCGTCCTTACCTTGAAACAATGAACAGTATGCAGCTACTGGGAAATGCAGTCGCAACGTTCAGGAAGTTAAATTTATATTTAACGCCTTGCGTAGTACTTACCGAAGTGCACCTCCCACCTCCCGCGCTCCGACAGCCGATCGTAGTGTTATTGTAGTATACTGTGGTAGGACGTTGTTATTCATATTAGCAGCTTCGCCTAGCCGGGCTAACCAATTCTAGTATATTTTTAATTTCCGGAAGGTTTTTAATAACATGCTTTAAAATATAGGAGGTACAGGAGGATTTTTAAATAAAAAATCTTTATGTATTTTTTTATTAGGCGTTAACACACACCTTGCACACCCAGAAAAAACGCCACTGATTGTCATCAATCTCTAAAACAATATATTCCTTGAATATCTAATACTACTTTTGATAAAAAGGGTGCTTACCTTCCATAAGTTTTTTCTTTTTTAGGTTTTGTGGCACAATTTGTATAGGAGCCTTTCTTTTTAATGTTATTGTCCGTGGTGAACTGGGAAATTTAAACAATGTTGGCTTTGCATTAGGCAGAAGCCTGTTTTGTAATGGACTTGTAAACATCATATTTTCAAAATGTACAGAACAAATGCGGCAATTGTTATATAAATAAAATGAATCTTTCGGCAACAAGTCCTCCCTTTGACATAAAATTGCCCATGTTTTACATCTACAAATACGTATAAAAATAAAACATAACCGCACATAATTTTAAATAGAAATTAAACTTACTTTTCTGCATCTTTCGGAAACCTGAAGAAACTCAATGTTTTATTAACTTTACTATTATTCCGGCAGTTCAGTACAGAACACCAATTACCTCCCTTTGTATATTTTAGCATGTTTAACCACAAATTATAAAATAATAGACAAGCAGTACAGCAAGCAACAATTCCGTGTATATTCTTCAGACTACTTCCAAAAGGCGTGGCTTGACTTATTAACGTAACGCATGTGCAAAGAAACCAAGATCAGCCAAAGGGCCATAGTGTCTCTTCTGGTTCTGTAGTATTGTTCTGTGGTAATACAAGAGTATTTCTACGCTAGTACTACCAAAATAACATTAAATAAAATTCAGTTCTTTTCAAAGGTATAACATTAAGAATTAGTCAATATTTTAACATCTAGATAACGAAAAATAAATTTATATAAAATAAATAGCAAAAATATTATCTTTCGATTTTACAAAATATTTATGTTATTGTGAAAAACAACATAAATGTATGCTACTTTACTACTAAAACTATATTAAATAATATTAAGTTTCTTTTGTAGTAACAATAGGAACTTAGATCTAAAACTATATTAAATAAATTTCAGTTTCATTTATAGTAAAAATAGGAACTTAGGTCATCTTTTTAATACATACATATGGTATAATAAATATTTAAATACAAATATCAAGAAAACCAGTGTACTTTAAATTAAAGGTACATGTTATTGTTGTGCTTTTTTTTCATATTATCTGTAATATCGTAAGTGAAACAATTATTATTACTTTCAGAAATGAGTGCCTTACTGTGTAAAATGCCATTCAATGTTGCGGTTTGTAGCCGATTTCTAGTTTTAGTTTTGTTGAGGTTTACCTGACTGAATGTGCGTTCTACATTGGAACTACTGTGGGGCAAGGCAAAAATCAAAGCAACAAATCTGTGTAACTAAGGAAATTTTGGAGTGTTGTCGCCTTTTTTTATTTTGCAAACCTTTTTCCAAAATTCTCTAGGTGGTAAATTATCAACTTGTTCGCTAAAGTCTAGATTTCTTAACTACCTCCACTCTCTGTCTATATCATTAATATTATCGACAAATCTCTTATAGTATCTGACTACGGGCCCTAGGCTTTGTACTATTTTTAAATTTGATGGATCAATAAACTCAAGTAATCAGAATTGAAGGGAAATCTTTTGCAAATCTGATAAGTTAATTCTATATAAAGGTCCACGTGCCATAACTAGCTACTTACATATAATTATGTGGCCCGATTATTTCATCTGTCGCCATGTCATATTCATAAGTTGCTTTAACTTTTATTTCATCATACTGCAATATGACACCTTCGTCCCTTGGCTCCATTGTCTGTCCCTCCAATTCCATAAATTTCAAAGCCCATGCCCCAAATCAATCTGTTTCGCCCAGCGCAGCGTCTCAAACTCGAAAGACCAGGCAAACGGATAGTTTAATTTATCTCTTAAATAAATATAGTTTTTTTTTTTTAATATCTTAAAGTGAAAGCTGTATTAATTTCATCATTTTACCTTCTTCTTCTTATTCAGAATAATTGCAATTTGATTTTTTGTCAAAATCTTATTTAAAATATTATTTACTTGTTTTTTAATAGTACCAATATCTTCCCTCTTTTTTTTGTAGTAAGCTATTTGTTTATTAAGATACCTTATTTTTTTCGTCTTACGTCTTTCTTCTTCTATGTACTGATCAATACTAGTTTTTTGTTTTTTATTCTGGTCAAGGAAGCTTTCACATTTGTTTTCAATATCTCGTAATCAGATTCATTCTCTTCCGCGTGCTCTACTTGCTCTACATTACTACTTTTAGTTTCTTTCAAATCCTCAAAAATTTCTTTCACAATTCTATTTTGTTCGTGCTTATTCGTTCTTTTGCTGCGACTTGACCATCCCGGTGTTTCAATTCTTGAGAGGCCTAATATTTTAGAAGGTACCGCTGTTTTTTTCAATCTTTTCAGTGCAAGTATCCCTAAAGTAAATGGTAATTTCAATAAATTCCCATTTCACGAATAATAAATCAATTAATAAATGAAGATAATACTGTTAATGAAAATGAATTTCAACGAAGTAAAGCACGATGCAATAAACAAATAAATAAATTGTTTTAAAGTGTACCTAACAGTTCTGACTTTAAATCTCGAATATAATCCTCTTCGGCAAAATGTTGGGAACATTTGGTACACGAGTCTGGGTTCCATACACCATCTCTTCTGCATTTACTAATCCATAATTTTCGACTCATCTTTAGGAAACCTATGGAACATAATCCCTTGCCCCTTCGTATTTTGATAGCTGTTGTTACAAACTACAGTATTGCACCTGGCATGCTTCGAACAGCAATAAAATATAACCTTTATAGCAACATAGACAGCGAAAACGAAACGAAAACTGTAACAAACGACCCCCAATACTACGCGATTCGGTAGGCGGGGGTCAGCGATCGACGTCACAGTTGCATTTGGCTCGGTCTACACAGTGCATACGGATATGACGTCCCCTTAATGCAGAAGTAACCTATGTCAAAAAATTAAATTTTACAGGAGAGGTTTTTGTTACCTCAGAAGAAAAGTTATTTAGATAATTTAGTGAAATTTGGTATGAAATATCCAAATTATAGTGGACCTTAAATTATTAAAAAAAAATTAAAGTTTTTCTCCAAACAAAAAAAAACTTGGACATAGGCTAGTTGTTTTTTAATTTGGGATAGTCTAACTCCAAAAACGAAATGGCATTTTTTAATTTTTTTGGACATAGGCTAGTTTGCTTTTATTTAGGTAGACCAACAAAATAGGTTTTTAGTGATGTTGTAAAATTGTAAGCTGATAATTTTAATTTATAGTAAGAAACCCCAACTGTACATTTAGACACTGGCAATATCTGCTGCAAGTCAAAAACGGCACAGCAAAAGCCAATAGCATCTTCAACTGCTTTTTGTTTATCCAGATTTTTTATTTCCCTTGCACGGTTTTTACATTTGATATGTAGGCGGTATTCTTCTTCCATTGCTAGTTTTTCCTCTTGTGAGGAGTTGTCATATTTATGACATATATCGCAAAGGTCCTTCTTCGGGTGAAAGAAGGACAAATTCTGTGTTAAAAATTAACCTATACATAGCTTCTGTTGCTGGTTGCTCAATAGTATTGTCTTGGCAATATTCAAGATATAAGCAGAACATTTTGTGAATATTAAGTGTGGGCGATAAATACTTTCTAGAAGATTTTTGCCTACAGTAGTGACTTTCTACCATTTCAAAAGCATTAATATGATTCCGAACCGTTTGTTTAATGGATTCATCCACTAAAGAGTTTTTAAGTGCTTTACCTCGCCTATCTTCTGAAACAATGCCTGTACTTCCAGTTTTGTCAATTACAGTCTTTACAACTTGTGCGCTGATAGACAAAGTATTCAAAAAAAATATTTTACAAACATTTACCTTAATCCCATTTTGAGGAAGAAAGTACCTGTTACTGAAATTTCTCCTGCTTTGAGATTCTTTTGACTTATCTGCTCCTTCATTATTCTCTCTCCTGTTGTGGTTTCTCGTCCGTGCTTTTGCATCTACAGAAATGAACTTGGCTATAAAATCTCGTTGCCGATTCACGTCAGCTAACCTCCAGTACTCTTCAAATATACGTTGTCTCTCTTTCTCAGGTATTTTTTCTGGGCACTTCATTCTGCAGTTTTTACATGGTTCTTTTATCTTCCTTGCTGCTTGCAGTTTCCCGTTCCAGTTGACATATTCATCTCCTCTGTTTCTAGACGATTTAATGATGTTTCGTCTCCAATAATGTTCCTGCCGTAGATTCTTCCTACACTTCTTACGTCCTTTGTGTCCTTTTTCGTCATCAGTGTCCGAGCAGGAACTATTTCCTATATTATCAGGCACCATGTGTGCTTTTGTTTTATTATGCCATCCATGTTTACTTGTATTCGATATTTCAAAATCAGGATTGTCGCTATCATGATCAGTAGCAAAAGGATTTGTGTCCGATGATAAGTAAAAATCGTTTTCTAGCTCCTTTTGTACATTAGAACTTGTACTAGGTCCTGGGTCAACTACCTGATTTACTTCAAAGCATTTGGTGCCATGACTTGCTGGTAAAAGAATTTTCTTTAAATTTCCAATCGATATATTTTGAAACAGGTTGTCAGTCCTACTAAAACCTAGTGTTTCTGTACGTCGTAAATAATCAGGAGGTTCCAAATTTGCTGAATTCATTAGGTATGTTCCATCTTTTAATACTTTTGTACTTACAGTGGTAATTTTCTGTTTATCGACATCTGTAATAGAAATATAAAATATGGGTACATATTCCAAAGTTTTCATGTAATACAGTAAGCTGTTTTATGTAACAGTTAGTAAAATTAATTCGAACTTCTATTTAATACAAAAATTACCTCTCTTAATTATTAAAAGCTTAAATACTTCAGTTTTACAGAGCAATACTTTTTGCCTTTACTCAATATTTAAAAAGCAGAAAATTATTTTTCAAAGGTATTTATCCCTAATAAAATTTTCCAAATGTTAATAACTGTCTTTAATAAAACAGTGTAATTTATTAATACCGAATTATTTATTGTCATTAGGTACATAATAAGTGTTGCTTATTTTTATCTATGGCATTTCAATAATATCCTTATAATATGTATTTTGTTTAGTCTACTTTTTCTGTGTGTGGGTGTGTAGGTATGTGGGTGTATGTGTGTGACCTTGTTACTCTACCTCTTAGGCTTGTATTCGATAATATGTATGTATATTGAAATCCGATTTTGCTGTTTTTTATGATAGAAAATAATACTACTTACCTAAACTGTAATTTGTTTTCACTAATTCCAATATTTTTTTACTTCTTGAATACATTTTCAACCGTCTGTCCTCTCACAGTCACCTTAATAACACTAGGTATTAACTTTACATTAACATTGGGTATTTAAAGACTAACAAGTCAGAACTAGTTCTTTCTAAATGAATAATACGTAAATGCAGAACTGTTGTATGTCCGCTATGAACAAATTTATCTCCGTCTGGTTTAGATCAGAAGAAACCTAACTCCACTTTAATGCGGGCGGCAACATACAAACGCTGAGCAGAATAAGCCCATGTCCTCTCCTAATACGAACTTAGGTTACAGATTGTACTTCGTCTAGTTCTGCACAAAAATAATATGCACTGATGGACATAGACTACTTTGTAATTCAATTCAATTTCAACGTTTTTATTGCATAAAATATGTACAATACCGTATTAGGGGCTCTTGCCCCTCTTCGGTTAGTTATATTACAGTAATGTGGGAAGAAAAAAAATATATAATAACTATGTATGGTTAAAATTATAGGCATATGTGTGAAAATAATAATAAAAGGTATATCGGTAAGATTATGATTATATACAATGTGTGATGATCTAGCTATTGAGTATGTGTGCGTGTATTTGTGGGTATAAGTTGAGTGTTTAAAGGCCAGCAGAAGGCCTGCACCTTTGCTTGTATATTTTAGGGCCGCATGAAGACCAACTTCAAGTGCAAGCGTGAGTTAACATGTAGGCATGCAATAGGCAGAACAAACAAACACAAAAGCAAAAACGAAGGCAAAAATAAAAACAAACACAAAACACAAAAATAAGAACAGGCACAAAAATCAAGACAAACACCAAAACAATAATAAAAACAAAACAGATTCAAAAACAAAAGCAACCAATAGTAGGCCATCATAAGCATCAGCAATAAGTCCTGGCCGCACGGCAACACAAGAATAAATGGTCCACAACCGCATTAGCACAATCTACCCTAGAAGCACAGATACCACCGACACAAAAGCACAAGTCACAGCACTAATGGCCGCAAAGCAGGCGCCCGGTGTAGGTGTCCATGGTAGTCCGGTTGCTAGGGTCCGGAAGAGCTGGTGTTCTGGTGTTGATGGCCCTGGACTAACGTCGCCGTTGGCCGAGCGGGGTCTCCTCAAGGACCGCCGCGTAGCGCTGCGGGAGGTCATCGACCGTTTGCAGAAGCATCGCCGGCGGATGAGGTTTTTTGATCTTGGGCTTCCGGGCTGTGGCAGCGGCAGAGAGGAGTGTTAAACGGGAGGGTGATTCAGGATCGTTAATAACTTTGTTTGCAAATTTGGCGCTGAGGGCGTCAAGGCGATGGTTTATGGGGAGGATGGGGATGTTGTGATATACTTCTTCGGAGGGGAAGTCTGGAGGGTGATCGTGTATCTTTCGGAGGGTGGCTCGTTCGAAGGATTGGTAGTTGAGAGTTAGGTGGTGGCTGGAAATTTGGTGGATGAGGAATCGGAAGTCGAGGATGGGGCGGACAAAGGTTTTGTAAGTGTGGAGGAGGGTTTCTTGGGTACAGCCGTGCAGGCGACCCCGCAGGCATTTTATAAGGCCGACTCTGCGGCGGGCAGTGGCTAGGCTCAGGTTGGTTTCTAGGGCCCAATTTAGGGTGGGAGTGAAGATGATGCCGAGGTATTTTGCTTGAGTGGCTAGGGGGATGTGTTCGTTCCACAGGGTAATATTTATGTCGTTGCGAGGAAGTGTTTTCTTGGTCGTAAGGGAGGGATGTCTGAAAAGAATAAGTTGCGTCTTGTCGGGGTTAGGTTTCACTCGCCACCGTATCATCCATCGTTCAAGCCGTGATAGATGGGTTTGCAGTCGAACGTTTGCGGTGGCCGTGGTTCGTGCGGTTACCCAGACCGCGGTGTCGTCGGCGTATTGTGCGGAGGTTGAGCCTGGGAGGACGGGATAGGGGAGGTCGTGGCAGTAGAGGAGGAAAAGCCAGGGGGAAAGGATGGATCCTTGCGGGACTCCCGCTTGTGGGGTGAAACTGTGTGAGAAAGTGCTTAAATGGCGGATCCTGCAAGTCCTGTTGGACAGGAAGGAGTTGATGATTCGGATGAATGGGGAGGGGAAATGGAGGGTGGTCAATTTGTGGAGCAGTCCTTCCTTCCATACCTTGTCAAAGGCACGCTCAATGTCAAGCAAGATGGTTAGTGAGCAGTGGCCCTTGTTCATGGCGGTTGTGATGTCAGTCGTCAGTCTCAGTAGGGGGTCGCGGGTAGAGCGACTGTGGCGGAAACCGTATTGTCCGTGGGGTAAGAGGTGGTTGTCTTCAGTGTAGGTGTGGAGTCTGTCGCAGAGGAGTCTTTCGAGTGTTTTTCCGAGGACGTCTAGGAGTGATATGGGACGGTAGGAGAGGGGGGAGTGGGGGTCTTTGCCCGGTTTGGGGATCATGATTACTTCGGCTTGTTTCCATTGAGAAGGGAAGTACCCTGAGCGGAGGATGGCGTTGTAGATGTTCGTTAGCAGTACGATTGCGGAAGGAGGGAGGTGTTTAATGGCCAGACGGGTGATGCCGTCTTGGCCAGGGGCAGAATTCTTTCCTCGGAGACCTCGTCTGTAGTGAAAGGGGCGAGAAGTTGGTGGTCTATCTCAGGGGGGAGTTGGTGGGGGACTATGGAGCGAATTCGGAGGGCAGGATTCTGGTTAACGTCATTGTTTACTTGTCTGGCGAAGGTGTCGTCGAAAGCGGGGTTCGTCGGGAATTGGTACGTCTGGTGGAGGATTTCGGCGAAGTGTTCGGCAATGTCTTGGGGGTCAGAAATGACGGTGTCGTTGATGGTAAGTGGTCTAGTAGGGGTGGTTTTCTGTCCAGGGGGGGGCTAAATGGTTGGGAAGGAATGGAGTTGTGAATGAAGAGGGCGGTGCCTCCAGAGAGGCGGTGGATGGGCATGTTGTCGTGTCTAAATGTTGCGAAATTGGGGATGAACAGGGGTTGTCTCGAGGAGAGTTTAGTCTCTGTCACCCCCAGGATTTTTAGAAGTTTGACGACCAATGGTCGTTTACGGCTCCACCCGTTAACGTTGATCGTCCCGATGTAAGCCATAAAGAGGGTCGTTAGAAGAAGGGGGAAGAGGGAAGGTTGAAGGGGGGGGGGGTTAGATTTCGAAAGCGAGACATGTACGGTGTTGCCAGTGAATGAGGTACTGGCGTGGATGCCGAAGAAGTGGCGGAAGAGAGGGATGACAGTTGCTTGGATTTTTTCGCGCTGGTCAGGGAAGAGGTTGAAGAGCGCAGTGAGAAAGAATTTTGTGAATGCCGTGTTGGTGATGGGTTCGGGAGAAAGGGAAGGGGGGGCGTCGATGCATTTGATGGGAGCAATCGTTTTCGCATTGAAGGGCATTTGAAGGCAAAGGCCGGGTGCTCGCCGTTGCAGTTAGTGCATTTGAGCTGGCTGGGACTGGAGCATTTTGACGAATGATGGTTGCCGCTGCATCGGCCGCAGACGGGCCGGGCCGCTTTGCAGTTGGCGGTGGTGTGATCATACTGGTGGCAGTTGTTACATTGAGCGGGTTGAGCCGTAGGGGCGTGGGACGCTTCGACCGGGTGGTGGTGGTCGAAAAGGTTAATCCCGTGGGAAAGAAGATAGTCAATGGTGGGGAGGTAATCGGAGATCACCCTGATCAGTCGGGTAGGTCTGTCGGTGGCCCGGGACGTAATTCTCCAGATATTGGAGATAGTCAGGTTTAAATTTGCAAGAGTGAGTTTGAGGTCGTCTAAAGTCACGTCCAGCTCGACCTCGCGGATCACGCATGAGAACGAGGGTTTGTGTGCGGGAAGGATGGTAGACGTATTAATTTTGGGGGTGATGTTGAGTGGGGTTGCGGTCAAGTGAGAAAGCTGTTTTAATTTTAGGAGAATTTGGGGGTCCGGGCTGATGATTGAGACGTGGCCGTTCCGGAAGGAAGTTACGTTGGACGGCACGAAATTGGCGATATTTTTTAGGTGTGTCGAAAGAGCTTTCGGTGTGCGGTCGGAAGGGGGCAGTCACTTTATGATAACGGTGTGTATTGCGCTGCGGGGGGGGGCTGTTAGTAGGTGAGGTGGAACGGGGAGGGGTACTCTTACCACGTGTCACAGTGGTCCATGGCCCAAGGTCATCGTAGATGCAATCGTTGCTAGAGGCGTCGACGGGCGAGGTTGCGGTGTTGGGCCGGGGTCGCGATGCTGCGTTGAGGTAGGCAAAGGTGGATGTGGTCCGTGAGAGTGCAAAGGTAGGTCGGTTGTCCTGGGTGGTTCCGGTCGGGAGAGCACATGCCGTGTCCTGGTATTCGATGGTTTCAGCCGGTGGGTGGCGAGGGGGACCTCAGAACAAGGGTCGCCCTCTGCCTCGTGTTGGGTCTCTTAGTACCCATGACGAGGAAGGCCCGATCCGCGGATGGTGCAACAATTGTGGTACTAATTTCTCGAAAATATTGTTATGTAACATACCATAAAATTTGGCGTCTATACGCAGAAAAATGCGCTCTTTTAAATGGTACTATCAAAAGAGGGTATTGCCATTTAAAAAAACTGATGATGACGTCATAACTCGAACAGGGATAACGTAATAAAAAATATACGTATACTAAAAAATGCGCATCTAAAAAAGAAAATCGACATGTCCGAGCATTATTTTCTTACTTGCCCAATAAATATTTTATCGAATTTATTCCAACCTTTACGTGCTCACTGTATATTACTTCTGTAGTCAATTCCCGATGCCCAAAACTATCGCTTTCTGCATAAATCTCAAAATCGCAAAATATGGACTTACACTAGTTCTGCATTAAGGGGACGATTAGCAATCCTATAGAGTATAGTATCCTTGGAAGTGCCCACCGTCTGGTTTTTCTGGCTACGGTATAAGAATGGGCCATTTGGCCAAAAGTATCAACTCCACCTTTAGTAGAGTTATAAAACTCAATAATTTCACCTCATTTACTGTTTTTGTAGAGTGCATGGTTGACAGGGATCAGGACATTTTAACGCGGGCGGTTGAACGCAAAACTTTTGAACACAGCGACTTTTGGTCGCGGAAGATTTGAACGCAGAGACGTTTGAACACGAGTCTACTTTTAAATAAAGGACTTAAATATATTACTTATTAGAAATTTTTGTTATATTATGTATTTGTACGTAGGTACATATGTGTATGTGCCTACGTAATAAGTACTTGCACTATACCCTACATTATATCGAGTGTTTGACTTAAGGGGCGAACATAGGGAAATAGCAAGGGAAACCGTTTGAGTTGATAGGATTGATAGTGGCATCAATCGAAAGACAAAAAAATACGCTTAATTTAATACTACTTTACTTGAATTTGTTGCTTGTTTAAGAAAGAAATAGCTTAAAACCCATAATAAATAAATTCACAAAAAACAGACCAGCCATGATCAAATTTGAAGTTTGTATTATCTCCCCTAATTATTTTAGAGCAAAAGTGTAAATAAATTTTTTGTAGAGAAAAAAATACTGCACATATATTATATACGACGCAAGGGGTTCCACGGTATCCCTGTTTTATTTGCCAATACAATTTTTATGCCGTATTTCTCAAGTTTTGAAACAATATACACTCGAAAGGGGCAGTGTCGAAATCCTAGCAATTGCTCATCAATTGTACAATAAGCATGAGGAGTATAGCTTTCGGTGCAATTCTGTACAAATATCTCCCAAATATCCCGAATGGGAGCAAACTTATCTTCGCGATTTCTTAACCCTTTAGTGCCCAACTGGTGAAAATGCATATTTTTTACAATTTTCTTGAATTTTCTTCATTTGTATGGTCTAAAGTGATTCTGTGAATTTTTTCAATTTTTTTTGAAATTCCGTTTAGATTTTCAAAATTTTGGACTTGTAGGTACCGCCATGAATTAAAACGGGTTAAATAAATACTTGTAATTTACAGAATTGAAAATAAATCTTTAAAATTTTGCTTTATAGACTGTAATAAACTAAGTATACCAAGATAATAATAATAGTAAACCAGATAATAAATTTATTATAATAAATTATTACAAATCAAGGTCAAGGTATTGCATAATAGTACATTATGAAATTAGTTTATAATGTACAGTATTATGGCATGAATGAAATTAGCGCATGAACGCAGTGAATGCGATAATTTCATGAATGACACCGCCCATGTATCGATTGTAATCAGATATAGCTACAGGGCAACTGACTTCTACACGTTCGCCTTCCTTGTTTCTCCTCATTACTTTGGTTATTTCACTTGGATTATGCATAGATGATATCAAAACTACGGATTTCTTGCCACGATCTTTCCATTTTGCAACGGAGATGTCATCACATTGTGCAAAGTCTGATTCATCGTATTGCAAGAGCTTATCTTCTTTTAGAGGTTCTTTGGATAATGTTTCCGGTTGGAGCGAAACGTTCCACAACCAAAGGTAATGTTGTTCAACAAGCAATGTAGTAATTTGAAGGAGCTAAAGAAGTTGTCAAAGAATATGCAATAACGCTTAGACAAATAATCTTTAGAAAGTCCTAGAACAACTCTTTCTCATAAGGTGTACATTTTTTTGGAATCTTCTTTGCCCTGATATACTTGAAACTTTAAAACGTACCCTGTGGCTGCACAAGCTAACACCCATATCTTGAAGCCACGCTTGGTGGGCTTCATGGGCATGTATTGCTTCATACTGGACCTACCCTTGAAGCCAACCATGCTCTCGTCTACAGACAAACATCTTTGTGGGACGTAAAGCTCTTTACAAGTCTTATTTATAGCTTCAATAATGGGGCGTACTTTGTACAACTTGTCAAAATTGGATTCGCCCCTTTTTGGCATCTTATCGTTGTCGTTTGCGTGGATATAACGTAATATTTGTAAAAATCGTTTTTGTGAAAATATTTCCGCAACTCGATCTACTTTGAAGTTTTTATTGGTTGACCAAAAAAGCCTTAAACTTGGTACTCTATGAAAATCCATTATTATCAATACTCCTATAAAGGCCCTAAGCTCTTCTATTCTCAAGTTTAGGTTTACACCTTTTTGTTGTGCGTAAACGTTCGATTGCTGCAGAATTTGTTCTAAAAGATCCTTGCTAAATACACTTTCAAAAATTTCAACTGGTGACTCTGTGTTTACAGGTAAGGTTGGCCCACAACTTTCAGAAAAATCATAAGCGTCGTATTTTTTGGGAGTGGAAGGTTGTTTAGTGAACTGAAACGCGTTGTCGTCATTATTGCTGTCATTGCTACTACTATCGCTGGAATAATTATTATCAAGGCCGTTGTCAACATCACGCACATTTTCAACTACTTCATCTAATTCTTCTAATTCTTCATTTTCAAAATCCAAATTTTGGTCAAGTAATCGAACTCCAGTTTCCCTCGAATCGCCTACATCTTTATTGATGTCATAACTGGGGTCCTTTATGGAGTCATCCGAGTCAAAGTCTAAGTCGTCATTTGATGTTGCATAGATTTTTCTCTTTCCCAATAAATTTCGAGTGGTGGGACCCACAGTAGCATTAGGAGCAGTAGAAGTACTGGGTTGTTGAAAATCATTCGCTAGTAACATTAAAAACTGTGAAAACTACTTGCTTCAAACTCTAAAACCAAACTTACAAGGCTTTGGCACTGGAACTCTTTGAGGAAATTGCCTACCCTGCGATGGCATAACATCTGAAGGTCCATCTTCCGCGTCACTATCGCCGCCTACATCTGAATCTATAGCTTGGTCTTCAGTTATGCCATCTACCCAATCAAAGAGTTCGCCGGCTTTAAGACCCTCTAAATAGTTCAAGTTTAATCTTGACATAGTAAATGCTCTAAACTGAAAATAAAATTACAGTAACAAATATTGGAAACAGCTGGTACTGCCAAGCGGTAGACAATAAGTAGAAGGCGAACAAGCACTGGCCTAAATAAAGGCATATTACATTTCAATTACATACCAAATTCCACAATATGCGAATACTTTTAAGAAAAATTAGGTGAAACGATAGTTACTGTTTTTACGAAAAATGAGGTTATCTTTAGAAAATTGAAAATGTTCCTGTTAATAGTTAGGATTTTGAGAAAACTCCATCATAAGTGTACTTATAACTTAGTTGTAATTCGTATATATGCGTTACATTACCTGTTATCACAATTTTCGCACAAAAAACAGCGTTAATTAGATGCACCGAACACACACATGCGCAATTCGCGCTCTAAATGGGCAATGCTTGATAAAGCGACCACTTAGCCTGGCATGCGCGCGCTATTGAATTTATTGTTGATTCAACGACCAGTGCCCGTTCTGGGATACAACTGGTTGAATTTCAGCCTGCGCGCCTTAACAGAAGTAGGTGTATTTTAAGTGGTCGCTTAATCGACCTAAGAATGATAAAGGGTTGTAACGTTTGTTTATTCCGTTGTTATAACGACTTTATGGCACTGTGTCATAATATTATGCACGATTTTCTCTACAATAATGATAGCATTATGATGCTAGTCGACGATAAAACAATTTTTGTTATTATTACAACATAAATAAATACCACAGGTGGTACACATGCTGTAAGGACGAGATTGTATAGCATTAGTACTACATAATTCACATCTCCCTCTATTTGCTACATATTTCACCCAATGTCCTCCGCGGTTGCCTAGTCTGACATCATCCGATACGCTGAACTTATGTTTTCGGCTTTTCGCAATTGGCTTTAGAATTTGCGATTTTCTCTTCTGGAATGTCGTGGCCATTGCAATGAATCCAAGAGTAATTGATCTCCCGAACTCAAATATTGTAGTCTTTTAGAATAGCTCGCAGTCATTATATGCGCATTTATGAACGCAATTTCAGGAAAACCCCAAAACAGCCTATGCCACCATTTCCTGGAACGGCGGTTCATACCATAAATAGCCCTCAATTGGTCAGCATGATCGTGGTCTCCCACGATTTCCGGATATTTGACGTTGATGCAAGAACCATCTTTCTGGTTTCCCTTGTTTCATGAAAATTTGATGCAAAATATACTATTCGGCTGTCCTTCCATTTGTAAACCCGTATTTTAGTATTTGACACTCGGTAGTCGCAATCGCCTCGTTTGAAATCTCTGTCGTTAGCCATTTCAGGGAACCCTTGTCTTTTACAACTTATTGTACCACAAGCTAAGGTACCTTTCTGCTGCAAGGCTTCAAATAGCTTGATGGATGTGAAATAATTGTCTGCAATAATCCTACCCATATTCCAGTCTGGTTGGCTTAGTGACAACACTACTCTTTCGCCCAGTCTATATTCTGCAAATGCTTTATCAAGTTCTTCATTTTTCCGTGATACACTTCAAAACTAGAAGTGAAACCTTTCTGATCGCTAACACACCAAAGCTCATACCCACGCTTTCTAGGTTTTGTCGGATTACATTGTTTCACGGAACTTCTGCCCTTGAAAATTATCATGGTTTTATCAATACTGATCCGACGGGTTGTCCTGTAACACATTCTAAATTGTTGGTTGAGAGTGTTAGATAATGGTCGTACCTTATAAATTTTATCGGTATTACGCCATCAGAAAATTGATTCCAATAAAGGTAAGCAGTTCTGATTGCACCAAATTTAAATTTTTGTTATTTTGAGTAGCATATAAATTATTTTCGTACACTATATTGCTAATAGAGTCTCCTAATAATTTTAGATATACATCACAAGCAGTGCTACATCCAACAAATTCTTCTGCAATTATCCCCTCTGTGTACAGATAGTCAGGAATATCAGTGTTGATTGTTTCTTTTCTCCACTTGCGATTAGGTTCGACACTTTAGTTGTAGTAGTTTTAGTACTACTCGTAACAACTGTTGACCGTAACTTTCTTGTCGCACCTGATTTCAATGGCTTACTTTATGGTTTTCCCTTTTTTTCGTCAATATCAAACAGGGAGGTGGACAATTTTCATCAACTTCGGCCAGAACAAAGAAAGGTTGCGATTCCGTTGATACCAGGTGATCCTCCCGAATTTCAGCTTGGGCAACCTCTTCAGTAAACCATGCCGAACAGGACGGTTGGGGTTCCGTCGAGGTGGTGCAATTTTTATTTGCCTCTGTACATATGTACCTATCAGAGTTTGAGAAGTGTTCGGACAAGCAGTCTAAATCAAATTCCTGATCACTATCATCTTCATCATCAGTTTTATATGCATTATCCAAAGGCAAATCTTCTAACAAAATTTGATTGACAAGTTCCTCGAGATCCAACTCAGACAATGGTTTACTTTGCATCCAACTAACTTTTTTTTTGCGGACTCCATTCCTGACGGTACTTATCAGTCCACTTCTAAAAAATTCATATTTTTCTTAAAATTTAATAATAGTACATAAATTTGATTCTCAGCTCAAGATAAAACCTTATTTCACATAAATAGACACAAACAGAAGAAATAAAATTACGTTTTGACGATTTACAACAGTCTGAAAATCACCTAACCTCGCAAAAACGTAAATTTCAACCTTGGTCACAAGTGACTCACAACAAAACTGAAATAAACGGTAGTGGTTATTATTTGGCTGTCGGTAAGATTTTCAACTAGTTGCTAAATGGTACTGCTACGTACCGACAGGCCGAAAAGGACTCAATATGCATAATAATATTTTTATAGGAGTTTAAAGTTGGCCATACTTGTACGTACCGCCGGGCACTAAAGGGTTTTAAATCTTTGTCGTCAAATCTCAGTGAATTAATTAAAAATTTAAAACGACTGATGGTCTAGGTCCTTCGTTAGAAAACATTTGGGAAATTGATAAATGATCGTCTTTTCTAGTTCCGGCTATGCACAGTAAACCTATAAAAGCCAAAATTTCTGGAAGATCCGTATTGCTCACATAATATGTGCCTTCAGCGTAGTTTACCTTCTGACGTTGGATTTCATGATTAGCGTAAACAACAATCGTATCCAAGATGTTTTCTGTAAACACTATCTTCCACGCTTCTAGCTTTGTGGTAATATTATGTTCTGCACCTTTAGCTCCTGGAATTTGGACTATAATATTTCGAGCAGCCGTCTTTGTTTTTGCAGGCTCTTGCAAACTCTAATTAATGCGTTGTAGTATACAGGGACAACGTCGGGGCCGTTTCTTCCAGTTATTGCCTCATACCATAAAACGCACTTATTTTGGCCCGTTGATTGGATTCTTGAATTGGGTGCTTTGTCGCCTGTGAATAAAGGCATGTTATTATTATTATTATTATTATTTTAGATTTCCGAATGTTTCATGGGATACAACGAGTCTACTGACGAAAAAAGAGTTTTTAATCATCATTTTTGGCAAAATGAGTACCTTTTGCATGTCAACGGCGTATAGCTCATGATTGTCATCCCATTTTGGTGCTGTATCATTATTGTATTCTTGGCGGGCGACTGTGTATCTCCGTTTGTGAACTTGATAATTATCACAAATTGAATACGATCGAGGTTCGTTGTTGAGAGGAATATGTGTCTGTTCTGTTTTGCGTGTGTTCACTTTTTTCTAATATTATCAGGATGAAGGACTGGAATTAGTAGGTGGTACTTCACGTACGTTAGGTACTTCGGAATGAGTATGGTTGTTGAAAATAGAACACACTGCAATCATCCTGGGTAGGCGATGAAAATCCGATGTTTTCCTTATCGAATATTTTTCGATATGTTTCATAACTTAAGTACTTATATTTTGCGTCAAAGGCTTTGTACATTAGATATATAGTTATGTCACATGGTAAATATCGTCTATTGAGCTATGTTATAGTGCGATACTTGTGGATGAAATGAGTCAATATGCCCTTTCATCAGCAACACCTTTCTTTTTGCATATAGCTCGGTAAAATATGTATTGCCCCTCGCTGAAGTCCAAACATTCCAAGACAAGTTGCCGCTTTCTTGTCTCGCTCAGACCGATTGGAAATTTGTATTCCGTGGAGGAAGAATTGGCCCATGCAGATACAGATGGGGCGTAATCTGGGGCATTTTCATTCTCCTAGAATACTATATCCCAACTCATGATTTATTTGAAATAATTTATAATTAATAACATATTTTGTTTATAACGTCTGAACAAAAGTAAACAAGAGGTTATAGGAATGGCGAAGCGAATATTTATGGCTAGTTTACGTAGTTTGTTCACGTAAATGGTAACTGTCAATGCCAAATATTGTATATTGTATTACATGTCGACCTCTCCGAACAAGATTGCTCATTATCAGAGGTTTCCTCAATTTGATTTACAAATGTTTCTTATTATATCTAGCTACATAATAGTTTTATATCTTATGTCCATCTGATTAACATTTTCTACATTTACTTTATCATTTTACTTAGGTCTTATCTACTTACCGTACTTAAATACTTAGGTACCTACCTAACTTCACTATACTATACACTATGTTTGTTTAAACTTGTAACATAATTGTACTAGTTATCTCCAGCTTCTCTTATTTGGCAACTACACTGCAGAATAGAGTTTTGGTTCACATTTCCCTTTAATCTACGCTAAACTATTGCATCTCTAGTTATTTAGGTTGTGTACTGTCACACATAGTTTTCTAGTTCGTCTAGAAGTTTGGTTTTCAGTTGGTTTTTTAAAATCTTTATTTTATTTTGTTTTATTATCTCTTCTGTCATATGTTGAATGTATAGATTTATCATGTTATGCTTTAGTGAAAGCTTCCCATATGTTTTTGTGTCACATTGGTTCATATACAGGTCTGTTTTTGTTCTCGTGTTATATTTGTGGACACCTTGATTACATATCAACTGTATTGCCCTGTTCTGTACAGTTTGTACTTGATGTAACATTTTTTTCATTTGTATAGGCCCATATTAATATTAGATACTTTATGTGACTATTATTATTATTATTATTATTTAGCCTGTCCATTCCATAACGGAATATAGGGCGCCTAAACGGCGTTTCATTAGCATGAATTTAAATTCGGGGATGCTTGTCCTGAATTTTTTTCCATTATTCCCGCATCTGTCACCGTTTCCAAGTTATTTGCAAAAATAGCGATCATTACAAACCAAGTGTCGAGTCAAAATGAAGTTTTTTTTTGTTTGTGTTTAATAAACTTTATTAATAGATTTACTTATTTATTTATTTCATTGAAAATAAACCAATCGTTAGAGTAATCAACAATAACAAGAAATTCTTAACATTAAATGGAAACCAAAACAAATTATAAAAACTGTTGGAAATGTCCTCCTCTTGCTAAGATACAGGAATTAAGTCTTTGCCTCATTGATTCTTGGACTCTCTCAAATATTCCAGGAGTATTGCGAATGGTGTCGCATGAAGCAATTATTCTGTTTTGCAAATCCTCTTCTGTCTGGATTTGAGTCGGATACACTAATGATTTCAAGTGCCCTCAGAGAAAGAAATTCAGACTATTCAGATCAGGAGATCTAGGGGGTCATGGCTGAGGTCCCCCTCGACCTATCCAACGATTGTTAAAATTTTGATTTAGGAATTCCCTCACCTGTAAGCTGAAATGCGCTGCATGAACCACATTTTTGTTTCTCAGAAGAATTGGTACCTCTTCTAGCAGCACTGGAAGTTCATCTTCGAGAAATTGACGATAATTTCGCCCGTTTAGCCTTGCTGGCAGAAAAAATGAATCAAATAATTTCCAATTATGGCGACCCACACATTTACTGAAAACTGAATTACACTGTACTGCTGTGTTGGTGTTTGAAACTATTTCATTAAGGCAAGCCTTGTTATTTGAGAAATAACTTCCCAGCAGCTCCGGTAAAATTACACTTTTAAAGAATTCCTGTGCTTTTGAACTCTCCCTTTCCCAAAACTCCCTATTAAAATAAATTCGCTCAAAATAAAATTTTTTTTTGACCAAACAACAATATCACAATAAGACCTTTCGGACATTGCCATTTGCATCTGGACTTGGTAAAAATAAGTATGGTCTCGAGCTAACTCAATATTGTTGAAATTATTGTTTAATGGCACAGCTTTTATACACGACTTCTTTATTGTAGTAAGTTCGTCTACGCCAACGTCTCGTACACAATATGGGCACTACTTCTAAGCACCCAGGTGCACAACAAGTGCAATTAACAAGCCCATCTGGGCTAGCACCAAACCACGGATATTTAGGATTAATCAATAACCCGGATTCTTCATACTTGTTGTGCCTGCATGACATGTATCTCACATATGCCTCAACAGCTTCCTTTTCATGTAAACACCCATACACGGTTTGCTTAGAGTAAAATGGTTTCTTGTAGCAAACTGCTTTAATAGTGCTTAAAGCTGGCTTATCAATTTTTGTTCTACAGCAAGCTTTAAACAGTGATGCTGTAATACGCCCTCTCTATAAGAAAACCAAGCACTGCTAGCTGTTTGTTGCTTCGTTATAGCAGCTATATTTCTGCAGTCATTTTCTGTTAGTGTGAAATTAATAGACTTCCCATAGTCTATTAGCTGTTGTAACGATTTAGTAGAATGACTATGAGAATATATCTTGTTTAAAATGCCAACCTGAGGTTGTTTTGTTTCTGCTGCTGCAAAGCAGTACGGAGGCATTGCAGATAAAATAGCTGGCTTTTCTGACAGTTTGTTTAATTTATCTAAAAATACTTGCTTTTCTTCGGCAGTGAGTTCTTCAATATCACTGTCATCTGAATTAGCAATATTACTGTCATCTTAATTAGATTGTTGACTTGATTCGTGTAGAGAATAATCAACATCCGCAATTGTGCTTGGCTCACCTAGATTTAAATTGGGGACGATCCACGAAGATTTTCGATCAGTTACTGATTCTTCATCCATATTCCGAACAGCATCTTCAGTTGCAAATAATACCGCACCAAACATGGCTACAACATTCCCCTAAACCGGCAATACATGTGCAATGCGCTGTTAATATTTGTCCGCCTTTTTTACAAATACACCATAGATCAACTGGTGGTAAATTTAACCTTTGGGAATGCATTACCTAAAAAAAATATACATGTATAGGTACATTAAAAAAATACTACTGCTTCTAGACAGATTAAGGACCGGTCTTATAATGTTTCGGTTTACTATCGGTTGAAACAACCTACGGTCAACCCGCAGTATGCGTATATAATTTAACAGACGCGTACTGCGGGTTGACCGTAGACCGTAGGTTGTTTCAACCGATAGTAAACCGAACATTATAAGACCGGCCCTAAATTAAAACAAATTAGGTAAAAAAGTTTGAATAAGTAATTCTTTAACAAATAATATTTTGTGAGTTAGTACTATTACAATTAAAACTTAGATACCTATTTATTTATTTCATTATTATTTATTTAATAATATGTATTTATATGTAACTGAATTTCCTAAATTACATACCTGTCTAAGTATCAACACATTTTCAGAATTTGAAATTTCTTCAACACCTAAAGTTTTTACCCAGTTACACTTAAATAAATTATATGCCTCGAAGCTTTTATAAGCTTTGAATTCAGCTTGAGTATATGCACTTTTATTATAAACTAAGTAATTAACGATATCAAAATAACTAATTTTAGGAAAGTCACATATATTTCTAGAACACGTGGAAATATTAACCAAATATGGATCTACACTGTTTGTCAGTTTTATTTTGTTTAAATATCGATCCTTTATGTCAGCAGGCAAAGTATTAAAATATGCACTTTTATCACACATTGTAAATACAATAAACACACAAATATCACTAAAAACAACTAAAATTTAACGAAATCGGTACACCCGTACGTACAAACTTATGGGAAATGTTCAGTTGTGTGTCATACAAGCGATCAGCTGATTGCCTGGTGACGTCACATGCACCCGCTTTATTAGATGCATAAATGGTGATTTTTATCATTAGCAAAAATTCTAGCATCATTTGAAAATCTGGTGATTAATTTAAAGTAGGTAATGACAGTATGCATGATTAAATTAAAGGCATTATCTACTACAATAAATTATATGCAAAAACTTCAAGTGATGAATTTAAGTATGTAATTAATCCTGAACAAATCAACCAATTAGAGTACGAAATATACATGCATGTCGTAAATAACATGGTGTATGTTTATGTACACGTTTTTTTTACATCACCACATCAGCCTTCTCTGGAGTAACTTCAAAAAATGTAGTTACAATTCTAGGTTTTTAACGTCACATAAGAACTAAACAATTTAAATTTTTTTCATAGTACGCTACCCTACTAGGCCAATTAAAAAAATATTTAAGTCGTTTATGAGAAAACCTTTTCAAGAATTATGCAATTTGTATGATCTTAAAAATATACGGTATAGGTACGCTACTGGTTTAACTCGTTGTTGAAGAGACAAATGACAAAGTGAAAGATTTTCCAAGAATAGGACAATTTTAGGTATTTTGCCAGGCTGCCAGCTGCTTCTAAACGGTTCTTGTCATTATTCATATCTTTGTGCGTAGTGCAGCGAACTGTTTGGTGCAATATCTTCAGTACAGCGGCTAAATTGTTTCGTTATTACCTAAAAAACTACCACATTTTTCTTACAGCATTTATTTAAAAAAATTTGGCCACAGGTGAGTAAAATATATTTAATTCAGAACAGTACTTATTCAGCATTTCACACACGTCAGACAAAGAAGTAAAACATCAAACTTAGCACGTGATTTTGTAAAATTTAAATCATCTTTACATATCATCTGGTACGTTATCCTTTTGTTTTTCAATTGCATCTTTAAAAAATTTCGAAAGGCATATTTCGAATTTTCTGAATATCTAAAAATATTGTTCTATTCGAAATAACAAAGTTATTGTCTACTTCCGGCATAACCGGAAGTTGTACAATCCTAAAAATATTTTCAATCAATTTTTAATATCCAAAACCTTATTTTACAAATTTTCATTTATGTAGGTAAGGTAACGGCACCAATAAATGACACATTAAGGTGATTTTTTGTTTTAAGAGTCTGTAAAAATTTTAGATTTTAAAATTTTCTATAATAGTTAGCTGCAATACACTACTCAAAGCTTCTACTTAAATGTCTGTTATTCGAAATGTGATAAATTTTTTAAGTTACCAAAATAAAAATTAATTTTTGTAGAATACTGAAATAACCAATAACTGACAGGTGAATTTTGAACATTCCCCTATAGGTGACACCCTAAAATCCAATAAGTGTCATCATAGTATATATTTATTCATAGCATTAATTTTATATTACAAATGGAACAATATTAAAAAATGTTAACTTTATATTACATTTGTACAAAATAATCGCACTATTTTTGAATTTCTGCAATTCTAAAATATCCTCGTTTGTTTTTTGGAACTGTCTCTACAATTCTTTCGATGAGTTCCTCTTCTGAATACCAAAGTTCATCTACTGGATAAGGCCATTTCCAGCTATTTAATCCAGCAATAGTCATTGCTGAAACATGAACACGTTTCGTTTGTATAACTTTGATTTTGCCAGGAAAATACTTTTCATAATATTTGACTATAACATAATCTCCAACTTTTATTGTGGATATGTTAGGCTTATCTACTTTATTTTCATCTTCGTTCAGTTCTTCTTCCATGTAATCGTCTCCTTCTTCTTCACTTTCTAAATTTACTTCAATTGAAGAGTCTGATGATGCTTCATCAACTTCTTTGATGGGCTTTTGTCGTTTTGATATGTTAATCTTCAAAGCTTTTTTTTTCTTCTCGTTTTCTTTTACGTTCTTCTTTCGCTGCTTCTCTTTCTTCTTTTAATCTTTGTTTCTTCACGTGATAAGTTTTCCACTGTTTTGAAGTTGCTACTGATGGTAGTTTTTCTTTCGTAATTTATTGTCACATTTCGTGCCTTGTGGCCAGAATAAACAACTTTTAAACGGCGTTGGAACACAAGATAACTCTCCATTTTCTAATTTTTCAGGACTCACTTGATTCAAGTTTTGTTCATTTGTTGTAGTTGTAGTTCTTCCATTACTTTCTTTACAGATATTGTTCTCACTTTCTCTTATTGTAATATCACTAATTATGGTGATTCTTTTATTATCAGCATATTCACTTTCTTGTTTATTGCTTGGTATTATATCTCAGTTGTTCTTGCATTCTGTAACTTTTGCTTCCATACCTTCTTTTTTCAAATTAGTTTTACTGCTTACATATTTCCAAAATTCAAACAATGATTTGTTTTCTAGATTTCCTTCCCATTCTCCATCAACACAATTTCTGAAGGAATTTAAAGTACTTTCGGATACATACTCTTCAATTAAGGCAGTACAGTTCTTCATATTTTGATAGATTTCTTCTTTTTCTTTGATACTACTATTTATAGTTGTCACCGCTTGGTTGGTATTAAAATATTTTCCATAATCAATGGCATTTGGGTTTATGGGAAAGAGACCAGTAGTGTGAAAGGCATTCGCAATTATTTCTTTATTTACTGATTGCTGTATTGCCTGATTTAAAACTTGACCAAAATAATCTTTTTTAAATTTTGCCCCATTATTTTCAATTTTCCATTTATGGACTGCATTTTTCCATCCAATTTTAAGAGGTCGAAATATTGCAACATCACATGGCTGTAGGATGTGCGTAGCATTAGGGTACAGCGCAATAAGTATAATTTTTGTTTCTCTACAAAAATTGCTAAGTGCCATCGTCAAATGACTAGAATGGCCATCTACGTAGAGAACTACAGGAAAGATTATCTTATTTTCTAGACACCAAGGATAAAATATGTTGGTGATATATTCATAAAATGTGGCACCTGTCATCCACCCATTTTCACTTCTTGCAATACCCCAAGAATTTGGCATTAAATTGGTAATATGTGGAGGAATTCTTTCATACTTGAAAACTACCATTGGAGGTACAATCATGCCTGCTGCATTGACGTTTATCAATGTTGTAAGGCATTCTTTTTCATCATTATTGATGTGGTTATAAACAGCTTTTTCTCCTTTCCTAGCCAAAACGTGCTGTCCTTTTGGAGATAAAACAAAAGCTGTCTCATCAGCATTAAAAATTCTGGAAGGATCATTCCAAATATCAGCATCAACGTTTTCCTCATTTATAAATGCTTGAATTTCTTCAAACCAAGCTCGTAGTTTCGCTTCAGTAACGGCAGATCTTGATGAAGTTAAATTTTGGCTCACACGTTGTGATATAACAGGGTGTCGTTTCATAAAACAGGCAAACCACTTTTTGCCTGGACGACCATTACTGAAAGTAGTTTCCCGTTTCAGTTGCTTTACCAGTAACTCAACAGAATCAAGTAACTGAGTTTTTGTGGCAGGAAACCCCTTTTTGCAATATACAGAAGCCATTTAACCAGCAATTCTTCTTCTTCCGTTGTGAGATTCGTGGCAGGACCTTTCCTGCATTTAAGAGGAAGTTTCCCATTGTGTTTGTATATCAACGTTGTCCTCGGAATTCCAAATGTTCTGGTGGCTGTTGCAGTCGGCATACCTTTCTGTATAGCTTCTATTGCACTTATCAAAGCATCTTCACTATACTTCATTGTTTTTTGCGACATCTAATTTGAAAAAAATAGAAAAAATCCAATAGATGATATATTGTTACCCAGTAAATGACATGTGTCAGTTATTGGTACTACCTGCTTATATTAACTATAACTTTGAGCACATGTTAACTGCTTCTTTTACAGGCATTAGTGCTCCTAAAATTGACATATTATTGTGCTTGAACAGTACCCCAATAAGTGACACATATGTCATTTATTGGAACTTTTTAATTTTAATTGAACCAATAATTGACAGGCGTAAAAACCTAACCATATTTTCTCCAGAAAAATTCTATTTATGTAAAACTGTTTTTAATAATCCATAATAAACTTACCTCACATACAAGAACAGTTTCTTTGCACAAACAAGTTTTTTACACAATGAAATTTTAGAGCGCTTAACAGTTTTCTTAAGCAAACTACAACTGCTTAGGACCAGCTGCATCACACACTAAAAAAATTCCCGCCAAAATCGTCTATACTGTATTAGGAATACTAAAAACATTTTTTGTTTAGGTAATGCATGTAGGATGCCTAGTATAATTGAGATGGCCTTGTAGTACATAAAAAAATCCTTAAATTTAAGTCAAAATTTCGAAAGTGTCAGCTATTGGGTATCTGTCATTTCGTGGGCTTACAAGCAGAAGGCACTAAGTCGTAAAAGACAGTTTTGAGTAAATCGCATTTTAACATTTGTGAGTCTTCCATAATTATTCTTGAAATAATCCGCATGCTTTTTATACCCTAAAATAAAGACAAATATGTTCTGATAAATGTATTTAATTAATAAAAACCTTAATGTTAAAAAATAGTATATTTTACAACAAGACATGAAAATGACGTTTTTTTCGTGAGATGAGAAGTTGCCCACGAGCTGCGTTAGCAGCGAGTAGGGCAATCACGAACGAAAAAAACGTATTTCATGTCGAGTAGTAAATGCTATTTTTTCTACGACATTTTAATTATCTGTTTGAAATAAGTTTTAATTCGACTTAATTCAAACCGAATTGTGTCAATGCAAATTATTAATTGTTTGTTTAATCGGTTCCATAGTAACACACGCATTTTTTTATTTTGTTGCCATAGATTTGGAATTCTTGTTTTCATCTCTAGAAGTGAATATGTTTTCATCTCTAGATAGAAAATGTAGCGTTTTCGTATAGGGTTTATCGTGAAGAAAATACTTGTTTTCGTATCATGTGTAGAAAAAACCTGTTTTACACATTTTCAAGTAGTGAAAGCACCGACTTAGTGCTGTTTACCTGATAAGAAACTGAAAATTTAGCCTTAACACGTTTTAATTAATAATAATATTCACAAGTAACTACATAATAATTTTAGTTTTAATAATAATAGATTGCTATTGAATTTGAAGTGAAATTTTATAATTTTTATTTTACATAGAAAAATACATAAAAATAGTAATAATAATAACTTAACTAATGGATTAACCTAAATAACAACAAAAAAATGTTATTTTAACATTACGTAGGTTAAAAAAATCTTACAAGAGTGTTTAAATTTTGAAAAAATAATATTTAGTATTTATGTTTCTTCCATATCAGAATCATTCATGTCCGCTTCTGGCAATACATCCTTAACTTCTTCATCAGAGGGTAGACTGTTGATCCAGGAGTGGAATATCTCAGGAATCACTTTTTTTTGGGACATGGTCAATAGGTTCATCTTTTTCATCTGGCTAATTTTCAGTTGTTCGGAATATAGACATGGAAGATCTTCTACTTTTACAAAATTAGAAGTTGAACGTCGTCCAGCTCGTTTTACCCGAACATTGATGCTTTTATAAGCAGTGTTGTAGTCGTACTTATACTGAAGAACATGGGGCTTTGCTTTTTCGTACTTAAAACATTTCACTTTAAGCCAGTTTACCTTTTGACCATCTTCGTCTAAATTCCTATTTTTTACTAATGTTTCGGACAACATTTTTAGATCTAGAAATTCATCAAACTTGATTTCTTGAGTTATGTAAGGTGGTTTGTCTTTGTTTCGCCCCTTTGTCGAACGGGCAAGTTTAAAAATGTTTATCCAGTCGTTAACACAATACACAGGTAGAAATCTTTTTTGTCGCTCAATTGCACTATGCATTGAGTCGACTTCCATAAACGAATGCCCGCTCTCCAAGAATTTCTGTTCTATTACTTCCAGATTGGTTTTTTGAACCAAATTAAGAAAAAGTGCAGATATTTGTACATTTCTGTTTTGGCCGCCACATGTATCTGAGAAAAATGAAATTTCCTTTACCTCAGGTGGCAAATTGTGCATATATTTTATCAAGCAAGTACCAATTTCACAACTTCCTCTTCGTCCATTCACTTCGGTCCAACAAAAGCAGAATGCTCTGTTAGGAGTAACTGGTTCATATACCGTTATACATATTTAATTTCCGCAAATAATAAGCCAATGAAACTTCCGACGAAGGTATCTGTAGTACACTTTATAAATCATAAGTTACTGATTTGTCGATTCTGGCTCTTTCTTTGTCTGCTAATTTCTCTTTCTGTGCCTCTTTCTTCCTTCTCAGATGATTATTGTAATCCGCCTCCATACTTACTTTCCCTTCTGGAGTACTTTGCCGATATGATACACAAGTAAGACATTGATCCTTTTTAGGGTGGAAAAAAGATAAGTTGTAATTTTTGCAGAAGATTCTACGATATGTTATTAGACTCGCAACTTCACGGTCTCCTTGTTCTTGGCATTGTTCTTTATACAAAGAATACATTTTACTGATAGTTAAACAGCTGTCTAAATATTGCCTGGATGAAGATTTGCGAGTATAGTGACTTTCGATACACGGAAATGATTCTATATGTGTCTTCACTTTAGCTACTATTTCATCCTTTGTCTTGTTTGGTGGAGTCTTTTTCCCTCTCATATCACATCCAGAAAAGTGTCCTAATTCATCTATTCCCATAAAAGCGGTAAGAATAACACGATTCGAGATGTTTAATGTTTTCATAAAAAAGTTTTGACAAACCTGCATCTTCTCATCGTTTTTGGTAATAAAACAACGTTTTGCGTTTTTCCTTTGTAATGCATATCCAATAAACTTATCCGATACACTATTTACCTAGAGACCGAATATTGGTCAAACATTGGTACCCAACATATAACCACTATAACAAAACGTTAACACTTTGAAGATAGGACCAACATATTTAAGCCAACATTGGGCCAATATATGTGTGGTACTTGGGTAGTTATCAGTGGCGGCTGCTCCATAGGGGCTCAAGGGCTCGATCCTCCCAAAACCATTCTTAGGAAAGAGCAAAAGTAATTTACTTATTTAATTATAACATACAATAATTGATTGTTAATTATTACAATACAAATTTTGCGTATCTATATAAAGCATTACTAATGTATAACACATATTATTATCCGCCTGCGACGCGACGGCTACCTATATTTTAAATCGTTACGGCTCAGCCTTCGTCCGCATAAGAAATATATGTAAGAACGAACTGTGAACGGAAATTGCCGATTGCGAATTCTCTATTGCTTTCTTAAGTTACCCGAAGGCTCGCGATTTTAGAGCCCAGTACGAGAGCACCGGAAAAGATTCGTATTCGTAGCTATTCGAACCTTATTTATTGAGAAGCGTATTACAGAATTATTTCATAATAAATACAATTAGTAGATATATTTTTTACCGCAAGAAATAAAAAATAACTAGTGAGACTTTTAAAACTTTAAATTTGCAATAGAAAGATGACTTTGTGCATTTGAATAAAATTTTTTGTTTCAATTTGTATATCATTGCAATATTCGGTGTTCAAAAACAGTTTAAATAAAAACAAGATTATAAAAATATATTAAAAAGAAACACAAACAAACATTACTATAATAAAATATTGCTTGAACTAAAACTAAAGATAAATTGGTATTTATTCCCTTAAAATTTATATTGCCCTTCTAAAAGAGTGGGTAAAGAAGCATATGCTTAATATAATTTTTCAAAGCCAGTTTTAAAAGCTTTTTGTATCCAGAGTTAATTATTTTAATAAATTATTAAGTACAGCCTTTTATTTGCTCTTCAGTAAAATCTAAACATTGTTTGGGGTTTGGCTTCGATGGCTTCAAATTACTAAAACTAATATGAAATTTATACTTCATAAATTACGTAAATAACTGTCATGCATTCTAGTCCGCTGGCGCGTAGGAATATTTGTTATGACCGAGAATGACTATTCGATAATAATTTTGATAGCAATTAGAATTCGTGAAAAGTACCCAGTACCTGTTTTACTACGGTTACGGTTTAAGGTTTTGTTGTTTGTCAGCTTGGGACTTTTATTCGAATTCGTTGTTTCGGTGTCCTTGTGTTTTGAGTACAAACTGACCGAAAATAATATAAAGTGTATTCTGAAAGTGAATTTTAAAACTTTTCCATTAGAGGGAAAACATAAACAATTTTGATAAAAAAATTATGTTTATAAACAGTAATATTTTTAAAGGATTATTGTAGTGTGTGTTTTTTACGTCTGTACACAAACCTTTTTTCTATTTGTATGAAATTGCTCATCTACTGAAGGTGAGTGTTTATTATACATATTATTTGTTTATATTCTCTCAGTAACTAGAGCCTCCCAAAATAAATTATCACGAGCCGCCACTGGTAGTTATAGATGTTGAGCTCATTGTTATTTGCAGACGCAGAGTTTGCAGCGCCACCATAAGGTATAGTCTTTAATTAATCGTGCATGACGCTAAATTTAAATGTTTGTTCGTTTTTTTTATCCATAAATTGTATTTATATAAAACTTCCAACCGAAAAATTACATTCTTCTGAAATGAAATTAATAATTGTTGCATTATGTATACCTAGCTATAGATTTCTAGTTATCACACATTTCTTTATTTATTTCAAAAATGTACATTATTACAAATGAAATTATTTTAAATAATTGTTTTGCAACATTACCGGCTATATAGTTTTGAAGTACCATGTTGTCTTGCACTGCACAGCTATCTGCTTGTTCAAAAGATGGTACACTAATTGATGGAGCCTTAGAATTGTTAAAATTTTCAGATCCACTTATAAACGCAGATAAACGTTCTAGTGCACCTTCGCAGTCATCTTCTTCGCAATTACTACTTGGCGAATGCGTGGAAAAGAAGTTGTTTATTAAAAGTGATGCAAAAGACTGTCTACATGAGCTACATGTTGGGTTAACATGATGGATACCGTGGCTCCTAATACAACCGAAGAAGTTTTCCAAGGGATCTTGCTTAAAATTTCTAAGGCATAGGAAACTAAAGTGATTTTTGTTTTGACTCAGTTTATGCCAAAGATATTTTAAACTTTTAAATGGTTTCTAGCCAATTCTTAACAGTTGGTGGTATAAACTGTTTCTTATCTCTTACAAACTTCAGACTTTGTAGTACCGTACCTCCTGCCAAAATGCCAAGTGTTGGCTTTTATTGCTTATAGCACACCTGATAATTTTACCATGAGCTGGTTCTACGGTTACCCCATTGGGGCAGCTATCGAACAATTTATCAAAAAACAGCAAAAAGTCTGCTGTCTTCTGTGCTTTGGGTTAAAACACCTAAAATACAAAATTATTATTACAAAATTATATGCATTCACATAAGTACAAGGTATATCTTACCCATCTTGTTCAAGCCTCGCATTATTGCTGACACTCTTTGGCTGAAAACTTGAGCAGCCACGCTAACGTTCATTTTTTTATTTTTCTTTATGTGACTATCTGAGCTTATAAAGCATTTTCTAATCAGTTTCTTGCTCGTCACATTCATATGCCACTTGAATATCTTCCCAACTGGCGTTTTGAAACCCCTTTTTCCAGCTAAAAATAGCATCTGCTACAAGTAAATTGTTCCTAATTTCCTTCAGCAAATGTGGGGGGTACGATCTAACCATTGACAACAAATCCAAAGTTTCTATTTTCTTCACTTCTTCTAGCATATGCTGCATTGGTTCCTGCTCGTAATCTGGCTATTTCAGCACTGTCGGTAGACAACTGGTCACATACGGTTGCTACAACCTTCAAACCAGCTTGTTGTACTGCTGTAATAACCAGTTTCAAAATGCTAGCAAGATCTTGGGTTTTCATACCACATTCTACAAAATAAAAACAAAGTGGTTGCTTCCATTTTTTTCTGATGCCACGAGCCATTTCATGGTCTGCAAATTTGCATCTTCTGTTGCCATTTCCCAGATCTTCCAACCCCTATATAACGTCCAACTGTTTTGTATATTGTAAGTTGGCTGTCAAAGCAATTTCGTCAAACATTATTATGCAGTAGCGGTCTTCTGTTTTCAGTTTTAAAACGTTCTTACGTAAACCTTCCATTACTGAATGGTTAAGGCCACATTTCAACGGAATCATTTGAAGTATATTTTGACGGAAGGGCAAAGATTTTTTCTAAAGATTTATATTGCTTTGGTCCTTGTTTATATAAAAATAATGCAAATATTTTATCTTCCATTGAAGATTTCCTTCTCATAGGATGCTTCTTTTGCTGTTTAATTTGCGACATAATGAAGATAAATGTCATTTTATTGACAGTTGCTTTTAAAAAGTTTTCTGTGTGTGTAAACTCAGAGGCTTTTCGAATGCGTTGTTTATTATCAGCATTATCTTTATATGATACCTTTTTTTTAGATTGTTGGCTATTCTATAAAGTTTTTTTGCCTTTAGTGTTAACTGAGAAGCTCGTGTGACGGAAACTAACTGTAATAATCTGCACTCTTGTAGATCTATAAAAAATAAATATTGTTAGCGTCGTATTAAGTTGAAGCTATGGTTCAAGTAGCTATATACTTAACTATCATTTCAAATGTGTTACTAACCTTTTTTATTTCTTGGTGTAGAAACACATTCAATATTGCCATGTTCTTTTCTAGACTCTAAGCACTCAGGTGTGGCAATAAGTTTATCTAAAAGTAAAGTACTTGTGTATGTGCTTTTGCAAAGAAAGTTTAGATACCAACCTTTATCGATGTTCAAACGAATTATCAAGAATTGTAACTACATAAATACTCGAATTATGTTCCACTGGAAGTAAAAGGTTGTCAATAATGTTACATTTTTACATATTTATAGATTCGTGTATTTCACTATATTGTAATTACTAGCCTGGCAATTTTAGGGTTGGTAGGCTATGGTCATGTAACCATTTTCTATTATGTCCGAACTCCGTATGGCAATAATCACTAAAATGTTCATGTATAGTTGCGGTTAACAACACGTGGATCGAGGTTGTTTAATTTTTGGTTATTAACAGTTTGTATCCAGATATCAGAAACCTTTAAAAACCAAGAATTTTAAGTCAAGTAAAAATAATCGCAAAAGCTTGAAGCTTAAATACTATATATTTTTTAAACATAATGGAGATACGCACTTTGCGAACTAATTTTTGATAATAAATTGGAGATACACCTTTTACTCTAAGAAAAACGTTTCTTTATTTCCTCCCTTGCATAACATTATAATTCTAATGTTTATGTTATTTTTTGTTTACAACGCATCAAATAACACTAACTGAATTATTAGTTCACGGTTACAAAAATATACCAGTAGCTAAAGGATAAACTAACAAAAGGTGATAAAGTAATCTAGCAATTAGTAACTAAACAATAGAAGTAATTTCTTCACAAATGTAAAAACATAAAAGGCCAATACAAAACTGACTTGTATAATAATAATATTATAATAATTAATTGTACACGAGATTAGTAAGACTAGTTGTATGGTAATTGATCGTTAAATGCATGGTAGTCATTTTCTAAACTTTTTTTTAGCTGTTGTAAATGCTCAAATTTTTCCTTCTTAATGGGAATTCTGTCTGTACAATGCAGGTAAGGTGTCAAAGTCTACACATTTAGGGTTTACATGCAATCTGATTGGAAAATTTTTCCATTCCAATTCAGAATGTCTTAATTTAAAAAAACAAATGTTTGCTGGTGTACTTAATCGCCTTTAAGGCAACTACCTGAGGATCTCCCACTCTTTCCAGGAAAAATTGGCGTAATAGTTTATATTACCCTCGATGTTCTTAAAAAAGTAATGGGATGAATACTGTACATTATAGGGACTTTTCAAACATGCTTTCTTGCAGATCACAGCGTAATCAGCAGGTACATTAATCCTGGACTTTCTAACCATTCTTTCTATTGTAGAATGCATGCTGTTATCGTCCATCTGGCTATGACCCTATTGTAGGTATTTTTGTATTACACCCCTGCCGAAATTGTCAAAACTAGTTGGCTCGAAAAAGAGCCTCTTCATGCCAGTATAGTGCATACCAAAGCTCAATTTAATATCTTAAATCGTTTTCGAGATATTTAAAAAAGAAACTTATCTCTTGAACAGGCCTGTATCTCGAAAAGGAAGTACTTTCGGACCCTTATTTATAGGAACTTATTTCCTTATTTTTAGTTGTAGAAGCCGCCTGTGTATAGTCAGCCCACCATTTTTGTTGCACGCTGTATAACGCGTAGTGGAATGTTTTCTACCAATGCACGTGTTGAGGTTGAATTCGCGGCGCTCGTACGCCGAAACTATTCGTCTGACAAAAAAAATAATAAAACATGAATGAATTATTGGAAATTTTCTGTAAAACAATTTTATACATCACTCTTTTTGTCGAAAAATCAAGCGGTAAGGAGATATTTTCGAAGAACCGATTTTTGGTGCCATTTTACCCAAAATGACGCCATTTCCCATGCCAGTAGACAACAGAAGCTGTTGCAAAAGAAATTTTAAGAAAATTAACATCAAAAAAAAAATTCTGTCCATTTTATCGAGTAAAATTTGTACAAGGTTATTCACAATTTACAATTTAAACACTTTCTTTGAACTAAAATATTCCGAGACTGAATTATCTCTACTATTTAAAATTATTTTAACTATTCTGTTTGTTGCAAGAAAACAAACTATCAAAAATCACTGAAGTAGGTAAAATGGCGGCTCAATCTCAACGGATTACGTCTAATCACGCCAAACTTGGACCGCCAGCCCACGACTTCAAAGCCTTGTAGAAAAAAAATGATTGGACTGTGACGTTTTATTATTTACTTGCAAATTATTTATTTGCTTACTCATAATTTGATCTTGAATATCTATTAAATAGTGTTGGCAGTTCTTAAAATTTTCTGCAGTGCTAAAAATGGTATTAATCCTGAGATTAACACTGGGCGATTTGGCAGATCACGCCATATTGAATTTCAGAGAAATTAAACTCCTTTTGCGACTCCATATTTGTTAATGTAAAGATCGATGGTTAGCCGGCCTCCCTTAGAGTTTTATAACACATATTCTTCAAAATTTATTTACGTATTTCGTTGCCTTTCTTTGTATTTCTTTATATTTCATCAATAATTATGTTTCTTTCTTTCTTGATTTTTCCTCAGCTTTTGTTTTTCCTTTATTCTCTTGAAATGGTCTGTTACTTATATTTAGATAAAAATTGGAGAAATAAGAAGTTCCGATTAAAAAATATTACTAGGGTTATCCTTTTGTATTCGTTACGTTTGAATTATGCCAGATGTTGACAGGGATTAAAAAATTAGAGTAGATGACCGTCAGGGTTAAGATAGGGAAAGCAATCATTGGATGATTCAAAATTTAAACTGAGTTTGAATATTCTTTAACAATAATTATGCAAATTTATCGAAAGATACTTATATTTATTAGTATATCGGTTATCATTTAAAAGAAACTCGACTTTATGACGATTTTTCAATTTACTTTGACTTGAATTTCATAAGTGCTAACGTTAAAACAATTCTATTTGAAATTTGAGTTTATTTTGCCAATACAAAAAAAATTTGTTGAAGTTCATTTATGTAGTAAAGATCAAATTTAAGGAATTTTATTCGGTGTGACTGAAAATGCGTAATGCGTAATTTTAGTAAAGTGGGAACGGCATCTACTTGAGGAACAATTAATTTTTGAATGATTCATGTGTGACAAATCTTTTCTTGTCAATTTGCCGTTGTTTAGCACATGCAGCTTTAACATGTCCCGGTTTTTTGCGCCGAAAACAAATAGGTTTTCCCTCCGGAGTACGAGGATTTGGTTTTTGGTTATAACTTCTATTTTTGTAATTAAATTTAGTTGCTTGCTGATACGAAGAATGATTGGTATTTGTGGCCATTACAGGACAATTTGAGCATGAAGGAATTGGTTCCGTATTTTGCAATTCTTGACATCTGTTAGGTAAATCTGATCGAAAATTATCAAAAAATTCTTTCACTTCTTCATTTAAATTGTGGCATTTTACTTGGAGTTCCAGGAAATCAGATTGGTCTGAGAATTCTTTTATAAAATCATTGGAAATTTTCGCCCAAGTCTTTTTCTGATTGCTTGGATGACATTTATAATTTTCGTACCAAATTAAAGCGGTTCCTTTTAAGAAAGCTCCGAAGAAACGTATTTTTTCTATATTTCCCCACGTGTAAAAAGTTGCTGTGGTTTCAAATTCTTGAAGAAATTTCTTTGGATTTTTATTCGTAATAGGGTCAAAAGTTTCTTGGTTTATAGAATTTTCCGCTGTTGGTTTGAGGAACGCCTCAGATATTGAAATATTCGACATAATTAATGACTTGAGAAAGAAATTATCGTTTTGGTTTGTTATTGTGGAATTATTCGATGCTACAAGAAATACGATTAACTGGAATTTCTGGGCTTGAAACCGTTTGGAAATCTAAATGTGTAAGAGACGTAGTTGTTTCTGTAACAGGGCCTCTATTTCGTAAATTTATCTTGTGAATTTGTTATTTGGACTGTTAATAACGAAATACGAATACGGATAGACCGTAGACTTCGAACTTAATTGAAATTATATAATAAAAACGTTAAATTAAAGGGAAATAAATTATATTGAAGTAAGTAAGGCATAAAACAAACTTTGTGGACCAACGCGTGAAGTCCGGTAATTACAAACAAATGAGACGATGTGTTTCGCGACGTTATACGGCTAAGTGCTCGCTGTGTGGAGTCCGGTGATTATGATAATACTCGCGGGGTTTGTACGGTGAAAACGTCCGCTTACTGCACTCGTTTGGGCCGGTTTGAATTTAGTATTACATTAAAACTATAAAATACACTAGAACCCGAAATAATTTTTTAACACTAAACCGAAACACAATATAATCTTACTTCCTACAAGATTAATTAAAGATTAAATGATTAATTGAATCCTAATTATTCAAAAAAAAAATATTAAATTAATAAACACGAAAATGCACTGGCAAAAATAATGACGGTAAATAATATTTAAATAATCACGGAGAAAGAGCCGGCAGCTTCACCATATGTAACGTAAGGGTTTGTGTTACTTTCTTGAATAACTTTAATAAATAATGCACTTTATTAATTTAGGTAGCTCAATAATTGGTAGAGACTTTTAAACCCAAACGCTACGTGAATCTTAGCTTGGCCAATATTATTAACTTGTAAGCGAGAGGTAAATAAACAACGAAACGAATTGTCAACTAACATTCATATATTTAAATAATGAAGGGGCTTTATAAACATTTACTTTTAGGTCCAAACAAATCACAATTACTTTAACAACTTGATAAACATGAAGGAGTGCACTTCTGTTACATTGAAACACATACGTTCTTACGAACATTAATAAAAGCTACAATAGAATTTGATTAATTTATAAAACATAATTAAATTTAAATCACTTAGTCTAACAAATAAAATAAGTTCTCTTACGGAATGAATGTTCTGCTCGTGTTAACCCTCGAGAGGCTTGAGTCTAACTAACCATCCATATCAAGTGACGCCGATTGTTTATATAAGGATATCCGATCCCCTACTTTCGGCCATGCGCAAGATTGATACGTGTTGACCTTAATTTTTGCTTACTAAGCATTGTCTGTTTATTTTTGGTTAACGTGCGTGGGTGTGGTTAATCACCTTCTTTGTTCGCGTTACTACAAACGTAGAATGCACTTGACCTCGCATTAGACACGTGTTTGTCTACTGACGCGTAGTGTCAATGCGCCTGTCTTGCTTTCTCGCGTTACTTGATCTTATGCGTTTTAACTTATATTTGAACACAAGCTGAAATTCATTTTATTTTCTGTACTTAATAATTAACTTATAAAGGATTAACGTGAAATGTCATTTGTCTTTTGATTTACTGGAATATTCTGAATAATTAATAGCTGACTATTTCACAATATTATGGCAGCGATATTCAACTTTTTTTTTTAAATTGCACACTATGCTTTTTTTCGCTCATTCTGATAGTACTTTTTATTCTCTTTATAACCATGTAAACCAATATGGGTCTTACATAAGAAAATTCTCGAAAAAAATACGATTGAAAGTTGAAGTCTAGGTTTGCCATGGAAACAACTGATTGTTGTAATTTATACTTATCGGTGATGAAAACAATAGCGTATAGCTGTAAAACAATTGCAATTTACGTTGTAAAGAATGACAAGTGCTCTTTCTGTATTTGTATGTTCTTGTTTAAAATCATAGGAGTATTAGAAATAAATTACTCTAATTCTGAAAAGCTTGATATGATCCTTATTTATGGTTTATGCGAGAGGAATGCAAGAAGAGCAGCAAGGTTGTATGCAGAAAGGTATCCGCTATTGTTTTTATCGCAGACGAGTACAAATTACAACAATCAGTTGTTTCCATGGCAAACCTAGACTTCAACTTTCAATCGTATTTTTTTCGAGAATTTTCTTATGTAAGACCAATATTGATTTACACGGTTATAAAGAGAATAAAAAGTACTATCAGAATGAGCGAAAAAAGCATAGTGTGCAATTTGAAAAAAAAAAAGTTCAATATCGCTGCCATAATATGAGTACAGATTTTCTAACATTTTCTTTCCCCATCTTATAGAAAATTTGCTCCCATTTACGAATATATATAGTTTATTATAGTTATTTTTAAAAACAACAAAGTTATAGGCCTGGGGAATCATGTCTGAGATACCCTGTATAGGTACTAATCTTGAGATTCTTGATGCTTCTTTTTGGGACGTCGTACGTAGGTAATCCGTACCGGTATGCTTTGGCCTCTCGGGACGTTGTTCGTAGAAGACGATACCTCTTGTGTCCCCATACCTTCTGTAACAGATAATTTAACATTTATTAATTATAAATCAGTTTTTTTTATACTACTAAATAATATTAAAATTTGAACACTGTCGACATTAGCTTACTATTCACCAGGCGCGGCTCGTAACCTATACTTTTGGGTGTTCATCTGCCAGATGCGTTAGCTTGTGAACATTATACCGGGTGGCTAGAAAAAAACGAATCCTGTTTAAGTCCTCACATCTCCGGAACGCTATAAGATAGCGATTTCAGTTTTTGCTTTCTAAGAGACAATGGATTGAAAATTATTGCTGCCAAATTACAAATAATTATTTTAAAAAACAAAGGAATGAAATTTTTTTTATATCAACTAGAAAAAATCAATTACACGTTGACAATGTTCTGAAAAATGCTAGCAATAAACATCTTGTATGGTGTATTCTACTTATAAACATGTTGTATGAGACCTCCATTTTGTAAATTCAAAATTATTAGTCTATGTTTAAACCGTAAAATTGCTCTTCTGATTAAATTTATAGACACTTCGGGCCACACCTCTTCAGCATACACTTTTTCTTACAATGCATTTCACACTGAGTAGTCTAAAGGTTTACAGTCAGGATTCTAAAACTTTTGTGTCCTTGTTGCTCTGTGGGATGGAGCGCTGTCCTGGATAAAAACATAATCGCTCATGGTGTCATGCGTAATATCCTGGAATGTGGAATGGAAAGAGTCGGCTATTTTTTACTGATCGTCAGTTAACCAAGGCAAACGCAGATAGCTACATACGGCATTTACGTGACAATTTGCTACCGGAAATGCATCGATTGTACCCGATTAACGATTATGCTCCATCACACAGAGAAGCAAGGACACAACAGTTCTTAGACGAAAACACGCCATCTTTTATTCGAGCAAACCAGTGGCCGCCTAATCCTCCAGACTGTAATCCTTTAGACTACTCAGTGTAAAGTGCATTGCAAGAAAAAGTGTATACTGAAAGACGGGAACCATTTGAAAACTTGAAAAATCTGCGCCGACGGTTAGAAGATCTGTGGTCAGAAGTGCCTATAAATTTAATCAGAAGAGCAATTCTACAGTTTAAACATAGACTAAGAATTGTGAATTTACAAAATGGAGGTCCCATACAACATGTTTATGAGTAGAATACACTATACAAGATGTTTATTGGTAGAATTTTTAAGAACAATGTCAACGTGTAATTGATTTTTTCTAGTTGATATTAAAAAATTCGCCATTCCTTTGTTTTTTTAAATAATTGTTTGCAATTTGGCAGGAATAATTTTCAATCCATTGTTTCTTAGAAATCAAAAACTGAAATCGCTATCTCAAAGTGTTCCGGAGATTAGAGGACTTAAACAGGGTTCGTTTTTTTCGAGCCACCCGGTATACTTACTGAAAATTCATAACCGTAGATGCGTGTGGAATGTTTAACAAATACGTCTAATACCTTCTTTGCCAACCCAAATTAGTGAGATGCCTTTTTGATAAAAGTATATTAAAACCAAAATGCAGCAACAAAAAATGTTCGTAGACCGCGATATCTACAATATCTTTTAAAACAATAGGGCCTACACACAGCAAAAAGGTACGAAGTTCTGTTGCCTTCCAACGATTCAGCTCTGCCAGTGTTCGAGTTTTTCTGTTAAATTCTACAGGTATGTGGCATTTTATGTTTTTAACCGCCTAGAGATTTCTGTTACTTTATAACTTGGTAACCTAGTTTTTAATGACCCACCTATCCAGTAATACAACAATTTGCGCATAACTCCCAGGCACCCGTTATGCATATAATAAACTGGAAGCATACTCACAAGATCTATTGGAAGTTGGGTTACTGGTGATACACCAGTGTGATGTGCTTCATCTGACTGTAAACGAAATGAATTGTCTGTTCGTTTAGGTGCTAAAATTCCAGCCAAAACCATCGTATCATTGATAGATTCACCAGGTTCTAAAAATCTCTCACAATAGGAGTATCCGCTGTGTGTCTTTATGCACTTTAAATAAGCCCTGGCTGGCGCGTCACATAAAACTATGGACACCTACTAAATATGTTTTCTTAGAAAATTCAAATCCATTGTTTAATAAGGTAGATAATTCGTGAACAAAATCTTGTAAATAAAGAGTCAATGGTGATGGTTTTGAATTTCCACAATAAACTCCAATTACAAATGGTGCACTCTTAAAGCCCGCAATTTTTCCCAAGATAGGCCAGAATTGCAAATTTTTACTACGAAAAAGTTGAAGTCCATCAATGTTAAAACTAAAGTTTAGTGTACTACCAGAAAAGTTAGAGTACTTCTGAAGGAAGTGTGTTAAACAAGAACGTATTCCAAAAGAACTAAATTCACCCTATTCTAATAATTGTATATTGTCAAATTGAGAAGGGATTTTTAATAGAGTACGACTGCCCAAAGACAATTCGGCGTGATATTGTTGTAAAATATGTAAGAGACTTGTTACGTTCGAATGAGAAACGTTTCCAGTTATAGCCCAATGGCTGAGTTGTTGAGAAAGTCTAAAAGCGGAAGCAACGGCTACAGGCAAAACATTTTCAAGATCTTGATTTGAGTCATTAGATTCAATATGAGCGTTTTGTTGCATCCCTACGGACATGAAATACATTTCGTTGTCACTTTGTTTATCAAAAGCTTGAGGTTCAACATAAAACTTACTTAAATCATTTGTTAACGTAGCAGTTTGATAATTTTTACCAGTAAAGTTTTCCACATTGTCTGTATATATACAGGGTGTCCCAACCATCTGGGATTTTTCGATAGCGTCTTTATTATTATAATTATTTCAAAATATTATTAAGAGAAGTTGTAGGGTTTGATGTTCTACATGTTCTAAAATTATATTCATATATACTGGGTGTTTCGTAAACATGTGACGATACAAAGTTGTGTTTTTGTAAATGGGACACCCTATATTGTTTTACATATTTGGATTCTCCCTTCAATGGCGATTGCAACAATATAGCATTATATGGGTCTATTGTTAATAGTTCCGTAGTTATTCATTTGTTTGTGATAAAAATAACCTCACTTTGAACGAATATAACACCGTAATTACACCGAAATGTTAACTACTTTTCAGGGTACAATTTTTTGAATCTATTTTCAATAAAACTGCGAGGATTAAAAGGCTCTAGGTATTTTCAATATACAGGGTGATCGAAAAACGCGAACCTCATGATTTCTTGAAAATTTTAAATAGAACGGCCTGTATACAATTATGTCATTAAACAGCTGCTTTTCTAAGCTTTCAGAAAATACCATATTTGTTGGGTCCATGTTTAATCGTTACGAAGTTATGTTAGTTTCTTTGTCACATTAGAGATTCGTACGCGAACTCTGTAGTCAATTTAGTGAGCGATTGCACCAACTGCCGATTGTTTTTATCGTTGGTTGTTTTGAACAAAATCCCATCGAATTTTGTTTACGAGTACTTTTGCTGCCGTAAATACGTCACGTTTGATGCGATTTTGTTTAAATAACCAACGGTTTAATATTATCGGCGATTGGTGTATTCCGCCATAGGAGTGTTTAAAAAACAATTGCATTTAACAACAACGAAAACAATTGCTAGAATATTTGTCAAAAAAAACAACGACTTCGGCACTTATGTCACAGTTTTTGTAAAGTTTGATAGAAAAGCCTAGAAATAATGAATTAGTAATCAGTAAATAACTAAAATCTTAATACGCTATGAAACTATTATTTATAAAATAGAAAACAATTTACTAAGAAAATAACGAACATTAATTAAAAACGATTTGAAAAAAAAAAACAGGCAGACAGACTGCAGCAAGTTTTGTAAAAAAAATCCATTGTTACAAAAATAAATATCGTTACATTGGGGGTTCAAAAACTCTCCTTTCTGTTTCAATGCACAGACGTAAACGTCTTAGTAATGTCAACTGAACATGGCGTAGGGGTTTGGATATGCATACCAGCAAATGCTCTTCTTATCCGATTTTTCATATGTTTTATTGTAGTTGGTGGGACCTGGTAAACTTGGTCATTTATATGGACCCATAAAAAGAACTATTGGACTTAAATCGGGAGAACGCGCGGGCCATGGTAGGGGACCATTTCAACCGATCCACCTTTGCGCTCTCGTACCCTCTAATAATTATGGGGTGCAGCCGCATCATGCTAGAACCACATTAAATGGCGAGTTCGAAGGTCAACATCTTCTAATACCTCAGGAATCCCGTCTTGTAAAAAATTCAAGTATCTCTCCCCGGTCAATGGTTCATTAAAAAAGTATGGACCAATAACTTCAGTATTTACTATTCACTATTCACCGTGCTGCATATACTACGCGATTGGCTAACAAACTAGTTCGATTCCATTCACCCAAACCATATTTATTGACTCTTCTTTCGAGAAATTCATTATTTCTAAGCTTTTCTATCAAACCCTACAAAAACTGTGACAGAAGCGCAGAAGCCGTTGTTTTTGTTGACAAATATTCTAGCAATTGTTTTTGTTTTGTAGTTGTTAAATGCAATTGTTTTCTAATCATTCATACGGCTGCATGCATCAATCGTCGATAATATTCAACTGTTGGTTGTTTAAACAAAATTGCATCAAACGTGACGTATTTACGGCAGCAAAAGTATTCGTAAACAAAATTCGATGCGATTTTGTTCAAAACAACCAACGATAAAAACAATCGGCAGTTGCACGCAATCGCTCACTAAATTGACTACAGAGTTCGCGTAGGAATCTCTAATATGACAAAGAAACTAACATAACTTCGTAACGATTAAACATGGACCCAACAAATATGGTATTTTCTGAAAGCTTAGTATAGCGGCTATTTAATGACATAATCGTATATAGGGCGTACTATTTAAAATTTTCAAGAAATTTTGAGGTTCGCGTTTTTCGATCACCCTGTATATTGAAAATACCTAGAGCCTTTTAGTCCTCGCAGTTTTATTGAAAATGGATTCGAAAAATTGTATCCTGAAAAGTAGTTAACATTTCGGTGTAATTACGGTGTTATATTCGTTCAAAGTGAGGTTATTTTTATCACAAACAAATGAATAACTACGGAACTATTAACAATAGACCCATATAATGCTATATTGTTGCAATCGACATTGAAGGGAGAATCCAAATCTGTAAAAAAATGTGGGGTGTTCCATTTAAAAAAACACAACCTTATATCGTCACATATTTACGAAACACCCTGTGTATATGAAAATAATTTTAGAATATGTAGAACATCGAACCCTACAACTTTTCTTAATAATATTTTGACATAATTATAATAATAAAGACGCTATCGAAAAATCTCAGATGGTTGGGACACCCTGTATCTCTGTCATTACACTTTTCATTTGCAACTGCAAGATCCTCTACAGCTTCTGCAATCCTCCTGTACATCTGGCGAGGACCAACAATTTGTTTTTCTATGGCGCTTCATTTTTCTTCCTTGCTTTATCTTGTTCGGCCTTGTTGCGCTGGGGTGAATGTTTCAGCCACACTTTTATATGGTCTTCAATGTCTCGCTCAGTGCTTTGGGGATTTTTCTTCTTTACAGCACCTACATAATTGAAATACAAGAATTAAGAAAATACTTATTTAGACATTAACCTTCACGTACAAACTACAACATTTTTGAGAGACAAATCAGTAAATGCCCTTTTCCCCCCTTTTCCTCGAAAACCGTAAGCCGCAGCTAGTTGATTGGTAAGGCAACGTTTCAAAATATTATTTGTTAGGGAAGTTGTGTCTCTTCCTCCCAAAGTGCACAAATAGGAAGACTGAAATAGTTAAGGGTTATTATATAATTATGATTACAATGTATATATGGTATTTACCAAAGCAAATGAATTGGTTTGATCAACAAGAAAATTTTCAAGGCTATTTAAATCTTTTTACTTTTGAAGAGGCAGTGCGGCAGGAATCTCGGGCAGATTAACAGAGCTAGAAACTACTCCTGTTTACTCATATACTTCAATATTTGTTTGTCCCTTATTTTCTCCAAAAATGTGATTTTGGGAGTATAATTAATTATTTTAAGATAATTTCCCTAACCTATTATCTTGTTCTTGTATCTTATCATTTAGTACTGAATTTCATGTGAAAATCTTTTATTGTTTACCTTTCCTTTCAGTGGAAACACTTCTACTTGTTGAAGGTGTTGAACGAGGCGTTAAACCATCAGTAATAGGTGGTGGTGTAGAAAGCAGTATCCCTCTCGATACTCTTATTAATATCAAAACCTTTGTTTATGGAAGATATGGAGTGAAAAGTCGAAACAACAGATGTAGAAATTCGTTCCAGAGTTCTTTCCTGTGATGTCTTTATATTATGTTGATCTGAAACAAAACTAATAAGGGATCGAAAATAAGCACTGATAAATACAGGACGGCCCGAAATTAGACGTCAATACTTTACCAGCATAATCTGGGTTTAAAAATAGGTAACTCTGTAAAGAGGCCTTTTCAGACTTATGTTTATATAAAGTTTTTGGCCTGTTTTTTGGAACTAGATTGCTGTGGTAAAATATTGCCACGTTATTTCAGAACACCAGAATCATTACCACCATCATCAATTATGTTTCTATTATTTCTAATAGCTGGTGGACGTTCAAATAATTCTTCATCATTGCTATCATCGTATAGTTTTTCTTAGCAATATGCTTCTGGCCTTATATTTTCCTCGTCTTCTACATTAGACGGCACATCTGATGTAAGTTCTGCTGCTTTTAATTTTTTCAGAGCTTTGTCGTAATCATCTGTCATAAAAAATATAAAGTTACAAAAATAAGATCTCTAAGTAGGTATATAATAACACCAACCCACTTCAAAATAATGTTTGGATATTTTGTATATGCATCATGTACTTTCATTAGGTGCTTCGTTGTTTTTGAGGGCTTTATAATATTTCTCCTGATTTTTGTAGGGAGGCCAAACAACTTCTGTCTTTCGTGGCGTTACCCATTCCTTCCTAACTAGAGCAAGACCGCCCCCATCCTTTTCGTGGAATTCGATCTCTACGAAAGCCATTATTATTCCTATAAAAAGAAGGGAGAATGCAATGTTGGATTTTTGTAGAGGGTTATGGTAAAATTTCTATGATGGTATTAAAACTACGGCCGGGCCGAAAATTCAGCCTACTTACGCCAGCAGTATAATTCTCTGTAGCGTCCAAAATATGAACCCGAAATAAGAAGTACAGCTTTTAGTGCCGAGGCTGTTAGGTTGTCTGCCAAACGAAACGAGACAGCCAAAACAGCCGAAGTACAAAAAGCTAGTTTTGCTCCGAATGACATGCACCTACGATTTTATTTTCAAATTAATCCAAAATTGTAACAAAAGTATTTTATATGCGCCGGCCTACAAATATTTTAAAAGTTGGCGCATATGTTAACAATAATAGCGTTTAAAAATAAAATTGTTTCTTGGATGTAGTATCAACGAATTACATAGGTATAACGCCATAATTAGGAATCACGTGGTCGGCCGAATTTTCAGCCCGACTATATAACCCCATTATGCTAATTACTAGATACTACTAAATACGTTAGGTATTGTACCTACCTTTATGTAGGAAAAACAATAAAATTAATTATGTTAACACAAAGCACCGCATGAACAATGGCCGCGGTCCTGGTAGTTGAAGTCGTTGCAGCAGAAAACAATGAGCTGAATGAGCACGATAACCATAACCACACAATAACCGTTTCATTGCAGTTTATAACGTTTTGGCGCGTCGTGTCATCTGTCAGGTATTATGTATTATGCACAATGATTAGCTTTGCCGAAAATTTGAAACAAAATATTAAGCGTTTCGCAAAATTGTAATGCTAAAGTGTCTTAAATATACAGGGTGTTTCTTAATAACATGCTAATATTTAAGGAGGTTATTCTTGGGTCCATTTTGAGAAAAAAACTTCATATGAACATATGTCTTAACTTTTGAACTACAGGGTGCTAAAGTTTTAAGAAAAAAATCTTTTTTTTATGATAACTTTGGTATGACCCTAGATATTTTTGTGAAACGTAGTACGCATCTTCTATGCATCAAAAGGCATTTTCTGCTGTACAACATAATTTTATAATGTTACCGTTTAAAAATTATTCTCTTAAATAAATTTTTGTTTAAAGTTACATAAATTGTTTTTTCTCGTAAGTGGTCTAGCGAGACGCAAATGAATGAATTTTATTTTTTTAGGCGAAAACCGTACGTCAAACGAAAAAAATCAAGAGACCAGATTTGCTCAGAAAGGAATGAGGATTTCAAAAATAATTTTTACTTTAAGAAAAAGCAGTGGCGTATCACTTTTCTCTTTAAAATGATTCAGTGCAAATCCCGCACGAACGCCACTGGCAAGAATAAAAAATTATGTTGTACAGCAGAAAATGCCTTTTGATGCATAGAATATGCGTACTAAGTTTCACAAAAATATTTAGGGTTATACCAAAGTTATCATAAAAAAAAGATTTTTTTCTTAAAACTTTAGCACTCTGTAGCTCAAAAGTTAAGACCTTTAGGACATATGTTCATATGAAGTTTTTTTCTCAAAATGGACCCAAGAATAACCTCCTTAAATATTAGCATGTTATTAAGAAACACCCTGTATATAAAAATACTGGAACATAAAAATAAAAACACCGCGCAAATAGAATTTACGTAACTTTATAGATTTTACATATAAGTACATACCTACCAGCCTATACACTGTGTCCCAATTTCGATGCTCACCATTGGTATCTCGGTTATTAGAAGACATAGAGCAACGGTTAAATGGGGAAAGTTTTGCAGAATTCAATACTCACGACAAATATCATTTCAAATTTGACCTAACTTTTTTAATTTTTAAAATATTTAGAAAAAACCATAATTTGCCGATTTCGTTATTCCTCAATAACTCTTTAACGCTTAATCTGACCTCTTTTAAAGTTTTACATTGTTCAGACACTTTTTTAAGACAAATTATTTGATACTAACAGAAACCCCCGATTGTCATTTGTTTTTAAGTCATTAGCGCTATCTTTTGTTTTTCATATGGCGGCCATATTGGATTTTTGGTTAGTTAGATAGTCCTTAAAAAGTGCTTTTCAACGATGTATAACATGCCTGCAAAATATTTAGTTATAAGGAAAATATTAATAAAAACGTTAATTAATCTTTAATATGAAATTAGTAGGCTGAAAAATTAAACAGCAATGTCATATGAAAGTGAAAAGATATTCTAAGTAACACTGTAAACTAACGAAACGATACAAAAATCATAATAATTAAAAAGTAAAGAAACAGTTCTTAAAGCTTAAAGAAATTGTTCAATATGACGACCATTCTGTTCCATACACTTTTGACACCTTGTTCTAGTAGAGTTACAAACTCTACGTAGCGTGTTTCCGTTTACTGATCGTAGCACATCTAGTACTCTTTGTTCTAAAATTTCCCGAGTTTCTGGCGGTTCAAAATCAAATACTTCGTTTTTCGTGGTACCCCATAAATAAAAGTCAAGGGGGGTAAGGTCTGGTGATCTCGCAGGCCATTGCACGGGTCCATTATTTGAAATCACTCTCTCATTAAAGTTTTCTCGCAAAAAATGTTGCACGTTACGAGTGTTATGGGCCGGGCAACCATCTTGCTGGAACCAGATGTTTTGCATGTTCTCGGGATTAATAATTTGCCTCAAAGCAGGCATTATCTCGTTTGTTAGGAGCTCCAAATATCTGTTACCAGTTAAATTGTAATCAAAGATGAAAGGACCTATTAACTGATTATCTAAAACGAAAAAAAAAGCTTAAAAAACAAAAAAAAGTAAACAAAATTTCATACCAATTAAACCGCACCAGACATTAAAACCAAATCGAACTTGAAATCTTCTTTGATTTACCAAATGTGGATTTTCAGTAGACCAATGATGGTAGTTATGCCTATTGAACACCCCACAATTGGTAAATCGTGTTTCATCTGTCCATAGTATTTTCCTAGGAAAATTAGCATCATATTCACATTTTTGAAGGTACCACCTGCTAAACTGTAATCTTCGGTGATAGTCATTATCACTTAAACCTTGTACAATTGTTGGTTTGTAAGGGTGATACTTGTTTTCCTTCAAGGTTCTGTGAACAGTAGATTTTGAAATCCCCGTTTCTCGTGCCACACGACGAACTGATGTGCTGGGATTGTTCCTAACGTTCTGCAAAATATTATTTCGACGTGTATCAGCATCATTAACTTCATAGTTTGCTCGTTTTTGTTCGAAGCTTCCTAAGTTCTGTAAATTGCTAACTAGTCTTCTAAAAATTGTCCTGTGTGGTTGTTGTCTTTCTGGAAAACGCTCTGCATAACTCGTGCACGCATTTTCAGTGTTTCTGTTTGCTTTGAAATACACTTCCAACATATCAACTTTTTCTTCGTTTGAATATGTATGTGCCATTATCAATACTTATAAATCTTAATACTTGACAATAATTACGTATCACTAACTACAAGTAGTTTTAATTAACTTATCTCTGCAGCACTAATTGTACTTTGACAGGTTATCGTTTTGTTTCATTATTTCGCACTGATGTTTAATTCCATGGCTTACTAATTTTATTGGACAGCATGTTTTTTTGTTAATAATGAAATTAAACGTCAGTATCGTTTCTTTATTTTACAGTATTACTTAGAATATCTTTTCACTTTCATTTGACATTGCTGTTTAATTTTTCAGCCTACTAATTTCATATTAAAGATTAATTTACGTATTTACTAATATTTTCCTTATAACTAAATATTTTGCAGGCATGTTATACATAGTTGAAAAGCACTTTTTAAGGACTATCCAACTAACCAAAAATCCAATATGGCCGCCATATGAAAAACAAAAGATAGCGCTAATAACTTAAAAACAAATGACAATCGGGGGTTTCTGTTTGTATCAAATAATTTGTCTTAAAAAAGTGTGTGAACAATGTAAAACTTTATAAGAGGTCAGATTAAGCGTTAAAGAGTTATTGGGGAATAACGAAATCGGCAAATTATGGTTTTTTCTAAATATTTTAAAAATTAAAAAAGTTAGGTCAAATTTGAAATGATATTTGTCGTGAGTATTGAATTCTGCAAAACTTTCCCCATTTAACCATTGCTCTATGTCTTCTAATAACCGAGATACCAATGGTGAGCATCGAAATTGGGACACAGTGTATGTACAAATGTAATAATAACATAATACCTACTTCCAACTATAGGAACTTATTCAAATATAATTAATATAATCAAATGTGTACGTATAGTACAGGGTGGCCCATTTTCGATGTTTTTAAATGGGAAGTACCCTTAATATCGGGGATAGGCAAAAACTGATGTCGGAGTCCAGGGCCCTTTTATGATGCAAGTTCAAGTCCCGAAAACAAAATTCCGCTATCTTTTGTTATTTTTTAGTTATAGCCCAAAATTCATAATTTGGCCATATCGAAAACTTCAAATAACTGTCTTGGTTTTGAAGATATCCAAAAACGGTAAAACATTCTACAGGCACTTTTTCAAGTAGAATACGATAGTCAATCCAGATATCTTCTAATTTTCATGTTTTAAGAGTTATGACATAAAGTTGGCATTTTTTAAATATAAGTCGTAGTTGGCCATGATACCATTAAATTGCATATTTTTTCTGCTTTCCGAAAATATATAGTTTATAGGGTTTAAATGTAGTAACAATGCCTTTTTTGAACAAAATCGGATTATTTGATGTTGTTAGCAATTAGTGGGCCATGGTTCATGATAGCAATAAACAAAGGCTAATAGAGCGGGTGCTTGTGATGTCACCAGGCACACTATAACGCGCCCGATTGCAAATGACCGACAGTTTTGTAAGTTAACAAAACTAAATAATTACTTTAATATTTTGTAGAAAATCTCGCGTTATCTTTAATAGCTTTTAATTATCTTGACATATGGAGATTTTACAAGTTTCTACGTATAACCTGGCAAAATTTTTAGTTTCTTGTTTTCCAGAGCTTTTCTCTAACTGCTTTCTCTGGGAAATATCACGTTCCCTAATACTCTTTTTAATTCACGATAAAATTTTCAATTACGTTCGTATCAACTGACCGTGGGGAAAATTTTAAGTCACTGAAAATTGCAAAATTATGTGGGTTAAACCATCCCTCATCTGGTTAAACACATCTTTATTCGGTTTGATATTGTAATATGTAATATTTCCTTTTTGGTAAAATTAGTATACCGTTGCATACAAATCTACCCTTTGTTTACCCTACAAGAGTTCAGCTGATGACCTAGTGACGTCACATGCAACCACTCTACTACTTTTTGTTTTGCTATCATGAACCATGGCCTTCTAATTGCTAACAACATCATAATATAATCTGATTTTGTTCGAAAAAGGTATTGTTACTGCATTTAACCCCTATAAACTATATATTTTCGGAAAACAGAAAATATGCAATTTAATGGTATCATGGCCAACTACGACTTATATTTAAAAAATACCAACTTTATGTCATAATTCTTAAAACATGAAAATTAGAAGATATCTGAATTGACTATCGTATTCTACTTGAAAAAGTGCCTGTAGAATGTTTTTACCGTTTTTGGATATCTTCAAAACCAAGAGAGTTATTTGAAGTTTTCGATATGGCCAAATTTTGAATTTTGGGCTATAACTAAAAAATAACAAAAGATAGCGAAATTTTGTTTTCGGGAACTGAACCTGCATCAAAAAAGACCCCTGGACTCCGACATCTGTTTTTGCCTATCTCCGATATTAAGGGTACTTCCCATTTAAAAACATCGAAAATGGGCCACCCTGTACAGTAAAATAGACGTTTAGTAGACTTTCAAAAAACGTCATAAATGTAACGGTTAAAATTGGTCATAATTATGTCGTCAATACCGACGTCAGTTATTGAGAAAATGAGGTTAACGACGGCGAATGACCAAAAATTGACGTCGATTTGACGTGACCTTGTGTCTGGGTAAAATGTGCTGTAAGTAGTTACCACCTTACTGGTAGTTGCTTTAAAAAAAAATTAGTTAAAATTGCGGAATTCTTACAAATGAGGACACATATACAGGGAAATTTTCTTTTTAGTATACATATACCCTATGTATACTTTTATAATAAACGCAAATAGGCAACCCACTATACACTATAAACGTTAAAAAATTAACATGCTGTGGCAAAAATCATCAAATTAAGTTAATGTCAAAAAATCAGTCTTTAACTGTTGCTGTTTTTATTTTCCTTTCTGTTTTGTATTGTTGATATTTTATGTTTTAGAATAATCGTTGAATTAAAATTATGTTGATATTCCACTAATTTTGATTTATTTTTTATTTACAAACATGAAACATAACCTTTACGCACCACGTGACGTGACGTTTATAGTGTACAGTGGGTTGCCTATTTGCGTTTATTATAAAAGTATACATAGGGGATATGTATACTAAAAAGAAAAATTCCCTGTATTAATGTTAAACATGGCAACCTGATAACAATATAAAAAAATATTTTTTAGTACACGCTCCCAAAAGTCGCTATTTTACGGACTCGTTTAAGTCCGTAAAATGGGTCTTTTCCGGACTCAATCCCAAAAAGTCTGGTTACTATAGTGACACTCATTTAAGTCCGTAAAATGCTATATTTTCGGCTTAGTCCCTAAAAGTTGTCATAGCAACCTTTTGTGTATTACTATAGTGACATGTGCTCTGATGACGTTAATCATACATAATAAAAGGTTTGAATCTGTTTTTGGGAGCTTTAACAAAAAAATGTTGTTTGTAACACGTACCCAAATCGTTTTTTGGGACTCATCAAAAACATGATTTCAGGTACTTGTTACAAAAATAACTATATCCTTACGATAACAAAAGTAAAAATGTGAGCTTTACAGTGTGTCTAATTTTCATGATGTACATACAGGGTGATTCAAATTCGCGTGTATGCATGGGGATCTTGGAAACTGTAAGAGATGGAGAGTCGGTTAAATGGGGGCAAAGTTGCGTAATTAAAGGACCAACAACGTCCATTTCAAAAATCAAGGCTAACTTAATCAGTTTTTGAAATATTTGAAAAAAACTAAAATTTTGGAGAATCGTTTTTATTTAATTTTGACCTTATGTGAGGAGATATTGAGAAACGAAAAACACTTTCTCATGGCCACTTTTTGTCCTCTATCGAATACCTAAAATACATTTTTGATGCAACGTTTCGGTATTCCAGGACCATCATCAAGTTCATTTTCTTAAATACGCACCTGGATTTTTTATTCCATTTCTTGTAAGACCTTATGATACATGATACAATATCTTATCAACAAAATCCAAATTGAGACGTTTCGTCCCTAGAATTCCACCTTCAGTTACTCAGTATCGAATTTATTGTTTTTTTGTTTTAAATTTACGAATTTATTGCAATCTCATGCGTTTTAAGTGTTATTTAATCAAAGGTATTACTGTAGTTGACAAATAATTCAATAGTAACATCAGATATAAATTAAATTTATTAAAGTATAATAACGAAACAAGTTAACACAAAATCAATATCTAAGAAAATTGGAAGTTATAGTAAATGCTCTATGTGGCCTCCATCCTGTTCGATGCATTTATCTATTCTTATAATAATATTATTGAGCGAACGCAAAAGGTCCCTTCTTCTGACAGATGCAAATGCGTTAATTATGTTTACCCTGAGGTCCCCAATGGTATTATTTTGGAGTGAATATACTTTATTTTTTATAGAACCCCATAGGAAGAAGTCCATTATGGCAAGGTCAGGAGACCTAGGCGGCCATCTTACAGGGCCCTAATTCCCGATCCATCTTTGAGGAAATTCAGCATCAAGGAAATGACAAACTTCCCTTGAATTATGAGACGGAGCTCCGTCATGCTGTAGCCATAATTGATTGAACTCGGCTAATGGTATTTCTGCCAAGTATTCAGCAAATGTACTTCTTAAAAATTGAAGGTAGCGTTGTCCATTTAATGTTGCCTCGAAAATATAGGGACCGAAGATTCGATTGTTATAAATCCCTCCCCAAACGTTTAAACTGAAGCGCACTTGAGGTCGTACCTCACGAAATTCTCGTGGGTTTTCGGTAGCCCAAATATGTTCATTATTCCTATTAAAGATGCCACAGTTAGTAAAGGAACTTTCGTCAGTCCAGACCACTTTGAGTAAAAAATTGGGGTCATTATTTGTCTGATTTCTCAACCAATTACACCATTCTAATCTCCTCTGAGAATCCCCGGGGTGCAACTTTTGATTCAAGTGAATCTTGTAGCATTTAAAATTATTCTCTTTCAATGCTCTCCATACTGTGGTTTGGGGTAACTCTAGCTATTTGCCTGGTTGATTTTGAACGATTAGCATTTATCTAGAAAATATTTCTAATGTAACAAAAATTACCTCAATGGGAATGTTTATTATACTTGTTCACAAATACTTCTTTTTACAGCTCGTGGAGTTTTATTGCCATACTTTTTCCTAGGTTTTTCAAACGCTCCGTACTCCCTCAGATTTGCACACAATTTTCTGAATAGATTTCTGTGTGGTTGTCGCCTTTCCGGATACCTTTGTAAATATTGTTCTGCCGCAACAGCTACATTTCTATGACACTGGTAATAAATAGAAATCATATCGCTTTTCTCTGTATTAGTAAACATTTTTCCCAATATTGTTATGAACTATGTATCAACTTTGTTGTACATGTAAACTGTCAAGATGATAATATTTGTTTATTTTTGTTTATTTTCGCCCTACACCTACTAGATATACCTATTCGATACATTCAAGTAATTGGAATTTAATATGTTTAGTGGGTAGTCGATAATGACAGCTATTATAAATTCAAATTACACTTTAATACTTCTGGGCAAAACACTTAAAACGCGTGAGATTTCAATAAATTCGGAAATTTAAAATGAAAAGCAATAAATTCGATACTGATTAACTGAAGATGGAATTCTAGGGACGAAACGTCTCAATTTGGATAAGATATTGTATCATGTACTATAAGGACTTGCAAAAAATGGAACAAAAAATCCAGGTCCGTATTTAAGAAAATGAACTTTATGATGGCCCTGGAATGCCGAAACTTTGCATCAAAAATGTATTTCAGGTATTCGATAGAGGGCAAAAAGTGGCCATGAAAAAGTGTTTTCCGTTTTTCAATATCTCCTCAAATAAGGTCAAAATTAAATAAAAACGATTTTCCAAAATTTTAGTTTTTTTCAAATATTTTAAAAACTGATTAAGTTAGCCTTGATTTTTAAATTGGGCATTGTTGGTCCTTTGATTTCGCAACTTTTCCCCCATTTCACGGACTCTCTATCTCTTACCGTTTCCAAGATCCCCATGCATACACGCGAATTTGAATCACCCTGTATATAGGCAGTTAAGCAATGAAAGCAACAAATTTCTGCCCTGGATTTTAATACAAATGATTTAACCTAAATATCTGCATCTGTATCTGTCTGTAACTTCTTTTACATTTCGGTGTCAATTTTTGATTAAAATTTACATGTATTCAAGAAATGTAAAGTACTTACCAGGCTTATGATCAGGGTCACTTCGATTATTTAGCCTTACACGGTTTTCTTAGGTGTCCATTTTTGAACAATTTCATAAAAAAAATCAATCAAGTTTATACACAAGCGAGGTTACAGGAGAATATTTGGCGGTTAACACAGAACACCAATGCGCGCTCTCCGGGAGCTTCTAATATACACTGCTCAAAATCGTACAGGGATATTTTACATAATTAAAAGTATTAAGATTATTTTCTATTTTTAAATATATTTATTAGCCTAATTAGATTATTTACAATATGATTTAACTAAAATGGTACAAAAATCAAAAAGAGAGACTTGAAAAATCAGTTAGACTTAAATATTTAATTATAAATTATGTTATCAATGAAATAACCTAAAATCTAAGATGATTAAATGGAAAAGAAATCCTATAAACGCCAGTTAATAAATTTTCTAGTAACTAGTATGACCTCCACGATTATTTAACACCACCCTAATACGGTTAGGCATGCTTAAAATTAAATGGTCAATGTCTTCTTGTGGTATTGCTCTCCACTCTCTTTGAAGAACTATGAAAAGGTCTCTGTGATTATTAATGTGGTCATTTGCATTTGTCACCCTTCTCTGCAACATATCCCATGCATGTTCCAACGGATTCATATCCGGAGACTGAGGAGCCCATGGTAACAATGAATTTTGTTGTTGATCTAACTCATCCATTACAATTAGGACAGTATGCGGACGTGCATTATCCTGCATCAAAATAAAATTTTCACCCACCGCACCTGCATATGGCACTACGACAGGTAAAATGACCTGTTCAATATAAATTTAACTTGTCATATTGCCTTGGATCAAAACGAGATCCGTTCTTTCTCCAATGCTTGTGCCAGCCTACACCATGATTGTACCACCTCTAAAAGAATGGACTTCTTGGAATGTATTCAAACGATTTAAGGAACCTGGCTGCCTCCATACTCGGATTCTTCTTGAATTGTTGTAAATACCATATCTGGATTCATCGGTGAACATTACATATGACCATTGCTCATTTGTAAAATGTTTGTGCTCTTGTGCCCATAAAAGGAGTTCTCTGCGATTCCCTACCGTTAGAGGTCGGACTCTGATGGGTCGCCTGGATCTTAACTGTACCTCATGTAAAATATTGCATACAGTCTGATCGCTAACCAGTACGCCATGTGTCCGATTCAACTGATTTTGAAGTTGGCGAGCAGTACAGGTTGGATTTCGTCGAGCACTAAGTTGGATGTAACGGTCTTGCACTGCGCTTGTAATCCGTGCATTTCCATTATTTTGGTTATGTACATCACCAGTTTCCCTATAACGCCGCCATAACCGATTTACGACACTTTGTCCAACTTCAAATTCGACTGCAACTTCAATTTGACGTCGCCCAGCTTGTAACATACCAATGGCACATAACATTTGTTCTCGTGATAAATGTCGCCTTTCCATTGGTAAGAAAACTTAAATTTACACACAGAATTTAAATCTTTTAAACGATGCTGCAAAAAATGACGTTTTTCTACAATTAAATGATAAACATAAGACGCGTTATTATAACAAATATTAAACACATCAAGAAAACAAAAGAACATGGCGTCATTGGTAAAAATATAATTAGAAAATAGCTTATACGTATTATTTTTCTAACAAATATTTGAATATAATTTATAGTTTTCATTTTACATTTAATTATTAAAATATCCCTGTACGATTTTGAGCAGTGTAATTGGTTAGCTAATGATATTTCAAAATTTAACGGTCCCAACTTTACAGAAACCCCACAGTTTAATACGTTTTTTGAAATAAAAAAAGACTTGAATATAATTTATAAGGTTTACCTATAACAGAATCAAAATAGGCAGTTTAATTTTTTTTATAAAATGTGCATGTATTCGATGGAAACGTTCCACATGTGTGGAAGCAAGTGTAGGTAGGTGTAGCATATTCATTGAAATATTGAATTGTAACCTTTAAATGCGGACACTGCTGAACAAGGAAAATCCCCAACTTCATATAAATTATAGGTTAATATTAAGAGATAAAAGCTGTTTTTCTAGGAATACTTTGTAAGTAAGAGTTTATTACAAGTTCCTAAAATAGAATTTGCCTGCTCTAGAAAAATTGTTTGAAATTGTCTATTTTGAACTGCATTATAAATTTATAAGTTATTAAATTTTCTATATAGTTTAGGTATCAAACGGGTTGTATGAAACAAAATTATAACTTTAAAAATTTAATGGTTTGCTGATGTTTAACAGTCCTTTTTAACCCTTTGAGGACGGCTTTATTTGCAACTTAATAAAACAACTGTATGTTTGAATTTTGTTAATTATAATGGTTCTAAAGTACAAATAAGGCAATAAGAAGTTTTCCAATAGGGCCAGGGGGTGGTGGTTACCGCAGGTAACCAGTGGGCAAATGGCTATACTATTCTCTTTTATGGAAAAGGCTGAAACAGTTTCTCTTCTCGTTCAGACACAACCCGACATTACATGTTGTGCATTTCCATATTGTTCTGTGGGGCTCCTTTGCTGTGCTGCATTGGGAACATCTAAGCGATGTGCATTTTTATCAAACCGTATTTCTTACGGCACAACAGTTTTGAATTTGTTCATAGGCCTTTCAGCACTTTTTCAGCCGCGTCTCGGGATTTCAGGATCTGCCCCAATTAACCCACTTACAACAGCAGGTCGAAATGGTTTCAAAATCACGTGTTGATGGTGTGGTGATCTCAATTTATAAATTATATATAAGCATTTACTAGAGTAGCATCCATAAAGTACCAGAAAATGCGGTGCCACCATTTATGTGATTTTCGGTCTCGTAAAGAGATTTCAATATGTCGAATTTGTCAACATATCCCATGTGTCTGTTGTAGTCATTTATCAGGGCAGGGAATGGGAAATGTTCTTTTGAACCATCTTTTTACTTTCTTGCTGCAGTTTCTAAATTGTCAGGGTTGTGAAAATTAGAAATAAATAAGACGGCTTTCCTATCCATCCACTTGACAGCTACAATTACAACTGTTGATACCCTCCAATCTGAGTCTCCACGCTTTAGGGTTTTATCATCTCGAAAATTCTCGGGAAAGTGTTTTCGGTTTTTTCTTGCTGTCCCACATGCATACATTTTCTGAAGAAGCAAATCCTTTTGTAGTTGCACGGAATTAAAAAAATTATCAAAATATACTTTGTGTGCTTTCCCTTCTAACGGTCTTGTAAGGTCCTTTATTACCCGCACCCCCAAAGATTTTTCAGTGAGGTTACCTGTTTTTCCAGTATATATTTGAAACTGGCTCATATATCCCGTTTGGTCACATCTCACTCACACCTTGTATCTCCTCTTTATCGGTTTCATGGGCATGTACTATCGTAAACTAGACCTTCCATTGATCCGTATCATGGATTCGTCCACTGATTGATATTCCAATGGCCGAAAGGAATTTTTGAAACTTTCAGAGAGTTTGTCTAGAAGCGGTCTAATCTTATATAGCTTTTCAAAATTCTGATCTCCTCGTTTTGGCTGGGTGGAATTATCATTCAGGTGCAGGCTACTAAGCAGCCAACTAAAACGATCCCGTGACATGGCTGAGCTGATATAGTTGTCTCTTAGTTCTACCCTTGACGATTCATCCAGAGTATGCGAAATTACTTTCTACATATAACATCGAGTCTTATTTTAACGTTACAGATCTGGCAAATTTGACTGTAAATTCAGTAAACTTTGATATAAGTCCAATTATGGTATATTTTTGGATTTTTTTGCCACACCCGAAGCACTATTGTCTATTTCAAAGTTTCTAGGCTGTTTTTTAGCAATAGGTACAGATCGAATTTTAGAAACGTTACGGTTAATGTTAGATTTGCAAAGTTTTTTATAATTTCGGATATTTTTACCTTTACTTGATATATGCACTACATTCGGTGAATTTAGTCGTTGTTGATGTTGTTGCATTGTTAATGATGTAGGTGTTACACCACCATAATTTTGTATATCTTTCCTTGGTGCTTCCGAAAAAATTTGTCTAATTGGGATTACTGAACCACCACCACTATCAGCACTATCATTCATCGATGTAAATTCTGCAAAACTTGGTATGAACAGAGAATTATTCTGCTCCGATAAAATAATTTGATACCTTGGTTGTTGTTGTTCCTGCCCGTATTGATTAAGTATTTGTGAATACGTGAGTTGCTGTTGTCTCTGTTCGTCTTGATCAAGTCCGGAATCAGAAGAGCATGATGACTGTTGACGTGTTGCCACTGGATCTGCTAATAGCTCGTGGTTAAAATTTAATTCTTCCATATTAAAGCCTGCCACTGTTTCATTTATCAGCCGATTTAATTCATTGCCAACTTCGATGTTAAGATCGACACCCTCGTCTTGATTATTATCGATTATAATTTTTGAAGAAGAATTATCGTTTTTATTTTGAATCCCAACGATCGAAGTTTTTGAATAATTAGTAGACATTACCGGTTGTAAAGTTGACATTTTTAATCTTTTATTTCGACACTAAAATTTAGACGATATATTATCTAGTATTCAACACTAAAATATTCTTCAAACATTAAAATATTATATGTATACTTTTGTAAAAAAAATACAACATACACTTTATAGCTAGGCATAGTTTTTATTCCCATTAGCATATTTATTCCAAGAAAAAATTTTATTTCTGAAGCCGTGGTTGGAACAAAATACAGGTTTGTATGAAACACGATGGTGTCAATTAAATCTTCAGTGAAGAGATGAACAAATACATCTGTCGGTGTTTCCACGTCTTCCGGGAAAATGGGGCCTGTTTCTTGTACGAAAGCATCAGGTACGGTGCAATGTGTTGTATCGTTTGTCCATGTGGTGAGATGTTTTCGCAATTGTGTTTGCACAACAGACAAGGGCACTTCGTCTTCTGAGTCCCAACCATTGTTGATAATATCGTTTCCGTCTTCACTGACTGTCTCTGCAACTTCATCATCCAAAATTTCTATATCCATTGCATTGATATCAAAAAGATTTCATTTTCATCAATTCCATCAGATGTTACCGTTTCACAATCGGAAGGAATATCGTCAAGTAAAGCCAAAACTTCTGAATTGTCCATGTTTTCGAACTCCTTGATAATTATGCGCTAACCCACGTAAATATTCCAATTTCTTTCTATTGTTATAATCCGTAACAATTCTTAAGATGCGTTCATCAGCCTGGCGATATTTCCTTAATTTAACAGGTGGTTGATTCCCGGCGATAAGTTGTTCGTAGTATACGTCGCGGCCCTTTTGCACTTTCCGCAGCTCATCGATCAATTTCCAAATACTTGGATGATCAACTCCCAACTCTGTTTGCAGTCGCCGGCGGGCAGCTTCCGCATGATTGTTGGTGCGATCTTCTTCATTTAAAACACGATAGTATAAATTCCAGATTTCTGGCGGGAACAAAGCAGGGCGTCTTCCATTGCCACGTCTGTTTGGACGCCCTATATAATTGTCTTCTAACCAATTCAGCAATGGTTGTAGTTCTGCTGGCAACTCGTTTGAAAGTGCATCTACGCATTCATCTAAATCGGCAACGGGAACTTAAGCTAATGCAATAACCATTTTCGCTTTTAATGCAAAGTCTGGCTCATTATTATAACGAGTTTTGTGAACGATATCTTCATGTCATTTGTTATAAATTTTCGATACACTTCATAAGAACAAGGTATCTTGTATTTATCCACAAAATCATTTATCATATATTGAATAGTTATATCACTAGGCAAGTATCGTCTGTGGAGGGCATGCTCTCGCCTGTAATGAGATACTGCAGACATGTTCTCTCATTTTTTGTCTATCTACGGGGGGAGTTTTCGTATGTTTACGCTGTTTGCTACAAGGCCGTAAATCACTGTTATTATTGTTACTATTGCGAACAAAACAATCTTGTACCACTCGATTATTATTTTTATGATAACCCAAGGTGGCAAGGAAAAACAATTTACAAATTTCAATTTTTTTCCCCGTGTTCCTTTTCAAATACTATTCATACGTCATACTTCTCCGTGAGTTAGTTGGTCCCCTGTGTTGTCCACATCATGTATAATATTATTTTCTATAAAAATCTTGCGTTCTGAAAGATTTAGCTGCCAGTATTTACTATTTATTAGATTTCTTTCATCATTTCTAAAGGCACGTGTGCAATCCTTTTTGCAATTTTTACATGGAGATTTAACTAAATGTTTAGCTCGAATATCCTGTATTGTTTTATTTTTTCTGATTTGAACTGAATCTTCAAAGCGTTTACGCTTTCTTGGTTGGCCTTTTTTTGTGAAACCAAGTGGGGCTGCCGCGGTTGTTATCACGGCACTTTCCAATTTTTCAATTGTCTCAGATTGTACTGAAGAAATAGAAGAGTAAGTTGATTCGCTATGTGGTGAAAAATTAATATCTTTCACAGAATCATCCGAGCCGAAATCTTCAGTAGAACCGCTATTATTGCTAATATCATGTTCGCCTAAAGCTTGTGGAGAAATGTGAATAATAGGAACAGGTACTAAAATAGTACTCGATTCATTATGTGGAGAAAAAGTAGTTTCCGTCGCTGATAAATCAGAACCTTGAATTAAATCTTTGTTGGTGTTGTTAATATCATGTTCTAAAGATGGAGGCTCAGCAACGATTGGAACAGGTTGCAGTGTTGCATATACTTTATTTCTCGCTAAAGCAACCATGCGTTTTCCTCTGCTTTCCATAATAATTATTATCTGTTTTTAACCTTTAAGTAGTCGCGTGGCGCCGTGCAGGCGCCAGTTCATGTTTAGACGCCTGCCGTTTCTAAAATAAATTTTTGTGTAATATTTCCCTTCACGTATACTTTGAGGAATCTATTCTGAATCGGTATGCTTAAGTATTCCTTTATCTTCGAGAAAACATTTACTTTGTTTCAAGAAATGCGAGAGGTTACGCTACTGGCGCCTATGTATAAAGCTACAAGTGGCAAGAGGAATATTTGTAAAATTAGTGGAAATAATATTTGCGGCGAACACACAAGTAATATCTGCAACGAATGCTTCAACGATAGATAACATTATTGTGAAATCTAGAATTACGTAAAGAATGCTAGCATCAACGTTTGTCCTCCATTTTTCATTCTGATGGGACTATATAAGGTTTTACCTTTTTATTGTTGTATTTATCTGTATATATTTACCCTAAATTTTAACATTATACCTGTATCAAGCCCTACATGTATTTTATTTGATAAAAGAATCCAAAATTAAGACAGTCGGGGCATTTTAAAACGCTGGCGCCTTGTAGGCGCCACGCGACCACTTGCGTACCTAAGAACCACGCGACTACTTAAAGGTTAAAAGAAAAATATAACTACTCGTAATTTAAACTGAATGCTATTATAATAAACGCAATTAAATTGTGATGGTTATAAAAACGAAGACAATTTATAATAAGTATTAAATATACTCAATTGAATTTCGCGCGTCAAAAGAATATTTCGCTGTACCACATAACCTAGTTTAAGAAACTATGCTCGCTATTAATTTATTCTGTATTAATTAATCGAAATAGCATTATCTAGGAACTATTATATAAAGAAGGACTGCGCTGTCTTATGAAGATTCTAAACTTACCAGTTAAACTGCACTTCCATTAATATTATTGATTAATTATATTAATTTACACCGTGAAACTACCAGATTCAACTTAACAGAAACTTGGAGATGCCACATTATAGCTTAGCAGAAGGCTGATACCTACCACATTTAAGACTAATGTAATCGTGACGTAGTGGAGATAACCCATTTTATTTTAGCTGTTATAGAGGCATTTACCACGTTTTAGCTAAGGAATATGGTGTAGAATGGTAAAGTACAGCGACTGGTGGCCACATCTCTATTTAGAAAAAAAATTTAAGCTAAGCACGGCAGTATAAATAATAATAAAAAATAATATCATAACTAAAAATAAATTAATAGTGTTTGCAAAGTGTTCAATTTTTTCATAACTATGTCCGTTAAAGGGTTAACTAACTAAACAAAATTTCGTTTTACAAAACTCGCGATGAACCGGCCTGACGATGAAACGGCCGACGCTGAAGCAACCTGCCGATGGAACGGCCACGATGAAACGTCATAGACCGAATAAACCTACCTCAAATTCCTCCCGAATTCTACAGTTGTTCCATATTCGGGAATCGTGTGTGCTACCTCTCCACCTGACAACAATATCGGTGATGCGGGTAGTAGCGTCATATATAATCTGTACAATAAAATTATATAGTGCGATGCATTTACTACAGTACACATGCAAAATAGTTGCACATTTAGAGAATAAAAACCCTTCCGGTTACAGTACAGTAAGGGCTGATTACCATGGGGGTTTTTATTTTAATATGCGTACAATCAACGCAACCTACAACACCGGGGAAGCCAGCGATGTTAAAAAATGCTTCCTTTGTAGGCTGGAGTTGCTTTGGCCATTTTACGAAGTGGTCGAGCTTACTTGCAATAGCACGAGACACTTTAGCAGTTACCCTAGAAGCTAATGGTTGACTAATGCCATGCAAATCACCTAAAAAAAGCAAAAGTTAATCTCATCAGCCATGTTGTAAGGTTAGTTTGGTTTTTCAAGCTTAAAAACTTTGGTACGTCGAGTTCGGTTTCCCGGTACACTGTATGTTGAATTTTAACTGATATTTTAAGAGTAAACTGCTATTCCATTGTAAACAAACCATGACATGTGTATTATTTGACAACTGCGCATGACGTAGAACACAGAACACTCTTAGGGCCTTTTCACACAGAGCCACCGGTGTTAGACACCAGTGTCGGACATCAGTGTTTTGATAGTCGCGAATGCTAGCCACTAGTACGCGACAGTGTCAACTACCGTTACCCCTCCAAAATTTTATTGCTGCACATGTGCATTGCACGCTATTTAAAAATAATAATTTTATCGGTACTGAAATGGATTCGGTAGATGATAACGCATTAATACTGCTCGCAATGATAATACGTAAACGCGTAAAGAGAAAAAAGTTAAAAGATTAAACAGGAGCATGTGGGTACATCCGATTTTGGCTGAGCGGCATATAAAAGGAATGTTTCATACCCTGTATGGCGATTTGCGGAAAGATAACACTAAATTTTTTCAATATTTTCGTATGTCACTTACTTTGTTTGACGAACTACTGGGTATAGTGGAACGTGAGAAAGGCCATTTCTCCAGTGGGGAGGCTTGCAGTAACAATACGATAAGAATAGTTTTTTTAAATCATTTATTTGAACTGCTAGTAAACTACATATTTCTATAAAACAAAACTAAACGGCTTTTGTTGTTTAATAAACATAGGTAATACACACTATAAAATCAATACAGAGAATTTTGATTCCCACCACTGAGAACTCGGAAACTGTAAAATTCAAATTTGAGACATTTTATTATTCAAACTTATACTTAAGAAAAGTCCACAAAAGTGGTGTCAGAAGTAGCACTACAGTTAGAAGCTGCTGGTGAGGGTGTATATTCGTAAGGACGCTGGTTACTACGAATGGGGTTTCGTGGATATAATTGCGTATATACTGGGTTGTAATCACTTGCAGTCGGCACAGGAGCAATATGTTGTACAATTCATTTTGTGGGCGAGATCTTGCTCTTCGAAGAACGTCCATTAGTTCACATTTAACGTTAAATCTCAAATTCTCCGGTATTTTTTTAAATTCTGGTACCAAAGATAACATGAACATGGTATCTTCATCCTTCTGTGATACATTTTCTTGTCCTTTCGATAGTTTTTCTTTGATAACTTTTAATATTTCTTGTTCTAGCTCTACTTCTGTTTTATTGCAGTTAGGTTTGCGTCTTTTCTGTCTTATAACTGGAGTGCCCATTTCTTGTATATCCTCTGTTCCTTTAAAGTTGGCATCTACTTCATTAGTCAACTCGTCCTCATCTTGTATATTATCTTGCCTTAGGGTGACCAGAAAACTTGGAACAAAAAAGAGTACATTTTTAAAAAGTGTGGAGAGATACTCACCGGGGGGCCAGGTCCAGGTAGAAGGGGGGTCCGGAAAATTTTGAAATTTTTGAGTTCAAATACACAGTTTCAACTCCTCCAATTGACTGTATTTTTGCCACTGATTATCTAATTTAAGCTCCAGAAAACATGAAAAATAACACATAAAAATAACAAGAGGTGAAAAAAAAAACAAATAATATTTTTAGGGTAATAACAATATTTTAATAATGGCAAAGATTACATTGTATGAATAAAAAATAATTGAAATTCATGTCTGATATTTTTCGGGGCTCTTCACCTTCTGTAACAACTGCTTATCTTCTTTTATGGTGTTGCAAAATTGGTCGCAAGTGAGCCCGACGTTTACTTTTACTTTCATTACACTCTCCAGTGTACTAACTTTTAGTTGTGATTTCTCTTTGGTCCAGTATTGGCCCGAGATGCTGAATATTCGTTCGCATTCAGCATTTGTCCCTGGTAGAGTGAAAATAAATGCTACCAACTTTTCTAGCAGGAGTGGTTTCATTTCTCTATTTGCCCTATTCGTACCTTCCAGGACAGTTCTCCATCTGACAATTAAAGGGACGGAATCCTCTTCCCCCTTTTCTAGATTTATATCTAAGCAGGCTCTTATGCAACAGTAAGAATCAAAAATGTCATTGTCACTTATGGCAGGCATTGGTAGTGACTTGGTTGCATTAATAAAGAACATATATGATTCTTGGAATTCTTCATGTGGGAATTTTTCTTTGAGCATAAGGTGTTTCATCTTCGTTGCTTCATTGCAAAACCTGTTCGCCCAATTTTCTAAATAAGCTATTATTTCAGTATAAAATCTCACCACTACTGAAATAACATATTGTCTCTCTATTGATCCCTCACCTTCAAGCTTCTTCAAAGCTTTTTCAGCCATGAATGGTATGAAGACGTTTTCAAGCCTGTTTTTATATTTAGAAAGTAAGTTATAAAACTCAGTTGATACTTCCACAGCACTTATACTACTTCCTTCGATAATTTTCACAGTTTCGTGAAATAAATTTTCATCACTAAGAAAATATGATTTCAATGGTTCAAACATTGCAAGTATTCTGTCTACACTAGGTGACAAAGACAACCATCGCGTCTTGGAATGTGATAGCACCATTTTAAATTGACAACCAATAAAATTACAAAACTCTTTGAATGTTTCTGTTCGAACAGTGAAGATGTTAAAATGATGGTAAATTTTAAACATAATATTGTCGATATCTACTGGAATTATCTTTGAAGTTGCTGCAGAAAGTGCATTGTGTACTATATGAGCAGCACATCCTATTGTTAGCACATCTCTCTGTAAAGTGTTCACAAGTTTTGCATGAACATTACCAGATGTTTTTTTAGACGATAGGCCACCAAAATTCACTGCCGCATTATCTGCAGAAAATCCAATTATTTTATCCTGTAAATTGTAGAAATGTATGCCGTCTACAATTACCGTGGTTATTGTTTCAGCTGTTTCATTTGGTAGACTGTAAATTTTCAAAATACAGGTCTTAATTTCTATTCCAGGATTAAAAATGCAGTATCTTACTAACACAGTTAAAAGTTTAGTATTTTTGTGGTTCGATGCCTCACATGATACTACAACAAAGCTTGCTTTCTGCAAATCTCTTTTCAATCTATCTTCCAACCAATTATAGATCACATTAGTAACAAGACTCTCTGACTTTGTTCTTCCACAGGTTATCTTACGATCACATGCTTTTCTCAATAAATTCGAAGTGCAATCCATATCCCTAAACGAATGGTCATGTTTAACATTATGGTATGACCACGTAAGTTCAATAACAGTAAGTTTAGCTTCCTCAGAAGTTAAGTCCTTGCGACGAAAATATGACTCTAACTTCTGTTTTGTAGACGGCAAACACATACGAGTAATTAAACCACGGGAAAGTGTATCCCTTTTCTATAATTATAAACATTACTTTTAAATTCTTTTACTGGCAGTACGTGACGCCAACTATCGGTTTATTTATGTGGATATTGGTGCTTATGAAAAATCATCAGATTCGACCATCTACAAAAACTCGATTCTATACAAAAAGTTAATGGAAGGCAAACTTAATATATCAAAAGATCGATCATTGCCAGACTCAAATGAACCCAGGCCCTTTGTAATCATTGGAGATGAAGGTTTTGGAATTACTCGATTTTTATTAAGACCCTACGCGGGAAAATTTTTACCAATAAAAAAAAGAGTTTTCAACTATCGTCTATCTAGGGTAAGAAGATATATCGAATGTAGCTTCGGTATCCTGGCTAATAAATGGCGAATTTTTCATAGGCCCCTCAATGTTGCTTTACCCCTTGCCGAAAATATTGTAAAAGCTTGCTGTGTATTACATAATTTTGTACGCGAAAGGGATGGATATAATTTTGAACATACATTAACTGTCGAAGGGTTTGATGATATGCCAACAGATTCAACACAAGGAGGTAGAACAGCCAATACCATTCGCGATCATTTTGCTAATTATTTTATGAATGAAGGACAGCTGCCGTGGCAATTGAATAAAATTTAGAATATCTAAATATGTTTGCTAATTATTATGTATATCCATATAACGTTGGTAAATATACAAAGAATATTACATACCAATTTTGTTTTGTTCCGCTGGCGAAAGTTCGTCAAATTTATCATTAACTTTGATCATTACATGTTGCCAGGCATTTTTCTTGGCAGTTTTGTCTGAATATTCGTCCATTGAACTATCCCAAATGGCGGGCTCCTGTTCAACGGCACTTATGAAATCTTCCGTATTCATTTCATCAGCCATATTATCCCGCGGAAGTTTGCACAGGAATGAACGCATTTTATAAAACATATACAGAAAGCACGTGTTCAGTTCAGGCCGCTTGACCGCCGCGGTGTCTCGTGTGTAAGCAACAATTTAAAACAATGTTTTGCTAGCTCGACCACTTGTGTCGGTGGTTCAAATTGTGGCGAGGGCGAACACTCTTCAGCCACCGCTGGACGACCAGACACGGAAAAATCTACGGTTGCATGTTGTGTGTAGGATCGTATTAAAAACAATGGTTTGCTAAACTCGGCCACCGGTGTCCGACACTGGTGTCAGACAGACACCGGTGTCTCTGTGTGAAAAGGCCCTTATACTTAGAAGTTTTAAGCCGCAAGCGCAGCGCATGTCTCGCAAGATAGTTTTAATATTTTTAAATGTAAAATTGTACTTACCAAGTTCTAGCTGGTAACAACCCTTCGCAAAGTACCTCAATGTGATGAGTACTTGTAAGTGGGGCGAAATATCGTTTTTGCGACAAGTTATTGGATATAAAAAGGTCTTCCACTAACTCAACCACAAAATAAACGGCTTCTTTGGTTAGGCGGTACCTATTGCGAAATTCGCGGTCGTTGTACTCTTCAAAGGGATTTACGCGGCCGCGACTAGCCCTCGAAGTAATAATACCACCTCGAATTTTGCGTACGGCAGCAATATCTTCCAAATCGCACACAAAACCAGCCATGTTAAAATTTAATCACGACTTTAAAGACGGCCCCTACCGTGTTTAACAGTTATTATAATAACGCCGTGATTAGCGCTAAACATGAGATCCAGAATAGGGTTATGATTAAAAGTCGTGTTTAAAAATTTAGCAACGGTGTTGCTAAAATAAACATGAGATCAGAATACGGCCCATTGTGCTGGGTGCCCAAGGGATATTCTAGCTAGTAGTATTATCACGTGCCTGTTACGTGCTAATTATTTGAAATTTATTAAACCTATATCTGTAGGGGTTAATAGATGAAGTGTCAAACTAGTTAGGGGGGATTGAGGACATTTTTAATTAAGAAAAAATATGAAACCCACGTTTTTTCAAACAGCATTTTAGGACATACGTTTATATGAACTTTTCGACTTACAATTGGATCAGGAATGCCACCTTAAAATAAGTACATAACATTAAGTAACACCCTGTATATATACACTGTCCGGCAAAATTAACGCATAATCTAAAAGACCAGGATATTTTTCAATAAAATGTAGTACAACTTGTAGCTAGCTAAAAATTTCAATTAGAGGTTTCAAAAACATCAAAGTAGCCATCTGTTAGAATTGTTTCTGTTACTGAAAAACAATCGCGGGCTTATTGCATCGTGTTTTTATACTGTCTTACAGTGAATGCGTTTCAGTATATTGGCATTTTGACTTTTTACACTGAAAATCTTTGATCTTCGGCCGTTGAGTAATCTTTGCCATTTTTCGTCATTATTAGTTTCGGATTTTACTGTTGGCTTGATAATTATGCCAGTTTTAAGTCGTGATAATACAGTTAAAGCAACCACATTGCTGGAAGAAGGAAGAACTCAACAGTATGTTGCAATACGGCTGCGATCCATCAGTCAACAATCTTGCGACTTCATAGGCGTCTAAGAGAGACTGGTAGCGTCGGCAGAAGACGAGGACAGGGCCGCAAGGTGGCGACCTCGGCGGTAGATGACCGTTTTTTGCAACTTAATTCTCTGCGAGACCGCACTCTGACGGCTCCAGAGCTTCAGGACAACCTTGAAACCACGCGATGTGTACGAATACGCGAAAGGACAGTGAGGAGAAGGTTAGGAGAAGCAAATCTCAACGCCAGGCGTCCCGCGGTGTGCCCTGTTCTTTTGAGACGACATCGGACCGATCGATTAGCTTTCGCCCGACAGCATGTGAACTGGGGAATAGCGGATTGGGAGAAAGTTCTTTTTACAGACGAGTGCCGATTTTCACAGAAGGGTGCTGATGGACGGCAGAGGGTTTGGAGGAGAACAGGTGAACTCTACGCCGAGTGTGCAATTGTCGAGAGGGACCGCTTTGGAGGTGGCTCTATCATGATTTGGGGAGGCATTTCTTTGAATGCGTATACAGATCTTGTCGCCTTTCATAGAACCAGTGTGACCGCACATTCCTACATCGAAGATGTTCTCCAAGATCATGTGTTGCCATTTGCAGCTGGTATCGAAGGCAACTTTTTGTTAATGCAGGATACTGCTCGTCCTCACGTCGCCGTTGTCACTACTACCTACTTAAATAAAGTTGGAATTAATCGCTGCGTGAGTTGCTGCAAGAAGAATGGGAAAACATAGAGGAAGATTTCGTTCGCAATCTCGTCATGAGCATGCTACGACGTCTCCGATCAATAATACAAGCCCGAGGAGGGCATACAAGATATTAAATCAAGTAAACATTGCCTCTGGTTCCTTTAAATCCGTTGATTTTTCTTGATGGGTTCAATCATAGTTACTACATTTTTCATTAAAAGATGAACGCTGCGGAAGAAGAAGCTGTATACGGGACTATACCTTTTCAACTTCAAATTGAGAATAAACAATTTCAAATTGGGAATAAACACATTAAAATTGGGACTAAACAATTTCAAATTGGGAATAAACAATTTCAAAATGAAATAAACAATTTCAAATTGGGAATAAGCAACTGCAAATTGAGAATAAACACAATCAATTTGGTACTAACCAACTAAGCAACTTCAAATTGGCACTAAACAATTTCAGATTGAGAAAAAGGGTTTGGAAAACGACAATTGCATGGTTGTGACAGAATTAATTGTCAGTTGTTCCTGGTGTTATAATAAGTATTATAATATAAAAAAAAATTAACGCCGTACATCAAGAAAGTTGCGCCTTTCGGATGCCAGAAGCCAATAAGTTTGTTAGGCAGTGCCTCCGCAATGCTCAGGAAATGTAGCAGTCAGCAGTAGTGTTGGTAATCGACAACGCTCCTTGACATGCCTCAGTCGAAGAAGTATTTCAAATTTCAACAAGATGAATTTAACGAACACCGTTTGTTGAGGCTTGCGCCGTATAGTCCGATGTTTAACCTAATTGAAGCTGCTTGGTCAGCCCTTAAAGCTGGCGTGAAAACTGTCCTAGCAGCTCAACTGCCCCACATCATAGCCGCTCAAGAAAACAGACCATATACCTATCCTCAAGACAGGGCAAACATCACACAAGCTTAATATCGCTTACGGCGGCCGGAAGAAATAATTAGGCCGAATATTGACCAAAATTACCGTCGTGAATTGTGCAAGATATGTTTCACACATTCAAATCTTCATTCCCGACGCTCTGAATCTGGCAGACATGGTCTTTTGAATAAATAACATTTGAGCTATAATACTCATAATGTAATATGTAGTTAATAATAATACCCATAATCAGTTATTAAATAAATGTTATAATATATATTATATGAAATTGTTTAGTGCCAATTTGAAGTTGCTTAGTACCAAATTGATTGTGTTTATTCTCAATTTGCAGTTGCTTATTCCCAATTTGAAATTGTTTATTTCATTTTGAAATTGTTTACTCCCAATTTGAAATTGTTTATTCCCAATTTGAATGTGTTTATTCCCAATTTGAAATTGTTTATTCTCAATTTGAAGTTGAAAAGGTATAGTTATACAGTTTAGTTGTTTTAAGTCACCCTCTGTTGTTTGACATATTTCAATAGCTGTTAATCAGAATTGTTCAATAAAATATTATGTTATATAAAATTATGCGTTAATTTTGCCGGTCAGTGTACATAAACACATTTTATTAATACTTAATGTTGAAGGAAAATACTTTTTCTGAGACTCTTTCCTACAGTACCTAGTGACTCTCTATAGTTTCAAATATATTAATCTGTTGCCCTACAGTGTCTTTAATAGAATCTGGTAACATTGAGTTGCATTGAGCGCTTCCTCTTCTATGGATTCTACTGCAGTTCTTACACATGCTAATTTTTTTGGCAACTGTCTTCACAATTTGGTGACTTATTCCAAATGTGTTAAGAAAAAGCGTTTGACATACCTTTATTCTATTCTCTTGTTCTTCGTCTGGCAAGTGATAATAGTAAGTAAACATACGACGGCTCCCTTTGACCTCAAACTCGTCCTCATTTGTGTTGTTGTGGTTTGCTACATGAGTATCATCTTGCTGTAAAGTCTTCCCAGTGGATGAACTAATTTCTTTATTAAAAACGCGTTGACGTATACGGCTTTTTGTTTTAATATCTACCAATCGCGCAATCAAATTGCCGATTTATGTCGCCTAAACTCCAGTATTCATTAAAAATTTTGTTTTTTTTTATTACTATACTTTAGGCGACACTTTTTATCACAAGGAAGGCCTAACACTCTGGCGGCAACTGATTTTTTATTCTATAAGGTTTTCCTGTATTTCTCAGTTTCTTTATTTTATTTCTACGCCATTCTGCAGAGTTCCGTATCCTTTTTCGAGAAACTTTTTTGTTTTCATTGTTGCCTGCTACTGTATTATTGTTATGGGTTTCATTTTCGTGTTGGTTAATTATTTCTGTGCTCAGTTCTGCTACATTCATGTCAGACTCACCACTACTATCAATTTCGTTATTAGGGTAATAGTCCTGGCCATTTTCGTTATCCGATGTATGATATGAATCAGTGTCAAATGGTCCAGATTCAATAAGCTCTTGCAAAACACCATGGCTGTAATGATGGGCATTGATCTCGCTGTCAACATTTTGTTGCTCAGGCTGAAAATACGTCTTCAATTCCATTATGACATTGTGTGTAGTTTCAAATCGAAAATCGTTTATCAGCTATAATGTCCCGAGCACATTGATAATTACGAAATAATTTTATGACAGTTACCGAAAGCACATTGCTTGGTAACCGCGCGACGCCGAAGGCAGAGGGGTGTTACCTAAAAGCAACGTGCTCGAGGAAGTTGTGATAAAATTATAAGTTATTTATCAATGATCGAGGGATATTCGGTGAGAATTTTTTTTGCAATTTTAATTAAATTTACGAAGAATTTGACAGAATTTTTATATGTATACTATCGCCCAATAGATGTCAGTAGTAGCTATGAATATGTTCAGCGTGAAGTGTGCAACGATAATGAGATTGACACAAGGAGAAGAAGACAAGTCAAAGGCACGCTCAGTTTTATAATGCAGACGTTTAATAAAATGATATTTTATAACATTTAATTTATAATCGTGTTTTATTGTGAGTGTATATTGGTGTATTTGTAGTAAATTATTTATTAAAAACACATTTATTAAAAGTACAGCTAGTAAAATTTAATGTAGATGCAGAAGACTGTACAGGTATTGCCACTCATATTATTAATTATTGTATTATGGTGTTCTTGGTCTATGTTTAAATAGGGTTTTATAGAATTCTGATTATTATGGCCCGTAATTGTTAATAATTACTGTTTTTCAACTCCACTTTTGGCCAACAGACTAACTGCAGTCGCTCTATTGGAATGGTTTGTAATTTTCTTCTTCTTTATATCAAGGCGAATTACTTCCGCAAAAGATTTTGTTCACTCATTAGTAGTATTTCTGCCCAGAGGCATTTTGAAATATGGCACTTTTGAACTGGTCAATTAGCAGCAAATTGAATTCATTTTAGTACTTTTCTTGTAATAATTTGCTTGTTATATTCCATATAGTTTTAATAGTAGCTTCCTTAAATTCGGTACCATCACGTTTTCTCATATTTACCACCCAATCCTTCAATGTCAATGCGAGCTCATTCACAGTACGATGTCCATCTAGTTTATATTTCCTGGTGTCGCAAAAGTCATAAATGTTTTCCATACGTACTCTTTACTTTGTACGGTATTTTTGGGGGTATTTTCTTCAATAATTTTATTAATTGAATCGCTGACATACCGTGAAAACGACATTTTAAATTATAACAATTAATATTTAATTATCTGTTAAAAACTGTTTGTTACTTAGCAACTTAATCTGATCACGTGGGCGAAAGTAATCAATCAGAACAACATTACACTGATTATTCAACTCGTATGGCATCTGTGAAAAATCGACCAATCAAAATGCAAGATTTGACGTTTTTGAGCCAATCAAAACGAATTGTATCGACAATTTTTTCTAATGAAAATTTCACTAGTGATACGAAGCGACAATTGTTTGAAAACGGTTTACTGCTAGTTATATCCCACAGAGAACAATTTTCATGTAAACAAACTTGAATGTGAACTAATTTATGAAAAATGATTCAATGGAAATGATTTTTTTTTTTCGTTGAATAGTCCCTCAAATACCATTCGTGGTCAAAGAATTGTAGAATAGTTTTGCTGTAAAATCACTCATGTTCCTTGTGATTGCTACGCACTCGTGATATTCATATTCAAGCACAAGGAACATTCGTGATGTTACAGCAAAAAAATAATCGACAATTCTTTGACCACTTGTGGTATTGTAAGTGGAAATTTCATAGATCTGTCAAAATCACCTAAACAACCAATCACATTCTACATGTGAAATTATTTTAACCAATCAACATTCAACAAAATCTGATTACTCAATAATTTTTCTTATCAAAAAATTATCGATATTGCATATACGCAACTGCTAATAACTATTTGACAATTAAGTCCTGGTGTAAGCTTTTTTATTTGCCTAAATCAATTTCTTCCAAAGAATCTGCCCCAAAACGTGACATAATTCCAAACCACATTCACATTTGATAAAAAAATCACAAAAAATAGTAAAATTGTTAGTTTATCTTGGTTCCCGTTTAATATTTAGATTTATGAAATTTTCTTACCAAATATAATACGTGCATAAAAATTATTTATAATTTTAGATAAATTTTCACTCAAGCAAGTTGAGGCAGAAAAAAGCACTTATGCACTTCGTGCATTCGTGCTTCCTTCAGCCCAACTTGCTTTCGTGCACATTTCCCTAAAATTATCGATTATGTTTTATGCACTTATTATATTAAGAATGATAATATAATTTCCCGGTGACGCTAGCAACAGTAATATCACAAGTGACTAGAATTTTACCGGCAATATTTTTGCCGTCATGAACACGACTGCTTGTTTCGACGATTTTCTAAAGCAACAAGCAAGAGTGATCATGACGGCAAAAGTTGCCTGTAAAATTTTAGTCACGAATGGTATTCGGCATGACAATTTCTCGAATTATAATGAAATTACTGAAATACTTGTCACTCAAAAAATTTGGACAGACATTGTCTCTAAGCAACGAGAAAAATTTCACTAGTAGTGAAATTATCAGTGTAATTCGATTTTTATTGGTTCAATTCACCAATGTACTGTGATTTCATTGGATGACAGATTATGAGTGGAATTGTCAATGTAATGTTCTTCTGATTGGTTACTTTCGCACACGTGATCAGAAATTCAGGAATTGAATTGGATCATTTTTTACCCAAAAAATTTTCATTGTAACTGTTTCATTGGGAACAAATTGTCGCATAGGTAAACCATAATAACTATTGACTTCCTCTAGTAAATTCAACATGTTACTGCTACCTACTTTCTTGTATAACACCCTGTGGAATTGCTAAACCATACTCGCTGTTGCACTTTTGTAACAAATTTGATCCATTCTCACTTGTAGATCCACTTCTAACTGTACAAGAAAAGTAAAAATAATGGATTGCGTTTACATAACCTCACTTACATTTAATGTACTTTTTGTAATCTTCAACAACTATATTAGTTGCAATAGTAGCAATAAACATAACTTACCATCTAACTCATTGATAGAAAGCTGATTTACTATCCTTCTCCCTCTTGTTTCATAGTTTTCAATAAAAATATAGATAACAAAATCACTATAACAACAAAGCGACACACCCAACTGAAGATACGACGTTACTACTGTACAGCAGATCTATCCTATGTCCACTACCACTACACGCATAATTTTATAAACCACTGCCAAAGTATCTTATGTTCTATAAAATGTACTTAGGCTAGTTCTGCATTAACGTTCGCCGTTTGTTGTAAGATAGGATATTTTGGTTCTAAACAGTTTAAAATTTTTTAAATTAAACAGGAGTTGGGGTACTTCTGCAGTGAAAGCAACTGACCATGTGGCACTATTCTACAGTATCATCTCAAATATGCTAAAAATGGACTTAGGATAGTTCTGCACCAAACCGACGAGATAAGGATCGAAAGAAACGTTTAATAACACAATAAAAAACAAAATATATTCTGACAGCGATAAGCAATACATATTTTTAATGGGAATAAAAATAAGCTGCTATTTTAGTCTGCGTAATAATAATAATAATAATAATTTTTATTTACGGTATTATACCATTTACAAAATACAGTTAAGCAAGCGGAAAAAATAATATTTCAATAAGGGCAAAAACAACAAAAAAAACTACATATAAAGCTATAAATAAATAACTAACGCACTATAATAATAAAATGTATAACTAATGAACAAAATATTACGTGAAATTACATGCTGAGGAATTGTTTTGCCTCTTTTTTAAAAACAGTAAGTGGTACATCAAACATATTAATACTACTGCATGATTTATTAACAATACTAATTGCCCTACTTAGAGGGCAATTTGCACCATAAGTAGTTCTATGAAAGTAAGGTTCTAACAACATAGGCATTCTAGTACTAATGTGAGGTATGCGTAAACAGAAGGTTTCTAAAATGTCAGGGCAAGGAATTACACCGTTTAGAATTTTATACGCCAAACATAGTTCAAAATAGTTTCTGCGTACATGTAGTGGGCTAAAACCGAAATACTGCAAAAGCAAAAAATAATCTCTCTCATGATAGGTTATATTAGCTTTAAAGCAAAGAGTTTTTACAACTTTCTTTTGAACGTTTTCAATTCTAGAAATATGAGTATTATATACAGGAGCCCATATAATGCAATTATAGTCTAATATAGACCTAACTAAAGCTGTGTACAGAACTATAGTACTTCTTACATTTTTGAAATTATGTGTAATACGCTTAATGAAACCTGACATGCGCAAAGCCCTTGAAACAATATAATCTATATGATCAGAAAACGATAAGCAACTATCATATATCACTCCCAGGTCTTTAATAGTTTGACATACTTCGAGTGGTTCACCATTAATGCTATACTTGGGTACAGTTTCTACAAGTTTCTTGCTAAATCTTATACATTTGCACTTTTTAATATTTAGTTGCATATCATTATCTTCACACCATGAATATAAATTGAGGAGATCCTGCCGAAGGGCTATGCAATCAAACGTAGAACAAATCTTTCTATATATCTTGAGGTCATCGGCAAATAGGAGAAATTTAGATGAAATATTATTTGCTACATCATTTATAAAGATGGAGAATAGTATTGGTCCAAGATGAGACCCTTGTGGAACCCCTGACGTGACAATAAATTCAAATGAATTGTAATTATTCACCTTAACCAATTGTGATCTGCCAGTGATGAACGATGTCACCCATGACAGTAAAGGTTCCAAAATCCCATATGCTTTCAATTTGGTTATTAGCAGCTTATGATTTACTCTATCAAAAGCCTTGCTGAAATCGGTATAGATAACGTCAACTACCATACCTTCTTCTAACGACCCACTGATATAATTAGTATAGGAAAATAAATTAGTAGAAGTACTACGGCCTGGATAAAAACCATGTTGTTCGTCGATTATTATATTTTTAAAAACTGACTGAAATTTGCTGCTAACAAGTTTGTCCAACATTTTTGGTATGGCTGACTGAATACTAATAGGTCTGTAGTTGCTCACATCACTGTGGTCACCGCTTTTAAATATGGGTATGATAAAAGTGCGTTTCCATGTAGAAGGAAATACTGCACTACTTAAAGACATATTGAAAAGCTTAAACAAAGGTTGTAATAATGTAGACGAAGATTTTTTTAGAAAATCAGGAGGTAATCCATCTGGACCAGAACCTTTATTTATATCTAAATTATTTATACATTTAGATATATCGTCTCGACTTAAAGTAATTGATGAGAAATTTATAGATGACTTACTTTCAAAATCAGAGTTTCGATTGTCGTTAATTGTATATACAGAACGAAAGTACCCACAGAAAAGATTAGCCACGTCAACCCCTGCTGGCTTAAGTTCAAACACGACTAAAATGAAATGCAAATGCATCATAAACAACCATCCGACCGACCCAGCTGTGTCACAGAGGGGAATCCGCTACATACATCGGCGACTAACCGTCGCCTAGAACTGTTTACGTTATCGTACTGTACAGGTTGTTTTGCGTTATCGGGCGTTCCATTTGATCCATAGTATGAATCTTGTGTTTACATTAGCGCGATGTTTCCATTATCCGGTGTTTACGTTATCGAGCGTCTGCTGTATATATTTTTCAAATAATTGTTACTGACTTACTTACACAGCCGCACTACAACCGTGCCGCCTTAGCCTTCCCTAGCTTTGCTCTCCATCTCCTCCTGTTTATCGCCAACCTTTTCCAAAAAAATTTAAAAAATAACATCTCCCAATTATCTCAAAAATTAATTGATTTCAAATTAAGACAGCCAAATTGGGAGGTTAAAAATATTTTTTTTAATCCAAATTTTAACCACAAACACCCAACAATTAAAAATCCCCCAAAATTTTCCGAAATCTCGACAACTTTCTAGGACAGCCATATTGGGAGATTAATAAAACCCCAATTTTCTCCAAAAACTCCATTAATACTCTCCAAATAATAAAGAAAGCAAACAAAATATCATCTCCCAATTATCTAAAATTAATGACTTTCAAGTTAGGACAGCAAAATTGGGAGATTGAAAAAAACTCTAAAATTGGGTATAAATAAATATTCATTTTTAAACTAATATACTCTATACAGATGCAGCTTAACATAAAAAATATCATCTCTCAATCAAACATACTAGGACAATCTTATTGGGAGATTAAAAAACTTAAAAAAATATTAAAAACACATGAAACATGGACGTAACTTTTATCTTTTGGACATTTACTATGAATGCTTATTTACAAAAATTAGCTCAATAGTACATATTATATTTATAAACATCAAACGAGGTGAAAAACATCAAAAAAGTAGAAATCAAAACGGTACAAAACAAAGGCTCCGGATATACCATACATTACAATGTAGTAAAGTAATGAATTAACAAAAGAACTCTGTGTCTTCAATGTCAATTCCAAATTGCGGAGAAGAAGCCAAACGGGTTTCTAAGCCTCTCTCAAAAATTCAATCAACGTTTGTGTAGTCTTGGGCTTTAGCGTCAGGCCTTGCTGGAAAACATTGTAAATGACACAGTCGCGCAAAATGTCCACATGAAAGTCCCCCATGCTGATCATACCCTGTTGTTGTGGGGTCTTTGGCGATCTCAATTGTAAAAATTCCAGAAGATCGAAGTTGTCTTTGTTGTAGTTGGCAACTACATCATCATAGTAACCCATCTTGGCTATAGCAAAGGTTGGAACTGAAAAAGAAAAAAAATTATAAAATAGGTACTCCAGGAAAAACAGACAGTATAATATGGAGGTGGTAGTTGCGCTACCGATATTGTATCAATATTTGTATTATGTCACTCTATTACAAGTTTTTTTTTTATTTGGGGTTGCAACCCCTGAACCAAAACAATTTCAATGAACTTATTTAATTTTCCAGAATTTATTTCCTTGCGTAATTTCAGTGAAATTAGTTTTTAAGAGCCATTGTAGTCATTGTAGTTTGTATAAATTCTTATATTTGTAACATTGTTATAGTTTTGCTGTTTTACAGTTTTATTATTATTTAATGATAAAATATTACCCACGTTGACCTTTGTTAAGACATGAAGACTTTAAATGGTACTATGAAGAGTACAAAGTTAATTCTGATTTGATATTATTTTATTTTTCAAGAAACCAATCGGGCTTAATGTGATGTCATTATGAGTACATGTAACTCGAGAACAAATGGGAACATTTGGGAATAATCGGTAACATTTGAGAATAAAAAGATAATAAACTAAAATAAATATTAATAAACATAATTAATACCTATAGATTAATAATGAAGCAAAATGAAGATAAGGTTGTGATACAATATTACAAACCACCAAAGAGGTATCAATCTGATTTACAAATATTAAAGAATAGCTATAAATCCTTCTCACAAGATAAAAAAAAAATGAATGTACCCAAGAATAATAATGAAATCTCACAAATGCGAAATCGTAATTATGCAATTGAATATTTAAACTTGACCATAAATAAAAAGTTAACAAAGACAGATTTTTGTAAAAATAATAGCATTTCAATAAATTCCCTCAACAAGGGTCTTGAATCATTAGGTGTTAAGGGTAGGGAATTTGATGGCAAGATCAGCGCCGAAATCACTGGGTATTTTATTATAAATTTTTCTGCATTTATTTAAGAAGGTGTGCTGATGGGACTGATATAGATTTTATTCGAAAAAATACATTCTAGATACTTTAAAAAAAATAACAAATAGCAGCCTTCTAAGTACAGTTTTTGTTGCCAAATACACCCATAACAAAGCACATGGATGAATTTTAAACTATAACAGACCGGTCTTCTTTAATAAATAAATCAAATAGTATAAAGTAAATTAGGATTGATCCAATGTTCTGACTGTTAATCGACGAAACTTGTCTCATAAGCTCTGTATAAAATTAAAATAGCCGCCATGTTTACTTTTAGAAGTGAGCAAGCAGTGTAATAAATCTACAATAGATGGCGCTTAGCTAAAATCTGAAAGAAAAGACAGGAAGCTGCGTTGCCGACCAAACCCGTGTTTATTCCAACAAAGATAAACAATGCCCGGCTTCTCAGAAATGATTTAAATGATCCCTTCGAAAATGTGTCTAGTTTCTAACTTTCTATGAAAGTCGGCAAATTTAAGAAAGCAGGTTTAGTAAACAATTTCTGGGAACTCTGTAAATAGATATCCATTTATATTTTTTAAAGAACATTGAAACTGAATAATATGTCGTTCAATGAATAGGTTACGTTCTTTTACCTGGGTATAAATCAGCCGGTTATAGTATACTTGCAGTTTGTACTTTTGTATTTAGGTACATAATAATAAACATATGGTTTACCTGAACTTTTCAGCACTTTTCTGAAGTTTGCTTAATCCACAAAATGCATCCGGAACGAAACGGCATAGCAAAATATTTAGTTACACAGCAACACAATTTCTCGGTTCTAGAAATAAATTATTTTGAAACGAAAAAAGACTAGTGCTGCCAGCTAGACGGCCAAAGTCTTCATAACTTGGAAATTCCCCAATCTTAAGATAAAATCAAAGAAGAAGGATAATGATGAAGGGCACTTAAACACACAGCCAAAGGCGCGCATATCGTCTGTCATGGCGGTTCTGCAATGCCTTTTATATGGGAAATATGGGAATTAATTTTAACATTTCTCGGCGAAAAACATAATTTTCGTTTCCTCGGACACCGGATTTGGATTTTACGCAAAACTATACTAGATTGAAGCAAGTTTTTCTTTAAAAAGTTTTCAGCGCATAAGGATAGTTCTGCACCAAACCGACGAGATAAGGATCCGTGGACAAATAATTGGACAATTGAGGTAGCGAATAACTCATAATTATCATCATTCGAATTTATGCTTTGATTTCATCAATACCGGTATCTTCCCAATTTTTGTAAGGGCCCAGGATCCATATTTATATTGCTTCTTCTTCTTATAACTTCTGCTGCATATGAATTAGCATCATCAACAATCATTTGAAGTATGTCGTTATCTAATATACTTTGAAAAATAATCTATTTCTTTGGCCTGTTTATCAAAGTCTTGGATGGAATGAGATTTTCTTTTAAAATCAAGCATAAGTTCATCGATTTAGTCTGTATTTTGACTCCAGCATTCGTAGTCAACTTCTTCTCCACTATCCTCTTGACTTGGAAGATTGCAAGAAAAGAGGTTCTGGCCGTAAGACACTACCGAATACATTTACATTACGATTAGGATACTGTGTAGATGTTGTAGGGGTGCTGCAAATAGAAGTATATTAGTAGTATCTAAAGACTTTGCTCCTAAAAGTTGTTATTGTTGTTTTGCTTCTTCATTCCCTTCATCTTCGGAGTCAGTTTCATTATCGGGGAGGCTGTAGAAATACTCTAGTGCCGCATTGGCCTGTTTTGTATCATCGAGTTCCCACATTTTCTAAAATGAATGCAAAATGTGATATACATCACAAGAACATTTATTTGGAAAAATGATCCTTGGAAAGGGCACTGGGAAGAATAACACCCACATATAAAACAGGGCATAACAGAAACACAAAACAGTTGTATACGCAATTTCTTGTATACATTACACATAAAAAATGTAAATCACCACGCAAATTTACACACCACCTACGACAGGGTTAACTTGTAGAAAATATTAATCTAGTACTAGTTCTTCAATATGCTACCTCTATTTTGGATAGTACAAGTTTAATTTCCATCTTACCGAGCAATACGTTACTTCTGTTCATAAATTGAGCAGAATGGAAAATCTGGACGTCGAAATTTAAAAAAAACTCTTAACAGATAATAAAAGCTAGCAGTACATTCTTCTACGTGTATGTTACGATGGTAATTACACAACGAGGGTGAACTTTGATCCACTGAGAAGCGTAACTACGCTGCTCTTGTATTGTATTCTTCACGTACAAACTGCAAATTGACTTGCCGAGTATAGGTCCAGAAAAATGCGGTTTATAACGAGTGTTAGAAAATTCGTCTTATCAGAGGGAAAAAAGAAATGTATTCAAAGATTCAAAAAGAAAGAAAAATTTATTCAACACTGTAAACAAACACAAAATCAAATTTAGAAAAATCTAATAAGGTATGGCACCTCCTCTAGCTGTGATAACTGCCTGCCTGCGTGGCTCGGAGCTTATACTATCGACGTCCTCTAGTACCGCCTGCGGGAGTGACATTTAGGTGGCCTTTCAAGTAGTCTAGGCGGGTGTACATAGGTGCTTCTAGGATGTACGGATCGTAGGCTGTGTTACCCGACTCGATGGCACACCTAGCGTAGTGATTGGATAGTAGGGTAATAAGAACCAGATTTTGGCTGTAGATGATGAAAGTTAGTATAGAGATTGACTGCCTGTCCAGGTTGCTCGCTGAGGGAAGCCCCTATCAAAGACTGGAACTTCCTGATCTTTTATTATTTTAAATTATTGGATTAAATACACTTAATCCTTTCAGTCACGCCCCCAGAATTGGTTTTACAAAAATTCCCAAATTTGGCACGCTGATTGAATGTATTTTTTTTTAATGATGTTTAGAACTTGTTAGATTGTCGTATCATTTTTGGTTTTTGAGTTATCTAATGGCCCTCACAGAAGACAATGTGACTTATCGGTATGTCTGATAGTACATGGTCAACAACATCAACACTAATTTTGTTTGTGGATTTTATTTATAAATGTGAAAAAATGGGAGCATTACATTATTCGTAAGAAACAAAAGCTTTACTTAAAAAAATAATATTTCATTCTAAATTGCTCTAGAACTAAAAAGAAGAAAATCACTTTCTGTGGAAATTCAAAAAGCAGTTTCTATCCTTGATGATGCACAAGTGGATCTTGCATTTGGTACAAAACATGTGTTTTATTTTTGCAACCTTCCATTTTGCAACGAGAATTGTCCGTTTTGTCATCATACTGCGGATAATGACCATAACCGTCGTATCGCATTTCTGTAATTGGTATTGTTTCTTTATTTTTTGTTGTTGTAGGACCTGGTTGTTCCTGATCACTTGGTCGCCCTGTTGCTTTCCGCAACATTTTGGCGAAATCCTAGTAGATCAAAAATTCTTTTTTCTGGCAAACCAAGTTTCCGTACATGTTTTCGATTTTCAAGCCAGGCATTTACCAATGCCAAATCGATGGCGTGAGTTATCATTCTTACGGTCCATTTTCCAGAGCGTCTAAAAGATCGATAGATACTCAGTAGGAAATCCACTTTATCTACTCCTCCCATATTACTGTTGTATAGTTATCTGACTCGCATCTGGCCTTGGTACTTCAATAAAAGCTTTTGTATTCTTGTCCCGCCTTTTGCACTTATCCATATCCCACCTTTTGAACTTATCCATATTGTGGCGTAGCCCTTTTTGGGGTAGTTGAGTAGTAAATAATTATCCAGACGATAAGGTTATTCACTTGTTTGGTAGAGACGAAGGTGCTACGTCACGTTTGAATTTGTTAGCTTGGCAGTTACGAGAGGTTAGAAATAACTAGATCAGAATTCAACTAACAGAACACACACCGGCGTATCCAGCTCATGCGTCTGGGGGGGGGGGTAATCCATCGGCTAGGATACTAGATAATTACAACTTTAAGGAGTATAAGGACAAAAATTAAACAACGCTTAAGTAATTACTAAAATTAAATTACTTGCTAGTATTTAGTATTTATTGGTTTACAAAACAAACAAAAAGTAAACAAATCAATCCTAAAATCTAAGTTCTATTTTTTCTTAATAAACTACAAAAAAGACGTTTTTTACAACACAAAGTCTAATTTTCTGTTTTTCGAAAATACAAAACGGTTTATTATAGACTCCGTCTTTACTGTAATATTCTGATGGATGTGTAGCAAGGCTAAACCAACAAGTCGGTCTTGCCCCATAGTACTTCTTAACCATGTGAGTAGGCGCCGTAATGCCGAGAATGTTCTTTCAGGAGTAGCGTTACTGCTAGGTAGTGTTAAACCTATTTGTAACAGGGATTTTATTCGGGGAAATATATTTTTATCGCAGTTTTGATATGCTAGTAAAATGGTTTGATCCAAATTATTTTTTTCCTTTAGACTTGCTAGTAACAGATCAATTTCCCCAGATAACTCGTTTTCAATAAAGCTTTTACTAGAACCTTCAATAGTACTTAAATAGTTTGATAATTCTTTAATATCTCTACTAATCTCAGTTTTAGATTTATTAACCAATATTGAAGGTACTAAAAGACTAAAGTCAAACATTATCATGTTTTCTTCTGAAAACCGAAAAGTTAGGTCATCAATTATGTTATTCAATAAAGGAATATACACCGAAATTCGATAATATTCTTCAGGATTAGCCACAAAAGGATTTGCCCTATTTCTCTGCCTTTGGGTGAGCCTTGGAATGTTTACCTCAAATTCCAAGTCATTACACAATTTTGAAATTTGTTTGAATAATGATTCAAAATTTAAAGTAGCATTTTCTCGTCTCAATTTTAATGTATTTATTATATTAGTGATCAAGTTCTTAGCATATGCCCTATCAAGTAATATTTTTTGTAACTGCCTACTTAGATTAATTGTTACATTTAAAATATTTGACAAACACACTAAACTTACAATAAAGTGGCTAGTACTTATTGCACTTATTAAACACTGAGCTTTTGACGAAGATTCTGGATCTTTAAAACTAGAAATAGTACTTAAAGCATCTACGATGTTTGGCAAACTGCCAAGAAAAATCAAAACTGATTCGTGGCGTTCTACCCATCGCGTTTCGCTAAGCGATTTAAGGTTATGGTTATTCTTCTGCTTTAAAATAAAGTTCCTTTTTGATGAGTTATTAAAAAATGCAACAACCTCTTTGATAATACCGACCGCATTTCTAACATCATGTACATTATTGCACTTAGAAATAGATACATTTAAGGAATGACTCATGCAGTGGCATTTAATGGCATTTGGAAGATTTTGTTTTAACCAAGCCACCGCACCTTTTTGTTCACCTATCATAACATTACACGTATCGGTCCCAATTGCCACACAGAAATTTAAGTCAAACTTATATTTCTCTAGAAACTGTATAACCGTTTTTGCTAGAATTTCTTCTGTAAGGCTAGGTTCCACGATAGAAGAATAAGATCCTGATTCTTCGCCTTCGTAGTTAGAGCGGTAACAATCAATGAACGCAAGAAAACTTTCTTGCGGTTCACCATCTTGAACGTATCTTACGTTCATTGACATTTGAGACGTGTGGTTAATATCGGTCGTCTCATCAAACATGATGCCATAATATTTACTTTTGTTTACATCTGTTACAATTGTTTCAATTATTTCATCCCCTATACAATTGATAAGTTCATTTTGGATTACGTGAAATTTCACGATGAAAAATTTGAAGGAAAGAATAATAACTGCTTTTAGAAGTATCACACCGGCAATTTTAAGAAAAGTAGAACTCTCATTTCAAAGGCGCATAGAGATGTGTGTCAATCAAAATGGGCAACATGTGGATCACTTGTTATAATTTTATCTGTTGAGTTATTTGAAAAACGATTTTAATATTTTAAGATTATCCTTGAATTTTGTACTTATTGCTCAATAAATCGAAAATGGTTACAAATAGCCATAGGGATGTACATACAAAAAATGTTCGTTTTTAGTTTCTACATCATATGGTTGAAAAATATACAGGGTGTTCTATTTGAAAAAATTGAGAAAATTCAATTCAAAAAGTTCTAAATTGAAAAATCATGTTTTGCCACCCTGTATAATTTTTAGGAAGTGAAAATGATTCAAAGACATCGCACAAATGTTTCCTAACTGGTACTTACATAATTTTTTCTTAAAACCCGTAATTGTGACTGTAGTGATTTTTTTAATATGCATCTGCAGATGCCATTATTTGAACAAAAAAAATCACTACATCCAAGTGGTTTGGAGATAGTCAATAATAATATGGGAGTGAAAAGAGTCTAGGAAGAGGCTTCAAAAAATCTTCTTTTATACACAACATTCCATTTAAAAAAAAGTCACTTGACCCTGTAGAATCGTCTTGGCTCACCCTTTATATTCGAAAATAATTTCCGGTTATAGACTTTTTTCTCTAGTTTATTTATGTTTTTTAATCAAATTTCTAGCTATCATAGAACTCGACCTATCGAAGTCGGGCGCACTATTGCCCCACCCTGTATAATAACAAGATATAATATATTACATATAAAATTTAGTAGTTTTTAACTGAACAATTTTTAATTATAATATGATAACATTTATTTATTCTTTTGTAAAAGCGTAAATTGCAATTTATCTCTATGGATTTAAGATCGCGGATGATCTGACATCGCGGGCCGCTTTTCTAGGGTTTGCGGGCCGCATTCGGCACGCGGGCCGCACTTTGGGAACCCCTGCATTAGGGAGTTCAAGAGATAAAAAAAATTTATGTGTTAATGTCAAACCGTTCAGGGGCCTTACTTTAAGGGGATGTACCTCGCTTCCTAATATACAGTAGAATTTAGAGCACTTACTTTTGGAGCACCGTGTATGCTGATGCTATCATCGTAAAAACTAATCTCATAGTTTCAACTACTTTTCTTACCTACCTCTGAGGTGTCATGATTGTGCTTGCTTTGAAACGGCGTTACTTCTAGTGCTTTTCCATCAGCCGATGCCTTGTATCTTACATATACTGGACTTTAAATGTCCAAAACTAACGAATTTTTTCCCACTGCTCTTGAACTTCTTCCCACCGCGATTACATGCATATACAAGTTGATAATATATGAAAGCTTTCTATTGGTCTCACAATTTTACTACTTGCAATAGTATATGCATCTTGTTTTCAAAATGTGGCAAACGTCTTTTCGCCAAGTTCCTCAATCGCTTTCTTTACGTCAACAAATGAGCTGAATCTGGCGCCAACTTTGAACATTTCCGACATGTCGTAACCTAAAAGTAACAGAAACAGAAAGCTAACAAAAACAACACAGACCTAGTATATAAGTATAGGTATAATAATACAATAATACGTACGTAAATGTATACTAATATCCAGATCTTGTAGCACAAATTGAAACCGCAACATCACAACAAACAAGAAATGCGCTAAGCCAACTTTGATCGCAATCGCGACGCAATATAACGGCAATATAATAAAATGCCGTTAATTCTATTAGGGAACTTGTAACGAACGGAGCGAATAAAAAACCGTCAACTGCGGCATCTAAATGACGTCATATGCATTAACGACATTGCAGTGCCACACCGTTTAACGGCCGTTTAAGTACAGCGATTTTTAAAATATTATTAATAGTAAATAACACCTAAATACAACGCGATTTACCTCCTATCACAGCCTGTCAAACAGCTGACACCATGTTATTAATTTTTGTTTTACAAACGACAGGTAGAGCGCAGCACCCACTGTGATTCTTTTACGGAATGTTCTTGGAGCGGTAGATAATGACTATGAGCCTCGATCTCCGCATTTTAACCTATGGCGCATATCAGAAGTTGATGTCCCTCTCAAGGGACAAGGTGACTGATAGGGTTAACACAAAAATTGTGCAGAATAATAAAATAGATCAGAATTGATACACACTCGTACAGAGCATTTGGCTACAACTTGCAGAATACGATTCTATTTGGATAGGGCGTATTCCCGTTTTTATGCAGGGTGAAACAGATGACTTCATCGTATGGCTTCCTTTGTTAACAACAAAATTGGGGGATAGCTAGTCGTAACCCAAATAATGAAGTAAGCTAGCTCTTTGATCAACTCATATTCAATACTATTTTAATATTTCCGGCGTACGTGCCAATACGGGGTACAAAGGATACAAAGAAAATATAGATATATGATAATTATGTAATATACACGTATACCATATTGTAATACAACAATGGATATTTTCCTGGATGTCTTCTCGAGAATTTTCGTTTTCGTGGGCCTCATCTTCATTGCGGAATAGCAAGAGTAAGCAATTGATTCTTCGACTTAACTTGATTCGGTTGGTGATTCGCTGTTTTAACAAGATATCATAGTTTGACTGAGATATGTATATTTTCATTAACTGTTTCTGATAGAAAAACTATCATATTAGAACGACGTGGTTACCACTAAATATTACTAAATAGTAAAATTATAAAAAAAAAGTTATTTGAAATTACTGGCAAATCTGATAATAATTAAATATAAATGTGGTGGTCTATTTAACTAACTACGCCACGTGGGGGTTTATTGCGAGAGGTTTTATAACAAAAACGTTACCTTCAACTAACAATATACGCTTTAGCAAAGTTTATAACACTGTTTACAGAAACAAGTAAAGTTAATAAACAAACATTTAAAATAATAGTATATTTCGTTACAAGTGTCGAAAGTAACAAATATCACGCGAGTGTTTAAAATAGGTATACGAGTGCGGAGCGTAGCGGAGCACGAGTAGATCTATTATAAACACGAGCGGAGATATTTGACTTGCGAGCGAGTTACGAACACTAATTTTCCTGTGACCAAAAAAGAACTAGGTAGGTACATGTCTAGTTTGGAACAATTTATAATTTTATAATAAATACACTAAAAGTAAGAATAATGAACATTTTATTAGTTTTTGGTGTTACTGTTTTTCTCTACATCCATTTTCAGTTACGTTTGTACGTTGCTACTTGACGCAAAAAGTAACAATGGCAGTTCAGATAAAACGACCGTCATTTTTTGTTTTGAACCGGCCGCGGCTTCCTATTATTGGGCAAACTGTACGTTATATTCCTATACGTGTTGCTAACGCACGGGTTCTTCACTTGTTTTGTGAAAGTAAATCGCACAGATGATATTGTCAATTTTCACGCCTGCTTTTTTGTGCGTTAGGAGCGGCTTTCTTATATGGTCGTAGGAAAATATAATATTGCAATGAAAGTAGGGGAGAGTTGTCCAAAATGGGGACGCTAGTGTATTTTTGTTTACCAGCTCTACATACATCAAAATACACAAATGGGACAGTTTTATTAAGATAAAATGAATCATTGACTAACAGAAAACACTAACTTTATAAGATCAAAATTAGGCGTGTGTGATACATTTTTTTTTTGTGAAAGGGTGCAAGTACCCCGTTTTGGACGAACGTTCGGGTAAAACGGGGCCACCATAAGAAACAATAGCGTTTATGGTACGAAAAGTAAATGATTAAATCCTGACACAACTATAAGACATAGTGTTGGTTTCAAAGCAAAAGTAAACCCCACAGGAAAAAATCTAGGGGTGTAAGGTCAGGTGATCGTGCTGGCCAAAAAATACATGCAGTCATATGCAGAATTGCCAGGAGAACCAGAATTTGCAAGAAAAAGTAGGGGTTGCTATTTAAAAAAAATATGATGACGTAATTGCAGCAAAGGGAGGTGGGGATAAAAAAAATTGTAATGTAAAAAAAGATGCGCCATTAAAAACTAAGATTTACGTGTCCGAGGATTTCGACCTCAGATGAACCGAAAACATTTTACTCAGAGTATTCCACAGCCGGCGTTCGCACTGTATGTATATCTTTGGGAGAAATATTGTGTTTTTCCAAAGTTGACTGTAAGAGATCAAAAAATTCGTTAAGGGCAACACGATTAAGCCCCTTTGCTCGAGCCATTGATGTTTAAGCTGTGATCTACGCCATTCGCTTCGGCCAATTGATATGCAAGGTATCGTAGATCAGTCAATGTTAGGCCAAATAGCCTTTCTTCCATTGTATGTATGTGCTGAACTAATTCTTGTTCTTGTTCCTGTGTAAACACACTTTTGTACCTTCCAAGCCCTTTCTGAGCAGCAACCTCAGACGATAAGCCTCGTTCACGAGCATTTTTCACACGCCTTTCAAGCATTGTTTGGAGTACGTTGAAATTTGCAAACGCCTTTCTATAGCCCATGTCTCTATCAAGAACCGCCTGAACAGCTTTTATCATACTTTCTTCGGACCAACTCTGCCTGACCGTCGTCCTTTTGTAGCGGGGTCCCATCATAAGATCTGAAAAAAATGTTTTTTTTTAATTTAGAATACGCTACAGTGTATTCTACACGTACACATGGTAGAATTAAATTATAATTACATCTAAAAATTATAATTTAAGCGGATTTTGTATTTTTATTTACACAGATATAAATTCTACAATCAAGCTTTTCTCTAGTTCGACCATATTTTATTTAGTTATAAGCTAATAATAGGTAGGTAAGCATAATTAAAAGCTTTTTAATACTGTTAAAAAGGTTGTTCAAAACGGGGACGTCCTCATTTTGAACTACCTTGAACGTCCCCGCTTTACCCGACAGCGCAACTTGATAAAAAACATGGTGTGAACCTGTCTTAAGGTTCAGCAAAGTTGCAAACAAATCATGCAAAATAATGCTTAATCTTGTAATAAATGGCCGTACTATTCGCTCAGTTGCCAGAGAAAAAAACTTGTCATTTCAAACACTTGACAGGTATGTTGCAAAGGTCAGGAAGAAAGACGGTGACCAGGAAATTCGAATGACACCACACTATAATGTTCGGCAAGTATTCAGTGATCGGCAAGAAGTAGAGCTATGCGAATATCTCGTAAATTGTTCAATAATGGTCTCCCATATTTAGAGTTTCGCAAATTAGCTTATGAGGTGGCGACTCTAAACAACATTAGTATGCCAAACAACTGGGAAAGAGATGAAATGGCTGGCTTAGACTGGCTTAACCCTTTATAGGGCAAATGATATTGAAACCCAATATTTTGAAAACATGTTTATTATAATGCACTGTAACTACATCAAACGAAATTTTTCAAAAAAAATCAAAATTTTCTGAAATTTTGGGTGGGAAATTATTATCCCAAAGCTCGTTGGCCCCCTATTGGGATAATAGTTTCTCTATTAATTAGAGAAAGCTTACAAAAAATAGTTCTTATTATTTTGAAGTGTGAAATATTGCATAGGGCCATAATATCTTATTATGAACAACTTTTCTTAGTAAAATTTTGCCGTATCATGACCAAAAAGGGTACTTTACCTGAAAAGAAAATAGTTTTCGCTTCAATGTCAAGGCCGACTTGTTTTTCAAAAACTGAAAATATTCTTAAAATTCTCTTCAAACCAAGCAGGGCTTAATTCCACAATCTTAAAATAAAATTCAAAAATTTTTTGTCCAGCGCACCTATTGTAACATCTATCCTGGGACACACTGTATAGGGTGTTCGATTTGAAAATGAAAAGTTAGAGTCACTTCCATTGAAATCATTTAGATGTCAAAATGTGAGGTTTATTAAGTATATAGGATGTTCCAAATTTCAACCAGTTATCTTGAAAACTAGAGGAAAAAAGGGGGGTGTACCACGATCTTGTTACATCCGGTGTATGGTTTTTGTAACCCTCTCCTTCGAGACCGTTTTTCCATATTTATTTTGCAAAGCTCTTTCCCCAGTGCCTTCATAAATACTTTTCTCCCCGAGTACCGTTTAGGATTTTTTTCGGCCCAAGTACCCGTACCTTCCGTGCATATATGCTCGGACGCATTTATCTAGCGCTTTTGCTTTTGTTGTATTGTAATACAATTTAATTTCAGGTTTGTCATCTCTTATGGCCATATCATTATGATGCAGAGATGATATAACTGTAACAACCTTTTTGGTGACCAAAAACCACAGTTTTTGTAATTTCCCAAATTACACCGTTTCTAGGTCTCAAATAGCCCCACTTTACATTGCAGGCCATTAAACAAAATTGGTTTTACACAAAAATCTAAAATTGTGTACGAAAGCTCAACTAACATGTGACAATTTATTGCCAAGATTTCATATACATTGTATTTACCCGTTGGGTTCTGGCTATGAAAGTTTGCACGTTACCAATTTCAGTTAAATTTCTATAGTTCGTTAATAATTTTATTATAAGAACACCTGCTAATAATTCGCTGTAAACCGCCACTGATATTCGCAGTCTAACTTCACTCGACTTGAGATGCACATAATTGGGTGGTTTATAGGGCAACCGTGAAAGGGGCACATACGCCAAACTTAAATCTGAAATTTTCCAAATAGCCCCGATAATATCAACTAGCCCCGTTCTACGGTACATAGCTTACTAAAGATACATTTTCTCGAAAAGTGAATCTAATGTTACGTACAGACGTTGACATTAAAATGTCGACATTTGTGTCCAGATCAGTCTACGGCTTGTTTACATTATGTAGAAAATTATTTTCGAGCGGTATCTAGAGCACTTCAGTAGACTGTGTACACTTTATTTCTTTACACTTCTTTATCGTGTGTTCAGACGGGCATAGGAAATCAGATACTTGATGGCATCTAGTTTTTAATGATGTCACGAAAGAGATGTCGTTTAACAGCCGCAGTGATCATTAAATATATTATAAAAAAACGAAGGAAGAAATGAACGAGAAAATGCCGGGTTAAAGAGTGGATAGCAAAAATGAATACGGAAGGAGCATATTCTAAGTTGTTAGCAGAGCTCAGATATGAAGATTCACAATATTTTAAAAATTTTCTTCGAAAACTTGTCTAACTTTTATTGCAAATTAGTCTTCCTATCAAAAATTTTAACTTAGCTTACTTAAAACTATCGAGAGCTTAACTATCAATAGTTCTCTCAGAGCCGTGTCCATTTAAATACTCCCAAAATTTATGTCGGGAGTGAGTTCGAAACCTTGTGAAAACATGGACCCGCAAAAAATAGCTGTTGCTGTTGTTGTATACAAAGTGTTATTATCAAAAAGAAAAAAGAAACGAAAAATGAAAAGAAGTTGTTGGGTAAAACCTTGGATTCAGCATAGATCGGAACTAGGTGCGTGTTCTACATTGACAAAAGAACTTCAAATAGAAGATGCTTAGCAATTTCGTAATTCTGTAATTGCAGTGCAGGTTCAGTATATAATAGAATTAGTTGGTCCAGAAATTGCAAAAGAAAATACTCAAATGCGAGAGTCCATTTCTGTATATGAACGCGTAATGCTCACATTAGGATTTTTAGCATCAGGTTTGTAGTAATAACTTATTTTAATATTTACGTACAGGGACAATAACATCCTGTTTTATTAGTACAGGTGATTCATATAGTAGCCTACAGTATTTATTTCGGATACCTGTTCGTACCATTGGCAGGATAGTGACAGAGGTGACTCCTGCTATTTACCACGCTGTTAAGGATAGATACATATAGGAATGTTTTTTTTTTTACAAAAAACTATTCGATATGAATTTAACACGGATACTCACTAAATGGGTTAGTTCGACTCAGTATTAACTCTTTATTAGAAAATTCTTAATGTATTACTAAACAAAAAAAAACAAGTTATAAGTTAGTACAATTAAATGATTGAAAAGGGTCTGCACAACTCATTGATGTAGGCTCGATTGGTTGAAACTGTTGCGAGGAAAACACCAGAGAAAAGTCCGTGGTTGATGGGGAAGGAGTTGGTACAGACATACTAGTGGACGATGATGATGAACAACCTTGTAAATTGTCGTCTTCTTCTACAATACAAGTAACGATTTTTCTAATTTCAGTTTTTAATTTTTTTTGTTGAAATCCGATTGCAAGCCTTTCAACTCCATTGCAACGTACTGTCCAAAAAGATCATCTGCGCTTGGTGGCCGTATTAATACCTCCATTGCCTGTTTAAAAACCTTGTTGTTGTTTTCTTTTGGCTGGGTTTTATTTTCTGACGCTGACGACGCATTTGCTTTGAAAGCCTATATTTTGAAACCATATCCATTTCGTAACCAACCTGCCCCGAACCGAATATTCAACTACAGATTGTCTAGAGCTCGGCGCATAGTGGAAAATGTATTTGGAATAGCAGCAAATAAATTTCGAGTTCTCCGGAAACCTATTCAACTACATCCCTACAGAGTGACAGATATTGTTCTCGCAATATGTGTTCTACACAATTTTTTATTATCCACGAAAGAGTTGCGTACACACTATTTACATCAAGGATTGGTTGAAACGGAAGATCCAGAAACACATGACATACTACTAGGAAGTTGGAGAAAAGAAACGATGCCCAATAATACGTTTCTTGCACTACATCGAGGAAACAGACATAACTATGCAACATCACAAAAACAGGTTAGAGATGAATATAAGGAATATTTTATGACACCTTCCGGTGAAGTTCCATGGCAATATAGACATATATAAATCATCGTTGTTAATGCAAAAATTCTTATTTAAATGGATTGATTTGTATTTAACATCCGTGTTAATAAATACGTCCGTCCAGATAAAATTGTTTTTATTTACCTCATAACTTGCAGAATCCAGTGAAGATGTCGTCGGCATTGCCAATTTTGTCTTGTTCGCTGTCAAAACAGGAATTAAACATTAGAGGGCTTTAAAATACGGCCAATTGCTCACGTAAAGGTCATCAGTACCGTCTCAGCTGTGTCTCTGTTTAATTTTCTTTAATTCTTGTGACACCTAATAAAATCGTGTACTTTTACTACCAACGTAGGTAATGTAATAATCATGAACAGAAATTAACTTTTATTTTTATGTACTTACATGATTTCGTAAATTGTGAATTTTTCGTTGAATTTCGATAGCGGTACAATAATTAAATTTTGTAGCGATTTCTTTCAATGTTCCTTTTTTTTCGCGATTCCGGTGCCCTTTCTCTTTTGAATTCCATAAAATAGAGTTTTCCTCATACATAGTAATCAATTTTGTCACCTCATCTTTAGACCATTCTTTTTTATTAGACGACATTTTGATCAATAGTCTTGAAAACACTGCCAGCAATTCCAAATGTGTTCGAAATTGGCGAGTTACTATCAAAACTAAGAAATTTGTCCGCGTTCACCTGAGGGCAAGTCTCAACATGTTCGCTCTCGATAGTTGGCAGGCGCTCTCAGAAATGTGTTCATTTGCGATAAATACTCTCGAGAGCCGCTATCGAGAGAATTTCCTTCAAATGGACATGTAGCTTTACTGTACGGTAATCTGGATATGCATTATATTCTTTTAAATACAAAAATCGCGAAAATTTGTTTAGAACTTTCTCTAGTTGTTTATTTAGATGTAGAGAGCTCGGTCGCCATACTACTACCGCATATCCAAGAACAGGTCTGACTAATATACCTACTATAGAGCAATTTCAAAATAGCAATATTTTTAAAATTATATGCTTGCCTAAAGATAAAGCCTAATTTTTTTGTGTGCATTAGCGACTATGTAATAATATAATCAAAAACAAAATTAGCTTACAACTTACAACAACTTCCAAGAACAAGAGAAAACATTATGGTATACGTATTTTGATTTTTTAATTTTTTTTTTTAAGGTGGTGGGCCAGTTCCTCCACCAAATAAATTAGAATGCTTCAGCCTGAATTGGAAAATATTAATCTTGGAGCCTTTATGAAGTACTTATTTCACGTCGACGAGACACTTTACATTGCTTGTTACTCTAACAGCCTCTCTTTGAATTTGGAGTTTCTCGCAATTGCTACACTTGCATGCAATAAATAAAAAAACGAAAGACTTAAATTTAGCATTTATTTTTTAAATAAATTTAGTTGCATCTTAAAATGTTACAATTTAGTTCATGACATATGGACATATTCTTTTAAGCGTACCTACACTGTAAGTTAAATGTTGTTAACAGAGTAATAATTAGAAATTGCATATATTTTAACATGCATAGTTTGTATGTAATTGAATGGACATATTCTGTTAAGCGTACCCACACTGTAAGTTAAATGTTGTTAACAAAAGGACCGGCCTCATTTGGGAACTCCAGCATATACTCTACCTCACACGTTTGACTTTTAAATGATTTAACACTTTATGTTGTGGTTTATCTAGTGGCGTATGCTTATTACTTGATTGAGAGGTTAATCCCCAATCGATAACTGCATGCTTGTAGGAGAACGATCACTAGTACGCACTGCACAGATCACTATCGTGGCGGCGGCGGTTGTCGACGCCCCCGGCCCGCAAAAATTTGTCAGCACTCTAGTAAGAGGTCCCTTTGCGTCCGACGTCGACAATGAGGCCTCGTGTCGGCCTGAGCAGGAGCCTGCTGCGCTGCAGGTGGTGGAGGACGTACCGGCGGTACGACCGGGCAGACGCACCGTGCTTGAATCGGTCTTCGAGGGATGACGTTGGAAGTACCCGATGGGAGCGGGGACACATGAAATTCGACGGCCGGCATAGCAGAAGATGCGGCCTGGGTCGCCACAGCTCCGAACATTCTCCGTATTCGTTCTGGATCTTCCAAAACGGAGGGCGGCAGAGTAAAGGGGGCTGACGTCATGGCAGTGTTGACGTATACGGCAGCCGCCGTCCCGAACGCTCACTGAAGCTGAAGGAGATCCTCCTCGATGTAGTTCGGGGACGACGCCATACCTGGGCTGCCATTACCCCTGCGCCGCGATGGAGACGACGGCGAAACGTTAGCAGGCGCGATAGAAGAGCGGGCATACCTTGCCGCTGCCTCTACGAATTCTCTCCGTATACGAAGGTGCTCCGCCTCCTCCTCGGTAACCTGGTAGCTCGTGCCTGGCCTCCCGTAGGTACTATACCTCCCGGCCGTCGACGCCTCGGCGTCGCCCGTGCCTAGTCCTCGTCTTCGAAGGACCTTTTCCGCTTTCGCAATAGTACTACCGGAGAAGGAGTACGTGGAGGAGTGGGTTCCTGCGCGTCTTCGTTCACGTAATACGCCTCCACCTGGAGCTCGTCGACAGCGGGCTAGTCCTCCTCATTCTCCATCTCCAGCAGCACCGGGACCGGTTCCTGTTCATCAGGATCGTTCTCCTCAGCGGCCCCGTACAGTTCCGGGTACCTCACGTCGTCTAAATGGGCACACTATAGTAATTTGTAAAGTGTACAGGGTGGCCCATTTTCGATGTTTTTAAATGGGCAGTACCCTTAATATCGGAGACAAAAACTGATGTCGGAGTCCAGGGCTCTTTTTTGATGCAGGTTCAGTTCCCGAAAACAAAATTTCGCTATCTTTTGTTATTTTTTAGTTATAGCCCAAAATTCAAAATTTGGCCATATCGAAAACTTCAAATAACTCTTTTGGTTTTGAAGATATCCAAAAACGGTAAAAACATTCTACAGGCACTTTTTCAAGTAGAATACGTTAGTCAATTCAGATATCTTCTAATTTTCATGTTTTAAGAATTATGACATAAAGATGGTATTTTTTAAATATAAGTCGTAGTTGGCCATGATACCATTAAATTGCATATTTTCTCTGCTTTCCGAAAATATATAGTTTATAGGGGTTAAATGCAGTAACAATACCTTTTGTGAACAAAATCAGATTATATTATGATGTTGTTAGCAATTAGTAGGCCATGGTTCATGATAGCAAAACAAAAAGTAGTAGAGTGGTTGCATGTGACGTCACTAGGTCATCAGCTGAACTCTTGTAGGGTAAACAAAGGGTAGATTTGTATGCATCGGTATACTAATTTTACCAAAAAGGAAATATGTATTACATATTACAATATCAAACCGAATAAAGATGTGCTTAACCAGATGAGGGATGGTTTAACCCACATAATTTTGAAATTTTCAGTTACTTAAAATTTTCCCCACGGTCAGTTGAAAATTTTATCGTGAATTAAAAAGAGTATTAGGGAACGTGATATTTCCCAGAGAAAGCAGTTAGAGAAAAGCTCTGGAAAACAAGAAACTAAAAATTTTGCCAGGTTATACGTAGAAACTTGTAAAATCTCCATATGTCAAGATAATTAAAAGCTGTTAAAGATAACGCGAGATTTTCTACAAAATATTAAAGTAATTATTTAGTTTTGTTAACTTACAAAACTGTCGTTCATTTTCAATCGGGCGCGTTATTGTGTGCCTGGTGATATCACATGCACCCGCTCTATTAGCCTTTGCTTATTGCTATCATGAACCATGGCCCACTAATTGCTAACAACATCAAATAATTCGATTTTGTTCAAAAAAGGCATTGTTACTACATTTAAACCCTATAAACTATATATTTTCGGAAAGCAGAAAAAATATGCAATTTAATGCTATCAAGGCCAACTACGACTTATATTTAAAAAATGCCAACTTTATGTCATAACTCTTAAAACATGAAAATTAGAAGATATCTGGATTAACTATCGTATTCTACTTGAAAAAGTGCCTATAGAATGTTTATACCGTTTTTGGATATCTTCAAAACCAAGAGAGTTATTTGAAGTTTTCGATATGGCCAAATTATGAATTTTGGGCTATAACTAAAAAATAACAAAAGATAGCGGAATTTTGTTTTTGGGACTTGAACTTGCATCAAAAAAGGGCCCTGGACTCCGACATCAGTTTTTGCCTATCCCCGATATTAAGGGTACTTCCCATTTAAAAACATCGAAAATGGGCCACCCTGTACAGCTAGTTACTTATGATACATACCTTAATACTCCTTTTGATATCGTGCTTGTTATTTTCCTGACGCGACCGACACTGTCACTGAAATCCATCGGTTGCATCGAACGCCACCAACTTTATGTTGTCCGCACAAACAAGACAATTTTATTTTTTAGCGATTAAATTTTGTTGTTGGAGGTATGCTCCGGTTTTGACGATTGGTTGTCCATGGGGACGACCAAACATAAATATTTATATACTACTCATAAGAAAAAAATGTCAGAAATAAAATCTGGTACAAAAGACAATGGGCATTACTTGTGGTAAATATTGCAGCATTTCAAATAATATCCTGGATGTTGAGGACAATCGGAACATTCGTAGACTGTATCCGTCCTTGTTCCCTCCGCACTGCATGATTTCCATCTTTTCCTAGGTATTTCTTTCTTCTCCGTGTTTGAGAACAATGTGCCCCTGATTTCTTACAGCACGTTGTGTCTCTGTAGGATGAAGTAATGCTTTTATAATACTTCTGAATTCATACAGCAGCATTTTGTTTCAAGAATATTTGTTGTAGAGGGCAATACAGGCATATATTTCGACAGAATCGGTTGGGACCCGTTTTCTTTTTATTGGCATGATTGTCATTCCATTTATAATAAACTAATTCAGCTTTATAATTTGTATGTTTTACAATTATGTCGACAATTTCTGGACAAATGAAAAGCCGCAATACTTCATTTAAGGTCGAAAAATTTGATGCACTTGCTGTCAAATGCGAGGATTTTTTCAAAACTTTGTGCTTTGTTCTTCGGGTGTACGTATACGGCTCGGTTGTCCATTGCATCCCAGATTTTGCAATCAAAGTGTCCGCCTCTTCATCTGAGTCGGTATTATGCAAGTCGTCGAGGCCATCAGCTGTTACTACATCGTCTACTGTGTCGTTTTCTTCAATGATGTCTTCGTCCTCAGACTCTGACAAGTTCAAACATTCATAATCCTCATCGTCGCTTTCTTCTATCACTTGTCTAAGTTCTTCGCCGGTTAGACATCGCTTTGTTGAAGTGGTAGCTCGAGGCTTTGATGCACTAGGGTGTGCTGCAAACGCCATGATCAACAACACTAAACAAACTGGTTGAGCATGCAACCGCAAGGTGCACTGTAACACACGTAGTACAGAGTGGCACTACAGCGTTTCCAAGCGCACGTGCAGTCTCTTCAGTGTTGTCAAACGTTTGTTTCCAACTAACTGTTATATTTATGGAAGCAAAAACGAGAAACAAAAAATTACCTACGAATACCAAGGGGGGTCCGTGAGGACCCCAACAGAAAAAACGTAAATAACTCAAAAATTATGAATGAAAATCAATTTTTATGCATAACCACACCTCAAAGTATGTAAAAACGGCATTGTACAAGAAGGAGAACTATCAAAATGGAACGACTGGAATTATATACGGAAAAACCTAAAATTGGGGTCCAGCCGGACCCCCCGTTGGTACCACGAAGGTTAAAGTAAGGAATAAGGAAATACTGTATTTTTTACGACGCATTTGCATTATCAGAAAATTTGATGAAACCTTTTTCTGGTTATTTTCCGAATTATTTTTAATTACCGCATTAGTCGAGCACGCAGAATAATAAAAAACGTTTTTGGAATTGTGTCAGCAATTTTTCGCGTTTTACTGTTTACTGTAGCGCATCTACACAATTTCCTGCGAAGAAATAGGGCATCACAGACAGTTTATACACCACCAGGTACATTTCACCACGAAACAGAAGAGGGAATTTTGATTCAAGGAAATTGGAGATCAGATACAGAATACGACAGCACTTCATTTGTTCCTCTTCAAAACGTTCCGCGAAGGTCATGTCAATCAGCACAAGGAATTCGACTGGAAGTTGCAGAATATTGTAGTGCAGAAGGTCGAATCAGCTGGCAAGATAAGTATGCATAAACTCGTAATTTTATGTATTAAAATACAAGTTTGAATAACATGCATTTAATAAAATATATTTAGACTTACCTTGTTTAAATCTTGTTCTTGGTTATGTAAATTTCATCAGCTCCTACAAAAAAATTCTAGATTTTTTTTAGACTTTTCGCGTACCCTGTATCACATACCTTCCTTGGCTTTTTTATTTTTGCTTTTCTCTACGCATTGACCCAAGTAAGGAAAACATTTTGTTCTTGACTTCTTCTACATCAACCTTCAATTCTTTGGCAGTTTCTTCCCAGGCATCTTGTTTCTTTATTTTGTTACAGGGATATGGATGTGTAGATTTCCATAATAATTTTTTCTTTTCATATAAACCAATTAAATGGATAATATTGTAATAGTTACTGTAAATAGATACTCGAACAATAATATAATTTAATTGAAAAAATTCAAAAAACGTGCTCGCTTTGATGCTCGTTAAATCTAGAAAATCTCGTCCAAACCTGAAAACGTCGTTCAGCGAATCTCCTTTGAGTTTCGTCGAAAAACCGACTCGCGGCGGATCGGCCGTGAACCGCGCGATGAACGGAGACGGCATTCATGGATCCGTCCACACTAGACGCTGTTCGGTTCTCAACGGCGTTCGCGTCGCGGTAATGTTCCAAGTCTGTACGAAGCTTTAGATATCTTGCAACACGCTTTCAAAATTTTGTGCGCCTAGGCGACTTTATTCTCTAGTTTCGATTTTTTTTAGCTGACCAAATTTTGGCGTGTACACAGCCGTCTTTAACTACAAGCCGTGCCCTTAGAATTGGAAACAGTGCATTGACTGTGATAAGTAGATCTGCCAATATTTTACGTATTCAGCATGACCAGCGTCAGCTGATGCTATAAAAAAGGTAAATTTAATATATTCGGTATGTATTACATAAAAATCGTCAATTAACAGCACTGCTTTTTAAATGTTTTTAATTCTCGTCTTTTCGAACCATTGCTTGAATTTTGTTCGCAATAATTACCTTTACGTACATTTTGTTGATCATGTTTGGTGTTATTTTTAACTTTAACATAATTGTTTAACAACAAATTTGAAAAAACTGAACAAATCATGTGGAATATTATTTCGTTACTCTTTCCACATGCACAAATGCCATTCAAGTCTATATCAAAAGTCTCACATTGAATGCTTCTGATAGTTAATTGACATAACCAATTTTTTTGATTGTTATTTAATTTTAGAAAATTCATTTCGTATTCCTTATTGTTAATTACTGATTCTAATAATGAACACATATGATCAAATAGTGTAATTACTAAGTCAGAAGGTACCTTCTTGTAAATAATTAAAATATTCATTGTTAATGCAATTTCCCTTATTTTCTACTATTGCCGCTATGCATTTATTACAGCTTAATTTGTTACTTACAGTATGGGCAGCATATCCACTTACATACATTTCTGTAAAATTATCAGCCTCAACTTCAGAAAAGGAAAAGGTACCATTTTCTTTTTTGTAAATGCGTTTAATACGTATTTTTTGCTCTGCGCTGATAATATCATCAAAATACACATTATAATTGCATCCTGACTTATAAAAAAACGTTTTTCTAAATTTTCTGTAGTAAATCTTCCTGGGAAAAAATATTTAATTTGATAATGATCAAAACAGCATTTAATAAGGTTTATTAATTAAAACAGTTGTACTCTGGTGTATTGCATCGTATGTTTCAATTATTGAGTGTCTATTACTATTTTCTATTTTGTGCCATTTTTGGAACCAAATTATAAATCGTTCTAAAAAATCGATTCTATTGTCCAAAGGACTTTGAAAAAGTTTACACCACTCGTTTCGTTTAATGACACATTTTATTACATCGCGATTATTTACAATATCCCACCATTTCCTTATAATTTCAAGAAATTTGGCAGTATCCTCAAAACCATTATCCATAAGAGTTAAAATTGTTGATCTATGAAAAACATTGTCCACTAAATGCACTTTTTGTCTTTCCAGTCCTGATGGATATACTGTCTTATAATGTAATTTATATGCCCTTTTAACAAGTGCATGGTTTTCTTTATTATACAGGGTGTCTCTAAACCTACTGCCATAAATTTACCAGCCGATTCCTGACGCAAAAATAAGTAGAAAATGTCTATAAAACTTTTGTCCTAAACCGCTCCATGTGGAAGCTACAAGTCTTTGAAAATTGTGTTGAAAAAAACGGAAAACAATTGCATTTTAAAAATTTTGTGATAAAAAATCGAAATTTTGCAGGCGGTCTAAGCTATTGAAAGTATAAACTTACTACTATTCTATCACATGCTTTTTATTGATTTGATTTAAAACCACAATCACTGCATTTTACACTCAGACAAACAGAAAACCTGAATTTTACAGGAAACGGTTAGTCCAGGCAAGTTGAAACAAGAGTACCTTTGTTGTTAATTAGGCAGCAGGGAATACAAATCTGTAAACTAAAATGGAAAAAAACAAAAGGTTAAGAAAAACGGGCTACAAGAAAAATGTGTTAACCCCCATTCGTGCCGCCCCTGATTAATTTACAAAAAAAAATAGTAGGAAGTTTATACCTTCAATAGGTTAGACCGCCTGCAAAATTTCAATTTTTTATCTCAAACTGTTTTTAAAATGCAATTGTTTTCCGTTTTTTCAACACCATTTTCAAAGACTTGTAGCTTCCACATGGAGCAGTTTAGGACAAAAGTTTTATAGACATTTTCGACTTATTTTTGCGTCAGGAATCGGCTGGTAAATTTATCGCAGTAGGTTTAGAGACACCCGTATACATCTCTGAGATCTTGAAACATATTTTAATTGAACATTTTCAAAATCACAATAAACAAATGTATGATTAATGTTTTTCAAATTTATCCAATTATTTCTAATATTTTTGAAAATATGCAGAAAATCATACAATAAAAATATTGATTTTTCAGGATATGTAGAATTAGAAAATGTTATACTATCAGGTGACAATTGTTTAAACATTGTGCGATTGATTATGTGGTTATCTGTAATTATACATAAAACCTCAAAGTTAAGTTTCACAACATCTTTAAAATTTCCGAAAGCAGAGCATATCATATAATATGTTAGTACAGTTGTGATTGTGATTGTTGGATGCTGCCCCAATTATAGTTTTAGCTCTGTAATCTAAACGGCTAGTGATGTAAATTTCAGCTATTAAAAGTACAACAACTTTATCAATATTAGACAAAGATCTTTCCGTATAAGACAGATCATTTTGATTATTATCATGATTGTTAGGTGATACATGCATTCTTGCTGATGATTTTTGCAAATATCGCTTATGTGGCAGTATAAAAAAATACGAATTACCTTATAACAGCTTGGAGATTGGGAATAAAACGTAAAAGACATAATTGTTGTTACTACAGAATATCTGTTATTTGTATTAATAATCTGCCTTAATTGCTGTATTAAAATTTCAAGTTGAGTGCCATATGAAAAACGATCATCATTTTCTAATATGCATACCCTTTAACTAGATACTCCAAACCCTTTTTTATTAAAGACTCAGTAGATACAGAACTGTCATCAGTTGAAGATATCTTGTATCTAGCTAATAAATTCTCAATTTGTGACCCATTTACTTAATTTTAAATCACATGATAGCATCCATTTCAAATCGTTTTGTAATGTACTATATTACAGCACTAGCGTTGTAATGATTTTTTACATAAAAATTTCAGATTGACGAGAGAATTCATAGTTATTTTATTTATTATAAACATTTATTATGCACTTTTTACATTTGGATATTTGAACTCCTTATCTACTTTCATGAAATTAGCAAAAAAAAAATAAATATTTGTCAATAATTAATTGCCTGATGAAAACGTTGACTGTTCCAATTTTCATTGAAATCTATTGGCAATTATTTTTGGCGGCTTTTAACAAATTTTTATTTGATTTTGTTTTGAGAAAACATTACACAAGACAAAGAGGAGTTCACACTAACTATTAATTCGCTTTTGATTAAATCTACAGAACATCTATTTCTGGTATCAGTCCATGTATTTATCATTAGTGAAAAAACACGCTCCACAAAAGCATTTGACCCTGGAAAATGTCACGTGCCAAACGCACACTACGACATTGAAATGGGGATGTCAAATCCGGAATGCACTCGGCTAAGCTGCAGTGAAGATAGGTGGTTCGTATCGCTAAAATAGTACTCAAAAACACTTATTAACCCTTCAAAAGGGAATGGTCGTAAACGGTAGATAGAGCGCCACCATGAATAAAATCACCCAAAGATCTAAAAGAAGGAAACCCATCATGGAAGGTTTCTAAGGACTCGGATAAAAAAAGGGGGTTGTCGTTATAGCTGCATCCTGCGCAAGATGTAACTTACCTTGCTACTGCAATTACATTTTACACATAAATCTTAAATAAAACATTGAACACAAAATATTCTGAAATAAACGGGGAGCACTGAACACAAATGACAACACCAAACTGAATTGACAATGAATTATTTAATGACTTAAAGACACAAAAATGAATACAAAAACATTACATAAAGGCAGTCAAAAATGCTACGTTAAAATAAATTTATGACTACGAAACCTACTTTACGGGAAGGAGAATTGAGGGAACTGTATTTACGTTACTTAATGCAAAAAAATCACAAGCTTAGTCCCTTAATTCCAAACAAAGATAGAAAGACACAAATAATAATACATCAAACAAATTAACAATAAATAAGCACCAAAAATTTCACACATGCAACATAATACCAAATACCTTAACTTGACAATTATTAAACTGTGATTTGAACGCTTAAGTCTTTACTTGACGAACACAAATGAAATCGTTACGTTACTTTACATAAATTAAAACAACAAACTAGTTAACTAAGTTGCCAGAGGCCCTCAAATTGCTATGTGACCAATGCATCCGCCCGAGGTTCACAAAGCCTTCACCACATGTCACTGGACACAACAGATAAACTAGCTATCGGCTATTACTTTAAAAGCTACACATCAAAACGTAAAATAACAAATGACAAAGGCGGTACTTATTAACTTCAAGGAACTGAATTACACTGAAAGATGCCTGCGAGCAAGAGGCACACAAACGAAAGCAGATGAAGCATATAGGGAAGACAGTTTTACCTGGCGACTTGACGATAAGCCAGGGAGTGACGTGACGGACGTGAACTGGAGGAGCAGATGTTTTCTCCCTTGAAGACGTGCAACGGTGCAAGCGACAAAGAATAATCCTTAGGGGCGGGTTTACTTAATCCCTCGAACGAGGAAGAATGTGGAGACGACACTTGACACCACTGTCACTAAACTTCGCCCACACGGTACTTCTTTCCGGAATTTTTACAGGCATTCTTTAGGTGAATCCGAACAAGTCGATAGATTGCAATCCTCCCAGAGGATTGCCGATAATTAGAAGCCCTTACGGTATTTATATGGACCCACCCTAGGATACGATAAATTCACCACGTATTAAAATCCGTCCTAGATGTTAGACTAACTGTCACGCACTGAAGGCACTAAGAAGGCAGAGGGGAGTGGAAGGCTCAATTGACACAGCCCGCGTCTAGGGGAATTCCCGGAAACGTATCTCGACCAGCTGCATTTGATGGAATACGATGAGATCAGCGTCACCAACATACGCGTAAAATTTAGGTCACCTTAGAATTTGAACAAAGAAAATGTTTCACAACGATGCAATTTTGAATGTGACTTTGAAAACTTCGCAGAATTGCAATCCAGAACGTGCAAAATAAGTTAACCTTAATTGTCCTTCAGACATAATGAAATCAACTGTAGCAAATATGAAACGATCGACACGAAATTTAAATTAAGGAACAGGACCCTACTAAAGAATCTTAATAATAATTTAAAATGACTAAAAAAAAATTGCAAAATAACATGGGATTGTAAAATCACGTGACAAATACTTAAAACATACTGAACTAGTTTCAGCATATTAATAAGATTTGGATGAACCGAAAATATCATCCCGTTTATGGCCTACATTTTGTTTAGTTTAGACGCAGAGTTGATTGTCTCTTTGGCAGCACAGAACTTGTTAAACAGTTTGTCAGCATTTAATTCTTTTAATTTTAAAGTGTCAACAGCACATTCACAGTCACTAAACTGGAGTTCTTGATCCAACAAAAATGGTCGAAGTTTATAAAATACGCCGTTTTCCGAAAAATCACACCATTTACTTAAGTAAAACAAACTATTTTCCAAGAATTTCAAAAAAATTTTAGTGACACTGGCTTTCAAAGCACCATCTTCCAATTTTGGCAATAAACTTTTGACACCACTTCCAAAAAATTTATTTAATTGCCGCTGTTCCAAATTGCATTTTAAATCTCGTTAAGATTTTGTGAGTTTGCATAATTGTAACTGATACTCCCTCTAATTTTTTTATTGCATTTTGAAAACATTCACCAACATTATGAAAAAATGTCAAATATAGTTCGCTAATAATCTCTTTGCTTTCAGTATCATCACTAAACAAATTATTTCTTAAAAAATACCGGACATGCTTCACCAAGAGATTTAAAATAGCTAATGAGTGCTGGCCTATTTTTTAATATACGTTCAACGGCTGGATGTAGCGACAGCCATCGAGTTGGAACATGCCGCAAAATTTCGTTCCATTCAATTTCTACAAAAACGCAAAATGTTTTCAACTCTGCACGCCGCTTGACTGACACTGAAAAATGGCTATATATTTTTAAAATCAAGGATTCTATGCCTAATGACATTTGATCACAAGCAAATTTGCAAGAATGACGGAGAATATGCGCCGAACAATTGGCGTTGAGTATTATGTCATTTTCATCTGTAAAAAGCTTGTATACAGAATTATACTTTCTGTAATTTACGTTAGTATTATCAGCACTGTAGGATGACACATAGTACAGGGTGGTCGTGAAAGTTTAGGAAGTACGTTAACTGCGTTAACTACATGAAAAATAGTAAAGATTTTTTAAATAATTTTTTTTCCTAAAAGGACACATTAAAAAGTTACAGGCCTCTAAAATTGAAATAAAAATATCGATTTTTTTGAATAACTTGAAAACTATTGGATATTTATTTTTAATTTTTGCAGGGTAAATTAGGGTCTATCAAAGTCATAATTTGATAGTAATAAGAAAGCTTTAATTTGTTCAGTGGCGTACTTAGAGGGAATTATGGACATTTTAATTAAGAAAAAACATGAAGGCCGCGTTTTTTTAAACACCTTGTGTGGCATTATTAAAGAAAAATTAATTTTACGTAAAAAAGTTTTCTTGGCATTTTTAGCTCAACACAGTCATTTTTGAGATAAAGTTATTATTTGTTGCACAAAGGCAATTTTGCAACACCACACTGGAAGATATTTTTGCGTATATCTCGAAAACGAATTTGTTGAGTTAAAAATGCCAAGAGAACTTTTTTACGTAAAAGTAATTTTTCTTTCATAATACGAACAGGATGTTTAAAAAACGCGACTTTCATATTTTTTCTTAATTAAAAATGCCCTTAATACCCTCTAACTACGCCACTGGTCAAATTAGGAAAAATATTTATTTGAAAAATCTTCACTATTTTTCATGTACCTAGTTAAAGTTTTCAATTATGCTAGGAGCCAACACATTCATTGCTATAGATTCAGCCTTTGTGCGTCCTAACGAGCTTTTATTAGTTATTTTGGAATCGGAAAAAATATACGGCAACAATTTGTTTTCACAATCCGTGCTGTTATACGAAAAGTTATGTTTTATAGGATCAAATACTAACGTAAGCTCCGCCACTGCAATTTTCTCTAGTTGCGTCGTATCATGTAACCAAAGACAACATAGTAGGATCTTTGATATAAGTGAAGTGGGGTAAATGTGATGTCCCTAGCTGCACACGAATATGTCTACAATGTTTGCAGCCAATATTGTGGCTATAATTGAAATGTTAACACTTTTTTGACAAACATACAGACTGCCTATCCGTTCTAAGAGCACTATAAAAAACCAAGTTAAAAAAATACGTAAGTTACACTAAATATTTTATTGTTTTTTAATTTTCTAAGTTTTATAATGGGACTTATTTACATTTTAAATACAATATTTACGGTGTATAATAAGATAATCAGTCCTACTATGTATCCCAAATGTTAAGATAACATACATGTTACCAAACTCTGTTATGTTATGAAGCAGATTTCTTACTATGTATCCCATGTTATGTTTACTAGCTAACGTAGTATGTTATGATGTTGCTTTTATATGTAACATAACATACAAAATATAAAAGGCAACTTTAACATGCTGTTATAAATAACCAAACCTTTTACGCGAAATGTCAAAACGTCAAATTAAATAAAATAAACAAACAAACAAGTAAAATTATTTTAAACAAATGCCGCCTATCTATCTATTCATAAAACACGCGCACTCATATAACGCTCTTTGTCTTGCATTTGTTATGCGTATAATGCTATTTCATGATATATACGAAATATCACGAATGATTTCTGTTACTGAAATTATTTAACATACATTTTAACAGTGAATGTTATTAAGGGATACACGGTAGCGTATTTAAAACACTATGTTAAGATGTATGTTATTTAAGCATGTTATTATAACATAACAGGTATATGTTAAAAATAACGTACGGGATACGTAGTAGGACTGAATAACTCTCTCTCTTAACTTCAATCCCTGGATTGATTGGCAGCTTTCCATTTCTGACGGTCGCAAGTCATTTCCTTTAAGTCTGCGTAATTTCTCGCATCTGCGTGTTTCATGACTTACTTCATGAATTCTAGACGTGGCCTTCCTCTGACTTTTTCTCCTATCACGAAACCTTCTATCTTGTGTACCATGTATAGATTGTTCTTATACATGTGTCCCATCCATTTATGTCTTCTTGGTTTTAGAGTTTCTAACAACAGTCTCTTTTCCTCTACTAGCTCTTGTACTTGGTTATTCGTAACTGTATCCGTCCATTTTATCTTCATCACTCTTCTCCATATCCACATCTCGAAGGCTTCCAATAGGCGTTCTTCCCTTTTTCCTAACGTCCATGTTTCTGACCCATTTAATACGGTACTCCAAATACATGTTTTAATTAGTCTTTTCCTGGTTGTTAGACTTATATTTTGGGATGCCAGTAGTGATTTTTTGTTAAGAGAATACAATTCTTAAGAAAATCAGCCAATCACAAAGCTTGAAAATGTTGTACCAATAAGTGAAAATAATTTATTGCCGCGATAATATTTTGTTATTTCCAATAGCAACGGTAGTAACGTAGTAACCACGTAAATATGACGTACAAACAAAAAATTATTTGACAGAACTGTAGCACCGATTAGTGAAAAATGCAATCATTGTATTCTCTCCCTAAATATAACTCGTGATTCGCTTAAAAATCGATAATATTTAGAAAATGCCACTCATGTTAATCCCAATCTTTGGAAAATGCAACTCCTGCTTCGCAGTCGTTGCATTTTCGTCGTTGGGATTAACATTCGTGACATTTTGAAAATATTATCGACAATAAGCTCACCACTTGTTATATTACCCTTGATAATAACTAATAAATATAATATTTTAATTTATTACTTTGCAACGCAATACAAATTCAACAGTGTTATTTTTTATTGTAGAATTAAAATGTAACTAATTTCAAGTATTTCTTTAAATGGCCGAATAAGAATAAATAAGAATTTGAGGCAGTAGCATTTACTTTACTTAAAATATTTCTTAAAGTTTTTCTCCTGATTGTTTAAAATTTGATTTGAACTTTTAAACCTATATAAATTTTCAAAATGATACAGCATTAGTTATATTTTCATACAATATAAAAATTTGAACAAAAATAAAAGTACTGAAGGAAAATGCAATAAAATTAAGAAACGCCTGTAAGTAGTGGAATGATGTTCCATACGAAATATTGATTAGTCGTAACTATGTTATTGTTTTTAATGAGTTTTTGTACGACATACTCATATTGTTAACATGTTACGCAAATTTTTAGCAAAACTATCTTTTCAAGCAAAAATAGTAACCAGGTATTGAATATTCCATTTCAATGTGAATCACTTAAATATGCAAATCTTTTTTTAGCTCATATATTGCAGCTGTAAGTAAGTTAATTAGAAGATATTGAGAAAACAAAGCGGAAAGATGTCTTCCCACTAAAATTTATTGAAGGAGCGACATTTATATAGTGTTTCCACGTTAAGATTTAAGATAGTAATTCGTCCACATCATTACGTGAAATCTAGTTAAACTTCTTAGAAGTGCATCAATACTACACGGTTATCATGTATGAACACTAACTACATTTCTGGTTTTCTGCGCTGTTAAGTAAAATTTTGCAATATTATATCTGTATGTGATGTTCTTCTCAAAACAAAAACGTAATTGGTATTTACACATGATATAATTAATAGGTGTTGATGAATTTTTTAAGTAAATATTTAGTTTTGCCTGGTGATGGCTTAAAATAAATGACTTTTGTATCACTCCATTAATAAATTTTATTTGGGAAACTGTGTTTTCTGTTTTTATTCTTAATTACAGCCACTTTTGGGTAATGAATTGATCTGAAGGAGTTTGAATTTTAACACTAATAGTGAAACTAAACAAAACGACATTAAACTTTGTTTAATAATATTCAAAATTCCACATTTTAATTCGATTTTGTTCAGTCCTATGTCCTATTATGTCGATCTTCGCTGCTCCTCTCGATCCTTTGAGGTGCAGAGGAAAGTTCCCACTCTTTCAAAATACTCTATAGTCTTTCTACGTCATGGTAGAATATCTTCTCCGCATTGCTTCTGCAAATAATAGATATAACTTTATTAGGAAACAATACATTGATAGAAGCGATTTTTGCTTGAGATGATTATAAAGATTTCATTGGTCATCTTTAATTCTATTGAATTATAATTAGACCACAATGAAAAATATAGTAATCTGAAATTTAAAACAAACCTTTTAAAGCATCGCAGATTTTCAACTGGGAAAAGTTTAATTTTCTTTTTCACCTCTTAATTTACCGTAAGTGGAATAACAGTTTGCCACGTCAGAAATACATAGCTTCTTCATGCAAGCGTAAATGGATTCTTTGTAGTCATTTCTCCCTACTAAATACAGGATATCCACCTAGAATTGAGATTTAGATGAGAAAATGACATTCATATAAACATCAAATTGAAGTACATGCTAATAAGGTGTATGTTTCTGCCGAGTTGCTTATAGTTGTTTCCAGATTGACAAAATCACTCAGTGATTTTGTAGGCATCTTTTTTATAATTTCTCTCTTGTGTTGAAGTTTGTCTGATGACGCTGCATCCAGGAGAGATCCACTTCTTGTATTTAAAAGTAAGCAGGTTTCCAGCCTCTGAACTTGCTTTGTCAATTCCTTTACCTCGTTCGCCATCCTGGAAATTATTTTTACCATATACTTTTCTGGTTCTGAAAATAAATCAAATATTTATAATTTATTATATGTAGAGGTATGTAATAATTAATGTATTACCACTTAAAGCACATGGTGGTTCTTCAATAATTGATGGTTCTGGTTCTGGTGTATTCTGATGAATTATAGTGGAAGTACTGGGCTCTAGATTAAATATAAAATAATTATTTTTTGTAAAATACTTTCAAAAATAATTGTATACATAAGTAAAACTGCGCCGATTTTTTAATTTATAAATTATTGACTATGTAGTTGACTTGTCATAGCTTTTTAGAAAATACGGCTATACTTAAACTAAAATAATCAGAACTGAGAAATTACTAACCTTGCATGGAAAACTGTTCCTCTGCGTAGGTACTTCTTCTTGGTACTGGCACACTGTGCTCATTTTGGGGGGATAATGGTATACTGCATCCTACGATAAGACTAATATTATTACATTGTATACAGTATTATTATCATCAATGTACCAACTTCGACCAGATTTTCAGAACAGTTAAGTATGTCAGATGTTCTGGTTAGAACGGATCCCCCATGGCTTAAAAACACATTTTAATTACTTAATGCACTGTGATATAAATAAAAATATTATTTATCACTCAAAGGTGGAAATTCAGGACGATGCCTCTTCCACCGTTGGTTATTAACGTCATCATCAGTAGATTCGTCGGCGTAATTTCTTTTGCTTCTTAGAGAAATTAGAGACCCATTTTCAGATGCAACATCGTTTACACTCTCAATGTCACTTTGTTTTTCCCTTCTCGAAGCATACTTTTCAGCGTCTTCTAAACTTGTAACTCGTTTTTTGAAAATAGCAGGGAAAAATTTAAAATCGTTTGTAAGATCTTCGCATCTTTGAAGGTCAGTAATAGGCTGACCAGGTTGAGACACCCCTACACGCCACTTATAAGCTGTCATATCTGTATTTGCCCACGATGATGGAACATAATTAACGGCCTTTTGGGCGTGCCAAAAATTACGTCCCAGGTTTTTTTCCATTTCTTACTGTAATAAATAGATCAGTGCATATTTGCACAAATTTTTAAAATATTGCACGAAGAATATATCTGTTATATGTATACACGTATTTCTAACTCATATTATAAACTGTGATTCAAAAAAAACTTCATCAGAGTAGCCCGGGAAAGATAGAGACAGCTATATGGGGCATGTGGGAGCTTGGTACCGAAAAGTGTCAACATTTGTTTCACTATTACTTTGACCCAACAAATATGGTATTTTCTGAAAGCTTAGAAAAGCAGCTGTTTAATGACATAATTGTATACAGTTCTATTTAAAATTTTCAAGAAATCATGAGGTTCGCGTTTTTCGATCACCCTGTATATTGAAAATACCTAGGGCCTTTTAGTCCTCGCAGTTTTATTGAAAATAGATTCGAAAAATTGTACCCTGAAAAGTAGTTCACATTTCGATGTAATTACGGTGTTATATTCGTTCAAAGTGAGGTTATTTTTATCACAAACAAATGAATAACTACGGAACTATTAACAATAGGCCCATATAATGCTATATTGTTGCAATCGCCATTGAAGGGAGAATCCAAATATGTAAAAAAATATAGGGTGTTCCATTTAAAAAAACACAACTTTGTATCGTCACATGTTTACGAAACACCCAGTATATATGAAAATAATTTTAGAATATGTAGAACATCCAACCCCACAACTTCTCTTAATAATATTTTGACATAATTATAATAATAAAGACGCTATCGAAAAATCCCAGATGGTTGGGACACCCTGTATATTCAGCAGTATGCGATTCCTCTCCTGTTGCAATAGATTTAAAAAATACTGGGTTTGGTGTTGCTACCACTATGTTTATGATGCTTTTGTGTCGAATATTTGTCCAGCCGTCTAATATTATACCCAAACTGTGTCTTAATTTTTTTCGCTCACTAGTGCTTTAGTTCTATCAAATGCCGCATCTAATAAATTATGGGAAAGGTTATGCCTGGTTGGTAATTTCCAGTTTGGTCTAATGTACTTAAAATAGTCGTCCGGCAGTAATTATCAAATAAACTAATAAAAAAAAAGATATAATATATATTTCTATTGTCTTTATTGATAAAAAATAACAAAACACTTAGGAACACAGTGGAACTTATATCTATGTTCTTATGTTCCTCGTACATCTTGCTTCATGTCTTTCTCTGTGGGTAACTTGCAATTGGGAATTCTGTTTCGCCGCATTGTTCCAAGACTTAAAATTCCATTTTCGGCTAAATAAACTAAGAGATCAAGAGTAGTGTAATAGTTGTCGAAGAATAATTTGTAGTTGATATTTTTTGGTATAATTCTGGCTAGTCTAACAACAATATTCGCACATGCTCCTAGATCTGGTTCTGATATATTTCTGCGAAAGTCATCATCTCATCATTCTCTTGTCCAGAATATATTTCGAACTTATATCCAAAACCACTTACACCACACAGTACGAATAATTTAAATCCCCACTTATGGGGTTTCATGGGTAGGTATTGTTTCATAAAATGTCGTATTTTTGTAGAACATAATTGCTCATCAATTGCCAGTTTCAGTATTCCAGTATTATTGGCCTAAGTTTATGGATCCTATCATGATTTATATTATCTCGTGGCAAATGCATTTCGTTGTTATTGAAATGTAGACATTGTCTAATCTTTTTTATCATTTCTAGGCCAACGTCACTATTCCAGTAGAAACGTGTATTTGGAAGACGAACATTAGACATCATAATAATGATTCCAAAATACTGTTGGAGTTCAGCCTTAGTAAGATATAAAGGTTTGCTAATATCAATTTGATGTGCATATAAGCATGATTGTTCGATTATATTGTCACACAATGTATCCGCAAAAAAGTATGAAAAACATTCATACGGTGTATTGAGCTGCAGAAATTCAGGAGAGAGTGAATCAGTACCACGGAAAGCTTTCTGAACATCACTCAACATCAAGTTTTTCTTTTTCCAAATAACGTTTACTTTACCCTTCTTTGATTTAGTTGATTTGGTACTCACTTGATTTTGAATTTGGTCTTGTTCGACAACATTTTCACCAAGATTTTCTTCATCTTCGACGTTTTCCACACAGGGTATAACAACATCTTCGTCATCTATTTCTGGAATATATTCAGGGTCATTTATGCTATCTGTGTCTGAAAAGTCTACTCCGTCGTCACTAATTTCACTCAAGTTGTCGATAATGCCCTCCAATTCCTTTTGGGTTAAATTATTACTTGCCATGATTAAATCTAATGAAAAGAAAACTATAAGTACTTTTTAGATTATAGGTGAATAAAACAGTATGTGGTAAAAAATAAGTGCTAACTGCATAATGTTGTACTTCTACAACATACATGTTTTACAACACCATGACGCCAAATAACAAAAGATAGTGCTTCTATGTCATAAAACATTATCTACTCACCTTATATTATTGACCGAAATTTATTTCAAACTTGAAGTCGCACTGTAGTACATACTTGAAATTGAAAGTCAAAAGTAGCAATTATTTGAGGTTAAACCTATCAGCTGACTGCGAGCGGGAAACATTTGTTTGTAACATGCGCTAGCCTGCGCGAGTCTATATAATATACAGGAGTGAGAAAGCAATGTTGTAGGAATATCTCACCATGTGTTAAATGGTTTTCATTCTACAGATACTACTAATAAGAGGCAAAATTCGCAATGTTGTATTTCTGCAACAGTATGCATTAAAGGGTTAACTATTTTACCGCCACCAAGACTTCACGGAGCCACAATGTCTTACCTCCAGTTTGTTTAGTGTTGTTATTACCATTAAATCTATTTTTCTCTCATTATTAAGTATGGTGCTTATTTGTGTAGGGACCGTTTTTTGTTTAGTTTATTCATTTTATAATATGAATAAAGTTTATGTTTGCTTTCCATAACAGTATTGTATTTTGTCCCTGTTTTTTTTTCGCCCTTTTAATCAAATGATGAAAGTGTCTCATTATTACCTATGGCGCGTCTCATTGTTCCCTTTTAGTGGGAACAATGAGACATTTTTGGAAAAAAATTAAAAAATTTCTACATTAAATTCCAACAAATTATGTTACATTGTGTAGATATAAATTAGATCTAGGAACACGACGCGCCATCCTAAAAAATATGTCACTGAAAAATCTTCGTAAGTGAGCCCAAGACATGGATTTGAAAAAAGGCGTCTCATTGTTCCCACCTCTCCCCTACATTGTCTTCCTCAATATTATCATTAATGCTTCCATTAGAATCTGTTTCACAATCTTCTTGCTCTTCCCACTCGGAACCGGAATCGGAAAATATTTCAAAGGATTCGTCACTGTCGTCTCCTTGCATTACTTTATCTACCTCATTATCAAGCTCGTTTTCAGTTAAAAGTCCCTTTGTTAGCCTGTCTGGTAAAACACGTGTTCTTTTTCTACCGGAACTAGAACATGCATCCTCCATTTTATGCACCACGTCTATACGCAACCGGCAAATAATTAGTTTTTAAGCAGAAATAATGGAAATTTTAAAGAAAAACGTATGTACCTACTTACATAAACTTTTTATAGAAAAACTTTCTTAGGTATTCACATGTATAAACACTTGCTTCCAATACACTAAAAGTACTTAAAAATGCACAAACCAGAAAAATGTAAGTACGTGTTTTCTGGCCATTACAGAGCAGCTGATAGACGGCGCGGGTAAATTATTGTAATACGAATGCATTCTGAGGTATTTCTAGAGTGCCACATGCAATTTTGAAGACATTACTACAGTGCCACGAAAATATATTCAGTACTATATTGAATGTGGCCTGAGACCCACGGGTGTTGCTCATGGCAGTTAACGTGTTAAGTAATAAGCAAAAATAATTCCCAACAAATTTTTTGGCTCAAAAAACATTACATTATTGTAAAACGTTTTCAAAGTGCCCCCCATTCGCTTCGCAGCACTTGCGTACCCGCACAACAATTGGATTTTGAACACCTGGGGTTAATGGTTGTGGCTGCTTCATAAATTCGAGCGATAAGGTATTCTCGAGTTTCGACAGGAGTAACATACACCAAATTCTTCAATTGCCCCCACAGGAAAAAGTCCAATGGTGCAACAAATGAAAATCTGTTGGAGACAAATCCAACGATCAGCCCGAATAAGCTGTTTTCGGTCGTCTCTGATGGGGTATGTTTCCTACGCGATCTCGACCTTCTCGAAACTTTTTCGCCCAACCAAACACCCTTGCCTTGTACATACATTCATCCTCAAACTGCGCTTGAAGTCTTGTAAAAATTTCAGACCGGTAAAACATTTTCTTTCGCCAGAAATTTAACAATTATGCCTTGTGCAACAAAACACGGTACTTCTTTCTCTGACATGCTAATTATTATTGGCAGGTGTAACGGAGAAGAATTTGATTGTTACTAATCGCAAGTCGGAACATATCAGAACATGACACATCCATTGTTTTCTATACTCAAGGCAACTAGATTCGCACTCATATTTGAACGCTCCTCGTATTTTGTTCATAAAGTTTATGTTTCATCTATGCGATTCAACATTAATATTTTTATCGTATCATTGATTATAAAGACAACTTTATATTAAACTTTTATTAATAATTATGCATAACATAATAACATAGCAACTTCCAACTTCATAATTCGTTAGTTACATAACATAATAACATAGCAACTTCCAACTTCATAATTCGTTAGTTACATAACATAATAACATAGCAACTTCATAATTCGTTAGCTACATAATATAAACAAACACTATTTGTGTACATGAATTGTTGTCAATGATACGATAAAGCTTGAAATATAACTCGAATATTTGCGATTTAAACCGACTCGGATGTTGCGTAGTTGACTCGGCTTTTGCCTCGTCACCTACCAACGTCCTCGATTATTATAAATCGCATAATATTCTTGTTATATTAATAGCTATAAAAGTGTTGTGTGTTGTGTGAGTTTGTTTGCTAAAATAAAGCAAGAAATCTAATTATACAGGTCGCGTCATAACCCTCATAACTCACAAGTAGTTCAGCTGGAACAGACACAAATAAGAGTATGCAAAGAACAACAACGGAGGGGCATTGAAATTCGACAGAAAGCCAGACTGGAAGCTTCAGAGTCGGATGAAGACATTTTTAATAACACAGAGGTAGAGTGCCTGGACGTACTAGAAGATTCCCAAACAATTATTACAAACACCAACACACCTAATCCTCTCAGTCAAGCTTCTAGGGTCATTCTGGTACCAAAGCGAATGCGACAAAAAAGAAATTTCAAACCAAACACCCTACAATTCGCGCGTGAGAAGCATGCAAGAGAATTAACACTAAAAGAAAGGGAAATAGATTTAGAACAAAGAAAGTTAAACTTGGAAGAGAGCCGATTACAGTTGCAACGAGAAGAATTTGAATTTAATAGAGAAATGAGGAATAAAGAAATTAATCAGCATTTGATGCAACAAAAGCATCAGCAAAAAAATCATAAAAACATTGTTGCATAATATGCTTAAAAATAAGTAGTACTAATAATTACATATTTCTTTTGTTACAATTATTTATATTGAACGTTGAATAAACAACTATGTGTGAATTAAAAAAATATTTATATTTTTACGAACTGCTTTATAGTTACTCTTATGTGCTCGTCAAGTGAAGGTGGTTGAATGTCAAAATATTGAGCTGTTTGGGCACCATATAAACATGTATGGCAATTTGTTAATATTGTTGCAACATGGTACATTTGGGATGTTTCTCGCAAGAGGAACTTTTGATTTTTTCGAAAATCAACAAATGCGAACAATTTTATTATCTTTCCAAAGCCCCATTCAACAGGTTGCCGGATAGCACTCATTTTGGTGTTAAAATTAGTCTGTTCGATAGTGAGGTTCGTATTTTTATATGGTTTAATCAGAAAGCTGAATTTAAAATTTGCAATTTGCCAGCTATAAATAAACAAACAAATATTTCGGATACGAAACCTAGTGATCTAAAGGTAGGGAAGACCTTGGCGATGAAAAACTTGTAGTAACCGAAAAGCAGGTTTCTGCAGCATTGTAAATTGCGAAATCTCAAATTAAATGTAAAGACATCATCCCTTTAGGGGACAACATGAATTCTAATGACAATCAAAACAACGGTTGGAAAACAGTTTCTTATAATAAAAAGAACAACAATAAAATTGCAAAATCTAGCAAGCGGTCTATTATAGGTACCAAAACTAGTAACGCTTCTAGTTTGCGAGCGCAGATGATAGGACGGCATATTTACATGTATATAAATTACAGCCAGGTACAACAACAGAAAAATTAAGCAATTACCTGAAACCATTTGTCCCGATTGTTTCCTGTGAGCAAATCAAATCGCTTTATCCCGAACTTTACTCCTCGTTCAAGAACATCTCAACACGGCTATGAATCCAGAACTTTGGCCTCGTGGGGTACGCATTAATCAGTTTTTTCAGATGAGAAGAAAGAAGGAGGTCCTAACATGATAAATTGTCCTTCGGACAAGGGTACTAATACCGATTTTTTAATCCGTATATTAAATTTAAATATTCGTAGTTTGCGGTATAAACTGGACTCTTTATATACACTGCGCGACACTTGATTACTCTCACCCTGCAAGTGTGATAAATCTTATAAAATACTTATACTTAAGAGATAACAGTTATCTAATAAGTTAAATTAGACTATTTTATAAATTTTGAATTTAAATAACGTTGAAAATATCAAACATGAAAAAATCTAGAACCATTTCTTGTTTAGATGCGACATTTGAGTACGACACTTGATTACCCTCACTTTGTAAAATAAAACAAAAGACAAATACTAATGAATTTATTAATTAACTTTGGTAACTTAATAACGAGTATATCCTCCATTTTGAGCATTTTTCTCTTGCAAAGCCAATACCCGATGAGGAAGGCTGTGGTACAGATTTTCTATAAGATTTCTTGGAATGGCGTTCTAAGCCGCACATAAGTGCGCAACTTTTGTATAATTTATCCGACTTAGTATCGTTTACCGTTCCTGAGTTACCAATAGTGAGCATCGAAAAAATCACCACCACCTATGTATTGATATGATATTTTAGATGATCTCTTAAGACGGTGAGTTGTGATTTTAATTGGGATAATGTAAATAAATAAACACCTCTTAAAAATAATATAAATTTAATATAAAAATGTTAATAGTTGTTAATTTAAATAATGTAAATTTAATGTTAGAATATAAATAGTTGTTAATTAAAATTAGTGTTGAATATAAGTAGATTAGGATATCTAGATAATTAATTTTAAAATAATATTTGTCATAATCAAGCTTTTTGTAAAGAAAATTTTAATTTGTCATCTTATTTCAAAAATTTCATGGCATCAGCGATTTTTGCCAAAATGCAGGAATTAATTTCCCCAGTTTTTCCGTTACGGGAATGGGGTATTTTTTCCTCTACAAAAAACTTAATTGCACTTTTGGTCTAAAATAATTAGGGAAGCTAATATTGACATATTAAAAATTTACCACTGGAATTCCTATGACGTATAAAGCAAGTCACCATCCTGTATACTTTCATGGTATTAACCAATGCTGCACATCTCTTAAAACATGATTTATAAGGGTTCTTATTTATAATAAAAAACATAAATGTAAGGAAAACATAAATTATTATTTTTGTGATATTAAAAATTATTTGAGTAATTGAAGAGTAAATCAAAAAAAACACTATCAAATCTACAAATAAATTTATTAAACACTGAAACATTTTTGAGATATACTAAACATAATGGGAAATTTATCCAACAAGAACAGAACTAAAAAATAAATTATTAAGTAGTAAAAACAAATTAAATTTCTCATAAAAAATAGAAAGGTGCTAAATGCCAGGGCATTTTGCTTTTACAAAAGGCACAAGTGCCACTTTGCAATGCAGTAGTATAAAGTTGTCCTTATATTCTTTTCTTCGTTTGAATTGCCCGAAATCTTTGATTTTCCATTTTGATTAACTATACAGCACGTAATATACAAATCTAGCAACTTGTCAAAAACACAAAAGTAACAGCTGATAAGGTAGTGGCACTTAGCACCTTTCAATGGAAATAATGCCTGGCATTTATAACTAGCTCCATCTATGATATTTATTTTCAACCGCTGTATAACCGGTGGCACTTGGGACTTTTGTAAGGACATGTGCCTTGGTATACAGGGTGTTAAAAAAAAGTGTTCGGAAATTTTAAGGGCGTATAGTATAGACCAAAATAAGTGAAAAAAGCCTAATAAACATGGGTCCGCAAACTAACCGTTTCAAAGATATGAGCTATTTCCAGAAATGTACTAGTACTATCTAAGAAAATAAGAAAACAGTGTGTGGTATCAAATTTACGTTTTTTATTTCAGCCATTTTACAATAGGTGTTCTACATGTCCCCCTTCCATCTCAATACAAGATTCACATCTTCTTATCAACGAGTTTCGCACCTTTTCAAAAATTCCCGGTTTTACTCGAATTATCTCACAGGCATGTTCTATTCGCTCTTCTAAGTGCGCTACATTATTAATTGGATAATAATAAACTAAACTCTTTAAATATCCCCAAGGAAAGAAGTATTGGCGATTTGTTTTTACTGTTAATCACAGCAAACTTGATTGCATGTGTAGTAATTTGGTTTGTTTTGTTCTGTTCTGTTTTAGCCCATATCTTTGAAACGGTTAGTTTGCGGACCCATGTTTATTAGGTTTTTTTCACTTATTTTGGTCTATACTATACGCCCTTAAAATTTCCGAACACTTTTTTTTAACACCCTGTATAGAACCATTTTATCGCAAAAACGGATATTTTTTGTTTTAGGCACTTAGCACCTTTGGTACTTTTCCACTCTTCAATTGTCCGTATATACTATTTAAAATTCCTAGACTTTAATATTCACATGTGTACAACAGAATAAGTTGTAAATTAGCCACTGCTATATTAATAATAAAATTACTACAGTTACATTTAAAATATGTTATGTATTGCCGACGGTTGCGTATTAAAACTGAAAATTTTAAACGGGCAGTCTATACATATAAATATTTTTCTATAGTTATTTAACTTATGTAAAAATGTATTGTATTTAGAAATACAAACTAAAACAATTTAATTGTATTGGTGTATTATTATCATTATTTATTTTAAGTTGGTTAACCACAAAAGATATTTAACATAACTAAGAGGATAATCTCTAATATCATGTGATCCTGCTTAAAGTCGTTCTCAGTAATCCATGGAATTAAAAGCCAAGCTTTAGGCCTTGCACACACGCGGCGTTTTTGTGACGATTCGCCCGACGCTACGTATGTGTGCTTTCGTAAGGCCATATGGAATGGCTCGACGATTCGTCCAGTTGTTCCTATCAACCGACACAGCCCCCTACTAACATATCTCAGCCCCATGCATTCTCATCAAATTCAGCGGGCCAATATTATAAACATTACAGTCTATCTTCTGGACTCACATCCCAAGAGGCCTACGACAGGAACACTTCGACTCCATTTTCCTCAGTATCGTCAACAATCGACAGTGTGGACTTTACTTGTTTGTAATAAATTGTTCTTGTTCGTTCGTATTCAATAAAATAAATATAACGTTTTTGTAAATTTCCATGCACAAAGTTAATTGATGTACATAATAAGAAATAAATTGATATACAGAGGGAGTCAAAAGTAACTAATATTGCCTGTAACTTTTTAATTTGAAGAGTTGCATGGAAAAGTTGCATACGAAAATTTTTTGGCTAATTGCGGCGCATACAATGATGTTTTTATTTTGTTAGTATCTTTTTTTGTTTGGTTGCTGTGGCAACTAATTTTGTTTATTTAAATGGTAACCGTATGTTTTCTTAACATAACTATTTAAAAAGTATAGGTTTTTTTCTATTTAAAAAAAACCAACTCGAAAAAATGAATAATACTTTGTTTTCATAGTATTTGTTTCTTTAGTTGTCAAATTTTCAAAACAGATAAGAGCAGGCACGTTTCTTCTGGTTCGTACTAACAACTAGTGACCTTCAACTGAAGGTGTGCTTATATAAGCGTGACCTCGAGTGGAGGCATTGAAGGGAGGAGGGGGTTACCTAGAGCGGTGGCCTTGAATAACGGTGACCTCTAGGGCGGGAAGGGGGAGCAAACCTCTAGAGCGTGGGTGACCTTAAAATCTCTGAGGATTCTAATTGCTATCTGAAATACAATAAAAAATAGTGTAAATACGATTTAATTATAGATAATCGAGTTAAACAAATATTAAATCATCTTACCTAAGTTAGGTTTAATTTTTCCCTGATTTGTTATGCTTTTTCTTCTTCTTGGGACTTTCTTTTCTTTCATCGTCCTCGTCGTCGTCGCTGTCTTCTTGCTTTTCGTCGTCGTCGTTGTCGTCGTCGTCCACATTGACAAACTTCAAATCACGACGCAGGATTTATTTTTCCTGCATCTACTGCACCATGGTAAACAACGGCTAACTTCTGGCAATTTAATTGTCCAATGTCTGAATCGCTGATAGCATCGACGAGTCATTTAGGGAGATAGATTACCGACTGTTCTAGTTCACAAATCATTGTACGTCTATCGAGTTTCTTACTAAACACGCATTTTATATTTTTTATTATATATTTCGTGTTAACGTTCATTTTTTTGGACTTTTAAAACAAGGTACTGAAAAAAACAAAATTATTGACGATTTAAAAATATTCTATGAAAATTGTCAACAATACGTAGACCAGCGCTATGATTTTGCGTGTGAAAACATTTCTGCACAGTAGATTTCATAAACATAAAGAACGAAATAAGTTTCGAAAGTATAGAGAATGCGGTGTCTATGTTACCGTTAAAACGTGTAATCCGATATTTCATGAAATAACAAGTTATTTCATAAAATACCCATCTACGGTAGTTAAATTATAGAATAGTTTGATATCTCATACTTTAACTACTTATTATATATAATAATATCGGCTGCGCTCTATTTCAAGTGTGTAATGAACTGTCATACCACATTCCTAACCTCACGTTAAGTTGTATTTTAACTGGCGCTGTGCAAATAAATAGTTATCCTGTTTAGTGATATTAGTTACCATGGAAGGAAGTGAAATCAAAATGAAAATGAATCAGAAGTTAACGGAATTGATAAATAAAAAAGAAAGGAAAACGAATAGCGCGTTACGAACAAATGATGAATAATATTTATGCGAAATTAATGAAAGATGTGAAAAGTGCCAAAGAAGGTCATAAGAAAGTTTAGCGAGATTATTGGTTGCTGCAACATTACGATATACTTGTAATAAGTAAGATGCATTGCAAAATTAATTGTACCGATGAAAGAAACGGACTCTGAAGTGGTCTTTTACGTTACGAAAGATGATTTATTTGATGTGCTTTATGATACCCACCTTGCAATAGGACATGGAGGAAGAGATCGTACGGTTAGTGAACTAAATAAAAAGTAAAAAATATAACACAGGGACAGATAAAGTTTTCTGGAAATCTGCGAAGCATGCCAGCAGAAGAAGAATGACAAGAAAAGAGTGGCAGTAAAACCAATAGTTTCTCGGCATTTAAATAGTCGCTGTCAGGTGGATTTGATTGATTTCCAATCTCACTCAGATGGTAATTACGAAATTTGTTGTGTTAAAGCCTCTGGAAACTAAACGCGCATGTCGTATTCTGGAAATATTTTTGCTTTTTTTAGCTCCTAGCATTCTGAAATTGGACAATGGTCGTGAGTTTTGCAATAAAATGATAGAAAGTCTAGGAGATATGTAGCCAGAGCTAAAAATTGTGTACGGAAAACCAAGGCAGCGTGGAAAGATCAAATTACGATGTGGAAAATATGCTTACCACTTGGATGGAACAAAATGTGACAAACAAATGGAGTAAAGGCTTCCAGTTTTTCCAATTTATGAAAAATCGTGCCCATCACTCTGGCACCAAAAGAACCCCTTATAAGGCAATGTTTGGTGTAGATCCAAAAGTTGGTTTAACAACGTCTTCTTTACCGAAAGAAATAATAGGTTCATTACAGGATGGAGAAGATTTAAACAAAGTATGTTTGCAAAACACGGAAAAAGAAACTGAAGAACCGAAGATTGAAGATAGCGATAAAGAAAATCTCGAAAGTGAATATAATGATAAAAGAGAAGGCCGTCAAGAGATTGATGAAGCCAAATGTGTAATTTGTTTAGAAACCTGCTCAAAGAGTTATTCGCTTTGCACCGGCTGCTTAAAACCGGTTCATTTTAGATGTGCAGTAGAAATATTTAATGACGACGCCGATGGAATGGATCAAAATCGACGATGTGTATTGTGTTACTGATGATAATTATTATAAATTGTACACAAGGAATGATATAATCAAACAACTGTATGCAAGGTTTCAGTTTAGTGTTTGCGATGAGAAACCTATATCCGCTGAAGAAGTTCCTTCCAAAGAGAAATTTCTGCGGGAACTGGCAACTCCCCAGTCAACCGGCACACGACAAGTCTTTAATAAATGTGCTTGCACAAAAAATGCAAATCAAAAAGAAATTTGTGCAAAAGGAATAATTTACTGTGCAATTCTACGTGTCATGGTAGCGGTCCATGCACACACAAATAGCAATAATATTATAATACATCCCTAATTGACAAAAAAATATACAGGGTGAATAAAAAGTAAGAAACCTCGATGCTGGAGCCTTTATTATTAGTTTTAGAAGAAAAAGTTTTCGACAAAAGTTTTATAACAAATTATTTTACACAAGCTGATGGTTTTAAATATTTTTTTCAAGGCCATACCTTGGCGCTATGACGTCATCGATACTTTTTTTAAATGGCAACCTATATTTTTTAAGTCGAAATTTTATAGCATTTTTTTTTTCTCTTTATGACCGTCTAAAAATATCATATGGTTGCATAAACAAAATTTCTATAAAAATCAAGTTGAATGTTATTCGTACCAGTATTTAACGTACGTACTTTTATCACAAAAATTAAACATATGACTATTAAAAACAAATACAAACAATGTTTAACATTACTTTATTACAGAAGATGTTCAAATTGTTCGCCATTAACCATCTGACAATGTCCAATTGGATGAGAGAAATATGAGAAATGAAAGATTGCCTTGGAAACAAATGCAAATTTCACTTGGGACAGTTTGTGTTTATTAAATAATAAGACTTTAATTATTATAATTTAAACTGCTTGAGAAAGTGATTTTCAACTATGGTACGTTTAACAGAAACAGAACGCATCGAAATTTTGATGATACTTGGATATGGTGAAAAAAGAAGATCCCATTTCGAGGTGCGTGATTTATTTAATAGGAAACAGCCCTTTGGTTCCAGCAAGATGGAGCGCCCCCCCATTATGGCATTCACATTCGAAATTATTTGGATACAATTTTTGAGAATAGGTGGATCGGTAGAAGGGGTAGTATCGAAGGGCCAGCCCGATCACCCGATTTGAATCCGTTGGATTTTTTCTTGTGGGGCCATCTTAAAAGTAAAGTTTACACAAACAGGCCCAGAAATTTAGAAGAGTTAAAAATTCGTATTCTAGCCGAAGTAATTCTGAATGTATTACAGGGATTTTCACATCGAATTGGGTATCGTCAGATAGTTAATGGCGAACAATTTGAACATCTTCTGTAATAAAGTAATGTTAAACATTGTTTGTATTTGTTTTTAATAGTCATGTGTTTAATTTTTGTGATAAAAGTACGTACGTTAAATACTGGTACGAATAACATACAACTTGATTTTTCTAGAAATTTCGCTTATGCAACTGTATGATATTTTTAGATGGTCATAAAGAGAAAAAAAAATGCTATAAAATTTCGACCTAAAAAATATAGGTTGCAATTTAAAAAAAGTATCGATGACGTCATAGCGCAGAGGTGTGACTTTGAAAAAATATTTAAAACCAGCAGTTTGTGGAAAATAATTTGTTATAAAACTTTTGTCTAAAGCTTTTGTTTCTAAAACTAATAATAAAGGCTCCAGCATCGCGGTTCCTTACTTTTTATTCACCCTGTATATTTAAATGTATTTCTGTTTGTGATAAGAATATTGTTTAATTATTTTGTGTACGAGACTATTACATTTATTGTTTATTACTTCCGTAAAAATTTTGTTTCAAAGATGTATTAATTTATATTTGTTTTAAAAGAATTTTTTTTGACAATTTGTTTCTTTTTTCTTATTAATTACTAACTACTGAAACTTATCTAATTCCTCAGGTTATAATCTTCGTCCCTTCTATTTATTTCATACTTTATTTTGTACAATTACGTTATTTTACAGAATAACTAGCTAATATGCAGGGTGTCCCAAAAGTAAAGGGCCATACGTCAACCATAGCTAGAAAATTCAATGCTGAGTAAAAAAAGGTTTAATGAACTAGTGTCCTATTTGCTATGGTTTAGAAGATAAAAAATAAAATGTAACATATCGAGAACAAATAATAAATATTTAATTATAGTAAATAAAAACTACTGAAGATAACATGAAATAATAATATTTAATGATATGCTGCTGCTGCACGTCTCGCGTTAGTGTTGTATAAACCATAAACGAAATGCATTTCAACGAACTCCTTATTCTCAAACCTGTGTCTTGGCATTTTGAAATAGCTTCTAGCACTAAATTTGTATTACCGCAACTTTGACAGTAACAAACAAATTAATATGATATGACGTATCGCTGATATTATGCAACAATTGATTTGTTCACAAAGTTAAATTCATTACATTCTTTGCTAACCTATATCTTCTAACTACAGCAAATATGACACTAGTTCATTAAACCTTTTTTACTCAGCATTGAATTTTCTATCTATGGTTGACGTATGGCCGTTTACTTTTGGGACATCCCGTATAGAGTAACCGGTTAAAGTATCAAATAACAAAACTGTTCTATAATTTAACTAGGTACCGTAGATCGGTATCTTATGAAATAACGAGTTATTAGTTATTTCATGGAATACCGGAATTACACGCTTTAACGGTAACATCTATATTGAATTTGACTGAAGAAGTAGATATGGATTTGATGTACGAAGAATTTAACATGCTGAAACCATCTTTTGATGTGATTGCAAAAAATTCCAAAGACTCAGTTGCACAGAAATGGCTTAAGTTATTCCCGGAAAAAGATACTAAAAATATTTTCAAGCTAATAATTCCATTTAGTTATTATAAGATCAGCATCTAATTGCTATATCGAACGGGTATTTTCTCAGATGGTCAGGTGCAAGAAACGGATGTTCTACTCAGTTAAAAAAATCGAAATTACTAATTCAATTCAACAGGAAATACTCATGTGCTGAATTTTACCAATACATTAAGGAGCAGAAGAAAACTCTTCAGGAAGTAAAATCTTCAGCCAAGTACAAATAAGCGATTTTCTGGAAAAATTATTGTTCAATATATTATTTTCATAGGTAAATAGTAGTTTTTAGTTTGTGTTGTGTCATTTATGATTGATATCATAGAAATAAATATATTGAAATATTTAACTATACATTTTTTAGGTTGTCACGCTTTTGCTCCTAAATCCCAATCTTTTATATTTCGCATGATAAACATCCCGATTTGGTAAAATAATAATCTGGCAACGCTGGGTAGAAATGCTATTAATGGAAATTAGCTTTAAGTTACATCCTGCTATTTTCATTTCACTAGATGATAAGATTAGGGAAATGGTTGATGCAATAGGTAAATCACATTATAACATGTTGTCTAATAAGATTAACATTCCCAAAAACGAACAATTACATTCAAAAATTCCAAAATTTAATCCTGTTAAACATTACCATAATTTTCATGACAATTTAATTAATTTAACAGATGTACATTTTAATACAGACCAACTTAACATTTTAAGCCAAAATCTAAAATCTAACTTTGATATTTCCGAATAAATAACAATAAACTCATAAATTTAGCATTAGAAACAGAATCGTCAATAAATCAAAAACATAAATATTATTGAAAATGAAAATTTGATAAATAAACTATAGTATAATCGCTACCACATTGGGATTCAAGGACAAGTCCGCTTGAAGCCACACCGTATGACTCAAGGGTTTAGAATTACAGAGCTTGTTCCAGCGGTTCTGAACATACGGCATTGTTAATATTAATACTGTAACGCCTAATATTTATTTATTTTAGCGAGTTTCCGGTACCATATACAGGGTGTCTCTAAAATGCGTGGACATGGCTTCACCACAGATTCCTGGGCGCAAAATAAGATGATTTAACCCAACTTACCTATATCCAAATTCGTTTCGTTAAACCAGTATTCTGCTTCAAAGTTCTTTGAAAAAAAATTAATTTTTCTTATAACAACAATACGCTTGGATCGATTTGGATGATATTTGGCATGCCACTCCATATGGACCTAAGACATCTTTTGAGATGATAATGGTTGTTATCAATGGACCACTAGTGTATGAAACATGTGTGTCACAGCACATATCAGGCAGTAACTCTTTAATCGCAAGACCGATAATTAAAATAATATTTTTTCACGGCCGGGAGTATTTGTCCATTTCTATGATACAAAAATCGTGACAGAAATAATAAATTATGCCCTAGGTAAATAATTTTTCAAAAAATTCCCAAGGGAGTTTTCATTATGAATCAAATAATAAAAATCGGCCATTCTAAATTTTAGATGTTTATTAACGTTTATTAAAATTGAAACATTCTCGTACATTTAAATTATTTGTTTACATTAAAATTTAACGTTACATGTTCACAACTGTAAAAATTAAGAGCAGGTACACTATTAAATATAACTACACTTGAATGTCAATATGTCAAAATTGACATTTCGTAAAATTATAGTTGTGTTCATGAATTAGGAACTGCACGCTTTTAATTTCAATGTCTACTTGATAATGAAAGATTTGGGGCGCACGAGCTTATTATATTTATCACTATACTTAGGCCGTGAAAAAAATAGTATATACCCCTCTGGAGAGAATGCTATTTTTCCTTCGGAGTTTTGTAGCCCTCGGGCTTCGCCCTCTGGCTACAAATTACACCTCAGGAAAAATCTTACATTTCTCTCCCTTGATGTATAATGTACTATTTTTTCAGAAAGAAGCATTCAATAGTAAACTTTTTTGTCTCTTTCTAATTTGTGATATCTGTTACGGTTTAATCACAAAAATTTAAAATCTGAGTGACTGCGCTGAACATTTCTTAAAACAAACTAGGTATTCTAAGAAACAAATGAGAAACAACTAATTTCTATCTACAGTAGCAATTGTTTATCGCTTGTCAAACATTTCAAGTAGCTGACTTGTGCTTTTTAACAGTTCATTTTTTTATATTTTTTTTACATAATAATGGCTATAAATTACACTTATAATGTTCAGCGCAGTCACTCAGATTTTAAATTTTTGCGGTTAAACCGTAACAGATATCACAAATTAGAAAGAGACAAAAAAAGTTTACTATTGAATGCTTCTTCCTAAAAAAAATATTATTTTAATTATCGGTCTTGCCTTTAAAGAGTTACTGCCTGATATGTGCTGTGACACACATGTTTCATACACTAGTGGTTCATTGATAATAACCATTATCATCTCAAAAGATGTCTTATGTCCATATGGAGTGGCATGCCAAATATCATCCAAATCGATCCAAGCATCTTGTTGTTATAAGAAAAATTAACTTTTTTTCAAAGAACTTTGAAGCAGAATACTGGCTTAACGAAACGAATTTGGATATAGGTAAGTTGGGTTAAATCATCTTATATTGCGCCCAGGAATCTGTGGTCAAGCCATGTCCACGCTTTTTAGAGACACCCTGTATATAAACTCCAGTCCCAATGTGGTAGCGAATATACTAGAGTAGAGTGGGGCAGAAGTACGCATGTAACGTTTGACGACGTACAAAAACTTTAAATAAATATCATATGTGCTACAAATTGACTTTATAAACTGTGAAGGGTCTATGCAAACATTTGATATTGAAAAAATGTTAAATTTTATATCTGAATTTCACTTATTACTGAAAATATGGATGGCTGCACTTTCGTACTGTTGATCCACTAGTAGGGTAAAAGCACGCATGTGGTGCGGCATACGCATTCTTTAAAGATCCAAGTTCTCTGGGCCACTTGACGTTGAGACAAGCCGGTTTGCAGCAACTCCTTGGCTCTTCCAAATATCACAGGGGTGATTGCGTTCAGATTTCCGTTTATATGTTCTGAAAAGGTGCGAACTTTTGCCCCAATTGAAATTTTAAATTTGGGGCCACAGATTTTTTAGCAATGCGGAAACACAGCGATCCGAGCGTTGAAGTCTACGAATTTATTCGTAGGTTGGAGTGAAGTGGTGGACATTTAATTCTGACTATAGAGGGCGCTGTAGGTTACTTGCATATTTAAATATTGCTGGTGCGTACTCTTACCCGCCGCGAACTTTTTCCCCGTCCTACTATACAGGGTGTAAAATTAGTGCGATATTCTTATGTAGCTCCGTAAATGTTTTAGATAGAGAAAAACTTTAAACATAAGAGTTGCTTATTAGATTCTTCTTTGTAACTATAAAATATCTACAATTCTACAGGGTGTTTCCTTTTCGGCTGCCAGTATGCAACTTAAATATTTTAAATAGAACACCCTAGGTATATATTTTTAAATATTCTTATTCTACTGTCAATTACCTATCCCGTAGTGCAGGGGTTCCCAAAGTGCGGCCCGCGGGCCATGTGCGGCCCGCAAACCCCAGAAATGCGGCCCGCGATGTCATATCATCTGCGATCTTGAATTCATAGAGATAATTTGCAATTTACATTTTTACAAAAAAATAAATAAATGTTATCATATTATAATTAAAAATTGTTCAGTTAAAAAAATACTAAATTTTATATGTAATATATCTTGTTATTATATAGATTGAATATATTTTATTGTCTTAACGGCCGCCCTATTATTAAAAGAAAACAAAAACTGCGCAAGTCATACACTTCAGATTGATGAATTTATTATTTTTTTTTTATATTTGAAATTATTTATTTTTGTTTAATTATTTTTGAAATGTGTTAATAAACAGTTTGTAGTTAAAAGTAATTATTGTTGTAAGTAGAGACTGATTATATTATAAAATTAGTACAAATCTTTCCTTTGTGTCTAACTTTTTATCGATTTAAACGTATTTTTCGATAACACTTTTTTTGGCCCGCCAAATATTTTGGAATTTACAATTTGGCCCACCTAGGCAAAACTTTGGGAACCCCTGCCGTAGTGTTTCGCTTTTGCAATTAGGATCAGTGGTTGCAGAGCTATTCAACATTTTAGGAAAAATATGATGTATGCAGATCCAACGAATAAAATCTGCACCGTCCACATTTTGACAGATTAATTACAACATTTTTGTGAAACGTTTGTCGAGAGCATCTACTGTCATCCAAAAAATTAAAAGTTAAATTGCGTTGTACAGGGTGTTTGCTACGGTGGTACAATTACTTAAAATTTGGATTGGCCATAATTCAATTTTTTTAAATGGAACACTGTATTGTTTCAGTGATTCAGATAGAGAATTAAATTCCCTTTCGATTTTATATTGGGTTTCATATACCTAAAGTAAAAAATCAGTTTCCACTTCATTCAATACAAAGAATTTTTGACAAAAAATATTATCTTAATTACATTATTAGCAATACCTACTGGTTTAACTACCTTAAAAAATAATAATAGCACAATTGCTCTGACTCCATTGCCAAATTATTAAAAAATTCCAATTTTAATGTAGCTTTTAATAACAATATCAATTTATATACATTATTTTCTAGAAACATACTAGAAACTATATTGTATCTAAGAAAGATAAAGCAGCTATACCGGGTGTCAACGAAACCTGGGGCACCTCCTTAATTTTTTTATTTTTAAAGACATCAAAATGAAATTTGGTATATGTAATATAATCTTTTAATGGCATTTGTTGACATAGGAAACACGTTTCTGTCACTTCTAGTTTCGCCGTAATTACCCGCAATTTTGTTATTTTAAATGGAACACCCTGTATATTGTTGTGTATTTTGGACACAAAACATCATGAACAATACCAATTTATTCACACATTTAATATAATTACAATAAATACAAATTTTGACAGCTCCGATAAACACAATTAACAAATACAAAATGCATAAAGTTAAATATCAAGATAGTTTTTCACACAAAATCATTTTAGAAATTGTTATAAGTTATTCATACAGATAAAAGTACTTTAAAGTAAATACAAACAACAAATAAGTCATAAAAAGTATTTTAAAGATTGACGATTAAAAGGATACATGTTCGATATCCAAATTTTCATTCATTTCATATTACGATGAAGATTTTTCAAGATGATTTAGTTCTTGGGAACACAGAAATCAATTTGCCATGCTAGAAATAACAAGTAAAATTAAATTAATAACTTAATTTTATCAAAATAAACAATTTTGAGTACATGTGCACTTAAGATTTGTAATTTAGTATTTTTCACTATTTAAAAAAATTCAGTCAGCAAATAAAACATGCAAATAAGTTGTAAAAGCGTACAAGGCTTCAAAATAGTAACATTATAAAAGCAGAAAGCGAATATTATAAGTTTATTCAATAAAAATAAATTATGAGAAATGTCAAAATATTGAGACACAATTTGAAAATGAAAATTTACAAGAGTAAAAATCTTATTATTTTTAAATGCTTAATATAATTGTATAGTTTTTAGGTAGATTAGTGAAAATTTTGAAAATTCGTCTTTTATAGGAATAAGCCATGAATTCTGACAGACATTAATTTCATAGAAATCAAAATTAAAAATAACTTTATCAACAAAAGATTATATAGTAAATTAATTGTAAGAAATTTAATTATTTATCATGTATTTTATATTAGATTTAAGTTAGTAATAAGAATTTAATAGTTAATTTCATATTCAGTTTGATTTTATTAGTAATCAAAATACTCCAATTCTATTGGTCAAACTTTAAAACAAGATGGGGCAGCTGCTATAAAAATCTCGAAGGGGTAACACGTATTAATTTGTGCTCCAGAAATATAATTTATTCAAATGACGCCACAGCACCATCATTTATTTTAAATAAAAAAATGAAAATCAAGTACTTAAATTAAACGTAAAATAAAGATAAGTTTTTTTTAAGTGATATTTAAAATGAGAAACCATTATTTTTAAAGTTAAATCAACTGAAATAAATAGTGAATAATAATTTAAAATTGTATAAAGTTCGACGATAATTAAAAAGAAATGTTTTAAGATGAAATTTAGTGTAATAATAAAAGTTTAATACTTACATATCAAATACAATTTATTGACATCATTAAAGTTTCGATTCTTTCGGCTTCAGTAAGTCTCATTTTTGCTATCTTATTTCTCAAACCGTTAAACAAGTAACACACACTGCACTACGTAATGCCAATAAATTAAATTTGACATTTAACTACAAACAATTTGCAATTGTTTTTAACCCTTATCGCTAGAGCCGTATCAACGCGTGCTCGAATATTCACACTTTATTTAATTACATTTTTGTTGAATATCTTAGTTATTTATCAACCGATTTTGAAAAAGTTTTGTTTATTGTATTTAGCATAAAAAATTCTATTAAATGAGATATCACAAGGAGGTCTTTGCTATTTAAATTTTTTAAATTGGGGTTGCTAGCGCTTAGGGGTTGAGGGGTGGGGGGTTGAAAATTACATCTTTAAATAATGATTTAAAAATAAAAATCGACGTGTCCGAGCATTTTTCGGAATCATTTTTCGCAATCACTTTATAGAATTTATCCGTTACTTTCGGGAAACACTGTATAATTCACATGTAGCTAAATTTGTGGGTGGTAAGCGTATATGTTTTTCACTAAGAAGATCATACCAAGCTCGTTGTGAAGCTGCCGTAATTGCCCATAATCACGTTGGTAGCTTTCATGAAGTGGTACGACAACATGTTACTGCAAACAAAGCAAAAAAATATACTACGGAATACTGCAAAATGCGACGAAAAATTAACGAAAACAAAATTAATATGCGTTTAAAGCCACAAAAGTACCAACAAAATGTACATGTAACGGATGAAGACTTTGACTATGGCCCCAATGCCGGTGATATAACTGTAGACATGGATGAAGATATTATGCAACAGGCAAAATAATGTATACTGAAAAATAAGTTGCTTCTTATTTTGGTAGTTTTTATTTGCAGCAAATTGAATTATGAATGTTTATTGGTTTACCAATTAGATTAGAACTTTACACACCTATACGTATTTATCCAATTATTGTAATTTTTTGTATATTCATCTTTTTTAAATACAGACATAATATATTTATTTTTTAATTACATCGTTTTAATTAGGTAATTTAAATTCGCAGTAGTGAATAAACCAAAATGCAACAAAATTAACATTGCTTTATTTGTAATCTGTAATTTAAGAATGCTTATTTTTGGTACAATCGGTTTAAAAAATAAAACTAAAAAAATTAAAAACGGATTGTTTTAAAACTACAAATAAATTTAGTTCCCTTTCACTTATTGAACAATTTATCCTATAGTCATTTTACATTTTACTTACTACCCTAAAAAACAAAGTCGGTAAGCACGTTAAAAAAAACGGTCTATGACGTTTCATCGTGGCCGTTTAACCAGCAGATTGCTTCAGCGTCGGCCGTTTCATCGTCAGGCCGGTTCATCGCGAGTTTTGTAAAACGAAATTTTGTTTAGTTAGTTAACCCTTTAACGGACATAGTTATGAAAAAATTGAACACTTTGCAAACACTATTAATTTATTTTTAGTTATATTATTTTTTATTATTATTTATAGGTATTGTATGTACTAGAACTAGACAATATACTAAAATACTTACACCTACTATAAAACAAATAACAATAACAAACTATGATAACGCACGCACAAAATTCGAAGATAAAAACCGGAATGCTCCCTGGTAATACCACAGATTACTTGCTACGAACAGATGACGCACTCTGGCTGGTTTACCGTGCTGGTTTTTCAGTGCGCATGTCAGCGTTAGTCCGCTGGACTGCGAGAAATTTGAAATGCAGGCTATTGGATCCACTGACGGACTTCGCAAAAAATCCGTTACTTGTACTACACGTGCAATTTTTAGCTGAACTTCAGATTAATTTTCGTTTGTGAAATAAGTGAAATGAAGTGTTTTATTGAAAACTGTATAAGTTCCCCGTATTTTGATTGGAATTTGAGCTTTCACCGTTTTCCCAGGGATGAAAAAAGGTAAGAATTAATTGTAGATTATTCTACAAGTAAAGAAAAGTGGCAGTTTTCTAGCGAGTGGAAAATGTTTGATTCACGAGCGTTAGCGAGTGAATTACAATTTCACGAGCTAGAAAACCGCTTTTCTTACGCATTGAATACGCTATTTTTTTGTGTAAGCTGTAAGTACTAAAAGTTCGAATTTTCTAGACAAATTTGTTAAATTTATCAAGGTTATATAACATAGCAACTACAACACGTACATAGTAACAAGTAAACAAACAGACTGTGTTGCTAGGAATAAAGTGTTGGTTGCTAATGACTCAAGCGTTGTAATGAGGAAAAGGTTGCTAACGAGAAAAATGCCACTTTTCTTTACTATTTTCTACATAGTAAAATGGCCGTTTACCATTGAGTATACAAATAACTAATATTTTCCTATTATTTTGCCAGCTGTTCCAATTTTAATAAAAACTAAGATACGTTTTTTATTAACATACTTTAATATTTTAAAAATTTGACGACGCAAAAATTTTTAAACAAATTGCAAAAAATCGTTAACTGTTAATAAGCAATATAATGCGAAAAAAATGTTTTTAGGGCTCTGACGTGGGCAACAGCTTGCGGGCTGGAGGAGCTATTTAAGGAGAAAGGGGTTGATTATTTCAATTCCAAACGGCTTTGCAGTCTACACTTTGAAAATGACGATATACGACACAGACTTGTAGAGGAAGCCGTTCCAAACATTTTTAATATTACGAATGATTTTGAAAAAACACCTGAACCTTACAATCGCGAATTAACTTCAACTACAGCAGATACTCTAAAAGTTGCAGAAACTGTTTCCCAGCCAACTACTGAAGAATTTACAACATTTTCAAGTTCAAACTCCAATGAATTAAACGATTCGTGCGCACAAACTTCGGCAGCTTTCTCTTCTTCTACACCCAGGAAAAGAAAACTTTGTGCAGAAACTGTTTCCCAGCCAACTACTGAAGAATTTACAACATTTTCAAGTTCAAACTCCAAAGAATTAAACGATTCATGCACACAAACTTCGGCAGCTTTCTCTTCTTCTACACCCAGGAAAAGAAAACTTCGGTTAAAAGTAGGTTAAAGGTACATGCTGTTAAACAAGAAAATTATCGAATCAAAAAACAGTTAAGAAACAAGTCATCGGCAACATTGATGGACTTCGATAAAATTACAAAAGAAGAATTTTTATTTGTTGCATATAAAAATAAAAATCAAGATCTGTACGGTAATTTGCAAATGCCGCACGAAACATTTTGTAACTTTATTTCCGATTTGGAAAAGGGTTTCATCGAAATATTCAAATCATCTGCTTCAAGGGAACGAGTAGCTGAAACACTATACAATAATCATTTAAAGAACATAGAGTTTTATCACCCTTGATTTTATTTTGATACAGATTTTTGTGCAAAGTTGTTTATACGAATGAGAATATATTATGCGTTAAAATATTTTAATAGAGAAATTTTAGGGTCTTCTTCTATAAAAACACGCAAGTTATTTATTGTAAAACATATGTGATTATTTTTTGATAATTAAAATTATTGGTAGGTATATAGTTATTAAATTTTCCTGTTATATTTACTTTTACTAGTTTTTGTATTACTTATTGTCATTATTATAATAAAAACAAATGTTTTGTATTACAATTTGATCAGCACCAATTATTTATTATTGACTATGATATTAGAAGAAAATATGAACAATAATAATTTTTTAACGTTGGCGTTGGCACAGATTATAATCTGTGGCGTTGGTCTCCTGGTTTGCAAATTCAAATTCGCGCGAACCAAGAGCGTGCGAGAGAGATGCAAGGCGGGTAAAAGTTAAGCACGACCAACGAGTGCGTCATCTGTTCGTACTAAGTAATCTGTAGTAATACTGTTACACCAGATGCTGACTCACATTGGGATTTAAGGGTTTGCTTTGTAAATACTGCAATTCTAAGAAATATGTCATTACAAACAATAGCTTAGGGGTTTAAAGAATCTAAATATAGACGTGTCACAGCAAATTTGTATTTCAAATAAGGCATTTTCAACAGTTCAGTAAAGTGGTAATACTGTCATACCAGAGTGCGTTAGAGGGTTTTAAATAAAGAGTAATTAGAGAGTTTTGTGATATATGGTTATATAAATATGAGATACTTAATTTTGTTTCGAACTCTGCAAGTGCGTACTCTTATACACATGCGTGTCTAAGAGTACGCATGCTATTGTTTAAGAGTACGCACAACATTTTTCTACTTATAAGATACTTATTTTTTTGTAACAGTAAGTAAAAAGACACTTTTAGTTGCTAAATGTTTATTTTAATAATAAAATTAAAATAAAAAATAATAAATTATAAAACTGAATAGAACCAAAAGTGAGAAACACAAAACTTAAAAAATCTCATTCTATTTAGGTATTTAGGTATAAAATCACCCATCCACATCCACACATTTAAAACAAATGAATTCTCCTGTTAAATATGTTGTGCAAGATTCGTGCCACCATAGATTACATTGAGAGCACATGATCCAGTCTTCATCAGATTTTGAATATAAATCTCCACATCCAGGACAAGTCGCATCTTCATCGTCATTTTGCTTTTTCTTCTTTTGCTGAGTTCGTGTGGTTTTAGGTCGTGTAGAAGTAGACAGTAATTTTCTTTTTGCTGGTTCTTTTTTCTTTTCTTCTTTAGCCCTTCTTACTTCAGCTACTCCTTCTAGCTCGTTTTTGAACGGAGTACTAGACAGTATATCAGATTTTTGTGATTTAGTTTTACGGCGATTGGGTTTTTCTTTTATCTTTGGCAAAGGTAAAATATCTGAAGCTGGTACTGACCGATTCAAAACATCTTCAGCTACTTGCGAAGTACTTGGAGTAGCACGATCTTCAGACCATACACCAATAGGGTTGTTGCCTGGTGGTGGTGTTGCATATGACGGAAACGACAGCTCAGGTTGGTCATTTTCTTCAGCTACTTGCGAGATACCTGGAATAATTACACCATCTTCAAACACTATGTCCATGTTGTTGATGTCTGGTGGTGGCGTTACGTGTGGTGGAAAGGACACTTCACATTCATCAATTTCTTCATTAAGCTCATTATTAGTATCATCAACCGTACCATCTATTTCCACAGCTTCTAGGGCAGTTTCTTCATTTTCAATATTATTTATGGGTGCATCTGTTACAAAGGATGGAGCAAAATCAACGTCTTGAAACAGATCAGGATTGTATGGAAATATTCCAGATGCCTTGAAGGAATTCTGTGCCTTCTCAATATTAGCCATGCTAACATAAGCAGCGTTAAATAATTCGGCAACCTGCATCTGTGTTATCACTTTACCTGGGTTAGTTACCATCCACTTGTCACATTCCCTACTGTATGTAGTTTTTAAAGGACCAAAAAAACCAATATCTATTATCTAGTGGCTGTAGTCTGTGACTTGCATGTGGAGGTAAAGACAGTAAATCAATGAAATTTTCTCTGCAATACTGTATAGCATGTAAATAACGGTGGGAACTATGGTTATCCAGAACTAGGATCACTGGGTTTTCAGCGCTGGGTTTGCTGTAGTTCTTGAAATGCACCAGCCACTGGCAGAATAACTCTGTATTAATGAATCCAGATTCGGATATCATTTTTAAGGTACCAACTGGTGCAGTGAGAAAAAGTTCATGTTTCATTCTTTTCCGGGGGAATATGATTGCCGGGGGAATGTGTGATCCTGTGGCACTCATACAACATACAGCTGTTACAAGTTGGCCTCTGTCGGCACTGGCTACTTTTCCTACAAGTTTTTTACCTTTGCTAGTCAAAACCTTTGGCAGTTTATTGGGTACTGTGGATAAACCTGTTTCGTCCATGTTATAAATGGAGCGTGGTTTATACTGTCTTTTTTCATACAAAGTTCTTAGATTTTCGTAAAATCTATCTACCTGGATTTTATTAAACCCCATGATTCGGCCCATCGAACATTTTTCTGGCTGCCGTAGTGTAATTCTATGACGTTGACAAAATCCTGTTACCCAAGACTCTCCTGCCATTTTTTTGTTTCTGTTGAACCGATGTTGAATATTGTTAGCTTCGGCGAATTTATAAGCTGCGATTTGCAAATTTTTCTTTGTGATACCATAAAACCTTTCATCCAAATCTCGTATGTGTTGTGCTAATTCGGTTTCCATATCCGCAGGAATGTCACTTCTAAATCGCCGTAACGACACTGGAACATTTCCATATTTTAACCGTTTTCTTAGTGTGGCTTCGTTTATCCCCAATTCTCCAGCTATGCTTCTTTTGCAATTAATTGCAAGATGATATATAAAAAATAGTCTATACACACAAAACTAAGGTGTTGCTTCACTTTTTTTACTAAGTGCGTACTCTTATACACATTTACCCTAAGGAGTATAAAAAAATTTAGGCAGCAAAATCGTAAAATTTATTTCTTAGGTGAAACTTGGCTAAATGCTGGTCATATAAAAAATAAAGTGTGGAAGGATGAAAGTATCGAATCATCTAAAGTAGCGTTTCTATTAGGTCTGTCAACTGGATTGAAAAACCCTTCCGGTAAAGGAAGACGCTTAATTATCACTCATATAGGCAGTGACACTGGTTTTGTTAACGGGGGATTATTGGTCTTTGAATAAAAAAAAACCGTCGAATATCACGAGGAGATGAATGCTGAAAATTTTGAAAACTGGTTTACTGAAATTCTACCCAGACTTGAAGATAACGCCGTAATTGTAATGGACAATGCGTCTTACTATTCTCGGAGACTGGAAAAAACTCCAACAACAGCATGGACAAAACCGAAAATTAAAGAATGGTTAAACTCGAAAAATATCCCATATGAAGAGGATTTGCTGAAAGCTGAACTTTTGCAAATAGCGAATGAAAATAAGCCACTGTACAACAAGTTTGTTGTTGATGAAATAGCGAAGAAGAAAAACATGACTGTACTGCGCCTGCCGCCATATCACTGTGAACTGAACCCGATAGAGTTAATTTGGGCTCAAGTTAAAGACTATGTAGCAGACAGAAACAAGACTTTTAAATTTTCAGATATCAAAGATCTTTTTCATGATGCCATTAATGCGATTACTCCAGAGAAGTGGTTAAACTGTGTACAACATGTAATTGGCAAGGTTGAAGAAAAGTTCTGGCTGTTGGACAATATGATGGAAAACGCCGTTGAACCTTTAATTATAAATATTAATAACAATGACAGTAGTTCAGACGAATTTTTATCCGATTAAAACATTTTTTTTGAAATAATGAATTTAATTTAATTTTATTAATATTGTACCTACATTAATTTTTAAGGATTTAATTTAGTTTAATTTAAATATTTTTTAATTATCTTTGTGGCTTTTGTACCTATAGTTAATTGCAGAAATGTGTAGTTTTGATAAAACTTCAAACTCAAATTCTATATCATGTGTATTGTGTATTTTCATTTAACCCCATAAGCAGAAACTCGGTTGTGTATTTTACCGCCGCACCTAAACTTCCGTTAAACTTGCACTCATCCGACGTAAGCATGGTAAGTAACACGTGAACAGCGTCTGAATTTGTTTTAATGCGCTGACTCGACTCCGCGGCTATACTATAGGATATTTTTTATCGAGAACTCGAGAATTATTATTCCGGTAAGTAACATAACCTATAATAGGTATCTATTTGACTTGTGATCGGTGTTTAGAGAGCCGTCTAGACGGTGGAAATACGAATAATTATATTATTAATTAATTTGTTATTGTTAATTTGTTATATTTTAAAGTTTATTTAAACATGAATTTTGATAATGTTAGGGTTATTGATATCGAAAATTAAAAAAAAGTAACTTGTATTTGTTAAAAGCTAATTTGTTGTCATTCAGATTATTAAAACGTATTTAAAAATGTAGGTAGTTAATTAATTATAGAATGAATTTTTAGATAAAAAGACAAAAAAACCATGGTCATCTGAAAAAATAAATGATGTCATAAACATTTTAATGGAAGGGCGGATTGCAACTAAGAAAAAAATCTAATGAACAATATTATTATGGCAGTTTATATGACATCGTTGAAATAAGTGGTACAAAAAAAATTATAAAACAAAGGAAACATGATGATGATCCAATAATTTTTGTTATTCCGGCGGAAGATTTTTATGGAAAACTGTTGGAGTGTCACATATCCACGGGCCATGGAGGTAGAGATAAAATTGGCGGCGTACTTAAAATCTAAATTCTACATTCCTCGGGCTGTTGTGGACGTATTTGTGAAATGTTGTAAACGCTGTGCGGAAAAGAAAGGCCAAATAAAGAAAGGAATTGTAGTCAAACCTATTTTAACTAAGGGATGGAACCATCGCGGTCAGGTCCACTTGATCGATTTTCAATCAACACCTGATGGTGCATATAAGTGGTTATTTAATTATCAGGATCACCTGACCAAATTTCTGCACTTAAGGCCTCTTAAATCGAAACGTGCAGAGGAAGTGGCAGCTGAATTATTAAAAATATTTTTAGAATTCGGTGCACCCAAAATATTACAAAGCGACAATGGTCGCGAATTTGTGCACGTAATTATTAGAGAAATGACATTCAATTGGCCAGCTTGTAAAATTATTAATGGTCGTCCTCGGCATCCCCAAAGCCAGGGAAGCCTAGAGAGAAGTAATCAAGATAATGATACCCAAAACTGGTCGCTCGGTTGCTATTACGTACAATGGTATAAAAATTTATATTTTGATAGAACAATTGGAAGATCGCCATACAACGCTCTCTTTGGGGTTGATTTTCAAGTTGGGCTTAATTCCACAGATTTACCATCTGAAATTTTAAAAAATATTACAATTGAGGAAGAATTAGAAGATGTGATGCTTCTTGAGGCTCAAGCCAATAGCAATCGAACAAAAGAGGAGGAAATAACCGACCAAAACTATGCTAATGAACCTGCTGAAAATTCGATGTCTGGCGCTAAAAACATTAACCCACCTGAAAATTCTATTTATGTGGAGGATATTGAGAACATTGGCATTGCTAATATTCCAGTAGAAAAGTAAGCTGCACAGAGCGTACAATAAATACAAAGTGTAGGCTATGTTCCCAAGAAAAAATAATTCATTTGGAAAGATTGAGTTCCTGTAATGGGCAGAAAAGAGCAGCAGAAAAAATGCTGCAGGTTACAAAGAAAAAACTAAAAGATATAAGTGTAGGGGATCACGTCTCCGTAAACGTTCCCAAAGTTGATAGTAGCCCTCTTGATCCCAAAAATATTTTGGCCATTGTTATTGATCACAAAAATGGTGTGTACCAAGTAAGTACTGAAAAGGGCATTTTAAACCGATGGTTTTCGAGGAATTAAATAATCCCAAACACAGCACTTAATTCGATAGAATTCGATGTTCCGTCAGACAATATTATAAGATTTAAAGGCTGATTTATAGTTCCGTAAACATACAACATAACATAAACATAACAAAATAAAATATAGTACTGCAGTATTACCATTCATAGATCCATAAACATAACCGTTATACATAATCGTTTACATATGAATTGGTTCAATTTTAATTTTTAACATAAACATATGAAATTATACAGATCAAGTAAGCAGAATTCTGTTTAGATGTATGAAAGTGAAAAAATCAAAACCAGTTGATTCTCTAAATTGATTTATAAATCTTGTTTAAATGCTCTTTTCTTTCGCTTATGAACTTTTTCACTGTTATAATAATATCTATACAACATTACTACTGTTATAGTAGCTCCTACTTCTTCGTGTGACATCTTGGTAAATTTGACAGGTTATGGATCTATGAAAGGGTAAGCGTAAATTCTGCGTTATGTTAACTTATATGTTTATGTTATGTTGTATGTTTACGGAACTATAAATCAGCCTTAAGGGCCGGTTTTACAATCGTAGTATAAACACAGGTATATCTATACTCGGTTTATCTTATTCTGCTGTTTATTCCAAGTATAACCAGCAACGCGTTTTACAAGTCGGTTTTGGTGTTGGTATACGTATACCTGGTATAACAGAAAACATCGTTAAGGTTGTTCCACTAGCAGCGGTAACAGACGAGCGTCTCACCGCAAGAAAAAAGGTTGGGCACAATAATGTCACATCACATGGTACGGTGGCTCCATGCCGTCATCAATAAAATAAGTTAGGTTATAAACCGTGCAATAATTTTGATGTTTATTTTGGTGTAGTATAGGTGCAATAACAACGATGAACAAGTGCAATGAGTGTGGCAATATTTATCAGCCTACAAAAAGTTTACTTAGACATCTACGGGAAAAGCGCAATATCTATTTTAACAAGCACCATGCAGAATGTTATCATTGTGGTCAACAATATACTAGTAAACCGCAATTAATAAATCATATTCAAACCTCTCATTATACATTACAACAAAAACAGAAATTCCTATGATCCAGTGCAACAATCAATTTTCATCCTACAGGGTTTTACGGCAACACTTACAAGATGATCATTCGTATGCCGATGCTACAGTTGAAGAAACATGAATTTGAAACCATGCAAGGCAGGTATAAAGTTAATTGATTATGTGAAAATTATCGGAATTAGTCTATCTTCACAAAATCTTTTTATCATTACACTATTATCAAAAAAAAGTAATAAGAATATTGTGAGTACTGTACCTAATGAATGGTCAGAAACGTTTCAAATCAAGTGACAGGTGGAAACAAAAAGCCATGTCTTGATTAATTCAGTAATTTATTCAGCTTGTCGTTTGAGACATGACAACTAAATAAAGTTCTAAAGTAATCAAAGCAACAAAGGTTTGTTTCCATAGGTCACTTGACTAGAAAAGTTTTCAATCACTCCTCTTAATAATAATAAGTATGTTCTTTTCGGAATTTGAAACCTGGAAGATGAATTTGGAGGAAACTCAAAATATCAGTTTTGTAAAAGACTGTGGTGAAAAAAAACTTAGGGGCAATAGAACAAGGTCATATTTTATTTGTCATAGGTCGTACTCACCTAGGTGCATTAATGATGCTAATCGAAAAAGAAGTTTAAAAAATTGTGGTTCAAATAAAGTTACCCGAGCTTGTCCAGCAATGTTAGTTCTGACAGTATGCAAAATATTAATGTTAGATATTACTCCAAGCACCTTGGGCATTCTTGCAATATTGGCCCAAGACAACTGACAAAGCAAGATAGAAATGCAATAGTAGGTATCTAATTAGATAATTTTATATTAAGTATAATAATAAAGATTCACTTTTTGCAAATGACTTTTATATTCAACCCCTCTTATTGCAGGCAAACTATCTGAAGGAGTTTCCATGCAAAGGATACTTGGAGATATAAGAGACTCAGCATCATCTGCAGAAAACATTAAAAGAATCCATTTAATTGAAAGAAAAGACCTTCACAATATTAAAAGGGACTTTTCGATCACTTATGCCACCAAACTGCATGAAAATGATGCAGTTAGTGTGAAACTTTGGGTGGAGAGCATGAAAACCAGTGATACAAATCCTATACTCTATTTTAAAGAACAAGGTCATCAGGAAAGAGGATTAAGTGATGACGACTTTGTACTTATTTTAATGGCTGAGTTTCAACAAGAGCAGTTACTGAATTTTGGACAAGAAAAGATATGTATAGATGGCACACACGGTTTAAACAGTTACAACTTCCAGCTATATACAATTGTAGTTGTAGACAGTTATGGGTCGGGTGTACCTGTAGCTTTTTGTTTTTCAAATAATGCAGATACTCAACTTTTTCAATTATTTTTTAGCTGCATAAAAGATAGAGTTGGTAGTATATCTTCTTCTTCTTAGGGTGCCATCTCTCTCCGGAGGTTGGCGATCATTATGGTAATTTTCACTTTATTCGTTGCTGCTCGAAAAAGTTCTACTGAAGTGCAGCCGAACCATTCACGTAAGTTTCTCAGCCATGACATCCTACGCCTTCCTACAGATCTTCTGCCCGAAATTTTACCTTGCATAATGAGTTGTAAAATTTTATATTTATCTCCTCTGTTGATATGGCCGAAGTATTCGAGTTTCCTTTTCTTGATGTTTAAAACTAGTTCCGTTGTTTTATTTACTCGATTTAGGACCTCCTCATTAGTAATTCTCGCCGTCAAAAGTGTTTATGTCGGACGATGCTCCAACTCTTTACAATGCATGGTTGTGTGTTATGGACCAGCTAGTAATCAATTATTGTGTATCTGGCACATTCAAAGAAGTTGGTTTCAGAATTTGTGCAAAATAGGTGGTTCACATGCTAAAGCTAAACGTTCTTTAGTATTTAAGACACTGAAAGTCTTGCAGAGAGAAGTTAATCAAGATCAATTTTATTCTGGAATAAACAAATTTATATTTGATTTACAAAGTGATCCTGATATAAGTAATTTTGCAGAATATTTTGTAAAAATGTACACTAGTAGAGTTGACAAATGGGCCTATTGTCACAGGCAGTATTTAGGTATTAATACGAACATGTACTTAGAAACTTTGCATAAAAAAATTAAATATACGTACTTAGAAGGAAAACAGTGCAAAAGATTAGATAAAACCATTAATGCTTTACTAAATCTAGTTAGAGATATAAATTATGAAGCTCTCATTAAAGTGCCAAAACATAAATTGAGCTATAAAATGATACAAATCAGAAACAGTCATACAAAAAGCTTGAACATTAGTCCTTCCATGATTGAGAGCTTTAACGGTGAAAATAAATGGATAGTGTTATCTTCTAAAAACAATCAAATTATATATCTAGTTGAAAAAATAGCATGTAACTGTAATTGCAATGTGAGGTGTTCTTTAAGCAACACATGTATACATGATTTCAAATGTACTTGTATTGATAATATAATTCGCTTTAATATATGTAAACATATTCACTTAGTAGCACAACAATACTATACTGTAACTGATGTTGATATTGATGCTCAGGCCTTGCAAACACAAAGTGGATTTTCTGTTTCAAATTCGAGTGTAATAATTAATAATGAGGTTGTTCAAGAAGATCCAGAAATTAAGTCAAAATGTGAATTAATTTTAGGATTAAATACCAGAACGCATCAACCTACAGATCAAAAAAGTTATATCATAAAATACCTTGACAAAACTATAAAAATAATGAATGAAGGACACGTGAAATTTCATTCAAACCAGAATATTAACGTTAACAAAAATGTAGAACAACAAATAAGATTCTTTTCTAACAAGAGAAAGAAACCATCTACTAAACCTAGTCAGCTCTCTGAATTTGAGTCACTTGTAATTAGGGATTCTTTTACTAGTCTAGTACGAACCCTAATATCTTAAATATACATACCGATTTTGATCATTCTTATTTCTGATTATTACTACCTTTAATTTGTTTTAAGGTTTTTTTATATTACATATTATTTGTTATTATACAGGGTGAATAAAAAGTATGGAACCTCGATGCTAGCGCCTTTATTATTGGTTTTAGAAAAAAAAGTTTTAGATAAAAGGTTTATAACAAATTATTTTCCACAAACTGATAGTTTTAAATAATTTTTTCAAGGTCATACCTTTGCGCTATGACGTCATCGATACTTTTTTTAAATGGCAACTTATATTTTTTAGGTCGAAATTTTATAGCATTTTTTTTTCTCTTTATGGCCATCTAAAAATATCATACCGTTGAATAAGCGAAATTTCTAGAAAAATCAAGTTGAATGTTATTCGTACCAGTATTTAATGTACGTACTTTTATCACAAAAATTAAACACATGACTATTAAAAACAAATCCAAAAAGGATTAATATGAAATAATTAATATTAATGCAAGTTAAATTCGCTGAAGGCGTTAAAATTCAATTGTACATATATTTAAGTAAAGCAAAGTTAAAAATTAAGAAATTTAATAAATGGACTAAAACCAGGTAAATTCGACGACACTTATAACAATTCAAGAAACACCGACCTTGAGAATCCTCCAAACGACCGAATTGCGAATAACCAGCAATCATAAATAACTTTTCAATAATACCGCATCCTGCAACTCCATAAATAATGCAGCCGCAAAAAGGCAATAACCAAAAGAGCCGGAGTACGGTAAGGTAACGGAAAATAAAAGGAAAAAAAAAGAAGCTGTAACAAAGTCGCCATTAACACGTGCGTTCAGATAAGGCAAAAATTTCACTTACCACCAGAATCTTGGTGCTTCTAAAAATAGGTTCACAACGTGAAACAAAACCGAAAATCTCGGAAGTTATTTAACCGAGTAATAATTACAATAATCCCATCAGAATTAAATAAGTAACTTCGGGATAAATTTTACTAAACTCAACTGCTTCGCAGACAACCCAAACGGAAAAAGCCAAGATTTTTAGAACGCAACGCCTATCACCAAACGCGCATGACGCTCTCTCAAATCAGAAAACCTACTCAAAACCAAAAAGTCACTAACTACGTAATCTTTTACCAGTGAATATACAGGGTGGGGCAATAGTGCGTCCGACTTCGATAGCTTGAGTTCTATGATAGCTAGAAAATTGATTAAATAACATAAATGAACTAGAGAACAAAGTCTATAACCGGAAATTATTTTCGAATATAAAGGGTGGCCCAAGACGATTCTACAGGGTCACGTGACTTTTTTTTTAATGGAATGTTGTGTATAAAAGAAGATTTTTTGAAGCCTCTTCCTAGACTCTTTTCACTCCCATATTATTATTGACTATCTCCAAACCACTTGGATGTAGTGATTTTTTTGTTCAAATAATGGCATCTGCAGATGCATATTAAAAAAATCACTACAGTCGCAATTACGGGTTTTAAGAAAAAATTATGTAAGTACCAGTTAGGAAACATCTGTGCGATGTCTTTGAATCATTTTCACTTCCTAAAAATTATACAGGGTGGCAAAACATGATTTTTCAATTTAGAACTTTTTGAATTGAATTTTCTCAATTTTTTCAAATAGAACACCCTGTATATTTTTCAACGATATGATGTAGAAAATAAAAACGAACATTTTTTGTATGTACATCCCTATGGCTATTTGTAACCATTTTCGATTTATTGAGCAATAAGTACAAAATTCAAGGATAATCTTAAAATATTAGATCGTTTTTCAAATAACTCAACAGATAAAATTATAACAAGTGATCCACATGAAAACAGCATGCGCTTTTTAGTGAGTTCACTTGATGTTTGATTCTCGATCTCGCCCAGCACATCCATTTTTTGTTAAGATCTTACTTGTACGTACATTTTTTGATTTTTATTTTATTCGACAAACAATATACATTTATCGCAGTTACCGGTCGTCAGTTCTCATTTGTGCCAATTTTGAAATATTTGGAGTTTTCCAAAATGAATTTTAACAAAGCGGAACTTGTAGCTTGTAGTCATGATGGGCCCCATTTCTTTGATGGTACATTGACTGGAGCTATTTATCTTCATTTTCTGGAAAAGTATTTGCCGCAGTTATTGGTGAATCTTCCCGAAAGGATCGGAAACAGGATATGGTTTCAACAAGATGGTGCTCCACCACATTATTTAAATGCAGTAAGAGACCACCTAAATAATATCTACCCAAGGCAATGGATTGGAAGAAATGGCCCCACTAAATGGCCTGCTAGATCCCCGGATCTTACAAAAATTGATTTCTTTTTATAGGGATACGTGAAGGAAATTGTTTATAAAGAAACACCAACAACAATCCAAAATATGAAGGAAAGAATAATAACTGCTTTTAGAAGTATCACACCGGCAATTTTAAGAAAAGTAGAACTCTCATTTCAAAGGCGCATAGAGATGTGTGTCAATCAAAATGGGCAACATGTGGAGCACTTATTATAATTTTATCTGTTGAGTTATTTTGTACTTGAATTTTGTACATATTGCCCAATAAATCGAAAATGGTTACAAATAGCCATAGGGATGTACATACAAAAAATGTTCTTTTTTAGTTTCTACATCATATCGTTGAAAAATATACAGGGTGTTATATTTGAAAAAATTGAGAAAATTCAATTCAAAAAGTTCTAAATTGAAAAATCATGTTTTGCCACCCTGTATATTTTTTAGGAAGTGAAAATGATTCAAAGACATCGCACAGGTGTTTCCTAACTGGTACTTACATAATTTTTTCTTAAAACCCGTAATTGCGACTGTGGTGATTTTTTTAATATGCATCTGCAGATGCCATTATTTGAACAAAAAAAATCACTACATCCAAGTGGTTTGGAGATAGTCAATAATAATATGGGAGTGAAAAGAGTCTAGGAAGAGGCTTCAAAAAATCTTCTTTTATACACAACATTCCATTTAAAAAAAAGTCACGTGACCCTGTAGAATCGTCTTGGGCCACCCTTTATATTCGAAAATAATTTCCGGTTATAGACCTTTTTCTCTAGTTCATTTATGTTTTTTAATCAATTTTCTAGCTATCATAGAACTCGAGCTATCGAAGTCGGACGCACTATTGCCCCACCCTGTATAATAAATAGAGGTTCAATAAATGCATTCACCGTAAATAAGCAATTGAAAGGAGCAAAATAATATAACGGAAAATGAACCGTTACAGATGTTAGCCATGTTTTTTTGGGCGCAGATTTTTCCTTGAAAAAAATTTCAAAATTTTACTTAGGAAATCAATACAGAATTTGAAAAGAAATCGAATAATTGTTTCCCGAAGTTTCTATGTCATAAATTGCGCTCTGGCCGATTTTTTGAAAAGGGCAACTTTAAGGCCGATTTTCTCAAAAACACATCAACATATTGGTATAAATCTAACGCCAAATTGTACCTCTAGCTCGGCTGATTAGAACTAGCTGAAAAAAAAATTGGTTTTACTTAAAAGTTTCTTACGGTATTCGTTGTATTTCAGCCCTTCTTTTAGAACTTCTTTTTGGTACGTTTTTCTAGTACGTTGTAGCCCTGTTGCTGTTTTTTCGTGCAGCACGTGTTCATAGAAACCACCTGTTGTTTCAACACCACGTTGGTTTGGAAATTGTTTGGAGTTCATTAACCCGAAGGAATCATCCTGTGTTTAATTAGAAGACTTCTGGAAATTCCGAGTTTTCAAGTTTGTTATCTATACGTTTTAAAACCCACGTTAAAAGGTTGAAGGTCAGATAAACTTGATTTGATTTTAAGGTTATCTTGTGTTATTTTGTTAAATTTAAAGACGTTTAAACATTTAGTAGATTTCATTTTGGTATTTAACTATTGTTAGTAATTTGATTAGAAGCATTCATTAGAAATATTTACAGTAAGTAATTTGCATTGTAATTTAAGGTATTTTGTTGCAGACATTTAATGTCAATTTAGTAAATCGTACTCCAGTACGTTTAAATTTAATATTGTGGTTGCAGTCGCAGCAACGTGAATTTATACATTGTATTTTTTTTGCTTTTGTAAAAGGAATATTCAAATTGTTGCATTCAGGCTTCGCAGGTTGTTATTTATTTGCTATTGTGTTATTATGTTTTTTTTATAGCTGCGTCGAAGATAAAAATGAGCTCATTTTTATCCGTGTGCGTTAGTTATTAATTTAATTTAAGAATTATCCTTGCGAACCCTCAGAGGGTCTACGTTCGTTTAATTACGAACAGAGTAGCGGGTTTAATTAATGTTATCACCTCCGGATAACAATTGATATACTGCATCTAGTGCTGGTGTAGCACAAATTATCAGGCAGCAAAGCCGCATCCAGGCCACACTGATAGAATTGATAGGTGAAGTAAATGAATTAAAACAGAATTCTATCAGTGTTCCTGAAAATGCAGAAAATGATACCTCGATATTTGTAATTTTCAATTTGCCGATAAAAAATGAAGAGGAACTGCAACAATTGGAACAATATTTACATGATGAAAAGAACTTTAACCAAACTGTATGTACCGTTTATATACAGTAGAGTCCCAATTATCCGGGTAATCGCGGATAATTGGGACTTTACTGTACTTATAAAATTATTATCTTAATAGTATTTTGTTTTTAGATTAACGAAGTTTCCCGTATTGGTGGAGCAAGTGGTGACACGTAAGTTTCCTATTTATGTCTAAATTACAATAGATCTTCATTTTTAATTACATCATGTGTGTAAGTTAGATTTTAAACTTACGTAGTCAACACAATTCTGTTTTGCTTGTGAATCATCTGAATAATTTGAAGCATTACGTTTAACCAAACAAACGTGAAGTAGCCCTCAAATTACTTCGTGAGCTGCAGTTTTTAAGCTGCTTCCAATTTATTTGGTTAAACCGAATGCTTGAAATACATATACACTCATAGGCAAAGAAATTGCATTTTTCCTTATCCAAACCCTTGTGTTCTAACAAGTTATTTTAGTTGTAGGTGCGGGAATGAAGGTTTTAAATACTGAAACTAATAAAAGTTTTGAAGATTCAAAGAACAACTGGTTATGTCGTGCAAAACAAAGATGTTCCTCCAAAGTAAAGGAATAAAAATACAAACATATGTATTGTTTAAATGTTTAAATACATGTAATATTCATACTGTACCGATATAATTTTTAAGAAGTTATGTAGTTTCTTTACTTGTCTACAATAAACAAATTTTTATTTGAATAAGTGTACGTAAATTTATTGACAGGTCAAAAGATTGTGATTTATTCAAATATTCACAAGTACAATGTGTGACTTTCTAGTGCATATTATAAATAAATCCCGATTTTCTCTGTGACTCTACAACAGGCCTTCCATTGGTAAGTTTTAAATTAACAATGTAGGTACCATTATGAAATTTTTTCAAAATAAATTTAAAGGCCATGACCAGAGTTGGGCATCACTCGAGTGATACATTACTCATTGACTAATCATGATTAAAAAATTAATCATCACTCATGAAACTTTTTTTTTACTCTTTACTCATTACTCGTAGTACGTGAATATTACTCTTACTCATTATTCATCAATCATTACTCATTCGAAATTTCACACCAAAAATTTCAAATCATTTACAGAACCCAACAATTGAGTATTTTGTTAGAGCAATAGTTCCGCTGAATGATGTTCGAAATATTTTTCGTAGGTACTCGCAATATTTGACAACAACCATTTTCATTAGTGAGAATAATTTTCGTAGTTCTGCCTCTTTTGGAGTACGCATTTGTATCATCAATCCCTCAAAATCTACTGCATCCAAAACATAACTAAAGTCGTGTTTAGCGTAAACATAAAACGATATAGCGTTATATAATTGTATGTATATGTGTATAACAGAGATACGCGATGTTGCCATGGTAATTAAACATGACGTTAAGTTTAAATATGAGATCAGAATACGGCCCAATATTTTTTACGAGGGTCGCATTCGTTTTCAATTTCACTGTATTTAATATGAGGATTTTCGTCACAGCAATTTTTTTCAGATAATATTTTTCATTTGAATATCCAAGCCAGACCAAGAAATCTCCGTTTATAACGACCTTTTTATCTAATTGAATGTTCCAAAAAAATCTATTGCGGCGATCGTTTTCTAAATCGATACCAAATTTAGAACAAATATCATTTACAGTGATTTTTATCAAACCATTTGACCAAGATGTACCAAATGTCTGAATCGCGAACATCGACACATTTATGCGACAACATCTCGATAATTAGTGATGTTGCTTTATTTATACCTAAACGAACGACAATAGTGTGCAGGTAGCGAACAATTCATTTGTAGTGGTAGTCAACGTCCTCAACGTTTAAGCAAAATTATACATTGATCATTGAAGGATATAATGTACATACTTACGCACTTACACACAAAATCCTCAGTGGAGAATATTTTTATAAAAGATGCAACGTAATTTCAAATCATAATTTAGCTTTAGTAATTTTACACTTCTAAGAAAACTGCTACATTATACATATTGCATTATCCATTCTCTAAGCCGTGAGAATTGACAATTCTATAGTAATACTCGAGTAATGAATGATGAGTGATGAGTCATTTACTCCCAAGTAACCAAGAGTAATGATTAATGAATAATCATTCATCACTCTCGATCAGGATTAATGAATATTTTAATCATTACTCTTCTCTTCTTAAGGTGCCGTCTCCCCACGGAGGTTGGCAATCATCCTGGCTATTCTAACTTTTGATGCGGCTGCTCTAAATAGATCTAACGATGTGCATTGGAACCATTTTCTCAGATTGTTCAACCACGAAATTCTTCTTCTTCCCACTGATCTTTTGCCTGTATTATAATTTGTAGTATGTTGTACTTGGGTCCTCTCATTATGTGGCCAAGGTATTCTAGTTTTCTTTTTTGTATACTGAAAACAACCTCTTTTTCTTTCCCAATCCTTTGTAGGACTTCGTCATTGGATATTTTATCTCTCCATGATATCTTTAGGAGTCTACGGTAAATCCATAGTTCAAATGCCTCAATTTTTTTAATATTATTTTTCTTCAATGTCCATGCCTCTGCCCCATATAGCAATATTGAAAGGACGTAGCAATGAGCCATACGGGTTCTCAGTTTTAGATTTATACTTTTGTTAGTAAGTAATGATTTCATTCTTATGAATGCCGATCTTGCCATTTCTATCCTCTTATTAATTTCTTCGGTTTTATCGTGTTCCTGATTCAATGTTGTTCCTAGATATTGGTATTTATTTACTCTTTCTATATATTTGTTGATTGTCAACGGTTGTTGTACGTTGAACATTGCTTTGCTAATTATCATATATTTCGTTTTCTTGAGGTTCATATTAAAGCCATATTGGTTGCTGTACGTGTTGACAGTTGCCATCATTATTTGTAAATCATTTACGTTTGTAGCAATTATTACCGTGTCGTCGGTATATCGGATATTATTAATTGCTCTTCCATTGGCTATTACGCCGGCTGTGACCTCTGCAAGAGCTTGTCGGAAAATTTGCTCGGAGTATAAGTTAAATAAAATAGGTGACAGGCTACAACACCCTTGTCTAACTCCTTTACAGATATCGATCTCTTTTGATGTTTCCTGTTCAACACGAATTGTGGCTTTCTGCCTCCAGTATAAATTTTCAATTAAATTTATTGTCATTACTCATTACTCATTTATTAGAGTAACAAAATGCCCAACTCTGGCCATGACATCTGCCGTTTTAAAAAAAAATTTGTTTTACATTTACTTATGTCGTTTATAATTTATTTTTTTTGTCAAAAAGTAAGTAGTACCTAATTATTAACAAAGGGGAAAGAAATGGAGCTGCCGCAAAATGGAGAAGTAATTTTTAGGCCGCAAGCAGCTGAAGCTACACTTCAATTTGTTGCTTCAGATTTTAGCAAACTAAAGGTAGGTTTTATAACCTTCACAATAAGACATTTTCAGCTATAAGCACAGCTACACTCTCCGTTTAACGAACTAGGCCAAAACTATGAATGTACGCACCTAGTTGCACACCATGCTATTAGCTGGTGTAGTCACAGAACACCCTGGTGTAGTAGTATAGTGTATAATACTTACTTATATAATATTTATCATTTAACATGATTCATCACAATGCTTAAAGTCTGTTCGGGGAAAGGCTGCACTCGATGTAAACAAAACTACGTGATGGTTGACAACCACGAGGTCGAAATATACAGGTGAAAGTTCCCTAATCCGATAAGCCGGTGACGCATTTTTACATAAATACGTGTTTACGGTACTTACTTGTGTACACGTTACAAGCGCGCACGCTAACGCTGCCAACAATTTTACGCAAAGCATTTGCCGTGCGAATCAGCCGTTGTCAAACTTGTTTGTTTACATCGAGTGCAGGCTTTCCCTGAACAGACTTTAGATAGATTGTTATTTATTTCATTTAAACATTTAAAGAAAACAACGAATTTTTTTTCTTAGAGGTCCAAGTCTTCACATAGATGTTATGTGCACAACTTACCATGGAGGATTCGGGTGAAGTGCCATACGACGTACATTGAGGGGAGAACGCAACGATCCTTATGATTCTTTTTGCGGTGCAGTGGAGAACCCGAATCTAATTCATGGTCGTGTTACGTCGTTGCTGCACTTATTTTACTCTAAAGTATGAGCCGTTAATTTTTTTTTTATAATGGAATTTGAATAAAATCTTATCGTAGGAAAAGAAATCTGGCTTTGCTGACTATATGAATTGGAATGATGTGTTAGAACTTAGTAACGGATATATTATTAACGACACTATTACGGTGGAGGTCCATTTTGTGGCAGATGTCCCATATACAGTGAGCACGTAAAGGTTGGAATAAATTCAATAAAATCTTTATTGGGCAAGTAAGAAAATAATTCTCGGACACGTCGATTTTCTTTTTTAGATGCGCATTTTTTGGTATACATCTGTTTTTTATTACGTCATCCTTGTTCGAGTTATGACGTCATCATTAGTTTTTTTTAAATAGCAACACCCTCTTTTGATAATACCATTTAAAAGAGCACGTTTTCTTGGGTATGTCACGTAACAATATTTTCAAATAAAAAAGTTTTAGAATTCATAACATGTAATGAAATAAAAATAGAAAACATAATAAATTCAACTAAAACCCTTTAAATTAAATGTTGAAATTGCATATCATTCACCTCTTGACAATATCCATCTATTGGCGATTTATATAATCACACACAATCTGTGAATAATGTGGTGACGCGCCATCTTGTTGGTACCATATTGATTCATCCGGCATTTGGGATTTTGATTATTTGGATATAGTGCTACAAGTGCGGGAATTATCTGTTGTTATAGCAAATTCAAATATTTTTCAGCATTTAATGCGCCGGCAATATAAAATGGTGCAACAATTGTGGTACTAATTTCTCGAAAATATTGTTATTCCATAAAATTTGGCGTCTATACGCAGAAAAATGCGATCTTTTAAATGGTATTATCGAAAGAGGGTATTGCCATTTAAAAAAAACTGATGATGACGTCATAACTCGAACAAGAATGACGTAATAAAAAACAGATGTATACCAAAAAATGCGCATCTAAAAAAGAACATCGACGTGTCCGAGAATTATTTTCTTACTTGCACAATAAAGATTTTATTGAATTTATTCCAACCTTTACGTGCTCACTGTATAGGTAATAAAAAAAATATGAACATTTTAATTTTTGAAAAAACACTTTTGTTGTGTAACTTCCTTAAACAGTAATTTTACGTTAACTTTCTTAACCAATGAAGAAACGTTTGCAAAAAGCAATTTTTTTAATAATTTTAAGCAAAAAAATGGTATAAACGTATAAACCTATATCCGAAAATAAGTCTTGTTGAGGCCTGAAATGCCTAATAAGAATATTGCAGATAACATAATCTGCAAATCAAAATGTCTTGCTGGATTGTGGCTTTAGGGTTGTTTGCACCAGTAGTCCAGTGAATAAGTACATGTTACCTTGCAAAAGGTCGGGTAGAAGATTTTTTAATTTTAACTTGTATACAGTCTGTCCCCAATTCAATCCCCCCCATTAGGATCTCGGAAACTATAAAAGCTACAAAGTTGGCTAAATGGGGAAAGTTTTAGGAATTTTAATGCTCATTTCATATCCGTTGAGAAATCACAGCCAACTTTGATCGTTTTCGAGATATCTTGAAAAAACCGAAATTTGGAGTTTTCCGTTTTCCAAAATATCTCGGAAAGTATTAAGTTATTTGTTTCAAGACTTGTACATTCTGAAGGCACTTTTTTACGGAGAATCCGGTGGTACCATATGTTTATATTTATGACGCTTTGTTTCTATTCTATGAACAACTACTTTTGATTTTCATATGGACGCCATATTGAATTTTGTCGTAACTAAACTCAGCCCTTTTTTCTCTTTTCAATGATGTGTAACACGTACGGTTTTTTTGAAGAAGAGCGGGAATAAAATACATTTTTTCTTTACTCGCGTACATCTAAGCTCGCGTAGTAGGCTATGATAAAGAAAATGTATTTTATTCCCGCTCTTCTTCAAAAACCCCGTACGTGTGACACATCGTTGAAAAGAGAAATAGGAGCTGAGTTTAGTTACGACAAAATTCAATTTGGCGTCCATACAAAAATCAAAAGTAGTTGTTCATAGAATAGAAACAAAGCGTCATAAATATAAACATATGGTACCACCCGATTCTCCGTAAAAAAGTGCCTTCACAATGTACAAGTCTTGAAACTAATAACTTAATACTTTCCGAGATATTTTGGAAAACAGAAAACTTCAAATTTCGGTTTTTTCAAGATATCTCGAAAACGGTCAAAGTTGGCTGTGATTTCTCAACGGTTATGAAATGAGCATTAAAATTCCTAAAACTTTCCCTATTTATATGTCAAAAAGTGACGTTTATTAAGTATATAGGATGTTCCATATTTCAACAATTTATCTTGAAAACTAAAGGAAAAAAGGAGGGTGTACAGGGTGGCCCATTTTCGATGTTTTTAAATGGGAAGTACCCTTAATATCGGAGATAGACAAAAACTGATGTCGGAGTCCAGGGCTCTTTTTTGATGCAGGTTCAGTTCCCGAAAACAAAATTTCGCTATCTTTTGTTATTTTTTAGTTATAGCCCAAAATTCAAAATTTGGCCATATCGAAAACTTCAAATTATTCTCTTGGTTCTGAAGATATCCAAAAACGGTAAAAACATTCTACAGGCACTTTTTCAAATAGAATAAGATAGTCAATTCAGATATCTTCTAATTTTCATGTTTTAAGAATTATGATATAAAGTTGGTATTTTTTAAATATAAGTCGTAGTTGGCCATGATACCATTAAATTGCATATTTTCTCTGCTTTCCTAAAATATATAGTTTATAGGGGTTAAATGCAGTAACAATACCTTTTTTGAACAAAATCAGATTATATTATGATGTTGTTAGCAATTAGTAGGCCATGGTTCATGATAGCAAAACAAAAAGTAGTAGAGTGGTTGCATGTGACGTCACTAGGTCCTCAGCTGAACTCTTGTAGGGTAAACAAAGGGTAGATTTGTATGCATCGGTATACTAATTTTACCAAAAAGGAAATATTACATATTACAATATCAAACCGAATAAAGATGTGTTTAACCAGATGAGGGATGGTTTAACCCACATAATTTTGAAATTTTCAGTTACTTAAAATTTTCCCCACGGTCAGTTGATACGAACGTAATTGAAAATTTTATCGTGAATTAAAAAGAGTATTAGGGAACGAGATATTTCCCAGAGAAAGCAGTTAGAGAAAAGCTCTGGAAAACAAGAAACTAAAAATTTTGCCAGGTTATACGTAGCAACTTGTAAAATCTCCATATGTCAAGATAATTAAAAGCTGTTAAAGATAACGCGAGATTTTCGACAAAATATTAAAGTAATTATTTAGTTTTGTTAACTTACAAAACTGTCGTTCATTTTTAATCGGGCGCGTTATTGTGTGCCTGGTGACATCACTTGCACCCGCTCTATTAGCCTTTGTTTATTGCTATCATGAACCATGGCCCACTAATTGCTACAACATCAAATAATCCGATTTTGTTCAAAAAAGGCATTGTTACTACATTTAAACCCTATAAACTATATATTTTCGGAAAGCAGAAAAAATATGCAATTTAATGGTATCATGGCCAACTACGACTTATATTTAAAAAATGCCAACTTTATGTCATAACTCTTAAAACATGAAAATTAGAAGATATCTGGATTGACTATCGTATTCTACTTGAAAAAGTGCCTATAGAATGTTTTTACCGTTTTTGGATATCTTCAAAACCAAGACCGTTATTTGAAGTTTTCGATATGGCCAAATTATGAATTTTGGGCTATAACTAAAAAATAACAAAAGATAGCGGAATTTTGTTTTCGGGACTTGAACTTGCATCAAAAAAGGGCCCTGGACTCCGACATCAGTTTTTGTCTATCCCCGATATTAAGGGTACTTCCCATTTAAAAACATTGAAAATGGGCCACCCTGTACATGATCTTGTTACACCCGGTATATGGCCTATAAATTTGTTCTCACACTATCGCCCACTCAAGTCGCGTGTGAATGTCGCTTCTCGAAATTAAAAATTATCAAAAATAGATTGAGAATTACATTATCTCAGGATAATTTAGAAGCTTTAATCCTTACGAGCACTGAAAAAGACATATGTACTTGCATTATTATTGATAGCGTCAAAGAAAATGCTCCTAGAATAAAGAAATACTTAATGGGTTCTATTGTTTACATTTTTACATTTTATTAGTATCATGTTTTAGTTAACTTATTTAGAATTATGTTTTCTTGTACCTCAAATCGCTGTTTATATTTAACTTTTGGTGTGTTTTTGTTCATTTGTTTCTAATTTTCTTTTCTTTAATAAAGATTTTAATTTGTTATATTTATAAATAACAGGTAACTAAATTATTTCCCAAATAATATAAAAATAGTGATAACTCCTTTAGTCGTTGCATGTAATGACTGGTAAAATAGAGACACCTTAATTATTATTCTATTATTCGTAAGTCACTCAGACCTTTTAGTCATATTTTGACAGTCTAATTAATAGTGAGAGGAGACCGGTCACTACCAAATTTCCCGGGTCGCTTAAATTTGCCAGTCCGCCACTGGTTTAACAGAACGTATTTCATAAGCAAACTGCACAATCAAATGCCATTGTCAATTTCAACAGTATACGATGACACGCTATATAATCCGCTGAAACCACCTAATAAAGAATTGGTAGGGTAGTTATTAAATTCTTTAATTATATAAAACGCGTTTTTCACTTACGGACATCACGTTGATGTTGAGTTTGCATGTGGTTTGTAATTCCATCCTCAGACAATGATTCTAGTTTGCAAATATTGCACATATAACATATTAAATTATTGGAATACGACATTTTTATGTAGATATTAATAATTAAGAAAATTGAAATTTAAAATATAACCTCAACTAACAAATTTCGCGGGAAGAAAAACAATACCTCATTCAGCTCGCTCTCAAACGTCCAAGCAAATCGAGGTGCGTCAAGTTGCTCGGTCCGCAGTTTGCCGAACGACTTCAGATGTAAATCGAAGTGCCCGTTCGACAATAACCGAACGTCTCCTAGCACTCAGATGAAAATATTTCTAATACCGAACGCAGCATAAGTATTGTCAGCGCCAGCATGCGAATAACTATCTCATATGTTGCTCATATCAAGCGAACGAATATCCGAAAATTCTAACGAAAACATTAATTTCACTGGCTTAAAGTTTTAGGATACCAACAAATTAGTTCTACTGAATATGTTACAAACGATATCCGACACTTTTTTTAAATTATTCAGCTGCCAACTGAAGCAGTTATTGTATTTTCACCGCTTTCGAAAAGCGGGTTTTAAAGTTGTGAGTAAAACATTTGCAAACCAAATGTTACCTCTTTACATGCCGTTTCCTATTTAGAGAGCTGCAACCCGGTGAAATATTTGAGATAATTTTGTAAGTAACTGTGTCTACTGAATAGAAAACATTCTACACTGATTTTAGTTGAAAAAGTAACACCCAGTATTTTAAAAGATATTTAATTTTTGAATGTGGCAAAATAAACAAGATAGACTAAATAACAAATGATTAAATATTCATGCATTTGACTTTAACAGTTAACAGAAAATCTTAATAATGAGTCATCGCACCATTGCGTCTTACACATTCACGTACTCTTCTCGGCATGCTTAGAATGCGATGGTCTATTGTCTGCTGAGGTATCTCATCCCAAGCTACTTGCACCTCACCCCGAAGTTCGGCTAATGTAATGGGGGGCTGTTCTAGGTTAGATACCCTCCTAGCAATCAAATCCCACACATGCTCAATTGGTGAAAGATCAGGAGATCGGGCAGGCCATGGAAGTAGGCGTATGTCAACATTCTCTAGGTACTGCAAACTCACCCTTGCTACATGTGGTCGCGCGTTATCTTGTTGGAATATAGCGTTCTCTATACCCCGAACGTATGGTACAAGAATAGGTTCCAGTACTTGATGGATGTAATCCACAGCTGCCATATTACCCTCTATGAACACGAGAGGACACCTACTTCCATAAGATATAGCCCCCCACACCATTAAACCTGGTGCTCGGCCTACATTTCTTTCCAGTTGAAATTCTAAATTTCTTCTCTGACCACGCTCTCGTCGCACTCTTCTACGGCCATCACTCGCGCCTAAACAAAATCTGGACTCATCACTGAAAACGACTTTGTTCCATTCCTCATTCCAGTGCATTCTTGTGTTACACCATTCCAGTCTACGACGTTTATGTTCTGCGGTTAATGGAATCTTTTTAACAGGTCGATAAGATCTGAGTCCCATTAACCGAATTCGTCGGTATACTGCTGCCATTGTAACTCTTCGACCTACTGCTCTAAACTATTCATCTCCGACAGACCTGGTTGTAGCAAAAGGATTTCTTCTGGCAAGAATTCGAAGAAATCGCTCTTCACGGTCTGTTGTTCTGCGGCGTTAATTCTGACCTTCCGCAAACCAAGCATGCCAACAACGAAACACAGTTGTTGCTGTAAAATTGGTGCGAGTGGCGATTTGTCGAAATGAAAAACCACCCTCTCGCATACCAATTATCCGACCTCTCTCAAAGTCACTCAGATGATGAAATTCTGCACGTCTTCGCCCACGGGGCATTTCTTTGGTTCAATGTGATATTTATGTGATTACAAAAAACTGACTTGACAAGGGTTAGGCAAACAACTGAAAGCGCTATTAACAAAAACATGCTTCCATGGGTAACCAAAAAATTAACAATATCTCCAAGAAAGTTGAAGATTTTTGTCTCAAATTTTTATCATATGACAATGAAGACATGGCGAAGAAATATAGTAAATAAGAACTTTAAATGAATACTTATACTGGGTGTTACTTTTTCAACTAAAAGCAGTGTATATATAAAATTTGCAGAATGTTGCTTACTCGCAGATGATTACAACGAGTTCAAATTGCAAGCGTGCACGTGTAAAGTTTTGAATTACTGGTTTAATAGAAACTTGTTCCTAGAATCCCAACCATTACTTATATTACCACAATTGATAAATAGAAAACTTACCATTTAAAGTGAAACACCGTAGTACAGAAATTTTAGAGCATCGCTTCATTGGCATTAACACTCAGAATATGAATAAAATAAAACATAAGCCTCACACCATAACTACAAAACGTGTTATGGGGGTTATGGGCAGCTGTGCGTTTACGTGATTCAAATTCAACTTACGATTGGCGCAAGCGCCGCAAGCATAACTAACTAAATTGTATACAGTCAACGCGGTGGTTATTTCTCATACTCGTAAACACAACTTATACAATCCCAATAACCATCGAAGTAAAAAAACGAGGACCAACATTTGCATATAAACCTACGTTTGATTATACAACGGAACTACGTCAGGCACCGTATTGTAACTGTTGTAAGTATACGCTAGTGGAGACACTACAGGTTTAGGGATATTGTTAGTAAGTTGTAAAGCGGTAACAACAAGAAAAGAGTGAATAATAAGTTATATTAAAATAATGAGAGTTTCATTACCTAATTAAGGAATTTAAGCGTACAAATTATAACATGGCGCAGTCGTGCAAATAATAAAGAACCCTAGAAGTGAACACTTGTAGTAGCGTGAGTTGTGAAATTAGGTCAAGATGGATAATTTAAGACCGCCAGCGCCATTGTCATTACAAGGAAATGTCGCTGATAATTTTAGGAGATTTAAGCAAAATTTTGAGATTTACATTACAGCTGCAAACTGGTCTAATAAACCTGATGAAGTGAAAGTGGCTATTCTTTTAAATTTCTTGGGGGAAGATGTAGTTGAAATATTTAACAATTTCAAACTTACAGAAACACAGAAAAAAGATTATCAAAGTGTACTTGGTGAATTTGAAAAGTATACGAATCCAAGAAAGAATATCATTTATGAGAGGTTCATTTTTTACAATCGGTGTCAAAAAGAAAATTAACCATTTGATCATTTTTTAAATGATATTACAAGTTTATCGAAATCATGTGAGTTTACTGATCAGACTGATAATATGATTAGAGATCGTATTGTGCTAGGTATACAAGATCTTAAGTTACAAGAACAACTTGTTAAATCAGACGATTTGGATCTAACGAAAGCTATAAATATGTGTCGAACAGCAGAAATTACCAAGGAACAAATTAACCCAATGCAAGAGGAAGTAGTTACACAGTTAGAAGCAAAGAGATGATCAAACATGAAGATCGGAGAAGGAGGAATGGGACGAAGGAAAATAATTCTAGTTTGGCATGTTCTAGGTGGGAAGCAGTGTAATCGTTGCAAAAAAATGGGACATTTTGCCTACGCCTGTAATAACAGAATGGTAAAACATGTACAAGGAGCAGAAGAAACAGAAGAATTTACAATTAATTCAATAGAAGTTCAAAGAGTTCAGCAAATTAGTGCTGTAAGTAAAAGAATTGTTAAAGAATGGATGGCAAAATTGGTGATAAATGGGCAGGCGATAGATTTTAAGTTAGATACAGGAGCGGAGGTTAATATCATCTCAAATGATGTAATGAAACAAGTAGCTAATAAAATAAAAATTGGAGATACTAATATCAAACTAGAAGCATACGGAGGATTTAGAATAAAACCATTAGGTAGTGTAATTTTAAAATGTAGTTATAAAAATACTGAGCAGTTGATAAAATTTCTTGTTATTGATAAAGCAGTGAAGCCGCTTTTAGGTTTAGAGACTTGTAGTACTATGAACCTGATTACAAGGGTAAAGCAGGTAGGAATTGATAATAAGTCAAAGAGTCAGTTTATGAGTGAAAATAAGGTTATTTTTGATGGGCTGGGTGAATTTCCACAGGAGTGTAATATTGCTATAAAAAAAAATGCAGAACCTATGAGTAATCCACCAAGACGAGTACCCTTAGCACTAAACGATAGGTTAAAAAAGTCCTTAGATATATTAGAAAAGAAAGGTGCTATTGAGAAGGTCAATGAACATTAGAATTGGTGAATAGTTTAGAAATAGTGGAAAAGTCTAATGGTTCATTGAGGTTGTGTTTGGATCCGCAGCATTTAAACAAAGTAATCAAGAGGAAATTTTACACCATCCCCACCTTTGATGAGCTTGCCTATAAATTAAAAGGGAAAAGTTGTTTCACTGTTCTTGATCTTAAAGATGGTTATTATAAGATCAAATTAAATGAGGCCGCTAGTAATTTATGTTGTTTTAGTACGATCTTTGGTTGTTACAAATTTAAAAAATTGCCCTTTGGGGTGGCAAACGCTCTATAGGTTTTTCAAAGAGAAAATGAAAAACACTAGAGATATTGATGGAATTGTAGTATATTTTGATGATGTATTAGTTGCGGAAAGAAATTTTAAAGAGTATGATGAAATTCTAAATAAAGTCGTTCAAAGAGCCAGAGAACGAAACATACAATTTAATAAAGATAAGTTGCAGTTTAGAGAAGATAGGGTCAGATATTTAGGTCATGTGTTTTCAAAAGAAGGTATTAGTCCAGATGAAGATCGTATAAAAACCATAATGCAGTTACCAAATCCAACAAATAAAAAAGAACTTCAGTGAGTGCTAGGAATGATAAATTGCTTAAGGAAGTTTATTCCACAATTAGCGGAATTAACAACTAACTTGAAGGAATTACTAAAAGACAATAATGAATTTTATTGGTCTGAGCGACACACTCAAGCATTTAAAAACATGAAACAGATCATTAGCTCAGTACCTGTGTTAGGCAACTTTGATCCAAATATAGAAATAATGATACAGGTTGATGCTCCACAAAATGGGCTAGGGGGATGTTTACTTCAGCAAAATAGACCTACCTATTATGTGTCTCGTAGGCTAACAGAGACGGAACAAAATTACGCCCAGTGTGAGAAAGAGTTGCTAGCAATAGTTTTTGCGGCACAAAAATTTCATCAGTTTATTTATGGTCGTCCAGTAACTGTAATAACGGATCACAAACCTTTAGTTAGTGTCATGAATAAACAAGTGTCGCAAATGTATTCAAATAGACTACAAAAAATGAAAATTAAGTTATTAATTTATAATCTCAAATTACAATATATGCCAGGGCGGTACATTCACATATCTGACCTATTATCTAGAGCTTATTTAAAAGATAATATGGAAGATGATCCTCAGATGCTTGAACTGGTTCATTCCGTAGAAAAATATATAAATATGCGTGAAGAAAAAAAGCAAGAATTTAAAACTAGTTATGAAAGAGATAGCATTTTAAGTAAATTAAAGGAGTTTATTCTTTCCGGGTGGCCAAAATTATATTCCAAGGTGCCTCCAGAATTAAAAGCGTACTGGAACTATAAAGCAGATATACATTTATGTGATAAGTAGAGACCGGATTATAAGCATTTTTGCTTACACTAAATTTTAAAAGCAGCAACAAACTGTTTTGATATTTGCACGATTTACATAAAAAGAAGTAATTTGACTGCATATTTGCTCATGCTTTTTTTGCTTTTTTTGTAATTTTTAGCTTATTTGCTTTAATCTGAGCTTATTTTTTGTTTTAATGCTTATTTAGAACTTATTTTTGGGTTGTTAAATTTTTTTAAACAAACTGCTATATCCCAAATTTCAAAAAATAAGTGATCCCTTAAATAATGCGGTAACATTTAGAAGTACGGACTGTCGCTGCGTTAAAACTAAAAACCAGGATCGTGTGTAGCCGGAATGTCCCTACCACACCACTCTTGGGGGCGAACTCCACCTGTTCCGTCTGTCAACGGTAGTTTTTAACACGTGCATCAACAACGAGTCTGTGCAATTCGGTGGTTTTCTATTAACTTTTACAAGATGCCTAAAAGACAAATCTTTGAAGAGTGGATTGCTGGTCATTCAGAGTTAAAGATCGAAAATAAAAAGATATTTTGCGAAGCCTGCATAAAAACCGTAAGTTTTGGTAGTTATTTTCAGGGAATCAATTATATAGATATTTAATTTGTAGATTCAGTGTGTTAAAAAGTATGACATTGTCCAGCACTTAAAAACTAGATTGCATACAGAGCGATTAACGAAACTTAAAAAAGTAACTTTGAAACAACAAACAATCGGGACATCTATTGCATCAATTTCTGGCTTCAATGAACAGAGGGAATTTAATTCAGAACTGTGCAGAGCCTTGTTAAAATCAAATATTCCTCTTAATAAATTAACAAATCCCGCTTTTAAACAGTTTCTAGCAAAGCACTGTAAACGGCATATTCCGGACGAAAGTACCCTTCGCAAAAGCTATGTTGCCCCTATATATCTAGATACAATTCAAGAAATTAAAAATATTATTGCGAATAATTTTATATGGTTTACTGTCGACGAAACTACTGACTGTCATGGTAGATATGTGGCAAATCTAATTATAGGAGTTTTGAACAACGAAATTCCCGCAAAAGGGTTTTTAATTAGTTCAAAGGAATTAAGCAAGACTAATAGTAATACAATATCCAAGTTCGTTAATGAAGGACTGGTAAATTTTTTTTTACCTGAGCCAGTGCCAAGCGAAAAGGTATTACTTATGCTTTCGGACGCAGCGGCGTATATGGTTAAATCTGCAGGTCATTTAAAGATTTTTTATGAACAGTTAATACACTGCACATGTTTGGCCCATGGGCTGAATCGTATCGCGGAGACAATAAGGATGCAGTTTCCTTTAGTTAATAAATTGATAAGTAATGGTAAAAAAATATTTGTCAAAGCGCCTTTAAGAGTGCAACTATTTAAAGCGAGGTTACCTAACGTTCCGCTACCTCCAGAACCTGTTCTAACCAGATGGGGAACTTGGCTAGAAGCCGCCATCTATTACGCCAATTATTTCGAAAACTTTAAAGAACTAGTTCTGGAGTTTCCGGCAAATACAAGCAAAGCAATACAAGACTGCCAAAATGTTCTTAAACAATGTGAACTGCGAAATAACTTGGCTTATATCAAAACCAATTTTAGTTTTGTAAGCGAAACCATTAAATCTTTGGAGAAGCAACAAGTTCCTTTGGTTGAATCAATTCAAATTATTGACAGCTTTAAAAATTTGATTTGTGTTATCCCAGGGCCCGTTGGAAAGTTAGTTAAGACAAAAATGGAAAAGATTTTTTCAAACAATACAGGATATCAAGTACTAGAAAAAATTTCTTCTATTTTGAGTGGTAAAAACGTTCCTGATTTTGACATGGATCCCGGTACTATAGCTGCATTTAAATACGCCCCGATTACAAGTGTGGATGTAGAGAGGAGTTTTTCAACATACAAATATATTTTAAACGAGAAACGATGTAATTTAACCATGGAACATCTTGAGCAATATTTAGTTGTCAATTCTTTTCAGCCAGAATAAGTTTATTTTATGCTGACTTACTTTTGGTTTAAATAGCCTTTTTATATATTTCAGAATTATTATTTACTTATTATATTTTTATTCTTGAATATTTATGTAACATTTACATACAAAACACATGTTAAGTTCCTGTATTTTTATTTTTAATATACGTTTAATAAATACTCTCCATTTATTTCTTCTGAATTGCATTTACGTTTACTGCCTTCTAATTTTTATTATGAAACGAGTTCAATAAGAAGTGTTACCTACCTATATTTACTATATTTTTAAGGATTGCAATTGCCCGTTTTTAATTTTAATTGTAACTTTTTTATAGCTTTTTTTGGCATTGCATTGTGCTTTTTTTGCAAAATGACATGCTTTTTTAAGCACTTTTTATTTTTAAAAGTCTGCTTATTTTTCCGGTCTCTAGTGATAAGCTACTTTGTTTAAATGATAAAGTTATAGTACCAAAAGACCAGAGAGCAAAAATGCTAAATTTGTTACGCGAAGGGCACTTTGGAATATCCAAAGCAAAAAGTATCATGTTTTGGCCGACAATGAACAAAGAGGTTGAAGAATTCATAAGTAAATGTCGAATATGTGAAAAACATAGGAATCAAAATGTTAAAGAACCATTAGTGCCTCATAAAGTTCCTGATAGAGTATTTGAAAAGCTAGGTGTAGATATTTTGGAATTTGCAAGCAAAAGTTATTTAGTAAGTAGTCATAGATTACTTTTCCAAATGGTTCGAGACCTTGCCTTTGAAATCGAAAACATCAAGTGATGTTATTGAGTCTTTAAAACAGATTTTTGCAACCCACGGGATTCCAAACACAATGATATGTGATAATATGTCCTTCAATTCTTTTGAGTGTCAACAATTTGCAAAAGAGTGGGAGTTTAAAATAATAACTAGTAGTCCTAGGTATCCAAAATCAAAGGGATTAGCGAAAAAAGCTGTTGGTATTGCAAAAAATATTTTAAGAAAAGCGAAGGATGCATGGACGGGGTTATTAGATTATAGGAATACACCTGTTGTTGGTGTAGGGTTAAGTCCTACTCAGATATTGATGCCACGTAATGTAAGAACTAAACTACCAGTAACTTTTTTTTAATAACTCACAATAGTTGTACAATCTATCCTTAGTTTAGGATAATAAGTATTTGTTATGATTAATTATTTGCAATGAAGTAATCATGACATGCAGAGAGTCCTCCAAAGAAGATTCTCTATAAGAACTTATTAACTAATAGTTACTTATGTATAGTACAAATTAAAATTAGTTTAACTTATATGTATAATAATGATTGATCTATATAACAATAATAAACGTTTCTGACATTGGTCCTTTAATCAAAACGGGTTGAAAGAACCAGTAACTAATGTAAATTTACAAGCCAAATGTTATAATCCAACTGTAATAAAACAACAGGTAGAAAATAAACAGAGTAAATATAAAGAATATTATGATAGAACATGTCAGAGTAAAGGGAATTTTAAAGAAGGGGAGAACATAGTTGTGAGAAGGGATAATAGGTGGATCCCGGCTAGAATCGAAAAAAAAATTAAACGAACCTCGCTCATATTTAGTAAGAGATGAAAATAATTCAGTTTTACGTAGAAACTCGGTGCATTTAAGAAAATCACTTAATATCCCTTCCTTTAATAATGATGTAGTAAATGAAGCCTCAGATCATGAACTGCAGGCTCAAGGTAAAGAAAAAATTTTAGATAAAGTCTCACAGTAGTGATGATGTAAATAGTACCTTAAATACTAGTGGTGGTCAGAAGAGTTTTGAAATTCCTGTTAGGAGGCAGACTAGATTACCTCTTAAGTTTAAAGATTTGGTTGTGTATTCTTAGTGTTATAGTTATCTCTTAAGTTCAAAGATTTTGTTATGTGTTATTACTTGGTGTTGTAGTTAGCTTAAGAAAGGGAAAATGTTGTAAGTATACGTAGGTGCTAGTGGAGACACTACAGGTTTAGGGATATTGTTAGTAAGTTGTAAAACGGCAACAACAAGAAAAGAGTGAATAATAAGTTATATTAAAATAATGAGAGTTTCATTACCTAATTAAGGAGTTTAAGCGTACAAATTATAACAGTAACACCAAGGAGGCTAAAAATATTTTTTTTAGGAAAGACAGTCCTTCTTTCTAAGAGCATATCCTTCGTCCTTTCCTGTAACAGGAAAGGACGGGGTTTGCCCTTATTTAAAGAATTTATAAAATTAATTCAATAATTTACCTAAAAACCTATTGAAATTACTTTTCGAGAAGTGAAAGCCGCCAACTCAGTTAGAGTTTAGAATAGAATAAGTCAAATTTGCTGCCATGGCGGTACGAGCTACGCGCTGAATCAAGGTTAATTTTAGGTGTTTCCCACATGTATTTCGGTGCTCTTTGAGTGCATTTTGTCATATTTTGTGCATTTCGAGCGCTGTTGTCTGAAAGTGTCGTTTGTTTCGTTTTACCAGTCTTGGTGTAATAATTAATAATTGCTAATTGTTGCCGTCAATTGTCTGCTACAGAAAATTCAATGATTTTGGTTTACAACTGAGTAATTTCATATAATATAAACCATAAAATGAGTGAAGCTACAGACGATAATTTATTGGGCCATAAAAATGTCTCAAAATTGACGCCCGTGCTTCTGGAATTTGATTCAGGGGCAGAGCCGCATTTACCATAAGGCGCATTAGGCGCAAGCTGGGGCCTCGCTCCTATAAGGGGCCTCATTTTAAAACTGCAACAATACAAAAACAGCTTAGTTATGCGAAATAAAATACTTATTTGTAAATATTAAACGCATAATATAAAAAATAGAAACGCTAGGGCGTATCGCCACACCACAAATATTGTACCCCGCTCGCTTGACCTTTAAACCGCAAAGACGTGCAATTCGCCGGCTCGGCAAATAAAAGTTCAAGTGATATCGTGCAACAAGTGAATAAGTGTTGCGGTCCATCTGTACCGCGTCGACCTTACAGATAGCGCTATCGCCAATTACCAGCCACTAGCCCCTCGGGGGTTAGTTATCATGGACGACAGCCTTCTTGGAAAAAGGAATAGCGATCACCTATCTCCGGAACCAGAAGCAACCAGTCAAAAGAAGTACGTCTGGGACGCAAGTCTACTGGTAAGCAAAAATAAATTCTACCTTCCCGAACAATTAGAGCGCCAGCTCCATGGCAATGATACCGATGACAGTTCGCAAAACAACTCGCAAGCAACACCTGGGCCGAAGGTCGCAAAAATTCCTCCGATATTCTTGCATGAAGCAAATGACCATCACGCGATTATTAAGGACATCGTTACTATAGTAAAGAGCCCGTTTACAACCGAATACAGGACAGACTATCTGCGAATCAATCTCACCTGCGAAGAAGATTATCGAAATCTCACCAAATTTTATACTGACAATCAATTAAAATATCACACATTTCAAAATCGAAATACCAGCCCGCTAACAGTTGTTATTAGGAATGTACCGATTTCAATATCAACTAATGAGATTGAACAAGAACTAAAAGCAGAAAATTTGCCCGTATTAAAAGTTGTACGACTTCTAAATAAAACTAAAAAACCTCTACCACTCTGTGTTGTTGATCTAACGCACAATGAAACCGCTAAAAATATATTCAAGCTAACTCATCTCTACCATTCGATAATAATAGTTGAGCCTAGGCGGAAAACGGTTGACATCCCTCAATGCTCGAGATGTCAAAGATATAACCATACAAAGAATTATTGTAAACTCGATCCTCGCTGCGTGAAATGTCTCGGTAATCATCTGTACAAGGACTGTTTTAAAAGACCGAATGAGCCTCCTAAATGTGTTAACTGCGGCGATACCCATCCTGCTAATTACAGAGGATGTAAGTACTTCCAAGAAATTAAGATGAAAAGCCAGCAAAGGATACGCGAAAACAGCCACCGCAGCAATCCCCACAGCAACATAAATTTGTAGGCACCAATTCATATGCTAGAATTACTAATAATAATACAACAGAGCGTCAATCATCAACACCTCTACTACCGGAAACTTCCCTAGACAACATTCTCAAAATCCTCATAAACCTAATCACTCCTTATATGGATAAAATTAAGTCCTTTGTTATCAACAGCGTCCTTCCCTTATTTCTCAATGGCTCCTAATATGCCTAATATCATACAAAATCTAACAATCCTTAACTGGAATGCTGATGGAATTAAAAAGAAAAGATCAGCTCTCATCACCTTTATGGCGGGCCACAACATAGACGTCGCATGCATCACTGAGACGCACCTTGTGACAACTGAAAAGTTTAACATACCTGGATATAAAATCTACCGCAATGATCGCGCAGGTGTAATAGCCTCAGGAGGGGTAGCAATAATCATTAAAGCAAATCTGAGTCACTATTTATTACCTCAGCAAGATGTAGTATCTCTTGAGTATGTCAGTATAGCCCTAGAACTAGATAACAATACAGCAACTAAACTAGTATCTGCGTACTTATCTCCAAATAGAAGGATTCTGGCTGAAGACATTCAGCCACTATTTGCCCAAAATACGCCAACACTGCTGTTTGGTGATCTCAACTCAAAAAACACTGTCTGGGGCTGCCGTGTTAACAACCCAAATGGCCAACGGCTTTATAACATTGTTTCACAAAGCGGGATCATTGTCTCAGCTCCTCATGAACCGACGCACCACCCGTACAGAACTGATCATATGCCTGATATTCTGGATATCAGTCTCATAAAGAACTTCTCCAAACCACTATACCAGCAAGTGCATCAGGACTTAGATTCGGACCACCTTCCTGTAACCGTTACGTTCATCCAAACGCCACAAGTCACTACACACGTACCGCGACTCATTACGGGGCCAATTGACTGGGACACGTTCCGAGATTATGTCGATGAGATACTTAAACCTCCTACTGATTTAGCAACTGAAGCCGGGATTGATAGCAGCATACAGAAGTTTACGTCAACTGTAGTAAATTGTGTGCATAAATCCACTGTACGCACAACACGGAGGCGAAGACAAAACGAACCGGCCCGTCCACCCCAGTACATTCTTACGCTTATAAGAGAGAAGAATCGAGTAAGGAGATTATGGCAAAGACACAAGCTACCGCACCATAGGAGATTGTTAAATCAGCTTGTCCACCAAGTGACTTATGAGTTGGATAAATATCGCATCGATAATTATCAAAAATACATTTCTGAATTACAATCGAGTGATTCTTCGCTATGGCGCGCAACCAAAAAAATACTACATCGTACTGATACCATACCACCTCTTAAGGAAAACAACAAAAGTTACTGCAGCGACTATGAAAAAGTGACAGTATTTGCAGAGCATCTTGAAAATACCTTCAAGTTGGACAATGGCCTATCCAATATGCAATTTACAGAAGAAGTAGACAGGAATGTCCGTATAAATCTGCCTAGACCAGTAGACCTAGAATCGGTCGACTTTACGTCTCCAAACGAAATAGCAGCTATAATTAAAAAGTTAGCAACTAAAAAGACTCCTGGATACGACCTGGTCCCCAACACGGTGATTAAAAACCTCACGTTTAGGGCCGTTGTCTTCCTTACCTCAATCTTCAACGCCTGTTTATCTAAGGGTTACTTCCCGAGTATCTGGAAACTTGCTGAAGTTGTCATGATCCACAAACACGGCAAAGACGCCAAAAGGGTAACCTCATACCGACCGATCAGTCTACTACCAACGCTTTCCAAAATCCTTGAAAAAATTATTAAAGAACGACTAAACTCCTTTCTGGACAATCATAATATAATACCTAAACACCAATTTGGATTTAAAGCCAAGCACTCTACTGCACATCAACTACTCAGGGTCACGGAGTCCATAATTGGTGGATATGAAAATAAAGAACATACATGTGCTGTATTTCTAGATGTACATCAAGCATTTGACAAAGTGTGGATAAATGGACTGCTCTTTAAACTGATGCATATTTCGTTAACTGCATATCTTTTAAATATTATCATGTCATTTCTAAGTAATAGAACATTTCAAGTGAAACTTAATGGATCGTACTCGGACACTAAGATAATTCAAGCAGGAGTGCCGCAAGGGTCAGTGATCGGTCCGATTTTGTTCAATATTTTCGTTTATGATATACCAACGTCAATGCCCGCAAAACTAGCCATGTTCGCCGACGATACTATACTATTGACACAAGATTCAGATATTAATATCTGTGCAGATAGATTACAAACGTCTCTAGATCAACTGCTTGAATATCTCACAAAGTGGCGTATCAAGCTCAACGCTACTAAATGTGAAAGCAAAATATTCACGCTTAGGCGGCCCTAAAACCCAAGAAACATTATCATAAATGGGTAAGACATTGCATGGAATCCATCCGACTCCGCAGTTAGATATCTAGGAGTTTACCTAGATCGCCGCCTTACTTGGAGCTATCATGTTAATAAAAAATTGAGTGAAGCATACGCCAGATTAGCCCTATTGTACTCCTTAATTAACAGGAAATCTGCGCTACGTATTGAATGTGCAACACTGCTGTACCAGAGTATACTACGGCCAGTGCTAACATACGCTTGTGTAGTCTGGGGTGCAACGTCAAAGACAAACATAAGGAAGATACAAACCTTCCAAAATAAGGTGTTACGAATAGTAGTGAACGCGCAGTGGTATGTGCGAAATGAACAAATTCATCGCGAATTGGGTGTAATAACCATTGACAGTTATATTCGAAATACTGCTCGCAGGTTCTTTGTCAACTTAACTAAATGTTCTGGTGCGGTATATTTTCATCTTGGACAGAAGACAGCAGTCTCTAGGCTGAAAAAGAGGCTCCCTCAGGACATCCTTCTATCGGAAGGCAATAGTGACAATAGTGACATCAGTGATTAAGTAATATAAGTAATATGTAATATAAATATAAGTAATTACAAACCTGTAATTTAGTTCTGGGGTGTAACCCCATTCTTGATATTTAATGTTAGTTTGGTTAATTCTATGTTCAATCAACCATGTATAACATCCTGTATGTTGAGCTGGTTTATTCTTAATTTAAAAAAAAAAAAAAAAAAACCCGCTCCGCGCTTTTAGGCTGTTTCATATTTCAACACCGTTTACAGTTACAGCGATTTTAAGTGTCGTCACTATGACGTTTCCAGGGACGCAGGAAATCTCATTGTCAGGTAACCCGGGCTAAACACCTTTTGGTGCAACGCTTACATTTTCGAAGCAATTCGTATACCCTAACTATTGTTATCTAAACCAGGTAATTTAACTGCAAGATTTGATACTTGTCGGTGCAACTGGGCATTGAGTGATTTAGTTAGTTGTTGGTATAGTAGCACCATTCCCAAGTGAACGAATCTTCAGGCTTGCAGCTTAGTAACGGATACTTCGCTGCGGGACGTCTAATCCTCTCACAATAGGTAATTATGGTCACCAGTAAAATGCAGGTCCGGACTTATATTATATATCCTTCAGAACTAAGTCCGGTCCACAGCTATCCCAGCAGGGTGCGTTAAGCCGGTTAAACGCAATTGTTAAAGGGGATTTAAAGATTCGCTCACTTGGGAATGGCGCTACTATATACTAAAAACAGGGGAGTCCGGCTAGTGTCCGTAAAGTACAAAATAGTTTTTAACGTTTCAACGTATTTATTTATTTTTAAAATGTACACGGTGGGCCAAATTTATTTGGAACCCTTTTTGGACTTGAATAACTTTTTTGGTTTTGGTCCGATTTTGATGAAATTTGAAACCCATATTAATAGAGTATATTTAAGTTAAAATGTAAAAGACTAACGAAAAAACCTAAGGGGGATCTAAGTAAGGGGCATTTCTATAAAGCCTTGCTTTCAAGGTCGTTGCAAAAGTTACCCTGTTAATATTTAAATTCAAAAAATAGTAAAAACTATTAATAAGTATCCGGAAAGACTAGCATTAAAATCGTATTAAAAAACTTTAAGCTTTCAGAGCAAAATGAAACGCATTCAGAAAGGCCATTAATATTATTTTTATTAAATTTATTTTTTAATTCAAAAGGTAATAAAATTTTTTTAACTAATTAAAACAACCTAAAATTAATCAATTAAATTCAATATGGATGTGTCCTCCCTGGTTATTTACTACAGCTTGCAGCCTCCGACGCCACTGTCCAATTGGTCGGTTAATAGTTTCATGGTTGAATTGGTTCCAACAAAAAACTATCCGATGTTTTAATTCATCGATAGTGTTCAAATAGTTATTTGTACAACTAGTAATGAAAGCAATACTTTTTTTCATGAGTTTGAAGTTTGATGCACGACGGCGAAGCCGGAGTGCATCAATCAAACGAGTGAAAAAAAGATGCTTTCATACGAGTTGTACACAATATTTTTTTGCATTTTTACATTTTAAATCCCTCAAAACAGAATAAAAAGGATTTGAGAATTGACAGTTGTCAAACTGACAATTTACAATATTTTATTTAAAGCATGCTTACTTAATGCAAAATGTAAAATTAAATTGTTAAAAAAAGTGTTGCTTTCTTTTTGATTTTTTGATAAAAAAAGTCCACTTTTTTTGTCAAAATGCAAAAAATAGTGTTTTCGTGAACCATGGCTTCTAATGTACTCCAAATATTGTAGTCAACGGGGTTAAGATCAGGGCTATTTGGGGGGCACATGTTAGGTTCGATAAAATCTGCAACGTGTTCTTGCAAATACGTTATCGTACTTCTGGAAGTATGGGATGGTGCGCCATCTTGTTGGAAGGTAAAGTCGTTGCTAATATTTTCAATGTCAGGGAGCATATTGCTTAAAATATTTCTTTGATAAATTTCAGAATTTATTTTAACACCAGCGTCTACAAAATAAATCTCTGTTTTTCCCATCATTGATACTGCTAGTGAAACCATCACTGAGGCGGAAAAATGACTCCTTTCAACCAAAAGTAAATCCAGCGGTATGTCAGATTTCTTCCGAGCATCAGAGTAAACCCTATTGTTTTGGGTTTTTTTTTGGTTGGCGCAATAAAAAAACTTTTTCATCTGAAAACCAGATTTTTCCAATGTGTTGTCTGCTTCTGAACCTCCTTAATAACTGACTACATCTTTCAAATCTTTTATACCTTACATCTGCAGATAATTTTTGACAATAAATTTTTTTGAATGGTCGCTTATTCAAGTCCTGCCTTATTATTCTACGCACAGTTGTACGTTTAATGTTCGTTATTTTAGATATTTTTCTTGAACTAATAACATAATTTGGCCCGACATTGTTAAAAATGTCCCTTACCATCGCAATGTTTTCATGACTTCTGCCAGTTTTCTTTCTTCCGCGCCCTGATTTCATTTTAAGGGAACCATCATTTTCCCTCAAATGTTTTAAGAAATAACTGACTGTGCTCACTTTCCAGACTGGAAAAATCGTTATTAATCCGTATATCGAAGATTAATTAAAATAAAAAAGTTTTATAACAGCGCTAGCAAAACACTAGCAAAATAAAAGGGTTTATTACGATATACGAAAGCAATCTGAAATTTCGATGGATCTACCTTTTGAATTAAAAAATAAATTTAATAAAAATAATATTTATGGCCTTTCAGAATGCCTTTCATTTTGCTCCGAACGCATAAAGTTTTTTAATACGATTTTAATACTAGTCTTTCCGGATACTTATTAATAGTTTTTACTATTTTTTGAATTTAAATATTAACAGGGTAACTTTTGCAACGACCTTGAAAGCAAGGCTTTATAAAAATGCTCCTTACTTAGATCCCCCTTAAGTTTTTCCGTTAGTCTTTTACATTTTAACTTAAATATGCTCTATTAATATGGGTTTCAAATTTCATCAAAATCGGACCAAAACCAAAAAAGTTATTCAAGTCCAAAAAGGGTTCCAAATAAATTTGGCCCACCGTGTAGATATTTATCTGTTTATTTTGGATTTAATAAATATTTGTTGCGATTGTCATGGTATAGTACCTACACGTAATGACGTCAAGAAAAATTGAATCCGGACCTAGTAAAAGAAAACGACTCGGAGAAAAGGAAAAACAGCTGAACAGTCAAAAAGGTGCAATTTTATCCTTCTTGCATTCTTCTCGAAATGAAGGAAGGGAAGAATTTCAGAGAGCTGAAGCTGTGCGCCAGACTTCTCGTAATGAAAGCGACACATTAGCATCAACATCAGGAAGAGATGAGTCGGAAAATGAAGTGAAAAATATAGAAAAAGAGACGGAAGTAAATGAAACAAATCAAGTGTTCTGAAGAAAATTTTCTGTCGGAACCATGTATCAGCAAGCATGGTACAATATCTTACCCTGCTGACATAGCAATGTGGCAAATTAATATTAGTGATAGTGAACAATTTATCGAGCATATTTTAATAAATATGCCCCAGAATATTGGTAAAATCGAAAATTTCAAAAAATCATACACAGAACGCAACAGAGTATATGTAAGGAACATAAAGGAATCCCATTTTTACTGCAATAAGGCAAATGGAACAAAAGAGATACGAGAGTGGCTAATTTGTTCAGAAACCAGCAAAGCAATTTACTGTTTTGTTTGTAAATTGCTTCCCAAATCTAATAATAACTTAATGAGGGGTTTTAATGACTGGAAAAATATAACCCAAAACTTATGTGACCACGAGAGTTCTACCGAGCATATACGAACGATGAGCACATATCGAAAAAGAAAATCTGTAAATAATCGAATTGATTCTGGGTTGATGAAACAAATGCAATCTGAAGAAAATTATTGGAGAGAGGTTTTAAAAAGAATAATAGCTACCATTAAGTTACTAAGCAAGCTAGGACTAGAATTTAGAGGCAACACAAACGACATTTCTTCTGATCCTTGTGGAAATTACTTATCGTGTTTGCATTATTTAAGTGAATTTGATGATTTTTTAAAACATCATATCAAAATGTATGCCAACTGTGGTTCTGGTAGATCAAATTATCATTCTTCTCACATCTGCGATGAATTCATACACTTAATAGCTAATAAAACAAGAGAAATATTAATATCGGAAATTAAGGCAGCTGGTTATTTTGCAGTAATACTTGATTCAACACCAGACGTTGCCCATAATGATCAACTAGCCATTATACCGGGTGGCTAGAAAAAAACGAATCCTGTTTAAGTTTCACATCTTCGGAACGCTTTAAGAAAGCGATTTGAGTTTTTGCTTTCTAAGAGACAATGGATTGAAAATTATTTCTGCCAAATTACAAACAATTATTTTAAAAAACAAAGGAATGGCGAATTTTTTTATATCAACTACAAAAAATAAATTACACGTTGTTCTGAAAATTTCTACCAATAAACATCTTGTATGGTGTATTCTACTTATAAACATGTTGTATGAGACCTCCGTTTTGTAAATTCACAATTATTAGTCTATGTTTAAACCGTAAAATTACTCTTCTGATTAAATTTATAGACACTTCTAGCCACACCTCTTCTAACCGCCGGCGCAGATCTTCCAAGTTTGCAAATGGTTCTCAGCTTTCAGCATACACTTTTTCTTGCAATGCATTTCACACTGAGTAGTCTAAAGGATTACAGTCTGAAGGATGAGGCGGTCACTGGTTTGCTCGAATAAAAGATGGCGTGTTTTCTTCTAAGAACTTTTGTGTCCTTGTTGCTTTGTGGCATGGAGCGCTGTCCTCGATAAAAACATAATCGCTCATGGTGTCATGCGTAATATCCTGGAATGGAAAGAGGCGGCTATTTTTTACTGATCGTCAGTTAATCAAGACAAACGCAGATAGCTACATACGGCATTTGCGTGACAATTTGCTACCGGAAATGCATCGATTGTACCCGAATAACGATCATGCTCATCCCACAGCGAAGCAAGGACACAACAGTTCTTAGACGAAAATTTTATTCCAGCAAACCAGTGGCCGCCTAATCCTCCAGACTGTAATCCTTTAGACTACTCAGTGTAAAATGCATTGCAAGAAAAAGTGTATGCTGAAAGACGGGAACCATTTGAAAACTTGGAAAATCTGCGCCGACGCCGACGGTTAGAAGATCTGTGGTCAGAAGTGTCTATAAATTTAATCAGAAGAGCAATTTTACAGTTTAAACATAGACTAATAATTGTGAATTTACAAAATGGAGGTCCCATACAACATGTTTATGAGTAGAATACACTATACAAGATGTTTATTGGTAGAAATTTTAAGAACATTGTCAACGTGTAATTGATTTTTTCTAGTTGATATTAAAAAATTCGCCATACCTTTGTTTTTTAAAATAATTGTTTGTAATTTGGCAGGAATAATTTTCAATCCATTGTTTCTTAGAAAGCAAAAACTGAAATCGCTATCTCAAAGTGTTCCGGAGAGGAGAGGACTTAAACAGGGTTCGTTTTTTTCTAGCCACCCGGTATTTAGATACGTTACGGAAAATTCTGGCGTTACAGAAACATTTATCGGATTCATCAGCATTACACAACATAATTCTTCATATTTAGAAGAAATAGTATTAAAAAAATTGGAAGAATTATCGTTGGACATAAAAATGTGCAGAGGGCAAAGTTATGATAACGCTGCCAATATGATTGGTGTTTATACCGGCTTGCAAGCTAGACTAAAAAAACTTAGTCCATCTGCACATTATATACCATGCTCTAGTCATTCTTTAAATTTAATTGGCAACTATGCCGCAGAATCTTGTCCTGAAGCAGTAAAATATTTTTGTTTTATTTAGAATATTTATAATTACTTTTCATCTTCAACAAGAAAATGGGGTGTACTTGTTAAACATTTAGAAAAAAAATCTTTAACAGTTAAAAGATTAAGTGAAACGAGGTGGTCCGCAAGAGCTGACGCTGTATTGGCCTTGAAACGCGGATATAAACAAATAAAAGAGGCACTACTTGAGCTATCCATTTCTCCCCATGAAAAACCTATTTCGAAATTAGAGAGTTCTTCACTAACTGAAAAAATTGACAATTTAGAAACAGCAATTTTAACAGTTATGTGGGATAAAATTTTACAACGAATAAACGCTACCAGTAAATCTCTACAAGATCTCGATATGGATTTGTCATTAGCAAATAATTTATTACAGTCTTTGGTTGGTTTTATTTTGGATATAAGAACAGTTTTGCTGTCTTAAATGAAGAGGCTATGTTTTTATTTCTGAACGCGGGAATTTTAGCGTCTTTTGGGGTTTCTTTGCTCCGGAGCAAAGTAACCCCAAAAGACGTTAAAATTCACCTGTTCAGAGAGAAATCAATTTTGGGTTATCTAATAATAATAATTTAAATGTATTATTGGTTTTTATACGTTTATTTTGTATATTTATTTGCGTCTTTTTGTTATAGAAATGCCCAGAAACTATGAAAGACGACTGGGGTCAAGACGGTATGGTGATTATACATCTGGAACGTTGGAAAAGTGCTTGGACGAAATCAGAAGAGGTGCTATTTCTCATAGAAAAGCAGAACAAAAATATAAAATACCAAGAAGAACAATTTTAAATAAATTGAAGGGAAAACATACGAGAAAACCAGGAAAGCAGCCTATATTCACTTCTGATGAAGAACAAAGTTTTATTGAGTGCTTGGTTTCTTTGGGAGAGTATGGGTTCCCGATAAATTCAACGGAATTGCACATTATTAAAAATTATTTAAATCGTAGCGGAAGAGTAGTGAAAATATTTAATGACAATTTACCTGGGCAAGACTGGATCAAAGGTTTTATGACTAGGAATCCTGAACTGTCGGTACGTTTTGCGAAAAACGTCAAAAGAGCACGAGCGGCAGTGGATGAGGGAATGATAAGGAGTTTTTTCGAAAATCTGGAAAACGAATTAAAGGATGTTCCTCCCATAAATGTATTTAATTTTGATGAAACCAACCTCACGGACGACCCTGGAAAAAAAAGGTCCTTGTTAAGAAAGGGAGCAAGTATCCAGAGCACATTAGGAATGCTTCCAAAACATCCATATCCGTCATGTTTTGCGGGAACGCTGCCGGAGAATTATTGCCTCCGTACGTAGTTTACCGGGCTAGTAACATGTGGACCACATGGAAGGAAAATGGTCCCAAAGATTGCCGGTACAATGTTAGCCCCTCAGGTTGGTTTGATACTAATATATTCACGGACTGGCTTGAGAGTCAGATGATGCCTCGACTAAAAAAACTACAAGGTAAAAAGGTGCTGTTATGTGATAACCTGTCTTCATATATAACTGTACATGCTCTCCAACTGTGCCGCGAAAACAAGATCCACCTAATTTGTCTTCCACCTAATAGTACACACTTGCTGCAGCCTCTGGATGTGGCGTTTTTCCGGCCCCTAAAAATAGCGTGGCGGAAGGTATTATGCGACTGGAAAGACACTGCTGAAGGTATTCGAAACACGAATATTCAAAAAGAACAATTCCCACGATTATTATCAAAGATGATGGAAATTATCACACCACACGCTGGAGACAATTTAAAAGCTGGTTTCCGAAAATGTGGTATGTTTCCTCTGAATGCAGAAGAGGTTTTAAGCCGTATACCCAGGAATACTTGCAATCCAGAGATGGTGCAGTCAGAATTTCTTAAAACTCTGCAAGCGAAGAGGTTAGAGGTAACCAGCACTGTAAAGAGCCGCAGAAAAAAGATGAACATTGCCCCTGGAAAAAGTGTTAGCGCCGATGTATCCATGATTACTGAAGAGATTCCAATAGGCGAGCCCACTTCCAGTACTTCTATCTGTAGGCAGGAGGATGATATAATTTTTGATGACAGCTCTTCAGATGACATCGATTTCGAAGTGCTTGCCGAGGAAGAAGAAAAAGAAACACAATTTATGAATTTTTTGGAAGGCAACACATCCCGATACGATATAATAACGTCCAGTTAGAAAGTGTGGTCCGAGAGGTAGGACGATTTGTAATATTTTTGTATGAAGGACAACTATACCCCGGTGAAATTGTGGATTTTAATGACAAAAAAGTTACCATTAACTCAATGGAAAAGTCCCTGAAAATGTGGAAGTGGCCCTCGAAACGGGATGAATTGACTTATCCATGGTCCGATGTCCTAGGCTCAATTAAGCCTCCCAAGCAAGTCTCTAAGAGGAGTACTTTCTCCATTTCAGAATTAACATCGTTTCTTGATTAAAATTTACACTGTTGGCTATTTCTTATTTGTTTTGAGCAATGTATTTTGATTTTTTTTTTAATGAATAATGAATGTAGTTTTATTTTCTTACAATAAAAAAAATCCATACAACATTTTGTATTTTTTTTGTACACACGTGAGCCCCGGAGCAAACTCAATAAAACAGCCGCTTAACTTTGCTCCATCTATTCAAATAGTGGCGTTATAATGCAAACTTTAGGATGGAGCAAAGTAACCCCGGTCTATGGGACACTTTGCTCCACTATTTGACAAAAAAATTAAACGTTACTATATTATTTTGTCACGTGTTTTTGTAATTCAACGTTATTTTAGGATTTTTAAGTCATTTTAAATTTATTCGTAAATTCTTTAGTACGGTCCTGCTCCTTAATTTAAATTTCGTGTCGATTATTTCATATTTGCTACAGTTGAATTCGTTTAGTCTGGAGGACATTAAGGTGAACTTATTTTGGCACGTTCTTGATTATAATTCTGCGAAATTTTCAAAGTCACATTCAAATTGCATCATTGTGAAACATTTTCTTTGTTCAAATTTTAAAGTGGCCTAAATTTCACGTGTATGTTGGCGACGCTGATCTCATCTGGTTCCAGTTAAGACAGCTTCTCGCGCGACATATTTCCGGGAATCCCCCTTCACGCCAGGCGTTCTGTGGCGTTCTTTCGATTCTTCTTCCGTTCTCCTCGTCAGTACGGTGCAAGTTTTTCATCAGGCTGGACGTTATGACTTCATTATTACGGGCGTGCAAGTTTTATTGTAGTTAGTTGGGTATTTATACCAGCGGGAAGGGCCCTATTATCGGTAGTTTTCAGGGAAGACTACAATTTTACGACTAAAGTTCGGATTCCCCAAAAGGGTACCATATACTCCCGAAATGAGACAATCGTGTGTTAGTTTTGTGTTTGTGAAAGTATCGTCTTCGCACGTATTCAATATTAATATTGGATTAAGTAAACCCAAACCCCAAAGATTATTATTCGTCATCTTGCACCGCCTTTTGGAACAAGGACACCATCTCCTTAGTTGTTTTCACCATCTTCCAGCGTCCGCCCTCGTACTCCCTTAGCCAACTATCAACATCTGGCAAGGTAAACCATGTTTACTCATCTCTATGCTGCTCCCGTTTTCTTCGTGTTTTTATGTGTTTAACGTCAGTATCACTTTTGCGATCGCTTCTTGCTCGCAGGCCCTTTGATGATAATGTTTTTCGTTTTGTTTGCAAGGTAAAGCAACGTAACAACAATTTCATTTATGTTAATAACGTAAAGACTTTCATGTTCAAATTATCGTCAAGCGTAGAATATTATTTTGTGTATTATGTTGTTTGTAAAATTTATTTGGTGCCTATTGATTTTGTTGATGTATTTTGTTATTTGTGTCTTTCCATTCCTTTGTTTGGAATTAAGGGGGCTTAGCTTGTGAATATTTCTACCGAACTTAAAGTAAATGTAGCACCCTTAATTCTCGTTCCTTTAGAGTAAACGTAACTTGTTTTTATTTGTTTTAACGTAGTATTTTTGATTGTCCTTTTCGTATAATTTCATGTATAATTTGTGCCTTTTAATTCATTAAATATTTTAGTATTCAATTTAGTTTGGTCTTGTCATTTGTGTTCAGTGCTTCCCGTTTATTTCAGAATATTTTGTGTTCAATGTTTGTTTTAAGATTTACGTGAGTAAAGTGTTAGCCTGCCTACAAGATTTAGAGTTTTGCAGTAGAGTAATTTTAGTGTAGCAAAGTAAGTCATATCTTGAGCAGGGTGCAGCTAGAACGACAACCCCTTTTTGCCGAGCCCTTGGGAACCTTCCATGATGGGTTTCCTTCTTTTAGATCTTTGGGTGACTTTAGTCATGGTGGCGCCCTATCTACCGTTTACGATCATCCCCTTTTGAAGGGTTAATAAGTGTTTTGAGTATTATTTTAGCGACCCGAACTCGCCCATCTCCACTGTTTTAGCTAGCCGCGCGCATAAGGGATTACCATCCCCCATTAAATGTCTCTCAAGACATAAGGTCAAAGGCCAAAAAGAAAAGGGCCGAACAGAATTTCTATATAGGAGGCACTGGAGGTGGGAAACCATGTCCTACTGTATTAGACGAAACAGATGAACATCTCTTGAATATCATTGGACCGACAGTGACGGAAGGCATTGATGTACAGGGTGGCCCATTTTCGAAGAAATTGCAGGCTATCTCCTGAACTATTACATCTACGCAAAAAGTAATAAAGATGTCTCGGGCAGTGGCGCGCAATAAGCGCACGTTTGGGGCCTCTGGACTCGAAAACCAAGCAACATTTGCTACCATACATACTTTCTTTGTTTCTTTGGTATATGTTTTACATTTCACGAAAATTTGAAACACAATATATCTTTCGGGGTTTCAGCTTTCGGCAAGTGCAAGGGGTTTTATTAGTAAATATTCGTAGTAGTAAACGTAAACCGCTTCCTGTTTATGAATCATAACAGGATAACACCGAACCACCGAACAATGTGCTGCAGCTTAGGGCTTAGGTTAATTCTCTGAAAATGCCATTAGACCATAACAACATGACATGACATTTTTAAATTTATGAACTTCTTAAGAGGCACTCGTTAGTGTTAAAAATTAAAAAATATTTTTAAACTGTTAAGCTTAGCTACGTGAAAGTGTTTTCTGTTCTTGATCTTTGATTAAATATTTAAAAAGCTACTGCAAGGTAAGGAATAAGAATATTTTATAGCATACCAAATTGTTGCTAAATGTATGTTACTTAAGACTTTATTGCCAATTGCCATATAAATATGCAGATATTTTAAAATACCAAAATAGACAAGTAAAGGTTACTTTTATCTAATTATCGCTTTTTTCTGAAGAAAATTAAACTGCTGCAGTAGATAAGTATATACAGTATAACACAAACTTCAATTACTACTTTTAATAGGTATTTGAGAATGAAGAGAAGATTTCAGTCTGGTGCTGAAAAACGGAAGCGGCTGAAAGATAGAGAGAAATGTGCGGTTCAACAGCGAAATTCCCTGACGAAGTTTTTAGCTGTCAGTGCAGATACAAATAATATAATTCCTCAGTCCGAATTAGAAACGGAGCAAACTGCAACTCAACAGGTGAACATTATGGAACCTGGAACTGAAGCAGAATGCCGGGACCGGGACGAACAAAACGTTGAAATAGACAGAGAATCTCTAAATGAAGACTACGCGGGTGAGGGTACTTCTAATCAAAACAAAACTGAAACTGACAAAGAACCGAAAGACCTGAGTACTAGTGACGAAGCAATAACAACGTCTGTTGAGTCAAGTCCACAGTCAAGAAAATGCGAGTTTCCCACTGACATTTCATTATGGCCTATGCATTTGTCTGGCAAGGTGGTAGATTATTATGTAATAAATAAACCGGAAAATGTGGGCAATATTACAACTCTTAAGGTTGAATACACTGACAGGAATCGTACTTACTACAGAAACCTTTCAAAATCAAACTCTTACTGCCTGAAAGCAAACGGTACAAGAGAATTTCGGGAATGGTTAATATTTTCAGAAACTAGTAAAAGTATCTATTGTTATACAGTGTGGTACAAAAGTATGGAACAAATTCAATATCTCCCGAAATAATTGTTTTTTGGCAAAACGCTCGGACAGGTATAGCGATTTAAATTACGGTGCATATTTTAAGAGGAATCGAATTTTTTTTGCGACAGTCATTTTTCTACGGTGACGTTATCGCCCTTTTTTTTAAATAGGAACTTGCATATTTGACAATTGCAGTAGATAGTCCTTTTTTTTCTCTTTCTAACCGTGCAAAAGTTTTATACCCTCACATAAGATTTTTTTTGAGATATGGTCCTTCGAAAATGCCAAAATCGACTTTTTCGTAGAAGGTTGAAATTCGGATTAGGGGGTAATGAGACCCTCCTAATGACGTTTCCGTGGTCGGTTGTCCCTTAGCGTGCGTAATTTCGAAGATACGGCCGTTCCCACCTATCAAAAGTGGTGGTGCAAATTTTTTAAAACCCGTTTTTTCGTGTCCGGCGGGGTCGCTTTGGGGATTCGGAAAGAGAGGGGTCGATTTAGGAGAGAACAATTTTTTATCCGAAACATTTTGGATTCGAAATGCCCGAATTTTTCGTATACGTGTCTATTGTTATCCCACCCATGCGGAACGTGAGCTGGGTCTAGTACCCCAAAGCGACCCCGCCGGACACGAAAAAACGGGTTTTAAAAAATTTCCCCCACCACTTTTGATGGGTGGGAACGGCCGTATCTTCGAAATTACGCACGCTAAGGGACAACCGACCACGGAAACGTCATTAGGAGGGTCTCATTACCCCCTAATCCGAATTTCAACCTTCTACGAAAAAGTCGATTTTGGCATTTTCGAAGGACCATATCTCAAAAAAAATCGTATGTGAGGGTATAAAAATTTTGCACGGTTAGAAAGAGAAAAAAAAGGACTATCTACTGCAATTGTCAAATATGCAAGTTCCTATTTAAAAAAAAGGGCGATAACGTCACCGTAGAAAAATGACTGTCGCAAAAAAAATTCGATTCCTCTTAAAATATGCACCGTAATTTAAATCGCTATACCTGTCCGAGCGTTTTTCCAAAAAACAATTATTTCAGTAGATATTGAATTTGTTCCATACTTTTGTACCACACTGTATACAGGGTGGGGCAATAGTGCGTCCGACTTCGATAGCTCGAGTTCTATGATAGCTAGAAATTTGATTAAAAAACATAAATAAACTAGAGAAAAAAAGTCTATAACCGGAAATTATTTTCGAATATAAAGGGTGAGCCAAGACGATTCTACAGGGTCAAGTGACTTTTTTTTAAATAGAATGTTGTGTATAAAAGAAGATTTTTTGAAGCCTCTTCCTAGACTCTTTTCACTCCCATATTATTATTGACTATCTCCAAACCACTTGGATGTAGTGATTTTTTTTGTTCAAATAATGGCATCTGCAGATGCATATTAAAAAAATCACTACAGTCACAGTTACGGGTTTTAAGAAAAAATTATGTAAGTACCAGTTAGGAAACATCTGTGCGATGTCTTTGAATCATTTTCACTTCCTAAAAATTATACAGGGTGGCAAAACATGATTTTTCAATTTAGAACTTTCTGAATTGAATTTTCTCAATTTTTTCAAATAGAACACCCTGTATATTTTTCAACCATATGATGTAGAAACTAAAAACGAACATTTTTTGTATGTACATCCCTATGGCTATTTGTAGCCATTTTCGATTTATTGAGCAATAAGTACAAAATTCAAGGATAATCTTAAAATATTAAGATCGTTTTTCAATATCTTCTGAAATAATTGTTTTTTGGAAAAACGCTCGGACAGGTATAGCGATTTAAATTACGGTGCATATTTTAAGAGGAATCGAATTTTTTTTGCGACAGTCATTTTTCTACGGTGACGTTATCGCCCTTTTTTTTAAATAGGAACTTGCATATTTGACAATTGCAGTAGATAGTCCTTTTTTTTCTCTTTCTAACCGTGCAAAAGTTTTATACCCTCACATAAGATTTTTTTTGAGATATGGTCCTTCGAAAATGCCAAAATCGACTTTTTCGTAGAAGGTTGAAATTCGGATTAGGGGGTAATGAGACTCTCCTAATGACGTTTCCGTGGTCGGTTGTCCCTTAGAGTGCGTAATTTCGAAGATACGGCCGTTCCCACCTATCAAAAGTGGTGGGGGAAATTTTTTAAAACCCGTTTTTTCGTGTCCGGCGGGTTCGCTTTGGGGATTCGGAAAGAGAGGGGTCGATTTAGGAGAGAACAATTTTTTATCCTAAACATTTTGGATTCTATTGTTATCCCACCCATGCGGAACGTGAGCTGGGTCTAGTACCCCAAAGCGACCCCGCCGGACACGAAAAAACGGGTTTTAAAAAATTTCCCCCACCACTTTTGATAGGTGGGAACGGCCGTATCTTCGAAATTACGCACGCTAAGGGACAACCGACCACGGAAACGTCATTAGGAGGGTCTCATTACCCCCCTAATCCGAATTTCAACCTTCTGCGAAAAAGTCGATTTTGGCATTTTCGAAGGACCATATCTCAAAACAAATCTTATGTGAGGGTATAAAACTTTTGCACGGTTAGAAAGAGAAAAAAAAGGACTATCTACTGCAATTGTCAAATATGCAAGTTCCTATTTAAAAAAAAGGGCGATAACGTCACCGTAGAAAAATGACTGTCGCAAAAAAAATTCGATTCCTCTTAAAATATGCACCGTAATTTAAATCGCTATACCTGTCCGAGCGTTTTGCCAAAAAACAATTATTTCAGTAGATATTGAATTTGTTCCATACTTTTGTACCACACTGTATAAGTTTTTTCCCACATCACAAACAAAATTTGTAACAGGATTTAACGACTGGAGGAATGTAGCCAAGAGTTTAAAAGAGCATGAATCTTCGCCAGATCATTTTAAAGCTATGTTAACTATAAAAAAAAGTTTAAGTGTTACTGGGCGCATCGACACGCCCATAGAAGCACAGATTGAATCAGAACAGAAGTACTGGCGAGAAGTTTTAAAGCGAATAATTGCAACAGTAAAATTATTAGGGACTTTGGGACTAGCATTTCGTGGGTACAGAGAAGGCGCTGATTCGAATCGTAGGGGAAATTTCTTACATTGCATAGATTATCTGGCAGAATTTGATAGTTTTATAGCCAATCATTTACGAAAATACAATAACCCAGGCAAAGGAAACATAAATTATTTGTAACATACAGTGTGTGATGAATTTATATGTTTAATGGGAACCGAAGTTAAGAAATTTCTAATTTCTGAAGTTCAAGAAGCTCTGTATTACCCGATAATTGTGGATTCGACTCCGGATATAACTCATATTGACCAATTAACTCTGATCTTAAGATTTGTTGACAAACAAGGAGATATATGAGAAAGATTTTTTGGTTTTCTTCAAATTGAGAAACATGATTCCGCTTATTTGGAAAACCTTGTACTGGAATCACTAAATGATTTATGTCTCGAGATCAAAAACTGCAGAGGTCAAACGTATGATAACGCAGCAAACATGTCTGGTAAGTACAGTGGATTACAAGCTCGAATAAAAGAACATATTGGAACAGCTACGTATGTACCATGTGCTAACCATACTTTAAATTTAATTGGAAACTGTGCTGAAGAATCATGTTCAGGAGCTTTGTATTATTTTGACTTTGTATAAAGTCTATTTGTATATTTCTCGTCATCCACTTGACGATGGAATATTCTCGTAAATAGATTCCCGGATGCTCAATCCAAACATTTAAAAAAAATAAACGATACTAGATGGGCAGCTAGAGCGGATGCAGTTTCAGCTTTAAAATCAAATTACAAACATGTTAAGGAAGACTTAACTGAAATTAGTGTGGACTGTAATGAGAAACCGATGGGTAGATTGGAGGCAAAAAAATGATCAAAATATTTTAATGAATATGAAACAGCTTTGTTGACAGCTCTATAGGATAAATTGTTACAACGGATCAATAGTACTAGCAAATCACTACAAGATATACAATCAAATTTGTTAAAAGGAGCAACACTTCTTACATCTCTTTCTGAATTCATTACGGATGGCAGAAACAAATTCGAAGATATTGAAAAGGAATCACATTTACTCACAGAAATTAGAGACTATAAAGAGAGTAGGATAAGGAGACCAAAATTACCATTTGGAGAATCATTTGATAACGATACGCGTTTAACTGGGAGACAGTCCTTTATAATAAACACGCATAACGTTATTTGCGATGTACTAATATCCAAAGTATCTAGAAGAAGTGCTCAGTACAACAATGTTTTAAGTGACTTTTTACTTTTCTTCGATACTAAAATGAGCGACAATGAAATCAATGAGTGTGTGAATAAACTGACGATGAAATATAAAGAAGATATCGAAACTAAATATTTTAAAGATGAAGTTCTTCACTTCATTAAATATGTTCAAGAAGAAAACGTCTCCAATCCTGTTGAAATGTACAAATCATTAGTTGACGAATTGAAATCTACATTTCCTAATGTGGAAACTATTTATTGTAAAAAAAATTTTAACAATGCCTATTTGCAATGCTAACGGTGAACGCTCGTTCTCCGTTCTTAAGCGAGTTAAAAATTATTTACGGAATTCATTAAGTCAGTCACATTTGAATAATTTGTCACTTATGTTTATTGAAAATGATGTTCAATCATTAGATTATGAAAATATTATCGATACTTTATGATATTTATAATTATTTTGTGTACACACGGATTTTTGTTCATTTTCAATTAAAAAATAAATGTAATAAATTTATTAAGTTTAGTTTAATATTTTTAAAAACCATTATTATTTCAAATTTTTGGAAGGCCTCCAAATTAGTTTGCGCTAGGGGCCCTACAAAAGCTTAATTCGCCACTGGCTCTCGGGTCAAATTTTTGAGACAAATCTAATGGTGCAAACCGAAATTTAATAACGTCTTTTGTTTTCGAGCTACAAGCGAAAATTGAATTTTTCGGAAATCTTTTTGGAGTTATAACTCTTTTGTTTGTAGAGATAGGAACAAAATATAAAAACATTCTTAAATCACTTTTTATGTAGAATTTAATGGTCATATTGGATTTTTAATTTGCATATTAAGTTTTGAGTTATAACATGAACTTTTGTTTTTTTTAAATAGCAACCGTAGTTGGCTTTGACATCATTAAATAGGTCGCTTTTCAACGTTTTCAAAAATATATGGTTTAATATAATTATTTTAAATAACGAATGAAATATCAAGAATTGTCTAATATTTACAAATCGTAATTGGATATAATTATCAAGCAACCCTTGGAACACAAAAAAAATGAATAAAAAACAAAATAAATGACCGTTCTGTCAAATTAATAGGTATTCGTTTGGTTATGTAGCTTTACTTATGTAAAGCGGAGCGCAAACCAACGCGGTGGCGGTGGCGGTAGCGGTCAGATTGTGCCCATGTTCGCCATGGAAGTGCGCACACACACGCGGTCAGGATATCGCGCCCGCGCTCTCGTGCAGCGTTCTACCGCGCGGTCCAGCTTCAAAGCGGGCAAACGCAGCATGCAGCATTTGTCCGCGTGGTCGCCTGGAATTCATGGTGTTTGAGTGCTTTTTTAACGACAGAAAAATGAGTGAAACTGAGGAGTTGATTGAAATAGTGCGTGTACGTAGCGTACTATATGATTTGTCACATCCTGAGTACTTAACACTGTCCGTGCAGTGGCGTATTTTTTTTTTAAATTGTAAATAATGTCTTTCTTCACATCACAAGTTTTTGGTTTAGCCAAGGTCAAAGATATGTCACATATTAATGGGGGATGATGCAAATCGGTATTTACTAAACCATCTTCTTTATCCACTGTGCAATTAGTATTTGTTAAAATTAAATATAGTAATCGACCATTGCCATTATTTATAGTGTTTAGTTGCTCATCATTTAACAAATTTATGAAATTGATTAAGACCTTAGCTTTGTGTGATAAATCTAACATTGTTTTATGAAAAAAATATTTATAAAAGTCCCACCAATTAAAATCTCCAATTATTAAGCAGTTTGAATCAAAAATAAAAGGTAAAATTCCTAAATACTCAAATAATATTTCATAATTGGATCTGGTAGCGTTAGACATATAAATAAGAATAAAATACACGGTAATTCCATTAGATAAGAACTTAAACCCAATAATATCGCAAAAATGTTTGACAAAATTCTTAAAGCTAAAACGGATTTAATCGCCGCGAGCACACCACCACCTGTAGCCTCCCCCGTGAGCTGTAAATTTCTATCATCTCGAAACACAACATAATCTTCACCCACTAATTCACAATCACTAATATTTTCCTGAATCCAACTTTCTGTTATAATAATTATGTCGTAACTAGAAATCAAGAAGTTCGTATAACATTCATCAATATTTGTGTTGAGACCACGTACATTGTGGTAAAATAAACTTATGTTCTTTGTGAACGAATCTACATGATTACCAACTTGGCTTGAACCTAATTAATTGGCTAATAAAGTAGCTTCCTCTTCTACTTCGTCCATCACGTCAATTTTAATGATACCGAAAATACAGATGACAGATGCCAAAATGCTGACAGTTAGTAGTGATCGCCTCATACAGACCGCGTGAGTATGCGGACACGTGTTCGCCACCGCAACCGCCACCGCGCCCGTCACCGCCCCCGCTCCCGCCGCCGCGTTGGTTTGCGCACCGCTTAAAAAGTAAATGTAAAGTGTAACTGCTTATGCCTGTTTATGTGTGACAGTTTAAGTATACTATAGTTTAATACACTTATCTTAATTCTGACGATCATGACTATGTGAAACAGATACAGAAAACAGTTCCAGAATCTGTGTTACCAGTTGTGCCAGAACCTTCATCTCCTGGGCCATATACAATCTACATCGGCCCAAAATAAACAAACTGTATCGAAGCATACCCCACAGGCAGACTATGGGAAAAAAATTAAACATAAAAATGGTAAATAATGTTGGGCCATTTATACATACAGGGAAATTTTCTTTTTAGTATACATATACCCTATGTATACATATACCCTATGTATACTTTTATAATAAACGCAAATAGGCAACCCACTATACACTATAAACGTTAAAAAATTAGCATGCTGTGGCAAAAATCATCAAATTAAGTTAATGTCAAAAAATTAGTCTTTAACTGTTGCTGTTTTTATTTTCCTTTCTGTTTTGTATTGTTGTATAGTTTTATGTTTTAGAATAATCGTTGAATTAAAATTATGTTGATATTCCACTAATTTTGATTTATTTTTTATTTACAAACATGACACATAACCTTTTCGCACCACGTGACGTGACGTTTATAGTGTATAGTGGGTTGCCTATTTGCGTTTATTATAAAAGTATACATAGGGGATATGTATACTAAAAAGAAAAATTCCCTGTATGTAAATTACTAATGAATTTACATAATTTACAGGAAAGTCGCTAACAGTAAAACATTAGAAAGCGCTATCGAATGCAGTAACAGTTTTCAATCGATAGCTGAAAAAAAGTTTGAACTCCAATGGCCACATGAACATTTTTATTAGCGTAATTTTCTTTTTTGTTTTGTTATATCTTAATATTTATGTTGAATAGTTATATAGATACAATTTATTTTTTGTAGTTTTGTTTATTTAAATTATCTTATGCAAAATACCTATGAACAATACGGTTTCTAAATTGTCTTTCAGCAGCTAGTTCAGGATCAATACGTCCTAATGGTCCTGCTTCTACATCCCTAAACACGTCAATACCTAACATTCGGTTATCATTATCTTCATTTTCCTCGGCTTCATTGTTTTCAATGCACATATTATGTAAAACCACACAAGCATTTATAATTCATCACAATAGTTTGTGCCTTTGATGGTTCTAATAATATCGGTTTCCGTAATACTCTAAATGTAGAAGAACTAATTCCGAAGACATTCTCGACTTCTCTCCGTGCTCTGCAAAGTCGGTAATTACAAATTCTTTCAAGTGATCCTTTTGAGTGGGTTCCTGAAAAAGGTTTCATCACATTTTCGCTTAACGTGAATGCTTCGTCTCCTATAAATACCTAAGGTATTTTTTTTATTGCTTCCAGGCAAAACTGCTTCTTTAGGAAAATTTAAATCATTTTTTGTTAGTTTTTTGTATAATTGGCTATTCTTGAAAACTCCACCATCAGATATATGCTTCTGACATCTCAAATCGACAAATATAAAATTTATAATTAGCATCAACCAAAGCAAATAAAACTATACTAAAATTTGATTTATAATTGTAATAATCGCTGCCGCTATGAACTGGTGCTTACACTATCACATACTTTCCGTCCATTGATTGGAAAATTCCATAATTTTTCATAACCTTCAGAAACTTCTAACAATTCTTCTGAAGATGAAGGCATCTATTAGAAACAATAATAATACGTGTGCTCTAGTCAGTACACAACCACATAAACCGTGCGCGACCCAATAAATTCGACGCACAAACTTTTGCGTCTACTCAGGCTGAGTGCGCACAAGTCAGTACGCGGCTTAAGAAAATAGGCTACAGTAAGTTTAAATTTAGTAAATGGTAATACTTTTCCAGCATGAGATTGTGCTTTTAGGAAAAAATTGACAATTTTAGAAAAACCGGTACACGGGACGGGAAAGATGTTAGACTCAATGAAGTCGATGGACAAGTATTAAACATAATAGGGAAAGATTCGCCAGTAGTTTCTGGGTTAGGGGTTACAGAAACTTTGGATATTATCGAATATTCTACAGAAGATTAAACGCGATTAAATCCGGTGAAATCAGTGTTAGCCTAATTCCCGAAAGTTATCCAAGTGTTAAGTACAAACAGAAAATTCGTCAAGTACATAAACTGTCCTATAATCAGAACCTTTGTGAATACAAATAAAAATCTTTTCAACGCAGAAAGCCGTTTCGTCAACCTACACCTAAACCGTAAAACCTAAAGTGGTCAGAACGAGTCCAGCGTCCAGAAGTCCAATTTTTCAAGAATTTCGAGTACCAACAACTACAGGACCGATCTTCGGAAAATTACAGCCCGTCGCAACCTACTCATCATGCGTATCAACATCCAATTACGTCCAGAAACGTCAAAAAATATTAAGTACCGTACACCTATACATTGTTTCCACCAAGCGAGCTTACTCCCCTGCTTAGTGACCCAAAATTAAATAGACTCGTCGATTTCTCAAGAACGACTAGTCGGATTAGCCATGATGTCAATAGAACATGAATTACTACAAGAAATAGATATTGACTGGTTTATTAAAGATTTTGCAGATAAAAAAGCTCGCAAATGTTTTTTGTAATAATTTAGCAGTAATTGTTGTTTATTGCTTATAATGTACACTAATAAAATGCCCTCTTCCCGGGTGGGATTTTTATCTTGAGCCGTCCCTGAGTACAGGTATGTTCGGAAACGCAAGAGGTTATGCTTCGTGATTACATAAAATTATCGTCTAAAAGGCTATATGACCTTACCAAAGTTAGTGTTAGGAAGTTAGCATATCAATATGCTAAGAAACTTTGTTTGAAATATCCAAATGAATGGGATGTGGCACAAGTTGTGGGCAGAGAATGGCTGGAAGGTTTTATGCATAGAGCGAAGGATTTATCTCTTAAAACTCCAGAAAGCAGGGGAAATATGTACAAAATGACATACATGGGTAAAACAACATAGTATTCAAATCCACACACCCTGTACAATTTTAGTACTCAAAGTGATCGTTAAAGACGAGTTATTTGACTCAGAACGTGCTGCCAAAATGTTAGTACGCTTCGAGCATTGACGTTGAGTGGGTGACGAAAAACGTGATTTCTTTGCACTCGAGTTTTTTCGCGCCTTTTCCTATTTCGGCGAGAAAGTTCATATTTTTAGTTTTAAACATTACTTCAGTAAGTATGCTGTACTTTTGTCGGTTGGATTTGTCATATGTGTTGATTAATTCGTAAATATTGTATATCTAGTTTTTTCTTAAATTGAGTTTAAAATTGCTACGACAGTTATGGACAAAACGACATACACTCCGCGACAACTGATTAGCCTCAAAAAAAAGAGATCCAATTTACACAATTATTTTAGGTATAAAAGAAAGTATAATATTTTTATTGTTATGTTGCTTGAAACTATCATTAAATTAAATTATTAAAACAATTTTTAACATTCTTAATGCATGTTTAATTGAATAATCGCATTTCTCTTAAAAAAGCTGGCGCAGCCGCCGCGGCATCTAAATAGCCTCACAATAACAAAAATAAGGAAAACTCAGGTTCGGTGTATGGAATCAGTTTTATTGTAGGTACCTACTACAAAATTGAAAACTGAAAAAGTAACGATTTGACTTAACAATATTAATAATGAGTGTGACTTCCACCCTTGCGAATAACCTCAAATATTCGATTTGGTAACGAATTGAACAAAGAATTTAAATATTCTTGGGATATGACGTTCCAAGCAGCCTCTATTGCGTTACTTAGTTGTACAGTGTTCTGATACTGTTGGCCATCACCATATAATCGTCTCGTAAGCCATCCCCATACATTTTCAATAATATTTAAATCGGGTGATATACTGGGCCACTCTAGGACTTCGATATTTTGGTCTTCAAACCAAACTAATAATCCGTGCGGTGTGGATCGCAGCGTGATCACGTTGAAAAATCCATGGTAAACCTCCCATGGTCCTGTTTATGATGGGTTTCACTCTTAATAATAGGTCTCTGTACTTTCGGGCATTTTTAATACCATTTAAAATTTCTAGGTGTACCACACCGTTAGAAGAAATAGCCCCCCATACCATTATCCCGGCTTCCCTGTTATGATGACGAGCCAAAAACTTTTCTTCTTTTCGCAAGTCATGAAAATAATACAAATATCCATCGGGACCATCCAGACAGAATCGTTTTTCGTCCGTGAAAATAACGGTTTGCCACTGATCAGTCCAGCCCATGTGGTTTCTCGCAAAGTTTAGTCTATTTTCTTTGTCTTTGCGTTAAAACCGGCTTTTTCTGTAATCTACGCCGCTTTAGATGTGCACACTTTTTAATTATTCTTTGTACAGTCCTCAAACTGGCCGTAGATTGCACGACTTGCTTGATTTTTCTGGCAGTACAACAGGAATTAGAAGCTTCGCGTAGAATATTTCTTCTTTCTCTCTCGGTAGTTGCAGTTTGAATGCCGCCTCTGTAATTTTTCCGTAGTTTTCCATATTTCGTACAAAATTATTCACAACTCGCGAACTTCTGTTAATTCTGCCAGCAATGTTTCTATTAGAGCAACCTTCTTCGTGTAGTGCTTTAATTCTTCCTATTTCTTCCGCACTCAACCTTTTACCGCGTCCCATCGTATTTAACTGACTTTCAAAATTAATGTAAATTAACTATTTATTACTGTTTTTAATACAACTTACTGTAAAACAAAGTTTTTATTGATGAAGCTAATTCGTTGTCGCTGTTTAGAAGTTGCTTGTAACAGTAAAACTTGTAACTCAAATTATACTGCGTCAGAACTGACAATTACATCATATGCACTTGTTATCTAAGTCTACTTGGCTATATAAAAATACTATACTTGCCTTTACACCTAAAATAATTGTGTAAATTGGATCTTTTTTTTGAGGCTAATCAGTTGTCGCAGAGTGTATACCGGCAACGTCTAAAACGACATAGTATGTCATTTTACCCATACACGTTTTTTTACAGATTGAAAGTAAAGAATGCCGCGCAATTATAAGAGATCTTCCGAACGCCAAAGCTGGAGTGAATTATCAATGACAAAAGCAATCGAAGCTGTAAATAAAAATGAAATGGGTTGGCTAAGGGCAGCTAAAATTTTCGGTGTTCCTCAAGCTACTCTAAGGAGGCATGCGCTTAATAAAAACAAAATCTTAAAACCCATAAATAAAGGATTAGGAAGATACAAGACTACTTTGCCCTTGGAGGTGGAAAAACAGCTTGTAGCTCATTTGAAGTTAATGGAAACAAGATTTTTTGGTTTCACCTGTAAAGAAGTTCAAGAGTTGGCTTATCAATTAGCAGAAAAAAATAGTTTGGAGCACCGATTTAATAATCAAAAGAAAAGAGCAGGTCAAGAGTGGCTATCCGGATTTCGTCGAAGAAATAAAGATATTAGTTTAAGAAAGCTAGAGCCAACGTCTGCCGCTAGGGCGCAGGCCTTTAATAAACCCCAAATCGAGCGTTTTTTTAAAACATTGCAAGAAGTTTTAGAAAAATATAAAATTTCACCATTTCGCATCTACAACGTCGACGAGTCGGGTTTATCTACAGTTCAGAGGCCCCAAAAAATATTTGCAACTGCTGGGCGCAAACAAGTTGGAGTGATTACAAGTGCTGAAAAGGGATCCAACGTAACTGCTGTTTGTTGCATGAGTGCAACTGGTAATTTTGTACCCCCGTTTCTCATTTTTCCACGAAAAAACATGAAAAACGAGTTGACTGATGGGGCACCCATTGGTACTGTAGGTGTAGCTCAAGAATCGGACTGGATGACTTCCAATCTGTTTTATAAATGGCTTGTTCATTTCCAGTCACACGTAAAGGCGTCACCAGAAGATAACGTTCTTCTTATTTTAGACGGACATATCAGTCACAAGGGAATTGACAGCTTGAATTTTGCTAAGGAATGCGGAATAATTCTTTTTTGTCTACCAGCTCATTGCACGCACAAGATTTAACCTTTGGACGTGGCCTTTTTTGGACCGTTGAAAACCTATATTAACCAAGAAATTACAACGTGGCTTAAAGGGAATCCCGGTGGAGTGTTTACGCACTTGCAGATTGGATATCTTTTTGGCAAAGCATATGAAAAGGCCGCAACTTACAAAATGCCTGTAATGGTTTTAAAAATACTGGCATTTGGCCTGTAAATCCAAATATTTTTCCGGACTACGTATTCGAACCATCAGAGACGACTAATATCCCACAAAAATCTGATCATAACCCTTTAGTTAGAGAAACCTATCAAACAGTTGCAACACCTGAACGTATTGCATCTACATCTCAAACACCAACTGTAGAGGCCTTGGCAAAAAACACTTTACAATTTCCAATTGAAACCATATCTCCAGTACCCCATGGAGCATATGTGGCTGGACAAGGCAAGAGAAAGCACCGTAAGAAACAGAACATTATTGTATTAACTTCTACTCCCAATATGGAAGAAGTGAAAGCAAAGGAAGCCTCGAAATCTGCGCAGCCTACACCCCTAAAAAAGAAAAATGTTACCAAAGTTTTAGATCTCGGTCTTGCTGAACAACCATCACTATGTAAATCCACAGAAACTATGCAAAATGTTACCCCTACATTAAAGCCCAGACCAAAACGAAAAACATCTAAAATTTTAGAATTGAGTTCCGATTCAGAGGAAGAACTTTTTGCAGATACGAATGATGACGACTGTCCATGCATTTATTGCAATGATTTGTATTCACGTTCAAAACCAAATGAAATGTGGTTACAGTGTATGGATTGTCGCAAGTGGGCTCACTGCTCCTGCGCCGATGTTCCAAAATCTGCGAAAATTTTCGTATGCGAACTATGTTCGTAATTAAATATTATTTTGCGTTATTTGTAAACCTATGTCATTTTGTACATATTGTATGGGTAAAATGACTTTGTGGGTACCTTGCAAAAATATGTTGAAAATTAGTTTTTTTACATTCTAATTATTTATTTACTTTTTTTTTCAACAGGCAATGTATCAGTCGTCGTTTATGTGAAAAAATACTTTTTATTTTCGTTCAAATAAATTTTTTAAAAATGAAATTGAAAATAGTATGTCATTTTGTACGTATTTCCCCTACATCTTTGAATAGAGCTACAAGCTTTAATAAGCACAATATAACTCAATTTTTTTACAAAGCTGGAAGAAACTATCCAAAGGAAACGTTTTCCTCCATAAAATGTCTTTAACATATATGAAACGGGGCTGCCAACTGTTCAGAAGCCGCCAAAAATTATTTCTACCAAAGGACAAAAACAGGTTCGACAGGCAACTTCTGCTGAGCGTGGTCAGCTAATAACCATGTGTAACATCATTAATGCTGTTGGAAACACTATACCCCCTGCGTATGTATTTCCCCGGGTAAAATTTACAGAACATATGTTATTTGCGGCCCCTCCGGGTAGTTTGGGTTTATCTTATAGAAGTGACTGATAATTTCATTAAACATTCCGGTGCAAGTCTAGAAAATCCTGTGTTATTGTTAGTGGATAATCACGAAAGTCATATAACAATTCCAACAATTGATATAGCATATCATATACTTACCTTCTACCCACACTGCAGTAATCGACTACAACCTCTAGACATTGCAGTGTATGGGCACTTTAAAGCTCGCTATAATTTTGCTGTAAATTACTGGATTATTAATAACCCACGTAAAACTGTGCAATGACAAAGCAAAATATTTTGTCAGGTTTTCGGAATTCAACCGTTCAATCCAAATGTTTTCACTGACGATGATTTTTTGATGAGTTCAGTTACAGACCATCCGGAGCCTGCACAAGATTTAACTGCCATACCTTCATCTTCAATGTACATCCCAGTCTTCTAGTAATGCACCATTAAATACACCTGTTACTCAGGAGTGTTCGCGACCTGAACATGTAATTCCATATCCTAAGGCACCGCCAAGAAGTAATAAAAGAAATGGCAGAGCTAAGGGCAAAACTAGAATCTTAACAGACACACCAGATAAAAACGAAATAATACTACAGAAAACTCCAAAACCCAAAATTAAAGAAAGTAACGTTCAAAGAATTACTAAAAAATTGAAATTGATTGAATCAGATTCAGTATCGAATGAAAGCTTACCCGACAGAATTGTAAAAGATAGTTCATCCGAATTTGAGGTAGACTTAGAAGTGGAGCTTGAAGAGTTGAACGCTTCTCCCGTACTAGCATCTATCGGCGACTACGTTCTTTGTGAATTTGTAACTGAAAAGAATGCGGTTCACTATATCGGCAAAGTTGAAAATCAATCTGACTCAAAATTTATTATTAACTTTTTAAGAAGAGAGAGAGCAACGTATGATTTGTTTTTATCCAGAGGTGGAAGATAAGTATGAAGTCCTACTTCCGGATATAATAATGAAACTTCCCGCACGTAAAGTTAATAATGGCACAGTACTTTTATACGAATAATGCAAATGTTTACTGTTACGAGATCATCGAGTTGGAAGTTCGAAGCTCGATTAACACGTCCAAACAGGGGCATTCTATATTTAACATTCAAACTGTTCTTATGTTCATATTTTGCTATTTTACTTATTTTATCGAATTAAACTTTGTTCTTATTTAATTATTATCTCAATTTCCATCCTAACAAAGTCAGAAGTGGGATTAACCCCAATTACGCGCCTTACAAAGACGAGTTAAACAAAACACACAACAAAGAAATAGATAAATACGCTCGAAAGACGCTGACGATTTGTGTAGTTTATTACTGTACTGTGGTATGGGTAAAGTGACAGAAAAGTAAAAAAAAAAAATAGTGATTAGTCATGAGGAAGAATGGACATAAAACAAAGCGTAAACGACGTTCCCCGTCGGTCAGTTCTTTATCCACTACTTCGAGTAGTAGCTCCTCCACGTCATCAAGTTCTACGTCTTCTGGAAGCACGGCTTGTAGAAAGATGAATAAGTTGGAGAAAACGATTGCTTCATTACAAAAGAAACTTAATACCCCTACAGGATGTAAGGTGACGATCGACGATGATACCGGTGTTTGACTCAGGTATCGATAATCAAGATGCGGAAATTTGGGTGAGAAAAGTAGATGAGTTAGTTGCTTTTTATGGCTGGAATGATCAGATGAGAAACAAGCTTATTGCTAGCCAATTGAGGGGTAATGCACGTCAGTGGTATGATTCTTTGGCAAAACCATGTATGAAATGGCGTGACATGAAGCGAATGATCACTAAAAGTTTTCCAACTCCTGTGCGCTTCGGTAGACAATTGCTTGATGCTGCTAATTACACATATCGACTAACACAAAATCTTGGCGATTATTGTTTTGAGAAGGTCGCAAAATTAAACAAATTAAAAATAAAAATTCCCAACGTGTAGGGTGATTGACAGCGTCATAGAAGGTTTGGATGACGCCAGATTAAGGCAGTCTGCACGAGCTGCAAATTTTACGACCGTTGGTGATTTAGCGGGGTATTTACGAAATGCTAGCCCTGGCTCGTCAAACCATACGTGCTCCAGTGAAGGTTACCAATCTAAACATTTCAATAAAAATAAGATCGTCGCTACGTCGCAAACGGGGAATAAAAATAATCAGTTTACCACTAAGAAAATAATTTGTTTTAATTGTCGAGGAGATAACTGTGCACGTTATTGTCCCAACCCATTGGTGGAATGCAGACGATGCCGTAAATTAGGCCATAAAGAGGAAAACTGTAAAAATATCAAAATAATGATGAAAAGTGCCGCAGCAAATGAAGTTGATGTTACGTCAGGCCCAAGTGTAGTCAACCCATATTTGAAAGTCGTCATAATAAATTGTACAAAAGTGAACGCTCTTATAGATACGGGGAGCGGACGAACCTTAATGAAATTATCTGTAGCACGAAAATTAAAATTGATCACTTCAGTCGACAACAGTGTGGCCATTTTAAGATGTTTCATGGGGAATGCCGTTGTTAGTACATTAATAGCAACAATTGCAATAAAAGTTGAAGGGGTTTGTGCTATAGTGCACGCGGTAATTCTTGAACACAAAGAAAAATTAGGTGAAATTATTGCAGAACTCTTACGTCATGGAATAATCCGTGAGTCGCAATCGCCTTATGCAAGCACCGGGTTACTAGTTAAAAAGAAAACGGGAGATTTTCGGATGGGCGTTGACTATAGAAAATTGAATGCTATCACGCTCAAGGACAAATATCCATTGCCTTCGATAGAAGATCAAATAGATCGATTGGGTGGTGGAAATGTCTATTTTATAGGACTAGATTTGGCATCTGGCTACTACCAAGTTCCTATGGCAGAAAGCTCGATAGAAAAGACGGCCTGACTTGCATTTTGAATTTTTGAGAATGCCCTTCGGCCTGGCCAATGCGCCAGCAGTTTTCCAGCGCTTAATAAATAATGTCCTGGGCTCTCTTAAGAATACGATTGCTTTCCCATATAGGTATATATGATGTTATTATACCATGTCGCACCATTGATCAAGCGCTAGAACGGTTAAAGTGTGTTTTACAAGCTTTTAGAACGAACAACCTTACACTAACGATAAGCAAATGTCCATTTTTCAAAACACAAATTGAGTACCTGGGCAGAGAAATTAGTGCTGAAGGAGTAAGAGCAGGAACGAAGAAGATTGAGGCAGTGACTCGTATGAAAATTCCGGAAAACGTTAAAGAAATCCGTCAGTTTTTGGGTTTAACCGGATATTTTCGAAAATTTGTAAGAGATTATGCTAAAATTGCTGAACCATTGACTCGCTTAACACGAAAGAATATTGTTTGATTATGGGGAAAAGAGCAAGATGCAGCGGTGCAACAACTGAAAGAGTTGCTAACTAACAAGCCGACCTATTTTAAGTATTTATGAGCCAACCTATTCTACAGAACTTCATACGCATACAAGCTCAATTGGATTTCGAGCAATGCTTGTGCAGAAGAGGGGCGTCCACAAGTGGTGGCCTACTATAGTAAACAAACAATCCCAGAACAAAAATTGTTATCATTCGTATGAATTAGAAACGCTAGCACTAGTTCTGGCGTTACGTCATTTCGGAATGTATTTGGTGGGAATGGAATTCAAAGTGTTTACAGACTGCAATGAGCTTGGACCTTCTTTTTCAAAAAAGTTCTGATTCCAAGAGCAGCTCATTGGTGGCTTGAAGTACAGGATTTTAATTTCGAAATCGAATATCGGCCAGGAACTAGAATGGCTCATGTAGATGCCTTGAGTCGGACGCCGATTGAAGAAGTTGACGTATGTTAAGCTGATTTAATGGAATCGGATATTGGCTAGAAGCGGCACAATTACAAGACAACCAACTTTCCAGAATACGAAAGATATTAGAAACTGGAGTTAAAAATCAAGAATAATGTTTTTTCCACTCCAAAAGTTGTTTGATAAATTTAATTTGTAATGTTTGCAATTTCAATAAAATATCGGTTTGCATTTGGTTACTAAGGTTTACATCTGTCAGTTTTTCAAACAGTGTGGTTGTCAAAAGTTGCATTCTTAATTTTGTAAAATGAAGTTCGACGAAAACGGACTAGAAATGGAAATTGAGGAAGCTGCAAATGCTGCATGTGCCTTCCTCCTGCCGGAGAAGTCAAAGCTGCGTTATCAAACTGCATATAAATGTTTCAAAGAGCGGTGCGTGAGAAATAATTCTACTGCAATATCGGAAAAATAACAATGCTGGCATATTTCATGGAGAAAAGCAAGGTATTAAAGTCGCCAGCAAGTTTGTGGTGCGAATACTCGATGTTAAAGTCAACACTGTCTATTGAAGACAATATGGATATTTCCAAATTTTCAAAACTTTTTAAAAAGAAAAAATGATAGGTATAAACCCAAAAAATCGAATGTTTTCGCCCGTGAAGAAATAAATAGATTTTTAGTAGAGGCTGGCGACAGCAATTTCCTCTTAATGAAGGTAGTTATGATAATGGGAATAGCAGGTGCTTGTCGTTCGCAGGAACTGTGTGACATGACGGTGAAGGCTGTTCAACACATGGAAGAAATAGCTATTGTCAATATACCAGATTCAAAAAATGGAGTGTCTCGTAAATTTACGATTACCGCAGGTAAGGGAGAAGCTGTCTGTCAATTGAAATTTTTTTAAAAATACCTGAAAATCAGATCCATGATTAGCAGTGTCCACCAACGTTGTTTTATGCGGTATCAAAATGGTAAATGCTTAGGACAGCCTGTTGGAAAAAACACATTTGCGTCAATTCCGAGCAAAATTGCAAATTTCCTGGAATTTCCAAATGCCGAGACTTACACTGGACATTTATTTAGGAGGACTTCAGCTACTTTGTTAGCCGACGTCCTTGAGTTGACGTCGAGACATGGGGGTTGGAAATCGGATACCATTGCAGAAAGTTACGTCGCAGACAGCCTTTTGAACAAAAATAAGGTGGCCAATAGAATTTTGTACGACAATAGTTATTATACATCGGATATAATATCAAAAACAAACAGCAGCTCCACGGATATCTCGTGTGTGAGGGAAAGTGAGTCCGTGTAGTCGACAGAAACCGTAATTCTAGGTGGGAACGAAGATGGAAAGAAGTTTCAAGAAATCACACCAACTTTTGTTAATTGCAATTTTGAAAATTGTGCTATTGATATCAATAAAAAATAATGTTCTTGTTTAATTTTTTACTTACTTTCCTAGAGAGGTAACTTTTTACTTACTTCCCGTTGTCAGTAGTAACCAAAGCTCACTCAGTAAGTTGTACTTCCTTCCTTCAAATCAATGTCATAACAGACTACTTACTATGTCAGGCGTGGACAAAATATTTTTACGGAGCATGACGTCACATCGTTTTTATAAAAAAATTTATAAAAACTTTTTATAAAAATTTTTACAGTGAGACATGGGCTTTATGCGGATCGCTTCCAAGCTTAAGATGGACTGATGAAGCAATTTTATGTTTAATTAGTTTGTATAAGCAACACTTTCGAGATTTTGTATCTACGAAAGAAAAGATGGATAAAGTGTGGGGTAGAATAGCACTTGCATTAAGGGCAAATGGATTCCACTACACGCATCAACAATGTAAATTTAAATTTAAATATTTAAAATCAAAATATATACACAAAAAATACAACATGCAGAATACATCAACCGGACAAGCACTTGTTAAATTTAAATACTTTGAAGCAATGGATGAGATATTTGGTAAAAAATCAAATGCGCGACCTCTTAGTGTTGCATCCAATTTTACTAAATTGGATGCAACAGATGCCAGCTTCTGATAAGAACAGCGATCAGACGGAAAATATACTTAACGAAGATCAAAATGTAAGCGAGCATATAATATCTGAAATTAATGAGAATTCACGCATTCGAGAAGACAATAGGCTACACAGACACCAGGAAAATCTAGAATTTAAAAACCAATTATTTACTTAATTCTTTCAACAGTAAAATGGACGCCATAATTAATATTTTAAATAAAAATTAAATATCGGTGTTGTTGAAAACACACATTCATGTTTTGCAGTGCCGAATATTCCATGAATGCAAGGCATGCATTGCATGCCTTTGCAATTACAATTATTTAATTATTTATTAGTAATAAGTTTCATATTTCGGATAAAGCAAACGCACGCAAACGTTCGTTAGTTCGTTTGCGAAAGCTTTAATACTTTAATACACAAGCACAAGGAAGAACTTGGTCGGCAGATATCGTACACTACGCGTTTCGATTCGTGATTTAGTAACAGCAGTTACTTAACATGCGCCATGCACAACAAATTCTGAATTCATACACGAAGGTACCGCACACGTAGAGTTGTGCTTAGCGATACGATATATCGATATCATATCGATTCAGTAAACAAGCAGACAATATCGATACACAATTTAAATATCGATACAGGATCGATATGTATCGTTATAAATATTATTTATTTCATGCTGTAAGTGAGCTTTTACAGTATAGCCGGTAAGTGTATATAGTGTAACCACGCAGCACATACCGGACTGTTAATTTATGCACCCAATCAGAGCCCGTAATGTCACATGTTGACGTTATTGAAAAAGTGCAACAAGTAAAAATTAAAAAATCAAATTGTTTACAGTATGAAATAAAACGTTATACGATACATGCCCGGGAAGTTAGTCGTACAAGTTTACTCTTGTAATTGGTTCTTTTACGAAACTGCTTGCTGATTGGTTGACGTTCACAGTTTTACACAGCTGATATGTAGCATGCTATGTCTGCCATTATTTTTCTTTAATTTCTGACATTTGTTACTACTTATGCAGTTTCAATATATGCAATTTCACTCGTTACTTTGCAAATCTAATACCCTGAAATGCATGCAGGCGTTCAAATGCATTCACAGGGTTGTTCTGTGGCATTAACGTTCTGAGTGTTCAGTGTTATTTGTTATTAGGGTGAAAATGGAGAATAACGAAACTACAGAGACCGAGTCAGATGTAGTATTACGATTATCTTTGAAATCGTTCTCAAGCATGAATTATGCTCAAAAAAATGAAATTGTGGACTGTGGAAGACCTACCCCCGAATTAAAAAAATTGAAAACTACAATTAAAAAAACTGGGACTGTGGGAAGCTTCAATAAGCAAAATTATGAAAAACATTTTTGGCTTGTGGAAGTGAACATTTTCAAAAGTTATTTTGTTGGCCATGTGTATTATTTGCTTCCTCGTGTTCAGTTTGGAGCAGCCCGACACGAGGCCACGTTGATTTAAATAATCTACATACTGCGATAGGTAGACACGAATCTGCAGAATCAAATATAACGTCGTGGATACAACTTAAGAAATTTGGTTTAGTGCGCATAGATACTCAAATAAATAAACAATTTGAAATAGAAATTCAAAGACATAACGAAAACGTGAAGAGCAATAGAGAAACTTTAAAACAGTTAATTGCTGCAAGCTGTTATTTGGCAAAACAGAATCTTGCATTTCGTGGACATGACGAAAGTAATACGTCTTCAATTCGGGGAAATTACATAGAACTTTTAAACACTATTGCTGAGTTTGATGAAAAGCTATACAATCATTTAAAAAATGCTACCGTTTTTTCGGGTATATCAAACACAATTCAAAACGATCTAATTAACAATATGTCGGATGTAATTCTTGCGGAAATAAAGAAAGAAATACAAGAAGCTCCCTTTGTGGCCATAATATTGGATGAAACATCTGATGTGTCACATTTATCACAGGTATCTGAAGTTTACAGGTAAAAATACTAACATCATAATTTGTAAAAAAACAGAAATATTAGTTTTTCATACATTTTCAGGTACATAAGCAAAGTCAAATGTGCAGAACGATTTGTTGGCTTCCAGGACGTAAGTTCTGATAGAAGTTCGGGGGCAATTGCCGATTTAGCTTTAGAAAATCTGAATTTATTCGATTGTAAGTCTAAATTAATTGCCCAAACATACGACGGAGCTACGGTGATGGCTGGCAACTTAAATAATGAAGCAAAAATAAAAAATGAAGTTCCCGAAGCAGTATTTGTTCACTGTTATAGTCACAAATTAAACCTTGTTATGTCGCAATCCGTATCGTATATGAGTGCAAAATATTTTTTTCAACCTTAAATGGATTGGCGAGTTTTTTCTCCACATCATCAAAAAGAGTAAGTTTACTAGATACGATAGTAAAAAGAAGATTACCGAATGTAGCTCCAACAAGATGGAGCTATTCTGCACGTATAGTGGAAACTGTATTCAACCATCACGAAGATCTACTTTCACTCTTTGAAAACATACAAGAGAATGCACAAAACTGGGATCAGAATACAATAAAAGAGTCTTCGGGATATTTATTAACGCTACAAAGTTTTGATTTTATGTTTTTACTAAAATTATTTTCCGATATTTTTCCTCATTCAGAAGTAGCATTTAACATTTTACAAACAAAAGATGTAAATATTTCCTATTGCAACAACCAAATTAAAAATCTGATGAATGTATTCAAAAGTATGAGGCAAACACATTTCGCCAAGGTTTGGAGTTGTATTAAAAATAGTCCTATAAATGAACCAAGAAAACGTGGTAAATTAAGAAGTGAAGAGTGTCTCGAAGACTTCTACAGAAAATTATTTTTTGAAATCATGGATACTCTGATTGTTCAAACTGAAACTAGATTTGCTGAATTACCAGAAATTGCATTTTTAGAAATTTTTGATAAATCAAAATTTGAAAACTATAGGAACTATTTCCCGGAAAATTTATTTCTTTCTTTAAAAAAGCAATACAGTAAATATTTTGATTTTGTTAGACTTAAATCAGAATTAATTGTTTTATTTAAAAACGATACTTTCAAAAATATGAATATTGGCGAATTATATACAGAATTAACAAAAAATGAACTTCATTTGGGAATGCCCGAGTTGTATAAACTTTGCTGCTTGGTACTGGCTATTCCATCTACTTCTGCATCAGCTAAACGTAGTTTCTCTGCTCTTAAGAGAATTAAAACCTATACCAGAAACACAACGGGCGAAAACAGGTTATCGTCTTTGGCAATAATATCGATAGAAAGAGAGATAATTAAAAGGTTGCACCAAAGAGGCGAATTTTATGAATTAGTAATAAGTCAGTTTTGTAAAAAGACTAGAAGGTTAGAATATAATTATAAATAATTAAATCATTAAATATGTTTTTTATATCCCGTATATTCTTTTATTATTACATAATATAGGCATGCATTTAAAATATATTGATATGATATACAGGGTGTCCCGCAATAGGATGTACATAGCTTTAGTACGTGTTCCTGGCCTCTTTTTAAGTCGAAAACTTCCAATAAACATATGGCCTAAAATTAATCGCTACAAAGTTATTCTCATTTGAATGTTACCGTTACGCTCAAAGATCATAAACAAAAGATGCATTAGACGGCTTTGAAAACAAATATAAGTAAGTGTTGTGTTTATTATCTGTCATAAAATAAGTATGGCAACGTTTTCTAATCAAGAATATGCCGATATGCATTACATTTACGGGCTTTGCGACGGAAATGCACGTGCAGCAGTTCAAGAATATCATCGCTGATTTCCTGGCCGCAGATTACCAGATAGCCGAGTTTTCACCATTGTGCATCGTACTAATAGAGAAACTGGTAAAGTGCCATAATCAAAACGTGAACGATCACTGAGGAGAAACATTGATATGTGGATATATCAAGATGGAGCACCTCCACATTTTGGCAGGGCGGTAACTGCATTTCTAAACAAATACTTTGAAAACCGTTGGACGCCAGGGTCCAGTTAGTTGGCCATCCAGGTCACCGGATCTAACGCCGTTAGATTACTATCACTGAGGCCATATGAAGTCCTTGGTGTGTGCGGTAAAATCAAACACTAGAGATGAGTTGCTGGATCGAATAATTGATGCTTCCAATATCATCAAAAACGATCCGACTCTATTATGAGGTCTGTCACCACGATTTCACAAAGGGCACGAATGTGCATAGCTAATCGAGGAGGTCAGTTTGAAAACTTGAGATAGAAACTGCCACATAACTATAGCATTTTATTTTGTGAACCGTTAATTGATGTCCTTTTCCAATAAATTTTTGAATTTTTAGTGTTATTTTTTGAATGAAAAAGCGCCAATAACTTTGTAGGGATTAATTTTAGGCCATATGATTATTGGAAGTTTTCGACTTAAAAAGAGGCCAGGTACACGTACTGAATCTATGTACATCCTATTGCGGGACACCCTGTATTTAGACAATTTCTTAATACAGGAAGTTAGAATTTGATTAGGATAATATTAATAAATAAACACCTTTTAAAGTAATATAAAATTAATGTAAAAATGTTAATTGTTAATTTTAAAATAATGTAAAATTAGTGTTAAAATGTTAATAGTTATTGATTATAAAGAATATTGTATATAAATAGAATAACTTAGCTTGATAATTAATTTTATAAATGAATTTTGTATAGAGTGTTAGCTAGATAAAAATAATATATAACCAGGGAGATAAAAATATAAACAGAACATTAGAAGGTTTTTCTACACCTATTTAATTATATTGCAATTATTAGCATTTTTTTTGTGAAAAATAGTACCTATAATTCACTGCAGTGAATTATGGATTCATAATTCACTGCAGTGAATTATGATTTCGGCCAATCACAAATACATAAATATTTCGCTAATCCAATCATATTTTAAATCGCCCGCGATCAACTCCTTCTGTGGCTGACAATCGACTCGCGTGATACGCCCAAGTGTGTTGTCATATTGCTTGTTTACAAAGTTATCAAATTTGACTAATTTGAGTCTAATATATTTGTTTAATAGGTGTAGAAAAAGTATCGTATTACATTCGCGATTATGGCCATTATTCGCTCAGATGATTTGTGCCACTCGCCTGACGGCTCGTGGGCTCAAACGTCATCTTCGTGAATAATGGCTGTCATAATCGCTCATATAATAATATACTATTGAAAATAACCGATTTGGTTTTTATGAAATTGAAAACTAAAACTGATTTAATTTCATATAACTAAGGTGTGGATAAAGGTGGAATTGGATTGTTGTGGGGTGTTATTGGATTGAAAAGTGAGTGATAAACTAGTGAATTTTTGGAAAGAAACAGAAGGTGTGTTGGACAAGTCGATTGTGGAAGGTAGATTTTAAATTTATTAATTTTAAAAGAAAGTGTTTTTAATCAGTTATTAGAATTTGTTGTTAATTATAGTTAGAGTTTATAAAATTTACAAGGTGTTTATTTAAAAATATCTTTGTGAATTTTTTTATAAAAGTTTAAAATTCACAAAAGCGATCCCTTTGGCGACCTGAGTTAAAAGAGTTTTCTAAAATTTAATTAAAATTATAAAAGATTGAGCTAGCTGGAAATATCAAAATTATATACGATTTTTGAAAGGTGATTTGTAGTAATAATTGCACCCGAAAGGTAGGGTCATAACAATATTATCTTTTGTTTCTTGTCTATAAATTATAAGTAAATACTTTTTTGTTGTCTCTATACAGGGTGCTCAAAAAATGACGAAACAACGCTATACCAGACTATTCAGGAACGCCCCCTGAGTACTAGAAAAATGTTAAAAAGAATCTATCTCGTGATTCCTTGAAGATATGGAGGTTATAAGATCGGAATTTAACATATTTATTATTAACCAATTCTGAATATTTCAACAACTTTTGTAGTGAAAGACATATTTAAAATAATGTTCAACGATAATATTTATTTAAAATCAATAAATAGTACCTTTATATGAAGTTTTATTTTTCATGTTTTGCACAAAAATCATCATAAAAGTGACATATGTACCTATACAGGGTGTAAATTAATGTCATGCAGATATTTCAAGGGGTGATAGTGTACTCGGCAAAATAAGAAAAAAATTTTAATATACACATGATCAAAAACGCGCAATTTTCGATATACAGGGTTGCGAAGTTTCAATTTTTTTTTCGTATTTTGCGTTTTTCTCCCGAATGTTTTGAGATAATTATTTGAAATTTAGTATAGCTACTATCTTTTCGAATCTCTACAATAAAATGTCAAAATCATGGGGAGGCGTGAGGCTGCCTTTCATTTCGCTCCTGGAAAGTGTCGAGTTTCGGTAGCTCAATCAAGCTCATTAATTACTAATTTGGGCTACAGAGTTCGTGGAGTGGCAGCGGTCAAGTGAAAGTGTTAGTGACCTAATCTGATCATCTTGCCGATAGATCACCTAATAACATCTACACCGAAGATTGCCGAAGATAACTGAGCGGGATAGGTGAAGGCGATCGATCCAGGGTATGGATTCTACCACCCCATAGTTTCGCCTCTGTTAATGGGGCGAGTGTTTTTGTGTTTTAAGAGAACCGCGGTAATTAATTGTTCTAGAACAAATTGATTGCTTGTGTGTCGTCATATCTTCTTGGGTAAATTCCATCCAGTACTTTTCCGAGCGGAAGATTTCCAGCTTTTGGTTATTTTTCACCCAGTGTCTTTCCGTTTGGAAAATAACCCAGCCCATATCGGATCGATCTTCTCTCCGGTTAATTTCGACCCGCCACTACTCAGAGGGGAATTGCCAACATCTTTGGTGATTTTCCATCATCCCCTCTTTCTTTCAGTTAGAAAATCTTATCTATTTTTATCTTGGCAATCCTCTACATCTTTTATGTTCCTTGCGCACAATCCCTTTGTGCGCAGGGTTTATCTTCAAGATCTTCACCCCCCTCCACCAAAACATTTTTGTCCCCTTCCCCTTTTATATATTTTTTTACCCCCCCCCCATGTTGTATTTTTTATATTTTCATTTTCGGAAATTTTACCCCCACCCCAAAATGTTTTCTCAGTTTTTTTACTTTTCGATCAAGTACTCAAATTGATTTATCGTAAATTTTTTTTATTAGTGTCTTTTTCTTTAGTGTTTTTCCCTTACACCGATTCCCTCCTCCCCCCACCCTTTCCTTATCCCCCCCTCACGCTCTTGAGAGATTCATTTGAGATTTATCTCGAAGCAAGGATTCTTGCGAACGGAGTGGTATTTTGTTATTAATTTTGAGGGCACAGGAGTATTGATTCCCTGTGTCACGTACCACTCCCCCTTCTAGATGAACGTTCACAGGATTCCCTGCGACAGCACCTCAGGTATTACTGCAGGGGCCCCCCGGACGCAAACGATGAGGGACAATGCGAGCACTGTGCATCAAGATTTCGCAACAGGCAGGGTATGCGCCAACATGTCCGCCTAAAACAGCCGGAGCTTTACAACGCCGAAAATGAGAATAGGGACAGAGCCTACAACCTATGGACGGACCAGGAGCTGCGTGACCTGGCCATTTTAGAGGCCAAATATACTGGGAGGAACATTAATCAATATCTGGCGCAGCACACAGAGCGGCCGTTCAAGGCTCTGAAATCCCAAAGGAAACGAGACCGTTATAGGAATATCCTCCAAGAGGAACGGGAGAAATTGGACCCTTTGGAGACCACGGTGAACGACTCGGATGACTCCAGCGACGATTCGGAGAGAATATAGGAGGAGGAGTGTGACGACGAGGAGACAGATGGGGACGATCAACGATCAGAACACTCCGGACAGGCCATAGTCATCTCCGACGGCAGCAGTGACAACAACGCGCAAGGCGCCAAGAGTCCAGAAGGCGATCACTCGAACGATTCGCCGAATGTTTCGGCGGCGGAGGCCAACGAAGATCCGCTCGCACCTGTAGCGTTAGCCGCCCCCGAAAGGGAGATGGCTGACATCAGTGGCAACAACATCGAGCCAGTCGACGAAGTGGAAGAAGCAGCTCCCGCCCAGATGGTCCACCAAACGCCGCCCGCAATGGGGATCCTCCAGCGCCATGAGATCCCAAACGCCGATCGGATTAATGGGCCCATCCTAGAGTCACTAAGGGGTTTACTCTCCACCTCGACGGATCAGGGTAACATCGCCTTACTACAACGCCTCGTCAATACGACATATGCCAACGAGGACCTTGATCAGTGGTGGGAGAGTAAAGAATACAGCAACGCTCCAGCGAGGAGGCACCAGCATCCCCGTAGGGGTGATAACAACAACGCACCCCCCGCTCAACCGAGGCCGGACAATCCGTCCAGAGCTAGTAAATATAGGGTGGCTCAAACACTATTTAATAGGAACCGCTCTAAGCTGGCCGATCAGTTACTGGACGGCCTCACGGGTGGAGTGGAGCGACCTCCCTACGACGAGATAGTGACGGCTTACAACAACATCTTCAACGTCCCCTCCCCCCTCGACGATCACCCTATAATTGACTCCAAAGAACAAGACTCTGTCTCGCTCGTTCAACCTATCACGCTTGAGGATATCAGGAAGGCCAAAGAGGAGGCAAAGAACTCCGCCTCCGGCCCTGACGGCATAGACAAGAACGCCTTTGTCAAGATTCCAAACGAGGACCTACAGATCCTCTATAACGCTATGCTGTTGACTGCCACCATCCCCTCAAAGCTGAGGTTGAACCGTACGACTCTTATTCCTAAAAACGAGGACACGAAGAATATTGACAATTGGCGCCCCATAACCGTGTCCTCGTTGGTACTCAGAGCGCTCCACAGGATGATTGCGAATAGAATCGCTGTCTCTATTAATATCAACACGCAACAGCGGGGTTTCCGAAAGGGCGTCGACGGCACCCTGATCAATAATATCATCCTGTGTAGCGCAATAAGGAACTACAGGCAACGCAATAAAGAACATCACGTTGTCTCCCTGGACATACGGAAGGCATTCGACACCATATCAGTCCATTCCATTGATCGCGCACTAAATCGTGCCGGTGTCGATGCTAATTCCAGGGCCTACACCAAAGAGTCGTACAGGGCTAACACGACCCGAATTTCCTGTGGTCGAATGGTGACCGTTGCTATTCCGGTGAAGCGTGGGGTTAAGCAGGGCGATCCGTTATCTCCAGCCCTCTTCAATCTTGTAATGGACGAGCTGTTATGTAGACTAAATGAATCCCATTACGGACTGGAGGTATCAGAGAACCATAGGATTTCCGCCCTCGCCTACGCGGATGACATGATCTTGTTGGCGCCCAACAACTATGCCATGAAGAAGCTCCTCAGCTTAGCCTCTTCCTTCCTATCTGACCGTTCCCTGTCTAAAGACATTATTCGTATGTACCACCCCTCAGTTCCAGTTACACGGTGAGCCACTCAAGCAAGTTGCAATTTCTGATACATACAAATATCTGGGGTTCCTCTATAATCACATGGGGATAGTAACACCGTCAATCCCCCTTCTTGTAGCCCAGCTGGATCGAATTTATCGAGCGCCCCTGAAGCCTTTCCAAAAGCTGGTGCTCATCAAGCACTACCTGATCCCCAGATATTTGTATATGCTACAATCCCCTTCCATCAACGCTGGTATCCTCGCGAGGGTCGATAAACTGATCCGAAAAACAACGAAGGCTAGCCTTCATCTGCCTCGAACGACCCCGAACGCCTACCTATACGCTAAGTATAGGGAAGGCGGGGTGGGCATCTTCTCGTTCGCTCAGAGGATACCCACTATCCTCTATAATCGGATCAGTCTACTCGGGCTTTCGAGTGATGACTTGGTCAGCGAAGTTGTGACAGAGGCCGTTGGCCTCCGAAATAAGATCCGTCGGATGGCGGGTGATCGTCTCTCGACCGCCATCGTGGTCAACCAGGCCAGCCGCGACCTTCAGGTGTCTTACTCTGGTAACGGACTATTGCAGGGCAACCACTCTTCTTCATCCGGTTCCTGGATGGACTTTCCACCTTCGTATTGGACGGGGAGGGATTGCGTTAAGGCTGTTCAACTTAGGAGCAACCTCTTACCAACCATGGGGATCCCCTCCAACCCCCCCCCCTCGCCCGGATGTGTCGGAACGGGTGTCCGCGAGTGGAGTCCCTGTCGCATGTGTTGCAAGGGTGTCCGGGCACGCATGCCTCCAGGATCAGGCGTCACGACAGAGTCGCGCAGCTAATTACCCGGTTTGCGAAGGCTCACGGATGGGATGCCATCGTCGAGCTGCGGGTACGGCAGGCGGCCGGACAGTTGCGGATTCCCGACTTGATCTTCCTGAAGGACGACCGCCTGCTATTGCCAGATGTCGCCATCCATTGGGAGGGTCCCAACTCGCTGGCGTCCGCCTTCGTCAACAAGCGGGACTATTATTCTACTCCTGAGTTCCTGACTGCCCTTAACAACAAATTCCCGAATCGGGTGATTGAAGTGGTACCGTTCGTGTTGGGTGCGCGTGGCACATTGCCTAGAGTGAGCGTAGAGCTGATCAACAAGCTCCACCTAACGAATAGTGAGATCAAAACAGTTATTTGTGATTGTATTAAGTGGGGTACATTCATTCACAATAATTTCAACAGGTCAGTGCGACGGCAACGTGTGTGATCATGGTGTTCGTGTCTCCCCGTCGTTGGTCCATCGCGGGACCCCGCAGTCCTACAGCACCTCGCCTCTCGCCTCGGCGCTCTCCCTGCCCTGGGCGGGTGGTGGGTTGCCGTTTAGTTCATCCCTACTTCCGCGCACACGCTTCCATCGCCGCTTTTTTAGTTTACACTGGAGGCCGACCGAATTGTGGTCTGCCTAACCATTGTCTGATTGTAAATTGTTTGTAATTCGTATTTTTTATTTAGCAAGGAACCTTACGCGCATTGTCGCTCTACATATTTGCGCGTCGATAATTTAATACAAAAGCAATGACCGGACTCAATAATTTATGTTGTTTCCAGGGCTCATTCGCGATACATAAGTTTGTAATATGCATCGCTTGCTCGTCTGGTATTAATAACGATGTCCTGTGCCTATTTTAACGTGTTGTAGATTTGTTTTTTTATAATGATAACTCTTTATCCTTAGCATGATTGCATTCGAACCATGAGATGGCGCTCAATTCCCGGCGGATAAAAGCCGGGGGTAAGTCTTGCGTCCGTCACCCCCCCCCATTTATTGTTTGTCCTTATATTTTGGCTGTGGTGGGGGCGATGTATTTAATTACGATCTCTCTGGCCCTATTATTGTATTTCAATTGCGAGGATATTAGATATTGTGCATATTGTATTTTGTAATTTGTTGGTTTATGCCGATAAGGCGTTTAGCTGTTACTGATCATAATTGGTATGTGAGCAGCACTAATTGCCTCCCCTGGCTTAATCCAGGTGGATGCCCGCTTTGGTAGCATGCCCATTGTGTATTTGTGTTATGAATTGTTCTATTATTGTTAAGGGCATGCTTTTTCCATCTTTGTTAATTTGGTTTTCTTTTTTGCCGATGTGCGCTCACATCCCTCCATTAATCGGATTGGTATTATGGCCCATCCCTCGGCTTTCTAGTTAGGCGGCGATTTTTTTATAGTTAGGTATACTGGGACGGCCCCATTAGCGCCGAAATGTTTAAAGAATGTATTGCTTTAATTCAATAAACCACTGTTGAGCGTGAGGCTGCCTTTTATTTCGCTTCGACAAAGTATCGCGTTTCGGTAGTTCAATCAAGTCCAATAATTACCATTTTGGGCTACCGAGCTCGTGGAGTGCCAGCGGTTTAGTGAACGTGATAGTGATCTTATCTGAGTGTCGTGCCGATAGTTCACCGTATAACTTCCACACCGAAGATCGCCGAAGATATCTGAGTGGGATAGTGGAAGGCGCTCGATCCAGGGTATGGACTCTACCACCCCATAGTTCTGAGTTATTTAATGGGGTGAGTGTATTCATGTTTTAAGTGAATCGCAGCAATCAGTTGTTCTAGAACAATTTGATTGAGTGTCGTCACATCTTTCTGGGTACTTTTCCATCCAGTACTTTTCCGAGCGGAAGATTTCCAGATTTTGGTTATTTTTCAGCCAGTGTCTTTCCGCTCGGAAAATAACCCGGCCTGTATCGATTCGATCTTTTCTTCGGTTATTTTTACCCCCACTCCAAAATTTTTTTGCATTTTTATATTTTTCGATCTAGTATTTAAATTTATTAATTGTAATTTTTTGATAGTGTATTCCTCTAATCCGATCCCTCTCCTTTCCCTACCCCCCCTCTCGCTCTTGAGAGAGCCTTTGGAGACTAGTCTCGAAGTAAGTACTCTTGCGCACTGAGTGGTATTTAGTTATTGATTATTGAGGGCACAGGTGTCTTGATTTTCCGTGTTTCATACCACTCCCCTTTAGAATGGATGATAACAACCTGGATTGCGCCTGCGGGAATAGGTTCAACTCCCAGGCTTCCCTGCGACAGCACCTTAGATACTACTGTAGGGCCCCCCCTGAGGCGAACGATGAGGGGCAATGCGAACACTGCGAACTAAGATTCTGCAACCGAATGGGTATGCGCCAACATGTACGTTTAAAACATCCTGAGCTGTATAATGCCGAAAACGAGAACCGGGAGAGAGCATACAATCTGTGGACGGACCAAGAGCTGCGCGACCTGGCTACTTTAGAGGCCAAGTACACTGGTCGAAATATTAACCAATATCTAGCGCAGCATACAGAGCGGCCGTTCGAGGCTCTCAAATCCCAGAGAAAAAGAGCCCGTTACAAAAACATCCTCCAAGAGGAACGGGACAAATTTGACCCCTTGGAGACCACGGCAAATAATTCCGACGACTCCAGCGAGGCTAGCGACGACGAATCGGAGGAAATCGAGGAGGAAGAGTGTGACGATGAAGAGACAGATGGAGAGGATCGGACATGCCATTGTCATTTCCGACGACGGCAGCGACAACAACGCTGAAGGCGCCACAAGTCCCCAAGATGAACACTCGAACGTTCTGCCTAATATTTCGGTAGCGGACGCCATCGAGGATCCGCCCTCACCCATCGTGATGGCCGCCCCCGAACAGGACAGGATCAACAACTGTGGCAATGACATCGAGCCAGTTGACGAAGCGGCAGCAGTGGCTCCGGCCCCTGTGGCTCACCAAACGCCCCCCGCAAGGGGAATTTCCCAGCACCAAGAGATCCTAAACGCCCACTGGAATAATGAGCCTCTCATGGAGACACTAAGGGGGATACTCTCCACCTCGACGGACCACGATAACATCGCCCTATTACGACGTCTCGTCAACAGGACATATGCCAACGAGGACCTAGATCAGTGGTAGGAAAACAAGGAGTACAATCGAACATCGAGGAGGCACCAGCATCTCCGCAATGGCGCCAACAACAACGCACCCCCCATACAAACGAGGCGTGACAACCCGTCCAGAGCCAGTAAGTATAGGACGGCCCAAACACTATTCAAAATGAACCGTTCTAAACTGGCGGATCAGATACTGGACGGCCTCTCGGGCGGAGTGGAGCGACCATCCTACGATGAGATTACGACAGCTTACAACAACATATTCAACGTCCCCTCACTCCTCGACGACCACCCGATAACTGACATCAAGGAACAGGATTCCGTCTCCTTTGTTCAACCAATCACATTTGATGACATCAGGAAAGCCAAAGAGGAAACCAAGAACTCCGCCTCCGGCCCTGACGGCATAGATAAAAACTCCTTTATCAAAATTCCAAATGAGGATCTGCAGATCCTCTTCAACACGATGCTGATGACTGCTACCATCCCCTCAAAACTGAAGTTGAACCGGACGGCTCTTATCCCGAAAAACGAGGGCACGCGGAATATTGATAATTGGCGCCCCATAACCGTGTCCTCGCTGGTTCTCAGAGCCCTACACAGGATAATTGCGAATAGAATCGCTGTTTTTATCGGCATCAATACGCAACAGCGGGGATTTCGAAAGGGTGTTGACGGCACCCTAATAAATAACATCATCCTATGTAGTGTAATAAAGAAATACAGGCAACGCAACAAAGAGCATCATGTCGTTTCCTTGGACATACGCAAAGCATTCGATACCATTTCAGCCCATTCTATTGATCGCGCCTTAAAACGAGCGGGTGTCGATGCTAACTCCAGGGATTACATCAAGGAGTCGTACAGGGGTAACACGACCCGGATCTCTTGTGGACGGATAGAGACTGATGCCATTCCGTTGAAGTGCGGCGTTAAGCAGGGCGACCCGTTATCTCCAGCCCTTTTTAACCTAGTAATGGACGAGCTATTATGCTTACTGAATGAATCCCATTACGGGATATTTATAACTATGGGGATCCCCTCCAATCCCCCCCCCCACGCCCGCATGTGTCGAAACGGGTGCCCGCGAATTGAGTCCTTATCGTATGTGTTGCAAGGTTGTCCTGGCACGCACGCCTCCAGGGTTAGGCGCCACGATAGGGTGGTGCAACTAATTACCCGATTTGGGAAGGCCCACGGATGGAACGCCATCGTCGAACAACGGGTACGGCAGGCAGACGGACATTAGAAAATTTGCAGCAATAAAAAAATTGTCAATTCTGAATCACCAGAGCTGAATAATTAGCTGAAATTTCAAATAAACAGGCTTACTCAAAGCAACCATAAGAAAGACAAATAACCGCTCGTGTGGAGTACATATGAAATAACCTGATGCAAGGACAACCGAATGTAAACGGTTCACTTGAATTCAGATATGTTAAATAGTTAAATTTTATGTTATTGATTCCGAGTTTAATAGTCATCTTAAAATACGATAAACACAAAACTGGATTTAAATCATTCTAGCGAAAAATTTACTTAACAAAATTACTATTATGTAAAGCAGTAAAAATCTGCAATGATTCAAAAGTGACAATTCAATATTTACGAAGTTGTAAACGTGTTAAAACAGGAACTACACTTGTAAAATCAGATAATTAAAATTACTTAAAAAACCTGACGGAAAAATACGGACGTCAAACATGTCTTGAAAACGTTATTCCGAATATTAATTTACAAAATAAAAATTTTTTTTATTGAATGAAACAAATATGAAAATTTTAGACTTAAAACTAAATAAAAAATTATATGTATAGTTAGAAACTTACACGAAATACAATGTTCAATCGACGAAATCTAAGACATGTCCTATTAAGGTGCGTATCAGATGAGTTGAATCAAATTTGTAGTACAGTATTTTTCACCTAGGATTTGGGTTGTGTCGTCAGTTGGATTGTAAATTTATCAACACTGCGTTGATAAATTCACAAACCAACTATACTCTATACTTCATCTCTTTCTAAACTAGGTTTTCATTACCTAATGCGCACGAATGCGTGTCTAAACAGACAGTTTTTGGACGGGGAAAGTTGACGTCAACCCAAATGCTAGATGAAAAATACTGTAGGTCGACGTTCCTAGGTTTTTACCTGTAGCAAGAATATTATCCGAATTAATTGTTTACGTTGAAATAAAGTAATGTTTTTATAAAATGTAATAAAAAGGCCGATGAAAAACAAATTCTGTGTCACTCGAAGATTTCAATTAAAAAAGGCAGAATTGTTTGCAAAACGTAACCTACCGCTGATAAGACACAAGCACAATGAACCTGGCCTTGACTGCACGCGTAGTAGGTGTAATATGATATACGGTAGAGAACCAGCACGAACAGTTGCATTTTACGTTCGGTAAAGTGAATCTTCGTACCTAAGGATTTAAAATGAATTCACCTTTAATACTTTTGAAATACATTTTAAATGTTAATTTGCGAAATTTGATTGTTAAGATTTAAAGTAAAACGAAAAAGTAAATGTTTCTAATTTAACGATTTTTAAAATTGCTTTAAAGTTACGGTATTTATTAAGCCATTGATTTAACGAAAATTTGGAAAATATCAATAATAAAGTCACTATTTTAAAAGAAATTTTGAAAAGATTCGCAAATAAATAAAAGAATAATAGAAAATTCAGAGTAATTCACTGCTTTATATTATTTACACCGTAAGTCGCGCTTTATAAAAACGATACGTACAGGGTGTTCCGCAAAAGAAAAGACAGAAGAACCGTAATTGCATAACTATTCCAATAATTATGGAGAAATAAATCTAACAACTATAACCAAAGGTTCCCGAAATTTATGGGCATAAGTTTTTGCTAATGAAGAGAAGTTTGCCGAGTCACAAGAATGTCGATAGAATTACAAATCGATTATTCCGATTCACCAAGGTATTTCTTTCTGTTACCGTTCTACGATGGTTGAAAAAAGGTTTCACGGAGTTGTTATCGACTTATCATGCCGAAATACACCAGTTTGAGCAGCGTATCATTATAAATCTATCAAAAAATTGTTATCAAGGGCATTAAAGTTATTGCTGAATTGGTATCTACAGATGAAATACAGTTTGGACATCGTACACCAGAAATAGAACTAACCGGTTCCTGAGTTTATCAGTAAGAAAATCTCAATTCCGAAACGAAAATGCATTTTTAAGGGCAACGCGCTCTATTTTAAACAATTTCACTTTTCAGTTTAATTTCTTTTATGATTCTTTTGTTAACTAGGACTAGTTTTAAACATTCATTTCCTAGTAAGTTAGCATGATCCATTAATTATGTTCAGAATGGAGGACATTGACTGTACCCCATACAGCGATTGATAACGTAAAAGAAAAAATACCAAGGAAAACCTAAGACATTTGCCGTCTTCGTCACTCACAATTATATACAGGATGGTTCCTTTTAAATTTATCATGCTAAAATTACTTCTTAGTTTAGAAACTTGGAGAAAAACTTTCAACTAACATGACTGTAGTTTGTAAAATGCGCCACATCAGCTCTTTCAATATTTTTTTAAGCTTGTGGACAAGCTTCCTGTCAGGGGGGAGTAATGTAACAAAGACAAATATTAAAATATTAACCAAAGCTTGAATTGCATTCAAGTTGTTAAATTAACTTGTACACGAGTATTAATGTGACGTCATTTATAAAGTCGTTAACTGAATAGAAGAACACGTGCGGCGTATCGAGTTACAGCGTGTAAGAATGTTAGGAAAATCACGTAGTAATGAAACTCGGTACTCGCTACGTGCTTTAATGCATGTTTAACAATACCCACGCGTAAGATAAGGTACTAAAGATTGTAAGAGGGGGTTCGATTAACTGTATAAAAGTGTAACTCAAATGCATCAGAGCATGGTCTTTATCCAGCCATCAGCCAAGCAACACCGGCAGTAGATCGACACCCTTCGAGATGTGAACACATGTAAGATTATTTTATATTAATTTAAATTACTATTTGGACTTGTAAAATATTTATGTTAAATTATGTAAAAATCATTTAACGTACTTAGTCGTTTAAACGTAACTCTGGACTTAGAAGATATTTGTGTTAAATTATTTAAACTCATTCAATGGACTTAGTCGTTTTAAATGTGATTGAGACTTAGTAGGATTTTGTATAACTTTTTAATCAGAACTTAGAATAATTTATGTGTGTGCATTTTGCATCCGGACTTGTAATCATTTACATTAATGTACTTTGAACTGGGATTTAGAAACATTTATATTGTCTTGTAAAACTAAAAGAACCAATGTTAAATACACGAATTGTTAGTTGAATTAGACTTTCATTCAATACCTCTTGCAAAGCTAAGCAAACCCCCCGTAACGACTGTGAGTCAAGTCTCTACCATCAGCATTGAATTAACTTAATTTATTTAGCTTATTATCTTATACAGCCCAAACTCACTACGTTACAATATGGAAGAAGCCATAAACAAGAAAAATAAGAAAATGACTACCTGCAAATACTGCAAAAGTAATGTGACTAATTTTGAAAGGCATTTAGAACGACACCATGGAGAAGAAAAAGAAGTTACAGAATTATTAAATCTCCCAAAATCATCAAAAGAAGGTAGAACTATGCGCAGAAATATTTTAGTCGATACGAAATGCAATTTGAACAATTTATAGAAAGTGATAGAAACGATGCTGATAAACTGCCTTGTGTCCACTGCAAACGTTTAATTAAAGCGTCCTATTTAAGACCTCATTATAGAGTATGTTTGATAAAACCAATAAATAGCAGCAATCATAGAATTCAACATCGTGCCTTATCGCAAACTTTATTAGTGTGTGCTACTAATTCGGCTAATACAGATGCTGCGACAAGAGTTAAAAAAAGAGGTTTTTCAAAAAATGAGAGCAGACGAGATCTCATTAGTCGCAAAAAAGATGCTCTTATTCGATATTTTGGTGAAAACTACTTAAAAAAGCACAAGCGCAAACAAATTCACGTTGTGTGTTCTAACAAATTAAGAGAATGCGCAAAATTATTGATGGAAATGCGTCGCCGAACCGATAACAATAAATTGGCGTTTTCTGATATTTTAAATTCCAAATATTTTGACTTACTTGTGGCAAGTTCAAAAACTGTTAGCAGATATGATGAAGAACACAAGAAGCTCCAAGTTTAGCTATGCATATCGGCAAGACATTGAAACAAATTTGTGATTAATGCAGCAACCTGATATTGAAAGGTGTATTTAAATACGACAATTTGGAAGAAAAACTCAAAGCTATAAAACGACTGAAGCTAATGATAGAGAGTCAATGGACCTGTGAAATATCTTCTTTGGCAATAAAAGATTTAGCTGAAAAGAAATGGAACAAACCTGTTAAATTGCCTCTAACGGAAGATGTTCTTAAATTTAAAAATTTTATTCTTAAACTTGCAAATGATAACTATGAAATAAAAAAAAATAAAGACGCGTTTAGAATATTAACAGAAGCTACGTTAACATTGACTATTTTATTTAATAGAAGAATATGTTGAGCTTGAGTCTGATTTAAAAAATTTTGAGACTTTAGATCAAAAGGAATTTGTCTCCACATTAACAGAATCAGAAAAAGTTTTAACTAGCGACTGTAAAAGAGTTGTAGCAGGTGAAAAAGGAAGTCGGGCGATCGTGATATTATTTCCGAAAAATCTTCAGAAATATATGAACTTATTATTGAAAATTAGAGAAAAAACCGATATCGTTCCTAAAGGAAACCATTACTTATTTTCCTATCCTGGAATAGAAGATACATGGATAAAAGCCGATGTAGTAATACGAAAATTTGCCTGTGCGAGTGGTGTTAATAATCCAGAAGTAATTTCATCAAACAGGTTGAGGAAACAAATAGGAACTTTAATGCAAATAATGAATTTAAGTAAAGAAGAATATTCGCAGTTTGCAAAATTCATGGGCCACACAGAGAAAACGCATCAAGAATATTATGAGTAAGTAATCCAGTACATTTACCTACTATTTAAAGCATGCAATAATATACTATAGAGGAATATGCTACTTTTGCAAAGTTAATAGGACACACGAAAAAGACACATAAAGATTTTTATGAATACTTACTAATACTTAATGGTATAGGAACTAGTGATGGGTAAGTCGTTCAATTTTAATGTGCGCGCACATATCGTTCAGCACACTTTGGTGAGTCGTTCAGAGCGATTCGTTCAATTGAACTAGATAGTCATATTGTGCTTAGAGGGAATATAATATACGGCACTGTGTGTTACACACGGGAAACAAACAGTTCAAGAGTCATGATGTCATACGAAAACAAATAGCTAACAATTTATGATATCATTAAAAAATATTTACAATCTACGGCTGTGTACGAAATATATCCCATCCAAAACTCAGTTTATGACGGATCAATCATTATAATTTATTGACATTTAGTGTATATTCGAGTCTACTATCGTACAGCTACACACTTACACAGCAGGTCCATTATTTTCTAAGCTGTGTTGGATAGTTTAACATATTAGTTGGATACTTTGTTATTTTTATATTTTAGATGATAATATTTTAGTTATGTTAACCATTTTCAATAGTTCTTTGTACGTTTTGCTTGTCACTTAAAACGTATAATTTAGAGTGCATTCTTTGTGTCATATTTGAGTAAGGGTTTAAACATGCATTTTCACACCAAATATAATCCAGATGGTTTAACCCAGTTAAACCATGATCTCTTGTTGAACGTGCCTGCTGTCAGGTTTTTGTCTAAAAAAGGGATTTATAAAGCAGACACATTTTTGTTTTACAACAGAATCATTTGCACTTTACACACTCGAAGTGAGATGTTACTTTGTCAGTTCGATTTTTAATGTTGGTTTTCTAATAAACGGTTTACAATTAAATTGCATTTATTCCTCTGTATTGTTTGTAACTTTAACTTTATTTGGAAAATAATAATTACAACACCAGCGATGCTAACATCTGTCAAGTATCTGCTGCTGTCACATGAATAGTGTGTTTCATATATTATACATCCTCCTTTATAAATTTAACCTATCAGGTTTTTTTACCAAACGGCCGGATTTAGTAACAATTTCTAACTTATCTCTAGTAACCTGAGGTTCATCTGTCACATTATTTGGCAGCTGCATTATCTCAGTGGTTTCATTTTGAGAAGCACCCGGAGGAACACATAGTGGTTCGTCATATGACTAAAAGTCATTTATTGACGGTTTTAAATCACTCCGATTTCTTCTCAATATGTTACCACTGCTGTCTACTACTGTATAAGATCTGGGGGCCACATTATCGTTTATTATTTTTGCTGGCTCCCAAATCCTATTCTTATGATTATAAATGGTTACATTTTGATCGCTCTTCAAGGGCTTTAATATGGTGGCATTTTTATTGCAATGTGCTTCATTCTTCTCTCATTTGCTTTTAATTTTCTTTTTTACCCCTACACAAAGACGAGGTTCTAATAATTCACTTACAACTGGCAAACTTGTTTTTGTCATACGACTATTTAGAAGTTGAGATGGGGAATAACCCATTCCTTTTAACGGTGCGTTTCTATAACTTAACAGTGCTACTTCAATGTCCTTTCCTCCCTCCAATGCTTTTTTTAGTAGATTCTTTGAAATTGAGACTGCTTTCTCTGCTAACCCATTGGAGCGAAGAAAATTTGGACTTCTATAAGCTATTTCAAAATTCCATTCCTTCGCAAAGTTTTTAAAAGTTAGACAATTGAAAGGTACGTTATCTGTTACTAATGTATCCGGTGACCCAAATCGCAACTAATTATATTTGCTTTGTTTTTATACTACTTATTTTTATAGAATAACCCAAAACGCCTACCAAACTGCAAAAGAGTCTAAATTATTGACTCTTTTTGATAAAGGAGAAGGATTGGCATATAAAGGAAAACCATTAAGCGAAATTGATGTCGATATTTCAAGCGACATAGATGATAATGACGATGTACAAATTCCTGCAATATCGGGTCCAGTGGAAGAAGTGCCCAGCACTAGTAAAGAACAATTACCTGGCAGAATTCGCTGGACAGCAGTACAAAAGAATTTAGTTAAAAAGCACTTCCAAAAGCAAATTCAAAAAAGATACCACCCAAAAAAGAAGAATGCTTAGGATTAATAAATACAAATAAAGACATACTGCATAATTTAGATTGGGTGAGGATAAAAACATTTGTTTACAACGCGTATAGGCAAAACGATTAATTTGTTAGACCACATAATCTCATTATTTAATAGTATCATTATTTTTTGTTATTATTTTCGATATTCCATGTAGATTTTATATTTTTTTCAATAATTACGTATTATCAGTCACTTACTATTTCCCAAACAGATATAATTATTTGCTATTTGTTTTAAACGACTTATATTTACGTTTAATATTTAAATATAAAAATTGACTATGTAATTTGCTTTGAATTTTTAAAAAGTAACAGCTATTTGAAGTTTTTTTTAAATATTAAGTTAATTTACATTTACATACCAAGATATAATGAGCTACATGTAAAATATATTTAGTTTACTGTAACACAAAAATTTAATAAAGATACATTTGATAAAACATGCGTTATATGATGTAGTTTTTTATTGTATACCACAGATATTTATTGGGTAGAAACATACTTGAATTGAACATTTTAATATTATAATTATAAAATTTCATCATTTAGATTGGATTAACAAGCTAACTACTACTAAATCGATTAACTTCACAAAACAAAAAGTGGATAACTTAACATACTAATAAATACATACAGTGAGCGCATAAAGTACGGAATAATAGTAGATTATTCTACAAGTAAAGAAAAGTGGTGGTTTCCTAGCGAGTGGAAAATGTTTGATTCACGAGCGTTAGCGAGTGAATTAAAATTTCCACGAGCTAGAAAACCTCTTTTCTTACGCGTTGAATACGCTATTTTTTGTGTACTTAATGGAAAAGTTCGAATGAAACTAATTTGCTAGACAAATTTGTTAAATTTCTCAACGTTATGTCTGTACGAGAACAGGGCAACGCCTTAAAACAACTGCAACACGTGCAAAGTGGGCGTGTCTGTATTGCTTTTAAGAAGTAAAGTGTTGACTTTTAAGAAGTAAAGTGTTGCTACGGTGTAAAATGCCACTTTACTTTACTATTTTCTACATAGTAAAATGACCGTTTTCCATTGAGTACACAACACATTAATTAAAACTGAAACTAACCAGTTTTAGAACACGTCGATTTTATTTAACGAAAATGCACATTTTTCCATTAAATTCGATTTTCGATCGTAATTTGTTTTCGAGTAATGACGTAAGCGACATTTGTTTTAAATCGAACCGCCTTACTTTTTTTCGTGATTTCGATAATCTTTTAATTGTCAAAACGTTAACATAAAATGTTGACACCTTATGTAAGAAAATGTTGAGCACGAGACAATTGAAATGCCAGGATTAACCCACAAGTTATAGACAATGTACAAGAAGAATTTGTAAGAAGGCTCGCTTATTGTCAAGAAACCGACGGATGGCAGTTGCAACACTTAATCTGACGTTTTAATTTGCTTAGCAACAGTTTTTGCTTTTGTTTCGTTATTAATAAAATATGTTTTCTAATTTTCATTTGTCTTTAGTTCGAAAATTTTGTTATGTAAGGTGTCAAAATTTTATGTTACCGTTTTCAGAATTAAAGGATCTATCGAAATCACGAAAAAAGGCGGTTCCATTTAAAAAAAATGTCGTTTACGTCATTACTCGTAAACAAATGACGATCGAAAATCGAATTTAATGGAAAAATGTGCATTTTCGTAAAATAAAATCGACGTGTTCCAGGATTTGTTCGAAAACTGGTTAGTTTCAGTTTTAATTAATTTATTCCATACTTTATGCGCTCACTGTATATGAATGAAATATACTGCTTATAATTTATAATTAATTGCTAAAACAAAATTTTTCATTTAGTGATGTTTTAACCCTAAATCTACAGGGCGGCCCTGATCTGCCTGTAATCCTCAAAATGAAGAAACGATCCGTCTAGCAATTATTCGTAGCCCTAAAAGGTCTGTTGGTAAGCACGCGTCTGTAGTAAATTTATTACAAACCAGTATGCGAGGAATGCTTAAGATAATGAAGTATCATTCGTACAAGAATGCCAAAGTTCAAAAATAAACCGACCAAGATAAATAAAATCGAGTTCAATTTTGCTACGAATTTTTACGACTTAGAAATGTTAATATGCAGTTGGAGCAATACTTGTTCATGAGATGTGAATAGGCAAAACTGTCGCTACTGGTAGACCTAAAATCCTCGCAAAATTCATGAAAAACCATTACATTCGTGAAGGATAATTGGACCATTTTTCTTTGAGCAAAATGGACAAACGGTAACAGTAACGTCAGATAGATATTCGCAAATGCTTCAAACGTTTTTCTTACCACAAATCGAGCAAAATAAAAATCAAAACTGATTTCAGTTAGATAGTTGAACTAGCCACGCTGCTAGAATTTCAATGGAAATCTTACAATCTTATGGCGATTTGAATTGCCCCCCCCCCCCCCCCCCCAAGATCACCGAACATTACAACTCCAGATTTTTTGTATGGGGCTTTTTAAAGAGTCAAGTTTCTGCTTCAAAATCAAGAACCTTTGATGAACTGAAAAGAAACATTGAATAAGAGATTCGAGCTGTTCCCCAAAAATTACTTGCAATAAAGTCATGTCCATTTTCATCCTGCGTTTAGATGAAGTTATTGAAAATGATGGAGGCCATTTGAAGCGCACAACTCCCTTTCATGCACTTCAATACATAGTTTCTGTTTGGTTTGTAATATTTACCAATACATTGTTATTTAACAAATAAACTGTTTAATCCTTTTTGGCGGACCCTGTATTTTCGAAATACGGAACGTGCGTTGTCGTTTCCGGCCACTTTAAATATGCCGTGTCATATGCAGCATACCAGTACTACTTTAACATTGTTGCCGCGATTTTGGAGGCAATAACGTTCGCTAAATTTACAGAGGCAGTGTCAACCCCAGAATATACAAACTGTATAAGTGTATACGCTGCAGCGCCATCTGTGTATGATCCTTGAAACTAAAATGTATATAAGCGTCGCCTGCGTTGATTAAAAACGGAGTTTATAAAGCCTGCCGAATAGCAAAAATGGCCATTATGCAAATTTTTGCCACTGCTTGCTTGTGGCGCTAGTTATCCATCGTTGACAGCTGTCAACTGGCTTTGATTTTTTACGATTTACAACAAATACGGGTTATTGGATGTTTAATATTTAGTCCAGAAAGTGTATTACAATATAAATTTCAATTTTAGACGGGTTTTCAAAACCTTATGAGACTGTGTAAAAAATTAACTAAATACGAGTGTAAGAAGGGTGTAGATACTTACTACTTTTCCTCGGCACAAACCAAGAAGACTTTCGAGGGGTTGGACTGGTTATTAGCCTAAATATAAAACTAAATCTGTAGAATTATGGCAAGGAGGGATGCAAAAAGACATTTTTAGAACGTACTTTCTGTTGTATAACTAAACAAATAACCAAAAAAAAGCGGGGCACATTCGAGAATATTTTTTTTAAATGAAACACCCTGTATATTTTTTGTTTTTATAATCTGCTTTAAATTGTCTTTTCAACGATCCCTGGGTTTTTGTTTTTGGGTGACGCATTGTTGAGTTATTAACGAAAATTTTAAAAAAATGGTCGCGACAAGTTTTACCATACTAATTCCATGCGACAGTATTACGATTAGCTAAGACAAAATTATTTGGTAAGTATGCAGCCCAGGGTCCATTTTCTTCTATGGCACGTAATTTAGTCTTCACATCTCTCATCAGTCCTTGGACGGTAGCAAATTTGACTTCCCCGATTTTTTGAAATATTCTGCGTCTTAGTTGTTCCTCATTTTGAGCTTCCCAACCACCATCGTAAACTTTTCTGCTCAATAACGACCAGAATTCTTCAATGGGTCTCGCCTGAGGCACATTTTGAGGGTTGCCTATTTTGGGAACAAAATTGATACCGTTAGTGACCAATCTGTTGTTCTTCTAGCAAAATGGCATGAGGCTAAGTCGGGCCAGAAGATAATTTCATCGTTGACATGATGTGTATTTATAAAATTTTGCAATTTCGTGAGACATTTTCTAATGTAAGCATCTGCGTTGATGGCTTCACCACGAACACGTCCGACATAAGGCTGCGAAACACCAGCCTCTGATATAGCACACCACACCAAGATTTTGTCCTCACATTTGATATTGCCTTTGAATCTAACATCATCCGGAGCGTCTTGCACAGTATTCGTGTATTTTGGAGCTTTTTTTTCGAAACTTTAATTCATTTCTGGAGATAACTCTACTGACAGTTGAGCGTGAAACACGAAATCTTCGAGATAATTTTCGAATTGAAATTCCCACCTTGTTATTTGTTCTTGCCTAACCTTTGTTCAGTAGCCCGGCGTAAAATTTTGGGACGTCCACTTTTTGGCAAGTTTATACATGGCAAACCTTCTTCGCAATCTTTTATTGTCTGATAGATTGTCGAAATTGAAATATTTTGGTTTCTATAGATTCGAACAATATCCCATTTAGGCACTTGTCCAACCAACTGGTAAATACCTTTGCGAATATCGAGCTTGTACGACATGTTATTCACCTTTGTTCAAAAAAATTGACTTGTCAAATGAAAGGTCAATTAATTTGCTAAATTTTATTTCGAGCGGCGACTGGATCCAACCACGTTTACCATGAATAAATTTGATTCAAAAATTTTCCGAAAACTTTTGGGACGTACGTTAGTGTACTGGGCAAACGCTTTGACAAACTAAAACAAATAAAGACAAAAAGTGTCAAATGTTAAAATCTTAATTATTGTTGCTAATTAGGTGTTGTATTAGTGATTTCTTAAGTTTCTGCCTTTAATATTGTCATTGTATTATTAATTTATTGATTGGATTAGTGGGTACGTAGTTTTCTTGCACATTTGTTGTTTGTCACATATTATTATTACGGTTTTTAGTTAAGTCAATATGCAATTTGAAAGAAACGAACTCGTTAACATGATTTTCATTATGGGATCTGCCCAACAAAATTGTGTATTAACTCAGCGAATTTATGCGCAAAGATATCCTGACAGAAGACAACCTTCAGTTACAAGTTTGGAAAGACTTAAGGAAAGATCATTAGAACAGGAAATGTGAGTTATGAAAAGTGTGAACGGAGAAAGAGGACAAGTGACGAAGATAAATTGAAAGTCTTGTTATCAGTAATTGAGGAGCCCTCTACTAGTTCGTTCAAAATATCAACAGAAACTAATGTAGCTACCACGATCTACTGTTGGCAAGATTTTAAAAAATAATAAATATCATGACTACAGTATCTCCTTTCATCAAGAACTGTTGGGGCCTGATTTAGAGACTAGAAGGACATTTTGCGAATGGGGATTAGAAATTGAAAGGATAACACCTAATTTCTTCCAAAAAGTATTATTTACTGACGAATCGACCTTTACTCAGAGTGGTAGCCCAAACCATCATAATCTTCATAATTATGCAACAGAAAACCCAAGAATAGCAAGAGCGGTTGATAAGTAGAGACAATGGACTGTAAATGTTTGGGGTGGTATTATGGTCAACTTTATAATTGGACCACATTTCTTTCATGGACATCTAAATGGTGCACAATATTTGAATTTCTTGCAATATGACTTGACTCAGCTTCTGCAAAACGTTCCTCCAGTTCTAAGGGAAAATATGTGGCTCCAGTACGACGGTGCTCCAGCACATTTTGCTCTATATGTCCGACGATATTTGAATCAAGAATTCGAAGGTCGATGGATCGGCTGCGATGGTCCCATTAGTTGGCCACCTAGATCGCCAGATTTAACGAAACTTGATTTTTTTCTTTGGGGGCACATAAAAAATATTGTGTACCAGACACCTTCAACTACAGCAGACGATATGAGGCAACGTATAATACATGCTTTTGACACAGTTTGCATTGAGATGTTGCAAATGTGTTCTAATCAAAATTTAGGTCACTTTGAGAATTTATTGTAAATATTACCTCTAACGAAATTACAGTTTGATACTTTTTGTCTTTATTTGTTTTTGTTTGTCAAAGCGTTTGCCCAGTACACTAGATCGAATCGAAAACAAATAATTTAGGGGAGCACCGGGAGGTTTGAGTCGGGGGGAGGATTGGGTCAATATCAATACTACTTTTCCTGTAGGTGCTAAATTCACAGTGCAGTGTTTACATAATAGGTACCTTAGTTGCCCAAACCTTACTTCCAGTGGCCATTGTGACAATTCTTGCTTTGTTCTATGTTCTAGTGAATAATTTGTTTTTTATACAGGTAAGCAATGGTTTTTCACATATTATGTTTAAGTAATAGGTTTTGTTGTAAAGTTTTTCAGTTTTCTTTTCACTGGGCTTTTTCTATGGGGTTTAATCATATAAATTCACCTATCAAATATAACCTTACATTTTATATTTTCTAGTGGCCGCGTGTTTTCTTTTAAATGGGCAATCGGGAGGATTGGGTCATAAAAGGGCGGGAGGTTTGAATCGCAGATTCATACCCTCCGAACATAATTTTATACAAATGTTGAATAGAAATCTATTTATTTTTTAGGGAAAATACCAAGGGTGTATAGAAAGAAAACAGATAGAATAAGAAGGAGTCCTGAGGAAATCAATGTTGCTGTAAATAGAGTCCTAAAAGATGGCTTAAAGATAAGAAGAGTTGCAGATGAATTAGGGTTGAGCTTCGCATCCTTACAAAGGCATGTAAATAAAGCAAAGACTCTTCCTGAGGGTGAACAAAGCGATTATCATTTTGTGGCAAACCCCAATTCACGAATGGTTTTTGATGCTGATCAAGAAACGTCTTTAGCTGAATACTTAAAAACCTCTAGTAATATGAATTATGGGCTAACGACCCAAGAAACCAAGAAATTTGCGTATGAATATGCAAAAGGTATGAACATTAAATTTCCTAAAGAGTGGCATAAGCGGGAAGCTGCAGGGAAAGACTGGTTAGCAGGTTTTATTGAAAGAAATTCTGGCCTTTCCATTAGACAACCAGAGGCGACCAGTTTGTCAAGAAGCACTGCCTTTAATAAGCATAATATAAATACATTTTTTCAAAAGCTGTCTGATATAAGAGAACGGTTCAAATTTCCTTCAACCAATATTTCCAACTGCGATGAGACTGGTTGCACCACAGTCCACAAACCACCTAAAGTTTTGGCTAAAAAAGGACAGAAGCAGGTATGGCAATTTTTAAATTTTATTAGGTAGGTAATGAATTTTCTATTTTAAAATATTTTTTTTAGGTAGGACATGTCACTTCTGCCGAACGCGGAAAGTTGGTAACGGTTTGTTGCTTTGTAAACGCAGCAGGAAATTCAATTCCCCCAGCATTCGTGTTCCCACTAAAAAAATATTTAGAACATATGGTAATTGGGGGCCCAGAAGACTGTTTGGGACTGGCATACCCTTCGGGGTGGATGACTAAAGAAAACTTTCTGAAGGTTTTTCGCCATTTTATTAAATACTCTGGAGCTTCAAAAGAAAATCCCTGTCTGTTATTGCTGGACAATCATCTAAGTCATGTCAACTTAGATGTTGTCAAGTTGGCTAAGGAAAATGGGGTCCATCTACTAACATTTCCTGCACACTGCAGCCATCGGCTGCAGCCGTTAGACGTTGCAGTGTATGGCCCTTTCAAAACGTATTATAATTCGGCTGCCGCAGCATGGCTGACATCAAATCCAGGCAAAACAATATCTATGTATAGAATTCCAGAGCTAGTAAAATGTGCTTTCAATAAGGCAATGACAAGAGCAAATATTTCGTCTGCTTTTGAAAAAAGTGGAATTCATCCCTTTAATCCGGACGTTTTTTCAGAGCACGACTTTCTCACTTCTCATGTTACGGACAGGGTTAAGCAAGATCCACCTACATCAGAATGTGGCAAGGCACATACAGGAGAGTTAGCTGAAACTCAAAATGTATTACATGTCCAGCCTGAACAAAAAACTCCACCTCAAAGCTCCGAAGACACTGTAGACCTACAAATCAAAAGCCCTCCTGTAAAAAAGATAAACATCTTAAGTGATATAAAAATTACTCCAGAATTTTTGAGACCATACCCAAAAGCAGAACCCCGCAAAAAACGTCTTACACGCCGCCCAGGCCACACCAGAATCTTAACAGACACTCCTGAAAAGGATGAAATTGAAAATATTGAACTAGAAAAGATTAAAAAAGAGGAGATAAAGAAACAGGGTGTTAAGCGAAAGGTTTTATCAAAAAAAAAAACAAGCAACGGTAAGTTAAATTCTAAGAAAAGTATTAAGGAAAAGAAAAAAGAAAAAGATTCAGAGAGTGACAGCACAGACACAGAAGAAGCTATTGTTAATGATTCCAGCGACTCAGAATTCTATGTCGAAGATCCAGAAGAACCAGATTCTGATCATTCACCTAGCTCTGCATCAATAGGTGACTTTGTGGTTGTTAGATTTATATCAAACAATAAAAAATCAACTGAGTTTCATTTTGTGGGACAAATTGAAAAAATATTAGAATCTGGTGAATATTTTATAAACTTTCTTAGAAGAAGTGGAACCTTTTACTTCTTTTTTCCCAATGACAAAGATGAAACCAAAGTTGAAATTAGAGATATTATCTTGAGGTTACCACCACCTACATACGCAGGTGGTACCAGTAGATCACTATCTTACATTACATTTGGTTTAAAAATGGGGAATATTAAAAACCTCCGTTAATATTTATATAAAAGAATAACTTTTGTTCCTATCTGGTTTTATTTTAAAATTAATGTTTTTTATTTTAATATTTTTAATTGCCAGTTAAGTTTTTCTCTACTTATATACTTACCTGTTTTGTTAAATAATATGTAACCGTTCATTAAAATAAACATATTTTATTTTCAATTTTTAGTTTTTAAAGAAAATCTACCTAGGCCCAAACCTCCCGCACATATGACCCAATCCTCCCTACTAGTGGGATGTATGGATCAAAATACACCACCTTATGCTTTTAGCTTTGCAACTTATACTATGAAACTGACAAGACTGTGTATTTTTTCTAAGATTGGTATAAGTATACTCTATTTACCAGAGGCATGAGTGCAATACATTTGATTTTTACTTTTTAACAATTTCTTAAAATTCAAAAATTGACCCAAACCTCCCGGTGCTCCCCTAGCGGTTTGAAATGAAAAAGTAAAAATATCTTTGAAATTATTGGGTTTGGGTATAGGACATTATTAACAAAAATTAAGGGCAATTAACGCGTGATTCCAAAAATTTAATAATATACAGGGTGTTCCATTTGAAAAAATTCAGTAAACGATCTTTGACAATCGCCAAATTGACTGCATCGTAACAAATACCCTGTATAATAAAATTAATGTTTGATTATTTTGTAGGTTCAACACATCCCTTGGCTGCATACTTACCAAATAATTTTGTCTTAGCTAATCGTAATACTGTCGCATGGAATTAGTATGGTAAACCTTGTCGCGACCATTTTTTTTTTATTTTCGTTAATAACTCAACAATGCGTCATCCAAAAACAAAAACCCAGGGATCGTTGAAGACAATTTAAAGCAGATTATAAAAACAAAAATATACAGGGTGTTTCATTTAAAAAAAATATTCCCGAATGTGCCCCGCTTTAGGCGACACCCTGTATAATTCAAATTATTTTTTAAATGTGCGTTTTTTTGCTACTGTACCACTTTTTATAAAATAAATTCCTCCAGTTTTATTTTTTAATAAAGCCTATATTGGACTTTGACGCACTAATGAGCAACCCTGTATATATATGTTTTTATTATAGCGCACAAGTGGAACACTGTATATTATTGAAAATACTTTCGCGACGTAGGCCTCTTCGACCCAATAATTTTATGCTTTAAACTTTTTTTTTCTATCTCTCACGGTAAGGGCGCTAGGAAAGCCCGACGCACTGTTGCGAGACCCTGTATATTTATTTATACAGAGTGTGTCAAAAGTAACTAATATTGCCTGTAACTTTTTTAATTTGAAGAGTTGCAAGAAAAAGTTGCATACGAAAGTTTTTGGGCTAATTGCGGTGCATACAAAGGCGTTTTTATTTTGTTAGTATCTTTTTTTGTTTGGTTGCTATGGCAACCAACTTTATTTACTTAAATGGCAACCATATGTTTTCATAACATATTTAAAAAGTATGGATTTTTCTCTATTCACCTGTACTACAAGAGTAATAAATAATAGTAATATAATAATATATTAAAAATTAGTGCGACATTTGCTGCTCTTGGTTTAAAATTATTTTACTAATTCTTGGCTCCAATGATGTCATCGCAACACGTAAAGGAGCTTCTATTTCAAGCAATTTAATGTTTTTGTTCTATTTTACATATAATAATACAGCTTAAACAAAATTTATTTTTTACTTAAAAATTTTATTAAACAAATCTGAATTTCTTTCCGGACCATTAAAATTTCGTCACGGACCACCGGTTGCCGACCGTTGCTTTAGACGACATCACCTAAATGGAATGGGGACAGACGAGGTCCAGCAACCAACGTGGTGGTTGTACGAACCCTTACAGTTTTTACTACCATACTGTAAAAAGGACAAGGGTAATTCCAATATTTCAAATGGGTCATCAACGCCAGCAGAAGTGGTTGAAAATGAAATTACCACAGAAACTTTCGATTTAACTTGTGAAATAGAGGAAATGGTTTGTTTTATAACATGTTCACGTATTTTTTCATTGTAAAGCATTTTTCTTATTTTAGGGTTCAGAAAATGTAGGAGAGTACGTTATAGACCAGAAAGGGGTACTATCAGCGGCTGTTAGTGTGGCATCACAGTCTTCTACGGGCAGCTCGTTTAATTCCAAGATCACATCTTGCAAGACTCCAACCTCAAAAAGAAAACGGGAAGATATAGAAATCGACAAAGTCATCGCTGATGGAGTTGAAAAAATTGTCAGCGAAAAACCTCCAATTCCACCAGATAGAAAGCTTATGTAATTTTATAGGACATGAGTTTAAGCAGTTTTAAAAAAAAATCCACTTTCAAAAAGTGCAATTGGGAAATCTTAACAATAATAAGAAAATTGCAGGAAGAGGAGGACGATGGCGATAATTAATTATATTTTTGCACAATTCGTAAATTTGACATGTTTACTGATTTAATTATGACAATAGTAAGTTATGCTTACAAATTACTGATCGGTAAGCATTCACTTACCGATCGGGAGGCGGTAAGTAATAAAATATGAAAATTTGGGTGTTTTTATCATTTTAGATAGTGGGATTTTTAGATAATTTTACAGTTTTCACACAATTATTGTCACTTTGACATGAACAAATTTAGATTCATTTAATTTGGTTATTGCATGGATCATGCAAAAATTGTAATAAGCATCACGGGCGTAGGTGCTACCGGTCTCGGGTAAAAAATGGAGACCTCCGCTACGCGTCGGTCTCCACACATTTACCCTCGACCGGTAAAACGTACCTACCGCCCTTGATACTTAAATAACTATATTGTTATTTAAAATATTGTATATTTATTGATTTATGTATCTAATTATATCTATCCTACATTATTAAACAAAAATAAAAATGTGATACATATAATTATTATACCACGTTATCTTGCCACGGTACTTTTCCTTCATTATTAAAATATATTTTAAATTCTTCTCTTATCCGTAAACTCCTTGTATTTGGACGTCCTCGTCTAATGTTAATACTTGGTAAATGCTGTCCAGTATTTCTCCATGAACCATTCACCATTGCCAAGTACAGAATCTACTTCACTTATAACTACATTTGGTGTTTCTTTTTTTATAAAGTTATGGAGAGCACAGCAAGCTTGTGTTATCAGGGCTGCTTTGTCACGGCATAAATTTATTATAGTTAGTAACACACGAAATCTGTTAGCAAGTATGCCAAACCCATTTTCAGAAACACGCCTGCCACGACTTAATCTATAATTGTAGATTCTTTCCTCTCTTGACATATTTTTAAAAGGAAATGGTTTTAATATGTGTTCTTGCAATGAGAATGCCGCATCAGCTAATATTACATATTGCACTGGTTCTAACATCCTAGGAAGTGGCTTATCACGTGGTATATTTAAGGTTTACGTGTTTAATGCATTAGCAAAATCACAACCCTCATATACTCCCAAAAGTAAGTTAAAAATTAGGTAAAGCTCAGTTCTTTGTAGTAAAAGTATTACCTCCACCGCGGACGCGACCGTTTGTACCTACATCACTATAAATAAATTTGTAATTCGCATCCACTATTGCTAGAAGGCCAATGCTGTGAGTGCCTTTGTAATTATAATAATGTGACCCAGCACTTCTGGGAGCTTTAAATGTAATATGTTTGCCATCCATAGCCCCTATTGTGTTTGGAACATTTCAAATATGATAAAATTGCTGTGCAATTTCTTCCCACTCTTGTACCACTGATGGAACCTGCAATAATTATCCATAACATGAATGTATCGCATTCTTGTTTTTAGCTACAACTTACCTTTAGATATTTTTCTCTCAGTTCTTCATAAATTGCTGTTAAAACTTCAAGAATGAAAGAGGATATAGTACAAGCAGCAATTCTAGTACTGTAGGATAAACTCTTAAATGACTCCCCAGCAGCAAGATATCGTAATGTCACCACCAACCGAAATTTGGACGATATACATTGACGTAACTGTGTATCTTGTCTTTTAATTCTCTCCTTAATTAAACTGTGCAATAATTCAAATGTATTATTGTCCATTTGCAACCAGTTCTTATACGATTGTTGATCGTCCTCTAAAAGTTCGTTACTAACAAACGAACAAGCTCCCAACTTTAAGGCATCTCGGCGCAACAACCAATTTTGACTCCATATTCTTTTCTTTTTTTTCTAAGTAACTTGCAAAGTCTTACAATCTTACAAATTTTGAGAAGTTTTTCCTGTTTACGTCTATGAAAATTCATTGTATACCTAACCTCTTTGACTTTGATAAACTAATAAAGACCACACAGCAGCCCCTCATAAAAACACAAGTTTTGGATGTTGGCAAAACTTAAGTCACATGCATTTCCGCGCTTGCGTACAACTAAAAACTGTGAGTATGCGCTTTGAAACAGGTTTAGCTACTTTAAAGACGATTCTAGTATGCAAATTAGTGAAAGTTTCTAGACGAAAAAAGGATAATGTAACACAGGCTTTACACTGTTTTAATAACTTCGTACGACCTGAACTAACTGACATCTATATTTTCTCCGATAACTGTGCATCCCAAAACAGAAACTACATGTTCGTACAATTTTTACACAGCTTAGTAGAAACTAATAGGTACAAATTTATATGCCACAGATATTCAGAACCGGGGTACAGTTTTTTGCCCTGCGATCGCAGCTTTGGGGAAATAGAACAGGTGAAACGTAAACACGACAAAATATATTTACCACGGGATTACATTAATATTATTAAAAGCGCAAGTAAACATTTTGAAGTCGTACATGCAACACAAGATTTCCAATACTTCACACTTTCTAAATATCGCATCATAATTTACGAAAAAAGTGATGCAGAAACATTGGTACAATGTAGTGAGTCAGTAACTATTCCACTTCTTTACTTATTTGATATAAAAAACAAGATAATTTTAGAGACCATCGCGTTTCCAAATGATGACCAAAAACTGTATGTGGAGCGAAGATTGTTTAAAAGAACTAAATATGATCATGCTATGATATTGGCAAAAAACTACGTCCCTAAGTGTGACTTGTGGTTTTACAATGACATAGAAGGATAGCATAAATCCTATCAGTTACTGGATCATGCAACTTCAGTGTCAGAATTTAGCAGCGATAAATAAGTGAAAATGTTTCTTATTTTGTATAATGGTTTCAAGTTTTCTGTTTTTTTATAATATATTATGGGAATTAATAAATACTCACATTTACATTACTTTTTTTAAATACTTATTAACATAATTTTACAGAAACTGTGTAATAACAGGACAAGGCCATCTGATTTTTGTTTATATTTTATGCATTTTTAGACATTTTTGTCTAACTTTTTTTTACAAAATGTCTGGGACTATCTAGTTACAATGAAATTGTTTCAAATATCCACCAATCTCTATTTTGCTTATAGAACGTTTTTCTGATCTCCTCAAGTGGTCTTGACTGGTTATTCCATTGGACCCCTCAATTATGGCAAGCAGTAGTAAAAAAGTAAAGACCATTCGGAGTGGGAAGAACAATACTTCTTTACAGAAGCTAAAGGCAAAAATCTATGTTTGTTATGTAACACTTCTGTCTCCGTTGCTAAAAAAGGAAATATTGAAAGGCACCATAAAACTGTCCATTCGACTTTTGAAAAATCATTCCCTTTACATTCTGCCGCTAGAAAAGAAAAGCTGAGACAATCGAAAAATCAGTTAATTGGACAACAGTCAATATTTTTAAAAACAGTTGATAAAAATAAGGCTGCAACTGAGGCATCATACAGTATGTGGCAGATAATTGCACAAGAGAAGAAGCCTTATGAAGATGGGGAAATGATAAAACAGGCGTTTTTAGAATCTGCTGATGCCAACTTTAAAAATAAGGACGAGATAGTAACTGCCATAAAATCGATGCAACAATTCACTACAACTGGATGAATCAACAGATGTGGTTGATACCGCCCAGATGGCCGTTTTCGTCAGGATGGTTTTCAGTGATTTTATGATTAAAGACGAACTTTTGAAGTTTATTCCACTTAAGCGGGCATACTAATGGGCAGGACCTGTTTTCTAATTTGAAAAATATTATTCCGTCTGAGAAAAATCCAATATTTAAAATGGTAGGTTTGACAACCGATGGTGCTCCAGCTATGGTGGGTTCCGATAAGGGTCTCGTGGCATTATGTCGTAAGGATGAAACTTTTTCGCAATTTCTCTCTTACCACTGCATTATACACCAACAAGCATTATGTGGAAAGTTTCTGAAACTAAGCGACGTTATGAAATTGATAGCAAAAATTGTGAACAAGGTTAGAGCTCAGACGTTACAGAGAAGATTATTCAAAATTAATTATTAATGAACGGAAAGTTGACGTATTGACTGTTTCTGAAACATGACTTAATGAAAATATTTCTAATGATTTAATCAGTATTAGAGGTTTTACTTTCGTAAGAAACGATCGCGGTGGTCGAGGTGGTTGTGTAGGGATATACAGGGTGGCCCACTGAAAACAGTAAACGCAAGTTTTGGCCACTTAACATCAATTTTGCGAAAAACGCTCGAACACGTCAATTTTAGTATCAAGGGGGACATCTGACTTGATTAGTATTAGTTACACAACTTCAACCCTAACATGAGGGTGAATTGCACCCCAAAAATTTTAAATAGAAGGGGGTGTCAAGCGTTACACAATTCTAAAGGCCATTCGATTCTCTTTTCAACAGTCCTTTTATTTTTCAAATCATATCACTAATTTCAAAAAAAATTACATTTAAATTTTGATCTAGGAGGGTTAGACAGTTGAACGTAGCAAACAAAAGCACTTCATCTAACAAGTTGTTTGTAATAAGCAAGTACTTTGTGAGTTTGTCAGCATTTAAATTGATAATTTCAAGTTGCCAAAACTAGCGTTTATTGTTTTCAGTGGGCCACTATGTATGTGTATGCGTGATTCACTTAACTTTACTATAATTGTTATACTTAATAATAATATAGAACAAATCTGGATTACCATAACATTAGCTAAAACAAATATAGTTGTAGGATCAGTTTATAACCCCCATGAAAAATATTTTTTTTTTTTTTTTTTTTTATTAAACAACGCGTCAACCACTAGGGTTATTGGCGTTTTACAAATTACAAATATAGTATTTACAGCGGTTTTACAATTTATGTAACAAGTTTATATTCTGCAGAAAAGTAAAAAGTTTCTGTAAGTTACTCAAGGTGCTTCCTAGAATTTTATCCAATGTCTTTGGGATTTGGTTGGTATTTCTGTCGTCTTCGTACTGTAGACATTCAAGAATTATATGCTTGATTGTTTGGGGCTTTTGGCAAACTGTGCAGTATGGTTGTGGTTCTCGTTTAAGCAAATAGCTATGAGTGTACTTGGTATGACCAATTCGAATTCGTGAGATTAACACTTGCATTCTTCTGGTAGCTGGAAGAGGTGGTGGTTTGTTTACTGTAGGCATAATCTCCTTTAGTTTAGCAGGACTATTATCCCATCTTCGTTGCCAATATTTATATAGTTTGGATTTTATATGATTTTTAACATCGCCAGGTGTGCAGACATCGGTAGTTGGTACAGTAGCTGTTGATTTCATTGCTTCTCGTGCTGACTTATCCGCTGCCTCATTTCCTTGGATACCGACATGGGAAGGTACGTAGACGAATGTGATATCATTTTGGATCAAGGCTAGTTGATTACGTATCGATTGAGCGATTGGATTTTGAGTGTAGTACTGCTGTATCGTTTTTAGAGCACTTAATGAATCTGTACAGATGACATGGGGTGTTCCTGGATGATTAGATGTGACCATAACAGCTTGTAGGATGGCGTACATTTCTCCAGTGTAGATACTACATATTTCAGGTAAGCGGAAGCGGTATTCTTGGTCGGGAGTTATTACTGAAGCTCCAATGTTTTCTCCGGATTTTGATGCATCAGTATATAAGAAAATTGAGTTTTTGTGCTCTTCTTGGATTTGGCAGAAGGCCTTGCAAATAATCAAGGGATGAGTGTTAGTTTTGCTTTTCAAGGTAAGAGAGTAATTTATCTTTGGGTCTGGAGAAGTCCATGGGGGAGCATTAAGGTTATGTAAAGGGAGGACAGTGGGAAATTGAAAATTGATTTCATCAACATAGGCTTTTATTCGTCCGTAAAATGGCAATTTTGCATATTTTCGCGTTTGGAATAGAGTTGTGTAACGATGCGAAAAGGTATTTTTTAAATGAATTTGAAAATTCTCTAACAACATGCTTGCCCTATTCTAGTAATATAATATGTCTTAGTGATTTTAACATTGATTTTCTGAAACCTGATCATCCATCCACAATCCACACGCTATACATATGCAAGGTATTTTAGCATCTTTTGAGTTATATCAAATCATTAACCAACCAACCAGAATTACTGATACTTCAATATCGCTTATAGATCTCATTCTTGTTTGTGACCAATCCTTGGTGAGCAATAGCGCTGTTGTTGATTGTCATTTGGCTGATCACGATCTTGTTTTCTATGATCTTACAATAAATCAAAAGTAAGGTTAAGTTGGTTAATGTGGGTGTGTTTGATGGTGAAATTTATACTAAAAATAATTAATATAAATATAATTAAGGACTGTTCATTTTAATAAACGGACACCTTTAATCTTATGCTAAACCTTCAACTTGCAACTATTTTTTTAGTAATAAGCATTGATGACTTCAGTGAAGTAAGAACTTTAAGTTGTAGCTTTTATTTAGAATATTTGTCCAATATTTGCAGCTATGAAGCAAACTAATGTCGAAACCAGAAAACTAATTGTGCAAAAGTGGTGTTCAGAAAAGTTATCCTTGCGAAAACTCGCAAATATTACAAAGTGTTCAAAGTCGGTGGTTTTTAAAATTATCAAAAAATTTGGGGAGCATCACACGCTTAAAGATTTACCTAAATCGCAGCTCAGAAAAGGCCCAGAAAATGTACAAACTGAGAAGAACATTGTGAAGCTGTTAAAGTCAGAAAAAGCTATGGCTGTAAGTGAAATAGCTAAAAAGAAAGGTGTTGGTGTTAGCAGTGGTACTGTACAAAATGTAAAAAAGAGGAATAACATACGGACTTACAAAAAGTAAAAAATGCCAAAGAGAAGTGAGAACAAACAACTACAATCGAAGAGACGATGTGGGAGGTTGTACAGTGTTTTGCTTCAAAACGAAACTCGTTGCATTCTTAGGGGTGACGAAACCTACGTCAAAATGGAAAGCAGTACGTTACCAGGGCAACAATTTTACAATGCAGTTGTGGGAGAAGATGTACTTGATAATGTAAAAGCAATTAAAATAGATAAATTCGGAAAGAAATTTCCTGTATGGCAGGCCATATGCTCTTGTTGTCTTAAAAGTTCAATGTTTTTTACATCTGGTACGATTGGAGGAGAAGTCTATAGGAAGGAATGCATAAAAAACGTTTACTAACCCTATATCATAAACACAAACATTCCCCATTATTTTGGTCAGATTTAGCATCTGCACACTATTTTGCTAAGACGCTGGAACTGTTGAATTCTAAAAATGTTGATTTTGTACAGAAACGGGACAATCCACCAAACTGTCCTGAGCTTCGCCCCATTGAGCGCTACCGAGCTATTACAAAAAGATACTTGATAAAAGATGGTCAAAAAGTTAAAACAGTTGAAGAATTTAAACAAATGTGGGGTGCAGCTAACCGAAAAATTTCAGTTGATGATGTGCGAAGGCTTATAACTGGTATAAGAGCAAAAGTTCAAAATTTCTATCGTTCTTGATTATATTTAGTTTTTATCTAAGTAATAGACTTCGATATAAGTTGCCTTATAATTTCAAAATAACTTAAAGTGAAATTTGATAAAAAGTTTAATAGTTGTAGCAATAATTTAGTGCCCGCTTAGTAAAATGAACAGTCCTTAAAGTAATATAAAGGTTAATAGGAAGTGTGGAAGACAGTGCGAAGTACAAGTCAGGATATAAAATAACGTAGCATTTAAGACGATTTATAAAAATCTAAGAAGTTCTTGAGAAACGCTAAATGGTAACTAAAATTTGTGAAAATCATGACAAGGAATGCTATGTGTGTTTGAAGACAAACATAGATGAAAAGCAAGTAGGGGAAAAGTGCTTTGGATGTGATGGATGCAGAGCAGTAGTGTGTGAAGAATGTGTAAATAATAAGTTATACGGAAATCAGGGCGTTATAATTGAAGAGAGACAGAATTGTGACCATTTTTATTTGGCAATAGTTTATCGTTCGCCTTCCGGTTCCTGTATAACATTCTTAAATTTTTTTGAGGAATGGTGCACACATTTCATTGAAGATGTGAGAAATAAACTATGGGTGGTAGGAAATTTTAACTTTAACTGGGATTCCAATGACTTTTATGTGGAGAAATTAAAACGCATTGTGGAAAATTATGGCCTCTAGCAAAAAATAAATGACATAACCAACATTACAAGGGATAGCAAAACAAAGATTTGTCTGGTTTTAACTAATGACTGGGAAAGTATTGTAGATGTTACTGATGTGCCTAAGACTGCTGGACAAAGGACACTCAGTTTTAATTTTAATACCATTCTTCATAAAGAGGTTGACGTAAAATTGGAAGGTTTGAAGAAGCTAAGAAAAAAGCGACAGGTATTCAAATAGATTATAAAGGACAGGATGTAAATAGTAAAGCTAATGAACTTGTGGATGATAAGTTAAAATGTTTATACGATGAAATTTGTCCTCTAAACGAAATTCCGATAAAAAGAAGTTCTTCGTGGTTTCACGATAAAGTTAAACGCATGATAAAAAGAAGGGACTATGAATACCAACGTTTCGTATTGATAGGAGAGATGGAGGATTGGGAAAGTTCAATACTTTTCGTTATCGTGAGCAAATAACTAAATATATTTGTCATGCTTATCAATACCTAAAACAATTCTATCCTCATAGTCTTATTTAAATAACCGACTAAAATAAGAATATGTGTCTTCTTATCCATTTGTCTTATCGAAATTTAATTACTGCTCTCTTGTCTATCATGCTGCTATAGATGAGGTGACTGCTGAACGGATACAAACACGATCACATATCTCATAAGCTTGTGGATGCTGGTTGGCTTTCAAGGAAAAATCGCGCAGAGTATTACAGTGTCAAAATCTTTATCCTACAGGAAAAAGCAATCCACATACAAACAGTAACTGATTTAATTTCAAATTGTCAAACATATTTCGATGAACTACGATCAGACAAAGGTTTTAAAGAAATTTTAGTGGATGCTAGAGATTTAGCGGACACTTTAGATATAGAACCAGGGTTTGAGCAACCTACTGACATTCGCCCAAGAAAAATAAAGCGCCAGTTCAGCTATGAAAGTGGAGGTGATCCAGTGGTTGAACCAAAACAGGCGTACAAAATAAATTTCTTCATTTTTAGTTTTTTGTATGATAATAATAGTGGGAAGAACAGGGAGGACTTACTAAAAAAAATGCAAAGATTTTGAATTATCCTTAACAGATGGTAATCATCGCGATGTGGATGGACTACAGCTTCATCAGGAAGTTCGCCAACAAGCAATACATTTGTGGCGTTGCGCATTTTATTAACTCTACCAATAACTGTCTCATCAGGAGAAAGAAGTTTTTCCAAATAAATAGTATATTACATACCGAGGTGGAAAGCAGTTCATTACTGTCGAGAGATAATAACCATGATACTATAACTCTTTTAGATATGCTCACGCGCAGGTCTCTGTCTGTCTCGTTGTAGCCGATGACGTAGTTGAGTGACAACGAACGATTATTAGCACGGAAAACGGAGAGTTTGTCTGCAGTTGCAATTATTGCAAATCAAGATGGTTTTTTGTGCAGTGGTTAACTGCAACAATAATAACAAAAAATGTAAGACGTCAAATAACAAGTGTCGTTTTTTTTTCTTTTCGTAGAGAAAAAGTTATTTGCAACGTATGGGTGCAGAAATGTTTCCAAAAATATAAATTTAATCCTAAAACAGCTAGGATTTGTTCGGCACACTTTGTGGAAGAGTATTATTGTTTGAAGAACAGGTTATTAAAAGAATTGCCCAGTAAATGGAGATTACTTCCTAATGCGATACCTTCCATAAATTTACCGGGCACAAATGAGAAAGGCTTAATAAGCGAATTAAAAGTGCAACCATGCGATCGAGACAAACGTGTACAAAGACGTCGTTTGCTAAAAGACATTGACGAGTAAGGATTTCTTTTAAGTAGTTCTGTTTACATGTATTCTATTAAAGTAAATCGACAGATACTAAATATTTTAAAACTAGTTTTCTTAATATTTTGGAGTGGTAATATAATTATTTAACGCTAATTTCACGTATTTTTTGTCAAAAATCAGAAGTTAACAAAAATATTGTTGAGAGTTTGGAAAATAATATAGTGAAAAATACTGTACTAGATCAAGGACTAGATGTAACTGTAAAGAATCAAGCAACAACTCAAACTGAAAGGTATGTAATCTATTTTAAATTTTATAATTTCAATACTTTGCAAATATTATAAATAATATAAGTACCTACACATATTCCTTTTAGTGCTCACCAGGACAACCTTCTCAAATTGAAATTGCTTGAAGCTGAAAATAAAAAGTTAATTAAAGAAAACAAAATGCTTCAAGAAACAACCGAAAAACAACGTCAAACAATGACTGAAATTTTTACTAACGGCCAAATTCGTCGACTTCAATCTAATGCACAGGTGAAGTGGTCTGTAGAAGATATTGCAAGTGCAATATCTCTATATGCAGCAGGTCCTCGCGCTAATAGATTGATGAGGAAACGAAAATATCCATTACCAGGTGTCTCTACAGTGAGGAGATGGGCAGGAAAGATAGACGTCCGACCAGGTATAAAAAATCATAATGAATAATACTGTAAAATGTAGAAATCATACTATTTTAGGGATACTACGTGTGGTACTAAAACTTATGAAAAATTCAGATTTGCCCAAAATGCAGAGAGCCTGTGTACTTTTATTCGATGAAATGAAGATACAAAAAGTATATGACTATGATAGACAAACAGATTCAACTTTAAAACCATCAAACTATGTTCAAGTAGTCATGGCTCGTGGTATTTCTGGAATTTGGAAACAGCCTATATTTTATAATTATGACTGTAAGGTGACCAAAGATCTTTTGTTTCAAATAATTGAAGAACTAGAAAATATTGGCTATCCTGTATATGCCATAAACAGTGACTTAGGAGGTGGTAATAGAGGTCTTTGGAAGGAATTAGGCATCTCAGAAAGCAAAACTTAGTTTACCAATGTAGTGACTGATAAACGAATACATGTTTTTGCTGATGTACCTCATCTAATTAAACTGTTAAGAAACCATTTTATCGACTCTGGATTTGTAATAGACGGAAAAAATATTATAAAAAAAACCAATTATAGAACTTCTAGAGCATACAAAAGCATCAGATTTAGATATTACTTTTAAGATTAATCCGGATTATTTAACAATGAAAGGTGCACAGCGGCAAAAAGTAAAATTAGCCACAAAGTTATTTCAAGCGCGATTTCACGAATGGGTGTTCTGGGTTTATACAAAGAGGATAATAACTGGTCAGCGTGCTCAAAATTCTTTAAAATTGTAAATGGTTGGTTCGAAATATTTAATGCCAAAGTCCCTGAAACTGATTCACGAAAACGAATGAAAGCCTATGGACTGGCTTTACACGAACAGAATAAAATTTTAGATGAAATGGAAACAATGGTGAGTAATTTGAGAACGACAAAGTCAAAAACTAAAATGCCGTTTCAAACGAGAATAATAGTTAGCATTAGATCCCTAAAACTGCTTTTTGAGGACTTAAGATCTGACTTCGACATTAAATATATTTTGACTATCATCTCAATCAGGACCCATTGGAAGGCTATTTTTCAATAATGAGAGCGATTGGAGGATTATATGACCATCCCACGCCTTTACAATTTAAATATCGTCTCAGGAATTATGTACTTGGGGGAAATGATCAAGTAATATCGGACTCGGCCAATATCAGTCAATCAAATAATGAGCCAAATTTAGCAGTTGGTGGTTTTCATTTTTTGCAAGAAGATGATAATGCTGAGAAAGACGATCCAAAAATTGTAACCGCACAGTTGTTCAGTAACTTTGCTGATAATAGATCTCTTTCAAATTCCGTCTCAGAAAGAGATGTAACAGTGGATTATTTCACAAACATTCAGTGGGATGGACTAGAAAATTTGGTAGGATTTATTGCATTTAAATTAAGAAAGACGGAGACTTTGGGATACATTCCTCAGTCCAATGATAGCTCATTTACATGGGTAAATCATTTATCTGAGGGTGGTCTCATGAAACCTACAAGTGATTTTCTATCAAAGTGTAGGCAGCTGGATATAATTTTTTAAAATGAAAATGGACAATCGCTACAAATTATGAATAAATATATACATAATCTTCTAGACTGTGCTCAAAATATTGATGCAAGTTATGATGCTAAAAAATTATTTTTTTCACGGCCGGGAGTATTTGTCCATTTCTGTGATACAAAAATCGTGACAGAAATAATAAATTATCCCCTAGGTAAATAATTTTTCAAAAAATTCCCAAGGGAGTTTTCATTATGAATCAAATAATAAAAATCGGCCATATTCTAAATTTTAGATGTTTATTAAAGTTTAAAACCCGAAAATTGAAACATACTGGTACATTTAAATTATTTGTTTACATTAAAATTTAACGTTACATGTTCACAACTGTAAAAATTAACAGCAGGTAGACTATTAAATATAACTACACTTGAATGTCAATATGTCAAAATTGACATTTAGTAAAATTATAGTTGGGTTCATGAATTAGGAACTGCACGCTTTTAATTTCAATGTCTACTTGATAACGAAAGATTTGGGCCGCACGAGCTTATTATATTTAACACTATACTTAATAGGCCGTGAAAAAAATAGTATATACCCCTCTGGAGAGAATGCTATTTTTCCTTCGGAGCTTTGTAGCCCTCGGGCTTCGCCCTCTGACTACAAATTACACCTCAGGAAAAATCTTACATTTCTCTCCCTTGCTGTATAATGTACTATTTTAAATGCAAAATGTATTTTAGAATTAGAACTTTAAATTACAACATTAAAGAACTGTCCAATTCTAGAAAACGGAAAGTAGTAAAAATCACTACCTAAACGTTTGTAACTTATAGTATAATAAACAGATGAAATAACTGACTAGAATTTTTTTGTTAATCTCCTAAAACCCAAGAAAAACAAGGATATTAGAGGTGTTTTATAGTGATCTTGTTTGTTTACTATTTGACAAAATCGATTAAGTAATGATGAAATAATTACAAAATCAGAATACCTTTTAAAATTCGTACACTTGTTATAATACACAGGTACATTATAATTAGTTAGGTTCCACAAAAGAAACACAATAAGAAATAGTTATAATTATCGTCGCAGATTAAATTGTAACGGAAAACGTTTCAGCGAAATATTAAATTAAAAATTAACTAATTTTAAAATTCTGTTATTCGAAATTGATATTTTTTGCTTTTTCCACTTTCCAAATTAATTTATTTTGCATACAAATGCAGATTTAATTACGTCGGAATGCACTGCTGTAGCATGTGGTACCTTTCTCGCAATAGTGTTTGTCACTGAGTGACGCGGTGCGCAGTCCCAACCGATACGGCGACATCAACCGAGCATATCTAAAGAGTTATAGTATCATGATAATAACTATACTTAACAGAGACGCGAAGCGTCGAGGTTCACTATATTTCGAGACAGAAATGAAACTTTTCACCAAGGTTTGTATACTATTTTATTTTCAACCATACATATGAATTAATATGAATCATTTATAATAATAATTCATATTTTGAACAAACAAGATGTCACTTAATCACAGTAGATCGCTTGATCAGCTGATCACTTTTCATCTGGGCGGGCGGAAAGTGATCAGCTCATCACTTTCCACCCGGGTGGAAAGTAACAGTCAGTAAAGGCCAATTCTCCAACTTACAAAATATATGGTTGAAAATAATAGTTATTTATGTACCAAGTCAGTAAAGTGATTCTTTATCGAACGAGTCTGAGATTATGAGCCGAGCGAGCTAGCGAGCGAGGCGAGTAACAGGCGAGTTCGATAAAGACACTTTATTGACGTGGTGCATACAAAATTTTATCGCCAACCGTAAAAATGTATAATTGATAAAAATAACTTCCATTATTTTCTATAAATAACTCGCGACAAAACTTTTACTGTTGGAGCTGTGACAGGAACAAACGATTTTTGTCTAATGTCATACAGTCATGGTTATGTTGATTAAAAATGTATAATTGAAAAAAATAACTTAGCACATTTTATAATGACAAAGTAAACAGAGAACAATGAAACAGAAACAAAGTACAGAAAAATAACAGCGAATACAAAACAAATCTACTTATTGTTTGTCATATTAAACGTGAACGTACACCCTGACGCATTATAAAAATTAATTCCTGAAGTCGAAGGAGTTTCAATTGAAAATATTTGAGGATTATTATCCGTGCTAATAATTTGTGGATCTTCAGTAGAATTATCATTGGTAATAACTATGTTGTTAGTTTGACCTTCACCTAAAATCGTCTTTGCGATTTTCGTTTTATTGAGCACAGATTCCTCAACATAGGACTCTGCAATCGTGTCGCTTTTCCACCCTCCGTGGCGTTTTAAATTTTCCTTACTGCCGCCTGCATTGGCAAAGAGAGTGGCGGACGTTCGACGAAAACAATGTCCCGTATAAAGTGATGGTTCTGGTAAATGTAGATAGTTGGCAATTTTGCTTGGTACACTTCCAAAAGTATGGATTCCAATTGGCTGGACTGTGCATTTGCCATTTCTATAAGTTAGGAAAAATCGGTCGTGGGGCGTGTGCTTAGGACACAGAGCTAAATATTTGTTAAATAATTCTATGGATTTTACTTTTCCTTCAAACTCTGAAGTGATCACAAATAATCGAGGCCTGTTGGTCTTTGTTTTAGTTATTGAACAACCAGAAGTGTTTCTTTGTGCTCTATGTCACTTACTTTTAAATTTAGAAGTTCTTCATTACGTAAAGCCCCAGCAATGCCAAACACAACAGAAATCTAAAATAATTACTACATTCATACCAAATTGGTTTTGAAAAGTTTGCATAAATTAGCTTCATCATCAAGTAGATTTCATCCGGTGCATTTAATAAAAATGTAAGTATTTCTTCTTTTGAAAGAGTTTTGGACTTTTTTGGAATATGATTTCTTCCTTTTTGTTTTAAAAAAGCAGTAAGTTTTTTATATTTACTAATGTCAACGTCATTTTTTGCTGAAAGGGTTGCTTTCACCATGGAATAATACGACCACATCGAAGAAGGAGAATACTCTTTCGATAAATCGGAAAAATACGCCAGTAAAACGTTTTCACTATATTTTTTAATTTCGTGTTTTTTGCACCACTCCATGAATATGTCATACTGGCGATTGTATTTTTCGACTCATTTTTGGGTAGATTTCGAAAGACTATTTGCGATCATCAATATCCCAAGATCGCTTAGTTGGGTTAGCAATGATGTCTATCGAGTATGACACATTAAGCAAAATTGATTATGAATCTCTCATTAAGGATTTTGCAGAAGTGAAGGCTCGCAAAGTTATTTTTTCGTAAGTACAAATAGATATGCGGTATTTAGATTTTCTACAAAATAAATACTTAGTATATTTAAAAATTGTTGGTATTTTTTTCCTAGTTCATACACTTCAATTGTGGTAGGAATTTGGGAGGGGGTGGGGGGCAAAATGGGAACTTGCCCGGTCAAAATGTTTTTTTCCGTGGCTCTGCTTAAAGCAAAAGTCGTCAAGCGAAAGAAGATTGCTGAACTGCCTGAATCTGGTGAATCTGATGACAGCGATGTTATTGTCTATGCAGAATCTGGCGAAAGCCTTTCCATTGAAGGATCAGATACAGAAGACTTTGTTTCACCACATAAAGACAACATAAACTGCAACAGTTGGGTTTTAGTTGTGTACAAAACGAAGTAGCGTAAAAAACATTTTATCTGACAAGTGACGGAGGTTACAGGAGAGAATGAGTATATGGTTGGGTTTCTTAGAAAATATAAGAATGTTTATGTTTGGTCATCTCACTTGGTGATGTAAATTCAGTTGAAATTAATCATATTATTGCTATGTTGCCGGAACCTACTGAAACACGTCGGTGTTCCTTCGTATTTAATGTTAGATTTGATCACTATAACATGTAATATTTAGAAAAAATGTATTTTGTACCTGTATTTTTTATAAAATGTATTAACAAAGTTTTCTTTATTTTGTCATAATTTTGTAGTTTCAGCTCTAAGGATGTACCCAGCGAAAAGTTCGTAACTTCCGCATTTTTTCTTCAAAAATCCAAAATTTATTTTAGAGTACCTGTAATACGTGTCTTTACACATACCCCACACTTTTTTACATGGAGAGCAAGTTGCTTTGCCAGTGCAGTTTTACACTTCCCCCTCAATGAGACAAATGTAAAACTCAACGTTTGAAAAAAAAAACATTTTTCCCTGGCATTGTTTTTATAGTAAATAATTTTCTAATAATGTAAATTACAGTAAAACACATCAAAGTTTATTATGGTAATAAAAGTTTTTGGAAGAAAATCTCACCGGTGATAACAAATGTGCTTAAAGTTAAACCAATAAATTCGGATTCACACTTGCCCCGGTCCATACTACTTATACAATACGCACATTCATAAATCTACTTCAAAAATCCCATATAAATGAGTTTTCAGGCAAACTCCACAAATTCCAAATATTTTAAATAAACCGAGGGATAAGCGCAATTACTCAGACTTAACACAAGAAATCACCTCCAAACTACAAAAAGTTAGAGAAGTCGCAAAGGAAAGTAAACAAAAACCAAAAAATAAAAACAAGGAAAATTACGACAAAAAACATAACCGACAATATGAATTCAAGGAAAATGAACTAGTTTTGTTACACAACGTATAAGCTAAATATACTAGTAAACAACTAAAGCCCGAATTTCTAGGACCCTACACAAAGTTATTCACATTCATGCTAACGAAACTGGATCACTACAAATAACAAAAAACAAACTTCCAACATACCATTTTAACTTTCTGAAACCTTATGTTTCAGAACACCATAACGCCTCTCAAAACAAAAACAGTAACGATGAAGCTTCCCACTCTTCTGTTTCACCACCTGGCGCATTCGTATCACATAACTCCTATAAACTCATTCAGTGGTCTTTTATACCAACACCTCGGCAAAACCCAAATAAGCAATCAACATTTTGTGCTTCCCAGCTACTATAATCTCACTCAGTTGAAAAACCAAATTGTTTCTGCACATTCATTTGAACTATAAAACACTTGTACTCTGTTCAAATTTCTCTAAGAAGAGGCTAGAACTTCATTGTATGAGTCAATTAAAATATTTAGAGAATAAATTAAACACTATCAAAGACGATTACGCTGTACTTGCCCATACCCATTCCGGTTCTAGGAAAAAGCGTGGATTAATAAATGGCATCGGTGACGGACTTAAATGGCTTTTTGGTGTTCCCGACGGAGACGACGCTCAATACTATACAGACTCAATTAATTCATTAGTAGCTAGCCAAAAACAAACGCACACAATTATGCAATAGCAAGTTAGGGTTATTTCCTCGACAATTAATAATTTTAATAACTCCCTCCGTGAATTTAACAGAAATGCGGATACAATGAATACAAATTTTGAGAAATTCAACAAATTCATTGCTATCACGGTTTCCAACGAAGAAATGCCAAGCTTAGAAGTTAACATTACTGCACACATTCTAACCTTAGTCGAAATAACTGATGAGTTACACCTGACCACACGAAATTACGTAAATGCCCTCACTTTAATCAAAGACAGTATTATTGGTTTAAAAAATCACAAGATCTTTTAAAAGAACTAGAGATTATCGCAACCAAACATACCCTGCCTCTAACACTCGCCTTAGAAAATTGCTATACTTACTTCAACTTACTCCAAGTTTCATCTTTTATCAAAAAAAAAACCTTCTTGTAATAACTTTTGACATTCCATTGACGACAGACGTCCTAACAGAAATGCTTTTCAACTATACTCCTATGTCGAACTTACAAAAACGTACCTCCTAATTTCTATTACAAGAACGGTATTCTCAATGTTAAATAATTTAAATGATTGTATCGAACACACGCTTGGACAATGGCTCTGTAGATGAATCTCGACTACTAAAAGAACAGACCAGCATGTTTGCGAGGTAGTTATTCTCAAAACTCACTAGAGACACTCCAAAAAATTGTAATGTTAAACCATCTACGCTGATATGGAAATATGGCATCAGACCACAAAGAACCAATGGCTCTATGTAACAACAAAACCCACAACCCTAAACATCGTCTGTCAAGGTTCAATTAACTACGAAGAAACAATCAACAAAGTTGGATTACTAGACATAGACAACGGCTGCAAGGCGTATACTGACCTTACAGTTCTCATTAGTCACTCGCAAAAAGGTAACCGAAATGTCACGAACAAAATTCCACTAACGGACATCGCTGAAGACGATTGCTGTGTCAAAGCTCGCGAAAACATTACCCTAGAGCAGTGAAATTAGATCAAATAAAACTTACCAGTTTCAACTTATAGATGAGCTACATTTTGCCAAACAGAAACTAAATCAATTGGATGAACTCCTACGACAACAATTACACAAACCTTTTATTATCAAACACACCAATAGGTTTTCGTCAATCTTAGCCCTAACAGGAGGCCCTGTACTTCTAACAATGCTTTATAATTTTTACAAATGGATTGGACTTTTTCAAATCCTTCGAAGATATTTATGCTGCACCAAGGAAACAAAAGATCCAGATTCAAAATTAAAGGCGATTTGTTTACCCTGTATCAACATTTATAATCAATCGCATAAAGTAAAAAATACTTCCGACGTAGTTGAGTTGGAGGAACCACTCAGAATTATATCATCTCCATCGCCAAAACCGACATCGCGGCGTTCCACCTGATCCATGGAACTATCATCTAAACAGACTTCTTTCAAAATTATCCAAGACTTAGTATATAAATTCTTTACGTATATTAATTATATTTTTACATTTTATCTAGATTAAGCATTTAACCAAATTATTAATGCCTCTAACGAAATTTTGAACTTAATTAATAAAAGGTCCAAAATTTTATCCACCCCAGTGGTGTCGCATGGCTATTAGAAGTCATTTTAGATACGCACTACAGCAGAAACAGAACACAAAGAAACTACTTGGGTAATCATCTAAATATCACACGTATGTATGACATGTATAAGGAGGAATGTACAGTACGTAATGTTCCGAAAAAAAAATTGGGAAGCAATGGTTGTATTCGGAAATTTTCAGTGCAGAGTTTAACCTGTCGTTTAAACCTCCAAATAAAGACACATGTGATGCTTGTGATGCATTTCTTGTACAAGTAAAACAAACTACTAATTTACAATAACGCGAGAATCTCCAGCAAGGGTATGACAACTATTTAATAGAAGCTACAAAGCGATATGAACTCAAGAAAGTTGATAAGCAGAATTCTGAAAAAAAGTAGTGATGATTGCTCTACAGAAATACCTTCCATGTCCCATGCTGTCTAACGCACAAAGTTTTTATAGTCTAAAACTATGGTGCTTTAATTATTGCATGTATCATTCAACACAAAAAATGGTTAATTGTTTGATGTGGGATTATTGCAGGGAAGGGTGGAAATTAAATGACATCATCTATGTTACAATATTTTACCTCTTTAAATGATCCCAAAGTAACAGAATTTACATTCTGGAGTGGCAACTGCCCTTCTCAAAATCGCAATGTTCAAATGATTATGTTACCTTTTTATTATGTCCCGTAATCCACAAATAAAGATAATTGAACATAAATTCTTGTTACAAGGCCACACTCATATGGAAGTGGATAGCATGCGTGCCATGATCGAATCACCCAACGTAAATCAGGCTGTAGTTTGGTGTACGTTGGCAGTTGGTAGAACCTATGGCCATACCGAGGAATTGTTTACGTAGGCAGATATTAAATTTATGGCGAGATCCAAATTTCAGGCAAATGAATCTACGCTGTCTAATGTAATAAGTAATAAGATACTCTAGTCCATGGACGTATCAAATATAACAAAATTATATTTCAGCACTGGAAAGATTATCTCTGCTTGAGTATGGAGCAAGTGGGAATAGAGGAAAGAAACGAAGCTATCACAAGGAAACACGTGGATGAAGACAGTGTGCCATGGATTACTGTGTTTGTGGATGGTGGATGGAGCAAGCGAACGTATGAACATAATTATGATGCTAAATCTGGAGTGGTAAGTAAGAAAATTAGAATTGATAATTTTTTGGAAAGCACTATAAAGAGTAGTTATAATGCAGGGGGATAAAAACCATGATTTAAATCAACTGAAAAATGCTTCTGCTGTAGTTCCTTGTGTTGTTTATTGTTAATTTGCCAGATACAGGGTGTCTCAGGAAGTAATGTCAATATTGCAGGAGTAGGTAGTATATTCACTTTTTAGCAAACAATGTTATATTGACATAGGTTCAATTTCCAAGGGTTACCGGGATATCAAAATTTTCCCAAATATCTCAATTGCATTCTGGTGCATTTGTCAATTGTTCATTGTAAACAGTCTTTTGTTAGCACTTACAATTTACAGTTTGCGTATTCTGCTTTGAAAAAGTACCGTAACATTTTTCAAAAGAGGAATATGTAGATACGATTTTTGTTATGGTCTTTGCAATAAATTGTTGTTTTTACTTACTTGGTTGATTTAAATCATCTCGGCCCTGTATATAAGTACGTTGTTGTGCAACTAATGTATAACTACTTAATTGATATTTATATACCTATGTTTGTCTATAAAAAAACACATTTTTAGTCAGTTATTATTGGTGCATACAACAAAAAAGTTTTGTTTTTGGGAATTCGTAACAAGTACTGTTCTATTTGTGCAAGAGCATCTAAAAAGGGTGTAGATGCAAGCGAACAAACATGCTTGTTTTAAAAACAGGCAAGGTAGTTCAACTGCTATGGAGGCTGATATTCTTGTAGAAGGCTTCCGATTGAGTGAACAAATGTATAAAATTCGTTATAAGCAAGTTGTGGCCGACGGTGCTTGAAGTGTCTATGCCAGACTTAGAGAATCCTTTACGGCAGATCGATATCTAAAGTAGAGTGCACCAATCACATGGTGCAAAATTATGGGAAAGTCTTACATAGTCTTCCTAACAATACATCGCGGTGCGGTGTACAGATCGTAATAATGTTGGATCTACGTTTCTTACGTGCCTTAACGCCCATACCTTGTTTACAGTTTTATTCGAATTCAAATGTTTCGCCAAAAATTAAGAAGCCACCTTCGATTAAGACGAAAATACCGAAATTCAAAGTAGGTAAATTTAAATTAATAACTAATTTTGTGTTAGACATCTACGTATTCAATTTAAAAATAATCGCAACTTATTTCTCTACTACAGAATTTTATTGTTTAAAAATTTTGTTTGTTAGAACGCCCTAAAACTAAGCATTGTTTATGGATATGCCACTTTCCTCCCAAATGTCGCTTCAGAAAACGTTAAACAAAAGTAGGAAGGAGCCAATCAAGGCAAAGAAAACAATTAGACGAAGGGTGGGTACTTTAATATAATAATAGAGCTGTTTAAATTTACTTCATTTATTAGCAGTGATGATATCGTTTATTTTCGTCATTACAAGCTAAGACACTGTTACAATTTTCCAGCTTTTCGTTTCAAATTGTCTCGTTTCCTCTTATCAATCGACATTTCTGGTTGATTGATAAGCTAAATGTTTTTTGTAAAAGAGGTTTCCTCTCATGTTACTGTGGTTGTTACCCTACATTTAAAACGTTGCTATTTTTGTGAATTATCATCCTGCTTATGTCATTTTTAAGTAGTTTTAGGGATTGATTGTTCCTGAATCAATTGCCTTACCTTAAGGTAGTGAGATAGTGAGTTTTATTTATAGTCACGTCTTCTTAAGTATATTGCATGTTGACATTCTTTTGGGAACGATGCCTGGTTTTTTAGTTGTGGTTATATCCTCATCTATTTTGGTATTTTCTTCGAAATTTTCTGTTTAATTACAAGACAATCTCACGATCCTTTATCTGGTTATCCAGTATCCTTCTTATTCCTTCTTCTGTGTTGTCTTTCCCATTTTACTTGATTAATTCATTTCATTATTTTCCCTTTTCTTATTTTGTAAGATTTTCTTTTATTCGTGGTTCTGACTGCTTTTGCTTACTTTATTTCCATTGTGCCGGCGCTTAAATTTCCATCTTTAAGCGATGCCTGGTTATTTAGTCCAATTGCTTGTCTTTATTGTCGTTTAAAAGTAATTCTTTCGGGTTTTCCGAGTCTATTATTCTTATATTCTCTTGTTGTGTTTTCCAATTTACCATAACTTATTAGTATTGATTTTAAATGCATTCCTTAGTGAAATTTCTGACTATTAGTTATGCAGCTTGATTTGCATAAGTGTCATTGGGATAGAGACTCCTGGTATTACTATATTGAGCCTGCGCAGTAGTTCTTCCTGTGAGGTGTCGTGAATTTTTGACTCGAGTTCGCTCTCTTTGACGGCAGAAATTCCGGTGGAATACACCTTTGGGCTCTTGGCTGAAAATAATTATTTTTACGTTTCATATTTTAATGAACGTATTTGTTTAATCATTCCGATGTTTGGAAGTTCTTGCTGTTATGTTTATTAACAGTTTATTCATTGTTTCGCACTATTAGTGGTGCGTTATTCTTTTTTAAATTTTCTTTAATCTCCATTTTCTTATGGAATTGGAATTTTCAGCGCCTAATTGCACCTATCTTAAATTTATATGGTGGTAATTGGATGTATTTTCCGTCTGGAAGAGCTTTGTGTATTTTTCCTGGATGGAATTTTTAATTTCCTTTGGAAATTAACTTTTTGTTAATTTTGAAACACGTGGAGGGACGCCATTTTCCTATGCCGTTTAGAGGTCATTCAACCACATTTCCACTTGAATAGTACCTCAAGTGTTGCTGTAATTCCAGAATTTCATGGTCCATTATCAAGGAAGGTTTAATGAGATAAGTGTTTGTTAATTTTTTTGTAATTGATAAAATTTTACTTATATTCAGATTAAATGCCTCACAGGTGTGTCCACCTGTTAGTTTTTTTTTTAAATTTTAATGCTTAAATAAATTTTGTATTTTGTAAAAATTATGGTAGAATAATTCAATCATGAATTAGATTCTTTATTAAATTTTATTTATAAATTTTGCTTTTTATTATCTACTAATTCATGAATGAATTATTAATATTTTTGATATTTAACCTTAAATTTGTATTTTTAAGTACATTTAACTTTGTGTAATTATTTATCAAGTCTTAATCCATTTTCTACTCAACATTTAATTGTTTTTTTAATTAATTGGAATCCTGGCCTTGCGCCGAACTGAGTCCGAAAAAATAAATTGTTCGAATATTAATTAGGCTTTTATTATCCTTTTGATAAGTTTTCGTAGCAACACAATACATTAATTACTGTTTTACTTTTAAATTTTGTTACATAACAGAAATTTAATCAAATCACTTATAGAAAAAGAGGTCAGCGCTGGACATCACCATATCAACAAGTTGGCATTCAAAGATTTCAATTTGGTGAGGTACGTGGCGAAGAAAAACCCAACCATATCGAAGAAATTTTCGGGGATTAAAAAAAAACCCTCTGCTAGTTGCATTTAAAGACACTTCATTCAATTTTTGTTCAGGGCGGGGAGAATTTTCTACAGGAAATTATAAGCTTTTAGAATTAAGAGACTAAAATTCTGAAATATAAAATTGATTGGAGGGCTTTTTATGCAGTACCTCGCAGTAAGAAGAAAAAACTTACCAAGAAAAATTTGCAATGTCTAAGAAATTTATTTTTGCTTGATGTACGTAACAGTTTTAATAATAATTTCTTTAAAATTTATAGATTTTGCACAAATTAAAAACACAAAACTCGTACACTTTCTACGTTTTTTGTTTTCTAAGACTTAGGGTAAAGTAGGTGAAATTGTACCGCCGGGCAAATCGTACCACTGCATTATTTTAAATTCGGTGGCGCGAATCTGCCATCTAGCAGTTACATTATACACCTAAAGATAGTTACCAAACGCAAATAAGAAAAATACCCGCCTCCGAGGACAGTAGTGATTTTTAAAAAAGATTTGTAACTCCAGGCTTGTGTGCTATAGTTTTCAGCAAGTGTTCATACGTGAATTATACAATACTAGGTAAGTTTATTATTAAATTATTGCTATCTGCAGAAATATACAACTATTTAGAAAACTTTTAACCGCGAACCATCTATTTAACCTCAAATTTGTGTTGAATAAACTTAAAACTTTAAGAAGCAATTAGGTTGGGTAAATTGTACCAGCAGATGGTTGGTTAAATCGTACCGGTACAATTTACCCTTCTGTTTAAATCAGAAGCCTAATTCCTTTGATTCTCATTTAGGCATGAATACAACAAAAAGAAAATATGGAAATTGGACGTCCAAAGATATGGAAAATGCTATTACAGCTTATAGAAACGGACAGTGCGGCTTAAATGAATCTTGTAGAAATTTTGGCATACCAAAACCGACATTAAAAAGACATCTACTTACTATCCAAAAATAAACGTGCAAATGAGTCGGTCCAAAGTTTTGGTCGAACTACAACACTACCTGCACATGTCGAAGAAACCCTTGTTAAACATATTCTTAAACTAGAAGAGCGTTTATTTAGAATTAGAATATCTGATGTCAGAAAGTTGGCTTATCAGATAGCTGTTCGAAATTCTCTTAAGCATAATTTTAATTCCGAGAAGCAAATGGCCGGGAAAGATTGGTATTATGCATTTTTAAAACGTCATCCAAATCTAAGTTTACGGCAACCCGAGTCAACTTCTATTGCCAGAGCAAAAGGTTTCAATAAGACTTGTGTTTATGAATTTTTCGACATTCTGGGGAAATTGTGTGATTCACACAAACTAGATGCTACTAATAGTATATTGCGTCATAAGGGAAGATATAGGCATATTTCATCCCGAAGATTTTTGCTGCACGAGCGAACGTAGTGAGCGAGGGCAGCAAAAGCTAAGGGATGAAATATGCCGTTAGATTCCCGTAGGGCACAAGTTATTTTTCCGCATCCATGAGAAGTTCGTATTAAATAAAAATAGTTATAATATAATACGTACCTATGTTTTTGACATATAACCTCAAATTACACATGTCAAATTTGCGTATTAAAAATAATTTCTATAATGAATTTATGTAAAAAATAATCGTATTTGCTTGAATTTTAAAAAATAATTACACTTATCAATCACTCAAATGAAGATTTTTGTATAATCAAATAATAATTTTGATTCTAAATTCTATCGGTAGATGTCACGTCGATAGCATGCACGGTAAAAACCCGCAAATGTTCATATCATCCCGCTTTTTCATATTTACCCGCCATCCGCCATTGTTAACCTCAAATGAGATAAATAATCTGTCAATTACATACCATGGATACGGAAAAATTTATAATGTTGACGAGTCGGGCTATAGCACAGTTCAAAAGAAAAACAGAAAAATTGTAGCGCAAAAAGGTAAAAATCAAATCGGTGCTTTGGCAAGTGGAGAACGAGGTACTAACACAACGGTGGTTTGCTGCATTAGCGCCGCTGGAGTTTACGTACCTGCGATGATAATATTTAAGAGAAAACGACATCGTGATCAACTGAAGGTGGGTGATCCACCAGGTAGTACAGTTGAAAGTTCTGATACCGGATATATTAATTCGGATCTGTTTGTGAAGTGTATTTAAGGAACACCATTTTGCAGCTTCTGAAAACCTTACGGACAATGAAAATAAAAGAAAAAAAACCTGAAAATATGCCGGAAGAACATACATGTAACACTGAAGGCGGAAATGATCGTGAGGAATTAAATGTGTCTATCGAACAAATTTACCCTATACCAAAACTCCTAACTCAACTAGCAACAAAACGTATTCGAAAAGGTTCTCAGCCAGCTACGGTATTAACAAGTTCTCCATACAAAGAAAGTTTAGAAAAATCGACAAAAACAAACGACTAAAACGAATACGAAACTTAACAGTGTTAAATTGAAGAATGCTAAAAAACGACTGGTGGCATCAGATACCACATTAAAGGAAACTAAAGAGGTTAGATCAGATTTCGTACAAAGTTTACCATCTACATCACAAAATATACCAGATATAATTGTAAATGAAACTGACTGGTACTGTGGAATATGTGAAGAAGTTTCTTTGGAAGATATGATTCAATGCTGCAATAAAAAATGCAACAAATGGTTTCATGAAAGATGTGCCACTGTAAACTCTAGAAAGAAGTTTTTATGCGTTTTTTGCACATCATAAAAATTGTAAATAGCTATGTTCCCCGGTTCAGTCAATTAGTTTACTGTTAAACATTTCGACAAAAAAATGTTTCTTTTTATTTCTTAGTTAAAAAATTATAATAAATAAATAATAGTATATTATAGACCAAGGTAGAGAAGACATTTTTCTCAGCCGAGCAGTATTATTTCCCGACATGCGAAGCATGGAGGGAAATAAGTTGTGAGGCTGAGAAAAGTCTTCTCTACCGTGGTTTATATACTATTTTTTTCACTACTAGCACCTTTATTCCTTTTAATTAATCATTTTTACATAAATAAAAAATAAAATGACAGATGCGTATATTTATTTCTAAATATCCACAAAAATCAAATAGCCTTGCTTGAAAACAAGGGGAGAGGTTAATTTCAATTGACATTTGGGTAAAACATATTTAAAATAGGCACCTGAGCGCATAGCAATTGTTTTTATTATTAACCAGTAGTCAATAATAAAAAATTATTTACCACTAGGAGAGAAATTCATCTTCTGGGCTCGAAAATAAGGTCAATAATGACATCTTCTAATACTAGTAGTGAAAAAAATGTGTTAAATATATCTGTAGTTTTAAAAATCCAATAAAAATGTTTTCATAGACGTTTTCTTCTTCGTGTTCACAGAAATTGTGGAAAATAAACACTAACATGTTAGTATCAATGATTTTTTATCTTTATTTCCGATATAGGTACAATTAAGCCATCCGGTGGTCCAATTTAACAAACCGGTTGGGTAAAATGTACCAGTAGCAGTCAATTTTTATTTTAAGATTATGCTGTTCTGATCTATGGTTTTTTAGATTTAAGTTCGCGTATAATACAGAGATATGTATAGATTATGTTGGTTGCTGAATACTTATTTTAAAAGACATCTCTTACGAAGGCGTTTTCTGAGCGATTTTATAAAACAGGTACAATTTTCCCAACTACAACACCCTATATACTTATACAGGGTGTTCCGTATCGTTATGTTCAAATTTTGGGAGCATAAAATAGACTTAATTCTAAGACTAAAAAACCCAAAAGTGGTAGGTCTTTATTCGTTCTGAAGTTACAGGCCTTTGAAATCATAAACCATAAATAATCTAGGTAGCCATGCAACAGGCCCAACATCACCAACCACCAATCCATCGTGGATAATTGTTGTTCATGAAATTCCGGACTGCAATTCCGAAATGTGCTAGTGCACCATCCATTTGCTACCACATGTCTCTTCTTATGATCAGTCGTAGTCACCTTGATTTTCAAAACTTATTTATTTCAATTACGATAAGCTCGAACTCGACTCGGACGGACGTGCCGCGAAGCGCTCCGTGTAAAATCTGTTTTATGATGGGTTACACTACAAGATCAACTGATCAAAGTGCAATAATTAATTTTTTAAATAGTGAAGAATTCAAGGAAGCAATAGGTGGCTTAATTCAAGAAAAAATGTCTCCTCTAAAAGAAGAAATTTCTAAATTAAATACCGAAATTTCAGTTTTACGTAAATCTAACATAGACTTAATTCGACTTCTGACAAAAGACGTTGATGCTGTAAATTACGATACTAAGGAAATTACCAATAATGAGTGTCCTGTACAGAAATTTGGACATAAAAGTTACAGTGAAATTGTTAATAGTGCCAGTAGTGATGCAAGGTCGGACAGTTTTGATAACGTTCTCGGTCAAACTAACTCAAGGTGTGTTACTATCAATGAAAATGCTCTAGCAAAGTCCCGTGCGATACAGCCAACATCAACATCTGGCAAGAATAAAAGAAATCAAAACAAACAATCCTCGATACAGTCAAAGAAAGGACAATCAAATTCAAATTTTTCAAAAACTGATAATAGTGAAGAGTATGGCTCCAGTAGTGGTTTTATGGACGTAAAAAATAAGAAAAAAAGTGTTAGAGGAAACAATACAGCCTGTCAACTTGAGGCAGTCGAAAATCGCAAATGGATTTTCGTTTCTCAGTTAAAACCCGATACTTCAGAAAATGATTTAACATCTTATCTAAAGGGAAAAGGAATTGACGTAAAATCGTGCAACAGATTAAACATAAAATCTGATAGCATTGCTGCGTTCAAAATTGCGGTATCAGAAATTGACGAAGATAAAGTGTTCGATGGAAACTTATGGCACATAAACACAATTGTTCGTACTTTTAGAAATTTTCGGAGAAGGGCCTCTGGGGACGAAGAAAAAAAGATATAATTGAGATGCGAGCACCAACCTCCTTCAATAATCACGAATGCATCCCTAACTTTTTAGATGTACACTCGTTAGTTAATTCTAAAAAAAGTTTGTATAACAAATTTAGTGGACTGAATTTTAAAGATTCGGTAAGTTTGTTTCATATTAATATACAGAGTTTGGCCAATAAACTGGACAAACTGGCATTATTTTTAGAAGATTATCCATTTAACATTGTTTGTATATCTGAACATTGGCAACGTGAAGATATTTTGGTCCGTTTAAACGTTCCGGGGTATCTCAAAGTAGCTTCTTTTTGCAGGAAAAATAAAAAATGCGGAGGAGTGGCTATATATTTAAAAGATAGTTTTAAGGTGCACTTTTTAAACTTAAATTTGGACGTTTACAATCAGGAACTTCATTCCGAATTTTGTGGAGTCGAAATTCCTATACTTAAGATTGTAATTATTACCGTGTATAGATCGAGCAGTAAAGGTAATATCGAAATATTTTTTAAAAATATAAAAGGCATATTAGATAAGTTTTCGGATTATGATGGAAGGGTCATTTTTGCGGGTGACTTTAACTTTCACTTTACAGAAAATTATTTGTCTGTAAATGATTTTATTTGTCTGATGAAATCATATGGGTTTTTACCAACAATCCATGAATTTACTAGAATCTCACGTCAAAAATCAAGTTGTCTAGATAATATCATTACAAATCTAGATAATCGATTCTTTCAATGTGGCGTACTTGATCCTTGTTTATCATGCAGGCCAATACATGGCAATAGATAGTAAACTCAAAAACATATCACAAAGTAGTTATAATAGAGTTATTACCGCCTCAGGCCTTAAAAAATTAAATGCAGCATTATCTGAAATAGATTGGAATATTTTCAGTACAAGTAAGGATGTTGACTTTCTGGCTTCTTTATTAGTAAAATCTTATAAAGATCTCATTGAAAAATATTTTCCTATAAAGCGAGTTAACTGCTCGAGTAAAACCCAACCAGTTAATTGGTTTAATAACGAGCTAAAGTCGAAAAGGGATGTTCTTATGAACATTAAACTGGTATGCGATGTGACAAAAGATCCAGGTGATATAAATGTTTACAAATTGCTTAGAAAAGATTACAATCGTCAGATTAAGATGACGAAGAAGTTAGCCTATGATAATTTTATCTTGTCTGCAGAAAATAAATCTAAAGCTTGTTGGAAGCTAATTAATTTTGAAAGAAATTATAATCGCGTTAATGGTAAAACACTACCAGAAAATTTAAGTTCAGAGGATTTCAATAATTTTTTTGTAAACATTCCTGAACAATTGATTAAATCCTTACCGAACGTTTCTGACAATGATTTCTTACGTTTTCGTGATTTTCCTTCGCCGTCTTCATCTTTTTTCCTGAAGCCTACTACGATCGAGGAAGTGAAAGAAGTTATTGCATCATTAAATAACTCCGGTTGCTTTGACGTGTACAATCTAAACAGCAAAATCATAAGAAGTACGTGCAACATAGCTCTGGACCCGCTGACTCTACTGATTAATCAAATCTTTATTTCGGGAAAATTCCCCTCGGCTTTTAAATATACAAAGGTTATTCCGCTCCATAAAAAAGGGGATAATTCAGTAATGGACAATTATCGTCCAATATCTATTATCTGCATTTTTTCTAAAATTATCGAAAAAATCCTAAAAGACAGACTTACTCGGTACTTTGATAAACACAACTATTTCAATGACGGACAATTTGGGTTTAGAACTAACCGTTCTACGTCCGGGGCATTAGTGAAAGTTGTAGCAAAGACCATTGAAGGACTTGAGAAAGGTAATCATACTGGCATCACTCTTTGCGATCTATCAAAGGCATTTGACTGTGTTTCTCATGACATTCTTCTTGAAAAGCTCAGTTACTACGGTATAAGGGGTACTACTTTAGCTCTTATCAATTCGTATTTATCAGATCGTTTTCAGGCCGTGTTTCTCAATAACTCTAAATCCAACTTTAAAAGTATTAAGTACGGCGTACCACAAGGGTCTGTTTTAGGACCCTTGCTATTTATAATTTATATAAATGATTTATGCAGTTACATGTTACCCCATGAGGCGATCTTATTTGCAGATGACACCACTTTAGTTTTCTCCGATAAGGACTACAACACATTTATCACCCTAGCCAACGAAATTGAAGAAAAAGCACAATATTGGTTTACGGGCAATAGATTGAAACTCAACACTGATAAATCACAACGTTTATGTGTGTCTACACGAGATCCAAACCAACAAAACCAAGTTGTCAAGTTGCTAGGCTTCACAATAGATAACAAACTAAACTGGTCAGGTCACATTGAACAGTTGAAATCAAAATTAAGTAGTACTCTATTTTTATTACGTCAACTCAGGCACATCACAAATTTTGAGACGCTTAGAACAGTATATTTTTCTCTGTTTCACTCGCATTTGGCATACGGTATTTTACTCTGGGGTAATTCTCAATTTTCCAATGCAGCTTTTAAGTTACAGAAAAAAGCGATTAGAATTATATCGAATGTAAATTCTAGTGAATCATGTCGAAATTTGTTTATTAAACACAAGATAATGACCCTTCCATCTTTGTATATCTATAATGTTTTATTAGAAATTCACAAGAAATTACCTTCACTTATCACGCAGGCTGATGTCCATGATTATAATACAAGGAATGCCGCTTTTATAAGAACCTCACAGCTTAGACTGACAAAATCTAAGAAAAATACTATAGATTATAAACTCTATAATCTCTTGCCTACGGATTTGAAAAAGCTGACTTTATATTGTTTCAAAAAAATCTTAAAGCATTATTTTCTGCAAAAGAGGTTTTATTCTGTCGATGAATATATAGAAGATAGAAGCCATGGCTCAAATTCAGGCCTATAAGCTGAATCTTTAAAATTAAGTCCAAACATTTCTGTGTACTTTTAATATGTATTGTTTGTCTTGTTTGTATAAAAAATTGTTGTATTTTACATTGCACATGCTTTAAGACTAGATATATTGTGGGACGTGCTATAAACATGTTTTTATATGTAGCATAGCTAAATAAAATTATTATTATTATTATTATTATACGAGAAAACAAGCGTCAAATAAGAATTGTCACTTCATCTATCGGCATACCAGCACAAGCTTGTAGGGGAAAGGCGGGCATAACGCATATTTATTTAGTCCGCTACATCGACTCAAGCAGCGAGAAGTTAGTAGCGAAGCTAGAAATGTGAGAACCTGCATGTGGGGTAAATTTCTTTAGTAAGTTATAAATTTGAGCTGGATCTAATGCAAGGTAAGAACAATTTTTATTAATTTAACTAAGATGGTATTATAGTTACAGCCCAGTATGGAGCTTAGGGTACACATGTTAATAATATTTCTTGACATATAATTTTTTTTTTTTTTTTTGTAAAAATTCACTTAACCTAAAATAACGTAGTGTGGGCAATATGGGATTTTGTTTTGCAGCCAACATGAATAAAAATGTTATGGGATTTAATTCGTACATTTCAGATGGTGTTTAACTACATAAAAAAAAGTAATAGGCAGAGCTGGCCAATAGAACGTATGCAACAAGCTGTTAAAGCCGTTATCAATGGTGAAATGGGATATTTAAAAGCATCCGTTCAATTTGGAGTTCCACAGACAACTTTAGAACGTTACGTAAAAAAACGTAGAGAAAATCCCGACAGTGTTGTCATGAAAACCATGGGAAGTAAAAAACCCGTGGTTAATTCCGACCAGGAAGAGGAGTTTGTTATTTATTTAAAAAGTATGGAAGAGAGACTTTTTGGTTTAACTATGCTAGAATGTAGAAAACTTGCTTTTCAACTAGCAGAACGAAATTGTTATGCACACCCCTACACTAAAAATGATCAACTTGCTGGAAAGGGATGGATGCATGGGTTTTTAAAACGCCATCGCGAATTGTCAATAAGAAAACCAGAAGCAACCTCGGTCGTACGTGCCATGGGTTTTAATAAAGTTGCTGTTTCTCGGTTTTTTAAACTACTAACAGAAACTGCCGAAAAATATAAACTTACACAGGACAAAATTTATAACGTTGACGAAACAGGGATTTCGGTCAATCCTAAGGGAACCTCTAAAATTTTAGCGACCAAAGGAAAACGACAAGTTGGGGTATTGACATCCGGTGAAAGGGGAGAAACGGTTACCGTAGAAATATGCTTTTCTGCGGCAGGAACTTACATGCGGATGCAGCAGGCGTTTCAGGAGGGACTAGTACCGGGGACATTGGTTGAATTAAATCAGAGAGGATTAATCGACATGAAAATATTTTTTAACTGGTTTAAGAAATTTGTGGAATTCTCAAAAGCTTCTAAGGAGTCCCCGGTACTACTTTTGTTGGATGGTCATGCATCTCATACGAAAAATTTAGATGTAATATGTTACGCTAGAGACCATGGCGTCATATTACTGTGCTTCCCACCTCATTGCACTTACCGCCTTTAAGCGTTGGATGTTGCATTAATGAAACCACTAAGTGTTTACTACGAAGACGAGGTGAGAAAATGGCTTAGGAGTAATCCTGGACGTGTAGTGACTCTTCAACAGATCACATCGTTATTTAGTGCTGCTTACCTAAGAGCAGCTTCAATGCGGACAGCCATAAATGGGTTCAGAAAAACTGGAGTTTGGCCTATTGACATGGGTGTTTTCTCTGATGCAGACTTTTTGCCCTCAGATACAACGGACATAAATGTTATCAATGGCGCCGTGACTGAAGAAGAAGAAGTCGTACTAACAGAAGTGGAAGCTCAAAAGGAACCTACAGAGGAAGCTACAACCCATAATACAGACAGGTCAATTAGGGAAACGACTCCCGAGCACGACTTTAATAATCCGCAACCTGGCAATTCTAAAGATATGGACACAAACTTTAAATTTGTTAGCCCAAAAGCGATTATACCAATTCCAACAGTTAGCAATACTACAAGAAGAGTATCCCGAAAAAGAGGGAAAACTGCAATATTAACGTCATCTCCGTACAAAACGGAGTTGGAAGAGGCTGCAGCTAACCAGACTAAGAAAATCAAAATTTCTCCAAAAGGCAAAGCTATTGTATAGAGAAAAATAACTGCTACGCAAGATATTTCGAAGAAGATAGTACCAAAAAAGAAAAATAACGTCACTAAAAAAAGAGACTTAGAAAACTCTTCGTCTGGCAGCGAAACAAGTGAGACTGAATGCCTTTATTGTACAGAATTTTATTCTCGATCAACCGAAGGATGGATTTCATGCTCTAAATGCTTCAAATGGGCTCATAATTCTTGCGCCGGTGTAGACAGTGACGACGATGACACAGTTCACGTCTGTTCGTTGTGTAAATAAAATATTGTTAGTTTATTGTAGGTATTTTAACATTGCCCCATTTTGCCCTATTAGGGGGGCAAAATGGGATCAACTATACTATTTTGAAAATGCCTTGTATTTTTCAATAAAAATATATTTTTTGATTTATTTTTGTGTTCCATACTAAAGCTTGATCCCTAATGAATGTATTTGTGATAGTACAGGTTTGTAACTTTTTATTTATAAATTTCACAGTCTTTCAAACCTTAAGTACCCCGTTTTGCCCGCCTTTCCCCTATTCAGCAAGGAGAAGGGCATTTTGAAAATATCATTAATTAAAAATTTGTGAAATAAGATAAGTTTTTAGTTGGTTTACGAACTTAAATCTGATTATTTATGGTTATTTCAAAGACCTGTAACTTCAGAACGAATAAAGATCGACCTACCACTTTTGTGTCTTTAGTCTTAGAATTACGTCTATTTTATGCTCCCAAAATTTGAACATAACGATACGGAACACCCTGTATACTGAGCTGCTGATTACCTTTGTTTGTTACGTTAGCTGCTGGTTACAGATTGTAAGTAAAGCGCCCGCCATACACCAGTTGATTTATTGGGAATCGTACGTCATGAGCTGTCAGATATCATTTAGTAAAGATTTCTTTTTGGATGATCCACCCAAACCACGATGCAGGCGTTGTTTAACGCTTTGCAAACTTTCAGTTTGAATTTATTGAAATTTGAAGATCCGACTACAATCCCTCCCGTTTTAGCGTTAACGCCATATTGCAAATATTTCCTTTCTACGTGGAAACCGACTTTGTTTTCAAGGGAACTAGCTGAAACTCGGACCATATGGCAAATCTACCCCGTAGAATGCGAAAACGAACACAAGAACGGCGTCGGAGGAACGGTGGCGTCGTTACGGGCGTCGCGACGTCGGCAAAAACAGGGCTTCGCGGGAAAAATTCCTGAACGGCCATTAGTACAGCCAGGGACGTTAAATGCTGGAAACACGCCAAGAAAGGACGGAGCTACGGCGAAAAAAAAACCGCAGCAACAAGGAAGTTTGTAAATGTAAAATATATCAAAAGGCTAGAAGCTGTTGTAAAAAAGGTGCAATATCACACAACAGCATTACAAATAATAATGTTCAGGGGTTACGTAAAGATTTACAGAATGGCCCGTACCATGTTTTTGGAAGACATGCCAATTGTAAGGACTATTACTGCCAAAAAGACAATGATACAGTACACACAGAATATTTGAAAGATACTGGTTTGTGACATCACACTATTTCTGCTGTAGATATTATAGTGAAGAAGGCTAAAGCTTTGGTTTCCTAGGAAGCGGTGCCGTCATTTAACGGCCGTAAAAATACGGTGGGTGACGTCAGAAAAACGGTGAAAAAATACGGCCGTCGCGAATTATTCCGAACTGTTATGTCTATTTTAACTGGACTATACATATACACAAGACACACCGCCAAAAAACGTTGCTGAACTGATTCGTACCGTACTGGCCCACCGCTTCAGATGAGACGGCACCGCTCTATTACGTTGTGTGTGCACTACCGCTCTTTTGGAAAACACTTCGCTTAAAAAACACGACACCGTTTTTCGTGACGTCACCCACCGTACTTTTACGGCCGCTAAATGACGGCACCGCTTCCTAGGAAACCAAAGCTTAACCATCTTATATACATACATACAGTGAGCACGTAAAGGTTGGAATAAATTCGATAAAATATTTATTGGGCAAGTAAGAAAATAATGCTCGGACACGTCGATTTTCTTTTTTAGATGCGCATTTTTTAGTATACGTATATTTTTTATTACGTCATCCCTGTTCGAGTTATGACGTCATCATCAGTTTTTTTAAATGGCAATACCCTCTTTTGATAGTATCATTTAAAAGAGCGCATTTTTCTGCGTATAGACGCCAAATTTTATGGTATGTTACATAACAATATTTTCGAGAAATTAGTACCACAATTGTTGCACCATTTTTTATTGACGGCGCATTAAATGCTGAAAAATATTTGAATTTTTTACAACAACAGATAATTCCCGCGCTTCTAGCACTATATCCAAATAATCAAAATCCCCAAATGCTGGGCGAATCAATATGGTACCAACAAGATGGCGCGTCACCACATCATTCACAGATTGTGCGTGATTATCTGAATCGCCAATAGATGGATATTGTCAAGAGGTGAATGATATGCAATTTCAACGTTTAATTTAATGGGTTTTAGTTGTATTTATTATTTCTTCTATTGTTATTTCATTACATTGTTATTAATTCTAAAACGTTTTTTTCGAAAATAGTGTTATGTAACATACCACAAAATTTGGCGTCTATACCCAGAAAAATGTGCTCTTTTAAATGGTATTATCAAAAGAGGGTGTTGCTATTTAAAAAAACTGATGATGACGTCATAACTCGAAGAGGGATGACGTAATAAAAAATATACGTATACTAAAAAATGCGCATCTAAAAAAGAAAATCGACGTGTCCGAGCATTATTTTCTTACTTGCCCAATAAAGATTTTATCGAATTTATTCCAACCTTTACGTGCTCACTGTATAATCGTACAAACAATAATTCAGAAAATTTTATGAATATTGTTTCTCGTTTTAATTCAGGCAAAATACTGGATTTAATTTCAAGGGGTTCTTTCCAGAATCTATGTCATTTAGCTGGGCTATGCTACAATGTAGGCATTGAATGGCATAGAGGATCCTGGAAACATTCTTTTGGTAACTATTAGCAAAGCATTTACATTTTTGCAATTTTTACTAGTGCTTACTTTTACCTTAGGTTCCAGTTCAGGTAAAATAACAAAAAAAACACATTGAAAAGGGATGCAGAGTAAACGGAACTGGTCAAAGTGGGGAATTTTGCAAAGCAAAATTAGAAATAGACTTACAACATCACGAGCAGGAAAACTGGCTTATATTAAATTTAATTTGGCAGCTATAAGTGAAGAAAAATCACAATCTACAGCAAATTTAAATTTTTCCAGTGACGAAGTTATTATGGACATTAGTTCTCCTGTTGAAGACATTCCAATATCGGATGACGCTGAGATGAACATTCCATTAGCAAAATTATGCCAATAGCTTGTTTTTTAATATCGCGTACATAGTTTTTAAGTTTTGTATAGCGCTTTCTTAATAAGTTCTAGTTATTTATTATTTTCCTCTTTCCTGTACGTATGGAGTAATGATTTGTTTTTATTGAAGCGTAAATATATAAAATGAAATAATTGTTAAAATTGTAAATTAATATGCATTTATTAAACACCAAACAAAAGGGTTGATGGTAATATGATACTTGTCAACCGTGTGTCTTGCTTAAACTAACAGAACTATCAATAAAATTTAATAAAAAAAAGGTGAATTAAAAAAATTAAAATGGTCAAATGAGCGGTCAATTGACCTAAACGTTGTTGACCGGTCAAAGGCACAACCCTAGTATCGCTACAGGAAAATATCAGTTATTAATCATAACACGAGTTATATTTAGTAACAATATAATTAATAAAATTGTGACAGAAGAACATTATCTTTTGACATTTCATTCTGATAAATACAACGAATACAAATTTTGGTCGTTAATGACAAAACTAAATAAGGTGATAATTTGTTTTTTATCATCGGTGTGATAGACCTATAGCTAACCATTTCAAAGTGTTATTGGTTCAAGTGATACACGAGTTGTATTATTGCCTGAACATAAAAAAATGTGTAAGGATTTTGAGGTAACTTGAGTTAATAAGCGAGTCCGGTCCTGGATTAGAGTGTAAACATAAGCGAATTGTACCTCAGAAAAATCGCGAATAAAGTGAAAAATAGTGCTAAATATTTAGTGAGAAACGGTGGGAAGCTAAATAAGAACCATTCCAATCATATAACAACCAAATCTCAAGGTAGGAGTAGATTTAAATAGAAAATAGACTTGAACAAAATACAAACACACGGATAACGGTGACCTCCCCAAGCCCAGCTGGGCGCGCGGCGACACGATAAGCGCAAAACCCATCCGCGCCAAATTCAAATAACGAACAGAGCCGTATTAAGGAAAAATTCAGAAAAAGAACTGGTAAAAACACCACAAGTGTATAAGGCAATAAAAAAAAAGAAAACGCAATGGAGAAACTACAGGAGATACTTGAACGGATTGAAAACAAACTAGAGGAAATGGATAACAAACTGGAGGAAGTAACAATAGAAAACAAAAAATAAAAACAGAAAACAAGCAGTTATTAGTAAAAATATCAAACCAAGACCAAAAAATCAAATGGATGGAAAAACAAATTAGAATGAAAAACTTGATAATCAAAGGAATCCTCGATGAAGAAAATGAGGAAGAGACAAAAACTATGGAAAAAGTAGAAAAGGTATTGGAGACAATGGGGATAAAAGTAGACATGAAGAACAAGGTGGAAGAAATCTGGAGAATCGGGAGATACAACAAAGAAAGACCAAGGCCAATACTAATAAAATTAACGAAAGCTAACAAGAAACACGAAATACTAAGAAACACAAAGAAATTAAGAGGAACAAATATATGGATTAATGAAGATTACTCAAAAGAGATACAAGAAGAACGGAAACAATTAATACCGAAAATGAAGAAGGCGAGAGGAAAAGGCCAAAAAGCATACCTAAGCTACAACAAATTAATAATAATCGGCGAAACATATGAAGCGAGGAAAAGAAGCATTCAGACGCCAGAGGAAACCGAAAAAGAAATAACACAGGAAGAGGGAGATAGAAACAGGAACAACAAAAGGAAGACAAGCACAAGATCCCCGGAATCGAATTCTCTAGATGAGCAATTGAAGAGAATAACAAAAACAAGCAGAACAAAAAACTAAAAGACAAAGAAAAGGACGGAAATAAGGACGACCACCCTGGCAAACGTATGGAAACGAAAGAAGAGGAAGAAATAATAATAATCGCTACATGGAATATAACGTCTTTAACTGGGAAAGAACTAGAATTAATAGGAGAAATGGAAGATAGGAAAATAGATTTAATAGGAATAAGTGAAACTAAGAAACAAGGAAAAGGACACAATCAACTAACCGAAGGATACAGCATTTATTACTCAGGAGAATCACACAACCAAACAGCGAAGAGAGGGGTACGAATAATCGTAAGCACAGAAATGGAAAAAAGAGTAATCAAATATGAAGCAATATCATCCCGAATTATAACATTATATTTAGAACTAAAAGAAATGATGGTGATAGTACAGATATATGGGCCAACAGAAGGAACGGCGGAAGAAGAAGTGCTGAAATTTTACGCAGAACTACAATATGAAATAGACAAAATAAGAGAACAATATCAGAAAAATATAATAATTGGTGACTGGAACGCAATAAGATACCTAGAGACAAATAATGAACAGGACAGGGAAGAATATATCAAATTGAGCAAAGGAGTCAAGAGAACGATTAAAAACGCAAAGGAAAGAAGCTGGGAAGAATTCGGAAACGAACTGCAAGAAAACTATACAACGAATAACAGAGGATTCTGGGCCAAAATAAAAGCGATGAAAGGGGAGAAAAGAAAAGAAATCAGAGGAGTCAAAGACAAAGAAAACAAGCTACAGACAAAAATAAATGACATCCTAAGAGTTTGGAAGGAATACTACGAGGACAAATTCAAAGCCACAACAGTTAGATAAGAACAAAACAAAGACAGCAAGGAGAAGACCAATGATATAAAACATAAGAAGGGAAGAAGTACAAGAAGCAATAAGCAAAATAAAAATAGGAAAAGCCGGGGGTGAAGATAAAATACATCCAGAGATGATAAAATACCTAGGAAAAGAAAGAGTAGACTGGCTCTGGAAAATATGTAAGACAGCTTGGGAAACAATGATAATTCCATCGGATTGGGGAACAACTTGGTGGTACCGATACATAAAAATGGAGAACAAGTAAGGTGCGATAACTGCAGAGCCATATGCCTAGCACCTACCTGCTTCAAAGTATACACTAAAATAATAGAAAAAAGAATAAGACAAACAGTAGGAAAAGAAATCGAAGAAGAGCAAGCCGCATTTATGCCAGGAAAACAAACAAATGACAATATATTTATAATAAGGGACATAATAGACCGAAGCCTAGAGACAGGAGATGAACTTATACTGGCATTTATTGATCTCAGAGCAGCTTTCAACTCAATAGAGAGGGAAGTAATATGGAATAGTTTAGAAGACATGAACATCCCGAAACGCCTCATACAAATCACACGCAGTACATATGAAAGGGCAAAAGGGAAACTACAGATAGCAGGGAGAAGATTGGAGGCTTTTAAATGGAAGAAAGGAATTAAACAGGGGGACGGTCTTAGCCCCCTGCTAGTCATACTAGTCATGAACAAACTGCTCAGAAACACCAGAGAAAGAACAAAAAGAATACAAACAGTAATAGGATATCAAAATCTAGAACCAGTTAAAATTGACACGTTAATGTATGTGGATGACATAGTACTGGTAGCAGACTCCAAGATGAAGATGCAAAGGTTAATAGACATATGGACGGAAGAGATAGAGGAACTAAAAATGGAAATAAACATAGAAAAGACCAAATTAATGGTCATAAATGAGAAGGAACCGGATATAACACAAATAAAATGCAACCGCATTAACATAGAGACAGTAACAACATTTAATTATTTGGGAAGCATCGTAACAAATGATGGAAATACAGACACAGAATTAGCAAGTAGGATGAGCAGATCAAATAAATTATACTATGCTCTAAAATCAATACTTTAGTCGAGTCAATGAAGGTTTTTACTTCTAAACCCACTAAAACAGAACCGATTTTGATGATTTTTTTTTTAAATTGTTTGTTATATTAAATTATTCAAAATCAGAAACATTTCAGCTGGCGCTATCAAGTATTTATATTGTTTAAACAATTAAAAAAAAAAAAAATTATAAAAAACTTCTTTTCTTCGATGGAATTTTAACTAGAAGTGACTAATTTTGAAAATTTAGTATAATAAATAATTTTTGAATAAAAAAGTTTCAAAATTTCCATTTAAAAATGTTAATATTCAATCAGTCGGATGCAAGAAGATAATATACAAATATATAGACATATGTATATTGTCAACTAAAAAAATCAATACTTTTATAAGAATATGTAAACACGCACAAGAAATCGACCTTTTGTATCACAGGTAGAGGAATTCAAAGTCAAACTCCTGATGTTTCACCATGATTTTCGGAGTGAACGCGTGAGTTTTGAGGTTATTAATCTGTTAAAATAACTTTTGAACAATAAATATTGAAAATATTAGTGAAAATTGTTGAAGAGAACTTAATTATTGATTAAAATTTAGTAAAAAGTGCAAAGAGACAAGCAAAAATACGATGGAAAAAGTAATTATATGTCATTTATTCTTGGTTTGTATTGAAAATAATTGGATTATATTTGCGTTTAAGTTTGTTTATGCATTTTGAAGAATCGAGTTATTATTCTTATTATTATGTTACATTTATATTACATTATTACAGTTATTATGATACATTTATATGCTGTAAAATCACATTTTTTTGTAATTTTGATCATTACAGCAAAATCGCTTGCGTTGCATATAAGTTAAAAAATGTTTCCCGTTTAATAAATAATTACTCAATCTTAACTAAATTTTGATTGCTTATTTTGGACGTATTGATCTAACGATTCTAAAAATTTTAGCCCTTTAAGTGTAATATTTTTAATTCTACAGTACTTTTTTCACTGAATTTTGCGCGCGTCATGCTCGTCGTTAAGATTATTTGCAAAAACAATTTGTGTTAAATTATTCTTTGGATGTAATAAAATCTTTTTAAATTATTAGAAATATATTTCCTGTCTTACAGCTATTTCCCTTTGAATTTGATCCTCATATTTAAAATCATACGTGTTAAAAACATCTTCCAAAATTCTTTTATATGTTACAGGAACAACAACAAGATACTGTAGACTCTACAGTGCAGATACACAAATTACACAAAGTTTTTTCAAAAATTTCAAATTTGGAATTCAATTCTTGCATCCGAATGATTGAATAATTAACATTTTTTCAATGGAAATTTTGAAACTTTTTAATTCAAAAATTATTTTTTAAACTAAATTTTCAAAATTAGTCACTTATACTTTGTTAAAATTTCATCGAAAAAAAAATTGTCAAAATTTTTTTAAAAATTATTTAAACAATATAAATAATTGATAGCGCCAGCTGAAATGTTTCTGATTTTGAATAATTTAGTATAACAAACGTTTTAAAAAAAATTCATCAAAATCGGTTCTGTTTTTGCGGGTTTAGAAGTTTTCACGATTTTTCCGCTTTATTGACTGGACTACTTGGGAAAAAAGAAATAAATAAGGAAACAAAAACAAAAATATACAACACCATTATATTGCCGACACTAACATACGCAAGTGAGAATTGGACAATACAGAAAAAACACATAGGAAAGCTGCATGCAATAGAGATGAAGCACTTAAGAAAAATAGCAGGGAAAACCAAATGGGATGGAGTGGAAAACAAAAAGATAAGAGACTTGATTGAACAAGAACCTATAACCAACAAAATAAAGAAAAGACAACTAAACTGGTACGGCCACATGGTAAGGATGGATAACAACAAAATAGTGAAGAAGATATGGGGGCCAAGAAATCACAGGAAGAAAAGAAGAGGAAGACCCAAGAAGAAGTGGATAGCTCAAATAGAAGAGGTGGGAAAAGAAAGGGAAAAAAGCATGGAAGAAATGAAGCAACTAGCACAATCCAGGAAGGAATGGAAAAAATGGGTATAGGAGACCAAAGAAAACTAACCCAAATCCGACACCCGAGAGGGTAATATGGAAGGGGAGAAAGAAGAAGAAGAGTTAATAAAAACCATAACAAAATTGCAATTATAGTATTTGTATACATATTCAACAGCACAAACCTTGTTCTCAATGTTTGTTGCTATGTACTTTGAAAATAATTTTTCCGTATCCATGGTATGTAATTGACAGATTATTTATCTCATTTGAGGTTAACAATGGCGGATGGCGGGTAAATATGAAAAAGCGGGACGATATGAACATTAGCGGGTTTTTACCGTGCATGCTATCGACGTGACATCTACCGATAGAATTTAGAATCAAAATTATTATTTGATTATACAAAAATCTTCATTTAAGTGATTGATAAGTGTAATTATTTTTTAAAATTCAAGCAAATACAATTATTTTTTACATAAATTCATTCCAGAAGTTATTTTTAATACGAAATTTTGACATGTATAATTTGAGGTTATATGTCAAAAACGTAGGTACGTATTATATTATAACTATTTTTATTTAATACGAACTTCTCATGGATGCGGAAAACTAACTTGTGCCCTACGGGAATCTAACGGCATATTTCATCCCTCGGCTTTTGCTGCCCTCGCTCACTACGTTCGCTCGTGCAGCAGAAATCTTCGGGATGAAATATGCCTATATCTTCCCTTATGACGCAATATACTATTTAGTCATGTGAAACTTAAAACATTTGTTAAGAAGGCATGAATTTATCTAGTAACATAATTTCATTTCGGTTGCCTGGAAATCATTGTTTCGGTTGTTTAAAAATCACCAAGTTCCGAGTTGTACGTATTTTCAATTTTCTGTAATTTCTTGATTTCAATTCTATAAATAATTGTATAAAGTTGATTATACAATTCATAATACAATTAACCAATCAACATCAAGCATTTTGCTTGGTTTCTACGTACTGATAAGTGAATATACCCTTGACGACGTGGTATAATCACTTTGGTGTTTCGGCTGGTCCCAAACAATAGAAAACTCGAATCTAGTATGAGTATTTTTTCAATTTTTTCGTAGCAACCATATTTACATTGTTTATCAACAAACGTCACTTGCACATAAAATTCAGTTTTGTTATTTATTCATTATATAATCTAATTATATACCACTCGAGCAGTCGCAAATAATCAAATACTTTGCCTCCTTGCTCGACGTATGTTCTTGAAAATACGTCTCGTAACTCGTCAAAGTATTTTCGATTATTTTCTATGCTCTCGTGATATAAATAGTGAATATACTTTGTACATATCAATTACCTTGCATTTATCAATGTGTTGTCGCCGCCGGTCCTGCAAAGAATAATTCCCAAGAATCAGCGATTACAATTTCAATTCCTTTACAAAACATTTTGGTCCTTCGGAGCACGGATATTTCAAGAGATGAACTTATCAGAAGAATGAAAATTCAAGGTTACAACTGCACGTGGTGAACGTGTTTTCATTGGCGACCGGACGACGACGTTTCCCTGTTTGGTAGTGGTCAGGTCTATTTCACAACGTAAGGTCAGGTTTACTTCAAATATCTATTTTCCTTTTAACCCCCTTTACGTTAAATTTCATATTGCCTCCACCATTAAAGATTCCGACTTACTTCCAATTTCGTTTACAAGTTACATACATTAACATTTATATATTGCGTTATGATTGCGTTTTGATTGACGTATATCGCCTTTCACGCCTACTACATACATTTCCGTATTATTCCAAATTCAGACTACTATTTACAGATACTTTGTTGCGCAATCTTTGCCGTAAAGTCCGAATTTGAATATTACTTACACGCGTTAAAAAGGCTTTCAATTGGATTTACTTAAGTTACCTATTTACATTTGCATATTTACCTTTGTTGGTAGTTAGCATCTTCTATTAAACGTCAAAATGGCTAAAATCAAAGAAGAAATCTTTTACTTGCTAGTGGCAAAAGCATGATTAATAAATTAAATAATTTTGGAACCTTTTTAGAATCTGTATCTACTACTGTGACAGATCAAGAGGTTCTTGCGAAAATTCGTTTGCGTTGCGATGCAATTAAGGATTTGCCTGAAACATATAATGATACAATGATCCATCTTAGCGTTTTGTCCGTTGTGGATGCTGAGATGTTAGAACCTGATAGTTTCTTTGACAAATATATTGATCTTAGCTGCAAATTTACCTAAATCATCTGCAAGCAACTCTAATGAAAATTTCCATTGCAACACAAACGGTTCAAATTCCACACAAACTGCTTTTACAATGAATACGAAGTTGCCACGTATTTCACTACCATCATTTGATGGGAACTATATTGAATTCACTTCATTTTATGAAACATTCATTTCCTTAATTCATGATAATGCAATTTTATCAGATATAGAAAAGTTTATGTATTTAAAAACTAGCCTTCGCGGAGCCGCAGCTCAAACCATTGCTAACATTCAGCCGTCAGCTGAGAACTACAAAATTGCTTTTGACATGGTAATTAAACGGTACAACAACTCTAAACAAATTATTTTAAATCATTTTAAAGGCATTTTTGATCTAAAAACTATGAACAAACGTAGTGCATTTTATCTCAGAAAATTATCTGACGAATTTGTAAAACACATTAGGGCTTTACAAAATTTATCAGTGCCGATAGAACAATGCACGTGTTTTTTATATCATATATTAATGTCTAAACTCGATATTAGCACTAAATGTAAATTTACCGAATTTAAAACCCATTCAATTCCAAGTTTAGAAGAAATAAATGAATTTCTAAAAGGTCACTGCGAGCTTAGAAGAAATAGATTCCAATAATAAAGGTTACAATGCTAATAAGCTTTCTGATGCTAAAAATAGTTACAAACAAAGATTTAATAGTAATCAACAATCATTATTGGTAACACCTAATACTATATCTTGCTATAATTGCAAAAGCAATCATTATAATATAACGGAATGCCCAAAGTTTGTAACGTGCCGCTTTTTAAGGCAAAGACTTTATTAACTAGTAACATAATTTTACTTTAATAAAGCTATTAAAAGCGTACGTTTAGTGTAATTTTCCATTCGAAGACGTCACGCGCATTTTATCGGACACCAGGCGAAGATCGGCCGCAGGATTAGAAAGCGTACGTGACCGCGCTAGTTCTTTCTACCACAACCGATTCGACAGAGTGAACAAGCGAAGAAATTCATATAAAAGTGCGACGAAATTCAAGACAGACAACAGAGTCCACCGATACCGCGGCGAGGTAGGTCCTACGCCGGGACTCAGAACAGAGAGTCCTCACCGACCGTGGCGAGGTAGGTCCTCCGCCAGGACTCAAAAACAGAGTCCACCGAGACCGCGGCGAGGTAGGTCCTCCGCCGGGACTCAAACCCAGAGTCCACCGAAGACCGACCGACCGAATTCATTCCAACTTGACCCCGAACCTTTCCCCCACAGAAGTGCTGTAAGCCCGCTAAACTTCAGTCCTTCCGTGCAAGCGGAGCCGAGAGCACGCCAGCGCAAATCCTGACAGCAGGGCTGTAAGTCCGCTAATTCTAGAACCCCAAATTAACCCACCTGACAGCAGGGCTGTAAGTCCGCTAATTCCATAAACTCAAATTACCAACGGCGAGGACTCATTCGATCAATCGAATTCAGCACTGCACCAGTAACGAACCACCGTAATAATAGGTTTTACTTACATTCTTTACCAATAGCGTGGAGAACGTGAGTCCTGCACAACCCCGCAGGTTACCGAGTGACAGCGAGAACATAAGGATCACACACCGCAGACCGGCACGTAAGATTAAACCTTAATTGTTTACTCGTTTATGTTTAGATTTAGAATTCCGACCGGCCGTTTTCACCGTCCCGTCTTTCAATCATACTAGCAACCGATGCCGCGAGTAGACCAGCGAAGTGAGATTCGCCCGCTCGACCAGTGAGATTGAATATTTACGTACCAGAATCGACTTCTAATTTCCGTTACCAGAACGCAATTATTATTTCAAGTTATATTTATGTGTTAGTACCTAATAGTTAATAATGATTGTCTGTATTATATTTTATGTACCTGTATTTACCAGAATGACCTTATAATTTATGAAAGCATTAAACAAGTTTTACCGAAACCTCTGTGTGGACTTAATTATAGCATCGAACTTGGCCCATCTTCGATGCAGCTACCAGGGGCAAGTACAAACCCCATTTGGGGGGGGTCTATCTTTATCTACCAAATAAAGGTTCGATAGTAACGGGATATCGTGGAGGAAGATATTGAATAAGGTGGGACCGAGCACGCTTCCTTGGGGCACGCCTGCATAAATATATTCTGTTGTAGAGAGTGTTGCATTGATACGGACTGCATAGGTTCGGTTCTCCAAAAACGAAAAAAGTAGTGAGGTTATATAGTGGGGAAGACTTATTTTTAACAGTTTGTATTTGAGACCTTCTAACCAAACCTTATCGAAGGCTTGGGTAATAGAGAGTTATCGCAAGTACAACGCTAAATTTAGCGTACGTTATTTTCGTACAATCGGACGAATGCGCATGCGCCTACATTTAGCGTAAGCTAAATAAATAACCGCGGTCCGCTATTTCCATAAAATCGCGGAGGGTTTTGCGTACGTATTTTGAGTGGCGAGGTTATGTTGCCATATTTATAAACAAGTAATTATATGTGTTGAGGTTAGGTTCGGAAACTTTAGCGTACGGTAAAATAGCCGCGTGCGATAACTCAAAATTGTCATTTACCGTAAAAATAAAATAGCGTATAACATCACGTGATTTTAGCGTTAACGGAAATTTAACGTAGTACTTGCGATAACTCTCTATTATCTAAGAAAGTAGCTACTGTGTAAAGCTTCTGTTCGTATCCCTCTTCGATTATCTCCGTTACTCGTAGCAGCTGTTGGACTGTGGACATGGCTTTTCTAAATCCGAATTGGAAGTCCGGAATTATGTAGTTATGTTCAAGCAAGGAATTTAGCCTTTTACTTATAACTTTCTCTAGCAGTTTGGACAGTGCGGGTAGAAGGCTTATTGGGTGATAGCTGCTAGGATTATTTGTGGGTCTGCCTGGTTTATGAAAGACGATCACATGTGCGTGCTTCCACGATGTAGGAAAATACGCCAATCGTAGGCATGCGTTGAATATTAAGGTTATTAAGGCAATTACTTTGATGGTAAGACTTTTCAGAATTTTATTGTTAATTGAGTCATTTACAGGGGCTTATGAACTGCTAGGGCTTTTATATACGGTGAAACTTCGCTTGGTGATGTAGGCTCAGTAAAGTCGTCTATTATTGGTAGATTAGTTTAAATATAGGATGTTACGGTAAGCGAGAATTGCTGATTCTCAAGGGGCAGAGATGGGGTAAATGTGTGAGGTGAGTTGCGAAGATTTGCGCTTTATCATCATCATTGTTACCTGGAGTGCCATCCGGTTTTGTGAGTGTTGGAATGATTGCGTGCTGGCGTGTTATGCGTTTGGTGGATTTCCAGATTTCTTGAATGGTTGGTTCTTGATTTTCGACATATTTTTTGTATTTTGTTAGTTTATGGTTGCCTATTTCCCATCGGATTTGGTGAGAGATGTTGTTGAGCCGATTCTTCGTTCGTGGATTGCGTGTTCGTTCCCACTCGCATCGTAGCCTGCTTTTCTCCTTGATTAGTTTAAGGATATACTGTGGTGGGGTGTTTGTGTTGAATTTTGTTGGATGATGAAAGGTTTGGTTGATAGGTGAATTACTTCTGAGGTGCAGGTAGTAAATTTCTCGATATTTGCATCTATATCACGTTGATTATTTATCGATGTGTGGTGGGTTGATTAGTAGAGCGTCAAGATTATCTTGAAATGTTATCCAGTAGACGTAACCTTGAATTAATCTAGGTAACGAGGGTCTACTTAGGGGAGTGGTGGAGAAGTTTATTAGAACTTGTAGGTGGTCTGAATCGAGTTCAGGTATAACTGTTTGTTGAATTGGTTGGTTAAATTTGTTGGTTACTACGATGTCAAGTATATCTGGCTCATGGTAGTAATTGGTGTTTTACTGCAAAGTCGTTCAATTTATGGTCGCTGGGGTTATTTTTACGGCAACCCCACAGGGTCTATTTAGATCACCAATAAGCACAGTTGGGATGGCGGAACCGAATATGTTGATTATATCTTCTACCGCAAGTGTTTTGTTTGGATTTATATAAGCTGCTGCTATTTGGATTGGGTGAGAGTTTTGGAGATTGATGATATCTGAGATTGTCTCTAGACTCGTCGTGTTTAAATCTGTTGGTATGTTGTTGGATAAGCATTTCTTGATTCGGATGGCTACGCCGCCCCATGCTGTTGCGGATGGTCTGTCCTTTCTAAAGATATTATAGCGGTTAATCCTGAATGTTTCGCCTACGGCTAGGTGGGTTTCGGTAATGCAGGCGATGTCTATGTTATATCTGACGAAGAATGAAGCAAAGTGTTTTTGGGATTTTATTCCGTTCGAATTCCAATTTAGGAGTTAAGTTTTGTAGAGATCTTTGTGAGTTAGCCATTGATTATACTAGGAAGGATATGTTGGAGGAAAAATGATTTGATCTTAGGTAGGTATGGGATTATTATTTGCTGAATCATTTGAAGGATAAGGTCTACTACGGAGGAAGAGAGAATATTGGAGGTGTCAGTGTTTTGGGGTAAGGTTTGGGGATTTGTATTTGCTGTGTTGGGTGAGATTGTAGGAGTTGCGTGTTGTAGATTGTTATCAGGGCGAATATGTGCGTTGTGTTGTGGTCCCCATGCATTTCTAATTGGAGATCTTGTTTGCAGTAATTGTTTGTGGCGCGGGCACCCTCTGTAGCTGGCAGATTGTGCACCGCCACAATTAACGCAGTAAGGGGGATCGTTAGATTGTTTTTTATGGGCTTTAGGTTCGTGGTCTTCTTTGCATTTTACACATCGTGGTTTTACTGCACAGTAGTTCTTTGTATGTCCGAAACGTTAACATTTATGACACTGTGGGATAGACGGCGGCTTTTTCCTGGTTTCAACTGTTACGATGGAGTAGTATAGGGTTCTTAATTTATATAGAGAAGTAATTAAATGATCTGCCATTTAAAATTTCGATCAGCAAGAATAATCAGCGAAACAATTATTTGTGCAGCATTTTATTTTTTGGTTTGCGATTTTAATATACGAACAGCAAATTATGGTAAGCAAAATGAAATTATTATGTCGGCACAATAAACTTTTAAGCGGCATATAAATCGCTAGTCGCGCAGCCCAAAATCTATTCGAGCAGCAAAATTATTAGTTGGTCTGCTAAATTATTAAATGAGCAGCAACTAATTTGATTCATCTGCGGGTAAAACATTTGATGTTCTAAAGTTCTAATATTAATCGGCAAATTGAAAAAGGTTTTATAGTATCGGCAAATAAACAACTTTGTCAGCTACAAAAATAAATAAGCATGATGTTATTTTTTTGAGCAGCTACATTGTTGGAAAGTGCGGCTCAATTGGTTGAAGGGAGAGCAGTCTACGCACGCGCTGGCGCCAATCTGTGTACGAGTTATGGACTTATTGTTCAATAATTATTGTATTAATTATAGGTACGTTATGTTACCTATTACAGTTATGTTTTTTTCTTTTCTAATAAATACTTACTTTTTTTTGCTTTCTACCCGATTGTTTTATTTATTTCCTACTCAATCATTTTTAAAACATACTTCATTTTGGAGTCGATAAAAAAGTATTTGGTTGCTGATCAATTTCTACTGTCATTATAATTTTACAGCAGGACAAATGTAATAAAATACTGACAACATTGTGCCAATAACATGATTATTTTGATGTAATTTTCATTTTTTTGCTGCCAATATCGTTTTAAAGCTGCTCGTAAAGAAATTGAATGCAAACCATTTTCATTTTAATTGCCGCTCATGAGTTGCTGCTCATTCAATATTTTTGCGGCTCAAACATATTTTAATGCTGGCCAAATCTCTATTATTTTGCTGACCGTTTAAATCATAGCCATTTATATATCTCGCTAGCTTTCTCATTTGCCTTTAGTACGACAGCGCAGATTGGAATTGTTTTTTTTTTTAAATTGAGGAGCCTAGTTACCGAATAAACTGGTAGCTGTTTCTCTACTAGTACTTTCTTGATGTCTTCTTCGGTAATAGATATGGGGACATTTTTGATTACTACGGATAGGTAGTGGTTTCTTATTAGGATCTTGAAATGTGTGATATTCAACGTGTTAATAATAATTGTTAATTTACGGTAGTGATTGTTTGATGTTAAGTTAATTTTGAAATACTGATTACTATATGAGGTTGTAAATTGTTTTGATTCTGTTATTTTTTCGATGTCTGTTACAATTTCTTTATGGTTATCTACGTTGTGAAGGAATATAGGAGGTATTTTGGTTTTTATTTATTTGCATAGAATTATTTTGAGTGTTGTTAATGCCGGTCGTTGATAAGTTTTCGGTGCCGTGCTCGGAATCGGCTCGTGAGGATAGGGAATAATACGGGTTTTATTTGAGTAAAGTATCGTGATGCCATGTGTAGCGTTTGATGACTTCGTTAGCTGGCGGAGTGAGAGAGTCACTTTTTCTCTTTTTATCTGACATTATTGATGGTGTTTTACTAATGTTAATGGGTTATTTTGCACTTACCCCTTACGGGGGAAGCTGATCTGTTTTAGCTGTCTTATGTGGAATTGTGTTGTAGGCCACCACTCAGACACGAAAATTGATAATGTTAGGAATTCGCAATTAACGCGGGTGAAGGATAGACGTTTGGGTTTGAGTGTCGAGATAAGCGCGTTAATGGCAGACGTTCGCACTGATCGAAGGCTAGCTCTCGACTGAAGAAAAGGTGTATAACAGAATGTTCGAGCAGTGAAGACGAAGGTACTACTAAATCTGTTCAAATTCTTCCAAGACCACCAGTTTTCCCAAAAGTGATTAAAACCTCTATTCCATCAGTGAAACCTAATGGTGAATGATAACCTGTTTCATTAGAATAATAATTGTAATTTTCTTTGTACATAATTAGCTATTGAAAATTATTTTAAGCTCATTTAAAAGATTATGTAATTTGTACTTGTTCGTATTATAAGATCACTTATCATAACTACCTTTGTTATTTTTTTATAGAAAGGTCGCTGGCGCGCGTCTTTTCAGTCGATACAAAACTACTCGATACAGACTGATCATATTGCCACTGCAACTAGTGACGCTGATGCAGGATTTGTCAATGAAAGCAACCACTTTCGAGACAATATAACTAAAGATTTAACTGGACAACCTGTGCAAGATTTAAGTGCCAATACAAATGCTGGCAATAAATATGTCTCTTGATATTACATCTAGGATTACTAATTCAAAATTGTTTTTGAAGTGAGGGTTTCTGAAAAAGTCACAGAGTTCAGTAGCTGCTTCTTTGACAAACGATATTTCAGTGGAGTTCCCTTTAAAGGATATTGCGAGCTTGCAAATGCTCGAAAATTTAAATGCGGATGAAAAGCATAATCACTTGGTAAGTACTTATTTTATTATAATAATGTTAGAAATATTGTGTTACCAAGTATTGTTATATTTTAGGCTTCCTACTTTTCTTCCCTTGGTGGTACAGGAACCAGTCCACAAGTAAACCGAAATCTAAGATTTGCCATGACTAATAAATTAGCGACTCACTACAACTTTGTCGGACAAAGAAATGATAAACAAGCGTTTGGGGAAACTAAGTTAAAGTCCGCAATCCGTAAATGGACCTAAAAAGATAAAACTTTTTTACTTTACAGTTTTTTTTTTATAACAGGTGCAGTACAGATCAAATCTCCTATCACAACTCAGACTGAAGTTGAAAATGCCTTAAAATATGGTTGAAACATGCAAAGCAGAGAAAGGGGAAGCTTGCTGCTCGTAATCAGTGGGATCGTTTATTATTTTTCTTATTTTTTTTTTTAAATTTCTGTGACTTTTCCATTAGTGCAATCATTGTTTAATAATGTCAAATCGTAAATTAAAAGAATTTGTTCGCCCAAGGCAAAAAAGTCGAAGGGCTTTCTTTAGAAGCTACGAAACAAGAACAAATAATTTTTTTTTAAATGAATCCCCCGCTTTGGCCAACTATGTTATCGCATATGAAATTGCTAAACACAGCAAACCATTTTCAACCTCTTTTATACCATTGTATCAAATTTGATACAACAGTTTCAGATCATACAATTAATTACATGAAGTCAAAAAGAAATTACATAAGGCTTGGCCATGGAAAAATAAAATAATGTCTACTGCAAGCTTTAGAATTTAATTTTTAGGTTAGTTTTTCCGCTGACAGTATTACAGCGGCAACACAATAATGACAGTTAATAAATTCTAAGCTTGCAGTAGACATTATTTTATTTTTCCATGGTCAAGCCTTATGTAATTTTTTTTTTTGAACTCATGGTATTTGTACAGTTTTCTGTAACAGTTTGTGAACACACCGCACAGCTCAGCACGTGGGATCAAGGTATCTTAACTCTCCTAGGTAGGCTAGCTTACTGGAGTACGAGAAGCTTGGCGCGGGACACGTGCGGTCGGAGGGGAGGTACGGCTACGTCACAAGTGGAATCTGTCATCTGTCATCATTCGGTCAGAAAGTTTCTCAGAGATATAACGTGCCGATAAACACCGTTTTGGTTGTTTAGTGTGAAATAGAGTTTAATATTTTTGTAATAATTTGCTGTATAATATAAAAGTAGACTTGATTATCTTTGATTTCCGACAAACGATACATCGGCTGAACGGGGTGTTTTCCACTTGTGACGTCACGCAGGCGACAACACCCGGGACGATCGTGCCGTGTGCAAAACCTAGCCTACCTAGGAGAGCTAAGATACCTTGCGTGGGATATAAACTGAATCACATTTTAAAATATAAATGGCGACTGTCAGATTTAAGTGTTCGTGTATTTAAGTTTTATGTAAAATAAAAATATTAGGGATTTTTATATAGTTTGAGGTACATATCTTTGCAGTTTTGAAGCAATTGTACTTATCAGTATGTGCAAATATGCACTGTTTAGTATTGTATCAAATTTGCAACTATGGTGCTAGTGGGTACTCTGTAGCTGTAGATCGCATTATCTCCAAAACAGTTACTCATATGTACAAAAGCCGTTACCGTAAAACGGGGTGACTTTCATTTGTAGGAGTGAATTTGATCAACCACGTTTTGTTTTGAATTTCGCGTCATTCCCGGTCGGTAACTAGAATTTCTGGTTCCAAACACCACTCGATGGATATACCGATAGATTAGCTCCATTTGCGCATGGTTTGGTTTCCAGATTGTCAATATTGCCCTGGAATTCGCGGGTAAAATTTTGTGGTGTAAATTCTCAAGTAAAGTGCAGTCTACAAAATTTGAGGTACGTAGCTTTTATATTTATTCTTATTATACTGAACTATATACTGTTATCGACAGCTACATGTTTTGGGACCACAGTTGCAAAAAGAAAACCGTATAAAACTTGCTTGGTGAACTTTGGGGTTAGGATTTTCTCAACGGGGTGACTTTGATCAAGTAAATTTATTAAATTTGCTTGATCAAAGTCACCCCATCAAGGAAACACAGACATATTTTCTATTTTCTTTTGAAAACCATGGTCCACAATAGCACAGTTTACATGAGAAAATGTAAATTGAATTTTTTTTTACAGAAAATGCCGCGAGTTTACAAACGTATGGTTGGTGCGCGCCAATATAGAAACTTTATCAGTGAAACTTTAGAAAATGCCCTGCAAGCAGTAGCAGATGGTAATATGACTATGAGAGCAGCTTCAAGAGAGTTTAAAATACCGTATGGTACACTCAACAACAAGTTTCACGGTAGGCACGGTACACGACATGGAGGGCCGACGGTGTTTTCGAAAGGAGAGGAAAACGCATTTGTGAATGCTATTAGAAAAAGCTCCCATTGGGGATTTCCGTTAAATAAAAAAGACTTGCAAATATTTGTGAAAAGTTACTTGGACAGAAACGGTGTGATGGAACGCCGCTTCGAGGACAATTTACCGGGAGACGATTGGGTAGATTCATTTCTCAAACGCCACAAGGATGTTTTGGTTCAACGCTGAGCAGCGAATATAAAAAGGTCTAGAGCCGGACTAACTAAAGAAATAATCGTTAGCTATTTTTCAAAGCTAGATGAAGTGCTACAAGGTGTTTCCCCAAGTCATATTTTCAATTATGACGAGAGTAATTTATCAGATGACCCTGGAAAAATCAAGGCCATTTTTCGGAGGGGTGCAAAATACCCTGAATGGGTGGTTAATTTCTCAACATCGGCTACTTCAGTAATGATTTGCGGTTCAGCTAGCGGAGTTCTATTGCCTCAATTTATTATTTACAAAGGCGAAAATCTTTGGAACACGTGGACAGAGGGTGGACCCAAAGGGAGACCTTGCTGTTCTGACCCTTGTTGTAGTGCTGGGACCCGTTACGCAAGGACTCAACACGGTTGAATTGATGCAGAAACTTTCAGTGACTGGTTTGATTCAAGTTTTTTGCTACATGCTCGACGTTTGAACTGCGAAGAAAATAATGTGGCATTTGTGTGCTTACCGCCTCATAGCACACATTTGCTACAACCCCTTGACGTGGCCTTTTTTAGGCCGCTGAAGATGGCTTGGCGAAAGGTGCTCTTCAAGTGGAAAGTAGACAATCCGAAAGAGGGCGTTGTGCCAAAAGAGATCTTTCCTAAACTTTTCAAACTAACGTTGGGAAATATGGATGATGTTGAAAGTAAAAGACCTGATGAGGTCTCCTCTGCCATAAAAAGGAACCTTATGTCAGGATTTGAGGCCAAAGGTATATTTCCCTTGGACCCAAACAGTTTTGAAAAAAATTCCGAACGAAAACGTGGAAAGCCCCAATGTCTTCGTTGCTGATACGTTGACAGATTTTCTTAAGAAGCAGAGAGAAAGTAGTCAAACAGCTTGGAAAGGAAATAAGAAGCGGAAGAAACTAAATGTTGCTCCTGGCAAAAGCATCACAACAGCTGCGGGCTCTTCCGAAGATGAGGAAGAATCTGCTATTGATTTACCTCCTGTTGAGGAAAGCGACGCGGAGTCCGAAATTTCTGCAGCATCGGAGCTTCCAGAATACATAGCAGTGACTGACGAGGCTATTAAATCGGGTCAATATGCACTAATCAAATTCACGGGTGCAGGAAAGAGAAAAGCAACATTTTATAGATATGTTTGTCTTATCGAAGAGGTATAATCCATTCACTTAACTCCCGTGACATAAAAGTCACTATGTGTTGGCTAATATGAAAATCCCTATTAGGCTATTAACAATTTTTAGATTTGAGATTGGTGCACCTTTAAATTTAAATTTAATGCTTTTGTTTTTTTTTGGTTTTCACTTTGACACTTGAATTATTTATTATTCAAGTTACGTTTTATAATTCATATTCTTTAGAGAAATGGATGAACAGAAGCACCAACGAAGTTTATTATCAAAGAGAGAGAAAGAAGCTGTATGCAAATACTGCTTAGAAAGGCAAGAAATCAGCCCTCACTTAAATAAATATACAATTTTTGAAAAGGCTGCATATATATTTTCAGTAAGATTTTCTACATTTTATCCTTTATAACCACTTTTCCAATCCTACAACTCCTTTCTTAGACCGGTGTAACTCAAATGAAGCACATTTTTACAAAATTTGAAAATGGGGAAGATTTAGAAGACACACAAAAGGGTGGCAGAAAATCTACAAATTTTGACGATTATTACAAGGTATTTTTAAAGGAGGAATTACAAAGAAAAATTTATTTATTTCATCACAATAATGAACATTTTACCATTGATGATTTACATCTATATGCTACACAAGAATTAAAATTTACTCATGGTCGTACAGCATTATATAAGATTATAAGATCTATGGGTTATCGCTACAAAAAATGCAATAATCGCCTCATTTTATGTGAACAATCTCAGGTTAAAGCCCAAAAAATTAAGTTTATTCCAAAATATTTACAGTATTTACATTCCGATATAGATTACATGTTCATTTTCCTCGATGAATCTTGGATATACCAAAATGGTTCTCAGGTTCGTTCCTGGATTAACGATAGTGATATTCGAGCTAATCCAAAACGAGTAAAACAAGAAGGTAAACGTTTTACCATACTTCATGCAGGGTGTGGACAAGGATTTCTAGAAAATTGCGTTTGATGCTCGACACAAAGATTGAAGATCGTGATTACCACAAAACCATGAATGCTGATGTCTTCACCACCTGGGTTGAAACACAACTGATACCTGCATTAGCAAAAATTGAGAAAAAATGTGTAATTATATTAGATAATGCACCATACCACTCTGTGACGATAAATAAGCCACCTAATTCCAATTCACGTAAGGCTGATATGCAGAAGTGGTTAGAAAACAAAAACATATGGGCTCTAATAAAGCCATTACTTGTTGCAAATAAGAAGGTATATGCAATCGATGAATTGTTGAAATCATTTGGCCATGAAGTTCTGCGGCTTCCACCGTATAATTGTCAATACAATGCTATCGAATTAGCTTGGGCATCTGTCAAAATGCACTATAATAGGCATATTAGAGATATTTCAAATATTGCACCAAATAGAGTCCAAGAAGTGTGCACAAGCCTTATCTCAATTTACACCTGAAATGTGGAAAAATAGTGTTGCACATTGTGAGAAGCTAATCAAAAAAAAAAGATTAAAAGAACCTCATTGACAATTTATAAAAAAAAAACACAAATTATCATTTGTTATATAATTTTAATATTGACATTAATTATTACATCATGAGTGGAAGTTATTAAGTGTATAAAATACTACATTTTAAAACACTGTCCACCATTCTAGGTGGAGAATATTATGTAACTCTGGTTATTGGTTATTGTTGGAATAAATATGCTTCTAGATAAAATAGAATTTAATCTGAATAATAAAGAAAACAGGAATTTTGTGGACGAAAAGCTATTGCTGGCGTATCAAAGTGGACGGGACAAACTAAGAGGTGGTTCAGAAAAAAAGTAGCAGCAAGAAACTTTATCAACTAAGCAGGCATTGGAAAAAAAATTGGTATATGTATTACAACTGTCAAATTACATCCTTGAGTATCTCCAGCGCAAGTTTTGTGGTAAAATCTTGATAAAAAAAGCGTCATGCCAACGAACGAAGTTATTCGTATTAAGCTGATTGTGAACACCCACCTTGAAAATGCTCTCTGGAGTCAAGTTAAGTTGGCAAAATTTTTTGTTGCTGAATTTAGCCAAATCCCTGCACAAGAATTTTTTGTTGCAACATGTAAGGACAATGTGGCTCTAAAATATAAATATTGAATGGCAAGTAAATTTCCCCAAAAATTTATGATTTGCCAAGCGATATGCACATGTGGCTTAAAAATTGAAGGATTTGTTACAACTGGCTCTATAAATGGAGAAATTTACGTACAGGAATATCCGGTAAAACGTTTATTGCCACTAATACAACAACATAAAAATTCTGTTTTCTTTTGGCCGGATTTGGCCACATGTCATTACGGCAAAAAGGCAACTTAAAATAACAAAATCTAAGGCGGCAGACATGAAACATTTTCGAAAAACGTGAAGAAAACAAGCTCAACAAATCAATAATGCTCATGCTCAAACTTTGATGAAGGGGGTTTAAAGCAAAAGTTCGATATTTTTGGCACGGGTGATTTTATTTTGTTTATTAATTGCAATTTAATAAATAATATGGTATATGTTTCTTACGTAAAATATAAGTTCGAAAAGACCGTCTCTCTTTTTTTAATGTGGAATTAACAGGTGCTACTTTTTTTCTGAACCACCTCATACTAAAGCATTATAAAAAGACAAGTCGGATTTATTGCGTTGTGCTAATTCTTGACCCCCGACACAAAGTTGAAATATTTAATTTAACTTCTTGGGGAAAAGAAATGAGGAACACTTAAGTCGAAAAATTTGAAGAAAGTTATAAATCAAAATATTATATTTCACCCCAAATTGAACAACAAAGTTCAATGAATCCTCAACCTGCTACATGTAATGCTGAAAATGATGACAATGCTATAGATTTATCGTCATTATACGAACGTGAAAATTTAGCTGTTACAGATGATTGAAGAGATATGTATGTAAATTCTAAGTGAGCAGATAAAAATATTGAAATATTATCTTGGTGGAAAGACCATTCGAATGTATATCCAACATTATCTAAAATCTAAAATGGCACGGGATTTTTTATATACACCAGCTACACATATACCAGCTGAACGATTGTTTTCCAATGCTGGTCTTATTATTCGAAAACAACGAAATCGTTTAAGTGCTGCATCCGCGAAATCACTGTCATATTTAAATTCGTAGTGTACAAATAAATTGTATGACACTATTAATAATTATTTCTAAAGCGTATATCTTTAACTTTATTTTCTGTTAGATATAACTATTATTAAAATGAAATTTTCTATTTATGATTATAAATTACCTACACTATATCATATTTTGCATGAGTTTACTTTTATTTTGTTATCGTTGTATTAAAATGTATTTTTGTTTTTTTTTTTGTAAAATGTTCATAAAAATTATTGGCGTAATAAAATTTAGTACAAAAATATTTGTATTGTTAGTTGTTTGTTTTTGTTATATACATAAATAAATCAATTTGTCTTACCTTATTTTGTCCGAATCCATTGATCATAGTAAAACATTAGGCCTCGAGACTCAACTATGGTCTCGTCTCGACTTTTCAAGGCGAGACGAGACGAGACCGAGCCTGGTCTCGAGTCTCGCGGCAACACTAGGTGTTGTGACAGTTTTTGTGTTAACGTAAGTGAAATTTTATAGTATTAAGTAAACTTGTGTCACTTTTCATGATAAAATGTTGCCTAATACAGTCTACAAATTATTTTCCATTGTTCTATTTTGTGTTGTGTCGGTGTTCTTTTGAAAATTTTCGTATATCTGATACTTGATTATATTTTATGATTGTTAGGTAATGGCTAAAAGTTAATAAAACACAATGTTGAAACTATTTTTTTGAAAAACCTACTATAAAGTAAAATTATGTATCATGTTAAGTTGAGGGGCGTTAATGCTACAACTGGCCAGTCAAAATATTAGTTACCAAAATGAAGAGAAAGATGAAAATCGGAGTTTTTTTACATTCATACATCTTGACCAATATATTTCACTAATAAGATATGCAAAAAAGACCGGAGATCCTTTAGTCCAGTCAAATTGTCATAAATGGTTACATTAATTAGGGTAGTTCCGATTTTTTGATATGTTGTATGGGTTGGTACACTGTTGAAAAATCCAAGTTTCCTAATTCCCCCCACTACCGCGAGCGGCGCTATCTTGAAAAAACCGCTAAATTTTTGGACTTGTCCCTGTTTTTTCAAAATATCTCCTAAAGCATTGGCCTGACAAAAAAAATGTTAGCGACTTTTTTAAACCAGAGTAAATATTATCTACAATTTGAGACTAAACTAATATTTCTAGATCTAACATTTCCCGAGATACAGCTCTTTGAATTTTGAAAATTTTTCTCAAAAATGTGAAAAGTACAGATTTTTAATCGGTTCTTGCTCGATAGCAAGTAAATGGTGAATCCTACGCCAAAGTTTGATATAATAACATTTGTAGTAGAGGTAAATAGCTAAAGCGGTTCTGCTAGGTCGTAAAGACTCTGAGATACAATCTTTTGAATATTTTTGTAGTTTTTTAGGAAAACACGTAATAACTGAAAATTGACAAAACCAATCTATTTATTAAAAACAAAAAGGTTCAAATATAGTTAAGTTTGTATATAATACATGTTCAGTAGTTCTGTCAATTATATATTATACAACTTTCATGAAAAAATTGTCTGCTGAACCACAACTTTACATTTTCATACGTTTTGAAGGGCCCGCGCCATGTTCCTCATTGTTTCGGCTCCCACTTCGCACAGAGTAACATTCCACAACTTGCTATTCAATGTCTTCACACACCAGTTATTCATCAACCATGTCAATTGGTGCTGGAGCATCTCCCTCTTCAGACTCGTTGTCTAAAATGACTGGAATTGCTTTTTCGCAAGACTGTCCATTGCAATATTTGCATAGTAAAGAACAATGCAGACCTGTTTTCCTGCATCCACATACATTCATGCAACCTTTTTTGCAACTACATGAAATGCATTGAAGGAGGGACTCTGGTGCTGGATCCTTCTCTGTTTTCTTAGGTAAGAAGCCTAATGGAGTGTGCATCCAGCCCCATTTCAAGGGATCTTTTTCATTTCCCAGCCATGTTTGCACTTGGTGGTAACTCCTCGTGGCATGCAGTTGAGCAGCATCTGTAGTTGGTGGCAATCTAGTGAAGTTAAATTTAGTTTTAGCTGCAGCTTTAACAAATCTGTGGTGCCGCAGTTCAACTGCCTGCTGCACGCAGATGTTAGCTTTTTGTAAAGCCTTCTTGAGCAGTTCAATAAATCGTTTCTTATTGCTTTCATTTGCAAGGAGCTTTTCTTGTGTACTTTGTAACACTCTTTCTTCATCAAACATTACATCAGGGGAAGAATGGGCTGCCCGTCGAAGTCGTTCACAATTTTTGGTGCTCTTTTTGTCACCATCAGGGTAACCATCAAAAATGACAGTTATATCTTGACCGAAATGATTATGCAAGTATTGAACATAGCTGTCAGCTATAGCTCCAAAAGAGGCTTGTCGTCGCCACACAACTTTGTGTAGTAAATTGCCACCGTCAACCACGACATACTGTGATCCCACAGGTATTACATCCTCTGTAATGGGTGTGAATGATGGGTATAACGAAGATTTTGTCCCCTTATGCATGCCCTCGTATGTCGGGAGTCTTTATTATCACCGTCCGATATGGTTTCTAGGAATGCATACTTAAGAAAAATAAAGTAGGATCACCTACATCAATTCTTCGAATGTTAATTTAAATTTTGTAGGCTGGTGATCCTCCTTTTTAAATTTTTTTGGATTGAAGAAATTCCGCTGCTTTTAAAAACCTAAGTTCTTGCCGGCGCTACGCTACTTGGAAGTCCAAAAATTCGCTACAGTAGCGGAATTCCGCTACGGTTGGCAACACTGAATTACTGGAGCAGCCTGTGGGAGCGGTCTCACCCTCTCCCTCCAGCGGCTCCACTTTTTTAATATATGTATAATATATAATTTATTTATAATTATTTATCATTTATTTACTTACATATTTATTTTATTAATATACAGTCCGTTCGTTTAGTCTGGAAACCTGGGAATAAAATGTTGTCCGTTCATTTATGGAAAAAATCCTCGGACAGGTCAATTTTTATTTTTTATTTCTCACATTTTGACATATCGTTAAAATTTTTTCCGCCATATTTGAAAAAGTTATGACGTCATCGCCAATTTTTTTAAATGGCTACCCCCATTTTTTTGGCAGATTTGGATTCCTCGTGAAATTCTAAAACAAAAAATGTCAAAAAGTATGACCTTGAACTTGAAAATTTTCGAAATAAAAAATGGCGATGACGTCATAACTTTTTCAAATATGGCGGAAAAAATTTTAAAACGATATGTCAAAACGTGCGCAATGAAAAATAAAAATTAACCTATCCGAGGATTTTTTCAATAAATGAACGGACAACTTTTTATTCCATATTTGAAAAAGTTATGACGTTATCGCCATTTTTTATTTCGAAAATTTTCAAGTTCAAGGTCATACTTTTTTGACATTTTTGGTTTTAGAATTTCACGAGGAATCCAAATCTGCCAAAAAAATGGGGGTCGCCATTTAAAAAAAATGGCGATGACGTCATAACTTTTTCAAATATGGCGGAAAAAATTTTAACGATATGTTAAAATGTGTGCAATAAAAAATAAAAATTGACCTGTCCGAGGATTTTTTCCATAAATGAACGGACAACTTTTTATTCCCAGGTTTCCAGACTAAACGACCGCACTGTATAAGGGCAACCCAAATCGGTCTGCGATAGGTGAATTATAATAATGAAATAATTGGCACTAAATATCGCTCCTTTTTCAAAAAAAAAAAAAAAATTAAATGAAAATTACTGACGGTTTACTCAGAAAAAATTAATGTTGAATTTTTGTTACAATCGACACCAGTCTCCCCTAATGTTCTGGAATCTCCTACAGCTTGTATGAAAAACATCGTTCAGAATTCCTCATTTAACTCATGTAAAATAAAACCTTTATGTGATGATGATGTGGTAAAAGATATAATAGTTCCTGAGGGTTCTTTTGTGTAAATCAAATGTCTCTACATCTATTAATCTGGTTGATGCATCTTTAACACAAATTGTAAGAATAGTAAATAGATCCAAGAACTCACTGTTCATATCGCAATAAATGTTACTAGTATTGTAGTATGGGAGGCGATTTATTATCCTATGACATCATCACATGTAATGAATATATCATTGATTGTTTTTTTTGACAAAATAAATTCTAAATTCTAAATTTGTCCGGACTTTCGAAATTACATGAAATGGAAAATATTGATGGGTACCTGAAATTTTTGCAGGAATGTATATTAAAACAGTCTGGAAAGCGTAAAAGCCTTTTCAAAATTACTAAGGAAGCCATGATACAATGGAAAGGGATGGATAGCAGGGAACAGAAAATATATGCGCTACAAGCCCATTTAGAAGCAGGGATGAATTCTGCGCAGAATCGTGATTACCGATTATTGTAGACTCAGCAAATATAAGCAATAATGATTTTATAACACCTATTCCTTAGGTTCCAGTACATCATATTACTGAGAGACCTTATGGAGATTTTCAGGCTCATTCTTTAACACACTCTGTATTAAAAATCTGTAAATCATTTAAAGAGATATATTTTTGAGTTAAACGAGTAGACAAACAATTAACGCAGAATATTGAAATGGAGAAATTTAACAATTATGACCAAGAATTATTAAACGTTAATAAGAAGTGATTAATAACTATAATTATAAGTTAATATATTTTTATTACATATAAGGCAATTAATTATAAAATAATAGTAATATAGAAAAAGTAAGGAAAATAAGAATATACAATGGATGATACAAAATCAAATAATGAATCTCAAGATTCTGCAAGTAATATTAATCAATGTGATCCTCAATGACAGAATAACTAGGATGGAAGAGGCTATTCAATCATTATCACAGAGGATGTCAAGTATAGATTCTAAAAAGAATGTTAATTGAATGATTGAATTAGAAAATGCCCCATACTTCAAAATGCAGGACAGTGACAGTGATTCATCTGCATCTGTCGTCAGTACAAGAATTTTTAACATGCCTTCTCCAAAAATGGAAAATATTTTAACACCTCTAAATGTAAAAAACTAAAATCGAAATTAAATCTTCTTACCAGAAGAATAAAAGCAAAGACTGTTCAGAATAGCAGGCGAAAATTAAAGTAGGGGAAGGACGGGTAAAGTGGCCTAGGCGGGTAAAGTGGCCATCTGCGATTGCTCTGCTGTAGAGTGCTGCAGCCACGCGGGAATCGGGTGAAACACTCACATTAGATGTTGTCAGTGTTGTCTGTGACTAACAAGCGTGAGGCATCACAACTTTCGATTTGAGGCGGATCTTTCTGTTTTTCGACTGCCTGATTTTAGGTAAGTGGTTTAAATCATTAGTTATAGCTAAATAACGAGTAGTGTCATAGTTGTTTGATCTAGTGCTGCTTGTTCAGCGTAAAATAAGCTTTTAAATGATGTGTGTTTGAAACTCGTAGGTCATAAATGTTCGATGCTAGACCACAGTTGTTTTAATGATGTCATTTCGGGCAAAGTGGCCACTAAAGAAGATGAAGCCTATTCCAAGTCCAAAGAAAATGAGGGGTGGATTAGGTGCTCGATTTGTTTACCCACGAAGAATGCGCCGGATGCGAGGAAGAGGACGATGACTTCCAGTGCGAGTTTTGCAAAAAATGACTGCCACATTCTTAACATTTCATTAAAATGAGTGTGAATTCTTCAAAAAAAGACTGCCATATTCTTAATATTTTCTTATAACGCTCTTTTTGTAATAATATGTTGTATTTTTTGTGTTAACCAATTAAATATTCAATATAGAGCAATATGTAGGTAGTATGTATTTACCTATGCGGGTAAACTGGCCAGGCCCTGCACTTTGCACTTTTTTGAAAAAAAATCAATAAAAAATTTATAAGTTAAAAAACTAAAAATAAGTGATGAGCAATCGGTACTTAAGTGTTTGGGGTAGTTATTGCCACACTGTTCGATAATTTTTTCGATTACTAAGATGCCTTAAAAATTCACCAAACCTTAGAGTGGCCACTTTACCCTTCCTTCCCCTATATGAAATTTTCTACTAAACACGTTGTCCAAAATTCACTTTTAAATAGAAGTAAAGCAGTAAAAATCTTCACTAATACGCAAATATTTCATAGGAAAAACACTTTTCTTGGTCATACAATGAAAGACTATCCCTCTATTATAAATCACCGGGGTCTTATAAGTATTTGAGGAACAAGTTAAATTTTGTTTTACCATCCGTAAGTACAATACAGTCATGGCTACAAGTTTCACATTTGGTAACAGGTGTCAAAACTAATTTGACAAACAAGTTATCGATTAATATTGGAACCACGAGTGATAGTGAAAAAATATACTAGTGATGTTTGATGAAATTACGCTTAAGAAAAAATTAGACTACAATAAACTTCAGGATACAATTAAAGGCTATGAAGATCTGGGCCACTTAGGAAGAAATGACAAAATTGCCAATACCGCGATTCTGCACAACTGGAAAATTCCTTTCTGTTATTATATATCTTCGGGTTCAGTAAAGGGCGGTGTTTTAAAAGAGTTAATTACCACAGTTCTAAACAAATTAATGAATATTTTCTTAAATCCCATGATTTTGGTGTGTGATCAAGGAACAAACAATAGGAGTACCTTGACAATATTGGGTACAACAGAGAAAAATCCAGTAATATTCATCAACAACGTAAAAATATTTAGATGTTTCGATCTTCCACATCTTTTGAAAAGCCTTAGAAATAATTTCATGAATCCGAAGTTACATTTCCTAATTCGTAAAAAGCCTGTTTCTTGGAATGATATTGTACAAACATACGAAATAGACAAAAATAGTACATCTCGTGCTTTAACAAAAATTACACCGATTCATATTAACCAATATATTCCAAAAGATGCGTGTCAAACTTGCTGCACAAATCTTTAGCCATTCTGTTTCTTCTGCAGTAAAGACGGCTACGAAATCAAAAGAGTTGAAAAGTTCATCAGGCAAAAACACCGCCCAATTTGTTGCAACTATTAACAATATTTTTGACTCTTTAAATAGCAGAATTTTGAAAGATCCAAACCCTCATAGAAGACCATTATCCATACTTGCAAATACTTCTTTACAAAACCTACAAAATTAATTGGAGTACTTCAAAGATATTGAAGTTTATAGCGATGGGAAGAAGCGTAACAACATTTATTGTATAAGTGAGTTCGTATGGAGTATTCGAACAATATTGCAATTATGGGATGACTTAAAAAATGTAGGGGTTAAGTATCTATTAACGGGATTTATTAATCAGGATGCATTAGAAAATTTTAATTCTGTAGTACGAAACCAGCGTGGATACAATCCAATGCCGTCTGTTCGACAATTTCGAATTTCAACACAGCAAAATATGTTTATAAAGCTTCAAATGGGCGTAGATTCTGCAAATTGTCAAGATGATCAGGCTGAGGTATTAGAACTAAATGAAGAACTGCCGAAATCACAAATAGACCCTATTACTGAAAATGAAAGTCAGATAAAACTATTTCAAAATCAACAATTCAAGAATTGCAACTGGATGATAATAAAGTGACTATTCCACCGCTTCTAAAAAATATGCGGAGCCTTAGAATGTTGCAGCACAGTGTATCTTTCTGGTTATTTAGCATTCAAACTGCTAAAAAAATATGATTGCGGAATATGCAAGGATAAGTTAGTGAAGGAGATTTATTTTCAGAAACCGAATTATATTTCCTGTGTAAAGATTATGGAACTGAACAAATTAAATATTTGAAGATGCCATCCAATATCTTTGTACATTTTGTATCCAAACTGTTATTATTATTTAATTCGTCTTTTTCTATTCATAAATGCCCCAGACAAGTTTCCAAAAATATTTCGGGAGATTTAGAATCTGAAACTGAACATTTGTTGGAATGCTTTTGTGAGAAACACAGAGATATTACTATTAATTTGTTAATTAAAATTAAAATTTTTAGAAAACTTAAAACTGACTAAACGTCTTGAATCTATTCGATTAAATACCACCAAATTAAGGAAAGAACACCGTAAACTTAAAATACTGTCGTAAATTTACATTAAATTTATAACATTATAATTCTTGATTATTAAAGTTTATTGTTTGTATGTAGTTTTTATTGTTTTATTTGGCCCACATAACCCAAAGTAAAAATAGATATGAAATATTCAATTACATAACAAAATAGCAAGCTGTTTGAAAGATTTTTATTCGTCAATTGAAAATATGCCGTTTCGATAACGAGTTTTGTTATCGAAACTTTGACATATTTTTAATTAATGAATAAAAATCTTCCAAACATCTTGTTATTTTATCAATCAATCTGAAGGAACAGGAAATTATATATGTACATTATAAAGTATTCAAGTTTATTAAATATTTTAAAAAAATATAATTGCAAAACAAAATCTTGCAGCAATTAACTTTTCATTTTATTTTTAAATATAATAAATTGTTATTTGCATTGTCGCTGCTAATAAAATTAGATGTTTGTGTATTTGTGTAGTATTTTTTTTACAACCGTCTATTGCCTGCATTCTATATTATTAAAAATTGCAACTATTTAGTATATAATCCGATACAATTATAACGAGCGAGTGCCGACCAAGCATATTTCACTTTATTTATTTGCAAGTCCACAGCCGATTTAGTAAGTTCGTAGTTCGTTGATCTCCTTTAATAAACGGTAAGTTTGAGTAGGCTGCGGCCGACCAGACCTTCTTAACGCCTTTAGCGGAGACGCAGGTTTTAGCAACTTCCTACGTGCGGTGGCGACACATTTTAGCTCGGTAGTTTATTGACAGGAGGGTGAAGGGCATTCCAGTGAGTGGAAGGGGTTGCTGTACAGAATTTAGTACGAGCGGTGCCTATCTTCCCAATTCCCCCAATCAACGATTATAGTTAAGAAAAATCTGTGCTTTGGCAAGTAGCCCTAAATTTAGTGTGGCTATGTGGGATGCTATTGATAAATTTTATAATTTCGGTTGTTTCGGTTTTGATTCCTTTTTTTCGTTAAGTATTTAATTTTTAATAAGCATCCCACATTTGTAGAGTCAAAAGAAATAAAACAGTAAGAACTAGAATTAATTATCTCAATTATTATGGAAGTTAGACGTAATTTCCCGTCACTAGTACTCTTAACCGCTCTTAAAATAATAGGGGAACAGGAACTTTATGTGGTAAATGTTAGGTGTAAGTTGGCACCTCTTAGGTTTAAGTGTTAGAATTAGGTTGGTAACAACGAATCACATTGTAACCGCGCCTTTTGAATAAAGCAGTCCTACAGTACAGACGTGTCTTATTGTAAACCTTAACCTAAAAGAATATATAACATGGCGCAGTCGGAAGTCGCGACCGCATGGTGCATCAAGGTTAAAAACTAAATTACGTGAGATTAGTGAAGGCCTTCAATTAAATAAGCGAAATAATTAAACAAATAATAATGGGGGATAATCGTGGAATCGCTCCATTAAGCATGGCCGGTAATGTCGCAGAAAACTGGACGATGTGGAAGAACAGGTTTGAAAATTACCTCATGGCCACTGAAGTAAATAAAAAAAGTGAAGACGTACAGTGTGCCCAACTACTACATTATATTGGAGAAGAAGGATATAGAATTTACGCCACATTTCAGTTCGCAGACGCGGAGAAAAATAAGTTACAAGCTTTACTGTCAAAATTTGACGCATATTTTGGCCCGAAAGAAAATCTGGTGTTTGAGAGGTATAAATTCTTCATGTGGCGGCAGAAGCCTGAACAAAGTAGTGAGCAATTCATAACAGAACTGAAAAACCAGGCAAAAAAGTGTAAGTTCGACACACTGAATGACAGCATGGTGAAGTGCATGATAATCTGTGGAATCCATAGCGAAGAAATTAGAGAGAGGTTGCTACAGCAGGACGAGTCAACAAACTTAGAAAAGGCGGTGGAGCTGTGTATGCTGATCGAAAGTTCTCGACAACAAAGCAGACAAATACAAGCGAGCAGCAGCAGCCGGGAGGCGGCAACTTCGGAAGTCGACGCCATAAATAGAAGCGGCAGGAAGGCCAACACCCAAGTTCAAAAGCGATGGTCCGGATCAACCCAGAGAAGCAGAAGTGAAAACGACAAACCCAGAACAATAAACAATTGTAGTAGGTGCGGTAAAACGCATCTTATAAACAAGTGCCCAGCATACGGTAAAGTATGTAATAAGTGTAAAGGTCACAATCATTTTGCTACAGTTTGCAAAAGCAAGCACAAAGTAAATTCAATAGTAGAAAATGAAAACGAAGGTGACGATTATCTGTTTGTAGGGGAAATTAAAAGCAATTCACTTGATAAGTTTTGGTTTACTAATTTAGTAATAAAGGATGTCTGTTGTAATTTTAAAATAGACACGGGAGCTATGTGCAATGTTCTCCCAATTAGTTATTATAATAGATTAGGGTTATGTAAGAATAACATTAAAGAAACCAAAACAAAATTAAAATCATATACAGGGGACAACTTGAAAATATTGGGTACTTGCAACTTAAAATGTACAACAAGAAACAAAAGAACACATAATGTGGAATTTTACATTACAGATTCCCAGAGACAGGCAATTTTGGGTTTACCCTCATGTCAAGAATTGAACCTTGTGGTGCGTGTCGATACGGTGGTTGAGCAGGGTGAGTATACAAACCTCATAGAGAGTTACAAGAACCTTTTCTCGGGAATTGGCTGTTTGTTTGAACCGTACCATATCCAATTAAAAGAAAATGCGCAGCCAGTTGTGCATGCGACTAGGAAAGTGCCAATACCATTGCTAAATAATTTAAAAGAAAGTTTACACGAACTTGTAAAGCAAGGAATAATTGAAAGAGTGAATGGTCCATCAGACTGGGTTAACGCACTGGTCCTAGTTCGTAAGCCCAATGGGAAAATTAGGATATGTTTAGATCCTAAGGATCTTAATGAAGTAATAAAAAGGGAACAGTGTCAAATCCCAACGTTAGAACAAATAACGAGCAAACTGACAGGCGCAGAGTATTTTAGCACATTAGACGCTGCTAACGGGTTCTATCAAATTCAATTAGATGAGGCCAGTTCAAAATTATGTACGTTTGGCACTCCCTTCGGACGGTACAAATTTAATAGATTACCGTATGGGGTTAGGTCCGCACCAGAAGTTTTTCAGGAGAGGTATAAAAATATTTTCAATCTAGAAGGGGTAGAAACGTATATAGATGACCTAATTGTATGGGGCAAAACTAAACACGAGCATGACACAAAATTAAAGCAAGTGTTAGCCTTAGCCAAGGAAAATGGGGTAAAATTTAATTTAGCCAAATGTCAGTTTGGAAAGCGGGAAGTTAAATACATGGGACACAGAATTAGTAAAAGTGGGATAGCTTTAGATTCTGAAAAAATTAGAGCAATTACAAATATGCAAAAACCTAATTCAAAACCAGAAGTTCAGAGGTTACTGGGAATGCTTACATATGTCAGTAAATATATTCCAAATTTCACTTGCAATACGGAGCCACTCCGTGAGTTAATAAAGAAAGATACAATGTTCAGTTGGGACAAAGCTCAAGAAGAGGCGTTCGAAAAGCTAAAAAATAAGTTGACAAACAGTCCCGTGTTGCAATATTTTGATGTTAATAAAGAAACTGTCATCTCAGTGGACAGTTCTAAATCAGGAATGGGGGCCGTTCTGTTGCAGAATGGACTTCCGTGTGCGTACGCGTCTAAAGCATTAACTGAAACACAAACCCGCTACGCACAAATAGAGAAGGAATTATTGGCCATATGTTTCGGGTTAAGTAAATTTCATAATTACATATTTGGAAAAAAGGTTAGGGTGGAAACAGATCATTTGCCTTTAATTACGATATTCAAAAAACCATTAAATAAATGTCCAGCAAGATTACAGAGGATGTTATTACAAATTCAAAAGTATGACTTTGAGGTGCAATACAAACCGGGTAAAGAACTGTTGCTAGCGGACGCCCTCTCGAGAGCATATTTGATAGATAAAAGTGACGACGGGTTTGAAGGTGAAATTAACGCTCACGTGTGTTTAATTACAGCCCAAATAAACGCGAGTGACGCAAAATTGGAGCAGGTTAGGAAAGAAACTAGCTTAGATCCACAGTTACGAGAAGTATTAAAACTAATTTTAACGGGATGGCCAAACAATAGCCGTAAATTAAGCGAACGGGTTAAAATATATGCACAATATAAAAGTGAACTTACCGTAATTAACAATTTACTTTACAAGGGTCAAGCTTTAGTCATACCACGAAGTATGAGAAAAGAAATGCTAGATAGGGTACATTATAGTCACTTAGGAATCAACAAATGTTTAAACTTAGCAAAAGAGTCAATATTTTGGCCTACGATTAACAATGAAATAAAGCAATTAATTTCGCAATGTCATGTTTGTCAAAAATATGCAAACTCTCAAAAGGCAGAACCAATAATTCCTCATGACATTCCGAAAATTCCATGGCAAAAAGTAGGTTGCGATATATTTGAGTTCAAAAATCAAAAATATTTACTCTTAATAGACTATTATTCGAAATTCGTAGAAATTGAACCCTTGCGAACTAACAGCACAAGCTATAATACGATTAAAATAATCAAAACAATATTTGCAAGACATGGAATCCCACTTACATTAGTATCAGATGGGGGCCCACAGTTTAGCGCAGAAGAATTTAAAACTTTTGGAAGAGAATGGGGTTTCACACACATAATTACCTCGCCCACTTATGCTCAATCTAATGGAATGGCCGAACGGCACATTCAAACAGCCAAGAAAATTTTCAGAAAGGTACTAGAAGATCATAAAGATATTCACTTAGCACTACTGCAGTATCGTAACGCACCAGTGTTAAACAGTTATTCACCTGCACAAATTCTAATGTCTAGAACATTAAGAGCAAATTTGCCCACCACACAAAATCAATTAAAACCGAAAGTGGTTAATGTTAATAAATACAACAAAGCTTTGCGGGACAGAAAACTGTCACAGCAAAAATATTATAACAGAGGCACCCAAAAATTGTCAGATCTCAAAGTAGGTTCAGACATTTATATACAAACCAAACCCAATTCAGTGTGGCAAACAGGTACTCTTTTAAAAAAAATGAATAACCGTAGATACAGGGTAAAGGTAAACAATGGTTCTATATTAATTCGCAACAGAAAATTTATTAAGCCAAATACCAGCCAAAAAAAGGGAGGCACAGAAGCCAACCAATCCCATTGTTTGCCTCTACCAAAAACTAGTACAAATCAACATAAGGTGTATATAGAATTAGAAAATAGTGATAGCGGCAATGTGAGTGTTAATAACATAGGTAGAAAAGAAAATGACATTAGTGACCAAACAGGTGCTAACCTACAGGTGGAGAATAATGCTATAAAACACACAAAAGCTGGCAGAATAATAAAGCGACCAGATAGGTTGAATTTATAGCAAACCACATTCCGAAAAAGGGAGATGTTAGGTGTAAGTTGGCACCTCTTAGGTTTAAGTGTTAGAATTAGGTTGGTAACAACGAATCACATTGTAACCGCGCCTTTTGAATAAAGCAGTCCTACAGTACAGACGTGTCTTATTGTAAACCTTAACCTAAAAGAATATATAACAGTAAACAAAAATTTAGCACATCAAATCATAGAAGAAACACATCTAAATTATAGACATATAGAAATTAGGAAAACATGGTTCAATGTTTAGGGGATGTTTTTATACAAAAAATGACCTCAAATTAATTAAAAATTATGTAAATAAATGTAAAATTTGCTTTTTTGCTAAAGAGGAGAATTCTAAGAATTCAAATACGATAACTACTCGTAGTATAAAAGTCGAGCAACTGTTGGCACTAGTAGCTATCGATTACAGAAGCAATCCTATTTCTGGTCATAATGGAAATAAACACATTTTCGTATTATTGGATGTATTTACAAAGTATGTAAAACTTTAAGTAGGAAATGTAACACTGATCACGTAGTTAACAGCATAAAAAAATATTTATTAAAAATAGGCAAACCAAGAAGAATTCTAGCAGATAATGCGACATATTTCCATAATGACAGGTTCAAACAAAATTTAAAGAATTTAGAAATACGATATCCATTTTGTAGTATATGTCATCCAAAATGAAATCCAGCTGAACGATACATAAAAGAAGTTATTAAATAAATACTTAAGGGTAGTAACCTTTGATAGATATAACGCATGGATAAAATATTTGCCAAAAATAGAACAATTTATTAATGAAGTACCAAACACAGTAACTGAAACTTCACCTATTACATTAATAAAAGATTTGTTGCCTAAAAGACCTTGGAGGTCAGAACAGATAATTACTGATGTTGATCATTTGTTAGAACAAACTAAACAAAGAATTTTAAGAACTACTCAAAAATATGAGCTTAAACAAAACAGTAAAATCAAGAAAAGAATTCATTTTAATGTGGGTGATTTAGTAATTGTTAAAAACTTAAGAGCAGCAAATAAACAAGAAAATAAATGTGAAAAATTACAATTATGATACATAGGACCATTTCGTATAAATAAAGTGATTTGCGATAATTCATATGAACTAAAAGAAATAGACTCCAATAAAACTAGAGAAATATTTCACATATCATTGATATATTCGTATAATGAAGGTTATAAAAATAAATTTTAATAAATTCAAGGTAGGGCTTTTGAAGTGATATAACTTTTAGAAAATTCATATTCTTTATCTAAAATACAAATTTGGAATCATACCGTTTTAGGATGAAAGTTTTATATATTAAATTATGTAAATAGTAGTCTAAGGGCCGGTTGCACAAAGCTTTTGTTAAATTAACGAATGATCAAAGTTGACAAAAGAGCATCATTATTTGTTTACTAATGTGTTATTTGCCATATGCATTTGAATTTTGATTCGATTTTGTTCACTTTGACGAATGATTAATTTGACCAAGCTGTTAAATCATGTTTGTGCAACCCGCCCATAGTAATGTTTTATGTGTATGTATGTGGAAGGATGCTTATTTTAAAACAAAACCAAGGAGTGGGAGATTTTTTGGATAACTAGGGAGGATCAAAAAAGTTGAAGAAAAATAAGCAACAGTTGATAAAACTGAATAAAAACGAAAAAGACGTGTTCGTGAGTTTTCTCTGAAAAACTCATATTATAATAAAGCTATATCAACAAGAAGTTGAATTCTCATTAATAAAGAATAATTACGAAGTGAAGATAAACTATTAATATAAGAATTGCATTTATTAAATAGAATTTTAAATGGAAATTGAGTAAACAAATAATAATAATAATAAATAATTGAAACGGATCCTTAATTAGACGAAAAACGATATTTTGGTGGGATTACTCAAAATCAAAAGAATAATTGATAGCGAGTGAGTATTTTTAGATATAGATCTGTGTTAGTTTTAAGGTTAGAAATAGGTTATTGTCTAATAAATCTTGCATATCTAAAAGTGGATAGAATTTATTATTTTATTTAATTATCAAAATTTAATAAACGAATCCTTCAACGGCTCTGTGATAGAAATTTTCATTTTTAAATAGGAGTATTTAATTTTGAATTCATAATTTTTTTTTAAATTAGATTTGCTGATATTAATAATACATTTAGAGCTAGTTTGGGATACTGTGTGGAGCACTTTTCTTAAAAAAACAAATAAAAGGCTGTGACCATATCAATAATATTTGTCGATCCAACGTGGGTCTTTTAATAAAACGAGGAGCGTTATCAATAATATTTGGCGCTGGCCAACGTTTCTTATACATAGGGCAAAGAAACGTAGAAAGAAATTATAAAATAATTTGATATTATATTATTTAACTAACCTGCACAGATATAAACATTAATATTGTTAATTAGCAAGGTGAATGAACATTTTTTAAAGTTTCTTTACGGATATTAATACTTGGTAGGGCGAACTGGCGAATTACCAATTAAAATATTCAATATTAAAGTACAAATTTAAATTCGTCACTTGTCTGTCACTTTGAAATTAAATAATTTTAAACGTCAATGTCAAATGTCATATTGAAATAAAATTTATTTTTTTTTAAATTAAAATTATAAATTTTTCTAAAAAGGAAAACAGACATGATTCTCATTATCAATTTACTAATTATTATTAGTGCAGTTTCCTATAATGTATTGTATAAACAACAAGGGATTATCAAACAACAAGAGGAAGATGTTTATGATTACTCACAAATGAGAAGTATCACATTGTCAATACTTACAGAACCACCAAAACAATTTAATATGTCTGACTGTTATGCATACCGTTATTTTGGTAGATAATATAATTCTATGCAAAGATCATTAATGGCACTATTACCAGAATCTATTAGTGTTGATGAACAACATTTTTATCAATTTGTAGATAATAAGCTTGATAAAAATAATAATCCTGTTATAGAAAAACTGAAATCATATAATACTATGAATACTTTAAGTAATAATGGAAAAAAGAGAATGGTACCTCTTATTGTAGGAGGTTTAACTGCTATGGGATTATTAGGATCAGGATTTATATGGAATAAAGTGGATACTCAAGATCTCAGAAGCAGTGTTAATACATTATTAAATAATGATGAAACTTTTCTTTCAGAAATAAATACTATATATTCCACAGTTAATAAAATAATCAATAATGATGAGTCAGTGCATAGGGTAAGCGATACATTTGTTGACACGGCGACAATGATTGCCACCGTACAATATAACTTGAAATTATAAGAATCTCTGAAAAACTATCATCTTTTGGAGTAAATCAGGCAATAACAGGGATATTTCTTCCTTGGATTGTAAGAATTTGTCACTATGTGTTAGCAATATTGTTTTCTAGCGCGGTTGAAACAAATGGTTGATGTGCGTTTAGTGTTTTAAGCATTTCGACATCTTCAATAACGTTTGTGGGTGTTTGAAATAACGACTGCCTGTGTTTTATGGCTGTTCCCATATAGCACACAATGTCCAATGGACGTCCATTTTAGGTTCAAATAAAGTCCGAACGTTCATGGACCTTCATAAAACGTCTCATGAAGGACGTCCACTGGAGGTCCTATAAGTAATGTCCACGGGACGTACATATAATGTCTACTTTACGTAATAATATGTTTTTTGTGTTTTCATATTTTTTTGTATTAAAGAACGATGTATATCTGTTTTTACTATTACAAGATCGACATAACACGCTTTTTTTTAAACTACTCTTTTCTTTGTTTTTAGAGACTAACGTCGTCATACCTGCAACAGAAACGCTTTTACAAGTTAACAATATAATGGCACGTATTTAACAAAACTATAAAGAATTTAATTTTTTGCAAAGGTTCTAAACAGGAATTTCAATGTGATGCTTATTTTATTAGTCTAAAATTATTTCGTTTATTAAATATGACGCTCACCGCCTGTTTCTTGTCCGAGAGTGCGCACTACTGCACAGAGCATTCCTGTGGAGCATTCCAAATTCCACTTCGGTGCTTCAGTCTTCTCAAAGTGAAATTCGGATCTTTTTCCTGTGGTTTATTTGTTTTTTAGATTGAAGTTGCATTAGAAAATTTGCAACAGGTTGTGTATATTACAAGGTGAGTATATATAAAAAAGTGAGTATATAAAAAAAGTCTTTTATTAAAATATAAACGTATTCTGTATTTTGCACGTGATAAACATAACCCCAATCAACTTATTTTGCACGTGTTAAACATAACTCCAATCAACAGAATTTTTTTATTGTAGGTATTTGATTAATTATTTGTTATTAATATTATTATTCCACGGTCTATATTATAATACAGAGGTCTAAACGTGCTGGATATAATTTTAACAAAATGCCCAAACTTCGCCGAACACTTTATAGACATGCAACCAACAGATCGCATTTGGAATTTGACGTTATTTCTGGCAGTAATTTAGGAACGAAAATAAATCAGAATCAGGCAGATAATTATACAGACAATGAAAATGCAAACACAAGTAGTGAACATTATTTACCTGTAACAGAACATTTTTCGGATAACGATAATGCAAGCGTTACTAACAGTGATTATGATTCAAATATTTGGGAAACAGAAACTGATAATTCAAGTTTAGGTATGGATGATACTAATTTACATGCCGAAGATTTGAATGATAATGTACAAAATTTTGAAGTTGATGCCGATTTTTCTACACAATTAGCGAAGTGGGCTATAACACATCAAATAAAACATAATGCTTTAAATAGCCTGTTAGGTTTGCTCAACAATAAATTTAATGCTAATTTACCTTTAGATTCTAGAACTTTATTGAACACCCCTAGAAAATTATCCTTAAAGCCTGTCGATCCTGGGCAGTATTATCATTTTGGTTGTGGTAATGCTATAAAGATATTACTTTCAAAAAGTACATGCCTTAACGATTTTACTTCTATTGAAATGTTTATAAATATTGATGGCTTACCAATTTCTAAAAGTAGTGGGGGTCTACTCTATCCGATTCTATGTAATCTGCGGCAAAACCCGGGTTTAGTTGAAGTAATTGGAATCTATCACGGTTTAGAAAAGCCGAAATATGCCAATATCTTTTTGGAAGATTTTATTAACGAAGCAATTTCTTTAACAAATCAAGGTTTTAGATATAAGGGCCATGAATATAATTTTAAAATAATATCGTTTATTTGCGATGCCTCGGCCAAATCGTTTCTCACTCATAACAAAAGACCATACTGGATACAATTCATGCACTAAGTGTCACATTGAAGGTGAGTTTTTAAATAATCGAGTTTGTTTTGGCGAAACTACTAATTTAAGAAATCGTACTCATCACACACTCGTCAATAAAATTGACGAAGAGTATCACTATGGCACTTCTATAATAGAATCGATACCAAACATTGATATGATAAGATACACGATTGTGTTCTTACAGAGATGCCTTCCAATGTTTGTTAAAAAATATGCCTGCAATGCGTAATATTGCTGCCGAAGGCAATTACAAAATAAAACCTACCGTTACTAGTCTATTATTTGATGACTATTTTAAACTCCAAGTGGAGGATGGAGTTAAACTCTTCGATCCAGTTTGTAAGTTAATAAATAGATGCCAAGAACATGACTACAATATTGCTGATGCCGCAGAAGAATAGTTAACTTTGCGTTTGCCCGAAGGATACCCTGAATTTGATGATTTAGTTCAAGACAAGAAAAATCTTTAAATGTCTACTCGTTAACTGCTAATTACTTACACCCTAAGTATGAGGGTAAGAATTTATATGGACAACACACGGAATTTTTTTTACTAGATAACTTGAACGCTTCTGGACTTGACGATCTTGAGGTTTATAAGCATAAAAAAGGAATATTTTCGGTTCTGTTTAATAAACAGATTACATCACCAAAGACATTTTGGTATCAGAGCGTAAAAAAACAGCTAGAGTTGTCAAAATTAGCTCAAAAACTACATAAAATGCCAGCATCGACAGCCCAGTTGGAACGGTTGTTTTCTAATTGGTCATATGTGCAGTCTCCGATTAGAAACAGATTAACTGTCGATAAATCGAAACAACTGATACACATAATTATACTATACCCTAAAAGCAAAAGACAGTAACAAGACCGATGAATACTAAACTAAAACCTAAGACTATTAAAAATTACAAAATTCATCAAACATTTTATTTTATTTTTTTAACTTGTATTTTAGGAAATTGAATTCTGTTAAAATTTATTTTAATTTGAAGTTCTTTATTTCCACTTTTGTGTGTAGTTTCGTCATATAATATCATACCGAATAATTTTATTTTGTCCTTTAATCATTAGTTACATGTAGTTATAAACTTGCAGTTTAACTAATAAATAATAAAATGTTGTCTACATGTTTTGGTTTTAAAATGTTTACAACAAATAACCCCTTAAATCAACTTAACATGCTTATGTTTGGCACTTTCTGGCAGTTTTCTAGATTTAATAGTTTTTTGCATGTAGAAAACCATGTAATATACATGATGTATTCTACCTACCCAACCCTGATTAAAAACGACTTATCTCTGTCTGGTCCACAGATTGACTGATTGCTACTCCATACTACTTGCTCGATAAATTAGCTTGCAAACATTATAATTATGGTCTGCGAATTAAGGACTTGTTTATAGTGCCGACATACAGGAAAACAAAGTTAGATGCATCATTTACTTATCTTGCACCTACACTATACATATAATAGCATACCCAAAAGTCTAAAGTCTCTAACATATAGTTCTTTTAAGGACCATATTACAAATTTGTATATTTCCTATGTATAATTTATAATTTTTTCTGTTGTATTTCACCTTAAAATTTGTACAACGGTTTTCTCATGTCTACTTCCGTTTTGTCTATTTCTGTATCTCATTATCTAGTTTCATTTTTGATGTTGTTGGCTTCAATACATAAATAATTTTGTTCAAATCGATGTACGGGTTAGGTGGAACAGAAGCCTTTGACTTGGAGTCAATAAAATTTATTATTATTATTGTTTTTTTTTTGTTTTCTTTTACTCAGCCTTTTGCTGGCACTTTCCTGTCTAGACGGGCATATTGCCGTCTACATATTCTCTATTTTTGGTTTATTATTATTATTATTATTATTATTAGATATATAAAGGATTTATTTTATTTGTCAATTACAATTAACTTAACTGGGCACACCTATATTTAATTAAACTACATAACTGTACATCTATTACTTATTAATAAAATAAAGTTTAATTTAGAAGAAGTAAACCTAAAATATTGTAAAGCGCAACAAATTGCATCTCTAAGCCAAGATCATACACTTTTTAAATCAGTCATTTACTTCGAGTTTTCTTATCAAGTAGCCATCTAAGGTTTTATGCTTACTATCATTCAAATCGAAATTATGTAGTATCTGAATAGTTCGATAGAAATATTCACAAAGTATTATATTTCGTGCCACTGTTTGAAAAATGAAACCGACTACAATAGAAAAGAGAAAAATAGTTATTCATATGTAACTTCAACTGTGGCAAACCTTATCGAGAAATTGCCAAAATAGTTAATATAAGTGTAAGTACAATTCAATGTATTATAAACCGGTATAAAAATGAAAACAGACTGGGAAATAAGCCGAAAACTGCACACAACAGAAAAACTCTCTCGAAAAGGTTTCGGACCCTTTACCTAATTATTTAAAAATTATTCGCATTTCGTGAGCAAAACGGAAGACTTACCCAAATAGAAACAAATTGTTAAAATGAATCGTGGTGGCCAAAGGGCTAGTGGTTTCCGTCAATTTCGAGGCGGTTATCAAAATAATAATAATAACAATAGAGGTGGTTTCAATAATAATATCTAACTTCCACCATGCAAACGGAAGATATGACAATAGACCTCAAGCGGATCACTACGGAAATAACTCAAGACAGCATGAATTCCGTAGAGCTCAGAACCTTCGCCCTAAGGCGAGTGGAATACCACCAAATAAAACCGAAAAACGGTGCAGGCAGCTTACTTATCTAAGACGGAAAGTGAGGATGGATATTAACCCAGATATCCCTAAAGTTTTACTAAGACTACCACGTTTAAAAATATGTGGATGCTGTTCGCAATACTTAAAGGTTGATTCTCATTTTACGTTCCGTTTCCGTTCCATATCAGTTCCGTTCCTTCTACGCAAAATATTCTTGCAAAGAAACTAAATGATTCACATATTACGTTCCGTTTGCGTACCATCCCCATCCAACTAGCTTTTGCACTTAAAATTTCCAAAATATGCACTTTGAAAACAGAAATTTCTTACAAAAGAAGCCGTTTTAAAAGGAAAAAAACTTTAAAAAAATTTATTTAGGTATTTTACATAGTATTTCCTGAATTAATACGTATAATACGAATTAAAATCCTAAAACTACACATCAGATGCATCATGCATTTAACAATTACCATCTTTTTTAAATTTTCGAAAAGAAAACCCGATCTTCTTTCATTTAGAATATACTTGTATTCAGAAAATATACGTTCTATCTCACATGACGTGAGTGGAGCAAATTTATACTTTGCAATTTCAGCAATTTCATAATTTTCGATATTTAAATTTCCAGAGAGACCACTTTTACCATCTAACACACTACTTAACTGTTGCAATTCACCGTAACCAATATTTTTTCCTAAAAGATAACTGAGTTTTTCCTTAACACTTTTCCTAGGAACAGCTTTAATTTTGTCCACCACATCTTCAACTATTTTTGAGGAGTCACTAAGTAAAAGATCTTTTTTCTAAATTATTTATAGCTTTTGGAATACACATAAAATGTTTTCTTATAAAAATAAGATCTTCTGTAAGCCCTTTCTTCTTAAACATTGCCTGAGCTTCTTCAATACATTTCGCATCTGAAGGGTCAAAACTATTAACAATTGTTTTGACAATCTGAAAATTTTCCGCGTAATAGTTTGCTGCTGCTAGCCAGGTACCCCAGTGAGTAACAATAGGTTCTGGTGGAAGGGCTTTTGCTGTAGAAGCCATAACTCTGCTTGGAACCTTTACAAAAACGTTTTTTATGGTAGCTACTAATTCATTATTCATTAACTCGTGGATCTTCACTGCGGACGGTCTCTGCAACTCGATGAAGTCCGTGAGCTAAACATGTTACATGCACCATTTTCGAATACAAAGTCTTTAAGCCTTCCATAGCTTTAACCATGTAGGATGCGGCATCCGTACAGACCAATAGCACTTTGTCGTATTTTATACCAGAAGGCCACAATAAGTTCAATGATTCATTAAAAAACACTGCAATTGTTTACTTTTTGTAACAATCTATTTGAAGCAAATAAGACTGGCATTGTTGTTCTTCTGGGGAAAGAATACTAACAATAAAATTTGCGTCATATCGTCTGTTGTTTCATCGAATGCCACCCAAACACTGTTGTCGCCAATTTTGCTTCTTATTTCTTTAATACACTCTTCGTATATTAATGGAACTTACTTTTTCCTTAATGTGGATTCATCGGGAATATGCTGTTTTGTATAAGTTTCGATAAATTCATTTAACATTTTATTTTTCAATTTGTACAAAGGTATAGGTACCAGCCGCAGTAAATGCGCTGCATAAATCTAAGTTAAACTGCGAAATACAGGGCCCTGGTTGAAAAGAATTTCCAGTTAATAGAGTTTGCTGGTTCTTACTGGTTTTTCGGTCTTGTATGCTTGGCGGTTTTAATATGTTGGTCAACTTGAAATTTCTTTGTTGCACTAACACAAACGCTACATACTTTACAAAATAAAACACTACCATCAGTGGTAAAGTCGCCTGTATACTCGGCGACATACGAACGTAACATTGCTTCTAACGACCGCTTTTTTTACCCATCTTCGAAGCAAACTCTTTACCAAATGAAGTGAAACTAAACATAAAAACTGCACTTTGACATAGTACATTTACAACCCCGCCAACTTAAGGTGCTTTGCCTAATCTTGGAAAACCCAAGGTGGCCGTTTCAAAGAAACTTAAACTTCTAGCGGAAGTTTTAAAAGGGATTAACAAATTTATTTATGTATATTTGGAAATATTTAAAAAGATTTTACAGCTTACCTGCAATCCTTTGAAAACATTTTAAGTAATCCTATTGTTTAGTAAACGCCAGCCAGACAACTTCTTATCAATAATAATAATAAGTTGCCTTAAAAATCGGATGACCTCTGAGGTAAACAACCCGTCCGGCAAACTAAAATTAAACTCTAAACTATGCATCCTTCTAGGTAAACATTCTATTAATGTCTAATAATTCGTTAATTTTCTAAAAAATATGCATTTCGAAAGAAAAATAATAAAAATATACACTTTTATAGAAAAACGGTTAAAATATGCAAATATGCATGCAATATGCAAATGCATAATTATCCGGGGTCTAATCATAACAACAAATCACTACGACGGTTGAATGTGTTTGCTGTTTTGTGTATTTTGGCATTCTTACTTACAAGCAGTTACAGTAAGTTAATTTAAGTATGCTGTACCTACCATATTACTTATTTACAAATGATTATAGAAATGGCAGGTAATTCCAGAACAAAGAAAATTTTGAGCCTTGCTCTAAATAAGCAATTATCAGAAACTCTTGCAGCATATCGTCAAAAGCATAGAAGTTTAAGAAATAAAGAAATGGGGGAAAAAGTGAAGATGAGGATTATACTCCAGATGAGATGTCAGAAGAAAGTGATCATGATAACAGTCATTCAAATGCAGAGGCCAGGTTCAGCAAGTTGAAGATTTTAACTTTAGGGATGACTAAGTAGAAAAAACTACAGTTCAGATGAAGTTGACAGTGCTACATTTATCTCTGAAATAGTAACGAATATATTTACATCTGCTGTAAAAAAATCTGAAATCACGAAAGAACAAATGTACAAAAAAAGGGGAAATACGAAAGCGAAAGCGATATGAATCATCACTTAAAGAAAGGAAGAAACTCAAAAGGTCTCAAAAAGTTGAAAAATATGGGCTTCAAGAAATTTTTGGATTAAATTGTAGGTTAAAATGTGCTCAAGGAATCAAAAAGAGGAGACAGCAGTTTATTAACTGCGATTATTGGAATTTGGATGACCAGTCACAACGGCAGTTCATCTTCAGTGTCACAAAAAGAAGAACAAAGAAACGAAAAGTTACTAATTCTGAAATATCTCGAAGAGCACATACTGTTCTTTATTTTTCACATGATGAAGATGGATTGGATTTAAGGTATGCAAAAAAAATTTCTTGCTACCTTAGGTTATCCACTTCAGAATAATCGTGTATTGCATTGTTGTTTCCACTGATTCAAGAAATCTGATGCCAGCTGCTATTCACCATGGACATCCTTCAGAGAAAAAGATTGATGGAGGAATAATAGAAGATCATATAAATTCATTTGGCCCTACAATATCGCATTATCGAAGAGAGCATGCACCTAACAGAAAGTATCTTCCAAGTGATATTACGATAACTTTGATGTACAATGATTTTCTCCAAAAACACTCAGACATTATAATATCATACGAACTGTACCGAAAGCAAATAGCTGCAATGAACATTTCATTTGCTGCTTTAGGACATGAAGAGTGCTGGCGGTGCGAAAGTTTCAATTTACATTGAACATCAACTAACCATGGTAAAGATAATATCAAAGCAAACTGTACTGAATGCGAAACTTGGACTAAATATTTATAAGGAAAAATTGAATTTTACCAAAAGTGAATATAAGAATGATGTAGAACGTATTGCAGCGGCAGATCATCTATTTTTTTAAGCAGATCTACAAAAGGTAATATTCATTTTATATATTTACATTAAGAGAGTTAAAAACAATACTGAAAGATTATGTTCCATCAAATCCAACAATATTATCAAAATTGATTGAACGATATGGCATTCGTTGTCAAAACTGTCATCAGACAGGTCATCAAACTCGAATTTGCATCAAAAGAAGAAATTTTCCAAAATTTAATAATCCCATCTCACCTAAAATAAATTTTGCACAAAACTCATCATCGGTTAAAACTTGCAATTATTGCAAAAAACAAGGTCATCTTATTACAGAATGTTATAAAAGAAAATTTAACAATCAGAGACACAATAACGAGTCATTTCAAAAATCACATTCCTCTTTTAACAATTTCAAAAATAACTTCAAAGAGCGTCAAAAACCAAAACAAACTACAAATCAAAGTTTAAACGAATTGACGTCCCAGATGAACGTCGTATCTGTGGATTGTGTATAAATCGTAAGAAACCGATGTAAGACCTCGCAGACAAAATCCGACGCCCTTTAATTTACCAAATCAACCGCCACCCTTGGCAATGCTTCCGCAAAATGTTATACAACAGGCTCTTGCATCTATACAACAACTTCAAAATATTATCACACTACTTCAAACTCAAATGCAAACCGTTGATTTATCTCGTAATTATAATCAAATTCAAAATCAAAGTCGTAATCGAAATCGGTTACAGCCTCGAAATAATTCAAATCGACGATCCGATCGATCAAGTAATTTGATAAACGCAGGAATTCAGAGACGTAGACGTCGAAGAATGTCCCTAAACTGGCGTGATAATAACGTTCTCAGTTCAAACTCAAATTCAAATTCAATTCCAATTTCAAACTCGAACTCAAACCCAACCTCAACTTCTAATCCAAATTTGAGTTCACACAACAATCTCGTTCGTTGGCACGCGAACCGACCTTCAAATTCTAATATTTTCTCTCGTAATATAAACGAGTCTTCTTTATCTAACTCTACTAGTACTGTAGAGAATAGCGAAATGCATCGCTCATACTCACTCGCTTCTAATAGCAGCGAGTCAAGCCCTAGTTCATCTACAATTGTGGATCACTCAATTTTCCTCGCAAACTCAAATATGTCCTTCATAGTCGCGAATTATCAAGGATCAGAGTTTCACTTTTTACTTGATACTGGAGCTTCCGTCTCTTTGCTTAAAGCTGAAAACATTCCTGGTATCGAACTTCTCTGTAATACTAAGGATAAACTTACCCTTAATGGATTATCAATCCATATGCCACTGAAAACAGTAGGCAGCGCAATATTAGAATTATTGTGCATCGAAGATTATTCTTTACCAATCAAGTTATATGTCATCGAAGACGACAATAATGTCCCTTTTGATGGCATCATCGACAATGATTTATTGCTTCAAGAATCCTGTCGTATCGATTACAGGAGTTCACAAGTTTATTTCAACTCAATTCCAAGTCCAGTGTCACTTTATAATGAAAAGCAAATACGAGAACATCGACAATTATTAAATAATCATTTCCCTCTTATCAAGCCTAGATCGGAAACAGTCATAGAAGTTAATATCCTAAATGACAATCTAACAGAAGACATCTGCCCTCAATCCAAAATAATGGAAGGTGTCTACCTTGCCAAATCCCTAGTTAAAGTTCAAAACGGAAAAGCTGTAACTACTCTTTTGAATGCCACTAATAATAAACTAAGTCTAAAGAAAATTAGTGTACAATTGGAAGAGTTCCCCAAGGAACAATCCTGTATCTTTCTAAATCGACCCGCATCTTCAAATAAAAGCGATAGGCTGAAGTTATTAAAAGAAAATCTAAGATTAGATCATTTAAATCCCAAAGAAAAGTATTCGATTATTAAAACTATTAAAGCTCAGAATTTAATGACATCTTTTATTTATCCGACGACACATTGACTTGTACAAATCTAGTAGAACACGGAATTCAAGTAAGTGATCCAACTCCAGTTAATACTAAATCTTATCGATTTCCTGAAATACACAAACAAGAAGTTAACAAACAAATATCCAAAATGCTAAAACAAGGCGTAATAAGACATTCGGTTAGTCCCTATAATAGTCCCTTATGGGTAGTCCCCAAAAAACTTGATGCATCTGGTAAACGAAAATGGCGAATTGTAATAGATTATCGCAAAGTCAATGAAAAAACTGTAGGTGATAGTTTTGCAATACCAAATATCGAAGAAATTCTAGATCAACTAGGACATTCCAAATATTTTACCACTCTAGATTTAGCTTCAGGCTTTCACCAAATAAAAGTCAAAGAAACAGATATTCCTAAAACAGCATTTTCAACCCCTTTAGGACATTTTAAATACACACGTATGCCTTTTGGTCTCCGTAACGCACCGAGTACTCTCCAAAGATGTATGAACGCTGCACTTACTGGCCTTCAAGGTTTGCAATGCTTTGTATATCTTGACGACATCGTAATATACGCGAGTTCTGTTGACGAACACACTCAAAAATTAAAATCAGTGTTTGATAAATTACGAACAAATAAACTTCTTTTACAACCAGACAAATGTGAATTTATGAGACGTGAAGTCATTTACTTAGGTCATAAAATCAATGAACATGGTGTTTCCCCAAATCATGCAACGATAACAGCTATTTTAAATTATCCAATTCCCAAAAATCCAAAAGCTGTAAAAGATTTCTAGGTTTAGTAGGTTAGATTTATAAAAGATTTTTCAAAACATACCAAACCTTTAACGCAACTGTTAAAGAAAAATGAAACGTTTGAATGGAAAAAAGATCAACAACATGCATTTCAATACTTTCAACAAATTTTAACTTCAAAACCTATTCTACAATTTCCAGATTTCTCCAAAGAATTTCTTTTAACTACAGACGCATCAAATCATGCCATAGGTTCGATATTATCCCAAGGCGATGTATGTAAAGATCTCCCCATTGCTTATGCATCACGAACATTAAACAAAGCCGAAACTAATTATCCGACAATCGAAAAAGAACTTTTAGCAATAAAATGGGCAATTGAACATTTCAGACCTTATTTATATGGACGAAAATTCAAAATTTTAACAGATCACAGGCCCCTAACATGGTTATTTAATTGCAAAAACCCCTCTAGTAGATTATTACGTTGGCGACTCAAGTTAGAAGAATACGAATATGAAATTCGTTATAAACCAGGTCGGGTAAATTCAAATGCTGATGCCTTATCTCGAAATCCAGAACTATTTTTAATTAAAAGAAATAACAATGAACCTTATAGTGATTTCATAAAATTCCATTATACTAATGAACAAAGTCCTGATGTCACAATAATAAAAGAAAATATTATAAAAAAATCTCCAAATGCATTTTTATATTCAAAAGACATGAATGAAAGCAACTTTATTTTCAAAATTTAAATTCCATATTCGACTTAGATTTACCATCCGGTAGCATTGATCTATACGAACCCATTAAACTATCAGCGCAAAATCAAACAAGTTATCTGCTAATTTCTAAACTTAATCATTTCGATAAATTATCATATAACAGTTTATTCTATTCTCTACAAAATCTACGAGAACAACTCAAAAATACGAACACATCACAGTTATATTTGAAAAATCCCGCAGAAGAAAATCCAAATTTAAAACAAGGCATCGTTAACGAATTAATACATTTTCTGTTCAAGAAAACTAAAATCACACCCATCCTAGTAAATAAACCAAAAATTCAACCGACTGAACTTGAAGAAATAAAACAAATTTTCAAAGAAAATTACGAATCTGCTATATCAGGTCATTCAGGTTTTCACCGTACTTATCGTAGGATTAAAGAAAATTACAAATGGCCGAATATGAAACGCGATATCAAAAATTGAATAAAAAGTTGTATTTCTTGTCAATCTAATAAATCAGGAAAAACTATGCGAGCACCAAAGGAAATAACGACAACCAGTGAAAGACCATTTCAAAGATTATCCTTAGACGTCGTAGGTCCTCTACCCCAAACAGAAAACGATAATAGATTGATTTTAACAATGCAAGATGATCTAACTAAATATTCATATGCATCCGCAATCCGTAATCATGAAGCTCAAACAGTCGCTACTAAACTCTTTGATTTCATTACAATTTTTGGAATCCCTGAAACTATTTTAACAGACCAAGGAACAGAATTTACTTCAAAAGTTTTCACTGAAATAAACAAACTATTTAAAATAAAACAAATCTTTTCTAGTCCTTATCATCCTCAAACACAAGGAGCTATCGAAAGAAGCCATTCAATTTTAAAAGAATATTTGCGTCACTATATAAATATTTCACAAACAAACTGGGACGAATACGTACCCTTAGCTATATTTACTTATAATACCCACCTTCACAGATCTACAAATTTTACCCCTTTTGAATTAGTTTTCGGAAATAAAGCACGAATTCCAAACTCCCTTACTTGCAAACCCGAATTTCGATACACGTACGATGATTACTATTCAAATCTTAAACATAAATTAAATAAATCATTTGAGATAGCCCATGACAATCTTTCAAAAGCTAAAGCAACCTCTAAAAATTATTACGATCGAAAAATACATCATCACAAATACAAAGTCAATGATAAAGCTTATGTATCCAATCAAGCTCAGAAAATTGGTTGTAAATAAAAAACTTCAACCTAAATTCAAAGGTCCATACAAAATCGTTAAAATGAACAATAATAATACAATCGATTTAGAAATTAAACCAAATAAAATTGTAACTTATCATCATAACTTACTGAAACATTTTATTTTAGATGAATAATATCAAAATCATCCTTTTGGAGTTGCAAAAGTATCTAACGATGAATTTTCTCTTCTCAGTTATACAAACATTAGTTTTATGGAAACTGAAATAAGATTTATTAAAAACATTCTCCAAAAATCAACAAATCTTTGTAAACATCCACAGGATTTATCTGAAAATAAAACGCGAAAATTTAAATCACATCATTATAGTTTCAAAGAAACGTTACAACTATTAAGTATACAAGCTTATCAGCTAGATGAAAAATTTGAATCCGTACGACATTTGACTGGATATCAAACTAAATCTACGCGAATCAAACGCGGAATTTTTGATGGCGTATCATACGCATTTAAATGGCTCTTTGGCATCCCTGATGCTGATGACGCTGAATATTACACTGACGCTATTAAGGCAATTACACAGCAAAATCGCGATGTTCAATTATTAATGAAACACCAAATTCATATTATATCTGAAGCAATCAAAAGTCATAACAAATCTGTTCTTGCTCTTCAGGCCAATGAACAAAAACTTAATCAAAATATCCAAAAATTCAATTCATTTGCCATTGGAACCACAAAATCCATTAATTCTCTAAAATATTTCACACAAATAATGGATCATTTAAACTTATTATCTCAACTAATAACAGATGTAAATGAAAAATTAGACGTTACCACGTCATCGATCCTTTTTGTTAAACAAAACGTGCTACATCCTTCCGTAATCACTCCAAGATATTTACAAGACGAACTAATGAATGTACGTTTGAATACCGCTGTCGAATTTCCTATAAATTTAGATGACTATGATAACATATATCAATATTTTACACTAACGCAATTATCTGTTATTTATGTCGACAAAATTTTAATTTTTGCAATCAAAATCCCTTTGGTCTTAAAGGAACTTTATCAACTATATCATCTAATACCACTTCTTGTACCAGTTGGTGATCCTTCTACGAACGCATCCATTTATACATATCGATGGCTTAATGCTAATAGGCCGTAACCCACACTTTTTTCAAAAACCGGATTTTTGCAGCATTCGATAGATTTACGTAACCCTCACAATATTCTAATTTGTCGTAACCCACAGGCTGTAGGAAATTATATTTTTAAGGCTATTCTAAAATGTCGGAACATATATCAGCTGATTTTATAACTCCAATTAGTCGTAAACCACCACATTCATACAACGCGTAATAGTGTTGAGAAAGATCGTTGCCAAGGTTAATTCTAATACGTTGTAACAGCAAGCAAGCGTGTAGACAAGTATCGTGATCTGTGGTTGAAAAGGTGTTGTAAGTGCGTTTAAACAGTTTAAAACTTTGGGAAAACGTTAAGTTAATAATATTTTAAGTTATTATTATGGAAGGTTTATAATAACGTGTCGAATGATGTATAAATTCATGCTTAATAAAACTTTTTGTTTTTCTAACCTGAAAATACATGTCAAAAAGGCGCGGAACCCGAATACTGGAGATGTTGGGAATCTCTTTGGTTGAAGAAAACAATCAAAAATCGGAGATCAATATTGGTAACGTGGACAGAAATACTAACGATGCTCGTAGTAAAAGTATAAACGAATCTGTGATAGTAAATTCGCTCAGCCATAATATACATGGCGAAAACAGTAAATCCGCCGAAACTATTGAAGAAATAATTAACAACGCTCCCGTAATTTTTGAGGGTGACATTTTTAATGAACTTGAAGGATTTCTGGGGGAAACAGTGGTTTCTCAAAATTTTTTAGAAGAAAATGAAGCAACCAGTTTATTTTGTTTAGAAGACAAGCACTCACTGCTAATGGAAAGTAGAAGTAATAAGCTTATTTGTCCAAATAAAAGTTCTGATACAAATGTTGGTAATATTAATTCCAATTATCTTGTAAATGAAGTTGATAATGTTGATGATAGTGATACCAATAATGATAATAATATACCAAATGAGGTTGTTGAAGGTAATGACAGTGATTCTGATTATATACCAAATACTGAAATGAATGATATTGATGAGAATTATAGTGATTCTGATAGAGCTTCAATTGAAGATGAAAATGAACTGCATGATATTGGGGGGGAAGACCACAATGTTAATGTAGCAAACAGCAATATCAAAAAAAAGGAAAGACAGAGATTTTCAAAATCCGAATCCTGGGAAAAAAACAAAACCAAGAAAATGAGGATGCTTGGACAAGATTGTACTGGCTACACAAGAATGAGTGGATTGATAAAACACAACGTGGCACGACCAGCACGTATCTTAAGTGAACGTTGTCCATCAGCAGGGTTTTGCTCGAAAAATGCTAGTAGACATTGTAATAAATTTACCGAAGACAATCGAAAAGAGATAATTCACCTTTTTTGGAATTTAACGTGGGAACAAAAAAAAATTTATGTAGTAAATTTGGTAGTATATTCACAAAAGAAGAGATGCTACACTGACGGGCCTTCTCGACGTAAAGGGTCTTATTTCTATTACTTACGTCTGCACGAAAATAAGTTGCAAGTATGCAAGAAAATGTTTTTAAGTACTTTGGGACTAAAAGAAATAATGGTTCATTTGTGGATAGGTAGTAGTACAAATCATGGATTTGTTGAAAATACAGAAGTAATTAATTGTAGAATAAAAGAAAAACGAAAATTATCCAGAGCCATGCAAGAACTTGAACAGCAAAAACGTTATTTGGATACATTTACAGAAAAGCTACCTAAAGTAGAGGCCCATTACTGTAGAAAGGACAGCGATAAACATTATATTCAGCAGACTTTTAAAAGTAAATCAGAGTTGTACCGTGTGTACAAGGAAGAGTGTATAAAGGATGGAGGGAAACCACTTTCAAACTGCACATTTTTTAGAATATTTGAGGAAAAGAAACTGTCGTTATATACACCTAAAAAAGATCAGTGTGACACCTGCTGTCAATATGCCGTAAACCAGTTAAGTGAAGAAGAGTACCAGTCCCATCTATCAAAAAATGACCAAGCGCGAACTGAAAAAGCTACGGACAAGGAAAATGCTATAAATAGCTTGAACTACACTTTTGTAATGGATGTTCAGGCGGTTAAACTATGCCCGGTGTTAAATGCTGGAAAGCTTTATTTTAAAACAAGGTTGCAGGTTCACATTTTTACAATATACAATCTGGCAACACGCCAGTGTACAAATTATGTATGGAATGAAACAGAAGGCGACTTAAAATCATCCACGTTTGTTTCATGTATTATACGCCACTTGACAGATCACTGCCTTGAGAATAAGAAACCAATTATTATGTTTTCAGACGGATGTGGTTACCAAAATCGTAACGCGGTTTTGAGCAATGCATTGAGCTATTTTTCTACCCAACATGATATTATAATAGAGCAAAAATATCTAGAGAAAGGTCACACGCAGATGGAATGTGACGCAACCCATGGATATGAATTAACCCAAACTAGGCGCACAGTCAGAATGTGCGAAATTAGTAGACAAAATAATTTAGAAATACATTGAAGTGATGTATAAACGCTCACTTGAACATTTAAAATAATTAAGTTGAAGATTGAATTAAATTTTGAGAGAAACCACAAATAGGTTCGTTTACGTGAAATGTTGCGGTCAAAGAGAGCTCAAGCCACGTGAGACCCTATCAGCCTGACACACCAAGGCAAATGCGCGCGCCCATCGAAAAGAACGTCGACCTTACAGAATTATATACAGAGTGCGTAGAAAGTAATGGACTCACAACAATGTAAAAATATGATCGAAACATGGAAAAGTAATGGCACACAAAAGAATATATGAGGAATAGAGTCGGTAAAACCGAAAGTATTTACTTTGGAACGAAAATTAAGACGAGCAAATGGACTAAATGACCAGGCATCGCTTAAAGATGGAGATTTAAGCGCCGGCACAGTGGAAATAAAGCACAGCAAATGCTGTCAGAACCACGAACGAAAGAAAATCTTGACAAAATAAGAAAAGGGAAAATAGTGAAATTAATTAATCAAGTAAAACGGGAAGGGCAACACAGAAGAAGGATAAGAAGGATACTGGATAACCAGGGAAAGGATCGTGAGATTGTCTTGTGATAAAACAGAAAATTTCTAAGAAAATACCAAAATAGTTGAGGTTACAGACACGACTTAAAAATCAGGCAAGGTTCCCAAAAGAATGTCAACATGCAATGTAATTAAGAAGACGTGACTATAAATAAATCCTACTCACTATCTCACTACCTTAAGGTAAGGCAATTGATTCAGGAACAATCAATCCCTAAAACTACTTAAAAATGACATAAGCAGGATGATAATTCGCAAAAATAAGCAAAGTTTTAAATGTAGGGTAACAACCACAGTAACATGAGAGGAAACCTCTTTTACAAAAAAACACATTTAGCTTATCAATCAACCAGAATTGGCGATTGATAAGAGGAAACGAGACAATTTGAAACGAAGAGCTGGAAAATTGTAACACACCCCCAAACAAAGGATGTAATGTAAATGTAAGAGAAAAATGTTCCATCAAGTGCTCTTCAAAACTGCCAGAACAATAGTACAACAGTACTACAGTACTGTATCCAAAACTGCCCTATTTTGCCGTTTGAATAATTTAGAAAAAGAGATAAAAATGCAGAAAATATTGATGAAAGAGCAGAATTATATACAGAGTGCGTAGAAAGTAACGGACTCACAACAATGTAAAAATATGATCGAAACATGGAAAAGTAATGGCACACAAAAGAATATATGAGGAATAGAGTCGGTAAAACCGAAAGTATTTACTTTTGAACGAAAATTAAGACGAGCAAATGGACTAAATGACCAGGCATCGCTTAAAGATGGAGATTTAAGCGCCGGCACAGTGGAAATAAAGCATAGCAAATGCTGTCAGAACCACGAACGAAAGAAAATCTTGACAAAATAAGAAAAGGGAAAATAGTGAAATGAATTAATCAAGTAAAATGGGAAGGACAACACAGAAGAAGGAATAAGAAGGATACTGGATAACCAGGGAAAGGATCGTGAGATTGTCTTGTGATAAAACAGAAAATTTCTAAGAAAATACCAAAATAGTTGAGGTTACAGACACGACTTAAAAATCATGCAAGGTTCCCAAAAGAATGTCAACATGCAATATAATTAAAAAGACGTGACTATAAATAAATCTTACTCACTATCTCACTACCTTAAGGTAAGGCAATTGATTCAGGAACAATCAATCCCTAAAACTACTTAAAAATGACATAAGCAGGATGATAATTCGCAAAAACAGCAAAGTTTTAAATGTAGGGTAACAACCACAGTAACATGAGAGGAAACCTCTTTTACAAAAAAATACATTTAGCTTATCAATCAACCAGAAATGGCGATTGATAAGAGGAAACGAGACAATTTGAAACGAAGAGCTGGAAAATTGTAACAATACCATTTTCGAAGTTTCGTATGATTTAAATATTTTTGGTAAAACTAAACTAAAACCGAGGTAAACGATCTGTTCCCGACGAACGTCAAAAGTAGAAGAAGCTAACTACTAAATTTGCCAACAGAATTCTCTGAAGAAAACCAACCTAAAATTTACTAATTCCCTACTAAGTGAAATTCAAAATAGTAAGAAGAGAAGCGCCTACGACATTTAATTTGAATACTCCAGTTGTTTGGCTGCGAAATTGATTAAATTATTTATTTTTGTTGTTTTTGATTTTTGTGTATTATTTGTTACTTGCAAATTCAATTTTAATGGTCAATGCTTAGCAACCGTTTGACTATCAATTGCCACCGGAAGAGTAGATCTTTAAAATAAACTAGCATCACTCCAGCGTCATGGTGCGTAGTCTCGTGGACGCACGGTGTACTAAATGAGTATGTCCAAATTGAATACGTTTTATGTGCGTTTAGTACGATTTTGCGTTTCCGCATCGCACGGATGGTTTGAAAATTCAAACGGTTTGCTTTTTCACCGCAGTTGTCCGGTTGTAACAATTGAAGAGTTAATTTCCGACGTACAAAAACGAAACGTATTATGGAATAAAAAAGATCGATTAATTGTTGATAAGGAATGGGATCCAGTATCTGAAAATACAGGATTTTCAAGTAAGTATATACAATCGATTCTAGATTCAGCTTTTTTTTATTGTTTTCAAAATTTACGTAACCTTTAAATTTTATTTAATGAAAAGTATTGACAAAAAGTGTTGCGCACATTGTCTGCTTCTCTAGATGAACGATTATTCGTTTTTCATCCGTACAACAACATAAAAAGGAATCAAACTCTATTAATATTTTGTACAATCACATCATAAAGCCGGCAGTTAAATCTATATGTCGTTCTGCAACGTTAGATAATTCAAGAACTAGTGAAGAAATAAATATCCCGACAGAAAATAAGTAAGTTTATTTTTAAATAAGAATTCGCTAAGCAGAATTTTTAACTGAAAGAAGTGTGGAGGAAGAAACTTATAGTGTAGTGCCCACTAACTGGTTACTGAATAAATACCAGTGTTACTGGCCGAATGTAAAACAGCCGGGTAGGCACTTATTTATAAAACGGGTGGAACCTGATCGTGGAAAACCTACCCATGCTGGGTAAAAAAATATTTTAGTAAGTAATATAGCATATGACTGAACACGATTCTTGGTGCGTATGCTTATATGTACGTATTTTTTTACAGCAACTTATCAGGAAGCTATCGAGCAAGAAATGGCTCTATTGGACATGAGCAGCAACGAATCAAGTTTTAGTGGCTCTGCAATAAGGACTGCTGTGAGGAAACCTCGTGTGGTTAAGAAAAATCTCCCTGTTTTAAGAGAAAACTCTCTATCTCCACCTCCATCACTTAATAGTTTAGGTAACAAAATCTTTTCCTTAAAATTCACGTAATACCCTTTGTTACGTATTACGTGTTATAAATAGTTACTTTAAAAATGTATTTTTGGTATAATATGTTTGATTATAGAACTAATTTTTTGTTTCTGAAATGTTAAACGTAAAAAATAATTCATTTGTGGTTTTATTTTTAACATACGGGTACTTTTACGGTATTATTCTATTCAGCAACATATTTTTTTACTTATTTGGAAAGTTAGATATGTGGAAAATTCTTCATTTAGAAATTTCTGTACTGAACATTTTTCGGCATAAAGGTTTTTTAAAACTGAGTTGAGAATAAAGAAAGGAGGCGTTTTTGGGGTTCAAAACGAAGTTCGCTTGGCAAACGTTGGCGCTCACATGCCCTCCATATCATCCTTTAAAACGTGCAAATTTTGTATCACTACAGCCACCGAACAGAGAACCAAATATGTGTGCAAAATATGTAAAGTGCTCATTTGTATTTTTCCCTGCTGCAATATCCATTTATTTTCTTTTATTTTGTTAAATAAAGATTAATAAAAGATTTTAGAGGTACATTTAATTATATAATTCTACAAGGTAGCTATAGCACATATAATCCCCAGATAACAATTGTTTTTGTCAGTCTTAGGAAAAATAGTTCCCACATATTTTTTTTTTTTTTTACTGAAATAAATGTTTATATCACATTATATTCTTATACGTACGTCAGACTGGCCTGAATAAGGGTTAAATCTGAGATGGAGAAATAATTTTCCATATAGATGGCGGAGGAGCAACAGCAGCAGCAAGAAGAATATCGAGTTAATTTACTGTCTTATTATAACTAACGACTCTTAGCGTACATTGAGAAGTTAGGAATTTTACGTTGCGACTTAGACAATTATTGTATGATGCTAGAACTTTGTAAGAAATTTAATTCATTAAATGTAGTAGATGATAAGGTAGACGTAGACAGTTTCTATCAAGAACTAAATAATCTGAAATTGAATTAAATAAAAGCTTTATGCATTATTGTTTTTTATTGTTTCACCGTCATACGTACATAGTACACAGGCGAGTGAGGGGGTATACACTTTATCTGGCTTCACTAGCCACATAGGCTATTATATTTTTATGCATATAAGGCATACATCACAAGCAACAATTAATGATAATGCCAAAATAAGTTGCATGTAATAAAAAATAATAGCTTTTGTACTTTTTCAAGTAGCAGCTACAAAATGGAAGTGTATTTAGTCAATGAAAGAGTACAGATTGTTAAGTGGTGCTTCCAAGGAAATTCTCTTCGGCAAATTACTGACCTGTTTCAAATTCTATTTGAAAATCGGCCAGTTCCTTCTGTTAGGACTGTTCAAAAAATTATACAAAATTTTGAAGTTTCAGGATGCGTTTCACCTAAAAATCATAAAAAACCTCGCCGTGAAAGAGATGCCGACCAGGAAAACATGGAAATACAGGCATGTGCTGCAGTAGAAGAAGATAAATTTCAATCTTTGCGACATGTAAGTAGCATGGTCAACATGGGCAAAGATCGTGTGAGGGCCATTTTGAGAAAGAACAAATACAAGTGCTTCAAAATTCGAAAGAACCAGGAAATATATCCAGCAGATTACATAGAACGAATGGAGTTCTGCGAGACTATGATGACCATTGCAAATGAAAATGAAAATTTTATTTATAACATTTTGTTCACTGACGAAAGTGCTTTTCCTGTTCATGGACATCATAATGCTTCCATTGTACGCTACTGGTCCCGTACCAATCATCATGAGCATTATAACTACCGGACGCAATATCCCCAAAAATTAAATATCTGGACTGGTGTTTTAGGTAACAGGATCATTGGTCATTTTGTTGCCTGGCATATTGTTTAGCTCTAGAAGGTGGCCTGTTTGAATACTTGTTGTAACATTTTGCTTTAATTTTTTATTATCTTAAATAGTAGTTATTTCTCACCTTTACGACAATATTTTACTATTTGTACAATAGAAGTTAAGCAAAGTTATGCATTCCTTTCTTGTTGTGATAAGTTCGTTAAGAAATAATATATTGTTTGTTTGTTGTACATTTTGTAAGTAGAACTTTTCTAGTTGTCTTGGATGTATGGAACAGGATCAGTTCCTATGTGGCTAGTAGTTTCAGACAGACTGTATAAGCGGGTATGTGTTTATCGAATCTTTGTTGTAGTATATGTTGGTTTACGAAGAGGGTATTGTCAACACATTGATAAATAACTTACCTAATGGGCTATACCTTCCCGGCTATGAATACTGCAGACCTGGTAAGAATAATTACTGGTGGTGATAGCGAATGCATCAAATTCCGTATTGATTAGGTGCCAAATTAGAGAAAAGATTAGCTCGAGGTGATCCTGGAGTGAATCCATTAGACGCATCTTACAGTGAAAGAGCTGCAGCTTGGCCGGTTACTACAGCTATGAAAACAAAACTAGAAATGGGCGCGACATCAGTCAATAACAGAAGACGCAGAAGAACTAAAAAACCTAAAGTTTCGTTAAAGGGTGGTCTCTTGAATAAAATCGTTAAAATTAGGCCCGAAAAGATTTTAGAAGTGTAGAAAAACCTCAAACTGCAAAGAAATTGATTAAAAGGGCGTTAATTGCGTTAAACGTATTGTTAATCCTTTTGCTGCTCTTGACGCCTTAAGTCGCAAAATAAAAATTATTCCAGGGAGGCTCTTGACGAGCGCTTTCGGATTGGTTTTGTATCCACACTGCTCAACGCGGATATACTAGTATGCGTGCAACATACTGTACGTTATTGGCTAAAATTTTATCAGACGTATCACGTGACCAAGTAAAGTCGTCAAGAGCAGCTAGAGCATTTACAAGACAGCTGCTCTCAGTTTTAAGCGTGCAATTACAACAAGTGGTAGTTTTGAGTTTGTGTGATTCTCCGTAGAGCGATAAAATTAAGAAAGGTAAGTGAATTCTCTGAACCTTTTTCCTATATCATTACGTTTTAGACACATAACTTATAGGTTTGTCAGAGAAGGAGTTAAAAAAGCTACTATTAAGTAGAAAGCGATGACGAGGACCTAGACTTAAAATTTGGATCAGAAAATGAGTCCAACACTGAACTTGAATCAGACGCCGGAGTCAACTCTATAGACCATAGTAGACCATCAACCTTTTTCAAAATCGTCACACATTACAAAACCAAGCAATATTGGAAAATTTTCTATGCCGGTTGAAGAAGAGGCCTCCGATTCGGAAGATAATAAGACAAGTGATGAAGCGGAAAGTGTGCCACCAAATAAATTTTTGTGGGAACACGATTAAAGATATACTCCTAAGATACATACGTTTTTGACCCCGAACCCCGGAATAACTAACCAAGATCTGACAAATAGCAGCAATATATTAAACGTTTTTGAGAAGTTCTTCAATACAAACCTTGTAACTAAAATAGCAGCTGAAACCAACTGCTATGCCCAACAATTAATTGAAATACAAACGCTTTAAAAAAAGTTCAAGATTGCAAAGATATCCAGATGTGGACGCAAAAGACATTAACTGTTTTATAGCAATTTCTCTGCTGATGGTTAGAACAAAAAAACTCTCACTTTCGGAATACTGGTCAACCGATCCTTTACTAAAAACCCCAATATTTTCTGAAATTATATCTCGAGATAGATACCTGGCAATCAGTTTTTAGAAGCCAGCATCCTCAAGAAGAGTTTTCACATTTCAATCCCTGAGCGAAATACTAGGTATAAGGGCATAAATACAGCGCAAATAAGGTAATATTGTAAAAACTCTTGTCCAAGTATGCCCTTAGCAAAAAGGTGGTTTTGGGAGAGCTTGTCAGGGAACGAAGAATCATCAGATCTATGTCGATCTGAATAATAAGTTCTATAATATTTTATATGTCAGTGTTATTAAAATCAGAAAGTTTGTATTTTGTTAAAATTTAGAAGTTTTAATTTTTAGTTTATTTTAGAATATATTAGTTATTTTGTGTTTCTTTTCAAACCTAAAAAAATTCACAGATTTCGCAATCCTTGCAACCATCGGATACATTGGAAATGATAATGCCATATATAATACAGGGTGTCTCACTATATTTTGACTGATTTTACAAGCTTATATTTTCTAAATGGGATGAAGTATTAAGGTGCGGTTTTCACCAATGAGTTTTACATGAGCCCAAGTTTTTTTTTATGGTTTTTACGAATATGCTATTCCTTCTTTAAAAACCGAAATAAAAATGGCATTATTTGGCAGACCAGATACTTCATTTTTTTTTAATTCAACCCTATACTTATTTGTAGAAATAAGAATAGGCGCATATTTTAGCGTTCAAACGATATTTGAATAATTAAAATCGGATGAGAAATGACCGAGATAAACGCTTATGAAGATACTACTGTAAAATCAAAAACGTAAACAACAAAACATTTAGCATGCCATGACTGACAAAAGACGGAATAGCATATTCGTAAAAACCATAAAAAAAACTTGGGCTCATGTAAAACTCATTGGTGAAAACCGCACCTTAATACTTCATCCCATTTAGAAAATATAAGCTTGTAAAATCAGTCAAAATATAGTGAGACACCCTGTATATAAAACATATAAACTTACCTCAGTTACGACTTCGAAATTGTGGAACTATCACACCTCTGAGAGTTAATATTTTTTCTAATTTCTACACATAAAGTGGCATTTTAATGTGTCAAATCTAGTTATCAAAGCAGCATTGTAACGTGAAGGGTGGATAAAGTGTTGCTATAAACATTTAATCCACACTTTCCTTGACGACACTGTTTCTATAAACATTTTATTCACACTTTCCTTGACGACGGGAATTTTAGAATGAAAATCATGGTGCTTTTAAATTTGGTTGCTAGCTATTGTTTCATAAAGAGATTTTATCCACTCAAGGACATTAGCTCACTCGGCTGCGCCTCGTGAGCTAAACTTTTCCTTTCCTGGATAACATTTTTCTTTATTCACTCACGGAACGCCGAGTGAGCTATTTTCTTAAATAGTGGCGGTGTGGCCTCTTTCATTTTCTATAGAAAGAAATATTACACTTTTAAGACCTAAAATATCCTAAGGCGCCTTCAAGACATATTGCTCCCTCCGCCTCCCAAAGATAGGTACGCCACTGGTACCATAAATAGCTATTAAACTAAATAAACAAAAGAAAATACATATTCAATCATTTTCTATCTGTTTGTAATACGAATACGACTATGCGTATTTCCTTACACTTGTAGCAGACCTTGTCTATTCTTCTTACGCAGTTTTATTAGTTTATTACGAATAATTCAAATGTTTGGTATGAGATCATCGATTTACGAACGAGGGAAGCCATTCAATATTTAACATTCAAACTGTTCTTTACTTATTTTATCGAATTTTAATTTTTTGTTTCGACGGCACGAGTTAATGTGATCCACGGTCACGTTGAATGTATCCGATGTAATAAAACAGTGAAAAACTCCAATCAGTTGTAACACGAACTTATTGAACGCTAATAAAAATTATAATATGTGTACATCGCATGAATTCTTAAGCGGAAGTCTCAATGTTTGTTACTTGTTCTCTAATCCCGCCAAACACCAGCTGGATAAAACACATCAATCACAAGTTATGACCAATAACCATAACAACATGCCCGAGAACGCAATCTTACGCCGACACTTTTGGTGTCTCGTGAAACTATTGAAATCCTTGTAACTCTGTCCCATATACGAGCGCATAAACATTTCCAATGTTAAAAGGTTTTATTTCAATAGGTACCCTAAATTATCCTCCATTATTTTTACTCTACTCAATTTAATAAACATACCAGGTTTATGCACTTCAGAATAGTCAATATTTATTCAGTATTTACTAAGCCAAAAGTAGTATGTTGTAACGCTCTCGGAGCTCCTGCCAGATGCTGGGGATATTAACCCCGATTTTAGGGATTGGTTTTGTTTGTGTGAGGTTGTGGAGGAGCCAGGCGGGGGTGGTACGGCGAATTAGCTGCAAAAAGGACACTTGGGGTAGCACCACCCAAGGAGTCAGAGGTTCTTGGTCTCAGTTAAGTTTTGTGCTAGTGTGATTTTAAAAATTAAGAGTGCATTTAAGCAATAAAATAGAAGACCAGTTTGGGTCCGTTTTATCAGCCAGTTACCAATATCGCTATTGCCAGGGAAGACGCCACAACAGTGGTTCAGGAATCGCGCTACAGGGTACAGGCCGTTGCACCACCTACGAACCCGCTTTGTTTTTGTATGTAAGTGCACTTACTTTATATTATAAGAATAAGGGACATTAAGTGTAGTAGTATAAGTGCAGTATAAGATTGAGTAGAATTAGATTGTATTTTAAAATAATATATTCAATACTATTAACTTGTGTGTGCATTTCCTTGGTTTAAATTTAATATTGTGGTTAACCATATGTGCTGGAACCGACGCACCACTACCTGAATGGTGAGCCGTCGATAAATTATAAAAAACAGGAGCTTTTATGAGCTAGGCGAGCTTCCTTGTTTACTAAATTTTATCAAAAAATTTGAAAAAAATAACAGTACCGTTACAATTTGGCGCAGCAACGTGAGGGCTCGAATCCCACAAAAATTTAGTATAAAATATAAATAATTGAAAACGTATCGTGACAGTGGTCAGTGAAACGAAATTTTTTAGTTATTTTTAACAAAGAGGAACTAAGGGATTTCCGTAATACCTTGAATTTCAGAGTAGGTAGTATTGTTGTTTTATGCCACTACCTTCCGAGATAATTAAACAATCGGAAATGGCCTCAGGGAATAGTAAAGAAAGGGTTCTAGGCGAAAAGGCCGAAGGCGAGTGTAAATCGGAAAAAGTTTAGATGATATTTTTCTTTTATTAGCAGGGCTGAGCTCGGATATAAAAACAAGTACTGACAAAATTATTGACAAATTAGATGAAATTGATGCAAAAAAAGAAAATTTCATTAGACAATTAGGAATTGATACAGAAGTAGAGTTAGAAACACGTGCAAAATCGGTAGAAAGTGGATTAGATATAGCAGGAAAAAAGTTAGAAAGAGAAACGGTAGCGTTAGGGAATAAATTAGAACAGGTGGAGCAACAAATTACGCTTGAGCAGATTGGCACCGATAGAAATCATTACGATTTAGAGGTAAAATTAGAGAATAATGTAGAGGAAATAGGTGATGAATTAGTAATTTTGGAGGATAAAACTGAAGACGTAGGGCAGGTAAGTCAGAGTGGACTACGATGTCCTTTGAATATGCAAATCGATATTAAAAAATACGAAAACATGATATCACTGCCTGACATGTTAAAATTTAGTTATAATGAGATAGGGTACACTGAGAAATTTAGAGTTGATGTTGAGGCAGGCGGATGCTTAACTAATATGATATTAGAAGCCGAGGAGGAACTTGCACAAAATAGTGCAGATTCCAAGGAAGACAATAGGAATATTGGGGGGATCGAACATACTCCAGGACAAGCGTTAACAGGCTTAAAAAGTAGGTCATTCGGTGGTAATAGGGAAATTGGAAAGTTTTTTCCGTTGTATGAGAGTCCCTTTGAGATAGCCAAGGCGTTAGGCGAATACGCATACGGGTTACATGCCTTAGGCACCAGTAGGTATAAAACCACGCAAGATGTGGTAAACATAAACCCTATTTTCAAAATACTTGCCGTGACATTCTAATCTAGTTTGGGTTAACAGGTTACAACAAGCGTAGTTGCCATCTGTACCAATACATATTTGATTTTGGATAAATTTTCACAATTAATGTAAGAAGGAAGCTAGCAAGCTCTGTATTAATTTAGCGGTGCTAGCCAATTCGGGTATTGTTAAGAAGTAAGTTTAAACAGCAGACTCATTCAAATTAGTTAATTCTTTTTTTAACTTTTATATTATGTATTATGTATTAGTGTTATGTATTATGTATTAGTGTTATGTATTATGTATTAGTGTTAGTGTTTATAACTTATAAATTGTTTTTGTCGCACTATAACATGCTATGGATGCAAGTCTATATTATTGCTCTAAAAACAAGGGGGGATATTGTAACGCTCTCGGTGCTCCTGCCAGATGCTGGGGATATTAACTCCGATTTTAGGGATTGGTTTTGTTTGTGTGAGGTTGTGGAGGAGCCAGGCGGGGGTGGTACGGCGAATTAGCGGCAAAAAGGACACTTGGGGTAGCACCACCCAAGGAGCCAGAGGTTCTTGGTCTCAGTTAAGTTTTGTGCTAGTGTGATTTTAAAAATTAATAGTGCATTTAAGCAATAAAATAGAAGACCAGTTTGGGTCAGTTTTATCAGCCAGTTACCAATAATTAAGAAGCCACAACGGGCTCTGAATTAGAAGTCCAATTGAGCCCGGAAATTATAATCCTACTTTCCCGGGATATCGCTATTGCCAGGGAAGACGCCACAAAAGCGGTTCAGGAACCGCGCTACAGGGTACAGGCCGTTGCACCACCTACGAACCCGCTTTGTTTTTGTATGTAAGTGCACTTACTTTATATTATAAGAATAAGGGACATTAAGTGTAGTAGTATAAGTGCAGTATAAGATTGAGTAGAATTAGATTGTATTTTAAAATAATATATTCAATACTATTAACTTGTGTGTGCGTTTCCTTGGTTTAAATTTAATATTGTGGTTATTGGTGAGCCGTCGGTAAATTATAAAAAACAGGAGCTTTTATGAGCTAGGCGAGCTTCCTTGTTTACTAAATTTTATCAAAAAATTTGGAAAAAGTAACAGTACCGTTACAATGTCTATTTTTTCGTGAAAAATGATAAATTTGTATTTACTTCCATTTTACAAATAACCATCAAACAAACACTTCTTACTAAAAAGAAAACTTTACAGAAAGACTGTCTCTGACGAATTTCAGAAAATTGCTATTTATTCAGATATTCACTGTTGAGCCTTACTAAGTTTTGCCATTGCACAGGAGTATAGTAAAATGTAATTTTCAAAAATCAGCAACACAAACAGTAACAATAACAAAGAAGTCAAGGTCAATAACAAATAAGTTTAATTAAAAATGATATACATATATTAAAAATATCTTTGTTATTTAAAATTAAATGTGAAAATGTCATACAATCATATAATTATATAAAGACAAGCTGATTTTATGTAACTAAAAATTTCAGGCCAGCCCGGAACATCTGGTTTACTAAGTTCAAGTGATTTGTCTAATATGTTGGAGGATACTGCTGTCAAAGACGTACGTGTTGTACAACCTCTGGGTAGCCCAGAAATTAATACTCAAACAACGCAGTCTTTGACTGCGGAAACGCAAAAAAAAAGTTAAGAACAAAAATTCGTACCTTACATAATAAAGTAAATCATCTGGAAAAGAAGATCAAACTTCAAGAATTTGACGTAGCACTTATTACAGGGGCAACCCTGAATGATTTTAAGGTTTTGCGTGAGAAGTTTCTACCTCCGAAATGCTCCCAATTCTTTAAACTTCAGGCAGATTTACATAATAAATCACCTTATCAGAGGAGATATACCAGACAATTCTTGAGCATTTGCGTGAAAATATATTTTATGGGGCCAAAAGCTTATCGTGGTATAAGTGAAATTTTTACGCTCCCTACACTGAGAACATTAAATAGGATAACAGAAAATATTCATTTTAAACCAGCGTTTAATCAATCTATTTTTGATACTTTGCAGGAAAAAATAAATTCCTTTCAGGAAATTGACAAAAACTGTTGCCTCTGCTTAGATGAAATGGCCATTAAGGGTGGGTTTTAGTTAAAATATTTTTCGTTTTTAAGTATTTTGGGTTGACTAACTTAAAAACAGCCAACAAAGGATAGGATCTTCTAGTATTGCTTCTACCTAACAAAACTTCAAAATTCAGTATAAGTATTTGCAAATATCGATTTTTAATCTCTTAAACCTCTTTGTAAACATTGAAAGTGATGTTGATTGCCTATCTTTAATCAGTTTAAAAAAAATTCTAAAGTCAAACAAATATTACGCCAAAATTATACAAATTTGCAAAAGGGTCGATACGTGCATAGAAAGATAATATTGACACCCACCCCGCGACATGCAAAAATTAATACATTGTTGATGGATGTCTTGTGTAAGTCCTTTTTTGTAAGTTTTACACAATAGGTCATAATTTAATTACTATATTAAAATTGGTCGTTCTGGCCTTGTTGCGTATGAAGAAAGGTCTAAAAATTTTAATTCATACCCGTCCTTCTTTCCAATTGTATTAACCGTACCGTTATTTTAAAATTGCACAATTTTCAGCACGTAAACATGCTACTATTGGCTTTGAAGATTATGGAAAGCGAAATTCTTTAAAACCTGCCTTAAACGTTTTAGTGCTAATGATAAAAGGAATTCATTGTAAGTGGAAGCAGCCTTTAGCATAATTTTTGTTCACAATACATGCGCAGTCATATGTTTGAAAGAAATTATAGAAACAGCCGTTATCAAATTGAAGGGTGTAGGATTAACAGTACGAGTGGTAGTATCTCATATGGGAGCAAGCAATATAGGTACTACGAATATGTTAGTGGTAACAGAAGACAATCATGTGTTTATAATAGATGGTGAACAAATCGTTTACTTGTTTGATGTTCCACACCTAATTAAAGCTATCAGAAATAATTTAATATCAAAAAGATTTGTTTTCGATGGAAAATTTACATCGTGGAAATATATTGAAGCTTTTTATAATTTTGATAAAAAATTACACAATCGATTAGCTCCCAAATTGACTGATGCTCATATACATCCTTCAAATATGGAAAAAATGAAGGTGCATTTAGCAGCACAAGTACTGAGTGCAACAGTTGTGTCAGGGATGATACGCATAAGCATCTTCTGAATCTGCTGCTACTATTGAATTGTTAGAGCGCTTTGATAAGCTCTTTGATATATTAAATTCCTCAAAGACAAAGTAATGCGAACGAGTTTAACAGAGCTTTTAAGGGGTTAACTTACCAGTTGAAATTCTTAAATGATATGTTTAACTTCTTGGACCAACTTACAGTAATTAACCAGAACGGCAAAGAAGTAAAGAAACAAATAAAATCAATTCGTTGCGTTAACCCATTTACTGCCAAAGGTGCATATACGCACCTTTTTGCAATAAATATTTTTTTAAAGGCCATTTTATAATTTGAAGAAAAACGTGTTATAAATTTATTCAGGAAGTCCTTACAGGCCTGTAAAAAATTATTCAATTTTGTTTTAAACGAAACAACGTTTTAATAAATTCTAATTGTTGTCAATTTATAGCAATTTTGCGGCATTGCTGGTATGAATAATTTTAAGTTATTTCTTAATAACCACTAAATTGTTTTATAGCAAAACAATGTCACGAAGATATCTACTTTTGATATAGACAATAAATTTTTAGAGATTTTGATTTTTGTAGTTGAGGGGTGCGTTTATGCACCTTTGCCAATATCATTATCTATTGCAACAAGTGCAGGTGTTGACTCATTACGTCATTCTGATGAGTTGAGACCTGCAGTAATTCGCGTCGTGACTGTATTCAGTTTACATTGTGTTTTTGTGAATGTTGGTTTGGTTAGTTCTGGCATTTAGAAGTTACGTTTATTTTACACTGTGCAGTAACATACAAAAGGTGAGGTAAATGTTAAAAATAATTACAAGCTTGTAAGTTCACATTTATAAAACAGAAATCATGAGTTGGGAAATGAAGCGATCATTGACTACAAAAGAATTATTAGCGAGTCTTGAAGAAGATGCAGACCTCGAAAATGTAAATGATATTGATGTCGTATATAATCCGCCACCCGTTGACGATAATCTTACCGAAGAAGGAAGTATAGGACAGGACATTGCGGGCACATACGAAATTCATACAAATGCAGCAAGCGATAGCGATGAAGACAATATCCGACTAAGCGAAATTGCCAATAAAAGGAAAAAATATAATGTTAAAAGTAATGACAAGGCAAGTGGGTAGCCTAAGTGGGAAATAAATAGCACACCTAGATTCTCTAGTTCGCCTGTAACTAACACAAATGAGTTATTAGAGAATATACAAGCCACTTATGGTGGAAAGCCACCAATTGAACTCTTTTCGTTATTTTTTGATTCTGAAATTATTGATCAAATTTTGTGTTTTACAAAAACTTATGCTACTCAAAATAATCGCCATGACTTTAGCATAAACGAAATTGAATTGAAACGCTTTATTGGAATTTTATCTGGTTACCATACTTTACCACAGTGCGATATGTATTAGTCAAAAAATGAGGACAAAGAAGTAGGTATTGTAAGAAAAACTATGAGTCGAAATAAGTTTAGATCCATAAAGAAAAATATTCACTTATCAGATAATACAAAACTAAACAAAAATGATAAATTTACTAAACTTACCCCTATTTTCGACATAATGAATAAGAAACTTATGCAGTTTGGTGTTTTTGAGCATAACCTGTCTATAGATGAGGAGGTGGTACCATATTTTGGACGACATTCATGCAAAATCTTTATTCGAGGAAAACCTGTTAGATTTGGCTTCAAGCTATGGTGCCTCTGTTCGTATACCGGTTATTTGTTTCAATTTATTCCATATGGTGGAAAACAATCAGTAAATACTGCCCTAAGTTTGGGAACTAGGGTAATCATGGAATTACTTTCTGTGATTGAACAACCTAGCCATCATCGAATTTTCTTTGACAATTTTTTTCCCTCTTATTCCCTTTTTGCCAATCTAAAAGAGCAAGGCTTTTTTGCGACTGGCACAGTTCGAGAAAATCGTATCGCAAAGTGTCCTTTGGAAACTAGTAAGCGACTGGGAAAATTAGCTCGTGGAACCTACGTATTTGCATTTGATCCTGTTCTGGAAACACTTGTCGTAAAATGGAATGACAATTCTGTTGTTACAGTCATTACGAATGCATGTACGGTCATGCCACTTGTACAGGCTAAGCGCTATAATCGTAAAGAACGTAAAGAAGTTGCCATAACTCAACCAAATGTCATATCTGAATACAATCACTTTATGGGTGGGGTGGACCTTCACGATAATGGTATCGCCAATTATAGAATCAAAATCCGAGGTAAGAAGTGGTGGTGGCCCTTATTTATAAACATGATAGATAGTGCAGTCGTCAATAGCTGGAAAATTCACAATATAGCTAATGATACTAAAATACCTCAACTTGAATTTCGTTCAAAGCTAGCGCTTACACTTATGAAGTATGATGGTTTTTCCCAAATAACGGTTAGTGAGTCACAACCTGAAAACTCAAATTATGGACGACCATCCAAGAATAGTTTGCCTAATGAGATAAAATACGACAACATTGGCCACTTGATAAAAAGACACCCTGAAAGTGCGAGAAAAAAATGTAGAGTGTGCAAAAACCATACCATCTATTTGTGCAAAAAGTGTACTGTTCATCTACATCCAGACTGTTTTGAAGCATTTCACAGTAAATAATAAAAATAGATTAAATATTGCGAATAAACTTGAGCCTAAGAAATCCATTAAAAATATTTTTAACAGCCGATTCTTTCCGCGGGCGGCGCAATCGGGGGGCGGCATCATTAAATCGCACTTTCTTCGAAAAATTTCTAAATGAAGGTCTATTAGAATATGTCTAGATCAAAAGAACGTCTAATTTTACATAAAATGGACTTTTTGAAGTTTTAATTAATTTTGACAATGGGCTGCAGGGCGAAGACATAACCTCCAACGTTAAAAATAGTTATATCTTTGGTTTGGAATTTTCTTTTTCAAAACACTCGGTATTTTCCTAAAGCTATAAATATTGTCTATTGAAAATATTAGTTAAAATTTTTTTCCGACTTTTTTTCTAAAATTATCGGCCCATTTTAGTGGAAACTTGCCTTCAAATGCAAGTATCTCAAAAATTTCAAATGCAAATGAACAATAATCATTGCGTTATGAAGAAATTAAAGACGAAGAGAATGCAAAAAACCGGAGGTCTCTACCATCAATAGAAGCGGAAATATTGAGCAAAATGCAACCACGAAGAATTTTTCCGAGTTACCTAAAGATAAATCAACCCATTCATGAGAATGGGCCGATGTAATTTTATTTATAAATCTGAAACGTCAAATTTCTAGCTTCAGCGATTTGACTGCAAAACCAACATCAGTGGTCAATGTCTGGTGTGGTATTCTTAACGGACGAATATTTCGTACTGTTAATGGTCAAGTGTTCCTGGACTTTTTAGTTGACACTTCGCCAGGTCTTTTAGATGACGTTCCATTGGCCACCATTTTAAATATGTGGATACAAATGGATGGATGTCCTGCTCACTTTCAGGGGCACTTAAAGTGGAATTCCCTGATCGGTGGATTGGCAGAGGGAGTGTCTTTCCATGGAGCCCAAGATCCCTTGAACTCTTTCTTCCTCTGGGGGCGTCTAAAAGACATTGTTTATAAGAACCCCATAACTATCCGTATTGATATGATACACAGAATTAGAAATGCAGTAAACAACATTTCGAGAGCCGAAATTGAATCTCCTGTTCTATCGACTCGGAGAAGAATTGAGGACTGTATTAGAACAGTTTGAACACCTTTGTTAAACTTATTTAAAATGTAAAATAAAATAAAAGCTAAATCAACCAAGTAGGACATTTTGTTCCGCTAAATTGTTCATTAATGCATTTTTTCATACCTCCGATTTTTAGCATTTTCTTTTTCTTTCGATCTCTCTTACGATGATAACGAAATTCCCGTTGTTTTGCTATAAAAATTTTAGAATAAACGTGGGGAATAATATTTTTAATAGAGAACCTTTAAAAATGTTCAGAAATGTCCAATGCTTTGAGAAGAAATTGAAACCAGGAATATCGCCATTTTAATTGAAATGCTAATCGCCCAAACATACTTATCGACTGGGGCTTAAGGCGCCTCCGGACTGCTGATAGAAATCAGTGTTGCGCCTATGTCGAATTAAAATAGGCAACCCTACTTACATAAGTACTGTGTGTATCCAGGGACACAAAGTCGTGTTTTTAAGACGTTTGAAGAAAAATATTATTTATAATGACAAGAGCAAAGATATGTTTATCAAAACGCCGAAGAAGTCAAAAGTTTCAAATGAAGAAACTTAGACTGAGGTAAGAACTTTATTTTATATTATTTACTGTAATATTGAGGGTCGTACAATATCTTACGGTCGAATAAACAAATTATTCAAAATTATAAGTCTATATCTCTGACAAACTAGATACGTCTTTTCAAATTCATTTTTATATAAAAAATAAGAAGGGAAGTTTTTTGAAAATTATATAATTAAAATTATAGGTATTTTGTATAATAATATTTGTACGTACTTACTAAGCTATAATTACTAGTATAAAATATACAGTGTGTCCCAAATTCAATCCCCACCATTAGCATCTCGGAAACTATAAAAGCTACAAAGTTGGTTAAATAGGGAAAGTTTTAGGAATTTTAATGCTCATTTCATATCCGTTGAGAAATCACAGCCAACTTTGACCGTTTTTGAGATATCTTGAAAAAACCGAAATTTGGAGTTTTCTGTTTTCCAAATATCTCTGAAAGTATTAAGTTATTAGTTTCAAGACTTGTACATTGTGAAGACACTTTTTAGGGAGAATCGGGTGGTACCATTTGTTTATATTTATGACGCTTTGTCTGGCTTTGTGTGTCCAGAAGTGTCTATAAATTTAATCAGAAGAGCAATTTTACAGTTTAAACATAGACTAAGAATTTACAAAATGGAGGTCTCATACAACATATTTATAAATAGAATACACCATACAAGATTTTTATTGGTAGAATTTTTAAGAACATTGTCAACGTGCAATTGATTTTTTCTAGTTGATATTAAAAAAATCGCCATTCCTTTGTTTTTTAAAATAATTGTTTGTAATTTGGCAGGAATAATTTTCAATCCATTGTCTCTTAGAAAGCCAAAACTGAAATCGTTGTATTAAAGCGTTCCGTAGATGTGAGGACTTAAACAGGATTCGTTTTTTTCTAGCCACCCGGTATTTTTAACGGCGGAGGTTATTTCTTCGCCCCGCAGCCCATCGTCAAAGTTAATTAAAACTTCAAGAATCCATTTTATATAAAATTAGACGTTCTTTTGATCTAGACATATTCAAATAGACCTTCATTTAGAAATTTTTCGAAAAAACTGCGATTTAATGATGCCGCCCCCCGATTGCGCCGCCCGCTGATAGAATCGGCGGCTAAAAATATTTTTAATGGATTTCTTAGGCTCAAGTTTATTCGTAAATTTTTTTCCCCGTTAACGTACGTCAACTACTTTCCGAGATAGAGTCGGCGGCCGCGCTTAACCTTTAAGTAGTCGCGTGGCGCCTTACAGGCGCCAGGTCATGTTTAAACGCCTGCCGTTTCTAAAATACATTTTTGTGTATTATCTCCCTTCACGTATACTTTGAGCAATCTATTCTGAATCGGTATGCTTAAGTATTCATTTATCTTCGAAAAAACATTTACTTTGTTTCAAGAATTGCGAGAGGTTACGCTACTGGCGCCTATGTATAATGCTCCAAGAGGCAAGAGGAATATTTGTAAAATCTGTGGAAAAAATATTTGCGGCGAACACACAAGTAATATCTGCAACAAATGCTTCAACGATAGATAAAATTATTGTGAAATCTAAAATTACGCAAAGAATACTAGCATCAACGTTTGTTCTCCATTTTTCATTCTGGTGTGACTATATAAGGTTTTACCTTTCTATTGTTGTATTTTTCTGTATATATTTACCCTAAATTTTAACATTATACCTGTATCAAGCCCTACATGCATTTTATTTGATAAAAGAAACCAAAATTAAGACAGTCGGGGCATTTTAAAACGCTGGCGCCTTGTAGGCGCCACGCGATCACTTGTGTACCTAAGAACCACGCGACTACTTAAAGGTTAAAGACACCCTGTGTATGCCAAATGATTTTTTTTACTATATCTGTGAGCTAGAAGAATTATTTGTACTTGTTACACTAGAAAAGACTTTATCTAAGTTCATGTTGTTATACAGGGTGTTTCAGAACTGCACGGCACCATTTTAGGGATGTGTTCTCTAGTACAAAATATTACGATTTACCTAAAATTACCTTAGTCCGAAAGTTAATATTTAGGGAGATACAGGGTGACAAATTCGAAATTTTAATTTTAATTTTTTGCTGTAATTTCAAGAGGTTTCAAAATATTCATATGAAAATTGGGGAAACTACCTTTTTTGGGACGAGAAATAATAATCCGTCCTCAATTTTAACATAGCTGTTTAAAGAAGCTAATTTTTGCTACACCTAATACCTTAAAAATACTTCAACTTTTTTAAACTTAAAGTTACCACAAATTTAATGAAAAAAACAATTCCCTCATCTTTCGTATGCAAAAAAGGTATACTGGTTAAATGTCGCTAAAATTAACCGTTTCCAAGATATTTGCTATTGAAGTAAGTAATGTAACATCTTATTCATTTTTTAAGCATTCTGTAACGCAGTAGGCTTGCATTTAAAACAAAACTTGGGTGTTTCAAAATTGCTCGGCAACATGTTATGGATGTGTTCTCTGGTATAAAATAAGCAAAAAAGTTCATATAAACTTATGTCTCAAAATAACCCATTACCGAAACACCGTAGGTTAAAGATAAATATTAAAAGTTTGATGTTAATCAAGTAGCCCTGGATATTAGCTACAATAATTGCACATCGTTTATTTGTTTTACAGGTAATTAAACGCCGCGTGTGTAAATTACTGATCTTTGTTACTAGTTCTGTGCGTTTTCGTGTGAGTTAATACTTTAAAAACACTTCAATTTGTTATTATCATGGGAGACACCACAAATTTGTTTACTGTTGGAGAACTAACAGACATGCTTTTAATTTATGGCGAGGTACATAAAAATGGCACTGCTGCTGTTCAAAGATATCGTGAAAATTTTCCAACTCGAAGGATACCAAATCGTAAAACGTTTGAAGCTGTGGAAAGACGTCTTAGGGAAACTGGCATGCTCAAACCTCAACGAGTAAACACTGGTCGACAAGATTTCGACGAACTGCAAATGTTGAAGAAGAAATACTGGATGCCGTTCAGTTATCTCCTACTACTAGTACCAGAAGATTGTCACTTCGTTTTGATGTTTCATTTACAAGCGTATGGCGAACATTACGCGAACAGCAATTGTATCTATTTCACATTACGCCTGTGCAAGATTTGTTACCACAAGATTATAACAAGCGCAGAAATTTCTGCCAGTGGTTAATTCGACAGTGCACACAAGATCCTAATTTCCTGAGCTGCCTGCTGGTTACCGATGAATCTTGCTTTACAAAAAATGGAATTACTAATTTTCGAAATACTTATACTTGGGAAGAAGAAAACCCTCATACGACTGCTACTACGCATTACCAACATACCTTTTCGTTAAATGTCTGGTGTGGTCTTCTTGGCGACAATCTCATCGGTCCCTTCTTTTTACCAACAAGGCTTTCAGCAATTCCTTACTTGCATTTTTTGCAAAATAATCTTTATGAGCTTCTAGAAGATATTCCGCTTGCCAATAGGATGGGGATGTGGTTTATGCATGACGGTGCCCCAGCTCACTTTTCTCTTATTGTGACTAATTATTTAAACACCGCATACGGTAATCGATCGGTTGGTCGAAACGGACCTTTTAAATGGCCACCACGATCTCCCGATCTAACGCCGTTAGACTATTTTCTGTGGGGCTGGATGAAGCCTTTGGTGTATTCTACGTCTATCAGCATGCAAGAGGAGCTAAGGAATCGGACCATGGAAGCTGCAGCAACTATTAAGAATAACCCTGATGTCATCAGACGTACCAAAGAAGCATGGATTCGTCGTGCTGAATGCTGCATTCAACAAAACGGAGGCCACTTTGAACATTTAATCTGAACTTTGTATTGTTAAAAAAATATCTTTATGCCTCAATATCTCGGTAATAAATCAATTTGAGACATATGTTTGTATGAACTGTTTTACTTATTTTATACTAGAGAACACATCCATAACATGTTGCCGTACAATTTTGAAACACCCATTTTTTGTTTTAAATGCAAGCCTACTGCGTTACAGAATGCTTAAAAAATGAATAAGATGTTACATTACTTACTTCAATAGCAAATATCTTGGAAACGCTTAACTTTAGCGACATTTAAACAGTATACCTTTTTTGCATACAAAAGATGGGGGAATTGTTTTTTTCAATTAAATTTGTGGTAACTTTAAGTTTAAAAAAGTTGAAGTATTTTTAAGGTATTAGGTGTAGCAAAAATTAGCTTCTTTAAACAGCTATGTTCAAATTGAGGACGGATTATTATTTCTCGTCCCAAAAAAGGTAGTTTCCCCAATTTTCATATCAATATTTCGAAACCTCTTGAAATTACAGCAAAAAATTAAAATTAAAATTTCGACTTTGACACCCTGTATCTCCCTAAATATTAACTTTCGGACTAAGGTAATTTTAGGTAAATCGTAATATTTTGTACTAGAGAACACATCCCTGAAATGGTGACGTGCAGTTCTGAAACACCCTGTATAATTTGCCTGTTTTAAATCATCCATGTCAAAATTTTCCGCAGGAATATTTAGTACATCTTTTTAGTAGAATTACATTATTTTATGCATTAAAATTTGTAAATGCAAATTTTAAAGTCACTAATGCAAAGGGAGAAAAAATTTTTACGCTGCGTTTCAAACATCGGATTCAGTACGGTAAAGATCGGGCAATGTTATTCTTATGGGAGTTTTGTGGTCAATGTTGCCACTTCTCGGCAGAGGCCAGCGGTTTAAGCTATTAGAAAGGGATTAGCAGTTGTTAGGTGCCTTGAAATACAAAAGCAGGATTTATTTATGATTGACAAGTGCATATTTATTTACAAACAGTTTTGTGCTGAAATATGGCTACATCGCCTTCCATAACAGCCCGTACTGAATCTGATGTTTGAAACACCGTATAGGAAACAAATTATTTGGAACCACAGATAGTGTTGAAGACATTTAAATAGTGTATAAGGACTGAAACGTTGGGGAACTAACAAAAATATTTGAAGGCGAAATTTCTAATCTCTGAGACAAACGAGATACAATGTCAAACATTTTGTTCAGTATCATCAATGCCTTCGTCACGATCCGAATGGAATATGGACACCTCTGAACCCAATTGTAAATCTTATAAGAGAACGTTTACCTAATGCAGAAAAAGTACATATTATAAGTGATGGACCGACGACGCAGTACTGAAATAAAACAAACTTTTACCTTTTAATTTATTTCTGCAGCAAGTTTCAGTTTAAATCAGTTTCTTGGAACTTCAGCCAATCTGTTTTTTTTTTTTAATATGGAAGAGCTTCTGGGAGTATTAACCGACGACGAAGATATATTAGAGCTCGCAGATGCAATTGATAGACAGCGAGCGCGTAAAGTATTTCGGCCCCGTGAAATCCATTTTCAGAAATGGGACGATTCTGAATTTATAAAAAGATTTAGGTTATCAAGAAATGGGGTGGCGTTTGTTTTATAACGCATTCAACAAGAACTATCACACCAAACTCAAAGGTATTATGCATACAGCGTAAACGAGACAACGGAATGTAGGTAAAACAATGTAAAAAAAATTGCAAAAGATCAACTTTACCTTTTATTAGACAGCTGTCGCATTAACTATTAATTTGTTTAAGATAACATTATAAATCAAGTAACAAAGAAATTACATGTTACATTACAAATAATGCTGTATTATGATTAAACATATAGTTGCTCTTTAGTAATTTTTACATTCTGTTTTCCCTACATTCTATAGAAACGTTTACACTCTGTATATACGCCCGAATATTTCAAATGGTAACATTTTTTCCTTTTTAGAAATAACGCTATATCTGCAGAACTAATGTTATTCTATGCAACAGGATCCTTTCTACAAGTAGCACGGGATTTCTGTGGTATAGAGAAGTCGACTGCTTCCAGAATTGTATATAAAGTTAGTCGAGTAATTGCTAGGTTACATAATGTATTTATAAAAATGCCAAAAACAAATGAAGAAATGAAAAGCAACAGTGGGCGCTTTTATAACATCGCGCGGTTCCCTAAGTGCATCGGAGCAGTCGATTGTACCCACATAAAAATTTGTTCACCTGGAGGAGGAGAACCTGAAGTATACAGAAACAGAAAACATTCCTTCTCCATAAATGTACAAGCAGTTTGTGATGCCAACTGAAAAATACAAAACATTGCCTGTCAGGGTCAGCGCATGGCAGTACAATTTTTCAAAATTCAAGGGTACGAGCCGACTTCGAAAATAATGAGTATGGAAATTATTTAATAGTTGGAGATAGTGGCTATGGAATTAAACCGTATTTAATCACACCATTAGGTAAGAAAAATAATGGTTTATAAAATTACTTAACCAATCTATTCAATAATATGTTTTTAGGTAATCCAATAATTACAGCAGCACAACAACTTCTTAACGAATCTCAAATTAGAACGCGCAACCCTAGTGAAAAGACGTTTGGAATATGGAAACGACGATTTCCTGTGCTTGCTTTTGAGATTAGGCTAAAACTGCATAAAGTTGAAGCTGTAGTTATTCCTACAGCTGTACTACATAACATAGCCATACTGCTAAATGAAGAATTACCACCTATAAACGCAGAGAAACAGCAAGCAATACAATTTATTACTGATGTTGCACCTGAAAATATTGGGGATAATGGCGCTGGAGTAAATAATAGAATTAGACACCAATTAATTCGTGAATATTTTAATGAATTACTTTGAGAATAAATAATAAAGCCAGAAATTTTGTTTTTGGTTCCTCTAATGAGGATTTAGCTTCATCCCATTGCTTTAAAATTTATGTAGAGCCCTCGTAGTTGCAGCAGAGTTTTCTAAATGCTTTTTGATTTGCAGGGGACAGGAATGTGAAAAAATTTGAGATTGTATAAAAATATTGAAATGATATTGATTTTAAAATAATAATTTAGAAAACAATTATCCATAAATGCATAATAAAAAATAAAGATTACTCGAGCTAAAAGGACGCAGTTTTAAATATAAAAATTTGTTACAAAAGCTAGATTCGATTTTAAGTGTTGGTTGTAGAAATTGATTATTGTTGTATTATATTTAGCTAGAGATATTATTGTTATGGAGATGAATGAATGCATGAATGTGTTTTAAAAAATATGAATGTTTATTTTGGACAATTCCACTCATAATCTGTCACAGTATTTTGGTGAATTGAACCAATCACAATCGAATTGCACTGCTAATTTCACTACTAGTGAAATTTTCATCGTTGCTTAGAGACAACGTCTGTCAACATTTTTTGAGTGACAAGTATTTCAGTAATTTCATTATAATTCGAGAAATTGTCATGCCAAATACCACTCGTGACTAGAATTTTACAGGCACTTTTTGCCGTCATGATCACTCTTGCTTGTTGCTTTAGAAAATCGTCGCACACGCAGTCGTGTTCATGACGGCAAAAAAATTGCGGGTAAAATTCTAGTCACTTGTGATATTACTATTGATAAACGGATTTGGGAAACTGGAAAAATAAGAAAAACAAAATGATAAATAAGGAGATTGTTTCTGAATTGAGAGTGGGAGGACGTAAAAATAGTTGCTCCTTCAAATTTAAATCATTTGATATTAGTATAAGATAGGGCAAGATAGGGAATAATTTTGTAATAAAACTGAATTTTTTTAAATTTTGTGAGTAATTTTTATTTGTCTTTTGAAATTCATTTTAAAATTAGCGAACCCGAGAACGGCCTTAAGATAAGAGCATCTCAATCAAATTAAAGTATAACAATAATTGTCCACACAACGTGGGAAATTTATAGGCTGTTTTCTAAATTATAACGGCTTTCTGCAGCATTATAACAATAATATAATTGTCGGCCCAACGTGTGGCTGTTAATTAAAACGTGGACCGTTATACCAATATAGTTATATCTAACTTTTGTAGTTTCTTGTTATCAAGCTCGGCAATTTTAAAATTCCATTCTTGAATATTATATTGTATGAAACAAAAAATTGCAACGTTCTGGCGTGAAATTATTTTTTTTCTAAAATTTTTAACGAATATTAAAAGTTACGGGGGAATGCCCACATCTCCATATACAGAAATTATAAAGCAAATCTCGACATATCCAACATAACTGAAGATTAAAATCTTATCCTAGATGCAAAAACCGACATGTCCTAGCCTGTCTTAGATGCAAATCCGGATATTTCCAGAGCACCGATAAGAGCTCGGCATTGTCATCAGCTGACTCCACTTGACCTTAACAATTTTGTCAGTTAAATGTCGTGCTTGATATGTACACATTTGTACATATTATGTATATTTTAATAATAATTATTAAAAAAAGTACTTTATAATGGATTCCTTGGAAAGTTTAAATTATTACCCCGAACAAGTAACGAATGTTAAACAATGTGATAGAAATAAAGCCCGAAAGAGATGTAAATTAGAAACAAAAAGGGGGAAGGTTATTTTTTTAATTATAGTTTAATTAAAAATGGGGTACGCATAAAACTATTTTTTAAGTATGATTCATAAAGGCATTTTTATTTTAGATATGCTCCTAAGAGCTTACCTATATGTATATCCCAGTTGTGGCCATGCTGGAAAACCATATCAACAATTTCAATGCACATCCCATCTTTCCATGAGAGATGTAAAAGAATTTCATGCAGACTTTTACAACAAGGACAAAAGAGGATTACGTCATTGTCAGTCAAAAGATCCAAAGAGATACAGAAAACGCAAAGAAATAAGCCTAAAACTTGTGTTTTACGGTACAAAGTGAAGAGAAGTGATGGCATGGTAATTCCTGTATGCAGACAAGCGTTCCAAGGTATTTTAGGTGTTAAAGGCATTGTCAACTTATGCAACATATGTAGTAAATATCAAAATACGTTAGTTAAAATACTCGTAAAACTACCCGCAGTGGTAGAATTTCAATATCTTTGATAATAACCACAATAAACGGGTAGAGAGAATTCATTTCCCGATACGTGACGTCACAAGTGTCGTCCTCCTGAGGCTCCTAAACAAACACAACACCCGCGTTGCTGGGTTACTAGTATTATTAGTCGACTCGGCATGCCGCTCTTACTCGCAAGCGACACTCTTGACGTCATATCTTAAACTTTTAGTTCCCATAACACGGTAACGAATTAAAATTCGGCCGTAAAATTTTGCACAGGTGCAATACTCACTTTACTCAATCAAATTATACAATTAAAAAAAAACGACTTTTCATAAGTTGACAATGCCTTTAAGAAAGATAGTTTTGAATATTTTGAAAAGATATAACGAAAATTCGGTTATACCTGTTGAAAATAGAGGGGGAGATCGAGTTGGACATAAGAACGAAAATAAAAGACAATCTATAAAACAGTTTATTGAATCTCTAAAATGTACTGAATCTCATTATTGCCGGTCAAAATCATTTAATAGAATTTATTTACCAGCTGCATTAAGTATCTCTAAACTCTGGAAAATATATAATAAAAAAATGGCCCATAATGGACAACTGAAAGAAAAGGAATGTTTTTTTAGAGATTATTTTAATCACAATTTTAACATCGGTTTTGGCACTCCAAAAACAGACTTGTCCTCTACATTAGGGTGGAACATTTTAACAAAAAATCTCAAATTAAAATGTCTGTAATGATAAAAGTTGCCAATTGGGCTGAAATTTAAAAAAAAATTTAAAGAAAAGCTGTATTTATTTCCTGTTGCACAAGCCAACTGACGTCATAACTACAATAATAGAATTTTGCAGCAAGATATATATTTTTTGTTATGTCTTTTCTTTTATTATCAATTATCAGTTATAGGCCAAATTTAAGTATTTCGTACCACAGGCATATTAAAATAACAATCTTGAAAAAATTGTGTTATGGTAATATTAGTTTTGCACGGTTGCATTAATATAGCAGTTATAGCTGATAGTAATAGAGCCCAAAACATGATTTGTAAGGGATTTTGATATGCAGCTATAATTATAAAGAAGTAGAGGAGACAATGGCACATATCACGCCACTGATTACATCATATCCTCAGTAGCAGTTCTGCCGTTAAACAGTAACGAGTGAGTGTTTTGTCAGTGACATTCTAACCAAACTTGTGCTATAACTGTCATACAGTAATTAAACTATTTTATATGTAATACATTGTATTTATACAATAACACATTATTTTAATAGTGAGTTCAAAGTAAGTTACATGTTAATTCATTCATATTCTGGTCATATCTATTATAGTTTACTTCTCATTTTAGTATTTATTGAAAATGAGTAAAGAAGTACCTACTACTAAATGTTAAGATACGTAGTGAAACTAAACGTGAAATATTCGGAACTCCCCAAGAGCTACCCACTAATGTTTTACCAAGTTACAGAGATATAATGAAAGAATATTTGTGGATGAAAAATCATTTAATGACAACAACGAAGAAGGAACCAACGATCTCTGAAATATGCGAAATTGTGTCATCAAAATGGGAAGCAGTTTGGCAAAAAGCATCTATTCCTGCAATAAGTCATCAGAGAATTATTCAGCTTATACGAAACTACTATGATAAATACAGAAAGTTGTTAAAATTTTCTAAATCTCGTAAAAAGACAGCAACGTATATTGATAAAATAAAAACATTTCAACAGGAATCAAAGCAACTGTTTGATATATCGACTTGCAAATGTTCCGATTATACTAACTGCAAATGCGACAAACACCGCAAGATACCAACAAAGGAACAAGCATTTTTAATGACCAAAGAACTTTGCGAAAAATGTGTATTGGTACAGTTGATGGTCCAGCAACAAAACAACTGGTACATAAAATGGAGGGACAGTCGCGTGAAAATTTCACATATGTTTAACTCCATGATTCGCCGAGTGGGGGAATGCATTAGAGCTCGTGGGGTCACATTAATTATTAAACCTTTTTGGCATAACACTATACTCAACGTAGAAGTTTGACAATTTAGTCGTTTGTTATCTTTGTGAATATCTAACTTACAGCAAATATCGTTCCAATATATTCATGGACTATAGGCGTTGCATTTTCATTTATCCGCAGGTATAACAATTAATATTCCTGTAGTTTGGCTCTGACAAAATTAATTAATATTGTATTATTTTTGAATACAACTTGTAACATTAAAGTAATAATTTTTCTATAAAATTTATGTTTTTAATTAATTCTACATTTTTCTGGGCATAACTATTAATATTACAATAAATAATTTTATTAACTCTATGAATGCGTACTGCTTTTTGAACTATGCTGTTTATACACGTTGGTTTTGAAGTGTTTATAGTTTAATAAATAAACAATTATTTCGTTGTTATTATTACCCATTATTCTTCTTTTTCTTAACCCTTATACAGTTAAGGTGTCGGGTAATGTTCCATGGTCCATTTTTTCCATCCTTTTCGGTCTCTTGCTATTTTTTGTAGTTCTTCGAGTGTAGTACCATGTTTCTTTGCTATATCTTGGTTTATGTTGGCTAATGTTTTCCGTGATCTTCCTGGTGTTTTCTTTTGTATAGTTTTTGTTTGTAGATACTTTTTCGTTATTCTGTTGGGCTTCATTCTAATAATATGTGCTTGCCTATTTAGTTGTTTCTTTTCTATTTTGTTCCATATTTTTTCTTGTTTAAAATCGTTATATCGACTGCGAAGAGTGGCAACCTTCTATGTCCAGTTTTACACCAGAGCGGCAACCTCCTAAGTTAATAATCTGCAGTTTATGGATTTTAATGCAAAGATACAGACAAAAATTAAATACATCAAATGCATTAACCTCCTATGTCAATATAGTACCAGAATTATTTTCAAAGCAATTTCTTCTGTCAAGTAACAAGAAAGAAAAATTTTTGAAGAGCAACAACCATCGATGTCAGACATAGGAGGTTTTTGCAGCTTACTGACCATGTTGTGTGAAAGATAGGCGGTCGTTGCAACCAATTTGTAAATTTAACGGACGCATTCGCACGTACTATTTCTGTAGGTGGTTTCAGTGTTCCTTTTGGTTATTATTATATATTATATTATACGTTTTTGTGTTTTGTGCATATAATTGTTGAAACTACCATGGAGAGAAAACGAAGAATATTGTCCCTAGCTTTAGACGTATCCAATGGAAACGGTGAGTACCCATATTAATGTAAATCTGTAGATAATACATCTTTTTCAAATTACCTAACCTAACATATTATTTTGATATAAAATATTATTACCTAAACTTAATTGTTTTCAAGAACGGAAAAAAGTTACTAACATGTCTAGATGTAATCCGCAACGAGTAAATATCGAAAGATCACCTGAAATACATCAGTGTCCTGAATCAGCCGACACAAGTTTACCTGAGATAGGTAATTTTCAAGGCTTATCGTAACCATACGTCCTATAGTAATTAGTTTTACTTCTTTTAGGTTTTAATGGTTACATAGAAGTCGAGCCAAATAGTCGTTACTATGTCGAACAAATCACACAATCTGCTATTGAAGTTGAAGGAGCGTAGTTATTTATTATTAATATAATAACATGTTTTATACTTGTTTTACAGCGTTAGGCATTTGAATAATTGTTATAATTTTAACTTTTTGATAATAATTATGTATTTATTTTGAAGCTAATAAAACGTACACGAATTTGGAAACTGTAATATGGAGTGAAAAGGCGGACGAAACCAATAATAATTCCACAATTATTATGGAAAAAATGAGCAATCCAGGTAATGCTTTGGATAAACGTTAAATAAATATAATGAAATTATGTTTCTGTTACGTTTCAGATATCGAAATGTCCACTATCGAGTAGGCTCCACCTTCGCAAGGAATTGAAAATGTTAAAGATCCAAACGAACATTATGTCATTATTTAAAAAATTAAAAACAAAAAACATCCTTTTTTTAAGAAAACATTAAATAAAATTAATTTTTTTAATCAAGTAAACAAACAGGAAATAAATATTCAATTTATACGTCTTGTTGATTTTTAAAATAAGTTTTTAAAAAACGGTACCTACATCAACAGAATGATCAGATAGACTAACGCGTTTTTTTGTGACGATTGTGCCAGAAATTGAAAACACGAATCGTATATACGTTTCAGAGTACGTGTCTTCGTTGCTGTTGGTTCATATAGTTTTAGCTCCTTTTGAATTGATAATATTTTGTCGGGTTTTACTTCTTCCATAGGTTTATGGGATGCAATTATTGCATTTGCTACAGAAAGCCTTAATGAAGATTCAGTAGTAGATGGGGAAGTTTCATCATTCACTTCTACTAAATCACTAGGTTCCGATTCCTATTCTGTATCATCAAAAAAATACTGGTTAACCAAATCTTTTGCAAATTTAGCGATGGAGGAAATGGTTGATTTTGAAAAAAACTCGTCCCGGGTTTTAAAACATGAATTCCGGGAGTCGGGATTATAAAAAGCAGCTAATTTCCCGGGATTTCGCTCCCGGGAAATCCCGCGAAGGACCCACTAGAACCAACCCACAAAATTAAAATTTCCCGCTTTTCTGCATAGTTGGTTAACATAAGGTTTAACTTACATTTTGCAATAAGGAACTATCCAATATTGTCTTATTTAAAGGTGCTATAAGGTTGCGAATCAACCCTCTAGCTGAAATTCTTGATGTTACATTTTGCAACATAGAACTAATTGTATAACTGTTTCGCAAAACAGAACCAACCAGCAATGCTTTGTTGATTGGGTCTTTGTTGCCGAATAATAGTTTCGCTTGTACCTGTTATTGGGAACCAACTTCAATTGTTTTGTTGTTTAGATCCCTGTTGCATAAATAATTTTAGGTTATAAAACGCTATGAGAAGACAAGCGCACATTTTTTTATACAGTGTTTGTTAAGAGTTAGAGACTAAACTTAGAGTGCCTAGTTATCATAATCATATATTATACCAATACAGTAATAGTACAAAACGTAACAATGTACAGAAGAGGGAAACATCTGGTGGAATTAGCTATAAAATCTCTAAAAAATGACCAAATAAGTTCCTACTATACATATTTTAAGGTTAGAGTAGTTACTAACACTATTATTTTTTGGTTTGTTAATAATTTGCAAACTCTTATAGATTCTTGAAAGCGATCAAGCAAACAATAATAGACAAGAAAGTGTAAATAAAGTGAACAGTGAGAGGGAAGATCTACTCCCACAAGATAACAATGACAACGAATTAACACATTCTAATGAAGTTTTTGACCCAAACAATCTACCACTCGATTACACCTATGGTGATGTGGAGATCGATGATAATATATTATTATCCTGTTTAAATCAAAGCAATGAAGAAATACTAATGACATTCGAGTTTGATGAGTTTGGACAACAAATTAATATGGAAAATAAAAGTCTCGAAAATGATATTAATTTGAGCGCTACATGTGAAAAAAATGTAGTAGTGGAGAATGTCGTCAGTGAGGTTACAGAAGAATGGACGAATAACGAAAACACTGATATGCCTTCAAGTGAAAATGAGGAAGATGTAATTTCTGAAGAGGAAAAAACGATTTCTGGTAGGCCCAAAAAAGGGCGAAAGAGGAAATATAAAAATCAAGATAGACAATTAAGGAAAAAATTTTGTAACAACAATAAACAGTACTTCTCAGCAAGGGGGAAATTAGTAGGTGTCAAGGTTTTTACTGATTTTGTTTGCAACTGCTCTAAAGACTGTCACACCCGAGTCGATATAGAGTTGCGGAAGTCGTTTTTTGAAGAATACTGGAACTTAGGCAGTTACGATGCACAAACTACGTTTGTAGCAGCACATGTGAAAGAAGAGTCAGTGAAAAGAAAGTACAAGAAAAACTCAACATTCCGCTCATATTCTAGAACATATTTTGTAAACAAGCAGTACGTATGCAAACCTATGTTTATAAAAACACTCCAGATATCAAGCAAACGAGTCAACACTTCCCTAAAAAAAGTTAGAAACCTAACTATTACTGATAAACGAGGTACTTTTTCTGGTGGACGTAACAAAACACCAGATGCAGTAGTCAATATTGTCGTAGAACATATTAATAAATTCCCAAGGTATAAGTCCCATTATTGCAGAGAAACAACCAATAAACAAGAATTTTTGCCTGTCGGAGTGACACTTGAGTTAATGTATAAATTATACAAGGAATATGTTAATGAAAAATATCCCGAAGTGAAAGTCGTGTCTTTGTCAATGTATCGTAAAATATTTTTAACAAACTTTAATTTAAGGACTAAACAACCTAAAAAAGACACTTGCAACAAGTGCGATGAATTTGAAGCAAAATTACAAAATTTGGAAGAGGATACGGAAAATTTAAAAACAGAAAGAGAGAAACATTGGCAGCAAGCAAAATGTGCGAGATTAAAGATGCAACAAGATATTTCTACGGCCAAAGAAAACGCATCCACAGAAACCCTAACATTTGATTTAGAGAAAACCCTTCCTATGCCTCGGATACCTACAAATATAATTTACTATAAAAGGCAGGTTTGCGTCTATAATTGCGGAGTACATAGCGGCAAAACAAACAAAGGATATCTGTGGATTGAAGGTGAAGCAGGAAGAGGGGCTCAGGAGGTCGGATCAACTTTGAGGAAACATATTTTGAAATATGTCGGAGATGATGTCAAAAATTTGAACTTATGGAGCGATTCATGTGGCGGCCAAAACCGCAACATAAAAATTGTTTTAATGTTAAAAACTCTCTTTGAATATCATCCATCTATTGAAAATATATATCTAAATTTTCTGGTTTCTGGGCATAGCTACCTAGCAAATGACGATGACTTTGGTGACATTGAGTGTAGCTTAAAAAGACAGCAGTATATGTACAGGGTAGAAGACTTCCAAAGAGTTATAGAAAGTTGCCGAAAGAAACATCCTCTTTTAGCAGAACGTTTGACAAAGGATGACTTTCTTTCTACTGAACCACTGGAAAGTCAAATAACAAATAGAAAGAAATCCACCGATAAAAATAAAATCAATTGGTTTCACATAAAAAAAATAAAAATATGTAAATAAAATCAATTGGTTTCACATAAAAAAAATAAAAATATGTAAAGATCATCCTTTTAGCATTTTTGTGAAAAATGATTATAATGAAGAGAGAGACTACGAAGCGATTGATTTGAAGAAAAGGAGACGGGGTAGACAATCTTTTAACATGACTGATTTACCATTACTATGGCCGAAAGGTAAGCCTATCTCTACAAAAAAACTTAATGACATAAAGTCGTTTCTACACCTTATTCCAAAGAAGTTCCAAGATTTCTATAAGAATTTATTTTCCGACAATACTATTGAAGATGATATTGATGGATACAATGGGAACTTAGATTTTGAGATTGACTATACACAATAAAATACTTACTGTTATTCGTTGCAAATTTGTACACTCTCGTTCAATAAATTTTCAACGATCTTTTACTCCTGTGTGATTGTAACTGATCAAGTGGTGTATTTTGCACTATAGAACTGTCACAATTTATTCTGACACATACAATTGATTAAATTGTTATTAAAGCTTGTTTCACATTATGCAAATTTTATGAAATTTGGTCTACTTTGTAAAAATCGTTGAAAATTTATTGAACGCGAGTTACCTACCATGATTTTTTTAAATTTTCATTTATATTGTATTAGAGTTCCCGATAGTTTCGTTTAATAAATGGTTTGGCATTTAGATTTTGAGATTATTATTTTCTGTAATTTTGATTGCATTAAATCGTTTAACAATAACAATATTGTTTTATTAAATAACAGATCGAAAAACAATAATTTATTTTTGATAAACGCAAATCTGCTAAATTACTATAAAATAATTAATATTATTATGACATAACATAATACATTGTTTTATAATAAACTAAAATTTTAAATATGCAACATAGAACCAAGCAACAAAATAGTACATTTTTGATAGAAACTGACGGTTTTTGATTCCAAATCATTCAAATAAAGGAAATTTAGATGTTCATAACCATTTTAATAACAAAATCAAACACTTACGCTTTTTCAGTATTTCATGAAACAAAAGAAACTTTGGGCGTCATTTACTCAAAACCAATCGTTTGTTGATTGGTTCCTTGTTGCATATCTACGTCCATATATTGTTTCATTTTTTATTCTGTCCCAACTTGTTACTCCTTGCACATAATACAGCGCAGCATCCAACCACGTACCCCATCTCGTTATGACTGATTTTGGGGGTAAAGTAATATCTGGCAATTTTTCTTTAAACCATTGTAGGGGAGACCGGGGCAGGTTGTAACACGGGGTAAGTTGTAACACACCAAATATTTCCCGAATTAAAAACTTGGCAACCCCGCATCATACGTAGGCTTGTAAAGAACATTGTAATGGTCAGTTATGCGCAGACAGTCAAGCGGTAGACGTTGGTGCAGCTGTTATTCCCGGCAAATAACTATTATTAGAAACGGCTGAAATTTATTTTTTTGGTCACAAATTAAGTACTACCGTTTAGGTTATTATACGGACGAAAGTTTTCAGTGATTTGATGTTTACTTTTTTATTTGTCGAGACAAAATTTAAAAAATCAAGCTCGGGGCAAGTTGTAACAATTCCATCGGGGCAAAATGTAACATGTTACAACTTACCCCGCCATATGTATTGTGTACGTAATTACCTACGTTTTCATTTTTAGGATGAGAACGTATAAGAAAAAACAGAACGAGGTTCTACTTCTAAAGAAGATATGGAAGAGGCAGTAAACAGAGTTGTACATAATAAAGAGTTCATTCGTTCGGTAGCAAATTCTCTAGATATATGTCACGTGACTCTCTATAGATATGTAAAGAAAGTAAGAGATTCCGAAGCTCGTATCAAGTTGGACAACGTAGGATATAGGCGACATTCAGTTTTTAATGATCAGCAGATAGCCAGCATAGTTGAATACTTAAAACCCGCTTCAAAAATTTACTTTGGTTTGACTCCTAAGGAAGTACGTAAATTCGCTTATGAGTGTGCGTTGAAATATGATATTAAATTCCCTGATTCCTGGAAACAAAAGAAAATGGCCGGGGCAGATTGGCTAACAATATTTCTTAAAAAGAATAGTGATCTCTCTATTAGAACTCCAGAACCTACAAGTTTACAAAGAGCAACAAATTTCAATAGAACCAATGTCTCTATTTTTTTTGATAAATTAGCTAGCGTAAGAGATCGATACAATTTCACAGCTGTACAAATTTGGAACCTCGACGAGACAGGAGCAACCACCGTGTAGCGAGTTAGCAAGGTTATTGCCGAAAAAGGAACGAAGCAGGTGGGTGGAATTACTTCTAGTGAAAGAGGGGTCCTGGTCACTGTATGTGTTGCCGTAAGTGCAATAGGAAATTGTACGCCTCCTATGTTTCTGTTTCACAGAAAAAAATTCCATGATCACTTTATTAGAGATGGTCCTCCAGGATCCATTGGTGCAGCCAATGGTTCTGGTTGGATGACGGTAGAAGAATTTTACAAATTTATGGAACACTTTGTTGCTCATGTCAAGTCATCGAAAGAAAACCCAGTCCTTTTGTTATTAGACAATCACGACTCCCATTTGGCAATAAAAACTATAAACTACGCAAAAGATAATGGGGTGGTAATGCTGTCATTTCCACCCCATTGTTCACACCGCCTTCAGCCATTGGACAGGAGTGTATATGTGCCGTTCAAAAAATATTTATCTTCTGCTCAAGACAGTTGGCTGAGAAACAACCCTGGAAAGTCCACGACCATTTATAACATTCCCTCTTTAGTTCGAGATGCGCTACCGCTAGCAACCACTCCAATAAACATAATGAAAGGTTTTAAAGTTTCTGGCATAGAACCTTTCAATCGAAATATTTTCGGCGACGATGAATTTTTACCGTCAAGTGTGACGGATCAACCGCTGCCGCCACCACCACATCCCACATTATCTGAAACAGTTGAGCTAGAACCTGTTGCTATGGTGTCAGCTGATTTACCCAAAAAAACTCCTGATATGCCCACATCTAATTTACCAGCTAGTGTGATCTCCTCTTCTGAAATAGCTGAACTAGAACCAGTTGCTTCAACGTCAGAATTCAATGGAATTTCTTCCCAGGGAACTTCTAAAGGCAACATTACATTCTCTCCAGAGTTTGTTCGCCCACTTCCTAAAGCTGAGCAACGAAAGACAACCCGTAGGGGTCGAAGAAAAAGGAAAACTGCGGTACTTACTGACACGCCAGAAAAAGATGCACTGGAAGAAGAACAAAATAGTCGAAAGTCCATGAAATCCAAAGAAATAATTAAGTCAAAAGTGACAAAAGTGAAGAAAAAAGTTTTCGTTGAATCAGACGATTCCTCAGAAGAAGAGTATTTTTGCTTAGTTTGTACTGAAGCATATGGAAATAGTAAACCCAAAGAAAAGTGGATTAGCTGCAGGGAATGAAAAATGTGATCACATGAAGCTTGTACAGACGGTAATTTTCCATATATCTGCCATAATTGCGATTCTGATTCTGAATAGATAGGTAACCACTAATACTCATACCTCATGTTGTATTAAAATTTCAAGTACTAAATGTTAAATAATGTTCACTGATATATTTTTTAGTAAGCTTGTATGTTTACGTTTGTATTTAAACGAATAAAGCGTTAAAAAGTATGCGTTACAACTTACCCCGCATAATGTTACTTTTTACCCCGAGACGGGGCACATTGTAACGAAGGTTCAGATGTATTTAAAAAAAAGCTGGCCGTTTACTGTGTAAAGATTTTGTCGTAAATATTGAAACAATTTGTTCACAACATATGGTAGTAGAAATTCGCGCAAAAAATCCTGGTTAGTTAAAACAGTTGAACGATAAAAAAAGTCAAATGTTTTTTGTTACAACCTGCCCCGGTCTCCCCTACTCTAAGGCCCGGTATTACAATCGCCGTTTAAACTCCTAGTATGGTTTAAACTGCAGTTTAGTCTCAAAGCTCGTATTACACTATTGGTTTTACCTTTTACCTAAAACTAAAGTTTAAACTACCAGTAAACTTAAGCCATGGTAAGGGTACCGTTTAAACCATAGTTTTCGCTGACGCACGCGCATTTGGTGGGTGTTCATAACCTTATATAATATTATTGTTTTGATCACCAATAATTTAAGACAATGGAAGATGTGTTCTATATTTTTGAAGAGCTTTTAACTGATGACGCGAAAGAAATAATGGACGTGATTAAAAGACCTCGTCGACCAAAAGTAATTCGGAGAAGACCAAATCATTTCGAAAAATGGGATAATACCGAATTTATAAATAGATTCAGAATATCTAAAGAAAGTGCTCGACAAGTGCTAGATCGGATACGAGATACAATAGCATTCCCAACGAATCGGTAAGTCGTATTCAAAATTAATAAAAATGTTATATTAATCAAAGCATTTTTTTAAAGAAATGGTGCAGTAACTCCCGAAAGACAGTTATTGATTACTTTAAGGTTTTACGCTTCGGGTTGCATGTTAATTGCAGTTGGAAACTTTGGTGGAATTCATAAATCCACAGTACCCCGCATAATACTACGAGTTTCGACAGCTTTAGCATCCTTAGCAGCTGGATACATCTATTTACCAACAACAGATGAGGAAATAATGGTAACTAAGCAAGAATTTCATGCCATTGCCCGTTTTCCAAAGGTTATAGGTGCTATAGATTGCTCGCATATTAAGATTCAGTCTGCAAGTAATAAGTTAGGTAAAATATGTTAGGGAATCTAATTCGTTATCTTGTAGGGAGTGAAAATGCAGAGCATTTTCGAAACCGGAAAGGATACTTTTCTTTAAATGTACATGTTCTGACATGTTACAGTTTCCTTCACAAAACCCATATACCAGGTCCATATCAGCATACTCATTAAAAGTGAAATCCATTCTTTAAGTAAACCAAACAAGATAACAAAAAAGTAATATGAAAAACAGGGATGACGCAAAATTAGAACAAACCAGTAAACAAGATAACGAATAAAACACAAAAAACGCAAAACTTAGAGATGACACGAAGTTACAAAGCCGAATTAGAAACAGTTTTGTAAACGTCAAACTTTGACAATACGAGGACGTTTGGCAGTTAGCTGTACAGTGTTGTCATAAGTTTTTTTTTAACGGACAGACCTAAATGAATAAATGTTAAGATTAAAATTTCAGGGTTGAAAGACAATTATATTCCAAAGGTGGCAGTATGGTGCGCAATATCTTCAATGGGAATTATCGGTCCCTACTTATACGAAGATGAGAAATCCTGTGACCGTCAATTCTGTGCGCTATACCGAAATGATGAACAACTTTCTTACGCAACAATTAAACATGTTTTCACGGAACAATGATAACACGTGGTTCCAACAAGATGGTGCTACTTCACATACCGCAAGAGCACCATTGGAAGCTCTACGAAGATTGCTTCCGAGTCGTATTATTTCCAAGCGTGGGCACATTGAATGGCCCGCAAGATCGCCAGACCTTACGGCATGCGATTACTTTTTATGGGGCCACCTGAAGAATAAGGTTTTTATTGATAAACCAAGAAATGTTCACGAGCTAAAAATAAAAATTATTGAAGAAATCGCTAACATTCCATTGGATATGTTACGCTATGGAGAATTTCGCGGGCCGGCTTCAAGAGTGCATACGGAGAAGGGGAGGTCATTTAAACGACATAATTTTTAGGAAATAAAAATGGCGTGTAATTAAATTACTATTGTTATACTATGTTTCAAATAAATAAATTTACTTTCAAAGTTATGTAGTTTTAAAAACTTCCAGCTCCCTTGGGCAACCTTGTGTCAGTGCACAATAAGGTATGTTACTCTTCAAAGTAAAAACTAAACAATGTCAAGGTTTTTCGATTCAATGGATGGAATTTCTCAATTGGTCACTGATCAAACTTTGATATGAGCCTTATATAGCGAAGCTATCCCATTTGCTTTTATTGAGAATGGACAATAAGAAAGTTGCCCATGCAATCCCACTCGATATGGGACACACCGTATAGAGATGCAGCCACTTTAAGGGGCAAATATAAATCTATGAAAAAATCGCTTTAAAAAAATCTGCAACTCGGAAATGCCAGCTTTACAGAACTGGAGGTGGCCCAGCAGATGACAACAATTTATGTAATGACTGGGAAGAAAAATTGTTGGCCATACTAAAATTAAGTATCGCTGGTCTATCATCGGCCTACGATAGCGATGTCATCTCAGTCACACCAGGTAAAGTGTAAATAACAATTTGTGTTTTGTAGAATTAACAAAAAACCTTTACAGATAATTCCTCCAAAACTGCTGTACAAGTTGCTGACAACACCGAATCTCAAGGGCCGATTATATATGAAACTGGTGAGTATTATTGTATAAAGAATATATAATATTGAAAAGCTTTTAAACAATTTTTCTAATGTTACACAGCGGTACTAATATACCTATATCTGTTCCAATTTAGATAACGCAGCCAATACCAGTGGCAGCACAACCTTCACCACCAATGATACAGCCAGCATCACCGGTGATATTGACATATTCAGCATTGCTAACGTTAGCGTAAATAAAGAGGCTGCTGAAACAAGTGTGTATAATTACTTTTTTTTGCTATTATTAATATTAGTTATTTTAATTAGATGTCACCGACATACAATCGTTCGAAAAGTGGGACAGTTGGTCCCCTGGGTTGCTTCGGAAACCAAAGAATGGGATATTAAAAAGGAGTAGGTACGCCAGCAAAAAATAAATCGTCACCAAGAAATATTATGAATTAGTTAGTAGACCACCGTAAAGAACTGGTTCAGCTACAAATTGAACTAACTAAGAAAGAACTGGCTGCATTGGAGGCCAAAATGGCCCATGACATAGAAATGCGTAGTTTGCAAAAAACGGCTGGAGGACAATATAAAGAGAGAGGCCGAAGAACATAAAATAAAGATGGAAATATTACAAAGAAGTAATGAAATGTAAATCTTTCAACTGTAGCTGCTGCAACCTCTTCTTACCTCTCCACCTTATCTCCTCCACTTCAGCCTTTTTTAAATCCACCTTTATAAACCCCTTATTTTAATTTAGTCCCATTTCACTTTTAGTTACAATTTATTCCATTAGAACCATTAACAAATCCAATAAACTTCAATTAATTTCAAGTGTACTTTTATTTAAATTATTTATGATTAGAACAAAATATCCTTCCATATTATACCAATACACATTTAATACTTTTATTAAGTTTAAAAAACAATTATCTTTACTTTTAATACAAGATTATCAGTTTTGGGGTTTTAGTTTAAAAGTTTTAAAAACCTGCAATTATCTCCAATTGTTTTTATCAAATAACTACCAAAATCACATGATAATCTCCCTGGTTATGATTTCTTTTTTTTTTTTTAATACAGCACCGTAGAGCGGGGTTACCTTGATTGGCAGGGCTACTTTGGTTGTTTTGCGCGCCAAAACTAAAATAGGAACCTGTACTTAACCAGTTCAACATAAATCAACAATAGGTACCCTAGAGATGTCACTAGCAGTCCACAAAGCTTGAAATAAAACACATTGCAAGCCAGGAAACTGTCAAACTTAGTTTAAGCATTGTAACCTAAGAGTTGATACATTTTAGCGCGATTTTGTGTTACGGAAACTTTCATTTGTGCTGCTAAGTTAAAAAACATTTATCAAGAAAATTTTTGTGCAAACGTTATGTTCTAGTATATCATACACGGTTGTAAAAAGCGTTGCCTGGTGCTGCACGTTTCTGAAGGTAAATAACCCCAAAATTCAAAAAGGTGAGTGATTTTGCCGATCAAAGTAGCCCCCAATGGGCAAAATTGATAGCTTTTTAAAATTTTTGTTTTTAATTGATTTACGTAATTTTGCTTCAGAAAATGGTAAGAAAGTACCACGGAGATCCTACATCACGTGCATATAAGACTGCTTACACTGAAGAGGACCTGCAACGTGCAATTAGAGCAATAAAGGCAAATAAAATGTCTATACGACAGGCCTCATTGCATTTTAATATACCCTATGGAACTGTGTACAATAAATATAAAAACATGCATGTTGATAAACCTGGGCATCCCAATGTTTTAATTAATGACGGAGAGACTGTGCTGGTCAAATACAATATTGTTTGTGTATCAAACTGGGGGTTCCCGTTTGACCTCCGTGATATTAGACATTTAGTAAAAACTTACCTTGACAGTACGGGACGGAGAGTGCTTATGTGCAAAAACAATTATCTCGGAAAAGACTGGTCTTTGAATTTCCTACATCGCCATCCAGAATTGTCTCAACGGCGGTGTCAAAACATTTCCATAAAAAGAGCAGAAGTGTCTCGTGAGGTCATTTCCATCTTGAACTGACATTAGACGGCGTCGATCCTGACTGTATATTAAATTTCGATGAGACAAATCTGAGCGATGAGCCAGGGAGGAAAAAATATTTAAACGTGGTATGAAATATCCCGAACGAGTGATTAACTCGTCCAAAGCGTCTATATCGCTCATGTTCGCTGGCACTGCTAAAGGTACGCTCTTAAGCCCATATGTGGTTTACAAAGGTGAACATTTATGGACATCTTGAAGTATGGGAGGACCTAAGGGTGTTCGTTATAACCGATCCCACTCAGGATGGTTTGATTCCAACTGTTTTCAAGATTGGTTTTTCAAAATCGTTGTCCCTTGGGCTAAACAAAATGACAAACCAAAAGTTATAATTGGGGATAACTTATCATCCCATTTCTCACCATGCGTTTTGCGAAAATGTGAAGAACTGCACATCCGTTTTACTGCATTACCACCGAACTCGACCCACATGTGCCAGCCCCTAGATGTGGCATTTTTTGCTCCTCTTAAGAGAGCCTGGCGATCTATTCTGGAAGATGAAAGGTAGTAATCGCACCACGTTGGCCAAAGATTGTCTTCCAGCTTTATTAAATAAGCTAATGAAACAATTACAAGACACTGCTTCAAACAACCTGAAATCCGGATTTAGGAAATGTGGTATTCACCCACTCGACCCAGAGAATGTCCTCAATAGAATACTAGAACAAAACAAAACAATGATGATGACATGAATTCAAGCATCGCTGAGTCAGTAGTTTCGGTTTTAAAAGAGATGAGAGGTCGCCATTCAGTTGGAGAAAAAACCAGAAGAAGAAAACTTCACAATGTTGAACCTGGCAAAAGAGTTACTGAAGATGATATTTTGAATCCATCCACCAGCTCTACAAAGGATCAGCCATCAACCTCAGTAGCAAAACGACAAAGAAAAATGAGTTCATCAAGTGATGACGTAAATGCTGACATATCAGTTTCTAGTGAAGAGGAGGAATGTGATGAACTTATTGAAGATGACTCAGAAGAAATAACACCAGACCTAGCATCTCTGAAAATTGGTAGTTGGGTCATTACAAAGGTTTGTGGGAAAAAAGCGGTTCACTATTACGTGGGACAAGTAACATTATTCACGAAATCGACAAATCAGAAGTGATTCACGTGTTACCAGAACCAGAGTCACGAAGACGTGATCGCATGATCTTCACCTTACCCTCAAATATGAAAAATACTATAGAGTAGATTTTGTTTTGTGTTGAAATTTCTGATTATTATTCTACATTTTTCTACGATTTTTTAAGTTTTTCTACGCAAATAAAAGCAAAATAAAAGTATTTTAATTAATTCGAAGGTTTTTGTGGGTGTGATTCCATTTTAAATTTAGCACTTTATGTTTTTTTAACTTTTGGTTTATCAATGTTGCCCCATTGCAGGTTTATCTTTGATCATTTGTGTAATTAACATAGGCGATCAGAGTAACCCCACCATGGGGGCTACTTTGATAACACACACATTTTTTATACAGGGTCCTGCAGCTCACCTCCCGTCTTATGTAGCTCATTTATTAATAGACATAGAATTTTTATATATCGCAGACGTTGTCTGTACCCGAGGGCGCATTTCAGGAAAATATTTTTGATTATACAGGATGTTCTCAAAAAGTGTGACGTCATTATGATATATTTTTTTAGATTACACGCCCGATATTTTTTTGCATATTTGGGTTCCTCTTGTGGTTACCTACATACCCCTAAAATTTGGTTGAAATCGGTTCAGCGATTTCAAAAAAAAAAAAAAAAATAGATAAAAAACTGTTTTGCACTACTGATTTTAAAACTTGATAAAAGATACAAATAGTGCCTCGTTAATAAAATTAAAAGAGGTACCTATTAAGTAAGGTAATATCAGTTTCGTTAACCTAGTTTGGTTGATCCGAATTATACAGGGTGTCCAAAATGTAGTGTCAAACTCTTCAAATTTTAAAGCAATTTATTTCCCTTATTTTCAATTGGAGCCCCTGTATATTTTTATGTCATTCGATGCTAAATTAAAAAATAAACATTTTTTCTAAATACAACCCTATCAAAATTCCTAACGCATTCAAAGTTATTCGGCGAAAACTTTTGGTAACAAACTATTCCAATAGTAATTTCAATGAAAAAAGGTGGCATTGAAAAACAATTTATTGATATCATATGTTTTTTCACGTTTCATACACTAATGTATTACATTAGTACACTCAAAATCGTGGAGTAATGGGTCACTTTACAGTATAGCAACCATTACTGCATAGCAACGTCAGGTTTCATTAAAATGCAATTTGACAGCTTCTCGGGCAGCATTTAAAATATCTTCTGAATGGTTTTCCAAGTTATTTTCGTCACTCAAGTCCATTTCGGAATTAGATTTCCAAAAAAAATGTATTTATTTGTTTGAATTGAATTCTGTTATGTCAAAAACAGTTCCTGTCAGATTACTATGTTATCGAGAATCCGCCTACTTTTTTTAGTGTTTTTATTAATTTTATTCAGAATGTATCTCAATAAATTTAGATAACTTTTTATGTGAGAATATAAAATGCGAAAAAATAGTATGGCATTTAAGTACTCGCTATCGCTCGTACTCAAACCTGCCATACTCGTCTAGTAAAAATCCACTTTTCTGCACTTGGCACGTAATCTACTATTGTAATTACAAAATTATGTCAAAATCCGTTAATATTAGTAGGCATTAATTGGAATAGTTTGTTACCAAAACGAGTTTTCGCCGAATAACTTTTAATGTGTTAGGAATTTTGATAGGGTTGTATTTAGAAAAAATGTTTATTTTTTAATTTAGCATCGAATGCCATAAAAATATACAGGGGCTCCAATTGAAAATAAGGGAAATAAATTGCTTTAAAATTTGAAGAGTTTGACACTACATTTTGGACACCCTGTATAATTCGGATCAACCAAACTAGGTTAACGAAACTGATATTACCTTACTTAATAGGTACCTCTTTTAACTTTATTAACGAGGCACTATTTGTATCTTTTATCAAGTTTTAAAATCAGTAGTGCAAAACAGTTTTTTATCTATTTTTTTTTTTTTTTTTTGAAATCGCTGAACCGATTTCAACCAAATTTTAGGAGTATGTAGGTAACCACAAGAGGAACCCAAATATTCAAAAAAATATCGGGCGTGTAATCTAAAAAAATATATCATAATGACGTCACACTTTTTGAGAACATCCTGTATAATCAAAAATATTTTCCTGAAATGCGCCCTCGGGTACAGACAACGTCTGCGATATATAAAAATTCTATGTCTATTAATAAATGAGCTACATAAGACGGGAGGTGAGCTGCAGGACCCTGTATAATATTTTTTGTGCAATACAATAAATTTTTTGATAGTTGAAACATGTTCACAACATGGTGACTGACATATCAGATACTTTATCAATCATTTCACTGTTCTAAAAAGAAAGTTGTGTTATTTTAAAATTTAAAAATGATCAAAGTAGCCCCACTCTACGGCACTCTTAATTCTTTTATAAAATAATTAAACCAAACAACATTCCTTAAAATTAAAACAGTAAACTAAACTATACAATATTTTACAAAATTAATTAAACTAGTAACATTACATCATATAATAAAATTTGCATCATAATAATTTTAACAAAGTGTTTATTTATTTTATTCAATTTTGCCGTATAAACTGACGTTTATTTGTTTCTGGCCTGCCCATAAAAGTTGATGTTTTATAAACAATCGTTTAAAATTTTTATTCCGCTAGCGATTTAAAATTTTTATTCCGCTAGCGCTTTAAAAATGTCAACTCGCTTTAAAAATGTCAAATAAATGTCAAAATTGAATAAACAGTTGTATTACACTTGCGGATTAATAGTTATTTATTATACATGCGGATTAAATTAATGTTTAATGAGCGGTACGTTTACACGCGCGAGCGGCGGTAGCCGCAAGCGCGTTAATACCGCGAGTTAATACATTAATTTAATCCGCAAGTGTAATACAACTGTTTATTCAATTTTGACATTTACTTGACATTTTTAAAGCGATTTGACATTTTTAAAGCGCTAGCGGAATAAAAATTTTAAATCGCTAGCGGAATAAAAATTTTAAACGATTGTTTATAAAACATCAACTTTTATGGGCAGGCCAGAAACAAATAAACGTCAGTTTATACGGCAAAATTGAATAAAATTAATTTATTAACTCGCGGTATTAACGCGCTTGCGGCTACCGCCGCTCGCGCGGTTAAACGTACCGCTCATTAAACATTAATTTAATCCGCATGTATAATAAATAACTATTATTAAATCCCAATTTTAAAAAAACTCCCTGTTAAAATATCGTAGCAACATATTACAATTGTACTAGTATTTACAATAAATTAGCAAAATACTGCACAAACTGTCTCTGAATGGTATTATCTTGAGCATCAGCAGCATGTACATTCTGCAATACTGGAACATCTTCAAGGGGAATTTCAATTTCATCTGGAGGCAATTCTTCATTTTCAAGTCAAGCTAAATTGTGCAGCACTGCAGTTGCAACAATTATAGCTTGTGTCAGTGGTACACGACATCGCATAAATACAGACAAAATAGCAAACCTTCGTTTCCAAATTCCAAACGTCCTCTCAATTACATTTCGCGTGCGGATTTGTGATTCATTAAACAGATTTTCTGCAGGAGTCTGCGGATTAGCTAATGGTGTTATTAAGTAGGTGCGATTGGCATAACCACTATCACCTACTATTACATTATTGCCCAAATCTCGGTTTTCACAACGAACTCGAAGTGCAGAATTATCAAAAATATTGCTGTCATGTGAAGCACCAGGCCAACGAGCAACAATGTCTATAAATTTTAGCTGTGCATCACACACACACTGTACATTAATAGAAAAATATCCTTTCCGATTTCTGTAATTTTCTGCAAAATTTCCACCTACAATAAAACAACTGGTTTATTATACATATAAGTATGTCCTGTACATAAAGTACATTTCTACCTGGTGACTGAATCCGAACATGACTACAGTCAATTGCCCTTTACGAGGAAAACGTGCTATGCTGTCGAAACTTTCGACAGCAGTATTTTGTTCGGCTTCGGTATTTGAGAGTTTAATATACTGCGGTCTCAAGCTTGCAATTGCATTAGTTACTCTTGCTATTACTTTTCCTGTTGTAGCTTTACTTACACCAGCGAAGTTGCCTGCTACTATATACAATGAACCACTTGCATAAAAACGAAGTGTAAGTAAAAGCTGCGCCATTGGTGTAACACAATGATTTCTAAAAGAAAAGATCTGTAGCTACAAACAACATAATCACATAAATAAATGCCTATTTGTTGAATGTACTAAACGATGTTCAATTTGTTGCAGAAGTCTTTCCACTGTTGGTTTTTGTAATAGAAATCTTCGAAAATAATCAAAATCGTCCCAGGTATAAAAATGATCCCTACGTTCACCAACAGTATAGGATCGACGGTCTGGGTTTAAATCATTTATAATTTCTACCTCTTCTGCTTCCAAAACACCATTCATGAAGTCTTTCATATTCGTAATTACGAGAAAACACAAACACAAAGCAGGGTGTCTACCAAATAATTTTAAAAAAATTCAAGGATTTTTCCAGGTATTCCAGGTAAAATTTTCAAAAATTCCAGGTTATTTCACATATTAACAAAAAAGAATTAGTATAGTGTAAATATAATTATTATATACAGGGTGGTCCATAAGTAATGGTTCACAGACCAACAGTAGATTCCTGTGGCCAAAATATTACGATTTACCTAAAATTACCTTAGTCCAAAAGTTAATATTTAGGGAGATGTAGGGTGTCAAAGTCGAAATTTTAATTTTAATTTTTTGCTGTAATTTCTGAAGTTTTCGGGATATTGATATAAAAATTGGTGAAACTTCAAAAAACTAACAACACAACACAAGGAAGGAACAAAGATGACGGACACGGCAAAGAAAAGGGAAATGAATAGAAACGAAAGAAAAAATGAAAACATAGAAACAGGAAAAAGCACAATAAAGAATTCAAAAACAAACACCAAATGGAAATTAGGAACTTGGAATGTTAGAAATCAATTTTGAGAGAAATATAAGGTCGAAATACTAGCAATACAGGAGACGAACCTAAAAAATGAAAGCATTACGGAGATAGATGAATATCTATTCTTCAACGGGGGAGGATCAAAGAATCGACTAGGAACAGGTTTCTTAATTAAGAAGGAGAGAACTGCAGAAAAAAGAAATAGACCGGCGGTGGGAGGGTACCTATAGCAAACATAAGGAGTCGAACACAAACGAACAATGACTAATTAATTTCGCACTAGAGAAACAACTACAAATAAAAGCACCATTCTTAAAACACCGAGAAATACACAAAGAAACCTGGAAAAACCCTGATGGCAAAACAATGAACCAGATAAATCATATGATAATCGAGTCGAAGCAGAAGCCATGTATAGAAAACATAAAAAGTGTTAGAGGAGCCGAAATAGTTTCCGACCATTATATGGTGAGGGCAAAAATAAATTTAGAAACACTCCAACAAAATAAAATGACAAGGAAACAACAAACCGGATGGGATATAAAATCCCTGCAAGAAGTGCAGCACATAAAAGAAAAATACGAACAAGAAGTAGAAAAAGTGCTAAAAATAGAAAGTAAGAAAGAAAAAGTAGAAGAAGAATGGAAGGTACTCAAAGTAACATTTGAACAAACGGCAAAGAAACTGCTACCAAGGAAAAATATTAAGAAAAAGAATAACTGGTTCGATAAAGAATGTAAAGAAATGTCCCAAGAGTTGAACAAAGCAAAATCGAAGATGTTAAGGGAGAAAACAAAACAGAGTGAAGACCAATTTAAAGAGGAAAGGATAAAAGCAAAGAAACTATATAGAAACAAAAAACGACGGAAGCAGGAAGATATGGTAAAAGAAATAGAAGAAAACTATAACAAATAAGACGTAAGAACATTCTATAAAAAGATAGGTATTGTAAAAAAAAGTTACCAGCCGAAAATAGAATTATGCCGAGCCAAAAACAGGGAAATAATCGGGTTAACTTTAAAAACTTTGAAATAGTATACCTTTTTTGTATACAAAAGACGGGGCAATTGTTTTTTTCTGTTATATCTGCCCTAACTTTAGGTACAAAAAAGTTGAAGTATTTTTAAGGTATTAGGTGTAGCAAAAATAACGTTATTTTAAGAGCTGCATTAAAATTGAGAATGGATTATTATTTCCCGTCCCAAAAAAGGTAGTTTCACCAATTTTCATATGAATATTACGAAAACTTCTGAAATTACAGAAGAAAATTAAAATAAAAATTTCGACTTTGACACCCTGTATCTCCCTAAATATTAACTTTTAGGCTAAGGTAATTTTAGGTAAATCGTAATATTCTGGCCTCAGGAATCTCCTGTTGGTCTGTGAACCATTACTTATGGACCACCCTGTATATAAAAATATGAAACATATGGAACATCGTGTCGTTACACAAAACAAGTTGATCGAACACAGCCGGAACTGGTTGAAACCTAACGAACCGATTTTGTTCTTCAAATATGATCAAATAAAATAAATAATTTTATACGATGTTAGAATTGCTCAATTCAAAATTAAACACAAAAAATATTATAAAAATATTAAAAATGTAAATAGATTAAAAGAATTCCAGGTATTCTATTACAATTCAAGGATTTTCAAGGAAATCAAGGACCATTTTTTCATTCCAGGATATTTCCAGGTATTCCAGGTCGGTAGACACCCTGACAAAGTTTAAACAATGTATGCAATTGCAACGCGAATTTGAGGTTAAAGGCAACATGTAAATAAACACGTGCGCATTCGGTACGAATCGTGTTGCGTTCGGGTACATAAACCGGCAGATACGATGCTAACGACTACTTCAAACTGTTGTTAAAAATATCCCTAGGTTAGGAACAGTAACTTTAAGATACAACTTTTCTGAAAGTCGAAACACGGAAATATTTGTTATCCATCAGATAACGCCGGTAGATAACTATCCGCAACTCTATACGGACATTGAAAAACCGGCCCTAAGTGTTGGAACTGCTATCCCTCGGTTTCTTGACAATAAATTACAAATTTTCTTGTACATTACCGATAGCTTGTGGGCCAATTCTGCGCATTTCAATTGTTTTGTGCTCAATTTTTTTTACGTAAGGTATCAAAATTTTATGTTACCGTTTTCAGAATTAAAGGATCTATCGAAATCACGAAAAAAATAAGAAGGTTCCATTTAAAAAAAAATTCAGCTTACGTCATAACTTCAAAACGGAGAGAGGTGGAAAAATGAAAATGGTCTCAAAATATTTCTTTCAAAACAAATCCATTTGACATGTTCAAACGTTTTTCGAAAATTCCTACGGGGGAAAAAATAAATCCAGGTTTTGAAACTTTATACGCTCTCTGTATAACCAGGACGTTGACTCAAGGAACAGAAGAGATGGATAATGAAGAGGAAAACGAGTTCGGAAATGAAAGTCGAGATAGCAAAGATGACATAATAGATTACGACATAGATGAAATAATGGATATGGATAGCGATGAAGTTAATGAAAATGACACATAAGTGGAGGACAGTCAAGGGGAAATATCATATTCTTTTGAAACTTAAAGACAAGAAGTTGAATATGAGGATCAGGTCAAACAGAAAAGCGTTTCACAAGCAGTACATTCGATGGAAATTGGAAATGGTATTAGTACCAACACTTTGTCAAACAGTGAAGTTTCCACTGGTAGATCTGCTGAAGGCGTGCCGAACAGTGTATACCGGGTATCAATGAAACCTGGGGCACCCCTATTTTTTTAAATTATATTGTAAGATATCAAAATGAAATTTGGTACATCCAATATACTCTTTAAATTACAATTTTTTGACATAGAGCACACGCTTCTGCGACTTCCGGTTTCTCCGGAATTACCCTCAATTTTGTTATTTTCAATGGAGCACCCTGTATATTTATACATTTTTGGAATCTCCATTTCACTCTAGGGTCAAGTGGGGTAATAATGAGACAATTTTTAAATCTTTTGAGTTTTTGAGTGTAAAGTATTGAGCAAATAAATTGAAACAAAGGGTAACATATGTAATAAAGGTTGCTCTTTCGTATAGCTTCATTTAAATTGAGGTAGCATACAACTTTATCATGTAAAAGTGTATAACTTCTGTCTCATTTTTGCCTCTAAAATAGGGTAAAAAAGAGACAGCTCTGTTGAAAAATGAGACACCCATGTAACTCCATCTAAAACGAATTTAGACTGAATAGAGGGCAAAAATAAGACATGGCTATAAAAAAATAAGCCAGAAAATAATGTTCAATTTTTTATCCACAGCATAAATTAATTTTGTAAGGCATTAAATATGGTTTTACTAAATAACTCAAGAAAATTCTGAAAATATCAGTAAAAACTAAAAGGAAATTTGTTAACTGAACTTACAACACTAACACATGAACAAAATAATGGGTACTTCTAATTAATACACTAGAAATTCACTTAAATCTATTGGAAACACATACTGCAGGGACGCCCTTGCTGTACAACAGAATTTGGTTGAGGTGGTTTTAGTACAACATCACCTTTAAGTACATCATCTAATTGTTCTTTCTCCGGATAAATGAATCGGCTGCCTTTACGTTGAAAATATGTTACTACAAAGTCGTTTGTTTCAACTGATAGCACATGGGCTACATAATGAACCACTCCTTTCTACAAAGTTTGAATGGCGCAAATGAAAGTTTTCTGGATTCATTTTACAGTGTTCTATTGTACATTTTTTTCAGTGAACTTCTATCACTGTAAGATGAAATGCTATATGGTTTTGTAACAAATAAGCTCTGCTTTTTTAAATACAATAATAATTATTAACGAATGTGTTAAATTAATATTTTTTATCTACTGTCTCATTTTTTACCAACGTTTTCTACTGTCTCACTTTTACACCACTTAACCCTACGTATATTAGTATTAAGTTTGAAATATTTTGATGACCAAGTAAATACTGCAGAAGAGTTTATTTATTAATCTAGGATACCATGACCTGCTTAAAATGAAAGTCAGGGTGCTCCATCACTCAATTGTTTTAGAATTTCAGTTGTAGCAAGTCTGTCACTTTTGTGCATTTCACTTGTTTCAATTGATTTGAAACCCAGTGCCTACATTTAAATGTCCAAAATATGTTTTTTCTGAATGGAGAGTGATTCCGAATTAAATTTCCATAGTAATCTCGCGTTATTGGTATCAATAAAATCCTTGAAACACAGTGGTTTTTAATATCCTAGTGTCCCGCCCAAGTGCTATTTGAAAAAATAGAATTATTCTCGAAAAATCATTTTTGCCAACTTTAAGTCATTCTAATAGAGCAACGAAAATAGCTGAAGTTCTAAAACAATTTTTCTCGAGTGTTGGGGCACTTTGACTTTCATTTTGCGTACGTCATTGCACTTTTGTCGTCAAAATGTTTCGAACTTGATACTACCATACGTAAAATTAAGAGGAGATTCCAAAATTGTATAAATATACAGGGTATTCCATTTAAAATAACAAAGTTGATGTTCATTCAGGCGAAACCATTTAAAGAGCATATTACACATACCAAATTTCATTTTGATATCTTCAAAAATAAAACAATTATAGGGGTGCCCCAGGTTTCGTTGACACCCGGTATAGACAAGAAGTTTTATATTTTGAAGTGAACGAATATTGATTCTTTTTCAAAATTTTTAAATGTATATTCTATATAAACAAAATACTATACAGGGTGACAATAATCTACCTGTGTTGTATGGGTAACTTTGTTATTACAGAAGTTAGAGAGTCGGCTAAATTAGCAAAGTTGGGCGGAATTTCAAGACAAATTAGATGCCAGTTTGACATTTGACATACACTTTCAACTTTTTCAAATATTTCGAAAAACCTAAAAACATGCGATTTTTTAAATGTTTTATAATTCCATAACCACCTATTCTAAAACCAAAGTGAAATATGTTTCTTGTAGATATTTTTACGTAGAATTATAAAAAAATATCTACAAAGTCATAGCACTCTCGATTTTTGAGATATAAGCCAAACTTACGTTTTTTTAAATGGCAACCATAGTAGGCTATGGATTCATTAAAGAGCTTATTTTTTGCTGATTTCAAAAATGTATAGGTTGTCATATCTGTTTCCGTTAATTTTCTCAGAATTTGCAAAAAACTGAAATTAATGATGATAAATAATAACCATGAACTAAGAATGCCTTGGAATTTTGTCATAGTCTCTTGTTTAGTAATTCATCATCAAAAACAATTGAAATTATCAATTTTTTTAAATTAAACAAGTAACAAATGAAATAGGTACTTACTTAGTAACTATCATTATGGATAACAGAGCTAAATAATAAATGTATGTAACTATAAAAATAAATTAATGATTATAATAATACTTCAAAGTGACCACCATTTTCTTGAACACATAACTGACATTGTTTTAATATTTCACGTTGCAATTTATTTAATGGATTATGTCTAATTTCGGCTACAGCTCTTCTTATTTTTATTTTCAGGTCATCAATGTTATGAGGCTTTTCTTTGTACACCTTGTCTTTAATAGTTCCCCATAAAAAAAATCTAGGGGAGTTAAGTCCGGAGACCTGGGAGGCCACGCTATAGGACCTCTGGTACCTATCCAATTAGGAAATCTTTCCAATAAATAGTGTGGCACAATGTGAGCATTGTGAGCAGGTGCTCCATCGTGTTGGAAGTAATTCAAATTTTGTATAAAATTTAATGGAAGATCATCCAACATTTCTTCGAATTGATTACGTAAAAATAGCAAATACCTCTCTGAATTTAGATTTTCCTCATAAAATTAAGGACCCAGAAGTTTTGTTTCAAGAATGCCGCACCAAACGTTAATAGAAAAAACGTATTGCTCTGGCCTTTCAACCGTTAAGTGTGGATTTTCCCTTGCCCAGTAGATATGATTTTTTCTATTAAATAAACCATTATTTGTAAATTTGGCTTCAACCGCAAATAGAATTAGTTGAGAAAAGACTTCGTTTCTTTCACTTTCTTCAACAAACCACATAGCATAATTGAATCTTCTTTCTAAATCTGTTGGATACAATGTGTTTCCAACATGATGATGATAAGGTTTTAAATTATTTTGTTTCAAAATTGTTCTTGCTTGTTCTCTGGATACATTACACTTAAGTCCAATTTCTCGCACAGATGCAGTTGATTTAAAAGTATTGTATGCCAAAACACGCACCTCTGCTTCTTCATTAATATTTTTCTTAGCTTCTTTTGGTTTACAAAATGATCCATACCGTTTTAAATTGGATTCAAGTTTTGCAAAAATCCTTTTATCTGGCTGCCTTGTTTCCATGTGTGTTTGCAGATTACAATTGTACTAGCAAAATAACATATCATTTCTTTCTTCCCACGAGTAAGCCATTTTTTTAGTAACTATAACAGAACTACTTAACACATTCACATCCGTAATTATCAGCAAAACAGGACTAACTGTGGCAATTAAATTTGTTTTGTTGTTTTCCAATTCCAAGGCACTCTTGTTATACTATGCAACTAATTATTAATTATGATCACTAACTTCAGTTTTTTGCAAATTCTGAGAAAATTAACGGAAACAGATATGACAACCTATACATTTTTGAAATCAGCAAAAAATAAGCTCTTTAATGAATGCATAGCCTACTATGGTTGCCATTTAAAAAAACGTAAGTTTGGCTTATATCTCAAAAATCGAGAGTGCTATGACTTTGTAGATATTTTTTTATAATTCTACGTAAAAATATCTACAAGAAACATATTTCACTTTGGTTTTAGAATAGGTGGTTATGGAATTATAAAACATTTAAAAAATCGCATGTTTTTAGTTTTTTCGAAATATTTGAAAAAGTTGAAAGTGTATGTTAAATGTCAAACTGGCATCTAATTTGTGTTGAAATTCTGCCCAACTTTGCTAATTTAGCCGACTCTGTAACTTCTATAATAACAAAGTTACCCATACAACACAGGTAGATTATTGTCACCCTGTATAGTCAGTATAAATATAGTATCGTATTGTTTGTTTTGTTACTATTACTATTACGAGTATACAAGTATTACATATTAAAATTACGTATTATATTACCGCATTCACTTGTCCCTTGTTTCTAATATGGTTCATTTATTAGTATAATAGACAATTTTTATTGTAATCTAATGTGATTAAAATTAAAATATGAGTGTTTGGTATCATTTTGAAGGCCTTGACAAAACCAATTGATCCCTGTTGAGAAAATGGGAACTTGAAAATGTCTCAAGTGTCCGTAAAAATGCTTCAGCATTCAAGCATTTTTTAAAATGCTCGAGCATATGCCGTCACTAGATGTAATTAATTAGTTTGTATTTATATTTTGTGTTTTTCGATTCTTTTTATTTTTCAAATCCGATCATTAATTCCAGAAAAAATTACATTTAAATTTTGATCTAGTAGGCTTAAAAAGTTGAACATAGCAAACAAAAGCACTTCATCTGACAAGTTGTTTGTGAGTTTATCAGCATTTAAATTGATAATATTAAGTGGTCAAAACTTGTATTTACTGTTTACAGTGGGCCACTATGTATCTAAATACAGGGTGTCTCTAAAAGGTCTGTACAAAACGCTAGCACAAATTCCCGAGGCTGAAATATGAGGATCTAGCCCAATTTACCTTAGTCCAAAATTAAGTCTAAAAAAACTTTTACCTCAAGAAAGAGTTGTTTCAATTGTATTTGATGAAATGGCTTTACAGGAAAAGTTGAATTACGATGCACGAAGAGATATCTTTAAAGGCTTTGAAGACTATGGTGATCAACGACCAAATTCCATGAAGCTGTGTAATCATGATATGGTTATTATGATGAAGGGTTTATACGTAAACTTTAAGCAAGTTCTTCGTTATTATTTAAGTAAGAAAGCCTTGACCGCTGATAATTTTAAAGAAATATTTTTCGATATTATTAAAAAGATGCAAGACACTGATTTCACTACAAAAGCAGTTGTTTGTGATTTGGGGTCAAATAATGTGAAACTGAGGAAATTACTTTCCGTTACTATCGATGACCCATATATTACCTTTACTGGGGAAAGAATTTACTTTTTCTTTGACACACTACATTTGTTGAAATGTGTACGCAATAATTTTAAAAAATATAATTTTCAGTATAAAGACAAAACATATTCATGGTCTCATGTCGTAAATTTTTACAATATAGATTCCAAACAGATACCTAGAATGGCACCAAAATTGTCAAAAAAATATATAATGTTACCTTCTTTTAGTCCGATGAGGGTATGTTTGGCAACAAATGTATTCAGTCATTCAGTGCATGTTGGCATGTTATGTAATGTAACTCTAAATAATTTACCATCTAATGCAATACATACAGCTGGTTTTATTGAAAAGATAGACACTCTTGTTGATATATTCAATTCAGCTAAATATATTGATAAGACGTATAGAAAATCACTTTCTATTAAGTCAAAGGGTGGGTTGTACTAAAAGTATAACTTCAAGTTCAGCTGAACCGTTGATCAAAATTGATCATAGTTCAAATTGTTTATGACCGATTTGTGTACGTACACAATTTTGTACATGGTCACTTGAACGTAGTTCATTTGCAGTTGGCAGTAGTGTAACTTAGGGATTTTCAAATATTATTCACGTGTTTGGCAGCATTTAAGTCATTTTGACGTTTGGTGTTTAAACAACAACTTAAAGGTAAGCTGTTATTGAAAAATAAACATACATAATTTTATATATTAGTATATGTTGACGTTGCAGATGACTGCGGTTAAACAAAAGGTAGAAAGGGCTCCGAACTTTACTGCTTTAGATCAATCAATATTAATTGATTTAGTTAAAAAATATGCCAGAGAAATAGAATGCAAACAAATAGATGCTAACAATTCTGAAATCAAACGCGAGGCGTGGAATAAAGTCTTTGAAGAATTTAATATGCATTCGTCTGAAAATTACAGAAGTGCAACAATATTAAAACACAAATACGAAAATTAAAAAAACAAGATCAAAAAAGAAATTTGCTGACGAGAAAAGATATTCTTATGGCACGGGGGGCGGCCCACCAAAAAAACAATTAAAGACGGCGATACTGGCTTGCAAATCAAAGAAATAATTGGCAGTCAAATTACAGGAAACGAAGGGATATACGACGATGATTATAACGAAGATATCTCACAAGTAATTGTATTAAACGAAAGAGATCACTTTAAAATTGTTGATGAAACTGGTCAGTATATTATGCAGTAGTAGGTACCTGCCTATCTATTTATAAATTTTATTTCATTTTTAGAAGTGAATATTACAAATCCTAATGTTTCATGTGGGGTTTTACCTAAACCGGACCGCCGGCCGAGCATTGTACCAATAGGGTCCGCCCACTACGCCGCGTAAATCCCCAGAATCGCCACCGAACTACAGCCTTATAGTTGTTAACTATCTTGCGCTTCCAATCAGTTAGTCTAGCTACTACTAGCTACTAACGCCATCTCGAGATACGCGGCTGACGTCCGTCGCCCGTATTCTGGCCTACTACGTCCCGACGCCGTCTTACTACCTATCCTTAAGGCGCTGCCACCGCGTCTCCCTGTGTATATTTTTTTATTCCCCCTTGTATATATTGTGCATATTATTCGTAAACCTGTATATTTTAACCTGTCTGCCATTACGTACTGAATATACGAATTCCATTAAAACTCGACATCTGTGTATTTCTGGGTTACTCCGAACCACGGAAGTAACACTGGCTGCTTAATTAATGTCTCAAGTTATAAAAGCCATATCATACATTAATTTTTGTCACTTTAATTAGTTTTTATTACAGCTTTGAATTCGCCCCTAAATGTGGATGAGGCACCTGTGGCTAACAGTTCTTCAACTACTGGTAAGTTTACCAAACAAAACGTTTGGAAACATATATATGTACTAGGTACTAACATATATTTTTAAGATCGGAAAAAACTGCTGACTGGGGGAAATACAATCCCAAAATATTGAGAACACAAAAATCACAGGCTCTACAGCCAAAATGTAAGATCATGTCTTAATTATAATTATTGAACACACATACAGACACATACACGATTCCAATACTTCGTGTAAGAAAGTAAAAAGGAGATATAATAATTTTAAATTACAGTGATTATTAGTCCAAAAACTAATAATTTTTATTAAATATTTACAGTAAACTAGGAAAGAAAATATTTATTAAAACATGCCTGGTCACATTATCATTATTGTTATTGCTCCTTTCTTGCACATGCCTATTAAAAGACGTTAACTACCGTAATACATTATCATGACAGGGTCCTTGAGGCCAAAATTTTTTTTAGAAAAAAGTTGTGTTGTGATACGTGTATTGTCAAAATATTTATTGAATTTTGAAAAAAAATGTTTATTTTGTTAAATTATATAACATTTACTTAATGGCACAGCATTTGTGCCACACGGCCCTGAACATGCTTTTTTCACACGGAGGCCGCACGGCACATACATTGTGCCAAGCAACAGGTCTCAACTTGTTACTTCCAAGAATAATAATTGAATGCATTTCTCCATCAGTATTTGCCCGCAAGTGACCAGGTGCAGTTGTGACGTGATTTTAGTTGTTGGTTGTTGTTTCGTGTGTTACTATGGGAGATTACGAAGAAGGCCAGGGGAAGTTACAGAGATTATGGGACGGCCTCATGTCTGATGGGGAACCAGATCCCTTTGCGGCAGATTCGTCCGATTCGTATAAACCATCATCAGACGATTCATGCCGTGAATCGGATGATGACTCACCAGGAGGTTATACAGTGCCCAAGAAGCGGAAGAGACCAGCTGCTGCAACCAGTGGAGAAGAACCAGAACCGTCAACCTCTGGTGGTATTATGTTTTATTTAGTATTACTGCATTTTATTTTATATTTTCATTGTTGGCATTGAACGTAGTCTAATAAAATATTGTTTTTTTTTTACAGTATTGCCAACTAATGTGGCTCATGCTCATACCGTTGCAAATGTTATTGATTCCGTTGTGGCCCAATATACCGATATGATTTCTAGCGACGACGAAGTCGATAATACTGATTTGAATATGGATAATATTACATGGCATGATGTAACGGGAAATTTTTTTACAAAAATTTGACTTTCTTGAGCCCAATGTAGGCATAAATCCTGAAATCTACCAAACCTATTTTGACAAGGGACCATATGATTTTTCCAAAATTTATTTGACAGATGATTTAATTAATCGTATTGTCGATGAAACCAACAAATACGCAAAGCAATCAAAAGAGAGAAAACTCTTTTCCCAAAGCCTCGATTACACACTTGGAGCGACACAAACAAAGAAGAGCTTGAAGTTTTTATTGGCGTTTTGATGTGGATGGGCCTATGTCACTTCCCTACTATTGCCAGTTATTGGTCAAAAAGTCCTTTATATCAGAACGAAATAAAAAGTTAGCTATCGCGGAATCGATTCGAGTTATTACTGCGAACGGTTCACTTTAGTGACAACGAGGGCGTTGATCAGCCGCAAACAGATAGATTGCGAAAGATAAACCCCCTTTTACAAAAACTAATTCACAGATATCAGTACGTGATGGTTCCAGCGGAAGATATTTGCATTGATGAAACCCTGGTGCCGTTCAGGGGACGACTCTGGTTTCGTCAATATATAAGAAACAAGCGTCACAAGTTTGCAACCAAGCTTTACAAATTGTGCTTGAAAGACGGCTATACATACAATTTCAATGTCTACTGTGGAAAAGACAAAGGCAACGGCAACCAATCTGCTCCAACAGGGGTTGTAATGCAGCTCATGGAAAACTTATTGGATAAAGGAGGAACACTTTACACTGACAACTATTATACTAGTGTAGCATTAGCGCATCGCCTTTTAGAAAAAAAGACTCATTTAGTTGGAACACTGCGATCCAACAGAAAGCTAAACTGCAGGGAAGTAGTTGACAAAAAGTTATCTAAAGGACAGGTTATTGCAAAAGAGAGCAATACAGGGCTGGTTCAATTAAAATGGAAGGATAAAAGGGACGTTCTTACTCAAAGCACAAAACACACCGATGCAATGAAGCAAACTACTACCTTCAAGAGATGTAGTCAAGGACAAGCCTGAAATTATTTTAGATTATAACAATAGCAAGGCATTTATTGACCTTTCCAACCAAATGAAAGCATAAAACAGTTCCCTCAGGCGAGGCATCAAATGATATCGCAAATTAGCTATTGAAATTCTGCTAGGAACAAATTTGATCAATGCACATATACAGGGAAATTTTCTTTTTAGTATACATATTTTGCCACAGCATGCTAATTTTTTAAATCATCAAATTAAGTTAATGTCAAAAAATTAGTCTTTAACTGTTGCTGTTTTTATGTTCCTTTCTGTTTTGTATTGTTGATATTTTATGTTTTAGAATAATCGTTGAATTAAAATTATTTTAATATTCCACTAATTTTGATTTATTTTGTATTTACAAACATGAAACATAACCTTTATGCACCACGTGACGTGACATTTAGTGTATAGCTGCTGTATAGTTGGTTGCCTACATAATGCGTTTATTTTAAAAGTATACATAGGGGATATGTATACTAAAAAGAAAAATTCCCTGTATACAAATGTAACCCAAAGAAAAATTATGCAATTCAAAGAAGAAATCGTTCTACGCATGTTGAACCTAGAAAATTATCGAGAGCAGTTACAACCAAATCCGCCAGCTGACGGGCACAAACTAAGAAACATAAAAGTACGTCGTCGTTGTATTGTATGTTACGAAAAAATGTGAAAGATATTGGTGTCAAAGCTGCTCAGTCGAAAACAGCCCGATCGACGTATCAGTGCGCGGCATGCGAAAAGAACTTCTGTGTGGAATGTTTTTTTGAAAAGCATAGTAGCGTTTCTAAGTAGAGATAATTAGAGTTTAGTTAGTTTTCACATACAATGTTTATTCGAAAACCTGTATTTTCCTAATAATAAATATTTATAAAACGTCCTCTACATGTTATTAGATTAAATTGAGTCTGAGAAAACTAATCTACGTAACAACGTATTATGAAAAATAATTTTCGGGTTTTTTTTTCTTTTTCGGGTCTCCCAGGCCACTACTCAACGGACTACACACAAGTATATGGGAACCTAGGCACACACGCCGTGCCAAGGAACATGAAAGTAGTTTATTATACATGGCACATACGTTGTGCCAGCGACCTGAAAGTCAAAAACTACAAGGCACAAGGTATGTGCCAAGCGGCAGTTAACGCGTTAACATTATTTGTTAAATTAATTGCAGCTTCTATTTCTAAGTTTATTGGAGGTAATGCTTCCTTCATTTGGCATGAAATATTATGTAATACTGCACAAGTTACAACTAGGGGCTGCACCTTGGCTATATGAAGTCTTATCCCCAAGGCTAAAATAGGGAAACGGCGTTTCCAAACTCCAAAAACCTTTCGATAGGGTTCCTAGGACGAATCTGCGCCTCGTTAAATAAGTTTTCTGCTGCGGTTTGTGGATTTCCAAGTGGCGTTATTAAATAAAACTTTATACCATAACCGCTGTCTCCAGCAATCAAACTATCGTTGCCAAATTCTTTGTTTTATAAATTATTGAAAATTGTTGCATCATGTGATGAAACCCCGCCAGCGACATACAATATTTCTAATTGTTAGTGTAGATTCACATAAAACTTGCACATTAAAAGAGAAAAAACTTTTCTATTGCGATAGATTTCTGCATCGATTCCTCCTAGAGAGCTGATTTTCACGTGTATCCAATCTAATGCTCCAATGCATCGTGGAAATTTACAAATGTTGTAAAACCCCTGTCTAATTTCATCAATTATGGTTATTCGGCATTTCTATATATTCAAGCCGCAGAGAAGCAATGCATCGTATTACTCTATTTATAGCTCGACTTACTGTTAACTTGTCTATACCTCCTACATCACCGATGACACGTAACATCGAACCAGTTGCCAAAAACCTTAATGTTGCAAAAACCATATCGTCTGCAGAGAATGCAAAGCTTCTGCAAAGAGTTGACGATTATTACTAGTTAAAAAATGAATAGTGAATTTCCAACGACTTACCTATTAGTAATGGGCGAAATTTCATAAGATATTTTAACAATCAACATTCTAATTACAGGTTTAGAAAGCCGGAAGCGTTCCAAGACCTCATTGTCTCTCCACTTTTGAAAATTATCTGGTCTATCCCGAAAACGTCTTGAAACCCGGGGGTTCATTTCTTGCACAACTAATTGAAGAAAATCTTCATTGTCCGTTAATTCTTCCCATTCTTCCAAATAATCATAGGGGAGGGAGGGGGAATCCCGGCCAGCGGGGTAATACCGGCCGGCCTGTTTTTTGTAAGCCAAGCTTTAGTGAATCTTCTGTGTATTGTTGGCTGCATTAGTGGTTCCCAAAGCACTCATATGTTTTAGTTTCATCAGTTCATTTTGTAGTTTGCCGCGTTGTGACCGATGTTACAGTAGAAATCACGATCTTGTTGTTTTATATGTAAATTCTCGAATTTACTTTAGTCTAGCCAGTTAGACTTCCCAGTAATATCTACAGATTGCATGGTTGCATACAATGCTAATACTGACGTCACGACTCTTACTATGAATTTAGTCACTAATGGGTTTAGAATCTTTAGGGAATTCGTAAAATTTTAGATTGGCTTTCGCCAGAGAATTCTGTTGGCAGATTCGTTAGTTAACCTTCTTCTGCTTGAAACATTCGTCGCGGATAGACGTCGTTTACCTTGGTTTTAGAATTTTGGTTTTCCAAAATTAGTGGAATCATCCGAGGTTCGATTTTACGTAAAATGGTTTAGTAAGCCTTAGAGGCCTTTAGAGAATTTGAAACGCTAGTGAGTTTTATATATAATTACCATTTTAACCTTTATTGGGATTTAACTATCCGACGACCACATTTTGATAGAAGCTTTTCGAAGGGCATTTTAACATCTGTTGCCCTTTTTCTGGCAGTACGTTAGTACGTCTTTTAGCATTTCCTGTACGAACAACGTGTTCGTAGAAACACCTGTTAAACATCTGTTATCCACGTGTTGTTCGAGGTCACGTTTTTGGGTTGGAATTTTGGAGCCGAAGAAATTAGTCCATCCTGTGCTTATTTACCCTGCAATTAACTGGAATTTCCCCTAACTCAACTTCGTATCCTGCAAGTTTAGTTGTAAACTCAAGGTTTGATTTTGAGATTATTTTGTGTAAAGTTAAAGTTACAAACATTCAAACATAATTTTATTTCATTACCTAAGCTTGATAATTTTGGTATTTAACTATTATTAGTAATTATTTGATTAAAAACGTTTATTAGAAATATTTTCAGTAATTAATTTTCATTGTAATTCAAAGTATTAGTAAAATTTTCAATCGTCATTTAAACGGGAATTTATAAACTGTAATTTATTTTAAATTTGTAAAGGAGTATTCAATTTCGTGTTTCAACTTAGTCAATTATTTTTTTCTTTAATTTATTTTTATATCATATCGTAGTTGAAATTGTGGTTTCCGATAGGTACGCAGGATATTATTATTATTTTCTTGTGTTATTATGTTCTTTATAGCTGCGACAACGACTAAAGTGAGCTCACTCTTATCTGTGTTCGTTAGTTATTTAAGTTAATTTAAGAATTATTCTTGCGAACCCTCCGAGAGTCTACGTACGTTTAATTACGATTTGGGGTAAATTTAAACCTTACATTATTTTCATTTATCTTTCGTTTGGTTACATGATTGTCGTTGAACATTCCTCATAGTTTTCTTTTTGTGTTTAATTAAATCTTGTTTGAATATTACATTTAGACTTATTAGTTGTTTACGATTTTAGTAATTTTCCTTATTTGTCCTTTGAATTAATAACTTAATTATTAATTTTCAATTTCAATTTTGTGTATGTGTTTTTGCTTGAGTTAATATACAGACTGATCAATAAAAAAACCAATTAGGGTAGGCTGTGAAATTGAATTATTTTGAATTGGTACTTTAGCCACATCCACAGAATGACATTTTATAACGTTTGTAATTTGACATTTTTATTGTAAACAAAGTTTATAACCTTAAATTCATGTCAGAAATGTCATTCTGTGGATGTGGCTAAAGTACCAATTCAAAATAATTCAATTTCACAGCCTACCCTAATTGGTTTTTTTATTGATCTATCTGTATATCCTATTCGTTAATTACCAAGCTTTGCGTTTTATTGTCAAGTCAATTTACTTTGGAGGTCTATTCTTCAGGAGGTCCGACTGAAGCTGTACGTTATAAGGACCTGGCGCCCAAGGTACATCGTTAGTTTAGCTATTTAGTGAGCACTACTATTTCCTTTTAGGATCCTCACGCCCACGCAACAGAGTAGCGGGTTTATTTAGTGTTATCACCTCCGGATAACAATTGATATACTTCACCTAGTGCTGGTGTAGCACCGAGTAACGTTTTTTCGCACGTCATCTTATATCAATATAGTACTTTTAAAGGTATGTATATTCATTTTCTTTTCTACTTAAGACATCTGTATTGTGCAAGTCTATGATTTATATGTTTCACTTCAAAGTGGCTTATATTGTTTTGCTCTTAACCTCAACCAAAATTTATAGACTAGCAATAACAACAAAGGTTACATATGGGGTAATACCGGCCAGTTTAGAGCGGGAAATGCCAGCCGGCCGGCATTACCCCGTTTTCTTAAAAATTAAATGAAATAAAATAGAGTGCAATTTTTTCTTTGTCATAGATGCCACGCAATTATACTAGAAAAACCACAAAAGCTTCTTGGACCAAGGATCAGTTAAAAGCAGCATTGGATGCCATTGCCAATGGCGTACCTGAAAGGCAAGCAGCTGCAAAATTTAACATTCCTAGGTCTACTTTGCAAGAAAGAAGAAAAAATAAAAATATGTTTGGACCTTCCTTAGGCCGAAAACCAGTGTTTTCGCTCCAAGCTGAGAATGAACTTGCAGGTCAAGTTAAGAAGCTGGCCAATCTTTATTTTGGGTTGACTCCAAAGGAAGTAAAACGATGTGCTTTTACTTATGCAAAGTCTAACGGCATACAAACTCCCTTTAACCAGGAAAAAGAAGAGGCTGGCAAGGACTGGGTAGCTGGGTTCATGTCTCGTAATAATATAGTTTTACGAAAACCCGAAGGAACCAGTTTGAACAGAGTTACCGCGTTTAATCGAGACGAGGTTTCTATTCTCTGGAGAAATCTTTCCTCCCTTATGGAAAAGCACACATTTTTGCCACACAGGATCTTTAACTGTGACGAAACTGGAATTACGACAGTCCAACGTCCGAACAAGATATTTGCAGAAAAAGGTCAAACAAGGGTTGGATTTGTGACAAGCTGGGAAAGAGGAAAGACCAGTACGGTGATGTGCGCGTTTAGTGCGTCAGGCATATATGTGCCACCTATGTTTATATATGTTCGCAAACGAATGGCATTACAATTGAAGCGAAATGGGCCCCCAGGTGCAATATACGAGTGTTCGGACAATGGATGGATCACAGAGGCACTGTTCGTTGCATGGCTGAAACATTTTCAAGCGTTTACAAAGTCGTCCCAAGAGGATCCAGTACTTTTGGTCATGGATAACCACGTCAGTCACTGCACCCTACAGGCCTACAGTTTTTGTAGAGAAAACGGCATCATCGTGTTGACTATTCCACCCCACACATCCCACCGCCTCCAGCCACTAGATGTGTCGTTTTATTCTTCTCTAAAATCTGCTTACCATACTGAGTGTGACAAATTTTTGACCAGTCATCCAGGGGAGAAAATAACTCCTAATGAAGTAGCTGAATTGTTTAATAAAGCATTTAGCAGAGTAGCCACACCTGAGAAAGCTATTAAGGGGTTCAAAGAAACGGGATTGTTTCCCTTTAACCCAGATGTTTTTACCCAGGAAGATTTTGCTCCAGCAGAAAATCTTCAAAATAACAATTCAAGTAGTATCGAAAACCCGGAAAAGATACAAGAGAGCATGAGACTACTCCTGAAAGAAACGTTCATCCGGCTGGTATTGAAGCCAACACAAGTATTTCTTTCACGGAAATTATCCCTATTCCTTCATGTTCCCATACCACTAAAGAAAAATCTAAGAGGAAGTCAGCTAAACAGCATTCTTTGATTTTTACTTCTACGCCCTTAAAGGAAGTATTAGAACAAAAGTAGAAAAGAAACAAACTAAGTTAGCAAAAAAAAACGTTGAAAAATCAAAAAGAAACGTGTTCGAGAAGGAAGATTTGCCTAGGCCAAGAACCAAATCTAAGCGGCCAAAATCATCAATTAACTACCGAGAAGCTTATTAGAATACACAGTGCTGAATGAAATTGATCAAGAGAAAAAACACAATCCTTAACAAATTCTAACTTTAATCTTCCAAATTAATATGTATAAATTACATGTCAATAATTTTGTTCTATCAACAACATCGATCATAGATCACTATTAAATAACAATAATTTGTATGATCTAATATGCCATGCAATTTAATTTATATTGAAATATGTTCAACACTCCTCCTCAATTAATTTGCATGCCACAAGCTTTTCGTAATTTTTGAAGTCTTTTTGCAGGTAATGGCTTTGTGCATAGATCAGCTAACATTTCTTCTGTTGGACAATAGCAACAAACCACATCTTCTTTCTCAACATGGTCTTTTACATAGAAAAATCTGGTGTCTATGTGCTTGGATCGATTTGAAAACTTTTCTTCTTGAATTTGCCTGAGGCAACTTTGATTATCTTCAAAAATGGTTGTTGGTTTCTTCAAGTCGTAGTTGAAATCATGAAGAACTCGACGAATCCATAATGCCTCCTTACAAGCTTCTGACAATGCGATAAATTCAGCTTCAGTTGATGATAACGCCACGCAAGTCTGTCTTTTGCATGTCCAACTGATAGTTCCCTCAGCAAGTTGAAATACGTATCCGCTATTTGATTTGCCACTGTTCCTATCCTCTGCCCAATTGGCATCAGCATATCCTACCAATGTGTTTTGACTATCTGCTTGTCCAAGTTGTAACACCATTTGGCTGGTTCCTTTTAGATATTTCAATGTTCGCTTAAGCTCTTCCCAATCTTCTTTACTAGGATTAGTTACCTTCTGTGCTAAAACTGAAATACTTGCCGATATATCTGGTCGCGTATTTATTGAAATGTATAGTAAACATCCAATTAGTTTTCTGTAATTTTCGTTGTTTGGCAATAATTCCAATTCTTTTGACTTTCCATATCCTACGCTAATTGGTATATCTGATGTTTTTGCATCTACCAATCCAAACTCTGTAACTATTTTCTTAATGTAGGCTGTTTGGTTCAGTGAATAACTTCCACTTGAATCTTTTGTCACTTGAAGTCCAAGATAATTTTTCACTTCACCAAGATTCTTAATTCTAAAATTTTTCAATAATGTGTTTTCGAAATTCCTAATTAGCCCGTTACATTTACTTGCTACAATCAAGTCATCTACGTATATTAGTACATAACATTGTTCTCCATTATTATCTATACTGTATAAACATTGATCATTTTTACTTTGTTTATAATCAGCATTAATAAGAACATTATGAATGGCTTGATTCCATACACGTGCTGATTGTTTAAGTCCATAAATGCTCCTCCTCAAAAGACAGACTTTGTCCTTTTTTTCTTCTGTAATAAAACCCGGCGGTTGTCGCATGTATATATTTTCCTTTAATATACCATTTAAAAACGCCGTTTTCGCATCAAAATGCATAACATTCATTTGTCGTTTTGCAGCAATAGACAACAAAATTCGAAATGTTGTTTGTCGAACTACTGGTGCAAACACTTGATCATAATCAATTCCATACTTTTGGTTAAATCCTTGTGCTACCAAACGTGCCTTGTATCTGATTGGTTTTCCATTGATGTCCGTTTTAACTTTGAAAACCCATTTGCATCCGATAGGTGTACAGTCCTTAGGTTTTTCTACAAGATCCCATGTATGATTTTCACGTAAAGATTTTATTTCATCTTCCATTGCAACTAACCATTCATGTTTATCTTTACAAGATACTGCTTCATTGTAGTTTCTTGGTTCTTGAATCAAGATATTTACTTCTGCAGTAAAACGTTCTGGAGGTACGCCTTTATTTATGCTTGTTGATCTTCGAATCTCAGCATGTGTTTCGAAATTTTCATCATTTTCCTGTGGTAAAAACATTTTCGTATTTCTATTTCCAAATTCAAATTTCACTGTTGATTCCAGTTGTTGTTCCGTATCTGATGCTTCGTCGCATTTCCAATCATCATCTTTTTCAACGAATTTCACATCTCGACTTATAACAACCTTTCTTGTTTTCGGTATGTAACATCGGTATGCCTTCGAACATAAATCGTAGCCCACCAAAATTGCTTGTAAACTTTTCGGCTGTAGTTTATGTCGTTTTTCGTCTGGAATATGTACATAACATTTTGCTCCAAATCTTTTAAAATGTCCTATATTTGGTATCTTTCCATTCCAGTGTTCATATGGTGTTTTCGATATTGCTTTTGCGGGCAATCTATTTTGTATATAATTGGCCATGGTAACTGCTTCTCCCCAATACATATGTGTCAAATTCGCCCCAATTAGCATGCATCTAGCCATTTCTATAAGCGTCCGATTTTTCCTTTCGGCAACGCCATTTTGCTGAGGACTATACGGAGCAGTACGTTGAAACTGAATTCCTTCACTTTCCATGTATTTAACACATTTATCTGCAACATATTCTCCTCCTCGATCTGATCTGATGCATTTAACTTTATCACCAAACTGAGTTTTACACATTTCCATAAAATGTCTCAATTTTTCAAATACTTCTGACTTATTTCGCAATAAGTAAACTGTGGTATAACGCGAAAAATCATCAATAAAGGTCAAAATATACTTTTTACCCGATGGTGTTTCCGTTCTCATTGGACCACAGACATCCGTATGAATTAATTCAAGGATTTTCTTTGAACGATGTTTCGATTCTTGTGGAAACTTTATTCTTGTCATTTTTCCTTGTAAACAAACTGCACAGTTTTGCTTTAATGTACATTCTGGATTACATTTGTCAATTTTAATGCCATTCACAAGTCTGTTGAAATCCATCGTCTTTACAACATCAATAGCCCTGTGTCCAAGTACATCATGCCATTTATGAACACATAAATCTGAAACATCATTTGTCAAATATGCTTTATTTGGTTCACGGAGTTTATATAATTTTCCACAAATGTCACCAAATGCAGTTTGTGTTTTCCTGTCCATTGACCAAATTTCACATTTTTGACAATCAAAAATGACTTTATATCCCTTTCTTGTCAAACATTTGACAGAAATTAAATTACAGCCAATGCCAGGCATGTACAGAACATCCTGCATCATAACTACTCTTTCTATATTAAATGCATTTATTACCTTAATTTGAACGGTTCCTTTACCTTCAGAAATTATTTCTTCGCCATTTGCTACACTTACTTTTTCATGATGATTATCGTTGAATTCTGCAAAATATTCTCTTTTGCTTGCGATATGACACGTCGCTCCAGAATCAACTATCCAACCATCACTTTTATACATAGCAAATAAAAATTCACCTTCTGAATCATTATTCACAACATTTGCTTTATGATCTTTATTTTTCCTTTGTTTAGATCTCTTCCAAGCTTTGTATTTCTCACAATGCATTTTTACATGTCCTGGAGATTTACAAAAATAACATCTTTTATTAGCATTTGTTACTTTTAATGCCGTTTCTTCTTTAGTATCTTTTCGATCCAAACGCCGCTTATACTCCGCAATTACTTTTGACATAACAACACTTGAACTTAATTCTTCTTCTGAACGTGCTTCTAGTGCTGTTATTAATCCATCATAGCTTTCTGGTAATGATCCCAACAATGTAGCACTCATGAAAAATTCTGGTTTTATTTCATCACCTAATGCTAACAATTTCTGAAACAGTTCATTCATTTTATTAACATGTTCCTGTACATCAGCCCCTTCGTCACATTTTTGACGCATAATCATTCTAAGAACGTGAACTCTATTACCAGGAGTATCCTTCTCATGAAATTCTTTTAAAGCGTTCCATGCATCTTTTGCTGACTTACAATTTCTAATATGTTGTATCTGATCATCGTCAATTGAAAGAGCAATTGTTGAATGCGCTTTTTCGTCTTCTCGTATCCATTTTTCCGTTTTAGAAGTCGGTGTTTCATCATTAATTGCGGTCCAAACGCCTTTTTCTTTTAACAACATTTCAATCTTATACCTCCAATTGAAATAATTTGATCCGTTCAACTTAGTAATTACATACTTTGATTCAGTAGCAGCGGCCATGACAGACATATACATATACCGAAATTCAAAATTTGTTAATAATTAATCTCTGATCTCACTTTTCATGTGCAAAATCCCATAACCTATTAGAATACACAGTGCTGAATGAAATTGATCAAGAGAAAAAACACAATCCTTAACAAATTCTAACTTTAATCTTCCAAATTAATATGTATAAATTACATGTCAATAATTTTGTTCTATCAACAACATCGATCATAGATCACTATTAAATAACAATAATTTGTATGATCTAATATGCCATGCAATTTAATTTATATTGAAATATGTTCAACAAAGCTGAAGAACATGAAGCAATTGAAGATGATGATATGGACAAAAATATTACTGAAGATATTTGCCTTGTATGCGAAGAATTTGGAAAAAATAGGGAAATATGGCTAAGGTGTGTAATATGTGGCCAGTGGGCACATAAAGCCTGTACAAATACAACCAAAGAGAAAAAATTTGTTTGCGATTTCTATTTGTAAATAGCGGCCGGTATTACCCCACTGCTGCGGGAAATCCCGGCCAACGCGACATCTGATTTTCTAATTTTCGTTTTTTTCGCTTTTCTTGTAATAAATACTTATTGAGTATGATGTAATCTTTAATTTGCGCCCTATGTAACGTCTGAAATCAGTCTGAGTAATATTTTATTAAGGAATATTCTTAAGGGGCCGGCATTCCCCCTCTCTACCCTACATCTTTTAGATATTTTGATTATAATGTAGTATATGCTCTTTTCAATACAAAGTCATAAACAAATGTCAAATAATAATCTAGGTTAAGTTCTCTTGAACACGCGTTGAACGGGGAAGATCGATCGTTCAAGGAGAATCAAGTTCAATAAGACTTGATCGAATGTTCAACCTTTGTAATACGTTATTTTTGACATAGAACCAAATTCTAAACCGAACAGAGTTCAAACAGCTTAGTACAACGCACCCTTACTGTCATATTGCCCAATTAAAGAAATTAAAAGAATATTTAACAGAATGGAGGTGTTGAATAAAAGATTGAGTAATCCTCTATGCATAAAGCAATGGATAGCAAACATAAATGCTTTAAAATTACTTTAGCATGATTTACAAACAAATTTTAAATTTGAATTGTTGTTTAACACGCCGTCTTACTCAGGACTGTGTGGAAAATTTATTTTCTGTAATTAGATATAAAGGTGGTAATAATGTTACTCCCGACAGCGTAAAATTTCGCTGCAATTTAAGATCTGTAATGGCTAATCAGGTGCTACAGCCATCAGCTGATAGCTGGCTAAAATCTGCGAATGTCCAGAGTGGAGTGTCTGGTTTCAAGGCTTGTGGCATTTACCCCTTTAACCCAAATAGTATTCCAGATTACGCGTATATTGGAAATTCATCTACCCAAACAACAGAAGAAAGGCATGTCTCAGATAACTCACCTGACAACTCTCCGAACCTTAATATTAAGTCACCATCTAGCGCCTAGTGAAATTTTGGAGATATTGCCCCAGTTCCATCTACATCAGGATTAAATCAAGCAAGAAAACGATCTAAACAATTACCAGCGGTTTAACAAGTCCGGAAAATGTTGCGAAGCGCAAAGCGATAGAAGCAAAGGCAAAATCTAAAGAAAAAAGATTAAAAACAAGTGGAACAGTTGAAAACAGGGGCCAAAGAAATAAGAAGGGTAAAGCATTAAAGAAAAAGAAGAAATTGCAAAATTGTTCTCTTCTTCTGACGAGTCTTGTGAAGAACCGGAGAGTGATGACTCTGGTGACGATTTGGAGGAGGAAGATTATACAGAATGCGCAGGATGTGGAGAGAAATATGAAACCACATCATAAAACGAGGATTGGCTTAAATGTGTACACTACTCCTTCTGGTTAAGCGAGTCTTGCTCGAAATACGCCAATTTGTGCGACAGATGTGGCAGTGTTTTAGCAAAGAAACGTTACAAATGATGAGCCATCACACTCGAAAGTTCGAGCCATCTCACCCTGATACTTCGGGTGAGTTGACTCATTCGAGAATTTGACATTTATTTTTTTATTAATCTTTGAGTGTACTTTTTGGGTTTGTAAATAATCTTTCTATTACTTTTATTATTTTCCTAACTAACCGACAGTGAGTATAAAAAAGGTAGGCCATCTCTCCCGGAATTACCGTAGGTCTTAATGTAGTTGCTTCTGTGTGTGACCAGGGAGCAACTAATTCGAGAGCTATCAAAATGTTATTAGAAGAAATGAAAGCAAATGCTTACAGAAGTGGTGAGGAGGAGCGAAATGAGCTTATTAAAATAAACACAGCTACTGTAATACCATTATTTGATCCTCCTCATCTTTTGAAATCTCTTCGAAATAATTTATTAAGCAAAGATTTAAAATTTATCATAAATGGTAATATAAAAGTTGCTAAATGGCCACACATTATTGTTGCATACAATATAGATGTAGCTTCCGGTTATTTAAGATTAATGCCAAAATTAACAGCCTTTCATGTTATTCCTAATAGTAAATTGAGAAAAATGAAGGTGTCAATTTGCACGCAAGTATTTAGTCGATCAGTTGCTGCAGGCATTAATGCATTTGCACTAACAAATAGATCCACGCCTGATGGTAAAATAGTAATGCCGACAGACGCTATGAATACTGTGAAATTTTTAGACGAATTATTTGATAGTGTTCATGGGGGTATAGCATATAAAAAATTAGGGAAGCCATTCAGAAATTTAACCAAAACTATTGGTTTTCCAAGACAAAAAGACATGTGGGATAAGGCACTACCAATTATTAACAGTACCGTAAAATGGGGTGACTTGGACTAGTGGTGTGAATTTGACCAAAAATGCAGAAAATGTTACAAGGCTGAATATTTACTATCCCAGTTGTTATTATTTGATGTTATATTGCTTAAATAGTAGCTAAAAGCTTTGTCTGCAGGTTTTACATAAGCAGTATTTTTGTATCGTTATTTGTATGTAGTACTCACGATGTTGAAGTTACATATTAAAATAACTGCAAATATAGAGTGCTCAAACTTTCGTTAAAAACTGCAATACTAGAAACGTAAACATTAATGTGTTATGTTATTTTATTGTGTTAATATATTTACATAAAATAGTATTTTATGTATCTAGGACGAAAAGTAAGTCTTTAAGGTATGAGCAAGTTGTTTACGGCCGAGGCGGGTAGCCGAGGCCGTAATTACTTGCGAGTACCTTAAAGACACTTTTCGTCTGAGGTACATACATAATTTTATGTCATACTGTTTCTAAAGTTGTTAAATCATTAAAAGAAATCTCCAGCAATTTGTAGCAGCATTAGTTTTAAGTAACTAATCTAAGGCGCAACAATTCATATCTCCTAGCAACGAGCATTTATAGAACAAAAAGTGACACTTTTCGTTCTAGGACTTTAAAATGATACTAGCACTTTAAAGTGTCACTTTTCGTCCTATAAATCGTACGAAAAACGTTGCTTTAGAAACGAGTATGACATAAACATTATTACTAAACTTGATATAACTTTAACGATTTTAGCACGGTATTGTAATCATTAAATTCACTCAAAATTTCTATTATTTTGGGGTGAACTTGACCATGTGGGTGAAGTTGACCAACTTGCCCAAACCTGCAGAAACTTGCAGTCTTACGACAATGCTTGCTTTATCTATGCAGTTTCTTGAGTTGTGTTGACGCAAGCGGTTGTAGAAACGTGTTCTTAACTTAAAAAAGTGTATATAATTTTTACAATGCCGAGAGTAAAGTGGGTGCTAGAAACTTTAAAAATTATAGTGAAGAGAGTTTAGAAAAATGTTTGGAAGAAGTTTTAGAGGGTAAGATAAGTGCAAAACAGGCAGCTAAAAATATATAAAATAGCTAAGGGTACGTACGCTCATCAATAAAATTCATGGTCGTCATATTAAAAAGCACGGTGGTCAAACTATTTTTACAAAAAATGAGGAAAATGATTTTGTAGAAGGACTTATTACTTGTGCAAAGTGGGGATTTCCACTAAATATGCTAGACCTAAGATTAATTGCAAAAGCATATTTGGATCAAATTGGAAAACAAACTCGTTTTAAAAATAATTTCCCTGGGTATGATTGGGCAAAAGGATTTTTGGAACGACATAAGCACCGCTTAAGTGAACGATTAAGCAACAATATAAAACGATCCCGAGCAGCAGTGAGTAGTGACATACTATCAGATTTTATTGATGAACTAGCTAAAACACTTGAGGATGTTAGTCCAGAAGCTATATTTAATTATGACGAAAGCAATTTAAGTGATGACCCGGGAAAGAAGAAGTTTTTCATAGAGGTGTGAAATACCCTGATAATGTTATAAATTTCACAAAAAGTGCTGTAACTATTATGCTGTGCGTTTCGGCAGAAGGGGATATACTACCACCGTACGTCGTTTATAAAGCCAAAGAAATGTGGGATTCGTGGCGTGAAGGTGGACCAAGAGGTTCCCCTTGCTGTGAAAAAAGATGCTGTTCTAAAGGAACGCGTTAGAACCGTTCAAACCATGGTTGGTTTGATTCCGTGTGTTTTATTGATTGATTCAAAACAATTTTCTTACCACATGCTAAGCTCATCGAAGGGATAAAAGTAATAATCGGCGACAACCTCTCATCACATTTTACAAGAGAAGTACTTCAACTTTGTAAGGAGCATAATATCGACTTTGTTTGTCTTCCACCCAATGCTACTCATCTGTGTCAACCACTAGATATGAGTTTTTTCGGCCCTATGAAGAACTACTGGAAGCAGCTTCTAACAGAGTGGAAAAGGATCAATCCAAATTCATCATCAGTTGAGAAGAGTGTTTTTCCAAGATTGCTAAAAAAGCTGTTCTGCAAATTAGCACCGACTGCGAAAAGAAATGCTATCAAGGGATTTTATTCAAGTGGAATTCATCCTATATCTAAAGAGAGACTTTTAAGTAAACTACCACAAGATCCAAATAAAAAGCATGGGTCTAATACTATGGTTAGTGAAATTTTAGTTGATTTTCTTAAAGAACAACGAAACCCCACAAAACGTGACCTTCCGAATAAAAGAAAAAAACTCAACATTGTACCGGGGAAATCGGTTGCTTATATCGACAGTCCTGAGAAAAATGACACAATTGAAGACTTACCATCAACAAGTAAGGTTCAGTCCATAAAAAGGAAAATAGTTGAAGAAAGCGATGAAGAAGTTGCAGACTCTGATTTAGAAGAGGTTCTTGAAGAGGAGCATGTTGGAACTAAGAATTTGCAAGAACGATCATGGGTTATTATTGAATATCAAACTAAGAAGACGGTCAAACGTTTTATTGGACAGGTTGTATTAGTAAATGTAAAAGAAGATGAAGTTTGTGTTAACTTTGTAAGACTGTGTAAATCTGGCAAATTTGTATGGCCTGAACTTGAATATTGTACTAATGTGACACTCGGTCAAATTAAAAAAACAATTACCTGAACCTAAACTGTGCCGAAGAGATGAATTATCATTTGAAGTAGATATTTCTAAGTTTAATTTTAAGTAACTTTCATGCATGTAAACCAGTTCATTTCTGTATTCTAAAAATTATGTTTTATTTCAATTATTACTGTTATTTAGCCATTTTTGTTCATGAATTTTTTAAATAAATGTTGATAGGTAGGTACCTACTATGTTTTCTCGTTATTAATACGGTCAAGTTCACCCTAACTCACCGAAGAAACAATCTACAGTAGAAATTAGATATGTGGACCACATTTTATTTTTTTTACTCAGTAAAGTCAAACAAAACAAAAATACTTTCTTAATATAATGATAGTAGACATTAATACCCGAGTTGTCAGTAAGCGCACGACCAAATTTCTGTACCTTGGAAGAAGAAGGGCCAATCTCCAAAATTTCCATATTTGAGTTATACAGGGTATCTCAGACATGACTCCCCAGGCCTATAACTTTGTTATTTTTAAAAATAACTATAATAAACTATATATATTCGTAAATGGGAGCAAATTCTCTATAAGATGGGGAAAGAAAATGTTAGAAAATCTGTACTCATATTATGGCAGCGATATTCAACTTTTTTTTTCAAATTGCACACTATGCTTTTTTTCGGTCATTCTGATAGTACTTTTTATTCTCTTTATAACCATGTAAATCAATATGGGTCTTACATAAGATAATTCTCGAAAAAAATACGATTGAAAGTTGAAGTCTAGGTTTGCCATGGAAACAACTGATTGTTGTAATTTGTACTCGTCAGCGATAAAAACAATAGCGGATACCTTTCTGCATACAACCTTGCTGCTCTTCTTGCATTCCTCTCGCATAAACCATAAATAAGGATCGTATTAAGCTTTTCAGAATTAGTGTAATTCATTTCTATACTCCTATGATTTTAAACAAGAACATACAAATACAGAAAGAGCACTTGTCATTCTTTACAACGTAAATTGCAATTGTTTTACAGCTATACGCTATTGTTTTCATCGCCGACGAGTACAAATTACAACAATTAGTTGTTTCCATGGCAAACCTAGACTTCAACTTTCAATCGTATTTTTTTCGAGAATTTTCTTATGTAAGACCCATATTGATTTACATGGTTATAAAGAGAATAAAAAGTACTATCAGAATGAGCGAAAAAAAGCATAGTGTGCAATTTGAAAAAAAAAGTTGAATATCGCTGCCACAATATTAGTACAGATTTTCTAACATTTTCTTTCCCCATCTTCTAGAGAATTTGCTCCCATTTACGAATATATATAGTTTATTATAGTTATTTTTAAAAATAACAAAATTATAGGCCTGGGGAGTCATGTCTGAGACATCCTGTATACGTAGTTGAATTTGTCCTTTCAAATATTTGCTGTAGAAAAAAGGCCAATCTCCACTAGGATGTAGTTTTTGAGATACAATCTGTTATAACGGCCAATGTCTCATATATACTTTAATTTTAAAAAGGCCAATGTTCAACATTGGCCCTTTATTTTGTCTGAATCGTAGTGATTAACGGCCAATGTCCAGGCAATTTGGAGATTGGCCATTTTACTCGGTACTTCTTATTGGAGATCAGTCCTGTGATCAGTGCTATTTTACACGTGGTTACGTACGGTCGCGACTTCGTACTTTAAAATTTTAATTTGAATTGGCATTATAAGTGACGGTGACACCAAAGTGTAGTTAATTACATATGTTTTAAGTTTTACGTAATAATGTATAACTCAAGAACTCAGAAAATATTGGCAATGGTCAACATAACGAAACAGATAGTAATGAATCTGCGGCTCCGGAATTTATTTCTGCAGTAAACGAGCTAACACCGCTAACACCAATTGAAAATGTAAGTACCTACCTACCTACCTCTAACTATTTTAAAAGTACAATAGAAAATATGAATTTGATATCCAACAATTTGTTTTAAAAATATTTCATTGTTTGTACAGAATCTTGTAAATTATCAACAACACAAAATGCAACGTATGAAGAATTATTGCCACCTGTCGAAACCTGTTCATTTGTGCATGATTATGACTATGCTGACGTTAATGTGAATACTGCAATCACTATGAATAATTCCGTAGTTGAAAACCTTGAAGAAGATAACGTTGTGTTAGCTGAAAGTGTCAGCTGCTATCTACCTGTAGAATTTCCAGTGAGTGTTGGATCCGAACTTATGGAACCCATTATGCATGAAGACGAAAACCATGATAGTAGCGACGCTGTATCTGATGATAGGGATAAAGATTATACGCCTTCAGAACAGGAACAAGATGAATCTGATGTGGATGCCAATATGGTAAATACTGATGAGACCCCTGTTAGTGTGGATAATACGGAAAACCAAATTGCGTGCAGAATAAAACGCGTAGGTGGAGGAAGAAAGAAAACTATAGAAGAAAATAGAATCAGGAAACGTGTTAGAAAAGAAAAGTCATGGCAAGCAAACGTAAGAAAAGAAAAAAAAGGAAAGAGGCGAAGAATACATCACTAAAACGGGAAAACTAAAAAAAGCAAAAGATGTACAACATCCATGCCAGTGCAGGAACAAATGTTACGACAAAGTAAGTGAAACTCAGAGAAATAAAATGTTTCAAGCGTTTTATGCACTCACACGAGATGGGCAAGATCAATTCATCGCAGAGACAGTTGAGGAGTCATTAAAAGCAAGAGAAAGATTAGAATCAAAAGAAAAAGGAAGCAGAAGAAAGTATTCAAGAAAATATTATCTAAATATGGATAACGGTAAAAGACTGGAAACATATCAAAAAATGTATCTGAGTACATTCGACCTAACTCTCAAGAAAGTGAGGGTTATTGTGGAGAAGAAACGAAGAAGCGAGGGTCTTATTTGTCCATCTGACGGTCGCGGCAAGCATGGATCTCATAAAAAAATTGACGATGAGAGAAAAAATTTAATCAGAAAGCACATTGAAAGTATTCCTGCTTATACAAGTCATTATTCGCACGAACGTACATCAAAGATGTCAATATCATTGATGTATAGATTATACTGCGATTTATGCAAAAAAGATAACATCGTCCCGGAAAGAGACTGTCAGTACAGAATAGTATATTAAAACACAAGTTACAGAAGGCAACATTTTCGCGCACGAGTCCGAAATTTGGACACGAGCCGCTATGCGGCGAGTGTCCGAACGGACGAGTGCCCGAATTGCCTTCTGTAACGAGTTTTTTATACTATTTTCTCTGTTTCGGCTTTCATTTACGTTATTTATTTATAAAATTAGTTGACAATTTCCATTAGGGAATTTTTTGGTAGAATAGTTAGGTTGGTAACAGTGGTATGTTTGACGTTTATGGTTTTGCACATTAATATTGGAATGTGTATTTTGTACGCATTTTGTAAATTCGAATTTGTTATTAATATTGATAAAATTAACTAAATTGTAATGTTGGATGAACAATTGAAGGGCTCGGTGCAACAACCAGTCAAATCCATTTGTTTGAATTTTACAGTAGGTATCAAAAACAAACTGTTTAAAATACGATAAGAAAAATTTAACAAAAATAGTTGGAATATGTAGATATTGCTATCTTAAGATAGTTATAAGGGAAAATGATTTTATTGTCAACAGTAATGTATAGAATTTTTTTTTCTCAAATGGAGCTGTCCAGTTTTTGCCGCAAGAATAAAACACAACGAAAGAAAATGAGTGTTATGAACGTTTATTAAAGAAAAAGCTATAAAAAATAGTTTCTCTATGTTTAACCTTCGCGGCACCACGTCAAAAAAATTACAGAGTACCACGCGGGGTACATTTGTACCCTATAATTAAACTGCACTGAACCGACCGAGTGATATTGTAGATGTGGCTTAAAGTCATCTGACTACTTGCCTGTTGATTATCATGGCAACGCACATGCCAACATTGCTCGAACACCTCCGACAACAATTAATTCATACGACAGACTACAGTCGGGTGCCTCAAAAATAGCATGCTACGAATGCACCCCAAGATCGATTTTAATTTTTACCAGAAAATTTATAGATTTTTTTTCTAATCTAAATATGCAATATTGTTGCTGTGTACCTATGCAAGGATAAATTAAAAAATGACGGCATAAGATGTCAAATTTTCAGAATTACACCATAAAAAACTACCCGTGGGGTACATTTGTACCCCGCCCGGTGCCGCGAAGGTTAACCCATTTCAACTTCAACATCGTCGGTTACAGGTTCTTCTGCTTTCGCTTTTTTATTGTAATAGTTAGTGGATACGTAGCATATAACTTATCAGTTGGTAAAGAAAATAATGTAGTCGACATTTTCTTAAAACTGAACTGTTTTCGCCTAAAAGTGGAGCCGACAGGTTTTTACCGCGCTGTATCTCTGTAGGATTTTTTTAGGCTAATAAAAGTAGGTGATATATAACAATTAGAGTTCGGCAAATATTACCCATTTTTTAGTTCTTATAAATAACGTTTACATGACTGAAAAATTGCTGAAAAAAACCTGACGAAGTTGTACCGATTTTGGGACAACTTCTTCGCCTAACTTGTGTTCACCTAAAGACGAAGTTGCACGTTTGTAAAATCAACTTCGACCTAGTATAAACAAAATATATAAATTTTGGCATCAGTTTTTATTTTTTTAAGTTATATTAAAGCACAAAATGGCTACAGTATAGGTTACGCTTGATGTTGGTCGCTGATCTTTGGGTCAAGTTGTTTCGTTCCATTAACCCACACAGCAAAATCGTAATTGCAACTCCCTGTTTAACGAGATAACCTTTGATAATCAGTCTTATTTCAAACTTTGTTAACGGATAAGACCAAGCCGAAAGTTGATATATAGCAGCAGGCACCGAGAGGCCATTTCCAATATCTTGCAGTGCGTGTTCAACTAAGTGGAGGTCATAACGCTGGTAACTGCTACCTGCCAACACTTTTCTATTTCTTTTCGGCATTATTTTCACAAAGGTACTAATCCTACGAAGAACAAACACACGAAATGCAACCACAACGGATAGTGTGCAGGTTATATTTACACTGCCGTACATTCAACTTCCAAACTGACGATGTTGCTCCATTTTACGGTAACTAAAATAAAAGATTTTTTAGCTTCTAAATGTTTTTTTTAATCTAATGAAAACTAGGAATATAAACAATAAAAACGATTCAATCCAAGCCAAACTAAACCAACTTTCAGCCTGATTATTAAATTAAAAAATATTTTGAAGTTAAATGTAACGTACTATGAATTTTAGTGTCGGAACTACTGACGATTCACTATTATCCTGGTTTTGATTGACCTCAGGTTGGGGAACAATTTGGATTGGTCTGAATCTCTAGAATTATAGTTGCATTTAGCTAGAAGTGATAATAAAAAACTTATTTTTAGGTTATGCCAACAATAACCTTTGAATCGGTTTTTTTTTTTAATTTCATCAAATTATAAAACAATTTTTATACTATAACATAAAGTCCTACCTTTAGCAATATAGTTTTGACTCATTTTCCTAACCAAAATACGATTTAAAGCGTTTCCACGCTTTTTTCAGTTCACTAGTTGATCTCGATGGTTGACCTTTAAAACATCGAAAATCACTTGGTTCGTTTTGCGGGTTTTGCCACCAAGTAAATAGTAGTTTTAAATATCGAAATTCTAACCCCTTCATTTACGTTTTTGCTAAATCAAAATATCAAAAAGTATTCATAGCTTTATTGACAGGCTTTATTTATTTTGTTAGTTGCTTAGATGCAATGTAGCATACCAATTCCTGAAAACAAAATATCACCAAAAATCATGTATTAATGAAGCTCATTAAAGCATCAAAATGCGTGCTTTAATGAAGTCATTCTAATGCCGAAACAGAGAAAAATATTTAACGAGGAGTATAATCTCTGTTTCCATGCGCCTGCTAACGACACATGCTCGAAATGTGATAGAATTAACTTCGCTTTAAAATCGCTCTCAAATAAAAACGAACTTAGCCGAGAGGAAGAAGATCAGAAACAAGAACTAGAGAGAGAAAGAAGTAAACACATGGACTTGGCTGAGAACACTTACAAACATAAGTCTGGAGATAAAGAAAGAAGCAAAAATGATCCATTGAGTGTAACATGCTCTTTCGATTTAGAAAAGTGCTTGCCCACTCCATATTTACGTAATGGAATTTCCTTTTATAAGAGACAGTTGTGGTCATTTAATTTAATATTTTATCATACTACTGTAACAGGTAGTACAGGCACTTGTTTGTTATGGAACGAGACTATAGCCGGTCGTGGAGGTCAAGAAATTGCATCATGTGTTCGGAAGTATGTATTGTCTCTACCGTCTTCGGTAAACATACTAAATTTCTACAGCGACTCGTGCTCAGGGCAAAATAAAAACATATACATCATTACAATGTTCTGTGCACTCATGAAAGAGTTGAAAATGTTGGATAGCTCCATTTCTGAGATCAATCACAAATTTATGGAGCCAGGGCACACGCATATGGAGGCAGATACTATACACGCTGCCATTGAATCTGCCAAAAAGAAAACAACTGCAGATATAGAAGTGCCACATGATTGGTGTAATTTTATTAAAACAATATACAGAAAGAAAACTCCATTAACCGTTATAGAAATGCAACAGCCCGATTTTTTACATTTTGGCGGTTTGTTGAATACCGAATTAGTTCATCGAAAGAAAAACGAAGATGGAGATATTATTCCGTGGATGCAGATAAAGTGGCTTAGGTTTGTACAGGGAGAAGAATTTCAATTTTCCTATAAAACAAGTTTTGAAAACGAACCATTTAAAAAGGTTGATCTAAGGAGGGGCCACCTTAGACGAAGACAAAATGACATAAAGTTCAGGCTAGAACCTCTTCATACCGAGCAATTACCATTAGCGGCTATGAAAGTATCAAATTTAATAGATTTATTACCATATGTCAGCGAATATAATAAACATTTTTACGAAAATCTCACATCATCCGCCGAGCTAAATGCCGATTATATTCCTGAAACAGTAGAATATGAATAAATTACATTTGTTTTTTGAGCTATAATTTTTTACTTGTTTGTAATATTAATATTATTTAAGAATAACCATATTGTTTTGCATTACCTATGAAAGCTTATCACAATATTTTGTATTTTTTGAAATATAAAATTTAAAATAATATCTACTTATCCTGTTTTATTTGCATGGAATGGGGCCTGTATGATGAAAATAATCATTGTAAAAGGGCCAATGTCCGTATACAAAAAGGCCAATGTGCATCAGCATGTCATACAAAACGGCCAATGTCCATTAAAAACATTAATAACTGTCAAATATAAATAGCCATCATGAAAATAGTCTGAGACGTCACCATCACGTGATATGCGATCACAGCGCCAGTTGCGTTGTAGTACGTAACTAAACCAAAGGTTGGAATTATTCCTATCAAGTTGGCACAGCCTGTCGCAAGCCTGTCGTGGTTTAACAAAATTCCTTGTGTGACATTTCTGTTTTCAAAATTCATTTTCGGAAAAAAAAATTAAAATGAACCAGTTCTGGACGTCTTTACTGACAAACCTAAGATGTATGATTTGTTATGGATGTGGCGTGTACCGTTTGCGGTCACGCGTTCTGCGCAAACTGTTTAATCCGGGAAGTAAGGACCCGGAGAAGATGCCCATTCTGCAAAAAATAACTAACGATGGAGGACATACATCCGTTGTACCTAGACACGCTGCTTCCATCGTAAGTTGTTACCTAACTTTTCACAGTAAGTGGTCACGATTTAAAATGGGCACACCGTATAGTTAAATTTAAAAATATATTGAATTTTGCAGCTGTAGTAAGAGTTTGTACTAAATTAAGAAAATTTCTAATAAAATCAATTTGTAATAAAAGTGACACAATGACCTGTTTTGTTCCGATATTACCAAATATTCTAGGAAATGGGAATCGATACGTGTTATTATGATAACATCATTCGAAACGACTGCTAATTTAGACAGAATGCAATAAAAATACGTCTACATTAAACATCGTAATATTATATCCTAATATACAACAATTCCGTTTCCATATTCAATTTCATAACGTCACAAATAAAACATTTACAGTATGTCAATCTTAAACTGCTCTTTTCTCAACTCGCTGAATATGGAGATTGGCCCTTTTTCTTCCAAGGTACAGATTTATTAAGATTTTAAAATAGAAATTTAAGTTCAAAGCTGAAAACTGGTCAAAGTCACCCCATTTTACGGTATGAAATTTATAGCTAGACATCGTAATGACCGCGCTAAACCAGATGTTTTGAAAAATTGGATATTAACTCTTAGAGGATTTAAATTTCTTCGCGAACGCCTTTGCAGTTTAGGATTTGAAGCTTTCGCAACACGAGTATGTAATCAAGACCCCTTAGAAAAAATTTTTTTTTTAAGTTCGTCAATATGGAGTTAGAAATATTAATCCCACATGTTCTGCTTTTGGACCGTATTTTAAAACATTATTAGTGAATAATTTTGCTACAGCTCGTTCTGTTGGTTCAAACTGTGAGCTTGATAAATCCACAGGACCACTGCTTACTCTAAAATATTTTATAACACAAGAAATAGGCAAGGCAAACCACAATATTTATATCACTCGGCATCTCCTGTTTTGCCAGCAGAAGTTGATATTGAAAGGCCTTTGCAAATTGATGCTTTAAATTATATAAGTGGTTTTAATGCAAGGAATATTAAACCACAGTACAAAAATTGTAATACATGCTCACTAAATATAATAAGGCAAGGAACTGCTACTGATTCAGATCAATTTGTAATATTGAAGGAATACGATGCAGCTAATTTAATATACTGCAATGAACATTTTCGAAAAAAATTGTTAAAAGTATATAATTGCATTCTGTGGTATTTACCTCAGATTATTCATGAAAAATACTGTGGCTCTAAACTAAAACAGTTTGTAGAAAGTAATGTAAATTTTGAATTTGAAATTCGTGAGCATACAGGAAATTTAGAAAATGACATTTGTAAATAATTTTTCTAATTTAATAATTTTCAATTATTGTAAAATTACCAATAAAATACTTAGTGGTAAAGAAATGCCTCGACCAGATGCAGATTATTTTAAAAAATCAAATCTGCTTACGAATTTTATTTAAAACGCTTAAATCAAAGCAATAATATTTTACCAAATTTTTATTCATTCATTACAAATAGAAATTATATTAAAATTCAGATTTTCTATGTGCTACGTATGCTTTGAATTCATCTGCGTAATAGTTGTTTATAGTGTTTTAAATAAAAATGTTATTTTTAAATTCTGTGGTGATTTTCCCTTTTATTTATTTGCCATTTGTTTGGATAGTTTTTGTAAAATACCTTATAGTAATTTTCTTTATTTGTATTACATATATTTTTTCTAGAATGAATTATTATGTAAAACGCCAGTTTTTATCATTGTTACGATGTGTTATTCGTTTATATAAATATATATTGTTTTTAAGTTTGTTTTTAATTGTAGTTGAATTGGTATACAAGAATTAAAGGTAATAAAAACTGCATTTAAATTTCCCGCTAGTTTAAACTAGATTTCGCGCGCATTCCGTATTTAGTTCCAACCCAACGTAAGAGATGGAAACTCGATTCCAGGCGCAGGATTACAGTATTGACATTGGTTTTCTGCGTATTCACTTGAGCATTTTTGCGTGCACAAACGTTTACACGCAGACACGTTCGTTTGCGAAAATTTTAAAATCTACACAATTATTTTTACGTTTTTGTTTGTACGCGCAAATATCCGCTCCAGTTGTGCTTTTACCTAAAGCTGTTTGCATAAATTAAAAAGCTCGTCCAAACTGAGCAACACTTGCGCGCAAAATTCCTTTGAGGTGGTCCCGAGATCGACAACCGATGGAGCGTGTACGTGCGTGCTCAGACCTTGCGCGCACATCTGTTCTGCCGGTACTCATATGAGTGAATACGCAGCTTTATGTTCTCTGATTGCAATATTAAGCAAAATATGCAAAATGTTTGTAACCCTTGTTGTAACTTATTTTTAGATAAATACTTTAATGTACTTGTTAAGCTTTTGTAAACCAGAAAAACGAACAAAATAAGGAACGATTAGGAGCAAAAAGAAAATCCAAAAACATAAAATTAAAGAAAATAACTCAAAACTATATCTGCATTTTTATTTTATTTTTTTTATTTCTTTCCTAATAATCCTTCCCAAAATACATAATACAATATGTTTTCCCTCAACAATGTAGGTGCAATATTTACTTCATTTTGTGAGCATACTAGTGAACAATTTCACTTATAGCCTTAAAGGCATTGTCAACTTATGAAAAGTCGTTTTTTTTTTATTTTATAATTTGATTGAGTAAAGTGAGTATTGCACCTGTGCAAAATTTTACGGCCGAATTTTAATTCGTTACCGTGTTATGGGAGCTAAAAGTTTAAGATATGACGTCAAGAGTGTCGCTTGCGAGTAAGAGCGGCATGCCGAGTCGACTAATAATACTAGTAACCCAGCAACGCGGGTGTTGTGTTTGTTTAGGAGCCTCAGTAGGACGACACTCGTGACGTCACGTATCGGGAAATGAATTCTCTCTACCCGTTTATTGTGGTTATTATCAAAGATATTGAAATTCTACCACTGCGGGTAGTTTTACGAGTATTTTAACTAACGTATTTTGACATTTACTAAATATGTTGCATAAGTTGAGAATGCCTTTAACAATATGTTTAAAATTGTTCTTAAATGTGCATAATTAATCGCTTACATATTATAATCAATCAGAAATTATATTTTCAGGTTGAAATTAAGCTCATAATTTGAATTATCGTGATAGGAAATTGTGTAGTTATCAACTCAGGCCAGTAGGCGGCGCTGTTTCGGTAATTTCCTAAATTATGTATAGCAACTGTCAAGAGCTGCATGTATTACCATTGAGAGTATTTGCTCATACTCACCCACACCTAATAGCAACGAGTCAACCCCTAATAGACAGCAAAAGTGTAACGTCACAGACCCGCGGCGCGAGCGAACTGATTCCAAACAAAAATAAATGCCATGTAAATTTCCATAAGCGAAATTTTAAATCAGGCTCAAATATATATTATAGATATTTAACGTATCTGGAGCCAGTTTTGGTATAATACAGAGCAAAAATAAATTTCCTACAGCACCAGATTGTCCGCATTCGATCATATTTTTAAATGATTTACGTTTAAAGAGGGTTGAGGTTAGGTTGCCTGGCGCGCGTAAATACAACATTTGAAAATGCATTTGCACGCCGGATTTATAAATGTTTCCGCCGGATTTATAAATGTTTCCGCCAGGTTTATGATTCTTTGTTCTTGCGCTTTCGTACCCTTCTTTGTTTATTCCTCGTGTGTTTGCTGGTTGTTATTAATCTTGGTTTGTTTATTTAAGAAAAAACAGTCTTTTTCAAGACTACCGCAGATTTATTATATTGTATTTGAACTTTGTAAGTATAATAAAATAATAATAATATATTATTCAGCTTTTACCATTTATTTAAATATTTTCCACTTTATGCATAATATGTAGTGGGATTATTGTTTGATATTACATAAAGGATTTAATTGCAGATTGTTGCCTTCATCTATTGTTTTATTATTACCTACTTATTTATCAGTATAATTATGGTTATGTGCTTCGTTCCGGACTGTAAGCATTACAGTGAACAGCAAATGTGTCAAATGTTTAGGTTCCCCAAGGATCGTAGTCTAGCAGACAAATGGATTAAATTAATAAGGTAAGTACGATTTATAAATTTGTAGCAATTATTCCTGTATTTAAATTTTAGACGTGCAGACATATCTCCAACAACGTCTTCTGTAGTATGTAGTTGCCACTTTGTCAACAAAAACAAAGAAAATTTACCGACATTGTATGCTCACAACGATAAAAAGAGATTCAGTTTCGTGCCATCAGAGAAAAAGAAACACAGGTGGGTGTGTTATTTATAGTTAAAAATTTTAAATTTGACTTGAACGATTCAAATACTAAAGTCAGATTTGGAATAGGTAGTAACAAAACATAATTGATTCCTGCTAATAAAAAAAAATAAATAAATAAATAAAATAGTAACTTTCATTTAATATTAAAAAACTATTTTATTCTAAATATATTTGATTTTAGGGAAACCGCAGTAACACCATTTGCAACTGATTTATTTACTAATGCGGAAGCAGGGTCTTCTACATCTTGATCTACAATTGATAAGGAGAGTGAAGAAAGTTGCTCGGGGTCAACAAGTATAAGACTCGAAGAAGGTCTTGCAGCTTTAGAGTTAAATGGTGGAAGCGCTCAGTAAAGCAGTGAAATATATTTTTTGCAAAGAGAGAATCCAGAGTTGACCAGCAAATTAAAAGTGCTATCGGTAGCATTCTCCTTCGAACATATCGCACAAGACGATAAGTTAATCTATATGTATACAGGTATTCCAAATGCAAATGAGTACCTTTTTAATACTATATATGAGATGTTTAATAATATTGAATTATCGTATTGTAAGGGATGGAATATTATAAATATTTCAAGAAGAGATAAATTACTACTAACGCTGATGAAACTCAAATTAAATCTAAAGCATGCTGATTTGGCATGCAGATTTAATTGTTTAACTACAGTCTCAAACATAATTTGATCATGGATCTGTGCACTGCATGAAATTTTATACTGTCAATTAATGAAAAACATTCCCAGAAGACAAAAAAATAAATCTTGCATGCCAGCCTGCTTTAGCACTTTTACAAATTATAGAATCGTTCTAGATTGCACAGAAGTGACTTTTGAAAGACCATTGTCGTTATGAAAACAAAAGACTACTTACAGTTCGTATAAACATAGGAATACTTTAAAAGGACTAGTTGGAGTCGCCCCCAATGGAGTTATCACATTTATTAGTGATCTATATCCTGGTTCAATATCTGATAAGAAGATGGTAGAAAATAGTGGCATATTAAACAAAATGGAACCTGGCGATCTTATTTTAGCAGATAAGGGATTTTTAATTAAAGATATCTTACCACCAGGTGTCAATTCAAATATTCCTCCATTCCTTACGACATCACAATTTACACCACAGCAAATAATTCAAACAGGGACCATCGCTCGAGCAAGGATTCATGTCGAAAGAGCAATTCGCAGCATAAAATGCTTTAATATATTAAACTGCATTTCTCATAATTTGGTACCACAAGCAAATGCTGTATTTCAAGTATGTGGGGCATTAACTAATTTACAGTTTCCTCTGATAGCAGAAGTGGAAGAATTATATAATTAGTTATTTTATTAGTTTTTGTTGAATGTTGTTACATGCATTGAATATATTATAATAAAATATATAAAAACTATATTTACTTAATCATTATTTATATTTTATTTTAATCAAATTATAATATTATCTGATAATCAAAATATCAGATAGGTACTTATCGGCTTTAAAAATCGTCAGATATTTGTTGCGATTCCACCACTAGCCAAATACCTTATCACCAGATTTACAAATGTGTGAAAATTTGATAATTTATCTATCTACGGTGAATAGTTTTGTTTCATATACTATTATTCATAATCATATTTATATCAATATTAATCTCATTAAAGCTACAGTCCTAGTTAACACTGTAGTTTAATGATTTGAGCATAGCACTTATAAATCTAAAGAAAATATTGCACAATATCTAATGAACCACATTAGCTCCAAAATAAATTGTGGCTACTGTTGCGATGAAACCTGATTGGAGCCGCTAGTTACCTGGCGTTTATCTAACTATACTATTTTCATTTCCTTAGTTTGTAAAATATAAAAGCAGTAATAATATTTATATACAGGGTTGCTCATTAGTGCGTCAAAGTCCAATATAGGCTTTATTAAATAAAACTGGAGGAATTTATTTTATAAAAAGTGGTACAGTAACAAAAAACGCACATTTCAAAAATAATTTGAATTATACAGGGTGTCGCGCTAAAGCGGGGCACATTCGAGAATATTTTTTTTAAATGAAACACCTTGTATATTTTTTGTTTTTTCTAATCTGCTTTAAATTGTCTTTTCAACGATCCTTGGCTTTTTGTTTTTGGATGACGCATTGTTGAGTTATTAACGAAAATTTAAAAAAACTGGGCGCTACAAGGGTTACCATACTAATTCCATGCGACAGTATTACGATTAGCTAAGACAAAATTATTTGGTAAGTATGCAGCCAAGGGATGTGTTGAACCTACAAAATAATCAAACATTAATTTTATTATACAGGGTATTTGTTAGGATGCAGTCAATTTGACGATTGTCAAAGAGCGTTTACTGAATTTTTTCAAATGGAACACCCTGTATATTATTAAATTTTTGGAATGACGCGTTAATTGCGCTTAATTGTTGTTAATAATGTCCTATATCCAAACTCAATAATTTCAAAGATATTTTTACTTTTTCATTACAAACCGCTAAATTATTTGTTTTCGATATTCGATCTAGTGTACTGGGCTAACGCTTTGACAAACTAAAACAAATAAAGATAAAAAGTGTTAAATGTTAAAATCTTAATTATTGTTGCTAATTAGGTGCTGTATTAGTGATTTTTTAAGTTTCTGCCTTTAATATTGTCGTTGTATTATTTATTACGGTTTTAGTTAAGTCAATATGCAATTTGAAAGAAACGAACTCGTTGACATGATTTTCATTATGGGATCTGCCCAACAAAATTGTGTATTAACTCAGCGAATTTATGCGCAAAGATATCCTGACAGAAGACAACCTTCAGTTACAAGTTTGGAAAGACTTAAGGAAAGATCATTAGAACAGGAAATGTGAGTTATGAAAAGTGTGAACGGAGAAAGAGGACACGTGACGAAGATAAATTGAAAGTCTTGTTATCAGTAATTGAGGAGCCCTCTACTAGTTCGACCAAAATATCAACAGAAACTAATGTACCACGATCCACTGTTAGCAAGATTTTAAAAAATAATAAATATCATGACTACAGTATATCCTTTCATCAAGAACTGTTGGGGCCTGATTTAGAGACTAGAAGGACATTTTGCGAATGGGGATTAGAAATTGAAAGGATAACACCTAACTTCTTCCAAAAAGTATTATTTACTGACGAATCGGCCTTTACTCAGAGTGGTAGCCCAAACCGTCATAATCTTCATAATTATGCAACAGAAAACCCAAGAATAGCAAGAGCGGTTGATAAGTAGAGACAATGGACTGTAAATGTTTGGGGTGGTATTATGGTCAACTTTATAATTGGACCACATTTCTTTCATGGACATCTAAATGGTGCACAATATTTGAATTTCTTGCAATATGACTTGGCTCAGCTTCTGCAAAACGTTCCTCCAGTTCGAAGGGAAAATATGTGGCTCCAGCACGACGGTGCTCCAGCACATTTTGCACTAGATGTCCGACGATATTTGAATCAAGAATTCGAAGGTCGATGGATCGGCCGCGGTGGTCCCATTAGTTGGCCACCTAGATCGCCAGATTGAACGAAACTTGATTTTTTTCTATGGGGGCACATAAAAAATATTCTGTACCAGACACCTCCAACTATAGCAGACGATATGAGGCAACGTATAATACATGATTTTGACACAGTTTCCATTGAGATGTTACAAGACGTAAATAGGTCCTTTCTGTCAAGGTTGCAAATGTGTTCTAATCAAAATTTAGGTCACTTTGAGAATTTATTGTAAATATTACCTATAACGAAATTACAGTTTGATACTTTTTGTCTTTATTTGTTTTTGTTTGTCAAAGCGTTTGCCCAGTACACTAGATCGAATCGAAAACAAATAATTTAGCGGTTTGTAATGAAAAAGTAAAAATATCTCTGAAATTATTGGGTTTGGGTATAGGACATTATTAACAAAAATTAAGCGCAATTAACGCGTGATTCCAAAAATTTAATAATATACAGGGTGTTCAATTTGAAAAAATTCAGTAAACGCTCTTTGATAATCGCCAAATTGACTGCACCGTAACAAATACCCTGTATAATAAAATTAATGTTTGATTATTTTGTAGGTTCAACACATCCCTTGGCTGCATACTTACCAAATAATTTTGTCTTAGCTAATCGTAATACTGTCGCATGTAATTAGTATGGTAAACCTTGTCGCGACCATTTTTTTTTAATTTTCGTTAATAACTCAACAATGCGTCATCCAAAAACAAAAACCCAGGGATCGTTGAAAAGACAATTTAAAGCAGATTAGAAAAAACAAAAAATATACAGGGTGTTTCATTTAAAAAAAATATTCCCGAATGTGCCCCGCTTTAGGGCGACACCCTGTATAATTCAAATTATTTTTGAAATGTGCGTTTTTTGTTACTGTACCACTTTCTATAAAATAAATTCCTCCAGTTTTATTTAATAAGGCCTATATTGGACTTTGACGCACTAATGAGCAACCCTGTATATATATGTAAATCATTTATAGTTTCTTTAATTATAATGAATTTGTTCTCCCGTTAAAAATGGTACATAATGATTTAAATAAAAATATTTTAAAGTAGTAATATTAGCAGAAAAATCTTCGGCTTCTATTTGAACAATAACTGTTTCAGCAGGTGTCCACACGACTAATTGGCAGCTTGTTCTTTTTGTAATCGCCAGTTGTCCTTGTATCTGGTGAAAGTACTCGTGCTGTTTATTTACTGTTATGTTTCCATCACTGTCCGAAAGAATTATGTAATTTCTATCTTGTTTAATAGATTCCATCATAGAAATTTCCCTGTACTTATATGGACATTTTACTTCTACGATGCCATCATCCCCAAGAAGACCATCAGGACTAGCACCTAGGAATCCACATTCATGCAACCATAAGCCCGTTGGAATGACTTTACCGTGTTCTAAGCTTTCAAATGTTCTAATGGCTTCTTCTTCGTGCTGTCTCCCCCACTGAATAGCTTTGACGTGGTCTAAACTATATGTTCCTAATATAAATATTAAATCAGTTTTCATACATTTATATTAAAATATATACCTTACCAGCAAGCCTTTTAAATAGAGAAGGAGGATATCTATTTCTGCAACAAACTCCTAGGACTATTCCGAAATTGCTTATTGTTAGTCTGTTTTTCCGGCACACTAACCAATTTTCATTTTTACTTTGACCAATCGTGGCATTGGCTACCCTATTTATTAAGTCTTTATCAACTTTTATATTTTGTCCAAAATATTTTTGTTTGTCTATAGCAGCAACATATTTTTCAGAAAATAATAGCTCTTCAACGTCTTCAACAAAAGTAGTTTCTTGTGCAGGTTCTTTATTTGATAATAGCCTTGTGAAACCTACTGCTCCATCGAATATTTGTAACTTTTTACGAAAATCTTCTATTTCCTCCTCTGTTAGGTCACGATTTGTTGCAGGTGTTGTTTTATTGGATAGAGATCATTCAGTTTTTTTATTTGTTCTTTTTAATCAGTTTTTTTTTAGACCAACTACAAGCTTTATCCGTTATAGAAACATTGTCGTGACCAAACAACGCCACCGCTGCCATGTGAGGGTATGGGACGTTTCTACGCCGCCGGTTCTTCGCCGCCAGTTCATCGCCGCCGTTTCTACGCCGGGACGGTTCTACACTGGCCGTTTCTACGCCAGAAATAATATCCGAAAAGAAATGGGTAATTTGAAACAATCCGGGATACAATACAAACTTGTTTGGTAAAGAAATGAGCAGGAAACTAGTGATGTGTGGAGACACTTTATAAAAATAACTAATGACCCAAACAAAGCAAAATGCAAATATTGCCCCTCTGAGATTTCCAGAGGAGGAAAAAATGCAGCGGTGAAAGGTTATACAACATCTAATATGTGGTGTCATGTGAAACGCTTCCATCAAGATGAAATAACTGAAATAAGCAAGCCTAATGAAAATAATGCAAGCAGTGAAGGTAATAATGGGTTTATTTTTGAAATTTTGACAATGTTTAACGAGTATATTAACCGAATATCTCGTATATCCAAAGGTATTTGTAAACATAAATAAACAATAAACATAAATAAACATTTTTAAATATCATAACCTGCTTTATTTCATTCCAGTATCGGAGCCACCACCAAAAAAACAAGCTACAATTGCACAAGTTTTTTCAAAAGCGTATAAATATACTTGTGATGATCCGAGAGCGAAAGAAATAACTAGGCTTATACCTAGCTGAAGAAATATGTCTGGACATGGAACCTTTGGACCACGTTAATAAAATTGGATTTCAAAGACTCATGAAGAAAATTTGTCCGCAATACGAAATGGTTTCCAGGACACACATAAGTCAAACAATATTGCCGGATATGTATACTCGGATAAAGGCCAAAGTAAAAGTCGAATTAAACCATATTCCTTATTTTTGCGTGACAACGGACTTATGGAGCAGTGATGCATCCTCCAAAGTAAACGATTTCATAAGCATCACAGCACACGGTTTAAATAACAATTTTGTGCCACAGCATTTTAGTCTTGAAGTGATGCCGTTCGAAGGTGACGCCCATACGGGAGGTAATATTGCTGACAATTTGTTTATTGCATTATCTGATTGGGAAATTATGGACAAAGTCAAATTAATAATAACTGACAATGCTCGAAACATGACAACTGCTATGAAAAATTTCCCACAAATTGATCACCTAAGCTGCATGGCTCACACGCTACAGCTTGTATTACAGGATGCTATATTTTCCGACAATGATGTTAAAGATCTTATACTCACTGCAAGAAAAATAGTGGGACACTTTAGCCATTCAAGCAAGGCTGTAAAAATATTGCAAGAGGCACAAAAAAACCACAATATTACTCAGCATGTTCTCGTTCAGGACGTTCCAACTCGGTGGGATGCTACATATGTAATGTTAGATAGACTGAATGAACAGCGTGTAGCAATTCACGCAGCTCTTCTTAAGCTGAAGTGTCCACATCAGTTAAATATTCAGCAGTGGGTTCTAGCTGAACAAGTGGTAAATATTTTGGCTTACTTCTATGATGTTACAAAGGCATTAAGTAAAGACCACGTTACGCTAGCTGACACAATTCCACTGGTAAACTCCCTTTTTAAAATTTTGGAAAAAACATCCGATGAGGGCACCGTTAAAATTATGGCAGATAATCTAAAACTGCAACTGGGTGAGCGATTAAATAAGATCGAAGAAAATGAAAATTACATTCTAGCCACTATTCTTGACCCACGTTATAAGGCCCGTGTGTTTCGTTTCCAGGACACTGCTGGAAGAGCGAAACAACTTCTTCATTCATCCATGGAAATGATAGCCCCAGAAAAAGCAAGACAAGTTGTTAGTGTACCTTCCACGAGTAAATCAACCACCACATGCAGAATTTGGGATGTGTGTCAACAAATGATTGATGAAGCTGAACATGAAGAACCAATATCCAATTTTATTATCAACAGTTTTCAAGATGAGATTGAGGGATATCTGAAATCACTTAACGAGAGTCACTCTTCAAGTGCGTTTGACTATTGGAATAAAAATACGTAATTTCCGAGACTTAAAAAATTGGCCCTTAAATACCTATCCTACAAGCCATCTTCTGTTCAATCAGAAAGATTATTTTCAACAGCAGGGCTTATTCAAACGCCTAAAAGAAATAGACTGAATCCCGAAAACCTGCAGATGTTATGTTTTCTAAAAAAGAATTTAGTGAGCGTTAATTTCCAATAGTAATTTAACTATTTTATTTTTTTTATTTTTAATATGTTCTATCAATAGTTATTTGATTTGCTATTTCATTTCTAAGTAATGTTACGATATAATTTCTATAATATAATGTGGTTTCACATATATTTATTATTTTATTTATTAATCGTAATCGTATTCGTAATCGTACGATTACCATATCAATAATCGTAATCGTATAATGATAATCGTTTCATCACTAGTTATTAGCACAAAGGACGTAATCAGAAATCTTAATCCGCTCATAGAAAATTACCTAGGGCATTAACTGGCCGAGTTTACAATCGCCGGGATTATCTTAAGAATGTTATGGTTATTAGCACAGACCCATTAGCACAAAGGAGGTAATCAGAAATTTTAATCCGCTCATTATTACCAAATAACCTTGTTGTTGTACCTGTGCAACGAAGGGGATAAACTTGTCATTAACCTTAAAATTCTAAGAACTGTTTAACAGTATTTGGTATATAAATATGGGGTAGAAACCGTTAACACATCACTTTAAGTGTATTCGCCAGAAAGTAATTATTACGTGAATCAGTTAACCAGTGATCTTAATAATGGAACCAGCAGTTCTCAGTAAGAGAGGAAACGAGAAGTATTCCTATAACGGATATTTGTACGTTTTCGACAAAGTTAGTAAAAGGGACGCTAGTTTACAATTTTGGCGGTGCGAGGAAGTGGGTCGCTGTAAAGGAAGAATTCACACGAGGGCTGGAGAAGTGGTCAACGAAATCAACAATCATTCTCACCCTTCCTCGGCAGCAGCCATAGAAGTAGCAACTGTTGTCACCCAAATAAAACGTCGTGCAGAAGAAACTATGGAGGGCACAAGTGTAGTTATAAATCAGTGTGTAATCGACGTGCCTCAAGCTGTTTTAGCGTCGATTCCAAATAATACAGCCCTAAGAAAAATAATCAGACGAAAACGGAATCAAATTAATGCTGCACCCGCTGATCCCGCAGACCTAAACGATTTGGTATTGCCAAATACATAAAAGGTATATGTGCCTCAACCAGGAACAGAAGAAACTTTTTTGCTAAGTGACTATGGAGAGGAAGCAAATAGAATTTTAATTTTTGGAAGAGAGAGCTGGTTGCAGCATTTACATAATGCCAAGACATGGTACGCTGATGGTACCTTCGCAATAGCACCGAGGCTATTTGCCCAAATTTATATTGTTATGGCAACAAAACATAGAGGAGTGCATCCTATATTCTATGCTCTGTTACCTAACAAGCAGCGTGTTACATACACACGTATGTTCGAACTAATTGAAACACTGGTGCCAAATTTAAGTCCAGCATTTATCATTTGTGATTATGAATATGCAGCTTTTAGTGCCATGAAAGATTGCTTTCCGGAAGTAGATGTAAAAGGTTGCTTCTTCCATTTATCACAAAATATGAGGAAGCATTTAGCTCAGATTGGTGTTATTCGTCAATACAACAATGATGCTGAGTTTGCATTGCGAGCTAAAATGGTTATTGCATTAGCATTTGTGCCAATAGCTGATTTAGATGAATACATTGATGCTTTAGCGAATGATTTGCCTATAGAACTTCAGGCGCTTCTAAATTAGAAGACAGCTATGTTGGCCGATTAAATCGACGCGGGAATGGTAGGCACCAGCCTATGTTTCGTCCAACAATGTGGAATTTATACCAGAGAACAATAGATGGAGAAGATCGCACCAATAACCATGCAAAGGCAGCCAATCGTCGATTGCGTAGTGAATTAGGTATGCAGCACCCAACTATTTGGAAATTTATAGATGGATTGCGAAAGGTACAAAAAGGACGAGACGCTTATTTTGAGCAACTTATCGCCGGACATTTACCACCTATGAAGCTGAAAAAATACGGTGACGCTGATGAACGTATTCGAAGAATTGTCTTAGATTATGGAAACAGGGAACCTCTAGATTATTTACGTGGTCTAGCACACAATTACCAAATGACTCAATAATTTTATTTTTCCTATTTCCTTTTGTACATGTATATTATGTATTTTCCATTTTATTTTTCCTGAAATTTTGTATAGGACCATAATTTCTCATTCTGACCAACTTTCCTTAGTAAAATTTTGCCGTATCATGAACAAAAAGGGTACTTTGCCTGAAAAGAAAATAGTTTTCGCTTCAATGTCAAGGCCGACTTGTTTTTTAAAAACTGAAAATATTCTTAAAATTCTCTTCAAACCAAGCAGGGCTTAATTCCACAATCTTAAAATAAAATTCAAAAATTTTTAGTCCATCGCACCTATTGTCACATCAATCCTGGGCACACCGTACATCCCTTTTAAAATTTTAGAATATAATAATGGAAGAGCCGGTTCAGCCACCACCGCTTCTCCAAAGCGTCCTTAGCGTGGTGCGCCGCTCGAGGGGTCACCATGGGTCGAGTCTGGATTACATAGTCAGCAAGATTAGAAGCACCAATCATCGAGCTAGACTTGAACGTATATTGGGCGCCAATTATGATTTAGAAGAAGTGTTAGAATAGTCATGCGATCATTATACTTATTATACATGTTACGATATACAGTGAGCACGTAAAGGTTGGAATAAATTCGATAAAATATTTATTGGGCAAGTAAGAAAATAATGCTCGGACACGTCGATTTTATTTTTTAGATGCGCATTTTTTAGTGTACGTATATTTTTTATTACGTCATCCGTATTCGAGTTATGACGTCATCATCAGTTTTTTTAAATGTCAATACCCTCTTTTGATAGTACCATTTAAAAGAGCGCATTTTTCTGCGTATAGACACCAAATTTCATGGTATGTTATATAACAATATTTTCGAGAAATTAGTACCACAATTGTTGCACCATTTTTTATTGACGGCGCATTAAATGCTGAAAAACGTTCGATTTTTTTACAACAACAGATAATTCCCGCGCTTGTAGCACTATATCCAAATAATCAAAATCCCCAAATGCCGGACGAATCAATATGGTACCAACAAGATGGCGCGTCACCACATCATTCACAGATTGTGCGTGATTATCTGAATCGCCAATAGATGGATATTGTCAAGAGGTGAATGATATGCAATTTCAACGTTTAATTTAATGGGTTTTAGTTGTATTTATTATTTCTTCTATTGTTATTTCATTACATTGTTATGAATTCTAAAACGTTTTTTTTCGAAAATATTGTTATGTAACATACCACAAAATTTGGCGTCTATACCCAGAAAAATGTGCTCTTTTAAATGGTATTATCAAAAGAGGGTGTTGCTATTTATAAAAACTGATGATGACGTCATAACTCGAAGAGGGATGACGTAATAAAAAATATACGTACACTAAAAAATGCGCATCTAAAAAAGAAAATCAACGTGTCCGAGCATTATTTTCTTACTTGCCCAATAAAGATTTTATTGAATTTATTCCAACCTTTACGTGCTCACTGTATAAATAATATTCATATAATTAGGTAGTAACAGTACCAATAAATAGTTAGTTGTGTGTTCACTTATTAGACTGTGTTATCTTTCATTTTATACTAATTAAACCAACAGGTTATGGCCCAGCATAGCAGAAAACCCACCAAGAAGGTGTAGAAAAGTGAAGTGCGTGTTATTAAAGTTTAGGGTGCGCCGCTCGAGGAGTCACCATGGGTCGAGTCTGGATTACATAGTCAACAAGATTAGAAGCACCAATCATCGAGCTAGACTTGAACGTATATTGGGCGCCAATTATGATTTAGAAGAAGTGTTAGAATAGTTATGCGATCATTATACTTATTATACATGTTACGATGTATAACTAATATTCATATAATTATGTAGTAACAGTACCAATAAATAGTTAGTTGTGTGTTCACTTGTTAGACTGTGTTATCTTTCATTTTATACTAATTAAACCAACAGGTTATGGCCCAGCATAGCAGAAAACCCACCAAGAAGGTGTAGAAAAGTGAAGTGCGTGTTATTAAAGTTTAGGGTGCGCCGCTCGAGGAGTCACCATGGGTCGAGTCTGGATTACATAGTCAGCAAGATTAGAAACACCAATCATCGAGCTAGACTTGAACGTATATTGGGCGCCAATTATGATTTAGAAGAAGCAGTTCGAAGCAGCTTAGATTATGCCTTAGCGCATGGGATGGTTGAACTGATGCCACCAACATACAAAGTTGCACTTCTGCCGCAAATAATACCCTAACTAAGTTCTGTATTACCCAATTTTTGTAATTCGTTAAAATAAATTTTTTTGATTATTTCAATTTACCTTACTTTATTTCTTGTATTACTTATTGTAATTTAATTTAAACGTATTTTTGTAGATTGTAAAGGCAGTTTAAAGCCATATCCTGTATAACACTTAAGCCGTTACTGATTTCTTATTTCTGTTGTAGTTCATTTGCTGGAATTACCGTGCGTCAAGTAAATCTCCGCACCACTTTCTCGCCCAATCTCTGTGCAATGCCCGAGATATCTCGAGTATGCTATCGTCAATTACGCACAGATGATTAACAACTCAACAAAGAGTTGCTCCCCGAATATTTAGATTACTACCATTGTGTTCTCACATGGTTAAGGATCGTTAATATAAGGGACAAAAACCAAGCGGAGCTCACACAAGAAGAGCTACGCTTCCTTTCCGCTACTAACACTCGAGAGTATTCAATCGTGGAACCAATGTCGTCATTCCTTCGTGGAATTGGCAACATCACGACGGGAACAGGTGAGCATTTATATGCTACTTCCCCCCCCCCTTCCGAATGTATTAGTTGGAAACCAACCAGGGTTTTTTCGGTGCTATAACTGCTGAAAACCACTCCCTTTATGAGGAGATCCCGTGCCCTGGGGTATTCGCCGAAGCAGTACGTAATGCCGTCTCAGACCTCCCACCTGGCCGCTATCCGTCATCGCTTGATGACGCTAACAACCATCGTCGTGTTAACGACAATCTGCTGGGTTTCCTACGTCTAGTCACCAGACGCAATGAAGCAAAAGACCTTGCTTTTACATACGGTATAGACGCTGAAGAGTTTCCCTCTTCTTTCAGTCATACTGCCATCCTCCTACCATTTATGGAGGCAATATCAGATATTTTAGCTGATACCAAAACATTCAAAGTCACCAAAACAAACATGTCAAAACTGACTGAGTGTGGCTCTGAATCCCAAGTGATTTACACCCCACCAATTCTTGACCCAAATGATGTTAAGAGAGGTGTGCTCGCTGAAACGCGCCGAATCATTAATAGCTGAAAAACCTTCGCTATATGGTGGCGCCATTTATTCTGCTTATTCCTTAATTAAGGTCTCAGTAGATAACAACTACACATCATGGTGTTGTATGACACCAATTGATGCCGAACCCGTCCACGCCATTCCAGTTCAATGGAATAATAACCGAAACGCGCGCAGGAATTTACTATGGGTAGTTTATACTGCGGTTTTAGAAAAGCGATATAGGTCCACTCCTATACCGGGTGGTCCATCGGTCTGTATTTTTTTTTACTCGATTATTTTAAATATCACCGAAATTTTTTTCAAACAAAGTTTATTTAACAGTAAAATGCCCACATATCTGCAGTATAAGTTTTGCTACCGGGTGTTCCATTTTCGCGCAATGATATGCAACTTTATATTTTTTAATGGAACACCCTATATATTTTTACAAAATTTTAAAGATTTTTTGTTTCTCTTTAAAAAAGTTCTTACTCATTATAGTCCTAAAATGATCAGTACAGAAGCTATTCATGTTTTTATTAATAAATAATCACACAGAAAGTATGCCATGAATTCACTTGTTAGATTAGTTGCTGTCAGATTTCTAATAATTATTATTTGCTTCTCTCACTTAATTTATCAACTTTTCTTTATATGTAATTCATTTAGTTTGTTTATGTAAAAATGAATTTTACAAAAGACGAATTAGTTAACATGGTATTTATTCTTGGTGAATGTCGAAGAAATATTAATTCAGCCATTCAGTTATATCGGGAACGATATCCTAATCACCGTGAACCTCAGAGATCTACTTTAATGAAGCTGTTACAAAGATTTACTCATTCTGGCAATGTAGCTTATCAAAAAAAAGTTTACAGAAACAAAAGTGTTCTCACAGAAGAAGCTGAATTGAGCATATTGTGTGCAGTTTATGAAAATCGTCATGTAAGTCAACGTCAAATATCCCGGAATTTAGATATTAGTAAGACTTGCGTACAACGAGTTTTAAAGAAACATTGCTTCCATGGATATCATATGACAACAAATCAAGAACTGCACGGACGAGATTTTCAAAATAGAATTGAATTTTGTACTTTTATCAATGAACGAATACAGCAAGACGTGAATTTTGTTTCAAAAATTTTATTTTCTGATGAAGCGTCATTTAAAAGTAATGGTAGTGTGAATAAATTCAACGCTCATTTGTACGCTATAGAAAACCCGAAATGGATGCGAACCATAGATAACCAGCGTTTATTGACTCTAAATGTTTGTGGAGGAATTTTAGATAATTACGTAATTGGTCCCTATTTCTTCGAAGAATATCTAAATCGAAATAATTATCTAGAATTTCTTCAAAATGAGTTACCAATACTATTAGAAAATGTAAATTTACAATTAAGAAATCAGGTAATATTTCAACAAGATGGTGCCCCACCACACTCCGCAAGAAATATAACTCAGTATTTAAATTTAACATTTGAGGAATGGATTGGGAGAAATGGACCAACAAAGTGGCCTGCAAGATCGCCAGATCTTACGCCATTGATCGTGAAGACCAATAAAATGTAAAATTGAAAGAAGAATATTATGGTTGAGGGTATCAAAGGCCTTTGAATAATCCAACAATACCAGAATAGTTACTTCACCCGCATCAACAGATTTAAATATATCATCCGTAATCCCTAGCAGTGCAGTGGTGCAGCTGTGCCCTGGTCTAAAACCTGATTGTTCTTTAGGCAAAATATTAAATTTATTTATATGATCCGCAAGTTGAGTTTCAATGATCCTTTCTAAGATTTTTGACAGAGTGGGGAGGATACTAATTGGCCGTAATTCGTTTAGAGTTGTAGGTTGTGGTACCTTTGGTATAGGCGTAACAAGTGCATGTTTCCACACTTCTGGAAAAACGGAATTTTCAATACAAAAGTTAATTAAATGAGTTATAGTTGGTAATAAGAACGGACAACAAAGCTTGATAAATTTCAAATTTATTTCATCGCAGCCTGTAGCATTCGATTTTATACGTGAAATTATTTTACTTACCACGTCTTCTGTAACTACATTAAATGTTAGTTTTACATCGGTTGTTACAGCTGAGGAACGATTTTTAGAATAAAATTCAATTAAATTTTGATTATTGTCTCCAACTGGAATATTGTTTACGAAATGATTATTTATTTGGTTAGCATCTGCTAATTGTTGCGGTATCTCATTGTGTTTAGAAGACGTAATATTAAGACTTGAAAATAATTTCCACATTTGTTTAACATTGCTGGTACGGAATCGATAAGTAGAATAAGCTTTTTTTTTCGTTGCGGCAAGCTACAGATGTAAAATTCCGAAGCTGCTTATAATAATTCCAATCTTCATTGCCTCGAGAACGCTTAAACTTTTGCAGCGCTTTATTTCGCAATTTTATTAAAAATTTTAGATTATCAGTCAACCACGGAGCAGGTAATGTTGTAAACCTTGAAGTTCTATATGGTGCATTTAAATTTAAAATAACAAGTAGATTCTCATTTAAGAACTGTACTTTTTCGTCAATCGTTTGATAATCGAAAATATTTCTCCATGGGATTGATTGCAACTCATTATAAAATGTATCATAATCAATATTTTTATAATCTCTATGTGTGCGTAACCTGGCTGTGGATTTGTTAATTTCGGTTCTAAAAGTACAATAAATAAGGTGATGATCAGAAATATTATCTACATTAACTATACCTTTGTCAACTATAGCCTCTGAGTTAGTCGTAATAATATGATCTATTAACGAGCTAGTAGTTAAAGTAACTCTTGTAGGTTCATCAATTATTTGCGTAAGCGCTGCATCGTCTAGATAGGATAACATATGTTTTGTTGAAGGAGCCTCAAAATTTAATAAATCAATATTGAAGTCCCCAAGACAAAAAATATGATCAACAATAGGCATAATCGAAGCAATCGAAGTATCGAAAGAATCGAAAAACCTAATATGATAGTTATCAGCCTTGTTATCGGGTTTATAGATTACACCAAAGGCAACACACTTTCTTCTCAATTTAACACGTATCCAAAGTTGTTCAATAGTGTTATCAGTTTCAATTAATGTGAAATTAAGGTTAGACTTAATATAAAAGCATATACCTCCCCCTCTACCTACCCGATCGCGGCGAACTAGCATATAATTTTCAATAGAAATATGATTGGAAGAAACTTGCAAAGATAACCAGGTTTCAGAAACAGCAAGGATATCATATTTAGCGGTCAACAAGTGCTCTTTTAATTCGCTAAATTTTGGAACAAGAGATCTTACATTAATATGTGCACATTTGAAATTATACATTTAATAAATTATATTTATAGTTAAGTGAAATGAAGGTGGGCACCTAAGTGTAAACAGCTGAACTGCAAAGTCTAAAATAATGTTATATATTTATAGGAAAGAGGAAAAAAAAACAAAACAAAACAAAAAAGTAGTATTAATAAGTAACAGAAATTAATAAGTAATGAATTTCAATTTCAAATGAGTAATATTAAGTAGTTAAATACTTCATATTAAAATACGCTACGGATTTACGGAATAAGCAAGGGACTGATATCACCTACACCAGTTTTGAGAGTTCATATTCAGTTTTAATCGCATGTTTCTTGTTGCCATATTTAATCCAAATCATACCGTCCATTGTCCAAACATTTTCCCTTTTAAATTTTTCTTGTGCCGTTTTGTAAACTTCAAGTCTAGGTTTGATTAGGTCCTCGGTAATGCGTATGCCCGTGCCTCGCAGTAGCTTTTTGTTAGAAAATACTGTTCGGCGGTCACGATAGCTTAAAAACTTCACTATAATATGACGTCCTTTGCCATAATCTTTTCCTACACGGTGAGACCGATCAATGCAGTTAACGCTAATATCCAAATTTAGTTTCTGTTTACATAGGTCGAGGATCAGCTTATCAGTATCTTCATTTTGTTGTTGTGGTATTCCAAAGATTCGCAAATTATTGCGTCGACTATACTGTTGCAAATCTTTAATATCGGACTTCAACTGCTCGTTTTCTCTAACAATCTGCTCACTTTGCAAAATTAAAACGTTGGACTGCTGTTGCAATTCTTTTATAAGTTCATTTTGCTCATTAAATACTTTTTGTAAATTATCCTCTACAACTATGGCGACATGGACTACCCTATATATTTTTGCATATTCTTTTTCTAAATATATAAAATACTTGCTACTTACCTTTTTAAACATTTATTTTATAACAGCTGTAAGTTTATTTCGTTTTATTGTTCAACATGGCACTCCAGATTAACAAAATTCATCTTATACTATTTTAGAAACAGCAATAAGAAAAAATACAAGTTTATGTCATATCTTCAAAACCATTCTTTTTACAAAAAAACTTGGGACACCATTGGATTCCTTTAAAAAAAGTGCCCTAAGAATGTTTTTACAGAAACAAAAAATATTCATAAATAAATAAGTTGCGGGGGTGGGTCAAAAATGCACAAAATTGAAAACCACCCTATATCTTCTAAACAGTTCAAGATATCGATGTGCGGTTTTCGGCATTCACTTTCTCACAAAAATCGAGCTCGTAACATGTAGGTTAGTTTTTTTCTAGCTCCTCTAGAAATTGGTGTTTCCTATCAAAAGTGTCCAATTTGGACCACCCTGTACATAATGCCATTCCGATACATATTAAATCAGACAAAAATGGTGAACTTTCGAGTGAAAATAAAAAGAAACAAATACCAAGCACCATCTGAAGAACTTGTAGTTACAAAGGAGGTAATTTCAATAGTTTACGGCAAAGGAAGGATACCTTGGAAGAGCTTTGAATGTGAGCCATCTAATTCAAATTCAAGTATTGACATTTCGACTGTATACAATACACATAGTTATTCACTAGCACAGGTAGGTAAGTTAACTCAGTGGTTGTTTAAGTAGAACATTCCGCCTGGCAATTTGAACAACTCTTGACCCAAGATTCAAGTTCATGCACTTCAAAGATGCCGTCGCTAAATCAATGGTAATTAGTTACTTAAATAAATATGTACGGGAATTTAACGTACCTACAATCAACACGTCTGATGAGTCTGATAAAGAAGATTCGGAATTTGACATCTGGAAATACCACAAGCAGTTGATACACAAAAACGTGAAAAATAAGTCACCAACATCTATTGGAATTGGAACCATCAGCGAAACAGAGGTTAAGATGTACGTACAATCTGGGCCAAATGTTTTTGCCAGGATTGACTAGTATCCTGGAGGATAGACAACACCGAAATAGTTTAAGAGGTTGCATATAAGTTAAGAGCTATAAAACTGTGGTTGAATTATTCACCTTCATTGCAGTTTATTTTTTTATATCTTATTTCAACACTTAGTTACGGTAATCCTGTGAAATTAATAATAAATAATATAAAAATAAATTAGACATTACTTTATACAGGGTATATTAAAAATGGCGCATAATAATTATATCACGCGATTCTACGCCAAAATGCAAAATCTTTGCTGTTCATAATTTTTGAAACTGGCTGCAACGCTGCATATTAAGGTGCGTACTGACTTGCAACAAAACACTCCGAACGAACCGCGCGCGCACGAAAGAATTCGCCTAGTGAGTACGTGTTTTAACTCCGCGCCGAACGCGCAAAACATTTTCCGAGTCTTGTCGGTAAATAACAAATGCACAAAAGAAATGTTTGTTCGGTTCGGCCGTACTGAGTACGTGTTTGCACTGTTTGTCCTGTTCGTCTCGTCCGTTGCAGCAGCAAGGTGTTATTAAAATATTTTAAATATGTAACTAAGTAGTTCAGAGTTTCGTATTTTAAACCATTTAATAATTATTTGGTATAAATGGAGTGAAGTCGTGATACTTCCATGTTATTAATAGATAGACCAATTTGAAAAATTTCCCGAACTATGGAATCCGAAACATGGTTCTTATTATAATAAAATAAAAAAACATGACGCTTGGGGTGTCCTAGCGGATTGGTTAGTAACTCAAAATCATCCGCTGACATTCTTGTAAAGTTTTTGATATGTATCGAGTCTAAATCATTTAAAACCGATACATTACTCCGCGTAGCAAATAATTTTCTAATCCACATTCTCTTTTCCCACTTTTTCCAGTTTTCATTTTCAAATAATAAGGCGGTAAAAACGAAAAATGCACCAGCTGCTACAACCCCGTTGTCCATTTTCAGACTGGAGTTTAACTGGGAACAGGCCGAACACAACATGCACTTCAAACATCGCGATCATTTGCACAAAATGTTTGTTCTGTATGTTCGTGCGCGCGCGGTTCGTTCTGTTTGTTCGTAGTGTATTGTTGCAAGTCAGTACGTACCTTTAGCTAGAGTGATTTTTAGATCTTAATTAAAATCAAGGACAATTAAATGAGCACAATTTTAAATTAATAATAAGTATTCAAAAACTAAATTGCACATTAAGATATGTATTTAACTGGCAACAGTTTAAAATTGCAAAATATTAAAGGCAGGAATGTTAATCCTCTGAATAGTCGAAATAAATCACACTTTTTACGTCTACAGGCTTTGTAAATTTTAAACAAATTCCCTGGACGGTTGAAAAGAAGCTACATATAGACAAAGCTTCTTTAGTTAATAGCTTTTTCTTGTAATGAAAGCTTATCTTTACCCCATAGGGTAAGTATTAACGACTGGAAAATTCTGATGATATTAAACCTATGTAAAGTAGATATTTGGGAAAGCAATTTTTACGTCCCTACAATATACCGTTTTTGCGGCATTCTTTGATGTCGAAAGTACGGCTGACAGAAACCGAAACACAAAAGTTCGCCAGATGCTTTTCATTTTATGATGTGCCAATTTAGCAGGAACCCTGATGACGCGAACTTTGGAAGAATTTGAGCGGGGGTAGGCAAAATTTGGATTTAAATTCATTTCTGCAAGTGCAAACGATTGTTATTGTCTTACTACATTTTTTGAATGAATTATGGATAACGAAATTATTGCAGTTTTAATTTCCGAATGTGTTACTCAGGTTAGTGAGGTAGATTTTAGACAAAACTCTAATGTAGCTTCATATATTTCAAAAAATTTGGGTTTTAAATGTATAGTATATTCGCTACCACATTGGGATTCAAGGACAAGTCCGCTTGAAGCCACACTCAAGAGTTTAGAGATTACAGAGCTTGTTCCAGCGGTTCTGAACATACGGCATTGTTAATATTAATACTGTAACGCCTAATATTTATTTATTTTAGCGAGTTTCCGGTACCCTATGCATAAACTCCAGTCCCAATGTGGTAGCGAATATACTATAACAAACAGTTTATTGGGCGCCTTCGGCTTAAATGGAAAAATAATAGTGGCGGCATACAAAAAACATGGTTGATAAATTATTAAATTCAGTTACTGTCACAACTGACAAAATTAAAGACATTAAGATTACAAGCGATAAGCATCATTCCATACCTTCGTCTACAGATGTGGAATTCTTGGATGATTTTTATTTTGATTTCGAAAAGTCGTCTCCGCGTCGTCCAGAGGTGGAAAATGATAGGTCGTATTTATCAGCAAGTCGTTCTTCGTAGTCTCTCTTGCTAATCCAACAACATCTTTGCCTACAGATGTGGAATTTAAGGATGATTTTTATTTTGATTTAAAAAAAAGTCATTTCCCCGTCGTCCAGATGCGGAAAATGACAGGTGGTATTTTTCAGCAAGTCGTTCTCCCACAGTCAGAGCCGGATCTAGGCACAGGCAAACCTAGGCAATTGCCTAGGGGCGTCAATCAAAGTGGGGCGTTTCATAAATCAAACTTATTTAAACCAAATTCCTAAAATAGATACAAACCGTACTGAAATGACATACGCATAGAAAACTTTCGTCAAAAATTTGCGGGAGTTTCACTACTGCCGTACAGATGGAGACGGCGGCGCACGGGCGCACCCGTGCACTATACGCATGACCGAGCACCAGACAGAATGACAGGTGAGCTGGTGAGGTGTGACTGACATCGTGTGAGGATTGCGTTTTTCTTTAATAATATAATCATATTCTAACTTAGCGAGATTTTACGAATCACTGTGTTTATAGTTTTAATAGATTTGACTTGTACAGGGGCGGTAAGTGCGATTTTTAAAAATTATAATTACTTAAAGTTTACCTACTATTTTTTGAATTTAGAAGAATGGATGTTCATAAGAGAAAAAGTGGGTGTGAAAATAGAAAATTAGCGAAAGAAAAACAAAAAAAATTACGAATTTTAATCGAGAAAACAAGTAAATTAAATAGTTTTCTAATAAAAAAATCTGAACCTATAGACAACATAACCGCTATTGCTCCAAAAGATGTAAGTATCAATAATGATGAAATTATAACAGATGTACCTCCTATATCACTACCTCAAACAACATTAAATAGTAATGCAGAGCCAGAGCCATTAGAATGTCAGAGTGATATTCAAATCACTTCTGACCCTGCCACGTGGAAACGGTGCGATTATTTTACGTTGCACTTTTTAAGCAACCACGGTATTGTTCAAAGTATCCCTAACGACTTTTCGTCGACAAAAAAGGTTTATTCAGAAAAAATAACTAGATATTTAACCGAAAATATTTTTCGAAGAAAATTAATAAATGGAGAATTGATTCGACGCACATATCTGATCTATTCCGAAAGTAAAAAATCTATCTACTGCGCACCATGTCGATTATTGAGTTACTGTGGATCAACACTGCACATCGGGATATTCAGATTGGAAAAACATGGGCGAAGCACTTCATCTACATGAAAATTCTCTACAACATAAACAATTGGAAACTGCTTTGAAGGAACGATTGTCAAATAAGAATTCAAATTTAGACGAAATGTTACATGTTGAAATTCAAAAGGAAAAAAAATACTGGGTTGAGGTACTCAAGCGGGTTGTGTCTATTGTTAAAAAACTTACAAGCAGAACATTGCCGCTAAGAGGTGATTCAGAAATTTTAGGCCAAAATAACAATGGTAATTTTTTGATGGCTGTGGAGTTAGTAGATGAATTCGATCCATTTTTAGCGGCTCATGTTGTGAAACATGGAAATCCGGGAAAAGGTGGAACTTCGTACTTATCGTCAACAATTTATGAAGAAATTGTAGTCTTAATGGGCGAAAAAGTAAAATCACGGATCATTAATGATCTAAAAAAAGCAAAATATTATTCCATTAGCGTAGATTCCACTCCAGATATATCCCACTGCGATCAACTTTCATTTATTGTAAGATATGTAACAGATGGAGTTCCCGAAGAACATTTTTTGTCCTATTTAGAAAATGTTGGTCATAAATCTGAAGACATGGAGAAAACCATAATAAAGTACTTATCTGATAATGACATTGATATTAAAAATATGAGAGGACAATCGTATGATAATGCTAGAAACATGTCTGGTGTATATTCTGGACTGCAAGTTCGGATTAAAAAGCATAACGAACTAGCATTATACATTCCTTGTGCTGCACACTCCTTAAATTTAATAGGAGTGTGTGCAGCAGATTGTTGTCAAAATGCAACATCATTTTTCAACTTTTTACAAGAATTGTATAATTTCTTTTCTTCATCAACAGCACGCTGGTCTGTGTTAAATGAATGTTTAAACGGACGTTCCGTCAAAAAACTTTGCGACACTAGGTGGGCTTGTCGTTATGATGCGTGTAAGGCTTTACATGATAACTGGGAAAGCATTTCTAAAGCTTTGGTACAAATTTCTGAAGATGAAAAAATGCAGCCGCAAGTCAGAAGTCAAGCAAAAAATATTAATAATCAAATGAGCCGTCTTGAATACGCTTTCATGATGATTTTTTGGAAATCAGTATTGGAACGTTTCAATGCTGTTAGTATAAAACTGCAAACAGTGGAAATTGATTTATTAACTGTTGCCGAACAGTATAAATCTTTAATTTTATTTGTAAATTCATCAGATTTGTACAATGTCTATGAATCTAAGGCCAAAGTAATATCGTTTGCAAAGGAATTTGAAAAGAAACGAGGAAGAAAACGAAAGCAGTTTTATGATGAAGTTTCTGACGAATCACAAATAAATATCATTCAAGATTTTAAAACTCAAACTTTCGAAGCAATAATTGCGTGTCTTCATACTGAATTAACAAAAAGGATTGAGGCATATGAGTTAATTTATGAAAAATCTATTTTTTGAAAAAATTAACCAAGTACTCAGCAGAGAAGATTTACGAAAATGCAAAATTTTTGTATGAGATTTACATAAATGATTTAGATGAATGTTTTATGGAAGAATGCGTTCACTTCAGCTCGTATTTAAAATCTAATGATATAGAAGACTACTCCATGTTACAACTTGGCAAATTGATTATTGATAAAAACATAGAAACAATATTTCCAAATATTTATATTATCTTAAGAATATACCTATGCACGCATTAAGTAATGCCTCTGCAGAACGAAGTTTTTCATTATTAAAAAAATTAAAAACTTATTTAAGAGCTATAATTAAACAACATCGACTAAACGCATTAGCAACACTATCGATTGAAAGTAATTTGACATCAGATATTAACTATAGCGATGTTATAAATGATTTTGCTGAAAAAAAAGCTAGGCGCAAACTATAAATATATTTGTGTAATAATATACATGTAGCATGTAGGTACCTAAGTTTTTGTTTGTAATTTTTTTTGTAATAATATAAATATATTTATTTGAATTTATTATAACAAATATTACTTTCTCGTACCTTTTTTAATTTTTTTCTACCACTTGGGGGGGGGGGGGGGGGGCGTATTAATATTTTCTGCCTAGGGGCAAAATTAAGCCAAATCCGGGACTGCCCACAGTCTCTCTTGCTAGTCCAACACCATCCGTTTCTTCAGAAATATCAAGATATTTCTCCCCCGTTTCATCTACAAATATCAATCTTTCTCCCATTTATTTGGAAGAAGAAGTTTCTCGTCGTTCATCGACACAACAAACAAGCGTTACAACAAATAATCCTGAAAGTTTTCCATTTAGTCTTGCCACTCCAAAACGGCACCCTCCTCGAAAATCTTTGCCGTATCCGCTGCTTTTAACACATTTTACAACTCCAGGTCATTTTTCTTTTGTGGGTGATTTATACTATGATTCTTTTCATGGAGACATGAAGCAAAAGTTTATAGGGGAAAGGCGTGTAATTTGGACCTGTGTGTAACTTGGACCAGGTGTTTTTTTGACAAATGTGATACTTGTGGTGACATCTAAGTAAATCAGTCAAATCATTAGAGTATTAGTAACAAAGTAACCTATTTTTGTTCGCACCTAGTTCCTAGTTTAGTCGGTATGCAGACTTAATCCTAATGACGCGGTTGTGTTATAATTTTATGTGCTTGTTTATGAAGTATTTTAAGCAAGTAAGTACATATTTTTAAAAATTAGCTTAGGCACAATTTAATTCATATAACTAGGAGTACTTAACATAAATTACATAAGTTTTTAGTTGCTAAATAAAAAAATATATTGTAAGGTTCTGTATGGATGCAAATCGTGTAATTCGGTCCGAATCTAGACCTAGACGTGTAATTTGGTCTAGTCCAAATTACACACCCTAACCGTATCAAATCTTTTATAGGTAGAAATGAGAGAAAAGCTATGTATCTTACAGTTTACTTTTGTACACGTTATCTTTTATGTTAGAAATAAAGTACTGCTTAAAATATGCGAATTATTTAATGCTCCATTTTACACACAAAGTAGGACCATATTACACGTCAATGGTCCAAATTACACGACATGGCCCAGAAAGAAAAAAAAAGTTTATAGCTTGTCCTTCAAAGGTTAAAAATATATACAATGAAGAAAGCGTTCAGGTAACTGTCTATGACCTGTGTTCATAAAACCACCAATTTCTGTAAGTTCTACGATGATTTATTGCTATTTCTCCTTAAGTGGTCCAAATTCCACGCCTTTCCCCTACAATTAAAATTTTTTTGCGTTCTTTCTTTTCGAGGTCTTAGATTCCGTAGAAATAATTTAAGATTTGTTGATTATGCTCAGTGTAAGTACCCAGGATGCAGAAAATTCAAATTTAAATGTCGCATAGAGAATAAAAGTTGCATAAATGTTTGCGTGTCCTGTAGTTCAGATAAGGTTAATCATCGTGGCGATGCGGAATATTATCAATTATGTGGACAAGAAAGGGATACATTGAAAAGGTTGTTGCGTCATCAGAAACCTAAGTCTTTACAATTAGATTTTATAGGAAATTTAAACAGGGAGGCAGCATCAAATGGCAACTTTCAAAATGTGAGGACGTTGGAAGTTTTTCAGAAAGCAAAATCCGAAGTACTAGCTGCTAACGACTTTTCTGTCGATGACTTTAGTGACCTAGTAAAAAAAAATTGAGGAAGATAAACGGGATTCCAGCAGCCAGTATATTCAACAAGTTGGCCTTCCTTTAAGGGTTTATTTATATTCATCAACCAAATTTCTCTTATACATACAGGGTGTCCCCGGATGGGGTTGCGCACTCTTGTAAACTTTTTTATTTTGGAGTTTTCGGCAAAATGTTATTCTTCATAAAAAGTTTTGCTTGGCCTGAAACTTATTTTTAGCCTACTTTCGATTTTTTAAAATCAAGTAGGCCTTTACAGTTGAGCAAAAACTATTTTCATTTTAGGTAAAGTACCTTTTCTGTTCACAGTATGCCTAAACGTTGTTAAGAAAAGTTGTTCAGAATGAGAAGTTATGGCCATATGCAAATTTTCAGGATGATAGTCCTACTTTGATAAATTTCTTCATTTTTCAATTTCGTTTCAGGTGAAGTACTTTTTCTGTTGATAATACGCCATTATTTTACTAAGAAAAATTCCTTAGAACGAAAATTTATGCTAATTTTAAATTTGAGGATAATAGCATATCAAATGTTTTTTATCACAATGAGACTACTCCAAATTCAAGAGCTGTGCCTGATAATGCAAGTCGAAAACCTAGTTGCTCTTTTCGATAGCAACTGTCAAACAAAATCACTTTCTGCGACAGTAAAGTTGTCTATGTTAAACTTTCGTTTAACATAGACAAATGTTTTGTAATGACTTATAGTAGAAGACTGGATAAAATACCTTACAATTATGCTATTAATAATACAGGGTGTCTCACTATATTTTGACTGATTTTACAAGCTTATATTTTCTAAATGGGATGAAGTATTAAGGTGCGGTTTTCACCAATGAGTTTTACATGAGCCCAAGTTTTTTTTATGGTTTTTACGAATATGCTATTCCTTCTTTAAAAACCGAAATAAAAATGGCATTATTTGGCAGACCAGATACTTCATTTTTTTTAAATGCAACCCTATACTAATTTGTAGAAATAAGAATAGGCGCATATTTTAGCGTTCAAACGATATTTTAAAAATTAAAATCGGATGAGAAATGACCGAGATAAACGCTTATGAAGATACTACTGTATGAAGTATCTGGTCTGCCAAATAATGCCATTTTTATTTCGGCTTTTAAAGAAGGATGAGCATATTCGTAAAAACCATAAAAAAAACTTGGGCTCATGTAAAACTCATTGGTGAAAACCGCACCTTAATACTTCATCCCATTTAGAAAATATAAGCTTGTAAAATCAGTCAAAATATAGTGAGACACCCTGTATAATTTTACCTAAAAAAAATGAAATGAAAGATTTGGGAATCACATTTGAAAGTAATTTAACCTTTAATAAACACATTGAACAAAAAATTAATGATTGTTACAGACTACTGGGATGTTTGATTAGAACTTCTAAAGAATTTCGAAATACTGACACTCTCAAAGTGATTTTCAATTCATTAATTGTAACAAAATTAGAGTACGCTTCAATTATTTGGAACCCTATGTATACCTACCAAAGGCTACGTATTGAACGTGTTCAAAAAAAAATTCTAAGGTACTGTTACTATAGACAGCATGGAGAAAAATACGAAGGCGGCTATGAGAATTTGCTAATCACGTTTAAAACTATATCACTTGAACACAGAAGGTATCAACATGATATGCTATTTTTATATAAGATTGTTCATAATATAATTGACGATCCAAACATCCTAAAAGAATTAAACTTCTATGTCCCCCAATTTAATTCAAGGAAAGTATTAACATTTAGATGTCAAAATACAAAAACAAACTATCGGCTTAACTCTCCAATTATTAGAATATGTAAAAACTTTAATAAAATCTCTAATGATCTAGACATATTTAATATAACAATTCAAAAGTTCAAATTACAATTTCAAATTTAATCAGATAATACGAGGAGTGCGTACAACTGCAGCTTTATCTTCTCTGTATCTAAATATATGTATGTATTCTGTAATTGTTATAATTTGTATTAATTTCTCCGGTCATTTATTCATTCATTATTCATTCATTCATTCATTTATGTTTACTTATTTGTTTATTATTACGTTATTAATATTATTATTATTTTGCTATGTGTAGCATTCTGTAATTGGGCCTGGGGCCTGTAGAATGTGAAATACAATTATTATTATTATTATCTTATGTACCATCACACACGTCAAAAATGTTAACGTTAGATCAGCGTATCTACTTAGTAAAGTGTTATGGCATTGGAAATGTCAGCTACCAATATGCAATACAACTATTTCACCAAAAATATCCAGACGTGCGTATAACCAGGCAAGCAGCAACAAAACTTATCAAAAAATTTGATAGAACTGGCGATGTGAAGGACACCAAGAGACTACCACGACAATACAATGACGAAGAGGACGCTGACACACTAGTAATTCTTAATTCAGTTCAAGAAGCACCAAAATTATCACTGCGAAAAAGGTCAGAGAATTTGAGAATAAGTAAGTCACACATTCAGAGAATTTTAGTTAAAAATAATTTTCATCCGTTCAAACCCAAGTTTGTCCATAAGCTAGAAGACGGAGATGGTGACCATCGATTAGAATTCTGTCTACTCATGGGAGAAAGAATAATGGACCATAGATTTTTCTATCAAAATATTCTGTTCAGTGACGAACCTTTTCGACCAATGGCGTTGTGTCAACGCAAAATTGTAGATTTTGGGCTCAGAATAATCCAAATTTTCGTATCAGAACCCGGAGTCAGCGTTTCAGAAAAGTAAACGTTTGGTGCGGAATGCTCTACAATAGAATCATTGGCCCTATTTTTTGAATACTTTAAACCAAAATACATACTTGGAGATTTTGGAAAACTTTGTTATGACCGAATTAGAAGAGGAGAGTTTAGAGTTCAGAGGAAAGCTATTCCTTCAACAAGACGGATGTCCTGCACATTCCACACTTAGAGTTAGAGCCTGGTTAAATGAGCATTTTCCTAATCGGTGGATTGGACGCTTTGGTCCACTAAAGTGGCCGGCGAGATCTCCAGACCTCACCCCACTGGACTTTTTCTTATGGGGCTACCTAAAGGAAAAGGTTTACGCAAACGAATTAGAAGACGATTTGGAAAATTTAAAACAAAAAATCGTAGAAGCTGTTGCTAGTGTGAATGAAGAAATGCTTTCATCGACCTACCTAGAATTTAGAAGACGAATAGAAGAATGTGTACTAAGAGGAGGATATTACGTGGAATAATTTCAATGTTTAGAATTTAATTTGCTTTTTGTTATGTTGTATTAAAGAATAAAATGTCCTAGATATGAAGTATGCAGTTACTGCAATTGTTTACTACAGTTCGTTCTATTTTTCCATTAAATCATGCGAAGTTTACGCAATTTTATAATATCGTTCAAATAGCAGTACTTGACCTACCGTACTTTGATAATAATCAATATGGCGTCGACAATAGCAGAAAGATCTTTATTATTAATTTTGCGACGAAAATTTACATAACTCAATAACTTTTCGAATTTTATCAAAGTAGGACTATCATCCTGAAAATTTGCATATGGCCATAACTTCTCATTCTGAACAACTTTTCACAACATTTAGGCATACTGTGAACAGAAAAGGTACTTTACCTAAAATGAAAATAGTTTTTGCTCAACTGTAAAGGCCTACTTGATTTTAAAAAATCGAAAGTAGGCTAAAAATAAGTTTCAGGCGAAGCAAAACTTTTTATGAAGAATAACATTTTGCCGAAAACTCCAAAATAAAAAAGTTTACAAGTGTGCGCAACCCCATCCGGGGACACCCTGTATATAAAAGAAAAATCATAAATTACTTTATATTTTGATGCCACTGGGTCTCTAGTAAGAGATTTAAATTTTAATCGACAAGGTAAACGGATTTATTATTATGCCGGGGTTGTTCATCTGAATTCAACAATTCTACCAATTCTGGAGCTAATCACAAATACCCACAGCTGCGATTCCCTGACTTCATTTTTATGCAGCTTTCAGTATTTTGTAGAAAAGTAGAAATATAAATGGCCCGCTAATTTTAAAATTTTAGTAATCGATTGGAGCTGGGTTCTGATTAATTCAATAATGAAGAAAGACGATACGGAGGTTAGTGGTTTAATTTTCATCCACATTTGTTGTGCTCATTTTATGCACAAGATATCCAGACGTCTGAATAAGGAGCGAATGGAGAAAAGAGTGAAAGCAGTTGTATTAGATGCAGTGGGTTGTTTGGTAGCTTGTAAAACGTTTCCAGAACTGGATGAATGCTATCATCATTTCCTAACGATTTTATTAAGCCCCAGGTATTCACCCGCTGTGTCTAAAGTTGTAGAATGCATGTCCGAATCAAAATATGAGGAAATTGAAAATACAAATGAATTCGATGACGACCTTGATGTCATGCAGTGTTTATATACTGCACGAGATACCTTATTTTTTAGACACTTTCAGAAGATATATTCACGTGTTGTATGAAACATTAAATGCGAACACACCGAGTGTGAAAAAGAGAATCCTTTCTATTTTCCTAAATTTGCGGCAATTTTTTTAGAACGTTATATGCCTTATGTCCCTATGTGGTCGGGTTTACTGTTAGATTCCGAAACACCTCGCGTATCAAATTCTGTGGTAGAAAACTGGTTCAATCAGGTAAAGCACGACATAGCCGAAAATCAAGTTAAAGATAAAATTGGGAGATTTATATCTAAATTACAAAAGCGAACTCAAAATTTATGCATTGAAGCTGAACTAATGCGTGGTAAAAAACAAACGAAAAAGAAACATTTGGCCATTTCTAATAACAATAACGTAACGGGAACTGTCAATACAACGATTTCGGAATCTTACAATGCTCTTGCCGAAGAGAGATGGAAAAAACGGCTTGCTCCGGAATCAAAAACACATTTCGAATCACATTTAAAAAAATTAAAACTTCAACAAGACACATCAACTCAAAAAAAAAAAACAAAACATAATACACGTGACCTACTTCCACGTTCCAAACTGTCGCCCATTAAACAACAACCACAGCAATCTCCAACACCTAAATTATTATCGTCACTTAACAATTCAAAAGTTTTTCAGAGCAGTCGTTCTTATTCTCTCGTCGAGGGAGTTCGTCTTCATGGGGAGGCTATGACAAATGGTATTTTTGGAAATCCCTCATATTTCGATACCAAATTAAGGCAACAGTATGTAGTTGGTGTGTATGAAAGTACTCCTGGTTTGCGAGAAGTAATTTTGTATGGAGAAGACTACGTAACTCTTTTTCGTCAGGAATGGTTGAGTGGTAACGCTATAGATGCATGTATTTCTTCGGTATGTACTAAATCATTTGACCCTACCATCCTTTACATTCCAACAGATTTGTCTTATTATCTTCTACGCCATGTCGATAGGCCCGTTGAAAAGGCGTTTCCACTTAATAATATTAATCTATCTGAGGTGATCAAATTAATAATTCCCTATCTTGTAAATCAGAATCACTGGAGAGTACTCATCATTGACGTATTGAAACAGCAGTTTCTTGTATATGACTCTACTGGTTGCACTGGTGAGCAGACAGCAGAAAAGTATAAAAAGTCAATATCAAAATACCTAGAAGAACGAGTAAATTTATACGAAGCGAATGGATTTTATATAATTGATAATTTTAGCATTAAAATTTGTTCAAGACCTATGCAAAATGATGGGTACAATTGCGGTGTACATATAATTCATTTTATCTTCAATTTAATAAATTCTGGTTTCACTTTTTCGCCTTGCGATCCCGATAACTTCAGCAAGTATTTGCAGGTCTTTGTTTTAGAGCAGTCTAAATACAGGGTGATCGTATTACATTGACCTTGCCGCTCTATTGTAATGACTTGCTCAATTACGGTTTGCCGCTTCATAGTTCAGTTTTTAAGTTGGCAGCGCCGCTGCCTTGAAAATGCAGTCAAACATAAACAAATTAGCATAACCTCAAAATTAACAATAAAGGAAATTTATTTCACACCCATTTGAAATAATTAAAACATTAATTTAATGCTTTATTAATTTTTGTTACAGAAGTTGTTCAAAATGTTCACCGCTTACCTCTAAACATAAATTAATTCTACGCTTTAAATTATCAAAAATATTGTGTAACATTTGTTCGCTAATATTGTTGACTTCTTGAACAATCGCTTCTTGCAGTTCTTCTAGCGTATGTATCCTATTTCGGAAAGAAAGTAAGGTCCAGTCTATCATCACGGTTGAGGTTAGCATTAAACCATTCGCAAAATTCTACACGTCGTTGAAAATCGGGAGTGACAGGTACCGTACGACAAACCTAAAAAAGCAATACATAGGTAATAAAAACTCGTTACAGTGACTTATAACTAAATTACCTGTTTGCGCACAGTTTCCGCAAAGATTTATGCGGACTAACATCTAATCGTTCCCGCACATTCGCCAAAACTTCTTCTGTTAAAACAGTTGGCCTGCCAGTAGGGTGCTTCTTAGTTACAGTGCCAGTCTCTCGAAAACGATTAACAATTCTATTTACATGTCTTGCGAAAACATCTTCGTCGAACTCAAATTTTGGAAATTTTATACGAAACTGTGCTATGCAAGAAATAATCGAATATTTCCACTCCCCGTTGGTTTCTTCGCCTGTTCGGAAATAAGATTCAACCATAAATCTTTCCTGCTGTTAGAAATTGGCATTTTGTAGAAAGTTAACCTAACAAAAATTGGAATATATTTACCGCTGTAAATTGGAATTACATGCAAAACTTACGAGTCAAGGATATTCCTGGAACTGGTAGTCGTGAAAACGACTGTTTTGTAAAGAGTAAGAGGCTTCAAAATGCAAAAACGGCGAAAATAAACTAACACAAGCAACTCGAAATGACAACCAACCAACCACAAAATTTTACTACTAAACCAGAACAAGTGTAGAGCGGCAAAACACCATTTTTTCTGAATTCAGCACCTCCACGCTATAAAGCGGCAAGGTCAATGATTTACGATCAGTCTGTATATGGCGGACAGGTGTCTTTTGTGTGGAAAAGGGGATGATAGAGAAATTACGTACGACTGAATAGAATGTTCTAACTGCAACAGATGGATTTACGTAAGTGGTTGTTTAGATCAAAAATTAAATGATATTCAAGAAGACTCTTTTACATTTACTTGCATTTTATGTGAAAATCAAAAGTAGCACTTAGAAAAACATATTATGAAGGGAAAATACTACGGTCTTAGAATGTAAGTCGGGATGTGGTTACTTTTAGTACACGCAAGTTTATATTTAAGTTTCCACACGTTCGCGGTTTTAGCATGTAAGTAGGAATGTGGTTACTTTTGGTAGACGCAAGTTTATATTTAAATTTCCACACGTTCGCGGTTTTAGCATGTAATTAGGGATGTACAAATTTCATCTTTCCTTCTCAATGTGAGAGTAACTGCTAAATTAAATTGAAAAAACTACTAAAATCTACCTTACAAAAACACCTAAAAATACAGGTAGGTGCATTACAGTAACTACAAAGTAATATTGTACTTGTATTATTTGCAACTACATTATTACTCTGTATTCAAATTACCATGGGTACAATATGGCTCAGAAATGTGACACCGAAAAACGCATACGTTTTGAAATGTAAACCTCAACAGAATAGTGCTGAGCTTTACTGCAATTTTCTTTGTCAGCAGTCCCAGGCGAAAACTTCCCATGCAAAATAAGAAGTTTAACGCGTCTAGCATAGTACCTCCTAATGAATTCGAAGACTTCCACGGTCAGTGTCAGTATTAACAAAACGTCTTCCGGATTGGGACCGTGTCATTTTGAGACAAAAGACTCAACGTTTCGCCCACTTTTATAAGGGGCGTCTTCAGGAGGAAAGGTAGCACTAAAAGAGCACGGTAACTCAACGTGTCAACCACGCCAGAGGCGAAACTCTTTTAGCAAGAGGCAGAAAGGTAACGGTAACTCAACTTGTCAACCAAGCCAGAGGCGAACCCCTTCTGAAAAGAAACAGCGGGAGCTCATTTATTCGGTAAGTATACAAGTAAACATAACAACTACGGTGATAAGGAAAGCTATGCAAACTAAAAAAATTGCTTAATCAAAGAATTGTAAGCCTAGGGGTTCTCTACAACAGTTGTTCCCAAAGCGTGTTCTGTGGAACCCTGGGGGTTCCACGAGTCAGGTGCCATATTATTAGCAAACTAATGTATAACTATTTTATTTTGTATTTTGCATACAGAGAATTTCACTTAAAATTCAACATACATTAATTTTATTTCCTTAGTTACCATAAGTAATTGTTAGGGTTGTGTTGATTTTACATGTAATAAAATTGTTTCACATAAAATGCAACATCAGTTGTCAAATTTGTCAAAGTTAGTTGTCAAAGGTTGAAAACATGTACACATACGAAGAAAGAATTCAAATTGTTACTTGGTATTTTTCAAATCAAAGCTTACGGTCAGTAGCCAATTTATTTGCGGAAACGTATCCAAACAGACATCCACAATTTCCAGAATTGTAAGCAAATTTAAAGCAAATGGTTGTGTTAAAACTGAGTATCAAAGAAGAAACCGTGTAAAATCTGCTCGTACACCTGAACGGACAAATCAGCTAGAAAACCTAGTACAGCAAAATCACCAAACATTCACTAAAACGCTTTCAGTGCAATTAGCTATCAGTAGGAGTAGCACTTTTAGGCTTTTAAAAGAGGAAAAATATCATTTTTATCATTTCCAAAATCATCAAGAGCTTAGAATCGGCAACAATGAAAAAAGAATTACGTTCTGTGAAATTCTTTTTGAGAAAATCAACAATGATGAGAACTTCCTCAACCACATTTTATTTACAGATGAGGCCACATTTTTTTTGTCAGGAGAAGTCAATTCTCAAAATGTGAGATACTGGAGCAGGAACAATCTCCACCTCTTCCACGAAAGTCACACCCAGTACCCCCCAGAAAGTGAATGTGTGGGCTGGATTGATAAGTGGTCATGTGATAGGTCCATTTTTTATTAATGGTAACCTAAACGGCGAACTATACTTAGAGTTACTGTAAAATCGAGTAATTCCAGCTCTACATGATTTAAATTTGGATTTAAATACTATATGGTTCCAACATGATGGGGCACCCGCTCACTATAGTCGACAAGTTAGGGAGTACTTAAATACTGTCTTTCCTCACAGGTGGATTGTTCGTGGAGCATAAATACAGTGGCCCCCGCGTTCCCCAGATTTGTCCCCCAATGATTTTTCTTATTGGGGTTATATGAAATCAAAAGTATTTACTGGTGAACTAGAAAATATTGACCAACTTAAAAGAAAAATAATGGAAGTTTCTCAAACGTTCACTCCACAGATGGTTAATTCTGTTTTATATAATTTTTATAACCGATTAGGTTACTGTTTGGCCGTTAATGGTGGTATTTTTCAGAATTTGTTGTAATTTTTAAATAAAAAGATTGTTTGTGATGTATGTTCTTATTGAATGTATGTTGCATTTTAAGTGAAACAATTTTCCCTAATGCATTAATAATTCATTGTTATTAAGGATCCTAGGCAACCTAAAATGTTGCACGTTATGTGAACTTCACTTAAAATTTGGTATCCTTGGTAATGCTCTTTCGTATGTTGCGCGTTATGTAAAATTCCCTATATATGTATATAACGTTATCATGCTAATAACTCCTTAGCAACGAGTTGTGTTAAGATACCTTTAACAGCACTAGTGCTGTAATAGTAATTTACGATACTAGTAACGTTATGAAGCATTTTACATTACGTGAGAAAAGTTTTTAATTCTCGAGTAATGTAAATAGCAAATAACGTTACACGTGTCGTAACACGGTTTATATCATCCTATAATAATTTTTTTCAAAAAATAAAAAAATATTTTCAGTGACAGTTCAATGACAATTCATAAATAAAGTACGTCTAGCGAATATACAACTCTAAGCGATTAAAATTCCTATGCAGTAGATGCAGGTGCGACGTGACTGAGGCATTAATCTGAAATATGCACTGCGCCGCTTTTCGTTTCCACCACCACTGCATTGTGTAATAATCTGGGACCATAATTCCGCCAATTACGTATCAACGAAAATAGGTCTCAACAATAGAGGATCTTTCTTGAGTGATCAAACCTATATTCGATATAATTATTGTATCGGTTTTTAGAACAAAATACCGTTGCTCGCAGTGAAAATCATACAGCTATATTTTAAACGAAATTTTATTGCAAATACAAACTTTACAAATAATGAAATCAAAAATAAAAAGTTATCATATAAGTAGCTTTGAATTATTTCAATCGTAGAACCGAATATAAACTTTAAATTCTATCGTTTACAATGAAAACGAAATTGATGAACTAAACCATTGAAAAAATGAATGTCACATTCAAAATCGTACACTTAAAATAATTAAAGTTTCACGACGCGATTTTCATTCTTATATCGCTTAATTATGTATTGAATTGTGAAAAACCGCGATTGATAATTTTTGAAATCTTTGTACGATTTTCCGTTTTTGAAGTGATGGTCGTGATGGATGACAAGTTCACGTTCGGCAACAGCTGTAGTTTGTCGCATTGTTTTAAACTTTTTCAATACGTACAATATAAATTCAAGTTAATTCTTTGAGAAGAGACTTTATTTTATTGTGGAAGTGGTCTAGTTGCAAGAAAAACAAAATTCAAACAAAATTCAATTATTGGACAAGCCGTCATTTGTCCTACCACAGGTGTACACAGGTGTGAGTAGTTGGATTCAGGTGTTCACATTGATAAAATTTAAAATAATAGAATACTTATACATTTACAATATTAAATATAAAATGAATGTTATATTTAATATTGCAAATGTATATTACATACTAAGAAATGCGATACTGAATTATTTTGTATTAATTTGTTATAAACAATTTGGCTTCGTTTTTGCTAAATTTGGGATAAAAAAATGCCTCGCCGTAGTTTAAATGTTGACGAGTTGATTTTAACCCTTAACCGGTATTGTTGGGTCAATATTGACCCATAGAAAATTTAATTTAAAATTTAAATAGACTTCCCAGGCCGTAGGACTCCCTGTATTCCCCCACCACTAGGCGTAGTTTCGGTAGATATCTCACACATTTAGGTGCAAATTGTACATCAAGGTATACACACGTGTCAGGTCATATTTGACCCAACCATACCAGTTGCGTGCTTAATTCAAGAATTCTAAGTTTTAAAAAATGTCGACGTATTTGGCAGAAAAAGAATTGGAAAAGATTCTGAACAATCTTAGTGATGACAGTGATAGTGATAATCCGCAAAATATCGATTTGAGCGTTGAAGAAAGTGATGGAGATCTGAGTAATGTGGAAAGCGAACACTCTGATCATGAAACTAATACGGAAGAAGAAGGTGACGATGTTAGTGATGATAGTGATTTATCAGTTGAGAATGAAGGTGGATACTTTTACGGTCGTAGGCGTAGCTATAAATTGTCTAAAGCACCTCCAGCAAGTTCCAGGACCAGAGCACAAAATATTGTATTACAATTACCTGGCTGTAAAGGAGCTGCTGCTAGAGAAAAACCGAATACACCATATACCGCTTGGTCTCTGCTAGTAACAGATGATATTTTAGATATAATACACACATCACAAAAGTCTAGGGATATATATTTTTTTATCGATATAAATCAATTTTGTTATTAAATATCTCTACCATTGATCAAGTATGCTAGTGCTAGTCTTTGGGCTAGCGATAGCAATTGTTTCAATAATAAACAAACAAATGCAAATGCTTAATTGTCAATTCAACTAAAAGTAAAGCAATTTCAGTGTTGTTAGGGAATAATTTAATCATCATTTACAGTTAATTTACGTTTATATTGGGGTGATTTAAGTTTTATTGGTGCTGTTATTATGGAAGGTAATCAACAACGACAACATTTAAGTTTAGCTGAAGTGAACAGAGCTGTAGGTATGCTAGAAGCTGGTCGAAGACAAGTTGACGTTGCAGCAGCTTTAAACACCTCTCAAAGTGTTATCAGCAGACTGTGGCGTAGATATAGGACATCCGGAGATCCTAGCGAACAACATCCAGGTCGTGGACGCATTACTACCGCAGTTCAAGATCGCTACTTAACATTGGAAGCTAGACGACGACCAATAATTATGGCTAAACAATTGCTTTCACAGCTTCAGACTACTCATAATGTAACTGTATGTTCTCAAACAATCAGAAATCGATTGCATGAAGCTAATCTCCACGCCCGACGTCCAATAAGAGCCCCACCAATTCGACATGGTAATCGAGCACGTAGAGTAGAACGGGCTGAAGAGCATATTCTGTGGACAGAAGAGCAATGGTCTAGGGTTTTGTTCACAGATGAATCTCGTTTTGGAATACACCCTGACAGCCGAAGAGTTAGAGTGTGGAGATGACCTGGTAACTTGGAAATGCTCAGATGTGTTCAAGATGTCCATTCTTATAAAGGAGGTACCGTAATGATGTGGGGTGGTATCTGCATTGGCGGAAAAACAGATCTCTGTTTTCTTGAGAGGTTTTTAAATGCCGATGGGTATCTAAATAGGGTACTGCGGCCTATAGTGCTTCCATTCGCAGGTGCTGTTGGACCTGAGTTCATTCTAATGCATGATAATGCCACCCCACACGTTGCAGGTACTGTTACCGAGTGGCTTGAAGACGAAAACATTTCTGTTTTACCATGGCCTGCGCAGTCCCCAGACTTAAACGTTATTGAGCACGTGTGGGACATGTTGGGAAGAAGCATTGAAAGTGAATTGGATGAAATTCATACTCGGATTCAGCTTCGTGATACCCTTGTAAGACACTGGCAACAGTTACCGCAAGATGCAATAGATAATTTAATTTTATCAATGCCTAGAAGATGCAGAGCCGTTTTGAACCAAAGAGTTTTTAATTAATGAATACTTTAAGTGCTGACACTTCAATTTCTTATGATTGTATAAAATCAACTTTTTTCTAATAAGTTTCATTAAAGCTTTTTCAACTTGTCTTCTTTTGTTTTAAATTAAATTTCTAATTTAGAATGTTGTAAAAGTATTGTGTTAATTTATTATATGCAGACCACCTAAAAAAAATCAAAATACTTGACAGTTTTGCATAAAAAAAAATATATCCCTAGACTTTTGTGATGTGTGTAATTGAGCCCACAAATAGAAAAATTACAGATTTGAGTGCAAATTATGGAGATACGGCTACGTTTGTCGGTCATATTGATAAAATTGAATTAAACGCTTTCTTGGGTTTAATTTATCTGACAGGTATTTTCAAATCCGCACATGAAGATACAGAAAGTTTATGGGCTACGGATGGTACTGGTCGAGACATATTTCGATTGACTATGTCACAAAAACGGTTTCTCTTTCTGTTAAGCGCTATACGGTTCGACAATCTTGATACGAGGGATCAGAGAAAAGCAGATGGAGATAAGTTGGCTGCTATTTCAGAAGTGTTTCAAACGTTCATTGAAAATTGCAAGAATAACTATAGTCCCCATATGTATACAACAGTAGATGAAATGCTGGTAGGATTCAGAGGAAGATGTACCTTTCGGGTATATATTAAAAGCAAACCACAACGGTATGGATTGAAAATTATGTGTTTGTGTGATGCAAAAACACACTACCTCGTCAATGCATTTGTATACTGTGGGAAGGACGCAAATGTTACAAATCCTAAAAAACTTGGTATCCCTACATTGAATGTCTTACAACTGATTGAACCCATTGCAAATAGTAACAGAAACGTAACCGGTGACAATTGGTTTACTTCTATCGAACTTTTAGAAGAGCTGAAGCAAAACGGGCTAACATATGTTGGTACCATTAAAAAAAATAAGAAAGAAGTACCGGAACAATTTTTACCAAATAGAAGCCGTGCTGTACAGTCTTCAGAATTTGGATTTACACGCGACAAAACCATTGTTTCGTTTGTTCCAACAAAAAATAGGTCTGTAAATTTAGTTTCAACCTTACATCATAATAGGTCAATCAATGATGAAACAAAAAAGCCTGAGATAATCGACTTCTATAACTCCACAAAAAGTGGGGTCGATTCCTTGGACCAGAAATGTGCAGTCTATACATGCAATCGAAGAACCAGGCGATGGCCACTTGCGATCTTTTATGCCATCTTGAACATAGCACGAGTAAACAGCCATGTTTTATTAATTTTTTCTGCGTTCAATTTAAAAATGAAAAGGAAGGCAAAAGCTTTGGGGATCACACTCATTGAAGAAAATCTGAGAAGACGTTATCTAAATCCGCACATACCACGAGAAATACGGCAGAAAATCAAACAACAGCTAAATATACAAGATGAGCCAGTAGTTCGTGATGAACCTCCAGCAAAGAGAAGAAGATGCGGACATTGTCCTAGCACAATAGACCGGAAGCATTCTACAGTATGTATGAAATGTAATAAAACAATCTGTAAACAACATTTGGTACAAACAAATTATTGTTATGACTGTAGTGTGTTGCCATAGTTGGTTTTAATACATAATCATGGGGATAATTACTCCGTGCAAAAAAATTTATTGTCGCGCAAAAAAAAAATTCGTCTAAAATTATGTTATTTGACAGTTTTCAGAAGTTAGTTTTAATAGTTAAGTTCTAGTTTTTTGTATACTACTAATTCAAATTACTTAAGTTTTGTTAGCTTATGTCGCATTCTTCTTAAATTTTTTCCGTAAAAAAATTATTGTGGGTTCTTTAGATGGCACCTTTCAAACAGAAATCCCGGATTCCAATAGAGAATTTGCCGCAGAAATCACAGCAGATTTACGCCAGAACTCCCCAGCCACTCCAGGGCTAATTGATCCTACAAGCCCCGAGGAAATCTGTGCTATTATTAAAACATTACCCGTAAAGAAGTCTCCTGGCCCCGACCTCATTCCCAACGTAGTCTTAAAAACCCTCCCTGCAAAAGTCGTAACATATCTAACAATCCTGTTCAACGCTTGCCTACGTATAGGTTACTTTCCAGATACATGGAAGCATGCTCACGTACTACTCTTCCCTAAACCCGGCAAAAATCCCAAATATCCAGCCAGCTATCGCCCTATTAGCCTTCTTCCCACCTTATCCAAATTATTTGAAAAAATAATCCTCTCCCGTCTAAACACCTTCCTCGAAAGCGAACAAATCTTACCAACCTTTCAGTATGGGTTTCGAAAAAATTACTCCACCATTCAACAGCTATCAAGGGTATCTGAACTAATAGAAACAGGTTTTGAAATGAAGCAGCACACTGTAGCTGTCTTTCTCGATATCGCTCAAGCATTTGATCGAGTATGGCTGCTTGGCTTATTGTATAAACTGACAAAACTCCAACTTCCAACATACCTGCTCTGCATACTTAAATCGTTCTTAACACATCGCTCGTTCGCCGTTAGAATCAATGGCTGTCTCTCAACATGTAGAAAAATAGCTGCGGGAGTTCCTCAAGGATCTACTCTCGGACCAGTCTTATTCAATTTATATGTGTCTGATATTCCGGAACCTCAAAATTCCACAATCGCTATGTTTGCCGACGACACAGTTTATCTATCCACACACTCTGACATAAACACGGCTACAAACCAACTTCAACAAGTCATAGATGCTGCATGCAGATGGTTCCATCGCTGGTGTATTACTCTAAATACAGCTAAAAGTGAGGCTAAAATATTCACCCTCCGCCGACCAACTCTTCCACCACCTCTTATCCTTGCAAACCAGCAAGTTATTTGGAACCCATCAGATAAGGGAGTCAAGTATTTAGGAGTGTATTTGGATCAAAAACTCACGTGGTCCTTCCACGTTAACAAAAAACTCACCCAAGCTTACGCCAGACTAGCACTGCTATACCCAATAATTAATCGTAATTCACCTTTAAAACAACAGTGCGGCATACTCATATATGAGTCAATTCTCAGACCACTACTAAGCTATGCATGTCCAGTTTGGGGAGCCACTTCTTCCACACACATCAAGAAACTGCAAGTGTATCAGAACAAAGTCCTCCGGATAATCTTTAACGCACCCTGGTTTGTAAGGAACCACCAATTACACTCAGAAGCGAATATCCCTCTCATACAGGAACACATTAAGACCCTAACCAAAAGATATTTTGCAAACATCTCCCGATGCAACAGTGCCCTACAATATGCAACCGGCTCTAGAAACATTCATCACCGACTCAAAAGGAAGCTTCCGCAAGATCTATACCTAAGTTCAACCAGTGATAACAGTGATTAGTGCAATGACTGCAAGCGAAAGACAAGGTTTTAGTTAGGCATTTTAATCCACTAGTTCATATGTCCACAACATGTTCTTATTGTAATATGAGTCATGCATAGCGAATATATCGCTGAACTGACTATACTTAATATATATAAAAAAAGATGGTACAGATAATGTACAGTCCATCAGAACAATAAAAATATACTCCCCTCCTCCAAAAAAAATACGGGTCTTAAATGACCCAATAATACCAGTTGTGTTACCTGGAGATCACCATGCCAGCTCAGGGTTAAATCTCTACGATTATTTTCAGTCTGAAAAAAATAATTTCGGGCCGCTCATACCAGTGCTGCAAGTGCATAAACGTGTCACAAATGCTCTAAGAATCAGTGAATCTAAATTAAAAAGTGTGTTAAGTAGTAAAATCTCAGAAGATAAGGAATGCTCTCAAAAGTTGGTGAAATATAAAAAACGTAAATGTCTTAAAACATTAGATGTTCCAGAAGGTCAAAAAGCAGAAGTGAGACACCTAATATATCACTTGTATGAAGTAAAAGAGCATATTACTTTGAATGCACTTTTACATAAAATAAAAGAAAGGCAAATTTTAGATGTCAGTCGAGCAAGTTTAGCTATATTGCTAGGTAACATCGGTTTCCATTTTGTAAAAGACGACAATAGGAGAACGCTCTGCGAGAGAAGTAATGTTGTTGCAAAAACAACGGTTTTCTTAAGAAATTATATGAAGTTCAGCAACGAAAGTTATCAATTCGTGTTCTTGGATGAAACCTGGATTCTTTCTAGAGGTGAATTAAAAAGATCTTGGCAAGATGATTCCATTAAGTCTGTTAAAAATGACGGTGGCGTAGGAACACGTTACATAATATTACATGCAGGAACAAATAATGGATTTGTGGAAGGTGCAAGCCTAATTTTTTCTTCAACTTCGAAGAGTGAACATTATCACGACAATATGAACGCCGAATTGTTTATAAAATGGTTGAAATAGTTATTTGTATCACAAGGCTAGAAACTGTCACTTTGCAAGTACGAGTACTTGCAAAGCAGTTTCTAGGCGTGTGATACACAATATTTGTTCGACCGATAAAAGTACGTTAATTATAAAAAATCATTTTTTATTCAAATATTTGACGTTAGAGAATTCATTTTGCGATGGAATTTATTTTTCTGGGCGTGACAATGGGCGTAGCAATGAGAGGGCGGAGTCAGTTCGGTTCAGCGCCACCAATCAAAAATCCTAATTTTATTTTCAGGCCGAGGCTTGAAAATGGCATTTTCCAGACGATTTATACGCATAAAAATTGAGTGTTTCTAGCCGGAGGGCGAAAAAATCAATTACTGCCTAATTTAAGCGAGCCGTCTGTTATTGTATTGGATGCCCCTTATCATTCGGTGGCGATGAACAATCAACCCAAGAGTAATTGGAAGAAAGAGGACATAATTAATTGGCTGCGGAAAAAGCAAATCAGTTTTCCATAGAATTCTTTGAAAAGTGAATTACTGACTTTAGCCAAATTACACGAAGAACCAAAACAATATGTTGTCGACAACATAATTAATGAAAATGGCCACCAAATGCTGCGGCTACCCCCATACCACTGTCAATTTAACCCAATTGAGTTGGTATGGGGTATCTGTAAAAATTATTATGACCAACATATTGGTGAAAATGGTTACGATCGCAAGCAAGTGCTAAAGGTGTGGCAAGATTTTAAATAAGGTAACGAAAGAGATGTGGACTAAAAGTGTGCAACACACGGACAATATTATTAGACAATACTGGGATCGCGAACAAGTGATTGATGAAGTTAGACCACTAGTTATAAGCATAGGCAATGATAGTGAATCTGATTCTGAAAACTATTCTGATGGTACTTGACATGCGTAACTTATTATGCCGTTCGTAAATAAGGAGAAGTCATTCAAAATCTGCGCCTTAAATATTTGTGATTTACTCTTCGTGAATTTGTCTCATGTAATCAATGCCCAAGCGAATTTTTAAGGCACGAGTTTTGAATTGCTCCTCCTTATTTACGGATACGTCATACTTTGTTAATTAATTTGTATATAATTTTTTTCTTAATTTGATAAGAGTACATTTGAATTTTTAAAATATGAAAAATGAAACATATAACAAACAACTTTTGGTATCTGTGCCAGATTAAGACCGTGGTGGATTTAATATGAACCGGTAAAACAAGTTTCAAATACAACAACCCGGTGATGCTCTGTCTGCGTTGAAGAAAGCAGCCAAACAGAGATAGCATCGCGAACACTCTTAAATATATACGTGTTCATTTTACGGCGAGTAAATCAGTAGTCAATGCAGAAGAGGATGCCACTAGTTTGGCATCGCTTCGCTTAACTAGAGGCGCTAATGACCCGGAGCTGTGTATTCGCTAGACGTACTATATGGAGGAATGTTAATCCTCTGAATAGTCGAAATGAATCACAATTTTTACGTCTACAGGCTTTGTAAATTTTAAACAAATTCCCTGGATGGTTGAAAAGCAGCTACCTATAGGTAAAGCTTCTTTAGTTAATAGCTTTTTCTTGCAGTGAAAGCTTATCTTTACCCCACAGGGTGAGTATTAACGACTGGAAAATTCTGATGATATTAAACATATGTAAAGTAGATATTTGGGAAAGCAATGTTTACGACCCTATAATATACCGTTTTTGCGGCATTCTTTGATGTCGAAAGTACGGCTGACAGAAACCGAAACACAAAAGTTCGCCAGATGCTTTTCATTTTATGATGTGCCAATTTAGCAGGAACCTTGATGACGCGATCTTTGGAAGAATTTGAGAGGGGGCAGGCAAAATTTGGATTTAAATTCATTTCTGCAAGTGCAAACGATTGTTATTGTCTTACTACATTTTGTGAATGAATTATGGATAACGAAATTATTGCAGTTTTAATTTCCGAATGTGTTACTCAGGTTAGTGAGGTAGATATTAGACAAAACTCTAATGTAGCTTCATATATTTCAAAACATTTGGGTTTTAAATGTATAGTATATTCGCTACCACATTGGGATTCAAGGACAAGCCCGCTTGAAGCCACACCGTATGACTCAAGAGTTTAGAGATTACAGAGCTTGTTCCAGCGGTTCTGAACATACGGCATTTTTAATATTAATACTGTAACGCCTAATATTTATTTATTTTAGCGAGTTTCCGGTACCCTATGCATAAACTCCAGTCCCAATGTGGTAGCGAATATACTATAACAAACAGTTTATTGGCCGCCTTCGACTTGAATGGAAAAATAATAGTGGCGGCATACAAAACATGGTTGATAAATTATTAAATACAGTTACTGTCACAACTGACAAAATTAAAGACGACATTAAGATTACAAGCGATAGGCATCATTCCATACCTTCGTCTACAGATGTGGAATTCTTGGATGATTTTTATTTTGATTTCGAAAAGTCGTCTCCGCGTCGTCCAGATGTGGAAAATGATAGGTCGTATTTATCAGCAAGTCGTTCTCCCGTAGTCTCTCTTGCTAATCCAGCACCATCTTTGCCTACAGATGTGGAATTTAAGGATGATTTTTATTTTGATTTAAAAAAGTCATTTCCCCGTCGTCCAGGTGCGGAAAATGACAGGTGGTATTTTTCAGCAAGTCGTTCTCCCACAGTCCCTCTTGCTAGTCCAACACCATCCGTTTCTTCAGAAATATCAAGATTTTTCTCCCCCGTTTCATCTACAAATATCAATCTTTCTCCCATTTATTTGGAAGAAGAAGTTTCTCGTCTTTCATCGACACAACAAACAAGCGTTATATCAAATAATCCCGAAAGTTGCCACTCCAAAACGGCACCCTCCTCGAAAATTTTTGCCGTATCCGCTGCTTTTAACACATTTTACAACTCCAGGTCATTTTTCTTTTGTGGGTGATTTATACTACAGGGAATTTTTCTTTTTAGTATACATATCCCCTATGTATACTTTTATAATAAACGCAAATAGGCAACCCACTAGACACTATAAACGTCACGTCACGCGGTGCGTAAAGGTTATGTTTCAGGTTTGTAAATAAAAAATACATCAAAATTAGTGGAATATCAACATAATTTTAATTCAACGATTATTCTAAAACATAAAATATCAACAATACAAAACAGAAAGGAAAATAAAAACAGCAACAGTTAAAGACTAATTTTTTGACATTAACTTATAGAATAGAATAGAATAGAATACTTTATTGTACTTAAAGCCAAGCGGCTTATTACAATGGGTTGGCATTAAAGTAACAAGTATAAGTAGTGTTAAAGAGATTAAACATAAACATAAATGTGAGGTACATCAAAGTACATATTTATTAATTATATTCACTCATTAAAAATAAAAGATCTTATCCTTAAAGCCCCATCAATGAAATAATAAATGTCATTTAGTTGATGTATGTTTGCTACATTTAGTAAAATTTCGCAGAAATTATTAAAGCTTATATGTTCCGACGTTATGAGATATCTTTTCAGGTAGCGGTCTCTCAATGATTCGTAAATTGGACATTCAAGTAATATGTGAAAGATATTTTCTTGTTTTTGGAGATTGCAGACCGAACAAATCTCATTTGGGTCAATTCTGTAGCTATTTTTGTTAAGGTAAAATGATATAATTCGAGAGTTATGTGTTCTTAATTGGAAGACTACTCTCAGTTTATTTATTGACACATAAAAATCGAGGAGTGAGCTAGCAATAATGCGCTTGTAGATCGGACAGTACAAGGAGTTTGTAATTGAGATCAGGTCTTGTGTTTTATAGTGGTTGTTGAGCTCCGCAATAAAACTGGGAATACTACTTCTTATTGCACTTGCAGATTGAGTCGACCATAAGTTTTCTTTGTTTAATAATGTGAAATAGCTTTTTAATTGACTGACCCAGTTATATTTCGGATTGTTATTTTGAGATCCACAAAGTGCCAACAATCTGTTGAAGCATAAGCGAGGGAGCCGTTGGTTACTCATGCTCAAAAGTTTGCATGTTTTTATAAAATTCGTTTGGTAACCCATCAAGACCAGGCGACTTGCCATTTCTTAATTTATTTAATACCATTTCAAGTTCATTTATACTTATGGCCGCGTCTAGGTCTGGATGGGTTAAATTACGCTCTGCAGCAAAGACAGAGGGTCCATCAGCTCTATATAACAATGTAAGATGATTTTGCCAAGTGGTGATATCTATTGGATTCTCTTTGACATTAACTTAATTTGATGATTTTTGCCACAGCATGCTAATTTTTTAACGTTTATAGTGTATAGTGGGTTGTCTATTTGCGTTTATTATAAAAGTATACATAGGGTATATGTATACTAAAAAGAAAATTTCCCTGTATGTATCTTTTTATGGAGACATGAAGCAAAAGTTTATGCAATAAAATTTTTTTGCGTTCTTTCTTTTCGAGGTCTTAGATTCCGTAGAAATAATTTAAAATTTGTTGATTATGCTCAGTGTAAGTACCCAGAATGCAGAAAATTCAAATTTAAATGTCGCATAGAGAATAAAAGTTGCATAAATGTTTGCGTGTCCTGTAGTTCAGATAAGGTTAATCATCGTGGCGATGCGGAATATTATCAATTACGTGGACAAGAAAGGGATACATTGAAAAGGTTGTTGCGTCATCAGAAACCTAAGTCTTTACAATTAGATTTTATAGGAAATTTAAACAGGGAGGCAGCATCAAATGGCAACTTTCAAAATGTGAGGACGTTGGAAGTTTTTCAGAAAGTAAAATCCGAAGTACTAGCTGCTAACGACTTTTCTGTCGATGACTTTAGTGACCTAGTAAAAAAAATTGAGGAAGATAAACGGGATTCCAGCAGCCAGTATACTCAACAACTTGGCCTTCCTTTAAGGATTTATTTATATTCATCAATCCAATTTTCTCTTATACATATATATAAAAAACAAATCATAAATTACTTTATATTTTGATGCCACTGGGTGTCTAGTAAGAGATTTAAATTTTAATCGACAAGGTAAACGGATTTATTATTATGCCGGGGTTGTTCATCTGAATTCAACACTTCTACCAATTCTGGAGCTAATCAGAAATACTCACAGCTGCGATTCTCTGACTTCATTTTTATGCAGCTTTCAGTATTTTGTAAAAATCAGAAATATAAATGGCCCGCTAATTTTAAAAGGGTAGTAATCGATTGGAGCTGGGTTCTGATTAATTCAATAATGAAGGCCTGGAATGGTATCCATGTTTTGGGTTACCTAAATAAAGTGTACCATTTTCTGAAAGACGATACGGAGGTTAGTGGTTTAATTTTCGTCCACATTTGTTGTGCTCATTTTATGCAAATGATATCCAGACGTCTGAATAAGGAGCGAATGGAGAAAAGAGTGAGAGCAGTTGTATTAGATGCAGTTGGTTGTTTGGTAGCTTGTAAAACGTGTCCAGAACTGGATGAATGCTCTCATCATTTCCTAACGATTTTATTAAGCCCCAGGTATTCACCCGTTGTGTCTAAAGCTGTAGAATGTATGTGAGGGGTCCAATGCATAAACCGGCTAAGTCCATTTTTTGGGCAAAATTAGTAAAGTGCATATTCTTGCGCAGTTTTAAAATCTGAATCTTCCTGTGCATAAACCAGCTCTTAGATCTAACTAGTGTTGATACAGGAGTATATATTTGGTTGCCTATCTTTTAGTACTTTGCAATAACCGGCTAAGTCCAGGACTTGACTGGTTTTTGCACAGTAATGTTACAAGTTATTACATACTTCGTAGCATTGTATTGCGCTTTCTAAAATTTGTGTTTTTGAATTTTACGCCAGAAAAAAATAAACTGTAATAATGTCATCTGATAGTGAAAGTGTTAGTGAACACGACCCCTATGAAGGTACACACACAGATAGCGACGAAGATTATTTGCCGAATAATGAACAACCTAACCTAAAAGTACAACATCTAACGAACTCTTCCTCGGACGATTCTCTTAAATCTTTTGAAAAGATTCAACATCCTGAAACTGTCGCTAATATGCCACAACCAGGAAAGAAAAAACTTGTACGTAAGGCAATATGGAAAAGAAACATACAGAAGGCTAAACGAGTTAAGGGCGAGCCTTATGTAAACGCTGTTGGTAAACATAAACCGGGAAAGCATATTGGTAATAATTGCCAGTGTAAACTAAAGTGTTTTGATGAAATCGGACAGGAGGGCTGTAGTAAAATATTCAGTGATTTTTATGATATCGAATCAAAAAATCTACAGGATGCGTATATCTATGGACTTATTGAAAAGAAGGAAGTACAGAGACAGAGACCGCGTTCAGGTGACAAGGACAGAAAAAGTGCATCATTTGTTTACAAGGTAATATGGACTAAAAATTGTTTACTCAACTGGGCGAATGTGTTTGTATGATTGCAAGTGAATGTAAATAACGGAACTGTGTAAGCTAGGGTTTTATTTTAGCTGGAATACTAAAATTATTGTAACTTTGTGTATTAATGTTTCAGATTCGATTTGGTGGTAAAGAGAGCAAAATTTGTAAGAAGACATTTCTCTCAGTACACGGTATTACAAGATCAAGACTTGAGCGTTTACAAAAACACCTAGCCATGGGAAATGGAACTGCTCCTGAAGACAGAAGAGGAAAACATGTATCCAGACCTAATACGCTACCTGAAGGCACTGATGACAAGATACGGGAGCATATACTTAGCTACCCAAGATATAAATCACACTACAGCAGAAAAGATAACATACGGCATAACTATCTCTCACCTCTCCTAAGTATTACAAAAATGCATCAGATGTACTTACAAAAGAACGTGCCTGAACAATACCAGTTATTTCTCCAAAATGAAGCTATTAACCCCATTGTAAAATATGAATATTTTCGAAAATATTTTACAGAAAACTTCAAAATATCTTTTGGTAAACTAAAATCAGACACTTGCCAGAAGTGTGACAAGTTAATGAATAAAATTGACGCCGCTGTTACTGATGAACAAAAAAAAAACACTTCCAGTATCATCAAGTGGAGAGGTATTTTACAAAATTCAACCTTGGGTATATAACTTTTGTATACACGTGGGGACTACTGGAAAGAGTTACTTCTATCTTTATGATGAAACATTAGCTGCAAAAGGGCAAAATGATGTAGCCAGTTTGCTTTTACATTTTTTAAATAACTATGTTAAGCAAGAAGTAACTGATATATACATATTTTCAGACAACTGTTCCTCCCAAAATAAAAATTATGTACAGGTACAATTTTTTTACACCTTAGTGGCAACTGGAAAGTTTAGACTAATACAGCACAGGTACCCCGAACCCGGACACGTTTTCTTACCTGTGATAGGAATTTTGGAGCTATTGAACTAGAAAAACGAAAGCACGATAAGATATATTTTCCTCAAAACTACTCTAAAATTATTGAAAACACGAGTAAAAATTTTACAGTTATTCGTGTAACGCAGGATATGTTTTTGAACTTTAAAGACCATTTTCAGCATTTTTTTGTAACAAACGCTTCGAAAAAGAACAAAAAATTCACCATCTTGAAATATCGCATCATACGCTACGAAAAAGTAGATAGAGAAACATTACTTCAATGTACCGAAACAGTATCATTAGGTCTTTTTACTACTTTCGAAATAAGGGATAAAAGGAATTTACAGGACCTGACCTTACCAAATGATGAAAATAAGTTGTATACTGAAAGAAGAAAGCTGAAGAAGAATAAATTTGACCACGTTATGTCCCTGGCAAAACATTATGTGCCACAGTGTGACTAATGGTTTTATAAAGACATTGAACAGTACCATCAAAGTTTCCTGCCAGATAACAAGGAAACTTCTATGTCAGAATTTAGCGCTGACGAATAAATGAAAATATAAAAATTTGTCATAGCATGTTCAGTTAAACATATATTTTGTTAGTTTTATTCAAAAAAGTAATAAAGAAGTTCATTTTCAACACTAAATTAAAGTTTATTTTATTTATTGCAGAAAAAAAATTGAAATACTTTGTATAAACCAGTCAAGTCCATTACATTTTTCCCCATATTTAAGTTAACCTATTGCTTCCAAGTTTATTATATCAAAGAAATTTATAGTCATGACTATCTGCAAACAACTACATATTTTGTCTGGATGGACTTAGCCTGTTTATGCATTGGACCCCTCAAGTCGGAATCAAAATATGCAAAGCACGACATAGCCGATAATCAAGTTAAAGATAAAATTGGGAGATTTATATCTAAATTACAAAAGCGAACTCAAAATTTATGCATTGAAGCTGAACTAATGCGTGGTAAAAAACAAATGAAAAAGAAACATTTGGCCATTTCTAATAACAATAACGTAACAGGAACTGTCAATACAACGATTTCGGAATCTAGCAGTGCTCTTGCCGAAGAGAGATGGAAAAAACGACTTGCTCCGGAATCAAAAAACACATTTCGAATCACATTTTAAAAAACTAAACCTTCAACAAGACACATCAACTCAAAAAAAAAAAAACATAATACACGTGACCTACTTGCACGTTCCAAACTGTCGCCCATTAAACAACAACCACAGCAATCTCCAACACCTAAATTATTATCGTCACTTAACAATTCAAAAGTTTTTCAGAGCAGTCGTTCTTATTCTCTCGTCGAGGGAGTTCGTCTTCATGGGGAGGCTATGACAAATGGTATTTTTGGAAATCCCTCATATTTCGATACCAAATTAAGGCGACAGTATGTAGTTGGTGTGTATGAAAGTACTCCTGGTTTGCGAGAAGTAATTTTGTATGGAGAAGACTACGTAACTCTTTTTCGTCAGGAATGGTTGAGTGGTAACGCTATAGATGCATGTATTTCTTCGATATGTACTAAATCATTTGACCCTACCATCCTTTACATTCCAACAGATTTGTCTTATTATCTTCTACGCCATGTCGATAGGTCCGTTGAAAAGGCGTTTCCACTTAATAATATTAATCTATCTGAGGTGACCAAATTAATAATTCCCTATCTTGTAAATCAGAATCACTGGAGAGTACTCATCATTGACGTATTGAAACAGCAGTTTCTTGTATATGACTCTACTGGTTGCACTGGTGAGCAGGCAGCAGAAAAGTATAAAAAGTCAATATCAAAATACCTAGAAGATCGAGTAAATTTATACGAAGTGAATGGATTTTATATAATTGATAATTTCAGCATTAAAATTTGTTCAAGACCTATACAAAATGATGGGTACAATTGCGGTGTACATATAATTCATTTTATCCTCAATTTAATAAATTCTAGTTTCACTTTTTCGCCTTTCGATCCCGATAACTTCAGCGAGTATTTGCAGGTCTGCGTTTTAGAGCAGTCTAAATATATGGCGAACATGTGTCTTTTGTGTGGAAGAGGGGATGATAGAGAAATTACGTACGACTGGGTAGAATGTTCTAACTGCAACAGATGGATTCACATAAGTGGTTGTTTAGATCAAAAATTAAATGATATTCAAGAAACTCTTTTACATTTACTTGCATTTTATGTGAAAATCAAAAGTAGCACTTAGAAAAACATATTATGAAGGGAAAATACTACGGTTTTAGAATGTAAGTAGGGATGTGGTTATTTTTAGTAGACGCAAGTTTATATTTAAATTTCCACACGTTCGCGGTTTTAGCACGTAATTAGGGATGTACAAATTTCATCTTTCCTTTTCAATGTGAGAGTAACTGCTAAATTAAATTGAAAAAACTACTAAAATCTACCTTACAAAAACACCTAAAAATGCAGGTAGGTGCATTACAGTAACTACAAAGTAATACTGTACTTGTATAATTTGCAACTACATTATTACTCTGTATTTAAATACCATGGGTACAATATGGCTCAGAAATGTAACACTGAAAAACGCATATGTTCTGAAATGTAAACCTCAACAGAATAGTGCTGAGCTTTACTGCAATTTTCTTTATCAGCAGTTCCAGGCGAAAACTTCCCATGCAAAATAAGAAGTTTAACGCGTCTAGCATAGTACCTCCTGTTGAAATGTTTGCTCGTATCGATTATAAAATTTCGTGGAACCCCCTGGGGGTGCCACGAAATAATTTTGGGGTTCCACGAGTCAGGTGCCATATTATTAGCAAACTAACGTATAACTATTTTATTTTGTATTTTGCATAATATACAGTGTGTCCACATGGTAATGTATAAAATCGATAAAATTGTTAAAAATGAGTTTACGAAAAATCCGTCGGACATGTCGAGCGATTTGTATTAAATTCTATATTTTGACAGGATTTCCTGATTTTTCCCGCCATTTTTCTAATAGCTATGACGTCATCGATATTTTTTTTAAATGGTAACCCCTATTTTTTATTACGTCATTCGAAAGAGCGCATTTTTTTACAAATGGTAAGTTAAAATTTATAGTAGGTTGCATTATAAACTTCTTCGGCAAAAATTATTTTATAGTAAAAAAAATTTATTTCTTAGAAAGTAACACTGTACCATTAAAATAAAATTTAACTTAATCAGGTGCTCAAATTGTGCTCCATTTACAGCTTGACCGTGTGCAAGGCGTGTGATCAGGCGTTCAAACTTCTGTTCAATCCACACACATTACTTAAATTAAAAAAATAAAAGAACACTTAGTCAAGCATTTCGCTGTCAACTTCCGTTCTGAAGTAAGTAAGAATAAATAAGAAGAATGGTGCGATTATCCGAGAGGGAACGAATCGAAATACTCACCATGATTGGTGTCGGTGATAGAGTTCGGACACAACAGAAGGTAGCCCGTTTATTTAATGAAATTTATCCTGATCGTACCCCTATTTCTCAAACGATGGTAAGCAGAATTGAAGCCAAATTTAATGAACATGGACATGTTAGGGATTTACCCAAACCTGGTCGGTCAACAAGTGAAGATCTACAGCTCAACTCATTACTGGCCGCACAAGAGAATCCACATTCGACACTTAGAAAAGTGGCTAACAGGTTTGAAGTGGGGAAATCTACAATCCACAAAATATTTCGTAGACACAAATATCATGCTTACAAGGTTCATCTGATACATGAGATGGCTGAAGACGATTTTGATCGTCGAATTCAATTTTGTGAACAGTTAATGGAAATTTGTAATACCAACCCAGATTTCGTAAAGAAAATTATTTTTTCTGATGAATCAACTTTTTGTCTGAATGGTGCAGTTAATAGACAAAACTGTCGGTACTGGGCCCAAGAAAATCCGCATTGGATGATGGAGGTGCATACCCAATATCCTCAGAAAATTAATGTGTGGGATAGTTGGCGATAGAATTTTGGGTGCTTACTTCTTTGAACAAACGCTGAATGGGGAGAGATATCTGGAATTTCTCCAGAATGAACTGATTCCGGCCCTGGCAGTCTTATTTCCAAACCAAGCAAACCCTGATATTCCACACAACAGCATTGTCTTCCAACAGGACGGGGCACCACCCCATTACGCCGCGCATGTACGAGAATATTAATTTGGATCAAATTTTTCCTGACAGGTGGATTGGAAGGAGAGGTGCTATAGAGTGACCTGATAGATCACCGGATTTAACTCCTTTCGACTATTTCCTGTGGGGTTACTTGAAAAGTAAGGTTTACAAAACTAAGCCCGTAAACTTAGAGGACTTGAAAGAACGAATTCGACAAGAAATCCGTCTTATAACCCTGGACGTCATCGACAACGTGCAGCAAGAATTTATCACACGCCTTGCACACTGTCAAGCTGTAAACGGAGCACAATTTGAGCACCTGATTTAGTTTAATTTTATTTTAATGTTACACGTGTTACTTTCTAAGAAATACATTTTTTTTACTATAAAATAATTTTTGCTGAAGAAGTTTATAATGCAACCTACTATAAATTTTAACTTACAATTTGTAAAAAAATGCGCTCTTTCGAATGACGTAATAAAAAATAGGGGTTACCATTTAAAAAAAATATCGATGACGTCATAGCTATTAGAAAAATGGCGGGAAAAATCAGGAAATCCTGTCAAAATATAGAATTTAATACAAATCGCTCGACATGTCCGACGGATGTTTCGTAAACTCATTTTTAACAATTTTATCGATTTTATACATTACCATGTGGACACACTGTATGTATGTATATAACGTTATCATGCTAATAACTCCTTAGCAACGAGGTGTGTTAAGATACCTTTAACAGCACTAGTGCTGTAATAGTAATTTACGATACTAGTAACGTTATGAAGCATTTTACATTACGAGAGAGAAGTTTGAAAGAACGAGCAACGAAGGAGCGAGTTCTTTTAATTCCCGAGTAATGTAAATAGCAAATAACGTTACGCGTGTCGTGTAACACGGTTTATATCATCCTATAATATTTTTTTTCAAAAAATAAAAAATTATTTTCATTGACAGTTCAATGACAATTCATAAATAGTAACGTAAACCAGCCATATCGTGCTGTTATAAGCTTTACAGCACTAGTGCTGTTAAATGTATCATAACATAACTCGTTGCTAAGGAGTTATTAGCATGATAACGTTATAGGATGATGTAAAAATTCATAACATAACGAAATTCAAAACAACAATCTAAACAATAGTTTTTTCAAAACAATCGCTTGGATACCAGCACAGCCATGACAGATTTACGTTTCGCTTTATGGATTGTCATTGAAAATATTTTTTTTATTTTTTGAAATTATAGGATAAAATAAACAGTTTTGCGACACACATAACGTTATTTGCTGGTTACATTACTCGAGAATTTAAAAGAATTCGCTCCTACGTCACTCGTTCTTTGAAACTATTGTCTCGTAATGTAAAAAGCTTCATAACGTAACTTGTATCGTAAATTAGTATTATTGCATCTCTTGTGCATCATATAGTTAAATAAATAATTTGTGGGTTTTATTTTATTTTTAATGAACAGTTAAGATTAAGATATTTGTAGGTATCAGAAGGATTCCACAGCAGTAAAATATTGTATAACGTTTCCGCGGAAAAATAAGTCTGGGAATCACTGCTCTACACTCTACAACATCCATAATATACACACCGAAGACAAAAACATTGAAAACTGGTCCTCCATGTAACATATAAAAGGACCTTGAATTTTCGTAACTTTACTGAAGTCGCATTACAGCTTTTTAATGTTTTTTTTTTCTTGAATAGATGTTTAATAAAAACTAAAGGTTTGCTCGAAGGACCGTACTAAATTTGTGAATAGCTTCGACTCACCTTGAATATGTTTCCTGGTTTAGCCAAATGCTATTCTTCTAATTTGTATTCTAAATTATCTTGTTATCTTCTAAAATTCTAAAGTGTTCTTTCCAATAATCTTCGACCAACTAATCTGTTTTATATTTTTAATGTTCTTCAAAAAACCCAACTTGTTTATATTCTAATGTCTCGTTTCTAATCAATAAAAAATGGTTTCCCAAGAAACCAAAGCTTGTCGAAGCAATGCGATTTATAAACTAAAAATGAATATTCAAATGCCAAAGGGAATTTAAACGCGTACACTGCATAGATTTTATTTTCTAAGACAATTCAAACTAAATTAATAAAAAACCTATTATTAAAAACGGAACATGCCGCCCACCAAAATACAACGTAATGTATTTTAAAAACAATTTAAGCAGGTACTGGACAAAGTTTAACTAAAGGTCTTTTAACAATGCCATTCTTAGTGCGTACTGTTGCCACACGACAAATATTGTCAGAACCTAAATGTAATTTTACGATTCTACCCGATGGCCAATTTAGAGGGGAAGAAGTTTCATTTTTTATCAGAACTAAGGTGCCTGGAACTATTTGATTGCAAGGTGGTTTTATCCACTTATTCGTCTGTTGAAGAGTATGCAAATACTCATTATGCCATCGTTTCCAGAAATCTTGATGTAAACGCTGTAAAAATTGCCAACGGTCTAATCTACTAATATTTAAATGCGTAACATCTTGATCAGGAATGGTAGCAAGAGGTTCCAAAGTTAAGAAATTGTCAGGATGTAAATGTTCGTGGTGAAAAGAGTCTAATGAAACTAAAGTAGACAAAGACATCCTTTTTTCCTCTTCTAAAGGTACGGTTGACTCTTCTAATTTCTCAAACGAACAATTGGTATTAGGCCAACAATTGTAAGGTAATAATAGCCAAGGGGGACCGGGACCCGCCCACCAAAACGATTGTTGCTTTAATTCAAATGGAAGAAGACCACGGGACCCACAATCAGGTGGGTTATCATCAGAACGGAAACCATGAAGTTCACCTGATGATAAATTATTACTAAATAAACGACGTCTAATTATCATTTCTGAAGTGGAAAGCAGTTGTTCTTTGTATTGGGACCAATGATTTAAAATGTCTTGAGGGGATTTATCTCCAAAAGGAAGAGAAACGACATATCGTCCTGTAGCGTTTCTAAAGTGTGTTTTTGAAAAACGGCTTTTGCAAAGCAGATCTTTGGGAGAAGTTTTAGTAACTTGAGGTAATTCTTCTAATTCTGAAAATCTATTTACAGCAGAATCTAAAGATTTATCTAAAGACGTTAAAAATGAACTAACACTTGACGATTCTCGACTACTAACTTTTCCCATAAGAATCCAACCAAAAATTGTATTAATAGCTACAGGTTCATTGGGGTTACCTTTCAAATGGCCAGAAGTTAATATCGATGCGAAAACATCTGCGCCTAGTAAAAGGTCAACTTGAGAAGGAGTATTAAAATTTGGATCAGCAAGTTTAAGATTTGCGATATGCTCCCATTTTTGTAGCGGGATGTAACAAGTTGGCATCTCAGAACATATTTGAGGAATTACTAATGTTTCAATTGAAATTGATGGAGTGGAGTGACTACAAGGGCGGATAGAGCAATGTACTGAACCACTAGATGTACCTGAAGATGAGTTGCCTAAACCTTGGATTGCAATGTTTGAGTTTTGTTTAATAAATCCAAGACGTTCAGCACAGCCTTCTGTAATAAAATTTGCTTGACTAGCAGTATCTAACAATACCCGAACTTTTGTAGGGGTACCCTTGGAATCAATAATATCCACTATTGCCGTAGAGAGTAAAACCATAGAAACATTAAATACTGTATTTGTCAAAGCACTTAAATTATTTGACTGAAGTGTCAAATCTTGTTTGGGTTTTATTGCATCATCTAAATAATTATTTGGAGCGTAAATTGCAGAGTTTATCCGTTGATTAAAATGCAATAGCGTATGGTGTCTATACCCACAAGTTTTACAACCGACATAAGATTGACAAAATTTAGAACGGTGAGATGATCGTAAACAGTTAATACACAACCCTTTTTTCTTTACCATCAAATATCTATCGTTTGGTGATTTTTCTAAGAACAAGGAGCAGTTCGAAATGAAATGGTTTGAATTACAAAGAGGACACGAAGTAGTAACAACAAACGATGCTGGAAAGCTTGGTTTATTTTTCGAAAAATGGGAGGCATTATTCTGTGTACCCTTTTCAGTTTTGTGTAATAGTGGTTTGCTAATTATTTCTAAATGGGAATTAGCAACCGATTCTAAAGCTTTGCAGTGCTGTGTGAGGAAATCTTTTAAATTATCAAAGGTAGGTATCTCTACAGAGCTATATTGCATCTCAAAACGTTTAGCAGTTCCAAAATCTAATTTTTGAAGCAAAATATTGAATAGAATGAAATCCCAGTGTTCTACAGGGAATCCTAAAAGTTCTAAGCCTGACAGGTTTTCACAAAAGGTGTCTAATAGGTTTCTAAGCAATTTTGGCGATTCCGTCTGTAACTTTGGAAGCTTATTGATATCATTCCAATAATTAGTTGCTAATAAACGTTTATTTTGATATCTGTCATTCAAGGCTTTGTATGCAATGACATAATTTGCATCTGTTAAAGGGATAGTTTTCAGGAGTAATAGTGGCTCACTCGAAAGGGATGTTATTAAATAATGAAATTTTTCAATATTGGACAAAGAGCTGTTATGATGAATTAAAGTGTTAAATAAATCTATAAAAGTAGGCCAATCTTTAACATTTCCATTGAAATTTGGAATTTTAATTTTAGGTAATTTGACGTTTGAATGTCTGTTGGCAAGTTGCTCACTATTACTATTATTGTCCACTTTACAATCAAACAGCTCATATTGAATGGATTTAATTTCGTAGTAAGCATTATCGAAATCTATTCTGAATATGTCTTCCCCTTCTAAATCTGGTGTTTTAGCTGTAGCTAAAGCTGACACTACCTTCAAATGAATGCTCTCAAACTCATTCTTTAGATCTTCGATGCAACAGCAGCGCATTCTAAATTGAAGCAAAAAAGCACAATCATGTTTTGCATTTCTTGCTATTGATAACAATTCGTTCACACGATTGATAGAAATAGAACGTGTGGCACGAAGCTGAACTAATTGATTCGACATATCTGATTTGAAAATTAATACTAACTGACAACTATGTGAGTTTGGTTTCAAAAACTAAAAATGAACGAAACTAAATATTATTTGAAACTAAAACCCAAGCAGTGTATTATTAGGCCTCAGATCCGGCTCGAATTGGACCAAAAAATGTTTAATAAAAACTAAAGGTTTGCTCGAAGGACCGTACTAAATTTGTGAATAGCTTCGACTCACCTTGAATATGTTTCCTGGTTTGGCCAAATGCTATTCTTCTAATTTGTATTCTAAATTATCTTGTTATCTTCTAAAATTCTAAAGTGTTCTTTCCAATAATCTTCGACCAACTAATCTGTTTTATATTTTTAATGTTCTTCAAAAAACCCAACTTGTTTATATTCTAATGTCTCGTTTCTAATCAATAAAAAATGGTTTCCCAAGAAACCAAAGCTTGTCGAAGCAATGCGATTTATAAACTAAAAATGAATATTCAAATGCCAAAGGGAATTTAAACGCGTACACTGCATAGATTTTATTTTCTAAGACAATTCAAACTAAATTAATAAAAAACCTATTATTAAAAACGGAACAACAGATGTCAAAGAAAATTTATTTTTATATTATTTATCATTAATTTCACAGTATTATCGTAACTAAGTGTTGAAATAAGATATAAAAAAATAAACTGCAATGAAGGTGAATAATCCAACCACAGTTTTATACTGCCCTCCTAAGCTAAAAGGCAGTAACTTTTTGGCTGTTTGGAGTTAAGCCATACTGCAGGTTCTATTATGATCAATCTTGCATCCTACTAAGCTAGAATGCAGTTAGAAGCCATTTTCCTACTGAAATTAGCTCTAAAATTTGCAGTATATGCCACTAAAATACTTATAAACATAGCTAAAAAGCAGCTTGCGACATTCACTAGGCTTGACTGCAGTATGTTCAAAGATTGTGGGATGTACTGCTTTCTAGTGTAAGACGCGATCGCTTACCCCATGCTAATTACGAGGCGAGCACAGCTGCTGCACTTTAAGTGAAAACTGATTGTTGATAGTTTGTTGTGAAGTTTTTTTAGTTATTAATTACTGATAAGTAAATACGTTTTTTGCACAGTCGCCTCTAAAGTTGACGTTTTACAAATTCTAAACAGTTGCAAAAGTCGATGTTTACAAAACGACTGCCGTAACTAACACGTAAAGATGGTTTTCCCACGACCATATAAGAAAGTCGCTCCTAACGCACAACAAACTAGGCGCGAAAGTTGACAATATCACCCGTGCGATTGACTTTCGCAAAACAAATGAACAACCCGTGCGATATGAACACGTATAGGGATATATCGCACAGTTTGCGCAATAATAGGAAGCTGCGTCCGCTTCAAAACAAAAAATGACGGTCGTTTTACCTGAACTGTCAGTATTACTTTTTGACATGTACATTTTTGGTCGTGGGAAAAATAGTGTTCGTAACTCGTTCGAAAGGCAAATATCTCCGCTCGTGTTTATAAATATTTCTACTCGTGCTCCGCTTCGCTCCGCACTCGTATATCTATTTATAAACACTCGCTTGATATTTGCTACTTTCGACACTTGATACGAAAATAACTATTTCCGACGACCACTATGAAAAATGACTCATTTCACACGGTTTACTAGTATTGAAAATAACAAATTTCGCATAGCAACGAAACTGTGTGAAATGCCCGTGTGCAAAACTTTGCACACGCTAAACCACACAAAGCAGTCGGCTGGCGACGTCAAAAGTCGTCATTTGTTAAAAAATAAATATATAAAACGTCAAAGTGTTGCAAGTCTGGTGCTGGTTCAAATTTTTTTAAATGAAAAATTGGAAAAATGGTCGTCGGAAAAGTATAGTGTAAAACACGTGCTGAAAGGATATTTCACACTCGTGTGAAATATTCAACTTTTAGCACTAGTTATACAATATACTAATCCAACGCATAATGAACTTTCATGATGTGCATCTTCAATCGCGGTCAATTTGATGTCACGTACTGGCAAATGTTTTGTATTTATTGTTTACTTGTCACATTAAATAGGTATGTATTATGTGTTAAAGTGTTTTCAGTTTATTAAAATGAATTTATTGAAATGAATTACAGCACTATGAAAAACGAACAAGAAGATAGTTGTACTCCCCCGGACATACTGGAACAAGTTAAAACTGCAACTTTAGAATTACTGCCGCGGAACTCACAGGCAATATACGAAAAACGATACGCCAATTTTATAAAATGGTGTCAAGAGAGAAACATACAAAAGTATTCTGAAAATGTTTTACTTGGTTATTTTCGGAACAATGTAAAACATTTAAACCTTCTTCAGTATGGTCAATTTTTTCAATGTTGAAATGTACCCTTGGCATTAGATACAACGTCCACATTGGTAACTACTGCAAATTAATTGCTTTTATCAAACAAAAAAGTGTTGGTTACAAATCGAAAAAGTCAAAAATTTTAAGTAAAGATGAAATTCTGCAATTCTTAAAGAAAGCACCGAATGACAACTTTCTAATGATAAAGGTTAGCTTACATGAATATATTTTTATTAGAGTTAGTATTTCATCCAACACCATCATTTCAGATAGCCTTAATTTTTGGAATATTTGGAGCTTGTAGGCGTCACGAACTATATAACATTAAATTAGAACATATAAAAGAAGTTGATAGCATGTTAGTGGTGAATATTCCGGATACAAAAACATATAAACCAAAAACGTTTACCATTGTTAATGATGAAGAATCTGGAATTAATTTTCTGGACCTGTATCGAAAATACGCGGCACTGCGTTTAAATAAGTACCAACCAAGTAGTTGGAATAAATACTTTTGGACGTTTACCATCTATAATTGCAAAATACTTAAAATTGGAAAATCCCAATCTTTTTACGGGACATTGTTTTAGACGTTCATCGGCAACGTTATTGGCTAATACGGGCGCTAATTTAATAAATATAAAACAACATAGTGGGTGGAAGTCATCTACCGTAGCTGAGGGTTGCATAGATGACTCCCTCAATAATAAAATAGAAACGGCGTCAAAAATTCTGGGAAATACAAGCAAACAACATACTGTTACTAACACACAAAGCATTAATACTTCAAATTTAAATATATGTTTAGATAACATAATTGCACCTCCTGCAAATTATTCCCAAAATTGCGATAGTCACTCAGAATCCACACTTTCAACTTCCGGGGTAACACTTCAGAATTGCTCAAACATCACTTTAAATGTAACTGTTAATAATTATAAGTAATACAAACAACATTCAAACACAATTTGTTAATTATTCCTTGTTATTATTAGAAACAAAAAATTCTCGAATAAAAAATTTTGAAATTTGGGTATAATTTATTACTTGAATTTATACTGCGTCTGTGCAAAAAATAATGTATGCAACACGTGTGTAAATAAGTTTTATGGCATTCGTTCGGATTTTGTCGTGATTCGACTTCGTCTCATCACGAAACTCCCGAACTCATGCCATAAAACTTAATTTTACACACTTGATACATAAATAACTATTCTTCCATTGAAGTGTGTGAAATTAATACAGTTTGTGTGACTGCAGAAAGTGAAGTATAAGGTAAGAACCATTTTATTAATTGAATTTGTTTTTCATAAAACGACTCTAACCTCACATTATTATTATTGCTACTTTAGTTTTTGATCTCATTGAAAGTTTTTTTTTTATTATTAAAAAACTGATGGGTACTTTTAAAAAACGGTAATAAAACTATCACCGCCGTGTTTGGTATTTATTTGTGTATTGGACATTGGAGTAACTAAGGGTGGCACTCGGCAATGTGCTTCTACCGAAAACCACCTAAAAGATCCATAATTTTACAAGTAAACCATATATTTACACTCACTATTGAACTCTGGTTGCACCTATGTTACTGAACTTTGATCTATGCTTGGAACAATCCCTAAAAATTGTTTTTTCATGTCTCGTAGATTGGACCCGAGGTTGCGTGGTATAAAAGGGAAATAAATAATACGTCAGAATGGATTGTAACCGTGGAAGAAAGATGGTTGCACTAGCGCAGCTACAACTAAACGAAAAATGTGATTTTCAATTGCAACAACCGGATATTCTAGAAAACATTTCAACCAATACAACATATACATGTGTTACTAACATGTTAGATATAGAATCAGCTGAGCAAGATGCTGAAGTTGAACTATTGGACATATCCTACAATACAGTTAATGTTAACAAATGTCACACTTCAAATGATAACAATTTTTCACAATTAGATGACATAGGATCAGATGATTCTCTGAAAGACCCAGATTTTTCAGTAAATGAATTTTCTGATGAAGCTACTTCTTCACCTGACGATGCAGAATCAAGAGATAGGAATCTGAAAAGAATCGAGAGGTCACATGATTCTACAATTCAACCAGAATATCAAGGATGTGACGTAGAAGAAGCTACAGTTTTATCCCGACATTCGCCTACAATGACAGCGAATCTTGGATATACTAAAAAGGGAGAAATTCGAAAAAGGAAAACATTTGAGAAAAGCTTAAAATTACGAAAACAAGAAAAATTACTGCAAGAAAGAGAAAATCATTTTATTCGCGTTTCTTGTGGAAACTGCAGACTCAAGGGCAATGAAAAATTTTCTGATGAGCGGAGAAAAGAGATTAATAATCAATACTGGTCCATGAATTGGCACGAAAGGAGAATTTTTGTAACTTCCAGCATATCTGCAGTTGATATTAAACGAAGGCGTCTAAATACTGAAAACCCGAATCGTAACAAGTCACTTACATATTTCCTAAAAAATGAAACTGGCGAAAAGGTTCAAATATGTAAAACATTTTACTTGACTACATTGAGATATGATAAAAAAAAATGACCGTATTATCACCAACGTTGTTTGCAAGGACAGGGGGTCAGCAATTTTTCCTGCAAAAGATGGGACAGGGGGACATCAGAAAACACCAAAGATCGATCGAGAACTGATAAAAAAACATATTGAATTGTTTTCATCGACTATATCCCATTACAGAAGGGAACATGCGCCGAATAAAAGGTATTTGCCAAGTGACATAACGATAAAACATATGCACGAAGATTTTATCAAACTTCATCCTAATGTAAAATGCTCGTATGAGCTCTACAGAAAAGTTGTGTCAAATGACTTGAAAATTTCTTTTGCGTCCCTCGGCCATGAAGAGTGCGAGCACTGTGAGACTTTCAATCTGCACAATCCAGAATATAACAAGAACTCCTTATCACCAGATTGCGAAATTTGCAGTGCTTGGAACGTGCATAAAAAAAATCTCGGGCAGCTCGTGACAAATATAAAAGTGACGCCGATACTACAGTTGTATCAAATAATGTTGTATGCTTCTCGGCTGATCTTGAAAAGGTAATTATGTTACCACGGATCGATATGTTCAAAAGGGTAGTTTTCTGCCAAAGGATTATCGTTTTTAACGATAGTTTTGTACCAGTGGGAAAAAAACAGACACTGAAACCCCTTGCATGCTTATGGCATGAATGTATATCTGGGCGGAAAAAAGAAGATCTTCTAAGCACGTTTCATGCTTTTCTACTACACATGCGAGATTCTCAAAATATCATTCTATGGCTGGACAACTGTGCTGGTCAAAATAAAAATTGGACCCTGTTTGCCTATTTCGTTTATATTATTAACTCTGATGAAATAGCGGCAAAGTCAATTACTCTACGATATTTCGAGCCTGGTCATACGTTTATGGCAGCTGACAGCTTTCACCACCAAGTGGAGGTTTCCCTTCAAAGACAAAAGAAAGTGTATGATTTTTCCGACTTCGTCCGTTGTGTGCAAGAATCTAATTCTGGAAAGGTGCAAGTTAAAGAGATGAAACAAGAAGATTTTTTTATTTGGCCGGATAATTCGTCGTTATATAAAATTAACCGCACCAATCCTAGACCATATTTGAAGAACATGGTCGAAGTTGTCGCCGAGCGAGGAAAACACACATTGTCTTACAAAACAAGTTTCACCGCAGAAGTTTCCTATGATTTTGATTTTTTGAAAGTCAAAGCCAGTAAAAATTTAGTTAAAGCACCACCACCCGTTTCAACTGCCAGAGGCATCAAGGAAGATAGAAAGAATTCAATCTTGCAAAACTTATTGCCATTAATTCCTGAAAATAGGCGTATGTTTTGGCGGAATATCCCAGCTAATAATAATGCCGCAGACTTGCGAGTAGAATTTGGCGAATAATTCAATATTTTTTTGTCTCAAAAATATTTTTAGTTTGATTTTTTCTCCACCTTAACCTGTTAGAAATAGCTTAAGTTTAAATAACAGTGTTCTACATGTATTAATTGCTCATATATTTTGAAATTAATAAAATAACATACATTTTGTTGTTTCGATGTAAGTTTCATTCTTAAATTAATAATAAAGATAACACTTTAATTCAGGTTGTTACAGTTAATTTTGCAAAACAGTGGGATTCAACTTGACCACGCAAAGCTAAACTGCAGTAATTGCCTTTACTGCTATTTAGTTAACAGCTACCGCTAACAAGAGGCTACCACCATACTACACTAATAAGCAGTATCCGACATTTTTTACCTCAATATTGTAAAAAATAGAATATTATAATATTAGCACTGAGAGAGGCCCCATATTACGCAAAGTATAAGTGGTTAAAATAGCGAAAATTAAATTTAAATTGGTGGCCTAGCTTCAAAACACTTAAAACGGTTTTTCTTCAATTCGTCAGAAGTGCACTTACTGCTTTCTTTCTTAGAAGGGCAGTATAGCTCTTAACTTATATGCAACCTCTTAAACTATTTCGGTAGGCGGATTGTCTATCCTCCATGTTACCAGTCAAGCCTGGCAAAAACATTTGGCCCAGATTGTACCTGTCGTCTCCTGTTACACCAATTAAAAGAGACGCTATTGAAATCTGGGAGGACATGAAGTCTCTTTTCCCAAAACTTGCAAAGATTGCAATGGTATACCTTCCCATCGTCACGTCTGTACCAAGCGAGCGCTTGTTCTCGGAGGCCGGGGCAACCATCACCCAGGAAAGAAATAGACTTCTGGGGACTAGATTATCTAAGCTTTTTTTCCTGAATTCTATTTCAAAATTGTTAAATTCGAAGAAATAAATTGTTTCGTTATAAAAAAAAATTGAATTTTCTTTATAAGATCCATTTTATTCAGTTTCGTAATCTGGTTAATATGAAGATAGCTAATCATCGCATCGGTCAGTATCATTGCGCCTAATGTAAGGTAACGTTAGGAAAGGTGGGTAGGTAGAGGTACGTAGGTTTGAGATGAAATAGGTGAAAAACATCGATGTATCGTTCTTAAGAGCGATGTTTTTTTTACATTTTAACATCGATGCTTTCTCGTGTGAACATCATGTTTTTAAGAGCGATGTTGCATCCCTACCGGTAACACCTAATAAAACTGAACAAAAACAAGCAACAGTGTTAACTATAAAAGAATATTACGTGAGATACATAAATGGACGAAGACAACGATCACAGTAAAAAAAAAGACAACACAGTGAAGAAAAGGAGGAACATACCTTAACAAACACAAACTAAGTAATTAGATCCCCAGATTATTACAGAAGAGAAAAAAAAGGAACCAGTAAAAGGAGAAGCAAGATTAGAAGCAGCTATCATCCAACTAGACTGGAACGTATATTGGGCGCCAATTATAATTTAGAAGAAGCAGTTCAAAGCAGCTTAGATTATGCCTTAGCGCATGGGATGGTTGAACTAATGCCACCCAGATACAAAGTTGCACTTCTGCCGCAAATAATACCCTAAGTTCTGTATTACCGAATTTTTGTAATTCGTTCAAATAAATTTTTTTGATTATTTCAATTTACCTTACTTTATTTCTTGTATTACTTATTGTAATTTAATTTAAACATATTTTTGTAGATTGTAAAGGCAGTTTAAAGCCATATCCTGTATAACACGCAGAAGACAGTGGCGTCTCCTGCCTCATACAGTTTGTGTATTTTGGTTAGCCTTGGAAATTTTATAAACTACTAGGGGAAATGTGCCGATGATGGACCCCCGCCAATGATGGACCACTAGCTGTATTTTCAAATTTACAGCGCATAATACACTACCGACATATTGGTTAGGTTGATTGAAGTTTATAGTCAGTTGTTTACAAGCGCTCACGCAAATATAAGCAGTTTTTACGAAAATAAATAAATAAATTAAAATTGGTAAGTATCGATATAACAAAGTAGCTTGGCATGATGTTAGGTAACTTTTGTTTTACGCTCAGCTAGAATCTGCTTTTGTTACTGCAGTTTGAAGGAACTGTTGCATGTTAATTGCCGGGAAAAAATTGAGGTTATGGCAAAGAACAAAAAAGCTTGGGATTTTTATCTGATTTATGCAATGTGGCCTATGATGGACTCCTTAACTGTGTCCTATGATGGACATGGGGTCCATCATTGGCAATGAAATAATTATATTTTTTGAGTTATTTTTCTTTTTCATTTATAGATATGGCATCCAAAAAAAGACAACTGTGGGACGAGCATGACATGCGACAGGCTATTCAGAACGTACAAGCAAACACAAAGTAAGTAATTAGATCCCCAGATTATTACAGAAGAGAAAAAAAAGGAACCAGTAAAAGGAGAAGCAAGATTAGAAGCAGCTATCATCCAACTAGACTGGAACGTATATTGGGCGCCAATTATAATCTAGAAGAAGCAGTTCAAAGCAGCTTAGATTATGCCTTAGCGCATGGGATGGTTGAACTGATGCCACCCAGATACAAAGTTGCACTGCTGCCGCAAATAATACCCTAACTAAGTTCTGTATTACCGAATTTTTGTAATTCGTTAAAATAAATTTTTTTGATTATTTCAATTTACCTTACTTTATTTCTTGTATTACTTATTGTAATTTAATTTAAACATATTTTTGTAGATTGTAAAGGCAGTTTAAAGCCATATCCTGTATAACACGCAGAAGACAGTGGCGTCTCCTGCCTCATACAGTTTGTGTATTTTGGTTAGCCTTGGAAATTTTATAAACTACTAGGGGAAATGTGCCTATGATGGACCCCCGCCAATGATGGACCACTAGCTGTATTTTCAAGTTTACAGCGCATAATACACTACCGACATATTGGTTAGGTTGATTGAAGTTTATAGTCAGTTGTTTACAAGCGCTCACGCAAATATAAGCAGTTTTTACGAAAATAAATAAATAAATAAAAATTGGTAAGTATTGATATAACAAAGTAGCTTGGCATGATGTTAGGTAACTTTTGTTTTACGCTCAGCTAGAATCTGCTTTTGTTACTGCAGTTTGAAGGAACTGTTGCATGTTAATTGCCGGGCAAAAATTGAGGTTATGGCAAAAAACAAAAGCTTGGGATTTTTATCTGATTTATGCAATGTGGCCTATGATGGACTCCGTAACTGTGTCCTATGATGGACATGGGGTCCATCATTGGCAATGAAATAATTATATTTTTTGAGTTATTTTTCTTTTTCATTTATAGACATGGCATGCAAAAAAAGACAACTGTGGGACGAGCATGACATGCGACAGGCTATTCAGAACGTACAAGACCACAATATGGGCTTTAAGCTAGCTGCAAAGACCTTCAATGTTCCCAAAACAACTTTACAAAGGCGTTTGGCTAAACAGGATAGTTCCAAGGGTGATTTTGGAGGACGAAAAGTAACTTTCTCTAAAGCCATCGAAGAGGAGATTGCAGGTCATATTATTGATATGGAAACACGATTTTTTGGACTAACTTCTAAAGATTTGCGGCGGATGGTATTCGAAGTAGCCGAAAAAAATAAAATAAAACATGGTTTTAATCGCGAAACAAAAATGGCAGGTTGGAAATGGGTTAGGGGATTCCTAAAGCGCAATCAACGAATATCTCTGCGAAGCCCAGAAAGTACATCATTAGCTAGAGCCCAGGCTTTTAACAAGCCTAATATTCAAGCCTATTTCAATGCACTATCAAATACTCTAAAGCAGTACAACTTTCTCCCCGAAAACATATATGTATAATATGGATGAGTCAGGTTTGACTACGGTCCAAAAGAAATGTCAAAAAATTTACGCTGCAAAAGGCCGCAAGCAAGTTGGTGCACTTAGTAGTGCAGAGCGTGGGCAACACGTAACCGTAGTGTGTGCAATGAATGCCATAGGCACTTACGTCCCTCCTGTTCTTATTTACTCTCGTCAAAGGATGAATGATGAGCTTATGAACGGTGCTCCCGCTGGTAGCATAGCTTTCCCACAAGAAAAAGGTTGGATGACCAGTGAAATTTTTCGTAAATGGCTAAAGCATTTCGTAAGGTATTCGAAAGCGTCTAATGAGAACAAGGTTCTTTTACTCCTAGATGGGCACAGTAGCCATAAGAGTCTTGTATCTCTGCAGTTTGCAAAAGAAAATGGTGTTATTGTGTTTTGCTTTCCTGCACACTGTTCTCATCGCGTTCAACCATTGGACGTTGGATTCTTCCGTCCTCTTCGTACGTATTTAGATCAAGAAATCCAATTATGGCTGCGTCAAAACCCGGGAAAGGCAGTAACTCAATTCAAAATAGCAGATCTTCTCAATCAAGCTTATTTGAAGAGTGCTGTACCATCAAATGCAATAAATTCATTCAAAAAGACCGAAGTTTCTATGTCATAAATTGCGCCCTGGGCGATTTTTTGAAAAGCGCAACTTTAAGGCCGATTTTCTCAAAAACACATCAACATATTGGTATAAATCTAACGCCAAATGGTACCTCTAGCTCGGCTGATTAGAACTAGCTGAAAAAAGAATTCAAAATTTCAAAAATAAAAAGTCCACACAGTTTGGGAAATTTTCAAATTTTCAAAAAAACTTTTCTCGGAAACGACACACACGATTTTTTTTAAATGTTCTGGATCTATAGAGAATTTGAAAAGAAATCGAATAATTTTTTCCCGAAGTTTCTATGTCATAAATTGCGCCCTGGGCGATTTTTTGAAAAGCGCAACTTTAAGACCGATTTTCTCAAAAACGCATCAACATATTGGTATAAATCTAACGCCAAATTGTATCTCTAGCTCGGATGATTAGAACTAGCTGAAAAAAATTAAAAATTTCAAAAATAAAAAGTCCCGACAGTTTGGGAAATTTTCAAATTTTCAAACAGTTTAGTAGAAAAAGGTAACGTTAATTTTCAAGAGCCTAGCACATCAGCAAACTGCAGCGGAAATATCACTTCCCAAGAAAGAACCCCGACCAAAAATTCTTCTGCGGTGAATAATTTAGTAGAAAAAGTTAACGTTAATTGCCAAGAGCCTAGCACATCAGCAAACTGCAGCGGTAACATCATACTGCATGGCAAGGAGGTCCCTTCACCATTTAAACGAGTTTTATTTTGGCCCGAAATGAAAGAAAAAGTGCCAAACAAAAGGAAAAAAGAGAAAATACCAAGCGTTGTTACATCTCAACAATGGCAGATATACTATGAGAAAAAGGAAAAGGCTAAGCAAGAAAAGGAAAATCAAAAAATAGAACGTCAAGAAGCTAGAAAATTGAAGAAGGCTATGCAAGAGGCAGCTAAAGTGCGCAAACTGGATGAGAAACAAAAAGGCATAAAAAGATCTAAGGCTAACAAAACAACTACCATATCTTCTGAATCAGAAGAATATGAGGAATGCGTGGAATCAGGTGACAGTTTGGATGACATTAGTATTACCACTACTATCCATGATAAATCAGATAACATAAGCGCAGAAGAAGGCTGTCCTGATATGGCTACTGGAAATGACCTTAATGGTCTTTATAAAAGTGTCGACATTGTACTAGTTTCGTTTCCTGGAAAAAAGAAGCATTTCAAATATGCATGTATAGTTAAATCGGTATTTGAAGACGGCGAACTTGAGGTAATGGCTATGAAGTCATCCAATAAGAACAAAAAAATATTTCGCCATGATAAAAGTGACGTTAGTGTTGTAGAACAGTCGCAAATTATTAAACTCTTACCAATGCCACTAATTTCGGGCTGTGGCGATGAATTAAAGTATGAGTTTGGAGTTCCAGTTAATACTGATGGGTAGCTGCATAATTATTTTATTTTTAATACTCGAATGTTTTCTTATTTTCATTTGTACTGATGTTGTCTTTTGGTATTTTTTTATGTAGTCCGTAAATCATATACAGTTTTCGTTACATATTTTTATGTACAAAATAATCAATAAACAAAGTTAAAAGGAATAAATTGTTGTTTTTTTATCCTAATTTAAAAAATTCATAATCTGTCAACTATTCATACCAGTATGTGTCAACTACTAAAACTTACAGAAATTGCCAATGTCAACTACTGATACTAATTTTTTTTAAAGTTGTTAATTTTTTTTAACAACATTTTTGCTTTAATACGTTTAAATTGCAGTTCGAATACTTCTAGAAAGAGCTCTCAAAAAGGAGAATAATTAGGTTTTCGTTAAATTTTAAAATTTGGACCCTGAAACTATTTTTCTTTTAACTTTACTGCTTACAGTGTCAACTACTGATACACTTACCTATTTTTTTTTTAAAACCGCAGATTATTAAAATGGCTCCGGCATTAAATGCTACCGTATTAAATCCTAATGGTATACAACGACAAAATGTATCATTGTGTGCGAGATTATTTGATGAAATAGTATATTGCGTCATAAGGGAAGATATAGGCATATTTCATCCCGAAGATTTCTGCTGCACGAGCGAACGTAGTGAGCGAGGGCAGCAAAAGCCGAGGGATGAAATATGCCGTTAGATTCCCGTAGGGCACAAGTTATTTTTCCGCATCCATGAGAAGTTCGTATTAAATAAAAATAGTTATAATATAATTCGTACCTACGTTTTTGACATATAACCTCAAATTACACATGTCAAATTTTGGTATTAAAAATAACTTCTATAATGAATTTATGTAAAAAATAATCGTATTTGCTTGAATTTTAAAAAATAATTACATTTATCAATCACTTAAATGAAGATTTTTGTATAATCAAATAATAATTTTGATTCTAAATTCTATCGGTAGATGTCACGTCGATAGCATGCACGGTAAAAACCCGCAAATGTTCATATCGTCCCGCTTTTTCATATTTACCCGCTATCCGCCATTGTTAACCTCAAATGAGATAAATAAGCTGTCAATTACATACCATGGATACGGAAAAAAATATATCGGCTCTTAGAATGCTTCAGGGTGAATTAAAAATTAATGCTGATGGAACCATACATTTTTTAGAAACAATATCTTCTTGGTGGAAAATTGTTAATTGCGACAGCCCTTACAAAGGTATTCACCTTAGAGACCCATATTGTAATCCTATAAAACATGTTAATGACAAAAGTATGCTATTTCTAGAAAAATATACAACGTGGTTAAAAAATTGGGACAAATTACAAGTTGAAAACGTAGATAAGCGTCATGGTAAACTTACAAAACAAACTCAAGAGGCGTTAGTACATACGTTAATTTTGATATGCAAGTATTCATTAACAGAACTAAATTTTATAAGGCTATTTTGCATTTAGAGCGGTAGGATCATTAAATCAAGCCAGTTTTATCATTTCGGTATCCGTCATTTCGGTATCCATAGGCGTTTGTTAATAATTACCGGAATGATGGTACAATTACCGAAATGATGGAAGTTTCGTATTAATTAAGTAAATTGAATTATTAATGTATTGTGCAGAAATATGGATGAAAAATACGTGAAATTGAAAGCAAAATTAAAGTTAGAAAAAGAACTTGCATATGAAAAAAATGAAAAGGAAAGAGAAAAGTCATCCGAAAGAAAAAAAACTCAAAGGAGAAATAAATGCACAAACAAAGTTTCAGTTGAAATTAACGAAAATGAACGTGTGAGCGAAAATATCAGCTTAGAGAATACTGAAAAAGATCAACAAAGGGCAACGAAAAGTAACAGCATTGACAATAAAGCAAAAAAACACAACTATGGGGGAAAAAATGACAGCTTGGATAAGAAAATAGGGGGACAAAAACGCGCAAAGATAAGCGAAATCGTCTACAATAAAAAAAAACGAACAGATATGTGTCAAAAATAGGGGAAAATTTGGAAAGAAAAGTCTCATCATGGAAAATATTGGAAACGGAGAGGTACACGCACATGATAATAGTAATAAGAGCTTGAATACTATCAAAAATGTACATGTATCTGCAAAGAAGCGCAATAACAACCAAGGTCAGAAAGTTGCAAAAAAACAGTAATTTGGATAAGCAAAGAGAACGAATACGAAATAATGTGCGCAAACATAGGGGAAAAATGACTGTAGAGCAACTTGAAGAAAAAAGGAGGAAGGACAGAGAAAGGTATCGTCTGAAGAAAGAAAAAGGTATAGTTAAAGGGATTGCAGACTGCAAAGAAAGAGAAAAGAGAATGAAGAGAAAACATTGGAAAATCAATAGTCGAAATTATAGAGCTCGTTTATCTTTGGAGAAAGTATCATCGAAATATATGCATGACAATGCGCCTCCATCATCAGATAATGAAGAGCAAGTAATTCAACCAGAACCTGTAAGAATTGATATATCTAGGAAAGTTAGAGGGCGTAAGAAAAAGAAAGCGATCGAATGCAGGTGTATAGACGGTTAAAAGATGCTGAAAAGCAGATTGAATCGTGGAAACGAAAAGCAGAAAAATGTAGGAAACGTTTGCATCGTCGGAACATACAAAGTAGTGGTAGTCCAATAGAAGATCCTTCCCCGAACACAAAGGTAAACATTCTTACTAAGGGATTGGACGTACCCCCAAACGTGAAAAAACGTCTTCTTTTTGGAGAAACTCTGCAAAAACAATTAGAACAAAGTTCCGAATCACTTCGGACTCATAGAGAGAAACAAATCTTTCATAAAATTTTCAGCAGTCCACTAATAAAGAAATAAAAGTTAATTGGAAATGTGAAAGAGGTTGTCAGTTACAAGATGTATAGGAAATATAAAAATTTAAATATTTCACAATATACACGCAAAAAACGTAATGAATCAATAACTAAAAAAAATTCAATGAAAGTAAAGGACTTCTTAGAGAGTGATGAAAACTCAAAAATGTGCCCCGGAATTAAAGACTACGTGCAAAAGGGAAACATTAAGACACAGAAAAGGCTGTTGCTAGATTCCATGAAAAATCTACATAAAAAATTTTTAGCGTCCAAGACCGAGTGTGCGAGTATTTGTTATGCCACATTTTGCAGATATAAACCTTATTGGATCGTTCAGCCAAAGTCGTAAGACAGAGAAACATGCGCGTGTGTGAAACATGCAAACATGACGTTAATTGTGGAAAGTTTATACAACAAAAAAGTTATTCCAATAAAAAAACCTGAAGATATTGTAAAACAGCTGGTATGTGACTCGAAAAACAAAAATTGCATGTTAAAACTCTGCGCAATATGCAAAAAAAGGAAGTATAAACTGGCTAAGACACAATTTTGTTTTTTACATGATAATATAAAGTATCAGCAATGGCAAACCGTAACAGAAGAACAAATGATTAAAGGTCAGTTAAAACGTATTAAAAAACAGTGAAGAAAGAGAACAGTACTACTGTCAACGACCCATTTTATATACTAAACCACCAGCTAAGTGGTTTTCAGAAACACATATTTATTATGAAACATCAAATGCTAGCAATGCAAGAATTGAAGAAATCTGTAGACCCCAACACACTTCTATTTCAGATTGATTTTTCTGAGAATTACGTGACCAAATATAATAACGAAATCCAAGCCACGCATTTTGGCGCTTCAAAAAGACAACTGTCCCTGCATACTGGTGTTTATTACAAGTCCAATCACTCTAGGGCAATATGCTTTTGTTCAGTCAGTGAAATTTTAGACCATCAAGCCCACGCTATATGGGCCCATATGAATAATATATTGAAGAAACTATCTGCTGAACACCCATCAATTACAAAAGTTCACTTCTTTTCGGATGGACCTACGTCGCAGTATAGAAATCGAACGAATATCTATTACCTTCTGACACAAGTGCCGGCATTATTTAAAAATATTTCACTGATAAGCTGGAATTACAGTGAGAGTGGACATGGGAAGGGACCCATGGATGGTGTTGGAGGTGTCCTTAAGCGTTCAGCAGAAAAACTTGTTTTATTGGGACATGATATCAATTCCGCTAGTAGCTTTATCGAAAAGCTGCAACATATAAATGTTGCGTTATGGGAAGTAGCTGACACAGAAATTCTTGATTTTAAAAAATATGCACCTGTCAAAATATCTGGAATACCACAAATAATGTCCGTTCATCAAATCATGTGGACAAAGGAAAATCCATTCCATATAGATCTCCGTCAACTCAGCTGTTTTACATGTGAACGTAATTGTATACATCATCCGATGATACAATCGTCTATAAAATTTTTGTCAGAAGAGAAAGGTATCCTTTTTTATAACATTCAATTGGGGTACCCATTTGTTCGGTAAAAGTTTAGGTAAAACTCAATGTATTTCTTAACGAATATTCAGTATTGGGCGATTTTCCAATAAAGCCTGTTCGAGAGTCTAATTCATCAAATCCTATTTCTTCCGTCAACGTTATACCAGATTCTAAATGTATGCTTTTATCTTTTTTTGTTTTAATTAATGTATTGGATTGTCCTATTAACCTTAATTAAATATACAGCGCCACCTGAATCGTCTGTAGTAACGCCAGAGAATCCATCTCCAAAGAAAACTATCAACGTTATTTCAGACATTGTAGTAGTCCCTAGTACTTCTGCTAAGAAAACTTCTATTTTGAACTCGGAAAATTACTTGACAAAGGGCATTTGTTTTATATGCACGTATAACCTACGTCTTGGCAATGCAGGACTAAAATGTGGAAAATGTTGTAGGACGTTTCACGTCACATGCTTAATGAAATATTATAAGAATTGCCCTAATTATAATCCAGGATACTTTGTATGTTCAGTATGTGACAAGTAAATGTTGTATTTTACCTGAATAAATTAATGTTCTATGATTACAGTGCTTTTTTAGGAGTTTCCCGTCATTTCGGTAATCGTGAAATCATTTCGGTAATTATAGTTAAAAAATGGTATGTAGCAAAACTACAATGATGCAAAGCGGTTTAACTTTACAATTGCATCTACTTGATACATCTACACCCTATAAATATAAATTTGGGCAGGTTTCAATATCTATGATAGCGACTTTACTAATTTTTTCCCCAGATTTTTCAAATAATTAAGATTTCTCAGACTAATTCATGTAATTACATTTTATTTCACTGAAGGAACGCAATTGTTGTTATTTATTAGTAACATACATTACTCAAGAAGAAATCTGTACTCGATAAACAGTTGGCAGATACAAATAAACTTCAGTTTTGAGGCTGATACAGTAAATTACCGAAATGACGCTATTGTGTGCTTATAAGCAAGAAAAGCTCGACCAAATCTTTGAAATAAGGTTTTGTGCGTGGTCAAGCTAGGAACTTCAAATACAAGCTTCCATCTATCGAAAAACATAAAAGTTTTAACGATATCAAGGCATAATTTTTTTTTCTTTTTATTTAAAAATGTCCCGTTATGTGAGATTTACCCATAAAAGATTTAGACAGGAGTGGTTTAAAAGTACCAAAAGAATTTTTAGTGCAAATAATTATTATAATGTTTAAAACTTTTAAAGTACTTATTAGTGAAATATACGAAGAACAATTTATTGCTGCTGCAAACCAAAGAAGTCTTTTATGCAAATTAAGTGTAGAGAATTTCGATACAATTAATTTTGAAGATCCTGACAACTGTTTATGTAACAGCAGAAAATCTGTTGTTGATAAAGTAACAATGATGTTTTCTAATATATGTATTATTGAATAATTTTTCAAAAAATAAAAATGAGGTTCAACATGAGTCGAAAAAAAGAAAATTAAATACGTACAATTTAGCGTAATTAATTAGTTGTTATATCCTATTAAGATTAATTAAAGAGTAGATACTATGTTCTGCATGTGAGTTAAATATTGTTTATTGTTTAGGTACATGTATTTTTTCTGTAGTACTTATTTTCACTTAAAATTTTCATTTAATAATGATTCATTAACATTATACTAAATATATGTGTTACCGTAAAAACCCGATTTCAGTTAAAACCCGATCTTCCTAGGAAAAACTAGTTTTAACTATCCTCTTTAGTCAATTCTAGTTTTGACTAGGTAAAACTAGAATTGTCTGATAATCTTAGTTAAAACTAAAAATTCCAAACGTATTTAATTTAAAGCAGCTTTTACTAGTTAAAACTAGCTGTTACTAAAGTACATCAGTTTGTTAAACCTATTCTCTGATTTGCCGATAGAAAACTAGTATGATGCTGTCGACTGATCGTAGCGTGACGACTGTTCTTACTGTTGCTTTTGCTAAGTGAATTTTATATTGCGATTTTGGACAGTAATAGCGAATTAAGTGTTGTTGTTAGTGTACTACACTACTGTTAAACGGTTATCATTATGCCTGATATTGACGAAAATCAGTTCGAAAGGAGAGATGTGAGAACATGGAAAGAGCGATTTTTGGAAAAGATTTTACAATAAGAAGAGGCCGAGAAGAAAGAAAATCACTACAACGTTGTGACTGGAGACATGTATAATAAATTGATGACTGAAGTACAAGAAGCAGAATTGGCTGCAAAGAAAACACCGTTACAAAATAGAAGATTGAAGCGATTTAGAATTATTGAAGTTGGCGAAACGAAAAAATTGGCTTCCAGAAGTGAACCTATTAAATATTATCTACCTGCTGAAGAAATTTTTGACATTATTGAAGCAGCGCACGTTGCTATTGGACATGGAGGTCGAGATAGGTTGAAGACTGAAACCTCCAGAAAATACGCAAATATAACTATTGATATGATAAATATTTTTATATCAATGTGTGAAACCTGCCAGCGCAAGAAGAGTAAGAAGAAAAGGGGCCTCGTTTCCAAACCTATACTGCATTCAGAAATGAATAGCCGCTGCCAGGTCGACTTAATAGACATGCAGTCACAACAGGATCAAGGGTTCAAGTTTATTATGGTGTACCAGGACCATTTGACAAAATTTGTTTTGATAAGGGCACTGCAAAGCAAGAGGGCGGAAGAAGTTGCTTATCAATTAACAGATATATTTTTGACTTTTGGTGCCCCATGCATTTTGCACTCAGATAGTGGCAGAGAGTTCGTTAATGCCGTGATCAACCAGGTGGTGTCATACTGGCCTGAGGTAAAGTTGGTTCATGGAAAACCAAGGCATAGCCAAAGCCAAGGGTCAGTAGAGCGAGCTAACCAAGACATTGAGAAAATGTTAGCAGCCTGGATGCAAGACAACAACACAACAAACTGGTCAAAAGGGCTTGCGTTTGTACAATTTATGAAAAATAGAGCCCTGCATTCTGGCATAAAACAGTCACCATATCGGGCTATGTTTGGTATCGAGCCTAGAGTAGGGCTCACGACTTCAAGTTTGCCATCAGAAGTTATTGAAAAATTGAATGACGAAGATGACCTTCAGAAAGTGATACACCAACTGAATTCAGAAAATAGCGAATGTATGAGTTCTGACGTTGAAGAGGCTGCTCCGAGTGGAGAAAATCAAATTTTGTTAGCTAGAAAAGAAGCACATGAAAGCTTGAAAAAATGAAATTAGTTCCTGATGCTCTTCATCCTCCTGTGGAAAAAGACGATAACATAATATCGGAGTCGTGCTTGAAAAAAACCAAGAGGGCCTGGCCTGTACAAAATTGGAACAAAACATGGAATATTGGAAAAATTGTATTGCAGGTACGTTCTGTTATATTTCTTAAAACACCAAAAACTTTCTCGCAGCTGTTACGATTTATTCTGTTTGAAAAAAAAAGTAAGAATAATAAATTTTTACTCCCAATCTACTTCCACATCTCATGCATTTTATCCTTATTTTTTTCAGATCAGAATTCGACGTTTCCAAAGAAAAGTTTCTGACGGCCGAACAAGTGTCCGAAGAAAACATTTCTTTAAGAGCTGCTGCTAGACGTGCTGCCTTAGGGGAAGGTCAAGGATTTGCACGTTGCGTATGCAAGAACACTTGCAACACTAACAGATGCTTCTGTAACAAGAAGAACAAACTATGCAACTCTAAATGTCACGACAGTCAATCTTGCAGGAACAAGTGATTTTATATGAACTTTTATTTGTTTTTATATGACTTTTATGATCAAAAAACTATTCACTAGTTTTACAGTATTATGTTTTTTGTTGTATAAACAATCCTTTTTGGTTCCTATTTTGCTGAAGTTAAGTTAATGTATTATTGCTACTATGTTTTTTATCCTGTACCTTTTTTGTGTTTTAATAAAAGTACTCACAAGTAACTAACTAGGTACGTGTGGAAAATTATTGGTAGGTAAACCCTTAAAAACTCGTATTAACTAAAATATTTAAGTTAAACCTAGAATTTACTGAACGACTTAGTAAAGACTAGTTTTAACTAAAATATGTTTAGTCAAAACTAGAATCAACTGAGAATATTTGTTAATTCTAGTTTTACCTAGTCAAAACTAGAATTGACTAAAGAGGATAGTTAAAACTAGTGTTTCCTAGGAAGATCGGGTTTTAACTGAAATCGTGTTTTTACGGTAACATATGTATCTTTGACCTACGTTTTCGTATTAAAATAAATATAAAATTTAGCATTTTGTTTTATTTACTGATTAACGTAATCCCGAATTAAATAAATATGCAAAAATATATGACGTTTTATTACACTTCAATATCGTAAATTGATTAAAACATATAAAACATGTATACCCCCTATGCATTTTGTGGGCGTCATCCCCTCCACAGCGCTTCAGCATGAGCCGGCCCGTACTTCTAGGTGGTCCTGCTACTACTTACTTCTTAACACAAGTGCAGCCTCCTGTCTTTTTACTCCGCGTTTCCAATATTTTGGAATAAGTATATTTTCATTGTAGAGAATTGGCAGAATTTATATAAACCTCATATTGTCGAACTGCTTTGCTGCTAGTACTTCAGTTTGCGTTATACAGTTTACGGTAACTAACGGTGATTTCTTTTTGTGTAATTATGACGGCTTGTGTATATTATGAGTGAAATAATAATTCAAACAATTTCTGCGATTTAAGATTTTTCCGTTTTCCTAAGGACAAAGAAAGGCGTGAAACGTGGTTAATTAATTGCGGTAACCTTCAGTTGTTTTCGTTATCTGAAGAACAATTATACAACAGAAGAGTTCGTGCCATGCACTTTAGTGATGAACATTTTATGAATTCCTGTAAAAATAAACTTGTACATAATGCCATTGCGATACATTTTAAATCAGACAAAAATGGTGAAATTTCGAGTGAAAATAAAAAGAAACAAGTACCAGCACCATCTGAAGAACTTGTAGTTACAAAGGAGGTAATTTCAATAGTTTACGGCAAAGGAAGGATACCTTGGAAAAGCTTTGAATGTCAGCCATCTAATTCAAATTCAAGTATTGAAATTTCGACTGTATACAATACACATTACACATAGTTATTCACTAGCACAAGTAAGTTAACTCAGTGGTTGTTTAAGTAGAACATTCCGCCATTCTGACAATTTCAACAACTCTTGACCCAAGATTAAACTTCATGCACTTCAAAGATGCCGTCGCTAAATCAATGGTAATTAGTTACTTAAATAAATATGCACGGGAATTTTACGTAGGTACCTACAATCAACACGTCTGATAAGTCTGATAAAGAACATTCGGAATTTGACATCTGGAAATACCACAAGCAGTTGACACACAAAAACGTGAAAAATAAGTCATCAACATCTGTTGGAATTGGAACCATCAGCGAAACAGAGGTTCAGATGTACAATCTGGGCCAAATGTTTTTGCCAGGCTTGACTGGTAACCTGGAGGATAGACAACCCGCCTACCGAAATAGTTTAAGAGGTTGCATATAAGTTAAGAGCTATAAAACTGTGGTTGAATTATTCACCTTCATGGCAGTTTATTTTTTTATATCTTATTTCAACACTTAGTTACGGTAATACTGTGAAATTAATAATAAATAATATAAAAATAAATTAGACATTACGTTATACAGGGTATATTAAAAATGGCGCATAATAATTATATAACGCGATTCTACGCCAAAATGCAAAATCTTTGCTGTTCATAATTTTTGAAACTGGTTGCAACGCTGCATATAAGCTAAAGTGGGGGCACGGAGTCAGACGACAAACGTTACCAAGTAAATTTTAGTGGCGTCATAAATACCACCATTAGATTTACAAAACCGATATTTATTTTCTTATTTCCAGCTCATTTTAAATCATGCGTTTGGTTTAAGCTTAATCAATTATCAAGGAAAAATTAACAATTTAATGTATCTACATTTAGCTTTTATGATGAATAATAAATAAAAAACATAAATGTGCCAGAGACTTTCACGCTTCAGTGTTGGTAGTAAAATATCACTAACACAACGTTTACGTTTGTATTGGATCGATTTATTATCGAACCTGCCGCACGTGTTTTGACTGTTCGAGGTTAAGTCTGTTTTTGCGTTTGAAAAACTGTTCTTTTCAGAACAAAACCTGCGTTTTAGTGTCGAGTTCTTAGTGTTTAACATGCCTAAACCATTGAGTAGCCAATCCAAGCAACTTGTTGCCAAGTTGATAGGTTATTTCGAACGTGAACGAGATAATGGAGGACCCTTGCTTCCACTTACTGCAGTTAGAGAGGTATGTGAATAAAAGATATAGTAGAAATTTTAAGCATAACATGTAATTTGTAATTTCAGAGGGTTGCAGATGCAGATGCAACTGAGCAGATCTGCTGTTTCATCAGTTTCACAAGCTGTTAAAAGCAACGAAGTTCTTCGCAGTCCAAAGAAAAAGAGACCTCGCCGCAAACCTGTGAGAGATGTTGATGATTTTCACTCTACTGCGATACGGAATGTTATTTATGAAATGTATGAAACCAGTAAGTATCACAATATTGAAAAAATCTGCAAATATCAGCAATTAATTTGTATGCTGGTATGTTGTTTGGATAAAAGTGTTTGCAAAATATAAAATATCGTCACCCTAATCCTAATCTAATAAACGATTATATTATCATTAGGTAGTTTTCTTTTATTAACTGAAAATTATTGTCATTTTTTAGAACAACACGTAACAAGGCAGACACTGTTGCAAAAATTAAAAGAACGCGACATTTTTCAAGGTGGTAAGTCATCCTTAGGTTACGCTTTAAGGAACATAGGATTTCGGTGGAAGAAGGATGACCCTCGTAGGGGCTTAATGGAATTAGCCCACGTTGCATTTGCAAGAGCAAAGTTTCTGCAATCATATGTTAGAAACTTAAATTCAGACCGTCCATTAGAATTTGTGTTTATTGATGAGACATGGGTGTTTAAAAATGGAACGGTTTTAAGATCCTGGCAGGATAATAAGAAAAGCGTCAAAAGGATAAAGGTCGATGGACATAGGTATACATTTTAGATTTATTAAAGTGTAGTATTTGCTTACAGCTATGCCTTTTCAGGTACATTGTGTTACACGCAGGAAACAGAAGAGGGTTTATTCCTGGAGCCTCTTTAGTATTTTCGTCAAAAACGAAAAATCCTGATTATCATGGGGAAATGAACCATGAAAACTTTTTAACTTGGTTAGAAGAACAACTACTAAAAAATTTAGAAGAACCTTCTATTATAGTGATGGACAATGCGCCCTACCATAACACTCTGGTGGAAAGAATACCAAACACCGGTTGGACAAAACCTCAAATAAAGGAGTGGCTGCAAGGCCGTGGTATTGAATTTGAAGATACTTTATCGAAAATTCAATTATTAGACCTAGTATCACGGTATGCGACTAAGAAAATAACTTGTTATAATTATATTTATCTCGGTATATGTTTTTAGAAATAAACCTCCGAAGTTATATGTTGCTGACCAGTTGGCAGAAAAAAATAGCCATAAAATCTTACGACTTCCCCCATATCATTGCATATTTAATGCAATTGAAAATATTTGTGGAATCACAAAGTCGTACTATAGTAACCACATCGGTAGAGATGGCTATGGTACCGAGAAAGCTTTACTAATGTGGAAAGAAGCATTAGAAACGGTAACACCGCAAATATGGTCAAATACCATAGAGCATACAGAAAAGGAAATCACAAGATGGTGGGAAAGAGAAATTGGGTTTGATAGGGAAGAAATATGTCCCCTAATAATAAATTTAAATGAAGATAGCAGTAGCGATAGTGATGTTAGTAGTGACGATGAATCTTAAAATTGTTTAATTATTATTTTTATATTTGTCTATATATTTATATTTATCGTGTATTTTACAGTTTTTTAATGTTGCAGTCTGTAGGCTTAAATTGTATTGTGATATAGTGCATGGTTATATTAATTCCTTGTTTTATATAGTCATAATGTAGTCTATATTGTAGTAAATTATGTAGTTTTTACTATGTAGTTAGTTATGTAGATTATGATCATACGTTGTATACATTGCATGTTATATTGATAAGCATTACTACTACTATACTATACTGTGTCGTTGGTTGCCTATACTATCAGGAAATTATAATCGTTCTTGGGATATAATGGGTAATGAAACGAGTAATGACAATTTCGGTGATGAAAATACTGGAGAGAAATGATAGAAACATACTATGTTTTATGACGTCATTACTCTTGATGACGTTTGTCGTCTGATTCCGTGACCCTACTTTAGAGTGATTTTTAGATCTTAATTAAAATCAAGGACAATTAAATGGCCACAATTTGAAATTAATAATAAGTATTCAAAAACTAAATTGCACATTAAGATATGTATTTAACTGGCAACAGTTTAAAATTGCAAGAGATATTAATGTCGCGTCGGCTTAAAGTAAGGAATGTTAAATATTAAAGGCAGGAATGTTAATCCTCTGACTAGTCGAAATGAATCACACTTTGTACGTCTACAGGCTTTGTAAATTTTAAACAAATTCCCTGGATGGTTGAAAAGAAGCTACCTATAGATAAAGCTTCTTTGGTTAATAGCTTTTTCTTGTAATGAAAGCTTATCTTTACCCCACAGGGTAAGTATTAACGACTGGAAAATTCTGATGATATTAAACATATGTAAAGTAGATATTTGGGAAAGCAATTTTTACGTCCCTACAATATACCGTTTTTGCGGCATTCTTTGATGTCGAAAGTACGGCTGACAGAAACCGAAACACAAAAGTTCGCCAGATGCTTTTCATTTTATGATGTGCCAATTTAGCAGGAACCCTGATGACGCGATCTTTGGAAGAATGTGAGAGGGGGCAGACAAAATTTGGATTTAAATTCATTTCTGCAAGTGCAAACGATTGTTATTGTCTTACTACATTTTGTGAATGAATTATGGATAACGAAATTATTGCAGTTTTAATTTCCGAATGTGTTACTCAGGTTAGTGAGGTAGATTTTAGACAAAACTCTAATGTAGCTTCATATATTTCAAAAAATTTGGGTTTTAAATGTACAGTATATTCGCTACCACATTGGGAGACAATGCCCGCTTGAAGCCACAGCGTATGACTCAAGAGTTTAGAGATTACGGAGCTTGTTCCAGCGGTTCTGAACATATGGCATTGTTAATATTAATACTGTAACGCCTAATATTCATTTGGTTTAGCGAGTTTCCGGTACCCTATGCATAAACTCCAGTCCCAATGTGGTAGCGAATATACTATAACAAACAGTTTATTGGCCGCCTTCGGCTTAAATGGAAAAATAATAGTGGCGGCATACAAAACATGGTTGATAAATTATTAAATCCAGTTACTGTCACACCTGAAAAAATTAAAGACGACATTAAGATTGCAAGCGATAAGCATCATTCCATACCTTCGTCTACAGATGTGGAATTCTTGGATGATTTTTATTTTGATTTCGAAAAGTCGTCTCCGCGTCGCACAGTGGGGCAACGCACCTTAAAAGTTGGCAATAAATAAAAAATTTAAATATTCCGTAAAAATTTATTTTTATTACATTTCACTTAACCGTTAGTCCTACCACCATAAAACGCTTATGTACTGTCATCGGTCTAGCTTAACTCGCCAACAAACCCTTCAGTCGAAGCCAGGTACTTGAGGCTATTATACGTGTATTGTTTTTGTATCATTATTTATCAGTTTTTATGCTGTGTAGGAACCGTATTCTGTAAATTATTGTATAATTTTGCTATGGAACCTTCAAGCTCAGGTATGTATCTACATTTTAATAACTATAAATCTGCCGAAAAGTTTTTATAGTTTTGGAAAGAAGCTGCAAAGTGACATAACCTTTAAATTTTAGATTTTTAGATTATTCTCAAATAGATTAAGATTATTAGTTGTGTTCCGAGGCAGTCCGAGCTTTAATTATTGATTTTCTGTATCATGATGGTATATTTCAGAAACGGTTAAATTTTTTGCACTTATTTGCTCTTTTCGTCGTTTCTCGAGTTCTTTATAGTCTAGTCAATAGGATGTATTTTTTGCTACGATGCCGATGCGATGGTAATTATTTTATTTCTTTATTTTTTGTTTTCAGGAACAAGTTCGAACACTATATTTATAAAGCGAAGAGAACTTTTTGATATTATGAAATGTTCTGGGATCGGTGCAATTGAAGAGCAATTTAATTTTTTGACAGAAGAGATAAAGAGAACAACGAAATGTGATGATGAGAACCTTAGGAGCTTAGTGAAAACATTATCATATTTTAAATCCGATTTCAAATCTCGGTGGAGGAAAGCATTTAGAATAGAAGAAAGGTTTCGCAACAATAATATGGAATGGTTGAATACATCAATTGCATTCCAGATCAAAGAAAAAAAACGAACAGCACAGCCAAAACGTGGTCGCCCGGAAATTTCGTTTGACACGAGTTCTAATCGAACGAAGCGTCTAAAAACACAGAAGCTAAGGGATACCACACCTACAGCTGTACTGAGTTACGCCACTGAAATGAGCTTAAGAGCTACAGGGCAAGCAGACGCCTCCATTGTGCTACACGAGATTACGAACACAACTCCAAAACGTGCCAGTAAATACAGAACAGCTTATAGAAAGTCACTAAACAAGCAACGTATATCAGGGGAAGATGCTCTAGCTGTCTTGGTAGATGCAAAACTATCTCGGCATCAATATCAAATTATCAGAACGAGTGCCCCGGAGAAATTTCCCTCTTATAAGATAGTGCAAGCTGCAAAGAAAGATTGCTACCCCAGGCTAGAACACATAAAAATAACTTCTACTTACGCAGAAGTTAGTTTGCAAGCTTTACTTGACCATACTGTGCAGCGATTGTTAGCAACAGTGAAACCTGTGATTGTGTCACTTAAGACAGAAGAACTAGAAAAGCTGTGTTTATTTACGAAATCGGGATTTGATGGCAGTTCTGGTCATAGTTCTTATAAGCAAGCCTTCTATGGTTCCGAAACTAGTGATTCGGCTGTTTTTATTACATGCGTGGTACCACTTCGCCTTGTCTGTGGTCCCAAAATTGTATGGCAAAATCCACGTCCTAGTTCTACTAGATACTGCAGGCCGTTAGAAATAGAATTCGTAAAAGAGTCTACCGAAATATCAGTAATGGAGAAAAACAGAATGGATGACCAAATAAATAGATTACAAAAAAGTACTGCGATAATTGAAGGAAACTGCGTAGCAGTAACTCATAACGTAATTTTTGCTATGATCGATGGCAAAGTATGTAATGCACTCACTGAAACATCATCGACTCAAAGATGTTATATATGCGGTGCTACATCCAAAGATTTTAATCAAATCGAAAAACTGAGTGGGAGACGCATAAAGACTGAGAATTTGGCATTTGAATTATCTGTCTTACATGGATGGATACGCATGTTTGAATGTCTTCTGCACATAGCATATAAATTGCCACTCAAGAAGTGGCAAACTCGAGGTGAACGTGATAAAGCAATTGTGTTAGAGAATAAGACTCGTATTCAAAAAGAATTCAGAGAACGCTGTGGATTAATAGTAGATAAACCTAAACCTGGTTTCGGTAACACAAATGACGGGAACACGGCCAGACGGTTTTTCCAAAATGCTGAAATTTCTGCTGAAATTACTAAAATAGATGTAGAACTAATCAAAAAAATGCACATTATAATGATAGTAGTTTCTAGTGGACATGAAATTGATACTGATAAATTCAGAGAATTTGCCTACAACACCGCCAAATATTTTGTTGACAAGTACCCCTGGTACAACATGCCTCCTACGTTACATAAATATTTTATTCATGGACCAGAAATAATAGCATCTGCTTTGTTACCTATAGGCCAATTGTCTGAGGAAGCACAAGAGGCACGAAACAAAGATTTCAAAAAATACCGGGAGTGTTACTCGAGAAAATGTAGTCGTGAAAAGACTAATCAGGATGTATTCAATTTGTTTTTAATTAGCTCTGATCCTTTAATCACTAGCAAACGGAAGTTACCGAAAAAAAAACTACAAAACCTTCCTACATTAGCACTACATTTATTGAAATCTCCAACAGTCCAGCCTGTCAATTATAGTGATGATGATGATGAGCTTGACGACGAAAGTAGTACTATAGATTCAGAAGACGAAAACTTTTCTTAAATATTAGTGTTAGTTTTGAGGTTTTTAAAATTATAATATTCTCTTTCTACAACATCCTATTACTATTGTTTAAGGAATAAAGGAACATCTATGAAATTGTTTACGAGTTTCATTTTACACGAATAACATCTTCACAATGAAATATTCAACTTGGAAGTTAATTTACAGAGCCTGCGATTTATTGACAACTTTTGAGGTCCGTTGCCCCACTGTGTGTCGTCCAGATGTGGAAAATGATAGGTCGTATTTATCAGCAAGTCGTTCTCCCGTAGTCTCTCTTGCTAATCCAACACCATCTTTGCCTACAGATGTGGAATTTAAGGATGATTTTTATTTTGATTTAAAAAAGTCATTTCCCCGTCGTCCAGATGCGGAAAATGACAGGTGGTATTTTTCAGCAAGTCGTTCTCCCACAGTCCCTCTTGCTAGTCCAACACCATCCGTTTCTTCAGAAATATCAAGATGTTTCTCCCCCGTTTCATCTACAAATATCAATCTTTCTCGCATTTATTTGGAAGAAGAAGTTTCTCGTCGTTCATCGACACAACAAACAAGAGTTACAACAAATAATCCTGAAAGTTTTCCATTTAGTCTTGCCACTCCAAAACGGCACCCTCCTCGAAAATCTTTACCGTATCCGCTGCTTTTAACACATTTTACAACTCCAGGTCGTTTTTCTTTTGTGGGTGATTTATACTATGTATCTTTTCATGGAGACATGAAGCAAAAGTTTATGCAATTAAAATTTTTTGCGTTCTTTCTTTTCGAGGTCTTAAGATTCCGTAGAAATAATTTAAGATTTGTTGATTATGCTCAGTGTAAGTACCCAGGATGCAGAAAATTCGAATTTAAATGTCGCATAGAGAATAAAAGTTACATAAATGTTTGCGTGCCCTGTAGTTCAGATAAGGTTAATCATCGTGGCGATGCGGAATATTATCAATTACGTGGACAAGAAAGGGATACTTTGAAAAGGTTGTTGCGTCATCAGAAACCTAAGTCTTTACAATTAGATTTTATAGGAAATTTAAACAGGGAGGCAGCATCAAATGGCAACTTTCAAAATGTGAGGACGTTGGAAGTTTTTCAGAAAGCAAAATCCGAAGTACTAGCTGCTAACGACTTTTCTGTAAATGCCTTTAGTGATCTAATAAAAAAAATTGAGGAAGATAAACGGGATTCCAGCAGCCAGTATATTCAACAAGTTGGCCTTCCTTTAAGGGTTTATTTATATTCATCAACCCAATTTTCTCTTATATATATATTTAAAAAATCATAAATTACTTTATATTTTGATGCCACTGGGTGTCTACTAAGAGATTTAAATTTTAATCAACAAGGTAAACGGATTTATTATTATGCCGGGGTTGTTCATCTGAATTCAACACTTCTACCAATTCTGGAGCTAATCACAAATACTCACAACTGCGATTCTCTGACTTCATTTTTATGCAGCTTTCAGTATTTTGTAAAAAAGCAGAAATATAAATGGCCCGCTAATTTTAAAAGGGTAGTAATCGATTGGAGCTGGGTTCTGATTAATTCAATAATGAAGGCCTGGAATGGTATCCATGTTTTGGGTTACCTAAATAAAGTGTACCATTTTCTGAAAGACGATACGGAGGTTAGTGGTTTAATTTTCGTCCACATTTGTTGTGCTCATTTTACGCAAATGATATCCAGACCTCTGAATAAGGAGCGAATGGAGAAAAGAGTGAGAGCAGTTGTATTAGATGCAGTTGGTTGTTTGGTAGCTTGTAAAACGTTTCCAGAACTGGATGAATGCTATCATCATTTCCTAACGATTTTATTAAGCCCCAGGTATTCACCCGTTGTGTCTAAAGCTGTAGAATGTATGTCAGAATCAAAATATGAGGAAATCGAAAATACAAAAGAATTCGATGACGACCTTGATGTCATGCAGTCTTTACATACTGCACGAGATACCTTATTTTTTAGACACTTTCAGAAGATATATTCACGTGTTGTATGCAACATTAAATGCGAACACACCGAGTGTGAAAAAGAGAATCCTTTGTATTTTCCTAAATTTGCGGCAATTTTTTTAGAACGTTATATGCCTTATGTCCCTATGTGGTCGGGTTTACTGTTATATTCCGAAACACCTCGCGTATCAAATTCTGTGTTAGAAAACTGGTTCAATCAGGTAAAGCACGACATAGCCGAAAATCAAGTTAAAGATAAAATTGGGAGATTTATATCTAAATTACAAAAGCGAACTCAAAATTTATGCATTGAAGCTGAACTAATGCGTGGTAAAAAAACAAATGAAAAAAAAACATTTGGCCATTTCTGATAACAATAACGTAACAGGAACTGTCAATACAACGATTTCGGAATCTAACAATGCTCTTGCCGAAGAGAGATGGAAAAAACGACTTGCTCCGGAATCAAAAACACATTTCGAATCACGACATTTTAAAAAACTAAACCATCAACAGTATGTAGTTGGTGTGTATGAAAGTACTCCTGGTTAGCGAGAAGTAATTTTGTATGGAGAAGACTACGTAACTCTTTTTCGTCAGGAATGGTTGAGTGGTAACGCTATAGATGCATGTATTTCTTCGGTATGTACTAAATCATTTGACCCTACCATCATTTACGTTCCAACAGATTTGTCTTATTATCTTCTACGCCATGTCTATAGGCCCGTTGAAAAGGCGTTTCCACTTAATAATATTAATCTATCTGAGGTGACCAAATTAATAATTCCCTATCTTGTAAATCAGAATCACTGGAGAGTACTCATCATTGACGTATTGAAACAACAGTTTCTTGTATATGACTCTACTGGTTGCACTGGTGAGCAGGCAGCAGAAAAGTATAAAAAGTCAATATCAAAATACCTAGAAGATCGAGTAAATTTATACGAAGTGAATGGATTTTATATAATTGATAATTTCAGCATTAAAATTTATTCAAGACCTATTTTGCATAGGTCTTGAATAAATTTGTTACAGACCTATGCAAAATGATGGGTACAATTGCGGTGTACATATAATTCATTTTATCCTCAATTTAATAAATTCTAGTTTCACTTTTTCGCCTTTCGACCCCGATAACTTCAGCAAGTATTTGCAGGTCTTCGTTTTAGAGCAGTCTAAATATATGGCGGACAGGTGTCTTTTGTGTGGAAGAGGGGATGATAGAGAAATTACGTACGACTGGATAGAATGTTCTAACTGCAACAGATGGATTCACATAAGTGGTTGTTTAGATCAAAAATTAAATGATATTCCAGAAGACTCTTTTACATTTACTTGCATTTTATGTGAAAATCAAAAGTAGCACTTAGCAAAACATATTATGAAGGGAAAATACTACGGTTTTAGAATGTAAGTAGGGATGTGGTTACTTTTAGTAGACGCAAGTTTATATTTAAGTTTCCACACGTTCGCGGGTTTAGCATGTAAGTAGGGATGTGGTTACTTTTGGTAGACGCAAGTTTATATTTAAATTTCCACACGTTCGCGGTTTTAGCATGTAATTAGGGATGTACAAATTTCATCTTTCCTTCTCAATGTGAGAGTAACTGCTAAATTAAATTGAAAAAACTACTAAAATCTACCTTAAAACACCTAAAAATACAGGTAGGTGCATTACAGTAACTACAAAGTAATACTGTACTTGTATTATTTGCAACTACATTAATTACTCTGTATTCAAATACCATGGGTACAATATGGCTCAGAAATGTGACACTGAAAAACGCATATGTTCTGAAATGTAAACCTCAACAGAAAAATGCTGAGCTTTACTGCAATTTTCTTTGTCAGCAGTTCCAGGCGAAAACTTCCCATGCAAAATATGAAGTCTAACGCGTCTAGCATAGTACCTCCTGTTGAAATGTTTGCTCGTATCGATTATAAAATTTCATCATTTATTCGGTAAGTATACAAGTAAACATAACAACTACGGTGATGAGGAAAACTATGCAAACTAAAAAAATTGCTTAATCAAAGAATTGTAAGCCTAGGGGTTCTCTAGAACAGTTGTTCCCAAAGCGTGTTCCGTGGAACCCTGGGGGTTCCACGAGTCAGGTGCCATATTGTTAGCAAACTAATGTATAACTATTTTATTTTGTATTTTGCATAATATATGTACAGTGTGTCCCAAATTCAATCCCCACCATTAGGATCTCGGAAACTATAAAAGCTACAAAGTTGGTTAAATAGAGAAAGTTTTAGGAATTTTAATGCTCATTTCATATCCGTTGAGAAATAACAGCCAACTTTGACCGTTTTCGAGATATCTTGAAAAAACCGAAATTTTGAATTTTCTGTTTTCCAAATATCTCGGAAAGCATTAAGTTATTAGTTTCAAGACTTGTACATTGTGAAGGCACTTTTTACGGAGAATCGGCTGGTACCATATGTTTATATTTATGACGCTTTCTCTCTATTCTATGAATAACTACTTCTGATTTTCATATGGACGCCAAATTAAATTTTGTCGTAACGAAACTCAGCTCTTTTTTCTCTTTTCAACGTTGTGTCACACGTACGGAGTTTTTGAAGAAGAGCGGGAATAAAATACATTTTTTTTATCATAGCCTACTACGTGAATAAAGAACAAATGTATTTTATTCCCGCTCTTCGTCAAAAAACCCGTACGTGTGACACACCGTTGAAAAGAGAAAAAAGAGCTGAGTTTAGTTACGACAAAATTCAATATGGCGTCCATCTGAAAATCAAAAGTAGTTGTTCATAGAATAGAAACAAAGCGTCATAAATATAAACATATGGTCCCTATTTAACCAACTTTGTAGCTTTTATAGTTTCCGAGACCCTAATGGTGGGGATTGATTTTGGGACAGACTGTAAATAACGTTATCATACTAATAACTCCTTAGCAACGAGTTGTGTTAAGATACCTTTAACAGCACTAGTGCTGTAATAGTAATTTACGATACTAGTAACGTTATGAAGCATTTTACATTACGAGAGAAAAGTTTGAACTAAGTGTTGCAATAAGATATAAAAAAAATAAACTGCAATGAAGGTGAATAATCCAACCACAGTTTTATAGCTCTTAACTTATATGCAACCTCTTAAACTATTTCGGTAGGCGGGTTGTCTATCCTCCATGTTACCAGTCAAGCCTGGCAAAAACATTTGGCCCAGACTGTACCTGTCGTCTCCTGTTACACCAATAAAAAGAGACGCTATTGAAATCTGGGAGGACATGAAGTCTCTTTTCCCAAAAATTTGCAAAGATTGCAATGGTATACCTTCCCATCGTCGCCACGTCTGTACCAAGTGAGCGCTTGTTCTCGGAGGTCGGGGCAACCATCACCCAGGAAAGAAATAGACTTCTAGGGACTAGATTATCTAAGCTTCTTTTCCTAAATTTTATTTCAAAATTGTTAAATTCGAAGAAATAAATTGTTTAATTATAAAAAAAATGATTTTTTTTTAAGATCAATTTTATTCAGTTTCGTAATCTGGTTAATATGAAGATAGCTAATCATCGCATCGGTCAGTATCATTGAGCCTAATGTAAGGTAACGTTAGGAAAGGTGGGTAGGTAGAGGTAGGTAGGTTTGTGATGAAATAGGTGAAAAACATCGATGTATCGTTCTTAAGAGCGATGTTTTTTTAACATTTTACCATCGATGCTTTTTCGTGTGAACACCGATGTTTTTAAGAGCGATGTTGTATCCCTACCGGTAACACCTAATAAAACTGAACAAAAACAAGCAACAGTGTTAACTATAAAAGAATATTACGTGTGATACAATAATGAACGAAAACAACGATCACAGTAAAAAAAAAGACAACACAGTGAAGAAAAGGAGGAACATACCTTAACAAACACAAAGAAAGTAATTAGATCCCCAGATTATTACAGAAGAGAAAAAAAAAGGAACCAGTAAAAGGAGAAGAAATAGAAACAGGGATTTTTGCAAGGAGTAATAAAGTAACAAGAACACCAGTAAAACAGACAAAATTAACTCAAGAAACCGACAAAAAACTCGAAAAAGAAAATATGGATGAATTGAAAGATATGATAAAAGACGTGAAAAACACTCTCCTAGACGAAATTCGCGATTTTAAAGAAAAAATGGAAGATAGAGAACAGAAGTGGGAAAAAGAGAATATTAGAAACAAGGATCTCTAAATTGCAAAATGTGATAAAGAAACAAAAACAAAATAAACGTAAAAATAACGTGGTTATCAAAGGAATAAGTGTACAAAATGAGGAATTAAAAGGAGAAGTCGAACAATTGATGAAAGATAAACTTAATGTAGATGCAAGAGTAAAGAACGACTAGAAAATTTAAGGAAAAGGTAACAAACAATATATTGTCGCACAGTTGCAAACGTGGGAAATGAAAAAGGAAGTAATGCAAAAGAAAAAAATATTGGGCAGTGCTAGAATCTACATTGATAATGACTACACAATTGCAGAAAAAAAAATACAATATGAACTAAGGACAACATACAATTTTACGATTTATGACTTGGGTAACAATCAAGGCTATTGCTATGTATGGCATGGGCAGATATCAAAAAGAGGTGCCAACGAAATTAGTAGTTATTTGTGGAATTTCTTAAAAAGTGGAAAACACTATAGTACGAAAGGTGATACTGTATTCCGATAATTGCGGCGGTCAGAAACGCAACCGATTTATTTTCTCAGCGTTTGCTTATGCATCCACGGCTTTGGATATAGAAATAACACATCGTTTTTTGGAAAAGGGACATACACAGAACGAAAACGACAGCATGCATGCTGTAATTGAAGTTGCTAGAAAACGCCACTCAGCTATATACACGCCAGATCAGTGGATCAGTCTCATAAAAATGGCAAAAGTTACTTCTCCAGGATATAAAGTAAAAGAAATATCTCAAGAGGATTTTGTAAATTTCAAGTTTATGGTTGAAAACCAAAACTGGAAAAAAGATACCTCTGGCCAAATTATAAAAATTAATAAAATTAGAGATATCCATTTCGATCCAAAAACCCTCAGAAAGTGTATTTTACTTACAATTTTAAAGAAGATTACAAATTATATCAAGGTTTATTATCGATAGATGATAAAAAATTGATAGATCTTTTGCAATTATGTAAGGCTAATTTGATACCATCGTTATATCATGGATTTTACAATTCCCTCCGCAGACCATTTGCATAAACGTTTGTAGTGGCGAATGTTACTGACGCGATTCTCGGGGCAGACTTTCTCCACAATTTCAATTTAAGTGTAGATATAAAGAACAAAAGACTCACAGATAATTCTACTGCCCTCACCGTGGCATGCAATAGCAAAAGTGCTATGGTTACGGGGGTGCGGGCGATCTTCCGACAGAACCACACCGGTTTCAAGCTCGAATAAAGCAGATATATTTCGAACCATCCTCGAATAATCCGGTATTTTTTAAAATGATATTTGGCTCGATTAATACGGAACTCGGATAATCGCGACTCGGATAACTGGGACTTTACTGTACTTATAAAATTATTATCTTAATAGTATTTTGTTTTTAGATTAACGAAGTTTCCCGTATTGGTGGGGCAACCCCCTTTGACGTAGTAAAGAGAATCTTATCGAAAATAATGATGGACAAAATTGCTTCCGAATATAGCTGGTTAGGCCTAAAGAAAAAAAATATTTTCAAAATTATTATTAAGTCAAGTGGTGATACGTAAGTTTCCTATTTATGTCTAAATTACAATACATCTTCATTTTTAATTACATCATATGTGTAAGTCAGATTTTAAACTTACGCTTACGTAGTGAATATAATTGTTTTGCTTGTGCATTAATCATCTGAATAATTTGAAGCATTACATTTAACCAAACAAATGTGAAGTAGCTCCCAAATTACTTCGTAAGCTGCAGTTTTTAAGCTACTTCAAATTTATTTGGTTAAACCGAATGCTTGTAACACATACGCTCATAGCCAAAGAAATTACATTTTTACTTATGCAAGACCAAACAAATGTGAAGTAGCTCCCAAATGACTTCGTAAGCTGCAGTTTTTAAGCTACTTCAAATTTATTTGGTTAAACCGAATGCTTGTAACACATACGCTCATAGCCAAAGAAATTACATTTTTACTTATGCAAGGCTTTGTGTTCTAACAAGTTATTTTAATTGTAGGTGCTGGAGTGAAGGTTTTAAGTAATGAAACCAACAAAAGTTTTGAAGATGCAATGAAGAACCGGTTACGTCGTGCCAAAGAAAGATGTTCCAAAGTAAAGGATTAAAAATACATATATTGAGATGATATTTAATTGGATGTATATAATTAAGGTTAAGTTGTTTGTTTAATTTATAAAAGAAAAATATTATTTTGCCAAATATAAGTAATGCAGATTTTAAATTATTAAAAAAATTGTAATATAATTTTAAGATAGCTAGATTAGATTTAAGTTATGTGGAAATGTAAATAAGTTATTGTTATGATTTTTGTTAGTAATAATTAGCTAAATTTGTAGTTATAGAAATGTAAAATAAGTTACTATTAGAAACGTTGTAAATAATTTTAAAAGTGGAAAACAAATGCGGATAAAAATATCCAGGAAACAGAAAAAACAAATTAAATAGTTAGTTGAAAATTGGTAATCGACGAAGCAACATCAAATTTGGTTTGCTCCCATAAAAAGAGTAAATATTCGAGAAATAATCAATTACAAAAGGTGAAATCAAAAGGAACCAGTGTCCAGTAAAAGGAGGGTGAATTTTGAGAAGAAAAGTTAAATCAAAAGGAACCAGTGTCCAGTAAAAGGAGGGTGAATTTTGAATAAAAGTTAAATCAAAAGGAACCAGTGTCCAGTAAAAGGAGGGTGAATTTTGAAGAAACGAAAAATAAAGATTGAGCTTCAAGCAGTTAAGTGAGAGAGCAGTTCTAGTAGGAGAGGATCAACAGAAGAAATTCAACAGAAGAACTTCGAGAAGGAGAAAGTCAAAAAGGGGGACAATTTAGAGCGGGGACAAGAAGAACAGGGGAAGATTGGAATTTTGGTAATTGGGGAAAATTGGAATTTTGGAATTTGGGGAATATTGAAATTTTTGGAAAAGAAAAGGGAGCCAAGAATACATAGGATAATGTTAAGTTAATTTTAAGGCAGGGTTGATAGGGAAAAACAATAATAAAAATCTGCATTATAATTATTTGAGTAAATTTTTTTATTTGATTAAAAATAAACTTAGAAAAATAACAAACAAGGAACCTACTTAACGACCTGAGATAAGAGCAATGCAAACAATTAAGTAAATTAAAGAGCAAAGCAAGGGTTAATTTCAAATATTGGATGTGGGCTAAAAAAATAAATTAATTAAACTTAAATAAAATCTTTTAAAAGAGCACGACCATAACAATATATTGCTTAAATGTTTAATACAAGTAATATTCATTCATGTTCTTAGTGTAAATATTTCAATTTCATACTGTACCGATATAATTTTTAAGAAGTTTGATGTAGATTTTCATTACTTGTCTACAATAAACAAATTTTTATTTGAACAAGTGTACGTAAATTTATTAGCAGGCCAAAAGATTGATTTATTCAAATATTCACAACTACAATGTGGGACTTTCTAGTGCATATAGTGTAATCGAATAACAGGTATTCTTCTCTGTAGGTAGTCCGTCGACATTTAATGAAATTTTTTATTTGGGTTTGTGGTCACTAAAAATTAAAAGCTATAAAACCGTAATGTTTCGAAGATTATCTGTCTTTGTTAACATACGATCAAAAATAAAAACAAACTAAACCAAAGTTTTTTTAAGGGAGTAGTAACTGATGCCTGTCCATCGACGTTTGACGGTAACTGCTCCCATTTATCTATTTTTAGTGGTTTGACAACGAAGATAGAGTAATATTCAATGCATTACTTTTTTATAATTTTAACTTTTTTAAATTTTTAGTGAAAACCCCAAAAATGCCAATAAGACGCATGAATATCATATAGATACCCATAGTGATAAAAACTGGATGTTCTGTGGACATTTAAAAAGGATGTCCTGTGGATACTGAAAGTTGTGACAAACGGATGTCCGGCAGATGTACATAGGAGGTCCAGCGGACCTAAAGTGGACGCCTTATGAATGTGTTAACATCCGTATAGGGATATCCACTGAACATTTTGTGGATATCCTTGTGTTATCTGGGTTTAACTGCATTTTTTGACGTAGAACACAAGTTTCTGTCACTTTCGGTTTCTCCATTTAATTTTACGTATGATCCCTGATCACATAACAATCAGATTCGCCAAGTTAATGTAAAATTTGGCAGGCAGTTTTATGATTAGTTTGAATTCGGTTGCCAGATGGCGGCAGCACTGCACGAGCAGAAGCTACCCTGAAGTGCTTGGAATCATACAAATCAGCTGATTCTAAGCACTTTAGAGTCGCGTCTTCTCCTACTACGGTGGCGCCGCCTGGTAACTGAAGGCAAACTAATCATAAAACTGCCTGTCAAATTTTACATTAACTTGGCGTATCTGATTGTTATGTGATCAGGGGTATGATACTATCAAGTTTGATACATTTTCAAATTACGTTAAGTTTATTTGTAGTGTCGGCAAAATCATTCATAGGACGGCGTTTTACTTTCAACGCCAAATTGAACGGTTATATAAATAGAGTAACCTACAATTTTTTGCTTTTCAAAATATTTCAAAAATGTTACATTGCCTTCCCCATCTGAAAACGTAACTCTTAGGTGCACAATCATACAAGAATACAAGGAAGCGCCAAAGTTCAGTGGATCTTCAAGGAAACGTAAATAAATTGCGAAAACAATTGACCACAAAAAGATCACACATTTATCGTTTGAAAAAAAGATCTCTTCGGAAAAATGCAAATTTAGATATGCTTAATCTAAAATCAAAAAGTGTGCGTGTGTTTGTTAACATACAGTTATTCCACAAATCCAACTAACCTTGGACAGAAGAAGAAAAAGAGCTGGCACTAAATATGTATCATAAAAATTTAGATATGCTTAATCTAAAATCAAAAAGTGTACGTGTGTTTGTTAACATACAGTTATTCCACAAATCCAACTAACCTTGGACAGAAGAAGAAAAAGAGCTGGCACTAAATATGTATCATAAATCACCGTCTTTATATACAGGATGTCTCGAAATTGACGCCCGTGCTTCTGGGATTTGATTCAGGGGGCTAAAAGAAATCGAAAATGAGGTGTGAAAAATTTTCCGTTTGTCTTTTGTTATCGAGTTATCAATAAAAAACAAAAATTTAAGTGTAAACTTTAAACCTTATTAACCTTTCAGTGGGCGCGCCGGGTGTATGAGACCGTGCGGGCTGTTAATTGGTGAATTCTCAGAAAATAACGGCAACACGCGCCTTTCCCTCCATGTACCTTCTCCGCGCTTTGTCTGCATCTGTTATTCGTAGTTTGTTATGACGTGTATGTTTTCAACTCGAAGTTATTTATTAACACGGTGTGGAAGACCGGGTGCGCCCAGTGATGTTTTGTTTTCATCTATGTCTGGAAAATTTGGATTTAATAAAATAGGAAGGTACCTATGTATGCAGATATTTCTTTATTGAGTACATTAATAATGACAATATTTGTTAATAAAATAGGAAGGTATGTATGCAGATATTTCTTTATTGAGTACATTAATAATGACAATATTTGTTAAAGATATGGATTATGAGCAGTCCAGATTGTTAAAATTACATGAAGAGTTTCTTACCGATGAATATGACGACGAATAAGAGGATGGCGAAGTAGATATTATTGCTGAACGATCAGATAATAGTGAATCAGAGCAAGAATTGGACGAAGGAGAGATACCAGAAATAGACCATGGTCCATATTTTATGGGAAAAGATGGCCGTACGAAATCGAACAAACATAACCCCCCTAAGAACGTAAGAACTCGAAGTTTAATTCAACTGTTGCCAGGGGTAAAACCGTATGCAAAGGAGAAAAGAAGCATTAGTGAAATATGGGACTGTTTGTTTGATTTTGAAATGTTGAGCACTTTGGCGGATATGACTAATAAAAAAATTGAAACTGTGATGGACAATTTTGCACGTGACAGAGACGCAAAACCTACGGATGTTTCCGAAATGAAGGCTCTTATTGGCCTGCTTTATCTTGCGGGTGTTAGAAAAGCAAACCACCTAAACACAGAAGATCTATGGGCAATAGATGGTACAGGTATCGAGGCATTTCGTCTTACCATGAACATAAAGAGGTTCCGCTTTTTATTGCGATATATCCGAATGGACGATATCGAAACAAGAGTAGACAGAGTTAAACTGGATAAACTTGCTACTGTACGAACAATATTAGACAAATTTAATGAGAACATAAAAAAGTGTTACAGCCATTCCGAATACGTTACGGTAGACGAGAAGTTAGAAGGGTTTAGAGGAAGATGTGGTTTCCGGCAATATTTACCTAGCAAGCCCAACAAGTACGGAATAAAAATCTTCGCACTTTGTAATGCAAAAATGTTCTACACAAGCCACATGAAAGTGTATGTTGGTCAACAGGTGGATGGGCCGTACAAGGTAGATACAACTGCACAGTCAGTTGTGGAACGACTATGCGAACAGATTTATAATTCTAATAGGAACGTTACAACTGACAATTGGTTCACTAGCCTACCACTAGCAGAATCGTTGCGAAGCAAGAAACTAACAATCATAGGCACTATCAGGAAGAATAAAAAGGAGCTTCCTCTAGAATTCTCAACAGGTAATGATCGCCCAATCGGATCTAGCATGTTTGGTTTTGGCCATGGTGCAACTTTGGTCTCATATATACCTAAAAAAAAATAAAAACGTGCTATTAATATCAACTATGCACAAAGGAGATGATGTAAATGAAGAAACTAATAACCCCGAAATAATTCATGCTTATAACGAAACCAAAGGGGGAGTAGATGTTAACTATGTTAACAAGCTATGTGCTCAATACAATATTGCCCGTTGTACAAGAAGATGACCCATGGTAATATTTTATAGTATTTTGAATGTGTCTGGAATAAATTCGTTTATTATGTATAATTGCAACAATCCAGGGTCCTCATTGACTCGACGGAAAGTTATTGTAAAACTTTCAGCTTCGTTGATGTACGAGTACCAAAAAAGTCGTGCCTTGTCATCATATGTTCCAAAAAGCATTAAACTTAGACTGACAGAGATTTGCGGCCTAGAACCGGAACAACACCAGACTTCTCATAACCCAGGTGCTATAGGACGCTGTAAGGTTTGTGACTGGAGAAAAAACAGAAAAACCAAATACTTTTGCAAAAAATGTGGAACATTTTTGGGTTTGGAACATGTATGTGTAATGTGTACGAGTTGTTATGAAAATCCGGAGCAAACGTCGTAATTTTTAAACGTTTGTTTTTCGTTTTATAACGATAAAAGTTTTTTTTATTTAGTATCTGCATACTCATATCTGTTGGATATTTTTCTCATTCCTATGAGTGTATGATATTGTTTGGGGCCTTAGCTCATCAATAAACAATAATGTTATTTGATTTTTGTATTACTTTTTTTTCTGGAAAATGTGTCCTTGAAAATAATTACCCAAAAATTAAGCATTTACTTGTATCCTTGAAAAAATCATTAGGATAGGTTTAAAAATTCATAAAACCTGTCAAAATTAATGTTAAGAGACTGTTTTTGAATAAAATGCAAAAATATTCAACTATTTTATTTATGATATAGTTTTTGAGTACCCGGTCACTGAGTCCAGGCGCGCCCACTCATGTGCTAAAACCGTTTGCGCCTACTGAAAGGTTTAAAACGCATATTTGAAAACAAGATATTTTCCACATCTGTTGTCACAAAAAGTGTTCAAATAGGTTGCATCCTACTTCAAGGCAAACATTCGCACGATTTATTATTGAAGCACGAACTCTCTGTAATATATTTTCGTCTATTGGCGCCACAACAGCGTGAATACGAGCTCCGACATCTTCAGGATTTACAACAGATTCGCGGTAAACTTTTTCTTTCACATAGTCCCAGAAAAAGTAATCCATGGGATTAAGATCGGGTGATCTAGGCCATTATTTACATTTTCATCAATAACTCGATAACAAATGACAATCGGAAAATTTTCTACTTTTCATTTTCAAATCCCAGAAGTACGGGCGTCAAATTTGAGACACCTTGTATATTTATGAGGCGCACATTAAAATTTATATTACCATCAAAATCCTCAATTGAATCCTGGTTACGATTATCGCAGCAAAATACTGGTACGTATACAGAATTGTCAAAAAAATTATCACTGAAGGTTAAAAGTATGCCTACCGAATAAAAACAATGTATCGTTTTATTTGACGAAATCAACATTCAGAAAAGCCTCGAGTACAATACGCACCAAGACATTGTTGAAGGGTTTGAAGACACGGGGTATATTGGTCGCAGTGGTGGTATTGCTAGCCACGCATTAGTTTTCATGATACGCGGGCTATTCCATTCAGCTATTATCTAACTTCTGACTCTATCAAACATGATTCCTTGAGAAAACTTGTCGAGAAAAATATTGAAACACTTCAAAGTATGGGGCTTGAAGTGCGTGTGGTAACAAGCGACCAGGCTGCTTCAAACAGAAAAGTATTTTCGGTGCTAGAAGTAACGAAAGAAATGCCATACTTTTATGCAAATAGTAAAAAATTTTTGCTGTATTTGACATTCCGCATTTAATCAAGAGTATTCGAAACAATCTTTTAACGAAAGACTTGTACACAGAAAAAGTAAAAGGTTCATGGAAAGACGTAGAACAAGCTTACAAAACAGATAAAGGATCGACATCCGTAAGAGCTGCAGTCAAAATCACCGACGCCCATATACGAGTATATCCTAACACTTTCCAGAAAATGAGAGTAAAATATGCAACTCAAATATTTTCCAATTCCATGAGTGCTGTTTTTGAGGGTAGCGGTAAGAACTGGTCAGTTACAAAGTGATACTGCTCTTAATACTGCCCTCTTTTTGCAAGAAATTAATAATTTATTCGATGTACTAAACAGTAGGATTTTGAATGCTCATAACCCGTATGCGTGTGCTTTGTCTGTTAAAACGGATCGGCTAGAGACTTTCCTAAAGAAATGTGTAGTGGATCCAAACATGGAAAGTTTATACAAAACAGACAAAATAAAAAACGGCATTTACTGTTTTCAAGGCCTTATTATATCCAATAAGTCCGTTCTTTACTTGTGGGAAGATCTTAAAAAAGAGGGATATAAATTTTTACTAACAAGTAGGCTAAATCAAGGTCCTCTCGAAAACCTTTTCGCAGTATTACGATATAAAGGAGACCATAATTCTAATCCCACAGCTAAAAGTTTTCGGTAAACGTTATAGCTGCATATGCTTGTAAGACTTAAACAGCCTATGCAAAATACCAATTGTGAGATTGATGGCGATGATAATATAATTTTGGACCCTCATGAACATTCCGTGCCAATTAATAGTAACGACAACGATGGCAGACCGATAGACATTTTGGAAACTAAAGTAGACAATAATATGTTGGAAATGCAGAGTAGTGTAGTAGAAGTTGCAGAAGAAAATTTAATTGAAGAAACGGAGTTGGAAATATGTGCTGTAATTTATGTTAGTGGATATATTGTGCATAAAAAAAATAAATCATTTTAGTTGCGAAATGTGCTCTAGTACAATGTGCATAAGTGGAAATATTTTAAAATATAGTTCTGACATTCTGTTAATGGAAAAAGACTACAGTGTAGGTGGAAACGTTTCGTATTTAAAAACTCCTTCAGATATTATAACAAAAGTATGCAAAATTATACTTGAAGCGTTTGATGCACACTTTAGAGATAATAAAGCTTCTATACAGTTAAAAAAAAACGCCTTTACTCGAAAGCAGACACAAAATTAATATGCTGGTACCAGGGTGGTTCAGCCAAACCGACATATGTTATTTACATAAATTATTTCTTATTGAACACTTACTTATGGCTATCCCATGATTTAAGGCGGTCGGAGCCGTTTATGCGAGCCTACACAAATCAAAGATTTTTTGGTTACTACCAATTTTTAATAAAGTTCTCGATATCTTGAAATAATAATAATCATGTGTATTTTCATGGAATCCCAATAAAAATGGTGTGAGTCTAAAAATATTTTCTTAGTGGCTTTATATATTAGTTCTCAAAATAACTGGAGAGCTGATATCGAATCCCGCGCCCTTCCAACCGAAACGGAATGGTCACTAGCACCTTATGCTTTTACCAAGATCGTTAGGAAACTGGGAACCCCTGAGATATATCTGTTTGCGTCCTACATTAACCACAAATGCAAACATTATATATCTTGGCTACCTGACCCAAATTCAGTCACTGTGGACGCTTTTACAATAAATTGGATGCAATTTTTCTTTCCCCCATTTTCTTTAATTCTTAGAACTCTTCAGAAGATAATAGAGGACAAGGCTCAGGGCATCCTAGTTGTGCCTTATTGGTTCTCTCAGCCGTTGTTTCCACTTTTTGAAAATTTGAAAATTGGAGAACACATAACTCTTAAGCCAAATAATAGACTACTCTCCTCTCCTTTCAGACAAGAGCACCCGATGTCCCAAAATCTTACCCTGGTGGCCGCCATATTGTCTGCCAAGCATTTAAATTGAAAAACATTCCAGAAAGCGCCATTCACACCACTCTCCATTCACTATCCGAATCAACAACAGTATTATACAACCTATAAAATTTGGTGGGATTTCTGCATAAAGAAGAACTGGTCAGTTTACGCAGCAAAAGCGGAGAACGTAATAGAGTTCTTACAGGATTTATTGGAGAAGCATAATTACCAATACGGGACCTTTAACTCGCACAGGTCAGCTCTTTCATTAATTCTACCTGATAATATAGGTGAAGATTTTCGTATAAAAGGATTTTTGAAGGGTGTATATAACACGAGGCCCGCTAAACCAAGGTATACCCACACATGGGATACTCAACCATTAATTAATTTCTTAGCAACCATGTTTCCAAATGAAAACCTTACAATAAAAAATGTATCAATTAAACTTGCTACAATGCTCGCCCTTATCACGTGCCATCGCATTCAAACCATTTCCCTTAAGCTCAATAATATAGTTGAATTGTCATCAGGTATTCAGATTTTTATACCAGACAGGATTAAAACGTCGGGAATTAACAAGAGCCAACCATGCTTGCAAGTACCATACTTTCGAGAAAATCAGGCTCTGTGCGCTGGAAGTTTACTACAATTTTACATTGAAACTACTAAACGTTATAGAAAACAAGGCCAGCAGAATTTATTTTTAACTAGTGGGCCCCCATATCGCTGTGCTACAAAACAGACAATTAGCCGGTGGATTAAAGAAGCATTGCGGCTAGCAGGGATAGGCACCAGTAAATTTCACCCACATTCCATTCGTCATGCATCAAGTTCAACAGCTTATAGACGGGGAGTATCGGTGGATATTATTTGTCAGACCGCAGGATGGTCCCAGAATACGTCAACTTTTGCGAGATATTATAATAGGCCATTGAAAAACCCAAATATTTTTGCTAAGTTAATTTTAGGCTGATAGGAGACTGTATAAGTTTACCTAGAGAGTTTCTAGGTTTTTTCACGAAATGTTTTATATTTTTCCTATGTTTAGCTATTCATGTAGTGAAGATGTTACCCTATTTCAAAAAGACATTGATTCCATAGTTGAGTGGAGCTTCGCAAATAAATTATATTTTAATGTAGATAAATGTAAATATATGACGTATTCATTTAAAAAAAACTGCATAAAGTCTCAGTATACTATGAACTGTTTTACGTGAGGAGATTCAAATTAGAGATCTTGGTGTGTTGTTTGTTCCTGCATTAAGTTGGGAACCTCATATTGAACAAGTAGTAAGTTCGTCGTTGCGAAATTTAGGTTTCTTGATGAGGAATACCTTCAATTTTAGAACTGTATTTTCAATTAAAATATTATATAATGCATTAGTTAAAGCTAAGCTTGAATATGGATCTTTGATTTGGAACTCTGATATAAAAAAATATCAAAAAAAAAAATTGAATCGATTCAAAATAAATTCTTAAAATTCCTTTACTATAAAAAAAATGGCAATAATCCAGAGTATAATGAATATCAAAATATCAGGCGTGAATTTCAAGTAATTAAATTATTTCAACGCCGAGAAATTAGTGAAGTGCTTTTTATTTTTAAATTAATTAATAACCGAGTCGACTGTCCCGGCTTGCTGCCACTGGTGTCTCTGTATGTTCCGGCCTATAAAACTAGACCTCGTGATATACTGCATGTGCCACCCTATAGAACCAACGTACGACTGTATTCTCCGTTGGTGAGGATGCTCATTGGAACTAATAGGTTCATTGCGGAGTCAGATGCTAACATTTTCGATACGTCTTTCACTAAATTTAAAAATTTTGTTCTAAAGTTTTACTACCACAATTACCTACAAATTTAACAGCCATTTATTGTTCAATGTTATAATGGCCACTTATTTAAATTTAAATTTGCAATTCTTCTGTAATTCTTGTATAATAATTTGTTTTATTATTGTTATTATTATTATCTATACTAAGATTATCTCATTTTCTATCATGGGAAACCTGATATTGTTATTGGGCTACAGCCCGTTATATCAGTAACCTAAATAAATAAATAAATAAATAAATAAATAGCTCACGGCTTATCCACAAATGCACACGATTTAGACGTGCAACTGTGTTACTATTAAAATTATTAGATACTGTTATTTTTACTAAGTAACCACTGTTCAGTTATATATTTGACATAAAAATAAACCAAGAATCTTCGCAACTTGCTTTTTCTTTAAACATCTACATGGTAGGTTATAAGTGATATCAAAGGACTGGAGGTTGAAATAAAGTTAAACGATCAAACGAACTTACTTGAAGTGAAGTTCGATCGTGATTTTATGAGACCTCCAGTCCGAAGATATCACTTCCCTCCCGTTCCCTAAAAACAAGTTTTACCCATAAGTTGCGAAGATAAAATTTAAAAAAAATGGAGTTCCCGTACACTGCGAAAAAGGTGGTAGGGATTGTGGAGGGGTTAAAATATTTTCGAGTACTTTAAAATAGTGGACGATATAGAACACCAGAGGCGTACTACATGGTAGGTTATAAGTGAGATCTTCGGACTGGAGGTCTCATAAAATCACGATCGAACTTCACTTCAGGTAAGTTCGTTTGATCGTTTAATATTTTAACATATACATACAACATCCCGGGATTTTTTTAATTTCATAGTAATAGTAAAAAAGTTGTTTGGGGTCCTGCAGCCACCCCACGTAGTATTTTATGTCGGTCAAAAACACGTAGCTTAATGCGCCATTTTTGTTGGTAATTCAGACACCTGTTTTACCGCTGTCACTTTTATGCTCTGTTAGTGTTGTGTCAGTGTTATATCAGTGCGGAAATTGGATAATTAGCTTACTGTAAGTACCGGGTGATCCAGAAAAAACAGAATTAGGGCGGGCCGTGACCTAGTTACCAAAGTTGGTATCCCGTGATTCGCCTACTGTGAGCGTAAGCAGAGACACTATTTACCATTGAAGAGGTTACGTTAACTGTCAAAATCGTTTAATCGTGCAACAATATTATTTTCCGTGTTTTAAATACTAGTAAGTTATAACAGGTAAAAGCGAAACAAAGAAAAATAATCACCTACCTGTATACTTACAAAAAAACTCAAAAGAATTCGCCGACTAACTTAGTTGTTTGCGAGGGCCGTAGATCGCCGAGGATTGCCTTATCAAAGTTAAAACTCATAAAGTGAATACTGATAAAAAAAATGGAAAAAAATTGGGCGCCAGAAAACTTTTCAGTTTTCAAAAAAATATAGAAATACCAATAAGTAATTTTAATAAATTCAAAATATTTAACAATAGACAAATTAAATGAAAAAATAAAAGCCAAAAATATGCAACCAAACGTACAAAAACAAATCGCTTAGGTTAATTTCAAAGTAAAAATTTCAAAGCAAATAAACTGAACCAAAAACTAAATATCAACGTTAGTTGAATTCAATAAGGATAATACATGAATGGAAAAAAAAAACGATCAAGGTGGATAAATAAAAAATAAGCGCTTACCTTTATTACCTGAGTGAAAACAAGTCTAATAAAAAAATGAACGATCAAAAAATATATAGCAATAGCCTTGTTTAAACTCAAGCTTATTACCTTGAAAAAAACACGCAAATTCGTTATGCTAATAAAATAAAATGGAAAAACCAACCTAAAGCGTTACAGTATATTACAACCAAAACTATAAATTTATTTCGTGAAGCGAAAAAGGATTAATATGAGATAATTAAATTAATGCAAGTTAAATTCGCTGAAGGCGTTAAAATTCAATTGTACAAATATTTAAGTAAAGCAAAGTTAAAAATTAAGAAATTTAATAAATGGACTAAAGCCAGGTAAATTCGACGACACTTTAACAATTCAAGAAACACCGACCTTGAGAATCCTCCAAACGATCGAATGGCGAATAACCAGCAATCAAAAATAACTTTTCAATACTCCATAAATAATGCAGCCGCAAAAAGGCAATAACCAAAAGAGCCGGAGTACGGTAAGGTAACGTAAAATAAAACCAAAAGAAAAGAAGCTGTAACAAAGTCGCCATTAACACGTGCGTTCAATGATAAGGCAAAAATCTCCACTTACCACCAGTATCTTGGTGCTTCTAAAAAAATAAGTTCACAACGTGAAACAAAACCGAAAATCTCGGAAGTTATAATTCCGAAAAGTCCATCAGAATTAAATGAGTAACTTCGGGATAAATTCAAACTCAACTGCTTCGGCAGACGACCCAACGGAAAAAGCCAAGCTTTTTAGAACGCAACGCCTATCATCAAACGCGCATGACACTCTCTCCTCAAATCAGAAAACCTACTCAAAACCAAAAAGTCACTAACAACGTAATCTTTTACCAGTGAATATATAATAAATAGAGGTTCAATAAATGCATTCACCGTAAATAAGCAATTGAAAGGAGCAAAATAATATAACGGAAAATGAGTAAGTAGTAATTGCCTGTTTGTAGGCAGTCTAAATAAATAAATAATTTTACTTTATTTAATAACCATCAATGTAATTAGGTAATTACATCCACTAATGCTTTTATTTTAGGTTACACAAAACAACATGTTGGAAGTAAACAAGAAATTTATTTACAAAATAAGGAAAATTGGCAACTTATCATAAATTTACAGTAAATGTTCAAATATTTCACCTTCTGTTTCAATGCATAATGCTACACGTCTCTTCATATTATTAAATGCATTTTGTAAAGTTTGACGATCGAACGCGTTGCAGGTACGAACTATTGTTGCCACGAGGTCATTTAAATCGTTGTGCCTGTTTTTGAGATATGTCAATTTAAAAAAAATCTGCTTGACATTTTTTGAACTTTTTTACTGGATTACTTGTCCCACTCTATGGTCATCCGTTTGGAATGGAAAATATCCAGAAACATTTCGATCATGTGAAAATTTTAAATAAAAACTTATAAAAAATAATTTTTAAAAGTCAGCTATGAAAATTACCAATTCGTTTTTCTCAAAAATTATCAACATAACATGCGTACAAATTATTTTAAAAACTTCCTTATTTCAACAGCTATCTATCAAGGTACAAATGTTCAACGTGCCCTTGATAGTTCTAATAAAAAAATAGTAAAAGTGATGCAAGTAGTATGGTTCTTATTTTTGGATACAGTAAAAAGTAAATGTGTGCGTAGAAAAAAAAATGACAAATCGTTCATGTCAGTCCTTGACTTTGATGCTTACGCTTGTGTATTATTAACTAACATTATTATCTCCGTGTAACTTAAGTTTGTTGCTGTTGTTGAGTTAGTTGCTGAAGATTTTGGTTTAGGTCGTAGTTGTTATTGTGTTTTAAGTGCCGTGGCCACCTACACCAATGCAGAATACGCTGACATCTTGTTTGTCTACGGATATTGTGACGGCAAAGCTGCCGAAGATCGCCGAGAATATGAACGTCGCTTCCCTAACCGTCGTGTACCAAATGTTCGTGCATTCGGTATGACATATCGAAATGTCGCTGAAATTGGCCCCGTGAAACGTAGACAAGGTCGGCGTTCTCGCGTTTATCAACCAGATGATGAGGAAGAAATATTGCGACATTCGATGCCATCCTTACCACTATACTCCTGTCCTAGGCTTTCATGAAGGTGATCCTGGAAGGAGAGTGGAATTCTGCCGCTTTATGTTAAATTCAGATGCAGACAATGCAAATTTCTTACTGAACATTTTATGGACGGATGAAGATGGTCCTCTCACCGTGACAGAGCGAATAATATTTCAGCAAGACAGCACGACGGTTGTCCAGCACATTATCGGCTGACGGTACGACAGTTACTCGGTCAACGTTTTCCTAACCGTTTGATTGGAAGGGGAGGCCTTGGCCAGCGCGAAGTACAGATTTAACACCTCTAGATTTCTACGTGTGGAGCCATATGAAAGAGATGGTCTATGAAACACCAGTCGATACGGAGAATACCTTAGACCTTAGGCAAAGGATAGTCGACGTTGCCCAACACATACGGCATATCCTCACAACCAGAGTAACAAAGACGGAAATAAGAAGACGCTGCCGTGCTTGTATACGGAGTAGGGGCTCCCATTTTGCGCAAGAAATGTAGTGCAACTTTGAAATTAATTAAGAATTAAAAAATTACCTTTACAATACGGTTTTTACTGTTTATCCAAAAATAAGAACCATACTACTTGCATCACTTATACTATTTTTTTATTAGAACTATCAAGGGCACGTTGAACATTTGTACCTTGATAGATAGCTGTTGAAATAAAGAAGTTTTTAAAATAATTTGTACGCATGTTGTGTTGATAATTTTTGACAAAAACGAATTGGTAATTTTTATAGCTGATTTTTAAAAATTATTTTTTATACGTTTTTATTTAAAATTTTCACATGATCGAAATGTTTCCGGGTATTTTCTATTCCAAATGGATGACCATAGAGTGGGACAAGTAATCCAGTAAAAAAGTTCAAAAAATGTCAAGCAGATTTTTTTAAAATTAACATCAAAGACATTAAGATCTACTTTTTTGAGAAAAACACAAAAATTGACATATCTCAAAAACTATTGAGTTTTGTATAATGTATGTAAGGGTTAAATTTGTTTCTTAGCCCCTGCCCTATCACATCTCCAAAGGAATGTATCGAATTACCAGTAACCCTGTATTTAGAACCTATTTGGGAAACCAAAGCACAACTATTTAAGGAGTATAAAAATGGGTTTTGTAAGACAAACAATGTTAGAGCACTTTCTCGTGCTATGTTGTCAAAAACGTTTGATAAAATGAATTTATCATTACACCAACCTAAGAAAGACAGATGTGACATTTGTGTTGCATTCGAAACACATAATCTGTCTGAAACTGAATATAATCAACACATCATTTTAAAGGAAGAAGCTAGGTCTGAAAAGGCTAAAGATAAATTGTCGGATAATGAAGTTTTTACTATGGACTTGCAATCCCTTCTATTATGTCCTAAATCTAATGTTTCTACTCTGTATTATAAGACCAAGTTGGCAGTTCACAATTTTACCATCTACGACCTAAAAAGACTTCAAGGTTACTGTTTCCTCTGGAATGAATCCGAAGGCAATTTGACATCTAACGAGTTTTCTTCAATTATAGTTAATTTCCTTTTAAAATTTACTGCTACTCATCCTTCTGGCAACGACACCGAATACATCTTTTACGGCGACGGATGCAACTACCAGAATCGCAAAGCTGTTTTATCCAAAGCCTTATATAACGTAGCTATTCAAAAAAATATTACTATAGTTCAGAAATATTTCCAGAAGGGTCATACCCAAATGGAAGCTGACAGCATGCATTCGACAATAGAAAGAAAAATTAGAAAAAAAAATATAAATGTACCTTCCGACTATGTAGATATTTGCAAAACTGCTCTCCCTATTTCGTCGAATATTTGGATCACACATTTTTCAAAAATATTGACAAGTCTCTAAATTTCTTTCCCTCGATTAGACCAGGAAAGAAATCTGGCGACCCTGTAGTTACAGACATAAAAGCACTTAAATATACCAAACATGGAGTTTTCTACAAATTGAGACATTCAAATTTAGAGTGGAACCAGCTACCAGCGAGAATTAACCCTAAGGCCCAAAGTCTTTGTTTCGAATCTATGGCTCATTTGTACGATGCAAGGCTGAAGATAAAAAAAGAGAAATATGAACACCTACAGCAACTAAAGAAGAGTCTGGAACAAGACTACCACAGCTTTTATAATGATCTTCCTCATTTTTAACAAATAAAAATAGTAGTTTTTGATCTTGTGTCAGTTTGGTTTACTCTTCCTTTCTGACTGCGAAAAATGCGTATGTGCAAAAACCTGCTGTTATTAACTCCAGAAAATTGCGTAACTCCATTTTTATTTACTTGCAGTAATAACTTTCAAAATACTGCATGAAAATCTTATTTGTTGCTAGTTATATGCTTCACACGGTGACGATATGTAGAAGAGGAGGATGATGATTATATTCCTGAGCAAGAAAACGAAGATGTTGCTACGTCAGATAATGAAGCTGAAGAAGGTGAGTCGACTTTCAATCAATATAAAGCTAAATCTGGAAAGTTGTTGACACCAAATCCAACTATACGTGGCCGCCGTCGTTGTCATAACATCTTAGTTGAAAAAACAAGACTAGCACAGTATTCGTCAACTGCAACTGACGTTTTGGATACTTTCAACCTATTTCTCACGAATGATATGAGAGAAATAATTTGCAGACATACTAATGAAGAAGCTGAAAGAGTTTATGGATCTTATAATAAAAAAAATATAGATAAACAAATAAATTGGAAGATACTGACGGAAGTTGTGTTAGATGCCTTTATTGGAGTTCTACTTTCAGCAGGAGCTTTGCGTTGCAGAAAAGAACATACGGCGGAAATGTAGACGACAGATGAATCAGTAGGAAGGTCAATTTTCACAGCGGCAATGTCACGTGACAGATTATCGCAATTCGTACATTTCTTAGATTTGACGACAAAATGACAAGACAAATTAGACGAGAAACGGATAAGTTAGCAGCAATCCGAAACATATGGGCATGCAGGTAACGTGCACTGCTGCTACCAAACATACAACGGCCTTTCTTTCAACTTCGTAGTAACATCAGCTCGGTCAATGGCTCGGTCGAACTTACGGCTCAAAGCGCGTAGTTCAAAAGACGTCAGAGAACCATCGATCAGTTAGGTCAGGTTGTGTCCAAACAATAAAACCAGGTAAACACGCTGTTGTAATCTGGGTACCCTTTGTTAGAAAAATCCACCTAGACCAGAAAATGAACTGTACAGTTAGCAGGTTTGGGCGATTTCTGTTTTATTACACACATATAAAGCACCTACAGTCATACTTTTTTATTGGTTTAACCACACATTATATAATGCATACTTTAACGTAATTGATGTGGTCACATAACAATAAAATAAAAAAATACATTTCGTGTGGAAATTCTGATGAATGAAAATTAACATATGTACCGTCGCCAGAAATGATCATGAGTTTCACAAAAAAAATGAGAGCGTTTAATACCACTTTTATTTTGCCTTTTTTCATATTTTCTGCATATTTGCCAACTTCAACCTCTTTTAATTTTTAAAACTGAATATTGAATTTTATAGCTTTAACACATTTTCGGAGCAGATATCAATAAATTGCTACAAAAGAAGCAAATTATACGTTTTGATTTTACAGACGCAAAGAGAGATCGGCGGTATTTGTAAACTAACCAGCCCTGCTTTATTGTTAGGTAAACATACAATTGCAAAAACTTTCCAGATTTGTTACCCCTGCCCCTATAGACAATAGGAAATTCCCAATCCGTTCCATGAACTCTAATTATCTACCTGTCTTTCAGATGCTTTCAGTTACAAATTTTTTTGGTTTTAAGTAGTTGCATTGAATTATTCAATGGTAGTTGTTACTGTGGCTTTGGGTTGAACGTGTTAAACCTAGTTTGAGCAATGTCTTTTAATAAGTGTTTATACCTTAATTGTCAAAATACGCGAAAAAACAATGAAATCAAATTATTTCGTTTTCCTATTCATGATCCAAAAAGATGCGAAGAGTGGGTTTTGAAATGTGGTAACACAGCACTATTTGGTTAGTACTTACATACATTAACTATGTTTTTAAAGCTCATGCTTGCATAACCGTAACAGATATTTTTGTAATAAGTTAAGAAAAACAGAATTTTTTATTTCAAACGCCGTTAACGAAAAGAAATACTTTCCTTAACGAATTTTATGCATTTTTTCTAATAAGATAAATTAGAAAATTGACAAGCAATTTCACACAGATAAAAAATATCTTGAATAATTTGTAGCCATAGGTTCGCCATTCCTACAGTGTGGCCCAAAAATATGGAATATATTAAATAAAATTCGTATCAAAGGGTTTGAAAAACCGTTAATACACATCAAGGTATCTATAAAATATGTTATCTTTTGCCACACCTACCTTTTTCTTTTTTGTTTTGTAAAACTGTGAGTTCATCCATATTTTTCTTTAATGACAATCTATAATTTTTTGTAGCGCCATTCGAAAGGAAATATATTTTAGTTTGTAAAAAATATGACGTCTTGGAAACACTTTTTATAAACAAAACGAAAGCCTGCTGTATTTTCATTTTATTTGACATATCAGTTTGATAGCTTTAAACTGTATATTTTCTCAAATTTTTTGTTGTGTGGCTCACATAATTTTCAGAAGAAGACGGAAATCGTAACGAGTGCGATAGCACGAGTTACGATTTTCCAAAGCAACAAGCAAGAGTGTGTGTGACGGCAAAAATTTCCTGTAAAATTCTAGTCACGAATGGTATTCGGAATGATAATTCCTCGAATTACAATGAAATTACTGAAATACTTGTCACTCAAAAATTTTGAAAGACGTTGTCTCTAAGCAACGCTGCTAGTCGCAAAATTTTCTAGAAAATTTCACTAGTAGTGGTATTTTCGATTTAATTCGATTGTGATTGGTTCAATTCACCAAAATACTGTGATTTGATTGGATGAGTGGAATAATCACTATTATTTTTTAAATGGCAGTATAAAAGTTATACCTTGCAATATTTATAAAAAAAATATCGATCAAAACTATTACAAAAAAAAAAGAAGAAAAAGTCAAGTGGAAATTGAAAAAGCATTTGTTTACAAACAACTTGACTTGTTTAAACGATTTTTGGAAATCACCTTTATAACTAGAGACTGGAAAAATAAGCAGACTTCAGACTAAAAAAGTGCTTTAAAAATCACGCTATTTTGCAAAAAAAGCACAACGTTATGCCAAAACACCTATAATTAAAATTAACAAACGGGTAATGTTAACCATTAAAAATATAATTAACTAAGTAGGGGAGCGGTGGGTACAGTGTTACAGGGGAAACAGTGTTACACTCAATTTTATTAATTAATTGTGCATGGTAGTTTAGCCACAGTCATTTTAGGATATCGATAAAGTAGGTATCTTTGGTTTAAAACTATTTTTGGTGAGAAAAGGGATGGTAAATTTTGTAGGTAACCGAAAATATGGTTTATCCTATTGAAAGTAAAAAGAATATGTTATTAAATAATGCGTTTTTATTAAAAATTCTGAGGTTTACTGAAATTTTATTAAAACATTATAAAAATGTGATGTATCACAGACTTTCTGAATGCAATTTCGTAACCTCAAATGTTCTAATGTTTTGCAAAAATTGATATGTTGTTGATAGTGGAGGTTGGGGAACAGTGTTACAGTGTACAGTGTTACACGCTGAAAGTTGTAACAGTGTTCCCAGTGTAAAAGACACTGCAACAGAATATAGAGTTCTTTATTTAAAGAGAAAGAATCCATGTTTTAACTTCATAAAAACAAACGAATTCTATAATTTTAAGAAAAAAAATGTTTTATGTAAGTTACCTGTTCCAAAACCCTCCGGAGGAACCCAGCGTACGTCTGAAATGTTAGTGTTTCCTGCAGATTTAAGCGAGTATAGAAATGTTTTAGTTTAATAGTATATTGTGTTATTAGGAGTAAAAGTGTCATTTTGTGTGCCGAGCATGACGTTTGAACGACGAGCGCTAGCGAGTCGGACTATTCATGCGAGGCACACAAAAACACCTTTACTCCGAATAATACATGTTATTTTTTCTTCAAACGTATAAATTAAAAGCAATTCAGCAAGAAAATTTAAAAAAAGTCAAAAATGAACGTCATACCAGCTGTCATTGCTACGGGTTGCTTTGTTATAAAAAATAAAAATTACGAGTTGCCATTGGTTCATTTTATGTCACTTTTACTCCCGGAGTAAAAGTGGGCACTTTTACTACCGGAGTAAAAGTGAATGTTTAACTGTGTGTATCCAAGGACACAAAGTCGTGTTTTTATGACATTTGAAGAAAAAATAAATTTTTATTCAATTGCAGTGTTTAATTTATTATTAATATGGGAATAGAGCAATTCATGGAATGTTGTAACACTGTTTAATCTTACCTGTAACACTGTACCCAACCCTGTGGGCACAGTGTTACATAACCTACTACTGCACAAAAAAATACCCAAGTTCACTATATCAAAGTCTAAGCGTTTCAAAATCTTTGTGGTTGTACCTAGACATCCCACCTACACCTATGCCAAATATGAATGTATTCAGTACGTATTTAGGCATGTCAAAACACATAAACAAAAAACGTGTAACACTGTACCCACCGTTCCGCTACCATTTTTTATTGAACTTGTTTCATAATAAAAATTAAAACACAATCAATGTAAATGCAATCCAGAAGAAATAAATAGAGAATTATTATTACACGTACGTTAAAAATATAAATACATAGGTATCAAAATCGCCATAAATATCTGAAGAAATAAACAAGGAATTTTTATGTCGCGTTTTTCATAATAAAACTACACATTGAACTTAACATGTTTTGTATTTTGTAAAGAAGCAGTTTGTTTAAACAAATTTAATGACCCAAAAATATTTACAAAATTATATGATTACCCACTCGTTACCTAAGCAACGAGTGGGTAAAAAAATAACAGTGAGCAAACAGGAACTTTCCTTGTGTAAAATCGCCATAGTTACGGGGCATTTATTAAACGATGTTGGATAAAAGCAGTTTGTTGCTGCTTTTAAAATTTAGTATAAACAAAAATGCTTAGAATCCGGTCTCTATAACAATTTTATTGAATTTATTCCATACTTTTGTATACGTTAGCTGTTTATTTAATGGTACTACATTCAATGGTACTACGTAGAAGTTTTGTTTCCTTGAGTTATTTTTTTTTTGTTGCATGCTTTATTTTATGCAGTTAATTAGCGTGAACCGTTTATATCAATACAGGTCTATCTACTGATGAACTCAAAAACAAATGTCTTTGTGAAGAGCATTTTGATCAAAGGTGCTTTATTAACGAAACACGTCATCGATTAATACATGATGCAGCTCCTCGTCATTTTCAAAATCGTGCTACCGCCAGCAGTCCAACTACGCTTCGTGTGCTTAAACCGAAACGCACCTACGCAAAAACACCAACACCAACTAAAAACATTATAGCAAATGCTTCTACATCATTCCATAGTTCTCCAGATGCTCCTCCTTTTGATATTACCAACTATCTCCAAAGTCCAGAAAAGCAAACTACAACATCCAACACGGACTCTCCACAAAAACGTAAATTAAAACGCAAACTTTTTTTGCAAAGTCAATTACTAAGAAAGCGCAGGGCAACGATATACAGGTTAAAGAAGAAAATTGAAAAAAACAACTACACCACAGGCTTCTTTGCAGTCGTTTATGACAACTAACGTTAGTGAAAATTCTAGGACCTTCGTTCGCATGCAGCTATTTCATGCAAAACGTCAAAAATGGACAATGGAAGAAAAAAACTAGCATTAAATTTATATTATAAATCTTCATCGTTATATAACTGTATGAGAAACAAAATGAATTTTAAACTGCCAGCAGCAAGTACAATAAAAAAATGGTTAACCGTCGTTCGCCAGAATACAGGATTTAAAACATGTTTATTTAGTCGATTAAAACGCAAAGTTGATGCGATGACAGTACGAGAGAAGGAATGTATTATTTTGTTTGATGAAATGTCACTTAAAAAAAATTTAGAACTAAACCAATGTTGGGGAATAATTGAGGGTTATCAAGATTTGGGAACTATTGGAAGATCTCCATTGATCGGGACCCATGGTTTGGTATTTCTGGCACGCGGATTATTTGAAAATTGGAAAGTTCCCCTTGGGTACTTTATATCTTGCGGAAGTACCAAAACTGATAATTTATCAAAACTGTTGTTACAATGTATTGATGCAGTTACGGAATTAGGATTGAAAATTCGCGCTGTTGTAAGTGATCAGGGATCAAACAATAGAGCCACATTTAGCAAATTGGGTGTCACATTCGATAAACCGTTTTTCTTTTATGATTCACACAAAGTGTTTGCAATTTTTGATCCGCCACATTTGTTAAAAAGTGTTAGAAATACTTTGTTAAATCAGGACATTAAAGTTGATAATCGAATTATATCATGGAAAGATATCATTAACATGTACAGTATCGATGTTGCGTCCACAACCGCAAGATCTTTGCCGAAAATAAATTATCAGCATATATTTCCAAATGCTTTTCAAAAAATGAGCGTAAAACTCGCTGCTCAAGTGTTTAGCAGGTCGTATGCAACCGCTATCCAGGTGGCAATTTGTACCGGAGAGCTAAAAAGCGAAACAACAGAGAATACGAAGTTATTTATATCAAAAATGAATAACATATTTGACTACCTAAATTCTAGGCAACGGTACAATTCCAACCCATATAACAAAGCAATTTCTAATGAAAACTTGCTAATTCAGGAAACATTGCTAGATGCTAAAGAATGGATCACAAACTGGAGTACAGCTGAAAAGAAAAAAGTAAGTCCTTTTTGTTTTAATGGGTTAATACAAACTATTAACGCAATTCTTGGAATGTGGGAAGATATAAAACCTGATTACGAATATTTATTAACAGGCCGTCTTAATCAAGACCCTCTTGAAAATTTATTCTCCGTTATACGACAGCGTCGCGGCTATGATTCAAACCCTTCATGCAAACATTTTCGATTAGCTCTTCAGGCTTGTACAACCACGGCATTGCAAAAATGTAGCTCTAATACCAACTGTGAAGAAGACCCCGACACTCTAGTTACCACAGAAGATAAAGTTTTTGTTTCGGAAGTTTCAGCATCGCCATCAGTTGAAGAAAATGATAAAAAACATCACTGCTACGATGAGGATTCAGACAGTGATGAATCTCCGCAAGACAACTATCAAAAACTCTCGTGTACTCAAACTACAGTGGAGTCATCTTCTGTTGCATATTTCTGTGGCTACTTATTACGTAATTTGTTTAAAAAACACGACTGTGAAAGGTGTATAATTGCACTAGCAGATCTTTCTGCAAAGATGGAAAACCAACACGAACTTTTGATTCTATTTCGTGATTTTGGACAATTTGATACCATAAAATATTTAGTGAAACCTACTGAACTTGTGTTGAACGTTTCCGCATATCGTCGGCTTAGTAGGAAAACCTCGTAAGTCCACTTTTTGTCGATAATGACATTTTGGCGCTACCGGGTGTAGAATTATGGCCTCTATAACCTCAAAAAATCTTGTAACTCCCAAAAATGCTAAATGCGCCTAAAAAATTAAAAGGAATACCTCGTAAATCCATAGCCACCATTGTGACATCGAAAACCACGTAAATCCAGAGAGTAACATGGCGAGTCGGATGTTATTAAGGCGTAGCTCTGGTTGCTGTCAATTATTAGCGAAATAGTGCGTGTTTATTGTAGTGTTGGATTTGTTTGTGGAAATGTAATAGTATATTGCGTCATAAGGGAAGATATAGGCATATTTCATCCCGAAGATTTTTGCTGCACGAGCGAACGTAGTGAGCGAGGGCAGCAAAAGCTAAGGGATGAAATATGCCGTTAGATTCCCGTAGGGCACAAGTTATTTTTCCGCATCCATGAGAAGTTCGTATTAAATAAAAATAGTTATAATATAATACGTACCTATGTTTTTGACATATAACCTCAAATTACACATGTCAAATTTGCGTATTAAAAATAATTTCTATAATGAATTTATGTAAAAAATAATCGTATTTGCTTGAATTTTAAAAAATAATTACACTTATCAATCACTCAAATGAAGATTTTTGTATAATCAAATAATAATTTTGATTCGAAATTCTATCGGTAGATGTCACGTCGATAGCATGCACGGTAAAAACCCGCAAATGTTCATATCATCCCGCTTTTTCATATTTACCCGCCATCCGCCATTGTTAACCTCAAATGAGATAAATAATCTGTCAATTACATACCATGGATACGGAAAATATACATTTCTTAATTTTTATGTTTAAATAAAGTGTTCCGAGTTCAATAAATAATTATTACTTAAGTTAAGTTTAGAGTGGACTTACGTGTTTTTCGTGTAAGGCACAATTTGGATTTGCGTGGTTTTCCTATACGATTTCAGTTTCGAAGCGACTCTCGCAGGTTTGTTTCTATAGTATTATTCGCGCGGGAATCTACGAACTTAAAAATATCATGAATACTTTTAATGCAAGAACGCTTAGGATAATGGACCTTGTAAAACAAAGTTCCAATTCAGTGCCAATTAATTGTGTAATTGCCAAAGACGGACTATTATTACTACCTGCCAATGACGAATCTAAGAATGGTAATACTAATGCAACTACTGCCAACGACCAAGACAGTAATACTACAATTCAACAGGAATGTGTCGATGTTACCACTGATAATGTGTGTTTGCAAAATACAGTAATAAACATTGACGAATCGAATTTAACAAAAAATAATAATGATGATGCTGTTTTGGAAATGTACCTAGCGAATTTCGCAGAAATAGAAGAACAGCTAGGACTGAACAATGTTAATCTAGCTATTAGTAGTACTGACGTCTGTCAACCAAGTTTAGAACAGCAAGTGGTTTTGGAAACTCAGCAAGAAAACCAGCAGGAAGAGGGTACTAATACTGATGAAGCTATTGACAAAAACTTTGATGAACAACAAAAGTTTCAAGATATACAGGGCCAAGAGGAAAGAATCAACAATGACGTTGAAAATATATTATTATCAGACTATGATTTTGAAGGAGAGGAATATTCTCAAGAAATACAGGGAAGCGCAGAAGGCATCAACAGTGACATCGAAAATATGCCAGACAGTAATTTTGATGACGAACAACATTCTCAAGAAATAATACAGGATCAAGAAGACATCAACAATGATGTTGAAAATGTATCTGATGAAGGAAACACTAACCGAACACACAAGCGAAAACGGTCGAAGAAATGGAATGTTATTAACCTTCGCGGCACCGGGCGGGGTACAAATGTACCCCACGGGTAGTTTTTTATGGTGTAATTCTGAAAATTTGACATCTTATACCGTCATTTTTTAATTTATCCTTGCATAGGTACACAGCAACAATATTGCATATTTAGATTAGAAAAAAAATCTAGAAATCTTCTGGTAAAAATTAAAATCTGTCTTGGGGTGCATTCGTAGCATGCTATTTTTGAGGCACCCGACTGCAGTTTGTCGTATGAATTAATTTTTCTCGAAGGTGTTCGGGCAATGTTGACATGTGCGTTGGCATGATAGTCAACAGGCAAGTAGTCAGATGACTTTAAGCCACATCTACAATATCAGTCGGTCGGTTCAGTACAGTTTTATTATGGGGTACAAATGTACCCCGCGTGGTACTCCGTGTAACTTTTTTGACGTAGTGCCGCGAAGGTTAAAAACGAATGGACGGAAAATAAAAATAAAAGAAGAAGAGAACGTGGAGCAACATATAAAGGCAGGAGGACAGTTGGAGGTAAAATAAAGTACGACATAGAAAAAGAAAGTAAAAAAATGAAAGGAACTGCAAAAGGTCATTGTCTAATAAGTCAGCACTGAACTGCAACAAGTTTAGTGAAGATGACAGAGCTGGAATATTTAAAAAAATTTGGAGAAATATGGACTGGGGAGAAAAAAGTTTACATCAGATTAATGATGGAAGAAAAGGCAATACAGCGACACCGAAATCGTAAAGATGATAATATCTCAAGAAGAAACGCATCTTTTGTGTACTACATGAACAAAGGAGAGAGCAAACTAAGGGTATGTAAAAATATGTTCCTCAACACGCACAGCATAGGAGAATATAGTGCATTAGAATGGAAGAAGAATGACAACACTTTTATAAACACAAAAGATGATGGCGACACAGATGAAAGTTCTACTGAAAATATTGTGGTTTCACGAAAACAAACAGCAAGAATTGAACCTTTAAAACCACAGGTAGACAACTTGAAACAGTTCCTTGAGGCATTACCCAAAGTCGAGTCCCATTATTGTCGTTCGTCAAGCAACAAACTGTATGTGGAACCAATTTGGAAAAGTAAACGATCTCTGCACAACATGTATAGCAGCGTATGGTGTGAAGAAAATGGAATTAAGCCTTTGTCAATCTTTGCGTTTGAAAAGTATTTTGACAAGTGTAACTTGGGTCTCTTTATGCCCAAAAAAGATCAATGTGTGACTTGCACTGGTCATAAAACCGGAAATCTTACCGACGAAGAGTATCATCAACATCAACTTAAAAAGGAAGAAGCACGGGAAGAAAAAGACAAAGACAAAAACTCAAATAATATTGTATTTACAGTGGATATACAAGCTGTTCTGCTATCCCCAAAGTCCAATGTCTCAGCGTTGTACTTTCGTACCAAGTTGATAACACACAATTATACAATATATGATCTGAAAACTCGTGAGGGTTACTGTTTTTTATGGAATGAAACAGAAGGTGGAGTGATTGCTGATAACTTTGCGTCCATAATCTGTAACTTTTTAGTAACTGAAGTGATCCCAAAAATGACAGAAGACCAAGATATCATTATTTATAGTGATGGATGCTGTGGGCAAAATAGAAATGTTACTCTTGCTAATGCACTTCTAAAGGTTGCACAAATCCATAATGTCACGATCATTTGTAAATATCTAGAAGTCGGTCACACCCACATGGAAGTTGATGCAATGCACTCTACTATAGAAAGGAAGTTAAAAAATGTAAAAATTAATGTACCTGCGGACTACGTGCAAATCTGCTTAACAGCTCGTGAGCATCCGAAACCCTATAATGTACAATATCTGGATCATACATACTTCAAAAACTTCAGTTCATGGCAATTATACCCTACCATAAGGCCAGGAAAAAAAGTAGGAGATTCACAAGTGGCAGATCTGAGAGCTTTAAAGTACACGCCCGAAGGAATAATCTTATACAAGTTAAGGCACCCTAATGAATGGAAAGAGCTACCGGTAAGTATAACTAAATTTTAATTTTATAATATAAAATGTACTTAGAATGCTTTACAAACAGTATCTCTATACAATCATGGGATGTGCTTGCAGATTCGTGTTCGACAGAAACCTTTCTGTTTATTAGAAGAACTACCTGCATTATACAACGGCAGACTACCTATCAAACAGACAAAATACAATCATCTACAATACCTAAAGCGATCATTACTGCCAGACGACTACCATACCTTTTATGATGATCTTCCACACCAAGACTGAATTATTTGGGTTCATGGTGTATTGAAAAAATAAATTATATTTGTCTTAACATTTTATTAGTTTCAACATTTTTATATGTAATAACAATTTTTCTTATGTATTTTGGAATAAAGTATTTTGGTAGCTAAATACGTTCCTGGTTTTGGTAAAAGAATAATCAGTAGGAATAACTCGTATGTCCTAAATAATTATAGAAAACTACTGGAAAATCCTGTAAGTCCACTATTAAATTCATTGAGCACACAATATTATTAAATCGGTTAGTTATATCACAAGTAATGGTTAAATCTTGCAGTAAAAAACACAAAATCCAAATTTAAACACAAATAAAATTTTAAACAGTTTTTTGTCCTCCTGAAAAATTACCAATTTTGGAGTTACTAGATTTTCCGACTAAGCCGACGATATGCACTTACTGTATTTTATGCGAATTTTGAAAGAATTGCACATGTTACTTCGTTCCAACAAAAAATAGAAAAAATTGTTATTAATTCGATAGAATCAGAATTTCCTACATGGTTTTTGGAGTGCCGGGAACATCGGGAGCTTTATTTACGTAATTTAATTAGAACGAAAATATTTAAAACACTTTGTTGGCAAATTAAAGATTTGCAAAAGCCAAAATTGAGGGACCACAGTAAAAATAACAAAGCTGGCCGTAAGTTAAAAATATTAAAAAATACATAGGTAAATTACATTAAACCATTGAATAAACTTCTGTTTTTGTGAAGCGCACCCACATAGTGTAATTTTGTTTGTTTTCGGTATGTGCACAAAATATTTGTCCATTTCATTAAGAGGACCACCCTTTTATACTCTTACAGAAATCTATTAAAATTTCATTATGTGGATGAGGAGTTTGGTCGCTTTATGTAGCAGTGACTGTGTCCACTTCACGAAATAAATAAAGTCAATCAGTAACATGGCAGAATCAAACCGTTTTAATCAAAAGGAACCATTTTATGCAAAGCTTAGTGAATTTTATGAAGCTAAACCAGGGAAGAGTATAAAAGGGTGGTCCTCTTAATGAAATGGACAAATATTTTGTGCACATACCGAAAACAAACAAAATTACACTATGTGGGTGCGCTTCACAAAACGGACATCCTTTTCATGCAATGGGTGATTTATGATTTCACTAAGTGAGCACGACATATACATAATTAATATACCATTGTAAATCTTAAAAACTCTCTTATAAATTACAACGATTAATATAATACGAGTACTTATTCTTGTAAATTGTTTTCTAGTGTTTATTTATTGTTATTTAATACTTTATTACTTCCTTATTTATTTACAATAATAAAAATTATACTCAATAGTGCATGTTTAAATTTTATTTCAAAGTAAATAACTCTTATTTGAGAGAAACTTTTTCTCTCAGGTAAACAGTGTGTTTTCAAAAGTATGGAATAGATTCACTAAAAATTTTGTGAACAGTTCTCGCAAAATCACTAATACCATTGAATAAACAGTAGCTGTTTATTCAATGCTAATACTACAAGCATTGAATAAACGTATTCAATGCTACAAGTTATTTTTAAAAGCTATTACGTCATCAATATCTTTTTTAAATGATAACCAATGATTACGATGCTTTTAGAAAAAATGTTACTTTTTCACGCAACGGTAAATATTATTTAGGGTGACATGAAAGATATTTGGAAAAACAGTAATTTAATGTTAAGAAAGCAATACTATTTAAACAAATTTTTGATTAACACCTAAAACCTGAATATCATTATTTGAAAAATTTATCTTTGTAGTATTTTTTACTCTATCCGAAAAATTATGACTTAAGTTTTTTCCCCCTTGTTATACTGACATTTTGACTGTTTTAATCGATTAATCTTATTATTTAATTTTCTAAAAATATTCTTCCCTATACATTCTACAATTATAGGACCGTTAGTATTAAAAGCATCAAACTTTTACTTCAAAATATTACAAAAACGGGATTTATGTTTAACAATTGCTGTATATCCAAAAACAATAGCATTTATGGAAAAACCCTATCAAAATAACCACTTTCAAATTCAGCATTTTTTTGTTTGTGGTGATTGGCAGGCACTTTTCAGTTCTAGGGTCTGTATATTCATATTCTCTATTCACTAGAAACGTCAGTAAATAAAGAGTGTTAATAATCCTTATTCAATTTTAGCAGGTAGCTGGATCAGTGAGGTAAACTTTACAAATAGCGGAGTCACAAACTACTGAGTTGAGGCATGTTGAAGTCATAAGCGTGTCCTTCCCCGACAGGGTTTGTTTCTAAAAATAGTTGAACTTTTGTGGTAGTTAGTTTGTGTGGTGTCCACCGTGTGGCCGCGTAGCGGAGACTACAAATTCGGGGGATCAAAATTTCGTACAGCATTAGACTTCTATTACTGTTTATTCAATGGTAGAAGTCATTTAAGACAAGAGAGATTTAAAGAATTCCAGATATTTTTTAAAACAGACATTTACAAAATTCTGACACGTGCAACCACTAGATGGTTATCTATGAAACAGTGTACTGATCGAATATTAGAACAATATGAACCGCTCAAAGGTTATTTAAGGGATTTGGCTTTTACAGAACCGTCATTAACAAATGACGAGATGTTACAAACTATGGAAAATCATTTCACCAAAATATATTTAGAATTTATGTCTTATACTTTAGAAATATTAAATGATTTTAATTTGTTGTTTCAAACGGAAGCACCTTTGCTACATAAGCTTAAACCAGAAATTGAAAAACTCTTAAAACATTTCTACAGTAATTTTTTAGACATATCCTGCATTAGAAAAGAAACTAATTTACTTAAGTTAGACCATACTGACCCTAGAAAATTTGTGCCTTTAGAAAAATCATACATTGGTATTCAAACATCTAATAGTTTTCAGGATTTAAAGAATAAACCTGACATAGCTCAAACTGATCTAGAGATATTTCTTAAAAGTTGTTTAAACTTTTATTTGGTATTGGTAACAGATATTAAAAATCGGTTTGATTTTACTGATCCCATATTTGAAATACTTCTAAATTTGCATACTCTTTTGAAGTAAAATCTTTAAGGGCTGTAATTGACAGATTCCCCATTTTAAATGATTTTATTGATATTCAGGCACTGGATAATGAATGGAAGACTCATGCACTATTAAACCTTGATGAGTTAAACATTAATATTTCATGTGATGCTGAAAAATATTGGAGTCAAATATTTGCCTTAAAGAATGCAGGTGGTGTAGAACTTTTTAGAAATCTAAAAAAAAACTGTAAACTTTCTTTTAGTATTGCCATTTTCTAATGCTTCTGTGGAGCGAATATTTAGTGATCTTAAAAATGTTAAGACCATAGGAATAGTTTAAATACAAATACTATTAAAGGAATTATAGCTACAAAGCAAGGTATTAGAAACATTACAGAATTTAATCCTACCAAACAAATGATATCTAATAACATTTGGAATGAAAACTAGTTTTATTATTATTTCCTGATACTTAAAAATGTTATGTTTTTGTTAGAAATACTTATATTGTGTATGAGTAAAATGGTTATTGTTACATTCACCACACTGTGTTGCTAAATTTATAAAACTTTGATTAATAATTCTTCAAAAACTAGACCTCTGAACATACAATATTTTTTACTCAGTTTTTATTGCTGAATCGGTTTGACTATTATCCACCATTTAAAAGTCACTCTGTAGTAGTTACTCTTACTAAATATGAAAATTTGTGATTTAGAAATGTCGAACGTGTATGTTTATTTTTATAAGAAATACAGTTTTTATGTTGGTGTAAAATATTTCTTTTTATTTTTAAAATATACTACTCAAAAATGAATAGGGATAATTGTTTACATAAACAACAATACATCAAATATCCCTATTCATTTTTGAGTAGTTAGTTATTTTGACATGTAACTATTTGAACAATATGTAATTTAACTTCACTACTTACAGTGTTTAGATTGTGTTTTTACAAATATCATTTTAAAAATAAAAGCAGGAAGGGCGGGAAAAAGCGGGAATTTTTAACCTGTCAAGAGGGAAATATTAATTTTTTGAATTGGTAGCACTGCACGTGTTCAGTCCAGTGGTCTAGGCCAGGTTGGTTGCACGTGTTTAGAGTAAGCGGCTGTCTATCAGCCCGCCAGACATTTGTAAAGGGTTTACAAACCATCAGAATTCCTTAACTATAAATCGAATCTTCGAGGTTTTTTCAAGCCTTAAAAAGAATTCTTACAGTCCGAAGAAATGGATCTAGCAATGAATGCCCTATTGGAGAGTTGGGGATACACCAAGGTGGCGATGAGTCGCCTGCCACTCCAAGAACGCGAGGAGCAGCGTGAAATAATCTGGGCCAAGCTACTCGAGTGGAAACGCCAACACGAAGAGGCCGCCGAAGCTATGGACGCCACCACCCACCAGCCCCGAAGAAACTCGTGCCAGGGAGGCTGAGGAAGTCGCCGCGGCAGCCGAAGCCGCGCTCACCGCCGAAGCCGCACCCATCGAAGCGGCCCCGTCAGAAGGTGAGTTTCAGTTTCCAAGGAAGTCACTGAAGCGCAAGAAGGCAGAGTCTCCCACACCGGAGAACTCTACCTCAAACCGATATTCCCCTCTCCCCTCCGACGTCAACCTCGACAATCAAGACCCCCGCGTCCCTCCAGTTATCCTTCGCACGAAGGATAACTGGGTAGAGATCTCCGCGAAACTCCGTGCCACAAACCTTACCTTCCTGAAAGCCAAGACCATCGCTGATGGAATCAGTCTATCCCCTGCCAGCGCCGACGACTATCGCGGCATCACCGCATTATTTGACAAAAAGAATTATCCCTATCATACCTACGCCCTGGTGGCTGAGAAACCCCTGAAGGTGGTACTCCGTGGCATCCCTGAGCCGATGGACGTCACCGCCGTGAAGGAAGACCTGGAGATCCAGGGGTTGCCCGTGATCTCTGTGGCCAGGATGCGTCGTGGCAGGGAAAGAATCCCCATGCCGCTGGTTTTAGTCAACCTGACTAAATCCAGCAAGGCAAAGGAGATTTTCAAGGCCAAGACTGTCCTGTCCCTCAGGATCACGGTCGAATCTCCGATGTGTTCAGATCGGGCAGTGCCATCGCTGCCAGAAGTTCGGCCACTCCCAGAGATGCTGCCAGGCTGCTCCCAGGTGTGTTAAGTGAGCTTCGGCACACCACACAGGGGAGTGCATCAAGCCAAGGGAGGTTCCTGCCACGTGCGCGAACTGCAGCGACGCTCACCCCGCGAACTTCAAGGGGTGCAGCTCGTATCCTAAGCTCCCTCTGACCCTTCCACGTGCTGCAGGTAGCTACGCTGCCGCCGTAGCACGACCGAAGAACCACCGGACCGCCGTCCCAGCCACCACGACACCCCAACCCTCTACGTCCAAAGCCTCCCCTTCTGCCCCTCAAGTGACCCCGACCGATCCCGCCTCGGCCGCGGCCGAGCCGGATTCAATTTTAGCTCTATCCTGGAGTTCTGCTCCAGGATAGACTTCACCCGCCTGGCCGCCCTGGCCAAAAACATCCTATCCGCCCTTGGGGACGCAAAAACCCCCATGGATATCCTTTCCGTCCTCCTGAACCATGCCCAGGACTTCTTGAACCTCTTCACCTCTCCGGTGTAAGCCCGCCAGGATCTGCCCTCTCCGCAAGATGCCGAGAGCCACAGGTCCCTCGGACACGTCCCCGCCAGATCAAGGAGACACCTGAATCGAACCGTAACCGTCCAATTAATCAAAATCAAAAAGCCAAGAATCCAATAGATGATATTGCCAACAAGTTCTTTGTTCTTCGTTACGGCTCATCGTTGAACGGGATCAAGCGATTCTAATCGGTGCTTACGAGCTTCTCGGTTCGCCATTAGGTAGAAGCGGTTACCTCGGGCCAGTGTTGCCACTTGTAACATAATTATCGAATTGTAACATAATTTTTCCTTAAAATTATGCTGTGTGTGTAACATAATCGATAATAGTAACATATTTTTTAATCTAGGTAGGTATGTCAGCCAATTCATTGATTTAAAACAAATATATCTTGGTGCTCGAGCGATTCAAAATATAAATAAATTAAATCAAAAGGAACAACAAGACTTCTACATACGATGCCGCCAGTTCTTAATTACGTCCGCAAATGAAATCAAAAAGCGGTTTGATTTTAATGACAATATTTTATCAAAAATGTCAGTATTTGAAACAGATTATTCAAAATCAAAACCGGCATCAATTTTTCCATTAATTAAGTTAGTTCCTAGAATAATTGTAGAACCACAAAATATCGAACTCGTGCAAAAAATTGATGATCAACGGCGGCTGTATTGCCAGTCAGAATTAAATAATAATGAAGATATAAAAAATGAAATTTCAGTTGATAAATACTGGTACAAAATCTCCGAAATTCATGACATGTCGGATGTTTACATATATAAAGAATTAGGAAATTTTGTAGTAATTGAGTAATTCCCCATTCAAATGCCGCTTGTGAAAGGACACTTTCAAATGTGAATTTAATTAAAACAGATGTTCGAAATCGCTTGTACAGTAGTACAATAAATTCAATATTATTTGCCTCTCAAAGTGTAAAAATGGTGAATGATACAAGTTTGATGTTACACAAAAAATGATAAATTAAATAGCGTACATCCGAAGGAGGGGCCGTTCAGATCACAATGGAGCAGCTGAGGAGATTTTTGGAAAGCGTGCAAACTAGATCTATTCACACACCACAACCATAGGGTTCATTTATACGGTGCACAACATGTTTCGCCGGTCGTTCCGATGCATCTGTTAGTGTTGCAAGTCTTCTTGCATACGCATCGTGCAAATCTTTGACCTTCCCCTAAGGCAGCACGTCTAGCAAAATGGTATCCCCTGTAGGCCTAATCCATGTATTTTGACCAATACAAAAGTATGAAATTCAACTTTCCTCATCTTCCACTTCTTCCATGTAAAATAATTTTAGGCAGGATTGGCCGTGATATTGGCCACAAACTACGAGGGACAAAACTTGCCCAGAACAATAGTGTATAAAATAATGCATCTTTAGGTGTAATAGAAAAAAACTTTTAGAAATTTTGAAAAAACGACACTGTCTGTATTTGTCAATAATTTGGTTAGTAAACTAAAGTTGCGCTTTATGAATGGTGGGGGTTAAAAATTACCAATAACGTTAACCATCTTTACGTAATTCTAAACGATTTGCTGGGTTGCACTATAGACCCCTACTCTACATACCCCTTATTAACAAATTCTGGGATCATTTAGGATATTATTAGCAGTTTCAAAATTTTTCACTCGAGTTTTGGACGGAACATTTTACAATGGGGAGCGTATACAAGGCGACCGTGCAGATTCTTTTTTATATTTTGACCCTAATAATACCGGATATGCCTACCATAGAGATCATGTGGTAGATCGAATATCTAGGTATTTTAAATATGAAGTTCGTGGGTGTAGAAGTCGTGTTATTTGGCAAATGGGCCAAATTCCAGAAATTGATTTCCGTGAACAGCACAACCACGAAGCATCTAATATGCGGCTACCAGTTCTTCGTTTCAAAGAACAGTTACGGCGAAATGCTAAAAATGAAACAATTCCTTTCCGAAATATTTTCGTAGAGGAAGAAAGACTACACCACGACGTGGCGATGGAAGTTGGGAGGTTTTCCTGGGAAAATTAAACAAGTCACGGAGCGAGCTCGGAAATCCGGAATTCCTCCTATTCCCAGGAATTTTATAGAGCTGGATATTTCTCTACGAAACCAGAGGTAATTCTTATTGTTTGTCAATTTTGTAAATCTCTAGAAAATTTAGGCAATGACAAAAAAATGTATTATTTCTGATGTAGGGTATAGCAACAAAATCCGGGATATACCTATTTTTAAATTATCTTTAAAGATATTGGAGGGAATTTTGTTTTTACAAGGTTTCCTATAATAAGCTGATCGTTTTTGAATAAAGTGCCCTTTGGGGTTTAAGTTGCAATTACATACTTATTTTTATTACAAACGTCATAAGTTAGTTTTTAGCACGAAATGTTAAATGGTTCGTTTTTACAATGAAATACCATTACAAAAATGCACTGAAAAAGAAGGCAGACATTTAACAATGTTATTTAAAAAAAAATGGGCTTTTCCTTCTTGTTGTTTAAAATCCCAAACTATATTTGAACATATTATTTTAAGAAAGTGCAATTTTTTGTGTTATTCAGATTTTAGAAGAATTTAAAACCATCCGCGTATTATGGGGAACCCTGTACATAACTTACAACAAATCTGCCATTTTTTGATGTAATGGCCAACTTTCTCGCATTTCGGAATTAGCCTCAACTTTCTTATTTTAAATAGAACACACTGTAAATTTCTGCATTTTTTGCATTACGATTAATTTTCAGTTGGTATGTTCATGTAAAATAAATGGCATTTTGACTGTGGAGGTGAAATTTATTCGATCACATTATATTATTAATTATTGTTATTTGAATTTAATTTGTTGTTTGTTACAGGTTCATGAGTCGGTTTGGTGTAGAATTAACACCTGCTTGTAGACAATTTTATAGAGGGCTACTAGAAGTACAGGATGTTCAAATAAAACAACTACTGTATTTTATATCCCCAACAATAGTAGATGTTGTAAGACGTCTTACAGGCCTATTCTGTATCTTGCTTCGTTACCATACCGATTTTCGTCACAAACGTATTCGTTATCTGACGGCTAACGACTTTCGTTACTAATCGTATTCTGTAAGCAGGTTCCTACGAATTCGTTTATGTGGTTATCGTTACCCGAGTCGTAACGAAGAACCAACTATTTTAACCAGGATAGTACATCAGCTTCTTTACAGTGTCACCTAGTGGTAATATTCATAACAGCTAACTCGTAGTAGCTATTTCTTTCCTATTTTGTGGAAGCGTATTTAGCTATCCTTTTTTGTTTCAAACCATACAAACATAGTGTTTCCAACCTCATTTCTGCATTACTTTTTGTGCCCGCACGTGGTAAACTAGCTAACACCATAAACTAAAAATATATACGTAGTAAAGTGGAAATAACGCCTTCCATAAAAAGAAAGCGTACCACTAAGGTATCAACCACGCAACAAAGCCTCTATGTTGAATTATTGAAAGCCAATGTTGCTTTCCGAACAAATAAAAATACCCCTCCAAATCCAAATGCTGTCGAAGAATCATGGGATGAATTGGTAAGGGTATTAAATTCTTGTGGCAGTGGCCCACAAAAAACAAAGGAACAGTGGAAAAAGGTAAGTAAGGTTTATTAAATATTTAAAGTTATGTAGAAAATATGTAATAATAGTTCTACAATTTGTTTCCAGACATTTGCGGACTGGAAAAGTGCCACAAAAAAAAAGGCGCGTACCGAGTATGTGCATGCCCAAGGCACCGGAGGTGGCCCAGCACTAGAGAAACCTCTAACCGATTTAAAGGGTGATCTAGTAAATGTGCTGGGTCAAGTTGTTATCACAGGGGCACCTAACCTCCAGAAGGGTGGTATAGAAGTACGTCGTGAAGAAGCGGTAGCTTTAGGTGCACCTGGAGCTGAAAATATAAATGTTACAAGGTATGTTAATTATTATTCTATATTATGCGAAAAGTATTGACAATATAATGTATTATTAGTTTGAGGCCTGAAAGTCCAGATCCAGCTGTCACTGTAGTTGTACCAGAAACTGCTGGAATTAATGCGCAGTTCCCTGCTACACTTGAGGCCGAATAAGTATTACGAGGTATGTTATCTATTTAATTCTATATTATGCTAAAATCATTGACAACACATATTATTACAGGGAAACCAGTCGTATTGATACGCAGTGCCCTACGACACCTGCTACACCTGCCCGATGTAGTTTTCGAGCCATTAGATGACAGTGACGATGGTGAGATAGATGAAGTTGAGACATAAATTCAAAACGATGACACTGAAAATTCGGCAGATGAAGAGACTGAAGGCAGTGCCTCTACATCTATAAGACATGGGCCTACTTACGTAGGTAAGAAAAAAACACATTTATTTCCCTTTGGTTTGAAAAAACTTATACTTTCTCTCATTTAGGCGAGGACTGAGTAACTTTGTGGAATGTTCACACCGAAAGAAAACGTAAAAAAATTCCTGCGCGAAATATAGTGAAAACGCAACTGGTGTAAAAGGCACTGCCAGAAATGCAATGACTATTTTTGAATGCTGGAGTTTATTTTTTTTCTAATGACATAATTGCTAAAATCGAGTCTTATAGGTGCTAATATATATTTATCAAAAATTCGTGAAAGAATTACTTGACCTAGAAATGCTGGAGACACAGATATAGAAGAAGTAAAAGCCCTTTTCGGGCACTTGTATCTGGCTGGAACTTGGAAAGCTTCCCACATGAATTTAGACGACTTATGGAATGTAAATGGTTGTGGACCACAAATTTTTCGGAATGCTATGTCCAAAAACCGCTTTGAGTTGTTACTGAGAGCACTGCGATTCGACGATATCGGTACCAGAGAAGAAAGGAAAACAATTGACAAGTTAGCGCCAATTAGGGAGGTTTTTGAAGACTTTGTGCAAAAATGTACGACCAGCTATGAATTAGGACTATTAACAACAATTGACGAAATGTTGGAAGCATTTCGTGGAAAATGCGGCTTCAGGCAATACATGCCAAGTAAACCAGCGAAATATGGCATAAAGATTTACTCGCTTGCCGGTGCTGAAGTTTGGTATACCACCGAGATGTAAATCTATGTCGGTAAACAACCAGAAGGGCCTTATCAACAAGACAATTCTTCTGTTGCCTTAGTAAAAAGCTTGGTTGAACCGACAGCAAAAACGTGGCGAAATGTTACATGCGACAATTTTTTTGTATCGATTCCACTTGCGGAAGATTTATTAGGAAACGATTTCCAGACAACGTTGGTCGAAACTGTACGGAAAAACAAACGTGAAATACCTCCACTGTTAACAGAAACAAAACAAAGACCACTACATAGTACTATCTTTGGTTATGGAAAGGAATGATTACTTATGTGTCTTACGTGCCAAAAAAGAATAACAATGTTCTTATGCTATCGACGATGCATCTATGCACCATGAAGATGTTATAGATCCCTCGTCCGGTGACAAACATAAGCCAGAAGTTATAACATTTTATAATAAAACAAAATCAGGCGTTGACATAGTAGACAAACTAAAAAGCCTATATTCCGTTTCCCGTGTCAGTTGTAGGTGGCCACTCACAATATTTGCCGCGACGTAAATTTTTGAATGTTTTGGGTTTCAAACTGGCCAAGGCACATCAACTCAAACGACTTCAAATACAGACACTAGCAGTTTTATTACGAATGTAAATAAAAGAGCAGCTGGGAATTCAAGAAGAAACAGCAGTTGCTGGACCAAGTGAAACTGCCAAATGTGCATTTTGTCCCAAATGAAAAAAACCCATATGTACAAGATGTTGGAACAGGGATGACTTGGAGTAAATGTTAAATTTAAGTTTATTATTTTCATTTAGATTATAGAATTTATGTAATTTTAATAGTTTACAAGAATAAATTTACTTTGATGATAATAAACTGCTTTTATTATTAATGAATCCAATGTATTGTTGAAAACACAAAGATGTGAGCGCCACGCTCACATGCAGGTAACGGTGTTAGAAATAGATGCGCAGGTTATGGAGGGTTAATGATGTATTTAATGATAATTAAATAAAGTTGTGTATGTTGTTTTCAACTCTATATTTTAATTTTTTTATCGACTTTTTTCGTGGACAGACCTTATGTATACCTAAATATAGTTTTCAATAAATTTGTTTCCATTGCAACCTAATATATATAAAAAAAGTGGACTGACAATCTCGCACACTCAGTGAGTCATAGCTGCACTTTATACTGCGTAGCCTACTAAGTCATGTAGCGCTTGATATTCTGCATTAATCAGTATATCGTTTGCAAGTGTTGCGCTCCAAAATCTCCCACTTTCCGACAGTGAGTGTACAAGTTCTATGCTAGTCATAGTGAACTGGGAAAATCATTCACTGTCAAACACTTTCGGGTGGAAGGAATATCGAAATTGGGTTTGTACAAGATGCTTAGAGATTTTGACAGTGGATTGACCCCCGAAAGGAAGCCTGGATCTGGTCGGCCAGCGAAAATTCTTACACCAAACAAGTTGGCTGCACGAGGCGTTGCGGAAGATGGCGATATAGAAAGAAAAAAGATACTAACCCGAACCGCTTCTCAAATTGCCATGGCAATGTGAAGTTTTCCAGAAAAAATAAATTTGACGACAAAGTCCTCGTTTGGCTCGCCATCGGTCCTAAAAGCCAGAGTCGGCTGTTCATCCGCAAATCTAAGTTTGCGATCAACGCAAAAAAGTATTTCAAACATTGTATTCATTCGAAAGAATTACTCGCCAGGCGAATACGTGTTCAAGGATTGAAGGAGCAAAAGGTCGATTTCGTGGAGAAGAGAGATAATCCGGCAAATGTGCCAGGAATTCGAGTAATCAAAGATTTTTGGTCTTATCTAAAATCTCTGGCCTACACAAAAGGTTGGCGAGTCGGAAATACTGATCAGTTGATTACGCGCATCAAATACTGCTTGAAGAAAGTCGATACGAATGTTGTACACCGGCTAGCACTGAGCACCAAGCATAGAATCGATCGTGTACGATTGAGAGCTTCTAAGTATATTGGATTATACAGTTTCTATTGCTCTTTCGATTGACGTACTGTATTATAAAGTTCGTATTGTATCCGTTATGTATCCTAGGCCTAAACCAAACGGAAATCACCGTAGATTGCTGGCAAGAAACATACATGACCACCGGGAAAGCAGATAGCATGAACTACAAAACAAAAAGAGGTCTCGCGGTTCTAGTTAGAAAAGGTGTAACGGTTACAGCTCATCAAGAAATCTCCGAGGATATCTGCTTAGTAACAGTAAGAATAAACAACCACATTAGAAATTTTATAGGGGTGCACATGCCATCGGACAAAATGATAGATAACTCAATGTCGGAAGTATACCTCGAAACAAGGAAAACGATCAGAAGAACGCCGACGATAATAAGAGTAAGGTACTTCAATGCACATCTAGGTACCGAAGATCTTCGGCAAGAAGTTAATCGCACTGTAGGATTTGCACACCTCTTTCAACCCCATATTCAAAACGCATGGAGTAAGTCAAACACCGTTAACCTCTTTTAGCCTTATGGGCCATATTAGAAACGTACCCCCCTTAAAATGCAAAATTTAATTCTGCAATCAATTTCAGCGGTTCAGGACTGTATCTGTCTGTTGTTCCATATGTGGAACATACATTTTCATGAATTTTAAGACTACATGCGCGATCTATAATCGGTAGGTGGAACTTACATCGTCAAGGTTAGTTAGTGATGACAGCTGACGGAATTCATGTGTTTTTGGCGACAAATACTGCGAAATTGTAATTAAATTCACTAAATATAAATAAAAACATGTTTAAGTAGTAATTTTGGAACGTTTATAATGTGCTATGCTGACCAAAAAATGAAATTTGCAATTAGCAGGCCAAAAAAAATGTTTGTACCTATTTAGGAACAATAGTCATTTTTGGAATTTTGTTTTGTTCCTAATTGGGAACATCAGGCTATTTCCAGATATTTCTTAAACCTATTTGTAACGACTACTTTATGAGTTGTATTTGCTGTTTTTAGGTATTATAATGGCACCAGCTCTTCGTAGGCGTATTCCAGTTCCTCCAGCGGAAAGCGATGATGAAAATTTCAGCGATAGTGATGACGAGATTGTTTCTACCAACGAGATGACGACCGATAGTGATGAATATTCTGAAGGATCGTCAGAAGATGAATTAGCAGCCTCGACTAGCACAAAACGAGTCAAGAAAGGAAGCAAAAAGCCAACGCGCCAGTATGTAGGTATGGAAAAAAGGTGAGCTCTGATAGTTAGTCCTCCTTTAGCTATTCCTGACTTTGTTGAAGAGGAAATTGAGGAAGAGTCTGAAATAGGTCGACCCTACCATTACTTTCGGTTATATTTTGACCAAGAGATTTTAAAGCATATTGTCTTCGAGAGCAATAGGTATGCTATACAAAAAAACCCTAATAAACCTTTACTGCTGGATGTTGCCGAGTTAGAAATTTTTTTGGGGACCATATTTTACATGTCCATTATACGGTTACCACGAACCCGTATGTACTGGGCCAAAGACACTAGAATATCCCAAGTAGTCGATCGAATATCTCGTGACAGATGGGAAGCAATAAAGTCAAACCACTTCAATAATAATGATGATAATGCTATGGGCGATGACCGGGACAAATTATTCAAGATCAGACCTCTTGTTGCACATGTTTTGGAGAAATTTGGGAAACTTATAATCCGAAGAAACCCAACAAATGGGGGTACAAGATATTTGTACTTTGTGACGTAAAAGGAATCAGTTATGACTTTGAAATATACACTGGACAAGTGTTACCTGTTGAAGATCAGCCGGATGTGGCATCAAGCGGTAATATTGTGCTAAAGTTAGCAAAAACAATTCCTAAAAACCAAAACTATTTATTGTACTATGACAATTGGTTTTCTTCGTTACCGTTAATGATAGCTTTAGAAAAGTGGGGAATAGGATCGCTTGGTACTATTCGAAGTAACAGAATTCCTGGACTAAACCTAACAAGTGATAAAGATATGAGAAGAGGTACACATGAAGAACATTCTACTACAGTTGATGGCTTACAGATACGAATAGTAAAATGGTTCGATAATAAGGCTGTTATACTGGCAAGCACCTTTTGTGGATCTGAGCCTGTAGATGAAACGAGGTTTTTCAAAAAAGATAAGAAAGAAATAAGCGTGAGCCGACCCTACATGGTAAAACAATATAATAATTTTATGGGCGGAGTAGATCTGTTAGATGGCCTAGTTTCGTATTATAGAATAAGTATCAGGTCTAAAAAGTGGTACCTCTGTATATTTTTTCATTTTATGGATATGTGTACTGTCAGTGCATGGAGACAGTATTGCAAAGATATGACCAAGCAGGGGACAGAAGCTAAAAATCTACCAGACCTTCTAAGTTTCCGGAACGAGGTTGCTGAGGCTCTTTGTATGCTAGATAAACCAACACTGTCGAAAAGAAAACGAGGACGGCCATCATCTTCAAATCAAATTGATGCCGACTACGAAAGGAAGACAAAAAGAGGGCCTACGAAGCCTATTCCGCAATTCGATGTTCGACGTGACAACGAACAATTGTAGATGAAGTTCGTCAGAGATGCAAAAAAACCCAATTGTGGCCTAAAAACAATTTTTAAGTGCTCCAAATGTCAAACTTTGTGTCACGCAGAAAGGCAACTGTTTTGTAGAATTCCACATTTAATTGATATGTTATAACTTCTGTCTTAGTCGCCTATTGGGTCATATTAGGAACAAAGTAGATTGTTTTTTAATAAATGGTTTTTCTGTAAACCCACTGTTTACTAGTTATTTGTATAGCCCTTAAGTAACGATTTTTTGTAAAAAAATTTTTTTTAATACGGTACTAAATTCAGGTAATAAGAGGTTAAAATAACATGGGAAAAGGAAGAACATCAGGCACAACTAGATAACTTTCTTGGGAAATGGGAACGGCAGACCAAAATCTATCACATATAAGGATCATGGCACCACGAAGTACACACGGACCACAAGATGATAACTGAGACGGTAACGCTCCAAGACTCCCACCTAAGGACATCAACCAAAAACGAGGGAGGAAAATGCACCCAGGAGAAGAAATGGAACATACTACTGTTCAAGTCCCCACAATTCCAAACACAGTACACCAAACAAGTGGGAATCAAAATCGAAACTCGAAACCCAACCAAATGACCAGAAATTGTAGAAAGCCTAACTATTGCAGTGCAGGAAACAAGGACCAGGCCAACATCTCCAATGACACCCAGAACGAGGAAAGCGCAGACAAAATACCAACAAGCGCTCTTCAGAAACAATACGAGGAAAAATGCAGAAAGTAATCCCAATGAGCAGCTGGGAAAAAGAACTAAAAACATTGGAAGAATGCCAGAGAATGTCAGAAATAAAAGAAACTGACCTCTAAACAGGCCTCCAACGCTAGAAGAGACAGTCGAGATAATCCAACAACTGAAAAGATACAAAGCTCCTGTAATGGACAGAGTAGAAACAGAACTGTTACAGAATGCTCCACAATCCGCTATAGAGAGAATACACAAAATAAAGGAAACATGGGAAAACAACACAGTGCCGGAAGAATGGAAGACGACAATACAAATCCCGCTCCCTAGTCAGAAACCCAAAAAAAAAACATCAGAATACCAGAAGATAAGCCTCTGCAGCGTGGGATATAAGATTTATGCAAAACACCTACTGAAGGCCCTGGACGACACGATTCAGGAAATACCAAGCAGAGTTCCTCCGCGGAACAGCAGTGGAGGATCACCTGCTTGTCGCCAGAAGAATCTTAGATGAAAGATGCAGAGAAGAAGAACGGACTGTACTAGTAAGCCTGGATCTCGCCTAAGCATTCAACACAGTTTCACCCAGCCCTTATAGAAGGATTAAAGGACGCCGAGGCACCCCACCACCTAATAAACAGGATAATCGAGGCAGCACTAGAAGAAAGTACTGCGATCCAGTGGTTCGTACAAAGAACAAAGCTATACCAACAACACAGAGGAAAAAAGCAAGGATGCCCACTTTTACGGGAGCTATAAGTAAAACAACAAAACCGGGCTCCTACCGGAAATGATCTACTGCTTCTAAAAATTTTAGCATACCCAGGCGACCTACTGATTCTAGCGGAAGAGAAGGCCGACGTGGGACAACTACTACAAGAAATCACAGAAAACCTGAACGACGCGGGACTAGAAATTAACGTCGATAAATGCGAAACCATGATAAGCCAACCAGGACTATACAACCTAGAGGCAATGGAAGGCTTTTCGCTACTGGCGATTTCCCCCTTTAGTTAGGTAGGATTGTTTACCTCATAGGTACTTCTGTGTAACTTAAGACAGTCGTTACTCAGATAGCAAGCAAGAAAGTTGCTGTACAATAAATTAAATCAAATTGGCGTGCGACAACAAACAAAGTAGATACGATTGTGCAGAATTTGATCGAAGGTATTGAACGTAAAATCCGTGAGTTCATATTTGGTAAACTAGAAGGTAACTCTCACGATTTCCGCACTTCATCTAATTAATAAGCTGTCAGAAAAACAAAGAATAGGTAATTGATTCGACAAAATAAATTTTTTGTACTATATGTATTTTGTGACTTTTTGCCCGTTCCACCCTCCTTTACATGCGCACGAGACATGGAAAATGACCCAAAGTATAGAAAACAAACTACAAACACTCATAAATAAATGTCTCAGAGAAATAATGAAAATAATCTGATCACATTATACAACAAATACAGAATTATGGAACCGAACCAACCAAAAAGAACTTAAATATGTTATCAAAAGAAGAAAATGGAACTGGATTGGACATACACTCAGAAGGGAACAGAACGACATAACCAAAAAAGTGCTAGAATGGAATCCACAGGGAAGTCGAAAATAGTAAAACCGAAGACAGCGTGGAAAAAACTATAATAGAAGAACTCAAGACTCAAAAGAAAACGTGGAAGGAAGTCAAACGGATAACACAAGATAGAGATCAGTGAAAACACTCGTTGAGGCATTGAAAGCTAACAGGAAGGTCATATTATGGTGGAACGAGTACCTGGCCCTGGCCAACTTGAGCAAAAAAGCAAGAAAGCTCTTCAACAGAGCTAAAAGGACCGGAGAGTGGGATCAACACGCCCAAGCTCTGTACAACAAAGTTCTAAAGAAAGCAAGAACGACTCGTGGAGGAACTTCTGTGGGAATACAAAAAACCCGTAGTAGTAAAATAGAAGCGACACTAAATAACAAAGAAATAGCTCTAGCTGCTTTCTTGCACATTTGATAATACCTCCTTTGATTCAATAATAACTACCATCCTCAGACATGGCATTAACTAAATCACTAGTAGATGGATAAAAACCATGTTAGAGGGCCGCCAGGTACATGCCCATTTAGGAGCATAATCTCTCAAAGTGCATGCTACCAAGAGCTGTCCACAAAGGGACGATTTATCCTGTGAAACCTGGTAGCGAATGATCTCTTGAAAATACTCAATAATAAAGGGTTTTACACCCAAGGATATACAGACAACATACTCATCCTCATAAGGGGCAAACGCACAACCATTATTGCAGCCCTTATGCATGGGGTGCTAAACATTACACAGAGGTGGTGCGAAAGAGAAAACCTTAAGGTAAACCCTCACAAAACGTCACTAATACCCTTAACTAAGGAAAGAGCCGTAGGGACATTCCACAACCTCACAATTTTTGGTGAACGTATTCAGGTTAGCCAGGAGGTTAAATATCTGGGCATTACCCTTGACGCAAAACTAAACTGGAATGTACATCATAACATTGCAAACAAAGCGAAAATGGACCTCATTATAGGCAGACGCATGTTTGGGAAAATACGGGGACTGAAACCAAAGATGGTACTATACCACGGTAATCAGACCCATGATAGCCTATGGCACTCGAATCTGAGGTCAAAGGTAAAACAAAAACCAGGCATCACAAAACTGTCCAGGATACAGAGACTGGCCTGCTTGTGTATCTACGAAGTCATGAATAGTACTCCAACAGCATATTTGGAAGCCCATCAGTTTTTCGCTTTGATTGCAGGCGACCAACGTCACCATCATGTCATTTCGTGGAAAGTTTAGAAATCAAACTTCTCAGGACGCAGATGAGGACAAGGAGACTACATACCAGTCTGATTATCATCACGATGATCAGTCTTCACGGTCAGGAGGCCGTAGCTCACGACGAGCTTACAATCGTGGCAGACAGCAGAACTTCCGTATACAGAAGTCAACTGCGTCAGATGCCAAGCGCAAAGAAGGGTTGCGCAAAGAGTTAATGCCTGGGACATGGAAAACGCTATAAACCAATTACAAGCGGCTCATACGTTCAAAACCATCACTTTAATCATTACTACAAGATCAATAGGTTTCACAGCGACTCAATATTTTAGAGCGTTGTATATGTTTGACGGGGTGAGAGAATACACCATATACTCACTCTATAGAGCTGGATTAGCGTATTTCGAGGCAAAGATGATTCTTATCAAACGCCAACACAAAATGATAAGCAATCAAGATCATATATATGAATTCGATAGGGCAGGTTCTGAAGCACTAGTTGCTATATGCAAAAGCCACCCTATAACGATAGAACCACTGACGAACTTCATTAACAGTATTGGAATAGTAAAGCACGCTGAAGAGGTTTTCTACCCCAGCTTTTCACCGAACAAGTACGTGAATAATATTCTGCGACCACGCGCAGAGAACGTGACTTACTCAAATTTAAGAGAAACTGTTGGGACTAATTCCCCTGGACGTATATCTGAGAGGGTAAGCCTGAATTGGAGCATATAGGATAAAAATCACTGGTAACTGGGACACTAATCAAGAATGTGGACACAGACGAATACAGAAAGCAGTTACAGGAGACCCCATCTTCAGAATGGGCACTGATTATGCTTATCCAGAATATCCTTTTGAAAAACCATTAACTGGACTCAAGCAACCCCACCCTACCTCTCAAAAGGGATAGTCTGGTATACAGACGGATCCCGTACAGTGACGGGTACAGAGACTGGAATATATGGCATAAGACCAACAGAGAACATCAATGTAACTCTGGGAACTAAGGCCACAGTCTTTCAGGCTGAAATATTTGTTATAATGCCGTGTGTTCAGAATGCAAAACGCGGGTATACCCGACGCATAAGCATTCGGTCTGTCAGTCAAACAGCCTTAAAAGCACTTGAATCATCTCGTATTAGTTCGAACTAATGAGAGAATATCTGAATCACCTGGCCCTCTTAGCTGAAAAGAACACAATTCAACTCATATGGGTGCCAGGGCATGAGGGAAACGAAGTAACAGACGCTCTCGTAAAAACTTGTGCAACCACCTCCGTTTATAGGCCCAGAACCTGTATCCGGAATACAAAAAAAAAGCATCTGAACAGCGATAGAAAAATGGACCGTTAAGCAACATATTTCTGCCTGGGTTGTAACACAGACAGAAACTGGGAAGGAAATAAAAACATTCTGCAACTCGTTGAGGCCACAAGTTTATTCTGATTGAATCAAGGCATACAGAAAGCCAAAGAGTCGAAGTGCAAGGATGGGCACAAAATTCCGAAAAATCCTGCCACAAACCAATCAATCAATCAACGTATTAATAGCTGCATTTACAATAGCATATGCCAGAGTAAGTTGTACGATACATCAGGCAGATTAGGAGAAAATGTAGTTTATTAGAACTGGTAACAAAATCAACGTTAGAACAATTTTCAAAGCCAATTTTTTAAAAATCTACACCACTGAACGAAGAATAAAGTTCAAAATAACTAAGAATTTACATAATCCGTTTATGTAAGGGGCATTTTGTAAACGAATGTTAATCAATTAGGGCATACCGTAAGTGTAGTAAACTTTGTTTTCTTATTAATTTGATAAATATGATAGATGAATTTTTGGAGAATAGTGACCTACGACGAGCCCGAATCAAAGCGGCAAAATGTGGAGTGGAAGCATCCCAGTTCACCAACAAGGAAAAAATTCAAGGCACAATCATCGAAGGGTAAAGTAATGCTTATGATCTTTTGGGATGCGAATTTTATGTGATTATTTGGAAGAACAGCGTACTGTCAACGTAGTTTACTTGTTATCATAACAGTTACGTTGGTAATACTGTGCTTGTTTGTATAAAACCAGTAGTAGGAAAAATAAATGCTCGCCTTGAGTTGTGATCTTGACGAACACACATCATTTGTGGTTTTATTATCTGGCGTTACTTTCCATCAGGTTATGGGTTTAAAAGGAAAATTAACGTAGCAATAAACCAGGGAGCAATAAGCAATAACCAATCTGGAAAGTTATTTTCAATTGGCGACTCAAAATTTTAAAAAAGAAAGTTGAGGTTAAGTTGTAGCACGTGACTCTTGACAATACTACGGCGATATGCTGCAACATAAAGTGAAGCCTGCGATAGTGAAGAAATGTCGTGGTTTACAGTTGAACGGTATGTCAATCGAAGATTTAAGTACAGAAATAGACAATATATACATTTCGGAGCCATTACCATCTGATGATGAATCCATAGTAGACTTCTCAGATGATGATGTTTTAGTAGATGATGCAATTACATATGAGAGTGATGACCCTGAATCTAATTTACCATTGTCGGTTGTAAGATATTCAATAATTAATGTTCGTGGTAATAATACAACCGATAATATTCCTCCTTATACACCGCCAGTATGGTCAAATACTTCAAAACCTACTGCACCGCCTGATTTTTTACGTTCTTCTGGAGTACCAGATTTTATCAAGGAGATCGGAGATCGAAGATCCAACCCCATACACCATTTTTCAACTATTTATTACAAGAATATTCATAGACCATTTAGTTTTTCAAACTAATTTGTATGCGGAACAGGAAAAAACGGCTAAAGGTAAAAACTACATTCCAACTAATGCAGTAGAAATTCGGACATTTCTCGGAATAAATTTGCTTATGGGAATAAAACGTTGCCCCAGTTATAAAGATTACTGGTCCAGTGCTCCGGATCTCCATGATAGCTTCATTTCTTCTATAATGTCCCTAAAAAAATTCAGTTGGCTATTATCACATTTACATGTGAATGACAATTCTCTTATACCAGCGAGGACATCTCCAAACTTCGATAAACTTTACAAATTACGTCCAATGATAGATCTACTGCAAATAAACTTTGAGAAATGTTTGGAACCGAATAGACAACTCGCTATCGACGAATCAATGATTAAGTTTAAGGGGATAAGCTGTTTAAAACAGTATATGCCTAAAAAGGCAATCAAACGTGGCTACAAAGTTTGGATTCTTGCTGATAAATCAGGTTACTGCCTAAAGTTTGATGTATACACTGGAAAATTCGAGAGTTCGGAAAAACTATTAGGTTCCCGGGTGGTTAAACAATTTACTGATGATTTGCAAGGCAGGAATCACATGGTCTACTTTGACAATTTTTTTAACAACGTACCCTTACTGGAGCATCTAAAGAGTCAAGACACACATGCTGTAGGCACAGTAAACATAGCACGCCGCTATTTGCCTACATTCAAGCCAGATAAGCTTATGAATCGGGGCGAATTCCAATCGTTCACAAGTAACACTGGATTAGCAGCGATCAAATGGAAGGACAAAAGAACTGTGCACATTCTTTCTAATTTTCACGATCCAGAAAGTCATAGTACTGTAAAACGCAAGGAAAAAGATGGAACCAGAATAGAAATTCCTTTCCCAGATGTAATACTCGACTATAACAGTAACATGAACTATGTGGATAAATTTTATCAGCTGCTATCGAGCTATAAAATTGATCGCCGGAGCAAAAAATGGTGGCACAGAATCTCTTTTTATTTATTGGATGCAGCAGTAGTAAACTCTTACTGCATTTATAAATTATTAGAACTACCAATACTTTCTTCAAAAGATTTTCGTTGGAGTGTAATCAAGGGTCTATTAGCCGATGCACTAGTAAATATGAAAAAACCATCTGTAGGTAAATATGCAATCACCAATTGCAATAAAAAAATCAAAACCCTTTGTCCCTCCTGAAGTAAGGCAAAAATATGTTTTTGAAGATGCAAATGGAGATGCAGTAACAGTGAATGGTGAGCGTTATCGATCAATGTTAACGGATTTTTTGTGGCCAAAATTGGATGAACTTAATTTGCAAGACATGTTTTTCCAACAAGATGGTACAACACCACATATTGCCAATGCCACTATGGAGTTATTGAAAGAAAAGTTTGGCGAGTCTGTAATCTCCAGAAATGGAACTGTTAATTGATCTCCAAGAAGTTGTGATATAACACCTTTGGACTTCTTCCTGTGGGGTTATTTGAAGTCGTTGGTCTATGCCAACAAACCTCGAACTAGAGACGCTTTGAAATTGAACATCGAACGCTGCATTAATGAAATTACACCCCATTTATTGCAAAAAGTTACCAAAAATTGGGTTAATAGAATACGATCCTGCAAACGAAGCCGAGGTGGACATTTGAATAATGTGTTATTCAAAACATAATTGTCATAAGTTGTATTATAAAATAAAGAAAAAGTTTTGTTTTTGTCTCAAATATTTTGTATTTTTTTAAATTTTAAAAACATATCGTCCCTATTGGGAAACCCTTTACATTATACTAGGACTTGAGAAGCCAGGGTGGCGCAGTGGTAGAGCGTCAGGTTAGCGTAACATTAGTCCTTGGTTCGGATCCCTCAATGGGCAGAATTTTCCTGCAGTCTGGAGGTCGGTTTCAAGTCCTGGTGACCATTCTTTGTTGAGCACTTAATTAACGACACTCTCCTCCGACCTAAGAGGCAGAGTAACAAGATCCAACACGTACAGGCACTTACACTATACACTCGGGGTATGTAGGATCAAACGGTGCACCAATCACATAAATCGCAGAGTCAAACCGGATTGTGCATTGCACCCGTAAAACCTTATACGTTTACGCACCGGCCTCAACACCGAGAGGTATAAGAGGTGAACGATACCGATATCAATATTACGACTTATTAAGCTTTCAATTCCATGTAAATAAAGACATTTACAATAATACTTAATCACAAGGGTATGTTGCTTAAAAACCACTTAAAATTTTAAACCGTCTCTGTATTTAGTTACCGTTTGTACCTAGTACCGTCAGACAAACTGCATACTGCAAGCAGAATTCGTACTTTTGGAAACCAATTTCAACTAAGTGAAAACAGATTTTGCATTTTTACAAGTCAATAAGTTGTAGTTTTATTCTAAAGATAATTTCTATTTTCTGTAACTGTTCTAAGAACACCTCTTGATAAATACATGAAAATTCGTCCAATGACAAAGAAAGAATTGTAAAAGCGTACGAGGAAACAAAGACTGGAGAGGAAGCCAATGGTAATATGTAGGTATATGTTAATAATGAATTTCAAGTTCGTGTTTGTCATAACACTGCAAAAATTTGGTTGGATGGAAAATAATTTTCAGTTAAGGCTCTTAACCTGCATATGGGAAGCACAAATACCGAAGAAAACAAAGGGAAGTGAAGAGACTATGTTGACAGTATTCTACAAAGCAGAGCGAATGCTCATACATTAATTTGCATTGACGAAACCAATTTTAGTCTTTATTGTCGCCGAAAGGAAGGTAGGTCAACAATTAGCCTCAGAGCCAACAAGTAAAGAAAGTAATTAACATAGCATTGGAGTAATGAGTTCTGCACTAATATTGGCATTTGAACACCACTGTGTGCTTCTTACAGAGTGGATGCAGCAATTAATATGTATAGAAATATGTGCTGCTGAAGGAATTTAATGTCCAACATTTATTATTGATAACACACTTGTTCATGCAAATCTCGAGAGTGTGCTTCAATAAAGCGAAATAAACATTGAATTACACATGGGCTAACAACCGAGCATCAACCATTTCTGGATTTAGAATACGTATGTTGGAAAATATTGTCAGTGTTGCAATTCAACAACATCTTGGATATGCACACCATGTCGAACGTATTATGCTGCATCATTGGGGCATGAAAGACCTGGCTGAAATTTGAATAGAATTAACTAAAATAAACCTAATTTTGTTTTTAAAATTCCCATTGAATCAATATTCTTGTCAATGTTATTATTATTTACTCATAAAACGTTGTAACTAGGGCTGTGCAAAGCGTTCGAATTTTCGAAGCGAACCGAACCGGACTCGAAGCTTCGGTTCGAGTTCGGTTCGACAAAAATTCTCGAACTTTCAAGTATTTTAAATTACGCGGTAAATTTAAAATTACCGCCGAATTGACAAGTTCGGTTCAATCCCGTTAGAGGGCAGTTTTCCGAGCGATAGTTTTAAATTTCAGGCTAATCATTCGGGATTTTAAAAAACTGGGAATACGTACGAATGTATACGAATATTTTGAAACAAATTTATTACTCACTCAAAAATTCTTAAGGGTAGTGCAACAGGTGCAGTTTCTTTGTTGATAAGGAAACAAAGAAATTTGGCTGTGTTAAGAAATAGTTGACAACATGGGTGACCAAGAAAACGTTAAAATTAATTTGTTAGCAATTGGTGTATGGCAATATTTTAAAAAATTTAATAAATTGGAAGCTCAGTGTTTAAACTGTGATAAAAAATTAAAAACTCCAACCAGTACCACAACCACTGTACAACGGCATTTGGAAACAAAGGGGCATGAACATGTGCACAAACATTTTCAAAAATATAACGATCAATTGTCAATTAAAGATAAAGCACCAGCAGCAGGTATGAAACAAACAACATTGGTTCTCAAACACAAAAATAAATGGGATTCAAGTCACCCGCAGGCTAAAGCACTGTCGCTGGCAGTAGCTAAAATGATTGCCGTCGATTTTCAACCATACAATATAGTAGAAGATTATGGTTTTAAGAATGTGCTGGAGTTAGCAGAACCACGATATGCCGTTCCAAGTCGGACAACATTTTCTCGGCAACTTATACCAGAGTTGTATAAAAACACGGTCAACATTTTAAAAGATACATTAAATAATAATAATTCAATAGTCAAGGAGATCAATCAAGTGAGATAGATAGAAGAATAGTATCAGCAAACAGAAGTGCTAGTGCATTCAGAAAGATATTTAATGTAAAGACAGTATCGCGGGCGGTGAAAGTGCGTCTTTATAAAACGATAGTGAGGCCAGTATTGTGTTACGGAAGTGAAACATGGGTGTTAAAAGAAGCCGATATCAAGAAGTTGGAAATATGGGAGCGAAAAATATTGCGCGGAATCTATGGTGGGGTAACGGAGAACGACAGATGGAGAAGAAGAACGAACTTAGAATTGCAAGAACTATATAAGGAGCCGGGAATCATAAACATAGTAAAGGGAAATAGATTAAGATGGTTGGGACATCTGGAACGACTGGGAAGAAGGAGAGTGCCAAGAAGGATTTTTAAAGGTGAAGCGGAAGGGCGAAATTACAGAGGAAAAATATTGTTGGGAATAGAAAACGATGGAAAGAAGTTACCAATAAAGCCATGGGCCTTTAAGGCCTGCAGTGCTGAACTATATATATAAATAATAATAAGCAATCATTACATTCCCTAGCATTTACCACCGATCTGTGGACATCAAGAAATAATGAATCTTTTAGTTCATTTACGGTCCATTTTGTCAGCGAAAATTTTGAGTTGATAAGGTATGCGCTGAATGTCTCCAATTTTACAGGTTGGTACCCTACTTACTTTTTACAGTCATGATATTTAATAATTTAACACAAACATTTTTTTTTAATTAATTTCACCATCTCATTATTTTTTGTAGGAAAGCATACATCAGACACTATTAAAAATAAAGTGGAGGAATTACTCAGAGAATGGGGAATTTCAGATTATAATATTCCAATTTATATTGTCACTGACAATGGTCGTAATATGAAACAGGCTATTATAAGTAACAAAAGCTGGCATCATATATGTTGCTTTGCACATTCACTCTGCATTGTTGATGCTAAAAAAAATGTACTTGATATAGAAAATGTATTTGCAAGGGCACGACATATTGTTGGTCATTTTAAACATAGCTCTGTAAGCAGAAGCAAATTAATTGAAGAGCAAACTCGTCAGGGATTAGCTTGTAAAACATTAGTACAAATGGTTCCCACTCGCTGGAACAGTGAATTTTATATGCTCAGCAGACTGCTCGAATAAAAAGCTGCAGTATCTGCAATTATTCTAGACTCTGACATATCCAATTTGACAGGCCAGCAGTGACAGCTGGCAAAAGATATTATAGAAATTTTGGATCCAATAGAAACTGCGGCCCGAGAAGCTTGTGGGGAAAACTATCCCACAATTTCAATAATAATTCCACTTCTGTACTGCATTGAAAAAGAATGTGAAAAACATATTCAAGAAGGATCATTAAGTTTGGCAAGTAAATTTTCACAGGCTTTACTGGATGCAGTAAAATCTAGATTTTTGGAGTTGAGAAATTCAAGGGTAATTAAAATGGCAACGGTATTAGATCCTCGTTTTAAAACTTTGGTGATGTACGAGTCGGAAAAATCAGCTGCAACAAAATACATAGTGGAGGAAATAGAAAAATTGAGTGGATCTCAAAATCAACATCAAGATATTCATTTGCCAGCTATACCACAAAGTGAAACTAATTCGATTGCAGGAACTTCTTTGTGGTCATCTTTCGTGGAAGTAAAAGTAAAACAGATAAACCTCAAAAACACAAAATCTACACCTACACAATTACAAGAAGAGGTAGATCAGTACTTAAATATACCTATCATACCACGATCAGAAGACCCATTGAAATGGTGGAAAATAAATCAACAACAATTTTCATCTCTGGCAATTCTTGCGAAAATGTATTTGGGAATACCAGCAACTGAAGCAAGTAGTGAAAGATTATTTTCAACTGCAGGTGCTATTTTGTGTGAACGAAGGCAATCTTTGACTTCAAGAAATACGAATATTTTAAATATAAAAAAAATTAGAAGTTTAAGGTCAGGGACAAAATTATTTTGATTGTTGTTTTTTGCATTTTGAATTCCTTTTTATGTTTTTATCTTTTTATCATACGAGTATGTGCAATGCAGACTTACTGTAACTGTAGCGTATATTATTTATTATTTGTTTACTAATATTTTCAATTATTAAATTTATAAATTTTAATATAAAGATGTTTTTACGTTATCACTTATATACTTATACTAGTTGTTTTTTCTAGATATGTAGTTTGTTTAAAAGTACAAATAAAATTTAGTTCCCTTTGCTGTATACCAATAAAAGCATTTAATGTTCATAGTTCGAAAATAGTTCGGGTTCGGTTCGCATTTTTTCTTTTAAAGTTCGGTTCGAGTTCGGTTCAAGAAATCATAGGTTGGCACAGCCCTAGCTGTAACCTTATACGGAATAAATACAAGTTGAAATCTGTTTTCATTTAGTTAAAATTGGTTTTCAAAAGTGTGAATTCTGCTTTCATTATTGCAAAATTGGAATTCACGGTGGTAAATTAGTAGTAAATTTTCGTTATTATGAATTCTGTTTTTATTTGTGGGAAATCAGTTTTTGTTGAATTGAAACCATACTGTAAAAGGTATAGTTTGTTAACAACAGATTGCACAGAAATGCTAAACAGTATCTGGCATCCCAGTTGCACATGTTATCAGAAGGTGGCATTACTATTGCTTAATCGACAGTTGTGCATCATTTATTGTCACGGAAGGGCCGGAAAAGATTTGTTGTTACACAAGCTGATTGATATTGCAATATGTATACCACAGAAACCTTCAGATGCAAACATGGATAAACAGTTCGTTTTATCAGATGCAGAAGTCTTAGCTGTTCGTTGGAATGTGACAGTACTAATAAACTGTCATAATGGGAGCCTATAAAACAGCCCAAATGCTAGTCTTGTTCTAAAAAGAACAAGGTGTAGGTAAATATTTTAGAGTGCACACTCACTGTAACAACAACATGGAAGGGGGGATATTGCAGACCATTTTATTGCATCCTACCGATACTATTATTGAATTTTAGACATTAATAAACTTAAATTTATGATGATTTATGTTGAATTACTGTGCATCAGTAAATATTGGGAAAGCCCAAACAACAAAAGGAGGAGCTGGCCAAGAAGAAATTGTATTTATTACCAATGGCCTGAAGCCAGACTTTTAGGGGGAAATAATTTGGTACGGAGAATGTGAGATACTAGATAACTGCCACATGAGTTGAATCAACAAACAGCATGTATTTATCACAGTTACTAAACCTTAAGTTTTCTTAGTATCACAGAAAATGATGTATCAATCAATAACTCGGCGGCAACTAAAGTTGCCAGCCAAAAAATCAACGAATCCGTTGAACTCGAGTTTCTTCAAAAAATATAGTGATTAGAGTACCAAAAGAAAGCCATATACAAAATTTCATCAAAAAACCTTAGCTACGAAATTGTGTGCTTTAACGGAATACTATAAAAATGACTGAATGAGGGAGCCCACAAAATTGTAAGAGTATTGTCACAGTCATAGCTCAGTTGGTTCAGCGTGCATCTGACCACTGATATTAAGACCGGCCCGGGTTTGATTCCCAGGGCCACACATACACCGAAAACACCCAACGGCTTCCCTCGGAAGGCAATGGCAAACCACCCAGATATTCTGCCTAGTAAATAGGCAGGAGTAGAAGCGCAAGCACTTCCGTGGTTTGTAGCCCATGTAAAGCTGTAGGTCCCCTATGTTTATATGCTACTTGACAAGCACACTACAGACTTATGGAGAGAAGATAGCAACACCCTGTGAAGGGTAACTCACTTCAAGAAGAAGAAGTAAGTGTATTGTATCTCTTATGCCAAATGCTTCAAAGTTGGCTCTTCAGGGTTGACTGATAGTTAAGCAGCTGATCACTAGCAAGATCTTTTATGTTTCCAGCTTCAGTTACACTGCATCGAAGCAATAAGTTCCACAAGAATATTGGCATTTGAGCAGCACCGTGCTTCTTGCAGAGCGGAGGATTGCAACATGTAGATGTGGCAATTAATATATAGACATATGTGCTGCTGAAGGAATTCGATATCTAACAATATTGATAAATGCACTTGTTCATGAAAATCTTGAGAGTGTGCTCAGACCAGAAATAATGGTGAAATGGTGCGTCTTGTTTCTTACTCCAACTTATTAAAATGCATTGAATTGCCGTGGAATTTCATTAAATCTTCAGTAAAACATCAAATGTAGAGTAGAAACATTCAATTCTATTCATTCTTCATCTATTGTATTTTCAGCAAGATAGTTTTGCAATTCAGCAGGCAGCCTTAAGTACAACATCCAGTTTCCACCTTGTGCCAAATATGATACATAAAATACTCGATCTTTGGATTTCCAGGCGCTTCCTAGCCAGAGTATGGTCTGATTACATACTTCATTACAAGAAAAACCTTGTTTCCAACAAAGGCGAAAGGCATTTTACTTCCATTATATAATGGTCTCTCTGAAGGCAAATTTTATTATTGATGCCATTACTGGCCTTTCAAGTTAGCATCTACCATTGACATGAGCATAATCAAAAATGTTTTCTTGTAATTTAAAAACCAATTTCCCGCATTTGCAGCAATTCAGTGATCAAAATTCCATTTCCTCTTAAATGCACAGATATTTTGTTGGATGCCATAAACCAGGGGTGTAAAAGTAGCCACAGCGTTGCACAAACATCTTCGATACGTTTCAAAACAGTTTCAGAAGTCAAGCGATATAGGAATCCCCAGTTGCCAAATATCTGCAAAGAATAAATCGTGAGTAAACATAATAATTAAACACAAAAACAAAACCCTTTGCCTTTTTTCGGTATAATACATATCTATCTCCATGTTTGATAAGTGAAGAAAGGCCAAGGGTTATTTTTATTTTTTTACTACAAGCAAATGAGTAACTTCTACAAAATATGAATGTGTAATTGCATTATAGGTGCAAAAGCTAGAAAACAGTGGAAGAATCTTAGGAATGGAAACAGCGGTATGGCTTAAAAACTGCTAAATCAGGCAAAACTGGTTATGAAAACAACAGAAAGATAATAAAGTCTTGAGTGTTTCTTAAAGAAATGGGTTTTCTGTATCAGTACATGAAGGATTACACTAATTTTACTTGTAAAAGTAAGAATGATTGGTAAATGTTCTCGGAGGTGATGAGTACAATACAAATGAGCAGCAAATTACTGATGTTGACCGGCCCCTTGGCATGACAAAATAGAAATCTCTAGCAGTTCATCCATCCAAACAAGCTGGTGGAAGAAAATTTAAACAGAAAGCAAGAAATTATGAATAATTTATCATAGATTATAAAATTTTGTAAGTATATATTACGTAATATCTCAAATATGTATTAAAAAAAATAAATTCTGAAGATTCATTTTAATCAATCAAAAAAACACTACTGGAAAAGAAGTTGTTCCACTATAACTGCAATTTTTTAGAACAAGTAAAGAAAGGCGACAGACGTGACACCATATATTAACAATTACAGTAGATAGTCTGAAATTGTTCTCTAATCCCATCTACCTTGCTACAAAAAAATTACCACCAACACAACAGCATATGATAAATAATAAACTATTCTTAGCAGAGACGGTGTAAGGGGTGACGGCGCTTGACCATCCAGCCGACCCAAAAGCCAATCTCACCTGCTCGTGGTGCACCCTGCTCAAAACTAACGAGGCTCTGGCGGAAAGAGGGGACATAATGATTCTTATAGGAGATCTCAACGCAAAAATAGGCTCCGATAACACAGACCTCGAAGCAATCATGGAAACCCATGGGCTCGACACCCGAAATGTTAATGGCAAACTATTTACAGAATTTTGTCTAAATAATAACCTATGCATTAGAGCAGGAGTCGGCAACCTGCGGCCCGCGGGCCGCATGCTGCCCGCCATGTCTTTTGATGCGGCCCGCCAAGTAAAATCTAAATATACAGGCTGATCCAAATTAACGCCCGAGTAAAAGTGGTTCCAAAGGGGGGAGTATACGAGGCCCCATAATACTGCACTAAATGCCGGTAAAATTTTGTATACTTAAAAAGATTTAAAAATCGAAACAAATTTAACTAATTTCAATTATATTAACAAGAACGGTATGAATCATCGAAACTTTCAAGAATTCTTGGACGAGATTAATGCAGAACATGAAGATATTCTGTACTTTTCTGAGGTACGATGGCCGAATGGCTCTATCGAGGAAAAGTTTTGAAAAGATTTTTTGATTTGAAAGATGAAATTGAAATATTCTTGACGGACAAAGAAAAAAACATATCACAATTATCAGATTTTAAATGGATATGCGAATTGGTTTTTCTTGTTGACATTACAGCTTACTTAAATAAATTAAATGTAACTCTACTAGGAAAAGGAAAGCTCATCCATGTGTACCGAAATTAAAAGATTTCAGCTAAAAATGAAATTATTTATATCTTAAATTGAAAAGAATAATTATTGCCATTTTCCTACTTTGCAATGGTTATTAACAAACAATGAGAGACAATGTCTTCCAAACGATGTTTATATTGATTTATTGAAGTTGAAGTTGTTGGATGAAAATTTTCGGAATTGCTTTCAAGACTTTTATGCGAAATAAACTGACTTACAAATATTTGAGAATCCCAGTAAATTTGATATATCGAAGGCACCAGAATATTTACAGTTGGAACTAATTGATTTGCAAGCAAGCAATAATTACAAAAATAATTTTGATGAAAATCGTACGACACTGATTAACGACCAATAGAAACGGAATATTGAGCATAGTTACCACGGCAACGTTCAAATTTCCCGGAAATTTTTTGTTGATCGCTAGACCAACCTAGCTGAAATTAAGAAGTGGAAATTTTTATGTCAAATGTGACAGCTGACGTACAAGTTGCTGTGGTTACGTTTTTAAAATTTAAATATATACTGAATTATTATTGCTTTTAGTGTTACGATTTTCTTACCGATTCTACACTCCACCATTAATTCATGTCCGGGAAATTTTTGGTAGTGCACACCTAAAATTATCCGGAAAGAATCGATGCTCTTGTGAGATTATAAGTGAAAATAATTTGATATTATTTTATTCAAGTCTACCCGAAAATAAATTTCCTCAAATGGAAACATTTGCAAAATCAATGATTGGCATTTTTGTAAGCACATATTTATGTGAACAAACCTTTTCACGAATGAATATATTATCAAATCAAAATACAGAAAACGGTTAACAGATCAAAATTTGCATAATATTCTGAGGATCTCAGTATCACAAACATAGCTAAACTACCAAAAATTATTCAAGAACAAAAATCTCATTACAATTTAGTATTGGTATTATTTTTATTGTAATAACATTAATAATTATTATTTTTATTATTATACTTTCAATGTTAACCATTATTACTCTTAAGACCAGACATTTTTGTAATTATCATTATTTCTATAATATTATATTTTGTTATTTTATGATACTATAAAATTTTTAAACAAATACTCGTATAAATGAAAATTGTTTTGTTAGTTGCTCCTTTTTTTATTTTTTTGGTTTTACTTCTTAAGAGTAGTCACTTTTATGTTTCAATAAAAATTTATTAAAACTATTATATTACCTTATAATATTGGTATGTGCGGCCCGCTTGAAAATATTATTGTCTAATTTGGCCCGCTACCTAGAAAAGGTTGCCGACCCCTGCATTAGAGGATCACTATTCCCGCATAAAACCATACATAAGATCACATTGGCTTCGCCAGACCAAAAGACAAGGAACCAGATACACCATATAGCGATTGACAAAAGATAGCGACACTCACTCCTTGACGTGCGCAATAAAAGAGACGCCGACATGGCAAGCGATCACCACCTGCTAATGGGCACCATACAGCTAAAATTAAGAGCAGGCAAACCAAACTATCCCAAGCAAAATACAGTAAAATACAACCTGGAACAACTGGAAAATCTATTTGTACTCCGCAATTTTAAAACAAAAATTAAAAACTATAGCCAACACCAAAACGAAGCAGATAAGAGAAACGATGAAACAAATCCGCAAAATTGGGCCAGTCTTAAAGAAAAACTACATGAAGCAGGTAAAGAACTCTTAGGTACCAAGAAGAGACCACAAGAGGAATGGATTTCAGAAGACACATGGAAGATAATACAGGAAAGAAAAGAAATGAGAAACTAGCTTAATAACGTCAATTCACCTGAATTACAGCAACAGCTAGCGAGGCAACTCCAAGACACAAACAAAAGAGCAAGAAGAGACAAAAGAAGATGGACGGACAAATTAACACAACAAGCACAAGAAGCAGCCCAAAACAAAAACCTGAAACAAGTATATCGGATAACGAAGAGACTAGCAAACAAAACATACAATACAAACAAACCCTTAAAGAATGATGCAGGAGACCTGATAACATCGGAGGAAGAACAAATGAAAACATGGGAAAACTATTTCTCAGTAATACTCAGTAAAACTCCAGAAGAAACACAAACAGAAGGAGAAAAAGAAATACAGCTAGGAATGAATATCAACCCTCCAAATCTCAGCGAAATAAAGAAGGCAGTATCAAAACTACGCAACGACTGAGCAGCAGGTCCAGCTAAAGTAGCTGCTGAATTTCTCAAAATAGACCCACACCAAACAGCAACAGTCTTACAACCAATATTTGCTGGAATATGGGAAAGCGAAACCATCCCAGATGACTGGAAACAAAGGAATAGGTATAATTAAACTGCCAAAATAGGTCGACCTCTCCAAATGTAGTAACTGGAGAGGAATCACGCTTCTCAACATAATAACCAAAGTCTTCGCATAAATACTAAATAGTAGACTAATGGAACACTTAGACATGAACAAGCTGGTTTTAGACTAAACAGAGCATGCACAGACTATAGGTACCTGTATCGCTTTAACATGTAACATTTTACTTAGGCAAATTTGGCTCAAAATACCTATTTTTATGTGTATTATCTCCAGTTGCTCTATGGCCCATAAGTTATGGGACACCATGTATACAGTGTTTCACTTTACATGAAGCAACCTAAATAACTACTTATTTTATTAATAACGCAATTAGTATAAAATTTTTACCAGTGATAGAGGCCATTAAGAAGAATCTTTTTTGTAAGAATGGAATTTTTTTAAAGTTCAAATATAGCTAACTATGATTAAAATAAAAACTAGCGTTTCAAGTAAAGTCATAGCAGCGATTAAGATAGAGCAAAAAAGTATTTAAAAAAGTTGTTGCTAATCCCAAAAATACTCCAAATATGAAGTTTCGCTGAAAAATTTTAACTTTGATTTTCTTTTGAAAAAAAAATTATGTCTACAACAGCAACGGTTCTTTTTTTTAGAATATCTCCACTGCTTTACTTATTATAACTACAAGCACTAAATAAATTAGTTACTTTGCTTATGTGTTAAGATTTACATAAGGCAAATTGCAAGGTACTCGTGGCTTCCTATCGTTTTTCTAAAAAATGAGTAAAAAATAATAAGTCCGTATTTTTAGCTGAAAATTTGCAAACCGACGTAAAATGCCATTCTGAACAACTTTTCCAAATGAAATCTTTCGAAAAAATCATAAATAGGGCCACTTCTGAAGATTTTTTTCAAAAAGTGTCAAATTTAACAGGTATCTACAGAATGTCATTTGACCAAACCTGTGTGCACCTTTTTTAGTCCTTAGACAACGCCGTATTTATTTATTTTTTTAATAAATACTTTAATAAAAAAAGTCCCATATGATCCGTACTTTTTGACAAACCCTGTATATCAAGACAAGACAGACCATATCATAGGCTGCTAAAAAAAAAATCATAGGGAGATGGAGGTAGGTAATACTTCGAAGAGCCGCTAAACTCAAAACAAGAACAGAACCCAACTAACAAGGATGGAAGAATAACAGAAAACATGAGAAGTATTTGTGAATGGGATAAACGCATTAACCAGTAATACAGCACCTGGAACCAACAACATACCAGCCGAGCTATTAAAACATGGGAGGTCTAAATCTTATGACAAACCTGATGGACAACAAAAACTAGGCCAGGCGAACAAAGAAGCAGCATTATATGCACCATACACAAAAAAAAAGGGGCAAACTTAATTGCAAAAACTTCAGAAGAATCTCATTGTTGAACACAGCCTACAAGACGTTTACCACCGTACTAAGAAACAAATTACAGCCGATATCAGAAAGTATAATAGGTGAATACCAGGCAGGATTTAGGCCAGGACGATCAACAATAGATAAGCTGTTTGCACTAAAACAAATGTTGGAGAAGTGCTGCGAATTCAACATGTATATGGATTTTAAATAAGCATACGATAATATCGACAGAGAAAAACTATACAGCATCATGATGGATTTCAACATCCCAGTTAAACTAGTTAGACTAACCCGCCTGACAATGGATAACTCTGTGAGGATTAGCAGAAACCTAACAGCATCATTCGCAGTAAAACCAGGGCTAAAATAAGGAGATGGACAACGTAACACTGGAACATGCGGTAAGGAATGTTACAGTAGACGTCAATGCATCGCTGTTTTATAAATCCAGCCAAATAGGAGGATACGCTGATGACATAACAATCTTAAAAGGAACATTAACATTATCAAATAAATTTATGTAGAACTTGAAAATACTGCAACAGAGATCGGTCTAGAAGTCAAACTACTAATATAGACCAGCAGTAACCTAGCAAAAGGTTAGAACCTAACAATCGGGGACCAGAATTTCGTGCCAACATCTCCAACAAATTGCTCAAAATGAAGGAGATACAAAGGTGGATTAATAATGCAAACAAAATATTGATATGTTATCTTTTACAGGTGGTTAATAACGGTTTGTTTTAATTTTAGAAAAATATACTTTCAGAAATGCAAGTCTTATTTTAATTGTTATTAGTTTATAAGATTGATTGTTTAAAATTGTGTTGTAGATTTAATTATTGTAAATAACTAGTTTGAAGAAATCATTTGGGATTTTGATGTACATTTTTAAAAATTGTTATGTTTGATAGATATTACGATTTAAAAAAAAAGAAAATAACCAAGCGAAATAATAAAAAGTTGAAAGTGTAAAGAAAATAACTAAATTAAAACAATTGATTTTTGAAATATAAAACGGAAAGACGTATTTTTAAGTAGTCCCATAAATACTTTGTTTAATATCACATATGAACTAAATGTTTATTATAAACTCAATATTATAAATCAATTTAATGAAATAAAGTCAATTATAAAAGTTATTAAAGAAGATTAAAAATTAGCAATGAGCAATATACATTAGAAATGTTAGAAAATCAAGAACACATCTTAAAAAAGTCTTTAGTCCGAACGACAAGCGAAAGATCACCCGAAGAGAGCAATTACAATTAGTCCAGTCAAATGGTCGAAATAAACAGGCAAACTTTGCATTTTGGGTAGGCAGCTATTATTTTTTATCGTTGTGTAGAGGGGTCAGCGATGAGTCTAAATCAGGGTTTTCGGGGTGGTAACCCCCTCCATTCGGCCGCCATTTTGAAAAGAAGGGTTAGGTGGTTTTTGGGATATATCTCTATAGTAGGGAATCTCACAAAAAAATTAGTATACAGCTTTTTTGTAGAAAATCGTATTGTGCACGATTTTTATTCATAACTTTTTTACATAGAATTAATAATAAAAAAGTTATGAGCTGGAAAAGATAAAAACTTAAGGGCTTATAACTGTTTTATTATTAATTTTATGTAAAAAAGTTATTAATAGAAATTGTAGAGAATATGGTTCTGCACAAAAAAGTTTTAAACAAACTTTTTCTAAGACTCACGACTACAGAGATATAGCCGAAAATCTAATTAACCCTTCTTTTCAAGATGGTGGCCGACTTGGGGAATGGGGTGGTGGGGTCATATTAATAAAAGTTCTAGATAATACGATTCTCTACAAAAAAAACCTTGTACAAACCTTTTGTAAGACTCACGGCTACAGAGTTATAGCCGAAAAATTAATTAACCCTTCTTTTCAAGATGGTGGCCGAATGGAGGAGGTTACCACCCCGAAAATCCGGATTTAGACTCATCACTGACCCCCACATACATCGCAAAAAGAAAACCCCTGCCTACCCAAAATGCAAATTGAATTACCATTTGACTGGACTAGTCCAATCAAATGGTTGAAATAAAATGGTTAACTTTGCATTTTGGCTAGGCAGAGATTTTTGACGATGTGTATGGGGATCAGTGGTAAGTCTAAATGAGGATTTTCGGGGTGGTACCCCCCTCTCCATTTGGTCGCCATCTTGAAAAGAAGGGTTAATTCGTTTTTCAAGTATATCTCTGTATCCGTGAGTCTTACAAAAATTTTGTTCAAAAGGTTTTTGTAGGAAATCGCATTCTCTATAAGTTTTATTAATAACTTTTTTACGTAGCATTAATTATAAAAAAGTTGTAACCTCTAAATTTTTTGTCTTTTCCGGCTTATAACTTTTTTATTATTAATGCTATGCAAAAAAGTTATTAATAATAAATAATAGATAATACGATTCTCTACAAAAAAGCTTTATACAAACTTTTTGTAAGATTCTCGACTACAGAGGTATATCCAAAAAACGAATTAACCCTTCTTTTCAAGATGGCGGCCAAATGGAGGGGGTTGCCACCCCGAAAACTCTGATTTAGATTCACCACTGATCTCTCTACACACCGATAAAAAAAAATTGCTGCCTACCCAAAATGCAAAGCTAAATTACCATTTGACTGGACTAAATGAAAATCGAAAAAAATTCATGGAAGGGATAGTAGAAAAGATAACTCTAGATAAGGAACAAACTGAAATTATATGTGAGGAATATACAAACAAACCAAAAACTATACAAAGTTTACTAGCACCAAGAAAACAAACAATTCCGCACAAGAGTGATCAATCAAAGAAACAAACGTAACAATTAAAGAATGCACGTCTGGGCGTGGGATCGGCTACTCCACCCCCGCAAGCAGAACCATTAGCCAAGAAAGCTCCCACAAGCAAAGGTAAAACAAAACTAATAGCGCAAAAGCAACCAAAAAAAGATACTCTAAAGATAGGAACCTGGAATATTAAAACAATGCTGCAAGCTGGCAAAGTAAATGAAATTGCAACAGAACTAAGTAACATGCAAGTAGAAATAACGGCATTGCAGGAAATAAGATGGGCTGGTGAAGGGAAAATAATAAAAAGAAATTTTACATTATACTATGGAGGCGACAAGAAACAGGGAAATAATGGCACAGGATTTCTGGTGCTTAAAAAATGGAAATAAAACGAAAATAAATAATAATATAACAAACAGCTCATATCACTATTTATGACGCTGGTGACCTTCACAACCATAATACCAATATCATATGTAACAAAACCACCAGAACGCGCGCGAAAATTGAAAACTCCACACAATCCGAATAAAAGTTTTAAATAAAAGCCATAGGAATAAAACTACTGAAAATGGATGCCAACGAAATTCCAGATACACCTGCAATGTTCAAGTTAATAATGGAACAATTAAATGGTTTAAGCCAAAAAATGGATACAGTAAAGGATGATTTAAAAACAGAAATAAAACAAGTAGTGAGCGAAAATCAAAAATTAAAGGTGACCATACAATTACAACAAGCGAAGATCGACTTCTTAGAAAAAGAAACCCGGAAAAGAAATATTATTGTTCACGGAATACCAAAAAAGCCTAACGAAAATATGGAAGAATTAATACAAGAATTAATAAAAACAATTTCAAAAACGGATGTGAACTTTTCTAGAAATGACATTGATTTTATCTATAGAATCAATAGCCATAAAAACCTTAATAAAAGTCCTATAAAATTAGGCCTTACTACAATGTTGAAAAAAATCGAAATATTTAAAAATGCAAAAAAACTGAAGGGCTCAATGATTGCAATTAGTGACGACCTGGATAAGAATAGTCTCGAAGTGAGAAAAAAAACTAATACCATACTTATTAGACGCCAAAAAAAAGGGTTACAGAGCGACAATCAGACTCAACAAACTAATTGTTAACAACGAAGCGTATACACTGGAAGAATTAAGCCAATCTCAGAATATGAAAAACAACCTACCAACAGGTGAAAAAAGACCAAAAGAAGACACGCCTCCCGATGCCCAGCAAGAAGTTATTCAAGAAAGAAGAAGAACAAAAGAACGAAAACTTGAAGACAACCGGGAGGGCTCTACAAGAATGGTTCAGACACTCCTAATGGGCTTTCCAGATGAACAAACTTCAACTCCAAAAAACAAATTAGTTTAAACCACAAAGACCACCACCCTACTTATAAAAACAATAGAAATAATAAAAACATAATACAACCGCTCCCTAGAAGTCAGGCCAACAAGGGAGTTACAGGCCTTCACCTCCATAATAATATTACCCTTAATATATGTACATTTAATGTTAGATCACTAGGATCATTAGAAAGATTATTAGAATTAGAACAAGCCCTACAATTTATAAAATGGGACATCATAGGTATATCCGAAGTAAGAAGGAAAAAGGAAACAATTATACAAAGACCCAATGGCTGCCTATTCTATCATACTTCTGATAATAATGGACAATCTGGTAGTGGCTTTTACATTTCAAAAGAACTTGCTACCATGGTAAAGGAATTAAAACAAATATCACATAGAATATGCATACTAAAACTTCAGATCTACAACAACAAAACTATCGCTATCATCCAAATCTATGCCCCCACTGAATCTGCAACTGAAGAAGAGATGGACACATTCTACAGCCTGTTAGATGAAGCTATATATGACTGTAAGAAATCATTCGCCTTGATAGTAATGGGAGATTTCAACTCAAAGATTGGTCAATTTGTCAATGGGGAGGATAGAATTAGAGGCAAATATGGTTACGGTGAAAGGAACGAACGTGGTTCTAAATTAATTGAATATGTCCTTCAACATAATCTCAAAATTACAAATACATATTTTAAAAGAAGATCAGGCAAACGTTGGACTTGGTTAGCACCCAATGGAAGAACAAAAAACGAAATTGACTTTATTACAGTTAGTGATATGAATGCAGTTTCAAACACGGAGGTTTTAAACAGAATGAAATTCGATAGTGACCATAGACTTGTAAGGATGACATACAATATAGATAAAAAACACGAACGTGCAAGAAGTTTTAATAACAAGATTAACAAACAACTCAAGAAACCAAGTCACCAAAGAATTAGACAGCAGTTGCGATTAGATGAACTAAACTTACGTAATTGGGAAAGCAGTTCACTACAAGAAATGTACGACTACTTTGAAAAATATCTCCACTCAATAATAAAAAATACGAGAGAAGTTAACGACAAAAAAAAGCAAAGACTATCCGAAAACACACGAGAATTAATTGACAAGAGAGAAGAGCTTGGAAAAGATAAACTAAAAAACAGAAATAATCTAATTGAATGGTGTGAATGGAATAAATATGTTAAAAGGGAAATTCGGAAAGATGTTCGGAGATACGAAGAAACAGAGATAGAAGAAATTTTAACAAGTTCAGGATCAACAAGAAAGCTAAATAAATCATTATCACCAGGAAAAACATGGATTACTAAACTAAAAGGAAAGGACAACAAAGAAATTACAGATAGAGGCGAAATTCTAAAATTTACCACTAGCTACTACAAAACTCTGTACACATCACAGTTGGGACCAAACGACTTCAACGATCTGGAACAACAAGAAATACACGCAGAAGATACACCGGAAATCCAAAAATCAGAAATAAGAAGGAACATACAGCACCTTAAAAACGACAAAGCACCCGGAGAGGATAAAATAACAAATGAGCTGCTCAAAATAGGATGCGAACATTTAATACAGCCTCTATATAAGTTATTTAATAAGGTCTTAGAAGAGGAACACATACCCGACCAATGGAGAACATCCGACATAATACTTCTTCATAAAAAAGGAGAAAAAAGTGAAATTCAAAATTATAGGCCAATAAGTTTGTCTTCTAGCATCTACAAGCTGTTCACTTCTATCGTTTTAAGAAGGATTCATGCACAATTGGAAATAAATCAACCCTACGAACAGGCAGGATTCCGGAAAAAATACTCCACAATAGACCACTTACATACTATTTCACAAATCATAGAAAAATCCAACGAATTTAATATACCGCTGTACATCGCCATGGTCGACTTCGAAAAAGCCTTCGATTCTTTGGAACACAGGCCCATGCTACAAGCTCTACAACAACAAGGCATACCAAGTAAATATGTTCGACTTATCAATAACATATACAAGAACAGTACAGCTAAGATCAAAATGGAACGAAATGGAATGTGCTTTAGGATTGAACGAGGCCTTCGACAGGGTGATCCACTCTCACCTCATTTGTTCAATGCAACATTAGAAATGATCTTCAGACAATTAAACTGGTCGAACAGAGGAATAGACGTGAAAGGAAAAAAACTATCAAATCTCAGATTTGCTGATGATATTCTACTTATCGCAAACTCCAGCAAAGAACTTGAAAATATGTTAAACCAACTCAATCAAGAATGCGGGAAGGTTGGACTGAAAATAAATCGAAAGAAAACATATGCCTTAACAAACAGGGAGGAGAGAGACATGCACGTAGGATCCGACAAACTCCAATATGTTCCAGAAGCCACATACCTAGGACAAATTATTTCCTTTAGAAATATGCAAAGTAAGGAAATACATAAAAGAATAACAACAGGATGGAATAAATTTTGGTCGTTACAAAGAATTTGGGCGGGAACAAGGAATAACAAATTGAAGGGACGGATTTTTAAAACTTGTGTAATGCCTGTACTATCATATGGAGCTCAAACTTGGGCGACCACCTATACAGATCAAAAGAAATTAGAAGCTGCACAACACAACATGCTAAGGAAAATTCTTGGAATAAATAGAAAAGAACATGTGACAAACGAAACTATAAGAAACAAACTAGGCGTACCTAACATAATATACCAGTGCAAGAAACTTAAATGGTGTTGGGCCGGACATATAATAAGAACATCAGGTCGTTGGGCTACGAAATCTACACTATGGTACCCGAACTATGGCAGATCAAGAGGCAGACCACGAAAAAGATGGGAGGAGGACTTCGTGAAAATGCTGGGATCAGAGTGGAGAACTATAGCGAAAGACAGAGAAAAATGGGGTAGTTATGGAGAGGCCTTTGCCCGTTAACGGGATCAAGTATTTTAGTTTTTAATATTTAGTGTCTAATATTTGTTTATAATACATACCCTCTATATATATATATATTATTTATAATTATATTTAGATTTATTTTAATAACAACTATCAAACATACCACAGAATAGTTATTAAGTTGTATGAAATACTGGCTATAAATAAATAAATAAATAAATAAATAAAAAAAAGCTAGAAGCGCAGTGTTATCCTTCCAAAGAGTAAATGATAGAATTAGTAAATTAAGAATCAGGGGAAAATTTTACAACACCAGTATCATAAACGTATATGCACCAACCGAAGTCAGCGATGATGAGCATAAAGAAAGCTTCTATGAACAACTACAACACCTATTAAACAACATTCCTAAACATGATACAGTAATCATAGCTGGAGATGTAAATGCTCAAATAGGAAAAGAAGATTGGGTACAAAACGTGGCAGGTAAAATAAAAAACACATTACATGAAAAAACAAACAAGAACAGAGAAAGATTATGCCAGTTAGCAGCAGCAAACAACCTAGTAATCAGTAGTATACAATACGAGAGGAAGAAAATACATATGGGAACATGGGTAAGTCCAGGAGGAAACTTTCTAAACCAGATTGACCATGTACTTGTATCCAAAAGACGAGCCAATAACATCAAAAACGTTAGAACACATCGAAGCTGTAATTGTGGAACAGACCACTTTTTAGTAGTGTGTACGATGAAAAATAGGATCAACACGAATTATAGCCGAAAGGTAAATAAGAATGAACACAAGAAATGGAACATAAGAAAGTTAAATGATAATGCTGAAAAGGGCAATTATGAGAAACACCTAACAGAAGAACTAAGAAAAAATATACAGTCAGATAACATACGACAGGAATGGACAGCGATTAAGAACACAGTGACGAATAGCATGGATACATGCATCGGAAGGGATACATGGATTAAAAATGAGTGGTACGATGAAGAGTGTAACAAAATAATAATGGAAAAAAATGAATTGTGGAAGACATATTTAAGCAACCCAACACAACATAACAAATTGGCCTACAATAGTAAAAGAAAAGAAGCTAGTAGAGTAGCAAGGAAGAAAAAAAGAGATTTTATGAACCAAAAAATACAAGAAATAGAAAGACATAACACAACCCAAAGATACAGAAAATTTTATAAAGCATTAAGAGGACAAACAGAATATAAGGGAACACAAGCAAACATATGTAAAAATAAACAGGGAGAATTATTAGAAGAAGATAATGATATACTGCAAAGATGGGAGGAACACTATACAGAGGTAATGAATAAAGGTATCCAGGAGCATGAAGTTCAAACTCAAGAAGTAGAGACCGAAGAAGACCACAACATTGAAAGAATCCATAGAGAGGAAATAGAAGCAGTCCTTAAAAATCTTAAGAATAACAAAGCGCCAGGATCAGACAGTATCACAGCAGAAATGATTAAAAACGGAGGAAACGAATTAATCAATAGAATCCACGGATTAATACAACTTATATGGCAAAAAGAGGAAATACCTGAGGAATGGGAACTGGGTATAATAACACCAATCTTCAAAAGTGGGGATAAATCTGACTGTAAGAACTACCGGCCAATAACACTGCTAAACCTAACATATAAAATCCTATCAGCAATTATAAGCAATAGATTAAAACCATACTACGAAACTGTGCTTGATGACTATCAAAATGGCTTTAGACAGAATAGATCCACCGTAGACTGCATACAAGTAGTAAGAGAAATAGGTGACACTGCATATGAATACAGCATGGATGTACACTGCATCTTCATAGACTTCAAACAAGCTTTTGATACCATAAACAGACAGAAACTAATTACAACTCTACGAAAGCTAGGAATCCCATCGAACCTGGTAAACAAGATACAATTAACACTGAAAGAAACAAAAGCAAAGGTTAGAATTAGAAATAATCTGACCAACCAGTTCAACATCAAATTTGGTGTAAGACAAGGAGATGCACTGTCGGCACAACTTTTCAACTTAGCATTGGAGGAGGTAGTAAGAAACCTAAGATTAGTAGGAACTATCAAAACAGACAGGGTACAACTAGTGGCCTACGCTGACGATATCGCAATAGTAAGCAGACATCCAAAATTATTAGAAAATATCTTCAAATCCTTGAAACAAGAAGCAAAAAAAGTAGGGCTACACATAAATGAGCAGAAAACCAAGTACATGAAATTCACCAGAGAAGATAATGGAGAAAAGATGGTAAAACTTGGAAACTACAAGCTCGAAGCAGTACGAAAATTTATATATTTAGGATCGGAAATCAGCAGCGATGGAAACTGTAAAAACGAAGTTATGAGGCGAATTCAAATAGGCAATAGAGAATATTACAAGTTCCGAAAATTACTAACATCTAAAATCTTAAGTAAGCACTCCAAAATGAAAATTTACAAAAGTGTAATCCGTCCGAAGGTCACCTATGCAGCGAAAACGTGGGTATTAACGAAGACTGAAGAAGAAGCGCTGTTGAGATTCGAACGCAAAATAATAAGAAGAATTTATGGAGGAGTTAAGGAAGGTGACTATATAAGAAGAAGAATGAACGTAGAAATTGAAAACATAATGCAGTATGCAAATATCTTACGTTTCATCAAGTCCCAAAGAATACAACGATTAGGGCACGTACAAAGGATGAACTCAAATAGACTTGTACGCGAAATAGTTAATTGGAAACCAGTAAGAACAAGACCGAGAGGACGGCCCAGAAAGAGATGGAAGGCAAGCGTAATAGAAGATCTGGCGAAAATGAAAATAACAGACTGGGAAAAGAAGAGCAGGAACAGGAAGGAATGGAACAAGCTTGTGGAGCTAGCCAAGACCCACTTAGGGTTATCGTGCTTTTAGAAGAAGAAGAAGAAAGAAGATTAAAGTTAATTGATTAGTTGGATATAAGTTTCATAACCTGGTTATTTTACTTACTCGAAAAATGGTTATAATATGTAAAATGAAATTGCAAATAAATTTGGATTGATTTTAAAGTGGTGTTGGAATTCGGTTTTTATGTGGGTTGTTATTATTTAATTAGTACGTTAAAGTTAATTTTGGTTTAGCGGGGAGGCTGTTTTAAAAGGACTAGGAAGTTGAAGCAGTTACGTTTTGTTGTAAGTGGTATAGTGGTATATAGGTATAGTGAAATTGTTTAATTATAATTTAGACCTTAAAATTATTTATAAATTTGTAAAAGACTTGTGTTATTTGGAAGTATTACAATATTTCATAATTTGAGTTTTGAAAAGTTAGGGCGAACCCAATTAACGAACCTTATTTAAGAGTCTCTAAAAATTGATTACAATAAATAAAATTTGACTTGGTCGGAGTATCATTATTTTTGAGGTGTTAACGGAATTATATTACATTCAGATTATAATTAAGTTCAGACATCTCAATATATTACAGCCTATCGTTTATGTTTAAGTCAAGGGATGTACACAGAAAAACAAAGCTCTGGTCCAACTTGCTTGAAGAATTTGCTGAAAAACTGGTTGATAGTTGCCTTCGAAGATGTCAAACCATTATTAATAACAAAGGAGACTGGACGCCTTACTAATAGTGCTCACTTTTATAAATTAAATAAATGTTTACCTACAAACTGTCAACACGTTCTTGTTGAACAAGCTGTATGTACCTATATACAACCCTTGTCGTGATCCTATTCAACTCAATATAATGCCGCCATTATGTTTTTGCTGATCGATGTTAACATCGTTTACCTCCACTTCGTTTAAGTACCTTTTGCTGAGCTTCGTTTTAAATTCAGTGGCCCGTCACCTTTAAAAGGGATGTTCCGTCATATTAATATTCTATTTAAAACAAAAACACCGATTCTATTTTTGATCCGTTCGTCCCAAAACCTTTCTCTGCGCATTTTTGTCGTAATCTAGTGACAAATCCTGATGCATATTGAAATATTGCCAGCATGTTAGAAAATGTATGTATGTATTAGCTGTAACCTCCGATACCTTTCGGTGTCGAGGCTGGTGAATTATCATGTTAGAAAATACGAAACATAAACGAAATGAAGTGTTATTGATGATAGGAAATAGTTTGCAAAATACTACGTTTTGGTAAATACATTCTAATATGTCACTACAACTAATTATGAACTTACCATGAAAAGTCAAAAGCGTGGTTCTGCAATTGTATTTAGGTAATTAGTTTAGAACGCATTACTACTTCTTCTAACACTTTCAGTAATTTCTTTATTCATTGTTCTTGTACTAGATATTAATGTATCAACACCACTACGATGCACAAAATGTAACAAAAACATTATGGCAAACTTCAACCATTGCCTTGGAAACATGCACGAAGAGCGACGCTCATTATTTTTGTTACTGACGCTCTGACGCATGCGCCGCAAGCAGAATGGGGTAACGGCTGCGAACGTTTCTCATACTCATAAACACAATTCATACAATTGGACTACTAATGGCTGCTAATACGGGAAGGGCGGATTAGCACAATGATGATTGAATATGATGATTAATCGACATTTTCTGTTACATTTTCTTAACTTAAATACCATGTAAAAACAAAATAATGTTTTTTATTTATTGGACATGATATCAACTTACGCGTATCAAGCATCTCAACACTTTATAATTATAAATTAAATTTGTAAGAATTCGCTCCTTTGGGGAAATATATTTTTTAACGAAAAAATTCCATATTTAGAAGAATATCACCTCCGCAGAGATTCGAACCACTGACCTTCGGCTGTACGCGCCACTGCTCTACCATTGAGCTACAGGGGCAAATCTCTGAAGCTGTGATATTCGTCCAAATATAGTAATTGGAAACTGTGAAATCTAGGAAAAAAAACACTTTATAAATTCTGCTTCGTCTCTAATAATCGTTTTTACAAATTCATCATAAAATGTCGAAAGTTTCCATTTTAATAACAATCTTTTAACGATGCAGGATGTTGAAAATTCACAATTTTCTTTAACTCTAAAACATTCCCATAAGTACTTTTATTAAGCAAGCCTGTTTCCTATGATTTTTGTAGTTTCAGCTTTATAACTATTTTCGGCCTTTCTAATAATTTTTTCATGACATCTTCGGCGCTATTTTCTTATCTATATAACGTGCGTTCAAAAATGTGTGTCGTCAAGTTGGCGGTGGCAAATTGTCACGTATGTCGTGGATTATTATGTACCACATTGCATAGCTTGGACAAACTGATGTGCGAAATCTGCTTTACCGGCCATTCTGAACGTCTAATTTCGAGGTTATAGTTGTTGTTGTTCGTTTTAATTTCGTTAAAAGTTCTTTTCAGAACTAAATTTGAGTTTTTTCTTATAAAATGGTGTTAACTACAGAACAAAAAGCCTTCCTCGTTGAGAGTTATTTTCGAAATGGTTCTAAAATTGACGGTCGTTGGGTATATTCGGCTGCTGATTGTCGACAAGAATTATCAGAAATGTTCCCCGATGTTATTATGGATGAAAATCATTTTAAGTGCACGCTAAATAGATGCATTAAACTGTTCCGTGAAAGTGGTAGCGTTATAAAAAAGAATAGCAGCGGTCGACCACCGAAACGTACTGCGGAAGTTGTCGAGACAGCTAGGCAAATTATGGAGGAACAACCTAGGACCCCAATTAGACACTTAGCACAACAAGTGGATCTCTCTGTGGGTACGTGCCACTCGATATTGCATAAGTAACTGTATTTACATCCATACAGAATAACTTCGGCGCAGGAGTTATTACCCGTCGATATTCCTCGCAGGTTGAATTTTTGTAGATGGTTTCTCGAAACGTTTAATCAGGCTGACTCCCTGCAAAATGTCTTCTTTACGGACGAATCTTGGTTCTATAGGACGGGTTACATAAACTCACAAAATATGAGGATTTGGTGTGGCGAAAATCCGCATGAATTAGTCGAAACTACATTGCATCCTGACAAAATTGGTGTTTGGGCGGCAATTAACCAGAGAAGAATAATTGGTCCAATATTTTTTGAAGGTAAGTAATTAGTTAATGCATTGCGACTATTAGGAAAGTAAAATTTTATAAATTGTTTTAAGGCGCTTTGACGGCTGAACGTTATCGCCAACAGATCTTGGAACCATTTTTCCATGAAGATGAGTTGCAAGTGGGCTACTTCCAACAGGATGGGGCTACTCCGCATTGTACACGTGAAACACTGGAACTACTGCGTGAATTTTTTGATAATCGACTAATAAGTCGTAATACTGAAAACGAGTACCCTCCAAGATCGTGCGATATTACTCCATGTGATTTCTTTTTGTGGCCTTACCTTAAGAACACTATATTTCGTACACCAATTAACGATTTGGAAGAGCTCAAGGAGAAAATTAGAGAAAGAATTAACGAGATTAATAATACACCACAAATGCTCAGCAATGTGTCACAGTCAATTAAACGACGAATTTTAAAATGTTATGAGGAAGGTGGTAGACATTTCACCCATGTGTTATAATAATACAGCCAATTTTAGATAATAAAGTTTATTTGAAATGTCAAATTTTTTAATTAAAAGTGGGGTTACGTTTGTTGGTTTAATTAGCATAAAATGAAAGATAACACAGTCTAATAAGTGAACACACAACTAACTATATATCGGTACAGTTACTACATAATTATATGAATATAATTTATACATCGTAACATGTATAATAAGTATAATGATCGCATGACTATTCTAACACCCCCACTTCATGCGAGTCCCATTAATCGAATACATTGCTTCAGTGTATCGGAACAAACAGGTTTGGTGAGTACATCTGCAGCATTTTCACGAGTATCGACATATTCCATTTTGACTTCTCCTTGTTCAATTTTCTCACGAAGAAAATGGTGACGTATGTCCATATGTTTAACTCTAGATGATAGAATCGGATTGGTCGCCAGTTGTAGAGTACTTTTGTTGTCACACAGTAACTTGGTTGGCCCGGATGTTGTCTTCAATATTTCGTCCTGAAGTTGACGTAGCCATATAAGCTCTTGAGTTGCTGCGCTGGCTGCTAGATATTCCGCTTCAGTGGTAGACAGTGCAACTGTCTTTTGTTTCCTTGAACTCCAACTAATCGCTCCATTTGATAAGTTGAATACGAAACCTGAAGTGGATTTACGAGTATCTCTATCAGTAGCCCAGTCGGAATCGGTGTAGCCCATCAAATTATCACCATTCTGATAATAGCGGATCTTCATATTCTTTGTAGCCTTTAGGTATCTAAAAATTCTTTTGATTGCCATCCAGTGTGCTTGTCCAGGTTCGTTAGCAAAACGGCTTGCTACCCCTACTGCATACGCTATGTCTGGACGAGTCCCTTGTGATGCATATAATAAGCTTCCGATTGCTTCTCGATATGGAACCTTCTCCATTTTTCTGCATTCTTCTGGGGTTTTCGGTGACATCTCCTTTGTAAGTACTTGGTTTGTGTCAGAAGGTGTGACAACTCCTTTGCATTCGTTCATTCCAAATCGTGTTAACATATCTTCGATATATTTTTCTTGATCCAAACTGATTGTGCCATTAGATCTATCACGTATTATTCTAATACCGAGACAGTAATGAGCTTGTCCAAGGTCCTTCATTTTAAAGCGTTGCATCAATTCATCTTTGATCCTTTCCTTTTTACTTTTATCATTTGATAATATGAGTACATCATCAATGTAAACGGCCAAAACAATTAGTTTTCCATTTTCATTGCTAAAATAAATACATGGATCTGCTTTGGATTTCTGAAGTCCCATTGCATTAAGTGCTTCATCCAGTTTGTTGTACCAGGCTCGACTTGCTTGTTTTAACCCATAAATTGATTTCCTTAAACGACAGTAACGGTGTGTGAAATGATATGTGTCCGGTAGTTCCATGTATATTTCTTCTTCTAAGTTGGAGTGTAAAAATGCACAAATTACATCCATCTGATCTAGTTCAAGATCATACCTTGCAGCTAATGCAATTAGATATCTAATAGAACTATGACGTACAGTGGGCGAAAAGGTTTCTTGGTAATCGATACCATATTTTTGTGAGCAACCTTTTGCTACAAGTCGTGCTTTGTAACGTTCAATTTTTCCATCTGATTTATATTTAATTTTGAAAACCCATTTACTTTTAATGGCTGTTCTTTCCGGTGGGAGGTCACATAATTCCCATGTACCATTTGTCAAGTGAGCTTGTACTTCACTGTCCATCGCCGCTTTCCATTCCTTAATTGCTTCAGAGTTCATAGCCTCTTCGAAGGTTTGTGGATCAGCTTTAGATGTTAATTCTGCTTGATAAGTAAGGAAATCATCATTAAAGATGTTGCGATTTGGTTTTAGTAATCGGCTCGATCTTGTTTGTACTTGGTTTTCATTTTCTTGAGCTTCTTCTACTCTTATTTCTTCTGTCTCTTCATTTTCTTGGTGTTCTTCATCTGCACGGAAATCTAGGTGATTATTTTGCTCTACTTGTATCATTTCAGGAATCTGATGCTGTGTTGGTGTGCTTTCTTCAACAGTTTGCGGTGAAGATATATCCATAGCATTATTCTTATAAAATGTGTCTTCGAGAAATATAACATCACGTGCTTTAGATAGCCGTTTGGTTTGTGGGTGAATTACTCGGTATCCTTTTGCATTTTCACAATAGCCCACAAAGACGTGTGGTTCTGATTTTGAATCTAACTTCTGCCTTAGTTCTTTAGGCACATGAACCATGGCGGTGCATCCAAAAACCTTGAGATGTGTCAAGTCTGGTATTTTTCCTGACCATGCCTCTTCGGGTGTCACCTTTTTTAAAGCCTTAGTCGGAGCCCTGTTGCGTAAATAGTTAGCAGTATTTATTGCTTCTGCCCAAAAATCAGTGGGTAGACCGGCATCCACCAACATAGTTCTAGCTCGTTCAACTAGTGTACGGTTTAAACGTTCGGAAGCTCCATTTTGTTCCGGGGTTCTGGGAACGGTCGTTTGATGCTGAATTCCATTGGATTTTAAAATTGCAAGAAGCCTGTTGTTAGTATATTCTCCTCCATTGTCAGTTCTTAGCACTTTGATCCTCCTGCCAGTTTGATTTTCTACCATTGCCCTGAATTCTTCAAACTTCTCTGTAACTTCACTTTTGGAATTTAAAAAGTAAACAAATGATTTTCTTGAGCAATCATCCATAAATGTTAAGAAATATTTTGCTTTTCCAATAGATGTTATTTGCATTGGGCCGCAAAGATCTGAATGTATCAAATCAAGAATACCGTTCGCTCTTGCATTTCTAGATGTTAAAAATGGTAATCTGTTCTGCTTACCTTTAACACAAGCCACACATTGTGTCTTTGGTTCGGCGAGTAAATTTATGCCTGTGCACATATGCTTTTGCAGCAAAATCATGGACTGCTGATTCAGGTGTCCAAGTCTTCGATGCCAAAGTTCTTGAGAAGGTACGGTTGCTGCTGTAAAAGCTGATCGTAATTCATATGCATCTAGTCGATACATGTCACTGTCAAGGGTTGCCGTTCCAATGATATGTTCACCATCAACTTCAATTTTGCATTTAACGATCCTGCAACCTTCATCGTCAAATATTAAGGTTTTACCTTTTTTAGCAATTTTCGGAACCGATAAAAGATTTACTGCTAAGTCCGGGACATGAACTACTTCTTTTATGACAGCTGTATTACCAGTACTAAGTGGAAGTCGTACCGATCCACTGCCGGATACTGCCATTTGTCCACCATTGGCAATTCCAATTTTTTTGGTTTCATCCACTTCGTAATTTTCAATTAAATCTTTTCGTGGTGTCATATGCGATGTGCAACCAGAGTCCAGGTACCAAAAGTTTTCTGAATTCTTACCACCACATGCTGCTGCAAGGAACGCTTCTTCTGTTTTCAGCTTTGTATTCGGAACTTGCTTTTCTTCTCTCCTTTTCGGACAGTTTGGCTTAATATGACCGTATTTGTTACATCCAAAACAGCGAGGCCCTTTACCTTGTGGCGGCTTCTGTTGAACCTTGTTTCTGTTTGGTTGAAATTTCCTTTGCCCAAAAAATGCATTGTTTTCTTGGTTCGTTCCAATGTCTTTTACATTATCTTGGAGAAGCAAGTTTTTAACAAACTCTACAGTAATTTTTTGATTAGATCCTTGTATTCCTAAGATTAACGGTCGAAAACTATCTGGAAGTCCTCCTAAAATTATCATGCCTATATCTTCAGAATCCATTACTTTACCAATACTTTCTAATTGCTCCGTGATTGATGTAATGTGATCAATATATGCAGAAACCGACTTAAAATCATTAAAGCGTGTGTGCCATAGCTTCTGAAATAGCCCAATACGTCGTACAAGACCGGTATCTTCAAAGCGAGTCTGCAAACATTGCCAAGCTTCTTTTGCTGTCTTTGCCTTTTTTGTTTCTTTTGCAGCAATTGGTTTAAGCGACAGATTTATTTTTGCTAATGTTCTTGCATCTAAATCGCTATCTACTACTGTACCTACTGTGTGTTCTATGCAACTCCAGAGCCCTCCATCAATAAGAAAATTTTTCATCCAAAATTTCCAATCACTATAGTTTGATTCATCTAAATGTTTGGATTCCGGGAGCCCTCCAACCGTTAGCGTTGTTGCAATTGGTTTCTTTGCGTTTAGTTGAGCCTGCAACAAATCTATCTGTTTTTGCATGTCTTCCATTTTATCTTATTATTTTGTACGGTACAACGTTATGTTATAAACAATTTTCGCGGTATAACCTCAGTGTTTTTAACGAACGGAAACGTTGTATAAGAAAAGTCCGAACAATTTGCGCGTACAGTCAATGTTTTTTTCTAGGTTAGTTCGCACTTGTAACAATTTTACCAGAGTGCCTTTTTAACTGCACCCTAAACTTTAATAACACGCACTTCACTTTTCTACACCTTCTTGTTGGGTTTTCTGCTATGCTGGGCCCATAACCTGTTGGTTTAATTAGCATAAAATGAAAGATAACACAGTCTAATAAGTGAACACACAACTAACTATATATCGGTACAGTTACTACATAATTATATGAATATAATTTATACATCGTAACATGTATAATAAGTATAATGATCGCATGACTATTCTAACAACGTTGTGCTACTGTAACATATTATGAATGACATACTTGAAAACAAATTTTCAAAGGCAACTTAACCGCACACATTTTTGAACTCCCTTTATAATAAAGTCGAAATTAATTTTGAAGTATGTAGTATCTGCAAGAAAAGCATATTGAGCAAATAATGCAGGCCCCACGCAGCGGGGGTCACAAAGTTTTGATAAATCTTAACGATGGGAATACATTATTTTCGTAAAGAATTGCATTAGGTGGCAATGTTTTAAATGTCTTAAAATAAACATAAACGTGAATGTTTTTGTATATTCATTGAGCCGTATTCTGATCTTATGTTTAAAGTTGTCTGTAACCTGTAACTAAAGTCGTGTTTAATGTAAACATAACACGATATAGCTCTATATAATTTTATATGTGTATAATAGAGATACGCGATATTGTTAAATTTAAATATGAGATCAGAATACAGACCATTAAATTTATGTAAAAATGAAGAGACAACTAATAGAAAAGCAGATTTAATTATCACAGGTCAACAATGGAAAAATTGATGGAAAACTAATAACAGTTTCTAATAGATTTTTGTGTGCTGATTTCGGGAAAAATAGTAAAAAAAATTGTATCACGTACGATTTATTCACAAAATTCACTAAACGATTTGGTCAGAGATTTAGGTATTGTTAAAGATTCAGCAAAACTGTTAGGCCCTAGATTAAAAGTAAAAAACTTACTGGCCCCTGATACCTCTTTCTCGTGGTTCAGAAATAAAGAAAAAGTTTTTACTCCATACTTTTCTGAAGATGGTTACCTAATTTATTGCAATAATGTTCCTGGTGTGATGGAGCAGTTGAACATAAAGTATGACGTAAATGAGTGGAGGCTCTTCGCTGATTCTTTTAAAAGAAGCCTCAAAGCAGTTCTTCTTCGCAATGGCCACAAATTTGCTTCGGGGCCAGTAGGGCATTCTGTGTATCCGAAAGAATGCTACGAGAATTTCGAATTGATTCCAACTAAAATAAAATACTGCGATCATAAACAGACAATATGTGATGATCTAAAAGTAATTTCTATGCTTCTTGGACAGCAGAGAGGATACACCAAATACCCCTGGTTCTTGTGTGAATGGGACAGCCGAGATAAGAAAGAACATTGGATCAGGAAGGAGTGGACAAGTAGAGTATTAAAACCTGGGAGCAAAAATGTAATACGGCGAAGTTTGGTTGATCCACGGAAAGTTCTTCTACCTCAGCTTCATATCAAACTTGGATTAATGAAACAATTTGTAAAGGCTCTGGCAAAAGAAGGGGAGTATTTAAAATACATATGCAACAAGTTTCCAAAACTATCAGAAGTCAAACTAAAAGAAGGTGTTTTCACTGGTCCAGATATTCGAAAACTTTTCAGAGATGAACTATTTGAAACTAAAATGGAGGAAGTTGAAAAAGAAGCGTGGAAAGCATTTAAAAAAATTGTAAAGAAATTTCTTGGGAACAATAAGGACACCAATTTTAAGTGTACAGTGGAAAACATGCTAATAAAATTCAAAGACTTGGGTTGTTCAATGAGCTTGAAGATACATTTTCTGAATTCACATATTGATTACTTCCCGGAAAATCTTGGGGCTCAAAGTGAAGAACAGGATGAACGATTTCACCAGGATATAATAAAAATGGAACGTAGGTATCAGGGAAGGTGGAACTACAACATGATTGCAGACTACTGTTGGAGCATTCACAGAGATGATCCGTAAGCTGACTACAACAGGAAAAGCGGCCCAAGAAGTGTTGAAAGAAAAAGAAAAAGGCAGTATAAGCCTCTGTAGTGGTAATAAAATGTTTATAAAATTTTCTCTTTAAGTATTACAATTTTTTACAAATAAATATTTTCAATGCAGAATACATATAGAATATTTTCACGTGCAAAATGCACTCCCGAAGTTTGGTCCATTCCTCCCGACTCACCTTGTATATGATGTATATGAGCCAGGGTGGCGCAGTGGTAGCACGTCAGGCTAGCGTCGCGCTAGTACCCGATTCGAATCTTCTGATGAGCAGGATTTTCCTGCAGTCTGTAGGTCGGTATAGAGTCCTGGTCACCATTCGTCGTTGGGCACCTAATTAACAACGCTCTCCTCGAAATACAAACCTAAGACGTAGAGTAACAAGGTCCTACCGTCTTACACTACACACACTTACACTTTACACATAGTGCAGTATGTTGGTATTAAACAGCGCACTAATCACGTAACTCGCAGAGTCAGGGCGACCAACCTCGACACCGGAAGGTATAATAAGAGGTTACAGACAATACATACACATGATGTATAATGTATAACCTTAAGACTGGCATTCACATACAGTGACTTTCTATTTGAAGTATCTAAAGTTGTATAACTACTTAAATAAGGAAAATGGTTTGTGCACGGATTTGTATATGACTCAAAACTGTAGACTCGGGTAATAACTGACAAGTTGAGATGATTAAATTGTTTCTTGGAATAATACGAAATAGTTTGCCTTCAAATTCTGTTTCATACTTTAAAAATTTCCTATTATTGGTTCGCATGTTAGTTGAGTTGCCTACACACTACATTATGAATAGTGAGTTACAACGATATTTCTAAAATCTTATTTCCATTATTTCCGAATTAATTTGCATTTTGGAAAAATGTTCGTGTGCCCTTTCAAAAGGAGATGTTTTTATCTATCTATTGACGATATCTCAATTTTTGCAAATACTATTTGAATTTTTTAAAGTAAAATAGAGTTGTACGTTTTTTATTGCTAAAACATTATTTTTTTTTATCGCCAACCGTCAGTAAAGCCATGAAGCCATGCATTACCATAGCGATTTTCGGAAGTAAACAAACACTTTATTTTACTGTACAAATCAAGCATTTTACCTGCCGCTAATGTTAATCAACATAACCATGACTGTATGACATTAGACAAAAATTCGTTTGTTGCTGTCACAGACTCGTTCGATTGGTACATAAATAACTATTATAATTTAAGAAAACCGAGGTGCCTATAGACAGACAAAAAGATAAATGATTAAAAACAAAAATCGTCCGCCACCCCTACATTAGAATTGGTTCTCAAAAAATGGAGCAAAGTCTGTATCTAATCGACTATTTTTCAAGGTGTAAACTCCGTCGTTAATGTAAGTAATTAGATTTAAATAAATTCATTGTAAAATTAAAAAATTACAATAAAAAGATTTGTCCACTTAGTATAATGAACACTCCTTACTTCACTCCTTTGCCTGAAAAAACTACCGCATTGGTTCGTTGACTACATTCTGGGTATTTTTACCTTATACCTTTCGGTGTCGAGGTTGGTGCATTAACGTATGGGGCTCTATGCGTGAAATGCACAACTCGGCCCGTCTCTGCGCGTTACGAAGTTGATGCGCCGTTTATACCTTCATACTGCAGCATGTGTAGAATGTAATGTCTATGTATGTGTAATAGGGTGGCCCTTAATTATGGTTGAAAGAAATTTTGACCGGGTCACCCCCCAAATCGATTCTAAAAAAATAAAAAGTAATTTTAAGATTTACCAGACCTCCAAATTCCAACGTTAAGGGGTGCCCCAAGGAGCCTGCATTTTCCCATTTAAATAGCATAGGCTTTCAGCACACTTCTGGTTTTTATTTTTTTACAAAAGTATGTGTGCCTGAAAAAATTCGGAGAGTGCTGCGATTCATTGCTCACTGATGCCTCTTTCACGGAAAAAATCATGGGAGCCAGGTGTCATATCTTAACAATTCGTTACAACCGAGGAAAACGACAATATTTTAAAATTACCACTTTCTTCACCCCCCATTTATTTGCTTAAGATATGAGACTTGGCTCCCATATTTTTTCCATGAAAGGGGCATCAGTGAGCAATGAATCGGAGCACTCGCCGGATTTTTTAAGGCACATGTACTTTTGTAAAAAAAATAAAAACCAGAAGTGTGCTGAAAACCTATGTTATTTAAATGGGAAAAAGCAGGCTCCTTGGGGCACCCCTTAACGTTGGAATTGAGAGGTCTGGTAAATCTTAAAATTACGTTTTATTTTTTTAAAATCGATTTGGGGGGTGACCCGGTCAAAATTTGTTTCAACCATAATTAAGGGCCACCCTAATGTGTAAGACCTTGGTACTTTACCTCTTAGGCCTGCATTCGGAGGAGAGCGTAGTTAATTAGGTGCCTAACAAAGAATGGTTACCAGGGCTCGATACCGACCTCCAGATTACAGGAAAATCCTGGCCATTGGGAGATTCGAACCCAGGATTATTTCACGAACTACGAGGGGAACTAGAAAAATTATCCACCTAACTATGAAACAAAAGACATTCGATATTTTTATAATTTTTATTTTTCAACATACTCTCCCCTAACTTCAATGTACTTGAGCCACCTATCCTGCAACGACATTATACCAGTAGAAAAAAATGATTTTTCTTGTTCTTCAATGGGAATCGAACTCCTTATGAGCAAGTGAAGGTGCAGTTGTCAAAGATGTGGTGCTCATTACATCACCCCGTACCATATAAGGTGGAAAACAGCCGAGTGTTGGAAGGAATGAAAAAAGGCCCTGGCCTTTCGCTTTGCAGGCTTTACCCCTTTATGGAATGTTAATTCTAAACCTCTATTACCTTGTAGACTTTCTGGAAACTAACAGATTATTATTATTTATTATTATTAGAATCATTACTACCTACCATCGTTGAATTAAATAAAAATTCTAAATATGCCCAAAGCATCACTTCTACACAGCACACAATTCAACATTCGCCTTCGAACCAACTCTTCGGCACATTCACTACAGACTACTCTGTGGCCACAGGGAACAAAGGCATGGGTTGCTTCCTCTATGGAACACACTTGGCAATCTGTAACGTCTACCTGTCTCGGTTCTTGTGGTCGATTGTTTCCTTGAAGTGCTATGTGGTGATGCTCAGCTGCAGGAGGAATGACTTCTGCTGCGGCTTGATGATTGTTATTCACTTCTGCATCAACTGCAGGAGGAATGACTGCTGCTGGTAGGGGCTGCGCTACAACATGAGGAGCTTGTGGTTGTTGTTCTTCCACGTTCACTACTGGTGCTAAATTTTGAACAAGGACATCGACAGTATGGCTCATGTGACGTAGGAAGCGGTCTACATTACCAACATTATGGAGTTGGGTTTCAGCAGCGCCTGGAAATAGAATAATGTATTATACAGTGAGCACGTAAAGGTTGGAATAAATTCGATAAAATCTTTATTGGGCAAGTAGGAAAATAATGCTCGGACACGTCGATTTTCTTTTTTAGATGCGCATTTTTTAGTATACGTATATTTATTATTACGTCATCCCTCTTCGAGTTATGACATCATCATCAGTTTTTTTAAATAGCAACACCCTCTTTTGATAATACCATTTAAAAGAGCACATTTTCTGGGTATAGACGCCAAATTTTGTGGTATGTTACATAACAATATTTTCGAAAAAAAAAACGTTTTGGAATTCATAACAATGTAATGAAATAACAATAGAAGAAATAATAAATACAACTATAACCCATTAAATTAAACGTTGAAATTGCATATCATTCACCTCTTGACAATATCCATCTATTGGCGATTCAGATAATCACGCACAATCTGTGAGTGATGTGGTGACGCGCCATCTTGTTGGTACCATATTGATTCGTCCGGCATTTGGGGATTTAGATTATTTGGATATAGTCCTACAAGCGCGGGAATTATCTGTTAATGAAAAAAATTCAAATGTTTTTCAGCATTTAATGCGCCGTCAATAAAAAATGGCGCAACAATTGTGGTACTAATTTCTCGAAAATATTGTTATGTAACATACCATAAAATTTGGCGTCTATACGCAGAAAAATGCGCTCTTTTAAATGCTACTATCAAAAGAGGGTATTGCCATTTAAAAAAACTGATGCTGACGTCATAACTCGAACAGGGATGACGTAATAAAAAATATACGTATACTAAAAAATGCGCATCTAAAAAATAAAATCGACGTGTCCGAGCATTATTTTCTTACTTGCCCAATAAATATTTTATAGAATTTATTCCAACCTTTACGTGCTCACTGTATGTGTATATACAAACATATTACTAATTTCTATTAATTAAAATGTTCGAATTGTAAGTAGCTATAGAATTAAATATACAGTCGGGCCGCTGTCAGTTGGCGAGCCCCGGCGCATATCGAATATTTATTTCGTGAGATTTCAAGGTCATGCTTCAGTATTGAAAGTAATTCAGTGGTGTAGGCAATTTATGATTATTTATCTAACCAGCGAATCATGGTGCAATTTAGAAATTTTATTTCAAGATAAAAAAAATATTTATTTACGGATTCTCTCATCCAGCAATCTCCACCAAGCCCATTGATTTGCTGCTACTTGTTGCCCTCGTTGCATACGTATCAATTCACAAGCTTTACTGTGCTCCATTCTTTGGAGGTCCGAAACAAACATCCAAACATTTGGGTGTCGTCGTCCCACCAACTGAATGAGCGATTTGTGAAAAGACTGAAAAGACTCAACAGAATTGTTGGTCCTAACACTAAGGCCATGAACTGATACATTAAAACCTCCCCATTGCTTTAGTAAGTAGCGAGCAAAATCTTCGACTCTCTCCACCATGTCCACTTCTGCTGCTGCCAACATCCATTTGTTCAAAAAGAAGAGGAGGCAAGAGTGCTAGAGCCTTGTCTTACCTCATACGGTTGTGCACCAGTAGTTAGTCCCAACTGTTTACCTAAAATAACTTGTAAATAAAAAACTGTACGACATTTTTATAATTTCAAACAATTTACCTACCATTTAGATAAACTGCCTTACAGAAATGGAACCAACATCCTGTAAAACGCACACTGGGAAGTACATCCCTAATAGATTGTCTTACTGCACTTTCATAGTCTGTGACTATCTGACTATGGAAGCGATGTTGATTCCATTTAAGACAGTTTGTTGCACAGCGTGCAAAAGTAAATCATACGAAACTTTCGTTTTTCGTTCCATTATGGCATATGCAATGGGAAAAACCCAAAACAAATGAATTATGTACGTATATAAAATATACCGATTGTCTCAAGATAATCTACACATGTCAGATATGCACGGACTAGATTTATAAATATTAAGCCAACTGCTTTAACTTGCAAGATCTAAACTTTGCAGAAGCAAATTTGAACTTTTTTTTATAATAACAATTTTAAATTATCGGAAACTAAAGACAGAAAAACCTAAGCGCAAAAATGTAATAAATTCGCCTTTATTGTAGTAATACATTTTGATATGAATTCAACCATCAATTAATATTTAATAAAAGAAAAACTGTCAACGATACAATAATTGCAAACAATGCGTATTATTTCAAATACTGTAATTTTACCCAATCTAAATGAGTAAGAAATTGATACAATGTGATTTTTTAAAAACTCAATTGCAGCAGGCCGAATTCTGTCTTAATAACCTTAGAACTATCTGTATTAAGTCAGAATACGGCCTGCTGCAATTGAGTTTTTAAAAAATCACATTGTACCATACTATTACCAGATGCTACACATATAGAATCAGAAAAATCAAGAGGTAAGTATTAGTCATATGATTACTATTGTTGTTTTACAGTTTTACCTAGAGTTGTCGCTAACATCTCGGATGGCGATATCGGCTCAGTGCTGTGATAGCATTTTTGCAAGTGTTGTACTACTTTGTTTAATAAATGAATAAAGTTGAGCGAAACTAGAAGTCTTTCCCACTTGATATATTTTAAAAATTTACAGTAGCAAACCAGGTTTCATCTCATAGAGACATTATCAATGCATAGCAAAAAATCAAACAGGTAAAACATAGCAGGATCAGACAATTAACCAATTAAGGTACCGAGTTCTTATAGAAAACAAAGAAAACGATATTAAACTTGCCTGATCCCGCTATGGGATAAGAGGTCCAGACATCTGGAACCTTCACAAGGCAAAGACGTGGAAAAATTTTCAAAAATTACAAAATGGATACCATACTTGAAGTAGGAAAGAAAAACGTTATATTAAATTACAATAAAAGGTTAATAGTGTGAAAACTGCAGTTCCTTGTAAATGTCAGCCGTGAATGCACCTGATGCTGTAGTTTATAAATAATATGTGTGCATAAATTCCAATTCTTTCTCCGTATCGATTAGTGGTTCTTATGGCATCACATCTCTTCTTCACAATTGAATAGCATATCGTGGTTTTAAACTGCACACTTTGAATACACGAATTAAAACGATCAGCAATTTAACCTCACTGTATGCTTTTAATGACAGATAAAATATTTATGACAAATGTATTTGCTTGCTTGCTTGTTATTGGAGAGAGATCTTTAGTTTAAAAATTTACCTAGCCATCATTGCATTATATCTTTGTTGTGCTACCCATATTGCTTATGTCTTCCTTTTTGCACTCATTAATTTTTGTATGTTTAGACTGGTTTTCGGACAATCTGTATATGAACTCAGTTAAAAAATCTTTTGACAAATATAGTATGTCTAGCGAATATACAGCTCCGGGTCGTTAGCGCTGCTAGTTAAGCGAAGCGATGTCAAACTAGTGGCATCCTCTTCTGCATTACTGGTTTAGTCGCCGTAAAATGAACACTTGTATATTTAAGAGTGTTCGCGATGCTATCTCTGTTTGGCTGATTTCTTCAACGCAGACAGAGCATCACCGGGTTGTCGTATTTGAAACTTGTTTTACCGGTTCATATTAAATCCACCACGGTCTTAAACTGGCGCAGATACCAAAAGTTGTTTGTTATACCTACCGAACGCTTAAACAGTTTTTAATATGATTAATTTTTCATATTTTAAAAATTCAAATGTACCTACTCTTATCAAATTAAGAAAAAAAATAAAGGACACAGTCAAGAATAGTACGTATTATTTAATAGCGTTATTGTACCGTCAAACTATGTATATAATTAAAAGAATTACAACACATTCCCTTTGGTTACGATAAATAATTACAATATAAAATTCACACACAATGCAGTGGTGGAAACGAAAAGCGGCGCAGTCCATATTTCAGATATATGACTCAGTCATGTCGCACCTGCATCTACTGCATAGGAATTTTAAGCGCTATGGTTGTATATTCGCTAGACGTACTTTACCGAATATCAGAAGTCATAATTCTGGATGAGTATGTAGGTCAATATTAATAATAACGATGTAGAAAACTTATGCATAATCCCTGGTCTGGTCGTTGCTTCCCATTATACAGGGTGTCCGTAAAAAGGAGGTCAATCCGTTAACCACATATTCCTTGAGCAAAAATAATATGACTTTTGACCATTTTTCATTTTAGATCCACACGTGCGATGTACAGGGCGCCAAACCTTGAAATTTAAAACTGATTATTTTTAATAAGTGAAGTATTTAATAAGCTATCAATTTCAAATTTGGTACAGAGCTTCAACATAAATAGTCACATCTTTTGAGAAAAGCAAAACGAAAACAACCGGCAAATAATCAAAATACGGGGGTGCAGTACCCATTGACCTCCCCTGTTTTTTAGTACCTACGCCAGTGACTTCCAAGCTATCTTTTTTGAGATAATCATGCATTTTGGATTATTTTTTGTCTGTTATCAAATTTTGATAAAATCATTCGTTTTAGAGAGAACTTGAAAAGTACTGGTCCTTGATACGCGGCTTACGGTAATCTCATAGTTTTATAATACTAGAATAAAACATTAAGTACAATTTTGCAATAAAATGATAAATGGCATTGTAAAAATCATATTATTTTTACTCAAGGAATATGTGGTTAACGGATTGACCTCCTTTTTACGGACACCCTGTACATATATAAATTAACATGCATAGAAATTGCAAGTTAATACCTGCGGATTTTATCAGTACATACTGCTCTGAAATTGTGTTGGGACCTGGCTCGTCATAACACACATAGTTTTATCTGCTGAAGTGGCCTTTTCTTACTTCTAATAATGAACCTAAGCTGTGTGTTTTGTTTATCGTTGTAGAATTACCTAAATTCAATATCAATTCCGTTGAAGAACTTTTAAAAATCCCCTAAATTAATTTTAAATCAAAATGGATAAAGCAACATTTTTTTATTTTTAATTTTAAAGTTATAGACAAGTTTGTGAGTTACAAAAACTGGACATTATTTTCCGCCATTAATCAAATTAAGGTTTTCTCGTAAATTTAGAGTTATTGTTTCTGCAACCCTTGCCCAAAAAAAATCACCAGGCGCCACTGTCAATACTAATAGGAATATTGACACGTAGTAAATAATATAAAAAGATAATAAGTAGTAATGTATCATATACATAAATATACGAACATAAAACTGAAAGTGTAAATACAAATTTTGAAGTCAAATCTGTATAGTAGTCAATAGTCAAGTACTGAACCTAAACCGTGAATGCGAATGTTGAATTCAATGCCGAATTCGCAGGAAGGACTCATACTCCAGTTATTTTAAATCTGCAATTTATTTGAACTTTGATTCGAGGATTTCGGATCCTGACAGTCCCACTTGAAACTAACTCAGTTATTTATTATTAATATTATTAATATGACTTGTAGGCTCGAGCCTCCCAAAACCATTCTTAGGAAAGAGTAAAAGTAATTTACTTATTTAATTATAACATACAATTTATTGTTAATTATTACAATACAAATTTTGCATATCTATATAAAGCATTAGTAATGTATAACATATATTATTATCCGCCTGCAACGCGACGGCTACCTATATTTTAAATCGTTAGGGCTCAGCCTTCGTCCGCATAAGAAATAAATATATGTAAGAACTAACTGTGAACGAAAATGTCGGAAATTGCCGATTGTGGATGCTCTACTGCTTTCTTAAGTTACCCGAAGGCTCCCGATTTTGGAGCCAGTATGAGAGCACCGGAAAGATTCGTAGTCGTTGCTATTCGAATCCTGTTTATTGAGTATAGCGTGTTACAGAATTATTTCATAATAAACACAATTAGTAGATATATTTTTTACCGCAAGAAATAAAAAATAACTAGTGAGACTTTTAGAACTTTAAATTTGTAACAGAAAGATGATTTTGTGCATTTACATGAAATTGTTTGTTTCAATTTGTATATCATTACAATATGCGATGTCCAAGAACAGTTTAAGTAAAAACATAAAATTATAAAAATATAGGTATAAAAAAAACAAACAAACGTTACTATAATAAAATAATAAAACTTTTTTCTATTAGTATGAAATTGCTCAGCTACTGAAGGTGAGTATTTATTATACAGGGTGTCCCAAAAGTCAATGTCATCCCTTGGAGGGCTGATAGGCCAGCTCATGACTAACCAGAATATCAAAATTGTTAGTTTTTGAGATATTGGAACTTTTATGAATTTCGTGAAAATCGACTGATCTAAGATCACTTTTTCGAGTGCCACAGCTACAAAATTTCATATTTTAAGATTCTAATTTTTGTTACGTAACCCTGAAAAGCCCTGCTATTGATTACAGTTCAAAATAAAATTAATAGTGCCATACCTTTGAAAAAAAACATGTTTGCCCGATGCACGAGTTATTTTTTTTTATTAGCTAACTTAGACTCTTCATATTGTAAAAAAATTACCACGCTAACCTGGCAAGTTATTTTAAAAAATTGCTCATTTAGTGTAGTTTTTAAAATGGTATAACATTTTCTTTGCTTTACTTTAGAAAAAAAAAAAGATATTGCTATTTTACTATAAAAGGAGCTCAATTCGTCAAATTAATCATTAAAGTGAACAAAATCGAATCAATATTCGAACGCATATGGCAAATAACACATTTGGGACACCCTGTATATTATTATTTGTTTACATTCTCTCACTACTCTGAACAGAGCTAGTAAGACCTTTGTGTTATATAGAAACAATTTTAATACTTTAGTTTTATTGAGTACTTCGAAGGTTTTAGTAATAAATTTAACTGACATTCTTACCAATCAATATCCTTTGTAGGAAAGTCAATTAATAACAATTTTGGTATTAAATAAAATTGTTTTCAATTTTGTGATTATCATCTCATGTGGAAACTTTAAAAGAAATTATTTGTTTCTTACTTGTTTCCATTAGTACCTATAGGTAGAAAATATTCAAAATTATAAAATAAACAAAAATCGATGTAAAATATGTTTTTTAAAAGAAATTTTATTTTTAAACTTACTAACTTATAATACATAACATAAAAAATACTATAATGACAAGAATATATACTATTTACAAAGCACACATTTTTATGCATATTCCTGTTTAATCAGCCGTAAAAGCCTGTACCTCGCAATTTTCTTGGTTTCATGAATGCTGATAGCAATTTCAGTATGATAATTGTTTGTCAGCCTTTGCGATACAGCTTTGATTATATCTTCGGTATTATTTTCTTCTAGGCTTATTATGAAATGATAATTAAATTTGAAGTAATATCTGCAAACACAAAAAAACGGTTTTAGTATAGGTAAATAAAATGATATCGATATAGAGGGTGTCCTATTTCTTGTACGTTATATGGGTAACTTGTTTATTTGGAACGACAGGAAAAACGGCCAAATAAGCAAATTAGCGCAGTTTCGTTTATGAGGAATTCAATGATGTGAAGAAATTTGATATACATCGTGTAGGTAGTTAAAAAGTTATTGGCGAAAAACACAAAATCGCCTTTTCTGATACCCCACGTAGTTCATTTAGTTTTAGAAACCAGAAAAGATATTTCAAATACTAGGTATTTGAACAACGTTTTACGTAGAATAATGTAAGCTAAATGGTTTTTAGGTAACTGTTATCACTTTCGAATAATTTGCCAAAGTATTTTTTAAATAGAAACCATTACGTTTCAACTAGGTCACTGCTAACTATGGTTTCTATTTAACTAAATACAACTTTGCCAAATTACTCTAAAATGATAACAGCTAATGAAAAACCATTTGGCCTACCTTACGTACGTAAAGGGTTGTTTAAAAAGTATTTGAAACATATTAATTCTAGAGATAGATGAACTACGCGGGATAATAGAAAAAGCGATTTTTTCGTTCCGCGTCAAAGCTTTTTAATTAGACTTAATGAAAGCTGCACCACTTTGCATATTTAACCGTTCTTCTATTATTTTTTTAATAAAACAGTTACCCATATAACGTTCAAGAAATCAAGAAATAAGACACCCGCAGAGAAAGATTAAGTAAGTTTGCAACAGACCGAAAGGCTTGTTTACTATTAAAAACATATACTTCACGGGGAATTTAAATTCCCTTCGAAAGATGTTCAAAAGTAGTTTGATCATATTTTCAAAAAGTTTATAATTCTCTTAAATGGTTTAATTGCGATTTATTTTACCATAAGTAATGATTATATTTGGAAACGATTTTTGATATTAGCTACAACAAGGACCTTTTAACATTTTAAAAGGTATCTTAAAACGGTGCCCTGTTAGGGCTCTTTTAAATATTAGTTTGAAATAATATGAAATGTAGGTGTATTAAAAGTAAATTTTGTGTTTTGATTATGTTTATGTATAAATAGGCGGAAGATAAACATAAACGCATTTTTAATTAGCAACTTTAGTAGTAGAATAAAAATTAAGATTATACTTACTTGGTAATCAAAAGACCCAATTTATCCTTTAAGGCAGTGCTAACACGTTTTGAATTTATTATGTAATTTATTAATCCACTGTTTGCGTGAAGTACTTGTTGTTTGCCTGTAAAATAAAGTAAAATTAATATTTTACAAATATGAATTTTAAGACCAACACAATTAACAAATTAAATTTCGTAAAATATTAAATGTTTAATATTAATGATAGCTATAATAGGGTCAAATCAGTTATTTACGACATAATTTAAAAAGCTGTTATAGTTATGCTTTGCTTAAAAGTTTATAATGACGTTTTGTAGAATATCTAAGTTTAAGAAAAGGTGGTTAGAAAAGTGTTTTAAATAATGAATTTTGACTTTAAGTTTATTTTAACTGGTGAAAATTCGTGGAAAGAAAGCAATTAATTATAGAAAGTCGACATGATTTTATTCAGAACTACGAGTATCAGTAAATCCAAGCTGATGAACTAATAATGTTATTTAATTAATGAAATCAAAATTTTTCAATAAAAATTAATATTTACAAAAATATGATCTCTAATAGAGGTTTTACGAGAAATGTGCGAGAAATAAGGAAACTGTTTTACCATAAATTGCTTAAAGTATTTTTTGTACCATTTGTGAGAATTTAAATTTCCCAAATTAAGCCCAAGACTGAGATAGACAAATTTCAAGATATTCAGAAATATGAAATTCAATTGATCCAATTCTTTCCCGTTTCTTTTCAAATTTAAATCCGTTTTGATAAGTCTATGGCCTTTTATATTTTATTTTGAAAATCCACACTATTTTTATATATTTAACATAAAAACATTTTTAGGCAAAATTGTTTTAAGTTGTTTTAAGGTAATTTAATTCTCTTTGCGGAGTTTAGAAAAATTGATTTTTATGATGATTAACTTTAAAGAAATTTAAAAGTAAAGTAACCATTAATTAACGAATTTTGTAGTAATTATAATAATAGTAAAGTACTTTAAAAAGCGATTAGGCTAAAAACCATTTCGAACATTATAATTTTTGGGGGAGCTAAATTATAATAAACTTAAAAATTTACAGTTGAAAAAAAGGAGAAGAATTAAAACTCAAAAATTCTCAGTGTATTTGATATTGGAAGACCGTTTAATTTCTTAAAAGTTTCCAAAACTAAGCGCAGTTGACTCTTGCTACTACAATATTTTCAAAATTCGACGCGGAACTTTTTTTAAGAAGCGAAGTGTTTTGGGAAATAGGTAATGAAAACGTTTTCTATACTTTCTGCATATACGTTAAATACAACTCAACTTATGTAAAATTATTAATAGTAAAAAATATATTGGAGTGAAACGCATTGTATTAAAATAAATATATAAACTTACGATTTAAGTTTGTGTCCAAAATGTTACAAAACGCCGCATAAATATCCATGATATTGTGGAAGTGGTTGCTCCATACCAATGAAGCTGCAAGGGGATAGCCTTCCACAACGTCGCCGAATATTTTTGTAAATTCTTCAATATTTAGCTTGTTAACTTCTTCTAAGGGCAGAGGAATATTTTTTCTAAGTACTATACTTGCAGACATGTTTGAAAAGAGTTACGAACGAAGCAGCTCAGAAGTTCACTAATTCACAATTGCTAATAAACTGATTTCTTTAACCACATTTAAGGTAGCTCCAGGGTTTGTGTTATTAGGATTTGGTTAAGTAATACAAATTTATTTTCGATTAATATTGGAATTTCTTTAATTAGTTTGTAAAAGAAGTTGACTAATTATTATCATTTGCAATTATGAGTTACCTTGTCTGTTTACATAAAAGTTCACCAAATAGTAATGACTAATGACTAATTAAGAGAAATCGAAACTTTCCAAAATTTGGTACAACAAAATGTAAATTTCGAGTGTTTATATTGCTTTTTGTAATTTTAATTTAATATGTTTTATAAACGTATAGCGACAATACAACTATGAATCCAGATGAAAAAACAGAGTATTCTAAGTTTAGAAGCAATTGAATTTAAAGCCAATTTTGGTAGATGAAATCTTTTTATACTTTTAGTTTAGTAAATTATACTACACAAATTTATTATATGACCATTGCCAAAGGGAAGCCGTAGCTGCATGGTTCCATACTGATCGATATCTTTACATTTGGTAAGCCTTTTGATGTTCATTTTTGTATTACGAAAACCTTATTTATTTGAGCAATCTCCTCATCATCAGAAACGGTATAATAACATTTAAATTCCTCTGAAAAAAAGCCAAGTACGTTATCTTGTACCACTCCCGATTTCATTTTATGCTAAAATCAAGCAGCTAATGAAAACATATATTTTTCTAATTGATATGGTTGTTTAACACATTGAGGATATCTTCGCTACTTTCATTTTTAGCCAATTGAATTAGTTCTATATACAGACTTTTTGCTTCTATTTCAAATGCAAAGTTTTAAAATATTGTTCGAACTACGGCTTTTCCAACTAGTTTCCCCGTAAAAAACAACTGAACAGAATGGTTCACAACTTAATGTATGGTTGACAGCATTTTTAATGCATAAAATGAAAAAAATATATAGAAAAGTTATTTATTGTCACAGACAGGTTCTACGATCTAATAGTTATTTATTATACAAGACGATAAAATTGTATTTTACCTTCGAGAGAGTTGTTTAGCGTCGAGACGTCAGTCGAGACGCTAATTACGCTCGATAAGACAATTAAATTTTATCGTCGTGTATAATATTCTATTTTTTTCTATAGCATTTATTTTAAAGGAAAAAATTTTATTTCAATATAACATTTGACATTTACGTTTAAAATTATTACTAATCGAGTCACGTTTTAAAATCTTATTAGTAAGGGCGTTGCTAGGGTTACAAACAACGTTTATTCAATTTAACTCTTGCGGTTAAAATGCTATTTGACCTTTTGATTTAAGTAAAACAAAGCACACTTTAACATTTGCTATAGAAAAAACGTATTTTACATTAATTTTGTTGATATTCCGGTGTCAAGGAGCGTTTCATTTTTAAATATACTCTTTTCTTCTCGCATACTTAGATAAGGATGAAATTCTAAATCTAAAACATAAGATCATAGTTTGTGAATTATCGGGAATTTTGCACAAACTCTTTAAGTGCAGATCGTAGAAAAAGAACGTATTCTTTACCTACAACATAGATAAATTTGCAGACTGTAAGAAAACAAATGACTTGAAAGGTTTACCTAATTATCTTTACCTACCATTGCTGGATAGGCAAAAAAACGGACAAGTTTCAATTGTTATTATTTACCAATATAATAATTTTATCCATAAAGAAATTGGTTTTATGAGTACTGATGCATTAAACGGCGACGAAGCTCTTAATTATTCCGAATCAATTGAAGATGATAAGTTTAAATTTGTAACACTGTATTTCTGAAGCATATGAAGCAGTTGGTGTTATGATATGAGTAGTCGTCTTCACGGTTTTCAAACCACATTCAAGGAGAAAGAACCTAGGCTATCTATATACATTGTTTTAACTACGTTCTAAATTTAGTAATTATTGATTGTTGCAAAATTATCTCAGAAATTCTTTCTTTTTTCAGAATTTCAGAACTTCCAGAATCTTTGTATATTTTTGTGTCGCATTCAAAATCCACTCGAAATTCATTAAACTGCAAAGGCATTGTACTCTCAAAGTAGAATTATTATTGAATTAAAAGAACTTATTGGTATAGTGGACTGTACAATACGGAGGGTATTTTACAGTCAAACGGACTTAAATAACTTTTCAGTTGAAAAATTGCAGATTAACAGATGTGACAATACAAGGAATTTATTGTATACCTAACAGAAATATAATACTTTTGGGTTTATTTATTGTCAAATATTTTCAAGTTGTATACAGTATCCAGTAATAAATTTTGTTTCTGTACAATAAATGTTATAGATTAGAAGGTATGACGGTAAACAACAACTTAAAAATTATTATAAAGTCGTTCCAAAATGTTTACTTTCAGATAGTCTCTATATTCACTCTATTTTACTTCAACAAAAATTTTCCAATGTTCCTAATATACGCATTAAAAACACTTTACTAAAAATCACTTTATTACGCACAAAAGGTAAATTTGGAATAAAGTCATTAGTCATTATTGATGGTGATACTGTTAATTAAGACCTAATTATCTTTACCTATTATTTTGTTAGCAGAGCACCCTAATGACTCTAATTAGTAATGAGGTCGTATTTTGAACTTTTATTCATATTCTGAAATTGCTTACATTACTAGAAATCTGTAAATTTCAAAAATAATTACTACTTTTAATAAATGAAATATTGAAAAACTTCAAATGAAGAATCGCAGTATTCAAAGTAATTATAGTTAAATATTTATAGTTATTATTAGAAAAAGAAAAAGTTACTGATACGAATAAATAAGGCATCAACTTTTGATGTTTTACCCCTGAACAGTTGTTATTTCCCATAAGGTTCTTTTTAATGGACTTCATCAAATTAAGGGATGCCATAAAAAACATATCTATGCATTAAAGTAGGTAACCTTAATTATTGTATATTTACCGGGAACAATACATATAGTTTTAATGTCCAGTTTTACATTTTTCATACAAAATATAAAATTAACTTCCTGGTATGTTAAACTAAATATGTACCTACATTTATACAACGTTATTCTCAGTCATATCTAAGTTTAACATTAGATCGTTTCAATAAAACAATAAAAATGTGCAGGCACTTTAACACTTTAGGTTATCATAAAGTAATTCGTGATGACATAGTTACGATTATTCTAAATGGTCATCTCAAGGATCAGGGGTGGTGCAGCGGGTGCAATGCACCCGGGTCTCGCGCTTATAAAGGTCCCTAAAGAGACCGATTGATACCGTTATTGTGCAATTTTCTAAGGGCAAAGAAAAACTAAAATCAAAACAAAGATGTCGCCCAATAAAGGTTAAAGAAACAAACGAAGAACTTTTCTTAGGTATTTTGCCAAAAAAACGTAGAAAAATATCAAAAATTTCGGCCCAACAAACCTTCTGAAAATGTCCTAAGAACAAACTACAACTCTAAATAGTTATAAACAAACAAGCAAAGATCTTCTGTGCTTTGTAGGATTCATTTGCCTAAAATATCAAAAATTCTTATTAGGATATAGTCAAATAAAGGCCTGCAAGAAGCAGATTCGTTAGCACCGCCTATCAATTAAGTCCTAATTTAAACTTCCGAGTTTTCCGAATGAGGTTGAAATATCTATTAAAGCAGAAACCAAATTTTAAATTTCAAGGCTTGAACTCTAGGTTTATGGTTTGATTTAGAAGCTCCCTTCAAGCTATGAGACAGAACTCTAAAAGGATGACAAAAAATCTGGTCAATTAAGAACAGTATAATGCAGGGTGAAACACAGACTTGACGTAAAAATAATAAGGAAAAGAAGAAGAGGGACAAACAAGCAAACGAGGGCGAAGGAAGAAGAGAATGAGAAAAAGCTGAAGAGGTATAAGAAACAGAAAGATGGGTCAACAGAAAACAAATAAGAAGAAAAAGAAAGAAGAGAAATAATAAAGAAAAAGAAAGCCAGGAAAATAAGAATCAGAAGGAATAGAGGGAGCAGAAGACGCAGAAAAAAACAGATTAAAATAAGAAAAAAAAACACACATAAAGAAGAAGGGCAGGAAAAGAATAATCAGAAGAAATAGGAGGAGTATAAGAAGCAGAAAAAACAGAGTAAAATACGAGCCTATCATTGAGTCTGAATTTTTTTCAACAGTAAAAGCCCGAGCCCTTTTATTTTTATCGATAAAATTTCATTTTGTACGAAAACGAAGTTGCCATAAGAAAATGGACTCGACTAGGCCTACATAAAAAAACCCTTGCCCTTAACTTCGTTTGAGTGATACAAGAATGAAATTTTATCCATAAAAATAAAAGGTAGAGTGTTTTTTAATTGGAAAAAATCCTGAAACAACAAACAAATTTTTATTAAAGACATTTTTTTTTATGTTTATTTTAGCGATTGATGTCAAATAATATAGTTTAGGTTTCTGTAGCAACAGAGCAGACAGATACGCGTCGTTTTTTTCGATGTGCGAGAAGGACGTAATGATATTTTTTATCATGATAAAAATGAATGATTGGCTGTTGAAATGCTGATCCAAGCGTTGTTATTGGACAAAAGTGATGTCATGACAGTTGTAGGATTTTTTCAATAATAAATATTTACTACAGCAACAACCGATTCCCGAATTCAAATTCACATCTTGAGTACAGATTTCAAATTCTAAATTTTAATCAAAACAGATTTTAATTCGAATATCGAGACTTGAATTATTCTAGGTTTATGGTTTCATTTTAAATCAAATCCGCGAAACTATTAAACAGAACTCCAAAAGGATGACAAAAAAACCTGGTTATTGGTTTATTTTTTTTCAGAAAAAATGTATACAGTAAAATACCGAGTGGAAAACAAACTTGGCGTAAAATAAGAAGGAAAAGAATAATAAGAAGAAAAGGGATAAAGAAGCAGCGGCGTACCTACGGGGGGCTAGGGAAGGGGGAAGTCTGCCCCCCCCTTCTTCCTTTTGGCGGCTTCGGCGCCGTGCATTTTTTTGATATTGTATTTTTTAATTCAACCAAAATAAAAAATTAGGTACATTACATACGAGGGCTGTTCTGTAAATTGTTAGAAGAAAACTACGGAATTTGTAAAGAAAATAATTTTATTGTTTTTCAAAGTATTCCCCCTTAGACATAATACACTTCTTCATTCTTTGAAACCACTTCTCGAAACACGCTGAAAACTCTTTTTTTGGAAGGTCGTCAAGAATTCGCCGAAATTCAGCAACAGCCGCATTGGCGTCAGGAAATCTCTTACCACGCATGAGTTTTTTAATCAGCGGAAGCAAAAAGAGATCGTTAGGGGCAAGATCGGGACTGTATGGTGGATGAGTGACCAGTTGGACTCCGGATTCGTGTAAAAAATTTAAAGTTTTTGCGGCCGTATGCGGAGTTGCGTTATCGTGGTGTAACAAAATTCCACGCAAACCAGATCTTGGGCGATCATTACACAATTTCTCGAAGACTTGAGGAAGGCAAACTTCTGTATACCAATCAGCAGTTACAGTTTTACGATCTTCAAGAGGAATTACTGCAACTGGACCACTGTATCTGAAGAAAACGGCAATCATTTTTTTGTTTGCACTTTTACCGCGAATAACTTTTGTTGGCATTTCCTCCTTTTCAAACACCCAAACAGTTGATTGTTGTTTTGTCTCGGGATCATAATTATATATCCTCGATTCATCCCCCTTAACGATACTAAATACCTGCTTCGAAGATCCTCCATCGAACTTTTCTAACATAAACCTGCACCAGTCTACCCGTGCTTGTTTTTGTTCGTCGGTTAACAAATGTGGAATCCACCGACTTGCCAGCTTTCTTACAACCAGATGTTTATGTAAAATGATATCTACTGCAGATGATCCAATGCCTAGTTCGTCTTGAATCTCTCTATGAGTCATATTCCGGTTTTCCTTAATCAGCTTTTCGGTTGCAATAATGTTTTCAGCACAAACAGTTACTGCAGGTCGTCCAGGTCTTGGTTCATCTTCTAACGTACTCCTTCCACGTTTAAATTCACGGAACCAGTAACTAATTGTAGATAATGATGGACTATTGTCGCCAAAAGCTGCCATTAAATTTTGGTGACTTTGGTCGTATGTTAAGCCTCGTTTATAATCGTAGAAAATCATAGTCAGAAAAGCATTCCGCGGCACTTCCATAATGCTTAGTACTAATCAAACGAATTATAACAATCAAAAATTAGGATCTCTATATGCTTTAACTTCAACCTTGCAAAATTGCAACTGGAAACTGTCAAAAGAATAAGCTTTCGATTGATGCAAATGTTTTTGTTTTTCTTCGCATCCGTGGCCTGCTACTAACAATATACAGAACAGCCCTCGTAATTCTATAGACGTGATAAAATCAAAATGGCACAGTGAGCATTGCCAAATTCAAAAATACAACCAAAATTAAAATTTAAGCAGTGTCATACAAAATAGGGGGGGTTAAGGGGCCCCGTACTGCTGCTGTACGCCACTGACAAAAGTGAGTAAACGGATTTTTTTGCTGTTATGCGTCTTTTATATTAGTAAAACTGTCTGTCAAGTTTAGTAAAAAAATGTGTACTACCGTCAAAGTTATGGGCAATAATCATTTTTTAATGTTTAACTTTCACGCCCTGTAACACAAAAATGGAGGGTCTTAGGACATATATTTATTAGGCAAACCCCACTTATTTTTCAGTGTTCTATCAGCCGTATCATTTATGCCATGTTTTTTTTGAAACACCTTGTATAGTTATTTAAATTGCACATATTCATTTGGAAATTCGTCATCCAAGTCCTCTTCATATTTATTCCGCCACATTTTAGCCTTCAAAGTAATATCTTCATCATCTATTTATTTCAGATTCAAAAGAAATCCAAAATTTACCTCAATTTCTCTGTATGCATCCCTGCGTTTAATCAGTTCACTGATCAATCTGTCTATAATTACATAGTATGTATTTATCAAAATATCACTTCTTCCATCAAACTATATCCTATACATATAACTTCCTGCAAAAATCATCTGAAATATTTTCCCATTCATTATTAATTATTTCCGGTAGTTCTTGGGCATTTCGATGTCTAGCATTTATTTTTTGAATGTTTCTTACTAGTAGTGCCCATACATTTTCAATATGATTGAGATCAGGACTGCGGCTAGGCCAATTTATAACATTAATGTTATTTTGTTGAAACCAATTAGTTATGCTACGAGCTGTGTGAACGGGGCACTTGTCTTGTTGAAATATAAATTGATTATTTGGAAAAAAATGAGACGCAGAAGGAAGCATAATATGTTCCAAAATAGTTTCATAAGTTTCGCTATTGAATATTTCTTCAATGTGCCATAAAACACCAGGCTTTTGTGTCGATATCCAACCCCAAATATTAACTGAAAATCGGCCACTTTAATCGGCATTATTTATATACCTCTCATCAATAGTGGAGTGCCGTTAGGTTTATACCTCGGAACCCATTTCCTATGAATAAATTTTTGATAGACCTATTGCAATGTGTTTTCAACACTACATACTAAAATGTTTATATTTGGATTTTTTACGTTTTGAATTTTTTTTTTATTTTTACCATTTTTGAATGAAAAATCATGAATTTCTTTATCTAGGTATTTTTTACACTGCAAAGTTGAGATTTTATTTCTAAAATGAAATCTTATACTATCAGACTATTATAGAGTACGAAACGTATTCAAAGTCTCAAGTATAAAGGGATAGGTAAGGACAGTGGAGGGGACCGCGCCAGCTGTTTGTCGATGCAAGCACAGTATAAACCTTTAGGTTTATACTGTGATGCAAGTAACGTGCCAGTTAGTTCCGACTAGTTTGAACAAGCACGTCGATTGCTTTCTTTTTAAAGAAAAAATACAAATAATTGAAATTTCATGATTATTTTAAACATATATAGGGTGTCCCATTACTTATGGGCCATAGAGCAACTGGAGATAATAGACATAAAAATAGGTATTTTGACAATTTTGAGCCGAATTTGCCTAAGTAAAATGTTACAGGTTAAAGAATGTTGGACATTTTCCATATGCCAAGTTCGCTCAGATTTATGTCCAACAAATGAACAATTAGAAACGAAAATGGACCCCGTCGAGTTCAAGAAGTTTACAGAAGGATATTTTACATCAAGGCGTACAAATCAATTTTTTGCTGGCATTTCCTCGGATCAAACCATTGAGCAAACATTAATGAAAGCAATGAGTGTCTAAGGGGGCCCTTTTAAACGTGGTGTGACAGAAAGTATTATCTACAAATGTATTAAAGGAGTTATTTTTACTAACGATGTAATCGAGGGGATTGAAGATTTTTGCAACGTATCTTTAAAAAAAAAAGTTATCAGCATGCTGATTCAACAGACGCTCGAATCCAGAGAGACAATATCGATGTACAAAACTCGAAGAATTGTTTTTGCAACATAATCCCTCCCCTGATATCAATGCTCTAATATCTATTGCGAATGGAATAACTGGCGACGAAACAATAAATTGCTATGATGCTTATAACAAAGGTCTGGAGACAATCAAAACACTGGAAGGAAAGAATTTTAAGCAATTAAAATTAACGCAAAAAAATAAAGTTGTTGGCAATAAACAATAAAATTAAAATTAATGATGAAGTAGTTCCAATAGATCCACTACTACTTTTCCAGCGGATTTGTGTATGTAAAACATCGGAAGAAGAATTGAAAACATACCTAACTTTCGAATTAGCTTCTTATCCTGTAGCTCTCTTTGATGCTGGTGAAATGCGAAAGACGAATAAAGCAACGTTTTACGAACTTTTTTCCGAACTGTCAATAAATGTTAATGATATTGATAAATTCACGTATGCAGTTGATGGAGGCATGTTTATTGCATCGATGCAAATGGCAATTACAAGAAAAGATATGAGATATAATTATGAAAGAAACGTTTATGTCGTATTTGATGGTTATAACAAAGACTGCACAAAATCTATTGAAAGACATCGCCTCTTAAAATTGGACAAGAGAAATTTCTTAGTAAAAGTAAAAATAAAAGCAGACTTATCAATATGTTAAGAAAAAAACTTTCCGATAATAATATTTTTTTCATGTCAAGCAGAAGCTGATGCCGATACATTAATAGTTCAAAGGGCTATTAATATGGAATCAAAAAATGTTGTTGTAGTTTCGGAGGAAATAGATGTCTTGGTTTTATTAACAGCCCTAACAGCAAATGATCGAGAAATCTATTTTTGAAAACCAGCAAAGGGTAAAGTTGTGCAAAAGGTTTTTTCTTCCAAGAGCTTAGAAAGTACATTACATATGTGTAAAAAGCATATTTTGTTTTTACATGCTTTCACAGGATGTGACACTACATCAGCTTTTTACAATAAATGTAAAAATAAGTTTGCTGTAATGTTTGAAAAAAGGAAAGACCTTCAGGATGCTGCTGAAGTAGTGACAAATATCAATGAAGATCTTAATAATATTTGTGAAGCTGGAGTGAAATGCGTTCTTGCACTATATGGCGCACCCAAAAAAACAACAGATTTAAATACATTAAGATACAATCCTTTCGTGAATGCTACAACTAAAAATAGCTGTATACGATTGGCATCATTAGTGCCTACATCTGATGCAGTCTTTGAACATTTGAAGAGAGTATACTTACAAATACAATTATGGTTGGGAAATGATATTTCACCATTAAAATGGGGATGGAAATATGATCACGAGATGTTGCGGCCAATAAAAATTAATCAGCCACCAGCCCCTGAAAATCTACTCGAAATGATTTTCTGTACATGTAAGACAGGATGCGGAGCTGCTTGTGGATGCAGAAAGCATGGACTAACTTGTACTGCAGCTTGTTCAGAATGCAATGAAGAAATTGAAAATAAATATTGTATTTTGTTGAAATTTATTTCTATCGAAAAATCGATTTTTTTGATCAATTTTACCCAATTACAAGCTTCTTAGCCGCCTTTTTGTGCCCTACATTTTTAATTTGTAATTTTTTTACGTTATACTTGTTATCACAAACCTCAAAAAATATTATTATACAAAATAAAATGAAAATTATTCAATCTATTGTAGATTGAGTAATTTTTTAAGACATTTTTTGGATTTTTTCAATAAACTTTCAATTAAAAAAAAAACGTCAATTTCTAGTATATAAACATTTTAGTATTAGGTCTTAGAAACACAATGGAAAAAGTCTCATTTAAATTCATTCATAGGAACCGGGTTCCAAGATTTTTCAATTTTCATGTCTAACGGCACTGCACTACAAATCTAGTATTGGGGGGTCGATAAACACGAATATGACCAGTAAATGACGATTGAAAAGTTTTTTCGTCAGTAAAGACCACATTATTCCAAAAATTTTCGGGAAGGGCAATATGTTCCAGTGCAAACCCTACGCGGGCTTCTTTATTTTCGGGTTTAAACAGAATCTTTTTAGCTGCTGACCGACAGCGCAACTCGGAATCTTTTACTCGCCGGCGACCAGTTCGACTTGAACCAGGCAAGTTCGTATCTTCGACGGCTTGAACCACTGAAGAAAATGGACGATCTCTTAACACATTTATTAATGCCACATCTTGCTGGGGGGTAGAAATTTTTGGTCGTCTTGACCCAGGATTTCTATCAATTCTGCCCTCTTCTCATCTCCACCTCTTAGACAGTGGCGGCTCGTGAGTTTTTTTAGTGGGAGGGCACATCAAAATCGAGTTGTAAACAATATCTAAAAACACTTACCTCCCTATTTGAAAAGAAAGTCCATCCTTTTGTTCTTCTTACTGCTGAATACATCAATAACTTTATTGTCGAAATCGGGGATCGATTGTATAAACTTTTTCAATCGACAAGACTGGTGCTTCTCAAAAATGTTTTTATGCGCTTTAAAGTGGAAAAACATCTTTCACATTCAGTCGTAGACATCGGTGTTGTACAAATAATGTTAACTAATTTATTAGTTTCTGAAAACACTCTTGTGAGATTATTATCAGCAATAAACACCAAAAGTGACAAAATACCTCCTACACTACAACTACAGATATCGTCTCGTCCATAAATTGCTTTAAGTTCAGTTTTTAATTTTACACTATCTAACATAGGATAAGAATTCACAACGGAAATCGTGGCTAATTGAATTAAAATTTAAGGAAAAACCTTTTAAAACGAAGAAACGAACTTTTCAGTTCTCCAGACGTAACTCTATACATGTTAATTGCGTCGAAATTAGATACGGGTGAAGGTCGTGGGAAAAATTCGCGGAATAATTATGCCGGACTGTTTTGTACAGATTATATTTGGTTTATACATATTTAATTATAAATCAATAAATCTGATTGCAGACAATTAGCTACCGAAATTTTGTAGTACGTTGTACCTACGAGATCGCATTTTATTTTATTCGCTGAAAGTACTTTCAAAGTTTCAAGTTTACAAGACAATCAAGACATACATTATGAATGCATGTTTGCAAAAATTAAAAAATTAGTTTTGAAAATTGAACTTATTTATAATAAAATTAAGTCAAAATACGTATACAAATAGCTAATATAGGTATGTTTGATTGTGTCTAAAAATTATAAACCTTTAAATACGCAAATACGAGTTTCCCTTTTAACAAGTTTCACTGTAAACAACAGTAACCACTATAACCAGTAACGAACAAACAGTAGATAACAACGTAACAACGAACAAACCACGAAGTCAAAATAAAAACAACAGTTAAACGGAACATGCGCGCTTAACACAATTCACGCTTACACGCACTCCAATTGTGAACCAAATAAGTTGAATCTGTCACGTGCCAACGGCCGCGATTTAATGTGCCCTTACCACGCCCTATACGCCGGTCAAGCAGGGGCGAAATTTTGCTGCAATTTTCCGCTGCGCTTGCGCAAATACGTATCATTTTCATCTAGTCCCCGGATGAAAGTTTTGATAACTTCGTTTCAGCAGTAACGCGACAATGGACTATAATATTGATATTATAGGTATAATAATAGATTGTTGTGTAAAAAAAATAAAAGAAGTGAGAAGTGTTATTAAGATATTAAAAAAAGCTTTCCTTGTCTCGATTGTAGGGAGGGCACGTGCCCTTGTGACCTTTAGCACCAGCCGCCCTTAGATCTTTTAAAAACACCATAATGTATAGCTACTTTGTAACGGTTCATTTTCCGTTATATTATTTTGCTCCTTTCAATTGCTTATTTACGGTGAATGCATTTATTGAACCTCTATTTATTATATATTCACTGGTAAAAGATTGCGTTGTTAGTGACTTTTTGGTTTTGAGTAGGTTTTCTGATTTTAGGAGAGAGGGTCATGCGCGTTTGGTGATCGGCGTTGGTTCTAAAAATCTTGGCTTTTTCCGTTTGGGTTGTCTGCCGAGGCAGTTGAGTTTGGTGAAATTTATCCCGAAGTTACGTATTTAATTCTAATAGAATTTTCGTAATTATAACTTCCGAGATTTTCGGTTTTGTTTCACTTTGTGAAATTATTTTTTAGAAGCACCAAGATTGTGGTGGTAAGTGGAGATTTTTGCCTTATCATTGAACGCACGTGTTAATGGCGACTTTGTTACAGCTTCTTTCTTTTCGTTTGGTTTTATTTTCCATTACTTTACCGTACTCCGGCTCTTTTGGTTATTGCCTTTTTGCGGCTGCATTATTTATGGAGTTGAAGGATGCGGTAGTATTGAAAAATTATTTATCATTGCTGATTATTCGCAACTCGATCGCTTGGAGGATTCAAGGTCGGTGTTTATTGAATTGTTAAGTGTCGTCGAATTTACCTGGTTTTATTCCATTTATTAAATTTCTTATCATTAAACTTGTGTGTTACCTTCGAGGTGATTGTTAATTTTGCTTTATTAAAATATATATACAATTGAATTTTAACGCCTTCAGCGAATTTAACTTGCATTAATAAGTACTAATTATTTCATATTAATTCTTTTTTTCGCTTCACGAAATAAATTTATATTTTTGATTGTAATATAATGTAACGCTTTAGGTTGGTTTTTCCATTTTATTTTATTAGCATAACGAATTTGCGTGTTTTTTTTCAAGGTAATAAGCTTGAGTTTAAACAAGGCTATTGCTATACATTTTTTGATCGTTCATTTTTATTAGACTTGTTTTCACTCAGGTAATAAAGGTAAGCGCTTATTTATTTTATTATTTATCCACCTTGATCGTTTTTTTTATCATTCATGTATATCTTTCTTTAATTCAACTAACGTTGATATTTAGTTTTTTTGGTTCCTTTGAAATTAACCTAAGCGATTTGTTTTTGTACGTTTGGTTGCATATTTTTGCTCTTACTTTTTCTATTTAATTTGCATATTGTTAACTATTTTGAAGTCATTAAAATTACTTATTTGTATTTCTATATTTTTTTGAAAACTGAAAAGTTTTCTGGCGCCCAATTTTTTCATTTTTTTATTAGTATTCACTTTCTGAGTTTTAACTATGATAAGGCAATCCTCGGCGATCTACGGCCCTCGCAAACAACTAAGTTAGTCGGCGAATTCTTTTGAGTTTTTTGTAAGTATACAGGTAGGTGATTATTTTTCTTTGTTTCGCTTTTACCTGTTATACTAAATTGACGCAGCAACGTGGGGCTTTCGAGATTGCTACTGGTTTTCTCCCGTTATCATTTTATCATTTTTTTTCGACACCTTTGTTCGGACACTTTGTCATTTTATTAATTCGCCACCATGAGTTTCAACGTTAATGCTTTGAGGGGCGATGAACTCTCTTATGAACTAATCTTCCGAGGGATAGATCCCGAATTCATGTCCGTTGACCAAAAGCGCAAGGCTTTACGTGCTAAGTTAGCCCTGGAGAAATTAGATACCTCCTTAATAAACAGTTACCCTCCTATTCAGTACGATGTTCCTGGTGAGTTGGATGTTTGTGGAACGAAATTGAGTGAGCTGTCCTCCCAGATCAATAATGTTTTTCTTAAAAAACCTACTTCTTCTGAATGTGTGAGACTTGACGCTCGGTTGTCCCATTTATTTGCTAGGTTGAATCGTTTGAAACCCGAAAGTGACCTAGAATCCCTTCACGCCGATAAGGTTAGTCTTTGTTTGGACTTACTGGACTTAGTTAGGAAAACCGTTGACGACGATGAAATCCCTGAAGATGAATCCGAGGTTGAACAACCCGAATCCAATATTGAAGAAGTTTTACCGTTAGCTAACTCCACGAGTCAGCGCCCGCGGGTCTCTTTTTCTGACGTTCAGGTAGTTGATTTATCTCGTCCAAGAGCTCCTGTATCTTCGGGTGGTGGTCCAATTGAAGATCCAATTGATGAATTACGTCGTCAACTTGATCGTTTACAACTCTCTAGAGCTACTTCGAATTCTACCAAGACTGCTAGTTTACCTTCTTTTACTAAGTCAGTTCCTGTTTGTAAGTGGGGTTTAACTTTTACCGGTGACGCCAGTGTTATTGGAGTCAACGCTTTTTTACAACGAGTCGAAGAACTAAGAGTCGCTCGCAATGTTTCTTTTGATCAATTGTTTGCCAGTGCGGTAGATCTATTCTCTGGTCAAGGTCTCGTTTGGTTCCGAGCTGTTAGGAATCGTGTTACTTCTTGGTCCGAATTAATTGACAAGTTACGTTTTGACTTTTTGCCAAATGATTTCGACGAAGCATTGTGGGAAGAGATTAAAAGACGTAAGCAAGGTTCCGACGAAAAACCAAGTTTGTTTGTAGCCGTACTTTTAAACCTTTTCGACCGTTTAGTAGAGAAGCCTTCTGAGTCATTAAAACTTAAACATATTTTACGTAATTTACAACCTTTTTATGCTACTCAACTTTCGTTAACTGAAATTAGAGACGTTGATCAACTTCTTGTTTTGTGTAAACGGTTAGAGGAAGTTAAACTTCAAAATGCTAGGTATAGAAATCCTAACCTTGATTCTTCTTTACCCCTCGAACCTGATTTAGCTTACCAACCCAAGAAGAAGCCTCCAAATGTTGTTAGTGCCGAAGTTTTCACTTCAAAACCTGCTTCTACTTCTAAAGTGTTTAAGAAAGTAGCGAATCGAGCCAGATCTAATACTAGATGTTGGAACTGTCAGGGTACGGGGCATACTTTTCATACCTGCTCTCAATCCAAGACTATCTTTTGTTACGTCTGTGGTAACCCTGGGGTTTATTTTGCCAAATGTTTAAGGTGTCATCCAAAAAACGAGGCTTAGGGATTGGATGTTGCAGCCGATCCATCCCTTCTGTAGAATTATTGAAGGCTGAACTCGAATTATGGCCATCTTGGTTGAACGTGGTACGTAATTTTTGTGTTTCCTCTCCTGAGACTTCAGCTATTTTTGCTAAACGTCCAGACGATAACAGGCCCTATGTTTCGGTTTTTATTAACGGCGAACCTGTTCAAGCTCTCTTCGATTCTGGAGCCAACCAGACTTTGATTGGTAAGAATGGTTTTTACCTAATTCGAAAACACGATCTTAAAATTAATAAAAGTAATTTACCTCTTTCCTTAACTACTGCTGATGGTAATTCGCAGACTATGTTGGGTACTGTATCACTTCCTATTTCTGTTGACGGGGTTTCTAAAACTCTTAACGCCGTTGTTTGTGGTACTATTCCGTCTACTCTTATTTTAGGGATGGATTTTTGCTACTCTTTTGGAGTTAAAACCGACTTTGTTTCTAACCAATTTTCGGTGTCTGAGGTTTCCGCATTACAAGCTATTTGTAGTACTGACGATTTGAGTCCGCAACAGAAATTATTATTGGATGAAATCATTCAAAATTTCACTGAAATTTCAGGTCCCGAGTTAGGTCGAACTGATAGAGTTTGTCATATTATTGATACTGGTGATGCAGATCCCATTAAACAACGTTATTACCCACTTTCTCCTGCTATGCAAGTTCATGCTAATGCCGAATTAGATAAGATGTTAGAGAATGGTATTATACGTCCTTCTAAATCTCCTTGGAGTTCGCCCATGGTTCTGGTTAAAAAGAAAGATGGTGAATCTTTTCGCCTGTGTTTTGACGGAAGGAAACTGAATTCTGTGACAAAGAAAGATGCTTATCCTATTCCTTTCTTATCAAGTATTTTAGATAAATTAAGAGATGCGCGATTTCTTACGTCAATTGATTTGAAGCAAGCTTTTTATCAGATTCCTCTCCATCCTGATTCACGCGAAAAGACTGCTTTCGTTGTTCCTCGTAGGGGTTTGTTCGAGTATAATGTTATGCCTTTTGGTGTTGCCAACGCTCCCGCTACGCAGCAGCGTTTGATGGATTCTATTTTCGGTCCATTGCTTGGTGATAACATCTTTGTTTATTTAGACGACATTATCATTGTTTCGAGTACTTTTCAGGAACATTTAAGCATGTTAAAAGAAGTTTACGACCGGTTGAAGAATGCCAATTTAACTGTTAACATTGATAAGTGTGAATTTTGCAGACCTAGTTTGACTTACTTAGGTTTCATCGTTGACAAACATGGATTGCATACAGACCCTAAGAAGGTCCAAGCTATTTCAAATTATCCCAGACCTTCTACTGTAACCGAGGTTAAACGTTTCCTTGGCTTAGCTTCTTGGTATAGGCGTTTCGTACCTAATTTCGCTACTCTATCTGCTCCCATTTCAGACCTTATTAAAGGACGTGTTAAAAAACAAAAGATTACCTGGACGGAGGAGGCTGAAACTTCTTTCCGTGAAATCAAATTACGATTAACTTCAGCTCCTATTCTTTGTAGCCCTGACTTCACTAAACCCTTTAATATACAGTGTGACGCTTCGAGTTACGGGTTAGGTTGTATTCTTACGCAGGGTGAAGGAAATGCTGAAAAGGTCATTGCATACGCTTCACGTACTTTAAATTCTTCTGAACGTAATTACTCTGTGACTGAAAGAGAGTGTTTGGCAGTTATCTTCGGTGTAGAAAAATTTAGAGCATATATTGAGGGAACTCATTTTACAGTTTTTACCGACCACTATTCTTTATTGTGGTTAACTAATATGCGTGAGCCCACTGGTCGTCTTGCTAGGTGGAGTGTTAGACTTTCACAATACTCTTTTGATATTAAACATCGACCGGGCAAACACAACGTTGTTCCCGACGCTTTATCACGAGCTCCTGTCATAGTATCCGCTTTAGAACTTGCTGAAGTTGACTTAGATCCTTGGTACCTGAAGATGATTGAAAAGGTCCAGAATAATCCTGATAGTTATCCCGGCTGGAGAATTAAAGGCCTTAGCTTGTATAAATATACTTCTAATCGACATAATATTACCAGTAATTTGATTGAATGGAAGCAGGTGGTCCCTAAATCAAGACGTAGAGAACTTTTCAAAATTTTTCATGATGAGCCTACCTCCGCTCATTTGGGTGTTTATAAAACCTTTCATAAACTTTGCGAGCAATATTATTGGCCCAAAATGCATGCCGATGTTGTTCGTTATGTCCGTCATTGCGATATTTGTGCGGCTAGTAAAGCTTCTCAGCTTGCTAGACCTGGTTTTATGGGAAAAGAAAAGAAAATTCTATATCCTTTCCAATGTTTGTCCACAGACATTATGGGTCCTTTTCCTCGTTCTAAAAATGGTCATACTAGCATCATCGTTGTGTGTGATTGGCTCACTAAGTTTGTTTTAGTGAAAGCAGTGCGTCAAGCTACCGCTAAATCGGTTGTTAACTTCATTGAGAACGAAGTTTTTCTTATTTTTGGGGTTCCTCAAGTGTGTATGGTCGATAACGGTCCACAATTCATTAGTTCTGATTTTAAAAAACTTATGAATAGTTACCAAGTTCAACAGGTTTGGTATAATGCTTCTTACCATCCACAGGTTAATTTTGTGGAAAGAGTCAATAGAGTAATTGGTACTGCTCTCCGTTCATATGTAAATGACAATCATCACACTTGGGATGTTAATCTTTATAAAGTAGCTCATGCTTTACGTAATGCTATTCACGAAGTTATAGGTTTTACTCCTTCTTTTCTTAACTTTGGTCGAACCGTTCCGGTTTCGGGAGATTATTATGGTCGTCTAAAGAATTTTAAAGAGGAAGAACTGACTCTTGACACCCGCGAAGACTTAGTCGCTGATGTTAATCAGTTGTCCGAATTGTATCAAGACGTTCGTAGACGCCTTAACAACGCCTACCAAAGAAATTCTAAATCCTATAACCTTCGTAAACGACCTTTAAGATTTCATCTTAATGATTTAGTTTGGAAACGTAACTACGTTTTGTCAGATGCTTCACGTCATTTTAACCAAAAGTTAGCTCCTAAGTATGTCAAATGTAAAGTCATTAAAGTAATAGGACCTTTAACTTATCAACTCGCGACGGTCCCTGATAATAAACGTGTAGGTGTTTGGCATATTAAGGACCTCAAACCATGCTTTGGGGAAGAAGAATTTGAAGAATAAATTTAGTGTGAATGTGGGTGAATGCAGTGTGATTGTTGTTGGTTGAGCTGGTAGATATGTTCGGTCATTGACCCTAAGGATTTCTTTACGGTGTTTGTTCGCTCTAACTATCTATATTTTGATATTGACCTTGATTAGGTTATTTTTAGTGTTAGGGGTCGAAAAGCATTTATTTTACTCCTTTATTTATAACCATTTTGGTTTATTTTTGTTTAGGGTGCATTAACACATTCCTTATTTTTAATGCGAACCTATTCTTATTTACCGATTTGTTGGTGCTACTTCCACTGATTATGGATTTATTTTGGGAAGTTTATTTGAGTGGCGGATTTTCTGTAAATTTAACGAACTCATCCGTTGTTAGAGTGGTCAGGCATTTTCGTGTCTTTGATTGAATATTTTTCCTGCGTGTGTTTGTGTCATTTACTTCTCCCTGAAGACCTTTTATCCATGTTTTGGTTAACAGAATCGTATTCCTTGTACCTTTGTTTTTAGTCTTTTGTCCTCCATCCTTTCCTTTTCCTTCGCTAGCATTTTTTGGTGGTTGGTTGGGGATGCCGGCAGGCCACGGGGGTGTCTTTTCCATTCCCCATACAAAAGGCACTCTCTAGGGTTTTACCTTCAGGTTGCCCTTGTGTTATTGTGTTCGTGTATTTTATATGTTTTTGCAATTTTTGATTTCGTTTTCCTACCGTTGGTCACGGTGGCGGTAGTTTCAGTGGGCTAGTCGGTCCTGGACTAGTTCGCTTTATCTTGGCCTAGTGTGGTGGTGGGTTTAAGATTTTTACTGCTACTCACTGAAAGTTACCTACGTTCACTGATGTATTCTTTCGGGAACCAGTGCCGGGTGGCTCAAGGTGGTAGTAGTTTCATTTGTTTTTCGGCTTGATTCCATTTTGAAATTTTCTGTTGTTTTTTTAGTCAGCCACACGAAACCAACCCTCCTACCCTCTCCTTCTTCTGTGGTTGTTTTGTGCCGTTTTATCCCATTTTTTTATTGTTTTTTCTCGGTGCTGCCATGCTGTTACTCATCTATTTTTTTGTTCATTAGTGGAGCTAACACTAGTTGTGTTAGGGTGGTCGGTTGGCCCACCGGCGCAGCAGTTTTCATCCATGCAGCGAGGGGTCAACTGGCATTTGTGTTGTCATTTTTTAGATGAGCAATGGTTGGGTCAGTACTGTGTTTTTTTTTCTCTTCTTTATTTTATTTTTTTTAGTCCTTTGTTCTCCTTTCGTGTTCCTTATTTTCTCCGGACCTTATCTTTTTCCAATTCCATCTCTGGTGAGTTCTCTCCTCTGATCGATGGTTTCTACTTTCGTCGTCTTGGTTGGGGGGAGTGTAACGGTTCATTTTCCGTTATATTATTTTGCTCCTTTCAATTGCTTATTTACGGTGAATGCATTTATTGAACCTCTATTTATTATATATTCACTGGTAAAAGATTGCGTTGTTAGTGACTTTTTGGTTTTGAGTAGGTTTTCTGATTTTAGGAGAGAGGGTCATGCGCGTTTGGTGATCGGCGTTGGTTCTAAAAATCTTGGCTTTTTCCGTTTGGGTTGTCTGCCGAGGCAGTTGAGTTTGGTGAAATTTATCCCGAAGTTACGTATTTAATTCTAATAGAATTTTCGTAATTATAACTTCCGAGATTTTCGGTTTTGTTTCACTTTGTGAAATTATTTTTTAGAAGCACCAAGATTGTGGTGGTAAGTGGAGATTTTTGCCTTATCATTGAACGCACGTGTTAATGGCGACTTTGTTACAGCTTCTTTCTTTTCGTTTGGTTTTATTTTCCATTACTTTACCGTACTCCGGCTCTTTTGGTTATTGCCTTTTTGCGGCTGCATTATTTATGGAGTTGAAGGATGCGGTAGTATTGAAAAATTATTTATCATTGCTGATTATTCGCAACTCGATCGCTTGGAGGATTCAAGGTCGGTGTTTATTGAATTGTTAAGTGTCGTCGAATTTACCTGGTTTTATTCCATTTATTAAATTTCTTATCATTAAACTTGTGTGTTACCTTCGAGGTGATTGTTAATTTTGCTTTATTAAAATATATATACAATTGAATTTTAACGCCTTCAGCGAATTTAACTTGCATTAATAAGTACTAATTATTTCATATTAATTCTTTTTTTCGCTTCACGAAATAAATTTATATTTTTGATTGTAATATAATGTAACGCTTTAGGTTGGTTTTTCCATTTTATTTTATTAGCATAACGAATTTGCGTGTTTTTTTTCAAGGTAATAAGCTTGAGTTTAAACAAGGCTATTGCTATACATTTTTTGATCGTTCATTTTTATTAGACTTGTTTTCACTCAGGTAATAAAGGTAAGCGCTTATTTATTTTATTATTTATCCACCTTGATCGTTTTTTTTATCATTCATGTATATCTTTCTTTAATTCAACTAACGTTGATATTTAGTTTTTTTGGTTCCTTTGAAATTAACCTAAGCGATTTGTTTTTGTACGTTTGGTTGCATATTTTTGCTCTTACTTTTTCTATTTAATTTGCATATTGTTAACTATTTTGAAGTCATTAAAATTACTTATTTGTATTTCTATATTTTTTTGAAAACTGAAAAGTTTTCTGGCGCCCAATTTTTTCATTTTTTTATTAGTATTCACTTTCTGAGTTTTAACTATGATAAGGCAATCCTCGGCGATCTACGGCCCTCGCAAACAACTAAGTTAGTCGGCGAATTCTTTTGAGTTTTTTGTAAGTATACAGGTAGGTGATTATTTTTCTTTGTTTCGCTTTTACCTGTTATAACTTGCCGTTGCGACCAGCCATCTTCCAATTTAGCAATTACGCTAGCCTTAACAAGCTCACTAATGCGAGGCATTTCTGTTTTATCGCTTTTAAACAAATTTTTGACAAATGTATGACATGTGTTACAATATTTTCATATGTATGTATATTTTAAATAATCTAGTAAATTTAATTAAAAGGCTGTTTAAACCACTAAATTTTAAGAAAAAGATACGCACTAGATTACAAAGACGTCCTATTTTTTTTTGCCGAGACTGTATAACAGTCGGCATGTCCATGTCTTTATCTTGTAATCATTTGTTCACCTTATCAAAATGAAGAAGAATGTCAGTCCAAAATGAAACCATTATTCCCATTTCCAACTCGTTGAGTTTCTTAATCAATCCTGTGGCTTCAATTTTTGATGTCATTGCTTGACAGGGATCTTCAGCGATGCAGTAATGCACACCTAAAGCAATTATATCCTTTTTGAAACGCTGTACAAGCATCAGCTCTTGCAGACCATCTTGTTGAGGTTAATCTTTTTGGAACGACATTCTTGTGGACATCATCCTGCAACAGCTTTTCTTCCATGGTTTCCCATCTTTGAGTCGATGCTGAGAAGAAGTTATACAACTCCACGACAAACATAAAAAAACTTTGTAGCCATACGGCAAGATGCAGCCGCAGAATTTCCAACCAGGTTAAGCGAATGCGCAGAGCATGGGACAAATGTGGCGAATTAGTTGTGTTGAAGAATTCGTGCTTGTAGACCAGAGTATCTGCCAGACATGTTGCTTGCATTGCCATATGATTGACCACTACAGTTTTTTACATCCAACGATAAATCTTGGAGGATCTGTAGAACAGTGGATTCCATGTCAATGGCTTTGTACCCCACATTTGTAACATACTTCACAAAGCGTTCCGTTATAGATCCGTCATGAAGCGTGTACCGAATGATAAACGACAACTTATCGGAATGAATAATATCGGGAGCTGAATCCACACCGATCGAAAAATATTTTGAAGATAGGGCTTGCAATGAAATGTAATTTTCAACTTCCTCTGTCATAAGTCTTATGAATTCATCACAAATGGTGGACAACATATAAGAAACTTGCCCTCTCCCAGGATTACCTTTTTTTTTTCAATATGATTTTCTGGAAAAATGTCATACTGGGCGATTAGTTCTAAAACCCCCATATAATTGCCATTATTTTTGTGGCAAAATTTTTTAACTTTGCCCCGGAATGCTAAGCCACGGCTGGCTAAGAATTTTAGCACCGCAACAATACGTTGCAAAACTTTGGTCCAATACTCTTTTTCTTCAAGATATTGTTTATGCAGCTCTGAGTCGAGTTTTCCCAAAACATTTGAGCGAATAATAGAGGTCTTTGTGTTCTCACGATGATCAGGGGATCGTTCATGTTCGCTTAGTAGTCTTATTGCATTTTTCCAATCGTTGAATCCTGTTGTAAATGAAGAATTTTCATTCCTTGCAAATAGCTTGCAAGGTAGGCAGAATACGGATTTTGATGATGGAGAATATACGAGCCATTCTCGACGAACCCTTTCTCCATTGAACAATGTTGAGTAAAACAGACCTTTTGAAGCGTATCGGTTTTGTGTTCCGTAGGCTCTTTTAGATAGTTCAAAATCTATAATATTCAAATTTTGCGTGATTGGATTCTTAATCAGAGCATCGATCATTTCGGAATTATGTCTATCCCATAATGCTGGGTCTGGGTTTATATTCCTAGTGCGCTGGGCCGATTCAGAAAGATTTTCTGTAGAGAGGTAAACCATCCTACCATCAACTTCCTCTTCCTCAAGCGGAATCGGTATTTTCGATGTTGTGGAAGATTTGGGTGAAAGATCAATCGGTTTTTGGTAAGAGCTGGCACTGGAGCTGGGATCTAAAGTATAGGTATTCAATTAAAAACTGAAACATGAAACTAACTATAAACCTATAAAAGTGCTTCTGGTAGATACCTTCAACTTCCATGAGTGGGCCTTTTGCAGCTGATGGCACGGTCACGAGTTCATTTTCATTGTCTATTTTAATAAAAAATGTTTGTAGCTTCGGTACATTTTGCAGAACTTTTTCTTGCTTTATTTTCTTGTCTTTGTTTAATTTTCGCCTTTGAGAACCACTAAGTTTTTTAGAACTATTTGTTTCCGAAAATCAGCGCTTATCGCTTATTTATTATTTCCACGCCTCGACTGTCGGACTAGCTTCAAAACTCTGACCGGGTTGTATATTCGTATGTCACACACAAGATCGCAACTTCGGTTGCGTTTAAATTTATGGATTTATCCTGCACACCATATTGAAATCAAATTACATAAAAATATAAATATACTAAATACTTTTTATTATTATTTTCAAACATTTTGTTCATTTTTATTTCATTTATAATTTAAATATTAAAAACAGTAAATGGCACTATAATATCCACTGAATATATTTCCCTAATTAATATAAAATATGTCTTTCATAAAATTATTGCCAACATTTATTATTAATGTTTCGTGATTGAGATGTCGTGTGCTGTTTAAAAGAATATTTCGGCATAGTTCGGTTAAGTCCCAAGCAGTGATCTTGTCTGTCAAATATGCGACCGGAATCGGGATTCCGGGAAAAAACATAAAATCTATTTATAGTCACAAGTGGTTAGGCGACACGTGCGTCGGGCGGGGCGGTCAGTGAAGTGGATGCTGCATGCCATCTGAATCAAAAAAATTACAATATGCATTTTTCCAAATCATGAAATCGTTCCCTTTCCTTTCAGTACTTGGGAATAATGTTTTAATTTTTAATTTCGTCTCGATTGGCACCCCCTTCTGCTGGGGCGCCGAAGGCTGCAGCCTACTTAGCCTACTGGCTAATCCAGTTCTGAATTAAAATATCCAACATTACTATTCATAGTAATTAGTAGGTATAAGATTTCTATGCATTTGCATGTTTTTTTCTGCTTATAGCAAACATATGCAGAGTTATATTTCTACATGTTTAAGCCACATAATGAATCACATATGTCAATTTGAAAGTGCATATAAATGCATATTTAGGTGATTTTTATAAATGCATCCATATTTTAGCATTTTTGAACGATAGTGAATATTTTACCACTTTTTGAGCGTTTTACATGCTTTAATTATGAAATTTCTAATATTTTTTAAATAACTGTAGTATTTTAGACAAGGGCGGTTTAGTTGAATCTAGGAGAAACCCATAATCTAAGTCTATTGTTAAATACTAGGCTTTAAAATATTTTACTGCTTTAACCATCTATGTACTTGTTAATATTTTCTAAGAAACAAAAAGTTTCAACTAAAATTTAAATACTTACATCCTGCGGTATTATGATAAATAGGTATTAGGAAATTCCAAAGACCCTTTGACAACTTACTGCTCGTAGAAAAATTTACTTGCACTTTTGTTTACTAATCTTTCAAATAAGAGAGTTCAGAACGGTTCAGATAAGGTGTTGTATTGTACAGTGTGCGACGATAAAGTAAATGCAACAAATCGAATTCAAGTTACACAACATCTCAACACGGTTGGACATCAAAAGTGCATATATTTCTTAAAAATCTCTAATAAACGCATATTTAATGATATTTAAATGCATATTTAAGTGCATATTTCACGGTGTTATACTGCATAAATGCATGCATATTTCAGTATTTTTAAGTGCATATAAATCCTATACCTAGTAATTAGGTAGATACGTGAATTGATAACTGTTAATATGTAACAATGAAACACACTGTATTATAGACAACCTATGTTACATGTACGTTATAGGATATGTATTTGTACCTTTATAAGATGGCCGCGTTGTTGTTTGTTGTTACACATGTTAAATGTATTCTTGTTCTGTGTATAATAAAACTACTAATTATTAACAGTGCTACGTTTTCTGTGTTCACTTCCACACTCAATCTAGCAGGTTAAGGAGCCCAGGCATCAGAAATTGAACTAGAAACGTGGATTCTGGAAGTTTTATGGTTAAAAGTTAAAACGAGGTTAGTAGGCACAAAGGAATCAAGCATGGCAATGGTAAATGAAGAAAAATGCCGCATACCTTTGTTCGACGGAAGCAATTTTGATAATTGGAGGTTTCGTGTGCGAATGGTTATGGAAGTAAAGAATTGTGTGGGGTGCTTAGAAGGACTTGAGGATTGTTATAAAATACAACCAACAGATGATGCTGCTACGAAGACTACAAAAGAAAAGAAAATTGAAGAATTTACGAAAAAAGACCGTAAGTGTAAATTGATAATCACACAGTCAGTTGCAGATAGTCATCTGGAATATATTAAAGATCAAAATACCGCTCAGGGAATGTGGACAGCCTTAACAAACACATTTGAAAGGAAAGGAATTGCTAATCAGTTGATTTTAAGGAAACAGTTATTGCAATTAAAAATGGAAGAAGGAAGCTCGTTAAATCAACACCTACTTGCATTCGATAAAATAGTTAGAAGCTTGAAGGCATGTGGCGCCAATTTGGAAGAAATCGACATAGTGTGTCATCTACTGCTATCCCTCCCAAAAAGTTATGAAATAATTGTCACAGCGATGGAAACTTTAAATGCTAATAACTTAACGATAAACTATGTTAAAGGAAAGCTACTTGACGAGGAAACCAAACAACGCTCGAAATCTAACAGGCCCGTTGAAGATAATACTGCATTTACAGGAAAGGCAAATTTATCGACCCATTATAAAAAGGGTTGGAACCAACGCAAACAACAGTTTAACTCTAACAAAGATGGGAATTCATCGCAGAACTTTCCATTTAAGTGCTATGGATGTGGGCAAATTGGTCACAAACGAAGCGAATGTAAAAATCAAGACAAACAGTCTAGAAATAAATTTGCAGCAAAAAATAATGGAAGAGCAAATAGCATTACTTACATGAGCATCATGACGAAGTAGCTTTTATTGTGGAATCGGAACCAAACGATGCAAAAAGTTCCATAAATTGGTTCTTGAATTCTGGAGCCACGGATCACATGACTAACAAAGAAGAAAATTTCTATGAAATGTGGGAATTGCCAAATTGTATAAAAATTTCTGTAGCAAAGAGTAGTGAAACAATTACAGCATGTAAAGCTGGTAATATACAAGGTTGGGTAAAGGTAAATGGAAGGGTGCAAAAGTGTACGGTTACGAATGTACTATACGTTCCCGAGTCTAAGTATAACCTACTATCAGTTCGACGCTTGGAAATGGCTGGGTTAAAAGTAGTTTTTGAAAACAATGAAGCAAGAATTCAAAAGGGAAATAAGGTGGTGAGCATTGCTAAGAGGAAGTATTAACTCTACGAAATGGAACTGCTCATCAAAGCCACTGGAAGAGAAGCAAATCTGTCAATTGAAGAAAGGACTGAGTTATGGCACCAGCGATTTGGACGTATAGGGAATGAAGCATTGCAAAAACTAAGTAACTTTGAGATTGTTTCAGGTATTGACAAGTTAAATGTTAGGAATGCTGAAAAATGTGAAACTTGCATACAGTGTGTCCCAGATCGAGTGGGATTGCATGGGTAACTTTCTTATTATTGAAGCTGGAGATTTGGTTAAATTGGCAATGTTTTGCAGTTTTATATGTTGATTTAAAATCTGTTTGAAAAAGTTCAAAATGTCGATCCCGTCAGAAGTTATTTAAAGAAAACTAAAAACTGTCATTTTCTTGTATGTCAAATATCTTCGTAAGTATAAGAGATATGAAAACAAGTTTCATATGAAAGTCACTGTTTTCGATAAAACCAATTTAAAATTGATGTCGAACAAAAATTCAAGATGGCTGCTTTTGAGGTACTCGTATCAACTTCCTTAAGGGTGCGATATTCGCAACAAAGAAGTACCCTTAGAAAAGGATAAACAAAAACTAGTAAACGAGTGGTGGTATCTGTATATTTTTCTAAATAATAGCCAGTTTACTAGTTTTGGTTTGCATACGTGGTTATTTACATCTGTGCCTATTTCACATTGCTTTTACTATACAAGAGATTTTACGACGTCACGACGTGAAGACATTCAGTAGTGGGTTTACGGTTTACATACCCTAAACCCCAGGGTTCAAGTTGAGCAGGTATACGTCAGGTCAGTCAGAGTCACCATTCCTGGATTTTAAATATCCTTCTTGTTTTTCTTCTGAAGATTTGAAAAAAATTGAGTGTTTTGTTTTACAGCTAAATTGAAAAAGTATTTATTATCGTTTAGCATTACAGTGCAAGCCAGAAAAAAATAAAAAGTCTTACAGCAAAACGTCCAAAATAATATAATAATATAAAACTGCAACTACTATTGAGTAGTGAATTAATGAAAAGATAAAAAAAAAACGATTATTTTTTAAGATGTTTTCTAAATATTAAAATACTATCGATACAAATCCAACGGTTAGTAAGTAATAATCCTAGAAAATAACTCAAGACATTAATAACAATCATTTTTTGAAATATTTTTAAACTAGTATTTTGGATCAAATTTTAATGAAAATTTTTAATATTATTGTCACCAACTTTATTGTTGCTTGCGGGCTGACTAAAATTTATTTTTTCTTTGTTTCTCTTTTACCCGCTTATACAGTTACAGTGTTGATGGGAAAAATAAATTCTGAGCTGGTTGATTTTACTAATGCGCTGTATAACTGTTGGAATAAGTATTGAGTTTTGAGAGGAAATTAATTTTGTTCACAGATGATTTGGACAAAAAATCATTAACACATTTTACTCAGTTGAAATATTATCAACAAAATAATAATAACATCGACTTTGAATATTTTGAAAAATGTTTGAAAAATAGTCAAAATTCATTTGCTGCTCGTTTTCATGATTTCAGAAAATACAGAACCACCGTATTATTTTTAAGTGATCGAATTAATATTGATTTTCACGACCTGTATTTTACAAATTTTCCTGCAAGTTATTAGAGTAGAATAAATGTTGAATAAAAGATATGTTTTCCTGTAATTTCGTATTTAGTGTTCTATAATTTTGTAAAATAATTGTTGTTGATTATATGGCTCATAATGGTTTAAATAAAAATTATATTTATCATCTATTTGGCTCTTCCCTTAATTAAGGTTGCCGACCTCTGGTATAGGGTAACAAATGCGAAACTTGTACAAACTTACTACATAGTTTGTTTAGGCTATGAGACCAATAAAAACGCCATTTAAAAGTGTAGGACAGCCTGGTGAAGGGCTTACCTACTGTCCCTTCTCAAAATTAACCATTGTCTGCTTTCAAGATGTTGAAATTTACAGTTAGGTTTGCCCGAACATAGTTTAGAAATGTTCCTTAAAAACTGTTTGATATTTTTACGTTTTAATATGCTGTGATTATGGCCAAACATCATAAAATATTGAAATTTATCTAGCTAAAATATCGAACGTCAATAATGCTATAATGCAGGAGGATAACACTAACAGTAAAATTCTTCGTTTGTTTTACAAATGATCGCTCAGCTGTATGATGCACCCAAAGGTCCCAAAGACAAGTACCTGCTCTAAACGGGAAGGAAGAGCAGAATATCTAAACATTCACTGTCTCACACAGGCTATCTTTTTCTCTTGATTTGACTACCATCTACGAGCCGATCACTGTATTAAAAATTTAAATATTAGGGTAGGAGCTGTTAGATATTGGTTTGTATCTGCGATTAATACACATGACAGATAGAATTTCTGGCGTTTTTAGAAATTCCGCAGTTTCATTAAATCAACTGTATAAATTTCCACCACCATGTTTTAAACTTTTGTCAATATGCCAAGGATTGTCGTGAATATAATATTATTATGTATTATATTACCTTTTGCATTATTATGATAAGATAAAGGTGACTGAAAAATACGTCTTTTTCAGTAATTAATATTTCATTTTCAGTACACTCTGTTTCATTAAAAAAATATGTCATTACAATCCTTAAAGTTCGTAGATTTTAAAGGTAACTTTGTTTTTCTTCTAAGTAAAACCGTCGAAACAAAACTGCAAAATCTATTCAGGCATGTTTCACATATACAAAATGCGTCTAAAATCCCACCCTTAAGTTAAATGGACCCCATATTGGATTTTTTGGTTACTGAATAGAATTTTTTATTCTCTTTTCAACGATGTAAGATAACGTATGATTGAATAAAAAATATCAGTAAAATTAATTGTTTTTACATTTTAATCAAGTAGGCTTACATGGATCCAAACAAAATTAGGTCAAGTTTATTTTATAAAACATTTGTATGTAATTCCTATAATACTTAGTAACATGTTAATTCAGTACTAAGTACTAAGTACTTGAACCACAAAAAACATCCTGACATTACTTTTTAAATGTATAATCAAGTAGGTAAGTAGCTATGGTGAAAAACAATAACAAAGTTTATCACAATCTGTCAAAAAGCAGGTACTTAAGCTAATTTTGTTTGGATCCATGTAAGCCTACTTGATTAAAATGTAAAAACAATTAATTTTACTGGTATTTTTTATTCAATAATAAGTTATCTTACATTGTTGAAAAGAGAATAAAAAATTCTATTCAGTAACCAAAAAATCCAATATGGCGTCCATTTAACTTAAGGAAGTTGATAGATGGGAAATCACCTATTGACTGCAAATGGATTTATAAAAGAAAAATCGATAGCAAAGGAAAAAATAAGACATAAAGCACGAGTAGTAGCAAAAGGTTTCCAACAAGAATTTGGAATAGATTATGAAGAAATCTATGCACCCGTTGCTAGGCTTACAACTATTAGAACCCTGTTAGCTGTTGCAAATGAATTTGACATGCATCTACATCAAATGGACGTAAAAACTGCGTTCTTGAACGGTGTGTTAAAGGAAGATATTTACATGAAGCAACCTAAAGGTTCGGTCAGTGATAAAAATTTGGTATGCAAATTAAATAAAAGTCTGTATGGCTTGAAACAAAGCCCAAGAGAGTGGAATACTGTATTCGACGATTTCATACGAAGTCTAAATTTTAAACAATGCAAAGCAGATTGGTGTCTTTACATAAAGAATGATGTAAGTGAAGTAATGTACCTACTTCTGTATGTCGACAATATACTAATTGCATGTAAAAACCTAGGAGAAATTATGAAGGTAAAAGCGCAACTTCTAGATCGCTTTGAAATGGAAGATCTAGGTAAACTACAAACATTTTTAGGTCTAAAAATTGAAAGAAATCAAGAGAAGGGAATATTAACTATCAGCCAGGAACACTACCTAGAAAAGGTACTGCAGAAGTATGGAATGCAAGAATGCAAATCTGTATATGTACCCACTAATGAACAGATTGCTGATATATTCGCAAAAGGTTTAACTATACAAAAGTTTGAAAAATTTAGATGTATGTTAGGATTAGAATAAAAAAAAACAATGTATAATTGGTATTTCATTGAAGGGGGGTGTTAAGGGGGGGTTTTAGTAGCATGTTTACGCGCTGAAAATTGTGTAATTTTAAAATAACGGTACGGTTAAATAATGACAGTTGAAAAGAAGGACGAGTATGAATTAAAATTTTTAGACCTTTCCTTCATACGCTACAAGGCCAGAACGACCAATTTTAATATAGTAATTAAATTATGGCCTATTATGAAAAACTTACGAAAAGGGACTTGCACAAGACATTGATCAACAATGTATTGATTTTCGCATGTAGCGGGGTAGGTTTCAATATTACCTTCCTATGCATGTATCGACCCTTTTGCAAATTTGTATAATTTTGGCGTGATCTTTATTTAACTTTAGAAAAAATTGCGTATAAATTTTTAAAAACTGATTAAAGATAGGCAACCCAACATTCACCGACTCTGTCAATGTCACTGTCAATGTTTACAAAGAGGTTTAAGAGATTAAAAATCGGTATTCGCAAATACTTATACTGAATTTTGAAGTTTTGTTAGGTAGAAGCCGGTAGAAGCAATACTAGAAGATCCAATCCTTTCTTGGCTGGTTTTAAGTCAGGCAACCCAAAATACTTAAAAACGAAAAATATTTTAACTAAAACCCACCCTTAATATGTAACAATGAAACACACTGTATTATAGGCAACCTATGTTACATGTACGTGATAGGATATGTGAGTCCCTTATTTCCAAAACCGGGTAAATCCATTTTTCAGGAGAGACAAAAAATCACAGGACGATGTCGGAGTAAAATTTCAAAAATGTGGCTGCATCAAAAAATTTCAAAAAATACGTGTATCAAATAACATTAAGCACAAAAAAAAACTTTTTAAACTGAAGCCTGTATTAACAAAATTTCAATGGATTTACCCGGATTTGGAAGTAAACTAGAGTATTTAGTGTTGTTTCTCCTTACAATAGCGTTATTACAAAGAAAAACTATGGAACCTTAATTGTATTTTTATTTCAATGCATAAACATTACAAAAAAAAACAAAATAAGAAACTATTAATATTAAAAAAAAAACTGCAATCAATATTTTGTTCTTTTTGTATGCGTACGGATTTAGTCGTTTTTGTTTGCAAAGTCATTTTCAAAGTTGTGATTCTACTTGGATGTAGCCGAGTTTGCTCACACATTGTTGATTCATGGATTTAGACCGTTTTGAAATAAAATTCACGGGGTACTTGCCCGGTTTTGTAAGTAAACCTAATTTTTAGCTCCGTTTTAGACAGGCTTTGGACGATTTTGGAACTTTCATTTTGCGGGCAATCGACTGAAACGCTCTTTAGCTACAAGATGGCACCTCTAACTCATTTTGCTCAAAAATGGATTTACCCGGTTTTGGAAATAGGGGACTCATGTATTTGTACCTTTATAAGATGGCCGCGTTGTTGTTACACATGTTAAATGTATTCTTGTTCTGTGTATAATAAAACTACTAATTATTAACAGTGCTAGTTTTCTGTGTTCACTTCCACACTCAATCTAAAAATAACTGACAGAAAATAAAATTTATTTTGGCATAAAGAAATTTCAAATTTGATCTGCTTTTTTTGAATGAAATGGAAATTGTTTATTGCAGTTTTTAAGCTACCTATTTCTTTCTTAAACAAGCAACAAATTCAAGTAAAGTACTATCAAATTAAGGCGCCTCCGGACTGCTGATAGAAATCAGTGTTGCGCCTATGTCGAATTAAAATAGGCAACCCTACTTACATAAGTACGGTGTGTATCCAAGGACCACGGAGAATAAAGACAGGAGGCTGCACTGCCCGACAAAACTTGTGCCAATGTTTGTCGCCGCAATTTGCGACAAGGATAGTAGATTAATGTCTACGAATGCACGGCGAGCATACGAGAAACGCACTTAAAATTAATAAAACACTGATTGTATTGCATTTGTGAGTAATATATTTAGGTTTCTTTTGTAGAGTGGTATTTATAGATTTATACTACAATATAAAAATACAAGAATCCGTTCGGGAAATTTGATTAATAGGTCTGCAATTGAAGGCATGTGCACGAACTAATCTCCACAGTTTTTCTGTTACACGAAAGTCAAAAATTGTGTAAAATAGCATCAATCGATGCAGTATCTTTTTCTCTACAAAAACTTTAATTGCACTGTTGGTCTAAAATAATTAGGGAAGCAGATATTTACATATTAAAAATTTACCATTGGAATTCATATCACTCGTGAAGCAACAAACATCCGTAGTAGGTAATTCTTCGTAAATCGTCGGTTTCTTTTTGGGTAAACAAACAATTGCAAGACCTCCTGAGTTTTTACAACTAGTAACTTCTTATATCCACCGGGATCAAGAAATTCGTAATCTAGTCGTTGAACTTTGTCACAAAGTAAAATAAGGCAGGAGTGCATATTCGACCAGTTTAAGTTAGCCCTTCTATGTCACCGTAGTAAGGTAGAAATAAACGTGTCCACAATTTTTAAAGTGTTAAAATTAGTAAGAATTCAAAATAAACATTATTTAGTGATTTAGTTGAAAAAAATGGGTAAAACGTGTTTTGTACCCAATTGCAAAACGGGTTATCGAAGCAATAAAGATGTGAAAAGGTATAAAGTTTTGATCTGTAGACCAAGTAACCTCTGTAGATGGTCAAAACAGCCAGGAGTTTTATTGTTTCTGTTACTAATCCTTCTCTTTTTAATATGAGAAGTGTTAAAATGACACACATCTGTCAATCATTTTAAGCCGATTATATGTGATATTTGGGTTGCATACATGCTCCAAAGTTTTCTCACTAAAATATGTTGAAACTCGACCTTTTAAAAACTTTCTCTACAAATTGTAGTCGTAAAACAAAATTTGTAACTTTTCTAAGGTCTTCAATCTATCCATAATTTCAATCAAATTTGTCCTACAAGAGCCTTTTTTTGATTTTTTGTTTTGTTTTTGATATAAAAAGGACGACGTAAAATCTAATTAAATTAAATATACGCTTATCAAAATTCTAAAATAAAAAAAAGGCTTTGTAGGACAAATTCTATTGCAGTTATTTATACATTTTCATATCAGGAATTGCTTCAAATTAATTTTTCTACTCCTACTATTGAAAGTTGATCTTTCCACATGATTTTTAATGCTGAAAGCAATTGTTTGTCGAAACTGTGCGACAAAATCCAAAAGTGTGTTGCAAAGTACTTTGCAACACACTTTCAAAATGGCGCCGGTTAACTGTATGGTTTGTTTATATTTGTGATATGTTTATTTTCATAGCAACGGACTTATTTCCATAGTGACCATAGTTTTCATGAGCATACTTAATATTCCACAAAAATTATAAAATTTGTTTTAAAATATTAAATAGTGAATTAAATGTCTTTCTTCTGTAGGAGTAGAAAAAATAGTGTGTAATAACACTTGTTGAAAGTGTTTTGCAAAACTCAAATGAATGCAGCCTTCGACTTCGTCTCAGGCTGCAACCTTCATTTTCGTTCTGCAAAACTGTACTTTCAACACTTGTTATACAAATTACTATTTTGAGCCCGTAGTTTGTATAGAAAGTTTACCGGAATATGCGTTAACGTTAGCCACTTGTCCAAGCAGTCCGGAGGCGCCTTAAGCGCGTTTTCTTTGTCTTTCGATTGATACCACTACCAATCCTATCAACTCAAACGGGGAGCAGGAATGCAGGAATCTGCATATATACGATTTCTCATGCTATTTCCCTATGTTCGCCCCTTAAATCAAGCACCCGGTATATGAAGAATAGGTAGCGTGAAGCTTCGCATGGTGTATGAGTAATTTTTACGAGTATGAAAAATACTCGCAGCGTTTGCTGTATATAATTTACCCTTTTGTGGTGTACTGCGCTTGCGGTATTTGCGCATACTTCCTCCATCCTCCATTACACTATTACACATTGTTGATTATTCTAGCATTGTGGTGAGAAGATTGTGTTTAATATATTTTGGTTTTCTTTGTTATATTGATGCTAATGGATTGATACCTACACAAGCTAAAAGAATCTAGTGTTAGAAAAATGTAAAACTTCAACACTTTGTTTTACAAATTTGTGAGTGTAGCAACAATAATCTGTTACCTGTTCATATTGAAGGACATGCGAGTACACTCTGTAACCTCTTATGGTAAGCTTTAAATTACTTATAGTAACATATTACAAAGTAAAAACTGGGTAATTATTGAATATCCTTTGATGGATTGAATTTCTTGGGAATCGGCTGCTACATTTCAGCTACCTACCGTCTACCGTATTTGACAACGTTCTGACCGAGGCGTTCTTTGCAGATTATAAGTTGAGGAAGATCAGTTGCTATATATACCAAGTACAATTATTTTACTCGATAAAAAACATATTCTTCGTATTCTGTAACGCCACATTTGTATTCTATGCAAAAGATAGATCTGACGGAAGCAGACTTGAAAAAATGCGATTAGGGCATGTCAAAGGCTATGCAATAATTACTTCTACAGTTCATATTTATGAATCATTTTATGTATATTAAGTAATTGTTGGTAATCATAAAGTGCCGCTTTGCTATAATAGCTAGTTTTTTGAAAATCGGTTGACAATGTTTCCGAACATGCACCTCACGTTAATTTATTGTAATATCTTGTTTTTGCTTCTGCTGTTTCAATATTTCCTGGTAGTACAACTCTATAGCTGATTATTGAATGCCTGTCAGTGTATCCGTATCATCTTACTGTTCGGTGTTGAGGCTGGGCAATTAGCAGATGTGTCTTTTTGCGGGTGCAATTTACAACCTGGCTCGCTTATGCAGTACTAATGTATAATGTATAGAAGCAAAATAACAAGACATTATACACTTCTCATTAGGTATTGTATTAATCTCAAATTTCTTATTAAAAATATAGTAGTGGTAGTTTTTACTTATTATTTATTATCTACGCTTACAAACATAGGCCTTTAGGCCCTTAGCGTTTATTTAGAATCTTTTTCCATTCTTTTCGGTTCATTACTTTCTGTTTCCAGTCTTTTATTTCCTTTTCCTTTAGGTCCTCCATTATTGCCTCTCCCCATGTCTTCCTCGGTCTACCTCGTTTCCGCACTGCCTCAGCCTTCTTCCAAGCAATGTTTTTTACCACCCTCGTATTTTCCATCCTTTTCAAATGTCCCAGTCATTGCAGTCTGCGTATTTTTACGTTTTCTGTAATTGGTGTTTCTTTATATATTTCGTATAGTTCAGCGTTTGTTCTTCTCTCCCATCCCTCTTCTGTCTTTTTACCACCTAGTATTCGTCTTTCCCACACTTCTATTTTATATTGATCACTTTTCTTTAGGATCCATGTTTCACTCCCGTAAAGCATAGAGGGTTTGATTACGGTGTTATATATACGCACTTTATATTTTTTGATTTTAATAAATTAGTCAAGGCACCTACACATTTGTTGCCCCTTGCCATTCTTCTTTCTATTTCTGTGGACTCGTGACACTTGGTATTTATTAAAACACCTAAGTATACAAAGTCTTTCACACTATTAAATCTTAGCTCTTCTCCTTGGTTTGTTTGGATTCTTAGATCTGGCTGTTTTTGGTGTTCTTGTGTTGCGTCTATTTTCATAAATTTAGTCTTTTCTTGATTTATCACGAGGCCGTATTCCTTTGCTGCTTGTATTAGTCTTATAGTAATTTGTTTTAAGTGCTTTTCACTTCTTGCTATGAGGGCTACGTCATCGGCGTATGCTATGCATTGGTGTAAATTTATGTGTATGGTACCTTCTCGTTTTATTTTTGCTTCTCGAATGATTTTCTCTAGGACTAAGTTAAATAGTAGCGACGAGAGCGGGTCGCCCTGTCTTAGTCCTGATTTTACGTCGAACTTTTCCGATAGACCGCTCCTCCCTTTTACGTGGTTATTAGTCGCTTTCATAGTCATCCTGACTAGATTTATTAATTTATTTGGTATCTCCCAGTCTGTCATAGCTTTGTATAATTTATTCCTGTTTATACTGTCATACGCCGTCTTGTAATCTATGAATAGGATGAAAAGAGGAATTTTGTGTTCATAACAACTTTGCGTTATTTGTTTTAGTAAGAATATTTGGTCCGTGGTAGCTCTGTTCTTCCTAAAGCCTCCCTGATATTCTCCTAGTTGATTTTCTACATACTGATCGAGTCTTCATTTTATGAGTGTCGATGTTATTTTGTAGACCGTATCTAGCAAAGCGATGCCCCTGTAGTTGCTACATACTAATTTATCCCCTTTCTTAAAGATTGGGAGAATTAGGGCTTTATTCCACTCTGACGGCATTTGCTCCTCTTGCCAAATTTCTGTGATTATACTGTGTAACTTTTGTGTCAGCACTTTCCATCCCTTTTTTATATTTTCTGCGGTTATGTCATTGTATCCAGGGCTCTTGCCATTTCTCATAGCTTGGATTACTTCTTCTACTTCTTTTATTGACGGTGGGTTGCTCTCTTCGGTTTCTTCCGTACTCCTGTTTGTTATTTTCTCTTCCGTTCCACTATCTCCTTCTTGAGTTTGGTTCAGAATCGCAGAAAAATGTTGTCTCCATATTTTTAATTGTTCTTCTTCATTTCCTATTAGGTTCCCTTCTTTGTTTTTGTAGAATAACGGTCTCGTTTTAAAGTCTCCTCTTTCTTCTCTTATGTTCTTGTATGCCTTCTTAGATTCGTTGTTTCTAAGGTTGTCTTCTATTATTTTTAGCTGGTTCTCCTTGTATGCTCTTTTCACGTTTCTACATGTTTGTTTTGCTTTTCTTCTCTGCTCTTGGTATGCTAGATGGTACGTCAATTTATGTTCTTCCGTTTGAGCACGTAGCATTTTTAATCTCAGCTCTTTTCTTTTGTTTATTTCCTCTTTGCATTCCTCATTTATCCATGTTTTTCTTTTTTCCTTCCTCGTCTTGGGGATGTTCTCGGCTGTTGCTGTTTTTATTATCTCTTCTATCCGTCTCCATTTTTGCTCTATTGTATGCGGTTGTGTTTCGTTTGTCTCTTCACATTTTTCTTTTATCGTGTTTTTGTATTTTTCAGCTATTTCTTCATTTTGTAATTTTTGTATGTCGTGTTTTTTGTTTATTCTTTCCTTCGCTTTTGCTCTGTGCTTCACTTCTTTTTTCATATTTATTCCGACTAGGAAGTGGTCAGAATTCATATCCACCCCTCTGTAGGATCTTACATTTGTTATCATATCAAGTGCGAGTATTGCTCCTGTATTAAGACGTGGTCTATTTGGTTTGTATAGGTGTTTTCGGGGCCCATCCACGTTGCTTTGTGTATTTCTTTTCTTTTGAAGGCTGTACTTACTATTTTCATATTATTTTCCATGGCAAGTGTAATCAGTCTGCTTCTGTTATCGTTTGATTCCTTGTGTTTACTTTCTCCTCCTGTGATTTTTTTGTATATTTCTTCTCTTCCTAGCTTTGCGTTCATGTCTCCCATTATCAGTTTTATTTCTCTTCTTGGTAGCTTGTGATATATCTCCTCCAGCTTTTCATAAAACTCTTCCTTCTTTTCGGGTATTTTTACTTCCGTTGGGGCATGTGTATTTATAATTGTTATGTCTTTACCTTTTCCTTTTATTTTAATGTAACACATTCTGTCTGAGATCGAAGCGAAACTCTTAATTAAATTTTTTTGGCTTTTGCTTATTAAAAAGCCAACACCGTATGTTCTTTTGTCACTTCCGCTGGTGAACAGGATGTGGTTTTCGAGCTCTATTGTATCGTTGTGCTTTAGGTGTGTCTCCTGTATTGCCAATATGTCTAGTTTATACTTATTCGCTTCATTCTACAGCATCTTGATTGCTCCTTCCTGGTACACCCCCTGAAGGTTCCATGTTCCTAGTCGTAATTTTTCCTTCTTATGTGTATAATGACTCGATTTTTTTGGGTTAGTTTTTATGTTTAATTGGATTAACTTTTTTTCGATATTCTCGCATATATTCTCTATCTTTGATTTCCGTAACAGTTGTTTTAATATACTTATTGTGTATTTTGTTGTTCTAGTTCTACCGAGATTCGTTTCTATTCTTTCGTTAGCATGTCGGGACCTGTTTATTAATTTTCCAAGTCTTTTTTTGTTGGTTTCTACTTGTTCTACCAGTTGTGATGTAATTGTATTTAATCTCTTTAATTCATTTACACTTTTTTCCCACTCTTTCTGTTTTACGTGCAATTCTTCTATTCTTTTAGCAATTTCTGTAATTTCTTCCATTTCCGTTAAATAGTTCGTTCTTCACCTTAATTTTTACCTTAGTCTTTTCACTGTAATTTCTTAGGTTTTAGTGTTACCTTGCATACGGGTTAGTTTTGTTTTCTGTTGCTCCTTTAAGGATGGTCCAATCCGGGAGTTTTTACTTAACTAATCAATATGTGCATTCCAGTTAAACCTTCTAGTAATCATACTTAGGTTTCTGTTTTTATAATAGTGTATTTAGTTATAATTTCATCGATGATAATTTGATCTTTGCATCTTTTGGAGTGTCTATAGCATCCTGTCTGCTCTTCAGTTAGAATATCGTTGTCTTTCAGATATTGATATATTTTATCTGTGATGACAGATGTCAGTATGTTATATACTGTTGGAAGACACGTTATTGGTCTATACTTAGCAGGATTCAATGTAATGTTGTCTTTTGGTATCAAGTAAGTTTTACCATGGGTTAGAGAAGGTGGAATAGTTTCATTATTATTAACCATTTTATTAAAGCATCTTGCTAAAACTTTCTGCTTATTTGAAAACATTTTAAAGCAGAAGTTATGAATACTGTCAATTCTTCGGGTTTTCCAGCTGTGTGTCTTTCCAATTGCACTTCTTACATCCTTTGTAGTTACAAGCCCAAACACAAATGTATTTGTACCCTAAAGAAATATTTGTTATACAAAACTGTTTAATATGGGAAAATGTATTGTTTGCTAATTAAAAAAAATATTAATTTTTCAAAAACATTGCTCTTACGTACATCTTAAAATTTTAATACTTATGTTTTATTTACAGTAACTTTGTTAAGAATAATTTGTTTTTAATTAATATCAGTACTTGCATATCAAATATTTTCGTACTTCAGAAATACATATCAAATGTATTCGTACTTGTTGCTCTACAAAATGATAGAATGCACTTATCACCAAAAAGTATTGGTTTGGAGAAAAGGGACCTTAGTTTATGAATTTTAAATTAATTTTTCATTTTGTATTGAATGAAGATGATTCGTGGACGAGCATTAAGTCGCGATTTACACGAAGCCATTATCAAATCACGTAAAGATGGAAATTCGTACACTATTATTGCTGCAAATTTTAATTTGGCAAAAAGTACAGTTTAATGTATAATTCGCAAATTTAAAACAACTGGTACGCTTAAGATTTCCGCAAAATCTGGTCGCATCCAAAAAACCACACTACGAGACGACTGAGCGCTACTTAAAATTTTAAAAAGGAATCGGTGTAGTGCTGCAGCGGAATTAAAAACGCTATCAAAAATCAGTTTTATTAAGAACAGTTCAATGTCGGATTAAAGAAATGGGATATAAGTTTTATAAGGCAAAAACACGACCACTTTTAACGGAGGTTTAGAAACGCCGTAGGTTACAATGGACACGATAACATGTACACTGGACTGGGGACCAGTGGAATAAAGCAATATTTAGCGATGAAAGCAAATTTGATATCGCCATTGGGGACACAAGAAGTAGGGTGATTAGAAACAAACATGAAGCTTTTCATCCCGATATCTTGAAAAGAGCCGTCAAGTTTCCAACGGGATTAATGGTACGGAGTTGTACGTCAAGTAAGGGCGTTGGGAATTTATGCTTCATAGATGGGACAGTAAATGCTGTAAAATACCAAGCATCAGCTGCTACTATCAATTGATAAATTACAGGTTGATGAATGATCTTTCAACAAGATGGTGCCAGCTGTCATACTGCTAAGTCAACCACTACACGGCTTGCTGACCACAATATAAAAGTTTTATCATGGTCTTCGTGTAGTCCGAACCTTAGTCCTATCGACAATATATGGGGTATAATGAAAAAGTAGTTGCGGAAACATCGCCCGAGTACTAAAGAAGCTTTAAGAAGAATTATTCAAGAAATATGGAATAATATTACTCCCAGACAATGTCAGGAGTGTAGTGACACCATGCCACAAAGAATACAAAACAGTAATCCGTGCAAAAGAGGACGTAAGCCAGTTTTAAAGCAGAAATACGAATTATTTTGTTGTTAAATTAAATAGTACGAATTCATATGTTTAGCGGTTTATATTATTTTTAATTATTTACTGTGTATATGTTTTGTTTATTAAAAAAGTTGCTGGCACACTTGGATAGCTTAAGATGCAATGTACATTAGGCCGGGCCGAAAAAGGCAAAAAAAAATTATTTTTGGAAATCGCGGTTGGCATAGTAAAAAAAAGTTGTAAGAAGGGTAGACAACTAAGCTGATTTTTTTGCAAAATTAAAAAAAAATTTTTAGCCGCGCCCCAGGGGAGTTAAAAAAAATTTTTTTTCAATGTCACATTTTGGATCTGGCATAGCAAAAAACTAATGGATATCTGCTCACTTATTACAAAAAAAAAATTTGGTTAATATATTTTAATGTTTAGCCGCGCCCCAGGGCAATTAAGGTTTAAAAATGCAGCTCTTCGCTTGAAAAAATTGTGATTTATTTAAATCGCGCACCAAAAATATATTTCTTATCATCATTTAGTCAACCCACAACTCACCACGGTGAGATGGCTGCATGTCGAGTTGCACCCTGCCTCCCTCCCTTAAATGTTATCAATTATTAGATGTCTTCACTTTTTTATGATTGTAGTACTGTTTTCTATTTTCAAACGAAGGTAAATTTTGTCTTGCCTCTGCTCTAATTCTTATGAAACCGTCTCTTCAAGAGTGACCACAAACTTTGCTGGACGCTTCTGTTATAATCTTTACACATCGTCCAACAGCTTGGGTGTGACATGGTAATTTTCTAATATTAATAAAGGATTTATTTTCAGCAACAAATGTTCACTTTTGATGATATTCATTGTTAGTGGGGCTCTGTAATATAGCATTCGCTCCAATCTATTAATTCGGTATAATCTTTGGCATTCCAATTATTAAATAAATTATAGCGGGTATTTTAAATATTCGTAGTTTTGCTGGTGGTTGATTTCTAGCCTTTAATATGCGTCTTAAGCCAAGTTCCCTAATATGACTTCTCTCATCGGCAATCATAGCTACCAAAATATTTTCCGGGTGGGCAAAATATGCGTTAGTTGTAATTACTTTATCGATAATTGTTCTTACTTCTTTGGGAAGGTCTTTTGACTCACTATTGGTTTTCCATAAATGTACGGAGCCATGTTCAATTGAAGATTGCGTTTTTGGACTCATAGAAATCAACCACCAGCAAAACTACGAATATTTAAAATACCCGCTATAAATTAGAATGCCAAAGATTATACCGAATTATAGATTGGAGCGAATGCTATATCACAGAGCCCCCACTAACAATAAATATCAAAAGTGAACATTTGTTGTCAGCTATTGAAAATAAATCCTTTGTTAATATTAGAAAATTACCATGTCACACCCAAGCTGTTGAACGATGTGTAAAAAGATTATAACAGAAGCGTCCAGCAAAGTTTGCGGTCACTCTTCAAGAGACGGTTTTATAAGAATTAGAGTAGAGGCACAGAGCATATTAATCTGCTCTCTGGTAGAGGTAAGACAAAATTTACCTTCGTCTGAAAATAAAAAATTGTACAACAATGATAAAAAAGTGAAGACATCCAATTATTGATAACATTTAAGGGAGGGAGGGAGGGTGCGACTCGATATGCAGCCACCTCCCCGTAGTGAATTGTGGGTTGACTAAATGATGATAAGAAATATATTTTTGGTGCGCGATTTAAATAAATCACAATTTTTTCAAGCGAAGAGCTGCATTTTTAAACCTTAATTGCCCTGGGGCGCGGCTAAACATTAAAATATATTAACCAAATTTTTTTTTTTGTAATAAGTGAGCAGATATCCATTAGTTTTTTGCTATGCCAGATCCAAAATGTGACATTGAAAAAAAATTTTTTTTAACTCCCCTGGGGCGCGGCTAAAAATTTTTTTTTAATTTTGAAAAAAAATCAGCTTAGTTGTCTACCCATCTTACAACTTTTTTTTACTATGCCAATCGAGATTTCCAAAAATAATTTTTTCGGCCCGGCCTAATGTACATACAGAAAATTGCTTTTTACAAGTTTTTTTAAAGATTATTATTATATTTGAAGTCTTCTTCCAATTGTTATTATACGATTAAGGTACAAATACATATGTGTTGGGGCTCATATAACCGTTTCTTCCATGTTGTTAATGTTTGCAAATCTTTCTTTTTCTTCTGTTATCTAGACAGACTTGGGGATACCTGAAAGACCGGGTGTGGTACCCCACTATAGGAAGAAGTAAACACTTTGGTGTATGCTTTTAAATTCTGCTCTAATTTTACAAATTCTTTACATAACATCTAAGTGTCACTATCAGTAAATCTCTATCATAACTTGTAATTCAGATAATGTGATCACAAACAATATTACTAATTCTTCGGTCTCCACATTCCGTCCATTTTTTTCAGCTTCAGTGGTTTAACCTTATCCTTCTTCTTGGGATTCCTCTTCTTGATATATGGGGGCTTCATCTTGTGCTGGTTCCTGCTGTAGTCCTGGAGCGATCCCGATGTTTGCCTTGGTAGAGGTATGGGTTTTGGTAATTTTTTGAGATGCGAAACGTGGCGTTTCATTGGTTTGCAGTCTCTTAGTAGCGTTGCTTCGCTATCTTGTAGGCTTACGACTTCATATTCGATGTTGCCAAATTTTGGTGTGAGTTTATGAGGAGTTATTGAGTTTTTCACAATTACTTTATCCCCTGGTTGTATCTCAAGGACTTTGGATCTTCATTTCTTGTCTTCCCTTTCTTTACCTTTTTGTTTATTTATTATGTCCATATCGCGTGCTAGTGAGGGTATTTTATCTCTGATATTTCTATTGAACAACAACTCTGAAGGAGATCGTCGTGTCGTTCCGTGAGGAGTGACATTATACATTAGTATAAATTTTTGTAGTTCAGTGACGTAATCAGAATTGTTTGCATGGCAAATTTGTAATTGCTTCAAAATAGCCTAATTCATATTTTCCATTTCGCCGTTTGCTTGGGGCCAATATGGTGGGGTGTGAATCAGTTCAATATTATTGTCGTTGCAAAATGTCTTGAATTCTAGGCTAACAAATTGTCTTCCATTATCGGATCTTATGGATTTTGAATTCTTAGACGTTTCTCTGAGTTTCTTTTTACATTAATCTGGGGATCTATGGTGGGGGTCTCGGTGAGCGAGTGGTCGCTCCGCTTACCCGCCGAGGTCACAGTGAGATCGGTCTGCTCGGGCTGTGGGTTCAACTCGCGGGGATGGCACGGTCCACAGAAATACCGCAGCAATTTGGTTTCAGCCGACAATTTAATAATTTTCAAGAAGTAGAAAACACATGCCGAGAATTCTTTGCCTCCAAACCACCAGAGTGGTATTAACATCAAATTCAGCTCCTGGCCGAAAAATGGACGCATGTTATTCAAATAAAATAACTTGACCATGGGTTGTCAACTCTAAGTGAAACGGGAAATAAATATTTTTGTCAGTGGCTTTCCATGAATTGTTGTTGATTTTCGTGACTGCTTCAGATATTTCGCGGTCAGTTTTGCTCTCATTAATAATTTGGGAAATGTGTATAGCTTTAGGTGCATTTTGCTCCAACAAATTGTTGACGTGTCTCTCTCGTTCTCTGTCGAATGAGCACTCATTATTTATTGTACACAGTCTTGAAACTGAACCAGCTATATTAAGTTTACTGGCTTGATAAACAATTTTGAATTTGTACGATTGTAGTCGCAGTACCCATTTTTCTGTTCGTGCTGGAAGTTTAGAAGTTAGCTTAAAAATAACCTCTAAGGGTTTATGGTCTGTAACTAATTCGGATTCTATCCCTGCTAAATACTAATAAAATCTCTCAACAGCCCATACCAGTGCCAGACTTTCTTTTTCTGTTTGGGAATATCTTCGTTCTATGTTGGAAAGACTTACTGGCAAAGGAAATAATATGTGGTGTCTCAGTGTCATCAAATTGTAAAAGAACAGCACCTAATGCTACGGGACTCGCATCAGCTATCAATCGGGTTTTTAGATTGATATCAAAATATGTTAATGTTGGAAGTTTAGATAATGTCCGTTTTAAATGATCGAAGCTTTGTTGATATTTTATTTTTATCCTAAATACTTTGAACATAATATACTTTCTTGTTTGCTGAGATTTTTATTCTGTAGGTACTGCTATCAAAACCTAGGTTGCTTGCAATAAAATTAAATTATATTTAAAGTTTAGTTTCTTGCTAACATGATATATTTATGGTCCAGGATAACATTAAAGTAGCTCATTTAAATATAAGGTCATTGTTACCAAAAATTAATGATCTAGAATTGTTCATTAATGAACATAAAATTGATATACTGACACTTTCTGAAACATGGCTTAATGATAACATTTTAAACGATTTCATATACAGGCTGTTTGATAAAAAACGGAGCAAGCCGTAGCACTCTTATTTATTAACTGATTTTAATAAAAAAAGTGTTTGGTCGAATAACTCATAAAAATCTACATTTTGCCGTAAAAAAATTTTTTTTTCGGCCTCATTGGTTAAGCGTGGTGACGTCATGATGAATTTTTTAAATTACACCCTATATATGTTTTTAGATATTCTCATAGAGAATTTTTTTCTCTTTTCAACCGTGTAAATATTTCATATGGTTGCATAATAAAACTTTCGAGTTAAAGACAAAAAACCAATACAAGACTGAAACATTACGAACTTGTGTCATGTCCGTCAATTCGTCAGAATCCATTTTCTAATGGTTTTTCAGAGGAAATGCAACAACGCTGATTAAAAACACAAAGAAAACACTTGATACTTCAGTAACGTTTAGGGCGACCGTTTTTTGTTTCAAGTTATTTTAATTTAAGGGCCTACTGGCTTGTATTGGTATTTTGTCTTTAACTCGAAAGTTTTATTATGCAACCATATGAAATATTTACACGGTTGAAAAGAGAAAAAAATTCTCTATGAGAATATCTAAAAAAATATATAGAGTGTAATTTAAAAAATTCATCATGACGTCACCACGCTTAACCAATGAGGCCGAAAAAAAATTTTTTTTACGGCAAAATGTAGATTTTTATGAGTTATTCGACCAAACATTTTTTTTATTACAATCAGTTAATAAATAAGAGTGCTACGGCTGGCTCCGTTTTTTATCAAACAGCCTGTATATTAGGGGTTACAAAATATTGAACAAATTTGGATCATTGTATCTACACCCAAAATAATAGTATATTTTACAACAAGACATGAAAATGACGTTTTTTTCGTGAGATGAGAAGTTGCCCACGAGCTGCGTTAGCAGCGAGTAGGGCAATCACGAACGAAAAAAACGTATTTCATGTCGAGTAGTAAATGCTATTTTTTCTACGACATTTTAATTATCTGTTTGAAATAAGTTTTAATTCGACTTAATTCAAACCGAATTGTGTCAATGCAAATTATTAATTGTTTGTTTAATCGGTTCCATAGTAACACACGCATTTTTTTATTTTGTTGCCATAGATTTGGAATTCTTGTTTTCATCTCTAGAAGTGAAAATGTTTTCATCTCTAGATAGAAAATGTAGCGTTTTCGCATAGGGTTTATCGTGAAGAAAATACTTGTTTTCGTATCATGTGTAGAAAAAAATTGTTATAGGCACTGTTTATAATCCACGTCACAATGATTATCAGTTCTTTTTAAATGAATTTGAAAACTCTCTAATTAATTGTATTACTTATTCAGAAAATATTATAGGTCTTGGCGATTTCAATATAGACTTTTTAAAACCCGATGATCCAGCCACAGTTCGTATGCATGATATTTTAATGTCGTTAGATTTTCAGCAAATTATTAACCAGCCAACTAGAGTCTCTAATACATCATTTTCACTGATTGATCTTATTCTTGTTACTGATACTTCGTTGGTGAATGATAGTGGTGTGGTTGTTTGTCAGATGTCTGATCATGATCTTATATTCTGTGATATTGCTAACCATCGGTGTCCAGTGGAACCTATTAAAAAATATTTTCGAAATTTTAACAAAATACATTCTGACTCGTTTTATAGAGATTTGGAATCACTTCCATTTAATCATATCTTCAGAATTAACGATATTAATGAAAAAGTAACTTTCTTTAATGAATTAATTTTGAAACTATTCAATGATCATGCCCCCTTGACCAGATGCAGTTTTCGAAAGCCGTATGCTCCTTGGTTAAGTGATAATTTAAAGTATCTCATGTCTTTATGGAACAAAGCTAAAGCCAGGTATAGAAGAACCAAGTTGCCTAAGCATTGGGTGTATTTCAAATCCTTAAGAAATTTGGCAACCCGAACTACAATACTTGAAATTTCATATCAAATAATAAGGACAACAAAGTCTTATGGAAAAGAATAAACGATCTAGGCATTGGTAGAAAACCAGTAGTTACAATACCAAATCACTTAACGGATCCTAATATTATTAACGATTACATATTTTATAAATAGTGTTCCTAAAGTTCGTAGCACTCTAGTTAAATGTAATCAACTAGAGACACTGAAGATATACGATAATAGTCTTAATCATCATATAAATTTTTCTTTTAGCGTTATTGACACCTCAGATTTAATTAAAACTATAAATTCCCTGAAATCAAATGCCACTGGTAGTGACGATACTAACATTACTATGATTAAATTATGTTGTCCATTTATTCTTTCATATATTCTCCATATTATAAATTCCTGCATTGTAGAAAACCTATTTCCCCAATACTGGAAGCATGCATTGGTTAAACCGTTACCTAAAATAAATCGACCAACTCAACTCAAGGATTTACGTCCTATAAGTATACTCCCTGCTCTTTCTAAGATACTAGAAAAAATTATTCGTGATCAATTAAGTACCCATATTCATAAATATAACTTTCTTCCATCAATACAGTCTGGATTTAGACCAGGATATAGTTGCACGACCACTTTGCTAAAGGTAACGGATGACTTTATAACTGCGACTGATCAAGGGAAAGTAACTGTTCTTGTTTTACTAGATTTCAGTAAAGCATTTGATCCAGTGGATCATGGAACTTTAATTTTAATTTTAAAATATATGGGTGTTGAGCCCGACGCTCTGTCATTACTGAAAAATTACCTATCTAGTCGATCACAAATTGTTTCCTTGAATAGCGCTATATCTAGTTCGCTGAATGTATCTCAGGGGGTTCCACAAGGATCTATCTTAAGCCCTCTGTTATACTCAATATACACATCAGTTTTTATGGATCGTATAAAATTTTCTAAAGTTCACTTATATGCGGATGACACTCAATTGTATCTATCGTTTGATCCTTCTACCTGGAAAAGAGCATTGAAAGAATTAAATTCAGATCTCAGTTACATTTACAACGCATCTGTGCAGCACTCACTCAGCTCCTGCAGTTGTGCACTACCTATGTGAAGTGAAGTAGTTTATTTCTCTTTTTTATTACGTCAACGATTTCTTCGGATGCTGGGTATAATTCCAATGATCGCAACCACTTTTCCCATTCGCCTCTTACTAGAGCTTTATCTATGTTGTCACACAAGAAAGGTTTAATTCCTGACTCACAACTTTGTTAATAAGTGGCTCGCAATTTCTAATACTGCTCACAAATGTGTACCTGTGGTTCACGTCTTGCCGTGACTCACACTCCTACTTTTATGTGGCCTATGGCTCACTCTACTCTCTGTGGTTCACGCCTTGCCGTGACTCACACTTGTACCTTTATGTGGCCTATGGCTCACTGTACTCCCTGTTGGAGTGACAACACTCTTAGAATAATAGAATAATGTTTCAACTTTCCTTATTAACTGTTATATTCTTATTTTTTAATTCTTCAATATCTTACTCACTCTGGGTTCGGAAGTAATCCTCGTCGCCACTTTGTGATACCCCACTATAGGAAGAAGTAAACACTGTGGTGTATGCTTTTAAATTCTGCTCTAATTTAAAAAATTCTTTACATAAACTGTCACTGTCAATAAATCTCTATCGTAACTTGTAACTCAGATAATGTCACCAGTCATCATAAACAATATTACTAATTCTTCGGTCTCCACACTGGGTATATGCAGTTAGAGTTGATACCATTTAAGAACTGCGCCATCGAATCAACGTTGCTACAGAGGACTTGCGAAAACAATTTCCGCAAGTGTCGGGAAATTGGAATCGTCGTGCGCAACTGTGTGTTGAAAAGCAGGGGCAGCATTTTGAACAATTTTTGTGATTTTGGTGAATTTTTATATGTATGTTGTTATTGTTATGTTTTCTTTTCATAATTTTTTCTTTTTGTTAAATTTATGTTATTTTAAGACCTTTCAACCACTGTAACTTTTTTGTTATTGGGTTTTCGTTTTTGTCAAAAGTTTATTCTGAAAACATGTTTACTTTAGTCCCCTCTATCTACCCTAAAAATTTCCCCCGTACGTTATAAATCACCCTGTATAGTTAAGTGAACATATTCAGCGTTGTCACAGTCCTCCAAGTGTTTCTCTAAAATATTTTCATTGATTATTTTTATAATTTGTTGTAAACGGCGTGTTAGTTTCATCTTTGGGATTTTATACCACATGGAGGGATCAGTTCCATTAAATTCTACTCGTATTATAGTTGTATTGAAGAGGTCTTCTATTTTGTTCTTTATTTAAGGTTTGAGCTTCATTCAATATCAGGCCAAGATTCATTTGATACGCTGTCTTATTCCTCCTGCTTTGGTGGTTGTCTGTTCGTTACTAGGCAAAACAGCAGACGCAGGCAGTTGATAAATTTCTGCGCCATCGGCTATATTTGATTCGGGTGACCTGGTAGAGACTCGCCTCTTCAGTATTCTACCGCTGGTGGTTTGCGTACTGTCACGTCCAGCACCAGCTCCAGGCGTGCCCTGCAGCTTTCCTTGGAGGCTTCGCGTATTTGGGTACTCCATATTTAATGGGTTTGCCATTGCCCTGTTAGCCGGCTTGGAAACTATTAGATGTAAATTTCCGGACGTAGGGTAGTAGTTCTTTGAGAAGCTTATTATTATTTTGTTTTGATTTTCTCGTCTTGTGACGGTTTCAACAGCAGAACGGGTTGAGTCAAGCTTTACTATTTTGTTAAAATTATTCTTCGGAGTATCGACATTTGGACTTCTTATATGTATAGCAACATATCACGTGCTGGTTAATTTCTTTGGTCTATTTAATACGTTTGTGTTGTGTTCCTGCTTTAGTGGTTAATTGATTATGGTCAGTTAATATTATTATTAGCCTGTACATTCCTATATAGGGCAAAGGCCTCCCTCTTTCCCTTATTTCTTGCACTTTTTCAAATATTCCCACTTTTTAGTGAGTGTTTTGGTCTACTCTCCCATAGTGATCGGTCCTTGTGGGAGCTGCTGACTGGAAACAACCATGCTTAACTTTCCTGATCGTATTGGACTAGCTACCGCAACTTGGGACCTGGCTTTCTGGTGTAATTGTGAACATTTTATGCATTCTAGGCATTGAAAAGTATTACCAATGTCCTATCAAGCTAAAAAGTATATAAAATAATATCAGTACGGGGTTTTTGAAGAAGAGCGGGAATAAAATACATTTTTTTTATCATAGCCTACTACGCGAATAAAGAAAAAATGTATTTTATTCCCGCTCTTCGTCAAAAAACCCATACGTGTGACACATCGTTGAAAAGAGAAAAAAGAGCTGAGTTTAGTTACGACAAAATTCAATATGGCGTCCATATGAAACTCAAAAGTAGTTGTTCATAGAATAGAAACAAAGCGTCATAAATATAAACATATGGTACCACCCGATTCTCCGTAAAAAAGTGCCTTCAGAATGTACAAGTCTTGAACTTAATACTTTCCGAGATATTTTGGAAAACAGAAAACTCCAAATTTCGGTTTTTTCAAGATATCTCGAAAACGGTCAAAGTTGGCTGTGATTTCTCAACGGATATGAAATGAGCATTAAAATTCCTAAAACTTTTCGTATTTAACCAACTTTGTAGCTTTTATAGTTTCCGAGATCCTAATGGTGGGGATTGAATTTGGGACAGACTGTATACTACTACTAAGCCTTTCCAATCCATAGGATTTATGGCTTTCTCTCTCAAGAGAGAATTGAAGTCCATATTCTGAGGTGGACCATGCCTCTTTCGTTTTCTCTAGAGATCTTTGTGTGTCTTGGCTTTTGTGGTTATATCTGTCCATTTTTTCTGTCTTTACATATTCGTCTCCAGTCCTCTACTTGTAACACCTTTAAGTCCTCCTCAATATCATTCCACCATCGTATTCTTGGTCTTCCCCTGGGCCTTGTAGTGGGTTCCAGTATGTTATTCTTCTTATAATTTCTGTAGGTGGTTTTCTTAATATATGTCTTATCCATTTTAATCTTTGCACCTTTATAAATCTCACTATATTTTCACCCTCCAGTGCATCTTCTATCTCTTCTTTTTTTTTGCTTAATGTTATGGTTTCTGCTGCATAGGTGATGACTGGCCTGATCAATGTTTTATAGATGTTCACTTTTGTTGTTTTCCACTCATCTCCTTTATTTCTTTTCCAGTTCCATAGACTTCTCCTTTATTTCCTTTTAATTTTCTTATACTTCTATATGTTTTCTCTTTATCTTCTTCGTTATTTCATACAATTCTTTCAAATTATGTTTTCTCGAGGCAATTGCACACTTCTATAAAGACAAATTGGGATGCTTTAAAACATAGGCTTCAATAAGTTTTTGACGTAGTTCATTCATGGCGATAACCGTGCTAATCCTCAGTTCAACAATTCAAATTTGTAATGCAATAATGTACGAATAGTCCTATAACTGCTAAACAAAAGTTAGTGAAAATCGGTCGCCCTGTTTGGGCGCCGCCTTACATTATATTTTATTGTCAATTTTTGGTGGATGTTCTTTCTTTTTTCACAGAGCACTCTGTAAATATAATTCATAATTACCAATAGCTAAAGGAAACATTTTCGTTGGAACCAGGAACGAAACATCCTTATTTGACATTTGCAATATAATAAATACATGCGTGAAGCTTAAGCCTTTAGCCTTATGTGCTGTCTGCTAATAATAATATGTTGACCATAATCTATAATCAATAACCGAATGATGATTGAAATTTATGTTATGGTTTGCCTTTTTTAAAACTATCTGCTTAATGCATTAGGCTTTGCAGTAGAGAGGGCTATGGTATTAAAGTACTATATTAAAAAAGCGTTTAGAGTTATTCAGTTAATTAATAATAGTTTTCTATTGGTTTCAGAAATACCAACAGTGGAACTCCCAGCTAAAATTACGTAGAAGTTACTGATCCCAATGATGTGGAAATTCACATAGTATTTCTTTCATCTGTCAACTGGTCAACGTTACCAAGAAATCTATCGGATCTGAAATTGGCGTACATTCATTAAACAGGAACGAACTTGTATTTACCAAGAGTACGTCCACATTTGGTCTGCTACAAGCATCTTAGCACCTTCTTCTTCTAGAAGTCGCATACGTTTTACAGGACGTTGCCGGTTTTTTCTCCATATGTCTGTGGCGTACGTGTCAAGTAGCTTACTAACATAGGGGACCTACAGCTCAGAACCACAGAAGTGCTTACACTTTTACTCCAGAATCGAACCAGGGCCAGTATTAATGTAGTGGTCAGACGTATGCTGAACCAACTGAGCCACGACCGTGACCTTATTTTAATACCAGTGAATTTAATTGTTCCGGATCTTATAAAAGTAGTGTCTTGAAAATGATTCTGAACTGATGCTGCAATTGGCGTTATACAATTTTTTCCGCCAAAAACTGGAATGTTTTAAAATTTTTTAAAGTTTATATATAATTTAAAGTTCTATGGTGATTTACTAAAAAATTAAGCATAAATTTAAAAATGCATCTAAACTGATAAATAATAAAACAACACAGAAATAATCTTAGAAGTTAAAATGGCATTTTAATCATGAATCAAGAAGTGCATTTAAAATAAAAAACAAGTGACCTTAAAAATACTAAGTGTTGTAATAACAGTGCAAAGAAGGCCTTATATGACAAAGTGTTCAGCTGTTCATCAAAATGTGTTGAATTTATTGTCATCGTTCCAGTGGTCCAGTTTGTAACTATTGTTTTTAGGTCGTTAGTCATCTTTTTCATCTAAGTATCTTCAGTACATTGAAGGATTTGCTTTTATTGATTTTTATTCATTTTTATTTCTCAGCGATTGTATGTGTATAATATTCATTTTAGAAGATAAATTGTCTGGTTGAAGCTCTACTTCTTGTTAATGGTTACTTACTAAAACAAGTCTTCATATCTTGTTAACAACGTGAATAGCCTTTGTGCTATGGTTCAAGTTTTATCGTTTAATAGGATGCAACAAGCACAATGCTAGTTCATTTCAAAACTATAATTTTGTCAATAATTAATGTTGCTGTCGTGTTCTAATGTACATCTTTGCTTTTAAATATATGTTTATACCTGTATTTTTGTCAAAATGTGATGTTAACTTCATCAATGGTTCTTTTAGCAAAAAAATGCTGTTCACGTATGAATAGCTCTAAACATGTATTTTATGTTGGAAGAGAATAAATAAGTTCCCACGGTACTTTCTAACATCTGGTTTTCAAGGGAAAGGTCATTTTACACTTACACCCTTGACATTGTCTTCAAGGTTAAGTTCACTATTTTCTATTATTGTTACCTATTTCAAGGTGATCCGCTTTAAGGATTGCTCACAAAATGCTACAATTTTTGTGATTTTAATGAAAGACAAGATTGATTTTTATAAAACAATTTTATCTTACCATATGGATACGCACTTCTAGAGTGCACAGTTCCACAACTTGTTGCGCCACGAATTAATGTATAAGGAAAAAGACAAAATGCTAGTTTTGTTTTAAGTATTTTATGGAATAGATTTTGTCCTAAATGATTAATAATCTATGTACCTATTTTAAATTCCTTCATCCGATGCACTGGGAACAAAAACCTCCAAAACAAAGGAAACCATTGTACGTGATTACAGGAAGGCGCAGTTTATAAAAAACATTTCACCACTTTGAATGTGAGTGAACGTTATTTCAGAGTTAACCTTAAATTCAAACGATTCACGTAAACTGTATTAAAATTTGTTCACACTTGAAGTTTCTGGGACTCGGTTCAAGTTTAAACGTACCAATTTGAAAACTCCCTTTGAGTTTGTAACTGTACGAACCCCAGGTGTGTCACCCTTTACAGTTTTTCGCTGTGATCGTCTAGTTTTTCACTAAGATTTCCGGCACCCTCAACCCTTATTGGTTAAGTGAAAATCTTACCCTTTACTTCAATAACTGACTAGGTAGTCAGAGGACCCTGAATGTTGTTGTGGTTCGTTGATCTAGAGTAGCTCACCTTATAAAACAAGAAATAAATACTCCACCAAGTTTAATACATATATTATAAAGTCAGATTTATGTACAAATATTTACAAATACAGTAAATAAGTAAGCATAGTGTCATGAACATCAGAGTAGGCAAGTTAATTAGGGGCAGTGGCGTGAATAATTATCATACTTTTGTTTTATGCCTTTGATGTACTTCAGGTGGCCTGAGTGCGTGGTTGATCACAAGAAATTATACTGGAAGTCGGTGCGTCTGTCAAATATGCGATTCAAGATCGATCTTTTATGTGATTGATATTAAAATCAATCTTAAGCGGCCGGAGCCAAGTGTGGTTTATCACCAATCTTTTGACGAGGGTGTAATTGCCCTCTAACGAGTGCGTGCGCTATGCAAGACTCTTAATTAGTACATGAGAAAGCGTTGCCTCCCCTGTACGCGAATATACGAGATACTAGGTATCCTCGTACAACATGTAATTAGTCAGGGATGTTTCACCCTATCGTTGATTGAGAATATGCCCAAGACATATCTCAGTAGTCAGAATTGTCGTTTTATTTGTAATTAATTGTGATCAGTACTTACACCAGGACAACCTTCAGTAAATTTTGATAAAGTTTAATCTTGAATACGTGAAATGTATTAACTGCTAACTTTTCGGTTAATTTGGATTACCCAGGGAGACCCCTTATGAAAGATTTCTACTAATGTGAAGCAACAGAGTGCAGCACTGCTAACTGTATACTTTACAGTACGTAGGTATACTCGATTAGCGTACTAATCGAGCTCCCAGACCAGTATACAGCGTATAACTGAATAATGAAGACTGCTTGTCTGATAAGATTTTCTTGTATATTTATACTAAAAATTCTCATGTAGCGGGGCGTGTGTTTAGATGTTCTCACGAGTGTTTTCATAAATAGCTTGGTTTCCAAATGTTCCCATGCGACCCTTGCTCTCTAATATCATAAATTTCATGGCTAAGTTAAAATCCCATTGCCCTGGAATATTTTTAATTACACTGAAATTTGACACCTTTAGCAGACCACTTGCGGGTCCCCTTGTTTACATATATGCGGCGCTAATTTGCCAAAAAGCAACGTGATTTTACGACGAAGATTTATGGTATTTTCTGTTATTAGTTTACACATGAAATCTATACTTTCAGCCACATTCTTGCCCCTAAAGAACACCCCTAGCGCCACGCTTTAAATAAAAGCAATTACATTAAAATATAATCCCTGAAAAATAGAAAATTAAATTTATAAACACGCTGGTGGCTATTACAAGTTTGAAGAATGATTGAATCGTACTCGTTTAATATACCGCGCCCTAGTGCCCTTGAAAAAATGCGGTTAAGTGGCTTGTGTTTGAAGTAAGTGCAGTTTAGTGTTGGAAGAAGAATTACTCATATCTACTGAAACTTGTAAAGCCTTGTAAAGAAGGCTGTTATTGAACAATCAATTCATTTTTAACCCTTATCCGGATATGCTAATTTATTAATGTAACCGAGACGTGTGTGATTATACTAGTAAGATGGTTTTTTTTAAAGACCTATGCCATGTTTTGTTGTTTTATTAGTTATCAGAATTACAATCTTATGAGCTAATGTGATAACTTTAGTATTAACTACAATACTTTCACAAAAAGAAAATAGCTGGGTTTGAAGTTTCGGAAAATGTACTGGCTCCTAGGACGCAATCCAAAGTTGTCTATTGAGAGTAAAATACTACTATATAAAACGATTATAAAACCCATTTGGTCGTAGGGAATACAACTATAGGGTACAGCAAGTAGATCAAATATAGATATCAGCAAACAATCCCAATCAAAAGTGCTGCGATCTTTAGTAATTGCCCAGTGGTTTATTCTGAACGAAGTAATACGGCAGGACCTAGATATTTCAACAGTAAATGAAGAAATACAGAAGTGCAGTGTTCACTACCGCAATAGGCTGAGTGCTCATCCAAACTCATTAGTGGAGTGTTTACTGGACTCCGATGACAAAGAGCCTAGGCTCAAAAGATTCAAGCTGATGGACCTATCCAAACCGTTTCGTATAAGGCAAAGTGTAATGATAAAGTATTTGTCAAACCTGTCTGTTAATATAAGGAAGTTTTCGTTGGAAAACTTTCTTCATGTCCTATATCTTTTGTCAAAATATTCACTGAATGTCAGCATGTGACAGATTGTAAAGTTATAAATAAACTAAAAAAACCAAAACTACAGTACTAATTATGACATGATGAGGTCCTTTTCACTGAAGTGTCCTCTTCAACTATTTATTAGGTCAGTTGGCCAGCATCTTTTCAAACATATGTCGTTCCATTCTTCTAGTAGGGGATGTTGCAGTGACTTTCCAATTTTTCATGGTGGTTCATTCCCTCATAACATCCTTGACATACGGCACATTCAGGTCATCGTATAGAGTTTGATTAGTGACTACCAAGGTGTGTTTCTAATTATGCCTAGTATTTGTGGATTAGCATCTTTGGATTATATTTAAATTGGGTTTACTCGCTCATCCCCAAAGCTCTGCTCCGAAAGTCCACATAAGTTTGATGACGGTTTATACAATAATAATTTGTTCTCCAGGAATTGGTTTTATTTCCCTCGAAACATACATCTTTAACTTTCAAGCTCGTCTGTTTACCTTTTTATCTTGGTTAATATGATGTGCATTAACACGTTTGAGGGATCTGATACCCTTTTTGCATAGCCCTCATCCACATGTCGATGTTCCGTTCGTATGGTATGTGAACCAAAGTTGATTGCGACAGATATTAAAATAGTAGGCGAGTATATTCATCAGGCACACAATTTCAGTACTACGACCAACGTAGTAATTCGGTTGAGGGGACAACTGCTTGCTGCCACCATTCGCGTGGATTAAATCGCAGGCTACAATTGCTACGTGCAAATTCACATCCCCAACGATCTGCTCCGTATGTCCATATAAGTTTGATGGCGGTTTATACCTGTACAAGAATAATTTGTTCTCCAAGGATTGTTTTTTTTTCCCCCATACATACATCTTTAACTTTAAAGTTCATCTGTTTACCTTTTTATCTTGGCTAATATGACGTGCATTAACACGTTTGAGGGATCTGATACCCTTTTTGCATAGCCGTCATCCACATGTCGATGTTCCGTTCGTATGGTATGTGAACCAAAGTCGATTGCGACAGATATTAAAATAGTAGGCGAGTATATTCGTCAGGCACACAATTTCAATACTACGATCAACATAGTAATTCAGTTGACGGGACAGCTGCGTACGGCCACCATTCGCAGGCTACAATTGCTATGTGCAAATTCACATCCCCAACCATCTGCTCCGTATGTCCATCTAAGTTTGACGACGGTTTATACAATAATAATTTATTCTCCAAGGATTGGTTGTATTTCCCTCCAAACATACATCTTTAACTTTCAAGCTCATCTGTTTACCTTTTTATCTTGGCTAATATGACGTGCATTAACACGTTTGAGGGATCTGATACCCTTTTTGCATAGCCGTCATCCACATGTCGATGTTCCGTTCGTATGGTATGTGAACCAAAGTCGATTGCGACAGATATTAAAATAGTAGGCGAGTATATTCGTCAGGCACACAATTTCAGTACTACGATCAACGTAGTAATTCAGTTGACGGGACAGCTGCGTACGGCCACCATTCGCGTGGATTAAATCGCAGGCTACAATTGCTATGTGCAAATTCACATCCCCAACCATCTGCTCCGTATGTCCATCGAAGTTTGATGACGGTTTATGCAATAATAATTTATTCTCCAAGGATTGGTTGTATTTCCCTCCAAACATACATCTTTAACTTTCAAGCTCATCTGTTTACCTTTTTATCTTGGCTAATATGACGTGCATTAACACGTTTGAGGGATCTGATACCCTTTTTGCATAGCCGTCATCCACATGTCGATGTTCCGTTCGTATGGTATGTGAACCAAAGTCGATTGCGACAGATATTAAAATAGTAGGCGAGTATATTCGTCAGGCACACAATTTCAGTACTACGATCAACGTAGTAATTCAGTTGACGGGACAGCTGCGTACGGCCACCATTCGCGTGGATTAAATCGCAGGCTACAATTGCTATGTGCAAATTCACATCCCCAACCATCTGCTCCGTATGTCCATCTAAGTTTGATGACGGTTTATACAATAATAATTTATTCTCCAAGGATTGGTTGTATTTCCCTCCAAACATACATCTTTAACTTTCAAGCTCATCTGTTTACCTTTTTATCTTGGCTAATATGACGTGCATTAACACGTTTGAGGGATCTGATACCCTTTTTGCATAGCCGTCATCCACATGTCGATGTTCCGTTCGTATGGTATGTGAACCAAAGTCGATTGCGACAGATATTAAAATAGTAGGCGAGTATATTCGTCAGGCACACAATTTCAGTACTACGATCAACGTAGTAATTCAGTTGACGGGACAGCTGCGTACGGCCACCATTCGCGTGGATTAAATCGCAGGCTACAATTGCTATGTGCAAATTCACATCCCCAACCATCTGCTCCGTATGTCCATCTAAGTTTGATGACGGTTTATACAATAATAATTTATTCTCTAAGGATTGGTTGTATTTCCCTCCAAACATACATCTTTAACTTTCAAACTCATCTGTTTACCTTTTTATCTTGGCTAATATGACGTGCATTAACACGTTTGAGGGATCTGATACCCTTTTTGCATAGCCGTCATCCGCATGTCGATGTTCCGTTCGTATGGTATGTGAACCAAAGTCGATTGCGATAGATATTAAAATAGTAGGCGAGTATATTCGTCAGGCACACAATTTTAGTACTACGATCAACGTAGTAATTCAGTTGACGGGACAGCTGCGTACGGCCACCATTCGCGTGGATTAAATCGCAGGCTACAATTGCTATGTGCAAATTCACATCCCCAACCATCTGCTCCGTATGTCCATCTAAGTTTGATGACGGTTTATACAATAATAATTTATTCTCCAAGGATTGGTTGTATTTCCCTCCAAACATACATCTTTAACTTTCAAGCTCATCTGTTTACCTTTTTATCTTGGCTAATATGACGTGCATTAACACGTTTGAGGGATCTGATACCCTTTTTGCATAGCCGTCATCCACATGTCGATGTTCCGTTCGTATGGTATGTGAACCAAAGTCGATTGCGACAGATATTAAAATAGTAGGCGAGTATATTCGTCAGGCACACAATTTCAGTACTACGATCAACGTAGTAATTCAGTTGACGGGACAGCTGCGTACGGCCACCTTTCGCGTGGATTAAATCGCAGGCTACAATTGCTATGTGCAAATTCACATCCCCAACCATCTGCTCTGTATGTCCATCTAAGTTTGATGACGGTTTATACAATAATAATTTATTCTCCAAGGATTGGTTGTATTTCCCTCCAAACATACATCTTTAACTTTCAAGCTCATCTGTTTACCTTTTTATCTTGGCTAATATGACGTGCATTAACACGTTTGCGGGATCTGATACCCTTTTTGCATAGCCGTCATCCACATGTCGATGTTCCGTTCGTATGGTATGTGAACCAAAGTCGATTGCGACAGATATTAAAATAGTAGGCGAGTATATTCGTCAGGCACACAATTTCAGTACTACGATCAACGTAGTAATTCAGTTGACGGGACAGCTGCGTACGGCCACCATTCGCGTGGATTAAATCGCAGGCTACAATTGCTATGTGCAAATTCACATCCCCAACCATCTGCTCCGTATGTCCATCTAAGTTTGATGACGGTTTATACAATAATAATTTATTCTCCAAGGATTGGTTGTATTTCCCTCCAAACATACATCTTTAACTTTCAAGATCATCTGTTTACCTTTTTATCTTGGCTAATATGACGTGCATTAACACGTTTGAGGGATCTGATACCCTTTTTGCATAGCCGTCATCCACATGTCGATGTTCCGTTCGTATGGTATGTGAACCAAAGTCGATTGCGACAGATATTAAAATAGTAGGCGAGTATATTCGTCAGGCACACAATTTCAGTACTACGATCAACGTAGTAATTCAGTTGACGGGACAGCTGCGTACGGCCACCATTCGCGTGGATTAAATCGCAGGCTACAATTGCTATGTGCAAATTCACATCCCCAACCATCTGCTCCGTATGTCCATCTAAGTTTGATGACGGTTTATACAATAATAATTTATTCTCTAAGGATTGGTTGTATTTCCCTCCAAACATACATCTTTAACTTTCAAACTCATCTGTTTACCTTTTTATCTTGGCTAATATGACGTGCATTAACACGTTTGAGGGATCTGATACCCTTTTTGCATAGCCGTCATCCACATGTCGATGTTCCGTTCGTATGGTATGTGAACCAAAGTCGATTGCGATAGATATTAAAATAGTAGGCGAGTATATTCGTCAGGCACACAATTTTAGTACTACGATCAACGTAGTAATTCAGTTGACGGGACAGCTGCGTACGGCCACCATTCGCGTGGATTAAATCGCAGGCTACAATTGCTATGTGCAAATTCACATCCCCAACCATCTGCTCCGTATGTCCATCTAAGTTTGATGACGGTTTATACAATAATAATTTATTCTCCAAGGATTGGTTGTATTTCCCTCCAAACATACATCTTTAACTTTCAAGCTCATCTGTTTACCTTTTTATCTTGGCTAATATGACGTGCATTAACACGTTTGAGGGATCTGATACCCTTTTTGCATAGCCGTCATCCACATGTCGATGTTCCGTTCGTATGGTATGTGAACCAAAGTCGATTGCGACAGATATTAAAATAGTAGGCGAGTATATTCGTCAGGCACACAATTTCAGTACTACGATCAACGTAGTAATTCAGTTGACGGGACAGCTGCGTACGGCCACCTTTCGCGTGGATTAAATCGCAGGCTACAATTGCTATGTGCAAATTCACATCCCCAACCATCTGCTCTGTATGTCCATCTAAGTTTGATGACGGTTTATACAATAATAATTTATTCTCCAAGGATTGGTTGTATTTCCCTCCAAACATACATCTTTAACTTTCAAGCTCATCTGTTTACCTTTTTATCTTGGCTAATATGACGTGCATTAACACGTTTGCGGGATCTGATACCCTTTTTGCATAGCCGTCATCCACATGTCGATGTTCCGTTCGTATGGTATGTGAACCAAAGTCGATTGCGACAGATATTAAAATAGTAGGCGAGTATATTCGTCAGGCACACAATTTCAGTACTACGATCAACGTAGTAATTCAGTTGACGGGACAGCTGCGTACGGCCACCATTCGCGTGGATTAAATCGCAGGCTACAATTGCTATGTGCAAATTCACATCCCCAACCATCTGCTCCGTATGTCCATCGAAGTTTGATGACGGTTTATACAATAATAATTTATTCTCCAAGGATTGGTTGTATTTCCCTCCAAACATACATCTTTAACTTTCAAGCTCATCTGTTTACCTTTTTATCTTGGCTAATATGACGTGCATTAACACGTTTGAGGGATCTGATACCCTTTTTGCATAGCCGTCATCCACATGTCGATGTTCCGTTCGTATGGTATGTGAACCAAAGTCGATTGCGACAGATATTAAAATAGTAGGCGAGTATATTCGTCAGGCACACAATTTCAGTACTACGATCAACGTAGTAATTCAGTTGACGGGACAGCTGCGTACGGCCACCATTCGCGTGGATTAAATCGCAGGCTACAATTGCTATGTGCAAATTCACATCCCCAACCATCTGCTCCGTATGTCCATCGAAGTTTGATGACGGTTTATACTATAATAATTTATTCTCCAAGGATTGGTTGTATTTCCCTCCAAACATACATCTTTAACTTTCAAGCTCATCTGTTTACCTTTTTATCTTGGCTAATATGACGTGCATTAACACGTTTGAGGGATCTGATACCCTTTTTGCATAGCCGTCATCCACATGTCGATGTTCCGTTCGTATGGTATGTGAACCAAAGTCGATTGCGACAGATATTAAAATAGTAGGCGAGTATATTCGTCAGGCACACAATTTCAGTACTACGATCAACGTAGTAATTCAGTTGACGGGACAGCTGCGTACGGCCACCATTCGCGTGGATTAAATCGCAGGCTACAATTGCTATGTGCAAATTCACATCCCCAACCATCTGCTCCGTATGTCCATCTAAGTTTGATGACGGTTTATACAATAATAATTTATTCTCCAAGGATTGGTTGTATTTCCCTCCAAACATACATCTTTAACTTTCAAGCTAATCTGTTTACCTTTTTATCTTGGCTAATATGACGTGCATTAACACGTTTGAGGGATCTGATACCCTTTTTGCATAGCCGTCATCCACATGTCGATGTTCCGTTCGTATGGTATGTGAACCAAAGTCGATTGCGACAGATATTAAAATAGTAGGCGAGTATATTCGTCAGGCACACAATTTCAGTACTACGATCAACGTAGTAATTCAGTTGACGGGACAGCTGCGTACGGCCACCATTCGCGTGGATTAAATCGCAGGCTACAATTGCTATGTGCAAATTCACATCCCCAACCATCTGCTCCGTATGTCCATCGAAGTTTGATGACGGTTTATACAATAATAATTTATTCTCCAAGGATTGGTTGTATTTCCCTCCAAACATACATCTTTAACTTTCAAGCTCATCTGTTTACCTTTTTATCTTGGCTAATATGACGTGCATTAACACGTTTGAGGGATCTGATACCCTTTTTGCATAGCCGTCATCCACATGTCGATGTTCCGTTCGTATGGTATGTGAACCAAAGTCGATTGCGACAGATATTAAAATAGTAGGCGAGTATATTCGTCAGGCACACAATTTCAGTACTACGATCAACGTAGTAATTCAGTTGACGGGACAGCTGCGTACGGCCACCATTCGCGTGGATTAAATCGCAGGCTACAATTGCTATGTGCAAATTCACATCCCCAACCATCTGCTCCGTATGTCCATCTAAGTTTGATGACGGTTTATACAATAATAATTTATTCTCTAAGGATTGGTTGTATTTCCCTCCAAACATACATCTTTAACTTTCAAACTCATCTGTTTACCTTTTTATCTTGGCTAATATGACGTGCATTAACACGTTTGAGGGATCTGATACCCTTTTTGCATAGCCGTCATCCACATGTCGATGTTCCGTTCGTATGGTATGTGAACCAAAGTCGATTGCGATAGATATTAAAATAGTAGGCGAGTATATTCGTCAGGCACACAATTTTAGTACTACGATCAACGTAGTAATTCAGTTGACGGGACAGCTGCGTACGGCCACCATTCGCGTGGATTAAATCGCAGGCTACAATTGCTATGTGCAAATTCACATCCCCAACCATCTGCTCCGTATGTCCATCTAAGTTTGATGACGGTTTATACAATAATAATTTATTCTCCAAGGATTGGTTGTATTTCCCTCCAAACATACATCTTTAACTTTCAAGCTCATCTGTTTACCTTTTTATCTTGGCTAATATGACGTGCATTAACACGTTTGAGGGATCTGATACCCTTTTTGCATAGCCGTCATCCACATGTCGATGTTCCGTTCGTATGGTATGTGAACCAAAGTCGATTGCGACAGATATTAAAATAGTAGGCGAGTATATTCGTCAGGCACACAATTTCAGTACTACGATCAACGTAGTAATTCAGTTGACGGGACAGCTGCGTACGGCCACCATTCGCGTGGATTAAATCGCAGGCTACAATTGCTATGTGCAAATTCACATCCCCAACCATCTGCTCCGTATGTCCATCTAAGTTTGATGACGGTTTATACAATAATAATTTATTCTCCAAGGATTGGTTGTATTTCCCTCCAAACATACATCTTTAACTTTCAAGCTCATCTGTTTACCTTTTTATCTTGGCTAATATGACGTGCATTAACACGTTTGAGGGATCTGATACCCTTTTTGCATAGCCGTCATCCACATGTCGATGTTCCGTTCGTATGGTATGTGAACCAAAGTCGATTGCGACAGATATTAAAATAGTAGGCGAGTATATTCGTCAGGCACACAATTTCAGTACTACGATCAACGTAGTAATTCAGTTGACGGGACAGCTGCGTACGGCCACCATTCGCGTGGATTAAATCGCAGGCTACAATTGCTATGTGCAAATTCACATCCCCAACCATCTGCTCCGTATGTCCATCTAAGTTTGATGACGGTTTATACAATAATAATTTATTCTCTAAGGATTGGTTGTATTTCCCTCCAAACATACATCTTTAACTTTCAAACTCATCTGTTTACCTTTTTATCTTGGCTAATATGACGTGCATTAACACGTTTGAGGGATCTGATACCCTTTTTGCATAGCCGTCATCCGCATGTCGATGTTCCGTTCGTATGGTATGTGAACCAAAGTCGATTGCGATAGATATTAAAATAGTAGGCGAGTATATTCGTCAGGCACACAATTTTAGTACTACGATCAACGTAGTAATTCAGTTGACGGGACAGCTGCGTACGGCCACCATTCGCGTGGATTAAATCGCAGGCTACAATTGCTATGTGCAAATTCACATCCCCAACCATCTGCTCCGTATGTCCATCTAAGTTTGATGACGGTTTATACAATAATAATTTATTCTCCAAGGATTGGTTGTATTTCCCTCCAAACATACATCTTTAACTTTCAAGCTCATCTGTTTACCTTTTTATCTTGGCTAATATGACGTGCATTAACACGTTTGAGGGATCTGATACCCTTTTTGCATAGCCGTCATCCACATGTCGATGTTCCGTTCGTATGGTATGTGAACCAAAGTCGATTGCGACAGATATTAAAATAGTAGGCGAGTATATTCGTCAGGCACACAATTTCAGTACTACGATCAACGTAGTAATTCAGTTGACGGGACAGCTGCGTACGGCCACCTTTCGCGTGGATTAAATCGCAGGCTACAATTGCTATGTGCAAATTCACATCCCCAACCATCTGCTCTGTATGTCCATCTAAGTTTGATGACGGTTTATACAATAATAATTTATTCTCCAAGGATTGGTTGTATTTCCCTCCAAACATACATCTTTAACTTTCAAGCTCATCTGTTTACCTTTTTATCTTGGCTAATATGACGTGCATTAACACGTTTGCGGGATCTGATACCCTTTTTGCATAGCCGTCATCCACATGTCGATGTTCCGTTCGTATGGTATGTGAACCAAAGTCGATTGCGACAGATATTAAAATAGTAGGCGAGTATATTCGTCAGGCACACAATTTCAGTACTACGATCAACGTAGTAATTCAGTTGACGGGACAGCTGCGTACGGCCACCATTCGCGTGGATTAAATCGCAGGCTACAATTGCTATGTGCAAATTCACATCCCCAACCATCTGCTCCGTATGTCCATCTAAGTTTGATGACGGTTTATACAATAATAATTTATTCTCCAAGGATTGGTTGTATTTCCCTCCAAACATACATCTTTAACTTTCAAGATCATCTGTTTACCTTTTTATCTTGGCTAATATGACGTGCATTAACACGTTTGAGGGATCTGATACCCTTTTTGCATAGCCGTCATCCACATGTCGATGTTCCGTTCGTATGGTATGTGAACCAAAGTCGATTGCGACAGATATTAAAATAGTAGGCGAGTATATTCGTCAGGCACACAATTTCAGTACTACGATCAACGTAGTAATTCAGTTGACGGGACAGCTGCGTACGGCCACCATTCGCGTGGATTAAATCGCAGGCTACAATTGCTATGTGCAAATTCACATCCCCAACCATCTGCTCCGTATGTCCATCTAAGTTTGATGACGGTTTATACAATAATAATTTATTCTCTAAGGATTGGTTGTATTTCCCTCCAAACATACATCTTTAACTTTCAAACTCATCTGTTTACCTTTTTATCTTGGCTAATATGACGTGCATTAACACGTTTGAGGGATCTGATACCCTTTTTGCATAGCCGTCATCCACATGTCGATGTTCCGTTCGTATGGTATGTGAACCAAAGTCGATTGCGATAGATATTAAAATAGTAGGCGAGTATATTCGTCAGGCACACAATTTTAGTACTACGATCAACGTAGTAATTCAGTTGACGGGACAGCTGCGTACGGCCACCATTCGCGTGGATTAAATCGCAGGCTACAATTGCTATGTGCAAATTCACATCCCCAACCATCTGCTCCGTATGTCCATCTAAGTTTGATGACGGTTTATACAATAATAATTTATTCTCCAAGGATTGGTTGTATTTCCCTCCAAACATACATCTTTAACTTTCAAGCTCATCTGTTTACCTTTTTATCTTGGCTAATATGACGTGCATTAACACGTTTGAGGGATCTGATACCCTTTTTGCATAGCCGTCATCCACATGTCGATGTTCCGTTCGTATGGTATGTGAACCAAAGTCGATTGCGACAGATATTAAAATAGTAGGCGAGTATATTCGTCAGGCACACAATTTCAGTACTACGATCAACGTAGTAATTCAGTTGACGGGACAGCTGCGTACGGCCACCTTTCGCGTGGATTAAATCGCAGGCTACAATTGCTATGTGCAAATTCACATCCCCAACCATCTGCTCTGTATGTCCATCTAAGTTTGATGACGGTTTATACAATAATAATTTATTCTCCAAGGATTGGTTGTATTTCCCTCCAAACATACATCTTTAACTTTCAAGCTCATCTGTTTACCTTTTTATCTTGGCTAATATGACGTGCATTAACACGTTTGCGGGATCTGATACCCTTTTTGCATAGCCGTCATCCACATGTCGATGTTCCGTTCGTATGGTATGTGAACCAAAGTCGATTGCGACAGATATTAAAATAGTAGGCGAGTATATTCGTCAGGCACACAATTTCAGTACTACGATCAACGTAGTAATTCAGTTGACGGGACAGCTGCGTACGGCCACCATTCGCGTGGATTAAATCGCAGGCTACAATTGCTATGTGCAAATTCACATCCCCAACCATCTGCTCCGTATGTCCATCGAAGTTTGATGACGGTTTATACAATAATAATTTATTCTCCAAGGATTGGTTGTATTTCCCTCCAAACATACATCTTTAACTTTCAAGCTCATCTGTTTACCTTTTTATCTTGGCTAATATGACGTGCATTAACACGTTTGAGGGATCTGATACCCTTTTTGCATAGCCGTCATCCACATGTCGATGTTCCGTTCGTATGGTATGTGAACCAAAGTCGATTGCGACAGATATTAAAATAGTAGGCGAGTATATTCGTCAGGCACACAATTTCAGTACTACGATCAACGTAGTAATTCAGTTGACGGGACAGCTGCGTACGGCCACCATTCGCGTGGATTAAATCGCAGGCTACAATTGCTATGTGCAAATTCACATCCCCAACCATCTGCTCCGTATGTCCATCGAAGTTTGATGACGGTTTATACTATAATAATTTATTCTCCAAGGATTGGTTGTATTTCCCTCCAAACATACATCTTTAACTTTCAAGCTCATCTGTTTACCTTTTTATCTTGGCTAATATGACGTGCATTAACACGTTTGAGGGATCTGATACCCTTTTTGCATAGCCGTCATCCACATGTCGATGTTCCGTTCGTATGGTATGTGAACCAAAGTCGATTGCGACAGATATTAAAATAGTAGGCGAGTATATTCGTCAGGCACACAATTTCAGTACTACGATCAACGTAGTAATTCAGTTGACGGGACAGCTGCGTACGGCCACCATTCGCGTGGATTAAATCGCAGGCTACAATTGCTATGTGCAAATTCACATCCCCAACCATCTGCTCCGTATGTCCATCTAAGTTTGATGACGGTTTATACAATAATAATTTATTCTCCAAGGATTGGTTGTATTTCCCTCCAAACATACATCTTTAACTTTCAAGCTAATCTGTTTACCTTTTTATCTTGGCTAATATGACGTGCATTAACACGTTTGAGGGATCTGATACCCTTTTTGCATAGCCGTCATCCACATGTCGATGTTCCGTTCGTATGGTATGTGAACCAAAGTCGATTGCGACAGATATTAAAATAGTAGGCGAGTATATTCGTCAGGCACACAATTTCAGTACTACGATCAACGTAGTAATTCAGTTGACGGGACAGCTGCGTACGGCCACCATTCGCGTGGATTAAATCGCAGGCTACAATTGCTATGTGCAAATTCACATCCCCAACCATCTGCTCCGTATGTCCATCGAAGTTTGATGACGGTTTATACAATAATAATTTATTCTCCAAGGATTGGTTGTATTTCCCTCCAAACATACATCTTTAACTTTCAAGCTCATCTGTTTACCTTTTTATCTTGGCTAATATGACGTGCATTAACACGTTTGAGGGATCTGATACCCTTTTTGCATAGCCGTCATCCACATGTCGATGTTCCGTTCGTATGGTATGTGAACCAAAGTCGATTGCGACAGATATTAAAATAGTAGGCGAGTATATTCGTCAGGCACACAATTTCAGTACTACGATCAACGTAGTAATTCAGTTGACGGGACAGCTGCGTACGGCCACCATTCGCGTGGATTAAATCGCAGGCTACAATTGCTATGTGCAAATTCACATCCCCAACCATCTGCTCCGTATGTCCATCTAAGTTTGATGACGGTTTATACAATAATAATTTATTCTCTAAGGATTGGTTGTATTTCCCTCCAAACATACATCTTTAACTTTCAAACTCATCTGTTTACCTTTTTATCTTGGCTAATATGACGTGCATTAACACGTTTGAGGGATCTGATACCCTTTTTGCATAGCCGTCATCCACATGTCGATGTTCCGTTCGTATGGTATGTGAACCAAAGTCGATTGCGATAGATATTAAAATAGTAGGCGAGTATATTCGTCAGGCACACAATTTTAGTACTACGATCAACGTAGTAATTCAGTTGACGGGACAGCTGCGTACGGCCACCATTCGCGTGGATTAAATCGCAGGCTACAATTGCTATGTGCAAATTCACATCCCCAACCATCTGCTCCGTATGTCCATCTAAGTTTGATGACGGTTTATACAATAATAATTTATTCTCCAAGGATTGGTTGTATTTCCCTCCAAACATACATCTTTAACTTTCAAGCTCATCTGTTTACCTTTTTATCTTGGCTAATATGACGTGCATTAACACGTTTGAGGGATCTGATACCCTTTTTGCATAGCCGTCATCCACATGTCGATGTTCCGTTCGTATGGTATGTGAACCAAAGTCGATTGCGACAGATATTAAAATAGTAGGCGAGTATATTCGTCAGGCACACAATTTCAGTACTACGATCAACGTAGTAATTCAGTTGACGGGACAGCTGCGTACGGCCACCTTTCGCGTGGATTAAATCGCAGGCTACAATTGCTATGTGCAAATTCACATCCCCAACCATCTGCTCTGTATGTCCATCTAAGTTTGATGACGGTTTATACAATAATAATTTATTCTCCAAGGATTGGTTGTATTTCCCTCCAAACATACATCTTTAACTTTCAAGCTCATCTGTTTACCTTTTTATCTTGGCTAATATGACGTGCATTAACACGTTTGCGGGATCTGATACCCTTTTTGCATAGCCGTCATCCACATGTCGATGTTCCGTTCGTATGGTATGTGAACCAAAGTCGATTGCGACAGATATTAAAATAGTAGGCGAGTATATTCGTCAGGCACACAATTTCAGTACTACGATCAACGTAGTAATTCAGTTGACGGGACAGCTGCGTACGGCCACCATTCGCGTGGATTAAATCGCAGGCTACAATTGCTATGTGCAAATTCACATCCCCAACCATCTGCTCCGTATGTCCATCGAAGTTTGATGACGGTTTATACAATAATAATTTATTCTCCAAGGATTGGTTGTATTTCCCTCCAAACATACATCTTTAACTTTCAAGCTCATCTGTTTACCTTTTTATCTTGGCTAATATGACGTGCATTAACACGTTTGAGGGATCTGATACCCTTTTTGCATAGCCGTCATCCACATGTCGATGTTCCGTTCGTATGGTATGTGAACCAAAGTCGATTGCGACAGATATTAAAATAGTAGGCGAGTATATTCGTCAGGCACACAATTTCAGTACTACGATCAACGTAGTAATTCAGTTGACGGGACAGCTGCGTACGGCCACCATTCGCGTGGATTAAATCGCAGGCTACAATTGCTATGTGCAAATTCACATCCCCAACCATCTGCTCCGTATGTCCATCGAAGTTTGATGACGGTTTATACAATAATAATTTATTCTCCAAGGATTGGTTGTATTTCCCTCCAAACATACATCTTTAACTTTCAAGCTCATCTGTTTACCTTTTTATCTTGGCTAATATGACGTGCATTAACACGTTTGAGGGATCTGATACCCTTTTTGCATAGCCGTCATCCACATGTCGATGTTCCGTTCGTATGGTATGTGAACCAAAGTCGATTGCGACAGATATTAAAATAGTAGGCGAGTATATTCGTCAGGCACACAATTTCAGTACTACGATCAACGTAGTAATTCAGTTGACGGGACAGCTGCGTACGGCCACCATTCGCGTGGATTAAATCGCAGGCTACAATTGCTATGTGCAAATTCACATCCCCAACCATCTGCTCCGTATGTCCATCGAAGTTTGATGACGGTTTATACAATAATAATTTATTCTCCAAGGATTGGTTGTATTTCCCTCCAAACATACATCTTTAACTTTCAAGCTCATCTGTTTACCTTTTTATCTTGGCTAATATGACGTGCATTAACACGTTTGAGGGATCTGATACCCTTTTTGCATAGCCGTCATCCACATGTCGATGTTCCGTTCGTATGGTATGTGAACCAAAGTCGATTGCGACAGATATTAAAATAGTAGGCGAGTATATTCGTCAGGCACACAATTTCAGTACTACGATCAACGTAGTAATTCAGTTGACGGGACAGCTGCGTACGGCCACCATTCGCGTGGATTAAATCGCAGGCTACAATTGCTATGTGCAAATTCACATCCCCAACCATCTGCTCCGTATGTCCATCGAAGTTTGATGACGGTTTATACAATAATAATTTATTCTCCAAGGATTGGTTGTATTTCCCTCCAAACATACATCTTTAACTTTCAAGCTCATCTGTTTACCTTTTTATCTTGGCTAATATGACGTGCATTAACACGTTTGAGGGATCTGATACCCTTTTTGCATAGCCGTCATCCACATGTCGATGTTCCGTTCGTATGGTATGTGAACCAAAGTCGATTGCGACAGATATTAAAATAGTAGGCGAGTATATTCGTCAGGCACACAATTTCAGTACTACGATCAACGTAGTAATTCAGTTGACGGGACAGCTGCGTACGGCCACCATTCGCGTGGATTAAATCGCAGGCTACAATTGCTATGTGCAAATTCACATCCCCAACCATCTGCTCCGTATGTCCATCGAAGTTTGATGACGGTTTATACAATAATAATTTATTCTCCAAGGATTGGTTGTATTTCCCTCCAAACATACATCTTTAACTTTCAAGCTCATCTGTTTACCTTTTTATCTTGGCTAATATGACGTGCATTAACACGTTTGAGGGATCTGATACCCTTTTTGCATAGCCGTCATCCACATGTCGATGTTCCGTTCGTATGGTATGTGAACCAAAGTCGATTGCGACAGATATTAAAATAGTAGGCGAGTATATTCGTCAGGCACACAATTTCAGTACTACGATCAACGTAGTAATTCAGTTGACGGGACAGCTGCGTACGGCCACCATTCGCGTGGATTAAATCGCAGGCTACAATTGCTATGTGCAAATTCACATCCCCAACCATCTGCTCCGTATGTCCATCGAAGTTTGATGACGGTTTATACAATAATAATTTATTCTCCAAGGATTGGTTGTATTTCCCTCCAAACATACATCTTTAACTTTCAAGCTCATCTGTTTACCTTTTTATCTTGGCTAATATGACGTGCATTAACACGTTTGAGGGATCTGATACCCTTTTTGCATAGCCGTCATCCACATGTCGATGTTCCGTTCGTATGGTATGTGAACCAAAGTCGATTGCGACAGATATTAAAATAGTAGGCGAGTATATTCGTCAGGCACACAATTTCAGTACTACGATCAACGTAGTAATTCAGTTGACGGGACAGCTGCGTACGGCCACCATTCGCGTGGATTAAATCGCAGGCTACAATTGCTATGTGCAAATTCACATCCCCAACCATCTGCTCCGTATGTCCATCTAAGTTTGATGACGGTTTATACAATAATAATTTATTCTCCAAGGATTGGTTGTATTTCCCTCCAAACATACATCTTTAACTTTCAAACTCATCTGTTTACCTTTTTATCTTGGCTAATATGACGTGCATTAACACGTTTGAGGGATCTGATACCCTTTTTGCATAGCCGTCATCCACATGTCGATGTTCCGTTCGTATGGTATGTGAACCAAAGTCGATTGCGACAGATATTAAAATAGTAGGCGAGTATATTCGTCAGGCACACAATTTCAGTACTACGATCAACGTAGTAATTCAGTTGACGGGACAGCTGCGTACGGCCACCATTCGCGTGGATTAAATCGCAGGCTACAATTGCTATGTGCAAATTCACATCCCCAACCATCTGCTCCGTATGTCCATCTAAGTTTGATGACGGTTTATACAATAATAATTTATTCTCTAAGGATTGGTTGTATTTCACTCCAAACATACATCTTTAACTTTCAAGCTCATCTGTTTACCTTTTTATCTTGGCTAATATGACGTGCATTAACACGTTTGAGGGATCTGATACCCTTTTTGCATAGCCGTCATCCACATGTCGATGTTCCGTTCGTATGGTATGTGAACCAAAGTCGATTGCGATAGATATTAAAATAGTAGGCGAGTATATTCGTCAGGCACACAATTTCAGTACTACGACCAACGTAGTAATTCGGTTGACGGGACAACTGCTTGCTGCCACCTTTCGCGTGGATTAAATCGCAGTCTACAATTGCTACGTGCAAATTCACATCCCCAACGATCTGCTCCGTATGACCATATAAGTTTGATGGCGGTTTATACCTGTACAATAATAATTTGTTCTCCAAGGATTGTTTTTTCCCCCCCATACATACATCTTTAACTTTCAAGCTCATCTGTTTACCTTTTTATCTTGGCTAATATGACGTGCATTAACACGTTTGAGGGATCTGATACCCTTGTAGCATAGCCGTCATCCACATGTCGGCGTTCCGTTCGTATGGTATGTGAACCAAAGTCGATTGCGACAGATATTAAAATAGTAGGCGAGTATATTCGTCAGGCACACAATTTCAGTACTACGACCAACGTAGTAATTCAGTTGACGGGACAGCTGCGTACGGCCACCATTCGCGTGGATTAAATCGCAGGCTACAATTGTTATGTGCAAATTCACATCCCCAACCATCTGCTCCGTATGTCCATCTAAGTTTGATGACGGTTTATACAATAATAATTTATTCTCCAAGGATTGGTTGTATTTCCCTCCAAACATACATCTTTAACTTTCAAGCTCATCTGTTTACCTTTTTATCTTGGCTAATATGACGTGCATTAACACGATTGCGGGATCTGATACCCTTTTTGCATAGCCGTCACCCACATGTCGTTGTTCCGTTCGTATGGTATGTGAACCAAAGTCGATTGCGACAGATATTAAAATAGTAGACGAGTATATTCGTCAGCCACCCAATTTCAGTACTACGACCAACGTAGTAATTCGGTTGACGTGACAACTGCTTGCTGCCACCATTCGCGTGGATTAAATCGCAGGCTACAATTGCTACGTGCAAATTCACATCCCCAACGATCTGCTCCGTATGTCCATATAAGTTTGATGACGGTTTATACAGGGTGGGGCAATAGTGCGTCCGACTTCGATAGCTCGAGTTCTATGATAGCTAGAAAATTGATTAAAAAACATAAATGAACTAGAGAAAAAAGTCTATAACCGGAAATTATTTTCGAATATAAAGGGTGGCCCAAGACGATTCTACAGTGTCACGTGACTTTTTTTTAAATGGAATGTTGTGTATAAAAGAAGATTTTTTGAAGCCTCTTCCTAGACTCTTTTCACTCCCATATTATTATTGACTATCTCCAAACCACTTGGATGTAGTGATTTTTTTTGTTCAAATAATGGCATCTGCAGATGCATATTAAAAAAATCACTACAGTCGCAATTACGGGTTTTAAGAAAAAATTATGTAAGTACCAGTTAGGAAACACCTGTGCGATGTCTTTGAATCATTTTCACTTCCTAAAAAATATACAGGGTGGCAAAACATGATTTTTCAATTTAGAACTTTTTGAATTGAATTTTCTCAATTTTTTCAAATAGAACACCCTGTATATTTTTCAACGATATGATGTAGAAACTAAAAAAGAACATTTTTTGTATGTACATCCCTATGGCTATTTGTAACCATTTTCGATTTATTGGGCAATAAGTACAAAATAACTCAACAGATAAAATTATAATAAGTGCTCCACATGTTGCCCATTTTGATTGACACACATCTCTATGCGCCTTTGAAATGAGAGTTCTACTTTTCTTAAAATTGCCGGTGTGATACTTCTAAAAGCAGTTATTATTCTTTCCTTCATATTTTGGATTGTTGTTGGTGTTTCTTTATAAACAATTTCCTTCACGTATCCCCATAAAAAGAAATCAATTTTTGTAAGATCCGGGGATCTAGCAGGCCATTTAGTGGGGCCATTTCTTCCAATCCATTGCCTTGGGTAGATATTATTTAGGTGGTCTCTTACTGCATTTAAATAATGTGGTGGAGCACCATCTTGTTGAAACCATATCCTGTTTCCGATCCTAAAAAGCGCATGCTGTTTTCATGTGGATCACTTGTTATAATTTTATCTGTTGAGTTATTTGAAAAACGATCTAATATTTTAAGATTATCCTTGAATTTTGTACTTATTGCTCAATAAATCGAAAATGGTTACAAATAGCCATAGGGATGTACATACAAAAAATGTTCGTTTTTAGTTTCTACATCATATCGTTGAAAAATATACAGGGTGTTCTATTTGAAAAAATTGAGAAAATTCAATTCAAAAAGTTCTAAATTGAAAAATCATGTTTTGCCACCCTGTATAATTTTTAGGAAGTGAAAATGATTCAAAGACATCGCACAGATGTTTCCTAACTGGTACTTACATAATTTTTTCTTAAAACCCGTAATAGCGACTGTAGTGATTTTTTTAATATGCATCTGCAGATGCCATTATTTGAACAAAAAAAATCACTACATCCAAGTGGTTTGGAGATAGTCAATAATAATATGGGAGTGAAAAGAGTCTAGGAAGAGGCTTCAAAAAATCTTCTTTTATACACAACATTCCATTTAAAAAAAGTCACGTGACCCTGTAGAATCGTCTTGGGCCACCCTTTATATTCGAAAATAATTTCCGGTTATAGACTTTTTTCTCTAGTTCCTTTATGTTTTTTAATCAATTTTCTAGCTATCATAGAACTCGAGCTATCGAAGTCGGACGCACTATTGCCCCACCCTGTATAATAATAATTTATTCTCCAAGGATTGGTTGTATTACCCTCCAAACATACATCTTTAACTTTCAAGCTCATCTGTTTACCTTTTTATCTTGGCTAATATGACGTGCATTAACACGTTTGCGGGATCTGTTACCCTTGTAGCATAGCCGTCATCCACATGTCGGTGTTCCGTTCGTATGGTATGCCAACCAAAGTCGATTGCGACAGATATTAAAATAGTAGACGAGTATATTCGTTAGGTACACAATTTCAGTACTACGATCAACGTAGAAATTCAGTTGACGGGACAGCTGGGTACGGCCACCATTCGCGTGGATTAAATCGCAGGCTACAATTCTGCCGTGTTAGCCCAAAAGGGCGTATCTGACATAACACTACTTTTGAGAAATTTAACGTTTTAGATATTCATTTATGCCAACATGATGTAGGGTAGTAAAGTTGGGTTTGGCACGCTATATAACCTCGAATTATTGTGTTTTATCATACTCTTGGTTGATTTTAGACTGGTGCTTTTTGAACAGTGACTTTTGACAGTTACGTCCTTTATGCTTAACATTGCAGATGTAATTGCTGTAATAAAATAACATAGAAAAAGTCGAATCTACTTGAATTAAACTTTATTTTTGCTTAAACTATTCCGAACTACATATTAGGTTAGAAGAATATTATGAAAACTGACTGAATGAATTACAGAATGGTTATTAAAAACTACTCATCTTCCTCTTCACAATTTTCGTCGGGTATAATTGACCGTGATAGTATAGGAAGATTTTTCCAAAACTATTCTATTCTCAGGCATAATGGTGCATAATTTTGTCACAATTGCATTTTTTCTGTCCTCTGTAATTCCTCTACAACTTATTTTACGTTCAGGTTTACTAATACCTTGCTGGAGATATTTTGCGGTAAGGAAATTCTGTTCAACGGAAGGATCGTCGAAATTGGTTTTGTACAACATAGTCTTCTTACCTTTTGAAAAAGTTACTTCAACCATCTTATTTAAATATGGTCTTGGATTAATTTTGCGTAATTTGTGCTGCGAGGTACAATCTTCCCAATTATAAAAATCCTGTATTTCCATTCGAATTATATTTACTTTAGAAACTGAATTTTTGCTTGCGTTCGAAAAATCTTGGAAATCATATATTTTACCCTTAGTTTTAAGAGAACGCTCTACTTGATGATGGAACCAGTCAGCAGCCATGAAACTGTGCCCTGGTTCAAAATATTTTACTGTTAAAGTTTCGAACGCAACTTCCGACGAATTCATAATATAAATAATAAAGACAATATAAATTCCAGTTTTTGTTCTGGGAGGAGCAGTTGTCTAGCCAGAGTACCAAGTGTTTGGTGTCACGAACTGACAGAAAAAATGCATAAAAGGTACTTGCGATATCTTGTTTGGACCTCCCGGATATACCCTCGTGCCAAATGACTGCAGTAGGAACTTTGTTTTTTCCCGTAATTACAAAGCTTTCATTGTATGCTATTATGCGCGGCGTAAAAATGACTTCCTTGAATGTGTCGCATCTCGGAAGCATGATCACCTAATAAAACACAGATAAAATTTTTATTCACGCAAATCCTGAAATTTCTAATGTATAATATACAAGGTGGGGCAATAGTGCGTCCGACTTCGATAGCTCGAGTTGTATGATAGCTAGAAATTTGATTAAAAAACATAAATGAACTAGAGAAAAAAGTCTATAACCGGAAATTATTTTCGAATATAAAGGGTGGCCGCCCAAGACGATTCTACAGGGTCACGTGACTTTTTTTAAATGGAATGTTGTGTATAAAAGAAGATTTTTTGAAGCCTCTTCCTAGACTCTTTTCAATCCCATATTATTATTGACAATCTCCAAACCACTTGGATGTAGTGATTTTTTTTGTTCAAATAATGGCATCTGCAGATGCATATTAAAAAAATCACTACAGTCACAATTACGGGTTTTAAGAAAAAATTATGTAAGTACCAGTTAGGAAACATCTGTGAGATGTCTTTGAATCATTTTCACTTCCTAAAAATTATACAGGGTGGCAAAACATGATTTTTCAATTTAGAACTTTTTGAATTGAATTTTCTCAATTTTTTCAAATAGAACACCCTGTATATTTTTCAACGATATGATGTAGAAACTAAAAACGAACATTTTTTGTATGTACATCCCTATGGCTATATGTAACCATTTTCGATTTATTGAGCAATAAGTACAAAATTCAAGGATAATCTTAAAATATTAGATCGTTTTTCAAATAACTCAACAGATAAAATAATAACAAGTGATCCACATGTTGCCCATGAAAACAGCATGAGTTTTTTTAGTGAGTTCACTTTATGTTTGATTCTCGATCTCGCCCAGCACATCCATTTTTTGTTAAGATCTTATTTGTACGTACATTTTTTGATTTTTATTTTATTCGACAAACAATACACATTTATCACAGTTACCGGTCGTCAGTTCTCATTTGTGCCAATTTTGAAATATTTGGAGTTTTCCAAAATGAATTTTAACAAAGCGGAGGAACTTGTAGCTTGTAGACATGATGGGCCCCATTTCTTTGATGGTACATTGACTGGAGCTATTTATCTTCATTTTCTGGAAAACTATCTGCCGCAGTTATTGGTGAATCTTCCTGAAAGGATCGGAAACAGGATATGGTTTCAACAAGATGGTGCTCCACCACATTATTTAAATGCAATAAGAGACCACCTAAATAATATCTACCCAAGGCAATGAATTGGAAGAAATGGCCCCACTAAATGGCCTGCTAGATCCCCGGATCTTACAAAAATTGATTTCTTTTTATGGGGATACGTGAAGGAAATTGTTTATAAAGAAACACCAACAACAATCCAAAATATGAAGGAAAGAATAATAACTGCTTTTAAAAGTATCACACCCGCAATTTTAAGAAAAGTAGAACTCTCATTTCAAAGGCGCATAGAGATGTGTGTCAATCAAAATGGGCAACATGTGGAGCACTTATTATAATTTTATCTGTTGAGTTATTTTATACTTGAATTTTGTACTTATTGCCCAATAAATCGAAAACGGTTACAAATAGCCATAGGGATGTACATACAAAAAATGTTCTTTTTTAGTTTCTACATCATATCGTTGAAAAATATACAGGGTGTTCTATTTGAAAAAATTGAGAAAATTCAATTCAAAAAGTTCTAAATTGAAAAATCATGTTTTACCACCACGTATATTTTTTAGGAAGTGAAAATGATTCAAAGACATCGCACAGGTGTTTCCTAACTGGTACTTACATAATTTTTTCTTAAACCCCGTAATTGTGACTGTAGTGATTTTGTTAATATGCATCTGCAGATGCCATTATTTGAACAAAAAAAATCACTACATCCAAGTGGTTTGGAGATAGTCAATAATAATATGGGAGTGAAAAGAGCCTAGGAAGAAGCTCCAAAAAATCTTCTTTTATACACAACATTCCATTTAAAAAAAGTCACTTGACCTTGTAGAATCGTCTTGGGCCACCCTTTATATTCGAAAATAATTTCCGGTTATAGACTTTTTTCTCTAGTTTATTTATGTTTTTTAATCAAATTTCTAGCTATCATAGAACTCGAGCTATCGAAGTCGGATGCACTATTGCCCCACCCTGTATAATATATAATATAAGTACCTTTTCTAGGTCAGCTGAAACAACTAATTTATCAGGATCTTGATTATTCCCATCACTCTGATATTGTATACGTGCCTCAGTGTACTTTTTCCAGTGAATATTAAATGTTTTACATTCGTCACAGTTAACATCTAGGGAGTCTTTGTTGTGTCCAGTGTTTTTACCATGTAATGTAAACTTTTCGCATTGCCAACATTCTTCATTGCCCAATTTCGCAAAAGATATATTTAAACTGCTAAAAACACTTCTATACAAATAATACAAAATTTCGTACCTAGGATTTTTCCTTTTAAAATCCTCGTACATGGACGAAATTGAAAGGTCGCTTGGAAGATAAAGTCTTTGAGGGGCGTGTTCTCTACGGTAATGTGCTATTGTTGGATTGAAAGATTGTATATGGTTAATCAATACGTCCCGATCAACTTTTCGTTTAGGGTTTTGACTCCCCCTCTTATCTGGCTGGGCAATGAGTGTTTGCTGCTTAGTTTTTGTTAGTACATTACGAAGAGCCTTGTCATTTTTACTGTCATAGCCCAAAACTGCAAGATAAAACTTTCTGCAAACATCTTGTTTTTGGCCATGTTCATCCTTAAAACCCTTCACTGCATGATTTTTTGTTTTTCAATTTAAAAAATACAAGGTGGTGCAGAAACATGCTTTATTAACATAAAAAATAATTAAAAAAATCTAACTTCAAAACTAAACCATATTTTCAAAAATTTTCAAATGTCTCAAATATGATACAACATGCAGGCTAGCCACAATGGAATTTTTTGAAACAATTCTTTGATTTGTTTAGACATAAATGAATTCCACATTTTTCACACTTTACAGAACTCAACTTTTTACAGTGTGGGAGCTTGCACCGTTGTCTTGTGTCGAAAAGTGGAAAATTACCTATTTCGTCCTTTCGAATGTCCTTTGGAGGAATGTATGAAGCTGTGGCTTTTTTGCGCTTTTTAGATATTTGATCATCGACTGAAGATGGTCTGCCTCGCTTGTTTGATGAGCTGGTGTCGTATTTACATAAACACAGCAACTTCTACTCTGAATTCCCATAACTGCAGAGTTTTTGATACGTTTTCTCCCATTTCCATTCTCTTCTTCATCACCCTTCTGTATACGATCCAAGCATTTACTATGGTAACATCTACCATATGGTAGAAAATTCGGAAGTTCCACTTCTTGCTCCTTATTTTGATATTGTATCTGCCCATCAAACTATCTAAGAGATCCCACCCCTCCCATGTGCTTATTGTACTCCTGTACTACGGCTGGGCAATCCACTGATACCTTCTTCTTTTCCTTCTTGTCATAGCGTTGCACCTCCGAAACTGGAAGTTGTCCCAGAAAAGATGAAGCCAGTGTAACAGTTTTATTGTCCCTCCAGCTAACAAGAGACACTTCTACGTCATCTACTATTCCAACGACTTCCGCGCTGTATCCTCTAGCCTTCTTTTTCATTTCTTCTTCTGAAGGTAACTTAGAGTTTGGAATTCGATTGCGGTTTATTGTGCCAAGCGAATATATGCCTTCTTTTGCAAGGTATGAGATCAGTGGTAATGAGGTGTAGTAGCTATCAAAGTAAATTTTATAATTTTTGTTCCTCTCCAAAGATCTACATAGGCGAACAACAACATTGGCACTTGCACCTAAGTCGGGTTCATTGTTTTCTACAATGTTTTCTTTTCCTGTATAAACCTCAAAGTCATAAGCAAAACTGCCCACACAAAACAAACAATTTGAAACCCCATTTATGGGGTTTCAGGGGCAAATATTGCTTGAGGAAATGTCTGGCTTTGGTTGCACACATCTGTTCGTCGATGGAAAGAAGCGCTTCTTTTGCTACTGTTGCATATCTTTCTCGTAGATGAGAAAGCACAGATCGAATCTTATGAAGTCTGTCGTGGTCAGGGCTTTCACGCGGTTGTAGCTTGGTCGTTAAAATGTAAATTTTCACGCACCTTTTCGAATTTATTCACACTCATACAATCTTTTATAGTTGAATTGCTCACTGCCGGTGACCAGTAAGACCGAACATTCGGATTACGGGTAACTGACATGAGTATGCATATACCCAAGTACTGTTGTACATCAATTTTACTAAGTTTTGCTGGTTTAGCAGGATTCTTCTGAACTGAGTACAAGTTACTTTGATCAACAATGTGTTCAATTAATTCAGTTGTAAAAAAATACTTAAAAATACTGTATGGAGTGTCGAGATCCATTATTGCAGACGAAAGGTTATCATCGCCAGAGAAAGCTAGTTGTTCATTATTGAGGAATAGATTCTTAGTTTTCCAATCAATTTCCGGTTTCTTAACTTTTTAGCAGATCTCTTAGTCTGTCTATTGCCACTGACAACCTGTTCTATTACTTCTTCAACACTGTTAACAACATCTAGGTTGCTATTCTCATCTGAATCCATGCAATTTTCCGATAGATTTGCACAATCAGCCTCTGAAGGTTCATAATTAGGGTCACAGTCACTATCCTCCAATTCATCCTCTTGAATGTCAGCATCATCTTCACTGAGGCCACTAAAATTCTCCCAAAAATCTTGCAATTCTGCATCGGATAAGTATTTTTTATTAGCAGCCATGTTGAACTCTGAAACTATACAACCTGCATGAATTATCATTTTTGATACATTTATTTCAAATATAGAAATCTTTTTGACAATTGGAAAAATTCTATATTACTTTATTTTTATATTGCACTACATACCTCTTTATTCAGTTTATACTCCAAAACTTTTATTAAAAGCACTAAAACACTCTAAAAACACACACTCTATAATTACAAATGTAAAGAACGCCTACTGTCAAAACCTGCAGTGGTTTTCAATTTCAATAATTTCTAAAACAGGCCATGTGGCGCCACATATGTTTGAATAGCTCAACTATACTGCAGCATTTTACGTATCAAATATATGTAACATCATGCACTAGAAAGTCCTTATATTATTTTATAGCGCTAAAGGAAGATTTAGGAAAAACGTATCAAATATGATACATGATGCAGTGAAGGGTTAAAGCTATAGAAATATGTTCTTGATCGTCTTGAGTCAGGTCGACCAGTAGTGTTCCTCCTTGAAGCAACTTGTGAAACGTTACTTAATATACAGGGTGAATAAAAAGTAAGGAACCTCGATGCTGGAGCCTTTATTATTAGTTTTAGAAAAAAAAAGTTTTAGACAAAAGTTTTATAACAAGTTATTTTCCACAAACTGATGGTTTGAAATATTTTTTTCAAGGTCATACCTTTGCGCTATGACGTCATCGATACTTTTTTTTAAATAGCAACCTATATTTTTTAGGTCGAAATTTTATAGCATTTGTCTTTCTCTTTATGACCATCTAAAAATATCATGCGGTTGCATAAGCGAAATTTCTATAAAAACCAAGTTGAATGTTATTCGTACCAGTAGTTAACGTACGTACTTATATCACAAAAATTAAACACATGACTATTGAAAACAAATACAAACAATGTTTAACATTACTTTATTACAGAAGATGTTCAAATTCTTCGCCATTAACTATCTGACAATGTCCAATTCCAATTGCGGTTCCGATCGCGCTGGCCATCCGATACTACCCCTTCTACCGATCCACCTATTCTCAAAAATTGTATCCAAATAATTTCGAACGTGAATGCCATAATGGGGGGGGGGGGGGGCTCCATCTTGCTTGAACCAAAGGGATGTTCCCTATTAAATATATCACGCACCTTGAAATGGGATCTTCTTCTTTCACCGTATCCAAGTATCATCAAAATTTCGATGCGTTCTGTTTCTGTTAAACGTACCATAGTTGAAAATCACTTTCTCAAGCAGTTTAAATTACAATAATTATTATCTTATTATTTAATAAACACAAACTGTCACAAGTGAAATTTGCATTTGTTTCCAAGGCAATCTTTCATTTCTCATATTTCTTTCATCGAATTGGACATTGTCAGATAGTTAATGGCGAATAATTTGAACATCATCTGTAATAAAGGAATGTTAAACATTATTTGTATTTGTTTTTAATAGTCATTTGTTTAATTTTTGTGATAGAAGTACGTACGTTAAATACTGGTACGAATAACATGCAACTTGATTTTTCTAGAAATTTCGCTTATTCAACCGTATGATATTTTTAAATGGTCCCAAAGAGAAAAAATAGTTCTATAAAATTTCGACCTAAAAAATATAGGTTGCCATTTAAAAAAAGTATCGATGACGTCATAGCGCAAAGGTATGACCTTGAAAAAAATATTTAAAACCATCAGTTTGTGGAAAATAATTTGTTATAAAACTTTTGTCTAAAACTTTTTTTTCTAAAACTAATAATAAAGGCTTCCAGCTTCCTATACGCCTCACCGTGGAGTATAGTTTTCTTTGCACCTCCAGATGTTCCCCACCTTATAAAATCGTTGCAGTAGTCTTTGAATGTCAAATGTCCATCGATCTCTCCATGGTACCATTGTGAGAAGTACTTTTCTAGTGTTCTGTCCACGGCATCCCTATCTATGTTCTTTTCCTTTCCATTCTCCAGCCGAGGAGACACCCAAGCCTCTATGTCCGAAACAATCTGCTCTTCTGTGTATGGTGCCTTTCCCGTCAATGAGTGTAAGTGGGTGAAAAACATATAAGCCGGCCCTCTGTCGAACATCATTGGGAATGAGTATGCACTAACCTGTTTCAGCTGGAACCTGTGGTAGTCATCGTCGTAGCTCGCTCGGTCTTCTTTGTACAGAGTAGGTGTACTGTTCAGTCCAAAATATTCGTCCGAATTCTCTCGTAAGTGGACCATTAATTGGTAGAATTCGTGAGCTATTTTTGTTTGTCCTATTTTTTTCATATAGTTGTAAAGGGTATATAAACCCCAAGCACTTGAAACGTGGTTGTAGATTGGCCACCACTTAGGGACATCATTATGATATCTCCTTAGCTTTTCCAGTCCCTTCGGTCTCTTGCGAAGTGCCTTCGGGTGCGTCATGCACCGTATCATCCCCCCATCAAGAACACCATAGTAAAGGGTCTGGAAAAGATCCGGGACATCAGTATTTCCTACTTGGGTGTGAAACTTCATGCCCTTGTTTTTAGTTTCACGCCCATTTTCTATGTTATATCTTCCCCATCCTAGTCTCTGACCGCCCCAGCCAGTTCCAGCTTCGGGGTCTCCTGCACCAAAGTCTGCTCTGGCTTTGGGATGGTAGATTCCAACTCCTTCAGATTTTTCATCGCCTCGGTGGAGTAGGGAGAGCTCTCTTCCTTGTGCGTTTCGGTCGTATGCACTGGGTTCACTGGGTTTACGTATGTCGCCTTCAAGATGTCCGACACCTTGTCGATTGTCTTGTCTGCCTGCTTTTGCTTCTCTACGTTTTCCGGTCCAGATAGTGTCTTCTCTACTGTGTTTTTTGTCAGGGTGGCCCTCCCGCTATTACATACATCTTTAACTTTAAAGTTCATCTGTTTACCTTTTTATCTTGGCTAATATGACGTGCATTAACACGTTTGAGGGATCTGATACCGTTTTTGCATAGCCGTCATCCACATGTCGATGTTCCGTTCGTATGGTATGTGAATCAAAGTCGATTGCGACAGATATTAAAATAGTAGGCGAGTATATTCGTCAAGCACACAATTTCAGTACTACGATCAACTTAATAATTCAGTTGACGGGACAGCTGCGTACGGCCACCATTCGCGTGGATTAAATCGCAGGCTACAATTGCTATGTGCAAATTCACATCCCCAACGATCTGCTCCGTATGTCCATATAAGTTTGATGACGGTTTATACAATAATAATTTATTCTCCAAGGATTGGTTGTATTTCCCTCCAAACATACATCTTTAACTTTCAAGCTCATCTGTTTACCTTTTTATCTTGGCTAATATGACGTGCATTAACACGTTTGCGGGATCTGATACCCTTGTAGCATAGCCGTCATCCACATGTCGGTGTTCCGTTCGTATGGTATGCCAACCAAAGTCGATTGCGACAGATATTAAAATAGTAGACGAGTATATTCGTCAGGCACACAATTTCAGTACTACGATCAACGTAGTAATTCGGTTGAGGGGACAACTGCTTACTTACCAACCTACTTTTGCGTATGCATAGGTGTAATATCCTGAAACCAGTAAATAAATAATAATTACATTATGATTACATGATATAAATTTATTTTATTAAATCAGCTTGCACGTTTGCACAGGCACATGCCACAATAATCATATGGTCTATGTATATTAGGGTGGTCACAAAAAATCAATGTTCGAATTTCTTTGGGGGGACCCTCCTAAAAGTTGCCAACTGGCTAAGAAATGAGATTGGCAAAGTTTCAGCTCAATTGGATAACGTTAACCCGTGCCTCATCAAGGTTGAAATTTTGACTTTTTATGAGAATCCCTAAAATTGGAAATGAAGGATTTAGGAGAAAAGAAAAGCAAAAAAGGCGAAAATGAGAAGAAGTAAATGCATTTTATTATTATTATTTACATTTACAATTTATTATCAGATAGGCGGTAATGGCTTAGATAAGGTGGCTTTTGAAGAGTCTGGAAATATTTTCCTACATTCAGATACAACTTGCAACAGAAACTGCCGTTGTTCTTCGTCTTTCGTTAAACAGGAATTGAAGTCTTGGATTAATTTTACCCCTCTTTCAGCTGTATCATTGACAACCCTAAAACTGTTCACTATTTTTTTAGCTTTTAAATAATGTGAATTTTCACACCACACATCTGGATCAGTATTTAAAAATTCTGTATCAATTTCAAATCTCTTGAAAAAATTTAGAGTTTTATGAGAAACAAAAGAATCAACTTCTTTGTCCAATAAATCATCCACTTGTTCGAGACTGAGCTTTGCTCTTACATCCCTATCATCATAATTTTTTTCTTCAAAAGAAATTAATTTTAGACTTTTTGCAGCCATGCTTGTTTTGACATTTTTTTTTAATGTTTCATCAAAAAACGAAAATGCGACTTGCTCCGAATTAAGATACCACAGATGATTTATCATTTTAGACAGTGCCTTGTCTGCAAGTTCTTTATCAATTTGTCTGTAATTCACAAAAGATTTTAACAATTGCAGGTCTTGGTTGGGGGCCAAAGTAGGTTTGGGGGCGTTGAACCAGGCTTTTACATAAATATTGATTATAAATATACAAATGTCTGTGATACCTTTTTTTTCTAAATCTGTTAATGAAAATTGATCCATGAAAAGATATATTTTGAGAGAATAAATGGCCTTTGCCATCCATCTGGCGTGATGAATAGCACCAGGTACTCTAAAAAAATGTCTTTTGGAAGAGTACGTCCTAAAAAAATTAAACAAAGTTGGATAAATTCTTTATAATCATCTCTTGGCTGTTGGTTTTTCAATTGTTTGATAAGAAAACTTGATATTTCGTCTGAATTACCTATTTTATATCTAATATTTTTCTCTTCAATAGCAGTTTTGTATTTTGTCTTGTCTAACTTCGACCACTCAGTCTGAAACTTTTTAAAAATATCTGGCTGAGGGCCAGTAGTCGTGCCCATTTTTAAATCAAAAACTGATTTGAGAATTACTTCTAAAATATGGTGGCGACATGCTAAATAAAGAATATTTTTCTCTAATAATTGCTCTAGCAAAACGCAGGTTCCCCTGAGGCGACCAGTATTTACTGCGGTGGTATCAAAACACATTGCCTGGCTTTTCTCAACTGCCCCCCACTGTTCAAGTGCCGAAAATACAGCTTTTGCCTGAGTAATTCCCATACTATTTTCAAGCTGAGGAACTCCTATCAACTGTTCTTCATTCCCACAACTAATCAAAACCGCTACCCTCTCTAAATTTTCTTTACTCAAAATATCTGGAAGCAATTTTCCATCCCAGTGCACAACGGCTCCCTCTAAATCGGAATTTTTAAATCTATGTTTGATAAGCTCAGCCCTTTGTTTTCGGAATAGCTGTCTGCGAAGTCGTATTACACTTTTACTTAGAATTAAATTCTGTGAGTCAAAACCTAACGCCTCTGCAGTAGCTGATAGTATTCGAACTGCGTCTCTATCAGAAATACTACACCTATCTAACAATAAAGACAATTTTTCGGTAATAATCTCTTGACTTCCTCTAACGTACTTCCTTTTCTTTATTTATGGTCCTGTATCCTCTGTGTCTGGAAAATTCACTTCCATCTCTTCTTGCTCCTCTTCCTCTGATGTGCTGCTTATTGAAGATTCCAGTTGTACAATTAAATTCCCATCTTCTAAAAAAAAAGGGAAAAAACCATTAAGCGGTAATAAGCAAGGCACTCACAGAAAATGGCATCAAGTCAAATAATTTCAACAGAAAAAGAAAAGGGAAAACATGAAAAAATAGAGAAAAACTCTACTAACCTACTTGGTTTTTGATTTTTCCAATCTCGCCATCTCAGCTGCTCGTCTCTTTTCTCTTCGTTGTTCTGCTTTCACGAAATTCATGTCAACGCCACCCATACAGCCAGGACGTCCTTTGCTTCTCTGGAGTAACAAAAACTGCTTGTCTTCTTCAACAATGTTTTTTAATGCATCCTGATGAGAAACATCAAAAAGGTCATCAAGGGTTGACTTGAAAGCTTCTACTTTTTTATTTTGAGCTGTGCTTTCAGATCTTTTAGCATTCTTTTGCAGTTTTCTCCACTCTTCGTAGAGTTTTTCAAGCTTTACAACACAATCTTTCAAGTGTCTGGTTGTTATCTTAGCTTTCTCCCAAAAAATTATAACTTCCTGTATTGTAAGTCTTGCAGCTTCTCTGGTATTCAATTTCACTTGTCGTATATTATAAAATAAACTGCGTAAAACTTGACAATTAGATGGTAATTTACTGCCAGTGATTTGATGAGACATGTGGCCAATTAAATACACCATTACTTTCTGCCTTGAACTCGAACTCAAACCCGAACGAGCATGACTCGCTGATGCTGTAGAAGACATTGTCCCTCACAACTCACAGAAAATAATTGACTAAACGAACGCTGTTCAGATGTTCACTGCTTGAAAAGCAAACGTTAACTAAAGCCCTCTGACCTCTCCCCAGGCATCCCAGACAAGGAACAGAAAAGAAGGGGTGTGGTTTATGACACTCCAGGTAGAGATTCTCTGAAAAAGGGGTCCTTAACAATAGCTCTTTTGTAACAAAAACAGACCTCAGAAATTTGTTTACACACACTAAATTCTCCATAATTAATAATAGATGTTTTTTGTTTTATTTATGTAAATGTAAATATATACGGCAATGTTTATAAATAAAGAGGTCACCCTTTTTCGTTGGTAAATATAACAAACGATGACATTGAAAATTTGAAAATTTAAGTATGCACAATTGCACAACTGTCCCTGTTGCCATTTTTCACTTATTTTCCAAAAAGGGCGACTTTGAGGATTCGGATCATGTCCGGTCTTAGAAAATGATGGATATCTTCAAATATAAAAGTTTTAACAAAGAAGTGGTTGAAGTAAAACTTCAAGACAGCAACATTTCCTATGAAATGAAATAATAACCAGGTTTCTAGGACGAATGGTTTTCATTTTATTAGGGAAAAACGGCGATTTTTTGCAAAAATCGGTTTTTACAACTTTAACCTAGATGAGGCACGGGTTAACGTTATCCAATTGAGCCAAAACTTTGCAAATCTTATTTTTTAGACAAATGGCAAATTTTAGGGGGGTCCCGCTGGCATTACGAGGAAAATATTTTTTCCCCCTATACGTTGTGGTCACCCTAATGTATAGTATATAATCAATTTACTATTAATACATGAATGGGGTTTTAATATTTTAAATTCTCTTAATCTTCCGATTACTTGTTCGATGTGAATCCGTAGACTTGCTATAGACTTTGTCTTGAGGATGCCTGCTTTTGAACTTTTTTGATGTTGTCCCACACTTGGAGGTCTTATTAATTAACGTTGCCTCTCTATCAACAAATGCTCTATATGTGTGAAACCCCTGTCTGCCATAACAGCTGTTCCAGGAGACAATACGTCAAGAAAACCGTTTTCTTCAAGAATTAATGCATCGGTTGCTCTACCCCCATATCCAGTCGATATAAAATTTATTATCCCATTTGGTGTAGAGGATATCAAATATAGTAACGTATTTGCTTTTTTGTAGTCCGACTAAGTTAAATCCTGAAGAACAGGATCCGCGGGCTTCTCTATTTCTATTTCCAGGCAGTCAATAATCGACTGCACATTGCTATAAAAAGCAATAAATGCGATAAGAAGCAATGCCTTAATTTTTGCTTTTGAAGGCCACATACTAAATGTTTTCACATTTTTGCTCAACACTGTAGCTGTTTTTGCAAATATCCCACTAGCATTGCTTTCTGACATGCCAAAATCATCGGCGAGTTCAGCAAATGTGAGGCCAGTTCTAATTTTTTTTTTAGTGTTACATATACATATATTTACCACTGGTGCTGGATTATATTTCTGCAGTAAATCGATGATGTAGTAACAATCTTTGGGTAGGCCCATGTAAAATCGTGGTTTTAATCGCAGCAACTTTAAAATTCGTTGCGACGAAAGTTTCTGTACCTCTTCAAGTGTATCAGTTTCATAAGAAACTTCGCTTGATGACACTCTGACATCTCCGAAGTGTCAGTGCATGTAGTCACAGAAGCAGCTAAAATTTCTTGAATTGTTGCTCGATGTAAACGTTTTGCAGCAGTCTTTCGGGGACTCTTAAGTGCAGCTCGTTTTCTGCCATCTTGGTATGCAAAAGGACGTGGAACTACATTTGTTTTTAGTCTCTTTTGACCACCCATCAATTTAAACTGTATATAATTCTCCATATCTTCTAACTACAATATAAACAAAACACAAATTATAAATAACAAGCCTAACTGATTGTTAACCTTAAACTTACATTAAAATGGTCTTGACAAACATAAAGACAAGAAGATTGTGACAACTGAGAAGGATCACGCCGAACTGCTTTTATCCATAATTTTCTTCTTGTTGGTTCGTACGGAACGTAGAAAGACAGTTGTTCGGGAGTCTTGCACGCTGTATTTGTACAACCAGGTACTATACACCACTTCGGAATTAACTCGTTCGCGGCCATGACAAACAACAGAAGACGCGCAAAAGAAAACAAACACGCAGGATGGTTTAGTCCTGAAAAGGACTGTTTTTTGAATATAATAAGCAACACTATGACTAAACAATAAACAAACAAGAACACGAACTGAAAAATATGCACGAAGCAAATGTCAACTTCTCGGCCCTAAGTCCCACCCACTATAAGATGACGTCAGCATGTTGCGCATGTTTGAATGTGATTTTCCTGCTCATTAAATATTTAAATTTAGAGGCATTTTGATTTTAAGTATGTATGTGACCTTTTTTGATATAAAAAAAATTCTTTACGACTTATTTTAAATGTATGTTTCATATTTTATGGTAATTAGCAAAATTCTTTTTGCATGCAAGTAGCCTATTGGTAGGGTTTTCCAAAACTAAGCGGTTTTTAATCATTGAAGGCCCTAGAATTTTCAAGATTGCTTTTTTTGTGCTGCCGTGAATTCCTTTGGGTTCTTGTAATTGTGGAGGTTCTTCTGTCACTTTTTTCACTGAAGATTTCATAAAATCCAGTGTATATTCATCGCCGTCAAAGAAGTTTTGTACAATACCTTAGTGCCGGCTCTTCTAGCAGTAATTTTAACAATTTTAGCTAGATAGGGTTTAGGATTATTAGCATTGACTTTCTAAACAGAATGCCAATCTTTCCACTGTTACGTTTTTAAAATTACACTTCCGTTACTAGGATGTTTTTCTTATGCAATAGATTGGAATTCGTAGGAGATAGTAATAATAATACACAACTTTGTAATAATAAGTTTAATGTATTAACAGTTAAGCAGAGTTTTAATAGAGAAAATGAATGGACACTGACTAAGAATTTAATACAGACCGAGAATCGGATGCAGACTGACTAAAATACTATGATGATTCTATTTATTAACTACGCTTACTTAATCTAAGTTCAAAATTACAAGTTAATTAGGAGTGGAATAATAATGCTACTTCATTTTGGACTTAGATTAATAAACTGGAACCTAGTGAACTATGTACAATGTGATTTTTTAAAAACTCAATTGCAGCAGGCCGTATTCTGACGTAATATAGACAGTTCTAAGGTTATTAACCCTTTATAGGGCAAAAGGTTGGCAAATGATATTGAAACCCAATATTTTGAAAACATGTTTATTATAATGCACTGTAACTACATCAAACGAAATTTTTCAAAAAAAATCAAAATTTTCTGAAATTTTGGGTGGGAAATTATTATCATAAAGCTCGTTGGCGCCCTATTGGGATAATAGTTTCTCTACTAATTAAAGAAAGCTTACAAAAAAATAGTTCTTATTACTTTGAAGTGTGAAATATTGCAAAATGCTGGTCCAGCCTGTCTACGCCTCCCATAAATTTATTATAAGTAGCGATGGATGGTGGACAGGGCACTTCTTCTCGAACTCCTTTTGCATTTCGTCTCAGCACGGTTGCATTATCTGATGGATTATGCATGCTGGACAAAACACAAACTGGAGTTTTTCCACGATCAAACCACTTGCTTACACTAATATCTTCGGACATGGCATAATCCATTTCCAATCGCTTCATGTTTTTGTTACATTCAAGGTGATTGCTGGGAAAATATTTCCTATTTTGTCTGAATGTACCACATCCAAACAATTTCTTTCTCAGTAGTTGTAATAATAGGGGTACAGTGGTAAAAAATTATCGAAAAACAGGCAATACCACATTCCTTCCAGAAATTGGGAAAGTCGAAGTACTACGCTTTCCCCTAGATTTTTGGTAACGGTACCTTCAGGATTGTTGCCATTATACACTTCAAATGCTAGCATATACCCCGTTGCAGCACAACACATAGCCCAAACCTTGAAACCCCTTTTTTATAGGTTTCAGGGGCATGTATTGTTTCATGGTGGACCGTCCTTTGAAAGCACCCATGCTTTCATCAATCGAGATGTTTCTTGATGGTGAAAATGCTTCGGAAAATTTTTGCGATAGGCGATTCAATAGTGGTCTTACTTTATAGAGCCGACCAAACTCTGGTGTACCGCGTTCAGGCATCTTACTATTATCAGCTTTATTTTAGGTGTTTATGCCTAAAGTTAAGTAAATATCATAAATAAATAAAAGTTCCAGGCCGACAGAACTTTTATGACGGCACTAAATAATATATAAGTATAGATATTCTGAGACATAATCGAAATTATTACCTACTTATTATCCATTTGTTTTCTCAGCTCCTCAGAAAAAAGTCGTTTCAAAAATACCGTTAATAATACTAACAATAGTTTGTCAAAGTCGTATAAAACTAGATAACTTTTTTTTGTGGTGCCACAATGTGCTTGTATTTTATACAAAGTACAAAATAAAATAGTTATACATTATTTTGCTAATATTATGGCACCTGATTCGCAGAACCCCAAAATTATTTCGTGGAACCCTAGGGTTCCACGGAACACGCTTTGGGAACTACTGTTGTAGGGAACCCCTAGGCTTACAGTTCTTTGATTAAGCAATTTTTTTAGTTTGCATAGTTTTCCACATCACCTTAGTTGTTATGTTAACTTGTATCCTTACTGAATAATTGATGAAATTTTATAATCGATACGAGTAAAAATTTCAACAGGAAGTACTATGCTAGACGCGTTAAACTTCTTATTTTGCATGGGAAGTTTTCGCCTGGAACTATTGACATTTCTGAGCCCTATTGTACCCATGATATTTGAATATAGAGTAACAATGTATTTAGTAGTAATACAAGTATAGTATTACTTTGTAGTTACTGTACTGCAGCTACCTGTATTTTTAGGTGTTTCTGTAAGGTAGATTTTAGTAGTTTTTCAATTAATTTAGCAGTTACTCTCACATTGAAAAGGAAAAACGAAATTTGTACAACTCTACTTACATTCTAAAACCGCGAACGTGTGGAAACTTAAATAAAAACTTGCGTCTACCAAAAGGAACCACATCCCTACGTACATTCTAAAATCGCGAATGTGTGGAAACTTAAATATAAACTTGCGTCTACCAAAAGTAACCACATCCCTACTTACATTCTAAAATCGCGAATGTGTGGAAACTTAAATATAAACTTGCGTCTACCAAAAGTAACCACATCCCTACTTACATTCTAAAATCGCGAATGTGTGGAAACTTAAATATAAACTTGCGTCTACCAAAAGTAACCACATCCCTACTTAGAACCGAGGTAAATTTATTTTCGGGATATTGCTAGTTTATTATAAAACAATGTTTTTTGGATATCAAGAACTTTTTCATATGTACTTGTATTATCTGTATTCGTGTCATAAAGTCTCCCGCCTCGAACGGCTCGCTTCCCCTTAAAGCAAACTTTCGTCTACCAACAGTAATCACACTCCTACCTATACCGCAAACACGAAAATTCTTCTTATATTCTAAAACCGCAAATGTGTGGAAACTTAAAGTAAACTTTCGTCTACCAACAGTAATCACACTCCTACCTATACCCCAAACACGAAAATTTTTCTTACACTGCACATCTTTCCAGCAGAAGCAAATATACGTTCTCTAAATTTTCAGGAAATACATCCACTGATGTTTGCAAATCATTATTGTGGATCCACTTATCACAATCATTTATTAAACTAGTATAGTGACCTGTTCTAAGTGAATCCCCATGATGTAAAATTACTGCTTTGACTTTAAAATAGTTACCATCAACACAAACACAACTTTCGTTAAAATTTGTTGCTACGTTATTTAATTTTGAATTTATGCGAAATCTACATAAAACTGTAATTATATATTTATTTACATATGAAATAACGTATCGTTCTAATAAATTTGATGCGGCACAAACTGGACATGCGATGTCAGTTTCATCCCAACATGCTAATTTGGAAAAGTCTAAAGGTTCGTTGTTTCGAAAACGTATAAAATAACTATTCTCGTAACTTGACTCTTCTTGGGCATATTCACAGTAAAAACATTTTTTTAACAAACGTTCGTTCGTAACAAAAAAGTGAAGCCGCGTCAATATTTTCTTGCTCTAACTGATACAATAACTTTACCAAAAATTCATGCGCATCTTGTTCCACTCTACTACTAAAATCAACATCACATTTTTCAGATAAAACAGACCTAATGTTATATGTAGAAATTTCATTATGACACGCGTCTACTGCATTTACAACTTGAACTAAAGAATTGATTAAATGATTACTAGAACTGTTATTCTGATTTAAACATATTTTTAGATCTTCCAAAGCTATCAGACACTGAATTGATGAATTTGCATAACAAGAAACGCCATCGTTATTTATAAAACCCACATATTTTTTATTTACGTGGTTTCAAACCGAAGTTACAAATGAAATTTCAGCATCACTACAAGTGGGTTTTTGTTGGCTGGTTGATATTGAACCCATTGTATATACTGGCTTGTAATCTGAGAAATAGCTTTCATAAACGCCTGCTAGTAAATTACACTCGCTTGAAAATATTACATCTATTTGGGTATTATTGTTAGTTGTAGATACGCTATGGGGTAAGATACGTTTTAGATTATATTTTGCCATTAGCTGAAGAAAAAATGAGTTACAATCAGGGTTAAATATGTCAAAATTAAAATCTCCTAGTAAAATGGTTTGCTTTTTACATTGAACATTTTTGGTTATAATTTCATTAAAACAGGTTCCAAACGTTGCGTTTGTCGCTGATGGCGACTTATAACCACTTATTATTTCTTCTACGCTAAAGAGGTCGACGTGGGCTTTTCCTAAAAATGTTAAGGCATGATGTACATACATACGTTAGAGTAAACAACGTTTTCTTTGATAAAGCACGTAACTCCACGAGTATTCACACTACCCGAATTAAAAATGACTTTGTAACCTGGAATTTCTACTGAATTATGTAATTTTGTAAGTGTTTCGGAAAAAATTAACATATCGGCTTTTAAATACCATTTATCAGCAGTAATGTTTAAAAGGTGTTTTTGAAGCGATCTAATATTATGGTACACAATTGAAGAGTGGAAATGCAAAAGGAGTTAAGTGCCATAATGATGAAAAAAAGTTATTGCATTAAATATATTTATACTGTTACAGAATGAAGATATATCTATATATATTTTATTAGATGAACATTATAATACGGAAATTGCAACGATATACTTAATTTTAACTTAATCTTCTCCTATTTTAAAAAACAAAATTTTACAAATACAGAAAATAGAAAGTGCTAAGTGCCAGATTAATTAACCTTTAAGATGGGCTATGTTGCGATAGCTTTTCATTGTTAATGTTTAGGAGTCTTTTATAAAAATCTTGATGTTCTGTTTTCTTTAGGTATGGTATCATTGATTTGAGGGACTTTTTCTTATTTTCCGTGACCTTGTTTTGAACTGGCAGGACATTCAGTTCTATTGTACGAAAATCAGTGACTGTTTTCCCCTTCTTCAAGACGTGAACTTCCTTCCACTGCTCCATGTCGTTAAACGACTCCTTCCTAAGAACTTTTCCAGGATTCTTCGAATCAATCTTCAGTTGAACGGCTTTACTTATATTGAGCTGTTTCGTATTTATAACATTATCGGCTGCTGCTTGGATATCAAAAAATCCAGAGTCTTCCATATCAATGACTGTAAAAGGAGGATTGTATTTCGCTGACGACACAACCTCATGTAAATCTTTGGGTACAAAGCTCTTCATGACTCTTTTTCTCTTCTCAATCAATGCGAAATCTCTATCGCAAGCCATAAAGCTGTGTCCGCTTACCAGAAATTTTTGCTCGATAGTTTCGAAGACACCAGTGCAGACCAAAAACATCATTACGAAAATAATCATTCGGTTTTTATTTTGGCCTGCACAGTTATCACTCCAGATAATAATATGCTTCTTGTCCGTAATTCCCATATTCAGAAGTTTGAGAATGCAAGATGCAATTTCATTTCCACCTCGACCGGCAACTCCTTCATGCCACATTCACATAAATGATCTATTTGTGTCACTTAAATGCACACCGAAGTTGTAACAGGACAACTGGCTCAAATAGAACATGTCGGAGTGCGTTAGGGTTGGCACAAACATCACTTGCTGCAAGTCCATTGACACACATGACACTGTGCTGTCTGGTTGTTGAGAACTAATAGTATTCTCCTTCATTTCAGATTGAGAGCGTTCGACTTTACGATGATGCAACTCAAGTCTAACCGTTGCTTGGTTACTGCTTGCAATTTTGGCGTGAATCTCACAGTTGAGTTTATCGCAGAGACGACATGTATCAACGCGAGGACGATGAAAAGTTAAATTTGGAAAGTCTTTAATAAAAACCTTCCGGTAGTACTTATAACTCACTGATGATCTGGGATACTTCTCCAAGAATGCACGATGCAGACGATGTATATTTAAGTCGGGACTTATATACTCTTTATTGGATTTCGTTCTCGCATAGTGGCTAACATCTCTAGGTATTGACAAAATATGCTGTCTTACCATCTGATAATCAGCTTCAGTAAACTTTGATGTTTTATTGCCTTTTCTATTATCAACGTATACCGTATCCCCCATTTTCTTTTTCTTTACTAAAATCTCTATTTTTTTCGACGTAATCGCAAATATTTCCATAAATGTACGCTTACAAACTTGTACAAATTGTCCACCGTCGTCTGGAACGTTATAAAAGATAGTACATTGACGTCGGCTAATTTCTACATTTTCATAGCTTCCATGCCTTCTTCGTTGGATCTTACCTAATGTAAGCAATCCCATTAGATAAGTACCTTGTTTTGCAAATTGGGTCTCGTAGTATTGTTTATGTAATTCCAGTTTCCTGTCGTAAGTGAGAATTTTACAGTTGTACGAACATTTACAAGACACCTACAACATTTAAATACGAAATTTTAAAGAAACATGTTAAGGTTATGTTATGCACACCTGTTGCTGTGGTGCAGATTTTGCAGGCATTTCCTTATTTTTGGCATTTATGTATGCTTTTCCCTGACACTTTAGCACTTTTGATTCAGTTCTGTAAGAACCAGCTCCAATAGATCTGCGTTTTCTATGAGCACAAACACTACGATCATTTTCGGACGACATGACTTGTTTAATGACACGTACACAAAATGGTTGGCACATAGCCCCTTTCAGTCAACAAATACCGCCGGACATACATCTTGCGACATCTATATTAATTTTTTTCAACCTTTATCTACTGCATAGGCACTTAGCGCTTTTTAGTAGTCATTAGCCTTGGCACATAGCACCTTTATATAGAGGTAACTCAATATACAAATTTTTGGCACTTAGCCCCTTTTGCATTTCCACTCTTCAATTTTTAAATAATTCTCGTCCGTTAAAAGGTTATAGTAAAACGTCAAAGGTTTTTCCCGTTTTAATCTAAATATTTCATTTAAAGTACGGTCATCATCTTTAGGTGGTCTTGGACATTTAAACTCGCCTAAGATGTAAAGTCCAGAAAGCGTTTTAACCCTGCTTAATGCCACATACATCATTTGTCTAGTAATCCTTTGAGATCTTGTGAAATTAATACATATTTCTTCATATGTTTGACCCTGACTTTTATGTATAGTTCTTGCTTCTGCTGGCGTTATAGGAAACTGCCGTCGTATAATCTGATATTGTAAATTTTTAGAAACGCTTAAAGGATATGAATTTTTCGATATAGGTGTCAATTCTGAATCGATACCTTCAGAGTCCATTAAATTAGCTAAAGTTAAGCGCGCTTTACGACCTACGGTTTCGCAGTGAAAATCTAACCATAATTTTAGTGGGGAACTGGAATTAGGTTCGAAAGAAATGCGCCTCAATACTCCACAGGATCCGTTTACTAAACCATCTACGATATCGATATTGCAAGTGACCATGTACTTAATTCCCAATTTAATTCGTAATTTTGTTGGTAATCCCCCTAAATCTGAAAGCTTTTTCTTCTTTAAAGCACCTAATACTTTATTTTTTGTAAAATCCGAAACTTTTCCTAAAATTGTATCCTCTGCGAGAGAAATATAGTCATGGCCGGGTATATTACTTATGCGCTGATCGTTATAAGCATCCACACTAGCGTTGTCTGCGTAAAGCCTAATTGCACTTTCCGAAACTTCGATTTCCGCTTTTTGCCGAGATTTTAATAAATCGATGTCTTTATGATTCATGGTGCCCGCCGCCAAGTTATTTAAACAAGTTATAAATTTAATTTCGTCACGTTGACGCATTATTTCTTTTAATTCGTAATAAAAAAATTCATCCCACAATGGGTTCCTATCCGCGTGAAATATATTTAAACTGTTGTTTTTTGGAAAACAAAAAATTGGACTATCCATTACGGGAGGTAATTGATTTAAATCCCCCACCATTAATACCGATATCCCTCCGAACGAACGATTATTACTAGTGGTGCAACGGTTTCGGGTTAAGGTTACGGTTACGGTTGTTCCTACGGTTACGGTTTTGGTTACGGTTTTTATAATGAATCGCATAATGATAAAATAATAAACTTTATTCTTCAAAACAAAACACAACACTTTGAAAGGGCATATTTAAAACATTAAAACAAAACAAAAACGTAAAAAAAACTAAACTACATTTTTGTAGTAGTATTACAAAAAAAAACAGCGTAAAATTAAACGTTCTAAATATAAATAAACAGGAAACATTGTAAACAATAAAAGCTGATAGAGATTAAAAAAGAAAACAAACATTTAAATTTTTAAATATAGGTAGGTATCTGTATCTACCTACTTAAAAATGTAGTTAAAATATTTAAAATTTTAAAATTTAAACTGAAAATTTAAAATACAAAAAAGAATAAAAGAACAATAATTAGTATTCAAAATTTACAGCAGGCAAATTTTTATTTAGGAAACATAACATTTGCAAATTCTGCGGATTCAACATATTCCTCTTGGGTGTTTGCACAAGTCCTGCAGTGGAGAACAGCCTCTCTGAATTAACTGATGACGGTTTATATGATAAATACTTAAGTGCCAGCATTTTCAAATGAGGAAACGTATAACAGTTTTTCCAAAACGAAAAAGGACTTGATGTATGAGGTGTATTTGGTGACATTAAATATTCGTTAACTTCGTTTTTACATGCGTTGCCTGCAAAATATTTAAAGCTTTAATTTTAACATTTTAAGAAACACTTTAGGTAAGTTTAAATTGTAAATTACGAGGTACTTCCACTTAATCTACTTTAGCACTTACTTGCAAAAATTGCTAGTGGTTCATCGCCTTCAACGTTTTCAATTATTTGCTGGCATATGCTCCAAATTCCACTGCTTGTGGATGGGTGAACGTCAGAAGAAAATGCTTCAGATTCATACACTTTGGGCTCAGGTATTGATTCAGCACCAGAATAAAGAAGAGCCTTTGTTTTGGTAATAGTGTTCTGAATGCGAAAAGTTCTAAGTTTGTATCTTGGGTCGAGGGCAGTCGCTAGACTACACATTTCACTTTCTTCGAGGTTTCCAAGTCGGTCATTTAAGTGTAACTTAAGATTTTCAGTTAAAATGTGCACCGTTGGATTTTCCGATTGTACTCCTTCAAAGGCTTTGAATAGACTATTTGCCAAAGGAATGGCGTCAGCTAATGTAACGTCGTTCTCACTTAAAGCTTTTGTTAGATCATTAAAATATTTCAGCATTTTAATAACTTGTTCAATAAGAATCCATTGCTGTGTGTTTAATTCAGAAGCAGAAGAAACGAGGACATTCAACTGAGGAAGAACAGCTTGTCTAGCTATACGTTGTTCGTTTAATCTATCTAGCATCAAGTATGTTGAACCCCATCGAGTGGGCACATCTTGAATAAGTACATGAGTTGGAACATTATATTCTTCCTGGACTGCTCGTAGTTTTTTAATTGCCTTAGTTGAGTGGCTAAAATGTCCAACAGTCTTCCTTGCAATGCTCACCATATCTTTGACTTCGTTTTGTTTAAATAAAGCGTCTTGTAAGACTAGCTGCAATGAATGTGCCATACAAGAAAAATGCTCGACATTTGGAATATTGTTAACAGCATTCACCACATTTCGGGTATTGTCGGTGACAGCCAGTCTTACTTTTTCACAATTTCCCATTTATTAAATGCTTGGCACAAATTTTGAGAAATAAGTTCGCCCGAACGAGATTCTCCCTCAAAAGGCATTACTTCCAAGTAAAAGTTTTTTAATTCGAAACTGCTGTTTAAACCATGGGCAGTGATACTTATAAAATCGTTAATATTTGACGATGAATCGCTAGTCCACATATCGCTAGTTATGCACAAATGCGTGATGCTGTTTAGCTCTAATTTTATTTTAGATTTTACTCGGTCGCACATGTCGGGTAAAATAGTCTGCATAAAAGATGTGTTCTGGAAACCATTTCGTATCTAGGACAAAGTTTCGTCATAAGTCCTTGAAAACCTATTTTATTCACGTGATTTAACGGTTCCATATCCACGCATATTTCTTCAGCAATTAGTCGTGTTATTTCTTTTGCGCGATTATCGTCTACTGCATATTTTTTAGAGTTCTCTAAAATCTGAATTATTGTAGCTTGTTTCGTGGGCGGTGGACCGGATTCACAACTACGAGGTAGCGACCAAATATTCCTGGCCTAACCCGCTTGCAGTTGTTTGAGAAATAAAAAAATCTGTTTATTTTTCTACATAATCACCCTTTACTTCAACACACTTCTTACATCTTTTAATAAGCAGCTCTATACCCTTATAAAAATACTCTGGAGTTTTGTCTTCAAAATGCTGAAAAACCGCCATATCACTTCGTTATCAGTGGTTAATTTCTTTCCCCGTAAATGCTGCTTAAGTTTTGAGAACTAATAATAATCACTGGGCGCTAAATCCGGACTGTACGGTGGGTGATCTTGCACTGACTTTTGTCATACCCAAATGTTCATGGAGGATCCTGAAAATTGTAGTAGTCGAGAGGCCTGCCTTTTCTGAAATTTCTTTCTTCTTTAGTCGCCTGTCGGTAAGAACAACTTCCTCGACTTTTTTCGCCATTTCTGATGTTGTAGCCTTTATGGGGCGTCCTGAACGCGCATCATCTTCTAGCGACTCTCTTCCCCAACGAAATAATTTTGACCAAGTTTTTACAGTTGATAACGATGGTCCACTGTCACCGTAAACTGCATCCATCCTTTGTTTAATTTGATTTGGCATCAAACCTTCTTTAGTGAGAAACTTAATCACTGCGCGGTACTCTAGTTTTTCCATTTTTGAAAAATATTCCACTTGTTGTCGGTCTACTGGCAGCTATTTGTAAACAACGCAATGGAAACAAATGAAAATTTATGTGGAGCCTGAGGAACAATGTAGCCTACTATTACTTATATTATTTTGAATGTCACGCTTCTAGAAGTAGGTCGGGCCAGGAACATTTGGTCGCTACCTCGTAGATTGAGAATTATCCGTTTTAGTTTCTATCTCTTCACTGTGCTTTCGTTTAAGGTGATTCCATAAATTTGAAGTTGAAAAACCCTTAACTGACGTATTTTTGCCCCCTCGCGATATTTTGGCATCACAGAATTTACAAACAGCACTGGTGGCCGCATCGGATGCCTTTGTAAAATATTTCCATACATTGCTAATTTCTCTTTTACGTGTATGCGACATTTTTACCGCGAAAACACAAACACAACACAGAGTCCGACGGACGCGCTTTCTGAAACTCCACCGTCAACTAACAGGCTCTTATCCGTATCGGTGCCGCCGCGCCCGTTGTTGCGAGTTGCACGTTCAGACCTGCAAGAACCGTATAACAACCGTGGAAAATAGACGGTTATGGTTAACCGTATAATATCAAAAACCGTGAACTAAACCGTTCCCTAACCGTAACCGTTGCAACACTAATTATTACCCATAATCTGTCGAAGCCTAGTATCTACTCGCGAGATTAACCGACTACCAACCATAGACACTTCATCTATTACGAGCAATTTTAAATTAAATAATTTTTCCCTAATCGTGTTGGCCAAATCATTAGACAGATCTGATATTTGTCCACCAAATTGATTTACCGGCAATGCGAAAGCGGTATGTAAGGTTAAACCGTTTATTAAAAACGCGGCTTTACCAGATGGAGCACACAATAATACAAACAGTTCTTCTTTTTTTGACCCTGGTGAATTGTCAAAATAATTCCTTATTAAATGATAAATCGCGATTATTACGGTACTTTTACCGACGCCCGCTGATCCGCTTAAAAATATTCTAAATGGTAACCGATTTGCTGCAAAACAATGTAACACATGCATAACGAATTCTTTTTGTCTCACGTTTAACTTCTGCATTATCCGAAAAATGTTGTCGTTTGAAATTCGAGGTGGGCAACTGAACCGATTTAATTTTTGCTCCCTTACAACTTCCGTTCCACCTTGTTGCAAAATGTCAATTTTTTCACTAGGTGATAATTCGGTTTTACAAAAACTGTCAATTTCTTCCTCTTCCATATCTAAAATGTCATTTTGCGCGGTTTCTAATGCCTTTTCTAAAACGTCGTCGCCAACAATCAAAAATTTTTTCCGATTTTCTTCAATTACTAAAGAATTTTCCAGAAATTTTAATTCGGTATTACAATTTTCTACCTCACTATATTCGTTTCTCCAGGGACAAAATAGGAGCAACTGTTCTCTAAAATAAATAAACGGATCCTGTGCAAGTTTATACCGCCTGTATCTAATAATTGCTTGTTTCCGCCGCGTTCTATAAGTTTGAGTTTCTTCGTCGTCATCATCATTTTCATAATCGACATGTACTTTGGGCACCGTATAGTTTGCAACAAAATTGGCGAAACATACATTCTCGTTATTTAAAGGACGGTTACTATATCTACGAAATACATTCTTTTGATAAACATCGCTAGAATCTAATTCTAAAAGTTTTAACTCTTTGGAAGATTTCAACATTAAAACCCTTTCATTTATAGGGCTAGTATTAATGAAAATAACTTTGCGAGAATTTTTTGATAAGGGCAAAGACAAAGTATGGTAAACCGCTTCTTGTGCAGACATTAAATTGCTATTTAAAAACACGTTAGATATTTTGCGAAATTTTTCTTTAATGCTTGTGCATCCGTTATTAATATCTAAAGCCGCTTCACGAAGTAATTTTGAAAGTTCCTCGTCAATTTTGCTAATATAGTTAATAATATAAGATGCCAAGGCATATTCTTCCAATACAAATTGAATATCCATATTGGACTCAAATAAATGCAATATATCTTTATTATAATTGAAGCGTTGAATTATCAAAGGGGCCAAGAGCCAAAAACAAAATACTCGAATATTTAAGAAAAAACGATTTATTTTCCACCTTTCAGCAATACCAAGTTAAAAAATGGGTAATATACATAAAATATTTCGCTACTTTAAATGGAACATAAAAAAACACAAAATTCATAAACTAAACAAGATATTTCAAAAATTGTTTTGAAACATATGAAAGGAGCTAAGTGCCCTTAAGAAAACTTACAGTGCTAAGTACCATAAACTCTAAAGATAGCAAAAATGTATCAATTTTTCACAAATACCTTAAAAAATAAACATAAAAATTCAAAACAGAAACAATCCTTGAAAAATATAAATCATATTGAAGTTTCTCACTCAATATTAAGAAGTTGCTTATAAAACTCCTTACGACATTCTTCATTCAAATATGGTATCATTTATGTTAAGTGCTTTCTTTTATTTTCTCCAATATTCATATTCATTTGGTAACATATTCAATGATATATTAGTTAAATCGGAGATAGATTTTCCTTTTTTCAATATGGAAATTTTCGTCCATGGAACAATTTCACTAAAAGTTGACTTGGAGAATAATATACCGTAATATTTTTTATCCAACTTCAAATAGACTGCTTTGCTTATGTTAGCATTCTTTACATTCAGTATTGAATCGACAGCAGACTGTATATTGAAAAACTTATTTTCAGTCATATTAACAACTTCAAAACGTCCCGTATGTGTGCTGGAAAGTATTACATCATGAATATCATCAGGTACCATAGCTTTAATTTTTCTTTTACGCTTTTCGATCAGTGCGAAATCGCGGTCGCACTGTAAAAAGCTATGGCCGCTGACGAGAAATTTGTGCTCTATTGTTTCAAACATACCACAACAACTTATTAAGAAGCAGTAAAGAAAAATAATCATACGATTCTTGTTCTGTGCTGCGCAGTCATCGCTCCAGATTATGAGTTTTTTCTTGTTTGTTATTCCCATGCTCAGTGCTCAGGGTACGCAACAAACAAGAAGAGATTCCATCACCACCTCTCCCTGCAACACCTTCATGCCAGGTACACATATAGGAATGTTTGGTATCAGCTAAATTGATACATACGTTGTAGCACGACAGTTGACTTAAATAAAACATATCAGAATGCGTTAATGTAGGAACAAATAGCACTTGTTCCATATCCATGGATACTACACTAATCTGGCTATCTGGATCTTGTGACAATAAAATGTCATCTTTCATGCACATATTAGCTGATTCGGCTTTTCTATGATGCAACTCCAGCTCCTGTTTTGCAACTTTACTTCTTTCATTTTTTGTTTGGACTTCGCAATGTAATCGATCACATGTTTTGCATGTATCTGTACGTGGTCTTTTAAACGAAAGATTTGGGAAATATTTTAGAAATATGCTGCGATTAAATCGATAGCTCACTAGATTTTCTGGATTCTTTTGTACAAAAGCTTTATAAAGCCTATGAATGTTTAAATCGGTACTTAAAAATTCTTTAGTCGATTTGGCTCGTGTGTAGTGCGACACATCCCGAGGTATGGAGTTGATATGTTCCCTGATCATCAAGATATGATTAGGAGTATATTTGCTTCCACAAGTACGCCCTCTTTTATCGTTGAAAGTATTTTCGCCCATTTTCTTTTTTTTTATGATGGTGTAAAGCCTCTTCCGTGTAACCGCAAAAATATTCATAAACGTATTTCTGCAAACCTCAACGACATCTCCAGTACCATCTGGTACAGTGTAGTGAAAAGTTGCCTGTCTGTAACTGGAACTTGCGTCATCATACTGTCCATGGCGTCGCCTCTTGACCTTTCCTATATGTATCAGACCCATAAGGTATGTTCCCTGGGTTGACAGGTCAATAGTGTAAAACTTGTTGAATAAATCAAGCTTCTACATGCAAGCTTTTACATGCAAATTTGCATTTACATAGAAACTGAAACATGAAAACGCAACTCTTGATAACAATCCAAACTCAAATAAATAATAAAATCCGATTCTAATATCTCAGCTTATTATGCTTTGTTTCGAGAGCCTGTAAAAAATGAGTTGCTATTTGACACGAAACATGTCGACTCGAGATATTAGAATCCGTATGTCGTTACATAATGCTCAAACAAAGTTTACTTACTTCTTGGTTAGGTTTTTCTTTGGCGGGAACATCCTTCAATTTTCGGGTTTTATAAGCTTGACCAACCTTTTTAAGTTCTCTTTGACAAAGGCCTCAGAACCAGTACCACTTTCGCGCCTTTGTTTTTCCATTTTACGAGTACAGATTAAGCACTTTAAAATATAACATAATAAAAATACTGTTTTCACAACGACACTGTCGGAGCGTGGTCGGAGCAACAACTGCAAATTGGCACTTGGCACCCTTGATAAGTAAATGCATGCGTACTTACATATACTGCCATCTATGACGTAGGATATTAATACTATAAAACCTACTTTTGGTACATGGCCCCTTCTTAGGTTATTAGCGATATCACTTAGCACATTTCTACAACATAATATCAATTTTGAAAAAATGGCACTGAGCCCCTTTGATATTTCAACGCTTCAATTATTAATTCCGGCTTCTAAACTATTTCGTTTTAAGAATATTTGAGTTTTTTTCAAAGAACTTCGAATTGATAATTGTTCGGCGATTGATAATTTTGACAAAATTTGTTGAAAATCCATTAATTCAGGCTTTTTATAAAAATAATTCATTAATTTTTTGATTTCTTTTAAAACCGGTTTCAAATGTTCCCTTGGTTCGTCTTCAGGGAGCGGTTCTAAAATCTTTGTCGACGGCATTACAAAAGTGGGAAAATTAAACCTACATTTAAATTTATTTCTCTTGCCTTTATTACACGTATGTGCGTGTTTATGTATTTGTAGTAATATATAAATTCACAAGTAATGAACGTATCTATGAAGTTAATGCACGCGTCTAAACTTTCAGGTCTTTCGGGCTCATATTGGGGAGCATTTGTCAACCATAATAAAATGTGTTCATGTGGTGATCCCCGCATTTGAAACTCAACCCGTTCGTAACTGTCTTCTACTACATATTCGCAAAAAGGACCGTCCTTGCGTTTTAAATAGGCCATCATTTTCGACATTTTAAAATCAAAATATTACGCACACGTTACGGGATCGTTTCTAATTAAATCTGTTTTTTCATAATCACTAAGCCCAATTGCTCCCGAAACCGATATGTTTTTCGAGTATACTAATTTTGATAAGCATTGTAAAAGCTCGGGCCAGATTCTTTCTCCCGCAGATAACGTTAAAAATATCGTTGGTTTACCTAGCTGCCGAATTGTTGCCATCAGTTCACTTTTTTTCGATTCCCAGTAGGTAGGAGAAGACCTAATCTGTTTTAGAAATCTATATCCGTTATCTAATTTAATCATTTTCTCCAAAACTTCTTTATTTAATGCCTTTTCAGCCGTAACTGTTCTATTACTTTTTGTTTTCCGTAAGCAAATATTAATGTTTGACAACCAAGCCATCTCTAATTTCTTTTTTGCCATAAACAAAAGTCTGTTAGGAACACACGATCTCCGATCCCAACGTCTAATTTCGGATTTTACGCGATCGGAATACGAAACTTTTGAATTACTATTAAAAGGAAATCCCGCGAAAATTTTAGGAAAACACAATTCGTCTATATCCGGGATCATATGCCACGGCACAGGATGTTTGCCTTGACCGGGTGCTATAATTTGAACGTTATTGGCAATTTCCTGATTACGATCAATTAATAAAACTTCGCGATTTTCAAATTCGTCGTCCGAAAAATGTTCTAGTTGTTCATTTTCAGAACCACCCTCTACATCATCGCTTACCGTCCGCTCAACATTACTATTTTCAGTTAAATCGGCATTATCTACAATAAAATTTACATTTTCGTTATACTGCTTATCGTAACGACAAAAAAATCCGCGTCTACCTGAATATTATTCTTTTTATATAGGGGAGTATCCTTTTAATAATACAACGCGTCACAAACTATAGCCGGTCGAATAGTTTCGTACATGTAGTTTGATTTATGCTCAACGTGCCTTTTTAATTTAACTTGAACAGTAGCCATATTATCGAAAGTTCTAGGAAGGACTTGTAACATATCAGAAACCTCTACGGGAATATTAACAACGCTACCTTTAAGACCTAACTGAGGATTTAAAGCAAAAGGCTTTAAACTTCGAATCTGCATAAAATTTATATACGGCGCTGTCATTCTTTCTTCTAACGGGGACAAATTTTTAAGACATTGTGGCAATTCTACGAACTTTAAATCATTACTTGCCGCTAACGGTGGAATTTTTGCTTTACCTATGTGTTTATTACACGTTCTACAAATCTTAGAAGAATCATAATTAACAATTAACCTAATTTAAACGTCTTGGGGATAGGCACCGAATTGTTCTAATTTCGCAATGTCAAAATTGACAACAGAATATTCAAAAAATAATCCCTCACAACAACAGCAAATAAAATTTGTAGTTAATTTTCGCGATTTAATAAATTCTAATTTTAGTTTAGCCGCACTAGTGTTGTCCTTCAATAAATTGTTATAATATTGATCCCTAAATCGCAACATATCATTTTCACGCTTTGTTCTTTTACTTTCAGTATCACGTTGTCTCTCACACGACTTAAATTTTTCATCGTTATTTCTTAATGTGCGCATTGATTCCCTTCTAGCTAACCTTTGCTTGTTTGCATATATTACGTTGTGTCTTAAATTTTGCATTCCTACCTTCCTGTTAACTAACTCTTTTCCGCGATATTCTAAATTCTGTCTTAAACATTTCATACCTATTTTCCTAACAACTAACTCTTCCGCGATATTCTAAATTCTGTCTTAAACGTTTCATACCTATTTTCCTAACAACTAACTCTTTTCCCCGATATTCTAAATTCTGTCTTAAACGTTTCATCCTTCCTTTCGTAACAACTAGCTCTTTTCCGCGATATTCTGAATTTTGTCTTAAACGTTGCATTCTTTTTTGTTGAGTTTTCTTTAAACGTTGCATTCTTTTTTGTCGAGTTTTCTTTTTATTCAACATAACTATTAGTATTGACCATTGCCGTGCGTTTTCTTTCAACATTGTTTTTACTTATCGTATATGGAGAAAGTGTAAACGTAAATTGTTCTACTGCCTTTAAGCGTTCTATAAAATTATATTTTAATAAACTAGCCAAATCTTCTAACGAATTATAACAACAAGCAATAGCAACACCATTACTTATATTTTTTCCAGTAACAGAAGAACTACTTTCTGAGTCAAACATCCAATATTCAGCAATTTTATTATAACTTTTTTTAAATAAACCTATCGATTTGCTATTATAAGCAAAGGTCCCCTGTTCGTAATTTTGAAAAAAAATTTTCAAGATGTCATCATGAGTATTGAAATCTCCCTTATATTCGCTGTTTCTTATAAGACTAAACATGTTATTCTGAATTTTTAAATTGATATTCTCTGCCTCTATATCCCTCAAAGACTTTGATAAATCATAACCTAAATATAGAATATTATTAACATCATTGGTGGTCCACAAACTTGGAGATTTAAAGAACGCAAAACAAGCTGCCACAATAGCGTTATTGAAATTTGTCACTGGATTTCTATTCGCAAAATTTTTATTTCGTTCATTGATGCTACCCGTCTTAATAAGTAATGGTTTTGCTATATCGGACTTGAAGTTTAATCGTTTTGATTTCATATTTAAAATAAAAAGTTAATAGTTTTACTAAAACGTAGAAACTAAATGAATCATTTACTAAACTACAAGTTATTACTAATTCTAAACTACTATCAAAAATAAAATTTACCACCACCAAAGTTAATAGTTTTCCTAAAACGTCGAAACCAAATGAATGATTTGCTAAACTACAAGTTATTACTAATTCTAAACTACTATCAAAAATAAAATTTACCACCACTAAAATTAATAGTTTTACTAAAACCTAGAAACCAAATGAATGATTTACTAAACTACAAGTTATTACTAATTCTAAACTAATAAGATCAAAAATAAAATTAGTTATTTAAACATTTATTGAAAGAAAAATTATTTATACAAAACTAGTGTCAAATAATGGTCAAAACAGTTTAAATAATGACAAACTAAATATCTACTACCAATAAAAAATATAGGCTTCAAGTTTTTTTTAACAAAATCATAGCCGATTTATATCGATTCCGAACTGCATTCTTCCTCTCCGTAATAGTTTTGGTGGATTTATTATGGCAATAATTCGCTTCTTATCAAACTCACTCAGGTCTTCTATATTTGGAAAAAAGTAAATTGTGGTGTCTTTATTAGATTGTCTTACAAATTTTCCTAAGTAGGTTTTACCAGCATCTATCACACGATTAATGTGACCGATGAACAATTTTTTGTTTTTTAGTCCAAAATTGACTACAACCCAGATTCCTTCTTTTAACTGATCTGGTGTAAAGTTAGTTAATATTTCCGGATCTTCATTGTTGCCGTCAGGTCCAGATACCACATTGTCCATTTCATCAACATCAGAATTTTCAGGTGTTTCAGTTGTCTTTGATCTGTCTAATTCAGCACTAATAGAAATACTACTAGATGGCAAATCTGATGATTTAACGCTTTTCCCTGCAGGCACATTTATTTTTCTCTTTCTTTGTAATGTTAAGCCATCATTAAGTTTGTTTCCAAATCTTCTTTCACGTAAGAATTCAGTTAAGCTATCTGAAACATTTAAATGGTCATCATTTACTGATGATGATTCTGGCAGCATAGCTAAAACTTTTTGCCTATCTAGTGGAACAATTCCAGCCTTCCTAAAACCAGATTTTATGCTTTTAGTTTCACTGCCATTTTCAGAAAGTTTATTAATGGTCTTTCGTAACAGACTAGGGAATATCTGTTTATCAATTGTAGTTTTCTTGCTACCTGCACCTAGTTTCCAAGATTCTAAAATGTTCTTCCACGCCATTTTTAGTGACCGAAAGAAGGCCATATCTAAGGGTTGGTTGATGTGCGTGGAATTTTTGGGTAAGAAAACGAATTCAATTGAATTTTCTTCACACAGTTCAACAACTCTAAGTGAAAGGTGGGAACTAAGATTATCACCTATTAAAACTTTCTTTCCTGCAAAATTTCTGAAATAGGGTAATATTATTGTCTGACACCAGTCTAGGAAGCACTGAGCGTCCATCCATCCCGACGGGCTTCTATTGTAATGTGCTCCGGCCGGGCCATTTAGTGTCCAATCAATTCAATTCAATCGTTTATTGTACTTAATAAATAAATACAATTATTAACCATTTAGGGGTTCAATCCCTCTTTGGCTTTGTGATATGTTTACAATAATAAAAAAAAGAAAAAAGAAAAGTTTAGATATATGGTGATATGGTGGTTAGTTAAATAATATAAAATACTAATATGGTACTAGGTGATTAAATGTGGTGTTGGTATGGGTAATGGTGGGGTGGTGTTTGACATGTGCGTGTAGTGTGGTTATTTGGTTGATGTATTATAGGTATAGGTGTATTGGTAGTGTTTATATGTGCAAAATACTCAAAATACAAGACACAGAAAAATAGATATGTAATGGCTATTGTTAAGGTATGGCTAACTAAAAGTCTGTTACGGTGTTCGTATGGTGGTCCTGTGGCGGTACCAGCGGGTGAGCTGGCCTTGGTGGGTGTTGGTGTGGTGTTGAGCGGACCGGTACGACGCGGGGAACGCGGCACTGTTGAACACGCGGCGCTGCACTTCACGAGTTCACTTCACGGGCACTGTAAACGGGCGCACTGACCGACCGCACTGTCCACAGCTGGTGTGGTGGTGTAGTGTGGTGTTGAAGGGTTGTTGTTGGAGCTGGTAAGACGGGGTCGGCGTTGGAGGCGTTATAGCCTTCTTCGTTGAGTTAGGGGAGTGCGGTCCAGTGCCTCGAAATACTCCTCGGGGAGGTCCTGGGCCGCCTGTAGCAGCATCGCCGGTGGGTGTGGCTTTTTGGTTTTAGGTTTGGGAGTTATTGCGGGATGGGATAGGAGGGTAAGCCTGGAGGGGGAGAGTGGGTCTCGGATGCATCTTTGCACAAATTTGGAGCATAGGATTCCAAGTCTAATGTTGATGGGGGGGATAGGGATGTTGCGATAGATTTCGTCAGAGGGGGATTGGAGGGGGAGGCTGTATATCTTCCGGAGCGTGGCTCTTTCGAATGTGAGGAATTTGTTTGGAGATTTGGTGTGTGATATAACGGAAGTCTAGGACAGGACGTATGAAGGATTTGTAGGTGTGGAGTAGGGTGGAGGGTTTGCATCCGTGGAGGCGGCTTCTGAGACACATGATAAGATTGGCGCGGTTCCGTGCCGTGGCCAGGCAAGACCTGGTTTCTGTCGCCCAGTTGAGCGTTGGGGTCAACGTGACCCCCAGATATTTGGAGGAAGTGACTGGCTCGATTCCTTCGCCCCATAGGGTGATGTGGACGTTGTTTTGGTGTTGAGATGCCCGGCGGGAGTAATTGGGGTGTCTGAATAGGATTAACTTGGTCTTCCCGGGGATTGGGTTCCACCCGCCATTTCTTCATCCAATTCACCATTTGACAGATGTGGTCTTGAAGCCTGGTGGAGGCGGAGGCGGTGAACCGCGACGATGTCCATATCGCGGTGTCGTCCGCATACTGGGCAGTTGTAGAACTTGGGTGGGCCGGGAATGGAAGGTCTTGGCAGTAGAGTATGAAAAGGAGGGGAGCAAGGATGGAGCCTTGGGGGACTCCGGCTTGGGGAGTGAACTTCTCGGAGAGGTGGTTGAGGTGTCGGACGCGGCAGGATCTATTGGATAAGAAGGAGCGAAGGAGTCTAACGATGGGGATAGGGAAACCAAGTGTGAGGAGTTTATGGAGTAAGCCCTCCTTCCAGACCTTATCGAAGGCCCTTTCAATGTCCAAGAAGAGGGCTAATGAGCAGTGTCCTCTGTTGATGGTCGTGGAGACGTCCGTGACCAGTTTGAAAAGGGGGTCGGTGGTGGAGCGGCCGCTTCTGAATCCATATTGTCCTTGGGGGAGGAGGCTGTTGTCTTCGGCGTAGTTGCGAATCCTAGCTCCCATGGTTTTCTCCATGGTCTTCCCCATGACGTCGAGGAGGGTGATGGGATGATAGGAGAGGGGGGATTGGCACAGATCATACACATTGGTAGCCTTATAAATAATATATGGGGGAAGCAGCGTTCCATCAGCACCAGCAGCAAAAATTATGGAAGTGGCACTTTTGGACTCGTTCATCACCCGTTCGGGGTATTTACAACCACGTTTACAGATTATTTTTCGACGTCCAGGATTATCAGCGAGATTGGTTTCATCATAATTTATAATCAGGTGTTCTTCAACATCCTTTAGAGTATCGGTAAGATGATCAAAATATTCATTAATTTCTTGAGGTGTAATTTGAGCTCGGTTTCGTTTGATATTTTGGCAAATTCTGGGTGCTACTTCATTGTTGTGCCTTAACAGAAAGCTTTTTAACCAATCGTTTCCTGGCATATAGTCATTAAAGACCCTCTTTTGTATTCCACGTCTATTTAAAAGATATTTGGCAAAAGACCGCACTTCAAATTCCGTCATAGGGTATGCCCACTTGGCACACGTTATAATGCATTTTACTGTTTTGGCTTCACATTCCAGTGATAACGCAGTTTGACCTCCTTTATTCTTTATTTTATTTTGTGGTGTTTGTGAAGCGTACCGTTGAATCACAGATTTTGGAATTTTATATCGTTTTGCTGCTTTTCTTATGCTCATTCCGCTTTTCACAGCTCTTATAACATTTCCTAAATGTTCTTGGGTATATTTCTTGTGGCGCTTTGTTAAAACGCCTGGTTTATAATACCTTGGCATATTTCAGGTTATGTCCCTATTCACCCCTAAAAATCAAAAGAAATGTACCGTTATCGAAAATAATTATTTACTAATTACTAGATTGCACTAACCTTTATTTTTTTTCTCAGACGCCTACACAAGTGTATACTAATTTAAGTAAAATGTCGAAAACAATAATATAACAACGTGCTGCCTTGCAACAACAAACCTTTTTGACATTTGTAAACAAAGTACAAAACATGTGATTGCTAAAACAAGTGTTACCAACTGTCAAGGTTATTTTGTTTACCGATAGCAAAACATAAAGTCACTAAAAGGGCCTGCCGCAACATTTGTCAACAATTTAAAGACTAAGGGCCATATTCATAAACAGTATTTAAAGTTAGTAGGGGTTTAGTAGCTACTAAACCAATATAATTAATATATGTTGCTATAGCAATTAGTAACATCTAACTTTAAACACTGTTTACGAATATGGCTCATAAACTTTATATTGCATTTCATATTTCCATATTAATAAAAATCTAGGTTTTCGTCCCCATACACCTCAGCGTCCCTATTCACCCCGTTTTACGGTACTTTAAAAATAAAGAATGATTGTTTACAAGTGTAAGCGCCTATTTTTCATTACATTTAGCACCTCATCAGCGTTAACTTCTATATCCCAATGGACTGATAGAATAGCTAATGAACTCAACCTTTCATTACCCATCGTATTTCTTGGCAATGATTTGACCCTTAACTTTTGAACTAATAATTTTTCTGAGTTTCGGGGAGGGTCCTGACCCCCTGGACCGCCCCCCCCTGGCTACGTGCCTGGTAGTAGTAGTACTAAAGGTTTAGTTTAGTTTAGTAAGTAGTAGTAAATGTATGTATTGCTATGATTTTCCACGTTGTGGCGCCGATAAATGCTATGATTGATATTCTTTTAGCTTTTTACGTTAATTTTAAATGAAATTTACTTACCCTGACAGAATTTTATTTATTACTTTCTTTATTTATGCACCGGCTAATTCAATATTTGTTAGGCGTTGAAGAGGTTCTTACTTCAATATCAACTTATTTAAATATTTTCAATTATAAATTATTATCATCAAACTAGATCCTTCTAACTAACTTATTATTTATTTACATTTTTTAAATTAAATTTTAAAATCTGTATAAAACTTAATTATTGTATAACTCATAACATTTTTTTATTAATTATTCTATCCTGTACAGGGTGTTACTTAATGTTATGTACTTATATTAAGGTGACATTCCTGAACCAATTTTAAGTCGAAAAGTTCACATAAACGTATGTCTTAAAATTCTTGGTTTTCGATATACTCCTCAAGTAGGTATGTCTTCATTGTCCTTTATTTGTTGTGTAGGTCTGAATGCTTCGGAAAGTAAGTTTTAATGTGCCACTTGCTTGATGTAATATTTTATCGACACTATCAGTCGTTTTACGTTTGCGTTTCCCGGAAACAATTGAACCATTTTCTGATACTGGCCTTGATACCGGTTTGCTGGAACATGGTGTCATTACCATCTTCGGCAACTTCGTTCTCATACAAGTCTGACCGTATAATGAATATTAGATTCCTGGCCCTAGAAACGTGGTTGGTATTAATATTCATGGTATTTATGGTATTTTGAAAACAAAAATGCAAATATTACATAATAGTCCATAGTATTAGTAGATTGACTTAGTTGTGAATTTTCACCAGCATCTGTTTCGTTTTCAGTAGTTTCTTCGAGAGTGTCCGTTCCTTTACGTATAACATTATGGTCCAATAAAAAAGCAGCTTATTGTAGTACCATAAGGGATGATACACCTAGAACAAATACATTAGTGTTGACCTACAATTCCACTTTCAACTCTGAGCAGAAATTATTTTTATACTGTGCGGTCGTTTGGTCTGGAAACCTGGGAATAAAAAGTTGTTGTCCGTTCATTTATTGAAAAAAACCTGGGATAGGTCAATTTTTATTTTTTATTGCACACATTTTGACATATCGTTAAAATTTTTTTCGTCATATTTGAAAAAGTTGTGACAGGGTGATTTATAACGTTTTGTCAATTCTGGCTATGGTATGTACGCAAAACAAAAGTATCTTAATTAGTTCTTACAGGTGTTTAAATCTGTTAAATTGACAATTATTCATACTAATCGTTCTATCGCTTATCATTTCTTTGCATTAAATAAAACTATAGTTTACAAAAATGTTGCTTCTTAATAATTTTTTTGACAATTAACATTCTAAACAATTACCTTTCCGTTTAATTTTAACAGCCGACCGTGTCATTTGTGCTACAAACTAAAATACACATTTAAAATTTTATGGGAAGGTTTGTAAAACCGAAATACCATAAATATAAATTAATTACATACCTGCAGTATTTTTTCAAAATCTGGAATGAACTTGAAGCAAACTTCTTCCCACGCTTTGGTTTTTCCTAACTTGTTGGAATATAGCTCAGATCGCATATCCCAAATAGCCGGACGATTTCCAATTTCAGTGTTAAATACATCGATATTATTATAAACATTACTGACAGCCATTTTATACGATTACAAGTGTGCGCCGTACAATGAGTGGCTGGCATCGGTGACAAGCAGCGAGACTCGGCTGCTGCCGTAGCTAGGGTTACCACCTTTTAAAAACTGTAAAGGGGGACATCGAAAAAAACACTATGTACTATATACACTGTCCGAATTCGAAGTTTTATAAGAACAATCTGGATTTGTAGACATCGCATTCGCACGTGACACCTGACACGTGATACTTAAAAAAAACTCACTTATAGTTATAGACTTATATCGATATTTAAAACTGCAAATGCAAGGGTAATATCAAAAAACCTTTATCGCCCGAGTGTGCGGTGCGCAGATAAGACACAATTACATACAAAAAGCACGAGTATACTACTTGAATCGAATCAAGTAATCAGGGTTGGCAGGATGGCGGGTGACACAAGCACAAGACACAACACAAGACATACTGAACACAATGCGCGTGCGTGAGCGTGACTGCGTGTTCAAAACGCTCTCACTCTTACGTTGCCAATTACCAACATAATGCGATAAAAAAATGAATTTGAAAATACAATTTCAAACATCAGGATTTAGGACATTTTTGTAACAAAGGAGGATAGAGAAAAATGTGTGATAAAGGAGGACTGTCCTCCACAATGGAGGACGGGTGGTAACCCTAGCCGTAGCGTGTGGCTCGAATGAGCTACTCCGAACGCTGTGTTTGCGCTGAATCCATTAAACTGCATATAAACTAGGGTCCGTAGCGTGCATAGAACACCCTTTAGAAGGGAAACTGTAATGTTAAAATGACAGTCTGAAGTATTTACTGCAGCGCTGTATGTGGTTGACCGCCGAACTAACATTTAAAGCGGTAAATTTGAATCTATCTTATAGCAGCCCCTTCATGTATAGGAAATACTTATTTTTGCAGCAAAGCAGAAACATGTGCCCGTCATTCAGTTTTGGGCACATTCTTGTTTCTTCTGATGCACCCAAAAAGTAAAATTGCTGTATGTGGTCCTATTTAGCATATTTTTTAAATCCATTAAATTCAAAATGTAAGTTCTTTGTCAACAAATTGTTCCTGATTCCTTTTATTAAATGTGGGACATCAAAAAGTGGAACAATTTCTGACCCATTTACATTGGAACCAACAAATTTATTTTTCTCGTCTTTTCTTTGGAAATTGTCTGAAGTTTCACGGAAAAGAGAATTTGTTGCTGAAAAATTATTGGACCCCTGGTCACAAATAGTAGCAACTACATCGAGTCCGATATTGTGAAATAAGGTCTTTGATAAGCATTTGTAAATGTGCAGACTTTATTGTACCATTACTAAATGTAAATTCAACTGGTTGTTTCCACTGACGATAAATTCCCTCTATCATGAAAACGTTTGCATGGTTTGCCAGTAATGGTTTTCTTATTTCCCCAAAGTCTTCCAAACCAACAATGCAATCAAGCCTTTTGTTATATTGCAACCCTGAATCAATTGCCATTTCGTCAAATATTATAATGCAACTTTTTTCCAAAGTTTGCATTTTTTCTACGGAGTCTTTTAAAGTTTTAAAAACTTGTTTATTTAATCCTGGCCTAAAGGGAACCTTGTTTAATAGATTTGTCAGTGTCTTTCGAGAAGGCAACGTAAATATTTTAGATAATAAGCGGTACCCTCTACTACTTGCTTTTAAAAGTGTAAGGGCCGTAACTTTATCTCCTTCTGTGAAGCGCCCCCCTCTTGGTTTGACATTTTGGTTTCTTACTTGGAAAATAATAAAACTATACGTCCTTCTGATAACATATTGCAATAACTTCGGGAATTCAGAAGAATTTGCAACTTCCATGGCATATGATAATCTTTCTTTGTACGATGTTACTTTTTTTCTTGAAGATATCCAATCTCTGTTTAACTGAGCAGCCAGTTTGTAGAAACGTCGACATCGTGGGGTAAGATCCATCTGGCGAGAACAACCAGCTTCCTGAAGCATCAGTTTCCGTTTTGTACTCCCCGTTAAAAAGAAAAAACTATATTACAATAGCTATTTGTACAACGAGATAGGAAAAGTGAATTTTTTCCATTCTAGACGCGGATTTTTTATCGGGGCGAAGCCGAGGTCAAAAACACGTCGCGAAAGAAAAGATTCGAAATTTATCACGAACATGAGACATCATACAGTTTTTTAATATAAGGTAATTCGGATAATATTCAAAAACTGACTGAAGACGATCTTCTTAAATGCTGCAAAGACTTAAATGCGACCTTGAAAGACGATATTGATTGCATTGATTTATTTAATAAAATCAAAATTATATTAACCTTACCAATTACCGTCGCATCTGCAGAAAGATCTTTCTCAAGATTGGAAATAATAAAAATTGAGATCTAGCATTAGTCAAGAGCGATTTACCACCGTAGCCATTTTATCTATCGAATCCGAATAAGCCAAAAAACTAAATTATGATGATATTATCAACGAATTTGCTATAAAACATGTAAGAAAATGAACCAAATTGTATTTTATAAGTATATGAAGCAATTACTTTTGTTATTTAATTTATTAACGATTTATTACTATAGAAATTAAACTAAATCTACCATATTTTGGACTTTTGTCATAAAAGCACAGTTTTTAAAGATACACTTTTATTTTACAAATAACGCAGAAAACTTTAATTTGTTTACAAATTAATAACTTCACTTTTAGTGTCAAATCTGACATTTACTCATCAGTAGTCAAGGCATGCTTTGCTTAATTTTTCATTAAATCTCAAATAGGTCACTTATTTCTGGACAGAGGGAGTATTTTGTTGTACGAAATTTGTTTCAAAGCCCCGCAAGTCAACTTTGCACCGGGTCCCGCTTTTGTTCGGGTCGGCCCTGAGCCTAAGGGTTGCAGACGGTGAGTGTACTGCATAACAATATATTTATTGGATTATGATCTAACACGTTTTACACCAGTTATGTGAGTGTGTTAATTACTGACATAACCTTACTTCTATATGTGTGTGGTTCACCGCGACATTACTAAAAGGTGAATTCACCAATACTACATCTCCCTTTCTTTGAGATTCAAAGAGAATGAAATACATTTACGTAACTCTACTTATTAACTATACGTATCATAATTGACTTACCTACATAAGCACTTAACTACATAAGAACAATATACACGTATTAGAACTAAACCCGACATAACTTAATAATTCTAACATTATATAATTCTAATATAATATTAAGGAGTGTAATTGTCAAGAGTAGGGTGTTTTGGACAGTTCTGGAACCTCCCCCCCCACTACTTCCACCCCCCACCACTTAGCCTTGAAGCCAAGGTCACCCCCACCCTAGAGGCTTCAAGATAACCCTCCTTGCCCCCCACCAGAGGTCACCCCGGATCTGGAGGTCACCTCCCCTCCACCCTTCAAGACCCCTCTTTAGGTCACCCCCCACTCGAGGTCACACTTATATAAGCCCACCTTTAGTTCAAGGCCACTAATTGTTAGTACGAAGTAGAAAAAACATGCCTGTTCTTAAATGTTAAATGTTTTTATTTTTTATTCCTATCTCTACAAACAAGAGTTATAACTCGTAAACGAATTTCTAAAAAATTCAATTTTCGCTTGTAGCTCGAAAACAAAAGACGATACATATGTCTATACATACTAAATCTTTTTTCTAATTTATCTGTTTGAAATTTGCCTAACAAGAGATAATCTGCTTTTAATGTCAGGATAGAATATTTGGTAATTAATGTTTTAGTGCTCAATAATAGAGCTTTGCCAGTATCGTAAGTTAATAAGAACTATGGCGGGTATTAGTAGTATTCAGTCTTGCAAACCAATATTCAAGCAATTTGGAATTCTTACATTAGCATGTTTATACATTTATGAAATGCCCATTTATGTCTTTATAAATCATCGTAGCTTTGCCCTGGGTCGAGATGTGCATAGTATTGATATACGATATACGAGTAGGAAAAATCATTTTCGTTTGCCATTTCACAAATACAATGTTACCTGTCACTCGCCCAACTGTATGGGTCCTAAAATTTTTAATCATCTGCCACACCTTGTAAAAGATGCCACTTCAGTAAAGTAATTTAAAAAGACATTAAAGCAGTTTTTAATAAGCAAAGCTTTTTATACCCTAAAGGAGTTCTTAGATTCTAAGCACTAAGTTGATTTATTTGTTAGTTAATTTATTGTTTGTTTTTTTATGCCCTTTGTTTGTTTGTTACTTTTTATACGAGCCCCTCGTCATAATAGTTCGTCCTAGATATGCTTTAAAATCGAAGTTTTACAAAAAATTAAAATACTTGTAATTAACGTTGAATATATGACAAAATCTATATTGAATATAGTAAAGTGATTATTCTTTATTAAATTCATCAACATACAAACACATTTTATGTCTTAATTATAAATTAATTTAAATATAAAAATTCATTGTTGCCGTCATAATAGTTCGTCCTATAGGTTTACCACTGAGTGCAGTCACCTTTTCGTGAAATAACAGCGCGAATTCTTTTTGGTATGGTTTGTACGAGATCTTTACATATCCCCGGAGTTATATTATACCATATTTCAGTGATTTTCGCACGTAATTGTTCTTTTGTTCGTACAGGATGGTTGTGCAATTCCCGCTTCATTTTCCCCCACAAATTTTCTATTGGTGACACAGATCGGGGCTGCTAGATGGCCACTCCATTAAAGGATTATGCTGATCTCTCAACTAACTTGTAATTACCTTTGCAGTATGGCAAGCAGCCCCATGCTGCTGGAAAATGTAATCTCCGTCGTCAGTTTTAAGACGAGGAATTGACGGTAGGAGTTCATTTTCAAGAATTTTTTGATATTTTACTGCGTTAACAGTACCATCAACAAAAAGTAAATTACCAACCCCTTGATCTGACATGCAGCCCCAAACCATTAGTGAAGCGGGAAATTTTACTTTTCGCACCAAACAATCGTTATGGTATGCTTCACTTGGAAATCTTATAACACGTTTGCGACTATCTCCACCACAAACTTCAAAACGAGATTCGTCACTCCAAATTACAGATTCTCATTGCTCAAGGGTCCAATTTTGATGGTCTTTACACCATTTTACCCGTTTTTTTTCTGTTTGGGAGTCAGCATGGGCTTCTCTTTCACCTGAGAATTGATTTTATAAAATTACTCGTAAAGTTTTCAAAATTTCATTTGCTATTGCTGCCTACCTTGCAAAGCTGCACCCCATTTTTTTAGGTGACTACTGCAGGTGGAGACAGAACGTTCTTTTTTCAATTCCTTATTCCATATTGTAGATATTTCAGATACACATCCCCGTCTATTTTTCTTAATAATCCGCTTTAAGATCCTTCGTTCTCGTAAAGAAACTAAAGACGGACGACCTGTTTTTTTAAACATTTCGTTGAGCCACGTGCTAAATAATTTTTGACCAGATATTTTATTTTAGAATAAGGAATTTTTAATGCCTTGGCAATGTTACAGCCAGATTTTCCCTCTTCAATATATTTTTTGATAAGTTGCCGAACATCCGCGCTTAACGGCTTTCCACGCGCCATATTCAATTCGCTTTTTTAAATTTTCTTGCTGGTTTTAACGTAATTCAACTAAAAGTAAAGCGACAGACAGTTTGTGATATTTTGCAATTGTTTTATATCTCAGAAAAAATATATAGGCGACGAAGATCAACCAAAAACGTGTAGTACGAACTATTATGACGGCAACAATTAATTTTCAAATTTAAGTTAATTTTTAGTTAAAAGTTAAATATTGTTTCAATATTGATAAATGTAATGAAGAAAAATCACTTTACTATATTCAATATAGATTTTTTCGTATATTTTAATATTAATTATAACTATTTAATTATTTTATAAAACTTCGATATTAAAATGTACCTAGGACGAACTATTATGACGAGGGGCTCGTATGTATTATGTATCTGATTGTTGACTATATCCTAAGCTACTCCCTAGTCTAAAGGAAATAAAGCTTTATTAATTATTAATAAACCACGCTGATTATCTTGCGTAATCCAGTTGGTAACCCAAATTACAAATTTTTCTAAAAACCGCATTTTGACATCATCCAGAGATCTAAATGGCTGGTTGAATATGTTATTTCTAAAAATTACACACATTTTACTTTTCGTATTAACAATACACCACCACTTCCAAATAATGTCAATAAATTCTGCAGTTACTTTAAAATTATAAGAACTTAATGCTGCGCGAGTGCTTTCATGAAACACGTTTAAAGCTAACGACACTTTTTGGCGATCAAAGTTACTCGGATATAAAGTTTTGTAATTTAATTTATACGATTTTTTGAGATAATATGTAGATTGAATCTTATACACGCACCTTAAATTATTAAATTCAGCTTTCATATAGCCACCCAGCCACCCTTATTATCGTCGAATTTAGGGAACTGAAACGTTTTCTTACAGTATTTTTGGTTGATCCAATTGTTTCGTATGTTTTTAAGCAAATGCACAGTGTCATACATAAAATAAACAGGATGACTAATTTCTGGTAAGTATAAAGTACCTTCTTCGTTTGAGTTTTTACTCAGTAAAGAGAACATGTTCTGATTAATTTTATTGTTGTCAGAAATAACACATAACACGCTAAAGTCGTAATTTTCAAGTAGAAAAATAATTTCTTTTGTTACATGTGATAATTCCTGTCCACTAAGAGTTTTTACAGGATGCAAAGAAACAACTTGTTCTAAATTTGAAAACACAGAAGAAATTAAAAATGCCAACACTGTCGTTGCTTTTGTTGGAGAATCTCGATTTTCCGCAAAACCAGTTATTTTTCTGCATTTGTAATCAACACTTTCTTGTACATAAATTTCATCCAGTTGTAACACAATCCACTTATTTAAACCATGTAATTTTTCGGATAAGGGTTTTAAATAATTTTCGTTCTCTTGTTGATCAGCAGGTGAAATATTTAGAGAAGCTGTTAGTTGCTGTAGGTATTTAGAATGAGGAAGTAAGTTCTAGCAATTTGTTTGCACATATTGTTTCATAGCATTTTCTTCACTGCAAAAAAATAATAGAAGCCGTTAAAATCATTTTTGGAGAATAATTCTTTTTTTTTCCTATAAAATTAACCCTTTCAGGCCCAGCACAATTTTTTTTATTGCATTTGATGGTACAGCACTCTTCAAATAAGCTTGATTGAGAAGATCTGCTATTTTGAATTGGGTTACTGCCCTTCCCGGGTTTTGACGCAGCCATAATTGGATTTCTTGATCGAAATACGTACGAAGAAGACGGAAGAATCCAACGTCCAATGGTTGAACGCGATGAGAACAGTGTGCAGGAAAGCAAAACACAATAACACCATTTTCTTTTGCAAACTGCAGAGATACAAGACTCTTATGGCTACTGTGCCCATCTAGGAGTAAAAGAACCTTGTTCTCATTAGACGCTTTCGAATACCTTACGAAATGCTTTAGCCATTTACAAAAGATTTATACAATATTTTTTACGTGACCCCACAGAAAAAAATCTAGTGGCATTAAATAAGGAGACCTTGGGGGCCAAGCTACAGGGCCGCCTCTGCCAATCCATTTTACACCAAACTCGCGATCTAAAAAATGTCGAACCATTCTGCTGTAGTGGGATGGCGCACCATCGTGCTGATAATAACTTCCTTGCCGTATATTTAAAGGCACATCCTCTACTAATTAAGGAAGGATTTCTTCAAGGAAATTAAAATAGGTCTGACCTATTAAAGCCCCATAAAAAAAATGTGGCCCTATCACATGATCGTTATTCCTGCCCAAACGTTCAACGACCAGATATGCTGGTTATCAACATTTCTCATCCAATGAGGGTTTTCGGTTGCATAATAGTGTAGATTGAGTTATTCTTGAATGTGGCTTCGCCAGCCAAAAGAGTTTTCGTAAAAAGTGCATCTCTGTTTTGAATTTGTTCATTAACCAAATGCAAAAATTTGTCCGACTCACATAATCGTCGTCTGTGAGTTGTTGCGTCAGACAAAAATGATAAGGATGAAATTGGTGTTTTTTGATAATACGAACGAACAATTGAGGTTTGGCTAATACCTGTTTCTGATGACAAATTTCTCGTATTGATATGTGGATTGACGTTTATTGCACCTAAGACATCTATTTCAACGTCTTCATTAATGACAAATCTATTTTGCTGACGTTTCTGATATTGAACGGATCCAGTGTCGCGAAATCTTCAAGTTTTCCGAAAAACTTCTCTACTTGGTTGCCTTCTATCAGGAAATTTTTCTAAATACAAACGTTTAGCCCTCTTAATGACACAATTGGATTCACTAAAATCATATCTACCAAGTCGTTTGTTGAAAAATGAACGTGGTTAGCCATTGTAAATGCATTTATTATTTCGGTTTTGAGTTATGGGAACGTCAAAACACAAAAAAATGTGACAACTAATTTTTTCACTGTTTTGTTTCATGGCTACTAGACAAAATTGCTAAATTTGAACATTTTTCAACTTTAATCGTGTTTAACAGTGTAATTTTCCCATCTAACAGCACAATATTTTTATAGCACCGTATAGAGAAAAGATAGTTTTTCCAAAAAAATGTAAAAAATATATAGGGTGTTATTTAAAATAAAAAAGTTGGATGTCACTGCTCAAACCTCAGTAGGCCGTGAAATAAAATAAATGTACAATAATATAGAGTATATAATTCTGAACATCTTTTGTTAACAAATTATTTTTCTAATATCAATATTTAACAAACTAACAGGGGGGTGCCGCTATCTTAACTCACCCTGTATATGTTTTCAGGGAGAAAGTTGTACTGCTTTAGAGTATTAGATAGTGTATTGAAATAGGCTTGAATATTAGGCTTGTTAAAAGCCTGGGCTCTAGCTAATGATGTACTTTCTGGGCTTCGCAGAGATGTTCGTTGATTGCGCTTTAGGAATCCCCTAACCCATTTCCAACCTGCCATTTTTGTTTCGCGATTAAAACCATGTTTTATTTTATTTTTTTCGGCTACTTCGAATACCATCCGCCGCAAATCTTTAGAAGTTAGTCCAAAAAATCGTGTTTCCATATCAATAATATGACCTGCAATCTCCTCTTCGATGGCTTTAGAGAAAGTTACTTTTCGTCCTCCCAAATCACCCTTGGAACTGTCCTGTTTAGCCAAACGCCTTCGTAAAGTTGTTTTGGGAACATTGAAGGTCTTTGCAGCTAGCTTAAAGCCCATATTTAGTCCAGTCATTAGGTACTTTTTTGGTGCAAAAGGTTGAGGAGTTTTGAAATTTGGCAGGAGTGTAGACTTGGGGGCCCTAAGTATGACGCTAAGTTTGCGACCTCGAGGGACCGCCGCTCGCGCCGCCGTCTTGAAGAAATGGTGGCCAAAGGCGGTTTTTAGCATATAACTCCATTCTTGTAGGTTTTAGAGAAAAAGTTTTTTATTGAAAGTTGTAGAGGATAAAATTTTCTACAAAATTACTTATATACATTTTTTTCGTCAGACTTTTTATTTACCAATTATGCGCCAATTAGCGTATTTTAGTAATATCTAATAAAACCGGATGCTTCTATTAACTCGTTTCGACAAAACCCATGAGGTAGAGTTGAGCGGAGCGTTTTTTTTTAACGTGGTATCCCTTGTAGGCCTAGTCCCCACTCCAAACTTACATGCGTGCTTTCTGTCGTTTTGCACTACGCGATGTCCCTGGTTTACTATGTTCACTATCACTATCTTTAGAATCTTGTTCATCTCCCGTCTTCTCCAACGTATCAAGGACGTCATCAGCATCGTATGGGTCTTCGAGGTCGGAATCCGCTATTAAATTGTTAATGTTTTCGCATTCTGTCCCATTACAATAGAGACACAGCACCGAGCACTTTAAACCCCTTTTCCGACATCCACACGCTCCTGCACAGCCTTTTTTACATTTACAGGATATCGATTTTAAAATGGTGTCGGGGGCTGCTTCTGACGTAGCGCGAACAGCATCGAGCCCATACCTCGTTTTCTGCCAGCCATATTGCTCAGGATCTTTTTCATTGCCATACCACATCGCGACTTGGTGGTACGTTCGCAGACAATGCTGCCTCGCAGCATCACTTGTGGGTGACAGGGACGCGAGATTAAATTTGTTCTTGGACACACACTTCACAAAACTTTTATAGCGAAGGGAATCCAATGTGTCCTTTGCAGACGATCCGTTGTACAGTGCCAATAAAATCGCTTCAGCTGCAGCGAGAGCATCCGTATCTGCTTCTAGGTCCTGGAAGATTGCTATAGTGTCAAGCAACGCATCGTTTTTATCCAGGATACTGAGATACTTTAATATTCCTTGGTTAAAGAGAGCAGAGGTGGTGTCACAACCACTGATTGCATGTAAGAACAAAATGTTCTTTGCAACAGTTTCCTTATATTTCAGGCTCCGCGTCGAATAAAGCGTTTCCGCAATTTTTCCCCTCGCCGGTTTCAGCAAAAAAATATTTGCATTATTTCTCGCCTTTGCAGTTAAAAGAACCAACAAATCTATATCTTCTCCGACAACGAAAACACACGTAAACGACGACGACATGTCGATGGCTGTCTGAGTGATAAGAACATCCGCATCTTCTACTGCCTGCTTCACTGTGTAATTTTTTTCTTCAAACTTCGTAATTAACATGGAAATGAGATTCCTTTTGTTGGTATCGCTCTCCAAGAATCGTTCTTGCAAAACAGGTGGAATCATCTGTTCATCGAAAATTACATCAGTGGATACATGTGTTCTGGAGCGTCGATATCTTTCTGCGCTTTTTGTATTCCGGTCAGCTGCGTTTACTGGATAACCGTCAAAGACTATAACTGGGTTAGGGCCATAGTACCTTTTGACATATTGCACGTAGTTCAAGCAAATTGTTCCGTACGAATCATTGCGATGCCATACCACTCGATGCAACAAAAAGTCGCCATCTAGTACATGCAAGCTGTTATCCAGTTGTACAGGCTGGTCTACTGGAGAAAATGCCTTGAACAGTGACGATTTCGTTCCCTTTCGCATACCATCTTCATTAAATAGTGATAGGGGAAATGGGGCGAGTTCAAATTTGAAATAATCTTTCAATTCATCGTCGCTCTTTTTGGCAATACAGATTCTTTGAAACAATAACAGGGGATTGATGGCAATAGGAATATTAGCGACTTTGACACTGCTTTTAGCTGCTGCCAAGGAACGCACCGTATCTTTACGCGTGAATTTTACCGCATCAAAATTATTGCCCACAATCTTCGCGATAGCCGTAGCACCTATTTCTTGTGCCATGTGGCAATTTAATGTTTCATCGCCAACGACGCCACTGCTGATGGAGAGCAAACTGTTTTAGCAAGGAAACCATGCGGAAGTATTGCACCCAAGCTTTGCCGTTGGACTATTCGCCCCGAGTTGCGCTAAACGTTCTTTGAATTTTCGTGCGACCGATTTATAGCACTCACTGTTATCCACCGACAAAACAGAGGACCTATCGATGTCATTGAGTATCAAAGCCAATTCAGTTCTTTGCTCCCCTGTTAAGTCTACACTATGCCACACGATATTGGCTAGCGTTTGATGACATAAAATATGAGCCCTGACCGCCCTAGTATAGGCGTGTCCGCTCAACATTTTCTCCACGGAGTGTTCGGCATAGATGGTGGACAATACATCCTTTAAACCGCTGCCGCTCATTACATAACCGATACATCCCATGAAGGACATTACACAGTGAAAACCGCCAAGTCGGGGCACAACATTATCCAATTTTGGAGCACAGTGACTGGCGACGATATCTCTAGCCTTAATATAGAGCGGTTGATCAAACGTGACGAAACATGTTTTTTGCTTCAAAGGAGGGGGGACAAAAGCTCAATACATACAGTTAAGCTGATCCAGGGCCTGCTGCAATTCAGTTTTTAGGAAATCACTGTGTATATCTCTATACAAAACAGTTTAATATTAGATAAGGCTACTTTAGGTACGCTAATTGGTAGATAATTGGTAAAAAGTAGGGTGCAAATGCTGCTTTTCTGAGATAAAAAAAAACGTTCTATTGCTCGGCCCTGTAACTCGGAAAGTATTAGTCTGACGAAAAAAATGTATATAAGTAATTTTGTAGCAAATTTTATCCTCTCCAACTTTTAATTAAAAAAAAATTCTCTAAAACCTACAAGAATGGAGTTATATGCTAAAAACTGTCTTTGGTCACCATTTCTTCAAGACAGCGGCGCGAGCGGCGGTCCCTCGAGGTCGCAAACTTAGCGTCATACTTAGGGCCCCCAAGTTTACACTCCTGCCAAGTTTCAAAACTCCTCAACCTTTTGCACCAAAACACCTTTTTTATGTCTCTAATGACTGGACTAATTGTGGTCTTGTACGTTCTGAATAGCCTGTCGCATGTCATGCTCGTCCCACAGTTGTCTTTTTTGGATGCCATGTCTATAAATGAAAAAGAAAAATAACCGAAAAAATATAATTATTTCATTGCCCTGGTCCATCATAGGACACAGTTAAGGAGTCCATCATAGGCCACATTGCATAAATCAGATAAAAATCCCAAGCTTTTTTGTTCTTTGCCATAACCTCAATTTTTGCCCGGCAATTAACATGCAACAGTTCCTTCAAACTGCAGTAACAAAAGCAGATTCTAGCTGAGCGCAAAACAAAAGTTACCTAACATCATGCCAAGCTACTTTGTTATATCAATACTTACCAATTTTAATTTATTTATTTATTTTCGTAAAAACTGCTTATAATTGCGTGAGCGCTTGTAAACAACTGACTATAAACTTCAATCAACCTAACCAATATGTCGGTAGTGTATTATGCGCTGTAAATTTGAAAATACAGCTAGTGGTCCATCACTGGCGGGGGTCCATCATAGGCACATTTCCCCTACCATGGATGGGCATATGGCTGCTTTTACTGGTTCTAATTTCATACGGAAATAGGGGTTTGTACCTATTGGGTTTGCTCTTTGAATTTCTCGTCATTTTAACTTCTTGAGGATCAGCACCGATAAGTCCAACGGCTACAGATAACTTAAATTCTTTCAAAGTCACATTTGCAGTGGACTGGAGTCTGTTTCTAAATATAATGTAGGAATTGACAACAGTCAAATCTACAAAATGCCAGAAAATCCTTGGCCACCATTTTTGTGATTTTCTGTTTAGTTTGTAAATTGCTACAAACATATCAGATTTGTCCACATAACCCATGTGGCAGTTGTAGTCACTTGCAGATTGTAGACTTACAATATCTTGCCTTGTTCCGTCTTTATTTTTTCTTGAAACGGTTTGGACATCTTCAGGATTATGAAAACTGCTTACGAATCTGTCTAGACCTTCTTTTGATAGGCTTCATTGACGAAATTAAATTCTACCCTTGAATTTGACCATGGATTCGTCAATGCTCTGATTCTGGGAGGGTTTATAGGACTTCAAGAAAGATTCTGACAGAAAATCAAGATACGACCTGAGCTTGTATAACTTATCATAGTTCGGTTCACCTTTTGTAGGCTGTAGGCTATTATCATTGAGGTGTAGATTGCCCAAAAACCAGCTGAATGGATTACGGGACATCAGTGATGCCTGATGCTATGAAAGAATCTCGAATATGCAGCTGCGAAGACCAGTAATCTCTATAACTTGGTTTCCTGGTTATGCCCATCAACATATTGATTCCCAAGAAACATTTAATTTCTTCCACATTCGTAGGTGTGAAACGGTTTTCCCATAACTGCTGCGTAGCATAGAGATTTGTCTGGAAAGCAATATGCTGCAAAAGTTGGTTTGTGAAAAGACAAGTGAATACATCTACTGATGTTTCCGTTGTACAGGGTGTCTGCTAACATGTGTCTCAAAATTTGGAGTCTGATTCTTCCCTTCAAAACAAGTAAGAAATGCTTAATAAACTATGTCCGGAAACCAACGCCGCCCGAGATGTAGCTCTTTTACTTAAAGAAAATAAATAGTGTAATTAAGTACAATTTATTTGAGCTAAATAAAATAGGCTGCTTTTAATATTAAATAATAATTCACTTTACAAAAGATGTTGGAAGTGTTCTCCATTGGCTGCTATGCACGCTTTAGCACGACGCATCATTGATTGTCTTACCCGTTCAAAGATACCTGTAATTGGTTTGGATATCAGGAGAGCGCGCAGGCCATGGGATCGGTCTACCTCGACCTATCCATCTTACAGGGAATTGCTCGTTAATGCACTGGCGAACTATAATGCTGAAATACGGTGGAGCGCCGTCATGCATGAACCACATGTGCATTCTTGTCTCTAGGGAAACATCTTCTAGTATTTCCGCATACGTGTAATCTTCAGCCATTTCAACAAGAGCAAACCTAATTTAATGCGACACATATGACTGACAAGCAAATACTAGATTTAAGTGAATTGTAATAATTGACCTTATCTTTAAAAGTGCTACATCTCGGGGGGCGTTGGTTTGCGGATATAGTTTATTAAGCGTTTCTTACTTGTTTGGAAGGGTAGACCCAGACTACAAATTTTGAGACACATGTTAGCAGACACCCTGTATGTCGCCCACATGAATAGACTGAACACTTTTGATCCAAGGCATCCACCCCTCATTTTGTGCTGTTGTAGAACATGATGATTTCGGGCATGTTCTTATTGGGATTGACATCGGAAGCGTGATGCATTGAAGAGAGAAGCAAAACAGCCTTGTTCTTCTTGGGTACGTACGAAACCAGTGTGTGTTCTTTTGTAAACCCAAATATACTTGATTCGGCCACTCCCCTTTTGCTGGCAAAAATTCGGCAGGAATTTCTTTCTTGTTCTTCCTCAAAGTTCCGACATAGGTGAGTCCCCTTTTTCTGAGCTCTTGGGCAATTTCCACTGAAGAAAACCAGTTATCAGCCGTTATGTTCCTGTTTGAACTCGCGATGGGTTTGGTGAGTCTTACAACACTTTGAGAAGGAACGCCGAGTTTCTTTGCCTTTTGGGTAAGTGTCGATCCATTACTCAATTTTCCGCTATACAAATATCCGTTGTAAAAATAGTTGTGTTCGGCATCGGTCAGAGCCAAAATTTTCAGACCATACTTGGCTGGTTTGTTGGGGAAGTACATTTTGAAGCCGCACCGACCTCTGAACGCGACCAACATTTCATCAATACACGCATTTCCGCTTACAGTGTATACTTCTTGGCAGTCCCTTGTGAATTTGTTGAAATTATCTGATATTGCTGCGGCTTTGTTGGTTTCTTTGCGGTCATTTCGGGTGTCAGGATCATCAAAACGAAGGCACGCTAAAATGCCTAGAAATAGTATTTCGGACATTGTGCAACGGAACACGTCTCGGCCGGTACCATCTTTTGTAAAAAGCTCGAAGATCTTCATGAATGGATTTGAAGATTTGCGTATAAAGTAGCAAACCAAGAAATGCGTCGAATTCTGCTTTCTAGAACAGATAATTCGGGTAGGTTTGGATTACCAAATAGTATTTTATAAGTCTGCAATTTCTTGTTTGTCCAATGCAAAATCTCATTTTTCATGTCATCAGTAAAGATCAGATTCCAAACATCTGAAGTTCTGGCTTATCACCCAACTGTTTTGAACGACCTCGCAATCCTGTATCGGATGAAATGATATTATGAGCAGCAGTCCGAGTTCTTGCTGATGGAGGAGCCTTGGACCACTTGAAATATTTATTTTTTCCGTAGTAGTACTGCTTCCCTGCCGTTCGCTTAGCCAATAATTCTGATAAGGGGATATCCTCAGTATCAGCATCGCTATCCACATTTCTAGTATCAGAATCTTGAGTATGGTTATCGTCGCCAGTTTGGGATACGTTTTTGTCTTCAGATTGTTCCATGTGAGCTTCAGCAACATCATCTTCTGTTTCAAGATCGGAATCACCTGACTGTTCGCTTCGAGAGTCGTGCTCACTTTCAAGAATTTCTGAAACATCCACTTCATCGCCTACGGCACTGTCCATTTTTTGAACTGTAGTCTCGGAAGTCGTCAATAAACTTGACATGAAGTGAACTTCCCGCCATAACCTAAAATAGTACCACTAAAAATTCACTGCCCCAATTGGTGATCCAGGGTCACTGTGATCCGCATTTGGTGATGTGGTGTAAAAATGACCCTACCTTACCTGCTTGGCAGCTTCCTGCTGATTTTGAAACCGGGACGACAGCACTATAGTATTCGGGATGAACAGCCAGGAAGGTACTGAGAAGCACCAATAGGTGGCATGCAACGTTTGAGTGTGCCGTGTGATTTAAAATTCTCCATGGTCATAATGACCCTGGGTCACCAATTAACCCTTTAAGTGGCAGACGACTGGGTCACATTTTAATAGACATTTTTGAAGTGCTTTTCATTTATATGGTATTATTTAGCACCAAACAATTTTTTTTTAATTTTTTTCTCTTGAATATTTTGATTTGAGGTGGGAAATTATTATCCCAACGAACGTTTTGAGGAAAGACTTTCGCTAAGAATTCTCTGGGAGAAATACTCTCCACTTGCAGAAAATAATAAAACCATGATTTGAAAATGTTTTATTATGTTAAATATAATATAAAAATGGTAAATTAGGACTTATGAAATGGAGTGAAACAATTTTTGCATAAACCTAGAGTACAGGTTAGACATACTACAGCTTGTCAAACGAGAACTTTCACTTCAGATGTGCAGAACGGGAAGCGAGACAGCATTCGGAGCAAATAAGATGCACTTACTCTCGGTTCCCCACTTTGTCGAGGTACACTTAGTAAACCAAGTTATTTACCTAGTTACGATACGGGCTAGCATAAAGCTTATTTTAGTTAGGATAATTTTTGTGAGTCACAAGCCGTTACTCTATTATAAAATACCTGGAAAGATTGTTGTTGTCAGTTTAACATTCCAATAACTGTAATAATTATTTAAGTGAAAGTAAAAATCAAGTAGTTTATTAGCAAATAATTGGAGACACAAGTGTAAAGATACATTAAAATACAATTTTATTAATTTACCAGTAGTTTACAAGTAAAAATAACTAAGAATATTTTTAATATTTACAGAACTTATTACATATTTGAATTTGCCGATGAATCAGAAGTGGAATACTCGCTAAAATGCTCACTGTCACTGCCGTTTTCACCCAAGTTTATTATTATATTATCTATAACTAAATCTAAAGCCGGTTCCATGCCCATAAATGTTTTTTCAACCGTTTTCGCGTGTTTACAGCGCGATTTCCACTCATCACTTGAAAACCCTGCAAAAAACTCGTCGCACAGTGTTTCCACCTCTTTCTTATTAAAATTAACATTCCGTTGGCCAACGTATTGTTTCAAAGATGACCATACTAGCTCGATGGGATTTAAATCCGGATGATACGGGGGCAGTCGCAAAACAGCTTGAAGCAACCGGTCTATTTCGTATGATTTGTAGAGAGGTTTGTGCAACTTAATTAAATTATACAAATCCGGCTTGAGCATGTCGTCTGTAAATGCAATTCCTTTTTGTCGAAGCCAGTTTTGCATATCTTGCTTCCGGGTGGCTGTAGTGGGACACTTATTAATTTGCACATTATGATACGGGGCATTATCAATAACAAGTACACTTTTAGGCCGCAGATTTGGTAGAAGTTTCTCTTGTAGCCACTTTTTATAATTGGCAAAATTCATTTCGTTAAGATAATCCCCCGTTTTAATGGACGATCTAAATTTTAAATACGCGTTTTCTACAAAACCGTTTTCACCCCCACACTATTATTAATCGGTCGCCCTTTGATACTGGTTTTCTTAACCCTTTGTTGCTGTTATCACTCCAATTTTTTTCGTGGGTATGTGATGAGTGGATGTAGATTTGGTCCATGTAAATTATAGGCCGATTGTCTTCACGATATCATTTCATACTGCGCAAAAAATTTAGCCGCATTTGTCTGATATCATTTTTTTCCATTAGAAGCTTCCTATTCGTCTTCGTTGTTCGCCAACGAAAACCAATCGCCTGCATTTCCTTCCTAAGGCTTTCGTAACTACCCCCGTAATCAACGGCCTCCATGAATGAATTGTGAATTATTCTAAGCGTAGGAGCCATTTTATGTGTAATATGATAATCTAATATCAACCGGCGTAATACACTTCTGTCGGCGTGGTCCAAATTTGTCTTCGTACCAACCCGGCGTTTCTTCTTGGACGGTGACGTAAATACTACTGCTTCTCCGTTTTTTAGACGTTTGCTTTCAACCGAAATTTTTTTAACTGAACGAATATTAACACTAGTCGCCATCGCTACTCGGTCTTGAACATTTTTCATATACAGGCTGTTTGATAAAAAACGGAGCAAGCCGTAGCACTCTTATTTATTAACTGATTGTAATAAAAAAAATGTTTGGTCGAATAACTCATAAAAATCTACATTTTGCCGTAAAAAAATTTTTTTTTCGGTCTCATTGGTTAAGCGTGGTGACGTCATGATGAATTTTTTAAATTACACTCTATATATTTTTTTAGATATTCTCATAGAGAATTTTTCTCTTTTCAACCGTGTAAATATTTCATATGGTTGCATAATAAAACTTTCGAGTTAAAGACAAAATACCAATACAGAGTGTACTCGACCTGCACTGCTCGAAGTTCAGTAAGTAAATGCGCTCCGCTATTGATAACAGAAATTTGCCACTGCGCACCCTGGACTCGAGTGAAAGTTCTCGTTTGACAAGCTGTATGTTACTGAGCTTTCCTTGACTTTGGTACTGCATCTGGCGCATCTACGATAAGTTTTGATCGTTGTTGGCATGTGATCTCCAACGTTTGAGAGTCTGATTGTATTTTGAACGGTTTTTTGGCCGTCGGGATGATTTCTTTTTCTTGCTGCTCCTCGCCCAGGACAATAACCTGGTCTCTTTTTGCTACAAAAATTATTTATAAGTTCGTTGGCCAATATAGATCTAAATTTTAGGTGACTCATGGGTTTCTTCTTCTCAGTTTTCATCGACAGCTTGTATAAAATATAAGCATTTACCACACACATTTCTAGTAGGTATAGAAAGATTTTTATCCACCATCTTCTCGATTTGTGATTCATGTTGTAGAATGCCATGTACTGGTCGAAGAAGTCTACGCCGCCCATGTATTTATTATAACATGATATCATTCTTGGACAATTTACAGGCAGTCTCTCGCCTTTCTGATTTCGTCTCATCACCGTTGTAGTTTCACCGGGATCATGAATTGTGGACGCGGCAGATACACATTTAGTGCCTCGATCTTTCCACTTTACTACCCCAATGTTTCCCGATTGTGCAAAATCAAATTCTGATTTCTGTAGTTCATTATCATTTTTCATCATATCTTTGGGATAATGTTTCCTATCTGTACGTAATGTATCACATGCAAATAACTGTTTACTCAGAAGACTATCAAGTAGAGAAACGCTGGAAAAATAATTATCAAAGTACAATCAGTAATTCTTTCCCGCATAAGGTTCTGATAGTCGCAAAACAACCTTTTCGCCCAAGGATAATGCAACTGTACCTTCGTTTTTTCCAGTGTAAATGTCAAAATTTAGCAAATATCCGGTTTGAGAACAGCAACATGCCCATACTTTGAAGCCCCTTTTAGTGGGCTTCATGGGCATATATTGCTTCATACTCGATCTTCCTTTATACCCTATCATGGACTCGTCAATCGAAAGGTTCCGGGAAGGGTTATAAATGTTTGGAAGTTCATTTTTCATATGGTCAATCAAAGGACGTAATTTGTACAATTTATCATATTGTTCTGTGCCCCGTGCAGCAGGCATTTTTGAATTGTCGTTTAGGTGCAAATGTCGTAAGAGAAACAAAAGTCGTTTTAAAGTCATAATCCTGGCAATTCCTTCGATATGAAAATTTTCGTCTTCTGACCAGTATAATTTCGTACTAGGTAAAGGATGAAAGCCCATAAATACCAGTATACCAAAAAACGCTTTCAACTCGGATAGTTCATTTTTATGTAACTGTCGAGCATACAAATTGCTTTGATTTACTATTTTCATGAGAAAGGTATCAGGAAGAAACTTGAGTAAAACTGAAAGTGGACTGTTGATATCTATGGCAATATTTGTACCCACATGTTCAATAAATCGGGCGTTGTTGTACAAATCTGGAATTCGGGTTGATTTGGTCCAATCATATGTTTTTGCATTTTCTTTTTTTCTATTTCTAGCGACCTCTTTTGTGTTGGCAATATTTATTGTTTCACTACTTTCTCCTTCAATAACTTCTGTTTCATTTTCTACATCGGTAGAGACGTTGTCATCCTCAAAATCTGCATTCATAGTGTCTAATTCCGTAAAATAAAGGTTTCTACGTTTAGATGTGTCATCAACATCATAATCTGGGTCTGCCACGGAATCATCTGAATCCCAGTTTTCAGATTCTTGAAGGTGAAAAGAAGGAAAATCGTCTATGTTTGATGAGGAGGATTTTGATGTAGAAGGGCGATGTAGAAATAGATTGTCTGGTTCTGATATGGAAGGCAAATTTTCATTCTTCTTTCTGAGGCACATAGGTGTAGAATTTCGACTTATCGTGTCCGGCAGATTGTCCTCTGTATCTGAATCTATTGCCATTCCATCAGTAATGTCTAGAGAATCATCGTTTATCAGCTCTTCTGCCTGTTTTTGAGTTAGACATCTTGCGGCCACATTTTATTTCAAAGACCACTTGAAATAAGTTAGAATTTATTACTGTAAGCTTGGGACCACTTGCCCTGTGAGGTAAGACAGAAAATTAGTATTTCATGTGTAATTTTAGCCCAGCCGAATATGTATTAGTTGTAATTGAATTGTTTTTGGAAAGTACAGACATTCCTTAGTACAAATATCGAATGGCCACTTTGGTACTCAATGTTTTCAAAATGTAAAGTGAAAATAAAAATGTTTTGAGAAAACATAACCTGACAAAATTTCTACAAATATGTGCAAATACCGCCAAAGCAACATAACTTAAAAAACATTACACCGTAATCTAGAAATAATGACTTGTCAGTGAATTACTTACCATTAATTTCACTTTCTTTTGTTATTTGCAACAAAAACGAACTTTTTTTACGCTATAAAACACACCGTACCACGTCAATGGTAGTTCTCCTAGCCGTTCTCTTAATCCTCGGGATTGCATCCTCGGATGCCCTACTAAGCGCCCCCGTTAGGTATCTAACCTGCCCTTCTAACCCTTGTCTGTCCGCGACCTGTCCCTCAGTGGGTTGGTCGAGATGATCTTCCAAAACCCTTCTAAATCGCACCCAGTCCGCCTTACGTACGGCAGGCCTCTCCGGAGGCCCCTCCGCGTCGTCTGGTTGCTGTCCCGAGTGGACCTCAAACCTAATAACTCTGCGGTCGCTCTGGACCTGACCGTCTTCTACCCTCCAACCTACCAACTGAAGCGCGCCTAGGCCCTTTGTTAGCGTCAGGTCGATCCATGATTCCGCCCCCCCGTTAGAGAACGTGCTCATTTGGCGACCATCATTCGCCAGCCAGAGTCTGTTGGCCTCTATAAAGTCCTCCATTTCCTCACCCCTGTCATTTGTTATCCTTTCACCCCAGCTAGTGCTCCTCGCGTTCGAGTCTACCGATATTAGGACCGACTTCCCTGCCAGCGCTGTTATCACCCGCTGAACCGCTTCGATATAAATTCCTATATCTTGCCGGTATTGGAAATAAGCCGACACCACGTAAAGATCGAGATCCCTAATCCAAACTACCACAGGATCAGCTGCAAGCTGGCCAGTAACGTATTCTATTGCCTGTTCTACCTGTAAGTAATGTTTTTCATGTTGGAAACCAATAATTATAAACTAACCTAGAGTTATGGAAGGATAATTAAAAACACTTACCGTATCATTAGTGTCCTGAAGTGGTGTGGCACGTGGCATTGAAGTTTCTGCTTGTGAATGCACTATATTTTAAGTTTTTGAACGTTTCTGATTTGAACAGTTTCGCTTATGTGAAGTTGATGGACCAGCTTGTGGCTCTTCTCTGGCAACACACTTTGAACGCTTTTTTGGCCTTTTATCTTCTTCATAAGATTGGGCAGTTTCGTCAACACCAGGTGTATATTCGTCTGATAAATAAAGGTCCTGAAATTCACTTCCACTGCCATCTTCGTCGGACATAAATTCTTCTCTCAATTTATGCATATGTTGCTGCTGTTTCTCATAATTACCCGCCATTTTCACCCCGTGTACGGTATAACACCTAGCAAGTTAATTTTAAGTGAAGACGAATTTGTTTTTTAAAAAATCGTTTATTGTTTCACTGAACTAATTAATACATGCTATTCATTACAAACGTGATTAAAGAGTTACATCATCCTATCATTCTAAGCCTTTTATAAACTTTTTAAGGAAATGGCCAACCGCAGTTATATTGCTATCATATACCTAATCTAATATACGTAGGTACAGATAATACAAAATAGAAACTTAATACTAAATTTTTAAGTAATTATTTTAGAAATGATTTATTTACAAGATAATATCACTTCCAAATGTATGCATTCCTTTACAAATTACAGGTTCAGATAAAACATATTTAATTTGCTTGATGTTGATGCCAACAATGTCTTCCACATTAGGAAACAAAAAAGAATTATTTGTTTGTCTATAATGTCGTAAACAATTTACAGTAATTACATCTTCTCTAATTTTGTGAATCTTTGCAACAAATCTTTTCAGACTTTCCTTTTTACTCCATTTGCCATAACAAAATATGACTATTACAAATCTGTTTCATCATCATCATCAATTGACATGGAGCAGATCCTCGTGGATCAATCCTGGATTACGCCAGGCCCACCCCATGCCAACAGGGAACACTGTATGACGTTAACATGCCTGTGACGCTAGCCGCTAGACACCGCTTCTACAGTGCAAGGCAGTTAGTAGATCACATATTCGATGGGAGTCGAATATATGGTTAATCAAGTTTTTTTTCATTTTATACTAACACTATTTCTAGTATTACCGCTAGTTTTCTAGGTCTATGGTATGAAACGCCTTAGCGCAGACATGCCTGCCCTGTTATATGTTACTTAATTCTAGCTAAGTCTCTAATCATTATTGTTGTTATAATTTTTATTTTCCATTGTACTTCACAGGTATACGTATTCCTTGTTTCCTTATTTTTATTGTCATTATTATTATATTATATGTTCTTTCGCCGTTCTTTTACAATATTCTTCGATGTTTACATCTTCTTCCTCTACTCCTATTCCCTCGTTGTCTGGTTCTTCTCTTGAACCATATTATGCGGTTTATTTCCTTCTTCATCATAATTTTGGTTCTGGTCGATTCTTCCCAGGTTTGTTGTGGTATTGGTATACCCGATGGCTCTAGATCTTGTTTCAGCGCTGTTTTCTCCCCTGAATCCTCCCGTTGATCGATTTTGGGTGCCAAGTCCTTGATATTTTCTTCCAGCTGCAGTTGCCTGTCTTCTTGTTTTTCCCTCACATCTTGGAAAGTTTCCCTCTTAACTCCAGGCTTCTTTCTAGAGTTCTTCTTTCTTTCTTCTACCTTCTGTTAATTGATCCGTCATCGCCGCAAACAGGCGGTTTCCGTTCTCTGATATTTTCTTTATTTGGATTCCATAGTGGGCGGTGTACTTGCTTTCGCATTCCCTTCGGTTGCCTATGACGTCCGGCTGCCCTCCCTCTCCTGGTATAGTTTACTTTCGTTCCTCCTGCACTCGCATTGCTTGCTTACTAACAATACTAACTATGAACCCTATTTTCGATGTATGTGATGTAGCTACAAATATGTACAAATCGCCGGCGCATTCCCCATATGCATGCATTACATTACAGCTATATTTTAAACATTACAACCACCCGCCTTTTTTTGCATCGGTCAGTTCCTAGTTCCTACCCTCTTATTAAAAGTGTCAACTAGCGCTGCAAATATAATTTATGCCGTTCTGTTATTCCTTTGAACCGAAGGGACGACTTCGGTTCACGGATTTCTGGGAACGTCTGCAGAACCTCTACCTGCGCTCGGTCCGTTGGGCCAAACATGTGGCGCTGTTTGCAATTTTGTACTATGTATACTCTACACATTTTCACTGTGTGTAATATTACTAGTCAAGCTAAGCCATGTAAAACTAATATAATCCGCTTAAACGCCCTGTACCATGGGTATTTCCGCCAGTTCAGCTTAATATTACAAGTTAAGTTTCTTGTTAAGTGTGCAACATTTTTAAGTTTTAAGAAGATTACGCACAGTGAAAATGGATAGACTATACGCTTCGTTTGGATGCATTAATAAGATGGGCAGTTGTTATTATTCGATCTATGCTAGGCAGCTAGACTATCTATTATTAAATTCTACAATGTAACTTAGCTTTATTCCGTTTGGACCCTGCTTTGTCGTCTTGTATGCGCCTTCCTTGTTTACACACTAAATCCACTTTTTAGTTTATTTATTCACCGGCCTTATTACAATTGCAATCACTGGCACTTTCTTATTATCCCGGCAGCTCTCGAGTGCTAGTTGTACGATTTATTTCTTTAAAGAAAACTTTAAAACATTAAAAACATTGAAGCATCCCGGAGCTTCGTAAATGCGTCCGCCCCGTGGCAAAGCCGGGCACGAAGTCCTGAGCACAATGTTTACCCACCCAAAACTTACAAAACACAAACTAAAAACTTCACTTAACTTTTAAAATCCGTGTATAAATAATAAATATAAGTACAAACACAAATGGACGTAGAAGTCTCAAAAATCAGATAGCCATTAGCTGTCTTCCATGACTATTACAAATCTGTTTTCATTTAAATATTCAGAAACTGGTGTTAGCTCGTAAGTTATATTTTGGTATATCAAACACATTGCTTTCATCTTCAATGTTATTGTTACTATCTGTCTCTTCATCATCTGATTCATTCACTATTTCTATGTCATCATCGGTTGCAAATTTATTTGTACCATACTCTTCCGCTTGATCATGCCTGATTAGTTCATTGCTTTGGCTGGCATAATTCTTTTTTTACGTCATCAGTGTTATTTAATACTTTAATTAAATCATTAGACGATACTGATTTGCCTGCAGAAATATTAAACTTTGTTTTCTCTCTGTATCTTCTTTCGAAAGATATCGAGATATCACCTCTTCAAAGCTGTGCGTAAACGACTGGACGTTATTTTCTAACTGTGCATCTACTTCTGCATTACGGTACGTTCATTACGGAGCTGTGATTATAGATTATAGATAGCGATCATGGAGCATAGCTTTGAGTATAAGCTCTGTAATAAGTTCTGACAAGTTCATCCCATTAACCGTAAACGGCCTACTTTGGGTGAATTTCACCATCTGTACAAGGAATTGTGAAATTTTCCAGATCGTTTCTTTGCTTACTTACGAATGGAACCTTCCACATTCGATTATATTTTGGGAAAGATAGAGGATTAAAAAAAAGATGGAAAAACTGTCACCGAAATCCTATATGTGCAGAAGAACAACTAGTGATAACGCTTAGGTTCGTAATTTTATTATTATTATTATTTATTATAATTGCAAGGAACAAACAAATAAAAGTAAAATAAAGTAAAATACTTCTTAACTTAAAAGTAAAAATAAAAATAACATGGTAGCTACAAATGCTACAAAGTAAACATATCTTAGTAAAAATTACCAAGATTGAGGGCAATCAAAATTGTTTTGAACTGGATTTAATTCAGATACGTGAACTACAGGAGACGTTTCTTCTGGTGGCGTATGATTGTATTCGTATAACATAATTAATTCTTGAACTTTATTTCTGAATTGCAACTTTTTTTAAGGGCTCCAGTTTTTGTACGTGGGGTAATAGGCTTTCAAAGAAGCATCTATCTTCATCCATTGGCTTGTTATTACGCTTTGGCTTCATTAATTTCAGTTTTTCTTTTTCTACGTTTAACAAAGCTTTTCCTATTAAATCTCCGGATCTCGTTCTTTCCTTTCTAGTACAACACTTGGTTCGCAAATGTCTTCTTGCAGAGAAGATCCCGGTGTTGTAGTAGTAGAAGGCTGTGGATCACTTGGCAGACGCGTGTCCTGTTCCTCTGAATCGTCTTGAACAGATTTTCCAAGATTTTCATCAGCGCCACTATCCATAGCCTCAGTATCTTCAAAATCTTGGCTCAACTCTATTATCTGGCCAGAACTGCTTGAACATGATGAAGTGGTCGGTAAATTAGACGTTGATTTGCGTGTAATAAGTTGGTCCTTTAAAAATAGTAAGAATTTAAAATAACTCCAATTTGATTCTCTAGCCGACCGACCTTCTTCTCGTGGTTTCGGCAGTTTGGCCATTTCTTTACGAAATGAGTCCTTGAGGTATTTCCACTTGTTCTTCACAATTGCTTTTGTAATGTAAAATATTTGTACACTGACTTTTCATCAAAATAAAACAAAAAAATAACACGCACACATATATACCGTTTAGTGAAATTACAAAATACATATACAGGGTGGGGCAATAGTGCGTCCGACTTCGATAGCTCGAGTTCTATGATAGCTAGAAATTTGATTAAAAAACATAAATAAACTAGAGAAAAAAGTCTATAACCGGAAATTATTTTCGAATATAAGGGGTGGGCCAAGACGATTCTACAGGGTCAAGTGACTTTTTTTTAAATGGAATGTTGTGTATAAAAGAAGATTTTTTGAAGCCTCTTCCTAGACTCTTTTCACTCCCATATTATTATTGACTATCTCCAAACCACTTGGATGTAGTGATTTTTTTTGTTCAAATAATGGCATCTGCAGATGCATATTAAAAAAATCACTACAGTCACAATTACGGGTTTTAAGAAAAAATTATGTAAGTACCAGTTAGGAAGCATCTGTGCAATGTCTTTGAATCATTTTCACTTCCTAAAAATTATACAGGGTGGCTAAACATGATTTTTCAATTTAGAACTTTTTGAATTGAATTTTCTCAATTTTTTCAAATAGAACACCCTGTATATTTTTCAACCATATGATGTAGAAACTAAAAACGAACATTTTTTGTATGTATATCCCTATGGCTATTTGTAACCATTTTCGATTTATTGAGCACTAAGTACAAAATTCAAGGATATTTAAAAATATTAGATCGTTTTTCAAATAACTCAACAGATAAAATTATAACAAGTGATCCACATGTTGCCCATGAAAAAAAAACACCAACAACAATCCAAAATCTGAAGGAAAGAATAATAACTGCTTTTAGAAGTATCGCACCGGCAATTTTAAGAAAAGTAGAACTCTCATTTCAAAGGCGCATAGAGATGTGTGTCAATCAAAATGGGCAACATGTGGAGCACTTATTATAATTTTATCTGTTGAGGTATTTGAAAAACGATCTTAATATTTTAAGATTATCCTTGAATTTTGTACTTATTGCTCAATAAATCGAAAATGGTTACAAATAGCCATAGGGATGTACATACAAACAATGTTCGTTTTTAGTTTCTACATCATATGGTTGAAAAATATACAGGGTATTCTATTTGAAAAAATTGAGAAAATTCAATTCAAAAAGTTCTAAATTGAAAAATCATGTTTTGCCACCCTGTATAATTTTTAGGAAGTGAAAATGATTCAAAGACATTGCACAGATGCTTCCTAACTGGTACTTACATAATTTTTTCTTAAAACCCGTAATTGTGACTGTAGTGATTTTTTTAATATGCATCTGCAGATGCCATTATTTGAACAAAAAAAATCACTACATCCAAGTGGTTTGGAGATAGTCAATAATAATATGGGAGTGAAAAGAGTCTAGGAAGAGGCTTCAAAAAATCTTCTTTTATACACAACATTCCATTTAAAAAAAAGTCACTTGACCCTGTAGAATCGTCTTGGCCCACCCTTTATATTTGAAAATAATTTCCGGTTATAGACTTTTTTCTCTAGTTTATTTATGTTTTTTAATCAAATTTCTAGCTATCATAGAACTCGAGCTATCGAAGTCGGACGCACTATTGCCCCACCCTGTATACTTTGATTACTGATGAAACTTCGGCGTATAGCAAACATTCATTTTCAACTATGATCGTAGAATAGAAATGGACAGAAATGAATGAGAAGTAAGAAGTCACATCTCAAATGTTTCAAATTCTTAAAATTGCCGACAAATGCCAAACGTCAAGAACTTTAATGAAGTAAACAACCTACTAGGTTTGAGTTTAGTTGTATGTCCCTTATCTTTCTTTCACACACATTTTATTTCTTATCGATTTCTTCCCATTGCCGCGCTTATGGACACAGTTGAAACTGAATGCACAGTATATTTTACTACTTATTTAAATACATTGATTTCAGGTACTTAGCAACTGGACTGTCTTTCAGAACTTTAGCTTTCGCATTTCGAATGGGAATTTCTACAGTTGCATTGCTTGTGAGAATCACTGCTGAGGCCTTGAGGAGTGAAACTACAACAATTGCACATGCCCATACCAACAGAAACGCATTTTCTGGAAACCGATAAAAAATTTGAAGAAGTTTGGAATTTCCCAAATTGTATCGGGGCCATAGACGGCAAACATATCCGTATTAATTGTCCGAGTCATTCAAGGACAATGTAGGGGAGAGTGGGCCACAATGAGACGATTTTTTGCTTTTTATTTTTGAAAGGGTTATTTTTTAATACAAAATGTTTTTTTGTTAAGGAACTGTTAATTGATACTATTTACCAGGTATAACCATGGTAAAATCACCCTATTTGATAAAAGCATATATTTTACATATTTTTAAAGAAATTTACTTTTTGTCTCTAGCTGGCCCACTACCTGGGCCACCATAAGACAATTAACTGTGGGAGGATAAATTAGATAATGTTGTTATAAAAACACTTTAATTAGGAAATAGGTACTACATGCAAGCAAAACAATATAAGCAAGAAAAGATAATCTTAAAGTTATTACATAAAATCAAACATTTAACGAACATCAAAATCCTGAAAATCAATCCCGAAAGTTAAAAAGCTGTTCTGTCTTTTAGTTTTTCCAACCACTGACGGTGTCGGCAAAACATATTTAATGTCCACTGTTTTCACTAATCCTATATCAGTAGCTACTGGATAAACAAAATAATCTTTATTTTTTTTACTTCTTCTCAAGAATGACACCTCATAATCTTCATCTTTAGTTAATATTTTTCCCACATAAAAAAATAATTTTTTGTCTTTGAATTGCACAAGAACATAGGAACCTATGTTGATGTCATCAAGATTATCTGGCTGCGTTTCTTCTAATTCATCAATTGTCCATTCATCTGAAGACCCTTCAGATACAAACGATGCTGTATCTTCATCATCTGACTCTGTAGGATCAGAATCTATTTTCATTTTTTTCGCTAATGTCCGTGTTGCTAACCTAGATCGTTTTAAACTCTCTCTTCTTTCTTTTTCTTTTTGTTTATCTGCAATAGCATCTTTTTCTGGGGTGTCCGTCATTATTTTACTGCTACCCTTCTTTCTAGTATTTTTTGTTTGCTTCCGTGGTGCTGCTTTAGGGTACCCATACAGTTTTTCAGGAGTAATAAACATGGTGTTCTGATCTGAATTATGCGTTTCCCTTTTACTTTCCGATTCAGCATGGGATTCTTCCATAATTATTTCTTCTTCAGAATTTTTTATTTCTCGGTCTGTTACACTACTCATTAGAAAATCAACATCATTAAAGATATCACGATCAAAGGGATAAATCCCACATTTTTTAAATCCAGATTTTATATTTGAAGGTGTCATAGACCGATCAAAGGCAACTCCCACACATTCAGCGATCTGATAAATAGTAAGAGGTACCCCTGCATTGTGCATCATCCAGGAATCTACTGCACAATTGTAATAAGCTTTCAATGGACCATATACCGACACATCAAGAGGCTGGAGCTTATTTGAACAGTGCGGTGGTAAAGTTAGAAGCGTAACTCCATTTTCTTTCGCTAAATTAATTGAGTGAATTGAAAGATGACTTTCATGGTTGTCCAAAATGAGCAATGATGGGTTATTAAGTGTACTACAAGTATGTTTTATAAAATGTTTTAAAACATCTGTAAACAACTGGCTGGTCATCCAACCACTGGGATTGGCAAGACCAAGAGTGCCTGCTGGGGCTCCATGTATCATATGCTGCTTGAAGTGTGTTCGGGGAAAAACCATTGCTGGCGGTATTGTATTACCTGAAATTAAGAAAGCTTTTAAATGCATTTCAAAAATGTTTTAGTATTAAGTATCTACCTGTAGCATTTATAAAACAGCATGTAGTTACTAAAGCACCTCGTTCCCCGCTTGTGCATTTATTAAGTTGTTTTACACCTTTCTGTGTTAAAATTTTCTTTGGTTTCTGAACCGTGGTAGTAGCAGTTTCATCTACATTAAAAACCCTACTACCATCTGCAAATGTTGGAAACCTTTGGTAAATCTTTTGTAAATTGTTGAAAAATATCTCCGTATTATTTCGATTAAACGAGGTGGCACGAGACAAACTGCATGCTTCTGGCTGCCGGATACTAACATTTTGATGTCTTTTTAAAAAACCACTTAGCCAATCTACACCAGCACGTTTCTCTTTCTCCCAATTAGGAGGAATTTTAAGTTTATTAAAAATTGCTAATTCATACGCTAGTACGCGGACATCTTTTGTGCTTTTGCCATAACACATTTTTGAACATTTTAATATGTAATCTACTAAATGAACTTCTTGTTCATCTGTGAAAATTCTTCGCGAATCATATCCAGGTTTCATTCTAATTTCACCGTCTGGGGCATTTCTTTTCTTCTTAACATATCGAGCAAGAGTCTGAAATTTTACAGAATTTCTGTCTGCTGCTTGCCTTAAACTGAAACCTTTGGATATTACATCGTTAACAGCATTACTCATTGCAGCTTCTGTGAATGTTCCTTTATCACTTTTTCTTTTCCTACCTCGAGACATCTCTCTAAAACAAAATTTACACCTAATCAAACATTAGGGGCCAGTGTGAGACAGCCACGGGCCAGCTTGAGACATCTCAAGGTGGCCCTAACACCACTGTCTCAAGGTGGCCCAATTACTACACTTGAAATTTTTGTCAAGTATGAACCTACCCTTGCTTTGTTACCTTGGAAATTGAAATGTATCTAGCCTAACATAACCTCTACATGCAATGCCTACATATTTACTTGAACAAAACCTGAGAAACTGATTATATTTTAGATTTCAATATAACAGCAACTTTACTTACCGTGCAGTTAAATAAAGAAAGTCCGATAACTTTTCTAAAAACACTTTTACTCTTACAAAATCGCTTCACACGCACGATGTACACTACGGTAATACGTCACGCCCATTATAGTACAGAAAGTGGCGCTAATTTTAAAATTATTTGAAATGTCTCAAGGTGAACGCGTCTCTAGGTGGCCCACTCTCCCCTATTACAATTACAAGAATTTTTTTTCGATCGTGTTACTTGGTGTAGTTGAATCAGATTATAAGTTTTCCATGGTTGACATTGGTGGCTACGGCAAGCAAAGTACATTTCGAGCTTCACATATATACAGTGTGGAAATTAAGTACCGGATAAATTCGGTAACTCCGTTAGTCTTTGTGATAGAGACGACATTTAAAAGAGGTGTAGCGATTAAAATTACAGCGCATCTGAAAAAGTTATTTTCAGATTTAACTTTCATTTGTTTTAAAAGTTATGACGTCATCAATTATTTTTTTAAATGACATCCTATATTTTTTGTTTTTTATTTCGATAGAGTATTTTAATCTGTTTTCTGTTAATGGTATACAATTTTGATAAAGTTTCATAAAAAAAAAATACAAAAACAAAAAACATCAAATGAACTATAGTAGTGTCGCGGAGTCAAGTCAGTGGAAGTAAACAAACATTAGTGCGTGATCACTGCATGCGCGCGATGCGATTGGTCCGTTGCTTTGAGTTGGCACGTTAACTGCTTGTACGGCCAATCGCGTGAACAAGTTTCTACCGTGTTCACGTGTATTTGTTTACTTCCACTGACTCGACTCCGCGACACTACTATAATACATTTATGTGTTTTATTTTTTAAGCCATTTTCAACAATTTTAACATAAGAAATGAATGTAACATTATGGGTTTTAATTTTAAACCCAGATAATAGGATTACTCCATTAATTTCGTTCATTCTTAGTAGGTACAACATATATGAACTTGTAGGCCGTTTTTCTTGATTTTCTTATGTAACCCATACAAAATTGTATACCATTGAAAACAGATTAAAATACTCTATCGAAATAAAAAACTAAAAATTGATGACGTCATAACTTTTAAAATAAATCAAAGTTAAATCTGAAAATAACTTTTTCGGATGCGCTGTAATTTTAATCGCTACACCTCTTTTAAATTTCGTCTCTACCACAAAGATTAATGGAGTTACCGAATTTATCCGCTACTTAATTTCCACACTGTATAATGGGATGCAATCAAACACACTTAACATTCCTACAAATGATTTCCTTCCTAATATAAACAGTAAAATGCCATATGTTTTCATCGCAGACGAGGCTTTTCCACTACTAGATCGCCTAATGAAACCATATGGAAAAAACTTACTTCAGAATCAGAATACTTTAACAAACGGCTTTCAAGGGCTCGAAAAGTCGTCGAATGTGCATTCGGAATTATTTACTCTAAATGGCGCATACTCTCAGAGGCCATTGAAACAAGTGAAAAAACAGCAGATAAAATTATAAAAGCAATTTGCATTTTACAGAACATAATAATTGAGAAAGAAGGTTACGAACGACACTTGAAGGAAATCGCCGAAATACCTCAAACTACTAATAATGTAATTCAGTATCGTCTGCGTGGGCGATCAGCCGATTCGTCGAAACACATTCAAGTCGTATTTTTGTAATAATCGAATGCAATACACAGATTTTAATTGTTAAAATAAATGTTCTTAATAATTCCTTTGTATATAAAATAAATGTAACAAAATACTTACTTGTGCTTTTCATTACCAGGGCTACTTCTCCCCATTGTTTATCCAGCACAAACCTATTATGATGGTCTGGATGGGCTTGGTTCCACAAACAATCACGTTTGAAGATCTCTGTTATTAAATGATTTACATTCATTTCGAAGACGCTGACTTGATTTCTGCTCGCAGAAGAATAGTTGGTTCAATTCTCGTTACTCCAAGCGGTGATAACCGCCCTTATGCAGAACCTAATCGCGGCTCCGCACACTGTACACCTACTATCAAATCAGCAGCAGAAAATAAATTAGAGGAAGGAAAACCTCTTTATCTGGACTTTGTAGATTTACATGCGGCCTTGGATACTGCACTTAAAAAGACTCTGTGGAAAACCATGGAAGAAACTGATAGAAGTCACAAAGAAACTATACAATAGAACAACAGGAATATTGGGGATAAAAGAAAAGGAGCCCCAAAGTTTTAACATGGAACAAGGAATCAAACAAGGAGACTCTCTCAGTCCCTTACTATTTATAATAGTTATGGACCAAATTCTGAAAAAGAGTAAGGAGAGAGCACTAATAACAAAATTTGGGCATTGGAGAATGAAAGAAATAAGCTTCCAAAGTCTCGTATATAAAGACGACATAGTGCTCCGTCGTGAACACGCGCACTTAAATATTACTTGTATTTTATAAGCGCTGTTAAAAATCTCTGCTATCATCTATGATCACAGCTCCGTAGTGAACGTACCCATAAGGCGAGTTCTGACGTGTCAGTTTCGCTGATCATTTTGACTGATTCAGTGAAACTGAATATACATATAATGAATGTCAGAACACCTCTTCGGTTACACTGATCAGTCATTTCTTCCTTTCAGTGGAAGTGAAAAGTGGTTCTACTTTTGTTCAGTTTAGCTGATCATTATTGAAAAGTAAACGCAAAAGGAACAAATGATTAATAATAAAATGACACGTGCGGACGTATGCATTTTGATTTTCATTAAAAGTGAATCGGCCAGAATGAATCAGCGAAACTAAAATGTCAGAACTCACCTTTAGGAAGATTTTTCAGCACCTTATTGTTAATTGGAGATATAAGCTGCTGGCTTTAAATCCAGCCAAAATATTTTTCTCTCCATTGGATTTCATATTGGAGAGGCTTTGTTTTAATAATCTTGGAAAGATTGATTTAGGAATGCAGCCCTTGTTTTGAAGTTTCCATTGGGTAAGAGTATTACGCCACTCGATTGTTAGTGGGCGAAAGTAGGGCCCATCAAGAGGCTGTGTTACGTGCGTTGTATTTGGGGGTAATACACTCGTCGACAAAAAAATCCGAACACCGAAGTAAATATCTATTATCATAAGAATTGGAAAGAAAAAAAAGGGTACTAAACATTTTATTCAATAAGAAAAAGTCACGAAACAGTAAATTGTACAAAATTACCAAATTCATTGGTCTTATTGGCTAGGTTTTACATCTACGTTGTCACACAATTTAAGCGATTAATTGTGTGTACTACCTCCACGAACTATAATGACTTCTGCCATATGGCGCGGCGTGGTAAACTATGAATGCAGTTGGCGACCTCTTCTTGTGTAATGTTTTCTCATTCCTCACTAAGAGCTATTCGAAGAACCTGAATGGTTACCGGTATGGGTTGTCGGTGCCGAAAACGTCGCCCTAATGAATCCCAGAGAGTTTCGATAGGATTCAAGTCCGGGCTTCGAGCTGGCCATTGCAAGCGACGAATGTTAACCTCATCCAAATATTGCTCAACCACCCGTGCGATGTGCGGTCGCGCGTTATCGTGCATTAAAGTGAAGTTCTCACCTACGAATGGAGCAGATGGTACGACGTGATCAACTAAACACTCGTTGATGTACCTAACAGCCGTCATGGTATCATTTTCAATGAGAAGAAGCTCAGTTTTCGCGTACAGTGAAACCAGTCCACACCATTATACCGTCTCCCCCAAATGGCATTCTTGGAGATATACAACACGCCGAAAATCGTTCACCCGGCCTTCTCCACACATGTTCTCGTCCATCTGGTGAACGCAGACAAAAACGAGACTTATCCGTGAAGAATACGGAGCTCCGTTGTTCCAATGTCCAATCTCTATGTTCACGGGCAAATCGTAGTCGCTCAACATGATGAGCTGGGAACAAAAGTGGACAAGCAGCAGGTTTCCTTGACATCAATCCGTATTCCTTTAACTTTCGGCGAACGGTTCGTGCAGAAATTGCAGTACCATAAACATCTTCCACTTGGCGAGACAGAATTGTTGATGGTAAACCACGATCGCGTAGTGTAGATAACACCATAAAACGGTCTTCTCGCCGGTTTGTGGTGCGAGGTCTGCCTGATCCTGGCCTTCTTGTGTATTCCCCAGTTTAACGATGTCGCTGTATTGCGTCTTGGACGGTATTGCTGGAAATATTCAAGACAGCAGCGATATATCGAATATTGCGTCCATCTTCGTTCACTGGGGCTACATTTTCTGCTTGCATTTTGTCAACCAATAAGTGCCAGTACTGACAAATTAAAATTTTCTATTATGAATATTTTTTGAAGATAACAGTCACTGGATCTTAACCACTCTGGAAAATACTTATGAATACTGTTTGTTACTTGTTGTTTCAAAAGATGTAATAAATTTATGGCACTAGAATGTTTATTAAAATGGTAATTGAAAACGTCGATAATGTGCTTTACAATTATTGCAAACTCTTTAGTGGGAGTGTAAATAACTATTTAATATTTTCAGGCGATTCACTACCAAAGTCTCTAAATGCAATTAGAAGCTGATTTCGGTCTTCTAAAGGCTTGGCACTTGAATTAACGAATATGTTATTGCAAGTATTACACTTGTGTTTTTTGAAAAGCTTGTGAATTATCAGGTTGATGCATAAGTTCGTAGCGTTTTTTTAAAATTTAAAATTTATTTTTTTTAATATAAAACATACATAAACTAATCAATAATATATTCTCCTGCATTGTTTATGATTGCCTCCCAACGTTCTGGCAGTTTTTCGATTCCACGCCTGAAGAAATCCGGTGGTTTGGAGGTGAAGAAGTCGTCGAGCCAGTTTTGAAGAGCAACGTCGTTATTAAATGAGATTCCGCGGAGATTGTTGGATAGAGAGCGGAAAAGATGAAAATCTGATGGAGCAAGATCAGGAGAATAGGGCGGATGTGGAATAACCTCCCAACCGAGGTCTTGAATAGCTGCTTTTGTAATGTTAGCAGTATGCGGTCGGGCATTATCATGCTGCAATACCACTTGATGCCGTCTTGCCGGTCGTTTTTCTTGAATTGCAGCCTCCAGGCGACGCAGTTGTTGACAATAAACCTCAGAAGTGATGGTTACATTCCTGGGAAGCAATTCATAGTAGATGACGCCTTCTTTATCCCACCAGATGCACAACATTACCTTGCGTGGATGGGCACTAGCTTTTGCACGAGGATTTGCTTGTTTGTTAGGGCTCAGCCATTCCTTTCTGTTCTTGATGTTGATGTAAAGGCACCATTTTTCGTCACCAGTAACAATTTGGGACAAAAACGGCCGATGTTGTCGACGAGCTAAACGATGACGAGCAAGCAAAGAAGCACAAATGGTAACACGCTGATTTTTGTTGTTTTCGCTCAAAACGTATGGTACCCAAACACCCAACTTTTGAACTTTGCCCATGGAATGCAAATGTCGTACGATAGTTGATTGGTCACAATTCATCATATTGCCCAATTCCCGAGTTGATTGACGTGGATCATCACGAATTGAAGCATTTAATCGGTCTTCATCAAAGCCGGATGGTCTCCCTGAACGTGGGAAATCATTCATATCGAAATGCCCCTTTTTGAAACGAGAAAACAATTTTCGCGCAGTACTTTCCACGATGGCGTTCTCTCCGTAAACGGTACAAATGGTTCTAGCGGCCTCCGATGCCTTAACTCCTCGGTTAAACTCAAACAAAAGGATATGTCGGAAATGTTCATTTTTTTGTACTTGACACTCCATTTTCTTTAGCCAACAATTACCCCTAACTTTCTACAAATTTAAAAATTCAAGAAGTATTCAATAAAACAATACTATGGCATTAAAATGACATTGATATTTCTCAAACAAATTTGTTTCCAAAGCACTCTTACCTTGGAAACAAAAAACGCTACGAACTTATGCATCAACCTGATATATACCCCGCAACATAATAAACTGTGCAAGTTTCCAAAGATAAATCCAAAGTAAATCTGTAAAATCTTGATCCCGATCGCTGGAACTGGAAGAATCCGTACTCAAAACGTTTGACGTTGTTGATGATGGTTGAGTCGTTCGAACTTGAGTGTCTGTACTTGTAATATCATCAATGTCTATATGCACGTCATCATCAGTTTCACAGTTTTTAGTTTCTGGTGCTTTCTGTAAACCCATAAATACATTATACTGTACAGATGTTGTAACACTTGTTTCACTTGGATTAAAATTATATCCCCCTTTGCTTCTTATTGCAGCAAATAAATTTTCTAGTGGATCTTGTTGTAATCGCCTGGTTAAAAGGAAAATGTAACCGTCATTTTGCAAATCGCTCCATAACTCCAGTATACCGTTGATAGGGTGATGGCACCAGTGAATGAACACTTAAGAGAATTTTCAATTCTGAGTGCGATTTAACAATAGTGACAATCTATATAAACATTGACAGTCTGGTTTTTCAATGTATTAAACTATCTAATTTTAGATTAAAAAGACTAGAAAGTTATTATCTTCTAGTAAAAAAAATTATTTATCTTTCTTTAAAAAATTACGCGTTTCTCTAGTAAATGAACACTCAGCTCCAATAAATGAAATTTGAAAATCCAGTAAATGAACATTATAAAATGACTAGGTATTAGGTACTACCTAGAAGGTAAAAAGGTAGATAGGTAGGTATAATAGGTACCTAATAATTTATAATTAAAATCAAAATGAAAATCTTTATTGATTGTAACGCTCTTAAACAAAAAATAATAAAAAATCTTAAATTTACGTAAAACAATAACATTCATTATAATATGTCATTAACTTAAAAAGATATTTGTGTAAGAAATGTAATGTTTAAATAGAGATACTAAAACTTTTTGTTTTATCGTTGAAAATAGGCTTTGCTATTTTTTTAACAACAGAGTCTTCCTGATACCAAATTTGGTCCTTTGGTTTAGGCCATATCCAAGTGCCATCGCATGTTTTTTTCAATGCACTTACTTCGTATTCTCCTCCTTCTTTATCTGTTATTATTCCGGGGAATTGCATTTTTTCGTATAAGACAATTACGTAATCGCCGATTGCATATTTATTTACCTCATTTGAATTATTTCCCTCTTTACTTGAATGTTTCACATTGCTGGAAGTTGGATTGACAGCTGCTGATTCAGTTTTTTTCTTTTTTACGATTTTTGGTTCCTTCTTTTTTGTGGCAGTTTCTTCACATCTTCTTTTAGTTGTACTTCCTGTACTGGAAATCTGACTTGTTTTCTTTTTTTCTTTCTCTTGTCTTTTTTGCAATATCTCCTTTTCTTTTAATTCTTTTGCTTTAGATTTTTCTGCTTGTATTTCTCTCCATCTTTTTGACGTTATTGCAAACGGAACTTTTTCAGATTTTCTTTTCTCTATACCTGATTTTTCTTCTTTTCTTGGCCACGATAAATGCAAAGACCAAAAATTTTCTGCTGTTTCTTGAGTGCACTCTTTTGGATTTAAGTTTTCATTGTCCATTCCTGACACTCCAACATCCGCTTTATTTGCATTAATTTTTTGGCTGGGAATATCATTTTTCTGATTTACCACTTCATTTTCTTTGTTTTCATCATCTGTTTTGTTTTCATCATTTTTATCCTTTTCATACTGCCTTATCATTTCGTCATTTTCTCCATTATTATCATCAACTGCGTTGTTTGTTTCATTTATTTGAATGGGATGATCATCTTCATATCGTTCCATTACCCTTTCATATTCTTTTATCATTTCGTCATTTTCTCCATTATTATCATCAACTGCGTTGTTTGTTTCATTTATTTGAATGGGATGATCATCTTCATATCGTTCCATTACCCTTTCATATTCTTTTATCATTTCGTCATTTTCTCCATTATTATCATCAACTGCGTTGTTTGTTTCATTTATTTGAGTGGGATGATCATCTTCATATTGTTTGATAACCTTTTCATGTTCCTTTATCACTTCGTCATTTTCTCCAATATCATCATCAACAGCTTTGTTTGTTTTATTTATTTGAATTGGATGATCATATGCATATTCATTGATTACATGTTCATTTTCTTTATTCTCATTATTAATTGCCTTAAGGTTTTCATTTACTTGGTTAGAATCTTCACTTTTCTTATGTTGCTTAAGCTCTTCATTTCGTTTATTCTCTTCTACTACTGTATTTAAATTATTGTCTAGGACTAAATTATGAAAACTGTTAATTTCATCTTCCTCAATTAAACTTGTAATGTCTTCAATTTCAGAATTTGCTTGTAACAAATAGTTATCGTCGATAATGTCTACAGGGAGGGAAGTAATATCAAATAATTCGTCGTTGTCATGTTCTTTATAATTATCTACTAATGTTCCATTTTCTTCTAAAGTATGTTTTTTACAACTCAACCAAACATCAAAAATGGACTCTACATTTTTATTCAGGGTGGAACTTTTTTTTTGCTCAAATTCTAGACTTCTTTCTGGGCCAATAATTTTTTCAATAACCCTCGTGGCAACAGCATAATCTTCATTTGAAATGTCTCTTACTTGGGATTTTTGTAACTCTTGTCTGCGTTGTGATATACATTTAGAATAATCGACAGAGTCTGGTGAAAAAGGATACAGACCGCACACCCGAAAACCGTTTTGTATTGTCTCTTTCTTCACAGCTTTATCGAAAGCATCCTTAAATATTGTACAAAAGTTTGATTTAGTGATATCTTTTCCTGAATTTTGTTTGTGCTTTCTTACAACCTGTTTCCAAAACACCTTAAGGGGCCCAAATATTGCCACATCACAAGGTTGCACTATATGTGTCGCATTCGGGGGAAGGCAATAAAGAATAATCTTTTTTTCAATACAAAAGTCACATAACTCTATACTAAGATGGGACTTGTGCCCGTCAAGAAAAAAAATCACTGGAAATTTTGTTTCCTGTTTTAAGAGCCAGGGATATAAAACATTCGCTACATATTCATAAAAAGTTGCTGATACCATCCAACCAGAGTCAGACCTGCCCCAGGCCCAATCATCAGGAACAGAATTTATTATGTGATTTGGCATTCTTTTATAGGGAAATATAACCATGGGTGGTAAAACGTCCCCTTGAGCTGAAAAAGTGCAAAGAACTGTAATCGATTCTTTTTCTTTCCCACTTGCGATATTATAGAAATTCGTGTAACCTTTAGGGCCTAACAATACACCAGTTTTTGGGCAAGTCTGAATTCCCGTTTCATCACAATTAAGAACTCTATTACTGTTGTCAAGTACGTCTAAACAATTTTCTTCTGTAAGAAAATCTCTTAATTCATTAAACCACGATCTGATCATATCTTCGGTAACTGAAGCACGAGCTTTGGAGATTATTTCCGTTTGTCGTTTACAAATTTTCGGGTGGCGTTTTAAAAATAATTGCAGCCATTTTTTGCCTGGTCTGCTGTCTGCAAACGGATTTTCTTGCTTAAGAGCTTTTAGTATACCTTGAACAGCATCTTTGACATCTTCAGGGTGCATTGGGAAGCCCAGCTTGGCCTTGTCTAAGATCCATTTCTCTATTCGATTTTCATCTTCAGGTTTTAAGACACTTTCAGGTCCCATTTTTCTTTGCAAAGGAACTTTGCCTTTAATTTTGTTATGCAAAGTTCCTTTCGGAATATTAAAGCATTTACTAGCTGCATTTAAAGACATGTTTCCATTTTTTATGGAATCAAGTGCTTTTCGCAAATCCTCTTCACTATAATTAAACCTGGTATAAGACGTCTTTTTAGCGTTCATGATGATGTTATAGACTTTCACCCTAGTATGATTATACCTGTAAAGATCAATAGCAAATTAAAATTATATACCTACCTAGATCCTAGGTTGGTACCTACTTTTAAAAGAAAAAAGAAAAATGTTCATTCTGTAGTTTTAAGTTTTTAATAGGAATAAGTACGTGAACCAGTGAATGAACACTGTAAAAATACATGTTCAACTACTGGTCCCGAAATTAGTAGCTATATTTGACAAATAAAATCAAAAAGAACCTTATGGATATTCTTATTTAGAGATCATTTTAGCACAATACGATGAAATGTTGAAATTCCAGTGAATGAACACGCCGTTCATTTATTGGTTTTGAGGGAAATTATGTACCAGAAAATGAACATAGGCCAAAATAATATTATTTTTAGGTTAATCGGCATTTTCTAGTCAACAATATAATACTTGAACATATTTAGTTAATTGTGTTTATACGGATTTTATTCCTACTTACAAAAATAACACCACAAACTTCTTTCAAAAGTTGAGTCAACTTGGCCTTGTAAATTATTTGCTTCAAAACAACAGGCCCACTTTACATAGCACGTTGAAACAGACTGCAGTTTACTAATGGTGGCTCACAGCAGTGCTGCCATCTGACAGATGGTAGATAATACTACATAGTTAATCCCAAAGTAGCCTAAAACTTTACCTGGACTTCTGTATTCTTAATATTTAGCAATAACCAGGAAGGTGTTCATTTACTGGTGGGTGTTCAACCACTGGTGCCATCACCCTAGTTTGTTTAAAACCGTTTATACCAGCGTTTCCCAAACTTTTTTTTTCGTGACCCGGTTATTTTAATATTTTTCCTTCGTGACCCAGTAAACATTTTTATGGCTTATTGGTAAAATAAAACAAATTTTAATGTTCAAAGATTTTTCATTTATTATTATTGTAAGATACAACTTATATAAACTCATACAAAAATCTTACGAAAACAATATAAAATTGTATTTAAATATTATAACAAAAAATATACAAAAACAGTAATAAAACTATTGTAAGAATTTACAAAAACTCAAATTTACAAAAACAATACAAAAATTTTAAAAAATAAAAAATATATTAATGGGAGGGGTGATGCTGTTTCTCGTCAACTAGAAATTTCAGGTTTGGAGAAAAAGTCGACAACTTTATTCTTAAATCCGGTTCGACATCTAATCAGTTTCTATATCTATTTTTTAAAGAAACCAGTGTTGAAAAGGCTGTTTCACATTTGTAAGTCGTGACAAAGGGCATTAAAAATTTGATTGCCTTTTGTGACAAAACTGAACACTCCTGGCGACAAGACAGCCAAAAATCCAGCAATGGTATTCTGTCGAAGTTGTCTTTAAGTGCTGCATCAGACGACAGTTCATTTATGGATTCAATATCTGAATTCGGCAATTCTGTCTCGGATTCTACATTCACTGTGAAAGGGTTCCTTATCCATGCTTTGTTGGGGTTGATTGGAGGAAAATATTTTTCAGATTTGTCTGCAATCCTAGCAGATGCTCCTTGATATCAACTGAAATTTCATCCGGTATGGAATTAATATTATACTCTTTTTGTAATTCTGTTAGCTTCATAAAAGTGTTGTAATTTCCTGCTTCCACACGACGGGTCCACAAACTGAGCTTTTTCGTTGCAGCTTCTATGTTCTCTTGCACTTTAAATACAGCTACATTGTTACCTTGTAATGTCAGATTTACATTATTTAAAAAATCAAAAATATCACAAAGGTAGGACAACTTAATCAACCAATTAACATCACTAAAACTGTCTTTAAATTCAAATATTGCGTCCTTAGTCGTTGGGGGATGTTGGTCTAAAAATACTAGAACTTCTTCTCTCATTTGATTAGGAGTAATGGGCAAAGTTAGTTGGTATCCTGTTGTAGAAGAGATGAAATTTTGTCCAATAAAATAAAATTTTTTACATAAAATTTATTCAGTTTATTTGCAAACGTTTCGGGAGTGGTACTCCCTTCTTCAGTGCGTTGTCATACATGTTAAAAGTTGGTGTAGAATTAAAAATACACAAAATTTTTCTTTTTTTTTGCGGTATAAAAACAAGATAGCTTATGGAAAACTTTATAACTAGGAAGGTTGTATCTTCCATCTAATTAGAAAATGTAGGAATAGTAATGTCACACCATGATGGTGTACACTCGACCTTCTTCTCCCATTTCAAAAAGTCTTTTTAAAACATTTCCTCTGGATAACCATCGTACTTCGCAATGTAAAAGAAGATGTTCATGTTCACTACCCATTTCTTTACATAATGTAGTGAATAATCTGGAATTCAGGGGACGATGCTTTATAAAATTTATAAATTTTATACACTCTTGCATAGCAGTGTACAAAACTAACGGCAGTTTTTTTATGGCCAAGGCTTCCCTTTGTATGCTGCAATGCACCCATACCCATTCTGGTGACACGGCTTTTATTCTTGGAAAAAGTCCAGCACGGACGCCTGCCATTGCTCGGGCACCATCGCTGCTGAGGCCCACACATTTTTTCCAGTCAGTAGCTATCAATCAAGTTAAAAATTTCTTCTGCTGTTGTTCGTGTATTCAATGGTTTGCAAAATAGAAATTCTTCATTAGATGTATTCTGAAAGTCGTATCTCACAAAACACATTAAATTGGCATTGTCCGATATATCTGTACTTTCATCGACCTGAAGAGAAAAAAAACCACTGTTTTAAGCGACCTACGACAGTTTCTTCGATATTCTCTGCCATTTCCACGATTCTACGCTTCACTGTGTTATTGGAAAGAGACAACATATTTATTTGGTTCTGCTGTTTTTTGTCACATATTCCATATGCTAACATTTTCATTGCTGGAACTGTTAACTTTTCGGCAATTGTATGAGGATAACCAGTTTCAGCAATTAATTTGGATATTTCATAACTAGATCTTCAGACAAAGCACCCTGAGCAAAATTCGAAGACATAGTCTTCTTGCTAGCAATTAATTCTTTCTTTTTATTTATTACTGTAGTTTGGATGTTTTAATTCTAAATGCCGCTTCAACTTTGAAGGTTTCATGGATTCATTTGATAGTGCCGCATAACAAATAACACATAATGGTTTTTCATCAGTACCTTTCATGAACCCGAACTTTATGTAATCCTCGGAATACTGTCGGATTCAGCTGATCTTCTTTTTTGTAAGTGTAGCAGACGCATTATCCCTCACCCTTGCCGCGCAACCCGGCCATTGTTTGAGCTTGGCTATCTGTAGTAAGACTCGGCAAAGTGGTGCCTTACGAGTCGGTACGGACGCGGGCGTAGAGCGTTTTTTGTTTCAATTAAACCTTTTCGTGACCAGCCCGGTACGTTCATGGGTTAGAATAACGTATTTTCGTATATAATCTAGGCGCTTAAGGGGTTAATTGAATTATTTATTCAATAATGTCGATTTAATGTTATTTACTTGTATTTTACAACAGTTTTGCAAAAAAAAACAAAATTTGAAACAAAGCACCTAGGTTTTTTAGAGTTTCTCTGTGGCTCGGCATTTTGCTTTCGTGACCCGGTGCCGGGTCGCGACCCTGCAATTGGGAAACGCTGGTTTATGCAATATATGTCTCGTCTTTCTTTTTTCGTTCTGACACTTAAAACTTTTACATTTTCAAACCATTCAAGAGCATTTTCCAATGTTTTTTGTATCAATGGCCTTTTATTCGAATTTGCACAGCGCAACGGGTTGCAATAGTTCAAGATGCGGCTATTTAGACAATCAAATATATTATTAACTATTTTGAGAAATTCTGCTGTGTTTTTCATTGTGGGAGTTGCAATTTCTTTTGTTTCAATTGCAGTTTTCATAGCGCTAGCCAGGCTGTGACTGAATATTTGTGTAGCCAATTTAACTTTCATTTTTTCAAATGCATTAGGGTTTATGTGACTTTCCGTTAAAGATACGTTTGCTCGGACGACGTTACTTTTATCTAAATTATAAAAGTGTTTAATATCACTAAACGATACTACTTTATCACCTAAGTGTATATTATTATTTAAGAAAACGTTTCTTAAACTTTTTATTAAATGAGGCCTGTCGAACAGGGTATATATTTTATGGTTTTTATTATAAAAAAAGGGTTTATCCAAACTAACATCTAAATTTGAGCCCTGATCACTAGGGCTAGGATTTTGATGATTTTGTATCTTTTTTTCTGAAAGTCTGAGACATTGCTCAGTTATATATAAACGTGTTTCAGGATACATTGAATCACATGAGAGCAACTTGTTGGTACATTTTTTTGCATTTTTTTACCATTTTTGAGGAATGGGGCATTTTTTGCTAATTTTTATGGTATTTCCAGCATTTTTTGGGGTTTTTGTGTGTTTTTCTTTGAATTTTTTGCATTTTTGAGGAATAGCGATAATTTTTTTGATATTTTGCGATATTTTACTTGGCGAGCTTATAAACTTTTGTTAAAGTTTTATTTTTCATGCAGTCTAGAACAAAATGCAATATTTTTCTTTTCTCGGTAGTTCCGGTTGTTCCGGTATTTTTACCTGTTTAGAAATGAAGCCTAAAACCTCTATTGTTAGCTAAATGCAAAGTTAATGTTTTCTGGGAACGGGCTTAAGTCATCCACAAAAGAATGCCCATTAAGGGATTAAATTTCTTTGGAATGCAGTCAGTGAGTCAGTAACTTACATAGCTGTTTTCTAAGACTGGCCTGCAGTGGGTGGGAATGAACCAACAATAATTTTGCAGTCTTATTCAGTTTCTTCACGTTCTTATCAACAGATTTATATGTCATCTTTTTAAATTTTTATGTCATTTTTGCGAGATTTTTAAGTCATAATTGCATCTTTTATTTTGCATTTTCGCTGATTTTTAACGTCATTAAAATCCTAGCCCTACTGATCACATACAATCGCACGTATGTTTAAACCCATTGAAAATAAAGAATCTATAACCTCACTTAGGATAGTCGTTAAAAATTTCGCCTTTATTGAACCACCCGAAATATAGTAAGCTATGGGCATTTTCCATTTAAAAATTAATCCTCGAATCATAAATACTACGACTTGGGAACCAATTCGGGAGGTTCCTCCTTCCGATCCCAAATCTTCAAAGCCTTCTACAAAATCTTTTCCCGATAATATTGTAGATGTTTTTTAATGCTCATTTCGTCGAACATTAATACTGCTTGTTTTTCAGCTATAGACATAGGTGCTACTTTTGAACGCAATTTTAAAAACAACGAACTGTTGACTGCGGTAGGTAGATAAGTAACTTTAACCAAGATCTAATGGTAGAAACTGCAGGAAGTGTGAATTTTAAATTTTTTATCAAAAATCTATACGCAGTCGGGGACTTTTATAATAAATATTAAGTGCTAACGATTTTTCCTTCCGATTTCATGTTTGCCTTTGTAGGTGAAAAAATTGCATTTTTGTAAAAGTTTGAACGCTGTTGGGTACTATTTAAATAAATTATTATTGCTTTTTGCTGTTTAATTTTCTCTAAAAGTCGCTGCTTACGAGGAGTAACACTTCCCGAATCCTTTTCCGATTTTGTGGGTGTTAGTATAGATTTGATTTCTTCGAATGACCATTCCATTGGCGGGCTAGATTTTTCTGGAGTATTAATTTTTAATTTTTGGGGGGTTGTTGCTATTTTCTTTGGAAATGTTTTTCTAATATATGTTCGAGACACAGGACATACATTTAGCTTTTTCGGGTAAGGAGGTGAACCATCGTCGAATAGTTTTCGTCGTAATGACTCCGGGACATGTTTCATAGGTGTGATAATTACCGTTTCTGCCGAAGTTGATGAAATTGCACTTATATCAGGGTATTTAAAAGAACTAAAATGTGTTGGAACAAAAAAATTAGGTGGGTACTAAATCACGCACACGGGGCTCTTTTCTCACGAACCTAGGACATAACACTAACGATTTGTTAAATTTGTTTCCACCCTGTGTGGCTACATAGGAACAACGTTTTCAAATGCAAGTTAATAGAATGTCAAGTTTCCAAATCACATAAATTAGTCAAGTTAATAACTTTCTACCCTATATTCCAAAGCGTGACCAAAGCTGCAAAAAATAACCTGAAAAATCCCAGAACTTGAAAACAAACCCTTCTTTGTATCGAGACGCTTTACAGAAACATGGGTTTGTTTAGTATAAAGGTATCATAAACTTTATTTCCGTAATAGTGTTATAAAACTGCCAATTGCTTTTATAAAAATATAAGGTTCCTTGACAATTTAAAGGTTACCTTGATTTACAATACTATAGCTTAGAAAAGCTATAGATTTTAAAATAAACTTAATAAAAAAAAAATCAGTTTCTGTAAAATGAAAGAACACGCAAATACTATAAACAGTTATTAATAATAGCATTGTCACAGACTGTGTTGCTAATTTCTCGAGATGTTTTCAGTTACAAAAAAAATCACAGTAAAATTTATTTTAGAACGGAAATTAATTTTCAGTAGGGGAAGGTCGGGTAGTACCGGACATGTAAGGTTTTTTTCCTGTAAAAAATTTTTGTACGGGCAAAAATAAGTTAACATAGTATATTTGGAATCCCAATTATTTTATTTAAAACATAAGTAACCTCCAAACAAATATTACAAAAAACACTTAAGTAATTAAGGTATTTAAAAAATATGAAAATTTCAGCATATCAAAAATCGGCGGTTAATATCGGACAATAGCGTTTTTTGTTTTCTTGGGCATCCTTCAATTATAAATGTTTTATTTTTGCTTACAAGTATCACATTCATAGAATAGAGGGTCGCTTTCAAGATTGGCACAATTTTCATGGTCCCACCCCTTGCACATACTGCACTGAATCCAATCTTCATTAAAGTTCTCTCCACAAACGACACAGTCGGTTTTAGCCTCGTCTTCAGAATTGGAATTGACCGTTGATGCAGGTTTGGGTATTTTTTCTGGTATTTTGGCATTTCTACTCTTCAAACCTAAGTTCCTTATTTTTTTCTCCTGTGAAAATTTGTGCGGGTTTGCAACAAGAACATCACTTTGATCTGCAACACATTTTCGCCGAGTTAATTTTCCTGATGCGAGAGTTCTGGTTTGATTTGAAATTGAAAATAAATTTTCCCTCTGTTGTGAAGTTTGGCATAAACGTCCATGTGAATTTCGTTTGGAGGAACCTCCGTAGAACCTGTGTGGAGGAACTGTTTCAGAAGGAGCAGAGATGTTGTGGTCAGTTGTTTCAACGTCGTCAGATGTGAAATTTAGTTTCTTCTTAAAAGTTTTTAACCTATTTTCCTCTTTCTTTGCTTCCTTCATATTCAAAGTTTTTCGTTTTTCTTCTAGCAGAAGTTTGTACGGGCTGGAAGTAAGAATTTCGCTTTGGTCTCCACGACGTTTCCGAATGTTTAACTTTTGAATTGCTTCACTTGGAAGTGGGGAAATTCTGTGTAATATGTTCATAGAAGAAGTGGGGCTACTGAGATTTTCAAATGGAGAAGACAATACCAAAGGTTCACTCTCGGATGTTAAGGTCTGTTTTGATGTGAAAAGTAGGTTTACTGATGTCAGAATCTGCTTTGAGGTTGAAGGTAAGGTTTCAGACGTCAGAATCTCTATTGAATCTGAAGGTCCATTTTGTAAAGGAGCGTGTTTCATTGAAGTTGAAGGTAGAGCATCAGATACTATCCTCTGTTTTAAACCTGGGGCTAGGGATCCAGCTGCATGCTGACTCGAAGAACCGGATTCTGCAACTTCTTCAGCAACTGGCGACAATTCACCCGAGGAGGAGTGAAAATCCAAATCAGAGAAAATTTTGTTATTTAAGGGATAAATTCCAGTGCAAGCAAATGCCGATTGGGCCAGTTCCATGCGGCATACCTTGGTAAAAGCAGAAGCTACTAGCCCAGGAATATCTTTGAGGGTTATTTTCAAATTGATGTATTTCCGCATCCACAAAGAGCAAGCTTCATTATAAGCATTTTTGAAGGGTTTCATTAGCACTCTATCCAGCGGCTGTAGCTTGTGGGTGGTGTGTGGTGGCAAACTAAGTAAGTGGATGTTGTGTGAACGAGCAAAGAGAATCACATCTAAATCTTTATGGCTGCAATGGCCATCGACAATTAAGAGCACTGGGTTTTCTTCACATGGGTTCACTCGTTGAACAAAAGCTCTCAACCATTTTAAGAAGCCATCTTTCGTAATCCAGCCGCTGGGTTGTGCGTCAAATATGCTACCTTCGGGAGCATCTTTGGTGAGGTTAAAATCCATTCTCACCCGTGGTAAGACAAACAGCGGAGGAATAAACTGATCTCCTGAAGCGTTAATACATAAAAGAACAGTCACGTTTTTGCCCCGCTCTCCTGATGTTATTTTTCCTACCTGACCACTGAGATGGCCCGGGTTCGATTCCCAGGGCCTCAAATACACCGAAAATACCCGGCCGCTTCCCTCGGAAGGCAATGGCAAACTACCGAGGTGTATTCTGCCTAGTAAGTCCTCTCTGAAGTAGAAGTGCAAGCACTTTCGTGGTTTGGAGCCCACGTAAAGCTGTAGGTTCCCTATGTCTGTAGGCTACTTGACATGCACACCACAGGCATATGGAGAGAGGACAGGCAACGCTCTGTAAAGGGCATGCCACTTCAAGAAGAAGAATAACATATTATTTTACAAAAATATTACAGATATGATTAGTTTATTAGAAGTATTATTTTAAGGGATTTTATCTTATTCACTCACAGGCACATCACTTATTATAGCTCGGATTATTTAATAATAGATATACATATACTGTATGCAAACAGAAAGCAGATTGCTACCTTGAATTTTAGTTACATGTTAAATTCACACTATAAATGTAGTAAACATGTGCAGATTATAAATAACCAGAGTTAAATAATAGATCATAAACTGGAGGAGAGTTACGGACGGACCGCCGAGGTGAGAAGTTTGAGTGCGCGCTCTTAACTTTATTTTCGGTTTGGACTGATAGCAACTTACAGTTTCTTTGTTAAAAATTTTGTGTCTGCTGCGAACAACCTGACACCGATTATTATTATTATTATTATTATTATAATAAATACAATCTACTAGGCAGAGGCGGAGCCCCGGCCGCCTCTAATTACACATGCAATATGGACACCAATATGGATACCAGCTTAGTAAATGCTGACCTTCCCACAGCATATCAACATATAACCTCGCTTGCACTCCAAGAGACCAATACACTTAGGAGAGATAACAGTGAAACCAAAAAGCGCCAAGGTGATCCTACAAACGATGAAACACCAAATAAAAGGTATTACGCTAATATTCCTACACAAAATAGATTTCAAGTTCTTACTGATACCGTGCAACAAGTCCCAACTGTTAATACCGAACAATCAAAACAGCAAAAAATACCCCCCATATTTTTACACAAAGCTAATGTTTACCAAGAAGTACTAAAGGATTTGAACAAAATTCTAAAAAGCACGTTTACAACTCAACAAAAAGGTGATAATATAAAAATAAATACCACAACAATTGACGATTTCTGACAACTTACTGCTTATTATGATAACTCCAATCTAGAATATCACACATTCAGTACACCCAGTGATAAACAATTATCGGTAATAATAAGAAATGTACCCCATTCTATAACCGAAGATGAAATAATGCAAGAATTACTTAACTCTTATCCCGTTAAAAAAGTAACTAGATTATTAAATCGGGAAAAGCAACCCATGCCTCTCTGTGCCATTGAACTCGAAAAAAGTGAAAAGGCAATGCAATGCAAGTGTACCCGGTGCCAGAGATTTAATCACACCAAAAACTTTTGTAAATTAACTCCAAGGTGTGTCAAATGCAACGAAAACCATCACTACTCGCAATGCTCAAAAGACAAAAATACTACAACAATTTGCGTCAACTGTGGCGAGATCCACACAGCAAACTATAGGGGCTGTAAATATTATCAGGAACTTAAAAATAAAAGTAATCAACGCATATCTACCAGAACGCAAACAAGAAGCATAGCTAATGTCAACCCGGCAACTCCTACATGGAACCGATCATCACCACAAGTACACTCTATCTCAGCTGCCGAAAGAAACACACGTAAAGCACAGACGAACGAAATACCTTCCGCAAGTAACGCAAACAACACTGGAAATGATGTTCTACAAACGTTAATATATAAATTAATCGAATATATTAAGCCTCATATTGAAAGTATGCTCAAGTTAATAATGTCAACACTATTCTCGAGTAATATTAACAGCAATGGACCATAAACGCACACTTAAAAATATTAAATTAGTCAACTGGAATGCAGACGGCATTAAAACAAAACGACCCGCCTACGTGGATTTCTTGTCACGACATAACGTTGATGTTGGGTGCATATCAGAGACTCATCTCATATCACAGGAACAATTTAAAATACCTGGATTTACAATATATCGTACTAATAGCACTATTATAGAATCTGGAGGAACCGCCATAATGATTAAAAATAAAATTAAAAATTACCCAATTGAACTTCCCCGCCTTGCTAATATTCAGGCTACAGCTATTATCTTGGAACTCGAGAACGGCCTTAATAGTCGGGGGGCATACTTTATTAAATATACACTCCGTGGGAAATTTCATGATGAAATTGTGGGGCCAATTTTAATACATTCCTTATGCCCTCCACAATCATACCTTACCAGGTGCTTTGCTTAAATTTGTGGCAGACGACCTATATGACGTCGTATATCCGAGACGGCGCGGCGGCCACCCCAGACATCATCGGAAGTTCTCAATTATAACTCTTGATAGGGCCATCCTATCAATATTTTGTACTCAACGTTTTTTATTTACAAGGAAATTCTCTATAAAAAAGATCCTTAGGAATTTATCGATATATTTTACCGTTTAGGTGTTTTGTATAAAAACAATTTTAATTTTGTAATCACTCGTATCATTTCAATTTTTTTTTGTTTCGGATAGAAACGGATTGATAATCGTAAGCCGAGCAGTTTAATACTTTCAATAGTTTAAAATAACTTTGGACACAATGTCTACTCCACCACAAATTCGTCTCTAAGTATCCCTGCCTCCATCTGCAAAAAAGGCAAGGCTGCAGATTAATTACGAGCTGTGTATTTTATGCCAAAATAAGAAGAAGTCACCATTGGTCAAACCTATTAACTATGATAAAGTGTTAGAGTGTGTTAGAAAGAGAGCAGACTGGAATGATAGTGAATACGTGTTAATTGATAATCGATTAAGAAATGTGACTGTTGAAGAATTGATAAACGAAAACGCATCATGGCATACAGATTGCTACAAGAAGTGTACTCATAAAATCAAAATGGAGCGAAGTGAGAGATTATTTGAACAGGAAAAGAATAAGCCTTCTTGTTCTAGTTCCGCTGCTGAAGATAGTAATGAAGGTTACACAACAAGATCAAAAATCCCTGCGGGTGACAAAAATAAATGTTTTTTCTGTCTGGAAGAAGGAAAGAGAAGAAATCTATTAATTGCCGTGAAAACAAACTCTGTCGGTCTGAAATTAAAAGAAGCAATTGAAATGTCACAAAATGAAGAAGCTGACATTAAAATAATACTGCACTGCTTTTTTGCCTCCCGAAAAGGAGCTATTGCTATTCATATACAGGGTGAATAAAAAGTATGGAACCTCGATGCTAGCGCCTTTATTATTAGTTTTAGAAAAAAAAGTTTTAGACAAAAGGTTTATAACAAATTATTTTCCACAAACTGATGGTTTTAAATATTTTTTTCAAGGTCATACCTTTGCGCTATGACGTCATCGATACTTTTTTTAAATGGCAACCTATATTTTTTAGGTCGAAATTTTATAGCATTTTTTTTTCTCTTTGTGACCATCTAAAAATATCATGCGGTTGAATAAGCGAAATTTCTAGAAAAATCAAGTTGAATGTTATTCGTACCAGTAGTTAATGTACGTACTTTTATCACAAAAATTAAACACATGACTATTAAAAACAAATACAAACAATGAGTAATATTACTTTATTACAGAAGATGTTCAAATTGTTCGCTATCTGACAATGTCCAATTCGATGTGAAAATCCCTGTAATACATTCCGAATTACTTCGGCTGGTATTGCCCGTATTTCTTCCCGAATACGAATTTTTAACTCTTCTAAATTTCTGGGCCTGTTTGTGTAAACTTTACTTTTAAGATGGCCCCACAAGATCCACTGCTTCAAATCGGGCGATCGGGCTGGCCATTCGATACTACCCCTTCTACCGATCCACCTATTCTCCAAAATTGTAGCCAAATAATAAAATAATAATAATAATAATAATGTTAAATATTGTTTATATTTGTTTTTAATAGTCATGTGTTTAATTTTTGTGATAAAAGTACGTATATTAAATACGGGTACGAATAACATTCAACTTGATTTTTCTAGAAATCTCGCTTATTCAACCGTATGATATTTTTAGATGGTCACAAAGAGAAAAAAAAATGCTATAAAATTTCGACCTAAAAAATATAGGTTGCCATTTAAAAAAAGTGTAGATGACGTCATAGCGCAAAGGTATGACCTTGAAAAAAATATTAAAACCATCAGTTTGTGGAAAATAATTTGTTATAAACCTTTTATTTAAAACTTTTTTTTCTAAAACTAATAATAAAGGCTCCAGCATCGAGGTTCCTTACTTTTTATTCACCCTGTATATTCGTCTGATACAGACGTAGGTATTTCTACTAGCGTTGTGGTGATCAAAATTTTTACATGTCCAAGCATGTTTGTCACTGGTGTAGGAAATAATCGAAGAATGCTTGACGTTGGCAGAATTTGCACCGCATTAGGACCAGAAAAGATAAAAGGATTACTAGGTCTGCATGCTCTGTCAGGATGTGATGTGACAGGTTCACTTGCAAAGAAGGGAAAACTATCGTTTTGGAAGGTTTATAAGACCGCAGATAATGACACTTTGATGCTCTTGGGAAACTTGGATCCATTGAAGAATTCAGGGATAAAGCTGAAACTGTCATTGAAAAATTTATTTCTAAGGCATATATACCAGGGACGAAGATTTCAGACATTGGGGAGCTTTGTTGGTGGATGTTCTCCAAGCACGAGACGCAAAGTGAAAATCTGCCTCCTACAAAAGCGTCACTGTCTCCTTTTATTCGTAGAGCACATTACCAGGTTATGGAATGGGGTCTCGCTGACCAGCAGCACCCTAATCCCTAATCTACCAACACCTTCTAATTACGGATGGGAAATGCAAGATAATTACTATGTTCCTGTTTTGTGTACGCTTCCTTGTACACCTGAAACCATTTTAAAATTAGTTCGGTGTTCATGTGTAAAAGGAAAATGTGCTGTATCCTGTAAATGTAAATCCCAAAACATTTTATGCACTGAGCTTTGTATGTGTGGAGGCGGTGAAGACTTATGCGAAAATCATGGCCAACGTTTTGATATCGATGACCTTTCAGATGAAGAATATTAAGCTGAAAACATTTACGTGCAATAAGCAGAAAATTACAATTAATTCAATAAAAATATTGAAATAAATATTGATTTCTGAACTAGTTGTTATTTTTCAACCTAAAAATCTAAAAATCTTTTAAAACCAAAAATTAAAAATTAAAAATTGGCTAATACCCTTTTTAACTGGCTATAACTAATAACCGGTAGGTTATACCACAAAAACTTTTATAACCTTTTTTGTTTAAAATTTTATTTAGAATAAAAAAGATTTAGTACAAAATATTGATAGGATGGCCCTATCAAGAGTTATAATCGAGAACTTCCGATGATGTCTGGGGTGGCCGCCATCTTGGATATAAGACGTCATATAGGTCGTCTGCCACAAATTCAAGCAAAGCTCCTGGTAAGGTATGATTGTGGAGGGCATAAGGAATGTATTAAAATTGGTCCCACAATTTCATCATCAAATTTCCCACGGGATGTGTTATGCCCCACGACTATTAAGTTAAAAATTATCTCCGCATACAATTAGCCTAACAAAAAAATACGAGAAGAAGACATAATGGTACTATTTAATGAAAACATTCCTACCATTCTATGCGGAGACCTAAACAGCAAACATACTCAGTGGGGTTGTAGAGCAGGTAATCCTAATGGAACTAGACTTCTTTCCATAATCAACAACCACGCCATTCAATTATCACCTCCGGCTGAATATACGCACTACCCCCGCAGAGTAGATCATCGCCCTGACATCCTTGATATTGTTCTACATAGAAATTGTGTCTTCCCTATTACACAAACAGTTGCATGTGAACTTGATTCTGACCATCTCCCTGTGTTAATATCCTTTCATGCCAATCTCAACTTAACCAACAGACAGGAAAGGTTAATAAACGGAAAAATAGACTGGAAACAGAAATAAGTACGGCCTTAAAACCATGTAGCGATATAAAATCAATACCAGATGTAGACATAGCAATCGCGGACCTCACCGATGTAATTAAAAACTCGATTCAAAAGGCAACCATCAGGAAAAACACACGCCAACAACATAATCCAATCCAAATTCCTAATTACATATTAGACTTAATCAAGGAAAAAAATCGGGCTAGAAGGTTATGGAAAATCACCAGAATTAAATCGTTTAAAACCAAACTCAATCAACTTATACATCGGGTAAACTGGGAGCTACATAATCTTGCGATCAACAGACATCAAAAATACATAAGTGATATTGAACCAGGTGACACTCAGATGTGGAAAACCACAAAGCAAATTTTACAACAACCAACCATAGTTCCCCCTATCACTACAAACACCCAAATCTTTTGTAGCGACATAGAAAAGGCAAACGCCTTCGCCGACTATTTTGAAAATGTCTTCAAGAACCCTGACGAAATAAGTGATGCTGAAACCCAAAACGAAATTTTAAATGCAATATCTGAAAATCCACCAATCAACTCATCAGATATTAATCCCACTTCTCCGTCAGAAATAAAACTGTATATAAAAAAGCTTAAAGATAGGAAAGCGCCTGGAAATGATTTAATTACAAATTCTATACTAAAACATCTTCCAAGAAAAGCAATAGCACATCTTTGCGCAATATTCAATGTATGCTTAAGGACTGGGTATTACCCGAAAAAATGGAAGTTAGCAGAAATCATAGTCATCCCGAAACCGGGGAAAAACAAAAGGCTTGTCTCTAACTACCGACCAATAAGCCTACTAACATCAATCTCCAAGATCCTAGAAAAAGTCATATACATCGGAATGAATAACTTCTTGGAAGAATCAAATATAATACCGTCATTTCAGTTCGGATTCCGGTCAAATCACTCCACGACACAGCAACTACTGAGACTAGTTGAAATCATAGGGATATGAAGAAAAAGCCCACACTCTGATTGCGTTCTTAGACGCTGCAAAGGCATTTGATAAGGTTTTACATTCAGGGCTGCAATACAAAATCTTAAAAACTGGCATACCTGCATATTTATATAATATCTGCTCATCTTTCCTACACAACAGAACTTTTGTAGTAAGAATAAATAGCGACAAATCCATCGCCAGAAATATTGAGAGAGGTGTCCCTCAAGGCTCCATACTTGGTCCGCTTTTATTTAACATATACATGAGTGATATACCCACACCTCAAAACACAGCTATATCTATGTATGCAGATGATACTGCAATCATCTCTCAAAATAGTAATATTATAGAGGCTAGAGATAATCTTCAAATGGCAGTAAGTGAATTAAATAACTGGCTCATTAAATGGGGGATATCCTTAAACGCTGACAAGTGTGAAACAAAAATTTTCACATTAAGAAGACCAATAGATCCTCCAGAAATCAATATACAAGGTACTAACGTATGCTGGAACTCAAAAGACTCAGCTGTGAGATATTTGGGGTTGTGGTTGGACCGTAGATTAACGTGGAAAATTCACATAGAGAAGAAATTAAAAGAAGCCCACATTAGACTTGTGCAGTTATACCCTATTATAAATAAAAGATCCTCATTAAAAACAAAGTGTACCGTGCTAATGTATATGTGCATCCTGCGAGCAAACACATTTAAGTTTAGCACAACTCATGTGGATTGTCAAAAGTGAAGTTACAGATGTGGCCATATTATTAGAAACTGAACTAAAATTAGAAGAAATCTCAGATGGCACGTTTCTTTATTTAGTTTTTTAATATTAAAAATATCTTTGCCATTCAAGTAGATCAATTTGTATCTATGTATTATCTGTAACCTCTTACACCTTTCGGTATCGAGGTTGGTGCGTTGACGTATGAGGCTCCAAGCTTGTTCTGCACAACCCAGTCCATCTCTGCGGGTTACAAAGTTGGTGCGCCGTTTATACCTATATACTGCATCATGTGTGGAATGCAATGTGTATATATGCGTAAGACGTTCTTACACTACATCCTAGGCCTGTATTCGGAGGAGAGCATCGTTAATTTGTTGCCCAAGGACGAATAGTCACCAGAAAGATTCGAAACAAGGACTAGCGCAACGCTAGCCTGACGCTCTAGCACTGTTCCACCCTGGCTATGGATCAATTTGTTTCTGTCTTACATATTCTTGGATTTGTGAAATGAAGCGATTTCTTAAGAAACACTATGCAGATTGATTTGTGAACAAATGAGTATAATATTACCTCCTACATCAGTATTAGTATTAATAATCGATTACTGTATTTTTAGTTAATTTTATCAAAGATAATTCTACCAACAGTATTCATTTTAAATTTAATTTAGTTGGGTACTTTGAAATAACTTAAGCAAATCCAAGTTTTAATTTCAGTTTCCAATAATATGGCCACATCAGTTACCAATTAATTATTATTACAGTAAATCACATTTATGGAAAAACTATTAAATATCTATGATAGAACTTTCAATTATAACGAGCTACAACTTGCTGCCTTATTTGTTCACCAGCTGGTTGATGGTTAAGAATATCTTGGTGTGCAGGTTGTTCCTCAAGTGGAATTACTTCACCATGCTCTAGAGGAACACCTTGATCGATACATATGTTATGTAAAATACAAGCAGCTGCAATAATGGTTTGTACTTTATCAGGGGTGTACATAAGTATACCTCCAGAAGCATGTAGTGCACGAAAACGACTCTTTAAAACACCAAAACAACGTTCGATGGCATTTCGAGTCTTAATATGTGCTGCATTGTATCTTTCTTCAGCTGGTGTTGCAGGGTTGCGAAAAGGGGTTAATAGGTACTGCTCTAAAGGGTAACCAGAATCACCTACCAAATAAGAAGTTAAATAGACGTTTAAAAGAATAGGTTGCTTAATTCCACAAACTCACCTAGAAGATATGAACCAGGGCAAACATGTTGATCGAGTACTTGTTTTAATGAACAATTCTGCCAAATAAAACTATCGTGAGTAGAGCCAGGCCATCGAACAACAACATTTAAAATATGCAACCCAGCATCACATTACATTTGAACATTTAAAGATATTTGGCCCTTTCGATTTACATAATTTGGTTTACCATCTTTGGGTGGCATTATCAATACGTGTGTACAGTCAATTACCCCGATTACATTAGGCATATGGTCAATATTAAAAAGTGCTTCTTTTACACCAATGATGTAGTTTGGGTCAGCGATAGGGTATTTTATAAAATCTTAGGATAGTGCCTGCAGTCCTGCACAAAAATTTTTAAGTACCCGACTACAAGTTGGCTGACTAACATGAGCAATGTCTCCGATTAAGCTCTGAAATCCACCTGAAGCCAAAAATCTCAAACCAATGAGCACTTGCAACATCACCGAAAGGGACCGACTTCTGTGTGTAGGATGCTCTAAATGAGGTGTTAATAAGTGACATAATTCTAAAATTAAGTGCCGTGGTAATCGGTAGTATCTACAAAAATGTATATGAAATGAAAACATAATTAGAGTTGGAAATTATTGCACCTCAATAAATGTCCATCAGGTACTTCTAGGGGGTTTAGTCTGTCCCTAAATAATCTTTCCCTTAGCAAATTTGCGGGTGGGACTCCTTCTTGCTGAAGCTGTTGAGGTTCGTCAATGGGGTCATTGCCCTCACCTTCACCTACTGCAGCTAAGACCAATCTTGCAGGTCCAGGAAACATGCTAATTAGGTAATTAGATTGTCTTGAACTCTATTATGAATTTATTTCAACAAATAGGTAAACAACTGCCGAGAAAAATCAAAACAATTGAGAATATCAGAATCTTTTATTTTTTCTTTTGTTTAAAATATATGATAAAACATTGTGCTGTAACTTATGTAACAATTAAAATAAGGCACAGTTAATCAAATATACAATCATATTTAGTGATAATTTAACAAATAATATGAAATTTCTTAAGAGATAGGGTGATGGCACCAGTGAATGAACACTTAAGAGAATTTTCAATTCTGAGTGCGATTTAACAATAGTGACAATCTATATAAACATTGACAGTCTGGTTTTTCAATGTATTAAACTATCTAATTTTAGATTAAAAAGACTAGAAAGTTATTATCTTCTAGTAAAAAAAATTATTTATCTTTCTTTAAAAAATTACGCGTTTCTCTAGTAAATGAACACTCAGCTCCAATAAATGAAATTTGAAAATCCAGTAAATGAACATTATAAAATGACTAGGTATTAGGTACTACCTAGAAGGTAAAAAGGTAGATAGGTAGGTATAATAGGTACCTAATAATTTATAATTAAAATCAAAATGAAAATCTTTATTGATTGTAACGCTCTTAAACAAAAAATAATAAAAAATCTTAAATTTACGTAAAACAATAACATTCATTATAATATGTCATTAACTTAAAAAGATATTTGTGTAAGAAATGTAATGTTTAAATAGAGATACTAAAACTTTTTGTTTTATCGTTGAAAATAGGCTTTGCTATTTTTTTAACAACAGAGTCTTCCTGATACCAAATTTGGTCCTTTGGTTTAGGCCATATCCAAGTGCCATCGCATGTTTTTTTCAATGCACTTACTTCGTATTCTCCTCCTTCTTTATCTGTTATTATTCCGGGGAATTGCATTTTTTCGTATAAGACAATTACGTAATCGCCGATTGCATATTTATTTACCTCATTTGAATTATTTCCCTCTTTACTTGAATGTTTCACATTGCTGGAAGTTGGATTGACAGCTGCTGATTCAGTTTTTTTCTTTTTTACGATTTTTGGTTCCTTCTTTTTTGTGGCAGTTTCTTCACATCTTCTTTTAGTTGTACTTCCTGTACTGGAAATCTGACTTGTTTTCTTTTTTTCTTTCTCTTGTCTTTTTTGCAATATCTCCTTTTCTTTTAATTCTTTTGCTTTAGATTTTTCTGCTTGTATTTCTCTCCATCTTTTTGACGTTATTGCAAACGGAACTTTTTCAGATTTTCTTTTCTCTATACCTGATTTTTCTTCTTTTCTTGGCCACGATAAATGCAAAGACCAAAAATTTTCTGCTGTTTCTTGAGTGCACTCTTTTGGATTTAAGTTTTCATTGTCCATTCCTGACACTCCAACATCCGCTTTATTTGCATTAATTTTTTGGCTGGGAATATCATTTTTCTGATTTACCACTTCATTTTCTTTGTTTTCATCATCTGTTTTGTTTTCATCATTTTTATCCTTTTCATACTGCCTTATCATTTCGTCATTTTCTCCATTATTATCATCAACTGCGTTGTTTGTTTCATTTATTTGAATGGGATGATCATCTTCATATCGTTCCATTACCCTTTCATATTCTTTTATCATTTCGTCATTTTCTCCATTATTATCATCAACTGCGTTGTTTGTTTCATTTATTTGAATGGGATGATCATCTTCATATCGTTCCATTACCCTTTCATATTCTTTTATCATTTCGTCATTTTCTCCATTATTATCATCAACTGCGTTGTTTGTTTCATTTATTTGAGTGGGATGATCATCTTCATATTGTTTGATAACCTTTTCATGTTCCTTTATCACTTCGTCATTTTCTCCAATATCATCATCAACAGCTTTGTTTGTTTTATTTATTTGAATTGGATGATCATATGCATATTCATTGATTACATGTTCATTTTCTTTATTCTCATTATTAATTGCCTTAAGGTTTTCATTTACTTGGTTAGAATCTTCACTTTTCTTATGTTGCTTAAGCTCTTCATTTCGTTTATTCTCTTCTACTACTGTATTTAAATTATTGTCTAGGACTAAATTATGAAAACTGTTAATTTCATCTTCCTCAATTAAACTTGTAATGTCTTCAATTTCAGAATTTGCTTGTAACAAATAGTTATCGTCGATAATGTCTACAGGGAGGGAAGTAATATCAAATAATTCGTCGTTGTCATGTTCTTTATAATTATCTACTAATGTTCCATTTTCTTCTAAAGTATGTTTTTTACAACTCAACCAAACATCAAAAATGGACTCTACATTTTTATTCAGGGTGGAACCTTTTTTTTGCTCAAATTCTAGACTTCTTTCTGGGCCAATAATTTTTTCAATAACCCTCGTGGCAACAGCATAATCTTCATTTGAAATGTCTCTTACTTGGGATTTTTGTAACTCTTGTCTGCGTTGTGATATACATTTAGAATAATCGACAGAGTCTGGTGAAAAAGGATACAGACCGCACACCCGAAAACCGTTTTGTATTGTCTCTTTCTTCACAGCTTTATCGAAAGCATCCTTAAATATTGTACAAAAGTTTGATTTAGTGATATCTTTTCCTGAATTTTGTTTGTGCTTTCTTACAACCTGTTTCCAAAACACCTTAAGGGGCCCAAATATTGCCACATCACAAGGTTGCACTATATGTGTCGCATTCGGGGGAAGGCAATAAAGAATAATCTTTTTTTCAATACAAAAGTCACATAACTCTATACTAAGATGGGACTTGTGCCCGTCAAGAAAAAAAATCACTGGAAATTTTGTTTCCTGTTTTAAGAGCCAGGGATATAAAACATTCGCTACATATTCATAAAAAGTTGCTGATACCATCCAACCAGAGTCAGACCTGCCCCAGGCCCAATCATCAGGAACAGAATTTATTATGTGATTTGGCATTCTTTTATAGGGAAATATAACCATGGGTGGTAAAACGTCCCCTTGAGCTGAAAAAGTGCAAAGAACTGTAATCGATTCTTTTTCTTTCCCACTTGCGATATTATAGAAATTCGTGTAACCTTTAGGGCCTAACAATACACCAGTTTTTGGGCAAGTCTGAATTCCCGTTTCATCACAATTAAGAACTCTATTACTGTTGTCAAGTACGTCTAAACAATTTTCTTCTGTAAGAAAATCTCTTAATTCATTAAACCACGATCTGATCATATCTTCGGTAACTGAAGCACGAGCTTTGGAGATTATTTCCGTTTGTCGTTTACAAATTTTCGGGTGGCGTTTTAAAAATAATTGCAGCCATTTTTTGCCTGGTCTGCTGTCTGCAAACGGATTTTCTTGCTTAAGAGCTTTTAGTATACCTTGAACAGCATCTTTGACATCTTCAGGGTGCATTGGGAAGCCCAGCTTGGCCTTGTCTAAGATCCATTTCTCTATTCGATTTTCATCTTCAGGTTTTAAGACACTTTCAGGTCCCATTTTTCTTTGCAAAGGAACTTTGCCTTTAATTTTGTTATGCAAAGTTCCTTTCGGAATATTAAAGCATTTACTAGCTGCATTTAAAGACATGTTTCTATTTTTTATGGAATCAAGTGCTTTTCGCAAATCCTCTTCACTATAATTAAACCTGGTATAAGACGTCTTTTTAGCGTTCATGATGATGTTATAGACTTTCACCCTAGTATGATTATACCTGTAAAGATCAATAGCAAATTAAAATTATATACCTACCTAGATCCTAGGTTGGTACCTACTTTTAAAAGAAAAAAGAAAAATGTTCATTCTGTAGTTTTAAGTTTTTAATAGGAATAAGTACGTGAACCAGTGAATGAACACTGTAAAAATACATGTTCAACTACTGGTCCCGAAATTAGTAGCTATATTTGACAAATAAAATCAAAAAGAACCTTATGGATATTCTTATTTAGAGATCATTTTAGCACAATACGATGAAATGTTGAAATTCCAGTGAATGAACACGCCGTTCATTTATTGGTTTTGAGGGAAATTATGTACCAGAAAATGAACATAGGCCAAAATAATATTATTTTTAGGTTAATCGGCATTTTCTAGTCAACAATATAATACTTGAACATATTTAGTTAATTGTGTTTATACGGATTTTATTCCTACTTACAAAAATAACACCACAAACTTCTTTCAAAAGTTGAGTCAACTTGGCCTTGTAAATTATTTGCTTCAAAACAACAGGCCCACTTTACATAGCACGTTGAAACAGACTGCAGTTTACTAATGGTGGCTCACAGCAGTGCTGCCATCTGACAGATGGTAGATAATACTACATAGTTAATCCCAAAGTAGCCTAAAACTTTACCTGGACTTCTGTATTCTTAATATTTAGCAATAACCAGGAAGGTGTTCATTTACTGGTGGGTGTTCAACCACTGGTGCCATCACCCTATCTTTCTGCGAAGACCTTTCAGCATTCGATTAACGATTGATTTGTATGAATACCTCCAATTATAGAATTTATAACATGGAAGTAACAGTCCAATATAATTCCAATATTAGGTGTTTAGCAATCAGTGGTATCTACAATAAATATTATAGTGATTTCAAAATGTAAATACATGTTAATTATAATCAAGCTAATAAAGGTTAACGTACCTCAATAAACATGCATCGGCCACTGATAGTTGGTTTAATTGATATCGAAAGTACTTCACCATTTGTAGATGTACTATCACGACTTGGTTATTTGTTAGTATTACTTAATAAAAACATTATTCATGTTTTCCTCTAAAACTGGTACAATTCTTGTGAATTCAAACAAAATGCTTCTTTTAAATTTGAAGTTTCAGTAGTTATAGGCCCAACAGAACATTTTTGGAGCAGGCAATATGTATAAATTGTAGTTGCTGTGTTATATAAACCTGTAAATATAGTTTTACTTAGCAAAACACCTGTAAAGCCCAATATACCATCACATAACCTACAAATTCGGAAGTAAACATACGTTAAATGTTATTTAATACTTACTTTTATGGCTTAAAAACCGTTTGCAACATCCGAAGCTAGTGTTTATCGAAGTATTTTGCTTTAAATTCGTCTAAACTACACAACTTTGTACAGCTGTCAAGTTGCGCACTTTTTTGCACAGGTCGTAAAGGTGGTCTAAGTTTTCGTGTAACTTTTGGCGTAAAAAAGTGCGCAACGGTTTCGTGAATAGGGTTACACAGGCGTAAGTCCCCGTTGGTCAGACTAACAAGTTAGACCCCATTGATGAATCGGGCTGTAAGATCCTTTGACAGACTGCTGACTTAGGTAGATTATACTTTGAGTTAAAAAAAATTAAATAAGGGTTTTTCCATGAGAAATAATGTCTGATAACAAGTTCGAAAGATTGGTAGTAATTTAAACTCAACAAGACTCAACTTAACAATTTTATTTAGCTCAACACAAAACACTGGTCAACGGTCTAGAAAAGTTCGGTGGTTAATGTCAAGTTCACCCAATACAATGTGTTACGCATATAACATATTACATATTCAGCTTTTCTCGGGCCTGCTCCAATTACTCATATTGGCACGTACACGTCTGGACCTTGAACGGAAGTCGCCGTTACTGCCGCCCACACGTTCGGTGATGCACCATCTTCCGCAATAATGCTGGTTTCGCGGGTTGAGTTAACACGGCCTTTCCTGACATGCAGAGTGTCCTCACTCGACCCATAGTGGACCTTCCAATTTTCTAAAAGAACATACCAGTATAAGAATATGGTACAAGTAATGCTTCAAAGACTGAGAGAACAACTAAATAATTGGCGGACGAGTCAATGCGCCAAACCTTTGGGTACCTAACTAAAAGGATAAAATAAAATGTACTTGGCCAAGTAACAATATACTTAAGATAAGATAATCATAATAAACAAACATGAAATACATATACAGGGTGGTGACTCGAACACCCGAACATAGGGATTTAACATGTAAAATCATATTTTCGTAATTTCCTGCTCCCCTAATTATTTTGGGCAAAAAAGCTTCAAATAAAAGTTGTAGAGCACAAAATTCTGCATCTGAATCAATAAACAAAATTAATTTTGCGTGCCTTGTAACCTCAGAAATTAGGTATGAAAATGACGTAAATCACCCCAAAAATAGCGATAGCCATGGAATTGAAAGAAAAATTAACAAATATTAACGGTTTATCTGTCAAGTTACGCCGCGTTAGTTTATTAGGACCGTGGTGTGGTGCAAACCTAATTCAGATCCAATTTCTCTAAGGCTCACATTTGGATTATTTGATACCGCAGCTAATACATTGATTTCGTTAGCGTTATGATCTTCAGCTTCAATATCTTCTTCTGGTGCAATATTTATTTGTTTTTTAGTGCAACTCTTGCAGGCGACGAACACTGACCCATATTTTGTTTGATTATTGACGATGGTATGGATTGTTGATGTCGACGGAATTGGTCTATGAGGATATAAATTCGCAAATAGATCTCGCACTTGTCTTATACTATTACCACTGTAAAATAACTTTAAAAATTGATTTTTTTCACTTATTTATAATTGTTGGCCATATTTTCACTTCAACAGTAATTTCAAGTAATAATAAAAAAAAACCTAACACAGCGTAACTTGACAGATAAACCGTTAACATTTGTTAATTTTTCTTTCAATTCCATGGCTATCGCTATTTTTGGGGTAGTTTACGTCATTTTCATACCTAATTTCTGAGGTTACAAGGCACGCAAAATTAATTTTGTTTATTGATTCAAATGCAGAATTTTGTGCTCTACAACTTTTATTTGAAGCTTTTTTATCTAAAATAATTAGGGGAGCAGGAAATTACGAAAATATGATTTTACATGTTAAATCCCTATGTTCGGGTGTTCGAGTCACCACCCTGTATGCATATACCGGTAAACATAATACAACATGAGAATGTGTGTGTGCGTGTGTGTATAACCGACAACCATCAACCAACACTCCCACCGGTCGTCTATCAATCAACAGCACGTGACACTGCGACAAGATTTCCGAATCAGTGAGGCAGGCGTCAACTCTGCAGCATCCTTTAGCACGGCAAGGAAAATGCGTGCCCCGACTCGTGACCACCGCCGGTACACGACCATCCATCACTACAAACGCCCCGCATACTTACTACTCATACCTTACCCAGGGCCTCATGTTATCAATCCCAACCACTCCGGCATACCGCAGCCGAGACCGGCTGGTCCCAGGTATGGCAACGATCTCGTACCGCTCATTATCCAACACCTTGACTATCCTGAAGGAGCCTCTCCATTTCGGCAACAGTTTTTGGCTTACTCCGGTGGCCGGACTACTGGTGATACGGACAAGCACGAGGTCACCCTTCTGATAAACTTGAGAAGGACACCTGGCGCGGTCAAAACGTTCCTTTTGGGCCTCATGGTACTGGTCGGTGTGCGTTAACATACGCTCCCGAATTTCGGTGACGTCCACGGGGGCTCGATCTGTTGGTACCAATAAGCCCTGCGAAACAACTCTAAACCCCATTAAAGCCTCGCTAGGCGTGACACCAATGGCTCGATTTAAGGTGCCATTCAGACCCAACTGAATATTATCGATGTTAGCGTCCCACTCATCATCATCCAAATCGGCACCCATAGTTGCAAGTGAGTTCAGAATTGTGCGGTTATATCGCTCTACCTGACCGTTGCCGCGGGCCATTGCAACAGCATTGAAATGGATGTTACATTGTATCTCTTTACAGAAATCGTGAAAATTTCCACTTGTGAACGACCTACCCCCATCACAAATGATTCTGTGGGGAATGCTGAATACTTTAATTATTTCGCGCATGTGTTTAATAACAGATTTTGTTTTGGTATTCTTAACTTGATATAGCAAAATGAACTTAGTAAAGACATCGATGATAATGAATAATTGGGTATTACCCGATCTTGTCTTAATAAAAGGACCCAGATGATCAACATGAATCGTATGAAATGTCACCGGAATTTTGGGGATAGGGTGCAAGGGTTTTCCCCCGGGTAATTTGAAGTAAAGGCAATTTAAACAGTTACTGCAATAGTTTTTAATAAAATGTCGCATACCTTTAAACCAATATTGATTCGCTACCAAATCGTGGGTTTTGTCAAAGCCAAAGTGGCCTGAATCGTCGTGAGCCACTCGCAGCATTTGAAAACGCACTACCTTGGGTAGAACCCATTTAAATCCTTGATCAGTGAGTTTAGAAACTTTTCCACCCTTTAAAGTGTAATCAAAAAACACGCCTTTATTCCCATCGCGATCACCAGACTCCAGGATTTACTTGATTTGCTGGATACTAGTGTCCGATTGTTGCGCTGCCAACAACCAGTCAGCTTCATCAATTACGATAGCATGAGCACCATACTCATTGACCGACAAATTTCTACTTAATGCGTCCGCATGGCGCATTTGAGCATTAGTGCGATGAATGAGTTGAAACTGATACTCACTTAAAGTTGAAATCCATTTCTCGTGGGTTAAATGTGTTTGAATTAAATGAAAAACTTGTCTAATCCCACAAAATTTAATACGATAAAGATTACTTGAACAGTAACCAAAAATTACTTAAACATTAAACAGAAGATGAAGATTACTTTAACAGTAACCGGCAAAGATTACTTGAACAGTAAACAGCTACATATGTTTCGACCTCACAGGTCATCTTCAGGCTAGAAGATGTACAAACCTATTAATTAAACAATAGATGTATAATGACGGTTATGTTTAACTTACCTAGTTAATTAAAAATAAAGGTGTATCAAATTAGGTTAATTAATTACAACAAGCGTATAATAGGTAAAATGCCATGCTTGGGCTTACACCAAAGTAATAAACGAACGAAGGGATTAAATTTCATATAACAATCCAGTAAACAATAGAAAATAAATAAATCCAAATGCTAACAACATCGGAGGAAATAATGCTAGCATCCCAATAATAAGCGGACGAAGGGATTCAATATCCAAATACAATCCAATTAAATAATAATAAACTTAAATCCATAAAACGGCATAAACCTACAATTCAAAAAACAAGATGGTGAAACCATGAGTATTTTAAATTGACAAAAAGTGCTTACCAAAATAATTTCAAAACAATAAATAAATAACTCCCATAGCAGGGAAGGATAACTAGTCTTTCATTTTGCAATTAATCCTGCCAATCATGCTTGATGGCAGAGATTCAACGAGATCAAACGTTAAAACTTTCAAACGTTCCATTCAACAAGGAGAACACATACGATCTGTCACAAAATGAAAAATCAGTCGGTACAACCGAACCCTACCACTAAGTGCTAACTTATAACAATAAACGCTAGATGGCTACAATTACAAAGTGAAGTTTACAATGAATCAATTTAAATTTTTAACAATTGAAGGGCAATCAAACAAAGTATCATTAGTTAATTGAATCGAGGGATCCACATGGTGTTTAAAAATCTCGTATTGTTCATAAATAACCAACTTATGATAATCACTTAAGCTATGAATTACCTCGAAATCACCCCCAGAATCAAATGCATGGCCCGTTGAAAGGATGTGCTCTGCGAAGGCAGATTTATTAATACCGTTAATTTTATTATTATTAGTACTGATACAACGAGCATGCTCTTTGACTCTGCTATGTACAGTTGTGGACAGAAAAAAATAGGACAACTCGAAAAATCAAGTAAACTTTATTCTATAAAATTTAGTTACTTGATTTTGGCTTTATAACTATGACATTTATCATATTGACTTGCAATCAAATTACAACACAAGGGCCATTTTAAACTAGAAAAAAAAACACTGTCCTATTTTTTTCTGTCCACAACTGTACATCTCTACAAGTCAGTCCTACATATGAACAATCACAACCCAACGTCCCACAATTCAATTTATAAATCCCTGATTTATCTTTCTTATGAATGCTATCTTTATTATTGGTAAACGTCTGATATAAACTGTTAACGTTAGTGAACGCTACCCTCAATTTGAATTTTCTGATACTCACTTAGTTCAAGGACCCACCTACCTATGCGAGCATTTAATTCTTGTTTTGAAAAAGCGTTTCGGACTGCGGCACAATCGGTAATGATGGTGAAAGATCTTCCCAACAAATATTGTCGGAAACGACGTACGGACGACACAATAGCTAGAGCCCCCAACTCAAAAGAATGGAATTTTTGTTCATTCACTGTCGTGTGTTTACTATAATAAGCAACTATGTTTTCCTTACGCCCCTTTATTTGCGTGAGAATGCCCGCCACACCTAATCGACTAGCGTCTGTGTACAATCGAATTTCTAATTCAGGATCGAAGAGCACCAAAACAGGCCCAGTTGTTAGATGCGTTTTCAAAATTTCCAAGGACTTTTGTTGTGGCTGACCCCAAGCCCAAGCTTTATGAAGGAGTGAAGTTAAGTGAAGTGGTGACATAATTAGAAATAAACTTCCTAAAGTAACCCGTAAGTCCCAAATACTGTCTAACATGATGTACATCACTTGGAACGGGAAAATTACATACAGCTTCGATTTTCCGTTCAGTAGATCGAATCTCGGACTCACTGATCTGATACCCCAAATATTCAATACTTGTTTGTAAGAAGAAACACTTGGACAACTTAAGCGTCAACCCATGGGACTTAAAAACCTCAAGTACTTCGCGCAAGATCGACAAGGATTCGTCTGTTGTTATCGCCGGAATCAATACGTCATCCAAATAGCACAGAACTTTAGTAAATCGCAACTGACCCAACACAGAATTAACCATTCTCATAAACACTGCCGGGGCATTGGTTAACCCAAAGGGAACATGGAGAAACTCGTAATGACCGTCTTGGGTGACAAAAGCGGCCAATGGAATAGATTCTGAAGCCATTGGTATGTGATAATATCCCGAAAAGAGGTCGAGCGTAGAAAAATATTTAAACCCTGAGAGACGTCGAAGTTGTTCTTCAATAAGGGGTAAGGGGTATTTATCTTTTACGGTAATCTTGTTAAGAGGCCGATAATCTACACAAAGACGAGGTTCTCCCGTTTTTTTCTTAACTAATAATACACTGCTGGCGTACGGGGAGTTTGATTCCCAAATAATACCATTTGCTAACAGCTCATTGACAACATCTCGAATTTGAGCACGTTCAAAATCGGAGTACTGTCGGGGCCGACGGGCAATGGGTTGAGGGCTAGTTAAGTGTACCTCCATTTGGACTGTTTGAGTGACACCTATTTCGGAAAGGCTTGCAGCGCGACAACCTGTATATTCATTAAGAAGTCTGATTAAATCTTGGACAACTCTGTCGTCTGTAACCCCTACATTCAGAATAGTTTCTGACATGGAATTAATATGCAAGGGTTGTGCTTCTCGCCGAAACCGTAAGAGATCCCCGCTCTTCACATAACCTACGTCATCGAGTTCAGTAAAGTTCTGCCCTATAAGCACTTCAACACCCATGACACATTTGTCAACAACGTAAAACTGCAGCGGCTTACAAATACCGGCAATATTAACGTTGGTACGCACAAGACCGGCGGGCGTAATTTGGTACCCCCCCTAGTGTTGTTAAGACAACAGGCTTTTCTAACGAGTGTTACGTTAGCCGTAATAATTGCAATGCTTTTGTGCTAATTAGCGAGCACGCACTTCCAAAATCCACAAAACATTCAATTTGCCGCTCTCCAATAATTATTATACTTTTGAAAAACTTACGATTAGTGTCACTACCTATAAAATTAACATATCTTGGCTCAATCGCCAATAAGGGACGCTTATCATTAGTAGTTGGTCGCCGACCACTTACGTCACCGCTGTTTGGACAAAATCTACGAAAATGACTCGGCCACCACATTTAAAACAGGTTGTTTCAGAGGACGATTTAGGTTGACCCGCCCGAGAATGAAAATGCTGTGACGAATTGTTAGTACTCGCAGGGCGGATGTTCGTTCGAGGTGCCTGAAATTTTGACGAATGTATCGGTACTGGCGAGGCCTGCATACGCTTTTCATTTGTTCGCGACTTTCCAAGTCGCTGCTCGTCGAGAACCCGAAAATGAGATGCTAATATTTCGGGGGTATTTATGTTTGATGCTTCAATGGAGATTTTTACGCTTCCTCCTCGATTCCACCCATGATAAGGTTGACCTGATCGGCGGGTTCAATTAATAATTTTAACTTATGAATCAACGCTAATTTGGCAAAATGATAATCATAATACGAGTCATACTGCTTAGCTTTGCAATCCATCACACTTTTCATGCAAGCGTGCAAATTGCGTTTTTGTTTCCCGGAATTTCTCGTCCTTTTGCATTTTCGATGCTTGCGACCGCACAAAACAAAGCACAGGGTTTCTAGTCCCACTTCTGATGATAACAAGTTTGAAAGATTGGTAGTAATTTAAACTCAACAAGACTCAACTTAACAATTTTATTTACCTCAACACAAAACACTGGTCAACGGTCTACAAAAGTTCGGTGGTTAATGTCAAGTTCACCCAATACAATGTTTTACGCATATAACATATTACAAATTCAGCTTTTCTCGGGCCTGCTCCAATTACTCATATTGTCACGTACACGTCTGGACCTTGAACGGAAGTCGCCGTTACTGCCGCCCACACGTTCGATGATGCATCATATTCCGCAATAATGCTGGTTTCGCGGGTTGAGTTAACATGTCTATTGCAACATTTAGAATTTATTAACTGTCATCACTGTTGTGCAAATTTCAGTAAAATTACAAAAACAATAATTCAAAATTTTGCAGTAGACTTTATTTTTGTTTCTCATTGCCAGCCCTTATCTAAAAAAATTTTGAACTCACGGTAGTTCTGTTTAACAAAATTTGATGCAATGTAACTGCATCTTTTTAATTTTTAAATATACATAGACTACATATTTTTATTCCAAATGTTAAATCTTTTAACATATAATTTATTATACTGCAAATTTGCTGTTTAGTAAAAAACGAAGTCCGTAAATAAAATTCTAAGCATAAGTTGTGTCTGTGACAAATAACTATATCTATAAATATACCCACACAATAACATCTCGATTTATAAATACGTGCTTATTTTATAAACACGTTTGAATTCGAATGGCATTTATTTGAATACGCCTAATGCAGCGTTATTAATAACGCACGTATTTTGTTTGATCAAATGTTGTTGGTATGTTAGGATTATTGATATATCGGTTTCATTCTATGATGGTTAAAAACATCATCACTATGTTCTAGTACCAAATTCTCAATCACAGATGGCCACGGTGCTGCCATCTCTTTGTCAGAATTTTTTTCGGGTTACATATGTATATAAAGGTACCGTTGCGTATCTATTCTATTCTTTAATATTGTTCTTGCCTTGATTGCGGTAACTGTTGTTTATTTTTAGACAAATCCAACAATGGTTCTTCACAAATCGTATCATTTGAGGTTTGTGGTGCAATAAAAGTTGAGGTGATCTGGGAAAATTTAGGGTGGGAACAGAATCAGGTCTTAAATGGCGCATATTTTTTGGAGAATAATTTAAGAGCCTTTGTTGTAGCGGTATTTCAAAACACTTCTCTTCAAAATGTTTTGAGCACGCAGTTGCTACAAAAAAATCTTGATATAGATATCTATATGCAACTATAAACCGCACTGTTGAAAATTTGAGAAATTAGATTCTAATCTAAATTCAAATTGTCGAATCGTCTTGGATAATACACAAATTCCATCTCTTTTTGTATTAATAAAAAATACAGCTAGCCAGCAGAGTGAACGAAGCCTCGTTCCTCGTATTTGACGTCATGCGCGCCAACGGTCGAAACAAGACAGCGTTAAGGCCGATTTATAAACTTGCAGTTACAGTTGATGTTGCAGTTGGCAGTTCATTACTAGTGATTTATAAACATAAAGTTCGTACGTTTAGAAAAACAAATGTGTATTTTTTGTAACCAAAGTTTGTAACTGGAATACATAACCTCAATCATTGCAACTTAACATGAAAGAAAACGACAGGTCTTTTAGGTCTAACTTTGTGTACTTATGTTGCCTTCAAAATTAAATAAAAAGCACGTAGACGTAGATATAAAGTAAGACCGATCAATAGATCAAGAAGAATTTATGGTAATTATCAGTATTACAAAAGGATGAAATCTTGGGATAATGCTCAGTTTTTTAAATATACTCGTATGACTCTACCTATATTTGAAAAATTATTGAATAAAGTAAAACCAAAAATAAAAAAACAAACAAGATCTGATGGGATCACACCAGAAGAACGATTGTTGAAAACACTTCAGTAAGTATTCAATTCTGAAGTCAATCTAGGCTTTCAGTAATCCTTTTTGGCATTTTAGATACCTGTCCTAGGGAACAAGCATGCAGGCACTAGCATGGAGTTTTTATCTTGGATTAACAACTGTGCACAAAATAATCCACGAAACATGTGAAGCAATTTGGACTAAGCTTAGTTCAGAGTATTTGAAAACCCCCTCTTCTGAAGAAGAATGGATAGACATTGAAAATGGGTTTTATCAGCGTTGAAATTTTCCACAGTGTTTGGGTTCTCTCGATGGCAAACACATAAATATTAAAGCCCCAGCTAAGAGTGGCTCCTTGTATTTTAACTATAAAAAAAGATTCAGCGTTGTTCTGTTAGCATCATGTGATAGTAAATACAGATTTACAAGTGTTGATATTGGTGCTTACGGTTCACAAAGTGATGGAGGTGTTTTAAGAAATAGCATTTTTGGAGAAAGGTTAGAAGAATCTGAAATGAATGTTCCCAGTGCCAGTAATTTACCTGGTACACATATTAAAATACCACACTTTTTGGTAGCAGATGAGGCATTCCCCCTAAAAGAATATATAATGAAACCATATCCAGGGAGAAATCTTTCTTATAAGCAAAGAATCTTTAATTATAGATTGTCTCGTGCCAGACAAGTTATAGAAAATACATTCGGAATTTTAGCTGCTAGATGGAGAATTTTGAAGACCGACATAAATGCAAAAGTTGAAAATGTAGATAATATTGTAAAAGCAGCTGTGGTTCTTCACAACTACTGTCAAACAGAATTACTGAACCATGATGAAAATATTTATTGCCCTCCAGGATATGTGGATGCTGTAAATGAAAAGAATGGAACATGGAGAGATGAACAAACTTCTTTGGTTTCTATTGGACGAGTGGGTTCTAATATAGCACGAAGATATGTTTATAACATACGAGATACACTAGCGGATTACTTCGTATCAGAAAGTGGAAAAGTTCCGTGGCAAGAAGGTATTACATAATTATTATTTATATGTTTTGTTAATACATATATTGTAAGTTTTGAATGAAAAAAAAATAGATATTTTTTATGTAAGATTTAATTTTCGTAAAAATACATTGCAGCGTTATAAGTTAATCTTCTTCAAGTAGTAAAAGCATTGTCTTGCGTTTTTTGGATTTTGCTTCCTCATTCGTCATTTCGGTTAATCTAGAGTACACATACTCGACGAAAGTCCGATTTGAATCATTTGTTTTATCACTTTCCTTTGTAAGCGTTGCAGCTATACTTTTTGCTACTTTTACGACTTCATCCAAGTCATCCTCGTTTTTCCTTCGTTTAACACCTGATGTGGTGCCCTCTAAAAATTTAGCGCAGTTGATATAAGGAAAAATCATTTTACGTACTATTTACCTTTACGTGATTTTAATGTGCTAGGAGTTCTGTCTAGCGTTTCTTTTTCTTCTCCAGTTGATGTACCAATAATTTCATCTTCATTTTGCACTGGTTGTGGAGATAGAATAAGGTCTAGCGTTGACCAAGCACTAGAAGAACACGAGGAGGATGGTCTACTCTCTGCATCGCTTGCTTTGTTTTTTGCAGGTGTAGCTGTATAAGTTCTACAAATAAGGTTTATCTTTAATAAAATGCCGACGAAAATTGAAATCAGGTAGGTTCTTACTTTTTTGGGCGCGTATATTTGGTGTAAAATAGCATTTTCTCAAAAAAAGGCCAATTTGATTCGGGTGGCAAGGTACCTGAGGGACGAATTCGCTTCTCCTTCGTGAAGCGGTCTCGTAGATTCTGCCACATCCTCTGACAATCTTCAACTGAAAACTCAAATTATATGATAATTCTATATGAAAAGAAAATTCCAACTTACCTTTTATATTCGTAATTTCGGATATTTCTTTCCATGCTTGCTCCTTTTTTAGGTTATTTTTATAATCCTTGTGCGACAAGTCGTATAAAAATACATAATTTTGGACAACTTCTATAAATAAGCCAGTTACGTCTATAAAGTAAAGGAATTTATGTCTTTATTATAGTAATTTATGATCCCTCGAAAATTAATTACCTGATTGTTCAAGATTTTCAAGAGACTGCGACGACTGCGACATGATAAACAGCATACAACAAAATACACAACGTGTTTTGTGAATACAACGCACATACAATATTTGAGATGAGACTAGTCTTGACAAACATGTGATCACGTGAATCGGCAAATGATTTTTATTGGTTAAACAACGAACGTCACGTACGGCGAACTGCAAAACTTAAAACTTGGTTATCTTTCAACGTAAGCGAACGTTACTAGAACGTCACGTTAACTGCAAACAGCAACTGCAACCGACTATATAAACGTATTAAGGTTAACCCCACACTTTAACAAAAAAAGTAAATTCCCTAAATTTCTCATAAACTAAGAATAAAATAGTTTTGTCGGCATGCGTTCACTTGACCCGTATTGCGGGTAACTGTGCGCACCCGTATGGGGCAAGTGAACGCATACGGGGAAAGTGTGCGCATGCGCAAACTTAGAGTCATTCGGGTTAAGTGTGCGCACTTTAGACTTCTAAGCCCTATTAAATAAAAAGGATATGAAAACAATTTCAACATTTTTAGATAGAGCATTTATTATTCTTTGAACATCGACTTTAACAAAAAAAAGTAAATTCCCTATATTTCTCATAAACTAAGAATAAAATAGTTTTGTCGGCATGCGTTCACTTGACCCGTATTGCGGGTAACTGTGCGCACCCATATGGGGCAAGTGAACGCATACGGGGCAAGTGTGCGCATGCGCACACTTACCCGCGCACACTTGCCCCCTGGGACCAAATTTGAAAACAAAAATCGCGAATCCGATAGTGACGATTATAACCTTAAGCTTTCTACTGATATTCATTCTGAGAGTGGCTCTGACAGCATGAAAAAATACTCACCGTTTGCAAATAAAAAACCTGGGTATGGCACACTTTTCCGCGATATTAAAATCTATTAATTGATATCACAAATTTTGTTGTATTGTAATTAGTTATGGAGCAAGCGACAAGTGACACAGTGACATGTCTGAAATAAGTCTAAAGCTGGGGTCGCTGATTTTTCGGAAAAAACGGTTGGCCGCCCTTGCCACATTTCCAAAATACAGCCCGTGCGCACACTTACCCGCTGCGCTCGGTTACCCCGAATGACTCTATAGCTTCACTGTTACGTCAAGATAATAACTAACAAATAGTGATGGGTAAGCCGTTCAATTTTAATGTGCGCGCTCATATCGTTCAGCACACTTGGCAACGTAAAAGAAAATTAATATAATAACAGTGGTAACAATGACACCCGCAAACGTACAGTTCTGTGATCTGTTCATTATTTTCGTAGGAACGTAAGTGACTCTATTAAGTTCCGTCGTCAAGGGTAACTAGAGCCCGAATGTTATTAGCCACTTACAGTCACTGTTGCCATGGATGTAAGGCTTGCTTACTTTGCTGGTAGCGAAAAAAAAATTTATTATTTAAGTAAATTTAATTAGAGAATAGTTGGAGTCATCGGTGTCACTGTCCATCTAAGTCTAAGCGACCATATCTGCATCGCTTTCATCTTCACCATTGCTTGTTATTCTTCATCATCAGCATCACTTCGTTTCACTTTCTTTTTTGGAACTTGCGAACTACTAATAATACTTATACTTTCATTTCAAATAAAAGGTACTTTATTCTTAACCAAATTTCACGTTGTCTCGTTTTCTAACCACTCTGTATGTTATTTCGAAATTTTGGTAGTGGCTGAGGACTTGCTAGATGAAGCAAAACTTTTTATGATGAATGACTGTTCTTCCTAAAATGCAAAATAAGGAAGTTTACAAGTATAGTTAGATCCATCCGGGGACACACTGTATAACAACGCTGTGTACATAACACCTTTATCAATCATTAAAGTAGCTTTATAACAGCTTTCTTAGGCCGGAAGTTGTTGGTTGCCTATGTATATAATTCAAAAATATCACTTAATATCTTTATCCACTTAGGTCTTCAATTATCATAGTAATTTTCTGTATAATCCAAGTCAATGGGGTTTCCAGAATCAGTGTGTCCACATAACAATTCATGAGGAGTATATCCTGTAGTTGAATGTATTGATGTAACTATTATATGCAATTATACTCAAATCTAATAATTTGAATTTTCTCCTTTAATAGTCTATAATGTTCAATTATTGTAGAATGCATTCGTTCTATAGTTCCATTAGATTCATGATGTCCAGGTGTAGTAAACTGAACTGGTATTTTATATAAATTAAGTAATGTTTTAATAACATTATTATTAAATTCATTATCACAACTAATTCTAGCAGGAATTCCATATCTTGAAAAACATTGAATTAAGCCATCAGCTATATTTGTTGCATTGCTGGAGGGTATTTCTTGAAGTTGAGCAAATTTAGTAAAATCAACTAGTATTGATAAATATATTTTTCCGTATCCATGGTATGTAATTGACAGATTATTTATCTCATTTGAGGTTAACAATGGCGAATAGCGGGTAAATATGAAAAAGCGGGACGATATGAACATTTGCGGGTTTTTACCGTGCATGCTATCGACGTGACATCTATCGATAGAATTTAGAATCAAAATTATTATTTAATTATACAAAAATCTTCATTTAAGTGATTGATAAGTGTAATTATTTTTTAAAATTCAAGCAAATACGATTATTTTTTACATAAATTCATTATAGAAATTATTTTTAATACGAAAATTTGACATGTGTAATTTGAGGTTATATGTCAAAAACGTAGGTACGTATTATATTATAACTATTTTTATTTAATACGAAGTTCTCATGGATGCGGAAAAATAACTTGTGCCCTACGGGAATCTAACGGCATATTTCATCCCTTAGCTTTTGCTGCCCTCGCTCACTACGTTCGCTCGTGCAGCAGAAATCTTCGGGATGAAATATGCCTATATCTTCCCTTATGACGCAATATACTATTTCCGTATCCATGGTATGTAATTGACAGATTATTTATCTCATTTGAGGTTAACAATGGCGGATGGCGGGTAAATATGAAAAAGCGGGATGATATGAACATTTGCGGGTTTTTACCGTGCATGCTATCGACGTGACATCTACCGATAGAATTTAGAATCAAAATTATTATTTGATTATACAAAAATCTTCATTTGAGTGATTGATAAGTGTAATTATTTTTTAAAATTCAAGCAAATACGATTATTTTTTACATAAATTCATTATAGAAATTATTTTTAATACGCAAATTTGACATGTGTAATTTGAGGTTATATGTCAAAAACATAGGTACGTATTATATTATAACTATTTTTATTTAATACGAACTTCTCATGGATGCGGAAAAATAACTTGTGCCCTACGGGAATCTAACGGCATATTTCATCCCTTAGCTTTTGCTGCCCTCGCTCACTACGTTCGCTCGTGCAGCAAAAATCTTCGGGATGAAATATGCCTATATCTTCCCTTATGACGCAATATACTATTATTTTCAACAAAAAATAAATCAGCATAAATCTTTCGAAAAGGTTTTTCAAATGTGTCTGTTATTAGCATTGTAGTCCTTTTAGGATTTCTGTTGTATTTGTTTCTATTACATATATCACAATTTGTTATATATTTTTGTATGTCTTGAAGCATAGAAGGCCAGTAATATTTTCTTTTTAATATTTCATATGTCTCTTGAGTTCCTCGGTGATTATTTTTTCCTTCATGATAATTTACGATTTGTTGTTGCTTGTCGTTTTAATCAATCACATAACACATGACTTGACGATTACATCGATAGAATTTAGGAGCCTGATTATTCCTTATTTCCAATAAATAGTTAGAGAATTGTTTATAAGTAATATTCTTCTTCTGGAAAGTAACAGTAATATTTTCCTTTAGGTTCCAAGTATTCGGGGATAAAGGTTGTGCACGCCAAAATCAGGTCACTGAAAATTGTAGATAAAATAAAAACAGCATGGCAACTTTCTGAGCTGCCCAAGTCCATTCAGAGCGAAACGCTCCAACTGTAGATACCTCGCCGCGTTTCGTCTTTAGTATCCCCATTATTATTGACCAGTATTGCTCTATTGGCCTTAACTCTGGACAGTACCATTCTTTTAGAGTAGTGAGCTGTAGCTAGGTCTGGTCAAAATAAAGATTGAGTCTGGTGTTGTCTCAGGAAAGGTAAAAGTCGCTTTTGAAGGCACTCGGTGCTATAAATTTCTTGGTTTATGGTTCCAACGGAAATGAATGTTCTACTCTTGAATCCACAACTGCCGATTGCCTGCTAAACCAGAAACTTTTTTACAAACTTGGACCTCTTTTTTAGTTTACAGTTAAACGGAGCTTCTTGTCGGTTCGCTGTGTAAAAATCATTGTCAGCAATTTGAAGATTTAACTTCTTAGCTAATTCACGTTTGCCACAATTAGGATTCTTAATGTATTCGTGCAAAATTAATTTGCGACGTTCTTGTTCGAGCTTTGACATTATGAGAATAAATTAGGCAATTTGTCAGCAACATTCAGTTGTTATTCCTTAGGTGTCTTACAACAACCTTTTAAAATTTTGTGCGCCCAGGCGAATTTGTTCAATAGTTTCGAATTTTTTTAGCTGACCAGATTTTGGCGGGTACAACCTTTAAGTTCTCGTATTTGTGTATAGTAATTTTCTTCTGTGAATGAAACTTTAATTTGAATAAATTTCTCAATTTTCATTCTAATTATAGATGTAGTATTTTTTTTTAAGATAGACTCAAATTTGCTTATTGTGGGATTGTAATGGTTTTTCACAAATTGGTATAGCTTCTTCAGATTCTCCTTTCGTATGTTGTGTCATGTTAGTTTCGCTATCTTCATCATTTTCAGTATTTAAATCTTTACTAATAATAGTAGTTTGTATTAAATCTTCAAAATCTAATTGATCCGATACAGGGTATCTTCTAACGTTTCATCAATTTCTTGAAGTAATTTTTCTAATTCTTCATCTGGATTCACTGTGCAAGACTCATTATCTTCATTGATTATTGGATTAATTTCTATTCTTGAAAGGGCATCTGCCACTTGATTTTTCTTACCTTATACTTTACTATAAAATCATATTCTTCTAATTTAATTCTCCATCTTATAAGTTTGGAATTGGGTTCTTTTAAATTTTGTAGTCAGGCCAGTGGTTTATGATCCGTATATAATGTAAAATATTTTCCGCAAAGACCGTCTTACCCTCTGACATGCTTTGTAGCCCAAACCATTGCTAGTGACTCTCGTTCTATCGTAGAGTATTTTTGTTCAGATACATTTAATGTGCTACTACCATAAGCAATTGGTCTATCATTTTGACTATAGCGCGCTATTCACATCCGATTATGTACGGCAGATCTATCCGACGGATGGATCCGTTGTAAGCTACACAGGATGGTCAGATGGTCAGTGCTTCGAATTTATCTCTGTTTGGGTACACACAGAAGAAAATTCTCGGCAGTCCGCAGTCGGTCCGTCGTCGTAGTGCGTTGTGTTCTGCAGTGGACAGCCATTATGGATAAATGAAACTTGGCGATCATTGGAGGATTCTTAACAATATTTGAAGAAGACAAGAAAAGGAAAAGACTATGGTCCAAACGGTGGTACTTGGAAAGACGAAAATACTCTCATTGACACGTGCCTATTCTGCACTACTATATTAAATGGGGGACGATGAATCCCTTGTGCGCGCGGCTAGACTAAACAGTGGAGATGGGGAGTTCGAAACATTAAAAGACCCTACAATTAAGGGTAGTTGTAAAAGGAATGGAAATTGTTGAGCGCCACTATGATACTAAAGTCACCCAAAGATCAAAAAAGAGGAAACCCATTATAGAAGATTCCCAAGGGCTTGGAGAAAGGGGGTTGTCGTAGCTGCACCCTGCGCAAGATGGGACTTACCTTGCTACCGAAAATAATTTACCTAACTGCAAAACTCTAAATCTTGTAGGCAGGCTTAACACTTTACACGTAAAACTTTAACAAAACCCTGAAACGCAACGAGGAGCACTGAACAGAAATAACAAGGTCAACTAAATTGACAATGAATTATTTAATGAATCAAAAGACACAAAAATGAATACAAAAAATTACCTACACAAAAGACAGTAAAAAAAACGATGTTACGTTAGTAACAAATCATAAATACAATACTTACTTTACGGGAAGAAGAATTGACGGTGCTACATTTACTTTAAGTTCGGCAAATATATCACAAGTTTAGTCCCTCAATTCCAAACAAAGAATATAGGAAATCACAAATAATAATACATAGACAAATTCAACAAGCAGCACTGAATTTCACACATGCAACACAATACAAAAGTCTTTACTTGAACACAAAAGAAATCGATACTTTACCAAACACCACAAGTACTACAAATAAGCCAGTCAACTGATTTGCGAGGGGCCCTCAATTTTGCAATGTGGACATTAGATCCGCCCAAGGCGAGGTTCACAAACCCTGCACAACATACGACTGGACAAAACAGATAAACTAGATATCGGCTATTACTTTACAAGTTGCACACCAAAACACAAAAATACTAAATACAAAAGGCGGTACTTACTAACTTAAAACAAACTGGACGTTGATGATGGCCTGGCAGCAAGAGGCAAACGTAGGAATTGAATCTGACGTTACAAACACAAACACAAAACGAAGAAAGCAGGAGTAGCATAAAGAGGATAGTTTTTACTTGGCGATATTGATGCTTAAACGATAAGCCAGGGAGTGAAGTGAAACTGGACGAGTTAAGATATTCTGCCTTCTAAAACGGGTGCAAGACGACGATGAATAATCCAAAAGCTATAGGTTTTCAGGATCCCCCAACGAGGAAATTGCATGGGAACGATACTCGACAACTATCATTTAACTTCCACACAACACAATATTTCTCCGGAGTATATGGCTTCCTTTTATGAATCCAACTAAGTCGTTAATTGCAATCCTCCCAGAGGATTGCCGATATAGAAGCCTTCCGGTTTATTTGGACCTAAGCGGCAAACGATAAACTCACACCACGTCTTAGAAGACATCCGATAGGATCGAGATTTTGTCACGCACAGAAGAGGGGAGAGGAAGAAGAATCGAAGGGATGCCATAGAATGGCTGACGCGGCCCAATGTACAGGGGGATTCCTTCGCACCGTACTGAACGACTGAACCAAGATGACATCATGTCTTGATGAAATACGCTTGAATTGGGTCACCTTGTGATTTTGAACAAAGTAATCTTTTACAAAAATGAAACACACTGAAATGACTTTAAAGATTTCGTAGAACTACCAGCAAAGAACGTGCCAATTTAGGCTTAACCTTCCATGTCCTCCAGACTAAACGAATTTAATTGTAGCAGAAATAAAATAATTGCCACAGCTTCTTGGAAACATTATTCCTGAAACTTGTTGGGCTCTATTTAAGACATTAAAAGAAGAATACATGGAGGTAAGTTTTTATTATCGTCTATTTACATTAAAGATAATAATCAGGAAAGTGTGACATTTATGTAGTATGTTTACTTACGAAATGTAATGTAGTCAGAAAGTTCAGTGCTAACATCACAGTTGGGAGTATTTCCAGATGTAATAGTAGCCGAGTGCGTCATATCAGCAGGTAGCAAGTGAGAAATAATAACCGAAGACGGTGTAGAGAGCTTTGGTGTATGCTGGCCATAAGACGGAATCTGTTGTGTTAATGCTGCTTGTGGTGGTGCTGGAACTGCTGCTGGTGCTGATGTCAACGTGAAAGGATTGTTGTAATGGGATGATTGGTGTTGTTGAGGATAATACATATAGTTATAAGTAGGGGTTGGGTAGAGAAAGGGCGGTAAGATTTGAGTTTTCAGAAAGTTTTCCCAATTTTCCGTAATACACAACGTTCGAAGTTAGTTTCTGTGCTATAGTTTTCTGGTTAGCTTCCATATTCGCAAGTTCTTCTGACACACTTTTTCCAAAAGCCTCAAAGGGCGAGCTCGATGTGGGTACAAGGGCAGCACTTGCTACTTCCAAAAATTTGGCTTTTTTCTGAGCGAAGGTGGTCCCTCGACTCGTACATTGTCTACTACATGGCCTGCTACTATCACTCTGTTGAGACGTACAGCTGCTTCTTGGAGTCGCTGGTTCATCATCCTGAAAGATTAAACGAAAATTGCTATTTGTGTAACGTTATTCGTACCATAACATTATTCTACCAAAGTATTGTGAACGAGAATGACATTGGGTTAACGAAATAACATTCTGCATATGCGTATTCTAATTTTTTGTTGCTCCGAAAAACATATTTCCATGCCAGTTTGTTTATTTAAAGATGCTTTCTTTTGTTACAGCTTCCTTCAAGCCCAGAAGAATGGTTGGAAATCGCAGATCAATTTAAAAAATCTCGGAATTTTGAACACTGCCTAGGAGCAATGGATGGGAAACATATCGCTATAAAAAAGCCGGTTAACAATGGTTCCTTCTACTACAATTACAAAGGCTTCCACAGTACTGTTTTATTCGCCATTGTAAATGGCAATTACGAGTTTATTTACGTCCATATTAGAATCAATGGAAGAATCTCGGCCGGAGGTGTTCTGCAAGAAACTGATTTTTTCGACAAAATCGAAAACTGTACTTTACATATACTATCACCCAGTACTCTTGAAAAGTCGGCAGTCAAACTGCCTTGTATTTTTATTGGTGAGATGCATTTCCGTTATCTGAAAATATTATGAAACCTTATTCCCTGACTGGAATCACTCACGACGAAAAATTTTTTAACTATCGTTTATGCAGAGCAAGAAGAGTGGTAGAGAACGTTTTCGGTATATTGTCATCTTGTTTCAGGATATTACTGACCACAATTACACCGACCAATATGAAAAGCGTTGACGCAATTGTATTAGCATGTTGTGCACTTCACAACTTTATAAGAAGAAAATGTTCCAGCTAAATTAATAACCGCGACATTGATCGGAAAAACATCAACGGTAACGACATTGGAAATGGTGATTGGCGCGAAGAACTTCGTCAGTTACACGGTTTACAAAACAGTCGAACTTATTACAGCAATATTGCTAAAAATGTGAGACTAGCGTTTACCGATTATTATAATAATGAAGGGCAAGTCGAATTTCAAGAAAGGATGATACACTGAAATAAATAAATGAGAATATGTATGTATTTTAACTATCGTACGAGTTTGCTTACTAGATGTATTAAAATGATTCAATATATTACATGGAATGATAAAGCTTACCTTTATTTCGGATTGACCATCCTCATCCGCGGAGCCTGAGTCCTGAACACTTGTTGAAGATGTTCCAGGCCGAATCTCTTCTTGCTCTTATGTAAATGACATTAGGTCAAAATACCACCGGGTGGGCTCGTAAACGTCATCAGCAGAAGCTCCGGTTCTTTAAGAACTGGCTACGAATGGACAATAAAACCTGTGAAAAACTACATGGTTTGGTTGAACACAGAATTGAAAGACGGGATACGCAATTCCGTCAGTGTATACCCTCTAAATTTCGTTTAATGGTAACACTACGGTATCTTTCTACAGGGGAGCCATTCCAAAGCCTATCATACAGTATTAGAATTGCAGTTTCTACCATATCTTCGTTTGTTCCAGAAGTTTTAATAGCAATTTATGAAGAATTAAAAGAAACTTACCTAAAAGTAAGTTTTAAGTAAGTACAGAAAGAGCAATGAGATATTAATTTTTGGCATTATTCCAGGTTCCATTAACCCCACAGGAATGGAAAGAAATTGCATCACAATTTTATGATATGTGGAATGTTCCGAATACAATCGGAGCTATGGACGGCAAACATAATTGTATTTAGGGCTCCTAGAAGTGCAGGATCCCACTACTATAATTATAAAGGCAACCACGGCATTGTGCTTTTAGCAATAGTGGATGCAAATTATAAATTTATTTATATTGATGTTGGAACAAATGGCCGTGTCAGCGATGGGGGTAATTTTTGGATATTGAAAAATTGTAATTTAACCCTTTCAGCACTACAGCCGTACAGGTACGATTTTCAATTGCGTCTTAGCCGTACGAGCGACGTACTAATACGTTTTTCAACTCTACTCGCCACTCACTATCGCCGTACGTTTTGAGATCATGCTGGACTCTAATGTGACGACTGACGTACATTTACGTACGGTTTTTACACTCTGAAAAACTGGAGTCGTACACGTACGATTTCTTGATGTCTCCTGATAAACGCGTGACGTACAGGTACGTCTCTAACGGGAGAACGGTTGCCGTACATGTACTTTTGACATTTCCCGCGAATAATTTATAAACAAAGCCAAATCTGAACCAAAAAAATAGCATAATGTAGCGAAAAAACTTAAATAAAAATAATATAAAAATAAAATAAAAGTTTATTCTAAACCAAACAATAGCATAATGTAACGAAAAAACTTAAATAAACATAATATAAAAAATAAAATAAAAGTTTATTCTAAACAAAAAAAATGCATAATGTAACGAGAAAACATAAACATAAACGAAATAAGTAATGAAGTCTTTTTCAATATTTCAGTTTGGTATGGAAATCCTGAAAGCACGGTACCACACATAATGGTACATCACATTCTTTGCACATGTAGCGCACATCCTTTCTTTGACGTTTTCTGAGCCGGGAGTTGCTGCATACATGACACTTTCACTGAGTTTTTTCCTTGCCCTGGAGTTTCCGGTATGAGAGAAGGAAAATGCCTTTGTGACAGTCTCTGCGTTTTTTTTCAAATGGCCAAATTTTTCAAAAATTTGAGAGACCACCGCTAATTTGAATTCCTCGAGAGAAGGTTTCTTCCCTGATTTCACTTGGTACATCACTAACGAATTATAATATGTTAGGTCCATAAGATGGAAAAAAAGTTTTTTGTACCACTTCAATGTCTTACGTGCGTTTTCCACGAAACTGATTTGCATATCTGCCTTATCTATTGCACTCATGTTCTGATTATACTCAAGAACAACATGTGGTTTTTTTTATCGGCTCTCCGGTTTTGTGGTTGGTTTTTCCGGTATTCTTTTCTGCAGCAGTGAAAACGGTAGTGAGCATATGAACAATTCTCCGGTCATACCATTTGACTGCAAGTAATTTGTCCGTGTGTGCGGCTATCCAATTTCCCTTTTCAACATTCCCAAATTGTGGCATACCCTTACGGTTTGAGCGCACAGTGCCGCATCCTCCTGTTTTCCTTTGCAAAAGATAGTCGAAAAGTGTTGGGCTTGTGTACCAATTATCTACATGTAGAATATGATTTTTGTCATAGTAAGGTTCCATCAGATTTTTCACGACATCCCCGCTCACCCCTAAGTTGTCAGTTCGCTCAATATTTGTGCTCTTGCCAGTGTAAACGATATAATCCAGCACATATCCCGTTTCAGCATCGCATATCTCAAAAAGCTTTATGCCGAAACGGTGTCTTTTGGCGGGAATATATTGTTTGAAAGCCAATCTTCCTTTATAGAGTATTAGACTTTCATCTATTGCCAAGTGCTGAAAGGGGTAGAATGCTCCTTTGTATTTCGTTCTCAGTGCGTCTACAATTGGCCGGATTTTTCGTAGAGAGTCTTTTTCATCTAAATTTTCGTTATTCACGAAATGCAGGGCACGCAAAGTTTGCAGAAAAGTGTCACGACTGCAAATTTTGGCAAAAAACGGTGTTTCTGTGAGGGGATTCGTTATCCAGTAATCCGACAATTTTGGCTTTTGAACAATTCCCATAAGTGTGCATAAACCAAACAAAACATACATCTCCGAGATGTTTTTATCCGTCCATGTTTTATATGATGAATATTTTTCTTTCATTGCTGTTCCGAAAATATTGGTCTGCTCCGTGATAATGGACATCAAGTTGTTATCAAAAAAGTGTAGGAAGTAATCAAGTTCGGGCGAATCTTGTAAAAATCCTAGGTTCTCACTTACCCCGGAGTTCGAATTATCAAAATTCATATTAGGAGGAACGAAATTGTCATCAAATCGCCACTGAAACTTCGGATCGGCATTTCTAGCAGTGTTTCCGCTCGTTCCCGGTGTAGCAATGTCCACTTCTTCACTTTCCGTGTCTATTTCTTGCTCCTCAATTTCAATATCCTCAGTTTCGGAATCGCTGGAATATTCAATTTCGCTTGGCAAGTATTCGTCTTCGTCCTCGCTTTCTAGTATGTGCTGAAGCTCTTCGACGGCAATGCCTCTTCTTGAAGTCATGATAATAAACAAGTAGGACGCTCTAGACGTGCACGCACAGACTGCTGTTGTGGTACTGACTATACCGCGCCCCGCGCCGCGACACGGAACTAGTTTAGTTTGTCCCGGCTCCGTTCCAGCTGTAAGCACGTGCTTTCCAGCCGCCGTCTCGAAAGGGTTAATAAATACTAACTTTTTCATTAGGGGTGTATAAAGGATGTGATTTTGCAAATGCTCTAAATATGCACACACTAAATTTACCAGACGAACAGCCACTTCCAGGAATGACAGATCCTCTTCCATTTGTAATCTTAGCTGCTGCTGCTGCTTTTCCCTCACAAGGGCATATAATAAAACCATTTCCGTTTAAAAATATGTCCAAAGAGCAAAGAATTTATAATTATCGAGTAAGCAGGGGTAGACGTGTTTCTGAAAATGCCTTTGGCATACTCGCCAATAGGTTTCGAATATTACTAGCTCCGATGGTAACACAGGCGTGTTGTGCTTTACATAATTTTATAAAGATGGAAATACCGAATGTGGTTGTAAGTGAAGCAGACACTGAACTGACCGATGGTCAAATGTTAAATGGTGCGTGGAGAAATACAGGAGGAAATTTGCCTAGTATTAACATCAGACGTGGATGTTCAAACAATAAAAGTTTAAGAACCCGCGAAGAATTTAAATTATATTTCAATAATCTTGGAAAAGTGTCATGGCAAGACAGTATGATATAGCATTATTTACATTAACTTTATTAATGAATATGATCTAAATATGTATATTGTAAAATAAACCACATATAATTACATCAAAAGACTTTAATTTCGATCATATAAAATAACCTTGGCTAGCATATGTAGTAAGCAAACTATTATTAATTAAACGTGAATTTAGAATACTATCAAAAAAGTATGAAGTTATTAAAGTAAAAGCAACATCGGCCAATGTTGTACATCATTTATACAGGGTTCGTCAGTGAAGCGGGAAAATTTAAAACTCCTGTATCTACATAAGTTTTTATTTGAGCATTAATGTTTTTACAGTTTTCTGTTAAGTTAGACTTGCCATTTTATTATTTTAAATTAACACTTGACAGGTGGGCACCATTACGATCTACGCACTCTTGTAGTCTTACATGAGAAAGCGTTGCATAGTCCGAAGGTGACAGTATGGTGTGCACTTTCATCATCTGGCATTATTGGACCATTATTTTCTCAAGACGATCGAGGAAACGCTACAACCGTTAGTGCAGTTCGTTACACAAACGTGGTCACAACATTTTTGATGTCAGAGGTGGTTCGATTTCCACAGATAGTTTCAGCAAGACGGTGCTACCAGTCATACTGCTTTAAGGGAATTCTTTCCGAACCATATCATATCAAAAAGTGCAGACATTGTTTGGCCGGCTAGATCTCCTGATTTCTCCGCATGCGACTTTTTTCTTTGGGGTTGGCTCAAGAGCAAGGTGTATGTCGAGCGACCAAACGTTACCGGAACTAAAACTAAAAATTCAAGAAGAAGTTGCACGTATTACATCGGAAATGTTACGGCGAGTAATGGAAAATTTTCGAGTAAGACTACAAGAGTGCGTAGATCGTAATGGTGCCCACCTGTCAAGCGTTATTTTTAAAAAATAAAATGGCAAGTCTAACTTAACAGAAAACTGTAAAAACCTTAATGTTAAAATAAAAACTTATGTAGATACAGGAGTTTCAAATTTTCCCGCTTCACTGACGAACCCTGTACATAGTCAGGCAGGATCTGATTTTAATGCAGCTGAAAACACAACTAAACCACTTTTGGCAACCAACATCTTATTAAAAGTTTGTACTTTGAAATATTAGTATCAAAATAATAATTGTTAACCGGCACTAATCGATGAGCTTGAATTACAAGTTAAAAATACATCTTAGTACTTTTGGACCTTATTTTATTACGAAATAAAATTAAACAGTATTATTTACAGGTTATTTCTAGTGATTAAAAAATTAAAAAAACAATTAAACAGTATTTAATTTTCTTCATCTGAATCATCTTCCTGGTGTTCCCGTATGATTTTTAAAATCTGCCACTTATATTTTTTGAATATAGATTTTTATTAAAACTTGCAAGTTCGTGGCCTATAAAATTGCATATGCTTTCCACATATGGTGGAAATTCTGGATTAGCACTTGCAATATTCTGTACTGCTTCAACGATTGCAGTACTTACATCATCCTGTTTCCCCTTTCTCGATGGGGTTTTCGGGATTTGTTTTTTTGATTTACTTGAACTATTTGACAAATTCGATGTCACACTAGCTGCGGGTGACAATACACCTTGCCTACCAACAACATAGTCCCCTTCGATATCTTCTGTGGCATCCTGTTGGTTTTCGTCAAAGGCCTAAAATAGTAAATACAGGACCTTATATGAAGAAATAAAAATTTTCAAAAAACAAACCTGTTCTTCGATTTCTACATCATCTTCAAATATCTGCGGCTTCTTCTGAGGCCTGGGATAAATTAGATCTTCCTTTGTCCTTTTTACAGTAGGGTAACAAAAATTGAAGGTGTTCATGTAACCACCAGGTTGGTTGCTCCACTTCGCCTGTGCCCATCCCACTGTGTAATACTTCTTTCTTACAATTTCTGTGGACATCCATGAACTGAGTTCTCACGTTATTAATTTTTTTCATGATGTCTTCCGTAGGGAAGTTTGTTTTATAAATGTTATTTATTTCAATTTGGATTTATTCCAAAGCTTTATACCTTAAGGCTTTGTTGTGATAATTTGGCGAAGTAACCTAAAATTTAAAGCTAATTAATTACAAGATGATTAACTAACTACCTTATTTAAATTCTAACCTTGTATAAAGTTGGTTGTAATTCGTATAGCATAATTAAAGTTTTGGTAGCTTCATGGCCCCATTTTTTATTATTTGCTGGTGGCATAATTACAAATTAACCACAAATATTCACGTTCACGTGTTACCACTTGGTAGGTTATGGTGTTCTGTGGGTTATGTTGAAGTTTTATTGTATACATGTCAGCAATTGGCACTGCCGGAAACCGCGTTAGTGCGCAGGTCTAGTATGAAACTTGGACGAAAAAATAGGTTCGGATCTAGTTTGTAACTTATTTCTAGACGCTTTTAGTACGGAAACTTGGATGTAATTTTTCCGATTCACATTATCCAAGTTTCTTCAAGAATATCTAGTTTATAAACTTGTCAAAGTTTCTAGCTGGAAAAAGTATAATGTGAAACACAGACATTGAGTCATGGATTTAGTAATTTTAGCAAAATCCTTTTGAATTTCCTGTAATATCTAACAATCGTAGGAATGATTTTATTTCTTTGTTAGTTTTTGGTATAGGAAAATTCCTTATGCATTCTGTTTTCTTTGGTTTAGCTTTTATTCCCTCAAGTGTTATCACGTGTCCAAAATATTCCAGATCTTTCTTTAAAAATTGACCTTTTCTAATTGTATGTTTACATTAGATTGTCTGTATTATTCAAATATCATTTTTAATTTTGTCATGTGTTATAGGGATGATGAATATATTATTACATCATCTAAGTATACCACCCATTGATCGGTAGTTAGTCCTTGTACAATGTTATTCATCAGCCTTTGGAATGTGGCTGGGGCATTCTTCAATCCAAACGGCATTCTTTTAATTGAAAATATCCTTCCTCTGTGGAAAAGGCGTTTTTTCCTTATCCTCTGATTCTAATTCTATTTCATGAAATCCTGATGCAAGATCTAAGGAACTAAAGTATGTTGCTTTTCTTAATTTATTCATAATGTCTTCGATGTTTGGTAAAGGATGTTTGTCTTCAATTGTTTGTTCATTGAGACGCCTATAGTCTATTACTATCCTCCACTTTTGTCTTAGGTAGCATCTTGTTCCTTAGGTACTATCCAAATAGGAAAATTATAGGGTGATTCGCTTGGTTCTATTATCTTTTGTTCTAGCATTTCATTGATTTGTTTCTTCACTTCATTCCGTTGCGCATATGGATATCTGTATGTTTTTGTAAATATCGAATCATTAGTTTTTGTTCTTATATGATGTTTCACTTTATTATTAGAGGTCAATGGTAAATCTGGGCGATGAAATATCTCCTTATACTCATAGCATAAATTTGTAAGAAGTGTTTTCTCCTGTTCATTTAGGTGATTTATTCTTAAATTATCGCATACATTTTTATTTAAAATTTTAATGAAAACCTTTGGATTTGAAATTGAATCTTCATTATCCCCATAAGTATTTATACAGGGTGGCCCACTGAAAACAGTAAACGCAAGTTTTGGCCACTTAACATCAATTTTGCGAAAAAGCTCGAACACGTCAATTTTAGTATCAAGGGGGGCATCTGAATTGATTAGTATTATTTACAGAACTTCAACCCTAAGATAAGGGTGAATTGGATCCCAAAAATTTTAAATAGAAAGGGGTGTCAAACGTTACACAATTCTAAAAGCCTTTCGATTCTCTTTTCAACAGTCTTTTTATTTTTCAAATCCGATCATTAATTCCAGAAAAAAATTCATTTAAATTTTGATCTAGGAGGCTTAAACAGTTGAACGTAGCATACAAAAGCACTTTATCTGACAAGTTGTTTGTAGTAAGCAAGTACTTTGTGAGTTTGTCAGCATTTAAATTGATAATGTTAAGTGGCTAAAACTTGCGTTTACTGTTTTCAGTGGGCCACTGTGTATGTTCCAATTCAGCAGGTTCCTTTATCTGTAATTTTATTTCTTTATTATTACAATTTAATGCAGTTGTAGTAAAATAATGATTGTTTACATGTATTATGGCTTCCGGGATGGTTATGGGTCCTAAGTATTTTCTTGGACAAATATAATAATAATAAATGCCTTTATTAATTAAGTAATTTGATTAAACAAACAATGAATAAGTAAAAGAAAATAAGGAGGCGTAGTTCGGCACAGCAAGTAATACTAGCGGGTTTTCCACTTAACCCCCAATCAAAACAACCAAAAAAACATTGATAAAAGAAATTACAATGGATTGTTAATATACAGTGAACATGTTTATGCGCAAAAATAAAAACTTAAATTAGATATTCATTAAATATTGAGTCGGCCTGTTACGAAACCCGGAAAAAGACCAATAATTGAATTCAAGAAGTAATGCATTATATGTTGAAGCAATACAATATGAAAATGATAGTTTACCAAATTCAGAATGAAGCAGAGGTATATTTAGTTTGTCCCTAAATCTTAAATTCCAATTATGTATGTCCGTACGAAAGGTAATTAAATTATACAGTGCGAAGGCCGGCTGTGGAATACTCTGAGTAAAATGTTTTCGGTTCATCTGAGGTCGAAATTCTCGCACACGTAAATCTTAGTTTTTAATGGCGCAGCTTTTTTACATTAAAATGCAATGACGTCATCATATTATTTTAAATAGCAACTCCTACTTTTTCTTGCAAATTCTGGTTCTCCTGGAAATTCTACATAAGGTAGTATGAAATTTACGGATCTGACGTGATATTTTAATAAGACTATGAGCGTTTTAAATTATTAAGTTTCAAAACAACCATTCACAATTGTTAAGACATTTTTACTGATTTAATCAAAATAAAACGATATTGGAACTCAATAAACATAACAAAAATTATTAAATTAAGTGTTCAAATTGGGATCCATTAACTTCTTGACATAAAGCAAGTCGATAAATGAACTCATTTCTAACATTTTGAAGCATCTCTGGCGTAATCGCTCTGATTTCATTTCTAATTATTTCCTTCAAGGTATTAATAGAATTTGGTCGGTTAAAATACATCTTACTCTTCAGGTAACCCCCTAGGAAAAAATCTAGGGGTGTAAGATCAGGTGATCGTGCTGGCCACTCAATTGCCCCACGCCTCGCAATCCATCAATCTGGAAACACTGTATTTAAATACTCCCGAACAGCAACACTATAATGAGGAAGTGCTCCATCTTGCTGGTACCATAAAGTATACCCTTGTACGGGTGATATTTGTATTTGTTCAAGTTCTTGACAACAGAAGACTGACTGACATTATTATTAGTAGCTAGTGTTCTTGTAGTGCTGTGAGGGTTTTCTTGCACTTCTAAGAAAATATTTAATTGAACTTCGGCTGGAACATTTACGTGGTGTCGGGAATCGTTTCTAACATAGCCCTTTTCGGAAAACCTTTTTTCAATTTTACTTAGAGTGGACTGCGTAATAGGATATTGATCAGGATACGTAATTTTAAATAAAGTGCTGACTTCATTCTGTGTACGGTATTTATCCTCACATCCCCTCATAATTAAAATTTCAATTCTTTGCTTTTCTGTTAAATAGTGACCCATTTTTTATTAACTACACAAGATTAATTGACAAAAATAAAGAAATGCAGAATCGGCTTTCTGTGACAATTGTGTTAAATTCGGACCGATTTTGTTTTTGAGAATAAAAGGTACTAAATGTGATTTTATTCATTTTATTTCTCATTTCCAGTTTTGTAAACTTTAAGTGATCATAATTTTGTCAAATAGCAATTAAATGTCAAACAATACATGCAGAATTTCCAGGAGAACCAGAATTTGCAACAAAAAGTACGATTCACTTGTGGTACACTATTGATAAAAAAGTTATTCATTTTATTACAATCAGCTAAATGAGGTGGAACGTCGAAGTTAATATTCTTTTTTGACAAATTCAACTGACTTAAACTTTTCCAAAATAATTTGGCGTTTGTGTTGAAATTTGAACTGTAATAAGCCTTCTTTTCACGTCTAGTGGCTGAGTTTGTCAAATTCCTAAGCTGTTTATAGCAGTTCCAGTGCACTGGATTTTTAGTTATTGTAAATTTATCTAAAGCTCGATCACGAGTATGCATCATATCCTTTATGGTATCAGTCAACCATGGTGCAGCAGGTTTAGTAAACCTTGAATTAACGTGTGGTGCATGAATATCAAGTGGAATAGTTATATTGTCAACTAAAAAATTTACTTTATCCTCTACATCAGCAATATCATAAATATTACCAAAGTGTTGATAATTGAGGTACTTAAGATTTCAATAAGTACGAATGGAGGGCTTAGGTTTGAGACAGATTAAACTAATGGAATAAGAAGTTAAATGATGGTCCGAAACATCATGCACACTCGTAACATTCACATCAGAAATAATATCAATACGAGGGATGCTCGGTTAATAGTTAGTAGCAGGCCATGGAAGCTCAATTGGCTCGAAACAATTGCAACAATTGAATGTGGCATTAGTTGACATTCGTTACCCACAATTGTCAAACGTTCCGATTTCCTTGTGAAGCGTAGTTAATTTTGTAAGTTAAGCAGTTGTACATTTTTAATTCAGTTAAAATGAGCATTCCGCGAACTGCCTTTAGAGCTATGATTTTCTATAACTATAAAAGACAGTTAGGATACCAGCAAAGCCATGAAAATTTGACAGCAGCTTTTGGCGATGCTGTCCCTTCATTATCCGCTGTTAGCCGAGGGCGAGAGCTGCAAGAAGACGAAGCAAGACTTGGAAGACCTGCGGAAGCTGCCTGTTCAGAAAATGTTGATCGTGTGGCAAACTTGATTCAGTCCAATCGAAATATTACTTATAGGGAGATTCAGGAGGAAGTGCAGATTGCATCCTCGGCGGTGAATACCATTTTGCATAAACATCTTGGGGTAAGAAAGCTAGAAAGCCGTTGGATTTGCTCTCAGAAAGTCAAAAACAGGATCGAGTAGACTGGTATATATTTATGTTGCAAAAATTTGACGGAGCTTCCAAGCAAGTGGCATACATTGTAACAGGTGACGAATCTTGGGTATACAGTTACGACCCTGTAACTAAACAGCAGTCTAGTGTTTGGGTATTCGAAGATGAAGACTTGCCCACAAAAGTAATTCGTGGCAGAAGCGTCAATAAGAAAATGATTGCTGTTTTTTTTTTCGCCGAAGTGGTCCTGTTGCTGTTATTCCACTTGAAGATCGCAGAACTGTTAATTCTGAATGGTACTGCGAAGTGGCTTTACCACAGATGTTTGCAAAATTACAGACAGGTCGCCAAAGGACCGATTTGCGTAACATCTTAGTCCATCATGACAACGCATCCTCCCACACTGCTGCCAGAACATTGGATTTTTTGAAAGATTCGGGATTTCAATTGGTAACTCATCCTCCGTATAGCCCAGATCTGACGCCGTGCGACTTTTTTTTTGCTTCCAACTGTTAAAAAAATGATGCGAGGTAAAAGATTTTTCAGCGCAGATGCAGCAGTTACAGAATTTCAGAGGACCTTTCAGAAAATGAATTTTCCGAATGTTTTAAAAAGTGGTTTCAAAGAATGCACAAGTGTATTAGTCTGAATGGAGAATATTTTGAAAAACAATAAAGATTTTTTGTTAAAAAATGCAACGGTCTTTTAATAACTAACAATTTTCAGCGCAACCCTCGTATTAAATACAATAATTAAATCAATTAAAGAGAAAGAGAATTGTGTAATACGGGTAGGTTCGTTTATTACCTGCTTCAGGCCAAGACTATCGAGGAACTCATGTAAATATGAAGTTGCTGCACTTACAGTATCCAACGTATTTATATTAAAATCTCCAAAACAGAAAACTTATGTATTACCAGGGACCACTGTTGATAAAGTTTCAAGCAACTCCGAATGCATATTTACGATTTTCAAAGGCTATTTGTAACCAGAGCTGCTCGATGTCATCTCCAGTATCTAAAACGTTGCAAATAAGAAAGTTTTTAATACAAAAAGCTACGCCACCGCCTCTAGTTTGCCTATCTTTACGGAAGATTTTATAGCCATCAATAAAAATATTATCATTTGAGATATCCGCATTCAACCAGCTTTCGGTACAGGCCACAACATCAAACTGATTAATTTTAACATACTCTCCGAAATTTTGAAATTTATTTATCAAAATCGTACATTCAAGTGTGCACATTTTAGAGTTTCGTACATTTGATATAAGTAACGTTAAACTAACAAAAATAAATGAATCGTTTATTTCTAAAAGGACCTAAGTCACTTTACTGTAGTTTTTAGAAAAGTGATAAAAATTGTTTAATTCTGAATAGGTTTATGTTTTTTGTTTTTTCGATGTAGTAATTAATATACCTAGCAACCATGTATTTTTTATTAAGTATTAATTGATATAAATTGATACAATAGAAACAACAGGATTCAAGGATAAAGATGTAGGACTTAGGTCCTTTTAACAATAAAAATGCAATTTTAAATATTTTCCCATATTCGTATCTTTATTTATTATGAATGTGAAAAATTACATATACCAATACATCTTTAGTTCAAACTAATTTTTATTTCTTCCTTTCTTAGTTTCCCAGTTATCCGATTATTAATATATTACAAGAAAACAGCAAACCCATGCACACAGTTAAATAGAAGTACTTTTTTTGTTGGTCTTTGATTTCAATATAAATCATGTTGTTGTGGTTATGAGTATGCGTACATAGGTGCCGATTAATGTTTTTCACTAGAATATTTGTATTGCAAGCATTGCATATATGATTTGTATTTTCGATTGGTGCATTAACACGAAACATTTTTAAATAATACCTTGATAAAAGCATTTGTATTCTTCCGGGACCCACCTGATTAAAAGTTTCAGATGTTCTATTTTTGTTTCAAGAATGGGGATTTTATCTCCTATGTTGGCTTTCTCTGTTGGCATTGTCAAATTACAGGTTTTATTTGGCATGGCAAGTTTGAAATGATGCTGGACAAAGCTATTTATGTATTCTGAAGCCAATATATGTCCATACAACTTCTTCTCATGTATAATGTGGTGCATCTTTGAAATCGAAAAGCTCACTTTTTCATTTCTGGGGAGTCTTTGGGATTCGTTCGAAATACATGTTTTTTTATAATACTTTGGCCACCAATCTTTCCAGTTTACAATGTCAGCAGTGGAAATTTCTTTAACAGTAAATTTGTTATTTTTGCTGGATTTTATTATTATCTTAGTAAAGTCATGAACAGCGTAGATTCTATAAAATTTCTTTAAGGATCTTGTTTTTACGCTGGATTTTCTTTTGACTTGTAATAAAACGCTGGTACTAATTTTAACTAAACTTTATTTCGGTTCACTAATCACTAGATTACTACCGCACCCAGTCGTGGACTTCACCCAAGTGGCGTCACCACACCGGCCACGAAAATGCCCAGCTACACAAATACAGAGATGCCACCCTGTAAATACCAAAGGGCGCGAAATACAAATTATGCGCACTCAAATAATTATAAACAAGTAATATACGCAATAACATGCCCCCGGCCTTGAAAGGACCGACTTTCAAAATAGTTGGACAATTTCGCAGTTTATACAACAAAAAATATACATACATATATAGAATGAAGTGTGAGGTGTGAGTACAATAAATGAATGAATTAATACGCACATATAAAATACACAAACATATAAATGAAACGACGTCTAAACATATCGCCTAGATAACAAAACAAAAAAAAAAAACAATGGTTTGTATATGAAAATGTCAAATCAGTTCTCATTCGGGTATGGGAAATGCACATACCTTTGTCACGCAACGCTTAAGCTCCCTTTCACGAGTTTTAACCGTCACAACCCTCACTATACCATCACTACCGTGATGCACCTCAATAATTTTGCCCAAGGCCCATTTCATGGGCGGCGCATTGTTCTCCTTTAACAAAACTATTTCGCCAACCTTTAAATTTGACAGACATTTCTTCCACTTCACCCTCTGCTGAAGTTCGGATATGTACTCCTTGGACCACCTAGGCCAAAAGTGTTGCAGCAGCTGCTGTACCTTCTGGGAGTTGGCAAGGCGATTTTCCGGTATCTTAGTAACATCGGTATCAGGGAAGGATGTTAAAGGCTTCCGGATAAGAAAGTGGGCTGGTGTGAGAGGGGAAAGGTCACTAGAGTCGGAACTTAGAGGACACAAGGGACGGGAGTTTAGAACGGCCTCTATTTGTACAAGTACAGTGTAAGTTTCCTCAAATGTTAGCACCGAATTACCTATAACCCTCTTTAAATGGTGCTTTACCGACTTTACCCCTGCTTCCCATAATCCCCCGAAATGAGGCGAATGAGCTGGTATGAAATTCCAACTAACGCCCTCATTTGCGAAGGATTCCATTAATTCGCGCTCATGTACATTTAAAAATTTTCCTAAATTTTCCAACTCAGACTTGGCCCCTATGAAATTGGTACCATTATCACTGTAAATATGGGTAGTTGCACCGCCGAGCTCCTATAATTCGCCCTTGGCTACCGATGGTGAATTCGTGGGTTTCTAATTGCTCTTCTTAACTGCTGGAAACCAATTCGCCACCCGTGGATAGCACGTGTTTTCTGCCCCTTTGTTTCTTCGAGACGCGTTTTCTTCCAATATTACGCTTTTATTTTGAGAATCCGGCTCGAAGGACCATGTTTTTACGCTGGATTTCTTTTCTTGACTTGTAATAAAACGCTGGTACTAATTTTAACTAAACTTTATTTCGGTTCACTAATCACTAGATTACTACCGCACCCAGCCGTGGTCTTCACCCAAGTGGCGTCACCACACCGGCCACGGAAATGCCCAGCTACACAAATACAGAGATGCCACCCTGTAAATACCAAAGGGCGCGAAATACAAATTATGCGCACTCAAATAAGACGCATTATAAACAAGTAATATACGCAATAACATGGTTTACAATGTCAGCAGTGGAAATTTCTTTAACAGTAAATTTGTTATTTTTGCTGGATTTTATTATTATCTTAGTAAAGTCATGAACAGCGTAGATTCTATAAAATTTCTTTAATGATCTTTTATAACCCCAAAGTCCCTATCACAAGCTAAAAACGAATGCCCACGTATTGAATAAAATTGCTGAACCTTACTAAATCGGCCAATATCAACTAGACCCGTACACATTCTTACCATCGTATGGTTCTTGTTTTGTCCAGGGCAGTTATCTGAAAATAATCTTAGTTCCTTTACGTCAGGGTGGACATAATTTGTTATGTAATCCATTATGAAGGTGCACACTTCGTTGGGCCCTTTACTGGCAATGCCCTCGTGGTAAATATAAAAATATGCTTTCCCTGTCTTTAAATCATGGATACAGAAAACACTAATACTCAGTTGACTCAAATAAAAAAGGTCTTGCACAGGAACTTCTGGTAACTGCAAATTCTGCATAAAATCAAAGCCAACTGCAGCAATGTCATTTCTCTGTTGAATTTCTTCAGTAGTGTTACGCAGAAAAGTGTAGAATTTTTTCGCCCTTCGTTTGTGAACAATCATTTCAGCAACAGCAGCTCTTTTTGCTGCTTCGCCTAATGAAGGGCTCTCTATTTTTAGGGACAAATCTTCACACTGACTGCAAGTGTCGATTTGTGGGCGCCCAAAATGCAAATTAAAGTTTTCACGAAGAAATTTTATGTAGTAGCTATATTTGACTGTAGATTCTGGGCGTTTTTCTTTATACATGTCGTACATTATTTTGACGTTCAGCTTTGAATTTAAATAGTAATATTCCTTGCCAGAATAGTGAGTTTCATTTACAGGAAAAGACGCTATATGTTCTCGAATCATTATATTATCTGTTTCTGGTACAGCATTTGATTTCAAAGATTTTCCTCGCATATCCTGGGGAGTTACATTGTTTACTAACAAAGTCTTCAACCTCTTCAGTCGTTTAATGGTAATAGCATGTAAATTTAGAAAAGCCGTTTGACATACTTTTGTTCTGGTTGTTTCCTTCAAAATGTAGTGGGTAAACGAGTTTTGCCTAAGTCTTCCATCTTCTTTACGTTTTCTGTGTCTTGCAATGTTATTAACTTCAATAAAACCTTGTAAGTAAATGTCCTGTTTATCCTTAGTTTCAATACAGTGAAATTTGTTGAAAATATTAGTTTTTTCGGCTTCTGTGAGATTAACAAAGCTTTTCAGCCGACATCTATAAAAACAGAACAGGAACATATCAGCTAGCCTTTTAGAATCATTATACGCTATTAAATATAACTTACCGGCAATCTTATCCAATAGTTTTAGCAGGTACAATCTTTCCGACATGGTTCTTGTGCTCCTTTCCCTTAACTTTCGCCTTTTTTATAGAATTTCGTGGATAGCTGTCATCATTTCTTACTCCCCTACGTCGTTTCCCGGGTGCTGCTTTTTCAACCTCTCCTTCAATATCACTTTCACCTTCAGTGCTTTCACGTAACACATTTGCTGGACCTTCGTTCTCCATAATACTGTTAAATACACTTCTGTATTACAAAACGAAATTCTCCTGAACAAATCTCTTTCTGACAAGAACAGCTACTGTCAAAATAAGTTTATAACCTAAAACAACTTATGTGCAGACAGTGCTGCTATCTGCGCTGGTGATTCTAAAAGGAACTAAGTCCATGGACTTAGGTCCTTCTTACACTAAATGTATTGCAAGTTAGTATATAAAATTACAGCTGATTGTCGGACTTAATTCCTTTTAGCACCAAACGATGGGGAATGGTAAAATTAATATTTAAACACTAAATCTCAAAATCACCAAAAATGTGACTTAGGCTCTTTTAGGTATAAACGATTCAAAAATATTGCAAAAGAGGTGTTCACTGATACAACTTAAAAAAAGAAACAAAAAAAGAAAAATGCTTTTTGGTAACGAAAATAGAAAAATTATCAGAAAATTATCTGCTTGTGGTAAATATTTTGGTAACAAATATACATATACATTTGAAAAGAAATATAACTTAATTTCCAACAACAATAGATTGGCATTCTGATACACTGGAAACAGAAACAATTTTATTTGCAACTTTGACCTTAATCACATCACCCACTGACCACACATTACGAAAACCAAATACATTAACAGCATGCTTGAACACTAAGAATATGTTCTTAGTTAAATCGTCCTTTATACTGATTTTCTACCCGGAATTTTTTTTTCGATCCTTCATCAATAGGCTTCGATGTTTATAGCTAGTAAATTTGACAATGACGGGACGGTTTTTTCCTTCTTGATAGGGCCCTAAACGATGACATCTGTCTGTGAAGCCTGGTGTGATGATAATATCAGCTTTATCCTTACAAAGTTGAACAATTTTCACTTCTAGGTTTTCATCCTTGTCTTCCGTCAGCCCAAACATACGTAAATTGTTGCGTCTCGTATATTGTTCCAAGTTATCTATTTTTTCTTCATATTTCTTACCCATTTCACCAACCTTTTTCTCTAAATTCTTAAATGCTCTTTTAAATTTTTAAATACCGTCAAACGGGGATATATGGAACGATTTTTTCATATATTTTGCAATAACTTTTAAAACCGTAATAAATATTTAAATGTAATTTTTGGAATAGTTGCAGGTTTACCTTTAGAGGCAATTTCCTTAATATTTTTTTTTATAATTTTGCGAAATAGGTATTTATGTAATAAGTGTGTAAAGTTAAGTATTGTGGTAAAGTCAAATAAGTAAAATCGTAAAAATATTAACGCTAAAACAAATTAAACCTAATTCAAGTAACAGCAAATTCTTATTAAAACTATAAGTTAATGTGACCTCAAACGATTCAGATATCTAGAAGCACGAGGCAAGGTCATTTTCTCTGTCAGGTGAAACGGTAAGAGACAACGACGGATGAAAGATGACATCAGGAACGTGCTTTTTAAACAGTTTCACACGATTAGAGAAATGCTGACTGAGGCATTCTTGAAAAACGCTGACGCGCTAGAATGTGTAAAACAAAGAATTATTATTGTCAGAGAATTTAGGTAGGGATCGAATATCTCGATATATAGCTCAGTTTACAGCCCAAAAAGGCAGAGAGTGTTAGATGTCATTCCAACCAGAGAGGGTCTGATCTATATACCGCGAGAGTCGATACCCCATATAATAATGTTTGTAATCACGTAAGTTTAAAATATTTAAGTGAAATCGGCAAGTTGTGAGTGCGGACAAACGGAAATGTAATTTAACCTTTTGTTGTAAATTGTAATAAATTAGGCGGACTTTAAATAAATATAAATAATTTAAATTCGGGTTGAACATAATTGTCCTGATTTGAAGAATGTAGATAATTTGATGTGGTCTTAATTATAACGAATTTATTTGTTGTAATAAGAATTGATATTGAAGATATAAATGTTTGTTGAAATGTTACAGTAATAAACAAATGTTGGTTGAATGAGCATTTTATTATAAATATCTCGCATAAGCCAAGCGGAATTAACAACTCATGTAGGGTCGAGTTCTACCGAATTATTAGAATATTTATGTCAGCCCTTAAGGTTCCTGAGCTACATTGAATAAGAGCTGTTACACATGGGACCGATGGTCGGTCCTGATCATCCGCGGGGGCCATTGGTTTAACGAGACATTTCACATGTACAGCGCATCATCAGTCCGTAGATTGGTCCGCCGGGGCGTACGGTGACAGAACATGTAAATTCTTTTTTGCAGCTTTTTGTTTGTCAAGGACAACTAGATAGGGCTTAAACGTTAAAAAAAGAATAATAAAATACGCTTTTCGACATTTCTTATGTAAATAATGGAAATATCTCGAACAAACTATATATTTTTGAAAAGAAAAAAAATACTCTTTTTAACCACTTCATTGCCTACTATGACTTCCATATAAAAAAATACAACTTTATGCTATAAATGAGAAACAAATGAATAAATTTAAAATCTGATTAAACCAGTAGATTCTCCTTAAAAAAGTGCCTTAATAATGTCGAAACGGTAATTTGCTATTGTTAAAAACAAGGGAGTTATGAGGATATCAAAAAAAGTCGAAAAAGTCAATTTTGGGCTCTAACTCAAAAACAAAAGAAGATAGCCAATTTCTGTTTTCACCATTAAACATATCTCGAAAAAAGAGATCGAGACTTGGCCACTCGTTTTCCTCTATCTCTTTTGGTTACCGAGATGCCCTATTAAAACATCCAATTATGCCCACCCTGTACATATGCGGCATAATACATGTATCCTGTCGGCCCAATCGCGTGCGACAGGCAGTGTTGTATTGTAGTCAGTTAAGACATCAACGTTGGCGAATAACGGGTTACGAATAGACACCGAAATTTTAATAACTCTAATTGAAGAAAATAGGTGTATTTGGGACACGTCAAATGAAGATTACAAAGATCGTGACATGAAAAATAAGGCGTTTGAGGCTGTGACTGCTGTAGTGGTCCCGAATTACGACAACATGACAGAAGCCAAAAAGTGGGAAGCGGGTAAGTAGGTATAACAATTTGTTGTTAATAGTAGGTTTATTACAATTCAATTACATTGTTGTATACATTTTTTATTCATTTTCTAACGTACATTAATTCTATATGTAATGTATCTTTATATTTTTGAGTCTTGCCAAGAAACTTTTCCAGTTGGGCTAATAAAATAATTAGCAAATTCATCTCGTACGGAGAAACCTTGCCTATTTAACAGTGGTGTTGCATTATGTTCAATATTGGAAACGCCTCTCATTGACAGGGTGTGTTGAAATTTGTAACCATCTCTTGAACATACATAATTGTGCAACACACAGCATGCTTTAATAATTTTGTTGCAAAGGCGAAGAGAAACATTAAGGGGTCTGTGGAAAATACGCCACTTGTTGGTTAAAAGGCCAAAGGCACATTCAATAAATCGTCTTGCTCGTGTAAGCCTATAATTTAAAAAAAAATTTTTATAATTGAGATTTTTCCTCGCATATGCGCGCATTAAATTTGGAAACAATGGAAACGCATCATCCCCAACAATTACAAAAGGTAGCGGCTTAGTACTTCCTGGAAGCGGCGTATCTTCTGGGATATGCATCGAGTTTTGTTGCACATTTTTCAAAAAACTTCTCGACCGCAACTCTGTTGAAACCCATTAGGCGCGCTATCGATGTGGGCTCAGGAGTTCGGAGACTAATATTGTACTTCTTTTAAAAAACACTGTATCCAGTCCTTGCCTGCCATTTTCGAATTTCTGTTAAATCTGTGAGGTATGTTGTTCTGCTCTGCATAGTCAAAGGATAACCTTCCAAGTTGAACTCTGGTAAGGCCAAATGCTCTTCTGTCGATTTCTTTTATGTATTTTGCAAGAGCCTCATTTTGATTGACACTAAAAGTATTGCGGTATCTACCACAGTGTTCCTGGGATTTCAGTGTTTTCTGGGATTTCATAAAGTGAAGCAGCACTATTGCAAGATTCACCCCCATCTATTGCATCTAAGGCTGCAATTAAGTTTACTTCATTCCAACTTCGCCTATCGGTCTTTCTGATATATTTTTGGGGCATACTATATACAAAAAGAAATTAACTTAGCTAAAACATTCGTCTACGGGTAAGATGACGACCGTACGGGTAAGACGACGAACTTCGTCAACTTACCCGCACCATCTTACCCGTTAAGGTTATGTTTCAAGTCGGCAACAATATTTCAACTACAAATATGATATCAACAAAAGTTGTACTTGCATACATTGAAGTACATCTATTACTAGTAATTTAACACAATTGAATGTCAACATACATACCTTGAACAATTCAAACAAAAAAAAAACCTTATTCGGCACTATCACAATTTTATAAGAACTAAGCGGGAAACAAACACATGTGTTTAATACACAAACAGTTATTAGTGAGTTAAATTAGCTAGCTTTGGTAAGATGGCAGCACAATGCAAAAAATTTAAATTATCGTTTTTTTGTAAGATACTATCCGTTCGTTATCTTACCCGCTTCGTCAACTTACCCGACCTTCCCCTACTACTGCTTTCATCTATTTTTTCTTCACCTTGATTTTTTTGGTTGACGTTGATGCCACTGCCAAGTCGGGAACATTTACAGCTTCATTACCTTCAGAATTGGTTAATTTCTTTTTTTCGTTATTGTAACGTTCAAGTCTCAATAAATCAAAACGCTCTTTAGGATACTTATTCCTATTTACAGGATATATTCCAGTGTTTATAAAACCAGACTGAATTACAGTTGGTGTAAGTGCTTTATTCCGTATGGAGGAAAGCAGATCGACAAATTCGGATTTTGTAAGACTCCGTTGATTTTCTCGCTGTCAAATAGTTAAAGCTTGTTCCCATGCACATTTTAATGGTCTAAAAGCACATCTATCCAGTGGTTGTAGTAGGTCTGTCGTATGAGACGGAAGCTTTATGATCGTAATATTTTCATCTATTGCTTTTTCAGTGGTAACGGAACTCAAATGAGTAACATGTCCGTCAAGTACGAGTATTAGTGGACGTTCCTTGACGAATTGGCAAAATCTAACAAAATATTCTTGAAAGATTTCGGTTGTAATAAAACCTTTATTAGATACTGCGTAAAAAGTTCCTTTTAAATCATTGTCACCCTTCCATGCTGTCCATAGTCTAGCTGCATTGTATATAATTAATGGAGGCAATGTTACTCCGGCAGCAGAACAACACGCTAATGCAGTAATATTTTCCTTCCCCGACCCCTGAGGGCTTTTTGCCCTCTACCAACTATGCCTTTAAGTTTTGTTGGATCAAGATTAATCCCAGTCTCGTCCAAATTCCAAATTTTTGCGGGAGCATTTGCAATTCCTAATTCGTTACAAGTACTTTCAAGAATATCATAGAACTCGTATACCAAAAAAGTATCTAAAGTATTTTTTCGACGACTTATCTAAACGGCTCTAGCTTCCGTAGATTTAAATTTTGCCCCTTACAAAATCCGAGAAAGCAGTCATTGCCAGACCGGTTATCTTTAAACGCAGTGTTTAAATGATTGCTCTCTACAAATTCTTTTACTATATCGAGAACTTCCCTTTTTGATAAAGAATGTCCCCACTTAGCCATCGTCTTTAAATTGTTTCCTAAAGTGGTTTCCTGTTCTTGTGTCAATGCAGTTTTCATACCTCTTCTAGTAGGCGGCCCTTTAGAAATGTAACGTGACAAATACGATTTATCAATATGAAGTCTCTTTGCTGCTTCCCTTAATCGCATTCCCTCATTTATATGTTTTATGGCTTCTTTCATTTGTTCTTCACTATACCTCGGCCCTTTTTTCTTGTATACTCCCATTTTTTATGTGATCACAAGCTGGAATAAATATTCTACGTAATAGTAAATAAAATCAGAATAAGCCGCAATTTGGCTGTAAAATCAAAAGCACCATCTCAGTTTTACCCCAAATTGCGCCTTATTCTTACCTCATTTGGCTTCGTGTTAATATCTGCCCAAGCAATAAATTGTTTGCAATATGCTTTTGATCATAAAATCGCCGCTAAAGAGATGTATAGTTTCCATCAAAACAATAATTTAGCAGGTAAAAATATATACGCACCTATATAATATTACAAACAAACACTACTAAAATTGGAGGTCAAGTTTCAACATGATGCGGTTGAAGGCTGTTTTTTGGCTACGTTCAGTGATTGAGTTGGCTGGATTCAACCTAACTTCACATTGAAAGGTCACTTGAACTACCCGTCACTAAATCGCGGAAAATTTAAATTGCGAACGGTAGTTATCAGCCTGTCTCATGTTTGCCCCAATTTTTGGGTGTCTCACATTTACCCCAAGTGACCCTAGTGGCAAAAAAATTTTGCATTCCCTGATGTGCGACACAGATTGGGACAAAACCAAATTCAAAGCATGAGCGCAACAATGAATAAAAATAGCTTGTGGAAATATGTCTCTGACTTTTTTTTGAGTTCCATTTAACTCCCCTGCCATAACAGCAGCTCCATCATAGGTCTGGGCAATGGGCTTACTTCCGCAATTTAGATTAGCCAGAGTATCTTGGACTACTTTGACAAGTGCGTTTGCAGAACGGTCAGCACTTACATAAAAAAAGAATAAAAAACGCTCAATTGGTTCTCCAGTGTTTGTAACATATATCAACACTGTCGAGAGCTGCGACTTATGAGCCATATCGGAAGTTTCATCGAGCATAATGGAAATAAACGGCGTTTCTTCAATTTCTTTCTTAATATAATCGTTTAAAACCTTGCTAATTGATGAAATAATGTCATTCTGAATTCTATTTGTTCTTCCCGAAAATACAGTAGATGTTTCTAAATGATTTCCCAATAAGTCGTCATATTTTCCAATGAAATTAAGCAATTCTATATAATTTCCGCAATTTGTGGACTTCTAGCTTTCGTCGTGACCACGGAAAGCAAGTTCCTGTTTGGCTAAATAAATTACTGTATCAATTAATCGTTTTACAATATTTCTATTTTTGGTCACGTTTTCGTTATGTTTCAATACGGTTTGTCGTTTATGTTCATCCAACAGGAGATCTATTCATACAGTGCCGAAAGTTTTAAAAGATATAACGGAATGGATGTGTGCTTGCGTTTTTTCGTGTTTTGTTGCAGCAATATGAATGTGCGATAAATCATTATATCCTTTGACAACCCAAATATTTTTGCCTTTTTCTTTAGTAATAAACATTAAACAGGGCCAACAGTAAAGTTTATTTTGTTCTGAGCAACCAGAAAGCCATTTAACTTTTTGATAAACTGAGGTTTGGAAATGTCGTGTACATTCCTGTTTCTTTACTTTTATTTTTTGAACTATATTGAGATCTGGTGTTGGACGATCCCAGTTTTTCACTTCGTTTTTCTCTTGAATACCACGCAAATGAAATGATTTCGATAACAGATTTTCTATTTTACGAATTGGTTCCATTTTAGTTGAACGAATAACGAAGATGCATACGATAAATCTATGCAATAAAATATTATTCTTACAATCTTTTATAATAAATAATTCGACCCATACATACCCAATATCACGCGGATTAAAATAAATATTAAACAAACTAAACAAACTATTGGCAGAACCTAACTAAACTTTAACATAGCAAAGCAACAAACTCACGACTCTTGCAAGTGCAGGTTTATTCCTGCACCCCCCGTGCTCGTATCTTAGCCAGTAAATTTGTGTCGTAGCCGCCCTTCTCTCTCGTACTTACGCAAAATAATGTAAAGATCGGTGCAGTGATCCTACTGAGCCTTTAGCGACTTCGTTCGGGTCATTTGGACCGAAGACGAGCGAAGCTGGATAGAGATTTACACGGCTTTCTGCTACAAATAGTATCGCGTAGGCGCAGCGAATGCTCCTGCACAATTGGCCGCAAAACACGTTATTTAGGTACTTAGACTGACAAACAAAATTAAAATAATTTCACATTATATTAGAATAAAATATTTATACCACTATTTATACTATATGAATTATTCCTGGGTGTGCAGTGCACACCTTGCACACCCTGACCGCACGCTACAGTTAAGTAACGTGTTCCATCCAATCAGGGTATATGTATTGTGACTTATACACAATATATGGCGGTAACATTTGACCATCTCCTGCGATAGTAAACATTACTGACGTGGAAGCTTTTGAGGAATCTAGAATTCGTCGAACATGTTTGCTTCCTCTTCTGGCAAACATTTTTTTTCTTTTCCAGGATCAACCGTAATGTTTGTTTCATCATAATTAATCATTATTCCCTGGTGGAGCGTTTTCAATTGTGGTCTGTAGTTAACAAAATAGTCCTTTAAAACCTGCGGAGATAGCTCCACACGACACCTTTTTATGTTTTCACAATTTCGTTTTGTTAAATGTGGGTTCCTTTTTTCAAAATACTTACACCAATCATCTCCGGGCAAGTTATCGTTAAAACATTTAACAATAACTCCCTTCTTATTCAAATAGCGTTGGACAAATGTCTTTAATGCAAGTTTATTAAATGGGTAACCAAAGTTACCAGCCACTACCATTGCACCGACAATCTTTTTTTCCTCTACAGCTGAAATTATCGGAGGTCTCCCTAAACGGTCTGAATTTGTACCCCTATATTTCCTGTATAAGGTAATTTTGGGTACACCATAGTGCTCCGCTGCCTGTCCGAAAGACACACCATTCTCCACAATTTCTTGTAACGCCTTTTCAACATTTTCTTGAGCATAATTTCTTCGATAGGGCGTACCCAAACGATGTTTATGCACTCGAGGCATTTTTTTGTATCGTTCCAAATTACCCTGAAAAATCACTTTTTCTAGTAAAATGATTTTACGACATGGGATCATTTTTTGAAAAATTTTTTTAGCACGATCTCATTAGTGAGGTTATGTACTACAACTAATTCCAGTGGAAAAAAATTATTAAATAATTACTGAGATCCAGGGAGGTTTTTTGAGGTGTAATAATTTCTTTGAAATTTATTTTCCAACTCGCGCCAAGGAAACCAACAAGTTGAAAGTATCAGGAACATTTTAAACTATAAAAGCATACCAACTTATTTTAAACCGCACCGGGAAATTCAAAAATTAAAAAAAAAATATTAAGCGTTCCATATTAGTCCCGGAGTTCCATATATCCCCGGTTGACGGTACCTTATCTGCAACCTTAGCTATAAATTCTGAATCATTGACGAACGTATTGACGGTATCTTTTATGATTTCCTTAATTTATGCTTTATTTTCACGCGTGAAACCCATTTTATTTTTATAATCGCAGCACAGTGGGCCACTTAACTACTTGACACATAAACTGCCAAAATAACCAAATACTAGCAGATTAACGTCCGGTTTCATAATCAACTTTAAAATTTAAAGTAAACTTGAAGTGACTAGGAGTGTTTCATAATACAACTTTAATCTTTAATGTGAAAAGCGACTCCAAGTCCACTTTAAGCTAAAGTCGCCTTACCTTTACTTTAACTACTTAAAGAAACCACTTAACCTCAAACTGCCAGGTGTTTACTTGCTGGATAAGCATGTTGTTTTTAAGCAGTAGCAGCTCCAGTTCATCTGATGATGAAATAATTTAACGGAGACCCAAGATCTATCGTCCACGTAATGATAATTTCAATAGGTGGAATGATATAGAATTTTTTGATGGTTTTCGTTTAAACAAGCAAACGGTAATAAATTTGCTACACGAAATCATAGATATGATTCGATTACCTACAAATAGGTGAGAGTGCATACTATGTAAACATTATTTAATATTACATAATAATCTTTGAATTTATTATAGGGGAGGTTGCATACAGCCGATGATACCGCAGATAAGTTGTTATCATATACCTAATCTAATATACGTAACTCGCACTTTAACGAATGAGTGACTTAATGCACTTTTACGCGCAGAAGTAACTGCATACATGCGCAAAAATGCAACAACATGTGTCACGCCGTCTGTAGTAACAAGAGTATGCTCCTAGACGGCGAGACATGAATGTGGTGTCTCACAAAATAACTACTCCTATAAAAAATACCATTTTGAGCAATATTTTGACAAAAACCAGCTAGCATAACTCACATATCGTCGGCTTTCTTTAAAAACCCCGTAAGTCTAACTAACAAAATTTCTCAGGACATTCATTAAACTATTGTTAATCATTAAAACCTACAACAGATTGTGGCACTGTGTACAGAAAGGTTGATAGTATATTTCTTCACAATATATACTACAAAAAACTGTAAACTTCAAAGAGTACTGGTATATGAGATTGATTTTTGGACATACAAGGTTTTTCCTTCTATTATATCCTCCCTACTGTAAGACATACGAGGTTTTCAGTGTGACTGAAAGTAAAGATGTCAGATCTAAATCAGTGGCAAAGTAGACAGAAATCACAATTTTTATAAGATATACTTCTTGATGGTGACTCACATTAAATTTAGTTATGAAACAATATAGTTTTATATAAAATAATAAACCTTTATAGCAAAGCTACTTTATTAACCATCAGTACATACAAGTAAAATCTCATCAACGAAACTAAAAACATACCTCTTTTATTAAATTAAACATCAGTAAACACAACACAAGTCAAATCTCGTTAACTAAGCCAATAAAAACACAACTCTTTGGATAAGTAAATTATTAGTGAACGCAAAAGTAAATAAATATTATTGATAGGGAACTGAATCATAGTAATGGTGGTATTCCCGTACTAGAACCGATTTTAAAGCCTGTAAGTGGTGCAACTTTTCCTTCTTAATTTTCAATCGTTCCTTGTACAGTTTAGGAACCTCTTCAGCTGAACAGCTCTGAGGATTGCCTCATCGTTGTGGAAGATCTTCCCACTCATCAAAATGATTTAGCTTGTATTTAATACTACTGCCATCAGAATAATTATAACAAATTTCTCTGATGTCCGCCACCACTGGATCTCCAGATTTGTTTCCCGGTCGAATTGATTTATAAAATTTGCAAGCCTGGCTATAATTTTTGAAAAAATCATGATGGAGGTATTTGATATTATAGGGTTTTGCTTCAATCTGGCATGTATTCCCGAATTTTTAAAACCACTCATTATATTCGCCTGGTTAAAGGCCAGTGGCATCGCATCTTTGACAAACGATGGAATGTTGTATATAGTCACGGTCTTGCCTGGATTGGACAACATCCAATTGCTCATAACATTATTGTATCTTGACTTGAAAGATGAAAACACTGCTATGTCCAATGGCTGCAGCTTGTTGCTGCAGTGCGGCGGCAAGGTAAGCATGCTGATTCCATTCTCTTTGGCATAATTTATGGCCTCAATAGACATGTGGCTTTCATGATTGTCTAAAATTAGTAGAGTGCGATTATCTTTGGATGAATTAGAGAATTTGACAAAATGTTTCAGGAATTTTAGAAAACTTTTGGTAGTCATCCACCCGCTCGAATATGCATCCCCTTCAGAACCTTCTGGGCCATTAGCAACAAATATATCCTTGTAGTTGACCCTCGGAAATATAAAAAAGGGGGGTATGGTGTTACCAATGGCATTGACTGCAAAACAAACAGTTACAAGCGTGCCTCTTTCTGCTGATGTGACCTGTCCGACTTGGCGATCTTTTTTGCTAGCAATTACTTTGGGGCATTTCTGAACTGTCGTGCAGCCAGTTTCATCACAGTTATACAGTGTGTCCGCGTGGTAATGTATAAAATCGATAAAATTGTTAAAAATGAGTTTCCGAAAAATCCGTCGGACATGTCGAGCGATTTGTATTAAATTCTATATTTTGACAGGATTTCCTGATTTTTCCCGCCATTTTTCTAATAGCTATGACGTCATCGATATTTTTTTTAAATGGCAACCCCTATTTTTTATTACATCATTCGAAAGAGCGCATTTTTTTTACAAATGGTAAGTTAAAATTTATAGTAGGTTGCAATGTTGCATTATAAACTTCTTCAGCAAAAATTATTTTATAGTAAAAAAAATTTATTTCTTAGAAAGTAACACGTGTAACATTAAAATAAAATTAAACTAAATCAGGTGCTCAAATTGTGCTCCGTTTACAGCTTGACAGTGTGCAAGGCGTGTGATCAGGTGTTCAAATTTCTGTTGAATACACTATAGCTGTTGTAATCAACACACATTACTTAAATTAAAAAATAAAAGAACACTTAGTCAAGCAGTTCGCTGTCGACTTCCGTTCTGAAATAAGTAAGAAGAATGGTGCGATTATCCGAGAGGGAACGAATCGAAATACTCACCATCATTGGTTTTGGTGACAGAGTTCGGTCACAACAGGAGGTAGCCCGTTTATTTAATGAAATTCATCCTGATCGTACCTTATTTTTCAAACGATGGCACCTGATTTAGTTTAATTTTATTTTAATGTTACACGTGTTACTTTCTAAGAAATAATTTTTTTTTACTATAAAATAATTTTTGCTGAAGAATTTTATAATGCAACCTACTATAAATTTTAACTTACCATTTGTAAAAAAATGCGCTCTTTCGAATGACGTAATAAAAAATAGGGGTTGCCATTTAAAAAAAATATCGATGACGTCATAGCTATTAGAAAAATGGCGGGAAAAATCAGGAAATCCTGTCAAAATATAGAATTTAATACAAATCGCTCGACATGTCCGACGGATTTTTCGGAAACTCATTTTTAACAATTTTATCGATTTTATACATTACCACGCGGACACACTGTATATGTTCTGTGGTTCAAACTGGAACTTTTCTCTAACCCTTTTTAAATTTTCAAAGAAGTCCGCCACATTTTTTTTATTGAAGCTGGTGGCTCTGGATAAGCTTGTGGCTTCTGGTGTGCGAAGGCTTATCTCTGCATTTCTCACAAAAAACCCACGGAGCCAGGCATTTCCCGCAGAAGAATTTGCGAGCCAACTTTTAGGAACATTTTTCCCATTTGCCTTAGCAAATTCATAAGCAAGGTTTAGTGCAGTTTTCCTTGTTAGGCCATAATTCATTTTACTACAAATCAATAGGTAGTTGACCAGTAGCTTTTCTTCGTTGGTATTAAAAATTTGCGAACTTTTATATTGATTTCCCAATTCTTTAATTTTATTCAATCTGTTTCGATCTCGTAAATACCTACGCAAAGTAGTTCTGTCTATATTATATTTTACTGCTGTTTTCCTTATAGATTGTCCTGCTTCTACTTCTTTTAATGCATTTTCCATAGCTTCAGTGGAGAAACTCGCTCTTGCTTTACTTCCTTCATTTCGCTTATATTTAAATGGCATTGTGATCTGCAAAAAATAAAAATGAATTTTACCAAGAACAATCAATCTCATATGAGGAGACTTGAACCATGGTTCAAGTGTCCGCACTAAACCTGGCTCATGTCTCCCAACACATGGTTGATATAACCTCTAACCTAATTTCGAAACCACCGATCAATTCAGCGAAACATCATACTCACAGATTGAAACTACACTAATATACGGTGACAAGAAATAAAGAGTTTATAGAAAACTTACCTGTAGACCGAATTCTGATAAAATTAATCAAAATTAACGTTCTTCACTTTCGCTGCGCATAAACACGTTTACTTTGCCTATAACTAAACAGCATAACCGATCGCCACGAAGTTACGTAGAAGCACGATTACACCCGAGCGACACATGGTAGAGTAAATTTTATCTTATTTCCCGCGAAATTTACTTTGAAATCATGCAGTGGTTCAAGTCTCCCTGATGGTCAACTCTCCCGCACTCCCCCTACCAAAAATTATAAAATTACTTAAAACACAATTTTTTTTTAAATTAAATATAAAATAATACCCTTGAATACTTACGAAGAGGATTTTTAAGGAATCTGGCGTCAGCGGAGGCTGGACTGTTTGGTATTGGTTGATAGCAACATTGGGGTTCATCGTTACAGAGAAATTTCGATACGGAGGTCGTGAAGAAATAGCACAAAATACTCCAACTACCCATATTCGTTTCATTTAAAGGATAATTTAAGCAAACTCAGCAATATTTCTGTTTTAATTTCAAAAATATAAAACACTGTTTATTGCTAGAATCCATCGATTTCTCGTCTTCGACAGGTAAACATTCTTGTATTGGTTTCCTATCAGCGTTAAAAGTTGCAGAAGAAACACTGAAAGCTCTATTCACAGCACGCGTTCGAGATGATTTCATTTATACATTTGTAAGTTAAGTTTATTATTTCTGATACAAATTTATGTCTCTTCATATAACTTGTTTATATTTCTGTAAACTTTACATGATACATTTCTGAGGCTGCAAGCTAAATGGCATATGAACCATTGCATCTTAAACTAACAATTATATACACGCTGCTTCAATTTAAATTATATACGGAATGCTTCAATTTTAATGTAACATTGTTTAACTTTTGTTTTAGTTTAGAAGTTTTAGAAAAGTTAACTAACATTAAACTAATTAATTTTGTTTTGTAAAGCTTGATATATCAGTACCGAATCTTCACTCTTATCTAAGTTTTGAGGACAAAACTTAATAGTGGAGGGAAAAATGTAGCAAAGTGGGCGATATCAAAAATCATGTAAAAACATCGTCATAATAAATGAGTTAAATAAGTTAACATTTAGGTGTGGTCTGATATAATAAGTTGCGCAATTATTGCAAAGTAAGGATCGTTAATTCTGTTTACTAACTAAAGATGCAGCTGTATAAATATGAGTCATACGACGCAGCTGGTTGTATTGTGCAATCATAACATTGTAATACAAAGTTGCATTAGTTTATACTAGCTGACCTATATTCATACAATGTAAGAATGAATGGAACCCTTGTGTTAACATAAACAGATGTTTAAATGTAGGAGAGAAAGAACACATCTTGAGAGTATAAATATAGAAACCCTGCCATAGGGAAAACAGTCTCTTGATTGAGTCTCACTACGATGCCTGATTAATACTCAGACGGGAGGCCCTTTCAGGACCAACCCTGGCCATAAGCCAAGGGTTAGTTATTACAAAGATGTGTGCCTTCTTACAAGTTATTCATTTAAGTAAATGTTTATTATAACTTGATAATAATGTTTTGTAAGCCGTTCTAAGACTTGTTAAGTGTTTGGATTTCATGTTTGTGGAACAATTAAATTGTGTTTGTATTTAAAGTTATAACAATATATTTGATGTTAGTCAACCGTGTACTTTAATATAACCTCTTGCAAAAGCAAAGCTTAAACACTCGTAATTAAGTTGCTATAAGTCTCTACCATCATAATCAATAAATGCAAAAAGCACTTCGTTACATTGAGAGTAACTTTTGTTTTCGTACACGTTGCCTGCCTCGGAGAAAATCCTCTCGCTGTAGACACTGGACGCAGGAGCAGATAAATATTTTTTTGCCTGTTTTGACAAAAATTGAAATGTTTCTCGTGTCTTTTCCACCAAACAAACGGACTTTCATCTCTTTTTAAAAGGTCTCCCTGTAAATATAATTCTATTTCTTTATCGAAATCGAAATTGTCCTGCTTTTTTGAACTGTGTGAAGAAGAAGAACCGAAACTACTAAAGCAATCCCATATAGAGTCACTTCGCTGCTTTTTGGGCGGGGGTGAATTACGAACTAAAGCTGATAGCGGCAAATCATCATCGTCTTCATCAACATCAACGATGTCATCACTAAGAACTGTAGTGTTGGTATTATTATACTTACTATCAGTGGCACACAGTTGTCGAAGTTCTGTCATAACATAAAGTTTGGTGTGTTCTTCAAAAAACGCCGACTTATATCTAGGATCCAAAAAAGTAGAAAATACGAAATGATCGTTTAATTCAATATTCAAAAAACGACTTCTCAGACTGTCTATCAAAGTTTTTTTCATTGTACCTACTTCCAAGAAATGATCTTTTTCCAAGTACTTATTTAGAACTCTTACTGTTGGTATAACTTCGGATATTATTGCTTCAGATGAACTTTGGCTTTAGTTATTTCTTCAAAAGGCTTCACCAACTTTAAAATATTTTCCACCAAGTCCCACTGATTTCCATTCAAGCTGTGAGGAAACTTATTGTCTGCCAAAAAAAACACTAATTGCTCTTTTTTCTTCCACTAGGTGTTCCAACATATAATATGTTGAATTCCACCTACTGGATACATCCTGTAAAATTGCTTTAGTGGGAACATTGAGTTCTTCTTGTATTTCTTTAAGTTTATTGCATGAAAGTGGCGAATGATTAAAGTGTGTAGCAATACGTCTACAAATTGTTAGTGCGTCAGTTACGACTTTTTGAGAGTTTAGTGCGTCGTGTATGACCAATTGTAGTGAGTGTATAAAGCAGGGCTCGTTTCCTATTTCAATATCTTTCGCAGCTTTTTTTTATGTTTGCCGCATTATCGGTAATTAAAACATGAATATTTTCCTTTCTGATATGCGAATCTTCAAATGTTTCACGTAATAGGTTTCCAATGTGCTCTGCTGTGTGGCTCCCTAAAAATATGGCAAGAAATGAAATAAAAAAAAGGTACACGACAAAGTAAAATTTACCTGGAAAATGTTTGACGTTTAACACACCATGTCTAAATGTAAATTCATCATCTATGCCATGGTATGTCAAACTAATGAAACTTTTATTAGTGACGTTGCAGGACCATATGTCGGATGTAAATGAAATATTTTTCACTGAAGGCAACTGCGTGAAAATTTTAGAATGCACTCTAGCATATATGTCAGGTATTACCTTATCAGTAAAATAAGTTCTCCCAGGTAAGTTATGTCGAGGCTGGGCTAGGTTAATTACTCTCCTAAATCCTAAAGAATTAATAGCAAAAACTATAGATAAAATGAAACTTAAAACAGATTAAATTTGAATCTACCTGCATCAGTAACAACAGAAAGAGGTTGGTTGTCCACAGCGATCATTTCGCCTATTGCTTGGTGTAAAGCTTTAGCTCGAGAGTCGTCTGTTTGCCAATTTTGAAAATTTACCAAAGTTGTTTGCTGTAACGTTTTATTGGAACTGGTACTACTCCTTGCTACATTTTATTTGTTTTTATTTGCATTCATTTCGGTAAATTCTTCAAGGTGTATTGATTTAAGATGTTTTAGTAACGGCGATGTTGATGCTGATTTTCCGACACCTCCGCGAGAAATCTTCGTTTTACACAGCACACAAACTACCTTACTTTCATCCAACTCGTCAATTTCAAAATATGTCCATACGACACTTTTTTCTTTTACGCTCATTTTTTACAGTTAAATCAGTTAAATGTCTATGCTAGCACAAGTTACAACACAACACAAAACAACCACATCAAATACGGTACATTAAAGGGGAAGCTGTACTTGTAGGTTATATGGTGAATAAAATCATAAAATATTTTGGGATATCGGGGAACCCCGGGAATTTGAAATATTTACGCGAAGAACCAAACAAATGCGAAGATATGACGCGGTAAACTATAGGCATATAAAGAAAGAGAGATCAGCAAAACCAATTAAAAGTCAAAACTTTAAACTAATTGAACATAAAGCATGCAGTAGCAAATTGTATGCATTGAATTATTTTCAGTTAGGATCCGGTTTCGGTATCCAGCCAAAATTTGCAAAGTCGGTATCCGGCTTATTCAAAAAGTGGATCCGGCGGCATCACTAATCATTACCGATAAAGTGTGCTACTTCATTTATAAATTCAACGCACGTGTCCACTTTTTTCACATACGGAGGCCAATATACAAACAAGGTCTTATTTATTACTACTGATAATGCTAAATACATCAAAACACCTGCCATGAATGTTAAGAACTAAAGTTATTCGCACATTAATTTGCTATTTTTACGATTTTTATCTCCCTCCACACGCTTATTATACGTGTTTTTGCATTGTTCTAATGTTTTGTAAAGTATGATCAAAATTTCTGTTCATCAAGTATGGCCGTGGAAGTGGAAACCAACGCCTTTAAAATTGGCTTACATATAATATTAAATGTGACAGCTGTCAAAAAAGATATGTGAGCCAATTTTAAATGCGTTGGTTTGCACTTCCACGGCCATACTTGATGAACAGAAATTTTGATCATACTTTATTTCGTTTTATTAAGCATTTTTGATTGTATTTTACCAATAATTAACACAATTTACGTATCTCTATCTATCGCATTCATATACATAGATCTTTCTCGCACTTCAGGATCAAATTTATTTAATAAACACGCCCCAATTACTAAGTTTACGTTTATTTCATAATTATTAAGTACTACACGTTTACCGTATTTTACCTATATTCATCTCCTGCATCTCACCTATTCTACATTGTTCTAAGTACACGGTTATCTCTTTTTCTGTCTCTGTCCCTCCAAACGTAATCATAAATAACGCGCTCTCGCTTTGATATTTTTAACAACATATCCACTTCTAAAGTTCAATTTTTAACAATGGTATATGGTCTAGAGCGCTAATCCCCAGACTGTAGTCCTAAATGTTCGGGGTTCAATTCCTCGTCTCTACAAACTACGTCACCGCTTTTTAAAAACATTTTACGCACCTCGATTTCCGCGACATATGCATTCCGCGATTTCCGCATCATATCCGCATTCCGTACCTTTGCTTTCTACCTGCTTTCCGCGTACCGCGATTTCGCTACATATCTGCATTCCGTACCTTGATTTCAAACCTGCATTCCGTACCTTGGATACCTATCTGCTTATGAAATACGCCTTTATCTGAACACCTGCACCTTTAGCTGAACACCTTTCATTTACCTGTGGTCCAGAACCTGCTTAGATATACTACTCATGAGTCACACTCCACCTTTTGGAAAAGGGTCTCGCCCTTTTCCAAAATCTTTTGTTTAATGGTAATTTTACATTGAATATCAGTATTTAGTAATGCATTTGACAGAATTGCGTTTCTGTTTTGGTAACTACAGCCATCGCTGTAGAAGATTATTTCATCACCGTTTTGAACCATTTTGAACGTTAAACCCGTCAACATCTTCTGTAATACGAGGACGTATTGAAAAATTCTTAGCCTACCATAGAAGCAAACAAACTTTGAAAGTCAAAATATTTTATTATTCGACATATTCTCCTCTTAATTTAATACATTTATTACACCGAACCTGCAACGCCTCTAGACCTTTCAAAAAAAAAGTTTTATCTTGCTCTGCAAACCAAGCCTCCACAGCTTCTATAACCTCTTCGTTGGAAAAAAATTTACGACCTTTTAAACTTTTTTTCAGTTGCGGAAAGAGATAATAGTCGGACGGAGCCAGATCTGGTGAATAAGGGGGGTGTTCCAGTAATTTGAACCCCAAATCACGAATTGTTTGCATGGCAACATGCGATTTGTGTGCAGAGGCATTGTCCTGCAAAAACAAAACACTTTTGGACAACTTTCCGCGTCTTTTCTCCTTAATTTTTTCTCGTAGAGTGGTCAGTAACGTCGAATAGTAATCCCCAGTTATTGTTCTACCCTTATCCAGATAATCAATCATGATTACTCCATGGCAATCCCAAAAAACTGAAGCAAGAACTTTTCCATCTTCAATGGAAAATTTACCTCTTTTGAAGCTTGCAATCCAATTTTCTACGGTCGCATACGAAGGACATTGATCGCCAAGGGTATTAAGCATATCTTCGTAAATCTGCTTACCTCTTAACCCCTTCAAATACAGGTATTTGATGATGGCTCGATACTCCAATTTTTCGATTTTCACATTTTCGGTCGACATCCTTTTTTTGAAATTTTATTGCGCAAAACTGGTTTGACGTTTTGACGTGAAACTTTACACTGACACTTCTAATAAGTTACTGTTCGTTGCTATGGTATCGCAATATTTTGTTTATCCATGGAAGCGGTCTAGGCTAACTAGATATCAATACATCCTCGTATCTGCACCTTGATAAAACGGAAATGCATCTGCTGGAATAAGGTGCATCATTTCCTTTAAATTCTGAAGCTTTGCTTCAGAAATAGGCTTGCCATCGGGCCACAAGGGGATCAGGTCTTTGAAGATATCTTCGGAAGTAGGTCTACCTCGAGAGGCTTTCTTAAGAGAAACTTTTTGATATGGTTGAGAGAAATCGTTTTGTTGGATTAAAAGTAAAAACTGTTCGTTTTTTTTTCAATTCTGATTGACCTTATTTTCAACCAGTTAATTTTTTCTTTGTCGTCTCTGACCTTTCTGTTCGTAATTTTCTTTTCAATGTCACCTACGCCCAAGAAGTCTTCTGGCTGCATTAGAGTAACTATTAAAGGCTTTTTCTTTCTGCACGTCCGCATCACCTCCCTGTAATCATCCGGAGTGTAAAGTTTATGTTGCCTTTTGAGAGAAGACTCAATGTCACTAAAATCAGTGTCGTTTGGGAGGAAGCTATGTCCCGAACACAGATACTTTATTGTAATGCTTTCAAGGTTTGCATAAGCACCAGAATGCAGCACTGATTTGAGCATTAATATTATTTTAATATTGCGATTTTGCCCTCCGCAAGAATCACACCACAGATTGAAATGTTTAACTTCTGGGGGCAGTTTAGCACTTATATGTTTTAGGAGGCAGGATCCTATTTCTTGGGCTCCTCTTCCTGCAGATCCCTCTACCCAAACGCAACAATAACTGCGATTTTCTTTCCCACTATGTATACCCGAATTGTACACCCACAACTGCCGTTTATAAAATACGATATTAATGGGGATTCTTGGAAGCGGCAATGTTTTTTCTAAATCAAAAAGATTCAAACTCTTCAGATTCTTTTGCTGTATTAAAATCCTCTCTTCTTAATCTTTGTGCTTCTTCAGCAATTTCAAGATGTTTCTTATGTTCTTGCCTAAAATGGCCTTTTTTCTCTTCGTCGTTTTCATTATCTGTTTTCAGTTTCAAAGTATCACAAGTATTACAGGTGTCCTTTTTTAGTGGCTTGATTTTCAAGTTAAATTTAGTGTAAAACATTTTAAATGATGTTAGACTAACTGGATTCACTTCTTCTTTCTTATACATATCATACATTTTCTGTATAGTTATTCCAGGGGGTAAGTATTGAGCGGTGGTTTGTTCTCGACGATAGTGCGAGATGTATTTGGGTATTTTGTTAATCTGATCCATGACAGGTTGAATCTTTTCTTCGAGCAATTTGTTCTTGCCACCCTGTTTAATGCCTCTTTGATCAGGAAGAGGTAATAGTGCTCGAAATTTTTTTAACGCAGTATTTACTCGAAACGAAGTTATGCCTAGTGTTTTAGTGAACATCTCTCTGCACACACGTGAATCCTTTATCTTATAAATTCTAGAGAAATTTCCTCTTTCTGTATTCCTTCCATATACTCTTTTCTTTTTAATTTCTGACACACAAGCAGCAATAAAAGTTGTTTGGCTATCATATGATTTTAGCGACCAAAATCTTTCAAATTCATATTGTCCGATTGTCGGGTTTCAACAGAAACAGTGTCAGCACACTTTGCAGTACAAGAGCAATCAAAATTTTTAAACTCTTTTGGTTTTATGTTAATACCTTTGTAGCTGTAGTATGCGTGGTTACTGTTTCTTCTTATCTTCTTTTCTTTTCGACGTTGATCCGAAAACTTCCTTTTTCTTCCCTTTTTCGGCCTTCCTTCGTATTTTGGTAGCGATTCTGTTGTAGGTTCAGTATCAGCCACAACGTGTAAAGGGGAGTTTTGATTATTTTCTGCTGTTGCATTGCCTGCGGTTTCTTCATTTTCGTCCGTTTCAGAATATTTTCTTTCTTTAGTAATTTCAAAAGTAGGATTCCTAACAGAATCGTCACTGTCTTCTGACAGATAATCTGGTTCGTTACGTGATTCAGAATTTTCTAAAACTACTTCGTTTGTTTGGGATTCAGTTGCTTTGGCAATGTCTTCTTCTGGGACTACCGATGTAAGAGTAGTTAACACAATTTCATTGTCGCCAACATCTCGTGGTATAGTATCTGAATATAACAGAATATTTTTAATATTAAAAAATTTTGTCCAAAAGTCAATAAATATTATTTTATACATATACCTATAAACAATATAAGTGAATTTGGTGATCTGCTTAAAGCTCTTGAAAAAGCAACACGTTAAAATTAAATAGTTACAAGTGAATACAGTAGGTAATAAAGAAGATTATAAGCAAAAAATTGTATACATAATTTTAAAGAAAAATGAAAACTTTGGCTTTTTTTGTTTAAGTTATTAGTAAAGTTAACATAGGTATTTAATTCCCAATACCATTACTTTTCCTGTTTTTGATTTTAATTTTGTTGGTTAGATTATAAAAATATATTAAAATAATAGGTACTTACCCTGTTTTTGTTTTTTGCCAGAGCCGCCTCTAAAATCTTGACCGTACGGGAACTATACATATTTCTAAACACTAAGTTATTTTTTAAACTTAAGATAATCAAACATGAACACTCAAACAGTCTTTATTTTTTAAATTACGATTCAAACCAATAACAACGTTACTGTCACTCTGCATCACTAAACTTGTACTGACACAACACGATTTTGTGGGTTGGTAGCTTTCTGCAGAACGCCGTCCAATTGTCACTTAAACTTTCTGAAATAGTCTGATTTGTGCTAGACTGAATATTTTCAGTGTTATTTTCATATTGTCCAACATCGTTGTACCAGTTCTCAAATTTCCCGATTTCGTCTTGTAATCAGCATCTAATTCTATGTTTGCGTTATCCATTACTACCATTGTTTCGATTATTGGTTCACAGTTATTATCATTATGCTGATAAACATCAGTAACCGATTGATTCAAACCTAAGTCTTGATCTATAAAAAAGTGCGGTCGTAAGTCAATTAAATTCTTTAATGTACACGTAAATGGACCTTACCCGAAGCCTTTTCTAACGTCAGTTTAACCAAAGCCTTGTCCCTACTCATGCTTATAATTTTTAATGTTAGTACACTGTTTATTAGAATGTAAATAAACACACATAAGAAATACAACCACTCTCTTAAGGTTGAAATCGAGTCTTGCACAAACACAACTGTAACGAAGAGTCCTAGGTGTTATTTGCCGGAAATATCCTTTCTAGCTGGATCTCATCGATTACTCGGAGCAGTTGTAACTTGGTTGTGATCAAGCCGAACCAGCACCTCCGCTGAACTTTGATATCAGCCGATTGAAACTCCTACGGAGCAACAAGAGGCTGAGTCTAGGGGTGCCATAGAATCAGCAGGTGAGAGTCGGGTGGCGCCAACGCTGGTTAAGGTGACCTGTCGCGCGAGTTTTTGCCCACTACCGAGAGGCGGAACTCCATCTAACCTTCGGGGCAACAGGACCGTAGTGATTAATTTCACTGTTTGTTCTTCTGACACGCGACAGGGGGTCCTGCGGTATTTTAACCCTGACTCGGGGTCTTCTAATCTGGGGGTGATTTTAACCCGTTCGTTCAATACCTAGCAGTTATTCGCTAGGGAACCCTCAGTTTGGGCACTATTGTAAGTTATTGTTAGTTATTTTTTCATTTTAGTAATCTTAGCTTAGCTTAAATGATTCAGTGTGTGTGCGGTAAGTTCTTTGCTACGGAGGATGGCGTCAAACAACACATTAGGCGCAAGTATTGTAGCCTAACCCCGACCATAATAATCCATGCCCTGTATGTCGGAGTACATGTGCCACTAATGCGGGCATGCGACAGCACCTTAAGAGAGCCCAACCTGTTGAGTATTTTAGGGAGTTCGAGGATGAGGCCGAGAACCCTCTGGCATCCAATGGAGGAGTTCACCGAATATCCATATTCAGTATCAGCGAGTTACACGAGGGGGGCTTCACCTGCGTATTCGTTTGTAACTCCTTTGGGTGTGGGGGGTATCCCGGCTACGCCGGAACCCTCTAACACTCAGGGGAGCAAAACATTCCGTAGGCACCTACCTGGGACTTCTCCGGACCCTGGGGGTACCCTGGTTACGGTGGGTTCCTCAGGTGTCCAATGGAGAAGGGCGGCAGGACCATCAGGGTCTCCTGCAGTAACTTCTTCGGGTGAGAGGGTATCCCGGCTACGCCGGAGCCCTTCAACTCCCAATGGAGGGGTTCTGCTGGTACCTTCATTACATCGACAGCGTACGCGGGTGGGCCCTCTCGTAGTCACCGACCTGGCACTTCTCCGGACCCTGGGGGCACCCCGGCTAGGCCGGGCCCCTCAGGTGTCAGATGGAGAAGGGCGCCAGGAGCAACGAGATCGCAAACATCATCTCAAACATCCAACACCAACACCATTAGGTATAAATAACTCGCATAATGACTCCGGTTCCGATGACACCCCAGCCTTTGACTCAATCTTCTACAGCCAATACGACGATGAATCCTCCACGCCTTGAACCCCCCCCGATCCTTCTGGCCGATCCCATTGTGAAGTTCGTCGCGGATCTAAGGTATAAATACCAGTCCTGGACGCCGGCGGAAGAGGAAGTACTACAGGTGGTGTTTAACGTCACCGCCGGTAATAAAAGAAGGCTCGAGATGGCCCTCGATGGTTGGCTGATGGGGATACAATCTCAAAGAAGACCTGCGGGGGCGCGACAGGCGCCCGCGTGCGAAAGTCAAAATGGTTTGCGCTCCAATTTACAAAATCCATGGTGGCGGGCGCAGATGGCATCAATATCAAAAATCTACGAGCTATTGCGTTACCGAGGTTATCGCTATTCCTAAACGGCTGTCTTGTTCTCGGTCGCATGCCGAGTCCCTTACTCAAGCATAACGATTCTCATAGCGAAGGGAGGAGACCAAAAATTAGTTGACAACTGGCGTCTAATTACTATCGGTTCGGTATTTGTTAGAGTTTGCCACAAGATCCTTGCTAGGAGACTCTGGCTTGACCATTCTCCCCCATCAAAGGGGGTTCAGGGCGGCCGACGGAGTGTTCCTCAACACTCTCATTATGGAATCTTTAATAAAAACTCAAAGAAATTCTGGGAGGCCGTACCATATTTTGAAGTGGAGAGGGCACTTCGTCGATTCGGCGTCGGCGACAAGCTGAGGAGCTTTATCGGGGAGAGCTATCGTGGGGCCCAAACTTATATCCAAGTGGGCCGCGAAAGAACTAGTCTGCTTGACGTCCGTAGGGGCGTCAAGCAGGGTGATCCACTCTCCCCGGTACTCTTTAACCTTGTCGTCGACGAACTGGTGGAAAAGCTGGAGAGTTTGAACTTATGCCTAAAAATAAACGACAGTCTATCGGTCTCGCTTATGCCGACGATATTATTCTCACCAGCGGATCACGTCAAAACGCGCAAAAATTTCTTAAGATCACTAAGGATTGCTTTGGGGATAGGGATTTTACATTACCGTTGGTGGCTCTGCCATCGCTAGAAAGATGGCTGTTGAAATACTTATACACCTGGGATTTGTGCACCTGCTTACACGTTCTGTGACGCTTGTTGTTGGCCTGTAAGGCCTTTTTTATCGATTTTTATTAGCGTTTGTACGATAAAAATTCTACAAAACAGCTTTTTTCAAAGCTACTTAAAATTAACCATTTATATAAGCCGCAAGTAAGAATTGTTACAATATTAAAGTATACAAATGTAGGTGTTTAATAAAATGAAATTCTTGCAGTTCTTGGCAACATGAATGCTAGAAAAACGGTTAATAATATTAACTGTTGTGTCTACGGTTGTCACTCTAAGAAAGGACGAGAGAAAACACTTAGTTTTCATCAATTTCCGAAGGAAAATACTGGGTACGTGCGTATCACGAATAAGTTTGGTGTGCAGGAGAAAATTGACCGAAAGAAAGCCTGGGGACTTAAACTTTTAATGGGAAAACGTGTTACATGTTTTATGAAAGTGTGTTCTTTACATTTCAAGCCAGACGACTTTATATTATCAGGTAAGTTAAGCAAAAATAGTTATTTACATTACGCAAGTTGCGAGGTGTTTTTAAATTGCCGAGTCGCAGTTGAGGCTAATTAAAAACTCCGAGCACCTAAAGGGCTTTCGCAGTGTGTAATGTATTAAATTTTTCATGCTCCCCTCGACGTTTAACCACTGTCAAAGATGAAATTATAATAAAATAAAATGATTCAGTGATTAATAAGGTGGGTTGTTGTCAACGTTACTACGGTAGCAATACCGTACTATTTATTTTCGCTTTCGCTCGCGCTACCGGGCTACGAAAGTAACACTTTCGCAGGGGGGAGCATGAAAAGAATATTTGAATTTTTTAGGTTACTTTGTGTAAAAAATCCTGTAAAAATATGTAAATTTCGAAAAAGTGCCGGTACACTTTGATGCCTTCGACTATCTTTCATGGAATTTTTGTGTTTTAGGATATGATACTACAACCCGAAGACTGAAGAAAACGGCTGTCCCATCGGAAAAACTGCCAGTAACAAATACTTCAAAGCTTGTTAAGTTAAGACCAGCACCCCGAATTCGACTGTGTAAAAAACAGCCAGCATTACAGCTGCATGATATTTGCCTACCAAGCACATCTACCGATGAACCTATTTACAATCGAAATCCTGTAGCCTTAACGGATCGTGAGAAAACGGCAGTTGATGGTTTGCTGCAACTGGCTTACAAAGATAAACCAATCGACAAAGGGGTACAAGTAAAAAGTGGAGACATTTTTGTACCTTTTGTAACGAATATTACTACCGAGGCTGAACTTAGTTCAATAACGGGCATACCAACTTTCCAAATGTTGAATATTTTAGTGGAACTGTTTGAAGAGGGCTTTCCAGAGAAACGACTTAAAAAACTAACAATACGTGAGAGGGTAATCCTAACGTTTATGAAGTTGAAGACTGGATTGCGGTATGTTGTCCTTGCAATTTTGTTTGGAAGTATTACAAGCAAAACATGTTCGGTTATTTTTGAGGACACAGTAACAAAGTTCGCCATAGTACTGAAGCCTATAATTAGGTGGCCAAGTTTGGAGGAATGCCAAAGAAATTTGCCAAGATGCTTCAAAAAATTTTCGAATGTGAGGGTTGTTTTGGATTGTACAGAGGTGGCCATTCAAAAACCCAAAAAGTTGTACCAAAAGATTATGACGTATTCACATTATAAAGGACGCTACACCGCAAAATTTATGATTGGTGTTAGCCCTGCTGGATTAATAACGTTTGTCAGCTCTGCCTATGGTGGGAAAGCATCTGACAAAACTATATTTGAAGAAAGTTGCCTCATCGAGAAACTGGTAAAGGGAAGGGATGCAGTAATGGTGGATAAAGGGTTCTATATAAATGACATAACAGCCGCACATTTTATTAAAGTAATTAGACCACCGTATCTTAGGAATAAACTAGAGAAGAGGCACTAGAAAACGTTGACATAGCAAGAGCTCGCGTTCATATAGAACGAATTAACCAACGGATAAAAGTATTCGAAATCTTTACAAAGCCATTACCATTACCAATCGTCAGTCAACTAGATGACGTTTTCATTGTGGTTTGTGCAGTTGTTAATTTGTCACAATCTATTTTAAATGATGATAAATTTGGATAATACTTAGTAATTTATTGTTGTATTTGTATGTTATATCGTTGGCTATATCGAACAAATTGTGGCTTTTTTCTTTAAATGTATTTATTGTTGCTACAGCAGATTTATACGTTATATCAAGTAAATAAATAGTGGCTTTTTTCTCCACATAACCAGACGTTTTACATTCCAAAGTTACGAACAATTATTTTCTAAATAATTTTTGTGTAATGGGATTGACACAATAAAGGACAAATTATGTTTTATTGTATATTGTTTTCACATACAACATGCAGCATATGATTAAAATAATTACATTTTAATTTTTGCACTAAATTTAAAAAATATGATTCATCGAATGGTACTATAATATTTATAAACGTATCATTAAAATATGAATATATGATGAAATCACACTCGCTTACATTCAAAATCCCCATTCCCAATTGTACTTGAGCAAAGTAGGTATGTTTTTGCTTTAATGTCAAGAAATTATTTTGATCGAATTGAATGTATTTACATGTGTCGATTAGATTTACAGCTCCTTTGGTTTTCCCTATAAAAGTAATATTATATTATTTAAATATTGTTTACTATAGAAACACTACTGACCTTCGTAAGGACACTTTATTTTCAGCAGCTTTACAGGTTTACTCTCTTTAAATACAATACCATCTGGTGTACATGCAAGCCAGGGGTGGTGCGTGCTTACAACTAACCCCGTTTCCTTAACGGGATAAGCATTGCTGGTGGCGTATGCCTTCCTAGCAGCTCTTCAAAATGCATACCATGTTCTGTGTATTTATTTTGGAAAGTTTTGGGCCAGAAGTATTTCTTCGCTTTCGTTACCCAAGCATTTAATGAGTACGTGTACAAGGGGTAGCACCGAGAGGCAGTTATTCTAAATTGGCGTTCTTTGTGCCACATCGCCTGATTACAATTAGTGTTGCGTGCAATTTCAGCAACATCCACATTACAAATTACTTTATAAGTATTTTTGCAGCAACTGTCACTAATTTCTGCAGGACAAACATTCTTAAGAATCGATTGTTCTGCATTCTTAACAATAATCGACAGAAATTCGTCGACAACTTCCACTTCAACATCCACGTCCATATGCGACACTCGACAATTTCTAAAAGTAATCATATTAATGAATTTGTGACTTTCAAGTTTCCACATGATAAAAAAAGTATTTGTCTACATGCGACTTACATATGTTTTGTAAAAGCACTGTTAGGTAAAGCAGCCATTAACTTCGCTACAACTTTGTCATAGCCAATGTTAAGTACAGGCTTCGATGACACGGGTTTTGGAAATATCTCTCGTAGAGGTAACGCCATATACATTTCAGCGCCTGTTGTTTTGGTCCAATAGCATTCCAGGTCTGTTGATGATATTGGGGGCAAACTTAATATATTGTCACTAAAAAAAGTACTTTTATTAATACATTTAAAATATCTACTACAATTTTGCTACCTTACCTCGCACATAACATTAAATTTGCAGCTATATGTTTACAACGGCCAGAATTTCCAGCTTTGGACGAACAAACAGCTTCCAATACTTTGGGATGATCGTTTAGTGTGCTCAGCCGAATTCTAATTTCATGTGGCTTTCCGTCAAGTGCGCTTGTCTTTAGACAAAGTGCAAATATAATTATACATGCACCTGTCTTTTCTAATATGCCCCTACTAATTATGTGTTGGGCATCCACAACATCTTGCCCTTCTAAGATACACCTGGAAGCTGCTGAAGCTTCCAAGTAAGTAAAGAGGTCCTTATATTTCAAGGTAAGCTTCTTTTCACTCATATTTCAAGAACTAGAACATAAAAGTATCTTTACTGTAGTTTTAAATTATGTAACAAGCTGGTGAAGCTTAAAAGAAATGAGTAAAACTTACCTACACGTGTCTCCAAAAGTAATCACAAAAAATCTCTTAAATAATAATAATAATAATAATAAAAATCGTCTATATCGTCAAATCACAAACAAAGTTTAATCTCACTACACTAACCCGAACACACACCACCTACTATTAATTAAAAAACTGCCCACAATCTAAAAAAAAAAACGTACTAAACATGTGCTAACACGGTGCTAAACGACGTTACACGGCAAAATAATACGTATTTCGTTGGTTTGAAATTTTACCGCTAGTGGCGCTTCACTAAATGTAAAATCCCTATAGGGGGCTTAGCCTTAAACCGACCAAGAGTGTCGCTCTGGCGGTCAGGGTTGTCCCAGGTAAGAAGGTACTATACAGCTATAAAGCATCAAAACAAATTGCACCCGATAACACAGAAGTTACACATTATTAAGACCTATCTCCTCCCTCGGGTGAGCTCTATCCTGCTGAACATTAGGGTGACAAAGCGGCTTCTTAGGGAAACTGATAAGCTTGTCCGCATGAGTGTTCGAAGACTACTCCATCTCAATCGAACGTGTGCGGACTCCTTCATTCACGCCCCGTGTCGTTTAGGAGGGTTAGGCATAACCCCCCTTGTATCACAGGTACCGGCGATCCTCTATTGGAGGATCGCAGGCCTTGCTGTTAATGCTGAGCTGACCACCTGGCTCTGCCGGAGTGTGAGCGACTCTGGCAGAGACTGGTCCGCTGGGTGGCCGGAGAAGGCAGCACTAAGCGTCAAATACAAACGGCGTGGGGCGAACGATTGGAGGAGTCCTACTTCGGCCACGGACTTATACAGGGCAGGGATACTCTGTTTTCGGGATCGTGGGTGGACTCTTCTCCACCCTATTGGAGGGGAGGAGATTTCGTTAAAGCCATCCAGTTGCGGGGAAATCTTCTGCCAACAAAGGGTATTCCGTTCAATCCTCCCCTTGCTCGGCTATGTCGGGCTGGGTGCGGCAGAGTGGAGTCACTGACACACGTACTCCAGGGCTGTCGCCTCACCCACTGGCCGAGGATCCGACGTCATGATCGGATCTGCGCCCGCCTGCGTTATCTGGCGGAGCGTAAGGGGTGGTTGGTGGAAGAAGAACCGCATCTGAGACTCACAAAAGGCGAACTACGAAAGCCTGATCTAATCCTCGTAGAGGGTAGTAGGATCGTCGTTTGTGATGTTGCGATCACATGGGAGGGTCCCCGACTGTTAGAAACCGCGTTCCTCGCCAAAGTCAATTACTACTCACAGCCCCTTGTTCTTGAAGCCCTGGGTATACGTTACCCAGGGCAAGAAATCCTTGTCACCGCGTTTGTAGTGGGGTCTCGAGGAACGTGGTGTCACAGTAATAGTCAACTTTACAATATCTTGCGTCTTAATAAAAGAGACGCCTCCTCCGTTATTACGAATGTGATTAACGGCAGCGTTATCATACACGCCGACTTTATGCGCGTTGCGTGGGCACGCAGAGCTCGAGGTGCCGTTGCATGAAGTTTCGCCAATGGATGATGAGTCTGGAAGGACTGGTGCCGGTAACCAATCCGGTGCCCCCGGACGATTCCATTGGCAGGGTTGGTAAAGTTTTCTATTATTATTCCATCTTAATCACATTCTTTCCTTGGAGGTCTCCGTGCCAACGAGTTCCCGTATTACCCGGGTTATGTTTTAATATGTTCTGGAGTGGATCATGGTTGTATGTTAGGTTTAGTTTAATTAATTTAGTACTTGGGTGGTTTTAGTCAATAGCATAAGTTAAGTCAATTTAAATTAAGTACATCCGTTGTTTTAATCTGAGTCATTATTCATAAGTTTTAACGATGCTTTCTAGTCAATAGAGTAAGTTAGTCAATTTCAACCGCATCCATATTTTAACGTTAGTATACACATCAATTTTAATCCAGAGTCATTAATTATTGTAGGTTTTAATAGATGTTTTGCTAGTCAGTAAGTATAAGTGTAGTCAGTTATAATAGTTACATCTTGATTTTTAAATATCTTACTTTTAATATTCATAATAAATTGTCCTTTGTTAAAATCCACTCCAGTCGGCTATACACTTGGAAATACGACACTTGATTAACCGTAGTGTCCGTATTGGTTTGTTATAAACCTCGGAACGGCTACCCCTTCACCTTAAGCCGAAATATATCTGTGTAATAATATGTTCATCAGATTTCTTCATCTAATCACGTTCTGTAAATACCTGGTATGTCTTTTGAACGAAATTTGCTTATAATAAAAAAACCACGTAAGCCTAATTTACGTGGTTTTTAAACAAAGCGCAGCTTATAAACTACTTACAAGCTTTTTAAATTTGCCACAAGAGGCGCCACCTTAACATGTAGACTTACGTGCTTTTGATGGTAGATCCAAAATTTATAGTTAAAAACGCACATTATCAAATATACTGTAAAAATCGGACTTACGAGGTTTTTAAAGAAAACCGACGATATGGTATTTACGAGTAAAAAAAATTTGGTCCAGGGAACCCCATTTTTTTGCATACAGCCGAGCGTAACGTGTTAATCATAAATCACTGAACAAATGAATAATTTTAAAATGAATGCAACCAATGTTTTGCCTAAAACCACTAAATACATAACCTCACTTACTACTCCGATACTAACAGATACATAAGATTTATTCAAATATGCATTTAAGTATCTGACTTTGTTGATGTTGTGCTTGCCAAAGACGCATGGACCACTGATAAGAATAATCAGGTAATACTTTAATAACTTGCGGGTTACAGGAAAGATTCCATTCTAGACCGTGTGGGTGCACCAAACTAATACGAGCGGGATTCCAGACAAAAAAACGACAGGAGCCCAATCAAAACTGATAATCCAAATTATTTCAATAGAAAGAAATAAAAATAGAAGACAGAACGGAAGAAAGCTACTATAAAAATTCGAAACTACAGTTTACTATAAAACAGAAAACCAAGGATACTTACCAACATGTGCTTTCTAACTCAAAAAACATAAGTTGAAAAAATTATTCACAAAACCATAACGATTTAAAAAAATATTGGGATATTTGTGAAGAGCTTCTTTCCCCGACTTAATAACACCAATCCCAAATTAGGATGGTTTAGAACAAATTCCTGATCTGTCAGGATAATTAACCCATTAATGCCTGAGCATTCAAAATTAAAAAAATAATTTTTGCACGCAATGCTTATACAGGGTGGTTGGTTTTTCATTGTCCAGCTTATATCTGCCGAAATATTAAGGATACAAGAAAAAGTTAAATATAAGCCTTGTCTAACAGAACTTGTTCTATAAATGGTGCAACCAATTTTTTTCCATGGCCTACTAATTTTCCGGAAAAATATTTAACTTCGTTTTTTTTAAATGGAACACCCTGTATATTTTTGCGGTATATGCTTCTAAATAAATTTCACGTTATAATGATGTGTAACAAGGAGGGGATTGCCTTTAAATTATGAATGTAAAAACAAAATTATAACAGTCAGCTGTGATATTCTATTGTTTATACCTGTAAACATCTGTCATAAGTGAGATAGAAGTTTTTAATAGTCACCAAGGTGTTGTGGATCTTATTTAACTAAGAAACCATTACAAAACACTAACGCTAACATATTCAAAATTGTATAGGGGAGAATGGGATAGCCCCGATCACCTAAGCTAGAAATTCGAAAAAAAATAAAATAACCGGCTAAAAATTGAAAAAAAAAATTTATGGATTGCTTATTGTATTAGCTATGCACTGTAATCTTCAGTAATTGTTCTATTATTAGCGCCACCGTAAGGTTCAAACTGAAACAAGTAGCCATCTGCAGAAGCAAGACACCATAACTTGAAACCAAAGCGAACAGGTTTACTTTTTATGAACATTTTGGCTGAATGCCTGCCAAAGTATGGAACCATTTCTCCGTCGATTGAGATATTATGAGAAAATATCCCGGACTGCAGATATTTCTCATTCATCAGGTCTAAAATCGGACGTAATTTCGTAAATTTGTCGGTTTTATCTGAATTATCTGATAAATGAATATTGCGTTTTATTGCTTCAAACTTGTTGCTTGGCATGCACTTTCTTACTATTTCTACTCCTTTAGGGTAGACCGGGTATAACAGGTAAAAGCGAAACAAAGAAAAATAATCACCTACCTGTATACTTACAAAAAAACTCAAAAGAATTCGCCGACTAACTTAGTTGTTTGCGAGGGCCGTAGATCGCCGAGGATTGCCTTATCAAAGTTAAAACTCAGAAAGTGAATACTAATAAAAAATGGAAAAAATTGGGCGCCAGAAAACTTTTCAGTTTTCAAAAAAAAATATAGAAATACCAATAAGTAATTTTAATAAATTCAAAACATTTAACAATAAAAAAATAAAAGCCAAAAATGTGCAACCAAACGTACAAAAACAAATCGCTTAGGTTAATTTCAAAGTAAAAATTTCAAAGCAAATAAACTGAACCAAAAACTAAATATCAACGTTAGTTGAATTAAATAAGGATATTACATGAATGGTAATAAAAACGATCAAGGTGGATAAATAAAAAAAATAAGCGCTTACCTTTATTACCTGAGTGAAAACAAGTCTAATAAAAATGAACGATCAAAAATATATAGCAATAGCCTTGTTTAAACTCAAGCTTATTACCTACCTTGAAAAAAAAACACGCAAATTCGTTATGTTAATAAAATAAAATGGAAAAACCAACCTAAAGCGTTACAGTATATTACAAAAACCAAAAATATAAATTTATTTCGTGAAGCGAAAAAGGATTAATATGAAATAATTAATATAAATGCAAGTTAAATTCGCTGAAGGCGTTAAAATTCAATTGTATATATATTTTAATAAAGCAAAGTTAACAATCACCTCGAAGGTAAAACATGCGTTTAATGATAATAAATTTAATAAATGGACTAAAACCAGGTAAATTCGACGACACTTTAACAATTCAAGAAACACCGACCTTGAGAATCCTCCAAACGATCGAATTGCGAATAACCAGCAATCATAAATAATTTTTCAATAATACCGCATCCTTCAACTCCATAAATAATTCAGCCGCAAAAAGGCAATAACCAAAAGAGCCGGAGTACGGTAAAGTAATGGAAAATAAAACCAAAAGAAAAGAAGCTGTAACAAAGTCGCCATTAACACGTGCGTTCAATGATAAGGTAAAAATTTCCACTTACCACCAAAATCTTGGTGCTTCTAAAAAATAAGTTCACAACGTGAAACAAAACCGAAAATCTCGGAAGTTATAATTCCGAAAAGTCCATCAGAATTAAATGAGTAACTTCGGGATAAATTCAAACTCAACTGCTTCGGCAGACCACCCAAACGGAAAAAGCCAAGATTTTTAGAACGCAACGCCTAACACCAAACGCGCATGACACTCTCTCAAATCAGAAAACCTACTCAAAACCAAAAAGTCACTAACTACGTAATCTTTTACCAGTGAATATATAATAAATAGAGGTTCAATAAATGCATTCACCGTAAATAAGCAATTGAAAGGAGCAAAATAATATAACGGAAAATGAACCGTTACACGGGGACAATTGAAACATTTCTGCTTCTGGATTTTTTCGTTCCGCGGCTTTAGCAAATTTCTAAGTTTTGAAGTGAGTCATAGTGAGCATATTCAATTAGGTTTCTATACACATTATTCTGTTGATCTATAATTATACATAAAAAAGATATTTAAAATAATCTTGACCTTGTCAAACTGTTTCATTCGTCCCCGCCACGGGGACGAATGAAACACATACCGGGTACAATAGAAACAGCATTTAAATTAAATAACCATTTATTCTAATACAAAATGAAACAGATTAATAACGAAAATCGTGACATAAACAGATAGTATAAAAATATTCATTCACTCTGACAAGCAATTGTGGCAGATATAAAGATCTTCTTGTCGAGTACATTCTTCGTGGGACCAATGACGACATTCAATGCACTGCACGCATGTTTCTCCAGGGCGACTATACTGTTTCAGGCAAACTAGACAATAAAAAATGTCCTCTTCGTCGCTTCCACTCTGTTCCTGATTCTTTTGACTTCGCTTGGTTTTCTTGGACTGCCGAACTGCTTTCGGTTTCTCTTTCAGCCCTGTAAGTTTTCTCTTAACTTGCATTTTCTTTTTCGCCTCGTATTCCTCTTGTATAGCATTTTTCTCAGGAGTGTCCGTATAAATTGCAGATCTTCTGATTTTTCGTTTCCCAGCTGTTTTCCTAGGAAGCGCTTTCGGTAACGGTCTCACGATATCTGGCGAAAATACAGCCTTTGAGGTGCTTGCTGATGGTGGCGGAATGTGAGTGCTTGGTTATACTGGCCGAATGTAAGTGCTTGATGATGCTGGTAAAGTATGAGCGCTGCTAGGAGATAGTAGAGCGTCACTGGTATTCGTTTCTGGTACAACTTCAGTAGTATTCGTTGTTTCATCAGGAGCTGGTCTATTCGTGACATAAGAGGGGGTTAAATCTAGTTCAGTAAATATATCTCTATTAAAGGGACATATTCCGGTGCAGATAAATCCAGCTACAATATTTGATTGTGTGAGAGCCAATGGAAGAGCTTGTTTGACTATGCTGGGAATGTCGTAAATGGTCATCGTTTTGCCTGGATTATTTCTCATCCAGGCATCGCAATTTGAATTTACAGCCTTCTTGAAAGGACCGTAGACAGATCGATCTAGTGGCTGCAACCTGTGGGAGCAGTGGGGGGAAAGGATAAAATGATAATGCCGTTTTCTTTACAAAAGTCCAAGCATCGTATACCTATGTGCGACTGGTGGTTATCTAATAGAAGCAATACTTTATTTTCGATTGAAGCTTTAGTATGCTTTTGAAAATGGTGGAGCTAAATCAAGAACTCATTCTCTTGCATCCAGCCGCTCGCATTTCCTGCTCCAATACACCCCACTGGACCATCACGGACGAAGTGATCTTTGTATCGTAACCGTGGAAATATAAAAATGGGAGGTACACTGTTACCGATGGCATTTACAGCTAAAGCTACGGTTACCAACGTTCCTCTTTCCCCTAATGTTAGTGCGCCTACCTGTTTGGTTCCCTTTTTGGCTACAACTTTAACAGGTTTTTGGACCGTTGTGACCCCTGTCTCGTCGATATTATAAATGTCCTTCGGTTCAAATTTGTACCTATCCATTACATTCGCCAGGTTATCATAAAAAAGCTTTACGTTCGCGACGTTGAAACTTGTTGCCCTGGAAAGACTTGTGGCTTGAGCGCAGCGGATCGAAAGTTCTGAGTTGCGCTTCATAAACCCAGAAAACCAATCCTCTGCTGCCATGCCATTTTGCCTCCACATGTCAGGTATGTTCAAGGAATACTTCACAGCCAATTGAAAGACTAATTTGCGAATTTCTTTAGGCGGTAATCCATAGAATATATGCGCTGCTTTGATTATGTATTTAACAATGTTTTTTTCGTGATTTACGTCAAATACTCGTCTCACACAATGATAACCCATAGTGACAGGAATAGCAGATCCTTGCTCAATTGCTTGCTTTTTCTTTTTGATAAATCTACTCAAAGAAACGTAGTGTAGTCCCAATTTAGCTGCCACAGATCTTATCGACGCCTTATTCTCAGTAACTTCTTTATACCCTTCTTCATATGTCAAAGTAGATTTCAAGCCCCTCTCCGTTTTTCTCACTCTTACTCGTGGCATCCTAATACAAAATAAACACCTTAGGATAACCTGACACAACCTATTATAGAAAATACCTAACAGAAAAATTCACTACGTGGACAATTGAAACATGTTTCAACCGTCCCCCAGCTCATTTGTTTCAATTGTCCCCGCATCACATGTTTAAGTAAACACTCATATATTTTCTTACTCACGGACGACAGTAATGATTTCAACTGTCCCGACTAAAGGAAATATACCAAACAAACTAATTAAAATGGTCTAATGTGGATATCTACGTTCTTATTTCGTGTGTTACACTTTTTCGATCAATGGAAAAGTTTACTTCACTACCGTGAAATCACTTTATCGAGAACATACACATCAACTCTTAACTGTCGTCAATTGTCGACTGATAGCCGCATGCGCCATCTAGAGGCTTTCCGTTACGTATAAACGCACGTGATTTAAACCGGGAAATTTTATTTATTTTGCTAGGTTTGAGAGTAGTTTTGCTGGGCATTACGATCCCAATTCACGTTTTCCTTGCTTTCAGCAGTTTTCTTTCATTTGGGTTCAGGAGTTTACTGTTTATTGGATGATGTACTTGCAGGACTATGTATTTTAAAAGTGCCAGTAACGTCTGGAGGTAAGTATATATTCATCTCCTAGAACATCGTGGTCAAAATTCTCTTCATCTGTCAGCTCATCCACTTCTGGAGGAATAATAACAGCATCTAAATCGTCGTCGCTCATGTTTTCTATTTCTGCTATTAGTTCTTGTTATGTAAGTTACTTACGCATGTTATACTTGTAGGCAGCCATATCTAAGCAAACGATTATTTGCAAAAGAGTGTATAATATAACTAAATATAACTTACATCAATTGTAAAAGCACCTGCACGATAACTACAAAATCAGCTGTCAAATGTTCAATCCTAAACTAAAATACTTCTAGCCTTATTATTATACAGGGTGTCCCAGATCGAGTGGGATTGCATGGGTAACTTTCTTATTATTGAAGATGGAGATTCGGTTAAATTGGCAATGTTTTTCAGTTTTATATGCTGATTTAAAATCTGTTTGAAAAAGTTCAAAATGTCGAACCCGTCAGAAGTTATTTAAAAAAAACTAAAAACTATCATTTTCTTGTAAGCCAAATATCTTCGCAAGTATAAGAGATACGAAAAAAAGTTTCATATGAAAGTCACTGTTTTCGATAAGACCAATTTAAAATTGATGTCGAACAAACATTCAAGATGGCTGCTTTTGAGGTGCTCGTATCAACTTCCTTAAGTTAAATGGACGCCATATTGGATTTTTTGGTTACTGAATAGAATTTTTTATTCTCTTTTCAACGATGTAAGATAACGTATGATTGAATAAAATATACCAGTAAAATTAATTGTTTTTACATTTTATTCAAGTATGCTTACATGGATCCAAACAAAATTAACTTAAGTACCTGCTATTTGACAGATTGTGATAAACTTTGTTATTGTTTTTCATCATAGCTACTTACCTACTTGATTATACGTTTAAAAAGTAATGTCACGATGTTTTTTGTGGTTTAAGTACTTAATACTTAGTACTGAATTAACATGTTACTAAGTATTATAGGAATTACATACAAAGGTTTTCTAAAATAAATTTCACCTAATTTTGTTTGGATCCATGTAAGCCTACTTGATTAAAATGTAAAAACAATTAATTTTACTGGTATATTTTATTCAATCATACGTTATCTTGCATCGTTGAAAAGAGAATAAAAAATTCTATTCAGTAACCAAAAAATCCAATATGGCGTCCATTTAACTTAAGGAAGTTGATACGAGTACCTCAAAAGCAGCCATCTTGAATTTTTGTTCGACATCAATTTTAAATTGGTCTTATCGAAAACAGTGACTTTCGTATGAAACTTTTTTTCGTACCTCTTATACTTATGAAGATATTTGACATACAAGAAAATGACAGTTTTTAGTTTTTTTTAAATAACTTCTGACGGGTTCGACATTTTGAACTTTTTCAAACAGATTTTAAATCAGCATATAAAACTGCAAAACATTGCCAATTTAACCAAATCTCCATCTTCAATAATAAGAAAGTTACCCATGCAATCCCACTCGATCTGGGACACACTGTATATGTAACATTAACACAAACTTAGAACTTAGGAGTAAATTGCAACAACATGCAGGCAGCGAAACACTGTATCGAGTGGATCGAGCAGGCAGGTAACTGGCTAAAGGACGAACTATGACGCATCTGCCCAAGCGTGCGTCAACGCACGGACAAGTTTGAACCTGTTTTATGCTTAAAAATTCTTACTTGATAGATGTAACAATTATAATTTTTTCAAGTGTTGTAATGTTTATGTAAACGTCCTCAGGGATTTTATCATAAAAAAAAGATCGACCATAAACCTGCAGATGATTTTGGCAAATCACTGCAAATACCCCTAAAATTTCAAACATTTATTTTCCTATAAATAAACAAATTAACAATTTGAAAGATTTTTAAATAAAAGCGTGGAATGTTCTCAAACATCTGACATAAAAATCTTCACCAAAGTCTGTTTTCAAAGTACCTAAAAAAATTCAGATTTATAATGTTGCGTTGATGTATGCTTGAGCATTAATGGGTTAACACCCAATCGTTCGGTTTGGCTGCCCAGATGAAATAATCTGAATTTTACACAAATTCTCAAAATTACAGAAAGATTAGCAAAATGAAAAATCAAAAAGGCAACCCACACGGCATCAAAATTAGAAGGTAGACTAACTATGAAGAATTTCAAAAATATAAACCACATTACAAAACAATTACAGAAGAAGGATTAGAAGAATACTGGCTAAGTCAGGTTGACTTCGTGATAATAGAAGAAATTGCGGCGTCTGTTACAGAAATATATCGGCGGAATATGGGCGACAGCGAGCAAAGAAATTCATGTAGTAAAACTTATTTTAAATGCCTTGCGTGTGTGAGAAACATTTTTATATGGATTGTTTTAAAGGCGTTCACGAATTTCGTAATTATCAGTAATATTTTTTTGATACATCATCATCATTATCATCAAATAGCTTTATCGCGTCCACTGCTGGACATAAGCCTTCCTAAAGTGCTTCCACCATGTTCTGTTTTGTGCTGCTCGCATCCAGTTGGGTTCTATGCGTCTTATGTCGTCTGCCCATCGGGTTGGGGGACGTCCTCTATTTCTGAATGCCTCTTGTCTTGGTCTCCACTCGAGAATTCGTTTTGTCCACCTTGTGTCAGTTGTTCTCGCAATATGTCCAGCCCAGTTCCACTTTAGCGTAGTTATTCTCTCTATGGCATCGTCTATTTTAGTTCTTTTACGGATTTCTATGTTAGGCACATGATCTCTAAGAGAGATGCCTAGCATTAACCTTTCCATTGCCAGCTGCGTAACATTTATCTTATTTACAGTTTTCTTTGTTAATGTTAGAGTATCTGCCCCATAGCAAAGGACTGGGAGGACACATTGATTATATACCTTACTTTTCAAACAAATCTGGAGTTCTGAGCTAAATACGTATTTAAGTTTGCCGAAGGCGCCCCAAGTCAGCCCGATACGTCTTGTGAGTTCGCAGGTATGATTATCTCTGTTTATGCGTATCTCGTGGCCCAAGTACTTAAAGGATGTAGTTTCGGCTATTTGCGCTTCGTCAATGTAGATCCCCTCACTAATTACCAAGTTCGTCATTAATTGAGTCTTCGAAATATTTATTCTCAATCCTACTTCTTTTGAAATGTTGTTTAAGTCCTCTAGCATTCTGGTGGCTTGGTCTAAACGGTCGGCTATCAGGACTAGGTCGTCCGCGAATCTCAGGTTGCTGAGAATTTCACCATTAATATTCACTCACTTTGCTTCCCAATTCAATCCTTTACACATATGTTGAAGAAGAGTAGTAAATAGCTTTGGCGAGATAGTGTCGCCTTGGCGGACACCTCGTCCTATTTTAAATGTTGTAACATCGTCATGGAGTTGGATACTTGCAGTGGCGCCTTCCTATATGTTCTTTATCAACGTCTTGTATCGATGGTCTATTCTACAATCTGAGAGTGCTGTTGGCATTCGTTGGTTACTCACTGTGTCGAATGCTTTCTCGTAGTCGACAAATATTAACGCCAAGGGCTTGTTGTATTCCACTGACTTCTCTATTAGGTTTTTCAATACCAGTAGGTGGTCGTTGGTGCTGTAGCCTGACCTAAAACCAGCTTGCTCTCGTGGCTGATACATCTCTAGTTTATTGTTTAATCTGTTCGTGATTATTCTTGTAAAAAGTGTATATATATGTGAGAGCAAACTGATTGGACGGTAGTTTCCAAGATCTGCTATGTCTCCCTTTTTGTGTATTAATACAATGACGGCATTATTCCATTTTATAGGCGTTGTTTCTTTTAGAAGGATACATACCATTTAGTTGTATCGGTAATTCTCGGGCGACTTCCAGTCCGCCCAAAGGATGAAATAATTTTTTCGCCTGTTGGGTCGCATCCTGGCACTGAAAATTATATCCATATAATATACATCCTCCCAATTCTAAATAACACATACAGTGTAACGGCTTCCTCATTAGGGGGGACCTCCATGGAAGGCATCACTTCCTCCTTAGGAGATGCCGCCGTAACAGCACCACATACAGGGGTGCAGGATTAAACGCAATTTGTAATTTTGTAATAAATGCTTGCCGTTTCGGAGAATATTGTTTCAGAGTCTGAACATAGCCCTGAAAAAGTAAATCGATTGGGTCCATGGCGGATCTTCTTTTGGTATGTAAATATTCAACCACTACATTTATAGACTTCTCGCTGCTTTTAGTATTTCCTTTTTCCTTTTTTTTTTCTTCATCTTTGTGAATGGTGTTCAGTTTCCCCGATGCGTTTGCTACGTTTGTTCATGATGTGGAGAGCTGAGGTGATAGTGGTAGTTCAACAAGTGTTGCTGGGCTCTCTTGACCTGCAGTCTCGCCCTTCTGAGTATTGCCGGATTCTTCTATTTCTGTTGCAGGTTCAGCACGAGGATCATCTGGTTCTAAATCAGTTTCATCTTCATTTACATTCCTAACGTTGGAAGTAGTTTTTGCGAATGGCAAAAATGGGCTGAAATATTCCATTTGTTTGGCCCATTGCCACAGTGTTGCCAACCGTTTAGCGTGTTTCTCCACCACCAGGCGCCAATAATTCCGCTAGATTTTGTAAAATACCGCTACCTCGTGAATTTTCTAGGACAGTACAGGCAGTGATCAAAATTAAACGCCTTTTAGGTATTTTTTTAAAATATGAACATGCGTACATGGAAAAATAGACCTTTTCGTTTTAAAATTTGTTTATTGTCAAAAATAAACATCAGCAAACAATACAATCAAACTTAATTTATGACACTTGAAATATTTTAATCAAAACGTAATCGTACAGACCGGTTGTTATTATGTATATTTGTATAAGTAGAACGTTTATTTAGGTGATTTTGAATCGGGAGTCTTTCTTATCACCGTTCGCTGATGAATATTTATGTCAAGAAGATTTTTTATCAGTTGATCACGAAAGTCCAAAGATGATAGCTTTTGCTGTATTTTGCTATTGTATAATTGATTCGGCAAAATCACTTATCTGACTAAGCTAATTTTATAGGAGAGCAATAAAACTGCGTAAAATAAAAAAAAAGCAAGTGGCAGGCTCTTGTACATAATTAAGTAGAAAACTAAATAGTAAATACTTTTTTATACAAATTGGAGAAAAATGGTTGGTTTTATTGTTTGTGCCAGACAGTTGGTTTGGCTTTTCAATTTTGTACAGATACGTGATTTTGCAACCACAAACTATCTTTTACAACTCGCTATTGTATACTCGTCGTTGTGTAAATATGCCATTGTTACTTAACACTTTGCAATAATAAAACACTAAATGACAAAATAAACATTTTATTATTTATGAACTTAAATACATAGGTACCTCTATAAAAATATTACTTATGATAATATTTTAACGAATCGTACATCTTTTGGTAGAACCGCCTTTAGGGCTTGCAGATGATTCCACTTATCTTGTTTTATTTCTAGCATTCCTTTATATAGACGTGTATTTTTTTGTTATTTTTCTTTGATTTGTTGGGTAATAATTTGTAATCATCCTTGTAATTGAGTTTAAAACTTATTCCAGTGTTTTCATATTTAAGGCAATGTATGTATATCAGCGATCACAGGATCCAGTCTTCTTACGCCAGGTTTCATTGTGTTATAGTATGTAACATCCGCAAAGTTCAAACAGTAGTCGTGACTCAAGTAATGAACTATAAATGGTTGACTAGGTCGAGCCATTTCACAAAACTTAATATAGTCAGACGGAAGGAGCATAACTTGGTTTTTCAGTTTTCTTTCTATTAAGTTGTGAGCTCCATCCACCTCCATCTGTGTATGTCCTTGTTCGAGATATTTATGTTCAGTAATAATGTTTTTAATAATAGCAAGATGCAAGAGAGTGTTGGCCAAGCAATTGTTTCAACTTTGGTAGCCGCAGCCATCGCTATATAAAATAATTTGTTTTATTCGAGGATGCTGCTGCAAGTAATTTTGAAGGTGTTTAAACATAATAGTAGAGAAAATGTTTGCTTCTAATCCTCCTTCAGCTTCGTGCCACAAGTAGCAGTGGCAGTCTTTAGTCACTAAGCCAAGGATTGTAAAATTATGAACGCACAATTTTGTCTTGAAGTAAATTGCCGAATCTTGCAATAATGGTGCTAATTTGACAGCTTCCACATCCATAGTCATTATTGCGATTTCTTCTGGATTCTCTTGAGCCTATTTTTTGTCTTCAGCTTTTGCACCTCTGGCTTCAATTTTTCGTTGAATATGAGATTGATATTCTTCTTCATCTATATTTCCTATCTGATGGGCGATGCACACATCGCATTGATCTTTTTTCGGCGAATGAATTGCAATGTTCAACTGCTTCATCTTTTGTTGAAATCGTGATGGTACCACAGGCTTTACATATCTTTCCTGGCAAAAGATTTTATAAACACGATAAACGTCCATTTTATTTTGATAAATTGGTTCAAGGTAGAGTTTAGATGTAATTGAGCGACAGTAATGTGACTCGAGTTTGGGTATTGAGGTAAGAAAATCTGCCATTGATTGCAGTGATCCCGCCATTTCATTTGTAATTCTTTTTCTCAGAGGTATTTCAACGTCATCTGTTGCTACGTGCATCCCCGATTCAGCTTTAAGACACCAGTTGCGGACCATGAATTCTTTTAAATCTAAGGTGTTTAAGAAAGTTTATTTCGCACCTGTAGCTGCAGTGCTTTATCTTTTTTGCTGTTATGCACACTTTGGAGTCTTATTTTGGAAGCATGCATCTTCTTTTTCGATCTATAATTCGAACAAATTTTCCATTTTCTTTTTATAACCTTTGTACTCTTTTCCCTTTTCTCTGTAATATCTATATTTTTCTCGAAGGCATTGCTGCTTTAATATTTCTCTTTCACTTGGCGTAGTAGAGGCTGTCACTGCTTCTAGTGTATCGTTGTCCTACTCTTCATTCTGACTGTCTGTTGCTTCATCTCCTTCTCTAGGTCATTTTCTTCATCTTTGCTAGATACATAAGTTTCAACTCTGGTAGTTTCTGAGACTTCTTCACTTTCTATTCTGTCTTCTAACTTCGCTAGGTGCATAGTGGCAGTGGCATCATTAGTCTTCAACGTATCTAACAGAAGGTCTTCAGCTTCTATAGCAGCAGCTATTAATTCTTCCTCAATGGAATTTTTGTTAATTACGTAATCCAAGTTTCACGAAATTACTTGGTTCTGTGAATAATAATTATTATTATTTTCATTACCGTCAATGTTGGGATGTAAAAATCTTGGTCAGAATCATAAAAGGATCAAAGATTAATTATGTACTCTAATTGTTTTTGGGTTAAAGGAGTCTTGAAATCCATCACGCAAAACCTCGTATCTGTATGTAAAAACAAATCATTACCTACTTCACGCAAATAAACTCATCTGTTGTAAGTTTCGAATTGTGTTATATTTCCATAATAATTATGAATTTAAAGCCAGTTTTTCTGTTATTTAAGCTTTAACTAATTAACAATCGTGCAACAATAGGGTTATGTAATTATACTAACTAACAAATTACTTTCAAGATAAATTTAACACACAGCACGCTGTCAATCACATTACCATAGCATAAGTGATAAGTTGTTTTGCATTCACTATTTTCCAATAACAGATACGTGTTTTTGTATTGCTTAAACTACACCGCTGAGGAATTTTTGTCACTTACTAGGTTTTGACAGTTTGCGCGCGCAGTTGTTAGCTTTTAAATTGCGCCAGAATCTTAAATTTGAATTTTTGTCAGATACGTGTTTTTGCCGAATCACCAACGATATGCATTCCTTACTGTAACATTTAGGGCCGGTTTTTCAATGTCCAGGTAAAGTTGCAGATAGCGTAAACTGTCGGGTAAGAACGGATTTACCTGTAGCTTGTGTTTTTCAATCACCAGTTACGTATTACCTAGCAGATATTTGCTTTACCTAAAGGACAAATTTGTCGCAAGGTCGTAGTGGCTGGTAACATCGTACCTACTAGATATTTGTCTACCGAACAATAACGAAACCGTGCGACTAGTCCGAAGCTGTAATACGCGTTGTCAGTTTTCTAACCTTGTTTTCTAACGCATACCATACGTTGTTTACAAGTTATATATGTTAGTAGTTAAGTTTTGTTTTATTACTGCAATGGATAATATAATTATTGATGAGATATTAGAATTGGACGAAATAGAAGTAGTAAACAATGTAAATCCCCAAAGAAGACGATATGTAGTGCTTCGGCGGCCCAACCATTTTAATGAATGGGATAACCTAGATTTTTTCGAAGATTTAGGTTACAGAAACCAACGGTCGAAAGATTGTTAGAGCAAATTCTTGTACATTTAATGCACCCTACAAACAGGTACGAAATAATGTTACTAATAGTAAACATAACTTCATATATGTATTTATTATTATTTTAGAATCCATTGTGTATCACCAATGGATCAGTTATTATTGGCACTGCGGTTTTATGTCACCGGTTCGTTGTACAGGTTGGTCCAAATTGGACACTTTTGATAGGAAACACCAATTTCTAGAGGAGATAGAAAAAAACTAACCTACATGTTACGAGCTCGATTTTTGTGAGAAAGTGAATGCCGAAAACTGCACATCGATATCTTGTACTGTTTAGAAGATATAGGGTGGTTTTCAATTTTGTGCATTATTGACCCACCCCCGTAACTTATTTATTTATGAATATTTTTTGTTTCTGTAAAAACATTCTTAAGGCACTTTTTTTAAAGGAATTCAATGGTGTCCCAAGTTTTTTTGTAAAAAGAATGGTTTTGAAGCTATGACATAAACTTGTATTTTTTCTTATTGCTGTTTCTAAAATACTATAGATGAATTTTGTTAATCTGGAGTGCCATGTTGAACAATAAAACGAAATAAACTTACAGCTGTTATAAAATACATGTTTAAAAAGCAAAGTAGCAAGTATTTTATATATTTAGAAAAAGAATATGCAAGAATATATAGGGTAGTCCATAAGAAAAAATACAAGTTTATGTCATATCTTCAAAACCATTCTTTTTACAAAAAAACTTGGAACACCATTGGATTACTTTAAAAAAAGTGCCTTAAGAATGTTTTTACAGAAACAAAAAATATTCATAAATAAATAAGTTACGGGGGTGGGTCAAAAATGCACAAAATTGAAAACCACCCTATATCTTCTAAACAGTTCAAGATATCGATGTGCGGTTTTCGGCATTCACTTTCTCACAAAAATCGAGCTCGTAACATGTAGGTTAGTTTTTTTCTATCTCCTCTAGAAATTGGTGTTTCCTATCAAAAGTGTCCAATTTGGACCACCTTGTACATAGTGGCTGCAGATTTTAGTGGTGTCAGTATACAAAATTATTAGCCGTGTAGCAAATGCCATAGCCAGTTTGAGACCGACCTACATTACTTTACCAACTACTGAAGCAGAAAAGAACTGAATAAAGAATAACTTTTATACAATAGCTCGATTTCCAAGAGTAATTGGTGCTATTGACTGTACTCATATTCGGATTCAGTCACCAGGTAAAGCACGGTATTATGTTATTATACACCTAATTTAACAATGTAAATCTGTTGTAGGTGGAAATACTGCTGAAAATTTTCGAAATCGAAAAGGTTTCTTTTCAATAAACGTTCAAGGTGTATGTGATGCTAATCTTTGTTTTATTGACATTGTTGCACGATGGCCTGGGGCATCACATGATAGTAACATATTTGACAATTCACATGTCAAAGCCGTATTCGAAAGTGGTGTCATGGGTAATGGCTTATTATTAGGTGATAGTGGTTACGCCGTTCGAACGTATTTAATAACACCACTACCAGAGCCACGTACGCCTGCTGAAAATTTGTTCAATGAAGCACAAATACGCACACGAAATGTAGTGGAGAGACTATTTGGTGTGTGGAAACGTCGCTTTCCTATTTTGAGCGTAGGAATGCGTTGTCGCATTCCTTTAACTCAAGCTATAATCGTCGCAACAGCTGTGTTACACAATAGCTCGACGTGAAAATGAAGAATTGCCACCTGATGAAGCACCAGTGGAAAATTTTCAGTTTGACAACCCGGACTCAGTTGCAGCTACCCGTGCTCGGGATATCACCGTACAACGTGAATTAATAACATATTTTAATACTAATTTAAAATGTAATCAAAATAAAGCATTATTTTATTATTTTTTCGGAACATTTTATTATTACTACCTACTACAGAAAATGACACAAAATGAAAAAATAAATTGTCTATTAAATAGAGTACAAGTTACCCTTATTTCTCTAACTGTTTTTTTTTAAATTAACATACGAACACGATGTTTCTCTTCTTCCTGCCTTATTACCTGCTCAACTTTTCTTTTTTCAACTTCTTCCCTTTTAATCCTTTCTTTCATTAAAATCAATTCTTTTTGAGCCACTTCAATTTGTAATTCAACTAATTGTTGCCTGTGCTCGGCAATGGCATCGTATTTTGAATTAATGATCTCCTTTGGTACCTTTTTGGTTAATTTCAGTGATCCCCTCTTTTTGGTTAATTTCAGTGATCCCCTCTTTTTGGCTCTTAATAAATTAGGGGTCCATTTATCCCATTTTGGATGATCTGTAAAAATTTACATATGTACTTCCACATCTCTATTACAACAATGTATAAATTTTGCTTTACAAAAAATTAGGTTATTTTGAAATTTTTTCTCCTGTCTTCCTACAGAAAACAAGATTGGCTGTCTTAAATTAGTGTATTGAATAGTAATCTTAAAACTACTGTTTATACAGTTGTGTAATACATGTGGTAAATAATGTTGTACGCAACTCGCATAGTAACTTCGTCTTTACTTAACCTTGTCGGATTATCACAAACATCACATGCTTACCAGTTTTTGGAGATTCAGTTACTCTGCGTTCTTCCGCGTCAGTACTTGAACTTTCATGGCTATCTAGAAAGATATTTGTACTGCTGGAATAAAATTAAGATATTGATACTCAGTTGTTGCATCACTTATCACACATTCCAATGTGCCTGCCTGTGCACTTACACATGGTGAAGAGATTTCCTGTGTTCTTACAAATGCCGAAGGGATTTCCTGTGCACTTACAAATGCCGAAGGGATTTCCTGTGCACTTACAAATGCCGAAGGGATTTCCTGTGCACTTATGCATGCCGAAGTGCTTTGGCAAGTTTGAATAATTATTGAATCTAAAAAATAGCTTGCTGGTATTGATAGTGCCTACATACATTTATTTTACATTTTTACCTGCTTCATTAAAAATCGGCAGAGTGTCGGATTCAAAGCTTGTTGGGAGACCTATTACCGATATGGACAAAATTGTTAATAGCTTTTCTTCCCACTCGCTGTATGTTATTTCGTCTGCGGGACCACCACCAGTCTTGTATAGCGTCGAATTTTGCTTTGCAGATTTTTTTTTAGTTGTTTTTAAACCCTCATACTTCATTTTTAAACTATGTACATCTCTGTGTACATTTTGAGGGCTCTGTGAATTAAACATACTGCAAACTCTCTCCCATGCAGCGTCTTTTTCCTTCCACGTGACAGCATCGGAGGTTTTACACTCTAACGTGTCTTTATACTCCGTCACCAAATCAATCAACAAATTAACCTCAGATGGAGAAAAATTTACGCCACGTTTTTCTTTTCGTTTATCATTCATATTTAAAACTAAATGATATTAATAAGAAACAATAATAGATAACAATAAGAACAATAACAGATAATAACCACAATACAAGACACAATAATCAAAATTACAAACGCAATGAACCCGTAAACACAACAACGAAAAACGTGGTTTGCACGCACTAAATACTAACCTTTCGTGGTTCGTTCAAATTTCGAATCAAAAACCCGTTGTTTATTTCTTTAGCGTCGGCGCATTATACATTCTAGGTTTATGCTGTGTGTCTTTGTTTTATTAATACCAATTCTATATAGTTATCTCTCTTGTACGGGATTGCGGTGAAGTTAGTTCCGAAACAGTGATTCCAAATAGGTTGTATGTGCCAGGTAACTAGCTGTCGGATAAATTCGTATTGAAAAACGGAATTTAATATATCCGACAGATTTACCTGGTAGGTAGATATAACTGCAACTTTCCCTGGACATTGAAAAACCGGCCCTTAAAAGGTGAAACATAACTTTCTTGTACCAACGGATGGTTTTACGTGGCGAGGAATAATGTAAAGTAATATGGTCAGCTCGATCAACGCTGCTATTACATCTCTCTTATCTTTCCATTTAGACACATAGATGTTACTTTTTCGCAGCCAGACGTAATCTCCTTCTTTTAATTTTTGTTTTGTAACTAATGTTGGATTATGTTTCCTATTTGATGTAAGTGTGCCAGTAAAGTGCGTATTTTGCGCTAATAATTTTTCTGCAAATTGAACGCTATTATACCAATTATCCATAAAGACATGGTGACCTTTGTTCAAGTAGGGCTTCAACAGTCAAAATACCAGACTATCAATTAGACCCCCTTTGGCAATGAGAAACCAAGTGATAAAAAACTAAAATCAGGAGAAAAACTGTTTTAAATAAATATTCTTTAAAAAAATTGGGAGTATAGATCAAAAGCTGTACGTTGTTCTTCAACTATTATTTATTTATAAAAGCATTATATGTAATTATTAATTTACAATTTTTTTAGTTTTTCCACTATTTTTAGAAAAAAATCACTTGGTTCTTGTTTGCTATATGAAATTTTTAAAAAACGAAAAAGGTAAAAAAGAAACATAATACAAAACGTAATACTAAAACACAAAACACAACTATTATACTAATCTTCCACCTGGTCTTCTGGTTCAAAATCCAGATCCTCATTATAACCTTCAGTATTTTCCTGTATGGTCTCATCACCGATAAGGTTATTATAAAATTTTTAATCAGCGACAGGAATCAGGTCCATGTATGTTTTTATGTCGTTAAGTTTAGCTGTTGGTATTGCTTTGCCTTGAGGCCACGAAGCTTCTAATCTATTACAAAAAAGGATACCTGAAGTTGGTATCCTTCCTTTTCTCTTTCCAATGTTTATCTCCTTGTAAGTGTCGCATTCGTAGTCTAGTTTTATGAAAATGCTGTAGGGTTTATCTTTCACAATTTTTATTTGTTTTATACGTAACCAGTTAATTTTTCATCCAAAACGCCCTTTTTTCTATTTGTAATTTCTTTTTAATTTTTTTTTTTGGTTGAAACAAAGTCTTTATTTTTCATACAATTTATAACAATTGGTTTCTTTTTCCGACACGTTTCCATTATACTAACATAATCAGGGAGAAAACTGTGCCCAGAAACTAAGAAATTTAACCGAATTTCTTGTAAAAAATTGCTCTCTTGTAATATACATTTTAAAATTAATACCATGTTTATATTACGATTTTGCCCCCTCACGAATCGTTCCATTAGTTTAAAATATACACCGATTGATCGACATGATTCAACAGGAACCGACTTCTTGGGCACCTCGACCTGCTTGTCCTTCCAACCAAAGGTGAAAAACAGTTTTTTTGTATTTTCCAGTATAAACTCCGCAATTATACAACCAGAGTTGTCTTTTCTAATAAATAATGTGGTAGAGAGGCGAGGGAGTGGAAGCGTTTTGTCCATATCGAATGTAATGGTTTCTGTGTCTTCATTGTCTTTAGCGTAAGCTAATTCATTATTCATTTTTTCTCTGCCTATTTCAGCCTCTCTTAAATGCAAATCATGTTCACTTTTTATCTTTTCCCTTTCATCTAACACATTTTTAATTTTTGCTTCATATCTGTCGCATCTATTGCAGGTATCTTTTTTGGAACTTTTGTAGTCAGGTTAAATTTAGTTAAAAATATTTTTCTGTACGACGTCAAGCGACTGGTTATGATTTTTTTCCCGGTACAATTTATACATCAATGTTACTGTAACACCGATTGGTAAAATTTCTTGATTGTTTTTCTTTTCCCTGCAATAATGCAACATATATCGAGGAAATTTATTGATGTGTGCAATAACCGCTCGCGTCTCTTTGTTCTAGAGATAAAATATGTTCCATGGTAATGTAGGTGATATCATTTTCATTGATGGTAAATAGCATTTTAGATGTGTCTCAGGGCTTTACGCCAGTTACTTTTATTTCCACTGGTTCAACATCTTCAACCATACAAACATATTTAAATATGGCGGTGTTTCTTTTACCACCTTTGAACTCAGCCAGAATAAATTCTCCCTTCGATAAATCTGAAATATTTTTTACTTTTTCAATCTCTGTATCTTCTTGTTCCATTTCATCCCAAGGATCTTTGAGTTGAATTGTTGGCCAGTTCCACTGGATTTGTTTTGCAAATGCGTAGAGTGGTTGGTCAAATGCAATGATGGGAATCTGCCTCGGATTAAGCCGATCAATTGATGTCTCAACAATATCCATTGAATGGCGAATCATGGCCATTGACGTAGCATGGTCTGGAAGTAGAGGAAGCAACGAAGAAATTGTTAAATCACATTCTTTTGGTTTATTTACTTGTTGACTAGCGTTGTATGCTGCCCAGGTGATTATTTCATCCCCTTGTAGGTTGTCAGCAGCCAAAACAGTTTTTACATACTTCAACCAGGTGTATTCTTTAACCATATCTTTCGACGACACTTGATAGTCAACAAAGTTTTCTTGTACTGTTGGCAAAGGACACTCAGTTCTAATAGCAGGATCAGGGGTAACACTTGTGTTGCTTTCAGGAAGATGTTTGGTTGCCTTCACGACAAAAGTCCTAGTTTGATCAGTCCCTCTGGAATTACTATCTGGATGTTGAAATAGAGATATTCCTGTACCATGGAAAGAATCATGAGCTGTAGTAGAACTTGGATTGTGGTCAATATTATCAACCGCACTGGTTGTGAAAAGGCCTCCTTTTAACTGAAGAGGAACGACATCATTTTTCATGTGATACAGATGACATATTTCATTTCCAAGTTCTGATGAAATGTCTAGCACTCGGTCATATGATATGCTTAATCCGACCTCGTGAAGGTCTTCAACTAGTTCACGCTTTCGAGTTTTTGTATGAATTAAAATACCTAAGTATTCAAATTCGAGGCTCACCATTGGGATCTCGGAAACCGTAAGAGTTACAAAGTTACCAAGACAGTTAAATTGGGGCAAAGTTGCGCTATACAATGCTGATTAATATTTAAAAAATAAATTTGACCTACCTATCTTAGTTTTTTTTTATTAAGAGCACAAAACAGAAAAATGTCAATTTGGTTTATTGGGCATAATTTGGTTGTTATTAAAAATTTTTCAAATCTGTTAAAACTTTCACTTTCACTGTAGTGGTATCAAAAATTAGGATGTATGTTCATCATGTTAAGCATTAAAATGTCCAAAACTTTTATTCCTGTCATTTTTTGTCGTAACGTGCACGACACTCCATGGATATCATCACCTAATCTGTAATAATACCAACTACCATCAACCAACAGGTGAATGCATATGCCGCCTCTGTAACAACAAAGCTGAAGATAGATACCACCTCTTAAAATGTGACAAACGGGAAAATAAATCCTTAGTGCGATTTATTAATTATCTATTATAAGCATAATTAATTTAATTTTAAATGTTAACTAATCAATTTTAACTAATGTGTATTCTACTACAATGTTATTTTAATGTGTAAGTAATGTAAGTACATGTGAATCTGTAGCTGTTGATGCTAAAATAAATAAATTATTAATAATAACGATTCTACAACATTTAAAGGAAAAATCACTAAATCTATTTTTCGCTCATATCTAGTAAACTGTGGATTGTTTTCAAAAAACAAAAACATATCTTGCATAAGCTGTTAAAACGACAACTCTTTCCTCATTTAACCAAATCTCTATGTCTTATGGTTTCCGAGATCCCAATGCTTAAAATGAAAAAAAAAACTCACCCTGTATAAACTCATTTATTTGCTTATCCTTTTTACATAATACTCCTTGAAACAGTTATATTTTTTTTGTTCAGACATAAAAATACGTTGCATATTTCGCACATTGTTCGTGATCTTTCTTTGCAGGTTTCCAAGTTGCATCTTTGTTCATGGCCATCTGTTGGAATAGGCCAATGTGAATCTCTATCCGCTATCGTAACGTATGTCTGATACAGGAGTGCACTGCTTTTGTTTTTTGAAAATTTCGAGGAACTTTCGGGAATAGGAGATTCACGTGGTGAACTACTTGGGGATCTGCTCGGCCGACCTCGTTTTGGTACTCTCTTCGAACCTTTGAAAAACGATAAAGCTTCAGCTACACTAAAGGTGAATTCTAGGAGGTCCATTTCTCGAATTTCTGAAGCACTTTTGATGTCTCGACGGTACTCCAACCAAGAGTAGCACACAGTGGCATTGAAATAATGGAACAACACCCTCAGGGTCCATTTTCTGGATTTAATAAATGTTCTATAAAGCGAAATAAGAAAGTCATGTTTGTCCACTCCATCCATGCTTTTGTTGTAAAGCTTAATAACAGCTGGGCGTTCTATTTGTAGATATGTTTTTTGTTTCTTGTCCCACATTTTCATTTTTTTAATTTTTTCAGAGATGGTTAATTGAGGAAACTGAACTTTCAATGTAAATCCTCAACTATTTGGGAAAACTAGTCATGCCTGCTGAATAAAACAAAACATTATTTCTCCATGAAAACAATTTTTTCCTGATACCTTGCAGGTTGTCCACTTTTGCCCCATCACAGGGTAAAAGTGGACAATTTGATTTTTTTAAGGGGTAAAAGTGGACAAGGTAAAAAAAAATTAAAAAACCCAAAATAAAATATTAAACAAATTTATTGTGTATGTAAACCAAAAATACAAATTTTATTACAAATATATGGACTTGTATTTTGCTAATGAACATCAAAATGAAATATGATTTAATGGAGTCAGCCCATATTGAATTCTGAAAAATTAAACTTAAAAGTAAAAACACTAACTGTCCTTTTAGTTCCCCCTATAACAACTGGATGAGGCAATTTTACAATAATTTCAGAAATATCAATAGAACTTATATCGACAACTACAGGTTTGACAAATTTGTATGTTTCGTCCTTTCTTTTCAAGAATCTTACAGTGAATTCTGTTGAACCGATCTTCTCAGTGATTTGGGCAACGAAATGCTTAACAGCCTTTTTACCAGCTAACTGTACTAAGACGAAGTCGTTGATGTTAACATTTCTTCTGTCACGCTCTACCTTTTCTCCAGCTACTTCTGGTTCACTATGACTAGAAGTGTTGGAGAATGGACTAAGACCCCCATCATCGCATAACTTCATGGCGTCAGCTCCTTCCGAATCACTTTCAAAACTGTTGTTTAGGCCTATGGGCCTAGTAATTTTCTTTTTTTTTATTCTTCTTTAATTCTTTCTTTCCATATAAGTCAATTTTCCTTTTACACTGTTTGTTTTGCTTCCTTGATAGTTTTGCTTTCAGTTCTTGTTCGATTCTGTTTTTCTCTGGTGTATCTGTGAGCACACACGTTTTTCCCTTCTTTCTTCCTTTGGTATTGGGTTTTCTCGGTTCCGACTTTGGAAATGGTCTGACTTGATCTGGAGTGATAGTAGTTTTCACATCAGTCTTCTTTGGGAATTTTTTTGGTGTTCTATCTTTGTTAGGACTGGGTAAGGATAGGTTTTCACATTTAGGTGTTTCTGGTTGGGAAACGTTCCCTTCATTTGAACTTGCACCATCACTTGGTAGAACAGCATTTGCTGAAGTAGGCCCAGATGTTTCTAGTTGGGAAACGTTCCCTTCATTTGAACCTGCACCATCATTTGGTAGAACAGCATTTGCTGAAGTGCTTAGGCCTATGTCATTTTGTGGGTGATCTGTAACTGACGAGGGGAAAAAGTCGTCTTTTGTAAAAACTGAACGTTTAAATGGTTCAATTCCAGTTTTGTTAAACCCAGATATAATGTTCTTTCTACAGAAAGCCTCATCAAATGGAGTAGAAAACAAATATGCTATGTTATATATGGTTATAGGTTTTGGGTTAGAGCTTATCCATCGGTTGAAAGCAGCTTTACAGGCAGATTTAAACGGGGCAAACACAGCCACGTCAAGTGGGTGTAGTCTATGGGAAGTATGTGGAGGGAAAGTTAAAAGAACAATCCCATTCTCCTTGCAGTAATCGATCGTGTCCAAACTAATATGTGATTCATGGTTATCCAAAACAATCAATATTGGGTTTTCTTTGTTCGATAACTTATGGTGTGCTATGTGTTTTATAACTTCATAGAAAACAGCTTGTGTCATCCAACCAGTTCGGGAGGCAAATCCAACACTGCCATTGGATGCACCAATAAGGAACGAAGATTTCATATTGACTCTTGGGTAAATGTATGCCGGGGGTATAACATTTCCCGCAGCAGTCACAATGCCACAAATAGTGACGAGTTCACCTTTTTCAGCTGATACTGTTTGACCTATTTGTTTTACTCCGGTAGGAGCTATCACTTTGGGAGACTCTAAAACTGTTGTTAGGCCAGATTCATCTACATTAATTATTCTGTCAAGCGGAAAATTATTCTTTTCCCTTACCTTTTCAAGGTTATTAAAAAAATGATCAACATTGTGCTCATTAAAGTTTACGTTACGAGCAAGGCTGGTATTTTCTGGTTTTCTTAGGCTTAATCTTTGGTGCCTTTTCATAAAACCCTTAATCCAATCTACTCCTGCTGCTTTGTGTGTTTCCCAATTTTTTGGAAGTTTACGTTCTAATTTGACACCATAGGCATAAGCTAAATCTCTGACCTGTTTATATGTAAGGCCGTACTGCAGCTTGCTTGACTGAATCAAGTAGTCCTCTAGCATATCATCCTCTTCAGCAGAAAACACCTGTGGGTGGCTGTACTTGCCTCTGCCATGTGAAACTGTAGGCCCAATATCTGGGACATTAGGCTCAGATGGCCCAAGCTTTTTCAACCGTTTGTGCAGCATGGATTTTTTAAATCCATGGTTTGTTGCAGCTTGTCGAATTGACATGTTTCCATTTCGGACGTCTTCTAGGGCTGCCTTCACTACCTCCTCTGAAATGTCGGCTCTACCAGTTCTGCGTTGATAGTTGCGAACCATATTGAACCTAAAAAGAAACTAGATATTTCAAACTTTAAAGTTTGATTAGCCTTTGTCATAGGCTACAGGTTTATAAAAAACTAAACTAAGATTTCCTGAAGAAAAAAATATACAGAAGCTAGCCCTGTGACAACTGATGCAGGATCTTGTGTGTTTAGATTGAAAACTGAAGGGTTAAAATTAGTCCATGAACAGAAAAATGGATAAATATTAATATTTATCCACACATTAAAATTTAAATGGGACAAAAGTGGACAAAAAAGTTTGTCCACTTTTGCCCCTTAAAGTGGGTCCACTTTTGCCCCAAGGGCTGTTTTTTAATTCTAACCTTTCTAACTATTTTAAGGTTATGTGAATGGTCAACGTCATTATGTCAATTTATTCCTTAAAGGAACAGTGAAGTTAAAAAATGTCATTTTTGAAAAACATCGCTAAAAGTGAAATTGAAGTGTTTAGGATACTATTCTAAAAATAATATTTTTTTAACGAGTCGAATATCGGAGTTATCGCTTCGTTTAGTCATCCGCTGACGTCACAATTGACACAAGTCGCACGGTCGCTCATATGCGGCCCTAGGAAGTTTAGTAATTTGCTCGATTTGGATCGAAACCATATCCGGTGTAACACCATATTTGTATGAGCCGCGTTATTCTCGATTAAATTTTCAAAAACCCGATGGTGATGACGATAAAAGAGACAAATTTAAAAATAGAAAGGGTAACATTTCGTGGTGTAAATGCGGCAATTGCACTGAAATGACAAAGAATTGTGAATGTATATGTTGCAAAGAATCTGAACAAATTAGTGAAGTGATGGGAGGCCTAGATTGTATAATATTGCATGAATCATTCGAAAGTGTTCTATTGAATCTCGACTGCCTGAAAGCTTCCCGATATCAAATGCTTCTACGAGCCGACAAAGAAAACAGAAAAAAATTGAATAACGAATCAAATGAACTTTGGAGACATGTTGCATACAAACAATTCATTTACTGGATCAATGGATGGGTACCATTAGGCCGCGGTAAAAGAAAAGTAATTCCTTCTTGTGTAATCAATAAAGTCAGACAGCGTTATCCTGAGGAAAATGGGATGTACAAAGGATTTATTGCGGTGGAAGACAATGATCCGGATTATTTTGATTAGTGATTAGTTTTTTTATTACAGTATTATTATTACCTACTGAACATTATTAGTTTGTATTGTCGAGGTTATTATTTTTACATCTTTTAATCATAATTATACAAGTTTTAAGAAAACGAAAACTATTTACTTTTAAGATAAACATTTAAGTACTTTATAGAAATAAATAGGCTACCTGTTTGTAAACTAGCAAACAGATTTAGAAATAGAAAAAATTAGGTAAAAGTAAAAAGTAATAAAAAGTATAGTATAAATCAAACGTTTTTATATTGAAACCTGAAAAAATGCATTTGGCGTGTTTCCTCCAAAGGCGGTTTTGCTGTTGGAGCAATATTTTTAGGAATAGTTATTATTGTATTAAAATTAATGAGCATTCATAATCATAATTATAAAAAATAGTAATTGGTTAGGTGCAGAATTTTTCTTTATTAATTAACATAAAATACGAGTACGATTTTAGCACAAAACTGCATAGATTTGCATCACAGACTGACATCAACTGACTGTTCGCTATGCAGAGCAGAGCTGGTGTGTCAAGAGTGACGTCACGCGGTAACTTAATTATTGGTTTTGAGCGGTTTATTTCCAACAAATTTCCGGGAAATATACGGTAATATACGAAACTTAAGATTCTGCATCTATTAAGTCAATAAATAAAAAAGGCATTTTTACTTCACTGTTCCTTTAATAGATATGGCACAAAGGTATTACATGCAGATCAACTGGAAAAAAAAACTTAGTATGTTGATTTTTATGTTAAAAGTAAGAGTATAATTTTACTTTTGACCCTCAAAAATACATAAATTGAGCTTACCTTCATAAGGTATTGCCAATGTGCTCCAAACTTTCTAGAAAGAACCCAAACACTAGCACTGTCTAGTGGCTATAATTTGAAGCGCCTACTTCATGTATGAGGCGGGAAATTCAAATTGTCCACTCTTGCCCCTGTCCACTTTTGCCCCCCTCACCCCTATAGCTGCTACTGTATTATTTTCAGTTACTTTACATTCGGATGTTCTCCGTGTCATTCTTTTTAGTTCTTTTTCTGGGTTGAATTTACAGTTTTCGATTCGAATGGGGATAATATTCCGGGGTCTTGGAGAAGAGAAACTACAGATGTAACTTCTTTCCGTCCTCTCAGAAATTAGGGAAGAGTTTGCAGAATACTTTTCAACAAGCGGCCGTGTTCCGTGGCAAGATGAATTCGAATAATTGATGTTAATATTAAATAATTACAATAAATAATTTATGCAGTTTCTGTCTTTAATTAATTGTAGAAACACTTTCGGCACTTTTATTGCTGCCTTCGTCAGGAACTACAAAATTATGGAATGATTACAACATAATAATTTGTTTATAGGTTACAATGAGTTTTATTTACTATTAAATTATTTATTAAACTAAATGTGACTAACAAAAACCGACGCAAAAATCGAAAGTAATAAAATAAAGTTTGGTTTGTGCGCGGCTTTAGACGTTTAAAGGTCGATTCTCACTTGCGCTGCACTCAGCTCGGCGACGCGCCGCGACGCCGCCCTGCAAATTGTCGCTAGATAAATGTTTCATGGTTTTAAATGAATACGTTCTCACTTGCGCTGCACGATAGGTTACGACGCGTCGCTTCGTCGTGCGGCAACGTTGGTATTGTTCCGTGAGCGTTAAATTATGTTATGTCGCGCTGCATCGCCCAGTATCAATCCTGATTTTATATAGTGTACATGCTGTTTTGTTGTTCAAAATGTGTTCTATGGACGGCGAAACGGCAGAGCAATAATTGATGATCCTTGTGGCTTAACATGTATAACTTTACGATCTATGTCTGAATTTTTGGCAAAGGATACCAAAGGCATTTTCACTTACTCCGCGAGCTCTTGCAAGCCTATAATTAAAAATCCGTTTATCCTCTATTCCTCTGGCAAGTTTCGCCCCGAATAGGGACGCAGCAGATACGTCTTTAAGGGAAATGCTTCGTCTCCAACTATGACGTGGGGTATAGTTTCTGTCAACGAAAATGCAAAAAACCACTTGAGATTTACATCTACAATCCCTTGTAAAACCTAATGTAGGTGCCGACTGCAGGTAAAAATAGCAGAACCGTATTTAAAAATTCTATTTAAAAGCAGGAAATAAATACCTAAAAGCGAAAAGATGTTTCGGTATAACTGTAAACGAGTTATTCCTAGAAAATTTAAGTACGGCCCATGCCGACGAGGTGCTTGCAATCCGCTTATTACTAGGTTTTACAAGGGATTCTTATAGATGTAAAATCTCAAGTGGTTTAAACCATTTTCCGTGACAGAAACTTTAAAGCTTCTGAATTTTCACATGTAGTGTCGCCTCGCTCTCACTCGTTGTCGCTGATATGAGAATACCTACCAGCGTTACGGCACTTTGCATCGCTGCGTCGCGTCGCGTCGCCGAGCTGAGTGCCGCGCAAGTGAGAATCGACCTTAACCCTTTGCTTGCGATACGCCGCTTGGCTCTCATTCCACGCAGTGCTGCTAGCGTCCGCGAGCGAGAGATTCGCCAGTACGGCTGATTTTGTGAATTTGAAATGCTTGCTTTTGGTGTGAAATTAAGTTTTATTTTATTTGTTATGCTTAGTACATGGTAAAAACAACTTAAAAAATAAACATCAACATGGAACATGGTTGAAATACGAAAATTAAAAAAAATCGTTAGTAGGTTTTTTTGTGTGATAATCGGTAAAACACGGTACTACACGTAGTCCGACACCACACTGAACACACATATACCGTGTTTACTTACTTTCTTCTTTGAACAAACTACACAAGCTTTAGTAGCTGCTTTAACAGGTTCTGTACCTGGAACAAAGGCGGGTCCATGATATGTTGATCTGTCAAGTCTAAAAGGATGGTCAGATTGAGGTCCTCGTTGAATGTTTTTTTGGTTTAGTGTGTTTTTTGCAGCACTTGTTCTATTAGCTGTAACTGAAAAGTGGCAAAAAAAAATGTTTTTCTTAGTAATGTGATTGTTTAGGTTGTACGAGTTGAGTAGGGGCATATCTAAGAAGTGGAAAATAGTATATTATATACCACGGGACCAAAGTGACCCATTTAATCCCGCGAGTGGAGTCCGCTCATGGGATTAAGTCACTTTAGTCCCGCGGTATATACACTACTTTTTGCACTTTCGGGGAAATTATTACGAAAATTATTGTACTACCTATTATGTGAATAAGTGTTAGTTAAGTAGTTTATTATTATTTTTATAGCTGTAAAAACGTATGACATTTGGAGGTTAACTATTTTACCAGATCATTTTCATTGAAAATTGTACTGTAAAAGGTAAATTATGTTTCCTTATTCTTAAATGCGGGTGGAAAAATGTTTTCTTTGTCTTAGGAATTACAATTCGATGTATAATGACAAGATTTTGTGCCGTCTTTAGTTTTACGAACAGGAGCAACAGGGAAAGTGATAAAAATCCTGGAATGCGGGCAGAAGGGGTAGAGATTTACCTGAGGGCATTAAACAGCGGGAATGTTGGCTGAAGAATAAAAATAATGCTAGAACTAATAGTTTTAATTGCTCATTATCACAAAACAGTTTTATTTGCATTTATCATAAAACCACTTTTCCCTTTGGAATTTTTTTAAGTTTTAAACATTTTTCTTGGTACTCTATCGGACACTTTTTATTAGAACATAATATCATTTGTTCCCCATCATCCGGCTTACGGCAATGGCACCATATCTGCAATTCATAATTAAATAGGTACATAAGTACTAGGTAATTATAATAGGTCTGAAAAATAAAACACAAATCTCCAGAATCTCCTCCACTTCTTGATCTGTTTCCATAACCTCAATTATAGTTACTTTTGTCTCGTCTTCGCTGGTGTAAGGTTGAGTATCGACTTTCTGCTGGAAGGAAGTTGACTCTCATCCTTTTCTAGTGGCAAAGTATAATATTTTGCCAAGAGTTCAGGAAGTACAACATCTCGATGCAACTGAAGTGCCTTATTACTTTGTCAAAAAAAAAAACATCTTTTAGGCTCCACACGACAAAAAAACAAAAGTTTGTTTTACTTAAAGCCATTTGCATTTGTATTTGATAAAAGTATTTATGTTTTTTATCAAGAAAAAACTGATCTCCAGAAAGCACCCATGTTTTTTTTATATGTAGGGGAAGGAAGGGTAAAGTGGCCCCTCTAAGGTTTGGTGAATTTTTAAGGCATCTTAGTAATAGAAAAAATTATCGAACAGTGTGGCAATACCTACCCCAAACACTTAAGTACCGATTGCTAATCACTTATTTTTAGTTTTTTAACTTATAAATTTTTTATTGATTTTTTTTTCAAAAAAGTGCGGGGCCTGGCCAGTTTACCCGCATAGGTAAATACACACTACCTACATATTGCTCTATATTGAATATTTAATTGGTTAACACAAAAAATACAACATATTATTAGAAAAAGAGCGTTATAAGAAAATATTAAGAATATGGCAGTCTTTTTTTGAAGAATTCGCATTCATTTTAATGAAATGTTAAGAATGTGGCAGTCATTTTTTGCAAAACTCGCACTGGAAGTCATGGTCCTCTTCCTCGCATCCGGCGCATTCTTCGTGGGTAAACAAATCGAGCACCTAATCCACCCCTCGTTTTCTTTGGACTTGGAATAGGCTTCATCTTCTTTAGTGGCCACTTTGCCCGAAATGACATCATTAAAAAGCTGTGGTCTAGCATCGAACATTCATGACCTACGAGTTTCAAACACACATCATTTAAAAGCTTATTTTACGCTGAACAAGCAGCACTAGAGCAAATAACTATGACACTACTCGTTATTTAGCTATAACTAATGATTTAAACCACTTACCTAAAATCAGGCAGTCGAAAAACAGAAGGATCCGCCTCAAATCGAAAGTTGTGATGCCTCACGCTTGTTAGTCACAGACAACACTGACAACATCTAATGTGAGTGTTTCACCCGATTCCCGCGTGGCTGCAGCACTCTACAGCAGAGCAATCGCAGATGGCCCCTTTACTTTTCGGTAATGATACCGAAGGTTTTGTTATTTTGTGTTGCAAACATCTTTGAAATTTGACGCTGTAATCCGACCTGCTCGTAGTAAAAACCATTTGTTATTTTGCTGCTGGGTACCCACTTCAGTTTCTGTTCTTTGGGACTCCTTAACCGAAACAGTTATATTTTCACCCAAAGCTTGAATTTTTGCTAAGGTCATGGCTCTATATTCTTCATCGAAGAAATCTGACAGCAGTAACGAAGTGTCCGATGAGCACATGTAGAAGAAAAACTTTTTTAATTTTTTTTTTAAAGAAAACCAGCCACATAATTATTAGAAAGTAAATGAAAAGTTGTTAAAAAATGATCATTGATCAAGTTCTGATCTTCTAAATTACTTCTTTTCTTATTTGGCGGAGGAGATGAAGATAATGGAGTAGCTAACACCTCTTTGTCCATTACTAAATTGTCATCTGAATTATCACAATTCGTAAATCCCTTTATGTTGTTAAATATCCATGAACAGCCATCTTCCTCACAATTAAAACTACGTTTATATAAATTCATAATATTGTTTACCAATAACGACTTAAAGGTGCCTATAAAAGTAATTGCATTTGGGTTTACATTTTGGACACCATGGCTTCGAATTTGCCGAAAGAGATTTTCACTTGGGTCCTGGTTTAAATGTAGTCCTAAAATGTACTGAAAACCGTCTTTTTTGAGGGCATTCCATACATTTATAATATTATTTAAAAAGAGCAATTCGTTAAACTGGGTGGTCTTTTTTGCTCCTTAGAACTCTTACATATAAACTCCATCGAGTACAACATAGGAAGAGCCTCTTGAACCCAAAAATTTATATGTGCACTTTCATTTGAAATACCACATCCTAATATTTTCCCCTTAGTGGTAACCTTTTACAGCCATTTATTGAAACAGCCTATCAAAAAAGAAAAGTAAATATGCTGTATCTTCCCACTTCCTCGTAACACTTTGTGAATCTGAAAATAAGTAAATAATATCAAAATTAAACAGCCAATTCAAAAACATAAATAGAGGAAATCATTCTTACGCAAAGTACTGGCAAGTTTGATTGTTGCAGCAACTCGTTGGCTAAAAATTTGAGCAGCATATTTTACCTTCATTTTTTAAATTTTTCTGTCGTAGTTGTGCTCATCAGTAACATATGGTAAAATCCTTAATCCAGTGCAAGTATTTGAGCCTCTATCTTTCTCATATAGAGACACCACATGTTCCCATTTTGCAGTTTTCTTTTCATTACTAACGATATACCTAACTTCTTTATTGATAAAATCGTATTCCCTTCAATAAATAATTGGAGAGGTTCATACATATTCCTCTTAATTTCGAAGATGCTCTTCTTTTGTATCATTCAACAATGAGCGGATGACTCTTGTATTTGAACTGGATTGGTCGCAAATTGTAATAATTAGTTTAAAACCTATGTGTATCAATAAACCTATTACATTTTTAAGCAAATGTTTAATTTGATCATAACATTTTGCCTCACCGCGACTGGAAAATGCATAATTGCATAGCATAAAGGCTGTTTGAAAGATTTTTTAATGCCTCTTAGCACAAATATTAAAACATGATCTGCAAATTCCCCAGATCTTTTTCCACTTCCCATGTCTTCAAAGCCTTCAATTGAGCCTTGCCGTTAAAGAGTTACTGCCTGATATGTGCTGTGACACACATGTTTCACACACTAGTGGTCCATTGATAATAACCATTATCATGTCAAAAGATGTCTTATGTCCATATGGAGTGGCATGCCAAATATCATCCAAATCGATCCAAGCGTCTTGTTGTTATAAGAAAAATTAATTTTTTTTTTCAAAGAACTGAAGCAGAATACTGGCTTAATGAAACAAATTTGGATATAGGTAAGTTGGGTTAAATCATCTTATTTTGTGCCCAGGAATCTGTGGTCAAGCCATGTCCACGCATTTTAGAGACACCCTGTATAACAAACAAAAGAATATAATATAGAATACAATAAACTTAAAGATTATATTAAAAAAAAATAATATAAATTTTCCAAAAAATTCGTCGTCTTGCCCGAGTGTCGTCTAAGATGACGAACCTATGCGGGTAAGATGAAGTTACGCACAATAATCGCATGTATATGCTTCTGCACCTGAGTAATTGGACAAGATTCATGCCACCATCTCAAGCACAGTGAGCACGGAATCCAGTCCTTTACAGGGGGATCTTCAAAAACCTCTGTGCAAGCTGGACATATCGCTTCTTCATCTAGGTTGTTATTCATGGGTTTTCTTTGTTTTTTATTTTTCTTGCATTTTTTTTCTCGGATTTTTGCTTCTTCAAACATTTAGCTTCTTCCTTCTGCCTTTCACTTTCTATTTTTTCCTCTAACTGCCTCTTTACGGGGGTACTGGTGATTATACTTGCAGTCATTTTTCTACCATATTTATTGGTTGGTCTTTCATACTTTGGAAGAGGCCGTATACTATACGGCGACACCGTATTTTGCTTCACTTCTGTTTCATCGACACGCCTTTCGCAACTTTCTGCTTCGTTGTCAGATAAAGTTTGGCGTTTGTTTTGGATTCCGCTTGGACCGGGGTTTTCTCCAAAAACAATTATTTTTTTAATTCTTGATAAAGTCTCCGTTGAACAGCATTTTTCGTCTTTTTTTGGTGTTATAAAATCAGCTCGAGGTTCATCTTGTTCTGATAAAGGAGGGGAAGAATGGCTGTTGCCACTTTTTGCAAAATTAATTAGGGGCAATTCATCATCTGTTGAATAATTCATTGATTCATCTGCTTGTGAATGAAATATTTTTTGTTTTTCTTTTCTACCCTCAACAGGTTCCGGCAAATGAGCCTCTTGCGGATAATTTTCTCTTTCTGTTATTTTAGCTGCTTCATAATCTTCATCGCCAAAAATAAACGGATCAAATGGTACAGTCCCCCATTTTTTAAACCCATGAATGGACTTTCGAACTGTTGCAGCCTTTAGATACGCATTATTAAAAATTCTACAAATATTTTTATCAGTCACTGCTTGACCAGGATTACTGACAACAAACGAATCGCATTACCTTGAAAAAAAAGTTTTTAGGGGCCCAAAAAATGACATATCTAAAGGCTGCAATCGGTGTGTTGTATGGGGTGGAAACCCTACCATAACTATTCCGTTTTGTCGGCAATAATGTATGCCTTGCAAGGAAATATGTGAGCAATGATTGTCCACAAGTAAAAGCACTGGATTTTCTGGTGTAGGGTTCGTATGTTTTTTAAAATGGGTTAAATATTTCAAAAATATTTCTGTACACATCCAACCGTTTTTTTGGGCACTTCCTGCGGACCATGGTGGCGCTCCAAATAGCAGTTCGTCCTTCATCCGTACCCTTTTGAATATAAATAAGGGAGGGACGTAATTACCAAGTGCGTTTACGGAACAGACTACAGTAGTATTCTTCCCACGTTCTGCAGTAACTATTCTTGCAACACGTCGAGATCCGGTAGGACTTAAGATTTTCGGCATTTTCGACTTGCATCAAAATTATATTTTTCACGGACTTCTCTGAGAATAGCAAAAAACTCCTCGACCGCAACTCTGTTGAAACCCATTAGGCGCGCTATCGATGTGGGCCCAGGAGTACGGAGACTAATATTGTACTTCTTTAAAAAACACTGTACCCAGTCCTTTCCTGCCATTTTCGAATTTCTGTTAAATCTGTGAGGTATGTTGTTCTGCTCTGCATAGTCAAAGGCTAACTCTCCAAGTTGAACTCTGGTAAGGCCAAATGCTCTTCTGTCGATTTCTTTTATGTATTTTGCAAGAGCCTCATTTTGATTGACAATAAAATTGAATGAATATGTGGGATTATGTTTCAAAAAAGTCCTTAGCGAATTGTTTAAACCTAGATGGCAATATTCACCACCACATTGCAAGTGTTTAATGTTTGTGTGATGTTGGGCTTGTAATAGTGTTCTACAATCGAGAGGCAATTGACCCTGATGAAGAGGTGAAAGAATATGCAGTAAATCAGTCAAAGCCGAATGTGATACACTATTTAATTAAAACAAAGTAGTCTTCTCCACAATTCTTTAATTTGACAACTAAAACGTTGTAACGACAATTGTTTCGGCCTCGACAATAATGTGTTAACACAAAGGGGCCATCTTCAGGCTATAATTTATACAAATCTATAAGTTATTATAAACTAAGGTAACAAGTAAATACTAACTTACCTAAATACTGTATAATACAAAAATTTTTCAATAATTAAATTGTTAATGGTCCATGTGAAGAAATATTTTATTTAAACCCATATTAAATTAAAAACGATGGTATAAACCAATATAAATTTCAATTAAATACCCTAAGGCGAGATACCTTAGGGAAACATTTTTCCGAAAATAAACTAAGTAACATAAAACGGATTGTAAATATTAAAGATGGAAATGCCTCATCAAAACCGGAATAATTATTTCATTTTGCACTTTATCCCTCCATGCATAATTATGGAGGTGAAACAGGAGTTAAAATAGTTTTAATTAAATAGGTGGTCAATCGACCATTTTATAAAACTGAATGACATGAATTTATATTGGCAAAGACCAAATCGAATACCAACCCACAAGTAAATCAACCTAATAGAAGTAAATAACCAAAAGGTAAAAAGAAGAAAAATGTAACTACAACAAAGATTTTGCCAATAGAGGGCAATTGAAAATTTGATCATTAGTTAATTGAATATTATTATTTTGATTGGCTTTAAAAATTTCAAATTTTTCAAAAATGACTAAATTGTAAAAATTATCTAAGTTGTGTAGGACTGAGTAATCCTCTCCCGGTCTAAAGACATGTCCAGTGTTAAGGATGTGTTCAGCAAAGGCCGATTTAATTAAACCATAGTTATTATTATTATTGTTTCTGATTAAACTGGCATGTTCTTTCACCCTAGTGAGGACGCTCCTCGTAGTCATACCTATGTACGAACAACTGCAATCCTGATTACCACAATTCAATTGATAAATTCCCGGTTTGTTGGAATTGGGGACCAAATCTTTAATCTTAGAAAAACATTTATAAATGTTATTATTATTCTTAAAACTTACTTTAAATTTGAAACCCCTGAGAACCTTAGCTACCTCTTCAGAAAACATGTTAATGTAAGGTATAGATATATATCCAACATGATTATTATTATTTAGGGGGGTAAGGCTCGTATGTTTGGAAATGTTGAGTTGAAATCTTTTTTTATTGAATATCTTTTGAACCGGGTGTAGTGGAAAATTGTTGGCAATGGCTATCTGTTTAATGGAGCCATTCTTTGTTAAAATCTTCGTTGTTTAACGGGATGGAAAAAAGTCTATGTATTAAAGCATTGATGGCTGCAAACTTGTGTTGATATGGGTAATTTGAGTTAAAATGTATAATGTTATTAGTGTGTGTAGGTTTTCTGTATATACTAAAGTTAAATTTATTATTCTTGATAGTAATTAAAAGATCTAGAAACGGTAAAGTATTATTGATGGATTTTTCTAACGTAAAATTAATGTTGGGGTGCCATGTATTTATGTAATTAAAGAATTCACCTAGTTGGGAATCATCCCCTTTAAAAAGGCAAAGCACATCATCCACATATCTATACCAAAACAATACTTGGTCTTTAAACTTATGGTTAGCTTTCAGAAAAGTTTCCTCCAAGTTATTCATAAAAAGTTCACTGAACAGGGACAACATCCTTAACACTGGACATGTCTTTAGACCGGGAGAGGATTACTCAGTCCTACACAACTTAGATAATTTTTACAATTTAGTCATTTTTGAAAAATTTGAAATTTTTAAAGCCAATCAAAATAATAATATTCAATTAACTAATGATCAAATTTTCAATTGCCCTCTATTGGCAAAATCTTTGTTGTAGTTACATTTTTCTTCTTTTTACCTTTTGGTTATTTACTTTTATTAGGTTGATTTACTTGTGGGTTGGTATTCGATTTGGTCTTTGCCAATATAAATTCATGTCATTCAGTTTTATAAAATGGTCGATTGACCACCTGTTTAATTAAAACTATTTTAACTCCTGTTTCACCTCCATAATTATTATGCATGGAGGGATAAAGTGCAAAATGAAATAATTATTCCGGTTTTGATGAGGCATTTCCATCTTTAATATTTACAATCCGTTTTATGTTACTTAGTTTATTTTCGGAAAAATGTTTCCCTAAGGTATCTCGCCTTAGGGTATTTAATTGAAATTTATATTGGTTTATACCATCGTTTTTAATTTAATATGGGTTTAAATAAAATATTTCTTCACATGGACCATTAACAATTTAATTATTGAAAAATTTTTGTATTATACAGTATTTAGGTAAGTTAGTATTTACTTGTTACCTTAGTTTATAATAACTTTTAGATTTGTATAAATTATAGCCTGAAGATGGCCCCTTTGTGTTAACACATTATTGTCGAGGCCGAAACAATTGTCGTTACAACGTTTTAGTTGTCAAATTAAAGAATTGTGGAGAATACTACTTTGTTTTAATTACATTACACTCCACTAACAAAATGGATTTTAATATTATGTGATACACTATGTTTCAATACCCAACTTCGTAATTCAGTGTGCAAATCAGGCTTTTTTAACAAACTAATAGTAGATGCAGATTGTGTATCATCTGAAAGCTCTAAACTATGATGATCATTTTCATCATCTGAAAAATATTCAAGGAAGCTAATAGCATCATCCACAGGACTGGCATAATCCAAGGTTTCATGAATAGTATTATCTGTTTGAAAATCGTATTTGGTCGTATTGTTCAAACTAGAATTAACTGTTTCATTAGAAAAGCCACATATTTTTTTATCATTATCAATTTTGTGCGTATTTCTTTTTGAAATTACTTTTTTTGCTGTGAATTTGAATTTCAGAAATAGTGTTAGCAACTGCTTCTGATATTCTCCTAAAATGTTGTCGTTGTCCAACCGATTCTTTTACTTTAATTTTGTTTATACATGCTGGATATAATTTCAATTACAAAATTTACGAAAAAAACAAATAAAAATATCAACAGTCAAAACATTTATTAGCATTTACATAAAAAACAATCTTACTTTAATGATCAGTAGTGGAGATCTTATTCAATTTCATGCGTTGTGGAGCGTGTTTTAACCAAACTTTTATACAGTCCTCAATAGGGTGGAGCGAACGTATAGGTAGAAAAAATTTTTTTCAAAATTTGTTTTGTCCTATGTGCCGAAAAGTGGTCTCATATATAGTGTATTGTTGTGGTAAAGTTTCAGTTTTTTTGGATAATATCTAACGGTGCCCCAGAGCTCATGAATATATATTTTTTTTCGAAAAATTTGTATTAATATGAACCAAATGTTGCATGGATATATAAATAAAGAAAATAATGAAAGAAAATGCATTTATTAATAGTAAACTTCCAAAACATACATTTATCCTATGAAATATATGGAAAAACTTACAAATTTTTGAGAAACTCGGATTTTGTATTGAATTTTGGCATTACGGTTCGAGATGAGATTCGTGCCCTGATAAAGCCATCTCTTGCTTCGGCTCCACAGACTAAGGACGATGCTTCCGTTACCAATTTAACGCAACGTTCCACAGCTTGGCTATGGCAAGGGAATTTTAAAATATCTATTTCTTCTGGAACACTTTCAATCATACTTTTCAATAACTGGTCAGAAAACTTTTTGGTAATTGGCGGCTCAGTTATACTAGTGTGTCTGTTGTGCCATTCTATCAGACCCACATATTCGGTAGCATTAAAATTAATGTTAGGTATTTTAAAGTTTCGAAGAGTAGCAGATTTTTCAGACCGACATTTCAAAATACGCCTTAAAGCCAGTTCGCGAATATGTAACCTCGTATCGCCAAGCATTGCCAGTAACAAGTTTTCGGAATGTGCAAAATATCCATTAGTTTGAATTGTTTTATCAACAATTGTCCTCAAATCATGTGGGAGAAATCGTGAACGTTTGATTGTATTGTACAAATGTAGAGGCCCGTATTTACACGATGACTGTGCTTTAATGTCAAACCAAGTGGGAACGTAAACTTTTTGCGTATATTCGGCTAAATGTACTAAGTTTTCCGAAGGATCACTTGTGGCCACATATAAACGCAAAATTCGATTAGCCGTAGTAAGCCACCGCGAATGGGCCATTTTACCAGGTTGTCGGTAAGCTAAGCTGGTTGAAACTTCTCCAGATGAGACAGCAGAACTAATTTCAAGCATATATTTTTGGTCGTTACTCAAAATACTAGGGTCAATATTCGGCAATTCATTTTCAATCTTCCGAAAATTTACTACAGGCAGTTGTTCACAAATCTGTAACTTTTTTCCGATATCTCCCGAAAATGCTGAAGGTCCTTTTGTTTTACCACTCAAATGCTGAATTAAATGTCTTAAAGGCAGCTCATTTGCATGCAACAAGCAAATGAACCACTGCAGCGGTCTGTTCAAATGGACTTCTAAACGACGAATTACTCCGTTATGGATACCAGTATTAACTGCCGTACCATCGCAGCCCACTGCAACCAAATCTAATAAGTCTGTGTTTGTTTGCAAAAAAGATAGAAGGCTTTGTTCAATATTTTTGGCAGTTCCGGATGGTACCGTTAAGTGTCCAAAATATTTTGATCCTGGTTCAGATAGCAGGACAATGTGTTCTTCTATTACTGTTTTCTTGTAGTATTTGTTGCCTTTCTTTTCTTGAAGAAGTGTGCTGTCTTTTCGACCGTCAAAATAGATTGCATTTAGAGGCTCACTTATGGCCTCTTGTTTTTGCCATTCGTTGTTTCTGTTTTTCTTCCTTTCTCTTCTCACTTTGCTTCTGTCTATTATTTTTTCAGTTTCTTCTTCATTTATTAAACCCAAATCTTTCAGCACCGCACTTGCAATAGTAGCAGCTGACCTGTCAGAAACTCCCGTGCGGTCGCAAGCTTGAGCTAGGCTAGGTAGTTTCACACGCATTTGTTTTCTATTTTTAAGCAAACGTCTCATTTCATCATTTGAGTTGCCGTTGCCTTGTTCTTCAATATGACTAGTTTTTGGTCCAGAATCACTTGAAATGTTTTTGTCTGAACATTCACTGCTTAAACCTCCTTTTTCAATAATACTTGCCGGTCTTGGGAACATGTGGTCAGACGATGTAGCTGCAGTAGCGGTTTCAGTTAATTTTCTGTATGCAGCACGTTCAAGTTTTTTTGTTGTTTCGCGATCAACAGACCCAATCACCATTTTCCTCTCATTCCTTTGGTCAATTAAAAAAGTTCTTTCTCTCACTGGCACTCTTATTTTGCAGCTACATAAAGTAATATTCTTGCATTTGCACAATGAAATGTCAAACAGTTTGTTTTCATAAACGGATTTAAAGTTGTTCAGTTTTAAACTCAGCTGATCTGTTTTCCGATTTTTAATAGGTTTTTTGAGATTTCTATATTTTTTATGGAACTCCTTTATTAAATGCAAAATTTGTTGATCCGACACGATGGGAATTGAGGACTTTGACCAGATAATTTTAATTTCTGCCAGCAAAATTGACGAAATGTTTGTCAAAGTGGGCTCTGCTTTGTTTGGCGAAGAATCTAGCAATATTTGCCTAATATAGGAATAATTCCGCATAATATCGGCATAAGTAGGAAGCACATGGTTTGTGAACTTAATAGGAGCTCCAAATATAGGACACTTGACCAAATTTCTAGTTTTTGGCATTTTTCTTGAATTATTCGCGCACAACACCAACAGTAAATAATGTTTGTACACCACTATTCAGAAAAATCTTCCAGATACTCAATCCGCAAACGTCAATATAAAAGTAAACAACAATGTGGACACGTCTGAAGTCGATTGAATACTAAAACGACCGGTCGGTGCATGTATTGTTAACGATCGCGTGGCGTAATCTTCAAAGTGGTGGGGGCACCACTAAATCATGTCCGATCGAGTTCTAATTTTTTTTGGTGCAATGTTTCATAACTAGACCACTTTTCCGCATATAGGCTTAGTCAAATTTAAATGTAAGGTTTTTCGCTCCACCCTAGTCCTCAATATCCTTTTCGAATGTATTTGAGGAATTGGTTTTTTCTACACCTATTTAATTATATTGCAATTATTAGCATTTTTTTTGTGAAAAATAGTACCTATAATTCACTGCAGTGAATTATGGATTCATAATTCACTGCAGTGAATTATGATTTCGGCCAATCACAAATACAAATCCAAAAATCAATATTTCGCTAATCCAATCATATTTTAAATCGCCCGCGATCAACTCCTTCTGCGACTGACAATCGACTCGCGTGACACGCCCAAGTGTGTTGTCATATTGCTTGTTTACAAAGTTATCAAATTTGACTAATTTGAGTCTAATATATTTGTTTAATAGGTGTAGAAAAAGTATCGTATTACATTCGCGATTATGGCCATTATTCGCTCAGATGATTTGTGCCACTCGCCTGACGGCTCGTGGGCTCAAACGTCATCTTCGTGAATAATGGCTGTCATAATCGCTCATATAATAATATACTATTAACTGCTTCTATTATGAAATTTTAAATAGAAGTGAGTATGTACCTAATGATGAATTCGTTATCTCGCTAACATCACTCGTATTTCCTGGGGGCGAATCTGGTCTTTGACTTGAAGTCAGTGAAACTGCAGAAAGGCTTCTTGGAGTTGATCCTGATGGAGAACTAACTGCACTCCTTTCTAGAAAAAATAATATTGCAAACTATACTAGTATATAACTATTTATATACCTGTACTTGGAAGTTTTACAAGAATTGGAGGTGGATATTCAAATGCAGTAGTGGTTAGTTCATCTTCATCGCTACTTCCATATTCCAACCTTCGTGGTTGACTTCGGATTCTTTTAACCTTAATGTTTTCTGATTCTGATTGTATATCAGAGGTATTTTCTGCGTGCTTTATTTTTTTTATAGCCTTTGAGTAATCGTCTGTAAAACATTATACAGCATAATTAATCAATAAGAACTAACAACTAAAGTTCAATCTTAAGGAATAGGTTCTTAAGGTTGAACTTGTTAGTTGTTAATTGTTAATTACTGTATAAACTCACCCTAGAGTGCTCTGGCGAATATGTTGTTTAGCAACGATCGTGCATTTTTTAAACATAAATTTATAGAAAATGAAAAATTTTATTGCATACTAAAAGCCAACATTTTATATGAAAAATTGCGTAAAAAGTAAATCATGTAAAAAATGAGTAGTTTTTACATGATCGTACTTAGATAAATATGGTTTTGGGAGAAGACAAGGCAGCTTATTTTTATTTAAATTTATACTCAAATTTAAGATTGAGCTGATTAAATCGTACCTGTCCCATGTCAATTTCATATTTGATACAAATGCGTCATTATAATTTGCAAATAAACTTACCGCATTCAAAAAAACATCCTTTATTTGGATACAAATTCCAGTTATTTTCCACTTCTTGATGAGATCTTAAGATCCGAGTAAAATGCGATGGTTGTTTATAGGGCGGCCAAAACACTTGCTTTTTACGTGGTGTTATCCAATTCTTACTCACTAGGGCAATATTGTTTTCGTCCTCACCAAATTCTATACCTACGAATGCCATTTTTGGGAATAACGTAATCTACAACAATCGGATCAATCTTTACGAATATTAACATGATGCAATTATTCATTATGATATAATGATGTGTTGTTAGTGTTTGAACTGTTTATTATTGGATCTGTAATAAACAAAAATACTTTACAGTTACTTATCCATTTACATATATAATAAAAAAAACGAATTGCTAAAAAGAATAACTTACAAATGCTGCGAACCACAAATCGTGAACACACCACTGAATAACTTCACACACCTTCACATTTACATTCCACGTGCCACGCGCCAAGTTCTACAATTTTGTTGGCGTTGTTCGTGTGTTTAAGCGCCAAAACACGCGATTGCGCTAGAGAACGTCCCGACTGCGCATTCGTGGTCGGTCGCACATCACATCTACCACTGACTTATAAGAGCACGAATTCAAACTGCCGTATAATTATGCTAATAATACGGTAATAATCTAATAATTAATTAATTAATCATATTTTACGAGGTTTTATAATTTAAATTCAGTTTTCATTGAAATTAGATATATTCGAGAGTAACATAATGTAATATTAATGTTGTATTTATTAAAAATTTAAAAATATATGTCTGCTTATTTTCACACAATTATTTTTACTTCTTCGCATTTCGACCAAAAAATGACGTATATATAACGTTAAATATGTCACGTTAATAAATCGTCAGATTGGTCACGTTTCAGAGACGTCAGTTTATCGGCATATGACGTTACTTCTACCAATATGACTACATATCGACGTCAAATTGACGTGACCTTGCTACCTGGGAAATCTCCGATAGAACTACCCGATATCGTACAATTACGCTATAGTACGTTGCCAGCACGCCATCAAGCAGTCCTTAATATGAACATACGACAAAAGGACGCGGAAATTTGGACGCGCGACAATAGGACGCGGAAATTTGGACGCACGGAAAAAGGACGCACGGAAAAAGGACGCGAGCGATAAAAGGACGCAGGCGACATTAGGACGTGGGCCAATAGGACGCACGACAAATGGACGCTCCTAAAAATAAACTTCCCTTCACACAGAGAGTTGCTGGCGTGTTTAAAAGTTTTTGTGTTTTTGTATTTTCATAGTGTTTAAAAATGGTGTGAAAATAAATTAGGATCATATTAAGAACATCTTACAGCTTCGTTTAAGCAAAAAAAAGTGTACCGTTCCATTTAAAAATAAACAATTGAAAATCGCTACTTTGACATTTGACATCGAATCAAAAATCTGACTACGCCCTTCTAAACATACGGATACCAAAAATGGTTAACAATATTCTAATAATAAACTCATTTAAAAAAAAGTCATATTGCTTGACTCAGCCTGTATATCAGCGGTAAAACCCGAAGTACATCAGAAAGTTCAAATATTTCGGATTTAAACAAAAAAAAATTAGTCATTTCGATTTTTTTTATTTTTATTTATTTTTTTCCTTTTTACATAACTATTGTACAGTAATACGCCTAACTTATACACGCAGCTGAAAGTTGTGGGCAATTCCTCGCAAATATTTTGCCGTATCATGAACAAAAAGGGTACTTTACCTGAAAAGAAAATAGTTTTCGCTTCAATGTCAAGGCCGACTTGTTTTTCAAAAACTGAAAATATTCTTAAAATGCTCTTCAAACCAGACAGGGCTTAATTCCACAATCTTAAAATAAAATTCAAAAATTTTTTGTCCATCACACCTATTGTAACATCTATCCTGGGACACGCTGTATATATATAATCCATACATATACACATAATACAGTAAACTTATTCAACTCCAATAATGTTGAAATCCATATTTATAGTGGAATTACGGTTTAATAGAATAAGACAAAGATGTCTTCTTCACAGATTTAATAAATAAACGAACAACTCAAAAATGGGGTTGTCAGCTACATATAATTATATGTTTCGGCCGTAAAATTAATATAAAATTAAAGGGCCATCTTCAGGCTAAAATTAATTGTACAAAACTATAAGTGAGATGTTATAAAATTGAAACTTACAACTTACCAAAAATTTTAAGGTTAGGAGTAAAAAACTAAGCAGGATTAAAGCTCCATATCAAATAATAACCAACAGAATGATTAAAATACAAAACAAGTTTAGATAAGGTAACTTACAGAAGATAAAATTTTCGACGAGAATAAATTTTTAAATAGTCACCACATGTAACCAAAAATTGAACTTACAAAAAAAACTTGTAAAGACTAAAAATTAAAAATAAGCATTCTGGGTTAATTGACAACCCCATTTTTGAATTGTTCGTTTATTTATTAAATTTGTGGAGAAGACATCTTTTGTTTATTCTATTATTTAACTCCAATTACCAGAATTATTATTAAAGAAGTTTACTGATGTGCAATTTTATTGGTAGAGGAGGAGACCCAAATTTGAGACACTTTTTTTGTAAATTCGAAATAAAATACACCGTTAAACAAATTTTTATTAATATTGTATTAGAATACTTGGTTAATGTATTAACAAAACAGTGATGCAGAGAAACTACATTAAAATACCGATTTAGAGAAATTATTGAACTTAAAGTTTTTCTATGTCAGTTGCCCCATAAAATAAAACGTCGCCTAATTTGAGACAGACTGACGTCCCAATTTGAGACAGATATCTTAATTTGAGATACTACTCAAAAAAACCTTTTCCTTCGCAGAAAGAACATATAAAATTAATATCTTTAATTTCCCCACAGTCTTCATGGGCCCATCTGCCGCAATGAATACATTTTGCCCATTTCTCGCCATGCTTGTCCTCGGAAAATCTGCCCGAACAAAATAAGCATTCAGCATCACTTCCTCCGGATTCGTCTGAAGAGGAATCAGCCAATGTAAAACTCGTGTCGCTTTCTGAGGTTGAACTAGAGGAGGACATGCGTCTTTTTCTCTTTTGTTGTAACCCTGATGTGGAAGGTTGGTCTTGTTTTGAAACTAAAGATTTTCGTAAAACTGAAGTAGATTTCTTTGCCATTTTCTTTGACTGTTTTCCTTTTGGTTCCAACTCTCCACTGATATTTTTCTTAGGTATTTTTTTAACCTGCTTTTTTTCTAAACTTTCTTGCAATTCGTCTTTGTAAGGAGTGAGAGTGATAATTGATGCCTTACCAGCCCTAACATTCGGCTTAGTTTGTCTGGTTTTGTATTCAGGCAGAGGACAAACATCCGTGGGAGAAAAATAGTCTCTTTGAGGCTGATTTGCTGAGAGTGGACTTGGTGTTCGTTCATTTCTGTCCTGCGTTGGGAAAGGCACTACTTCATTTTGATTTTGGTTTTCCAGAGGAGCTTCTTGATTATTTAATTCTTCTGAGAGATGTTCTTGTTGAATAACTGTTGTGTTTTCCATCACATTATGCACGCCAAAATCATAATCTCTAAAGATGTTTCTGTTGAAAGGTACTAGTCCTGTTTTTCTAAAACCATTGCACGATGTTTCCATAGTGGCAGCTCTATTGTAGGCTTTGCAAAAAATACTAGCAATTGCGTATGGGGATACAGTACTTAATTGGTTCTCTCGAAGCCAATTTTCTATCTCTTGCGCATAATAGGTTTTTAACGGAGACATGAACGAAACATCTAAAGGTTGCATTTTGTTGGTTGAATGAGGCGGAAGACAAATGATCGTAACGTGGTTTTCTTTTGCCAAATCTATGAGTGCAATGTTTCTCGTATGGGAATAGTGTCCATCTAACACAAGTAGAACTGGATCGGCAGCTGTGGGTTTTGTAAACTTAATAAAATGACTTAACCATCTCGTAAAAATATCGGATTGTACCCAACCAGACATGTGACACTCAGCTACTGATCCAGTTGGAGCACCAAGCATTAGCTCTGCCTTCATGTTTTTACGAGGAAAAATGAATAATGGCGGTACATAAACTCCTACAGCATTCATACAGGTTATTACGGTTATTAGTTTACCTCTTTCTGCGGAGGTTAACGAGGAAACCTGTTTTTTTCCCTTCAGTGATAAAACCTTACTATGCTTATGTTGAACTATAGTAATACCCGTTTCGTCAACATTGAACACCCTCTGGGGAGGATCTTGAAGCTTGTTATATTCTGGCTCGTAGAGATCAAAAAACGCTTAGACTTTTTCGGGAGTGAAAGATTTAATACGTGCCGCAGACATGCCTTGGGGTGTTCTCATCGATAGTTGTGGGTGTCTCTTCAAAAATAACCTTAACCATTTTTTCCCAGCTGATTTACTAACTCCATTAAATGGATGCGGTATCTTATTTCTAATTGCAAGCTGGAATGCCATTCGTTTAATGTCGCCTGACCTCAGACCATAAAAGCGTTGTTCCATGGCTAATGCATATTGAACTAGTTCATTTTCTAGTTCTGCAGAAAAAACTGGTTTCCGACCTATCGATAGTTTGACAAGTTCTTCTGGACTTTTATCTGACTTTGAATATCTTTCCACGGTGCCTTTAGGTACATCAAAAACTTTTGAGGCCTTTAGATATCCCATCTCTTTATTACGCACTGCCTTTACAGCTTTTATCATAGCAAGAGGGTCCCATTTCTTGTGGTTTTTTGGCATCTGTAATCAAAAAATGAAAATATTGGTTGGGTGCCTAATTTGAGATAGTCTCAAATACGGGACCTATTTGGTATCTCAAATTAGGAATTTGCAGCATCAAAAATTGATAACAGTATTTTAGGTTAGTTATGAAAAAATAGAGCCAAATTTCAATGAGACATCATTAAGCAATACCTAAACTAACTACTACGACACATAAAATATTTTATTTCACCTTACCTTTACTGTAAATGCCGGTTTATTTACACTATCAAAAAATCTTTTAGCAGTCAAGTCACACCAAACACGTGTTTATACAAGAACAAACTAACTGAAGCGCTCAACGACCACTTTAGCACTACACCGCAGTTTAGCTTGGTTAATCTACGCTATTTCTATTAGATGGCGTTACATGTACGTTAATATAAGGAGCTATCTCAAATTAGTCACCTATCTCAAATTTGGGTCTCCTCCTCTATGTTTGCTGGTTGCGTTGATCTCTGAAAAAAAAAAACAAAAATTAATTGCAAAATTTCACCTTTGTTAACAAGCATTTTAGATATATTGTGGGAAACTGATGCTTTATTATCGATAAGTGGTGCGGTGTACTCTTTTATTAGTGGTTCTAAAAAATAATTATAAATTTTTAGAATACAACAAAACTTTTTATAATACAGTTAAGATTAATTTATGCTTACTTTCGGTTCCGCCGTGTTTTGGCCTGTTGTAGCCAGCAACAGATTATGCCCCGAATCTGGTCTTCAGTAGCATCTTTAAATTGTTTGCGTGCAGCTGCTGTAAAATTATTATCATTAAGAAACAAAGAATTCAAAGCAGCAGATTAACAACAACATTCATTGTCACACATAATTATTAGTTTTTTTTAGTAAACAGTTGGAATTTTAAAGAGAAACTTACTATGGGTAGCATGACAAATCTTCTTACTACAGAAGGCAATCTTTGGGGCATCGTTGACCTTTTTGCCGGAATAAGAAAACTGTTCGGCAGGTTCGTCTAATAGGACTCGACGCATCATGCTGCCAATGACACTGCGTAAATCCCTTCCACCAGTGCTGACCAAAATTTTGATCTATAATGTAAAATATAAATACCTGTGTTAAAAACAAAACCAAGAATAAAAACACATATAATGATTATTGATGTAATAACTTACGAATTGATTTCGAAAATTTTCGTTTATGGTTGTTGACTCGAAATTGTCAAAGTCCTCCATATTTTTAAGGGGCAGCATAACAACGCAAATTCCTGATCGGTGTTTTCATGATTCTCATCGTTGGCTCCAATCAACCGCTGTTGATTTAAGATTTGGTCGACCTTCGCATTCACTTCTTTTATTTGTTCGGCCACTGCTGCCACTGTAGCCTGAATTTGGGCTAACACTATTCGATCGCCTTCTGCTAATAGAACAAAGGGCATTAGTTACATTGTGTATTTAAATTAAAGTGTTGTAAATACCTGACACTGATGAACTACAGCTTCTAGAAGAAGACGACGTAGAAGCTACTGGGCTCCTTGGTATTGCACGTTGAACAGTAGTGGAATAGGACAGTGGTATAGGGGAATTGCTTGTGCTAGGAGAGAGATGGGTTGTTTGGGTAAAAGAAAAGGGAGAGGAGGATGGTTTAGGTAACGAAGGAAAAGTTGGATAGTCTGGAATACTATGTTTTTTAGTCATAGTATTTTTACTTCTTTTTAAAGGATTAGGCTCACAATCATCGTCGTCGTCACTGTCTATATATAGTTTATTTTTTTGCCTCCGCCGCCTGTTTTCTGGCTCATTCTCGTCTGTATCTAAATTGGATGTAACTTCAGCTCTTTTGATATTCGAACGAGCTTGAGCATATGTATCTGTAAACAAAGTAAATGATTTACGAGTGTCTACAATATATCGATTAAAAAGATGCTGCTTTTAAAATCTCCAAATAGAGTAGGATTTATCAAAAAAAAAAACAAGGTATAAACAACATAAAAACAACAGCCAAACTTACTTTTAAAAAATGAGAGAATGTAACTTAACATAATGTATGTATGTATTGTCTGTAACCTCTTATACCTTTCGGTGTCGAGGGTGATGCATATTGTATGAGGTTTATAGGGTGCAATGTACACCAAAATATTTTATTAATTTATTTACCATATTTATGTAGTATCTGAATTGGACAGGTAATCCAATTTTCTTCCGGAATAGCTGAAGATCGAATTAATTTCTCCCGCAATTCGTTCGATCGTACAGCTGGGAACATGCACTGTTCTTCATCTGACGAAAGCCAGTTGACATTAATTATTCCTAATGCGTCGTTTTCATCAGTGTATTTAACAATGGTAAATTGCTTTTCCATGATTCCAACTGTACATTGTATGTAAAATTATAAATAATGTAGTTGAAACCACAATTTCGATATGTGTACTGTTAATTTATGCATGCAAATTTATTAAAACTAATTACTTACTTGTATGTAATACACGCAGTAACTAAAATTGATCGATAGAAATTTTAGATTTCAAAAGACTATTATAAATAATAATAATAATAATAATAATAAATCTTTATTGCCCAACAGGAAAACCCCATTTACAGGACAACATAATATATAAATGACATAAATACATACATTGCAGCTTAATAATAATTAGTACATAGTAACACATAAGACAATAACAAAAATAACACAATCAACTTACTATGTGTAGTAATCGCAAGCTTTGGTAATTAGAGCAGTAAGTGTACAACAATTAATATCAGTTAGATGGGATATTTGATTATATGTACGGCAAATTCTATACATAGGCGAATTACATAATAAATTTGTACGTGGCATAGTGTTAAAGTAGAACATGAAACTACACCTAGATGATGCTCTTGGTACATGAAATGGCAGATACTGTAATATAATGCTAGAATCAATTTTATTATGCAACAGTTTAAAAAGAAAGGTAAGATCAGTTATAGTTCTTCTTAATTGTAAGCTTTGCATATTAAACCTCTGTAATAGAGTTTTGTGATTAAAACCAATTTCGGGATAAACTCCATCTTGTTTAAACGACAAAAACTTTAGAAATCGCCGTTGAATTGACTCCAAGGTATGTTTATAGCAATCATAATAAGGACACCAAACTATAGTACCATATTCTAATTTAGATCAAATGTAAAATACAGACATTTAAGTGCTCTTTCATTTTGAAAAGATTTGCAAGTACGAATAACGAAACCAAGGGTTTTTAAGGCCGATTTGGATATTTCGTCAATATGCTGAGTGTAAGAAAGCTTAGTGTCAAACGTGCTTCCAAGATCTTTGATGTGTAGACACCGAGTTAGCGAAATTCCATTACATACGTAATTAAATAAAATTGGATTTTGGGTTCTACTATAACTGACAATTTTGCATTTAGATATGTTGAGTTGAAGACTGTTCTTAATACACCATTCCTGTATCAAACTAAGTTGAGATAAAGCTGCAATAATACAGGAAAATTAAGTTTCACTATGCAATTTCGACCTACTATATGAATAAAGATTATTAATGCCTACCTATAATAAGCAGTGGATTAATGGCATCGCAATATGTTTGCAATCTTTCTTGCTAGTTGGGAAACTGGTACCAATTTGTGATTTGACAGTTTATCTACCTTGTAGATTCCTAGTTCCGAACTGTGACAAACAGGAGGCCCATAGAAATCTTCTTTTTCTGTAAACTCCCGACATAGCAGGACCATGCATTTCAGTACATTTGAGAATAATATATTTGAAATTGTTACGATGCTACCATCCATTAAACTACAATAACAATTAGGAGATGATGTGGTTAACTTAAAAGATTCGAATTCAACCACTTTGTATTGTTTTGATGGATCGCAACCTTCCGTAAGACGACCTGGGGGTAAATTCTTGAAATGTGAGAAAATCTCATAGGTGATAAAATATATCACATGAGTGAGAAATGACATAATGAGATAGAAATTTGAATTCTTGAAAAATTTTATCATATCATATCATATCACTTCTATGTATCTCATCACGTTCAAATTTTTTCACTATCATATTAGGTGGTGAAATACCATTTTGAGTGTAAATTATTTGTTTTGTATACGTAGATAAATAGCTGTTTATATCTTTTTCTTTCTTCCTTTTTGTGTATGTCTTGTATGCGTGTATAGCCAATCTACTCGGAACCGCTTTTAGGCATCTTCTTAGGATGTTCTCGAAGGAACATTGTGTTCCCAAAATCTAACTTCCTAATTAAGCTTTCATATGGCTGGATGATGAGTAGTATACAGGGTGACAATAATCTACCTGTGTTGTATGGGTAACTTTGTTATTATAGAAGTTAGAGAGTCGGCTAAATTAGCAAAGTTGGGCGGAATTTCAAGACAAATTAGATGCCAGTTTGACATTTGACATACACTTTCAACTTTTTCAAATATTTCTAAAAAACTAAAAACATGCGATTTTTTAAATGTTTTATAATTCCATAACCACCTATTCTAAAACCAAAGTGAAATATGTTTCTTGTAGATATTTTTACGCAGAATTATAAAAAAATATCTACAAAGTCATAGCACTCTCGATTTTTGAGATATAAGCCAAACTTACGTTTTTTTAAATGGCAACCATAGTAGGCTATGGATTCATTAAAGAGCTTATTTTTTGATGATTTCAAAAATGTATAGGTTGTCATATCTGTTTCCCTTAATTTTCTCAGAATTTGCAAAAAACTGAAATTAATGATGATAAATAATAACCATGAACTAAGAATGCCTTGGAATTTTGTCATAGTCTCTTGTTTAGTTAGTGATCATAATTAATAATTAGCTGCAAAGTATAACAAGAGTGCCTTGGAATTGGAAAACAACAAAGCAAATTTAATTGTCAAAGTTAATCCTGTTTTGCTGATAATTAGGGATGTGAATGTGTGAAGTAGTTCTGTTAAAGTTACTAAAAAAATGGCTTATTCGTGGAAAGAAATAAATGATATGTTATTTTGCTATTACAATTGTAATCGTGATGCGAATGCAGCTTCTGAATTGGTTCTTCAAACATACATGGAAGGAATGCAGCCAGATAAACGAATTTTTGCAAAACTTGAATCCAATTTAAAACGGTATGGATCATTTAGTAAACCAAAAGAAGCTAAGAAAAATATTAATGAAGGAGCAGAGGTGCGTGTTTTGGCATACAATACTTTTAAACCAACGCATCCGTGCGAGAAATTGGACTTGAGTGTAATATATCCAGAGAACAAGCAAGAACAATTTTGAAACAAAATAATTTAAAACCTTATCATCATCATGTTGGAAACACATTGTACTCGTATCCAACAGATTTAGAAAGAAGATTCAATAATTATGCTATGTGGTTTGTTGAAGAAAGTGAAAGAAAGTTTTTTCCCAATCAATTCTATTTACGGATGAAGCCAAATTTACGAATAAAGGTTTATTTAATAGAAAAAATCATATTTACTGGGCAAGGGAAAATCCACACTTAACGGTTGAAAGGCGAGAGCAATACGTTTTTTCTATTAACGTTTGCTGTGGCATTCTTGGAACAAAACTTCTCGGTCCTTATTTTTATGAGGAAAATCTAAATGCAGAGAGGTATTTGCTATTTTTACGTAATCAATTCGAAGAAATGTTGGGTCCATTAAATTTTATACAAAATTCCAATTACTTCCAACACGATGGAGCACCTGCTCACAATGCTCACATTGTGTCACACTATTTATTGGAAAGATTTCCTAATTGGATAGGTACCAGAGGTCCTATTGCGTGGCCTCCCAGGTCTCCGGACTAACTCCTCTAGATTTTTTTTATGGGGAACTATTAAAGACAAAGTGTACAAAGATAAGCCTCATAACATTGATGACCTGAAAATAAAAATAAGAAGAGCTGTAGCCAAAATTAGATATAATACATTAAATAAATTGCAACGTGAAATATTAAAACCTAAAACGATGTCAGTTATGTGTTCAAGAAAATGGTGGTCACTTTGAAGTATTATTATAATCATTAATTTATTTTTATAGTTACATACATTTATTATTTAGTTCTGTTATCCATAATGATAGTTACTAAGTACCTATTTTATTTGTTATTTGTTTAATTTAAAAAATTTGATAATTTCAATTGTTTTTGATGATGAGTTACTAAACAAGAGACTATGACAAAATTCCAAGGCATTCTTAGTTCATGGTTATTATTTATCATCATTAATTTCTGTTTTTTGCAAATTCTGAGAAAATTAACGGAAACAGATATGACAACCTATACATTTTTGAAATCATCAAAAAATAAGCTCTTTAATGAATCCATAGCCTACTATGGTTTCCATTTAAAAAAACGTAAGTTTGGCTTATATCTCAAAAATCGAGAGTGCTATGACTTTGTAGATATTTTTTTATAATTCTGCGTAAAAATATTTACAAGAAACATATTTCACTTTGGTTTTAGAATAGGTGGTTATGGAATTATAAAACATTTAAAAAATCGCATGTTTTTAGTTTTTTAGAAATATTTGAAAAAGTTGAAAGTGTATGTCAAATGTCAAACTGGCATCTAATTTGTCTTGAAATTCCGCCCAACTTTGCTAATTTAGCCGACTCTCTAACTTCTATAATAACAAAGTTACCCATACAACACAGGTAGATTATTGTCACCCTGTATAGTCAGTTTAACATAATGTCCAAAAGCTTCATAACCGAGGAGCCCGAAATGCAAGCTGGCACACCATCATGCTTAAAACAAGTTTACTGACGATCTTAGCTTCACATATAATAGAAATCTTATTTCTTTGACTTTAGATTACCACAAATACTAATGTAAATCACAACTAACAGATATAATAAAAATGAAAAGATATGACAAAGGCATTCGAAATGCTATGTTAAGGTGTGATTGGTTAAAATAATAAAATTGCGGTTAATGAAACATGGATACAAAACGTTCTGAATTCTAAACCGGGATATCGTGGGGAAAGTATTTATTCAGCATTTGGAGGCATCTCAACATACAAAACAGCTAACCTTATTTGTGTAAATGTTCTGTTTTTTGTTACCATGTTTTGCCTCTACGAAGTCAGCTATCAAAGGTAATTTTAGCATAAATATTCCAGCAAATGCTTCTAACTTTCTACGCTTTTATATTAGTTCAATTTTGAACTCAACATTTCAGATTATGACGTTTTAAATTATTCCTAACGAAGTATACCTAATGAGGTTTTTCATAAAGAAAATAAAATGTCTGCAACCTTTGAGAATTGAGTAGATCAAGCTTCTACGAAAATCCTATTTCAAGCTAGTTTTTTGTTGAAGGTTTTAAATGTTTGTTTTAACACAAGTGTAGAAATTGATAAACCCTGCTGTATGGTTAATATGCTTTAATTTTTTCTTCACTTGTCTTCAGTACTGTGTATAAGCAAGTGGCGAAGAGAACTCGCCCTCTCTTCAGTTTTGCAGTATCAGAGTCAAAAACTATGGTTTTGTATGTGTTAACAGGCCTTAGTACAAAGCAGCAGTATTTTACTATTAAATTTAAAGTTAGTCCTCTTCATTCCCATTAGAACATAGGTCATGAACCACTTGCTTCCATCTCACTCGGTTTTGGGCATCTTGTTCTATTTGACGCCATGTTTTGTTTACCTGGTCGATTTCCATGTTTTTTTAGGCGTGTCGCGCTTTCTTTTTCCAGTTGTGTTCCATTCTTTGTTTCGTAAGTGTGTGGCCTATCCAGGTCCACTCTTCCTTTTTTTTAGTTGTTATGCTGATAGGCTGTTCATGTGTGCGGTTCCACAATTCTTCGTTAAATATTCGCTATAGCCACCTTATGCGTAGACATTTGTTTAGAAACACTTGTAACTTAGATGTCGTTTTCTTGTTGTTTCCCAAGGTTTCTGTTACATTCCGACAGAAGATATAATGTGAACGAAGATCCATTTCAATTGTCAGAACGCGCTTTTATACGTTTATCCACGACTAGTCAGTAATCTGTCAATTATTCATGTGTTTGGTCACTCATAATGCTATCGATTATACACTGAAATCATTATCCACGGTGTCATGGTAACATCATTTCATTATGCACGGTGTCATGGTAACATCATTGTCTATGGTGTATAATGAAGGAAATAGGTTATGTTGTCATTGAAATAGGATATGTTGTTATTTAAATTTAAATTTTAATTAAAAATTCTTAGAATTTTGTAGTCGAGGATAAAGTATAGTATACTACTCGCTATAATGGCTACTATTACCTCGGATAATTGCAAAACTCGCTCTCAAGCTCGCTCGTGTTGCAGTATCTTCGGTAATAATAGTATACATTATAGCGTCGTGTATAATATACTATTATTTAGATTAAATAAACAAATTACGCGTGCGTTAATTATTTCGTTAGAAGAATATTTAGCTCCTGCTTCAAGAAGTTCAGCAATTGCTATTTCTTCAAAAGTAAATATTGTTATTAGTTATTATTGCGTCAAATTAAAATTTTTAATAGGTAGGTATATTAAAGGTTCTTTCCGCATTACACTTCGTGGTTAGTGGAAGTTATCAACAGTAATTACATAAGTGGTGATAATTTTTTGATAATTTTAACTAGATTCACAAATCTTTATTGCTATGGAATTTCCTAATAGCAATAAAGATGAGTGCTAATCTAGTTAAAATTATCAAAAAAAAAATTATTACTACGAATGTAATTCGGCGTGATTATTTTTTAAACTAATACACAATGATGACAGTGACAGTGACAGAATTTTTAATGTTTGTATTGTGACAAATGGCCGCGCTACCTTAACAACCAAAAAATTATCAGCTATAATACCCCTAGAGCTTCAAAATTCATCGGATATTTCCCTCAAGTTTTCCTGGGATTTTAATCTGCAAAGCTGATCTCGATCGTTGTTATGCAGGAAAACTTGAGGGAAATATCCGATGAATTTTGAAGCTCCAGGGGTATTCGGAGGATTATTTTTTTCATTACGATCTGGGGCGATCAGAGTGCAATATTCGAAGAACGTCTTCGATATTCGGAGGCAGAAAAATAAAAATTTTGGATTTCAATTTAAATTTTGGCACTTTACATTCATTCAAAGATACATACAGTGTGGTACAAAAGTATGGAACAAATTCAATATCTACTGAAATAATTGTTTTTTGGAAAAACGCTCGGACAGGTATAGCGATTTAAATTACGGTGCATATTTTAAGAGGAATCGAATTTTTTTTGCGACAGTCATTTTTCTACGGTGACGTTATCGCCCTTTTTTTTAAATAGGAACTTGCATATTTGACAATTGCAGTAGATAGTCCTTTTTTTTCTCTTTCTAACCGTGCAAAAGTTTTATACCCTCACATAAGATTTTTTTTGAGATATGGTCCTTCGAAAATGCCAAAATCGACTTTTTCGTAGAAGGTTGAAATTCGGATTAGGAGGTAATGAGACCCTCCTAATGACGTTTCCGTGGTCGGTTGTCCCTTAGCGTGCGTAATTTCGAAGATACGGCCGTTCCCATCTATCAAAAGTGGTGGGGGAAATTTTTTAAAACCCGTTTTTTCGTGTCCGGCGGGGTGGCATTGGGGATTTGGAAAGAGAGGGGTCCATTTAGGAGAGAACAATTTTTTATCCGAAACATTTTGGATTCGAAATGCCTGAATGGCAGGGTCGATTTTTCGTATACGTGTCTATTGTTATCCCATGCGGAACGTGAGCTGGGTCTAGTACCCCAAAGCGACCCCGCCGGACACGAAAAATCGGGTTTTAAAAAATTTCCCCCACCACTTTTGATAGGTGGGAACGGCCGTATCTTCGAAATTACGCACGCTAAGGGACAACCGACCACGGAAACGTCATTAGGAGGGTCTCATTACCCCCTAATCCGAATTTCAACCTTCTACGAAAAAGTCGATTTTGGAATTTTCGAAGGACCATATTTCAATAAAAATCTTATGTGAGGGTATAAAACTTTTGCACGGTTAGAAGGAGAAAAAAAAGGACTATCTACTGCAATTGTCAAATATGCAAGTTCCTATTTAAAAAAGAGGGCGATAACGTCACCGTAGAAAAATGACTGTTGCAAAAAAAATTCGATTCCTCTTAAAATATGCACCGTAAATTAAATCGCTATACCTGTCCGAGCGTTTTTCCAAAAAACAATTATTTCAGTAGATATTGAATTTGTTCCATACTTTTGTACCACACTGTATATCAATAACATGGAAAAATTAAACTCAGTGATTAGGTCATGTTGAGGGTTGTGCAATTGAAAGTACACTTATGATAAACGATGTTTGTTTGAGCTTTATCAGATTTTTCAGGATTAGAAGGAACAATCACAGGAGCAATCAGAGGAGCAGTTGGGGGTGGAGGGAGGGAAATATCACTTGTTATGGTACTTGAGGGTCCATCGTTTCTCCTCATTTTCTTCACAATTTGACCGTGATGCCGGGGATTCAGGTGTAAATACGATTTAATGGATTGGGGGTTAGCGTGGCCTGTGATTTTCATAATTTTTTGTTCGCTCACCCCAGCTTTGGCTAGAGTGGTAACTGCAGTAGCCCTGCTGGAGTGATTCGTGACCTTCTTTATCTGCGTGTCCAAGCCTGCTTTCGCTGCAGTCTCTCGCAACCACTGAGAAAATGAATTCTTCCCTATTGGCATATTTTTGTACCAGCCTGTGTTATTCAGTTTTGTCCAGTGGGGATTGGGTGTCAAGAACAATCTGTCAGTCTTGATATGTTCATTCCTCTTGGAGGTCAATTCCTTGAAGAGTCTCACCGGGCATTTGCTTGGATCACTCGTATTTTGTGTTAGCCATTTGCTTTGTGCCATTTTCTTATTTCCGCCTTGTGTGGTTTTGGTAAATACTGGGTTGTATTCCATGCGTCCACTGGGGGTACCATCATTGTTGGTTTCCTCTCTGAAATGATGGATCAGAGCAGTGCTTCCCTCTCCACCTCTCCAAGCTAATTCTATCGAAGCAATTACAAAAAACTTTCTTTGTAATCCGTCTGGGGTCTGTTCACTCCAGACGTCATGCATTTTCTCTACCTCTGAGTCTTCTAGGGCAATAGCACTTTTCTTCATTTTCGTAGGATCAACTTGAAGGGTACGACGTTTTGAATCGCGAGCATCACGCGCTGGTTTGAACTTCAAGCTCTGGAATGGATCGAAATTTCTCTCGAATTCTTTGAAATATTTTTGTTGAAGCAATTTTGCTGTCACATTCCACATTGTTTTAACGACTGCTTCCTTGTAATCTTGTCCATTCTGTTTTTTCATGTTGAACCCCCAGTCCTTCATAATGTTAACGAGCTCGTCCTTTGTAGTAGTCGATTCTAATTTATATTTCTTCTCTTCACAGAACTGCGCAAACTGTCTCCAAATAGTGGGTTGGGACTTCACGGTGTTACTGGGCACATTATCTTCTATTTTTTTATCAATTTCTGCTATTGAGCTCTGTCCGAACCGACGCATTTTGCGATTAGTGAATTCAAACTGGGACATGGATTTGACAGATGTTTGAATTATATCTGTCACATTTGGGAAAAACAGTTGACAGGCTACAGGGAGATTATCACTATGATAATTTCCCTCTGGCCGGGGAAATTATCAGTTTGAAACTGCCTACAGACCGAGAATACTGCACTCTGATTGGCCGAGATCGTAATGAAAAAAATAATCGCTGTAATCAACTACTACCAAATTATCAGTGTAATTTTGATGCTATTGGTCGATTTGAAACTTTTTCTCATTATGATTGGCTAACAGGACTGTTTAAGAAATAATCAAAGTAGTATTATAGAAATGATAGTTATGCCTGAGTTAGTCTTCTGTTAGCCGATCCCTTGAAGAAGTTACTGTAGTGATTAACAATCATTTATTTATTGATTAGGTCAAATTTTCGGCTAACACGGAAGAGTTTCATAACACTCGTACACCCTATGATTTATTATTAATTTACTAAATTACAATAATAAATATCCATACCTACTGTAAAAGCACCTTATTTGAAAATTGATTTATATAAATAAATTCTGTTAAAAATTCATTTTGTTCGTGCGTTACATAATTTTTCCCTTGATCCTTGTTCATTTTCATAATAAAAATATATACCTACTGATTATTAATTTCAAGATACATGAATAATAATGCAAACGTGTATTTACAACGTTGACAACTGAGGTTGACAATGTCAATAAAAAAGATTCCTTTTTTATAGTGATCTGTGACAATTTATCACTTGTAGAACCAAGGCTCAATAGATAGGTGATAAATATTTCATATAAATTCAAGAATTAATATTTGTGATATATGTGAAATGAGATGAAAATTTTTCATCTCATTCTCATATCACTATCATTTTTTCAAGAATCGACCCCCTGATATATGTTCTAACAAATACAGGGGAAAATGTTTGTCACATCGCGAATTAAAAAACTGAGTATTGCTGGCAGATATTTCACCTAGCCTTTTAACAACCTGCTGCAGTGGCTTATCTCCTTTCCTAATCAGTTTTTTCAGAATCTGAAGAAAATTTTCAAACTGAAAGGCACTGCAGGAATCCAAACTTCCAAATATCGTAACATCGTCAGCAATGTGTGACAGACCATGAAAATTGTGTGTTAGATACTGCTGCCCATACAAGTTTTTGAAAGTTTTTAAGAAATGTATTAACAACTCCTTACTATATTGCTGATACTGTGTACAAAATTGTGGGCTTAGAAGAATAGTCATAGATATATTTAAGCTCAGAAGGTTGTTATAGTTGGACCCATAATCATCTTTCAAGACATCATATAGCATAACTGGCCCAGTATACAACAAAAACTGTGTGAATTCAGTCGCTTTCCATCTCTTAATCTGGTCGAGCCCACGTGGCTTTCTGGCAAATTCCAGCGGTATGTGCGGAACAAGGGTTAATAAGTGGGATGAAATTGAATTTATTAATTGGGATGGTAATTTTAATGGTACAGCGCCAAATGTCCAAATGTTCAACATTGTGCGCATTACTCCCAAACACACCAAATGCATATAATCAAGAGGAAAGGAATCTATAAAGTGTACACCTGGGATTTCCTTTAAAGTAGTTTCAGTCACATGAAATTCAGAATCTTCCCTGCGAAGAAAACCTTCGTGAGTTCTCTTAATTCCATCATACCTTGGAAATGTCATCCTATTATTAATAAAATTTCCTTCTTGTTTACATTTGGTGCATGATGAATAACCTGTATGACCTTTAGTTCCTAAAATAAATGCTTTAGCAAGTGCATCGCAACAAAATCCTTTTATTGCTATTTTAATAGCTCTTCCTTTCAATATAATTCCATTATTGACTAATTCTACAGATTCCTTCACGAAGTCTTGAAGAAAGTCTTTGCGGTCTAACGGCTTTTTTTTTGTCCAAAGTATCTGCCAATTGGAAAGACGATAGATTTAATGGAGGGTACATTGCAAACGGATGCTAGAATTGCCCACAGTTCGCCAGAGCTACTGCTGAACAGTGGAAGGCCGTAATAGTAATTTACGATACTAGTAACGTTATGAAGCATTTTACATTACGAGAGAAAAGTTTGAAAGAACGAGCGACGAAGGAGCGAGTTCTTTTAATTTTCGGGTAATGTAACCAGCAAATAACGTTACGCGTGTCGTAACACGGTTTACATCATCCTATAATAATTTTTTTCAAAAAATAAAAAATTATTTTCAGTGACAGTTCAATGACAGTTCAATGACAATTCATAAATAGTAACGTAAAACAGCCATAACAGCACGTTATAAGCTTTACAGCACTAGTGCTGTTAAATGTATCATAACATAACTCGTTGCTAAGGAGTTATTACCATGATAACGTTATAGGATGATGTAAATTCCTATTAATAGTTGAACAGATGTCAGTACTTCTTTTGCATTAATCAAAATATTTTGCAAGCTCGCCTTTAGACCAATATGATAATAAGAACCTGGAGCTACAGATCTAATGGAGACATCAATTGGAGTTTTTAATAAAGTTCGAGCATCCGAAGGCAAATTAAAACATTTATGTGTCTTTAATATACAAAGAAGTGCCGATAAAGCAACGTGTGTTATCTGAAACCGTACTGCCCAATTTTTTAAACTTTCTTGCAGTTTTTCATTATCCGCAAAGTTAGGTGACTGATCGTCAGATTCATCTGAAGATGAGAAGTATTCCAAAGTTTCTGGGAAATATGATTCTTGATGTATTAGCGTTTGTTCCTGACTCTCCTCTTGAATGTTATTAACCTGCATTACTTCATGCACAGAAAAGGTTTCGCTACTATCTTCGCTGTCCGAAGAACCACTACCACTATCATTCTCGGAAGAAATTCTAACATGATCAACTCCATTTTGCAATTGAAGAGATTTTCGAATTCCTTTTGACTTCCCGTGTCGTGTCAGATTAAGAAACGACTTTCGATACATCCTATTAAAAAGAGAAACTTTTGAATAGCTGGTATTACTAAGATTAATTTAATGCTTATAATTTCTGTTACTCTCAAAGTAGGAGTTGATATTCTCACATTGGTTTAAATTTTAATCACATCTCCAGTATTTGTGCCAAAAAAATTCCTAAGTAAATACAGGGTACATACATAATTACATATAGGTATCAAAAATTGGAAAATTCATTTAAATAGTAGGTATCAACAACACATAATTCAACAAGTAAAATAATCCTAATCTCCTTCCTCTAAAGAAGCGGTTCTTAACCTTTTGTTACTCGCTACTACTACTTACTACTATCTACAAATTTTTGATTGTCGCGGACCCCACGATTTTTTTTAAGATACCAAAGCCTATACCTTAGTGTAAAATCGAGTAACTCTCAACATTTTTCGCGGTCCCTTACAAAGGCGCCGCGGACCCCTGGGGGTCCGCGGACCACAGGTTAAGAACCACCGCGGCTAAAGAGTATTATTGGGCATACTTTTGAATTTTCTGAAAATCATTTTAGACCGACATTAGTGGCATGTTAAAACTACAATTCCCGTGTTTGCTCATGCTAGTTAGCTTAGCCACGTGCTATTCCGAATTTTTAAAATAAGGTTTTAAAATTCCGATTCAGTAGATACATATAAATGTAGTATTTATCTAAACTTTAGTCCTTATACCGTTAGGTGTCTGACATAAAAGTAGTAACTAGTCTTAATTAATATTAAGTCGTAAAAAAAGAAAATCATGTTAAAAGTTCTTACCTGCGATAAGGCTGCAGTTGCTGTTATCTATTTTAAAATATGCTCTAGTTAACAAAAAATATTGTTTTCAAAAACACACGACAAATTAAAAGCAAACACCACGTTTATCCAACACAAACAACGTTGCTCGCTAAGATCAAGATGGCTAAACGCTAAACTCTACGATTTACCGGATACCGGATTAAGATTTACGTATTCGTTTTCGCGCCGATGACTTGCGCTTATTACTCGTCGTCCTAGTCTAGCATGCGCTTGGTCAAAATTGTCTTTGGCGTGAATTACGCTTGCAAGGTCAAGTCTACCATTAGTTTTATAATTTTGGCTTGCGCGTACAACTTGCAGTAAGCTTGCGCTAAGCTTGTCGTGGCAAGTAAGCGTTGCAAGCGATAATCAAGTTAAAAGCAAGCTTGCAGTACGCTTACGTGCTATCTGGGTAGTAACCTTCCTTGATTTAAATCACCATAATGAAAAATTTACCCAATTAAAATTTTTTTACGCAAAAATAGTAGAAGTCTGTAAAGATTCAAGATTTGGCGATTATCAAAGTAATCAAAAAGTTAAGGTTTGCGATATATTTCTAAAGTCTGCCAGCCAACAGTTGTCAAAGATCCAAGAAGAAAAAACAATTTTAGAACAAATGGTAGAGTATTCAACCATTCGAACGAAACGATCCTATTTCGATGCCGTGGGGTCGTTGGCAAAAACATTATTTGGAACTTTAGCCGTAGAAGATAGAGATTATTATAACGATAAAATCACGATACTCACTGAAGGGGAAAACTCTATTAATAAGATAGTACAAGACCAAACAATCATAATGAAATCTGCGATTTCAAATTTTAATTCGGCAATAAATGACCTAACTTACAATGAAAATCTACAAATCTACAAATTTACTCACAATTGAGGAATCCTTAAAGACAGAGGCAATACAGATAAGCAACCTCGAAGTCAAAATATTACTAGACGAATATATAGAAATTTTCGGTTTAATGCTTCAACAGTATCAATTAGAAACCCTAACACTGATTGATTCAGTATTAGTAGCTCAAAGAGGACAAATTCATCCAATTGTAATCCCACCCGCGAAGTTCTTGTTTGAGTTGAAAGCACTAACAGCGACATTGCCAAATAAACTAAATTTTCCAGTCCCCTTAACCACTGAAAATACGCAGGCACTTCTAAAATTAATTTCCCTAACAGTTTATTTTGATTCTGGGAATTTAGTCGACGTAATTCTTGTCCCCTTAACAAGTGAAATCATCTCCTGTGTTACAGGAACAATCTGAAAGTGTTTAGGGCTACTATTTTTATAATGTTTCATGTATTCGACTGGTAAATAGACGCGCTCAATTTTTCTAACATGTTTCTCCACAACTCCAAAACATCTGTCGCATGGCAGAAAACTGTGGCCAGGTTCGGGATATCTATGCACGATGTTCTCAAATCGACCAGTTTTCACCAAAGTATATAAATAGTGGACCAAAGCATAATTTTTATTTTGTGCTCCGCAATTATCGGAAAATATGTATAAAATCTTGACGTCTTTTTTAATAATATTATCGAAATAATGGTTCAAAAAGCTAATCGTTTCATTTGGAGTTTTGCGTGCCGTAACTTCATCGTACATATAAAAGTGTGCCATTCCAGTTTTTGATGAATGAATGCAAAAGTTGTACATCCAAAGTTGTCTGAGATAAAAAGCGTCACAAGATGGTACCTTGGCAGGGGAGCGTTTTGCTCTTGATCAGTAGTAGTAGTAATTGTGGGGAGACCTGAGTCTAGCAAGTAGGCCTCTGTAGGCCCTTTTTGCCAACCCCTAGCCATCCCCTCAGTCACTCTCACCACCTCCTACCGTGTTTGCCTCATCTCCCTCTGTGAACCTCATAGATTCTCTAATGAAAATCAGGATGTCAGTCCATGCCAGGGAGTACAACTCTTCCTTCTGAAGCGTGACCGCACCGAAGGTTTTGAACCTTAGTCGCCCATATGCCGCGCACTCTCCAAGGTAGTGAAAGGACGTCTCCTCGGCCCTTCCACATCTCGGGCATTCGGGGTTCTGCTCTACTCCTATCAGAGATAGGTGTCTTCTTAATTTACAGTGACCCGTCAGGATCCCTATCAAAAGATTTAAGGTCCTTCGGCTTTTTCCCAGTAGCCAGGTCGACTTTTTCAAGTCAAATCCCGCTATGTGGTCCTTAGCCTGTCGACAGCCTCTGTTGCTTTCCCATTTCTTCTTAGATGTCTCGAAGGCCCATTCACTAAGAGCCGTTGAGACATGTTTCCTTGTGATACCCAAAAAGGGTTCTGGCCCCAAACATGTATCCATGGCTCCGAGTTTGGCTAGTTCATCAGCCTTCTCGTTGCCTCGGATACCTGAGTGCCCGGGAACCCAAACGAGTTCTACATCTCTCCCTGTTGTTAGTTCTTCTAGGGCATCGCCACACTCCTGAACTAGTGCTGATCTTGTTCTGGGCGAGCATATTGCCCTTAGTGCCGCTTGGCTGTCAGAACAAATGTAAATTTTTTGTTCTGTCGACCTTCGTATTTCCTCCTTTGTAGCTACCGATAAAATCGCAAAAACCTCTGCCTGAAATACCGTGGTGTACATTCCTAAAGCTGCGCTTTCTTGTATGCCTCGGTTTTCTACATAGATTCCTGCCCCGGAGCGTCTTTCTTCCGTCAACCTTGAGCCGTCCGTGTAACACACTAAGGCCCCTGGCTGAAAGCTAACCTGATCCTGCTCCCACTGATCTCTAGTAGGGATTGTGAGAGTGTACTTCCTATTCAATCTTAGCCGGTCTTCTGCTTCGGTCACTTTGCAGCTTGACAGAGCTAGCTCCTTTGTCACCGCTTCAGCAACCCTAGCATGGCCCGTGCATACTCCTTGACTGCTCCACATCCCTGCATCTCGCATTCGAAGGTGAGCTGACATGGCCTCCTTTTTTATCCAGGTGTCGAGACCTGGAAATCCTAAAAGAATTTCTAGTGCGGCTGTAGGGGTTGTTCTCATTGCCCCAGTGATACCTACGCAGGCCAATCTTTGGATTTTAGCCAGCTTGGCTGAGACGGAAGGTCTATCTACACTAGGCCACCATACCACTGAACCATGTTGGATTCTGGGTCTGATTACCATTGTGTAGAGCCAGTACAAAATTTGAGGGTTTATCCCCCAATTTTTGCCCACCGCTCGGCGTAACTGCCAGAGTGTTGCTATTGACTTGGTGACAACCTTGTCGACATGCAACGTCCAGCTTAACTTACTATCTAGGATTACCCCTAAATACTTAACCTCCCGCGTTAGTGCTAGAGGTCTGCCGTACATAATGGGCGCCCTAAATCCATCCAGTTTTCTTCTTTTGGTGAAGAGAATCATCTCGGTCTTGTGTGGATTGACTGAGAGACCCTTCTCCTCACACCATCCTTCAATTATCCTGCAGGCTACTTGCATTCTATTACAGACGATGTTCAGGAATTTGCCGGTTACTAGCACCAGCCCATCATCTGCGTATGCTTGAGCATAAAAGCCTTCTACCGTTAGCTGCCGCAATAGTTCGTCCATTATGAGGCACCACAGATGGGGTGAAAGGCAGCTGCCCTGTGGACATCCTCCTCTCACCCCGACCTCAACCGAACAATCCTCTAGGGCAGCAGTTACGGTTCTTTCTTCTAGCCCTGATCTTACCCATCTGACCACCATGGGTGAGGTTTCCCTGGCCTGTAGGGCTTGATCTATTGTGGCTAGTCTTGCCTTATCAAATGCACCTTCAATGTCAAATAGAACTGCTAGGGCTACGTCTTTGTAATAAAGGGCCCTCTCTACCTTGTGCACGATAGCGTGGAGTGCGGTTTCAGTGGATCTTCCACGTATATATGCGTGCTGGTGTTTGTGAAATGGGTATGTTACTGCTACCCTCTCCACAAGGTACCTATCGATAATCCTTTCCAAAGTTTTTAATAGGAAGGACGTCAGACTAATGGGCCTGAAGGATTTTGCAGCCGTGTAGTCTTTCTTGCCCGGTTTGGGGATAAAGACCACTCTGGCTGCTCTCCATTGTTGAGGAACATGCCCCATTGCTACACTGGCCCTGTATATCCTTACGACCGTTGGAAGAAGGACCCCTAGGCCTCTTTGTAACAGTACGGGGAAGATTCCGTCTGGCCCTGCAGATTTATAGGGTTCGAACTCGTTCACTGCCCATGTGACTGCACCCTCCGTTATTATATCCTCAGCGAACAACCAGTTCTCATCAAGAACTTCATGTTGTTCTGCCATGGATACTCTTTGGGCGGTGCCGTCCCCTGGGAAATGAACCTCCAGGAGGTAGCGCAGTGACTCCTCCCTGGATGTAGTCCATGTACCGTCTGCCTTTTTTAGAGTTCCTATCGTTTGCCTTGTTTCGTTGCTTAAGATTTTCATCAGTCTGGCAGATTCTGATATGGTGCTAAGCTCCCCACAGTATTTTTGGCAGCTGGCTCTTTTCCTTTGTCTTAGTTCCTTTTTAAAATCTTTCCTGGCTGCTTTGAAATTGTCCCATGAGGTCTGTGTCCGGTCCCTAAGGGCCCGATTGAATGTTCGTCTGGATTGCCTGCGTAGATTGGCTAAAACGCCGTTCCACCATGGTACCCTCCAAACTTTCACGGCCCTGGCTGGACACGCTTCATCATATGCCGAGACAATCAAAGAGGCCATTTTATCTACCTCTCTGCTTAGCTCCTCTTTGGTAGCAATCCTTTCCCCTGGATGCCCTACTTGGTTAACAAGACTAGTGTAATAAAGCTCCCAGTCTGTCGCCTTGGGGTTCCTGAGGAGAGTTTTCGGTGGATCGTCACCCTTCATTTCCAATCTGATCATACGATGGTCAGATGTTGAAATGTCTGTGGTTACTCTCCAATTTCCGTTGTCTACCAAGAGATTTCTAGAGGCCACTGTAATATCAATGACTTCCCTTCGGATGCTATTGACAAATGTGGGCTCCGTTCCTCTATTCATTATTTCTAAATTTGTTGATACCAAATACTCCAGTAAGGATTCGCCTCTGGCATTGATGTCGGAACTACCCCACACTGTATGATGAGCATTGGTATCACACCCGATTATTACCGGTAGACCTTTACTTCTCGCGAATGAAATCAGGCATTCGAATTCCTTTGTAGGAACACGTTCCTCATAAGGGAAATATGCGCTTCCTATTATTACCTTACTGCTAATTCCTCTTACCTGATATTCCAGATATTCCAGCATCACTGCAGTGAGGTCCTTGGTTCCCAGCTGTGGCAGCGATACCAAGCTTAGATCCCTGGACACCATGATGCAGGTCCTCGCTCTTGATCAAAACACACATTCACACATTGGTTCATTTTTTGCCAATTCAGATTTCTCTTTAAGTTCATCAAAAAAACCTTGGTTTTTGACTGATGCAGTTGCCGTTCTGTTTCCAGTGCGTTTCTTTCCTCATCTGAAAGCAACGCTTTGTTTTTTAACTGAGTGTCTACCTTATCGCAAACCTTACAGGTATCGGACCTGGGATGTGCAAAACTGATATTAAAATTGGCTTTGATAAAACGAAAATAAAAGTCATAGCTGACTTTGGGTTTGTGGTCATTCTTTTCGTCCGTAAACCAGTACTTAAATACTTCCGGTTCAAATTTTTCGAGATATAACTCGTGCATTTTCTTAATATTAAGTTCCGGCGATAAATAATATTTTTTAATATTACTTGCTCTGCTGTAGTGGGAGGTCCTACGTGGAAAACTTTTGACGTGCTCATCTACTTGCTTCAAGATGTCGTCTGGCACAGCATTTAGCCTGTTATTATGCTTGCCTCTCTTATCCGGTGGGGCAGTTACAGCTTCGTTTTTAAATAAATGAGTCGCAAGACGTCCCACCCTTTTAAGTGATATTCCATGTAGAGCACAGAAACCTTTTTTACACACTCTAGTTTGAAATGTTCCACTGCGAATCTAAAAGAAATTATAATTAATATTATAATAGTTAAAAATATATTTTAATAATAATAAATTACAGCAAAACATGATTGTGTTTATTATTATTCAAACAAATGATTTTTACCTCGTCTTTGTAGCTACAGCCTTTGCGAGTTCCTGCGCTTCTTTCAGATATTGGAACCGCTGTTATCAGTCCGCAGAGGTAAATATCTTGTTGCATTTTGTCGACAATTTTATTGAAATTTTCTAGGATTATTGAACGCTTTTCGACTGGGATTTTCTCAAAACATTTATATTTGCATTGACAATCTTTTCCAGTTGATCTAGGGGGCACGGGCCTATTCTTATAGTTTGTGTGAGCTTTACCTTCTGCCTTCAAGTTCTTTCTGACATTTCTTTGCCAACTTTTCGCGTTACTTACTTTTCTCTTTTTCAAAACAACAGGAATATCGTCGTCACTACTAGCAATACTTGCATCAACCTCGGGCTCATAGTTGACACTTGAATCACCACTAAATGGCTCCAGATCGCTTTCAGAATCACTAATTTTATTAGAATAAACACTGTACCTACCAAAGCACGTTGCGGAATGTTTTAGGTTATGTTCATAAACGACGTGTATGATGTAGATACCCCTATATTGCACCAAGCATGCAAGGACGTATATGATGTAGATACCCCTATAGTGCACCAAGCATGCAAGGATGTATTTGTATAACTGGTTGCCATCTCCTCTATAATATAGTTAGATACCCTGTTTTTGTTCCAAATGATGGAGCATGTTTAGTTGTATACAGCTACGTAGATAACCTAGAATGGGCAGAAATTACAGATACATCCTTTGTGCAGCAAGGCCCTCAATTTTAGTAAGCTGATTTTCAGCAATTCCTGTTTTTGCCAACTGACTTACTGCCGTCGACCTATGAGAATGGTTCGTGAATTTATGCAACACCAATCCAACATTTCTGGCTGATTCTGCCGTCCACTTAGAAATATCATTTCGACCAACGGGCATATTTTTGAACCATATACGAGTTACCTTCCAGCTTGGGTTTGGTGTTAAAAACAACCGATCGGACTTAATATTGGTTCCCCTGTTGGACAACAGTTTTTGAAACAACCTACAAACAAAAAATTAAAATTGTGGAAAATAGATAAGATACCATACTTCTAGTAAAATTCTAATCAATATTTATTTACCTTACGGGGCACATATCTACATTAGTGGTATTTTGCAAAAGCCATTTGCTGTCGGTTAACTTTTGAGACCCCCCTTGACACGTTTTCGAAAAAACTGGATTATACTCTATCCTGTTCTTACGTGAACCATTGTTGTGCAACTCCTCTTTAAAATAATGAACAAGACACTTGACCGCTTCACCTCCACGCCATGATAGTTCAAAGGAAATTATGTGAAATACTTTTCTTTGTAGTCCAATAGGAGTATTTTCATCCCATACACTCACAATTTTCATGAATTCCGCATGAGTAAAGGCGGCAGCGCTTCTTTTTCTATTTTCAGGGTGAACTTCTAAGGTTTTTCTCATAGCATCCCGAACATCTCTTGCTGTTTTAAATTTTATGTTTTGAAAAGGATTTATAGATATTCCATACTGCTGGTGGTATTTTTCTTGTAGTTGTTTTGCTGTTACATTCCACATGGTTTTCACCGTTGCCTCCTTATAGTGAGAACCATTCTTTTTTCTCATGTTACCTGCCCAATCTTTTAAAATGGTAGCGAGCTGCTCCTCAGAAGTCGTTCTTTCTAACACATAGTTTTTATCCCTACAAAATTCTTCGAACTGCAGCCATACGGGGGCTTTTGATCTTTTTGTATTTACTGGCGTAAGCTTTTCTATTTCTAAATCAATTTCTTCTAAAGAATCTGCCCCAAAACGTGACATAATTCCAAACCACATTCACATTTGATAAGAAAAAGCACAAAAAAACAGTGTTTGTTTATTTTGTTACGCGTCATAGCAACACAACAGCGTCATAGCAACATAATATATCTACCTACCTTGATTTTGGCAATCACGCCAAGTATCAAATCACCTATGCTGTTCAAACAACGAATAAGTAATGTCAAAATGGTTCCAGTTTAATATTCTGATTTATGAAATTTTCTTACCAAATAGGTAGAATACGTGCATAATAAAATTATTTATAATTTTAGATAAATGTTCACTCAAGCAAGTTGCCCAACTTGCTTTCGTGCACATTTCCCCAAAATTATCGATAATTTTTTATGCACTTATTATATTATAAGTGATAATTTTTGTCCCCAAGGTCGTATAAATTTTTATACTCCTGCACAAGTAGAATCAGATTTTCCTTTGTAAATTCTTCCATTTCTGTAATATTAGGTTAATAAAATATATTCTTATCCATATTTATAAATGAGTAGTTAATGAATAATTACCTTACAAGAAAAGAGATGCGGTTTAATTCAAAGGAGTTTATATTTCATTATATTTTACATCACCTACCGTACAAATACAAGATTGTTAGCTAAATTGTTGAAGTATCAATTTATTATTAACACTACTAACCACTAACATTTGTTGAAGTCTGCTACCGGAAACAGTCGAAGAATCCCGAATTGAATAAATTCCGACTCGCTCTACCGTCCACCGTCGGTGGCAAGGAGCTTTACCGTCTCGGTGGACGCATGTTCTTTTATTTCTACACATTTTATTTGAGAGCGGCGCTCTGACTCGTCGACCTGGTGGGCGCTCAGCTTTAGGGTTCTCCAGACCATCCTCTGCGATAAATGGAGCCGTCGAGAAATTTCCCGGGTACTTAATGTATTATCGCCTTCAATTAATTCTAAAGTCTGATGTTCAGAATCTCCCATTCGCGGTCTACCAGCACGAGTTCTTCCTGGTAATAAAGAACCACTTTCACGAGCACATTGTACAACGGCAACAAGCTGTCTTTCAGAGGTAACTGACAATTCGGAAATCTTTCAATATACAAGCGGCGAGCTGCTGCAGCAGTTTGAAGAGCTTCCCCATAAGTTAAGATAACGTCCGTTAATTCGATAGGTTGACCTTCCATTAAAACGTTTGATGAATGCACTTTGATAGCAAAAAATCAACCGATATTAACTTGCTTGCGTGCACACCTGGGCTCTTTTATCAGTACGAACAACAGGGTTTGATAAATTTAAACTCCAGTGACCATCAAACAATTTTTGTATTAATCATTTTAATTTTCTTCTGGGTTTACCGTTTACTTGCGACAAATGGTTTATTGAGAAAAGTTGTTCTATTCTATATGCCCTACCTACCCTTAAAATTAATGACAATACTTTTGGATCACTCTGTATAAATGTCTTTAGTTTTGTCGTTTCTATAAATTCTTTTATTTCTTTCCCTGATGGATAGGTTTTCTTTCGAATAAAGGACTTAAATCGGTTTTTAATTAACTTCATTTCTTCTGCAGACCATCCTATAATGAATACTGAAATACTTCAAGAATTATTTGAAAGAACAATAAAATTTCTTACTCTGTTTTTGTTTAGGTATAGGTAAATTTCTCTTTTTTTGCAGGAACTTCATCACTTTATCGCAATCTGTAAAATAATCTCAAATACTTAAAAATTGATTATCATATTCAGAAATCGTTCTCACCTTCATGATCCCTTTTATTATCATTCATGTTTTCTGTTTGTATCTTTGGCATTTTCATTTACGTTTTCGATCATTGCGTCCACACTATCGAGTAGTATCACCCCTTCATCTATAGCAAATAAATATAAATATTGTCTTTCCTAGTTTTTTAAACGATATTTTGTGAACATGCAACATTTACCTGTACCATCGTCTTCGTCCACATATTCGAAATTTGGTTCCAAGTCAATTTCTAAGCTAAAGATTTGCCTTTGTATTCTATTGGGATTGATCCTTTTTCCATCATTAGAATCAGTTTTGAAACCTTGCCGGTTTGATAAATATCCACTGGCAATCTATAAACAAATATCATAAATTTTTTGTTCGTATGCAAAACATAATTATGTCTATCAGTTAATAATGTTTGTCTACGACCGGAGCAAAAATGTTGCCTTTCTGACGTATTTGTAGTCTGCAAAATTAATGATTTCATATATGTAGGTATTGCTAAACAGCCAGGTACGCTTACGAGTTTGCTTTCCTCCTTGTGACCTACGTTGCTAGGCAACCATTAAATTTTTTTTTTTTAATAACATACAAATGTGTTATCAAACCCATCTGGACGTATGGAATTCAGCTGTGGGGTTGCACCAAGGCTACAAATTCAAAAATTATACAGCGACTGCAATCCAAAATCCTACATATGATCCTAAATGCACGTTGGTTTGTAAGCAATAAAACCATTCACAATGACTTAGCCATTCCCACAGTCGAAAAAGAAATCCAAAGATTCGGCACTACTTATTTCCGCAATCTCCCAGGGCATCACAATGAGGAGGTTAACCAACTAGTGAATGAACTCGCAGTACACAGAAGACTGAGAAGCAAACGACCCATAGATCTACAAAACTAACTTCTAATATCTTAGAGTTTAGAGTATTGCCTATGTTACCTTTATTATAACTATGTATACAATTTAAATACGGAGTGTGGTCACTGGACCACTTTTCCCCTCGAGTAATGCCAATTATCCTATTTGCTAAATATACTAAAAGGGCAGATTGTAAATTCTAAATAAACAAAAAAATAATAACATTATAGTGTCTGCAGTTCGCAGAAAACGTTGACTGCCCGCACTCTGGTAGTTGCTGCAATTCCCACCATCGTACGGAAATCTAATACCTTTTCCTATTTGCTAGCGTTCAAGTAAGATTATGATCAAGCACGTCTTGGTGTTCTCTTTCTTTTGCGCACCCAGGTTATTTTCTTAGTTTACACACTGATGTTTGCTATTGATGGAGTAAATGAAGTTTAACGATGAATGGAACTGCGACCATAGTGAGCACAGTGGCAAAATCAACGCTTGTTAGTTAGACTATACAGTTTGGAATAAATTTCTGTTTGGGTGGTCTATATCTTACTTTTTGCGGTACTTATTGCAAGCGTATACTTTTATTACTTGCCAACCAAATAATTTAGGATATGTTTCGATCAACTTCATCGCCTCGTGTTTTTTTGACGGAATCGTTCTCTTTATATGTTTTTTAAAGAATTCTTCGGTCGATTTTTTTTGTTTTTCTGTCCAGGGCACTATGGTACGTTTCTCGCCCTTTTTTATTTTAATCTTTTTAGCGGCTGGATCTTTGTCTTCTGCTGTATCTTCAGTTTGATCTTCCGTTGATTCAGTTATAGACCCGTTACATTATTGTCAACACTACCATTGTAACTATTGTTTTCTTCGTCAGTTTCTTTTTCTTCCACAATTGTATCATCGATCTCAATATTTTCAAAACGCGTCCCTTAGTACTTCTCCCTTGAATTACCTTTCGCGAGTAGCAAAAGCTTACTAACTTTTGCTGTTTAGTATACATCGCCTGGCAGACAATAATATTCAGCATGCGTATTTTCAGTGTGCCCCATGAATGTTGCTAATCGTTCAAGCTCATTTCTCCCATTTTTTCAATTTGCATAATGGTCGCCAAATGCTTTCTTAATTTTGTAGTTATCAATAAAGAGGCTTTGTTCCCATCACCTAGTGTTAATTTTGCGTGCTTTCTCATTGTTGTAGTACCTGTTATTGGGTTTGTACTTCCAGGTAACCCAAAAAGTTCATCGCTATTATTTAGATTAAAATTGCTTCGCAAATGAATGAGACATTCAATTACTTCCACAATTAATTTGTTGAAAAGTACAGGAAAGCCTTTCCTCTCTTTGCTCTAATTACAACTCGCTTCAGGAATTTGTATAACATTTTTTCCGATTCTGACAAGGCCTTTTCAAATTCAGAAGATGCCGCTGTCTCGTAGTTTTTGAGAAAAATTGAAACGCTCGTCCTTTTCAGTTCTCCCATTCTGCGCTTGTTGAATATCATAACGCCGCAAAATATCCCATCTACTAGTTCTCGGTAGGCTTTCACATCTTTAGAATTAATTACCAAACGTGTTTTGGACTTTATTATCAAATCTTTCAAGTATTTTTCGAATTTCTGCAAAAACAGGAAAAAAAACGAATTTAACTAACAACCAAATTTTTGAGCATTTTCAGAATAATTTTATATTAATTTTTAAGATTAGATTTTAATGCTATTATGTCTTCTGTTATGGGTAGTAGTGTCGGTTTATTACACTTGTTGATGGCCTAATTTTGACCGACTTCACTAGATATTTCATGAGCCCACTCGGTCTTAATAAAGGTAAGTAAAGCCTTCAATTGATCCAAACGTGCATTTAGGGCAGACCTTCCCTATAAAGGAGTCCGGGTGCAAGAAACTTTTTGGGGCCCTAAAATTTTTTTTTAATGGTAAAAATAACAGGCTTATAAAAAGAACATATATTGCGTCAAATGTATTTATTTAAATATGTGTTTTTTGGCCATGTCATTAATCATATCAGAAAAATTACAATTTTTGGCAATTCCCTTCTCGATACTTAATATGGCAAATGCGTTTAAGCGTTCTTCACACATAGCTGACCGAAGATAATTCTTTATTAATTTCAATCTGCTAAAAGAACGCTCTGCACTTGCTATAGTAACTGGCAACGTAAAGAAAATGTTTAACGCAGTTAGCACATTAGGAAAAGGTTTATTATAATTATTATTTGATATATACTGCAATACGTCTTGCGCGTAAGTTACATCTTTTTCGTTCAAGATCAGTTCTCTTAATAAACCAGTTTCCTGAATTAAGTCTTCGTTTACATCCTTGTTATAAAATTTTAAAAAATTCCTTGACTGATTTTCTAATTCATTGTTGTCTAATGTTTTTCTATCGGTAATTAATTTGAAACTAGAAATAATATTAGGTATAGTTTTGAATCTCCTTTTTAATTATTATTTGCACAATAACGGTATCAATCATAATGTTGAAAAAGTTACATCTAAATTCCTCTACCGAGTCTTGAAATAGTTCGGAAAATAATTTTTTTCTTTTTCTAATTCGTTTCTCAGGAAAGTTTTCTGAAATTTTCCATGTACCGTGCTATCGTTTTTGCCTCGTCTAAAAACGTGTTAAATTTTGACCTTAAATTTTGGATTTCGTTTTTAATTTTGTTTACTTTTATAATTTCTTTCATCTTATACGTTAAAACGTCATCTTTTTTAGGCCATTTCCATCCATCAAGCTTTCCACTGTTCTCCATATGCTTGATAGTGACTAAATCGGGATCATTAGGTTCTAATCCAATAACCTGAGCAGGGCCCTGTTCCACCAACGACTTTGCAACTTTACATTTTGCGCTTTACACTTTGCCAAACACCTTTGCGTTCCACCAGTTTATTTTGCAAAGGAAAAAAAGTGAAAAGTGCAAAAACTTTGCATTCCATTTTATCATTGTGTTCAACCATTGTCAATTAAATGACAAGTGACAGATAAAATTTGCAAACTTGACAAATTAATTGCAGAGTGATGTTGTCACTTTTCATACTAGTTCTTAATTGTTCAATATTAGCTGTAAGATGTTAGAACAAATATTTTCCAGTGAAGATTCCAGTGATAACGAAGAAAATAATGAAAGGCGAGAAAAGTATATACCGCCAACCGGGGTGAATCGGTCAGGTTTCAGACATATTAACTTTCACATTTTTTTGTTATTTTTTCAGGAGTGATATAAGGGGGGATTTGCGGATACATTCATCTGTGTTACGAATTCGTATAGCAAACTGGAAAAGTTCATAACTACATTTTTTTTTTTTGTTTAAAGTGGTCCGATTCACCTTATGTTTCGGGGTGATTTGGACCAGACGTGTTATTTGATAGGAAACAACGATTATACTCTTATATGAGGCGAATAGGACCACCAAACTTAAAAAAAAAACAGATCAAGACTTTCTTAAATTTTTATTTCAAAAAGCTTACAAAAGGAAGAAATGGTAGGTAAGTATTCAGGCACGTTAAACTAGAATAAGTTTCCTAAAAAAATTTAACAAATAAACAGTTATTGCAACAAATAAAAGTACCTAAAGACAGTCCTAGTATGCATTGAGCAAAACCCATTACTGAAATGGAGTTGTAGGCACATAAGGTCCGTATTAATATTAAATTGAAATCCCCCTCTGCGTAACCTAGTGGGCTTGTGCAATTTCTGATGTATTTGAGAAAGTTCAATTTCACTGGCATCCTCAATAATGGTTGTACGCTCTGAAATTTAAATAAAAATCCAGCTCATCGAAAAATAATTTAAAGTGAATGAAATTTTAATGCAATCTGCAGTAATGTCTATAGTAATTGAAAGTTATAAGTACTTACGGAAATACAATTCCTGTTATAAGTTACAACCAGTTTTTCGTCGAATTGCAAAACGTAAAATTTATACGCGAAATAGTATTCGGCTCACAAAGCAAACAACGGAACTTATGTATCTGCTGCCTTCACAGTGTGGATGCACGAACCTCCAGCAAACAACTGACGCACACGTGATCCCCTCAAACACGATGATTGTTGAGCCACGTGACTTCTGCTTGCGCGGGAACGTACTGGCCCGATTCACCACGTGAATCCGATTCACCCTAAGGAAAGAATTAATTTTATAATTGAAAATAATTTTGACTACAAAGAATCGTTTAGATTGACTAGAAGGCAAGTTCAGTTTATATTGCAAAGTGTTGGACATTATCTACAACCCAACAGCATGAGAAATAAGGCTCTAACCGCCGAGCAGCAACTGCTCCTTACACTACATTGGTTAGGAAATGGGGCTCAAATGCATGGGGTAGCAAACATGCATGGTGTTCGAAAATCTACAGTTCGTCGTACCATTGACAAAGTGATAAATACGATTATCGATCATATGTTTCCTACCATTGTCTCTTGGCCTCAGAATACACAAAATATAGCTGTTGATTTCCTAAGAATTGGAGGGTTTCCGTGCGTTTGTGTCTGTGTTGATGGAACTCTGATCAACATTGACCGACCACAGGAACATGAAGCAGTTTATGTAGGATCGATGGGGAAATCATTCATTAAATGTAATGATGATAATATGTGGGACCACATATCACTATTTTTATACCGTTAATGCCAACTGACCGGGAAGCGTACATGATGCTCGCGTTTTTAGGAACACTGCTGCCTATCAAAATTTAGAGCAAGGATGGAGGCCCTTTCCCGGTGCTGTTATTCTTGGAGATAGTGCGTATCCAGCACGACCTTGGTTGATGCCACCACTGCATAGAAACCCTGGAGATCAAAGCGAAATACGCTATAACCGCGCTCACAAGAGAACACGAAAATTAATAGAAGACGCTTACGGAATTCTAAACGAAAAATTTCCTTGTTGAAATTATATGCGGATGCAGCCAGGAAAAGCTGCAAAATTCGTCTTAGCCTGTGCAACATTGCATAATATAGCCAAAATAATTGATCGAGAACAGTGTGGGAATCCAATAAATCATATAAATGACGATTTTGCGGATGTTGTAGAAGAAATTAATCCCGATGCCCAACCAAGGATTAATCGGTTACTTCGTTATTTTAACAATTAAGTAATTTATTGCATACATTAATTACTTTTATAAAACATATTTGTAACTTCACTAGGTGGTATATCTAATTCTTGTTCTAATTTAAGTGTTTCTAATTTTGCCTTATATAAATGCAACTTTTAATTTTTCATTTTCTTCTTTTAATTTTTCTTGCCGATGTTTACTGTTGCATTCCTTCTTGTTGATTGTGTTGCAATGTTTTCGTTTTTTTGCAGTTTTTTTTTTCAAGTGTTTGGCTTGAAATCATCGAAGTGCCTGCTAAACTCTCCCCCGAAATTTCATTTTCCGTAATGCAATTTTCTTCATGACGCGGTTGTTGGCCGTCGGTTTCAGGTAAGCTGAGTCCATCAAGTACTGGCGAATCTTTGTCAATTATGTTAAAAATTGCCTTGTCTATCTCATCGGACTTTTTATTTTCGCCCCCTCCGGTACCTGTTTTGCGTGCATTATCTCTCTTAGCCTTTAAAATAAGCATAAAAATATATCTAAAAACTCTTAATTTACCATTGCTCTACTTTTCCATACACCGAACAAAGTGTCTCTAGCGTATGTCCAAGGTTTTTCTGTGCCTGCTAAACCCAAGGATTGGGCCTTATCTAGCACTACCCTCCATGCAGTTGCTTTCTCTTCAGCGGTAATATTATTGGCCTTAAAATTGCCAAAGAGAATAGCTTTCTTGTCTCTGATTACCTCCAAGACAGCCAGTTTCTTCTCAATTGCTTCTTTTCTTTTAGTACTCATCGTAGGACAATTTTTAATCACGATTTATAAGAGAAACGTCACCGCCACAGTCACCGCACACTTTGTAAAATATACTTTGCAAAAATAATTTGCTTTACAGAAATTTCCAAAGGCGATTTAAAAGATTGGTGGAACACATTAACTTTGCAGTTTGCAATTTATACAAAGTGTAAAGTTGCAAATAATTTTGGTGGTACAGGGCCCAGGATAGTACATAATACTATTACGTAGTCGTCGGCAAGAACTTGAATGGTGGATTCTTCCCGATCATCTTCTACTTCTGGATCGAAATAGAGGCCAAAAAATGTTTTTTCCATTTTTTATCATGGCAGACTGATTAAAAGTTGTCTTTTTTCGTGCTTATTAATGTGTAGAAACCCCAGCTCAGTAAAAAAATTTCTTGAGGGCCCACAAGCACTTTGAATTTTATCATTTTTTCTCGATTATTAATCAGGTTTTCCCTAACAACTTCAGATTTTTTTTCAATTTTGTATCATGGCAGAGTGATTAAAATTTGCCTTTTGTAGTGCTTAATATCGTATAAAAACCCCAGATCAGTAAAAAAAAAAATTTTGTGGGTCCGCAAGAACTTTGAATTTTATAATTTTTTTCTATTATAATTCAATTTTATGTACCCTATACCAACCAACCTGCAGGAGGTATATTTTACACTTATTAATAGGAGCCTTTGAGCACTTATACAGGTGGTAAAAACAAATAATAAAGATGTCAATTAAAAAGAAAACAAAAAAGAAAACATGGTTATATTAAGATAGGTAATTTATACATATTATTACTTATTAAATATGTTTAATTTTTGTGATAAAAGTACGTACGTTAAATACTGGTACGAATAACATTCAACTTGACTTTTCTAGAAATTTCGTTTGATATGATATTTTTAGACGGTCATAAAGAGAAAAAAAATGCTATAAAATTGCGACCTAAAAAATATAGGTTGACATTTAATAAAAGTATCGATGACGTCATAGCGCAAAGGTATGACCCTGAAAAAAATATTTAAAGCCATCAGTTTGTGGAAAATAATCTGTTATAAAACTTTTGCCTAAAACTTTTTTTTCTAAAACTAATAATAAAGGCTCCAGCATCGAGGTTTCTTACTTTTTATTCACCCTGTATGTCTTTACTTCTTGGAACCAATTTGCTAGGCTTTCTTTTGTTACCGAGGCTTTGCTTATCGTCAAATTTTGAGCAGTTCGAGTAGAAACTTCGGGATTTCGCTTGAAGAAATCCCGGTTTGGCAATTGCAAATATCCAGAAAACACTATTTTTCTCCTCGTCCTTACTCAGTATAGCTTCTGGCTCCATTTGTCTAAATCTGGGCACTCCATTATTTTTTGCTGCTTAAGCAAGTGATTCCCCACTAGAAATTGCAGCAACTGCAGCTTCAATTTGTTCTTTCGAATATTACAGCATGTTCCGTTTGGTTGGTGGCATGATGAATCTGAAACATCAGTAGTTGACACCCTTGTACGGATTGTAATATTTGCGTTATATAAATTTTGTGGAATAGGCAGACTTGAAGCTGTTTTAATGCGTTTTCAATAACAAATAAAATTAACTATCAATTCACCAGTAGTTGTACACAATGGATAAAATGCTTTTTCAAACGTTTTGTAAGTCAACATACCATGAATAGAACCGTTATACAGTATGATAGTTTCAAGTTCAAAAAAAACGAATGTCCTGAACACATTTCACTAAAAAACACTAATTTGATGCACTGCCCCTGACCAGCCAACCGTTGTAGGCAGACATCGAAATTGTGAGTTGGTAGGACAACTAAATGCATATGTGTGAAGATAGATGGCGCCTGCTGTACTTAGGTTGTAGGGATCCCAGCTTCTATATAATTTATTATTATTGTTATCGTTACGGTTGCTAACAACAAAGTCTGTCAATTTGAAAATAAAGTTAATTAGTTTTACTGTGAGTTTTTACTGTGTAGTAAATCTATAATTGGTGACCCCGACGTGATAAACGAACAATGCTTTCATCTAATACCTCTGAAGTTGACGCATCAAATAAATCCATGAATACCAGCAATCCCTTTCTTCAAGAACTGGAACAGCCTGTTCACTTAAACGAATTGAAAAGTATTAAACTACCTCCCTTCTGGCAAATAAACCCATCTTTATGGTTCGCACAGGTGGAAGCTCAGTTTTACTCACAACGTTTACGTTCAGATGCAGCCAAATATTACTCAGTGGTAGCTTCACTGGAATCGTCAGTACTGAATTAGGTCTCTGACCTAATTGCTGAGCCACCAGTTTTGAATAAATATGAAACATTAAAACAAAAACTAATTTCTCGTTTCACCGATTCCCAAGAAAAACGTCTTCGAAAGCTGTTTACAGAAATAGAGTTAGGAGAGAATCGTCCATCTCAGTTGCTACGGGAAATGAACACTTTAGCAGATGGTAAACTCAGCAATGATGTTTTACGGACATTATGGATGCAAAGAATGCCAGTTTCAGTCCAATCCATTTTGTCCATTAATGATGCTACAGATCTTCCTAAACTGGCCGAGATGGCAGACAAAATTGTTGAAATCAATAGATCCCAACCGGCGATCATGTCCGCAGATATTACATCGATTAAATCAAATTTCCTTCAGCCTGCTTCCTCATCAGAAACTTCTCTGGAATGTCAGGTTGCTGCTTTGAATAGACAAATGAAAGATTTACTTAAGAAAATCAATTCTAAACAAACCCGATCACAAAGTTGCCATCGAAGTCAAAAACAGTCTGCTATCTGTTTTTATCATCGTCGTTTTGGAGAATTGGCTAGGAAATGTCAAACTCCATGTTCTTTTAATAGGCAAAATAGGTCGGAAAACTAACTTTGCCGTCGTTAATCAAAGCGGTCAGCGACGGTGAAATTAAACAGTGCCGCTTATATCTTCGCGATAGAAACAGTGACGTATCTTTTCTTGTCGATACGGGTGCTGACGTATCAGTGATTCCCCGTAAAAGACTAAATGAGTTTGCAAGTGCAACTGCAGTCACATTGTTTGCAGCTAACGGTTCTCCCATTAAAACTTTCGGCGAAAAACTACTAAATTTAAATTTAGGACTTCGCCGTTCATTTAAATGGATATTCCTTGTAGCAGATGTGTCCCGTCCCATCGTTGGAGCAGATTTCCTGAGGCACTACGGTTTACTAGTAGATCTAAAAAATAGACGTTTACTTGATGGTCTTACAAAATCGACCACGTGTGGGCATTTGATTAATGTGTCAAAGTCGATTGACATTGGCATTTCTGTCATAGATAAACGTTCAAAATTTCAGTTAATTCTTCAAGAGTTTCCTGAAATCACTGACCTTTCTCCAAAAAGATCAAAACCTTTACATGCTGTAGAACATCACATTGTAACGAGAGGGCCTCCGGTATCCGAACGATCTCGCAGACTTCCTCCTGATAAGTTAAATGCTGCAAAAGTAGAATTTGAGTACATGATGGAGCAAGGAATATGTCGACCTTCTTCTAGTCCTTGGGCCAGTCCATTACATTTAGTACCAAAGAAGTCAGGTGAATGGCGTCCATGCGGAGATTATCGTCGTTTAAATTCAATGACAGTTCCAGATCGATATCCCATAGCTCATATCCAAGACTTTTCTCATCAACTTTTTGGTAAAAAAATATTTTCTTCCTTAGATCTAGTCAGAGCTTATCATCAGATTCCAGTAAATGAAAAAGATATTCCCAAAACGGCCGTTATTACACCGTTTGGGTTGTTTGAATTTCCAGTTATGACATTTGGTCTTTGTAACGCCGCCCAAACTTTTCAGAGATTTATGGACATAATTCTTCGTGGTCTGAATTTCTGTTACTGCTACCTAGACGACGTTCTCATTGCCTCCTCTAGCCCAGAGGACCATGAAAATCATCTACGTTCTGTATTCAGTAGATTTAAACAGTACGGTTTAAAAATTAATGTATCTAAATGCGTTTTTGGGGTTTCAGAGATACAATATTTAGGATATTTTATTAATTCTAAAGGAATTAGACCTCCATCAGACAGAGTTGAAGCTATATCCTCTTATAAGAAACCAGGCACTGTCCTGGAACTTAGAAGATTTCTAGGAGTTTTGAATTTTTATCGACGTTTTATTAACAACGCTGCCAAAGTTCAAGCTCCTCTTAATTTCTATCTCCGAAACGGCAAGAAAAACGACAAAAGTTGTATTAACTGGACAGTGGAAGCCGAGGAAGCCTTTGAAAATTGCAAAACAAGCATCACCACTGCTACACTTTTAGCTCATCCAAATATTGATGGCGAACTTGCACTTGTTACTGATGCTTCAGATGTGGCTGTAGGATCCGTGTTGGAACAACTACAAGAAGGTAGGTGGCAACCGCTTGGATTCTTTTCCAAGAAACTAAATAGCGCTGAGCTTAAATACAGCACCTACGATAGGGAATTGTTATCTATTTACAAAGGAATAAAACATTTCAGGCATATGCTTGAAGCTAGGCATTTTACTATCAAAACAGACCATGCTCCTTTAACTTATGCCTTTTCCCAACGTTCCGATAAAGCTTCCCCTAGACAGTTGAGGCATTTAAACTATATTTCCCAGTTTACAACGCAAATTGTACACGTTTCCGGAAAAAAAATATCGTTGCTGATGCTCTGTCTCGTATAGAAGCAATTGCGATGCCTGTTCTGGTTACGACTGATGAACTTGCCAATGCCCAACAGGAGGATGAGGAATTGCACAACATTTTACGGTTAAATAATACTTCTCTTAAAATTCAGCGATATTTAGTGGATAATAAAAATCTATACTGTGACACTTCCACGGAAACTATCCGCCCTTATGTACCTCAGGTACTTCGAAAAAAAATTTTTGATATGGTTCACCGTCTTTCTCATCCTGGAGGACGTTCAACTCGACAGCTTATTGGAGAGAAATTTGTTTGGCCAAATATGCGTCGTGACATTCTGGAGTGGGTAAAAACATGTATTCCTTGCCAAAAATCTAAAATTCATCGTTATACAAAGAACGAACCAGAGAAAATGATTGTTTCCGACACACGTTTTCAGCAGGTCCATTTAGATATTGTTGGCCCACTTCCACCATCTCGAGGGTATACTTATTGTCTCACGATGATAGATAGATTCACTAGATGGCCGGAAGCTGTTCCTATGAAGGATTGCTCAGCAGACAGCGTTTCTACTGCATTTTATAATCACTGGGTCTCACGTTTTGGGGCTCCCCGTGAAATTATCACTGATCAAGGTTCTCAATTCGAATGTATGCTATTTCAAGCTCTAACGAAATTCATTGGATGTAAAAGAAATCGCACTTCTCCCTATCATCCTGCCAGTAATGGTTTGATAGAGAGATGGCATCGCTCTCTCAAAAATGCACTCAAATGTCATGAAAACGCCGACTGGGTTGCACTTCTTCCAACAGTACTGCTAGGTTTACGCACCTGTTATAAAGAAGATATTAAATGTTCTGCAGCAGAATTGGTGTACGGCACAACATTGCGTGTTCCAGGGGAATTTTTTCTTGATAAAGAAATATCCACAGATCCCGAAATATTTAAAGAAAAATTTCGCGAAGACATGAGAAAACTTCGTCCAACTCCTACAGCTCACCATAATAAATCAAGTACATTCGCACATAAAGATCTATACAGTTGTAGTCATGTTTTTGTCAGAGATGATAGAGTTAAAAAACCGCTACAACATCCTTACACAGGACCTCATGAAGTCTCTGGTAGAATAAACGACCGATTGTTTACAGTTCGAATAAATGGTAAAAACGTAAATATCTCTACTGAAAGACTTAAACCGGCATTTCTGCCTAACCCCGAAAATGATACAGACACAAATCTGCAGCCACTTAAAACCTACTTAAATACTCATGCGTCAACGTCTCGTCATGTTTCGTGACGTCAGATAGCTAGTCACTAGGGGGGGAGTACTGTAGGGATCCCAGCTTCTATATAATTTATTATTATTGTTATCGTTACGGTTGCTAACAACAAAGTCTGTCAATTTGAAAATAAAGTTAATTAGTTTTACTGTGAGTTTTTACTGTGTAGTAAATCTACACACATCACAAAAGTCTAGGGATATATATTTTTTTTATCGATATAAATCAATTTTGTTATTAAATATCTCTACCATTGATCAAGTATGCTAGTGCTAGTCTTTGGGCTAGCGATAGCAATTGTTTCAATAATAAACAAACAAATGCAAATGCTTAATTGTCAATTCAACTAAAAGTAAAGCAATTTCAGTGTTGTTAGGGAATAATTTAATCATCATTTACAGTTAATTTACGTTTATATTGGGGTGATTTAAGTTTTATTGGTGCTGTTATTATGGAAGGTAATCAACAACGACAACATTTAAGTTTAGCTGAAATGAACAGAGCTGTAGGTATGCTAGAAGCTGGCCGAAGACAAGTTGACGTTGCAGCAGCTTTAAACACCTCTCAAAGTGTTATCAGCAGACTGTGGCGTAGATATAGGACATCCGGAGATCCTAGCGAACAACATCCAGGTCGTGGACGCATTACTACCGCAGTTCAAGATCGCTACTTAACATTGGAAGCTAGACGACGACCAATAATTACGGCTAAACAATTGCTTTCACAGCTTCAGACTACTCATAATGTAACTGTATGTTCTCAAACAATCAGAAATCGATTGCATGAAGCTAATCTCCACGCCCGACGTCCAATAAGAGCCCCACCAATTCGACATGGTAATCGAGCACGTAGAGTAGAATGGGCTGAAGAGCATATTCTGTGGACAGAAGAGCAATGGTCTAGGGTTTTGTTCACAGATGAATCTCGTTTTGGAATACACCCTGACAGCCGAAGAGTTAGAGTGTGGAGACGACCTGGTAACTTGGAAAGGCTCAGATGTGTTCAAGATGTCCATTCTTATAAAGGAGGTACCGTAATGATGTGGGGTGGTATCTGCATTGGCGGAAAAACAGATCTCTGTTTTCTTGAGAGGTTTTTAAATGCCGATGGGTATCTAAATAGGGTACTGCGGCCTATAGTGCTTCCATTTGCAGGTGCTGTTGGACCTGAGTTCATTCTAATGCATGATAATGCCACCCCACACGTTGCAGGTACTGTTACCGAGTGGCTTGAAGACGAAAACATTTCTGTTTTACCATGGCCTACGCAGTCCCCAGACTTAAACGTTATTGAGCACGTGTGGGACATGTTGGGAAGAAGCATTGAAAGTGAATTGGATGAAATTCATACTTGGATTCAGCTTCGTGATACCCTTGTAAGACACTGGCAACAGTTACCGCAAGATGCAATAGATAATTTAATTTTATCAATGCCTAGAAGATGCAGAGCCGTTTTGAACCAAAGAGGAGGAAATACTCTACTAAATTTAATTAATGAATACTTTAAGTGCTGACACTTCAATTTCTTATGATTGTATAAAATCAACTTTTTGCTAATAAGTTTCATTAAAGCTTTTTCAACTTGTCTTCTTTTGTTTTAAATTAAATTTCTAATTTAGAATGTTGTAAAAGTATTGTGTTAATTTATTATATGCAGACCACCTAAAAAAAATCAAAATACTTGACAGTTTTGCATAAAAAAAAATATATCCCTAGACTTTTGTGATGTGTGTATAAGGTGCAAGCAGATTGATTGTAGCATAAGAATTGTTCTTATTTTTATGGTTTGAAAATCAAATTGTCAACTACTGGTTCACTGTCAACTACCGGTGCCGTTACCTTAGTGGCTTTATAAACGAGGAAATGATTCAATGTGAGACTTAATTCTTTGTCTATCTACTTCTGATAATTTATGGTGTGGTGGATGCCGTCTTCTTTTATCAGCACTTAGAAAAGGAGATACTTCATCAACTTGTTTCTTTTTTGGCCACAAAAACTATTCTTTCTCCTACAACAAGAGTTCGTAAAGAGAACTTTTTGCAAACTTGTTCTTTAGACCCGCTGTTAGGGTTGTTAAAATGATAAATATAAGTAAAATTTCTTTCCTTCTTATTAGCTGTAGTAGCTCTCCTTCTTTTTACTGGGACATAATCAACAGTCTGGTAAATGAAATCTTACTGTCTGGTGTAAGAACCAAGTGACTAGTAGTTTTTGTTTATTGTTTCTCTACCTTCTTGGGCAAATTTAGCATTGCATTTCAATTTACATTTTGAAATAGTAATTTGTAATACAAGTGTTGAAAGCTTGCGTTTGCCACACGAATGTGAAGTTTGCAGCACGAACGATAGTGAGTGCTGCAGTCACATGAGAGTGGCAAATACAAGCTTTTAACACATGTATTACACACTATTTTTTCTACAACCACATTTCCATAAAAAAATTTCAATATTTCTGCAAAATCAAATCTGACATTCATCAAATGTCAGATTTGACATTTTGATTTCGGTGCGGCAAAATTATACTTTGCCGCACCGAAAATCATGCATGTGCGTGCGGAAAGTAAATTTTCCGCACGCTAATTTCACTTGTTCGGCAAACACTCATTTTCAATACTCGTATCTATGGAGACGAAGTCTGAAAATCCCACTTTCCATGGTGGGGGTAGAAAAAATCAATTTCACCCACTTTCCTTGCTGCTACTACCGTTTTGTTCACATTTCCCAGCTGCCGCAAATTCTTCCTTTTGATCTTCTTGTATCTGTCATCGTTACGTTTTCATTTCCTCGTACCCCCATCCTTAACGTTTGCTTTGTCTTGTGGCCCTTTTTCTGTATCAACATGGTCAATTATGTTTTCTGAAACTTCATCATTTCGAACACTGTGGCGTTCCTGTACACTTTCAGCACTGGAGCTGCAATCTTTACTTGAATCAACTATGTTGTAATCTGGATCCTCTACATCAGAATACATTATATTTTCTTCTGTAGCATCTTCATCCTGAGTATTTTGCGAAATTAAGCTCTTTTGAATTTGGGAACTTTCTGCATTCTTACTATTCTCCACAATGTTTTCTACCCTTTCTTTTTGACAGTCATTCCGCTGTTTAACCCTACATTCGTAACTGTGGGTATTTTCATTATTATTATTACTCGTAGGTACTGCAAGAGTGATCACAATATCATTGTTTGTCGAATCGAACAAATAGGTAGTGCTTGTTTCAGGAATATTGATATTGTCAGATACATTTAGTTCACTACTTTCCACAACACATTTCTCCAGGAGGACTATTGGATTATTTAATGCCGTAGCTAATTCATCGACTGGATTATGTTGTAAAGCGAAATAGTTAGCAGTGCTATTCTTGTTTACTGCGGCTTGTGCCAATGCAACCATCAATTTTCCCCTAGAACTCATTCTGCAATAGATAAATAGTAATAAACGCGTTGAATCCAGCATTGTTATGAATTTATTCACGTAAATAAAATTAGTATTCCTATTTACTATAACACTATCGACAAGAAGTTTTGGCTAATGGCCATTACGATACTAAATGTGCAATAATAGTCAACAGAAAAATTAAAAAACATTGAAAAAACAACCAGAAATTACCAATACCTCGCGTTAACTGAAAATAACTGTTGGCAAGTTTTACAAAACTTAAAATGAAGAACTGAGTGCTAGAAACAAAAGCATTCTAGTTTTTATAGGTATTTGGCGTTAACACTTTCTTTGCCAATTAAATGTTTCAAAAAAAAATGTTATTCAATTCTTACCTCAACCTTAATGTCTTTTACGAATAAAACCTTTAAAAATTTTTTTGTACAGTTTTTCGAAGAAAAAAATGAGGACACCAAATGGCGTCTTGAGGAATATAAGAACAAACATAAAAGATAACGAAAATACTTGTATTTTATGAAAGATTATACATTATTTATTGTTTATGAAATGCCATAAAATAGTTTCGATCCTGGGTTAGGCACAAGGACATTTTGCACTTTTTACATGCAATTCTGGTATAGGCTGAACACGGTCGACATCTCATGTTGGGCTCGTATGTGAACAGGCCAGTGCTCCTTTCTATCATATATCATCAATGGGTCTGCAAGCAACGGAACGTTTCTTGTTTGGATGCTTTGTTGGAGTTCCCTCTCTAGAGGAAAGTCTTCCTCGCTTTCCTTCGACGTTGTGACATTCTAATAAAGCTTTACCAATTTCACTACGGAAAACAATAGGGCCGTTTACACAGCTCCTAGCGCGTGAAACAAAAAAAAGTTAACAATCCAGCCTGCACGTCATAACTGCAGATCTGGAGCGTACAATCCAAAAATGTCCATGTGAACACAAAATTCAAGGGTTTTGGAGTGACACTTGGAATTTCCACCGAGTTGGAAGTTTTACATGACACGCCAGCGTTTCTTTATTAGTTGCTCAAGGAAAAATCTACGCATTTTATATTTGAGTCTCGTAATTATACCTAGAATTATTATGTCTTCAAGAAGAAAACTAAGAACTCGTGCAATAGCTTGTGCTGCGCTATATGTTTTTTTTTCAACACACAAGGTAATAAAACCATAAGAAAAACATGGGTAAAAAAATGGCGTCAAGACAGCGATCGCTATGGACATATGCCGCTTTTGAGAGAACTTCGTAGGAATGATCCAGAAGATTTCAAAAATTATTTACGGATGGATAAGTCACATTATACCTGAAACATATTTGGCGATTTATACTGCACTAAAAAAAAAAACTCAACTCAACTGTTTTTACTATAATTTTAGTTTCCTAAAAGCAAAGAAGAATGGTTAAAAATAGCCCAATGGTTTGAGGAGAAATGGAATTTTATAAATTGTGGAGGAGCTCTCGATGGAAAACATATTCGCATAGTTCAACCACCAAACAAAGGTGCACAGTACTATAATTACAAACTTTTTTATAGCATTGTATTAATGGCCCTGGTTAACGCAGACTATGAATTTATATTTAGTGATGTAGGAAAAAATGGGAGGATGTCTGATGGTGGTGTCATTGAATCATCACCTGAATCTACCGACGGTCTCGGAAACAAAAGATTCTCTTAATTTCGTTTTTCTTGGATATGAAGCCTTTGCTCTTGGCACAAAGCCTGTCCCACAAAAAGATCTAACTTATAACCGACGTATTTACAATTATAGATTATCTACAGCAAGAAATGTATCTAAAAATGCCTTTGGACTTGTGAATAGTAGAATTTTAAATACAAGTATAAATATGGCCCCAGAACAAGCTCAGTATATTTTGTTGGCAATATGTGCTTTACATAGTTGTTTAGCGAGGCGCTCTTCAACTTATGTGACATTATTAACATGTCACAGAGATAATAATACCATGACAGATACAGTACAAGGTGAATGGCGTACAGACCTAAACAATTTAGAGAATTTGCAACAACTGAGACCAAGAAATGTAGATACGGAGGCTGTACAGAACTGAAAGAATTATATGGCATGTTTTACTAACAATGGCAAAGTACTGTGGCAAGATAACATGTTAAACAGAGATGTTGTATAATCTCGTGTTATTTAAAAAATAAAACCAAATTTGTAAGAAGCTTAGGAAGTACTAGGTGGCGCAAAAGTCCTCACTCGATTTCCTAAGGCAGTATCTTTGTTTGCAAATAAAAAAAATTGGTTCTGTTTGTTGATTATGTTTATTTAGCCATTTAAATTTTTTTCCATTAAGTCGCGAAGATAATATCGGTCAAGTGGCCACCGCCAGAGTTGATGCGCATTCGGGCTCGTTTCACAGCATTTTGCATGACTTTTCTCAAAACTTCTGGCGATAAATCCTCCACTTCTAGTCGGATGTTCTCCTTTAGGGCCGCCAAGGTCTGTGGCTTGTTCGTATAGACCCATGACTACAAAAAAAAACCCCAAAGAAAGAAGTCTGAAATGGTCAAATCGGGTGATCTTGCGGGCAAGTGCAAATCGCCAAAACGAGAGATTAAGCAATAGCTGATGCACTGTTTGCACTTTGTACGGGAACATCTTCAAGTCTTTCGCCAAAATTCGCTGTAAAGATCGTCTACTGATGCCCAATTGCGTGGCCCGTCATCTGGTTGATGTTTGAGGGTCCTCTTGGATATATGCAGCCACAGCAGCGATATTCTCGACCGAACGGCTGCTCCGAGGCCGGCCACGTCTGCAACTGCCCCGTGTTGACCCAGTCTCCTCGAGGTGAGCGGCTAAAGGCCGCAGTGTTTGCCCAGTTGGTGCCACACGACCAGGGAATCGACGACGATTATTTGTCAAAAATATTGACACAATTATTCCGCGTTCTTGAGGAGTATAGCGATCCATGGTTTGTCTACGTGTATTCAGCTTCTGTTTACTTCACAAATGTCAAAGTCGCGATGACATAAGACGCCATTTGCAAAAATGAGAGCATCTTCCGATAGGGTGATGAGTTTTGCGCCACCTGGTACATACTTTTTCCCTCTCCCCACTCAAAACTTCCTGACTGACTTCTTGCTCTGTAGTAGCATCCTGTCCAGTTAAATTTTCACCTTCTGTATCGATATTACTGAGACTGCTTGTTGGTTCTTCTTTATCATTAGTAAATAAGAGCAAGTGAAAATACCAAAGGTTGGGCTTGTATAAATCTTCTTCAGCAGTACCACTTCTTTGTCTTTCATTAACTTTTTTTTAGTTCTTTGCGAAAAGAGCCGCGTATCCCTTGAATTTTTTTCAACACGAAGTCTTTGTTAGCGTCTTGGCAAACATCACTTTTACAAAAAGTTATTAATTTTTCGTATGCCCGGTTCTTCAAATTACGATTCTTATAGTCATCACATTTTACTTTCCATAAGCATGGAAAACTTTGATATAATTCAATGAACTACTCTAAGTTATCTTTTAACCAAGACATTTTTTATAAATTATACTATGCACCAGTGGCCCATTTTATAGATGAGGCGATAAAGTAAAAAAAAAGTCTTTTAGCAGAGGAAATCTTTAGGACCCTGGTTGAGTCCCGGAAATTAAACCGACAAATGTATAGTCGAGAAATAAGATAGATAATAATAATAATAATACAATATGTCTTTACTCAAAGAAGACACCATGGATTTGAATTACATTTTTATGTTTTGTACATTAAATCAATTCGCCTATTTTTCAATTTACTAAACATATCTATAATGTCATCATGTTATAAAAAATGCGTTGACTTGGCTCTGTAAACGTTTGAACATGAGTAATCAACGGCTCCCTCGCCTATGCTTCAACAGATTGTTGGCACTTTGTGGCTGTCAAAATAACAATCCGAAATATAACTGGGTCAGTCAATTAAAAAGCTATTTCACATTATTAAATAAAGGAAACTTATGGTCGACTCGGTAGTATTATCAGTTTTATTACGGAGCTCAGCAACTACTATAAAACACAAGACCTGATTTCAATCACAAACTCTTTGTATTGTCCAATCTACAAGCGCGTCATTGCAAGCTAACTCCTCGATTTTTATGTGTCAATTAATAAATTGAGAGTAGTCTTCCAGTTAAGAACACATAATTCTAGAATTATATCATTTTATCATAACAAAAACAGCTATAGAATTGACCCGAATGAGATTTACTCGGTCTGTAATCTCCAAAAACAAGAAAATATCTTTCACATATTACTTGAATGTCCAATTTACGATTCATTGAGAGACCGCTACTTGAAAAAATATCTCGTAACGTTGGAACATATAAGCTTTAATAATTTCTGCGAAATTTTACTCAATGTGGCAAACATACATATATCAACTAAATGACATTTATTATTTCATGGATGGGGCTTTAAGGATAAGATCTTTTATTTTTAATGAATGAATATAATTAATAAATATGTACCTACTTTGATGTACCTCACATTTATGTTTAATTTCTTTATCACTACTTGTTACTTTAATGCCAACCCATTATTATAATTGTAATAAGCCGTTTGGCTTCAAATACAATAAAGTATTCTATTCTATTCTGTAATGTCATCATAAAAATTCGGAGTTTTCGCCAACTCACTAAGAAGCTCTTCTTCAAAGAATAGCATTCTTAATGCTGACAGTCGATCCTCAGACATAGTATTCCGTAAGTAAACAAACAAGTTTAGACTTTCAACAAAAACCTCTTTTAATTCCTCTATCTTTTTGAAAAATGCCATAATGTCGGTATTGCGAAATTCTGAATCTTTATAAATATTTACTAATTCATTTTTCAAAAGCGATTTATTAAAAATATTTACATAGTTTGCAAGTAAACACGAGAAGGCCTCTTCTGGAAACACCTTGTCGTTATCAACCATTTTTTGTGCATCTACCAAGCTTAAAAACTGTAGTTTTTCGAGATCCCCAAATCGTATATTTAATTGTGACACCATACAGTCTATTATTTCATAAAACAGAACTTTATATTTTTGAAACAATTCTTCTTCAGAAAGAAGTTCATTTTTTCTTCCCGTTGGCAGACCGGTTAAATCTTTCGCGATGTTATATATTCTTTTAATTTCCTCGCCATTTTTCAATTTAGAAATGCGCATCATTGTGATATTTACTTGAGAAGAGCAATATTTAATATCTAAATGTTTTTTCTGTAATATTTGATATAATAAATCAGTTATTTCGAAAAAAATTTTATACACATATGTTAAAAAAGCAAAGTCAAAATCTGAAAAATGTTTAAGGTACCCTATGGCCATACGAATTGATTCGGTTCCTGATTCCACATTGTTTATTATGGACTCAAAAACAGTAACAAGCCCGGACCAATTATTTGTTACAATTTCTAAAATTTTTGACCGAGTGTACCATTTGCTTTGGGTATTCGTTTACCAATTATTTCACTCAAAACAACAGAACGCTTTGGTGACTGATGAAAATAAGTGGGAATTCCTGTAAGTGTAGCAAAAAATATGCGACTTTGGGAAATACAGTTGGCACTTTGTTTGCAATACTGTCACGCAGGCTGGGGGTTTGCTTGGTTATTTCTGTAGCTCAGGGACCTTAAGGGCTGACATAAATATTCTAATAATTCGGTAGAACTTTAACCCTGCATGACTTGTAATTCTGCTTGGTTTATGCGAGAGGTTTATAAAAAATGCTTATTCAACCAACATTTGTTTATTACTGTAACATTTCAACAAACATTTATACTTCAATATCAATTCTTTTTACAACAACTAAGTTCTTTACATTTAAAACCACATCAAATTATCTACATTGAATGTTTTCAAATCAAGACCATTATGTTTAACCCGAATTTAAATTATTTATATTTATTTAAAGTCCGCCTATTTTGCGACAATAAGTCAAGTTACATTTCCGTTGTTCCGCACTTACAATTTTCCGATTTCACTTAAATATTTTAAAGTTAACTTACGTGATTACAATCATTATTATTTTGGGTATCGACTCTCGCGGTATACAGGGTATCTCAGACATGACTCCCCAGGCCTACAACTTTGTTATTTTTAAAAATAACTATAACAAACTATATATATTCGTAAATGGGAGCAAATTCTCTATAAGATGGGAAAAGAAAATGTTAGAAAATCTGTGCTCATATTATGGCAGCGATATTCAACTTTTTTTTTTCAAATTGCACACTATGCTTTTTTTCGTTCATTCTGATTGTTTTCATCGCCGACGAGTACAAATTACAACAATCAGTTGTTTCCATGGCAAACCTAGACTTCAACTTTCAATCGTATTTTTTTCGAGAATTTTCTTATGTAAGACCAATATTGGTTTACATGGTTATAATGAGAATAAAAAGTACTATCAGAATGAGCGAAAAAAAGCATAGTGTGCAATTTGAAAAAAAAAGTTGAATATCGCTGCCATAATATGAGTACAGATTTTCTATCATTTTCTTTCCCCATCTTATAGAGAAGTTGCTCCCATTTATGAATATATATAGTTTATTATAGTTATTTTTAAAAATAACAAAGTTATAGGCCTGGGGAGTCATGTCTGAGATACCCTGTATACAATGTGTCTACGGATAGGTGATACGAGAGGAAAAACTTTTTTATTATTGATTTCTCAGAAAATTTTATTTTTGATAATAATTTTTGCTGTGTTTAATAGTCTTATTTCTCATGTTACTTTTCCTGCAGATAATCATTTAAGACTTAAATTCACAATTTTCCTGTTTTGGAATTTTTTTAAGATCTAATTGATAATATGAGACATCAAAAAAGGATCCACCCTGTAGATAATCAAAATTTTTTTTTCCCCTAATGGTGGTATCATTTAGATTGTATTTTAAATCATCTTTTAGCGCCATAATTTGGATTATGGTGTATTGTTTCCCTTTGATGTGTCATACTAATTTGTAACCTGTATTAAACTAAACCTAATGTGAAAAGATAGAAAAGAGTTCGAGTTAATCAAAAAAATTTACACAGTGAAAAAAAACTTAAGTACGTGTTTCCTCTAAAAATGTATTCTCGTATGGGATATTAAATGTTCTTTGTTGGCGATTGGGTAATTTGTCCAAACTTTCTTTAGTAGAAGTTACTAATTTAGTTAGTCAGAACTATAATGTCTTCGATAGCAATATTATTTACTCAATTCGTAGTGATGCTTTGCTCCAAGTGGTAGTTTGTTGGGCATTATATGACAATTTAGGCACAAAGGAATTGGTTCCGTATTTTGCAAGTCTTGACATCTGTTAGTTAAATCTGATCGAAAATGGTCAAAAAATTCTTTCATTTTTTCATTTAAATTGTGGCATTTAACTTGGAGTCCCAGAAAATCAGCTTGGCCTGAGAATTCTTTTATTAAATCATTGGAAATTTTAACCCAAGTATTTGTCTGATTGCTTGGATTATATTTATAATTTTCGTACCAAATTAAAGCGGTTCCTTTTAAGAAAGCTCCGAAGAAACGTAGTTTTTCTATATTTCCCCACGTGTAGAAAGTTGCTGTGTTTTCAAATTCCTGAATAAATTTCTTTGGATTTTTATTCGTAATAGGGTCAAAAGTTTCTTGGTTTATAAAATTTTCCGCTGTTGGTTCCCTATGAATGAGGAGTGCTTCTGATAGTGTAATATTCGACATAATTAACGACTTGAGAAAGAAATTATCGTTTTGGTTTGTTATTGTGGAACTATTCGCTGCTACAAGAAATACGATTAACTGGAATTTCTGGGCTTGAAACCGTTTGGAAACCTAAATGTGGAAGAGACGTAGTTGTTTCTGTAACGGGGCCTCTATTTCGTAACTTTATCTCGTGAATTGGTTATTTGGACTCTGTTAATAACGGAATATGAATACGGATAGACCGTAGACTTTGAACTTAATTGAAATTATGTAATAAAAACGTTAAATTAAAGGAAAATAAATTATATTGAAGTAAGTAAAGCATAAAACAAACTTTGTGGATCAACGCGTGAAGTCCGGTAATTACAAACAAATGAAACGGTGTGTTTCGCGTCGTTGTACGGCGAAAGCGCCCGCTAAATTCACTCGGTTAGACCGGTAAATTCGCACCGACAGAAACTATTAAATTAATATCCCACGATAATTTTTAACATTATTCACAAATATTCACAAAAGCCGTAACGTAATATAAACGTAATATAATGTCACTCCCTATAAATGAATTGAATGATTTTAATTTATTAAGTTTTAATTATTCGAAGAAAAAAAAATTAAATTTATTTGTAAATATTCAAAAATAATTAAATGTGTCTAAATACCCGAAGATCGAGCTGGCAGCTTCACCATATGTGGTGTATTGTTAATTTAGTTTGAATTATTCGAAAAAAATTAAATTCAGTTGTAATTATCCGAAAAACTTAAAGATTAGTAAATATGCGGGAATCGAGCCGGCAGCTGCACCATAATGTGACGCAAGGGTTCGTTATCTTTTTAGGGGTTGTTATAAACAATGCACTTTATTACTTGAGGTAGCTCAGAATAATTGGTAGAGTCTTGTAACCCAAACGCCACGTGAAATCTTAGCTTGTCAAAATTATAAGCGAGAGGATAATTAATGAAACTATTTGTTAACTAACATTCATATATTTAATTATTAATTAAGGGGCTTTATAAACTTTTAGACGTAGTTCCAAACAAATCACAATTACTTTAAACAACTTGATAAACATTAATGAGTGCACTTCTGTTACAGTTAAAACACATACGTTCTTACGAACATTAATAAAAGCTTTAATAGAATCTTATTAACATAATTAATTTTAAATCACCTAGTCTAACAAATAAAATAAATTCTCTTACGATCTGAATTACATCTCGAATACACTAATGACTGTTCTGCTCGTGTTAACCCTCTTAACACTCGGAAGGTTCGCGACTAACCATCTACATTGTTTATTACTTCCGAGCAGGTAATCACAGGTTTCTATGTGTAAGCTTTGGTGACAATAACGCATAAAGCATCGTGTTGTAGCGGCAATATTCTCCAACTTACACTTAGTAAATTGTGGGAAGTTGCCGTTATTATAATTGGAAAATTCTAGTTCTAGGAGCAATGGAACCAATGACACGAGATTTAATTATTTACCATTCGTGAATTCATGTAAATTCAACCTGTGAGCACAGCAGTGCGTAAATAAAGCCAAAGGTGCTATAGACTTTATTTTAGCCTGCAAACCATTAATCTCTCCTGCCATTACACTAGCACCATCATAGCACTGTGCAACTAATTTATTTTGAATCTCGAAGGGTTTTAAAATATTTGATATTAACTGAAAAAGACCGTCTGCTATTTTATTGGCACTTACTCAAAAACTCCAAAGAAACGCTCTTTCAATTTCCCATTAATAATAATAATAATAATAATAAACTTTATTGTCGCAGCTTCTTATAGAAGATGACATTGTCCCAACATATGTATAAACAAATAGAGTAAAAACATATCTTACGCTAATACAACATTGAGATTTTTCAACTATATATGTGGTATCATCAGCTTCAACGGCAAAAAATATGATTCATTTATTTCGTTATTAATGACATTTTTTAAATATTGTTCAATGCAATGAATTAATTCCTTTTGAATTGTTTTAGATTGACCCGTCAAAATGTTCTGAAATTTATTGACATGATCACTTAATTCCTGATGTCGTTTGATTACGCAATTAAAAATTTCGCGAAAATTACCCAAATTATGTGAAGAAGATGATTCATCTTGACCGCGAAAAGCCAGTTCCTGTCTCCCCAAAAGTACCGTGACGTCAATTAAGTATGCCATAAGCAAACGATTTTTCGTCACATTTTCATTGTAGGTACAGGATTATGTTTCGACGAACATTTTCCTGAAGGGCATCCGCTATGGTACTTTTATTTTTTTCTAAACGTTTAAGTCCTACAAAATGTTGAATGTGCTCTTTACTTTCTTGATGCCCTAGATAAGTTTTTCAAATCCGAGTAACCGGTGGTGGTCAAAACGTTTTTCTTTGCGCTTAGAAGATGGCCAACAATAAAAAGTTTGGGTATATGAACTAGCGCAAAGCCATTTGTGCAGTTCATACCATGAACTATTAAACGATCTCGAAAAATCACGTTCATGTTTTTTATCATTACTAAGTTTACTTATCTGTGGCGTAGGGCGGTTGATGGCCAAAATGTCTTGCTTTTCTGCTTGATTTCGCCTAGAAAATGGGATCTCCAAAAGCGACAGAACAATATCATGGAATGGATTCATTGTTTACAACACCAAATCACGACACTCACACTAGTAGTACTGTCAAACGGGGTGACTTCGGACACTTTTTGCAACCTTCTTAATCACAGACTAAAAACCAAGAGAACTAAATTTCTGCAATTTTCGGCTAAGATGCCCCTAACATCTAGTTGCATTTTGACAATGTCAAATGTTTCCTATTTGTTTCCAGTTATTATATTTTTTTTTATTAAAAACTGTCCGAAGTCACCCCATCTAGTGGGGTGATTTAGGACGGCCATATAAAACTACGTAAAAGCGATGTCTAACGTATGCAGAGGTGACTTCGGACAAAAAATTTCTTTTTAACCATCTGCACAAGTAGGAAAATTATTTTTTATAGAGATTTATTTATTTTAAAAAGCAAACGTAAAACATCTTATATAACAAAACTAAACATTCCATTCTATAAAAGTAAATTTTTATGTCACAAATACAGCCATAATCTACTCTATAGCAAGATCAGGTAAATTGGAAAACTTATAACAACCTCTTCGAATATGTGAAGGAAAAACCGTTTGAACAATAATGCTTTCATCAGACACGTTTGGAAAAGAAAAGAAAACATCAGCCCCAATTTTTTTTTTTCGAAGAAATTTTACAAGATAATTTTCACCTTCTACGTTTAATATTTGTGCAACATAGAATTTGCTTTTTAAACAATTTTCTATGGGAAGTTTAACTAGGGTAAAATCATTTATTCTAATATCTTCATTTGAAGAACGGCCTCTTGGTTTCTCGGGAGTCATTTCTTTCTGGCACTTTTTAGATTTTTGTACACCAGACGTGGAAGGAATATTTTCTGGTGGTTCGTTTTCGGATTCAATCGTGGGTCCAACATCCATAACTGCAGGAATGACTGGCCTTCCTGGTGGAACATTGACTCGTTTGTGCCTGTTTGTTCGTGTTTGCAATTCAGGGTTTCTATTTTCTTTAAGAAATGCCAGTAGCGATTTATCTATTTCACCACCTGGGGGATTATCTTCGGTCATAAGTCTTTGAGGCAGACGTTTTAGAACTTCCTGTGGATTGTTGGGCCAAAAATACCCGACCCGCGAAATCCGGACAACACATTTTTCTTTGAATTTGCTTCAATTGCTTCTAAAGATTTCCTGAGAAGTTGTGGAAAATCTTCTTCTGAAATGGACCTTTTCGCTTGGACTTCCACTCAGTCAGAATTCTCCTCCATGCTTATTTAAGGGGCGCAAAAAAAAGCAACAACCAGCGGCTGGCAAAGGTGGGTGGCATTTGGTGGAAGTAGAATAAATTTTATATTCCGACGTGCACATTCCCCAATAACTTCCGGTACAAATTAAATGATCAGTATTTCAATTTTATGGGCAGTACATTTTACCACTATTTTATTTCAAATGGTCAGTATGATAATATATGGTCGGTGAAAATAATAAACGGTCAGTAAAATAAAAAATAGTCAGTTAAATTAATAAATGATCAGTAAAATAATAAATGGTCAATAAAATAAATAATTGGCCAGTACAAATTAATAAACCGTCGGTAAAATAATAAATGGTTATATTTATTTCATATAAATACAAAAACATATAAAACAAAAAACAAAAACATATAAAGACAAATAGGTATGAATGAAACAATAACAAAACACAACTTAATAAAGAAAAACGCTCTGCCGTAATGTAATGATGAAGTAGATAGTGGTGATAATCTGAAAACTATTGCATACTGGCCATTTATGAATTCTTACTGTAGATTTGCAGATTTATTACCAGCTAATCCATACTGACATTTTATTAATTTTTTTTGCCCATTATAATCACAATAGTGAACATAGAAATACTGGCCAAATAGTTCTTTTACTGCTCCAAAATCCTATTTTAACTCATCAAATTTTATAAATGTACTGAGTCTTTTACAATATTTTACTGACTGTTTGTAATATTATACTGTACATAATGAATTAAATACTGTTCAGTTTATTACAACCCAATAACTTCTACCGTTAAGTGACTGGACAAGTTGTCACCAATTAAAATTTTCGGCCCATCCTTTTTTCTGAAATAAGATAAAGCTATCTGACGAAACCATTCAAAAAAAGTTGTTTCATCAAACCATCCTGAGCTGCTCACACTGTAACCACATCCATTCGGCCCATCCTCTTCCCATTCTTGATACCGATGCTTAGCCTTATACACCACGAAGGGTGAAAGAAGGTCGCCACTTGCCGAAGCCGACATCATTACGCTTACGCTAGATTTAGATGAATCCATTATTCGATCGCAATGTTTCGATCCTCTTTTACAAATCACCTTGACTTTACCCGGGTCATCACTAAAATTAGTCTCGTCAGAGTTAACTATTAGCCATGGGTCAACATTTTCCAGGGATGGTCGGAGCTCACGAAAATATTCCATTAAAGTGCCTTCACTTACTTGTGTCCTACATCTCTTTATATTTTGACAAAATCTTGTCGTAAGATTACGGTGTATATTCACCCCTCTCCTGTCGAGATATTGTTTGACTATCATTCGGACATCGTACGGAGAAAGGGGAAATCCCCATTCTGCCGTCAAGTTAATGGCCTCAACCAGCCTTCTTTCTTCTTCTGACGATAGTATTGTCTGGCCTCCGACTTTTTTGACATTAACATTCTTAATTCTGTCGCCAATAGTGGACCTAGGTACACCATAATATGGTTTTCTTGTGGGTTTTCACATCACGGATGGCGTTTTCTAGTATTTCTGGTTTATAATTTTGGTAGCTTCTACCACTTTCTTGTAAATTCGGCCCATGTCCGAAGGCACCCCCTAAAAACGGATATTTTTGTTATCACCCTGTATATGAAATGTGTGTAAAGATAAACAAATGAACCCTTAAAACATCACCCTTCCTGCTAGTATAAACAAAAATTGTACTAAAACACGCAGCTGAGGTGGGCACAACTTACTTTTCAGTATCTTTTGAATTAAGAAATTCTTTCCAAAACAAAAATTACGTAAAACGGAAAACTCATCGCGACGTGCGACCGCAACACACCATTATCTGAAGGCAACTAAGCGGGGAAACATTTGGGTAACGTCCTATATGGGCTATCTTGTACACTGTTGCCACTGTGAACGCATATGCAGAAAATCTACCTGTTGTCCGAAGCGATCCCGAGTGTCCGAAGTTTAACGGTACTGTTCGTTCCCTAAGCACCAAACAACTGCAGAATTGTGAATAAATACGTAAAACTGTTTAAAAAACACTTAACTCGCAAAGAAATCAATAACTTAAAAGCAAGGGCAAGAAAGTGACACATTGTTGTAAGTTCGCGTCATGTTGTGCACATCGTAACTTAACACATTATTTTTTTTGACATAAAGTCGTATGTGGTTAATCACAAAATTTGACATAAGCAACCAATTTAAACGACACATGTAGCACGTGCTCTTTTGTCACAATGCAACTGTCGTCGCCCTGATACATAGTAAATCGATTTTAACATACGACATTTTGTCACAGTCAAAAATAAACTGGCTGCGTCTTTTATGTGCAATATAATACATATGACGTTTTGTCACGTTAAAATTTTTATATTATCCTATAAGGTTATCATGCTAATAACTCCTTAGCAACGAGTTGTGTTAAGATACCTTTAATAGCACTAGTGCTGTAAAACTTAATTCGCTTAGATAACAGCACAATATGTCAAATTTACGTTACACTTTATGAACTGTCATTGAAAATATTTTTTTATTTTTTGAAAAAAATTATTATAGGATGATATAAACCGCGTTACGGCACACGTAACGTTATTTACTGGTTACATTACTCGAGAATTTACGTTCGTAATGTAAAAGGCTTCATAACGTTACTTGTATCGTAAATTACTATTACAGTTGTGCACATGCTCATAATTAAGAGGTATTGCTTCAAACTCAATTTTCGTTCCAAATATCACATACGACATTCTGTCAAAGTGTAAAGTGGAGTTTCCCAGCATAGTACATTACATCCGAGGTGGGAAATGTTTCATTACAGCCGAGGGCTTGATGTATGACCGAGAGGCGAAGCCTCGTGGTCAGAGGTGTCCGGTCAATACCACTCCGCAATTACCACGCCGGTCAATACCACGCCGGTCAATTCCACTCCAACAAAAATCACTCCAAACAATAACCACTCCGAACAAAAACCACGCCAGCAAATACCACTCCGTAAAATATCACTCCTGTAAATTACCACTCGGGGTAAAAACCACTCCAACAAATATCACGCCGTTATATTCGACACATAAAAGTTATATTTCAAGACGTGATAAGAACGAAAATGATCAAGTTTATTGTACAAGATGCGACGAAGATAAAAGAAAATATCAAATGAAGATGGGAAGTTTGTTCGTTTGTTTAGTCTATGGACTAATAATAATAATACTAATGTGAATCTGATAATATAAATAAAATAATATAAAATTAAGAACTAAAACGTACATAGGCAGACAAGATACATACAACAAAATATACTAAGAGATATTTCTTATGGGTAAGTTAAAAAGAAAGAATAAGCTACAAAGAATTGTTCGCCAAAACCTGGGAAAAGGGTTCCTGTCAAATAACAGTAAACGGTATATTCAGAAAAATATGATTACTGTTTTAATCCCAACGACAGCTTTACAAAATGGTAGAAACAATTTTACTTTACTTTTAGGTTTTCTGTTCATTCAATTATTCCTGTTATTATGCATAATAACCAAATTTATCAAATTAGCCATAACATATAAATCATTATTTTTAATTTTTCTTTATTTTGGCAGTACCATTGTATCTTTCTTATTACGTCTTAAAATACTATTTACATACATGGAATTATACAGGCGTGATATTTGTTGGAGTGGTTTTTACCCCGAGTGGTAATTTACAGGAGTGATATTTTACGGAGTGGTATTTGCTGGCGTGGTTTTTGTTCGGAGTGGTTATTGTTTGTAGTGATTTTTGTTGGAGTGGAATTGACCGGCGTGGTATTGACCGACGTGGTAATTGCGGAGTGGTATTGACCTAGACCCGTGGTCAGACATAGCGCGAGGCTGTGATGAAACTCCCACCGAGGTATGTATACTATTTTATTCACAATCATTAATCATGAATTTTATTAATATTTTTTGACAGCTCTATTATAATTTATTTTAGCCTACTTTAACATATAGATCTATGACAGTGTTGCTAGGCAATCGTACATAAACATTTCCCGCCCGTGGGTGGGAAGTGTTTTCTGTCACTTTCCACCCAAGAGATTGTCATTACAGTTAAGAATGAGGTATTTCCCAACCTCTAAAAGGTTAGGAATCGACATATTACTATAATGATTGTGAATAAAAAATGTTACATACGACCTTCTGCCATTATTAGCAGCGATATATTACCTTGATACAACCTTGGATAACATTATCTTGTGTTGCAGGTAATGACCTTTCTTCTACATTGCATTGAATATTATTTTCAACAGCTGCAGATTCTGCTGGTAAAATGTAGCATATTCAATGCATCAGTAGCATTGATACTGCACCTAGCAACTAGGAAAATAAACAAACTTATTAAAAAGAACAACAATAATTTTTAAAATATATTCGAAATACCTGTCTCTGATAATATATTATCTGAATCCCTTTCTGATGGTAACCCTTCCACACTATGAAATATAACCTAATAATTTATCTTCATAATCAGTAAGGGGTTGTGTTTCAGGGCAGCCTTCTCCTGTTTTAACAATTTCTAATTTATTTTTGGATTGTTTTTGTTTTATGGTTCTTTTTATCATTCATATTTAGTACGCAGCACTTTTGAGTGTCTATTTAATGAACCTGTAACGGCGTTAAATTCTGTGGCTATGTTTTCCCAAGTTTTATTTTTTTCGTTCCAAGTAACAAGCATCTGTTTGTTTATTTTCGATAATATTAATATGCCTTATGACTACATCTACTGAAAATCGCAGTTCTAATTCAGTAGAATTTACTGTTCATTCTCTCTTTTTTTTCTTCAACTAAATTCTTTGAAGCAGAATTCATATTTTAACTTAGGTTTACATAAAATACTGGAATGCAGGTAAAACTGCAAGTGAAAGTCGGAAAATAAGGTTATGACAATATCTGGCATACAGATATTCGTTTCTACCGCGCGGTAGGCACGTTCATATAATTCTGAAGTTTAAATTTTCCGCTAAGATTTTCAAAATCTAAAGCAAGTATGGCGATCCTTTTATTTTGTATACTACTTGGTACTACGGTACGCAACGGACGCACGGCACCTTTGGAATTTGATTTCACATCAACGCACATACGTCGGAATCGACTCTTAGCATTTAGCTTAGTCAGAGTCGACCATGAGTTCTTCGGAGGAAGAATTCATTGAGGTTTTGGAAGAAGAGCATTATAATAAACGAAAAAGAGCAAAACGAATTTGGATTCATGAAATATGTTCCAAGCGCCACGTTTACTGTGAATATACTAATTTGTTTCCTGACTTACTGCGGGATGACAGGAAATTTTTTAACTACTTGCGTATGACCAAAGAAAAATTTTATTTTTTGTTGGCACCAATAAAGGATATTATTACTGAAGAACACTGCCCTTCCCGCAAGCCAATTCCTGCTGAGGAAAGACTGGTAATATGTTTAAGGTAATTAAGAAACACAACTTGTTGAACATTTTTTAATTTTATTGTTCTAAATATGAATATAACAAAAGAAACATTTCCATAAAAGAAGTAAAAAAAAACTTAAAGTTAGTAAGGAGTATTTTTTAAGTATCTGAGAATTGGGAATAATAATTTGAGGCTGATTGGGAGTGGTATTCGTCAAGATTTTGAAGTTGATAACCTGCTACCGGTTGTCGTGGAAGTTGCTGAGAATCTCTTGTGGTTGGCGGGTTCACCAAGCTCTCCTCCACGCCCGAAACCAAGTTAAAAATTTTTCTTTTAACTTGTACTTGTAAATGTGGCGAGAATATCCGCACTGTTCCAGCAATGGATGAAAAAAATGCGCTAAGAGGATCTTTCATGTCAGTTTCTTGTTTGAGCTAAGACTGATGGAGCTGTTCCTTTTTAAATTGCAAATACTCTTGCATTGGTGACTGTTGTGGTTTAGAGCGTTTTTTTAGATGAATTTCGCTTTGAGAAGAGGAAGTTGATGGGCTTCTGACATTCTCGACTAGCAAGTTAGCACTATTGTCGGAAGTATTTTCAGTAGCCGGGCTTTCAGCAATCTCAGATATATCATCATCAGACGCATTGTGTGGAACTGCTAAATTTGATTTCTGAAGATCCTGAGGTTGCTGCAAATACGGATTTAGAAAGGCAAGCTCCTTCTTAAATTTAATGGATTTTCTCATTTTAGGACTTTGTCCACTTTTGGTTTTTCGTAGATTTTTGGCTTTTCTGTAATTACCGCGTAATTTTCGCCATGCTTCCTTACAAATATCAACTACAACAAAATATGTTTATTAAGAGGCCTGATTAGTAGAATGACGTGCCATTTGTGCCAAAATACATTGATGGTTGCATAATATATACTGTCTTAGCTACCTACATAATACAATATGAATTTATCGGTCATTTATTATAATATTTATATTTCACTCGCAATTAAAAACAATAAGCTAAATATTTTTGCAATTTACTGATAAGCCAGTTATTAGCAGTAATAAAATTTACCCAATTAAATTTTAATTAATCGAAACTCTAACATAGAAAAATTCTGAAAAAATATACAGGTGTACGGCTAAGATAGGGTCTAAACAGTAAGAGATATAAAAAGTCCTTTAGCCAAGTTGTAAGGTTGACAAAAATCAATAAACTAAAAATAATTTTACATATACAGGATTAGTCGCAAAAATGTTATAGTAAAATATGTACTTTTTTTAAATAGAACACCCTGTATATTATGTCATTATCTTACTCGACAGAGAAAGAGCCTTACTCTGGTATGCAACCAACAATATATTTTGGCACATGGTACACACGAAATTTATAAAAATATAAAATTGGTAATAATTATAATAATTTATTTTAATTTTTCAATTATTAATTTTTTAATTTTATTTTTTAAAAATACTTAGCAAAATATTTTTATTTCAAAAAAATGTTCATTTAGTTATTGAAAAAATGGTGCGTCACATAATAGACCATTGATGATTGATTTGTTGTAATTGATGTGGGTTCATACGTTAAAAATTCTGATGGTGCAATTTTTGCTTCATCAGCACTTGGTAAATTGTTAAGGGCAGGGCAGTTACAATTGCCGTCTGACAAAGAGCTACCGGGTACTAACATTGTTTTGCCGCATGTCATCGTAGGAGATGAGGCATTTCCTCTATCTAAACATCTAATGGGACCTTACCCAGGAAATCAAACAGCAAATAATGAGAGAAATAGAATTTGTATCTACAGGCGACTACAAGTCGAGCGCGTCATGTAAGTGAAAATGCTTTTTGAATCTTAGTAAAAAGATTTCGTTTATATGAACGGAGACTTAGTATGACGCCAGAACATGTAAATATCATTATTATGGCAAGTTGTGTCTTACATAATTATTTAACCGAGGACGCTTGCTACTGGACTGAAGATGAAAACGAAGTCTGTCTACATCAACAGAAACTTTTCAGCGTTTGCAAGGAATTGGAGGTAATGTTGCACAACAAGCTTTGGAAATCAGAGAACGATTTAAGAACTATTTCACATCTCGAGAAGGAAGTGTGGATTGGCAATTAAAAGCTGTATGACGAGGACGCCGAATTCAATAAATATAAAAATTAAATAAATAATTAAAAACAATAATAATTTTAAAAAATATTTATCACTTGCTCCAATCACTACTGCTATTTCTCGCCAAATTTCTTCGCGCCTTTGTTGATTACTGTAATGATAATTACTAATATCATATAGCTCTTGGTAACCTTCCACCGTTAAAATTAACAACTCTTGAAAACCCATAATGCGATCAGTTCACAATCAAAACGTAAGTATTGAAAAGTCAGGTGGTGCTTGGTGATATCGCTATCCCATTACAAGTTCCGACCTGTATCGCACATTCATCTGCATCGGCCCGCACGACAGGCAGCGGACGAATTTTAATTCTAATTTACGGAGTCCCGGCGGATTTTTAAAATGCCGGGATGGCCGTCCGCATGAATGTGCTTTGTATCATATAAGTGGACAATAAATCCTTAAAATCTGAAAATCGCATTTCGCTTACGTTGTAAGGAAAACACCTTCGTTTATTATCCCGTTCAGATCTTGCTAAGCGAAATATTGTTAACCAATCTTGTAGCATATACATATACAGGCACATACTTCTTCTTATTTTCTATGGCGCTGTGCATACTGTCCACCTCCATGTAGGAATGGCCGCTTTCTAAAAATTTGTGCTCTATGACAGTGAGGTGTGTAGTCTGCACAACATAAAGAAACAGAGAAGCTATGTTGCGATTCCTGTTTTGACCTCCACCTCCGAAAAAAAGGGAAATTTTATCAATTGAAGTAGGAAGTTGTAATAAATACTTCAAAAGGCATGAACGGATCTCTAAACTACCTCGTTTGCCATTCAGTTCGATCCAAGCACAACGAAATGCATTCTTAGGTGAATGCAGCTCATAAATTGTGAAATTGTAGGTGCATATTTTTCTATAATAATACATGCAACTTACATCACTGCTAGGTATTTGCAGTACACATTGCAGATCGAAGGTGCAAACACATGAACGTCGAATCTGTTTCGGCTCTTTCATTATCGATCACTTTTGCCCTATTGCACTCTTCCTTTCTGTTAATGTGTTCCGAATATTTTTCTTCTAAAGTAAGCTTTTGGTCACCTGTAGATGCAGCATATTGTGTACAAATTTGACATAAATCTTTTTTTGGTTTGTAGAATGCCATATTGTAGTTGGTGCAAAAGATACGCCTGTAAGTAATGCTAGAAACTGGCTCTCTTGCTTCTTCTTGGCATTTCTCTTTATGAAGGGAATACATTTTTGTAATACTCAACTTCGGATCAATATACAGCCTGTCCATTTTTCGAGTGCCACTATGGGAATCTCGCTTATCTTAAGAGATATGAAGTTGGTTAAATTAGGGCAAAGTTGCGCATTTTCGTGCTGAATAATAATCTGAAAAGAAATTTGAAATATCTTCAATAGTTTTGAAAATATCGCAAAAAATCGAAAATTTCTGATTTTCGTTTTTATTTTTTTTACGATAAACTAATCGTACTAGACATTTCTAACCAAGACATTATTCAGACACTTTTTTATGGACAATTCGAATATGGCATCCCCTTTTCAATAATTTTCAAGATCACGGAGAAACACCTGGCAACTTCATTTTTTCTTATGGGCGCCATTTTGGATTTTAACATTTTGAGATTACGTTTTTTTTCCTCTTTACAACGATGTATCACACATGGTGGTCCAATATCACATTTTTGCCAAAAATCCAATTTTTCATTTTTTGCAAAGAGTGCTTTGGAAAAACAAAACGTTCTTTTGTTGTGAACAAAATTTTGACAGCTTGATCCGTCTGTCTGGTCGCGGCGTTGGCATGGAATTAGTTGTGTTGAGAAAATTCGATTTTCAACTGAACAAAATGCAACATTCGTTTTGCAAGAAAATTGTAATTCAAATTAGAACGAAATACAAGAATAGATAATAATTCACGAATGTAACATCACAGCATGTGTTCAAATTGCCAACCTCCTAATTCTAAGCACAGTGCCACTCTCTTCCTAAGATTTGCTATAGCTCTTGACACATCCCTTCTTCTAATGTTATGCCTGAGAGTGGTGACAATTCTTTGGCGAAGGTCATCAAGAGAGTGGCACTGTGCTTAGAATTAGGAGGTTGGCAATTTGAACACATGTTGTGATGTTACATTCGTTAATTATTATCTATTCTTGTATTTCGTTCTAATTTGAATTACAATTTTTTTGCAAAACGAATGTTTGATTTTGTTCAGTAGAAAATCGAATTTTCTCAACACAACTAATTCCATGCCAACGCCGCGACCAGACACACGGATCAAGCTGTCAAAATTTTGTTCACAACAAAAGAACGTTTTGTTTTTCCAAAGCACTCTTTGCAAAAAATGAAAAATTGGATTTTTGGCAAAAATGTGATATTGGACCACCATGTGTGATACATCGTTGTAAAGGGGAAAAAAAACGTAATCTCAAAATGTTAAAATCCAAAATGGCGTCCATAAGAAAAAATGAAGTTTCCAGGTGTTTCTCCGTCATCTTGAAAATTATTGAAAAGAGGATACCATATTCGAATTCTCCATAAAAAGGTTTCTGAATAATGTTTTGGTTAGAAATGTCTAGTACGATTAGTTTATCGTAAAAAAATTAAAAATGAAAATCAGAGATTTTCGTTTTTTTGCGATATTTTCAAAACTATTGAAGATATTTCAAATTTCTTTTCAGATTATTATTCAGCATGAAAATGCGCAACTTTGCCCTAATTTAACCAACTTCGTATATCTTAAGATAAGCGAGATCCCCATAGTGGCACTCGAAAAATGGACAGGCTGTATAACCTTTTCATAGATTTTCTGCTATAATGTAATTCCATCACTGGAAAACTTTCGATGTGTTCTTTTCAAATTGTATATCCTCAGGTTTGGTTTTGTTTATGGATTCTTTTCGCCTTCTTAAGTCTTTTCCCACAAAACTGCTTGTTCGTTTCGTCCTTTATAAGCAGTGTCTATGACACTTTTATGTATGCACAAAGTCTCGAGAAAAAAGTTTTGACACACCCGAAATTTATCTAAACTGTTGTGAAGGTGGTATCTTTTGGAATTTGCTCGCAAAACTGCATCATCCCTACCTCGACGTCTTTCATGTAAAAGACTTTGTACATTATTTAGCAGAATTTTTTTTGTCTACTATAATCGAAACTCCAAAAAACATCACAAATCTGTATTCGACACTCTTTAGTGAAATTTTTACTACAGCGAAATCTACATTTTGAGCAATCTACATTTTTAGGTGGTTTTTGTGCAATTTTACGTTCCCTAATAACAACTTTTTTCCACTTACTAGGATTCTTTGTATGCCACCGGGTTCTTTTCTTATTTGAAGCGCCAGCTTTTTTATTTCCATGTATTTGATGATCACTTGCGTGTGTGAGTAGTTGAGCTTCTCTATTTACCAATGCTTCATCTTCAGAACTTCCAGAAAGGTTTTCGAGATCGTACTCATAATCCGAATCTTTCGTCGAACAGCCTGAATCTGCGGCCATTTCTTCGTTGTCAGATTTTGCAGATTCACGCACGTGAAGTCCAGAAGTTCCTGGAGTAGCATACCTACCTATAAAACAATAAATTTGAAAAATATTTTCAATAAAGTTCTACACTATGCAAAATTTGAAGTCTGTGTTCAAATGCGAGCACACATACCTGCTTCGTTTGACAATTCACCAGTCTGTAAATTTTGGCTACCGTTAGGTAATAATTCAGTGTATGTAACTGGTAAATTGCGGTTGTTTTGAAAGTTTTCCGCTTCTTCTGCATTTAATTCACACATTTCGCAGTTTTTTGTGCAGTGCTTGCTGTAAAACAAAGAAATATTGATATTAAAGTATGCTGCAAGAATTATTAAAAATTATACCGGTTTCATCTAAAAATTCCGTCAATGGGAAACTTCTCTGATTGTCGCTGTAACCATCACCTAACACTCTAGCACATTCGTCTGCTATCATTTCTTCTTCAGAATTTAATACGGAAGAAGTTTCAGTATAATCCGAGAAAGAAGCCTTTAAAATTTGAGAATGCAAATTTACATTATACAGGAAGACAAAGAAAGCTTCGTAATCGTCAAATTATTTTAGTTAATCAGTAATAATATAAAGTTAAATGTACCTTCGCATTTCGCTAGATTTGCACATGCCAGCTGCACTAATCGTTTGCCTCTCGATGACATCTTGCAATTTTTTGTATCTAAACTGCTTAATTAGTAATACTAATAACCAACACTATGTTTACCACGTGCAAAGAATAATTATTTTAGGTTTAGGGCTGCAAGAATGCCCGGGCTATATCACGTACCCCCTACCTTGCTTTACCGCCAAAACAGGATAAATGCACTTAGCCGTTTTATGCTGTTAACGTGAATGGCGCTTAGTTCCTAAAAGTCGACTAAAACCGAATAAGTGCACTTATCCGGTTTTTGTCGAATAAATTTAAGATTTATGGATTTAGTCAAAATATCGGTAGCTTGTAAACATATTTTACAATTCAGTTACACTTAGCCGGTTTTTGTAGAACAGTCTGGATGTCATGTAGGACTTAGCCGTACCAACATCTGCATGTGGGCCAAAAATGGAGTTAGCCGGTTTTAGCAGTATACCCATGATATACACCGTGTCCCAGGATGGATGTTACAATAGGTGTGATGAACAAAAAAATTTTGAATTTTATTTTAAGATTGTGGAATTAAGCCCTGCTTGGTTTGAAGAGAATTTTAAGAATATTTTCAGTTTTTGAAAAACAAGTCGGCCTTGACATTGAAGCGAAAACTATTTTCTTTTCAGGTAAAATACCCTTTTTGTTCATGATACGGCAAAATTTTACTAAGAAAAGTTGTTCATAATAAGAAATTATGGCCCTATGCACTGTATGCATACAATGTGTCCACGGATAGGTGATACAAGAGGTATAAATGACCAAAAATGTTTAGATATCAATACGCTGTTTAGCAGTCTATCCCTGCTTGTTCTTAAATTCATTTTAAGCAGACTTTCAATTTTTTTAAATCAAGGCATCTGTGTTAGCACTGTTAAAACGAATTTGAGGTTTAGGTAAAGGGTAAAGTCTTAGTATTTTAACAAATATCGCAAAATTGTATTAGAGTAAAGTTGTTCAGAACACAAAATTACGCTTGAATGCAAAATTTGAAGTTGTTCAGACATAATTGTTTTTTGTTAGTTTAAGGCTTTTGTTGTGTTCGTAGACGCTTCAAAAACACAAAATTAGGATATGTTATTTCGAAAACTTTATTTCAAATTGAAAGTTTTAAGAATAAAGGAAACAGAAATATCAAAATTATTCAAAAGTATAACCTCTCACTTCTACATAGAACTTCAGAAATTTTTTCAAAGTCCAAAACTGAGGAACATTGTGAATTTAAGTCTTAAATGATTACCTGCAGGAAAAGTAACATGAGAAATAAGACTATTAAACACAGCAAAAATTATTATCAAGAATAAAATTTTCTGATAAATGAATAATAAAAAAGTTTTTCCTCTTGTATCACCTATCCGTGGACACATTGTTATATATTTAATTATGCTGAACACATGTATCATCAAAAATATTTATATTACAGATTTTGATGAATGCATGACCTGCGGTCTTTAAAATAATAACTAAATAAAGCTATATACTTATTAATACAAATGGCCAACTTAAAAATAACAATTTAAGAATCGCTCAAATGATTTTACTTTCTGTTATTTGAATGTTTATACCGGCTCTCTGATCGCAAATCTTGAGATAACCACTTTAGAGTTTTGTATAATTTACATCGTATTAAATGGTTTAGAAAGAACAATCTATGTTCATAACATTTATCACTTTCCATTAACCAATTAGGAATTATTCTTTTTACATTATTTGCGCTTATTGCAAATAGAGTTTCTTTAAAACCTAAAGAGGTAGTTATTTACAAAATACTTTGAAAATGTTTCTAATAAAACTGTGGTCACATTTGTTGTTGTTTCTGTTGGTATTTTTAAATATCTTACTGTTTCACCTTTGGCATAGGTTTTTTCTAAAAACAGTAAATCACCTTTTACAGATAGTGACTCGCTTAAACATAGATTCGCTGTACATTCATTACACTTGAATTTGTTTAATATCTTATGGGCAACATAACTTGCAACATACACTACAGAACACATTTCTAAGTTTATAGTACTAATACTTAAATGCTTTATTTCGGCAACAGCAATATTGTCGCTTATTTTAGTGGGAATAGTTTCTTCGACAGTATCTAAACAGGTATTAGACAATGAGTTTTCGTTCACTTCTAAGACAATTGTGCAATCTTCAACAATTTCACAATTTGAATTTTCCGAAGGGGTTAGCAATCTTACATGCATGTTAAATTGAAGAACTTGCCGAAAAGATTTTGCGGTAGGATTAGAGCAATGTCTACCTTTACGCCTTATGGTCGAAAACAAATTTTCCGCGGAATCTTGGTTTAATCTACTTGTCATCAGAAATTGGTAACCTTCTTGCTTCAATTCTTCCCAGAGTTGCAAAATAGCTTCGATGAATAACAAAAATCCTTTGAAACAATAAATGCCTTCCCTTGCTTTGTTGTTTGAAGTGTATGACTTCCAGGTACTTATCCAATTCTTGGATTGTCGTAAAAAACTTTATAGGATTGGCCGTTTTACAGATAACGCGGAGCGATAAAGATATTGGTCGTTTATGGTTTTGCTATTCAAAATATCGAAGAGATTGTTCATTTTTGATAAAAAATCTGCGGTATTTATAGCGCTGCTACTTTGTAATTGCCCAGTTTTGACGCACGTCCTGATCGTTGCACTCATGGAATTGAGAAAGATTTGTGTTGCGTATTTGACTTTCATCTTCTGGCAACTGTTGGGTTTTATACGAAAATCACTTATTTTTACAGCAGATCTGGCTAATCTAGAATTTTTGTCAATTTTATACGATTCTTCGATATCTCTCCAAGAAACCAATTTACCTTCAACGTAAAAATCTTTCAACAGCAAATTATTTCTGACGCTCTTTATTAAATGATGTACGTCATACATCACAAAAATTTGTACGCTATTTACAAAAAAATGGGGACTGGTTTCGGTTACTCCTAAATTAGTCAGTGCGGTTCTGTTATTAGATGCCTGGTCACAGGTTACCATTTTTATACATGTAAACCTATTTCCTGAAGATGTTCTATATTTTTCCGTGTTAATTCTTAATAGCAAATCCAGACAAGTAATAAATTACAGGGATTTTCTAATTTTTTATTAATCCTCTTGCCATAAAAATTAATGCTTGGGTTGCAATTATGTTTTCACGGCCGAGGTTTAAATCTTGGAATCCTTCGATATAATCTTGTCCAGAATTATATTCTAAGCCTTTCTTAATGCTCATTTCATCAAACATTAGTACACACTGTTTTTCTTCGTTTGAGATACATTTAACCTTCTTTTCCAATTTTTTTAACAATTTAGTTTGGGTGCCAGTTGATAACTGAGTTAATTTGAGCCAGGATCGAATTGTCGATTTTGAGGGCAATTTAAATTTTAAGTTTTGTCGCATGAACAGATACAAAGAAGGTGATTTATAGAACATGCTTAATGCACGTTCCTTTTCCTCAGATGTCCAACAAGTCCTATGTTTGTGAAATAACTGCATGTTAAGAAATATTTTCACAGTTTTTGGTTGAACGTTCAACATATTATAATAATGAGACGAATTACGAACTTTTTGTTTCTGCATTCTCGAAATTCGTGCATTTTCAGGTCTATTAATTTTCGTAGCCTATAAAGACGTTGTCTGTAAACGGGAGAAGAAGTGAATCGTCATCGTCTTTTCTTTTTTGTGGGGTAGGCATATCCAAAAGCGTCTGAAATTAAAATCGAAAATAATTAGGAGGGACCTCTTCATCAAAATTACCATTCACGGTTATAATTCTATGCACTTTTTACTAACTAATTACTACTACCTCTGTCCCAAAATATGGTATACATTTCTAAAGAAACTACTGATTATGGATGTTTCCAAAAAAATTATAGTTTTCTGTATAGGGTCACTTGGCGTAAAGATGAGACAAATTTTGAAATTTGTATAATATGTATTTGTACAGTATTTTTCACCTAGGATTTGGGTTGTGTCGTCAGTTGGATTGTGAATTTATCAACACTGCGTTGATAAATTCACAATCCAACTATACTCTATACTTCATCTCTTTCTAAACTAGGTTTTCATTACCTACTGCGCACGATTGCGTGTCTAAACAGACAGTTTTTGGACGGGGCAAGTTGACGTCAACCCAAATGCTAAATGAAAAATACTGTAACTATGTAATTTTCAAAAAGTAAAAGACTAATTAGGGTCATTTGGAACTGTGCATTTCATTTTTGAAAAAAAAAATTCAAATATAACTGATGATTATTTAACTGTGAAATAAAAACTGTGTCTCATTTTTACCCACAACTTGGGGCAAAAATAATACAGGCTTGGGGAAAAGTAAGACACTATTCAAAAAGCATGTTACAGTGATATTACTTTGATATGGGACAAAACTAAGACATGTAAGGGCGTGCCTCATATGGTGTATTTTTTACGGGAATAAAACTTAACAAACAAATTCAAAAAATACATTTATTTGAACACTTAACTTACAGTAACACAAAATTTATAAGTGGAATGAAAGATTTCAAGCTTCAAGAACGTAATAACACATAAACTCAAGAAAACTTTTTTGAAAACTCGAAATTAAAGTAACAATATATAGGTTAGTAATTATAAAGAAATATTTCAGGCTTCATGGACATCAATGGCCTCTTCAAAAGTATATTTTATGCGATCGCCCGTTTTACAACAATTTGGAACAGGCAATTTTTTAATAATATCACTGATTTCTATGAGAGACATGTCAGATTCTTTGATAATAAATTGCTTATTGTTTGACTCTAAATGCCTTAAAAATACTACTTGCAGTTCAGAGTTATCCAAAATTGTCTGCACTATACTTCCATATCTGTATACTATTTTTTTACCATCAATTTAACTAGCAGGGAGTCACCTTCTGTTATATCACTTGTAGTAATTCTTACTTCTTCTTTGTCTGCTTCTACACATTCTTCATGTGCTTCCATATTTTCTTCACCAGAGGTAGAAAATATACTTACATCGTCATCACTATTTCCACTAACTGCCCAGCTCCCGTCTTCCGATTCAGAACTGGAAGATACTTGATATTTGTGCTGTTTTGGTTTTTTAATATTCTTTGATTTTTGAAAGCAAATATTTTGTTTCCTGTTTGTAGAAGAAAGCTTGGATGAAACTGGAAGCTGCTTTTCCTTTTCCTTTTGTTCTTTTTCCCTCTTCTTTAATTCTTTTTGCTTTTTCTTTAATTCTTGATTATTTTTCTTACTCAATACGAGCTCTTCCTTTTCTTTAATTAACTTTAAAAATTCTTCACTGGTAATTATAGTAGCATTTGCATCTACTTTTCTTCTTGTCTGTTTTGGAACTTCAGTCCTTGATATTTTCTTTAGCAATAAATTTTCAAAACTGCCACTACTACTGCTTTCATCTATTTTTTCTTCACCTTGATTTTTTTCGGTTGACGTTGATGCCACTGCCAAGTCGGGAACATTTACTGCTTCATTACCTTCAGAATTGGTTAATTTCTTTTTTTCGTTATTGTAACGTTCAAGCCTTAATAAATCAAAACGCTCTTTAGGATACTTATTCCTATTTACAGGATATATTCCAGTGTTTATAAAACCAGACTGAATTACAGTTGGTGTAAGTGCTTTATTCCATATGGAGGAAAGCAGATCGACAAATTCGGATTTTGTAAGACTCCGTTGATTTTCTCGCTGCCAAATAGTTAAAGCTTGTTCCCATGCACATTTTAATGGCCTAAAAGCACATCTATCCAGTGGTTGTAGTAGGTCTGTCGTATGAGACGGAAGCTTTATGATCGTAATATTTTCAGCTATTGCTTTTTCAGTGGTAACGGAACTCAAATGAGTAACATGTCCGTCAAGTACGAGTATTAGTGGACGTTCCTTGACGAATTGGCAAAATCTAACAAAATATTCTTGAAAGATTTCGGTTGTAATAAAACCTTTATTAGATACTGCATAAAAAGTTCATTTTAAATCATTGTCACCCTTCCATGCTGTCCATAGTCTAGCTGCATTGTATATAATTAATGGAGGCAATGTTACTCCGGCAGCAGAACAACACGCTAATGCAGTAATATTTTCCTCCCCCGACCCCTGAATATTCCTGTGGGCTTTTTGTCCTCTACCAACTATGCCTTTAAGTTTTGTTGGATCAAGATTAATCCCAATCTCGTCCAAATTCCAAATTTTTGCGGGAGCATTTGCAATTCCTAATTCGTTACAAGTACTTTCAAGAATATCGTAGAACTCGTATACCAAAAAAGGATCTGAAGTATTTTTTCGACGACTCATCTCTAACGGCTCTAACTTGCGTAGATTTAAATTTTGCCTCCTACAAAATCCGAGAAACCAGTCATTGCCAGGCCGGTTATCTTTAAACGGAGTGTTTAAATGATTGCTCTCTACAAATTCTTTTACTATATCGAGAACTTCCCTCTTTGATAAAGAATATCCCCACTTAGCCATCATCTTTAAATTGTTTCCTAAAGTGGTTTCCTGTTCTTGTGTCAATGCAGTTTTCATACCTCTTCTGGTGGGCGGCCCTTTAGAAATGTAACGTGACAAATACGATTTATCAATATGAAATCTCTTTGCTGCTTCCCTTAATCGCATTCCCTCATTTATATGTTTTATTGCTTCTTTGATTTGTTCTTCACTATGCCTCGGCCCTTTTTTCTTGTGTACTCTCATTTTTTATGTGATCACAAGCTGGAATAAATATTCTACGTAATAGTAAATAAAATCAGAATAAGCCGCAATTTGGCTGTAAAATCAGAACCACCGTCTCAGTTTTACCCCAAATTGCGACTTATTCTTACCTCATTTTCCTTCGCGTTAATATCTGCCCAAGCAATAAATTGTTTGCAATATGCTTTTGATGCGATGTATATTTTCCATCAAAACAATAATTTATCAGGTAAAAATACATACGCACCTATATAATATTACAAACAAACAAACACTACTAAAATTGCAGGTTAAGTTTCAACATGATGCGGTTGAAGGCTGTTTTTTGGCTACGTTCAGTGATTGAGTTGGCTGGATTCAACCTAACTTCACATTGAAAGGTCACTTGAACTACCCGTAACTAAATCGCGGCAAATTTAAATTGCGAACGGTAGTTATCAGCCTGTCTCATGTTTCCCCCAATTTTTGGGTGTCTCACATTTACCCCAAGTGACCTATGAATATAAATAAAATTAACTATTTTGTATATTAATAGTAGACGTTGCGTGAATGGTAGCTTACTGTAATTTTAATGACAGTTTCAATACTTTCAAAAAGTAATGAAAATGTTGCTACACCTGTTATCCCTTAAGTAAAGCAATTATTATGAATATCGAAAAATCTCGTTCCCAAGGCAAAATATCACAAATGTCGATCAAGAGTAATCAGTAAAATCGCAAATATATTTTTGTATTGTTATCTGTTTAATTAATTTATTAATTTGAGTTTCAGCAAAATAAAAAAAGATTTGAGAGTTTTGTATACTTACCATAATTTGGGACAAATATAAAATCTGTAATGTATACCATATTTTAGGACAGAGTGAGTACTATGTAATTCTATTATACGATACAGAGAAGAAAATGGCATTAAACTTTTTTAACAGTGCCAAATTCTGGAAGTCGTTATTTAGAGAGGTATCTTTCAATTTTACTTTAAATTCTCTGAGCTAGATCAATTTGAAAAGCTGCAGTATATAAATGTTTATTGAATAGTATATCAAATATTTCAAAATACCCAAATGATCCAAAATATTTCTGCATTTTTAATAAGTAGCTAAAAGAAATTAGGAATTTCTCTAAACGGTTTTAGGTGAAAAGAGGTTATTTATAATAAATCTTTTACATAAAGAAAGTTCTTGTTTAGATCACTATTATAATATATTTTCTCGTTATTATTTCTCCGGAAATAAGAGGTACCAAGCAGTTTATTGGAATTTTATGTATGTTTGTAAAAATAATTAAAACGATTATCGTTGCTATCTATTAACTCGAATAAAATTTTAAAAAGTCATTTATGCCGTAAAAAATAAATCTATAAATTTGTAATAATTTAATCTTTTCTAAGATATATTTACTTAGATATTTTAAATGCTGACGAAATCGCGCAGTCTTGTTTTTGATACATTTAGGTACTAAAAAGGGTTAATTTCAATGCTTTATTTTAGCCATTTTGTAATACGCGATTGAGTGTATTTAAAACTGTAGTTATTAGACGGCTTCTCAAATTGTTAGCTAAGCTCCTATAGAGTTGGTTGGGGTCGATGGATTTATTTTTATGCAGAGGTATTCCCTTATAATTGTTTGTTTTTACGGCAGCTACAGCACTAGATAATTTTTTTCCCGGATCGGATGCCATTGAATCTAGTACTCGAATTGTTGTTGTAATGGCTTTGTTCTTCCAATGCATCAGCCATGGCATTTAAATTCAATACGCATTCTTCGCTCGTTATTATATTCCAAAGACCTTTGTATTTTTTTCTTTCTAGGTCGTCCCTGTTGTTGTCTTCGGATTCGAAAGCTTTTTGAAAATGATTACATAGTGCAGCATAATTATTAATAAATTACAGCATTGACGGTACGATAACTGGAAGCTACCCATCGAATTGATAAAATTTTTCCAATCTCAACAACTGAATTTAAAGAGGGATTGCTGCTTGTCTTAGTTCGTTTTGGTTCTTTGGTGATTTATTATATAAAGAATACAGTTTTTCAATGAGCACTTTAAAATGGTTGATACCAGTCACTTCTTTTACAACATCATTGACACTAAGTTCAAGTCTATGGTTTGTACAGTGCCAAACCAACAAGTTAGGATATAGCTGTTTCAAGCGGGTTGCTACGCCAGAGTTTTTTCCAAGCATAACGGATGCTCACACGCAAAACTTATGAAACGCTCATCCAGAAAGGCTTTATCAAAACCATGAGCACTTAAACACTGTAGTAACTCGCCTGTAATACTTTCGCTGATGTTTTCAGAAGTTCGATTAAGTCCAAATTAAAGACATACGCCGCCCCAGGATAATCGCCAAAAAATGTTCGAATTGCAATTACCAATGTCGTTTTTTTACTGAAAGTCGTGGATTCATCGATTAAGATTGCAATCTTTCTTCTAGAAGATACAATTTCTTCACACACTGCTTTTTTCATTTCAGTTGCAATATGTATAGCAATTTGGGCACAAGTTTTGTCCGTATGTAGAATTTTGCCCATATCAATGCCATTTAACTTTTGTAAATCGATGTCTATCAGTAAATCCACAAACGGTCTCTGGTTTTTAATAATTTTGTACACAGTTCGAAAAACTCTTATTGTAGTGTCATAGTGTGTTTTATTAATATTTTCAAAAGATGAGGCAATTTCATTCTCTTTTGAGTTTTGAATGATTACTTTAGCTTTGTTATGCGCGTCGCTTTTCTTATGTTCGTAGATCTTTTTTCTTAAGCTGGACTGCTCGGCCTCTTTACTTTTTCCACAAGGTTGTATTATGCAGTCTTGCCAAGGCTTTGAACTTCGTAAATTTTTATCGCTGTGTATTCCTAAATCTTGTACGGTTTTACAAGCGGAACACCCTAAACTTTAATTTTTAATAATAAGCCAATCGTTATTACTCTTGAAGGTCTTAGCTTGCTCCAAAGTCCAACAAGTGGGCACATCAGTTTCGATGGTCGTTGGTCTACTGGTCGATGGACTAAAATCAGTAATTACTGATTTACTAATTAAAAGACTAGAGTCAGTAATCGTCGATTGACTAGTTATTTGAATAGGAACAGTAACCAATGATTGACTAGTGATAGTGAATGGGCTATCTTGGTCTTCAGAAAAGCTTAATTTAACTTTTTTTTTTTCTTTGAAGGAGGGAAACTTTTATTTTGAGACATTAAATAGTTCTTTTTTTCATTTTTTTTTGTCGTTGAACCTTTCATCCAATTTTCTGTGAAATTCATAGTCGTTGTTCAATTTCGGCCTATTAGAAAAAACGTCTTAATTAAATAAACAACATTTAGATCTTTTTATAGGTACATTGTCATTGTTAGTATTGTTAGAAAATACAAACTGTAAGTTTTTTTTTGTTACATTTTACATAGTTACTACGTAGGTACGGCAAACCAGATATATACAAATAACAAATACAAACTCATTTGTCTGTTTTTCGATTTTGAATTGTTAGATTTTAGAGATTATTAGGTATTAGGTTAAAAATACGTTATTACTTACCGATTTAACCTTATTGCACTTCCCGTTCACAACTTCCTCAGTAATTCAGTATATCTGACTCTGACAATCTGACACCGAACTAAAACAAATTGACACCCGGGTGGTGGTAGTTGCTTTTGGAAGCTCTGGCGAACGACCACATGTTGATGGGCTACTTTTGCTTTGTTTAAGAAATGCACGTGTTGACGGACCTGCCCTGCTACACTACAGTTCTGTCGCAGTCTGGCACCTTACTTAAAACGAACAGGTGCCCGAAAAAATATATAATTTAATTTTTTTAAATTAATATTTTTTAGTAGGTTTTATTACTAAATTCTTAATTTGTATTTGCGTGTTAGTGTAATTTTTTTAATTACGAACCGGAACGATATTCCCACTCATTTTATGAGACGGAACGGTATTATTAATTGATTTCACGAACCGGAACGCAGAACCGGAACTGTGTTCCGGTCCGCTCCGGTCCATTTCGAGCCCTGTCACCATCATCATCGCTTTCATTACTTATCATAATGGCTGTTTCCATTAAATGATGGTATACAGGGTGGTCACTTTTACAATGTAAGGTAACTCGGGGGAAGTTGCATAATGTTTTTTTTTTAAGTGTAATACAACTGTATATCTAAATGTTTATTATTGTCTTGTGCTTTACTGAGTTACATATTTAATTAACTTGTAGAAAATATAGAAAAAAGCAACATTTATATTCTCAAAAATAAAAAAATAGATATTTAACTGAAACATAATCCTGGCATCTTACCCCGCATACTTCGGGGAAGATGCCAAATATACATAACACACCTAAAACACTACAGAATAACTAACTTAAGCATCTCTCCCATCTTATTGTGCCATCTTACCCTAAAACAGATTGGGTGAAAATGCCAATATTAATTCTTTTTTACTTTTGAGGCCTGTTTATTCTTAGAACACTTGTTGCACGTTTTAACAGATGAAGTGCAAGTTTCATGTAGCCATTTTTTACACGATACACAGCAAAGCCAGTCCACTTTTGGAGCTTTTCTGTCATAATAATAGCCATTACAGGCAGAACAGAAATCGTCAGTATCACTTTGAATGTCATCAGAACTATGATCAGATAGTAGAGTATTAAGTTCACCATCGCTGCTGCTGCTGTCGTCATTAATTTTTTTCGTAGATTGTTGCTGTCGCTTTTGTTTACTGCTACCCTTTTCCTCCAATTTTTCTTTCTTTTTCTTTTCTTTTTCTAACTTTTCTTCTAATTTACGCCTTTTCTTCCCACGTGTTTCTGAAGAAGTAACAATTTCTGCATGCTGCTTCCTAGGGTGTGGTTTGCTAGGACCTGGTAATACAGGAACAGGTACAATGTCTTCAAGCGATGTTGACGGTCTAGGTGCTGTTGGCTCTTGTTGTCCCTCAACATGCTCTAAATTGGTATTAGCATTTTTCTGATGTTCAGAGACAAAAAACGCATAATCAGGTATCTTATTTGGGTTGTAGGGATGAATTCCACAGGCTTCAAATCCCAAAATACCATTTTGTATAGTAGCAGCTTGGGCCCAGGCTTCGCTTAACAATTCGCCAAATTGATACCTCGTAATTTTTCTTCCCGGATGGTTACGTAACCAGTTCATGGTAGCTCTGTTCCAATAAGCCTTCAGAGGTTTAAAGAATGATCTATCCAGCGGTTGAAGTCAGTGTGTTGTGTAACTTGGCAAGCATAAGACAATGATTTCATTTTCAGCAAGAAAATCTAGTACATTAACATCAGTACAATGTGACGCGTGACCATCTAGAACTAAAAGTACTGGCCCTGGCTCTTTCCGAGGTAAAAAGTGATCCTTTATCCATGATAAAAAAATGTGCGTTTTAACATAGGCCGAGTCCGGAGACATTACAATGACACTACCTGTTGGCATTTTATCTTGAAATTCTTTTTTTTTTATTTTTTCCTCGAAATATTGCATAGGGAGGTAAAAAATGCCCTTCAGCATTGCAGCACGCTATAATACTAATCGTCTCTCCTTTTTCGTTGCTAGTAACTGAATGGACATCTTTGGCTCCCTTAGAAGCCACGACCTTTCCTGGCTTAGAGTTTAACTGTAGACCGGTCTCGTCCATATTAAATATTTTACGTGGTTTAGTCATTAAGTCATATTTAGTTAGAGTATCTAATAGTAACTGGAAATATGGATCTACTTCTAAGTGGCACATTCCTAGGGATCGAGCAATCGACCTTCCCTGCGCAGATCGCATGCGTAAGTTGGGATTTCTTTTCATAAAAAGTTGGAATCAATCATATCCCGCAATTTGTTTGTTTTTGTTGAATCTATTTTTAATGTTATTTTTTTTTGGCAAAAGTAAAAGCCAAATGTCTGATTTCTGTAGATGTAGGCGGATATACAATTTTCTCTAGCTTTTGAATATAATCTACTAGCTTTTGTTCATTTTCTTTGCCAATACAACCGGATGGGCCAAGAGGACCTTTTTTTAAATTTTTACTTTTGACACGTCTCAGTAGCGTCCTCAAAGGAATGTTAAATTCTTTGGCAATCGAATTTGCACTACGGTTTGGTTCATTAAGCATTACTGAAGAAGCTCCATTTAAATCTTCGGCCCAATTTGCCCTATTTGATATTCTCGTATACTTGTGAGGCATTTTAGCGTGTATCTGTAAATAAAGGAAAGAAATTTTGGTTAGGCATCTTAACCATATGAAATTTTGGCACGTTACCCCATTTGTCTGGGTAAGATGCCAAAGTTAATTTTACTTTTGAATTTGCCGCTAAAATTAACCTCTTATGCATACATACACGTGTTTAGTAATGTTACCTTTAGCTCAAAGTTTTGAAATAACATTAAAAATGCCATACATGCCTGCTTACCAGTCTGTTGATTATGTAAAGCAGAAAAATTTGCTGCAGCTAATTTTCGTTTAGTAGCTGTAAAATTCTTAAAAACAATCACACACGCACGAAACAACTTGCACTAGAATTGCCACTCATAGTGGGTTAAACGATGTCGTAAAGGGCGCCATCTAGTGTGTCTGCAAAGACTTATTACGCTTTGGCGTTTTGTACAGTTAGGCAACTTCCCCCGAATTACCTTACACCATTGGGATCTCGGAAACGGTAAGAGGTACACGGTTGGTTAAATAGGGAAAAATTTGCGCCATTTTAGGCTCTTTAAAGAATTGGAGAGCAATCGGAGATAGCTTTTGTAGTTTCTGAATTATCCTGAAAAAACTAAAAACTTGCGTTTTTTTATTTCTTTAATAACTTTTTTGCTATTAGGAGGAGTAAAATGAAATTTTGGGTGTTTACATAATTAAGCTAGGGCTATCTATTACACTCCTTAAAAATTTTCTAGGCAAACTAGATATTTGTGTTTTCATGGGTAACTTTTGATTTTCTTATGGCCGCCATATTGGATTTTTATACCAAAAGGTGCAGAGAAAAATTACAAATTCATCCATGTATCACAGATGGTTAAAAAAATTTATTGTAAGTCCAGTGCGTTGGCCAGCAAGATCCCCTTGCTTAAACCCTTTAGACTTTTTGAATAGGTGTGTCGAACACCTTATCCTTCACAGCACCCCATAAAAAAAAGTTTAAAGGGTTTAAGCAAGGGGATCTTGCGGGCCTATGCACAGGACTTTAATTAAATTTTTTTGACCATGTGTGATACATGGATGAATTTGTAATTTTTCTATGCACCTTTTGGTATAAAAACCCAATATGGCGGCCATAAGAAAATCAAAAGTTACCCATGAAAACCCAACTATCTAGTTTTCCTAGAAAATGTTTAAGGAGTGTAGTAGATAGCCCTTGCTTAATTATGTAAAAACCCAAAATTTCATTTTACTCCTCGTAATAGCAAAAAAGTTATTATAGAAATAAAAAAACGCAGGTTTTCAGTTTTTTCAGGATAATTCAGAAACTACAAAAGCTATCTCCGATTGCTCTTCAATTCTTTAAAGAGCCTAAAATGGCGCAACTTTCTCCCTATTTAACCAACCCTGTATCTCTTACCGTTTCCGAGATCCCAATGGTGTACATTGTAAAAGTGACCACCCTGTATTGTACCATATGAAAAGCTAGTCGGAATGTCTGTGTTCACATTGGGAAACTTTTTCCACCCAGTTATTGGAAACACTGGAGGAACATTACTCTAGATGTTCTGATTTATAATTTTTCTTTTCTGCTGGTAGTAAATTCCATTATCAATGTAACTAACAATTTTGGTGTTACCACTTTCAATACATTTTGTAATCCTATAAACAGATCCAATAATAAGTAGAACAACACACAGCTAAAGTAGGTATATACGCCAGTTTAACCTTACCTGTTAATTAATATTGCTTTTTTGCCTTTTATTGACAGCCCTATGCACTCTAACCACCTTTTTCATTGTATAACAGTGTGTGCTTCGATTGTTTTTGATTGGTCTAGTATTTCACCAGGTACTGAATTCGTATTTAAATTTATCGTATGAAGCGGTGTGGAAGATGCTATGTTGCACAGGTTACCCGACCAAATCAAATTCTCGGCAGGAGTGCGTGAGTGACGCATGGTCGGTTAGCCTCTTTATTCACGATGAAATGGTCTATAGCTGAACTTAATGATAACCATCTTGTCTGCGACGGCTGCAACAATTTGTGTGGTTTTATATTTGTAAAAGTTTGAAATTCCTGAAACTCCGATTTTCTCTTGAAACTGTATTGCATGTACGAATAAATTTTCCGGACTAACTTTTCCACAGTATCTGGAAACTTTTCGTAAGCGTATGATGCGCCAAAGAATGGCAAACACATTTCATTGCAAATGGATCCCGTACGTCGTTCGTTAGAAGGGTTTTTAACGAATGAGTGCGCCCCATCATCGCATTCGCGCCATCTGCCCCAAACCCAATTAAAATTTCTGTATATGGAATTTCATAATCATTAAAAAACTTTACGATGAAATGGTACAAATTCTGAGCACTAGCATCTTTTACTGGGATAAGCGCAAGAAATTCATCCCCAATTTTGAAATTTTCATTATAACGAACAACGAGAGCAAAATTTTTCACTGCTGAATTATCAGTGGATTCATCCACTAGTAACGAAAATTTATTCACTTTTTATATTTTTACATCATCCTATAACGTTATCATGCTAATAACTCCTTAGCAACGAGTTATGTTATGATACATTTAACAGCACTAGTGCTGTAAAGCTTATAACAGCACGATATGGCTGATTTACGTTACTATTTATGAATTGTCATTAAACTGTCATTGAACTGTCACTGAAAATAATTTTTTATTTTTTGAAAAAAATTATTATAGGATGATATAAACCGTGTTACGACACGCGTAACGTTATTTGCTGGTTACATTACCCGAAAATTAAAAGAACTCGCTCCTTCGTCGCTCGTTTTCTCTCGTAATGTAAAATGCTTCATAACGTTACTAGTATCGTAAATTGCTAGTAACAAATTATCAAAATTAATTTGTCCGATTACGTTATTAATTATAGCTGTGCATTTTGTTCGGTTACAAGATATTTTATTGGTTTCATTAGGTTCCATGCGGGATGCTACTATGGATTTTATTAGTTCTGTTAAGTGATCTGATACGTTAATTGGTATGTTATGCTCGACCATAAAAGCTGCAATTTTAATTTCACTTTGTTTTATAACTTTATCGCCAGGAAATTCATTTTGCGTTGATTTAGAATCATTGTGTTTGTTAACAGCTACTATTCCACCAATGTAATCTCTACAACAAACTTTACAATTAAAACAAGTGTTATCGCAGCTGCTGCTCGGCAGTATCCATTTTTTGAATTCGTTATGACGTTCCCAAGCTATATTGTACTTCTGTGCATAAATTTTTTGCTTTTTGAATTTTCGTTTTTCTTCTTCCGTGTCATTGTCAGAGTCGGATGACTCAGATGTCTCGGGGGAATTATTGCTGACACTGACAACCGCTGCTGCAGTAGATGTGGACAGATGAGGGGATGCCCCGACCAACCACTGTGACTGTGAAGAACGCTCGGATTTTTCGGATTTCTCGTCGCCCGTACTTTCCCTGCCTGAAGTGGATGCTGACGGATGAGGACAGGGTTGAGCAGACTGTGGCATGATTTCGCTTTTCTTTGTAGTGACCAAGAATTTTTTCATTTTGGTATTTTAACTAGAAAAAAAAATAAAAATCAGTTTTCAAAAGAGACGTAAGTAATTGCAAATGTAAACCTGCTTTTTAAGAAACATTACTTAAGAGAAATCAAAACCATTTACAAAATAAATGCGGCACTACTCAGTCAACTGTCACTAATCGCAATGTAACTCAGAATGAGGAATGACGTAATTACCGAATTACGTGACGCGTAGCAAAAATTGTATCGTCTATCGTCGCTTTTTATAGCCTTGGGTGAAGTAACGAATTTTGTTTAAGCCATTTAAAAAAGTCTCCGAGAATCCCGGTAGATAATACACAACGGTAATACTAAATTTTCTACTCATTGATAGGGGGCGCTTAAAAACATTTTTAGCGTTTCATTTAAAAAAAAAATTGTACTTACCTAATATGTTGTGCATTCTCATTTCTCCTAATTTAAACAAAGTAGACAGTTCTAATTTACATAAAAATCACTAGATATAGGAGGTTTCAAAAAAAAAGTTTTCACTAACTCACTAGATTGGATACAAAATCACTAGATCTAGTGAAATTTCACTAGACCTGGCAACACTGGGGTAGGGTGTTGTTGAACCATTGCTGTATCTGTAAGTAAGTAACCAAACCGCTGTAAGTAACAAGAAATAGTGTTGTAAAAAGCATTATATAAAAACAGTAAGTTAATAAAATTAATATACCTGTAAATAAACTCTGAAAAAGTGTTGGTGCGCAGCTCCTGTGGTTGGTGGCAGTGAGGCAAGGTCGGGTTTTGGCTTCGTTGATGCGTTTAGGAATGCAGCATACCGGAGTTTATTCAGATCTTGCTAATCTGCAGTCGCTTGGTACATTTCTGAAAACATCTTCTCACCAGCCTGTGCGACCTTGTCTGCAGATGTCGAGGGGTTAGTGAAGATGTCGGATATTGTCTTAATTTGCCTGGGAATCTTGCTGAACAGCTTAACCATTCCTCCTTTACTTTTGTTATAAATGGCGGAAGTGGTGTCACACCCGCTAAAGGCATGGAGAAGGAGGATGGTTTCAGCAAAAGGAAGTTGTTGGGGTTTGTTTGTTGAAAACAAATTTGATTCCACCTTGCCCCTGCCAGGCTTCATGAAGTATACGTTACTCCCTGGTCGTGCAAAAGCAATGAGTAAAACAATCAAGTCTTCCCCTATTATTGTGGGGTGTAGGGCAGCTGTCTCTAACCTACATCTCACTATAGTGCCATCAGCATCCCCTGTAGCAACTACTGTTTCTATTCCCCTTGCTGTCATTTTGTCACTGAGGAGTTGTATAAGCCTGGGCTTGTTCTTTTCGTTTGCGAGAAAATGCTCCTGTTGAACAGTGACATTCATGGTTTCATTAAAATTAATGTCAACCGAAGTTTTTGTGAGGCCCCTTCTCTTCTGTTCGTTTTGTACTGTTGACATCACCATAGCCCTCAAAAACCACAGTATTGCGGCAGCTGCTTTTACGATTCTCTTTAGTTCTGCTTGTTCGTCTTTGCACCTCGAAAAATACCACATATCATTCAAAATTTTTTCACCTGCACTACGAAAGCACACAACAGTTTTTCTTGCGCGAATTGTGCTTGAAAACAATGCGGTCCCTATATTTTTCTCTTATTCTCTCCTTGATTGTCTTTATATGAGATATTGTTCCCGAAACTTGTTCCAACAACTCGTCCAAGGAGAACTGGCAGTCGTCATTTCCTTCTATGTAATTGCATATCTCCTCCATTGATGCAGAAATTCCTTCATCCTCAGGGCGTCATATTTACGGGGTGTTGGAAAATTGTGTGGGGTACTTCCACTGTCATATCTGCGAGATACTTTTTGTTTTCTTGGAATCTGCGGTTCTAGTTCTAACTTGCGGCTCTCAGATTCCACACGATTCCATAACTCATCAAAACCTTTTTCTCGAAAGGTTTTGAGATTGGTTTTCATTAAGTCAACCTTAGAGTGGGCTTCATTTACACTGAGATCTTTTTTTTGTAATTCACAATTTAGGGTTTCGACTCTGTCAAATACAGATATTAGTAGAAGTAAAGTAAAATAAAATGTAAAACGCTCCATTTTATTCAGAAACCCTAATGCTGTAGAAGTAGAGGAGCAATTTGTTTCCTTATCTCTGCCAGTTTCTTCTAGAAAATGCGTCAAGGCTTCGTAATTAAACAGAATGGATTTTAAGAATTTTATCCTCACACACCATCTTGTGGGACAGAACTTGGAGAGTAATGGTGCATTCTCCTCTTGTAGTTCTTTAAAAAATGCCAGACGATTAGGCGATTCCCTTACGAAATTAATTAATTCTTTCACAACTCCCAGGAAGTCTCTCACAAATGTTATGTCTTCTAGAGCATCTTGCACCATAAGATGTCACCTATGCGCCACACAATGAACAAAAATAGCACGAGGTCCATCTTCCCTCAATCTCGCCTGCAGACCAGATATAGAGCCTCTCACATTTGCTGCTCCATCGAAACACTAGCCGCGAAGGTGTTTTATATATAGATCAAAGCAGAGCAAAGCGTCTGTGACAATTTTATATAAGGTCTCGGATGTCGTACTACGTGTTTCGTAAAAGCCAACAAAGTTTTCTCTAATTTCAAGATCTTTCTGACAAATTCTTATCGTTATACATATCTGTTCCAAACGAGAAATATCAGATGTTTTGTCAATCATCAGACCATAATATTTAGCATCTTTAATTTCCCCTATAATATTTTTTAACACTGCTTCTGCTTGTAGCTTCAAAATCTCGTCTATATTGCTATGATGCTATAATCGGTCCGTTTCATCCACGTATTGAGCTCAGGAACATCAGTTGCTCGCATTTTCAGAATACTCATGAACTTACATAAAGCACTCGTTATTGTTACTGCCTCTAAAAAGCAATCCTTCTTGCGTAATAAAATTAACGACGTGGAAAATTTTTTCTAGTGCAGTTCTTGCTTCCTTCATCTGGTTTTGCTTTTCGATTGAAATAAACTCTAAAACGTTCGCTTTTTGGAGGTTCGCTACTCCTGCTACTGCTTGCGGAATTTTAACAAAACAGCAAAACTTTTAAAATGTTACACCACACAAGAATAATTTATACCAAGTTAGTTTAAACGCTTTAAATCCATTGATTGACTCTTTAAAATATTAAATAATGAATTCATAATTTTACATTCTGTAATTGGGCCTGGGGCCTGTAGAATGTGAAATGTGAAAATAAAATAAAATAAATAAATAATTATATATTGATATCCAATTGCTTTATCAAGCTTTAATTATTCATAAAATATTTTTAATTCAAATTTTAATGTATACGACTAAAATTAATTAACACTGAAGTCGATATTAAGTATCGAAACGTATGACAACAGCAAATAAAATTACAACATGATACAATAAGAAGTATATTTTTTTACTCTTATCCACATGTGACTTATCACGATCTTCCAACTGATTCATAATTTTAATTGTACACTATATTTACATGCAGTAATTCATACAATGACAAATTTCTGGAATATTGTGATAAAGCGCAGTTGATACGTCAAGAATGTCATACATGTGGAAACATGAAACATGATATGTGCACTTATAATAAAAAGAGGAATTTGTAAATTAGTATATAATCTAGTGTAATAAATTGTCGAATATAATTACACAAGAGGTTTTATTTAGTCGGATAAATATTTTTATTCAATTTTGCCGTATAAACTGACGTTTATTTGTTTCTGGCCTGCCCATAAAAGTTGATGTTTTATAAACAATCGTTTAAAATTTTTATTCCGCTAGCGATTTAAAATTTTTATTCCGCTAGCGCTTTAAAAATGTCAAATCGCTTTAAAAATGTCAAGTAAATGTCAAAATTGAATAAACAGTTGTATTACACTTGCGGATTAAATTAATGTATTAACTCGCGGTATTAACGCGCTTGCGGCTACCGCCGCTCGCGCGTGTAAACGTACCGCTCATTAAACATTAATTTAATCCGCATGTATAATAAATAACTATTTGCAACGAAAACGTATTGCTTAGCAATTAGACGAGAAAAATTGACAGCAGATAAAATCACGACGGCCGAAGGCCGGAGTTGATTTTATCTGCTGTCAATTTTTCGAGTCTAATTGCTGTAAAGCAATATTAGTTTGAGTTTTGCAAATAAATATTTATCCCGACTAAATAAAACCTCGAGTGTAATTCGGCGAGACAATTTAATGAATGAACAATACAAAATTATTTTTTTAATTTGGTATTGAAGCTACAATTATTAAACGTATAAGGCAAAGTTGCATAGCAACTAAAGTTAAGGTAGTGTTTTAGCCGGATAAAAGTTAGGGCAAACTTTTATCCGCTGTCAAAGTGACAAAACCACAGCGGCTTATGCGATTTTTTATACATGAATTAAATTGTCATTGAAAAACGATATCGTAAAATATGTTATCTAAAGCCGCAAGTCATTTAGATAAGACACCTGTACGTAATTTGATATTTAAAGTGATCTGCAATCTAAATTAGAATATTATGATAGCTAAAGAATGCCATCTAATTCATTTAATGTATTAATGTATTTAAAAAAAGATTCATCTTGGAGTATAAATATGACCAGCATTTTACATTAGATTAGATTAGATTCTTTATTAATTACTAGTGCACAAACATATTTTGTATAGTAATACGTCATAAAATAACAAACAGTAAATTAATAACATAACTTAATAATAAAATAAAAATACATTAAATGGCAGACTAACATGTCAGGTACTCTTTTATATTGTAAAAAGTATTGCAGTTTAGATAGTTTTTTAATTCTTTCTTAAATTTAGTGCCGTTACTTAAGTTCCGTAATTCTAGTGGTAACTTATTAAATATTGCACTACAGCAATACGCCGGCGATTTTGTGTAAAGGGACATAGAGTAATTGTTTATAAAAATATCATCTTTGTTCCTTGTTTCATGTTGATGAACGTGTTTTGTTAGCAAAAACTTTTGTTTATTGTTTCTTACAAATAATATACATTTATAAATAAAGACATCTGTGACTGTTAGAATTTTGTTAATTTTAAATATGTTACGGCAAGATTCCCTTGGTTTTTTATTGAAAATAAGACTCATAATTTTCTTTTGGACTATAAAAACCCTGCTTACTTCTGCTGCACTACCCCAAATAATTATGTTGTACGAAATTATAGAGTGTACCATAGCGTAATACACAGATACCAATTGTTTGCGGGATAAAGTTTGTTTTAGGTTAAGTAATGCAAAGTATGCTTTATTTAATTTTTTACAGACCATATCTATTTGATCTGACCATCTGAGCTTTTCATCCAACATCATTCCTAGCAATTTAACATTTTTAGATTGTGTGATTCTGTGACTTGGGTTGCACTTGAAGAGTAGTTCTTTTATTCTTTTTTTGTGAAAATACATACAAGCTGTTTTTTCCATATTTACAATAAGATTGTTTTTATCACACCATGTTTTAAAATCGTTTAGTAATAGGTTAACTTTGTGTTGTAATTCGTCATCGTTTTGTATCGTGATAACAAATGAGATATCGTCTGCGAAAAATATTTGGCACTGCGATGACATTATGTGATAAGTAATATCATTAATAAATAACAAAAAGATTAGAGGACCTAGAACAGATCCTTGAGGTATTCCTAATTTTAAGTCAAAGGGTTTTGAAAGATAACCATTTACTTTTACAACGTGCCGCCTATTTTCTAAATAAGAAAAAATTAAATTGTTTGCAACTCCCCTAATGCCCATAGTTTCGATTTTGTGTTTTATAAATTCGTGATTCAGGGAATCAAACGCGCAAGACAGGTCGAAGAATACACCTACGACGTATAAGTGAGTATAAGTCGGTTCACTGAAACTGTCTCTCCAAGCTGGATCCCTTCAAGAAGATGTCTCTTTCGATGTTCGGGGGAAGATTATTATTTGTACTTAGTTTAATTTAAAAGTAAAAGTTGCTAATAGATTAGATGTAATACTCTGTCTACTTTATTAATAGGCTAAAGAACTGAATTTTATAAATTAAGTGAAATTGTTTTTACTTGTAGTTGAGGAGTAACTGATAAGCTACATAATAATTAAAATAATAAAAAAAAATTTACTCGCAAAAAAAAATAGAAAATTATCAGCTATAATACCGCTAGAGCTTCAAAATTATCGGATATTTCCCGAATGTTTTGTTGCATAGCAACGAGAGGGATCAGCTTTGCAGATTAAAATCCCGAGCTCGAAGCGCGAGGGATTTTACTGCAAAGCTGATCCCGATCGTTGATATGCAGGAAAACTTGAGGGAAATATCCGATGAATTTTGAAGCTCGAGGGGTATTCGGAGGATTATTTTTTTCATTACGATCTGGGCCGATCAGAGTGCAATATTCGAGGAACGTCTTCGATATTCGGAGGCAGAAAAATAAAAATTTTGGATTTCAATTTAAATTTTGGCACTTTACATTTATTCAAAGATACATACAGGGAAATTTTCTTTTTACTATACATATCCCCTATGTATACTTTTACAATAAACGCAATATGTAGGCAACCAACTATACACTATAAACGTCACGTCACGTGGTGCGTAAAGGTTATGTTTCATGTTTGTAAATAAAAAATAAATCAAAATTAGTGGAATATCAAAATAATTATAATTCAACGATTATTCTAAAACATAAAATATCAACAATACAAAACAGAAAGGAAAATAAAAACAGCAACAGTTAAAGACTAACTTTTTGACATTAACTTAATTTGATGATTTAAAAAATTAGCATGCTGTGGCAAAAATCATCAAATTAAGTTAATGTAAAAAAATTAGTCTTTAAGTGTTGCTGCTTTTATTTTCCTTTCTGTTTCGTATTGTTGATATTTTATGTTTTAGAATAATCGTTGAATTAAAATTATTTTGATATTCCACTAATTTTGATTTATTTTTATTTACAAACATGAAAACATAACCTTTACGCACCACGTGACGTGACGTTTATAGTGTATAGTTGGTTGCCTACATATTGCGTTTATTGTAAAAGTATACATAGGGGATATGTATACTAAAAAGAAAAATTCCCTGTATATCAATAACATGGAAAAATTCAACTCAGTGATTAGGTCATGTTGAGGGTTGTGCAATTGAAAGTACAGTTATTATCAAGGCACGGACTTGTATGCACCAAAAAGTGTTAAAATATGCGCATATATATGCTCAAATTACATGCCAAATATGCAGTGGTTTTCATGAAATATGCTTTAAAATATGCAAATTATTGACCTTAATTATTTTATGTATATATTTAAAACAGAAATTTTTGGATGAAACGAATTTATTTATTTTAATTGTTAACACATTATTAAATACAAATAGCAAAAGGAAACATAATTAATACTAAACGACTTATATCTTTATAGAACTAATGGTAATTTTAGAGAAAAATAATAAAATAAATCTTAACTACCTATTTTCATTCAACAGTGTTAAGCGAAACTCGAAAGCAAAACAAAAACTAACTAACGAGTAAGACCAACAACGACGGCCAAAAACATGAAAATTCCATGGTATCAGTGGTTCATTAGTCACTTCTTGGAAAGTGAAAGTTTTGTATGCCTGTCACAGCCCTTCCAGATAAAGAGATAAATTTTAAGCTGGTATTAGACGCCTGGGAAGTGGGTAGTTTTTAAAAGTACATAAATATTTGTAGGTAAATACCTCATTTTAGAAATTCCCAATAAAAATAGACATTTAACAGAGAATTATAGTTTCTCCGAATTTTAGACATTCGCTCATTTTTCTACATTTTTCGTATTTTAGTGAAACTGTGTAGCTACATTTATCTCTAACCAAATGTATAAAGAAAAATGCTTTAATATGCTCTTGAAACAAATTTATGCACGAAATGCCTAAAATATGCAAAATATGCAAAAAAAATTGATTCCATTTAGGTCTGTTTTATTAGATACGCGTAAATACAAAAGCTCACTTAGCACATATTATTGGTATAGGATATGCATTTGCATAAAATCCGTGCCTTGGTTATTATAAACGATGTTTGTTTGAGCTTTATCAGATTTTTCAGGATTAGAAGGAATAATCACAGGAGCAATCAGAGGAGCAGTCGGGGGTGGAGGGAGGGAAATATTACTTGTTATGGTACTTGAGGGTCCATCGTTTCTCCTCATTTTCTTCACAATTTGACCGTGATACCGGGGATCCAGGTGTAAATACGATTGAATGGATTGGGGGTTAGCGTGGCCTGTGATTTTCATAATTTGTTGTTCGCTCACCCCAGCTTTGGCTAGAGTGGTAACTGCAGTAGCCCTGCTGGAGTGATTCGTGATCTTTATCTGCGTGTGCAAGCCTGCTTTCGCTGCAGTCTCTCGCAACCACTGAGAAAATGAATTCTTCCCTATTGGCATATTTTTGTACCAGCCTGTGTTATTCAGTTTTGTCCAGTGGGGATTGGGTGTCAAGAACAATCTGTCAGTCTTGATATGTTCATTCCTCTTGGAGGTCAATTCCTTGAAGAGTCTCACCGGGCATTTGCTTGGATCACTCGTATTTGGTGTTAGCCATTTGCTTTGTGCCATTTTCTTATTTCCGCCTTGTGTGGTTTTGCTAAATACTGGGTTGTATTCCATGCGTCCACTGGGGGTACCATCATTGTTGGTTTCCTCTCTGAAATGATGGATCAGAGCAGTGCTTCCCTCTCCACCTCTCCAAGCTAATTCTATCGAAGCAATTACAAAAAACTTTTTTTGTAATCCCTCTGGAGTCTGTTCACTCCAGACGTCATACATTTTCTCTACCTCTGAGTCTTCTAGGGCAATAGCACTTTTCTTCATTTTCGTAGGATCAACTTGAAGGGTACGACGTTTTGAATCGCGAGCATTACGCGCTGGTTTGAACTTCAAGCTCTGGAATGGATCGAAATTTCTCTCGAATTCTTTGAAATATTTTTGTTGAAGCAATTTTGCTGTCACATTCCACATTGTTTTAACGACTGCTTCCTTGTAATCTTGTCCATTCTGTTTTTTCATGTTGAACCCCCAGTCCTTCATAATTTTAACGAGCTCGTCCTCTGTAGTAGTCCATTCTAATTTATATTTCTTCTCTTCACAGAACTGCGCAAACTGTCTCCAAATAGTGGCTTGGGACTTCACGGTGTTACTGGGCACATTATCTTCTATTTTTTTTATCAATTTCTGCTATTGAGCTCTGTCCGAACCGACTCATTTTGCGATTAGTGAATTCAAACTGCGACATGTATTTCACAGATGTTTGAATTATATCTGTCACATTTGGGAAAAACAGTTGACAGGCTACAAGGAGATTATCGGTATGATAATTTCCCTCTGGCCGGGGAAATTATCAGTTTGAAACTGCCTACAGACCGAGAATACTGCACTCTGATTGGCCGAGATCGTAATGAAAAAAATAATCCCAGCAATTTTGAATTACCGCCGGAAAATCGAAAACGGCATGTGACGTACCGCGCCGCAGGGATCGGTGTTGCCTGGTAATGTGCATAAAATAGACCCTGCAGTGTCAAAGTGACTGAAAAAAATTTAAGGTTAGTATCATGTACCTATTCATTAGGTATAGATAGAAATATTTTGCCTGGTGTAGAAGTAGTAGTACTTGTTAATTTTCACAGGCGAAGGAGGTAAATAAGCACGTTAAATATCGCGCGTCGCGCTACAACGTTCGCATATGTTCTGCTGACAGCTGACTATTATTAATTATTAGTTATCTATGCAGCTGACGCGTTCGGCTACATACGTCACAGCAATATGGCGCGTATACGTACTCGTTTTGACGGGAAAAATTTTCATTTGAAATTTCGGCTCTTTTTTACGCTTCTCAATTATTAAAAAAAATTTTTTTTTGTCTTGGGTCTTTTTAATACGGCATAAACATTAAAAAACATTAATTTAAAAAAAATAATTCTGTTGCCTATTGTGCTTGTTTGTCTGTACTCGTAAATTATCCCTAAGAATATTTCATAGTTTTGGATTTAGTACTTCGATCAGTTTATTTTATATAAGTATTTGGGACCTGTCTTTAAAATCTGTCTAAGTGTTTATTTGTACCTTTAACTTGAATACTGTTTGTGAAACATACATAGAAGATGGAACAATATATCGTCGGCTTACTTTCATTTTAGTCATTTTAGCCTAATTTTACAGGAGGCACAAAAAACATGTTTATAGCATTAAACTCCAGAAATTTCTTGTCGTAAGGACGTTGTAGCTTCCGCAATTTTCGAGGTAACAAAGAGAGAGAGAGTTTTTGAAACATTGCTTCCATTGGATCCACTTGCACCTCAGCGATGCACGCACGGGTTGTTGCTTCGGCGATGGCGTCCGCTAAATTAACAAGGTCGTCGAGGCTTGCTGTTGTTTGCGTCGCTAAGATTGCCTGGTTCGCGGGCGGTAAACGTCCCAACCAAAGCGGGCGAAGCACGTCATCCGGCACCACTGTTCCCGCCAAAGCACGTAAATGTTGCAGAAATTGTGATGACTTACGGTCACCGATTTCCTCGTGCTCCAGTAAACGACGCACTTTAGTTTCCTGCAATTCGCTCAATCGCTTAATAAGCTCACTTTTGAGTCGGTTGTATTTATCGGTTTGTGGAGGGCGCGTTAAAATGTCTCGCACTTCCGTCGCGAATTTTTGTTCCAAGTGGCCCGCTACATAACCGAACTTCGTATCGTCACCTGTGATTCCGGCGAGCAGAAATTGTTGTTCGATTTGGGCAAACCACATTTCTGGATCATTGGCCGAAAACGGTGGCAGACGGATCGCTACGCGGTCGAGGGCTGGATATGCATACACGGGAGTTCCTGGAACCGTGAACAAAGACGTCGGCGTCGAACTCGCAGCTGCAGTAGCCGTCGTCGTAGAGAACGTGGGGATACCCGTCGTAGTGGTTTTGTAGTTGTGGCCATTGTACGATCGCTTGCTTGACACAAAAAAAAATACACACACAGAACTTCGCTTCACGCGCGCTTTTTTAGTAGTTATTCTCAGATATCACGTCGGGTTCACCAATTTGTGGGTTATTACACAATTAGAACGTATTAAAACCAAGCGGATTCTATTTGGTACGGAATTTATTTATATTTATTTTTCGTCTCCATGGTATGTGGCAGCTACCCGCTACGATCATTTTCGTTTTGCCCGTTGTAGTCGCTAGTCGCTACACCATATTTATAAAATGTCAGTTTTAGATCACTTATGACTCGTTTACACTAATTTTTGCTTTAAATCACAATATGATGTTTTTCAACTAGACATAGTAGGTTTTGGAAGAAAAAAACAGGTAATATTAGAGACATAGTAGGTTTTGTTTATTACATTTTGGGAATACAAGTAGATAAACAAAGAAATTAAACATATTGTATTAAAAGAAAAGAATAAAAGTAATATTAATTGAATAATACATCAAATATTTATTAAAACTAAAAAATGGGTTACTCGGCTTCAAACGGTAGGTTGTCATAAAAGAGATGGTAGTCTGCAGGTATGACTTGCTTCAATTGTTGCAGTTGGTCATATTTACTTTTTTTTATTGGTAATTGATTTTGATACAGTGGTATTATAGTACCAACCTCTTGACTTTTCCTGCTTGATCTCTTTTCTAATACCATCCAGCCATCGTCACAATTTAATTTGTAGTATAGTTTTCCAATAGGTCTATATTGTATGGCACATAGATCATTAACAGTAGGATCTCCTGTTTTATAGCCAAGGCGAATGGAAGAGTGGTACATTAGTGCTGAAAAATTCTTAAATTCTCTATGGTTTAAGTATTTAACCTGATATGTCTGTGGATTTAAACGAGTCGATTTGCAAGCAGCAATGTATCCGGCAGGTGAATAGATTTCTTTATTTCGGATTTTTCGTTCAATTGTGGAGTGCATGCTATCGCATTCCATCTGGGTGTGGCCACTTTCCAAGTACTTCTGAGTAATAATTATACTTTTGTTTATTGATAGATGTAGAAGTGCGTTTGACAAAGTAGCGTTTCTATTTTGGGCAGTGCATCCATCACTATATAAAATGATTTCTTCACTTTCTGACAAATTGCAGTCTATGAAATTGTACAAAATGGATGCAAATGCATTTGAAGTGACTTTCCCTTCAGCTTCATGCCACAAGAAGCAGTAAGCATCTTTCGATATCAAATTATACACGGTAAAATTATGAACAACTAGTTTCTTTTTGAAATAAATTTTTGGGGCTTTAAGTGTTTGACACAGTAATATTGATTGGAGATCCATTGTAAAAACGCATGGAGCGTTGCTTTTATCTGCAGATTTTTCATCACGCGCTCTATTTTTCTTGACAATGTGTTGATTATGTACCTGCTCATCTACGTTTCCAGCTTTAAATGAAACGCAGAGATCACACTGATCTTTTTTATGAGAATATAGACCTAAATTGTTTAGAGAAAACTCCTCGTGGAAGGTCTTGATAGATAGAGATTTAACGTTCTTTTCTTTAAAGTATTTAACATACTCTCTGTATAGTGTAGCTTTACTTTGCCAAATAGGCTCCAAATATTTCTTGCTCGATGAAGCTCGACAATAGTGAGATTCCATTTGCGGTAATTTCATTAAAAAAATCCCTTAAAACGATTCTCTCTGCCTCATGTCTTGAGTTGATTCTGTTTGTATGAGGTAAATCTACCGGGCATTCTATATTATTATCCTTGTTCAAAGTAGCCCAATTGTGCAAAGACCAAGTTCCTACGCATAAAGTATTAGTAAACATAACCTGGCACACTCTTACACGAACGCCAGTCTTCTTTAAATGGCATGTAAACGTATTAGAACGCCGTGAAGTTTCATTTATTTGGTTTTTAAAATGTTTTGGGACTACACTATCTACAAGGCTTGCTACGTAAACTCTTTTTTGAGACCAGTTCATATTCTTCCAGAAGTTATGAAAAATTTGTTGTCTGTCTTCTTCTGTGATTTTTCTGACTGTTTACAATTACAGAAAGGTTTCATTTTACGATGTAGTTTCTCTTTGTCAATCGCCCATTTTCCTTCTTCAGTTTTCCTAAACCCATCATATTTTGCACCCTTTTCACGTTTAATCCTATTTTTTTGTCTTTTCCAATTCTTTGTATCAGGTTTTCGTTTCCTATTCCTTTTTACGTATTCACGTATTCCAATATCTTCACCTTCGTTGTCATCCACCATTTTATTTTCACTTTCATTTGGTATGTAATATTGGTCACTTTCACATCGCTCTAGGTCCTCCGGCATATTTGTATTATTCTCCTCGTGAATTTCCAAGTTGGTCGCAACTGCAGTCCCTGAAGTACTATCCTCAGCAATGATATTATTTTGTGAAAATGGGTCAGTAACACGTGATAAGCTTTTTCTATCTCATTCTGAAGTTCACAATTTTCACTTTCAGTTCATCGTTCTCCATTAACACCTGATAAGCTTTTTCTATCTCATTCTGAAGTTCACAATTTCCACTTTCAGTTTAATTTGTAATTATTGTTAGAGTATTATCGGCAATGTTTACCTTATTGATTTCCGAACATGAGGTGGATATACTAATGTTCATTCTTGTGGAAGCTGCATCATTACTGTCATTATCATTTACATTTCCAGCTAAAGATATAATATACTTATTTCTGGCCATACCCCGGTACATCTAAAAAAGAACAATTTACTCGGCTCTATTAATTTTTGGTGTTTTAAATAATGTTACTTAGTTTATATAATATTATAAAATGCGAATATCAGTTATTTGTGTACCGATGCAAATAATAAACTGCAGTACCACAGTGTATCTAATAGATTTGATATTATATCAAGCGATTCAATAACTTGTTTATTCACAAGAAGAAAGTTTATTTTCTTGAAGTAAATAAACGATCTGAACTCACGTGGTTGTACAATATTTTATTCGATTTGAAAAAAAAATATTAGCTATTCAAAGTTACCATCGTAAAATGATTTCGATTTGTATATACCTATAACAGGGAGAGGAGTGAATTAAAACTCCCTTATTACCTAAGAGTGACTTAATTTCATCCTGGTTTCTGATTGTGTATTACCTATCAATATTAAGCAGTTGCTATGAGTAGGTTAAAAATAACAAGTAGCGTACAGTAACTTTTAATAATTGTTTATATCAAAACCTTGTAAGTCTATTTTGTACGTAAGAGCAATGATGTTGAGTAGGAAATATTATGGTAAATCAAAACCTCCTAAGTCTGTTACTTACAAATTTGAGTCTACTCAATAATGAATCCAACAGTAAACTACATAACATTAATTCTGAACTGCTAACCTTTTGTTCTAATGATTTAATCACTTTTCTTTAATCTTTGATAGTTTTTTACGTAGTAACCAGCTAACAAGCACAAGCACAGACAGTCTAAACAATGGTGAAATACCGAATAGTAGACTTAGAAGATTTTGAGTAATGTGACATTCTGTAATGACCAAGGCCCTCTGATTTAATATTGCATATAAGGCTTTACTGCTTCATTTAGCCAAGACGCAATTAGCAAGGACGCAGGCGCCATTTCACGTGAACTATACATTTGTCACAAATGCATAGTTCACGTCAAATGGCGCCTGCGTCCTTGCTAATTGCGTCTTGGCTAAATGAAGCGGTAAGGCCTTAAGGTGCGTACTGACTTGCAACAAAACACTCCGAACGAACAGAACGAACCGCGCGCGCACGAAAGAATTCGCCTAGTGAGTACGTGTTTTAACTCCACGCCGAACGCGCAAAACATTTTCCGAGTCTTGTCGGTAAATAACAAATGCACAAAAGAAATGTTTGTTCGGTTCGGCCGTAGTGAGTACGTGTTTGCACTGTTCGTCCTGTTCGTCGCGTCCGTTGCAGCAGCAAGGTGTTATTAAAATATTTTAAATATGTAACTAAGTACTTCAGAGTTTCTTATTTTAAACCATTTAATAATTATTTGGTATAAATGGAGTGGAGTCGTGATACTTCCATGTTATTAATAGACCAATTTGAAAAATTTCCCGAGCTATGGAATCCGAAACATGGTTCTTATTATAATAAAATAAAAAAACATGACGCTTTTGGGGTGTCCTAGCGGATTGGTTAGTAACTCAAAATCTTCCGCTGACATTCTTGTAAAGTTTTTGATATGTATCGAGTCTAAATCATTTAAAACCGATACATTACTCCGCGTTGCAAATAATTTTCTAATCCACATTCTCTTTCCCCGCTTTTTCCGGTTTTCATTTTCAAATAATCAGGCGGTAAAAACGAAAAATGCAGCAGCGGCTATAACCCCGTTGTCCATTTTCAGACTGGAGTTTATCTGGGAACAGGCCGAACACAACGTGCACTTGAAACATCGCGAACATTTGCACAAAATGTTTGTTCTGTATGTTCGTGCGCGCGCGGTTCGTTCTGTTTGTTCGTAGTGTTTTGTTGCAAGTCAGTACGCACCTTTATATGCAATATTAATTCAGCGGGCCTTGGTAATGACATAGAAGGTTTTATAATCTGCCGCTACGTGCCGCTGTATGTTTTCAAGACTTGGGAGCTTTTGTAGGATGATAAAATGTAGTATTGGAAACTCATTTTTATCAAAACCTCATAAGTAGTGAAAATCAGACTTAGGAGGTTTTGAAAGTAAGCCGACGATATGTTATGTTAGTTGATTCAGACTTTTAATGATAATCCCTCTCGCAGAGCTAAGTAAAACATTCGTAGCGTAGCTGGGTCAAAGACTCTACCCTCATTGGTTATTAACTTCTATTATATTATACAGCCCTAACTCACTACGTTACAATATACATACTGTAGGATAAACGCCTTAACTTTATAAGAATGTCTCCGATAACATGTATATCTATATCACTCTTTTTTACTATTAACACCAGCATATTCACTTTTGACCAGATAATAAAGTCACACACAGGCACATTAAATATTATCATTGAAGTAGCCACTTGATAAAGATAAGGATGATTTGGTTTTAATTTTACAACACCGTTTATCTGTTCTAAACAAAAACTGCTTTTCTGTCGGGGTGTCAAAACTGCAGCAAAATTATTTGGATCTGCATTGCGAAGAGTAACAGGGCATTTAATTTCAAGAGTTCTTTGAAGCTTATTATTTTTCATTACCAGCCCGTCAATACTACAAGCTCAATGTGGATATTCTTTGTTAACACACAAACCTACTTCTAACAATGTTTCGCCATTATTGAAATAATCAGTAACATATTTATTTCGTGCAATCGGTTCGTTGCTAATTCCATATTTGAAATTGGGTAAACAGTAGTTTGGGGTTAAATTCCACAAATATTTTTCAAATAATTTGATTTTGCCGAAGTAGTTGTTAAAGAGCTGGCAATTTTTGTGGTCGATGCGGTAAAAAAGTACCGTCTCCACTTGTGCCATTCTTGGGACCCCTCAATTTCTGCCCCTTTTATAACAAAAATTTTTTCATTGTAAGTGTTCACGTATTCCTGCATGTTATTTTTTAAATTCAGGACTTTTTCTGCAAGAATTTCCATGTCTGCCGTATCAACATCGAAATCCTGATATTTTAATGGTAGTCAAGTTTCAAACATTGTTGATACATTTCTGAACGTCACATACAAAATCATTTATATTAATTTTCCGTGTGTTACTACTAAGCCTTGGATCAAATACAGCCCTTTGAAATGGTTGAAACCGTGCAGTTGGATAATGTTTTGAAGCTACAGGTCCTGGATTTTTTAATTTTGCACCTAGTCTCACTGTCGCAATTTACTTGTAGAAGATAGTCTATCATGGCCATGGTCTTCTGTAAATTTTGCTAGAAACAACAGCACAGCACTAACGTGGCTACATTTACCAAGAGCGGATTGCTTGCATTCACATTTGCCAGAAATTACAGCTCCAGATAAGCGATTTAAAATGACTTTGGCAAAATACACTGTGTCTTTTCTAAACGAAGAAAAGCATTCTGCTTTTAAATAATAATTTTTTTCACTTATGGCATCATGAACATCATGGATGTAATCACTACCTACATCCTGATTACCTCTTCTAAAAGGTTTTTCAGTAACATTAGCATCGTCACACATTTCATATTCTTCGCTTTCAAATTGCGATCCAACAATATAAGTATACAGGGTGCCCGAAAATTATGGAATATTCTATATATCTCGGTAAATATTTATTTTATCAAAAAATTACTCTACCATCTTACTTACATTTTGTTTTTTTTTACATTAGCACAGCCCACTTCGGTGCATAAAAATGTAATTAAATTGTTACTTTTGTGAAAAGTATTTAATATCTCTAAAACTACGGGGTTTGGGTATAGGACATCTAAATAATAAATTAAAGAGGACAAAAAAAAGCTGTTGATTCGCGAAATAAAACAGTGGTGGTTCCATTTGAAAAAATGAGTTATGTCACTTTGAAGTTTGGAGAGTTTGGCATTTTCTTTTGTAACATCCTGTATCAACTGAATCCCATTTTCCCATATCAAAATGTTGCTCTTTAACCGGACTACAATTATTGCTAACATTTATCCCTCTACTTCAAAAATCAAGGTCGCTTATGATTTTTTAAACTGAAGTCTGTTAATTAATAAGTTGGCAACACTGGCACAAAATACAAAAGTGTATAGACAGTTATATAGAGGTTAAAAAATGACATCTGAAGACTCGAAAAGTTACAGGGTGTTGCATTTAAAAAAATATATGTTTTTATTATAGCGCAAAAGTGGAACACTCTGTATTATTGAAAAATAATTTCGCGACGTAGACCTCTTCGCACCAATAATTTTATGTTTTAAACTTTTACTTTCCATACTTGCAACGCATGTATAGGAAAGTATTGGAATCGTGCAAAAATTCAAAATCGTAAAAATTCGAAAAAAACACGTTTTAGGGTCCAGGCATCCTAAATATGTGTTTTTTGAAAAATGTCTGTGGGTGGGTGGGTGGGTGGGTGGGTGCGTGCGTTATCGTCATATCTCGAAAACTACTGGGCCGATTTTCATCAAATTTGGTATGCGGGCCTATAATTACAGTACATCTATAAAATAAGCTTTTCAAAAAAATCCGGAACCGGAAACGGAAGTTAGCCATGTTTTTTTGGGCGCAGATTTTTCCTTGAAAAAAATTTCAAAATTTTACTTAGGAAATCAATACAGAATTTGAAAAGAAATCGAATAATTTTTTCCCGAAGTTTCTATGTCAAAAATTGCGCCCGCGGCAAATTTTTGAAAAGCGCAACTTTAAGGCCGATTTTACCAAAAATGCAGCAACATATTTTTATAAATCTAACGCCAAATTGTACCTCTAGCTCGGCTGATTAGAACTAGCTGAAAAAAAAATTCAAAATTTCAAAAATAAAAAGTCCGGACAGTTTGGGAAATTTTCAAATTTTCAAAAAAACTTTTCTCGGAAACAACACACACGATTTTTTTTAAATGTTCTGGGTCGATAGTAAATCAAGATGCCTTTCAAATAGCGTTGATCGCATCCCCAAAATTTTTCCCTAACGCCTTTTATGACCATTTGAAGTTTTGGACTTTAACATTTTTTTTTTCAAAAACGCATCGACATATTTTTATAAATCTAACGCCAAATTGTACCCCTACCTCTACTGATTATAATTAGCTGAAAAAATTTTTCAAAATTTCAAAAAAAAATTTCTCGGAAACGGCACATTCCAAAGAAAGAAGATAAATATCAGGGCAGGAGTCACCGTTTTAACGACGGCGGTATTTTGGTCCAGCGGTAAGAGACCAAGCTCCCACCCGCATACGGTTGGAGGTTCGAATCTGCGTGACTACAATATATATTTTTTTGTTTATATTACCCACTTTTTCAAAAAAATATTATCTTACTCTGCTCATTTATGTTGAAAATACAAATTATTTATTATAAAAGCATTATTACATATTATATAGGATTATTATTAAATAACTTGTCGGGACTTTTTCGTTGCAAAGTCTTTAATTATGTCATCAAATTACTGTAATATTTTGGCTATTGTAGGTGTTGCTGGATCCTAATTTAGGATTTAAAATTAACTATCCTTCCCTAAAAGAGTTACCGATTTCTAGCTTTTTTAATTATTACTTTTTTATGAATGACTGTGGCGTTATCGTCATATCTCGAAAACTACTGGGCCGATTTTCATCAAATTTGGTATGCGGGCATTTTGATTGTTAGACATTGAAAGCACCGGTTCTCGTCTGATCACCAAAGTTAAGCAATGTCGGGCGCGGTCAGTACTTGCCGTTCTCCTTTTTTCCCTTTTATACTGTTCTCGGAAACGACACACACGATTTTTTTTAATGTTCTGGGTCGATAGTAGATCAAGATGCCTTTCAAATAGCGTTGATCGCATCCCCAAAATATAAAACGCAAAAAGAGTTCCGAAAGTCGAATACAATATTTATTGCAATATTTGCAATTTTTTTTCTTTTTACTTTTTGTTGTTGTTTTTGTAGACAGTGTTATCGCTGTTTTATGTTAATCTGTGTTTATTCGTGCATGTTGATTTTTAATTTACGTTGTTTTCGATAAAATTAAAACGAGCGGCAACGATGTTCGAAAAGCGACAATAATGTTTAGATATCGTTGTTGCTGTGAATACGTAGAAAATTTAAATTAACCGCTCTTTGTAATATTAGGTTTTTGATTGCGCTATTCTTTGCACGAATTAAAAACTAATATAGTTTTTTTTTTTAAGGAATTTACGTAACAAATTTAGGTATATGTTGTAAAGATTTTTCGGAGTTCTAAAAATGACCTTTTTTATGATCACAACAAAAATTTTAAAATAAATTCTTATAAACGAATTTTTTAAATTAAGTACATTAATAATTAATGGGTGCATATTTTAAAACGGAAATGATTGCAGGATCTACATTAATTTCAACAAATTCACCCTGTAAAATTTTTGAAACTATGAAGAATTTTCAAACCTTCATTTTGTATTTAGAACAGCATTGAGTTTTGGTTTAATGATATTTTCAATTTTTCCAGTAACTTTGTCAATCGCATATTTACACAGATGCCTTCCAAGAACAAGTAAAATATTGTTGACAACTATTCAGGGATTAAGAAGCGAACACCCCAGAAAAAATTGTAGATATTTAATGCAACAAACGAATACACAATAAAAGCATTATACACATAAACCAGCATTTCGGAAAATCCCCTAATCCGCTTGAAATTTTTCTGAGTAAGTTAGTGAAGGTAACAATGCGAAGGAATTTCCTAAATTTCTAGGCTTTCCTACCTGGGGGATTCTTTTTAAAGTTTTATTATTTTAAAAACACCCCAAATCCGGAATTTGGTAAAAACATTTGTTGTTAGTTGAGTAATACGTATTTTACGTGATACTCTGACAGGAATAAAAAATAAATCATAAACGTATTCATATTTATTTACACTATATTACAATAATTATAAATTTTCCTCCCCTTCCTTCCACGTAATGGACCTCTCGAGCTGAAATTAAAAACAAGAGAAAATATTAAACATTTTAATTTCAATATTTGCTTAGTTATATTCTAATATGCCGAGGAATCTTTTGTATTTGGTATCGCTGGTTTTGTATTTCTATTTCACTACAGATATGAAAAATAAAGTCTGTTAGCATTTATTTTATTGAAAAAGCAAAAAGTAAAAATATTATTTGAATAAGTACTTTAGAATTACAAAACATCTCAAACCCGGGATTTGGTAAAAAAAATTATTGTTAGTTGAACAAGACGTGATACTCAGACAGAACTAAAAAGTAAAAATAAATCATAATCATATTAATTTATTAACAATAATTTAAAAGATTTCGACAGAAGATTGATATTATGTTGTTTAGCTGATTAACAAATAATTTTCATATTTATGACGTTTTTGTAAGGGAAATGATAGATTTTAAAGAAATTATTTAAATTGAGAAAACTTAATATAAATTGGTTTAAAATAAAAATATTAAAAGTTGCAATTTAGGGTTACTTGTGATAGCGTTCCAGTTCTACAGATTTAGAACTAATCAAAATTTGAAATCGTTTCGATAAGAAATAAGCAAAATACAGGATGTTCTAAGTAAGTGGAACCAGTTTTATGATAGTTATATATACATCTTACCAATTCTACTGCCTCGCACAGCGTTCTGTCCTCTCCTTCTTCTTTTTTACGAGCTAGGGCCTGCTCACGCATTGCCCTAGCTCGAATTAATCTCTGCTGCCTTTGGTAAACGTACCTGCGGCAATTGATGCCGCACCTCGAGCAGTATACGGCCTTCTCTAAAAATTAAATTAAACCACATAATTAGCACGTAAAGTTTGGAATTATTGTCTATTCTGAGGTTTGGAAACATGATAATGTCTCGAAACTGCGTACAGTTATGTACAACAAACAATGGGACAATTTCATTTTGTTTAATCGCTGATAGAATTATTATAAATTATTTGTATAAATCAGACTACAACTGCTTTATTTTAAATGAAATTATGCCACTATTAAAAATTATCACACAGTTTAACAATTTTTTAAAATATTTATAATAGCGCTGCTTTGCTTTTTTTTATCATAAATATAGAACTTGTCCCATTTTATATGCACAGAACTGTAAGTGCGCCTACATGTGCCTAACAACTATTTATATCAGAATTTTTAAACTTACCATGCAAAAGGTTCCCGCAATTGGGGTGCGGACACCTATTACTGCTCACTTGGGCTTGCGCAGAAGTTCCACATTTGTGGCAGTAACGTGCTTTCTGAAATTTAATTTTGATACTTTTCATACTTTTAACGCATGTAAGGGAAGTATTGGAATCGTGCAAAAATTAAAAATCGAAAAAAACAAGTTGTAAGGATCCTAAATACAGGGTGTTTCATTAATAATTGTACATACGCTAACTGGAGAATCCCTGGCCCATAATATGAAGATTTAACCTGTAACACTTAAATAAAATGTGCCTCCTTACTGAGATACAGGGTGTTTTATTTCAAATTCTTAAAGTACATAAGTTTTTATTTAATTATCAGATCTCCTACAAAAAGTTAACTGTAAAACTTATTTCACGTAACCCATGCAATTTTATGAGTGAAAATTCCGAAATGATCAATACGAATATGAACAATAAATTAAACATTCAAATCAGAATATTGTGCAGCCGTATCTTTGTCTTTAATTATCTCGAAAAATAATTACTTTATCGTTATGGAGTAAGAGTACATTATTTTCGTAAAAAATGACCAAAAATTCTAGAATCATACTAAAATTACGATTACACCAGTGGCGTAGAATTTAGAGGGGGAAATTACTCCTCTAACCCAGCCGTACGCCTCTGGTAATAGCGAGAAACTATCTTTTACCTTGGTTTAATGTTTCCTAAAGTACCTAAACTTTCTGCCAAATATGATAATGAAATATTAAACAGTATCAAAATAATAGTCAAAAATTACTTTAAAAATGTGAAATAAAACACCCTGTATCTCAGTAAGAAGGCACATTTTATCTAAGTGTTATAGGTTAAATCTTCATATTTTGGGCCAGGGATTCTCCTGTTGGCGTATGTACAATTATTAATGAAACACCCTGTATATGTGGTTTTTGAATAGAAAAATTTAAAACGAATCGAACCGTTTTTGCCGAGGTTTCTATCTCTTCTTTTTAGAATATTTAATTTAGATATTTTTAAAATGATTAATACGTAATGTACCTTAAAACCAATTGACATAAAACCGATTGTACACAAATAATACAAAAAAACCCGGTGTGTAAATTAAGACTGGTAATTTTTGTAACACAATATTCGGGCGGTACTAACAAAATAGGAATTATTATGCTAAATCAGACCGAATAGAACCAATTAAAATAAAGATTTGTTTATAAGGTTCTAATATTTTGGGATATACATTATAATTTTTCGTCTTTTTGGAACATTAACGTAGTTCTAAAAAAAAGGGTCTGCAGATCTATAAGGTTGTTTGTATAGTATATTAGAATAAGTTAAATAATAACGGGGTTATTAAAGCGTTTGAACTTCCCCTAGGCCAACGTGGATATTATATTTTGTACATCGATTGGTAATTATAAACAAATAAAGAAGATGTACTTACGGAATCCATTATTTCGTTGTTACGGTCGCTGCAGTTTTCTAAACACTAAACTTGTTGCAAATGTTGGTAAATTTTTAAATCTCCTACTTTTTTTTTTTCAAACTAAGGGCGTTTTCAAACCTTCAGAACAAGGGCGGTCATAAAGGTGCATTCAGACTCAGAAATTTTGTCCGAAAAGTTGACGGAGAATTTTAAACGAACCAATCAGGAGGTGTGTAGAATTTGAATCCTATGAAGCGGTAAATTCTACACACCTCCTAATTGGTTCGTTTAAATTTCTCCGTCAACTTTCCGGACAAAATTTGAGTCTGAATGCACCTTAAGGGTCATAAATGGTAACCGATTTGCTGCAAAACAATGTAACACATGCATAACGAATTCTCTTTGTCTCGCGTTTAACTTCTGCATTATCTGAAAAATGTTGTCGTTTGAAATTCGAGGTGGGCAATTGAACCGATTTAATTTTTGCTCCCTTACAACTTCCGTTCCACCTTGTTGCAAAATGTCAATTTTTTCACTAGGTGATAATTCGGTTTTACAAAAACTGTCAATTTCTTCCTCTTCCATATCTAAAATGTCATTTTGCACGGTTTCTAATGCCTTTTCTAAAACGTCGTCGCCAACAATCAAAAATTTTTTCCGATTTTCTTCAATTACTAAAGAATTTTCCAGAAATTTTAATTCGGTATTACAATTTTCTACCTCACTATATTCAGGGAGCGGTTCTAAAATCTTTGTCGACGGCATTACAAAAGTGGGAAAATTAAACCTACATTTAAATTTATTTCTCTTGCCTTTATTGCACGTATGTGTGTGTTTATGTTTTTGTAGTAATATATACGGATCGTTTTCTGTAAATTCACAAGTAATGAACGTATGAAGTTAATGCACGTGTCTAAACTTTCAGGTCTTTCGGGCTCATATTGGGGAGCATTTGTGAACCAGAATAGAATGTGTTCATATGGTGATCCCCGCATTTGAAACTCAACCCGTTCGTAACTGTCTTCTATTACATATTCGCAAAAAGGACCGTCCTTGCTTTTTAAATAGGCCATCATTTTCGACATTTTAAAATCAAAATATCGCGCACACGTTACGGGATTGTTTCTAATTAAATCTTGTTTTTCATAATCATACTGTGGCAGCAAAGCAAATATTGACATGTTTTCAGAAAGAAGTAATAAAATAGCAAATTTATTATACCGAACACGATAGTTAGGCACTCGAAATGGGAACCATATGTTTGTTTATGTAGAAAATTCCTAGAACCTAGAGGTTGTGCCGTTCTGGACAGGATACAGCATTGAGCCGATAGGCGGCTACCCGCCGAGCTAGTAAATTCAAAAGGGAAGAAGGTCGTAATTGCCACTTGTTACTTTTTTTTGTTCCAACTAGGAAATATTAAATAAATGAACATATTAGGATTCTTTGGTGTCTCAGTCTTAGCCTGTTCCTCGTTTTATGTGCTTGTAGCTTGTATAAACGGTGGTAATCGGTATTCGGCATTTGAAAATTTCTTAATTATAATACAGGTAGGTGTCCGCAGTTCTTGTTTGTCCATTTTCGAACTTTATAAATCATATCATTCTTTTTGAGGTAAGTAACAATCACAATTAATAATAAGTAAGAAATAATTACTGTCGTCCTGTAATGAATCACGAATGAATGGAAATTATAAAAATGTGTATTCTTTTTTTGTCCTCCCCGTTTTAATATTAATTGCAAAAATTACATTATCTCCTAACTAGTATTTTTAATTTGTTTGGTGGTGGTAAATTTTATTTTTGATCCTAGTACTTTAGAATTAGTAATAACTTGTAGTTTAGCAAATCATTCATTTGGTTTCTAGGTTTTAGTAAAACTATTAACTTTAGTGGTGGTAAATTTTATTTTTGATAGTAGTTTAGAATTAGTAATAACTTGTAGTTTTGCAAATGGTTCATTTAGTTTCTACGTTTTAGTAAAACTATTAACTTTTCATTTTAAATATGAAATCAAAACGATTAAACTTCAAGTCCGATATAGCAAAACCATTACTTATTAAGACTGGTAGCATCAATGAACGAAATAAAAATTTTGCGAATAGAAATCCAGTGACAAATTTCAATAACGCTATTGCGGCAGCTTGTTTTGCGTTCCATAAATCTCCAAGTTTGTGGACTACCAATGATGTTAATAATATTCTATATTTAGGTTATGATTTATCAAAGTCTTTGAGGGATATAGAGGCAGAGAATATCAATTTAAAAATTCAGAATAATATATTTAGTCTTATAAGAAACAGCGAATATAAGGGAGATTTCAATACTCATGTTGACATCTTGAAATTTTTTTTTCAAAATTACGAACAGGGGACCTTTACTTATAATAGCAAATCGATAGGTTTATTTAAAAAAAATTATAATAACATTGCTGAATATTGGATGTTTGATTCAGAAAGTAGTTCTTCTGTTACTGGAAAAAATATAAGTAATGGTGTTGCTATTGCTTGTTGTTATAATTCGTTAGAAGATTTGGCTAGTTTATTAAAATATAATTTTATAGAACGCTTAAAGGCAGTAGAACAATTTACGTTTACGCTTTCTCCATATACGATAACTAAAAACAATGTTGAAAGAAAACGCACGGCAATGGTCAATACTAATATGTTGAATAAAAAGAAAACTCAACAAAAAAGAATGCAACGTTTAAGACAAAATTCAGAATACCGCGGAAAAGAGTTAGTTGTAACGAAAGGAAGGATGAAACGTTTAAGACAAAATTCAGAATACCGCGGAAAAGAGTTAGTTGTAACGAAAGGAAGGATGAAACGTTTAAGACAGAATTTAGAATATCGCGGAAAAGAGTTAGTTGTTAGGAAAATAGGTATGAAACGTTTAAGACAGAATTTAGAATATCGCGGAAAAGAGTTAGTTGTTAGGAAAATAGGTATGAAACGTTTAAGACAGAATTTAGAATATCGCGGAAAAGAGTTAGTTGTTAGGAAAATAGGTATGAAACGTTTAAGACAGAATTTAGAATATCGCGGGAAAAGAGTTAGTTGTTAGGAAAATAGGTATGAAACGTTTAAGACAGAATTTAGAATATCGCGGAAAAGAGTTAGTTAACAGGAAGGTAGGAATGCAAAATTTAAGACACAACGTAATATATGCAAACAAGGAAAGGTTAGCTAGAAGGGAATCAATGCGCACATTAAGAAATAACGACGAAAATTTTAAGTCGTGTGAAAGACAACGTGATACTGAAAGTAAAAGAACAAAGCGTGAAAATGATATGTTGCGATTTAGGGATCAATATTATAACAATTTATTGAAGGACAACACTAGTGCGGCTAAACTAAAATTAGAATTTATTAAATCGCGAAAATTAACTACAAATTTCATTTGTTGTTGTTGTGAGGGATTATTTTTTGAACATTCTGTTGTCAATTTTGACATTGCGAAATTAGAACAATTCAGTGCCTATCCCCAAGACGTTTTAATTAGGTTAATTGTTAATTATGATTCTTCTAAGATTTGTAGAACGTGTAATAAACACATAGGTAAAGCAAAAATTCCACCGTTAGCGACAAGTAATGATTTAAAGTTCGTAGAATTGCCACAATGTCTTAAAAATTTATCCCCGTTAGAAGAAAGAATGACAGCACCGTATATAAATTTTATGCAGATTCGAAGTTTAAAGCCTTTTGCTTTAAATCCTCAGTTAGGTCTTAAAGGTAGCGTTGTTAATATGCCCGTAGAGGTTTCTGATATGTTACAAGTCCTTCCTAGAACTTTCGATAATATGGCTACTGTTCAAGTTAAATTAAAAAGGCACGTTGAGCATAAATCAAACTACATGTACGAAACTATTCGACCGGCTATAGTTTGTGACGCGTTGTATTATTTAAAGGATACTCCCCTATATAAAAAGAATAATATTCAGGTAGACGCGGATTTTTTTTGTCGTTACGATAAGCAGTATAACGAAAATGTAAATTTTATTGTAGATAATGCCGATTTAACTGAAAATAGTAATGTTGAGCGGACGGTAAGCGATGATGTAGAGGGTGGTTCTGAAAATGAACAACTAGAACATTTTTCGGACGACGAATTTGAAAATGACGAAGTTTTATTAATTGATCGTAATCAGGAAATTGCCAATAACGTTCAAATTATAGCACCCGGTCAAGGCAAACATGTGTTACATTGTTTTGCAGCAAATCGGTTACCATTTAGAATATTTTTAAGCGGATCAGCGGGCGTCGGTAAAAGTACCGTAATAAACGCGATTTATCATTTAATAACGAATTATTTTGACAATTCACCAGGGTCAAAAAAAGGAGAACTGTTTGTATTATTGTGTGCTCCATCTGGTAAAGCCGCGTTTTTAATAAACGGTTTAACCTTACATACCGCTTTCGCATTGCCGGTAAATCAATTTGGTGGACAAATATCAGATCTGTCTAATGATTTGGCCAACACGATTAGGGAAAAATTATTTAATTTAAAATTGCTCGTAATAGATGAAGTGTCTATGGTTGGTAGTCGGTTAATATCGCGAGTAGATACTAGGCTTCGACAAATTATGGGTAATAATCGTTCGTTCGGAGGGATATCGGTATTAATGGTGGGGGATTTAAATCAATTACCTCCCGTAATGGATAGTCCAATTTTTTGTTTTCCAAAAAACAACAGTTTAAATATATTTCACGCGGATAGGAACCCATTGTGGGATGAATTTTTTTATTACGAATTAAAAGAAATAATGCGTCAACGTGACGAAATTAAATTTATAACTTGTTTAAATAACTTGGCGGCGGGCACCATGAATCATAACGACATCGATTTATTAAAATCTCGGCAAAAAGCGGAAATTGAAGTTCCGGAAAGTGCAATTAGGCTTTACGCAGACAACGCTAGTGTGGATGCTTATAACGATCAACGCATAAGTAATACACCCGGCGATGAATATATTTCTCTCGCAGGGGATACAATTTTAGGAAAAGTTTCGGATTTTACAAAAAATAAAGTATTAGGTGCTTTAAAGAAGAAAAAGCTTTCAGATTTAGGGGGATTACCAACAAAATTACGAATTAAATTGGGAATTAAGTACATGGTCACTTGCAATATCGATATCGAAGATGGTTTAGTAAACGGATCCTGTGGAGTATTGAGGAGCATTTCTTTCGAACCGAATTCCAGTTCCCCACTAAAATTATGGCTAGATTTTCACTGCGAAACCGTAGGTCGTAAAGCGCGCTTATCTTTAGCTAATTTAATGGACTCTGAAGGTATCGATTCAGAATTGACACCTATATCGAAAAATTCATATCCTTTAAGCGTTTCTAAAAATTTACAATATCAGATTATACGACGGCAGTTTCCTATAACGCCAGCAGAAGCAATAACTATACATAAAAGTCAGGGTCAAACATATGAAGAAATATGTATTAATTTCACAAGATCTCAAAGGATTACTAGACAAATGATGTATGTGGCATTAAGCAGGGTTAAAACGCTTTCTGGACTTTACATCTTGGGCGAGTTTAAATGTCCAAGACCACCTAAAGATGATGACCGTACTTTAAATGAAATATTTAGATTAAAACGGGAAAAACCTTTGACGTTTTACTATAACCTTTTAACGGACGAGAATTATTTAAAAATTGTGTACCATAATATTAGATCTCTTCAAAAACACTTTTTAAACATTACTGCTGATAAATGGTATTTAAAAGCCGATATGTTAATTTTTTCCGAAACACTTACAAAATTACATAATTCAGTAGAAATTCCAGGTTACAAAGTCATTTTTAATTCGGGGAGTGTGAATACTCGTGGAGTTACGTGCTTTATCAAAGAAAACGTTGTTTACTGTAACGTACATCATGCCTTAATATTTTTAGGAAAAGCCCACGTCGACCTCTTTAGCGTAGAAGTTGACGATTTTCAAATAATAAGTGGTTATAAGTCGCCATCAGCGACAAACGCAATGTTTGAAACCTGTTTTAATGAAATTATAACCAAAAATGTTCAATGTAAAAAGCAAACCATTTTACTAGGAGATTTTAATTTTGACATATTTAACCCTGATTGTAACTCATTTTTTCTTCAGCTTATGGCAAAATATAATCTAAAACGTATCTTACCCCATAGCGTATCTACAACTAATAATAATACCCAAATAGATGTAATATTTTCAAGCGAGTGTAATTTACTAGCAGGCGTTTATGAAAGCTATTTCTCAGATCACAAGCCAGTATATACAATGGGTTCAATATCAACCAGCCAACAAAAACCCACTTGTAGTGATGCTGAAATTTCATTTGTAACTTCGGTTTCAAACCACGTAAATAAAAAATATGTGGGTTTTATAAATAACGATGGCGTTTCTTGTTATGCAAATTCATCAATTCAATGTCTGATAGCTTTGGAAGATCTAAAAATATGTTTAAATCAGAATAACAGTTCTAGTAATCATTTAATCAATTCTTTAGTTCAAGTTGTAAATGCAGTAGACGCGTGTCATAATGAAATTTCTACATATAACATTAGGTCTGTTTTATCTGAAAAATGTGATGTTGATTTTAGTAGTAGAGTAGAACAAGATGCACATGAATTTTTGGTAAAGTTATTGTATCAGTTAGAGCAAGAAAATATTGACGCGGCTTCACTTTTTTGTTACGAACGAACGTTAGTTAAAAAATGTTTTTACTGTGAATATGCCCAAGAAGAGTCAAGTTACGAGAATAGTTATTTTATACGTTTTCGAAACAACGAACCTTTAGACTTTTCCAAATTAGCATGTTGGGATGAAACTGACATCGCATGTCCAGTTTGTGCCGCATCAAATTTATTAGAACGATACGTTATTTCATATGTAAATAAATATATAATTACAGTTTTATGTAGATTTGGCATAAATTCAAAATTAAATAACGTAGCAACAAATTTTAACGAAAATTGTGTTTGTGTTGATGGTAACTATTTTAAAGTCAAAGCAGTAATTTTACATCATGGGGATTCACTTAGAACAGGTCACTATACTAGTTTAATAAATGATTGTGATAAGTGGATCCATTATAATGATTTGCAAACATCAGTGGATGTATTTCCTAAAAATTTAGAGAACGTATATTTGCTTCTGCTGGAAAGATGTGCAGTGTAAGAAAAATTTTCGTGTTTGCGGTATAGGTAGGAGTGTGATTACTGTTGGTAGACGAAAGTTTACTTTAAGTTTCCACACATTTGCGGTTTTAGAATATAAGAAGAATTTTCGTGTTTGCGGTATAGGTAGGAGTGTGATTACTAAGGTGCGGATTTCTAGCAATAATGCTTTTTGTCATAAACGGTAGCAACGTGAAAATACCTTCATATGAGCACAAATCATAGCAAAAGCAACGATATTTTGCAAACTTTTTTATGCTTTTTTTGCTTATTTCAAGATTTTACGCTTATAGGTAATTTCTATGCTTTTTTTCTGCTTATTTTATAATTATTAGGTTTTTCCTGGGTTTCTTTATGTTAATTTAGATAAAGCATTCTGATTGAAGAAGCTTTTCTTTCTTCAAAAATATTTTAACTGATTAAAGAAGAAATTTTACGGTTGTCAATTTAGAAAAACATTTAATTATTAGTTGTTATCGTAAGAAAGATTAAAATTATATCTAATTCAGAATAATTAACAGCTTAGTTACATAGATAATTAGTAGTATTTTTGTTTATAATAAATACTCGATAAATAATAGGTATTATGCTCGGTATTATGTACTTCTAAATGTTTTGTTTAAAAAATTATGTTTAACTTTTTTAAATAAAGGCATATTTTTTATGCTTATAATAAGGTTTTCGTACTATTTTTAGGCTTATTTCTTTGGTTTTTTAAGCTTTTTTAAGCGCTTTTTTCTAATTTTTTTGTGCTTATAAATCCGCACTCTAGTGATTACTGTTGGTAGACGAAAGATTACTTTAAGTTTCCACACATTTGCGGTTTTAGAATATAAGAAGAATTTTCGTGTTTGCGGTATAGGTAGGAGTGTGATTACTGTTGGTAGACGAAAATTTGCTTTAAGGGGAAGCGAGCCGTTCGAGGCGGGAGACTTTATGACACGAATACAGATAATACAAGTACATATGAAAAAGTTCTTGATATCCAAAAAACATTGTTTTATAATAAACTAGCAATATCCCGAAAATAAATTTACCTCGGTTCTAAGTAGGGATGTGGTTACTTTTGGTAGACGCAAAAGTTTATATTTAAGTTTCCACACATTCGCGATTTTAGAATGTACGTAGGGATGTGGTTCCTTTTGGTAGACGCAAGTTTATATTTAAGTTTCCACGCGTTCGCGGTTTTAGAATGTAACTAGAGTTGTACAAATTTCATTTTTCCTTTTCAATGTGAGAGTAACTGCTAAATTAATTGAAAAACTACTAAAATCTACCTTACAGAAACACCTAAAAATACAGGTAGCTGCAGTACAGTAACTACAAAGTAATACTATACTTGTATTACTACTAAATACATTGTTACTCTGTATTCAAATATCATGGGTACAATAGGGCTCAGAAATTTCAATAGTTCCAGGCGAAAACTTCCCATGCAAAATAAGAAGTTTAACGCGTCTAGCATAGTACCTCCTGTTGAAATTTTTACTCGTATCGATTATAAAATTTCATCAATTATTCAGTAAGGATACAAGTTAACATAACAACTAAGGTGATGTGGAAAACTATGCAAACTAAAAAAATTGCTTAATCAAAGAACTGTAAGCCTAGGGGTTCCCTACAACAATAGTTCCCAAAGCGTGTTCCGTGGAACCCTGGGGTTCCACGAAATAATTTTGGGGTTCCGCGAATCAGGTGCCATAATATTAGCAAAATAATGTATAACTATTTTATTTTGTACTTTGTATAAAATACAAGCATATTGTGGCACCACAAAAAAAAGTTATCTAGTTTTATACGACTTTGACAAACTATTGTTGGTATTTTTAACGGTATTTTTGAAACGACTTTTTGCTGTGGAGCCGAGAAAGCAAATTGATAATAAGTAGGTAATAATTTCGATTGTCTCAGAATATCTATACTTATATCTATACTTATATTTATATTTTATTTCATACTGCCTGGTAAATTCATTTTCCCGGCGCCATTTTGAGTCCGGAAAGTGAGCTATTACGGTATCAGAGCCGGAAAGTGTTGCCAAGCAACACTTTCCGGACTGTTATTTTATGCACCCAATCAGAACCCGTAAAAGTGTAACCAAGCCACACCTACCGGCTTTGACACAGTAATGTCACATGTTAACGTTTTGAAAAAGTGTCACATGTAAAAATTAAAAAATCAAATTGTTTACAGTATGAAATAAAATACATAACGACATTCGTCCGTGAACTCTGAGTATGAGTTCCCGGACTTGTGACGTTAATTACTAATTTAGTGCCGTCATAAAGGTTCTGTCGGCCTGGAACTTTTATTTATTTTTGATATTTACTTGACTTTAGGCATAAACACCTAAAATAAAGTAAGCCCTCTAGCACAGACTGTTTTATTTTTTTTGTCATTAAAATACAAACATAATTTAATGCTACGTTTTAATAGTTTTGATGTGGAACTCTGAAATCGTACATGGGTGACAGAGACCTTGCTTATCCTCACGCTTATGATATATTTGTTATGCATTTTTCAATTGTGTAAGTATGGAAAGTCCAGCGAAGATTCTTCGCCAATTTTTTTTTCTATCTCTCACGGTAAGGGCGCTAGGAAAGCCCGACGCACTGTTGCAGGACCCTGTATCATAGGCGCCGACTTTTCAAAATTTTAATGAGGGCTCACCAGTTTACAGTGAAATCTGAATTATATATTATTTAATGAATATAAAATTGAAAATATGGACTAAAACGAAGTTATATATTATTTAATATTATATATATACCTATTTCAAAAGAATTTATTAAACTTCTATTATACTACAATAACAATACAACATAGAAAATCAAAATACTCTGGTACTACACAGAAAATATATTCTTACATGAACACAGAAAACTAGAAATACCTAGTTATAAATTATAATATAAAATAAAAACTAAATTAATAAGCTCTTATTTAGAAGAAAACACATTTCTTCGAGCAGCACTTCTTTCAATGAAGATATTTGTAATTGACTCTATGTCTAATTCTTTAGCAATGATTTTGTGAATATTCAACACAGCTATGTTATTTAAACGTACTTGCGTCATACTACTTCGCAGATAGGTCTTTAGTCTGCGCAATGCAGAAAAGGATCTTTCCGCTGTACATGTGGATACAGGTATGGTCATCAAAGATTTAATGAACTCTAAATATTCGGGTAAAAGTAAATACAGTTCAGTCTTTTTCTTCAGTATTGCTATTACATCACTAAGAGATTTAACATTGATATTGTCTGTAGTAATTAAATCTAGAAACATGTCTCTATGCAAACTTAACCGTTCAATGTTAAAATCGGCCTTATAAAATTTCTCTACTTCATTTGCTGAAATGTTAGATATTGCAAATTTTTCCATATTCTGCAAATGAGTCCAAGTATCATTGTCAAATCGCAGTCTAATTGAATTCAAAACATTATCAATAATTTCAAAATATATTTTCCGATAATAACCCTCAGGCGTAAAACTTGACGACTGGCCCCCTTCATCAAGACGGCGAGGAACTTTCTTTGGCCTGGGCGCAATAGGTCCTTTTAAACCGAGCTTTTCAATTCTGGAGTAACAATCATCCCACAACTTTTTAAAAATATCTTCATCCCTTAATACCTTTATAGTTTTTGTAACAGCATCTATTTTGATTTTGGATTCTACATAATTTAAACTTCTTGCTTGCAGTTCTGCATTAAGCAATTCAATTCTTTCAAAAACGCGAATGGTCATATGTGTAAAAAGATAACTTTCGAACTGTTCGAATTTTTTGAGAAAACCGTGTGCAGTTGAACCACTGTCACTTTTGTCTGAATTATGAATTTCTTTAAAAAATGCAATAATTTCTTCATAATTTTGTCGGATAGATTTTAAAGAACTTACCCTTAAGCACCACCGTGTTGGGCAAAATGGTCTTAAATTTGCGTTCTTATTACCAGAAATATCATGTTGCAATGTTTTAAATATTTCTAGCCTTTTTGGCGATTGCCTTATAAATGTTATCGATTCTCGCATTAAATTTAAATAATCACGTACTTTTTCGTTTGCTCTCATTGCATCTTGGCATACTAAATTAAGCGAATGCGCCAAACAATGTACATACAACGCACGTGGTTCCTTTTCTTTGACTCGTGTTTGCAAACCTGTAATAGCACCACTTACATTCGCAGCCCCATCATAACACTGGCCTCTGCATTGATTTATATTCAAATCACTTCTTACTAAGACATCACTTATTATTTTAAATAAAGTGTCTGAATTAGTGAATGGAGTTTCGTAGAAACCAAAGAACAGTTCTTGTGTTTCTAATCTTTCATTTACAACACGAAAACATATAGACATCTGTTCATGTGCAGACAAATCAGACGTTTCGTCGGCCATAATAGCATAAAATTTAGAGGATTTTATATCTTTCAATATTATTTTTTGTACTTCAAGGGACATAATTGATAGTATTTCATTCAAAATATCGTGGGAAATCCATTTATATTTATTGCGTCCTAACCAGATTTTAAGTTCGGAAACGTCTTCCGCCCGTAGTTTTAACAATTCCAAAAAGTTAGAATATTCATCAGTATGACCACGAATGGCTAGTCCCTGTGTAGCGAGATAAAGAATGGTGGTTATAATGTTTTTCAAACATAATCGGGAATTTTCCATTTCTTTTAATTTACTTTTGGAAATATGTTCCATAACATTAATTCCCTTTTCAGTTGCTGTTACGGCCGCAAATGATTTTCTGTGTAAATCAGATTTTTCGTGTATTTGAAATCTACTGATTGCATTTTTCCACTGGTTATAACCATCTGTTATAAAAGCTTTATGGGATAGCTGATCCCGAAATTTAGTTTCCGGTAATTTTATTTTTAAGGAATTCGCTCGTTTGCATAAAGAACAGAAAGCCTTTTGAACGGTCTTATCGTATTCCAGCCACTGAAACTTTTCCAACCACGTGTTTTGAAAACGCCGTTGCTGTTGTTGCGATAATTTGTTTTTACTACTATTGCATTCACTGGGTCTGGGTGTTGGGGCATCTAACTCCGAATCTGCATCAGCTGTCTCTGGCGATGGCACAGTTATTAAGTTTTCGCGACTTGTACTACTTGTAGAAGCCATTGACATTGGGTTTACTAATACTTGGGTTTGGTTTGGTTCTTTCGGAATTCTTATAATAAATTTGTCCATTTTGAAAGAGTATCTAGTAAAAATATACCTATATTAAATAGTTTTATCAAAAAATAGTAGAATATACTTACAATGAAATAAAATATTATTCTACCTGTTGTTCCTATCTAACTTATCAATAACTTCACAAAACACCTAGGTAAAAGCACAAAACAGTAAAAATATTAAATGGTGCTAAACTGCAGACTGCAGTAAATTCTGTCGATGCTCTCGCGCCTCGGTGTTGTCCGGCCGTAGTGGGGGCTAGAGGTGGAATCGGATTGCCCAGCTCTAGTGGGGGCGGCCGAGGGCCGAGCTGAGTGTTGGCACTGACACACGATTTTACCCGAATATCTCAACGTGCATGATGATGTTTTGTGTTTTAATGCAAGGACCGATAGCGGTCGTACTTATAGATGCTCAATTTGGAAATTTAATTTTTTATTACGTAAAATATATTAACTATTTTAATGAGGGCGCAGCCCTCATTAAATTATTTTAATGAGGGCTGCAGCCTTCGAGCCACCACGTAGTCGGCGCCTATGCCCTGTATAGAATATTCCGTACTTTTCGGACACCCTGTATATAATGGCATTTGTTGTAATACTGTGGAATATTACATGAAGGAAACGTTTTCCATTGAGGTTCTTCATCGCTGCTTGGGGAAATATTGGATCCAGAAGCACCAACTATTAAATTTCGTTTAGCATCGTACCATTTACCATCATCTACACCCAAGAATATCTGATTTTCCCGACCCGCTGTGATGCAGTTTACCACTCTAAAAAAAATAACATTCTTCAATTTCCCATACCTTTGAATTAATTCAGATTTATTTCCATTTTTCTGTAAACCATGGCATTCGAACCATCTTTGCAATTCTAGTTTTGAATGATCTGATATGCTGCTACCATCCTGTCGTAACAGTGCACCAGGTACATTCTGTGGCATCAGAGTAACATTGGTTCATTCTTTATTCTTTTATTAAAAAAGATAATAATAATAATAATAAATTTTATTGACTCCAAGTCAAAGGCAAGGTTCAGCCAAACGCTGTTCTTCCACCTAACTCGTACATCCATTTGAACAAAATTATTTATTTGTTGAAGCCAACAACATCAAAATGAAATCAGATAATGAGACACAGACATAGACAAAACAGAAATAAACATGAGAAAACCGTCGTGCAAATTTAAGGTGAAATACAGCAAAAAAAGTTATAAATTATAAATGTGGAAGAGATTTTTGTAGTCAACTTATATCGAAATAAATTAGGTTTTATTTCTTTTGAAAAATTTTTTATTTCTCAAACGTTTCAAATAATTAAAGTTCTTTGTCAGTGGGCAAATATAACAATATATATCTAGAAATGAAAATACATAATTAATCTATAAATAAGTGAAAGAAATTATAATTTAAAAAGTACTTACAAGTAATATAAGAGTATGACAATTATGACATATTTTAAAAATTTATTTGTGTCAAAAATAATAATTGAATTAGCACATCATATTAAAAGTTTGAAAAAATATAAATGTAAGATTGAATGTGTTTGAAAATATATAAATGTATGTGTATGATTATTTTAATAGATTATAATATATTGTGTTTAAATTGTCTATATCGGTTTTGTAATTAATTGCATTATTTTTTTTTAATTTCTATGCTTTCTGTAAGGATGCGTTTTTTAAAATTGGATTCATATTTCAAAATTTTTGGATTTATTGTATTAAAACTGTGTAGAAATTGATAAGCATGATCTGCATAGGCAGTATTAGGTTTATTGGGGTTTGTTATTTTTGTTTGGATTGATTGTTGATGTTGTTTAATTCTGTTTTTTAGGTATTGTTTAGTTTGTCCAATGTAAACAGCATTACAATTATTACAATTTAATTGGTAAATTAAATTGCTTTGGTTTGTTATTTCTGTTTTATCTTTTAAATTATGGTAGAAGATATTTTTTAGAGTATTAGTATTTTAGAAAGCTGTTTTAATATTAATTTTGTTTAATTCTTTTTCTATTTTTTCTGATTGTATTGGAATGTAAGGAATGATAGTGTAGATTGGTTTTTATAATTTATACATAGGAATTATACAACTTTTTAATATGATACTTAAAAGAAGTATATGTTAGAGACTTTAGACTTTCGGGTATGCTATTATACAGGGTGGGCTGTTGAAAACGAAACAGACGGAATAACTCTCAGGAAAATTATTTTTCCGAAAGCTGCCGAGACAGGTCGAGTTTTGATCGAAGGGGGACATCTTTTCACATAAATTTCTTGTTACAGACTTTACCCCCCCTAGGGAGGGGGGGCAACCCCCCAAAAATCTTAATAGGGAAGGAGGGTTAAGTGACACATCATTTGAAAGGTATTCTAATTCTCTACACAACCGTGTTTTATTTTTTGAATTTGACCGATTAGTTTCGGAGATACAGGTTGTAAATAAAAAGGCCTACTTTTTACAAATTACTACATGTCAGCCAATTAAGTTTTCAAATTGATGAGATAATTCTCATTATTCTCGATAGAATCGGACCAATAACGACAATTATGACGATTGAGGGTGCCATTAACAGAAAAAGGTGGAGAAAAAAAGTTTGCAAATAAATTTGTAAAAAGTAGGTTTTTTTATTAACAACCTGTATCTCAGAAACTAATCGGTCAAATTCAAAAAATAAAACACGGTTGTGTAGAGAATTAGAATACCTTTCAAACGATGTGTCACTTAACCCTCCTTCCCTATTAATATTTTGGGGGGTTGCCCCCCTCCCTAGGGGGGTAAAGTCTGTAATAAGAAATTTATTTGTAAATATGTCCCCCTTCGATCAATAATCGACCTGTCTCAGCGTTTTTCGGAAAAATAATTTTCCGGAGAGTTATTCGCTCTGTTTCGTTTTTAAGAGCCCACCCTGTATAGTGTAGGTGCAAGATAAGAAGATGATGCCTTGAACTTTGATTTCCTGTATGTTGGCACTATAAACAAGTCCTTAATTCGCATAGCTTAATTATAAAGTTTGCAAACCAATTTATCGAGCAAGTAGTGTGGAGTACCAGTCAGTTTTACTTTATGGACCAGACAGAGATAAGTAGCTTTTAATCGAGCATCCACAGTAGCGGGGCCTTCGCTATACTACCGGGCCGGACCCCAGCGTAGTTGGGTGGTGGGGATGGGGGCTTACATTTCTACAGCTAACATAAGAACTACATTGAACTTTACGAGAATTTAAGCTTAATACATGAAAATTTACACTTCTTGTGGTTCACAGCCGTTTTTCGTTGCTATACATTTATTATTGTCGCATTATAAAATTCAGTTGATCTTATCTATCGCATAAATCACATTAAGTATATTAAATTGTAGGTATTTATTGTTTAAGTACATATGTATGTATAATGGAGGCAGCATTTAAAAAAATGTTAAGTATTATAAATTAAACTGTTTATTTGTAATTACAAACACTAAGGTAATAAAAACTACATAAAATAAACTAAATATAAGTATTGTAAAAGGAGAAACTATAAATTATGAAACAAAGTCTAGTCACAGTCAAGTTGGAGTGGAAACTCCTACTACTACACATCATAATTTTTAAAAACTGACAAAGAATTCAAACTGAACTATAAACATTTCAATTAACTAAAGGTGCTTACTAAACGTAGCTAATCTACTACTAGTTAACTAAGCTAAACTAAATAGCTATCCACTCGTTAATAACAATAAAGTGCAGCGGTCATTAAGAATAAGTAGTTAACTTTCTTTTCTTTCCTTTTCTTTGAGGATCATCACTTTTTCTGTAGTTGTTTAATAAAATATTGGAAAAAATAAACATACATTTTTCTGTGATTCTTACACTCTTAGTATCACATGTGCAGCAATCTGTACTTATTTTAATATCTTCACAGTAACTAACACTTAAATTGCACAAAACTTTTCTTTGATTTATTGCACTTAAAAATTCTGATTCATAAATGTCACTAATTAATACTGTAAATATCTTAAGCATAATAATTAATAAATCGACCACCCACTGTTTTGGAAATTTTAAACCGCCTCGACCTAAGTCTTTTAAGTAGATTAAAGTTTCCTCGCTATTTTCACATAGCAGTTCTTTGTCATGCGTTAATTCCTTCTTACATGAATTACAAGAAATTTTCGATTTTAAAGTGTTTGCAATATAGCCACATATAAATTAATGCCATAATATCACTTTTTGGTAACTCTATAACATCCATATGTTTATCAATATACTCGTAAGTTTCATTAATATTTTGAGTATCCATATCATCTAAATTAATTTCGTTGATATCTGCAAAAAGGTTGCGTATTACTAAGTTTCCTTTATTAGCAGATTTTAGTTTTAGTCAATTTAACAGTTTCAACTTTTTCTCAGACCCTAAAATCTGATTAACTGAAATGTGGTAACTACCTCCACTCATTTGTCGATATTGTCCAAATCGTCCTTCTAAAGGATCACTTTGAAACTTAAAATTTAGTTCTTCTAATAAATATTTGCATAATAAAATCACGGTTTTACAAATGTGGGTTAATGCGTGCTGGGTTTGAACACTTAGCTTTCCATGACGTTTGTCAAGTTTTATTATTTGAAGAGCGTCCCATTCGCCCAACCAGCTAATGAATTTATGTAGAAAATCAATATTTTTATCATCCAATGTTTTAATTGGATCGCAGTATGAATCTCGTAAGTGTTTTCCTTTAAGGGGATTGTTGCAGTTAATAATTTTCCACCACGAAGATATAACTTCCAAAAACATAATAGTGCCCTGGGCTTGTATATTCAGTTTATCTTGAAGGATTTTTAACGTGGATATAGTTTTCTCAGAATAGTTTTGCACAAAGTAGAACGTTTTGTCTTTGCAAACCTGATGGATTTAACACCACTTTACTTAATGCTGAAGCCATTTTCACAACTTGAGATTGTTCGTAAAAAAATACACGTCGTAGGTCATTAACTTTTGCTTGGATATGGTTGTTGGCTATATTATTTACTTTTCCAAATTCAACATCCTCGTTCATTTTAAAATGCGGAATATACAGTGACTGTTCGCAATCTTTTTGATTAAGCCAATTATTTCGGAGAGATTTAAAAAGGTGTGCAGAATCAAATAACAGAAAAATTGGTTTATTGTTAATGTTGTTTATAATGTTGCTTGTCATTGTTCCACCACATATAAGGTCGAACGTTTTCTTATTAACTCTATTATTGTCTGAAATAATAGACACAATTTCGTATCCGGCATTGGTAACTTCAGTAATAACCATGGTAACTAAATCTTTTAAATAATCTGCTGTTAAATGTTGAACGGGAAATAAACCCACGATGTCTTTATTATTTGATAAAATCGATGTAATCGTGAACGCTTGCACAGTTGTAGCTTTCTCTGAAATATCGTTCAAGCTCATACCTTATAATTTTCCGTTTTTGTACATTATTTCTGGTTTAACATAAATTTCATCTAACATCAGGTTAACAAATTCTTCTTCTCTTTTTAATAATTTCAGTTTTTCCGAAAGATATTTTATATTCATTCCTGATTGAGCAATTGGGCCGCTATGGCAATTTTTTTTTTAAATACGATGCATGAGGTAATGTTAAGATATTTGAACATCGAACAAATTTGTACGCAGACGGATAAGAATATAAAAAAGTACATGACCACAACAAAATTTCTGGGCTGTACCTTGGTGCATCTCCCAATAATAACAAATTAATTTGTGCTATAATAAACTTTATTTTATGAACTGTAGTGGTTTCTTCTATCTCATCAACTAAGCAATATTCGTTCAGCACTAATTTAGCCTTTTTTAATATGCTTTCCGTATCAACTAAACAATTTCTATTGGTAGTTTCTGTTATTAATTGTAATAATTGTTTTAATTTTGGCCACGTATCGCACAAACCGGAGTTGTTTAAAATGTGACTGAACTTCTTGTTTTAAATCAAAACCGATTTCTCATAACAATTTACACTTAGATCCGAATTAATTCTTAAACAATATGTTATTTCTGGACAATTAGATTCTATATTAATTATACCGGGTGGCTAGAAAAAAACGAATCCTGTTTAAGTCCTCACATCTCCGGAACGCTTTAAAATAGCGATTTCAGTTTTTGCTTTCTGAGAGACAATGGATTGAAAATTATTCCTGCCAAATTACAATCATTTTAAAAAACAAAGGAATGGCGAATTTTTTAATATCAACTAGAAAATATCAATTACACGTTGTTAATTTAATAAGCAACTTAAATCGAAACAACCTTTTGTTAAAACAAATGAAGTTATGAGTGACATCTGTGCTAATTTTATGTTCCAGGTCCCTCAAAGCAGACAAAATAACAGTGTTTATTCGACAACTAAAAATCCTGGAATGAAAAGAGTCGGCTATTTTTTACTGATCCTCAGTTAACGAAAACAAACGCAGATAGCTACATACGGCATTTACGTGACGATTTGCTACTGGAAATGCATGGATTGTAACCGAATAATGATTATGTTTTTATCTAGGATAGCGCTCCATCCCACAGGGCAGCAAGGAGACAACGGTTCTTCGAAGAAAACACGCCATCTTTTATTTGAACAGACCAGAGGCTGCCTAATTCTCCAGACTGTAATCCTTTAGACTACTCAGTGTGGAATGCATTGCAAGAAAAAGTGTATGCTGAAAGACAGGATCCATTTGCAAACTTGGATGATCTGCGCCGACGGTTAGAAGAGGTGTGGCCAGAAGTGTCTATAAATTTAATCAGAAGAGCAATTTTGCAGTTTAAGCATAGACTAAGAATTTTGAATTTACAGAATGGAGGTCCCATACAACATGTTTATAAGTAGAATACACCATACAAGATGTTTATTGTGAGAATTTTTAAGAACATTGTCAACGTGTAATTGATTTTTTCTAGGTGATATTAAAAAATTCGCCATTCCTTTGTTTTTTAAAATATTTATTTGTAATTTGGCAGAAGCAATTTTCAATCCATTGTTTCTGAGATAGCAAAAACTGAAATTGCTATCTCAAAGCATTCCGGAGATGAGAGGACTTAAACAGGATTCGTTTTTTTCTAGCCACGCGGTATTTAAAAAACAAATTGAAGCGATGTTTTCTTTAACTGTCAGAATGCTAAAATCTGTATTTCTTAATTTTGATTTATACCTACGCAGATTTTAAATGTTCAAAATTCAATACTTTTTCACGTTCTAATATTTTGCGTCTTATTACTTCTAAATGAACTTGTTTCTGAGTTTCTCGAAGTTTAGGATTTTTTCTTAGCGGCGGGGCCTTTGATGTCATGTATGATGGTTGGTTAAAAAATAATGTTGGATATGCATTTTCCGTTAAACTGGTTTTCTTTCTGGGCAAAACAGTGACTGTTCCTTCTGGGCTTACATATTTGTCTTCTATAATTAAAAATTTAGCCTCAAAATGATTCACACAAACAACTGTTTCTGATTGTGGTATAAAATTGTCCCTGTGGATTGCTCTAATCCATTTTTGTCTCAACCTGTCTTCTTTGGGAAACCGAAAAACTGCTGTATAGGTTTTCTTGGAATCGTTATAATTACTGGTACAACCCGGTACGCAACACTTCTTTGGCATTCTACCGATTCTACGGAAAAAACTTTTTTAATAAGGTAATTCATTATACAGGGTGTCTCTAAAAGGTCTGTAGAAAACGCTAGCACAAATTCCCGAGGTTAAAATATGAGGATCTAGCCCAATTTACCTTAGTCCAAAAGTTGATAGTTTCCGAAATACAGGGTGCCAAAGTTATTATTTTTTAAAACTTTTTTGTAAATATTTTTCTTAATAATAGCATGATTTGCACGAAATTGGGTACTTAGGGGTTTTTTAGGATGAGAAATTGAGATCTGATCACAGTTTCGATGCACATTGCAGAGGGCGCCACCAGCAGCACTTCGCCTACATCTAAAGCTTCATAACTTTTTTATGCCTCGGTGCATTAAATTTCTGGTTAAAAATTCTTATTCCTTGGCATCTTTTGTCCAAAAAAGGTATACCTAGCAGGTGTCGCTTCGAGCAGCCGTTTCTGAGATAATCGAATTTAAATGTTTTATTGCGTACTGAAACTCGTCGTAGCCCCTCTTCACACTTTATCCAGGTTTAGGCCTGGTCCAAGAAATTTGGAGCGTGTTTAACCCTCCAGTAATCGGGTGACTAAAAATTACACGAACAGTCGGGTGGTGTCTAGCAGGCCCAATTTTTGAATTAAGAAAAAAATGTAATATAATTATTTTTTTTTTCATTTATTAAACTTAATGAGTTCTTAGATACATAGTAAAGTATTAGACATTGTATTTTAACCAATAGTTACAAAAAAAAGGATAATTCTAATAATTATAAAAAAACTCGTATAAGACACAACACTAAAAACTTTTTTGAAAAAATCTTAATCTTCAGTTCCTTTCTGGAGGCAGTCTTGACACATGGGTCTAATATGCTCTAAGCAAAGCCATGTATGGCAGTTTGAGCAAAAATATCGTGTTTTGCGGTTTCGGCAGTAGGCGCAACGACCCCTTTCGTTTTCGCTGCGCGCAGGTGCAGGTGCTGTAGTGTTTCCAGTTAATTTTTGGCTAATGTATCGACTTTCTTTTTTTATGTGTGGATCATTTGCTCTGATAACCATATTTTCTTTGACTAGCATTAAACCCGGTTCTTTTAAAAATTATCTCCTCTCAGAGATGTCTCGTTCGGCGCAGTGTTACTCTGGTGAACTAAGAAAGCGTTTACTCTGCAATATTGAGTAAATTATAAAATATTGCAGCCGGATGTAATACTCTACTAAATTGAGAATAACTATATTTAATTGTGTTAATTGTTACTCATTCTACTTACTTTTCATACGATTATTGCTTACCACACTTCATATTTTATAACACAAAAAAGTTACGAGAACTTTCGGGTGGTGTCTGAGAGACCACAATGGCGTGTAACTACCGGAATTTTTGTCACTGAGGCATTATTACTCGGTCACGTATTCCTTGGATACTAGCTGACAGGTACCCGAATACACAATGCGTTAGGCCTAAAATTGCAAATATCCTCGCGCAAAACAAAACTGCATTGTCTCACAGACCCCACCCGACCACTGGAGGGTTAAGGGCCAACAATAAAAATTTAAATAGCAACGAGCTAACAATGATAAGAATGTAAGAATGAACTGGCAAAGTACCATGAGATCGAAAAAAAGATGATTCTGAGCAGGCCTTGACTAGTACAACACGATTGGCAAGACTGATTTCAAAATGTGGCAGTAGGTTAGAGGTTAATAAATGTCAAATAAATTAAAACACAAAACAGTATTTATTTAGGGAACAAACTGAAAACTAAGATGAATACATGTTAGAGCAGGTGTTCAAAATGTGATCCTTCACTAGTATTACAACGATAAACTTAAATAATTCTGGAAACAAGATTGCAAAACTGACTTACATTTGAAATGTCACTGTCACATTATAATTCATAGGCATTCTAGAACCAGTGTAGCCAATCGTGTTGTACTAGTCAAGGCCTGCTCAGAATCATCATTTTTTCGATCTCATGGTACAATAGGAATAAAGTCTAAGTAAATTTTCAAAATGCCCTCCGTTTTTTTCATGCACACAAAGATTAATTATACGGAGAAAGTTGAACTGCACCCTTTCCATCATCTACAGAGAATTTCACTTAAGATGCAACATAAATTAATTTTCACGTTCATTTCACAGATGGTTCATTCTGTTTTAAATAAGTTTTATAACTGTTTAGGTTACTGTTTGGCTGTTAATGGTGGTATTTTTGAGAATTTGTTGTAATTTTTAAATAAAAAGATTGTTTGTGATGTAGGTACCTATGTTCTTATTCAATGTATGTTGCATTTTAAGTGAAACAATTTTTTCTAATGCATTAATGATCGATTGTTATGAAGGATCCTGGCCAACCTAAAATGTTGATGATCTATCATATGTTGCGCGTTATGTGAAATTCCCTGTATGTATCTAGCCTGGATAAAGTGTAAAGGGGGGCCACGACGAGTTTCAGTACGCAATAAAACATTGTCTCGAAAAAACTGTTTTATTAATTAATAAAATATTGAACTCTAGAGCGCTTCTTAAACAGAAAACAAAAAAAAAACACGTGCTGCACACAGAACATAAACCCTTACAGCAACGCAGCGCGAAGGTGCTCTAAAATAGGGTGTTCTGTGCTCTAAAGTTTAGGTTATGTTCCTGCGTCAATACGCCAACAAAAAAGTTGAAAAATAACTATATACGGGAATCATATAGTGATCTTCACACTTTTATGTTGGCATTGCTGACAGACAAAGACAGCACTAGGGTAGAACCTGCTATCTCTTGCTATTTTAAAGTGAAGTGTGTTATTGGTATATTCACTATCGGACAAAAGTGAAGCAACTTTTATGATAAAATCAAATGTTTAAATATTTAAAATAAAATTAGCAACTGTAGAAATCAAAATTCATATAGTTTAAGGGGTCATAGTAGGCTACTGTCATAGGTGAAATGGGATTATTTCCAAATTCCAAATAAGTTAGTGTGTAATAATTTAATTCAACAATACACTTTATTAGCGCGACAAAAGTACAGCAACTTTTACAAGGACAAATTTTTATTTCATTTACCAACTCAAAAAATCACAAATATGGTTGATGGGTTATAACAACATGTTCTTAATAATTAATAGGATATCCATTGTTGGCTATAACTTTTTGGCAACGATGAAATTAAATTTAGGATAGTAATAGCCGGCATATTCATCCAAACTTCATTAATGTTATCAATTAAGAACTGTTTATTTGGGAATCTTGTAGTCCGAATACGACGTTCAACCTCTTCCCACAGTTTTCTATGGGGTTGAGGTCCGGTGACTGTGCTGGCCACTGAAGAACCTGGACATTGTTCTCCCGAAACCACTCCTGAACAAGGCGAGATGAATGTTTCGGGTCATTGTCCTGTTGGAACACAAATCGCAAAGGCATCTCCCACTCAACATAGGGCAACATAATGTTTTGGAGTATGTCTCTGTAGACAAAGCGATCCATAGTCCCGTCTAAAAATGTAATGGACCTACTCGACTCCACGAAAAACAACCCCATAAAAATACACTACCTTGTCCGTGCTTTATTATTGGTGTAACATACTTTGGGTGAAATCTCGTATTAACCGGACGCCTTACACGCCTCATTCTATCAGAATTAAAAATTTTGTAACGAGTTTCATCGCTAAATAATAGTTTTTTCCACTCTTGAACTGTCCAGTTCAAATGGCGTTGTGCAAATTCAAGCCTGGCAAGGCGATTTCTTTCGGAAACCAACGGTTTCTTGGCTTGACGTCTGCTATAAAGTTTCGCCTCAACTAATCATCGTTGAACAGTCCTCGCACTAACCTCCAGTTCAGGAATCTCAGCAATTATCCGTGGTCCTGACAACCATAGATCTCTTTGAGAAATTCTTTTAATTCTCCTATCCATCCAAAATGTAGTTTTCCTGGGCCTTCCTGATTTCGGCATTTTTTCTACATGTCCTCTTTCATTATAACGTGAAATTATTTTTGACACACTATATTTGGGCAAGCCAAACTGTCTGGAAATCGCAATCTTACACTTTCCTTCTAAAAAGGCGTTTACGACCATTTGCTTTAATTCCGTACAGATTGGTTTTCCTTTTGACATATTTACTTCTACAAAAATAAGAGCTATTGAGCTTAATTCACCTGCAAAATTTCATTTTTAAACTTACCTTTGTTGTAAACCCTTTTTCTTTATACCAAATCAAAGAGTTGCTTTACTTTTGTCGCGCTAATAAAGTGTATTGCTGAAATAAATTATTACACACTAATTTATTTGACATTTGGAAACAATCCCATTTCACCTATGACAGCAGCCTACTATGACCCCTTAAACTACATGAATTTTGATTTCTACAGTTGCTAATTTTATTTTTAATATTTAAATATTTGATTTTATCATAAAAGTTGCTTCATTTTTGTCCGATAGTGTAAATCTTGCAGTAGACATTATTTTATTTTTCCATGGCCAAGCCTTATGTAATTTCCTTTTGAACTCATGGTAGAAGCAAACCATTTGCGTATGTCTCCTTCAGCTACTGTTCAGCTGGCTGCTCGATGGTTAAGAGCAGGGTGGCGTTTAAGGAAGGCTTTATACTGCCCGTCTCCCGGCAAATTATTTTTGAACGGATTTTGCCGAGGTTTAGAATTCAGAAATTCTTTTACCGATGCTTGAATATCTAATTTCCTGACTGGAAAACCTTTTTGAAAACTACAAAGGATCCATTCTTCTAATACATTTTCTTCGCCGTGATTGAGAACAGGGCTTGGCCCTAAATTCGTTTTCTTGTTGAATTTATCGCTTTGGCGAAATTGCAGTGTTTATCTCGGTACGCCAAATGTTGAAACCGCCTTCCTCTGTCACATTCTATTTTGTATGGCTTTTACAGCTGATAAAACATCCTCTTCGGAATTAAATGTGCCTATTATGACATTCTAAACGTAAAAATCTACAATATTTAAAATATTCCACAATACAGTAATTGGCCAGATGGCCAATAACTATAGTCTTAAGCATATTTTCAATCAGTGATGGGCATAGCCAATTAACCTTTGGAGCCCAAAGCTATTTTAGTGATTCCGTACCCTAAGCATTCACGAAAAATACCAAAAAAATATTAATTACAATATTAATTTTGCAATTGTTGCAAATTGTAATACACACAAATGTTTACACTTCTCACAGAATCTGCGACTTTTTCTGTCCATACCCCTGGGACAAAGTGTGCAACGTCCCTGTTTCTTTTCTGGAGTTTGCGGATTATCATTTGCCAGTGGCACAAATAATTTCATTGCTTCAACAACTCTTCTGGGTATGCCATTCGTATTCTTCAGCCTTTCTTCAACGTTAGGTTTTATGAGTTCTTCTCCAAGCTGGAGCAAAAACTCCTACGGTGACTTTTCTTTCTTTTTCCATTCTGGGTATTTGGTGGGTGATCCATAACACAAATGCATTCATACACGCAATATCGATAATATTCTGAAATAAGACAAATAGCAATCTCTTAAGGTCGCCACAGACATGCATGCTTATCCATTACTTTACTTGTACAGTCTTTAGTCGTGATGCAAGACGGAGTCCATTGAAGCACACATACATTCTGTTTTTCAATTTGTTTTGTCGTCTGTTCTCAAAAAGAAATATGGCCGATCGCCAGAAATTAGCAATAGGTGCAGCAACTGTTTTGATAATAAAAAAAAGAAAAAGCAGGTAATCAGAAAAAAAAATTGCAAAAAAATGGTTACTAATGAGAGAAGAGTTTACGCATATAAATTTGCTAAACGAACTAAAACTAGAACCTGAGGACTGGTTTAATTACCTGCGTATGGATGAAAAAACTTACAATGAATTCCTTCGAATTATAACTCCTTGTATTGAAAGAACAAACACTCGCATGAGAAAAGCAATTTCGGCGCATGAACGCCTTAGTGCTACTTTAGGTTTTTTTGGCAACCGGAAGAAGCTACGAAGATCGTCCTCAACGAATTAATTTTCTTAATGACCATATCTTTATTGGCTTGTGGATCAACTTCCTTTAGTTCCTAGTTTTTCAATCAAAACGTTATAAGCAGCATTTTTTTGTGCTTGTCCGAATATTCTTTGCTTTTAATTCTCCATAAACATTCATTTTCTCTATATACATCTATAAATTCAGAAATAAACTCTCGAGACATCAATCTCAAATCTGCCATTATCCTTATAAAACTAAACGCAAAACGCCAAATATACCCGCACTCTCCATCTTGTACGCAAGCAAGTTGGAACACGGACGAAAAAATTAACCGGCAACTGATTCTGTTCATGCCAAACAATTGACGGAACGCAATAAACAAAACGGACGGTTTGATGCCACATATACTCCGTCTTGCATCACGACTAAGACTGTACAAGTAAACAATGGATAAGCATGCATCATGCATGTCTATGGCGGTCTTTAGTGGCTCGCTTTACACTGTATTCATTTACCATTTTGTCCATGGTATCAACAGCGCCCTTAGTTTTGTTATAGTGTAAAATTATTTCGGGCTTCAATTTCTGCTCTTCGTCACTAATGATGTTGTCATGATGTACTTAGAACAATAACTGCTTGTTTTTTTTTTTGGTACATAAGAAGTTAACGTTATTTCGTCTTTGAAAGCAAACGGTGAACTAGCCGCCGCTTTGGCAGAATTTGGTAAAGGAGCTGGTGGTATGTGTTGCTTATTTTTCCTCAATGTTCCGCAAAGAGTAAGACCTCTAGAATATAGTTCTCTTGCTAGTGGAACACTCGTGAAAAAATTATCTGTCGTTATACCATGGCCAGCAGGAAGGGTCGAGATCAAATCCATAACGACACGTTTACCTTGTTCTTTCTCTGGTTATCATGCTTATCCTTGTTTACCTAAATATACCTACTTGTAGATCTTTAGCATAAGTAGAAGCAACATCCACTAAATCCCATATCTTTATTCCATATTGAGCTGGCTTTGACTTCATATAGACTCTAAAGGAACATTTCCCTCTAAAAGCTAGCTGCTCGTCAACTGTTAGATAAAGTCCTGCACGTGCTAAAATTTACATACCTTGGAAGTTATGCTTGCTTATCGACTACTACGTCTTAACGATTTTGGTTAGTTTTTTAGAACAAACTCATTAACTGAACACACCATGGAACACTACATGTGACGTTTATTATTTGAGGTTAGACCCTACAGCCGCTAAATTTATTTTGCAGATTTGGCAGTGTTGCCACCACGATATTATTTCATCGAAACGCACTAAAAATAAATCTTATTTCTAATATTGACAATATTCTGCTATCTGGCCAATCACTCTCTGGTGGCCGATGACTGTACGGTTCACCCTATTGGGTAGTAGTAATTAGTAATTTGTACTCGATGATTTAAGTGTCACTGTTTGTTGTAAAAACATGTATTTATTAATACAAGTGGTGAAATAAAACTAACAATCCCTATTGACCGTTTTCTTGGCAGTCCTGATATTGGCATTTAGTGCTGCCCATGGAAACTGTATAAAATGAAATACACTAAACTAAGAATGTGTATAACGACATAACATAGGCACTAACAACACGCGCGCATGTCTCATATTGTCACGATTGGCGCTACCGCAGCGCCGCATCTTACGTTTACGAATTTAAAATGTGGTATTGATCTTGTATCATTTATTTTGTTATTACTTCATATAGACAAATAGTAAAGTCACAATTTGTTGCAGAACATGCATCACAAATCACAACACAATTCAGAATTCACATTGAGAGACAAAAAGACATCGTCGAAGCCACCACACCACCATTTGATTTTGCGTGTGGTGCCCAAGCACGCGGGCACCACTGTTGTTGCCGACCGTGCAACTACTTCATTTTCTAGACGTTATTTTTTTAATTGTTGGACATTTTCTTTTCTTTCCGTCCAGTTCCGGCTTTTCTTGCCAAAAGTTGTCCTTTTTCATGCTTAGAAATTACGCTATACACAAGACTTGCCCTTGTACACGTGTTGGACGTAAAATTCGCCAATAAATTTTCTTAAATTCATTGCATTAAGACTAGGCCTGCGCGATATGTAAAAAAAATATCGAAAATATTGATATGGAAAAAGTATCGATATATCGAATAAATCGTACGTAGCTTTCACGACTAGTCAAAACCACCCCATTCCTTTGATATTTTATACAGAATTGAGAGAATTAGAAAACTGAACTGATTTGTTTACTAAAAATACAAAAATAAAAAAAAAAAATATAAACAAGTAGCTATTATTACATATGAATTAGTAATGGAACAAAAATAAATATTAACACATATAATTTAACTGTATAGGAATAATATTACCCCCAGTGTATTGTAACACTACAACTTCTGTGTTTGTTGTCTTCCAAGAAATCTAAGTAAGTAAGTTACGAATATTAAGGTGCATTTAGACTGGCGAGAAAACTCGCGCGAGTTGCTGTCCGACATTGCTGTCAGCAATCTAAACACTGCTGCGAGGCAACTTTTCGAGACTCGCGGAAGTTCTTCCGACAGGCTAGAACTTGCCAGTCTAAACACCTGTAAACGCGTTCGCGCAAGTTCTCACAAAATATCCAATCGGTTTCGATATTTCGGCGAGTGCAGTTGCGAGTTGGTGAATAATTATAGTGTTGATACAATTTCAGTAACGAAGAAGACTTGATCTGAAAGCGAAGTAAAATTTCTAATAACGCATTATGAACAATGCCCTGAGTTATGGGATGTACGATCAATTCATTACCGAAACAGGGCTAAAAAAAGTGATACTTTAGAACTCATTGCTTCTAAATTAAATACGAATGCTAAGGAGGTAACAAGAAAACTGCATAATTTAAGGAGCCAATTTATGCAAGAATTAAAAAAAATAAAATTTAAAAAAAGTGGGACTGGTACAGAGGAACTGTTCGTTTCAAGTTGGCCGTATTTTTCTGCTCTAAAATTTATTCAATCTTCCGTGGAAGCTACAGTTACAAAAGCCAATTTGGTAAGTACGTTCCTATAATAATTTTATTTGTAAAAATAATGCTTATTATTAGTTATTCTTATAATATTATACTGCATTAGGAAAGGTTTATATGAATTGATATTGCCAGGAAACTTCACCGGATGGCGACATAAAATATTCTTTTCTCACTACCACCTTTGTAAATTGACATTACATTGTCAAAAACTCGACAATAATGGAAAATAAAACATTTAGTTGAACAAATACAGACTGTATCTAAGGACAAAAAAGACGATTTTTAGCCACCTCTGTTCGAAAGTGACATTTTCCATACCTTGTCAAATGAATTTTTGACATCGAAAGTAGACGTTTGTCACCCGGCAGTTAGCACTGGGAGGCAAAATACTTTGCCTCCCGATGCCATTAGAAACGGGTGGCAAAATGAGTAAACATGTTTTACGATTAATATTAATGGTACAGTCACCATGGAAACATATACTCAAGCTATCTACGAGTTTTTTTTTAATGAAACCGAGTTTTGTAGTAAAATGTCATATTTTTAGTTGTCAACATTAATAATGTCAGGTTCGTTTAGTAAAGGTGGCAAAAAAATCATATGTGTTACTCTGGAGGAAAGTGTTATCGCCTCCCTTAGATTATATTTCTGCCCTCGCTCGCTATCGCTCGCTCGTGCATATAAACCATCTACGGTAGGCAATCTTACACTTTCCTCCCTAGTAATACAAATAGCTATTACCGCGCCAGGTCACTTTCCGCGCATGGTACCTTGTCGCTACACCATAACGGATATAAAAAAAAATAAATAGTTATAATGGAGAATACGTGTTTATTTATTAATATTAATACTAATTTTACAATTGGAACAATGTTGAATGTTAAATGAATGTGTATTTACAAAATGTTTGATTTCATTCTTTTAATAACTGAAAACAGAAATTGTGTTTATTTGTTTGTTTGTACCATAGCAACAGCGCCGTTAACCCTTAACCCGAAGGATCTATTTTCTGACGTTACGGGAAGTATGTGTCTCTCAGACACGTATTTTAATTAAACATTTATATTAAAAGTATTTTGTGCAAATAAAAAAAAATAAAAATTTATTCTTATAAAGCAACTATTGATACAATTTAAACATAAGTTAAATATATAAAAAAATATAAACACATATTTTTTTTAAAGATTTTGTAACATTGAACATATACATTTTATATATCTTGGCAACATTGCACACATAATTTTCTGGAACATTCCAAGCAAATCGGGATTTCACATTTCACACATTTAAAGCTTGTATTTCTGTTCTTTGTGTAATTGCAAAGTCTACATTTTCGCTTTTTTTCTAGTTTATCATTTCCGGCAATCAGTGGCCTTTCTTTGTTAGTTCCAAGTATGGTTTCAATAAGTGTCTTTACATCTGCTCGCAAATTATGAATAGAAAGCCTCCTATGCAAATGTGGTCTTATAAGAATCAAAGCTAATTTTTCCATAAAATGGAAGCGCTTTATGGGAGCCACATTTTTAAAGCATAAGTATAAAATGTAAGAATTTGTTACTGATATATTTATCAACATGTAAAATATTGACAATGGCCATCGTCGGCTTCTCCTATTCGTTGAATAATTCGCACATTTATGGTCCATTGAATCAACTCCTCCTTTGGTCTTATTGTAAAACGCTACTATCTCAGGTTTATTTACTTCTTCATCCGTACTCTTGCAATGATGCATGCTTGAAACCATCAAAACTGCCTTGTTTTTCTTGGGCACGTAACTCAGCAAAGTGACTTCGTTGGTGAATCCATATAGCGAGGAAGATACTTCACGACTTCTGTTGGGCAAAAACTCCTTTGGAATTTCTCTTTTGTTTTTTTTTAGAGTACCTACATACGTTAGTTTTTGTTTTCGCAGCTCGTCAACTAATTCCATTGAAGAAAACCAGTTATCAGCAGTAATATTCCTGTTGCTGTTAACAATTGGTGGAATCAATCTGAGTACGGTTTGTGTGGTGATCGAAAACTTTTTTTCTTCGTCTGACAAACCTATTCCGTCCGAACCTCTTCCGCAATAAATATATCCATTATAAAAATAACTAGTCCTAGCGTCTGTTAGTGCCAAAACTTTTAGGCCGTATTTATTTGGCTTTGCAGGCATGTAAACTTTAAATTTGCATCGCCCTCTAAAGGGGATAAGCATTTCATCAATGCAAGCATAGGCACCCAATGAATACAATTTTTGGCTATTCTTCACAAACCGTTCAAAAATATTTGAAATTGCAGCTGCCGGTGTTTCTTTTTTTCTTTCATCCCTGGTAGCTGGATTATCAAAGCGCAAAGCCGCTAAAAGGATCTCAAATCGTTTTAAAGACATCACTGCACGAAAAATATTTCTGCCAGTATAATTCGTTGAAAAAAGTGATCGCATATCTTCGCGATTAGACTTATAAATTGCTGTCAACATAAGGAGAGCCAATAACGCATTTATTTCGATTTCATCTGTATCCCTATAATTACTTTTCTGGTGCTCGCCTACTTTCACCCTAACACCTTCAAGTTTAACGTTGGTCCATTTTACAACTTCCTGAATCATAACTTTGTCAAATAAAAGTGACCAAATTTCTTCCATTTGTGGTTCAGGACCTAAAGCTCGTACAACATTTGTTATTCCTGGAATCCCTCTTATAATATTATGCTGCGCTGTTTTCTTTATAGTTGATGGCTCTGTGCTACTCCACTTGAACCCATTTTTTCCAATATAATAATCGGGTAATGGTTCTGGTATTTCTTGGTTCACGTTTTCAACATTGTCCTCGTCTATATCGCTATCATCCGAATCATCAGGTCTTACGTCTATTTCTGGTCGATCCACGTAATCTGGATCATCATCCAAATCGTCTATAGGTTCATCGAAAAAAACACTTCCTTGTTCTTCGTCTTCTATTTCTTCGAAACATCTCATAACCTTCTCCTCAAAATTGGGATCGTCAGAACGAAATACATCTTCTCTACGCCGTTTTGGTGCAGTACCACGTGATGTACTTGCACCTGCGTTCATTATGTACCGCTATGAAGGTCTAAAAAGTTTTCTAAATAATTATTCCGAAATAAATATAAAATTAGATATCTTACTTACTTTATTTTGCGGCGTTACGAGAAGTATGTGCCCAGTAGACACTGAGAAATAGTTACGTTACGGGAAGTATGTGTCTGCGAGACACCGTGACTTTTCAAAATTGCACTGTACTCGCGAAACGCAAAATCACAACTGAGCATAGTAGGCGTTCTCTGGCGTGTCAGGTCACATCAGGAGGATAGCTAAAGGAAGGGGTCGTCTAATCAGATCGTACGATCACAGTAGCAGAAATAAAAACAGTACGTGTCTGTCAGACACATACTTCGGGTTAAGGGTTAAACTGTCATAAATATAAACGTCACAATTTTTTTTAAATATTAGTATTATTAATGAATTTTATTTTGTGGTAGTGAAAAAACGTAATGCGCAACGCGTAGGTAAGTTTCTTTTTTTATCCTCGGTGGGTTTATGGACCTCAGCTGCGCTTCGGTCCACAAATTACCACCTCGGATAAAAAAGTTCACTTACCATAACTTGGAGCGCAAATAACTATTTAACTCTTGACGAACAGCTTTTGCATCTGCTGAGTGGTTATGATTTACACCTTGTTGTAGTGGTAGAAGGTTTTGTGTAGGCATTTCACCATCTTCTCGCCAGGTTCCGTTAACAATACGATGTGATATTTCATCTTCTTTATCAAAGGTGCCTATAGGAGCATATCTGTTTGCAGAATCTTTTCTCTTTATAAGATAATTATGTACCGCACATATTGCTAGCACTATGTGTTCAACTTTTTTTGGGTTTAGTAATATAGGTTTTCTTAAGACCCTAAATCTATTGGCAATAATACCAAATACATTTTCCACAATCCTTCTAGCTCTCGATAAGCGGTAATTAAACACACGATTAGGGCCAGGTTGTTCTTTAAAAGGAAATGGCTTCATGAGAAATGGTTTCATTGCAAAAGCATCATCTGCTACTACTAAATATGGGACTGGTAATTCTCTTCCAGGTAAGGCTCTAGATTCTGGTAAATGTAGATCATTATTTTCCAAAGCTGAACTTAAGGAACAGTTATTGAAGGCACCCCCATCCGATATCCTACCGTTACACCCAACGTCGATGTACGTAAATGAATAGGATGCATCAGCCAAAGCCATTAGTACAATACTATGTGTGCTTTTGTAGTTATAGTAATAGCTTCCACTGTTATTTGGGGCTTGTATAACAATATGTTTCCCGTCTAGTGCCCCAACACAATGAGGAAAATTCCATCTATTTTCGAACTTCTTTGCATGCCAAAGCCATTCTTTAGTAGTTGTTGGTACCTGTGAAAATAACAACTTAATTTTTACAGTGTCATCATTTCTTGTTTACAGAATTTAACCGGAATTACTGAAGATGAAACATCAGAAACATCACAAGAGGCATCAACAGAGCCACCAATAAAACAAAAACGGCCTAAAGAAACCGATGACTGTGTAATTTCACCGGAAGATATACAAAAAGCAACAAAGTTGTTGCAACAGCCGACCGATGACGAACAAGTTTTTGGAGATTACGTTGCTTCGGAACTAAAGCAATTAAAAAATGCCGAAAATAAAAGAAAACTAAAGCGGCTGATTAATCAATCCATAATGGAAATATCCGATATAGACGCCGCGGAATTTGGAACATCACAACATTCCAACACATTTCTTACATATCGCTGCTCTAATGCAATACTGAGATATATTGAATATACATCATTTGGAGAAATTCGCGATTTTAATTTTATTTTTGTAATTAAAATTTGGCCGTATATTCAATTTTAAAGATATTTTTCCAAATGCAGCATTAAACTTGATTAATTTCACCATGGTTGTTATTTACTTGATACTGTAAGCAGTGCAAACAGTAACTATATTTTTGAAAGATGTACCAGTATTACATAGAAATATATCATACTGATCTTCAAAGATACCTCAAAAAATATAATTAATACCTTAGGAAAATTGGTTATTCTGGCCAACCACTTAAATAAAATACTATTATTTATTAATATTATGTGTTTATTGAACTTGGGAACAAACTAAAAAAGTAATTATTAGGTATAGTAATAGAAGCGTTCTTCAAAAAAGTTAGTGAAGATTTCAGTCGACATCTTCATCTCCTGTTGGAGCAACAATCTGTTGTAGCCGCTTCCAGCTGACGATAAAAGTTTTGAAAAGCGAGAGGAATCAAATTAGCGTTGCATAAATATAAAAGACCCTGCAGTTTTGCCAACGAAATTTTTGGTGGTTCGTCGTAAGCTCTTCTGAGGCATTGACTTACTAATGATTTTCTTCCCCTCATCCCTTTAGTTGTATTGATAATATTATATTCTTTGCTGCTGTACGACGTTTTGTACTTTATTACGTTTGGATTATCTTTCTCAAATCGTAAAAGCATAATAGTATTCCAGTCTACCTTTTCTCCTGATTCATTCACATTAAAAATTTTATATTTCTTGCCACACAAGTCTTTCCAATCTATGATGTCTTCTGTATTTATTTCTTTAACACTGAATGGCTTACCAGTTTTCTTTGCCAGTTTCAATAACATAACCACCTCAGATGGCAAAAAAATTGAGCCATTTCGAAGAGCTCTCTTTTTTTCCCTTTCTATTAGTGAGTGCATATTATCTGCTTCGTTTTCTCTATGGCCAATGGCCAGTAACCAAAAATTTGTGAGTAATAGATTTGATCGGTAAGTGTTCAACAGCATGCAGATACATTGTGGCAACAAATTTATTCTTTTGCTGACCCACACAATTATCAGAATAGAATATCACGTCAGTTTTTTCACCAATGCTTTTCAAAAAGAAATATACACAGCTGCCTATTTCATTAGCGCCCCTCTTAGCAACACCGTCATGCCAGGAATAGCAGAAGCCCTCTCTGTTTGACATATCGAAAATTGAAAAATGTATCACGTTGATTTTACTTTTATAATAAAAGTCTGAAACCTCTCCGCAAGGTAAGGGAATTACTGCCTCTAAATCGTAACAGGCGACAATCATTTGATTGTTGTTTTTGGATTTAGCAACATCATCTACTTTTTCTTCCCTGGATTTAACTTTTTCTGCTAAATGATTTTCGTATTTTTCCTCGATAGCTTTCTTTTCAGCATCATTTGAATTTTTAAACCGAGTGCATAATGAGCACTGGTCTTTTTTTGGCCGGTAAAATGCTATATTAAATTTTGTGTTGAAAATTTTCTCATAAGCCGAATATTTCGCAAAAGGGATGTTTTCCTTCTGCATTTTTCAATGTAAAGGCGATGCATAGTGGCTATATTCAAATTACCTTCAATGTACTTTCTTTTAGTATCTTGACGGCAATAATGAGATTCTATTCGAGGAAAGGACTTGATGTGAGCAATTATTCCATCTGTTATTTCTTTAGGAAGTTTGTATTGCTTGCCATGCTTTCCTTGAATTCTTTCTTCCAAAATTCCTTCCGAAGTAGTTTTCCTGGCAACCGTACTAATAACGTTATTGCTTATGCAAAGTGTAGATGTAAAAAACTTCTTACAAACTCGAACAGGTTTACTATTACAATATAAATAATATGCAAAATTAAGTGAACGCACATCTTCACCCTGTCTTCGGTATTTTCCAGGTGTAGTGGGCTTCATACATTTGGAAATAAAATTATCTTGCCTCAATTTGCATGCCATTTCGTAAAAACTATTAAAAATTGCCAGTCTCTCATCGTGTTCAATTTTCTGCGAGCATTTCAATCTGCACTTTTTAGGATCACAGGATTGCTTTATTTTTTTGCTGGCAACTTCACGGCCAGATTTAGTTTTGTATGCCTTTCCAGAATTTACAATTTGTTTTCTTACATTTCTGTGCCACCGACTTTCATTTCGTACCCTTTTTTTTTGGTTTAATTTTATTATTATCATTAACAATAGTTTCCTTGTTTACATCTATGAGATCATCAGTTGAGCATGAAGGCACTGCTTCGGTCAAAATAGATGCAGATAGATGGTGACTTTTATTAGAATCATTAGATGATGTTGACATGTTGTCTGATGGTGCATAATCCTGATCAGCAGTGCTATCATCATCATCATAATCAAACAGTACAGGCAAATCATCTACTTCAGGGAAAGACGATTCTAAATTGATATAATCGTTTTTACTTTCAGTTTGATCTTGAATGTTATCAAATTCCTGCAAAATTATACTTCTATGAGTATCTATTAATATTGCAGATACGATACTACAAGTACCGGGTGAATTTCTCAATTGATTGTTTTTTAAAACAAAACTTCACGCAAAAAAATTAAAAAATCACCCGATACTTTTTGCTTTAAAAAACTTACAATAATTCTTGATTGAAGAATACTACTACTTTCAGATGAACATTTCGGCGAATCAGCGCCAGCTGTTGCAGGTAAAACTGAATTTTGATGTCTGAATTACTACAGTCTTTAAACTCTTGGAATTTCTCTGTATCGTTATTAATCTAAAATGCATTTTTTATATTCACTTGTGTTTTAGAAATAAGAATTACAACAAAAACGATTTGGTAAACATTCGAGGTTAGGTACTTACTTTAGGATGTTTTTCACATTCAGCATTTTCTTTATCCACTAAAGAGAGGGCTGCTAGAACTATATTTCGTGATCTGATACATTCGTAATATTTATTATTCATCGTAATGTCGAAAACACTGTACCACACACACTCGAACCATAAAGTGACGTACGTTACTAATTGACACAGATAATATACTAATAATTGACGAGTCGCCGGAGTTGCAAACCATGACACCATGAAATACTGGGGTATTTTAACATATCTCAGTATTGGACTCAAAATAGTAAATTACTTTCAATGCAATACTGGGATATTTAAAAATATCCCAGTATTGCTATAGATGAAGATAGAAAATACGAAATTGCAATAGTGAGACAAAATTATTGCTACCGTTTATATACCTTTTTGAAGATATCTCAGTGTTGCACCTAATTTACAACATCATTCCGCATAAAATTCTTAAGTTTGATATTTTTTTAAAATATCTCAGTATTGCATTAGAGCAGCGATATGATTATTTGAGTTCAACAACTTCTACTCCCTTATTGCTTTCGCCAGTTGAAATTATAAATGAATCGACTGCTAATTACCCTATACACCAGGCAGGTCCGTCAACCGGTAGTATCGACAACTTAAATGAAGTAATATAAAATTATTTAAAAATATTATATCTTTCATTTAAGATATCTATCAAAATAAAGTTATGTTACAAACTATGTGATGTTAATTAATCGTTGACGGTGATATTTAATATTTTTCGAAGTGGGTACTCATATGTCACCGAATATGATATAAATTAAAATGCAGGTTTATTCAATTGCCAGATTGGCATAAGTAGGATCATTACTAATTTGTCAACAACTCGAGAATAACTAATAAAAATCAGCTAGACTATCTGTATGTGTACACATTAATAATAATGTTTGAAAGCAAATTTTATTATACCTTCAAATAGTGGTCCTTCAATACATCATAAAGTGCAGCGCACACTTCTGGAATAAATTCACCCATTGTACAAACGGGAATCCTAAATAAGTACATTAATGAGTGATACGAATCACCTAGAATAAAAACATTTTATATATTAAAAAGAAGCATATTTTTTTTTCTCAGTTAAGCATTTACCGGTAGCCAGGAAGCGCAGTGTGACCACCAAACGTTCATTAGCGGGAATTGAAGCACGCAAATGTGTATCTTGCTTTTGTATTTTGGTGCCCACTAACAGCAAAAGTTCTTCAAGATCAACGGCAGACATTCGAATGAAGTTTCTGAATTGTTGCGCATCTTCAATCCGTAACTCACAAAGCAAATTTTGAATTGCTCCATGTTGTTCTCTTCTTAATATCCAATCTCTAACCCTGCATTTTCTCATTCTCTTCTTTTTTTCGTGATATTGTAACGTAGTGAGTTGGGGCTGTATAAGATAATAAGCTAAATAAATTAAGTTAATTCAATGCTGATGGTAGAGACTTGACTCACAGTCGTTACGGGGGTTTTGCTTAGCTTTGCAAGAGGTATTGAATGAAAGTCTAATTCAACTAACAATTCGTGTATTTAACATTGGTTCTTTTAGTTTTACAAGACAATATAAATGTTTCTAAGTCCCAGTTCAAAGTACATTAATGTAAATGATTACAAGTCCGGATGCAGAATACACACACATAAATTATTCTAAGTTCTGATTAAAAAGTTATACAAAATCCTACTAAGTCTCAATCACATTTAAAACGACTAAGTACATGAAATGAATTTAAATAAATTACACAAATATTCTAAGTCCATGAGTCCAATGAGTTTAAATAATTTAACACAAATATCTTCTAAGTCCAAATAGTATAAAATAATCTTACATGTGTTCACATCTCGAAGGGTGTCGATCTACTGCCGGTGTTGCTTGTCGGATGGCGGGATAAAGACCATGCTCTGATGCATTTGAGTTACGCTTTTATACAGTCAATCGAACCCCCTCTTACAATCTTTAGTACCTTATCTTATGCGTGGGTATTGTTAAACATGCATTAAAGCACGTAGCGAGTATCGAGTTTCATTACTACGTGATTTTCCTAACATTCTTAAACGCTGTAACTCGATACGCCGCACGTGTGCTTCTATTCAGTTAACGACCTTAGTAACTACATGACGTCACATCAACACTCGTGTATAAAGTAATTTAACAACTTGAATGCAATTCAAGGCTTGGTTAATATTTTAATATCTGTCTTTGTTACAATATTTTGCATAAATTACTATCAATGCAGCAGCTTTACGTTTCGACATCAGAGCCATTATTTCACAACTACACTGGAATGGAACTTGCGCGAGATATATCAGAAGTTCGAAGTCTAAACGCGTTCGCGAGTTATTGCAGAAGTTTAAAAATCGAGAACTCGCACGACAGTAAATCGCAACATTTATTGCGGACAGTGTAAATACACAAGCAAGTCAGTCGCGCGATATTTGTCGCAAGTAACTTGCCAGTCTATCCGCACCTTTACAAGTGAAGCTGTCGCAGTTCCTCAGGAGACTGAAGTACCTTAATTACAAATAAATGAAGATGTTCCATCAAAAGCTAATTCAAGCTTTGCAACAAGTGAAAAATGACAAAGCAGCTGATGATGAAATAATATGATACCGGCTAATATATTAAAAATTGATGCAACCTAACAGCTGAAATATTATATCCTCTATTCAAAAAATTTGGCTAGAAGAGGCTTTTCCCATTGATTAGAAAGAGGGGGTTATTGTAAAAATGTCAAAAAAAAAACAAATTTACAGAAATGCGAAAACTGCCGAGGAATTAGCCTTCTAAGTGTTACAAGTAAAGTGTTTTACCGAATAATATTAAACATTAATGCAACTAATCATGTGTCTTACTTATTGTCTTCTAACTTCAAATCGCTTAACTCGGATGTAAAATCTGTCAGCAACGCTAAATCAGTGAGCCAACTTTCATCAAGCAATTTTTCACATGTGTGACCTCGCTCTTCAATAAAATTAATAATTTCACTCAAATAATCACGAAATTGTAAAAATTTACTTCTACTTAGCCACCCTACATCAGTATGTAATAACTAATATCATTTCTGATTGTTCTTCATCGAGTTTAAATTGAAAAAGACGCCTTTGGAGAGACTTCCCTCGGATTGAGTTAACAATTTTGAATGCTGTATCCATGATTTCTTTAGCATTTAATCTGTTATTGGCTCGTGGATTAGGAAAAAAAGACTTGGGAATTCGTCAGTTTCGATACAGTGCTATAAATTCGGTCTTATGGCCAGTCATTATTGCCTTTGCTCCACCTTTTGTTATTTAAATTGGAAGTTCCCATTTAAAAATGAAGGTTTTAAAAGCATTGAATATTTCTTTCAAAGGTAAAATCTTCAAAAAGCGTTCAAATGAAAACAAGCAATTGAGCTGTAGCATGTATGTCCGTCAATTCACCAATTTGTATGGAAAAACATGAACATTTATCAATATCACTGTATAACTGATCAGCTACGCCTTCACACATTTTTTCAATCCGTCGCATTTCGTGACGATTGTAAGGTCTTAATTGAGAGGATGTGAATCAAGTCCGCAAGGACCAGATTCCCGACGAGTGGGCACTTCTGACGCAAGACGTTGGCATTCACAGTCGCAATTCTAAGATCCATAGAGATTAATCAAAAAGGAATGAAAAATGGGCAAAAGGAAGAGAATGCCACTTGTTAGGTGGAAGTGGTTTTTGGAATAGGAGGCCGCAGCTTGGAAGCCAAAGTAGGATTTGATGAGGGAGAAGAGATTGCAAAGGCCTAGGAGAGAGTGTACCAGGAATCGAAGGAAGTTTTCAATGGTGGGAGTGCTCAAGGATTCGAGGTTAGTTGTTTGCAAACGAGCGGGCTGTGCCTTGCGTTCCTGGCAGAGCTGGGTCGAGTGGTCGAACTTAAGGCAGCGACCGCACTGCACTGGTTGTGGCTTTGGGGCGTAGGCTGGTTCAGCGGGGTAAGTGTGGTTGTACATTCGGATCCCGCGGGATAGGAGGGAATCAAGGGCCTCTTTAGAAGAGGCGACCACACAGATAAACCTGGTTTCCTTATCAGTTTGTCTGGATTTTATTCTCCAGACATTGCTGAATAGGTGGCCCCAGGATCGGAGGTGATCTTTCTCCTCGTCGATGGTAATGTCCATCTCAACTCCGCCCAAATTTTTGGCCCAACTCGTCGAGTTTGGTCTCGAGTTTGGAATCGGGAGAGGATATTACCACAGTCTAAAGAAAAAAGTTCACTTCGTGTCGGCACCTTTGATGTTCGTGTCGTCGAATAAGCTACTGCGCACTATACCAAGAGTGGATTTGACATAACTCGTTACATTGAAAATGAACCCGTGGTTGTAGCCTACTTACTTACAAAATACTATAAAGCATGTAATTACATGGTTTTCTCGTTACTAATCTACCGAAGCTGTTCTTATGAAATGAATCAAAGATTGTGCAAATTTGATTTTTTATTTAAAACCAGAATAAGTAAATATTGTTCTCATTTTCCAATTTTTCAGGAACATTTTATGTATGTATGTATATGAGGTACATATATAAATTACCATGTTGCGCTATCTATTATCTAACTTAATCAAAATACTAACATATTGCAAGTAGGTAAAATGATTGACCAGAATATACAGGGTGAATCTTAAATGTAGCAAACTAAAGCACATTTTTTTTGCATGATTGGTTGGTTTTTGTTATTAAATAGTGTTAAGTAATTGATAGCATGTGATCCTTCCAAAATAATTCATCCCTATAGATTCTTCGATAAATATTGGAATTTTATCATTAATATACACTACTAAATAGCATTTATTCTTTTTAGTGGTGTTAAGCTGCCCCTGGATCTTAAAATTAATTAAAACATTATGTATAATATTAAAGGCGGGTAGCAAAAATTATATACCTGGTAGTAATACGACTGATTTCTTTTTAACTGCATCACGTTTTGAATTTTTTAAGGCATATTCTACTCTTTAAAACTCCTACAGTATCTTCTATAGATTTGTATTCCTTTTCATTTAATAAAGAATCTCGTAGATGCATTTCACTTCGACAATTGCATCCTCTCCTACAATCCCTACAATGCAATTTTTAATATCAAATTAGCCAATTTCAAAATATGATTAGGTATTTACCATCTGGAGAAGCCCCTAAATAGCCAAATTGTTCATCTATCCAAAGGCCAGATTTTTCAACAGTTAAATTAGTTTTTTCAGGAAACCTTGTAATTGCGACACTCTCTTTAGCAATGCCACATTCTGTTGTCGTTGAAGAAAAATTGCTTGGTTTTACTAAATTGTGACAAGGAGTATATGGTCGGCATTTTATGACTGGTCCAAACAATGATGCAGTAAGTCCCTTTCATTTTTATATATTTTGTTACCAAATTGATCCCTTGATTCATATTCGATTCTTCTTATTTCACTTGTAGAAACCTATAATGTAATAAGAATGTAATTTTTTAAACGACATTTATAAATAGTTCAACTCACTTGCAGTTTTTGTGTTTGCAACTCGGCTTCCATTAATATAAAGTCTGTATCCTTTACTTCATCGGGTTCCTCTGCATAGCTCCCATAGTCGGTGTTGTTGGCAGTGGCTGCTTATTTTTTCTTTTTGTAATTGGTACACACAGCAGCTGTTTTTTGCTTTTAAAGTATATTTTTTTAATAAATTCTTAAAATGTTTTCCTGAACTTCTGCTTACACAATTCTTCCATGGACTTTGATGCCATTGAAATGATTTATTATGTCTTAGTTCGGAAAGGATAACTCTACGTTCATTGAACCACGTTGAATCAGATTCAAACGTTTTCCCATATTGAAACGAGAAACAATGTATGTAAGTTGTTCTGCACGATTATTGTTCTCGTTTTTTATGAGAAGGTGAGCCTTCCTTAGGATCAATTGAAGAGCCCCTGAAAAAGGAGTAATTAATTTATTGTAGTTATGATTGAATAAATGTTTGTATTACCATTAGGTGATGGTATATAAAAGTTGACTGCAAATCTGTAATTTGATTTTCCGATTGATTCCCTACAGAATTGCATATGCCTTCTCGGCATTGCGAATGATCACCAAATACATGGTGAAGACCATTCCTAAGATTCTCTCTAAGAAGACGCACATCATTATTTTTTGCATGTTCATATATTGAACATTTTGCCCTTTTTGTTAGTTGCAATTTTTTGTAAAGTCAATAACTTTCCACCCTTTAATTCTATTTGAGTATCTCCCTTAATTTTTCGTAAATATTTTTCGTAGTTTTTAAGAGCATGATTTGTGCATTTCACTTTCCTTACCTCAGCTCCATAAGGCACATTTTCTTTAATTTTTGCAAATACACTTGTACATCAGCAACAAATTCCATATAACGAATACCATGCATTCGTTTGCTTTCACAAACGCCTTTTACCACCATCGCTGAGGCCGATACAGACCAATTGTTATAACAAGTATGGTCAATGGGCTCTTCAGTTTTATTTTCTGCTCGTATGCAAATGGAGCCAAATCTATTTCTTACGACAACAAATAACAGTTCAGCTGTATGTCTGCCTATTATTCCCACCATGCCAGATGCAGAATTATAATTTGTCCCATAAGACCTTTTACTCCACGAACCATCTACATATACTGTTACCCAAGGTATACGATCAGGACATATTTGACAATTTTGTATAGCATGGTCTTTTTCTTTCATTCCAGCTTGTTCAAAGGAACGCCGCAAGGACAACCTCCATTCCTATAAACAGATGTTCCTTATTAGTACCGTCTAGTGAAAAACCCTTATGACCAAGAGCATAATGTCTATAACGTACCTTTCCCAACTGGGTCTTTATATTGTAGAACATATTATCTGGCATAACCGGTACATTCATGCAAGCCAGTAGTTCTTCTAGATGACTATATCAACTTCCTGTGGCTAAAGTTCCCCACACAGCTCCATAATTTATATGGAATGATACATTGTTTGGATTTTCTGTATTCATTCGTGTACCTTAGAACAGGCTGTGCAATTGAATATAATTGTACTGATTAGCCCTAGGCTTTTTTTTCTTCTATGCTGACATACAATTTTCCAGATATACAAACTTTTGAAAGTTGAAATTGCAGTGTACCTAATAACTTTATTTAGCAAATAATCAATTTTGAACTATTCAGTTGCCGAATGCAGCCGAAGACTGTCTTGAAGTAGATTCAAAATTCAGAGGATAGTTCACAATTCTTTTAAATTTAAGAAAGATGTTACAAATTAAAATAATTTGAATTTGGTTAGTTTTAACTTACCTTTCGTCTGATTACAAGGGATTATAGATGTAAATCTCAAGTAGTGACTTGACGAAGACTATAGATCTAAAGGCAGATGTGCGACGTTGTCACGTCTTTCGTTTATAATATATAATGGGTAAATACAGAAATACAGCAACTATCCACTAATATACACTGTGGATAAATGAAAATGCAACACCTATAAATGGTAATCCTATTTTTCTCAAAATTAGGTATAGATATGAATAGTGCACCGAAAGACGAAATTGGGATAATAGTCCACCCGTCAGGTCGTATAAAAAGGCTTGACCAGGAATTAACTCGGGAAGTTTTGATATTTGGTGTAATTCTAGACTTAAGTGTCTAGTACAAAGATTCACATTTTGCACAAAGAATGCGCTGCCGCTATCGCCGCCATATTGCCAAGATGGCCACCAAAAACAGTTTTTTTGAAATATCTCCATTTTCGTACGCTCTACAATCAAAATACTTATAACCAACATTAAAGAGGAGAAATTTTTCTATAGAACATGTCATGCGTATGTTTTCTCTAAAATGAACGGTTTAGGTACAGCAGTCGCGTGAAGTTGAAAATGTTGGTTTAGTTTTGTCTAAGGGCGTACGCTATCACCGATTTTTCGAAATTTATGTGTTTTAGAATTGCCGAGAGCTATTCATGTAAAACCTTTGTGCAATTTCATCTTAAGTCAGTGGCGTAGCTTTCGTTTCTTATGAACATCCAATTATAACTGTCAAAAATTAACAATGACAATAATGTACTTATTTCCACACCACCCATGATGTAAAACTACTTGGCGCGTTTTTTTTTATGTGGGTTCCCTTTTATATTAGGCCTACTCCACAACAGCAGATTTATTAAACTCTTTTTCAAACAGGCCAATACATGTATAGTAGTATCGGCTTAAAATGGACGTAGACGCTGAATAAATAATAATTTTGGTAGAAGCAAGGCATGCTTCACATATATAATTTTACTTTAAAAGACCTATACAAATAAAAACGCAGTTGCAGAAAATGTTTTGTTCTATGTCAAGTTGAGTTGATTGACAACAATTTTGTTTCATCAATTTGACCAGCCATTGTACTTAAAAGCTCGTGATATAATTTCTGCCGAAAATCAGCAGCAACGTTGTTGTCCGACTAGGAGGATTTCATTTACTGATGTTGTACCTGGGGTCTATCGGTTATATAATGACAGGAAGTGGTCTAAAAGAACTTCTAGGAGTGATTTATGCAGCAAATTCCGTTGACAAAATGATGTTAGGGCACGCCTACGCTAGGGCAGTCAGAGGTCATCTCTTAACCCACCTAGCTCTGGGGCATATTATTCTGCAGACTGTGGAATTTACAGAAGAAGAACGCCTAGCCATGGAAAATCTTCTTTGTAATTTGGACATTTCCACGATTTCCTCAACGGATCACAAAGATTTGTTTAAAATGATTTCTGAAAAATTCAAGGAGGGTCTCGCAAAACTAGAAAGTAATGGACCTACCGCGAAACTGTGGGTGCAATATTTTCGCATGGTAACTTTGGTAAAGCAGTTTATAGAAGCAGAGAGAATGGGTAATTGGCAACTTCACCTAGAATCTGCCCAGAAAGTGCTGCTTTATTTCCACGCAAGCGGCCATCATAATTATGCAAAATCGTGTCATTTATATTTGCAAGATATGTTATCCTTAAAAGACAAAATGACCTCAGATGAGTACAATAAATTTACAACAAACGGTTTCTTCACAATCAGGCGCACCAAAAAGCTTTGGTCTGGTATTTGGTCAGATATGACCATTGAACAAACGTTAATGAGGACGATGAAATCTATTGGCGGGATTATTCATGGACGAGGAATCACGCAAGCAAAGGTCGCCTTATAACCATCTTGAAAAAGAAATTCGAAGACGCGCAGTTCACTGTGATTCAGGCTACAGAAGATGCAGACCAATTAATAGTAAATACAGCCATCGAAATGTCATCTTCATATGAGTATGCAATTATTGTTGGAGAAGATGTCGATCTCCTCGTTCTTTTGACAGCATTGTGCAACTCCCATAAAAATATATACCTACTGAAGCCTGAAAAAGGAAAAACAGTGCAACGTATTTACTCGTCGCATAGTTTACAAGCCGACGAAACAGTTAAGAACAATATCTTATTCATCCATGCATTTAGTGGGTGTGATACAACTTCACCCTTATTTAAACAAGGAAAGATGAAATTTTTAACTGTTCTAGAAAAACATACATATTTACATGATCCTATTCAAATATTTAAAAAGGAAAATGCGTTTGCCGACGAGGTTGCTGATGCAGGAGAAAGATTTCTTCTTGCGCTATATGGCTCTAAAAACAAAGAGAATAATTCTCTGGATAAATATCGCTATAAGTGTTTTTTGAAGTCGCTAACAAAAAGTAAATTTAATTTAGCTTCTTTACCACCCACAAGCGCAGCTGCAAGACAGCATTCATTGAGAACTTACCACCAAGTCCAACGATGGTATGGCTTCTCAAAAAAGGCCGAAGAATGGGGTTGGAAGAAAACTCAAACTGGAATCACCCCAGTAACCACTTTAAAGGATCCTGCCCCTAAAACACTACTTACTTTCTTGTCATGCAAGTGTAAAACAGGATGTGGAAAAGCGTGCGGTTGCAGAAAGGCAGGTTTAAAATGTTCTGTCATTTGCTGTTTCTGTAATGGAAAATCTTGTGAAAATGTCATACAAGACATATTTGAAGAATCCGATGAAGATGAAGACTTAGACTTGCCTCTTGACATCATTATATCAAATGAGAAAATCGGTGAATCCGATGGATTAGGGAAAAGCGACGTTGATTCCGAAACAGAAACTACAAATACCGTTGAAAATACTCGTAATATTAACGAACCAGGTCCATCAGGCATATTTAAACGAAAAAGGGTTTAATAAATCTACTGTTGTGGAGTAGGCCTAATATAAAAGGGAAACCACATAAAAAAAAACGCGCCGAGTACTTTACCTCATAGGTGGTGTGGAAACAAGTACATTATTGTCATTGTTAATTTTTGGCAGTTATAATTGGATGTTCATAAGAAACGAAAGCTACGCCACTGACTTAAGATGAAATTGCACAAAGGTTTTACATGAATAGCTCTCGGCAATTCTAAAACACATAAATTTCGAAAAATCGGTGATAGCGTACGCCCTTAGACAAAACTAAACCAACATTTTCAACTTCACGCGACTGCTGTACCTAAACTGTTCATTTTAGAGAAAACATACACATGACATGTTCTATAGAAAATTTTCTCCTCTCTAATGTTGGTTATAAGTATTTTGATTGTAGAGCGTACGAAAATGGAAATATTTCAAAAAAACTGTTTTTGGTGGCCATCTTGGCAATATGGCGGCGATAGCGGCAGCGCATTCTTTGTGCAAAATGTGAATCTTTGTACTAGACACCTAAGTCTAGAATTATACCAAATATCAAAACTTCCCGAGTTAATTCCACCTAAAACTACCTGACGGATGGACTATAATGACTGGCTCCAGGTAGTGTTTAGCGACGAATCTCGGTTCTCTTTAGATTGGCATGATGGTCGAATACAGGTCAGACGGCTTAGAAATGAACGACACAATCCGGACTGCATAAAAAATCGAGAGACGGCTGCTACTCGAGGGATGATTTGGGACGCTATCAGTTATGATGGTAGATCACCTTTGGTGATTATAAGAGGCACTCTGACTGGTCAGCGCTATGTTGATTACGTTTTGGAACCGGTGTTGTTACCATTTATAAGAGTCATCCCAGATGCCATATACCAGCAGGACAACGCACGACCGCATGTTTGTGATGTGGCTATGACCTTTTTGCGTCAGTCTGATATTCCCGTTTTTCCCGGGCCGGCTAGATCTCCGGATTTGTCACCAATTGAACATGTGTGGAATATCATTGGTCGCCAAATAAAGAGTTACGATGCGAATCCTGCGACAGTTGATGAATTGGAAGAAAGGCTGCAAGTGGAATGTGATCTTATACCGCAGGAGAAGATTTCACATTTGTTTAACTCCATGATTCGCCGAGTGGGGGAATGCATTAGAGCTCGTGGGAGTCACACTCATTATTAAACCTTTTTGGAATAACTATACAATATACTCAACGTAGAAGTTTGAAAATTTAATCGTTTGTTATCCTTGTGAATATCTAACTTACAGCCAAATTTCGTTCCAATATATTTATGCACTATAGGTGTTGCATTTTCATTTATCCGCAGTGTATTTTAAATAAAGTTTAAAAACGAAACAAAAAATGCGCATGTAACGTGTTAATATGCAATTACAAGATTTAATGAAAGGCATGCAGTACACTTTTCATGGCCAACCTTTATCTGCAATTTTGTATTATACAACCTAGTACCTACCTACCTTCTAATAATATCTAATAGTGTCCTTGCTGTCCTGTCAGGTACTTCCACCAAGAAACATTTTCCAGAACCTCTTTCGATCCCCCCAAATACCCAGTGACCTTCCCGCCATTGTCCACGGTGATATTTTCTGTGGAATAATTTTGACTCATCTATTTCGACCACTTTGGAGACAAAATCTTCTCCTAAACCACCTATTACTGTGGGATCGTTTTCTAGATCAGCCTCACAAATATCTCGGCAGAAGCTGCACCAATCTACAATTGTATAAGTAGACCGTTCTCCAAGTGGGCCTCATGGGCAATGTTTATTTGAGAAAAATCTCTATACCACCCGTACATAATAATAATAATTTGATTTAAAGATAAATGGCCCCGAGAAAAAAAAACGAGCCGCTTCGAATACTTGCCGTCTTTAGACATTGTTTGCATTGCCATCGATAGCCATCTGAAAGTTGGGCCCTCTTTACAAACGTGTGGGTAAATGGCACACAAGACACTCACAATTATTTTGAATAAGGCGACGCTTCGCACACCACTTCATACAATCCAAAATTGAGTTAAACATAATATCACGAAAAGTAATATTTTCTGCTTGAATGTCTCCAATGTTAATTATTTCATTAACATTTATAATTAAAGACGTGAGTGAATGAAGGGTTTATGTCATACAAAGTTGATTTTGAGAAAACAGCTGGCAAAGTTTTTTTACTTGTATTTTTACGTGTTACATTAGATGACACTAAATTATGCAGTTTTGTATAGGCCTTTGTCCTTCGCTTCGACCTTTGATTTTGAGTCGTATTGTCATTCTCCTTGATAACATTATCCTAAAAATATTTATACTCTTTGTCAACAAAACTCATTTGTTGGTTGAGATTTGAAATTTTCTCATCCGATATTTTGTTCTTTTTGTCGGCTTAAATGGTCAAAGTATAACTTTCTGACTGAATTTTTTTGCATCCAGATTTGAATATTTCTACTTTTAAAAAAGGTGTATGTTCATCTAAGGTATTTCTATACAAGTAACTTCCGTACTCGTTAACACGGATCCACGTTATGCCATCACGGAAAGCTACCTGTTGATTTAAAACATTTTTTTTTCCGGATAATTAAATGCATTTTTTCGGGTATTTCTTCAATATGTTTAAAATGGTGTTCCATATTGAATACCACAGAATTTTTGTTACTTGCCAAATTAATAATAGTTCGATGTTCATCAGGAGTTTGAATTTTCTCGTGTTTTCGCAGCATTTTCTCGATTCTCCCAAAGTCTCTGTCTGAGTCCATATACGAATGGCCAACTTCCGAGAATTTATGGTCAATTGTTTGAACATACCCCTTTAGAATAAAATATTGATAAAGAGCAATAATTTTAAAATTTTTGTTCTGCCCAGAGCATGAGTCAGACCATATAAGAAGATGCTGGATATTGTTTTGCCTGGCAGCATTAAAAAGTCGAAAAAAGGTATGAAGACACCTACCTATTTATTTCTAAACTTCAGTCCAAGTAAAAAAAAATGGTTTACTTCCAGATTCTGTGACAGTGTGTACTCCGAAGTTATAAAACCACGGTTGTCTCAAGTAGAAACACTTTCATGTGGTCAACTTTGGGTAATGGCATTGTCTGTTGCAAATCCATGGTTAGATAAACTGCGTTATCATTTGATTGAGCAAATTCTCTGTCTCGCGTCTCGTCTGTTGCTGGAAGGCATATTTGTAATTTTCCTTGTGCTCCTCATTGCCTAAACCACCATCACAGGTACTGCACGTATCGCTCTTAGGCTGACCAAACGACAAATTAAAATGACACGAAACAATATTGCTATAACTGCATTTTTTAATGAAATATTTTTTCTCCGAAAGATTGTTTTCCCTGCATGATTCAAGATAAAGTTCGTACATTTTTTGTATATTCAATAAAGGCGCTAAGTATCTTTTGTTCAAATTTTTATATCTTGAATAATGGGACTGCTCGACAGGAAATCGTTGAATGTGAGCTGCAAGCTACAACGTAATTTATGTACTACTTCCTCTGCAATTTTGTGTGGTCTGTTTGAGTGGACTCCTCGTTTATCTGGTGTTGGTGCAGAAGAACCAGTTTTGAGTTTGTTTTGTATAACCTGAATTCTTTTAGACGAAATTTGGTAAAGAGAGCATGTTGCTCTCTTACAAACCTGAACAACTTTTTGATTGTTTGGACTGAATCGAAAGACTCTTGAAAAGCATAGCATTTTTTGAATTTGTATCTAGTCCATAAAATTTTTCAAAAATCTTTTTTCTCCCTTCTGCATCGAAATGGTCGTTACACGCTAGCCTACAGGTATTTGCGCATAAGGCACCAAGTTCAACGTTTGTACTCGGAACCAATTTTCCTGTCTGCGACATGTAACTTTCATCTTTTTCCCTAGGTTTGGCTGCTGCTTTTCTTTTCGCTTCCTAGAAGTTTTTTCGGGTAACTGAAATAACTTATTTTTTACTTTTTCAACCGAAGCATTTGCTTTCCCAGCGCATGTAGACTGTTCAATATTTTCTTCTAGTTCAGTGTTTAGTATCCCCTCGTTGCTTGTTTCATCTTTTTATCTTTACTTTTTTCGTCGCTACTTATTACAGCTTCTTTTAATTTGGGTTTTTAACATCATTATAATCAGTAGCGAAATCACTGGTGTCTTCATCTGAGCTGCTCGGTATATAATCATCGGAAGAACCATTATCAGAAAAATTTAAAAGAAGACTTACTCTTAATTTTTTTTTTGCAACAAGCCAGAATTGGAATAGTGCGCACGTTTATGTACGGCTCTCCATAGAAAGCGGGCAAATCGGCTTCCGACAAAGAACGTTCGATGCTAGCGATGGAAACAGATGAAAACTGTGGCAACGAATTATGTTTGTGAATCTCTAAATCCAAACTCGCAACTGTCCTATACATGAATTTGCCTCTATTTAATAGAAAGCAAACGTGAGTTGTTTCTTTCCCAAAATCTAACAGTTGAGAATTTGGTCTAAAGATACCACAACTTACTAAGCGATAAATTTGAATTTTGCACTAGATGTTATAATTGGCAAGACCATAGCCTCTTTACGTTTTTTACATACTTGATCAAATTGGTCGCGCCTAATGTGTGCAAAAGACTTTATACAGTCTAAACATGCCTGCATCTCAAGCAGTGTGGTACAATACAACGCGGCATTGAACGCAATAACCCTAATCTCGTCATACGTGGCTAGTTGATTAACCCAATCACGCAAAGATGCCTGATACTCGCAAAAATGCTCGTACGTCCGTAATCGATGTGCAATTATTTTGTTTATTTTCCTTGGGATCGATGGAAATAGTGTCCCGCTAGAATAGACAAGGCCGCAAAACTCAGCTCCGTGGCCTATCTCACATTTTAGTTTCAAATCGCAAGCGCCATTAATTTCAGCCATTCGGTCACTGTCTTTCACCAGTGCACACTGTCTCTTGCAAAAATCGTCTCCTTTATAAATTACGACGCATGGTCCGATACCGCGCACAACGTAATTGGATATTACTTTGGCCACTATGCCGTTGTTAACTAATGTGCCGGGTTCACCGCTGGTCTTCTGCGTCTGTGCTTTCCCAGTTGCGACATTTGAAACTATCTTATACCCGCTTCTGAAACTATAGTAGTGGTCCAAGAAAGTCTTACTTACACCAAGCCTCGCCCAGTACGCTCTCTCTAACGCCTGTGTGAACTCGTTCTGTCTTGCATCAAACATTTCCCCATTCGTCACAGCGTTTACGGCAACTGCTGGCAACGCCTTGAACCTTGTATTTACAGTAGATATAAATGTAGACTCGTCCATGTACGCGTCGGTGACAACATGCATCGCTTGTTAATGGCTAACAGCACGAGTCCATATTCGGAACACTGAACAAAACATAGCGCACGCATCCTGACTCCATGCGCTAATGCCTTGGCCTACGGCATCGACGTTTACATTGAATTTTGGTTTGAAAATTCCTTTCAAAGTTTACCACAATAATCATTTGATGGGGTGGTGTTAAAATCTTCAACGGCCTTTTCTGTTACAAATGCACTACTCGTATCCATTGGCAAATAATTACAACTACTTGTTGAAGCAACATTGTAGACCAATTCATGGATAGCTAAAATAGGCACACAAAAATAAGGTATATTAAACCCACGAAAAGAAATTTAACAACTGAAGAGAGGTTATGTCTTTACATACCGATGTTAGCGCTTTTTCTTGCAAAATGCTCAATTACTTCTATTGTAGCAGCAACGTCTGCTGGTAGTTGACCCAGAGATAAATGTGTGTTCATTCCTGATACCACTGTGATACTTAAAACATGTGCAGCTAAATGCCCTTTCATTTTGTCCAAGTTCGATGGATACATATATGCATCAGTTAATTTTGGTGCTAATCTATTTTGTAATTTCTTATCAAAGTTATAAAACGCTTCAACAAAAATCCAAGAAGTAGATATTCCATCAAAATTAAACGCCTTTGCCATTAAATTACTGCGAATGGATTTCAGTAAGTGTGGTACATCAAAAAGATACACAATTTCTTCTTCTTCTATTTTAAATGTGGGGTTTTTCGCTGTTACTCCAAGCATGGCAGAGACACGCCATTACTAGCTCCCATATCATTGACTAAAACTCTGACCATTAGTCCAACATCTTTTAGTTTTAAAATTGCTGTTGCAATAATTTCTTTTAAATCTATTGCTGTACAAGTATTGTGCACAAAAAAATATGCAAAGGCTTGCTTCCATTTATTATACAGCGCCATAAGTACCAAGACATTTAATGCCGCCCTTAATATCTTTTCTTTGACGTTGTCTTCAAACCCAACTATTTCATCTGCCCCTATATTATAAAATAGATGAGATTTTATGGCTATTTCATCTAAACACAAGCAACAATTTTAATCGATTTCTTCAAAGGTGTTTATTTTGCCCTGTAAAGTTTCAATAATAGCATCATTGAAACCTGCTTTAAAATGAATATTCTCAGTGATCCTATTTAATGTTCTTCTAGTGGCCAGTGTAAAAATATTACTTATAGGCTTTCGGACCCATAAAAATTATTTTTTCTACTCCCATGTATAAAGTAGTACTTTCACATACTGATCGCAGTACGTGAAGTCTTATTTTTTATATCGATGCATGAAGTACAATGCACTTCTTATGGAGTTTATTTTACGCATTTCTGCCATGAGAGCCTATACACTTTTCGGCAAGGGTAAACATTGAATAGATTGCTGTGCTTGTTTTTTGTTTGAATGACGAATTTGTGAGAACTGTCAAGTGAAGTGAACGTTTGCTAATTTAACTCATTTTTTAAGTTTGAGGTCGTAGAAAAAGTATAGTGTGCAACACATACGTGAAGCCTTTTTTATACTCGCGTGCTTCTGACACTCGCCTTACGGCTCGTGCCGCAAACTGCACACTCGTATAAAAAGGTCAGCTGCACGTACTTGTTACACAATATACTATTTAGGCACAGCTGCAGGAATTTCTTTGTATATCTTCTCTGTTGTTGAGACTTTATGTGTAAATCTGCATGCAATTTTACAAACTGTGAACATGCTGGTGGTAAAAACTTGTCACATAAAGATTTTAAATTGTCTAATGTAACTGTATTGGTGACAGATGCAGATTAATTTTCATCATCAATTTTTCTTTTTAAACTATTAACTTTTATTGAGTGGCTATTCCTGGATTTATCGTAGCTTCCAATAGGGACCTTGGGGTTTGAGTGGCTATTACTGGATTTATCGTAACTTCTGATGAGGACCTTGGGGTTTGAGAGGCTATTCCTAGGCTTATCGTAGCACACGAGCCAAACTGGACAGGCGAATTTGTAATATTGAATTAAATACAATCTATGTATCACAAATTAACATATTTTACGAAAGTAGGTAAAATATACAGGTACTCATCCTTACCATTTATGCAAATACGTTTGTCTTGTTTTGAAGTGGAGCAAGCTGATAAAGCGTTTAAGTCATACATTTCAGATTTATCTACAGAAGTTATATTGTTATATACAAACGTTCTGATAACTAATGTGTAACATGAACTGCTAGGCACATTAATAGTCTAAACAAGTATTGAGAAGCATTGTGAATTTAACTACCTATACAAATTAACCCTGTGTTAGTGCGGCGGGTATGCTACACCCCACAAAAAGTTGTTGTCCGTTCATTTATTGAAAAAATCCTCCGATAGGTTAATTTTTATTTTTTATTGCGCACATTTTGACAAATCGTTAAAATTTTTCCGCCATATTTGAAAAAGTTCTGACGTCATCGCCATTTTTTATTTCGAAAATTTTCAAGTTCAAGGTCATACTTTTTTGACATTTTTGGTTTTAGAATTTCACCAGGTATCCAAATCTGCCAAAAAAATTGGGGGTCGCCATTTAAAAAAATTGGCGATGACGTCATAACTTTTTCAAATATGGCAGAACAATTTTAGCGATATGTCAAAATGTGTGCAATAAAAAATAAAAATTGACCTGTCCGAGGATTTTTTCCATAAACGAACGGACAACTTTTTATTCCCAGGTTTCCAGACTAAACGACCGCACTGTATAAACGTTTTCATTAAGGATGAGAAGTATTGGTTATTTTTTCTGTATGGTTCACTTTTTCAGTTTATTTTTAAATTCAGTGGTGGGTCTGCTGGACCTTATTTCTTTTGATATAATGTTAAACATTCTTCACTCTAGAAAATTAAAAGATTTTTGCCCGATCTATTTTTCAGCTCTGCAGGTTGCATTTATTTCATTTGTTCTATTCCTCGTGTTATACTGATGTTCAACTTTCTTTAAATTATTTTTGTTTTTAAATTGGTGAATTACAAGATTTTTGAAATATAATTGTGTTAAACGATTCATTTTTATTTCTACATACAAAAGTTCTATTGGGTATCTATCTGTATTCCTTGTTAAACTTTATTTTTAAAAATCTTTCATGTATTATTTCCAGGCTTCTCATATAAAAGTGCGATGCTGATCCCCATACGATTATTCCATATTGTAGGAGTGATTGTACCATACTATAGTATACCATTTTCAAATTGTTTATATCAAGAATTTGCTTCCGGATTTTGAACTTAAATAAAATATCTCTCAGTTTTTCTATTAATTTTTTTGTATGTACATTCTATTTTAGGTGTCTATATACAGTGAGCACGTAAAGGTTGGAACAAATTCGATAAAATCTTTATTGGGCAAGTAAGAAAATAATGCTCGGACACGTCGATTTTATTTTTTTGATGCGCATTTTTTTGTGTACGTATATTTTTTATTACGTCATCCCTGCTCGAGTTATGACGTCATCATCAGTTTTTTTAAATGGCAACACCCTCTTTTGATAATACCATTTGAAAGAGCACATTTTTATGTGTATAGACGCCAAATTTTGTGGTATGTTACATAACAATATTTTCGAAAAAAAAGTTTTAGAATCCATAACAATGTAATGAAATAACAATAGAATAAATAATAAATACAATTAAAACCCAATAAATTGAATGTTCAAATTGCATGTCATTCGCCTCTTGACAATATCCATCTATTGGCGAAAACGGTGTTTAGATAATGACGCCCAATCCGTGAATAATATAGTGGCGCGCCTTCTTGTTGGTACCATATTGGTTCATCCGGCATTTGGGGATTTTGATTATTTGGATATAGTGCTATAAGTGCAGGAATTATCTGTTTTTGTAGCAAATTCAAATATTTTTCAGCATTTAATGCGCCGCCAATAACAAATTGTGCAACAATTGTGGTACTAATTTCTCAAAAATATTGTTATGTAACATACCGTAAACTTTGGCGTCCATAAGCAAAAAAATGTGCTCTTTTAAATGGTACTATCAAAAGAGGTTGTTGCCATTTAAAAAAACAGATGATGACGTCATAACTCGAAGAGGGGCGGCGTAATAAAAAATATACGCATACCAAAAAATGCGCATCAAAAAAATAAAATCGACGTGTCCGAGCATTATTTTCTTACTTGCCCAATAAAGATTTTATCGAATTTGTTCCAACCTTTACGTACTCACTGTATACACCTAGATTCTTAACAGATTCTACTGGTTCTATGGCAACTTTGGTTCCGTTGGAGGGGCACTTCGATGTTGTCAAATGTAGGAAGATTATACCGTGAGTTCAAGAAGTTTTTACATGAGGGTTGGCCATGAGATAGAAAAGTAATGTCTACTGCAACTGTTCCTTGGGGAACTTCACATTCTACTGTCTTTTCACTACTGGTTTCCTATTTTTACATGCTGTGACCTATCTTTCAAGTAGTGTTGGCATTTCCTCGTATTCCTATATCATTAAGTGTTTGTAGAAGCTGTAGATGGTTAACTGTATCGAAGGCTTTAGCCAAATCGATAAATACACATAGTGATCGATTATCAAAATCAAGTGCTTCTTGTATTTTGTTTGTCAAATCAATAAGAGCATCATGTGTTGATTTTTTCTCACGAAAACCAAACTGAGAAGGAGATAAAATCTTATATTTATTAAAAACTTGAACTAAACGACAATTAAGAACATTTTCGAAGATTTTTGCTAGGTTGGATATTAACGATATGGGCCTGTAATTTTCAGGAAGTGTTTTATCTCCTGTCTTGTATACGGGTTTGATTACTGCTACTTTAAATGATTTAGGCACAATGCTTGTTTCAAAGATCTTGTTAATTACCACTGATAGTGCCGATGCTAGGATTTCTGTATTTTGTTTTAATATTTCCGATGTGATGCCGTCAATTCCTGGTGATTTGTTAGTTTTTAACTCTTTTGTGTATTTCTTCACCTCTGTTTCATCGGTAGGTGTAATAAATATAGAATTTGTATTTACTTCTTTTACAGGTTTAAATTCGTATTGAGGTTTTGTTATAGCATTTGCCAACGTTTTTCCTACATTTATGTAATGCTGATTAAGTATACCTGCAATCTCTTTTTCCGCAGAGGCCTTTTTTCCTGCTATACTTGTTATTTGTTTGATCTCATTATTTTTCCTACTATTTAATGTTCTTTTATTTACCGTATTCCACAGAGTCTTACTATCTGATTTTCCATTTATTAAATTTTTGTAATAGTTCATTTTTGTGACTTTTATGAGTGTATTAAATGCATTTTTATATGTTAAATACTTATTCTTAATGTCAATTTTTTTTTGTGTCATTTTTCCAAGCTTTAAACAGTTTCTGTTTTTGGTTACTGGTCCCGCCGTTATCCATTCCTTCCTCTTAATATCGCAGGGTTTTATCTTTATGAGGGTAGCCTGTGTTATTTCAGATTTTATTTTATCTACAAAGAAGTCTGCCACTTCCTCAGTGTTTGTGAATTGAATGCGTGGACTGTAATTAATTCTTGGTTGAAAAATACTAGGTTTTCGTTGATTTTATAAAACATTAATTCAGGAACTTTATTGAAATTTTTACAAACACACAACTGTTTTTTGTACATGACAAATGTACACACTCGATTAGCCACGAGGTTGTGAACTTAGTTCTTTTCGAAACACTCAGTTTATTGCAAAAATCAATTTGTCCTAGGTTTAGGGCCAACTTCTGTTGATTTAATCTTTTGGTGAATTTTCTTTTATAAATATTTGGTTCTGTATTTTGTCCTAAGTTCTGTATTATATTTATTGTTGTGTAATGATCTGTTATGTCATTTTCATAAACTATTGGTATTTGAGTATCTACATTTTCCTTACTTTTTACAAAATTATGATCAATACAAGATTGTACTGTTTTTCTACCATTGTGTATAGATTAATAAGCGATTTATAACCCGCTTCACTGAGTATATTCAGGTATTCCTAACTATAATCGGTATGCGAAAGGATGTCAATGTTAATATCCTCCTACGATAAATTTATAATCTGCAGGTACTGTATCATTATTTAAATGTATTCTGATGTCGTCATTAAAATAGTAAGGGCAAGTTGAAGGGGGTCTGTATATAGCTGTAATTGTAATACGTTTACCAAGGTACGTCAACTTTGTTATAATGGCCCTGATATTATTTATAAGTTGTATGCTGTCATGATTATGTATTTCTTTTATACAGGGTGTTTCGGGAGGAAAGGAAAATATTTTAAGAAAGTTCCTATAAATAAGAGTCCGAAGTCACGGACGCCACTGCTGGAGCTGTCAAAACTAGTTGGATCGAAAAAGAGTCTCTTCATGCCAGTATAATGCATACCAAAGCTCAATTTTATATCTTTATCGTATCATTGATTATAAAGACAACTTTATATTAAACTTTTATTAATAATTATACATAACATAGCAACTTCGTTAGTTACATAATATAAACAAACACTATTTGTTTGACGAAATAAACCAATAATACATTTTTTCCAGCACCTGGGACCCCTCCTTTGTCCCGCCACTAACAAAACAAACTATATTCCTTTTCGTATTGGATTTTTGATTTCTCCGGAAATAAATCCAACCTTACACTATTAGCCGCTTCTAGAATATTGTCTGGAAGATCCAAATCTTCCATGATTGCATTATTAGCGGAAAGATCAGACAAAACTTTAACGTCACTTTTTCTGCAAAAAATTGTTGATTTCGTTTTAACAAAAATTTGTTGATTTTGTTTTAACAACGCTGTTGTCAATGATACGATAAAGCTTGAAATATAACTCGAATATTTGCGATTTAACCCGACTCGGACGTTGCGTAGTTGACTCGGCTTGTGCCTCGTCACCTAGCAACGTCCTCGGCTATTATAAATCGCATAATATTCTTGTTATATTAATAGCTATAAATCGTTTTCAAGATATTTAAAAAAAAACTTATTTTTTGAACACTCTGTATCTCGAAAATCAACCGCTTTAAAACACGGTACAACAATACATATACAGGGTGTTAATAAATAAACTTTACACCCTTTGGGTTGTTATAAAGAACACCAAAACAAGCAATTTTTGTTCATAAGCATGTCCGCAAATGAGCCGTTTTGGTACTAGGGTGAATCAAAGGCAGTTGATACGTACAATTTCAACTCCGAAATCGCTCTAGATACGACCTGGATCTATAGAAGTAATCTTGTAGAGCGCGATAGCGCGAGTAACTTTCGTTAAGAAACCGAACCTCTATCTATAGTCGTTACGGAGCTAGGGCCTTGAAACATCCGTCGGGGCAGGCCTAACTCGACAAGCGATACCCTAGCTCCGTAACTACAGCATGGCTGTGGTAGGCAACCCTATGGCTAAATGGTTGAGCAGCTAAGTAAACTCTCACTTTTTCGAATGCCTTTTGATTCAAATGAGAATGAGCATCAGTAAGCTTTGGTGCTAATTTGAATGACCTGCACTTATCTTTTGTGTAAAATGTTTGCAAATACTTCGAATCTGTTATACCCAACAGAATTTTAAATTGATATTTTGAAAAATTGTTCCTAGTCGACTTTAACAAATGTGGTACGTCAAATACGTAATAAATTTTTTCCTCCCCAACAAGAAAATAAGGATTTTCTTTTGAAACATTAAGTGTTTTTGAAAACTTAAAAAAATTAGATCCTTGATTTGAAACCATTCCCACGACGTTTAACCCTACTTGCTTTAATTTAATTATACTTTCAAACACGATCTTTTTCAAATCGTCATCTTTACAGCTTCCATTTACAAAAACGTATGCTACTGGTTGCTTCCAGTTAGCAACTATTCCACGTGCCATTATCACCAATACATTTTGGATTTTGTGCAAGTTTTGGATTATTTATACCAACAGTTTCATCAAAAACCTATAATTTTATCTTTGGAGGTGTTATAACAAAGATTTGATTTTAAAGAAATTTCGTCAACACATACAGTGAGCACGTAAAGGTTGGAATAAATTCGATAAAATCTTTATTGGGCAAGTAAGAAAATAATGCTCAGACACGTCGATTTTCTTTTTTAGATGCGCATTTTTTAGTATACGTATATTTTTTATTACGTCATCCCTCTTCGAGTTATGACGTCATCATCAGTTTTTTTAAATAGCAACACCCTCTTGTGATAATACCATTTAAAAAAGCACATTTTTCTGGGTATAAACGCCAAATTTTGTGGTATGTTACATAACAATATTTTCGAAAAAAAACGTTTTAGAATTCATAACAATGTAATGAAATAACAATAGAAGAAATAATAAATACAACTAAAACCCATTAAATTAAACGTTGAAATTGATTATCATTCACCTCTTGACAATATCCATCTATTGGCGATTCAGATAATCACGCACAATCTGTGAATAATGTGGTGACGCGCCATCTTGTTGGTACCATATTGATTCGTCCGGCATTTGGGGATTTTGATTATTTGGATATAGTGCTACAAGCGCGGGAATTATCTGTTGTTGTAAAAAATTCAAATGTTTTTCAGCATTTAATGCGCCGTCAATAAAAAATGGTGCAACAATTGTGGTACTAATTTCTCGAAAATATTGTTATGTAACATACCACAAAATTTGGCGTCTATACGCAGAAAAATGCGCTCTTTTAAATGGTACTATCAAAAGAGGGTATTGCCATTTAAAAAAACTGATGATGACGTCATAACTCGAACAGGGATGACGTAATAAAAATATACGTATAGTATAAAATGCGCATCTAAAAAAGAAAATCGACGTGTCCGAGCATTATTTTCTTACTTGCCCAATATAGTATATTGCGTCATAAGGGAAGATATAGGCATATTTCATCCCGAAGATTTCTGCTGCACGAGCGAACGTAGTGAGCGAGGGCAGCAAAAGCTAAGGGATGAAATATGCCGTTAGATTCCCGTAGGGCACAAGTTATTTTTCCGCATCCATGAGAAGTTCGTATTAAATAAAAATAGTTATAATATAATACGTACCTACGTTTTTGACATATAACCTCAAATTACACATGTCAAATTTGCGTATTAAAAATAACTTCTATAATGAATTTATGTAAAAAATAATCGTATTTGCTTGAATTTTAAAAAATAATTACACTTATCAATCACTCAAATGAAGATTTTTGTATAATCAAATAATAATTTTGATTCTAAATTCTATCGGTAGATGTCACGTCGATAGCATGCACGGTAAAAACCCGCAAATGTTCATATCATCCCGCTTTTTCATATTTACCCGCCATCCGCCATTGTTAACCTCAAATGAGATAAATAATCTGTCAATTACATACCATGGATACGGAAATAGTATATTGCGTCATAAGGGAAGATATAGGCATATTTCATCCCGAAGATTTCTGCTGCACGAGCGAACGTAGTGAGCGAGGGCAGCAAAAGCCGAGGGATGAAATATGCCGTTAGATTCCCGTAGGGCACAAGTTATTTTTCCGCATCCATAAGAAGTTCGTATTAAATAAAAATTGTTATAATATAATACGTACCTACGTTTTTGACATATAACCTCAAATTACACATGTCAAATTTTCGTATTAAAAATAACTTCTATAATGAATTTATGTAAAAAATAATCGTATTTGCTTGAATTTTAAAAAATAATTACACTTATCAATCACTTAAATGAAGATTTTTGTATAATCAAATAATAATTTTGATTCTAAATTCTATCGGTAGATGTCACGTCGATAGCATGCACGGTAAAAACCCGCAAATGTTCATATCGTCCCGCTTTTTCATATTTACCCGCCATCCGCCATTGTTAACCTCAAATGAAATAAATAATCTGTCAATTACATACCATGGATACGGAAAAATATTTTATCGAATTTATTCCAACCTTTACGTGCTCACTGTATGACACTTGTCCGGAAAAATTCCTGTAAATTGTTTACTTTAGTTTTAATAACACCCATTAAAAAATCATTGAATCATTGTACTATGTTCCACTTTTGTGTTAACACGTTGGCGGACACTCTATTTTATGCGATAGCTGCCAGAAAGTTACACTAATATCTTTCGCATTTTTTACGTTGGAAAAACGTCGCTTATAGTCATGTTTCTCATTTTTTCTCTATTTTCAACTAGGATAATAAAATAGGGGACAGGTCCTGACGTCGTGTTCTGTCAGGACTCCCTTGGTGGTCTACATGGACCTGGACATCTATAGCCGCCGTCATTTATGTTGCAAGACAATTATTAAATACGTATTTTACACTCAAAACAAGTAGACAATCTATAAGACCTACAAGAATAAAATGCTCAGCAATGTTTATAAGATATACCGGGTGTAACACGATCATGGTACTCCCCCCTTTTTTCCTTTAGTTTTCAAGATAAATGGTTGAAATTTGGAAAATCCTATATACTTATTAAACTTCACCTTTTGACATATTAAATGATTTTTTTCCACTTCCGGTTTCACCGGAAGTGACACTAACTTTTGATTTTCAAATAGAACACCCTATATATTAATACATTTTTGAATTCTGCATAATTTTCTGAATCCAACGATACCACAAAGTGACATTTCAGTCTTCAATATATATTTTAATTTAATTTTTAGTTTTCTATTTAAGTGTGCCATGACTGTTCCGATTTGTTCTAATTGAGCCGAAAAATCGAAATCCCGTCGAAACTAGTAAATTATGTGATTTATGAGCAAATAAAGTTTATCAAAATGGTTTTTAGGACAAAACACGATCTTTTCAAATGTAACCATATTGGTACCGTGATACCATTTATTGCTAGCATTAATAAGGAATTTATTAATGTGCCTTATTAAAATCTGCGATAAATACAATCAAAATTACAGCTAAGAGAAAATAAGAAAATACAATTTTGTTCCAATTGTAAGGTAAGAAGTAAATAAGGTGGCTTTGAAAACAATGAAATGTTTAGCTTGTCAAACATTTCTTGATTTACCAGTGTTTTTATTGTTTTCATTGTTTTCAAAGCCACCTTATTTACTTCTTACCTTATAATTGGAACAAAATCGTATTTCCTCTTAGCTGTAATTTTGATTGTATTTATCGCAGATTGTAATAAGGCACATTAACAAATTCCTTATTAATGCTAGCAATCAATGGTACCACGGTACCAACATGGTTACATTTGAAAAGATCGTGTTTTGTCCCAAAAACCATTTTGATAAACTTTATTTGCACATAAATCACATAATTTACTAGTTTCGACGGGATTTCGATTTTTCTAGTATTACACGGCTCAATTAGAATAAATCGGGACAGTCATGGCACACTTAAATAGAAAATTAAAATAAATATTGAAGACTGAAATGTCACTTATGTGGTATCGTTGGATTCAGAAAATTATGCAGAATTCAAAAATGCATTAATATATAGGGTGTTCTATTTGAAAATCAAAAGTTAGTGTCACTTCTGGTTTAAACCGGAAGTGGAAAATTTCAACAATTTATCTTGAAACCTAAAGGAAAAAAGGGGGGAGTACCATGATCGTGTTACACCCGGTATATTGGGAAAAAAATATAAAAGTATAAAGTAACTCAAGTTATTAATTACAGTAAAAAAATATCTATAATGCACGAAAATCTAATTTTGTTGGTGCCAGTTTTCAAAACAGTGTACCCGTTGTGTGTGTTCTCTTTTTTACTAATAGTTTAGAAAATTCTACGCTGTTGTAGAAATTATCCATATAGTTATAGGTGATGTCCCTTGTTCAAGTATGGATTCATTAGATGAAGAACGAGAGAATTAATTTTCGAGTTATTGCTGGATACATCAGGATCCACTGCATCCGATTTGCCCTTGTAAATTTCAATATTCAAGATACATATATCCATCTTGTGAACACAGCTCATAGAATTTGATACCGTATCTGGCTTTCTTATTTTTTATGTATTGTCTGAATCTGAGACACCCTCTGAATAGTAACAACGACTCATCCAGTGATAATGCTTCTCCTGGATAAAATACACGTTGGCTGTTGTAGGTGATCTTCGAAAAGAATTGTTTAGATTGTTGAAAAATGCGTTAACATTGTGTCGATTAAAAGACGTTGCTCTTGACAAGCTACACGCTTCTGGTTGTCTAATGCTGACGTCTGGATTTATTTTTCTAAACCCTTGTAATCAGTCCATGCTCGCTCTTTTATTTGCTGTCCATGATGTAGCATTTTAATATTATTACCAATACACAATTCGTATGCCAACTCCCTGACGTCCTTAGTGGATTGTCCATAACACATCTTGCTATATTGAAATACATAATCTTTTAATAACTGCTCCTGATCATTGGTAAATACTCGACGGATATCATATTTAGGTTTAAATGTATGTTCCACATCGGAATTACGTTTTTGTTTTAAAACGTATCTCACTAACGTTTGATATTTTACGCCATTTCGTTCTGCTGCTTGTCTTAGTTTCATATGACGTTCAATAACATCCTGGACGGCAAGTCGCATACTTTCCTCCGTAAAACTGCTCTTCTTACTCTTTCGTTTACGTCCTCTGGGCATTTTTCTGTAACACGAAATACAAAATTAGAAATGGGCTACCTTGAAACATGTCTCATGGTGGCCCAAAACTTTTGTCTCAAGGTAGCCCTATTATGAAGTTTTACAAATCACCATGGCATTCTCATATTAACCTTAAAATCAAGTTAAAATTACTGTCACGCCAAGACAAAATGATAAAGGATAGATGACATTCTGATGCAACACGAGTTACTGACGCCAAAATCAAAATTATTGCGTTTGTTTCAAGGTAAACTTGTCACAAGGTGGCCCCTTGACCCTATACAATTTTTTAGTTCATTTTTTAACGCAGAATCGCGTGGTGTGTATATTCTACGCCATTTTTAATACACCCTGTATATTGAAAGTTAATACGCTCGTTAAAATATTATTTTCACTAATTAAAGCATTAATTGTTGATTTGGGACTGTCTTGCCTGCCAAAATCTTCGAAATTCTAAAACAACAATTAACAAATAAAACAAGAATTGAAAAATTGTATACGTTAATTATTCTTACAATCTCAACATTTGTAGTTTTAATTTCGGTATTGCCTTCAACAACTGTATTCCCTATGACAGACAAAACCTTTTCGTCCTCATCGGTTAAAATATCAGTTTGTTTAGGATCACCTCCAGTCTGATTTCGATAACGACAGATATTACCACTTTTAGATTTCGTTGATCTTTTAACATCTTGCCAACACTATAACCATTAATATATTACATTTATTTAGAATTAATTTAAAGTTAATGCAAAACATTTTATTTATATATCGGGTCATCAAATGAATTTCAGATTAGGGTAGGCACTGTAAGTGCAGAACATGTCTTAGAATACTGCAGCGCACTATAATTTGAATTTGACAGTTCATAAAACAAAATATTTAACATTAAACTAAGACATGCCTAAAGAATAAATAGCCTACCAGATGTGAAATTGATTTGATCGCCCGTTATTTACGTGTATGCAAATTGAAAGCCAAATATTATCTGTATTAATTTAAAAATGATTTGTATAGCTATAATAAAATAATAAATTATTATAGAATTACAACAAAAATTGATCATAATTACCTTTTTCCATTGTGGTCATTCCTTACCAGCACCCGGCACCGAATTTAGCAATTCACTTACTTCCATCCACAACATTTTTGCATCATTTTATACAGTGAGAATAACGTAAGACTATACATTGGTAACTTCATTTTAGCATTAATCAATTTGCCCATGCTAGTAACAATTGTCATTTTGAATTTACAATGACAATCGGTTTGGTAAATGTCACTGTGTTGCTAATAATGCATTACTGAAGAAAGTAATTATTCTCATGAGTTTGCGTAACAATTAGTGCGAAACAATGTACACCACAGAAGAAAAGCTTCATGTGTACTCCTAGTATTTAGAAGGGGCGTCTTTGCGAGAAGTTTGTGATTATTTCAGTGTTGAATTCCCGGACAGGTCCATCCCAAGTAATAAAGCGGTGGCAAATTTAGTTAAAAAAAGTTAAAAATACAGGTTGTATTAACACAGATCACAACTATAAAAGATTAAAGTAGTCTACAGTTGCTACTGAAGATACCGAGTTAAATGTGCTGGCTGCAGTGGAAAATAATATCAATATAATTACTAGACAAATTGCTTTTGAACAAAGTATTAGTAAGGGAACCGTGATGCGAATTTTAAAAAAAACATAAGTATAAGTCCTATAAATATGAAAAACATTAAGAAATAAAGATATGGAACGGAGGAATCAGTTTTGCGAAAGAATTTTCGAAGACATACTTGTTGATAATAACTTCCACAAAAGGATTTTATTTACAGACGAATCAATGTTCTTCAAACATGGAGAACCGAATTCACAAAATTGCAGATATTGGTGCCGCAATCCTATTGCATTTGATCGTGAGAAGCAGTCACTTTCAGTCAGTTTACGAAGTAATTTCGGAAAAGTTATTTTATCCACATTTTGAAAACTACTGCCGTCGTAAAATTCTCGAAGAGCTGTACGCTATGAATTTTTCACAGCTTTGAATACACCTAAATCCAGTGGCTGTAAAATGTGTGATGTGTATGCAGGAAGATACAACAATTCTATGTTGTTTTTAACTGCCGAATCTATGGGAATTATGCGCATCGAAAATTAATAACTTGGGGCCCTCTAGATGTTCTGTTGATGGAACGAAACTGTTCTGAAACTAGTCCAGAAACTGCAAATGTTCCATCCACCCTGAAGGAGAACAATAGAACTGGGTGTTGTCAGGTCCACCTTGACACCAGGTGTTGTATAAATGTAAACCTTTGTAATTAACAAATAAAGGTAAAAATGTACCTACAGCGTTGCAATAAACTAACACGGTGTAAGTTGTTTTTGTAGTATTTCCAACTACTTTATGAGGATTGTTAGATCCTCGTCGACATAGTATTTTCTGGTGGCCAGCGTCTGTCTGGAAAGCAGTCTCGTCGCAATTAAAAATATTTTGAGGTTTATTAACTAAACCAAGACGTTCAATAGAATCATTTAGTTTGACAAAAAAAGTCTTTAATAATTGCTGTAGAACAAGCTTCTGCGCGATTTTTTGGCAAATTTTGGAAAATTCGTCGACTTAACCCATATATGCGTGCAGGTTAAATAAATGAAAAAAATTGGAAAAAAATTTATTTCTAGGCTACAATTAACATATAAAAACAGTATATGAAAAAAAATTTAGAAAAAGTTATACAGTTTTTGTTTTATGCCGTGTCCTAATATAGGACAGCAGGCACATACATGTACATTAAGGTGTATGATAAGCAACATAGCACTTGACATGTAGTCCAATATTGCGTTTAGTGCATCGCGTGGTGCATTTTGTATGGCACAGACCGCAACGTGTTTGTTTCTCTTGGGGACAAACAAAATGCCTCAATGCATCGTATCGACTCTCTGCAGTTACTATTGATGGTTGGTTACGTTTACTTGTTGCTTTAGAATAATGTTCCATGTAAAATCGTGATATACGTCTGAAAGCAAGTAGGTCAAGATCTCCTCCTTTACGAAGCCTATACAGCTGCCAAGCATTATTCACTGCGGTATCAATCAAATAAGTGATCAAACACCAGTACCACTTCTTCCCATGAACGTTTACACGATATTTGTTAACATTTTGATCCATTCTGTCTACCCCACCCATATTCTCTATTCTCGTTGTAAACTTTTATGGGATGGGGTTGTTCAATATTGATCCTCTGGTGTTCTGCTCGTGAGTAACGAGTTGCAGAATAAATTGGATTTATACCCACAGCATTAGAGCACAAACTAACTACACTATTGTCATTCCATCGACACACTATCAGTTCTTCCTTTTCGTCAACCAGAAAGTCATAAAATCCTCTCCGCTTCTTTTTCATTTCCTGTTGCTTCATCAGTGGACACTTTTCAGACCGGTTTTCTCTAATAGTTCCTGTAGCTTTTACACCCATATTTTGCAAAACTGACATCAGTTTGATATTGGTGAAGAAAAAAACATAAATGAAAAGGGTGTAACGTTTTTGAACGCAAAATATTTGCAAACTCAACAATAAGCTTTGCTCCTAGACCAAGTTCATTTGAATCATTTGTCTTATTACTTTTTCCTTGGTAAGGATCAAGATGAACAATATAGCTCAGCCTTGTTGTTCCACACCAAATTTTGAAGCCAAACCTTATTGGTTTGCCTCTAATTATATATTATTTTAAATAATATTTTTGAATTAAGAAAATAACTATACATATTATGTAGTATGAGTATTAGTACTGACTTTAGATGTAGTACTTCAAACAGACAAAAGTTTCAATCATCGGTCAAAAATTTTTGTGTTTTTGGTGCTGTGCTGTTTATGTTTTGTAATGAAGCTGGAATAAACATTATTATTATTAAACCGCTGCTGGTTATCTTCGCCCCATATGGCGTGAAGTTGACTGCATATGAATTCTACTGTTTAAAAGCGATCTTCGAATAGTTGGGGTGAACATGACTAATGTATAACCAATTGTAATTTCTTATTACTAATTTATTTACCAAATTAAGAAAAAAAAAAACTGTAAAACAACATTAAATGCTTATGCTAACTAATTTCCTTTTTTTTTACAAAAAGTTAAAAACAAAACTCAAAACAGAATTCCCGTCTACGATAAACTTTAGGTTTACTTAATTTCTTCTTTATGGTGTCTATGGAGACTTCATCTTTATCTATGTTGAGCCAGAAAAATCTGTTAACTTTGGATCGCTTTAAACAATTAACACATATTTTGTCTCCACTCACTGATACGACCTTTCCAATAAAATCTTTTACTGTCTCTTTGGTTTGGTACTGTACGACAACCCATGATCCAGTTTGCGCATCACTACTGTCAAGTTCTTCTTCCTCTGCAGCAACTTCGTTCTCAATGTTTACACTTTCTATGTTTTTTTAGTAATCGTGGAAACGCAAAAAAAATTTTCTGAAATTCTAATCAAAATGTAAAGTTTGACCATATCATGTGATACATAGTCGTAATCAGAAAAAAGAGCTCTATTCGAAAATGCAAAAATCAAATACGGCGCCCATAAGAAAAAAAAATTAAGTGTTGTGACTCTTGCATCTAGGATGCCTTGGAAAACACGATGCCAGATTCAGATTCCTTGTAAAAAAGTGCCTTCACAATGTCGTAGTTAAAAATGTCTAGTTTTATTGGTTTTCGTTTAAAAAAATTAAAACAAAAATCACAATTTTCCATTTTTTTCCAATAATTCAAAAACTAAAAATGACAGATTAAATTTTCTTCCAGATAATTGATCACCGTAAAAATGCGCGACTTTGCCCTAATTCAGCCGATCTCGCATCTGTTATAATAACCGAGATCCCCATGCTTGAGGTCGAAAAACGGGCACCCTGTAGAAGCTACAAAGTTGGTTAAATAGGGAAAGTTTTAGGAATTTTAATGCTCATTTCATATCCGTTGAGAAATCACAGCCAACTTTGACCGTTTTCGAGATATCTTGGAAAAGCCGAAATTTTGAGTTTTCTGTTTTCCAAAATATCTCGGAAAGTATTAAGTTTTTAGTTTCAAGACTTGTACAGTGTGAAGGCACTTTTTTGCGGAAAATCGGGTGGTACCATATGTTTATATTTATGACGCTTGGTTTCTATTCTATGTAAAACTACTTTTGATTTTCATATGGACGCCATATTGAATTTTATCGTAACTAAACGCAGCTCTTTTTCTCTTTTCAACGATGTGTCACACGTACGGAGTTTTTGAAGAAGAGCGGGAATAAAATACATTTTTTTCTTATTCGTGTAGTAGGCTATGATAAAAAAAATGTATTTTATTCCCGCTCTTCCTCAAAAACTCCGTACGTATGACATATCGTTGAAAAGAGAAAAAGAGCTGAGTTTAGTTACGACAAAATTCAATATTGCGTCCATATGAAAATCAAAAGTAGTTGTTCGTAGAATAGAAACCAAGCGTCATAAATATAAACATATAGTACCACCAGATTCTCCGTAAAAAAGTGCCTTCACAATGTACAAGTTTTGAAACTAATAACTTAATACTTTCCGAGATATTTTGTAAACGGAAAACTCCAAATTTCGGCTTTTCCAAGATATCTCGAAAACGGTCAAAGTTGTCTGTGATGTCTCAACGGATATGAAATGAGCATTAAAATTCTGAAAACCTTCCCTATTTAACCAACTGTGTGTGTAGCTTTTATAGTTTCCGAGATCTTAATGCTGGGGATTGAATTTGGGACACACTGTATAGCTGTTTTAATGTTACCCATTAAAAGTATCATTAAACGAATTAAGGAAAGACAAATCATTTATTTATTGCATTGATTTACAACAAAATAAAACAAAACAACGACAGTTTAAAGCAAATGCTCAAAAATACCACCACCGACTTCAATACACCTTCTAACTCTGTCGGCATAAGTGTGTGTAGCTCTTTTGAGTTTGTCTTGTTGTTCCTTTATGAGAGCAGCACTATTCATAATGCGAGCGACCAATTCTTCTCTTGCGTTTACTCTTTCTTTGTATACTTCGCTTTTCATCCAACCCCATAAACAAAAATCTAATGGGGTAAGATCTGGTGACCTAGATGGCCAATGAACACGACCATAGCGTCCGATCCATCGTTCTGGGACTGCTTCATTTAGATAATCTGCCACTTGACGGCTACAATGTGCAGGAGCTCCGTCATGTTGGAAGTGCATGATCATCCTTGTAGCCAAAGCAACATCGTCTAATTACAGTTAAAGCTGGTTTTGCAAAAAGTCTAGATAAATTGGGCCTGTAAGACGATTCGGTAATATCACAGGCCCCATCAAGTGATTGTCGATGCATATTGTAGTGATTTGCTTGTTGCATTTATTCTTTGTAATATAGTGTTCCAAATTACTGTCATTAATGCTGTTTCATAATGGTCAAAAATTGTTGCCAACGCTGCAGCTTCTATTTTGTTTTTTAGTGTTACTATTAGATATTTCAATAAGCACTTCTTTTATTTTGCTATATCCTTTTTTCACGACTAAAACAGCGTCTGCTCTTGCAGAGCATCTAATGTCTGATAACTTTTTTAATTACGGGAACATCAGCACAATCTTTTAATTTGGTTTCAAGAATATTCCATCGATAAGACGACCGACGCAGTGAAAAATACAAATAAATTTTGTAAAAACATAATATACTTCAAATGAAGGGCATAAAATGTAATATCCAGTATGGCTATTAATTTATAGTACTGAAACTTTCAAACTTTTTTCACTTAAAATAACATGTAATAATAAATTAACACTTAAGTATTAGCTTTACGAATAACATGTTCTAGGTGCCCTCCATTACGTTGGACGCACAGTTCATATCGTTCTTGCATATTTGTGGCCATATTTGAAAATAGAGGCTGTTGCATCTGTCGTATCGCTTCTGTAATTTTCTCTTTTAACTGTTGTATTGTCGACGGAGGGTTATCTCGGAAAACCCATAGTTTCAGCATACCCCAAACATATGCATCCAATGATGTTAAGTCCGGAGAGTGAGATGGAAAAGAAAAATCGGTGAAACGTGAAATCACATTGTTTGCAAACGTCTCCCGCAGAAAGGTTCTTGCAGCCTGTGCTGTGTGGCACGTTGCCCCATCTTGCTGAAAAAACTGCCTACCGAAGGGTAAGTTTCTTGATCTGCAAAACCTCCGAAGGTCATCTACAAACGGTGTGAGAACTTGAGTAATATAGCGCTCTTGATTAGCAGTTGCTGGACGTCCGTTTTCCTCAATGAAGTAAGGCCCAATAATTACTCGTCCAGAAACTGCGCACCAGACGGTAACTTTTTCACTATGCAACGGTATTTCTTGCACCTCTTCTGGTCGTTGGAAACCTAAAAATCTATTGCTACACCTATTTACATGACCCGACAAATGAAAATGACATTCGTCACTGTACCAGATGTTACTGATGAAACTGGGAATATCATATTGCAAAGCAAGGATTCTAGAACAGTATTCAAGTCTTGCAGCATAATCACCCATTCTCAGTTGTTGGGTCGTCTGAATAACGTATGAACGGGCATTAAGTAGTTTCAATATCTTCTGAAGAGTCCTCCTGTTCATATTCAATTTTTCGTCCAGCTTTACCCTTTCCTTGGTGTAGCACACTTCCAGTTCTTCTAAATTTGGTTATAATGTTCAGTACAATAGTATTACTTGGTGCCTGTTTATTGAAATGCCCCGAAAATTGTTCGCGGACGAATTTAATGCTTCGACCATTTTGTCTACCTAAACCGTATGAGCGAAAATAGTGCTCAACTAAAAACACTTTTTCTTCAGTAGATAATATTATTTACGAACTTGCAAACATATTAGTACATCTAACCAACACCAAACGTCAATGTTTATGTCAAATAACAGTGTCAAGTGTTAGAGGTTTAAGCAAAAGTAGGCCTACCGTTTCAGTACTGTAAATTAATAGCCATACTGTATTTTCAAATGATGCCTTCGCATTTTCCAGGGTCGTTGCACCGTGTTTCAACTGATATTTTACCAGCCATCTGCATGGGCGGTCATGGTTTCCGTAATTTTGTTCGACAGCTACAATCATCAGTGCTTTCGGGTACATGGCCTTAAAATTTTTTATGGTATTGTCCACATTGGGGCTGATGCAGCAATTGACTACATATACGTTTCGGTGATTTAGAGTTATGTTGTTAGAATCTAAAATTGACACTGCCATATTGACGCTAACAAATCAATGAGCGAAATGAATAATGAATTGCAATCGAGCAGTTTTGAGCTGCAAAGTTACTAACCAAATTTAAAGAATGGCTTGCGCACGGTAAATAAAGGGCTGTTGGGCTATATTGCTTTATTCGCATTTGTAGACCCGAATAAATATTTACCTGACATATTCACCGCGTTGACCTAAGTTTTCCCCCCGCATCGTTTAATATCTATATCAAGTAGCTTAAGTGTTTTTAAAACTTGGTTTTCTAAATACGCCGCATCATGTCGTCCAATGGGTAAGACATAAAAAGCTTTCTTTTATTTCCCCGCTTGGTAGTCAGTACCGAAATACAAAGGTGAGCTAATCCACATGTGAAATGTCTGGAGTGGAATCCAAAATTATGCTATAGTAACTAGCAGCTTCTAACTTCTAACATGGTGATGAATAATAATTGAAATAAATTCATCACAGACTTGATGTGATAAATAATTCGTTGTTTCTCGACCACAATTGCCATAATCTTCTAAATGCATTTTCAAAAAATGATCAGATTCGCTTAAATATTCATATAGAATGTTTAGATTCAGTATGCCCTCTAAAAGTTAAACCCATATTGCAATTAATTTTATTGTTAAAATAATCCTGACAATCTCACTTTAATAATAATTTTCATAAAGTCAGTAATGTTATGGAAAAGTGCGTGTTCTTTACTGAGTGTTCATCACATATAGAATTACCACAATCGACGTAAGATTTTCGAGTTTTTCGTTGTTTACGATGCCTTTCCCTACACAGATAACAACATCCAACAACTGTAATACGTCCAGTGCAGTGCGATGTGGTCTTTTAGGAGTACCTCTCGATGGCAAAGAGATTTGGTGACCTAAAAACAACTCGATAGCACTGCGTGTAAAGTGGTTTCCAATAACTCGTGGATTAGTTGAACGGGTTTCTACTGCCGATTGACAAATCTGTTGAGTAAGATCTTTCAGAAAAGTTCTTCTTTTATCCGTTGATTTGAGCCGGAGGTTATGCTCCCTATAAATTATGTATGCAGCTAAAGCAGCTATGTCAAACATTGAAAATTTAATTTTATCTGTAAAATCTTTATATTCTGATATCATCTTCCACATTTCATCGACAGGTAAATTAGAAAGTCCATTAATTTCTTCATCGTAAAAAGCAAATGGCAAAACTCTCGATTCATTCAGTACCTCACAAGTATTTATAAAATTTTTATATTTTTCACATAGAATAGGCAATTCGACTAAACAAACTCTATGTTTATTAAAAACCTGTTCCGGAGATATAAACTCAAACTCAGCAAACAAACCACTGTCCAGTGGTAGCCTGTTTGCCATTTCTTTTCCCAATGTTACATAAAAATCTAAATTTTTAAACGTATTTCTGCTTGTTCGACAATTGTTAATTTCTCTTTTATATATGTATCACATTCGGTTCCAGTAAATATATTTTCAATCGGCAAATAATTATAAGGGTGTATTACATTTACTAAAGGAGTGTCAGTTTTAAGTGCAGCAGTTTTAATGAAATTTTGAGTAAATTGATAAATATTTTTTGAAAATTTTTATGTAGAACATTAATCAGTCTTGATTCAAAAAGTGTATTAAATTAGTTCATAAAGTCTAAAGCATATTTTAAAAACAAATAGTTGGCTTTTATTTTAGGGTTGTTTAGTAATTCCAGAATTGCAGTGCTGAATGGTAAATTATCTTCAAATACTGCAATCATGAAGTAGTGCTTTAAGGGTTCCCAATTATTGTCTAGCATTCGCATTACACATTGATAAACCGCTAGCCATCTCGTACCAGATAATTTTAAAAATGTTTGCTGTTTTATATTGAAATAGGATTGTACTTCGGTTAGTTCGCTGGGCACAACGTTTGGAGCTATCTGATACATACGAATACGTTTGTCTGATTAACTCTTCCAATTCCACGGGTAGCACTGAACAAGCTTTAAGGCGGGCGGCCACTGCGAGCGAAATGAAACTAAGCTAAGCTAAGAGAAGAGAATGCTAACTAAACTAAACTACGTTGGAGCCACTGGGAACGATTTTCGTTTAGTTGTCAGCTGTGTTTTCGTGAGGAAGGACGTGTTTAAAATGAGTTCTGTAACAACGACAATGTTGTTATTGGATCTAAGTTCAGAATCAGATAAATCAGATTTTTTTGAAGATATTGCCAATGTAGATTTCATGGAGAAGAAAAAGAAAAAATGTTGGATAAGCCGCTACATGAAGAAACGAGAAAAATTTGGAGAATTTCATAAACTGATCAATGAGCTAGACGATTTTAAATTCAAAAATTATTTCAGAGTAACCCGAGAACAATTTATTTTATGAATTGCACGAATTGATAGCCGCTGATATTCAAAAGCAAAATACAAATTTTCGACGAGCAATAGGTACCAAAGAGAGACCAGCAATCTGCATCACTAGTATTCTTTTGAATTAGTATCATACAATATAACCTTTTTTCGAACACACTCAAACAGCAATTCACTTTGTGATATTTTACAGGACATAATTAAATTGTTTAAGCATTTAACTTTTCCAAAATATGTTATTACACAGTATGTAGGTAAATACTACGACTTTCATCACACTGCTAAGCACGTGGTGACCAACTAAACTACTCAAAACCTCGCTCGAATCTGACATGAGCTAAAACGAACGAAACGAAGCTAAGATTTCAATCTTCGTTTGCATTTTTTTGTTTAGTGTAGCTTAAGTGGCCGCCGATGCATTTAAAAGTATGGCAGCTGATTTATAAAAAACTTATCTTCGCTTAGCTTAGTTTCGTTTCGCTCGCAGTGGCCACCCACCTTTACTCGCAATAAGTGGTGCTGAGTGACAGATGCACTTTAGTAAAATTGCGTGCGGTTCTTCTGCGTGTATTTTACAAAAAAAAGGATTGTTTTTCCCTACCATTACATTGGCACCATTCGAGTACACACCCAAGACATTTTATAATTGAAGATTATTTTTCTTCAAGACTTATTGAAAGTTCGCGAAGAGAGCCTCTGTTAAACAATCTTTTCCATCTAAATGAATCAACTCTAGTAACTTTGTCAAAACTTTCCCAGATGTTGATGAAACGAACGTTTCCAAAATGCACATCAATTTTTTACTACTTCTATCAGTAGTCTCATCCGCTATATAGAAAATCGAACCTAAAATAATATTCCGTATTGGTAATATATTTTAAATGCAATAATTATGGTGACAAACCTTATGTAGATCCTCCTGGAGCACCTTAGTTTCATGTTTTGCTAAAATATTTTGTATTAGTGCTGTACATTTTGTCCGTTTTAAGTTAATATCCTTAAGTATGTTTGAATCTGGAATCGCTGTTTTAAGCACATCTGTCAAATGATCAACTACTCTAAATGTAGCGTTATGTTCAGCAAAAATCCACAAATAAGTAATTCGGCTTTTTTAACATTTTGTTCATGCTGTTTTCTTTTAGCGCATTCAGTCGTAGTTACCATATCAGTAATCTTCTTTTGTTGTGTTTAATTTCCGCATATTTAATTTATGTTCCGCGACTGCACTTCGAGTTTTAATGAATGAAATTACAAATTTCATATTCAGAGCTTGCGTCTTGTGAGCCGAGTAACCTTATAACGTTTTAGTAAATAAAAAGGGCCAAACATAATATTAAAACCAATATTTTAGATGTTTTATGGGCGTTATGTACGCACGCATAGTGTCTAATTTTAAAGTGCATTGCTAGTCCCACCCACGCTCTAAATATTCATAACAAGCTTATTTGAGAACGTGCTTAATTGTGAATATACAAAGGTAACTTCGTATACATTTAGGTGTTCGAAATAGCAACCGTTTCAAAACAAATGACCCAAAAATGATTTACATGTCAGAAACAAACTGAAAATAATTAGAGTTGTTAAAAAAACTCTTGTGTTTTTGTTTTTGACTAATCTTTGAATACAGATACGTTTTAAGTGCTATAGTTTGTTTTTATTTGTTTGTAAGATTTGAGTTTATTTTTACAGTGCGTAACAAAGTAATGTAGGGAATACTGAGTGTGAAAGAAAAAATCTAAAGTTTTTGCGAAAAATACTAAGACACGTAAGTATTTTGCAAAATGTTATATTCAATTGTTTTTGACGTACGACATCATAACTGGTGGTAATAATAATAATAATAGTCGAATGGGGTGATTCGGGACACTTTTTGGAGTATTGTAGGATAGAAGCCACGGGGGCGATTGCGGTTTACATTTTATTCTAATTATTTTATATGGCGTGTTTATATTTACAAAAAGCACATTCGATCAACTTACCAAGGAGTAAAGTTAATTCCACCAAAGTTAGATTAATGTGTCGCCTCCACCAGGTTTCGTAAACACCCGAAGCTTGATACAGAAATTCATGCTCACATCACCCAGGCAATTATATAATATACACTGACCGGCAAAAAACCGGCCACCTTGAAATATTTCACAAAAGCACTTAAACGTTCATTAATTTAACTAAAGATTGGCATTAGGTTGAAGAACCATTCATTGTTGATATGGCATACACAAATTAGCTAAGAAACTAAGACAAATAAACTCAGAAATAAATTTAATTTGAAAAAGTAACAGAAACAGTGCAAATCGATTTTCTCTTAATTGCAAAAAAATAAAGGTGGCTATTTTAATAGACCTTCTGGTAAATTTTTAATAGCGTGTATGTCCTCCTCTAGCTTGATTTACGTCATTCAACCGTCGTGGCATTGAGTTGATCAAATTTGTTATGCAAATTTGAGGAATTGCTTCAAATTCTTCTTGAAGGGCCAATCGTAGCGCTTGAAGAGTCTCTGGCATGGCTGGACGACGGTGAATCCGCCTCTGGAGTTCATCCCAAAGATGTTCTATCGGATTAATATCCGGGCTGCATGCTGGCCAATCAAATCTTCCAATGCCGACCTCATTCAGGTATTCAGTTACGACTCGTGCAACGTGTGGTCTGGCGTTGTCGTGCATTAACACGAAGCCATCTCCAATAAAGTGGGAAAACGGGTCGACTGCTTCTCGAAGAATATCTTCCACATATCTATGGGCGTTCAAAGCACCATTTTCCACAAATATGAAGTCGGTACGTGCTTCCGTGGAAATACCTGCCCACACCATAACAGAACCTCCATTAAACGATACCCGTTCAGATATGGTGCAGTCCGTATATCGTTCGTTTCGTCTTCTCCACACCCTTTCTCGACCATCAGGTGCTCGCAGGCAAAAGCGCGACTCATCAGTAAAGAGAACTTCATTCCATTGCCGAAGAGTCCAATTTGCATGTACCTAATCGCGCAAACTGAAGACGTGCCCTTCGATGCCTAGGTAGCAATTCAGGTCCTGTGGCAGGTCTCCGCGAAGTTAGACCACTTTCGACAAGCCTCCGCCTGATCGTCCTCTCACTTATTTCAACCACTCGCACTGTTTGCAAGCGATGTTGAAGTTGAACCGCTGTTGATCTGCGATCCCTTAGTGTGTTGTGCACAATGAAATGATCATCAATCGCAGTTGTCGCTCTTTTTCTTCCAGATCCTGCTCGCCTCACGAATCTGCCAGTCTCCAGAAATCGATTCCAGGCATCTTGAACGGTACTACGAGGTATTCATTACCAACGTACGAGACACGTAGCGCTGACTACGACCATCCTCAATCAAAGCAACAACTTGAGCAACAGTTAACTGCATTGTTATCGCGTTAAAACTTGTATTAACTGTCAAAATCTATTCCAGAAACAATGCACAATAGCCTACTTGCATTTTATCATAAATAAATGATAGAAAACCATGTATAGTCTACTGCTGCGTGATTTACGGTAACATGTTAATGCTGTTGAGAAGAGAATCTCGCCTGTTAACATTAAAACAGAACAGAGAACAGAACAGTCATACATTACTACATTTAGCAGTATAGGTTCGGTTAATGTTACTTACAGAGGGGGAGGCCTCCCCCCTGTGGAATCCCTCGTTGCATCTAGTAGAGAACCCTCGGGGATGTTGGGAAATGATGAGTGTTGGGTGCACCTTAAGCAACTACTTATGAACCTGAAACAGGAAGCTACGCGCGCGCCAGCCAAGGCTGAACATAGTCGACAATAGGAGATCCACCCATGACGATGTCCTGTCCATCCTCTATGACCAGTAGGTCTAGGAAGTCCAACAGAACAAAGAATATGTGGAGGTGCGCCTGTCTGACCACCCCGAGGAGCATAGCTCGGAGTCACTACACTTGGTAGGTCGAGGGTCTTTATAATTATAACTACCCAAACAAATAACCGGTTATATTCAGGTCCCTAGGCCTCATGATCTGATCAACAACAAAGAGCCTCAAGCTCTGCTGAACAATGTGCTCCAACAAGCCTCAGGGCTTGTCCACATAAACAACAGTCACATCAAGAAGAGCAACTACAACCACAAGCCAAAACCGCTTGTCAACAATATCAACTACTGGTCATACATGCAATTTCATAATTACCGACCAGCTTCTCATCTTTACGTTACGAGTTATCCAGGAATGCATTTAACTTAACGCACCACCCACGTTCTTACAAAACAAAACCAGCTGTTCGCTCGTACGTATCCCAAGTTCAACTAACTACCCGTGAACCAATTCTTACCAAAGCTCCCTTTTGCCTGTTTATAGAAAGGAAGAATATCCGTTTACCAATGCAAGAAAACCGCACCACCGAATAGTTATTAAGTGAACGGCATGTACATTTCGAAAGTTATGATACGTAAAGTAAATAAATTTATAGGAAGCTAATATCTTAATATTACAAGACGGTTCAATTATTTTGTCACAACAGTATATATTCTTTGGTTTTTGCAAAAAATACTAAGACACGTACTTTCTTTTTTTAATGTTTTACCCAACTTAGCTACATATCTCCCCTATCGAATGATGTGTCGAAAAAAATCTATGTGTGATAGGAGGGGAGGGGGCTTTTTTTATGTGGCACAATCTTGTACCCCAATAGGTTACAACATTAGGCCACCCTCATTTTTGCTTTTAAAAAGCATGGTAAACTCGATCTGGCACATTCTTGTCATTTATCTGGCACATTCTTGTCATGGCTTTTATCGTTTCAACATATCTACTTTGCTGAAAATACTACAAATAAAAAACATTCCCTATAAATTTCGCTTTTTCCCTCCATTTTTCTATTTTTTTAAGTTTTCTTTTTTTTTGTTTAATAATTTGAAGAGAAATGATAGAAAACAAAGAAAACAAGTTTATTTAGAAATATTTATTTATAAAAACGTTACCTATATTAACAAACTAAGAAGTAAAATTAATAAGTGTGCTCTCTCACTGCTCCAAGTCTACTAGAAACTTGTTCTCACCCACATATTTTGGTGGTGTAATTTTCCTCACAATTTGAGTTTTGAGATACCAGATGATGTCAGGAACGTCTGGCCTCGTCCAATACTTTCCCTTCTTAACCATGGCGGAAACTGGCATTTCTCCTTTGTCATCTGGCTCGGAAACCTTTCGTCCTGGATAGCACTTTTCACAATATTTTACAAGAATGAAAACATTTTCATCCTTGTGTTGCATCTCACCTTGTTCACTCCCCTCTACATCATCAAACAGGTGGACACTCTCAATTTCATGTAGGCCTTCAAGCCTATTTGCATCTGTAATGAGTTGTGCATTGGTGGAGCATTCGACGATCACAGCAGGGTTGTCTTGTTCGTCCGTCCTGTTGACAGGAACATTATCATGAAGGAGGTTCAAAACAGATTGTAGGCTGTCCTCAGATTCTGCATAAGAGATATCTCCTTCGCTTATATCCTCCGAACTTGAAACAGAATTTTCCAGCGCTGCTTCTTGTTATTCTTGTTCTTCGTGATCATTTTTCGGCCATGTTTACACTATGAGTTTTGCTGCAATTTAGGTATAGTCTGTTTTTCGAAAACCAATTACTTAACGTTGCAAGAACATTATTGCACTTTAATTCTAATTCCTTTTGTGATTTATCTGAAACTATAAAGTGAGGTATCGTCAGCATATATTGTTACGTGCGCGTTTATAGCTCGTAGAAACAATGTCTCGAGCTTTAACATACCACGGCTAGTCAAATGTAACGAAGCAAGTTTTCTGATTTAAAAACTCACATTTCTCGGCTGCAGAACAAAGAACAGTGTAAACTGTATCGTAATTCCCCGGAGGAGCATTCATAAAGGACAGACATGCTACAAATGATTTGTGGAAGGGAAGGTCTGCAGTGGCTTGATCCATAAACCCGCTCCATCCAGGTATGTTACACAGATTAGCCCATTTTCCGTATAACCATAATAGGTAAGTCAGGGGCAGACGGTATTATCACATTCGGTACCAAGCGAATGCTACCCAGGTTTAGAATTTCGATAGGTTTCAAACCCACTACATTTTTGTTCAAATGTTTTCAATGCTAATACTACCAAATTTTCCGACTGTTTCAGCAGACGGCATTTTCTTTATACGTTCAATATTTTGATCCGGAGCAATAGCGGTTGTAGGAGTTATACATTGGATGCCTCCCATAGCATGAAAAGTGTTATAACCATCCAATGTACGTGTATTAAAATCTGAAATACTTTTGGTCTTCCACTTTTCTAAAGACGAACGTTTATTTTTCAATATTACTTCGTCAAGTAAGACGCCTAAGGTTTCAGGTACGTTGGAGGATACTCCCTGAAGAAAATTATCCGATGGCGGATAATGCGTGGTCGCGTATACCTTAGAGCGGATGTCCTCTGTAATGATTACTGCAGCAGTTTTCACAATACGCACCCGTTCTTCTTCCTCGTTCGACGATTTTTGGTTGTACCAGATATTTTTTAATATTTCGTATGCTGTGTCTCGAAAGCAGACCACATGGGACTTGTTGGCAGATAATGCAAATACAATATCGTCACCATATTTCTTTAAAAGTTGCGCCTTCACAGTCTTTATGTGCGGGCGATAATCGCCTTCAATTTTGTCCATTAGTTCATCCAGCGAGAACTGACATTCTTCGAAATTCGCCTCAAGATGAGAGTAAATATACTGCATTGCAGTATCGATCTCGCTCGTATACGGACCTCTTTTTCTATCGGTTTCTCCTGACGATGATGCCTGGTACAAGTTTTTCATGCATGCGATGTGATACAGTCCATCAGCTGCTACTAGATCGTAAATTTGCTGTAGACGCTCAACAATCATTCGACCCCAATCATCGTTACGAATTGTATAATAGTGTCCTTCATCAAATTTTACGGCCATTGTACAACATCTTGCAACTACGCTCACGAGCACCCCGTTTCTGCAACTATGCCATTAATTCTGTTACATCAGCCGCACACAGAAAACAATGGTCTTTGAATGAAAATGTCGGAACAGCAGATCACCGTTGTGGAGGAGTAGCGCTAACACCTAGAAGTGCAGCGATTAATTTATCATTATTATATTGGTTTCGACACGCCTCGTGAACCTCTATTGAAGTCAGCCCTCCTAGGAGTTTGTTTTTACCGTCCTTTATTTTGATACTGGATTGGTGAAATACCTCTAACCCCTTTTCCTTAACTTGAGTCACTGCACTTCCTACTAAAGGACTCTCACAAATAAAACAATTACTTTGTTCAGTAGCCATGGCTCCGAAAATTATGCACGAGCATAGAAAGACGCACTCGAACTAGCGAACAGCGGCAGATGTTCGCTAAGGAGGGGTCCAAGGCCACAGGGAAGGGCCTTTTATACCTGCGTTCAAACAATAGACCATTGCGTGGCGTTAGGGATCTGTATACAGGGTGTCTCTAAAAGGTCTGTACAAAACGCTAGCACAAATGCCCTGGATCAAGTGTGAAGGGGGGCTACGACGAGTTGCAGTACGCAATAAAACATTTAAATTCGATTATCTCAGAAACGGCTGCTCGAAGCGACACCTGCTAGGTATACCTTTTTTGGACAAAAGATGCCAACGAATAAGAATTTTTAACCAGAAATTTAATGCACCCAGGCATAAAAAAGTTATGAAGCTTTAGATGTAGGCGAAATACTGCTGGTGGCGCCCTCTGCAATGTACATCGAAACTGTGATCAGATCTCGATTTCTCATCCTAAAAAAACCCTAAGTACCAAATTTCGTGCAAATCATGCTATTATTAAGAAAAATATTTACAAAAGAGTTTTAAAAAATAATAACTTTGGCACCCTGTATTTCGGAAACTATCAACTTTTGGACTAAGGTAAATTGGGCTAGATCCTCATATTTTAGCCTCGGGAATTTGTACTAGCGTTTTATACAGACCTTTTAGAGACACCCTGTATAACGCGTAGTGGAATGTTTTCTACCAATGCACGTGTTGCGGTTGAATTCGCGGCGCTCGTACGCCGAAACTATTCGTCTGACAAAAAATTAATAAGACATGAATTATTGGAAATTTTCTGTAGAACAATATTGTACATCACTATTTTTGTCGAAAAATCAACCGGTAAGGATATATTTTCGAAAAACCGGTTTTTGGTGCCATTTTACCCAAAATGGCGCCAGTTCCCATGCCGGTACAAGGTCGCAAAGTGAAAATTCGGTTAGAGCACCTCAAAATCTATAAGACTACCAATTTTCAAAACTTCCGCTAAACGTTCCAAGCAAACCCCTTTCTGAGCGCCAAATGACTGGACTACTTAGGAAGAACACAGTAACTACAAGAACAATGAAACTGAGAAAATTCCAGTTCCATAAAATCATTTAGATGAAGTACGTGGTCAGCCTAAATATCTTCGATTTTTTTTCTGTCAGGTATAAAACCAACTAGTTAATCAATTTTTAAGATAAAATAACCTTTTTTTATTTTAACATTATTTAAATTCACAAGTTGCCTTTGTACTATGTAAAGTATTTGGGAGAAAACGCATCAATAAAGCAGTATATACCAGTTGCTGCTTTTTTGCCTTTTACTGGGCTGACACTGCTTTTTCCTTTGGTATTAAAGTATTAACTATGCTACAATTAAAAGATTTTTGATATGATTTTAGTTTTATTATTATAAACTTAGAAAACTATTATTTACAATCTACCTTCTAAAATACAATACGGGAGGAACGAATCAGAAATGAACCTTCATGGTATAAAAAAACTTTTAACAAAACATTTATTCAGAACTTAGGGAAATTGTTTGCCAAAATTCTTTTCTATTATCAGGCATTAAACTTAATACATTTTTTTATTATTCCTTGTTTTTTTTCTACAGAGAATACCACAAGGTACCTGATGTTGCATTGGTTCCTGGATTATTCTTTTTTTTAAACGTCATTTTTTATAAAATTTAGTTTGACCATATCGGCGGATTCTAAATCAGTTTTATATTCTAATTCAAAATTTCCTCTGGTTGCACGAAGATTAAATATTTTCGATAACAACACTTTTTCAGTGTTATATTTATTTGAATTTCTTTTATATACAGAAGAAATGTCTTTAAAGTCATAGAATTCGTTTATGTTCATTGCTTTAGCAACTACTTTTCCTCTATTAGCTGTCCGCACAGCATCACAAAAATCGTTAAAGTCATAAGTTTTCTTTTACCCTTTTAATAATTGTAACTCAACGGAATGATGAAAACTGTCAGCAGACATGAATGTATGCCCCGGTTCAAAATAATATACTTCCACGGTATTTACTTTCACTTTCGTGCGATTAACGATATAGACCATGTGTCCAAGATCGAGTGGGATTGCATGGGTAACTTTCTTATTATTGAAGATTGAGATTTGGTTAAATTGGCAATGTTTTGCAGTTTTATATACTGATTTAAAATCTGCTTGAGAAAGTTCAAAATGTCGAACCCGTCAGAGGTTATTTAAAAAAAAAACTAAAAACTGTCATTTTCTTGTATGTCAAATAGCTTCATAAGTATAAGAGATACGAAAAAAAGTTTAAGATGAAAGTCACTGTTTTCGATAAGACCAATTTAAAATTGATTTCGAACAAAAATTCAAGATGGCTGCTTTTGAGATACTCGAATCAACTTCCTTAAGTTAAATGGACGCCATATTGGATTTTTTGGTTACTGAATAGAATTTTTTATTCTCTTTTCAACGATGTAAAGTAACGTATGATTGAGTAAAAAATACCAGTAAAATTGTTTCAAATTTTACTTGCCATGGCCCACTTGTTTAAGATTTTAAAAAAAACAAAATCTCCTAATTTCTTTTACTTGCCGTAACTTTTTTGTTACTTAAAGGCATTGTCAACTTATGCAACATATTTAGTAAATATCAAAATACGTTAGTTAAAATACTGTTAAAAGTACCGGCATTGGTAGAATTTCAATATCTTTGATAATAACCACAATAAAACCAAAATAAAATTCAGATCCTACGTACATGACGTCACGAGTGTCGACAACATAACCTAAATTCAGCGTTGTACTTGTAGCTATGCTAGGTTTTAATTGTATTAAATGTCTGTGTTTGCCTGTTTAGACAATGTTTGCTTGTTTAATTGCATTTGCTTCTGTAAAGAGGTATCTCACGTTAGAGCTCTTACCGGCGACCGACGCAGTTGACGTCATAGCTTAAACTTTTAACTCCCATAACACGGTAACGAATTAAAATTCGGCCAAAAAATTTTGCAAAGGTGCAATACTCAGTTTACTCAATCAAATTACAAAATAAAAAAAAATCGACTTTTCATAAGTTGACAATGCCTTTAAGATATTGAGATGCGGTTTGAACTAATTTGCATGGTAATGTAAATACTTTTATTGGAACTTAATAAAACCAATTTCATTTTTGGCTACAAAAACAAACTCAACTACAAAAACAATAATCAACAACATTAAATTACTCAAATAATCCACCATTGTTTGCAATGCAAAGTTGGCACCGTTTCTGAACACTATTAATTGCTTTGCGGATAGTGTTGCCATTAATACTGTGAAATTCCTCAAGTACTGCTACCTGCAATTCTTCAACGTTGTTGTATGTATGACCATTTATTTTTAATAGTACCCCATAAAAAGGTATCACAAACAGCCAAATCAGGTGATCTTGCAGGCAAACGCACCGTTCCATTAGTTGCAATTACCCTCTCATTAAGTCGCTCATTTAAATAGTCCATAATGGCACGAGTATTATGCGAAGGACACCCATCTTATTGAAACCACATGTGTCTAGTAGTTTCTAGTGGCAACTCTTCTATTAAATCTTCGATCTCCTCTTGTAAAAAAGAGAGATACCTTTGCCCCGTTAAACTACCATTAAAAATAATGGGGCCTATTAATCTATTATTTATTATGCCACGCCAAACATTGAAACCGAATCTAACTTGGTTTCGAGCTGGAAGAGTCAACTGTAAGTTAGTTTGGGAGTAGTAATGCTTATTATGTCTATTAAACGTTCCACAATTGGTAAATATAGTTTCATCTGTCCACAAAATGATATTCTTGAAATTGGGATTTGTGTTCACTTGGCACAAATACCAGTTGCAAAAGTGCAGTCTTCTTTCTGCATCTCCAGGTCTTAATCTTTGAGATGGTTTAAATTTATAACACTTGTATTTGTGTTTCTTCAAAATTTCTGAAACTCCAGCCTTTGGCACACCTACACTCTGCGAAATTTCTCTAGAAGAAACACACTTATCCACTAAAGCTAAAACTAATTCTTCCTTTTCTGCATTATTCGTATTGTACATCTTTGGTCTTGCTACAGCAAACGAACCTGAATTCTTTAGATTCCTGTCTAATCGCAATAACATTTTACGATCAGGTAATCGCCTTTCTGGATATTGAGCTCCGTATGTTTGACGTGTAAGTTCTACGTTCTTGTAGCACTTGATATACGTACAAAATACTTCATATTTTTCAAAATGTTCCATTATAAGTTGAAGTAATAATACTGACACTACTGACAGGCATATGATGATAAGCGTGCCTTTTGTTTCGAAACATAATTTCACAGATAACGTGATAAAGAAACACAAAGTTACTGTGATCATGGCACTAGTGATTTCTGCCCGTAAAAAGAATAAGCACAGTTTTTCAAAATTTTGAAGAAGTTTCCATATCATGTGATACATAATCGCATTCAGAAAAAAATCCTCTCTTAAAAGGACCAAAAAAATTGCACGGTACCAATTTAAAATTTTGAGGTTAGGTTAGATTACTAAAAATTTGCACAAATGAAATTGGTTTTATTAAGTGCCACTAAAGTATTTAAATTACCATGCAAATTAGTTCAAACCGCATCTCAATATCTGAAGTAACAAAAAAGTCACGGCAAATAAAAGAAATTATGAGATTTAAGTGGGCCACGACAAGTAAAATTTGAAAATGGATTCTTAATGAGCTCTCGAACCTGCACCTTTTTACTAATTTAACCATCTCTCTATCTCTTCAAATACAAAAGTTACCCATGTTGTCCCTACGAAATCCGAGCACCCGGTATACTACCAACCCATTAGTAAAAACCACAGATTTGAAACTGTCCATTCTGGGCAGCATGATAACCTTTTGCAAATCCGCGGAAACACATATTGTACTGCCACCATACGTTTTAGAAGCAAACTCTTTATACAAATTGCCAGCCTTTCTTGCTCATGTAATATGCTCTAACCAATTCACACAAGTACTGCAATTAGAATCAATGTTATCTTTATGATGATCTTTGTTATGGAGGTCCATCCCTTCACATACTTCACGCTCTTCATGTCCCAGACGAGTAAAATGAATATTTCCTTTCGCAACTAACTTTCTGTAAGTTTCGTGGGAACACTATGACTCTGGGTACTTACTAACAAAATCATCATGCATGAATTGTATTGTCACATCACTTGGTAGATATTCTTACGTCCATGATTTTCTTTCACCTCGACATGCTGAAAAACCAATTATTATTGACACACATTATTATTGACACATTTTTTAGGTTATGTTTGTCGATTAGTTCGTTGGTACCTACCTAAACTTGTTAGTTGTGCAAAGGAAATTTTTGGAAGTATTTGGATATTCTAAACTAAATCACTGTTGACTATACACTGATTAAAACTAATAAACACTTTTCACAATCGGTGATAGTTAATAATTAGAATGTTGACACTCACAGAACACCCTATAATAGAAGGACATGATGCTAACAACTTGATCACTGTGTTGCGCCATCTCTTCCAACTGAAACTAACTAACAGCTCCTCCCCCTGCCCCGTACCTCAGCTGCTCAATTATATTAATTTAATATTTCTAATTCACTTTAATTTATTTACCAAAATTTTTAGCTGAAAACGTTTATTAAAAAATGCTTTAATAAAAGTTTTCACTAAAAAAATTCACCAAATAAATAATTTAGAATTTTCAAACAATCTGCCTTATAAAAATTAACAAACAAAAATGTCGATTAATTTATTTTATTGACTTACTATTTGATTGAATAATTTAACAGTTTTAACAGTGTTACTATTAAATTCTACAGCAGTAACGACTCTTAAAAAACATGAATTACTTATCGGTTAAATTACTGTTATTACAAATTGCAATAAAATGCTTAATTGAATATACATTGTGGTACAAAAGTATGGAACAAATTCAATATCTCCTGAAATAATTGTTTTTTGGTAAAACGCTCGGACAGGTATAGCGATTTAAATTACGGTGCATATTCTAAGAGGAATCAATTTTTTTTTTACAATAGTCATTTTTCTTCGGTAACGTTATCGCCGTTTTTTTAAATAGGAACTTGCATATTTGACAATTGCAGTAGATAGTCCTTTTTTTTCTCTTTCTAACCGTGCAAAAGTTTTATACCCTCACATAAGATTTTTTTTGAGAAAATTGCCAAAATAGTTTTGGCAATTGATTCCTCTTAAAATATGCACCGTAATTTAAATCGCTATACCTGTCCGAGCGTTTTTCCAAAAAACAATTATTTCAGGAGATATTGAATTTGTTCCATACTTTTGTACCACACTGTATAATCAAAAACAATCACAAAAGCAATAAAGTAAATTGTGACGTTAAAGTTAAATATTATTTATAAAATCATATATTATAGCTGTTACTGCAGTAATGTATAAAATTTTTTAAGACGTCCAAGTAAATGTAATCACAAAACCGCAGTTAATATTGCATACTAATAATAGTACCTATACAATTTTACAAAGGTGTTATGTTCATCCCTGAAATGGATCTTTATCAGTTATCACATTGCAACGGAACGAGATCTATGATTTCACCTCATATATGAAAAAGAGTGTGAAGTTTAAATTTTTCGCATTAAAAATCTCAACTGCTTAAGTACGAACATAAAACCTTTGGTTTACAAGACAACCTTTCTAATATACGGCTGGCTAAACACATCCTCATTATTATTTACATTTGCCAAATTAACACAATAAAATTTAGATACAGCAAATTTGTTAAATATAATCAACAAAAGGTATAAGAGGTTACAGACAATAATACATACATAACTATTATAACAATAGCAAAAAGTTTCTTAAAATATAACTACTAGCTATAGTGGTAATAACTGTCTTTTGTATTTTAACCGAGCTCTATAAATTTCCGCTACTTTGCGTTGTAAATTATCTGCATTAGCAGGAACACTTTGCTTTCCTATCAAGATTCTACTTAAATTTTTACAATAGTTGTATAAAACAAAACGTGTAAAGTATGTCAATATCTCATTTTGTAGATGGCTTCTGTGCTCACAATAAATAAATAGTTATTTATGTAACAAGTGCGAAAAGCATTACTTTTTTTCACGAGTAGGAAAGTTTGAGTGCGGCAAATCCTACAAGTGAAAAAATAGTTATTTGTAATACAAGTGTTGAAAGCTTGCGTTTGCCACACGAATGTGAAGTTTGCAACACGAACGCTAGTGAGTGCTGCAGTCACATGAGTGTGGCAAATACAAGCTTTCAACACATGTATTACACACTATTTTTTCTACAACCACAAAAAATTTAAATATTTCTGCAAAATCAAATCTGACATTCATCAAATGTCATTTATGACATTTTGATTTGCGTGCGGAAAGTAAACAAATTAGCGTGTGGAAAGTTTACTTTCCGCACGCAAATCAAAATTTGAGTGTCGAAAGTTTACTTTCCGCACGCAAATCAGATTTGCGTGCGGAAAGTAAACTTTCCGCACGCTAATTTTCACTTGTTCGGCAAACACTCATTTTCAATACTCGTATCTATGGAGACGAAGTCTGAAAATCCCACTTTCCATGGTGGTTGTAGAAAAAGTAGCTTTTCGCACGAGAATAGAATAGAATAGAATAGAATACTTTATTGTATTTAAAGCCAAACGGCTTATTACAATGGGTTGGCATTAAAGTAACAAGTATAAGTAGTGTTAAAGAGATTAAACATAAACATAAATGTGAGGTACATCAAAGTACATATTTATTAATTATATTCACTTATTAAAAATAAAAGATCTTATCCTTAAAGCCCCATCAATGAAATAATAAATGTCATTTAGTTGATGTATGTTTGCTACATTTAGTAAAATTTCGCAGAAATTATTAAAGCTTATATGTTCCGACGTTATGAGATATCTTTTCAGGTAGCGGCCTCTCAATGATTCGTAAATTGGACATTCAAGTAATATGTGAAAGATATTTTCTTGTTTTTGGAGATAGCAGATCGAACAAATCTCATTTGGGTCAATTCTGTAGCTATTTTTGTTAAGGTAAAATGATATAATTCGAGAGTTATGTGTTCTTAATTGGAAGACTACTCTCAGTTTATTTATTGACACATAAAAATCGAGGAGTGAGCTAGCAATAATGCGCTTGTAGATCGGACAGTACAAGGAGTTTGTAATTGAGAGAAGGTCTTGTGTTTTATAGTGGTTGTTGAGCTCCGCAATAAAACTGGGAATACTACTTCTTATTGCACTTGCAGATTGAGTCGACCATAAGTTTTCTTTGTTTAATAATGTGAAATAGCTTTTTAATTGACTGACCCAGTTATATTTCGGATTGTTATTTTGAGATCCACAAAGTGCCAACAATCTGTTGAAGCATAGGCGAGGGAGCCTGCATTTTGGATTTTATCATCAAATTTTTTATCTTCGCCATTGCTATGTCTGTTTTGGCGACCTTCGTATTACTAGTATTAAGATAGAGGCCAGAGCTGTTAAACTGCACCCCTAGATATGTGAATTGATTTACAATGTCGATAATTTGCGAATCAAGTTTAAAGGAGTTTTGGGGGAGCTTGCCTGATTTTCTAAATATTAAAATTTTTGTTTTTTTTGTATTAACGGTTAAACAATTGTTTTCGCTGTACTGTTGAAGTAGATTGAGGGCGTTTTGTAATTGAAGAGGTGAGTCGGCCAGTAAAACTAGGTCGTCGGCATAGAAAAGCGTAGGAATATTATGGTGCCCATCAATATTTATCCCGTGCAGATCATTGCTAAGAAGGAACTGCTCAAAATCGGCTATAAAAAGTGAGAATAACAAGGGGCTAAGCGTTTCTCCTTGAAGAACCCCTTGTTGGATTGGGATATCTTCTGACCAGACATTATTTAGTTGAAACTTGAGGCTGGTATTACTGTAAAAGTAGCTTATGATACGAATAATCTTAGAACTAAGTCCTAATCTATGTAGTTTATTCGCACGAGTTTCATACAAAAGTTTTTCTACGTCTGTTAATTTGATTAATTCTAATAAAGTCCGATTTCAGATTTAAGTCAGAACTAAAACGTGTTTATTATATAACTGTAGTACATATTAATAACTAGTTTTGTTTAACATAGGTATAGATTATTCATTTAGTAACATTAATATTGAAGGTACAATTACTGGGATTGTTAATGTGAACATTTGATGTAGTTAAATTACTATTTGAACTAGTTACATCTGACGTATTTAGGGATATAGTTTTATTTACAATAGACTGATTAAGATTACTAGAAGAACTGTTATCCGGTAAGGTATATTTTCTACTGACATCATTAACCCCAGTTAAGATTTTGGTGGCACAGTCAATTTTATTCTGTATAGAATCGTCGACGTATCCCTCGGCAACTGTGCTGGACTTCCAACCTCCGTGTTTTTTCAGTTGGATTAAATCGCCACCAGAATCTACCAAAAGAGATGCCGAGGATCGTCGAAATGCATGACCGGTGTAATTATTAGCGTTCGGTAACTTTAGGTACGATGCAATAAGTGAGGGAATTTTTGAAAAAGTGTTTATTCCTACAACCTGAGTTTTGCATTTACCATTTCGAAATTGCAAGAAGAAATGGTTGGTCTTAACAATACTCGGACGTTGGGCTTTATATTTTTTGTAGATTTCTATTAAATTTAGACCATTGACAGATGTTTCACCAATAACAGTAAACCTGCGTTGAATATGAGTTTTAGAATCAGGTATTGTAATAATAAGAACTTCTCCATTATCTTTAATATCTTCCACTACTATTTTATATAGCTCTCCTCTTCTGCAGGCCCCTGCTATTCCAAATATTAAAGCGACCTAAAATACGTATAATACTGTCACGTAGCCAGTTTTGTATATTTTTGGGGTTATTTAGGTAACTCAGAAACCTTAGGGGTTAGCGTAGTCTTTCTTATAATTTTGGTAGAGCATTCGACTACGTGACTTGTAAATTTCCCTTAGCTCAAGCGAGAGGATAAATAAGACACTCGGTCAACTAACATTCGTTTATTACAGTTAAATTGCAACTTGAACACTTAGCATTTCAATATTAATTCTTTTGTTACAAAGAGTAGATTCCTTATATTTGAGAGCACACTAAATTATCTACATTGCCAATTCATTAATCTTTTAAAATAAAAACCATTAGGTTTAACACAAGTTTACCTTTATTTATGATTGATTGAAGTCTACGTATTTAATTCCTAACACGACAATTAGTTAATTTCATTTCCATTATTTCGTTCTTATAAATTTCTAAAGACACTTAATTAATTCAAAACAACTTACATGCTGACTAACGTCATTCTTTCTGGACATCGACTTTATAATTCAGAACGTCTTCTTCGGAAAATGTAATTGAATACTAAGAGAGCCATTAAAGACGAGATCGGAACTATATATAAGCGATATCCGACCCCTTCTTAATTGTTAAGCCTTTGTCTTTAAATTCTATCGCATCAGCGTTCTTAAAAAAATGCTGACTGAGCTCGTGTACACGCGTTGAGCTACATTTCTTTCGTCTTTGTTTGGTACATGCTTATGCGACAGAGAGAGTGACCTTGCCACATGTCGTTTTGATATTTGATGCGTTGTGTACGTTTACCTCGATTTAATTGTGCAATATGAATTCACCGATGTGAACTTAATTCAAGTTGTTTAATATTAATCCACATTCTTGTGATTTTACCCATTTCATTTTACTACAACAATGTGAATTTGCTGCCAACTTGAACTAGATTTAGAATGATGTAAGTTAACCAATATTTTTTATGATTTCGCCTATTCCGCTTTATCACAATACAAACATTAATATTACATTGAACGAGCACCTTCTAAAAAGTAAATTTTACTTTGTGCATCAGATAGTCTTCGTCCGGAGCTTCTAATAGAAATTTATACATTTCTTCTCTCGAAAAGGTTTTGGATTTCTTTGCTTTATATCCAATTGATTTATTCTTCAAAAATGCCATCAATTTCGGATATTTTCTTATGTCTATATCATTATGTATCAATAAAGTAGACTTTAATTAACCATCTTCAATGTGAGACCATTTTGCTACCTTTGTTAGATCATCCTGCACAAAATGTAAATCCTTAGTTAAAAGATTGTTACGAATACATTTAAGAAGATGTGGGGGATCAAATAAAGGGACAATTACATTTTCATCAATGCGAATTATATCTCTGTTTGACGCTTGCCTCTTCTTAAAGAATCTTGTAACGTCTCTTCTCTAAGCATTCTTATGGCTCTAACATTAGTAGCACCTTGATCGCAAACCGAAGCAATTATTTTAAACCCTGCAGCATTTGCTTCCCGCACAACTGTTTTGAAAGTCCGAACAATGTCAGGAGCAGAAGCAGAAGATTTATAAAAGGCGTATGCAACTGGTTGCACCCACCATTTATAAATTCCTCTCAACATGAATACCTGCACATGGTCAGCAATCTCTGAAGAACGACGATAACCGTCATCGACAAACCCTTCTGCAATATCTAAATGGTTAGAATAATGAAGATGAGACTGAAGAGACATTTCATCGAACATCATTATACAATACCTATCTTTCAGTCTCATCTTCGCTATTTTTAACTTCATAGTTCTGAAGACAGGTTTGCAGATGCCTGGTACTAAACTAATTCTACCAATTAAAGTACGTAGATTTGTTGGAGATGGCATCGAAAATATTTCTGATAGTATTTTATACGTTCTAGGGCTTTGTTTATACAATGCTAGGGCTAATATTTTGTCATTTAAACTATAAGATCGTCCTTTCTTTTGTTTCTTGGCATTTCTAATCTGACTCATGACAAAATCTTTTGCTGCAGGTGTTAAATTTTGTATCATTTGAGCAATAAAATTTGTTTGTGACATTTTCGTTGCCATCTTCAACCGTTTCCTAAAGCTAATATTTCTTTTTTCTATCAAAAGAGTTCTCTTATGTCAAATTTTCGCCTCGTTGTATAATAATTTTGCGTTGGGAGTTAATTGCTCTTTGCGAGATACTCCAACAAGGCTCAAAAAATGTTCTGGAAATAATTTATTTTAGATATAAAAAAATTATTACTAGAAATTAAATACATACTTTTACGTATTTGGATTGTATCCGAGTTACTCTTTATGGGATCCAGTTTCCTTTTTAATTCTGTAAGTAAAAGAATAAGAATAATAATGCTCTGTATTATTTATACAGTGTGTCCCCGGATGGAGTTGACAATAGGTGTGATTTACCAAAAATTTTCGAATTGGATTTTCATATTTACTTTACCTGAAACGAAATTGACAAATAATGAATTTTATCAAAGTAGGCCGATCGTTCTGAAAATTTGCATAACGCAATAACTTTTCATTCTGAACAACTTTTCTTAGTAAGACATTGGCATACTCTGAACGGAAAAGGTACTTCACCTGAAACGAAAAGAGTTTTTGCTCAACTGTAAAGGCTTACTTGATTTAAAAAAATCGAAAGTAAACTAAAAATAAGTTTCAGACCGAGCAGGGATTAATCCCAAAATATGAAAATCCAATTCGAAAATTTTTGGTCCATCATACCTATTGTCAACTCCATCCGGGGACACACTGTATTTGAATAAAGTAAATAATTCAGAGATCAATACACGTATAAACTTACGTTGTGAAGAGGGAACTGCCACAGGTGGAGGTGTGACATACCCTAACAGTTCTGCTCTAGAAATACTGGGTTCTGCCCAAGATGGACCTGGTACTAGTTCTACTGTCTGCTTTTTGACTGCCGCTTGTTGGTCTATAAAAAAAGGGTCTTGCTTTTCAGGAGAAACATGTTTCCTCGGAGAAGGCATTTGAGAAGATATCCTCACATTTTCCCAAAATGGTTCAAATGTGACAGGCACAGTTATATCAATAGTCTTCTGGGGCGCAACTGTAGGAGATGGTAACTGAATTTCATCCATAGGAGTGGGTTCTACAACCAAAAAAAGTTAATTATGTTATATAATAATTATTTACAAAATTGTTTTATTTTACCAGGTAAATTTTTCCTGTCCTTTGATTTATTAAATATTTCTCAAAGTGCTGCGAACATACTGTCCTGAGCCGATGAATAGTGGTGCACTTTAGTTTTAAAAGTGAACGATTTCCACATAAGGACAACCATTGCCTAAACCTAACTGCATCCTTTCCAGGGTTTGGAAAACCGTGATGTGTAACATCACTACCACCACTACAGTCTTTAACGACGCATTTCTTATGGCTTGGTTTCATTTTCTAAAACTATTACACAATTAAAAACTGTTAATACAATATTTTTACTACAGCACTGACCGATTAAAACAATTTCAATTTCCTTTGATTTATTATTTTATGAAAAGATGACCAATTAAAACAATTTCAATTTCCTTTGATTTATTATTCGATGAACAGCTAACACTATAGATAAAGAAACGATAACCATATGATTAATTCTAAAGCAAATTTAAAATAGTAAGAACTTATTGATATATTGTTATTAAATACAGTAATTATTTCTTAAATGTACATGTATTCTAATTAGTAAGTAACATATATGTTGTAAATATTAAATAAAACGTGTAGTGACCTAGTAAGTGATATCTGACAGTGCACTGCTTATTGACATGAACATCTAGTATGTGGCTGTCTTTTACAATAATAATTGTAGTTGTTATTAATATAACAAAATATTTATACGTTATTTACTTTATGTAATCTAAATACATTTAAAAGCTTCTTGTGTTGTATAATCCCACGAATAAATTCCACTACAAAACCTTTAGGTTATGGGCCCAGGACCCAGAGTAAGTTAAATACTCAAGAAGTGCCTGATGAAAAATTATTCCAAGCAAAAGCAATAAATTGCTGATTGCTGAGGAGTGAAGATTGGATTGGATATTCCAAATCAGGTTTGCTGTAAATCTTACAAGCATTAGGAACATTGAGTGCCGTTTCTTTTGTGATCATATTTTTAGCTTTACAAGAAGTCACATTTTGTTTTTAAAAATGACGTCACATGCTATCCATATCGAAAAATTAGGTAAAAGTAATTTCGATACTTGGAAACTTCAGATGGAAGCAATTTTAGTGAAAAATGATCACTGGTCCTATGTGAACGGTATGAAAACTAAGCCTGAAGATGCAGCAGGAGTAGGAGTCGTTACTCAGTGGGATGAAAATGACCAAAAAGCAAAAGCTGATATCATTCTTGCAATGTGTCCATCAGAACTGTGCCATATCAAGCAATGTAAGACTTCAAATGAGGTATGGCGGAAATTATCACAAGTGTATCAATCAACTGGACCTGCTCGAAAAGCAAAATTATTGAAAGAATTACTATTTAAGAAAATGGCTGAAGGTGAGAGCATGTCTGAACATATTAATTCGTTCTTTAATACAGTTGATAAACTGAATGAAATGGAGATTACAGTTGCTGATGAAATTTTAACAATTTTGCTGTTATACAGTATGCCGAGTAGCTATGAAAATTTTAGATGTGCCATAGAAACTAGGGATGAATTACCGACAGCTGAAGCCTTGAAAATAAAACTGTTGGAAGAAGAAAATAGTAGAAAAGGAAATGCTGGTAATGAAGATTCCCAGGCATTGTACAGCAAAGATAAAACTAAATTCAAGAAAACTCAGCAGAGCTTTTCTGATGGTCAAAGAGTTGATTCAAAGAAGCGAATAACATTTAAATGTAATTATTGTAAAAAGCCTGGACACAAGGCTAAGAATTGTTTTGTCAAAATTAAAAAACAACAGTTTACATCAAATGTCGAAGAAGCTTTTCTGACTGGTGCTTACGAAATTGAAGAAGATAATGTGAGGGCGTTGAATACAAAGAACCCGGAAGCATTTTGGTGTCTTAATAGTGGCGCCACATCACACATGTGTAATGATGTAAGCAAATTCTCTAATTTCACACCAATTAAAAATCAGAATGTTAAGTTAGCTGATAATAAAAGTACTGCCATTAAAGGCTGTGGTACTGTTCGACTGCAAGTTAAAAATGGCGACGTTCTAAAAACAATAAGGTTAGAAAAAACTCTGTATGTACCTGAATTGAAGACCAATTTGATATCCATTTCAAAGACGACTGTAAATGGATATACTGTTAAATTCAAGGACAATGAAGCTGAAATATATAATAACAGAAATCAAGAAATGGTTTTAAAGGCATATAAGAGTGGCGACCTGTATTTGATTGAATCTTCGTCAGAATCAACAGCAAAGGTATCGGAGATGAGTAAATTGGAAGAATGGCACAGAAAATATGGACATTTGAATGAAAGCGATTTGAAAAAGCTGGTTACCAAAGATCTTGTAAAAGGAATATCTTTTAAAGTTTCAGATAACTTACCATCGTGTGAGATCTGCATTCAAGGTAAGCAAGCTGCAACAAAGTTTATAAAGTCAACGACAAAGACTGAAAGATTGTTAGAGCTTGTACATTCAGACGTCTGTGGACCAATGAGAACAAAATCAATTGGTGGTTCTTCATACTTCGTTACTTTTATCGACGATTATTCGAATTGGGTCGAAGTCTATTTCTTGAAATCGAAGAAGGAAGTTAAAGAAACGTTTTTAAAGTACAAAGCACTTGTTGAAAATATTACTGGAGAGAAGATAAAAATTTTACGTACAGACAATGGTTTAGAATATGAAGGCAAAGAATTCAATGAAAGTTTGCAATTGTCTGGCATAAGAAGAGAACGTACTGTTGCTCACACACCGCAACAAAATGGTGTGGCTGAGCGCATGAATAGAACGTTGGTAGAGATGGCGAGATGTATGTTGCTCGAGCCAAAACTTCCACATACATTTTGGGCAGAGGCCGTCTCAATGGCTTCTTACATTCGAAACCGATGTCCTTCAAGAAGCTTGAAGACTGACCAGACGCCTTACACAGTTTGGTATAAATCTAAACCAATTGTTTCTCACTTCAAAATTTTTGGAAGCAAAGCGTTTTCTTTGAATAAAAGTCAAGGAAGAGATAAATTTGACGCTAAATCAACGGAGTGTATCTTTGTTGGATATTCAAATGAATCCAAGGCCTATAGACTTTGGGATCCTGCAGCGAGAAGAATGATCAAAAGTCGCGACGTAAAATTCATTGAAGATCAATCTAACGAAGATAATATCCTTGAAGACAATTTAGAAGTAACTTTTGATACAAACTTGAAGGTCAATGAAGAAAACGATGAAATCGACATAACTACAGACATGATAAATAAAAAGGAAGAGAAATCTGAATCCTCTGAAGAGAACTCTGGAGATTTCTCCAAGGACACCGTCGATCCTTCTGTTGAAATTCCTATCAAAATCAATGCATCTGCAAAGAGGGGGCGTGGGCGTCCACAAATTATTCACACTGGAAGTCGTGGTAGACCGAGAAAGGAATATCAAACTTCTAATTCACCAACAATTGAAGAAGCGCAATTCATAGCTGAAGAAGTTGCTAATCCTTCACTGAAAGAAGCTTTACAAGGTCCTTATTCACAAGTATGGAGGAAAGCTATGCAAGATGAGATTGACACTCTCGTTGAGAACGACGCATGGACTTTGGTACCAAGACCTGAAGACGCTAATGTTATTGGCTGCAGATGGGTATTGAGAACAAAGTTTAGAGCAAATGGGAAAATAGATCGACGCAGAGCCAGGCTTGTAGCCAAAGGTTATGCACAGAGGCCAAATATTGACTTCGAGGAAACATTTGCCCCTGTAGCTAGACAAAGTTCAGTCAGAATAGTCATTGCTATATCTGTCGAACTGAGCCTTACAGTTCATCAGTTAGATGTAGTAGCAGCTTTTATTAACGCAGATCTCGAAGAAACCATTTTTATGGAGCAAGCTGAAGAATTTATTGAACCCGAAAAAGAGGATCATGTCTACATGTTGAAAAGATCGATATATGGGTTAAAGCAATCCGGTAGGCAATGGTTCAAGAAATTGGACAAGAAGCTACAAGATTTTGGACTTAAATCATCATCTTTTGACAGGTGCGTGTACACAATGAAAAGTAATGGTATTTGTCTTATTGTTGTAGTATACGTGGACGATTTGATCATAGCAACTAATGATTCTGAAATTTTGAGTGACATTAAAATCAATTTGTCACGAAATTTTCGAATGAAAGATATGGGTCCCTTGCACTATTGTTTAGGAATTGAATTCAACCAGAATTCAAGTGGCATTTTCACATTATCACAACAAAAATATACTAATGACATATTAAAGAAATTTGGGATGGAAGAATCGAAACCAATATCCACCCCACTTGATGCTAATACAAAATTAAGTAAGGATATGTCTCCAAAAACTGATGAAGAATTTGAAGAAATGAAACACGTTCCATACCAATCAGCTATAGGTTCACTTATGTATTTATCAGCATGTACAAGGCCCGATATTGCATATACCGTGAGTCATCTTAGCCAATTTAATCAATCACCTGGAAGAAAACATTGGATGGCTGTAAAGAGGGTCATGAGGTATTTAAATGGTACGAAAAATTACGCATTGGTATACTCTAAAACATCTAAGGAGTTGTTTGGCTATGTCGATGCAGACTGGGGAGCAGATCTAGACAATAGAGCATCCTATACTGGTTTTGCTTTCATACTTGCAAATGCTGCTATAAGTTGGGAAGCTAAAAAACAACAGACAATAGCATTATCCAGCACCGAGGCTGAATATATTGCTTTAGCCCAATCTGCAAAAGAAGTAGTCTATCTTCGCAGATTTCTTCAGGAAATAGGTTTCTTGAAACATAAAGCAGATGCTACCATTGTATATTGTGATAACCAGGGCGCTCAGAAGCTAATGAGAAATCAAGTTTACCATTCCCGAACTAAACACATTGACATCCGGCATCACTATCTCAGAGAGATTTATGACAGAGGTGACATAGAAGTCAAGTACCTGCCCAGCAGAGAGATGGTCGCTGATTTGCTAACAAAAGGACTTTTTGGACCAAGTCATCATAAATTCATAGAAGAATTGGGTATTAAATCAATTTCATGTAAATAATGCATTGAGAGGGGGTGTTGTAAATATTAAATAAAACGTGTAGTGACCTAGTAAGTGATATCTGACAGTGCACTGCTTATTGACATGAACATCTAGTATGTGGCTGTCTTTTACAATAATAATTGTAGTTGTTATTAATATAACAAAATATTTATACGTTATTTACTTTATGTAATCTAAATACATTTAAAAGCTTCTTGTGTTGTATAATCCCACGAATAAATTCCACTACAAAACCTTTAATATACTTACAGTAAGGATCTAAACAAATTTGTGTCAATAGTAACAAATTTTTAACAGTTCGGATTTTCGGAGCGTGTACTAGCCAATATCAAACACCAAACTAAAATGTTTTGTAGACACAAATCTTCCTTCCAAAAGTTACAAGGGTTGTAAAACCGTTATTTTTCTAAAATCCTTAAATTCCACAAAATTCGGTTAAATACAACGCGTCCGAAAGATGTTGAATTCTAAAATTGCTTAATCAGGAATATTTTGAAAATCCCTAACGTAGTTATTAAAAACTTCCCTAGAAAACTGATCACGTTTTTGACCATCATATTCAACGCTTGTTTAAGATTGGGAACACGCTCACGTTTTACTCTTTCCAAAGCCGGGAAAAAATCATATCCCAGATCAAATCATAGACCCAGCCAACTATCGGCCAATAAGTTTGCTGCCAACAACTTCCAAATTATTTTAAAAAGTAATTCTTGGCCGTCTATGTTCGTTTCTCGATTCAAAGAAAACTCTACCAACTTTTCAGTACGGTTTCCGTAAAAAAAACTCGACCATCCACCAGCTTTCTCGAATATCAGAACTGATTGAAAAGGGCTTTGAAAACAAGGAGCTCACTGTAGCGATATTTCTCGACGTCGCCCAGGCGTTCGACCGAGTTTGTACCAATAGACTACTACACAGAATGCACAAGATTAATATACCTAATTACCTGTTATGCATTATTAAATCATTCCTTTCCGATCGTTCATTTGCAGTAAAGATTAACTCTATACTCTCCAAAAATAAGAATATAAACGCCGGAGTGCCGCAGGGCTCAATCTTGGGCCCCACGCTATTTAATATATTTGTCCACGACTTGTCAGTGCCCAATAGCTCGTCAGTAGCTATGTACGCTGACGATACAGTGTTACTTTCCCAAGACATGGACATACTCACAGCCGTTCAAAAACTGCAAGACAGCACTATTGTTTTAATTAACTGGTTCAACAGATGGTGCATAAATATCAATACCACTAAATGTGAAACGAAGATCTTCACTCTACGAAGACCAGCTTTACCACCTAATATAACCGTGAATAACCAACAAATTGAATGGAACCCCACAGATAGCGCTGTTAAATACTTAGGAGTATATTTAGACAAAAGACTCGCCTGGGCTCTTCATACTAATAAAAAATTAAATCAGGTCTACACAAGATTATCAATGCTATATCCAGTACTCAACAAAAAGTCAGCCTTGAAACATGAAGTTGGTATACTGATATACGAATCAACACTGAGACTAATAATCCTCTACGCTTGTCAAGTTTGGGGATCAACATCTAATACACAAATCACAAAACTACAAACGTATCAAAACAAAGTTATTAGGATAATCTTTAATGCGCCATGGTTCACCCGCAACACACAACTGCACCGCGAAGCTGGCATACCTACAGTCCACGAGACCATAAAAAATCATACTAAAAAATATTTTAATAACATCTCTAATTGCTCGAGTGCAACAAATTACAACACCGGAACAAGACATATACATACTAGATTAAACAGAAAACTTCCTCAAGACATTTACTTATCAACATCAAGCGAAAGTGAATAAGTGCTCTAATTAAACCATAATAATATTAGTGAGGTGTCTTCCCAGTAGTTAATATGTTATAGTAATTATTTTATGTACAAATATAACAGTCATGTATAGCGATCACCGCTGATCTGACTTAAATTTATATTTAAAAAAAATATATATATGTATCCTACTATTGTGTTTTTCTATCTATCTAAACTACTCAAAAATGAATAGGGATATTGGAAATGTTTCGAGTTGTATTTTATGTTCTTTAGATCAACTAGTAATAATGGCAAACAAAACAACAAGAAACAATTGCATGCGTAGCGACGTATAAACAACTTTGTTTACTTTGCTTATCAGCCCAATTTTTAAAGTATCTTATTTTTCATTTTACGTTAGTGTACATTAATTCAGACGGTGTTTTTGAGTGTATTCCAATCATTAACAATGGAGAGGAAGCATTTATCAGCAAAGGAGGCAAACTTCGCCGTAGCATTACGTCGAAAGGGGACCGTCAAGTGGACATCGCAGATGTATTGGAAACATCTCAAAGTGTGATTTCTAGGCTGCTTTCTCGCTTCAGAGAGACAGGTACTACTGCTAGAAGACATGGAAGTGGTTCTCACCGCAAAACAACCCCTCGACAAGATCGTTTGATACTTATAAACGCAAGGCGGCGTCCGTTTGCAACTGCTCGGCACAACCAAGATGTCCTAGAGAATGCTACGGGGATCCGCATTTCGGACCAAACTGTTCGAAACAGATTATTGGAGGTAGGGCTAGCTTGCTATAGGCCTTTGAGATGTCCAGCGAGAACAGCAGATCATCGTAGGCACCGTAGGGAATGGGCAAGTTTGAGACTGCAGGAAGCAACACCTTGGGAAGATATTCTTTATACGGATGAATCTCGATTCTGTCTGAATAATGATAGTAGACGCCTCAGGGTATACCGCGAACACAATCATCGCAATTTACCTCAGTACAACCTTCCTGTAGTAGCCTTTGGTGGAGGGGGTGTTATGGTATGGGGAGGAATTTCTCTGGGATGGCGTGCAGATCTTCACGTATTTAATGGTCCTTTGACAGGGGAGAGGTACGCTCAGGAGATAATTCTAGACCATGTACTTCGTCGATGCAACGCCGTTGGAAGACAAAACGTCGTATTTGTAGACGATAATGCTAGACCACACCGGGCCAGGATAGCTCTTGATGCTCTGCGCGACCAGGAAATTCTTCAGCTACCCCTCCCACCTCTCTCTCCTGATCTTAACCCCATCGAGCACGTATGGGATATGCTCCAGAGGCGATTAGATGCTCATATTCCACGGCCTGCTAGAGTGGAGCAATTAAGAAACTTGTTACCACTACTATGGCAAGAAATTTCCCAAGAAGCAATAGACAATTGCATTCGCAGCATGCCACAAAGATGTAGAGCTGTTATTGGTGTGCAAGGTGGGTCAACAAGATACTAGAAGTTAAAAAATTAACGCTGTTTACAAAGTTAACCTGTAGTTCTGTTATCTCATAATTTGTTATGAAGATTTTTTAGCTAATATTGTAATTTTTTAAGTTAATTAGATGAAACATGTTTCAATTACGTTTATTCTTTTCTTTTTTGGTCACACTGTTCATTAAGATTGATCAAACATGGTTAATATAGCAATATCCCTATTCATTTTTGAGTAGTTTATGTTTGCTTGATGCCTATGTTGATGGTTAGACGGAGAAATCTTAACTAATACCCAATTTAGGTAAGTTTGAATTTGAACTTATAACACTTGGAGTGCCGGACCCTTTTATTAAAAGTTATATTTACTTTTAATCCTACTCACTTTTTAAATGAAAACAATATTATACTACTTTAATAACTTACAACTTACTCTTATAAATTTAAAACTACAAGTTGTAACATTTAGTTGATGTTTGTTGAACTTGGTTCATCTGCAATACTGTTTTGCTGTGTATTCGATGTTTTAAATTCTAAAAACAAACAATATATTTTATTTAGTTCATAATCTTGGTTATGTACCACTAACCCTGGTGGGCATCGACAAGTTGGGAGGCCGTAATGGACCAGCCTTGTCCCGCTGAACGGATTTTTTTTTTGTAAAAAGTACCCGGGTTCCTACTGGTTTATGGAGCTCTAATTGGGTTAATATTGTAGTGTTTGTAATTGCCTGTAGGTCTTCATTCTGGGTGTATTCGACCAGCCAAGTACATTTTATTGCTTCGCGTCTTCCAAGTAAAGGCCTCACTGAAATTACCCTAAGCGGTAGGGGGCAAATGGCTCCAAAATAATCCCTTACGCGCATTAATACTCGATGGCCATCAAAATTGTTAATTCTAGGTGGACACATTAAGATTCGCCCTATCAAAATCATTAATGTTAAAAAACTGAAAAATATTCACTTAAAACTCACCAGCCATTTTGTAGTAACAAAATTGTACGGATAGTATGAATACAAACTTACACAGAAATGTGTCTATGCGTGATATCGAAATACCACTCCTCTGTACTGACCGCAGATTATCACACTGCTACAAAACGAAGTAACATAACACAATTTATTTCTGTTCTTTCCAATATAAATTGGAATATATTTAGTGATATGTCTTACAGTATTAATGACTTAACCGATATACTCATTTCTAATTTTCAAATTACAGTTGAATTAGCGTTCACACTGAAAAAAACTATGATTAGTAAATGTTTTTCGTTTCCCCTGTAAATTTTGTTGAATTGGACTTACGTCATTTTCTTGTTTAGCCGACGATATGACATGATTGTATACAGGGTGATTCAAATTCGCGTGTATGCATGGGGATCTTGGAAACGGTAAGAGATAGAGAGTCGGTTAAATGGGGGCAAAGTCGCGTAATCAAAGGACCAATAATGTCCATTTCAAAAATCAAGGCTAACTTAATCCGTTTTTGAAATATTTGAAAAAAACTAAAATTTTGGAGAATCGTTTTTATTTAATTTTGACCTTATTTGAGGAGATATTGAAAAAATAAAAACACTTTCTCATGGCCACTTTTTGTCGTCTATCGGATAGGTTAAATACATTTTTGATGCAACGTTTCGGTATTCCAGGGCTATCATCAAGTTCATTTTCTTAAATACGGACCTTGATCTTTTGTTCCATTTTTTGCAAGACCCTAATGGTAGATGATACAATATCTTATCAACAAAATCCAAATTGAAACGTTTCGTCCCTAGAATTCCATCTTCAGTTACTCGGTATCGAATTTATTGTTTTTTATTTTAAATTTCCGAATTTATTGAAGTCTCACGCGTTTTAAGTTAGCCTTGATTTTTGAAATGGACATTATTGGTCCTTTGATTACGCAACTTTGCCCCTATTTAACCGACTCTCTATCTCTTACCGTTTCCAAGATCCCCATGCATACACGCGAATTTGAATCACCCTGTATTGATTTAATTGTACCCAACTGTGTTAATGTTTTGATAACACTATTAAAAATACAATCAAAACGCATTATGGCCTTGATAGACTTTCAAAATGCAATAAGTTCAAATGTTTTTTTAAATTTCAGTCAATATAAAAAAGAAAATTTAATTATCTTCTCGAGCGTAATTAGCGTCTCGACTGCCGCCTCGACGCTAAAATACGCCCTCGAAGATAAAATAGTTATTTATTATACAAGACGATAAAGTTGTATTTTACGCTCGAGAAGATAATTCAATTTTATCGTTGTGTATAATACTCCATTTTTTTCTATAGGGGAGACTGCCCAACAATGAGACAAAAAATTTATATGATTTTATTTTAATTATTTATTCAAAATAATGATATTTATTTTTATACATAATAATTCAAAATACTAAAAGCTCCCAACATATGAAGCTACAGTACACAATATTCACTACAAAATGAAAAAAATTTAATTAAAAAAAAATAAACATATGTCTCACTGTTGGAAAGGTCTGACCAACAGTGAGACAACCCTCGTCCAACCATGAGACTAAGTAACAATGCTCATTATTATCACATTTAAGATGTCTTAACGCACATCTAACTGCCCAAAATTAATCTGAAATGATAAATAAGAGTTCTGTCTTTTTGTCTGTCCAAGGTATGTAGGATTTGGTAATATAATTTTTACATCTTTTATTGGAACAAAAGATATGTCTGCAACATTAGGAGTCGCAAACTTTCCTTCAAGTTTCGAGGATTTACGTAGAAAACTTACTTCAATTTCATTATTGCCATTAATATCCTTAATAACTTTTCCAACATAAAAAACGTCTGTACCTCTTGCTTTAAACTGAACAAGAACGTAGTCTCCTTTTACTGCGTCTCTTTGCAAGTCTTCAAAATTGTGAGTTAATGTGTTATCAAGGTCTTCATCAGAAATTTCGGAATCCGAACTAAGGTCAGGTAGGGATTCGCTGCCTGAGCTTTCTTCTAATACAGGTTTCTTCTTTTTTATGGAATTTTTGTTAGTTTTTGTGCCGATTGTCCGTTTAACTGCAACCTTTCCTTTCAACCTTGATTGTCTTTCTTGAAAATGTTGTTCAATTTCATTTTTTTCAGGTGTGTCAGTTGCTATCGTGCACTTTCCTTTTCTTCTTGGTTTTCTATTGCCTTTACGTGGCTTAGATTTTGGATAGCCTCTAAATTCGGCAGGTGAAATAACTGTTGAAACTAATAACTCCAACTGCTGTTTGCCACTTGTTGACGATGGGGTTTGTATTACATTTGACTGATTAGGAGTTGTGTTTAAATTAGCAGACGCTTCAGGTTGAATTAAAAGATCAGGTATTTCAGCTTCATTAGATATTTCAATTCCGTCAGGTGTCGGTCGATCAGTCACCGAACTGCATAGGAAGTCGTTATCATTGAAGATATGTTTGTCAAATGGCCTTATGCCTGTAGCTTTAAATGCATTTGTTATTGTTTCCGGTACCAATGCTTTCTCATGCGCTTTTCCGACACATTCGGCAACTTCATATATAGAAAATCTTTCCCCGGGATGGTGCATCATCCAACTATCGACAGCAGAATCATAATATTTTTGAAATGGGCCAAAGATTCCAACATCGAGGGGCTGTAACTTGTGTGTTGAATGGGGCGGAAATGTTAGTACCGTTACCCCATTTTCTTTGGCTAGATTCAACACTTCGATGGAAACGTGACTTTCATGGTTGTCATACAAGAGCAGCGATGGATTATCTTTAGAAGACCCGCTATGCTTTATAAAGTGCTTCATCACTTCTATAAATGTATCCCGAGTCATCCAGCCGCTCTTATTTGCCAATCCTAATGTTCCTGAAGGAGCCCCGCGTAACATTTTGTTTTGGAAATTCACTCGTGGGAAAACCATTGCAGGTGGAACCCAGTTTCCTGCTGAACTAACAATCATACAAGTGGTAACTAAAATTCCCCTTTCTCCACTGGTAACTTTGCTCACTTGCTTCGATCCCCTCTCGGCAATCACCTTCACATGAAGTTTCTGGTTAGTCATAGTAGCAGTTTCGTCCAGATTAAATAATCGTGTGCCATCTGCAAACTTAGGATTGCGGGTGTAACATTCTTCTAGCTTATTAAAAAATGTTCCAACGTTAAACTTGTTAAAAGCTGTTGCACGACCCAAACTACAACCTTCGGGTGTTCGTAGGGATAATTTTGGATATCTTTTCATGAAAAGACGCATCCATTTTTCACCAGCCATCCGCTTAGTTTTCCAGTTTTCAGGAATGGCAACATTATTACGGATTGCCATTTCATATGCCAATCGTCTACAATCTATAATTGGCAGCCCATAAAACATTTTTGAACACGTTATTATGTATTCTACCAAACAATTTTCTTGTTCAATCGTAAATATTTTGTTCACCTCATAATTGGGTTTCATCCGAATTGGCACATTTGATAATTTTTGTTTTTTGACGTACCTATGTAAGGTTTGAAAAGGTATTTTCTTGATTTTTCCTACTTCTCGAAGCGGCTTGCCTTCCATTACCAAAGCTACTGCTTCGCTCATTACCACTGCATCATTCTTTGTTAACTTTTTCTTAAATTTCATTTTGGTGATTAGCTCACTCTAAATAGTAAAATAACATAGAATTACTACATGTTATTCTTTATGTGTAATATAAAAATTAAAAAATATTAATAGCAAAAGATAGAATATAAATTTACTTCAATCGTGCCCAACAGTGAGACATGTCTCATTGTTGGACGTTTGCTTTTGTCTCATTGTAGGCCATGTGCATGTAATATGTAAATATTAAAATTTTAGCATAACCTCAAACAATTCCACCGAAATTTATCCATAAAAGCAATCCCTAAACCTGATAAAATAATGGATAAAAACCGCAGAAACCATGTTAAAATAATAAGCTTACCATAATACAGTTCACCTTTACGAAATAGTTTAGTTACTTCACAGAATTACGTTGGAAACTCAATAACAACAATACGTCTTCGACAACCGCCAAATGAATAACATGAAGTTAACTGCGGACGAAAGAACATTCATATATCATAGTACCGCCAAATTTAAAATAATTTAACTAGCAAAAAACGAATTTGTCTCATTGTTGGCCGTGTCTCACTGTTGGGCGGTCTCCCCTAGCATTTATTTTAAAGGAAAAAAATTATAAAATAAATTTTATTTGACATTGGCGTTTAAAAAATTACAAATCGAGTCACGTTTTAAAATGTCATTAGTATGGGCGTACAGTCGTTAAAGTAGTACTTTATCTACCCTTGCTGTTAAAGTGCTACTTTATCTACTCAAATTAATAGATAAAATATCACTTTAACAGTTGCTATATAAAAATGCAATTTTATTGTCTTGTATAATAAATAACTAGTAGTCTGATATTTTGACGTAAACATCAGTACATTTTTTTGAATATTTTGACATAAAGCAATTAGCTTTACATTCATTACAAGAACGACAGCAGTTTTTTGCCATTTCTGAAAAAATGCAAAAATGGACAAACTGCTTTTTGAATGTCTGCTCCTCATGTTATCTCCATGAAAAAGTAAGTAATTTCTAAATACGTTGAGACTATTTATGTATTTACTTTTTTATTACAGTCACAAACACTAAAACCATCGACAGTTTGGTCGAAATATTCTATGCTTAAAGCAGTTTTATGTATCAAAGAAAATATTCAGATTGACAAGTTTCCAAAAGTTGTCGCTTTTTTAACCCTAGAATGCATAAAGTGAGTCTTTCGGACTCGGTGCGCGTTTTGACTGCCTGTATTTTGCAAACGGCTCTGTGTACCATGTTTTCCGTTCAGGAATGCCTCTATCACCCCTTTATAAGTACTTTAATAATATTTTCAAACAGGGGGGTCACAAGTGGTTACACATACACCTTTTTTTGTGTTACTACTACACATAAACATCAAGTGAGTCTCAGAGACTAGGTCGTTGCTACATAGACCCTGGTTGAATAAATACCGTCAAACAACATAAATACAGTTCTACATATTCATAAATAATTTATATTGAGAACTACTTCCCTACTCCCCCCACAGCCGCTGTTTCAGTAAAAGTGAACCGATCCTACTTGAAGCTGCAACTTCCCCCCTTCCGCGTGTCGTGGTGCAGTAGTGATTACTCAGTTGTAGCGGTAACTTGTTTTGTCCTTCATTTATGCTCTTTTATTCGTAATATAGTTGTATAGAGATTATGATTAGCTTCTGAATATAAGGTAAGATTCTATTTTTCATATTTAGAAAATAATATCGCAACATTGCATTTCCTTTTTAGTAAAAAGTTAGATATTCATATGGCTTCCGGTAGCAGTAAAAGATCAGTGAGGTATGGCGACGCTGATTTTGAAAAGACGGTCCTGCAATGGGCAAATGAATCTGATTCAGATGTGTCTAGCTCCGACTGCGATTCAGAAGAGGAAGCCGAGGAATGTGTTCATCCAAACAGTGACGAGGAAATTGAAAATATGGAGGAAGACATTTTATCAGCCAGTGAAGATGAAGCTCTAGAATCAGATGATCAAGATTTAGAAGAAATCATTGAAAATCAGAATTCTCAGGGTATGAAAGGAAAGAATGGGTACGAGTGGAAAATCGATGCTCCAGCTCAGACAAAAACTTTATGTCACAACATTATTCGTTTTACTCCTGGTCCAAAGCAACGCAACAGAAGAATCAATAAATGACATTTATTGATTCTTGGAATGTTTTTCTTACCCGGGAAATCCTAGAAGAAATTGTTGCTTGTACTAAGAAGGAATCAAAGCGGCAATATTCTAACAAAGGTAAAGAGTGGAAAAATGTGGAAGTTGATGAGATGAACGCATTTCTGGGATTGTTGCTGTTAGCAGGAGTCGAAAAACAATGGGATAGTCCGATAAGGGAATTGTTTTTGAATAAATGTTCAAATCCGATGTACAGAGCTACAATGACAGTTAATCGCTTTGAGAACATAAGACGGTTTCTTAGATTTGATGATAAAAGAACGCGTGCCGCTCGTTTGGAAACAGATAAACTTGCACCAATAAGATATATTTGGGACTTATTAATCAAACAATGTAAAACTGTTATGATACCAAAGGTGAACGTGACTATTGATGAACAATTACTGGGATTTCGTGGACGTTGTAGTTTTATACAATATATGCCCAGTAAGCCATGTAAATACGGCATAAAGTTTTTCTGGCTTTGTGAAAGTGAAACTGGGTACGCTATTGATGGTATTATATATATTGGAAAGTAACCTGGAGCAGAAGTCCAACGACGTCTTGGAGAAACTATAGTGACTACTCTTATAACTAGTATAAAGAATAGTTCTCGAAATTTAACCTGCGATAATTACTTTACCACTATAGATTTGTTTCAAAATCTGCTAAAAGTCGGTATCACCGCAGTAGGAACACTTCGTAAAGATAAAAGGGAGATTCCCATAGAGTTCAAAGCTTCGAAAGATCGTCAGGTATCCTCTTCGTTGTTTGGATTCAGTGAAAACTTAACCCTTGTTAGTTATGTGCCCAAAAAAAATAAATCAGTTATATTGCTTAGTACAATGCACCATGACAGCGCTGTGAATGAAGATAGTATAAAGAAAAAACCCGAAATTATCGAATTTTACAATAAAACCAAAGGGGGTGTAGATCATATGGATCAAATGGTTACCAATTATACGTGCAAAAGGCAAACACGGCGGTGGCCATTTGCCGTATTTTCAAACATGTTAGATATCGGTGCAGTAAATGCATTTTTTCTTTATATAACTGAGCATCCAGATTTTGAAGCACGAAAAAAAACATCGCCGTAGGATTTTTATAAAAAACCTTTCCGAAGCTCTGATATTACCCTATATGACTAGAAGATCTCAAAATCCGTTTTTACATAAAAGAACAGTCGAAGCAATAAAGATCTTCATTGAAATTCCAGTAAAGCAACAAGAGGAGCCACCTACGAAGAAAAGGCGTTGTCATATCTGTCCATTAAAATTAGGAAGAATGAGCAAACAGATTTGTAATAAATGTAAGAACAATGTGTGTAAGGAGCATAGTGTTATGATATGTAGTAGCTGCCCTTAAAAATTCTTATTATTTGGAATAATTTTAATAATGTAAACTAAGGGTATTTCATTATTTTAGAATATCCATATGGATATCAAATGGTATTTTGTATTTTCATTTTTTGAGTTATTAAATTGTATTTAATGCTACAGAACTGTTTTTCTAAACCAAAACTACTAACTACTAATGAATAATAAAGAAACGCACCAAGAAAAGGCAGCTAAATCCTATTTTCTCGTACTTAATGTATGTGAGTCTCAAAGACTCACTATATGTAAAAGAGTAAAAAATTTAGGTCATGCATTACCGCTCGTGCTGCGCACTCGTGGTATTCATACAGGGTGTCCCAACCATCTGGGATTTTTCGATACCGTCTTTATTATTATAGTTATGTCAAAATATTATTAAGAAAAGTTGTAGGGTTTGATATTCTACATATTCTAAAATTATTTTCATATATACAGGGTATTTCATAACCATGTGACGATATAAAGTTGTGTTTTTTTAAATGGAACACCCCATAGTTTTTTACATATTTGGATTCTCCCTTCAATGGCGATTGCAACGATATAGCATTGTATGGGTCTATTGTTAATATTTCCGTAGTTATTCATTTATTTGTGATAAAAATAACCTCACTTTGAACGAATATAACACCGTAATTACGCCGAAATTTTAACTATTTTTCAGGGTACAATTTTTCGGGTCTATTTTCAATAACACTGCGAGGACTAAGAGGCGCTAGGTATTTTCAATATACAGGGTGATCGAAAAACGCGAACCTCAAGATTTCTGGAAAATTTTAAATAGAACGCCCCATATGCGATTATGTCATTAAATAGCCGCTTTTCTAGGCTTTCAGAAAATACCATATTATTTGTTGGGTCCAGGTTTAATCGTTACGAAGTTATGTTAGTTCCTTTGTCATATTAGGGATTCCTACGCGAACTCTGCAGTCAGTTCAATGAGCGATTACACCAACTGCTGATTGTTTTTATCGTTGGTTGTTTTGAACAAAATCGCATCGAATTTTGTTTACAAATACTTTTGCTGCCGTAAATACGTCACGTTTGATGCGATTTTGTTTAAACAACCAAGCAACCAACAGTTGAATATTATCGACGATCCAGCCATAGAAATGCTTAGAAAACAATTACATTTAACAACTACAAAACAATTGCTAGAATATTTGTCATCAAAAACAACGGCTTCTGCGCTTCTGTCACATTTCTTGTAGGGTTTGATAGAAAAGCTTAGAACTAATGAATTTCTCGAAAGAAGAGTCAATAAATATGATTTATATTTTGGGTGAATGCAATGGAAATAATTTATTAGCCAGTCGCGTATATGCAGCACGGTGAATAGCGAATAGTGAATACTGAAGTTATTGGTCCATACTTTTTTAATTAACCATTGACCAGGGAGAGATACTTGAATTTTTTACAAGACGGACTTCCTGAGGTATTAGAAGATGTTGACCTTCGAACTCGCCATTTAATGTGATTCCAGCATGATGCGGCTACACCCCATAATTATTAGAGGGTACGAGAATTTTTAAACAACTGGAGAGCGCAAAGGTGGATCGGTTGAAATGGTCCCCTACCATGGCCCATGCGTTCTCTCGATTTAAGTCCAATAGTTCTTTTTGTGGGTCCATATAAATGACCAAGTTTACCAGGAACCACCAACTACAATAAAACATATGCAAAATCGGATAAGAAGAGCATTTGCTGGTATGCATATCCAAACCCTACACCATGTTCAGTTGACATTACTAAGACGTTTACGTCTATGCATTGAAACAGAAAGGAGAGTTTTTGAACACCTGATGTAACGATAATTGTTTTTGTAACAATGGATTTTTTTTGCAAAATTTGTTTTTTTTCGAATCTTTCTTAGTTCATGTTCGTTAGTTTCTTAGTAAATTGTTTTCTATTTTATAAATAATAGTTTCAGAGCGCATTAAATTTTAGTTATTTACTAATTACTAGGCGTTTCTATCAAATTCTACAAAAACTGTGACATAAGCGCAGAAGTAGTTCTTTTTGTTGACAAATATTCTAGCAATTGTTTTCGTAGTTGTTAAATGCAATTGTTTCCTAAGCACTCCTATGGCTGAATGCACCAATCGCCTATAATATTCAACCGCATCAAACGTGACGTATTTACGACAGCAAAAGTATTTGTAAACAAAATTCGATGCGATTTTGTTCAAAACAATCAACGATAAAAACAATCAGCAGTTGGTGCAATCGCTCATTGAACTGACTGCAGAGTTCGCGTAGGAATCCCTAATATGACAAAGGAACTAACATAACTTCGTAACGATTAAACCTGAACCCAACAAATATGGTATTTTCTGAAAGCTTAGAAAAGCGGCTATTTAATGACATAATCGCATATGGGGCGTTCTATTTAAAATTTTCCAGAAATCTTGAGGTTCGCGTTTTTCGATCACCCTGTATATTGAAAATACCTAGCGCCTCTTAGTCCTCGCAGTTTTATTGAAAATAGACCCGAAAAATTGTACCCTGAAAAATAGTTAAAATTGCGGCGTAATTACGGTGTTATATTCGTTCAAAGTGAGGTTATTTTTATCACAAATAAATGAATAACTACGAAACTATTAACAATAGACCCATACAATGCTATATCGTTGCAATCGCCATTGAAAGGAGAATCCAAATATGTAAAAAAATATGGGACTTTCCATTTAAAAAAATACAACTTTATATCGTCACATGTTTACGAAACACCCTGTATATATGAAAATAATTTTAGAATATGTAGAACATCAAACCCCACAACTTTTCTTAATAATATTTTGACATTACTATAATAATAAAGACGCTATCGAAAAATCCCAGATGGTTGGGACACCCTGTATGTAAGCACAAGGAACATTCGTGATGTTACAGCAAAAAATAATCGACAATTCTTTGACCACTCGTGGTATTGTAAGTGACTATTTCTCAAAACCTAAGGGTGATAGAAAATTTCTGATCTCATATTCGCATTCAGCACACAGAAGTACACAAGAATCGCCCTTAGCTGTATGCGAAACAAAAACCTTCTTGTCCACTGTAATCGTGATAATGAAACAGAAAAAAGTTTTGCTAGAAAAAAATTGGTGGTCAACGTCCAATCCTTCTAAATGGAATCGTAATAAAGTGAAAACACTTCGAAATTCTGGGCAGGCATACAAAATTAAAAAACAACAGTTACATTTAAATGTAAAACTAAAATTAATGAAGCTGATTACAAATTTGTGAAAATTACTGGAAACTCGAAGATTACAAAAGGAATAAAGATTTAATTTTGAAACTTGTGAAAACGGTAGCGACAAACAGTAGACGACCTAGAGGAGGAGATGGCAAAGCTAAACAAAGTTCCCATCAGTTTTTTTTTGTCATTAAAGAGGATAGTGAAATTTGATTTTGCCGAGATTTTTCTTGAAAACCTTGTGTATTAGCAATGGGCCTCATAACAACGCTTTAAAAAATAAAAATTAATATGGTATATTTTCAGGTGATGATAAACGTGGCAAACACCCTCCGTCTAATAAAATTACAGGTCGTGAGCTAGAAATTATTAAACTACATATCGAGAGCTTTCCTCTCTCATCTAGTAGGTAGTATCTTGATAGCATCTTAAAAATGTATGAGCTCTACCAAGAAGTATGCCAGGAGAAAAATGTAAAACCTTGCTCCCAAATTACATGCCGAAGATATTTTTGTAAAAATTATAATTATTCGTTTTTCAAACCTAGGAAGGACCAGCTAACATGTATTAATTATGAAACTTTGAACATTTAATCTGAATGTTGTATTGTTACAAATAGTTATTTATGTAATAAGGATCATAATGATCGTTTATGATCCGAATTACATACAAAATTTTATATGCTGGCATCAATATATATTTTTTAAAAATTTAAAATAGTATTTTTGAAACGACAGGTGCATTCAGTTATTATTATAAAAAATAGTAAGCAAGCCGCGCTATATTTACTGTCAAACACTGCTGGCAAGTAGAAAGCGTTGTTAAAATTAATTTGCAATTTCACAATTTGCAAATTGAATTTGTAGTAAAATTTAAGAAAATGAGTGATTCTAATGAAAGTTTACCTTCGAATTTGAAGGAAATTGCAGAAAATGTAACAGTACTTTTTGAATTGAGTACCATAATGGATTCATTATGGTCCAAGGACTATAATGAACTGCCTTACGTCACTAAAATACAATGACATAATGACAACGTTATGTCATTGAATTTTAGTGACGTAAGGCAGTTCATTATAGTCCTTGGTACGTACTGACGACAATATCGCCGCTGGAAACAAAAGTGTGGAAGAAGATCAAAATTTATCGATTCGTCGTCGGTCGCAGCAGTTGGGGCTCTGACCATCCACTACGTGGAAAATTCTGCGTAAAGATTTTGGCCTACAAATATCCAGCTGGTGCAGCAATTAAAGTTACAAAACCATCCTATGCGTCGTTCATTCGCCAATTGGGCTAGAGCATTTGGAAACTGACCCGCAATTTTACAGCAAAATTGTATTCGGCGTGCGGCTCATTTGTGGCTTAACGGGTAAATAAAATTGCCGCGTATGGAGTGAGGCCAATCCAAAAGCGAGCCTCCAGGTTCCATTGCATTCAGAAAAATGCACCGTTTGGTGCGGTTTACACGCTCGTGGCATCATCGGACCTGATTTCAATGGAGATCATTACCGGACCACGATCAATAATTTTTTGTTTGAAACTATAGATGACATTGATCCGGTCGAGATATGATTTCACGAGGATAGCGCTACGTGCCATACTGCGACCGCAACCATCGACTTATTGAAATCAAAATTTGACGATAAGTTGATTTCGAGAAATGGACCTATCAATTGGTCCCCAAGGCCGTGCAATTGAACACCTCTCGATTATTTCCTGTGGGGCTACGTGAAATCACTGGTTTATGCTGATAAACCAGCAACAGTTGCCCAAAATGGGACATCAAGAATGCCCTTCGTCAAAATCAGCTGCGGCGGTCATATGCCTGAAATCATTTTCAAATGTTAATATGTGTTGATCTTTTGAATAAAATTTTTTTAAGTAAATTTTTGGTATTTTTGCAGTTTCAAGTTCTATCGGACTTTAAAAAAACACCCATTACGTCCACCACTAACGGTATAGTTTCATTACAGAACTGCAGATACTGAGTAACAGAGAACCCAAGTTGGGTTATTAATTGTAAAAGGCAATATTCCGATTCGGATACTTTAGATTTATACAAACAGTTGAAAAAAATAAGCTTTTACATTTAGGTGCAATCTCTAAATGTATACCTTGTGATGATCAGTTTATTTCAGGAATTTTTTTAGTGCCGAAACTAAATGGCTCAAAGCGATTTATTTTAAACCAAAAGAAGTTAAATACTTTTATTAAATCTGAACACTTTAAAATGGAGGATGCTAGAACAGTTCCCAATTGTTTTATGGCAACCATAGATCTAGAAAATGCTTACGTTCTGATTCCTGTAGCTAAAGTTCATAGGAAATATTTAAGATTTCTTTTCAATAAGACGTTATTTGAATTTAATTGTATACCATTTGGTTTATGTACAGCACCTCTTGTATTTACTAAACTGTTGAAACCAGTTGTTGCGTACTTGCGAGCATCGGGATGGACATCCGTAATCTATATTGATGATGTATTGTGCTTTGGGAAAAATAAACAAACTTGTCAGGCTAACGTTTCAGTAACCTGTAAATTATTAACAGATTTGGGTTTTCTAATAAACAAACAAAAAAGTGTCTTAATCCCTCAACAGAGATGTAAATATTTAGGGTTCATGTATGATTCCACCAAAATGTCCATTGGGCTTACAGTAGATAAACGTGTTTCCCTTCAAAAGTTAATTACAGAGTGGAGTAATAGGAAACAGTGCAAAATTAGAAAATTTGCTCAGTTTTTAGGTGTGCTAACTGCAGCCTGCCCTGCAGCTGCCTTTGGCTGGGTATATACAAAGCACTTTCAAAGACAAAAATATTTGGCATTACGGTGTAATCATAACAATTTCAATGGTAATATGATTATTCCACAGGAATTATTGGACGATTTCAAATGCTGGGCAAATTATATCGTGAAATCTGTAAATCCGATTAGACAATTTCGGTTTAAACGGGAAATTTTTACAGATGCATCCTTATCGGGATATGGGATTATTTGTGAGGGAAAAAGAGCACCTGGATTTTGGTCAGAGTCTGAAAAGAAAGATCATATCAATTATCTCGAATTATTAGCAGATTTCTTTGGTTTAAAATGTTTTACATGAGACTTGCATAATTGTGAAATTTTACTCCGGATTGATAATACTACCGCAATTTATTATGTTAATAGATTCGGTGGTATTCAATATCCTGAATTAAACGAATCGAGTAGAAAGATATGGCAGTGGTGTGAAAAATAAAGTATTTGGATATTTGCATCAATTAAGTCTAGCGACAATTTTGAGGCAGATAGGGAATCAAGGCGAAGTGAATCCAATTTAGAATGGGATTTGTCTGAGTATGCCTTTCAAAAAATTGTAGATAAACTTGGGGTACCAAAAATTGACTTATTTGTTACTCGATTGAATACTAAATGCAAAAAAATTGTATTGTGGTGACCAGACCCCGATGTTGAATGTGTGGATGCCTTTACCATAAACTGGGACAATCTTTTTTTCTATGCATTTCCACCATTCAGTATGATACTTAAGACCTTCAGAAAAATTTGCTGTGATAGAGCAACGGGTATAGTAGTAGTCCCAAACTGGACAACCCAACCATGGTTTCGTCTATTTAAATCATTATTAGCAAGCGAAACCTTGATCTTCCAACCCTTACCCTGGTTGCAGGGATAGTATCAGCGTAGCACTTAGGGGACGGGGTGTACCAGAAGAAGCAGTAAATATTTTAGTGGCTTCCTTGGCCCCTGCGACCATTAAACAATATAATCATGGGTTAAGGCTTTGGTGGCAATTTACATCAAATATAGAAAGTTCCCCCTTCGAAGGATCTATAGAACTAGTGTTGCAATTCTTGACGAGACAGTTCGAAACCTACCAGGGCCAACTATAACACAATTTGGGATACAAATACTGTATTAACTTTTTTAAATAACTGGCAACCTAACATCGGGTTAACGTTAGAAAAATTAACGTTTAAATTAACAACCTTATGGCTTTAGCTACAGCACATAGAGTGCAGGCCCTCTCGCTTATAGTTATAGATAACATAACTGTAACAGAGCAGGGTATTGAGACTAGAATACCTGAATTAATAAAGACATCGGGGCCGGGTAGGTTCCAACCCCTACTATACCTTCCATTTATCAGAGAAGCACCACAAATTTGCCCTGCTGAGGCCTTAGCTCAGTATCTAACAAGAACTACATATATAAGAGGCCCACATGAAAGGCTGCTGCTTACACTTAAGAAACCTTTCCACCCTGCAAACCCACAAACAATCAGTCGCTGGATTAAGCGAACATTGCAAGCAAGTGGTGTAGATATCCAAAAGTTCACGGCCCATAGTACCAGGCATGCGGCTACATCGTCTGCAAATAGAAAGGGAATCAGTCTGGATATTATACGCCAAACTGCGGGATGGACTAGGCATTCTCAGGTGTTCGCAAAGTATTGCAACAAACAGGTAGTAACACAAGGAAGCTTTGCTAGAGCAGTTTGCAATACTAATATGTAATTATCTACTCTGCTAGTTAATGTAGTGCAAATATAGTATACAGGGTGAATAAAAAGTAAGGAACCTCGATGCTGGAGCTTTTATTATTAGCTTTCGAAAAAAAAGTTTTCGACAAAATTTTTATAACAAATTATTTTCCACAAACTGAGGGTTTTAAATATTTTTTTCAAGGTCATACCTTGGCGCTATGACGTCATCGATACTTTTTTTAAATGGCAACCTATATTTTTTAGGTCGAAATTTTATAGCATTTTTTTTTCTCTTTATGACCATCTAAAAATATCATATGGTTGAATAAGCGAAATTTCTAGAAAAATCAAGTTGAATGTTATTCGTACCAGTATTTAACGTACGTACTTTTATCACAAAAATTAAACACATGACTATTAAAAACAAATATAAACAATGTTTAACATTATTATTATTATTATTTTATTATTTGGATACAATTTTTGAGAATATGTGGATCGGTAGAAGGGGTAGTATCGAATGGCCAGCCCGATCACCCGATTTGAATCCGTGGGATCTTGTGAGGCCATCTTAAAAGTAAAGTTTACACAAACAGGCCCAGAAATTTAGAAGAGTTAAAAATTCGTATACGGGCAATACCAGCCGAAGTAATTCGGAATGTATTACAGGGATTTTCACATCGAAATGGACATTGTCAGATAGTTAATGGCGAACAATTTGAACATCTTCTGTAATAAAGTAATGTTAAACATTGTATTTGTTTTTAATAGTCATGTGTTTAATTTTTGTGATAAAAGTACGTACATTAAAAAAATACTGGTACGAATAACATTCAACTTGATTTTTCTAGAAATTTAGCTGATTCAACCGTATGATATTTTTAGATGACCATAAAGAGAAAAAAAAATGCTATAAAATTTCGACCTAAAAAATATAGGTTGCCATTTAAAAAAAGTATCGATGACGTCATAGCGCAAAGGTATGACCTTGAAAAAAATATTTAAAGCCCTCAGTTTGTGGAAAATAATTTGTTATAAACCTTTTGTCTAAAACTTTTTTTTCTAAAACTAATAATAAAGGCTCCAGCATCGAGGTTCCTTACTTTTTATTCACCCTGTATAAGTACATACATCTATCTTATACTAATTTGGTGATATTATGTAAGCGAGGGAGTTCTGAGTGAGTGCAGACGTGTAAATTTTGTTCTGTGGAATATTTGACTTTTATAAAGGATAAAGACTAAAATAAAGTGAAAAGTGAATGCCCTAAAGTAATCACGTCTATATAATAATAAATTGAATTAACTTACGCTTACCTAATTACTGTAGATTAAAAACTACACAAGATCCGTAAGAATATATTATAAATAAAGTTGAAAACCGAGTATTCGCATATAACCTTGGCTATTTAGTGTAAAATAAATTCTATTTAAGAATACCCAAAATATTTTTATATGCGTCAGATAAACTTTAAACCGTTGATATCGCAATAAACTATCTAAAAATGAATAAATGCCACAAATGTTCAGATAATATTCAAAATATAGACTTTGCTAAATGCTCTCATTGTCAGAATAATTACCATTTTGAATGTTCAGTGTCCGAACAGACTTATAAAAAAATTAATAAAAATAAACACAACTGGAAGTGTCCAATTTGCACAGGAACAATTTCAAGAACCAGAAGCGGAGGTACTAGTGACACTGCGATTTCAGAAGAAAACCGGAAGGAACCATGTGCTACTGGATCTGTTCCCGTTACAGAAAATGACATCGCGGATATAAAATCCATGCTTGCCAAAATTACCATCAAACTGTCGTCAATAGAGAACAATTATAACGTTCTAAATAATGAAATTAAAGAAATAAACAATGCGTTATCATTCATATCAGAAAAGTATGACGACATATCAAAAGCAATTACTGATCACCACAGCCAAATTCAATCTAATACTAAAGATATTCAAAGTTATAAAATTAAACATGAAGAGCAACGGAAAACCATTGAAGAACAAAATAGTCGACTCAACGATCTTGAACAATACACCAGAAACCGAAATATTGAAATATTTGGCGTTATACAAACAGAAGGGGAAAACTGCAAAGATATAATCATAAATATCGCTACTGAACTTGGAGTACCAATTAAGAAGGAAGAAATAGACATCGCGCATCGATTACCAAACAACAAGGGAAAACTACCACCAACAATTGTAGCTCAATTTACTACCCGAACAACAAGAGATCTCCTACTTGAAAAACGTTTTCTAATAATAACAAACAATCGCTTTTTAAAAATGCCAATTGGCTCTAAAATTTATATCAACGAGCATCTTACTGTTCAAAATAAGATACTTCTTTCAAAGACCAGAAATAAGGCTAAAGAAAAAGGATTCGCATTTACCTGGTTTAAAAATGGAAAGATTTTCGTCCGTCAAAAACCAAATAGTAAAATAATTAGAATTTATAATGTTAATGATTTACAGACAAAGATGTAAGATGTAAGTTTATTTATTTTTTCTCTTTTCTCCTTTTGTAAATATGTATTGGGTTACTAATTAAATACACATGGATTTTGTTGATTTAATAGATAGCGAAGAAATAACCACAAACATTTGTGATAATATTTCTGGTTGTAAAAATTTACTTAACAATTTTCGTCAAAATTTTGATATTACTTTTAATTTTATACATATGAATATACGGAGCGTAACACAAAATTTTGACGAACTTGAAGTTTATTTAAATGAATTTAATAATGAATTTGACATTATTGTATTGACTGAAACGTGGCAAGTTCAAAATATTAATTGTATTAGAATTGAAGGTTATAATACTTACTACAATTTTAGTACGATAAATCAGAATGATGGAGCTATAGTATTTATAAAAAACTCATTAAAACAAAACGTAGATATAATAGAAATTGAACAGCTTAAATTTATCCGAGCTCAAATTGTAAAAGACGATACTAAAATTTCCTTAAATGCTATTTATAAATTACCTTCATATGACTCTTTTAAATTTATTGAAAATTTAGAGCAATACATAACGCAACACTGCAATAATCCTACAGAAATTATTACTGGGGACATTAACATTGATACCTTGAACCACAATTGTAAACGTACGCAAAACTACTTAAATTTGTTAAGTAAACAAGGTTTCTATTCGTTAATAAATAAACCCACTAGAATAATGAACAATAGCGAGACATGTTTAGATCACATTTTTATAAGAAGTTCTAAAAATATCAAAAAAAATATTTTTCCGTATCCATGGTATGTAATTGACAGATTATTTATCTCATTTGAGGTTAACAATGGCGAATAGCGGGTAAATATGAAAAAGCGGGACGATATGAACATTTGCGGGTTTTTACCGTGCATGCTATCGACGTGACATCTATCGATAGAATTTAGAATCAAAATTATTATTTAATTATACAAAAATCTTCATTTAAGTGATTGATAAGTGTAATTATTTTTTAAAATTCAAGCAAATACGATTATTTTTTACATAAATTCATTATAGAAATTATTTTTAATACGAAAATTTGACATGTGTAATTTGAGGTTATATGTCAAAAACGTAGGTACGTATTATATTATAACTATTTTTATTTAATACGAACTTCTCATGGATGCGGAAAAATAACTTGTGCCCTACGGGAATCTAACGGCATATTTCATCCCTCGGCTTTTGCTGCCCTCGCTCACTGCGTTCGCTCGTGCAGCAGAAATCTTCGGGATGAAATATGCCTATATCTTCCCTTATGACGCAATATACTATTGCCTATTATTTGCTTATCGAAAATAACAGATCATTGTCCTATATTTTGTACGATAAAAAATGAAAATAATTTAAAAACACAAGCTGTTAGAAAAAATATACAAAAAATTGTTGATTACAAAAAAGTAAATGAAGGGTTAAAGCTAATAAATTGGGAAGATTTTTATAAGGGTAATATTGAAGAAACGTGTAATAATTTAATTAGTTTAATACAAGATGCGATAAACAAAGCAACGTATGAGAAAAAAGTAAACAACAAAAACTTAAAACGTAAACCTTGGATTACACAAGGTGTTATGAAATCCATTAGTATTAGAGATAAACTATATAAATTAACAATTTTACAGCCAAATAACGAAATTTTGAAAAACATTTATTTGTCATATAAAAACAGTATTCCGCCACTTATTAAACGCTTAAAAACAGCATATTACACTGATAAAATCGTAAAGTCAAAAACACAACCAAAAGCTATGTGGCAAATTGCAAAAGAAGTAACTAACCGAAATAGTAATGAAAAAATTAAACCATCCGATAATATTTCACCAGATCAATTTAATGATTTTTTTATTAACATTGGTAAAAGTTTAGCAGAGAAAATTAAAATAAATCTTGAAGAACAAACAAATATGTTAAATAATATACAAAAAAATAAGAATACATTCTTTCTCATTCCCACCACACCTGATGAAATAATAAGCATTACTAAAACATTGAAAAACAAAAAATCGCCAGGAATTGATCATGTGACCGCCGAAATATTAAAATTTATTATTGGAAATATTGCAGTATCACTGTCACAAATATTTAACGAATGTTTTATACAAGGTTATTTTCCAGACTGTTTTAAGCAATCCATCGTCGTTCCTGTATTCAAGAGCGGTTCCTTAGAAACCTTAGGTAACTACAGGCCAATATCTTTAATAACAAATATTACCAAATTATTTGAAAAAATAATTTAAAAAAGAATTACAAGCTTTCTTTTGAAAAATAAAATTTTGTCGACTAAACAATTTGGTTTTGTAGAAGGCAGAAGTACAAGTGATGCAGTTGCTTTACTAACTAAACAGATTTATTCATCATTAGATAATTCTAAGAACTGTTTGGGAATATTTTTAGACTTAAAAAAAGCTTTCGATACTGTCAACCATGATATATTGTTAGAAAAATTGGAGATTTTGGGAATCAGAGGTAATGTATTACACCTATTTAAAACTTATCTAAAAGGGCGATTACAGACAGTTAAAATAAATAATACTAAAAGTTTGCCACAAGTAGTAACATGTGGAGTACCACAAGGTACAGTACTTGGACCAATGCTTTTTTTATTATATATTAACGATTTGCTTAAGATAGAAATAAATGGAAATTTGGCATCATACGCTGATGACACGGTACTCTTTGTTGAGGGTAATACATGGCAGGATATTAAAATAATGGCTGAACAGGACATGAGAACAATTAAAAGGTGGTTGGATGTTAATGTCTTAACATTAAATCACGAAAAAACTAAATTCATTCCGTTTAGCATCTATTCACAGAAACAACCTGAATTTAATGAACTAAAAATCCATACAAATGACTGTACTCAGAATAACTGTTGTTGTAAAGCAATTGCCTCTGCTAAATCAATTGTGTACTTAGGTATAACCATTGACTGTTTCCTGCGATGGGATTTACATATAAAAAATCTTACAAATAGAATAAGAAGAACAATATACATTTTCAAAAAATTACGTGAAGTTATGTCCTTTACAAATTTATGTGTTTTTTACTATGGGTTGGTGGAATCGCTTTTGACTTATGGGATTATCGGCTGGGGAGCTGCTTACAATATTCATATTAAGTACTTGTATACTGTTCAAAAAACCATCCTTAAAGTGATGTTAAAGAAACCGATTACATATCCAACTACCTTACTCTTCAAAGACATACATTTACTTCCAATTTCAAAATTATATTTATTAAATGTTTTACAATATACGTATAAAAACGATGATTGTATCTCATATATTAAGCATAAATATGAGACCCGTGCAAGGCAGCAAAACAGGGCAGAATTAATCAGAATGAATAAAAGTTTTGGACAAAATTGTTTCTTATATTATGTCCCAAAATTATACAGGGTGTCCCAGATCGAGTGGGATTGCATGGGTAACTTTCTTATTATTGAAGATGGAGATTTGGTTAAATTGGCAATGTTTTGCAGTTTTATATGCTGATTTAAAATCTGTTTGAAAAAGTTCAAAATGTCGATCCCGTCAGAAGTTATTTAAAGAAAACTGAAAACTGTCATTTTCTTGTATGTCAAATATCTTCGTAAGTATAAGAGATATGAAAAAAAGTTTTATATGAAAGTCACTGTTTTCGATAAGACCAATTTAAAACTGATGTCGAACAAAAATTCAAGATGGCTGCTTTTGAGGTACTCGTATCAACTTCCTTAAGTTAAATGGACGCCATATTGGATTTTTTGGTTACTGAATAGAATTTTTTATTCTCTTTTCAACGATGTAAGATAACTTATTATTGAATAAAAAATACCAGTAAAATTAATCGTTTTTACATTTTAATCAAGTAGGCTTACATGGATCCAAACAAAATTAGCTTAAGTACCTGCTTTTTGACAGATTGTGATAAACTTTGTTATTGTTTTTCATCATAGCTACTTACCTACTTGATTATACATTTAAAAAGTAATGTCACGATGTTTTTTGTGGTTTAAGTACTTTAGTACTTAGTACTGAATTAACATATTACTAAGTATTATAGGAATTACATAAAAATGCTTTCTAAAATAAATTTCACCTAATTTTGTTTGGATTCATGTAAGCCTACTTGATTAAAATGTAAAAACAATTAATTTTACTGGTATTTTTTATTCAATCATACGTTATCTTACATCGTTGAAAAGAGAATAAAAAATTCTATTCAGTAACAAAAAAATCCAATATGGCGTCCATTTAACTTAAGGAAGTTGATACGAGTACCTCAAAAGCAGCCATCTTGAATTTTTGTTCGACATCAGTTTTAAATTGATCTTATCGAAAACAGTGACTTTCATATGAAACTTTTTTTCATATCTCTTATACTTACGAAGATATTTTACATACAAGAAATAGACAGTTTTCAGTTTTCTTTAAATAACTTCTGACGGGATCGACATTTTGAACTTTTTCATACAGATTTTAAATCAGCATATAAAACTGCAAAACAATGCCAATTTAACCAAATCTCCATCTTCAATAATAAGAAAGTTACCCATGCAATCCCACTCGATCTGGGACACACTGTATAATAAATTTAATGCGTATCTGCAGTCTAATAAATTAAATATTAATAAAAATAACCTTAAATTTATCACAAAACAATGGATATCATCTCTAAGTTGGGATGCTATACAAGAGCTTCGTTGTTTTAAATAATTCCACTATAAAATAAAAAATGATGTAGGTATGTTGTTAAAAATATTTTTGGACTTGCTACGTTAATATATAATGTCAACTAAATATAATCTTCTTTTCCTTATTTTTAGTAATTTATTATATTTCCGCATATTTATTTATTTATATACCTATTTTGTGATACACTAAGTAATGGCTTACTTGAACTTGTTTCGTTTTGCTAACTAATTTTATGAAAACCACACGCAAGCTGCTTTCAGTTTTTGTGGTTGGCATTGTAAAACAATGTCTTAACCGTTTATTCGTAAATATTATTATTTTTTTTTCTCTGAGTATCACCTATTTAAATTTTAATGTTACAAGTAATTCAATTGTATTATTTAGTTGATGTAATGTTAATGTTATTTACAAATAAACTTTATTATTATTATTATGTGTCCAGGCTTGACACCTCTGGTCTCTGTTCAATTTCTGTCATAGGTTAATCTTGTTCATAAATAAAAAACTGATTGGCTATCGCATATATTCACAACTTAGCTTTAAACATCTACATAGTAATCAGTAATCATGAAGGTAAAGCGGAGAACTATAATTACAAAATAAAACGAACTTACCTTAAGTGAAGTTCGATTGTAATTATAGGATCCGCTTTACCTGAAATGATTAGTCCCAAACACTCCCTTAACTATTTTCTAAGTAGTACCCTGAATAAAGTTGTGAAGCTTTGAACTGAATGATAACCAGGGAAGCAGGCTAGGGGTGGGTAGCCGGGGGTAGTTTTAACTTCCGGCTTTAAAAGTGTGGTGGTACCTAGCAGCATAAAGTAGTACTACATAGTAATCAGTAATCATTTCAGGTAAAGCGGATTCTATAATTACAATGGAACTTCACTTAAGGTGGGAAGATACCCTACAAGTTTTGAAATTAAAACATTTTTTCCTGAGTTATAAAGGGTGTATTTTTGATTCTGATAACAGTGAAAGCTTTTGTTTTCATTATAATTATTATTTCTCAAAAACAAAGTCGCTAACAATTGTAGTTTAATAGTTAATATTTTGGATACGCACACGCTTATTTTACGTTCAATTAATTTTTGCTTTTAACAATAGGTGCAGAATAAGGTTTTCTAGGGTGTGATATATTTTTTTTTGTTATTATTTTATTTATATAATTATTTACAGCTTCTTTATATACAGCAATTTCAAATAACCAAATGTATAATCTTTTCTAATAAAGTTACGATTTTCATATTTTTTCAATACTTGCATTAGGAACTTTTACATCGTTTTTTTTTTTAAAATGAGTTTAATTAAAAGCTAAAGGTGTAAATATCCAAAATAATTACTGAAGCAACGCATAAATATGAGAGAAAGATAGCACATAGGCTTCACCACGGAAGGTCTTGGGTAGCAGGTACAGCCATAAAACGGGCAGGTAAGGATTTAGTGAAATTAGAATAGAATTTTACAGAAGCGAACAAAACTGAATAATTGTAAAAACTTCTTACATAAATTTGAACTTGATTCTCTAAAATAATATTCAAAATCAGATTTTGAAAATTGAACTTTGAAATTTTGAGACAAAATTTGAATAACTTGAAATTGAAATTAGATTTCGAAGATCTACACATTTTTGTAAATGCTTGATTATAGGCGAGCACAGAGGATAGCGGCGAGGTTGGTACCATATTTATATCAGCTTATAATTTTAGAATTTTATTCAATGAATAATTACGACTATCTTTAAAATAAGCGCGCCTAAAGCCCACAGAGAACTCTAACTACATTCTTTGCTACACCAGCACTAGGTGAAGTATATCAATTGTTATCCGGAGGTGATAACACTAAATAAACCCGCTACTCTGTTGCGTGGGCGTGAGGTTCCTAAAAGAAAATAATAGTGCTAACTAAATATCTAAGCTAACGATGTTCCTTGGGCGCCAGGTCCTTATAACGTTAACAGCTTCAGTCGGACCTCCTGAAGAATAGACCTCCAAAGTCAATTGACTTGACAATAAAACGCAAAGCTTGGTAATTAACGAATAGGATATATATTAACTCAAGCAAAAAACACATACACAAAATTGAAATTGCAAAATTAAATTATGAAGTTATCTTTCAAACAAACCAATAAAGAAAATTACTAAGATCGTAACAACTAATAATTCTAAATGTAATATTCAAACAAGATTTAATTAAACACAAAAAGAAAACTATAAGGAATGTTCAACGACAATCATGTAACCAAACGAAAGAAAGAAAAAAAATAATGTAAGGTTTAAATTTACCCCAAATCGTAATTAAACGTACGTAGACTCTCGGAGGGTTCGCAAGAATAATTCTTAAACTAAATTAAATAACTAACGAACACAGATAAGAGTGAGCTCACTTTAGTCGTTGTCGCAGCTATAAAAAAAAAACACAATAACACAAGAAAATAATAATAATATCCTGCGTACCTATCGGAAACCACAATTTCAATTACGATATGATATAAAATAAATTAAAGAAAATAATTGACTTAAGTTGAAACACGAAATTGAATATTCCTTTACAAAGTAAAGATACAATTTATTTATAAACTCACGTTGTTGTGACAACAACCACAGTATAAATTCAAGCGTACAGGAGTACGATTTACTAAATGACGATTGAAAGTTTTACTAACACTTTAAATTACAATGCAAATTAATTACTGTGAATATTACTAATAAATGCTTCTAATCAAATTACTAACAAAAGTTAAATACCAAAATTAAATCTACTAAATGTTTAAATGTTTAAATTTAACTAATTAATACAGGATAACCTCAAAATTAACTCTTAAGTTATCTGACCTTCAACCTCTTAACGTGGGGTGTAAAACGTATAGATAACGAACTTGAACTCAGGCAACTTTCCAGAAGTCTTCTAAATATCACGGGGTGATTCCTTCAAATAATTTCCAAACCAACGTTGTGTTGAACTAACACGTGGAACAGATGTCGAACAGGTGGTTTCTACGAACACGTTGTGCAGGAAAACCAGCACCAACCACAAAAATACTAAAACGTGTACTAAAAAGAACGTACGAAAAGAAAAGGGCCAAAAGTTCTTAAATGCCCTTCGAAAAGCTTCTAACAAAATGGTCGCTTGAACGGTTAAAAATCCCAGTTAAGGTAATGAAGAATGCTTACAATCCAAAACGACTACCGTTCTAAATTCACTAAAGGCCCAATAGGCAAACTAAAAGCATTTTCAATTATGTCGAACCTCGGATTATCCAACTAAATTAGGATAATTATATTCTAAAACCAAGGTTGACATCCATCCGTGACCGATGTTGAACGTAGAAGAAAGCAAACCTAACGAACTTGCCAACATAATTCTCTGAAGAACCAACCTAAAATTTCTAAAACCACTAAGTGAAAAAGCGCCTATGACGTATGCAACTATGCAATCCTGACGGAATTGGGAAAGTCTAAATTACAACTACCTAGCCGAAAGTAAATTCGAGAATTTACATATAAAACAACAAGAGCGTGATTTCTACTGTAACATCTTAAGAGGATTATTGTCTTCATTGTGTTCCAATGACGCATAAGCAATATCCCAAAAACTGGAAAAACGCATGACGTCAAATTCGTAAAACCCCTCGTATTCAAATAAGTGCAGATTTTTTGAAGTATCTTATACCGCATTCATATGGAGTCAAAACTACACTGGTTTTAGTTACACTCGTATTACACCGCACGAGTTTGGTGTAAACCGATATCGTGCTTATTACGTGACACTGCACTACACCAAGGTTCGAAGTCCGGGAAATTTAAATTTAAAAGTAACCAGCGGGAAAACATTTTTGCGGCGGAAGTATTAAATTTGCATTTGGCTGCCAATTTTTTTACTGCAATTGTTTTACTGCAACCACATTACTGTTCTTGCTGTGCCATAAGTTTGTAGGAAAAATGGAAGGCATAGTGCAATTTAAAAGTTTTATTACTGATGAGGAAGGGCAGTTGATTGAAAATGAAAATGGTGTTCAGTGTATGGTAACTGAGAGGAATGGTAATTAATAATTATGATTATTTTATTTACATTATCGATTTAACAAAAAAATTATTTTAGGAATAACTGAGCATGCGGTGTTCTTGGATAAAGCCACATTGATTGCCGCAAATATTTTGCCACCTGAAAACAAAGAAGAAAAAAAAGAAAGTATGTATGCTATTTATAATAGAAACCATGTGCTTTAAGTATTCATAATCGTATAACATATATAACGTTTGTTTTCTCTTTTCTCATAAGATAACGAGTGGACCATTGAAGAAACAAGGTTTCTGCTAGATACCTACGAAACGTATATTGCACAAGTGGGACCGATGAAGCGATTTAGGTCGAAAAAAAAATGTGGGACCAAATATCATTAGATTTGAGGGCCAATTTAAGTAGTACGAAGACCAGTGCTCAGTGTGAAAATCGCTACAAAACCGTGCTGAGAAGAAAAACGGCATCAGAGAAAATCAACAAACGAACTGGGGAAATCCGGGATGATATACCGTTTGAAGACGAAATTAATAAAATAAGTGCTCTCGATGCCAGTATTGTGCCCGAAGTGCTGATGTCACCAGGGGAAGTAGTGATTAACGAAAAACCTGGTAAACGAAAAGAGAACGACAATATTACTAATACAAGTAAAAAAACCAAAAAGGAAGACATTTCGCAATTATTACTACAATTACACAAAGAAAGGCAAGAGGAAAGCGAAAGACTTCATAGAGAAAAAGAAGAAGCTAGAGAGAGACATAAAGAAAAAATTGAGTTGATTAAATTATTGTTTAATAAAAATAGCACTTAAGAATTTAACATTATTTTGATTACTTGTAAATTATGCCATATTTTCAATTATAAACAATAAATAATCTCAATTATATTCAGAATTTATATAATTAACCATTTATAATTCAATAAAGGTCACCATCTGTATTAAATATTATTAAATGGATTTTTTAAATGGAAATTTTTGAATTGCCACCAAAAACCAACATTTATCTATTCGAATGTTTTATTGAATCATAATGCTACGTACAGACGTAGACATTAAAATGTCGACATTTGTGTCTAGATCAGTCTACAGCTTGTTTACATTATGTAGAAAATTATTTGCATAGAGCGGTATCTAGAGCACTTCAGTAGACTGTGTACACTTTATTTTTTGACACTTCTCTATCGTGTGTTTAGACGGGCCCGGCGTAGGAAAGCTGACACTTGATGTCACCTCGTTTTTAATCACGTCACGAAAGAGATGTCGGTTAGCAGCCGCAGTGATCATTAACTATATTATAAAAAAACGAAGGAAGAAGCGATCGAGAAAATGCTGGGTTAAAGAGTGGATAGCAAAGAGAAGTACGGAAGGAGCATATTCAAAGTTGTTAGTGGAGCTCAGGTATGAAGATTCACAATATTTTAAAAATTTTCTTCGAATGTCTGCTTCAGACTTTCAATTCCTTATCGAGAAAGCTAAACCAAAAATAGAAAAACAGGACACAGCGATGCGTTATGCAATTTCAGTTGGTGAAAGAGTAGCTGTAACACTGAAATATTTGGCTGGAGGTGAATGTATTAACAAAACGTCTTCCGGATTGGGACCGTGTCATTTTAACACAAAAAGACTCAACGTATCGCCCACTTTTTTAAGGGGCTTCTTCAGGAGGAAATGGAGCACTAAAAGAGCACGGTAACTCAACGTGTCAACCACGCCATAGGCGAAACTCTTCTAGCAAGAGGCAGAAGGGTAACGGTAACTCAACTTGTCAACCAAGCCAGAGGCGAAACCCTTCTGAAGAAAAACAGAAGAGGCAGCGACTTTATACCGGCTGTATCCGGCCAAGCTTATCTGACGGGGACGACGATTAGTCAGGGGTGGAGGGAGCGGAACCAGTAATAATGGCGGACTTCCAAATATCGGATAGATAATAACCAGTGTCACGATTCAAGTTATTAGGGGCCTTGATGATTTAATTGGCCTCGCGGATTTCCCTGTTGAAAAAATAAGGGGCATTGGCAATGATCGAAGAGTTTTCAAACAATATTTTATGACCAGTGTCGTGATGATGTTCAGCAACGGCTGAATGTGAAAAAAGACCGGATTTCAAGCAACGTTTGTGTTCACAGATACGTGTGCGCACTGAGCGACCAGTTTCTCCAATGTACACTAAACCACAAGAACAGGGGATGCTATAGATGCCTCTTGGTGACAAGGGTTGAGGCTTATCTTTTACTGAAGGGAGTATTTGTGACACTTTTGGAGGGGGTTTGAAGATGGTTTTGATGTTATGTTTTTTGAGAATCCTACCTACGCGATCCGTGACTTGGCGAATGGAGGGCAAGAAATCAGTAGCCTGGGGTGTATAGGTATTTTGAGGATTTTTAGGGTTTGCGGGGTGTAGTTGTTTTTGGATGACCTTTTTAACATCGCTTTTGTTATACCCATTCTTGATGAGATTTTCTTGGATATGGGCTAACTCGACATGAAGACTGCCGGGTTGGAACACTGCGATAGCACGATGAACGAGGGAATTAATCACGGCTAGCTTTTGTGTCGGATGATGATATGAGTTGGCGTGAAGATACCTATCCGTGTCTGTAGGTTTGCGATAAGTTACCGTGCTCTTTTAGTGCTCCCTTTCCTCCTGAAGAAGCCTCTTAAAAAAGTGGGCAAAACGTTAAGTCTTCTTGTCTCAAAATGACACGGTCCCAATCCGGAAGACGTGAATAAAATTATTCGATAAATTGTAAGCAGGACCATTTCACTAATGTATTTGTTCAGAATGCCTGTTTCGACGATTTAATCTAATAATAGATGAAAAGGGCAATGTATGAGCATCTTATAACTATTTCTGCAAAGAGTTTAAGCAATATATTTATATCGAAAAATAAATTCAAACAAAAAGTATGTAATTTTAGGCACAATTCCCCTACTTACTTTAGCGTATTACTGCATAGAACAAAACGGCTCTAGCAAAAAATTTCTAACATGCCGGTACACTTTAGATCGTGTGTCGACACGTTCAAAAAATGTATTCAGACGAAAGTCTACGAACTTGCGAGAGCGGTTATCGTGACACGAGTGTCTGATCTAACGACACTACTCTACATAGTGTACATACGAAGACACTCGATCTATAGAGCTTGTCTAGACATTAAAGTGTCTACGTCTGTACGTAGCATAATAATTTTCAAGTTTTTACATTCTACGATTCTCTTTTTAAAATACAATAATACAGTCCTTTATCATACAAATAATTTTTAAAAAATCTAATTAACTATTATCTTACATTATTTACATTATTTACATATTTTACATAAAATTCATATTGCTTTATTATACAGGGTGAATAAAAAGTAAGGAACCTCGATGCTGGAGCTTTTATTATTAGTTTAAAAAAAAAAGTTTTAGACAAAAGTTTTATAACAAATTATTTTCCACAAACTGATGGTTTTAGATATTTTTTTCAAGATCATACCTTTGCGCTGTGACGTCATCGATATTTTTTTTAAATGGCAACCTATATTTTTTAGGTCGAAATTTTATAGCATTTTTTTTTTCTCTTTATGACCATCTAAAAATATTCTAGAAAAATTAAGTTGAATGTTATTCGTACCAGTATTTAACGTACGTACTTTTATCACAAAAATTAACACATGATTATTAAAAACAAATATAAACAATGTTTAACATTATTATTATTATTATTTGGATACAATTTTTGAGAATAGGTGGATCGGTGGAAGGGGTAGTATCGATGGCCAGCCCGATCGCCCGATTTAAATCCGTTGGATCTTGTGGGGCCATCTTAAAAGTAAAATTTACACAAACAGGCCCAGAAATGTAGAAGAGTTAGAAATTCGTATTCGCGAAGAAATACGGGCAATACCAGCCGAAGTAATTCGGAATGTATTACAGGGATTTTCACATCGAATTGGACATTGTCAGATAGTTAATGGCGAACAATTTGAACATCTTCTGTAATAAAGTAATGTTAAACATTGTTTGTATTTGTTTTTAATAGTCATGTGTTTAATTTTTGTGATAAAAGTACGTACATTAAGTACTGGTACGAATAACATTCAACTCGATTTTTCTAGAAATTTCGCTTATTCAACCGTATGATATTTTTAGATGGTCACAAAGAGAAAAAAAAATGCTATAAAATTTCGACCTAAAAAATATAGGTTGCCATTTAAAAAAAGTATCGATGACGTCATAGCGCAAATGTACGACCTTGAAAAAAATATTTGAAACCATCAGTTTGTGGAAAATAATTTGTTATAAACCATTTGTCTAAAACTTTTTTTTCTAAAACTAATAATAAAGGCTCCAGCATCGAGGTTCCTTACTTTTTATTCACCCTGTATAACAATACCTATATATGTAACACCTATGTTTGAGTTCTTTTAAGATTACTAAATAGTTAACATTTTACAAATTATGTAAGTAATCACAAATTCGATCACGTTTACTGACACCTTTCTGTCGAACTAGGTTCTCTGTATTCCTATTGTGAGTGTTATTACTTGTCATAGACTGGTAATTATCATCGCTAGTTACTTGTTCCTCCCAAAGATCATCCAAATCTATACATAAATTGTGTAAAATCTGTACGTGTTATGGTAGCCATACACGTACAGGCCGGCCTGTCAGTTACGCCTGAACAGTCCACCGGGAGACCGGCGGCCGGAATGTGAGTGGGTTCCGGCTGGCCTGTCAGATCCGACTGAACCGGAGGCCGGAGAACGAACGAAAACACGTTCGTCCATCCGGCTGAACTGACGGGAGCGCAGGCGCACCGGTTCGTGAGTGGGGTGAGGCGACAGGCCGTCAGTCAGTCAGACTGTCAGATAGTACCTATATACTCAGAATCTATTGCGAGAATAAATGCATTAAAAAAAAAACTCAGAATCTATTGCGAGTCCTGTTTAACCTTGTCTGTTCTTCTGTTCATAGTTAAAAAATGTCACGTGAAAAAGAAAAGTAGTGTTTGGAGGAATTAATCAGTTTATACCGGAGTGAAACGTGTCTTTGAAAAGTGAAATCACCTGATTACCACGATCCCTATGTAGAACCTTGTAAATTGCTTCACAGGTTTCAGGTATAATTCTGCCAAGTGCACGGGGTGATATGATCGTAGAAAACTTCAGGTCCTTCAAACTTCTCCCAGTAGCTACTTAGCTAGGAACCTCAGCGTTGCCATTAGTCGTTCATGTGGGGAGATCGCATTTCTCATCACCGTATCTTTTCTCGCAATTAATTGGGCAACCAATGACAAAAGTTGTAAATACGTATTTTCGTCCATTCTTAGATTGCCAGTCTTTTGGAGCCAGTTTCAATTCATTAAGCAAATTGACGCATGTCTCCTCAGCAACCGCTCTTTACACCATACTTTTTTCCTCCGTTTTTTTTTATTAGCCTCTAATACAACTATTAAAGCGAGAATCGCTCGCGCATCTTCATCACTGGGGAACATGATCACAGGGTGTGAAGTGCTCTCCGGCCTGGTTTCAACTGAAGGTGTATGGGGTTTTCAGTTCAACTTGCCGCCGGTCTCCCGGCGGACTGTTCAGGCGTAACTGACAGGCCGGCCGGTACGTGTATGGCTACCATTTGGTGTCGGAACCGTTGTTTTAACAGGCCAAATGTATTTTCAATTTTAACCCGTGTTGCCGACAGCTTCACATTATAATTAGATTGAGCTCTGCTCAAGTTTCCATAATCTCTATATGGGGTAAGCAAATACTCTCTAATGGGATAAGTACAAATGTCTTCTATATTGTTTGATATAAAAGACAATCGAAATACCCTTTAATCATGAATCTTACTGGATATGCCAGTGAATACATCCAAGAAACGTCTTTTTGCATCGCGGATCCCTTGCAATGTTATGGAAGGGTAATCGTGCCGATTAGTGTACGTGGACTTTATTTTATTGACGGGAGTTCTTAAAGGAATGTAAGTTCCATCAACACACCCAATAACATTTGGAAATTTCTTTAACTAAAAGCAGTACAAATGTACAAACTATTACTTAAAATATAAAATAAATGCTTACTTTTTCAAATTCATCAGCTACTTTTTGTAGTTCATCATTTGTTTTGGGAAATACTATTATAGTTGGAGCTATATCGCAAAGAAAACTAATGGCTCTTTCAGAGGTCACCAATAACGTAGACTCGCCTATGCCAAATCTTGAAGCGACATCTCTAATACAGCATTTATCTCCACTAAACCTGAAATTATTTGATTGAGTATTACTTTATACTTGTTACTATTTGCTACTGTACGCACCACAAAAATCTATTAAAATGAATTTCACAAGAAATCGGTTCCAGGCCACTATTTCTTGTGGAAGGTGCAAATGCAGATTCTTTAAACTTGTTTATTAAATAACCACACGTACTTCTCTTCATACGGAAGTGTCTTTTAAACTGTAAATGATATTAAACTCTCAATATAACCAGTTCTATTATTATATTATATAAGTTTTACCTCATTTTCTGAATAAGAATTAATTATTTCCAAATAATTGTTAATTTTCGGCCTCTTGGCGGGAATTACCGTCGAACACAAAGCAATATGCAATAACTCATCTTCGTCCAACGACGTATTTGAATCGCTTGAAGAGCTTTCAAGCAATTCTAAAATTGCTAAGGCTTTATTTTCTTCGAACATTATTTCACCCAACTTCTTTTGACAACTCAGATGACAGCTGTCAAATAGCTACACTGGCTCCTTGGGTCGGTGCAGTTTCCCGTGCACTCAGTGTAGACTTGGTGCGAGCAGAGATGTCATATGAATGCCAAACACTGGTGTAGTGCATCAGCTGTTCTTCAAGTGAATGCGTTACACCGTTTGAGTGTACACCCAGTGTACACCAGTGCAGTCATATGAATGCGGTATTAGTATCCATTTTCAATCTCGATTTCGTTTTACTTGGTATGCGTGTTGCAGTTGGTGTTTTATTATTTGTTACTCGTTATTATTCTGTTATCATTATTATTATTTTGTTATTCTCTGTTGTTGTTGTTGTTATTTGTTATTGGTGTTGCTGGTTGTGCTACTTTCTTTTATTATCAATTTTTTATTTGTTATTATTATAAAATGCGAAGTACTTGCACTGTAAAAAAGCGTGGGAAGAGATCGCAATCTCAACGGTGTCGACGAAAACGCGAAAAAGCGCTTCGCGCTTGTGAAAGCGACGACTACGTGGCTGAGAATACACATCTTGAATATTTTGAAAAGTAAGTTTTTCGTTATTTTTCATTTTTTTAAGAAAATTACAAGTGGTTTAGATTTTTTGAAAACTAAGTAGTTATCACGCACTGTATATATAACATAAAAGTATAATTTGAATTATTCTGAATTGTGTGGAATGGAAATGAATTACTTTTAATTGCACTTTCCACAATTTTTACTAATGTCAAAAGAAATAGAAATAACACGATGCATTTGTACTTTTTTTTTAGTTTGACGGACGAGGTTCTACCAGAGCTGGAAATCGAGCAAGCGAATTGTGTACAAGACGCTCCAATTGTGCCAGGTTATAGAATTGTTGACATCCCGTTTTTCATTGAAGAAACACGAAAACTTCACGATCACAACACAAACTGCACTATGGGAAAAATGAAATTTAAACAAGAAAGAAAACAGGGGCTTGTTTCGATTTTCTATTATTATTGCGGCACCTGCGAGAAAACTTTATCTTTGTCTACGCATCCAGCAAATAATACTTTAAATCAAACGTTTGTTTGGGGCGCAACATCAATTGGAATAGGTTATGGCAAAGCTGATGAATTGTTGTCAGTTATGAATATACCGTGTGTAACCCCCAAATATTATAGAAAACTTGATACTGAAATTGGAGTCATTTGGGAGACAAAACTTCAGCTAGAAATGGCGGAGGCGGCAAAAGAAGAAAGGAGGATGGCTATCGAACGAGGTGATGTAGAGCTTGGAGTACCGTTTATAACAGTTATTGTCGACGGTGGATGGGCAAAACGTTCGTATGGGCTAGGCTTTTCATCTTTATCAGGAGTAGGCTGTATCATCGGAGAAAAGACTAAAAAATTGGTCTATTTAGGAATAAAAAATAAATTTTGCCTTATTTGTGCTGTAGCCGCAAGTAAAAACGAGAACCCAAGTGCTCATAAGTGTTTTAAAATCTTCAGTGGAGCTTCTTCAAGTATGGAACAAGACATTATAGTACAGGGATTTAATGAAAGTGAAGTGATGTATGATTTACGATACAAATACGTTGTTGGTGACGGTGATTCTAGTGTTTACGCTAGGATTTTACAAAACGTAACTTATGGGAGATACGTAATGAAGTTAGAGTGTGCTAATCATATTACACGAGCGTTTACTTCAAATATACATAAATTAGCGGTGAATACAAAATTTGAAATTTCTGCTAGACGAATTTTAAAATGCAGATTACCAAGACTAAGTGCGGGGGTAAGAAAGTCCATTGCGAAGGCGGATGATACAAGGCAGTTATGTGAAGACCTGAGAAACATACCGTATCACGTTTTTGGTAATCACATAAATTGCAGGGTTGAATACTGCACAAGAAAAACTAATAATGAAGAGAACTATATACCTTTACTGCAAACAAGTGCACTGTTTGAAGAAATAACAAAAGTAATAGACAATGTTGTTCGAAAAGCAAATCGCCTTTCAAGAAATGTAACTACCAACTATGCTGAGAGGTATATGAGTCTTGTGGCAAAATTTTCTGGTGAAAAGAGGATTAATTACGTTCTAAGAGGTTCCTATCAAAGACGATGCTATGGAGCAGCACTCTCCTTTAATTCAGGACCATCATGGCACTTAAAGGGTTTCACATCTTTAGACCAAACACATAGGTTAAATATATTTGCCCGAAAAAGAAAATACCTCAATGAATATAAACATGCTCACCCTAAAAAGAAGAAGAAATTTGAAGAAGATACCAATGCGGGAATACACATGGATTACGGACCAAATGCAGCAGAAGAAGATTTACCAGAAGACGAGATGAAAGTAAAAAAAGAAGAAATTTTATCGCGTCTAAAAAGTGATAATGCAGATTCAATAGCTACAGAAACAGTAGGACAACACGACAACGTAAAATGGCATGAAGTACGACGAAACAGAATTACTGCTTCCTCTTTTGGACAGATATGTAATCGAAGGGACGCCACTTCCTGCCATTCACAACTTAAAAATCTTCTTTATAACTCACCTTATTTAACAACAGATGCACTAGTTTATGGAAGAACACACGAAAATGTAGCTGTACAAAAATATGAGGAAATCAAGAAAGTAAAAGTCGTATCACGCGGTTTCTTTATTTCGAACGAATACCCTTATTTAGGTGCTAGTCCTGATGGACTTGTAAATGATGATGGTTTAGTGGAAGTTAAATGTTTGTACTCTATAAGAAAACACAAAGTTAAGGAAAGTTTAGAAAATAAACAAAAAAGTTTGTGTGTACAACTTCAGGAGGGCAGACTACTTTTGAAAAAAAATCACCAATATTTTTATCAAATTCAGGGTCAATTAAATACAGGGTCCTGCAGCTCACCTCCCGTCTTATGTAGCTCATTTATTAATAGACATAGAATTTTTATATATCGCAGACGTTGTCTGTACCCGAGGGCGCATTTCAGGAAAATATTTTTGATTATACAGGATGTTCTCAAAAAGTGTGACGTCATTATGATATATTTTTTTAGATTACACGCCCGATATTTTTTTGCATATTTGGGTTCCTCTTGTGGTTACCTACATACCCCTAAAATTTGGTTGAAATCGGTTCAGCGATTAAAAAAAAAAAAAAAAATAGATAAAAAACTATTTTGCACTACTGATTTTAAAACTTGATAAAAGATACAAATAGTGCCTCGTTAATAAAATGAAAAGAGGTACCTATTAAGTAAGGTAATATCAGTTTCGTTAACCTAGTTTGGTTGATCCGAATTATACAGGGTGTCCAAAATGTAGTGTCAAACTCTTCAAATTTTAAAGCAATTTAATTCCCTTATTTTCAATTGGAGCCCCTGTATATTTTTATGGCATTCGATGCTAAATTAAAAAATAAACATTTTTTCTAAATACAACCCTATCAAAATTCCTAACACATTAAAAGTTATTCGGCGAAAACTCGTTTTGGTAACAAACTATTCCAATTAATGCCTACTAATATTAACGGATTTTGACATAATTTTGTAATTACAATAGTAGATTACGTGCCAAGTGCAGAAAAGTGGATTTTTACTAGACGAGTATGGCAGGTTTGAGTACGAGCGATAGCGAGTACTTAAATGCCATACTATTTTTTCGCATTTTATATTCTCACATAAAAAGTTATCTAAATTTATTGATATACATTCATCATCATCATCATCAATTGACATGGAGCAGATCCCCGTGGATCAACTGAATAAAATTAATAAAAACGCTGAAAAAAGTAGGCGGATTCTCGATAACATAGTAATCTGACAGGAACTGTTTTTGACATAACAGAATTCAATTCAAACAAATAAATACATTTTTTTTGGAAATCTAATTCCGAAATGGACTTGAGTGACGAAAATAACTTGGAAAACCATTCAGAAGATATTTTAAATGCTGCCCGAGAAGCTGTCAAATTGCATTTTAATTAAACCTGACGTTGCTATGCAGTAATGGTGCTATACTGTAAAGTGACCCATTACTCCACGATTTTGAGTGTACTAATGTAATACATTAGTGTATGAAACGTGAAAAAACATATGATATCAATAAATTGTTTTTCAATGCCACCTTTTTTCATTGAAATTACTATTGGAATAGTTTGTTACCAAAACGAGTTTTCGCCGAATAACTTTTAATGTGTTAGGAATTTTGATAGGGTTGTATTTAGAAAAAATGTTTATTTTTTAATTTAGCATCGAATGACATAAAAATATACAGGGGCTCCAATTGAAAATAAGGGAAATAAATTGCTTTAAAATTTGAAGGGTTTGACACTACATTTTGGACACCCTGTATAATTCGGATCAACCAAACTAGGTTAACGAAACTGATATTACCTTACTTAATAGGTACCTCTTTTCATTTTATTAACGAGGCACTATTTGTATCTGTTATCAAGTTTTAAAATCAGTAGTGCAAAACAGTTTTTTATCTATTTTTTTTTTTTTTTTTTGAAATCGCTGAACCGATTTCAACCAAATTTTAGGGGTATGTAGGTAACCACAAGAGGAACCCAAATATGCAAAAAAATATCGGGCGTGTAATCTAAAAAAATATATCATAATGACGTCACACTTTTTGAGAACATCCTGTATAATCAAAAATATTTTCCTGAAATGCGCCCTCGGGTACAGACAACGTCTGCGATATATAAAAATTCTATGTCTATTAATAAATGAGCTACATAAGACGGGAGGTGAGCTGCAGGACCCTGTATAGTAGGTAGAATTGTGACTTAGTTTTATACACAGATGTAGATTTAGAAGTAATACGAATTGTAAAAGACGAGGAATTTTGGAGTAATATTATGTTGCCAAGATTAAACGAATTCTTTTTTAACTGTATGCTCCCGGAGCTGGCGGATCCACGAATTCCTAGAGGTTTACAAGCTAGGGATTCGGAGTTAATAATAAACGCTCAAAGAAAACGAAAACCGGTAAAAAAGAACAAATAAGTAATTTCAGTTTTTCATTAATTATGTGATATTCAGTTATTGTAATTAGTAATTACCTATTGTAATTTATTAGTTTGTATTTTTATTTCGTTTACATTTTACTTGTCTATTTAAGTCATAATAAATAAATTCTGCAATTGATGTGTTTATTTATTTTTAATTAATTGTAATTAATTTACAGAACGATATTTTGAAATCAGCTGACAAATTCGGAAACTGCATACACAGGTAGTTCCTTTTGTAAAACAAAGTAATACACAATAAGTATAAAGAAAGGTCCATCACACCACAGTTTGCATACAAAAGATTAAGTACCTATCTTTTTTGTTAATATTTTCGGCTACGTAGCATTTTACGGCATACGTAAGTCAAAAAAATTAAGTAAGTTGGGTTGCCTATTTTTGATTTTGTAGTTGTTACGGATTCAGCTTAAGTATCTTCCCACCTTAAGGTAAGTTCGTTTGATTTTGTAATTTTCATTTACCTGCATACTGGTGTAAAATGTATACATTTTTGAATGTGTGCTTTGGTTGACTGTTTTCACCTCCCTTTACATCTGCACAGGTTCAACTACCAAAAAATAAAAGCTTACTTGGATAAAAAAGTTTCTTGAGCTCAATGAAAATAATCCCAAGTTTCATGGGAACGTTAATCTCCCAGGTGATATTTTAGATTTAGAAACACCATATCAATTTTTCAAGCACTTTTTTACGGATAAATTGAGTAGCCCAGTATCAAAACCAGCCATCTCCAAAAATTTAAAAAATTTATATATTGGTACCATTATAAAGATTATAGAATCCTCCACAGCCTGTATCAAAACTAGATAAATCCTGCGTTTTAGTGGTGATATCCGGCTTTTAAGTTAAGGCTTAGTATCAAAATCAGCCATCTCCAGCTTGTGTATAGTATCAAAATCAGACTACTCCTATTCAACCAATCAGAGTAGCCGATGTCCCACACAATCCAAGATTTTTCTGATCTAGTGCACGTTAAAACGTTAGTTGTTGTTGCTTTGTTAAGACAAAAACTAGTGTTTCTTTGTGACTTTGAACTATTTTTCAACATTTGAAAAATGGAAAGCACCAAAGAACAAACCAGAAAAAAGTCAAGAAATCCCAAGGTGTGGAAGAGGGCCTAGGAAAAAGTAAAAAAGTAAGTTTGTAAAGAAATTTCTTTTGTTCTTGCAACCATTTTGCGTTTTCTTCCTCTTGTTGCAGGTATTCCTCTGTTGCTTTACCACAGTACCCCACCTGTGGACATAACTCCAAAAATATGTAGTACACTTGCAATGACAGATATTTACGAGTTCCATAAAGCCTTTTATGCATTTTCTGATAAAATACATCAATATAATTTCATTTTAAAATACATAAACGTGGTTAAATCACAGCGAAGGAGGCCTGTTACTGGCGAAGGCGTACCTAAAACTATGACGATCAAATATTTCGTACGCCTTAAAAATACTGGAGTTATTGTTCCTGTGTGCAGAACAGCATTTTTAAACATTCTGTTATTAACAAAAAATAGAATCAATGGAAAAGGCATTTTCGAACAGGCAGAGGTGCCTTTGAGACAAGGGGAGAGACCGGCATTCGGAAAGGTTGGCTGAAAGAAAAGACGAGGTTTGCACATTTATTAGAAAATTGAAGCACCTTGAATCTCACTAGTGCCGAGATAAAACCAACCGCAAATTCTTAACATCCGAGTTAAATATAACAAATCTCTGTTCAATTCACAACAATAGCACTGTAGCAGAAAATCTTAAAGTGAAACTTTCATATTTTAGAGAAATTTTTAACACTAATTTTAACATTGGTTTTGGCACACCAAGGACAGATGTGTGTTCGACTTGCCTGCAGTTGTCTGAAAGAATTAAAATCAAAAAGGAGAATACAAAATTACAAGAATTGAAACGTGATTTACAAATACACAAACTTAGGGAAAAGTCATTTTTTTCACTTCTGAAAGAACAAAAGGATGGCCTCTTGATTATTTCATTTGATTGCCAAAAGAATCAACCCCTTCCTAAACTTCCGGACCAGGCTACATATTATTCACGTCAGTTATATGTTTACCACTTCACAGTTGTTGTAGGGTGTTCAAAATCAAAGCTGACTACTGATAACGTATTCAGTTACGTTTGGACGGAAGATGCTTATCTCAAAGGCTCGAATGAAATATCTAGTTGTATTTTTCATCACCTCTCTACACTTCGCTTGGAAGGCATTCATACACTACGTTTGGTAACAGATTGTTGTGGTGGACAGTACAAGAATACCACCTTAATAGGAATGTGCTCTAAATGGCTGCACTGTAATGCTCCTTCTTCGTTAAAATCAATTGAAATAATCTTTCCAGCAACAGGGCATTCATTCCTCCCTGCTGACCACGTTTTTGCCTTAATCGAACGTGACATCAAAAAGAAAGAAATCATAGTCAATGCACAAGAGTACTATGCAATTTTTAAAAAACATGCAACAGTCATCGACTTAGCACAAGGAGACATTGAAATCTTCGACTGGAGATCCGCAACTCAAGAAGTTTTCAAAGTTCCTGGGCAGTGGCATTTTCAATTCCAGCAGACAAAAAGGTTTATTTTGACGCGTTCAAAACAGTCAGTTTATGTAAGGGGTGAGCCCGTTTACAATTCCTATTATGGTGTCTCAAAAAATGTTTGCAAAAGAGGAAAACATGTTACTAGTATCAGTCCTAGTCTTGTGAGGCTTGGAGTACAACCAAAACGATTAAAGTTGCGAGATGTCAACGTTTCGCTAGTCAAGCATTATGAGGTGTTTTAGAATAGTCTTCCGGAGTTAGTTTTTTATAAAAATGTCTTTAAAAAATATTACCAAACTCCTGAAGAAGATGATTAGGAAGATGGTGATCCTGACGAAGATAATGAGCTGTGTCAACCACAGGAAGAACCTCTGGGAGATTTGGTTTGAATATTTTCTAAAAGAAATGTTTAATTTGTTTTTAGTTCAAGAATATATTTTTTCATTTTGTTCATTGTTTGGGAATTTAAATAAACGTACTAACAAAATCATTCCAAATTGTTCGTATTATTACCCATTAGAATCCTTATTCATAAATTCAAAGTCAGCCAACTCCGCTTCCTAGTTTCAAAACCAGCCACCTCCATTTTTAATACCCAAATATCTTCCAAAATATGATCATACTATTATTTTCGCTTATGCCAACAATTTCAGTGACATCTATTGAGCAAGTATCAAACGCTTTCAAACTTGGTAACATTCGTAGAGATCTGTAACAGTTTTATCCTTCTCCTGTAAAATCGACCAATATGGATTTGGCTGGTATTGATACCAGGCTACTCAATTTATAGAAGTCATTATTGAACAGACTAATTTTTATGCCGTACAAACGCACCGGAGAGACCAACTGTATTCACTTAGAAATTAGGCAATATATTGGCATCACACTATACCGGGCGTCAATAAAACCTGGGTCACCCCAATTTTTTAAATTATATTTCACGATGTTAAAATAAAATTTGGTATAATATGTAACATACTCTTTAAATGGCATTTTTTGACATACAACACAAGGTTCTGTCACTTCCGGTTTCGCTGGAATTATCCTTAATTTTGTTATTTTAAATGGAACACGCTGCATATTTATATATTTTTGGAATTCTCATTTAATTCTACGTATGCTGGTATCAAGTTTGAAGCATTGATGACAAAGTAAATACTTGCAGAAGAGTTTATTTATTAATCTAGAATGCCATGACCTGCGTAATATGAAAGTCACGGTGCTGCGACACTCAAAACAAATTGTTTTAGAACTTCAGTTGTAGCAAGTCTGCCACTTGTTTTGTGCATTTCATTTGTTTTAACTGTTTTGAAATTCAGTGCCTGGATTTAAATATCCAAAATGCGGTTTTTCTGAATGGAGAGTATTATTCCGAATTCAATTTTCATATTAATCCCGCATTATGGGTATCAATGAAATCGTTGAAAAACGCTAGTTTTTAATATTTTAGTGCCCTACACTAGTGCTATTTGAAAAAATAGTTATTCTCGAAAAAGAATTTTTGCCAACTTTAGGCCATTCTAATACAGCAACGAAAATAGTTTTGAAGTTCTAAAACAATTTGTCTCGAGTGTTGGGGCACCATGACTTTCATTTTGCGTAAGTTCTAAATTAATTTCTGCAAAAATTTACTTTGTCATCAAAATGTTTCGATCTTGATACTACCATACGTAAAATTAAATGGAGATTCCAAAAATGTATAAATACGCAGGGTGTTCCATTTAAAATAACAAAGTTGATGTTAATTCCAGCGAAACCGCAAGTGACAGAAACTTGTGTTCTATCTCAAAAAATGCCATTTAAAGAGTATATTACAAATGCCAAGTTTCATTTTGATATCTTAAAAAATAAAAAATATATAGGGGAGTCCCAAGTTTCGTTGACACTCTGTATATGTCTTTGGTACACATGTCTAACACATGATCATATTGGATAGAGGGGTTGGAATTTCCTAAAATTAAAAACATTCTGCATGTTAATAAATTTGAAAAAGTGCGTCTCAACTTCCCAGCGATGCGTTTACGCATAGGTGCACTAGGGCCCCCGATTTTTAGGGGTCCTAAATTTATAAAAATATATTATTTCAGCATCTTTTAAACACGCGGATTTGTTTTGACAGTTGAATGCATACTATGTATGAATAGAACAAGAAACCGAATATCCGTTGTTTTCTAGCAAAAATCAGCATGTCCGTAGCTAAATAGTATCTAAAATCCGTAGATCTACGGAAAAATCCGAAGGGTTGGCAACGCTGATTAGTTTCTGCTTCGTGGTGACGTCATGTGGGGGAACTGGACGAATATTCGTTCAGAACTCAGCATACCGGTTTGTGTCGTGCCCTGTGCGCAGTCAATCTGTGCTGACAATACACAATATTTGATAATTGCAACTTTATTTACAACAAACAGGTAGATAACTGTACCTGTAATATTTATTTATTTCATACTGTCTGGTAAATTCAGTTTCCCGGCGCCATTTTGTGTCCGGAAAATGAGCTATTACGGTATCAGAGCCGGAAAATGTTGCTTGGCAACATTTTCCGGACAGTTATTTTATGCACCCAATCAGAGCCCGTAAAAGTCTAACCAAGCCACACCTACCGGCTTTGACACAGTAATGTCACATGTTGACGTTTTGAAAAAGCGTCACATGTAAAAATTAAAAATCAAATTGTTGACAGTATGAAATAAAATACATAACGACATTCGTCCGTGAACTCTTTTTACAGTACTCGTTTCGAGTTTCAAGACTCGGCTCCTTGCGTCGCCTCGTCTTTAAACATCTTACTCGTACTGTAAAATATGAGTTCCCGGACTTGTGACGTTAATTACTATTGTATACCAACGGTTGAAAGTAGCCGTTCGCAGTCCGCGGATAGGGATAGGAGTTGCATCGCAACAGTGAGATAGGTCTGCAACTACTATCGGATTCAAATTAATAGACCCCTGACGTTTAACTTTAAAAGTTTCTTGAAAATATAGTGGTAGAAAAATTTTAATAAAACTTGCAGCCCACTATCAGTCCTTTATAACATATGCTAATTTCAAGAGAATTCGGTAAGCCGTTTGCAATATTTTTCAAGTTATTTCTGGAAAAGTGCTGTTTTTCGACGTCAAGTTAGGAACGTAGCATTTTAACAATTAATATCTCATTCTGAGTGCAACTCATTTTATTCAAATCTTTGTTACAGATTCTCATACGTATATACTATAACTCCATCCTTGCTTAATAATTTTCTGTTTTCATTTTCTTGAGTAATTAATAAAAGTGTTGGCATGTGCATTTACTTATTACTGAAGATAGGAAAATATTTTCTGCACCAAATCATGTATGCAGGAATGCTATTGCTAAGTCGCTATCAGAAATCATTTTTACTTGTATTTTTGCTGATTGTGCACGTCGAAAATAAAACTTGGAAAAACAAACGTTTATTTTATATAAATAACAACGATAGCAACGATACTAGGATATGATTTACAACTTACTAGATTATTGACAAACGATTCATGTAAATTTAAAAAACATCAAGTAATGAATCGTAGAAAAAATAATTTAAAAAAGGGTCGTAGAAAAAATCATATGTATAACACTGGAGGAAAGCCTTCTCTCCCTTGGATGCTTCCTGCCCGGCGCGAAAGTTTCATCCGTGGGAGAGAATACCTGTCTTGCCTCCCTTGTTATACGACAAATAACTATTCTCCTTATAAATTTCAATACTCACAAATAATAATTTTATAGAAAAACACCATGAAACGCCATTATGAATCTGGTGCAGCCAAGCGTAAAAAACATCAAGAAAGAGAAAATATTACTATTCATCAGAGGAAATCTTTAGAAGCATTTCTGGTACGTAAAGAGGAGGATATAGGTATCACCAAAAGATCCTGCTATACAGGGTGACATTGAAAAAACTGCCATGCATAGTACCACGCGATAGAGGACCATAAAATAATAAAAAAAGTTCTTATACGCTAATGTCCGATCGCCTTTTGTTTTCAAGATACAGGATGTTAAAAGTTTGTTAGAAAATTTAAACTTTTAACATCTTGTATCTTGAAAACAAAAGGCGATCGGACATTAGCGTATAAGAACTTTTTTTATTATTTTATGGTCCTCTATCGCGTGGTACTATGCATTGTAGTTATTAAAAAAAAATTAAATTTTCTAACAAACTTTTAACATCTTGTATCTTGAAAACAAGAGGCGATCGGACATTAGCGTATAAGAACTTTTTTTATTATTTTATGGTCCTCTATCGCGTGGTACTATGCATGGCAGTTTTTTCAATGTCACCCTGTAGAAGAGATAACATTAACTGGATGTCCACAGTCAAATGCAACAACCGTAATTGAAGATTAGACAACAGCTTCTTGTTCCGGTATAAAGGAGAAACAAGAAACTATCCTAGTAAATCATAATTTATTGGACATAGCTCTATGGCCAGACATCTTGACTGAAAGTATGCACCAACAAATTTTAAATGAAAACCCGAAAAATATTGGCAATCCAATAAAAACAGGGATACTAGTTAAAGCTCGCGAAAAAAATAACTTTTACAGAATAAATTCTAATGGAACAAAAGAAAACCGTGAAGGGCTCATTTTTAGCGAAACAAGCGCTAGGGTTTATTGCTACATTTGCAAAATGTTTTCTTAAAAAAAAAACACAATCTTCCACTGAAGGTTGCTCCGACTGGAAAATTATATCAATAAAAATTTCGCGAAAATTCAATTGATCATAGATTTGCCATATGCATTTTCTGCAAGCGGTATCAGTCTGAAGGTAGAGTTGACGCTGAAATACTAAAGTAAGTGGAAACTGAAAGACAATATTGGAGAGGTGTTCTAAAAAGGATAGTTAGTTACAACAATAAGATTTCTTTCAGCCGAAGGACTGGCATTTCGAGGGCACCAGGAAAAGAAATGTAATTATTTCCGATGTTTGGAATATCTTGCAGAATTGACCCTTTTATAGCAAATTATTTGAATAAATATGGAAATCAAGGGCAAGGATCTGTGAATTACCTACTTATCAAACACAATATGTGATGAGTTTATTAATATAATGGGTAACAAACTAGGAAATATTTTTATCGAGAAAGCGAAAGCAGCGACATATTTTTCTTTGATTATTGACTCTACACCCGATATCAGTCACGTAGATCAGCTTTCTTTCGGGCTCAGATACGTACTACCCGACGGCCAAATCAATGAAAGATTTTTTACCTTTATTAATATTTATTCCCATCATTCTGGGAATTTGGAACAAGTGATTCTGAATATATATTTACTATTAGTCTAATTATTTTAATGGCGATACCAAGTTCTTGTAGTATTTTTATACCACCAATTAATCGTATACTATCGAATGCTTTATGTAGGTCTACAAAGCATAGATAAGCAGGTACATTATATTCTAAATTTGAAGAAGACCTGATTTCAAGCAACGTTTGTATTCACAGATACGTGTGCGTACTGAGCGACTAGTTTCTCCAATGTACACTAAACCACAAGAACAGGGGATGCTATAGATGCCTCTTGATGACAAGGGTTGAGGCTTATCTTTTACTGAAGGGAGTATGTGTGACACTTTTGGAGGGGGTAAAACTTGTCTGTAACACAAGGGGTAATTTTTGGCTGTGCATGATTCATAGCATAGTATAAATGCGCCGAGTTTCGGTTCGTGGTTCCTACTTCTACAGCAACCAGAAAAATACTTTATCTTGGTATTAAAAATAAATATTGTACATTGTGTCAAAGAGCCGAAAATAAAGGTGAAGTCTTCAAAACACATACCTGTTACAAAAACTGGCAGGGTTTATCTACTGCCACAGAATCTGCAATTGTTGCTGAGGGATTTTGTCGAAGCTTGGAAATGTACAATATTATACAGGGTGTTCATTTTAAAAGTGAACGCCTACCAGCTTCTCAATAGGCAACACACATTGCATTCCAAAGATCACTTCTCTGTTTGATGAATTTCAAAAGTATTATGCAACACAGTAGCCTTTGAACTTTTTTAATGACATAATATAAAAGTCAAGTACAAATTAGATAATAATAAGAATCTTTAACAACATAACCGTAATCCAGTACTAAAGGAACTGTTCAAATTGTTGACCATTATTTTCAATACATAATCTAAGTCTTCGTGCAAAATTACTTCTAACGCCAATTAACATCTGAGGAGTAATTGACAATTCAGTAATTTGCTTTGGATATCGTTGGTGGTACAATATCGCCGCAGCATCGTAATTCTTATGACATTCGCCTAAAAGAAGTAACATGTCTGTTCGTTCTGAATCGTTGAACATCTTGACTTTTTAGCGATTTGCGATTTTGACACTGACATAAAAAAGGTTTAAAGCATGGTCCACACGCAACGATTTATCGTTCGATTTGCATGTGCAAGTAAATCGTTGTAGATGAATCGTTACGTGTGGACAGCACATTTGAACAAATTTTAGAACTGCGCAAAGTCGAAAGTCGGAGTTGAAAGTTTGAGCAAAATAGCATAGATTTTGGAGGTTTGCGCATGCAAGTCGTATCGTGTGGACGCTCGATCGAGATTTGTTCAGTTTTTAGCTGCCTCATAAACAGTATAATTACCTACCGACTCATCTAGCCCGGAAATTAAATAAATAAAATTAACTGATTTGATTTCAATTTTTGTTGTTTAGCGGATCAAGGGTTTTAAATAACCAACCATTAATGTTTTAACAAGATTGCATTTAATTCATAATTTAATACAGGGGCGGATCTAGACATTTGGGGGGGGGGGGGCTGAGGCTAAAACAGTTTTGGGGGCCCTAAATTTTCAAGACAAATAAGTAATAAGTAAAAAAACGAAAAAGTATTTTTATGACTATTTATTAAACAAGATAAACTACAATTTTTTTCTGCACTTAACACTCGCAAAATCTTTAATTGCGTCGTCATAAGATATTGACCTTGTCAAATCATTTTCCATTGACAGAATTGATAAATAATTCAATCGTTCTTCTTTTGTCGTAGTTCTATACATACTTATTTTTTATGAATGCTAATTTTGAAAAAGATCTTTGTGCTTCACAACTTGTGATTGGCAATGTCACCTAAATTTTCAAAATAGCAATGAGATTAGGGAAAAGTTCACTTAAATTTTTTTTATAAATTAAATTTAACATTTCCGAACATTTTATTTCTTCTTTATCCTGAAGAATTGTTGCTAACAGGTACTGTTTGAACTAAACACATTCTAATAAATAATTGTATGTTTCGGTATCCATTCTTAAATAATTTGGCCAGTCTTCGGGCTCACCTCGCAACTCTTTAAGTAAATGTACATGAGAATATAAATGTCGTTTTAATAACCATGATCTAGACTATCTAGAACGTCGAGTTATATTTAGACGTTCTCTGATTTCTCTTTTTCTTTTAACATTTAAACAAACCGCCAAAATACTCCATAATAACACTTCCTCCATGATTATAACACAGCGGGGAAAAATTGACAAGTGACGTTTCGAATTACGATACGAGGAGTCGTTATAATGTGGACGCACTGAGTTTGCAACGATTTATCTGCAACGATTTACTTGCACATGCAAATCGAACGATAAATCGTTGCGTGTGGACCATGCTTAAGACTACTATGTTGTTAACGTTTTTGAAATTTATTATACTACAGAGTTATCTCTGGAATGCAATGTGTGTTGCCTATTCAGAAGCTGGTAGGCGTTTTAAAATGAACACCCTGTATATGTAAAATGATTGCTGTTGGGGATAGCAAAATTATTGCTGATGGAGATAGCAATTGTTACAGAAAGATTTTAGATAGTTACCCATACAAAAACTGTATTGATGAAAAAATAGAATGTCGAAATCACTTGCTAAGGAACTACTACAATAAATTAAAAGAGATTTCAAAAACACGAATCGCTTCAGTTGCACTTTGAAACGTTATTTCAAAAAACGTATTAAAGGCAAGAATAACTGTTACAAAAGCCATACACTGCCGAAAAAGGCAAAATTCAAATGAACAAAATAAGATCATAAATTTAAAACAAGATATTTTAAACAGCATCAGTCATATTTTTGGGGAGCACAAAAACTGCTCAATATTAAAATATTTTTGTTCCAAAACTAAACCTGACCCTATAAATTACATGCCAGATCTAAGAACCTTCGACTTGGAAGAAAGAGTCATGACTGCTGTTAGATATTTATCAAAGCATTCACGAAGCCTTGTAGAAGATGTTGACAGCAATACTGTTGAGCAATTTAATGCAGTTATTGCAAAATATACTGGTGGTAAAAGAATAAATTTTACAATGAGGAGGTGTTACCAAAGTAGATGCATGGCGGCAGCAGTATCTACAAATACACATAGACCTTTGTACAATATTCATAAGTACCTTAATAAGGGCATCAGTCCCGGAAAATGTTTAAAAGATATACAGAGAAAAATAGCCAAAAGACTGGAAGTTTGAACCAAACTAAAATCAAAGCGACAATTAACTTACAATAAAAATAACTATGAAACAGATAAATACCTGACCTAGAAGAAGATATAATCTTACAGGAGAAAAAGCATTTTTAATAAGACTAGAAAAGACAGAAGTACCAGGCTCCAATCGGACAGTGCAGAATGGCGAAGGCAACGTAGAAATTTACTAACAGCTTCTTTCTTTGGGAAAATATGTAGATTACGTTCTACCACTGGTTGCAAATCGACGATTCGAAGTATTTTATATAAAGAAGATTTTTTTGTTAAGTCAATTACTTGGGGGAGAAATAATGAAGATAGGGCATCTATGAGCCGCAACATTGAAATTATAAATTGTGGACTTTTTATTAATAAAAAAAATGCCTTATTTAGGCGCTTCGCCAGATGGAGTAGCAAATGATGACTCAATTGTGGAAGTTAAATGTCCATTGAGGGAAATAACAGTTGAAGAAGGGATTGAAAGAAAACTTATACCATTCTTACAATCGTCTGGAAATAGCTTTATAAGCTTTATATTAAAACAAGTCATCCATATTACTACTAAGTGCAAGGGCAACTCAATATTTGTGATAAAAGTATTTGCCATTTCGGTGTTTGGACTCATGGAAATAGTCTTGTGATGGATATTCCAAAAAAAGCTTTAATTTTTTGAAAATGAAATGCTACCGAAGCTTAACAAATTTTATAATGAATGTTTGTTACCTGAAATAATAGATCCTCGACAAACGAGACACATGGAAATAAGAGAACCCGATTATATTAAGGATGCCCAAAAACAACAAAATAAAAGTCAGAATAAATAGACTAAATCTGAAAGTTCTTGATTACCCCTTCGACTTACAACCTGGGTACATTTTGTACCCATGCGCTTAATTGAAGGGTTTGGTGCAATAACCGGCTAAGCGCCATTTTTTGCTAAAATGAGATTTGGCTTGTTTCCGACTATTTTCGGTACTCCGCATCGTTTGGTGCAAGAACCGTCTACGTATAATATACGGTTTGCTATATGGGTTTACATAGCCTCATCTTGCAACCAACAGACTCGTACTATAACAATGGATTTTGTTTTCGTTGGTGGCAATAGCAGGACATGTGCAGCACATGGCCGATTCTTGCACCAAACGTAAACAATGCTAACCTATAAATCGTGTTGTTGTTTAAGGAACACGTGCTAATTTTTACCAAAGGAATGGAGAATTTAGAACCCCTTCGTTATTCGGATAATAGTGACATTGACCCAGACTACATTGAAGAAAGTGTAGACAGTGACAGCAATGGCAGTTCGGTACAAGATAAAAACATTTGTGTGGAAAGTGAGGTTAGTGAAACTGGTGAGACGTCCAAAGGAAGAAAGCGGATTAGCGCTCCAAGTAAGTGGAAACGAAATGTAAGGAAGACAGCAAGAAATAGTGGAAAGGCATATATAAATACTGTTAAGAAATAAATTGAACCAAAAAGACAGGGTGGTAGATGCGAATGCAAAAATCAGTGCTACGAGAAATTTACAGAGTTAGAACTTTCTAGAATATTCGAAGGATTTTATGAAAGCGCTGATAAAGATGTCCAGGATGCTTATTTAAGTGCTCTTGTTACCGCTTCCGAAGTAAAAATAAGACAAAAAGCAGTAGAAAACAAGGAATCTTCCAGCCGAAACTTCACTTTTGTGTACACTATTAAAATAGGAACCAAAAAGGAGCAGGTTTGTCGCACAGCTTTTTGTAATCTGCATTCAATTCATAAATCTCGAAATCAACAATTGGCGAAACAATGCTGTTCAGGACAATCCTTGCCCACCGCCGATGGTCGTGGAAAACATACAAACCGTCCGAATAAATTAAGTGATGACCTATTAAAATCTATTGCGGAGCATATTACTAGCTTTCCTCTTCGGGAATCCCATTATTCGCAAAATCAAAGCCAAAAAAAATATTTGGCTGCTGAAATCAATGTGAAAACTATGCATGAAGAAATACGAGCCAGAAAATTATAAACTGCTGAAGGAAAATAAACCCATAAAACCTAAAGTTACTTATGATTATTACTACCGATATTTTACTGAAAAATTTAATATGTCATTCGGTGCACCTCGAACTGATACATGTTTTGTATGTGATAATCTAAAAATGAAGATAGATCAAACTACTGATTAGGATTTACGGAAAACACTGCTGCTTCAGAAAGAACTCCATTTAAGGAAAGCTCAAGTATTCTATGATGATTTGAAACAAAAAACTGAATTGGCCGGGAAAGATTCAACTGTTGAAACAATATGCTTTGATTATCAGCAAAATTTTCCTGTTCCCGTGATAACATCCTCGGATATATTTTATGCCAGTCAGATTTGGGTCTTTAACCAAGGATTTCACTCATGTAAAACTAAAAATGCAGTTATGTATATGTTTGATGAAACCACGGGGAGAAAGAGTTCCAATGAAAGTATTTCCTTTTTGAAGCATTACATTGATAACTATATATCTGACGCTGTTAGAAAGTTGTATATTTTTACGGACAACTGCGGCGGCCAAAATAAGAATTCCGCTATGATTCAATTTTTAATGGCCCTTGTTTTAACTGGAAGATTTGCTACGATCATTCATCATCTTCCGGAACCTGGTCATAGTTTTCTACCGGCTGACAGGGACTTTGCAAAAATTGAAAAAAAGAGACGCAAGAAAGAAGTGCTTTACCTACCAGAAGAGTGGTATAAACTGGTTGAATCGTGTGGTAAAAAGTTCAAAGTCGAGCGTGTCACGCAATCAATGATACATGATTATAAATCTTATTTACAATCGTACTTTAAGCGGTGCGCAAACCAACGCGGTGGCGGGAGCGGTGGCGGGCGCGGTGGCGGTTGCGGTGGCGAACACGTGTCCGCATACTCACGCGGTCTGTATGAGGCGATCACTACTAATTGTCAGCATTTTGGCATCTGTCATCTGTATTTTCGCCATTTTCGGTATCATTAAAATTGACGTGATGGACGAAGTAGAAGAGGAAGCTATTTTATTAGCCAATTAATTAGTTTCAAGCCAAGTTGGTAATCATGTAGATTCGTTCACAAAGAACATAAGTTTATTTTACCAGAATGTACGTGGTCTCAACACAAATATTGATGAATTTTATACGAACTTCTTAATTTCTAGTTACGACATAATTATTATAACAGAAAGTTGGATTCAGGAGAATATTAGTGATTGTGAATTAGTGGGTGAAGATTATGTTGTGTTTCGAGATGATAGAAATTTACAGCTCACGGTGGAGGCTACAGGTGGTGGTGTGCTCGCGGCGATTAAATCCGTTTTAGCTTTAAGAATTTTGTCAAACATTTTTGCGATATTATTGGGTTTAAGTTCTTATCTAATGGAATTACCGTGTATTTTATTGTTATTTATATGTCTAACGCTACCAGATCCAATTATGAAATATTATTTGAGTATTTAGGAATTGTACCTTTTATTTTTGATTCAAACTGCTTAATAATTGGAGATTTTAATTGTTGGGACTTTTATAAATATTTTTTTCATAAAACAATGTTAGATTTATCACAGAAAGCTAAGGTCTTAATCAATTTCATAAATTTGTTAAATTATGAGCAACTAAACACTATAAGTAATGGCAATGGTCGATTACTGGATTTAATTTTAACAAATTAATACTAATTGCACACTGGATAAAGAGTTAGATGGTTTAGTAAATACCGATTTGCATCATCCCCCATTAATATGTGACATATCTTTGACCTTGGCTAAACCAAAAACTTGTGACGTGAAGAAAGACATTATTTACAATTTAAAAAAAAATACGCCACTGCACGGACAGTGTTAAGTACTCAGGATGTGACAAATCATATAGTACGCTATGTACACGCACTATTTCAATCAACTCCTCAGTTTCACTCATTTTTCTGTTGTTAAAAAAGCACCCAAACACCATGAATTCCAGGCGACCGCGCGGGCAAATGCTGCATGCTGCGTTTGCCCCCGTTGAAGCTGGACCGCGCGGTAGAACGCTGCACGAGAGCGCGGGCGAAATATCCTGACCGCGCGTGTGTGCGCACTTCCATGGCGAACATGGGCACAATCTGACCGCCACCGCCACCGCTACCGCCACCGCCACCGCCACCGCGTTGGTTTGCGCTCCGCTTTAAGAAAACTGCTGTTGTTAAAAAGAAGCCGTTCACTTTATCAAAATATAGGATTTTCAAGTATGATGAAGTCCACTCTGATAAGGTTTACGTAACAGAGAGTCATACTGACAATGTCATGGATGGGTACCCTCTCCTAAAAAACAATACAGTTTCCATTAACCTAAGCGATGTATCACTGGCATACAGCGCACCTTTACCGATAAAATCATCCAAATACGACAGCATAATGCCGATTGTACAACGATTTGTGCCAAAGGAATTTCTTCATTTTTATGAAAATGTTAAAAAGACTGAGGACGTAGCTAGTGATAGTGATTAGGAATAGAATAAAATTTGTTATATATTTACCTGCTGTTATCAAAAGGGCTAAAGTTAAGTTTTATTTGGATGATCGATATCTCAAATAATATCTGTTCATTTCATTTCATTTTTAGTTTGTTTATTAAAGCAGTTTCTATTTTGTAGTTTTTTTTTTAATTCATTGGGTTTAGTAGTAATAGCAAAATGGCGTTTCAGTTTTTCTAACATGTAAGTGATTGTCACTTTCGCCCTCCAGTATACTTTCATGGGTTGTAAACTTAATATAAAAGTACAACACAGATCGCTTTGAAGATTTTAACTCAATATAAGTCATGTTTTTACAAAAGAGTGGCAATCTGTACCTGTGTTGGTGGCAATAAGCGGCCATGTGCATTCTTGTTTTCTATATAACAATAGCCAGAAGCAACAAAGGGATGATATTTTTACGGTAACTAATTCTCATGCTGGTTACTTACAAGAGAAAAGCGCAAAAAAAATGTTTATAGAAGGCATATGCCTAATAAACGTTTTTCCTTGTTTTCTCAAAACTATGCTTTGTGCACATAGCTGGTTATTGCACCAAGCCCTTCAATTGTTGGAATAAAATGCATTTTAATCATGTAACGTACGCAAGGCGTTTAGTAGCTGTCCATGTATCCTCTAGGAATGTGCCTGCAAAAGATACCTGACGCTAATGCGTTTATTTCAGTTTTTTTGGATAATATTTGATGCACGGTCCAAAATGTACACAGGTTGTAACTAAACGTAATCCAACAAATTTGGATAAAAAGACAGACCACCAATGTGAAGTTTGTCATATTTAAATGGATATGTAAAAATCATATGATTAAACATGTGATTTAAAAAATGCAATTCGTGCAATTTTGACACGAGGCATGAGTACTAGCTCGAGGGTCAAAAACGCTATAAGATTGAGGCACATACAACATTTTTTTTTGTGCGCAATATTAAAAATTTGTTGTGTCGCAGATAATTCGGAGCACATATAAAGCTGTTTATTTTTATGTTTCGTTACTTGACCAAATATCAAACCTTTAGTTTCTCTAGAAATCCTTTCAGAATGACGAATATTATCACTGTCTAAAACATTTTCTTGTGAAGTAAAAGTAGCAGTTTGATCTAATTCTTTAAATTCACGACGTGTTTTTGATCTCGGCTTCGCCTCGATCTCTCACGTCTAGAATGGAAAAAATGCACTTTTCCTATCTCATTGTACAAATAGCTATTTTCACATTTCATACACTACTGTATTATTAATATTAATACACACAAAATCGTGAAGTATTGGGTCACTTTAAAACATAGCAACCATTACTGCATAGTAACGGCAGATGCTATTAAAACGCAATTTGACAGAAAAAAATATTTATTTTACATAGTATCACTGTATATATATTAAAAACACAGTTACTTAAATTAGAAAAGGTTACAACTCCTGACCACACTACATCAATCTGTTGTTGCTGAAAATGTTCTTGATTTACCACAATTTCTGTATTTCCTTCTTGGGGTGCTTCTGGTGTTTGCCTAAATATTCTCTTAGAAGTTCTTATCTTATTACCAATGCTTTCCTCCACATATCCTTCGGCCACGCTGCTTGAGTGCCACCCCCCATGCCTTTTGATAGCCTGAATATCAGCTCCGCTGTCGGCAAGGAAGGTTGCAGTGGTTCTCCTCAAGCAGTGGCCAGTGTAGCTGGAAGCATCCGGGAGTTTTAAGTATTTTGCAATCTTTTGTGGCATTTTAGCAAAACTGTGAATGCCCACTGGTTGTACTGAGCATTTGCCATGACGATAAAACAAGAAAAATCGATTGTGTTTTACTGTTTTGGGTCTTAATCGCAAGTAGTTATGGTAAATTTCATACCCATTACAGTCTGATCTTACCGTAAATACACGTTTCTTCTTGGTTTTGGTATCGTGTAAACTTATAACTAAAATTGTCCCGGTGTCTTCTTCATCTTCTACTATTAAATTACACAATTCTGCACGCCTACAACCACCATTTAGCCCAAACATTAGTACCACTTTCATTAATAAAACCGTGTCGTCTGGAGCCTCCTTCAAAAACTTTGTAACATTTTGCATCGTCAAAACTTTCGATTTCTTCGGTTCGTAAGTGTCATTTTGACGTTTCAGATAGGCGATTAGCTTCTAGTATTGTGAAATATCAATGTTTTCATTGATTTGTATTGTAACTTTCAGCATAGAGTATGTAGACCATAAGCTAGATGCCTTAAGCACTTTTATCTAAAGATATTAATAAGAAAATTAGTATAAACATCAATTTTACTAGTAACAAATGTCTTACCTTCTGATAAAAATACGCCATCATTAAGTTTTCATTAAGGCCTTCCGCTTTCTTGTTGTCCCTCCACTTACAAAACATACTGTAACGTTTTACGACGTTTATTTTAAAGTAAACTCGGTTCGTGGTGTAAATTAATTTATTAAACAAACTTAAAGTACGAAATAATTATAAAGAACAATTAAACACTAACGTAAAACTAAAACGGAACACTAATATTAAAACCGAACATTAAAGTAACTTATTTATAACAGTTTATTTATTTAACGATTTATTTCTACGTATTCACAAACACGCCGCGATTATTAGTTCAAGACTATTCACGGATATTTATATTAACTTCGCGACCGCGACTGTTGACTGGATTAGAGTAACTCGGGTTCGTTTGGTCGCGCCTTATATATCCCAGCTCCATCCTTCCAGAATTTCATTCCACAACATTCCCGTAGTTGCGCGAGAGTAAGTATCCGCCGAACGCTCTGGAAGCTTTTCGGTGGATAATTCTAGCGGCGGATGACGCATTTAATCTCGCACCTGCTTTCCGCAGCTGCTGATGCGATTCGTTACAATACCATACACTTTTTCGTATCGTTCCTTTGATTTTAGCGGAAGCAAACTTGAAAAAACTTCTCGGGCAGCATTTAAAATATCTTCTGAATGGTTTGCCAAGTTATTTTCGTCACTCAAGTACATTTCGGAATTAGATTTCCAAAAATGTATTTATTTGTTTGAATTTAATGTTGTTATGTACAAAAACAATTTCTGTCAGGTTACTATGTTATCGAAAATCCGCCTACTTTTTTCAGTGTTTTTATTAATTTTATTCAGAATGTATCGCAGTAAATTTAGATAACTTTTTATGTGAGAATATAAAATGCGAAAAAATAGTATACTCGTATGGCATTTAAGTACTCGCTGTCGCTCGTACTCAAACTTGTCATACTCGTCTAGTAAAAATCCACTTTTCTGAAGTTGGCACCTAATATACTATTTAAAACCCGCTGCATAACTGGAAAAGGCAAGAGTACACTATTTATTCACACAGGCAGAAACTTGAAAACAAGTATGTCTACTGAAAAACAAACGAAATTCTGAAAATGTGGATTTTGAAATACATAACGAATATTCCCGAAGAAAACTGGAAGAAATTATGAATTTCATGTGATTTGACTATAGACAAAAGCAATAAGTTTTACCACTAAGACCATTTAGTAATAGGTGTTTGTTGTCTTTTATTATTTCTTATGTGAGAATAGAAAGGATGGGTATAAATAAAACAGGGTGTGCAAAATGCGAAGTAAAACCGGTTACAATTTTAACACTTATTATACATGAGAAGTTTACACTGTTGCCATCTCGAAAGGATCTCATCTTTACCTAAAATATGTACTGGAGCAAATCTAGTCGGACACCCTCTAGCGTCAGCTTAGATGAACTACAGGTGTATAAGAAGTGATGTTATGTGTAAAAGTGAAATCCGACATAAAATTTGAAATCAAGGGTTATTGACTCACCTGAGTAAAATGACGGCGATATACACGCTAAACAAGATAAGATCCAAAATCGGATCTCAGCTTTCAAAACGGATCTCAGCCTGTGTATGAAATATATAAAAATGATCTCGACTTGTAGCGATATGAATATAATATAATCAAAAACCCTTTTACCCGTTAGGGTGTCGGACCAAATTATTGTTCTATAATTAACGTTTCACAAATTTAATCCAGTCCTTTCTATTCTGCGCAATTTTTTTAGCTTCTTCCCAAGATTTTCCTTTTTTAGTCAGAATTTTCCTAATTTCTTCATTCCAGCTAGTTTTTGGTCTCCCTCTGATTCTTTTCTTTTGTGCTCTCGCCTCCCATATCTTCTTAACAGGTATTGTGTTGCTCATTCTTTGGAGGTGTCCCCACCATGCTAATTGTCTTTGTTCTATAAAATTTTCTACTGATTCTGTTTGTAATTCTTCTCTAATCTGTACATTTCTGATTCTACCTTTCTTAGCGACACCTTTGATTCTTCTTAGATATTTCATCTCTAAGGCTTGTATCTTGCTTCTTTCTTTATGGTTCACATCCACGGCTAGTCATGTTTACAAACCTAATTCTAGTTTTTATAAGGTGGGTACGAAATGTACCCAGGTTATCAGGAAACGTGACAAAAATATCCTGTAAGTCGAAGGGTTAACATTGTAGAACCAAAAATTTCATTTTCTTGTTTATTTATTTATTGTAATATAGGGTAGAGTGGGGCAGATTCGGACAAGGGGCACCTCCGGACAATTCAAATTTACCGCTAAACCGTGGTCTTATAAGAGTCAAATTCCGCCTAAATGTGTTAGTTGTGATTTAGGGTGCATGACAAAAAGCTGCTAGATGAAATCCTAAGTGATGAAAAAATAGAGAAAAAAGTTCGAAAAGCAGATACCTGGTGTAAAAATCACATCGTATTCGTAAGGACCTACAAGTTTAATGGTAAGTTTTTTTTAAATCTGAGTATGTTAGTTGGAAAGTGAATTATTTGTACGTAGGTAACGTACATAACCTACATTGCTCCTTTCTTTTGTTTAGAGCGTAGGTCGACGTAAATGTATTTTCGACAGGTGGGGCACATCCGGACAAAATACGTGAAGCAGATTCGGACTGTCCGGATGTGCCCCACGAAAGTGTAATATATTATATCTATATTTTTTTAAGTGTTCTACGCTGCCATTTAAAGTTTTCCTTTCAGATTCATCTGAAATATGGTTCGGAAATATATCAAAAAAAGAGGTACCCGTCCTGAAATTGATTCTAACATTCTCAAGCAGGCGGTTAAGAATGTCATAAGCCGGAGAATGTCGATACGGCTATCGGCATCCACTTACACAATACCAAAATCGACTTTGTCCGACGCTATACAAAAATATAACAAATGCAATCGCTTTAATAACATCGACGAAAATGCAGTGTTTCCTAATGTACAAAATATTACGGCTACTACCAATGGTACCGCAAACACTAACGATGAAGAGATCGCGCCTGACAATAAAAATCAAAACCATACCGAAATTGATTACATTAAATCTATCCTCTATGACATCGCAGATAAAGCCACTAAACCTAAAGCAGCCATTATAGGTATCACAAGCAATAATTATACCTTCCGATATTAAACCGTTTCCAAAGGCAGGGCCCAGAAAGGGAAGTAGGAAACCAAGAGAAAAAGGAGAATCGAGGATCTACACAAACACACCATAAAAGAATAGAATAGAAGGGTTAGATAACACAAAAAAATTGAAAGTTGAAAGTGCTAAACGAAAATTATCAGATAAAGAGGAAAATACGAAGAATCAAAAACAAATTCCTAAGATGAAGAAACAGTTTAAGAAAAAGACAAAAGTAGCTAAAAGAAAAACAAGAAAAATAATAGATACCTCAACTTCCGAGTCAGATACCGCTTCGCTTATTACAAAAAATAAATTTAGCGGTTCAGACTCGGATATAGATTTAGAGGATGACACAGAGAATAACCCTCTTTTAAATGACGAGCAGATTTTAATTGGTGACTACGTGTTGGTAAGGTTCTCTGCAAAATAATTAATAAAACACTACATCGGCACAGTTATTGAAATTTTGGGACAAGAAGAATATTTGGTACAATTTATGCGAAAGATTATTAATGGTTTCATTTTTCCTGACCAAGAGGACTTATCCACAATTTCGAAATCTGACGTCATTGCTAAATTGCCCAATCCAATTCCTACTCCAGGCACATCAAGAACTGCCTCATTTTTAAAATTTAATGATAATTTTTTTGGTTTAAATGTTAATTAAACACTAATTTTTCATTTTTATTCTTCGTTTTGTTTCACTTATTTTCTGCTATTTGGTTTAAGAGTTGATTAAAATTTTAATTTGGCGTTTTATTTTATTTTGTAAGGGGGTGGGGTGATTGTAAATAATTGCAAACTATTACAGTTATTTAATTATTAACACAAAAAACTCACACCGTTACATTGTAGTATATTTTACATTTTTTCATAATACGCCATATTGAATTATGTCTATATTGTTACTTGGTGGGTAAAATTGACCATCGCTTTTACCACTGAACATAGGCGTAACATAAATATTTCTAAGTTAAACAGTGGCGTTACACTTCTCCCCCTTTGAACCACATGAACGTCCTCGGATGTGGGCCAATGGGAACGTGGCGTCTCTGATCGGGTCATTCGAAGAACATCTTCTTTCGGATCCTCGTAGAGCATCGAACAGGAACTGATTCCGGTTGTCTGGTTGGAGGCGTCCTTCCATCTCTGGGAACGGCGTTAGTCGGCGGTCGTCCTCTCCTCCGCAGGGGATGCAGCGGCTGTTGGATCTGGTCATCGGCAGGGCTGATGTATTTGATTAGCGCGGACACATGGTATGTCCCTAATGGAACTGTTGGGTTATCCGGAGCTGCTACTTGATACGAGGTTGGACTCACTACCTTCGCGATGATATATGGTCAATCGCGTCGCGGCGCGAATTTTGATGTAATTCGGGCTTTAGCACTACTTAATACATGTGTGTCCACAAGTACGCGGTCATTCACTTGAAACGGCGATACATCACGTCGCGTTCGATCGGCGTGTTTCTTGCTAGCATCTTGCGAAAGTTCATATCTCTCTCGAGCTTGGCCGAGAGTCGAAGCTAACGTACGCAAATACGGGGTAATTTGCGGCGCAAAGTTTCATTATCTATGATTTGACGTAAGTCACGTTGCACATCTTCGGATGTACGAAGTTCACGCGCGAATGTGAGATACGCGGGAGTAAATCCAGTTGATTGGCAACGAGAGGTGTTGATCGCGAAGCGAACACTTGCAAGTTTATCTCTCCAGCTAGTATGGTCACTTGTAGTTAATATCGCGAGCTGTGTCTTAAGATTACGGTTCTTTCTTTCGACTGGATTAGCAGCGGGGTGATAGGAAGGGATAAGTTGCTGTTTGAATTTTAGGACAAGGGCAACCTTTTGCATTACTTCACCTACAAACTGGGAACCATTATCACTTATTACTCGTCGAGGGGTTCCATAGCGGAGTATTATTTCTTCTATCAAGCATCGGGCACAAGCTTCAGCTGTGGCAGTCGTTAGTGCAAATAGTTCTGTCCATCGGCTTGAGGTGTCTTCGACGATAAATACCCATTTTTCACCAGTTGGTGCCTCAGGTAAAGGACCAAACAGATCTATAGAGATTACTTCAAAACGTTGAGCTTGTACTGGAGTCTGTATTAATCCTGAAGGTTTCAGATTAGTAACTTTATATCTTTGACACTCTATGCATTTGGCAACATAGTCTGCAACTTGTCGTCGCATTCCAGTCCAATAGTAGCGAGGTATGATCCTCTGGAGTGTACGTTCCACGCCATAGTGTCCAGCAAGGGCCGAATCGTGCGTCTCTTTCAACACCTTGGAAACTTCTGACTTGGGAATTACTTACTGAGCGTCCTCTCCATCATATTCAGGAGAATATCTGTACAATATGCCGTTTAGCATTATGTAACCACGGTCACTCCATCGACGGGCATCGAGGTCATTCAATTCGGGACCCTCAAGAGAGTCTATTATCTTCTTTAACTCAGGATCGTCAAGCTGTGTTTCTCTAGTTTTCTTTGCGCTATCAGCTGGTAGATCCACGGTTACTAGGCAAAGTTCGCAATTAGCATCATCGTTATCATGACATGGAGGCCTAGAAAGCGTGTCTGCTAAGGCATTGCAGCGGCCTGGAGTATATTCTATTTTTAGGTCATATGGTTGCAACGCAAGAGCCCATCTGGCTAATCTTCCACTCGGAGATTTGAGTGCCATCAACCATCTCAGTCGTTGGTGATCACTTTTGACCACAACGGAGGAACCTTCAATGTATCCTCGAAATTTGCTCACTGCCCATACTATGCTGAGGGCTTCTAACAGCAAACTAATTGCATTACCTGATGCAAGACAATTTATTAAAGGTTGCCCATCTAAACATTTGTTCCTTAACTGCTCATTTCTCAGATTTTAAAGATTTCGTTCTGATCAATGACTTCGACGTTATTGCGATTTCAGAGACGTGGCTAACAGCTCAGATAACAAGTAAGTCTGTTGGCATAAATGGCTATAATTTTTTTCGTGTTGATCGTCCTACAAGAGGGGGAGGTGTAGGTATGTATATCAAAACTATCTTTAAATACTCTACTCTACAATCTGATTCTGATATTGAACAACTGTGGATAAAAATTTTTATTAATAAAAAATCGTATTGTGTTGGAGTTATATATAGGCCACCGTCATTTGGATTTAATAACTTTCTAAACTCATTTGAGAAGTCGATTTCCAATGCGGTTTTAGTAAGCGATTTTGTTGTGTGTGCTGGCGACTTTAATGTTAATTTACTTCGTTCTGAAAATCTTTATACAAATAAATTAATGGAATTATGTGACTCGTTAGAACTAAAACAAGTAATAGATACACCAACATATGTAACCAAAACTAGTATGTCTTTGATTGATTTAATTTTCATAAGCTCACAGATACAATATAAAGATAAAGGTACAAGTTGTGTAAACAATGTTAAAGGTCACGAGTTAATATTCTGCACTTTAGAAATTGATGTACACAAGGCAGATAAAAGCCCGTACACCTATCGCGACTTTAAGAACCTTGACCATGAACAGTTTCTTTTGGATCTGCAGTACGCCCCGCTTTACCACGTTATTGAAATAAGTGACATTGACAATAAAATTGAATTTATAAACGAGTGCATATTAAACTTATTTAATTTGCATGCTCCTCTGAAAAGATCAGTAGCCCGTAATAAAACATATGCACCTTGGATTACTGACAATCTGAAATTACTTATGTCTTTGCGAGATAAGGCTGCTGCAAAATTTAAAAGAACTAAACAACCTGCACATTGGGATTACTATAAAAGTTTAAGAAATTTAACGAATAAAACTGTCAATCTAGAAAAGAAAGCATATTTGGAATACAAATTAAATAGTTCTAATGGTGATAAAAAGATAATGTGGCGAGAATTAAAACGGCTAAGTGTAATCAATAAGAGTAAGCAAGCCGGAAGCATTCCTAGCCACCTAAAAGATGTTAACAAAATTAATAAATACCTTATAGAGTCTGTACCTGTGATTGGCGGTAGTTCCAAGGATGACTTAATACGTTTTTATAATAGCAACAGTAAAACTAATTTTACTGAAAAATTCAGATTTTATGATATAAATGACGACACCACTTCTAAAATAATTAACAGTATTACAACAAACGCTTATGGTGTAGATAACATTTCAATTGATATGATAAAACTTTGCTGTCCGTATATAATTCCTATTATCACGCATTTAATAAATTTTTGTTTCAATAATGCTGTATTTCCAAAAATATGGAAGCAGTCGAAAATAATCCCCTTGCCTAAAAAAAGTCATCCAACTGAATATAAAGATTTAAGGCCTATTAGTATTTTACCTGTAATGTCCAAAATTATAGAAAAAGCAATGGTACTTCAGTTACGTGAACACATTGACAAATACAGAATATTACCTGAGTGCCAATCTGGCTTTAGGCCTGGCTACAGCTGTTCCTCAGCTCTAATCAGCATAATCGATGACATAATTGGCGCAATCGATCAGGGTAGACTAACTGTGTTAATACTATTAGATTTCAGCAAAGCATTCGATACACTTGATCATGATATATTGAAATCGATTTTGCATTACATCGGGTTTGAGTTGTCGGCCATAAACATCTTTAATGCATACTTATCGGAAAGGATACAGAGAGTCTGCCTTGATGGGTGTGTGTCTGAACCCGCATTGGTTTCGACTGGCGTTCCGCAGGGATCAATATTAGGACCAATTTTATTTACTATATATACATGCCATTTGTTGGACAATGCTCTAAAGTATTGCCAGTATCATTTATATGCTGATGATACACAAGTGTACCTGTCTTTTCCACCAGAAAGTACAGATTTAGCAATCATTAAAATAAATGAAGATCTGCAAAACCTTTCAGATCAATCTAAATTACATTCTTTATCGTTAAATCCAATTAAAACCAATGTTATGTTATTTGGTAGGAGAAAGGATAAGGCTCTTGTGTACGATAATGTAAAATTGTATTTGAATAACACCCTCCTGCTCTTGAAGGATGAGGCAATTAGCCTCGGAGATACTATCGATCATGCTCTTAGATTTAAAAGGCATGTACGAAATTGCATAGGTAAAGCTTACTGCAGTTTAAAACTTATTTATGCCAACAGAGGTATGCTAAACGTAAAGCTTAAAGCAATGCTATGTGATTTGCTAGTACTTTCTCAATTTAATTATGCTGACACCTTGTACTCTCAATGCATTGACGCAGAGGATTGTAGGAGGATACAGCTCGTTCAAAATAATTGTTTAAGATTAATTTATGGTATAAAAAAATTTGACAGGATCACTTATAAATTAAAGGAAACCCATTGGCTTAATATGAGGCAACGTAGAGAAATTCATTGTTCGGTTTTATATTACAAAATACTTCTTACCAAAGTTCCACCATATCTCAGTCGCAAAATAACGTATCGAACAGATATTCATAATCTCAATCTTAGACATAGAGGGATTATATCTATACCCCCTCATAGTACTTCAATGTTTCGGAGAAGTTTTTCATACAGTATTTGCAATTTTTTTAACAAATTACCCTCGCAATTTAAAAAACTTTCGGTTAGTAAATTTAAAATAAATTTTAAAAAATGGTTAATGGAGCGGGCTGTCTAGATGGGCTACTTATTACTTATACTTATTACTTAATACTTAATATGTGGTATATTAAGTGTATGCTTGCTAAAAAGGTGTTACATGTTTATTTTGTAGGTATCCACGATGTTTAATTATGTTTTGTTTTTTGGTAAATCGGGGAAAGTGGAAGATCAGTAGCATTGTGGGTTACTGAACTTTCTCCAATTATCCTGTAACTGTAATTAATTATGTTATGTTTTAGTTATTGTATGTAATATTGTGTATTTTGGGATAATAAATTTCTTTATTATTATTATTATTATTCGGTGCTCCGCAAAAGGAGTAGGTTCCTTGCTTTCCTGGAAAACCTCGGCACTTTCTTTAATGACAAGTCAACCTTAATAGAATTAACTGTTAACGTTTGGGGATTTTCCGAAGTTACTGGTTCTTGATGAAAATCGAATGAATCATGGGGGTTACTGGCGATTGACCATTGCATTTTCATAAAGTTAAGAATGATTTCCGCTCTGGCAATAAAATCAATACCTAGTAGAGTTTTACTGTTTGAGTACTCACTCGGGAATAGCTACGAATGACGTAGGAACGGTTCTACTATGAAGTTGAACGTTACACTCGAAAATTTTAGCATCAACGGTTCTAACTTGACCATCTGCTAAGACCATTTACATTTTCGTCGGAGTATATGGGCAATCAATAGATTGTAGGTACGAGTAAAGATTGTAACCTGCTATGCTACACTTGGCACATGTATCCACATATGCTAATCCAGTTTTAGCGAAAACGGAGATTAATAGTAAAGGACGAGGAAAACTCGTTGGTAAGTATACGTCTGTCGATAATAATTCTAGGGACGCAGCATCATTTACGATGGATGTATTTGAAGATGTACTAGGGATCTTAGAGCATCTGCAGTTTGGGCACTGAGATCGTACATAACCGGGTTTGCCACAACCTAAACAAGTCAATTGCGTATTACTACGAGAGCTCGTTTGAGAAGACATCGCATTAGATAGGGAATTCTGGGACAACTCTGCGTTAATTCGCGAACATTGCGATTTGGAAGCATATTTGCGGCATTCTGATTGTACATGGCCAAAATTTTTGCAAAACGTACATTTGGGTCTAAGTTTAAACTGTTTCTCTGAGGATGACGTACTACTATTGTTTGGTAGGGTTGATCTTTCTGTCAAACTTTCTTCGATCGATCTTGCCTTATCTATCAAGTCAGTAAACGTTTTTATGTCGTTTCGTGGAAGTACTTTGCGAATTCGACCATTCAATAAACCATAAATCATGTCGATTTGGTGTGTTTCATGAAGTACTGGCGTAGGTGGTAAACGAGACAAAAGGGCACGCGCTGGCGCCACAAAAACATCAGTAGGTTCTTTATCTTGTTCTTTCGAAAAAAGTTCCCTAAAAATTTGATGAGGCGGCTTGTTAAACTCGAAAGCATGTCTGAGTGCTTTTGTTACGTCGTCCCACGACGAAATGCTAGCTTTTACTCCTTGAAACCACGTAGTGGCTAAACCATCTAATAACATTGGGAGACCTTTGATTGCATCTTGGTCTGATATATGCAGGCAGTCTTTATAGACGCTCATTGCATCAATAAACGCGTCGCAGTCTTCATCTTTTTTACCGGAAAACCGAGACTGGCATTTAGAGAAGTTCCTGGCAGTGGCTACTGCCGGCGCGACGGGAACAGGATTTTGTTCACCGGCGAAAATATTTCGCATTCCTAGCAGTAATGCATTTAACTGTTCTGGCGTCATTATAACGGGCTCCGCCATCTTGACGTTAGCGTTCGCGTTCTGACAAGTTTTCGATAACTGGATAAATGCGGGAGATTTATCAGGACGAGGTCTTAGGTTATAAGACATAAAATTGACAAAAGGAACTGCTTGAACCGTACGTTCGCAGTCGTACACGTAAGCGGTTAATATTATACAGCTGGTTTCAGCGGTCACCAGAATGTGTGTGGGCGGCTTCCTTAATAACTTGAAGAGAAGCTTGCAAACAATACTGTTCGAATTACATCAAAATTTCAATCGAAATCATGACGAGACACACTTGATTACCGAAATTTACCAGTTCAATAGAGATCACGCACGTTGGTTTAACCGTAAAATACTGTCTATAGGTACTTACATGCGGTTTCAACACTTCACTACTGTATTATGCACTTATTTTAGTTATTCGAGCCACAAGTTGAGCGCCATTTATGTAAGGGGGTGGGGTGATTGTAAATAATTGTGAACTATTAAAGTTATTTAATTATTAACACAAAAAACTCACACCGTTACATTGTAGTATATTTTACATTTTTTCATAATACGCCATATTGAATTATGTCTATATTGTTACTTGGTCGGTAAAATTGACCATGGCTTTTACCACTGAACATAGGCGTAACATAAATATTTCTAAGTTAAACAGTGGCGTTACAATTTACAATTTTATATTTTTTACAATCATATTTCTTAAACTTCCATTCCTTTACTTAATTAGAACTTATCAAAAACTACCCCACCCCTGGATGAAACTTTTTTTATTATAATTTTTTTAACTTAATTATCGATAATAATTAGCGGGTAGACTAACATTGATAGATGCACAATATACACTGCGGATAAATGAAAATGCAGCACCTATAGTGCATAAATATATTGGAACGAAATTTGGCTGTAAGTTAGATATTCACAAGGATAACAAACGATTAAATTTTCAAACTTCTACGATGAGTATATGTAGAGTTATTCCAAAAAGGTTTAATAATGAGTGTGCCCCCCACGAGCTCTAATGAATTCCCCCACTCGGCGAATCGTGGAGTTAAACAAATGTGAAATTTTCTCCTGCAGCATAAGATCCAATTCCACTTGCAGCCTCTCTTCCAATTCATCAACCGTCGCAGGATTCGCATCGTAATAATAATATCCCACGCATGTTCAATTGGTGACAAATCCGGAGATCTAGCCGACCAGGGAAGAACTGGAATATCAGACTGACGCAAAAAGGTCATAGCCACATCACAAACATGCGGTCGTGCATTCTCCTGCTGGTATATGGCATCTGGAATGTCTCTTATAAATGGTAACAACACCGGTTCCAAAATGTCATCAACATAGCGCTGACCAGTCAAAGTGCCTCTTATAATCACCAAAGGTGATCTACCATCATAACTGATAGTGCCCCAAATCATAACCCCTCGAGTAGCAGCCGTCTCCCGGTTTTTGATGCAGTCCGGATTGTGTCGTTCATTTCCAAGCCGTGTGACCTGTATTTGGCCATCTTGCCAATCTCAAGAGAACCGAGATTAGTCGCTAAACACTACCCAGCGCCAGTCATTATCCGAATTTCGTCTTTCGGTGCACCATTCATATCTACCAATTTTGAGAAAAATAGGATTACCATTTATAATAGGTGTTGCATTTTCATTTATCTACAGTGTAGTATCACTCCTGTAGGTATTTTTTTCCAAGCCTAAAACAAACCCTGAACCGAGATATTGAACTTTGACTTTTAGTGTCCGAATCTGCCCCACTCTACGCTACATACAGTGAGCACGTAAAGGTTGGAATAAATTCTATAAAATATTTATTGGGTAAGTAAGAAAATAATGCTCGGACACGTCGATTTTCTTTTTTAGATGCGCATTTTTTAGTATACGTATATTTTTTATTACGTCATCCCTGTTCGAGTTATGACGTCATCATCAGTTTTTTTAAATAGCAATACCCTCTTTTGATAGTACCATTTAAAAGAGCGCATTTTTCTGCGTATAGACGCCAAATTTTATGGTATGTTACATAACAATATTTTCGATAAATTAGTACCACAATTGTTGCACCAGTTTTTATTGACGGCGCATTAAATGCTGAAAAACATTTGAATTTTTTACAACAACAGATAATTCTCGCGCTTGTAGCACTATATCCAAATAATCAAAATCCCCAAATGCCGCACGAATCAATATGGTACCAACAAGATGGCGCGTCACCACATCATTCACAGATTGTGCGTGATTATTTGAATCGCCAATAGATGGATATTGTCAAGAGGTGAATGATATGCAATTTCAACGTTTAATTTAATGGGTTTTAGTTGTATTTATTATTTCTTCTATTGTTATTTCATTACATTGTTATGAATTCTAAAACTTTTTTTTTCGAAAATATTGTTATGTAACATACCACAAAATTTGGCGTCTATACCAAGAAAAATGTGCTCTTTTAAATGGTATTATCAAAAGAGGGTGTTGCTATTTAAAAAAACTGATGATGACGTCATAACTCGAAGAGGGATGATCTAATAAAAAATATACGTATACTAAAAAATGCGAATCTAAAAAAGAAAATCGACGTGTCCGAGCATTATTTTCTTACTTGCCCAATAAAGATTTTATCGAATTTATTCCAACCTTTACGTGCTCACTGTATGTCAATTTTAACGTTTTCCAACTATATTATTGAACTTAGCATTAACTACCCAACTACAATTTTGTACGATTCAGGCGACTTTCATCCCTGGTAGGTATAAAACAGTGCAGTGATATAGCCTTATCTGAAAGAGGGTAAATTTCAGATTTGTTTTGCATGTAAAACATCGCCAAACTCAACCAAACTCGAACACGAGAACTTTAGTTACAAGCCAACGATACTATCCTCTTCATTACAAGTGAAATCAACGGTAGTGGCATGTGGTAGTTAGATTTAAAAACCCAATTACTTATCTAATGCAATTCAGAGAAAAACACGCTACTCTAATAATGAGCATAATCAAGAACAATGAATATCCACAATTACAAAACTTTTGTCTGTAGGAAGAAACAGCCTTCTTGCGATAGTAACAGGTAAAGAGCGAATCTATATGCGTTTGCATATAAATCAGAACTGAAATTGGTGACAATGACATACGGATTGCAGACGAAACTACAGATTCAAGGGGAAATGCTGTCGCAAATACGATTGTCGGAAAACTTTGCTCAGATAGTAAACCATATCTGTTAACATCCAAGATTTTAGCGAAGACTAACAGTAACACTATAGCAAGATTTATGATATAAATGATTCTCTTCCTAAGTTTTATGTACCTTTGATTTTTCTTTTCTTATTTGTTGCATTTTTTAGGAGTTTTATGGCTCTCAGAAAACAACCACATTAAAGTCAAAATTTTATATACTGACGCAGCTGCTTATACCTATGTTAAAATCTGCCAAAAACTTGGGAGGTATTTTATCCAAACCTACTACACGTTACTTGTCTTCCACGCGGATTAAATTTAGTAGCAGTAATAAGAAATGAATACCCCACTGTAAGCAGTTTAATTTCAAACACCAAAAAGGTATTTTTGAAATCACCCCTTCGTACAGAAATGTATGTAGGGTAAAGTTGGGATATATGCCCCTGTGGGATATATGCCTCTTCGCATTTTTATGCAAACGAAAGACAAATAGCGGTATCTATCGGGGAAGTTATGAACGAGAGGTAGTAGTGGACGCATGTCAGTGGTTAGTATCTCGTTAGTGTTATTCATCGCTTCGAAATTAATTAAAAAAGGTAAGGTCCGCCATTGTTGCTTGCAAATTAATGGTAATTTCACATTACGCGTGCTAAGGTTTCACATCAACAGTATTCACCTGGAGCTGTTATTTTTAACATATTCTATAATTTAACTGTTCTAACCTTGATTTGTTATACTGAAATTACACCCAATACACCTTCAACAAAAATTATTAAGTGGGGCATTTATCCCACAAGAAAGGGATGTATGGCCGACTGCACTGTGGGATATACGCCCTCATTATGCGTTCAGTCAAATTACTAACTAATATTTAAAAAATGCTTATTTTTTTAAATATTTTCAGTTGTACAATATGCCCAGAAAATACAAAATGTGTCGGAAATGGTAAAAAGTGGATCCATGGGTGTGAATCAGGCCAGCAAACATTACATATTCCCTCCCGCACTTTACGAAGGCGTCTCAAAATTGGAGATTAAAAAAAAAACTTTAAGAAAACCACCCGCACTTGGGTTTGCCAATGAAAAAAGGCTAGTTGTACATAGTCAGAGGCTGGAAGCAGCTGGCTTTGCACCGTCTCGTACAGCAGTCAGGAAAATTGCCTTTGATTTTGCTAGAAAACTCGGTGTAGAGAAACTATTACTGTCTAGCCGTTCAAAAGAGGATAAAACTTGTGCAGGGTCACACTGGCTGTACTCCTTTTTAGAAAGAAATCCTGAACTAAACGTCCAGCCAAAGGTATGTGCCGTGAGGAAGTCGACAGGTTTTTTTGTTTGCTGAGAAAAACTCTTGAAAGCAACGATTTAATAAACAAGCCTGGTCAGATCTACAATATGGATGAGTCTGGGTTGCAAATAAATAACAAACCTGGAAAGGTGCTGACTACTAAAGGCAGTAAAGATGTTCGTGTTTTAATGTCGGCAGAAAGAAGCGAAAATATAACAGTAATCGGTTGTGGTAATGCCGAAGGGACTTTTTTACCTCCGGTTCTCATAATGAAAGGGTCTCGAAAAATCCTCGATCACCTCAATGGATTACCAGCTGGGACCGAAATTTATATGAACAAATAGTCTTCGTTCATCAATACTGAACTGTGTTTGAGGTGGTTCAAAGAACATTTTTTGACGAGAAAAGGGATAGGAAGATCTCTACTTATTCTTGATCGGCATACATCCCATTGCTCGTTGGAATTACTACAACTTGCGGATGAAAATAATGTAAATATAATCTGTCTACCTAGCCATACTACCCAAGCCTTCCAGCCACTGGATAGGAGTTTCTTTAAACCGTTGAGACTACTTTAAGCAAGCCGCGCAAACTTTTATGTTTCATAACAAAGATAAAAAATAAATAGGAACAATGTTGGACAATTGATTGGCCAAGCTTGGAAGAAAGCCCAGTTGGGAATGGAACTTCTGGTTTTGAGGCTACCGGTATCTATCCGTTTCGACCAGACGCAGTGCCTGACTATTTTTTCAAAATGTCAGTTGTTGCAAGTCAATCTTCCAGCTCTACTAACATTCAACGTGTTTCAGATGTTGATGCTCACAATGAAGCACAAGAAACAACCAAGATGTTGTTTACCACAAGATTTTTTCGACAACATGTACAATTATGTTACACTGCGAGATAACGCTGATATGAATAATGCAACAAAGATCGACATCGAACCTCTGTTTTCACTTTCAACGTCTGCTCCTGGTAAAATTATTGAAGAAGAAAAACCGACTCCATCTAACAATAATACCACAACGAGTCCATAAGCAAAAGCAAAGCGCAGAAGTGCTTACGTCGGTTGAAAGTATAGAGGAAAAAATTAAAAACAAATTGGCAAAAGAAAAGAAAGATATCTCCTCTAAGAAAAACACTAAAGCAGTAAAACCCGCTGTAAAACCATCAACATCTAAGGTAATCCCACCCATAAAATCCAAAAGAATTACCAAACAAGCAATAGAAGCGACTACATCATCATCATCATCGCCATCACTACCTGTGGAGAACACCACTTCTAAACAAAAAGATAATGATCATGATGTAGACTGCGCCGAATGTTTAGAAAACTACTTTAGTACCAAGGATACTGTTGACTGGATTAAATATGTTAGCTATAATTTGTGGATTCACGAAACATGTACAATCTACGATAATCGTTGCAATTCTTGTGGACGTGAACAAAAATGAAAGGATATTGTAAAACGAAAGCTGCCAGATTAATATGATAACAGTGCATTTTATAAGATTTTACAACCTTTATAACATTTTCTAACATTTGATACCAGAATCTATATTTCTGTTTTATCTTATTATTTAGTCGATTAATATATACTTTTTGATTTAGTGTTTCATTACTATGCCTATTATCCCCATCAAAAATGCAGCAGGGCATATAAGACCATCATGTGGGATATATGGCCAACTGTATTTCGTCGACTTACTTTCAAAACCTCCTAAGTCTGATTTTCACTACTTATGAGGTTTTGATAAAAATGAGTTTCCAATACTACATTTTATCATCCTACAAAAGCTCCCAAGTCTTGAAAACATACAGCTGCACGTAGCGGCAGCAGTGGCGTATCCAGGGGGGGCAAAGGGGGCAATTGCCTCCCCCCCCCCAGACCAGTTCAATAGCAAACATGAAGCAACGAAAATAAATATTATACACAATTTTTTTCAATGAAAAATAAAAAAATTAAGTGTATTGTTTTTTTATTAATAACTGTACCGACTTTCACGCTTTGGGGACCCGCCTGCACTAACAAAAACCGTGCTTGTCAGTTCTAGGTTTAGACTGGAAGTAGGGGTAGGAAACTAGGTCATGTGCGAGTGGGGGGGGGGGGGAGCTGGAGTTGGGTTTGAAGTATGAACTTGCCCCCCCCCCATAAGCAATCTCTGGATACGCCACTGAGCGGCAGATTATAAAACCTTCTATGTCATTACAGAATGACACGTTACTCAAAATCTTCTAAGTCTACTATTCGGTATTCGACCATTGTTTAGACTGTCTGTGCTTGTGCTTGTTAGCTGGTTACTACGTAAAAAAAACATCAAAGATTACAGAAAAGTGATTAAATCATTAGAACAAAAGGTAAGCAGTTCAGAATTAATGTTATGTAGTTTACTGTTGGATTTATTATTGAGTAGACTTCTCAAATTTGTAAGTAACAGACTTAGGAGGTTTTGATTTACCATAATATTTCCTACTCAACATCATTGCTCTTACGTACAAAACAGACTTACAAGGTTTTGATATAAACAATTATTAAAAGTTACTGTACGCTACTTGTTATTTTTAACCTACTCATAGCAACTGCTTAATATTGATAGGTAATACACAATCAGAAACCAGGATGAAATTAAGTCACTCTTAGGTAATAAGGGAGTTTTAATTCACTCCTGTCCCTGTGATAGGTACATGCAAATCGAAATCATTTTACGATGTTAACTTTGAATAGCTAATATTTTTTTTCAAATCAAAAAAAATATTGTACAACCACGTGAGTTCAGATTGTTTATTTACTTCAAGAAAATAAACTTTCTTCTTGTGAATAAACAAGTTATTGAATCGCTTGATATAATATCAAATCTATTAGATACACTGTGGTACTGAAGTTTATTATTTGCATCGGTATACAAATAACTGATATTCGCATTTTATAATATTATATAAACTAAGCAACATTATTTAAAACACCAAAACTTAATAGAGCTGAGTAAATTATTCTTTTTTAGATGTACCGGGGTATGAACAGAAATAGTATATTGTATCTTCAGCTGGAAATGTAAATGATAATGATAGTAATGACGCAGCTTCCTCAAGAATGAACATTAGTATATCCACCTCATTTTCGGAAATCAATAAGGAAAACATTGCCGATAATACTCTAACAATAATTACAAATGAAACTGAAAGTGAAAATTGTGAACTTCAGAATGAGATAGAAAAAGCTTATCAGGTGTTAATGGAGAACGATGAGGTCAGTAGCGATTTACTATTTAAGGAAGTCAATACTAACCCATTTTCACAAAATAATATCATTGCTGAGGATAGTACTTCAGGGACTGCAGTTACGACCAACTTGGAAATTCACGAGGAGAATAATACAAATATGCCGGAGGACCTACAGCGATGTGAAAGTGACCAAGATTACATAGGAAACGAAAACCTGATACAAAGAATTGGAAACGACAAGAAAATAAGATTAAACGTGAAAAGGGTGCAAAATATGATGGGTTTAGGAAAACTGGGCGATTGACAAAGAGAAACTACCTCGTTAAATGAAACCTTTCTGTAATTGTAAACAGTCAGAAAAATCTAAAAAAATACAATGTAGAATTTTCACAGAAGAAGACAGACAACAAATTTTTCATAACTTCTGGAAGAATATGAACTGGTCTCAAAAAAGAGTTTACGCAGCAAGCCTTGTAGATAGTGTAGCCCCAAAAGATTTAAAAAACCAAATAAATGAAACTTCACGGCGTTCTAATACGTTTATATGCCATTTAAAGAAGACTGGCGTTCGTGTAAGAGTGTGCCAGGTTATGTTTACTAATACTTTATGCGTAGGAACTTGGTCTTTGCACAATTGGGCTACTTTGAACAAGGATAATAATATAGAATGTCCGGTAGATTTACCTCATACAAACAGAATTAACCCAAGACATGAGGCAGACAGAATCGTTTTAAGGGATTTTTTTATGAAATTACCGAAAATGGAATCTCACTATTGTCGAGCTTCATCGAGCAAGGAATATTTCGAGCCTATTTGGCAAAGTAAAGCTACACTATACAGAGAGTATGTTAAATACTGTGAAGAAAAGAACGTTAAATCTCTATCTATCAAGACCTTCCACGATGAGTTTTCTCTAAACAATTTAGGTCTATATTCTCCTAAAAAAGATCAGTGTGATCTCTGCGTTTCATTTAAAGCTGGAAACGTAGATGAGCAGGTATATAATCAACACATTGTCAAGAAAAATAGAGCGCGTGATGAAAAATCTGCAGATAAAAGCACCGCTCCATGCGTTTTTACAATGGATCTCCAATCAATATTACTGTGTCAAATGCTTAAAGCCTCAAAAATTTATTTCAAAAAGAAACTAGTTGTCCATAATTTTACCGTGTATAATTTGATATCGAAAGATGCTTACTGCTTCCTGTGGCATGAAGCTAAAGGGAAAGTCACTTCAAATGCATTTGCATCCATTTTGTACAATTTCATAGGCTGTAATTTGTCAGAAGGTGAAGAAATCATTTTATATAGTGATGGATGCACTGCCCAAAATAGAAACGCTACTTTGTCAAACGCACTTCTGCATCTATCAATAAACAAAAGTATAATTATTACTCAGAAGTACTCGGAAAGTGGCCACACCCAGATGGAATGCGATAGCATACCCTCCACAATTGAACGAAAAATCCGAAATAAAGAAATCTATTCACCTGCCGGATACATTGCTGCTTGCAAATCGGCTCGTTTAAATCCACAGCCATATCAGGTTAAATACTTAAACCATAGAGAATTTAAGAGTTTTTCAGCACTAAAGTACCACTCTTCCATTCGCCCTGGCTATAAAACAGGAGATTCTACTGTTAATGATCTATGTGCCATACAATATAGACCTAATGGAAAACTATACTACAAATTAAATTTTGACGATGGCTGGATGGTATTAGAAAAGAGATCAAGCAGGAAAAGTCAAGAGATTGGTACTATAGTACCACTGTATCAAAATCAATTACCAATAAAAAAAAGTAAATATGACCAACTGCAACAATTGAAGCAAGTCATACCTGCAGACTACCATCTCTTTTACGACAACCTACCGTTTGAAGCCGACTAACCCATTTTTTAGTTTTAATAAATATTTGATGTATTATTCAATTAATATTACTTTTATTCTTTTCTTTTAATACAATATGTTTGATTTCTTTGTTTATCTACTTGTATTCCCAAAATGTAATAAACAAAACCTACTATGTCTCTAATATTACCTGTTTTTTTCTTCCAAAACCTACTATGTCTAGTTGAAAAACATTATATTGTGATTTAAAGCAAATATTAGTGTAAACGAGTCATAAGTGATCTAAAACTGACATTTTATAAATATGGGTTTATATTTCTGGAGTTTAATGCTATAAACATGTTTTTTGTGCCTCCTGTAAAATTAGGCTAAAATGACTTAGGAGGTTTTGAAAGTAAGCCGACGGTTTGCGTTTTAATTGCGTTTATTTTATTCAGTGGCGTAAATATTATGTATTATTTTCAACACCTCCATTTAGAAAAATAAAGATCAAACCTATATTCAAAAGTAGGACATTCAAATATTCAAATTAAAAAAATTCTAGCGTTTTCTGCTTAAGTGGGGCATATATCTCAACTTTACCCTATGTATATGGAAAAATGCCCTAAAATTCCGCTGCTGCCTGAACCCATAGTAACAAGATGGGGAACTTGGATCGAACCAGTAGGTAGTTATTTTCAATCAGGCTAATTCTACTGCTATAAAGGAGGTATTTTCTTTATACCGAAATTTTTGTAATACTGAATTTTTTTTCTGGTTATTTTTGTAGGTTGTTGACAGTTTCGACAGCACCGCTGCTGTAGCAATACAAAACGCACAAAATGCGTTTAATGACAGCAAAATTCAGAACGAAATAGCGTATATAACCACGCATTTTTCTGCACTTGTACAGACCATTAAATCTTTGGAAATACAAGGCGATACACTGACATCAAGTTGGGAAAGAATTGAAGATTTACGAAAAGCTCCTGCAGGTGCGCCAGGCCGTTGCAAAAAAAGCATTTACCAAATTAGAAACTGTACTGGCAAACAATCGTGGATTTTCAGTTCTTACCGAAATTGCTAGTTTAAACGGATCTACTTCCACAGGTAGCGAGATTTCTGTGGAGGACATACCAAAATATAAGTAGGTATATGCTCCAGTAACATCGTGTGACGTGGAACGATCTTTTTCAAAATACAAACATATTTTATCCGATAGAAGAGAAAATTTCACTCCTGAAAATCTCGAAAAGTATTTAATTTGTAATTTTAATAGAATTTAAAGTTAGTAAAATATTTAAAAATGTATCTGTTAGGCGTTTAAATAAGAAATACGTTTTTAAACGATTTCTTTAGTGCATATACAATGTGGGATTAAAGTATGGAAAATATTAATTAAAACCGAAACAACCCAGTTTTCGAACAAATTCTCGAACACGTCTATTTTATTTTATGAAAATGCACATTTTTCCATTAAATTATAATACCATGAGATCGAAAAAAAAATGATTCTGAGCAGGCCTTGACTAGTACAACACGATTGGCTACACTGGTTCTAGAATGCCTATGAATTATAATGTGACAGTGACATTTCAAATGTAAGTCAGTTTTGCAATCTTGTTTCCAGAATTATTTAAGTTTATCGTTGTAATACTAATGAAGGATCACATTTTGAACACCTACTCTAACATGTATTCATCTTAGTTTTCAGTTTGTTCCCTAAATATATACTGTTTTGTGTTTTAATTTGTTTGACATTTATTAACCTCTAACCTACTGCCACATTTTGAAATCAGTCTTGCCAATCGTGTTGTACTAGTCAAGGCCCGCTCAGAATCATCTTTTTCTCGATCTCATGGTATAATTAAATAATAAAATCGACGTGTCCGAGCATTATTTTCTTACTTGCCCAATAAAGATTTTATCGAATTTGTTCCAACCTTTACGTGCTCACTGTATAAATAAACTCTGTGCAATGTAACTTATTTAAACCTTCTTATCATTTGGTGGCTCTTTGTAAATTTTGAGATATTTTTTTAAGATTATTGGCTCAGTAGTCCAAAAAGGTTGCCGACCCCTGGTATATCCAATGATAAAAGTGCTTTGTATATTTGAAACATACAAATAAGTAGAGTTATTTGTACTCTTTAATTCAATTTTATATCTGTGGATATTATTCTTGTGCCCATAAAACAAGTCTCCTCTGCCCTGGATCCATTAAAGTGTCTAGAGAAGAACAAGTGACCGTCATCAAAGGGCATAACCGGCACGAGAATATTGTAAATCCGCAGAATGCGATAGACCAGTTCCGTGCTAGGCTGGTAGAACGGGTAATTGGCGAAAGGACGTCTCTAAGAGATATTTATGATGAGGAAGCGGCTCGGTGAGTACATTATATCTATACACTGTAGTTTGTACCGACTCTGTGGTGGAAATATGCTATGTACAATTGTACAGTGACAACTATTGAACTATTTCACCAATATCTAAATTCGTAAGTATTCATTATAAAATGTTACAAAGTGGGCGACCAATTGAACTTGTTTTCGCTTGCATTTTACGTACCTAGTATTCTATATGATTTCTTAAACATTTGTTAAAACACGATATTTTTTTTAATATATGTCTAGGTTTAAATATCTGTATATAATTAAATAAAATATTATTAACTTATTTATTTATACAGAGAGCTTACGGCGTCTTCTTTTTAACAAATGTACCTATTTGAAGAATCCTGTATTACCTAGTTTCTTAATTTGTAATACTATATAATTCTAAGCAGTTTTATTATAACTAAAAGGTTCCTAAAAATTCCTCCTATTACTAAAAAAAAATTCATAGCCATTTTAAAAATTTCCATATTTCTAAATATTTTCTGTTTATTATATAAACAATTCTTAAATTAATTTCTTTACACCAAAAGTATATATATTTGGAATTCAGTTATTTTCATATGATCGCGATACAATAAAAATACTCCCGCAATTTGTTCGACTGTTATCGCACAATATTTTATCGCCACGATTCTTGTATGAAAACGTCCTTTGGTTATAATTTTTGTTATAGACTTACGAGTATTACTTATTCACATTTTTTTTCAGAGCACCAGAGGCGGCTTTATGTTATAATTATCCGCGAGCGATGAGTGGCATGCGGTCAGCCCGCAGACGCCATAATCCGCCAATCCCGAATACATTAATAGATCTCGGCCTCCTCATGGATCCTCAATGGCGGGATAAATTTATTACAATAGTAGATGGTGTTCAGGAACCGTTCCTCAAGGAGGTAGTCAATGAGGAAGACGGACAGGCACTTGTTTTTGCCTCCCAAACCCTCATTGACCGGGTGGTTGGTGGAGTGGAGGAAGTACATGTAGATGGCACATTTAAGTGTATACCGGCAGCACCTCCTTCACACCAATTTCTTGTAATTATTATAATCCAAAACAAGGTAGGTGATTTTGTGTTCCTTTTTTGTATATATTTAAATTATAAATTTTCATTTCGATATATTTCAGACAATACCAATGACATATGTTCTGATGAGCAACCGAACTCGGGCGTTATATGAAGTGGATTTTAGAAGAATTTTGGTTTTGGCTCCCATTGGCTCCCACCCTACAACCACTGCTTACTATGTCGGATTTTGAGCGGGCATTAAAGGTAGCTCTATTAACCAGTTACCCTCAAGCCGAGGTTGTAGGGTGCTTCTTTCATTACGCAAGTATGAGTACATATCTTGTAGAAATATACGAATCAAACAATACATTATATATATATATATGTATCTATATACTACTTATACATATATTCTAGGCCATTTGGAAAATGGGCAAGATGCTGGGCCATATGCTCAATATGGCGGAAAATAAAAAAAAGCAATTAAGATGCTAATGACGTTACCACTGTTTCCAGCCGAACTGTTCCATCAAGGGTTGGATGAAATTCATGCCTGGTGCAACCAGGAACATATCAACTTAAATGATATGTATGGAAAGGTAATAATAATTTATAATTGAATTTTAAGGGTATAAAAAATAATCATTAAGATATATCTTTACGAAACAAATTTTATTAAAACTTTAATTACTTAATTTTTTGCAGATATTGGTTACGAACTGTTCGGCCGGAACACATTACTGTCTTTGGACTTCCGAGGCGTACGAATAATAATTCACAAGCATTTAATAAGGTATTGTTAAATAAACTTAAAGCACATCCCAACGTATTTATTTTCTTAGATCAGTAACCATAATATACCTACAAAATATTTCAATATTTCAATTCAATAGAATATTTGTTCTATTTTGAAAATGGCGATTAGACTAATTGACGACAGCGTGAAATTTTATTTCATGAGAATGTTTGTATAAACAAGCAATAGTTCATATAATTATAAGCAAAAATTCGGGACTATTCTGCAACTCAATCGTTAAATTCAGCAACTTGCTAACAAAATTGTCAAATAAAAATGGGTAGCAATGACGATTAAAAACCATGTGTCACTTTTGCATTTGTTTCTATTGTTAAAAAATATTAGCAAGGTTGCTAAAAATTTACTTACATCTCGAATAACTTTTTTTAATTGTAGACAAATTGGAAAAACGAAATGCCCGCGCCTTCCTGGAATATAGGCAAATACAGCAGGGCCTTTGGGTAGCCAGACCAATGGGAACAAATTATTTGGCCAAAGACGCCAGAATAAGAGATGCGCAGGTGGGTCTACAGAATGGGGACCATACAGTGTTCCATTTTCTGGAAATCGTGGCCCATTCGGCGAATGATTTACATCGAGTAAGTGATAATTACTCTATACTTATTATACAGTTTCTAATGTTGTTTAATTTTCAGGATAATGATCAAGGTTTAATAGATGATGACATGTAAGAGTACATTTAATGGTAAATAATAAATTGTTAATTTAATAAATGTACCTTATTTATAGATTATCGATGATGTTCCTGTGAACCTGGGTATTCCTGTACGCGACCCACTGCCTGTACTCGATCCTCTACCGGTGCTCGACCTACCGGTAGAGGACCGATGCCTGACCCTTTACCGATGCCTGGCCCTATACCGGTACCCGAAGCTCTGCCTGTTTTCGGCCCTCTGCCGAGAGATAGCTATCTCGGCACCAGTAGCTATACAACAGCCAGCCCCGGCACCTGAAATAGTGGGAATTTACACATTACAATATTTATATAAAAATTATATGTTTCTTATTATATGCGTAGTATGCATCGACGCTCGGCCAACCCATGCATGCGTTTCATGTGGCCGTTTATGTGCTTGCGAGCTATGTGCTATTGCACTAGAACATGCACTAGATATTGAGGATCACCGATGCCCTATTTGTCGGGTATTCTTTGAAAGAATTTATAGAATTTATTTTTAGTTTAGGAGTTTTAGGTTTTTATGCAATAATCTACCGATCCCTGTCGCTTTTTCAATATTATTTTCATTAGTTTAATAATACGTAATAAAAAATATTTAAAATTACTTCTAAAACTTTTCTTTTTAAGATTAAGATAAAAGTTCGCATTCGACTTTCGAGGCGTAACGTTGTGCTCCAAGTGCATGTGCGGTGATTATAATAATTATCGTGTGACCTACTGGTCAAGTGCTGATTCTATTTATATCGGTTGTAAGTAACAAACATGACTTACTATCATAATAAAATCACACCCATACCGCTACAAAATGTACAGCAATTTGCACCCATGCAAATTGATCAAAATCAACAAATGCAATATGCACAAAATTATTCGTATGCCCCAATAAGTAATCCACATTCGAACTATACAATAAATGAAATCCCACAAATACCTGCAACAAGCGCGACTCACCAAAATAATCCAGTTGCATATCAGCCTTCAACAACACAACTTTTATCGGACTGCGATTGGCAAATGGTTGAAAACAGAAAACGTGGACGTAAAGATAACAACGACAAATCACAAAAGCAATCTAAACAATCAGAATATTGGTTAAGTCCTACAAACCGATTCAAACCGTTAGAAGACAATAAAACAGGAGATAGCGAAAAACAAACTGAAGGCACAGTAGTGAAGGAGCCTCAGCCACCCCCAGTCTACATATCTGGAGTTAAAGCAATCGAACCACTAGTGCGACTACTAGAGTCCATAGCAAAAAACGACTACACTTTAAAAGTATTAAACAACGATGAAGTAAAAATCTTACCAAAAACTTACGAAAAATACACTGCTATAATCAAAGCTCTAGAGGAAAGAAAAACCGAAATCCACACCTACCCGCAAAAACAAGATCGAAGTTTTAGGGTAGTTTTAAAAAATATACACCCATCCGCAAACCTAAAAGAACTGAAAGATGAGCTAGAAACGCTTGGACATACGATCACTAATATTGCAGACATTAAACAAAGATCCACCAAAATCGCACTACCACTGTTCTTTGTAGAACTAAAACCGGCAGAAAACAACAAAGAAGTATACAACATAAACAGACTAGCACACTCGGTAGTGAAATTTGAACCACCAATAGTAAAGCGAGAATTACCCCAATGTGCGAAATGCCAAAAGTTCGGGCATACCAAAAATTTTTGCAACAGAAGCCCCCGTTGCGTTAAATGTACTGGCAGTCATCTAACTGCCCAATGTCAACGGAAAGAAAAAAACCCCGACGTTAAATGTGTGAATTGCAGTGGTAACCATCCTGCAAATTATAATGGCTGTCTTATCTACCAGGAACTATAAAACAAAATGTTCCCCCCATTAAGAAATAGACAATTTATAACTACTCGTCAATATACCAGGAACTATAAAACAAAATGTTCCCCCATTAAGAAATAGACAATTTATAACTACTCGTCAATATACAGCACCGCAAACACAGCCAAATATTAGTTATGCACAAATAGCAAACGGAAGAAACCAACGATACGACCTTAATACAACACCAGTCCAACTGACACCTACAAACGAAACAAGCGAGCTATCCGAACTTAAAGACATGCTAAAAGCCCTAATGCAACAAATGGGTAATATGATAACTCTTATGACTACCGTCGTTTCTAAACTAAATAATGGATCCGCACCTTAAATTAGCAATTTGGAACGCCAATGGATTAGCACAACATAAAGATGAGCTTACTATTTTTCTCTCAAACCACTGCATAGATATTATGTTAATATCGGAATCTCATTATACAAACCGAACTTACGAAAAAATTCCAAAGTACACGATATCGTCGTCGTAGAGACAAAACCTCGTATCTCAATTTTTTGGCGATTTTGAGTTAAGTGGATAATAAATTTCCATTTTGAAGCACGCACATAATGCAAAACCTTGTATCTGGATTGGACAAAGGGCGCAGGTGCAGCGAACAAGTGTGATATAATCGTATCTCCATGTGCTACTTGTTAATACGCTAAAACCTCGTATCTCAGTATCTCAGGTTGTTTGCGTCGCAGTAACAACTGAATGTGCAAAGTTTAGTGGGTTTTTGTTATAATTAAAGAAAACAAGTGAACTAGTGACATAGACCATCATAATAAATCATGGTATGTATTATTTTTTGGTTTAGGAATGTATTACTTTGTATTATTTTTCACTTTTGCTTTAAATAATGTGGGGTTATGAGGTTATGACATCTTTTTTTGTTAGTATTGGCGAAAAAATAAAGTTTAGATCACATAGTCTATTGTACATTCGTTGAATTTAAGATACATACTAGGTAAATTTCGAGAATCAGTTTAACTTTATTAGTTTGTTGAAAGATATGTTAGATACGAGTTTTTTCATTTTACAAATTGTAATACATTTGAATAAATAGCAGTACGGTACGAGGTTTTGTTACAATGTTTTGTTCTTTAGAGCTCCCGTTCTGCGACTATTTTAAGAATGGCATTACAAGAAGTCATAAACATGGATCTTCGTGGTACCGAAGTAAACTTGGAAATTAATATAGATCCGGTTATCAACACAATTCATCCATCTGCTGAAGTAGGAAGTGCCTCCAATGCAAACATTCCTAGTATTCCAGATAATTTGAATGAAGAAACCGGGTTAGAGAATCAGTTACAAGGACCTATAGCACCAAAAACCAATTCGGAAAACATTGTTTCTGCAGATGACGTATCGGTGGCCTTACAAAATGACAAAAACGGTAGCAGCTGTTTATCATCGGATTTAGAGGAGGAACCCGAGGAGCCGTTTGAAGACTCAGGTTCCAGTTACTGTCCAACAAGCGATTCTGAAAGTGCTATCAACAATGTACCTAAAAGACGCAAAAAATGCCAAACAATTACTACCAAAAAACCTGACAAGGACACGGATAAACGTCAACAAAAGGGAATAGGAGATCCAAGTACTTGGGCCAGAAATAAGGTAAAAAGGCTGAGAATGGAAGGGCAAGAATACAAAGGAAGCAACAGAGAAAAAATTGGAACGAAGTCGAAGACAGTAGTTGTAAAGGCTCTAGAAAAATGGGAGAGAGGTGCAATTCGAAAAAGTGTGCAGGTTCGGAAGATAAGAGACAGTGCAAAGAAATAACTGAAGACCAGAGGCAGAAACTTTTTAACTTATTTTGGTCGGAAATGGAGTGGAAACAAAGAAAAACTTTTGTAGCTGCGCTTGTAAATAAAGGACCAACGACTCACAAAACAACTAAAAACCAGTCTCGTCGAAAAATCTCCTTCTCTTACCACCTTAAGATAAATGATGTCCTATTGCCAGTCTGTAAAAAAATGTTCCTCTCGACACTGTCGTTAGGAGAATGGTCAGTGTTAAACTGGGTAAAACGCAGTCACAGCTCTGGCATCATTTCGGAAATGTCGTCTTTTCCTAACAAAAAAAGAGCAATAAACCAAGAGAAAAAGAAAGCAATCAAAACATTTCTCGACAGATTGCCCAAGTTACCCTCACACTATTGTCGATCGTCAACAAGTAAGTTGTATTTAGAAAATTTGTTTACCAGTTACAGTGAGGTTTACGAGTTATACCAAGAAGAGGTTGACAAAAAACTCGTTTGTTGTAAACCAGTTTTTGTGTCAGAAATGAGAACTCTGAATATCGACATTTTCCAACCTCGTAGAGATCAATGCGATCTGTGTTTTAGTTACAAACAAGGCAACGTGTCTAACGAGGAATACCAGCAACACATAATGCAAAAAGACAGGGCAAGACAGGAAAAAATTCTGGATAAAGAGAGGGCCTTAAAAGGTGAGGTATGTGCATACACGATGGATGTACAAGCAGTTCAGCTTGTTCCGTCTTTGCCAGCTGGAATGATATACTTTAAGCAAAAAATTAGCTTGCCATAATTTCAAGTTGTTTGCTACGTATGGCATGAAGGCGAGGGTGGTTTGGATGCAAATTGTTTTGCATCATGCCTAATTGATTATCTGGACACGCAGGTTAAATCAGAGGATAAAAACACGACCAAAATATTTTACAGCGATGGTTGCTGTGCCCAGAATAGAAATAGCTTGTTGTCCAATGCTTTACTACACTATTCGATCTCAAATAATGTCACAATTCTTCAGAAATACCTCGTAAAGGGCCATTCCCAGATGGAATGTGACAGCGTACATTCAACCATCGAGAGTGCAAAAAAAAGACAACAGATCCAAGCACCCTCAAATTACGTGCAAATTATTGAAAATGCAAGAAAGCGCCCAAAGGAACCTTATGTCGTAAAATATATCGATCACGACTTTTTTTCTCAAATTTGACGAGATTAAATACGTTTCTTCAATAAGACCAGGAATAAAAAAAGGTGACCCATGTGTCACAGATGTACGAGCACTAAAATACTTTACTGAAGGAATTCAGTATAAGTTAGATTTTGATCATGACTGGTCTTTTTTACCGAAGAGAATCAACCGGGCAGTTGGTTCCACACAAAAACTTTACACCGAACCACTCGCAATTAAAGGTGACAAGTACGATCATTTGCAAGCATTGAAACGGGTAATACATAATAGTTATTTATGTACCAAGGGCGTAAAGATGCTTTTATGGCTTGAGACGTGATTTTGAGCCCGAGACGCTAGTCGAGGGCTAAAGACACGTCGACCATTTGTTCTCCATCTGTATATTTTATTATTTTATTGACTTAAAAATATTATTCCAGAATTGGAAAAACAAGAAGTAGGGATATGTGAATATTATAAAAAGTTTAGGTGGTTGAAATCGTTTGATTTTTTGTCACTTTTCGTTTTCCTTTCCGGAGTAAAACAGTGTTTGGTAAAAGCTAGCATATCCTTGCTACTTCATAATTGTTTAAGATAAAGTGAAAACAGAACGTGCTGTATATCTAGGTGTATATAACAGTGAATTCGGGCTACGGACAAGGTAAGTCGTTTTTCGTTGTTTATTATTAAATTATGCTAGCACTTATAATATAGAATATAGACTAATACAATAACATAGTTAACAATGCAACTTTACGCGAGTTTTACTTCACACTGTTATAAATGCTGATACAAAATAACAATTTTTTTTATGAAAGATGTTTTCTCTAAATTATTAGGCAATATTTGATGCGAATTTTTTTTACAAAAATTAACTGTTCGTGAGTGCACTAGCAATTCCTATTTTTCTAGTTAGTTTTAAAACACATGCAAAGTTCCTATAGGTTATTACGAGAGACTGAACAATATGCACCAAACGATCAGAAAATATGTATGCAAATAGGCACTGAAAATTATTAAAATATTCACAATTATATGCAAAATTACATTGGCATTAATCAATGATTTCGCCCATTAAATAAACAAACAAACGAACATTATTTAATACATGCGAAATAAAAGTTCCTATTTGTTTATTTATCTTTTTTTTATTATAAACAAAAATTAAACATAATTTTTAGACATATGTATGTACGTATATTAATTGGTTTTAATAATGGCACGTAAAACTGTACAATATAGAAATAATTGCTACTTAATCATGAAATTACTGTATATTTTATATTCGGCCTGTGTAAAACGATAGACTTACATTTACTATCACACTATCGAATATTGCATATGTGTATCACTAAATAAATATATTTATGAAAATTTATATACTGGGTGATTCACGTAAAACGCGACGCGTCCCTAAAATCTCCAAGTGCAACCCAACAGGTGTTTTCATAGCTACTAGAAAAATTCGAAAATTAAAAACCAAAATCGGATCAAGTAGATATGTTCAGAAATACTTATTATTGTTTGCCTAACCATCGAAAGTGACAGGAATTTCCAGTAGTGAAAATAATTTTTCATTAAGATGATTTGTATACAGGGTGTATCAAAAATGGGGAATAAACTCTCTGGCACACTGTTTCGGGATACTCCCTGAGTACGGAAAAAATAATAAAATTTACTGAATATTTTTGAAAATATGGCGGTTTAAAGATCAATAAATCTGACAACGTTGTTTAATAAGTATAAGTAATAAACTGGTGTTTACCGTGTGTTTCCATGAATATAATGTTTTACTCAAATTAAATTTTACATCAAGTACCAAAAATTAAACGCTTTGTTGCCAAATGAAATTTTTAGTGTTTTGAACACATTTTAAAAATTACTGATTTTAAGATTTTTGGAAATTTTTGTAGTCAATGCAGCAAAAATTGCTGGAAATGTAGTTTTATATGTAATTTACTTGAAATGATTAATTGATTGTGGTTATAATTTTAAATATTAGCGTAATAAGATCCAAACTTTGGACTTGCATATTTTCAAAAATGTAAGGAAGGAATTTTTTATTACTTTTCTCGTACTCAAGGAGTATCCCGAAACAGCGTGCCAGATAGTTTATCCGCCATTTTTAATACACCCAGTATAAAATTAATATTTTTTGTATATTCTTATAATATTGTAATGTTTTATCGATATAACAGTTTATATCAGAGTTGTATAGTTTCCTTTATCTAAAATATTATGTTGGTAGATAATGAATATATCAAATCGTTGTTTATAAAACCTTTTTTCGAAAGCTGTTTGAATGGCATCTATTTAGTGTAATTTTTTTATTTTATAAAAGATTTTATGTTTCATTAGTCAAGAAATCCATAATTAGTCATTTGTGAAATTCAATTTATTTAACATTTATTGTTGCTGATAGTTATTTTTAAATTCATAGCCGACTTGATAATGAGACTATTTGTACACCTGTTGCAGCTATATGTATTAGGGCGGAACGAAAAAATCAATTTTGGACATGCGATTTCTAATAGTGATGAAAAGTTGCCATTTGGTATATTCATAAATTCTTCAAAATCTGAGGTTTCTAGCTTCAGTCTTTGAGGTGCCGCAAACATTTTGAAAATTTCAAAATTTTCGGAAAAATTAAATTTGAAATCTAATAGAGACGGAAGGTTGCCATTTTGTGTGCTTATCAACTGTGCAAAATTTGAAATCTCTAACTTTAGTCCTTTAGGTGCCGCAGGCCGCTTGAAAATTGAAAAAGTTTTCAATACCTATTGTTTCTCACAGTCGTGTAATTCAGAAAATTACTACGTATCCTGCTAAATATAGGAACTTGCTTAAGTCTGTAAAAGTTAGGAGAGGAACAGAAACATTCGAACAGAACTTGAACCTATTTAAAACCAAATCTAAAAAACTCTTTGATATTGCAACCTGTAAGTGCCACGATTTTTCTTTATGCAACTGTAATAAACCGTCTAAAGTACCAACAATTGAGCACGAATTTCCACAGAGAGAAAAATGGCCATAAGTTCCATCGATGTTTTAATGTCTAAAAGATTGAATTAAAGAGAGCAGAGGATGCAGAATGCTACAATGCCTTCACAATCAGAACATAGTTTTGTAGTAAACACTGGTGATAGCCGAATTGATTGCTATGAAGAGTTAGAATTAATCATACCTGCCCCAGTGTCGCCCGTTCCGTCAACTTCAAAAGAATCTACATCAGCAATTCCACAAATGCGATTGTATTTGCCATCTTTGGCTTTGGCCTGTGACAGAACAGGCGTTTCGGACAGAGTTGCAGCAAAGATACCAAGCGCAATACTAAAAGGCGTGGGTCTTATTACAGATGAAGATAATACTAAGGTAATAGATAGAATGAAAACTAGAAGAGAAAGGTTGAAGAATCGTGAAAAACTGCAGCGAAATTTGGAAGGTAATTTGGACCTCAAAGGATTATATTTCGATGATCGCAAGAATAAGACTACAATGCAAGAAAAGAAAGGGAGCAAATTTTATAGGGGAACAATAACATATTGTTTTGTTACAGCAACCAAGATCAAAATTCTTGGGTCATGTTACACCAAAGGCTGGCACTACTGTTGAAATAATGAAAAGTGTAACAAAGTACTTAACAGATAACAACGTCAATATTCAAAGTCTTGTTGTTGTTGGGTGTGAGGGTACAGCTACCAATACTAAATCTAAAGGAGGTGCTGTAAGATTGTTAGAAGAAAATCTTGAAAAACCATTGCAAAGGGCGATTTGTTTGTTTTATGGAAACGAACTTCCATTACGCGATTTGTTTTATCACCCAGATCGCAGAACATGAAGGCCAAATGCATTTTCGGGCACAATTTGCAATAATGTAAAGAAATGTGAAGAATTACCGATTGTGAAATTCCAGCCTATTAAAGGTAATTTGCCTACATTACATGTTTACAAAGACTTAAGTGCAGATCAGAAATATCTCTTAGAAATGTGTCAAGATATCTCCAGCGGATCGCTGCCTTTAGATAACTGCAGGAGATGAATTTGTCAGAACAAGGATCCAATCTTGTCAAGAGATATCATGTTTTGAAACCAAGAGAGACTTTAAGATTTGAAAGTTAGTTATATCTATCTATTTTTTGTTACATTGACCAATAATTTTAAGTTTGTTCATTTTTCCAAATAGGTACTTATATTAGCATGAAAAATATATAATATGTAACTAATTGTATTAAAATTTTCAAAACAAAAAACGCTTTTTATTCAATCACTTTTTCATACATATATTATTCAATTTCGATGTTCTGAAAAACCGCAGGCACTTTGCATTATATTTACTTCCATGCAAGCAAAAAGAAATCTTGAATATAAATCAAAGCAGTTGCGGCACCTCAAAAACTTTTTGTACAGAACTGGATTTTTTTATGCTTGATAAGTATATGAAAATAGAACGTTTTTTTGCTATTAGATTCATTTTTTGAAAAATGAAACTTTTTTTGATTTTTCTTTTTTTATAGTAACTGCGACCCCTCAAAATATTTTCGTACAGAGCCGAAGTTTTGCATAGTCAATAATCACCTCTAAAAGCAGCTTTTTATTGCTATTAGAAATACAAATTGAAAAAAAAATAAAAATTCTTCATTTTTCGTTCCACCCTAATATGTATACTAAAGTTTAGTTAAAAGCAAACAAAAAAGTCTTCTATAACCAATATTAACAAAACTATACTGCATTATAGGATAATTATTGTTATTTCATAGACAATGCCCCGTCAACCTAAAGTATCGCCCCAGCTGTTGTTGGAATTTTTAGTGGAAATTAAGGAAGATATTGTTGTTAACATCAATAAACCTACAGCTTCTGTATGGACAGATATAAGTGAAAGGTGTTTGGGAAAAATTTCTGCCAAGGCTGCATATACCTTTGTCAGAAATAATAAAGAAAACTGTTGGGCTAGTTTGAGCCCTGAAGAAATTCATTTAAATAGACGGGTACCTAATTTACAATGCGATTCGTCTACTAATTATTTTGATATTGAGAAGAACAAGAAGATTGTAAAAATTTTATTAAAGAATATCGAATGGAATTCGATTAAGCCTTTAGAAGGCACGCCAAACAATTTCAGGAAGGGTTGGATAGATGTATTTTGTGACGCATTATTAAAGCAAGATTACACATCTAATTGTTTATGGGCATTCAAAAATCATTTCGTATCAGTAATCGGAAACACCTATTTTAAATCTTTTGGAAAATGTACAGAATGCAATGCAAAATTTACAGCAATCAGTTACGATGGGCCCATAGACGACGAATTAAGCGTTACTTTTTATGTTAGTGAAATAAATTAAGAATTTCATGAAGGTAAACGACGACTTACTGGTCAAAACCGAAATCAAGTAGGTGCCATTTTAGCAGCTGGAAAATTGCCAATCAATTATCTTCGTGAGAAACTTATTGAAGAGCCCGATATAAATAATAAAGTAGCGAACATTAAAAGACATATACCAACTCTAAGCGTTCTAAGAAAATGTAAAGAAGAGGCATTGAAGAAAATGGCAACTTTTGAAACAGCGATAGATGCTGATAAAGATCCAGTTCAACACCTACTTACCTTAAAATACACACAGCCATTTATAAACGTGATTCACAATATATCTTTGGATAAATTTAATTTACATTATTGGTCTCCAGAACAACTACATATTTACAATACATATTATAAGTCGATGAGGTCATCTCTGCTTGCTATAGATGCAACAGACAGTTTAATACGCAAAATTTTAAGGCCATATGGAAACAAGTCTGCCCATATATTTTGATATAGTGGGGTGATATCTTTAAATTCGCAGCCTGGGCAAATTCCTGTCACATAAATGTTGTCGGAAGCACAAAATACTAATGCAATATCATTTTGGTTGAGATCATGGCTCAGAAGTGGTGCCTCCATTCCAAATATTGTGGTGTGTGACCATTCATGGGCATTGTTAGGAGCAATCTCTTGGGCGTTCAATGGCGTGCTACTACAATCATATATTCAGAAATGTTTTAATCTTCTGTGTGGATCAGATACGGTCCCACCAAATACATACATTCGTGCCGATTATTCACATACGATAAAGTTGATAACACAGTGGGAAAGCTTGCGAAAGAAACCTAGAAGATTAAGAGAATTTTATGTACGTGCCATGGCTTTATTAATTCAAACCACCGAATTTAAACATGCCGAAGCAATCATTCAGTCCTTGTTTATAGTAAGCAATAGCGAATTTACAGGATCTTTCAATGGACAAGTTACGCATGCAGAAATTCATAAACAAGAAATAACGAAATTAATATCAGGCTGTGATTTAGCTGTACCTGATGCGGACGATGAAGGTGTAGCTAATATTAACACAGAAAAAAGCAAAATAACTGACTACGATATTAACCAATATCCTACAGACTGGATAGACGATATTCTTAACTTAAGTTTACAGCAATCAAAAACGGTTACTGATGATGATAATTTTCATTACTGCCCAGAGTTTTCTAAAGATTTACAAAGGTTTCTAAAGACTTTTGTTATATGGTCAGCAGTAATGAATAAAATTTATGGTTGCAATAGACTTACAGAATCATCTAATATAGTTGAAAGTTATTTTAATGACCTCAAAAATCGCACCTTAAAGTCGTATCAGGTTCCGTTAAGAGTGGACAAATTCTTTGTTGTACATCACCAGGCAATTCAAGGGACGATTACGCTTGCGAAAATGCAGCAACAAGTTTCTATTAAGGAGCGTCATTTGAAAGCTGAATGTAAAATTAACAGCAAATTGCAAAAACTTTATATCTATAAATTTTAACTGATTTTAGATCTTACAAAAACAGGAATTTACCAGTCCACAGAACTTGTACATATCACTAGGCACTCAGAGCAAGGTAGGTGGTTGAATAGTATTTGGCGAATTACATTTTCTAGTGATCTAATTTTAATGTTTTTTTTCTAACACAAAAACTTTTACATAATTATTTAATTATTCGAAAAAAAAAATAACATCACATATGATTCCAGAACAAGCATTTCCGTCCGATTTGCAGAAGAAGCGAGTACAATAACATTTGCAGAGATATTAGAAAGCGAATTTGAAGGTCAGTCGAAATCTTTATCTAATTGCGTTTTTTACATTTTTAATTTGGTTTTTATTCACACAGAGCCTACAGAGCAGCCAGTTGAAATAGATAATACAGTTATGGAAGACACAACATTTCCTAAAAAGAGAGGTACCGAATATATGCTTACTTACAAATAATTATAACTAAATCTATCACTTAGTTTAAATAAGCTGATATAAAATTATATCATAATTTCTGACCCTTAATCCACTTGTTTTTCAGAATCCATTTTGCGAAAGGCTTATATTAAAAATGAATGTCGAAACGAATTAGAAGAACAAAATTCACAATAATTAGGAGAAGATAATTATCTTTATACTATTCAAACAAAAAATTTTGGTATTTTTTTAAGTTTTCCTTGAAACCTTGAATTATTTAACGCAAATCTGGTAGCTAAAAACAGTAAACTAATAACTTTGAAAAGAAAAGTTAGAAAGGTTGCTCTTATTTTTACTTACTCTGTTTTTAGATGAATGGTTCGAGAATTGGAAAGAATTAGGAAAAGACAACGCCAGAAAACGTAAGAGAACATCATTTTACGGAGCACCATGTCCTGAAATTCTTTACTTGCAAGAAGGACAGAAAATAAAGATTGGTGTGTTACTTAATGGTAACTTAATGCCTACAATTACTTTAAAGACCAAAAAATATATCTTTAAAAATACTTGCGCATTTGACTGTGTTGTACAATCACTTGCCTCAGCCTATTGTGATAGTATCCAATACAAACACTATATAGAAAATAATAAAAACAATTTCAGTTTATTAATTAGCAAGTTTTTGGAGACCGGACCAAAATTAAATATATATAAATTACGGGGAGAACTCTTGACGCAAGGACACTTTAAAGTTGCTCAGTTGGTTAACTTGGTATCTGTATATGATTGTCAGTGCAATGTTACCTACATAATAAATAAATATATTTCCTGTATATATCCAAGCGCCCTAGAGTGCCTAGAAACGTCACAGTGCAGCATGAGTTGTACTCGAGATATAAGGCAAAGATCTATTGATATGTTGCCTATAAGTATAGATCTAATTAAAAATCGTTCATTTCGTATGCTTTCAGAAGCGATTGAGCAGGGTTTTGTTCACAATAGCATTTGTTCAAGTTGCCAGAATAAAGTAGTATCTAATTTCTGAATAAACGACCATATTTTCCTAGGCACAAATGGTTGTGGTTCCTGCCAGTTAAGAGACATACCTTTCACCTTATCTGTAAAAGGCAAAAACTTCATTTTAAGAGCAGCTACACATTACATCAATTCCGAATCGTCAGAATTAAACACCATGGGGCATTATGTCGCATTTTGTCGACGTATAGATAGTATGTGGGAAAAATTTGATGATTTGGTAAAACAATACAGTAATATTAAATCAACTACTGAGGTACTACCACATATTCTAATGTACACTGTATAAAATCAATTTTATTTTTTATTTACCTCGGCCTTGCATTAACGATAAAATAAATTAAAAATTTTTATTTGTAGACGCATTTAAATATTTATAGCTACATTAAATATGTATTTTCTAAAGCATTGTTGTGGCGAGTTTGAGATTTGATATTTCTTTATTGAGATTTTCGAAAACGGCGAAGTTTAGCAATTTAATTTGATATACAAAACTATAAACATGAGTTTCTATGTGAGATGGTTATAACAACAGAACAAATTACCTTACTATATCTACGTAAGTGTCATGATGTGATGTGTTTAAACACAGGGTTGTTTCTATAACTTCACATAGAAACACATGTTTTATAGTTTAAGTATAAAATGTAGCCACATTATTTCAATGAAATATATTTTTATTAATGTTTCCATTAGCACTGATAGATCATCTGCAGAATACGACTTATTATTAAAAATTACATATTAAAAACGAAAAATGCGTTGGTCACAGTTATATTACTGTATTTGTATAATCTGTTTCAAAAATCTGCTTATTTTTACTATATTACAGAAAACTAAAGTATTACCAGAAAACTATTTAGGTTTCAGTTTAAAATTATATAACAATATGCAAATTGTTCATATCACATGTTTCATATCAGTAGTTTTGCAACTAAATATCTTATACAAGAACGAGCTACTTCAAAGATTGCTCATAATCACATTCATCCGAATGGATAGTGCTGGAATTGCCAGATGCTCCCCTATAATTTATATAGAATAAATGATATCACTTGGATATCTCATTTTTGAATTTACTTTGTAAATGATCCGTAGTATGCCAGTCTGTAGAGAATTGTTAGAGATTTTTTTTCGTTTATTATAACATAATTTGTTTAATTTTATTAGGTAAATATTGTTTATGCCATACATTATTGTGTAAATGATTATTTTTATAAATAAACAAAAAACCTGTTTCAATTTGTTTATTCTTTATTATCCATAAGTTTCTTAAGTAAACTGCTTAAAAAATATGTACATTCATAAGGTGTTTACAAGATTAAAGTTACCGGTTTAAGAAATTTTGTTAGTATTCCGTGGTGACGTGGTGTTAGTGTTAGAATGCCCTGCTTGAAAATTCAACAATTTTACCATTTCTGATAAATACACCGTTAAAAAAATTAAAGCATAAAGGTGAAAATGTACGTATGTAATGCGTAACTAGTAAGCCTATTTATTAATAACACTTTTATAATTTATACGCATAGCAAAGTGTTGTCCATTTGGCATAAAATTTTAATTATTCTTTGATCATTAAAAAGAGACGTAATAAAAATATTCAATTACAATTAACAGCATATTTAAACCCGAAACCGTAATGGTATGCTGTTGTTTTAACATAGAAATAAATATAAAACCGAATTTCACTGTTACTTGTATAGCTTGAAAGCCAACATTTTTTTGCGAAAATGTTATATTGCACTAACGTGCGATAACGGAGTACTAACCTCTTCAAAGGGTTTCCCTCGAATTTAAGAAAAAAACTTTGCTAGGTGCGAAGCTGGCAAAACAAATTGATACGCAATATCTAGAAGGCGAATAATTTTTCGCTAAAACTTTCTAGTGCACTAACGTGCACTAACGAAGCACTAACCACTTCAGAGGTTTTCCCTCGGATTTAAGAAAAACACTTTGCTAGGTGCGAAGCTAGCAAAAAAAATTGATACGTAATATCTCGAAGGCGAATAATTTTTCGCTAAAACTTTCTAGTGCACTGACGTGCACTAACGAAGCACTAACCACTTCAGAGGTTTTCCCTCGGATTTAAGAAAAACACTTTGCTAGGTGCGAAGCTGGCAAACAAAATTGATACGTAATATCTCGAAGGCGAATAATTTTTCGCGAAAACTTTATAGTGCACTAACGTGCACTAACAAAGCACTAACCACTTTAGGGGTTTTCCCTGGGATTTAAGAAAAACTCTTTGCTAGGTGCGAAGCTAGCAAAAAAATATTTTGCAATAATTACAAAATGCGCACTTTGCTGATGTTAATTTATATTGCACTAACGAGCACTAACGACGCACTAACGACGCACTAACGATATGCAAATTATAAAGGTTAGTGCTTTTATTAGTTTGCTAACTTCACGGAGCCCAACTATTGTTGAAATGTGTGGACGGCAGGAACTAGCGTTAAGGGGTACAAATTACGCTGGCCTCGTTGGGCTGGAGGAACCCACACATAATGATGGAAACTTTGGGGCCCGTTAAGATATATAGATACATATGTATATACTTGGACATTACCTAAGCATACTAAAGACAAAATTGTACGAAATCAAACTGATTTCATTCTAATCAACAGCAGATATACAGTGTGGTACAAAAGTATGGAACAAATTCAATATCTACTGAAATAATTGTTTTTTGGAAAAACGCTCGGACAGGTATAGCGATTTAAATTACGGTGCATATTTTAAGAGGAATCGAATTTTTTTTGCGACAGTCATTTTTCTACGGTGACGTTATCGCCCTTTTTTTTAAATAGGAACTTGCATATTTGATAATTGCAGTAGATAGTCCTTTTTTTTCTCTTTCTAACCGTGCAAAAGTTTTATACCCTCACATAAGATTTTTTTTGAGATATGGTCCTTCGAAAATGTCAAAATCGACTTTTTCGTAGAAGGTCGAAATTCGGATTAGGGGGTAATGAGACCCTCCTAATGACGTTTCCGTGGTCGGTTGTCCCTTAGCGTGCGTAATTTCGAAGATACGGCCGTTCCCACCTATCAAAAGTGGTGGGGGAAATTTTTTAAAACCCGTTTTTTCGTGTCCGGCGGGGTCGCTTTGGGGTACTAGACCCAGCTCACGTTCCGCATGGGTGGGATAACAATAGACACGTATACGAAAAATCGACCCTGCCATTCGGGCATTTCGAATCCAAAATGTTTCGGATAAAAAATTGTTCTCTCCTAAATCGACCCCTCTCTTTCCGAATACCCAAAGCGACCCCGCAGGACACGAAAAAACGGGTTTTAAAAAATTTCCCCCACCACTTTTGATAGGTGGGAACGGCCGTATCTTCGAAATTACGCACGCTAAGGGACAACCGACCACGGAAACGTCATTAGGAGGGTCTCATTACCCCCTAATCCGAATTTCAACCTTCTACGAAAAAGTCGATTTTGGCATTTTCGAAGGACCATATCTCAAAAAAAATCTTATGTGAGGGTATAAAACTTTGGCACGGTTAGAAAGAGAAAAAAAAGGACTATCTACTGCAATTGTCAAATATGCAAGTTCCTATTTAAAAAAAAGGGCGATAACATCACCGTAGAAAAATGACTGTCGCAAAAAAAATTCGATTCCTCTTAAAATATGCACCGTAATTTAAATCGCTATACCTGTCCGAGCGTTTTTCCAAAAAACAATTATTTCAGTAGATATTGAATTTGTTCCATACTTTTGTACCACACTGTACATATAAATGCAAACCAAACAAAATACTAATAAAAAGTTGCGAATGGCAGGTGAAAAGTACTACGGCTGCAGAAAACCATCTGGTCAGAGAAATACCTTCGATGATACCGAAAGGACACAAAGAAAGCTTAAACAAAATTAATTAAATTATAGGTAGCTACAAGTAGAAATAATGTCGTCTAGTGCTGCAATAGCTATTTATGCAACGAGTTGCAAAATGATGGACTTTTTATCACCAGGCGTGAAATTGTTCGTCGAGGCGAAGCCGAGATGAACAACACGCCATGTGATAAAAAGACATGTTTTGCAACGTGTTTCATACAAGATTTTATCCAATTCAGATAACAAAATGTAAATGCCACATCTTCTTAAAAAAGGAGTTGGGTCATCGTGATAAAATGGGAGTGATAAAATGGGAGCATATTTTGTAACTAGTTACAAAATGAAACACTTTTCGCAACTCAAATCATCTTTTTGTAACTAGTTACAAAATGGGAGCATATTTTGTAACTAGTTACAAAATGAACCACTTTTCACAACTAAAATCAATGTCGAAATGTTGACATTTCGTAACTGAATTGGATAAAAATCGTTAGTCTGGCATTAACTGAAAATAAGGAAGAAAGATTTGATTAAAATATTACTTTAAGACACCCACTGCACGGTGCGACTTTTCTTGACGAAGCTTTAAGCCAACAAAACACTGAACACATTATTTACGAAGCAGAGATATTATTTGAGGAAGACATACCTTTTAATGAAATAAACATATTAAATAATAATCCGGTCATAAATCAAGTCGGAAATACACAAGCACGAATAGAATTTGAAAACACTAATACAAATAATAGTGATATTGAGAACCATCCCGGAAATAACAATTTTCTAGAAATTGATCAAGGCGTTAAAGACTGAATACCAGTTCATTTTTCGCTATAAAAGTGCATTCTGCGAACGTTTTTTAGTGGAAGGTCAGCCTAACCTTTTAGCAACTGAATTAACTGACGTTGTTTTAATTTACGGTAAAGCTCTTCAGAATGCAGCAGCAGCTCGTCACTTGTACGCCAAAAGATTTCCGGATCGTTGGTTACCCTCTGAAAGACAGTTTGTTGCCGTTGTACAACGTGCCCGTGAAAGTGGTTCTTTGTTACAGTTAACACGTGGGCGGGGATTTTGAATAAGGAAATAATTATTGGACCATACGTTTTCGCAACTCGTTTAGATGGTGCAACGTATCTCGCCTTTTTACAGAATGAATTGATCGATTTGCTGGACGATCTCGATTTAGCAACACAGCAACAAATGTGGTTTTTACATGATGGTGCTCCACTCCAGTTTCATCGAGAAGTACGGACTTTTTTAAACAGCATGTTTCCTAATAGTTGCATAGGTCATGGTTGCGCTACTACTTGGCCCCCACGTAGCCCTTATTTAACACCGATGGATTTTTTCTTATGGGGTATGGGAAATGTGCCCGAGTTGGCATACCGCCTGAGATGGCACAGCGCAACAAATTTCTATTAATACCATTTTAGTCCCGCCTTTAAATATTGCAGTGTGTAGTTCTAGTGGTGCAAGGTTGTGTCTGTAAAGTTTGTTATTGTTAATCAGAATTATACCGTTTAAATTCGAATTTTGTGATTTTCTAAACAATTTATATCATGTCTATGTTTACATTTGTTTTATTATATGTTACCACCCGTTGAAGATATAAGCATAACCTAACTTTTCCACGCCAGAAGTGCACATAAAAAGTTGCAATAGGCTCGATTTTTAAATTACAAGTACACCTTCGGTGCAAGATGGCATATTAACCGCCAGGGCTAGTTGGCATACTATGCCAACTAGCCCTGAAGCATCTTACGTATTAAAAACTTATGCTTCAGAGCTTTAAATAAACGTTGTATTTTATAGATAAAAATGATAAAAAAATACAAAAGAGCCAGTCACAGGCATACCTGGCATGAAAAAAGCATGAAAGCTGCAATAGATGCTATTCAAGCAAAAGAAATGGGATGGCTGAAACCCTCCAAAACCTTTGGTGTTCCATTTGGTACACTGAGACGTCGTGTCGATGCCAAGGAGGAAATAAATTTAGTGTGGGTTCGAAAAAGGGATACTTAGGAGGAAAAAGAACAACATTTTTACCTGAAATCGAAAGAGAGATAGTAATACATATTAAAAGCCTCGAAGGTCGTTTCTTTGGCATGACAACGGTCGATGTCAGAAAGTTAGCGTATCAACTAGCAGTAAGGAACAAAATTCCGCATGCGTTTAATACAGAAAAAGAGATGGCCGGGTGGGATTGGCTTTACTACTTTACTACTCGAAATCCTGATATATCTCTGAGGTTGCCTGAAGCAACATCTGCAGCAAGAGCCCGTGCTTTTAACAAACCTCAAATTCAAAATTTTTTTATACTTCTAGAAGATGCCACGAAAGCCGTCAACTTTAATTGCACCAAGATATGGAACATGGGTGAGAGTGGTAAATGAACCGTGCCATCAAAAAATTCCAAAATTTTTGCTAGCAAAGGCAGGAGCAGGTAGGAATACTCACAAGTGCAGAGCGGGATCAACACATAAAAGTTATATGTTGTATGAATGCTTCTGGTTCAGAAATATTTATAAAATGGCTGCAGCATTTTGTTAAAAATGTAAAACCAACAAAAGATGAAAAAGTTTGATTACTTTTGGACGGACATGGTAGTCATGGAAGTTTGGAAGGCCAGATTTATGCAATAGAACACGAAGTAATTTTATTCTGACTTCCGCCATATTGTTCTCACCGGATTCAGCCACTTTGTTTAGACCTTTATCGTCCTATTATAATCAAGAACTGACTAAATGGTTAAAGAGTCACCCAGAAAGGGTCATCACCCCATTTCAAATAGGCGAAATATTTAAACCTGCCTACCAGAAGGCTGCTACAATTACAATAGCTGAAAAAGGATATTCCTCAACAGGTATTTATCCACATAATCCTGATGTATTTCCTGGGTGGATGTTTCTCCCAACAGATGCTGAAGTAGCTACATCTTCCTTTCAAAATTCTAATCCGGGACCATCAACACGTGTTACTGTATTTGAAAATCCTAATCCACGTCCATCAACTAGTGCTATAGGAGTTGAAATTCCTGTTCCGGTCCCATCCAGCAGTATAACCGGTGTAAGGGAGGTCATTTCTAAGCACTCCAGTAGCCTAAATGTCACTCCTGAAAATATCTCACCTTTGCCTGTCGCGAAAGCACAAAATCGAACGACATGTAAAAGAAAGAATTTAGGAAAATTTGGAGTACTCAACACAACTCCGGAGATAGCAGAATTAAAGAAGTTGCACGTCGAAAAAGATGCTGACAAAATACGGAAAGCTGCCAGAGCTGCAAAGAGGAGGTTGCAAATTCCAGTAGCAAAAGAAGATGAAGAGGAGGAGGAAGTTACTGGCAATGGAGATGTATCATGCATTTACTGCAATGATTTATATTCCAATTCCCGTGCAAGAGAAACATGGGTCTGCTGTCAGTCGTGCTAAAAGTGGTCTCATACAGAATGTGCTTCAATAAAACGGTCTGCTAAAAACTTTGTTTGTGAGTTGTGTTTGTAACTAATTAAGTTTATGTTGATAAATGGAGTTATTTTTTTAAATTACAAATGTATAACTAGAAAATAATACTTATGATTAAATTTCCTTAAGTTTGAAGGTATATTATTTTACATTAACGCCAAAAAAAGTTACTTTTAGTCAATATTAAGAATGTATTCCATCTCAGCCTGTACATTCAGGGTAAGATGGCACAGGGAAGCTTTTTTACTGAGTGATACAAAAGTTGAATTTTTGGAAATTTTATTGAAACATAAATAGTTAGAAAGCGGTTTGAACAATACCATCTTATATTTATTTTTACTCCAGGTTCGATTAAAAAAAATGATTTGGATAAAAAAAAAGGATGCCAACTCAGGCACATTTCCCCTACTATTAAACAGCGTGTCTACAATTCAGAAATTGATTCTGTGGATGAACTTCGTAATCATATTCAAGCGACCGAAGAAGAAATTCGCGAGCAACCTGAAACTTTTGCCCAGGTACGAAATTCTTGGCTTCGTCGTGCTCAGGTAGAAGTTAATGGAAGAACATTTAAACATCTTGTGTAAGTCCTATTTCTCTTTACTAACAAAATTTTTTTCTAATATCACTTTTTAAACATGGCAGTAAAGCCGGATCCCTAATTGAGGCGTACGCGTAGGCGTAAAACTGTACGGATCCGCATGACTGACCCGAGCGATCCGAATTTAAAGCATTTTAACGGTAACATACGTAAACATTATTGATGTTTGATGTCAACAAACTGACTTAACCTAACAAAATATCATTTTTATATTTTTAATTAATAATAATGAAATCTGCACATGCCTTAACTGTTCATATGCAGCAAGTGAGAGGCAAAAAATTATTATTACTGTACCTACATCCAAGGTATAAAAAAACTAAGAATTTCGTAGATAGAAAGGGTCTGCGTTCTCTATTCTCTGTGGAAAATAGAAACCAGTATGGGTTTTATACGCAGTTATTTTTAACAATAAAAACAACAGATCCTGCCAAATTTTTTAATTTTGTGCGAATGACCACAACAATACGATAGTTTATTAAATTTAATTGAAAATGATATAACGAAAGTTTACTATCGTCGACAACCACTTCCACCTTCATTAAAATTATCATTAACTGTAAGGTAAGCAGCAATGAGAATAAATAAATTCTATTGTTAACACACTGGTGTATGATTTTTTGAATTACGTATTAATAGTATTTCTTTACTTGCAGATATTTGGCGAGTGGAGACAGCATGGTGTCTTTAAGCTATGCTTATCGTGTAGGAAAAACAACTGTACCTGAAATAATATTTGAAGTTTGTGGGGCAGTATGGAACACTTTAAATAAAACGGTTTTATTGAAACCCAACGAAACAACTTGGACAAATATAACGAGTGATTTTTACTCCAAATGGAATTTTCCTAATTGTCTTGGCGCTCTTGATGGTAAACACATCGTTATACAGGTATTTTCAAGTTAATTAATTTGCATTCAGGAATATAAACCAAATTTACATTTTGTTACAGGCTGTTCCAAATTCTGGATCATCCTATAAAGGCTCACATAGCATAGTTCTGATTGCAATGTGTGATGGTAATTATTTATTTACCTTAGTTGATATTGCCGCACAAGGGCGTCTGAGTGATATGGGCATTTTTAAAAATTTCAATAGTGGAAAAGCTTTTGAAAACAAGGCAATAAATGCGCCAAGAGCAGAAAAAACATCAAAGCAACATGATGCATTAGCCTTTGTTGTAGTTGCCGATGAAGCTTTTGCCTTAACAAATTATATGTTAAGACCATATCGAAGACAAAATTTAAACACATCAAAACGAGTTGTTAATTATCGTTAGAGCAGAGCTCGAAGAATAATCGAGAATAGGTTTGGAATTTTTACATCACGTTGGAAGATTTTTAGAAAACCAATTATTGCGTCCTTAGAAACTACAGAACGCATTGTTCAAGCATGGGTGTCTCCATAATTTTGTTATGATGGATGAAACACTGACAGGAATACGTAATTACCTTACATCTACAATAATAGATCATGAAGAATCAAAAGGGGTTGTACATGGATCATGGCGACATAACAGTGAAAATGGTGGTGCATTTCAGAACCTTCACAGAGTAGGCAGTAATATGTATAAAAAGCATGCTGCACTAATGAGAAATGAATTTCCTCAATACTTTATGGAAGAAGGTGCTGTTCGATGGCAATGAGAAAGCGCAGATGTTCAATAAATTTAGGTAAAAGTTTTTTGTATTCGTTTTGTCAACCACATGACTATAAAGAAGAATCAATGCAAAGGGATGTTACCCTACTTGGGCTTCACCCTCGTAGCCTGTCATCCCTGCGTTAATAAAATCTATCATAACTCACTAGTACCACAAATAATTATGAATGTTACTAAATGTACAAAACCTGTAAATATTAATAACATTTTATAGTATCTTTGAGACTGACAAAGAATTGTAAAAAGTAATACCAGTTTTACAGGTGAAAATTATTGAAAAAATCTTATAATTTATTATTTATTAATTAATTATTATTATTATTGGTATTCTGCTTCAAATAATAAATTGAGAATTTTTATTTCCGTTTCTACCCGTTTTCGTTGGTCCAGCCTTTTTAAACTTGCAACAATTCTGGTGCAAAACCCATCTACTTCATCGGTAACAATAGTTGGCATTTGGATTGGTCTGGCCAATTCTGTTAAAATGGCTTGTACGGAACCCTTTTTCCTTTCTAAAATATAAAATACAATAAGGATAAAAATTATAAATACATCACTAATAATGTTCTCACTTTTAGGAAGGCCACTTTCGGAAGACGTTGAAGATTATGTAAGATTTGAATCCTGTGGGGAAAGCATGGGAGGGGCTACATTGGAGGTAGTTCTGTAAAATTAATTGTAAATAACAACTAGTGGCTTTTTGTTGTAGTGTTGATGTACTCATCATAAAATTATAAATATCAGTTTTAAATGTTTTTGTTTATTTTGAATATCCGTGCCTAATCACTGATAATAAATAGGTAGACATAAATAATTATTATTGCAGTTTTCCAAAGCACACTGCGTGGTAACAAACCTAAACGTAGGTGAGGTTTGTTACCTAAAAGCAGGTTAAGACAATTTTAAAACAGCGTGTACTCATAAGCGAGGTTCTTATGACTGCAAAAATTATTCAAAGGAAGATGTAAAGTTTTGTCGAAATAACTTTTTTAAAGATAAAGAAAAATCAAAACAAGATATGAAAATTTCTCATTAGCTCATTGATGATGCACCTAAAGGAAGAAGACCACGCAAAGATAATATTAAATCACGTCATAATTACACTGTAAAATACAAGGTAATTACGATAAATGTCAAAGATTAGCGATAATTTACCCTTATTTTTTTTTCAGATGTGGTCATCCACAAGAGAGGGATATTAAAAATGTATGTCAAAAACTTTTTCGTGCTATTTTTAGTATTACCCGAAGAATGATTAACACAGTGATCAAAAGAATAAAAGATGGTGCGAATTTCAATGAGGGCCGTGTTGGCGATAGACGCTCGGTCAAGAATAAGCAAAAAACTGAAAAAGTTTAAACATTTCATACACCAACTGTGGAGCTTTTTTCCAAAACGCAACTTGTCCATTTTTTGCAATTTGAGTTATAGATGGCGTTATATACTACTTTAAGCACGACCAACTGCATCTATATACTCCGTATATACGGCCAGTCCACTCTGCCTAAAAATAGGTTTTGAGACAGTAGGCCATAAAGGCCGGATAGTGGTGTCATCTATTAAATAAACTATAACCAATTCGGAAGATACTTGTAAATTGTCAAATGTCAGCAATTTGTCAAATCGATTTAAATTATTTGGTCGATATTTATTTCTTACAAAGAACAAAGTAATTAATTAAAGCAATTGTTCGAATCTGGCGTTTGTATAAAAATAAAAATCCACCATTTTTCGAAGTTCATGTAAAACTAAATTGTCAAAGCACAAAGCACAACAATTATTATAATACTGTTAACCGCTATTATTACATTCTTCAGCTATCCCAAGAGTCACTGATTAACGAACTAGTTAAAAATAAAAAATAGCACAAAAATAGGACTAAAAATGAACAATAGAAAATCCTGTTTACTTATTAACAGATGTGAACGCAACATCTATGCTCATGGAGAAGAAATTCAATACAAAGGTAAAGCTAAATGCTTAGGCCAAATTATTTTATTCTCAGAAAACCGAAACAATATAGTACAAGAAAGAATACATAGCTAGTGGATGGAATAAGTTTTGGCAGCTCGAAAAGATCTGAAATGAAACAACTAACTAAAAACTTAAGAAAAAGTAATATATTACCGGCAATGACATAAATATGCAGCATAAACGTGGAGTCTAATAAAAAGCAACAGCAAAAAACTAGTGACACATCATAATTATGCTAAAAAAAAATTCTCAAGATCAGAAGACAGAGCAAGAAATGAAGATCTTCCATAAAAATTAATAACTACCTAGGTACCGCTATTAGCAAACTGAAATGGAAATGGCGAGAGCACATAATAAGGAATATCGCGCATTATGGGCAAGTAGAACTACAAAATGATATGGTATCCATCTCTATACGGGAGAATAAGCGACCGCCCAAGAACAAGATGGAAGGAAGATTTCATAAGATTCTTGGGCTGCAACTGGGAAAATATAGCACAACATGCAGTGGAAACGCCATGAAGAGGCATTTGCCTGCGAGCGGGATTAACTACATTATTATCAAATATTAAATAAATAAATAAATAAAAATTCAACTACCTAATAAATTTAATATTCTTTTGAATTGTTGCACTCTATAAAAGTATTAATTGTGTGCTTCAAAACATTAAAACTTTTTGAACAAAGATCTACTTTCACAATGTTTTTTAATAAATTGGTTGACAACTAGTTGACATTTGTAATACACTGTTGACAGTTATAATAGTAACAACAACTTCCTAAAGGGAGCATTAGTTTCTGGTCCTGTCAAAAAATTTGTAAAACGCGAAGTGGAGCGGCCTTATAGGGACGAAGTCTCTATTGATACAGTTGGCCTTGCTTTAAGAGGCGAATCGACACATAAATCATATTTTGTTCACACTGCAACAAATCCCATACAAAACTGCAGTAGAATATGGACCCCCACTAACAAAACGCAACAAGTCCACAAAGTTTTGTTTTCAAACTGAATCAAGTCCACTTTGTCAATTATTTTCAAGTAGGGGAGAAGGGAGTAGATTCGCCAGGGGTCTACATTCGACCACTTACAAATTTCAATAGATTATTTGAATTTGCCGCATAAAATTCGTGTTACAGTATTGCCAACATTGCTTAGAACTTGTTTTGATGTGTGAAAGTGAAATTTAGCCAAACAGTTTTCTTATCAAATAATCTTAAAATTTTCCAGTGTTTAAGGTAGGTTTTTTTCAATTTTTATTCTTGAAACTTAGTGTTATGTTCTAGTTTAACCAAACTCGTATATATTATTTTGTGGCAATTAGTATCTTAAAAAACAAGTGCGCCATGCAAATATAACCTCACAATTCAGTGCAAAATTTATTTTGGTTTGAAAACAGAAAGCATCATATGGGGTAGATTCGACCATTCATTCAGGGGTACATCCATCCATGGTTGAATGTACCCCACAAAAGTGTATAAGTATTAAATTCTTTTATAATTATTTTTATAGATGCCTCGAAAATACATCCCTAAGACTAATAGAAGAGACATAAATGAAAATGATGTAAAACAGGCAGTTATCGATGTATTAAAGAAAACTAGATCCGAAAGAAATGCTGCAGAATTTCACGGAATTAAAAGATCTGTACTTAAATCTAGGATAAAGACAATGCTAAAAACAAACACTGTGGAAGAACTACTCCCTCACTTTGATGATTCTGGAAATGAATCTACAGATGAATTACAATTCTCCAGCAAATATACCGTAAAGCAAGTGTTTACATATGCAGAAGAAGCCGAACTTGTTAAATATATTAAGAAGTCGTCTGATATCCACTATGGATTAACATACAGACAAATTCGAATATTGGCGTATGACTATGTCCAGATACTTCCTAATAGGAAGTACCCTGAGCAATGGAAGGACAATAAAGTTGCAGGCCTAGACTGGTTGAAGAGTTTCATTGGACGGCATCCTGAATTATCTTTAAGGAAACCTGAAAGTACCAGCATGGCACGGACTACAGGCTTCAACAAACACCGGGTGGGGGAATTTTTTAACAATTATGAAACAATTATGAAGAAATATAGCTTCACTCCAAACAATATATATAATATTGACGAAACTGGTGTTACAACAGTAATGAAAGGTGTAAAAATAGTTGCATCCACTGGTACAAAACAAGTTGGACAGATTTCGTCAGCAGAGCGAGGAGAACTTGTGACATTTGTGGGAATAGTGAATGCTGTTGGTGGTACAGTCCCGCCTGTCTACATTTATCCAAGGATAAGAAAGCCAAGCGATTATTTAATCGACGCGCCGATTGGTAGCGTAGCATTAGGCAATAAGTCTGGATGGATGACGACCCAGCTTTTTCATGAAGTGCTTAAACATATTGTCTCGTTTACTAATTGTTCTCTGGCAAACAAAATATTGATACTACTTGACAACCATGAGTCTCATGCAAGTGTCGAAATCATAGACTATTGTCGTACTAATGGGATAGTGCTTTTGTCATTTCCGCCCCATACTTCCCACAGGCTGCAACCCTTAGATGTTGAAATCTTCGGGCCTTTTAAGGGCAAGTGTGCTATAGCATTTAATGACTTTATGTTGAGTAACCCAGGGAAAACAATTTCCATAAAGAATATAGCACAATTAACAAATATTGCATTTCTGGCAGCATTTACCCCAAGTAACATAATTAGTTCTTTCAAAAAGCCAGGAATATGGCCTTTAAACAGGCTAGTGTTTACAGAAGCAGATTTTGAATCTTGTTATGTAATGGACAGGCCACCGATGCCGGAACATGAGGATACAGATCTTGAAATCGGGCAGTCTACTATTTCAGACAATGAAACTCTTTCGCTTCCATCTACTTCAACTTCTACGAATTTAAACTTTGTCGATACAAATTCCATTCCATCTTCGTTACACCAGAATGTAGAATTAACAAAAACAAGCATTCTTTCTCCTGAACTTGTCCGACCTTACGCTAAAGCACCCATCAAAAATAATACAACCTCTCGCCGCCAAGGGAAATCAAGAATATACACAAGCACCCCAGAAAAAGATAGGCTAGTTAGTTTGGAAAAGGAAAAAACACTTAAGAAGGAACGGATAGAAGCTACAAAGAAAAGGAAGATAATGAAGTCGCTTTTTACACCACCAAAGAAAGCACCACCAAAAAAATTGAACAGAGAACAATCAAGTTCGAGTGAATTCGATGTCTCTGTAAAAATTAATGATGGATCAAGTGAAGACAGCGAACCTGATGAAATTCCAGTTTTATCGGTGAATGATGAAATTACAGTGGGAGATTTCATAGTTGTAAGGTTTGCCACAAAGTCAACTGCCGTTCATTACATAGGGGAAGTAACAAACGTTTTGGATGAAGATAATTATGAAGTGAACTTCCTAAGAAGACGAGGCAACAGCTCAACTTTTTCGTTCCCACAAATTGTAGACGTGTCTTCAGTTGAGAGATCAGACATTTTAGCAAAATTACCTAAACCTAGTAATTCTGCAAAAACCGCAAGAACATCCAGTTTATTTAAATTTGATTATAAATTTGATGGTGTTAATTTTAAATGATGTATTTTTGGTTTGTAAGAGCTAATATTTTTTTACTTTTGTATTTTTTTTAATAAATTTGTTAAGTACTTACCACTAGGTATTTAAATTCTTATTTTTTAAACGTTGGTTAAATGTACCCCACAGGCCGGTTGAATGTACCCCACAGGTGGGGTACATTAACCCGTTTGTAAAGTTTTCTTCAATATATTTTTACATTATCCCATCACTATTTACATACGGATCTATGGTTTCAAAATGCAGGCAACCAAGTTAACTTCATGTTGTAGAGTATAGAATTGAAAAAAGTAGCACGGTCTGTTTGTGTTTCTATAATTTTACAAATTCGGTTGAAAGTACCCCCCTTTCCCCTACGCGTGATTCTTTGCTGTCAAATATTGGCGACACTGTGAAAAGTTGTAATTTGTTTTGTTGAAAATGGACTTAGGCAGTGTCGAGGGGAATAGCAGAGGCAGTAGGCAGTACAAAAGAAACAGTCGAAGAAATCTGAAAAAAGGACAATTAAACATTATTGAGGTTAAGTGCAAATATTTTGCTTTAGGTATGCTGCTAAAGATGTTGTACTTGCCAACTGGAATATCCCATGCAATCACAAAGTTAATAACAAATTTATATGTAAAGACACTGTTGAAACTTTAGTATACGTTAAAAAGTGTCTTTATAAAGATAGCAACAGAAATAATCAAGACGCTCGAATTGCGAACCTAATTCAGTTACACAATCCTAAAAGGCACAGAGAAAGGGATCAGGTACAATCTCATAAGCCACATGAGTTCCAAATAAAGTACGCAATTCGTAAAGAACGTGATGTATAGGTACCCAGTTTGTAGAGAAAGTACTTCCTTTTCGAGATACAGGGTGTCCAAAAAATAAGTTTTTTTAAATATCTCGAACACGATTTAAGATATTAAATTGAGCTTTGCTATCCACTATACTGGCATGAAGAGACTCTTTTTTGATACAACTAGTTTTGACAATTCCAGCAGTGGCGTGCGTGACAGCAAAAAAAATAATTCCGACGAGAAAAATAGTACGCCACTGTTTTTTTTATAAAAATAGGTATTTGCTTCTTAACCCTTCGTTTCATTTTGTTGCAAATTTACAACCAAGCTTTTAGAACTGCTGTAATTATGTATTAGTTGTGTTTAGTGCCGATTACCATGCTGTTGCATATTTGCTACACAGTTAGCTTTGTATTCATTGTAAAAAATATTCGATCAGAGATGGCGCGTGTGTTTTATTTCAAGTCCGTTTGTGCAACTTGCTGTCAACAGCTGCAGTACTTGAATTGTTTTGTGACTAAAAAGTGATAAAAAGTGTTTATAAAAATATACCTGAAGCTGCTTTACTATAAAGGTATGTAGGAGTGATGTATTGCACCAGTTTTGTAAAACTCAATTATTATGGGTTAGAATAAAGTGTTTATTAGCTATGTATCAAATTTGCAACACTATGAAACTTTCGTGTAGCTTTGTTACTTTTCTTCAGATATGTCTTATCGTAAAAAGGTGGCGAAGAAACTTTTTTGGAGAATTTTGATGAAAGTGAAGATGATCTGGATTTTTCAGACACAGACTCTATCGTTGACCCTGAATATATCCCGGAAGACGAGGAAAGATCTGATTTGGAAGAAGATGATATTCAGCATGTAACTGCGGATTCCACTTTACACAGTGATATTCAAATACCTGAAACTACAAATTCTGAACTTTCTGAAGATGCTGCACAATCACTTCCACCTGCTCCTAGCGCTTCAAAAAATAAGAAGGGCCCTGAAAACATTGTGTGGCGTAAGAAAAACCTAAAAAGTGATGCCGACGCCTTGAAATTCAAAGGCAGTTCAGAACTTCCCAAAATCATCTTGGATTTGGAAACACCTTACGAGTTTTTCAAATATTTTTTCACCGATTCTCGTGTACAGAAGATCTTCGAAGAAACTAATTTGTACAGAAAAATCCCAATAGGCCTGCTAGTAAAAATGGAAATGATATTCAAAAATTTTTGGGAATATGTATCTATATGTCTGTGTCTTCACTCCCTAGAACACGTTGTTATTGGAGACAAGACATTGGAATTCAGAATATAAGAAGGGCAATGACAATCAACGAATTTGAGCACCTAAAAGGCATCATACATTTTAACGATAACGATAATCTTCATAAGTTGAGACCAATTCTGACTGAGCTCACTGAAAGGTTTTCTTCAATTCCACTAGAAAGTAAGCTCTCTGTTGATGAGAAAATCTGCTCAACTAAAGCAAGACATCATTTGAAACAGTATAATCCAATGAAGCCCCATAAATGGGGTTTCAAACTATTTATGCTGTGCGATACATTTGGATTTTCGTACAATTTTTCTATTTATAATGGGGCATCTAACTATTTTACTAAAGTAAATCCTGGTGAACCCGATTTAGGTGCAAGTGGTAACGTTGTAGTTAGACTGGCAAGAATTATTCCAAGAAATTCTAACTACCAGGTCTACTGTGATAATTATTATACATCGATTCCATTACTTAGTTATCTGACTAATGAAGGTATATACAGTGTGTCCCAGATCGAGTGGGATTGCATGTATAACTTTCTTATTATTGAAGATGGAGATTTGGTTAAATTGGCAATGTTTTGCAGTTTTATATGCTGATTTAAAATCTGTTTGAAAAAGTTCAAAATGTCGATCCCGTCAGAAGTTATTTAAAGAAAACTAAAACTGCCATTTTCTTGTATGTCAAATATCTTCGTAAGTATAAGAGGTACGAAAAAAAGTTTCATATGAAAGTCACTGTTTTCGATAAAACCAATTTAAAATTGATGTCGAGCAATAATTCAAGATGGCTGCTTTTGAGGTATTCGTATCAACTTCCTTAAGTTAAATGGACGCCATATTGGATTTTTTGGTTACTGAAAAGAATTTTTTATTCTCTTTTAAACGATGTAAGATAACGTATGATTGAATAAAAAATACCAGTAAAATTAATTTTTTTTTTACATTTTAATCATGTAGGCTTACATGGATCCAAACAAAATTAGGTGAAATTTATTTTAGAAAACATTTGTATGTAATTCCTATAATACTTAGTAACATGTTAATTCAGTACTAAGTACTAAGTACTTAAACCACAAAAAACATCGTGACATTACTTTTTAAATGTATAATCAAGTAGGTAAGTAGCTATGATGAAAAACAATAACAAAGCTTATCACAATCTGTCAAAATGCAGGTACTTAAGTTAATTTTGTTTGGATCCATGTAAGCCTACTTGATTAAAATGTAAAAACAATTAATTTTACTGGTATTTTTGATGATTCAACCATAAGTTATCTTACATCGTTGAAAAGAGAATAAAAAATTCTATTCAGTAACCAAAAAATCCAATATGGCGTCCATTTAACTTAAGGAAGTTGATACGAGTACCTCAAAAGCAGCCATCTTGAATTTTTGTTCGACATCAGTTTTAAATTGGTCTTATCGAAAACAGTGACTTTCATATGAAACTTTTTTTCGTATCTCTTATACTTACGAAAATATTTGACATACAAGAAAATGACAGTTTTTAGCTTTTTTTTAAATAACTTTTGGCGGGTTCGACATTTTGAACTTTTTCAAACAGATTTTAAATCAGCATATAAAACTGCAAAACATTGCCAATTTAACCAAATCTCCATCTTCAATAATAAGAAAGTTACCCATGCAATCCCATTCGATCTGGGACACCCTGTATATGCCGGGAACTGTACGGCGAAATCGAATAGTAAATAATAAACTAACACATGAAAAAACATTCAAAAAAGCTCCCAGAGGAACTTCAGAAGAATATGTAGCTCATGTTGATGGTGTTAACATGAGTCTGGTATCCTGGAACGACAATAAAATAGTTAATTTACTGTCAACTTGCTATGGACAGTTGCTATATCATTCTGTCAAACGATATGACAAGAAGAAGAAGGAAAAAAACACCGTTAACTGTCCCAATATAATAAAAGAGTATAACAAGCATATGGGGGGAGTTGACATGCTGGATAGCCATGTAGGTCGCCATAAAATTCCTCTCAGATCCAAGAAGTGGTAGCTGAGACTATTCTTTCATTTACTAGATATCACGGTCATAAACGCCTGGCTTCTACAAAAGAGTACATGATGCCAAAAATATAGAATGTGATATGTCCCAATGGCAATTTAGACTCGATCTGGCAGAAACTCTCTGTATGATTGGAAATCAAAGAGACAAAAAACGTGGAAGACCATCTCACAGTGTTGAGGAAGGAATAAATGAGAAAAGATTCAAAGGACCTGCAGTTCATGCACCCCCAAAAAATGTAAGACAAGATGAATTTTCACACTGGATCAAGTTATGAAAAAACACGCCAACGATGTAAAAGGCCTGAATGCAAGGGATTTACACAATTCAAGTGTGACAAGTGTGGTGTTCACCTGTGCTTAACAAAAGATAAGAATTGTTTTACTTTTTTTCATAAAAATTAATGTTGGGTCCATATTTTACTTTTTTTCATAATGTATCAAATTAGCAACAACCATTTTCTTTTCGTACAACAAAAATAAAAAACAATTACTACCATATTTTCATTTTTTAACACTATTATAAGCATTTTTTAAAAGAAAAACTTTCTATTCAATTTTGTTCATAAATCATATGAACCAATTCTAAAAAGAAAGGGCCTCTTGAGTTTTTCTAGCAGGACAAACCGTTTTCGAGTAATAATCGAAAAACTTTTCCTTTGCAAGCGTATTCTGAAATAACTAGTTCAAATTATTTTTCTTACAAGTTGGCTTTGAAACAGCTGAAAAGGGCTTTTTGCCAAATAATGATTGACAGATTGATTTAAAATAACTAGTAACAGTGATATTATTAAAGGTGTTAGTGCTTAACAAGTAGTAAGTAAGCAATAACAAATAATCCTTTTTACTTTATTCTGCGTACAACGCCTCAGACGTATAGCTATAGGGAATATACCGATATGATATTTGTCTATGGTTGCTGCAATGGTAACACAACCCAGGCAATGGACGAATATCAACGTCGATTTCCAAATCGAATCGTTCCCAACAGAACAGAACAGAACAGTTTTTCAAAATGTATCTTTAACAGCTCAAGAAACTGGAATATTTCCAAGTGCAAAAATTGTTTCTGAAAGACCGCAGGGCCTAGACGTAGATGTCGAAGAGAATATTCTTCATATTGTTGAAGAAAACCCAAGTGAAAGTACGAGAATGATTGCAAACGAATTTCAAATACCATCACACAAACGTTTGGGAGACACTTAAAAGAAATGGTTTAGATCCATTTCACGTTCAATCACTTCAACATCTTTACGATGGTGATTATGCCCTAAGAATAGAGCTTTGTGAATGGATATGTCAAAATCGGGAACTGCATAGGTACCGTAAGGTGGGGGGGTTACTTTGCCCACGTGGGGGTAACTTTGCACCCTTCATGTAAAAACTGTAACGGTAGTTGATGAAGTAGATAACACTTCTTATTTTGAAAAATTGCGTAGTCAGCCGCTAGAGTACACTAGTATGCCTAAATTGACTAATTACTATATCGACCCACGCAACGATAATGCTTCGACTGTACCTAGAATACATGCAATAGAATAATATTGTACAAACTGCTACTTTAAGACGGTGTCCGGTCAATACCACTCCGCAATTACCACGCCGGTCAATACCACGCCGGTCAATTGCACTCCAACAAAAATCACTCCAAACAATAACCACTCCGAACAAAAACCACGCCAGCAAATACCACTCCGTAAAATATCACTCCTGTAAATTACCACTCGGGGTAAAAACCACGCCAACAAATATCACGCCGTTATATTCGACATATAAAAGTTATATTTCAAGACGTGATCTCAGATTACATTAAATTCAGGTAAAATTTCAAGAAAAACATTACTTTTCTAGCCATTAAAGTGATAACTCCTGATAGCAAAATAATAATTTATTGATAATGAATAATATGGCACGTGTTGATATAAAAATTTAACATTCTCCTTCAAACTTAAATAATTTATAAGAAATATTGCACTATTTTAATTAATCAAGAAGCTTATGAACTACTATCTTCAAATGGATAATAATGTAGGTATCTAATTTCTTGCATATGTTACGGCTAAATCGATAAATTGGTTATTATGCATAATAACCAAATTTATCAAATTAGCCATAACATATAAATCATTATTTTTAATTTTTCTTTATTTTGGTAGTACCATTGTATCTTTCTTATTACGTCTTAAAATACTATTTACATACATGGAATTATACAGGCGTGATATTTGTTGGAGTGGTTTTTACCCAGAGTGGTAATTTACAGGAGTGATATTTTACGGAGTGGTATTTGCTGGCGTGGTTTTTGTTCGGAGTGGTTATTGTTTGGAGTGATTTTTGTAGGAGTGGAATTAACCGGCGTGGTATTGACCGGCGTGGTAATTGCGGAGTGGTATTGACCTAGACCCCTTTAAGACAATATAGGGAAGTCCTCAACAAAGAATTCAATATTGCCTTCTTTAACCCGAAGAAGGACCAATGCAGCACCTGTGCAGCCTATGCAACGGCAAGTCCAGAAGATAAACTTATAAAGCAGGAAAGCTATGATAGTCACCGTTCTGATAAGGAAACTGCTAGAACTTTAAAGGATGCAGATAAGAAAATTGCAGTTCATGATAAATCAGTATGTGCAGCTTGCGTTGACTTACAAAAAGTCGCAATACCACCCCAGTCTGAAGTTAGTACGTACTATTATAAAAGCAAGCTTGCTATGTACAACTTTACGGTGTATGACATGGGACATCGAGAAGGCTACTGCTATGTTTGGAATGAAGAAATTGCAAAGAGAGGACCAAACGAAATAAGCAGTTCTGTTTTACATTTTTTGAAAAGTCGAAATGAAAAAGGAACCAAGAAAGTATTTTTCTATTCGGATAATTGTGGCGGTCAAAACAGGAACTGCTTCGCGTTCTCCATGTTTTCCTACGCTTATGTGTTGTTCTACCTAGAAATTACTCATAGGTTCTTGGAAAAAGGCCACACGCAAAATGAAGGCGATAGCATGTATGCTGTTATTGAAACTGCAAAAAAAACGCCAAGCAGCAATTTATACCCCCGACCAATGGGTAATGTTGATTCGCAAGGCAAAAGTTTCCGGAAGACCGTACGTTGTGAAAGAGATGCCGCAGAATGATTTTTATAGTTTTGTACAAAAGGTAAAATTGGAAAATTGGAATAAAGATGAAGGAGGAGGGAAGATACAAATAAACCAGATAAAAGAAATAGTCCAGTGAAATTAGACATTGCTCTCCGGAAAAATTCCCGGAAAGCTGGATTTTGGTATCCTATAAATAAAAGTCATTACATCTGTTTTGTAGGAAATTTCATAAGCTACAAATTTGATAATAAATATTATTTCTGTAAAAGTGACCGTTAACGAGATATTCACGAAAAACCGTGTTGTGTGACTTTTGATACTGCGTGAAAATTTTAGCGGCACTCGGATCGATGGGGACTTTTGACATTTTGTTTAGAACCACAATATCAAGGTCCATACCAAAATTCAGCTTTCCGGGAATTTTTCCGGAGATGGGCTTTTATTTTGTCTAATTTCTCTGGACTAAAATGCATTTTTCACCAGAGCTGCCTCATGAAATGAAATTCAAGTATACGTATGCCGCTGATGTTAAGACAATAAAGTTGAAAAAATATCTTTGAAACAACAAAATTAACAACAACTATCTCAGAGTGGTCCAGGAAGATCAACATTTGGTTAGGTCGCAGTTGTATTTCGTAGACGTGGACGATGCCGTCAACCGCCGTGTCAATGTGATAAGACAATCGCATAGACGCCCGTACGATCAGGTCCATCGCAAAGGATGCTTCGTGACGTCAATCCCTTTATCGAAACGTAAGCTCTTCCAACAGTACCTCGTCGGCGCTTGGTGCAAGGTGGAAGTCAACCAGATGTGGTACTACAAGGACCACCAAAGCGCCCTTCGTTGGGGAAGATTATCAGACGTTCCGAAGGTACATCGCGAATCGGGCAGAGGAAGAAGATACTGGTGTTGACCGAATTACGATCCTTCCTACGATATGCGTGGGGTCTCTGAGGTACATGAATCGCTGATATTGTTACAATTTTTTGGATTCCCAAATTAATTGTATGGTTTTTCAAGCCTTTGCCAATGTTGTGAACGTTAAGAATTTTTGTTTTGTGCTTGTTTAACTTTCTTTTATTCAAAATTTCATTTTTCACTTGTTAAATTCATTCAATCAATTTACCATAACTTATTTGTTTTCATTTTTTTTTTTTTTTATTTTTTTTTGAACCCAAAAAAACATACTATATTTATAACAGGCTTAAAGTATAATATATAATATACATTCGTTATTGCTTAATATTAATTGTATAATACAATATAATAAATAATGTAATAATAGTTGAAACATTTTTACTCATAATAATAAATTAATAAATTATTATTGATTACCCCTATTTAATAAGTAATTTCTTACAGCCTTATTGAAATTTGCAAGATTTAAACATTTAAACGAATTCGGAAGTTCATTGTACCATTGCACAGCCGTTGACGTAATTTTTTTTCTTCCGATATTTTTGGCACTTGGTAAAATATAAAAGTTTTGGTTTGATCGGGTGTTATAATAATGAATATCGCAGCTTTGTATCAGTCTAATATCAGTTTCCAACAGATTATTTTTAATTTTGTGCACTAGTTTTACACTATCTAGCTTAATGATGTCATAGACTTTTAACAACTTAAGTTTATTATATAGTTCATCAGTGTTGTGACGCCTAGGTTTGCAAAATAACAGTTTTAAGAGTTTGTTTTGTGTTACTTGGAGTTTGTCGATGTCCCGCTTTCTGGCTTGGCCCCAAAACGCACTCAAATAAGTCAGAACGGAGTAGACATAGGCATAATATATTTTGTATCTTGTTTCTTGATTAAAAAACTTAGCTGAGTGATACAGTGGATACATTACTTTATTTATTTTTCTCTGAGTGGCTTCAATGTGTTCATTAAAAAGTAGTTGGTTGTCCAAGACCAGCCCAAGGTATTTAGCACTAGTCACTTCTTTTAACACTATGTTGTTATTCTTGAGGCTCTGATTTACCGGTTTTTCCTTACTGATTATTAGATAGTTGCATTTATGATCATTAAGCTTGATGTTGTTTTGCTTAGTCCACATTGTGATGGTGTCGAGGTCTTGCTGAGCTTCAATATATATTGACTGGATTGGGCCCGAATAGAAAAGAGCAGTGTCATCGGCAAAGAGTGTTAAGTTTCCATTTAATTTGATGTGCGTCAATTGGTTTACGTAAATTAAGAATAAAATAGGCCCTAAATTACTTCCTTGTGGCACCCCACTGATGATTACCCCACTGCTACTCTTGGCATCATTTACAGTTGTATACTGGGTTCTATCTTTAAGATAGTTCTTGAAGATGTTTAAAGGTTTACCCACTATCCCAATGCTTTTCAGTCTATTTATCAGAATATTGTGATCCACAACATCAAAGGCCTTTTGAAGATCCAAGAAACAGGCCATCACTGTGCATCCATTATCAGTTTCATTATATATAAATTCCATCAAGGCGGTAATTGCTGTTTGTGTACTTTTTTTTGTTAAAAATCCATTTTGACAGTTATTGAAGAATTGTATACTTTGCAGGTAAGATAACAATCTTGATTTTAAAACCATTTCGAAAATCTTCGCTAGTACTGAGAGGACAGATATCGGTCTATAATTACTTGGTTGATATTTTGATCCTGATTTGTGAATAATTGTAACTCTTGCTTTTTTTAGTTCATCCGGAAATGTACCTTCAAATGCCTTCTTTAGTGGAATTTTGCCTACTAGTTATGCAGCTTGTTTTGCATAAGTGTCATCCTGGTGTTATTAACGTATTGAATCTGCGCAGTAGTTTTACTGTCAGGTGTGGTGATTTTGACACGAGTCGTTCTTTTTGGCGTTAGAATTCCTGCCGAACGCACGCTTGGGTTTAGTGGAAATTTATCATTTTTTACGTGTCATCTTTAATGAACGTAATTCATTAATTATTCCGATGTTCGGAATTGTTTGCTGTTATGCTTAATTAACAGTTTTTTTTCGCACTATTAGTGGTGAGTTACCTTTGTTCTTAATTTTTTCTTTAATCTTCATTTTTCTGATTGCATTGGAATTTTCAGCTCCTAATTGCACCTATTTTAAATTTATATGGTGTTAATTAAAATTATTTTCCATCTGGAAGAGCTTTGAGTATTTTCCTGGATGGAATATTTTAATTTCCTTTGGAAATTAACTTTTTAAATACATAAATATCTAACTTAAATTGAAGTTAAATGAAATTGGAGACTTATAGATAGTTATAGCCATACCGTGCATAATTAAACGAGAAAATTTCAAAATAAAGAAGAATGATACCACCGCGGGGAATCGAACCCCGTCTTAGGTTAGACGCACCACTGCTCTGCCATTGAGCTACGGAGGTAGTCCTCACGGGAGCGTCAATTTTCCAAACTTGAAACTAATAAACCTATAAGTCTCCAATTTCATTTAACTTTAATTTAAGTTAGATATTTATGTATTTAAAATTCGTGATGGGGAATCTCATTTATAAGGAAGTCGGTGCTGTCGTTAATAATTATTGGTCATTGTGAATACGCTTAAAGCGACTCTTTGGCTTTATAACAGTATATACGACTATTAGAATAGACTTCATTTTTAGTTTCAAGTTTGGAAAATTGACGCTCCCGTGAGGACTACCTCCGTAGCTCAATGGCAGAGCAGTGGTGCGTCTAACCTAAGACGGGGTTCGATTCCCCGCGGTGGTATCATTTTTCTTTATTTTGAAATTTTCTCGTTCAATTAACTTTTTGGTAATTTCGTTACACGAGGTGGGACGCCATTTTCCTATGCTGTTTAGATGTCATATCTGTTCAACCACATTTTCCATTTGAATTCAAGTGTTGCTGAATTCCAGATTTTTCATGATTCATTATCAAGGAAGGTTTATTAAGATAAGTGTTATTAATATTTTTTTGTATTTGATAAAATTTTACTTATTATTCAGATTATATGCTGCACAGGTGTGTCCACCTGTTAGTTTTTTTAAATCTTAATGCTTAGATAAATTTTGTATTTTGTTATGGTAGTTTAATTCAATCATGAATTAGATTCTTATTTAAATTTCTTTATAAATTTTGCTTTTTACTATCTACTAATTCATGAATGAATTATTAATATTTTTGATATTTAACCTTAAATTTGTATTTTTAAGTACGTTTAACTTTGTGTGATTATTTAACAAGTCTTAATCCATTTTCTATTCAACATTTAATTATTGTTTTTTTGTAATTAATTGGAATCCTGGCATTGCGCCGAATTGAGTCCGACAAAAATAAATTGTTAATGTTTTATGGCTTTTTATTATCCTTCTGATAAGTTTTTGTAGCAATATCTCGACGCGATGACCATGGCAACCCCCATCTGTTCTGTACAGTGTGTCCTAAATTCGACGTACATGTATGGGTAACTTTGTTATTTGTACAGCTACGGCAAAACCGATTGCACTTTATTGTTAAAAATATCACATTTTTAATCAGTATTCCAAGCCGAGTCAAATGAGGGATCACGGGCTAACTTTTTGGGACTAATTCTATGGCGGAAACAGAAATGGGCGAACTTCTTTTGTTTTCGAGTTATGGCGCTAAATTGAAAATTACTTCAATTCAATCTTATAACTTCTTTATTTATAGAAATATCTGAATATAGTGTAGAGGTTATTTATAAATATTTTTACGTAGATTCCAGTGGCGTACATAGATTTTTTCCATTTGCTATGGTTGTTCAGTTACAGCATAAACTTGTGTTTTTTTAAATGGGAATCATAGTCGGCGTTGACCTCATTTAAAAGACCATTTTAAGAGATTTTCGAATATATAGTTTTTTTTTCTTTTGAATTTTGAAATTACTGATTTGATATACCAACATAGTTGGCCGTTAAATCTCACACTTGTAATAAACATTTGAATGCCGTTAATACTCTATTGTTTCATGGCTAACTGTTCATTTTGTTATAATTAATGTTAATTTAGGTATAACTGGCCGATAATGCCCTTATTTCAAACACTAAGGGCCGGTCTTTCAATGTTCGGATAAATGTATGGTTAGTTATCCGCTGGAATAATTTAACTGGCAGGTAACATTTACCAGATAACAAAACTTTCCACACAAGTTATTCCGATAGTTTGTAACATTTTGGTTGCCCCACTATGCAATGGCAATTCAGACTAGCACTGAGGGAAAGAGATAAAGCTTCACAGAGCTAGTAGTTAGAGAGAGATGAGCATGCTTTTCGCGTACGTCTGCGCAGTGCGTATGTGGCAGTGTAACTGTAGCGGATTTGAATTAATTTGAGTTGCTTAGATTTTAGTTAATTTTCAGTTGTTATTTTATGATTTTTGATTTGTTGTTATTTTATGATTTTTGATTTGTGTCATTTTAAAAATAAATACGTTCTAATTCCTTTTGCATTACTGTTTATGGAAACTCTTACAAAACTTTAACCTTTCAATGTGGTTACCCAGTTCGCGCGCTATTACGATACGTGTTTTAAAAATTGTTAATAATTTTGTGAAAGGCAGTGATTTTTCATTTCTATACAATGGCAACGATCCAAACACATGAAACGAAAAATTCAAACGGGAACGTGCTGCTAATTATAATGAAGACGAAACGAGATTACTGATAGATCTTGTGTTAGAACACAAGCACGTGATTGAGAATAAAACAAGCACGTGATTGAGAATAAAATAACCGATGCAGTCACGTGGAAAACCAAAAATGAGGAATGGGATAAAGTAGCTGTATCTTTTAATGCCAGGAGCTCTGCGGTAATACAGGGTGGCCCACTGAAAACAGTAAACGCAAGTTTTGGCCACTTAACCTCAATTTTGCGAAAAACGCTCAAATACGTCAATTTTAGTATCAAGGGGGACATCTGAATTGATTAGTATTATTAACACAACTTCAACCCTAAGATGAGGGTGAATTGCACCCCAAAAATTTTAAATAGAAAAGGGTGTCAAACGTTACACAATTCTAAAGGCCTTTCGGTTCTCTTTTCAGCAGCCTTTTTATTTTTCAAATCCGATCATTAATTCCAGAAAAAAAAATACATTTAAATTTTGATCTAGGAGGCTTAAACACTTGAACGTAGTAAACAAGAGCACTTCATCTGACAAGTTGTTTGTAATAAGCAAGCACTTTGTGAGTTTGTCAGCATTTCAATTGATATTAATGTTAAGTGGCCAAACCTTGCGTTTATTGTTTTCAGTGGGCCACTATGTAATATAGAGATGCAGCCACTTTAAGTGGCAAATATGAATCTATGAAAAAATCCCTTAAAAAAAATCTGCAGCTCGGAAATGCCAGCTTTACAGCACTGGTGGTGAATCACTTCAAATGTTCAAGTTTAAATGCACCCATTTTTAGCATTACTACCCTTGATAATGACATTTTTAATTAAAATCATATTAAAAACATCAAATAAATTCAAATATCAATTTAAATTTAAAAATTTAATTAATTAATTGAAGAGCTGAATTAAATAACGGTCTTAGAGCCAAAAATAACAATAATTAGGTATTGCGTGAAAAGTGGTCTAAGTGCCCTGCCTTATAACATGTGTATCGGTCTTGTCTTGTCTCAGATGACTCTCTGCAGTGTGATTATGCGCACAGGTACGAAAGGAAGCAACGTTGAATTGATTTTGTATGTCAAAGATTAGAAAGAAAATTTGTCGCACACGTGTCAGTCTCAAGCCTTGTGCTCTTTTTTAATTGCTATTTAATTACAATATTGAAACTGCAATTATTGTCTGTGTTTGTTTATTCCTCAGCCCAAAAATACATTTTACCATAACAGGTCTTAATGCCTAGAGTGAACGTAGTCGTGTATCTTTCAATCAAAAGATGGCACTTGCTCTAAGTTCTGGAATATATATCCTAAATAACGGTCTACGTGCCTTACCCTAACCTTCAAGTGATTCGGTGAGCACATTGTTAAAGTCTCGTTTGAAATGGAGTTAAATACCAAAAAATGAAGAAAGAAGGAAGAAGGAAGTGAATTCCAGGCAAAAAAGTTAAGAAATAGTAGAGAAGCGTATGAAACGCGAAAAAAGATTGTGGTTGCTGCTAAAAAGCCGCCAGGTGAACTGGTATGTACAATGTAACCCAAATGATTTTTCCAGGCTTGACTGATAACTTGGAGGATAGACAACCCGTTTACCGAGGTTACCGTTTGAGGTTGCATAAGATCGCTCTTAAACATTTTAAGTGTTTTACGTAGTTGGTAACACTGCAGAAGGTCCGAAATTCATTTACAAAGCACAGTATATGTAAAAAGTGTGATTCATTTCGACTATTCAGAGGATTAACATTCCTGTCTTTAATATTCAACATTCCTTACTTTAAGCCGAAGCGAAATTATTGTCTTTTGCAATTTTAAACTATTGCCAGTTAAATACATATCCTAATGTACAATTTAGTTTTTGAATAGGTATCTATTATTAATTTCACATTGTGGCCATTTAATTATCCTTGATATTTTTAGATCTTATTTAAAGTTAGAGTTAGGCCGTCATTAATGTTTTTACCTCTTTGTGTTAAATATTGAAAGTTAGAGTTAAACCGTTATTAATGTTTGTACCGGTTTCTGTTAGAACGTTCATTTTCATTTTCCGATAATATGCAAACTATACGTTAGATATGTTAAATAATGTACTTAGTTGTAGGTGTCTGATAGTAAAGTTTGTATAAAAAATATAGGCAATTTTCATTTCATTTGCCATTTGCCCCTTCTGCTACTTATGTATAATGCGATTTTCTCGATTAGGAATTTGTGGCACTGAGACCGTTATTCAGCTCTTCAATTTAAGTATTTTTACAACTTAGGAACAATAGATAAATCGTTTTCAATCTGGAACAAAAAATTCAGAAAAAAAGGGGCAGGGTATTGAATTTAATTGCATTTTAGTTACAAACTAAAGATTAAAACCAAATTGAACGTTATTTTAAACATTTTAGTAAAAATTCAAATAACCCTTCATTTTGCACCAAACAGTACCCTAACCTATTATTAAATTCATTAATCGCATTCGTTAGTGTTTCAGCGTTAATACGCGTACATTCGTATTAAATAAAATAAAACATGCACATTCCTTATGCTGACTCCTGCGTAAGACATTTTTACTATGAAAAATATTTCTTCAATGGTATAATTGAAATTCATTTTGCAAATTAAGTTTGACAACTTAGAAACAATACATAAATTTAAGGATAGTCATATTTATGGCCTCTATGTACCACATTGAAAATGATCAGGGGGTATAAGAAACACGAAAAATTCTTGGAAATTCATTATAGGGACAAATGTAGGGAGCTTACAGAATAAAGAAATTAGAAAAAAATAAATATATGTGTGGAGTATCGGGGATTCCCCGTCGTCACTCCCCCCCCCCCACTGTACTTCGAGCCTGAGCGCTTCCACTCCGAGAGCAGTCTTACTCTGGCCTTATATTAATTCAGAACGTTCTTAATAATCCTACGTTTCACAACCTCTTGTTCTAAATATAGTATCTGTTATACATGTGGGTGCCTCTACTTACTACATATGTATGGTCGTGTTAAAATGCATACAGAAGAGTATGTTTGCTGCTACCTACTATGCAAAACCAACTATAAAATTCATATGCGGACGGAAACGCAAAAACGAAGGGTTGACGGTATACGGTCACTCTGATCGAAATTTCGCTCGGGATTCATATTTCTTTATAAATGAAATACCAAAATTAACCTCCTGTATTAAATAGTATATATTTGCTTCATAAATGAAAGTTTTATCTCTGAGACCTGTTTGTCATCTAAATGGACGTATAGTTGCCCTATCTAGTGACATTCAGTGCGATTACCTTCATTTTTAGCCGAGTTATTTACACTTCAACGATGGCAACTTTTCAGAAGGTGACGTGTGACAGTAAGTAATTAATTTTTAATAATTAAAACAATTGTAAGGTTGTATTTTAGTAAAATAATAACTAGGTAAGCTTCTATGCATGCAATCTGTATCTTGTTTACTTTAGCAACGTGTTTTAATTTAGATTACTGATCAAATTTACCGGACGCCCATTGTAGTGGACGTCAGGATTTAAATACGATATTTTAATTATAAATTCTTAACCTCACTTTTTAGTAAACGAATTAATATTATTGCTTAAAGGTATTTTTGGAAATAAACACTACTTACGGCCTGGGGAAGACGACGAAAAGTTACTGCAATGTTTAGAAGCTGATACCTCTGACATAGAAATCCTTACTGATGGTTCAGATGAAGACGAAAATAACGATATTGAAAATCAACAAGAAGCCGATGAAGAATTCAAAGAGCCGCGTGTACCTTTAACATCTGATTCAGAATTCAGCCTGGAAGAAACAAACAACAAACAACGAAGAAATCTAAAGCTCAGCGAGTGCCTTGGAGGAAAGCTGATATGTAAGTTCTTTCAATTTAGTTTTTTTTTTTTTTTTAGTAACCTCACTTATCATGACATGTATTTGTAGTTTTTCTGGTCCAAATTTCAATGCGATGCCTGATGTAGACACCAGTTCTGATAGAATTAATTTTAAAGTGCTCGAGTACATTGCAATGATGATTTTGGTAACATGTGTGAGTCCACAAACGTCAAATACATGTTATTGCATGATAAATCCATGCAGTTAACGGTAAAAGAAATAAAACAGTTCCTTGGCATCACTATTTTAATGTCATGTTTAAAATATCCACGAATCAGAATGTATTGGGAAAAAACCACTAGAGTGGCAACCATAGCTAATACAATGACAAAAGATAGATATTTTTCAATAAGAAGTCACTTAAAAGTTACAGTTGATGGGGACATCTGGGAAGATTTGCGTAAAATAGACAAGCTGTGGAGAATACGACCTATTCTTGATAAAGTTAATCAGGGTTGTGTATCCTTACCGAGGCAAAACATTGTTGCTATTGTAATAAAGGCAAATGCACAAAATATTTAAGTAAAGTTCAAAATGAATTTAAATTATCAAATTCATCCACGCGCTTACATGATGTCATACGAGGAGAACAATGACTCGATGTCGCACGCAAGGTTGTCAAGGCGAAATTCGACACCGCATGTAAATTCCACGATTGTGGGATTTGCTGATCTAACATTCCTGAGTAAAATGACGAGCCAATGTTCTCACGGTTAGTTTAATAGAGGATGTCAATTTACTGAATAGAAAGGATCGAATTTAAGCTAAATACATGGTTAAATTCGACGCGTAAGAGACGCAACACTAAGTCGTGTTCTCAGAGAATTGATGTCCAGAAACGATGTTGACCCAGAAGTTATTGTCAGATTATTTATTTTACTAAAATTAGACTAAGATATTTTTGTGTGAACCATCTAAGTCCTTTGGAGGACTTAGCTGTTTCGAATATTTCCGGAAACTTGTAATATATTTAATTAAATCCGTTTCACGGACTTAATCGTTTGGATGTAACCGGAGCTCAGCTCTTAAATGTTAAAGACTTAATGCTGAAACAAAACGTATAATAAATCGGGTGGACCTACACTTAGAGTAAATTTGGTGTAACATTGAATTGGGAATTAAATTATAAATGTAATTTTTGGCAATGCTAAAGTACTTAGGCCGAATATACGAATGTTAGTTGAAGGGGATTTTTATTTAACCACCTCTCGCAAATAAAGCCAAGCAAACCCCAAAGTGACGTATGCGGTAAAATATTTGAGGCGTTTCTTTCACAATTTCTTTACGAAAAGTAGTGGATAGTGAAGGCTGAAGTTTTTTCTTTTGAACAATGGTACATGTGTGTTCGGCATATGGTTGTAGCGAAACATTCAGGAAAGAAAGTGGAATGCCGTTTCGTAGGTAATAATTCTTACATTGTGATTTACTAAACTAAAATGAACTTTTGAATAACAAATTATTAATTGTAGTTTTCCAAAAAATGCTATATTAAAGTGAAAATGGTTGGCTGCTATAAAAAGGAAAAATTTTATACTGTAATTCAGTGCCTGAATTATCCCAATTTGAATTTAGATTGTGAACCGACTGCAAACTTTTGTAGAATATTCGACAACATTTTTGATATTCTGAACAGTAGAAATGGTTTGAGTAAAAACTTACTTAAACAACCCATGTCAATTAAAAATGAGGACATGTTCAAAAACATCATGAAGGATGCTGAAAATTATATAGTAAGTCTCAAAGATCGTAATATGGTACCCATTTTAAATACAAGGCGGAAAACTGGCTTTTTAGGTAAAATAGTATGCATGAGTATATGTGGCATTTTCGACAACTTGGTAGGTTCCTCGGGAAAATTGAAATACATTCTCACATAAAAATTATCCCAGGATCATATTGAAATGTTTTTTTCTGCGATTAGAAGTAGGGGAGGGTTCAATAATAACCCCACAGCTGGCCAATTTCAAGCCGCTTATAAAAGGCTTCTCGTGCATGCTGAAGTAGCAACATCTCTTGCAGTAAATTGTTTAACCCAGGATGAGACAAGTATTTTAAATGTGTCGAGTACTTCTAGAAAATCAAATGTATTAGATTTACTTGTTATTGACGAATTTGATGAAAATTTCTATAACGTATGTATACCACCTATTAATTCCCAACACGTCGATGATGTAGTAGGCTACATATCTGGGTTTGTAGTTAAAATAATTGCAAAGTCTTTAAATTGCCAAATATGTATCAGTTGTATAACAACAAAACAATCAGAATCAAAATTACTGAACTTACAAAACAGAGGTGGGCTATCTGAACCCTCGGCTGAAGTATTTCAAATTTGTAAACAAGACGAGAAATTATTTACATATATAAACAGCACAGGACAAAACCATAGTTTTCCCAAATTCATTAGTTTAAGTTTTAGATTACTAGATACAAGAAACTTCTTCTTAAAAATAAAACATCACTTTTTAGATCAAGATGCAATAATGAACCATTCCTGTCAAGTTATTTGCAAAATTTTAGAAATGTATTTCAAAATTAGATTACATCATAAAAATGAATCTTTAAACGAGATTAAAGATAGAATTAGACATAAGTTTACCAAACTTGTACAATTTAAACATCAGTAATTTCTATTTGATTAAGATATTATTATTATTATTATTGTAACATTAATTGTAGTACTTATCCTTATTTTCTTAATAAGAACTAAATTTAGTTGTTCAATATATTTAATTAGATAAATTGCATCATTTATTCTGTTATCCTACACTTTTCTTCTTTTCTTCTATTAACAGGTAAGCAGGAAAAAACTATAATATAGAAGCGTCATTATTGCGTTGTTCTTCAAATAGAAAAGAAATGAGTTTTTGCGAATAAACCATAAGAACGTGCTATAACAACCACACTAATAGTGCGTTCACAGTCTTACTCGTGCTCTTGCTGTATTTAGCTATCTCGCTCGCACTATTACTTCTTGGCACAAATCCGCGACACGGCGCTTATGTAGCGTTAGCAGTCCACTTTACCCTACTATGTCTATGGTTTTTCATTAGTTACTGTTGTCCTAGTTTTTGAAAATAATCCATATGTTAATACGAGTACAGTATGACCAGAAATATACAGTACTGAATTTAAAAAAAAATATATATAGCTTAACTATAAACATTAAAAAAATTAACAAAAATGACAAAGTTAAGGTTTATTATAAAAGCGAATAATATGCTCTACATGCCCACCATTGATTCTGTTGGACACTTCTCTTTCTTCCTGGCTAGCCCTTTCGTTGTATGTTAACATTGCCAGTAGTCTTAAATTTATTAACAACGTACAAAATTACACAGTTTAATGGTTTAGGCTTTTAAAACTTCTGCTCAAATTGAGATCCAACCTACTTAATGCTGGGTCCATTATTTCTATCAAACTCGTATGAGCGATTATATACTTCACATATGAAAATTTTTTCTTCAGTTATAAGCATCTTGTTCACAGACAATGCTCTATAATCTGACAGATAACAAGTTAATGTGTGTTTGAAATAAGTTTGGCGTCAATGTCACTTTCATAGTAACTCAGATTAGAGTTACAATTTCGGTACTGTATATTTACGGTCATAGTGTATCTAATATTTGTATGTAATAATCATTCATTGAGACAGGTGCGTTGAAACAAGTTCTGTTTCAGAAAACTCAAGAATTATTCGTACCAATTCCTGGAGATGGCACACCAATCGATTTTTTTTTCAAATGATCGTTGACGACGATTTCCTACAGACTGTTGTAAAGTAAACAAATGCTTACGCAGTTGAGGTTTTCTTACGCCCAGAAACATCTGCCAAATCTCGTATGACCACATGGAAAGATGTAACTGTGGACGAATTAAAAAAATGTTGGGTCTGTTGCTCCATACAGGAACAATACAATTGAATCGTCTAAAAGTCTAAACGATGTCACGTGTCAAAAAATTACGCCTGCATGAATATTGGACAACAGATATATTATTGGCTACTCCGACATTTTCTATAATAATTTCCCGTGACCGATTCCTCCTTTTATTGAGAATGTTACACTTTTCGGATAATAATTTACCCAATGAAGGCGATAGTTTGGCGAAGATCGGAGTAATTACAGATTTCATGCGAGAGAAATTCCGTAACGCAGTGAAGCCGAATAAACTATGCATTGATGAAAGCCTTTTACTTTTCAAAGGGCGTCTATTTTTCAAACAATATATTCCGACAAAGAGGCATCGCGTTGGAGTCAAATTTTTTGTTTTGTGTGATGGCGTCACTGGTTTTATTCTCGATTTTGTTGTCTATACAGGGGCCACTACAGATTTGAAAAGTCATACAAATTTTGGAAAATCTGACGATGTTATACCGACCCCTTTACAACCCTATTTAGACAAAGGGCATGTACTATACTGTGACAACTGGTACGCAAGCCCAGACCTTTTTGTGTGGCTTCACAACAGGACTACAGGTGCCTGTGGCACAGTCCGAAAAAATAGGGAAAAAAATGTCGGAGATGGCAGAAAAACTCCAAAAGGGGAAATTTACATTTCGGAGTAACTCAAAATTGTTTTCTGTCAAATATTGTGACAAACGAGAGGTCTACGAGGTAAGCGCCAAAATTTCCCTGCCTGACATAGATCCAGGTATCGCAGAAGGTCAAAATTTTGATAACATATTAGTGGCCCTATTAGGTTTGGAAAAAACAAAAGTTGGTTACATGTCAATTAGTTTTCTTATAACTGTCATTAGTTCCCCGCGATGTCAGAAATCACGAAAATTGAGTATCGAGCTGTTAGAAAATTCCTTGCCCGAGAAGGCTTTTTTCCTCAAACCATCAAAGATCGGCTGGATGGGGTGTACGGGGAAAATTCACAGTTTTATTCTGTGGTAAAAGATTGGTCAAAACGGTTTTGAATGAGACACGAATCCTTGAAAGGACGACACAAGAACAGGAAGAACGGTGGAAGTGGTTACGGATGACAAGATTGTCCTTGTTGAGGATATTATATTAGGCGATCGACGCTTGAAGGTGAAGGAAAATAAAAAATGTCGGGGCTTTTCAATACAAGCGTTCGCCGGATCATCCACGTCGCGTCGTGTTGAATATGCTCGATCATTTTTGGAGCTCTATGGAGAAAACCCTGCAGACGTGTTGAAGACAATATTGTTACTGGGGATGAAACTATGGTTCTCTACTATGATCCTTTGTCCAAAAGGGAGTCGATGGAATGGAGAAGGAAAAGCACCGCCAAGATAGTTCAAAGTCTGCCAATCGACAAAAAAGGTGATGGCTACGATTTTTTTGGGATTGTGAGGGCATTCTTCTTATAGACTTTAAAGAACGCAACACCACAGTCAACGGGGCCTATTACGCAGAACTTCTGCATAAATTGAGACAAAAGGGAAACCTTATCACGTTTCAATTGACCGACTAAAACCAGCGTTTCTGGTACAGAACGAAGAGAAGGTATCAACCCCTTCAGCAGCACCGACACCGAAAACGTCACGGGTTGGCAGGATTATCAAGCAACCACTCCGGTTTCGTGACGCAGATACCACTTAAGTCACTGGGGCGGAGGTACTGTGGCGGTACTCGCGCCACTAGCAACGGAGAAACATCGAGGCGGCCAGTGTTGATTTTAGCTAGTTTTTGTCAATGATAATTATATGTCAATAAAAATATTTGGTTCGTAAAAGCTTCTTTGTATTAATAAATATCAAAGTTATACGACACTTGATTCTACGATTCGCACAACTTTATTTGAAGCATTTTCTTCATTTACTTGGAGACAGTCAAAAATTTTTATTATAAGTAAGAAGGCATAACCTTAACCCACTTGGACCTACCGTTCCCGTCCCTCCAATTTTAACTGTTCCGTTAACGGAACGGTAGGACTATACACGCCACATTTTCTATATTTTTACTTTCTTTGGCTATAGTTTTCGTCGTTCGTTGGCACTGCATGAACTGCTGGAAGAATTAGAAAATTCGGGGTTGATACCTGTACTGCCAGATAACATTATATTATTACCACCAGAAAATGCTAACGATGATAATACTGATGAGGATTCTGGAGAGGAGGATCAGGTTACCCTCAATAATTTACCGGGAAGCCAGTTACGTGCAGAAGCCAGTGTTTCCTATGATTTTGATGTTGATGGAAATGTCGATGCAGATGTCAATGTAGACGTTGATATAAATGTCAGTGACAATGACGATTGGGATAGCGAGAACAATTTGCCTCTGTCATCTTTTATGAACAACACAGGAAAACGGGCTAAGGCACCAAACGCCAAAATTTCCAAAAAAGCTAAGACAACTTTAAATTGGACTGACGCCGATTTGAATTCTAATTTTCCTGAGTGGTATGAAGTATATGGCCCGCTAAACGATGTTCATCCAGTTGATTTATTCAAATATTTTTTTGATGATGATATTATTCGGATGCTTGTTAATTATAGTAACACTTACGCCGCTCAAAAGAATAGAACGCAGACAATTACAATTGAGGATATGATGAGTTACCTTGGAGTTTTAATGGTCAGTGGATACAACATAGTTAGCCGCAGAAGAATATATTGGCAAAACGCGGAGGACGCCAATAATAAATTAATTTCTGAAGCAATTTCACGAGACAAATTTCAGTTTATCCTGTCCAACTTACACTGCAACAATAATAATAATTTGGATAAAGAAGATAAATTTTCTAAAATGCGACCATTATTTGAAGCTCTAAATAGAAAATTTCAGGAGTTTGCACCGCAACAAGAATTCCACAGTGTCGATGAAGCCATGGTACCCTACTTTGGTCGTCACTCCTGCAAACAATTTATTAGGGGAAAGCCCATTCGATGGCGGTATAAGTTGTGGGCTGGGACGACCAAATTAGAATATATAGTATTTTTTGATCCGTATCAAGGCTCAACTACGGTTTTGTCAGAAAAGTATAGAAATTTGGGTTTAGGCGCCAGCGTGGTTTTGCAGTATGCTGACATTTTACAAGCTCAGAGTTCTCAATCCTACCACATTTTTTTGATAACTTTTTTACCTCGATTCCGCTATTGCAAGAACTAAAAGACATAAATATCAAAGGAACAGGTACTGTTAGGGAAAACAGGTTACCTGCTTGTCCAATGGCATCTTGTAAAGAAGTGCGGAAAATGGAAAGAGGAACTTACAGACGTAAATTGGGAAATAACGCAATAATTGCTTGCAAGTGGAACGACAACAGTGTTGTTTCTATAGCGTCAAATGCATTGCCTGTGTTGCCTCTCAATAAAGTGAAGAGATATTCTAGAAAAGAAAAGAAGCATGTATATATTGATCAACCTTATTTATTTCAAAGATATAACGATAACATGGGAGGGGTCGACAGATCTGACCAAAACATTAGCTTGCTTAGGGTTAGCATACGCGGCAAGAAATGGTACTTTCCATTATTTGCCCATTGTGTAGACATGGCTATTCAAAATGCTTGGCAATTACATCGCATAAATGGTGGAAAGTTAGATCAATTAGCCTTTAGAAGAATTATAGCAACAGGCATTTTGGAAAGTTATAGAAAAACTACAAAAAGAGGTCCATCCAAATCAGCTCAGAACCTACACGAATATTCAAAATTTGATCGGATGGATCACCTAATTGTATATCAGGACAAACAAACAAGGTGTGGAGTATGTCATAAAAATTCATATTTCAAGTGCATTAAATGTGAAGTGGCGTTACACCCTAAACAATGCTTTGTCGATTACCATACTCCTGCATAATATTTTTAGATTGCCATCTTTGAGTTCTTAAAGTTTTACTTATGTTTAGGTTTACTTTATCTAAATAAAGTATATTTTATTGAAGGGCAATATTTTTACTAATTCAGTAGCTGAAAGTCCTACTGTTCCGTAAAAGGAACGCCTCATAACAAACAAACTAACAATTAAAAAAAAAGTTTCAAATAAGTTCGAGTCAATAAGCCAACTGTAGCATATACATCTAAAAAAAATATGGATTTAAAAAAATATAGTTTCAGGTCCATCTGGGTTAACCCGTAACCACAGACGAGGAGTCAAATTGACTACGTCCAGGTAGTAAATTCCTGGTTTCTCCCCACCTCTGTTAGATATACGCCTATACGTTTAAGTACCTTTCTAGCTCTCACTATAAAGTCGTCCGCCAAAGCTAGAACCGTTGCAGTGATTATAAGTACTCTAGGCATTGTCAGAAAGGGAATTCGGAACCAGCTCGATTTGATCCCTGGAAAACCGACAGTCTTTGAGGCACAAAGGATCGCTTTACTAAGCTCAGCACACATCCTACGTAAAGTCCTTTAGCAGAGGAAATCCTTAGGACTCTGGTTGAGTCCCGGAAATTAAACCGACAAATGTAAAGTCGAGATATAAGAAAAAGAAAATAATAATAATAATAATATAGTCATTTATTGGACAAAAATGTTGAAAACATATCTAAATGGAAACATAATATATAAGTTTTATAATTACCCAACAGGGCGAAGTTCAGATTGGTATGATGAAAATACATCATACCACCTGCTCTACCACTTAACCCTATAAATGAATTAAATAAAATATAAATACCTACGAATTACACAAACTTAAATATAAAAAGAATAATAACTTACACATATTAACACAACCTATTAATTTTTTTTGAGCAAGATGTTGTGCAGTTGTATTTTAAAGGTATTGTATGATAGATGTTTAATATGACTTGGCAAAGAATTATAAAAATGAGCTATGTTATATGAAAAACTTCGTTTGAAAAAGCTAGTCGTGTGATGATGTAGTGTCATATCATATTTTGATCGGACGTTAACTTAGTGCAAATCTTTTCTAAATTGAATTTTGTTATACAAGTAGTAAGGTGTTTTCGTCGTTATAATCTTATGATACAAACATCCCAAATGCAAAAGTCTATGATTGTGCATATTTAACCAATTAATTTCTCTTAATTTGTTGCTAATTTGTATATAAGTGATAATTCTTGTTTTAGCATCAAATTGATTTGCGTGTTTTATCTAGGTTATAATAATGAGCAAGGATGAAGAGCCTGGACCATCAAAGAGGGTAAGGTATGGAGATGAAAATTACGAGAAAAAAATTGCTGAAATGGATAGAAGAGGTTAGTTCTGGCGAAAGTGACGCAGAATCCGATGCTGATTATGCTCCAAGCGATCGCGGCACCGAGTCTGAAATAGAAGCAGATGAAGATTTTGAGCATAATATAACTGAAGATGAAGAATTACAGCTTGAGGAACCAGATCCCTCTCCTAGCACAAATTAACGCCATGGTAAAAATGGCTACAAATGGTCTAAGCTACCTCGATATTTTAAAAACACGTATACCCTCAATCATAATATTGTCATAAAATGTCCAGGATTGAAAAATCCTGCTGTTTACAATGAAAAACCAGAAAATGTGTGGAATACTCTCTTCGATGATGACATAATTGGCGTCATTCTTCAGTTGACAAACACACGCATGGCTTGAAATATAAATATGAAACTAGAGCTTAGGTCTTTCATAGGCTGGTTATTATTCACTTCAATCTTCAAGTCTAATCATGAAGATTTACGGTCCCTATTCGCTACTGATGGGTTAAGTCGTGACATATTCAGGTGCATTACAAATGCCAACCGATTTGCAGTCATTCTTTTAGCTCTAAGATTTGACAATCCCGAAACCAGAGTTGAACGTAGAAATCAGGATATTCTTGCCCCTAATTCAGAAATTTTTAATGCATTTATTCGTAATTGTCAGAATAGGTTTTTGTGCATGTGTAGACGAGATGTTGGTTTCATTTAGAGGCCGTGCAAAATTCAAAATGTACATGCCTCAAAAACACTGCAAGTATGGATTAAAAATAATGGCTCTAACGGATGCAAGGAGTGGATATCTACTAAACGCCTATATTTATAGTGGCAAAGATTCGGATGGATATGATTTACCCGACGATCTGAAGAAGTACTCTAAGCCAACCCAAGCTGTACTTAGGCTCGCGAAATCAATTACCGGCACAAATCGAAATAGTTATATCGGCCGATAATTGGTTTTCTTCCATAGAGCTGATAGATGCATTGAAGGAAGTAAAACTCACTTATGTAGGAACTCTGAAGGAAAACGGAGATTCCTCCAGAGTTCCTTTCAAAACGAACAAGGGATGTAGGCTCATCTTTATATGGATACACGAATAACATAACAATGATATCTTATGTGACGAAGAAAAATAAAGCTGTCATACTAGTTTCTTTTGTTCACCACCAAGAGGGCACTGAAGATGGTAAACCAGAAATAATCTCCTATTACAATAATACAAAAGGAGACGTGGATAGTCTTGATGAAAAACGTACTATTTATTCATCAGGTCCAAGGACAAGGCGAGGGCCTATGACTATATTTTTCAGAATGGTGGACATTTCTTCTGGAAATTCCTATTTACTTCATCAGTCATACAGAGATAATCCGAAGCTGACCAGATTTGATTTTTTTAAACAATTAGCAATGCAATTGGTTAAACCTGAAATGGAACGCAGATTGCAGAATCTTCGCATTACACGTGAAGTCAGGATGTGCATTAGGAGAGTGCTGCAAATAAAAGAACACAATAATGTTGGTGAAGAAGGAAAATTTGAAGTCAGAAAAGCATATAGAAGATACCCTGCAAGTAAAAGAAGAAAGACATCTAATTTTTGCATTATGTGTAAAATTCCCATTTGCATGGAATGCACAAAAGGAGTATGTATAGACTGTGCTGCTTGAGAAACATGTCAAAAAAACCAGTTGCAGTTTTTTATATTGTAAGTTGTTTTTATAGTATTACCTGTTTTTTATGTTTATTCAGGTTCAGATTTACCTATTATGTTACAACATGAGGATATTTTTTTTAATTTTTCTGTGTGCGTTCCATAAGGTGATACTTTGTCAAAAATGATGTAAAAAATGCATTCCAAATAAATTTCCTTGTAAGTACACATTGTTTTAGTATAAATCTGTTAAAACGTGTAGACACTAAACATTTAGTGCTCAAATAATATTATATTGTCACAGTTGCAAATATATTGATTTTTGACGTTATTTTGCATTTTTTTTTAATAAGGGTCATTATGCCCACACGTCTGTGCCGCCGTGACGTTGTTTGCACGTCTGTGGTTATGGGTTAAGCACTAGAAAGCTCTAGCGAGCGAAACACGTATAGAGTCTTAGCTGAAACCATCGAAAGAATTAATAGTCTTACAGTACTACAAAACTCGTTAGGAAATAATCTCAAAAATATATACAGGGTGTCTCTAAAAGGTCTGTACAAAACGCTAGCACAAATTCCCGAGGCTAAAATATGATGATCTAGCCCAATTTACCTTAGTCCAAAAGTTGATAGTTTCCGAAATACAGGGTGCCAAAGTTATTATTTTTTAAAACTTTTTTGTAAATATTTTTCTTAATAATAGCATGATTTGCACGAAATTTGGTACTTAGGGGTTTTTTAGGATGAGAAATCGAGATCTGATCACAGTTTCGATGCACATTGCAGAGGGCGCCACCAGCAGCACTTCGCCTACATCTAAAGCTTCATAACTTTTTTATGCCTCGGTGCATTAAATTTCTGGTTAAAAATTCTTATTCCTTGGCATCTTTTGTCCAAAAAAGGTATACCTAGCAGGTGTCGCTTCGAGCAGCCGTTTCTGAGATAATCGAATTTAAATGTTTTATTGCGTACCGAAACTCGTCGTAGCCCCCCTTCACACTTTATCCAGGCTAGATACAGAGATGATGGAAAGGGTGCAGTTCAACTTTCTCCGTATAATTAATCTTTGTGTGCATGAAAACGGAGGTCATTTTGAAAATTTAGTTAGACTTTATTCCTATTGTACTTTGCCAGTTCATTCTTACATTCTTATCATTGTTAGCTCGTTGCTATTTAAATTTTTATTGTTGCTGGCCTGTTGGCCCTTAAACACGCTCCAAATTTCTTGGACCAGTCCTAAACCTGGATAAAGTGTAAAGGGGGGCTACGACGAGTTTCAGTACGCAATAAAACATTTAAATTCGATTATCTCAGAAACGGCTGCTCGAAGCGACACCTGCTAGGTATACCTTTTTTGGACAAAAGATGCCAAAGAATAAGAATTTTTAACCAGAAATTTAATGCACCGAGGCATGAAAAAGTTATGAAGCTTTAGATGTAGGCGAAGTGCTGCTGGTGGCGCCCTCTGCAATGTGCATCGAAACTGTGATCAGATCTCGATTTCTCATCCCAAAAAACCCCTAAGTACCAAATTTCGTGCAAATCATGCTATTATTAAGAAAAATATTTACAAAAAAGTTTTAAAAAATAATAACTTTGGCACCCTGTATTTCGGAAACTATCAACTTTTGGACTAAGGTAAATTGGGCTAGATCCTCATATTTTAGCATCGGGAATTTGTGCTAACGTTTTGTACAGACCTTTTAGAGACACCCTGTATATAATTTCAAGTTCAGGAGGCCTGAATAGCTGGAAAATTTACAGCGATTATACTCAAAATATATTATTATACCGGGTGTCCAGTTTGAAGTAAAGGATAAGAAAATCCCACGTTAATTTTTGTTTTGCAGTTTCTTGCTCCCCAGAATATTTCTTCAAGTTATGTTTGGTATCTTTCGAAAGGAGAATTTTTATTACGTTAAAATATATGTATTTTTTTAAAATTTAGCTTATAGATTGGAAAAAGAAAATGTCGGGTAGAAAACCTTCCGAAGTAAACCAAAAAATAGATAAGATATTAGAAAAAGGGTTGAGCGAAAGAACAAAATTACCTTTTCCTTCGGACACGCTCTGGAAAAAAATATTAATTAAGCATGAACTTAATATTACTGCGAAAAACCTTTACACAAAAGCTTTAAGGAGTCAAACAAAACCAAAACAAGGAAATCTCTGATCTTGAACTAAAAAATTATGCCCAAAGTTCGTCCAGTGATGATAGGTCATCCTCATTGAGCGTCTATAATACCTCTGTGGAAGATTATGATATTAAGTATAATTATTTTAAAATTTATTTTGCATCAGCCGAAATAGATTGTATGAAACCCGAGGAAAAAACATATGGCCAAAGAAAATATTTGAAATTCAAATCAAATAATTGGATACAGGTTATGGCGGAAAAAATATTACGTCAGTAAATTACCATGTGTTTTTAAGTTTGCACAGAATTTTGTTTCTCTGACTTCCTGGTGCACGTATTTCATAAAGGTAAAGGGAGTGTGCGTTGACTGTAATGGTACGATTAATTGCTATGCCAAGAATTCCACAAAATTATGTCTAGAACAAGGTTTAGAACTCTCCTGTGTTTATAGAAATGGAAATAATGTACCACATAAAACCAAAAGATTTGTCAAAGGTATCAAAAGAAAGGATTTTGCAAAGAAACTTTGTGAAAATAACATGTCAGCTACTAGATGAAAAAAACAGTTAACTGGTATGATTACTGATTACACATTATTTGCTACAGAATCTTCGGGTATCCCAAGATGTCAAACTTTACGACAAGTTCAGTACGAACAAAAAAAACAAAGACAGAGTTGATAAAGACGCACCAAATTCTTTATACAGGGTGCCCATAATCTATCTCATTACATGGGTAACTTTGTTAATATAAAAGATAGAGGATCCGTTAAATGGGAAAGTTGGGCAGAATTATAAGCAAAATCTCATGCCATTTTAAAATTTGACATATGCCATCAACTTTTTTTATTATTTCGAAAAAACTGATAACTGTCGTTTTTTTTCAATGTTATATCATTCAACGGCCATTTACCTTGGAGCTGAAGTAAAAGTGGCTTCTTGTAGATATTTTTGCGTAATTTCATTGCCCTCTTGGTTTTCGAGATACAACATAAACTTGCATTTTTTTAAATAGCAATCATAGTTGGCTGTGATCTCATTAAATAGCTTTTGTTTTTCTGATTTCATTGATATAAGGTTCGATATACTTTACTCTCCTATTATCTTCTTAAATGCTAAAATAAGTTTATTGGTACAATTAAGCAGCAAAATAATACACAGGTAGGCATAATGGTACAAAAAAAGTCCTTTCAACAGAATAATACATGAAATTGGCTTGCATTATTTTAATGTTCATTATTGGACGCCTGAACAAGTAAGAGTTTATAATGAATAATTTTCCAGGAAAGAGAAGAATATAATAGTATTTTATGTATCTAGGACGAAAAGGCAAGTTGTTTACGGCCGAGGCGGGTAGCCGAGGCCGTAATTACTTGCGAGTACCTTAAAGACACTTTTCGTCTGAGGTACATACATAATTTTATGTCATACTGTTTCTAAAGTTGTTAAATCATTAAAAGAAATCTCCAGCAATTTGTAGCAGCATTAGTTTTAAGTAACTAATCTAAGGCGCAACAATTCGTATCTCCTAGCAACGAGCATTTATAGAACAAAAAGTGACACTTTTCGTTCTAGGAGTTTAAAATGATATTAGCACTTTAAAGTGTCACTTTTCGTCCTATAAATCGTCCGAAAAACGTTGCTTTAGAAACGAGTATGACATAAAAATAGTTGCTGTCGCAACAGGAAATATTGTTAAAAAAATCGACAGATTAGATGGAAAATCAAGTCACATAATGTTATATTGTTTGGTAGTGAAAGTCCCTGAAGAAAAAGAAGGACAAATTTCTGTTTGTCAAATGCTATCCGAACGACAACATTCCAACGCTATTCAGTACTGGTATTCCGAGTGGATTCGTCTTGGTGTTAAAAACCCTAAGGAATTTGTTTGTGACTATTCAGCAGCTTTTATAAATGCAGCTTGTAGAACCTTCGCTGGGTATTTTAACAAAAAATTATATGTTCAAGCTTGCTTTGAGGCGTTAAACAGCAACAGTGTACTGTCTATGTGCTTCATAAGAATAGACGCTGCACATTTTATTAAAGCCGTAGTTAACTGGAAAGAACTACGAACTACGCCTAGAAAAGTGAAACAATTTTATGTCAGATCTGTTGGACAACTTATATTAAGTTTTAGTCTGGACGAAACTAACAAAATTTTAATTTATATTCGTTATTGTGGCTTTAAGTGAAACAGCGGGATTTATTGATTCTAAACCTACTACTTGTGAAGTACAAAAAAACGCTTTTACAAAAATTATCTTTTGGAATTCATCATGGCCCCGGAATTGACAATTTGATAAATGTGTTTGACTCTCAGGAGTCCGATAAATATTTATCAACGTATGGTGATGATTCGGAAAGGAATGACGATAACGGACAATACTTTGTTTGAGATGTGGGTAGGAAGAATATTTCAACAAGCTGAAAATCTTGCCCATGTCGAAGATTTCGATGATAGAGACAACTTAATGTTCCTTCCAACTATAATTTCACCACTAAAGAGAATATGCTATAAGTAAAGGTATGTTTTTGTAAAGACGCAAGATGTTGGCCGACTTGTCTGTTCTAATGTAAACGAAATGCATTTCATGTCGGGACAGTCGGACGACATGTTAATGTCGCATGCAAAAATTAATCCTCACATGTCGAGTCGGCGTTCGTTTGTCACCATGTAAACACTCAATTTGATTATTTCTCGCAGTTTTTCACCAACACCAACCGTCTAGTCCGTACCAAATAGTGCAAGTGGCCGTACGCTATAGGCTATTCAGATCACCGGTGGTGGCGCTGTTGCTTCTTCCATTATGGTGGCGACTGGTAGGATACTTACGTGACGTTACGTATTAACGTGATTGCGTCTTTTGTCGTCCTCCTGTTTTCAAGCGTGTTTTAAGTGGAGTGATATTTAAATCTGTAATTTTTGTGACTAGTGGCAGTTGTGTTTGCGTAAAAAATAGTGGTTGTGTATGTGTATATGTTATTCTCTTGTTGTGTGTATTTGCTTATCTTTCAGACTCGTAATTTCATAAAATTTAATTCAGTAGCCGCAAAACAGCACATTGAAAAGGTAAGCTATTTAGCATTAGACAATAATTATGGAATTATGTTATCTTGAGTACTAAAAATAGTTTAAATTTTATTGCAGCAGTTATGGAAGTATCTGCATTTCTAACTTTGGAACATTTGTTCCATTATTTGGATACCACGCTGAGTTCGCGCTGTATAAATTAGGGACAAAAAGTATTAAATGCCAAGCATATAATTGCATGTGGACAAACCGAAAGAAGGGCCAAGAAGTTGATATTTTTGAATTATCCTTGCAAACGAGCCACTTGAAGGAACGACCGCATGAAATTCAGGGAATGCTGCTTATTAATAATAGTGCCGTAACAATTAATAAATAGTAACGATAATAGCGCACCCAGATAATTCAAAAACACGCAAAGAAATTGTTAAGGCAGGAGACGTTTACTATAATTTTAACGTGTTAGCAATGAAAAAAGGAGAACTAATATTAGTTAGACGGCTTACATCAGCAGTTAAAGCTCATTTAAACTACTCCAATTATGGTCCTTGCCCAGAATGTCTGGTATTTATGGTAAAAAAACAACTGTGGCAACATTTACAAACAGGATGTAAAAAGAACAATCGCAACATTTTTGGATGTGCCGATAACATTCGAAGAAATCCTATTCCTGAAAGCACAGCTTTACTAAATGGCATCCTTGAAACTCAATTTAACACTGACTTTCTTACAAATATCGTTGATAAACTTAGAAATGACTTAATTACAGTAGTGTGCAGAGAAGACATATTAATACTAAGGTATGGCTATTTACAGTACGAAAAGTATGGAAACACACAGTGCGAAATAATTAGCACGATTTCTTATTGAAATTAAAACATCGCAATATAAAATCTCTCGCTGACTCCCAGAAAGGTTTCACACAGTTATTAGAGCAACTAAAAGTCTTTGTATTTCACATATAAATTCTGTTAAAGGTCCAGAATTTGGCATTCCATCATTAGCGTTAAAAATAGGATATGCTTTACGTAAACGCATAGCTGTATTAAATGGAATAGCTCTACGTAACAGAAACAGCAAGAAAAGTACATTGCTAGAAGCATTTTAAAAATTATTAGATTCTGAGTGGAGCACTCGTATACTAATGTGTTTGTATATTTTTGGCATTGGTGACGTGCAACACTAAGCGGAATAATGTTTTTTAGAGAAAGTCGTTCAGAAGAAACAGCTAAAATAAGCATCGAACAACACGCTGCAAGGCGTTGGTCTGAAGAAACAAGTGGAGAACTCCTAAGTTCACTTTCGCCTTTTGAAAAACAGCTACCACCACAGTTATTAACTCCAGCTGGAAGACCTTGCCCTTTTGGTTTTGAGAAAGACATTACAGTACTTACTCATGTGCCACGAAAAAATAAAAATGTGATTTTGTTCTCCACTCTTCATCACGACGATGCCATTGATCAAAGTTCAGGCGTGGCCCAAAAACCAGAGATCATTACATTCTATAACCTAACAAAGGGTGGCGTCGATACTGTTGATAAACTTTCGGCAACGTATAATATTTTAAGAAACAGTAGACGCTGGCCACTTACTGCCTTTTTTTGCTCTCATAGCCCACAGCTGGGGTGAATTCAGAAACAGTTTATCGATCAAATAATAACGAATATAGTACAAAAAGACGGAATTATTTGAGAAAATTGGGTTTGCAGATGATTCGTCATCATTTGAATGAAAGAAATAATCTTGCACAAAACGTAGCAGCCGAGACACCATTACAAAGAAACCGTCTTGTACAAAATGAACCAAATCAACGTGCCCAAGAACAAACGACGTTGCGATTTTTGCCCCAGGGGGTCGGATAGAAAATCGCAATTCTTTTGCCAGAAATGTGAAAAAACTGTTTGTTTGCAACATGTCAATTTTATGTGCAACGAGTGCGCACAGTGACGATTTATTTTATAGTTTTCTTTTTGTTTTTGTATTAAAATTTTGGCAAATCATATAATTTTGTTCTTTTTCGTTTATATTCTTACATTATTTGCTTTATTTTGACAATATACCGATTGTTTATTGTATTCTCACTTATTTGTACCTATTATTACATTAATTATTCCTAAGAAAGAAGCTAGGTAAATACAGAAAAAAATCGTGGTATAGGCTTGTGGGGTCCATTAGACCCCAGCAGACCACTAAGTTAAAAAACAGTCAGCAGACCAACGGAAAATTAATAACTACTTTCAAACGCTTCGGGAAGTCCAAACAGGCGGCACGAACCATCTCATCAGGGATTTCCCTCCAAATTTTTTGCAATAAATGTTTGAATTGAGAGATATCGCTACATTTCCAATCTGCCAACTTCGACTGCATATAGCCCCATATGCGGTAATCCATTACATTAAGATCAGGAGAGGAGGAAGGCTAGTCTTCGGCGCTGATAAAACCGCTAAAATTTTCCCTACACCAATCTTGAACTCTTTTGGATTTGCGGGCTGGCGCAGAATCTTGCTGAAAACAATAATTTCCGTTTGGATACTTCTGCTCGGTAGCTGGCATCGCGTTTTCAATCAAAACTCTCTGAAGATAATATTCTTGATTTATCTTCACGCCTTTATCAATGAAAACCAATGGAAGTTTGCTTTTCTTCTATACAGCTCCCCAAACCATTACGGATGGAACAATTTGAAACCGCTGAATATATTTACTAAATGTAAATGCTAAAAATACGCTTTTATATAAAAGTATTAGCATGGAATCTGTAGAAAGGCAGCGTAAAGGAGCAAAGAAACATAAATCGGCATCTTTTAAATACAAAATTACTGCTAATGGTACCGAAACCATAGTCTGTAAAAAGGAGTTTACGGCACTATTTCAAATTAGTAAAAAGAAGGTCGAAATTATACAAGGAAAACTTAAACTAGGGGGGTCTGCACCTACTCTTAATCAACGAGGATGCCACTCAAATAGACCACACAAAGTAAAAGATTTTGTTATGGCGTTTATACAACAGCACATTCAAAAGTTCGCTGCCGAAAAATCACATTATTCTAGAACAGGGGTCGGCAACCTGCGGCTCGCGAGCCACATGCGGCTCTTCAAACAAGTGAATGCGGCTCTTTTAGTGACCACAACTTAATGCCCGTACTTATAAACGAAACTCAATCTCGTACTTGAGAACTGCTCAGTCGAGAATTCGAGAATGCTTAAACGTCAAACAGCGAAGCACGTCTCAAGGTAGGGTGTGACCAACCTTGAGTAATGCTCAAGTATGCGAAGTATCGACTATAAGTACGGGCATAAATGTATTATTATTTCATGGCATAGTATATCAAGAAGCTCTATGTGCGCAAACTTTTCCTGAAGAAATTGCGAAATTAATGGATCTGGTTGTTAAAATAATTAACAAAGCCGAATTTGAAGTTCAGCTGATTGATTTAAAAACAAAAGAAATGTAGCCTTCTAAATTTACGTCCTTGCTAACCGAACTAGAAAATTTGGGGGGGGGGGGGGGAGGCATTTCTATCTATGAATCATAAATGGGCAGAAGTTTCAAATTACTCCAAAGAAGAAGACATCATATTTAAAACATGGAGTGCTCTCCCAGAATCATACAATCTACTAAAAATATTGGCTTTTGGACTTTTAACAATTTTTGGTTCTACGTACTACTGCGAACAAACATTTTCGAAAGTTATCAAAAGCAAAGTAAGAGCACAATTGTACGATACAAGCCTCGAAACTTGTTTGAAGTTAAAAACAACTAACTATTCTCCAAAAATGAAGAAACTTAGTGGTGCTATGCAGTCCCAAAAGTCCCATTAGCTATTAGCTCTGTAGAACTTTTGTGAAGAATCACGTTTTTAAATAAATATTTGTTTTGTTTTTTTTACTTATTATTTTATTTATACATTTAACTTGTATTATACAGTGAGCACGTAAAGCTTGGAACAAATTCGATAAAATCTTTATTGGGCAAGCAATAAAATAATGCTCGGACACGTCGATTTAATTTTTTTGATGCGCATTTTTTGGTATACGTATATTTTTTATTACGTCATCCCTATTCGAGTTATGACGTCATCATCAGTTTTTTTAAATAGCAATATCCTCTTTTGATAGTACCATTTAAAAGAGCACATTTTTTTGCGTATAGAAGCCAAATTTTATGCTATGTTACATAATAATATTTTCGTCAACTCATAGGAAGCTTAATGTATGCCATGATGGGTACGAGGCCAGATCTGTGTGCAGGTATAAGCAATAAGCATACTAAGTCGTTTTCAGAAATGTGCAAGCAGCAATTTGTGGAATCTGTTAAAACCAGTTCTACGGTACATTAAAGGAACGGTTGAATTAAACTTAGTGTACGAGAAGTGCGAACGTGCCGAAGTGTTGTGCGGTTACGCGGACGCGGATTGGGGTGGAGATTGCTTCGAACGTAAATCGACTTCGGGTTACATGTTCAAGTTGCATGGATGCACCATCTCCTGGAATTCTACCAAGCAAGCAGCAGTAGCCCTGTCAACAACAGAGGCTGAATACATTGCCCTGTCGGTAGCAGTCAGCGAAGCTTGCTGGATAAAGAAGATTTTGGTCGATTTGGATGTAGTGGGAGAGAATACGAATTCAATCACTATAGTCGAGGACAATCAGTCATGTATAAGGGTAGTTCAAAATCCTGAGCACCATAAGAGAATTAAACACATAGATATACGGTTCCATTTTGTTCGGAACTTAGTAAGACAAAAAATCATAAATTTTAAATATGTATCCAGTACGATGCAATTATCTGATATATTTACAAAGTTTGTAAATCGCACTCTATTCGATAGAATTAAGTCCGATATAGGTCTAAATATTGTTAAAGATATTGTCGAATGAATAATTATTTCATTGAGTAGGAGTGTTGTTAAAAAATCAATGAAACTGGTGTGTAACTAAGTTACAAGAGTAACTACGAAACAGAGTTGTTGATAAAAATTGCAAGTAGTCAAATTGTAAAACTTTCACTGGTCATTAATAAAATAATTAAAGGCTTAAAAAACCAACTTTGCGTATTAGAATGCCGACAAGAAAATAAACCTAAAGAATATTTTATTAAAAAAGGAACATACAGAAAGACCTTTTGTACAAAATTTAACTTATCATTTGGCAGTCCAAAGAGCGACATATGCAGTACAAATGATTCAGGTCACGGAAATGAAGAACACAAAGAAAACTACAAAGCAGCATTTGCGCTAGAACGGGTACATCGCCAAAAAGCAAAAAACCATGAGAAAGTATGTTATCTGACAATAGATCTACAGCAAACCATGCCTTTACCTAGGCTGACCACATCTAAGGCCGTTTACTTACGTCAAATGTGGTTTTATAATGTAGGAATTTACACTATCACATCTACAGGTGATCTACAGGTGAGATGCTGACTGTCGTCGTGTGAACATCGTTATTGCGCCGCTGCTGCTTATTCTAAGAGTTTTAGTGTTAAATTATACATAAGCTGAATAAAAATGCCTGAATTACGCAGCCAAATTAATGCGAATGAGGATTTGATTATACAACGGGTTGTAGAAAAAGTACTAGCATCGGAAGATCTCATTACGAAACTAAGTGCTTTACTATCTGGGTGCATACAACAGCAACTCGAAGCAAAATGCCAGGTTTTGGAAGAAAAGGTTATCCTACTCGAAAATCAGTTACTTGAAAAACCTGACGAGATGGAGCAGTACACAAGAAGGAACTCTCTACGAATACTTGGAATCGAAAAAATTCCACAAGAGAGTACAAATGAAGTAATTATGAAATTATGCAGTGAAAAATTAAAAATCAAGGTTGTAGAAAGTGATATAGACGTAAGCCATCGTTTAAAGGGTAAACCGGGTTTACCACCTCCCATTATAGTTAAGTTCGTACGGAGGGATGTGAGAGACCTAATCTTTCGCAATAAAAAACAGTTGAAGAATAGTAAAATTGTAATTACCGAAGATCTTACTAAAATACGTTCGCAGCTACTCATGGAAGTTTCGTCCAAGTTCGGAAGAAAAAATGTCTGGTCCATGTATGGTAACATCTTTACTAAAGACGGTAACAACTTACTTAAATTCGCCAATGTGAGAAATTACAAAGAGTATTTATCATCTCTACATGTTAAATAGAATAACCTTTATTGCAGGTATGCCTTGCATATTATTTTGTATAGAATATAAATTGTGTTACTATTATCGGTGTTGGCATTTGCCATAAATGATAAGTGAGTTTAAAATTTTATGTTTGCCACAGCTAAGAAACGTTCCTGTTTAAACAAATTCATGTTCAGAACAAATTTATATTTTATTCATATTTTTATTTTGAGTGGTTTACCGTGATGTAAATGTAGATAAATATTTAAGTAGTATGCGGTGCTTCACACTTCATTTCTTCAGTTTAGTATTTGATTGCCTTTGAAATTATTTATTAATCTTTCATTATGGCAAGTGATTGCTTGAAAATTGCACATATTAACATTCGGTCTTTAATACCTAAACTTAATGATGTAAAAGATTTACTTATAAGGCTTAGATTTGATATTTTAGCAGTATCTGAAACATGGCTATGCAGTGATATTAGTTCAAACAGGTTAACAATTGATGATTATACATTAATCCGTAAGGATCGTGGAACAAGAGGGGGTGGAGTTGCATTTTATATCAAAAATTACTTAAAGTTTTCTATAATAAATACTACTAATAATATAGAACAATTATGGCTGCGCGTAACTATTAATTCAAAAACACTTGCCCTTGGTTGTGTCTATAAAGCGCCTTGCATTAATTACAAACTATTTGTTGATGAATTAGAAAACACAATTATGTTATGCACACCCTTATCTCAAGACATTGTTTGTCTGGGTGGCTGTAACATTGATTTTCTTTTGCCTGACAATCCAGCGACAGCATATTTTAACAATATGCTGGAGTGTTTTAACTTTTATCAGGTAATTAAAGCACCTACTAGGATAGGTATAAATCGGGCTTCTTTGTTAGATGTCATAATTACGTCATGTTTATCGTTAGTGGTTGAATCTGGCATTGAAGGCACCGAGTTGTCCGATCACGAGATCGTTTATTGCAACATCCCCAATTCCGCTCCCAAACTTACTCCTACTGCCAGAACTTTTAGAAACTATAAACTTTTTAACATAAATGTCTTTCGCGCAGAGTTGGAGATGCTTCCGTTGCATCAACTTTACTATATAACCGACTTGAATGACAAGGTGGCGTTTTTCAATGATCAGCTTATCAATCTCTTTGATAAACATGCACCCTGGCGAACGGTTACATTTACAAAAAAACTTGCCCCTTGGCTTACAGATAACATTAAATTGCTAATGAAATTAAGAGATAAAGCAAAAAGGAAGTACATAAAAACCAAAACTCAAGGTACATGGAACTACTACAAACTTCTCGGTAATTATACTAGTTTTGCTATCAATAAAGAAAAAAAAGCCTATTTTCAATTCAAATTTAATAATAGCAACGGCAAAGAAATGTGGAAGGAACTAAAGCATTTGGGTGTGAGCAATCGTGGTACCAGTAGTAGTACTTCATATGTTCCAGATGCAAATGATATCAATAATTATTTTATTAATAGCATACCGGATTTGCCTATTGATGAAAATATTGTAAATTCATATCTAAATAACGTACTAGTGAATACACGTTTGAAATTTAGATTGACTGATGTGGACGATGTACTTAAAATAATCAATTCATTAAAAAGTAATTCGGTAGGTCATGACGGCTTGAATGCACAGATGCTTAAGTATTGTTGTCCTTACATTGCACAATTTATTGTACACATAATAAATACTAGTACCGCGCAAAATTCATTTCCCGAGTTTTGGAAGAAAGCTGTAGTAGTTCCATTGCCGAAGGTTGATAACCCAGTTGAACACAAACATTTTAGACCAATTAGTATTTTGCCGGTAATGTCAAAAATACTTGAAAAAATAATCAACGCTCAATTACGTGATCACCTTCAAAATTATAAATTACTCCCTGAATGCCAATCTGGATTCCGTAAATCACATAGTTGTACAACAGCGTTACTTCACATAACCGATGACATTATTTCGGCTTATGATAACAATAAATTTACCATCTTAACGTTGTTGGATTTCAACAAAGCCTTCGACACAATTAATCATAAATTGCTTTTAGCTATCCTTCACTATATTGGATTAGGACCGGATGCCATTCTGTTAATAAAAAGCTATCTTCACAATAGGTGTCAAACTGTTAAGATAGCTAAACACATGTCAGTGCCTATGGACATTATAAGAGGTGTGCCCCAGGGGTCAATTTTGGGTCCCCTGCTGTTCACTATATATACTAGCAATTTCAGCAAACATATGACCCATTGTAATTAGTCGGGGGGCATACTTAATGAAATATACACTCCGTGGGAAATTTCATGATGAAATTGTGGGACCAATTTCAATACATTCCTTATGCCCTCCGTAATCATACCTTACCAGGTGCTTTGCTTGAATTTGTGGCAGACGACCTATATGACGTCATATACCCAAGATGGCGGCCACACCAGACATCATCGGAAGTTCTCGATTATAACTCTTGATAGGGCCATCCTATCAATATTTTGTACTGAACGTTTTTTATTTACAAGGAAATTCTCTATAAAAAAGGTCCTTAGGAATTTATCTATATCTTTTACCGTTTAGGTGTATTGTATAAAAACACTTTTAATTTTGTTATCAGTCGCATCATTTCAAATTTTTTTTGTTTCGGATAAAAAGATTAAAGAATTTGCCGCTTTACGCGCGCTAAAATTAAATCAGAATGCACACAGTTCTTATGGGCGCGTATATAGTTTTTTGCACTCCCGTGCGTAAAGTACGCCCGCGAAGAAGGGCGTAAAGTTAATTATTGCAGACCGCGGGCGTACTTTACGGCGAGATACTTTAAGCGTTTTCTCAAGAGTGTTATTCAACATTTTTTTGTTGGTCAAATACTATGTTGGTCTTGAGCATGTGCAAAGCTGCTTACGAGAAGGTTTATTCAAGTTTTCTGCCATTGGCATAATATAGACCATTATTGTTGCTATTTCCTTCGTGTTTTAAATGTTTTTTAAAACACGTTGTTATGGGAAACGTGTTTTAAAATGCTGTTTATAATCTAGGATGTAGATATTAAAAAGGCGACTTAAAATGTACAAACTTCTTTGACTACACCTTTGGTGGACTCAAATATAACAAAGCATCTGAATGCAAAAACCCACTGTGTCGCTGTTCTTGATGGAATGGCAGAGCTGCAATCGTTGAAAAAATCAGTGCAGGTTAAAACATGCAGTGATCTAGCTTTGGAGTTTAACAATAAAATAAAAGGAACTCTTTTAAAATATGATGAAACTCATTTGGTGTTTGACACATATCTTGAAAATTCTCTTAAATCTGCGATGCGACATAAAAGGACATCTACAGTAACATCCATTGAGTACAAAATAACCGACTCCACAAACATTGCAAATATACAGATGAAATCCCTCCTTTCACATATAAAAACAAAGGATAAGCTAACAGCGTATCTTGCAGAAAAAGCTAAGTTGTACGCACGCAATATTGAGAGAAGCCTAATCGTAAGCTGGAGGACTGAGGCCAAATTGTCTTTCGGAAGTGACGTAAGTGAACTTGAAAGTAGTCATGAAGAAGCTGACGTTAAAATAATACTGCACTGCCTTTTTGCCTCCCGAAAAGGAGCTACTGCAATTCATATATATTCGCCTGATACAGACGTATTTCTACTAGCATTGTGGTGGTCAAAATCTTTTACATGCCCAAGCATGTTTGTCACTGGTGTAGGAAATAATCGAAGAATGCTTGACGTTGGCAGAATTTGCACCGCAATAGGACCAGAAAAGATAAGAGGATTACTAGGTCTGCATGCTCTGTCAGGATGTGATGTCACAGGTTCACTTGCAAAGAAGGGAAAACTATCGTTTTGAAAGGTTTATAAGACCGCAGATAATGACATTTTTGATGCTCTTGGGAAACTTGGATCCATTGAAGAATTCGGGGATGAAGCTGAAACTATCATTGAAAAATTTATTTGTAAGGTATATATACCAGGGACGAAGATTTCAGACATTGGGGAGCTTCGTTGGTGGATGTTCTCCAAGCACGAGACGCAAAGTGAAAATCTGCCTCCTACAAAAGCGTCACTATCTCCTTTTATTCGTAGAGCACATTACCAGGTTATGGAATGGCGTCTTGCTGACCAGCAGCACCCTAATCTACCAACACCTTCTGCTTATGAATGGGAAATGCAAAATAATTACTGTGTTCCTGTTTTGTGTACGCTTCCTTGTGCACCTGAAACCATTTTAAAATTAGTTCGGTGTTCATGTGTAAAAGGGAAATGTGCTGTATCCTGTAAATGTAAATCCCAAAACATTTTATGCACTGAGCTTTGTATGTGTGGAGGCGATGAAAACTTATGCGAAAATCATGGCCAACATTTTGATATCAATGACCTTTCAGATGAAGAATATTAAGCTGAAAACATTTTACGTTCAATAGAACATTACAATTACTTCAATAAAAATATCGAAATAAATATTAATTTCTTACCTAGTTGTTATTTTTCAACCTAAAAATCTAAAAATCCTTTAAAACCAAAAATTAAAAATTAAAAATTGGCTAATACACTTTTTAACTGGCTATAACTGATAACCGGTAGGTTATATCACAAAAACGAGTATAACATTTTTTGTTTAAAATTTTATTTAGAACAAAAAAGATTCAGTACAAAATATTGATAGGATGGCCCTATCAAGAGTTATAATCGAGAACTTCCGATGATGTCTGGTGTGGCCGGCATCTTGGGTATATGAGGTCATATAGGTCGTCTGCCACAAATTCAAGCAAAGCACCTGGTAAGGTATGATTACGGAGGGCATAAGGAATGTATTAAAATCGGTCCCACAATTTCATCATCAAATTTCCCACGGGATGTGTTATGCCCCACGACTAAATATCCACATGTACGCGGATGACACCCAGGTGTACCTTTCTTTTATGCGAGATGATGTACATACTGCTATCCGTAAGATAAATAACGACCTTAACACCATTTCTCACCTCGCGAAGCAGCATGCTTTAATGTTAAATCCTGCTAAATCGTGTGCAATTCTACTCGGAAAAAGTACTGATCTTGAAGTAGACGCTATTCAAATTAATGACACTGAAATTCCATTTGTTGATAATCTTAAAAATTTAGGGTTAACTGTTGATAAAACATTCAGGTTCAAGCAGCAAGTCTGTAAGAATATCCAAAATGCTTTTTGTAATCTTAAATTGCTTTACCCGCATAGGTTCTACTTAAGTGTGAAACTAAAAACTATGTTATGTGAGGCGCTGGTTTTATCAGATCACAGTTCTCATACTGCGCGGTGGTATATGGGCCATGTCTTGATTTTGAAACTTCACAGAGAATACAGCGTGTACAAAATACTTGTTTGCGTTTCATTTTTGGTATCCCTAAATTTTCTCATATCTCACATAAGTTAAGAGAAGTACGCTGGCTTAATATGAGCAATAGGAGGTATCTCCATTCTGCAGTTTTGTTCCATAAAATTATTGTAGAGAAACAGCCACCTTATCTATATAATAAAATAACTTTCAGAACGGATGTGCATAACATAAATTTGAGACATAGATATTTAATTACAATTCCACATCATAATTCCGCCTTGTATGAACGATCTTTTAGTTACAACATTGCCAAAATCTATAATGAGATCCCTCAAAACCTTAAAAAGTATTCCGTTTTGCAATTTAAGAAAAAGCTGTTTCTGTTACTGTTTCAGCTGCAGTCATAACGTCCTATATATATTTTTCTAGGTAGTAAAAAATTTTGTGCAATCTAAGCAATCATCTGCCATAAATATTAATTTCTCCAGGTGCCAGTGGAAGAACAGTTCCCACTGAACTGGCACCTCGTGGTTCTGCTTTTTATAGATTAAATTTATGTATTCACTAATATGTATTGTATTTTCTTTTTTTTTTATTTTAAATGTATCTTTTTTAATGCAGAATAAATCAATATTATTATTATTATTATTATAAGGCTTTTATGATGAACTGGACCGAAGACATCGCGAACCGTGGCAGCAATGAAATTGGTAGCTGCCTTCATACTCTAACACAGATTTACGAAGCACTTCAGGGAACGTATTCTCGAATTTCGCTCGAACGAAGTCGTATGTGACTCTGACGTCATTTCGAATGACTTCGTACAAACGGTATTCTTGAAACCGATCGCTCGAAAGTTGTCGAGTACTCGTCATTCGACAGACAACGAGTGATAGGTAAGCACTAGAAATAAGATTCGAGCGCTCGCATTTTACCACGTGTGTGGTGTTTGTAGGAATATGGCGCAAAATTTAAATCTGAGAAAGAATACTTATACAAGTATACAGCAAAAAAATTTGCTCGCGCAAATGCTAGAAAAAAAAAAACACATCTTGTAGGTGGGAAATTCAGCTCCAATTTTACATATAAAGATGCCCAAATGGAGTGGCAACAAATAACAGATGCATTAAATGCAATACCCGGCGTTGTAAAAGACTGGCGGCAGTGGCGAAAGGTATTTTATAATAGAGTAGTTAATATTTATATAATTTTATAATATACTTATATCGTTGTTATAGACCTGGCAAGACTTACGTTCAAAGACGAAGTTGAAAAAGGCTGAATATAATAGCCATGTGGCAAAAACCTGGGGGTGGTGAACCCAGTCAAATTATACTCACTGGCCTAGATCTGAACGTTTTGAGCATAATGAGACCAACAGTTACAGAAGGCATAGATGTCGAAGAATCAATTGTAACAACCATTGTAAGTGACAATGTAAATTATGTTCCAGATAATATTTTCTTGTTTTTATATGTTTGCAATAGGATTTAAGCGAGCAAAATTATAGCTCGTTATCTTCGGCACTAGAACATTCAGTGTCATCATCCCCCTGTACAAGTACTCTGGCTAAATTGAGCAAAATAGAAGAGCCAGCAATATTGTACGAATCGCCAGCTGTACCGACTACAAGCGGATTGAGTTCCCCAATACAGGTTCAACATAAAAGTGGTAAGCACATAAAATGTTGTTTTAAAATGAAACTGCATTCTAACGTTTGTTCTTTTCAGTAAAACAAAAAACAAAAGCTGTCAGAAGATTGGAAAAAAGCATTAGTTGCAGCAAAAACTTTCAAGATATAGCATAAAGAAAACTGCTGTTAAAAGAAAAATATTAGAAGAAAAAAGCTTGGGCTGTATGAAAAAGAAATAAAGCTAAAAGAACGGTTCTATGAAAAACTCCTAGCACTACAGGAGAAGCAACTTAAAGAACCCTAACGATTCTGTTCCTATTTTCTTAATATACGAGGAGCGTTCAAATTTAAACAGGAATTTATTTATAAAAAAAGTTATTACAATATTAGAACGATGAAAACTATATTACAACAATTCGACGTAATCTCCCTGCCTAGCGATGCACTTGCGCCAACGATCTGGAAGCTTTTTACTACCTTGCTGGAAGAAGTCTTTGGGTTGCATGAGTATCCACTCCTGAGCAGCTTCGATAACGTCATTATTTGACTGAAATCTTTTCCCGGCTAAAAATTCTTTTAATGGGCTAAACAAATAAAAATCAGAGGGGGCAAGATCAGGACTCTATGCTGGATGCGGAAGAAGGTCCCAGAAGAGATTTGCAAACGATTCAACTTGTGTTCTTCAGTCAACAAACCCGGAATCCACCTGGCACTCACCTTACGATACTTTACCTTGTTTTTTATGATATCTTCAACACTTCCGACACTAATTTGTAAATTTTGAGAAATTTTACGAACTGTTTACCCGTCTGTCTTCCTGAACAAGGGCATTAACTTTTTCTTCATTTTCACGATTAACCGAAGTTGCAGCTCGCCGTACCTACATGAAGCTTGTTTGCTACATGCGTTCTCCCGTCTCTAAAGGATTTTGACCACTCAAACACTCGACCTTTTGAAAGACATTGACCGCCATATTGTGCTCGCAGTCTTGTAAAAATTTCAGTCGAACTTACGCCTTCATTCGTAAGAAATTTGATTATTATACGCTGTTCCACGCTACAATGAACAGAACTTTCAGACATCGTAACTGTAACTGCCAAAATAATATTATATCGAAACAATTGCCATGGATATGTTAACAACAGTCACGGCTAACCTTTAAATAATTTAATTTTTAGAATTGTCTTCAGATGGGGTTTTAATTTAAACATTCCTTAACTTAATTAACGTAATTGATAAAGCTATTTTACTTTCAGATAAACAATTTCACTCGCGTAATATTCAACTTGTTCTTATTGACACTTGGCTCCCATATTTTTTCCATGAAGGGGGCATCAGTGAGCAATGAATCGGAGCACTCGCCGGATTTTTTAAGGCACACGTACTTTTGTAAAAAATTAAAAACCAGAAGTGTGCTGAAAGCCTATGCTATTTAAATGGGAAAATGCAGGCTCCTTGGGGCACCCCTTAACGTTGGAATTTGGAGGTCTGGTAAATCCTAAAATTACGTTTTATTTTTTTAGAATCGATTTGGGGGGTGACCCGGTCAAAATTTGTTTCAACCACCATTAAGGGCCACCCTAATACACATATTATGCAACACAACGCAGGCATTTATTATTTTAGCTGCACGTTGAGGATTATAGTGCAAAACTCTATGTTTAAGGAGGCAGCGGAATCGCAGTTTTAAAACTCCATTACAACGTTTAATGGTAGCTCGTGTCCTCTTTAAACAATGGTTATATGCAAATTCTGGGGTGCCTTCCCTGGCAGTCTTATATGGAGTCATTAACCAGGTTCGCAAAGGATTTCCCGAATCACCTAAACTACAATGCACCTGCTCACGGTAGCTTGACTCACCCTCGTATGAATATTACTACCAGTGTCTAATTGGTAACTGCCACTAGCAAAAAATCTCAATGCTGTCAATGTCTAAAATAATATTTTTAAGGAAATATATGTTTCTTACAGAAAAATTTCATCCTCTTTCATAAAAATTAAATGTAATGGTATTAAAACTATGTACCCTACATGTTAACAGTAATTTTTATGTTTATCACACTTGCCTTAGCAGTAATATCTATTGCTGGCGTTCTACTTGGTTGTGGTATAAACGGTTCTAATATATTTATTAGGTGACGACACAAATCTTTATTTAATCGAAATATTTTAATAAATTTTCGATTTGATAAGTCAAAGGGATCTTCACGCTCTTGTGCTCTAAGTCTTCGTGGAGGTTGCCCAGCTAGTTGTTCGGCTTCTTCTAAAGCAGCTAATGCATTTAAATGCATGATTTTTTCAAAATTTGCCATTTTAGAAGAAATATGATTTAAAAATAATATTTAACACACCGTTTAACGTTCCTACAGTTTAAACCGAAAACGCTTGCGTGTTGGCGATTTTTATGTGCTTCGCGCTACGACATGCATATTTTTAAGGCGTGCACGACTTTCAATTCGAGGACCGTTCGAGAATAGCAAATTCATACTCCACTCGAATTCAGTCGCTCGACAATTTTCGCATGCGACATATTTCGAGCGACTTCGAGAATACGCCCCAGGGTAAAATGCAGCATTTAACCTTCCGATACACGCGCGCGGATTCTCAGTCCGCAAAAATGTAAATTCAACCGTCGTTTCGAAACTCGCCGCTTCCAAGCCTTGCCGATCTCAGTACCTTTAGGACACACGCTGAAGTGTATCAGTCTGCTGTGTGAACTCGGAACGTGTATTTGTTGTTCCAGTAATTAGCGCTTGCGGAGTGAAACACGAGATGAGCGGAAAAAACTGGATAAGTTGGCTCCTATAAGGGAAGTGTTTGATGCCTTTGTCACAAACTGTAAAAACGCGTACACTCCGTTTCATTACGTCACGATTGATGAAAAATTGGAAGCTTTTCTAGGACGCTGTGCATTTAGGCAACATATTCCCAACGAACCCAACAAGTATGGAATAAAGATCTTTGCCTTAGTGGATTCAAAGTGCTATTTTACGTCTAATCTAGAAGTCGGGAAGCAATCTGATGGTCCTTACGCTGTAAGCAATTCTCCAACTGCTGTAGTTCAGAGACTTTGTGAATGTATTAAAGATTCTGGAAGAAACGTTACCACCGACAACTTGTTTACCAGTATAGAGTTACTGGAATCACTCTATTCTGATAAACTAACATTGCTAGGCACGATTCGCAAGAATAAAAGGGAGTTACCAGAAGAATTTACTCGTCCAGCAAAATCACGTCCTGTCAAATCCAGTATGTTTGGTTATTGTCAAAATGTAACACTCGTCTCTTACAAACCCAAAGCCAATAAGAATGTATTATTGGTATCATCTCTACATCATGACGACAGTATAGATCCCAACACGGGAAAACCCGAAATGATTATGGATTATAAATTATAACAGTACCAAAGGTGGCGTTGACACAGTGGACAAACTCTGTGCTGCATACGATTGTGCAAGAAATATCCGAAGATAGCCAATGGTAGTGTTTTATTCCCTACTTAACATTGCTGGCATCAATACGATGGTAATACGTAAATGTAATAGTCCTAATAACAATAGAAGAAGAGAATTTTTGAGAAATCTGGCTTTCCAACTGGTCAACAGTCATTTACGTCAACGAGCCTAACTTACCTGCTTACCGAGACCATTATCATCAAGAATTAGAAAATTAACTGAATATGAAGAACCATCACAACGTTTAGTACCTGTAGACGGAAACACTTTTCCAAAAGGGGGCCGTTGTAGTTACTGCGACCGAAAACAGAACCGACCCACCAAATATTCCTGTACAAAGTGTGGAAAATATACGCGTACCCCCTAGGGGTACTCGACGAACCGGTTAGGGGTACGCCGCAAATAAACGGTAGTGGTGGAACGCTATCACTCACGTACGTCAAGGTCTCAACGCTCCTTGTGAAACCAAGTAAATATCTCTGGAGTTTTTATAGATATCGAAATGAAATTTGGTAGGTAGGCATTACAGTAAATTTCGTATTTGCGTTGAAGGTTTTTAACAATTTTGAGCTTCCGGTATGAACGGAAGTAATGCCGATTTTAAAGTTTGTAATGGAACACCCTGTATATTATTTGAATTTTGAATAGAGCATTTTATTACGATTGCAAAAATATGGGGTTCGATATCTTTTATTTCAAGGTCAACCGAGATATTAACAGAAAAATTACTTTTGAGGCAAAGGCGAATGAGATCTAGAGTCTAGAGTCTATGAAACGAACGTAACAATCACATTAGTAACCAAAATTAAATTTATACAAAACAGTAGAATAAAATAGGAGTACTGCGTAAAGTGAAAATAAACTTAATATATTAAATGTCCAAACTGAGCAACGTTTACTTCTTGACAGTAGGCTAGTCTGTTTGTAAATTCTTGAAATAAAAGATATCGAACCCCATATTTTTGTAATCATAATAAAATGTTCTAGTCAAAATTAAAATAATATACAGGGTGTTCCATTACAAACTTTAAAATCGGCATTACTTCCGGTCAAACCGGAAGCTCAAAATTATTAAAAACATTCAACGCAAATACACAATTTACTATAATATCTACCTACTAAATTTCATTTCGGTATCTCTGAAAACTCCAGAGATATTTACTTGGTTCCACACATTTGCCCAACACTGAATGTGAATCTGCAGCTGTTGATGCGAAAATAAAGAAATTATTTATTTATAATAAATTCTTACCTGCATGTTAGTAGTACAGGCTATGAGTGATCCAGACCAATATGTCTAAAAATTTTGAGTTCGCAACGGCCCCCGCACGGCGGGGGCTTACGTGATCACAAAGGGGGTTGCAAGTGTATGAATCGAAAAGTGTTTCTGATTTACTTTAAACGTTTGTGAAATAATGTTATTTACATAAGTAAATATCAGTATGAACTATAATAAAAGCTGCAAAACAATATTTTTAGTTTATTTTACATTTTCATTGATATATTGGTTGGTTGGACTTATTTAACAATAATAAAATAATATTAAAGACAATCGTCTGCTCCACAGTGTATATTGTAATATTAAATATAAAAAGGTGTTATTCAAATTACAGATGCTACATATTTCGGCCTTGCAAATATTTAAAGGTCATCTTCAGGCATAGAGAATTAACGCACAAACTACCTTATGGAACAAATATATTTTTCTGCATAGCTTGGAAAATTAGAAGGGTGAAACAATTTTGAAAAAATACATCATGGGCCGGTGAAGATAACACATTTTCACCTGGACCGACACACAGATGCGACACACTTTAAAATTCACTAAACTAACAAATTTAAAATCATAACAAGCTCAACATTTTAAACATAATTCAAAACGGTAAAGTTGAATCAATTAACAATTGTCATTGGTCCAGATAATGGCCCGGGAAAGTGGCAAACATAATTAAACTATGAAAACGTGGATACCGGGAGAAATATCCGCCATTACCTACCGGTATCCACGTTTTCACAGTTTAATTATGTTCGGAGTTTGTTGATAGTGATGCAGATCCAGAGTATAATATTGCAAGTGATGAACTGGGTTCGGAGCAAAATCTCAGTAGTAGTAATGCGGAAGCTTCTAACGACGAAGAACAACCAATACCTTTGAATGCTAGAATTACTGATAATTGGAAAGTTCCTGATCAATCTAGACTGAAAAACCTAATTTATAACCCGAATTTAGACGAAGTAGGCATAAATCCAGATTTGGTGGAAACAATGGTATCCGCAACTCCATATGATTTCTTTCGTTTGTTTTTGAACGACGATGTGATAACTTTACTGGTGAACCAAACTAACATTTATGCCGGGCAGTGCCTTAAAAATCCCAACCTCAAAAAGCATTCAAGAATTTTGCGATGGACACCTACAAATCCGGAAGAACTACGCAACTTTTTAGGGATTGTTATGTGGATGGGATTGGTAAATGGTCACCTTAGTGCAGAACTAGCCTATGTCAATTTTTTTCAAAAATCAATTTTCTAGCCTATGTTGTATTTTGAACTATGCTGCATTTGATGCAGAAGTAGTCTAAGTCTCAATATTAACAATATACTCTGCAACTGCAAATACACAAACATCCTAAGTTCATTCTTACTTTTAAACTGAATGCAGAACTATTCTCAGTTGACTTGGGATAGAACTGTAGTGTCCGTTTTGGGCGTAGGATAGTGCAAGTGGACATATGATTATAAACATAAATTACATCGTGGACATAAGCTACCACAGCTGTTTAGTGAGGGAGACGGTCGTTGGTGTTTAAATGTTTGTTCGCTTCGTATCAGATTTAATAGCTAATAATGTACAGCAACAGATTTTGCATGGAAGTTTGTGAATAGAAAATAGCTGGGTGCATTTATCTTAATAACATTTGAAAATAGTCAACCTAGACCTTAAGTAAGAAAGAAAAAAAAACAATATATATCTCATCCTCAAATTGCGTTTGAATATTTTATTTCTAATAAAAATAAAGTGTCATGCTACACATGTGAAAGAAATAACATTATTACTTTTAACTGTAGAGAAAAGTAGAAGATATGTTCTAGCAAGTTTTAAAGGAAACAAACAGGGGGATAACCTTTGGGAATATTATAAATAGCTAAATTTTAGAGGAAATTTTCACTTTTTCACTTAAAACCCTTTGTGGACGAGTGGTTCCAAAGTGGAACCAATATAAAAATTTATTCCTAGTTGCCTGGTAAGCGCTGGCTGGAACCACCTATATGAATGAGTCATGTAGTGGTCTACTTACACTCATGTAGCTCGGACTGCAATTTAGTTGGTGTTTGACCGGGATGCGCAGATCTTTACATTTTCAGTTCAGTGTTTGTTGTACCACTTGCTATTGTGTTCTTGTAAAGGGTTGTAAAACGTAGATTTTTGGTAAGTCATCATTTTATTTATTTTTATATAGCGTAATATATGTATGTACTACAGTTACTAATTAGTGGAATGATCTCAGTGTCTTTGAAATTTCACACATTTCTGTAAGTGGTTCCAGAATAACACCACAAGGCCACTATACATTTATTTACTTTTCTAGATTTTGCCATGAGTAACAAAATTAATCTACAATTATTGGCGAGTGAAGGTGCTTACGCTCTTTTGGAAGACATTCCGTCTGACGGTTCCACAGTATCTGAAAGTGAAGATGACAACGTGGAAGAAATACCTGACCTTGACGAAATCTTAGTTAGTACAAAAGATCTAGAAAATAATTCTTGTAACTGGAGTAGCGAGGATGAGATGCCCCTGTCATCTTTTGTAATAAAACGCTCTGATATAATGTGGGCAAAAGACACCACCAGAATGAAATCACAGGTGCCTTTCCTAGAACCAGTAGGGCCAAACGTTCCAGAAGATTTGAAGTATCCGATTGATATATGTATTTCTTACCCTCTTTTCTAAAGACTTGTTAGAAAAAGTAGTGTTTGAGACAAATTTGTACTCCGTTCGACAGAATACCAACAATGGAATTCCTACAAACGTGGAGGGAATAAAATGCTTTTTGGGGGTCAATTTACTTATGGGGATAAAAAAGTTATCCAGTTATCGGAATTACTGGTCTTCCAAAATGGAACTACGTGACCACTGCATATCATCAGTTATCTCTCGTGATAGATTTGGGTGGCTCCTTTCAAATCTTCATGTAAATAATAACTTGGAGCAGCCAAAGAAGGGTGAAGTAGGCTACGATAAATTATATAAATTAAGGCCAATGTTAGAAGCACTGCCAAAGACTTATAAATTATACTACCGACCTAGTAATCACCAATCGATAGACGAATCTATGATCAAATTTAAGGGGCCAAGCTCTTTGCGCCAGTATTGCTCATTACTGGTCTAATAACGAGTCACTGGGAAATAATTTTATTGGAAATGCCATAGGAAGAGATAGATGCACCTTTCCATTGTCAAAACTGTACTATAACCATCCAGAGAAGCCTCAGAATGCTTCCAAAACCTATTATTACGTGGAAGAAGTGCTCTCCTGTTTGAAGCACACATTCATGAAAGAGAAGACGGCAGTTTTCAATTCATTGATGAAACAATAACCAAATTCAAAGGACGATCAGCTTTGAAACAGTAGGTACCTACCCCTGAAACCCATCGAAAGGATCATAAAAAATTTAGGAACGGTGTGATTCCAAAACTGGTTATACAAGATGTGTAAAAACTCGCGTGCAAGCTCTCCATAACTTTATTCCTTGGTCAAAAATGAGAAAAAAATCTTATTAGAAAAATGTTCGTAGAGGCTGAGTTAATCCCGAGAATAGCAATTTAAGAAATTTAAATTTGACAACCTTGCATTTACAAATACAGCCATCAGCTAACTCATAGATTATTAGTTAAAGCAAAAACAAAAATAAAACAGTAACAACAAGATAATTTAATTTTAATTTGCAATATTGCCAAACGTATTTTTGATACAAGCAAACACATTTGGAAGAATTCTGTGAATTGAAATTATGAAAACAAGTATTTGTTTTGATACTTTTAAATAGTAAACGATACAAATTGTTGCCATTATTACTTAAAACCCTGCCAGACCTGATGTCCATTCCAATGGACACTTACTTTAGATTACTACACATTTCTCAGTGGTGTATTTAAGGTTGTATAACTGACATAATTTACTTGCTGCTACTGTTGGCAATTCAAAAATGTGATAATAAGTGGCATCTAGTAGCTGTAGGCGAAATTGTTCATTAATTTGTGTTGTTCGCCATGGCGGGAACGTCAAGGTCCAAGAGGTGTGAATAGATAATCTATTTTTTTTTATCGGAAATACGTTGAAAATTTTTTTATAATAGGTAGTAAATACATGTAGCTATGTCATAGCATTCTAGATTTCTTTGAAACTATTTTTCATCATCAGTAAATCTGCCTACATTTTTCATGTCCATTCCAATGGACATCCGATCTTCAACATATTGGGAGAAAGCGTTCAGTGTCGGTGCATTTCTGAATAATATGTCCCGAGAAAGGTTTTTTCAACTAAGGACCAACCTACATTCTTTGATTCTGTAAGATATCGGTGCCTGTAACTGAAAAAAGAAAGAAATCTATGTGTAGATGAGTAAACGGTGCCATTTACCGGTAAACTAAATATAAAACAATATGTCAAAGGGAAGCCGTATCCGTGGGGCATCAAAATTTTTCTTTTATGTGGTAGCAGTGGTTTGGCATATGACTTCCTAATTTATAAAGGTTCCACTACAGAACTGCCAAAAAGTGATACAACCCAACTGGGCTTGGGGGCATCTGTAGTTTTACATATACTGAGAACAGTCTCTGGCGGACTAAATGTTTATTTTGATAACTACTTCACAACGTACCATTTGTTGGAAATACTGAAAGAGAAAGAAATCTTTGCAGCGGGAACAATTAGAGCAAATAGGTTTAGCAACCCACCTTTCACCAGTGATAAAGATTTTAGCAAAAAATAAAGGGGTTACGGCGAAGAGATGGTGAATGAAGAATAGTCAGTCGTGCTAACCAAATGGTTAGATAATCGAACGGTGGTAATGGCATCCAATTTTATGGGAAAAGGTAATGAAGATGAAGTGGAAAGATGGGATAAGCGAAATAAAAAATACATAAAGATCAAGAGACCGGAAGTAATCAAACTATATAATCAAAACATGGGAGGTGTTGATAGCATCGATCAGCTTCTAGGATACTAGCGGATACACATAAAATCTAAAAAGTGGACTTTACGAATGATATTTCATGCCTTTGGCCTTGCTTGTGTTAACAGTTGATTGGAATACCAAACAGTAGCCAAGCAGACAAGAGTTTCAAGTCAAAAAACAATAGATTTGTTGCACTTAAAATACGCTTGGCAGAAACTTTGATTTCGGCAGGGAAGCCACTGAAGAGAAAGCAAGGACGGCCTAGTAGAGAAAACACCCCAACGTTGGAAACTCCAAAACGACGGGCCCTAGAATTCAGGCCATTGCGAGAGGTGCAAACCGATATGGTGGAATAAAATATATAGTAACAAGAAAAGAAGTTACACTATTGTAAATTATCGCAATTTAAAAACAAAACTGCAGACAGTTTCATGGGACTGTTTATATACTTTACATGATGTGAATGAAGCTACTGATTTTTTTACAGACACGTTAACTGACTCAATACAAGAAAATAGTAAACTAATAGTACAGAAACGGCGTGACTGTAAAAGAACTGAGTGGATAACGCGAGGCTTAGTTAATTCAATTAATAGACGAGACATACTGTACCGAGCTATGATAAAGAATCCCCAGGATCATAAAATCAAAGAGGAATTTTGTATTTATAGAAATCATTTAAATCAATTATTAAGAACCACAAAATCAAATTATTATCGTTCAAAAATTGACCAAAATAAAAATTGTAGTAGAACTCTATGGAACACTGTTAATGAAATTAATAATACTAAAAATTCAAAAAAACATATTAATAAAGTAATGTCTGATGATAATAAAATTGTCAATGATACTTTGGGAATTGCTAACACGTTAAACAATTTTTTCATTAATATTGGCAAAAGATTGGCACACAATATAGTCAAGCCTCGAACATTACCACCAAAAGAAAAAACTATTGCTAGTAGTATATTTTTATATCCAACTAATGAAAATGAAATAACTCAAATAATTAACTCCTTAAAATCAAATAAAGCCCCTGGAAAAGATTTAATAACATCAGAAATATTAAAATGCATCTCAGACGAAATAGCACAACCATTAACTTATATATTCAATAAATCATTTGCACTTGGTGTTTTTCCTGAAAAGTTTAAAATAGCTGTAATAGAACCTATATATAAAAGTGGAGACGAGACAATCCCTTCTAATTACAGACCGATATCTTTAATTACAAACTTAAGTAAGCTATTAGAAAAATTAATAAAAATTAGAATAACAGGATTTATTAACAAGCGCAATATCTTATCAAAAAACCAATTTGGTTTCAGGGAGAGTCGGTCAACTGAAGATGATATACGTGAATTAACATCAGAATTATACAAAGCTCTTGATGAAAATGAGCCTGCTATATGTGTATTTCTGGATCTTGCCAAGGCTTTCGATACAGTTAGTCACAAACAGTTATTACAGGTGTTACAGGGGCTGGGCTTTAGGGGAACTCCATATAAATTAATGGAAAGTTATCCTAATAACAGAAAACAATCAGTTAGAATTAACTCTACACTAAGCGAAGAAAAATTAGTGCAATATGGAGTTCCTCAGGGTACAGTACTAGGGCCTATTCTTTTTATACTATACATGAATGATATACTGGAAATGGAGAGCCTTGGCAGGATTATTAGTTTTGCGGATGACACAGCAATAATCTATAAGGGTAAAAATTGGCTAAACCTAAAACTTTCTGTGGAATCAGATCTCAATAAAATAATTGATGCATTAAATCACAGAGTATTAACTATTAATTTTGACAAAACTAAATTTATACCTTTTGGATGTTATAGTAATTCACTACCAGATTTTCAGAAGTTGACTATTTATAATAATAATAAGTTAATTAATATTGACACTACAAACAAAATAAAATATCTTGGAGTCGTTATTGATACACATTTAAGATGGAACTTTCATGTGCAGTTTGTCATTAATAATCTAAGATCTATCCTTTACAGATTTAAATATTTAAACAAAATCCTGTACCTGAAAGAAATGAGGGTTCTTTATCATGCATTAGTGCAGTCACGTTTAGCTTACGGTATAATTGTCTGGGGTAGTACAAATGAAAGTCATTTAAAGAAATTGCAATCATTACAAAAACGATTTTTAAAAAGTATCTATCGTAGAGAGAAAACATATCCATCTGATTTGCTATATGACGAATCTAAAATAATGGAACATTTTATTACTAATATGAACTATAATTGTTTCCATAATTTAATAAAATAAATAAATATAAATACACTTCATCAGTTAATTGCCGTTTGTTTCCTTCTGGGTATTTGACCAGATATTATAAATTTAATATAAGGACCGTTTTCCTCCACGTTCAAGCTATGCCTTTGTGGAGAATTTAATGTTTATATGGTCATATTTATGTTTTAATTTAATCTATGTTTATGTTTTAATATGTAAGTATATCTGCATATGAATTTGTATATTGACTGATTGATGGATTTTTTATTTGATTCTTTTATATTTGATTTTGATTTTTTTTGATTTAAATAAACATTATTATTATTATTATTATATGCCAGACTATGATGACAAGAAAGAAGCCATTCGCTGCTGACATGTCATAAAAACTACCCCATAAATGCTATCACCCAAAAATCACCATTTTTGTGCTTAGATACACTTCTTGAATCAAGAGACATCGATATAGTATATTGCGTCATAAGGGAAGATATAGGCATATTTCATCCCGAAGATTTCTGCTGCACGAGCGAACGTAGTGAGCGAGGGCAGCAAAAGCCGAGGGATGAAATATGCCGTTAGATTCCCGTAGGGCACAAGTTATTTTTCCGCATCCATGAGAAGTTCGTATTAAATAAAAATAGTTATAATACAATACGTACCTACGTTTTTGACATATAACCTCAAATTACACATGTCAAATTTTCGTATTAAAAATAACTTCTATAATGAATTTATGTAAAAAATAATCGTATTTGCTTGAATTTTAAAAAATAATTACACTTATCAATCACTTAAATGAAGATTTTTGTATAATCAAATAATAATTTTGATTCTAAATTCTATCGGTAGATGTCACGTCGATAGCATGCACGGTAAAAACCCGCAAATTTTCATATCATCCCGCTTTTTCATATTTACCCGCGATCCGCCATTGTTAACCTCAAATGAGATAAATAAACTGTCAATTACATACCATGGATACGGAAAAATATTTTTCCGTATCCATGGTATGTAATTAACAGATTATTTATCTCATTTGAGGTTAACAATGGCGGATGGCGGGTAAATATGAAAAAGCGGGACGATATGAACATTTGCGGGTTTTTACCGTGCATGCTATCGACGTGACATCTTCCGATAGAATTTAGAATCAAAATTATTATTTGATTATACAAAAATCTTCATGTAAGTGATTGATAAGTGTAATTATTTTTTAAAATTCAAGCAAATACGATTATTTTTTACATAAATTCATTATAGAAGTTATTTGTAATACAAAAATTTGACATGTGTAATGTGAGGTTATATGTCAAAAACGTAGGTACGTATTATATTATAACTATTTTTATTTAATACGAACTTCTCATGGATGCGGAAAAATAACTTGTGCCCTACGGGAATCTAACGGCATATTTCATCCCTCGGCTTTTGCTGCCCTCGCTCACTACGTTCGCTCGTGCAGCAGAAATCTTCGGGATGAAATATGCCTATATCTTCCCTTATGACGCAATATACTATTTTCTACTCGTGAAAATAAAAGCAGGACTGAAAGGGTTAATCTATGCATAAAGTAACAGAATTTTGCAAAAACGGCTTCCTTTTCGTGTTTCCAATTTTGAACTTTGAAGGATTCGCACGAGTTGGAGAAGCATCTGGTGGCTTTTTCGCTATCAGAATTTCGCCTTATTATTGTCTAAGGAATAAAGTTACGGAGATCTTGTACGCGAGTTTTTACACACCCTTTATATATGACATGACTGTGTCCACAGGGAAGGAAGAAGGTAGTTTAGAAGGTACCCTGGGCGAGAGAGTGGTACAGAAATTGACGTCTACAATTAGAATTTCTGATGTAGCTATCTGTTTTGATAGATTCTTCACTTCCACCAATTTAGTAAATACGTTGCCATATTCATATGTCGGAACTGGCTGTCGGAAGTAAGATAAATATACGAGTATAAATTTGATAATTTTAGATTGTCTGAATTAATCGACTGCATCAAAGAAGATGGCCATGATACGGATATCGATAATGACCTGTCCGATGATGATCACGTTGGAAACGTCAATCACTTAGGTCCTGGGATTTTGAAGGCAATAAGTGATTTTGTCCCTAACAAAAAACACCTTTCTGACGATAATGTTCCTGTTGACGACACCATACAAGAATACGATTTTGAGAACGAAATATCTCTTGCAGCTTTGCTTGTACACTCTAATAATGTTCCTCATAGTCCTCTACCTACAAAACACAAAAAAGTGCAGTTTGAAGGAAGCAAGAGCCACAGTTCAATATACAACAGCTTTGTGCTATAAAAAAAAAAAAAAAAAACACCAGCGAAGTTTACGAAAAATTTTCTCCGGTAGTTTTTCAACCTATTCTTCGATGAAGTGTCATTCCAAATATATGTATTGCAGCAGAACAATTTGGACGCTTCCCAGAAAAACCTGGATTTAAATTTAACTCGAAATGAATTTCTTGTTGTATTTGGGGGGCTTCTGTTATCTGGTTATGGTAAATATCCCAACAAGCGTATGTACTGGTCTAACGAGAATGATATTGGAAGAGAGTATTAGACTAAATCGATCTGAAATGATTTTGAGGCACTTGCATCTCAATGATAACACATAAAAAAATCGATCCTGATGAAAAAACTCTATAAATTGCAGCCACTAATTGATCAGCTAAACAAAAATTTTAAGATGTAAGGGGGTTTGGAGGAGTATCTAAGCGTAGATGAAAGCATGATTCCGTATTACGGCAAGCACTACGCAAAACAATTTATTAAAGACAAGCCCATCCATTTGGATTTAAAAATTGGGCACTATGTTATAATAACGGATACTTGCTTTTATTTGACATATATCCTGGGAAAAACAAAAATAAGGACAATAAATCGGAATTGTATGGCTTGGGAGGTAGCGTAGTACTAAATTTGATTGAAATGGCCGAAATTCCTCAAAGAGGAAAGAAATCTTTTATAAAATATAGCCCATTAAATTGTAAAATTTCTTTGACAAAGATCTTTTATAAAAGATCTTTTATCAAATCTTTGATAGTGTAATACCGGCCTAAGTGGTGGTGGCCCATATTTGCTTATTTATTTGACGTTTCAGTGGTTAACGCTTGGTTACTCATGCGAAAAGTTCATCCATCCCATGAAAATTCCAGTATTTTATTGTCATTCAGGAGATATTTCGCATTAGCTTTTTTGAAATCTTATGGGCAAAAATCAACTAAAGGAAAAACCGCAAGTGCACCTATAGCTACACGACGTCAAATATGATAAGATGAACCACCTTCCGGAATATTCAGAGAGGGAAAGACGCTGTGCCGAATGTAGCAAAAACGCTAAATTTATTTGTATTATTATTAATTATTTATTACTACATAAACTAAAAGTAAATAGACAATAAATTTATAATCAAAATACAAATATAGAATTACGATCTTTATAATAAACATAAGGTAAATTAATTAAATTAGGCTAGTCATGTACAAATCTCATAAACACAAAATAAGACTGATGTTAACATTAAGATATTAAGAAATAATTACTTACACACAAGCCCTGCTTTCTGTGAGTTAGCTTGTTTATTCAATAAAACTGACATTTAGTATAATAGTCTAATAATAGAGAGTTATCGCAAGTACTACGTTAAATTTCCGTTAACGCTAAAATCACGTGATGTTATACGCTATTTTATTTTTACGGTAAATGACAATTTTGAGTTATCGCACGCCGCTATTTTACCGTACGCTAAAGTTTCCGAACCTAACCTCAACACGGAGCTGATTTTAGCTTGCACGGCGCCAGGGTCTCAACGTAGCGCGAGCTATATTTGTCACGCGGCAGTCAACTTGTTAAAGAAATATCTACAGAATGCATGCAACATTCACTACGGTTTATCAAGTAAGTAAGCTCGTATTCTAGCTTATGAATAAGCAATAGCCAATGGTAAAAATATTAAAGACAGTTGGTCCAGAGATAGTATGGCTGGAAAATAATGGTTGGTTAGTTTTATGCAGAGGCACAAGTTTTCACTAAGAACTCCTGAACAAACCAGCATAAGCAGAGCAACAAGTTTTAACACAACAAATGTCAGTGCTTCCTTCAAAAACATTCTTGAAGTAAAAACTAAATATAAATTACAAAGCGACGACATCTATAACTAGATGAAACCGCTGCTACCACCATACATAAACCACAAAAAATACTTGCCACTAACCGCGGCCGTTAATGATGATGTATTTTTTAAAATGTGTTATTTTCTCAAAAAAATTGTAATGTAAGGGACCAATTTTTTTACGTCACCATTTAAGTAGTAAGAAGGTCTATGAAACACAGCAAAAAAAAATTGGGGTTGTCATTTAAAAAAACCAATGATGACGTTATTGTGCAAAAATACATGACGTCATAAGTAAAATTTTTATGTCACAAGGTGGCTAGTTAAAAAATAAAATTGACCTGTCCGAGCGTTGTGCTTAAAAACATCAAATAACGCAATTATGAATTTTGTTCCTTACTTTATCACCACACTGTACATAGGTACTAGAACTTAAAAAATTAATGCTGTTAAATCAATTTAAAATAGGTTTCCTATATTTACCAACAAGTTGGGGAGGATTTTCTTAAAGGTAGAGGAGGGGTACCAACAGGTGGATTTGAAGGTACAGCTTCACACAAATCTTGAGAGCTACAATAAAATTACCTATAGCAATGTATTGTTTTAAAATACCTTAAACAATAAATCGTAATGTTTAACCTAAAAAAGGTTTAAAAGAGCAGGAATGCATTATGCAAAGATATGATAATAAACCTACAAGTCATCTATAAACATTGCAGTTTTAAGGAAAAATCGATTTTTGATTCGAATTAAATATTTTTTCGCAAAATGTTTGCTGCAAACATAAGTGTTTTCATAAATTGTTCTCCCAAATGTTTTGCTCCATATCCTACGTTCTTCTGTATCCTGGTATTTTGTATTGGTATTTTGATAAAAAGAAAAAATGTTAATGGAAAGCCTCTAATTAAGTGTAATAGGGAATGCGATGAAAAATAATACAAATATAATGGTTATAATAAAAGTGTATTTAAAAACATCAGAATTTTAATAATAATAATAATAATAATATGCTTTATTTCCTACTTAGAATACATAAAACAGTGCTAATTATTCAGATATACAGGGTGATTCAAATTCACGTGTATGCATGGGGATCTTGGAAACGGTAAGAGATAGAGAGTCGGTTAAATGGGGGCAAAGTTGCGTAATAATCAAAGGACCAACAATGTCCATTTAAAAAATCAAGGCTAACTTATTCAGTTTTTTAAATATTTGAAAAAAACTAAAATTTTGGAGAATCGTTTTTATTTAATTTTGACCTTATTTGAGGAGATATTGAAAAACGGAAAACACTTTCTCATGACCACTTTTTGTCCTCTATCGAATAGCTTAAATACATTATTGCTGCAACGTTTCGGTATTTCAGGGCCATCATCAAGTTCATTTTCTTAAATACGGACCTGGATTTTTTGTTCAATTTTTTGCAAGACCTTCTGGTATGTGATACAATATCTTATCAACAAAATCCTAATTGAGACGTTTCATCCCTAGAATTCCATCTTCAGTTACTCAGTATCGAATTTATTGTTTTTCATTTTAAATTTCTGAATCTATTGAATTCTGTAAACTGTCAAGATGATAATATTTATTTATTTTTGTTTATTTTCACCCTACACCTACTAGATATACCTATTCGATACATTCAAGTACCTACCTAATTGGAATTTAATATGTTTAGTGGGTAGTCGGTATTGACAGCTATTATAAATTCAAATTATACTTTAATACTTCTGGGTAAAACACTTAAAACGCGTGACATTTCAATAAATTCGGAAATTTAATAAAATTAATCAAAGTTACTTACTTTCCTTAATACACTTAAAAGCTACACCACGTACTACTAGATCTACCGAGATGTTTAAAGTACCATTTGCAACCTATATTTATCACTCCCCTTTTCTGGTTATGCTTAAAATGTTCAATGAATTATCTGTAATATTAGATATGGATTTGTCAGATTCGTATAAAAAGTTTACAAATTCGTTATTAAATCACTTCGCCTTTGATTAGCACTCTATTTGATTGTGTACAATTTAATTTAATTTTCAATCTTAAGACTGATTGGTACTCTAATTGTATAAAATTTAATTTTCTCTTCTACTTCTGCAATTGGCGGTGTAATAGTTCAACTACTTGTTAATTTAGTTATTTATGTGTTTGTACTCTCGACATTTCTTTATTTCTTCTTTTTAATTAATTTAATTTAATTTAATTAAGTATGTATGCTACCATGTAAAAAGGCTAATGCCTGTTTGGTGCATCAAATAAATAAATAAATAAATAAATAAATAAATAAATAATTAGGGTTTTCTATAACACATATATAAAATGAAAGGCATATAAGCAGGAAATGAGACAGCGATCAGCAGGCTTCCGAAGAAACCCCTGCTCTTCCCCGCTGCCTCATATACATAAAGAAAAATGTAACAACTCCATACGCGGAACAAGACTAGTAACTACCTAGTTAGACTGGTAAGTCTAGCAAGCAAAACGCACATTAACACAAAACGCATGAGCAGTTGTGTAGTTAGTACTGCATAAGCCTTACTCAAGTGACGAATATCATAAATTTAGAGCTTGTTGTTAATTGTATTACAGCATCATTAAGTAGTGCAAAAACATGTGACGTCTAAAGGAACACACCTTAGGACCTGCACATAAAGTTAAATCTTCATTATCCGTTTCTGATAATACGCATAAGCAACAATATCTGGGCATTTTTGAAAATCAGACAAAAAGCACGGGTAAAATTGGCAAAATATAAATACTCTGTGTCGCCAAGAGTTGTGATAACATTCAAAATTAAATATTTTGACAGTTCTTGGTGTCAACATTCAACTGTCATTAGCGCCATCTTACAGCAATTGTTGGAACTAGTACGCAACTTGTCAAAGAATATCGATTTTAATAAAAAAAACAACTTATGCTGTGCAAACAATGGTTCTTTTGTAAATAAAACAAACGTAATTAAATTTTTGTTGTCACTTTTATCGTGCTTGTTTAATAGTTATTTATGTACCAAGGACAAAAAAGTGCACATTTATATCCGAGACTGCGTTTACTTGCCGAGGCGTTAGCCGAGGCAAGTAAACAGGCGAGGCTTTAAAAAGCACTTTTTTGTCGAGGTGCATATTAAATTTTTCCGTCGACCTTAATAATTTGGTTTCGTTTTAGCGAGCAATCTCTCTATATTTATAAAAATGCAGTAAACTGAGAAAGAACTTTAATTAAATTTCAAATAATATTTAACATATTATTTATGGGGGAAAATCAACAATAAAGTATTATTTATTTATATTTATTGTACAATTTGAGCAGTTGTAAATATTAACGGCTGATGTGGATGCAGAAGGTGAACTATTTTAGACATTTTCCTTACAAACTGTCGAATTTACAGCTGCAATTGGGTTGGAAATTGCTTCGGTTATGTACTGAGGGTTGTTTTTAACACCAAAATTGGTGTTAGTATCGAAACTTTGTGTCAACGTACCAGTTAATATGCGTCTACCTATATTAATTTTGTTGGCAATGGAGTCTTCCACGTAACCTTCGGCTACCGTGGAAGACTTCCATCCTCCGTGCCTTTTTAGAGTTAAAATGTCCGCCCCAGAATCGGCCAAAAGGGAAGCGGAAGTTCGACGATAGCAGTGACCAGTATAATCTGCTGGATTAGGTAAATCTAAATATTTGGCAATAAGACTAGGAATTTTTGCAAAAGTATGAACGCCAACAACCTGCGTCGAACATTTTCCTAATCTGTAATTAATGAAAAACGTGTTGTGACTACAATGACTAGGTCTCAATGAGGCATATTTTCTAAATAGTTCCAAAGGATCTATTTCAGCAAAAATGTAATTTGTGAGTGTAAAAGTTCGTTTTTTGCCATTCTTTGAACCTGGAATGGTTATAATTAATATGTCATCCTTATCAGCAATATCATGAACTCTCATTTTACGGAGTTCATCCCTACGACAAGCTCCGGCAATTCCTATTAGTAGACAAATCTGTAATGTATTCAATGTAATGTTACATATAGGTACATACGTAAATAAATTATAATCAAATTTACCTTCCACATAAGATATGACTCATTAGGAGCGTCACGGAGAAAGTGATTTATCTCGTTTCGATTAAATATCTTAGATTTTTTAGCTTTATATCCCACATTTTGTTTCTTCAGGTATGCAATAAGTTTAATGTACTTACTGATGTCAATGTTATTTTTTACAGCTAATGTAGATTTTAACATTGAATAGGTAGACCATAATGTCGAAGATTTACAGTTTTTTGCTTTTGATGAAAAGTATGCCAAAAGTACATTTTCTGTTAAATTCCTGGCCTTATTTTTTTTACACCATTCCATGAAAATTGCATATTGCTTTTCGTACAGAAACCGTGATTTTTGTGGGAGTAATTCAAGCGTTACAGTAGTAGCAATGTTCTGAAGTTCTGGCGGGGTATTACTGAAATCACTGTCAATATTTTCTTCCTGCATAATTTTATAAAAATTTCACTTTTGGTTTAAACTCTATGGCCCGTATTCTGATCTCATATTTAAATTTAACGTCATGTTTAACTACCATGGCAACATCGTGTATCTCTGTTATACACATATAAAATTATATAAAGCTATATCGTTTTATGTTTACGCTAAACACGACTTTAGTTAGAGACAACTTTAAACATGAGGTGAGAATACGGCCCAATGTAAATTATCACGCGTGGCGTTCTGAACTTTGTGTTTGTTTGACATCTAACTTTCATTTGTTCATGGCAACTGCGATTTTTTATGAGAATGTGATGTGTGATGACAATTTTATTAAAATTCGTTTAAAAATTCGGAATTAAAATAGCAACAGTTAGATTTGATAATATTCAAAAACACATTTTAAAGTTAATAGTAATATCTATATATAAGAAAGTGGAATTTAAACTGAAATTAATGGCTAAAATCGGATAGAATGAATTTGCGGCTGTGAAGTAAAAGCGGACGTGAAGTAAATGAGTCCGTGAAGTATTTGCGGACGTAAAATAATATGACGTTTAAAATGTGACACTTTTCGTATGGAAATAAGTACGTAAAATTTCATTTTTTACAAAGGTCGACGGAAAAAGCCTTTTTTATTTCAAAATTTATAAGTAAATATAGTTTTTAAATACACAATTTTATTAGTTTCCCTGTTAATTATTACAGATACAGTTGAAAACCAAAAATTAATGTAATGTCTGAAAAAGGGGGCCGCCAACCTGAACCGATCCTTTACCAGAGCGTGAAGAAAACTTTAGCGGACTTGAAAGAAATTCGAGGATCAACAATCGTCAAAATGTGTTCGTATATTGAACAATTCCCGGGAGTTTTATGCCAGACGGGAACTACAGCGGGCTATATTAATGTCGATGTACGGAAAGCAGTGCAGTTTGGCGTAGAACGTGGACTACTACAGAAAGCACATCGTGGAAGATACCAACTAGTAGAGGTTACGGTTAGGGAACAACAAAAAAATACAGATAAACCTAACGAAGACGTTCCGGAAAATTACAGTTATATCACTTAATGACCACGGCACAAAGACAAACAAAGTAAATGTGAATATACAAATTTTTAAAGCAGTATGTACATTTTTATATTATTAAAAATGCGTTTGTTTATTTCGTAGTCTGTTAACGTATTTTAGCACTATATACAAAAATTAAAGATGTCTTGAGCAATCTTAAGAAATAAGCAGGTTTAGTAAGTTTAGAATAATTTAAAAATGCAGCCAAGTTGAACTTCTACCAAATTAATATAAGCAAGTCATACACACAGAGATTTATCTGCAGTTTGAAGTGACAGATAAATATTTACAGTTTTATCTGTCGCGGTCCAAAACTGTCAGTCAACATTAACACTCATTTTAACTGTCAAGATAACCCCATGGCCAAGCCAGAGAGGCGTAGGTCAGATAAAATCTGCTGAAATAGGACACTGATTACTTTAGTGGGTATTATTGGAGCTGCAGGTCGTTATGTACCCCTTTTCTTAATATTCCCTCGAGTTCATTTTAAAGACAATATGCTTTACGGAACTCCACCTGGTACAAAAGGTGCTGTTACTGTATCTGGGTGGATGAATAGCAGTTTATTTCTACCTGTTTTGCAACATTTTGCACAGCATGAAAGGCCAACTAAAGAACGCCCTAAGTTAATAATATTAGATAATCACGAAAGCCATTTGAGTGTAGCTGCTTTACGATATGCTAAAGAAAATGGTATTATTTTGTTAACTCTGTCACCCCCGCTGTAGTCATAAACTACAGCCGCTGGACGTAGCTGTTTTTGGCCCAATCAAAAAGTTTTATAATGCTGCTTGCGACAGGTGAATGGTAAATCACCCAGGAAAGACAATTACAATATACGACGTAGGTGGTCTTGCTGGAGAAGTTTTGTTGCAATCGTTTACTCCAAAGAATATTTGTAGCGGTTTCAGAGCAACGGGAATAGAACCATATAACGCTGACATTTTTTCCGAAGAATGTTTTCTGTCTTCTTACGTTGCAGATAGACCAAACCCCGAACAAAATCCAGTATTGGAACCTTTAGCCTAAAAAGCACAGCCCTCAAACTTAAATGAAGTTTCTTCACATTCTGAATCATCATTAATAATGCCGGAACAAATTCGCCCTCACCCAAAAGCTGTTGCAAGAAAAACGGTAACTAAGCGTAAAAAAGGAAAATCCTTGATACTCACAAACATTCCCGAACTAAAAAGACTAGAAGAAGCTAGGATTCCCGAAGAATAATTTCAAAAGAATGCGAGAGTGAACGAAGCTAAAAAGAAAGCAGACCGTCTCATAGCGTATTACCGTATTAGTGCAGGCACCAGAAAATGGCCAGTTTTAGAGCGTTTTTCATTTTGTAGATCTAGCTATAGTTAACTCTTGGATACAATATCGCCGTGATCAACAAAAGTGTGAAACGTTAAAAAACAATATTATGGACCTTCTAGATTTCAAACTATACATTTGTGAAGCATTGGCCTTGGGTGCCAATCCAGGCAGCCATCAGCAGCAACGTCGTCGATTCGACATTAACAATGAAGAAGAAGAACAACCACCAAGAAAGAAATTCAAGCCAGCGAGTTTGCCTCCTAAAGAAGCACGTAATGTATATTTATGTATTCAGCCACTCAGGCAATGTTTTTATGAAGTCCACACTTAAGTTTCTATTTTTCACTTTCTATATTCTATATTTTTCTGTAATAAACATGTTTTAAGAATAAATGCCAGCTTTAAGTCTTAAAGTCCAGTGTACTACACATCGCAAAATTGTGGTCTGGAGGGGGAAAATTTGAGAAAAAATTATTAAATAGAGCATTTACTTAGCTCTAAATGACAGCATATAAAACAAAAATATAATTTTTGATGTTAAACTATTACTTTGGGACTGAAGAAGATATACAAATATACCTTGTTTATGCCTTGTTTTCTTACTTTGTTGAATTACTTATTATTTTTATTTACGATTTATAGTTGAAATGTCTCAACGCAATGCGTTTTTGGAACTGAAACGTTATGGTAAATTAAAGCGTTTGCGTAAAGCTATGCAAACGTTACAACCTCATACCAATACGGATGTTGTTGTAATATGGAAAATAGTGGTAATGCTGGTCCTAGCAATATTGACAGCAACCTTGAGTATTTGGGAGAAGAAAAAAAGTCCATTGCATTTCAAAATACACCGAATTTAAATATTACAGAAAATTTCTCTAAGAATAGCCCTTCACCTCAGAAAGAGCATGCACCTCGCTCACTTCAAGATATATTAGATAAACTGACATTATAAAATGATTCAGATGATGATTTTATTGATATTCATCGTGATGACCAAGACACACAAAAATTTTGTGAAACTTTAAGAGATTGGTGTATTGAGTTTCACATAACACTCACTGCGTATCTGCCTTACTATCTATTTTAAAAACACATAAATGCCTTTAGATGGCCGAGCACTTCTTAAAACTCCTTCTTCTGTTTCTGTTCGTTCTGTGGAACCTCGTTCCTATTACCATATAGGACTTAAGCAGAACTTGGGAAAAATTTGGTGCAATAACTTTATAACTGAAATGGCTTCTTTAATCAAAAATTGGATCGTTCTAAATAATAAAAATGTAGCAGTCACATTAGAGATGCTCCTGCAAAATCGTTTATTTTGAGTATTAAAGGTCATAATGGATACAATTCTTGTACTAAATGTAAGCAGGAAGGAAACTTTTATAATAATAGAATGACTTTCCCGGATATTAATTGTGCCACTAGGACTCACATCAAGGTTTTCTTTCTAAGGAAGATCCAGAGTTTAATACAGGAAAATTTTCTTTAGTTGAAATAGTCCTAAATTTTGTTTCCGTCGTCAGGCATATGCTAAATAAGTTTTACAACATTTCGTACCGACCTTTAAAAATTTGTATGGGCAGCAATACATAACCCATAATTTTCATGGACTTCTCCACATAGACGATGATGTACATACTTTTGGCCCTCTTGATTCATGTAGTGCTTTCAAATTTGAAAATTTTCATATTCATTAAAAAAATTAATCCGAAAGAGGGAAAAACGCTGCAGCAAGTTGCAAGATGTTTAATAGAGATGTCAAATTCTAACACTGCATTTTATAATCATGCGCGTCATTTAAATAATCCACGTTTTTTATTAAATCATTCTTCTGGTCCTATTTTAGAAGGCTGTACCTCAGAACAGTATGGGACAGTTCAATTTTCTAACTTTAAAATTACAACTTCACAACCCAATTCTTGCTGCTGCTTAATAGACGGAAGTATTGTGGTTGTTTACAATTTTGCATATTCGACTATTATAGAAGACATGGCCATAATTTAGTTATTGAAGAAGATAATACACCAGGACTACTAAGGATCACTAAATTGGGTCAGTGAGGATGGTAAGTACAAAATGTTATTATCCCAATGTTCGGACAAACGAAAGAAGGGACAAATTAATTCAGTTAAGAGCTGAACCAACCAATTCTTGGATTGAGTGCCCCATAAATATTCTACAAAAATATGGTAATTAAGTCTTCGATCAAAATTTCTAGAAAACAGTTATTAACATAACATATATGTATAATGATTACAGCAACCTACTCTGAAGCACGATTGAAATTAAGAGTTGCCGAGGATACATCCAATCTTGAATACGACAAAGAGGAAGCACAGAGGAAGAGGAAAAAAGCGGAGGCTATCACTCCCACAGGAAGAAGACGTTATTCCCCAAAACAAAGTTTATGCTGTAAATAACAGTTTGCGGAAATTACCGTACCTACTCAACAGCTTCATTTCACGCATCGACAAAAATAGTGGATCCTGCTGAAAAGGCTTCTTCGTCGAGTTCAAGTAGTAGTCACAGTATTATTTCGGATGAAGAAATTCCGGGCGGGTCTGCTATAGAGACCACATCAACCTGCTCAAGCAGGGCGTCAATCAATTATTCAGGTAAAACTAAATGCGATTCGTATATTTTCTATTCTCATATAACCCTGTGCTTCTCACAAAATTAATTATACAGGTGCTGTTCTGTATTTAAAATAAATCTTTTGTGTTGTTGTATCTCCGTTCATTTAATAATGCTTATTTTATACAGGTGCCGAAGACTTAATTGCAAGGCTGCCACTTATTTTAGGGCAGCTACAGCAATTCATAGCTGATGTTGCAGCTTCAGTTGCTGAGTTGAACAAAAAAAATTGATACCCTGATTACCAGTGGAGTCAATGCAGTCTCTCCTCAAAATGGCGACAGCGCTGATGTGCATAATGCTATCCTCGGTCTTTTACCATTACAAAAAATTGACGAATTTGAAAGTTTACCAATAAAATTAAAAGAATCTAATCTTTCAGATGATCCGGGGGCCTCAAAATGTATGTTCGGAAGAAGCATGAAGTAGGTATCCTGAACGTATAATGATTTACCACCATATGTGGTCTACAAGGCTGAACGAATATACGACCAATGGACAATTGGGGGGCCTCCAAACACAAGATATAACCGTTCAAGTTCAGGATGGTTTGACAGCTCATCATTCGAAGATTTGTTTCAATCAATAATACTGCCATGGGCAAAAAGCCTTCCTGGTCGAAAAATAATAAAGGAGACAACTTATCCTCGCACATTAATGTTCATATATTTCAATCCTGCCAGAGAAACGAAATAAGTTTCGTTTATCTTCCACCGCATTCCACACATTTAACGCAACCGCTTGATGTTGCTTATTACGCTTACAAAATTATAAATTGCAAAATCCTAGGGAGTCGGCAGTAAATAAGACATCTTTTCCGCATCTTTTGAGAACCCTTGTGGAAGAGCTTAAAATCAGTGTCAAACAAACCATAACAAGCGCTTTTAGGGCAACAGGTATAATTCCTATTGACCCTTCACAAGTAATGAAAAGACTTCCAACACAAAGAGCTGACAATAATTTAGGAAATGTCGTGTCCGAAACTTTAACACAATATTTACAAGAAATCAGGCCTCTCAGAAAAGAAGCCAGCGAAACCTAGGAAAAAGACGCTGAGAATAGATCCAGGAAAATCTGTTAGTTATGAATTAAGACCGGATCTTAGGAAAAATGCCTTTTTGTCCCCTTTTTAGGCAGCCATCTGAAATCAAGGTATAAATGCATTTCCCGATAAAATAACATCCTCTTATACCATCCTAAAATCCTTAATTTTTCGAATAGTATCCTAAAACCGTTTATACGTGTCCTAAATCTGCCGTTTTAGATTCCTAAAATAGGATTTCTTTTTAAAAATTGCATAATATAGTTTTTAATGTCCGAGCAACTATTTTTCGGTTTGTAGCTTGACTAAGTACGTAATAATAGGCACAACCAACCTCTAATGGAGCTCACCATCTTTAACCCTGTAACCGCACAGCGAATGTGAACTCTAACCTCAAACGTGGCACGTGCGCGCTATTATAGATTTATTATTATTATATTAAGAGAGTCGTATAATAATGCCAAAGTGTAAAGAACAGTATCCAGAAAAATTTAAAAAGTGGTTAGAAGTATGCAAAAACAGAGAGGTTTATCAAAATGCCCACTTAAAAAACGAAACGGTATTCTGCAAATCTTGCGTGAAAGTAGTAAGCTTTTTAAAATATTGTTATGTTAGTTAAACAAATACAATAACATAAATGGTATTTTTAGTTTTCATGCAGTAAAGTGTCTCATTTACTTCAACACGAAAACAGCACTGCACATAAAGCACGAGTACGGAATCCATTTAAACAAACCCTTATAAATACTCCACCACAGGAGAACCACAATACAGAATTTTATATGGATATGTGTAATGCATTTATTAGTGCAAATATTCCTTGGCATAAGCTTACATCAAAACCACTGAGTAGCTTTTTAGAAAAGTATTGCAGTAGAGCAATTCCACAAGAGTCAACCCTTCGTAAAAACTATTTACCTAAATGTTACGAAAAGGTAGTTACAATGTTGTAATTTTTATAGCAATTAAGTTACATCTTTAGTTGAATTGAATATTAATAACTTTCTTTTTAAGACTATCGATAATATTAGAGGCATTATTGGCGAACATAACATTTGGCTAGCAGTTGACGAGACAACTGACATAGTAGGTCGTAATATTGCCAATGTAGTAATAGGCAAATTGTCAGTAGAAGAAGCAGGTGAACCAATACTGTTAGCTTCAAAAGCATTAGATAGAACTAACAATGCTACAGTATCACGTTTTGTAAATGAATCTCTAGGTAACTAATTTTAGTATATTATTGGTAATTTCAAAATTAATGGAAGCGCTCTGTAGGGATTCTGTGTCCTTCTGGTATAAAATATGAACGTGTGCAATTACTGCTTACCGATGGAGGTTCCTATATGCTGAGAAGTGGCATTAATTTAAAAATATTTTGTCCCAACATGATACATTTAACTTGCTTAAATCATGCTCTCAATCTTGTATGTGAAATAATAAGACTTCAGTACCAGAATGTCAACGGATCGATATCTAATGTTAAGAAGGTTTTTGTAAAGGCGCCACTACGAGTTGAGCTATACAAAGACACATTGCCCAATGTGCCATTACCCCCTGAACCGGTAATAAGTCGCTGGGGTACATGGTTAAAGGCGGCCTTTTATTAGGGTAAAACACCCTATCGTTGGCACTTGACCAATCATTGGCACGTCTGCAGTATATTACTAATTTATTAGTTTTTAGCATGAATTCCTGTTTATTTAGGATTTTAATTACCTACAATCTAACAACCTTGCATTCTCAAATTGTATTATTGCGCAAGCGTTAGAATTTAGTAATGTCTGAATAACCGGTATATTTTGTGTCAACATCTTAAAGAAGGTGAGATTTTAACTTTTTCTTAAGAATAGCGTTCACAGAGTAACGCTTTTATGATTTAATTTGTATGTGTTTTAAAATTAATATAATGATTATATATTTAATAGTGTTTATTACGTTATTTCTAACCTTAAACTTCGTCTCAATTCTCATTTTAATATAATTTTACGGGTGCCAACAACTGGTATTTCTTATTTGCTGAAATCCAATAATTGGCCCCCGTGCCAATAACTGGAGCAGGTGTGCATTATCCATTAACCCAATCATTGCCATCGAAACGATTTTCATTAGAAATTTAATTCGGGTTTGAAAATCTTTAATACGGTTTCAGATGCCGAAAGTAAAAACAAGCAGAAAATATGTAAAAAGTGATGACGAAACCAGCATGCAGAAGGCCCTTGCTGAAATAAAAAGTGGCGCAGCGAAGAAGAAAGTGGCTGCCAAGTATGGAATACCAAGGGCAACACTTCAGTTTAGACTGGGTCCTAAATTTTTCTAAAACAGAACATGGTCCCCAAACTTATTTAACCAGGGACGAAGAAGAAATTATAGTGAAATGGATTACAGAATGTCAACAGAAAGGTTTTCCAAGAAGAAAAATTGATATTCAGGTTTCAGTGAAATGTTTCATGGATGCTAATAAAAGACCTAATCCTTTCACAAACAATACGCCTGGTAACCACTGGTATAACTCATTTGTAAAAAAGACATCCGGTTTTGACAACGCGTATGACGGAAGCTGTTACATCTGCTTCAGCAAATGTTGCAGAGAAAGACATCAAACGGTGGTTTCATGATATTGAAAGTTACCTCAAAGAAAATAATTATTATTCAATTTCAGAAGACCCGTCTCGAATCTATAATGGAGATGAGACTTGCTTTCTCTTTTGCCCTAAGCTCGGAAAGGTTTTAGCACCCAAAGGTGCCAAGAATATACCTATACGAAGTAGACCAAGGGGAAGCTAAACAAAAGCTTACTGTTTTACTTACTTTTTCGGCTTCTGGAGATATCACGTCGCCCTTAGTAATATATCCGAATAAGAGATTACGAGCGACTGTAGTAAATAGTATTCCTGGCGACTGGGGTATAGGCAGCAGTGACAATGAGTGGATGAAAACAGAAATTTTTGTGGAATACATTGCCAAGGTATTTCACCCATATCTGCAAAAACAGAATGTTCAGTTTCCCATCATACTGTTCGTTGATGGCCATCAAACTCACTTAACCTATCGCCTAAGTCAACTTTGTTCGAGCCTGGAGATTCTTCTCATAGCACTTGATCCGAATTCGACACGCATCTTGCAGCCAGCTGATGTGTCATGTTTTAAACCTCTTAAGTCGTTATGGAAACAAGGTGTACTTCAATGGCGAAGAGACAATCATTGTTGTAAGATGGGAAAAGAACATTTTGCTCCTGTTTTGCAGGAGGCTCTTCAACATCTTAAGCCAGAAGCAATTACCAATGGTTTTCGGGCGACCGGTCTCTACCCATGGAATCCAGAAGCGATTGACTATACAAAATGTTTGGGGAAACAGACCGAAGAAATACCAGACCATCTGGGGCGAAGTGACACGGACTCTACAGAAAATATTTCCAACTTGTCTTGGGATGGTTTTTGCGAAATTGTCGGGCCGGATAATATCGGACAATTAGAAACCAACGTTACGACTTGCAATTGTGAAAATTTTCATATTTTACGAAGAATTTTTAAGAAATTTAGACCTGACAACGTAGCACCTACGTCAACACAGCAAAATTTGAATCAAATTGATTATAGGTTCGAATATGACCGTAATTCCCCCACCGATGCATATACGGCAGAAGATATTGACAAAAATGCCGGTAGTCTTCTCATAGCAAACCTTTTCTCCTCTTAAGAACACGGAGTCAAAACCCACAATAATTATCCATCAAAACGTACTCTTAAAAAGTGATTCGTCTGCAACCCTTAATAAATTACAAGAAGAAGCAGATTTAATACATAATTTTCCACTGGGTATAAACCTAGGGGAAGAGGAAAACATGGAAGTATTTGATGTGGATACAAATTTAAATTACGACAGCACGGAAAGAGAGAATTATTTATTGCAATCCGAAACATTCTATCAGAAAGTTGAAGTAAACTCAGAACAAGAGCTAAATGTAGAGAGTATAGATGCAGATGTAATTTCAAACCGCAACAAATCACAGATCGCAGACTGCCTAATACATCCCAAGACACCCGAACGGAAAGGTAAACGACAAACACAAAAAGTCACATACGTTATAACATCAAGTACCTATAAAAAGATCGCGGAAGAAAAAGAAAAGGCAAAAGAAGAAAAGGAGCGGAAAAAAAGAAGAGAATAAAAAGAACAGATTATTAAAAAAGAAACAAAAAGAGGATATAGAGAAGGAAACAAAAGAAAACAAAAAAAGGCTTGCGAATAAAAATCCACTTAAGAAACCAAAAATTAAACAAGGGAAAACATTTACTGAAGTGGAAGGAAATGTTGGAGAGATAAGTCAGAAAGTTGAAAATAAAGTTAATGTCAACAGTAACGAGGATGTTGGGAAAGATAACAAAAACATGCCCATTTTAAATTACAGAAGCTGCAATAAAGAACCGCATGTTAGGGATTTATTTAATGAGATTGAAAAAACTCAGGATAATGAACAAGTAATTCCTATGCCTCATAAAATAAAGAAGTCAGATTCTACGTCATTACCGAAAAATAATACAATCATTTCTAGGGGGCTGTGCTTTATTTGTACTAATAACATTTATGGTACAAATATAGGAATTAAGTGCCAAACGTGTACAAGAAGTTACCATGTAGCATGCCTTAAAAAAAGAGACATGTACAAAGAATTCTTCGTTTGTCCTAATTGTGAAAAAAAATGTTCAAGTGTTGCTAATTTTTAGAAATTTTCTCTATATACCACATTGGTATATATAAACAACAGAATTAGTCTAAAACATAGTTTAAAATTTGAATTTTGTATTTTTATATAGATACTTACATAAATAAATAGTTTCTGTTTACATAAATCAATATTTTCCTTAAGTATTAAGTTGACATAGGTACCTACTAGAATTAGTTTAGAGGGTGCCAATGACTAGAAAATACCGAATGGCAATAAATGGGCATGATGTGCCAATAACTAGAATTTACTCATTTTGTAGCTTTTTTTATTAAATCTTCAAAGTTTTGGATACATCACCAAAATGCCTTGCTATACAGAAAGAAGAATCATTTTACTAACCACTACTATTGGTTTTACTTAATAATCGATTAAAATATTGAAGAATCTAATTTTCATTACCTTGAATCTGTTTAAAGTTCCAATAATTGGGTGTTTTACCCTATGCAAATTATTTTGAACAGGTAGTATAGTATAGTAAGTATAGTAAGTAAGTATATTGTCGCATTGTTAAAACAAATATTTAAATAAATATATTACTTTACGTTGTAGGTTGTCATCTTATTCGACAGTGAAGAATCGGAAGCTATTAGGAAAGCACAGTCATATTTGCAAAAAAACAAAATAAAAAATGATTTATCGTACATACATGCCAACTTCCATATTTTAGTAGAAAGTATTACTAAACTGGAAGCAGTGGGGTTACCGCTAACTGACTCTATAAGAATTATCGAAAATGTAAAATGTTCTTTATGTGTTGCACCGGGCACTGTAGCAAAAATTGCATACGAAAAATTACTAAAGGTGCTCTCCTGGTTGTTCCTGGTTGTGAGGAAATTATTAATATTAGTAAGGTACATTCTGGTGAAACAGAAAATATTCCAAATGTTGAAAACGTTGCTATATTTAAATTCGCACCAATCACGTCATGTGACGTGGAGAGATCATTTCCTTGGTTTAAGTCAGTTTTGACTAACAAGCGCACTAACTTCACAATTAGTCCAGTCAAATAAGTATTTCACTTCGGAAAAATTCAAAGTGAGCTGAATTTTTGTGTACACCTTTATTTAGTGTTTTTAAATAACATATCAAAAGTACCCTTGATTTGACCTTGAGCTTCTTGAGTTATAGGGCTTAAAAAGTACGAAAAATTGGTTTTTCGCTTATATCTTCTTTTCTATAGACTTTAGGTATAGAATAGTTTACAGAGAAATTGAAGGCTATAAAATTCTGTACAAAGAAGTACTGTTGTAATTTTTTCGTGGGACCAACCGTTTTCGCGTAATGTGATGTTAAACTTCTAAGGCAAGGTGAACAAAGTACCCCATTCCACACCACCTTTGAGGTTGAGTACGAGGCGCGTTTTTTTTATGTGGTATCCACTGTCTCAGACGGTCGAAATATTCATAATACTTAATAAAAAAAAAGTCAAAATAGAGTTACATTAAGCTTCTTCATCCTCATCTTCTTCTCCTTCCATATCGCATTGTTCCAGGTAATCCTTAGGAAGAGTCTCTAATTGACTCTCATCAGAATTTGATAGAGAAAAAGATACCAGGTGTGCCGCGAAAAATTTAAAAACATAGGTAAAAATATTTGAGTGTAGGGCTTTGCTGAATCAGAAAATTCAAACCATCCCGCGGTAATAAGTTTTGAATTATTTTATAAAGAATGCAACATCGGGGTGCGTTCAATCAAAACTATTAATTCTAATGTTAAGTGTATACTGCTTCATACAGAAGTGCAATGGCTCTCGAAAGGAAAAGTACTCGCACGATTTATCTCTTTGCGAACTGAAATAATATCTTTCTTCGATGCTGAAAATTCTGGATTTGAATTTCTTAACAAGGTTGCTGGAAGTAACATTTCTCAACGATCTTTTTGAGAAGTTGAACGTTTTAAATTTGATCCCGCAAGGAGCCAACGAAAATATCATTACAATTACAGGCAAATTGAAGTCTTACCGACAAGTTAGAACTGTGGACCAGGAAAGTAAAAAACTCAAAGCTTGATTGCTTCCCAGGCGTAGAGGCTTTTCCAAAGAAATTTAAAATTCTGCCAGAAGTGCAGAAGACAGTAAAAAATCTCTCTGGGTCATTTTCTAAATATTTTCGATCAGTTGATTTTATCAAATGTACATACGTGTGGGCCATAAATCCTTTCGCAAGATACGACAGTACACACCTGCCATTAACAGAGGACGAAAATTTAATCGGCGTTAAAAACGACCCTGTGCACAAAGCCTCATTTTCTATGCTAGAGTTGTCCGAATTTTGGATTTCGCTTTGGAGCCAATATCTTCGATTAGCTACTACAGCCATTAAATCTCTGTTGCCCTTTGGATCATCGTATCTTTGTGAATTAGGGTTTTCAACGCTTATGGAAATGAAATCAAAAAAACGGGAACGATTACAGATGGTAGATGAGGAGTTACGTGTTTGTTTATCTAATTTAGAGCCGCGTTTTGACATAATTCTTTCTCAAAATTAATTGCATCCTTTATTTGGTGTGCCGCGAAGCAAATTCTCTTTGCCCAGTGTGCCGTGAAGTAAAAAAGTTTGGCAGACACTGCTCTAAAAGATCTGACTATCAAAAATTCAAGAGACCACTCGAAAAAATTGCTTCCTCTTACGGAAGACGTTATGAAATTAAGAGGGTATTTAATAAAGAAAGCAGAAAATGCCGTTACAATTTTAAAAGATCAAACAAATATAGCACAGTACAACATTCTGGTGGGGGCAACATTTATATTACTTCTCCTACACAACAGGAGACGAGTAGGAGATATTCAATATATTGAACTTACCGACGTAACTGCACCAGACACAATAGAACAAAAAGATGAGGTCTTAGAAGCTTTAAGCCAAACAGAACGGATTCTAACTAAACTTTGCAAAAAAATACATACCAACTATTGGAAAAGGTTCGAAAGATTTGTTGGTATTGATACCAGGAATTTGTACACCTTGGTAACCGAACGAATTAAATAGCCGAGTTATCAAACAAATATTTTTTTACTAATCCCAATAGCGTTGACGAATGGATAAATGAGTAGCCTGGTTTCAAAGTCCGCCATCTCCAAAATTGAAAAAAAAGAGGTTTTCGCGGAATTCCCTTCAAAACCTATTCATTCATTTATGTTAGAGTCAATATCCTCCAAATTCATAATATTCTGGTAGTATTTAGGTTAGAAAACTTACCAGAAAAGGTATGTTTAGCGATAAATCTATCTCGTATTATTTCAGCTGATGTTAAAAGACTTTGATGATTATAGATATTCATCAGGCACCCTGTCACAGTATTCATCATGTAAACATAACAGCAGCAGGCAATCGCAATGCGAAAAATTTTTCATTGAAGTATTTTATTCGAAGACATCAAGATAAATCGTTAGTTCCTGTCTGCAGAAATTCTTTTCTAAATGTTTTTCTGCTGAAAAAAAGACAGAATTTTAGGTGTTACACAAAGGCATTTTCAAACTGGTGTAATTCCCTATGAAACACGTGGTGGGGATCGTCATACAAAAATGTTTTCAGGTAGAAAAGCTGCAGTTTGTGAGTTTATCGCAAAGTTTAAACCTGTCGAATCCCACTACTGTAGGGATAAGAGTAACCGCTTATATCTGTCTTCTGAGCTCAGTATTTGTAAAACGTGGAAAATTGTAAAAGTTCACTTTCTGAAGAACTAAGAAATGTTAAAGAGTCTTATTTCAGAGACGTTTTTAATAAAAACTTTAATATCAGCTATGGAACGCCGAAAACGGATGTGTGTTCAACTTGCTTACAGTTAACGGAGAGAATGAAAATTGAAAATAATGCCGAAGAAAAGAGTAAGCTTCTTGTGGAAAATAAGATTCACTGTCTCAGAGCCAAGGCATTCTTTTCTCTTTTAACAGAAGAACGGGAAGGTTTAGAAACAATGTCATTTGATTGTCAAAAAAATCAACCCATGCCAAAACTTCGGGACCAGGCAATTATGTCTATAATTTTACAATAGTTACAGGCAGTTCTCGGTCCTCACTGACTAGAAAAATATTCATAGTTACATCTGGACAGAGAATGAGTTTTTGAAGGGATCAAACGAAATCAGATTTCTACCTTCCCTAGAATATGTAGTAACGCGATACACAGCTAGATAGCACCACATAACCTTTGTTTGTCTATCCACGACCAACTGCATCTATATACTCCGTATATACGGCCAGTCCACTCTGCCTAAAAATAGGTTTTGAGACAGTAGGCCATAAAGACCGGATAGTGGTGTCATCTATTAAATAAACTATAACCAATTCGGAAGATACCTGTAAACTGTCGATTGTCAACCATTTGTCAAATCGATTTAAATTATTTGGTCGATATTTATTTCTTACAAAGAACAAAGTAATTAATTAAAGCAATTGTTCGAATCTGGGGTTTGTACCTATAAAAATAAAAATCCACCATTTTTCGAAGTCCATGTAAAACTAAATTGTCGCGTTCTTTCAAATATTATTACGGTAAGAAAGATTCACAAAGCACAACAATTATTATAATACTGTTAACCGCTATTATTACATTCTTCAGATATCCCAAGAGTCACTGATTAACGAACTAGTTAAAAATAGCACAAAAATAGGACTAAAAATGAACAATAAAAAATCCTGTTTACTTATTAACAGTTGTGAACGCAACATCTATGCTCATGGAGAAGAAATTCAATACAAAGGTAAAGCTAAGCTAAACGCTTAGGCCAAATTATTTTATTCTCAGAAAACCGAAACAATATAGTACAAGAAAGAATACATATTATAGGTAGTGGATGGAATAAGTTTTGGCAGCTCAAAAGATCTGAAATGAAACAACTAACTTAAAACTTAAGAACGTGGTGTCTAATAAAAAGCAACAGCAAAAAACTTGTGACACATCATAATTCTGCTAAAAAAATCTCAAGATCAGAAGGGAGGACAGGGCAAGAAATGAAGATCTTCCATAAAAATTAGTGGCAGGTACATTTAATAACTACCTAGGTACCGCTATTAGCAAACTGAAATAGAAATGACGAGAGCACATAATAAGGAATAACGGGCATTATGGGCAATTAGAACTACAAAATGATATGGTATCCATCTCTATACGGGAGAATAAGGGACCGCCCAAGAACAAGATGGAAGGAAGATTTCATAAGATTCTTGGGCTGCAACTGGGAAAATATAGCACAGCATGCAGTGGAAACGCCATGAAGAGGCATTTGCCTGCGAGCGGGATTAACTACATTATTATCAAATATTAAATAAATAAATAAATAAATAAAAATTCAACTACCTAATAAATTTAATATTCTTTTGAATTGTTGCACTCTATAAAAGTATTAATTGTGTGCTTCAACACATTAAAACTTTTTGAACAAAGATCTACTTTCACAATGTTTTTTAATAAATTGGTTGACAACTAGTTGACATTTGTAATACACTGTTGACAGTTATAATAGTAACAACAACTTCCTAAAGGGGGCATTAGTTTCTGGTCCTGTCAAAAAATTTGTAAAACGCGAAGTGGAGCGGCCTTATAGGGACGAAGTCTCTATTGATACAGTTGGCCTTGGTCTATCAGACGCGTGGATATGCAGCAGCCGAAAACGCATACTACAGAAATTGCAGACAACAGAAAATTCAAACTACAGAAAGTTCAAACATTAGAAAATTCAAACGCCGGAAAATGCATACTACAGAAAGCGCAGACATAAGAACGTCCAAATCTCGAAAATAAAATCAATGGAAGAGTGGGGAGTAAGTGGGTTTAACACAGACTCAAATGCAATATTATGAAGGTACTATACTTTAACTATGTAGAACTAGATGTCGCCGTCGGTAGTTGGGGGTATGCAAATTTCAGTTCGTAAAGCAATTATACGACGGATGGTGTTGTACTCGCAAAAAATTTAATTTGAAATTAATAGGTATGAAGAAATATATTTGATGTATTTAGATTTTAGATACTTACAATAGCTATAGCACGCCGTTTCGGCAAAAATTATATTCCAAATGTTCAGTGATTGTGTATAGGTATATTTATACAGGGTTTGTCAAAAAGTACGGATCATATGGGACTTGTTTTTATTATCGTTGGGGGAAATTACGAAACATTATAACTGAACCAACAGCATCAATAGCCAACTCACTCCACCTGCAGACGAAGTCATTAAGCGATACACATGGAATTGCGACCACCTACTCAAAAAGAATCCTTACTATCCCTTAGCATCCCAAACCGAACACGCCGACGATAACCAGTCAACGACCGATCGAAACAGTCAACCCATCTCAGGGTTTACTCAGGTAAAATTTAAAATACCACCAATATTTCTACATAATCTTAAGAACCATAAAGAAATTGTAACAGACATCGGAAAAATAACCGAAAACGGAAAATTCACAACAGTGTACAGTAATCAATACTTAAAAATAAATCTATCTAGTACTCATGAAGATTACCGTAAATTAACACAATTTTATATGGAAAATAAAGTTGAATTCCACACATTCCAAGACCCAAATAAAACACCTCTATCAGCTGTAATTAAAAATGTCCCAATTTCAATTAACGAAGAAGACATAAAGCAAGAATTCGTAGAGAAGCAACTACCAGTAAATTCAGTAGTCCGACTAATAAACAAAGAAAAAAAACAATTCCTATCTGCGCAGTTATCCTAACGGCTAACGAAACATCAAACGAAATTTACAAATTAAAAACACTATGCCATTCTATTGTAACCGTAGAAGCAAGGAAAAAATCTAAACCAGTTTTTACCCGACTGGCCACAAATTATATCTAGCTGTTTGGTACCAACATACGCACTGAAGTATACTAGTATTCGTATAGTGCCGTATGAAAACGTTCATTGGTTATAATTTTTGTTATAGACTTACGAGTATTATTTATTCACTTTTTTTTTCAGAACACCAGAGGCGGCTTTGCGTTATAATTATCCGCGAGCGAAGACTGGCATGCGGTCAGCCCTCAGACGCCATAATCCGGCAATCCCGAATACATTAATAGATCTCGGCCTCCTCCTCATGGATCCTCAATGGCGGGATAAATTTATTACAATAGTATATGGTGTTCAGGAACCGTTCCTCAAGGAGGTAGTCAATGAGAAAGCCGGGCAGGCCTCCCAAACCCTCATTGACCGAGTGGTTGGTGGAGTGGAGGAAGTACATGTAGATGGCACATTTAAGTGTATACCGGCAGCACCTCCTTCACACCAACTTCTTGTAATTATTGTAATAATCCAAAACAAGGTAGGTATTTTGTATTCATTTTTTGCATATATTTAAATTATAAATTTTCATTTCGATATATTTCAATGAATACCTGTGGCATATGTTCTGATAAGCAACCGAACTCGGGTGTTATATGAAGAGGTTTTTAGAAGAATTTTGGTTTTAGCTCCCACCCTACAATCACGGTTTATTATGTCGAATTTTGAGCGGGCATTAAGGGCACCTCTATTAAACAGTTACCCTCAAGCCTAGGTTGTAGGGTGCTTCTTTCATTACGCAAGTGTGAGTACATATCTTATAAATGTTCTAGGCCATTTGGAAAATGGGCAAGAGGCTGGCCCATATGCTCAATATGGCGGAAAATTAAAAAAAGCAATTAAGATGCTAATGGCGTTACCACTGCTTCCAGCCGAACTGTTCCATCAAGGGTTGGATGAAATCCATGCCTGGGGCAACCAGGAACATATCAACTTAAATGATATGTTCCAATATATGGAAAGGTAATAATAATTTATAATTGAATTTTAAAGGTATAAAAAATAATCATTAAGATATATATTTACGAAACATTTTTTTTTTTTTTAAAGAAAACCTTTACAAAATAAGAAAAGGAAAAATAGCTATATGAAATAATCAAGTAAAATGGGAAGGACAACACAGAAGAAGGAATAATAAGGATACTGGATAACCAGGGAAAGGACCGTGAGATTGTCTTGCAATAAAACATAAAATTTCTATGAAAATACCAAAATATTTGAGGTTACAGACACGAACAAATCAGCCAGGTAAGGTTCCCGAAAGAATGTCAACATGCAATATAATTGAAAAGGCATGACTGTAAATAAATCTTAACTCACTATTCCACTACCTTAAGGTAAAGGAAATTGATTCGGGAACAATCAATCCCTAAAACTACTTAAAATGACATAAGCAGGATGAAAAATGCAAAAATAAGCAAAGTTTTTTTATGTAGGGTAACAAGCACAGTAACATGAGAGGAAACCTCTTTTACAAAAAACATAAAGCTTAACAATCAACCAACAGTGGCGATTGATAAGAGGAAAACGATACAATTTGAGCTAAGAGCAGAAAAATTGTAACAAAGGGAAATTTAGAAAACAATTAAAAGCCAAGAAAAATGACGAGGTCAAAACAAGAATACATCAGGAAGAAGATAATAGCGAACAAAATATAATAAACCAAGAACCAAGTTGCAGTTATCGGTCAAGTAAAAGCTTTGACTCCCAGCAGTTGGCCTACGCTTGTCCAGGCTGTAACGAAGTGTACGAAGATCCTCCAGTAGAGAACTGGGTACAGTGTTCTTTATGTTTATTATGGTGGCATGAAAACTGCAGTGCTTATACAAGAGTTCGTGACTTTCACTGCGACGTTTGGTGTTAGTTATCTTACCCCAATAGGTTCGTCATCATACCCACGCTATGGGGTAAGATGACTAATTTGCATCGTTTTAAATTTTTGTTAATTCAGAAAAATGTTTTAAGTTCTTAAGGATTTTAATTGCGTTAAATAAAAGTTTATGCTGTGCTGTATGTTATGTTAACCGAAAAATTATTTTAATAGATGTTTTGTCCCTATAATTTAATTATCTTCTTAACATCGTCATGTTACCCCGATCTCCCCTACCAAGTATTTCATTAATATCCGACTAAAAACCGTAATTGCACTATATCATACTAGTTAGGAATTTTACACTGGACGATATTAATAGCTTACGATGTTGCTGTACGTAATAGAAAAAACAACTCGCATGAATGCCATCGGATTCAAATCTTCTTCGAAATCTACCGAACTGACATTATAAACAGCCCAATCATCCCCTGAAGGTCCTTCGCCACCACCTGTCTTACGTTGTTCTTTTTTAAATTTACATATTTTCAATTTAGCACCTTGCTTCATCCGAAAATATGTATCCCGTAGCTTAGTAGGTAATCGATTGTAACCTGCAGTTTTCTTCTCTGCTAGAGCTTTCCATAGTTTCCCTTTTTTATTAAAAATGCTTGGCTCTGCAGTTTTGCTTTCCAAAACTGAAGCATTTTCCGTCACAAATTCCATAATTATACCTTTTTCATCATTCGAAAAATTATTAGCTCCAAGCCGTTTTCCTTTATCAGTCATGCTAAGTAAAAATGAGCCAGAATGAATTAAAGTTCAGTTTTTGGACTAAAAAGGTAATGCAAGTTTTCAAGGGAATAAAATATAAAGATTAATCAGTTAATGGATAAAAAAGGTACAAATGTACAATGTACATATTTATGTAAAAAAGTACTTATTTCATGTCAGTGTTTATCCTTAAATGTTAATTTGTATCATAATACATATCATATTTGTATTTCAAAAGAGTGTAAAATAAAATTAAAAATATCTACACATATAAATTACATTATATTATCTACTTGCTAATATATATCAACAATAACACCGTAAAACCACACAAAATACGTTTTCCTCAGCTGTAACCGTTTCTATAATAATTTTAAGTGCGCTAAGCGTCATCGCGTCATGCAAAACGCCACTTTACAATGTTGTCATATCGATTTTCACTTTTTAAACACGACCCGTCGTGATTAGTTAAATACGACTTAAATATGACGTCAGAATAGGAATACGCAAATGATTGAACTATTGGGTTTAAATCAGGTGTATCCCGAAAAACGAGATTACCCCTTAAATTCAGAAATAAATTATCTAAAAGACTAGAATATTATTAAACAATTTTATCTCGCGAGTTTACTAGAAAATCAGGAGGAATAAATGAGTTAGACCGATGAAAAGCAAACGAATTCAGATAAATCGGGAATTGGGATATAGTATTCTGGGAGAATGAAAATGCCGCAGATTACGTCCCATCTGTATGGACGAATTCTTCCCCCACGAAATACAAATTTCTAATCGGTCTGAGCGAGACAAGAAAGCGGCAACTTGTCTTGGAATGTTTGGACTTAAGCGAGGGGCAGTACATATTTTGCCGAGTAATATGCAAAAAGACAGGTGTTGCTGATATTAATAAAGTTTCATGGACCAGGCTATGTATACATCTTCCTTGGAAACGGAATCATCAGAATCGGAGGTAGAACAACCTCTTTAAAAAAAAACAGATCTTTAGAAAAAGATAATAATCAGGTTGCTAGTGAAGAATCTGATGAAGGTGATACCACAATTCTGAATGAGGACAATATTTATTGGGCACGACCAATTAATTATTAGTCCTTTCAGAGGTATATTTTAAATAGCATATACTTTCTTATTTAAGCGTTACTATTAATCTTTTTAAATTGCAGATCCTCCCTCAGAAATTGCCAGTACGTCATCAACAACAGAAACGACACTTACACCCTTCAGCCACTAGAAACCCCTTCTACTTCAAATATGACGATTAAGTTTATTACCGTATATTTAATAAATTATTTAATACATATAAATACAAACATACCATAGTTGACTTTAATAACAGTTTTCGTTAACACTTTACCTTAAAGAAGGTTTAAATAAAAATGCAATAGGTATTTAGTTTTAGACCATAGCATATTTTCTGGAGTTGCATAATAATTATTATTTTTAGAAATTATGCTAGACCATTATGGTAAGTTTGTTTTCCACATGAAACAGATTGAGCAAAGGATGCCTAATATTGAAAACATGTTGAAAGCTGAAAGAGGTGGTGTTCTACAAGAAAATTCTGCTGCGAGACAAACACTTATAGACTGTAAAATTTAAATTAATTCCTTTATAAATTTAATCTATTGTACTTGTTGCCATCTAGTGTTATTTGTTAAAAGACTGTAGAGTTAGAGCGGTTGCTTATACCGGCTGATTTTTCATTATTTGACATTTCAGGTGCGTCGTCCATGAATAATGGATCGCGTTTGGATTTTTAATTCTTGCCTTTAATTAACTTTAATTTCTGCCATCAGTTATACTTGGCAGAACTAACTGCAAGATGAAAAATCATTCAAATTAATCGCATTATGGGAGTTAATTAGTTACTCTTTAAGTTTATTTGGTAAGCTCAATTATTATATTTTAATTTACTCATGGTTCACCATCTTGTTTCTTAAATTTTAGGCCTTGACCGTTTTTTGATGTTGATTAATTTACACCTGTTGGTTCTATTTTACTTACAATCCCATTTGGAGGATGTTGCTGAGTTAATTTTTAATTTTAATTGGATGTGTATTCCCAAATTTTTTGTTCTGGATAATATTTGGGAGGCTGGCATAAATTTTTTCCCCTGTTGTTTGTCTTAGTTTTTACATGGGTTACCGAGTTATTGGATCTTTCTATTACTAATTAACCTAGTTTTGATTCAATCATAGTTTACATTATTAGGTAAGTTAGACATAACCTTTATACTTTAATTATTATTTAAGTAATAGGTTTCTACACCTTTTAGCCTGAAGATGCCTGATCATTAGGTCGAAACAATTGTAGCTACTACTGTTCACCCCTTATGTCATTTATATTAAATTTGTGTGGATGAGACAATTTTTATTATTGAATTTAACCACTTGTAGAAAATTTGCCATTAACATCAGTTGATGATATAAACCAATTTGCCATAAAATTAAGCGATAATTTAGTAAGGAAGGCCTTGGTAAGCATAAAAATTAAAACATAGAACTATTTATAAGTACATAAGTTTTGAATTTAAAGTAACAAACAAAAGCACTTTCTGTGGCCACTTGACTTGTTGCAAATTTTGGATGTAAATTATTATGCTCAACAATAGCAAAATGTTTAATTATGAATATTCTGAATATAACAGGAACGATATATTATTCTGTAATTTATTTTCTAAGCTCTAAATAGTTTCCTCTACATTATTAAAGTAGCTCTAAAATTTAGTGTGTTCCACAGTTTGTTCGAGCGGTTTTAAAAATACCGATAAGTTACTAGATTTGGAGGTGGTGTGATATTCGTGTGTTGAGTTATACAGTGTGTCCCAGGATAGATGTTACAATAGGTGTGATGGACTAAAAATTTTTGAATTTTATTTTAACATTGTGGAATGAAGCCCTGCTTGGTTTGAAGAGAATTTTAAGAATATTTTCAGTTTTTGAAAAACAAGTCGGCCTTGACATTGAAGCGAAAACTATTTTCTTTTCAGGTAAAGTACCCTTTTTGTTCATGATACGGCAAAATTTTACTAAGAAAAGTTGTTCATAATAGGAAATTATGACCCTATGCAAAATTTCAGGAAGATTAGTCAACGATAGTTTTTTCATGGCCTCCTGCCAGTTATATGGAATAAATAATTTATTGTAGATCAGTGTTATTATTATGTTTCGTAAGATAAATTTCTTGTAAATGCTATTTGTTTCGTTCAATGTTCTACAAAGAAAATTTTGAATAAATACAATTTATTTTGTTTAATCTAAAAAATGACGGTTTAATCAAAGTAGGTAGATCTTCCCGAAATTTTGCATTGGGCCATAATTTCTTATTATGAACAACTTTTCTTAGTAAAATTTTGCCGTATCATGAACAAAAAGGGTACTTACCTGAAAAGAAAATAGTTTTCGCTTCAATGTCAAGGCCGACTTGATTTTCAAAAACTGAAAATATTCTTAAAATTCTCTTCAAACCAAGCAGGGCTTAATCGCACAATCTTAAAATAAAATTCAAAAATTTTTAGTCCATCACACCTATTGTAACATCTATCCTGGGACATGCTGTATATGTAGGTTACTTGTGATTCCACGAATAGGGTAAGAGTGCACTATTTTAATTTTTTTGCATGAGTATGGGTATTATTCTATAACTCGGAAGTGTAAAAACCATGTTGCTTACATAACCTAAAACTAAATAACGGATAGTGAAATAACCTGCGCTTCTGGGTAAAATGACATAGAACTACACAAGCTAAAATGACATAGTATATCATTTTACCCGAGCACACACCACTGCACAAAAATGCATGAAAGTAATGTTTTTGTAATCTAGATGATGGGAAACTACACGAGGAAATCCAATCCGCAAGCGTGGGGCGAAAGTGACATGAAATTAGCTATTGAAGCTGTAAAAAGCGGGAACATGGGCTGGCTTGCAGCATCGAAACGATATAATGTTCCACAAGCAACATTACGTCGACGTGCTCAAGGAAAAAAACAAAAGAGTCGTAGGGACCCAGAAAGGTTTAGGAAGATTTGATTCTACTTTTACACCCCAGAACAAGCGGAGGAAATTGTACAGGATCTCAATTTACTAGAAATAAGAATGTTTGGGGTAACGACAACAGACCTTCGCAAAACTGCATTCCGCTTTGCAGAGGCAAATAAAGTTCAGCATCGATTTAACAAAAATACGGAAATGGCTGGGTGGGATTGGATACAAGGTTTTAGACGAAGACATCCAAACATTTCTCTTCGTGTACCAGAAGCGACTTCCGCAGCAAGGGCCCAAGCATTTAACAGACCCCAAATACAACGTTTTTTTCGGTTGCTGACTGGAATTATTGAAGAGTTTGGTTTTACACCAGATAAAATCTTTAATATGAACGAATCTGGACTAACCACCGTTCAGAAACCGCAACGTATCTTTGCATCCAAAGGCAGAAAACAGGTTGGATCTGTAACAAGTGCGGAGCGTGGCACACACACAACAGTCGTATGCTGTATGAATGCGATCGGAAATTATGTATCTCCAACTTTAATATTTGCACGTAAACGATTTAAACAAGAGTTAATAGATTATGCTCCCACAGGAACACTTGGTTTGTTTCAAGAGTCGGGGTGGATGACAGGTCCTTTATTTCTTCAACGGCTTAGGCATTTTCAGAAATTTACGAATGCTTCCATGGATCAAAAAGTGCTGTTAATATGTGATGGTCATAGCAGCCACAAATTCAACGATGCTCTTCTCTATGCAAAGCAGAATGGAATAGTAATATTGTGCACCCCGCCTCAATGTACACATAGAGTACAACCATTAGATGTTTTCTTTTATGGGCCACTTTCTTCCTACTATAACCAGGAAATTACCATATGGTTGAAGCAAAATCCGGGAAGAGTTGTCACTTGCTATCAGGTTGGAAAGCTGTTTTCGAACGCTTACCAGAGAGCTGCAACTGTGACCAACGCAAGAAATGGCTTTCGTAAAACTGGGATTTTTCCTTTAAACCCCGATATATTCCCAGACTAGATGTTTGCTCCTTCCGATACAACAGACCTGCCGCAACCTGAAAAAGGAATATACGATGTTCAAATTAACGAAACTGAAAGAAAAAATAACGTAACTCCTCCACCACAAGAAAACTCTCAAAATAACCAGAAGAGTAAAGTGTCTCTTGAAGAAATTGCACCCCTACCGAAAGTTGTAGCTTCAGGTTCCAGGAAAAAAGGTAGAAAGAGGCAAAGTGCTTGCCTTCTGAACAACACTCCTAATATGGAAGAAATAAAGAACCAGATTCAGGCTAAGACAGATAAAGAGAGAGATAAAGAATTAACAAGAAGTAACAGAAAGCAGGTTAAAAGGATTGTCCAACCTGAGGAACCTGACGACGAAGAATTAGATCCCTTCCAAAACTACGATGATGATGACGACGTAGTTTGTATTTATTGCAAGGAATCAGTGCCAAATGCCATGTGGATTCGCTGCCAGTTGTGCAAAGTATGATGTCATAACGAATGTGCTGGCGTGTCAAAAACCACCAAAAACTTTATTTGTGAACTAATCTCAATAAGTCCTTATATATTTTATATGTGTATGTCATTTTGCCCAAGTGTAGAGTAGAGTGGGGCAAAAGTGCGCGACGGGTAAAAGTTCGCAGTACTAGTAAATTTGTTTCCACGAAATTTAGGTTGGCGTCGGTGGTGCAGTAAGTAATGTGTTATGGCAGAGGGTTGTCACATGTAGTTACAGCCAGGTTAAATAAATACGGTTGAAATCATGAGGTAAGTTTGATTTTTGATATATCTGATGTAATATTTTGGTTTTGTAAAAATTGTATTTCATAATTAGACACAAAATTAAGTAAATTATTGGCATATGTTTAGGTTAACTGGTTTTTGATGTATACAATGCTATATTAAACATTTCAAATTGCTACCGATAGAGCGCACCACATGTCGGTAAAGTAAAAACTGTTCCGGGGGACAAAAGTTCGCATGCTATGAAGGGGCAAAAATTCGCGCTGCGTACTTTTGCCCCACGATTTACCTTAATGATTAATTATAGATGAGATCTATTATTGTTTTGCGGGTATTACTTGTAAGTGTATTAATTATGAATATTATTTATAGAAATTATAAAAGAAAGACAGACCGAAAAGTATGTACCCCGGATATGTTGGCAATAGCTGAACAGAGACTTGCAGAGGGGGTATCATAACGTCGTATCGCCAAAGATTTAGGAATAACTGAGGCTGCTCTACGGCAGAGACTGAAAAGGGTAAGAATTAGGTACTACTTTTTAAAATATTTTATAATAATACTTCTTTTGTATGTGCCACTACTTGACATATGAACTTAGTGTAATTTAATTTAATACTGCCCTAATGTTTGCCTTTGTTTTCTTTTCAGGGATATGGTGTTGTGAAACTGGGACGATTTACTTCAACGTTCACGATACAACAAGAGGAAGAGTTAGCTCAGCACTGTAGACAGCTAGATATATCTTTCTATGGACTTACCTTTAAGGACCTCAGAAGACTGGCCTTTGAGTACACTGAGGCCAACAACATTGGTCACAAATTTTATAAAGAGGCTCAGTTAGCAGGAAAAGACTGGGCGCTAACGTTTATGAGAAAGTATCGTTCATCTTTGAGAACGCCTCAACAAACAAGTCTGGCGAGAATTATGGGATTCAACAGAGTGCAGCTGGGGGCATTTTTTGATAACTTATCAGAACTTATGATGAAACATAAATTCACGCCCGATAGGAATACATAATATGGATGAATCTGGGATGTCCACTGTCCCAAATCACGTGCCAAAAGTTATTTCCAGTACAGGTAAGAAAGCTGTGGGGAAAGTAGGTTCGGCTGAGAGAGGCGAGTTAGTTACAGCCATATGCGCGATGAGTGCAGCAGGACATTATATCCCTCCAGCACTTATCTTTAAAAGAAAAAGACAAAAACCAGAGCTCATGAATGGTGCTCCAGCAGGTTCTGTAATGTATATTTCGGATAGTGGGTATGTGAACTCTCCACTGTTCTTTCAATGGATAAAGCATTTCCAAAACAAAATCAAGGCAACAAAAGATAATCCAAGTTTTTTAATACTTGACAATCACAGTTCTCACTTGTCCTTAGACGCTGTTTTGGTTTGTCGTGAGAATGGCATTCATTTATTGTCCATCCCACCTCACAGCAGCCACAAAGTCCAACCACTGGACAGGTGCTTTTTTAAAGCCCTCAAGACGTACTTTGCCGAAGCATGCACTAACTGGCTGGTAAGTAACCCAGGAAGAGTCATCACGCAATTCCAGATGGCCGAATTATTTGGAAAGGCCTACTGCAGATGTGCTTCTGTAGAAAAGGCCCTCAATGCATTCAAAATGTGTGGAATTGTGCCAGTTGATCCTGGTGTATTTAGAGATGAGGACTTTGCACCTTGTGCAGTAACAGACATGCATCCTAATAGCGAAACACCGCAGTTTGAAGCAACAGACGAACAAATAAAGCAGCCTCTTACTGGTGCTGCACATGCCATTCCATCCACATCTGGCGCTCAGCATATCAGGTCCAAGTCGGACGAAAAGTTGTCTTCATTGATTAATCAGTTATTCCGATTCTGATTCAGGCCATGCTGTTGATGTGTCATCTCAAATAGTGGCAAAAGCAGTTTCCCCTGCAGACATTAGGCCACTCCCACAAAGGAAGGGTCCCCAGCAAAGAAGGAAGAAAGGTCAAAAGTCCGAAATTATTACAAGCTCACCATTTAAGGACAAATTATTAGCCAAAGTTGATGAAATGCAGAGGAAGATAGCAAAGAAAATAAAAAAATAGTTATAACATAAAAAATATTATTTGTTGATTCTGAAATAAATATTTTCAATAATTTTCTCTGTTTCGGCATTAGAATGACTTCATTAAAGCACGCATTTTGATGCTTTAATGAGCTTCATTAATACATGATTTTTGGTGATATTTTGTTTTCAGGAATTGGTATGCTACACTGTATCTAAGCAACTAACAAAATAAATAAAGCTATATGAATACTTTTTGATATTTTGATTTAGCAAAAACGTAAATGAAGGGGTTAGAATTTCGATATTTAAAACTACTATTTACTTGGTGGCAAAACGAACCAAGTGATTTTCGATGTTTTAAAGTCAACCACCGAGATCGACTAGTAAACTGAAAAGGCGTGGAAACGCTTTAAATCGTATTTTGGTTAGGAAAATGAGTGAAAACTATATTGCTAAAGGTAGGACTTTATGTTATAGTATAAAAATTGTTTTATAATTTGATAAAATTAAAAAAAAAAACGTTTAAAGGTTATTGTTGGCATAACCTAAAAATAAGTTTTTTATTATTACTTCTAGCTAAATGCAGCTATAATTTATAATTTTATTAAACCAGTTGGCCACCCAAAAGCCCTAACGACCTTCGAGGAGGTGGAGGTCGTTGCTGCTATAAATCAACTTTCGAGAAAACCCTACATCAAACCACTGGATTGCTGTGAAACGAATAATAAAATATTTAAAAGGAACAATTAATCACGGAATAAAATTTGACAGTTCAGGTAATAAAAGCTTAGTTGATGGTTATTCTTACTCAGATTTCGCAGGTAACACAGACAACAGGAAATCAACTTCAGGATACACCTTTAAAATAAGTAATGGTCCTGTTACCTGGTGCAGCCGTAGCCAAAAATCAGTATCGCTATCGACAACAGAGGCAGAATACATTGCTGCCACAGAAGCAACCAAAGAACTAGTATGGTTAAAAGGTTTTCTAACCGACATAGAAGAACAAATATCCAGTCCAATCACACTGCATGTAGACAACCAAAGCGCCATCAAGTTAACAAAGAACCCAGAATTCCACAACAGAACCAAACATATTGATGTGAAATATCACTTTATTAGGGAGAAATACGAAAAAGGAGATATCGACATCGTCTACATACCATCATCAGAACAAGTAGCAGACATTTTCACCAAACCAATTACATATCCTTTGTTTAAGAAATTAAAACATTTGCTGGGCATGATTGAACGCACAAATTAGTGGGAGAATTAAAAATACTGTATTTAGTCTTTGAATTTCGCGCTTTCATCAGTCGGTATATATTTATAAAAACCTTACTTAGTGCCGTTTCACATGGAGCGTATGTTCAGCACTGATCGTCAGCGCTGACCATGCCAGCCATTTCCATACGCGACTTACGCCTTTTCACATGCATATCGTATGGTCAGCAACCGACAAGTCGCTGTTGCCATTCTTGCTGATTATGGGGATGTTCATTTGACAATGTATCGACGTAATAGAATATATGCACCTTTGATTTTCTATTGTGCAAATTAATATTTCTGTATCTATTTTATAATTCATGGCGGTGGTGCAGTATATTATGTACTAGAGCTAGACGGTCACGTGTTTACTAGAACAGGGCAAATCCGACAACTAGGCGAGATGGTACGAAACGGACCATCAGTTCTCATGTGAAGCTACTCATTATAAACAACGGCCCGTGCGCGTGCTGACAATACGACGACGCAAGGGCTCGACGTATGGCGGTCGTACCAAATCACGCGGACTGATCATACGCGCTTCATGTGAAATTACTCATTTAAACACATGGCGCTTGGTTATACGTCCTGACGATCCGTCCGTATCATACGCTCCATGTGAAACGGCACTTACCATATATTATTCTAAACTAATATAAGTTTCTGTTTCCTGTTCTTGGTGATGTAACCAATATATTATGTATGTGTAACTTAATCTAATAAATAAGTTTGTTAGTTATTGGCTACCTAATATATTAAGTGTATTCAAGAGAGCATCACTCTAATTATTTTAATACAAACAGCTCCGGAGTTCAGTTTTAAGAAAATGTCGACTACATTATTTTCTTTACCAACTGATAAGCTATATGCTACGTATCCACTAACTATTACAATAAAAAAAAACTACAAAATGTGTCTTTTCTGACGGACAAATATGTACTACCCAAAAATGATAAATGGTACTACGATACTGTAGCGAAAGCAGAAGAACCTGTAACCGACGATGTTGCAGTTGAAATGGGTTAAACATAGAGAAACTATTTTTTATAGCTTTTCCTTAATAAACGTTCATAACATTCATTTTCTTTTGTTGTGTTTTATTCTTGCGGCAAAAACTGGACAGCTCCATTTGAGAAAAAAACATTCTATACATTACTCTTGACAATAAAATCATTTTCCCTTATAACTATCTTAAGATAGCAATATCTACATATTCCAACTATTTTGGTTAAATTTTTCTTATCGTATTTTAAACGGTTTGTTTTTGATACCTACTGTAAAATTCAAACAAATGGATCTGACCGGTTGTTGCACCGAGCCCTTCAATTGTTCATCCAACATTACAATTTATTTAATTTTATCAATATTAATAACAAATTCGAATTTACAAATTGCGTACAAAATACACATTCCAATATTAATGTGCAAAACCATAAACGTCAAACATACCACTGTTACCAACCTAACTATTCTACCAAAAAATTCCCTAATGGAAATTGTCAACTAATTTTATAAAAAATTATAAATAAATAACGTAAATGAACGCCGAAACAGAGAAAATAGTATAAAAAAACTCGTTACAGAAGGCAATTCGGGCACTCGTCCGTTCGGACACTCGCCGCGTAGCGGCTCGTGTCCAAATTTCGGACTCGTGCGCGAAAATGTTGCCTTCTGTAACTTGTGTTTTAATATACTATTACGTTGTTGAATTTCTAAATCTAAATCCTTCTTTTGATCCATGTACTTTTGCCCCGTCATATTCGAACTTTTACTCCACCAGTGGGGCAAATGTGCGTTTCTGGTATTGTTTATAAACAATGTAATAACTGGAAAGATATTTATACTATAAACGTAAGCTCTCGTAAATTTTGAAAGAGGAAGGTTTGAAGATTTCGATGCACAATTCTTAACATTCTAATGCTTTTACAGTGCCAGCTACAAGAGGTTTTACACTACGTGCGCACTTTTGCCCCACTCTACTCTACGGATAATATGACATAGGAGTAATACTTTTAATTATGTGTAAATAAAAGTTTTGTTTACTGACGAAATAAAAATTTTCAAATTCAAACCTGCGTGAAAGGAACATATAATTATAGTAGAATATCAATTTTTGATATTTACATAAAAATTAATCATAAAATAGTGTCTCAAGGCAAAAGTATGTCATTTTAGGCACAATTCCACAAAGTAGTTTATTTTAATACGTGTGTGTTTATTTTAGACCGAACTTATTATATTTAGTTGGTGGCGAAACTGCGCACAAATCGATTTGTCTTCAGATGGGAAAACTTTTAACGCCAGAAGTGTCACTGAAGTATTCAGGACAGGGAAAGAAAAAAAGCTGCCGTTTTGCAAATTAACGAAAAGGACAAAATTTTGCATTATTTTTTAAATATTATCTAATTTTTTTCAAACAAATACATGACCAAGAAAATTAACAGGACAACCTTGCACTATTTTTATGTTTCTAAATCTTTACAATGGAATTTTCTACGATAATGGGCTTAAATATTAGAAAATGACGGTTAATTTAAGGATTTAAGATTATAAATATTAAACTTAAATTTCCTATTAAAAACAATACGTACTTAGTTCATAACTTTCGGTAAATAATCGGGTATACAAATGCTATCCTACAACTTTTTTGCCAAACTGTATTTAGTATCTTAATGTAATTATTGCAATTAACTTTTCGTTATACCAATTTTCCTATTTTGATAAATACCTAAGGGTTTTTCAGGCTATTTCAGAACTTCAAATGACACATTGGCGTATAATAAATAGGACTGGACAAATATTTTTGGCAGTTTTGTGGTTATTATAATTATGGTGAAATTAATGCCTGCGCCAATTTTTAAGAAAATGAATTAATAAAAAAGAGTCCCATATGGACAGACTTTTTGGCGGACACTATATAAAATAAGTTTAACTCATACAATTTGATTTGAAGTTTAAGGCTTCTTCAATATTCGCCGACTCATCTGCTTCATCCTCATCACTGACCTCCTCATCTGGAATCTACAATAAAAACACATAGGTACTTTATGTTTTTTGAGCAACTTTTCTGCTGTCTAGTAATCGAAACAATAAAATATTGGTTCCACTTATTATTCAATAATCTTTGTTTCAGATACCCACAACGCCAGAAAAATGGCTGGAAGTAGAAAAACAGTTTAGAGAGATTTGGAACTTTCCGCACTGTTTAGGTGCCCTAGATGGGAAGCACGTCGTTTTGCAAGCACCGATTAACACCGGGAGCGAGTTTTTCAGTTATAAGTCGACTTTTAGTGTAGTTTTGTTTGCTTTGGTGGATGCTCAGTATAACTTTTTATACGTGAATGCAGGAGGTCAAGGCCGAATTTCGGATGGTGGCATATTTAAAAACAGTTCCCTTGGCAAGAAACTACAGAGAGGCGACTTGAATTTTCCGCAAGCTGAACCATTAGAAGGTAGACGGAAAGAGATTCCATATTTTTTCGTTGGAGACGAAGCTTTTGCTTTAAGCGATACTCTAATGAAACCGTTTTCCGGAATACATTCCAAAGGTTCGGCTCAGAGAATTTTCAACTATAGGTTATCCCGTGCTAGAAGAACTGTCGAGAACGTGTTTGGCATATTATCAGCAGTTTTTAGAGTACTTCGCAAACCTTTGTTGTTAGAACCTGAGAGAGCCGAACTGATTATAATGGCAGTAGTCCATTTACATAATTTTTTAAGAAAAAGCCCCACCTCCCTTCCTTTATACACTCCTCGTAGGACATTTGACGAAGGCAATGACAGGGGATTAGCAGAAGGAACTTGCAGAACCGTGGACAATGAGCCAAGGACCTCATTAATACCCATCAGAAATATTCCTAGGAGAGCACCCATAGATGCCCAAGAGATACGAAACGAAATAGCGGATTTTTTTCAAAATGAAGGTCGAATTGTATGGCAAAATCAGTATGCATAAATAAAGATTTGGTATAGTATACTTACAGTGCTTTTACTTTTTCGTACTGAGTTTTTATCCCACAGGAACAGTAAGCTTTTGAATGCAAACCAACTGCTTTCATACACATCATCTCGGCCTACAATAGAAAAGGACCTGTTCAGGTTAAATAAATTTAGATATTTAATTAAACCGTATCTCCAAAAATTAATAAATTCGTTTTAAACATAAACTCGTACATAAAATCGGAAATTAATAAAGCAAAAACTAGTCGAGTGATCTAGGTGGCCATGGTGTGCCACAAACTTCTAAAAATGCTTTTTAGACTATAAACAACCTATCTAGCTAGGTAAAACGAGTTTAAAACGAATTTATTAATTTTTGGTCAAAAATCCCCCATTTTCTTTTTGCACTCTTCGGTAGTCCCGTTCAATTCACTAGCTATCTCGTTCCAAGCGTCGTTTTTTTGAATTTTGTTGTAATATCTCGGGTGTTTTGGATTCCACAATATTTCATGAAATCTATAAATTTCAATAAACCGAGTGTTTTCTTGTGTCCACTCCATTGTTGAACAAACTGTACTAAAACTAAAAATGCTGCACTAAAACTAAAAAACGTTTTCAATTAATCTCTATGCGCACCTTTTATTACACTAGAGCGTCTACACATTCAAGGAGACGCGTAACATAACCGCGCAACGTTTCTTTGATGCGGCGCTAGAAAACCGACAACAGATGGAACGCGGTATTGTTACGGTGTTACGCTGTTACGTAGTTGCAGTGCGCCGTCCACACTGAGCGCGACGCAGTTACGCAGCGGAGTTACGTTACTCTATTCTGTTGCATGTCTTACGCACTTTTAGAATTCTACCTGGAAAGTTATCGTTCTCAAATCTTGAAGGTTAGTATTGTCTTTGAATATGTTTTCTTTTGAAAAATAGTTATTTTGGATAATATTTTAGAGCCATAAATTTTGTCGTATCTGATCAGATACGTTGGGCTAACAGCGATACTCATAAGTACCTACAAAATATATAAATATTTCGATAAAATAAACAATTTCCGATTATACTAAAAAAACTATTTTATTACATATTGATTAAAAAAAATGTAATACACTACATAATTTCGTAATAAACATTTGATTTTATTGACTTTTTAATTTTTTTTTTGAGAAATGTCTTATCGCAAAGAAGCTTTGACGGATCAGAAGCTTAAGGAGATCATTGCAAATCTCTCCGAAAGTGAGGACGATTTTGATAATTCCGATAATGAGGATTCGGATCATGATGACTTGGAGAACGACAACCACAATAATTTTGATCATGACGAAACACCATTTGATTTAGAGTCAATGGCAATTCAATTTGAAGATGGTGTTATAATGGAACCAGCATCTGAAATTGGAGAAGTAAGTGACAGTACAAAAAAAAACTTCAGACAAAGAAGAAATAAAAAAATTAAAAGAGAAATATTCAAAAATATTTTGGAAAAAGAAAAATTTCGTTTTATCGGATGATGCTTTGACATTTCTAGGAGATGATTCACTGCCTGATAACATTTGTAATTTATCAAGTCCGATAAGTTTTTCAAGTATTTTATTGGCGATAACTTGATCGAAAGAATTGTATACGAGTCAAATCTATATTCCACGCAAATTGACATCAACAACCTGCACAATTGTCTTCTGTTGCTGTAAAAAAATTAGTGGGAATCTGCATATACATGTCACTTGTTGTTACGGTAGGAATCGCTCGCTTTCGTATTTAGTTAAATTATTGGATTTATATTGATCTGGTTATTCTTTTATTTAGACTTTCCCTAATTCCGTCAGGATTGCATAGTTGCATACGTCATAGGCGCTTCTCTTCTTATTATTTTGAATTTTTCACTTAGTGGATTTAGAAATTTTAGGTTGGTTCTTCAGAGAATTATGTTGGCAGTTCGTTAGTTTTGCTTTCTTCTACGTTCAACATCGGTCATGGATGGATGTCAACTTTGGTCTTAGTATTTAATTATCCAAAATTTAGTTGGATAATCCGAGGTTCGACATAATTGGAAATGCTTTTAGTTTGCCTATTGGGCCTTTAGTGAATTTAGAACGGTAGTCGTTTTGGATTGTAAGCATTCTTCATTACCTTCATTGGGATTTTTAAACCGTTCAAACGACCATTTTGTAGAAGCATTTTGAAGGGCATTTAAGAACTTTTGGCCTTCTTTCTTTTTTTTCTGGCAGTACGTTTAGTACCTACTTCTTTTAGTATTTCCGTACGAACCATGTGTTCGTTGGTAGAAAACACCTGTTAGTTCAACACCACGATTTTGAGGAATTCGTAATTAACCCGAAGAAATTATTCTACCCCGTGATATTTAGAAGATACGTTTATTAGCCTGGAATTTTCCTGATCTGCAGTTCGTTATCTATACGTTGTACACCCCACATTTAGAGGTTGAAGGTCAGATAAACTTAAGATTTGATTTGGAGGTTATCTTATGTTATTTAGTTAAATTTAAAGACGTTTAAACATTTAGTAGATTTAATTTTGGTATTTAACTTTTGTTAGTAATTTGATTAGAAGCATTTATTAGTAATATTCACAGTAATTAATTTGCATTGTAATTTAAAGTGTTAGTAAAACTTTCAATCGTCATTTAGTAAATCGTACTCCAGTACGCTTGAATTAATACTGTGCTTGCAGTCACAGCAAAGTGAGTTTATAAATTGTATTTTTGATTTTGTAAAAGGAATATTCAAATTTCGTGGTTCAACTAAATAGTTACTTCTTATTTTGTTTTTAATATTAAATCGTAATTGAATTTTGTTACCGGCAGGTTTTGCAAGATATTATTATTATTGTACTATGAATTATTGTTGTCTATAATCGCAGGTCACGACGAGAACTGAGCTCATTTCTGCGTATGCGTATTTGATAGTTTAGTTTAAGAATTATCCTTGCGAACCCTCCGAGGGTCTACGTTCTTGTTTAATTACGATCTTAGCCATTTTGAACGATACAGTCTACGTTCGTTTGATTATTTTCATTTATCTTTCGTTTGGTTACATGATTGTCCTTGAACATTCCTCATAGTTTTCTTTTTTGTGTTTAATTAAATCTTGTTTGAATATTACATTTAGACTTATTCAAAAATACAATTTATAAACTCACTTTGCTGTGACTGCAAGCACAGTATTAATTCAAGCGTACTGGAGTACGATTTACTAAATGACGATTGAAAGTTTTACTAACACTTTAAATTACAATGCAAATTAATTACTGTGAATATTACTAATAAATGCTTCTAATAAAATTACTAACAAAAGTTAAATACCAAAATTAAATCTACTAAATGTTTAAACGTCTTTAAATTTAACTAAATAACATAAGATAACCTCCAAATCGACAGATCAATAAAAATACCAATTAGGGTAGGCTGTGAAATTGAATTATTTTGAATTTGTACTTTAGCCACATCCACAGAATGACATTTTATAACATTTGTAATTCAATCGTTGCTTCTGTTCGTCTAAGCGGCGGTCCACTTAGACTTTTACGAGCGACACTACCACTTTCTCTAAATAACTGCACAGATTTAGTTACAACGTCGCGAAAATAATTGTAATTGAACACTAAATCGGGGTATTCTTCACGAAAATCAGTCATGCAGTCATGAAGTGAATATTGCCACTCTCCATTTATTCTTACGCCGGTTCGAAAGAAACATTCAATAGCTTTCGCTTTTTGTTGTGTAGTGAATACCATTTTTTCAAACTTTAAATTTTTTCACCAAATAAAAAACTTAAAAAATTTGACAAGAGCGTTCAGTTTTAAATTTTCATGTCAGAAATGTCATTCTGTGGATGTGGCTAAAGTACCAATTCAAAATAATTCAATTTCACAGCCTACCCTAATTGGTTTTTTTATTGATCTGTCGTTACATATGCCAAATGTGCCCAGCTACTGGTCGACATCCCTTGGTTACTCTCAAATAAGTAATGTTATGAGTACAAACGATTTTGAAAGAATTCGTAAATTTTTACCCTTTGCTGACAATTCGAAAATGGTTGACAGAAACCATCAGGACTACGACAAATCATTCAAAATACGACCGATAATTGATGCCCTAAACTCTAAATTTAAATCCGTGCCGTTCCAATCATGTCTCTCTGTGGATGAACAACTATGTGCTACAAAAGCTAGGTATAACTTGAAGCAATATCTACCCGCTAAACCACACAAATGGGGTTATAAGCTATATGTACTTTGGGGAACAGATGGTTTTTCCTACAAATTTGAAATTTATACAGGCTGCGAAAATAAATGTCTTCCAAATGAACCAAATTTGGGAGCTACTTCAAATACTGTAATTCGTCTTTGTCGAGATATAGAGTCATTCGGGGTAACCGAGCGCAGCGGGTAAGTGTGCGCACGGGCTGTATTTTGGAAATGTGGCAAGGGCGCCCAAACGTTTTTTCCGAAAAATCAGCGACCCCAGCTTTAGACTTATTTCAGACATGTCACTGTGTCACTTGTCGCTTGCTCCCTAACTAATTACAATACAACAAAATTTGTGATATCAATTAATAGATTTTAACATCGCGGAAAAGTGTGTCATACCCAGGTTTTTTATTTGCAAACGGTGAGTATTTTTTCATGCTGTCAGAGCCAATCTCAGAATGAATATCAGTAGAAAGCTTAAGGTTATAATCGTCACTATCGGATTCGCGATTTTTGTTTTCAAATTTGGTCCCGGGGGGCAAGTGTGCGCGGGTAAGTGTGCGCATGCGCACACTTGCCCCGTATGCGTTCACTTGCCCCATATGGGTGCGCACAGTTACCCGCAATACGGGTCAAGTGAACGCATGCCGACAAAACTATTTTATTCTTAGTTTATGAGAAATTTAGGGAATTTACTTTTTTTTGTTAAAGTCGATGTTCAAAGAATAATAAATGCTCTATCTAAAAATGTTGAAATTGTTTTCATATACTTTTTATTTAATAGGGCTTAGAAGTCTAAAGTGCGCACACTTAACCCGAATGACTCTAAGTTTGCGCATGCGCACACTTGCCCCGTATGCGTTCACTTGCCCCATACGGGTGCGCACAGTTACCCGCAATACGGGTCAAGTGAACGCATGCCGACAAAACTGTTTTATTCTTAGTTTATGAGAAGTTTAGGGAATTTACTTTTTTTGTTAAAGTCGATGTTCAAAGAATAATAAATGCTCTATCTAAAAATGTTGAAATTGTTTTCATATACTTAACTATTTTTATTTAATAGGGTTTAGAAGTCTAAAGTGCGCACACTTAACCCGAATGACTCTACCCTGCAACCGCAACTACAGGGTATATTTCGACAACTTTTTTACGTCTGTGCCATTAGTGATATATCTTGCACAAAAGGCAATATACTCTTTGGGCTTAGAAGATCAAGGATAGTAAATTGCAAATTACCCACTGAAACTGAAATGAAAAAAGAAAAACGAGGCAATGCTGCAGAATGCGTGGCTGACTTTGATGGTGTGGAAATTTCCTCCGTTGCTTGCAGAGACAATAAAATAGTAACACTACTATCTAGTTTTGCTGGAAAAACGCCAGTCAACAATATAAAGCGGTTTGATAGAAAGGAAAAATGGCCCTGATCATCGCCAACTGGAATTAATAAGTTGCACTTATATGGCCGTTTCAATCACAATGAAAGTTGCTATTACGGCATTTTACAGATTCGTACGTTAAAAACGCCCTCTGGGGAAAAATATCACATTAACATTTACAGGAATCTTAAAATTCCTACAATTTTTAAAATTCAAAATATATACAAACTTAAAAACTAAATATATCTTAGTTACGTAAATTTCAAATTTCGATGTAAATTTTCACTGTTGTAAACATTTTTACTGAGGTTAAGTGAAAAATTGACATTTCTAAGTAAAAATGGGAAAAATATTGCAAACAATGAGTATTTTCTTAGCTCTACACATCTTCCAGAGACAACTGCAATAACTAAAAGTGTACAAAATCCAATGTTTCCAACAGATTTAAGAAGTGAGATCCAAAACTTAAGCATAAATGCTTTACCTGACAATAGCATTTACTCTGCATCAGTAGCATTTTTAGCAGGATATATCCTAAAAAAATTTGATGATCAGTTTCACTGTGACACCTGTATAGCAGCTTTACTTTCTACGACCATTCGAGTCCCATTATTGCAATTAATTACATTACAAGGCGGGAACTTTAATTTAACTTATCCAAATTCTACTTTTGTGGGGATTATAAAACGGTTGCAATGAGAGCTTTACCATTCCTTAATTATGAAAATACGTGTCAACAGCTGCTGAATATTTTACTTCCACCATTGGAACAAAATTGGATATTTCGCTGTACAATTCATAGAACAGCAATTTGTAAACTTACTATAACATCAACAGTGAAACCAGTTTTCAATAATATTTGTACAGAAAAAACGGACACTATAAAGAAAACCTCACGATCTTCCAAACCACTTAGTAGAAAAGTTTTAAAACTATAGTTGTATTTGTTCATCTTAAAAGTGCTTTTTAATCTTGTACAGACGTTTATAAAAATCTAACCTGACACTGACAGTTTAATTTAATTAAGGTAAAACCCATTAGAGGCCGCCAAATACAGTATAAACTGTAAAGTTTTAGGTATGAATTGTAACATGTAAAATAAATGGAGTGGGATGGCCGTATAAGTGCAACTTATTAATTCCAGTTGGCGATGCCCTGATACAGAATGCCCTGTTGTAATAAAAGAATACAATAAGCACATGGGGGGGGGGGGTAGACCTGATGGACAGTTTGATCGGCAGATACAAAATTCAAATCAGGACGAAAAAGTGGTATCTGCGTCTATTTTACAATATGATAGACATGATTTTGATAAATAGCTGGTTATTATATAAAAAATGTTGCCAACAAAGAAATGAGACAAAGATACTGCGGTTGGCAGAATTTCGTGCAGAGGTAGCGTATTGCTTATGTCGCATGGGTCATTTTGCAGAAGGAGACAAAAGAGGACGACTTTCATCGAGTGTGGAAAATAAAGGGTGGGCCATCTGTTGGTTTTTTCTTCAAGCGTGTTTAGTAAGAAATTCGATAAACGCACAATTATTTGTGAACTAGAACAGTCCGTAATCTATTTTCCTAAACGACTCGTCGATGCTATCAGTGATTCAGACATTGAGCAATTAAATTGTCAGAAATTAGCCGTTGTAAACAAGAAAGCAAAAGATCATGTTCCTGGAAAACATTCAGGGCAATGAACCTAGGTAGATACTTTCCTAAGAAAGACCAATGTAATTCATGTATGATGTACAAAAATGGGAATTTAGATGATACCCTTTATGAACAACACATGGGATAGGAAAAACCAAGCGCGTAAAGAAAAAAAATAAGGACAAAGAATCGACTGAATCATCTTCTAATGGTAAGATCTGCTTATACACGGTTGACCTCCAATCCGTGTTGTTGTGTCCACGATTAACGGCAACAGCTGTTTTTTTTTTTTGAAACAAAACTAAAAGTTCAACCTGACATTCTACAATTTAAATGATAAAGATGTTTCATGTTTTGTATGGTCTGACACTAATGGAGGCTTAGAAAGCGATATTTTCGCTTCAATTATGGTTAGATTCCTTCTTAGTGAAATTCAAAAGCACACGCATTCCAAAATTATAGTGTGGAGCGATGGCTGTACGTATCAGAACCGTAACGTCAAATTATCAAATGGTCTTCTCGAGTTATATATGGAGCAAAATATAATTATAGAACAAAAGTACTTAGAAGTGAGTCATACTCAGATGGAGGCAGATTCCATTCATAGCACAATTGAAAGGAAGTTGGGAAGAAATCAAGACATCTGTATCCCTGCTGATTATGTCCGTATTATCAAATCAGCAAGAGAAAAACCATCGCCATACAATGCCATTCCATTGACTCATAATGATTTTTATAAATACGATGTAGGGCTTTATCCAAGTATTCGTCCGGGTAATAAAACTGGAGATCCATGTGTGACAGATATTTGTGGACTGCAGTACCTGCCTGAAGGAACCATTCAGTATAAACTGAAATTTACAGGCATGTGGGCAGACTTACCAAGACGTCCGTCACGAAAATCGCGCGATTCTCAACACCTACCCTTGCATAATTCACCATGTGCCATGGAATTAACCAAATTTTTGCATCTGCAAGAATTAAAACTCTTAATGCACGTTATTTTCCGCAAGGCATAAGGTCTAGGTGTCCTAAATGTTGCGGAGAGAGAAAGGCCTAATGTTGTTAGGTCACTGAAACAAGTGTACGCCCTAGCACTACTACCGCCGAATTCCATCAACGCGGGTTATGAACACATCCGAAAAACTGTGAACCACTCGCCCAACATCGACAGGTTTCTGGAATATGTTGGTCGTCAGTGGATCGTAAGAACGGACTCTGGGTATTTAAGTGTGTTTGGGCAGCATCACAGAACAAACAATATTTTAGAGTCATACCGCTCCAGTTGAATGACTCAATCAAAGTTGCACATCCTTAGGGGAGAGCGGGGCTAAAGTAACACGGGTGGAAAGTAACAACGCGGTCCCCTCCTCACAGTCCTCACCTATGCACTTTACCGAAATATGTAGATCGAGCCACGTCAACAACCCCCCCCCCCCCCCCCCGTGCCTGTAATTCGCCGGCAGTGATACGATACGTACGTATGTGAGTTGGCATTTACAAGTTTTCAACTAGTAACGTAAGTTTTGCAATTTACATTGTTTTTATGATGAAATCGTCAAATATTCAAGTCACCAGTTGAATCCAAGTGATTTTGTACTTCGCAAGTCTAGTTTTCAATACACGTATTTAGACTTAACATATTGATTGCTGTTTCTGTAGAATTTGAGATCGAATTCAAAGCATGTGGTTGGGGTCCAATGTAACAAATATCTCGGGGTCAAAAGTAACAGTTACTTTGGACCCCGCGGGGTTTCTGATGCCTAACGCTAAGGATGGTTTAAATGGTTTCTTTTCAGAATGCCTAGAAACAAACCGAGGAAAACCACCAGAGGACTTGCGGAACAGTTGACCTATGAACATGCTGCCCAAGATCATTTCAGCAACAATAGTCCAGGCAACGAAGGCCGTTTTTTAGCAAATGAAAAAAAATAAATCGGAAAGTTTTGAAATTTGGTAGGAATGTTTATTTGAGCGTATTATTGAATGTGTAAAAAGTCCTGAAAAATTAAAGGTGAGCTCGGTCCGCCATGTTGAAAAAAAGGTGCGTTTTAATGGTTTTTTGTAAATAACTCGTTATTTATTAACTTTAATGAAAAAATACTTATTATAAAAATTAAAGAAGATTAAATTGTCTATAAAAAAGATAGAATTAATTTTTTCCGTAAAGTTAATATTTTACAAGTAAATAACTGGCAAACATCATACAGATCACTCAATTGTTCGAAAAGCATTTCTACGCGCCAACACTGTGTAAAATATAAATAATTCCTATTTATAAATAGTCAATCTAACAATGATGGTGAGACTAAATCAAACAGTGATATGAAATCACCTGATGTAAAAAATAAACCTGTGTTGCGTAGATCAGCAAGACCACCATCAAGATTAGATTTATAAATTTTATAAGGCTTTAATTTTGTTTAAAGGGAAAGATGTGTAAAATATAAATAGTAGTAGTAGGCTTGTCAGTAAGTAATGTCAAGTATAGTTATTTTCGTATCAAGTGTCGAAAGTAGCAAATATCAAGCGAGTGTTTATAAATAGATATACGAGTGCGGAGCGTAGCGGAGCACGAGTAGAAATATTTATAAACAGATATACGAGTGCGGAGCGTAGCGGAGCACGAGTAGAAATATTTATAAACACGAGCGGAGATATTTGCCTTTCGAACGAGTTACGAACACTATTTTTCCCACGACCAAAAATCTACATGTCAAAAAGTAACACTGACAGTTCAGGTAAAACGACCGTCATTTTTTGTTTTGAAGCGGCCGCAGCTTCCTATTATTGCGCAAACTGTGCGATATATCCCTATACGTGTTCATATCGCACGGGTTGTTCATTTGTTTTGCGAAAGTCAATCGCACGGGTGATATTGTCAACTTTCGCGCCTAGTTTGTTGTGCGTTAGGAGCGACTTTCTTATATGGTCGTGGGAAAAATGATTTGTGTAATCAATGATATTATTACTTAAAGTTATCATGTACTAAAACGTATAAGGGATAGCAGTAGGGTAGTTGGCGATACGACGTGTTCTATTATAATGGCGAGTAGTGGGAAGTGTTTCATTTGTGAAGAGATTATTTTAAAAAGGGAAATTGTAGAAGTGAAGGAAAAGGGACTAGATACTTTAAAGAAAGCTAGTGTAGAAAGAAAAGACAATAAACATGTGTTATTAGAAGGTGTAAATACTGTTAAAGTTCATGTTTTGTGTCGGAAAAATTATACTCGGGCGGACAGTATAAAAAAGGCGTTCAAAAAGGTTTTCAGTGGTCCCACAACATCTGGCACTGAGCAACGCGCTGAGACTTTGCGATCGTCTTTGCCTGTCTTTGACTTCCGAACTAAGTGTTTTTATTGCAGCGAAAATATAGATGCTGAATTTTATGAAAAACAAAAAAAACAGCCTACTGAAAGACGTAGATCTATTTATAACGTTCGTAGTCTGTCAATGAAGGAAAAAGTGCTTGAAGCAGCGGAGAAAAGAAGCGATAAGTGGGGAAAAGCAGTAAAGCATCGCATTATTAACATTGGTGATTTAGTTGCTGCAGATGCCATATATCATCAGTCTTGTTTCGTCTCATTTTTCCTACATTCCACGCAAAGTGAAAAAAAAGGGGTCGTCCAGAGATAGAAGATGTTTCAGTGGCCATGGAAGAAATTTATTCTTACCTTCAGAACAACGATGATTGTCAAGTTTCCTTGTCAGAGTTGGTGTCTCAGTGTAATACATATGTCCCTAGCGAAGTCACTGTTAAAAATAAATTGAAACAAAAATATGGGGACAGTATTATCATAACCCAAAATAAGAAAAAGATTCCGGTTATTTGTTTTCGAGACACAGGACTAAAAATATTAACCGATTCGTGGTATAATATGAGGAAAAGTGACGAGCGTGAGGAGCGACTGCGAATTGTTCAAGCTGCAGCTGCTATTATTAAAGAGGACATTCAACAAAAGTATATGACAATACTGCCGTCCTAAGCAAAACCCCCGTATCTACAAAAAATTCAAAAATTGAGATTTTTATACTAAACGAATCAGCGCGACGTTTTACACCTTTATTACTTGGCAAAAACCCCGTATCTGCATTAGAAATACGAAAATTTATCATTTTTATACCCCTTATCTGATAATATTGTACAGTTTTGCTAAGCATAAACACCGGATCTACATTCTGCTAAGTAAAAACACGGCATCTACTCTCGAAACCCGTGTAGACACGGTGTTCTTGCTTAGGAGTGTGCACTTACCGGGTTTATACTTAGCACGAAAGTGCGAAATGTGTGAATATTTTAAACTTCATAATAAAGAACATACCCAGAGCAACTTACTTGCTGACTGCCAAGTTTGTGAAAAATGGTCCAAACACAGAAAAAGCCAAAAAGGCCAGAGCAGCTTATAAAAATGACTCGGAAAAAGTTCAAGAAGCAGATTCGCTTTGTGTGTCGACTGACCTGCAAAAAGTCATACTGTTGCCACGGTTGGACACATTTAAGAAAGTTTTGTTTACCAAAAGAATAATCGCTTACCATGAGAGTTTTGTGCCGTTAGGGAAAAAATCACCAATAAATCCACTGGCAGGAGTATGGCATGAAGGTATTGCCGGTAGAAATAAAGAACACTTAATAAGTAGTACTTTTTATGCTTTTCTGAAAAGACATAGAGATGTTTTGGTTATTACACTTTGGCTGGACAACTGTGCCAGCCAAAATAAAAACTGGACCTTGTTTAGTTTTTTGTGTTACATCATAAATTCAACAGAAGTGGCTACAAAAAAATTTTTTTTAAGGTATTTCGAACGCGGACATACTTTCATGTCTGCGGACAGTTTTCACCACCAAGTGGAAATGTCCCTAAAAAAGCAAGGTAAGACATACGATTTTGACGATTTTGTTAATGCTGTTAAAGGTGGCAATAATGGAAAGGTCGAAATGAAGCAAATGACAGACAGATTTTTATTATTGGAAAAACCACACTTCCCAAACCAAAATAAATAAAACTGGTCCTAGGCCATATTTGGCTGACATCGTTGAGATAGAGGCCGAAAGAGGCAGCTTTTGTTTGAAATACAAAACTTCCTTAGAGCAAGCTTCTGAATCAATTTCCTTGGATTTTTTATGCAAAAAAATGATGAAGAAGAAAGGTGGTATGAAATGCCCTGAACATATGGAAAGGCCTTGTGGAATATCGTCCGAAAAACGGGAAAACATTCTGAGTAATTTAGGAACGGTCATTCCAGAAAACCGAAAAGCATTTTGGATCAATATTGCCACATCAGAGGATTAATTATAACCTTTTTTTACTCTGCTACTTTTTCTGAGAGTTTTTTTAATTTGTCATGGTTATTATTGTTAGTTATGGTTTATGTATACTTTGTGAAAAATACAGTTTTGAATTTTGTTTATTTAAGTATGTCTCTGGGTGTTCCAGTATTAAAACGTAATATTTAAGTGTATTAGTACAAACTGTGTTTCTTTTATACAATGTAGCTGTATAAATATTATTTACATTATTTAATAATAAATTTAGTCATCTATTAGGTACAATATATGTAGATACGTTGTTTTATCGGGTAACTTGCATTACGCTTATTATTAAATGCTAAGCAAAAACACGGCATATGCATTGTTTTGTTGAAAAAGTTGGTATTTCCTAATTTTGACATGCTACACAGATTTCTAAGACAAATTTACATAGGAATTCACATTTTTTAAAGAAAAATATATTTTAATAAATTACGGCTAAGCCGATAGAGTTTTTGGCTATTTTCTCATTTCAAACCTAAATGTAGATACGGGGTTTTTGCTTAGGACGGCAGAATAGTTGTTATCCACCAAGTAATAATTTCTTCCGGAATGTAAATAACGATGTGCCTGAAACTCTCAGCGCCTTTTTAGACCATCTAATCGTCATGAAGAGGAAAATAAGAGATGAAGTTGCTAAAAAGAAAAGTGTTGCCATAGCCCATGCTATTATTTCGGCAATGAGGCCACGTTCTTTTTTATCACCTGTGCAGATTAGTCTCGCAGTATTTTTATATTAAAAAATTAATTAAGGAATACATTCATGCTGAAAGATCGGCTGATTGGAATAAACATCTATGCTGCATCCAGCAAATGATTCCATTTTTTCATGCAAGTGGTCATTTTTTGTATGCCAAATCTTGCCACCTGTATTTGCAGGACATGTTTAAGCTTCAATCTTCAATGAAAAAAGGAGAGTTCGAGAAATTTGTCAATGATGGGTATTTCACGATGAGAAGGACCGATTCATTTTGGGCTGGAGCCTGGTCAGATATGACGATTGAACAGACACTGATGCGAGGTATAAAAAGTACAGGTGGACTCACTCGTGGACGAGGTATTACAGACAGTGTTCTGAGTAAATGGATTTTAGGAACTACTGCTACACACAATATTTGCCCATCGTTAGAAGACTTCTATAATATGAATTTTGCCGTTGGTGAACAACACGTTGATTTTCAAGAATCAAGAAGAAAAGAAAGAAACGCAAGGGACGTCAAGAAGCTTTCAGATTGGTTCTCAAATCACCCTCCGTTTCCAGTAATCAAGGACATTATGTCATTAGCTACTGGAGTAATTGGCGATGCAACAATAAACTGCTACAATGCTATTGCAGTTGGTAAAATAGCAATGGAAAAAAGGATTGGAAATAATTTCTTTGCAGTGAAGTTTTCACGAAAAGACAAAGTTCTTCCTTTAGCTACTGTAAATAGTGCTGTAAAGATTAATGGAGAGGTTGTACCAGTTGATCCCCTTCTGCTTTTTCAAAGAATGGCCATTTGCAAAGAAACAAAGCAAGATTTAGAGAAGCATTTGGAGTACGAGTTGGCAACATATCCATTGTCTCTTTTTAACGAAGCTGGCATGCGAAAGACGAAAAAATCTTCAATGTATGACATTTTCATACCATCAAATGAAGCTATTATGTTAGAAGACTGCATCAATATTGTGGATGGTGGATTTCTTTTACATCGAGTCATTTGGAAACAAAATTCAACTTTTTCAACCATTTGCGCAGGTTACATAAATTATATTCTGAAACATTACGGTCCAAACTGCACAGTAGTCTTTGATGGTTACTCCAATACAAACAATAGTACGAAGAAATCGGAGCAAAATCGGCGATCTGCAGTTAAAAAGTCTGTAGATATCAATTTTGAAGAAAATATGAATGTAAGCGTTCGACAGGATCAATTTTTATCGAACGCTAAAAATAAAAGCAGATTAATTGACATGCTATCAACGAAGTTAAAGGACCATGGAATTAAATTTCGTCAAAGCATAGATGATGCAGATTGTCTCATTGTTAACACTGCAATCGAAGCATCTTTCGCAGATAAAAATGTGGTTATCGTTGGTGAAGACGTTGGTTGATCTAATAGTTTTGTTACTTGCATTGACTCCTTCAGAAAAAAATATTTTCTTTGTCAAACCAGGCAAAGGAAAAATTGAGAGAAAAGTATATTCATCGCAGCAGTTGCAATCATCGGGACTAATAAACAGCATTCTCTTCTTACATGCTTTCAGTGGCTCCGACACAACTTCGGCTAGTTTTAACAAAGGCAAAATCAAGAGTGTGAGAATATACCAAAAATGTAAAGAATTGCACGGTATTGCTGACATTTTTAACAACCGCGACTCTTCCCACGATGCAATCGCTCGAGCTGGAGAAAGATTTCTCCTTGCCATCTATGGTGCACGTTCTGCAGATTTTTCTTTAAGTAAACATCGATTTAATTGTTTAGCAAAATCGGCGACAAAAAGAAAACCAGACATTGCTTCACTACCACCAACAGAGGGAGTAGCCAAACAGCATTCTTTCAGAGTGTACCATCAAGTACAAAAATGGCAAGGAAATGAACTATCACCCGAAGTATGGGGCTGGAAACGTGTACATGGTTACCTTGCTCCGATTACAACGATGGACTCCATTGCACCTGAGACTTTATTAAACTTAATTTTTTGCAAATGCATAATTGGTTGTGCAGGTATGTGCGGATGCAGGAAAGCAGGGATTATTTGTACAGCAGTTTGTAATAATTGTCATGGAGACTGCCTAAACGGACCAACTACTATCAACGATGAGAACGAAAATGAAGATGTAGATGATGAAGAAATGGCATTAACGAGCTCGAGGCCATCTTTCCGTGCCGAAAGCGTTGATCCCGAAGTATTAGTTGATCCGTTTCATTATTTAATTTAATTTATTTAATTTATTTAATCGTTCAACAGGGACAGTGCCCTTTTTACAGAACAATAGTAAAATTAAACAATTTAGATAATATAGCATTCTTATGACAATCAGTATATCATAAACGGTGTATTAATAATAACTACAGTAATAACAATGGTAACAATATTAATAACAATGATAATGACTATAATAATTATTACTATTATATTGATAATAACACTGAAAGTAAAATGAAGTTATCATACCATAATTAAATTTTGTAACTGTGAAAGCTGCTCACCAAACCACTTGTTTTAAATTTATTTACGTAATTACTAGTTGTTATCAATTAATTAAGTAGTCAAATATAATTAGTTTATACCTATTCAGTGACATTGATAGGTCCAAATCTAAGATATTTAATAACTCGTTCATAAATCGCAGCATAGGAACAATGGGGGGAGACAAGGTACTTCGTATTTGCATTGGAATATGGAACATGACAGAAGAACGTATGGATCTTGGTGGAACTTTTATTTGTAATGAACCAAGCAACTCAGAGCTGTCCATATAACCATTCCAGATTTTATAACATAGAATTGCAAGACCAAACTTTCGACGCTCCGCTAAGCTCAAGTAGTTAAATTCTCTCTTAAGATCTTGTGAGCGAACCGTTCGAAAATCTGGATATGTTCCATATTTTTTAAAGTATAAAAATCTTAGAAGACGTTTTTGAACTCTTTCGATTTTTTCAATTTGATATATGAATATTGGATTCCAGATAGGTGATACATATTCTAATAAAGGTCTAACTAGAGTTTGATACAGTTTGGTTATAGTTTTTAAATTATTAAATTTTAACGAATTTCTTAACACAAATTGCTTTTGCTACAACATTATCTATATGCCGATTGAAATTTAGAGTTGTGTCATAGGTTACGCCTAGATCTTTAATCACTTCCACTCGTTTCAACACAGTGTTGCCCAACATATAGTTATTTATAGTAGGCGAACGTCCAGATACACAGCTCATAGTGACGCATTTCGCAGTATTTAGATACAATTTGGTGTCAATGCTCCAATTATACATATATTGCTTGAGCATCTTCTTGTAAATATAGAAAGTCTGTATTACTCTCAACGACTTTATAAAGTTTTAAGTCATCGGCAAATAGAAGAACCTTAGAATATTTACAGACTAATGGTATGTCATTTATAAAGATTAAGAAGAGTAAGGGTCCTAGATTAGAGCCCTGGGGTACACCTGAGTTTGCTGTATATTTTCCAGACGTGTTACCCCCAAATCTTACATAAAACTTTCTGAATTGAAGATAACTACTAATAAATTGCAAGGTTGGTCCACATCCACAATTATTTAACTTTTTTAACAATATGTCATGGTCCACGGTGTCAAAAGCTTTTCGAAAGTCTGTATATATAACGTCTACTTGTTTTTTACATTGCAATTTTGAGAGCACATCATTTGAGAATTCCAATAAATTTGTAGTGGTAGATTTTTTGGGTACAAATCCGTGTTGGTGACTTGAAAGATAAGGTTTGATATGGGAAAATAGTTTCGAATGGATTATCTGTTCAAAAAGTTTAGCTGGAGAGGACAGTATAGCAATTGGTCTATAGTTTTCAACCGCATCTTTGGGACCGGACTTGTGTATCGGTGTTATAAAGGATTCTTTCCATTTGGTTGGGAACTCTTTAACTTTTAGAGCTAGATTATAGATATACAGAAGAGGTGCTTTTAGCCATTCTCCGCAAGCTTTTAGGATGTAAGGCGGTATATTGTCTGGTCCAGCAGCTCTTTTTGGTTTTAAATTCTTAACAGCATTGTTATAGTCAGCTTCTAGTATATGCGTAAGTGTGAACAATTCGTTGGTACAAACCGAATGGCCGTCTAAGCCTTGAACATTGTAGGTAGGGGATTGAGTAGAAAAAACGGAGTGAAAATAGTTTGCGAACACGTCAGCAACATCTGCATTGCTTACATTGTTACCTCTGTGCGTGTATTTAGTGACACAATTACCATTTTGTTTTTTATATTTAATATAGTTCCAAAATTGATTTGTATCATTCATAATGTTAGTTTCAATATTAGATAAGTAATTATAATAAGCAACAGAAGTGAGAGACTTCAACCTTCGTCTGCATTCTTTATATTGTTGTATATAATTGGCTGAAAGATATTTGAGTTTATGATACCTGTTTTTTGTTTGTAATAACTGTATTATTTCAGCATTAAACCATACAGGATATTTGCTTTTGTTACTACTAGATTTTGGGATACAATCATCAAAAATTGAATTGATAATGTTATAGAAAGCATCAAGGGCTGAGTTTACGTTATTACAAGTTACTACAGCTGTCCAGTCCGCATCTCTAATTTTTAAAGCCAATTGGTAAAAATCACCTTTTTTGAAATTATATCGAGCTACTTGTCTATATTGGTCTTGTTGCAAATCTCCATTAATCTGACCATTAGCAAAAGTTACTACTAAAGGAGGGTGATGCGGTACAATATTTAGTAAATTTAGTTCGTCCTCCTTACGTACTTCATAGCGAAATTTACTTATATCTTTTATTAAAATTAAATCAAGAAATCTGTTATTTTGATTATGAATATTATTTATCTGTTTAAGGGAGTTAAAACTAATGAAGTCAATAAATTCTTTTGTTTTAGCAGAATAATGGAAATTCTCGTTTACACCTACGAGCCCAACGTCAATGAAATTCGTACACCTGTATTTTTCGCTAAACCTATGCCTATAAAATGCTAGAAAGCGGTTTTTTACAAGAATATTTTAAAATATTTATATTTATCGTAGAATTTCGATTTCTTATCTTAAAAATTGGTATTCTTATTTTGATGAATTTTAATAACTGGTACCAATAAAATTAAAATTAAATCTAGACATACGGTTCAATGAAATTCGTACACCTATTTTTTGAGTTCACTCAAATTCGTACACTTAGCAATCTGGTGTAGTATTCATCCAGTTGCTACGTATTTACCGTGGTAGTTATTCACAATAAATTTGAAGTATTTCACCTTGTAAACAATTAAATTCACTGATGGAATAATGGTATGGGGGTTACTTAAGTGCCAATGTAGTGGGAAACCTTCATTTTTTAGACGGTGTTGTTAATGCCGAAAAATATCAAAGTATTCTTAAGAATCATGTTCTACCGTTCATGAAAAAGCTATATACTGATGAAAACATTATTTTTCAACAAGATGGGGCAAGTTGCAGTGGCTACAAAATCACGGCATTAATGTTTTGGATTCTCCGTCATCTACTCCCGATATGAACCCCATTCAAAACCTTTGGGGAATTATCAAAATGATTCTACGTAAAGGTCGTCCTAGTAAGAAAACTCTTCTTAAAGGAAAAATAATAAAAATCTATAATTCTGTCGTTGCACAGCAGGGCCAAGAACTATTAGGAACCATAAACAAGCGTCTAAGAGCAGTAATTGCAAATAAAGGCGATGCCACTCAATACTAAAGATGTACATACATAGATATTGTAAATAATGGGGGTTTCCTAACTACGTAACATCTAAGTATGTTTATTATTATTATCATTTAATCCCATTATTGCCCTTTGGGGACATAGGGTTATTTACAAAAATATAATATAACCTTTTACTGTTTACGAATCTTTTCCACTCTTGTCTTGGGCAATTACACGTAACCGTCTGATGGTTTCCCACATTCTTCTTTTACTGCCCTTTGCCATGTAATGCAGGGGCGTCCTCTGGCTCTTCCATCTTGTGGGTTCCATTCCAACGCAATATAACTTGGAGCATCCATGGCTTTTCTCAGGGCATGCCGCAACCATTTGAATCTCCTTCTTCAAATTTCTGTATTAACATCTTCTCCATAATTCAACATTTGATATTCTGACCACAAATTTTTAATAAAAACCTCAACAAGTATGTTTAGTCTCATGTAAATCAAAAGTCAATAAATTCGGTTAATATGTTGGAAATCCTTCTTTAATAAATTTGTTTGCATAGCTCTTTCTTAACAATTACTTATTATATGTTTAAGATAAAAAACTTGTAAAACTATGATTTTATTGATTTCGGGCTCGTATATGTTGTAAACAAACATGATAACAATTAAAAATCTAGCAATTAGATGAATACTAAATTAGATCCCTAAGTGTACGAATTTGAGTGAACTCGGAAAATAGGTGTACGAATTTCATTGAACTGTATGTCTAGATTTGATTTTAATTTCATTCCTATCAATTATTAAAATTCAGCAAAATAAGAACACCTATTTTTAAGGAAGAAATCAAACTTTTATGCTAAATATAAATTTTTCAGAATATCGTTTTAAAGAGTCGCTTTTTGGCATTCTAAAGGTGTAGGTGTAACGAAAGATGCAGGTGTACGAATTTCATTGACGTTGGGCTCGTATATGTGATATTTCCGGTAGATTAAAGTCTCCTACGGTTATATGATCGGCATCTATATTATTATCGCAATTAGATTCGACAAATTCATAAAATTGCCTATACGTTTCTAGATTAGATTCTGGTGGAATGTAGACTGAAACTATAAATAAAAATGTTTTACCAATTTTCACCAATAAACAAACTGCATCGAACTCAGCACTTATAGTAACAGACTTTTTGATCTTTATACCAGATCCATATTGCACCGCTGCCAATGTTCCACCCCCCCTGCTCTTATTCACCAGTTCCAAGTTTCTATCAGCCCTTATTACTGTGTACAGTGATAGATCGAATAGTTCCATATCATTGATCGTTTTTGTTAAGGAAGTCTCTGTAACACATATCAAATCAAAGTTTAAGGATGAGGATTCTAGGTAAAGTTGGTGTAGTTTGGTACGCAAGCCTCCACAGTTTTGATAATACAATTTCAACATAAAAATATGTAAGATAAATAAGGAATATAATTATAAAAGGTAAAAATTAAATTTGTTTGTATTAATAGCCTTGAAGCGGCAAGAAGTTTTAAAGTTTTAAATTGAAAGTATTGTTATCTGGTTTGACCTGCATATCGCTGTCCGTTTAATGCTGTTTCTTCTTATGCTGTTTGTCCACTTAGATTTTCTATATCTTCAATGCAGCTTGCGGAATGGATGTTATTTTGACACTTTATGAAGATATTTCCGTCGGTAGTCCACACATTTTTAAAGGAAAATTTACTGGTTGCTAATTTAAATAGTTTCAATCTCTGCTTTGTTAGATTTTCTCTAATAGTGAGTTTGGTTCATTTTAGGAGATATTTGCTTTTGTAAACTAGGTAGCGGTATCTGTAAGAAACAAATTTGATTATCAGTGGTCTACATTGCGGCCCACCTCTAACTCCAATGCGATGGATCCTATCTATGTTTTCTGCTATTAAGTTAATTCGCAGTTTTGTAGTTACAAGATTTACAAAGATCTTCTCCAGATCTTCACCTTCATCTTCAGGTAAGCCAAACAAGCACAAATTGTTTCTACGGGAGTACTGTTCGCTCTTGTCGTCTCTCTTCTTTAAGGATATAATTTCCTTTTCTAGGGCCGCTACTTGGTTTTCAAGAATTGCAATTTTCTCTGCCTGTTCATCTAATTTTATTGAAATTTGATCGGTGATGGTTTTTGTTATGGCCGTTGCTAGATTTTCCTTCCACTTATCGTCAAAGATGTTGATAACAGCATCTTTAAATTTAGTTGAACGGAGATCCATATTTTTAATTGTAAATAACTGCCCACTTCTGGTTATTCAAAAACTATTTGAATACTTTAATAAAACTATTTAAAATGTGTACTCGGTTTTCTAAATAAATGTGTGCTGATTATAGGCGCAGCGATTGCCAGGTACGTGCGTTCACCTCGAATGCATGAACTCGAATTATCATGATACAACTGATGAGGCAATCTCCAGTCATGCTAAAAAGAAGCTGCGCACATAACATCGATAATGATAAATAATAACTTGAGTATATAAAAATAATATATATTACGGAAATTAGAATGGAACAATTTGTACGATGAAATTTGGATTCTACTGCCCCAGTGCCTATACAGCGAGCAGTGAATTCATTTCCATGATGTTTGCCAGTTATTTACTTGTAAAATATTAACTTTACGGAAAAAATTAATTCTATCTTTTTTATAGACAATTTAATCTTCTTTAATTTTTATAATAAGTATTTTTTCAGTAAACATAATAAATAACGAGTTATTTACAAAAAACCATTAAAACGCACCTTTTTTTCAACATGGCGGACCGAGCTCACCTCTAATTTTTCAGGACCTTTTACACAGTCAATAATACGCTCCAATAAACATTCGTACCAAATTTCAAAACTTTCCGATTTATTTTTTTCATTTTTCCTTCGTTGCCTGGACTAAAGCTGAGTATCAGAGAATCGGCAAAAAGGCATAATTTGTGCCATGTCAGCCTATACAGATATATAATAGTAATTAACGTCACAAGTCCGGGAACTCATATTTTACAGTACGAGTGAGATGTTTAAAGACGAGGCGACGAAAGGAGCCGAGTCTTGAAACTCGAAACGAGTACTGTAAAAAGAGTTCACGGACGAATGTCGTTATGTATTTTATTTCATACTGTAAACAATTTGATTTTTTAATTTTTACATGTGACACGTTTTCAATAACGTCAACATGTGACATTACTCTATCAAAGCCGGTAGGCGTGGTTTGGTTACACTTTTGCGGGCTCTGATTGGGTGCATAAAATAACAGTCCGGAAAGTGTTGCTTGGCAACACTTTCCAGCTCTGATACCGTAATAGCTTACTTTCCGGACTCAAAATGGCGCCGAGAAACTGAATTTACCACACAGTATGAAATAAAAAAAGCTCAGATAGCCCAGCCTACATCTCAATCTACAGTTCAGCCTGCACTTCAACGTATAGTTCATCCTATACCTCAACCTACACTTCAATTTACACCTCAACCTACAGTTCAGCCTACACCTCAACCAACAGCTCAGCCTACATCACAGCCTGTTTGTCTGCCCTCGGTAGGCTACCGAAGCCCAACGCAAGTATTTACAGTTGATGAAGAGAAATTATTGGGGGAGTATCTAATCACAACATCCCACCTGTATTATGGTTTAGCGCCAAAGGAGGTTCGTAAATTGGCGTTTCAACTGGCCGCAAAATATAATAAACGGATGCCTGTGTCTTGGCCCGAGAAAAAAATGGCTGGTGCTGACTGGTTTACTGGATTCATAAAGCGACACCCGAATCTGTCCATCAGATCACCACAAGCTACAAGTCTTTCTCGTGCAACAAGCTTTAACGAGACAAACGTCAATTCTTTTTATAACAATTTAGAAACAGTTATGGACATATATAACTTTGAGCCTCAAGATATTTGGAATGCAGATGACTACAGTCCAGGTACCCTATAAAATTGTTGCCCAGAAGGGGATTAAACAGGTCGGTGCCATAACTTCGGCAGAACGAGGAACTCTTGTAACCGTAGCCATAGCAATAAATGCCCAAGGAGGTAGCACACCCCCGTTCTATGTTTTTCGGCAGGTGCCGGAAATGCAAGCGGGTGGATGCAAGATAACGAATTCCATTTATTTTTATACCATTTCAAAAAACAAGCTAGGCCGACTCCAGATCAAAAATGTTTGCTATTGTTAGACAATCACGAATCGCATGTATCTTTAAATTGCCTAGATTTTTGCAAAACCCATGGAATTGTATTGCTGTCTTTCCCACCACACTGTACGCATAAGTTGTAGCCCCTGGACAGGGCTGTTTACGTCCCTTTCAAGCGAATGATAAATGTTGCATCAGACACCTGGATGCGAAACAATCCAGGCAGAACCATGACGATCTACAATATTCCGAGTATTGTAAAAGAAGCTGTTCCACTTTGTCACTACCCCAAACATAATCGCAGGGTTTCAGTGCACCGGAGTCTAACCTGTCAATAGAAACCTCTTCACTGCCGTTGATTTTGCTCCGTCCGCCGTTACTGATCGACCAGCTCCTGAATTTAATCAGGAAAATGGATCAAGAGATTCTGTTGTGTCTGCTGTAACAGATCAACCTGAGAGAACCCAAGGAACCAGATCAGCAGATTTTACGAATTCTGCAAATTACCAAGAACCTTGGCCTTTTCGAATTGAATCACTAAGTCAGTTAGATATACCAGGACCAAGTGGATCACAACAATTTTCACCGGTATCGGTTCGACCCTTCCCAAAGGCAGGTCCTAGACTTCAGACAAATAAAGGAAGAAAAAAGAGGAAGTCTGCCATCTTGACCGACACTCCTGAAAAGTTGGCAATAGAAGAGGAATATAACAAGAGAAATAAAGCTAAGAAAAAACTGATGGCGCCCAACTTGCCGGAGAAAAAAGCAACCATTAAGAAAGCTAAGAAAGTAACAACCAACAAAGGGGGGAAAACTACCAAGAAGAAGGCAGATGATTCCACCGATGAGGAAGATTACTTTTGTTTAGTGTGAATCGAACCATATGCAACAAGTCGATCTGGAGAACAATGGTTGCAATGCAATAGTTGTCGGGGATGGGTGCACGAGGAATGCACCCAGGGAGAAAACTATTATTTGTGTCACAATTGTGAATCCGAATAATTTTCATTTGTTCGTAATTTTTACTAAGTAATTGTCATTTATAAATGTTCTTTGTATTTTCTTAATAATAAATGTGTGCTAAATACCTTCATTCTTTTTATTTTCAAACAATTTTACTAGGTATTTGCACCGTTACTTTCGACCCCACTATGTGTTACAACTGGCCCCGCTAGCAGGGTCGAAAGTAACACTATACATGTCTCCAAAAATCTTCAATAGTTTCCAAATGCCTGTGAGTAAATAGAAATATTATAGCTAGAATTATAGACAATATGTAAGCTCACGGCCTGTATAACAAGTTTTACTTTAAACTTGTTAGAATTGGCACACTGACCACAAATGTCAAAAATGTTACTTTCGACCCCGCTCTCCCGTACTTTAATAGGTAAAGCTACATCAACGGCGTTTTAGCGAAAACAGAAAATATTGATATACTGCAACCTTTGAATATAAAGCTACAGGAAGGAGGATATGCAAAACATACGTGAGACCAAGATAGATCATGCAAATGGCGGCTGAATGTTTCCGGTATGTCAGTGGCGTACCTTTTAGAATGAATACGGGGTACGTAAACCTTTGAATATAAAATATTCAAAGACGTAAACTGGCAAAAAAATGTAGTAAAAGTATGAACGAACAAAAATTAGAAGCTGCAAGAAATAAAATATTATAATAGCAAATATATAACATCTTTATTGTCCTTTAAACAAAATTAACTTAGTATACATATTTCTAATATTTTCTTGATTACTAATAACATTTTTACAAATAAAATTAATTCTAGTATTAAAATAGGTATTACAAATGCTTTTAATTAATAAAACGTTGTGGTTTTCAATTGGTGTAAGATCGTGCATTGGCATATTTGGAAATACATCCCGATGCAAAAAAATATTTACAACTTTTATACATCCCAATTTTGCATCAATTTTACATTTATTTTTAATTTGTTCTCGCCTAATAAATTTCTCGCATTGAATACAAATATCTATTACATCTGCACTGGGATAACTCAAACCTCCCCTTGATTTATGTGAAATTAATGACTGCAAGAAATCCTCCTTAATTCCATATACCTAATTGTGAAATACAGTGTTCACATCTCAATTTACGTCCAAGTTTAAAACTCACAAAACCTGCAATGTATTTTATAACTTCCAAATTATATGGAGATAAAGAATCACACTGAAATGCATAACTATGTTCATTTAGAAATTGAACAATTGTGTCATCTTCATTTTCACTGCATGAATCTGGACGATGCAATACAGATTCGTTGATAATTTGCTCCGGAGGCTTTTTATTAGAACCAACATTAAGAATATTGATGACCTCTTGGGGAATGCAATTACCACATCCATCTTTTCTTACTTCTGCGTGTATTAAAATTTTTTTGTAAGCTGCAGTAAATTGTCTGCTCGTAGGATTATTGTTATACCCTTGTTGAGATCTAATTGTTCCAAAAAATAATTCCAAGTGATCTTGGTTTAACTTGTATGTCGGAATGAATTGTAATGTCCCATTTGCAACATGTTGTTCGTACATTTCCAACACAGTTGTAATGCCCATCATCATACCGATGAAACCGGTTTTCCTTTGGGAATCCAAAACGAGTGTCCCATCACAATGTTTTAAATTTATTAAATAATGTTTAAAATTAAAAAAAAAAGATTTGATATTATTAATATTATTAGAACATGCTGCCTGCTTCAAACCGAAATCTGAAATTTTACGGGAATTTAATATGTCGAATGCGTCATTAATTACTAATATAAAGTTTGCAGTAGGACCACAATGTTTGAAGTCATGTAAATTTAACTGATCTCTACAATATAAAAGAGCTTCAGATACTGAACGACTTAAAAGCTGAGTCGCCAATTTTACCTTCATTTTTTGCTTAAAAAAATTTATATGGTGTTTTCTAAGTTTGGTACCCAAGTGCAGCCCTTCTTTTTCTTGCAGATCATTTAATTTAACTAAGAAATTGAAATCTATAAAATCTCCATGGACATCTATAAGCTGTTTCTTTTCTCCAAAACAGTTTCTAATCAATTTTAACATATGCACAGGATCTGGTAACAGCAAGTATTTTGTATTATCTAATACAAAATCTACTTTTAAATTGATCTTATTAGATCGACATCCTAATAAATTGCACATGCCGAAATTAGCAGCACACCCATCAAATGTAATATTAGTGACAACAATGTTAATATCTTTTAATAATGTTAGAGCTTGTTTTACCAAGGAAGTCTTTTGCTCACTATTCATGCCTGATATAAAAAAGTAGCCTATCGGCAGTTTCCACGCTTCATTTATACAAACTATCATAAATACTAAAGCTTCTCTAGCCACCTCCATACTATCACCATGAATAGCATTCCCACAATCTACATAACCATAGTATTTACCACCAATGTGTTCTAAATGTTGCCGAATAGCAATTTCGTCAAATACCAGCGAACAAAATAAAGTGTCTTTAGTAGAATGTGCTACTTTTTCTTTTAGAAAGTTCACAGCCTCTGAAGTGAATCCAGGTTCTGCATTTATTGATGAATACCATTTTGCCAAAGTCTTTGGATGGGGTAAACAATTGTAAAATTTGCTTCGCACGTAATTATAAGCTTTAGGCGACAAAAAGTGTAGTGTCACGGCAAAAGCTCTTACAGATTGTTCATATATTTTATTTACTCCTTTTTTTGTGTTTTTTTAAACAGTCTTTGCATAATATCTTTATTTTCGCTAAAATGATCCAAAAGTATCTTCTCATGTTCTTCTAACATCAAATTTTTCATTTTTAATTGAACTGTCATTGCTTTCAATGATGAAATTTTTTTATTTTGGCGCCAAGCAGTCTTTTGCAGCCTTCGAATTTTCTTTCTTCAAAATATCTTACCGGCACAATTCATCGATCGTCCTCTTTAAACGTATTTTGCGAGGGGAGTCCTGTGTCAATTCTTTCGTACCTGTAGAAATGGATGAGAAGGTGTACGCTGAAGTAGATGGCCCGAAAACTGTAGATTGACGAACATCAGTTTCATGAATTTTTGGTGATTCATTTGGTGATCCAGTCTCCGTAATTCCTTTGACAGCTCTTTTTAGCATTGGATTGAAAGTCTTTACCTACAATAGTGATGTACAATAATAAAACTTTAAAGACGCTTTCAGTAGTTATTTGAACCAGTAGTAATTAAAGCAATATGTACTTTTTTTCACGAATTTAAAGTTTGATGCACGACGGCGAAGCCGCAGTGTATCAAACAAATCAGTGAAAAGAAGATGCTTTCATATTTTAAATAATTAAAAATTGTTTGAGTAATATTCTATAAATTTATTTATTAGATAAAACGTTTCGACAGCGAGATGCTGCTAAGTTAATAATTCAATTATACTCACGTATTTTAATCGGTCCACTTTAATTGTAGGATTGGCTGTTACTTGCAGTCTTACTTTTAGATGAGATGATCGGTCAAAGCAATTTGCAGTAAAATGTTGTGAACACAGTACACTCGTATTTTTTGGAATCCACTCAGATTTTTTCACAAAATCAATCCATAATTTTCTTCTGTGTGGATCTTTTGGGAATCTAAAAAGTATTTTTCAATATTACTGATAGTTAAAACAGTTTTTTAGATATTTTGCAAAGTGCTAATCTATATAAAACACGTATGTGACGCCTATGATATTCACTCGTGACCTTTCTTTGACATTGAAATTATAAAATGGAATTGTTCTTAAATATTATTCGTAATAAACGGAATTGCACTAAATGAAGGTAAATACTTACCTATGGAAAGTTATTCCTACATTTTTATTTGTCTTTGTTCGCGAAAAACCACAAACAGCACAGCTAACCATTTTATTTGTCAGCTGTCAGTCTCAAAACTATGACTACAAATAGATTATAAAATTGCGACTTCCGTCGCACTTTTTGTATGGCTACTAAAACGATACCCTCCTTCCTGTAGCTTTATATTCAAAGACTGCAACTTATAATTTCCCTAGTAACTGAATTATTTTTCGAGTACTTTCTTAACCCTCCATTAGGCGCGTGGATTACAATATAATTTTGATGAGCCGTTATTGGCTTTTAGGGGTCGCTGTTCTTTTAAACAATATATGTATACCTAGCAAGCCAGCTAGATCTGAAGTGAAGATGTTTGCATTAGTGGATGCAAGAACTGCATACACATTTAATCTCGAGCCTTATGTGGCAACTCAACCTGACGGACCATACAAGTTAAGTAACTCCCCATATGATGTAGTTCTCCGATTGGTGCACCCTATAGAGGGAACAAACCGTAACACAACATGCGACAATTGGTTTACCAGTGTTCCACTGATAAAAAAATTATTGGATGAAAAGCAACTAACATAAATATATTGGCACTATGCGGAAAAACAAACGCGAAATACCAATCGAATTCTTGCCAAAAAAAGGCAGAGAAAAAAAACTTCAAATTTTGGCTTTCAGGAAAACTACACAATGGTTTCATATTGCCCAAAAAATAAGGCAGTTATACTGATTTCTTCAATGCACCATGACAGTTCGATTGATCCAGAAAGTTGTGACAAGAAGTTACCGGAAATAATAACCTCCTACAACAAATCAAAAATAGGCGTCGATCTAGTAGATCAGATGTGTGAGAAATATAACGTAGCGAGAACAACAAATCAATGGCCAATAGTTGTATTTTATGACTTGTTAAATATATCCGGGATAAACGCATGCGTTTATAAAGCTAACCACCCTGAGGAGAAAGTCTTAAGATCTAACTTTATTGAAACGTTTGCGTGGGAACTAATAAAACCCCAAATAGAACACAGGTCAACCATTCCTTTTGTACCAAGAGAACTTAGGCGTCGAGCGCGTCACCTACTTGGACTTGAAGAGATCTTACCCCCTCCACCTCCACCTGATATGCCTGAAAACTGCATTCGTCGTTGCTACATTTGCTCGAGAAGTCGTAATAAATCGACAAGAAAAATTTGCCAAAAATGTAGTAAACATGCGTGCAAAGAACATATGCGAGATGTGTGTACCGCATGTTTGTCGAATATAATTACACAAGAGGTTTTATTTAGTCGGATAAATATTTTTGCAACGAAAACGTATTGCTTAGCAATTAGACGAGAAAAATTGACAGCAGATAAAATCACGACGGCCGAAGGCCGGAGTTGATTTTATCTGCTGCCAATTTTTCGAGTCTAATTGCTGTAAAGTAATATTAGTTTGAGTTTTGCAAATAAATATTTATCCTGACTAAATAAAACCTCGAGTGCAATTCGGCGAGACAATTTAATGAATGAGCAATACAAATTTAATTTTTTTATTTGGTATTGAAGGCAAAGGTGCATACCAACTAAAGTTAAGGTAGTGTTTTAGCTGGATAAAATTTAGAGCAAACTTTTAGCCGCTGTCAAAGTGACAAAATCACAGCGGCTTATGGGATTTTTTATACATGAATTAAATTGTCAGAGTAAAAAATACACCATTTTTACCTTCGTTTGTTTTATGTTTTCTTGTTTATTTTGTTTCATTGTATAATTCATTTAAGTTATCGTTTATTTTTAGATAGAAAAAATGTACAGTTTAGTTTATTTGTTAAAGTAATGTTTGTTTTTGCAACCATTTATAAATACCTTGCTAATAAAGGCTTAAAAAAGCACGTGTACCTTTTTTATTTTCCCATTGTAAAATTTAGATATCATATGTATGTAAATGTATTGTCTGTTGAAAAGGAAACATAAATAAACATTTATACATACAAATATTTTTTTTGAAAATATAGTAAATTTTATTCGTGAATTTTTTGAAAACAGAATTGTTCCGTTTCCCTCATGAAGTTGATTTAATGCCATGTGATTATTTTTTTTTGGTCATGTCTCAAAAATACGGTTTTCAAAAATCATTTAAATAATCTAGAAAACTTGCAGAATCCAATTGGAGAAACCACCGAAGAAATTTAACCAGTCACTTTCGTGTACGTTTTTGAAAACGTGAAAAAAAGGATAACACTTTGTTTGGAAAATAAGGGTCAACAGGTTCAACACCTTTTGTTATTTTAATTACATTTTCAAAACTTCGACAAGATTTATTTCACACATTTTGTCAGTTTAACATGTGACAGTTTCTAAAGTAACATTATTTGAGCCTATGATTCTATCAAAGGCGCAATTTTGGATTTTCAAGACTCGCTTAATAATAAATAAAGAAGCAAATAACAAGACAGCCACTAGAATAAACTATTCAGGACCGCTGATATTTAAATAATTGTCCGACTCAAGTAGTCAAGTGCTAGGATACGATACGTAAAGCTCAGAATGCTTTCTATTTCTAGGCGAGTATAGTGTATAGCTAACTTTTTGTGCACAATATAAATGAATCAAGTGTGTGTGAAACTAATAGAAGCATGCATCTAAATCGCCACTCACTAATTTAAGTTTGTTTACGCGTAAATGTGTGTACAAAATCTGAAAGGATTTTCAACATATTTTAAGCAAAGTTTAGCTATATCATTTATTCAATGCATTATATTCAGGAAAAACATTCTAAAAACAGAGTCATCTACTTTTGTTCTTCTATAGAAATAGAAGCCGAAATTTAAGATTTTACTTGTAATTTTCCGATGTTTCCATTTTGAGAAAGGAAATGTATAGATAGTAAAAAGTTTGTTGCCTTTACAGGCAAAAATATGATCTCTTAATTGTTACTTAAATAAGGAAAATGATGTAGAATTTTCTTTTACTGTGTAATATTGTATTTAATGATTAGAACTAGAAATTAGAACTGGCGTTCACAAAATATGTAAACGGCACATTTCAAATATTAGGTTTCTTACTATAAGTTCTATTTTTGAAGAATTTGATACCGATGGGAATAATTTTGTCAAACTAAAAAGGTTTGGAAATTTAAGCAATACAAAGTTTGACGGATATAACTGGCAGTAATTATAATGGAATTGTAGATACCTATACATTGGAATTGATAACAAAAGGTGACCTTTCAACACTGTATAATAAATTTGTAAAAATAATTAAAAAGAAGCAAATTTGTTGAGATACTTGGCATTCGTAAGCCTAAATGAGTTAAACAAAAACATTAACTTTTGTTTTTGTATGGTTCTATATGGTTGTTCTTCATCTTAAAGTGGCTTGCCCTTTATAGGGTGTTGCAGGTCTTCTCTCCATATGTCTGCAGTGTGCGTGTCAAGTAGCCTACAGCCATATAGGGACCTACGTGGGCTCCGAACCACGGAAGTAAATGCACTTCTACTCCAGAGAAGTCTTACTAGGCAAGATATATCAAAGAGTATTAGGTATTCTTTTTAAATACATAGGTGGTTTGCCATTGCCTTCCGAGGAAAGCGATCGGGTATGTTATGTGGTTGTTAAGGTACAACAAATGACTGAAAAAGGCTCTTAGCCATATTTAGGCTAAAGCTCACAATAATATTAATCCGCACCAATTAAGATAATTATAAATTTCTTAATGCCTTTTCAAATTTCACACCAGGAAGACATGGACTAATAGCGTTTTCCATCTCCAGGCACTTAGTGCGCACTAGCACTAATTGAGTGATAGCAAACACTCAACTGGTTGCGCATGAAAACTTAAAAAGTGCTGAAACACGTGGAACATAGTGATTTTATCAGTTCCAACAAGACAAATTTCTTCACAAATTGGTGTTTCTCAGAGAAGTGTTCTTCGTGTGCTCAAAAAATACAAATTTCGTCCTTACAAATTTTGTTGGACAAACGTTGCATGTTGGAGATCACCAGAAAAGGATTACTTTTTGTAATTGGTTCAGAGAACAAAATAATTTAGACAATTCTTTTTCTTTTAAAATTTTATGGGCCGATGAGAGTCGTTTCACAAACTGTAGTATGTTTAATAGACATAATAAACATTGGTGGAATCAAGAAAATCCACATCGTTTGGAAGAAAGAAGACCTCAAATTAGGTTTGGCTTCAACGTATGGTGTGGAATTTTGGGGACCAAGCCCTTCAGCCCGTATCTTTTTGACGAATCACTAACCGGTGTTCGATATTTAAACTTTTTGCAGAATGAACTCGAAAGTATGCTAGATGAGTTGGATCTGGCGACGAGAAGAAATTTATTATGCTTTCAACATGATGGTGCGCCACCACATAATCTTTTAGACGTCAGAAATTACTTACAGCAAGTTTATCCGGACAAGTGGATAGCGATTGCATGGCCGCCTCACTCTACAAATATTACACCTCTGGATTTATTCTTGTGGGGAACGCTTAGGAATAGAGTATATTCAAAAACTTATGATTCAATCGAAGAATTGCGATATGCGGTTTTAAGTTCATGCAATATCATCGACCGACGCTCACTGAGAAGATCAATTAATGACGTTCTAAAGCGATGCGAAATGTGTGTTCAAAGTGATGGGGGGCATTTTGAATATCTAAGATAAAATTAATATGTATTACTATTTCAATTGTTTTTTGAATAAGAGTTTTTGATAAGTACCTGTCTTAGTAGTCTGTTGCGTTATTATTCAATTGTAAGCATGTGCTCTCTTTAATTCATGGCCAACTCTGGTAAGTTTTTACTTCTATTAAAAGTTAAACTCGTGTAACTTGGTTGTTTATGAAAATAACTATATCGACCCGTATATCATTGAAAAGGGAAAAGAATAAGCTATTTAATTAAGTCAAAGCCAACTGCGATTCCCATTAAAAAAAAAGTAGGTTTGTGTTATATCTCAGAAACGAAAGTCGCTAGATAAAATCTGCTTAATTCTGCTTATTCAGCTTGAAATTATCTAAAACTTTCATATTTAAAGCTTTTTCCTATAATTTATAACAACTAAGAAAAATCGGTTTAAAGAAAATGACCAAAACTACATTTTTCAAAATATCTAGTAGGCCTTGACGTTTTTCCAAATTTTGAAAAGGTCATTTAGTTCGGCTAATAATTCTGCACTACTTTCCCTATTTGACCGTTTTTCTATCTGCCATAGTTTCCGAGATCCCCATAGTAAAAATCGAAAAAACTCACCCTGTATATGTATTAGGGTGTCCCTTAATAATGGTCATTTTGATTTTTCGTGCTCTCCCCCCTGGAATCATTCAAGATACTAAAAAAATGAGGTGTGCAAAATCCTGGTCCGGGGGAACATGGTTAACCCGTGCCGCCAAGCTGTTCAAATTTCACATTTAAATAACATTGAATTTGATTATTTTTTCAATTTCACTTCATGATGAAAGTTTTTTTCTCGATCCAACATATTCATTACAGATCATTATATGGTAATATGGTCGGAGGCCGATGTTAGTTATTTTGAACGTGAAAATTACGCCACCCTGCCGTGCACGGTAGCAATCGGAACTATGCTAGAATGCTACCGTGTACGCCAGTGTGGCGTACTTTTAAAGTTTAAAATAACTAAAATCGGCCTCCGACCATATTACCACGTAATGATCTGTAATGAATATGTCGAATCGAGAAAAAAACGTTAATCATGAAGTGAAATTGAAAAAATATTCAAATTCAATGTTATTTAAATGTGAAATTTGAACAGCTTGGCGGCACGGGTTAACCATGTTCCACCGGACCAGGATTTTGCACACCTCATTTTTTTAGTATCTTGAATGCTTCCAGGGAGTGAGAGCACGAAAAATCAAAATGACCATTATTAAGGGACACCCTAATATGTATATAATTTTATATTATAATTAAAAACTGTTCCCGCCCTCTGTACATAGTGTAGTAAATAGTCGCTTATTTTTGTAAAACAAACGTATGGATGTAAAATTTAAAGTTGGTTAATGGTGAAATGGTTAATTTACAAATAGAAACAGAACACCATGACTTGGTGTTCAAGCTAACAAATGAGTAATACAAAAATTTTAACAAAATAGAAGCAGTTTTGATATTTAAAGTAAAACATCTTTGTTATATTGATATGTCATAACCATAACAATTAAAGATATACTGAAACCTTAAGAGTTTTCCACCCAATTTATTGTACTGCGCCCCATTTTTTAGTTGCACTGGATTTAACACCGTCAAAAAACCCTGTGCTAATTTTTATGCACCGAGTGCAAAAAAACTGCACTCATTTTATGAGGTGGAACATTCAGCAGTGCATAGGTGAAACATACTGAAATCAGCCAGTGCGCACTGAGTGCAGTCAATGCAGGCAAATGGAAAACGTTATAAGATTTTTTAAGTTATACCAACTATAAAAATAAATTGTTAAAAAAATATTTAATAAGTTATACTTACGTCCTCCTGGTGGGCCTCGGCAGAGGCGTAAATAGCCTATGGCCAATATGGCCCCGGCCATAGGCGCCTTGTTGCAGAAAGGCGCGAAAATTGTTGCCTTTTCCAGAGGATAAAAAAAAAGCGCCAAAAGATAATATTATCGGGTGAAAAGGCCACAGATGAAGGAGCAAGTTTTAACTAAAGATTTCAAAACTCAGGCGCAAACTATTTTTAAAAATTTAAAAGCTCTTCATCATCTTCCAATTCTAGAAGGAATGGTTAAATGGGATTTATGCGAATCATATCCAAACATAACACTTCTTTGCGGATACTTCTTTGTCTACCCGTAACAGTTGCTACTGGTGAAAGAAGTTTCAGTAAACTAAAACTTATCAAGAATTTTTTAAGATCAAGTATGAACCAAATTAGGATTAGTAGTTTAAATTTACTTTCTATTGAATATGATGTATTTACTGAAGTGGACCTTGAGTCAGTCATAGATGATTTTGCAAATTCAAAAGCGCGAAAAATAAAAATTATTTAAATAAAACATTCTATTTTAATTTTTTTATACAAGGCGTGTATAAATTGGCGAAAGAACTACACGTGGCGGTGTTGGTAATAAAATTCTGAGTCGAAAATCTTAATACCAAAATATTGTACCATGCTTCCTGGGTGTGCAGGGTATCTCCAAAGTTTGAAAATGAAGTCTTTTAATAAGTATTTTAATTCATTATCTGTTGACAGAAAGAGCTGCAAATTAGAAGAAAGAAGAATTGTAAAAATTATTTTTTCATAGATGTTGTTTTTCAGCCCCAAAAGCGTGTTTTAAACATTTCTTCGTTAACTTATTATTGTAAAAAATACATATGGCAGCATTGTAAAACAATAATTATTCTAGAGCGATGTAATGGACTTCCAAGTTACCGTGCTATAACAAAACACCTGTGGTGTGTTGATCCAATGTTGTCAAATGTACGTTCTTTTAAAATGGTTCCTGAGGACAGAGAAAGCATTGTCCAACATTTTGGTATTAAGATTTTCGGCTCAGAATTTTATGACCGACATTGCCAATTTATACACACCCTGTATAATATGGATGTTGTGTATGTGTATTTTTTAATAAATGCGATTTTTTTTTATCAGGCATTTTAATGAATTTGAATAGGTAGGTACTATTATATCTAGAATCTAGGTCCCATTATTCTATACGCAATACGCGTTTACTAATAAAAGGCGCATTTTTGTTGACTGGCCACAGGCGCTTTAATTGCTAGTTACGCCTCTGGGCCTCGGGGTTTACCACATACAACAATCACTGCCCCTAATATAACAATTAAATTACGTAAAACACGCATATTGGACTTGTAAAACTCTTCTTTCTGAAATGAAATATCTCTCCGCTGGTACTCAGATTTATACCTCGATGTAGATGAGTTGGAATATTTATAGTGTTATGATTAACCTTCGACCGCGATAAAGTATGTTTACGTTTATTGCGGTAATACTCGTTGGTTTTTTCGCTCTTTTTTGGTTAGTCTTTTACTGTTTTTATATACGTAATTATAAATTAAAATGTGTTTATGTAGTCATATGTAATAAATAAACATGGCACAAATAAAATAAAATGGATTACCATCGAAATCCACGCGACTAACCGCGTTAGTAGAACTCACGCTACTAATGGAGGGTTAAAAAATTCGGGAAAGGCCCGAGTCGAAGACCCGGCCTAGTAACTTCCCCCACAATTAATTGAACTAACCCGAATTGAAAATATTCGGTTAAAACTTGTTGCAGTTATTGAGGTCGAAGTATTGAGATATAAATAAATTTATAAGACGCTATATTGAAATATGTTGAAAACTGTTGAAATTCGTGATGTCAAATTGCCACGTCACCTTATTTTTTGAGCAACCCCCACCCTCTTCCAGCCCTCGTGGTCGGATTGACACCAAAAACTTTTCAACTTGGAAGGGCATGCATTAATCTATAATGGCCAAATGTAAAAGCAATCGCTCAAAGGGTTTTTGAGTAATCGTTGGAGAACGGACCGCGGACATCTACACAGACAGAAATCACGCTAAAAACTTCATATGCGTCTTCAGGTAACACCACCTAAATAATAAAGCCTGACAACTAACTCTCAAACGGCTCATGACGTCATCAGTAAAAGGCAATGCGCTGCAAACTGCAACAGCCAACAGTGTGGCGCATTATCAGCAGCGGTTATTGTTCTGTGATTGTCACTTGTTAGTTTACCTAGTGTCTTATGAACTTGTAGGCATGTTATTTGCGAAAATATAAAATTGATTATTGTGTTTATAATTGCTAATTTTTAATTAGTTATAATGGTGAACAAGTGTTCTGTGCCAGGTTGTGTTGGGAGCTATAACACAAATAATAAAGTGCATGTATTTAAGTTTCCAAAAGACAGCGAATTGTATTAAAAATGGTTAACTGCTATTCACAGAGAAAATTTTGTTCCTTCAAAACATTCTGTTGTAAGTATGCCATATATTTAAGTAATAGCTTAATACCAGATACAGTTATACCATATACCAACAATGTTGTTATTAGTACATCTATGCAGTCGAAATAATATAAAAACATTGTACTGAGGAACTAAAAATTTCATATCTTTTGCCTGGAAAAATCCAAGCTGATGCCCTAGAAGGTAGGTTTGCGATGTACAGACAATTATCATGTTCCCAATACCACGTATCTATAAGACAATTAATTGAATCTGAAAAAAAATAAGATTAAGAAGTGTGATGCAACTATCACTGAAATCTAACAGTTCGGAAAAAATCACAATAAAAATATTGGAGAATATTGATAATGTACCTGACATTTCTAAGGGCGACACTTCATTTAACTATTTTAATGATATATGTGTTTCTGAAGATGATATTAACGGCATATCAGAAGATCTGTCAATACTAACATACATCACTGGCTACTGTTGTTACTCTACTTTAAAGCAGTTTCGGTGTAATATTTGTAAAGAGGTTTTGGTAGTTGATAAAGAATTAACAAGAGGACAGGAAAACGAGCAAGAGCACTTCAAAATCAAAAACTGCAAGAAACCTACGATACCATCCATTTCCAAAACCGAAGACGAATCCAATAAAATGTATGTTGTGGCTAGAATTATGTGGTAATGAAAACCTGACGATGCAGAATATCACAAAAAATACATATATTTGTGAAAAACACTTTGGTTTTGAAGAGTATAATCCAGTACCGTACCAAAATCGGGAAAATTTTGAAGTTGGTGTAGAATTGGAATTTCCAGACAATGTTCAAGACCACTACATGGATATAGTATCTTCGTTAGAAAATTCTTCTCAAGATAATGAAATAAAAGAACATAATTATGTAAAAATGTTAAAAAGAACAAAATATCGTCGACCAGACTACACAATCAGTTTCCCGAAATTTATTCGCTGTATCACCGAAAGCAAAACGCTTAAAAGAAGTAATTTTTTATTTAGCTCGTTATCAATAACCAAGCATTTTCCATATTTTACTGGATTAACCGTGGCACAGTTTGAAGCATTCTTTACATTTTTGGATCCAACTATAATGCCAAAATTCAAATTTACCATGAAAAAAAGTTAAAAGCTATAAAACAGCTTGACGATAAGGATAAACTTTGTTTAACATTAATACGTTTAAAGAGAGGATATACTTACTTTAAAGGAATTATCAATTTTTTATAGTATTGGTTTAGCCCATGTTTCCATTATATTTCAGACATGGGTGCAGTTTGTATATTTGCAGTCTTGTGGTTTGAGAAGCGATTTGTTTAAAGGCTCTGCTCTGCGTCAGCTATTACAATATTGGAGAGTGGGTACTAGTTATTAACTCTACTAAAAGGACTATTGTCCACTCAGTTGGTAAAATAATTAACATTGAAGAAAGCATTTCAAAGAGGCGCTTTACTGTTAAATATGCTGAAAGAGCATCTCGAACTACTTTAATAATAAACTGTCGAAATGAAAGCTTGTTTTAGTTTATTCTACATGAGGCCCTTCGGGCGTAGTTATTTCAAAAGTTTATTTCACACAAACAACTTGAACTAAACGAGGGTTGAAATTTTTCTGCTGAAGGTATACCTCTAAATAATTCTTTACACTTGCCCCGATCTGTTTCAATGCAGTTCATACCCAAAAAAAAACTCGTTAGGTTACATTTACCCCATAGTATGGGGAAAGTGTAACCCATTTCCTTTAGAATGGAAAACACGTGTAAAAAAAAACGAGCAGCTATTACAATGTTGATACTTGAAGCAGTTAAAGACAATAGTGTACCACATCTCCGAATGAAATTTTGTTTAGATTCATAGATAATTGAGTACTGTGGCTTACGTTGAAACTGATGTATTAAAATTTAAGGTCACACTTATCCCTACTAACCTTAGGTATGTACTCCCCATAATGAAAAGCTTCTGGTTCAATATTTGAAAACAGCAGCAGACATATTGTAATAAAGGCGAATGTTCGAAATATAAAATGAACGTAAATTATTAAATTCAGCCACGCGCTTACATGATGTCATCGGAGGGGGCCCATTGACTCGATGCCGCACGCGAGGTTGTCGCGGTGAAACCCGACACCGCACAAAATTCCGCGACTGTGGGATTTGCTGATCTCGCATTCCTAAAAATGACGACGAGACATTGTTCCCACGGTTATGTTAATAGACGGGGCTCAATTTACTGAATAAAAAGGCTCGAATTTAGCCTAATGTTTATGGTTAAATTCGAGTCGTCAAAGAGATAGCCGTATATTCAGAGACTTGATGTACCCAAAGATGTTGACGTCATTGTAAGATAATTTTGTTTATTAAAAAATTAGACTAAGTGATTTTTGTGTGAATCATCTAAGTCCTTTGTGGACTTAGCTGTTTCAAAGATTAATAGAAGTTTGTAACTTAATCGTTGGGAGTTAACCGGAACTTAGCTCGTAAACGTCAAAGATTTGATTTGGCGTAAGATTGAATTAGGAATTGAATTATAAATGTAACCTGGTGTAATGCTAAAGTACCTAGCTTAAATATACGGATGTTAGTTGAAGAAGATTTTTATTTAACCTCTTGCAATCAGCCAAGCAAAAATCCAAAAGTGGCGTAGGCGGTCAAGACTACCAATAAATAGTGAAGCTACCTAAATTATCATAGTTCATTATTTATATAATTATTAACAGTTTATCCCCAAAATCGTTACGCCACTACGGGCTCTCTCCCAAAGAAGTTAGACAGTTTGCAATTCAGTATGGTACTGCTATCAACGTGAAAATGCCACAATCGTGGAAAGATAGTCAGATGGCAGGGGAGGATCGGTTCACTTCCTTCCTAAAACGTCAGGCCACCTTGTCTATTAGAACCCCGGAAGCAACAAGTCTAGCCCTAGCATCCAGCTTTAACCCACCAAATGTCAAAAAACTTTTCGATAACGTTCAGAAGGTTTTGAACAGATTAAAACTAGAAAACGGGGATATATGGAATATGGACGAGACGGCAGTTACCCCTGTGTAAATTGCAGAACGCGTGGTGGCTCGTATAAGCAAATAGGTAGAATTACTTCGGCTGAACGAGGATCCTTAGTGACTCTTGCAATTATTGCAGTGTCGGCTGGTGGTAACTCCATTCCACCATTTTTCATTTTTCCCAGGGTAAATTACCGTGATCATTTTATACGAGATGGACCATCCAGAAGTGCGGGAGATGCCAATTCTTCAGGTTGGATGACTGATAAACATTTTATCAAATTTGCACATCATTTTGTTAAAAACGTTAGAAGCTCCATTCGGAGGCATATTTTATTAATTCTTGATAATCATGAATCGCATTTATCTATACAAGCCTTGGACTTTTTAAAAGAAAACGGTGTTACAGTCTTATCAATCCCACCACACTGCAGTTACAAATTGCAGCCGCTCGATCGCACCGTATTTGGTCCCTTTAAAAATAATTATTAATCAGGCTTGCGACTCTTGGATGACTAATCACCCAGGCCAAACAATGTCTATTTATAACATACCAGGCGTTGTCAATACTGCTTTACCTAAAGCACTCTCTCCTAGCAATATAAAGTCTGGTTTTGAAGTAACTGGAATATCTCCTTATAACCCGGATATATTTTCTGAAGCAGATTTTATGCCTGGATATGCAACCGACAGACCAAGTCCGCGACCATCAGCCGAACTAACAGCGGAATCTGTAATCGAACAAGTAATCCAGTCAGAAGCAGCGCCCAGAGTTCTCGCCCAAACTTTTGTCATGTCCAAAGAAGATCAAAGGGATGCAGGCCCATCTAGAGAAACGACTCCTCCTAGAATTACACCAGAAAAGAATAATATAGTAACTCCGGAAGATGTTACACCTTTCAAAAAAGCTGGACCTCGAAAAACGTTCAGGAAGGGGAGGAAAAAGAGGGCTACTGCAATATTAACAGATACTCCTGTTAAAGACTCCATAAAAGCTGAAAAAGATGATGTTAAACAAAAAAAAATGGTACAGCAAAATAGAAATGCCAATAAAGCTAGAAAGTCACTAATAAAAGGTCAAGCAAATGTCACAAAACAAAGTTTGCGTAGTAATAAAAAGTGTAAAATAGGTAGTGACACTGATGATGAGGAAATTTTTGTTTGGTGTGTGTGGAAAGTTTTTGGAATAGTCGACCAAACGAAAACTGGGTGCGATGTATAAAGTGCAAGCTTTGGGCTCACGAAGATTGTATGAGTGAAGACATAGACTTTTATGTTTGTAAAAATTGCTTTTCCGATTATGATTCTATGTGATCTTAAGGCTTTCGTTCACAGCGTCCACAATTGTGGATATACGCTTCTAAGCATATTATATGGCAAGAAATCCTACTTTATGCAATTTGTTCACACTGTCTTCGTTTGTTCACGTATAGGGGAGGCTGGGCCACCTTACCACAAGTGCACCTTGGCACAAACGCAATATTTTTTAAATTGCCGCCTTTTTCACGGCTGAGGCGCTGGTCAGTACGTGCCTATGTGGTGTAGACACAAAAAAGTACAACAATCCACTGTGTTGTGAAAATTACTTCCAAATACTTATTTGCCGTAGTGGCGAGTTACTTTTCTATCATTTTACATTTTGTAAATACTGTCTGATGTAGTGATTTTATTTTGTATTAACGATTTTCCTAGTATGTTTAGGTTATGTGCATTGCATGCAATCTATAAATTCCAAGATAACTAAACAAAGGCGGGACCATATTCGTGAAAATTGAAAACGTGGATTTGGTCTACCTTGACACAGTTACATGGGTCATCTTGACACTGTACAGGTCACCTTGATGCATGTGTCAAGGTGGCCCAATAAATTCTTGAAAAACATTTTTACTCATATATGCATTTTATTTTAGAAAAATGTCGAGAGGGAGAAAACGTAAGAGTCGGAATCGTATGTTTAGCGAGGCAGCAATGAAAAATGCGGTGCATGATATAATCTCCAATAGACTCTCCTTTAGGCAAGCTGCAGAAAGGAATTCTGTAAATTATTCTACTTTAGTCCGATACGTTAAAAATCAAAAACAAATTCCTGGCAAAGAAATTCAAATGAAACCCCGTTACGACACCAGAAGAATATTTCCTCTAGAAGAAATACTTCTAGTAAACTATATTATAAAATGCAGCAAAATGTGTTACGGAAAAAGTACAAAAGATGTGAGGATGATCGTATACGAACTAGCAGTTGCCAACAAATTAAAAATGCCTCCAAGCTGGGCTTCATTGTGAAACTTTTATGTCGGCATTTTCTTGCTATCTATGTAAGTTTTTCTTATGTAAAAGTTAAGTGAACGTTTGTGGACATTGTGAATGCGTGGATGTTATTACGATAAAGTATTTCCATTGGTTTTATCACATTACTGTGTGTAAATTTAAGAGCTTGTATAGTTGCATGACAAGATGTCGAAAAAGTATCTCACAAATGAGGAGCTACTTCAATTAATAGAGTCTGGATTAACAGACATTGAAATACTTAGCGATGACGGTGATGATAGTTGGGATTTTGATGCTTCAATACACAAGGATGGTAATTTTTGGTTTTTATAATTAAAAAAATTAGGATTTGTTGTCCTTATTCACACTTTCGAACTAGATGATCACGTGGACGAATGAGCTGATGAATCACCAGATATGGAAACACATGACAATGTCGAAGAGGAAGATCTAATACCTGAAGAAATATCAGGCACAAGCACAACTAGCCCATCTTCAAAACAACGGAGCAACATTGAAAAATTTATTCGAGATAACGAATTAACCAGGAAGGAAGATATCAAGTGGCGAAGGGGAATTAAATATACAGTGTGATACAAAAGTATGGAAAAAATTCAATATCTACTGAAATAATTGTTTTTTGGAAAAACGCTCGGACAGGTATAGCGATTTAAATTACGGTGCATATTTTAAGAGGAATCGAATTTTTTTTGCGACAGTCATTTTTCTACGGTGACGTTATCACCCTTTTTTTTAAATAGGAACTTGCATATCGTCGTCTTGGAGGAGAAAGGAGCTAAGCCACATTTCAGGGTAAACTGAGTTAACTACACCACATGAATTAGAAAACTATGAAAAATACAGTGGTGAAGAAATCTAAGTGATTCTTTAACTGTAGCCTTTAATTCGGGTAAACTGCGATAGAAGCTAAATGAAAAATATGTATTTTCTGTCAGTGGTGAAACATATATAAGCGGCATAGCGTTGTTCACCAATTCCATCACCAACTACTAGTATACAATTTCTTTTGGTGGTGAACAGAGTTAAACCGCAAAGCAGTTATTTATGATTACGTTTAACGACCATCCCTCATGATGCAGCTGCGCTATATGGTAAATTATACAGCACTCTGTTAGTTGTCAGTTGCGAATTTAATGCATTGTGTGAGTTTGCTTATCAATAATTGTGTGAATTTGTTGTGTTTATCAATAATTATTATTGTTGAAGGTGCCTAAAGCTTAGTGTTGCTTTTATGACAGTGTATAGTTTTGTTAATAGTGAAAATTAGTGTTTAGTTTTAACATGGCACACAATTATTCACGTGGCAAATTGCTGGTTGCACTATGTTTAAACGGTGTTACTAATAACGAAAACACTACAGGTAAGATAATACCTCTCTTAGCAGACAGCTTTTTTATCTATTAAAATACTAACTTAACAATAAACTATCATAACCTAAAAAATAGATTAATCACTTTACGTTTTCTGCCGATTACAAAAGTAATATAGAAAATTTTGTAGCCGAGGACGAACAAAACATTGTTGAGAAAGAAGTAAGCTCAACCCTAGAAAATAACGATGGGCCCACTGTTAGGGAAATAGAAGGACCTTCGATTCCACAAAATGGAAATAAACAAGACGTTGAAGAGATGGGAGCTGTTTCACTCCTAGACAACAAAGATGTTAAACAGAGCAACGAGGAGGAATCTTTAGTACCTCAAAATAAAATCAGTGGTAAGTTATGTATAGTAATCGTATTTAAATTGTAAAACTAACTCAATGTTTTAACCGGTGATTATTTGACGCTATTTTTTCTGTGAATCAAACCGCAATTTTATTAACAACAGCCTAGCTCTCTGTGGTCTGGTTGTTGAACTACATTGTTATAATTCTTTTATCAGATACAAGTGATGAAGATCCCTTTGCTGATTCGGACTCAGATCCCAACTACATTGAAGACCACTCTACTTTCGATTCTTCGGAAAGCGAAGATTCAGAACCTCAGAGAAAAAGGAAAAGCACCAATGCACAAATCACTGACCAAGAAATTATACCAATAGATGAAAGAATACAGAACGATGAAGAATTTGCACCTAATCGACAGAAACAGCTAACAAGAAAACGAAAACGGTTACCAGAGACTTGGAAAAGAAATAAACAACGACAGCTTAGGCTTGCAGGCAAAGAACACTTATCTCAAAAAGGAAATATTGTTAGAGGGAAAGCTGTCAAAATAGTGTCGTATAAATGTCATTATAACTGCAATAAGAAGTTTAGCATTCAGGAAAGGGAACAAATATTTCAACATTATTTATCTCTTAACGATGAAAGATCTAGATGGAGCTTCATGAGCAAATGTGTCTCAAGGAAAGTACCAAAAAGGCGGTATGCAGTGGGTGATCAACAAAATACTTCTTCAAGAAGGCAACATACCTTAGTATACAGCTTGACATCTACAAGTGGGACGCACCAAGTTTGTAAAAACTTTTTTCTAGGCACTTTAGATATTTCGGGAAAGAAAATCGAAACAGTGATGAAAAAGACTTTGGTTACCGGAATTGTAGAAGAAGATAAAAGAGGTTTAAATCCTCCTCCCAATAAAATTTCAGAAGATCGTAAAGAGATTGTACGAAGTCATATAAATTCAATTCAAGTAGTTGAATCACATTATTGTAGGGCTACTTCGAAAAGGATGTACCTCCCAACTGGCTTATCTGAAAATCGCTTGTATCAAGATTACTTGAAATATTGTGAAGAGCGCCAGGTGACACCTGTTACTTCTTCTTTTTACAAGCATATTTTTACTAATGAATATAATTATGGTTTTCACAGACCTAAAAAAGATCAATGCGATTATTGCGCTCAGTTTACAAATAAATCAGAAGATGAAAAATTAAACTGTCAATCAGACTTCGATTTGCACATGTTAAGAAAACAAGAAGCACGAGAACACAAAAAAGAAGATAAAGAACGGGCTCGTAATGATTCAAGTTTTAGGTCATACACCATGGATTTGGAAAAAATCCTACTCACACCTCAACTTGGAATTGGACAACTGTACTACAAGAAAAAATTGAAAACCTACAATTTTACAGTGTATACTCTTGCTGATAGAAGTGTCATTAATTATATGTGGCATGAAACTGAAGGAACTAAAGGAGCATCAGAAATAGCCACATGCTTGTGGCAGTTACTTTCCGACTTACCTCCAGAAGTGTCTGAAGTGACATTTTATTCAGATACTGCTTCTGGGCAAAACAGAAATACGATTTTGTCTGCTATGTTTTTAAGAGCTTTGTCTCTATCAGATCACTTAAAAATTATCAATCAAAAGTTTATGGAGTCTGGACATTCCGAAATGGAATGTGACAGTGTCCATTCAAATATCGAGAATAGAGGGAAAACAATTAATATATTTGTTCCCGACCAGTGGTACACAGTGGCAAGGACTGCAAAATTGAGCAATCCACCTTATATAGTAAGAGAAATGGACCACACTCAATTTCAAGATTTTAAAACATATAGCCAAAAATTAATAACAAATAGAAATAAAGATGCAGATGGCAATGTTATGAGGTGGTTAGATGTTAAATGGTTGCAGTTCAGAAAAGAGTCGCCATTGCTCATTTACTATAAAAACAAGTTGAGCGACAATGAATTCAAACAATTGTGCGTTAGAAGGCCTACCCGTAAGGAAAATAATACAGGGCATAGTGTTGATCAACTCTATCAATCCCGTCTTCCAATTGATGGAACAAAATTAGAACATTTACTGTTTTTCTGCAGAAAAAATACAATACCAACCGTTTATCATCAATTTTACGAAAACTTACACACTACTGAGAGTATTAACTCTGATGATTCTGAGTAGATTTAGATAGTTGATATTATAGCAAAGATAGTTTTAGGTAGTAAGTTTATGTTCTGTAGTAATAATATAATAATAATGTATTATTATCAATCACTTAGCTCTTTTCACCTTTAAAATGACATATTATGTGGTTGTAGTTATATTGTGGTGCTGAAATGAGCTAAGTGCTAATTATCTAATTATCACTTAATGATACAACATTTTTTCAACTTTTTGTACTCAATCTCAAAATAAAGGGCCTTATTACGTCTGTACCAACTTTCATTACATTTAGTAAATAAACAACGTAGATACAATTAAAACGTTTGTTTTAACATAAACATGAAAACTTTATTGCCTTTTTTCTCTAAATAGTAAGTGTGTGGCTTAGCTCCTTTCTCCTCCAAGACGACGATATTTGACAATTGCAATAGATAGTCCTTTTTTTTCTCTTTCTAACCGTGCAAAAGTTTTATACCCTCACATACGATTTTTTTTGAGATATGGTCCTTCGAAAATGCCAAAATCGACTTTTTCGTAGAAGGTTGAAATTCGGATTAGGGGGTAATGAGACCCTCCTAATGACGTTTCCGTGGTCGGTTGTCCCTTAGCGTGCGTAATTTCGAAGATACGGCCGTTCCCACCTATCAAAAGTGGTGGGGGAAATTTTTTAAAACCCGTTTTTTCGTGTCCGGCGGGTTCGCTTTGGGGATTCGGAAAGAGAGGGGTCGATTTAGGAGAGAACAATTTTTTATACGAAACATTTTGGATTCGAAATGCCCGAATGGCAGGGTCGATTTTTCGTATATTTGTCTATTGTTATCCCACCCATGCGGAACGTGAGCTGGGTCTAGTACCCCAAAGCGACCCCGCCGGACACGAAAAAAGGGTTTTAAAAAATTTCCCCCACCACTTTTAATAGGTGGGAACGGCCGTATCTTCGAAATTACGCACGCTAAGGGACAACCGACCACGGAAACGTCATTAGGAGGGTCTCATTACCCCCTAATCCGAATTTCAACCTTCTACGAAAAAGTCGATTTTGGCATTTTCGAAGGACCATATCTCAAAAAAAATCTTATGTGAGGGTATAAAACTTTTGCACGGTTAGAAAGAGAAAAAAAAGGACTATCTACTGCAATTGTCAAATATGCAAGTTCCTATTTAAAAAAAAGGGCGATAACGTCACCGTAGAAAAATGACTGTCGCAAAAAAAATTCGATTCCTCTTAAAATATGCACCGTAATTTAAATCGCTATACCTGTCCGAGCGTTTTTCCAAAAAACAATTATTTCAGTAGATATTGAATTTGTTCCATACTTTTGTACCACACTGTATAACGCCTAATATAAGGTGGCATCAACCTAATTTTCAAAGTTTTGTGGAACTAGAAAGTCCATTTTACTTCTTTTCTCAATACTTTACCCGTGAGTTATTTTTAGAAATGATAGAAAAAACGAATTTGTATGCTGTTCAATTAGGTAAAAGATTTCATCCCATAGCCGTTGAAGAATTGAAAACATTTGTAGGTATACATGTAGCGATAGGAAATCTTCACTATCCTAGAATCAAATTATACTGGGAGCCAAAATTAGATGTTCCAATAATTGAAGGGCTGGGGGGGGGGGGGGATGAACCACTGTCTTTTCAAAACTGATATTTTTATATGTTCTGCTTTACAGAGAAGATAACAAGCCACAAAATTTTAAGTTTTGAGATGCACTGATAGATGTCGCTTTCATCGCATAAATTCTTTTTTACAGTTTGCTTAAATTGCGATATTTTTGGTACAAGAAGGTAATAAGCCACGGATATTTTCAAAATGGCGGCATCTAAAACGAACAGTGTTAAAAGAAAACTCGGTTTTGATGAAAATTCGTCAAGTGAGTAGTGTGACTATTTACAGTGATGATAGTGTAAACGATAAGGATTATGTTGGAGCAAAAAAGGCGTCTACAGAAAGCAGTGATAGCGAAATATCGGTAAGTAAATATCGTTTTGGCTTATTACATTTTTAACATAAAAACATTCCACTAAGTTTTAAGTAATAAAGTATTATTTTAAAAACTGTTTTATTATTTTTATGTAACCTTGTTAGATTTGTTTTTTTTATATTCTTCAAGTAAACTATAATCTAGACCTTTTGTTCAAGTTTTTATACTTTCTAAATTCAAAATAATGTTTGTAAAATCAATATAAGACACTACTAATTTCTGGCGGGCTTATTATCTTTTTCCGGTAAAATTTTGTTATTTAATTTTTGCAGACTACTGAAAATGGTGAGGATGGCAATATTTCAAAGGGTAAGATGGATTCTCCAGAAAAATCGACACCATCTCGTTGGGAAAAAGTAAATGTAGCTTCGAGAAAAATGAAAAAAAAAGAAGAAACATGGGTTATGCTTTCAAAACGTGTAAAGGAGAAGAAAAGCCTTGCAAAGAAATGGGAGTAGCTTGTAAATGCAAGAACAAGTACAGGTTAACTCTCGACGAAAAAGAAATAGAGGTATTTAACTAGTTTTGGAATCTTGGTTCGCGTGACCAACAAAATATGTATTTATTTGGTAGAATCCAAGCTATCCCGAAAAAGCTAAAATATCCGAAAAAAACTAAGAGAAATATTTCGGTCAGGAACATGAATTTTTTATACTGTGTCAAGATAAATGGAATTGATAAAAAAAAGTCTGTACAGACGAGTTTTTAGCGATTCACGGTCTTCAATACTCACGCAAGCATATTTACAACATTTGCCGGCAAATCTGCGATGTTAAATCAATCAGTACACCAGACGGAAGAGGCAAAAATAGAAACCGCAAAAATCGACTGCCTCAGCAGCAAATAGACTCTGTCCACAACCACATTAGGGCTATACCCAAATATACCAGCCATTACAGTAGACACGACAATCCAAATCGCGTTTATATTGGCCACTATATGTCCATTTCCTCTTTGTACGTATCTTGGTGTCAAGAAAAACATATAAATCCTGTTAAAGAAGACAGATGCCGTCGAATTTTTTGTACAGAATATATCATCGGCTTTAAATTGCCAAAAACAGATACTTGTCAAACTTGTGATGCCTACTCGTATAAGATATCCTTGGAGTCAAATCAAGACAATGGAGATGCTTGTCGGGAAATCAAAGTTAAACTGGAGCTACACCAAAGGCGCGCTGAAGTTATGCAACAAAGTCTAAAATCAGAATAAGCGAGATACAAAAATAGTCATTTCGTTTGATTTACAACAGGCACTGCCAATACCTAACTTAACCGCCGGAAAAGCTTGTTATTTAAGAAAAGCCTGGTTTTATAACCTTGGTATACATCACTGCAATACTGACAAAGGGTATATACAGTGAGCACGTAAAGGTTGGAACAAATTCGATAAAATCTTTATTGGGCAAGTAAGAAAATAATGCTCGGACACGTCGATTTTATTTTTTTGGTGCGCATTTTTTTGTATACGTATATTTTTTATTGCGTCATCCCTGCTCGAGTTATGACGTCATCATCAGTTTTTTTAAATGGCAACACCCTCTTTTGATAATACCATTTGAAAGAGCACATTTTTATGGGTATAGACGCCAAATTTTGTGGTATGTTACATAACAATATTTTCGAAAAAAAGTTTTAGAATTCATAACAATGTAATGAAATAACAATAGAATAAATAATAAATACAACTAAAACCCAATAAATTGAATTTTCAAATTGCATGTCATTCACCTCTTGACAATATCCATCTATTGGCGAAAACGGTGTTTAGATAATGACGCCCAATCCGTGAATAATATAGTGGCGCGCCTTCTTGTTGGTACCATATTGGTTCATCCGGCATTTGGGGATTTTGATTATTTGGATATAGTGCTATAAGTGCAGGAATTATCTGTTGTTGTAGCAAATTCAAATATTTTTCAGCATTTAATGCGCCGCCAATAACAAATTGTGCAACAATTGTGGTACTAATTTCTCAAAAATATTGTTGTGTAACATACCGTAAACTTTGGCGTCCATAAGCAAAAAAATGTGCTCTTTTAAATGGTACTATCAAAAGAGGGTGTTGCCATTTAAAAAAACAGATGATGACGTCATAACTCGAAGAGGGGTGGCGTAATAAAAAATATACGCATACCAAAAAATGCGCATCAAAAAAATAAAATCGACGTGTCCGAGCATTATTTTCTTACTTGCCCAATAAAGATTTTATCGAATTTGTTCCAACCTTTACGTGCTCACTGTATGTTTACATGGACCGAAAACATAGCCAAACGTGGCAGCGACGAAATTTGTAGCATTGTTTTGAAGTTTGTCAATACCTACCTTCATTCAAAATTCAAAGATCTGCTGGTGTACACTGACAACTGCGAAAGTCAAAACAAAAAGTGGGCGTTAATGGGGTTATGGAGTCAATTTGTAAGAGAAAAAAGGTTTAACTCCATAGAGCACAGATTTCTATTAATCGAAAAACGAAAAAAATATGTGGCCCAAGTTTATCACCCAGACCAACGGTGCGACGTCATTAAAGTTGCGAACAGGAAAAATCCATTTCTTTGTACAAAAATGGAAAGAGAAGACTCTCTTTCTTTCGAACCTCTACTAAAAACAATCAACAAAAAGCAAGTAACTGAAACCAAAGAACCTGTAAATTTTAGTCAGCTTAAGTGTTTCAGATTTTAAGCTAATAATCCAAACATTATGTTTGTTAAGCATTTTTTAAATGAGGAATTTAAATCAGTTAACATTGGTAAGAGAGGAGTAAAGTCTGCAAGTCTTACATCGACCCAAGAACTCACAACAAAGTACGAAAATCCTATTATTATTGCTGAAAGTAAAATACAGCTATTGCCGTTCGTACCATTTATAGAGATTTTTATATCCAGCTTGGTGTTGCACTTGACCTAGAGTCTGTAGAAGACGAAATTGTTACTGAAAAAGAGGTTGAACACCTAGATTAATACACAAAATTTTGTCAATTTCTTGTTTAAAAAGGCACTAAGCCACACATTTTCAAAAGAATTTTTTTTTGCTTTTTCCTTTTAGTTTTTTAAGTTTGTATGTTACTTTTTAGTTTGGACATGCAATAAAGATATTTAAAAAGAAAGTTCAGGTCTTTTATTTAAATGTTCTGATTTGATGATTTAATTAAAACTTTTAAAACTCATCTCGACTTTTTAGTTTTGTGGCTTATAACTACTCATTTTCCCATAAGTCCTTCAATTGCACATGATATGCCCATGAATCGTTTCTGTCAATTGCGACAGAATTTGCATGTATTTGATGTTCAAAACCACGAAAATAAAAACAACGACCGTTTATGGAAGGCGAGGCCATTTTATGATGCTATTAGGAAAAAATTGTTAACAATACCCTTAGAAAATGATTTATGTATAGATGAACAGATTGTTTCTTTCAAGGGAAATGTAAACATATAATAATATATAGTTATGGGCAAATGTGTGGAACCAAGCAAATAACTCTGGAGTTTTTTAAGATATCGAAATGAAATTTGGTAGGTAGATATTAATTTTGGTTACAGCTTTGCTGGGCGATTTGCATGCGGCGAGCAAAATTGTCAGATTTATCTTTGGGTTTATGGCAACTCAACGCGCCATGCCAGGAGCCACGTTAACTCGCGACGAGTTTGAACTGGCAGGGCCGTCCTTGGCAAATGCGGGGCTCGGGGCAAGTATTCATGCCCCCCCCCCCCCATTATATTTTAAATTTATTAAAATTTGGTATAGCAACAAAATGTTTACTTTACTGAAGTTAATGCCTTTAGTCTTATTCATTATTACATTATCTTAATGTATGCAGTATGCGGCGCCCTAAAAATAAAAACGCGTGGCACTCAGCCTTGCCCCTGCTTAAGGACGACCCTGTGAACTGGCACGACAAATTTATTTCGCCATAAATATCACACTTTATTCGCCGAGCAAACGCGTCACTAAATTAATTTAACAGGCACTAGTTAAAATAATTCTGGTGACAGACGATATTATATGTATAATAATCAAAATAAAAAATAATATGAGTTGTAGTAACAAAGAATGTTTAACGGAATTTATCGAAGTTTATAGACAGCATACTGCAATATGGAAAATAAAAAGCTCAGAATATGTAAATAAAAATTTGAAGAAGTTAGGATACACCGCTTTGAGAGAAGTACTATACAAAAAATTTAATATGAATGCTACTGAAAAAGAAGTTAAGAAAAAAATTCAGTCCCTAAGGAGTACGTTCAGGAAGGAATTTAATAAGGTAGAGCAGTCAATAAGAAGTGGTCGGGGACATGATGAAATTTATACTCCCAATTTATGGTATTTCGATATGTTAATGTTCATAAAAGTCCAAGAACAGGCCACTCCCAGCACATCTAATCTGCCCTACCCAGTTCATCTGCAGTATCAGAAGAAGCTGTTGATATACAGGAATATGACGATGATGATGATGAACAACCAGAAGATAATAATAATTCAGAAAAATCGCAGGACGTAGAAGTTCAGGAATCAGAAAGCATACGTGGGAGTCTGGATAGTCAGGTAAAGAAGCAGGATTAATTTATATAAATATGTATTGATTTTATTTAAAAAGCGATAATAATACAAGCATAATATCAAGCCTTTCCCCTATTTAACATATTTCATCCTGCCAAAACACTGTTCCTTCTCCGATGAAATATTTCTATTTTCCTTTGCATCAAGTAACGCACTTTGTCTGTCCGTTATCTGCAGGGAACATAAGTGACCATCATTTTGCCGCCAATCTGCGTTTTCAGTAGTTCATGTGCTTGCTTATTTTCCGAATCAAACGTGACAGGACCTAGCTATTCATTTTTCTTCTTAATTAGATAGTTGTGTAAACAACAAGTAGCTAATACTACATACTGAATATGCAACGGCTTCATATTTACAGTAGTATGGAGCACGCGGAATCTTGCAGCGATCAAACCAAAAACATTTTCAACGACATTACGACCCCTTGATAGTCGGTAGTTGTAAATGCGGTTTTCATAGTTAAGATTGCTTTGAGCAAAATGTTTCAAAATATGTTTATGAAGGGCAAACGCTTCGTCGCCAATAAATATGAAATTGAGATTTCCTTTACATTCATCTGTTTTGAGCAACTTTAATTTTTCTTCTATCAGGTGTTGTTAAAGGTTGTATGTTGTAAAACTCCTCCGTCGGAAATTCTTCCATTTTTTCCTACATCCACAAATACAAATTCATAATTCGAGTTGACCAAAGCCATTAACGCAATGTTGTAGAAATGTTTGTAATTATAGTATGTACTCCAGCAAGAAGATGACTGAATTACAATAATTGCGTACGTACTTATCATGTCAGCTGCGTTGAAAAACATTGCACAACTTACAATGATGAGGAGCGTCAACCGCACAATTTTAAATGTAAAGTTTGTTGTAATAAGTGAGCTTATACTTTTCTATTTCTCAAATAAATCATTCTTTATTTATTTGATTGTTTTATTTTATTTTCAGACGTTAATAAAGTTACAAATAAACCTAGGGGGTAAAAACTTGCGTAATCAGGTGTACAAAATTTCATTTTTGAATACGAATTCACATGTATTCATATGTATTCGCCTGTATTCCCATGTATTCCGATGTATTCCGGTGTATTCACATGTATTCGACATGTTTTCTTCATATTCATAACTTCATAAGTGTCCTTGAGCGCGCCAACTAGCTAAAAAAGCGGCTTAAAGCTACGACTGTAGGGAACTCGGGGAATCCCTGACATATTTGCACATGCAAAACAAAGAATATCCAGTCACGCAGTCAGTCAGATGTTGTAATTCTGCAGGTTTAGAGTGGCCTCGGAATGTTTGACATGTGTTAAAAAAATTGCGGTGTGAGTGACGGTGAGAAAGCCGAGGAGCCGGTAAGTACCTACTACCTACTTGATTTTTTGTATTAAATACATATTGACAACTCGGTTAATAACTATTTCTCCCTTAATGAATAAGTAAGCCTGTATGCGGCTTAAGATGTAAATAAAAATGTAGAGGCTTGGGTTGTATCTGAGCCCTTATATACCTACATATGCAGAGTGGAAAACAGTGTGGAACATTGGCGCTACAGACGTAAATAATATCTAATAATACTAATCTTACAAAAAAAAGTTAGAACAACAGTTTCTTATCTAATTTATTTTTGCTGTTTTGCCAACTTTCAACTGATTTCCAGATGTAGATTTTCTCTAAATTTATCTCGTGTAAGCCTAGGCAAGCTTTACTTTAAGTACATTAATGAAAAGAGAAATACATTTGTCTACGGAATGACATCAAAGATGTTTAATATACCGAATAAGTTAATACGAGTTAATCTAATTCGATCTAATTGTAATAATTATTGATTTAGACAAACTGCGGTGACAAGCTGAAAAATGTCCAGAGCAGTACTACGACTCCACAAGCATCTTCTGATCTAGCTTCTGGCGTTTCTAATGACACTTATTTTTGGGCGAAATTAGAAGAAGGACTTGGTTGTAAATTTCCAAAATATAACGTGTGTCTATAAACTGTCGACATCTGTTGCTTTGGAAAAAAAATTACAAGTTTTAGATTAAATCATAGACAATGACATTTTGCAAACCTCGACATTTGGTTTTGTGTTCTGAATCTAATTACGAAATATGTTTCTGAAATCATAACCTACTGGGATGATGACAGTTTATAAACACCCGTTATTATTAAAAATGCAGGGTTATGAAACATCGGTAGCTTTAAAAAAATCAATCTAGATGATATCAAATACATGGAAGAATTTGCTAGAAATGATATGATATGAATTTACCTGAAAATGTTCAGTTAGAAGACTTTTATGGAATTTATGCACAACAAACTAAGAAGATGAAGTTTGTACCTGGTCATGTCAAACTTATATTTGATATGAAGGAATTTGTATTACGACAGTTTCGCAATTACTTCATTGAAAATATCTCTAATCCGAAGTCTAATCAGACAAATTACAAAACCAAACAGTTCGATACTTCAAGTGGACTTCAAACAAATTGTGGCGACAAATACATTACTTCGGGCCTCGCTTCGGGCTTAACCGACCAGAAAAAGATTTTACAATTAGTTAAGACATGGTCGCAGACGCATCTTTCTATTAGTCAGAGACACATATTTGACGCAAGGCAACTTTTAATAATTGTTTCAGGAGAATCAGCAAAAATAAAATGCCCCCTCTGTAAAAATCATGTAGTAATTAATATTGTCACTGCCCAATTAAAGCACGGACTGCGCTGGATCATTTCTAATTTTAGTAGGCACATAAAAAATGTCCATTTTAAAGAGAATCCATTAGAACAACTGGCTGAAGAAAAGAATGTTACGAGAAAGAGGAAGATAACTATTTTGGACCACGTAATCATTAAACCTCGCATTAAACCGCCACTAGAGAATACTCCCAAGGCGTCCCAATTTAGTGCTGAAGTAACTATTACATCTAACGTTGCTTCCGAAACTCGGTCTGACGATAGTGATCAGCCCACTGCTGACTCCTCGACTAAGGCTAAATCACTTCAACCTTAACCAGGAACATAACTGATCAACCAAGCAGTAGTAAAAATGAAAATACTGGTTTAGAGTGCACACAAGTAGAGCATTTCCAAAACGCGTCTCCAAAATTCAATAAAGATCGAGAGAAACGTCTATTTTCATTAGAAGTAACTTTCTCAGATGATGATGAACCTTTGGCGAAATATACTGCACAAAAAAACCTTTTGGGGGAAGCAGAGGATGTACTGGATTAGGGGCAGTGCAGTACAGGCCAAATAAGAATGTCCCAAAAGTTTTAAAAACCCAAACAAAATGGAAGACACAAAATTATTCCCGTTTAAGCAGGCAGGCACGAAGATTAGAAAACGCATCTTATGGCTGTCAAATGCTGGATTCATTTTTTCCTGTTCTGACTAAAATGGATACATTATTACAAGAAAATCAATTGTTGCGGAAAAATTTGTTCAACTTCTTACATAATAAAGAAAAAGACTCAAATGATAAATTGAACCATGTATCGTCCTTCTTCAAAGACCTTTTGTATTCTGTTGATAAGAAATCACATTCAGCGGGTAAAAAAGGAAACCGCTACACGCAATCTATAAAACTGTTTTCCACATATCTTTATATCATCGGGGGAAGATTAACATACAATACACTTTGCAAAAATTTAACGCTACTTTCAGTTGCAACCATTTTAAACTATATAAAAGAAAATGGAAACTATGCAAAGGAAGGAGAATTGAGATTTAAAGAACTGCATGATTTTCTGACACCAAATAATCTGTCCAGATACGTGTAGATGAGCGAGGATGCTACGGGAATTATAAATCGTATACAATATGACAGCAACACAGATCAGTTAGTTGGTTTCGTGCTACTATTATCTGATAACGGCCTCCCGAATATTCAGAAATTTCCAGCTACAACCGCTAGTACAATTGAGAAATATTTTGATTCTGAACGAGCATCCTCACTTGCGTATATCATCATGATACAACCTCTTATGGAGCATGCTCCATCCTTTTGTCTGTGTATATATGGCACAGATGACTGATTTACAGCTTTAAATGTTGCAAGACGGTGCGATTATATACATAAAGAAGCTAAGAAATATGATATACATATCGTTGGTATGTCTGCAGATGGTGATACAAGATTATTAAAGACAATGCGTTACCATATAAACTTGTCAGTGACCACAACTTGTTGCTTCTCTAATTGGCATTGGTTTATTACAGAGTAGATAAGCTATGTCACTTCTAGACCAGGAAGTGACGTCATAGCTCTGGCGACGTGTGCGTGTGTTTAGACGGCGCCATTTTGTAAAAGTGGAGGGGATGTGCTGTTGCGCATGTGACTGGAGGCGTGGCGCTAGGATGTGGCGCATGCGCTGGGGGCGTGGCGATAGAATCTGGCGCATGCGGCCGGCGGCTTGCATCATGGAAAGCCATCAACTTATGAAATTAGAAAACTACCAACTCCTCAGATTAAAAAGTCTTCTCAGTGTGGAAAGAAAACTTTGACAACGAAGAAGACTAAAGAAGATTGGTATTGCGGCGCATGCGGTGAGAGCTACAATGATGATGTAGTAAATAAAACTGGTGCTGAATGGATCCAATGCAACCTCTGTGTAATTTGGTACCACTGTCGGTGCCAAAATACCACCGACAAGCTACATTTCATTTGTGATGGATGTATGGATACCGATTCAGACGACGGAAAATACTCACGAACTTACCAACACGGTATCACGGAGTGACCGGAGTTACCAGTGGTTATAAGCACTATACCTTTTGTATTTTTTTATAAAATTTTACTAACAATAAAATTATAACCTACAATGAAATGTGTATATCAATATGTAACGTTTCAAAATATGTAGGGTAAATTGCAAATTTTCAAAATAATCAGTACCTTAATAGCATAAAACCGAGTTTACCCTACACGTGGAATAATAAAATTTATGCAGGCAAAGAAAGAGATGGCAGTGCTTCGGTCGCAACAAATGTTGTGATCAGTTTGTCGAAAGATCAATTGAATTCAGGACGTACTATTGTGGGAGATAATTATTATACGAGCTTGGAACTAGTAAATATTCTCCTTGACAAGAAAACCCACTACGTGGGGACTTTGCCACAAAACCGTAAAGGAAATCCTACTGAAGTTACTAAACAAAAAAAAAATTGAAAAAAGGAGAAATATTTGGCCTTTAAAATGAGCGCGGTGTCTGTATCCTAAAATGGCGCGATAAAAGAGATGCCCTTATGCTATCAAGCAAACATACCACGGAGTCTGTTGAAGTAGAAAGACGCACAGGTGTTGTAAATAAACCGAAAGCTGTAATCGAATACAACCAAGGTAAATCATCAATTAATTTGTCGGACCAAATGTCGGGCAACGGTTCAGCTCTAAGAAAATCAGTTAAGATGGTATAAAAAGCTTGGTATCGAATTTATTTTGGGGACAACAGTAGTAAACGCCTGGGTTATTTATAACCAACTCTCTAACCAGAAGATAAAAATGTCCAAATTCAGAGAAGAACTGATAAGAGCACTATTTGCAGAAACTGACAATAAAGAAGGATTTCCTGAGCGACAGGTGGAAACACCGACAAGAAGATCACTTGCAGGTCATAAAACGAGAAGGAATTGCTGTCAAAACAAGAAAATATTGTAAAGGATGTTACAACAACAAGGTCAAGAATAAGAGTTCAAAAAACTTAGTAAAGAAAGTGAACACCTATTGTGCAGATTGCGAAAATGAATGAATTTATATGGACACACGGAGCGGAGCTTGGGGGATGTGAATTCATACATAGCAATTGTAGCCTGCAATTTAATCCACACGAATGGTGGCCTCACGCAGCTGTCCCCTCAACTGAATTACTACGTTGATCATAGTACTGAAATTTTGTGCCTGACGAATACACTCGCCTACGATTTTAATATCTGTCACATTCGGCGTTGGTTCACATACCATCCGAACGGAACACCTGCATGTCGATGATGGCTATGCAACAAGGGTATCAGATCCCTCAAACGTGTTAATGCACGTCGTATTAGCCAAGATAAAAGGTGTAAACAGATGAACTTGAGAGTTAAAGATGTATGTTTGGAGGGAAATAAAACCAATCGTCGGAGAACAAATTATTATTGTATAAACAGTCATCAAACTTATATGGACACACAGAGCAGTACTTTGAGAATGAGAATTCGCACATAGCAATTGTAGCCTGCGATTTAATCCACGCGAATGGTGGCCTCGCGCAGCTGTCCCGTCAACTAAATTACTACGTTGATCGTAGTACTGAAATTGTGTGCCTGACGAATATACTCGTTTACGATTGTAATATCTGTCGCAATCGACTTTGGTTCAAACAGAACACCGACATGTCGATGATAGCTATGCAACAAGGGGGTATCAGATCCCGCTAACGTGTTCATGCATGCCATGTTAGCCAAGATAAAGGGGGTAAACAGATGAACTTGAAAGTTAAAGATGTGTGTTTGGAAGGAAATTAAACAAATCCTTGGAGAACAAATTATTATTTTATAAACAGTCATCAAACTTATGTGGACTTATGGAGCAGAGCTTTGGTGATGTGTGAGTAAAACTAATTTAAATATAATCCAAAGCTAATCAACAGTACTAGGTATAATTAGAAATGCACCTTGGTAGTCACTAATCAAACTCTATACGTATGTCAAGGATGTTATTAGGGAACGAACCACCATGAAAAATTGGAAAGTCACTGCAACATCCACTACTAGAAGCATGCAACGACATACATCTGAAAAGATGCTGGTCAACTGACCTAATAAATAGTTGAAGAGGACACTTCAGTGAAAAGGACCTCATCAGATCCTAATTAGTACTGTATTTTTTTTTTTAGTTTATTTATAACTTTACAATCTGTCACGTGGTAACATTCAGTAAATATTTTGACAAAAGATAGGACATGAAGAAAGTTTTCCAACAAAAATTTCCTTATATTAACAGTCAGGATACTTTATCATTACACTTTGCCTTGTACAAAACAGTTTGGTAGGTCCATCAGTTTGAATCTTTTGAGCCTTGGCTCTTCCGTCGTCATCAGAGTCTAGTAGACACTCCACTAATGAGTTTAGATGAGCAGCAGGCCAATTGCGGTAGCGAATACTGCACTTTTACATTTCTTCATTTACTGTTGAAATACCTAGGTCCTGTCGTATTACTTCATTCGGTACGAACCATAGGGCATTTACTAAAATCGCAACACTTTTGATTGGAATTGTTTGATGATGTTTATATTTGATTGCTTGCTGTACTCCATAGTTGTATTCCGTAAGACCAAATAGGCCTAATAATCGTTTTGTATAGTAGTATTTTACTCTCAGTAGACAACCTACTGTGAATTACGTGCTAGGAGCCAGTTCATTTTCCGAAACTTCAAACCCAGCTGTTTTCTTTTTGTGAAAGTACTGTAGTTAACACTGAAGTTATAACATTAGGCCATAGAATTGTAATTCTGATTAGGTACTAATAAACCTGTAAATAACAAAAAATGACACGGGTCTTTAAAAAAATCATCTTAGCAGAATAAACACACACATCCCGGTTACGTTAGTAAATTAGCATATTCAGATAAGGGTTAAAAACCAATTGATTGTTCAATAACAAGCCTTCTTTACAAGACTCTACCAGTTTCAGTAGATTTGAGTAATTCTTCTTCCAGCACTAAACAACTGCACTTACTTCAAACACAAGTCACTAAACCGCATATTTTCAAGCGCACGGTATATTAAACGGGTACAATTCAATCAATGTTCGAACTCAAGGTGAGTTTTCAAATTGGTACGTTCAAACTTAAACCAGGTACCGTCATCTGAGTATATATGAAACGCCAAGGGTTATATGAAACTCGAGGTATGTAGTTATTTTGAATTTGCCGCTCTAGTGAGTTTCATTTCAGTGTTGGCAAAACAAATTCTTGGCTTAGGTGTCAAACATTCTTTTGGTCACGTGTCCGTAACAGTTTGCTGCGAAACGTGAATGTAAGCATTTTTAATAAATAATTTAATTTAGTTATAAGTTGAAGGTTTTTGAAAACCTCATATAGTCTCGTCTGTATCTCAAAAACTAGCTAATCCACGTAGTTAGTTCTCTGAGAAAAATATTTGTACATAACCTTAACAAACCTTTCCATAATTTGTTTTAATTGAAAATATTATACATGCCCGGAAAAATTTACAAAACTAATAAGTCTTATTTCTTAAGGGTTATATGAAACGCAATATGCCGCGTAAACACGTGCATAAGCCTGGGACGGCATATCGTAGAAACTACCCACTTCAAAATATTGAACGAGCTTTAGAAGCTGTAATTGTGGGGGGACATTCGTTGGGGCAAGCTGCCGACCGATGGGGAATTCCCAAAGCAACTCTATGGAGAAAATACCGAGGACGGACGTCGGACAAGTTAGGGAAACCTCCTGCACTGAGCGTATTGGAGGAGAAAAATATTGTTCATGCACTCACAACAGCTGCACAATTTGGTTATCCGCTTAATCGAGACGAACTAAAAAAACTTATCAAACAATATCTTACTCGAAAAGGTGCTACAATAAAGTGCTTTAAAAACAATTTACCAGGGGACGAGTGGTATAAAAACTTCGAAAACCGTAATCCTGAGTTAACACGTCGTAATTGTGAGAACATGAAGAGAGTCAAGGCTCAGCTTTCCGAAGAAGTTATTTCAAATTATTTTTCCGAATTAGAAATTACCCTTGTTAATGTTCCGGCAGAGAATATTCTCAACTATGATGAAACAAACATATCCGATGACCCTGGACGCACAAGGGTGTTTGTGAAAAAAGGATCAAAACATGCATCACATATAATGGATTCATCGAAGTGTTCCAACTCTGTTATGTTTGCAGCGCGTGCAGATGGATCCTTGTTACCGCCGTATATTATATACAGTGAGCACGTAAAGGTTGGAATAAATTCGATAAAATCTTTATTGGGCAAGTAAGAAAATAATGCTCGGACACGTCGATTTTCTTTTTTAGATGCGCATTTTTTAGTATACGTATATTTTTTATTACGTCATCCCTGTTCGAGTTATGACGTCATCATCAGTTTTTTTAAATAGCAACACCCTCTTTTGATAATACCATTTAAAAGAGCACATGTTTCTGCGTATAGACGCCAAATTTTGTGGTATGTTACATAACAATATTTTCGAAAAAAAAAACGTTTTAGAATTCATAACAATGTAATGAATTAACAATCGAAGAAATAATAAATGCAACTAAAACCCATTAAATTAAACGTTGAAATTGCATATCATTCACCTCTTGACAATATCCATCTATTGGCGATTCAGATAATCACGCACAATCTGTGAATGATGTGGTGACGCGCCATCTTGTTGGTACCATATTGATTCGTCCGGCATTTGGGGATTTTGATTATTTCGATATAGTGCTACAAGCGCGGGAATTATCTGTTGTTGTAAAAAATTCAAATGTTTTTCAGCATTTAATGCGCCGTCAATAAAAAATGGTGCAACAATTGTGGTACTAATTTCTCGAAAATATTGTTATGTGACATACCATAAAATTTGGTGTCTATACGCAGAAAAATGCGATCTTTTAAATGGTACTATCAAAAGAGGGTCTTGCCATTTAAAAAAACTGATGATGACGTCATAACTCGAACAGAGATGACGTAATAAAAAATATACGTATACTAAAAAATGCGCACCTAAGAAAGAAAATCGACGTGTCCGAGGATTATTTTCTTACTTGCCCAATAAATATTTTATCGAATTTATTCCAACCTTTACGTGCTCACTGTATAAAGCAAAAAATATTTACCCTGAATGGATTCAAAATGGACCGCCTGGTGCCAGGTACAATAGATCAAAAAGTGGATGGTTTGACTCTGTCCTATTCGAAGATTGGTTCAATACCATAGCTTTGCCGGCTCTCAGAAGAAAAACTGGCACAAAAATTGTTATCGGTGATAATTTAAGTAGTCACCTTTCCATAAATATTCTTCGGTTATGTGAAGAAAATGATATTTCGTTCGTTTTTTTCCCAACTAACAGCACACATGTATGTCAACCACTAGATGTTGCTGTATTTGGACCGCTCAAAAAGTCCTGGAGAAAAATTTTAACAGAGTGGAAATCCAAAAACAGGGGTGTAATTCCCAAGACAGAATTTCCTTCTTTAATCCACAAATTACTACGGTCAATGGAACCCACAATGTCACAAAATATCAAATCTGGATTTGAAAGTTGTGGAATAATTCCTCTGGAGCCTGATAAAGTGAAACGTAAGCTCATTGGTCATCTTCACACCACTGATAACCAAATACAAAATAATGCGTTATCAGAAACATTTGAACATATTATGAGTGAGAAAACTACAATAAATGAATACAGACGGCCAATTAGAACTAAGAAAGTCACCATTGCCGCGGGAAAATTCTATGGCCCGTATTCTGATCTCATATTTAAATTTAACGTCATGTTTAATTACCATGGCAACATCGTGTATCTCTCTTATACACATATAAAATTATATAAAGCTATATCGTTTTATGTTTACGCTAAACACGACTTTAGTTAGAGACAACTTTAAACATAAGATCAGCATACGGCCCAATTAGTTTAAGTGATTTGTCAACTGCCGGAGCCTCCCATCGAAACATGAATTATTTAGATGAGACTGGTGAAAGTGTGAAAAATTTACCTGATGTTGATAATTTTATTGATAATGAGACAGACAATAGTGAAAAAGAAGGAACCGATGATTCACAAGAGGAAACTGGTGATAATTGTGAAAATCAAAGTGATTTAGAAGTTGAATCTTGCAAAAAAACAAAGACTGAGACTGTAAAAAAACCTGTGACCAGTTGTGATGTTTTGAGGAAGAATATGTTTGTTGTTGTAGGATTAGTTTATAATAAGAATTCTAAAAAAGAATGCATCAAAAAATTTCTTGGAAGGATTATTTCTCTTAATAAAAATATCACTGTGAGTTTCCTAAGAAACTAAAGAGGAAAAAAGAATATGTTTATTTTTCCCGTTGTAACTGACATTTTACAAGTTCAGTTCAGTGAAATCAAATACATGATATCAGAACCTATAGTTTGCAAAGAGGAATTTGTACATTCAACGGTGATATTCTAGAAGTGTTTTTTTTTTATTGTATGTAGGGTAACAGGGGGGAATTAGAGATTGGGGAAATAAGAGACGAAAATCATAACTTGGCAACGAATGAAATCGTGAGATTTATGACGAAGTAACTACGTCAGTTACAGTGTATTTGACATATTAGGTTGGTACAACAAAGTAGGCAAAGTGTTTCAGAGAAGTTCAAAACGTATTTCTGAAAGTGTATTTTTGCACTACTAGTGTAAAGTTGGTACTGCATGTCAACAACATGTGATTTTATTGAAATCGTACGTAACCTAATATTTTCGGTAAGTCTATTAAACTGATGATATTTGAACCTATTTAACCCCCCCTAGCGCATATTCTGTCCCTCATTCATTTTGATAATATTTGTGAGTTTCTTATTTCCCCAGATTAAAGATATGTCGGGGAAATAATAGATTTTCACTTTGTTGTAGATTAATGGTCAAACATGCCAAGAACATATAAAAAAAGGGGGCTGCGTTGCAACTACGATCTTGACAGGATGGAAGAAGCTATCCGTGCAGTTCGGCAAGGGCTATCCTTAAAAGCAGCTGCTGAAAGGTATAATGTGCCACCACTACAAAGATTATGTCCCTGGAGGAAGTTTGAATATTTCGTGTGGTCGAAAAACCGAATTACCTAAACAAGATGAAGATACATTGGCAGAATTTCTGCGAGTAGCTGGTGCTACTGGATTCGGTTTCACGAAAGAAGAAACCCTTCAGTTAGTGAAAGAATACGTGGAAGATAAGCAAATTTTGACAAGATGGGCTAATAGTTAATACACCAGGGGATGATTGGTTTTCTGGTTTCATGAACCGTCACAAGAATCTGTCATGTAGAAAAGGAGAATTACTTTCCAATCAACGGGTTAGGGGAGCTGATCCATTCACTATTTATGATTGGTTTAAAAAAGTGGGTGAACTATACAAGAAAGAGCGCATTAATAATGAAAGTGCAAGCCTCATTTATAATTGTGATGAAAGTGATCGCACAAAAGGGTACACGACGGGTATCAAAGAACATTGGGGGTTCCGGAAAAAAAACAACCACTATTTTGGCATGTGGTTCTGCAGATGGTTCAAAGCTGCCACCCTTTATTATTTTTAATGGGAAATATCTTTGGAGTTCCTGGATACCAGAGAATGATTATCCTGGTACAGGATATGCTGCACAACAAAAGGGGTGGATGGAAGGGGAGTTGTTTTTAAAATGGTTTGAAGTTGTATTCCTAAACCACATCCCCTCAAAGGAAGTTAGAAAAGGGAAAAAGGTGATTCTTTTACGATGGAGCGGCTGTTCATTTGAATTATAAGTTGCTCGAATCTGCAGTCCAAAATGACGTAGTTCTTATAAAGTTGCCGGCAAATCAGTCTCATTACCTTCAACCACTGGATAAAACAGTATTCAAGCTATTAAAAGTGTTTTGAAATAAGTTAATGCTGAAATATAACAGGGATAATCCGGGATTGCTTCTACCAAACTCTGAGTTTTCGAGACAGATAAAGATGCTATGGGAAAATGCATTCAAGGCAGAGTACTTGATTTCTGGATTTCGCTCAACGGGACTATATCCCTTAGATGCAGAAAAATTTCCGGAAATTGCTTATGATCCACACAAATTGGCGTTATTTAAAAGAAAATCTAAATCCTCCGAAATAATTTCACAAACAAATACTTCCGACACATTACCTTTAGTAAGTAATATTGCACCTACAGGAGCTCCAACTTCTAGTACTGTAGAAGTTGCTTCTGATGAAGAAGCCGTTTCGGGGATTCTTAGATCATCATTACCTGAGTCACTTCCATCTGTGTCAAACACTCCATCTACATCAACATGCTCAACCCCACTTCCAGGTACTAGTTTGAAAAGTTGCTCTTTTGAAGAATATATGTATAAGACAAAAACTGCACGACAATATAGTAAAAAAAGGAACAACAAGCAATTGCAGTACTCCAAGAAGAAGGTTGTCGGATGTTGGAGCTATCCTAACATCTAAAGAGGCAATGAATAAACTTAAGAACAAAGAGGAACAGAAAAAAGGCAAAAAGATAAAGAAAACTAAGAACGTAAGCAACAAATTGGATAGTAACAAGAAACAAATCCCCAAGAAAAAAACCAAACTATTAAACGCAAACTCAACCTCATCGGATGAAGATAGTGTATCATACATGGAAGAGAGCGATGATGAGCACTACCATGAGGAATATGACATTGAAACAAATGATACTCCTGAACCCATTAACCTAGAGCCGGAGTCTTATTATGCTGTATTCTATGAAGAAGCTTGGTTTATTGGTCGTATTATAAACACCGACGACATAAATAGTCGAGTTAAATTTTTAAAGCATAATCTTGGTGTTTATGAATGGGGTGCTCGAGAAGACATTGCAACGGTAAACAATGAGTTCATTTTCTATGGACCTATTCAGTTAATTGGTTGCGGAAAATATACAATTAAAAGAGATACTCTCATGAAAATAAACAAACAATACAAACTTTTAAAACAACAAATAAAAAGTGTTAGTACAAAAGATTAAATCTACGTATTTTGTTTTGTACATGTTTAGTAGATAGGTATTAAGATTTAGAAAAAATTAGTTTTTGTTAAAATTTTGAGAAATTTACGAATTTTTATGTTCCTGTACTGATTTTTGTTATTATTAGATTAATAAAGCTTTGTATTTAAATTCTGTTGCCTTATGTTTTTGAATTTCTCATTGACTTTACAGGTTTTTAAATTTAAATGTCTCCCATTTCTGACCTAATTAAGTTACAGCGGTCAGATTTGGACAGTTATTTCACATTGTGTTTAAGTTTCTCTTATTACCCCAGACTTGTTGTAAGTGCTATCAAAGGAAAGTTATGCACTTGGTCTATTATTACCCCATTGGTGTAATAAGAGACGAAAAATTTCAAAAAAATAATATCCTAGATATATTACTTATTATTTTGGAAAAAAGCAAATATCATTTAAACATGAAATACCTTCAATATAACACACATTTTGTGTTAGTTTGAAAAACATATCATTAATAAGTTGTGAGATATTTAATATGCCTGTCTCTTATTAACCCATTCGTCTCTTATTCCCCCCTGTTACCCTAACTAGGTTTGGTAAGGTAGATGCTATTTTTCACTAAAAGAGTATTAGAAAGTTTTTTTTTAGTATTAGAAATAATTATAATAGTTAACTTGTTCCTATTTTTATTTCATTAAAGTTCTGTTATTTCAAATTTCTTGTAAAAATCTAATGTGAAACAATAAACCCATTCTCTTGAAATCCCACGATTTGTTTAATTTTTGATAAAGGTACCTAAATTTTTTTTTGTGATATTTTTAAAAACATACTTGTTTCATATAACCCATTACAAAGTACAATATGAATCGTTTTTAACGTTGTATAAGGATATAAGGCAAAACCAATTTTGTTTCATATAACCCATACCTCATGGGTTATATGAAACGCCAAAAATCAAAAAAATTTCAAAAACGACAAGTCAAAAAATAACCAAATGTGTATAAAAAACTACCTCGATATATCGCCTAAATGACCACATGAAATTATATAAGCTTTGTTATTTCAGAACAGTAATAATTAACAAAATGTCAAAAAATCGTTTGTATACTCAGATGACGGTACCGGAAGCATCAAGTACGAGCAAAGGGTTTAATACAGTTTAGTAAATCGTTTGAATTTAAGGTTAATCCTGAAATAACATTCACTCACATTCGAAGTGGTGAAATGTTTTTTATAATCACGTACGACTCGAACACGTACATACAATGGTTTCTTATGTTTCGGAGGTTTTTGTTCCCAGTGCAGCGAATGGAGGAATTTAGAATACATAGATTATGAACTATTTAGAACAAAATCTATTCCATAAAATACATAACAAAACTAGCATTATTGTCTTTTTTCCTTGTACCTACATTGATTTGTAGTTATAGAACTGTGCACTCTAGATGTGCGTAACCATTTGGTAAGAGAAAATTGTTTTCAAAAAATCTATCTTTGTCTTTCATTAAAAAAGAATCACAAAAATTGTAGCATTTTGTGCGCAATTCTTAAAGCGGATCACCTTGAAATAACAATAGAAAATAGTGAATTCAACCTTGAAAACAATGTCAAGGGTGTAAGTGTAAACTGACCTTTCCCTTGAAAAGCAGATATTAGAAAGTGCTGTGAGAACTTATTTATTCCCTTCTAACGTAAAATACATGTTGAGGACTACTCATAGGTAAACAATATTTTTTTGCTGAAAGAAGCATTGGTGAAGTTAACATCACACTTTGACAAAAATACAGGAATAAACATATATTTAAAAGCAGTAATGTATATTAGGACAGCAACATTAATTATTGGCAAAATTATTAGTTTTGAAACGATAAAATTTGAACCATAGCGCAAAGGCTATTCACGTGATTAAGAAGATATGAAGACTTGTTTTAGTAAGTAATCATTAACAAGAAATAGGGCTTCAATCAGACAATTTATCTTCTAAAATGAATATTATAGGCATACAACCGCATAGAAATAAAAATGAATAAAAATTAATAAAAGCAAATCCTTCAATGTACTGATGATACCTAGATGAAAAAGATGACCAACGACCTAAAAACAATAGTTACAAACTGAACCACTGGAGCGATGACAATAAATTCAACACATTTTGATGAACAGCTGAACACTTTGTTATAAGGCCTTCTTTGCACTGTTTTTACTACACTTCGTATTTTTAAGGTCACTTGTTATTTTTGATTTGAAATGCACTTCTTGATTCATGATTAAAATGCCATTTTAACTTCTAAGATTATTTCTGTGCTGTTTTATTATCAGTTTAGATGCATTTTTGAATTTATGCTTAATGTTTTAATAACTTGCCGTAGAACTTTAAATTATATATAAACTTTAAACAATTTTATAAACATTCCAGTTTTTGACGGAGAAAATTCTATAACGCCCATTGCAAGAATCATTTTCAAGGCACAACCTTTATAAGATCCAGAATAATAAAATTCACTGGTAATAAAATAACGCCACGATCGTGGCTCAGTTGGTTCAGTGTACATCTGACCCTAAGATTCAGACTGGCCCAGATTTGATTCTGGAGAAGAAGTGTAAGCACTTCTGTGGTTCTGGGCCCACGTATAGCTGTAAGTCCCCTATGTCAGTAAGGTACTTGACATGCACACCACAGACATATGGAGAGAAAAGCAGCAGCACCCTGTAAAGGGTATGCCATTTCCAGGAGAAGAAGGTGCTAAGATGCTTGTAGAAGACCAGATATGGACGTACTCTTGATAAATACAAGTTCGTTCCTGTTTAATGAATGTACACCAATTTCAGATCCGATAGATTTCTTGGTGACGTTGACCAGTTGACAGATGAAACAAATACTATGTGAATTTCCACATCATTCTACGTAATTTTAGCTGGGAGTTCCACTGTTGGTATTTCTGAAACCAATAGAAAAGTATTATTAATTAAATGAATAACTCTAAACGCTTTTTTAATATAGTACTTTAATACTATAGCTCTCTCTATTCCCATAGAGAACGTTTGGGAGTGTTTGACGAGGGAATTGGCAAAAAAATATATAACTACAAAGGTTCAATTAATAGAGCCAATTATCCCCCATTGGAACCATAACGAAAATCCAAAACAAATTGCTGTATTGACAGTATGCCAAGAAGGATTGCTGCACTAATTGCAGCGAGAGGTGGCTTAACCAAATACTAATTTTCTGTTTTTTTTATGTGTATTTTTTCTAATTTTACCATATTTTTTTGTTATAAATATTTTAAAACACAATAATTGTTTATTATAAGCATTTACGGTATGATTACGTTAATAATACAGTCTGTCCCAAATTCAATCCCCACCATTAGGATCTCGGAAACTATAAAAGCTACAAAGTTGGTTACATAGGGAAAGTTTTAGGAATTTTAAATGCTCATTTCATATCCGTTGAGAAATCACAGCTAACTTTGATCGTTTTCGAGATATCTTGAAAAAACCGAAATTTGGAATTTTCTGTTTTCCAAAATATCTCGGAAAGTATTAAGTTATTAGTTTCAAGACTTGTACATTGTGAAGGCACTTTTTTACGGAGAATCGGGTGGTATCATTTGTTTATATTTATGACGCTTTGTTTCTATTCTATGAACAACTACTTTTGATTTTCATATGGACGCCATATTGAATTTTGTCGTAACTAAACTCAGCTCTTTTTTCTCTTTTCAATGATGTGTCACATGTACGGTTTTTTTGAAGAAGAGCGGGAATAAAATACATTTTTTCTTTATTCACGTAGTAGGCTATGATAAAAAAATGTATTTTATTCCCGCTCTTCTTCAAAAACCCCGTAAGTGTAACACATCGTTGAAAAGAGAAAAAGGAGCTGACTTTAGTTACGACAAAATTCAATTTGGCGTCCATATGAAAATCAAAAGTAGTTGTTCATAAAATAGAAACAAAGCGTTGCATCGTAACTAAACTCAGCTCTTTTTGCTCTTTTCAACGATGACTCACACGCACGGAGTTTTTGAAGCAGAGCAGGAATAAAATACATTTTTTTTATCATAGCCTACTACGCGAATAAAGAAAAAATGTATTTTATTCCCGCTCTTCTTCAAAAAAACCGTACATGTGACACATCATTGAAAAGAGAAAAAAGAGCTGAGTTTAGTTACGACAAAATTCAATATGGCGTCCATATGAAAATCAAAAGTAGTTGTTCATAGAATTGAAACCAAGCGTCATAAATATAAACAAATGGTACCACCCGATTCTCCATAAAAAAGTGCCTTTACAATGTACAAGTCTTGAAACTAATAACTTAATACTTTCCGAGATATTTTGGAAAAAAGAAAACTCCAAATTTCGGTTTTTCCAAGATATCTCGAAAACGGTCAAAGTTGGCTGTGATTTCTCAACGGATATGAAATGAGCATTAAAATTCCTAAAACTTTCCCCATTTAACCAACTTTGTAGCTTTTATAGTTTCCGAGATCCTAATGGTGGGGATTGAATTTGGGACACACTGTATAATAATAATGGTTAAATAAACAAAGAACTTAGATTTAGTGAGTGAGTCTAATAATTTGGCCAGGGACTGTATATTCAAAAAGGCTGCGTAGATACAATGAATGCATGAAATATAAAGAAAAAAATAGACAATATAACCAAAATAGAATATATTTCTACAGAAATCTGCGTACTCAAGCTACAAACTATGAAGAAGGAATTCCTGCAATTAAAGATGTTACAAAGTTTTGGTTAGAAATATGGGAGCAATTAAAGGAACATAGACAATAAGTCTGCCTGGATAACATAAGAAAAAGAAAGATCCACAAACATTAACAACATGGAAGAAATGGTTATAACTACAGCGGATGTAAAAAGTGCAATTGGAAAGACAAACAGCTGGAAAGCCCCAGGAATGGACAATATTCATAACTTCCGGTTTAAAATGTTTTCAAGTACACACAAAATTTTAGCAAGCTGTTTTAATACAATGCTTAGCAATAATGAAACTATTCCGCCTTTTCTCACCAATGGTAAAACTTTAAGGGTGTAAGGGGTCCACTAACACCTAAGGATCCAAATGTCAACTCCACCTGCAAGAAGTAGAATAAAACTACCCGGTGCATTCTGCTAGACAACGAAGAGGGCTCTGGCAACCCAGCATCGGGAGGTATAACCTGATACTAGTTGTGCCGAGGTAACTGGGCTAATCACCCGCACTAAGTATACAGATTCAGAGAAGCAAAGCGAGCCTCGGAACTGAATGGTCCCACCGAAGACGACTAGCGAGAACAAGGTTAAGAATTGGGTCATGGACTATAACTTCCCTCACAACTACTCGGCCTATCCGAAATGAAGAAGAAAGGTAATGGAATAAAGAAAATGAATAAAGGATATATTATGAGATATTCAGACACACCCATAGGGAACAGAGCAAAGATTAAATTTTGACAAGAAAACATAGATCATTTTGAATGTCCGAAAACGGAAGACCATCAGAACGTTAATAAACAATTCATATTTTATGGTCCTGTGAATCTCCTAGGTACCAATCCCTTTAATATCAAGAGATCTAATAGATTAATTGTTGAAAAGAAATACAAGACGTTCAGACGTTCAAATTAAACGAAAACTTTACAGTATCATGTACGTTATGTTAATTGTTTTTTTTTTCCTAAAGTTATATTGTATATTATGAGTCTGAGTTTATTTAAGAGAGATCTTTTTTTTTATGAAAATACACTGTTTTAATATCCGTTGTTTATTTATATTAAACAAATGTGATACCTAATACATAAACAATATCAGCAATAAATGGGCAATAGGTATCACCAATAAATGGGCAATATTAGCAACAAGTAGGTAATTTGCGATTTTGGCAATACTTGTAAAAGTTTCGAGCAAGTGGCTGACCCCTTGGAAATAACCGTTAAATTTTAATCAGAGGCAATAAAAAGAGGGCTACATATCAACGATAAGAAAAGTAAATACAAGGGCTATTTTTTTTTTCAAGTTCCGGTGAGCTGGCGAAAACAAATAAGGGCAATAAGAAAAGTTTTAATATACACCAGAGTTACTCATACATCTGAACTATTTCTCAACGTAGTCGCCATAGACACTAAGGCATTTGTCGTAACGGGGAATCAGTTTTTGTATACCCTCCTCACACCACTAAACAACAAGACCGAATGATAATTCACACAGTGGAAAAGATGCGAAAAATATCAAAGAAGGTAATATTTATAAAGCGTTACCTGAAAATCTAAGTATATCGGAAAGAACTTTCCAATACAGATTAAAAGAGGCTAAACTAATGGTACAAAAGCAGAAATTGACCAAAGCCATGATTAAGAAAAGAAAGTTATGGGCAAAGCAACTTGATATTAATTTTTAGATTTCAGTAAAATATTTATAAGAGCAGGTTTGTTTCTCTGATTAAACCATTATTCAAATTTGTGATGAGCAAAATATTTTTGTCGGTTGTCATCCTAAAGAAAAATGTTTACCTGACTGTATTACCCAAAGGGTTACAAATATCTGATACAAGTACATATAATATCTGGAGTGTAATCACTTCAAAAGCAGTAGATCTTTTTTGTCGAATGAACAATGAATTCAGTAGAATATTTACACGTTTTAGAATCTGTATTACGTCCGCAGCTTAGAAAAGGTTTAGAAGAACCCAAAATATTCAATTTACGCAAGACGGTGCCCCTTGTCATAAGTCCAAAATGGTGATGGAGTACTTTAAAGTAAATAAAATAAAATTATTGGAATGGCCGGGAAACTACCCGGATATAAACCCAATTGAAAACGTATGGGCTGTTCTAAAACAACATATCAAAAAGAAATAACAAATAAAGCAGATTTAAAAATAATAAAAGTACCACAAAATCTGCAATTAATGGAATGAAAAGTATGAGAAGGAGAATTGAAACGCTTCGAAAGAGTAGAGAACAGTGGATTAAATACTGATTACTGTCCAGCCGCTATAAGTTGGCGAGAACTTAAGATGCGCTGTAGCTGTCAAACTGCTCTAGCTCTAGCTCTCTTCACCATTGGCGTAACTATTCGCAGCGCGATGCGGTACAAATACCAATATGTGATTAGTACTAACAAAACATAATGAATAATTTTGTGTCTGGAATTTTTGATAAGTTTTGAAAGTTAGCACAAACAGTCATTAACTAAATACTACTTAAAAATTTGTTGCAAGTGCAGCACTCATAAATCGCCTACGCCCCTGCATTACTTTCAATACTAAAGCTCGCTCTCGAAATCGCACAAACTAAACATTCGGTTTGCGCCGGGGCTCGCCAACTAACAACGGCCGGACTATAAATATGTTTTTAAGTAATTATAACATTTGTTAATAAGATGATTTTAGATAATTTTTAAATTTAATTATGTAATCACATTCGAATATTCTTTTTAAAATGCTTCAGTGGCTCAATTCTAGTATATACTACAGTATAGTGAACCACCGTACTTGATATAGCGCTTTAGCAGCGGCGCTTATTGAAGGTTAGAAGTAGAGGGTGAATAACTAGTTAATTGCTATACCAAGTACGATTTTTACCGTAGTGTACAGGGTGGCCCATTTTCGATGTTTTTAAATGGGAAGTACCCTTAATATCGGAGATAGACAAAAACTGATGTGGGAGTCCAGGGCTCTTTTTTGATGCAGGTTCAAGTCCCGAAAACAAAATTCGGCTATCTTTTGTTATTTTTTAGTTATAGCCCAAAATTCAAAATTTGGCCATATCGAAAACTTTAAATAACTCTCTTGGTTTTGAAGATATCCAAAAACGGTAAAAACATTCTACAGGCACTTTTTTAAGTAGAATATGATAGTCAATTCAGATATCTTCTAATTTTCATGTTTTAAGAATTATGACATAAAGTTGGTATTTTTTAAATATAAGTCGTAGTTGGTCATGACACCATCAAATTGCATATTTTTTCTGCTTTCCGAAAATATATAGTTTATAGGGGTTAACTGCAGTAACAAGACCTTTTTCAAACAAAATCAGATTATATGATGTTGTTAGCAATAATTAGTAGGCCATGGTTCATGATAGCAAAGCAAAAAGTAATAGAGCGGTTGCATGTGACGTCACTAGGCCATCAGCTGAACACTTGTAGGGTAAACATATACCCTTTGTTTACCCTACAAGTGTTCAGCTGATGCACCGGTATACTAATTTTACCAAAAAGGAAATATTGCATATTACAATATCAAACCGAATAAAGATGTGTTTAACCAGATGAGGGATGGTTTAGCCTACATAATTACGAAATTTTCAGTTACCTAACATTTCCCCCGGGGTCAGCTGATACGAACGCAATTGAAAATTTTATCGTGAATTAAAAAGAGTATTAGGGAACGTGATATTACCCAGAGAAAGCAGTTAGAGAAAAGTTCTGGAAAACAAGAAACGAAAAATTTTGCCAGGTTATACGTAGAAACTTGTAAAATCTCCATATGTCAAGACAATTAAAAGCTGTTAAAGATAACGCGAGATTTTCTACAAAATATTAAATTAATTATTTAGTTTTATTAACTTTCCACACTGTTGTTCATTTTCAGTCGGGCGCGTTATTATGTTCCTAGTGCCGTCACATGCACCCGCTCTATTAGCTTTTATTTATTGCTATCATGAACCATGGCCTACTAATTGCTAACAACATCATGTAATCTGATTTTGTTCAAAAAAGGTATTGTTACTGCATTTAACCCCTATAAACTATATATTTTCGGAAAGCACAAAAAATATGCAATTTAATGGTTTCATGGCCAACTACAACTTGTATTTAAAAAATACCAACTTTATGTCATAATTCTTAAAACATGAAAATTAGAAAATATCTGAATTGACTATCGTATTATACTTGAAAAAGTGCCTGTAGAATGTGTTTACCGTTTTTGGATATCTTCAAAACCAAGAGAGTTATTTAAAGTTTTCGATATGGCCAAATTTTGAATTTTGGGCTATAACTAAAAAATAACAAAACATAGCGGAATTTTGTTTTCGGTACTTGAACCAGCATCAAAAAAGAGCCCTGGACTTCGACATCAGTTTTTGGCTATCTCCGATATTAAGGGTACTTCCCATTTTAAAACATCGAAAATGGGCCACCCTGTATATTAGAGTTTTACCGCTTCAGTATCTAAGCGAAATATATGAACTTTGACTGAGTCTATTTCATTTGCCACTTACTATATGTCAAAGATTTGTAAAGTGCTGTAGTTCACTTAAATACATTACACACTAAGTGCTAGACATGGGCCGTGAGTAGACGTGTTTGAGTGATTTCTGGTTTAACAGATAATATGTTTATGTGACATCGTTCCAGTGCGAGTTTAAGACGGGAAAAATAGAAAAATACTTGCAAACAGTAATAACTAAAGTGCGTAGTAAGTAGAATATAAGCAAAACAAACAATAACTAAAATGCCGCTTACGCAATCACAAACGACAGACGTAACTGAAATAGTAAAAGAAACAACAAAAACTTTGTTTGGACCTGAATGGTTACTGAAACTCACAAAAGCAGTAAAAGAATTAGTCGATACGGAAATTGATGCTAGGTTCAAAGAATATGATAAACAAATTGAGGGAATTAAAATTGAAAACAGGCAACTACGAAACCGTATAGATGACCTCGAGCAATACGGAAGAAGATATAACTTACGCGTCTTTAAAGTTACGGAGAGTGAGAATGAAAATACTGAAGAGGTGCTGTCCTCATTTTTTAAAGACAAATTAGATGTAGAGTTAAGCAAGGAACATATTGATCGTGTGCACAGAGTGGGAGCAAAGAAACCAGGTATAAATAGGCCGATAATAATAAAATTTACGTCGTACCGATATCGTCAAATGGTATTTTTCAAAAAGAAGCTACTAAAAGGTAACAAGGAAGTTATCATGGAAGATCTAACGCGAGCGAGGCTGTTATTACTTAAGGAAGTAAAGGAAGAATTTTCGTCAAGTAAGAAAGATATCTGGACCTATGATGGAAACATATATATAAATATAAACCGTAAAAAATATCAAATAAAATCCTTGGAGGATATCAAGAAGATTAAGGAAGTCTAGAAACCGATGATGCACCTAGAGTTCACTTTGATTGTGTCATAAGAAAATAACCAGGGTCACTGAAACTTATTGGAGGGTGATAACTTAATAATTATAATAATTTGGTGCCATTCAAAATACCTATTGTTTCTAATTTTTACCTAACAATAGTAGTAATTTTAAGTTAACTTTAGCAAATAGTCTGTAGCGAATTTCTATTTGTTTTTATTTTTATTTTTGCAGAGAAATAATAATTTTAACAATTGTTGAAATTTAAGTTAAATTTAGTATATAATCTGTAGCGAATTTCTATTTGTTTTTATTTCTATTTTTGCAGAGAAATAATAATTTCAACAATTGTTGAAATTTAAGTTAAATTTAGTAAGTAATCTGTAGCGAATTTCTATTTGTTTTTATTTCTATTTTTGCAGAGAAATAATAATTTCGACAATTGTTGAAATTTAAATTTAAGTTAAATTTGGTAAATAATCTGTAGCGAAATTCTATTTTTATTTTTATTTTTACAGAGAAATGCCACACACTGTTCGGATAGTGACTTTACAAGTAAATTGAAAAGATATTTCTGTGAATATGAATCAACTGGATTTTATGAACGATATTGATACATACGAAAATCTTAAATTATGTATACTGGAGGGTCTGAGCAAATTAGATGAGGAAATTAATCAAAATGAAGGTAACCTATTAATAATACATCAAAATATTAGAAGTATAAATAAAAATTTTGATGAATTTTTAGTGCATTTACAATCGCTCAAACAAAAGCCAAAAATTATAATTTTTACTGAAACTTGGTTAATTGATAATATTGATAATTTCAACATAAACGGCTATAGTTTTTACTATGATAATGCAACACTGAATCAAAATGACGGACTGGTTTGTTATATTCAAGACCAAATCTCTAACGAAATAGTTTCCTATAAAATAAATGAAGTAACGTACACAAAGATTAAATTTAGTTTTGGTAATGTCAAATATTGTCTATACTCTATTTATCGGCCACCATCAACGAACATAGACCAATTTATAAATGACTTGGAAGAAATTTTGCGAGACAATAAAGATAATTCTATAAATCTATTGATGGGAGATATAAACATTGACATTCTAGACTTAAAAGATATCGTGGCTGCAAGATATCTAAATAAACTCCTTTCAAAAGGCTTTTGTCAATACATTTGCACTCCTACCAGAGTAACTTTTAACTGTAAATCTTGCCTTGATCATGTGTTTGTTAGTAATCCTAAAAATTTACTAATAGAGGCCGGAGCCATAAAATTGGATATTACTGATCACTACTGTACCTTTATTAATTTTAATAAAATCAAAACTTCTCATGTATTGCAAGTCGATGACTCTAACATTACTTTAAAAATTAAAATAGATTACGAAAAACTTAAGACTGACATACAGAACGAAACTTGGACATACATAGAAGAATTTTCAGATTGTTCAGGAGCATATAGTGCATTTGCATCCCAACTCAATTCTTACATAACAAAATGTACGTCGACCAAAGTAGTTAAAACAGGCAAAAAGAAAATAAAGCCTTGGATAACGAATGAGCTAATATTAGCTATAAATAAAAGGAACAAAATGAGAAAAGAGTCATTGAGAGACAGAAATAATAAAGTATTAGAAGTTAGATATAAACAATACAGAAATGCAATTAGTAGGCTGCTGGTCAAAACAAAATCAAATTATTATATGCAAAAGATAGAAAATTCTACTAATAAAATAAAAACAATTTTTGAAAGTGTAAATGAAGTTTCAAATAGGCAACAGCGTAAAAAAGTAGACATCAAGTTAATTAATGAAAAAAATGAACCAATTACTGATAACAAAATAATATCAAATAAATTTAATGAATATTTTACAAAAGTAGGAGAAGATATGGCGACTTATATAATAAATAAAAATAAAAACAATAAAAGTTCATTGCCTTACAAAAATAAATTAATAAGTAAGAGCATGTTCTTATTACCTGTAATTGAGGAGGAAGTATTAAATAATATAATGCAGTTAAAGGATTCCTCATCACCGGGAATTGATAATATTTCAGTTAAAATCATCAAAAACATAAAAACTCACATTGCAAAACCGCTGGCACAATTAATTAACTTATCATTTAAGACAAGTAAATACCCTGACATGTTAAAAGAAACAATAGTAGTACCCATATACAAATCTGGAAATACAAATGAGATAGGTAACTATCGACCAATCTCGATCACTTGCTGTTTTTCTAAGATTTTTGAAAAATGCATAAAAACAAGAATCACAAGCTTCCTAAATAAAGAAAACATATTATCTAAAAATCAATTTGGGTTTAGGCAGAAACTATCTACTGAGGATGCTATGTTTTCACTTATTCAAATAATTCAAAAATCCCTTAATAACAAAAATAAAGTACTAGCAGTCTTTATTGACCTCGCGAAGGCATTTGACTCTGTATCTCATTCCAAGTTAATTGATAAATTAGAACGCATAGGAATACGAGGAGTACCCAAAAAGTTAATAGAAGATTATTTATCTAATAGAAAACAGTGTGTAAAAATCAAAAATTGCACTAGTCAGTTCTGTACCATAAAATATGGAATCCCTCAAGGAACAGTATTAGGTCCCTTACTTTTCCTGATATACATAAACGACTTATTACAAAATTTCACAGATGGTAAAATAATTTCATACGCTGATGACACAGTCTTAATATTTGAAGGAACATCATGGGAGGAAGTCAAAAGTAAAGCTGAGAAAGGGTTACTGAATGTCAGGAAGTGGTTAGATAATAATCTACTCACTTTAAATGCTTCTAAGACGAATTTTGTTGCCTTTTCATGTAATATAACTGGACAGCCTCTTTACGTAGACCTTAAGTTTCATGAATCAATTTGCGATTTTGGTAAGTGTAAGTGCTGTGAAAAAATAACTAAAAAATCTCATGTAAAATATTTGGGCGTAATAGTAGATCAACATTTAAAGTGGGAAAAGCAAACAATACAAGTGACATGTCAATTAAGAAAACTAATATATATCGTCAAACAAATTAACAATTTTTTAAACGAAAAATCTATAAAAACAGTATATTATGCCTTGGTCGAGTCCATATTGCAATATGGTATTATTTTATGGGGCAATGCTTATAGTAGAGCCTTAATTCCTGTACAAATTGTACAAAAACTTATACTTAGAATAATGTTCAAAAAACCGATGCTGCACCCGTCCAACCAGTTATTTGCAGAAAGTAAAATACTAAGCCTTGATAACCTTTATATTTACAAAGTTTGCACATTTATATATAAAAACCCTAAACTCAGAGAAAAAATCGACCACAAATATCAAACAAGATCATTAATAAATGAAGAAAGCAATATTCCACTAGTAAAAACCACTTCTGCCCAACAGTTTTTAACATACAATGGTGTAAAACTATATAACTCGCTACCGACGAATATCCGAAGTCACAATAATATCAAATTATTTACGAAAAAAGTTAAGAAATATATTATGGAAAACTCTCAACAATTTAAGTCTAACAGGTGAATATTAAATAATTATATTCAAAATGCTTATTACCCGCTGTCCCCGCCAACAGTGTGTGCGCAACAAATTAAACAACTAATTTTTGTCAAAAAATGTATACCATGTCAAATTATTTATATTTATAAACAAATGCTATGCAATTATTCGAGGCACAAACAACCATTGGGTTATGTGCCACATATGTACTAGATCCTAACTATTTAATCTGTAAAAATGTTAAGAGAATAAATATTATTATTATTATTATTATTATTATTATTAACAGCTACAACCGACTAGCAAGTAAATCAGTGGCTTAATATTAATAAACTAAAATGCAATCCAACAAAAACAATTGTTTTGTTCAAATACTCCAGTAACTAATGGCACTTTAGTATGATTGATTGGTATAACCTACCTTAGACAAGTATTATGTTCGAAAATAGAATCACGGGACCGCGGTTAGTTTTTTTAGGAAACCGGTACTATTTACGAACGCAGTTCCTGAATGCTGTGGTCAAATCTGCGTACCACAGTAACCGCGATTTGAACGCGGTTTCGTGGTAAAATATTGTGACACAACCTTAAACTCACAACTACTACACACTACAGACCATTCGCGCAAGAAAGTGACGGTTGTTTTATAGGTTATCTGTAACCATGCCGTTTGAAAATAATAACGCGAACCGTAACCGTTCAGGAACCTCGATCCATAACCGCGGTCCTTTGGTTCTATTTTCGAACATAATAAAGGTTTAACACATTCACTGCCGATTAATATTTTGAACTCTCCCCAGTGGCCAATACCTTGTAATTATTCTGATACCTTTAATATTAATCATAAGCTACTGAAAAAGTTAATTCGGAACCTGACTATAAAATATTGTAGTAAAAACCTTTCCCTACGTGCCTACTAATACAGAAGAGGTTCGTGCGATGCCTACAGCAAAGCATCACGCCACGTGTGCGTGGTATAGGCACCGCACGAACATCGCCGACCACGCCACGTATGCATGGTCGGCAGTGAATGTGTTAATTGGCATGCACATTTATTGATCAGTTAAGTAAAAAATGTAATAAGAAATTTGAGATTACTGCCTAATGAGGAGTGTATTATATCTTGTTATTTTGCTTCAATACATTCGTACTGCAGAAGCGAACCGGGTTGTGCATTGCACCCGTAAAAAAACACATGCGCTAATGACTCACCCTCGACACCGAAAGGTAAAAGACGTTAGGGATACAGACAGACAGACATTCAATAATCAACTATAGTGTTGCACTACGAGGAAATATTGAAACAGTAGAAGCAAAACAATTAATGTGAGGTATGTTCGGAAACATTGTCAATCCATTTTCAAAAAACTAGCTATTATAGCAATGCGGCACTTGATGTTTACCAGGAATTACTTAATATACATAACGATTCATAAATATGAACTGTAGGAGTATATTTGCATATCCTTTGATTACGTCCTAATGATTAGGACCCAATCACATTTTTTTCAAGTCTGCTTTGGTTTGATATATTTTCTGCATAGAATACAAATGTGGCGTCACAGAATACAAAGAAAATGTTTTTCATCGAGAAAAATAATTGTACTTGGTATAACAAGTGATTTTCCTCAACTTATAATCTGCAAAGAACGCCTCTGTCAGAACGTTGTCAAATACGGTATCTGAAATACAGCAGTTGATTCCCAACAAATGCAATCTATCAGAGGATTTTCAATAATTACCCAGTTTTTACTTTGTAATATTATGTTGCTATAAGTAATTTAAAGCTTACCATAAGAGGTTACGGAGTGTACTGGCATTTCCTTCAATGTGATCAGGTAACAGCTCGTTGTTGTTGCACTCACAAATTTGTAAAACAAAATGTTGAAGTTTTACATTTTTCTAACACTTTCGAGCACTGGATTCGTTTAGCTTGTGTAGGTATCAATCAATATAACAAAGAAAATCAAAATATATTAAACACAATCTTCTCTCTTCTCACCATAATGTAACAATAAACAAGAATCTTTAATGCAGGAGGTATGCGTCTGCGTCAGCAATATGCAATATGTGACTGGCGCAGGCGCAGCACAGTACAAATGGGTAAATTGTATACAGTAAAAACTGCGAGTATTTTTCATACTAATAAAAATTATTCACACAATGTCAACAGCACGTATTACTATTATCCATTCAGTTAACTCCCGTGACGTTTATACTGTCAAATGAAAATTTTGGAGTGTACTTTATGTACAGAACCTATCAACTTTTTTAGTGAATGTACTTAAAGTCAAACTGAAAGTAAGGTTATAATAAATCATTTGTCATTTTCGTAAAATTAAGTAGAACAAGGTAAAAATGGGTTTATTAATATTACAAGTATGATAATAAACCTCGTTGGTGCTTCTGTTCATCCATTTCTCTAAAGATTATGAATTATAAAACGTAACTTGAATAATAAATAATTTAAGTGTCAAAGTGAAAACAAAAAACAAAAGCATTAAATTTAAATTTAACGGTGCGCCAATCTCAAATCTAGTAGTTATTTATTATACATGCGGATTAAATTAGTGTTTAATGAACAGTACGTTTAACCGCGGATGAATGCGTCGCGAGTACTGGTGAACCAGCTTCGTCGTGTTTTGTAGTAAAGAAGTGGCTAAAAAGTGATTAATAAGTGAGATTTAAATCGAGTAAAGTGTAAAAGCAGTTAGTTAAACACATGTAGAACACATGGGAAAGAAGTGATTAGTGATAAATAAGGGTAAAGTGTAATTAAAAGGTAATAATAAAGTGAAATTTATACAGGGTGTCCACAAACTCACTTCACAAAAGAAAACTGCAAATTCTAGAGCTCATTTTATGTCGATTTGACGTAAATCACCTTATCCAAAAATGCTTGCTAAGGGAGCTAGAGCTCTTTAAAAATGACGCCCTTATATCTTCCCTTAAAACTTATTTGACAACTAACAAAACCTGTTTGAAATACCAGCCATTTGACATTCATACAATTGTTATTATGTTTATTTTTCATAGCCATCTTTCATAATTTAGAAATGAATTTGTTAATCAATGGAAACGTATGCATTGACACATGAAAAGTTCAAATCGATTTTTTTCGAAAACGGTGCGTCATAGCGACTTCAGATAAGAGCATCATTTTTTTTATAAAAAATTGAAATTTGATAAATGTTATGTCAAAATGGCGAAATTTTCAAAGACAAAAAAGTTATGAATAAAAATGTCCCATACCCCTCCCAAACGAGCCGCTTATGACTACAATTAAAAAATCGTATTTATTCCATACGATTGAGCATATTCCACGAAATAAATGTACAGAATGTTATCACTTAAAAGGAAACCGTTTTGAAGATATTTGAATTAAATCGATGTAAGGGAGCCATCTTTAAAGAGCTCTAGCTCCCTTAGCAAGCATTTTTAGATAAGGCGATTTACGTCAAATCGACATAAAATGAGCTCTAGAATTTGCAGTTTTCTTTTGTGAAGTGAGTTTGTAGACACCCTGTATGTTGTGCACTGTGCAGTGTATTGAATGAAGGTTAACGGTTTGCGATAACACCGCAGCCGGGCGATCACACGCGGCTGTGATTTTTAACGTAAATTTTAGCAGCGCGTTTTTTTAGAATTTTTACGATTTTGAATTTTTGCACGATTCCAATACTTTCCTATACATGCGTTGCAAGTATGGAAAGTAAAAAGATCTTAGTTGTATAATGTGCGGGAAAATAGGTGTTACAACCAATGTAACCGAGAAAACTTGTGCTACGTTTATTAAAGCTGTAAAATTGCGGGACGACATAACGAAAACATCCGATGAAGATATTCAGAAAATAGTGAATGACATAAAACAAGGAAACTGGCAAAAATTACAGTGGCATAAGACGTGTTATGCAACTTACATTAGCAAGAGTAATATCCAAGCTTTGCGAGATAAAATCAACAGGAAACAAAAATTTGAAGAAATTGGTATTAATCCCTTTCCTCCTGTAGAGAGATCCTTACGAAGAGATGTATTTGACGTTAACAAGTGTGTGTTCTGTCAGAAACGGTTACTTGGAAAACGTTTATCGCAAGTGATGTCCACAAATATTGAAGGCAAAATTCGAGATATAGCTAGCAAGGAGCTGGACATTTTAAAGAGAATCGGTGGTAACGATCTCATTGCGATGGAGGTCAAATACCATTCTGGTTGCTTAGTTGTAGCAATGAGGGGTGCAAATGTATCGTCAGATCCAATCAAAGATGAAATTAAAAGGGGAGATGATGAGGTCTTAATGCTTGTGATAAGTGAAATTCAAAATGGAATAGACAAAGGAAAAGGATTTGCTGTAACATCCATATTTAATAGATACTTAGCTTTGGGTGGAACCAGATCAAAACGAATGATAATGGACGACATTAAAGTGCATTTTGGTTTGAAAATAGAAGTGATAAAGCCCAAAAAAGCGAACGAATCATCAATAGTTATGCCATCAATCCCAAAATCCGACACTGTACATAATTACATTGAAGCAGCTTCTGCGTCTGCAGAAAGCAACTCAACTTTTTTCATAGGACCGTCCGAACTATCCCAAATTCATAAAATATGTGCAGATATTGGAAGCGAAATAGACAAAATACCGGAACATGATTATAAGGACATGGATGTTACTACCTACAGGAAGTGTATACCAAGAAGTCTTCTATGGTTAATTAGTTCCCTAATATCGACTCAAGGAGATGAGGAGAACGTCGGAGTTTTAAGCATCTGTCAAGACATCATTTATAGTCGTTGGAAAGGAAAAAGGTTTACACCCAAACATGTTGGATTGGCCATTATGATTCATCAGGAAACAAGATCTAAGAAGATCATCGAAACGTTGCACACATGTGGACATTCTGTCTCTTACAAGGATGTACTGAGGTTGAGGAATACCATTGCACAGGAAGAAATAACTAGGTATCTTCGTAACGATAATTGTTACATTCCCAGGCAACTTGTTCCTGATCGATTAGTACAATTCGCAGCAGATAATATTGATTTATTAGAAGAGACATTGGATAAAGCACCTACGTTTCATGGAACTCAAATGATGGCATTTCAAAAAGGACCGCCCAACTTCGAAACGACTACCACATCAAAAGTCTTGTCGTATAAAATGAAACTTGAGATCCCAGAAAACTTCCATTTATTACGAAAAATAAATTTCAATAAATCAAACAAAGCAACACCTAGAATAACAAACAAAAATGCCCTTTGTGAATATGAATCAGAAAACTTCATTTTTCCATACAATTTAGCCTGGACTCTCTTGAGAACCTCGACAAGTGATGAAGTTACTAGAAATGAAGTGGCAGTGGTAATACCACAATGGTCGGGATTTGGCAAGTTGGTGCACAAGGACGACACTTATGTTACTAGCTACGGTTATCTTCCCATTTTGCCCTACATATCCTCAGATTATGACACAGTTTGGACAGCTATGAAGAGGTGTAATGATGTAGCCGCCAAATTGAATAATAAGTATACCATAATGACCTTCGATCAAGCTATATACTACAAAGTTAAAGAAATACAATGGCTAAAACCTGATGAATGTTCACATTTTGTTGTATGACTGGGAGGTTTTCATATAATGATGAACTTCTTAAAAGTTATTGGACAGCATATGGACAAATCAGGCCTAGGTGATGTCTGGATGGAGTCCAATTTATATGGAGATGCTACAGTAGCAGGAATAATGGATGGTAAAAAGTGGAATAAAGCTATTAGGGCGCACAAAGTAACATATGAGGGTTTACTACGGATTTTACTTCCAATGTTTGAAAATTGGCTGATGGAATGCAAGAGTGATAAAATACACGTTTTAAACATGGGTAGATTGATGGCAAATGAAAATTGTAAAATACTGAGGGAAAAGGGAAGCTTGAACAATTTCTTCGGTTTTGTTAACCAGGTTCGAGAGTTGTCCGATACATTCGTAGAATTTATGGAAAGTCAATCTCCCACTTTCCGCTTCTGGTGCACTTACATGGAAATGGTTGAGGTCTTATTAGAGTTTATGTACAGTGAAAGAACAGGGCGATGGAATTTACACTTACAAAGTTTTAGGAAGATGTTGCCGTGGCTTTTTACTTATAATCACAGTAATTATGCCAGATGGGGGTCCGTTTACTTGTGTGATATGTAAGATCTACCAAATAAAGCCCCTGAGGTATATCAAGAATTCTGTGGGGGCAATTTTGTGGTGAAACGTTTGAATGGTGCATTTAATCGAATTTCCGTCGATCAGGCGCTAGAGCATGTCAATAAAACTTCTAAAGACGCAGGAGGAATTGTCGGATTAACGAAGAATAGTACCAGACTTCACGAATGGTATTTAAGCTTTAATGAAATTGGAAGAATGATAGAAAGTTTAACATTTTCCTTGAAATTAGATACGTGGCTTTCCAGTCAAAATATCGAGATAGGTAAACAGCGCATGGTAGTTGACGAGCAGACTGTTTTGAACTTAATGGACCAATTAGTGAAATATGGAGTATTTAGTTACACCTCAGATGCCTTGATATCCATATCAACAAAGGAAGTATACACGAAAACGCTGGAAGACTTTCACCTGAATGCAAAGCAAACCGGGGAGGCAGCCTTAAAGTCTTTCACTGAAACTATAGACTCGTCACTATTCTACAAACCCCTGAAAAAGAATAATGTAGCTGCCAAATTACCGAGGAGCAGTAGAACAACACAATCCTGTAGGCAAACACAAGGATTAGAGGGGCAGCAATTTCTACAAAAGATACTAGCAGTTAAGGAAATGGGAAGAACTGTTGACTGTTGACTACGACGAGATTTTTCAGCATGAGCTAACGACTTTTCCAATTTCCTTAACGGTAAATGGGCAGTTGAGCACCCCATCAAATAAAAGTGCTTTAGGCGGAATTATCGAGGGATTTACTAATGCTGAAAACGTTCTGCCTGATTCCAAAGACGCCAAAGTATGCTTAATATTTGACGCAATGTCAATGGTCCAGCGCATGGGCAAACCAGCAAAATGCAGAACATTTGGAGATTACGCTAGGATTCTTGCTAATAATATTTTTCACAATAAATTGCGAGCACATAGAATCGACGTTGTATTCGATCATTATAAAGAGAACTCCATAAAGGGCACAACGCGGCTAAAACGGGGACAGAAAGGTACTATACAAAAAATCGTGGAAAATGAAGATACACCACTGCCACAACGTTGGAACCTATTTATTCATTCAGTCTTCAACAAAAAGCAATTGACGAATTTCTTATCAGAACAGTTAACGAGTTACTTCGTCAACAAACCTGTTGAATTTGCTACCAGCGGAGGGTTTACCTGTGTGACTGATTATAGAACCAACTTTCTGATAAGTCATCCTGAATTGCTGATTTCTGATCATGAAGAAGCAGACACCCGAATTCTCTTGCACATCCTGTCCGCTGTACGATCTGGCTACACCAGGTGCATAATTGACTGTAATGATACGGATGTACTGGTCTTGCTGCTGCATTTTCGACAATATCTAACACGAGAAGAATGGATGAAGGTTGGGAAGGGTGATTCTCAGAGTTGCATCGGCTCTTGTAGGTGCATGGCTCAAAAATCTTGCAAAAATGTTTTTACTGTTGGGAATGTACCAACATAGCTCAACGAAATGGAATTGGAAAGCTCAGAAGAAGAAGAAGACTAATTTTTGTTTGAATTGTTTTGTTTAATAAATTGCATTTTTTACTTTGCGTACGCTTAACAAATTATTGCAATACACCCCATTATTACATATAGGTATTTTGCACGCTGTGCGTGAGTGCGATGGAGCTACGGTGAATTGAGAGATGGAATATACGCACAAGGAGTGGGGTCGCGAGGCTTGGAACTGTCCTGGGGTAACCCAAAAAACGTATTGTTCTACAATTAATTGCATAATTAGACTACCATGTATCAGAAAATTGTGCTAAGTACACCGTTGGATTCCCAAGAAACAAGTGAAACTTTTACGGAGAGTACAATTTTTTGATTTAGGTCTTACTTTTTGAGATAATGCGATGTAATCAAAAAATTCTGTTTATTTCGAGATTTTTCCCATCGTTCTTTCCGAGATATTGCAATTTAAAGTTATTTCTTTCCGTAAACGATAATGTAAAGTTCATTTTTCGAAAAATTATTAAAAATATACGCGCCACAAAAAATGGGACTTTCTTTATATGAGAATATTCAGAATTTTCTGCTCCTCACGGCTATGTATGTAACTCGAATTTTGACTCTAGTGCCCTTTTGCACGTTACAATTTTATATAACTTTGAAATTTAGATTTACAAGGGCATTAACTTAAATGTGTGAAAATTTCAGCTTGTAACAACAAAACTTCCACAAATGTGAAAATAACCTAGCCGGGGCACTCTACTAATAAATACAATAGGTATACATACAATATTTGAGATGAGACTGGCCTTGACAAACATGTAATCACGTGAATCGGTAAATGATTTTTATTGGTTAAACAACGAACGTCATGTACGGCGAACAGCAACTGCAACCGACTATATAAACGTATTAAGGTTAACCCCACACTTTAACAGTGAGCGGCAACTGCAAGCGTCAACCGCAACTTCAACGTCAAGTTTATAAATCGGCCTTTACGTGTGCTGTTGTAATAAGGCGAGTGTGAGGTTATGCTTACAAAAATAACATAACCTCACATTTTTATAGTACTTACTTAAGTTTTCTTTACGTGTGCTGTCGTAATAAGGCGAATTGAATTTAAAATATGCAGAATGCAGAAATAGCGATTTTGCGTATTGTTATTTAGGTGCTGTCAAAATTGACAGATATAAAAAAACAAACAATGAAATAATCGCCTGTCGCAATGACAGATGCCTTCAGTATTTCTGTCTCTTTCTAGTATTAACTAAATCCAATAACATATGTTGTGCACTGAATCCATACATTTTCCAAAGGTATCGTGGATCCTTTCTGAATAAATACATTGGTGTTTCCCTATGTTCGGTCTTGCCTGAGACACCCGGTATATTTGCGTATAATTTTAATTAAATTTAATTCTTCTACATTTCCAGAAGTAATTAGAAATCCTCGAAAACATTTTGTCTTCATAGATTGTATGGTAATATAAAAGACATCTCCCCTCTCTTTGACATCTTCAACTACCATACGACATAGCTCATCCCTCCTACATCCGCCTCCGACCCCAACAATTAATATAGCCTAAAATAATAATTATTAACTATTTATTTTAAAGAAATAAATATAGGTACCTTCATCAACAGAAATTCCTCATATCTTCATCGTCAGCATTTTTTAAGAAACTTCTGATGTTTTCTTTGGAAAGTACTTTTGATTTCTTGGCTTTGTAGCCTTCGAATTGTGTTTTCAAAAAAGCAATCAAGTTATTGTATTGGCTAATGTCAATCAATGGTCGGTATTCTGATCCCATATTTAAATTTAACGTCATGTTTAATTACCATGGCAATATCGCGTATCTCTGTTGTACACATATAAAATTATATAAAGATATATCGTTTTATGTTTACGCTAATCACGACTTTAGTTAGAGGCAGCTTTAAAGAGTTGAATTGCAGAAGTCCTTGATGTGAACTAATGTCTGCAACCGAGTTGCCAACACTGCCACAGACGCTACAACATGTTTGCCAACATTAAGCTCCTCCCACAGAAAATCCAAACCTTTTGATTTCACTTCAACCGTTGGCCCAACATGAAATTTCAATCTTCAACCTGCCCACAGACCATCAACATTGTCTTCAACATGGCAAGTTGACGATAAGGTTGACAACCAAGTTAGTAGTCTACGGGCCGGTTAAAACCAACAACATTTCCATAGCGACTCATGACCAACGTAGTTGACCAACCAAAATATTTTGAGTGACACTCTTGCGAAAATGTGCGAAAATGCTTAAAGTATCTTTTTTTTTTTTTTTTTTTTATTCAAACATATATCAGCAATCAAAATACAATAGTATCCTATAAGCTAATGTGTTGACTTTATAATTGACATGGTGAGGGTCCATCCAGCGATGGGTCCTCTTTAGTGAAAGTCAGTGGGCCAGCGTCGTTTGAGTCTTCTGATTACTTCTTGGTGTGGGAGGTCAGTTAGCAGGGGGTTGGTGTGGACTGCGATTTTGTCTAGATGTTTTGTTGTTTTATCCTGTATGGCTTGTGTTATAAACGGGATATTAAGATCTACGTGTAGCATCTAATTGGTTATGTACCACGGCGCGTTGGTTAGAACTCTTAGTATTTTTGATTGTTGTCTTTGTATGATGGCGATGTTTGTCTTGCTGGCGCATCCCCACAGCTCCACGCCGTAGGTCCATATGGGCTTGATGACGGTTTTGTAAATTAGCAATTTATTGTCTAGCGATAGGGGTGAGTTTCTTCCAAGTAGCCAATAAAGAGATTTGAATCGTATTTGTATATGTTGCTTTTTTTTGTTAATATGTTCCCTCCAAGTGAGTTTGTTGTCGAGGTGAAGACCTAAATATTTCATGGAGGTAGTTTGGGGGATCTCGATATTATTTAGATAGGTTGGTGGACAGCGTTCTTTCCTCAGGGTGAACGACACATGGCTTGATTTCGTTTCGTTAACTTTCATCCTCCATTTCTTGAGCCAGTCTTCAAGGAGAGTAAGGTGGTTTTGGACTTGGCGTGCGGCGGAGTTTACATCCGTGTGTTTCGCAAGTATAATGTTGTCGTCGGCAAAAGTGCCTATCGTTGTGGTTGGAGTGGTTGGGAGATCTGAGGTGTATAAAAGGTAGAGGAAGGGACCCAGGACGCTGCCCTGAGGTACGCCGGAATTGATTGGATTTAGTGCTGAAGTTGCATGGTTGACTCTTGTTCTAAATTGCCGATGGGTAAGGTAGGATTCTAACAACTTATGGAAGGAAGGGGGTAGGATTTGTTGGATTTTATAGATGAGCCCTTTATGCCAGACCTTATCGAAGGCCTGGCTAACGTCCAGTAGGATGGCAATGCAGTAGGATTTTTCCTCGAAGGCTGTGTTTATTATTTGTGTGATCCGGTGGCACTGTTGAATTGTTGAGTGCTTCTTGCGAAAACCAAATTGGTAATCTGGTATCCAGTTTGTTGGTGTGAATTCCGGATCAAGAGTTCGTAGCACTAGTCTTTCTAGAAGTTTTGAGGTCACCGACAGCAGGCTTATAGGGCGATATGATGTTGCGTAGCTGGGGTCTTTACCTGGCTTGGGAATAAGGATTATATCGGCTTTTTTAAATTCTGTAGGCCAGTATTGAATTCTCAGGATAGCGTTGAAGACGTATGTCAGGAGTACGATTCCTTTTTTTGGGAGTTCTCGTAACATTCTGGGTGTAATTTGATCCATCCCTGGCGTTTTCTTGAGATTTAGTCTTTGAATCTCGGTTTTGATGTCCCTAGGTGTGACTGGCGGAATTGAAGTGGGGGGAGTTTCAGGTGGTATAAGGGTTTCTGGGAGTGGATCATTGAGTATGTCTTCATGTGGTTTAAAGACACCGGAGAGATGGTAAGCAAATAGGTCCGCTCTTTCCTTGTCACTTTTAGCCCATCCTAGCGCTGGTGGTAGTTTTCTTATGGGTGGAGATGTTGTTTGGGGTTTTAAGGAGGATTTGATTGGTTTCCAGATTGTGTTGTCGTATCTGTTTAGGTTTGTTACGTATGTTTTGAAGGAGTCTTCTCGTAGGTTCTTAAGCTTTGCCTTTAGTTGATTACTAGGTTTGTTGAGTTTTGTTTTGTCTGATGGATGGTGCGTTTTTTGCCAATGGGCTCTGGCTTTCCGTTTTAGAGCGACTGGTTGTTTGACTTCAAGGGGGATATTATTGTTAGATTGTTTGCGATCGGTGTAGGGCGTGGCTAGTTGAGCTGCTGTTGTTAGTAGTGTGTTGAGTTGGTTGACGGCGTTGTCTACTTCCTTAGGGTTCTTGAGACTAAGTTTCAGGTCAATGCTATCATGTAGGATAAGGCGATAATGTTCCCAATCTGTTTTGAAGTTGTGGAGTCTTTTGTGGGGCTCTTTGTGGATGATGGAAACACTAATTGTTGCTACGATGGGTGTGTGATCTGATGTTAAATCAAGACTTGCGTAGATGTCTGTGTAGGGTTTAGATATGCCATTGACGATGAAAAGATCAAGAAGGTCGGGTATTTTTTGGGGTCCGTAGGCCAGTATGTTGGGGTTCCCGTTGACAGGTAGTTGTAATTGTTTTGTTGTAGGACCTTAAACAGCTCTCTACCTTTGGTAGTGTCTAATCGAGAGCCCCATGTGGTATTGTAGAAAACAATGGTAAATTTCAGTAAGCGTATGTTTAAGGTGGCAACAAACAAAATATATATATGACTCACTTTAGTATAGTTAAGAGCTCTCTCGTATTTGTTGCGCCGGTAAATATTACTTTTAATAATTATTAAGTTAAGTGTGGAGTTCTCTTTGTATTCGCAAATTGTTAAATATAGAAGTTTCACACAAAAATAAAGACTCTGCTTTCATAGGTATGTTTACTATTGAAGTCGCCCCCAGAGATGAATTTTGGTCCCAGAGTGTGGAAGAATTTTTCGAAGTCCTCTTTTTTGAAGTTATGTCGGGGAGGACAATAGACCGCCGCTACCGTAAGTTCAAAGGGTAAAGTGAGCACCTTAATGGATGTCGCCTGGAGTGCAGCTTCCTCGTAGTTGGGGAGAGCGTAGTGCTTGATACTTTGTTTTATTAGGATAGCTGTTCCCGCATGTCCAGTTTTGTCGGGGTGATTAGTATGGTAAGTTACATAGTTTGGGATTTTAAAATAAGATTTTTCTGTGAAGTGTGTTTCACTTATTAGCATTATGTCAATATGGTTTTGTTTAAGAAATAGGGTAAGTTCGTCTTTGTGTCTTAAAAGGCCATTGGCGTTCCATTGTGCAATTATGAGGAATTTATCCATTGGTTGATTTATTGAGTAGCATTGTGAGCATGTTCAAGACCATGCTATTTTGTTGAAGTAATTGGGAAAACATGGATTTAAAGTCATCCAGGAATTTGTTAAGAGTGAGACTAAGTGACTGTTCGGAAGTGTTTGCAGGTTGGGATTCTACAGTTCGGACTATGTTGACGTAGCTTGTGGGGGGGCGTAGGTTTGGGAACTGACTTTGGGAGTTTAAGGATGGGATTTGAGGTCTTTGGTTGATGGTTTTGGATTTTAGTAGGCTGTGGTAGTACGCACATCCACGATAATTGGCTGGATGGCCACCTCCACATAGGGCGCACGTTGCTGGCGTGTCTCTGCTCTTCTTACAGCTTGCCGTACTGTGTTCGCCTCCACATTTGACACAAACAAATGGTCGAGAACAGTATGCTTTGGTATGGCCATACAGCTGGCATCTCATGCATTGTACTGGGGTTCTGCTGGTTCGTGGTGGTTCTATTAGTATTCGGTTGTATTGAAGGTGTTGTGTTTTGTAGATGTCTTTGTTGTTCTCAGAAGGTTCCAGGTCTACAAAGAATAGGTTCATTGGCTCTTTTGTGATTCTGTGCCTTGCATTGATAATGTTCCTGACTGTGTGTCCGAGTTCGGTGAGTTCTGTTTTTATTACATCTATTGGGATTGAATGGTGTAGGTGTTTAATGACCACCCTAAATGCCCGTTTCTCTTTCGGTTGATAAGTATGGTGGATAATTTGGTTGTCACGGAGAAATTGTGTTAGTTTTCTGAATGTATCCGGAGTATTGCTTGAAATTTTTACTGTGTTGTTTATTAAGCTTTTGGTGACGTATTGCTCGTTGGCTACAACTTCAGCTATGTTTTCCTTCATTTTCGGTAAGTTTGTAACTCCGTAAACAAATATTGGGGGAGGTTTGGGTATTTTCTCTGTTTCGTTTGTGGTGTTATCATTATTGTGTTCTTGCGAGTTGGTTAATGTATCGTATTTGTTCGAGAGTGGTATTGCACTGGAGTCTGGGTTTTCTTGCACGTTTTTTCTTATTTTTCTGCGTTTTGTGGACATAATCTTTTGCCAAGGGTGCTCTTGAGATGAAGTAGTGTTTTCTAATTCATCGTCACTAGTGGAAACCATGTGAAGAAGTTGTTGAGGGTTATGAATTGGGTGGGCTGCTGAAGGTTGCGATACGACGTAGTGTTGCTGATTAGGAGAAAAGTAATTGCTGAGTCCTGGTGTAAGTTGACTCATTTGTGTGTTGTAGAATGCTGGTATTTGGCTGTTTGTGAAGGGTTGGTTGTGAAAGGGGTTTGGAATTGGTAACATTTGTACACTGGGTTGGGATTGTGTTAGTGGCTGGCTACAAGTGTAGTTGAAACCTGGCCCGTTTCCTGCCGGTAACATTGCGGTTATTTGATAAGAAAATACCTGTCTTTTGAAGGTTCTATGGCACTATTTAATTTAAAATTTTTAAATTTAAAAATTTAAAAGACCCGTTAAACGTTATTAGCGATAAGGCGGCCGTGGCCGCGCTATCGGACAAAGCACTTGAACTTGAATACACTGCACGTTTATCGTTAACGATGTTTACGCTGTGAAATTCAAACGAGAACTCTTATTAAAGTATCTCGACTTCATCTCGCTGCATGTTGCATAACGACAACCTCGAACTTTAAGCTTGTGTTTTCGCACTTGTATTATGAATAGCTATTAAATCATTAGCTACCACGTAATGCAATTGTTAAAAAAAATTAAGATTTACATCTTTCCTTCGTTAAGATTTATCAAAACTTTGCGATCCCCGCTGCGTGGTGTTTGCATTATTTGCTCAACATGTTTTTCTTGCAGATACTACTTCAAAATTAATTTCCACTTTATTATATGTAGATAAGAAAACAAATGTCGAAGATATCATGAAAAAATTATCAGAAAAGCTGAAAATAGTTATAAAGCTGAAACTAAACAAATCATAGGATACAGACTTGCTCGATATAGTTATTTTCATAACAAGTGCGGGAAGTTAGCGATTCCGAAACGAATGCAGGACGTTACAGAAACGAGCGAAGCGAGTTTCTGTACCTGCATGATGCATGAGTACGAAGCTTAACACTACAAATTTTAAAAATATTGTGATTTTAGATGCTGAATTTCATGCCAGTATTTTGCGGCATGCATTATACACCACAGGAGGAGAACGGGATGCAAGGAAGTTCCAGCGTGGACAAGGCAGAAAGTACGCAATTACGAACATGGTCCTACGAGGAAACGTTAGGGTTAATAAACTCGGTACAGAGCTACCATGATGACTTAAGTCATCCAAAACGAAAAAAGGATGTTTGGGAAAATGTTGCCAATAATTTAAATAGTTTGGGTATTTGTGTGGCAAAACATACATACATGAAAAAGTGGCAGAATTTGGTCCGAACATATAAAACATGTAAGGACAATAAAAAGAAGACGGGGAGAGGACCCATAAAATTTTTATATTATAATTCAATGGACGAGGTGTTGGGTTCAAAACCAAATTATTGCAGCCCATACAGCATTGATGTTAAAAAATTAGCAACAGAAGAAAGTAACAAAATAGTGGACAGAGATCAACCTGGTCCTTCTACCAGCTCGGCAAACGAACGCAGCCCTTCTACCAGCTCGGTAAATGAACCCAGCCCTTCTACCAGCGACGATGAATCGATAAATAGAAAAACCCCTGGCAAAAAACAAAAAAAGAATGCCACGGTGGAGTATTTTAAACAAAAAACAATTTTTCTTCAACAAAAACAGATCCACTTGCAAAAATGTGCATTAGAAAAATTAGTAGAACTTCTAGATAAATGATCTAAAGCAGTGTTTTATCATTTTTTTCTAACACTAATATCTTATACTGTTTCTATGGTGCATAAGAGCTCACTTGTTATGTTTCCTTTAAAATACGCTTTCTCTATAAAATACGTCGTCAATGACAACGTATTTTATAGGCCTTTAAATATGTCGTTGCCTAGCAATCTTTGCATTTTGTGTATTATGACGCGTCTCAAATAATAATATATTAAAATTTCTAATAATATAGTAGTGAAAGAAAATGTCTGATATTAGTGTTAGAAAAAATCTTGAAGACAACTCGAGTTTTATAGTTTAAAAATCTCGGTCTATCAAATCCTCGGCTCACTTCGTTCGCTCGGATTTGAACTACGACCTTAATTTTTAAACCTTCTATAAAACACTTGTTGTCTTAATAGCTATATTATGGTGTGAAGTGATACGCATTTATATTGTAACTTTCTAAATACATATATGCTTTTTAATGAAGTATTGTTTTTTTATTTAACTAAGTTGAAGTACTATTTATATTTTTATTGGTAGCATTTATACAGAGAAAATAACTAATCGAATATGAACCAATAATCTATTCTTTGGACATAATTGATTATCATTCAACGATTCATTATAAATCATAAATGATCGTAACAGTCACATGACACCATAAGTGGTTGTAGATACTGTGAAGGTACACCACAGTATATAAGTATCAGACATAACAAAACCTAAGGTATTTTTAAAATTTGTTCATGGGGCAAACAAGATCATTATAAGAGCTAGTATAACACAGTTTTGTATTATAAATTTGCATTATACAATAAACATTTACAAAATATGCGACAGACCTTCCTTCGCTTTTACAGATTTATTTTCTATTGAAGAATCTGAATCCGTAGTCGTACTCAATCCACTACTGCTACTAGTATCTGATTCCGATGATACACAGAGTTCATCTGCCAGTACTTGCTAAAATCAAATTACAAAAATTGTATTATAAGCATACATAATGTTTTAAATGTTTGTTCATTACCAAGATAAGTTTCCGCTTGGCACTATCCATTTTACCCATACATTTAGGGTACTAAATATATGAGTTTACCACTTCACCTAATCTTACTTTTTACATGTGCCTTTATTGTTTTTCAAAAAGCGAAACTTATGTCAAGGAAAAAACGAAAGTCACGCACATAGCCATACTTTTTAAACGAAACACAATATGCCAAAAAATGTAAACTATTTCAGTGAGGACAGCTGGATAAAACTAAAAGAAAACATAACAGAAGCAGCCACTGAGGCGCTAGGCACAATCAAAATAAACCGAAACAGAAACGACGTAAAACATAAAACACCTTGGTTTTGCGAAGAAATTAAAGAACTAGCACAAACAAAGAGGAAAGCATATATGAAATATAGATCACAGCAAACGCTAGAGTTGTTCGAGGAATACAAAATTACTAGAAACGAAACGAACGCCAGTATAAAGAGGATAAAAAGAGATTACTGGGAAGCTTTCTCAAAAAGTATGGAATATGATTTCTATGGCCTTCAAAAACACATGTGGAGATTTATAAGGAATCAGAGAACTGAAACGAAAGAACTAATAGAGACAACAAAAATTAATAGAGAAGAATGGGTACAATATTTTACTAAATTATTTAAAAGAAACAATGAACCGATCGAAGTAAAACTTCCAAACATAGTAAATGACACAAAAATCGAAATAACAAAAGAAGAAGTCGAAGAAACAATTAAAAAACTAAAAAATAGCAAATGAGCTAATAAAGTATGGAGGCCCGGCAATAGTAGGTGAAATAACCAAACTACTACAGAGAATATTTAAGGAAGAAAAAACACCAGACAATTGGAAAACAAATATTTTAATCACACTGTTTAAAAAAGGAGATAAAAGGAAACCAGAAAATTATAGGGGAATTAATTTGCTTAACACAACGTTAAAATTAACTACAAAAATTATAACAAATCGACTAAACGATTATATTACCCTAACGGAAGAGGAACAAGGTTTCCGAAGAGGTAGGTCCTGTACGGATGCAGTCTTCATAATAAAACAAGTAGTAGAAAAGGCATTGGAATTTAATGCACCGGCCTTTCTCTGCTTCATAGACCTCAAGAAGGCCTTCGATCGCATTCAGCTAAAAGACATAATCGAAATATTACATACGAGACAAGTACCCGTCAATCTCATCAACGTTATAGATGATATATACAAGAACAATCGTGTAAAAATAAGAACAAATGGTAAACTAAGTGACCCAATCCCTGTTGAAAAAGGCGTAAGACAAGGTGACTCACTGAGCTCACTACTTTTCAACATTATAATGGACGAAATAATCGAAAGCCTAAACGATCACAGAGGATACCGAATGGGGGACAAGCAATTGAAGATAATTTGCTACGCAGACGACGCTGTTTTAGTTGCGGAAACCGAGGATGACTTACAAAGACTCCGAGTTGTATTTAATAGGACACGTGAGAAATATAATATGACGGTCTCAATAGACAAAACGAAAACAATGGTCATAGCAAAAGATCCGATAAGGTGTAAGCCAGTTCTAAATGACACCATAATAGAGCAAGTGATGAAAATAAAACATCTAGGAGTGGAAATAACAAGTCAAGGGAACACCCTAAATCAAGTACACGAACAAATAACAAAAGCAAATAGAATAGCGGGATGTCTAAACGGAACAATATGATACAACAAATTTTTGAGAAAGGAAACCAAAGTAAGAATAAGTATAAAAGCGTGGTGAGGCCGATAATGACATATACTGTGGAAACAAGACCGGATACGATGAAGACAAAAAAGCTGCTAGAAGTCACCGAGATGAAAACACTAAGAAAGATTATTAACAAAAGCAGAAGAGATAGAATAAGAAACGAAGAAGTGAGGAGAATATGCGACATAAAACCTATAACAGACTGGGTTGTCCACAGAAGAAACGAATGGAACTTACACATTTCAAGAATGACTGAAGATAGAATGGTGAGAGTGGCATGAGACAAATCCCCCCAATGCAGAAGGAGTATTGGAAGATCCCAAAGAAGATGGAGAGATAGCGTCCAAATCCAATAATTGGTTATGAAACAGGCATATGTGCCTATCAAAGAAAAGAAGAAGAAGAAGACTTTTAGGAAAGAGAGAAGAAGAAGATTTAAAGTATTTGTCATAGTCTTGGGCTTTTGTAGCGAGTTGGCAATGTTACAAGTATACCATGTTCAGTGGCATATTCCAAACTCCTCCGTATTGCCTCTGCCAAGTTGTAATTCGGCCCTAGCAACTCTTCAAGGCGGGCGCGTCGTACTGTTCCTGTAATCATTATTTGGATGTCTTGCAGACTGCAGCCGTGATGCAGCTTTGATCTACGCACAGCGTTCAGCACAATCTGGAGTAGAATAGGGGGTTCTTGTTCTTGTCCTTCCATTATATTCTAAAATTGTAAAAGGGATATATATCATCAAACATTTTGTAAATTAGAATACAGATTTGGAAAGGAACTTACTTGTTTCGGAAATTTTGACACAAACAATAAAATGATATTTTGTTTATTTAAGGGGGCTAGGGAGAGGGGTTAGGCAACACACTATGCTGAGGTAAATTTGAGTAAAAATTAAAATCCTATTGTCCTAGATAACACGTACAAAAATTAATTTGAAAGGACGTTCGTTATTTTATTATAGCGTTGATTGATATACAATCGCTTGTGCAACTTTAGATTTTTGAAAAAACATTTCTTACAATTTATAAATCGATATAATTTTAATTATTAAAATATAAAGGTAAATATTCAAATAGCGAAAAAAGCAAAGTTGTACGTTCGATTGAATACTTATTAGCAGTTAAATGATGTACAGAAAAAGGTTTCAAACAAATGCATTTTTTTTATATATCATTGACAAGGCAATATTTTAGTACGGTATTTAGCAGATATTTAGCAAGCTGGTCGGCTATAAACAGACAAATACTTATTCATTAAAAAAAATAAGAATTTGTTAAAATGAAATTTATTAATAGCTACGTGATGAATTTTGCAATTACATTTATTGATAAACAATTAACACTTTAAACAGATTGGTGTATTTTCCACAATTTATGCAATGTTTTAGAAACCTTATATCTGCAAGAAAACAACGTTTTACACGTTAGGTAGGTAAACATCCGCAAAGATCACTAGCCAAAATATTGAAATATTATAAATGAAACCAACCACATTACAAAGCAAATCTCATCGTTTGTTTCCTGTGTTTTTTGATAAGTTTGTCTTATGTCTTGTTGACGACACCTCCTCGAGTCTACTAATTCGGGTAGTAAACAGTTCATAAAAAATTCACACAACCTCTTTTCCATACACTCTTTCCAAAATGTGTCGTCTCTAAAATATATATTGTAATGAGAATAAATTTTTCACAATAGTAAGAATATTATTACCTTTCAATTTCTTCTATGTGTAATCCTCCTTTTGTATAGACAAGAAAATAATATAACTGTCTTTTTGTTATGTGCAATAGGCCTTGAACCTGATAAAAATAGTTATTTTTCTTTGTATAACTACATCGATGGGAGAAAGGTTTCCACTTTTTTCAGAACTTTTAATTTCGATTACAGCATCATTGTCTACCAGTCCGTCTGGAGAACATGCTATGTAGGAATATTCGTCGTCAATTATCAAGCCACTCCTTTTTACACGTTTTGTAAAGCGTTCCTCAAACAAGGAAATTGCAGTTTCTTCGTTGTCTAATCCGAATTTGGTAGCACTATTACCTGAGAGGGTCGAATATAAAATCGAGGAGACTATTTTTGCTGTGGATGTTGTTTTTCGTAGTTTACAAATTTTTCCAAATGTTGATGTAATTCTCTTTCTTCTTTCGCTTGTATCGTGAAATAGTTTTTCCTTCTCAGTTTGATGTAGTCTACTCAAAAACTGTGCAGATTTTAGAGAGTATAACTCCGGGTCCATATCTGCAATAGGCTCACAAATTTCCAAACCATAGTGCTCATCGGTTGCAGCAAAAGTTTTAAGTGATACAAGAATCTGTTAAAAAAATATACAGAGTGCTATTTCTAAATCTGAAATTGATGTCACTTTCGGTTAAATCGGAAGTGTTAGTTTAGTGATTTATACATCATATAATGCGTTTCTACCAATAATTCAACATCCCAACATTTCATTTGGATCGCTTAAAAATTGCGGTAAAAAGAGTGGTGCACCTAGCTTCGTTTACACCCGGTATAAAGAACCAAATATATTTTGTAGTGACGATTTTTTTGAAAAAATTTATAAGTTTTTGAGAAATTGTTTGATTATGAACAAATCTGGTTTTGCCACATCAGTTGAGTTCTGCTTCTATTTTGTTTGTCAAATTTCTTAGAATAAATTAAAAACAGTACATAAAGCACAAAAACAAAATTAAATTTATCTAAAGCCAACATTTTAGTATAAGAATACAGGTACTTACTTTGCACGAAGTTGTTTCATAATTACATTTTTTCCCCTTCTTGGTCTAGACAATCTATATTTTCCCTTTGCCATTTTATGAATTATTTAAATAGATTAAAAACACTGCAAAAGCACTGGTGGAATACTAACAACCACTGTCACCGAAAACCGATAAGCAAGAGCGAATAAATGGAAAAAATTTGATGAAAATTTGCTATTTATACAAATCACGAATTAGTCGTGGGGCATAACAAATCCCGTGGGAAATTTGATGATGAAATTGTGGGACCAATTTTAATACATTCCTTATGCCCTCCATAATCATACCTTACCAGGTTGTCACGTGTTTTTGTAATTCAACGTTATTTTAGGATTTTTCAGTCATTTTAAATAATTATTAAGATTTTTCAGTACGGTCCTGTACCTTATTTTAATTTCGTGTCGATTATTTCATATTTGCTACGGTTTGATTTCATTATGTCTGGGGGACATTAAGGTTAACTCATTTTGGCACATTCTTCAGTATAATTCTCAGAAGTTTTCAAAGTCACATTCGAAATTGCATCGTCGTGAAACATTTCCTTTGTTCAAATCCTAAGGTGACCTAAATTTTACGCGTATGATTGGCGACGCTGACATCATCTTATTCCAGTTAATGCAGCTAATCTAGATATACTTTTCCGGGAATTCCCCGAGACGCGGGCTGTGGCGATTGAGCGTTCCACTCCCCTCTGCCTTCTTAGTGCCTTCAGTGCGTGAAAGATTACCAACCATGCTAGACGCCTTCTTCTAAGACGCGGTGCCGTATTTATCGTAGTTAAGGGTGGGTTCTTATAATGAACCAGGAAGGCTTCCGCTACCGGTGATTTCCTCGTGGAGGAATCACAATTATCGACGTCGTTCGGATCCACTTAAGGAATGCCAATATAATCCTGGAGTGAAATATATCGTGTGTGAGGAAGTTTAAGTGACAGTGTTGTCGAGCCGCCTACACGTTTCCTCCTCGTGAGGGATTAGGAAAACCTACCACTTTAAGGATTACTCTTCATCTTGTTCCTGCACCCGTCTTCAAAGGAAAAGCACGTCCATCACGCACTCCCTGGCTTACCGTTAACTCGCCAGGTAAAGACTACTTCTTTAAGCTGCTCCTGTTTTCTTCATTTGCCGTTGTGTTTAACGTCAGTTTTATTGCCGACGTTTGCCTCTTGCTGGCAGGCTTGTTTTCCAGTGTTTGAAGTTAATAAGTACCGCCTTTGTCATTTGTATTTTGATGTGCAACTTTTAAAGTAATAGTAGACATCTAGCTTATCTATTTTGTCCAGTGACATGTGGTGAAGGCTTGTGAACCTCGCCTTTGGCGGATCCATTGGTCACATAGCAATTAGAGGGTCTCTGGCAACTCAGTTAACTAGTTTGTTGTTCTAATTTTTGGTAAAGTAAAACGTAACGATTTTATTTGTATTTTGTCAAGTTAAGATATTTGTGTATTATGTTGCATGTAAAATTATTGGTGCTTATGGTTAATTTGTTTAATGTATTATTATTATTTGTGTCTTCCCATTCTTTGTTTGGAATTAAGGGGTTAAGTTTGAGAATCTTTTTGTTCTGAGTAACGTAAATATAGCACCCTTAATTCTTGTTCCTTTAAAGTAAGCCTTGTATTTATTATAGTTTGTTTTAACGTAGCGTTTTTGATTGTCTTTTCATGTAATTTTGTATTCATTTTGCGCCTTTAAGTCATTAAATATTTTAGCATTCAATTCAGTTTGGTCTCGTTATTTGTGTTCAGTGATTCCCGTTTATTTCAGAGTATTTTGTGTTCAATGTTTTAAGATTTACGTGTATAAAGTGTTAGCCTGCCTACAAGATTTAGAGTTTGCAGTAAAGTAATTTCAGTAGCAAGGTAAGTTACCTCTTGCGCAGGATGCAGCTATAACGACAACCCCTTTTTGCCGAGCCCTTGGGAACCTTCCATGATGGGTTTCCTTCTTTTAGATCTCTGGGTGACTTTAGTCATGGTGGCGCCCTATCTACCGTTTACGACCATCCCCCTTGAAGGGTTAATAGGTGTTTTGAGTAGTATTTTAGCGAAACGAACCACCCATCTCCATTGCAGTCTAGCCGAGTGCATTCCGGATTTGACATCCCCAATTCAATGTCGTAGTGTGCGTTTGGCACGTGACATAATTGGCGCGACCAACGTGTGGCTTTTTGTTTTTTTTCGACCTATTTTGTTTCCCAATTTGTGGGGCGAACATATTTTTTTGAATCTTTTTTGACCTAGTTTTTCGACCTTATTTTTGACCCAGATTTTGGGCGAACATCTGTCTTTTTGACCTATTTAATTGACCTCCAACTTGTGGGGCTCAGTTTGTATTTTTCGACCTGTTTCAATACCCAATTTGTGGGGTATTCTTTTGTGTTTCAGTCAGTACCTAATTTTCAGTAATTTTTCGTTTCAACCTTTTTGATTGCTTAATGAAGGCATATTTTCGTTTTCCAATGTTATATGTTGTTTGACGCCCAGTGTTAAGATAAAATTCCGGATAAAATTCCGTTTTCTTCTTTAATTCGTTCAAGTGTTAAGTTTGACGACTAATTTTGAAACTTTCATTTCGTTTTTCCGGTTCTTTTAGCATTTTTCAACATTTGATTGTTTCATGTGGGCATAAATTCATTTTCCGATTTAGTTTTGCTTCCCGTTGAAGTTCTTTTGAGTATATTCGTAATGCCAAGTTCACCGGCAACCACAAATTCAGTTTGGCCGAAACCATGGCTCAGGTTCCGGGTACCGATTCAGTCCGAGGCCCCCGCTTCGTATATTGAAATTCATTTAACATGGGGTTATTTCTTGCGACGCTAAATGATTAAAATATTTTCTTAGTTTTTCTTTCGGTTTGGTTTTTCTTCGTCTTTTGTTTGCACAGGAAGTGCATTCTTTTCGTTAAAAAACTTTTAATTCATTTTCGTGTTTTAATTCATTTTCCAACTAGCATAGATTCGTTTTGTTTTTCGACATACCTATTCTGACGCTTAGTGTAAGGTGCATTTAGTTCGTTGTTGCTGGTCAATTTACTTATTTTTGACACCTAACGTGAAGCCATGAATTCGTTTTTCATTTTATTTTACGTATATTTTTGGTTAATGTTCATTTTCCGTGACGAAAATTATTTCATAACGTACTTTGATGATAGTTGTGTTTAACGTAATCTTTTTTTGTCTCGTCTGGCGTCGTTCCCTTTTGTTATTGTTTCGTTTAACCTTATTCTTGATTTGTTCTGCTTGTATTTCGTAAGTAAGATATTTTCTTCGTTTAATTTTCGACTTTCGTTTGATGTTAACGTTCGTTTTGATTTGGTCCTGTAGTTATTTTGTTTGTTTTGTTTTTTCGTCTTCGTTTGTCTGCACTGTGAGTGCACCTTCGTTTTTTTTTTAAATGATTTATAGCCACTATATTGTCCTTTCTTCTTTTTAACGTAAGAACAGCTACGTTTTAAACTACCTGATTTAAGCAACGTGTCCAAGGGGCCTTTGGGCACGCCGAGATTTCTTTCAGCCCAACCTTCTTCAAGGATGACTTCGTCATTCACTTCCCGTTCTGGAAATACGTTTGGCTTTTTGGAAATTAAACCAGTTAGCATCTTTGTTGTGGGAACAATTCAATATACTGAACCCGTGATGTATAGCGAACCCTCTTCAGAACTAATTAGGTGAACCTTCTTCTTTGTCAAGTAGATGTTTCAGTTTTGGGAATATGAAGACCGAGATTTTGACGTACCCGATTTTGACACTCTTCTTTCTTTCCTCTCTTTCTTTCTTCACTTGGTGCCGCACTTTTGGTTTGGTCCACCTGAGTGTTGGGCCCACGGTTTTTTTCGTTGTTGTTTCGTTTCTCGTTATGCCGTAGTTCCGTGGTGGAACTTCATTGTGATTTTAGTTTTTGGTACCGGAACCGTTCCGGGTACCAATGATATGGTTTATGTGGATCTTGGATCCTGTTTTGATGTTTTAACGTTTTGAGGTTTTTGAGATGTTGGACCCCTTTTAGGCATCGCTTCCCGATTGATCTTTTAGGTTTGGAAGGTCTTGTTGACTTTTCGTTTAAGCCTGTTCGTAAGCTATATTGCGAACTGCTGTAGTCAAGGGTTGGGTCTACGTGAATATTTGACTACAGTATGGGGAATATATTTGGTATGGGTTTCATTGTTTCATTATGGGTTTTAATGCTTTTTCTGTCCCTTTTCTTTCGTTTGTCTTCTTATCTGGCCATTTTGCTGAAGAGAATTTCAGGGAAATCCTCTTTAAGTAAGGGAGGTGTCACGTGTTTTTGTAATTCAACGTTATTTTAGGATTTTTCAGTCATTTTAAATAATTATTAAGATTTTTCAGTACGGTCCTGTACCTTATTTTAATTTCGTGTCGATTATTTCATATTTGCTACGGTTTGATTTCATTATGTCTGGGGGACATTAAGGTTAACTCATTTTGGCACATTCTTCAGTATAATTCTCAGAAGTTTTCAAAGTCACATTCGAAATTGCATCGTCGTGAAACATTTCCTTTGTTCAAATCCTAAGGTGACCTAAATTTTACGCGTATGATTGGCGACGCTGACATCATCTTATTCCAGTTAATGCAGCTAATCTAGATATACTTTTCCGGGAATTCCCCGAGACGCGGGCTGTGGCGATTGAGCGTTCCACTCCCCTCTGCCTTCTTAGTGCCTTCAGTGCGTGAAAGATTACCAACCATGCTAGACGCCTTCTTCTAAGACGCGGTGCCGTATTTATCGTAGTTAAGGGTGGGTTCTTATAATGAACCAGGAAGGCTTCCGCTACCGGTGATTTCCTCGTGGAGGAATCACAATTATCGACGTCGTTCGGATCCACTTAAGGAATGCCAATATAATCCTGGAGTGAAATATATCGTGTGTGAGGAAGTTTAAGTGACAGTGTTGTCGAGCCGCCTACACGTTTCCTCCTCGTGAGGGATTAGGAAAACCTACCACTTTAAGGATTACTCTTCATCTTGTTCCTGCACCCGTCTTCAAAGGAAAAGCACGTCCATCACGCACTCCCTGGCTTACCGTTAACTCGCCAGGTAAAGACTACTTCTTTAAGCTGCTCCTGTTTTCTTCATTTGCCGTTGTGTTTAACGTCAGTTTTATTGCCGACGTTTGCCTCTTGCTGGCAGGCTTGTTTTCCAGTGTTTGAAGTTAATAAGTACCGCCTTTGTCATTTGTATTTTGTGTTTTGATGTGCAACTTTTAAAGTAATAGTAGACATCTAGCTTATCTATTTTGTCCAGTGACATGTGGTGAAGGCTTGTGAACCTCGCCTTTGGCGGATCCATTGGTCACATAGCAATTAGAGGGTCTCTGGCAACTCAGTTAACTAGTTTGTTGTTCTAATTTTTGGTAAAGTAAAACGTAACGATTTTATTTGTATTTTGTCAAGTTAAGATATTTGTGTATTATGTTGCATGTAAAATTATTGGTGCTTATGGTTAATTTGTTTAATGTATTATTATTATTTGTGTCTTCCCATTCTTTGTTTGGAATTAAGGGGTTAAGTTTGAGAATCTTTTTGTTCTGAGTAACGTAAATATAGCACCCTTAATTCTTGTTCCTTTAAAGTAAGCCTTGTATTTATTATAGTTTGTTTTAACGTAGCGTTTTTGATTGTCTTTTCATGTAATTTTGTATTCATTTTGCGCCTTTAAGTCATTAAATATTTTAGCATTCAATTCAGTTTGGTCTCGTTATTTGTGTTCAGTGATTCCCGTTTATTTCAGAGTATTTTGTGTTCAATGTTTTAAGATTTACGTGTATAAAGTGTTAGCCTGCCTACAAGATTTAGAGTTTGCAGTAAAGTAATTTCAGTAGCAAGGTAAGTTACCTCTTGCGCAGGATGCAGCTATAACGACAACCCCTTTTTGCCGAGCCCTTGGGAACCTTCCATGATGGGTTTCCTTCTTTTAGATCTCTGGGTGACTTTAGTCATGGTGGCGCCCTATCTACCGTTTACGACCATCCCCCTTGAAGGGTTAATAGGTGTTTTGAGTAGTATTTTAGCGAAACGAACCACCCATCTCCATTGCAGTCTAGCCGAGTGCATTCCGGATTTGACATCCCCAATTCAATGTCGTAGTGTGCGTTTGGCACGTGACAAGGTGCTTTGCTTGAATTTGTGGCAGACGACCTATATGACGTCATATATGCAAGATGGCGGCCACCCCAGACACCATCGGAAGTTCTCGATTATAACTCTTGATACGGCCATCCTATCAGTATTTTGTACTGAATCTTTTGTGTTCTAAATAAAATTTTAAACAAAAAAGGTTATAAACGTTTTTGTGGTATAACCTACCGGTTATCAGTTAAAGCCAGTTAAAAAGTGTGTTAGCCAATTTTTAATTTTTAATTTTTGGTTTTAAAGGATTTTTAGATATTTAGGTTGAAAAATAACAACTAGTTAAGAAATTAATATTTATTTTAATATTTTTATTGAATTAATTGTAATGTTCTACTTATTGCACGTAAAATGTTTTCAGCTTAATATTCTTCATCTGAAAGGTCATCGATATCAAAATGTTGGCCATGATTTTCGCATAAGTCTTCATCGCCTCCACACATACAAAGCTCACTGCATAAAATGTTTTGGGATTTACATTTACAGGATACAGCACCTTTCCCTTTTACACATGACCACCGAACTAATTTTAAAATGGTTTCAGGTACACAAGGAAGCGTACACAAAACAGGAACATAGTAATTATCTTGCATTTTCCATCCGTAATCAGAAGGTGTTGGTAGATTAGGGTGCTGCTGGTCAGCAAGACGCCATTCCATAACCTGATAATGTGCTCTACGAATAAAAGGAGATAGTGGCGCTTTTGTAGGAGGCAGATTTTCACTTTGCGTCTCGTGCTTGGAGAACATCCACCAAAAGCTCCTTAATGTCTGAAATCTTCGTCCCTGGTATATATACCTTACGAATAAAATTTTCAATGATAGTTTCAGCTTCATCCCCGAATTCTTCAATGGATCTAAGTTTCCCAAGAGCATCAAAAATGTCATTATCTGGGCTCTTATAAACCTTCCAAAACGATAGTTTTCCCTTCTTTGCAAGTGAACCTGTAACATCACATCCTGGCAGAGCATGCAGACCTAGTAATCCTTTTATCTTTTCTGGTCCTAATGCAGTGCAAATTCTGCCAACGTCACGCATTCTTCGATTATTTCCTAACCAGTGGCAAATATGTTTTGACATGTAAAATATTTTGACCACCACAACGCTAGTAGAAATACGTCTGTTGTAGTGTTGATCAGTTCACTGCCTTCAATAATTATGTTATTATAGGGTTAGTCTGGGGCATGAGCAGATTTTTTTTCGCAACACATTAAATACATATTTTACCCAGTAAGGTTTGTGATATATAATGTCTTTTGCATGAGGATCTCCTGGATTTGTACAATCACTAAATCGAATTTTTATGGCTTCAATTTGTGACATTTCAATTGCTTCTTTTAATTTCAGACCGACAGAAAAAAATATTTATTTTTGTCATCCGCAGGGATTTTTGATCTTGTTTTGTAACCTTCATTACTATCTTCAGAAGCGGAACTAGAACAAGAAGGCTTATTCTTTTCCTGTTCAAATAATCTCTCACTTCGCTCCATTTTGATTTTATGTGTATGCCATGATGCGTTTTCGTTTATCAATTCTTCAACAGTCACATTTCTTAATCGATTATCAGTTAACACGTATTCACTATCATTCCATTCTGCTCTCTTTCTAACACACTCTAACACTTTATCATAGTTAATAGGTTTGTGGTGGAGTAGACATTGTGTCCAAAGTTAATTTTAAACTATTGAAAGTATTAAACTGCTCGGCATACGATTATCAATTCGTTTCTATCCGAAACAAAAAAAAAAATTGAAATGATACGAGTGATAGCAAAATTAAAATTGTTTTTATACAAAACACCTAAACGGCAAAAGATATCGATAAATCCGTAAGGACCTTTTTTATAGAAGATTTCCTTGTAAATAAAAAACATTCAGTACAAAATATTGATAGGATGGCCCTATCAAGAGTTATAATCGAGAACTTCCGATGATCTCTGGGGTGGCCTCCATCTTGGATATATGACGTCATATAGGTCGTCTGCCACAAATTCAAGCAAAGCACCTGGTAAGGTATGATTATGGAGGGCATAAGGATTGTATTAAAATTGATCCCACAATTTCATCATGAAATTTCCCACGGAGTGTATATTTCATAAAGTATGCCCCCCGACTAAATGCACTAATTACTACAAACAATATGAGCAAAGGGCAGTTGGGACTCATTACGGTAATAAACATGTCTTCTTCGTATAGGTACATGCAAAGAAAAACGATAAATTGCTCAAATTAGTTCTTGGAACATAACAGTAGTTAGTCGTTAACAATATAATGACAAAACATGGTATGCTTGCTTTATGTATTGTATTCCAAAATCCAGTTACTTGCGTGTTTGTTAAGTTTTAAAAATGTCTACATAAAAGGTATTGCCGCTATAATTTATTTGTAAAAAGAAAACTAAACCTCGTTTTTAAATACAATTGTATTTTTATGTTTAAAGTACCTAATTATGGATCAGTACAAAGTAAATTATTATTTACTTTTTCTAACACTAATATCTTATACTGTTTGTATGGTGCATAAGAGCTCACTTGTTATGTTGCCTTTAAAATACGTTTTCTCTATAAAATACGTCGTCAATGACAACGTATTTGATAGGCCTTTAAAATACGCGTTTCTCTATCAAATACGTCGTTGCCTAGCAATCTTCGCATTTTGTGTATCGTGACGCGTCTCAAATAATAATTTATTAAAATTTCTAATGATATATTAGTGAAAGATATTAGTGTTAGAAAAAATCTTGAAGACAACTCGTGTTTTATAGTTTAAAAATCTCGGTCTATCAAATCCTCGACTCACTTCGTTCGCTCGGATTTGAACTACGACCTTGATTTTTAAACTTTCTATAAAACACTTGGGGCCATATTCATAAACAGTATTTAAAGTTAGTAGGGGTTTAGTAGCTACTAAACCAATATAATTAATATATGTTGCTATAGCAATTAGTAACATCTAACTTTAAACACTGTTTATGAATATGGCTCTTGTTGTCTTAATAGCTATTTAAATAAAAATGCACAAAATGATCAAATATGTACCCTACCCACAATATTAAAGTCAACAAAGGTAAAAGCGGGTTTAGCAGTGTAGGACAAGTGGTTAGGTAGACCGAGTGGTGGTGTATTATGAGTTGCCTATTTAAATATTTTTTTTGCGTAGGGGCACAAGCCAAGTATACGAACAGGCCTATTCTGTAAATGTCGTTCACTACCGACTCGTTCACCAACGACTATCGTTAGCTACTTTCTCAACGACATGTTGAACGATATCGCTCAAAAAGCTATTCTGTAAGCCATGTCGTTACGGCGGTTGGCTGTGAACGACTTGCTCAACGTGTTCTAAAATAGTATATTAAAACACAAGTTACAGAAGGCAACATTTTCGCGCACGAGTTCGAAATTTGGACACGAGCCGCTATGCGGCGAGTGTCCGAACGGACGAGTGCCCGAATTGCCTTCTGTAACGAGTTTTTTATACTATTTTCTCTGTTTCGGCTTTCATTTACGTTATTTATTTATAATTTTTTATAAAATTAGTTGACAATTTCCATTAGGGAATTTTTTGGTAGAATAGTTAGGTTGGTAACAGTGGTATGTTTGACGTTTATGGTTTTGCACATTAATATTGGAATGTGTATTTTGTACGCATTTTGTAAATTCGAATTTGTTATTAATATTGATAAAATTAACTAAATTGTAATGCTGGATGAACAATTGAAGGGCTCGGTGCAACAACCGATCAGATCCATTTGTTTGAATTTTACAGTAGGTATCAACAACAAACTGTTTAAAATACGATAAGAAAAATTTAACAAAAATAGTTGGAATATGTAGATATTGCTATCTTAACCCTTGTCCTACTAGCCGGGGTGCACGTGCACCCCAGACTTGAATTTTCTTAGAATAAAGTGTTTTAGAATTTTTTTTGGGACCTGAGCCTTTTAGTAGCTTCATTTAATTGATTTTTAGGTTAAATACCGTTGAAAATATCCTTAAAGCAGTACTCATTAAAAAAATAGTTTACTTTTGGTAGAGCGGGGTGCCCCAATCCACTATGAGCGCAACAGCATTTGCAACAAAAGTACAAGATCGTTGTCATCTCTGCGACTGAAAATGTGACAGAAATACGAGGCAACAGTGTACTCTCTGCAAAAAGTTTATTTGTACTGAACATTTCACAAACAAATTGATTTGTCAAAATTGTATTGATGAATAAGCGTTAACTTGTTAATAAATTACTGTTTTTGATATTTTTGCTAAATAAAGTTTTCTTTCCATAGTATTGGTCTTACTAGATGTCAATAGGGATCAAGTGTTCTCACAATAAGGAAAACTGGCCATTTTAATTTGTTTTAGGCTTTAAAACAACTGGGGTGCAAGTGCACCCCACCTGGGGCCCAATTCTTGAAACCACTCGCTACCGAAACGTATACGCTAGGAAGCGAGTACTTGATAGCGCATTAGCTACTAGCTTGATAGCGCATTAGCTACTAGCTAATGCGCTATCAAGTACTCGCTTCCTAGCGTATACGTTTCGGTAGCGAGTGGTTTCAAGAATTGGGCCCCAGGTAGTTATCGTAAAAAAAATAGGTCGGTAAGAGAAGGGTTAAGATAGTTATAAGGGAAAATGATTTTATTGTCAAGAGTAATGTATAGAATTTTCTTTTCTCAAATGGAGCTGTCCAGTTTTTGCCGCAAGAATAAAACACAACGAAAGAAAATGAGTGTTATGAACGTTTATTAAGGAAAAAGCTATAAAAAATAGTTTCTCTATGTTTAACCCATTTCAACTTCAACATCGTCGGTTACAGGTTCTTCTGCTTTTGCTACAGTATCGTAGTACCATTTATCATTTTTGGGTACATATTTGTCCGTCAGAAAAGACACATTTTGTAGTTTTTTTTATTGTAATAGTTAGTGGATACGTAGCATATAACTTATCAGTTGGTAAAGAAAATAATGTAGTCGACATTTTCTTAAAACTGAACTGTTTTCGCCTAAAAGTGGAGCCGACAGGTTTTTACCGCGCTGTATCTCTATAGGATTTTTTTAGGCTAATAAAAGTAGGTGATATACAGGGTGTCTCACTATATTTTGACTGATTTTACAAGCTTATATTTTCTAAATGAGATGAAGTATTAAGGTGCGGTTTTCACCAATGAGTTTTACATGAGCCCAAGTTTTTTTTTATGGTTTTTACGAATATGCTAGTCCTTCTTTAAAAACCGAAATAAAAATGGCATTATTTGGCAGACCAGATACTTCATTTTTTTAAATGCAACCCTATACTTATTTGTAGAAATAAGAATAGGCGCATATATTAGCGTTCAAACGATATTTTAAAAATTAAAATCGGATGACAAATGACCGAGATAAACGCTTATGAAGATACTACTGTAAAATCAATAACGTGAACAACAAAACATTTAGCATGCCATGACTGACAAAAGAATAAACAAAATCGCGACGCCAAACTTCCTAACGAGTAATAGAAGCCGTTGATGGGTGATTTTCTTGATAATGGGTTTCACCAAGCAAGAAATAGCGCAAGCAGTACTGCTGTACGCCCAGACCGGGTCGGCATGCTAAATGTTTTGTTGTTCACGTTTTTGATTTTACAGTAGTATCTTCATAAGCGTTTATCTCGGTCATTTCTCATCCGATTTTAATTTTTAAAATATCGTTTGAACGCTAAAATATGCGCCTATTCTTATTTCTACAAATAAGTATAGGGTTGCATTTAAAAAAATGAAGTATCTGGTCTGCCAAATAATGCCATTTTTATTTCGGTTTTTAAAGAAGGACTAGCATATTCGTAAAACCCATAAAAAAAACTTGGGCTCATGTAAAACTCATTGGTGAAAACCGCACCTTAATACTTCATCCCATTTAGAAAATATAAGCTTGTAAAATCAGTCAAAATATAGTGAGACACCCTGTATAACAATTAGAGTTCGGCAAATATTACCCATTTTTTAGTTCTTATAAATAACGTTTACACGACTGAAGAATTGCTGAAAAATACCTGACGAAGTTGTACCGATTTTGGGACAACTTCTTCGCCTAACTTGTGTTCACCTAAAGACGAAGTTGCACGTTTGTAAAATCAACTTCGACATAGTATAAACAAAATATATAAATTTTGGCATCAGTTTTTATTTTTTTAAGTTATATTAAAGCACAAAATGGCTACAGTATAGGTTACGCTTGATGTTGGTCGCTGATCTTTGGGTCAAGTTGTTTCGTTCTATTAACCCACACAGGAAAATCGTAATTGCAACTCCCTGTTTAACGAGATAACCTTTGATAATCAGTCTTATTTCAAACTTTGTTAACGGATAAGACCAAGCCGAAAGTTGATTTATAGCAGCAGGCACCGAGAGGCCATTTCCAATATCTTGCAGTGCGTGTTCAACTAAGTGGAGGTCATAACGCTGGTAACTGCTACCTGCCAACACTTTTCTATTTCTTTTCGGCATTATTTTCACAAAGGTACTAATCCTACGAAGAACAAACACACGAAATGCAACCACAACGGATAGTGTGCAGGTTATATTTACAGTGTCGTACATTCAACTTCCAAACTGACGATGTTGCCCCGTTTTACGGAAACTAAAATAAAAGATATTTTTTAGCTTGTAAATGTTTTTTTTAATCTAATGAAAACTAGGAATATAAACAATAAAAACGATTCAATCTAAGCCAAACTAAACCAACTTTATTAAATTAAAAAATATTTTGAAATTAAATGTAACTTACGATGAATTTTAGTGTCGGAACTACTGACGATTCACTATTATCCTGGTTTTGATTGACCTCAGGTTGGGGAACAATTTGGATTGGTCTGAATCTCTAGAATTATAGTTGCATTTAGCTAGAAGTGATACTAAAAAACTTATTTTTAGGTTATGCCAACAATAACCTTTGAAACGGTTTTTTTTTTTAAATTTTATCAAATTATAAAACAATTTTTATACTATAACATAAAGTCCTACCTTTAGCAATATAGTTTTCACTCATTTTCCTAACCAAAATACGATTTAAAGCGTTTCCACGCTTTTTTCAGTTCACTAGTCGATCTCGATGGTTGACTTTAAAACATCGAAAATCACTTGGTTCGTTTTGCGGGTTTTGCCACCAAGTAAATAGTAGTTTTAAATATTGAAATTCTAACCCCTTCATTTACGTTTTTGCTAAATCAAAATATCAAAAAGTATTCATAGCTTTATTGACAGGCTTTATTTATTTTGTTAGTTGCTTAGATGCAATGTAGCATACCAATTCCTGAAAACAAAATATCACCAAAAATCATGTATTAATGAAGCTCATTAAAGCATCAAAATGCGTGCTTTAATCAAGTCATTCTAATGCCGAAACAGAGAAAGGTAGTACACTTAGCGCTATCATCAGCACAGAAATGCGCATGTCCGTAATTGGTACAAACACGAAATTTAAAAACCGCGCTCTTAACGTATAGAACACTTCCCAAGACTTTTATAATTTTCGAAGACCTCGTGTTAAAGAAAACTTCTATTGATTGTTACAATAATGGAAGACAAAAAAAATGTTGTGTTAAAACCATGAGGCAGCAATATATACTATATTTAGAAGAACTGGAAAGTAATGAAGCTTTCCGAAATAATAGATTTTTCTCCTGAAAATCCCCACGTGTTAGAAAATACATGGGAAAAATTAACTTTAGCATAAAATAGCACGGGTGAGCTACAAAAGACTGCGGCTCAGTGGAAAAGGGTGAGTAATAATAATTTTCTTTTTATTTAATTTATGAGTAGGTACTACTACATTGGTAAAGCAATTTACATTTTAAATAAAATTGCTTTAAAGTTTGATTGAATTCAGTATAATACGGAGTAAAAAGTTAATTAAGTTTTTAACTTGTTATTTAAATGCATAATAATGTGAATAGGCTGCACAAGCATTTAACTTTTTATTTATTTTTTATTAGATGTTTACGGATTAGAAGTCCAGTGTAAAAAAGAAGGCTGGCGAAATAAGAATGGCATAAAATTACACAGGAGGTGGTCCGCCTGAAAAGCCTCTTATCGATATTGAAGAAAAATTAATCGGTGCAATTAGTAACATTGTCAATGGCATGAATATTGAAGAAGTAGGAATTTCAATTAAGGGTAAGTAATTTATGTATAAAGATGTTGTGCTTTAGTGTCATCTAATACTTTTCATAAATTGTGGTCTTTTTATGATGTTATTGTAAACCCATTGTAAGGTCAAACCATGTAAGATTAGTAAATCCAACCAGTTTTTATATTACTGGAAACACCTATGTCTTGTGTAATCCATTGTTTAAGTAATGATCTCATCAAAAGCTTTATGTAGTTTATAAATAGTTATAAATAAATTTATCTTCTTTGGTAAAAAAAAAGATTTTATTAAATGAATTAAAATACCACATACATTGTAAGAACTACAGTAGTACCTTCTAGTTACAATTTGATTATCAGTATTTAATTATTTTTAGAACAACTGACTGCAACAACTTCCTGCAATACAGTACAATCCTGCAATACCCCATCATCCAGCAAGGTAAGCAGAATGGAAGTACAAGTTGATTCAGGTGGTAGTGATAATACAAGAATCCAAGCTCGCAGGAAAAACAGGACATTATTAACCCGTTTCACAGGTTTTGGATCAATCTAGGGTAACGGAAGACAATAATTACGATGTTCTAGGGAACATAAACAAAAACTTAGAAGTTAGAGGTCAAACTGAAAAAAATGACATCAAATTAAAATGTACTGAATTAAATTTAAGATATCCGAACTTGAATGTAGATGATTTACTAGATTAAGGTTTTATAATTTTAAGTTAGAAAAATACATAAACATATAAAATGTAATATTAAAAACATTATAATTATTCTAAGCAAATACATTTATTTGCTATATATATTTCTCGCTGCTCGCCCTTCAGCAAGAAGCTGGTCATCTTCTATGTGACCCTGGTGAATATCCTCATTTTCGAATTCTAAAAACAGAATTAATTATGTGTATGCGGCCTCGCCCATAGTGCAGATGTATTTTTTCGATTTAGCGAGTTCTACGAAGATTTACTACAGCTAAAGTGAATAACTATTAAGTTAAATAGACAGTGTAAGTGTGCAAGTGTAGTTTTAGTTGAGATCTACCAATAACAGAAATTACGAACAAAAGAATTTTTCAGTACTGATAACGCTAAAAAATGGCGGCCCCACGCTTTTGTGCCTGCTGTAGCGATAATTTCATTGTAAATTCAAAGGTAATAAGTTGTAAATTGTGTGATGATAACTACCACACCCAGTGTGTAAAGTTGAAAGATACAGTGGCAAAATCGATCTCTGAGTGTCGTAATGCATTTTGGTTTTGCGATAAATGTGTAATCCGAGTTGATGAAAAACTAAGTGTCAGCAGACAAATCAGAGAGATGGAAGAAAAAACAACCAAGTTAGTAAAAGATACCCAACAAATATTGGCAAATGTGCACTCACTAGGATATCCGGCAGAAAGAAAGTTGACATATTCCGAAGCTATAAAGAGCAATGAACAGCCATTAATAATAAAACCTAAAAACCAGGGACAAGACAGCGAAGCTACAAAAAGTGTAAAGGTATGTTTTCATTGCAAACAAGTCGGCGACAAATACACAAACATGTATGAGATTTGTACAGGTATAGGTGACATAAGAATAGTTAAAAAATATATTCCAAAAAATAAGAGACGCCTCAATGTTGTTATGGAAGTGGAACCTGAGGTGTATAAGCAGGTTATGCAGAAAGGTCGTATTTTTGCAGGTTGGGAAAGTTATGCGGTTTATGAATACATAAGTGTTCTACGCTGCTATAAATGTTGGCGATTTAACCATAAGGCAGGAAAATGCACAGTGAAAGAACCAATATGTCCAGAGTGCAATGGCAATCACGTAAGTAGCGACTGTCGGTCAAATGTAAAAGAATGTACAAACTGCAAATTTGCACACGATGTGTTAAAAATTTCTAATGTCGAATTTAATCACTCGGTGTTTGACAAAAGTTGCACTTCATATAAAAAAATACTACATCAAGCCAAATCTAGGGTTAAATATACATAGCAACTAACTAAATATACTGGAAATTCTAGCGTATTATGTATTAATATAGATGGTCTAACTTCACATATTGACGAACTACGAACATTTATGTTTGAAAAAAGACCATTGTTAGTAAATGTAACAGAAACTCGCATTACAGCAGATATAAATGAATCTGAAATCGAAGTGATTGGGTATAATCAGATTATTTTGGAATCAGACAGTCGTCATACTGGAGGATGTGTAATATATCTGAATGAAGCAATTTATCACACAGTTATTCATAAAGTATCAGTACCGCTAAACTATTGGTCTTTACTTATAAAAATAAGTTACAACAAAAATAAGTTAGTCATTGGTTCGTTGTATAGGTCTCCTAGTGGGGTTTTGGATGACTTTTACGTATTTTTCGAGGAGTTATTAAATTTGGACAAATTAAAAATTAATGAAACACTAATTATGGGTGATTTCAATATTGATTTCAAAGCAGACAACGTTACGTCAAAAAAATTTAAAGATACAATAACGGATCATGGATTTAAACAAATCGTTGAGAAACCAACACGTGTGACCAAAACATCTTCTACTTTATTAGACTGGATTGTGACTAATAATTTTACTTTAACTGAATTACCAAGAAATTTTCCACAGTTATCAGATCACGAAATGATAGGCACTCAAATCAATTTCTTTATTGAAATAAATGATGAATTCATAGAGAAACGCATTATAAATCAGGAAAAATTAGAGAAAGTTAGATTAGAACTGATTGGAAAATTCTGGGAAAGAACATCTACCGACGTTAACATAGTGTATAAAAACTTCCAGGACAACATTCAAACAGCTCTAGATAAGATATGCCCATTAGAAAAAATTAAATGCAAGTCAAAACCTTGGATCAACAAAGCAGTTCGAGAATGTCAAAAAGTACGTGACATGGCCTATAAAAAATTCATACATACACAGGTAGAGGAAGACTGGGTGGAATATAAGAATAAAAGGAATCAAGTCACAAATACAATAAGATGCGAGAAGAAGAAATATTACGAGGAGAGAATAGACAAGTCTAAGCAGGACAGCAAACAAATGTGGCGAACAACAAAACAAATATTGGGTCAAAAAAAACAAAAATTAGAAACTAAGAAAATTGAGTTTGAAGGATATAATGGTCGGATTGAAGACAAGTTTAACAGGTACTATAATGACAGTATAAGAGATATAGCCGACAGCATAGAGGATAGCCAGTTCTCGTCCAATTTAAAAATCCAGACTACAAACACTTTTCTAAAATTTCAAGAAATAAGTTTTAACAAACTTCAGAAAATTGTTTATACATTGAAAAACAAAAGTACTGCAGATAGATGCCTTAGTGTAAAACTATTAAAAGATTTATTTTGTGTAGTTGGATATCCCCTGCTTGACTTAATAAATTTAATGCTTACTAAGGGCTGCTTTCCACTTGATCTCAAGGTTAGTACAATCATACCAATTGCTAAAGTAATATCACCAACTCGTCCTGAAGGCTGTAGGCCAATCAATTTATTGCCGGTTATTGACAAGCTTATAGAAACTGTGATGAGGAATCAACTGCAAGCTTATTTCGAAAACAACAATATGCTGTACACGGGACAATCTGGTTTTAGAGAGGGACATTCCTGTGAGACAGCCGTTCAGTTTGTGTGTTCCCAGTGGAGAAAAGAAATAAATAATAGTGATAGTGTTGTGTTAAGTGTGTTTGTTGACTTAAAAAGGGCATTTGAGACCATAAACCGCGAAAGGCTTCTAAATAAATGAAAACTATATGGTGTACAATCTACAGAATTAGATCTAATTAAAGATTATTTAAATGATAGATATCATATGACTAAAGTAGAGGGTGCTCTATCTAGTAAAATAATAAGTTTATATGGGGTACCACAAGGCAGCGTTTTGGGTCCGCTCTTGTTTGTTATTTATATAAATGATTTGCAAAATCATCTAAAAGAATCATTTGTAAGTTTATTTGCTGACGATACCGTGATAACCGTAGCCGGAAATAATTATGCTGAAATAGCTAATACTTTAAATAAAGAGCTGCAAATTTTATATGAGTGGCTGTGTGTTAACAAATTAAAATTGAATACAACGAAAACAAAGTACATGGTACTGGGTACTAAAGCAAACTGTTCTAAATATATCACACGTGATTTTGCAATTCATATGAATAACGAACAAATTGAACGAGTCAATGTTATTAAATATCTAGGAGTCACTATTGACCCCCAATTAAAATTTACTGATTTTGTAAACTATATATGTAAAAAGGTAGGGAAAAAGGTTGGATTCTTCACTAGAATATCACAAAATTTATCTTATTGGTCCAGATTGTTAATTTACAATACCATGATAAAGCCACATTTTGACTATTGTAACTCCCTATTGCTTTCATGCCCAAAACAACAAATACATAGACTACAAGTAGTGCAAAATAAGTGCATGAGGATAATCTTAGGTTGTAATAAATATGTGTCAATAGAATCAATGTTGATAACCCTAGGCTGGTTAACGGTGGATGAAGACATTAAAAGGGCGAATATGATTTTTGTATATAAGATGGTCCAGGGAAAAGTTCCAAAATATCTCTGTGAACTTTTAATTACCCGATATCAAATTCACTCCCGATTCCTAAGATCAAAAGACAGTTTAAATACAGATTTTACAGGTAAATCATTTTTGATGGGATCTCTATTATATGAGGGTATTCGTCTTTTTAATGCTCTTCCGTGTGAATTGAAACAGTCCACTTCTGTACATGCTTTTGCTGGGCAGGTGTCTCAGTACCTTATTCAACAAAGAATAATGTTATAATGTAAATAATTGTAGAATCTTAATGTCTGTTTTCTAATAGCAAGTTGCTAAATAAAGTATTTATTTATTTATTTATTTTATAACATCGAAACTTCCATATACTTTGCTTTTAATAACACATATTCAATGTTTGCATCTGCTTCAACATTTCTACTTCTTAAAATGTTATGTAAAACTGCACAACAATATATCATTTTTTCCTGCTATCGGTGGCTTATAATGTAGTGGTCTGTCCTTATGCAAACAACGAAAATATGCTTTTAGTACACCAATGCAGCATTCTATACTATTTCGAACAACGCAATGACGTTTAGTGTAACGGCTTTCAGGAGTATGCATGACATCGGTCCTTAACCAAGCAGTCGTAGATAAAATATAAACATAATGATAAAGTTATTAGTGGTTATTTTAGCTTCTGTGCTTACCCAGTTTTTATTCTTGTTATGTTCTCCAAATTTTGTGGAAATCTAATATATCGATGAACAAGATGTCCATTCATTATAATTACAATTTCATTTACACAACGGCTTATTGAAGGCTGTGATAAACCACAATGTTGATCTTTACTAACAGATTTGTATAATTTCCTGAATGTCTCTTCAAGAAGCTGGAAAGGATCGCTAACATTTCGTAAATGGAAATTAATTTCTCTTGTTTGTTTTCTGCAAACACGTTAATTTTAGGTTATATTGTTAAATATAACATAAAATTCAAAACTTTCGCAAAATTCGGTAATTACCTTCGTTCTAATTCTTCCAAAATTAACTCCAAATTGTTTTGTGCCATTATTTAAGCTGGAAAGTAAATTTAACTTAATTTTACACTTAAATTATGCCTTTTTCCCACTTTTATTTTCAGCTTAACGACTGTTATTACCTCTCAACGACTGAAATTTGTGAGTAGTTCATGAACGACAAAAATTTAACGACGTTGCTTACAGAATAACGTTAGAGCGAAAAGTCGTTCAAATAACGATTGTCGGTGGTGAACGATTCGCTCAAAGTCGTTAAGCGCTTACAGAATAGGGCTGGAACTCTCCCTAGCCCCCTTAAGCCTATACCATGCCCAATAAATAAAAAACATTATAGTATTTTGTTTTTACATGGTATTCAAGTTTAAAACATCTAACACAAAGTGTCGATTAGTCATCATATATTATTTAGCTTAAAAGGCGTGTGATTGTGCTAATTCAGCCCTTCCGCACTAGCGGTCCATAATAGTCCAATTGTATGAATTGTGTTTATGAGTATGAGAAACGTTTACAGCTGTTAATATTACCCCATTCTGCTTACGGCGCATGCGCCAAATACCAATAATGAGCTTTGATCCGGATGATCGTATCTCCATCTCCATTGAATGTTTGCAATGTAAGATTTGAAGGTTCCCTAAAACATTTTTGTTACATTTTGTGCGTCGTAGTGTTGCTGATACATTAATAACTACAAGAACAACGAACAAAGAAATTATTAAAAGTGTTCCCAGAAGTAATAATGCGTTCTAAAGAGTGCAACTGTAATAATCTGTTAATTGACTAAATACATGTGCAGAACCACGCTTTTAACTTTTCATGGTAAGTTCATAATAAATTAATTATAGCCAAGTATTTTGCAAACTATTTCCTATCATTGATAACACTTCATTTCATTTATGTTTCGTATTTTCTAACATGTTGACATTTCAATATACATCAGGGTTTGTCACTAGATTACGACAAAAATATGCAGGGAAAGGTTTTTGGCAAAGCAAACAGATCAAAAATGTATAGAAGATTACCTAGCTTTTATTTACATCCAAAATAGAATCAGTTATTGTTTTAAATAGAATATTAATATGACGGAACATCCCCTTTAAAGGTAAGGAGCCACTGAATTTAAAAGGAAGCTTAGCAAAAGGAACTTAAACGACGTTAACATCGGTCAGCAAAAGCGAAATGGTGGTGTTAGTTTGAGCTGAATACAAAAAGGACGAGGGTTGTATATAATAGCTTGTTCGACAAGAACATATTGACGATTTGTAGGTAAACATTTATTTAATTTATAAAAGTTTATGCAAATATCAAAATAAATCGTTTTTAAAGTTACGGAGTGTTATTAGTAAGGCGTCCAGTCTCCTTTGTTGAACAATAATGGTTTGATAACTTTGAGGGCAACTATCAACCAGTTTTTCAGGAAATTCTTCAAGCAAACTTTGTTTTTCTGTGTACATTGCTCGACTTAACACATTGCTTGCCAGAGCTTATAGTCGTTTTTTCTCCAGACGCCACAGTGTGTTTTCAGTTTTAGTGCTTAATTTTGTGCTCATTATTCAAATAAAAAATGTTTTCTTATGCAGCCAGATTAAAAGTTTGATTTTATACCAGACGTCACACAACCTTTCTTGATAGCTATTTGCCACGAGATATCTCGTAGACGGCACCAAAGATAAAGTCACTTTCCGAGTATCCTCGTACTTGGCGTCAAAAATACGTCTTCACTTACGAGTTATCTCATAGTTGGCAGTCAACGTGTTAAATATGAACGATAGGTTGTAATATATTTTGTTTGCATTATTAATCTGCCTTTGTATCTCCTTCATTTCGCGCGGTTTGTTGGAGATGTTGCCACCTAGATATATGTAGTCATTCACTATTTTGAAATTCTGGTCCCCTGTTGTTACGTTTTGACCTCTTGCTCGGTTATGGTTGGTCTGTATAATATAAGTAGCTTGGTTTTGCCCTCATTGACTTCTAGGCCAATCTCTGTTGCAGTATTTTTAAGTTTTACATAAATGTCTTGATGAAGTGTATGTTCCTTTTAAGATTGTTAATGTCATCAGCATATCCTGCTATTTGGCTGGATTTATAAAACAGCAAAGCATTGTCGTCCACTGTTAGCATTCCTTACCACATGTTCCAGTGTTAGGTTGAATAAAAGGGGGGTTAGTTCATCTCCTTATTTTAGTCCTTCTTTTACTTTGAATGGTGCTGTTAGGTTTACGCTTAACTTCATTCTGCTTTTAGAGTTACCCATTGTCAGTGTACGGTCGCATAAACAGCAGGTAAAATGTTTAAAGCGAGTGCGGAGGCTATAGCATCTTCAATGCGTTAAACGACTAGAAACAAAACAATGTAAATATTTGCACGTGGCCTCATAAGAAACTTCTTCAATTTCACACTCTTTAAATGCTAGGCGCACAAGAATTTTAACACGCTTCAAAATAAATCAGTTTGATTTTTGCTGTCAAACGTTTTCATGTCTACTAACGGGTGTTTATAAACTGTCAACATCCCAGTAGGTTATGATTTCAGAAACATATTTCGTAATTAGATTCAGAACACAAAACCAAATGTCAATATTTGCAAAGCAGATTTTATTTGTGTCAACTCTAAACAAACGTGAAATTACAAAAGCTGTTGTGGTGTCCATGTTCTTGAAGACACAAATTAATTCTTCGCTGCATGCTCTTGAAAGCATTTACTAACATTTCAGGTGTTATTTGGTCACACGGCTGTTGAATGTTGGCTTTCAAATCATCCAAAGTGTGAATTTGGTTTCTATGTATGGAAACACAAAATAATCTAACAGTGTAAGGTCACATGAACGTGGTGGAAAACGATTTTTACTTATCAAGCGGTCATCAAAAAATGCATGTAAATAATTTAAGTTAACTTGGGCGATGTGTGGCCGTGCTGAATCCTGCTGAAAATACCCGTTTTGCAGCTCGTCAAGGAATTGATTTATAAACGGTTCCAGCATTATGTTTCGATAATTTTCAGCATTTATAGTTTCCTCAAAGAATATTGGCCCTATTATTCTTCGTTGACTTACTGCTAACCACAGTCCTATCTTTACAGGATGCATGGTTGCTTCCCTGAACTAATGAGGATTTTCTGCTCCCCACATTCGCATATTTTGTGCGGTAAGGTACCCATGCCTCGTCAGAAAAAAAGGTTTTATCGAGAACATCGTTATTGTTCAAGTTCTCATTGAACCACTGACAATACTGAATTCTTTTATCGTAGTCTGGAGGTAACAGCTCTTGAAACATTTGTAATTTATAGGGGTGCATGCCGATATCTTTTCTTAAAACATTATGCACAGTTGAGTGACGTAAGTCAAGTTCTTGTGAAAGTCTTCTAATCGAAGATGTAGGTAGCTCTTCGATCGCATTTCTTACCGTATTTATGACATTTTCTGTACGAACCCTTGGCCTTCCACCTGCTCGCTTTTTATCAGTGGAAGTTTCTCGAAAATTTACAAGCGACCCTCTCAACTGCTCTAGAAGCTGATTGTTGGTAAATGCAATGTTTGGAAACCGCAATCTGAATTCATGTCGACAAGCTTCCGTCGAATATTGCCATTCACCGTCCACTAATGTCACATTTCTGAAATAACTCTCTAGCATAAATGCTTTTTATTTATTGCACCATAAACATGACTTCAAAGCTTAAATAACTCTAACTTTTTTGACTCATTCATCTAATTCTTCTATAAGCAACGTTCTTCTTGCAACTTTACTTAATGTCATAAACAGAAACTGCAGACCAAAGAAGGGTGTGTTTTATCAGACACAAATCGCAAGAAAAGCTTCAATCGTTATAGTAGTTAACACAAAACACATTAAAACATTTAAATCACTTTCTTGCAGGCGTTGGCCTCAAGCGGGTTAGCCTGACTAATTTAACTGCGATGTTGAAATTCATCATGGTGTTGTATAGGTTCTCTGGAGATATTATCGTATGTTTGTTTAAAATCCACATACAGGGCGAATAAAAAGTAAGGAACCTCGATGCTGGAGCTTTTATTATTAGTTTTAGAAAAAAAAGTTTTATAACAAATTATTTTCCACACACTGGTGGTTTTAAATATTTTTTTCAAGGTCATATCTTTGCGCTATGACGTCATCGATACTTTTTTTAAATGCAACCTATATTCTTTAGGTCAAAATTTTATAGCATTTTTTTTTCTCTTTATGACCATTTAAAAATATACGGTTACATAAGCGAAATTTCTAGAAAAATCAAGTTGAATGTTATTTGTACCAGTATTTAACGCACGTACTTTTATCACAAAAATTAAACACATGACTATTAAAAACAAATACAAACAATGTTTAACGTTACTTTATTACAGAAGATGTTCAAATGGTTCGCCATTAACTATCTGACAATGTCCAATTCGGTGTGAAAATCCCTGTAATACATTCCGAATTACTTCATTGCCCGTATTTCTTCCCGAATACGAATTTTTAACTCTTGTAAATTTCTGGGCCTGTTTGTGTAAATTTTACTTTTAAGATGGCCCCACAAGAAAAAATCCAACGGATTCACATTGGGCGATCGGGCTGGCCATTCGATACTACCATAGTTGAGAATCACTTTCTCAAGCAGTTTAAATTACAATAATTATTGTCTTATTATTTAATAAACACAAGTGAAATTTGCATTTGTTTCCAAGGCAATCTTTCATTTCTCATATGTCTTTCATCCAATTGGACATTGTCAGGTAGTTAATGGCAAACAATTTGAACATCTTCTGTAATAAAGTATTGTTAAACATTGTTTGTATTTGTTTTTAATAGTCATATGTTTAATTTTTGTGATAAAAGTATGTACGTTAAATACTGGTACGAATAACATTCAACTTGATTTTTCTAGAAATTTCGTTTATGCAACCGTATGATATTTTTAGACGGTCATAAAGAGAAAAAAAATGTTATAAAATTTCGACCTAAAACATATAGGTTGCCATTTAAAAAAATTATCGATGACGTCATAGCGCAAAGGCATGACCTTGAAAATAGTAGATTGTTTTACAAGTTAAGAAAAGTGAGAGTTTTCCAGCGAGTGTAAATTTTTAATTCACGAGCAAGCGTAGCTTGCGAGTGGATTAAAAATTTACACGAGCATGGAAGAACCACTTTGCTTACTAGTTGAACATGCTATTTTTTCGTGTACTACACGAAAATCACGTTAATTTTAAAAATAAATATTTAAAATTTATCAAGGTATTATTTTTCACTATGGTCGTCATGGATTTGTCCATTTTTACAGCTACTATTTGAATTAATTTTCGACTTGTCAAAAAAATTATGTAAAACGTCAGATTATTTTTAAACGTTTTTAAGATTTTGCGCGGGCTCTGTAGATAAAATATTGTACAATACACGTGTGATAATGCATTATTAAGATACGCGTTTGAAATTTGCACCTCGTTTAATAATTTGAACAATTGTACATTTACGAATATTTATACAAATAAATTGAATGAATGAAAAAAAGTGTTGCTATGAAGAAAAGTGTTGCTAACAAGAAAAGTACCACTTTTCTTTTTGATTGAACAATATGCCTGATTTCTATCTAGTACACGAAAGAATTATTTAATACCATCAGTTTGTGGAAAATAATTTGTTATAAAACTTTTTTTTTTTTTTTTTTTTTTTTATTAAACAACGCGTCAACCACTAGGGTTATTGGCGTTTTACAAATTACAAATATAGTATTTACAGCGGTTTTACAATTTATGTAACAAGTTTATATTCTGCAGAAAAGTAAAAAGTTTCTGTAAGTTACTCAAGGTGCTTCCTAGAATTTTATCCAATGTCTTTGGGATTTGGTTGGTATTTCTGTCGTCTTCGTACTGTAGACATTCAAGAATTATATGCTTGATTGTTTGGGGCTTTTGGCAAACTGTGCAGTATGGTTGTGGTTCTCGTTTAAGCAAATAGCTATGAGTGTACTTGGTATGACCAATTCGAATTCGTGAGATTAACACTTGCATTCTTCTGGTAGCTGGAAGAGGTGGTGGTTTGTTTACTGTAGGCATAATCTCCTTTAGTTTAGCAGGACTATTATCCCATCTTCGTTGCCAATATTTATATAGTTTGGATTTTATATGGTTTTTAACATCGCCAGGTGTGCAGACATCGGTAGTTGGTACAGTAGCTGTTGATTTCATTGCTTCTCGTGCTGACTTATCCGCTGCCTCATTTCCTTGGATACCGACATGGGAAGGTACGTAGACGAATATGATATCATTTTGGATCAAGGCTAGTTGATTACGTATCGATTGAGCGATTGGATTTTGAGTGTAGTACTGCTGTATCGTTTTTAGAGCACTTAATGAATCTGTACAGATGACATGGGGTGTTCTTGGATGATCAGATGTGACCATAACAGCTTGTAGGATGGCGTACATTTCTCCAGTGTAGATACTACATATTTCAGGTAAGCGGAAGCGGTATTCTTGGTCGGGAGTTATTACTGAAGCTCCAATGTTTTCTCCGGATTTTGATGCATCAGTATATAAGAAAATTGAGTTTTTGTGCTCTTCTTGGATTTGGCAGAAGGCCTTGCAAATAATCAAGGGATGAGTGTTAGTTTTGCTTTTCAAGGTAAGAGAGTAATTTATCTTTGGGTCTGGAGAAGTCCATGGGGGAGCATTAAGGTTATGTAAAGGGAGGACAGTGGGAAATTGAAAATTGATTTCATCAACATAGGCTTTTATTCGTCCGTAAAATGGCAATTTTGCATATTTTCGCGTTTGGAATAGAGTTGTGTAACGATGCGAAAAGGTATTTTGGTAGCTAGGATTTTTCATATTTGCTGAGATCATGGCTGCGTAGGAGAGCGATAGTAATAATAAAGGTTCCAGCATCGAGGTTCCTTACTTTTTATTCACCCTGTATATCATGTTGAACTCGCAGCACTTCTCTAATATTTGTTTTACTGCAAACAGCTGGTCTATCGTTGAGCGTCCTGGCCTAAAACTTGCCTGGTGTTCACCTATTATGCTTTCCGGTATCAGCTGTAATTTGTTCCGGCCCACTCTATAATAAGACAGAATCCGGCAAACCAAACCTAGCAAGGAGTTTATAGTACGGAATTGTTTCGGAGAGATTACTCATATTAGCGACTAGCAATGCAATTGATGACATAAATTAGTTAAAGAACTGGATGATGCAAAATTTAAAATTTACTTTTGTCCTGTGTTTTGAATTGCGAAACGTCATTTCTAAGGATATTAAAAGGCGAGACAAATCGTAGAAAAACCATCGGAAGCCATGAGTACCTTGCAATTTGCTTTATGTAAATCTTAAGACATAAGTAAAGTAACTAATTTATTAAGTGCTTGTAGTTATAATGCAAATTAATAAGTAAAGCAGTGGAGATATCCTAAAAAAGAACCGTTGCTGTTGCACACATAATTTCTTTTCCAAAAGCTTTAAATCAACTTTATTATCAACAACACAAATTGCAGCACATAAAATTGATTGATATTTTGGAAAATATTCAAACTTTCTTATTCATATGTTTCATTTCTTTTTGCACATCCTCTTTTGACTTGCTAAGCTTCACAACTTATATGCTTCATTTTTTTTAAATATGTACTCAATATCAGTTTGGGGGATTATAGTATTTTTGTCGTAATATAGTGACACATGACCAAATGTAACCAAATAGCACAAGAAACTGATGTGCTTTTGTTGAGGGTCAAAACTGTGGTTTCAGATATTCTTTAACATATATTTTGTTGTTAATTGTATCTTGATTGACGTACGGACTTGATTATTTACTACAATTAGAGATGGGTTGTCATACAAGATAATTTCTCCCAAATTTCAACACATTTTTAATGCACATCTTTTTGTCTACACTACGTGCCGCACAAAGCCCAAAAGCGGTAACCGACAGTTCGATAGCCTAATAATAAAAAGTTTTCCCATATTTTGCCTACTTTTTGTTGGTCACTGTATATGGATCCATATTTGTAGTGATAGCTAAGAATGTTTTGGCTAGATAGCACCATGAAATTCTAGTAATAAATGGATTTTATGCTGTAAGTTCAAAAAATGTTACCGCTTTTGGGCGTAACAGGGCAGTATATTCCCTACTTTGTTGCTACAGAGAACTTTGGATCTGGAATTTGTGCATTAAAAAATTTCGAAGAAGCCTGTATGACTTATTTGTGACACTCCTTCTTGAGCTTCAGACCTTTCAACAACTTTTTGAATCTTTTACGTGCTAAGCTTGGCTCATTGCTGCACAAGGCGCACTAATATTTTATATCTTTACTTTAAGAGTTAAACAAATTTGTGATCTTTAATTGGATGTCTTGCGCTTTGTTTTCTTCTATGTTTTCTATAGAGTCTAATGATTTTGTTAAAACTAAAATGGAGATGCTATTCACAAATGATACTGTTTGTCCTAGATAAATGACTTCTTGTGCTTTCCTTTCCTTTCCTTTCCTTCTTCTATTCTTTATAGCTTATCATTTGTAATATATTTAATTTTTGAGTTTATTAAAAGACCAGCCTTTTTGCTCTTATTATTAAGCTATTCTATCATCGTTTTTAATTCTAGGTGACTTTTTGCAAACAAAATTATATCATCTGCAAAGTGTTACCGCTGATGTTGAGTCCTAAGTTAGCCTGATGCCAATTTGTATTTTTGAAGACCATTTATATAACTATTAATTATTTATGTTGGGGAAGAGTGGGTCTCCTTGGCGTTCACCCCTTTCTATGCTGAAGAATAGCTCATCTAACTCAATCCTTATTTTTGCTCTATTATTGGAATACATTTCCTTGATTAGTCTGATATATTATTCCGGTATAGTTTGTTGCAGAAGGGCTTGTAACATTGCTTCATGTTCAATCGTATTGTAGGTGGCCTTTCTATTCATTACTTACTTAGTCGATCCTCTTGTACCACTCTATGCAGCGTCGAGGTGGGATTTTACAATCCTTTCCATTTGCTTCCATTATGTGCTTTGAGTTTGACTTGGTTCTATGTTAACCCTTTGTTCTTTAGTGATGTCATTTTTTCTTAGGTCTTCCCTTCTTTCTTTTCCCTATTGTTCTTTTTTCCCATGCACATCTTGGTAGCCTCTCCTTTGTCATTCTCCATATAAGCACCAATCAGTTTAGTCATTTTTGCTCTGTTATGTTGCTTAATGGTTTCACTTTTAATTGTTCTCTTATTCTCTCTTTTCATGTGACACTTAGGGCCGGTCTTTCCATATCCTAATAAACCTCTTAATAAGCTATTTGGCAAATAGTTTCCATGGAAACGATTGTATTAACAGGTTTTTAACAGGAGAATAAATTTATTAGGAGATGGAAATACCGGCTCTTAGTATTGCTCTTAAAAACTTCATTTTATTAATTTCTATTTTATTTCTTAGTCTTTTTGCATGTAATAAAACAGGAACATTAATTATGTTGTGTTATACATTGTTAATTTGGTTTTCTTTGTTAACTCCTTTTTTTTGTATAACATTCGTTCCTATTGCTCGATACAGTTTGTTACTGACTTGTGATCTTTTTTCTATTTCGCCTTCAATGTTTCTGTTTTCCAATACAGTAATTTCCAAATATTTAGATGTTTAAAAGAACGTTTTCCGGGTTGGAATCGTGTCATTGTTGAGACAGAAGACATTTTTATTATCTGGCCCCATGGAACACATAATCTTACTTCCTTCCTGGAACATCTCAGTAATCAGCATCCTGATATCAAGTTCACCATGCAAATAGAATCGAACGGTTCTCTCCCTTTCCTCGACGCCCTGGTAACTCACAAACCAAGTGGTCATCTTGCACACTCAGTTTACCATAAATCCACACACACAGATAGGTATCTTCACGCCAATTCACATCCTCATCACGTACAAAAACTCCATAATTAATCCTCTCGTTTATTGTGCTATCACAGTGTCTCAACCCGACAGTCTTCACGTCGAGTTAGCCCATATCCAAGACAATCTCGTCAAGAATGGGTATAACAAAAGTGAAAAGTTAGGAAGGTCATCGAAAAATATTTACACCTCACACTCTGGAAGTGCTCAGAACACCTGTACACCCTAGGCTACCGCCTTATTGCTCTATATTCGTCAAACCCCTCCCAAAAGTGTCACAGATACTTCGTTCAGTAAAAGATAAGCCTCAACCCTCACACACGTATCTTGAAATCAGGTATTCTCTCACACTCGTTGTTGCTGAACATCATCACAACACTGGCCATAAGATATTGTTTGAAAAATCTTCGATCATTGCCAATGCCCCTTATTTTTTCAATAGGAAAGTCCCTGAAGCTATTGAAATCATCAAAACCCCTAACAACTTGAATCGTGACACTGGTTATTACCTCTCAGACATGGAAGTCCGCTATCATTACTGGCTCTGCACCCTCCACTTCTGACCAATCATCGTCTTCATCCAATATGCTTGACCAGTTATAACCGATATAAAGTTGCTAACTTTTCTGTTTTTCTACAAAAGGGTTTAGCCTCTGGCTTGGTTTACAAGTTAAGTTACCCTTCTTCTTCTCGCTGAACGAGTTTTGCCTCTGGTGTGGTTGACATGTTGAGTTACTGTGCTCTTTTAGTGCCCTTTTCCTTCTGGCGAAGCCCCTTAAAAAGATGGGCGAAACGTAGAGTTCTTCTGTCTCAATAATGATACGTCTTCGAATTCATTATTTAAAGGATGTTACCAGCTCGATATTTTGGGTATTTAATGATATTCGAACTTCTATACGTGTTTTAGACTTCTTGTTTTTGTTTTGTTTGTATTTATTTGTATTCCTCTCTTTCCATCTTCTTTGTTGAAAAAATCCAGATTATTTTGTAAATATAACGATATCATTTGCAAATGCCATTATGTTTGTGTTTACGTCTTCCATTCTGTACTGGCACCACTCATATTTATGTGCTTGTTCCTTATATTTGTTAAGTAGTTCATCTAGCATGATGATAAATAAGTTAGTATAGACTCAAGATGCCTCCTTGTCTTATCGCTTGCTGTGTAGTACATTTTTCAATTCTATTACAAGTTCATACAGATTTTCTGCACTAGTGCGGGAATGTGAATAATCAGAAAATAGAGGTAGTATTCATATTTCTTCGAAGTTTGTTTAACGTGTTACTCGTAGTAACCATTCTTACTAGATTATTACTTTAAAAGGAAATGTTCAAATTTAAAAAAAAAAACTTACAAAATGATATGAAACAAAGTTTAGGATGATTTCTAAACATTTGTAGGAAAAACGTTGTTCATAACACGTGCGGGAAGAGCGATTCCGAAACTGATGTTTTGCTCGTTTCTGTAACCTCCTGCATTCGTTTTGGAATCGATATCTTCCTGCACTTGTTATGAAAATAACCATTACAGCTTATAGTAGCTTTTGTTCGACTTCTCTTTTATTTAGTGCTTTTCATATGATTTGACTTCTTTTAATTTTGATTCTACTTGTTCGTATATCTTACCTGGTATGCATAATAATGGAAATCCTCGATAGTTGGATCACACTTGAATTTGAACTTCCTAACCTAAATATTTCTTGTAGACCATAATGGTAATTTTTTTATAGCGAGATAGATGGGATCAATGAATATTGCAGACCATCTCCTGTAACTGTTAATATATGGTGTTGGGTCTGTTGCCTCTCTTTGGCCGTCTCGTTGCCTTTCTTTACTTGATCTAAAAGTTGCAGTTATATTGGGACAACTTTTTTTCCAGTAGTGTTTTTTGATTGATTAAAATGACTCTTCAGAATTTATTTTTTTAATACATATTTAAGATATTACATATACCTATTTAGAAAATTTTATAATCTACAATAACTTACTTACTTAATCGATGATCTCTTATACCTAATCGGTGTCGAGATTTTCTTCTTTTCATTTACAGAACAGTTTCCACTTTTTTCTGTCTTTAGCAGTTTTCACTGCTTCTTGCCAGCTACTCCCCTTTTCTCGGAGTATTTGTGCTATTCCTTCATTCCATAGCTTTTTCGGCCTTCCTCTTGGCAGCTTCTTGTCAGATTTCGATTCCCATATTTCCTTTACTTTTCTATTTTCATGCATTCTGACGAGGTGACCAAACCATCTTAGCTGTTGTCTAGCCATCTTGTCTTGTATTTGTGCAGCATTCAAGTTGCTTCGTATAATATTGTTACGTATTCTGTCTTGCCTCTTGACGCCTTCTATTTTTCGGAGAAACTTCATTTCACACACTTTAATTTTATTTTTCAGTTTTTTAGTAATAGCCCACGACTCGCATCCATAAGTTAAAATCGGGACACACACAGAGTTGTATACTTTCATCTTTGTATTTTTAGTTACTTCCTTTTTACTTAAGAATGGTCTATTTAAGGCACTAAACAATCTGGCGGCAGCACTTATTCTGTTATTTACTTCTTCCTCGAGATTTCATTCTCCATCTATGATAGCTCCCAAGTATTTTATCTTTGATGATTGTTTTAATTTTTCACCATCTACAGGGTGTCCCAACCATCTGGGATTTTTCGATAGCGTCTTTATTATTATAGTTATGTCAAAATATTATTTAGAAAAGTTGTAGGGTTTGATGTTCTACATATTCTAAAATTATTTTCATATATACCGGGTGTTTCGTAAACATGTGACGATATAAAGTTGTGTTTTTTTAAATGGAATACCCCATATTTTTTTACATATTTGGATTCTCCCTTCAATGGCGATTGCAACGATATATCATTATATGGGTCTATTGTTAATAGTTCCGTAGTTATTCATTTATTTGTTATAAAAATAACCTCACTTTGAACGAATATGACACCGTAATTACGCCGAAATTTTAACTATTTTTCAGGCTACAATTTTTCGGATCTATTTTCAATAAAACTGCGAGGACTAAGAGGCTCTAGGTATTTTCAATATACAGGGTGGTCGAAAAACGCGAACCTCAAGATTTCTTGAAAATTTTAAATAGAACGCCCCATATGCGATTATGTCATTAAATAGCCGCTTTTCTAAGCTTTCAGAAAATACCATATTTGTTGGGTCCAGGTTTAATCGTTACGAAGTTATGTTAGTTCCTTTGTCATATTAGAGATTCCTACGCGAACTCTGCAGTCAATTTAATGAGCGATTGCACCAACTGCTGATTGTTTTTATCGTTGGTTGTTTTGAACAAAATCGCATCGAATTTTGTTTACAAATACTTTTGCTGCCGTAAATACGTCACGTTTGATGCGATTTTGTTTAAACAGCCAACAGTTAAATATTATCGACGATTGGTGCATCCAGCCATAGGAATGCTTAGAAAACAATTGCATTTAACAACTACAAAACAATTGCTAGAATATTTGTGATCAAAAACAACGGCTTCTGCGCTTCTGTCACATTTCTTGTAGGGTTTGATAGAAAAGCTTGAAACTAATAAATTTCTTGAAGGAAGAGTCAATAAATATGATTTATATTTTGGGTGAATGCAATGGAAATAGTTTATTAGCCAGTCGCGTATATGCAGCACGGTGAATAGCGAATAGTGAATACTGAAGTTATTGGTCCATACTTTTTTAATGAACCATTGACCAGGGAGAGATACTTGAATTTTTTACAAGACGGGCTTCCTGAGTTATTAGAAGATGTTGACCTTCGAACTCGCCATTTAATGTGATTCCAGCATGATGCGGCTACAACCCATAATTATTAGAGGGTACGAGAATTTTTAAACAACTGGAGAGCGCAAAGGTGGATCGGTTGAAATGGTCCCCTACCATGGCCCACGCGTTCTCTCGATTTAAGTCCAATAGTTCTTTTTGTGGGTCCATATAAATGAGCAAGTTTACCAGGAACCACCAACTATAATAAAACATATGAAAAATCGGATAAGAAGAGCATTTGCTGGTATGCATCTCCAAACCCTACACCATGTTCAGTTGACATTACTAAGACGTTTACGTCTATGCATTGAAACAGAAAGGAGAGTTTTTGAACACCTGATGTAACGATAATTATTTTTGTAACAACTAATATTTTTTTGCAAAACTTGTTGTTGCAGTCTGTCTTCCTGTTGTTGTTTTTTCAAATCTTTCTTAGTTCATGTTCGTTAGTTTCTTAGTAAATTGTTTTCTATTTTATAAATAATAGTTTCATAGCGCATTAAATTTTAGTTATTTACTAATTACTAATTCATGTTTTCTAGGCGTTTCTATCAAACTCTACAAAAACTGTGACATAAGCGCAGAAGTAGTTGTTTTTGTTGACAAATATTCTAGCAATTGTTTTCGTAGTTGTTAAATGCAATTGTTTCCTAAGCACTCCTATGGCCGAATGCACCAATCGCCTATAATATTCAACCGCTGGTTGTTTAAACAAAATCGCATCAAACGTGACGTATTTACGGCAGCAAAAGTATTTGTAAACAAAATTCGATGCGATTTTGTTCAAAACAACCAACGATAAAAACAATCAGCAGTTGGTGCAATCGCTCATTAAATTGACTGCAGAGTTCGCGTAGGAATCCCTACTATGACAAAGGAACTAACATAACTTCGTAACGATTAAACCTGGACCCAACAAATATGGTATTTTCTGAAAGCTTAGAAAAGCGGCTATTTAATGACATAATCGCATATGGGGCGTTCTATTTAAAATTTTCAAGAAATCTTGAGGTTCGCGTTTTTCGATCACCCTGTATATTGAAAATACCTAAACCCTCTTAGTCCTCGCAGTTTTATTGAAAATAGATTCGAAAAATTGTACCCTGAAAAATAGTTAAAATTTCGGCGTAATTACGGTGTTATATTCGTTCAAAGTGAGGTTATTTTTATCACAAATAAATGAATAACTACAGAACTATTAACAATAGACCCATATAATGATATATCGTTGCAATCGCCATTGAAGGGATAATCCAAATATATAAAAAAATATGGGGTATTCTATTTAAAAAAACACAACTTTATATCGTCACATGTTTACAAAACACCCTGTATATATGAAAATAATTTTAGAATATGTAGAACATCAAACCCTACAACTTTTCTTAATAATATTTTGACATAACTATAATAATAAAGACGCTATCGAAAAATCCCAGATGGTTGGGACACCCTGTATAACTAAATTCATATCTTCATATTCTCGTGCTATTAGCATTGTTTCAGTTTTGCCATAGTTAATTCTTAGGTTGAATACTTCCATTGCATTTTTCCAGGCCATAGTGATTTTTTGTAAATCTGATTTGTTGTTTGCAAACAGCAGTAAGTCGTCAGCATACAATAAGCTTTTAGCTGTCACGCTTTGTAGGTTTCTCACTCCTATAACGGCTCCCTTGGTTTTGCTTTCTACCATTTTGGCGATCTCGTCCATTACCACGATAAAGAGTAATGGGCTCAGTATTGCCCCTTGTCTAACTCCTCTGTTTGTTAAGAATTCTTTTGTGCATAGATCTCTCACTCTGACTACATTCCTTGTTTCTTCATAAAGGCTGGTGATTGCTTCTAGTAAACTGACACTGATTCCACGATTTTGTAATATCTTCCATATTTCTTCCCTTGAGACACTGTCGAATGCCTTTTCCAGGTCGATTGCGCATACGTAGATTTTTCCTCCAAACCGGATTATTTTTTCTTGAATTTGTCTTACACTAAATATCCCGTCATGCACACTTCGGCCTGCTCTAAAACCACTCTGGTTGTCACTTATTGTTGGTTCCAGTATGTTTCTTGCTCTTTTTTCTAAAATCCTTTCGTATACTTTGGCAGCTGTGCTTAGTAGTGAGATTCCACGAAAATTGTTGCACAATGTACTGTCCTCTTTTTTATGTAGCGGTGCAATTACTGCAATATTCCAATCTTTAGGCACTCTTTTGCTTTTCCAAGCTAAGAGGAAAATTTTGTGGAGTATCGATATTCCCTCAGCTTCCATATACTTCAGCATTTCAGGTTTTATTCCATCTAACCCAGCGGCCTTTCCAGTTTTTAGTTTCTGCAGTGCTTCTTTAACTTCTTCCACGCTTATATCATCTTCTGTTATTTCTTGTTGCTTTAATCCGTTATTCTGAGTATAATTTACATGTCGCGTCCTTATATTCCCTTCTGAGATTTGTTTTGCATCAAGCAGTTCCCTAAAATATTCAAACCACCTTTCTGTGATCTGTTCTTCTGATGTTAAAAGTATTCCTTCTTTGCTTTTTATTCCTCTGACTGCATTTTTTTTTGTTTTCCTTAATCCTTTCAGCACTCGATAAAGCATTTTGGCATTTCCAGCACTGTTTTCCTGCATTTTACAATAAATTATTCATAATTTCCTGCTTTCTGTTTAAATTTTCCTCCACCAGCTCGTTTTGACGGTTCTTGGACGGATGAACCGCTAGAGATTTCTATTTTGTCGTGCTAAGGGGTCTGTCAATGTCAGTAATTTGCTGCTCATTTGTATTGTACTCCTCACGTCTGAGAAATTTACCAATCATTCTTACTTTTACAAGTAAAATTAGTGTAGTCCTTCATATAATAATAATAATAGTTCCTGTTATTCCCGATTGGGACATAGGGTATTGGTAAAGTCTCGCCACTTCTGCTTATCATCTGCTATTAATTTCAATTGCGGGAAGGACATTTCCGTTTCTTCTGTTATGTTTCTTCGCCACGTGAATCGGGGTCTTCCTCTAGCTCTTTTGCCCTGCGGGTTCCATTCTAAGACGTTACGACTTGGGTATTCTTTTGTCTTCCTTAGCGTGTGCCCCAGCCAGCCGTATTTTTTTCTTCTGATTTCAACATATATTTCTTGTTGGTTGGTTTTTTTCCACAGTTCAATATTTGTAATTGTTTCTGGCCACCATATTTTTAGAATGTGTCTGAGGCATCTGTTCACGAAAGTTTGCAGTTTCTTTATTGTCACCTTATTTAAACACCACGTTTCACAACCGTAAAGTAGCACTGCTTTTATAGTACAATTAAATACGTTTATTTTTGTGCTAACACTGATGTTTTTATCGCGCCACACTGAATTCATTTTGGAGAAAATCCCTCTTGCTTTGTTGATGCGTTGCAGGATATCTTTTGTTGCGCTGCCTTCGTTTGTTAGCACACTACCCAAATATAGGAATTCTTCGACTTCTTCTACTTTCTCATCATTTATATATAGGTTGTTTGCATTTGTTTTATTGATCCTCATCAGCTTTGTTTTGGCTTTATTTATTTTAAGTCCTATTTTCTTGGATTCAACCTGTAATTTGTCCAGTTTTGCCTGCATATTTGGTAGTGTTTGGGAAATCAGGCACACATCATCTGCGTATTCTAAATCTTCTAATGTTTTTGTTAAGCCCCATCTAATCCCCTTAACATTCACTTTTATCGTTTCTTGGATTACATTGTCTAGTATAGTTAAGAATAATAACGGTGAGAGGATGCAGCCTTGTTTGGTTCCAGTTTCTGTTGCGAAGGCTTGGGACATTTTACCATTTAAGAGTACTTGGCATTTGGAGTTTGTATACCCTTCTTTAATTAGGCAGATGAGCTTTTCTGGTATTCCTTTGTTTCTCAGTGCTATCCATAAACATTCTCTGCTGATAGAATCGAATGCACGCTCATAGTCTATGAAGAGTAATTGTACTGGTGTCTGATATTCTAACGACTGTTCAATTATCATTCTCAATGTATTTATATTGTCTATACAGGAGCAGCCAGGCCTGAAACCTGTTTGTTCTTTTCGCAGGTCTTTATATAGTATTTCACTAATTCTGTTTATGATTATTCTATTAAATATTTTATTTATAACACACAGCAGAGTGATCCCTCTCCAGTTTTTGCAGTTTTGTAAGTCACCTTTTTTTGGTATTGTGATAACCATTCCTGTTTTCCATTCTTCAGGGAAAGTCTCTTCCTCCCAAATTTTCTTAATTAATGGGTAAATCACTTCTATTGTAGTATCCACGTCAATTTTCATAATGTCCGCTGTTATTCTATCAATTCCGGGTGCTTTTCCACTTTTCATTTGAAGTATTGCCTTTCGCAGTTCTATTTCTGATGGTATGTCTGTACTGATATTTAATTCTGGAGTTTGGGTTATTTCTGGTAGTTGTATATCTCTGTGCTTCATATTCATTACCTCTTCAAAATGTTCTTTCCAGCGTTGTAGTTGCTGTTCAACTGTAGTGAGTGTTTGTCCCATTTTATCTTTTATTTGCGTGGTTCTTATCTTCCTGTCTTTCCCTGTTAATTCTTTTATTGCTTTGAATAGCTCTTTAGTGTTACCATTTTTGGATGCTTTATCTGCTCTTAGTGCTATATTTTCTAAGTACTTTTTCCTATCATTTTTGAAGCTTTTTTTAACTTGCTTACTGGCGATTTGATATTGTTGCTGTCTTTCTTTTTTCATATTTTCATTTTGGGTCTGTAGTATCCGGTGTTTCCATTCTTTTCTTATTTTCACTTTTTCCCATGTTTCCTTGCTTATCCATTCTGCCCGTTGACTTTTTTTAACTTTAAGTATTTTTAGACAGGGATCATGGAAAGCTTCTTTACATTTTTTCCATACATCTTCTACCGTCTGTTTATAATTTATTTCTGTTGCTTTTTGTTGTATTCCATTAATTAATTCTAGTTTTATTTGTGGGTTTTTTAACTTCTCCATGTCATAACGCGTATTTATGTGTCGTGCACTTGATTTTTTAGCTATCCTAGGTTTACAACGAATTTTAGCTGTTATAAGATAGTGATCACTGTCAATGTCTGCCCCTCTCTTGTTTCGAATATCCAATAAGTTTTGCATCCATTTTCTATTAATTCCGATATGGTCTATTTGATTATTTGTTTTTTGATCAGGGGAAGTCCATGTTATCTTATGACATTGTTTGTGGGCAAATATCGTACCACCTATTATAATTTTATGGTTTCCGCATAATTCTATAAGAAGTTCACCATTCTCATTTCTAGTTCCCATTCCCTGTTTCCCTATAATGTGTTCTAATCCTTCATTATTTTCACCAACTTTTGCGTTAAAGTCCCCCATTAGGATTAATACATCTTCTTTGTTAACTTGATCAAGGGTTCTGTTGAGCATGGAATAGAAAAGTTCTTTATCTTCACTCTCTGCAACTTCTGTCGGTGCATAGCATTGTACTACTGTAATTTTCTGTTTGCCAATATTTATTCTTACAGTTATAATCCTCTCTGATACTGGTTTCCATTGTTGTAATTGCTTTCTCATATCAGGACTTAGAATTATTCCCACCCCATATTCATGAATTGCATCTTCGTCTTTTATGCCTGAGTATAGGAAACTGTGATTAGTTGCTGTTTTAATCTCTCCGGTTCCATTCCACCTTGCTTCACTAATACCTAACAAACTTATATCATATCTTTCCATTTCTTGCACTGCTTGCCTCAGTTTTCCCGTCTGATATAATGTCCTAACATTCCACTGTCCAATATTGATTGTACTTTTTTCTTTCTTTCGATTTATGTTTAATTTTCCATTCTCATTTACCGTTTTCCATGCAGTGTTCGTCTTCGTATTATCTCTTCTCTGTTTATCTTTTAGTTTTTTGAATGTTCTCTTATTCCGTTTATGTTTTCATCCCATATGTATACCTTATCTTGCATGGAAATCTTTTTGTAACCTATCTTTACTTCTATTCCTGCATTTTTCTTTTCCTTTGCGATTTTCTTCAATTCATATTGAATTTTCCGTTCTTTCCAGGTTAAGTCATTCTCAATGTATATATCAGATCCTTTTAATTTGTTTTTATTACTCATAACTGCTTGTTTATCGTTCCAGTTAGTCATTTCTGCGACAGTTATTGGTAATCCGTTCCTGTTGCTATTTTGAATTGCCTGCGCTCCTTTTATTTCTACATCTACTCCTATTCTGTCCTTTAAGAATTGTTTCACTTCTGAAGCTGGTTCGTTTTTGTTGAACGCTTTCCCTTTAATTACTATATTATATTTTTTGGTCTTTTTCTCTTGCCATTCTGTTCTTTGTTCCAACATCGTGATTTTTTCTATTAGTATTTTCTTTTGATCCTCCCATTCGTTTTGTTTCGTGTTTAATTCATCTCTCAGGGTTGTTATAGCTTTATTATTTTGGTTGATTGTTTTTCTGTTTTCTTCGAGTTCTTTGCAAATTTTTTGTTCGAGTTTTTCATTGCACTTCTTCATTTCATTTCTCATCTCACTCATAAATTGGTTAAACATTCCCTGCCTGTCCTTCATATACTGTTGCAGAAAACAAATTTCGTTGAGAAACACTCGAGGCTTTATCTTTCTATTGTTTATATCAACAGTTTTGTAGTGTTTAAGCTATACTGGTGTATCCATTCGTAAGATTCTTCCACTCTTTTCTAGCTTTTGCACCTATAATGCATTTATTATTATTAATATTCTGTAGAAGTTTTCATTTGCTTGTAGTAAAAAAAGATAAAAATAACTCTTGGCCTTTCTTCACTTATAAAACATGGAGATATGTATTATACTGAAAAAAGGCAAAGGGTTTTGTTTTTGTGTTTAATTATTATGTTTACTCACGATTTATTCTTTTCAGGTATTTGGCAACTGGGGATTCCTATATCGCATGACTTCTGAAACTGTTTCGCAACGTGTCCAAGATGTTTATGCAACGCTGTGACTACTTTTACACCCCTGGTTTATGTCATCCGACAAAATATCTGAAGTAATGGGCCAGCGCATTTAAAAGGAAATGCAATTTTGATCACTGAATGGCTGCAAATTCAGGAAGTTTTTCAATTACAAGAAAACATTTTCGATTATGCTCATGGCAATGGTAGATGTTTACTTTAAAGGCCAGAAATGACATCAATAATAAAATTTGCCTTCAGAGAGATCGTTATATAATGGAAGTAAAATGCCTTTTGCTTTTATTGGAAACAAGGTATTTCTTGTAATGAAGCATGTAATCAGAATATACTCTGGGCATGGAGGAGCCTGGAAATCCAAAGATCGAGTATTTTATTTATCATATGTCTGCCTCATACATACAGGCCTGATGAAAATGCGTTTCGTATTTTGGCACAAGGTGGAAAATGGATGTCTACTGAATTGCAAAACTATCTTGCTGAAAATACAATAGATCAAGAATGAATAGAATTGAAAGTTTCATGCATTCTGTTCTACATTTGGCGTTTTACTGAAAGTTTAATGAAATTCCACAGCAATTCAATGAGTTTTAATAAGTTGAAGTAAGGAACAAGACGTACCATCTCAATCTCTGATTCTGGTCTGAGCACACTCTCGAGATTTTCATGAACAAGTGTGTTATCAATAATGGATGTTAAGACATTGAATTTCTTCAGCAGCACATGTCTATATATTAATTGCCATATCCACACGTTGCAATCCTCCGCTCTGCAAGAAGCACCGTGGTGCTCAAATGCCAATATTCTTGTGGAACTCATTGCTTCGATGCAGTGTAACTGAAGCTGGAAACATAAAAGATTATGCTAGTGGTCAGCTGCTTAACTATCAGTCAACCCTGAAGAGCCAACTTTGAAGCATTTGCCATAAGAGATGCATTCATGGAACAATTTAATTCTTCAAAGTGAATTTTGCCGTTGTAACAATACACTTCTTCTTCTTGAAGTGATCTGCCCTTTACAGGGTGTTGCCATCTTCTCTCCATATGTCTGTGGTGTGCTTGCCAAATAGCATATAGACATACGGAACCTACAGTTTTACATGGGCTACAAACCACGGAAGTGCTTGCACTTCTACTCCTGCCTATTTACTAGGCAGAATACCTCGGTGGTTTGCCATTGCCTTTCGAGGGAAGCCGTTGGGTGTTTTCGGTGTATGTGTGGCCCTGGGAATCAAACCTGGGTCGGTCTTAATCTCAGTGGTCAGGTACACACTGAACCAACTGAGCCATGACTGCGACAATACTCTTTACATTATGTACAATTTTGTGGGCTTCCATTCATCCTTTTTTATAGTAATCCGTTAAAGCACATGATTTCGTGGCTAAGGTTTTTTGATGAAATTTTGTATATGGCTTTCTTGTGGTACTGTAATCACTATATTTTTTGAAGAAACTCAAGTTCAACGGATTCGTCGATTTTTTGGCCGGCAACTTTAGTTGCCGCCGAGATATTGATTGATACATCATTTTCTGTGATACTAAGAAAACTTAAGGTTTAGTAACTGTGATAAACACATGCTGTTTGTTGATTCAACTCATGTGGCAGTTATCTAGTATCTCACATTTTCTGTACCAAATTATTTCCCCTTAAAAGCCTGGCTTCTGGCCATTGGCACTAAATACAATTTCTTCTTGGCCAGCTCCTCTTGTTGTTCAGGCCAAATTTCCCAATATTTGTTGATACACAGTAATTGAACATAAATCATTATACATTTAAGTAATATTAATGTCTAAAATTCAATAATAAAATCGGTAGGATGCAATAAACTGATCTGCAATATCCCCCCCCCCCCTCCATGTTGTTATAGTGAGTGTTGTGCCCTAAAATATTTATTTACACCTTGTTCTTTTTAGAACGAGAGTAGCATTTGGGCTGTTTCATAGGCTCACATTATGACAGTTTATTGTCACACATTGTTATCATTGCAACGAACAGCTAAGACTTCTGCATTTGATAAATGGGTCTTTATCTGTGTTCGCATCGGAAGGTTCTTGTGGTATACATGTTGCAATATCTATCAGCTTGTGTAACAACAAGTCTTTGCCGGCCCTTCCGTGACAATAAATGATGCACAACTGTCGATTAGGCAATAGTAATGCCATGTCACCATGTGCAACTGGGATGCTGTTTAGCATCTGTTGTTAACTAACTGTCTTTTACAGTATGATTTCACCTCAAGAAAAATTGATTTCACACAAATAAAAACAATTCATAATAACGAAAACTAATTTACTTCCACGAATTCCGATTTTGCAAAAATGAAGGCGAATTCACACTTTTGAAAACCAATTATAACTAAATGAAAACAGTATTTATTCCTTATAAGGTTACAACCTTACAACGTTTTATGAGTAGGTGCTATATAATAATAACATTGACAATAATATTGATCCAATGAGAATTGTATAAAACAAAAATAGGTAAATTTTTAATTCTAATCAAATTTCAGCAAGGTCTTCATGCCCCTATGATGCAGCATAAAATGTTCGATAAGGTGTACATATCCAAGATGTTGTGGAACTTCTTGAATTGCAACACTGGCAATATCTTCCAAAACACGTATTCTAAATCCAGATACGGTTGATGCTCGGTTGTTAGCACGTGTGTAATTCAATGTTTATTCAGCTTTGCATTTGGTGTTTTATTGAAAATTTATGGAACAAGATGCACTATTTCAATGTCTTCTAATGGTTTAAGCACACTCTCGAGATTTGCATGAACCGGTGCCTTTTTCTAGCAGTTTAACTCTAAATGGGTTGTTGCTTGCTCAACGTTGTCCCTTCAGGTTTTTTTGTCACTACACTTCATTTTCCAATTTCTCACTTTCATGTTTTTCATGTCTTATTTCTATTTCATCTGTCCATCTTTTATTTGGCCTACCTCTTGCTCTTTTATTAATTGGTTTCCATTCTGTCACTAGACGTACTGCTCATTTGTTTTAAGTGGCCATATCATCTGAGTCGTTGGGATTTTATATGTTCTTATAATTTTTCTTTTAAAATGCATTAACATTTCCTCTTCGACTTTTGTCATGGCCCACATATTTGCAGCGTACGTGACTGTTGGTCTGATGATAGTTCGGTATATTTTCAACTTAGTACTTTTACTTAGGATCTTTGATGTCATTAGGTTTTGATGTTTGAAATAAATTTTATTGCCTATTTGTATCCGCTTTCTAATTTCCTCTTTGTATTTATTTCTGAGCCTAAATATGTAAATTATCTATTGTATAGTTACCCATTTTTATTACTTTGTCATTCAGTGTTTGTCTTGAAAATTTTAAGTACTTTGTTTTGTTTTTATTTATGGTCAACCCGATTTGTTGTGATTTGTGATCCAATACTTGGAAGAAGCTTTTTAGTATAGCTATGTCATCAGCCTATGCTAAGACCTGTATTTAATCTGTTTTTATATTATTTTTTATCTTGGTCTTTCGTATGATTATTTCTAATGTTAAATTAAACAATTGTGCTGATAACATATTCCCGTGTCTTATACCTGATGTTATATTAAAACTTTCTGATAAGTTATTTCCTATTTTGACTTTGTTTGTATTAGAGTTAGTCGTATCATTTTTACAATTTTAGGGTGTAGCCCAATTTCTAATCACCCTTCCATTAGTGTACCTCTACTTATGCTGTCAAATGCTTGTTGATAGTCGATAAAAACGCAGTGCATTTCTGTATTATATTCTTGTGCCCTCTCAGCTGTTTTGTCAAAGAATATGAATACAGTCAATCGTTGGTCTATCCTTTCGGAATCCGTTCTGGTAATCTATAATATTTTCACTGAGTTTTGTTAGTTTACTACTTATTAATGATTAAACAACTTTGTAGGTTGTATTAAGAAGTGTCATTAGTCTGTAATTATTGCATTCACTTTTGTCACCGTTTTTAAAGATTGGTGTAATTATCCCCATTTTCCATTCTTAAGGAATAGTTTTTGTTTTCCATATTAATTTTGTTCCTCCATATTTTAGCATTTCAGTAGTTATCTTATCAGTTCCAGGTGCGTTGTTGTTTTTCAAGCTTTTTATTACATCTTCGACTTCTTTTTGTGTTGGTAATAGGTTCTGTTCTTGTTCTCTGGGGATTATATCTACATATCTCACTAATTGGTTCAGAATAGTTCATTGTTTCTTCATAATATTCTTTCCATCTTTTGAGTATTTCATCATCATCTTCTAATAGTTCACCTCCTTTACTCTTACATTTATTCATTTTGCTATTTTTAACTTCTGTTTGTTGCTTTATTATTTTGTCAAACTTTCTGTTATTTTAGATTTTGTTTTCATGTTCAGCTTGCTCAATAATTTTGTTTACAGACTCTTTTCTTTCTTCTCAACTTTTTGTTTACTTCTCTTAGCTTGTAGATTAGTTTGTTCTGCTCTGTTTCATTATTTAAATAGTTTTTCCAGCTTTTGTTTTTTTCTTCAATAATCTACCTGCATTTTTCATCTTACCATTCATTTTTTGTTTCTTTTTAGTCCTTCCTACTACTTTCTCCGCACTTTGTATCATGGTTTCTTTGACAGTTTTATTGTACAACTTCGGAGAGTGGTCTTTTTTCCAATTCTTTTGTTATATTTTTTTGAAAGTTATATTTCACTCCTACATCCTGTAATTTTTCAAAATCCCAATTTTCATTTTTTAAATTGCTTGTATTATGTTTGGCAATTTGCAGCCTATTTAGCATATTTGCTACTACAAGGAAGTGGCCTGTGTCGTAGTTTGGCCCTTGGTAGATCTTATCTTTGTTATATTATTGTCCTTCTTTTTGATATCAAAAAGTGGTCTATTTGCATTATATATCTTCCTCCTGGGCTCTTCCACGTTCCTACGTATATATTTTCTTCTAAATTGGGTACTTCGTACAATTTAACCATTATTGATTGCTAGCTGACATGCTGGTTCTCCGTTATCATTTGACTTCATGAAATGTGTATTTACCAGATATCTCCTGTAGATGTTGTTCCCTACCAATCAGTGCATTTAAATCGTCTGCTATTAATAAGGTATCATGTTTAGGCACTTTTTCTATTTCCATTTGTAGGCATTCATAGAATTGGTCTTTTGCTTCTGATACAGAATCTTCAATGGGCACACGAACACGTGGTGTTGTAAAATTTTCCGTTCAGTCTTATTTTGCAAGTCCTATCATTGATTTTATGGAAGGATAATATCATGTGGCTTATTTAATTTAATATAAATCCTGTACCATAGTTGCCTTTATTATCTGATCCTGCATAACAGAACAAAAAATCTTTCTTTTTTAATATTCCTTTACCTTGCCATCTGGTTTCCTGTAATGCTGTGATATGTACTTGCAGATTTTTAAGTTCCCCTGCAATTTCGTTTATTTTTCCAGCCTACAACATAGTTCTAACGTTCCACGAGTCTGTTTGTAGTACATACTTTTTTGAGTTGTTTTTATTTTTTTTCGTTTTAGTACGTTTAGCTTCCTTAGCTTTGGGTTCTGCATTTAGAGGCAAACTAGCTGGGTCTGCGTTCGGGTATACAGGGTGCTGAAAAAATGGCGTATTAACTCAATGGTACGCTGTTAAGGGACACTTGGTGAACATGGGAAAATAATTAAAAAAAATCTTTGAGCTTTATTCTTCAAGATATGGGGGTACTATTTATTTATGAAAATTAGTTGAACTGGCAACGTGGTTTATTAATAAAAAAGTAGTAGGTACAGTATTTAAGTAAGGTATCCTAGAAACAATGCAACAAACAAATAATAACAATTAAATAATATCATCATACAAATGTTGTTGAAATAATTAGAGAAGGTGTTCGAAGTTAAGGCCCTGTGCGTTCAAGTAAGCTCGAGCTCTTTTGATAATATTATTTGAAACTTTTTCTAACATATTTTGATTTATTAATTGAAAGGCTGCTTGTATCCGATTAATTAGATCTTCTCTATTTTGAACTGGCGTTCGATAAACAACATTTTTTATGTAACTCCAAAGGAAAAAATCCATCGCAGTCAAGTCTGGCCAAAGTACGGGGCCGTTTCTGTCAATCCATTGGTTAGGATAATTGTTATCAAGCCATGCTCGGACTGGTGCTGTGTTATGTGCCGGTGCACCGTCTAATTTAAACCACGAATTATTCACTGCTGCCAGAGGAATATCGTCTATAAGCTCAACAAAAGTATTCGTTAAAAACTGCAAAAAGTTTTCTCCGCGTAACCGTGCTGGTAAAAAAAAACAGGTCCAATTACATGGTTCCCCAATGTCCTAGCCCATATGTTTTCACTAAAACGATGTTGATAGTTTTTAACATATGTTTGGTGTTGATTTTCAGGGCTATAACAATGTTCGTTGCAAAAGTTAATTCGCCTGTTGTTATCTTCTGGTAGTAAAGAATGAACCTTGGTGTAGTGGAATGGGTGGTATCCCTCATCATTAATAATAGTCCACGTTAATCTTCTATCTTAACCAAATTCCTATGCTACACCTCTAGTACTCCTAGTTGGTCTAATCTTCTAATGACATTTGGATCAGGATGTCTTCTTAAAGGGAATTGTTGTTCATAATATCTAGCACCTGCAGTCTCATTGCCATTACAGCGGCCTAATGCTAAATACATCGGCGTATTCATTGAATTGGTACATTTTCAGGATGAAAATAATTCAGAAAAATTTGACAAAAATGTCAAATACTGAATAAATAAAAATATTGAATCACGTAGGTGTGTGTTAAAATGCCTGTGCAAAAAATCGTCGTCTGCGTTGTTCCCGTCACTGTTGCCAAATGGATTTAGTGCTTGTTGCTCCAAATTTTTAACATTCTTGAATCAATAATTTTCGAATATTTCTTCGGCGACGGCCTAAATTATTTACAACTTTCATCATTTACGTTATTAACTTTCAAAATAAAGGTATAACTTTTGTTAATATAAAATAATAAGAAAGTTAAAAACTCAACTATAGACCTCCACATCTTGAAGAATATTCTACACATAATTTTTTTACTATTTTTTCCATACTCAAGAAGTATCCGTAAACAACGCACCATTGAGTTAATACGCCATTTTTTCAGCACCCTGTATATTCAATAATTGCTATTTTTGTCTCTTATTCTTGGTACTTGTATATGTGGGAGTTTGGACTTATTTAATATCTATCAGCTTTTGGACATTTTTTTTATTGGTGCTAGTAGAGACTGAATTATTTTATTTGTTACTTCCGCCTCTTTTAACACTTATAGAGTATAAAAATCATTATTAAGTCTAGTTCCTATCATTTGTGTCTCTAAATTACTTCCCTTACTTGCTAGCTTAGTGACCAATTTTTGATCTACCTACGTTCTTTTCGGCGACAATAAAGGTTAAAATTGATTTCACCAATCCAAATTAATGTATGAGCATTCGCTCTGCTTTGTAGAATTTTCTCAACAGTCTTTTCACTTCCCCTTGTGTTCTTCGGTGTTTGTGTTTCTGATATGTGCGTTAAGAGCCTTAACTTAAAATTATTTTCCATCCAACCAGACTTTGACAGTGTTATGACAAACACAAACTTGAAATTTGTTATTAACATATATTACCATTGGCTTTCTCTCCAATCTTTGTTTCCTCATATGCAATTTTCTTGTATATATTATGAGGCGTTCTTAGAATAGTTAAGAAAATAGAAATTATCTTCAGAATAAAACTTTACGACTTATTGACTTGTAAAAATGCAAAATCTGTTTTCACTTAGTTGAAATTGGTTTCCAAAAGTACAAATTCTGCTTTCATTATATAAACATATATAAAAGGTGAAACTAATTTACTTACATGGGATGAGAATCTTAAGTCGTAATATCGATATCGGTATCGTTAACCTCTTATACCTTTCGGTGTCGAGGCCGGTGCGTTAACGCAGAAAGTTTTACGGGTGCAATGCACAATCCGGTTTGACTCTGTGGGTTACGTGATTGGTGCACCGTTTGATCATACATACCGCGGGTGTATAGTGTAAGTGTGTGTACATGTTTGACCTTGTTACTGTGCCTCTTAGGTCTGTATTCGGAGGAGAGCGTCGTTAATTAGGTGCTCAACAACGAATGGTCACAAGGACTCAGTACCGACCTCCAGACTGCAGGAAAGTTCTACCCGTTAAGAAATTTGAACCAAGGACTAACGTAACGTTACGCTAGCCTGACGCTGTACCACTGTGTCACCCTGGTTTCTCAAGTTGTAATATAATGTATTAAGAAAATGAAGTAGTAATACAATTATTAATTACAATGTACGATAAAGAGAAATAAAGAGAAAAACGATCACAACTTTTTTTTATTGTAGGTTATGTCAGCTCAGCGCTTATGCTATTGCATGCCAGAGTTCAGTGATACTTTCACGTCTAAATCGCTAATGGGTTTCTTAGACCATGATCACCATCTCGAAGGTTTATTATGGTTAATATGGTTTATTTAAACAACGTAACAATTTAACTACTTTTCAACGTAATCTTCAAAATTTATGCATTTGCCCCACCGCTCTACCAACTTTTTTATTCCAGCGGCACAGAAATCTTTGTTCTGATGTTTCAGCCACATATCTACATATTTTTATCTACATATTTTTTCATGTCATCGTTGTCCTCATACTTTTTTCCCACGTAATGCCCCCTTGAGCGGACCGAACAAAAAATCTGAAGGGGCGAGATCGGAGTTATAAAGTGCAGTTGGTAAAATCCCAGCCCAGTTTTTCAATGGTTTCGAGAGTTAATTGTGCTGTGTGAGGACGTGCGTTATCCTGAAGCAAAAGAACCCCTTTTCTCGTAAATTACATCATTTCAACACTATTGCAAACTTCATTTTATGTGGCAGCATATCGCTGTAGTATTGACTTACCAGTACGCTGTCCTTCCAAAGAATCACATAAAATTGGGACTCTAGCGTCCCAAAAGATCATAAGCATTACTTTACCCGTCGACGATTGTGTTGAATTGTTTCCTGGTTGGCGAACTGGGATGCTTCCACTTCATACTTTGCCGCCTTGATTCTGTTTCATAATGATGAATCCAAGTCTCGTGGTAGGTCACTATTCTCTCCAAAAATTCATCTCATATTTATCAAATTAAAGGCATTGTCAACTTATGCAACATATTTAGTAAATATCAAAATACGTTAGTTAAAATACTGGTAAAACTACCCGCAGTGGTAGAATTTCAATATCTTTGATAATAACCACAATAAACGGGTAGAGAGAATTCATTTCCGGATACGTGACGTCACGAGTCTCGTCCTCCTGAGGCTCCTAAACAAACACAACACCCGCGTTGCTGGGTTACTAGTATTATTAGTCGACTCGGCATTTCGCAAGCGACACTCTTGACGTCATATCTTAAACTTTTAGCTCCCATAACACGGTAACGAATTAAAATTCGGCCGTAAAATTTTGCACAGGTGCAATACTCACTTTACTCAATCAAATTATAAAATAAAAAAAAAACGACTTTTCATAAGTTGACAATGCCTTTAATAATAAAACAAAGTTTACTACACTTTTGGCATGGCCTAATTGATTAATATTCGTTTACAAAATGCCTTTCACATAAACAGTTTATGCAAATTCTTAGTTAGTTTGAACTTTGTTCATCGTTCAGTGGCTTGGATTTTTAAAGAATTGATCTTACTGGGTTTGAAAATTGTTTTAACGTTGAATTTGTTATCAGCTCTAATAAATTACATTTTTACATTTCGTCTCTTTCGCCTTCTGTATTCAATCAGAATAAACTTGTGCTTTCAACGAGTTGCAGGATGTTTTTATGAATCTGAGTTCGACGTAAGTGTAGTACGTTGGATGTCAGTATGCGTGAAGACCAATTATTTCCTTTCCCAGTTTCTGTCTGTGTTACAACCAAGCGAGAAATATGTTGTTTAAAGGTCCATTTTTCTGTCGCTGTTCGGATGCTTTTTTTGGGTATTCCGAATACAGGTTGTGGGCCCATAAACGGTGGTGGTTGCACCAGTTTTTACGAGAACGTCTGCTACTTCGATTCCGCTCGTTCCCTGGCACCCGTATGAGTTGAATTGTGTTCTCAGCCAAGAAGATCAGGTGATGCATATATTCTCTCATTAGTTCGAACTAATACGAGATGAGTCAAGTGCTTTTAAGGTTGTTTGACTGATAGACAGAATGCTTATGCGTTAGGAATTCTCCTGAACACACTGCATTATAGCAAATATTTCAGCCTGATGTTCTCTCTTGGTCTTATGCCATATATTTCAGCCTCTGTACTTTTGAGAGGTAGGGTGGGGTTGCTTGAGTTCAGTTATTACGATTGCATCTTACAGTGAATGGTTTTTCAAAAGAATATTCTGGATAAGCATAATCAGTGCCCATTATGAAGATGGGGTCTTCTGCAACTGCTTTCTGTATTCGTCTGTGTCCACATCATTCTTGATTAGTGTTCCAGTTACCAGTGATTTTCATCCTATATGTTCCAATTCAGGCTTACCCTCTCAGATATATTTATGTCCAGGGGAATTAGTCCCAGATGGGCTTCCATATATGCTGTTGGAGTACTGAATTCGAAGACTTCCACTGTCAGTGTCAGTGTTAACAGAACGTCTTCCGGGTTGAAACCGTGTCATTTTTGAGACAGAAGAACTCAACGTTTCACCCACATTTTTAAGGGGCTTCTTCGACCGCGGTATAGTACCACTCTTTGGTTTCAGTCCCTATGTCTTCCTAAACATGCGTCTGCCCATAACGAGTGCCATTTTCCCTTTCTTTGCAATGTTATTCTGATGTACATTCCAGTTTAGTTTTGCATCTAGGGTAATGCCTAGGCCTAGATATTTAACTTTTAATGTTAGATATGCCACTTGCTTAGTAATTCATGATAAGAACACACATACGCCCTATTACATACATGTTTTAGGTATGCAAAATCTCAGAGAAACTCAATTTACATGTTTCACATACGACTTTGTCAATAACTCAATTTTGCTGAAAAGTGCTGATACGCCGTTCTTCCTTAATGGGTTCACCCAAAATTGTGAGGTTGTGGAATGTCACTACAGCTCTTTCCTTAGTGAAGGGTATTAGTGTTGTTTTGTGAGGGTTTACCTTAAGGTTCTCCCTTTCGCACCACCTCAGAGTGATGTTTAGCGCCTTTTGCGTAAGGGCTGCAATAATGGTTGGGTGTTTGCCCCTTATGGAGATGAGTATGTTGTCTGCATATCCTTGGGTGTAAAGCCCTTTATTATTGAGGGTTTTCAAGAGATCATTCGCTACCAGGTTCCAGAGGATAAAACGTCCGTTTGTGGGTGGCAGCATGTACTTTGAGAGATTATGCTCCTAATGAGCTTGTATCTGGCGGCCCTCTAACATCTGCTAGTGATGTAGTTAACGCCATGTCTGAGGGTGGCAGTTATTATTGAATCAAAGGAGGTGTTGTCAAACGCCCCCATCATGTCCAAGAAAGCAGCTAGAGCTATTTCCTTATTATTTGGTGACACTTCTATCCTACTGCTACGGGTTGTTTTCTACATCCCCACAGAAGTTCCTCTACGAGTCTGTTTTTGCTTTCTTCAGAACTTTGTTGTGCAGAGCTTGGGCGTGTTGATCCCACTCTCTGGTCTTTTAGCTCTGTTGAAAAGCTTTCTTGTTTTTTGCTCAAATGGGCCAGGTACTCGTTCCACCATATGATCTTCCTGCTAGCTTTCGTTGGTCCTGTTCACTCCCGGCTGGAGCAAAGGGCCCCAACGAGTGTTTTAGACAGATCTTTATCTTGTGCTATCCGTTTGACTCCCTTCCACGTTTTCTCCGGAGTCTTGAGTTCTTCTATTATTGTTTTTTTCCACGTTGTCTTCGGTGTCCCTTTTCTTCGACTCCCTTGTGGATTCTATTCTAGCACTTTTCTGGTTATGTCGCCCTGTTCCCTTCTGAGTGTATGTCCAATCCAGTTCAATTTTCTTCTTTTGATATCATATTTAAGTGGTTCGGTTCCATAATTCTGTATTTGTTATATAATTTGATCAGCTTATTTTCATTATTTTTCTGCGACATTATTTATATGTGTTTGTAGTTTGTCTTCTATACCTTGGGTCATTTTCCATGTCTCGCACGTCAGGCTTACTCTCTCAGATATATGTCCAGGGGAATTAGTCCCAGATGGGCTTTCATATATGCTGTTGGAGTACTGAATTCGAAGACTTTCACTGTCAGTCTCAGTGTTAACAGAACGTCTTCCGGGTTGAAACCGTTTCATTGTTGAGATAGAAGAACTCGACGCTTTGCCTACATTTTTAAGGCGCTTCTTCAGCCGCGGTATTGTACCGCTCTTTGGTTTCAGTGCCCATGTCTTCCCAAACATGCGTCTGCCCATAGCGCGTGCCATTTTCGCTTTGTTTGCAATGTCTTTCTGATGTACATTCCAGTTCAGTTTTGCATCTATGGTAATGCCTAGATATTTAACCTCCTGGCTAACCTAAATACGTTCACCAAAAATTGTGAGGTTGTGGAATGTCCCTACAGCTCTTTCCTTAGTGAAGGGTATTAGTGTTGTTTTGTGAGGGTTTAAGCTTTGGTTTCCTAGGAAGCGGTGCCGTCATTTAACGGCCTTAAAGTACGGTGGGTGACGTCACGAAAAACGGTGTCGTGTATTTTAAGCGAAGTGTTTTCCAAAAGAGCGGTAGAGCACACCCAACGTAGTAGAGCTGTGCCGTCCCATCTGAAGCGGTGGGCCAGTACGGTACGAATCAGTTCAGCAACGTTTTTTGGCGGTGTGTCATGTGTATATAGTCCATAGACATAACAGTTCGGAATGATTCGCATGGAGCTGATTTTTTGTGTGGACCTTCATATTATAGTTCTAAATGAAATGATAAAAGTCCCCATCGATCGGTGTGCTGCTAAAAATTTTACGCGGGGTCAAACGTCATAAAATACGATTTTTTGCGAATATCTCATTAACGGTTAGTTTTATTGTAAATATAGTTATTAACGAATTTATAGCTTATGTAATTTTTCACAAGAAAGATTAAATTACTGTTTTTGATAGGAGTGGCCATTATCGAGATATTGCGATATCAAGAATTGAAACTGTCATATTTTTGAAGAAATGCTTTGCTTTCCATATCACCTTCGAGGTAGAGTACTCGGCGCGTTTTTTTTTATAATGTGGTATCCCTAGATTCCCTAGTAGACCTAATCCACAATTTTCCTAATAAAACAAGAAATTAGTCTTGTTCATACTTCATTTTTTCTAAAGTTACATACTCTTCTTCTTAATCTTTCTCTAGCTGCTGTATTTCCTGCGCCATAAAAAGGATGGATCAATTATTACATCTTCATTGATGTCGCACACATGGTTCTCTTTGAGTCTCTTCTTCTGACGACTCTTCTTCCTCTAAAATAATTACAAGTGCGACGTCAAAATCATCCATGCTGACACTTTGTCTTCAGACTTTACACTACGCACTACCGCTGCGACGGCCGTACTTTTTTCACCGTTTTTGTGACGTCACCCTCCGTATTTTTACGGCCGTTAAATGACGGCACCGCTTCCTAGGAAACCAAAGCTTTACCTTTAGGTTTTCCCTTTCGCGCCACCTCTGTGTAATGTTTAGCGCCCTTTGCGTAAGGACTGCAATAATGGTTGGGTGTTTGCCCCTTATGAGGATGAGTATGTTGTCTGCATATCCTTGGGTGTAAAACCCTTTATTATTGAGTATTTCCAAGAGATCATTCGCTACAAGGTTCCACAGGATAAGACGTCCCTTTGTGGGTGGCAGCATGTACTTTGAGAGATTATGCTTCTAAATGAGCCTGTACCTGGCGGCCCTCTAACATCTGCTAGTGATGTAGTTAACGCCATTCCACGTTTTCTTCTGAGTCTTGAGTTCTACTATCATTGTTTTTTGCCACGTTGTCTTCGGTTTTCCTTTTCTTCGACTCCCTTGCGGATTCCATTCAAGCAGTTTTCTGGTTATGTCGCCCTGTTGCCTTCTGAGCGTATGTCCAATCCAGTTCCATTTTCTTCTTTTGATATCACATTTACGTTCTTTTTGGTTGGTTCGGTTCCATAATTCTGTATTTGTTATATAATTTGATCAGCTTATTTTCATTACCGTAAACCGGGGCTACTTTGTCACGTTTTAGGCATATTTTTGCGTGGAACTCTGTCTTTTTTACCAATTTTAGTTTCAAAAAATTCAGACGTACCGACCTAACGATTCACTACAACATCAAAGTGGATTCAAATTTGTACATTTAAGTGGTTTAAGACAAAAAAAAATATATATGGTGACAAAGTTACCCCGAATTTGGGGTTACTTTGTCATCAAACTAAAAATACATTGTAAACGCATAAAAGAGGCATATTATCGCAAAGTTACCCCAGATATGAATGTAAAATGAAAACATATATCTTTTAGGCTATTTTTAAAGCGACTTTTTTTAAATAACAACCTACTTTTTGCGGATAATATGATTTTATTGACAACTAAACAGTCTTTTTTTCACAGTTAAACAAAATGAAAAATAAAATGAACAGTTTTCAGAACTGATTAAACTTAAACGATAAACGCTAGCATAGGTAACAATAATGAAAAACATTGTTTTAACAAATAAACTTGTATTTAGGCATTGGATACTCATCACAAGTGGTTTCACATTTGGTTTCAGTAGCACTAGGATTCATTTAGGAAGGCACATAACCGTCTTCTAGGATCTTGCTCATCTGAGTCATCATCACATCTAGCTCAAATAAAGAGCGATTCTTTACGGTCTGTGTTGCAGAGACCACAAATCCATTTCTGGAATTTACAGCACCGTATCCAGTCAATTCTGCTGTTATAGTTTTCCCACAAACATCTGCAGATGCCACATTTGTTGAAATCTGATTTTATTCTTAAAGTTTTTCTTGGTTTGACATCTTCTTTCTGGCTCGTAGCAACAGATTTCGTTTTGCTCATTCCGACGGTTCTAGTCTTTCCCTGGGACGTGGGTATCAACGATGTTTGGAAAATTCACAGCAGTTGCATCGACAGCATACCTGGCACTATTTGCCGTGGCGGTGGCAGAAACTCTTTTGCGTGCTTCCACTTTTTTTCTTTTCCTCGTTTCTTTTTTTTTTCGCAGGATCTTGACTGGCTAAGATGTCCCCCAACAACAATTACTCTTTTCCCAGGTTTAGAAAACATTAAGTCATGTGTGTTATTGCTTCGGATGTTTTTAAATTACTATGCCAGTTATTTTAATAATAGAAGTTGAAATGTAAATCGGTAACGGACATTTTTTATTTTTTACAGCCAAGCTTTCGTTTTCATTTTGCTCACATGTTAGTTATTAGCTGCAGAAATTACAATTTGTTTCTAAATCTTATAGTTCACAGACGGCCTTGAACTGTAATTTATTTAACCCTACGTTAGGCGCACCAGTTTTTGTAACGAGTTTAGTCGCGCGGTCTACAAGTGCAGACCAATTTAAACATTGTTTATAATTGTTAATACAGGTGTTTTTTCAAAATGAATTTAGAAATTATATTTTTGGACTCAATATAAAACGGGCTAAATTGTTTAGGCGAATATATTTGCATATTTTGGGGTGGAGAAATAATAAATTGAGTTATGCATTTAAGATCTTTTATTTCAACATCGACATATTATTGATTATTATATACATATCAAACAGTTTTAAAAAAGTAAAAACTATTCTATTAGTTCAACAAATACCTAAATATAATAATAGTAAACCGCGAATAACAAAATTATCATAAAGACGGACAAGAGAACCACGATAAGAATGGAGATATTTTATTCCGCCAAACATGTAGTGCAAATATCCTGTAGATGATCTTGGCACGTGTAATGCCCGCATTTTATACAAGTTCTGCGCGTAGATTTGTTACGGCTTCTAGGACATATGTAACAACGTCCAACATAATTTTTAGTTTTCTTTTGAGGAGGGGGTAAGGGTTCTTCAATTTCAAGTAGAGCCCGCGCTCGCCGCTTTAATTCTACCGGCAATGAAGCAAAAGTTAATCTAAACTGTATTTGTGGCCTTATGAGTTCCCGTGACAGCTTTTCAATAAAATCACTTCTTGAAATGTTTTCTTCTGGATGATTTGCTTTATATACACAGAGGGCATTAATTGCAGAAATATTTAGAAGGTCGTAAAATACGACCATTGACCAACGACGGGTGTTTCTTGCAACATTGTATTTTTCACATAATTGGTCCAACAAGTCTACCGCCAATCTTAGTTTTGTTATAACAAGTTATCATCTCTCGTTTCTTTTCATCTTTCGTTTCTAGATCAATGGCACTATCATGATGCATAGAAGAAACTAAAAGTACCGCTTTATTTTTCTTTGGGCAATAGGAAACTAACGTACAATTGTCATGAAAACCAAAAAGAGACGATTTTATATCCCTTTGCTTGTGAGGTAAAAACTCTAAAGGTAATTCAGTTTTGTTTTTTCTTATGGTGCCAAGATACGTTAATTTCTTTTGCTGTAGCAGTTTTGTTACCAGTGGTATACTGGTAAACCAATTATCACCTGTAATATTGCGATTAGTTCCTTCTACTGGGTGCACTAATCGAAGTACAACTTCTTCGGCCGAATTGCTAAGCTTGTACGGGCCTTCTGGTTGAGTTCCGACATATGTTTCGAGATTGAATGTATAACAGGTCTTGGCGTCAACTAAAGCGATTACTTTTATTCCATACCTTGCCGGTTTACTCGGAATATACTGTTTAAACGAACACCGTCCTCTAAATGCCAATAACTGTTCATCTATAGTAAGATATTCACTAGCAATGAAATTATTTTGGAAATTTACAAGGAAGGTTTCGAATACTTCTCTAATTGGGGCAAGTTTATCGATCTCTCTTCGATCGTTTCTAGTTCTGACATCGTCAAATCTTATGCACCTTATAAGAAACCTAAATCGTTTCTCGCTCATTGTAAGATAGCATGATTCGATTCCACTTCCCCTAGAATTGTCCCAAACTTTATGAACATTTTTTCTAGAACTTCTTAGAGTTCCAATCAAAAATACAATTCCTATAAAAGCAGCCATTTCTGTCCCATTAGTTAGTCTAGCATCCCGGTCACGTTAAAATTTTTTTCGGATTTTTTCGATATATACAGGGTGTTTCTTAATAACATGCTAATATTTAAGGAGGTTATTCTTGGGTCCATTTTGAGAAAAAAACTTCATATGAACATATGTCCTAAAGGTCTTAACTTTTGAACTACAGGGTGCTGAAGTTTTAAGAAAAAAATCTTTTTTTTTAGGGTAACTTTGGTATGACCCTAGATATTTTTGTGAAACGTAGTACGCATCTTCTATGCATCAAAAGGCATTTTCTGCTGTACAACATAATTTTATAATGTTACCGTTTAAAAAGTATTCTCTTAAATAAATTTTTGTTTAAAGGTACATAAATTGTTTTTTCTCGTAAGTGGTCTAGCGAGACGCAAATGAATGAATTTTATTTTTTTATGCGAAAACCGTACGTCAAACGAAAAAAATCAAGAGACCGGATTTGCTCAGAAAGGAATGAGGATTTCAAAAATAATTTTTACTTTAAGAAAAAGCAGTGGCGTATCACTTTTCTCTTTAAAATGATTCAGTGCAAATCCCGCACGAACGCCACTGGCAAGAATAAAAAATTATGTTGTACAGCAGAAAATGCCTTTTGATGCATAGAAGATGCGTACTACGTTTCACAAAAATATCTAGGGTCATACCACAGACAATACTAAAGCAGACGTGCAACCCTATACTAGCGCGTAACTCCCGGTCCGAGTAGTTTAAAAGCAGCACCGAGATGTCGTGCAGTAAGCGAATTCAAAAAGAAAATAAATTTTGAGTACATAGCAAATTTGCAGCAACTTATAACGTACTCAAAAACACATTCTATCCAGGAAAGGTTAGTTTGCGACGTTTGCGTTGAGGTTCATTTGTCTGTGAGCCTAATCCGGATTATTTTACAATAACTGGAAAGTGACTAACCTCCGAAAAAAACGTAAACTCGTATTCAAACGTTTTCCTTATGTTTCATAACAAACAGTCGGAAATATTGTATAAAAACTTGTCGAAATATGTTGATTGATTAGTGTTGCATTAGTGGCACAGTTCCTTTGTTGTATTAATTCTTAAAATATTCCACTTTATATTAAAATAACTTAATTTTAAATAAAATTACAGTAATTTAATTAAAAATTTTAAAAACTAAGCTAATTTATGTATACATACCTATATCAACCAGTATTGTTCATTGAATAACAGAATCATGTTACAATAAAATACAAGAAGCATACAGAAAATTCTTTATTAATATTAATAATCATCGCTTAAATACTTATTGCAGGCCGAAAATTTCGAATAATTCTAAAAATTTATGTAAGACGCGCAATAACATAAAATAATTAGTGGTGGGTCAATTTTTTCATTTTGTCGATATTTTTGTTAAATTTTAAATCATTTGTTGTCCATTTAGATTCTTTAAATAACTTTAGTTTATACAAATGACTCAACATAAAAGTTTTATGTTTATTGCACACTCTAAACCAGTCTTTATTAACAGTTTCTGTTTTGATTTTGCCTGCTGTAATACACTGTCTTAGTAAGCATTTAGAATGTTTGGAACTTTGCATTACATAATTAAAAGCTTGGAGCTGAACATGAACTATATTAACAAAATGATCTGTAGGTACATATAAATTTCCTGTCACGCTGGAGTTTTTACATTCGTATGCCCTATTTAAAATTAATTGTTCATTAATGGTATTGTTGCCGTCCTGGTCTTTACACAAATCTTTATTGCATTTTTCACATTGAAATTTTTTAAAGCATTTGTGCACAAGGTAGCCGGCAAGATAAACGACAGCACAGTTTTCCAATGAATGCTGTAAATTTTGTGAATCATCATCTGTCGTAAAATCTTCCATATCATCATCAGAATCAGAATTGGTGTTATTATTTGAAGATGTAGACGGTCGAGTTTCATATATGCTCTTCTGAATGTCTTCAATAGTGAGCAGCGGCGGTGTATTATCTGATTGGCAATTTCCCCTTGTACTGTTAGATAGAACAGATTTCAAAATAATATCTTGTAGGCTGTTCCTTAAATCAGAAGCGCTAGGATACTTATTGAAACCTCCACGCCTACGTACTTCACTAAAACAATTTTCAAGGGGATCTTGATTCAGATAATATGTTCTCAGGAAGCAATGTTCATCAGGTTTCATATTTTCCCATAATAATAATGTTCCATTAATAGTTTGACGAAGACCTGTGAAGCACGGTGGTATTTCACGCTTCCGCTGTTTTGAATTATTTTGTGTTGCAACTCTCCACGTATTCACCCATCCGCTAGCTTCCTTTAAAGCATTTATCCCGAACTCGTTTTTGATAGACAAAGCCCGAGTGTAAGGATTTTTTGTAAAATTTTTTCTGCTGTTCATAATATCAAAAACGTTGTTCATTTTTAACAAAAAATCAGCTGTATTTCTTGCAGTCTCCGATAAAATTTGACCTGTTCCTACTGCTGTTGTTATACCAGCAGAAGTTCTTTGACTAAATATTTGGGTTGCCAGGCGAACATTCATTTTTTGGAAATTATTGGGGTCAATATGTGCTGAACTTAAATGACACATACTTCGCGCTAAATTACTTTTAATGTCTATATTATATGCTTTTCGTATATCTTGCCAGCTAATTCGTTCATCGTTTATTAAAAAGTCACTATCGTGTAACCGATTACGTACACTCTTAAATAAATGCACGACATCATATATAACAATAATTTCACTTCCACTAATTGTTATGCATGGATGTTCTGCAGTTGCTCCTAACAATTTAACCGCCGCTTGATTGTTTGTACCTTGATCGCACACCAAAACTTTTATTTGAAAACCACATTTAGAGATGTTATGAATACAGTCTAAAATTATTGCGTACAAATTGTTTGATTTAACTGAACCCGCACACAAGAAATATCCTATTGGCACTTTATAATTAGTGAATAAACCACGAATCATAAACACTAAAGCTTCTGTAGCAAATAGTGGTTGGCGACCTAGTGAACCCAAATCTTGATATCCCTCTAAACAATCAAATTCGGTATTGTAATTAACTGCTTTCCTGATGGCAATTTCATCAAATAGTAACACGCATTGCTTTTCCATTTGCGACATTGCAGCGCATTTAAGTTTTAATGCATTTAGTAATGCGGTAGAAAATCCTGGCTCCAGTTTTAAAAAATTAGACCACCGTCGAATGGTGTTTTTCGCAGGTAAATTAATGCCTTTTTCATTTTTTAAAAACTTGTAAGCATTTGGGGCTCTGTAATGTAGATCCAAACAAAAACGTTTTTCATCTGCAGACCAAGTTGTACGATTTTTGTGTAATAATTGCATTTTACATAAAGTTTTCCCACTCGAACTAGCAAACTCAGAATTTTCTATTAACTGTTCTGGGGTGGTTCTAGTCAATAATTGTTGCTGAAGACGTTTTATTGTACGATTTTTGGCTTTTAAAGTTTGTTTTAATTTGTAATTTCTGTAACTTTGTCTTTGGATTTCTTTGGTTGAATCATCTTATGTTCTTTTAAAGGAGCTGATTTTTCTGAAGAACTAGATGAATCATAAGTTAAATTTACAGAGATATCATATTTTGTGGAAGAATTCAGGTCAGCTTGTGTAGATGCAGGCTGTAGGTCGACAAATGAGTTACTAGGTTTATAGGTTTTTTCCGGAGTTTTTGCTTCTAATTGTGGAGAATTTGATGAAATGAATGACATCTGCAAGAAAATACATTTATGATGATAATTTTCACAACAATTTTTCTTCGCTATCTGGTGCAAATTAATTCATTCGTTTTTAGCAAATTATGGAGATGTTGGAGAAAATTATGTATGGAACTCGTGTGTTATCGGTCACAAGTCACTCGTAAAAACAAAGCCACTCGCACTACGTGCTCGTGGCTTATACCCGTTTTTTCTCGTGACTTATTTCCCTTATAACACACTTGTACCATAAATAACTATTATTCAATTTTGATGTTTTAAATTGACGTTTATTTGTTTCTGGCCTGCCCATAAAAGTTGATGTTTTATAAACAATCGTTTAAAATTTTTATTCCGCTAGCGATTTAAAATTTTTATTCCGCTAGCGATTTAAAATTTTTATTTCGCTAGTCCTTTAAAAATGTCAAATCGCTTTAATAATGTCAAATAAATGTCAAAATTGAATAAACATTTGTATTACACTTGCGGATTAAAATTAATTTATTAACTCGCGGTATCAACGCGCTTGCGGCTACCGCCGTTCGCGCGGTTAAGCGTACCGCTCATTAAACATCAATTTAATCCGCATGTATAATAAATAACTATTAATTTAAAATGTTACAGTTTTAATTTTTATGACTTACTAAATAAAATTTGTACTTACTGAATCAGTTTTTGAAGAAACACTTGCAACTGGAACTGCCGTTTTTTTCAACCTTTTAGTTTGAAAATTTATAAAACTATCTTCAGCAAAATGTTCCTCGCATATAGTTTTAAACTGGCACTGTTTGTAAGACATCCCAATAAGCTCACTATTGCTACACTCTAAAATCCACTTTTCTCTGCGTTTGTCGTCTTTAGGAAAATAAAAATATTTTAAATTTGGATTCACGGAAGTTTTTTTTCCGCATCCCCGAAATTCACATTTATTACTTCGCCGCATTTTTTTATAATTATTTAAAATGTTTTTAAACTTGAAAAACAAATTAGAAAAACTAATCGCTCTGTAACAATTTAAGCAGAGAATCAAACAAACGCTGTAGAAGATCTGTCCCACAGAACATTAAACCTTTAATCTGTCCCTTAAATCTGACTCTGTGTACAGGCCAGGTAAAAATGTGGACCAGAAAAATAAGGTACATTAACACTACTTAGCAGGTCTACTGTTTTTGCAAGTGATCGTAGCGCCGCGTAGTTTACTTGCAGAGAACTATTTACTTGCAGGGTGTCAAGAGCTCCATAAGGGTTGCACGTCTGCTTTAGTATTGTCTGTGGTCATACCAAAGTTATCATAAAAAAAAGATTTTTTTCTTAAAACTTTAGCACCCTGTAGCTCAAAAGTTAAGACCTTTAGGACATATGTTCATATGAAGTTTTTTTCTCAAAATGGACCCAAGAATAACCTCCTTAAATATTAGCATGTTATTAAGAAACACCCTGTATATTTGTTGAAGCAGTTATAACCCGAATGATGTTATCGGTCACAAAAAGTTTTAGACATTCAATTTCAGATACTGCATTGCGCGCATCACGTTTCGGTCCAGGTAAAAGCTTGATAATATTGTGGGATCGACGCCTCACTTGTACATTGGGCCTATTTTTCCTCCACTTCGTTTTTTTTGTCTTTTCCTAGGTAAAAATCCGTAGTCATATTTTCTTCATCTGACGAAATGTCTTCTTCTTTATTTGCATATCCTCATTTTCATTTGATGAAGCTTCTTGCTCAGAGTCTGTATTGTGGTTCACCGTTTCCACAATATCTTCCTCTATTTCATCTTCATCTTCTTCATCTAACGGGCCCTCATCTTCGCTTGATAATTCGTTAAACCATTGCATCCAATCATTTGGATTAGAGCTCCGCTTGGTGCAGTTTTTCGTCGAAGTTGACATATTTATTCCTGAATTATCAAAGGACAACACATGCACAAAAGAATAAACAGAAAATTCTAACAAAAGTCTACTTACTCGCAAAAGTTGAATTCTGAACCAACGTAAAAAATGTAACACGGTTAGGCGCGCGGTCTACACCCGTAGACCAAGCCCATTTGAGCTGCACAAACTTGCACTGAGAATCTCACAGAATGGAATGAGGTTACTGACACGATAAAACATAATATAACAAACAGCTACTCAAAGGCGCGCGTGCGCAAATAATACCAAATTAAAAATATCACAGTTCAAAGAAGCGTGGTCTACGACTGTAGACCGCGCGACTAACGCAGGGTTAATGGTGTATTATACAGTTCACGTTAAAGTCAAAAATGACAAATGTTAGGATTTGAACGTGTTAACTTTAATAGTCACACAAATAAGACATTTAATACAGATTTTAAAATATATTTCTGAAAATACCGAAGCTTGTGTTAAATATATTACTTTAGTGAATATTCAAGTTTTGAAAATTTTGATATTTGTCATTTTTAACCTTAATGAGAACTGCATAGTAGGTACATCGTTAAATAAATTGCAGTTCAGAGCCTGCACAGAATTATAAAATTTAGAAGTGACCTATACACAAACTTTTACCAATAGTCAAATTTTTTGAGAAATCAATAATAAAAAAAATCCCATGTTGCATAATTTTTGGGAAATACTGTATATACGTAAATTTCAATCAATATCACCATTTAATGTGATTATCTGATATTTTTTCATCAAATCATTTAGTCTTGAATATGTTAAAACTTTTGTTTATAAAGTTTTTACCAAGTAACTATCGAAAAATATATAAATTGCAATTAATTGACTAAAGAATTAAACCTGACTAATCTGTAATGGCTTTGCATAAATTCAATGATGAAAAGTTTCTTTTATTGTTCTTTTTCCCTTGCCCAGAATATAATGCAGCTAATTCGAGAGTAAATATATTCTTCATTGAAAGATATATGGCCTTGCGAAAAGTTTCCCCTCCATATAAAAACAAAACATTTATCTGTAAAATTTAAATATATCATTTAATCATAAAAATATCTGCAAATGAAGACTTACCAAGGCTTGCATGATTTCTTGATCTTCAAGCTGTTCTTCAAATTCGTTCAGCTCGTCCATTGTTTTTATCGGAAAACGGCCTCTTATTTGTGAGGTAATGTTTTCCTCCGTGGGGTTAGTATTTATTAATTGATTTAGATTAAGCAGAATTTCATTCTGCGAAATTCTGCTTCCTGTTCACCTCGCGTATTTCGAACTTTAATTCTGCGTATCTTTCGGCAAGATTATTAAAACCTTGTTGAATGACGTCTTCCAGATGCATCTTGCATTTTTGTACCTCATCTTGAACTAAAAAAAAAGGAAAAAACAAATCAAGTAAATGTATGTAGGTACACACTTCAAAGAAAACATATTTACTCACCGATACTTCTCATCAAGTCCTTCAAATTTTGGTTTTCTTCTACACATCCTTCTTGCCTAACAGATGTTGATGGGATATAAATATTAGTACTATTATACAATGGTTGAAAATGATGACTGGTAGGCTTACTATACAGGGTTATTCAAATTCGAGGCTCACCATTGGGATCTCGGAAACCGTAAGAGTTACAAAGACGGTTAAATTGGGGCAAAGTTGCGCTACACAATGCTGATAAATATTTTAAAAAGAAATTTGACCTATCTATCTTAGTTTTTTTATTAAGAGCAAAAAACAGAAAAATGTCAATTTGGTTTTTTGGGCATAATTTGGTTGTTATTAAAAATTTTTCAAATCTGTTAAAACATTCTTTAAGCAACTTTTTAGCCGTAATACTGTAGTGTTATCAAAAATTTTCTACGACGTTTCGGTTTTCCGGAATCATCATCAGGTTCATTTTTTCTTATGGGCGCCGTGTTGAATTTTTATAGCATCTCATAGAGTTTCTGATGGTGATTTCAACGATGTATGACATGATGGCGATTCACTTCCGGAAACTACTGTTATTTAGAGAAATAGTAAATTTCAATAGATTGCCATGGAAAAAAAACAGAAACAACACAAAAACGGCCTTCAGTTTGAACATCTCCTGTAATTCTAAATAAACTAAATAACTAATTAGCATTTTTCTGTATTTTTGACGATAGTGAGAAAAAAACTAAATTAGAAAGATCAATTTCTTTTTTTTTTATTATTAATCAGCATTTTATAGCTCAACTTTGCCCCAATTTAGCCGTTTTCGTATAGCTTACTGTTTTCGAAATCCCAATCGTGGACGTCGAATTTTGTTTTTGTGTTGTTTCTGTTTGTTTTTCCATGGCAATCTATTGAAATTTACTACTTTTGCAAATAACAGCAGTTTTTGGCAGTAAAACGCCATCATGTTATACATCGTTGAAATCACCATCGAAAACTCTATCAGATGCTATAAAGATCCAACATGGCCCCCATAAGAAAAAACGAACCTGATGATCATTCCAGAAAACCGAAACGTCGTAGAAAATTTTTGATACCACTACAGTGTTCCGGCTAAAAAGTTACTTCAAGAAAGTTTTAACAGATTTGAAAAATTTTTATTAACACAAAGTATGCTCAAAAAACCAAATTGACATTTTTCTGTTTTTTGCTCTTAATAAAAAAACTAAGATAGGTAGGTCAAATTTCTTTTTTAAATATTAAACAGCATTGTATAGCGCAACTTTGCCCCAATTTAACCGTCTTTGTTACTCTTACGGTTTCCGAGATCCCAATGGTGAGCCTCGAATTTGAATAACCCTGTATTCATCTAAATTATCCATTCTTGGCTGGTTTGGTGCATTCAAGTGTGTCGGCGTCAACGAATTAAAATTTAAATTTTTATTAAGCAATCCTTCTGAAAAAATGGAATGTAATAGTTACTCGTTAAATAGTAAAATATACTTCAGCTCACTGCTTTACCTGTAGGTTGATTAATTTGGGGTCTCTTATATATTTTGTGATTATTATTCGTACTTAATTTTGAATTTGGAACTGGTTCTAAATTTTCTTCTTCTGAAGAAGTAGCAGCTTCAGTATCCAAATTAGATGTGTATTGAGCCTTTCTTAATACCATTTGTGCTTCTTTCAAATTTTCTACGTCTGCTTTCCTACATATTGCTCCGCACCATATATATTCATTCAACTGATTGCTGTTGCGTACAAGGTGACGTTTCTTGCTATCTGTCATTTTTTGTCCAGCGGGAAATTTATACTGGTTTTTACCTGCATTTGACCAATTGGATGGTATGTAATCCGCAGTACCATATTCATGGGTTTCTTCATTCCACCAATATACAGGGTTATTCAAATTCGAGGCTCACCATTGGGATCTCGGAAACCATAAGAGTTACAAAGACGGTTAAATTGGGGCAAAGTTGCGCTATACAATGCTGATTAATATTTAAAAAATAAATTTGACCTATCTATCTTAGTTTTTTTATTAAGAGCAAAAAACAGAAAAATGTCAATTTGGTTTTTAGAGCATAATTTGTATTGAAATTTTTGTAAATAACAGCAGTTTTCGGCAGTGAAACGCCATCATGTCGTACATCGTTGAAATCACCATCAAAAACTCTATAAGATGCTATACAAATCCAACATGGCGCCCATAAGAAAAAACGAACCTGATGATGATTCCGGAAAACTGAAACGTCGTAGAAAATTTTTGATACCACTACAGTATTACGGCTAAAAAGTTGCTTCAAGAAAGTTTTAACAGATTTGAAAATTTTTTAATAGCCAAATTATGCTCAAAAAACCGAATTGACATTTTCCTGTTTTTTGCTCTTAATAAAAAAACTAAGATAGGTAGGTCAAATTTCTTTTTTAAATATTAATCAGCATTTTATAGCGCAACTTTGCCCCAATTTAACCTTCTTTGTAACTCTTACGGTTTCCGAGATCCCAATGGTGAGCCTCGAATTTGAATAACCCTGTATAATGTCCCATTTTAAGGAGTCCATGATACTAATTCAATTTGATATTTATAATACTGCACGTAATATGTGTTAAATTATATAAATACAGTTACATTATAGTGATTATGCAATATTTACCTAAACCTTTTTAAACTACGCAATACGTTTCTTAAACTGGTGACTAATTTTTAATACTGTCTATATTAGAAAAATCGAATACTACAAAACGCTCTCCATTTGCAATTACAAAACATTTTCGTTCAATTTTACGTATATCAATATAAGACATAGAGTCTTTAAATCCTAAAGTACTATAAATGCCAATGCTTTTCGATTCTATGGGATATTTATACAAATTTTCTAATGGTGTTGATAGCCTTCAACTGACCCATTTTCAGTACTAATAGAACTAATTTTAAATATTCGTTGAGTACCGTCAAGTCGGGTGACTTGGGACGGTTGTGACTTTTGATTGACGATATCTACGAAAATATTTGACCAGTATTTATAAAAGTGGCGTCATATATGTGTCTTGATCTGTAGAATCGATTTTTGACATTAAATTTGGTTAATGTCTTGATATCGATTTTATATTTTTTATTCTTTGACTGTCTCAAGTCACCCTCCCTTCCGGGTGTCTTGTGACACCAGTGTTTTCAGATGGCTTATGCGTGTTAAAAGTGGGGAGGATGGCTTGGGACTTAAAAAATGATTTTCAAAAACATTTTACAGCATATTAAAAAAAAAAAACACAAAAATTATTGAAAAATTAGGTTTCATTTATTAAGGTAAGTAACATATACTATATAAGCTTACAATAACTTTTGTAATATCATTTTGAACATTGCAAAAAAATAATAACCCATGAAAAAGGAACTATTATTATATTTCAACAGAAAAACGGTGCCTCCCACGTTTTATAAAATTTGGTTTCACACGGCAAATTATTTGAGAAATATACCGGGTGTCAACGAAACCTGGGGCACCCCCATAAATTCTTAATTTTTTAAGATATCTAAATGAAATTTGGTATATGTTATATACTCTTTAAATGGCATTTGCTGACATAGGAAGCAAGTGTCTGTCACTTCCGGTTTAGCCGGAATTGACATAAACTTTATTATTTTAAATGGAACACCCTATATATTTATACATTTTTGGAATCTCCATTCAATTCTACGTATGGTAGTATCAAGTTCGAGACATTTTGAAGACAAAGTAAATTTTTGCAGAAATTAATCTAGCGTGCCATGACTTACGCAAAATGAAAGTCAAGGGGCCCCAACACTCGAGACAAATTGTTTTAGAACTTTAACTATTTTAGTTGCTGTATTAGAATGGCGTAAAGTTGGCAAAAATGCTTTTTCGAGAATAACTCTATTTTTGCAAATGGCACTAGGGTGGGACACTAGGATATTAAAAACGAGCGTTTTTCAAGGATTTTATTGATACTAATAACGCGGGATTAATATGAAAATTTAATTCGGAATAACACTCTCCGTTCAAAAAAACCGTATTTTGGACATTTAAATCTAGACACTGGTTTTCAAAGCAAGTAAAACAAATGAAATGCACAAAAACGTGACAGACTTGCTACAGTTGAAGTGCTAAAATAATTTGTTTTGAGTGTCGTAGCACCCTGACTTCCATTTTACGCAGATCATGGAATCCTAGATTAATAAATAAACTCTTCTGCGAGTATTTACTTTGTCATCAAAATGTTTCAAATTTGATACTACCATACGTAAAATTGAATGGAAATTCCAATAATGTATAAATATACGGGGTATTCCATTTAAAATAACAAAGTTGATGTCAATTCCGGCGAAACCGGAAGTGACAGAAACTTGTTTCCTATGTCAACAAATGCCATTTAGAGAATATATTACATATACCAAATTTCATTTAGATATCTTAAAAAATAAAAATTTATGGGGGTGCCCCAGGTTTCGTTGACACCCGGTATATTTCTGAACAATCTGGAATTTCTGGGAAAACAAATATTTCTTGCATTGGAACTTTTTCGCAAAAAATTACAAACAAATGACCTCTTGCTTGTTGTTTCTGAAATTTTTCCAATAAATTTCTTCTGCACTGTTTTTTTCCTTGGGGCACTATAAGAAAACTGTACTAAAATAAATTCGCCATTGAGTTTGTAAGATCGACTTGCTCTTCTTCTTCCTCTTTATCGAAGTTCTCAGGGGTATCTGAACTGTCTTGTACAGGCAGTTACGCGGGCGACCGTCGCGGTGAACGGACGTGTTATCGAATGCCCCGCTTATCCGTATTATAGGCTAAGCAGTGCCGTAGCTAGAGTCATGGGCGCCTAGGGCAAGATTTCGATGTTGCGCCCTTGAATTAGGTTATTTTGTAAACTATGTAGGCCCCTAAGCAAAAGCTGTAGAAAGAATAAAAAAATATATATTTCGACTCGAATAAGTACTACAAAAAAAATTAATAAATTAATTAATAAAATTACAATAAACAAAAAAAATAATAATTACAACATTAATTTTCTAGATTTTTCACTGGCCATTTTATCTATTATTTGATCAAAATTAATTTTCTCAACGATGTCGTATTCTATAGATAATATCGTTAGATTAGTTAGATGTTAGACGATCTTGGCCAATTTATGAGCGCAAATAATTTTTTACTAATATTAATTTGCTAAATGATCGTTCACAACTTGCGGAAGTAACGGGCAACGTCAGCGCCAAACGTAGAGATATTCCTATATTTGGATAACTCGACGCCAACCCGTATTCCTCATAACAGTTGAGAAGGGTTAAGAAATCTGCACTTTTTAAATCTGGCAGTAATGATTTGGCTTGATACTTGAAGCTTTCAATTTCCATACATAATTCATTGGCGTCCAAATCTTCTTTATATTTCAAAGCCAAATCTGCTTCTGATTTTTTTAATTCCTCGATGGGGTTTTCCTGCAGAGAACTTCCTGTTAAAAAACCAAAATCGGACGCTACCCTAGATAGACTTTGGAACAACCTCCATTCCATTTGCTGAATCAACGTATCTAATACACGATAAAGTTTCATTTTAAAATTTTGAAGCGGAGTTAATGCAGCGGCATCATCTTTGGCTTTTTCGTCGAACATTACATTGACCTTTTTTCTGGGTTTTCGGAAAATTCAGTTACGGAGAGCTTGTACGCGAGTTTTTACACATCCTGTATACAATTAAAAAGTAACAGGGCTGTGTTTGTACATTCAAAATATTTAATTTCTTTCTTAAGCTGTTTGAATTTTGGGTTGAATATTTTTATAATTAAAAAAAAAAACTTGTAAATAACCTGAATTTTAACTTACTTGGGTGAATTGTGACAAAACAATGGATTAGAACCAAAAAAATCACTTAAAAGTTAAACGGCAGTTATTCCAAACAATAACAGTATGGCACTTGTTCGCTCACTATCACTAGAATAAATACAACACACATCACGGCGTAGATCGTAGCACCTTTCCGGGAAAGGAGAAATTTTAGGGGATTCCCCGCGTTATCGATAGTACGGTTCAATTTTATCACACGAGATCGAGCAAGCGGATTCGTGCTCTACAGTGGCGCCGCCTGCCAGTTGGTAACAGCGCCCAGTATTCTTTAACCAAGGCCAACTAAATTAAATATTACATATTATGTAATATTTAATTTAGTTGGCGTTGCTTTAACATTCAGCGCACTCTCGCTGCAAGTGGCAAATGTAAACTAACGCTTTTAATTACTATTTAATAATAAAATTATTTATTCAATACTATAATAACTGCTTTGCTGATTGCGCCCTCTGAGGCATGCGCCCCTGGCGCGTGCCCCTGTTGCCAGGCCCTAGCTACGGCGCTGAGGCTAAGGATTTATTAAAGTAAAGGCCCCTTTGTGGGCTATACTTAAAATTATGGCTAATTGTGGAAAATGTTATAAAGACGTAAAAAGAGGTGATAAAATCGTTCCATGCACTGGACTTTGTGAAAGGTATTTTCACGATAAGTGTGCTAACGTCAGCTCAGACGAGTACGCCCTGTTAGGCAGCAAGAAAAATGTTGGCTGGTTTTGTGATTCCTGTATGGAGAAGAAAAATTATTTATGAAATGTGGATGGTATGAAATCTTTAAGCAACTTAACTGAAGGAATGAAAAAAGCAAACTGATAAGATAGAAAAATTACAAAAGAGGTAACAACGTGCAACGGCAACCTGAAATTTAATATCAAAGAAATAATCGAAGAACGTAAGGAACATGCTTATGCAGAAAAGCTTAGGTTGAAGAAACACGAACCGGTTGTCATCATTAAACCAAAAAATCAGGAACAAAAAAGTTTAGATATGAAGAAAGAAGTAAGGAAGTCTATTGATCCCACTAATTTAGATATATCTGGAGTTCGATCCGTAAGTAAAGGAGGCATTGTGATAGAATGTAAAAATACAGAATCTGTTATTAGGGGATGAATACGAAATAAAAATTCCAAAGAAAAATTCCAAAGAAAAAGTAGCCTAGGGTTAAGCTAGTCGGTATCTCTGAAAAAATATCGTTGGAAACAACCGAAGAAAAAATAAAGTCGCAAAATAATTTTCCGAATTCTGTAAATGCGCATGTTAAAATTGTGCACATCAAAGCAAATAAAGATCGAAGAAGTTATACTGCTTTTGCTGAAGTAAACACTTACGCTTACTGCGTAATGCTGGATGAACAGAAGGTAAATATTGGTTGGGATAGATGCAAAATCTACGATGCTGTGGAAATTACGAGATGTTTTACATGCAGCGGATTCAATCATAAAGCATCCCAGTGTAAATCCCAAAAAGTATGTCCAAAATATGCTGGGCCTCATCACTTAAGCGAATGTAAAGCTGGCGATGAGGGTCAAAGATGAATAAATTGTATGCATGCTGTCACTAAACTCAAAATAAAGCTGGACGTCAACCATGCAGCATGGAGTTCAGAATGTGCAGTATTCAAACGTAAACTGGAACTCGAAAGAAGTAAAATTTGTTTTTTAGAGTAAATAAAAGAAAAGCTGACATTTTATACTTAAACTCACAAAGTATGATTAAACATATGGAAGAACTTGAGGTCCTAATTGAAGATAGGAAGCCAAATATTCTGTTACTAAGCGAAACTGGTATAACTGATGACATTCAAGATTGTGAAGTCGCTTTTGCTGATTACACAATACTTCGCTGCAATGCAAATAATCGACATACCGGAGGTGTTGCAATTATCCTGAATAATAACACCCAATACAAATTAATTGCTAACTTTACAATTATTAATGATAACCTTTGGCTACTTTGTATTCAAATAACGAAAGGATTTCAAAAGGGATTTTATACAGCTATTTACCATTCACCAAGTTCGAGTGACGCTGAATTCATTGAAATTTTTGAAAGATGGTGTGAGGATACTATTCCAGATAACAGTTTACATACAATAATAGGAGATTTCAATTTAGATGTCTCAAAGAGCCGGAATTATAGTACAAAATTAATAAAAGTTATTCAAAATCTAGGCATGAAGTAAATGGTAGAACATTTTACACGTACTACGGAAAACAGCGATAAAGTCATAGATCTAGTAATAACAAATGACGATAATTTAAAAGTGGACGTACTTGATGCCCCAATAATCACCGACCATAAAATAATTGAAGTAACTCCAGGAAAATCATTCACATGTATTAAATCGGACTTTGAAGAGATAAAAATAAATAATTATGCTAAATATTCACAACAGAACTTGCTAAATAGGTTAAATAGATATAATTGGACCATGCAAAATCATCACGTAAACGAAATTGCTGACTCTATTGTAACCAGACTTGAAAGGATAATGAACGACCTTGTTACGCGTAAAACAATTACTGCTAAATCTGCAAACCCGTGGTTTACTACAGACTTACGAAATATTCAAAGAGAAAGAGACAGACTTTACAAAATTGCTAAATTGTCAAAAGATGAAACAGATTGGGTTCTCTATAAAACCATGCGAAACCACTACAGTAACATGATTAAAACAGGTAAAAATAACTATTATGAAAATAGAATTCAGCAAAGCACCGGCAACTCCAAAAATATGTGGAAGATTATTAAAGGATTAATGAGAAGCCAAACTACTACACCAAAGAATATATTGTTTGATGAAGTTGGAATTACTGAACCGGACATAATATCAAATAAATCCAATGAATATTTCGTAAACAGTATTGTTGAAATTAACAACTCCATTGTGCTGAACGCGGCATTTAAAGAAAGTCCAATAACAGAAGCCACCTGCAGTTTTAAGTTCAAGGAAATAAATTATAGGGATTTTAAAAGAATAATAGCTTGTGTTAAAAGAAAAGGAAGTTCAGACCACATTACAGCCAAAGTAATTTCGGATGCATTGCCAATAATCGGAGATCTGTTTCTACAATTAATTAATCAATCTTTAAGAACTGGAGTTTTCCCGGAAACATGGAAAATATCTAAAGTTGTGCCTGTTCCAAAAGTAAATTCTACGAAAAAATGTGAAGAATTTCGCCCCATTAATGTATTGCCAGTTTATGAACAAATACTAGAAGTGGCCGTTGAAGAACAACTGCAAGATTATCTAGAAACAAATGACATTTTAACTAAAAGTCAATCCGGTTTTCGAAATAAACATTCATGTGAATCTGCTATAAATTTTGTGCTGACAAATTGGAAAAGTGAATTAGATTTAAATAAAAGTATTGTGGCTGTGTTTTTAGTCTATAAAAGAGCTTTTGAAACTATCGACAGAGAACGATTACTAAATAAATTAAATCATTATGGTATCCGTGGGGTACTGAAAATGCATGAATTCAAAGTTACCTTACATCGCGCTTCCAGACAACTTTATATAGAAATAAAGAATCCGTACAAATTCAGAATAATTTGGGTGTACCACAAGGATCGATTTTAGGCCCATTGCTGTTTTTAATTTATATTAATGATTTAGAATTTAATCTTAGTTACTGCAACATTAATTTATTTGCTGATGATACTTTAGTGTCAATTACCGATGAAAATATCGATCTTGCTATCACCAAATTAAATCTAGAATTAAAAACCATTTCTCAATGGTTACAAGTTAACAAATTGAAATTGAATGTCTCGAAAACTAAATTTATGATTATTTCAAATAAAAATGTTCAGTCAGCTAAAATAAATATAGAAAATATGGACTTGGAAAAGGTTCACCAAATAAATATTTAGGAGTAATTATAGATGATAAATTAAATTTTAAGAAGCACGTAGATTATGTTATCAAGAAAGTAGCACGTAAAATTAGTTTTTCGTGTACTAGCTAGAAATCAGGCATATTGTTCAATCAAAAATCGTAAAGAAAAGTGGTACTTTTCTTGTTAGCAACACTTTTCTTCATAGCAACACTTTTTTTCATTCATTCAATTTATTTGTATAAATATTCGTAAATGTACAATTGTTCAAATTATTAAACAAGGTGCAAATTTCAAACGCGTATCTTAATAATGCATTATCACACGTGTATTGTACAATATTTTATCTACAGAGCCCGCGCAAAATCTTAAAAACGTTTAAAAATAATCTGACGTTTTACATAATTTTTTTGACAAGTCGAAAATTAATTCAAATAGTAGCTGTAAAAATGGACAAATCCATGACGATCACAGTGAAAAATAATACCTTGATAAATTTTGAATATTTGTTTTTAAAATTAACGTGATTTTCGTGAAGTACACGAAAAAATAGCATGTCCGTAAGAAAAGTGGTTCTTCCATGCTCGTGTAAATTTTTAATCCACTCGCAAGCTACGCTTGCTCGTGAATTAAAAATTTACACTCGCTGGAACACTCTCACTTTTCTTAACTTGTAAAACAATCTCCTATTACTGGGCAGGATATCTAACAAGCTTACTATTCAAGCAAGAATAAATGTTTACAAAACAACTATTGCTCCACATTTTGATTACTGTGCAAACATTTTGTTTCTCTGTCAGGAATCAGAATTAAAAAGACTGCAAAAGCAGCAAAAAAGAGCTATGCGTATTATACTGCAGTGTTCAAAATTTACTAAAATTACTTTAATGTTAGATATCTTGCAATGGTTGAGCATAAAACAGCGTATTTACTTTGAAACTCTAGTATTAGTCTACAAAACAATAAATTGTTTACTTCCAGAATACATGTCCCAGTCATTGATGTACAATTTAGACATACATGATTATAATACCAGAACTCGCTCCGACTTTAGATTACCAAAATGTTCCAAATCGAAATCTCAAAATTCTTTTTTCTACAAAGGTTGAAAATATTATAACAATCTTCCGCAGGAAATAAAACAGGCGCCAAATATTTATAATTTTAAGAAACAATTAAGTTTGTACGTTACGAATAGTTTTTAAGAAAATATTGGACACTATAAACTCTTGTACGATTAATGTAAAATTAGTAATATTACTAAATAAAGTACATATTTTTATTGCCATGAGTCTGAATTTGAATCTGAGTCGGAGACATTTTTTACCTGTTTTCTGCCTTTCTTTTTACGTTTATTTGCAACTGACGGAAGGGAATCATCGGAGTCCTCTTCAAAACATGGATTGTGTCTTCGTGGACCTTTCGATGTTGAAGGTTCTTCGATTGTGTCAATGTCAGTTGGAGCTAAAACTTCGTTTTCTTCTAGATTGGTCACACTGGCACCTGCTTTGACATTTAATTTTTGTTTTCGAACTCTTTGTGGCCGAGTTTCTGTGGTGTACAGGTTCTTTAAAAATATTTCAGAGACGTTGTCAATAAGGGTGTTTTCTGGATCATCCCGTGCATCATTTTCGTTTGATGGTAATCGCTTTAAAACACTGACTCGATTTATGGGGTAAATTCCACTACTCCTAAAACCAGCTTGAAGATTTAGTGCAGATTTCCCATCTTCGTTAAGTTTTTGTAGACACTTATGGAGGAGTCGAGGAAAAACATCTTTTGGAACAGTTCCCTTGTTTTTAAGTTTCCAGTCTAAAAGAACGGTCCTCCAGGAAGATTTTAGAGGCTTAAAATATGCCAAATCCAGTGGTTGGCAAACACCTGTAGAATTACATAGGTGGTAACAAGATGAATCTTATGTTATTTTCTATGCAAGACTGAATTACATTTATGCTTAGATGGCTCGCCAAGTTATCACCTATCAAGGCTTTTAGACTTTCTTTTGGAAATTTTTGAAAATATCTTAGAGCAACTGTGAAATACCAGTCTTCAAAAAGTGCCTCATTGAACCACCTGGATTTACTTCTATTATAGCGTGCTCCAGGAGGCCCCCCTGTTGTCCAACTATTGTAAAGATTTTCTGCCTTGTATACAATGTAGATTGGCAGCAATGTGCCAGATGCACTGCCCGCAAACATAACAGAATGGCTAGCTTTGGATGAATCAATAATCCGATGTGCATGTTTACTTCCACGTCGGGCAATTACTCTGCTTTTCCCCGGATCGTCAGATATGTTGGTTTCATCGTAGTTTACAAGAAGGCGAGGCTCTATTCCCTCAAGACTTTTTTCAACTTCATCAAAATATGCATTAATAGTATGAGAAGTGACTCCAGCTCTTGCTCACTTAATATTTTCGCACCAGCGTGTGCTTAATATCTGTCGATGCCTTCCTAAAAAACCACGCATCCAGTCTTTTCCAGGCCTGTTACCCTTCTTAAATTTTTGAACCCCCTGTCTGCCAAGGTATGATTTGACTAGAGCTCTCACATCGTTTGCTGTGAATGGAAATTCCCAACGACAGGCTATATCTATGTTTTCTACTATTCTCTGCTCTTCCTGACCTGAGAGTATTGTCTGACCCCCTGGCTTGAAGATGCCTTAGAGGTTAACTGCTCCGAATAGTGTTCGGTCATATTGAAAAGAACAATTTAACAAAAAATTGCAGCTGCAACACGGTTCATGATGGATTAGATTCGTTGGAATGTTGCCGCAATAACCCAAGAATTTTTCGAAGGCTATGCTCGGGAAACAACTTGTGTATACATTCCGCAACTTCTTCTAAGGCAGTTGAAGATGCCTTAGAGGTTAACTGCTGCGAATAATGTTCAGTCATATTTAAAAGAACAATTTAACAAAAAATTGCAGCTGCAACACGGTTCTTGATGGATTAGATTCGTTGGAATGTTGGCGCAATAACCCAAGAATTTTTCGAAGGCTATGCTCGGGAAACAACTTGTGTATACATTCCGCAACTTCCTGTAAGGCAGGTGAAGATGCCTTAGAGGTTAACTGCTGCGAATAATTTTCGGTTAGTTTTAAGCATGTGCACCTCTATAAATAGGAGCATGTTAAAATTAATATCACTTTTGCATTGATATTCATAGCTGTAAGATACTTTGTAACTGTCTTTATGTAAGTTTTGGTGTTTGAAGATAAATAATAAAATAATATTTTTCGACATCGTCTTCGTAAATATAATTTATTAACTAATAGTTTTGACATAATACAATAGTTTACAAGTTCTTTTGTACCAGGTAATAATTTAAATTTTTTTGCATAATTGAATGACGAGGGTCGACTAAAAATTTAAATATGAACATCCGATCATACATCTACATTATAGGTAGTATCTCAAAAGAAATAAGTTTAAAATTATTAATTGTTAGGATGAATGCACCTTGTTAATACAATCATTACAATAAAAGTTTTCATTTGCCTTAATTTTTTTTTAAATTCCTATGCATTTACAATGGAACCATTGTATACTGCAAGTATTGCTATCGCACTTGAACATTAATGAACCATCGTCCGGTTTTCTACAAATACAAAACAGTTCATCTGGCAAGTTAGGAGGTTCCTGCAATAATTCCGGAACACTTTGTTTCCTCCGTGTGAAATACCGCGCAAACAATTCGGGCAAAATCACTTTTTGAAAAAAACTTGTCGCTTCCATCAATTTTTCCTCCCAAAATTCAGGATTAAATACTATTTCCTCCGCATAGAAGTCCTTCTTGCACCACACAACAAAATAGGCTGCTTGCATTTCTGCTACTGCTAATTGCATTTGGATTTGATAGTAATATTCGTGGTCTAACGGCAAATAATACTTATCCGCCCCTTTTTCAAACAAACTTTTTTTAATTCGGCCATTTCTGCAACTCCAACATCTTTGGCGCAGTAGGGACATTTCACTTCCAATAGCTTCGGTTCACAACATGAACAAGTAATCATCCTATCCGGAGACGCTCCAACATGTGGAAACTTCACATTAATCATAAGTCGTACACTGTGGAGCTCCACATTTTGGTGATGGTTGTTAAATTTTGCAATAAATGATTTAACAGCTTCATCTTCATGTTTGCACCCATAATCTGTCGGTTTGCTTTTAAATAGCTTTTTTCTTGGATAACACACAGATCCTACTAAACTCATCGAGGGATTTTCAATTTTTGTGCGTGTGCATTTTTTAAATATCGAGGCAGTAATTCTTCCCAGCCTAAAATTAAACCAGGCTTCACTTCCAGTTTGTAATCTGGTTAATTTTTCTATTTCTTTACACTCTTGTTGGGTAAGGTTGATTGTAAAGGTTTTGCAACGTTCAACCAATTGACTCAAATCTAATTGTTCATGATTAACATCATACAGCTTTGCCAAAATATTTGTCAGAGACTTCTTTATTCATCAGTTCATCTGCAAACGGACGCACAATCGTATGCAGTCCACAAACAGAATTTTTTGATGCTAATTCTTCTAGCACGCTCATAACTTCTGCATGTGTTGCAAAAGGTACCTTGTCATCTTCTTCCGACTGTCTTGGAGTAAGAGCAATGTCTCCCCGACTTGCTTTAAATAATTTTTCCGCTGAAGTAAAATCAATGTTCCGAACTTCATCTGGAGCGCCGGCTGCTGAAGAGCTCGGTAGTTTCCAATATGCTTTCACATCAGTAACAGTTTGGTGCACCAAATCGCGCGTTAACCCGTCAACATTAAACAGTAAAGCACCAACGTGGGTGCAGGTTTCTCCCAGTCCGGCAACACAATTGCAATGCGCTGCAAGAACTGCACCATCGGCATCAGCGATTACCCATGGAGTTAGGGGTGTTTGGCCTAGTCTCTGAGAATGAAGCACCTACACACATATCAAAAAATGTAGCATAAACAATCAAGATATGTGCTGTTAACTTACCGTTGCTTTAATTAGAAAACGGTTGACAAACTTCTTTACTTTAATTTCTTCTACCCAGCCGCACACATATTGGTTATAGGCCCCTAAACTTTTGTAGCATTTAAATTCTGCCTGGGTATATGCACTTCGTTCGAACACGAGATAATTGCAAATATCGCAGTATCCAATATTCGGAAAATCAATTGGTTTTGCAGACATGCGAGCAAAAGAAACGTTGTAAGGATCGACTCCACCAATCAATTTTATCTTCTCAAGATACCTGGCCTTCGCAACTTCATCAAGTTGGTTAACATTCGACTGTTTACTACCAATACCATCTATCTACAGAAACCAATATTTTACAGGAAGGACAAAAAACGTTCTATACATGTACTTAAATGTTCTTTGAGCAAATATTTTCATACAATTAGTGGTTAGGATATAGTTAATCCTTTTTAGAACTAATTATAAGAATACATTACAAAAAACCCCGATTTTTACATGTTTTTTTCAGATAGGAGCTATTGCTACATATATTTCTTTCAGATAGAAGATTATTCTTGCAGGTTATTAAAGATAGGAGGTGTTGCTATAAGTTTTATTCCAGATAGGAGGATTGCTCAACAAAAGTGTATAGGTGCTATTAATTAAAGTTGGAATAAAAGAAACCAAATATTTAAACATAATATTTATTTGTATAAAGTTTTATTCGTCATCGTTACATGGCAGAGATTCATAAAAATTATGACAATCATCTGGTAACACGCTTTTGAGGTCCTGCAAATGTCTATATTTTGATTTTTTAATAGGTTTTTTTGCTTTGTTAAGTAAGGGATAATCTGCGATCACTTCAGGTAATTTTCTGGGTCTTGCAGGGATCTCTTTCCACTCATCATCAAACAGCAACTTGTAATCTATTGTTCCTTCTACATTATAACGCAGAGCTCGAATATCCGTGACGGTAGGGTCATAGGGCCTCCTACCTGGGCGAATACTTTTATACCATAAAAGGGAACTTTTTGTGTAGTCTATAAAAAAGTCATACCCCAATTTGATTACTTCGTAAGGAAATGGCTTGGTTCTGGCTTCTTTGCTTGCTGAAGTGTAGTCACTTGGCAAGTTAATGTTATGGTTTTTTAGTTTTCGCTCAATGCAACTATGAACGGAGTCACACTCCATTTGAGTGTGACCCCGTTCAAGGAATTTCTGAGTCACAGGAATCTTATTTTTAAATGTATAGGTTAGTAACGCATTAGTCAATATATTATTACGGTTTTGGTAAGTGCAGCCGTCCGAATAGATAATAATTGGTAATTTTTTGGTAGTGCAGTGTCTGTCTAAGTAGTCTAATATACATGATGTGAACGCAGAAGCAACCAAGTCGCAATCACATTCTGTAAACCAATAGCATGTACTATGATGGCTACCAACGTCATAAACTGTAAAGTTATGACAACATAATTTTGTCTTGAAAAAAACACTACTTGCTTGAACGACCGGACACACTTTAACTGCTTGTAGATCCATGGTAAGAGCAGTGCATTTTCCTTCTTGTGCTAAAATTTTATCGCTCTCTTTTTCGCTTCTTGCTCTGGCTTTACGTTTAATATGTTCTGAGTGTGTATCTTCACTAAGATTTCCCACTGTATGACTAACGCAAATATCACATTGGTCTTTTTTAGGCTGATATAGTGCCAAGTTGCTGTCGTTAAACTGATTGTAAAATGTTTTATTCGAAAGGCTTCTTCTACCTGCACTCTTACATTGTTCAACGTATAAGTCATAAAGTTGTTTTAAAGATTTGAAGACCGGTTCCAAATAAAGTTTAGATGAGTTTGCTCTGTTGTAGTGAGAAGGTAATTTTGGCAATTGTTTAAACAAATCGTTTAAGAAATTGATGTCTTCTGCATAAGGGTTGTTCTTTACACGGCTCAAGTTCTCTGCTTCTCTATGTTTATGCATTGCATGGGTACTATTTCTTGTCCAGCTTTGTACAGTAAATGGCCCTAATCCTAGTGTATTTAGAAACATTTTTCTGCAGACTGGATACTTGTGAGTATCAAAAGTTAGAGTATAATGTAGAGTTTCGCTTCTGCGAGAGCTACCAGCTGTGGTTTTACGTGCTGTAGTAATCCTGATAACGTGACTAGCAACGTAAATCTTTCTTTCAGTTAAGTTGTGTCCAAAATTTGTCAAACAAACACTGCCTCTGTTGCTCGGACAACTTTTCACACATCCTTTTTGTGGATTTTCTACAAACTGAAGAAGTACATGTAGGTTTTATTGATCTGGGCGGTCTAACTTTGTTTTGTTCCAATTTTCGTCCTTTTGGGTTTGTATACCCTAAGTATTCCTTTCCTTCCATTCTGAGCTTCTTATTCAGATTTTTCTTCCATTGATTCTTATCTGCTCTGCGTCTTCTTTTTCTCCCTTCATTCATGTTTCCATATTCCACGATCTCGTTAACGTTGTTATATTGAGGATCCTTTTCAGCTTCTATAAGGTCACTCTCAGGTTCATCATCAGTTTCAGATTCGTTTTCAGCTGTTATTGAGCTAGGCAAATAATTGGGGTCGTTTTGTAATTCAGAATCACTGTCGCTATGCGTAGTTTCCATCTCATAATTGGAGTTGACATTACCGAAATTGTTGTTTCTACTCGAGTTTAAATAATCAGTTTCTAGATTATTGCTATATTCTTGAGTATTTGTTAGTTCTGCAGTACTTGGTGGAAAACAATTATCATTATCACCACGAACACTGCTACTGCCTTGCGCATCAACTTGTTCTGCAACACTGTTATTAATATCAGCTGTCGGCGTAAGTATACTTTCGGATTCGGGATTATCATTAAAGATAACAATTTCATTCATAAGCTGGATATCTTCAGGTTCACATCCAACACACGAAATCAACACATTTTGATTAACAACATAGTTTAGAAGACTTTGGTCATCGCAGTTATTGGAATTGTGAAATAATTCCTCTGGAGTTTCTTTATTATACTTTGATTGTAGGTCGAGTTGAAAAGGAGGCGACGGTGACGGTAAAAGAGATTTTTGTTGTGTGTCGCTTTTAGCACTCATTAATTTACATATGGACATAATTTTGTCTGTTCTAGAAGTCATTTTCTTCTGAAACAAAATACCTAATTTAGATTGTAGCCCACAAAATACCTACAAGCGGTAGTCTTTAGATTTTAGAGAAAACCTTTCTCTTAAAAATTATATTAACTAAGGTAGTAATAAATTAATTATGGACGTAACTATCAAGACGTCGTTTCTTTAAAAAATATTCATTATTATTAGGGTGATTATTATTATTGTTATTATCACCTTGCTAGTTCAGCAAAATAAACACCCCTATCTACTAACCAACTTTAACATTTACGAAAGGAAAAACCTCCTATCTACAAAGTGATTTCAATTTACATCTTTTTATAAATAAAACAAGCTTTTCATGTGAAACCAATGCTACCTTTAAGATTTAAGTTAATTCGAAAAGCGAATACAAACAAGAAACTATATAAATGTCTCTATTAACACATTAATAATTAAAATCAACTTACCGACAAATACACACGTGCACGCGGTTCATAACACACTGCGAAATAGGAGATATTTCTTCCACAATATTTTGTTTGCGTAGATCGGTGATATTGGCTTTAGCAAATCGGCGCGAAAATTCAAATATCTGTTAATAGGAGGTATTTCCATTCCAAAGATTTAAAAATAATGTATCAATTAGTGTAAAAAGCTTAATTTAGGAAAAACGGTAGATAGGAGGTATTGGTAGTAAACAGTCGAAATATCTGTTAATAGGAGGTATTTCCATTCCAAAGATTAAAAAATAATGTATCAATTAGTGTAAAAAGCTTAATTTAGGAAAAACGGTAGATAGGAGGTATTGGTAGTAAACAGTCGATATGCCATTTTAACAACAACAAACTAAAAAGAAGAAATAGGAAAGCGTTTACAGCACGTGTTTTTATTTTCTTAGCGTTAGATTTGCTCCTTACCGTAAATAAAGTTTCTTGTAGTAAATAAATTCACAAATATAACAAAACAATTAACAAGAAACTACAACACAACACACTACACAAATACAATCAACGCAAAACAATAAAAAAAACACTTCCAATCGCCACGTAATACCGCTGACTAATGTAAAATGCAACGTTTAATATTTTTGTATACCCTCCAATCACGTGACAAGATGGCCGCTCGGTCACGTGCTGCCCGAACCTTATTCGGACATCTAACTTGTTGCTTTTGTTGGCACTTTGAGGTTAGGTCAGCTGATTTCGTTGTGCCAACCTAACATAGTAAAAAACACTATTTACAGACTTTGTCATATCAGGGTCACCAACCAACCCAATTTGAATGACTAATTATTATCAAATTTATAGAAATATTATCAATTAGTAGATGGCAGTGAAGTTTTAAACTTATTAACCTCACCAACCCTATTCACCCCGTTTTACGGTAATTGGAGTGTTATACACTTGGTTTCAAATAACTCCATACAGTAAAATCCAGTGGATTCAGATCACAAGTCCTAGGAGGCCATTTAATTGCTGCATCTGCACCTCGGCCAATCCATTTATTAGGGAAGTGGTCATGCAACCACCTTCTACAAATTCTAGTATAATGTGGTGTAGCGCATAAAAAAACATGTTTCTTCGTATGTGCAGTGGAATATCTTCTAAAATATCATGTAAAGTATTATCTAGAAAATGGTAAAATGTGGTGTCCTATAAAACGATATCCTAAAGCTGCTGCCCACATTTATTTTAAAAGTTTGTTGAAAATGAGTTTCCATGGTAGCCCTGGGATTTTCTTCAGCCCAGAAATGCATATTTCTAGAATTAAACATACCTTGCCTTGTAAATGTGGCTTCGTCCGTAAAAAGAATGCTCTTTAAAAAATTTTGGTCATTTTGCATTTTGTCTTGCAACACTTCACAAAAATCAAATCTGAATGGCATGTCGTCAGGTAGTAATTCCTGTACTTGCCGATAGTGATATGGGTGCAACTGCTGTTTATGCAGAATTCTTAAAGCACTTTGATGGGAAATGTTCATTCTTAATCCTAACTTAGGTGTACTTATCGTGGGATCGTTCATTAGCGTGTCTAGAATTTGTTGTCCAACGCGAACTTGTTCCTCTGCGACGACCAGTATCTGTATTTCTTTTCCGAAGACAACCGGTTTCTCCCAGTCGTCGTTCAGTACTTAAAAAAGTTCTGGCATTGGGTGTACACACTTCTATTTGGAAACTTTTCTATATAACTTCTAACAGCGGCAGCAGCATTTCCCGAACATTGTCCCACCACCAAAAGTATGTCTGTCAACTCAGAATTTGAATAGTTTACCATATTCAGGACAAAAATATGAAAAACTTTACAAAAACGATGTGTTTAGCAAATCTAACTTTCGAATATGCTACAAATGTCATTAAAACAGTTCAATTGTTTTTAGACGTCACTTAGATTTCATAGAATATTTGATATTAAAGTGTCATTGCTAAGAGAAGCTTCTATTCCTAAGCCTACTTGACTTAATAAAGGACTTTGTTACGATTACATAAAAATGCACGTTTACTTTTACTTTAAATTACTCGAAAACCGTAATATTTATCGAAATGTAACAAGTATACCTTTTTTGCCTAGAATAGTCTGGAAAATCGTGTTTTTAAGAATTTCTTCTCGCTCAAGTACGGTTTGAAGATTTAAAAAAAAACAGATATTGTGTTTGTTAAAAGAGGTCGACCATGATAAGCTGCAAGATTCGGGTTTTCGGCAACTTATTTCTGCATGTCTCTTTCTAAAACCTAGATACCATTCCCTACCAGCCAATTTCCGTTCTTTCCAATTTTTAGGGTACATTTTTGTTGTTTCTTACTGCTACCTCATAAGCAAGCTTACGGCATTCCGTAGGAGTTAATCCGTAACACATTTTTCATTTCATCACGGGTAAAAATTAATCTGACATCATATTTGGGGCGGAAGGCTAGGCCTACCTCAGAGTCAGGGTTATTTTTAAATTTCCGAACATACTTAAAACAAACAACATTTATGCACGATCGCATTATAATGTGTCAATTATGTCTGAATTTGTTTGACATAAACGTCTATTTATAGCCCGTGGGTGTCTTTATAGGCCGCCGGTCTATAATGAAACGTCAACAATTGATAAACAGTTTAACAGTCTTATAAAGAATTTTTTTAAATTAAAATCGAATGTATGCTCTTTATTAGAACTCTATTTAGGGTAATTTGTATTAACTACACGGTTAACACAATTATTTATGTGAATATTCCTAGGCATAAATGCTTCAACCAATTGACAGTTGTCAGTAAAAAATTAAAATAATTGAGCAACTAACTACTCGATGTGGGTAGAAAATTAATTTATTCCTTTTATTTCAGTTTTAAAATCTTCGATCGTGCATAAAATTATGTATGTACCACTGGCGTAACTTGCTTTTATGGCCTTCGACGTGTCTTTAGCCCTCGACTAGCGTCTCGGGCTCAAAATCACGTCTCAAGCCATAAAAGCATCTTTACGCCCTTGGTACATAAATAACTATTTCAGACTGAAATTGTGGGATTAAAAATGTTTATTAACTAGGTACCTAAATAATGTCACGTAAGCAACACTTTGCAACGTTGCTGCACGTCTTATGGAAATGTTTTCTTCTATTACAAGTCGAACGGCCTCTTTCATTTGCGCTTCACTGAACGTCCCAGTGTTAGTTTTTCGTTTTCTATTGCGGGCCGCTTCTTAAGTAACTCACGTGGTAATTATTATACCACCAATTGAAATACCCTATTTAAAAAGAAATAAAACGCCATTGGCCTTTTTTGATGCTGTTAATAAACGGTGGGTTACAGTGAAACATGTTTCAATGTCTCTTCGCCTTTAATTTCCTCATTAAGTAATAATAAAATTATTGTGCCTTTGTATTTGAAATTTTTGAGATAGCTGCAGTTGAAAGCAGGTTTCCGCTAAAATGCCCCGAGAATTTCATAAAAAAAGTTGGAAAAAAATTTCAACTAATATTTTCAGTAGACAATATTTATAGCTTTAGGAAAATACCGAGTGTTATGAAAAAGAAAAATCTAAACCAAAGATATAACTATTTTTAACGTTAGAGGTTATGTCTTCGCCCCGCAGCCCATCGCCAAAATTAATTAAAACTTCAAAAAGTTCATTTTATGTAAAATTAGACGTTCTTTTGATCTAGACATATTCTAATAGACCTTCATTTAGAAATTTTTCGAAAAAAGTGCGATTTAATGATGCCGCCCCCCGATTGCGCCGCCCGCTGAAAGAATCGGCGGCTAAAAATATTTTCTTAGGCTCAAGTTTATTCGTAAATGTTTTTCGCCGTTAACGTACGTCAACTACTTTCCGAGATAGAGCCGGTGGCCGCGCTTAAGGACTCACCCTGTATATCGGAGGAAGATATAATTTATGCTATTAAACATTTAAACAACTCACATGCTTTAGGTCCTGATAATGTTCTACATCATCAAGGGTTGTGCCGAATTTTTGTTTAAACCTGCTACAATTTTTAATTTATGCATTAAGTCGTTTACTTTTGCCGATAAATGGAAATATTCTAAAATATACAATGTGGTACAAAAGTATGGAACAAATTCAATATCTACTGAAATAATTGTTTTTTGGAAAAACGCTCGGACAGGTATAGCGATTTAAATTACGGTGCATATTTTAAGAGGAATCGATTTTTTTTGCGACAGTCATTTTTCTACGGTGACGTTATCGCCCCTTTTTTTTAAATAGGAACTTGCATATTTGACAATTGCAGTAGATAGTCCTTTTTTTTTCTCTTTCTAACCGTGCAAAAGTTTTATACCCTCACATAAGATTTTTTTTTGAGAAAATTGTCAAAATAGTTTTACGTCCAGTAGGCCTGGTACAATGGTACATTTCTAAACAATAACTACAGTAAATGTTCGAACTTACGGCCATTAACCTCTTGGCAATACCCCAATCGAAAAATAAATTCTTGCAGTACACTACGAATTGTTTCTGGTGTGATTCTGCGTATTTCTTCTCGGATTCGCAGCTTCAGCTCTTCTAAATCCCGAGGTTTTCTTATGTACACTTTACTTTTTAGGTAACCCCATAAAAAGAAATCAAGCGGCGTTAGATCTGGAGATCTAGGAGGCCACTCTATAGCACCTCGTCTGCCAATCCATCTGTTTGGGAAGATTTGGTTCAGATACTGACGCACTGTAGCTGCATAATGCGGAGGAGCCCCATCTTGTTGATACCAAAGATGAACATTCGGAATATCGGGGTCCTCTTCATTCGGAAACAACACTGATAATGCAGGAACAAGTTCGTTTCGCAAAAATTCCAAATATCGTTCACCATTTAGTGTGTTTTCGAAAAAGAATGGTCCTAAGATTTGGTCTCCAGCAATTCCTGCCCATACATTAATAATAATAATAATAATAATAATAATAATAATTTTTGTCGCCATGGGTAAACAAAGGAATACATTGGCATTGTCAAAAAGAAATAATATATACAATATACAGTTGAACGCACAACAGATTAAAAAGAAGATCTAACTATATAGCTGTAACAACAAATGTTTGGCTACGTTCGATCTTCCAGGAATTCCTGGACTGAGTAGTAGGCTTTATTTATTAAATACGTACGCAATTTATTTTTGAATAATGAAATAGTAGTGCAATTTTTAATATTTATGGGAACTGAATTATATATCTTAACGCAATTATAAAATACTCCTCTTTCATACTTGGTAGTTTTGTGATAAGGAATACTTAGGTTGCAGGCACCTCTGGTATTCATGTGGTTGTAAATGTCATGATTTTTGACAAATTGATTTAAATTTTTTCTAGTATAAACTGCCACAGTATAGATGTATAAGCAAGGTAGTGTTAAAATATTAATTTCCTTAAATTTAGCTTGGCAAGAGGCATTGTAAGGTAAACTGAGCATGGTTCTAATGAATCTTTTTTGTGCGACAAAAACTTTTTTGGTATCTACAGAGTTATACCAAAATATAATGCTATACTGCAGCACGCTTTGGACAGTGGCATAATAATAGGTTTTAAGAGTAGGTATATTAACACTGTTTCTTAAATACCTGATCGCTGCGTTTGATCTGTTAAGTTTAGATGTAATTAAGAGTACTTGATCCTTCCACTGCAAGTTTTTATCGATTTTAACCCCAAGAAACTTCAGCGAGTCCGCAGTCCGTGTGGAATTACCATTTAGTCGAACTAAAAGTGACTTATTATTAAAATTATTAAAAGTTAAGATTTCGGTCTTGTTTGAATTAAGCAATAGACCATTTACTTCGCACCAGTTAGTCATTTGATCAGCGGCTAAAACAATATCTGTTGACAAGGTTGTCAATTGCTTTCTAGAAAAGAGACAGGAAGTGTCATCTGCATATTGAGTCAGTAAAGGACAACTGATGTTGTGGAATAGGTCATTGACGTAAATTAAAAAAAGAACTGGCCCCAAGATAGACCCTTGCGGTACTCCCTGAGTAATACGAGTGGGTTTGGAATAAGTTTCCAGTATTATATTTTGAGTATTTATTGATATAGCCGATACGATTTGAGATCTATTATTGAGATAGGATTTAAAGAGTTCAAGACTCCTTCGCCGTATGCCATAGTTTTCCAATTTCCTAAAGAGAGTGTTGTGATCTAAGCGATCGAAGGCTTTGGACAGGTCAAAGAATATTCCCGAAACAAAGTTCTTTTGGTCAAGTTGTTCAATTATATAACATAAGCTGTTACTAAGGGCGTCAATAGTGGACTTCCCGGGAAGAAAACCGAACTGGCTAACAGACATAAGTTTATTTACAGTCATAAAGGAAACTATCCTACCCTGAATTATTTTTTCATAAATTTTCGAGAAGGCGGGCAACAAAGAGATAGGCCTTAGATTATTTAAATCATTAGTTTTATCCTTTTTTGGGATAGGAATTATTTTTGCGGTTTTTAGCCGATCGGGAAAGATTCCAGTTTGAAGACTTTCGTTTATCATATTAGCTAAAGGATAAGAAATATTATTAATTATTTCTTTTATCAGAACTAAAGGAATGCCATCAATACCAGATGAAAATTTGTTGGGAAATTTAGAAACTATTTTTTTGACTTCGTCCTCGTCTGTGGGGAAGAAAAAGAAATTTAAAGGTTTTGAATGCATACTAACATCAGTCAAAGTAGTTCTACGTTTACGGTTATCTTGAAGCGAAGCAAAATGTTCACTAATAATTTCTACTACTTCATTCGGATTGGTAATAATCATATTATTACGATTCACATATAGAGGGGTAGTCTCTTTGTTCTTGTTGAGCATACAGTTTAATAGGGCCCAAGTACTTTTGGATTTGTTGGATGAGTTACAAATGATGTTGTCATTTACGGCTCTTTTGTAGTTCTGTAGATACCTACTAAATTTATATTTTTCAAATTTATATTTGTTACGAATATTTTCGTTTTTGGTAGATTTATACAACAAGTTTAAATCTTTAATATACAAAGACCACATTTTTATTTCTGGGTCATATACGTAATTTTGTGATCTTTTAGTGACTTTAGATTTCATAACTGGAAAATTATTATTAAAATGATAATTGAAAATATTTATAAAATTATCATATTTTTCATTAGCACCATTTACAGTGATTACCTCTTGCCAAGTTTCTAAAGATATGTCACTTTTAAAATTTTTAATATTATGTTGAGTAAATTTTCGTTGATACCGGAAATAATTTTGGTTTTTATTTACCTTATAATCAGCGGTCATTACCTGAGGGAAATGATCTGACAAATTTGAGGATATCACCTGGCAGTTTACACAATTATCTTCGAAATTTGAAAAAATATTATCTACTTGAGTACTTGAGGTGGCTGTCACTCTGGTATTACTGTTAACATGAGGTATTAAATTATAAGCGGAAAAAAGTTGTAGCAACTCCTCATAGCCCAAGCAATAGGTAGTTTTAGCTGGAAAAAATTCAAGGAGTTTTGAAAATTCGCAGTTTTATTCAGTTTAGTGACCCGACCAACATACTATATTTGCGACCTTGGCAGGCGTCCGCTGGCTCCGCCATATTGGAAAAGAGCGACCAAAATCCAAGTTTTTGACAATATCTCCCTTCCAAGACGTCCTACACAGAAAATATTTATTACACAAATTGTAGAGGAGTAAATTCTGTACAATTCTTGTCTGAAACATTTTTTTCCAAAATAAATTGTGTTTGAAATAATCGCATTTGAAGTGCAGTGTATTTTTCAAAACTACGTAAATGCTACCTTGTAACCCGAAATTTTACTCGTTATCGATTTAGTTATTATCAATTGTCATTTTTACTCGTTTCCACACCATCATGAGGTAGAGTAGCCGGCGCAAGCGGTCACTGGTATTACGCAAAGTCCTGTCATTTGTATTTACAGGATATGTTGACTTTGCAAGAGAAAATGCATCCTGACGAATACGAAACATTTACAACAAAAGGATTCTTCACAATTAGGCGTTCTGACAAATTTTGGTCGGGAATTTGGTCAGATATGACCATCGAACAGACATTGATGAGATCGATGAAAAGTATTGGTGGACTAACTCACGGACGTGGAATAACAGATAGTGTCTTGACAAAGTGGACGCTAGGGATGGCTTTCCTGCACAATGTGTGTGACGAAATTGAGAGATTTTGCAACATATCGCTGCAAACTACGGAGCAGCACGTTGACATGCGAAGCTCATGCATTATTCGTGACAATGAGGATGTCGACAAACTTATTAATTGGTTCGATAAGGAAGAGAATTCTGAAGAAGAGATTACAGAAGAGGAGGACGCCACTCAACCAAACACTGTCGAAGTAGACGTGAGCACACCTGGTCCATCCAGAGTTGCGAAACGGAGGAAGGTATAAAGGTGAATCCAAAGCAAAGACGTGGATTAGGCCTACTAGGGAAACCACAATAAAAGATCGCGCCGGTTACTCTACCTCATGGTGGTGTGGAAATGAGTAAAAATGACAATTGATCATAACTAAATCGATAGCGAGTAAAATTTCGGGTGGCAAGGTAGCATTTACGTAGTTGTTAAAATACACTGCACTTCAAATGCGATTATTTCAGAACAATTTATTTTGAAAAAAAAAATGTTTCAGACCAAAATTGCAGAGAATTTACTCCTCTACAATTTGTGTAATAGGTATTTTCTGAATAGGACGTCTTGGAAGGGAGATATTGTCAAAAACTTGGATTTTGGTCGGTTTTTTCCAATATGGCGGAGCGAGCGGACACCCGCCAAGGTCGCAAATATAGTATGTTGGTCGGGTCACTCAACTGAGTAAAACTGCCAATTTTCAAAACTCCTTGAATTTTTTCCAGGTAAGGCCTGTTTTATCTCCCTGTTGCCTGGACTATCAGCCCAGTAATCTGGAATTGAAAAATCACAGTTAAAATCAGCACAAACTACAATAAATTTGTTTACGTGCAAAATATGTTCTAAAAGTTTATTTAAACTACTATAAAAATCGTCAAAGTCTCCTGAGGGAGATCTATAAATACATACAACAGTTATTGTTTTGGCTTTACCCTTTAATTATACACAGGAAAATTCAAAACTTTTATCAACTGATTGGATTGGTAAATCAGGAATTGTAAAGTTTAAACCATTTTTTGCATAGATGGCAGTTCCTCCACATTTGAAAAATTTCCGACAAGAATATGTGCACAATTTATAATTGCTGGGTTGATATAAAATGATTTCGTTATTCACAAGCCAATGTTCTTGTACACAGATAATGTCGGGCTGATATTCGTCACAGAACAATGAGAATTCATTGATTTTATTGCGAAGGCACTCAGAATTGAAATTTAAAACTGAAAAACTTTGAGCACTTGGCACAACATTAACAATTTTTGTTGAATTTTGAAGGTGTGATTGTATACGATTTGTTTCTTCTGTTTTCCGTTTAGGGTTCAGGTTCTTTGTACTGTCGGTGTCCTCTGGTGAAAAAACCGCGATACGTATGTACCCAGTGGCCATAGCGAACCATTCATAGCTTTATCCATATTTTTTGCATCAATGGTTATTTTAAAAGAAGTATAAACCTCTGGATGCTTAGATGTTAATTCCATGCATTGTGCTTCTGGAAGATCACTCTTAATAAGGTCTAAAACTGATTGACTTTTTGTTCCTGGTGAAAACCTGGACACAAAAATATGCGCCTTTTTAGGTACGACCTTCAGATCTGTAATGTCCCTAATGTCTTTTTCGCCAATTACGGATTTATTATTCCTTTTCGGTAAAGTACTACCGTTGCGTTTTTTATTAGAAACAGTTTTCCATTCACTGTTAGTTAGATCATCCATTTTCTGCATCTGAAAAGCATCCTGGATAGCAGCACTTACTTGATTATTAGTTACAGCAGCAGGTTTAGTAGTATCACTTTTTGCTGTAGGTGACATTGTAGAATCGATTGTTTTTATTGCTTTCTCAAGTGTAGTAGGCCGAATTTCATTTTTATTTTCTTTCCCCGGTTTACTTTTATTTATCCAAGGTTGAGTCTGGTCGGTCATGACCTTAACATCTTTAAAATTTCCATCGTGAACGAAATTATTATATTCCGACGACTTGTTCAATAATAAAATTTGACCTTTTAGGGCTTCAATCGCAAGTAACTGATTATCTATCACTTTATCCTTATGTGATAGTAGATCTTTAAGATATTTAACTTCAAGTTGATAAACCTCCATTAAATTAAATGTAATACTTGACTCCTGGTCGTCACTGGTAATCGAACAACAATTTAGTTGCTTGTCATCAATAATTATAACATTTTTCACATGTTTTGCACAACTAGGGCGAAAAACTGAATTACACACAATACATTTTAAATAATATTGAGGCACTTTATTGCATCTTTTACAGGATTTAAACGAAACACCAGCACTCACGTCCGCACCGGTCGACATCTTGTTGTAAAAAAAATCTAACTATTAATCTTTCGGGGGTATTGAGAATGTGCCTCATGCATCCAATGGGGGTTTTCCGCAGCCCAGTAGCGACAGTTTTGCCTGTTCACAGTCCCGTTCAAACAAAAAGTAGCTTCGTCGGAAAAAACTACGTGTCTAACAAACATTGGATTAGCATTGCAGATCCCCATCATGTTTTCACAAAACTCTTGCCTGCGATCATAGTCATCATCAGACAGCTCTTGTACCAACTGTATTTTGTATGGGTGGAATTTTTGTTTTTTTAATATACGCAATGCTGTAACATGGCTCATGTCATGATCTCTTCCACACTGACGACTTGAGGTGTGAGGATTTTCTTGGATTTGTAATAAAACGTTAAGTTGTGCGTCTGCTGCCACTACAGGGCGCCCAGCTTTGGATAAATCTCTAACATGACCCACTTCATGAAACTTTTTTTCAATTTTACTAACCGTTGATCTTGTAATGGGTGGACAGTGTGGGTGAATTTCATTGAATAATCGGCAGACTTCTTCTTGAGTTCTGCTCCTGTCGCCACATCCAATCATAATTAATATCTCAATTCTCTCTGTTTCTGTAAAATGCATAATCTTGCTGCTTAATATCTACACTAAGTCGAACTAATTTGACACTTTGATTGAAAGTTAGCTCAAATAAAAAAAAAGTATCGAGTTCTAGATGCTTTTGCTGTTGTTGACAGGCCTACTGGACGTAAAACTATTTTGGCAATTTTCTCAAAAAAAATCTTATGTGAGGGTATAAAACTTTTGCACGGTTAGAAAGAGAAAAAAAGGACTATCTACTGCAATTGTCAAATACGCAAGTTCCTATTTAAAAAAAGGGGCGATAAAGTCACCGTAGAAAAATGACTGTCGCAAAAAAATCGATTCCTCTTAAAATATGCACCGTAATTTAAATCGCTGTACCTGTCCGAGCGTTTTGCCAAAAAACAATTATTTCAGGAGATATTGAATTTGTTCCATACTTTTGTACCACACTGTATAGTTCCAGTTTTGAAAAAGGGCCCAGTTAATGAAATATCGAATTACAGGCCAATTTTGTTATTAAGTGTTTTTCAAAGGTTTTTAACCCTTTAACGCGTAAGACTCTGGGGCTTTATTTAATAGTATATTGCGTCATAAGGGAAGATATAGGCATATTTCATCCCGAAGATTTCTGCTGCACGAGCGAACGAAGTGAGCGAGGGCAGCAAAAGCCGAGGGATGAAATATGCCGTTAGATTCCCGTAGGGCACAAGTTATTTTTCCGCATCCATAAGAAGTTCGTATTAAATAAAAATAGTTATAATATAATATGTACCTACGTTTTTGACATATAACCTCAAATTACACATGTCAAATTTTCGTATTAAAAATAACTTCTATAATGAATTTATGTAAAAAATAATCGTATTTGCTTGAATTTTAAAAAATAATTACACTTATCAATCACTTAAACGAAGATTTTTGTATAATCAAATAATAATTTTGATTCTAAATTCTATCAGTAGATGTCACGTCGATAGCATGCACGGTAAAAACCCGCAAATGTTCATATCGTCCCGCTTTTTCATATTTACCCGCAATCCGCCATTGTTAACCTCAAATGAGATAAATAATCTGTCAATTACATACCATGGATACGGAAAAAGTTTTTTGATGATATATGATATATTACTAGGGTGCCTTTGAAACATAATATGACATAAAAATGTTTAGTTTATCTTTAGATCTTTTTTTTATAGGGTGGTACATATTTGTACCAGTGAGCGTTCCTGCATTGAAAATATATAAAATGTTCAGTGGTACAAATATGTACCATATTTTAGTATATGGATTTATATGAAAACCTGTACTTTCAGAAACACTTTTTTTTCCTCTAAACTATAATAAGACACATGTTAAATCCATAAACAAAATTTATTTTCTATTTGTGAACAAATACACTAATACAAAATGTTGAAATACAAATCGCGAAACAAAAATCAAAAGTAAATTCTCAAAAATGTTTTATAAAACTTTTTCTCACTACCACCTTGGTAAATTGACATTTCATTGTCAAAAAGTCGACAATAATGGAAACTAAAACATTTAGTAGAACAAAAACAGACTGTATCTAAGGGCAAAAAAGACGATTTACCGCGCCAGGTCACTTTCCGCGCATGGTACCCCATAACGCTACACCATAACGGATATAAAAAAAATAAATAGTTATAATGGAGAATACGTGCTTATTTATTAATATTAAAACTAATTTTACAATTGGAACAACGTTGAATGTTAAATGAAGGTGTATTTACAAAATGTTTGATTTCATTCTTTTCGTTACTGAAAACAGAAATTGCGTTTGTGTTTGTTTGTACCATAGCAACAGCGCCGTTAAACTGTCATAAATATAAACGTCACAATTTTTGTTAAATTATTAATGAATTGTATTTTGTGGTAGTGAGAAAAACGTAATGCGCAACGCGTAGGTAAGTTTCTTTTTGTATCCTCGGTGGCTTTATGGACCTCAGCTGCGCTTCGGTCCACAAATTACCACCTCGGATAAAAAAGTTCACTTACCATAACTTGGAGCGCAAATAACTATTTATGAATACAAAATTTCAAAAAAACAGGTAAGCTCAATGAATATATTATAATTTATGGGAAGGTGCAAAACATTCCAGGCATAAAGCGACATTACATTCAAGACAAATAATGTTTGATCTGTGCTGTTTATTCAGAGTGCTACAGTAGCAATATCTCCTTCGTGTTCCTTTGATGGGTAAATGTTTTCCAACATTATTAAGCCTAGTAATATTATGAACTGTAGCCCTCCCATCAGGCTTATTTCTTTTCCGACCACGTCCGAATTCAGCAACTGGTCCAAGTTTTGCCCTTCCAGAATAAGAACCTATTAGTTCTGATGCCAAAATTGATCTAAACTTTATATGTGTCATGGGTTTTCTGGGTTTTGAAGTTTGTTTGATGGTTGTTTTATATAAAATGTAGCTATTGACAATACAAGAGTCGAAACAATAATAAAAGATTCTCAACCACCAACGCCTACTTTTCCAGGAAATACTGTAAGCGGAAAGAAGCTGACCAAAGAGGTCTACTCCACCCATATATTTATTATACGACGCCACACCTTCTGGGCAGGTCACAAGCTTTCTAGTTCCGTCTTTCTGAGTTCTGAGTACCTGTGCTGTTCCTTCTGGATTATGCATAGTACTAATTATACTAACAGACTTCTTTCCCCTATCCTTCCATTTTGAAATTCCCACATTTTTGTATAAGATACCGTCGCTGTCTCCTACTTTCATGTTTTTATCTTCGCATAGAATATGTTTTGGAAACAATTTTCTTGTCTGTCTTATAGTGCCGCAAGTGAAAAGCTTCTTGTCTAATAACTTTTTTGCCAATAACACAGACGAAAAGAAGTTATCAAAAAACGGACAATATCCAAAACCCTCAAATGCAGTTGATAATTAATTGACGACCCTTTCACCCAGTGTCATGCTCGTATTATTTTTGCCTTTAGCACCCTCGTATACATTCCTTCCCAGGCAGTACCCTGTCACAGCACAAGCTATAACCCAAACCTTAAAACCTCTTTTTATGGGCTTCATAGGCATGTACTGCTTCAGGGTACTACGCCCTTTATATTTGACCATTGACTCATCAATTGACAAATAACGTGAAGGATCAAATAGTAACCGAAATCTCTTGGTGTTATAATCCAAAAATGGGCGGATTTTATATAATCTATCATAACCATTTTCTCCTTTCTTAGGTATAATATTATTATCATTTACATGTAAAAGTCTAGTTATCTTCAAGAATCTGTTCACGGGCATAATATTTTGGATTCGTGTAACACCAACATTTTTATCGCTACTCCAGTAAAGACGCATACTAGGTAGTGTATGGAACCTCATAATAATGAGCATTCCTATATAGGCTTTTAGTTCTATTACGGTTAAGTTCAAACTTTGTCCCATTTGAGAACCATACAGATTTGACTGGTCCACAAGATACTGAAGAAATATGGGAGATAAAACGTTAAGAAAAATAGATAGTGGTTGGAGAATATCAAATTTTGCGTGTCTTGTTATTCCAAACCTACGTTCATACGACATTCGATAAAATTCACTTGGAGTTTCTGTTTTTGTAACCCAATCAAACATTTCTTCGTCACTCATATTTTCTTCCGAAGAACTGGTAGATTCATCTGCGTCGCTAATATCATCAAGCGTCTGAACATTTACATCCTGTTGTGAATTTTCTGTTTGACCTTAACCTCCAGAATTTTGGATATTCTCAAATAACTCTTCTTCCTCGTCTTCAAAGTCATTTGAAGCTTTAGAGCTCAAAAACGAATTGGATGCAGATACTCTATCTGACAAGTTAGGTAATACCGCATTATCATCTGCATCCTCTTCGCCCTCTGCGTCTGAGTTTATTGCCATATCATCAGTTATTGTGTCTAACAAATACTGTAGTACATGCTCTGGCTTCTTCAAGTCATAAACTTTTCGTCTATCCATCTGGGAAAAATGAAAAGTAATATTATACTTGTATGATCTTCAGTAGGAAACAGATTGTCATAGCCTATATTTATACTTTTAACTCATCTGTACTCACTCGTGTTTCCACTATGATTGATCTAGGTATTACCTTTGAAACATCTTTGCAATTTAATTTGCATATAGGTAATTTACTTATGCCCGGTTTCTCGAACGTAAGATATCTACTCACCGTGAGATATCGTTTGGATAAACCCCCAAACCCGTTTCTCGAACGCTAGATGCGACTTGTCTTTAGCTAACTCGTTGGATAAGATATCTGCCCGAGTAGCACGAGATATCCAACCGTACACGTATACGAGCATGCGCATTGCACGTAAAACCAGAGAGGGAATATTTGAATATTTAAATTTCTCACGGAGTTTTTAAAGTTATGTACAATGCCATTTTTGTGCTTTTTTAACTACACTACAATATTACTAAATTTCTAATAACAGATTTATTTTTAATCGTAAATTTTTATATCACATGCATAAAAAATTAAACTAAATAAAAACCACAAGTAATATTGTTTTAATTACTTTCATCAAAAACATTTTTGAAATTTTAGTTAAAGTGGACATTTTAAGAAGGATTTTACCTAATAATCTGCTTGACAAATTCTTTGAAGTGTTGCAGTTGTCAAGAAAAGAATTTTAAGAAGTTACCTATTTAATACCCTGCAAATCACTGCTTTCTAAGAAAACTGCATTTAGCATGTCTGTCTGGATTAAATTTAACATACAGGTTTTTGTAGAACATTTTAAAAAGTATTTACTTAAAATTCCTATGCTGTTTATCACTGCTTTTAAGGACTGCATTTAGCATGGGATTTGGTTTTCAAAGGTAAATTTAGCATTACTATTGCAAGAATAGTACAGTGTGAAGCAAGTGTACAACCTTTGGTAAAAAAAAATATTTTTAAAAGATTCGGCAGTAGTTTTTGGTTCATCAAATGTAAGTATAAATAATATACAAATAATTGGATATAGTTCTTAAATTCTAAGCTTACTACGGAACCACTCGTTTTCAACGAAACCCTGCGATCAGGCAAAACCAATAATTCCACCGGAATGTCTACCATTAGTATAATGCGAAAGTACAGAATTCCGGTGGAATTATTGGTTTTGCCTGATCGCAGGGTTTCGTTAAAAACGAGTGGTTCCGTAGTAAGCTTAGAATTTAAGAACTATAAGTAAATATTTAATACCTATACATTGATATCTACATTTTGTATTGTATATAGTTTTAATAATGGATTATTCCGGTTCTTCGACATCTTCTGATGAAGAAGTACTTGAAATACTACAAGAAATACCAAGGCCACGTACTTTCAGACAAAGGTATGATCCTTTTATAAGCTATAACGATGCAGAATTTAAAGCTCGATTTAGGTTTTCTAAACACCTCGTTGAGCATTTGCTAGAGATATTTGGGGAAAATATTCAACCAATTACAAAACGAAGCTGCGCTTTGTCAGCACGTGAACAACTTTTGATTGTCCTAAGGTTTTATGCAACTGGTTCATTTCAAATTTTGATTGGAGATGACTCAAAAGTTCATAAAACAACAGTGTGTAGGGTTGTTAAAAAGGTAACTAATGAAATAGCGAGACTGCGTCCAGATTTTATTAAAATGCCAGAAGATGATCGAGAACTACGAAAAATTAAAACTGGGTTTCATAATATAAGAGGCTTCCCAAATGTTTTAGGGTGCATTGATGGCACTCATATTCCTATTTTATCACCTGGAGGTGATTATGGAGAACTATATCGTAATAGAAAAGGTTATTTTTCAATTAATGTTCAAGCTATCTGCGATTCGACCCTAAAAATTAGAGATATAGTTGCACGGTGGCCAGGTTCGGTGCACGATAGTACTATTTTTAACAGTTCTCGTATTCGAGCACAGTTGGAAGCAGGAGAATATGGAGGTAGTTATCTTTTAGGAGATAGTGCTTATGCGTGTAAAAAGTACCTATTAACTCCATTGCTGAATCCCACAACAGCTCAACAAAATAATTACAATACAGCGCATATACAAACTAGGAATACTGTAGAACGTACCTTCGGAGTTTGGAAAAGACGATTTCCCTGTATTGGACTGGGCATACGGCTTAAACAAAACACTATTCTTTCAGTCATAATTGCAACAGCAGTGCTGCATAACATTGCCATATCAGAAAACGAAGATAATGATTTTGAAGAAAATTTTGTTGAAGAAAATATGCCGAATAACGAGGGCCCAAGAGAAAATGTTAATTTAGAAGGCAATGCTATTAGACAGTATTTGATAGAAAGTGTTTTTAATAATTAAAATATGAATAAAATAAAAGAAACTGTATTTTTATTAATAATTTTATTGTTAATTTAATTTCCAGAATGTAATACTCTTTGAAGTTCTAATTTTTTAATCTCTAAATCTAATCTTCGTATCTGGTCCGCATGTTCCATAGCCTTCCTTTTTTCTTCGAACTCCAATTGTTTAATTCTTAATTCCTGGTCTTTTAAGCTATCCTCTTTTAGTAAAAGTGCTTTTGTTTTTTCGTACATTAAACATTTGGTTTCGTATTCTTTTAATTTAACTTTTTCTTCGATATCTAATATAGCCATTTTTTTTTTAAGCAGTACTTCGTCATTTTTGTCTTTATTGTTCTTTCTTTCTACTATTCTTGTGGTAAGGTTGTCCACACATCTTTTTTTTTTGGTGGAACCTCTGGCAGCTTCACGGGTGTTGCTAGTAGAGGCTGTACCTCAATCACCTCTTCCCGTGACGTAGATGGTCTAGGGGACAACGTCGTGACTGTCACTTCTTCCCGTGATGTAGATGGGCTAGGGGACAACAACGTCGTGACCATCACCTCCGCTTCCTCTTCGGCAGTATGAAATTCCACTGTAATTTATTAATTCTTATTATTTTTACATAAACATAATTATTTAATTACTCCGAATTAATTAGCAAATAGCAAATCATTTTACCATAACTTATTTATGTTACAAATTAGAATTTTTCATAAGAAACTCTTATAATCTCAATTATAACCACTTATAAATTTATATGTCATAAGTCATAACAAAATAAATTCTCTTTATATAATAATATAAAATTACCGTCTTCGAAATAATCGGCCGACGAATCAAACGGATTTTGTAGGGGTTCCAGCTGAGGCCTCAATATCGCCATTATTTTCTCATCAATGGTATCAACTTTGGGAATATATCTTCCCCCACCGGTTTTGTATCTTTCAACCTAGAAATAGTAAAATAATTGGTTATTTATAATTAATAAAATCAGTGTATTTGTGTATTGTTATTTGAATTAAAACAACGTAATACTTATATAATTATAAATACTAACCTTATCATCCGCTATATTTTTTCTTGCCTTTTTCTTCATGCAGTCATACAGCGCATGTACCTGCTTTAAGGTTCTTAGCCCAGTCTGATTTGTGGCATTAAATTTTTTTGTTATTTCGTCCCAAGCCTCGTTTTTTAACTTTATGTTGGTGGCGTCTTTTCTCTTGTTGTCCACCACATGAATATAATCTTTCACAATATCGGTCAACAAACTTTTGTCATATTCCGTGAAATTTTTAGATCGTTTGCCTTCCACGCTTACGCTCATTCTCACAATCGAAAAACAAGTAAACTACAAATTAATTAAAATAATCTAAATGCTACCTAATACTACCTACTACTAACAGAATCTACAGTGATACCTAATATATACAACCTAAATTAACAATATTATACACTTATACTACGAAATTAAACAAATTAAAAAAGAAAAAACTAACCTCAACTATAAAATTCTACTAAATATGAAATCTACACACCACGAATCTACTTCAACTTAAATACATGAAATCTAACTAAAATAACTAATACTTACAAAACAACTACACTACTTAACTACTATTACTTATAAATGCAACTATCTAAAACTCGACACACACCTTTCACAATGAAGAGCAAACGCTAAATGCGCCATAAATGAGTGCGGAAATATTAAATTTTGCCGCCTAAGTTGAAATTTGTAACCTGCAGTTAGCTAAAGGTATAGTGTCCATTAATTTAGCTTCCAAGCGTTTGGGTTTTCTATTTCGTAATACAAAACATTTTACAAATTTGAATACTTTAATCACCCTTTTTATTTCCTTGGTTCGCTCTCGTTTAGAGTATGGCATGATAATATGGAATCCGTACTACTTGACTAATACATTACGTATTGAAAAAATCCAAAAAACGTTTTTAAGTTTGAGTTTTTAAGGTTGTTACGGTTTAAATTTGCTTTAGGTACGTCATTAATTAAAATCCTAAAATTAGTAGGTCGGTTACAATATTTGGGTAACGATAGGAACGTGAACAATTTCGGTTGTGAAAAATCATGTAAAAGGATTTCGTTTCTGAAACTGAATGAGCACGAGTGTGACCGTATTTTGTTCGTTTGCAAGTCATAATTAGTATTGATTACACTTGTGGTGGATTAGTAGTCGAACCAAATACCTATGGAGATGTTTCATTGATGATTTTCGATTTGGACGAATTTTGGATTACTGTCATGAACATTCTCCATAACTAGGTACACGATGTGGATCAAAAAGTCAGCTCATTTCTCTAATTAAAGGCCGAAGATCTGGTATGTACCTCGCTTAGTGTTTCAAAACAAATAAAACGATTTTTTTTTCAACAGTAATACATATAACAAGTGATGCCGTTTTTCCGATAAATTTGGATCGGATAGTTTATGAGTGCTAGTTAATTTGACAATTTCACGAGCCCGTCAGGGCGAGTGAAATTTTCCAAAATTAACTAGCACGAATTAATTATCCGATCCAAATTTATCATAGGAAAATCGGATCACGCGTTGTATTCGTTAAGACTATATCACGAACAGTTAATTGCTATTTATGAATTGTTTTCACTTATTTAAAATACCTAAGTGAAAAAACCACGCGTGGTTTTTTCACTTATTAAAACGCACGTGTGATTTTTTCACTTGAAAATCGTTTTTATTGGCTGTTGCTAAGGAAATCGATCAATTTGATTGGTTAAGCAAAATGTGAGTGGTATAGTCAGAAAAAACCGGAGCTGTTATTTTTTTTCACTTTTTAGGTTTTTTTTTCAGTTTTTAGCAAGCCTTTTTTAGATACCAGTATAAAACTCTTCGGAAAATATAGTAGTGAATAGTGACACAGCTAAATGTGAAAATAAAATAATACAACAGAATAGTCACAACAAATATAGATTCAAAGATTAGAACATAGAACAAAAAATGTATAAGAATACTATAAGCAGATAAATCAAAACATTAATCGATTTCCATGGACTCATTCTCCTAAGACTCACTGTAGTAGCTTTGCAAATCATCAGAAGAGTCATGAAGAGAATATGATTCATCAGAATCTTCGGTTTCCTCGTAGTCCGTTTCTTGGCCTTGTTTTGACTGATCTGCTTTTCTTGATACCTTTGGAGTGGATGTGGATGGCTATAAAAACTCAAAACTTGTACTAGACCTGGGTTCAGTTTGAATCATATATTCCGCTCTATGGGGTTGAGCAATGGAAGATAGTTCCACGTCCACAGTAGTCTTTGGTGCTTCTTTAGCCTCCTGCTTTTGTAGCTTTAGATTATGAGAGATGTATACAATTTTTTCTGCTCTTTGATTTTTGAAACGATTACTTTTTTGCGTATGAATACCCCCATAAGTGCTAAACGATCTTTCGCAAGCAGCCGAAGTTGCGGGAAGTTGTAAGAATCTGATTGCCAGTTTGGACAGTTCAGTACTATTGCAGAAACCCTTTCACCAAGCCGTTGGTGTTATTTTTGATACTGATGACCAAAGAAATGTTTTGCTGAAATGTCCGTTTTTAGAACGATATATTGCCAGATCTACAAATACAGAATTTTCATCAATTTCTGGCATTTTTTGGCAGCATCAAATATCACTTCTGTAGCATCAGTCTGAAATATAAAAGGAACACAACTTAGTTGAATTTTACATTATCGTTAATTGTATTTGTACGATTGTATGCATCAATCCAATTGAGATAATTACCTGTTCATCTGGTGTTAAATCAACACCTTGAAGAACGGGATCCAAAAGACAGGCTGCTTTGTGAACGTCCCTGATACTGAACTCCTTCCTTTTTTAAAAATTTCATCAACCCATTAATGGCCAAGCAGCCAAAAAAAAAATATTACTTATTTTCTCGCTGAATAAGATTGAAAATGCGTTCGTTTAGACAGAAATTTTATTTTTTGATGAAAATCTAACAAGGTTATAGAAAAAAACATGGGCGTATACGCACCTTTGGCAAAATACCCTAACAAATTTAAGTAACACACAAGTAGTAAATAAAGGTAATTTTAGCAAATAATATAGTAATATTTAATCTATTTTTATTATCTACAGTGAAATGCTTCAAAACAGCCTGGATGTAGATGAACAGTACACTTTTTGCACAAATAGATGGTATGGTTTTTGCACACTCTACATTTTTTTATCAAGTGGCCAATGTTTCGTATTTTATCTCATTAGGCAAACTATTCTTGGATGGTCGTCCATAATTTGAGTTTTCAGGTTGTGACTCACTAACCGTTATTTGGGAAAAACCATCATACTTCATAAGTGTAAGCGCCAGCTTTGAACGAAATTCAAGTTGAGGTATTTTAGTATCGTTAGCTATATTGTGAATTTTCCAGCTATTGACGACTGCACTATCTATCATGTTTATAAATAAGGGCCACCACCACTTCTTACCTCTGATTTTGATTCTATAATTGGCGATACCATTATCGTGAAGCTCCACCCCACCCATAAAGTGATTGTAATCAGATACGACATTTGGTTGAGTTATGGCAACTTCTTACTTTCTTTACGATTATAGCGCTTAGCCAGTACAAGTGTAACAACAGAATTGTCTTTCCATTTTACTACAAGTGTTTCCAGAACAGGATCAATATATATACGTAGGTTCCACGAGCTAATTTTCCCAGTCGCTTACTAGTTTCCAAAGGACACTTTGCTATGCGATTTTCTCGAACTGTGCCAGTCGCAAAAAAGCCTTGCTCTTTTAGATTGGCAAAAAGGGAATAAGAGGAAAAAAAAATTGCCAAAGAAAATTCGATGATGGCTAGGTTGTTCAATCACAGAAAGTAATTCCATGATTACCCTAGTTCCCAAACTTAGGCCAGTATTTACTGATTTTTTTCCACCATATGGAATAAATTGAAACAAATAACCGGTATACGAACAGAGGCACCATAGCTTGAAACCAAATGTAACAGGTTTTCCTCGAATAAACATTTTGCATGAATATCGTCCAAAATATGGTACCATCTCCTCATCTATAGACACATAGACAGGTTATACTCAAAAACACCAAACTGCATAAATTTCTTATTCATTATGTCGAAAATAGGGGTAAGTTTAGTAAATTTATCATTTTTGTTTAGTTTTGTATTATCTGATAAGTGAATATTTTGCTTTATGGATCTAAACTTAGTTCGACTCATAGTTTTTCTTACAATAGCTACTTCTTTGTCCTCATCTTTTGACCAATACATATCGCACTGTGGTAAAGTATGGTAACCAGATAAAATACAAATTCCAATAAAGCGTTTCAATTCAATTTCTTTTATGCTAAAGTCATGGCGATTATTTTGAGTAGCTTAAGTTTTTGTAAAACACAAAATTTGATCAATAATTTCAGCCTCAAAAAATAATGAAAAGAGTTCAATTGGTGGCTTTCCTCCATAAGTGGCTTGTATATTCTCTAATAACTCATTTGTGTTAGTTACAGGCGAACTAGAGAATCTAGGTGTGCTATTTATTTCCCACTTAGGTTGCACATTTGCCTTGTCATTACTTTTAACATTATATTTTTCCTTTTATTGGCAATTTCGCTTAGAGGGATATTGTCTTCATCGCTATCGTTTGCTGCATTTGTATGAATTTAGAATGTGCCCGCAATGTCCTGTCCTATGTTACCTTCTTCGGTAAGATTATCGTCAAGGTCTTCTTCATCTGTTACTTCATCAACGGATGGCGGAATATATACGACTCAATATCGTTTACATTTTCGAGGTCTGCATCTTCTTCAAGACTCGCTAATAATTCTTTTGTAGTCAACGATCGCTTCATTTCCCAACTCATGATTTCTGTTTTATAAATGTGAACTTACAAGTTTGTAATTATTTTTAACATACGAGCCCCTCGTCATAATAGTTCGTCCTAGATATGCTTTAAAATCGAAGTTTTACAAAAAATTAAAATACTTGTAATTAACGTTGAATATATGACAAAATCTATATTGAATATAGTAAAGTGATTATTCTTTATTAAATTCATCAACATACAAACACATTTTATGTCTTAATTATAAATTAATTTAAATATAAAAATTCATTGTTGCCGTCATAATAGTTCGTCCTATAGGTTTACCACTGAGTGCAGTCACCTTTTCGTGAAATAACAGCGCGAATTCTTTTTGGCATGGTTTGTACGAGATCTTTACATATCCCCGGAGTTATATTATTCCATATTTCAGTGATTTTCTCACGTAATTGTTCTTTTGTTCGTACAGGATGGTTGTGCAATTCCCGCTTCATTTTCCCCCACAAATTTTCTATTGGTGACACAGATCGGGGCTGCTAGATGGCCACTCCATTAAAGGATTATGCTGATCTCTCAACTAACTCAACTAACCTTTGCAGTATGGCAAGCAGCCCCATGCTGCTGGAAAATGTAATCTCCGTCGCCAGTTTTAAGACGAGGAATTGACGGTAGGAGTTCATTTTCAAGAATTTCTTGATATTTTACTGCGTTAACAGTACCATCAACAAAAAGTAAATTACCAACCCCTTGATCTGACATGCAGCCCCAAACCATTAGTGAAGCGGGAAATTTTACTTTTCGCACCAAACAATCGTTATGCTATGCTTCACTTGGCAATCTTATAACACGTTTGCGACTATCTCCACCACAAACTTCAAAACGAGATTCGTCACTCACAAATTACAGATTCTCATTGCTCAAGGGTCCAATTTTGATGGTCTTTACACCATTTTACCCGTTTTTTTTCTGTTTGGAAGTCAGCATGGGCTTCTCTTTCACCTGAGAATTGATTTTATAAAATTACTCGTAAAGTTTTCAAAATTTCATTTGCTATTGCTGCCTACCTTGCAAAGCTGTACCCCATTTTTTTTGGTGACTACTGCAGGTGGAGACAGAACGTTCTTTTTTCAATTCCTTATTCCATATTGCAGATATTTCAGATACACATCCCCGTCTATTTTTCTTAATAATCCGCTTTAAGATCCTTCGTTCTCGTAAAGAAACTAAAGACGGACGACCTGTTTTTTTAAACATTTCGTTGAGCCACGTGCTAAATAATTTTTGACCAGATATTTTATTTTAGAATAAGGAATTTTTAATGCCTTGGCAATGTTACAGCCAGATTTTCCCTCTTCAATATATTTTTTGATAAGTTGCCGAACATCCGCGCTTAACGGCTTTCCACGCGCCATATTCAATTCGCTTTTTTAAATTTTCTTGCTGGTTTTAACGTAATTCAACTAAAAGTAAAGCGACAGACAGTTTGTGATATTTTGCAATTGTTTTATATCTCAGAAAAAATATATAGGCGACGAAGATCAACCAAAAACGTGTAGGACGAACTATTATGACGGCAACAATTAATTTTCAAATTTAAGTTAATTTTTAGTTAAAAGTTAAATATTGTTTCAATGTTGATAAATGTAATAAAGAATAATCACTTTACTATATTCAATATAGATTTTGTCGTATATTTTAATATTAATTACAACTATTTAATTATTTTATAAAACTTCGATATTAAAATGTACCTAGGACGAACTATTATGACGAGGGGCTCGTATACCTTACCTTTTCTATGTTACTGCACAGTGTAAAATAAACGTAACTTCTAAATGCCAGAACTAACCAAACCAACACTCACTAAACACAATGTAAACTGAATACAGTCACGACGCGAAATACTGCAGGTCTCAACTCATCAGAATGACGTAATGAGTCAACACCTGCACTTGTTGAAATAGATAATGGTATTGGCCAAAGGTGCATAAACGCACCCCCCATATTTCCACATTATATACAACTACAAAAATCAAAATCTCTAAAAATTTATTGTCTATATCAAAAGTAGATATCTTCGTGACATTGTTTTGCTATAAAACAGGGGTGGGCAACCTTTTTTTGTAGGGGGCCGAATAGAAAAAATTAGTATGGACCACGGGCCAAAAACAATTGCTAATAATAGTATTTATTAAAAAAAATGAGAGGGTATAGATATGTAAGTATACCTAGCGTTGGTATTACAATAAAATAATAAAAGCATAAAATTAAAATTAATGAACTTCAATAAACAAATGACTTCTTGTAGTCATATAGTGCTGTAACTCTAACTAATGAGAAACTTGGGATTGCCTTTCTTTTGCAAGAAGTTCAATATTTGGTGAAAGTGATGTTGCTGCTACGCGTAAGGAGTTTTCCAAATTAGTATCGATAATCCTTGATCTGTTTTTTGATTTTGTGAAATTCATTTTTGAAAAAAATTGCTCACAGCAATAAGTACTGCCGAAGAGAGACATCATTTTACATATAAAATTCGTTAAATTTGGATATTTATCTTTGGAAACATATCTCAGGTAAAAGTCTTGCAGAGGTACCTCACGGAACTGACTTTTCAGAACATCTGCCTGGAGTTCAATTAATTCCATTTGAAGCGACATTTGCACTTGCTCCACGTCCACGTCGAAAGGCGTCATGAATATTTCTCGTGCTGCGAGTAATCTTGAAAAATATACATTTGATAGTATTCTTGTGAAGCTAGTTTGGCGGGCCGTGCTAATATGCAACGGAAAAATTCAATGGCGGGCCGGACAAATCTTGCTCGAGGGCCGCTTGTGCTATAAAACAATTTAGTGGTTTACTAAGAAATAACTTAAAATTATTCATACCAGCAATGCTGCAAAATTGCTATAAATTGACAACAATTAGAATTTATAAAAACTTTGTTTCGTTTAAAATAAAATTGAATAAATTTTTTTTTAGCCACCTCTGTTCGAAAGTGACATTTTCCATACCTTGTCAAATGAATTTTTGACATCGAAAGTAGACGTTTGTCACCCGGCAGTTAGCACCGGGAGGCAAAGTACTTTGCCTCCCGTTGCCATTAGAAACGGGTGGCAAAATGAGTAAACATGTTTTACGATTAATATTAATGGTACAGTCACCATGGAAACATATACTCAAGCTATCTACGACTTTTTTTTAAGGAAACCGAGTTTTGTAGTAAAATGTCATATTTTTAGTTGTCAACATTAATAATGTCGGATTCGTTTAGTGAAGGTGGCCAAAAAATCATATGTATTACTCTGGAGGAAAGTGTTATCGCCTCCCTTAGATTATATACTATTTTACAGCAAATACTTTTCGACGGCAAAGGCACGCGTCCATTTTGACGCTAATGTCAAAGATGTGTTGTCACTTGTCACATAGAGCAGCTGAAATGACTTGCGTGGAGTTGTATTTGGGTTTAGATTTGTATTTAGATTTAGATTTTAATTCATAACGGACTAGCCAAATTATGTACAAAGATTAAAACTACAAATAAATAAATCCACATGTACCATATTGTCGAGGATTTGTGAAATATATTTATTAATTTAGGGGTGGAGGGTGGAGACTAGGGTCCCTAAAAGTCTGATTTTTTTTAATATATAAAAAAATCACCCTAGTAATTTTTCGATTTTTAATAGTGTTAGTAATATCTCCTAAAAATCTTAAGCAATTTGGAAAATATTTAGCCCGGCCCCATGAGTCAGCAATATGTATAAGCATAAAGAACTAGATATATTTTGATTTTGTTGTGCAGTCTTTCGCTAAATTTGATATTTTTGTATGGTAAAAAATACACAAAATACCAAATTTACCCAGAACCCACCACGGGGAGGTATCTGCACCTAGAGTTCCATCCGCCCGCCCGCCGTCCGCCCAAATTATAATATGCTTCAGTTAGAATTTTGTTTTTTAAAGTATTGGCCCTTATTGTCAAATACTGGCAAGTCTGCTCTAGCTTCTAGTTTGGCTCTTATATACCCATCTCTTGATATTTCACCACAAACCTTTTGTGAAGCCTCAGTAACGAGTTTTACACACCGCTCAACAGCTTGTGTATGACAGGGAAACTTTAGAAACTCCGGTATATTTTTTTCTTTTATAATATTTTGCAAATCACTATCACTATATTTCATTGTCATGGGTGGCTCTGTTATGGTGCAGGATTGCCAGTCTATTAAATTTGCATAATCATCTGCATCAAAATTTATACTAGGTACTTTGAAAATTCGAATTCCATTTGTTACTCGTTTCCTGGCTTTCTGAATCCTCCGAACAGCTAGTTCTCTAATAATTTCACGCGAGTCCACTAACATCGATACCAGACTATTTTCGGGATGTGCGAAATACCCGTTGTTTTCAAAAACTTTGTCCACTATTTGTTTTACTTCATCTGGAAACTCTCTTGAAGCTTTTATGGCCTTCCAAAAATGTACTGCCCCATGTATTAATAGTGGCTTAGTTTTAACTTGGAACCAAGTTGGAGCATATACTTTCAAAATGTATCTTGTTAAAATCTGTAGATTTTCTGATGGATTTTAAGGTAGCTACATAAAATCTTAAAATTCTGTTGGCCATTGTTAGCCATCGAGCATGGGCCATTTTGCCCGGAAATTTCTTGGCCAATTGATCAGAACATTTTCCGTCACGAATTGCACAACACATTTGAAATAGGTACTGCTAATCCGTGCTTAGATCTTTCTCTGTTACTTGTGGTAATTCACAATTAATTATTTTAAAAGATACAATTGGTAGCTTTTCACAGTCTTGTAGACGTGAACCAATAGGTCCCGAATAAGTGTGTGGTCCCTTTGTGTGTCCATCTATAGTTTGTAGTAAATGGCGTAGAGGTAACTCATTAGTGTGGAGCAGGCAAATACTCCATTGAACAGGTTTGTCAATACTGGTTTCCATTAGACGGATTGCATCTCCTTTCCATCCGGTATTAACGTTGGTACCATCACATCCGATAACTACTAAATGTTTAGAGTTTATTTCCTTCTTAGTTAAATACTCAAGAAGATTATTTTTTATATCGTCAGAACGAACAGGAGGCTGCAAGGATAAATGGCCAAAGTAAATACTGCCAGGTTCTTTTATTATCGAAATATGTTCTTCCTGATGCTGAATACGACGACCCTCTATCTGATGAATAGTTTTATCCTTACGGCCATCAAAATACAAACCCTGTAATATTTCTTTATTTGCGGCTTCAGATTCTAGAAGACGTTTTCGGTTTTTATGTAGTTCCCGACGTATTTTATTCTTGTCAACCACTTTTGCTGTATTTTTTTCCGAAATCAAATTAAAATCTTGTAAAACTGCATTAGCAATTTTCGCAACAGTTCTATTGGATGCTCCAGTTAAATCAACCGCCTTCGCCGTATTAGGTAAAAATGTTCTCATTTGGTTTTTGGTTGAAGTACTTATCCAACAATTTTGTTTTTTTTATAAAGAGGATACTGAAATTCTTCATCGCTACTACCTTCTGATGAAATGTGACTTTTCTCCGATTTAACTGGTGAATTCTCAAAACAGCTGGCTCCACTAGTAGAGGAGAGCGGGGCAAAAGTCCGAGGTAAAGCTTCAAATTGCTCACACAAGTTCTACAAACTAAAATAATTACTAGTCAAACTTTTAAATGTTAATTTATTCTTAAGTTTAACAGAAAACACATACTATTTTGCTGAATTATTAAAACTTACAGTATAAAATATTAGTTATGTTCTGAAAACAGTTTCGGCTTTTTGCCCCATAGGTTGGGGCAAATGTCCTGACACTATGGGGCAAAATACCGAAACAGTAAATCTAAATAAGAAGGCACTGAAAATTTACAAAAATCAAATTATGGCAACTAGAATACATGAAAATATAGTAAAGTAATATGTATTATACCAAAGGCAATTCCCTTCTTTGTCTCAAGAACATTGTTGGCACTGAAATCTTCCGTTTCCACTATAATCAGTGCAGTGTTCGTGCCACCAATCTTTGCATTGGTAGCATTGTATCCAATCATCCTGGGGTGGTTCTACATATTGCTGTCTACATTCGGGACAAACATATTTTTTATTTTTATCTGACGTTTTTTTTGAAACTCCTTTTCCTTTTTGTAATACTGAAAATAAGTTCTTCTTTGCTTTTTCGCCGTTTTTGGTTTCTTGTTTTTGCTCTATTTTAGACATGAACGGCGAACTGGAAATAATTTCAGACTTGCATCCAACACGCCGACGTTTCCGAGGGGATGATATTTTCGGATATGGGCGGATATCTTTCGGTGAAACATAATCATTCTTACTCGTAGAACAGCTTGGTTCACCTTCAGAATTTCTTTGATTTGAAGTTGAAGGGCCTGGTTCACTTTCATTATCTTTTACATTTGAAGTTATATTTTCAGGCCGAACAACTTGGTCACTTATGATTAGATTCGAATTGTCCAGAATTATTTCCATATTTTCAATATCGAAATAGTCATCTATATTAAAAGTTGTATTATCTTGAGTTTCGGCAGTAGTCTCTACTTTTTCTATAGTTTCATCTTGATCCGTAACTTCAGCAGGGAGAAAATCACTTTCTTGAAAAATATTTCTATCAAAGGGATAAATACCACAAATTTTGAATGCATTTGTAGCGTTTCCGACAGTAGCAACTTTAGAATATGATTTTCCAAAAATTTCAGCAACTTGGTATTGTGTTATACTGCGTCCCGGATGGGTTACCATCCAATTATCGCATTCACTTGCATACAAGCGTTTCATAGGTCCAAAGAAACACTTATCGAGTGGTTGCATTCTGTGGCTAGAGTGCGGAGGTAAACTTAACAAATGGATACCATTTTCGCGAACAAATTGTATGGCAGGTAAACTTATATGTGAAGCATGGTTGTCAAGTATTAACAACACTTTACTCTCTTGTGAAGAATGTACGTGCTTCTGAAAATGTTTTAACCAATTCAAAAATAGTTCACTATTGATATAACCAGAGTCAGAAACTAATAATAGGGTTTCTGGCGGAGCACCATTCAACAATTCATACTTCATTCTCTTGCGTGGGAATATCATACATGGTGGTACATAAGATCCTGCTGCATTCATGCAGCACACTGTAGTGATCGTTTGCCCTCTTTCTGCAGTAACAATTTTGCCCACTGATTTCTGACCTTTCCCAGATATTACTTTTGGGATTTTGTTTGGAACTGTTGACAAACCAGACTCGTCCATGTTATAAATGTTAAATGCAGTGAAGTTGTGATTGGCCATTAAGGTAAATAAATTGTCAAAAAATCTTTCTGTTTGAATTTTATTAAAACCAGATGCTCGAGCTAAACTGGTTTGTTGGGGCTGTCGTAGCGCAAGATTGTGTCTCTTCAGAAAAGAATTCACCCAATCTTTTCCTGCTAATTTTTTCTGTGTAGAAAAAGGATGATTCAAGTTATTTAATGTTGCAAATTGATACCCCAATTCTTGCAAGTTTTTAAATGTAAGGCCATAAAACCTATTATCTAAATTTTTACAGTGATTTGCCAATTCGAGTTCCATTTCAGGACTGAAAGCGCGTTTAAATCTTCCTAAACTCGTGACTCCAAAACCTTTTTTCAGTCTTTTGCGTAAGCAAGACTCATCAACCCCTAAGTCAGCTGCCACAGCAACTTTTGATTCACCAGCAGCGATCCGTACTGCCGCCTGTTCAATATTTTCTTGCGTTAAGTACGTTCTTTCGGTTTTACGTTGGTAATTGCGGACCATTTTGACTGTATATAACAAAAAAGAAAAATTATACATATTTTCAACAACAGAGTAACAATTTGCATATTATATTATTATATCCATACTTAGAAGGGGCAAAGATCCGCTTTCGTACTTTTGCCCCCGGACATTTGCCCCAAACGCCGGGAATACTTAAAAATCGATAATATCGAATTTGCTTGCTAGATGGCAGGATATTTACTGCAGAGCATACAAGACGCAACCTTGGGCTATCTTAGCTTATGATAAATCGTTGCTGTATTGGCATGGTGACGTGAAATTCACTTTTTACAAATGCTAAATATTATATCAATGCATGCTGAAAGTTTTAAATTAATGTATTTACCATATTTTGCAGTTGCACAACGTGAAACACTTGTAACTAACTGTCTGAAGGTGGGTGAACCTATTGCATTAGACATAATTCCCATTATATCACATTCACTACTTAAATAATACAATCGGACTTTTGGCCGCAACGGACTTTTGCCCCGCTCTCCTCTACTAGGCATGGGCTCGTTAGTAGCATTGAATCTTTCGTGTTCTTTGGCCTTTCTTTGCATTCGTTTTTCAAGCCGTTTTGTAACAATTTTATCTACACCAGCTATTACCATAATTCTTTCATTTCTCTGATCATTTATAAATGGCCATTCAATTTCGGGAATCCTACGTGATGTTTCACAGCCACACTCTGCAAAACTTAAACACTTACACGAAGAGATATCAAACAATCTCTTAGAACTATTTTTAAATGCATTGATTTTATCAAGCAAACTCTGTGATTTTCTACTTTTTAATGGATTTATTAGATTTTGGTATTTTTCATTAAAACTCAATATAAGTTTGACAATTCTTTGATGAGATAGGAAAGGGACTGGCGCACGAGTCCAAACCTGTTCCACTTTAAATGCGACTTTATCCGAAACACTTGCCGAAGAAGGTTCCTTGCTACCGTTTCCTTTTAATTCAAGGCGAATACTTTGGTAGCATTTGATTATATCTTCATAAGTTGGTAACTGAATTGCAGTTTGAGGTATACAGGGTTGCTCATTAGTACGTCAAAGTCCAATATAGGCTTTATTAAATAAAACTGGAGGAATTTATTTTATACAAAGTGGCACAGTAACAAAAAACGCACATTTAGAAAATAATTTGAATTATACAGGGTGTCGCCCTAAAGCGGGGCACATTCGAGAATATTTTTTTTAAATGAAACACCCTGTATATTTTTTGTTTTTTCTAATCTGCTTTAAATTGTCTTCTCAACGATTCCTGGGTTTTTGTTTTTGGGTGACGCATTGTTGAGTTATTAACGAAAATCTAAAAAAAAAATGGTCGCGACAAGGTTTACGATACTAATTCCATGCGGCAGTATTACGATTAGCTAAGACAAAATTATTTGGTAAGTATGCACCCAAGGGATGTGTTGAACCTACAAAATAATCAAACATTAATTTTATTATACAGGGTATTTGTTACGATGCAGTCAATTTGGCGATTGTCAAAGAGCGTTTACTGAATTTTTTCAAATGGAACACCCTGTATATTATGAAATTTTTGGAATGACGCATTAATTGCGCTTAATTTTTGTTAATAATGTCCTATATCTAAACCCAATAATTTCAGAGATATTTTTACTTTTTCATTACAAACCGCTAAATTATTTGTTTTCGATTCGATCTAGTGTACTGGGCAAACGCTTTGACAAACTAGAACAAATAACGAATCGACCTTTACTCAGAGTGGTAGCCCAAACCGTCATAATCTTCATAATTATGCAACAGAAAACCCAAGAATAGCAAGAGCGGTTGATAAGTAGAGACAATAGACTGTAAATGTTTGGGGTGGTATTATGGTCAACTTTATAATTGAACCACATTTCTTTCATGGACATCTAAATGGTGCACAATATTTGAATTTCTTGCAATATGACTTGGCTCAGCTTCTGCAAAACGTTCCTCCAGTTCTAAGGGAAAATATGTGGCTCCAGCACGACGGTGCTCCAGCACATTTTGCACTAGATGTCCGACGATATTTGAATCAAGAATTCGAAGGTCGATGGATCGGCCGCGGTGGTCCTATTAGTTGGCCACCTAGATCGCCAGATTTGACGAAACTTGATTTTTTTCTATGGGGGCACACAAAAAACATTGTGTACCAGGCACCTCCAACTATAGCAGACGATAATACATGCTTTTGACACAGTTTCCATTGAGATGTTACAAGACGTAAATATGTCCTTTCTGTCAAGGCTGCAAATGTGTTCTAATCAAAATTTAGGTCACTTTGAGAATTTATTGTAAATATTACCTCTAACGAAATTACAGTTTGATACTTTTTGTCTGTATTTGTTTTTGTTTGTCAAAGCGTTTGCCCAGTACACTAGATCGAATCGAAAACAAATAATTTGGCGGTTTGTAATGAAAAAGTAAAAATATCTCTGAAATTATTGGGTTTGGGTATAGGACATTATTAACAAAAATTAAGCGCAATTAACGCGTGATTCCAAAAATTTAATAATATACAGGGTGTTCCATTTGAAAAAATTCAGTAAACGCTCTTTGACAATCGCCAAATTGACTGCATCGTAACAACTACCCTGTATAATAAAATTAATGTTTGATTATTTTGTAGGTTCAACACATCCCTTGGGTGCATACTTACCAAATAATTTTGTCTTAGCTAATCGTAATACTGTCGCATGGAATTAGTATGGTAAACCTTGTCGCGACCATTTTTTTTAGATTTTCGTTAATAACTCAACAATGCGTCATCCAAAAACAAAAACCCAGGGATCGTTGAAAAGACAATTTAAAGCAGATTAGAAAAAACAAAAAATATACAGGGTGTTTCATTTAAAAAAAATATTCTCGAATGTGCCCCGCTTTAGGGCGACACCCTGTATAATTCAAATTATTTTTTAAATGTGTGTTTTTTGTTACTGTACCACTTTTTATAAAATAAATTCCTCCAGTTTTATTTAATAAAGCCTATATTGGACTTTAACGCACTAATGAGCAACCCTGTATATAAGTCAAATGGGTGTGTGTACGGGCATATGTTCGGTTGTGAAATACATGAGGATTATCTTTAAGGCACGTTATTAAGGGTGGGTTTTAGTTAAAATATTTTTCGTTTTTAAGTATTTTGGGTTGCCTGACTTAAAACCAACCAAGAAAGGATTGGATCTTCTAGTATTGCTTCTACCGGCTTCTACCTAACAAAACTTCAAAATTCAGTATAAGTATTTGCGAATACCGATTTTTAATCTCTTAAACCTCTTTGTAAACATTGACAGTGACATTGACAGAGTCGGTGAATGTTGGGTTGCCTATCTTTAATCAGTTTTTAAAAATTTATACGCAATTGTTTCTAAAGTTAAATAAAGATCACGCCAAAATTATACAAATTTGCAAAAGGGTCGATACATGCATAGGAAGGTAATATTGAAACCTACCCCGCTACATGCGAAAATCAATACATTGTTGATCGATGTCTTGTGCAAGTCCCTTTTCGTAAGTTTTTCATAATAGGCCATAATTTAATTACTATATTAAAATTGGCCGTTCTGGCCTTGTAGCGTATGAAGGAAAGGTCTAAAAAATTTAATTCATACTCGTCCTTCTTTTCAACTGTCATTATTTAACCGTGCCGTTATTTTAAAATTACACAATTTTCAGCGCGTAAACATGCTACTAAAACCCCCCCTTAATGCATGTTTTGAGGGCATGTTACCCTTGCTAAATATATGTTGAAATCTAGTTAACAGTACTCTATCTTCATCCTTAGTCCACCGATGTTGAACAACCCTCTTATGTTTCTGCGAAGAGTAGTTTTCTTTAATTCTGCACTGTAGATTATGCAACGCAGACGAGGAAGGCGAAGATGCATTGCTTACAATACTTTCCCCGCTAGGACTTTTCCAACTAGGAGAAGTTTCAGAAAGTGACATTCTTCGCTGTGGAGTTTCCGAACCAGATAAATCTGCAACATTAAGAAACTAATAGAACCCATTTTAACGTTTTATATAGTTAACTTGGTTAGTTAGAACACAATCAGTAAAATCAATTGTCAATATTCTGACCGATTTGTTCAAATTGAAAAGTTAAATAAGCTGAATTTGAAAAACTTACCACTATTTGTCTGATTAATAAAAATCTCTTATAAGAGAATTAAATAAACTACACCGAAGAAAGAATGTGCCTCTCTCTCTCTCTATCTACCAAACACTCTCACTAAAAATAGCAGCATAAGTAATCGAAAAAAATTAACACCCACCTGATAATTGTCGATGAGATTTTGGTGTTCTTTGGGAAGACTCACGAAATTTGCTTCTTTTAGGAGTTTTTGGAGGAGACAATACTTCAAAGTTGAACTTGGATGTTGGCAAACGTGTGAGACGTACTGTGCAGGATCTAATCAAAGGACGAATGTTTGTTGAACATGAAGATGCAGTTTTTGAATCTGTACAATCATCTGTAAATAAATAAATGTCAATAATAAAAAAACAGTGCATTAAGAAAAACAATACCTTCGTCTTCTTGAAATGTTTCCAACATTTCACTTGTTGAACACTCATACGGCTCAGGTCTAACAGACTTTGTTGTAGCAGGAGCATCATTATCACTACTGGAACCATCGCAGTCTGAAATGTTGCAATTAGGGTTGTCCAAACCTTTTGTTCTATCGAGACATCCGATTAACCCGAGTGATGAAGGATAATCTGCTATGTCATCATAATTGGGTTCTTCTAACACAGGCTCCAATTCTTCAAGTGTTTTTCCTCTGAACTGAGAAAAATCGGCTTCTCCCACTACAGATAAAAAGTTCGCCAATTTTGCACCCAGCAGTGGCATTTCCATAAGTTTGTAACTGAAATTGTGTACCTCTTGTGAATGACCCATGAATTTAGCTAACGTTGCAACGCTGTTGGAATATAAATTGATCAATTGCGACATAGTTGCAACTTGTTTACGAAGAAGAGTTGCTCTCAATGTCGCAGGATTCTTTGCTGGACTATGTTCAGAAAAGTCTCTGATATATCTTCCCGCATAAAAGTACCCAGATCTACTTTGGTTTGCAAATAAATACGGATTGGTATCAGGAATGTTAGCTTCTTTTCTATAATGAAGCAACCGTGTTCGAAGCGATGATCCCGCACAGTCTTGACGGTAGATCCTAGCTCGGGGGAGCGGTGATCCGAAAAGAATTCTGTACTTCGTATCGGTGCGATCCTAAGCAGCTATAAAGTTGTACTCACAGTACGAATCGACGGAACATATTCTTGCCCGTGATCGAAGCGATGATCCTGCACAGTCTTGTCGGTAGATCCTAGCTCGGGGAAGCGGCGATCGGAAAAGATTTCTGTACTTCGTATCGGTGCGATCCTAAGCAGCTATAAAGTTGTACTCACAGTACGAATCGACGGAACATATTCTTGCCCGTGATCGAAGCGATGATCCTGCACAGTCTTGACGGTAGATCCTAGCTCGGGGGAGCGGCGATCCGAAAAGAATTCTGTACTTCGTATCGGTGCGATCCTAAGCAGCTAACCTTGAAGTCGTATGAAGAGATCCGATGTTGGCGGCAGGTAACGTCGTTAGATTCTTACTCAGGTCCAGTGAATCCGACAAGTAGAGGTCGTCAGATTTTCTTTCGATGAGTGATCCTTCGGCTACAACCCGTAAAACAAGAAGTTAGAATGCTTTTAGGAAGGGAGGAATTACGTATTTATAGATATCGAACTCGATGACTTCATTACGTTCATTACTTTGTTTATAGTTTAATTATAGGCCTTTTGCATGCCTCAACTTTTAGTCTAAATACATGAAGTCATTTAGTTCTTGTGGTTTTGAACAAAGAAATTCGCTAGAAATGATCTAGTTATTAATGAGCTAATATACAAAAGAATTTTTATGTTTCCGATACACATTCAATTTGTTAAAACGTAATGAGAATTGATTACACAATTACTTACGGTACTCCCGTACGTGTATCTGTAAATTATTGATTCAGTAAACCAATTGGTGTATGTATCAATATAGTTGATTTCGCACCAGAAGATGATAGAACCAATGTCAAAAAGAAGTTGTTCTACCATGCTACAAATCAGCTTATTGCAGGATATATTTTTGATGGAACGGTTTTATATACATCGAATAGACTTAACCCCGATCCTCTTGAATTGTTTATACAGGACGATACCTGTCAGAGTGTTTTCTAGAAATAAATATTATAAATATTCTATAGTTTCTCCACTTGCTGGTAATGGCACACATAAACCAGGATTCCCTGTAAAAGGAATATCTTTCAAATTCCGTGGATCTGAAACCCAATTTATGATTCCAGTGAAGGTGTCGTATTTGTAAGATTTTGAACATTTGCAACAGTTTGAACATTATTATTGTCGCCATTATCATCACTATTTTCATTATCACTGTGTTCAGTATCACCCAACCCATAATCTGAGTCTCAACCAGTTAAAAATTCGTCAGCATAGCCTGAATTTTCTAATATCTCGGCAAGTTCAGCATCCGTGAGTTTTTTTCTTGCGATCAGAAGTTGTTAGACGAGGTAGTTTTCGTCTAGAAGGCCCAGCCTCTTCACTATCCGATATCAAAACAAAAAACAAAGGAAAACAAAAACCGCGAATGCAGTCATTTCATAAATACTTCATTCAACACGCCACCTCAAAATCCCGTGCTCAACCGAAGCGCCAACAAAATAGATTTGCATTTACTTTGAATATAGCACAGACCCGCATGTGGCGTCTGCGGCGCTGGGAACAAGTATCTACTGGGCGCCACGTCTGCGTCCGCGGCACTGAATGTGTTTTAAGAGAGAAATGGGCCTCGTCTGTCCATAAAATACGGGATAACCATTCGGGTTAAATTTCCATCTGAGCCAATATTTGCAATGAAAAATAATACCCGATGGCAAAATCTGCCTTCGTTATTTCAAACAGCAGTTGCAGTTTATAGGGATACATTTTTAGGATTTTACGTAAAATTTTCCAAGTGTATGGCATTTGCAATCGTTTTGATATCGCATTCACACTACTGATTGCTAGCGGATTAGTATTGGCTATGTTTTGATTTTTCTGAAGAACTTCTGCAACTTGGACATCACTAATCCTTGGTTTTCCTGATCTCGGAAGGTCAGTTATAGCCCCAGCTCTTTCAAATTTGCTAATCAAATTACGGCACGCTTTCATTTGACAGGGCCCTGCTCTCAAACCTATTTTCGTACGAAATCTTAGTAATCCAGCAGTGTAATTTCTCCCGTATTCATAATAACATTGAATTAAACCAATTCTTGTTTGCAGATCCATGTTATTAAAGTTTAAATCGTTTGAATTTACGTTTACGTGTGTTTTATTTTGAGATGAATTCTCTAAATTGCGATGATTTCGTTTGGCACTTGTATCAATAGTTGTCAGGACAACTCTTTTGTTTTCCAGAAATACAGTAAAATCCAATTATTGAAGCAACTAGATTCCATTTACTTTTTGCTACGAGCTTAATTTCTTAAAACTATATAAGAATTTAAAGTATACCCCTTACTTTATGATAACCCCATATAATAATCATTATAAATTATTAATGAGTTACTTAAGTTGATCAATAGTAATAAGTAATAACAAAAAGCTATTTTATTTTTTTGAAAAGAGTGTATTTATATTGTATACAGTGTGTCCACATGGTAATGTATAAAATCGATAAAATTGTTAAAAATGAGTTTATCAAAAATCCGTCGGACATGTCGAGCGATTTGTTTTAAATTCTATATTTTGACAGGATTTCCTGATATTTCCCGCTATTTTTCTAATGGCTATGACGTCATCGATATTTTTTTTAAATGGCAACCCCTATTTTTTATTACGTCATTCGAAAGAGCGCATTTTTTTACAAATGGTAAGTTAAAATTTATAGTAGGTTGCATTATAAACTTCTTCAGCAAACATTATTTTATAGTAAAAAAAAATTATTTCTTAGAAAGTAACACGTGTAACATTAAAATAAAATTAAGCTAAATCAGGTGCTCAAATTGTGCTCCGTTTACAGCTTGACAGTGTGCAAGGCGTGTGATCAGGTGTTCAAATTTCTGTTCAATACACTATCGCTGTTGTAATCCACACACATTACTTAAATTAAAAAAATAAAAGAACACTTAGTCAAGCAGTTCGCTGTCAACTTCCGTTCTGAAATAAGTAAGAAGAATGGTGCGGTTATCCGAGAGGGAACGAATCGAAATACTCACCATGATTGGTTTTGGTGACAGAGTTCGGACACAACCGGAGGTAGCCCGTTTATTTAATGAAATTCATCCTGATCGTACCCCTATTTCTCAAACGATGGTAAGCAGAATTGAAGCCAAATTTAATGAACATCGACATGTTAGGGCTCTACCCAAACCTGGTCGGTCAACAAGTGAAGATCTACAGCTCAACGTATTACTGGCTGCACAAGAGAATCCACATTCGACACTTAACAGGTTTGAAGTGGGGAAATCTACAATCCACAAAATATTTCGTAGACACAAATATCATGCTTATAAAGTTCATCTGATACATGAGATGGTTGAAGACGATTTTGATCGTCGAATTCAATTTTGTGAACAGTTAATGGAAATTTGTAATACCAACCTAGATTTCGTAAAGAAATTTATTTTTTCTGATGAATCAACTTTTTGTCTGAATGGTGCAGTTAATAGACAAAACTGTCGGTACTGGGCCCAAGAAAATCCGCATTGGATGATGGAGGTGCATACCCAATATCCTCAGAAAATTAACGTGTGGTGTGGGATAGTTGGCGATAGAATTTTGGGTCCTTACTTCTTTGAACAAACGCCGAATGGGGAGAGATATCTGGAATTTCTCCAGAATGAACTGATTCCAGCCCTGGCAGTCTTATTTCTAAACCAAGCAGACCCTGATATTCCACACAACAGCATTGTCTTCCAACAGGCCGGGGCACCACCCCATTACGCCGCGCATGTACGAGAATATTTGGATAAAATTTTCCCTGACAGGTGGATTGGAAGGTGAGGTGCTATAGAGTGGCCTGCTAGATCACCGGATTTAACTCCTCTCAACTATTTTCTGTGGGGTTACATGAAAAGTAAGGTTTACAAAACTAAGCCCGTAAACTTTGAGGACTTGAAAGAACGAATTCGACAAGAAATCCGTCTTATAACCTCGGACGGCATCGCCAACGTGCAGCAAGAATTTATCACACGTCTTGCACACTGTCAAGCTGTAAACGGAGCACAATTTGAGCACCTGATTTAGTTTAATTTTATTTTAATGTTACACGTGTTACTTTCTAAGAATTAATTTTTCTTTACTATAAAATAATTTTTGCTGAAGAATTTTATAATGCAACCTACTATAAATTTTAACTTACCATTTGTAAAAAAATGCGCTCTTTCGAATGACGCAATAAAAAATAGGGGTTGCTATTTAAAAAAAATATCGATGACGTCATAGCTATTAGAAAAATGGCGGGAAAAATCAGGAAATCCTGTCAAAATATAGAATTTAATACAAATCGCTCGACATGTCCGACGGATTTTTCGGAAACTCATTTTTAACAATTTTATCGATTTTATACATTACCACGCGGACACACTGTATATTGTTTATAATAACTAAAAAAAAAAATTACTGATTTGAATGTGGATTAATGTTTAGTTCGCGCTCTTTTAACTTTAATTCAACTTCTTTCATGCGCAGTTCTTATTTTTTATTTTTTGCTTCCAATAGCCGGACTTTCAACTCCCACTCTTTTAATAGCAAATCTTGCTTTTTTTATTGCTATCACTTCCGGAGACATTCCGAAGCTCTTCAGATGATTTGAAATCTCCAACGTAGTCGCCTGGCCAGAAACAAAAGCTTCTGCGGTTTTTTGAAAAGTAGACGATTTATCTGTAACAGGTAAAATAATTTTAATAGATAATGTGAATTTTAGTTGCCCATATTCTCATCTTATTAACTTATATGTAACTATGTACAATACAATTGATACAGGTTTAGTTAAAGTGTGAATATTTATTCAGTATAAAAGGAGGTAAGAATTTGGTTTAATCTGATATCATTATACTTCAAATAAAAATGCAATGAAATATTAATATGAATATTTACCATTACATATATTTTTTTCCTTTTTCCACCCTGGTTCTTTATCACATGTATGGTCAGATGACTCTGTCATGGAACGTCGTAGCGTATCGGGCTTTTCACCAATGGGTTGTTCAAAGCAACATTTTGCTGTTACCAAATTTTGTTGGGAATTAGAAGAAGATGGTGGATATTGAAAATGGGAAGTAGGTGATGATGTAGATGTTAATGGTACGTATTCGGGGGTAATGTAACAAGACCTTGAATTTTTCTTGGTAAATTTTGAATTTTAACAAAATCTTGATTGCCTAGAAATTTGACGAAACAAAATGTCTGTCAAAATGACGAGTCCCGAAGGGACGAGTCGTTTTGTCTGTTGACATTTTGTTGAGTCAAATTGCTATAAGGAAATCAAGATTGAGTTTGAAAATTCAAAATTTACCTGAGAAAAATAAAAGGTCGAGTTATATTTGGATACCTAGATTATTACCTGAATAAGGTAGAAACATTTGTAAACATTTATGAGTAATACTCTTGAATATGCTTGATTTACGTCATTTAAAACCATGGCCCGCTGAATTAATACAGCGGGCCTTGTTTAAAACAAGATAAAACAGGAAGAGAAGCTTTTCACAGGAAGAGAAGCTTAGTCGCTGTAATGATTTGTTGGTTGCTTCGTTGCTTTAGAATTTTAAGTTGTGATTGGCTGAACATTCAAATTTGAAGTATGAGGGTAATAATCATCAATACCTACTTCCTCGACTCCCTTTACTGTTACCAACGACAACAGCCCCATCAACTTTTCTTCCACTGGTGTTAAGCTTTTCTTATCCCCTTCACCACCCCCAGTTGCAAGCTGCATTTTATGGAATTCCCTCGCTTTTTTACGCATGTGGCATTTCCAATCGATACGACAAAGAAGAATTATTGAATAAAAGAAATCTAGCAGTTCGAGCTCTTTCTGCTTCTTTAGGATTATGCAGTTTTTCTACGATGTCACTTGCACCAACAGTTGATGGGTCATCAACCTCGGGGTAATAAAATTTTCTTCCTTTTCGTCTTAAAAATGCAACTTCAAAATCTGACCCTGACGCGGCTTTGACTTCTGCTACATAATGAACTAGGGAGTTTCAAAGTTCCGTACCAAGGGAGGTCCAGGCAATACTTCTTCGTCCGACGTTTTGGTGCATGCGATATCTGACCCCTCTGATTCGTCATGAAGGGAGATTGTTTCCTCTTCTTCGTCCAAAGAAAGAATATGAGGTATTGGTTATAATTTAAAAATTCGTTACTTCGCCCTTGGAACACTAGGAAAGATCAACTTACCTTGAGAAGAAGGTGTAGGTTGGGATTTAGGTCGCTTCTAACGGGCCACTTTGGTCTTCGAGATAAGGCAACGCTTCCTCTTTTCCGCCTTTTCGTCGATATTTGTTCGCTAGGTTAAAATTTGAGCACTTAGCTTTCGACGGGACATCGATGAGCCAGCTACAGGCACGGTCGAAAGTTCTTGCAGAAGTTTTGTTGGTGTAGGCATTGGAGCTGCGGTGGATGTATTGATTTCTGTAGTTGTTGGGGTCATACGACCAGATGGGCCGGCTCGCTGATTCTCTTTGGGCTCACCACTACACGTGTGGGCATAATCAGGTATTGCAGATGGTTGGAATGGAAAGATACCGCATGCTCTAAATCCATAGGATCCCGTAGAGATTACCGCTGCCTGCGCCCATACTTTTTGCAATAGCAGCCCGAAGTGACGCCGTTCAATTTTCTTCCCCGGGTTGGCAACCCCCCACTCTATGGCCGCTTTCCTGTAGTATGCTTTCAATGGCTCAAAAAAAGAGCCTAGAGGCTGCAAGTAGTGGGTACTGTGGCTCGGCAAACAAAAAATGGACATCATTTTCCAGAGCTTTTTCGAGAATTTCAGGTGAGTTTACATGGGAGCTATGACCATCCATTATAAGTAGACATGGACCGGTTGATTTTCGGGATATAAAATGGTTTTCAAGCCAGTTGAGAAACAGTGACTCGCTTATGTAGGCCGACTCCCTTCGCATTTCTAGTACAGCTCCCGAGGGCATATTCTCTACCCACACTTGCTGCTTGTTTACCCCTTTATAAAAATTACGAATGGAGCTAAGAACGTCCCTTCAGCATTACAGCATGCTACCACTATTACTGTTTCTCCTCTTTCTGCTGACTGACGAACTTGAACCGCCTTGCTACCCGTGTTAATAGTAAGCAATGCTAGTATACAGGGTGTTTCATAACGTACGGAGGAGACTGAAAGGGTAGCTAGAGGGAACCAAAATAAAGTTATTTTCTTAATATACTTTTGACCAAACCCAATAACAAAAAAGTTACAGTGGTTTAAAAGTCTTAAAAAAAGTTTGCCATTAAATGGTAATTCAACTTTGCATTTTGGGTAGGTAGCAATTTTTTTTTATCGGTGTATAGAGGGGTCAGTGGTCAGTCTAAATCAGAGTTTTCGGGGTGGTAACCCCTTCCCATTCGGCCGCCATCTTAAAAAATTGATCTGAATTAACCTGAATACCACTGAATACAATAAATTAGTATGAATACAAAAGAATACTGAAGAATACACTTCAATATAGAAAAAATAAACGAAAACAAGGTACTGTACATTGTATGCGTAATCCATACATATACACATAATACAGTAAACTTCTTTAATTCCAATTAGCAAAATCCTAAGAGAAAAATTTGAGTTATAGAATTATTACCTAACATAAAAAAACCTTATCAGAGTTGCTACTGTCAATCAAAAAATTAAAGTTGAAGACAATTAGAGAAGTTTGCTGTTGTGCAATTGATTGGTATGTTTTTTGGTTGCGTTGATCTCTGCAAAACAAAACAAAAATTAATTGCAAAATTTCACCTTTTTTAACAAGCTGATTTATTGTAGTAAACTGATACATTATTATCGATACGTGGTGCGGTGTACCCTTTTATTAGTGGTTTTAAAAAAATATTTATAAATTTTCAGAATGAAACAAAACTTTTTATAATACAGTTAAAATTAATTTATGCTTACTTTCGGTTTCAGCGTGTTTTGGCCTGTTGTAGCCAGCAACACATTATGCCCCGAATCTGGTCTTCAGTAGCATCTTCAAATTGTTTGCGTGCAGCCACTGTAAAATTATTAAACAGAGAATTGAAAGCAGCAGATCAACAATAACATTCATTGTCAGATAACTATTAGTTTGTTTAGTGAACAGTTAGAATTTTAAAGAGAAACTTACCATGGATAGCATGACAAATCTTCTTACTACAGAAGGCAATCTTTGAGGCATCGTTAACCTTTTTGCCGGAATAAGAAAATTGTTCGGCAAGTTCATTTAACAGGACTCGACGCATTATGCTGCCAATGACACTGCGTAAATCCTTTCCACCATTGCTGGCCAAAATATTGATCTATAAAAAAGTGTAAAATAGAAATACCTGTGTTACAAACAAAACCAAGAATAAAAACACATTGTATAATAATTATTGATGTAATAACCTACAAATCGATTTCGAAAATTTTCATTGTTTGTTGTTGTTGACTCGAAGTTGTCACAGTCCTTCATATTTTTAAGGGGCAGCATACCCAACGATGCATATTCTTGATCGGTGTTTTCACGATTCTCATCTGTGGCTCCAATCAACCGCTGTTTATTTAAAATTTGGTCGACCTTTGCATTTACTTCTTCTATTTGTTCGGCCATTGGTGCCACTGTAGCCTGAATTTGGGCTAACAGCATTCGATCGCCTTCTGTTAACAGAGCAAAGGGTATTATTTACATTATGTATTTAAGTTAAAGTGTTGTAAATACCTGACATTGATGAAATACAGCTTCTAGAAGAAGACGACGTAGAAGCTACTGGGCTCCTTGGTCTTGCATGTTGAAATGAGGACAGTGGTATAGAGGAATTGCTTGTACTAGGAGAGAGATGGGTTGTTTGGGAAGTAAAAGAAAAAGGAGAAAAGGATGGTTTAGATACCGAAGGAAAAGTTGGATACTCTGGAATAGTAGGTTTTTTACTCGTAGCATTTTTATTTCTTTTTATAGGATTAGGCTCATAATCATCGTCTCTGTCTCTGTCTCTATATATTTTGTTTTTTGTCTCCGCCGCCTGTTTTCTGGCTCATCCTCGTCTGTATCCAAATTGGACGTAAATTCATCTCTTTTTATGTTTGAACGAGCTTGAGCATATGTATCTGTAATCAAAGTAAATGATTTATGAGTGTCTACAATATATCAATTAAAGAGACGCTGCTTTTAAAATCTCCAAATATAGTACTATTTATCAAAAAAACCAAGGTATAAACAACATGAAAACCACAGCAAAACTTACTTTTAAAAAATGAGATAATGTAACTTAACATAACGTATGTATGTATTGTCTGTAACCTCTTTACCTTGCGGTGTCGAGGGTGATGAGGTTGTTTGAGGTTTATAAGGTGAAATGTACACTAAACTATTTTATTAATTTATTTACCATATTTATGTAGTATTTTAATTGGGCAGGTAATCCAATTTTCTTCAGGAATAGCTGAAGATCGAATTAATTTCTCCCGCATTTCATTAGATCGTACAGCTGGGAACAGCAACTGTTCTTCACCTGACGAAAGCCAGTTGAGTGGAATAATTCCTAATGCGTCGTTTTCATCAGTGTATTTAACGATGGTAAATTGCTTTGCCATGATTCCAAGTCTATATTGTATATAAAATTATAAATAATGTTGAAACCACAATTTCAATATGTGTACTGTTAATTTATACATGCAAATTTATTAACACTAATTACTTATATGTAATACACGCAGTAACTTAAAAATTGGCCGATGGAAATTTTAGATATGACTTCAAAAGACTATAAAGCTGCAATAATAATCAGTTTTTTAAGAATCTGAAGAAACTTTTCAAACTGAAAGGCACTGCAGGAATCCAAACTTCCAAATATCGTAACATCGTCAGCAATATCTGACAGGCCATGAAAATTGTGTGTTAGATACTGCTGCCCATACAAGTTCTTGAAAGTATTTAAGAAATGTATTAACAACTTCTTACCATATTGGTGATACTGTGTACAAAATTGTGGGCTTAGAAGAATAGTCATAGATATATTTAAGCTCAGAAAGTTGTTATACTTGGACCCATAATCATCTTTTAAGTCATCATATAATATAACTGGCCCAGTATACAACAAAAACTGTCTGAATTCAGTCGCTTTCCATCTCTGAATCTAGTAGTGGCTTTCTAGAAAATTTCAGCGGTATGTGCGGAACAAGGGTTAATAAGTGGGATGAAATTGAATTTATTAATTGGGATGGTAATTTTAATGGTACAGCGGCACATGTCCAAATATACAACACTGTGCGCATTACTCCGAAACACACTAAATGCATATAATCAAGAGGAAAAGAATCTATAAACTGTACACGTGGGATTTCCTTTAAAATAGTTCCAGTCACATGAAATTCAGAATCTTCCTAGCGAAGAAAACCTTCGTGAGTTCTCTTAATTCCATCATACCTTGGAAGTGTCATCCTATTATTAATAAAACTTCCTTCTTGTTTACATTTGGTGAATGATGAATAACCTGTATGACAACAGGTGCATGGCAACAAAATCCTTTTATTGCTATTTTAATAGCTCTTCCTTTCAATATAATTCCATCATTAACTGTTTCCACAGATTCTTTCACGAAGTCTTGAAGAAAGTCTTTGCGGTCTAACGGTTTTTTTTTGTCCAAAGTATACGTCAATTGGAAAGACGATAGATTTAATGGAGGGTACATTGCAAACGGATGCTAGAATTGGCCACAGCTCGCCAGAGCTACTTTGAATAGTGGAAGGCCGTCAATTCCTAGTAATAGTTGAACAGATGTCAGTACTTGCATCATGCAAAATATTTTGCAAGCTCGCCTTTAGAGCAATGTCACAATAAGAACCTGGAGCTACAGATCTAATGGAAAGATCAGTTGGTGTTTTTAATAATGTTCGGGCATCCGAAGGCAAATTAAAACATTTATGTGTCTTTAATATACAACGAAGTGCCGATAAAGCAACGTGTGTTACATGAAACCGCACTGCCCAATTTTTTAAACTTTCTTGCAGGTTTTCATTATCTGCAAAGTTAGGTGACTGATCATCAGATTCATCTGAAGATGAGAAGTAATTCAAAGTTTCTGGGAAATATGATTCTTGTATTAGCGTTTGTTCCTGATTCTCCTCTTGAATGTTATTAAGCTGCATTACTTCACGCACAGGAAACGTTTCACTACTATCTTCCCTGTCCGTAGAACCACTACCACTATCATTCTCGGAAGAAATTCTAACATGGTCAACTCTATTTTGCAATTGAAGAGATTCTTTTTGACTTCCCGTGTCGTGTCAGATTAAGGACCGGTGATACCCGTCAGAAATCTCTAATATCCGATACTTTTAGATATAGGCAACACACACATCATTTTCTATTTTCAATAATTTTTACGTAGCTAAAGGTACGTAGCATCAAAATCAATACGGGTCCGGGTTTATCAGCAGGACCTCTCATTACTCACCTTTTCTTACTACCTCCCATACAAAATTTAGTCATCGGCAGTGTTGGGTAAGAACCTTTAATTCAGGATCTAGATCCAGATCCAGATCAAATTAGAATTCGTGATCTAGGTCCAGATCCAAGATCACCTTATACAGACGGATCTAGATCAAGATCTAAGATTTCAAAAAAGGATCTAGATCCTTTTTATACAGGGTGTCTCTAGAAGGTCTGTACAAAACGCTAGCACAAATTCCCGATGCTAACATATGAGGATCTAGCCCAATTTACCTTAGTCCAAAAGTTGATAGTTTCCGAAATACAGGGTGCCAAAGTTATTATTTTTTAAAACTTTTTTGTAAATATTTTTCTTAATAATAGCATGATTTGCACGAAATTTGGTACTTCGGAGTTTTTTGGGATGAGAAATCGAGATCTGATCACAGTTTCGATGCACATTGCAGAGGGCGCCACCAGCAGCACTTCGCCTACATCTAAAGCTTTATAACTTTTTTATGCCTCGGTGCATTAAATTTCGGGTTAAAAATTCTTATTCCTTGGCATCTTTTGTCCAAAAAAGGTATACCTAGCAGGTGTCGCTTCGAGCAGCCGTTTCTGAGATAATCGAATTTAAATGTTTTATTGCGTACTGAAACTCGTCGTAGCCCCCCTTCACACTTTATCCAGGTTTAGGACTGGTCCAAGAAATTTGGAGCGTGTTTAAGGGCCAACAGGCCAGCAACAATAAAAATATAAATAGCAACGAGCTAACAATGATAAGAATGTAAGAATGAACTGGCAATGTACAATAGGAATAAAGTCTAAGTAAATTTTCAAAATGACCTCCGTTTTCATGCACACAAAGATTAATTATACGGAGAAAGTTGAACTGCACCCTTTCCATCATCTCTGTATCTAGCCTGGATAAAGTGTGAAGGGGGGCTACGACGAGTTTCAACTAAAACATTTAAATTCGATTATCTCAGAAACGGCTGCTCGAAGCGACACCTGCTAGGTATACCTTTTTTGGACAAAAGATGCCAAGGAATAAGAATTTTTAACCAGAAATTTAATGCACCGAGGCATAAAAAAGTTATGAAGCTTTAGATGTAGGCGAAGTGCTGCTGGTGGCGTCCTCTGCAATGTGCATCGAAACTGTGATCAGATCTCGATTTCTCATCCTAAAAAACTCCTAAGTACCAAATTTCGTGCAAATCATGCTATTATTAAGAAAAATATTTACAAAAAAGTTTTAAAAAATAATAACTTTGGCACCCTGTATTTCGGAAACTATCAACTTTTGGACTAAGGTATATTGGGCTAGATCCTCATATTTAAGCCTCGGGAATTTGTGCTAGAGTTTTGTACAGACCTTTTAGAGACACCCTGTATATCCGTGTTATATTTTTTCTAAATTGATCTGTGGAAAGTTTGAAGGGTTGATTTCAAAAGTGATTAAACTTAAGCTTTAAATTCGATGAACTATTATGATATAATTAAAAATTTAGTAAAACAAACTCTCTTAAAAGTTATCAGTTTATTATTACAGTAATTCCTACATTTACAATGACACTTAGTGTACATACAAATAGATTATTATAAATTATAATAAAATTTTGAACACTAAAATTAGCTGAAAAATGCAAAAAAACTAATCTCTAAACTCCATCGTTCATTAAATGAGAATCTAATTTAGCCCATTTGCTGTAATTAGCACTTTTGAATTTTTTGTGTGCAGGCATTTTAATTCAGTGTTTTAGATGACCCTAAGTGGTTTATTGCTGCTTTTGTTACAAATTCCGAGATTTTTTTAAATTAATCCCTGCCAGTCACAAACTTGTTCATTTTTCTAGAACTTTCTTATTCAAACAAATGTAAGTTTTTGTCTCATTGTACCATTCCCAGAAGGATTAAGGTTTAAAGCCTATGTCAGCAGATAACAAGGGAACCTTTCAAATTTATATTGTATTTGCCTGCTGTTGAGAATTGAGATTTAAAATTAAAAACTACAGTTTCTTTATCGTAGCCAAATTTTTAAAATGGAAAATTTTTAAACGTCATAATTCACAGAAACTTAAAACTGTGATCTAGATCAAGATGCAAGATCTCTGGTTAACAAGTGATCTAGATATCGGATCTAGATCCTACCCAACACTGGTCATCAGGTTAGCTAATACTGACCCAAGTTATATTTTAAAGATAACGTTTACATTTGCTTAAGTTTGTTCGAAGTGGTGTCACGGTCACGGAAGAGAGCGGTTGTGCGAAGTGCGACGTGAGTTATCACCAGTACAAACGCTTGACCTCTAAACCGTAGCAGATAGGACGATTGTTAAGTATTAAATATTAATGTATAAATCAAATACGTTTGTAAAATCTGCTTAGCAGGAAATGCAAAATAACAATCCGAATATGTATTATTCGCAACAACCATTTCTATATAATCAGCAACAGCCAACATACGGAACTCAACATATAGTTCCTAACACCGCATTTACACCGTTTACACAAAATACCAACTACATGCCCGCATCACAAAATCAAAATTATGTGGCAGCTCCTTCTAACTACCAATACGTACCCACATTTGTACCAGTTCCTAATCAAAGTCAAACTTTAAATCCTCAAGTAACTGAAATCAGCGAGCCAATAAACATAGACGAAAGTGAGGAAGAAGATACAGAAAACCCGAACAAATGGCAACAAGCCAAAAAACGCAAACGATTAACTCAACTTCATACAAATCAAGAAAAACAGAACCTTCTAACCAATAATAATAGGTTTAACCTATTAGCTAACGAAAACTCTAATAATGAAACACCAAGTACAAGCAACATCGAGCAAAAAATAACCAAACCTCCCCCCATCTTCATATACGACGTCACTGAATACAAAGGAATGATCGACAACTTCACCAAGATACTGGAGCGAGAACAATATAACACTAAAGCATTAGCTAATAATACAATTAAAGTTTATACCCATACCCCCGATTCCTACAGAAAGTTAGTCACACATCTTAAAACTGAAAATATCGTCCATCATACCTACCAGTTAAAAGACGATAGAGCTCATCGAATCGTTATAAGAAATCTACACCATACTGTGGATATTGAAGAATTAAAGAAGGAATTAGCTACTCTAGGCCATAAAGTGCGCAACATTATCAACATTAGACATAGAGCCACAAAAGCACCCTTACCTATGTTCTTTGTTGACTTGGATCCTGCTGCGAATAATAAAAAAATATATGAATTAAAACACTTACAAAACCATCTCATAACTATAGAACCTCCACGAAAGAAAAATACAATCATTCAATGTATGCGATGCCAAGCGTACGGACACAGCAAAAGCTATTGCGCGAGGCCCTACTTGTGTGTTAAATGTGGAGACAATCACAATACTTTAGACTGCAAGAAGATAAAAAACACCCCTGCCAAATGCGCGTTATGCCAGGGCCCACATCTAGCCAATTATAAAGGCTGTCAGGTGTATCAACAATTACAAATTAATAAACGAAAACCCGTAGCTACCCAAAGAACTCAAATTATGAATGTATCAAATACTATCCCACCAGTTACTGAAACAAGAGTTCCAAATACTTACACAGCAAACCCAAATAGCAGAAGCTATGCAAATGTTGTAACAGGTCAAACGCAAGTGAACAACAATAACGACATCACTCTATCCCAATTTCTAACCAAATTTGAAACAATGTTTACACAACTTATGAACCAGAATAGTATGATGTTAAATCTACTCAACGCGCTAATTAACAAATCCCAATAATGGACGCCCTTCGAATAGCAAGTTGGAACGCCAATGGGCTTGCCCAACGTCGCCTTGAAGTGGAGTTATTCCTCCATGAGCAGAAGATTGACATATTGTTGATTTCCGAAACTCACTTCACAGACAGCAGCTACTTTAACATATAAAAATACAAAACATACTATACAAATCATCCCGATGGCACAGCCCACGCCGGCTCTGCAATAATCATTAGCGACAAAGTGCACCATCATGAATTGGAGCAGTTCAAAACAACTCATATTCAAGCTACAATAATTAACATCAAGACTAGCATCGGATCTATTGTGGTAGCAGCACTTTACTGTCCACCCAGACACTCTATTAAGCAAAACCAGTATGAAACATTTTTTAGAAAATTAGGCAACCGATTTATAGCCGGCGGGGATTTTAATGCTAAACATCCAGTATGGGGTTCCAGACTAACTACTCCAAAAGGAAGGGAACTGTACAAAACAATGTTAGCAAATAACTTAAATCAACTATCCACAGGTGAGCCTACTTACTGGCCATCAGATATCAATAAAATACCTGATGCTGTAGACTTCTTTGTCACCAAGGGTTTGTCATCAAACTACTGCAAAGTGGATTCCTGCTTCGACCTCCTCTCGGACCACTCAACCATAATAACCACAATTAGCGCTTCTATTATCACCAAACTAAGAAAACCTTCACTCTATAACGGTCGTACAAACTGGGATATGTTCAGAGAGTACTTAATAGATAATACAATAATTAAAGTCTCGTTAAAAACTGAAAACGAAATTGACACTGCAGTTGAAAATCTCACTCGTAACTTACAATATGCATCCTGGTACTCAACTCCATACAATCCCGAAAAAGAAAATGATATTATTGATAATTACCCGCTTGTAATCAGAACAAAAATCTCTGAAAAAAGAAGGGCCAGGAAAATCTGGCAACAAACCAGGCATCCCATAGATAAAAATAGATTAAATAGGCTAACTAGAGAACTGAAAAACTTACTAAAAGATTGGAAAAATGAAACGTCCAACGAATATGTAAGTAATCTATCGCCGTCTCCACACAATGACTATGCCTTGTGGAGAGCAACGAAAAAGCTAAAAAGCCCCAAAAAACCAATCCCCCCAATTCGGAAAGCCGATGGCACGTGGGCAAGAACAGAAGAAGAGAAAGCGGAGCTCTTTGCTGCACACTTCTCTAATATTTTCCAGCCACATCCTCCAACAGTAACACCTCAAGAAGAAAATGAAGTATTGGAATATTTAAATGTTCCATTGCAATTAAGTCCACCACTGCAACACTTTACGCCTAACGAGATAAACACGGAAATTAAAAATCTCAATGATAAAAAGGCACCGGGTTATGACCTCATCACAGCGAAACTGTTGAAAGAGGTGCCTAAAAAGGCATTAATGGCAATTACACAAATATTTAATGCAGTAATCAGACTACAGTACTTCCCAATACAGTGGAAATTTGGCCAAATAATCTTAATACACAAACCAGGAAAACCCCCACAAGAAGTTACCTCATATAGACCGATAACATTGCTCCCAATATTATCAAAACTGCTAGAAAAGCTCATAATGAAAAGACTAATGCCTGTAGTAGATGAGCAAGACATTATCCCTCAACATCAATTTGGGTTTAGACGCAAATATTCCACATTGGAACAAATCCACAGGGTAGTGAATGTGATTGAAAAGGACCTTGAAGAACACAGATACTGTGTGGCCGTGTTCTTAGACGTAAGCCAGGCTTTTGACCGAGTCTGGTACCCTGGCCTACTATTCAAAATAAAGCGCCTATTACCCCACCAATATTACCTACTTATAAAATCATACTTAACTGATAGGTATTACCAGGTTAAATATGGAGACAGTCATTCTACCCTATATCCAATCAGCGCGGGGGTTCCCCAGGGAAGCGTCTTGGGACCCACTTTATATCAAATATTTACAGCAGACTTACCATGCAACGAGGATGTAGTTACAGCTACATTCGCAGACGACACTGCTATACTAGCTTCGCACACAGATCCCACACAAGCAGCGACAAATCTACAACGATCACTTAATAACATGCAAAAGTGGTTACACAAGTGGCGCATAAGGATCAACGAGAGCAAATCAACAGCAATAACATTCACCACAAAGCGCGGTACTTCTCCACCAATCACACTAAATGGCATACAAATCCCAGAAAAACAAGAAGCTAAGTATCTCGGCATGCATTTAGACAAGAGACTCACATGGAAAACACACCTCACAAAAAAGAGGAAAGAGCTGGACATCAGGCTGAAAAACATGTATTGGCTCCTGGGCAGAAAATCCAAGCTATCGCTTAACAACAAGGTGTTAGTGTACAAAGTAGTGTTAATACCAGTGTGGACCTACGGTATACAATTCTGGGGGTGCGCGAAAACATCTAATATTGAAATTATACAAAGATTTCAAAGCAAGACCTTACGTAGTTTAACAAATGCAGAATGGTACGTCAACAATAAAACACTGCATGAAGACCTCAAGATCCCATGGGTAAGAGACGAAATCAGAAGATATGCCACCAACTATGCAAAGAGACTACAGGATCATCCTAGTGTGCTAGTGACAAATCTTCTCGAAGACGGAAACAACACTCGACGCCTAAATAGACAAAAAACATTCGACCTTACTATTTAGTGAGTAGTATAAATATACGGGGGGCCGCCACTGGGCGACATCCCCTCTCATGTTATTTAGCAGTATATATCATCACTTTTTCTTGTTAGTCTTAGGACTAGTTGTAAATATAGCAGTCATTAAAAAAAAAAAAAAAAAAAAAAAAAAAAGTTTGTTCGAAGTAAAATTGGATTTATGCAACAGCAAGAAACATATATATATATATATTTGCGGATTTTTACATCATTACTGACGTCTTCCGCATCCCAATCTCCATGCTTTCCTATCTTCCCAGCCATTTTCAATTAAATTTCTCTTTTCCATGGCAACTTTCACGCCACTTTCCCATGTTTGTTTTGGTCGGCCACGTCTTCTTCTTCGGAGCGGGACCCATTCCCATAATTTCCTGGGCCATCTTTCTTCTCCCATACGCTTCATGTGGCCGTACCACAGTAACCTTTTCGCTTCTATGGTGGTTACAATATCTATATCCACTTCTGCTCTTCTTCTTATTTCCTCGTTGTTAATTCTGTCCAACTTGGTTAATCCACAGCTTCGGCGCCAGTAGTCCATTTCCATTGCCTTCAGTTTTTGTTCTTGTCTTTTTGTAATACTCCATGTCTCTGCCCCATATGTGCTTACACTTTCTACAATGGCTTTGTATATAACTCGTTTAGTATGCTTACTTAATTTTTTGTTCCATATTATTGGATGTAGTTGGCGTATGGCTTTCTTTCCTTGCGCTACTCTGCTTTTGATTTCGAGCTCGCTGTCTCCCTTTTCACTTACCACTGTCAGAAACAATTTCGTTTAAAAATATATTTTTATTCATTAAAAAGTAACATAAATACTATAATTATACAGGGTGTAACACAACTAAAAAAAAAAAAAATAATCATACATGCACCCCCAAATAAGAAGACGATTTGTTAAAAAAAAATTAATAAAAGTCCAACACAAAACGAGATAAAAGTTGTTAAAGTTACAAATTAATTAAAATGACAAAAATGGTAATTTATTGAACACTGCATAAAACAACTGCCAAAAACAAAATAAGTACAATGTAGTAATCTGTCAGCTTGTGTGCGAATTGTTAGTAGTAAAGTGATAGTTATTTTTTCAATAAAAATGGCACATGTGTTGTGTACTGTAGCGAGTGATGGACATTGTATTAGCGTACAAATTTTATCTCGTTTTGTGTTGGACTTTTATTAGTTTTTTTTTTCACAAATCGACTTCTTATTTAGAGGTGCATGTATGGTTAAAAATTTTGGGATAAGTTGTGTTACACCCTGTATAATACATACATAAATGTGGAAATGAAAAATTCTACTTCTTCGTTTTACTTTTTCGTGCGTTTATAATAGAAATTGAATCTCGCGCTTTCATACCTCTAGGAATTCTAGGGTCAGCTAATTCGGGTGGAAGACAGTTTATATAAAAGTCTGATAACTTTGGTATCATTTTATTTTTTCAGAACTCTTTATTCCTCAATACTCGGATGATCTGGAAATCAACTTCGATGTACACAGCTAAATCACAGTATTTTCTTTCTAAAATATTAAGTTGGCCTTGTATTTGAAAGTAATACACATGAATTGTCTTTAGGCATAATTGGCCATTTTCCATTTTAATACATAATTTATGATTGTCTTCTACTTCTGCATTAATTTGTTTATCTCGAATTGAGTACAAGCACTTGACTTCTACCAGCCTATTTTGATCAACTAGTCCATCAGGTGATGCACCTAAATATGGAAAATCATTCGAAACAAACAAACCACACGATACAACTTTTGCATTAGTTTTTTCTTCGTATAACTGTATAGCATTTTTTTCATTAATGCGACCATAGACCATTGCGCGAGATGTTAAATGCCGTGAACTATATAATAATGTTTTCACCAGTGCATGGGAAGGTGTAATAGGTCGCCGTAAACAAATTCGACCAAAACTTGATGCCGCAAGTCGATTTCGTCGAGCCTCATGCCACTTTACGTTCTCGTGTTGTCCTAATGTAAGTTTTTCAATTGTACTAGCATCTTCACTTTTCAAGTAATCTAAAATTTTTAATTTTTCAGATTCTAGTATGTCTTCCGTAACATCTGGTATGTCTGCTTCAGGGCCATAGTCTTTAGTGTCATTATCCTTTGTTACCTTCCTCACATATGTTTTCTTTTGTACAGAGCGCACTTTTTTTGTCTTAAACGGCAGAAACGATCAAACTATGGATTTTTTAATAAACAGTGCGTATGCCAAGATGGCCCTGAATTAAAAGATAAAGCAGCTCCATAACACCGCCGTTGGAAAGATCCTCGCTGAATGTAATTAACTCGTTTTCCGCCTGAAAATTTTGCAACCAGTGACATGAACCGTTCTGCATAATTTGTTATAACACTTTTAGTTAAACGGTTTGCCTTTCTTACAACAAAATCTACAATGTTGTGTATTTCTTCCAATACTGGGCTGGTACTTAAAAGGGGACTGAAATTTTCCTCGTCGCTAGTTTTTCTTGGGCATTTCTCGCTACAGCTTGAGTGGTCTCCAAACACGTGATGGGGTATATTTTTTAATTCGTTGCATAGTTCATTTGTAGAAGATTGTTCAGATTTAGATATAGCCGATCGTACTGCTACACTAAGCCTTGGTAACTTTGATTTAATAACACCGCGCACTGATGTTGCATATTTTGTATTTGCTACAAGTTTGTACAAATGAGATGTAAACGCTCGAGTTACATGATTAGCACATTCCAGTTTCAGAACGTATCTACCATAGCTAACGTTTTCTAAAATCCTGGTGTACACACTAGAATCACCGTCACCAATTACATATTTATATCGAAGATTGTACTGCTTTTCACTTTCATTGAAACCTTGAACAATTATATCTTGCTCCATGCTGCTGAAGGAGCCGCTATAATTTTTAAAGCAATGATGAGGTCGGGATTCCATTTTGTTGTTTTTAGCAGCAGTGCAGATACAGCAAAATTTATTTCTTATACCTATAAATAATAATTTTTTTGTCTGCAGACCTACAATACATGCTACTCCTGAAAGCGCCGAGTAACTATGTCCATACGAACGCTTCGCCCATCCTCCATCGACCACTACACTTATATAAGGTGTTCCATTTTCGACATCACCTTTTTCAATTGCAAGCTCTCGTTCTTCTTCTGCTGCTTTACACATTTGCAAATGAAGTTGTGACTCCCACACTTTGCCAACCTCTGTTTCTAATTTTCGGTAATACTTTGCGGACATCATTGGCAGGTGCATTATAGAAAATAATTCTTGAGACTGCGAATATCCAATACCAACGGATGTCGCTCCCCAAACTAATAAATTATTTACGGTACTTGTTGGGGGTTGCAGTGATATAACAATAGTCTTCTCGCAAGTACTACAATGGTAGAATAACGTTGACGAAATTCCTTTTCTGGTCTCCTTCATGAAATTCATTTTTCCCATAGTACATTTGTTGTCATGAAAAATATTATATTAATTATCGGTCTAGCCATTAAATAGTTACTTACAAAAGATGTCTTATGCCCATATGGAGTGACATGCCAAATATCGTCCAAATCAATCCAAGCCGTTTGTTGTTATAAGAAATATTAATTTTTTTTTCAAAGAACTTTGAAGCAGAGTACTGGCTTAACGAAACGAAGTTGGATACATTTTAGAGACACCCTGTATAGAGGTCTGAAACGTTTAATACCACATTTCTTGTTAGAAAAAAATTAACAAGCGTCGGAATCGTTAACCCGTAACCACAGACGTGCAAACAATGTCACGCCGCCACAGACGTGTGGTCATAAAGACCCCTATTTTAAAAAATGCAAAATAACGTCAAAAATCAAAATTTTTGCAACTGTGACAATATAATTATATTATTTGAGCACTAAATGTTTAGTGTCTACACGTTTTAACAGATTTATACTAAAACAATGTGTACTTACAAGCAAATTTATTTGGAATGCATTTTTTACATCATTTTTGACATAGTATCACCTTATGGAACGCACACAGAAAAATAAAAAAAAATATCCTGATGTTGTACCATAATAGGTAAATATAAACCCAAATAAACATAAAAAACAGGTAATACTATAAAAACAACTTACAATATAAAAAACTGCCACTGTTTTTTTTGCCATGTTTCTCAATCAGCACAATCTATACATACTCTCTTTGTGCATTCCATGCAAATGGGAATTTTACACATAATGCAAGAATTAGATGTCTTTCTTCTTTTACTCGCAGGGCATCTTCTACATGCTTTTCTGACTTCAAATTTTTCTTCTTCACCAACATTATTGTCTTCTTTTATTTGCAGCACTCTCCTAATACACATCCTGACTTCACGTGTAATGCGAAGATTCTGTAATCTGCGTTCCATTTCAGGTTTAACCAATTGCATTGCTAATTGTTTAACAAAATCATACCTGGTCAGCTTCGGATTATCTCTGTATGACTGATGAAGTAAATAGGAATTTACAGAAGAAATGTCCACCATTCTGAAAAATATAGCCATAGGCCATCGCCTTGTCCTTCGACCTGATGAATAAATACTACATTTTTCATCAAGACTATCCACACCTCCTTTTGTATTATTATAATAGGAGATTATTTCTGGTTTACCATCTTCAGTGCCCTCTTGGTGGTGAACAGAAGAAACTAGTATGACAGCTTTATTTTTCTTCGTCACATAAGATATCATTGTTATGTTATTCGTATATCCATATAAAGATGAGCCTACATCCCTTGTTCGTTTTGGAAGGAACTCTGGTGGAATCTCCCTCTTGTTTTTCTTCAGAGTTCCTACATAAGTGAGTTTTACTTCCTTCAGTGCATCTATCAGCTCTATGGAAGAAAACCAATTATCGGCCGTTATATTTCGATTTGTGCCATTAATTGGTTTCGCGAGCCTAAGTACAGCTTGGGTTGGCTTAGAGTACTTCTTCAGGTTGTCGGGTAAATCATATCCATCCGAATCTTTGCCACTATAAATATAGGCGTTTAGTAGATATCCACTTCTTGCATCCGTTAGAGCCATTATTTTTAATCCATACTTGCAGGGTTTTTGGGGCATGTACATTTTGAATTTTGAACGGCCTCTAAATGAAACCATCATTTCGTCTACACATGCACAAAAACCTATTGTGTAAACATTCTGACAATTACGAATAAATGCATTAAAAATTTCTGAAATTGGGGCAAGAATATCCTGCTTTCTACGTTCAACTCTGGTTTCGGGATCGTCAAATCTTAGAGCTAAAAGAATGACTGCAAATCGGTTGGCATTTGTAACGCACCTGAATATGTCACGACCTGACCCATCAGTAGCGAATAGGGACCGTAAATCTTCATGATTAGACTTGAAGATTGAAGTGAACAATAGCAAGCCTATGAAAGACCTAAGCTCTAAGACATCCAAATCACGAAGATCACTTCTAGTTTCATTTTTATATTTTAATCTTATTCTAGCCATGCGTATATTTGTCCACCGAAGAATGACGCCAATTATCTCATCATCGAAGAGAGTATTCCACACATTTTCTGGATTTTCTTTGTAAACAGCACGATTTTTCAATCCTGGACATTTTATGACAATATTATGATTGAGGGTACGCGTGTTTTTCAAATATCGAGGTACCTTAGACCATTTGTAGCCATTTTTACCATGGCGATAATTTGTGCTAGGAGAGGGATCTGGTTCCTCAAGCTGTAATTTTTCATCTTCAGTTATATTATGCCCAAAATCTTCATCTGCTTCTATTTCAGACTCGGTGTCACGATCGCTTGGAGCATAATCAGCATCTGATTCTACGTCACTTTCGCCAGAACTAACCTCTTCTGACCATTTCAGCAATTTTTCCTCGTAATCTTTATCTCCGTACCTTACCCTCTTTGATGGTCCAGGCTGTTCGTCCTTACTCATTGTTACAACCTAGATAAAACACGCAAATCAATTTGATGCTAAAACTAGAATTATCACTTATATACAGACCTGACGTCTTTTTGACCCCTACGAATTTTTAACAGACAATAAAAAAATAACTAGTCACAAGAGAAACACACTGCTTTGGCAGACGACTTTATACTGAGGGCTAAAAAGGTACTTAAACGTACAGGCGTATATCTAACAGGGGTGGGGAGAAACCAGGAATTTACTACCTGGACGGAGTCAATTTGACCCCCCGTCTGTGGTTACGGGTTAATCGTGTTCAAAGCTGCACTTAAGATGTCGATTGTAACTGTAGCTGATTCATAATGAGAATCAGTAGGTAATAGCAATGGAGGAGTCATACAAGTCCAAGAATTTGAGGAAGAATAACCTCCTCTAATAGCCTGCATCATATTTAGAGACTGCATTCGTTCACTTGTCAGAATGCTTTGAAAATCCTGTTGAAGTTGTAAAGCTCGGTGCAGCGGTAACTGTCGCAATTGATTTGCTATATTTTTTCCAAATGTCTCAAATTCGTCCTCCATTCTGGCGCTCTTTGAAATATCCTCCAACTTGCCTAATGCTTCACTAAGTGCACTATTCTCAAAAACTTCATGTGCTTTTCCTTTTTTGGATCTTTCGTTGGAACCTTGTATTATGCTGGGAGTGATCGAAATTTCGGTTCTAGTTGCATTGACACAATGAGGTGGTGTCTCTGCTTGATGAGCCACTTCTTCGAGATTTGGGTTGGAGATATTTGACAACGCATCTTCGTCATCATTAACGTGTTGATTTTGAGACTGGCTGTGAATATCCTGAAAACAGGGACACTTAGAATAATCTTCCTTCAAACTATAATAGATAGAGTACTATTTATTTACCGTAAAACTTTGCGCTATTTTTGACTGAAATTTTTTAATAATACGACAAAATGGCTTTAAAGTAATACTAGTATTTTTTTTTTACTTATAGCTGTTGAGAAGGTATCTGAAATTGTTGTGATTACACTTTGAAGCCAATATATCAAGTCATTTAAAATAGTTATTTATCCAATTCAGTTACGAAATGTCAACATTTCGACATTGATTTTAGTTGTGAAAAGTGGTTCATTTTGTAACTAGTTACAAAATATGCTCCCATTTTATCACGATGACCCAACTCCTTTTTTAAGAAGATGTGGCATTTACATTTTGTTATCTGAATTGGATAAAATCTTGTATGAAGCAGTTGCAAAACATGTCTTTTTATCACATGGCGTGTTGTTCATCTCGGCTTCGCCTCGACGAACAATTTCACGCCTGGCGATAAAAAGTCCATCATTTTGCAACTCGTTGCATAAATAGCTATTGTACAACTAGTAATGAAAGCAATACTTTTTTTCATGAGTTTAATAAAAAAAAAAATCAAAATTTTCGCTTAGATTTTGGCACAGTAATACACGTTTTTAGATTAATGTTTTTTATTGCCTTAAATGATCAAATAATACACATAAAATAACATTAAACTCTTAACATTTTTAGAAAATAAATAGCATTCTACCTTACAAATAATTAGGAAACATTCTTGTCCAACATGACAGCTTAAAGATAGGTATAAAAGTCCTTCCGACCATAACTTGTCACATTCGGGGATAGCATACAAATTACGCTTCGACATTAGCTTGGGTGTATTTATTGCACCAATTATTTTGTTCCATTTATACCATATTTCTTCGCGCTTCGCGGACCATTTCCAGAATTTTAGGAATTTCACCATGGAGTTAATCAAAGCCCCATCTTTATCTAAAGATGTTATTACACCGGGATATATGTTTTCTTCATACAAAAATAAAACATATTCGCCAATAACTCTTTTAACATCTTTTAATGTGATTTTTGAAGTTTTTCGCTAATGGTTGCTCCCAAAGTGCCAGAGCTAAGTTTCTGGTCGAACGCAATTTCATCTTCGAATTCTTGTACTTCATCAATTTGGGGTTGATGCTTCACTTAGGTCAGTAAGACTAATTTCAGAGTGAGCGATGCTTTTTCCCGCTGGGATGGTTAGCTTAGTTTTCTTTCTACGAACTTTAAATTCTGTGGATTCCTGTCTTTTGCCTTGTAGATATTCAATGAATGAATTTTCAATGTGAGAAGAGTGTGGAGTATTAACATTATTATCGGCTTCCTCGTTAGTTCTTACGTTGTGTTGACGAATCGGATGTAATCGCTCCAACAGTGGTGTTACATCACAAGGAACGATTCCACATTTTTTAAATCCTGGTTTTAAAGTTTCAGCAGCATTTTCTTCCATTTTTTTAAATTAACGATTGTAGTAATGTCGGAAAATGCTGTTTTTCAAGAACGTTTGTTCTATTTCCAATGTGAGTCTCTTTGTATTGCGATAAAATTTCCCTCCATGCCTTTTTCATAGGTGCAAATAATGCAACATCTAGCGGTTGTGTTACATGCGTATTGTTGGGCAGCAAACAAACGAAATGTATATCATTTATTCTACACAAATCCAAGACTTCCTTATTTATATGTGAAGATAAATTGTCTCCTATGACGACTTTCTTACCAGGAATTTTTTGGCAATAAAAGTTTGATGAACCAGTCAGCGAATGTATGAGACTCGAACCATCCAGATGCAGTGTTCGCATATCGTGTACCTGGTGGACCATTTTTGGTCCAAGTATCCCACAAATGCTTGAACTTATATACGACGTATGGTATGGCAGTAGTTCACTAGCTGCATTTCCTACAATCATTAGGGAAATTCTGCTTTTTGATGAATTGTATATTCGTTCCGGATATTTAACACCACGTTTGGCCAAAATTTTCTTTTGTCCTGGATCATCGGTGAGATTGGTTTCATCATACGAGGGCGTTTAATTATATATCTGGCCTAGACCACTTCTGGTTCATCTGGAGGTTTGAAACTTCCCTCTACACTTTTCCCAGTGGTGGTCCAATGCTCTTATCCCTTTAAAAAAAATCAGAAGTTTGTTCTTCAAAAAACCGTCCTGCAGCATTACAAGCGTCCGTTTCGGAGGAAAACCACACCAAAACTTAATGGTTGAATACGACGGGCAATATTCCTTGTACACTTCCATCATTTCATCTTGGATGACTTTCGGTCCTTTACCTTGAAGAGTCAAAAACCGAATAGCTGTTCGCCATTCAAAGTTTTCCATTATTACAAATTCGTTAACACCCTTTTTCAACAATCTTTTTCTCAATGATTTTAAAGATTAGAAATTTGACATTTTACGCCGTAATTCATAATGAATTTATTCATTTGTAAAAACTAAATCAATTGTTTATCTGAACTGGAAGTGCTCAACACCCTCGTAATAAATTGAAAAAAGCGTGTGGTTGTACATCGGTCAGAGTTTGTTTTAAATTTTCTATGTATTCTCTCATATAATTTTCATTAAGTGCTGCTCTATTTCTTTTTATATTAGATGCTATCCTTGATGTGAGATCTTTATGACGATTTACGAACGATTTTACCCAATCTTTACCAGGAACGTTGTTCTGAAAGCGAGTTACTTTCCTCCCCTGACGATCTAAATAACTGACTACCTGTCTTAATTCTATCTCAGTAACCGGAAAACCAAAGTCGCTAAGTCTTTGAAGACAAGATACAAAACACCTTTCTTCTTCATGAGGAAATACAGCCGGGTATCCAGGTTTGTTCTTGTGTATCCCTTTCAATATATAAAAAATAGTTCGTCGAGGTATTTTGTAAATATCGGCAGCGAGTCTTGTGCTCATACCGGCTTTTATTGCATCTAGGCATGATTCTAAATCTTGCGATGTATAATCGGCATATTTGCGCGAACCCAATTTCCTTTTGTAAGATTGTGGCATTGTCTAAAAACAAAATATAAACAACTAGGTAGATATATTTTGCACAACATTAGAAAGTAAAGGAGTATACTTTGCACCATATGACTGGTGCAAAGTATCCCCATTTTCAGAGAAAAAGTGCACTTACAAACAAATAATTAATTTTCAGAAAATTCTTTTATTAAAAGCTTTATTTAAACTAGTATATGCATAAAGCAGTAATGCTATGTGCTTTTAAACATGTACACACCAGTATTTGTTAGTTGGGGGTTTCTTGGTAGTATGAATTTGCAGAGCTTCAAAACGTCGCACTTTTCAAGGTTAGCTTTTGCGCTCAATTTATGGAAGACTGATGCTTAAGAGGAGTGGTCTAATGTGTTTCTATGACATACTATAGTGTCAACTATTGGTAGAAATCGCAATGACCGCAATAGGGCTAAACACGGTACTAGATTGACCAAAAATGTACTTTTACAGCACTGGTGCAAAGTTACCCGATCGGGTGCAAAGTAACCCCGTTTTACGGTATTAATTATTATTAGTATTATTGCAGGTGCCCAATTCCGAAGAAGATTGGAAATCTGTTCAAAATAGATTTTATACTAGATGGAATTTTCCTTTTTGCTGTGGGGCACTCGATGGAAAGCATGTATTAATTCGCAACCCTCCACATGGTGCCTCTGAGTATTTAATTTTAAAGGACAATATAGCGTAGTATTATTTGCTGCAGTTGATGGGAACTACCGATTCATTTACGTAGACGTTGGGGCAAACGGTGGTAGAAATGATGCATACATTTTTAACCACTCGTCGTTGAATGAAGCACTTTCTGCAAATGCATTGAATCTGCCAGAGAATGCTGTTTTCGTAGCTGACGATGCCTTTCCACTACGCACAAATATTTTAAAACCGTATTCAAGAATAGGAAAATTATCAGAAAAACAAACAAATTTTAATTACCGTTTGTTCCGTGAAAGGCGTATTGTCGAAAAAGCGTTTGCAATAATGGTATCACGATTTTGAATATTTGAGAGACCAATATCTGTCTCTTTGGATAAAATAGACTCGTTTGTGCGAGGCGCATTTGCATTGCACAATTGGCTCTGTACTATTACAGCAAATTATTTCACTACAGACATTACTGATATTGAGAACCTGGATGAGGGTACGATTACGCCAGGATCGTGGAGATGTCAAGAAGGACCTAACAGCCCGACTCATCAATGGTGTCTAACTTGTTAGTCAGACTAACGGGAGTTGCACCCGTGCACCGTATTCACGAAACCTTTGCGCACTTTTTTAGGCCAAAAGTTAGGCCCGCCTTACGATCTGTGTAGAAAAGGGCGCAACTTGACAGTTGTACCAAGTTGTGTAGTTTAGACGAATTTAAAGAAAAGTACTTCGATAAACATTAGTTTTGGATGTTGCAAACAGTTTTTATGACATAAAAGTGTATTAAATAACATTGAACGTATATTTACTCCCGAATTTGTAGGTTATGTGGTGGTATTTCGGCTTTCCACTGTACAGCACATGTTTTTGCTAAGTAAAACTATTTTTACAGGCTTATATAACATAGCAAGTACAATTTACACATATTCCCTGCGTTAAAAATGTTCTGTTGGGTCTATAATTACTGAAACTACATATTTAAAACAAGAATTTTGTTTGCATTCACAAGAATTGTACCAGTTTTAGAAGAAAACATGAATAATGTTCTTATTCAGTAATACTAACAAGTAACCAACTCGTGATAGTAAATCTACAAATGGTGAAGGACTTTCGATAACAATTAAGCCAACTAGTGCCCGATGCATGTTTATTGAGGTACGTTAGTTAACATGTATTTACATTTTGGAATCACCATAATATTTATTGTAGATACTACCGATTGCTGAACACCTAATATTGGAATTATCTTAGACTGTTACTTCCGTGTTATAAACTGCATAATTTGAGGTAATATTAATACAAATCAGTCGTTACATAGTCGAATGCTGGAAGGTCTTCGCAGAAAGATACCCCTTAAGGAATTTCATATTTGTTAAATTATCACTAAATATGATCATATATTTTATTAAGTGTGTCTTATTCTAATCGTTAAGTACTAGGAAATTTTGTTGTTCAAACCTGATTTACGGAAGGACAAAGAGCATGTTACTACAAGGCTACAAGTAAAGAGCTTGTCATCAGCATCAAAAAAGATTAGGGGTTATGATCTGTCTACATGTTTCTGGAATGTCAGAATTATTGTCTCTTCCACTTTATGCAAGGATAAATCCTTTAGCTCAGATGGTCCATTCTTTATTTACTAGAATCTATGCTAGAATATTGTATAGTTTTATTCAGCAATCATTGACACGGTAATTTAAAGAAATAAAAGTTCATTAAATTTAAGATATTAATTTATTCTAATTAATGTACCAGTAAAAAGAATTTTACATTTTACTATTCGCTTTAATTCTGAATTTTATGCATTAATACAATGATTGTCATAAATTTTTAAATTTGATGAACTTTTATTTCCTTTAAGTTAATTTTATGTTGATGCAACTTACTTAATGCCTTTGAAAGTAAAATGCGAATAAAAAACATTTTCAATTTAGATAACATCTTTATTATTTATCTATTTTTATTAAATAGAATTAAATGTGGATTATAAAAATCTGGAAATATTTAAAATAATTATTAATTTTTTAAAAGGTTCTGATTTTCTCCACTAAATACTATTAATACATACAGGGAATTTTTCTTTTTAGTATACATATCCCCTATGTATACTGTTATAATAAACGCAAATAGGCAACCCACTATACACTATAAACGTCACGTCACGTGGTGCGTAAAGGTTATGTGTCATGTTTGTAAATAAAAAATAAATCAAAATTAGTGGAATATCAACATAATTTTAATTCAACGATTATTCTAAAACATAAAATATCAACAATACAAAACAGAAAGGAAAATAAAAACAACAACAGTTAAAGGCTAATTTTTTGACATTAACTTAATTTGATGATTTTTGCCACAGCATGCTAATTTATTAACGTTTATAGTGTATAGTGGGTTGCCTATTTGCGTTTATTATAAAAGTATACATAGGGTATATGTATACTAAAAAGAAAATTTCCCTGTATATTTACAAACATATACTTACGAAAAATAATTTTGTGGCGACTCATGCAAGCAGCCCGAATGCATACATCTAATATATTCAAGAAGGCTAAATTTAGTTTTTCAGTTTTTATAAATATAAAAATAGTTGGTTTTAAGTTCAATTGTCGTGGTATAAAGAAATAATCAATAATTATAATTAATCAAAGGTTTATATTTACACGACTTTGATGAATACACAAATTGAGAATGTTTTAAGTTCAGTATTTTGTGAACGTCAAACCAACTATTTTTATATTTATAAAAACTGAAAAACTAAATTTAGCCTTCTTGAATATATTAGATGTATGCATTCGGGTAGGCTGCTTGCATGAGTCGTCACAATTTATAAACGAAAAATATGTACCTCTAAAAAGTGTTTAGAGATTATTAAAAAGAGCGATCTAATTAATATTTATTTATTTATTTGTAAATTTGTTCTCAACGGAACTGCAGCTAAGCATTGAATTATTACATGTCGTTATTATTAATTTTAAGTTAAATATTGTCTCGATTTTAGTAAATTTTTGAATTACTGATGTGATTATTGTTAAATTTCCACAAAATAAGTGTCTAAACGATAATCTAAAACTTTTCGCTGTTGGATTGTCATTAAAACTACGACGAAATATAGCAAACGTATTCTCCAATACATCTTGATTTAATCGCCTAGTAATTTATTTTTAAGTCATCATATAGCATTAAGCATGCGCTTAGGATCTGTGTAAACCCTAAAAAACTCGGCGGGCTTTTGCAAGTGGCCATTTTAAGTTTTAAAAACACTTTGTTGTTGCATCTCCCAAAATTTTTTTTAGTTGGGTGTTATTTTCGGAAAGTGGAACTCGATTTTTATTTTTTGATTTTGGCTTGAACTGTTCAAAGCGTTGCTTACACTGTTCATAATTTTACCAAATTCAGCTGTCGCTGAATATGACATAGGTAATTGACCCATTGAGATTGCAGTGTTTATAGCAGCAGCCACAGTATTACTAAATACAATAATTGCTAATTTGCATTTCATTTTCTGAAAAGCATTGGGAAAAATGCGTATGTCCGATAATTTTGGCATAGCTCTGGCGGCATTGCTTTGTCGGTCTAAATTATACGCGTCTTGAATAGCTTTCCATGACACTATTTTGTTATTAAATACGAAATCTTTAACAATAAACTGATTCCTGATGCTTTTCAGTAAATGAGGCATATCATAAAAACAATATATATTTTCCCCTTCAATATTCAAAACTGGATAATCCATTGATACATTTAGCTTTGTCATTGCTGATCTATTGTTTGGTCCCTGATCACACACAATTGCTTTAACTATGAGACCGCACTGTTTAAGTTTTTTGATACAGTTTGTAATTAAACGCCTTAAATTTTCGCTCTTCGTACTTCCTGTCGACAAAAAATAGGCAACTGGAATTTTCCACTTTTCACGTAAACCGGATACCATGAAAACCAAAGCTTCAGAAGCATATGAATTACTTTTTCCGAGTTCACCCAAGCCTTCAAATCCCTCGATGTAATCGTGTTGTTTATTTTAATCTAATTTTTTTTAAATTGCAATTTCATCAAAAGATAGCACACAAAGTCGTTGTTGCTCTGACCAGTTCGGAATTTTTATTTTAATTCTTGCAAATATGTTATCCGCAAATCCTGGAGTTACTACTATGTTGATAAGATATGACTGGAGTGTTGAAATTCCAGGGAGAACAATATTTTGCTGTTGTAGTTTTTTGTACGTCGCTGTAGAAGTAAAATAAATATTCATAGCCAATTCAATTATCGCGGGATCCCACCGCTGACGTGTTTTCTTTGTTAACTGGACCTTTATAAAACTATTATTTGTCTGAGAATTTTTATCCATTTTAACTGGCATCTTTAGTTTTCGCCTCAAACATAAAATTTCTTTTCTATGAACCTTTAGTTTCTCCGACAATTTACGCTTTTGAGGGATTAAAAGATTATTGTTTGTTTTTAAATTCATATTTGAAGTCTTAGGCGACTCCGGTCTAACTTTATCGCAATCTAAAATATATTTTAATGTTGGTGAAATGACCCCGTCAGAGGTATCAGATTGTCAGGTGGATCTGCGACATCAATTTTTGACAATTGTAGCATTTATAGTTTCTCGTATGTTTTTGGATTTGTTGTCCTTAGTAGCAAAACGGATTCATTTTCATAAAGGCTGTTAATAACAGTATTTCTTTGATGTACAATAAATGCACTTTTTTCAGCCTGACTAATTATTTTTTCAGGTTTATTGATTAAACAAAGAAATGGTTTAGGGACAGCATTGTGAATCGATCTATTTTTTAATGGATTTGTAAATGCACAAGCTTCGAAGTGATCCTCGCAAATTCGTTTATTTTTTAGTCCTTCCGGTAATGCATCTAATAAAATCTCTCCAAACGTAGAAATTACTTTGTTAGTAATTGCACTGCCTTGTTTTAATTAAATTTCACATGTTGTAGACAACTGCGAGAAATCGTTGTGTCAAATTTCCTTTTTGTTTTACATGAAAATTTTTGCATGTATAGAAACTTACCTCCGGAATTTAAAACCCGTTGTTTGCATCTTTTACTGTCTCTAGCATGAAACAAGAACATATGTAGACCCGGGTTTGATCTTTTGCTTTTACCACAATTTTTATACACACACTTATTCCGTGCCGGTAACATTTTAACGCAGAACTTCACAAACTCCAGTATGCTATCGGCCAATGCAGCAAATTTCTTGTTTGTTTCTGCAGCTGGAGACGCAGAATTCTTTTTCTTTAATAAAATTGGCATTCTTCGACTGGCCGATGTATCTAATACCTAAAAAAAGACAAATTACAGAAACAATGGGAGTTGACTTGTAAAGAAACTTAGCGGGGATGACGAGCTTGATGTCTAAGAGCTTGTTGAACCATCGTCATCAACTCCAACCGGTAACGCTTCGTTTATGGGCTGGCGAAGCATGCCTGGATTCCATTTGGACCAGTCCAAATCAGAACTTGTGCTCGGTAACTAGCGAAATACAATTATCTTTATACTACTCCGACATTACTTAGCAAAATATTTAAAAACCTACGACAGACACTTGCAGAATAATTTTCTACGGATCGTAAAAAATGTTTGCTCGTACTTTATGAACTTTGAGTTTGGTTATTAATGAAGTTTTATCCGCTCCATCACTTTGTTTTATCGCATTTTTTAAATTGAGGCACGTACCACAGACATCAGATGCAGGAGCCGAGAAGCCCATGTTAAATTCGTTGCAAAAAATCCTTTTAAACACTGAACTAAAATGGATTTTTGACATAGATGATCTTCAAAATTGGTATTAATCTGTTCTTTGTTATACCAAAAGCAGCTAAAACTAATTCCCTGCAAACTGGATAAACTGATTTTTGCCGAAAGTAGTAATTTGCTTGCAGACTTCTTCTTTTGGGTTCAGCAACTGATATAATATGACACAGTTTTTGGTCTTGTACAGTCTTCTTAACTGGTTTCTTCATAGAATTTTGCCCTATCTGTTGTTATATCGCTTGTTTTTACTAAATTGCATTTATGAGCTTTTGAATTATGTGCGCAAGGTCGCAGGAATTTGCGTAAAGTAGGATTCACATCTGAATATCTAAAAATTGGTAGTAAACCTAACGTCATAATCTTACAAAATAAAATCAGTTTTTTTCAAATTATCTCTGTGATGTTCTACGCAATTTATTTCTGGCTCCAGTATTAATACGAGTGTAGATCAACTTTTATTTACTAAATTTAACTTACACAATAATATAATGTGTAGATCAACTTTTATTTACTAAATTTAACATACACCATAATATCCATCAATCAATTTGACTTTTTAATTAATTAATATTATTAGCCGCGTCACGGCGGCTGTGTGCGAGCCGCATGGGTCGCCACACAAGCAACAGTAGTATCCATTGTTATCCAGTGTCACACTTCACAAGCAAAAACAAATTACACAAGCCTCTACAACAATGAACAACTTAGTGTCAGAAAGTCTACAGTAGTAAGGTTATGTGTAACTGTTGGTAAAGTAGAAAGTACAACTATGCACAATTGTCATATGGCTAATAATGGATATATCTGGTTTTGTGATATTTCGTGAATCCTATGTGTTAAATATAATTAGATATGGCTTGTTTCGGTCTCAGGTGGATATGTCTGGTTTTGATTGAACGCACTATATGTAGGGGAAAGTTGGGAAATACCGACCAACTAAGAAAAAATGTGCGTAGCTCTTATGTTATTGCAGTTTTAATTCCAATATTTTACGGATTGATAGGGTATTATAACGGGATCAAAATAATATGGTATGTATAACAAATTTAAAGAAAACTTTTTTTTGGACTTTAATTTTGGGCGGTTAAAATCAACCACATGGTTGAGTAAAACCGACCACATCGCTTAGTTCCGACCGCCTGCCTTTTTTACCTTTAAAAGGTTTATTTAAATCTGAAAATAAAAATCTAATTCTATACAACAAAACTTAAGTGATAAGGATGAAATAGCAACACAAACCTTTTATGCTTCGCAAAAATGAGAAATATAAACTTGGCTTAATTCAATACCAGCACATTCCGTATGTGAAGACTTTCCACAAGCACATGTCACCCACCACTCGTTATCTTTTCCAAATTCTTCACACAGTATGCACGGTTCTGTAGCAACTTCTTGACTCTTTTTTTAGTTTTTTCTTGTTTTCTATTTGTTTGGAAACTTCGCCTAAGTTTCTTTTCGCAGCCTTTGCTTTATTGACATTTTTTATTCTTTTATTCATGCTTTCTTTAATTTCCAATTCTTCTTGATTTGGTGTAACCGTAAAAATCTGCGAATGTTTCTTTTTTCCATTCTGATTTTTTTAGAGCTGAGGACATGAGGAATGGGCATTAATTCCTCAAATAAAATATTGGCACTTACTGTTTTGTCACCATCGTCTGTGTCGTTATAATCAGTGTGCTCTTCAAGAGTCTTGCCTGCTGGTGGTATTTTTTCTAGTATTTCTTTTAGACGCGTTCTTTCTTGATGGACCTGCCTCACGAAGGTCTTGTTCAGAAATAGAGAGCAGTTCGGTTTCCTTTCCTTCTGTTTGGTCAATTTTTTGATATTGTTTTGACCTAATGAAACTGTCACATTCTTGGTTATAAGCAGTCTTGAGAGGGCCATAGAAGCACACGTCTAACGGCTGTAGTCTATGGGAAGTGTGGGGAGGCAGAGCCACGATTGAAATTCCATTGCTCTTACAAAAATTAAACACGTTTAATGTACAGTGACTGCTATGATTGCAGACACAAGTGGATAAAGGTGTCATGTCACAAAATAATTATTTCGAGAAAAACGGGTTTAAACATTTTTTGCTGGAACTTTTTTTAAAATTAAATTTATAATAATAATAATAATAATTTTAATAGTCTCCTTTTGCTACAAAATTTGTAGATTGGATATGTCAAATACATTTAAGAATAGAACATAAAATACACATAACATAACATAACAATAGAACACATTATTGATCTTCTAGGTGATCTACGAATTCATTAACCGTGTAAAACACGTTCCTTCGTAAAAAGTCTTTAAGCTTTTCTTGAAATTTTTTATTAGAATTGCAGCTTTTTATATCATTAGGTAATATGTTAAATAATTTTGTGCCCATGTATATGGGAGACTTCTTATATTGCTCGCGATGGTGTTTTTCTGTACAAAATAGTGTTTTACCTCTAGTATCATATGAATGAAAATGTTCGTTACAATGAAATTTATTCCTATTTTTGTTGATATATGTAAGTAATCTTAGCAGATATATACTTGTTATGGTTAATATTCGAAACTGTTTAAATATATTTCTACAAGACGCGCGAAATTCTAAATTAAATATCAAACGCATTATGCGTTTTTGTAGAACAAAGACTCGTTTTATATCGCAACTTTGACCCCATACTAAAACATTGTACGATAATATTGAGTAAACTTCTGCATAATATATGTTTAGAAGCGTGTCAAAATTAAGTCTATCCTTTAAGGCAGAGATTAGGTATATACTTTTATTAAGTTTTGCACACACTTTATCAATGTGGTTGGTCCACCTAAAACAATAGTCTAATGTTACACCTAAAAACACAGCTCTATCTGCGGTAGTAACCATTTGATTATTAAATGCAAAACTAAAGTCACTTTTAGGTCTATGGACATTGTGAAATTCAATGAAAACAGTTTTTTCGCAATTTAGAATCAATCTATTTTTAAGACAGTAACTTTGAAAGTCAAATAAAACCGTATTAACCTTTTCATAAACACCCCTGACTGTAGAATCAGAAATTAAAATTCTAGTATCGTCCGCATACATGCCTAGGTCACCCTCCGTTATATTATTTGGCAAATCATTGATATACATTAGAAAAGGGAGGGGACCTAGGATGCTTCCTTGGGGAGTTCCAACGTGTATATCGTGATTTCTAGAACAAGTATCTTTTATTTTGACCTTTAGTGTCCTATCTGATAAATAGGAGATTAACCATTGATTTGTTCTACCCCTAAATCCCAATTTTCTAATTTTTTCAGAGAGAAAATCTCTATCAAGCATGTCAAAAGCACTGTTTAGGTCAAAAAGAATTAAGATTACATATTGGCCCTTATCCATCTCGGTGTGAATTTTCTGAACTAAGTCTACAGTTGCCGTTTCTGTGGAATAATTAGGCCTAAATCCATGTTGACAATTATTTATTAAATTGTATTTAGTCAAATATGCCATAATCTGTTTGTAGATTGATTTTTCAATAATTTTGGATAAATTACTAAGTAGGGCTATTGGCCGATAATTTTCCATTCGAGTTGCATCACCTTTTTTATAAATTGGTATCAGCACTGTTTGTTTTAGTATATCAGGAAACTGCCCAAGTTCTACCGACTTATTAATAAGATCTGCCAATACTTCAGAAATTTCAAATTTGCACTCCTTTATTACTTTAATATTAATTTCGTCGAAACCCACCGAGTTTTTATTTTGTAGGTTGCTTATTATAGCTTCAACGTCAAATTTCGTAACAGGATGAAAGAAAAAGGAGAATTCAGAATCAACAGTCGTAGTACATATTTGTGAAATATGGGAACCAAAATGATCTATTAATTTTTTATTTGCTGCTTGAGAGAAATAGCTTCCAAACATTTCTGCAATAGAATTTGCATCACTAACTGAACTACCGTTTTCAGTTAATACAATTTCACTTTCCCTTCCTTTTTTATTATGTTTTATCTCGTTGACAGTATTCCATAAAGTTTTAGTTTTATTAGAGGAATTATTTATTAGGTTACTATAATAGGCCCTTTTCTCATTAGCAATTTGAAGTGTCACTTTCTTTTTAAAGATTTTATATTTCGTGTCTAAGTCAGAATTAATAAAATGCTTTTTAAGCCAATGTATTTCTTTTAATTTAGAAAGATCATTAATTAGTTCGGGAGACAGTTTAATATTTTTCCTATTTTTTCTAACTCTTTTTACCTGAATAGGAAAACATTCGTCATAGCAATTTTTGAATATATGGAAAAATGCATTAAAATTATTCTGTATGGAATTTTCTAAATTCCAAGAATTGTCTAATTCCCTATTTACTAACGATTTGAAAACTTTAATCCTATCCTGATTATACGATCTATTTTTTAGGGCCATTCCGTCCTCGACACGCCTATCATCAAGGTTTTCGTGACTAGTAAATATCATTTGACTATGATGGTCTGACAGTCCAGGGTCAAAGTTTTTGCATTTAAACAGTTTAGGATCATTTGTAAGGACATAGTCAATTGAAGAATAAGTGATCCTGTTTAAAAAAGTTGCAACTCTTGTAGGTTCATTGATCAAAGAAATCATATTAACACATGATAAAATGTCAGATAAAATCTTGTAGCTTAAAGAATTTCCACCTGAATCTATATTAAAATCCCCGCATACTACAACATACTGAAACTTTGATTGAGCCCTGTTTAAGACTTCATATAGCTTATTAAAAAATAATTCTAGATCACCTAGAGGGGACCTGTATATTGTTATAATACATAAGATGGCATCATATAAAACAGCTGAACATTCAAAATGGATTTCTTCTGAAAGATTTGTTAATGTTTTCAATGGCGTACATTTCTTTGCTACGTTGTTTCTGGCTAATATAACAGTTCCACCATGTCCTCGTTCTTGTCTACAAAAATCACTCACCGTTTTATAACCATTGATATATAAACAATCTAGTTTTTCTTTTACTAACCAATGTTCACACAAACAAACGAATAACGGATAATTACAACTAAGAAAATGTTCGACCAGATTAATTTTATTCGTAACACTCTGTATATTTATATGAAAAATAATAGGAGCTGCACCTATATGTGTCAGTGAGGAAACCTTTTCTGCTTCGTTACCATGGAACAAACCTACATAAGGATCTTCACTTTGAACTGTCTGCTGGTTTCCCAAGAAAAAACTTTTTTACTAATACTCCTACTGGCCAATTTTCTGGGTCTATTACTTCGTCGCGATGTTCACGATAAGTCGTTATCTTGAAAGAACTATAATTCTGTGGATATTTAGATGATAATTTCTCGCACTGAATTTCTGGTATTGTTTCTTTAAGTGCATCTAGTAAGTCCTTATCTGTGGTGGTAGGGTCTAATCTTGATATAAAAAAAGATATTTTGTTTTTCACAGCTTTCAATTTTGAATTTGGATTTGCACCAAATATAGGTTTATTTAAGATTTTAAATGATTTGGAAATTACTTTAGTATCTTCTCCATTCTTTAAAGAGAGTATTTCCTCACATTTGTTTTTTGTCTGAGCGTGCATAACAGCAGTAGCAACGTCAGCTTTTGTTATTTTAGGTTTAGTATTTTTAGCTGCTTGATTTTCATTGAACTTTTTGCTGTTTCCTTCAAAATTCACCTTTGTAAAAGGATTTAAATCTTTATATTTTGTATTTACCTGAGCATTTTGTAAAAATGCATTAGAAATATTTGAGATATCTGCATTTTCGATTTCTTTTAGTGACGACGACGGCGATATATCCTCTAACCGATTTAAAATTTGAATTTGTTCATGCAGCGAGTTTATAGTTATTTGTTGGCATTTGATTAAATTATCTTTTTCTATTAGAAGTCTCTTTAGAATGAGATACTCAGTTATCGAGACAGAACTTTTCTCTTGCACATTATCACTGAAATCACTTGCACATTCCTTCGACTGAGCATCAAATGATAAACAACAGTCAATCTGCTTGTCATCGATGATTTTTACTGTTTTCAGTAATTTTACGCAACTGGGATGCGATATACACCCGCACTGAACACATTTTGGTCCATTGATTGCAATAGTTTTGCACTTTTTGCAACTTTTTGAAGGATCGGTTTTAACCGCGGTACTAGCAGTCGGCGCCATTTTACATTACCTTACATAATTTTTGTTTTATTATTTTGTTAGGTACTATAAAATAGTTTTTTTCTATTATATTTAAAATTTTAATAAAACATACTTTTAATAAAAAAGTTAAGATTGAATGTACAGGGTGGCCCATTTTCGATGTTTTCAAATGGGAAGTACCCTTAATATCGGAGATAGGCAAAAACTGATGTCGGAGTCCAGAGCTCTTTTTTGATGCAGGTTCAAGTTCCGAAAATAAAATTCCGCTATCTTTTGTTATTTTTTAGTTATAGCCCAAAATTCAAAATTTTCCCATATCGAAAACTTCAAATAACTCTCTTGGTTTTGAAGATATTCAAAAACGGTAAAAACATTCTACAGGCACTTTTTCAAGTAGAATACGATAGTCAATTCAGATATCTTCTAATTTTCATGTTTTAAGAATTATGACATAAAGTTGGTATTTTTTAAATATAAGTCGTAGTTGGCCATGATACCATTAAATTGCATATTTTTTCTGCTTTCCGAAAATATATAGTTTATAGGGGTTAAATGCAGTAACAATGCCTTTTTTGAACAAAATCAGATTATATGATGTTGTTAGCAATTAGTAGGCCATGGTTCATGATAGCAATAAACAAAAGCTAATAGAGCGGGTGCATGTGACGTCACCATGCACACAATAACGCGTCCGACTAAAAATGAACAACAGTTTTGAAAGTTAACAAAACTAAATAATTAAATTAATATTTTGTAGAAAATCTCGCGTTATCTTTAACAGCTTTTAATTATCTTGACGTATGGAGATTTTACAAGTTTCTACATATAACCTGGCAACATTTTTAGTTTTTTGTTTTCCAGAGCTTTTCTCTAACTGCTTTCTCTGGGAAATATCACGTTCCCTAATACTCTTTTTAATTCACATAAAATTTTCAATTACGTTCATATCAACTGACCGCGGGGAAAATTGTAAGTAACTGAAAATTTCGTAATTATGTAGGCTAAACCATCCCTCATCTGGTTAAACACATCTTTATTCGGTTTGATATTGTAATATGTAATATTTCCTTTTTGGCAAAATTAGTATACCGGTGCATACAAATCTACACTTTGTTTACCCTACAGTGTTCAGCTGATGGCCTAGTGATGTCACATGCAACCGCTCTATTACTTTTTGTTTTGCTATCATGAACCATGGCCTACTAATTGCTAACAACATCATACAATCTGATTTTGTTCATAAAAGGCATTGTTACTGCATTTAACCCCTACAAACTATATATTTTCGGAAAGCAGAAAAAATATGCAATTTAATGGTATCATGGCCAACTACGACTTATATTTAAAAAATACCAACTTTATGTCATAATTCTTAAAACATGAAAATTAGAAGATATCTGAATTGACTATTGTATTCTACTTGAAAAAGTGCCTATAGAATGTTCTTACCGTTTTTAGATATCTTCAAAACCAAGAGAGTTATTTGAACTTTTCGATATGGCCAAATTTTGAATTTTGAGCTATAACTAAAAAATAACAAAAGATAGCGGAATTTTGTTTTCGGGACTTGAACCTGCATCAAAAAAGAGCCCTGGACTCCGACATCAGTTTTTGTCTATCTCCGATATTTAGGGTACTTCCCATTTAAAAACATCGAAAATGGGCCACCCTGTACTTGACACCTTTATCCACGAAGTATAAAAACAAAAATTATAATCTATTGAAAAGAAAGAAAGTGTCATGTACAAAAATATTTATTTTCTTTAAGTAAAAAACTACAAAAAAAAAATGTAAATTAATATTTTTTAATTAGTTTTTCTTTTTTTCTTTGGAGTTTCTTCGTTTTCTTCCAATATTCGTTCATAAAACCATTTATATGGTTCTTTAATGAACACCATCTGTTCACGCAAGTTTGATAATTTTTCAGTTGTGAGTCCACCTCTTTTTCCCGCAATTCTTTCAACTTTAATGTTATCTTCTTTAGTTACTATTCTGCTCCCTTTCTTCAGCAGGTCAACTTTGTGAAATGGCAACGTTTCATCGAGATTTTCTTTATACATATAGCTGCCAAATTCATCAACTCTCACCCATTTAATATTGTCTCTAAAATTAACTTTTTCATTCAATGCATTCGTTTTTTTATTATACATGTGCAACTTTGCAGATAGCTCGTTGAATGCGAGAAAGTTATTTTCCATATTAACACATACTGAGTTTTTCTTACTGAGATACTGGACCAGTTTGTCTCGCGCATTAAATCGTCAAAATTATTAAATTTGGCTGAACCCCGTCAAACTGGTCCATATTTGGTAGTCCTTGTTGAAATTCAGCTATGGAACTTAAGTCTTTATATAAAGGTTGCCACTCATCATAAAACCAGATTACTTTTTCAAATTTCACATTGCATATCGTCGGCTTAGTCGGAAAATCTAGTAACTCCAAAATTGGTAATTTTTCAGGAGGACAAAAAAACTGTTTAAAATTTTATTTGTGTTTAAATTTGGATTTTGTGTTTTTTACTGCAAGATTTAACCATTACTTGTGATATAACTAACCGATTTAATAATATTGTGTGCTCAATGAATTTAATAGTGGACTTACGGGATTTTCCAGTAGTTTTCTATAATTATTTAGGACATACGGGTTATTCCTACCGATTATTCTTTTACCAAAACCAGGAACGTATTTAGCTACCAAAATACTTTATTCCAAAATACAAAAGAAAAATTGTTATTACATATAAAAATGTTGAAACTAATAAAATGTTAAGACAAATATAATTTATTTTTTCAATACTCCATGAACCAAAATAATTCAGTCTTGGTGTGGAAGATCATCATAAAAGACATGGTAGTCTGGCAGTAATGATCGCTTTAGGTATTGTAGATGATTGTATTTTGTCTGTTTGATAGGTAGTCTGCCGTTGTATAATGCAGGTAGTTCTTCTAAACAGAAAGGTTTTTGTCGAACACGAATCTGCAAGCACATCCCATGATTGTATAGAAATACTGTTTGTAAAGCATTCTAAGTACATTTTATATTATAAAATTAAAATTTAGTAATACTTACCGGTAGCTCTTTCCATTCATTAGGGTGTCTTAGCTTGTATAAGATTATTCCTTCGGGCGTGTACTTTAAAGCTCTCAGATCTGCCACTTGTGAATCTCCTACTTTTTTTCCTGGCCTTATGGTAGGGTATAATTGCCATGAATTGAAGTTTTTGAAGTATGTATGATCCAGATATTGTACATTATAGGGTTTCGGATTCTCACGAGCTGTTAAGCAGATTTGCACGTAGTCCGCAGGTACATTAATTTTTACATTTTTTAACTTCCTTTCTATAGTAGAGTGCATTGCTTCAACTTTCATGTGGGTGTGACCGACTTCTAGATATTTGCAAATGATCGTGACATTATGGATTTGTGCAACCTTTAGAAGTGCATTAGCAAGAGTAACATTTCTATTTTGCCCACAGCATCCATCACTATAAATAATGATATCTTGGTCTTCTGTCATTTTTGGGATCACTTCAGTTACTAAAAAGTTACACATTATGGACGCAAAGTTATCAGCAATCACTCCACCTTCTGTTTCATTCCATAAAAAACAGTAACCCTCACGAGTTTTCAGATCATATATTGTACAATTGTGTGTTATCAACTTGGTACGAAAGTACAACGCTGAGACATTGGACTTTGGGGATAGCAGAACAGCTTGTACATCCACTGTAAATACAATATTATTTGAGTTTTTGTCTTTGTCTTTTTCTTCCCGTGCTTCTTCCTTTTTAAGTTGATGTAGATGATACTCTTCGTCGGTAAGATTTCCGGTTTTATGACCAGTGCAAGTCACACATTGATCTTTTTTGGGCATAAAGAGACCCAATTTACACTTGCCAAAATACTTTTCAAACGCAAAGATTGACAAAGGCTTAATTCCGTTTTCTTCACACCATACGCTGCTATACATGTTGTGCAGAGATCGTTTACTTTTCCAATTTGGTTCCACATACAGTTTGTTGCTTGACGAACGACAATAATGGGACTCGACTTTGGGTAATGCCTCAAGGAACTGTTTCAAGTTGTCTACCTGTGGTTTTAAAGATTCAATTCTTGCTGTTTGTTTTCGTGAAACCACAATATTTTCAGTAGAACTTTCATCTGTGTCGCCATCATCTTTTGTTTTTATAAAAGTGTTGTCATTCTTCTTCCATTCTAATGCACTATATTCTCCTATGCTGTGCGTTTTGAGGAACATATTTTTACATACCTTTAGTTTGCTCTCTCCTTTGTTCATGTAGTACACAAAAGATGCGTTTCTTCTTGAGATATTATCATCTTTACGATTTCGGTGTCGCTGTATTGCCTTTTCTTCCATCATTAATCTGATGTAAACTTTTTTTCTCCCCAGTCCATATTTCTCCAAATTTTTTTAAATATTCCAGCTCTGTCATCTTCACTAAATTTGTTGCAGTTCAGTGCTGACTTATTAGACAATGACCTTTTGCATTTGCACCTACCTTTCATTTTTTTACTTTCTTTTTCTATGTCGTACTTTATTTTACCTCCAACTGTCTTCCTGCCTTTATATGTTGCTCCACGTTCTCTTCTTCTTTTATTTTTATTTTCCGTCCATTAGTTTTTAATAACATTCCATTTCTTCGACCGTTTTCGCTTGTGTGTTCGGTTAGTGTTTCCTTCATCAGATACATTTTCAACATCATTGTTGATGTCTTCTTGATCCTGTATTATTTCTTGAGAATGTTGTTTGTCATCAAAATTACTGTCTGGCATATTTTCGATGTCACTGTTGATGCCTTCTGCGCTTCCCTGTATTTCTTGAGAATATTCCTCTACTTCAAAATCATAGTCTGATAATAATATATTTTCAACGTCATTGTTCATTCTTTCCTCTTGGCCCTGTATATCTTGAAACTTTTGTTGTTCATCAAAGTTTTTGTCAATAGCTTCATCAGTATTAGTACCCTCTTCCTGCTGGTTTTCTTGCTGAGTTTCCAAAACCACTTGCTGTTCTAAACTTGGTTGACAGACGTCAGTACTACTAATAGCTAGATTAACATTGTTCAGTCCTAGCTGTTCTTCTATTTCTGCGAAATTCGCTAGGTACATTTCCAAAACAGCATCATCATTATTATTTTTTGTTAAATTCGATTCGTCAATGTTTATTACTGTATTTTGCAAACACACATTATCAGTGGTAACATCGACACATTCCTGTTGAATTGTAGTATTACTGTCTTGGTCGTTGGCAGTAGTTGCATTAGTATTACCATTCTTAGATTCGTCATTGGCAGGTAGTAATAATAGTCCGTCTTTGGCAATTACACAATTAATTGGCACTGAATTGGAACTTTGTTTTACAAGGTCCATTATCCTAAGCGTTCTTGCATTAAAAGTATTCATGATATTTTTAAGTTCGTAGATTCCCGCGCGAATAATACTATAGAAACAAACCTGCGAGAGTCGCTTCGAAACTGAAATCGTATAGGAAAACCACGCAAATCCAAATTGTGCCTTACACGAAAAACACATAAGACACGTAAGTCCACTCTAAACTTAACTTAAGTAATAATTATTTATTGAACTCGGAACACTTTATTTAAACATAAAAATTAAGAAATGTATATTTACATTTCCACAAACAAATCCAACACTACAATAAACACGCACTATTTCGCTAATAATTGACAGCAACCAGAGCTACGCCTTAATAACATCCGACTCGCCATGTTACACTCTGGATTTACGTGGTTTTCGATGTCACAATGGTGGCTATGGATTTACGAGGCATTCCTTTTAATTTTTTAGGCGCATTTAGCATTTTTTGGGAGTTACAAGATTTTCTGAGGTTATAGAGGCCATTTTTCTACTCCCGGTAGCGCTAAAATGTCATTATTGACAAAAAGTGGACTTACGAGGTTTTCCTACTAAGCCGACGATATATTATCACTGCTCATATTTTTTTTAAAAATCAACTACAAAGAACGACTTTCCACACCCTGACGGCCCCGCAACAATTGCTGAAAACGGATGTTGAAACTGGCACTCCATGTTTATTGCATCACCGTCAGAGTTAAACTGGCTGTAGGAAAAAGATTTAGAAATTTATATAAATAATAAGACAAGTATACATGGAAACAATATTTATTTATTTATCTATTAACACCACCAGCAATGTACAATCGATCATCAGACCATACACTACCTTGAATTACAGTAATAACAAAATTTTTAAAATTATAGATCAATTCACCTAAAACATCTTCTCCCCTATAATCTATTTTATAGGTGTCTGAAAGTAAAACGTCTAATACGTCAAAATTTCCAGAATTTTCAACAATACATGCTACATTTGTATAAAACTCGGTAAATAACACAGACATCTTCATAGCACTCCTTTTCAATGTCTCTAGTCGCACAAAAAGAAAATCTTTCATGTCCACAATTTTCGCTAGCGTAGAATGCATTGCGTAAAGTGCAAATGTTTCTGTACCAGTTTTTGGTACAAATTTACACGTTTGCCACCCCGTACAGAGCATTTTGTAACGCTGCAAATCGAAGTTTAAACTACCTTCACGCAAGGCCACTAATATCTCTGGTAGAGCATCAACGAACTCCTTGAACGCTTCTTCTTCGAATTCTACCCCAGCTTCAATACCGCTTTTAACGATACGGACAACCGGGGCAAAATCTTTATACGGATCCCTCCCAATATGTATCAACTTACTTGCAGAATTATTTAACGGGAAGTAGGATCCGCAAAGTAAACGTTTCTTCTCGTTTCGTACCAGGTTTCTCTACTGCTCATCATCTTCAGAGGGTTTAATACCGTATGCAGGTCGGACTTCCTCTTGAAGCACACGCACGTTTTCTTCGGTAATATGGCGTTGTGGCGAAAAACTTCGGGGTCGCTCTTTGGATACTGATGTAGTCTTCTGGACGCCTCCTCGACGCGATTTAAGCCTTTATAGGGCAAAACTATTTTTAGTTAAAATATCTAACTTTATGGTCGGGAATGGGTATAACACTTGATAACGGACTATTTTTAATTATGAAACTTTTTTCAAAATTTTACCATGTAGGCTGTAGACCGTGGTCGATATTTCAACCAGTGAACTTCTATGCACTCATATCTTATTGGTTGATTGATCAACCACTTGTTAATGTTTAGTAACTGCATTGCATATTTATTTAGAAGGAATACATAATATGCTGTAATAATATTACAGAAACGACTTAAAATTAAAATGTATTATAATTACTTTTCGTGAAACACCGCAAAACAGTCCAAGCATAGAGCAACGTCACACTTTTTACACATCATGTGAGATCTTGTGCTTTTCTTCGACGTGCTGCATTGGGCGCACCTTCTGGAAGTTCCTTTGTTAGGTAGATGTTCCCCTACATTTATTTTTCTGGTTTCGTTGTCTATCGAAACTGCTCTACCATTTTTCTTTTTAATTTTTGTTATACTCGCTGCAGGGCCTCTTCTTTTTCTACCACAGAATTCTCCAATCAGTTGGTTCGCCAAAATGCTTCTAAAATTTAGATGGGACATTGGTTTTGATGAATTATCATTTTTCACGAGAGCTAGTTTATATTGACAATTGCAGCGCCAATAAAATAATACAGCAGTTTCACCCACCACCTTTTTGATTTCCAGGAAATACTGTAGCACGCATGTAACTGATCAAAGCGGTCGACACCGCCCATGTATCGATTGTAATCAGATATAGCTACAGGGCAACTGACTTCTACACGTTCGCCTTCCTTGTTTCTCCTCATTACTTTGGTTATTTCACTTGGATTATGCATAGATGATATCAAAACTACGGATTTCTTGCCACGATCTTTCCATTTTGCAACGGAGATGTCATCACATTGTGCAAAGTCTGATTCACCGTATTGCAAGAGCTTATCTTCTTTTAGAAGGTTCTTTGGATAATGTTTCCGGTTGGAGCGAAACGTTCCACAACCAAAGGTAATGTTGTTCAACAAGCAATGTAGTCATTTGAAGGAGCTAAAGAAGTTGTCAAAGAATATGCAATAACCCTTAGACAAATAATCTTTAGAAAGTCCTAGAACAACTCTTTCTCCTAAGGTGTACATTTTTTTGGAATCTTCTTTGCTCTGATATACTTGAAACTTTAAAACGTACCCTGTGGCTGCACAAGCTAACACCCATATTTTGAAGCCACGCTTGGTGGGCTTCATGGGCATGTATTGCTTCATACTGGACCTACCCTTGAAGCCAACCATGCATGTCTACAGACAAACATCTTTGTGGGACGTAAAGCTCTTTACAAGTCTTATTTATAGCTTCAATAATGGGTCGTACTTGTCAAAATTGGATTCGCCCCTTTTTGGCATCTTATCGTTGTCGTTTGCGTGGATATAACGTAACATTTGTAAAAATCGTTTTTGTGAAAATATTTCCGCAACTCGATCTACTTTGAAGTTTTTATTGGTTGACCAAAAAAGCCTTAAACTTGGTACTCTATGAAAACCCATTATTATCAATACTCCTATAAAGGCCCTAAGCTCTTCTATTCTCAAGTTTAGGTTTACACCTTTTTGTTGTGCGTAAATGTTCGATTGCTGCAGAATTTGTTCTAAAAGATCCTTGCTAAAAACACTTTCAAAAATTTCAACTGGTGACTCCGTGTTTACAGGTAAGGTTGGCCCACAACTTTCAGAAAAATCATAAGCGTCGTATTTTTTGGGAGTGGAAGGTTGTTTAGTGAACTGAAACGCGTTGTCGTCATTATTGCTGTCATTGCTACTACTATCGCTGGAATCATTATTATCAAGGCCGTTGTCAACATCACGCACATTTTCAACTAATTCATCTAATTCTTCTAATTCTTCATTTTCAAAATCCAAATTTTGGTCAAGTAATCGAACTCCAGTTTCCCTCGAATCGCCTACATCTTTATTGATGTCATAACTGGGGTCCTTTATGGAGTCATCCGAGTCAAAGTCTAAGTCGTCATTTGATGTTGCATAAATTTTTCTCTTTCCCAATAAATTTCGAGTGGTGGGACCCACAGTAGCATTAGGAGCAGTAGAAGTACTGGGTTGTTGAAAATCATTCGCTAGTAACATTAAAAACTGCGAAAACTACTTGCTTCAAACTCTAAAACCAAACTTACAAGGCTTTGGCACTGGAACTCTTTGAGGAAATTGCCTACCCTGCGATGGCATAACATCTGAAGGTCCATCTTCCGCGTCACTATCGCCGCCTACATCTGAATCTATAGCTTGGTCTTCAGTTATGCCATCTACCCAATCAAAGAGTTCGCCGGCTTTAAGACCCTCTAAATAGTTCAAGTTTAATCTTGACATAGTAAATGATCTAAACTGAAAATAAAATTACAGTAATAAATATTGGAAACAGCTGGTACTGCCAAGCGGTAGACAATAAGTAGAAGGCGAACAAGCACTGGCCTAAATAAAGGCATATTACATTTCAATTACATACGAAATTCCACAATATGCGAATAGCTTTAAGAAAAATTAGGTGAAACGATAGTTACTGTTTTTACGAAAAGTGAGGTTATCTTTAGAAAATTGAAAATGTTCCTGTTAATAGTTAGGATTTTGAGAAAACTCCATCATAAGTGTACTTATAACTTAGTTGTAATTCGTATATATGCGTTACATTACCTGTTATCACAATTTTCGCACAAGAAACAGCGTTAATTAGATGCACCGAACACACACATGCGCAATTCGCGCTCTAAATGGGCAATGGTTGATAAAGCGACCACTCAGCCTGGCATGCGCGCGCTATTGAATTTATTGTTGATTCAACGACCAGTGCCCGTTCTGGGATACATTGGGATGTAACTGGTTGAATTTCAGCCTGCGCGCGTTAACAGAAGTAGGTGTATTTTAAGTGGTCGCTTAATCGACCTAAGAATGATAAAGGGTTTTAACATATGGCGCCTAACGCTTCCTAGCCTCAACGGTTGAATTTTCTTGCCGGTTACTCATAACTTACTCGATAGGTCACTAGGTAGAAAGCACAGATAGGAACTCTGAATGACCGAGTATGAGTTCTGATCGCTTATTTATACCGTAGTGTAGGTTGGAAGGGGAGATGTCTCACATACAAGTCGAAACATGCTTTTTCATGACGCAACTTGTAGAATAATCTAGAAAGATCCTTTGAACAATGGTTATTGTTTGCGATAATCACACAATGGCTGTCACATTATAACAGGTAAAAGCGAAACAAAGAAAAATAATCACCTACCTGTATACTTACAAAAAAACTCAGAAGAATTCGCCGACTAACTTAGTTGTTTGCGAGGGCCGTAGATCGCCGAGGATTGCCTTATCAAAGTTAAAACTCATAAAGTGAATACTAATAAAAAAATGAAAAAATTGGGCGCCAGAAAACTTTTCAGTTTTCAAAAAAATATAGAAATACCAATAAGTAATTTTAATAAATTCAAAACATTTAACAATAAAAAAATAAAAGCCAAAAATGTGCAACCAAACGTACAAAAACAAATCGCTTAGGTTAATTTCAAAGTAAAAATTTCAAAGCAAATAAACTGAACCAAAAACTAAATATCAACGTTAGTTGAATTCAATAAGGATAATACATGAATGGAAAAAAAACGATCAAGGTGGATAAATAAAAAAATAGGCGCTTACCTTTATTACCTGAGTGAAAACAAGTCTAATAAAAATGAACGATCAAAAAATTATAGCAACAGCCTTGTTTAAACTCAAGCTTATTACCTTGAAAAAAACACGCAAATTCGTTATGCTAATAAAATAAAATGGAAAAACTAACCTAAAGCGTTACAGTATATTACAACCAAAAATATAAATTTATTTCGTGAAGCGAAAAAGGATTAATATGAAATAATTAATATTAATGCAAATCAAATTCGCTGAAGGCGTTAAAATTCAATTGTACAAATATTTAAGTAAAGCAAAGTTAAAAATTAAGAAATTTAATAAATGGACTAAAACCAGGTAAATTCGACGACACTTAACAATTCAAGAAACACCGACCTTGAGAATCCTCCAAACGATCGAATGGCGAATAACCAGCAATCAAAAATAACTTTTCAATACTACCGCATCCTTCAACTCCATAAATAATGCAGCCGCAAAAAGGCAATAACCAAAAGAGCCGGAGTACGGTAAAGTAATGGAAAATAAAACCAAAAGAAAAGAAAAGAAGCTGTAACAAAGTCGCCATTAACACGTGCGTTCAGATAAGGCAATTTCACTTACCACCAGAATCTTGGTGCTTCTAAAAAATAAGTTCACAACGTGAAACAAAACCGAAAATCTCGGAAGTTATTTAACCGAGTAATAATTACAATAATCCCATCAGAATTAAATAAATAACTTCGGGATAAATTCAAACTCAACTGCTTCGGCAGACGACCCAACGGAAAAAGCCAAGATTTTTAGAACGCAACGCCTATCATCAAACGCGCATGACACTCTCTCCTCAAATCAGAAAACCTACTCAAAACCAAAAAGTCACTAACAACGTAATCTTTTACCAGTGAATATATAATAAATAGAGGTTCAATAAATGCATTCACCGTAAATAAGCAATTGAAAGGAGCAAAATAATATAACGGAAAATGAACCGTTACAACATTAGTCATTTCCTGTATTCCAGAAATTTGAAATAAGTCACTTTTATTATTGTTCACACCGGAGGGATTAGTGGGTGATTGACGTTTTGATGACTCATGTGTTTTTCCGTGATGTCACAGCTGGACCCTCGATTTGAATAAATTGATACCGCGGAATAATCTAATTAAACCGCTAACCTGATTGAACTAGTTATAATACTTGATTTAATTCCAAGATGGCCGCCGCTTTTAATCGAAGTTTGAATCGACCTAATTAAATTTGATGGATTAAACTGCTTGAGCTATTAATTCCAAGATGGCCGCCGCTTTTAATCGAAGTTTTAATCGATCTAATTAAATTTGATGGATTAAACTGCTTGAGCTATTAATTCCAAGATGGCCACCGCTTTTAATCGAAATTTTAATCGAAGTTTTAATCGATCTAATTAAATTTGATGGATTAAATTGATTGAGCTATTAATTCCAAGATGGCCGCCGCTTTTAATCGAAGTTTTAATCGAACTTTTTTAATTGACCTAAATAAACCGCGGATCGATCTAATTATGACGTAATCTCCTTAAATTGACCTAAATAATCCGCTGATTGATATAATTAAACCGCTAATCCCATTAAATCGACCTAAATAAACCGCTGATTGATCTAATTAAACCGCTAATCGCATTAAATCGACCTTGAGAAGCCGTTTGATTGCGCAATCAATTAAATTGATTGACCTAATTAAAAACAAAATGGCCGCCCAACGGACCGTATTCTACTTGCGTTAACCAGTCATAAAATAGTTCTTCTGTAACCCAGCCATTTTTAGAAGTTCTATAAATAGTTAACAGGTCCATATTTCATACGAACTCTTCCAAATATGAACATAGGCGGTACATAATCCCCTGCAGCACTCATTGCACAAATGACCGTGATCAGTTTACCTATTTCGCCGTTTGTTAGGGCCCCCCACTTGTTTCTGCCCCTTAGGAGTCAATACCCGTCCAGGAGCATGCACAAGGGTGATTCCAGTTTCGTCAAAATTGTATATTCGATTGGCAAGAAAGTTATATTTGTGAAATTCTTCAGCAATATTGGAGAAAAACAGATTAACCTCTTCTGCATTGAAACCGTTAATTCTGTTTAGGGAGGTTGGTTCTGGTTTTCTTAGGGATATCTTCTTGTTACGACGTAAAAATCCATAATACCAGTCTTTTCCACAAGTCTGTTTTACTTTATTGAAATTATTCGGAATTTTATTTTTCATAACATACTGAAAAGCAAGTTTCATTATTTATTGCCTAGTCAATCCATAAAACAATTTTGACAACTTTAAGACGTAATCAGCCAATTCCTTCTCTTCTTCGCTAGTGAGTACGCTGCCTCTACCCAATTTCGTCCTATCTATAGGAATTTTACCACGAAGACGGTCTGGGAGGGTTCCATAAGGAATCTCATTGCTTTGCTGCTTGTCTAGTTCCAGATCCACTTTTAACAGCATTTATTGCTCTGCCCATATTTTCAATCGTCCAATTGGCACGTGTTGTTTTGCGTGTGTACTTAAAGGGCATTGTCACGTCTAAAAGAAAGAAACGAAAATATTTAGTGTTATTTCAGGTAAAACCGACCATGCGGGTAAAAGCGATCACTATGATCGGCTTTACCAGCCGTGCTAGGTCAACTATATTTTGTTGTATAGAAAATTTGTGTTTGAGATTAGAAACAAAAAACCTGGTGAACGGCTACCTAAAGGTGCCCTGTTGATTGTGACATAAATCAAAATTACTTTCCTTTTGAAATATAAATTTCCTATTTTGTTTTCCAGTAAACTTATAAAACTTATAAAAATAACACTATGACTCGTTTATTTGTTTTTATCGACGCACTGCACACGTGAAGGTCAGAGAAACGACTGGGCGTTAACAGGTGGTAGATGGTTCGTCGAATATAATGTCTTGTTAGTTAGTTGGCGGGTATTTTATATGAAAAATAGCGTGGTCGGAATTACCATGGGATGTGTTGGGTTTTGAGTGCAGAAATCGATAAGAACGGGCGAAATTCCTAAAATTTTTTTTTTTACAAAAGTGGACATGTCTGACTTTGAATAAGCGCTCCTCAACTTATGTTAACAACAAAATCTGTTTCATATTCAACCTACTGTCCCCCAACCAAGCAGCTTTTCGTACGCTCCTTTTAACATTAGAATCATTGTACCAACAGTGGATCACTTTTTATTCTATGGACAGATATAATCTAATTAGGGGACCTATAGCAAGCAAACTTTGAATAGGCATCGTTTGGTATTTTAGTTAACCGTACACATAATTTAAATTGGCGTTGTTCTCAACTGGAAGATGTTAGATTCTTTATTTTGAAAAAAGGAAATTGACCCACTGTGTACTGTACTATGTATACAGTGAATCAATTCTAAGTACGCTGAATCAATATTTTATACAGTGAATCAAAGAACGTAATATCACAATAAAACAACACAAATGTTTTTAATAATTGGTAATGAAAGTAAACATTTAAAATTTAGACGAGGAGAGTTCAAATTTAACCCGGAATTTTTTTGTAACTTTTTATTTAAACAAGATCTTTATAATATGATTTATCCTACATTTCAACATATTCCCCTTCTAACTTTACACACTTTTGCCATATCTTTGGAGGCTTCATAATTCCTTCTTTATAGAAGTTTTTTGTCCGAGCGGCAAGCCGGGTTTGCATAAAATTTTTGACTCCTCGTCACCTTCAATCGAATACCACCCATTGCTTCCCTGGGTGGCCCATACAAATGAAAGTAGTAGACAAATCTGGACTGTAAGGAGGATGTAGAAGTGTCTCCCAGTGTAATTATAATAATATTCTCAAGTTTCCCTGGTCAATTGGGCGGTGTCGTGGTGGAGAACCACAGTCCTAACCAAACGTTCGTCCAGAATGCAGGCTTTTCGGCAAGCAGTTGGGCGTAATAAGGCGCATTAATTGAATGCCTATCTTCTAAGAAATCTGCAAACAAAACCCCATCTGCGCCCCAAAACACGGTGGCCGTTATCGTCTTAGCTCAAGGGATAACCTTTGCCTTTTTAGGCTTCGGTGAAGTTTTGTGTCTCCGTTCCATGCTTGATTTTTTGGATTCTGGGACGAAATGGTGTACCCAGGTTTTTTCACAGGTCAGTATTGAGTTTAAAAAAGCTTTCATTAATAAGAAATTTAATGATAATTCGCTGCCCAACAGAATTATGAAGTGGTTGTTCCGTCATGGCTGCAGATGCCAAACAAAAACAATTGTAACCATAACAACAGCACACACGGCTCGCTTCTAGATTGTCCAGTGTATTATCAAGAAAAGCTATTTCGCCATATACAAATTATTCCGGATTAAATTTGAACCCTCCTCGTATTAACGAATATTTAGAAAAGATAAATCCGTTTCAAACTGATAATAAGATTGTTGCCTCAACGTGCTGCCAGCTTCTATATGCTTGGGTAAAATGATTTTAACATAATTTTCTTCGATTACTGACAGATCTTGCACAGCAGGCATACAAAATCGTTGCCGTGATTTATCTTTTAATCTTAAAAAGCTGATATAATAATCTAGTGACTCATTTCGTGATTCAAGAACCTTTCCTACGTAATAGATCTTTTCTTTTTTAGTAGCAAATAAAGCGAGAACAAATTCGCCTTTCTGTGGGATCCGTGATAATGGATTTTCTTCGTCCTCCGCATATTCTGCATCTTCCTCCATTCAGTCTAAATCATCATCTGAATCTTTTAAGACTAGTTCATCCGCATCGTCATCGGAGTCATCTGCAATCGCTCGAACTGTTTTCTTGCCCCTTGACTTTGCTTCATTTCTTCTCTTTGTTTCATTTCTCAACGCTTCAAGCTCATCCTTCTCTGGCGTGTCTATTGCCACCATGCTTTTACCACATTTTCGAGGTTTTCTATTATTTTTACGTGGACCTGCTCGTATTGGTTACCGAAACTGATGTGAGGAAATTAGACTTACGCTAGTAGATATTTGTGATGGACCTGCATGTCCGTCTGCTATATTAGACATAGAAATATCTTCTTCAGATGAAGCAACAGTTTTCTGTTGCTCACCATTGTTAGGATCTTCTACGGGAGGGAGCTTCTTTCATATTTTCTTCAGTGTGATTTCCGATTTTTCCGCTTTTATCGTCGATTCGACTTCTAGACATCTTATAGATAAAATGAAACATAAATTAATGAAAACGATAGTGACATTTTTACAACCTAACCCTTTCGTCCCCAAATTAAAGTCTTACTGTATTTTAACTTTTTTTATTGCTAAAGACATTAAAAATTATGCAACTAGAACTAATTTAACATTTTTACAAAAAACTGCATCTCTAAAGTAAAAAAAAAATAGGTGGTATCAGGTGACACCACTGGGACGCAACGTAATGCTCGCTACTTTGAATGAAATTTCACAAAACAGTTGTTTTTTTCGTTAAGACAAAGTCCCACGTTGCACGTACTACAGTGCCACCTGGTACGATGCGGCGTTGCCTTGGAACTGCAGTTATGACATCGTATAGAGTTACCGTGTATCGGCATGTGAGATGCTTCAGCATATCTTCTTTCGAGTTGAACAAAGCGCTTGAAGTTATTCACTTTTCCATCACTCTTTCTGCCACGTTTCAGACTTTTTGTTGCACCTATAAGTCCACTTGCTACCGACATTCTAAATGATTTCAAATTTAGTGTACGGCCTTCTAATCGTTTTTGAAATGCTATGAAGGAGTTGACTATCGTAACCTCTACGAAGTGCCAAAAGATTCGCAAATACCACCTTTTGCTTTTGCGATTGATTTGGTAGCACGTTTTTAACATATCAGCTTTATCGACATGTCCCATGTTTGCATTATAGTCCTTTACTAAACCTGGACATGCTACTGCGTCTACTGACCCATCCCTTTTCTTTCTGTTGACGGTAGTTGTGTCCAGGGGATTATGAAAATTGCTGATAAAGTGTATTCCCTTTTTGTCCATCCATTTGAGCGACAGAATACCTTCATCAGTCATTTTCCATTCATAGTCACCACGGTTCATCTGCTTATCACCTCTAAAATTCACCGGAAGGTCCTTTCTATCCTTGCGAATAGTTCCACATGCATGAATCTTATCAGTATGTAAATGTTTTATCAATAAAACAGCCGAAAAAAATTTATCAAAGTAAACTTTGTGATATTTGCCAACCAACGATCTAGTAAGTTCTTTTATTACTCTTGGGCCCAGTTGTTTTTCAGTACTGCCTTTATTTTTGCCAGTGTATATTTGAAATTCGGAAATATATCCCGACTCATTTGCACGCACCCAAACCTTGTATCCTCTCTTTATTGGCTTCTGGGGCATGTACTGGCGTAATGACGATCGGCCTTTAAATTTTATCATCGACTCATCGATGGACTGATGCTCATCAGGATCATAATATTTCAGGTAAGTTTCTGATAATTTATCTAGGATGGGCCTAATTTTAAATAACTTATCATACCCCCATAAAAAGATTTATTCCAATAAAAACTCTTAGCTCCTTGGCCGTGACTGGAGTAAATTTTGTAGCACCACCAGATTTCTGAGTACAATATAGATTGGTTTCATATGCAATCAGGTCAAGCAATTCTTGTGGAAATAAACAAGAAAATACATCGTATGGCGAATCAACATTATCTGCAAAGTTTTTTGGCCCTGAGCAGCCCGAAAAGGGAACAATGTTGTTATTGTTATTGCAGGTTGTCAACGTATTTTTCCATACAAACTCCGTGGATCTAGGCCTTCGTCAATGCGAAAGTGGTAACTCATCATCACTACTAAATTCATCATCCGATAGAGGGTCAACTAAAGGTGGATCGGGAACAAATGACTGAATTTCGGCATCGACGTCCTCCAACTTATCAAAGTCACGATCGGACGATCCGTCGGAAGTAACAGACTCTTGATCTGACGGGATTTCATCAACCAGAATCGTTAAATCTGCTTCATCCATCCGTTCTAGTTCGGCATATGAATATATTTTCTTAGCTGTAAAAAAATTCTATAAGTCCCAGTGGTTCTATACAAAACCACCTAATTAAAACGCGATAGCATGCTTGATATTCGATAATTTTACCGTCCAAATACGTACACATCAATACTACACTGTATTTAACAATAATGTTCACTTACCCGTCATACTGCAGACGAAAAAACAATTTTATGTGAAAATGCAAAAAAAAACCAAACAAGAAACACTTTTGTAGGTTATAACCGTGAAATAAATTTTAATAAGTTGAGAACGCAACCGTCCAACTCTCTACTAAAAATTTTAACTGATAGATGGCAGCATAGTGATCACACTGACATGGTGGTTTCACTTAAAACCGCTGGAACATTCAGGAATAAATTTATATAGAGGTGGTTTGACCTTGTAACCACTGGGGACGAAAGGGCTAATAGGTATATAAATTGATTAGCTGTTTACTCTGCAAGGGTACAGAGTGGATCACGATTCACTGTTGCCATTTATACTTTGATTCAGCGATGGGTACACCTCTCTTACAAAAACTGTAATGACAGCTTGGTACTTAGACCCCTTTGACACCTAAACATCTTGTATTTACTACTGCTGCTCTCTTTTGGTGGCAATTTTAACACGAAACAGCGTCAAGTGCCACATAGAACCTTTTGTATAGTATTGGGCAGGGCATATAGTACCTTTTGCACCCAAAAAATATTTTTTTGGCACTTAGACCCTTTTGAAGTTAAGGTATTTAATTGTATTTTCCTTCTGGTTGTTTCCCACAATACACTTCCAACTTACTAACATAAATAAAAGGTTTTAGCATCACAGAGCACAAACACCTTCAACCCATATTTTGCAGGTTCATTAGGGATATATTGGACAAAACTGCAACGTGTTTTTTACAATTGTCCACAAAACTGTCCAGTATGAATCGAATAGCAGCTAACTTATCACTCTTATCAGGTGTTTTTTATTTCGTCCCTGGTATTTTTATCATCAAATCTTATTGCTGCTAGCAAAAAAAGAAATCATGCAGGCTCGGTATATTTGCGACCCTGTAGCATCATTAGTCCATACATCTAAAAAGTGGGCACGACTTTGTTTTTTAGTCCCAAGCTGCCTCCATCTTGGCGTACATTGAAATCTATGATCAAATGTTCCTTTACTATTTGTTAACTGTAAATGTACATAAACCAAATTAAAAATATCAATTCCTAAATACAAAAATAAAAGTATAACATACTTATCACTTTAAATTTTAAAAACTCAAAGTAGGTACATTATAATTCATGAAAGAAATATTGAAATTTATGTAAGAAGCCAATCTTCTAGTACTACTCAGCAGTTATTTTGGTTTTGGCAATTTAGCTACTGTTTTCCTTTAAGAGCGGAACCAATGTCATCTTGAATTGGCTAGAAAAATTCACATTGCTTTTTTGCAGAAATTTCACTACTGGCTCATCCGGATCGGTGACATCTTGAACGCATCCCATCTAGTTCTTTTCGTAACGAATTTAGCCAGGATAAAGTCTCCTACATCAATTTTTGTGTCGTCAAGTAGTCCCATTTCATAATCTTCGGTCATATCTACTTATGTCTGAGTCCGACGAATGATTGTTTACATCGTAAGATGCATCTGAGTCACTTGATGAAGAGCTAATTTTTCTTTTTGGAAATTTGGTATTCATTAGATGAAGTTTAACTGGCATCTTTTTTTAAGTTTTTGTTTTTCAATTTCAGCAGTTCTACCTCACCACAATCTACATTCTTATTTTCTAATGATAATTTTCGTTTCACTGTCTTCATTTTCTTTTCCTCTTTTCTCTGTGTTTCTAGCTCAATTTCATTTTTGTCAGGTGTGTTAGTGTAGATTTTTGATCGTCCCTTTCTGCGAAATATCCTTTTTGGGTTTGTTGTACATTTTGGATACGGTCTTATATCTTTAGGGCTGAGAACCTTTTCGTGTGCAACTTTATCCAAAACAGTAGCTACAAGAGAATCGACCGAAAAGCAACAAACGTAGTAACACCGTCATCTTTATCTCTAGCAGGAACTAAACTTACATCGCTTATAATATTGACCTTTGTTGAATTTTTGGAATTGAAACTAAAAGAAGTAGTTGCTTGTCTATTTCCTTGTATGCTTGAGAATTTGAGGGCTCATCAGAATTCTCTTTTTGATTCAAAACACCAATAAAATCCGAATAATTGAATGTGAGTGAATTAATTTTCCAAATTCCACATTTACCGAAAGCATTCGTTATATTGAGTGGAGTAAATGACAAAAGATAAGAGTTGGCTGTTAAGTGAGATATGTCAAATATAGTGATAGCTTTTCCAGGAGGACTTAAAATGTAATCGTTGAAAGCTGTCTTACATCGGCTTTTAAAAGGGCCATATACGCCAACGCCCAGTGGCTGCATCTTATGCGTGCAGTGCGGTGGAAACGATAATATAACAATTCCGTTATCCTTACAATAGTTTATTGCAGCCAAGGAAACATGAGTTTCATGATTATCGACAATTAATAACACTTTGTTATCACTGGAACTGTTCATATGCTTTTTTATATGCTCGAGTACCATAACAAAAATTTCTGCAGTCATCCAGCCAGTCTTTGATGCAAATCCCACGGAACCGGTTACTGATCCAAACATAAGAGCATCCTTCATTCGGACTCTTGGGTAGTTATAAACAGGAGGGATTGCACCAGTAGCCGAAATTATGCCACAGAAGGTTACCAAATTTCCTCGTTCAGCAGTTACACATTGACCAACCTGTCTTTGCCTACTTTGACTAAAACTTTTTGGAGCCTGCAACACTGTTATTATTCCCGTTTCGTTCAGGTTAATCAGTCGATCAGGAGAAAAATTGTATTTTGCTTGAACACTTGCATAGTTTTCAAAAAATATTTTAACATTTGCTGGGTTAAAGGCTGAGGTCCTAGCAATGCTAACATTTTCAGGTTTTCTATATGAGAGTTTTGGGTGCCGCTTCATGAAGCTTCTCATCCATTCCTTACTAGCGTGCTGATCCCCATACCACTTTGATGGAAATATCTTATTAAGTGCAGACGCATACTGGAAACTCAAAGACCTGGCACTGGCATATGTTAAACCATCTACCACCATCTATGGATTTTGCATTCTATATTGTACGCCGCCATTCTTTGATCAAACCGATCTACGCCATCCATGTTTTTATTGTAGTCAACTACTGGAGTAGGACAAACTACTCCTTTTTTGTTGCCTACTTTATTAGTTCTAAGAACTTGGCCTCGTTCTCCGGCATTGTGCATATTACTGTTTATTGTTACTGCCTTGGTGCCACGGTCTTTCCATTTTATAACAGAGATTTCTTCACATTCGGAAATATCCGATTGCTCAACCACTAGTTTTCTGTCTTCCTGCAGCTGAGTTTTTGGGAAAAACTTCCTGTTCTGTCTAATCGTTTCACAGCCAAACAGCCCGCGATCTAATAATTTTCGTATAAGGGGAACAGTAGTAAAGAAATTATCAAAATAACGGCAGAACCCTTTCTGTTGAAGTTCCTGTGATAATTTTAAAACCACGCTTTCGCCCAATGTGTGTTCGGAGTCATTGCCTTTTCCTTGGTATACGTCAAAGCTTAGTAGATACCCAGTTTCGGAACATCACATGCTCCACAGTTTGAAGCCCCGTTTAATGGACTTCATAGGCAACTATTGTTTCAGAGATGTGTTACCTTTAAAAGCTACCATGCTTTCATCTATGGCCACGTTTCGCCCAGGAGTAAATGTATTTTTAAATACTTCAGTCAGATGATCCAGTAAATGCCTAATCTTGTAGAGCTTATCATAATTTGGATCACCACGTGGTGGCATTTGATTATTATCATTGAGATGGAGACATCTGAGTATTTTCAAAAAACGCTTTACTGGAAAAATGCTAACAATCCGCGGCTGGTGAAAATTCGGATTTGCTGACCAATATTTTTTCAGTGCTGACAAACGATTGAAGCACATTATAATTAGGACACCCAGAAAAGCTTTCAATTCTTCAACAGAAATGTCTAATTATTGCATTCCACGCTGATTTGCATATAAATTAGACTGGTCTATGATTAGCTGTAGAATATGGTCGGCAAGAAATAATTCAAAAAATAGGTTTCTCCGAATCAACCTGAAAACAAAAATTTTGTTACAGACAATTAACACTAAAAGTAAGCTACCTGAACATTTGGCCCCATTTTAGCAGTAAATAGGAAATTATTATACATATGTGGTAGGTGCAGTAGGTACTTTAGACCAATTATCAAACTCGTCAGCTATAACTTTTGGTGATGGAGCGGTATCACTTTCTTCGCTGTTGCCAAAGCTTTGAGCAGAGGGTGAAAGAGTCCGTCGTAAAGGTCGTGTGCTTTGATGTTTATATGTACGATCAGCAACTGAATCATAAGGAGATGCATCTAGGTTCGAATCCCGTTCTTTTGATGTTGAAGCTCTAGGCTCCGCAATCGTGGAAGCTCTGCAAGTCTTGGTTCTTTTTGAAGACAATGTTGGTAACTGAATTGGTGATCCGTTTGGTGTAGACAATGGTGTCCCTGCAGGTGAGTATAATTCCATTCTTGTAGAAGCGCGGATTGTTGTTGGCTGTTGACTGTCCGTGGTCATTAAAAAATCATCCTCGGCATCTGTCTGAGTCACCTCCGAGATCAGAATTTTCAGCCTGCTCTCCTGAGATTTTGTGAAGCCTAGCTGGTTCTTCATCTGTTTAAAGCCGTTTCCAGTACAAGATATCTTAATAGCTATTCATACTATAAAACAATCATTTTGTACTTCGTAATTCTAAAAGTAACAAATGCTACCTAACCATAACACGATCAAAAATATATTCGTGGTCTGATATACGTTACTAACTACTGCTTTATACGTTCGATATTTGAAAATGAGAATAATTTGTTTATGTCTTTATATTTTTAAGAATATGTTACTGTATCAACAAATTAAAAACGCAGACTAAACATACTCGTACTTATCTGCCACGAAAAGTGTGCGAAACGGCAACGTTGAAATATTACTGCAACACCACCCGCAAGCACATGCTATCAAAAATTTACCCAGCGTAACTTCCTGATGGCCCAAACATTTTTTTTTAGATAAATATAATATACAGTGACCGGAAAAAAGTTCGCAACATATGGGAAGATTTTTTATTAGAGTATCGAAAAAACTTTTATGGGGGATGGGTTCTGCATGTCCGATAACCTAAAAATCAAATTTGAAGTCTGTCACTTAATAGCTGATATGGCGACAAATTTAAAAAAATGACTATGAAGTCGCAAAAAGTGGAGTTAGATGATAAAATATCGAAGAAAATTATTAGAAAAAGTTGCTTAGAATTTAATTTTGGGGCCATATGCAAAATTTCAAGTGTTTATTTAAAAAAATTGCGACTTTACAGCGATTTTTTTCATTTGCCGCCATACCAGTGGTCACGTGACATACTTCAAAGTCGATTTTTACGTTATCGGACATGCAGAATTCATCCCTCATAAAAGTTTTTTCGATATTCTAATAATAACATAAAAATGAAAATAACATTTTATTGCTTGGAATGAAACTCTTTGAAGCAATTTAAGACATGTAGATTTACGCTGCATACACCACAACCAAATGTAGTATTTTTTTTACAAATCTTACACCTGTTATGTTTGAACGAATCTGGATAGTGAAGAACTAACTTCGACTCCTTACTGTTCAGTAACAAATATGGTGCTACTATATTCCTTATAACTGACAAAAAAATTTAAGTCTGGAAGTGTGTCTTCATAGGAATCCTCAGCTGGGTCAACTATCTGCTGATCACGTTGTAGTTGATACAATAACCACGCATTTGAAAGTGAAGCAGAGAGAAATATTTGCCACCACCATTTATTATTTCTTAATTTGACTCGATAATTTGAAATATTTCGGCCCATAAGGTCCGTGCCCCCCATGTGCACGTTATACATGTTTATAACATGGGGCATTTGCACTGTAATGTATTTTTTTAAGCAGCAGAATATCTACGTGTCGATTTTGTAGGTGTCACACCATAGTAATTGGAACGACTTGGACAGTTGAATTGTCTTTCCATTGAACAATGACAATGTCTTTTGAGTTATTGACATAAGATATCACACCCCGAACTTCCTTCTTCATAGATGTTTTTTCTAAGGGACAGTTTTCCATTCTGTTTTGTCATACGGTACCTGTGCACCCAAAACCGTCCTCTGACATCTTTCTCACTAGAGGTAATCCCGTAAAAAATGCCAATGTAAAAATTATATTTCCGATCAGGGAACACTCCTTTGAGCTTTTCCGCAAAAGTAGTGACTACTAAACCAACTTCTTCGTTTTCTAGCATAGTGCCTTTCCCTTGGTATGGCTCCGTATAAATCAAATAACTATTAGACATGTTCATTGACCAAAATTTAAACCCATATCTAATAGGTTTTCCTTGAATTCTCTGCTTACAAGAATGGTGGCTGTAGTATGGCACCATTGATTCATCCACATCTACATCCGTTTAAGCCGGAGCGTTGCGAAGAAAATTTTCGTTGAGATGTTGAAGTAATGGTCTTATTTTACAAATTTGTCATTTTTCTGTAAGTGAGAATTATCTACAAAATGCAAATTTATCAAAATTTCTCGAAATCTATTTCGTGGCATAGCGTTAGCGATTGTAGGATTGCTGAGATCCACATCCAAACTCCAATTCATATCTCGTCGAGGCCTTGAGTTATACCCATATATTATATCATTAGGCAAGCAAAAAATAATTTTATGTCATTTAGCGTGATATCAAAAGAAAACTTTGCATCTTGCTGTTTTGAGTAAAGAATAGTTTGATCCTTTATGTCCTCATATAAAGCATTATTCCAAAATAATTCGAACAACTCTACTGGGCTTTTTTCCTGAACGTTGTGGGTATTTTCAGGCTGACCGGTACTAGACATTCTGAGATCAACTTTTTTCCAAAGATCAACATGTGTTCGTTGTGATTTTTTTACCATAGAGTTTCTTTGGTTTGTCGTCTTTTCTGTTTTTAGCTTCTACCTCTTCTTTGCTACAGCTGTATATTAAGTTAGATTTCTTGAGTTTTGCTTTTTTTGTCCTAGACACACCAGTTTTATTCTTATTTTTTGGCACCTTCAAAGGAGCCTTCACCTTCAGATTGTAAACTGCTGTCACTGTTTGTGTTACATTGGGCATTAACAGTAAAAGAAGGCCTATGAAAGCTACATTACAGAAAACACATAAAAATAAACAATTAAAACTCACCCAATGTTGAAAAAATGCGGATCACTGCAATTGCCACTGAAATTGTCAGACAAGCTATCTGTCAAAACATTCACATCGCTAAATGGAATGCTACTATCGACATCTATCGTTCAGAAGCAAAAATAGAAGATGTTAAATTTTTGGAACATTGCCTAGAATGGTTTAAGGATGTGAAGATACTCAAACTAGGTCTCCAGCCTGGTATGGTGAGGACTACTGTAAGCATTTTCTCTACCAGGGATCCAATCCATTTCAGGTTTATCATCAGACAGTTGCAAATCATCAGTTTCCTCATTTGTTGAACTTTCAAAATACAGATTTCTTCGGCAGGTTCTTTTCGCCGCCATCTTCTTGTGAACTTTCTTCTGGCTTCTCTTCACTTTTGTCCCTTTCTGCAACCTTTTTGCCGTAAATATGACGGGAAGTTGCTTTCTTCTTTTTGAGACCTGAGTCATGTTGCTTGGCCCTGGTAATGGAGAAATTTTACTGATTTCGGTGTGTGATGTAGTTGGCGTCTGAGCATTTACTGACTCTGATGTGTCCTTCGAACTTCCATTGGTTTCATGTAGTCCTTTCCCCATTGACGTTTTATTCATTTTCCATTTCTACTGTGGGAATGATTTGTGCGGGAGCAAAATCTTCAGCGCTAAATTTAGTTGTATCTAGCGGATAAATGCCTGTATGAGCAAATCCCGAGACACCCTTCTCTATAGTAGCCATTCGCATGTAAGCCTTGTTAAATAATGATGCTAGATCATAAGGCCTGAGCTTTTCATACGAATGCAGTCTCAGATGTGCATCGCATTCTCTATTAAATGCTGCTTTTAGTCTACTGTAGAACGTGACATCAAGCGGCTGAAGCCGGTGTGAAGTATGGGGTGGGATTGTCACAACCACGATCCCGTTTTCTTTGCAATAATTGTACGCTTCAAGTGATATATGTGAGGTATGGTTGTCCATTATTAAGAGTAGTGGATCTTCTACTGACGGCTTTGCAAATTTAGTGAAATGTTTGAGCCAGACAAGGAACAAATCTCCATTTATCCACCCATTTTTGCTGCAGTGATAGATGCTTCCTTCTGGACCTCCTCTGCCTAAAACAAGATCCATCCTTGCCCTCGAGTAGATAAACATCGGCGGGACAAAATTTCCGCTAGCGCTCATAGCACAGCAAACTGTGATATTTTTGCCTTGCTGCCAGATAGTCGCAGCCCCAACTTGTTTCTGTCCTTTGGGTCCAATAATACGACCTGGTTTTTGTACCGTGGAGATGCCCGTTTTGTCCATATTATATATTTTGGCACCTTGAAATTTAAATTTAGCCATCACAGTTTCTAAATTAGAAGAGAACACCTTAATTTCCTGTTCATTGAAGGTTGTAATTCGACTAATACTGGTCGCTTCAGGCTTCCTTAGGCTCAACTCAGGATTTCGACGTAGAAAGCCTTCAAGCCAATCCACACCTGCCAGTTTTGAGGATTTATCGAAATCGTTCTTTATTCCATTGACTTTAGCATATTCATACACTATCTTTTGAAGTTGTACACGCGAAACCCCATAAAACATTTTAGCCATAAGTAGAGCATGATTTTTATTTCCTCTTCTTGTTCCTTTGCGAAGGTAGGTTTCCTACCCAGCTGCGGGACACCTGATTTGCCTGACTTAAGCCTGTCTCTAAGTGTTGATAAAGGAATTCCAAGAGCTCTGGCTGTTTTCCTTTGCTTCCTGCCATCATTTACAGCTTTTAAAGCATTTTCCAAAGTTTCCTGGCTCCAGTTTCGTATGGCTGTTTCTCTATTACTGTTTCTCACCCTCTGTAAAATTACATACAAATGTCTTAATCTAGGCAATCTAGGGGATTGACATTAAATTGTTATTCATAAAATTAACTGTGAAAGAGAAACATTAACGATGAAAAAGATTTACAGTCCGCCATACCAGTGTTTATAACTCGCTACTTTTAAACCATTCAAGATTTGGCAGCCTTTCTGCTTTTATTTTAAAAGTAATACTACACTTTACCTAATATTACAAAATCACTGACATAACAATAAGTTATTAGCACTTACCTTAGTTTGTACTAAGAGCTGTTGTTAGAAGAATACAGTCTGTCCCAAATTCAATCCCCACCATTAGGATCTCGGAAACTATAAAAGCTACAAAGTTGGTTAAATAGGAGTTTTAGGAATTTTAATGCTCATTTCATATCCGTTGAGAAATCACAGCCAACTTTGATCGTTTTCGAGATATCTTGAAAAAACCGAAATTTGGAGTTTTCTGTTTTCCAAAATATCTTAATAGTATTAAGTTATTAGTTTCAGGACTTGTACATTGTGAAGGCACTTTTTTACGGAGAATCGGGTGGTACCATATGCTTATATTTATGACGCTTTGTTTCTATTCTATGAACAACTACTTTTGATTTTCATATGGACGCCATATTGAATTGTGTCGTAACTAAACTCAGCTCTTTTTTCTCTGTTCAATGATGTGTCACACGTACAGTTTTTTTCAAGAAGAGCGGTAATAAAATACATTTTTTCTTTATTGGCGTAGTAGGCTATGATAAAAAAAATTTATTTTATTCCCGCTCTTCTTCAAAAACCCCGTACGTGTGACACATCGTTGAAAAGAGAAAAAGGAGCTGAGTTTAGTTACGACAAAATTCAATTTGGCGTCCATATAAAAATCAAAAGTGGTTATTCATAGAACAGAGACAAAGCGCCATAAATATAAAAATATGGTACCACCCGATTTTCCGTAAAAAGTGTCTTCACAATGTACAAGTCTTGAAACTAATAACTTAATGCTTTCCGAGATATTTGGAAAATAGAAAACTCCAAATTTCGGTCTTTTCAAGATATCTCGAAAACGGTCAAAGTTGACTGTGATTTCTCAACGGATATGAAATGAGCATTAAAATTCCTAAAACTTTCCCTATTTAACCAACTTTGTAGCTTTTATAGTTTCCGAGATCCTAGTGGTGGGGATTGAATTTGGGACACACTGTATACGAAAAAATACATTAACAACTTAAACACGCGCCACGTTTAGTCAGCGTCAGCTTAGATGCTGTGAGAGGCTTTACAGATACTGTCGCTAGGGTACTCCACCAACCAGTCAAATCCCGCATGACTTGAAATCGCGAAACAATGATGTACGCCATTCCCCCTATGTACGCCATTCCCCCTATGCTCGCCATTCCCCCATCTTCCCCTAATCCTGGATGTCTTAGGATAGTTTTCGCCACTATTTTACAGATTTTCTTGTAAAACCGTAATAGCTACAATATTGATTAGCCCTGTCGACAGCCCCCATACAGGGAATTTTTCTTTTTAGTATACATATCCCCTATGTATACTTTTATAATAAACGCAAATAGGCAACCCACTATACACTATAAACGTCACGTCACGTGGTGCGTAAAGGTTATGTTTCATGTTTGAAAAATAAAAAATAAATCAAAATTAGTGGAATATCAACATAATTTTAATTCAACAATTATTCTAAAACATAAAATATGAACAATACAAAACAGAAAGGAAAATAAAAACAGCAACAGTTAAAGACTAATTTTTTGACATTTACTTAATTTGATGATTTTTGCCACAGCATGCTAATTTTTTAACGTTTATAGTGTATAGTGGGTTGCCTATTTGCGTTTATTATAAAAGTATACATAGGGTATATGTATACTAAAAAGAAAATTTCCCTGTATATTTTGTATAGTTTATTATAACAACTGGTTTGTCGAGTGTTATGATCTCTCTTTGTTTTGTAATCCGTCTAGCCTGCTCTGTTGAAGAATTATGGTAAGTACTCAACATTGTTATAAATCGTTTATCATTGAAACTAAGGGTCATGGTGTTTTTATTAGATTCATAAGCAACTGATTCATGTTGTCCTGAAATTTTAGAAATAAATTACTTGTAGTACTAGGATTTACAAATAAGGAATGTATTGACCTAATTTGAGATTCTTTAGCTCCTGTGGGAAACCTTTTCTGTTGGGCATCACTGTACCTGTGGTGTGAATTTTTAATTTTCTTAGTTCATACTAGTCTAGAATCTGTCCGTAAATAAATGATAACCAGACCCGTTAGAATTCTCCAACATGGTGTTTTCAAGATGAAGAACTATGCATGCAGTAAATGGTAACTCTGGATGTATCAAACTTTCGATAGTACTTGCACTATAATAGGGAATATGGCAGCACACATATCCAGTTGTAGAATCACATAAGCAATAATTTCGTAAACCCCACTTTGTAGGTTTTTTGGGATTATAACATTTCCATTGCACTCGTCCTTTGAATCCAACAGTACTTTCGTCAACAGCAATATTTTGGTAGGGTATAAACAGTTCTCTACACTTAGAATCAATGTACTCTGTAATATTTCGTATCTTTGAACCTCTAACCCTTACAGAATTGGGAGTAGGTGTCGGAGGTACTATATGAAGACCCCAAAAAATTTGTAGAAATCATTTTTTACTAAATACGTTCTTTAAAAACGGCATATAATTTAGCCAAACTAATGAGAAATAATCGACAAGGTTTGCTTTTATACAGGGTGATTCAAAAGGTATGGTCCAAACTTAAGGGTGTGATTGGTGATGTTAAAATAAGCAAAAAATGTTAATAAACCCATGTCTTATTTCCAACTGTTATCTAGTTACTGAGGTTTTCTTTGTTTCTATCTGTATTCTGTAAAATCACGTTATCTAGGAAATAAGTAAAACAATTTAATTTCTTATGGCAGAAGACGTTTCAAGCTTGAACTGGCGTAGTTTTCAATAAATGTGGTAATGATGGGGCCATTTTCTGTTCGCGATTGTGCAGAAATGCATTTTGTGTATGGTTATTGCAGCGAAAGTGACCGTGCAGCAGTGGTAAACTATGGGAGAAGGTATCCTCACCGGAAACAGCCTGACCACCCAATAACCGCTTTCCACAGCGCTGGCGCTGGGTTGGAAAAGGCAGTCCAGTACTATGGCCGGCTCGTTCGCCTGACATTACTCCACTAGATTTTTACTTGGGTGAATTAAAAGAAAAAGTTTATGCATCGTAAATTCAGGTCTGGGGCCATTTAGTTAATAGAATAAATGAAGCTGTTGAAGATATTCGAAGACATCCTCAACAGTTGAGGAATGTTCGAGATTCCCTGCGTCGGCGTTGCCAACTTTGTATACAAGTACAAAGTGGACATTTTAAACATTTGTTGTGATACTTTTTAATTTTTCTTGTAATTGTATACGTTCTTTATTAATAATAAATTATCGTAAATGTTGTTATAACTAGACAACAATTGCGAATCGGACATGAGTTTATTGGCATTTTTTGCTCATTTTAATATCACCAATCACACCCTTAAGTTTGGACCATACCTTTTGAATCACCCTGTATTTAGTGCCATATTTAGGACAACCCCAATGAATGCTTTCATTTCGTCTAAAGTAACTAATTTTTTGTTTATTATATTTATTTGTACCTGAAACAATTTCCAACAGTAAGTCATCTGTAAAAAATAACCCATTTCATTTGTTGGTCTTGCAGCAATCGCTATTAGAAAGCCAGGCTGTTGAACAGTAAATGGAAATTGAACAGTAAATAGAAATTTTTTGAATTCAGGATCTGTTGGTAAGTATCTTTTTCATAACGCTAAATTTGGTGCTGCTACGTCTGATAATTCACCATCTGAAATGTCCTCATCTGGGTTTGCAATGTTTTATTCACCGTTGTTTTCATCATCGCTAGAATTATTGCTCTTTACAGACGAATTATCTTCTTCATCACTAAAATCGTATTCAGCGTCACTTTCTACCATTATTTCTTCAGCTAAACGTTCAAGATCAGCCACAGAAAGCGCCCCATTTCGATTAAAATTATCCATTTCCTCACGTGCAAAACGTAAACACAATTGTCGGAACTGTACCGACATTGGATGTACAGAACGAAAACAACAATTTTTGACAGTGTAAGCAGTTTTCTACATACATTTTTCATTTTAGAAACCTTACAGTTTCCTATAGCTTAGTAAATACGTCAACCTAGGTCACAACCACAGACCATTAAACAAGGAAGACCACTCAAAGCTAAATATATGTATAATAGGAAGCAGCAACGATCTTAGCGCGCTCATAGCAGCTGGGTGAACTAATAGTTATAAGCGGGAGAATTTAAAGTTGGGAAACCTGCGTCGATAAGTTTCCAAAGGAGGCCCTCGTGCCATACCTAGTCGAACGCCCTCGTGCCATACCTAGTCGAACGCCCGTTCCACGTCCAGGAATACGGCCGCCATACACTGACCTTGATTGATGGCCAGTGTGGCGTCGGTCTGGAGGCGGAGCAGGAGGTCATTCGTGCAGCGACCGGGACGGAAGCCAAACTGAAGGTTGGGTAGCAACCCCCAGTCGTCGACGAATTCCCGGATTCTGTCAACGAGGATCCTCTCGAAGGCCTTCCGAGCGCGCTCAAGAGAGAGATTGGGCGATAATTGGAGGGATCGGATCTGTCTTTCTGGGGCTTAGGGACCATGACAGCGTTAGCTCAGGATAGAGGATAGTTGCCAGAGTTCAAGCAGCAATTGAAGATTGCTATGATGTGGTGGATGGCAGGATCGGGTAGTTGGCGGATGGCCAGGTGAGGAATGGAGTCGGCACCCGGGGCCGAGTTTCTGCCTGATAGAAGAGCGGCTCTTACCTCGCCCTCTTCAATGGGTTGGATAATGTTAGGAGGATTGAGGGGGTCACCCTGCGGAATGTGGTCAAAAGGGACCAGTCGAGGATCTTGACGGATTGCGTCGTTAATGTGGCGAAAGAACTGCTGGTCAAAACGGTCGTCCTCGGGCACCTGGTGCACACGCTCCAAGGTATCCGCGAAGACTTCCGCTTGATGTTGTGGGTCGGTGATGACTTGGTCTTGGACATTGAGGTTGTGGCAAGCCGAGTCCCGCTGCCCCGTAATGGTCCAGGTTTTCCGCCAGAATTGGGCGCCCCGCCGGTAGTCCATTGCGGAACAGAACTTCGCCTAAAGGGCCCCTGACACGTTCGTGATTCGTTCCAATTTTACCCGTACCGTCTAATAACGCACGGGTAAAACAGAATGTGTATGCGCAATTCACGCGTGAAAAATTGAAACGAGCACGGCACGAGCAAAATCCAAAATAATTTGATTTTCACTGTGTGACGTCACACCGTTCGGGTAAAATTGAGTAAAAACCGAACGTGTATTTGTATTCACTGTTCATGCAGACTGCAGACCAATTCTAATTGATAAGCGTATTTGTGAGGTTGCATTTAATTTGTACAAGTTAAATAACTACGAACGGACACGTTTCTTCCCTTGGAGCAATAATATAGCAATACTAACAGTACAAATTTTGTGTTTTAGCTTCATCTTGTATTTGGTATACTAGCTGTACAACAAGCCTGTTCATTCAAAATTGTACCTTAACATCGAATAAAACAACGAACGTGTAAATGCGCCTTTCCGGTTCGAGTAAAATCGTCCGTTTCAATCCTGAGCGGGTAAAATTGGAACGAAGCACGAGCGTGTCAGGGGCCTTTAACGCTCTTCCCTGAACCTTGTCGTTTGTAGGCGGACAAGCGCGTTGAGACGGTTCCACTGCGTCTTAATTACAGCGTCACGAGTCCGGATGAACTGTCGGTAGAGGGCCCGCTTCTCACGGATTAGCCGGAGATAGGGGGGGGGGGGGGGCGGAAGATGTCGATAACTTTGGTGGGAACAGATTCGTCGATAGATTCACGGATGTTGGAGGTTAGGAGGTTGACGGCGTTTTCTAGCTGCTCGGCGGTGGTTGTATTTTCGCCCTATTTGCTCCAGCTAGATTCTCTAAAAATTCTTCTTTTTTTTGAATTTAAAAGTTCAGTGCATAAATCGCTGGTGTAACTGTCCGTACCTGTAGCAGCATGGGGACCATAATGGATGTGATCATATTCAGTGTTTGTGTTATTACTTTTTCGTTTCTTGTTTTCGCTTTGAAGTAAACGTCGTCTTGCTCTTTTAATTCGTTTTAACTTCTGGCGTTCAATAAAACGTTTTGTAAAATGTGAGGTATTTTTCCCACAGGTTTCTTGATGAAGCAAGGAAAATGCTTCGGGACCAACATTATGAGTTATGGCAGCTGCTTCACATCGCCCATTATATGATCCTCTAGAAGCAAAATTAATTCGTTTTCCAGCAATAAATTTACTTACGATAGAATTGAACTGTTCGGCAGCATTATTTGTTTCGCAGTAAATTAAACTTCTGGAATGGTAAGCTAATGAATTAATTGCATATTTTATATCATCCCATATTCCAAAAAACTTCAATTGTTCTATTTCTACATTTTCGGCAGTTTCCTTAGTACAAAAATAATTAGCACATTTTGAATGCACTCCCAAACAGTGGTTTACAGAATTCTGAATGTCATCTTTTAATAACGATATTCTTTGATCAATGGGAATATCAATTTGGCTCGACCTAAATTTTATGGCGGAAATTATACCCGTTCGCAATTGCTGATCTTTTGACTGTATAATCTTTCGGGCACATTTTGGTACACTTCCCTTTACATTTGAAGTTTTGTTATAAATTGTTCTCATTTTTTTCCCGAAATTCCTCATTAGATGGTTTGTGCATTCGATTTTTTCAATAGCTGTATTGGGTCCATAAGGCATTTGAGAACGTAGTTTTTCCATGACACTACTGTCACCATCCCCAACAACTTTTGTGTATTTCAAGTTATACATTTTCATACTTACTCTAAATCCTTCTGCTATAATGTCAGCCTCCATAGCAGAAGCAGAACCCGACCAATTTTTGAAACATACATGTGTATCTTCTGTTACTTGAAGATCTTGATCGTCTTGGTTAAATAAAGGTGTATCTTTTTTTTGTTGTTCCATGGCGCATATGCAGCAATATTTATTTCTGATGCCCATATATAAAATTTCGTTAGTGGCTTTGCCTATAATACAAGCCATGCCAACTTTTGAATTACAGTTCATGTTGTAAGACCGTTTTCCCCAAGAACCATCAACTATAACACAAATACAAGGAATTCCGTCTGCATCCACATTACCTTGTTCAACAGCTAACTGAGCTTCTTTCTTTGCAGCTTTTGCCATTTGTTGAGAAGCCACTGTATGTATATTTTGGTACATTTTATTCTGCAGTTTTTGATAAAACCCATGAGACATGCAGGGCATATTTAATATTCCGCATGTTTAAGCAAGATGAGAGTGGCCGCTCAGTCATTATCTTACCTATAACAGTGGCCTCGTTTACATTTAAAAATTCTTGTTTAGGGTTTTCAGATTCTACTTTTTCGATTAAATTATACATTCGGCATTTTAGAGTAAACGTACTAATTAAGCCTATTCTGCTTTCTTTAATAATGTCCATGTCAGAAATACCGCAATTAAACGGTTCGTGTCTATCAATTGATTTCAATTTTTCAAAAAAATATTTTACATCGACGATTCTTTTTCCCGCCAAATCAGTTGATTTTCTTTCTAAATATTCTTTTACATATTCGTTAAATAAACTTGGAAGGGATTCCGAACCTTCCAAATGTTCATAAATTTCAGTGCCTGCATTTGAATCTGAACTACTAAATGGAGTATCATCATGATCGTTATGCATAGCATGCGTTGAACATTCGGGTAATTCATCTATTTATAAAATATCATCGGTGTTTTCTGCACGTTGTGTCCGCTGATTGTGTATAGGTTTTCTACAAACGATTAATTTTAGATAACACAAAAAATAAGTAGTTTGTTTTAAGTAAAACTACTGGTAACTAAGCTCATAAGAGGAGAATATTTATGTATTTTTATTTGTAATACTAACGTATAACAGGTATTTGATTTTGTATTTGATTTTGCTTGTCCAGTTCGCTTGACATTGTTAATATTAATTATATTCAATAATATTTTCTTTTGTTATACATGAAAAGAGTTACATTACATCAAATACGAATATATGAGCTAGTTATTAGTTTGACTTCGTAAATTAATTATTATTCGGTATATTGCTAAATGCTTCAACAATGCACAAAACTTGTACAAACCTATAAAAAAAGTATGTACATCATAGCACCCTTGATCATTTATAACATTGCAATTAAAAAATTCAAGGTGGTGGCCGTGTATAAAAATTAAACAATTTCATATAATATTACAAATAATTGATCTTGTCAATGTAGTACAAATAAAAATAAGTAATCAAAAATAATTAAAATACACGTTCATGTAGCGGCTGTTTCAATGAACTGTATCTACCTACAGGGAATATTCTATTGTTTTGATTAACCTTTACAACAATGTACTTACTATAATCAAACTTTATATAAATTATTTCAAAAATGTTAGTGGAATTACAAAACACTTACCGTTTCATCCAAAGGTTTTTTATTTGCTGTTTGTTACTTTAATCCAGTAACCTTATACCTACATCGAACCTTACATCAAATCTGGTAATTCTGATTTTTTGCTGAGTTTATGATGTTGACCCAATGAATAATCTAAGTTTTCGACCTCGGAAGCCGAACGCAACTTTGTCAAAAATCCAGAAAACCGCTAAATTTTCGACCTTCTTTCAGTTTTTGTCGATTTTGACTTTGAAGGACTACTTTCTTGATGATAACCTTTTAGTCGTTTTTTAAAGTAGACTAAATTTTCCACAATTTGGAATCAGAATGGTCTCTGTAAGCCCAATAGTTTCCAAGATACAGCCTTTCAAGTGTTCCAATTTTTTTCAGAATCTGTAATTTTTAGCAATAGTGTTTCTAGCATTAGTCGTAAAGACTCAGGGATCACAGAATGTACATTCTGTAAGAAGTCATCGGAGGGTGTAAATTGATTTGTGTCATAAAGTTGTGAACGTATATATCCTCTCGTGTGACATCAACAGCTGCCTTTACCACACGTAGTCTTTTTATTTGAGGATCTGAATTTTTATTATCGTACCAAACGCTGGTAAGAATTTTGTAACCTGTATTTTTAAAACAAACAGTCGTGTTTTTGGAGGATGCCTTGACTATTAAAATGTCTTCTCCATACTTCCCGAACAGGCGACTTTTGATTGTTCGAGGATCGGGGTTTTCTCCTTCTATCTGGTCGATGAGTTCTTCTAGAGAAAAGTGACACTCTTCAGAGTTCTCTTCGAGATATGAAAAAATTCGTTCCATGGCCTGAGCAACCGTGAAATGCTGACGTTCTCCCCTTAGCAGGCCTATTGATGGGGGAAAGTAGAGTTTCTTTTGGAAAAATCGGTGGTATCTCGCATTAAGTGCTACCAAATCTGTGGTCTCAGAAATACGCTCTTTTATTTTAAGAGCCCATTCGTCATCTCGTTTTTCAACTGCTCTTAAGATTGTTGCATTCAGAGACCTCTTTTTCACAGTAACTATAGTATTTCTTTTTTCTGGCTTCTTCTTTCCCTGAGCCACAAGGAATTCTGCTGTTATTTTGTCTCCACAGAGAAAACAGTGTTCTTTGAAATTGAACTCTTCAGAGACAGATCTCGTTGCTCTTGTTGACTTCACATCTGTGCCCCCACGGCGAATAGCTGCTTTAATCAACTTTGGGTTGTTATATTTCTTCTGCCAAGCACTATGCACAGATATCTGATTCACACCTATCAATAAACGTTCATTTTCTTGGTTCTTCGGTGAAACACTCGACGCCAGAAGTGTTTGAACCCCTCTTTCCTTCACCGACACCACTTCACCTTCACTCAAACTCTCCTTACATATAAAACACAAACTCACGGAGGATCCGGGATCGGACATTCTGTAGATTTTGAATTCAAACGAGACGGAAAACTACGCACAACTCGTGGGCAAGCCGGCCAGACGAGGACTGAAACAAATTGGAAACCGTGAAAGGCTGTATCTTGGAAAATATTAGGCTTACGGAGACCATTCTGATTTAAAATTGTGGCCAATTTAGTCTACTTTAAAAAAGTACTGAAAGGTTTCCGAGGTCGACAACTTGGAATATTCATTGGGCCAACATCATAAACAACTCAGCAAAAAATCAGAATTACCAGATTTGATGTAAGGTATACCCCCCCTTTCAGGCGGCAAGGTTACTGGACTACTTCGTTTACTATTTTTTTTATTATTGCGTTGGTTTCCCATGATAACAATAATAAATTCAAAATAATCCACTAAGTCACTTATTAAAAAAAAAAGTAAAAAAACACTAACAATAAGTTATAGTCACACAAAATCGTCAATAAATACGTAGGGGAAGGGCGGGCAAGTTGGCATAGCATCTTTGATTTTCCTATAAATCCCATATTTTTCAATCCAAGGCAATATTTTTTGTTCGAAGAGATGGCCACAAGAGTGTTGTTTGTTTTACAGTAAATAACGATTAACTTTTAAGAAACATTTATTTTGAAAAAAATAAATTAAAAAAACAATACAATATCAGTCTTGCCCGACCATACTGGGCAAGATGGCATACAAGTAAAAAATATTTTAGAAACTGTAGCATTGAAAAATAATCGAAAGTTTTCACTCATTTACACTAAAATACATAAAGAACAGTGCATTAACTCTTATTGGTATAATAAACTTATAACAAAAATGTAAAAATATTTTGAAATACACCAAAAACAACATGATTCAGTTAGGTAATTAAAAATGAAAAGCTTTTGACAACAAATAAAATAAATAACCATTAATGGATATTAGTTTAAACTAAAAATAAAGAAAACAAGTTCAGTTTTCACATAATTCGCACACAAAATTTTTTGCCCTTTTTGATAATCCTGCACACCCCGCATGAAACCATAAACCACACGACTGACACTTTAACCAACCCTCGTGACTTTTGGAACGGCTGTATAAGTCATTGCAATATAAACATGCACAATCATCTTCATCACTCTGACTTTCACCATAATTTATGTTATAACCATCATCGGAGCTATCATCTGCAACCAGCTTTCTTTTGGCTACTGCTCTTTTACTTTTTCTTTGTTCCTTTAACTTTTTCTCAGTTTCTTTTTCACGAAGTTCCTTTAAGAATGGGCTCTCTGTCAATACGGCTTGATATGTGTTCTTGGTTTTACGTTTTGGGTTTTTCCTAAAATTACTATGAGGTTTTGGCGATAATTCATCTACTAATGTTTGGATATTCTCAGAATTTAACGGGGCTGATAGCATATCATTTGACCCAGCTACAAGATTTCTAGTTAGATTGGAGGTTGAAGGACCTGGAACACTAGTTTCTAACTGATTTTCATCACATGGTTCGTTCAGTAGATTTTGATAATTTTCAGTTTGAGGCTTTTCAATGTCTGTAATTAAACTGGGTAAAAACATATGTTCCGGGAATATATTTCTATTAAAAGGGGCGATTCCAGTAGCACGAAAGCCACTAAAGGCAATTGGGAGTGTAGCTGCCCTTTCATATGCTGTATTAAAAAGCTGAGCGATTTGGTAAACTGTAACAGGACGACCCGGGTGCATTTTCATCCATTCTGTCATAGCCTGATTGTAGTACTTGCGCAGTGGCCCAAAAAACGCCACATCCAATGGTTGAAGCCGGTGTGTACAATGGGCTGGTAAGCAGAAGAGTAGAACTGACTTTTCCATCGCTAACTGCAATGCTTCTAAGTTTTTGTGGCTCACATGTCCATCGAGAATTAAGAGAGCTTTTTTCTCTGGCGTTGGTCTAACAAAGGAGACAAAATGCTGCATCCAGTTAAAAAACAGCTCTCCTGTCATGTAACCAGATTCATTGTAGAGTCTTAAGGTGCCTACAGGGGCTGCATCGTACAAAAGCGCCAGAACTTACGCAAGCTACCACAGTAGTATGAATACCTCTCTCTGCGCTAGTTACCGCACCTACTTGTTTCTTACCCTTCTTGGCAAATACCTTGCTCGGTTCTTGTACAGTAGTCATCGCTGATTCATCCATGTTGAATATCATCGTATTATCTATTGAATGTTGCTCCACTACGTTCTCCAATCTAGAGAAATATGTCTCTATTTGAGCTTTATTAAACCCTTCTGCACGTGCAAGCGAGGTAGCTTCGGGAAGTCTCAATGAAATTTCTGGATTTCTTTGTCTGAATCCCCGCAGCCAAGATTTCCCGGCAATTTTCTTTTGACAATTAAATGGATGACGCAATTTCATCTTCTCTGCAACTTTATATGCAAGGACGCAAACATCCTTGGTTGTTAACCCAAAAAAGCGAGACTCCAGTTCCAGTATATTAGCCACTATGGCGCTTTCAGCCTCTTCGCTTAGTGCATTCTCATGACGACCAAGGTGTTTTGTGGTGTTAATTGCTACTTTGTTTTTATTGTGAACTCGGCGCCGTAACGTTGTTGCAGGAACATTAAAAGTTTTACTAGCGCGTGCCCATCCCATTTCTTTGTAACAGCGTCTATAGCTCGCGCCATGTTTGCCTCATCCCAGCTTCCCCTATCTGTTTTCCTTATATAAGTGTAAACCATCTACAAAAAAGATTAAGAGTCACTAAATTATGTAGCGGGCACGATAGGATGGTGCGGGCAAGACGGCATACCATATGCCATCTTGCCCAGCAAATAAGTATGCCGACTTGTCCGTTTCGTCCGTTAAAACATTTTTCAAAAATATAGATATTTAAAAAAGATAAAATGAAAGGGACGATGCATTAATAGAGTGCCTGTTACTTTACAACAACGGTGGTATACAGGGTGTCCCAGATCGACTGGGATTGCATGGGTAACTTTCTTATTATTGAAGATGGAGATTTGGTTAAATTGGCAATGTCTTGCAGTTTTATATGATGATTTAAAATCTATTTGAAAAAGTTCAAAATCTCGAACCCGCCAGAAGTTATTTAAAAAAAACTAAAAACTGTCATTTTCTTGTATGTCAAATATTTTCGTAAGTATAAGAGATACGAAAAAAAGTTTCATATGAAAGTCACTGTTTTCGATAAGACCAATTTAAAACTGATGTCGAACAAAAATTCAAGATGGCTGCTTTTGAGGTACTCGTATCAACTTCCTTAAGTTAAATGGACGCCATATTGGATTTTTTGGTTACTGAATAGAATTTTTTATTCTCTTTTCAACGATGTAAGATAACTTATTATTGAATAAAAAATACCAGTAAAATTAATTGTTTTTACATTTTAATCAAGTAGGCTTACATGGATCCAAACAAAATTAGCTTAAGTACCTGCTTTTTGACAGATTGTGATAAACTTTGTTATTGTTTTTCATCATAGCTACTTACCTACTGTCCAGAACTCCAAAATTTTAAATGGCACCATAAGTCGAAAAACATATTGTTGAAAAGATCGTTAAAAAAGAAGAAAGTTTTGTAGGAAAAATTATTTTACTACTACTACCCCTTTTAAGTAATATTCGATTAAAGTTATTAAATTTGAAATTCGTTGTTAACAAACAAAATTGAAAAGTCGGCTTTTAAAATCTAGTTACCGAAGTAAACAATGTTACAAATGTTCAAAATGTCTTCCATTTACTTCTAAACACTGTTGAGCTCTTCTAGTTACACTATCAGTTGCTCTAAGTATTTCTTCATTACTTAATGATAGGCAAGCATTTCGAATTTTCAGCTTCATATCATCTCTCGTTGTTGGTTTTTCTTTATAAACAATATCCTTGATCCGACCCCAAAGGAAAAAATCTAGAGGCATACAATCTGGTGATCTTGGCGGCCACACCACTGTACTTCCTCTGCCAATCCATCTATTAGGAAATAGTTGATTTATCGTGTTCCTGGCAACTAAGGAAAAATGAGCTGGGCAGCCGTCTTGCTGAAACCACATTCTTGCTCGCATTAAAAGAGGGACATTTTCCAGTAAGTCGATCAAGTCGTTACCTAAAAACTCGGCATATCGTATTCCATTTAGAGTTCCTTCGAAAAAATAAGGGCCTATGATAGATCCACCAAGAATACCACACCACGTATTAACACTCCAAAGGTGTTGATTGTCAATAGTTTGTAGCCAGTGAGGATTTGTTTGCGACCAGTAATGCGCATTGTGAATATTGACTTCTCCAGTGCTTTTAAAACTAGCTTCGTCAGTCCATAAAACTCTCCTAGGAAAGTGGGGACCTTTATTTAGTAACCAATTACAAAAAATGACCTTGAAAATCATTCTCACTTAATTCTTGGTGCATGTGCATGTGGTATGGATGAAATTTGTGATCCTTCAAAATTCTGCATACGGAGTATTGGCTAATTGCAGAATCCCTTGCAAGTCCTCTCGGAAAAATATGCGGATCAACAATTACTGCAGCGAGAATATCAGGTTCCTTGTCATTACGTACATGTCTTGTAATTCTATTTCCGCGATTGTACGTTGGTTGCACCTGCCCTGTGGTACAAATACGTGCTGCCAATCTCCGAAAAACATTGAAGGATTGATGGGCACGCTGAGGATATCTTTCAGCATACATTCTTTCAGCCGTTCTGTAATTTTGTCTGCATTCTCCCAAACCATTAACATGTCGAAAGCTTCTAAATTTGAAAAAGGCATAATTTCACTAATTTAAGTTAATTCACTTTCTAACGAAATTTACTTTTAACTTTAATCTGTCCACAAACAGATATCACTAACCAACAACAAATTATCAATTTAAACAATGGGCGATTTGACGATAGATTAATACAACAAATGAAATTATTGACATTAAAACGTGTGTATAACATTGTTTACTTCGGTAACTAGATTTTAAAAGCCGACTTTTCAATTTTGTTTGTTAACAACGAATTTCAAATTTAATAACTTCAATCGAATATTACTTAAAAGGGGTGGTAGTAGTAAAATAATTTTTCCTACAAAACTTTCTTCTTTTTTAACGATCTTTTCAACAATACGTTTTTCGACTTATGGTGCCATTTAAAATTTTGGAGTTCTGGACATTGTGGACAAAACTACTCGTGATGCTGACTAAAAAAAATACTGATACGGGTGGTCTCATTCACCCTGTATAATGGCATAAAAACATTTAAAATCCATGAAATGATGCAAAACAATTTCTATTTTTTGTAATGCGAACATGTACTTTGCATTTAGTGCAGTAAAATGATGTTTTTAGACCACAGACTGTATCGCTGACGTTCTTTTTCCACTGGCCAGTGTCCCATTCCATCACATCTTACATCAAATTGAGGTCTAATTTTGAAGATCTTGTCGCGATCTGGGTCATTTCTGTGTTGCGGCAAATTTGTATTATCATTGAAATGTATGTTTTGCTTTATCTGTTGCCATGTGTATCTTGCCAAACAATCAGCAACTTGGCTTACCCTTGTCGCATTAGCCCAATACATCCGATGTCGTGGAAGACCAAAGATGGACATGTATAACGCTGTACCTAAAAATATTGTAAAATTTATTGTAAAACAAAACCTTACAACTTTCATCAAACATACCTGACAATTTTTCTAATTCCGCTCTAGAAATATTCAAAGGTTTATTAGGATTCTTTTGGATAGCGTAAAGGTTTGATTGGTCTACTATATATGGTCTAATATATCATGTGTAAAAAATAGTTGGAAATAGTGAATTGGTCTGCCAATGTCTTCATGTTCAAATGTACTTGATGGTGTGAAAGGTGGCTGAGGCACTTCGTTGGTGTCTGTTGGAACAGAGTTCCATACATAAGTTGGTTTATTAGATTTTACCTTTTTATTAGTTTTCTGTGTATTTCTGTGTGTTTTCTTAGTGATAACTAAAAGAACAATATTACCTAAATATAAAATATAATAATGTACACACTTATTACTTACCAACATTCTCCTGATCAGAACTTTTCGAAGCATCTGTACTCGAATCATCATAATCATGGTTACTGATTTGAAATTCTTCATCACTATCCGTGAAATTCTCATCTTCACTTTCAAATGGAAAAAAATCGTCGTTAGTGGCTCGTGAACACATTTTTCAACAGCTGGAATAAACATACAACTTATGACGGGCGATGTCCATTGTTCCAAACCAGGAGCAAAGAGTTTTTGGTTTATTATAATTTACATACAGCAGCAAACGAGTATTTTTATATATTAGATGTATTTTTACTGTACATAGGTAAGAGGAAATATATTTTCATGGGATACTTACTGAAAATAACACCAAAAATAAATTCCAAATACTTATGTTTGTACACAAACACGATCGGTTCATCATAACCACATTCTCAAGGCAATTTTTAGTTGTCATATTTACGATTTAGATTGATAGGTGCTACCAAAATTATGACGTACGTCCCAAAGTAGGAACAACAGGCTTTTGTTTTAAAAATCGAATTTTACAGTGTTATTACATAAAACATGATCTATATTTGTGAATGTTCCCATTCTGGTACAGCGGCCCGTAAGGGGTTAATACCTTTACTCTCAAAATGTAAAATTCTAGTATGTAAGTAAGGATTAAAATCATGTAAAGAGGAAATTAAGTGTAAAGAAAAAGGGCATCTTAGTAACCTAGAGTTAGGAACCTCCAATAAATCTGGATTAAGTAATGAAAGGTGTTCGTTAACCCGAGAACGGAAATTCCTACCGGTCTGACCCACATAGAATTTTGAGCAACTACCACAGCTCAGGAGATAAACTCCAGATCTGTCGAATATATCAATTTTATCTTTGTTGTGAACAAAGAGGCTCTTAAGATTAGAGTCGACTTTGAAAGACACTCGAATGTTAATAGATCTAAAGAGATTCCCAAACCTATAAGCACAAGATCCAATATACGGTAAAGCAACATAATTAAACTGTTGTGTAGGGGGTGGCATAGATAGTAGACCTTTATGAATATCCTGAGTATGTTGAGAACACAGATACTTAAACTTAATTTTGTTGTACAAGGTCACAATTACGTCGTGGGGGTAGTCATTAGCCCGAGCAATATGGTGAATAATATTAAGTTCGTTGTTGAAGATAAATTGGTTAAAAGGATATGAGAAAAGACGGTTGAAAAAATACCTAAAGGCAGCAAGTTTGTGTGATATAGGGTGAAAAGAACAGAAAGGGATGACCTGGTCCGTAGTGGTAGGTTTCCTAAAAATATCCACTTCTAATTTATTGTTATGTCTAGAAATCAACAGATCAAGAAAGGCTAGAGAATGATTCGTTTAGTATTCTACGGTAAATTTAATGTTGGGGTGGATACCATTCATGAAATCTAAAAGTTCTGAAACTAAGGTGGTGGGACCCTTGAATATATATAAGATATCATCTACATAACGACGCCAAAGGATAATGTTAGCAGCCAAATGATGTTTGAAAATGGAGGATTCTAATTTTGACATAAAAATCTCGGCAAGTAAAGGTGATAAATTGGATCCCATAGCGAGACCAGTTTTCTGTTTGAAAAATCTATTATTAAATTGAAAAAAGTTTTCAGTGAGAGAAAGATTGAGTAATTTCAAAATGCAATCAACTATATCCGGCTCCAGATTGGAAGAAGTAAGTAACTCATTAAAACACTCAAAGGCCTCGCAAGAGGGCACACTGGGAAACAAGTTAGTAACGTCAAAAGAGACCAACAAGCAATCGGAATCAATCGAAATGATATTCAAAAGTTCCACCAATTGTACGGAATTAGTCATAGAATACAAATTGCTATAATTCAAATGAAAATGGAAGAAATTATTGATGATACCGGAGTATTGGTAAACGAACAAACAGGCCTGATGGGAATATCCTTTTTATGGATCTTAGGAAGACTATAAAGTTTGGGGGAAACAGGATTCATGACCAACAAAGAAAGTTAATTGAGATTCAAAGAACTTAAAGGTTGCCTAAGACTATAAACCCCGTTACGGACCGATTGGCAAAACTTGGGAAAAGGATCACAACTCAACTCCTCAAAATCAACCGAACTCAGGAAAGCAAGGGTCTTGTCGACGTATTCGGTAGAGTCCATAATGACAAGGCAATTACCCTTATCGGCTTTATTGAAAACAAGGTTATTGGTTTTAATTTTTAGCGAAATGGATTTAATAATATTATTGTATTTTTTGAAAATGAAATTGTGAACTTTAGCAAATGAATTATGTTTATTGTTAGTGTTATGGCGTTTGAAAATTTTTTTAATACTGTAAATGATAGTTCTATTATGATTAACAAAATCAGGGTCGCAATTGCGAAGGTCTAATTTCTGGATAATGGATTCCAAATCTACTAAAAAATTTTCAAGAGACTTGCTATTATTGTTATTAAAAGGGTTGAACTTCAAGCCCTTATCTAAGAACCCGAGTTCTTCCTTGGATAAAACAGTGTTGGTAAGATTAAGAGTTCTAGGGTGAAATCGAAAGGTTGATCTTGAAAAGATGGTGTTCGTATTAGGTGTGCAATTAGGAATGTTGTCAGCTAATGAAGGAATATTATTATGAACATTGTTTTGCTGAATGGTTGAATGCCAAATGCTCAAATTCATCATAACTTTCTTTGTCGGAATCCATGTCACTATTACTATTACGAAGAGTTATGTCTGAATCATCAGATTCTGTTTCAGGTTCTGTATTTATAGCATTCTTTTTTGTTACCTTATTTGCTACTTCTTTAGGGTTTAAAACAATGTCAGCCCTAGTTAAAACAACTGCCGTTCCAGCAACTTTTCTCTTTTTCTGCATGGTATATTTTGGTTCAGTGTGTAGAGATTGCAGTAGCAGGGACTGAAATGATACACTTTCTTTGTTTTGATTACAGCAGGCAGAATTTTGTGCATTGGTTACTGCAGAGCTACTCCAAGGCCCTACATCCACAATTTCTTCAGCAACGCAATTTTCATTTTCAATTGCTTCCTTTGTCATGTTTTGCGACATGTTTCTCAAATCTACATCTTCTGAGGTGCTTTCTGCATTGTTTTTAGCTAGCAAATCCTTGTATCTCTTTAATTTAATATAATCGAAAACAGTTTCTGCTACATCCGTACGATTCACTTTAACATTACCTTCAATGGAAGGATCATAAATGCCAGTAGCTTTAAAACCACTTTTTATGTTTTCTTCAATATTCAATCTCTTTATTTATTTAAATACATAAAGTTTTTTGCATACACGATACATTTTGCAGATACATAACAGAGCCTACGTACTCAGTTTATACATATAAACATGACAGTGCCCAAGTAAAGGAAGACAATTCTACGCTAGGCCGCGCTAACACTCTAACGCGAAACAAACACGTAGGGGCACTTTGTACTTCGCGCGCACTTCAGTAGTTTAATTAATCTCACACAGGAAAGCTCCTAGGCTGGTCCTCTGTGGTCTGCTAGAGGGTCAGGAGGTCTGCGTCGCCAGATTGCTGCATTAAACCGTCTGTGTGATGTTGATCCCCATTTCAAACAAGTGTGTATGCAGCTTTCTTTAAACCGCCCAGGTAACTTCAGGAGCTGGCCTAGCGAGGCGTTACATCTGGGCCAGACTCCTCGCGCCCAGGAATTAACATTTGTTGCATCAGTTGTTAAAATAAAGGTTCTTTCGAAATCAGGGTGTTGTAAAATGGCTGCTGAAGTTATTATTTCTTTTAGCCCATTAGTGCATGAAGTTTGGCGACATTCTTTTTATCAAAAATAGGATTGGGGTTTCAATTGCGTGTAAAATAATTAGAAAAAAAAAATAAAAAATATTTTTTTTCTCCTTTATTTTTTGAAATTCAGACCGTCCGTTTAAACGGACACCAGTAACAACAATACGTTATGAACTTCTACATAAATTACTACTTTGTATGATAAATTTTAAAACTGTTTTTGGGACGAAGACCGAAGTCGCATTTTTGACAAATGAAATTGGCCTTTTTGGTACAGACTTTGCATCGTCTCTCCGTTTCGTTGTATTCAATTAGATGGTTTCTCTCATCAAACTTGATGTCTTCCGTTAAAGGCTGAATAATTTTACAACGGGAGGATGGCGTTCCGAATGTTGTGTGTAAATCATCACATGGATGAACTTTTTTCATGAGAAGATATGCATTGGTTACGGAAACATCAAGTAAGTAGGAGAAGGTAGGCCACCACCATTTTTTTCTGGCGCATTCGTGTGCGATAAACAGCAACATGTTGATCCAGCATATCCACCCCACCTATTCCTTTATTGTACCTCATTGGAAAAAAGTTTTGGCTGAGTGGCTGTAATTTTTGCCCTGCTTTCTCGCGAATATCTAGTACAGGTACCTTCATCAACGTCATCATAGTTGGTTATGCAGGTTACAACCTTATTGTCTTTCCATCTGGCGACAGATATCTTTTCAGAAACATCTGTCTGATAATCATAATCATACCCTGTTGCTTTTTTATCCATAACTTTTGTTACTGTAAGAGGACATCTGCTTGTCCTTGTATCTTGTATGGTACTCGTTCAACAATATCCGCTGTCAGCTAGATGACACAGTAAAGCACTGGACGAAAAATAGTTGTCGAAGAATAATTTATAACCTTGGTTGGGGAATATTTGCTTGCTCAATGAGTAATATTACGATGTCGCCTCCAATACCAAAAACTTTTTCCTTATTTGTTGCTTTTCCGGTATACAGGGTGGTGACTCGAACACCCGAACATAGGGATTTAACATGTAAAATCATATTTTCGTAATTTCCTGCTCCCCTAATTATTTTAGGTAAAAAAGCTTCAAATAAAAGTTGTAGAGCTTAAAATCCTGCATCTGAATCAATAAACAAAATTAATTTTGCGTGCCTTGTAACCTCAGAAATTAGGTATGAAAATGACGTAAATCACCCCAAAAATAGCGATAGCCATGGAATTCAAACAAAAATTAACAAATGTTAACGGTTTATCTGTCAAATTTCATGGTGGACGGAAAATTTAAAAGATTTAAATTTGTGTTTTTTTAATATTTTTAGGACCGTGGTGTGGTGCAAACCTAATCCAGATCCAATTTCTCTAAGGCTCACATTTGGATTATTTGATACCGCAGCTAATACATTGATTTCGTTAGCGTTATGATCTTCAGCTTCAATATCTTCTTCTGGTGCAATATTTATTTGTTTTTTAGTACAACTCTTGCAAGGGACGAACACTGACCCATATTTCGTTTGATTATTGATGATGATATGGATTGTTGATGTCGGCGGAATTGGTATATGACGATATAAGTTCGCAAATAGATCTCGCACTTGTCTTATACTATTACCATTGTAAAATAACTTTAAAAATTGATTTTTTTCACTTATTGTATAATTGTTGGCCATATTTTCACTTTAACAGTAATTACAAGTAACAATACAAATAAACTAACGCAGCGTAACTTGACAGATAAACCGTTGACATTTGTTAATTTTTGTGTGAATTCCATGGCTGTCGCTATTTTTGGGGTGATTTACGTCATTTTCATACCTAATTTCTGAGGTTACAAGGCACGCAAAATTAATTTTGTTTATTGATTCAGATGGAGAATTTTATGCTCTAAAACTTTTATTTGAAGCTTTTTTACCTAAAATAATTAGGGGAGCAGGAAATTATGAAAATATGATTTTACATGTTAAATCCCTATGTTCGGGTGTTCGAGTCACCACCCTGTATATTTCAAAAGAAATCATATAACCATTAGTTGCACAAAGAGCCCAAATTTTTAAAACCGAATCTTATAGGTTTTCCTTTTATGAACTGCGTTGCATAGTGCTTTCCGTAATACGATATCATACTTTCATCTATGGATAAATTTTCTTGAAGCCCACCATGGAATTTAAATGCTTCATTTAGATGTGTGATCAAAGGCCTAAGCTTGAATAAGTGATCATCCTTGTCAATCTGAGTGTTATCATTGAGATGAAAATTTCCCAAGATTTGCTGGAATCTGTTCAGCCGGATACTATTTTGCAAAATCTTTGGAACGTCGAACAAACACGACCAAAATATCCTCTTCTGAGGATACTTAGCATAGCCAGAAAGGAGAAGACCACCAATGAAAACATACATCTCATCCAGTGTCACATTTATAAAGTTGTATTTTTGTGCTGAATACAAGGTTGTTTGATTCAGCATGTTGTTTAGCAATTCTTCTGTAAAAAATAATTTGAAAAAGTCGACAGGATTTTTGCATTGCTTGGCTTCGTCTGATATTGGCATTTCTACACAGTTCACGATCATGCTAAAAGATGGCTTGCTTCTTGTTCAGTTGAAAGGGTGAGTGCAAAAAATGCCGAAGCGACATTTTAACAATTATGAGATATGGCCAATCAAAAGTTTGCTTTGGTTCTCCAAAATGGAAAACGTTTACTTTAGCCTCTATTTTTGTTTAAGATAATCTTTATAATGTATCCAAGCACTGAACTAGTAAAATTGTTGAAAATATGGCACATTGTTGACAATAATATTATTTAAATATTTGACTTAGGCATTTTTTTAACTAAAAATGACTAATATACCATAGTTTTATCCTATAAACACACTAAAATAAACTTACGGCGATGAAAAGTATCAAAACCGTAACACACTTATTTTAAATAAAGGAACATTAGCTTCTTCACTAAATAAATTCTTTATTGTTATGGTAAGCCAACAGCAAACATTCTAACATATTAGAAAACTAAAAAAATAAGTATATCATTCTTTAATAAGGTAAACAATAATCTGTTAGTGAAACAATAAATTCAATAAAAAAATAGAACTTAGAGAGTTAGTTACTACTAACTTATTCATATTCATCTTCATTTGACAAGACGACGTGGTCTTCAGAAGGTTTCTTTAGGGCTTGAACAGTTTCTTCACCCCAAAGTGATACATAGAATGTTTTATTGTTTTCATCTTGAATGTACTGCACCAATGTTTGGATGTTAGCAACTTTGGCGTCTTTCAATTTTATATAACCTACATAAGCAGCGGGCGGCCGTTGTGTTGTCACAAATCTTTGTTTTCCTATCTTGTATAGGCCAAAAGTTGTATATTCACCTGTCATGGAAGCTCTCATTTTGGGCTTATCAGCATTATAAAATGCAACTGACCTGCCTGACCCGGTATTGAGCTCTTTACACGGCCTTCATACAACTTTTGTAATCTCCAACTTTAATAATATTAATTGTATTGCCATCATTTTTTAATAAAGAATGTTGGACAAATACCACATGAAATGGGTTCTTTGTTACGGCAAGTTCTAATCACATTAACGTAAAACTCGGGATGGTCAACTTTCTCCCACTTTAGTCTTTGTTTTTCTATGGTAGAGAAACATCTATCAACGGGCATCATTGAGTGTCCGGGCATTGAATAATAGACAACAGTTTCTTCGAATATTTTGCTGTTGCAGAGTGAATCTAGCCCATCGAGTAGGATTCAGTCTTTTCAGTTTTACTTCAGATTCGCCAGAAAAAGAAGCCAATAAATCCCACCTGTTTATAGTGTGTCATCTACATTTCTTAATACTTAACAGTAATGCCTTCAACGACTCCAATATTTCAGAAGTTAAGGCTTATGGGAACTCACGTCTGAAGCTCTGATCACTTATCCGAATTTCATAAAAACTTTCTATTAATTTCCTGCCCCTACATTTGAGTTTGGAAGTTGCGGCGACTATGGATATTGCCGATAAACAATGGGAAATTTATTCTACGTAAACAAATCTGATCTATTTGTTTTGGTTTTGGAATTAATCTGATTTATTGATTGAAATTGTTTCCAATATGCCGTAGTTATTATTTAATTTTTTTTTAAACCTTAGATATTTTGAATCCTTTCAAAGAGTAGATTATTTGTACGGAAATTGTTTTTTTTAGTTTCTACAAATAATTAATTTATTCAATTAAATCTATTTCCAAGTTAGGCAACTTATAATACAAGAAGAATATGTAGATAATAATTGTGAACTGATCTGCCTCACAGCGCTTTGCTGCTAATAGGAATAACAAGGGATTAGGAATGTCTCGATGGGTTTAGAGATTATTATCGCCTTCTTGGAACTGGAGTTCTGTTTTGCCAATACTCAACACATACAAAGAATGTAAGAATTTATTCAAACAAACCCTTCCCAAATATTTGTATTTACACAAAAAACAAAGCAAAACAAAGTAATAATTACAATAAATTGATAACTTAAAATTAATAAATGTTTACAGTAGAGTGATTAACAAATAACTAAAGATAATTGTATTTTGAGATATAGGGAAATCAAGAAACAGGTGTGATTTGTTGGTAATGAAATTTTTATGGCATTTTTTAAGTTTTGCAATTTTTATTTTTTAAAGGTTTTGGTTTGCGAAAGCTCATTATTCCAGCGAATAAGACAACTAGCTGGATTCAGAATTTTTTCTCTTCAAAAAACTTGATTTTTGGTCTAAAATAATTAGGAGGACCAATATTTTCATAAAGCTAAATTAGCATCGGAATTCGCTATTTATCAAAATCCAGTGAACAGGATGTATTTACCTATATACTAGGTTTTTTTGGAGGTCATTTATTATGACATATAAATCTTCCTGAGACTTCGCTGACGAGATCTCCTTGAATCGACAAGCTCTGGTAAATAGGAGTTCATAAAAAATTCAGATAGTTTTTCAACCATCTTGTCGTTCCAGAATGAAGCATCCCTGTGAAATAAAAAAACAAATATTATTGTTTTACTCTTTGTTATATGATATCAAAACGCACCTTTTAATTTGTTCTACATTTATTCCACCTTTAGTATAGATCACAAAATAGCACAGTTCCCTATTGCTAATATGCAGTTGCCCTTGGACTTGGAAATAATAGTTATGGGTTTTCTTTAAATAAAGTTTTCCATTTTGTAGTATGCAGTAATCTATCTTCCCTTGTTCGCAAGCTTCTGTCGGTGATAGATCTCCGCTTTTTTCGGAACTTTTGATTTCCAGTAATGCATTTTCATCCACTAATCCATTGGGGGAACATGCGAGAAATGGCAAGACTGGGTCAATAATGAGCCCACTTCTCTCTACCTTTTTACTAAACTGCTCCTCAAATAAAGCAGTTGCTGTAGCTTCATTTGCTAAACCAAATTCTGTAGCTGTATTCCCCTTGAAACTTGAATAAAGTAAGGCTTCAACCGTCTTTGCCGTAGAAGTGGGTTTTCTTAGCTTACATATTTTGCCGAAATTTCAAGCTGTCAAGCGTTTTCTACGTTCAGCTTTCCATTTCTTACAATTAGATTGAAGCACTGTTTCTTTAAAGATCAGTTCGCGATCGTCACAGTTCAATTCTTCAAGGAATTTTTGGGATTTGTGGGTGTATTGTTCCAACTCCAAATCAGGTATGTCGTTGTTTGCTGCTTCAGGTCCATAGTGTTCATCGGTCGTTACAATTAATTTCTTTCTTCGTAATCGCCCTGTAAACATTTACAATTTACATTTTATGTTTCGACCCAGCGCTAGCCTTGTGACGTCTTTCAAGAAATTTTTGAAGGTGTCCGAACTGTTCACAATGGTCGCCAGAAAGCGTTTCTTGCAATTTCCATAAAAAATCCTTTCGTATTGTAAGATACTGCTGCTGCGTTACACCTAATTTCATAAGAGCCCTTTAGTGCAAAATTTATTCTTTTTCCACCAACAAATTTTGCCACGATGGAATTAAACGTTTCAGCGGCATTTGTATCGACATCGTATAGCAAACTGGAAACATTTTCCGCCAGGCGCTTGTTCATTTTCATAATGACACTATACAAGCCACTCGTTTGTAGATCAGGGATAAGATTTTCCTAAAATGAAGATACTATTTGTAATACATAAATATACGTATTATTATTTGGGTATTTTAAATACACGTCGTTACCGAAACCCAACCTATGGTACAGAGTTATTAAAAATACACAAAAATATTTTAACATACATCATACTGTTACTGCGAATACAAAATATTTATGTTGACAAAAGCCTTTGAAATAAGCAGTGACTGATATAATATATTTTTCCGTATCCATGGTATGTAATTGACAGATTATTTATCTCATTTGAGGTTAACAATGGCGGATTGCGGGTAAATATGAAAAAGCGGGACGATATGAACATTTGCGGGTTTTTACCGTGCATGCTATCGACGTGACATCTACTGATAGAATTTAGAATCAAAATTATTATTTGATTATACAAAAATCTTCGTTTAAGTGATTGATAAGTGTAATTATTTTTTAAAATTCAAGCAAATACGATTATTTTTTACATAAATTCATTATAGAAGTTATTTTTAATACGAAAATTTGACATGTGTAATTTGAGGTTATATGTCAAAAACGTAGGTACATATTATATTATAACTATTTTTATTTAATACGAACTTCTTATGGATGCGGAAAAATAACTTGTGCCCTACGGGAATCTAACGGCATATTTCATCCCTCGGCTTTTGCTGCCCTCGCTCACTTCGTTCGCTCGTGCAGCAGAAATCTTCGGGATGAAATATGCCTATATCTTCCCTTATGACGCAATATACTATATTTTAGTTTCAATAAATTACTACTGACGATGGGCTATGTTCGGGGCTCCCTAGAAAATTTTGTGTGCGCAGCGTAATTTATGCGAGTTAAAAAACAAGCACTTACCTCTTCGACTACCTTCTTCTTACAGAAATATCTATCACATTGACTATGTTCACCAAAAATGTGTCTTGGTCCATTTACTATGTCTTTTTAAGCAATTCCTGCTTTTCGCAAAAGGATTCGTTTTCCTGATTTCTAAATTTTATTGCTTGTGTAACAGCATACCGAAATCTGCCTAAAGTGTCACTGGACGTTACCTTCTTTCTGAGGATAATAGGAAAATTTGTATCCTTGGATAGTTCGCTTAATTTGTTTATGTAGTTTCGAAGGAGATGATTTCGGCATTCTACTTTTTCTATCACGAATGTCGGACCATATGGCGCGGTAGCAATTAATTTTTTGTACATACTGCTGTCCCCGTCACCAATTACTTTCCCATAAATTAACCCGTGTGTTTTTTAATTGACTTTCGAAAACCTTCGGCAATTATAGCTGATTCCATCGCCGTCGAACTGCCATTCCAGTTTTTAAAACATACATGTTCGGGAGGTTCTACCAAGTTTGCTCTGGCACAAACGAAGCAATATTTATTTTTTACGCCTATGTACAACAGTTTTTTAGTTTTGGCACCAATAATGCACGCCTGTAGAAATTATAAAGTGAAATTACTGAATTACAAATTGCTTTTATTACTTACAACTCCAGATAGAGCGTTGTAATTGGTTCGATATGAACGTTTGCTCCAAGCTCCGTCAACTATCACAGATATTATGGGAATGCCTTCCTTGTTTACATCCCCAGTCTCGATAGCTAACTGCTTTTCTTCTTCACCTGCCTTCTGCATCTCCTTGCGATTTGTCGAATCAATGGCTTCTGATACCACTGAATGACATTTAGCATATGCTTTATTGGACATATTTGGTATATTCATAGCCGCAAGCACTTCGGTTAGCTGCGAGTATCCAATTCCAGCAGCTACACTCCCCAGTACAGCGGATGAATTCGTACTACTTAAGTTTGGTTTTTCGGAACTGTCAGATCTTACAGTTTCGTATGCTCCACATACGTCACACTTAAACGTAAATATACTTTCCAGTCCAAGAATTTTTTCTGACACAAGCGTCATGTTCCAGAAGCTACAGTCAAATCCTAAAAACAAAATAACAAACGTAGGAATACTTCTAAGAAATACATTAATATTTTTATCCTTATGGTGCAAGCCCTTCAGTTGGTTGAGAAAAAAGCAACGTTAATAATGCGTCGACCACTAACAGAGAAAGAATTTTCAGATTGAATTTTTTCTGTTTCGTACTCAATCTCATAGTCGGATATTTCCTCATCAGCACTGGCAATTTCAGTTTCACTTGCCACGTCTTGGTCACTATCAGCACCGCTGTCCTCGCGATTACTTTCAGTTCTCGAGGTCTCCATATTTTCGCAATCTTCTTCTGAATTTTGGGAGTTTTCATGTTGAATAATTTTTTCACTTCCGCTGTCGCTGTAGATAGCAGTGGACATGATACTGCCAGTTTCTAAATCACATCCAGACGTTTGTGGTTTATTTGTCTCTGAGTCAGTAATAGTCCCTTCCAAGTCCAAAATTTTTTCCCATCTCCTAAAAAACTATCCAGTATTAAAAATCAAAATTAAGACAAGAACGCATTATAATATTACAAATATCTTGATATGTTCGTGGATACAATCAATATACTTAGTAAATAGTGGAACCGATTTAAAAGTTTAGGTTTACAAATCAAAATAAGAAAAATTCATAATAGCTACAGGGTGACTAACACTGGTTCGTGGTTTTCATTGATAAAAAAAAAGTAAAAATGAAAAACAATGTGCAAATGTATTAATGAATTGAATAATCACTTACCTCAAATTGAGTTGTTTCATTCGCAATTTTATGCTTTTCCTTTGTTTAGATAAACATAACTTCGCTTTTACCATTTTAAATTGCACTAATTGCACAAATCACCAACAGTAACAATCAAGCACCTTCTACTACAAAACCGACACAACTAATAAAAGTTTGAAATTGTCGCAAATGCATATACGCAGGGAGGCTCATTAGTGCACGTAATTGTAATTAGGTAATTATGTTAGCTTACTCACTATTTCCCAAAAATACATTAAATGCCATTAAAAGATACTTTTGAATAGTCTGACCTGGAAATACCACATCATCATTAGCGCTGTGTTACCTTACTTAAATATTTTTATTATCATTAAGGCATTCTTAGCTAAATTACATTCGCAATAATGAATTTTGACATATTAATCTTCCTTTGGTCGAGAATTCTTTAAAGTCAAGCTGCAAAATACATCTAAAATTGTAAATAACATAGGCAGATTAAGATGTTTATCGCTGCACAGCATGTAACCTGTCACTCTTACTTATCCCCAACCACCGCGGTGACTACCACTAACCTGAGTAACGGAAAAAATAAACAGGGTTTTATGCCAAAGGGCTATTTAGTATATTTGGCTGCCTATTTTAGTTCTAACGAAGTCGTCCCAAAACTGAAGTGAGAATTTACTCCCTAGGTGCCTTAAACATTACGAAGTAGAAGATTGGCATGGGCAGCTAATTTTCACAGCAATATGCTGCCCTCCCAATAAAACCATCAAAATAGAAGACTTTGTTAACTTCTTCGAGACTCTTGGACATAGATTCATAGCTACCGGAGACTACAATGTGAAGCACCCTGATTGGGGCTCTAGATTGACCTCACCACATGGTAGACAACTTTATCAAGCAATGATAAGCTACCAGAGAGTCAACTTACTGGCCGACTGATAGGCACAAAATACCGGACGCAAGTGATTTCTGTGTCATCAACGGTATTTCACAAAACTACCTAAAAATTAAGTCCAGCGTAGGTCTATCATCAGACGACTATCCACTTTTGGTTACATTAGACCCCCAAGTATGAAAGAAAATGACACCCCTTGCTTTGTCAAATAAATATAACTATAGATTATAACTCCTTTCGTACTATTCTAACAAATGAAATAAAACTAAACATCCCTTTAGATAGGTACAGAAGAACACATTGAAATAGGGGTTGAACATCTAAACACTGCTATAGAACAAGCCGCCTGGAATATTACACCCAAAAAATACAAGTTCACAGAAAACAGATCATATCCACAATATCTATATTAAAGAGAAACATAGATTAAGAGAATGATGGCAGACCACGCACGCACCGAGTGACAAAACAAAATTAAATTGTGCAACTCAACAATTAAAGAGGCTACTAAATGAATACAGGAACCGAGGTATTAAAGAAGCTTAGCCTTATGAAGTTTAGCGTCATGCCTAAACTGTATCGCCTGCTGGGCGGTCAGGACCTGGCCCTCCAGTAGAAAATAAGTAGGTATTTTATTTTGGTACATGACAAAAAGCAATTGCAAGTTCTTAAAAACAGTTTAGCTAGTGTAGGCTGTAAAAAAAGAACAGAGCACAGTTCCTAGTTTTTGTTTCTACATAAAACTTCTCTCTATTTCTTGTATAGTAATTATGTTGTACATCCCTATTCTTTCTTAAAATATTATTAAAATATTGTGGCATACCTCCCAACTCAATTTTATAAATAAAAATAAGACTACAATACTCACAATACTGTCGTACTCATAACCACCCTAATATTTTTAACATATCTCACATCTGATTCTGCTGTATCTGTTGCATTTCAGAATTATTCTCATACTCTTATTCTGTAGTACTTGGAGTCTATCTAATTCCTTCTCATTAAATAAATATAACTGTTCCACAAAAATTATAATATGGCAAAACAATTGCATAATATAGGTAATAACTTTCCTAGTATTTAGTGAAAGGTATTTACCTACTCTACTAAGTACTCCTAACTTCCTGGAAATCTTTCTGCAGACACAATCTGCTTGTTCTTTAAACTTAAGTTGTTGATCTACAATTATCCCTAGGTTGTACCTACCTATTTTATTTTATCTACTATTTCTATATCTTTATTATCAACCAACCCTTCCATTCTATTATTTACAAACATCTGCATTTCTTTCTTCATAGCTAGCAGCATTCCCTTAGTTTTATTAACTAACATTAATTTTTATTTTTAACTTGTTTGTTGCAAACCAGTCACTGATAAGCACTAGGTCTGTATTAACTGTTCCCACTAATTCATATAAATTCTGTCTTGCTAAATAAATAACCGTGTCATCTGCAAATAGATGAAAACGGCAATAAGGTAGGTACCTATGTCCACTAAAAACTTGGACTAAACTTTAAACTAAAATCAAGCAGGCAAACTCAAATTAATTCCCAAACAAAAGAGTGTAGTTTTATAGTAGGCTCTGTGGCGAGTTTGTTTACAAGCAGTCTACCTACAGTAAGTTGTCAGCTAAAAGTGTGAAAAGTGATAACCAATCACAAGTTCTACAAAAATAATCGAGAACGTGGAAAATCGTTTACTGTAAGTCATTTTATGCAAGCCAATATACCAAAAAGCACTCTTTATAATATTCTCCAACGTTATGACAATAATACTGAAGCTGAACGACGAGTGGGTTCGGGTAAAAAAGCTAAAAAATTAACAGAACTGCAGGAGATAATTTGTAAATACATTTTTAAATAAACAAGTTTTAAATAAATTTCTTTTTACATTTCATCAATGGTTGTAGTTCTGTTAGGAAGCATTTTCGAACATATGTTTATTAAGCAATTTTAACTCTAAATGACTTCAATAACACGCCCTTAAGCTATGGACCTCGAGTCATGGGACACCCTGTATATTCACGAGATAATTTTGAGATTAAAATAACAGTAATTTTTTCTAACAATTCAAATTCTTCTTCTTCCTCAAGATTAAACTTAAACTACCTCTTTGACTCTGGGCTGGCTTCGCCAAACTTTTCGTTCTTTATTTTATAATGAACTGTAGATATACCTACCATTCTCTTTTAAATTTTAAAGGTCATATTCATAAACAGTATTTAAAGTTAGTAGGGGTTTAGTAGCTACTAAACCAATATAATTAATATATGTTGCTATAGCAATTAGTAACATCTAACTTTAAACACTGTTTATGAATATGGCTCGTTATCAAAAATGGATTGGGAATGTATTTCAGAACATCGGGAATTATTACAAAATTTATCAAGTTACGAAATTCTATTTTTTTATTTAATTAATAATCATGTACAACTTCATAATTTTAGTTAAACAAAAAAATTCTGTTTATTATCATTACTCTAGACTCCTCTGACGAAGAACTACACAAAAGATAAAACAACTGTTAGAAAGATTTAAACTATTGTTTCGTTTTTCTTACCCGACGTCTGGCCATCCTAGCTGCCCCATTAATTCAAAAAAATCTGCCGCAACTCCTCCATTTAGAAAAATAAATTTTATCGTGTTCCCATCTGCTGCAATCAGGTTAACAGTATTCCCATTAATGCTTTCTGTATGCAGCTGTTGTAATGGAATTATTAGTGTATACATAGATGATTCCATATGTAAATTGGTAGTTCCCACTGATACAGTCATCGATACAGCTTCCAACTTCCCACATTTCACCACTCCTTCATTTATAAAGTTCATTTTTGTGCGATCTTCTCTATAAAAGATGACAAAAAGGTGTAGTTTTAATTAGATATTTATACCGTGCCTTCAACAATGATTGAACGTTTTTGAATATTCATCATTTTGGCGCTAGTTTTTTTTACGGTGCAATGTTGGCAGCGCTCGCGAGTTTGTTTATTTTTACTTGTCAAAGATCATTGTCGTTCGTGCATCTTGCCGTCAACAACTTTGGAATTTGTAGGTAGTTAGTTGGTGTTTTTTTGTGAAAAAAATCAGTTCTTTTAAGAGCTAACAACCGTATTTTGAGCGATTTGAGGTAAGTGGAGCAATAATAAAGCATAAAATCATTTTGATGTTATCAATTTACATTTTAGTTCAAGTCCAGTAATGCCTTTTACTGCTGCCCAGGACGCTTTTATTTTGATGGCACACTTTCGCAGTGGAGCTCGAAATGAAGATGGTTCATGGACTTATTCGTTGCAGTCTTGCATCGATCAATTTACCGATGCGTTTCCGGAAGTTGTTGTAAATTATAATGCTTTTTCTCACCATAAGCGAATGCTTGTTCATCGTTTTGAAGAAAAACATTGCATTTGCAAAGGCAAGTCCACAGGCAGGCCTACTGTCTTAACAGAAGAAAAGGTAGCCGATATTCGTAACAGAATGGAACTCAGCCCTCATAAATCCGTGGCCAGTCTGGCTCTTCAAAGTAGTAAGTAAACAGTCAATTATACCTACATTTACAGCTGAATTTACATTCTTATTATTTGTGCAGGTATCTCTGTGGGGTCTTGCCATAAAGCTTTAAAAAAAAATCTTCATATGTATCCATATAAGATAACAGTGGTGCAAGAATTATTTGATTGTGATTGGAGAGCACGGGTTCAATACTGCGAGTGGTTCAATGAAAATTTAAATGATGATAATGTGTTGAATATAACATTCATGTCTGATGAAGCTTGGTTCCATTTATCAGGTTACGTTAACAGCCAGAATTACAGGACCTGGGGTACCGAAAATCCACATGAATTCGTTGAAACTAGTCTACATCCTCAAAAAATTGGTGTGTGGGTTGCTATGTCGAGAAGACGTATTATTGGGCCTATTTTCTTTAATTATACGATAAATGCAGAAAGATATCGTAACAATATTTTGCAACCATTTATTGAGCAACTTCACGACGACGAATTAGAGCACGGATACTTTCAGCAAGATGGCGCAACTGCGCATACGGCAGCTGAAACGATTACGTTTTTGCAACAATATTTTGACAATCGTCTGATAAGTCGTGGAAGATATCCCGCACGCTCGCCGGATTTGACAGTATTAGATTGTTACTTATTTCCACGTTTAAAAAATAAAATATATAGAAATCGTTTACATACCCTTGACGAATTGAAGGAAGCTATTGAACAAGAAATACGAGGTATAACGGAGCAAGAGTTGCAGGCAGTATTTAACAACATGAAGCGACGAGTAAATTTATGTTTGGAAAATAATGGACAACATTTTGAACATTTTTTATAATTCTTAGTAGTAATTAAAATATGTTATTCAAATTTAATAAACTTATTCTTGTTGTAAAAACGTTTTTTTTTATTAATTTTACTAAATTAGTCAATTTCTAACAAATGTTTGGTTTTCACATTTGAATTTCTGTGTGCTACCTATAATGTATTTCAATAAAAGAAATAATTGCTAAAATTATTGTTACTATTTAAAATCACAATGCGCACGCCCATGTTAAACCAATGCTAGGGATTTTAAAAAAGGGCTGCCAACTGTGCATGATGTGTTGCCTAACTTTCAGGGAAAATTGTCGTTCGGGCTTTCTCGAAGGCACGGTATTACGAGCTCGAACACAAATGTATTCGTACCCTAAAGAAATATTTGTTAAACAAAAGTGTTTAAGACTTCCTTTTAGTCGAAAAAAATTTCGTTTTGAAATTTCTAGCAACGCCTTATTAGTAGGCATCCAACTTAACGTTGCTTTTAACTTCCTAGAAGGGTTCACTTAATCCTTAGGTAATAATCAGCAGACGTCATCATCTTAATACCTAACACAAATACAGTATTTGTTGGAATTTTACAACTTGTTTCTTATAGAATTCTGAAAATATGAACTTAGTTTAAACATAGATAACCAGTGATTTTGTAAAATAATTACAGAACCATAGCGTATAATTCATAATTAAATCTCTTGCTTCATTAGCGAATTTATTCCGTGTTGTGTGTTTATTAATGGGATATACAGGGTGTTCATTTTAAAAGTGAACGCCTACCAGCTTCTGAATAGGCAACACACATTGCATTCCAAAGATCACTTCTCTGTTTGATGAATTGCGAAAGTATTATGCAACACAGTAGCCTTTGAACTTTTTTAATTACATAATATAAAAGTCAAGTACAAATTAGATAATAATAAGAATCTTTAACAACATAACCGTAATCCAGTACTAAAGGAACTGTTCAAATTGTTGACCATTATTTTCAATACATAATCTAAGTCTTCGTTCAAAATTACTTCTAACGGCAATTAACATCTGAGGAGTAATTGACCTACACGATTCAGTAATTCGCTTTGGATATCGTTGGTGGTACAATATCGCCGCAGCATCGTAATTCTTATGACATTCGCCTAAAAGAAGTAACATGTCTGTTCGTTCTGAATCGTTGAACATCTTGACTTTTTAGCGGTTTGCGATTTTGACACTGACATAAAATAGGTTTAAGACTGCTATGTTGTTAACGTTTTTGAAATTTATTATACTACAGAGTTATCTCTGGAATGCAATGTGTGTTGCCTATTCAGAAGCTGGTAGGCGTTCACTTTTAAAATGAACACCCTGTATTATATATAGAATATTTAAACATGTCACACGTATGTTTACTTTTTATCTATTAATACTGAATGATTGCCTTTGGATTCCTAGAAAGGTATACCGTTTTAGTGTGTAGTGCTCACTTGAACAAAATTCCCCACAATACAATAGAAAAACCAGTCCTTCTACCTGGCCCGGTCTATTAGAATATGTAACAAAACAATACTGGTGCAGGTTGTACATAAACATACTTATATTTCGAGATCTAGTCTTCTCTTCTTAGCAACAACTATTATTATGAGACCTTAGAAAGTTGTTAGTTGAGCTATTATTTGCTTGATCCCGACAAGGACGTTCTAATATTATAACCGAAAAATTTTAAAAACCTTTATTAAGAAAGATTTTAAATCTCAAGATCTTCGAACGTACCACTCCCTCATCTGCGCATATCACGGCTTCAGTAGTTTGGTTCGAACTGTAGTGCACCCATGACAGTGTCTGCATATATCATCAGACATAGTGCACTGTTTATGCAGTTGAGAATTTGTTACCAAACATGGGTCGTAAACCGTATTCAGTTTCCAAATGTCCTCGTTTGTTTCAAAAAAGACGAAGTATGAAAGAAAAAATGAAGAAAATGCGCGCGGCAAAGTTTGCAGAGGTTAGTGCAACTACTTCTACATCAAATGTTGTTATAAAAAGTTCTGCAAATGTAGCGGATGCATTTTTTAATGCACCATCTACATCAGATACCAAAATGTATATAGATAGGTCTGATGTGTTGATGAACGAAGAACCTTTTTGCAATAACAGTGATATGTCTGAAAAAGAAGATTCTTTTGAATCACATAATTTCAACGAAGAAAATTTATCTTCATTAGATTCGTTACCCGAACTAGAAGTGGAAATAGAACAAAAACATGAAAGTGGAACTAGTGCTATTAGTGGACGCCGTTTTGTAGACAAGGCCATTTTTTAAAATCGTTAAAATCGCTTCAACACGATGGTTTTAGTTGTTCTTTTTTTAATATGGATATTATTAGTGAAAAACGCATAGGATTTGCATCTGTGTATACTGTGAAGTGTGTAGTGTGTAACAAAGTAAATACTGTGTCAACTGAGAATCTGGAAGATGAAAGCAAAATGAATGTAAACCTAGCAGCCGTTTCCGCTACTGTTTCAATAGGTGCAGGATACACACAATTGTCAGAATTTGCTTCAGCTATGGACATCCCGACTATTTCATCCGCAACGTGTGCGAATTATCATGATCAGATAAGTAATATTTATAATTGTGCCGCCACGGAATCAATGGCACAAGCAGCTGAGGAAGAAGCAATATTAGCAAGGGAAAACGGAGAAGTTGATTCCGAAGGTTATCCTACAATTGCAGTAGTTGCAGACGGGGCTTGATGTAAACGTTCTTATCGAAGTAACTATAATGCACTTTCCGGTGTTGCTTGTATAGTAGGACTGAGAACAAAAAAAGTGCTGTATATGGCAGTCAAAAACAAATATTGTTTGATATGCGCTAGGAAAGATCTATATGAGAACGAAAAATGCCCTGAACATATGTGTTATAAGAATTGGACAGGAACCTCAATCAGTATGGAAGCTAGCATTATTGTAGAAGGATTCAAAAAATCTGTTGCAATGTATGGCATAAAATACGTTAAACTTGTAGGTGACGGTGATAGCAGTGTGTACAGAAAACTTCTAGGGTGTGCGCCCTACGGATCTACCATTGTAGAAAAAATTGAGTGCAAAAACCACATTCTTCGGAATTATATCAATAAATTGAAAGATTGCGCAAAAAGGCCAAAAACTGATAAAAAGTTAAAAAACGCAATCTCGCAAAATATTTTAAGATTTAGGACTGCTGTTACAAAAGCGATAGAGTTTAGGAAATCACAAAGTACGTCTACGGCAAAAAAAATAAAAGAGTTGCAACTGGATATTTTGAACGGGCCGAAACATATTTTCGGGGACCACACGAGGTGTGTTGATAGAAAATACTTTTGTATGGGCCCTAAAGACAACGAGAACAACATAGACTCTTTGAAGATGTAATGAGCGCAGCTCGGCGTGTAGCAGGTCAGGCTAACAGGCTTATACATGATGTTACTAATAACTCTGCCGAGCTTTACAATTCCCAGGTTGCAAAGTTTATAGGTGGTAAGCGAATTAATTTTGCACTGAGACGTTCATACACAGCTCGCTGCGAAGCCGCTGTCGTCGCCCATAACAACGTAGGCGCTCTTCATGAAATTGTTCACAATGTTGCTGAAAAAACACCCGGCAAATATACATCTGCATTTTGTAATAAACAGAAGCAAGAAGCAGCCTCCCGAAGAGAAAGAGTAAAAAAAAAGTTCAGATCTAGAAAGACTGCCGGTCCAGACGCCGATTACGGTCATAACGCTGCCGAAGTAATTCCAGATATATCCGACGAAATCATGGAGGAAACCAAACGAACGTTTTTACACGAGTTATCGGTCGACAAAGAACAAATCTTATTGGACACTGTTGGACAAAGCAAAAATCTTCAATGGTATCAAGAGCGAGGGAAACGGCTAACAGCTTCTAACTTCGGTAAAATTTGTAAAATGCGCCAGTCGACATCCTGTGCCAACACTGTGAAAAACATATTATACCAACAATTTTCTGGAAGTATTGCTACACGTTATGGAAACGATCACGAACATCAAGCCATTGAAGAATTTGAACAAATTTCAAAATTAAACGTTAGTGAATGCGGTTTGTTTGTGCATGATTTGTATCCATACCTTGCGGCTTCTCCTGATGGATTAATAAATAACGAATTTGACGATGCGATTGTAGAAGTGAAATGTCCCTATAGTGCGCGAATGTTCAGTCCCGAAGAAGCTGTAGTAAATAAAAGTATTAAATTTTGTGAAATACGTGAAGGAAAATTAAAACTAAAACAAAAAGACAATTATATGTATCAAATTCAGGGACAATTAAATGTAACTAAACGAGAAAAATGTTACTTTGTAGTGTGGACTCCTCATGGAATTTCGGTTGAAATTATTAAAATTGATACTTCTTTTTGGAATTAAGAAATGTTACCAAAACTAAAAAACTTTTATTTATCGGCATTGCTTCATGAGATTATAGACCCGAGATATCCTAGGCAGTTGCCGATTCGAGAGGCATAAGAATCTATGAATTATAGTAGTATAGAAAAATTGACTAAAATTTGCGTAGTTGTCCAGGTGTGGAAGAATTATCTTAGTCGATTGTTGAAGGAATAAATACAAATTTTTATTTCTTCTAATTATAACTTTATTTATTTATTTGCCAAACGTTTCGAAAATTTAATTTCTTCATCAGTGGAACATTTTAAAATTTATGTAAAAATAAATAAGCCGGCCGCACTTTGATCTGGAACTTTTGTACAGCCTGTTGAGTTTAATTTAGTTTGATGTTATCTTTAATGCTGGTTCAGTAGCAAGAAGTTGTTAGTGTATAAGTAAAGTAAGCAAGACGTTTTAGATTTTAAGAATATATATTTACACTTTACACTTTAGCAATTATAAATTATGAGCAAGAAAAGCAAGATCTGTCGTAGCGTGCTACAAACAGGGAACTGACGCGGGTGGTCTTCCCTTTACCCTCCAAGGGTTGCAAAAAGTAGCCCATGCGCAAACAAACTTACTTAGCTGGGGCTACTTTGAATGCAAATATTCTAAACAAGAAAATATCGTTAACACAGCCCATAAAACTTTCAATAATATTTATATTTTTGGGTTTACCGTTTCCGACCTTTTCAATTTCGCCATACCTAATTATTTTACTTAGTTGGCCAACTTTTGTGATATCTTGAGTTGTATCCATTATAATTGAAAAAACAGGCTTTGATTTATTTTGGTTACTCCAGTGTATTTGCCAAACAATCAATTAATTCATTTCGGATGGTCGGACTTAAATAATTAATAGTGCCTTTGGGCTTACTTACTAGCTCTCTCATAACAGGATCGTATTTTACCAAAACATTCACTAGTGTCAGAAAAATATACCTCACTAATCGTTTCTCTATGACCTGAAAGCAAGCGAACTTTTTGCCAAAATTAAAGTTATATCAATTAGTCTTTGAAGAATTTACTGCCAAAAATTACATTCATTTCGAATTCTTTCTTCCAAAGCCCTATCAATACACGTGACGTGGTACTGAGATTGTGTGTGAACTTTAACTTTTTTTGACAGACCTTTCCAGTCAGAAGTGCCTTCTTTCCAACAAGTTTTTGTAGTACTAAATAATCAACAAGGTTCACAGTAAGCTTTATTCTCTTTATAAGAATAGCACAACCACTTCCTGGGAATAATTTTTCCAGCATGACATTCTTGTGAATAGTAAAAAGTAGAAAAACTTCCATTTGAATCGTCTTTTGGGAAAGTTATAATAGGTTGACAAGGCCCTTGGGTAACAATATAATACAATCTCTTGACTGAACGCTGTCTTGTACCACTGCCCGAGCGCCGGCGCCGGTGTCTGGTGTCTTTATGTATGTTTCTCTGCTTAGTTCTCGAGGTGGATCGAATTGTCTCGCCTTGACTGGAAGCGTTCGAGCGTTCCCGCATTCGTGAATTATCATGTCGGCCGCACAGTGGTAGACAATGTCGAAAAGAACAGCCAACAAATATAATTAAAGACAGGCGAGGAACTAGTTCAAGTAACTAGTAACTATCTTTATCTTTTCAGGTTGGTTACTGATTTCACTAACCAAGGTTACCAAGGAGCAACCGCGACAAGTAACAACTACCAAATCCACAAAAACAGAGATAGTTACCTGACGAGCGACGAGTAACCTAAGTTACTCGCCAGAAATCGCCTTTATTCAATCAAGAGTTCGGAGGAGGGAGAAAACAATACGCGGCTCGATTACATGTGACAGTGCTCGACCGCCGACGCGCGACTACGCGGCAAAGTACTATTTGAACAGAGGCGGGTTAAAAATTATTACTGCGTTTTATGATACGTGTATTTTTTTCTGATCACGTTATCAGGTTAATGGCGGCGGGTGGCCAGTGCCAGTTGGCTTTTGGGGTCTTGTTGAAGTTGTTTGGTATTTTTTTTTTTGGGCTTGACATCAGGGCCCCCTTGACGTCAGGGCCCTCCGCGGCCGCGTGGTTTGGCGGTATGGTAGCTACGCCACTGGCAGAAGTTCATCTGCTAATAAACTACGAAAATGTAGATGTGACATTGGCTTTTTTCGAGATTTTGTTTTTTCAATATCTGCTTTATAACATATGTAAGCATTTACCAGTGCAGATTAAATAAAAAAATAGAACAATTTTATCCACCAGCGGCGACTTTTCCAAGATATATTGTAATAAGACATCAATTGATCTAAATGATCCACTGCCCCCATATTTTCATTGTAATCGAAAATTGGATGAGGGCAGTTTACGTTATCTTTTTGTCCTTCTTTATTTCTCCTAGAAACAATCCAATACCTCAGAATGAAAAGTGGATAAAAACCAAAAACCTAATTTTACAGGAAAGACAAAAAACCGTTTTTACCAAGAAAAATGCAATATTAGTATATATTTTTTGGAAATTGTGGATTGCGTTACTTATTCGTAATGATCTATCATGAAACTATTCTAAAAAACAATAATCTTGGTGTGTTTTCTTTCTTTTTTAATTTTGGATGTATACCGTTTTCATTCTCATTTACCTTTTTTGTTTAAATTAACTAAGTTTGCACACTTAATAATAGTTTATTTTAAATTAAAACACTACAAAGGAAAAAGCAAAGATTTTAATATTATGAAACGTATAATTAATATACAGGGTATGTCACGACGAACGTCGATTAGACGTTTCTCGAGAAAATCTTATAGCACATAAATGAAAATTTGTAAAATAGGGTTTTAGGATATAAAAAATTATTCAAAAATATTTTTAAGATTGCACATCTTCCGGTTATACCGGAAGTAGACACTAACTTCGTTATTACATATAGAACACCCTGTATATTTTTATATATTCAGCATCGTCTTTCAACGGCGAGTGCAATGATATAGCACTATAGGAGTCTATCGCTAACATGTCAGCAGTTATTCAATTGTTTTTAAAAGATCTTACTTTGGACGAACGCCACTGCGAAATTAGTTGGAAATAAGTGTTCCTTCTCGGGGTTTAATTTAAGGAATTTATCACCCATGGAATAGCTAGGACCATTCGCCCCAACGTTTACTAGTATACAGGGCGATTGAAAAATGCTGACCTCGATTTTTATAAAAAATTTTAAATGGAACGCCCCATATTCGATATGACAGTTAGATAGCCACTGTCATAAGCTTTCATAAAATACCCAACTTAATAGTTCAAGAATTAATAAGCAGGAAGTTACTGAATTTCAAAATGACGTTATCGGCTCGTATCTCAGCTTTTGTATTGCATAGAATATCTATTTCTACCTATTACTATTAAGTATGTAAAAAACCCATTTTCAAAAAGATTTTGAAATAAATGAGTTTTCTATTTGAAAAATTGAGTTTGTCATATAACAAGAAACTAAAAATGCACAAGGTAGGACGGGAAACAAATAAGACGGAAACGGCAAGTCAAGGTACACGAAAATCGGATTTAACGAATCAAAAAGAAAAACAGGAAAAACACAAAACAAATGCAGTTAAAAACACAACTGCAGGACAAAATTTATTTGTAGCAACATGGAATGTAAGAGGAACATTTGAAGAAGGCGCACTAAAAAAACTGATAAGGGAAATTTCAAAATATTGTAAGGAGCACCAGCTGTCGTTTCGCTCGTATGCGTCAGATGTTCCCGACTGCTTGCCGATTGTATCATCGGCTGTAGACTCCTCTCGAATGTTACTCGACGAGCGTAGAATAAACTAGATTTTATTCGAAGTTCGCAATAGGCACGATTTTGTTGGCGACCGGCAGTGATACCAAAGTCTAACCAAGCCTACCAAACGGTCGCGAATAAGTGCGTCGATGAAGATAAATAAGTGAAGTAAGTTGTTAAATAAATTAGTTAGTTTACCGATATTAATATTAGTGTTGTGTTTTAGTGTTAAGTTGTTATTTCGTGTTGCTTCGTTGCATAATAATTTAATAAATAATTCACACCACGAGCCGAAGTTTTAAATAAACGTTTTAAAACCGTTACAATATGGGTTGTACATCGCAGCATTACAGGAAACCAAGCAGAAGAGAAATGAAGTAATGGAAATGGATAACTACACTTTCTTAAACAGTGAAGGTGAAAATAGAAGGTTAGGGCCAGGATTTCTTATAAGCAAAATGTTAAAACAGGCAATAATAAATTTTAAGCCAGTATCGGAAAGGATTTCTACTTTAAAACTAAGGGACAGATACCAGAAAATAACGAATATCAACGTTCACTCGCCAACGGAAGACACACAGCTGGATATAAAAGAAGAATTTTATGATAGATTAGAAATGGAATATGAGAGTGTACCAAGGTACGATCTGAAAATAGTATTAGGTGATTTTTAATGCACAAATAGGAAAAGAAGAAATTTATAGACCTACAATAGGAAAGTACAGTAAACATACCAGGAACAATGAAAATGGCAAAATTTTAATTGATTTTGCAGGAAGAAGAAATATGAAGATAAGGAGTAGCCCTACATATTTTGAGCATAAAGACATTTGCAAAGGAACATGGATCCCACCAGACCAAAGTTACACAAACCAAATAGATGTGCTAATCGAAAATAAAAGAGAAAGATGCATCACGAATGTAAGAAGTTACAGAGGACCGGATGCAGATTTAGATCACTTTATGGTTGGAGACGTTGGAGTAAAAGTAAAGCAAATAATACCACAAGATCTATTCGACGTCTGAAAGAATATAATATTAATTTGCAAAATTTAGGTACACATTACTATACAGCATCGTTTACTACGCCACAGGGCGAACACACATAAACCCGTGTAAATAAGCATCTTGGATATTTTTATTTGCCAGTGAATTGAAATTGTTCAAAAGTTTTTGTTTAGCCCGATCATTGAATTTTATTGTACGCTCCTTTTTACACTCACATTCACTATATTGACGAGCTGGTATTACTTTTCCAGACTTAGATGTATAACATTCGCCCTAATTTCGTTTAGATTTTCTAAAATTTTGAAGCCACTTATTAGGATTCTTCTTCCTCTTTTTAATAACAAGCTCATTTGTTTCAACCTCTTCGTAAGTCGGATGAGCGTCCATATCATCAAAATATGATTCACTGTCACTTTGATTATTTATAGGACATATTACTAGAATTATTTTTTTTTAGACAAAAGCACATACTGCCACATCAAAACGTATAGAATGACAATTGGACATATCCGGATTTAACTACTTTTCATTCTCATTTGTTAGTTGTGTTCAACTTTGGATATAACAAAACGCTCTCTGTTACTCAGTAATATAAGCGAATTTGTCCACCTATCACATTAAACGATGCGGCTCTGTTAGGAGAGTCGAAAACTGTTGAAAACCAAAAATTGACAAAAATGGTTTTTATCCACTTTTCATTCTCATGCCTTCAATTGTACTTACAGATGGGTCGTGGAACGAACTTGCTACCATAACACTTTTGGATTCACGATCCTTCCACTTACAAACTGAAATATCATTGCTAGAGGCATACTAATCATAGTCACCGGTCTTCAATTCTTTGTCCTTTTTCAGGAAATCGTTAGGACAGTTCTTACCATTTTGTCTTAGAGTTCCACAAGCAAATGTGTTTTTATCCAACAAACTTGATAACAGATTAAATGTTGTAAAAAAATTATCAAAATAGACGCAGTAGCCCTTATTATAGTATTTAGCAGCTAAATCTAAGACTGTTCTTTCCCCTAATGTCCCTGGTTGATCATCTGTGGACTTTCCTTCATAAATCTTATAGTTGACCATACATCCAGTGAATGAACAAGCCATCACCCAAATTTTGAATCCTCGTTTGATCGGCTTCATGGGCATATGTTGCTTGAGTGATGTTCTGCCTTTGAAGCCGACCATACTTTCGTCGACAGCCATATTTCGTGATGGTGCAAAATAATCTTGTAATTTTTTATTCAAGAAATCAATTAGTGGCCTAATTTTAAAATGTTTGTCATAGTTATTAGAATCTCTATCAGGCATTTTCGTATTATCATTCAAATGAAGGAAACGCAATATTTTCAAAAGGCGTTTCTAAGCTGTAACATAACATTGGTGATCTTCTGCACTCGAAAATTTTCAGTCGATGATCAGTAAAGTCGTAAGCTAGGCACTCTGTGAAAACCCATTATGATTAATATTCCAAAAAACGCTTTCAATTCAGAGGTAGTCAGGCTAAGATCTATTTCTTTTTGATCTGCATATTTATTAGACTCGGAAACAATATGCTCCAATATTTTGTCAACTAAAAAGTATCCAAAGACGGCGAGAGGACTATCAGAATTTACAGAAAACAAAGGACCAAACGGTTCTTGAAAGTCGTAGTTCTTGTAAGTTCTTGGTACACAGGGACGTCTTCTAAAGTTGTACTGATGAATTGCAGTTTGGTTAGTAGCAGGATAGTTTTGAACCGCTTCTTCTTCAGAAGATAGTTCATCTTCAGAAATACTTGCGGCATGCAAGTTGCTTGTTTGTATACTATTTGCATCGAAATCTGGATCGCGTATGGAATCGTCCTATCTTAATCTTCCTGGTCGCTATCTTGGTTTACAAACGATATCGGTCTACAAACTCTCTTTGATGTTGAAGGTTCTGTAGTTGCTCTATTAGAACTATTCAAATTTGGAGTTGATAATGAGCTCCTTATAACTATTTACAGCTGATGATGAATTATACACAAATACATCTTCAGCATCGCTATCTCCACCATAATCAGAATTGACAGCATGTTCATCGGCTAGCTCATCAAGTGATGCATATGCATCCTGAGATGTTAGAGATTGCAAGTTTATGTACTCGCCCTTGGACATTCTCTGAAAAAGGACCGGCACGTTGCAATACGTATACGAAAATATTTTCTTAGCGCAAAGACAAAGAATGAAAAACATTTTTTTTGTGTGATTCTACTGATTGCTGGAAATATATTTTTTTTAATTTGGTCGGGGGTTCCTTCTTATTTTGTAGAAAAAAATCTCTAACCTAACATCTAAGCAATAACTTACACTAGTACTTACGATTTTATAGTTTTCCGCAATGAAGAAACCGATGAACACACTTCCCTATTATTTCGAATAGTAAAATAAACTATAGGTAAGAAATTTGTAGCACTTCGCCCCAATAATTACAGGTAAATCTAATCAATTTTGAGCACAAGAACTTTCGCCACCCGAAGAATCAGCTGTTTTCGTACACTCTGGGTGCGTTGTGGTCACAATATTAACCACTTTCTAGTTATTGGACACATACAATTATATGTGGTTAGTATATGCACCACAACCCGTTTAGGAGCTAGGTTGTTGCCATAAGTTTCAGTATCCAGTGAAATCGCGTACATAAGTACCATAGCTACCTCCTTACTGGCGTGGTTAGTTAATTGACCACAACATGCTAAAGGGTTAAACTGTTTCTCTTGCGACTCCTCACATAACCTATTAAGTACCGGGCCCGGTTTCATACCTGTAATAAATTTATCCTTCACCCTTTCCTCTAGCGAGTTCCCAAACTTGCAGCTCATGGCCGCGTTCTTTACTTTCACGTGCCACTCGTTTATCGACTCGTTCCCCTGGCGCAATGCATGAAATTCTATTCGCTGACGAAAAACAGATACTCTGGTGAAAATTGTTTGCACAGCATTTCTACCAGCTCCGTATATTTCTTTGTTTTTGGCAGGTGGGGATCACAAAGGTCTCGTAGCACTTTATACGCTTGCTGACCGATTAGAAATAATAAAACTGAGACCTTCTTTGCCTCTTCAATCATATTTGCTTCGAAATACTGCTCCAGCCGCTCCAAATACATATTCCAGTCATCACCAGCCTGAAATTCACTAAGTGCCCCGATGCTGCCCCGTGCAACCACGTGCACCGGCCCCGGCTCTGTTCCTGGTCTTTGTATGCTTACTTCCGCGTTTTCTCCGGAATTATCTCTTCTTAACTCTGGCATTTTTTATTTGGTACCACGTGCTATTTCGTACAATGCTGGTATTTCAATCAATGCAGACAAGAAACTTATAATGTTATTAAGCCACTCCGTCGAATCTTTCGCTTTACCTCGTCGCCAAATTGTGACGTCGTAGACCGGATAATAAAATACGCAAGTGTGAATATACGTTTAATACAATGCTTTAAGTCACACACTGTTACAGTTAGTGAGCAACCGCCATACTTTGTCCGCGACTACAAAATACTAAGAATTTTTAATTAAAATTTAAATAACAATGCTACTAAAACCATATGGTAGGATTATAAACATTTGCGAGTTGGCAAAACAAATTTTTAAACGTCAGTGTTTGAATATTTTAAGGCGATTTTAAGTTCTGTTAGAATTTTTCAATTAAAAAGTAAGCAAAATGAACAGCGAAAGTGATAATAATAATAATAATAATAATAATAATAATAATAATAATAATAATACGTTTATTTGCCCAACAGGTTTACCCCAATTACAGGACAAAATTATAAATAAATACACATTACTTAAGTACATCTACCTTGTATATACATAGTAACAAATAAACCAAAGTTTTAGCATCCAATAAACTAAAGTGAATAACAAATAAAATAAAAAACAAAAAATAAAAAAGAACAATGGAAAGGAACATATGAATTTTTTACTTTACATCCAAATATCACAATATCAGTGTAATAACTAATCATTAAAAAGAATTCTAGCACATCTTACAATTTCTAATTGCGAACATGTATATAAATCACATATTTCACTAATTTTGTTAAAGTAATTACACATTAGATGCAGTGGTGATTTAAGCAGAACGTTTGTGTTAGCTTTAACACAGTAAAAAGTATAATCATAACGCGAGTGTAATCTCGGGATATAAAAATTAAGTTGCGATAAAATTCCAGGAGCATCAATTTTGTTATTTATTAATTTATAAAGAAATACCAAAAAATAACAAACTCGACGGAATTCTAGGCTATCTAAGCCAGCCAGTTGCAATAACAGAAAATTATCTATACCCCTTTCAGGATAATGACCTGTTAGCTTAAAGTTTAAAAATTTTAAGAATTTTCTCTGAACTTGTTCCAGACTATTTATATGCATTTGATAGTGAGGACTCCAAATTATAGATCCGTATTCAAGTTTTGATCTAACATATGAGTAGTACAATAACTTTATTGCATTCATATTTGTAAATGAATTACAGTTTCTTAATATGAACCCCAACATTTTAATTGCTTCTTTGCTCTTGGTTGATATGTGTTCAATAAAGTTTAATTCCACATCAAAATAAATTCCTAAATCTCTGATTGAAGTCAGTCTTTCTAATACCTCACCATCTATAGAATAATCATAAGTGTATGTAAGTTTTTTTTTTGTGTATGAAACGACTTTACACTTACCGATATTTAGCTTTAGTTTATTACGCAAACACCATTCATTAATATTATTCAAGTCACGTTGTAGTGAATCGCAATCCTGTTTGGTATTTATACTTTTAAAAATCTTTAAGTCATCTGCATATATTAGTTTGTCACATTTTATTTCCTCACATAGGTCATCTATAAATAACAAGAACATTAGAGTGATGATATTTGTACGCCACCCGAAATAATGGAAGCGGCAAAAGTCGCAAGTTTCAATTTATTACCAGAGAAATCGCAAAAATTGTATGTGTCAGTGTATAAATTGTTCATGAACTGGAAACTTGCAAAAAAAGCGACTTCGTTCTCGGAATCAGTGCTACTCGTTTACTTTTCTGAATTATCGCAAAAATATAAGTCATCTTCTTTATGGACCCGTTACTCCATGTTGAGAACTACGCTAATTGTTTATGAAGGGGTCAACATAGAAACTTATGTTGAGCTGCGTGCATTCTTAAAAAGAAGGTCCGAAGGTTTTCAATCCAAGAAAGCTAACACTTTTACCGGTGAAAATATTAATAAATTTCTTACAGAAGCAATAGATCACCAATATCTTGGAACAAAGGTACCAACAAATTAAATTAGAAACATTTTATGTGTAATAATCTAATTTAATTGTTAAGACTGCATTAATAATGGGAGGGATGGGCGCCTGTCGAGCTAATGAAATGTACCAGATGACAACTGACGATTTTCAAGATCTTGGGTCAGCTTATTTAATAAATGTGCCCAATACTAAAACCAAAATTATCCGTAATTTTATGATCACGGATAAATTTTATGAAATTTGTAAAAAATATGCTTCCCTCCGTCCATCTGCTGTTACGTCTAATATTTTTTTTCTGAATTATCAGAACGGTAAATGTACAACACAAAGAATGGGTATAAATAAATTTACGATACAAATAGCCTCGTATCTTAATTTACCCAACCCAGAAAAATATTCGGGACACAGTTTTCGAAGATCGTCAGCAACTGTGCTTGTAGATGCAGGGGGAGATATTACCGCCTTAAAGAGGCACGGAGGGTGGCGGTCGACAGCGGTGGCAGAGGGTTATATCGACAACTCTATCAAAAATAAAATGGACACCGCAAACAAGATATCATCCGCGGTAGAAGACAAGCCTTCCACTAGTTACCAGTGTACTCAAAATACTTCTATGACTAATCAAAACTTTAATTTTATGCCGTCAATTCAATTATCTAATTGTTCAAATGTAAATACCGGGTGATCAACGGAATTCATAATTAGAGCAGGCTGTGATATTTACCATAAAGTTGGCAACACAGGCTTGCACCTTGAAATTAAAAAAATTAAGTGTCAGAATTGAGGTTACCCGATGCATTGAAACTGACGAACAACACTTTGAACATTTAAGTACCTATTGTAATTTCAACAAAAATTTTCAATTTTTTCTTCAAACTTATTTTATTTCTGCGTTTCAGCAAAATAATGTTTACTATATCATCAAAGATCGTACAAAGCACGAGCTTAACCTCAAATATAACAATTGTCAATTTATTATTCATTTCTCAGTGTGTCCAACCACACAACATAAAATAGCACCAATCACGGCCTCCTCTAATTATAAATTCCGATGATCACCCGGTATTAACGTTAATGTAAATAAATAACTAGGTACCTAATTGTATTAATTTTGAGAATTGATTAATAAAAATGTTGGTTGTTCCGTAAATAAAAGGTTATTAAAACTGCATTTCTTCTTCAAATAACGTAATCATAACCTTTTTACTTCATTATACAGTCAAAGAATATTTACTAACGAACAATATTTACTAACGAACAAGAAGCGACACTCGCCTACGAAGTAGTGCTTCTTTTCCAGTGCGCAGGTTTACCAGAAACGTACGTTATCCTTCTCTACGCGCTCTCGTGCTCGTTTGTTTGATTGCTTTCACGTGGTGAGGTAACCTCACATTGCTTCTTTACATTTTATTTAAAAGAAGTGGCGTGTGCAGTTAAGTGTTAATGTGATTTTTTTAGGATTAATTTTTTATACACAATTATAGTTTGTATAAATAGTAAATAGGTAGACTTTAGAAAACTGTTAAAATGTCGAAACGTGGTTCTAAAATTCAAAATTACCACGTTTTCGCACCCCCGCAAAATGGCGCCTACGCTTGAAGGTCATCAAATTCGGTCTTTAAAAGATCAAACACGCCGACGTGAGTGTCTCTTCTTGTTCGTTAGTAAATATTCTTTGATACAGTGCAAATTTTGTTACTACGAACACAGCAGACGATATAACCAATTTACAAATGCCGAAAATTTGACGTTGACAGTTAACGAATTTTTGTCAACAGATATTAATTTACACAAATTACGTCGGCCGTATACCATAAACAATGATGTTACCATGACACCTTGAATAATCATTATACACTGCTGGCAGTGTATAATGGATAGCATTATGTTTGACCAAACACATTAATAATTGACAGATTATTAAGTAGTCGTGGATAAAATTTATTGACATCATTAAAGTCTCGATTCTTTCGGCTTCAGTAAGTCTCATTTTTGCTATCTTATTTCTCAAATCGTTAAACAAGTAACACACGCTGCACTACGTAATGCCAATAAATTATATTTGACATTTAACTGCAAACAATTTGCTATTGTTTTTACCCATTATTTCTAGAGCCCTATCAACGCCTGCTCGAATATTGACACTTTTATTTAAATACACTTGGTTGAATATCTCAGTTATTTATGAACCGATTTTGAAAAAGTTTTGTTTATTGTATTTAGCCCAAAAATTGCTATTAAGTGAGGTATCACAAGGATGTCTTTGCTATTTAATTTTTTAAAGTTGGGGTTGCCAGCGCTTTGGGTTTGAGGGGTGGGAGTTTGAAAATTACACCTTTAAATGACGATTTAAAAATAAAAATCGACGTGTCCGAGCATTTTTCAGAAAAATGTTTCTCAGCCATTTTATAGAATTTATCCGTTGCTTTCGGGAAACCCCATATACTAAATCGATGTTGAAAGTTTCGCTCGTGAGGATTTTCTTCTGACCAACGATGTTCATTGTGAAAATTATTGACTCCCATCACTGTTAAATTGAGCTTCATCGGTAAATAAAATGTATCTATGCAGTTCTCGATTTTGACATATCCATTCACAAAACTGTATTCTTAAGGCATAATCACCATCGTGAAGATGTTGAACTGGTTGAACGTGAAACGGATTTAAACCATTTCTTTTAAGTGTCTCCCAAGCGGCTTTGTGTGATGGTATTTGCAGTTCGTTTGCAATCATTCTCGTACTTTAACTTGGGGTTTCTTGAACAATATGAAGAATATTCTCTTCGACATCTACGTCTAGGCCCTGCGGTCTTTCAGAAAAACTTTTTGCACTTGGAAACATTCCAGTTTCTTGAGCTTTTAAAAATACATTTTGAAAAACTTTTCTGTTGAGGACGACTCGATTTGGAAATCGGCGTTGATATTCGTCCACTGCCTGGGCTGTGTTGCCATTGCAGTAAGCATAGACAAATATGTCGGCGTATTCCCTATGGCTAATGGCTATACGTCTGAGGCATTGTACGTAGAATAAAGTAAAAAAGATTATTTGTTAGTGCTTACTTACTGCTTGTTAAGCACTAACACCTTTAATAATAACACTGTTACTAGTTATTTTAAATCAACCTATGTCAATTATTATTTGACAAAAGGCCTTTTCAGCGGTTTAAAAGCCAACTTAATAATTTGAACTAGTTATTTCAGAAAACGCTCGCAAAGGAAAAGCTTTTTGATTATTACTCGAAAACGGTTTGTCGTACCAGAAAAACTTAAGAAGACGTTTCTTTTTAGAATTGGTTGCCGATTAAGAAACAAATACCTATTTTGAAAAAAAGCAGTGGTGTACTATTTTTTTCGTCAGAATTGTTTATTTTTTTTGCTGTCACGCACGCCCCTACTGGAATTGTCAAAACTAATTGGATCGAAAACGAGTCTCTTCATGCCAGTATAGTGCACAATTTATTTTTAATATCTTAAATCGTTTTCAAGATATTTAAAAAAAAGCTTATTTTTGGACCCTTATTTATAGGAACTTTTTTCTTATTTTGACCTCTAGAATACTTCCTTAAATATTTCCCTTTCCTCCCAAAACACCCTGTAGACATGTCAGTTTTGTTCTTCACAACTTTGTGTACCCAACTTTTAGAAGCTTTAATTTTTTTGCTGCAACTCTTACCGAAATTGAATCATTGTTGTTGAACATCTCCTTTAACTGTTTGACTTTGGCTGCCGAAAATATTTTGAGGTTTTTCCGGAACCTGTACATCGTTTTGCAGGTAATCCGCTATCATACCTTTTAACGATGTTATAAACAGATCTCGGTATTCCTTCGTCAACGAAATGTCTCATCACAGTCTATGATTTGCCTTTATCATGAATAGCTGAATAAGCTTTGTACACTCTTTCACGTAATTCATTTTCTTTTGAAGACATTTTCTTCATTTATGAACTGTTTTCGTGATAAATTCAATTGCAAATGTTTGACAGTTGTTCTGTGATTACTAGAGTAACCCTACCGATTTTTTATAAACTTGGGAAATTACTGAAACTTAGTTTTATGTTATCTGCGGATTTTTAGTGGACAGGGGTTATATCTTTAGTAAGCTGTAGTACGTTCGTGATTTAAAAAACTTCATATTTGATCATATGACTGGTCTGCTTTTTGTGAATAAAATGTAAATTATTTATTGTAGTTTTTAAGCTATTTCTTTCTTAAACAAGCAACAAATTCAAGTAAAGTAGTATCAAATTAAGTGCATTTTTTTGTCTTTCAATTGACACCACTATCAATTCTATCAACTCAAACGAGGAGCAGGAATCTGCATATACTATACGATTTCCCATGCTATTTCCCTCTGTTCGCCCCTTAAGTTAAACACACGGTATGGTCACCTCCATTCAAACATTCAAAGTACATGTTAATAGAATTGAAAATGTTCGAGGAAAAATAGTCAAAGCGCTTTATTATAAATGTTTAATTTCTCTGATGATGAAAATTATATTCAGTTGTTGCAATATTTTGGCTTGCATCCAATTCACATTAGAAGAAACTATTTTGAATATAAATGTTTAACTGGCTTCACACCTTGTTCGGAAATTCTTTCAGTGTTTAGCTTTTATGTGCCACAATTTAATATTCGAAACTCCTGCTTATTAAGACAAAATCATCATAGAACTGCATACGGAACTAATAGCCCAGTGAATCGTATCACTAAAATAGTTAATCAGTTGCCTGATATAGATTTATTTTCAGTTACTTTCTTATACTGTGTCTATAATGTTAAGAGGTATCTGGGCCTGCTACTCCGGTCGTCATCATTCTCATTTGTGCGGCTACCTTTAAAGTCTCGACACCATTGTCTAACCTTTCCTTCACTCATTACTGTAGGCCCATAAACTAGGCACAACTCCGGATGAATTTGAGCAGCTGTAGATACTTTCGCACACAAAAATCTAATTACAGTACGCACTTCGCAGCTGGCAGGAGCAACGATTTTCGAAGCCATTGTTGTTTACTTTCACCGACAGTCAAACAGCTACTGAATCAGAACAATGACTTCAGTGGCTTCGTAAACAGTCAATAGATGGCGCTGCAGTCGTGCAACTTTATTATTTATAACTATTATCAATCACAACTTGAAAAACGGATAACAAGTTTTATTATTCACAACTTCGAATGCAATAAAAATGAAATCAAAATGTAACAAATCAGTACACCAAAATTAGACAAGGTTTTTCGAGCCGGAAGTGCTATTGTCCCCGTCGCCCAGCAACCCCTCTCTCGACAGTTGCGGGTACGGTGACGAACTCCTCCGTTTAGACTCGTCGACTTCTTTCCGGTCATGTGACAGATCTCCAACAAACTTTGTTCTGAGCTTCCAACATTTAAATATAAGCAAACGGCCCTTTCACTTTGAATACGCCTCGTATATACAGGGTGAGTCGTTAAGCGCGGCCGCCGACTCTATTTCGTAAAGTAGTTGACATACGTTAACAGGTGAAAAAAATTTACAAAAAAACTTAAGCCTACGATATCCATTAAAAATATTTTTAGCCGCCGATTCTTTTAGGGGGCGGCGCAATCGGGGGGGCGGCAACATTAAATCGCAGTTTTTTCGAAAAATTTCTAAATGAAGGTCTATTAGAATATGTATCGATCAAAAGAACGTCTAATTTTACATAAAATGGATTCTTTGAAGTTTTAATTAACTTTTACCATGGACTGCGGGGCGAAAACGTAACCTCGAAGGTTACAAATAGTTATATCTTTGGTTTGGATTTTTCTTTTTCAAATCGTCATTTGAATTAGTTGGAATCGGATCACTGCATTAGTTGTATACAGGGTGTTCCGTATCGTTATGTTCAAATTTTGGGAGCATAAATAAGACTTAATTCTAAGACTAAAAAATACAAAAGTGGTTGGTCGATCTTTACTCGTTCTGAAGTTACAGGCCTTTGAAATTATAACCCATAAATAATCAGATTTAAGTTCGTAAACCAAATAAAAACTTATCTTCTTTTTAATAAATTTTTAATTAATGATATTTTCAAAATGCCCTCCTCCTTGCTGAATACAAGCTTGTGCTCGTATGCCGATAGATGAAGTGATGAAGTTTTCTCGTAATTGTTGGGCAGCTTGCTGAGTACGGTACGCTCCAATGATTCCTCTCTGGTGTTTGAAACTTGTGCTTACACTAAATCTTTCATGTACCCCTAGAAACAAAAATCTAGAGGATTATGTGGCCATGCAACAGGACCACCACCACTAATCCATCGTGGATAATTGTTGTTCATGAAATTCCGGGCGACAATTCCGAAATGTGCTGGTGCACCATCAATTTGCTGATTACTGACACGTGGGGCATGCCATCTTTGTCCGCGGGATTAATATTTTTGCCTTTAAAAACACACGCTGGCGGGAGAAACACGCCTTCTCCGCTACAACAAGCGATAACGAATATTGGCTCCCCCTTTTCTCCAGATGTGATTTGAAATAGTTTTAGAGCCCCTAGCAGCTACAACATACCATGGTTTATTGTTTGGTTGGAGTCCAGTTTCGTCAATATTGTAAATATTATTACCAGGTTTGCCAATCAAATCGCTTGCTAATAAAGTATCCTGAAGTCGATCAAAGTAGTTCATGACGTTTTATTTGTTCATACGTATTTTGTGCACGAGCTTGCGAAGTCCCCTTGGATTTTCTTATAGAAAGCTCAGAATTGCGATTTAAAAACAAATGCAACCAATTAGTGCCTGCCATTTCTGTTCTTTTATTGAAATTATGTTTTATTTTTAACTGCTCAGCTAGCCTTTATATAGGCCATTGACCGCACCTCATCCCTTGTAGGTGTGAAATCATATTTCTGCATTTTCTTGATATGCTGTAAAATTTCTTTTCCAATGCGTAACAGTGATGATGGACCGACAGATTTTTTTTCTAGACAATTATTGTTTTTAACTCGTCATTTCAGAGTAGACCACGGTCTCCAAACAATTTTGATGCCCTGTTTAGACTAAGACCCTCAGAGGCGGATTTACAAAGGTGCCGCCTATGCTATATTTCTTACAAAACTAAAAATAGGTAATAAAATAAGTAATACAAAAGTTATGCAATCGTTTATTAGAATCACATAAAATGCAACAAAAACTTCATTCCAACAGAATATAAAAACTCATATATTATAACATTTACATATTATAGATAATCAACTAAATAAAAATCACCTTTCCTTTCGCTCGTATTACACTTTTCGTCTGAATTTATTCTCAACGAAAATTTTAATTACACCGTCAAATGAAATCGAATTCGCAGTGTCATATTCAATAGGTAAAACTTCTAAATCGTTCAATGTGCTTTCGGACATACTTGAGCGTAAGTATGTTTTAATTCGTTTCAAGCATGAGAACGAACGTTCCGAAGAACAATTGCTTACTGCCATTGATTTGTAAATACTTAAAACTATATCGATATTAGGAAAAATATCAAGCAGATTCCGATCTCTAATCTAATTGCACATATTGTTGATATTTACATTTTTTTTTGTCTTGTAGTGCCAAATACTCTTTGAGGTGCAAGATCTCTTCAACTAGATCGTCTGAAATATCCTGTGAATAAACTTCACACAATTTTAACGCTTCAGTCCTTATTCCTCCAACAGAGAGTTCGCGAAATTTAAAAAGAACGTAAATAATTTCGAACACTCTGTCGTACGCACATTTTCGACGGTCCAATTCCGCGACTAATCGATCCATAATTGTAAGGAATACGTTTATTTTGAGATCATTCTTAGCACCGAACAGAACTTCTTCATCATCGTCGCTTTCATCAAAATGTCGCTTTCTCTTTCTGGTACGTTTTTCGCAATCAGCGCCTTGGCCTCCTCTTCATAGATTGTGAAGTTCTCACGGGAAGATGAAATAAATGAAATTAAGGATTTGTACAAATCGATGACCAATCCAATATCTGCGTCTTCCTGTTGTAGTTTTTTACTGACTACATTGATGCGATTCAGAATACTACTCCAAAAAACAGTCATAAACGCAGTTTCTAATCTGGTCATTCTCTTGATGAAACCTGCTGCTTCTGCCTTCGTAATCGCCTTCTCTGAACTGTCATTTGAGATTGATTTCCAAGTATCGTGAATATCTTTCCAAGACTTCAATAAACCCTTGCCGGCATCATCTCTGCATGACCATCTCGTGGACGACAGACTCTTTGGTGTTATTTGTACATCGTTCTTCTTTAGTTCCTCCCAACGCATCTTAGATGCCGAAAAGACGTTGTAGATTTCTGCCATTAAAAAGTTACCATTGTGACATGATCCAAGAACTTCATCAGAACCTCTCAACAGAAGACCATGACTTGTTAAGTTTCTTGCGATGACGACAACGCGTTGAAAAACTTCCGTCCAATAATGTTTTCCTTGAGCAATCTCTGCATTTAGTATATTGCTTAAATTCTTATTGGAAACTATTGCTCTGAGAGCAACCACAGAATTTTTGTGGTTTATAGATCGTTCGTTATGTTCTATGCATTGTTTCAGGTTTTTCCAATCATTGAATCCGGAGCATTTTCTTTGACGCTATCAATAATAACGTCAGTATTTAAATTTGCAAGTATGTCTTTTTCAGTGCTCATAATCATTAAAGTTTCTAAATTATCCTGAGATAATGTAGTTCTCAATCTATTTTTGATAATTTTTAATTTCGAGAAGCTACTTCAACCGCGACTTGAGTGGACGATTTATAGTTTCACCACAAGTGCGACATAAAATAAACATAAGTTTATTATGTATTCTACAGGGCAACACAGGATGATATAAATCAGGAGCCAGCACCGAACATTTGATAAGATCTTCGATTGTGTCTATCGGTAAATTCGAACATATACACATATTTCGTGTCCTATGTGTATTTTAAGATGACCTATAGCAGACATGTGCAACTTAGTCAAGACCGCGGGCCGGGAAGTGAGTATCACATGAGGCGTTTAGTACAAGGGTGGCCCAACTAGCTTTTTTTCAGTAAATTTTTTTTGTCAATTATTATCAGAAGTAATACCTACCATAAGTGACTAGAATTTTACAGGCATTTTTTTTGCCGTCATGAACCCGACTGCACACTCATGTAAAAAGGTCAGCTTCACGTACTTGTTACACAATATAGTACTTTTGAAAACCTGAAGGCTAACTTGATTTTTTGTATTATCTTCTGTGGCCAGAAATTGTGTATTGATTCGATACAAGTTTGAGACATTTTTAAGTCATTTGGTAAATATTTTCTGGTGGTATCTTTCCTACTATAATGAGATGGAACTGCTGGGAGTTTATTTATGAAATACATCACTGTGTTGACACATTCAACAGCAGTTTTATGTTTTGGGCAATGTTTCCTACGTTCTTCAATTTTCGAGGTCTTAATGCCACTTCTATTTGCTTCAGTATAACGGAGAAGTTTATCTGTTACATCAAGTGTATTTATAACGAAGCGTCTACACACTTTTAATTTTTCATTATGGCTGCTTGGTACATAAAAATTTTTGTAATTTTTTGCAAACTATTTTTATTAAATTGTTAGATCACAGCATCAGATTAAGATATGTCGAATAAAAATATATAAAAAGTTTGTTAGATTACCCGTTATCACAAGTTTTAGAGTCAATCTTATTTCCTAGCTTTTGAAACATCCACATATCGGATTAGGAAGTTTAATTTGGGAAATGATAGCTTGTATAGTCTATTTTGGGATGACATATTTTTGTATGGTTATATGGTCCTCTACAAGTCGGCAAATAACTTCTTTTGTGCTAAAATTCACCAGAAAGAAGTTATAGACAAAAAAAATTAAGTGCCGAGGAGGGGGGGATAGTGGAAATTTGGATTTTTCACTAACCAACCATCCTATACAACATATCAGAAATTCAGAACTACCCGACCTTTTGTAGGGTAAAATCCCTTCGTTCACTGGACTATAATAATTAAGTTGGTTCGAAATATTTCCTTTATTCAGCGTTTTAGAAATTTTACCTTTTCAACACACAAAATGATAATTTAGAAGAAAGAACTGCAGATTTTCCGTATAGCTTTTTCATCTGCACCTAGTGAGACTGAATCTGAAAGGTATCAAAATAATAACTAACGGCTTATCAGTTACAAACAAGCTTTATTATTAGTAGTCCTTTAGAAGATCTGGATATCGAGAAAATCTATCGCAGAAAGACATTGACGAACTACTAATTGGACTGCATAACTTTGTTGTAACCTCTAAACAGTGGCGTAAATCACAATCCCTGCAAATCCCTAACGGGGGGGGGGTAGACCTTTTGCGGGCCCATTTTTGTAAAACAAGAACTTTAAAAAGCGACATAATCAAAGTATTTGCTTATTAATATGGTATCAGCAGGTTAGTTTTGCTTATTTTTTATTTTTATAAAGGGGCCCGTAGTATACTATACTTGCGGGGGGGGGGGGGGTTCTGCTACGGCACTGTGTCTAAAGTAGCTTTTTAAATTAAAGGTTATTTAGTAACTTTTAAGATAATAGGTACTTTGTATATTTAAAAATAATATGCGATTTATTTAGTATAATAAATTATTTAATCTGTGAAAAATACTAATCATTCTGTACATGTTAGGCAAAATGTTCAACGATCGCAGTGAAACGGAAACTGGAAACGGTTAACTTTAGAGACATTGAAATAGTATACCTTTTTTGTATACAAAAGACGAGGCAATGGTTTTTTTCTATTAGATCTGCCCTAACTTTAAGTACAAAAAAGTTGAAGTATTTTCAAGGTATTAGGTGTAGCAAAAATAACGTTATTTTAAGAGCTGCATTAAAATTGAGAATGGATTATTATTTCCCGTCCCAAAAAAGGTAGTTTCACCAATTTTCATATTAATATTACGAAAACTTTAGAAATTACAGAAGAAAATTAAAATTAAAATTTCGACTTTGACACCCTGTATCTCCCTAAATATTAACTTTTAGACTAAGGTAATTTTCGGTAAATCGTAATATTTTGGCCTCACGAATCTACTGTTGGTCGGGGAACCATTACTTATGGACCACCCTGTATATGCACTGAAAAATCGCCTACGAAATTTAAATATTTATTTAAATTTCTATATTCATACAAAACCACAAAAATAGGCATTCAATATAAAAATACAAATTAGTGGTATACATAGCAACTTAACTAAATTTATTATGAAATTAATTAATAGGAATAATAATTGTTTAAATATAGGTACATATGTTGTTAAAGAATATTTATTCTCTTGCATTAGTATTACAGTAAATAATCAAGTGTTTTTCCAGATTTTCTATCAAAAAAGATTGCCGTTTATCGGTTAGTAAATTCTTATACGAAGAAAAAGAACGTTCTACGTCGCAGGTTGTAATTGGTGCGTATTTCATGCTACTTACTCTTTCAGGGTCAATTTCAGTCGTTTGACTAATGTTGGGAGAACCGGAAAGAACGTTAAATATATTTTTTATTTCCTCAAAGCCAGGATTATTTTTTAAAACCCTAGTAAATTTTTGTACAACGATTTCTCCTATTTTAGTCGGTACAGTTTTAACGTTTTCAAGTAAACTTTCTACCACAGAAAACGATTCAGTCAAGGGCAAACCAATCGTTTGTAATTTCTTTATTGCAGGAATCATACACGAATAGTGACACTTAATAAATGCCGGATCATGCGGAAGTTGTTTATTTGCAAATAATAATTTGCATTCTTTTAAGGCAGCAGATTCTGCCTCTAATGCCGTTATAAATTGTTGTAGTTCCTTGAAATTTTCGGCGTAAAATACAGCTGTCTTAAGCCAAGTACCCCATCTCGTAATGACAGGTTCTGGTGGGAGCATTAAATTAGGAAAAGCTACCTTATACTGTTGTACTCTTAAAGGAGATTTAACAAATACCTTTTTCATATTAGATATTAAACTATTAACCAATTTATATTGTTCGCGGATTATTTCGCCGACTCTATTAATACCATGAGCTAAACAGGTTAGATGTATCATATTTGGATAAAATACTTGGAGTGATTTACCTACTTTAACCATGTAAGGGGCGGCATCGGAGAGAGCATTAAAAGTAATTTTTCTACAGGTACAGGGTCTGGCAGAAAAAAACTTCGCTAAACTTTCATTTATGAACCTGGCTATTGTTAAATTGGTTGTTTGCTCTGACTGTTTAACAATAATTTAAAAAGGCTGTGGTGCATTGTCTGCGTCTAAGGTTCATATAATTAAATTGGCTACATAACGCCCTGTTGAATCTGTAGTTTCATCAACCGCTACCCAGAATGAATGGCTTGCTATTTTATCCTTAATTTCTGTAAACCTATTCTCGTACAGCAAATCTACATATTTCTTACGTAATGTAGATTCGCTGGGAACATGTCTACCGGTATATTTCGATATAAATTCCTTAAACGGCAACCGGTCTAGTTTTTTTAAGGGGATGTCCGAAGCAACTAATGCAAAACATAAATCCTTATTAAAATTATCGATGTCCGATGATGATCCAGCTGCTGCAGCAGCAGCAAATGATGTAGTAATTAACTGATTCCGAGACGTGCTGCGAGACGCATTCGCTTTATGTAACGCCGTAGACAAGTGCTGAACGACTTGAAACTTTTTGGTACATGGTATCTTAAAAAACGAAAGGAAAATTAATATAATAAATAATAATATTCTTACATTGCCTATCAGTTTAAATGCGAATATCCAAATTAAGTTTGAAAATTCCAGAATCCAAATAAAGCCGAAATCAGTTACCTACATATTTTATTTAAATTTCATTAATTAAATTAAATTAAATTGATTTTTAAAATTTTTGCTTTCTTTTTAGATAACAAAAATGCAATACCTAATAGGTATTAATAAGTTTCTAGTGACTTTATATTTTGTCTATTCAGGAACATAATTGATTACAAAAACAACTTACCTTTTTTGATCAAAGGCGACAAAAAATAATTTTTCCATCAGTTTCCAATTCACTGTGGGCTATTATCCAACAACGACGGGATTCTGCGGTATTTTTTCCATCTTTCGGCATGATGCTTATTTTTTCTCACGTAAAAGGCAGTGTTCACCCGTTACGAGTTCAACAACGACTAATTTAACCTTTAAAAGTTTATGCTGCGTACTGTTGTTTCTATCTTTGACAAGTTCCCAGTAAAAAATCATTAGCACCGGAACTCTTAAAACGGCAAACACTGGAAAAACCATTTGTGCGTAACAACTTAAGATAAGATAACTTTCACAAGTGCCGTCGGCTGTCTAGACGTCTAGAGCATTGAAGGAACTATAATCCCGGAGCCACCATAAACAGCTTTGTATTCTTAAAAATTTCCCATTTGGAAACTTGTAGCAATAATTATCGGAGACCGAAAATAAGAATAAAAATTTTTTATTGCGACCTGCGAACAAAATTCCCGAGACCGAAAATATAAATAAAATTTTTTAATTGTGACCTGGGAGACAGAACTATGCAATTAAGATGCTCGAAATCAGTTAAATATGCAAATGTTCAACTAAAGAATAAGCCATTCTTCTTGTATCGATAGGTGTTATACCATAAAACCTTCGCTGTATATCCAGCAAATATTCATAAGGAAAACAGTCACATTCACATCAGACATGGAGAATGTTGTTACCAACCTTGCACTATCAAAATTTCGCGCCAAATTTAAAAACTGTAAGAATTATATCGATAGTCCTCATCGCCCGGGTGGTCCTCATCGTCCCGGTCTCCCCCAATCTTTGCACTAACTAGAAACAAAACATTGTCATTACTCTGTTGAATCCGTCATTCCTCTGGCATTTTCAATTCAGAGTAATGACGTCTATATTCTATGGACGCAGTGCTGGCAAATTGTTTTTCTAGGTTTGTGACCCCAGACGATGATCGCCGGCCGTGGTGGGCAATGCCCACTCTGCTCCCCTCCCCCTCCCCTGGATATGGCCGCGAGAATGGAACTGGCCCTGAGCCAAGTAATAGACGACAAATCGGCAGAACAGCGGCTACCCTGGGGGTGTGTTCATACTAAAATTTAAGCGGGTAATTTGGAAAACATTGAAACTACACAGAAACATATTTGAATTAAATAAGTACTTCAACTACATTTTTGGAGTAAATGATTACAGTAAACAATTTATCAACGGATCAAACATATGTAGTTGGACTTTCAGCTACACAAAAATTGTAATTTATTATTGTCCTATTTTTCACTATTTGTTATAAATTTAGAAAACAGTAAAGATAATTTTTTATCGTATTATTAAACACTTTAACTTTTTGAATAATTGTTTTCAGTATTAGGTAGGTATTACATTTGATGCCTAACTATTTTTAATAATTTATATAAAATTATTTTATTTATTAGTCTTATGATTACCAATAACAACTAATATTGGTAAATTCTTTAATTATTTATAAACAAAGTATAAAAATAGAAGCATATTCACTAAACACAATTTAATTATAACTGATAAGAACATATACAGATTGTCCGAAAACCAGTGTAAACATACAAAAATTAATGAGTGCAACAAGGAAGATATAAACAATATGGGTAGCACAACAAGGATAGAATGCAATCATGGCTAGGTAAATTTTTAAACTAAAGATCTCTCTCCAATAACAAGCAACCAAGCAAAAACATCTGTCATAAATATTTTATCTGTCATTAAAAGCATAAATTCCAATTATTTCTCCGAATCGGTTTAGTGGTTCTTATGGCATCACATCACTTCTTCACAATTGAATAGCATATCGTGGTTTTAAACTGCACACTTTGAATACACAATCAGCTTTTTAACCTCACTTTATGCTTTTAATGACAGATAAAATATTTATGACAGATGTTTTTGCTTGCTTGCTTGTTATTGGAGAGAGATCTTTATAATACGAGTACTATACAGGGTGATTCACGACGAAATATTTTAAGGGGTGATAGTATGGACTATTTTGAGTAAAAAAGTTCATATAAACATGTCCAATTCTCAATAATTACGGATATGTAGCTGTTTTAATGTTACCCATTAAAAGTATCATTAAGCGAATTAAGAAAAGACAAATCACTTATTTATTGCATTTATTTACAACAAAATAAAACAAAACAACAGTTTAAAGCAAATGCTCAAAAATACCACCACCTACTTCAATACACCTTCTAACTCGGTCGGCATAGGTGTGTGTAGCTCTTGGACATATTGGACGAATTGGACATATGTTTATATGAACTTTTTTACTCAAAATAGCCCATACTACCACCTCCTAAAATAATATTTCCTATTCGTAGTGAATCATCCTGTATAAAGAATGTATATTTGTATATTGTGGCGTAGCCCTTTTTGGGGGTTGTTAAGTAGTAAATAATTATCTAGAAGATAAGGTTATTCACTTGTTTGGTAGAGACGAAGGTGCTACGTCACGTTTAAGTTTGTTAGCTTGGCAGTTACGAGAGGGTAGAAATAACTAGATCAGAATTCAACTAACATAACACATTTATTTAAAACATTTAGTGAGATTGATACAAGTCTTTCCTTTACAAATAAGTATTTAAGAAGTAAAGTTTAATGTTTAGCTTGGAGTATCTAAGTCCGCATCAGGATTTAAATCTCTTTGTAAAATATTCTAAGTTTGAATAGCTTCTACAAAAATATTCTAAGTTTGAATTAAATTACTTTTACACAAATGTCCTTAGTTTCAACTAAGTTCAAAATTACATTAGTTTAGCACTTTTGCACAAGTACCGAAATAGAGAATATTTTTCTAAGTCCACAAAATAATGAATAATTTTCACCAACAAATACAAGTCCCAACTAAGGGTAAAATAGAAATTAAATAAAATTCAAACACTTACATGAAAACTAGAATTCGTAACATCTGGAGGCTAGTGGATACGTACACGGCAGAGATGCAAACAAAACATGCCCTCACGCTGTTTCGTGCCTTATTTTTATATGGATTTTTGGTCCCACCTCCAGCTTTTACGATGTGTTTTATTACCTATACGTGTTTATCTTACATTTTGTATAAACTATTAAACATCTGTTTTATTACTTAAACGTGCTTATTTTATACTTGAAAAAAACTATTAAAATGAATCTACTCGAGCACGTGGATAGTAAGGGTTCGTTGGAGGTCACATCTTCACTTGTTCGCGTACATTGGCGTCCTTTCGTTTTCAGTTTACCCAATTATTTATTTTGATATTTCTGTATTTATTACAATATAATTGTTATTTTATATTTCGTACTCTATTAATTAAATATCTACATTTTTTCTTGTTAATAATAAGTGTATCTTTTCTTGGTCTAAGTACCTCCTGTATTACTAGCTTTACCTGATAGCATCTTTTTCCTTCTAGAGATTGCTGTTGACTGCACCAGAATTCTGGATCTTCGAATATTTCTATACTTGTCTGAAAAAAAGTATACATTTAAAAATAATTTGAAGGAAAGGTTCCTGTTAAAAGTCCTTTACCTGATGATGCAAACGTAGTACAGACTGAAACAAATGCAGCAACAGTTTTCAGTTTATCCATGTTGTCTTTCATTTTTCGAAGAGCTATTCCAACTTTTACGGAAGACTGCAGAAAATGACATAAAAGTTTGCATAATTTCTTTGATAGTATTTTTATTTTCTTCTTGCATCTTTTTCAAGTCACTCTCTTCATTTTCCGTTAAGTTTTCATTGTATGTTTGAGTTTCCATGGGAATGTCGCTTTCCATTGGAATCATAGCTTGTTTTGGAGTTTCCTGGCTGTACAATGGAAGTAACAAATTTTCTGGGGGCTCTTTACCAGTTGCAACACAATGTAATTCTTTTATTACGTGTATCGTGTTCGTCTTTCTTATATACATTTCCGAATTCACAATAGAACATGCCCAATAAATATGTTTACATATTCTCCCTGTATTACCATTAGTGCATCTGCACAACAATATTTGTACATTAACCATATAGAGTAAGTTTAATATAATATTAACGTCTGGCGGAATATATATATCCAAATTTACGACCTTAATCAGACTAAAAAACACATGAATAAGTGTCTAAATTGTGATTATTGAACTACGTTTCGATCTGGTTCTAGATCCTCCTCAGGTTACAGAACTGTATTCGGATTATACTTCAAAAAAGTAGTTTTCAAAATGACTGTTTTAACAATTTAAAATGTAAAAAACGCGTACACATTTAACTAAAGACAAACAATATCACCACGGTATAATGTAAACTTCTAAAAGAACCGAGACTTCATAAGAATATAGGTTTTATTACAATAAATTAGAACAATAAAAAACCTTGATTGGAATAGCAGTCATATCTGTTTGTTAATCCGTCAATTTGGGGCCCAAGTAATTGTTTTATTTTTACTTTTCCTATATACGAGCAAAACACAGTTGTATTTGCTTTAAATTGCACTAACACAAAATCACCTGGTATGGGATCTCTGTTTAGTTCTTCGAAGCCAGAAGGGTCTTCTTAATGCTGGAGGCCACTCCATCTCGTCATCTGAGCCGTCCTCTGTAATTTTTCTGGAGAAATAAATAGGTTGATTGATTTTGAATTATTTCCGGAAGTGGCTGAATGAGCAACATTTTCTGCAGGCGATTCTTCTGCATTAGCTAAAGCTAACCCGCCTGCTGATTGTTTAACTTCGTCTGGATGTGTCTTAAGATCTGGTTCTTTAGCTCTATTTTCCGTTTCTCTTTATTGCATGTTCTGTTTCCATCACATCATCGACTTCAACGGGAAGTTCACGGTGAGTTACGTAACTAACAAGAAAATAATTGTCAGAAAACACATTTTGATCAAACCGGAAAATACCTGTTTTTCTAAACCCAGATAATATATTTTCAGGAGTCATAGCTCTTTTATGGGCTTCACCTACACACCTGGCAATTTCATAGAGAGTCATTGCATTCCCAGGATTGTGTAGCAACCAAGAATCAATCGCTGCGTTGTAGTGCGACTTAAAAGAATAAAATACAGACACATCAAGGGGTTGGAGCTTGTTGCTACAATGCGGTGGCAAAGTTACTATGGTGACTCCATTATCTTTAGCTAAGTTTAAAGTCTCAATTGTCAAATGCCTTTCGTGGTTGTCATAAATGAGGATACTTACAGCCAGTTTCATTGAATCTTCTGAAAACGTCCCCTTGTCGGTCTTTCTCTTTCTTCTTCTCGACATTTCACCTAAAAAGGTGTAAAAATCAAGCTTATACTTTATTAAACCCATTTCAACCGTTAAAAACAACATATATGGTAGATAGGCATCTGCTAAGTGAAAGATTACAAATGGGCCACAATCATGAACATGTTTTACTGTGGCCCATTAAATATGTTTCAAGGTTTCAAAGCACATGTAGAGTGGATTTTATAGGTTAAGCACAAACTAACTAGAGCAGAAAAAATCTTTCCATAGCATAATATACCTTAATAATTATATCAATTAACAGATGAAAATAACTTACCAATTTCAGTATTCTTAAATCCCTAATTCTGAACAGAACGTATGTAAAATATTTAGTTTCTGACGATGGCGCAACATGTACGATTTTATTTAATTTAAAAAAATCAGATGTTTCATTGTGGCCCACCCTCCCCTACTTGCATTTCATTAAATTGTTGCATGTGGGACAAGCAGATTCCTTTCTGCGCCGCCTTAAAAGTTTGCTAACAGTGTCATCTAGTGACGAAAATGTTAACAATCGCAGACAACTATTTTGAAGGGCGCTGTAAGGTTTTTAAACTTATTCCGCGTCATGGGCCAAAGTAACCCCCTAAGGGACAAAGTAACCCCGTTTTACGGTATCTGATAATTTTAATAAATATAAGCTGTTCAGAAACTTTTGTTATCAAGTTCTCATGCAAAAAATAAATTTTTGTATGCATCAATGCAATAAAATTGCAAAAATATTCTATAATTTGTAATAGTGTATTTTTGGTCATACCATATCCCATACGTATGGGTTGTATGCGTCACCGTATGGGATGAATGCCCTGGTTATGGGATAGACGCCATACCAATTATACAAAACTATTTTTCACTAGTTACTTACATGTTATCCCACATGGTTTTAGATATTATTAAAATATAGTAACATCAGTATATGTAGGTAGTAAAATATACATTAGATATCTGCAAACTTTTTTTAAAAAAATTATAAGCTACAATTAACGGTATAAATTGTTATTAACAGTAATATACATACGTTTAATATAACGAACTTAAAATGTTTCCAAAAAAATTAAATAAACAAACATTTATAGTTTTATACTAACATAGGTCAACATTAAATCTCGGCAAAATTTAGCAAAATACTCGCGCATCTACAATGTTCTCTTAGATTTTTCTAGTCTTTTAAGTTTCTTTCCGCAGTTGTTGCATCTGTTCTGGTACATTGTGCATGTTTCATGAAGCCAGTTGTGGCATTCCACACACTGAATCCAATCGACTCTTTCAGTGGTTTGGTAGTCCTCGAGGCATTCCACGCAATTGTAAGTATCTTCGGATAATACCTTCGATGTTTCAGAAGTACTCTGTGAAGCGGTGTTCATGTTCTTGGTTACACATTTCTTTCCCCCTTTTTTCTTTGGTAGAGTTTTGGTTTTCTCTGCGGCTAAAGTTTTCTGCTCTTCAGCTCTAGCTTTCTTCTCTCCCAAGTTTTCTGTGAGAATAGCAACCGACTGTTTTATCTTGTTGATCTGTAAAGGAATAGTAGGAACAGGGGCAATTACGTTTAAAAATTTGGATGGAGTAGGCTCTTCTTTAGATTTTTCAATTGGTGGCAATTCATTTTCGTCTTGTAAATCGAATATACATATAATTATTCTGATTCTCAAAAAAGTATTGAGGTAAATCAATAACATCAGCAATTTCCACATAGGATGTATAATTGGAAGCACTTGTACTTTGAACATCAAGTATTATATTGTTAATTTCAGTTTGTACATGCAAATTAATGGAATAGTCGGATATTTGAAAGAAGTGGCCAGGAATTCTAGTTCGGTTGATAGGATATATTCCCGAAGCCTCAAACGCAGATATGACATTGCCATTTGTAGCTGCCCTTTTCCAAGCAGTGCCAATTAATTTTCCCGTCTGCAAGTGAACTATTTTTCTATCTTGATGGGTGAACATCTATGACTCAGTTTCTTGTTTAAAATAGTCATTTAAGGCTTTGAAGAAGGATCTATCAAGCGGTTGTAGTAGTGATGGGTAAGTCGTTCAATTTTAATATGCGCGCTCATATCGTTCAGCACACTTTGGTGAGTCGTTCAGAGCGACCCGCTCACTCGTTGAATTGAATTTTAGAGAGTCGTATAAGCGGTGTGAGTCGTATGAGTCATGCGAGCGGTGCGAGTCGTAGGAGTTGTATTGTGCTTTTAGCAAATACAAACGGCACTGTGCGTTACATATACCACTCACACAGCATACGACTCGTTCAATTGAATTAGAGAGCCTATAGGGAATATACACGGCACTGTGCGTAACACACGGGAAACAAACTGTTCAAGAGTCATGATGTCATACCAAATCAGATATCTAACAATTTATGATCTCATTAAAAAATGCTTACCATTTGCGCGGCTGTGTGAAATATTTCCCATCCAAAACTCAGTTTATGACGGATCAATCATTATAATTGACATTTAGTACGTATATCTTAATCATAATTAAATTATTGAAAAGCATTTACTTTTATTTGTAGAAAAGTTAAAATAAAAAAAAATGCTTTTATATAATTCGAGTCTACTATCGTACAGCTACGCAGCAAGTCAATTATTTTCTAAGCTGTAATATTTTAAATAATATGATTTCTTTTTCTTTCAATTATGCTTGAAAAACCATACCCTAATATTTCTAGTAATAAATAACCACCACTTGTGTCTTAATTTATACTAGCTTATACTAGATTTCTAAAGAAGCCCTTTAAATTTTGAATTCCTTAAGATTCGGAATCGGTTTTACGTGGTGCTAGGGTAAATGAGTTCAGTTCGGTTAGTTGTGTTAGTTATTTAAATTAATTAAGGAGATGGATCTTTTTGCTTAAAAAGCAAATTCCATTGAAGGAAATAATTTCGTTACGTCATAGTTTACTATTTGCATATTTTATTTATCGAACCTACGAGCACTAACAATAAACGCTAATGTTTACTTTTATAAGTACCCCGAACTAATAAAGATCAAATTATGCACGCAACACGTACGAAAACAATTCGGTCATTCGCTGTGCTGAGCTGAAATGAACGATGAACGAATCGTTCAGTAGAAAAGAGTCGTATCCGCACCGCACACTACGGTGAGTCGTTCAATTTGAACGACTCGCTCATGAGCGACCCATCACTAGGTTATAGGGCCTGCGTGATGTGGCTTGGCAAACAAATCATAATGATATCGTTATCAACAGTAACACCACTTTGCCTTCGCCTTTTCTGGACACAAAATGTTCTTTCAACCATTTCATGAATAAGTCTGCTGTAATATAATATGAACTTTTCTTATTCATATAAATATCAGAGCCCACTGGCAAACCATCAAAATGATCAGGATTTTTGCGGGTGCATTTTAAAATCAATACTGGTGGTAAAAAAGCACCTTCTGCATTATTACAAACAATTATTGATACACTTTCTCCTTTTTCGTCAGATGTGAGGACATGGACATCTTTACTTCCCTTAGCGGCGATAGCTTTACCAGGTTTGTTGTTCAGTTGAATCCCACTCTCATCCATATTAAAAATTCTACTTGGTTTATCCATTAAATCATGTTTTTCTAAAGTTTCCTCCAAGATATCGTAAAGTGCATCCACCTCAATACGAGACATTCTCTTCGAACGCGCGAGTTCGGTTTGCCTAACACTCAAATCTTAGTTTCTTTCTAAGAAAGAATACAACCATTGATTTCTTGCCATATCGCTTTCATTATTTTTCGGCGAGAAAAATTTTTGTATACCAAGTTTAGTTGCAAACTCGTACGCAAGTTTAGGTACTTTTACACGACTAGGGGCAAAACCAGCCTTATCCAATTTTTGTATGTGAGCTACTAACCGCCTTTCGTTGTCGAACCGTAGTGCCGGAGGTTTTCCTAAAGATAACTTTTTTATATTTGCGGTTTTTAGCCTTCTTCGTAAAGTGCCTCTCAAAATAACTCTTTTATAGGTTAGGTTGCAGTGTATTCTAATTATACAAATTACAGTTTCAACTATTTATTATGAAAACTAATAGTTAAACCTTAAATGGCGACAGTCAGATTCTCCGTTTACGTGCAAGTAATCGTGTACTCACCTAAATATATTTTTAAATCACAAATACTGAGGCATCTATCCCCTACAACGCTTGTAACAATCTACGAATGAATAATGCTTTCGTTTTTAATGAAGTTTTTCAGGAAGTGTCGTAAAGTGCGCGCGATTTACAATGCGTGGCATCTATCCTCCTAGGGCATCTATCCATCTTTACCCTAATCATAATCTGAACAGAATTTTCTATTTGCCAAAATTACTTCATGTTCTTCATTATTTAACTGAATGTCCATTTTAATTGGTTCTAATTTTATTTTGTTTGTAAAGATACTTGATTAAAACGTAGAGCATCAGCACTACTGGTTTCATAATTATTATATGGTTGCATTGTATAACCACCTCACATGGCATTTCTGAATTTGGTGCCTTAGATGTATCTCTGCCTCTGTAGTCTTTCTTTATACCTCGTAAAGTAATAGGTATTTATGTTTGCAGGGCAATTAGTGTTTCGCGTTTTATTTTTGTTATACGGATCATATACTCGAGAACACTTTGTATTACGCTGAAAATTCACGCTGAACAAATAAGTAGTAAGCGTAAATATAACGAATCACTAATCAGTTCGTTGCGTAGATGAAATACCTCGTTGAAATTGGTCCAAAGTATGAATTTATCAAATCAGCGATGAATGCATTTATTAAACAACAAACGGTTCGTTGTATTAATGAAAATAAATTCATTGAAAACAAAATAATAGTTTCGTTTCTCTAACGAAATAAGTCATTGTCACAACGAACGCTATTTACTTTTTAATAACTACAATTTGTTGATTCAATAATTGTTGGTTATTGATTTTACGAATATATTTCATAGTTTTACGAATGCCAGTGATAGCTGCAACGATTAAAATTATTAATGCAACGAATTATATTCATTGATACGGTAACCGTTAGATATTGATCTACCGTATGTTGTTCATGGATGTTACGAAATCTAGTGATTGTTGTAACGAATAACTTAAGTAAATACTATGAATTTTGTTCGTAGATATAACGAGTTTTAGTAATTGTTAAAGCGAATGATCGTGTTGATATAATAAACTTCCCTCACTAATACAACGATTTCGGGTTATTCATATTAATAAAGTTCATAATTATTGAAATGCCTTTCGATTCGAGTTTTTGGCAACACAGGATGAATAATGAGCAGTAAGTATTGTTTTATTTTTATATTTTAAATCAATAAACGCGTGTATATGTGCATAACTATTAAATCTAAACTTAAATCTAAGTAAAATCTACTAATATAAAAATAGTTTTAGTTTTATACGTGGTAATTTCTTCCAATAAATTATTCGTGCTCTCCGGAGTTTAAATATTCTGTAAACATAAAAACTTTTGTAAAGTTGCGTGTGGATTTATGCTTAAAAAAATGCTTCAAGGAAACTGTAAGACATACTTGATTCTACTGGGAAATCTAAATCAAAAAGATAAATTATTTTAAAACATACGAGTATATCCACTGCCCTTAAAAAGTTCAAAAATTTATATCTAATGTCATCAAAATATATATAAATTTCAGCAATGGAAAGTATATCCCCTCCTATGCAGTAAATAAACGGTTGTATACTTTGTTTTCGTTGCTTCAAGTGATTTATGTGGTCTTCTATTTCTTGAAAACATGTACCAATAAACAGAAAAGATTCCCGAGAATCTTTGATTGCATATTTTATTATTTTATTCTTTTTTGAATCAGCGCCTTTTGTGGTGGATTTATTTGTTGGTACAAAGTACCCATGCAGAGCCCAGAATAAGCATGCAGCTTGCGAATCTAAAGAAGAATGTTCGTTAGTGGTTAGTGTAAAGTAACTAAATAATGTGTAGTATCATTAATCTGAGCTGGATGATACAAAGAAGGTTATCGAATATAGCTGTAGAGGTCTGTCCCAAAAGTATCCGACCTATCTCGATTTCTCGGCATTTGATTTATTTTTCGTCATCCGGTGGGTGGCATCCTTCGAAGTAGTCCCCATTTGATTGAATAACACGCTCATATCGATGTTTCCACTTTTTAAAGCACTCTTCAAAGTCAGCTTTTGAAATCGCCTTTAGTGCATTCGTCGCATTAGCTTCAACAGTCTCTTTGTCGTCGAATCGGTGTCCTTTAAGCGGCATTTTCAATCGTGGAAACAGCCAAAAATCGCAGGGAGCTACGTCGGGACTGTATGGAGGCTGGCGAAGCTGTGTGACATTATGTTTTGACAAATACTGCTGCACAAGGTTTGATGCGTTTTGGGATGAATTTAGCACACACACGAGTCATGGCCAAATTTTCAGTTAAAATTCGCCAAATAGTACTTTTTGGTATTCCAAGGTCATCTTCTAGTTCCCTCACAGTCCAACGCCGATCTTGTTCAATCGCAACTCGCACACGCTCGACATTATCCGGTGTTGTTGTCGTCGAAGGTCGACCAGAACGAGGATCACTATCAACAGATGTGCGGCCACTTTTAAACCTCTTATACCACTCTTTTATTTGTGTTTTGCCCATACACTCATCCCTGAAAGCCTTTTGTAACATTTCAATCGTTTCCACACAGTTTTTACCGAGATTAAAGCAAAATTTGATGCAAATTCGCTGTTCCGTTCTTTCCGTCATTTTTAGCAGTAACAAAATCCGACGAACGCAAAAAAGACGTAGTAAAGAAACAGACGCTGCGCGGGAACTAAGGCGTCTTATGGGTAACTAAGGCATCTGGGGAGAAGGTTAGGAGTTGCTGGTGACGTTCGTACCCAAAAGAGGTCGCCTGAGTGTTGTGGCGCGAAGATATGAATGCAGGTCGGATACTTTTGGGACAAACCTCGTATTAAATAGGTAATAAGATATTAAGTACCATACGTTATTTTTCGGAATTTACCCAGAATACAAAATATTCCAAACTAAAGGTATTGGTTTAAAAATATGCAAGGTTGTGTTTAAGTGAACCCTACTACTAGAAAAGTGTCTATTCCAATTATTTAAAAGTCTATCTGAGTTATTGAACGTAATATTATAATCTATGTCGATCTGTAAGTATAAAAGTTAATAAGATACTTATAAATGTTATTTATTTATTAAATAAAAATCATAGGGGAAGGTTGCCTAGGTTGGACCGATTTAACATTTAATTTTTTTCAAGGTCTCAGAGGAAAAAATGGTTATGACTAAAAATACAGTGTCAATAACTAATATGTTCTTTATTTAAAACTATTTTTCTTTATTTTAAAAAAGTTAATGTTATATGTAAGAAAAAAATATTGTTGGTGTCATACAAATGGTCCAATTTAAGAAACTAGTATCCTTAATTGGACTATGGTGTCCTGAATTGGACCATATGTAGAAGCATTATACAATATAATTGAGAAACAGTACCTCAAATATGTGTGTTATTCTTGATTAAGTAAATTTTCCTCATTGGACTTACATTTACACACAAAGCATGTACCCAATTTTTACGTTCCATGCATTGAATCATATCTTCTTCTTTCTCTTCTGTGCATGTTGTACTATACCATGCATCATTCTTTGAAGACCTATTTGTCGTTTACTTCACCTTCGGTTTGGTAGTTTTTCCTTGTTTCGGCTTCTTATCTTTCCGTTTAGCTACAGCAAGGTTGTTCTCGTATGGAGTACTAGTCAATACAGCAGCCTTCTGAGCTCCTTTATCTTTTCTTGCATTAATTTTGGGAGTGGGCGCAGGCGCAGGAAGAGGAGACAGTTCTTCAATGGGCACTATTAGCTTGGTACTTTTATGCGGGATTTTAGGGGGAGTCGCAAGACATCGAATAACTGTAGGCTTAGAAGGTGACCTTGCAACTGTGTTTACATTAGCGGACGTTTTTCTTTTTTTAGCTGGAGTTGTATGAATAGTAACATCTGGTGCAGAAGGCGATGATGTGCAACTGTGTGTAGCGTTTTCTCCAGTTTGGTTAAGGTTATTAGCGACAGAAAAATGATGCTCTCCAAACACATGCCTGTCTACCACCCATATTTCTGCAGCTTTGAAACTATTCACTGCCGTTTTTATTGATGCGGCTCGTCCATAAGCTTCATTTAAGAGTTGAGAGATTTGAAATTGGGAAACTTTAGAGCCGGGATTTGTTCTTAACCACTTCTCCATTGCCTGAACGTAAAAGGTTTCCAGAGGCTTAAAAAACGCACATCTAGTGGTTGCAGTCGGTGCGTTGTGTGGCCCGGGAGCTGAAGCAGGATCACTCCATGTTCACGAGCAAGACTAAGAGCATCTAAATTTTTACTGTGGGTGGTATGGCCATCAAGCAAATAATTTTAACCGTGTTGTGAAAAGCTCTGAGTTAATGTACCCTGTTTCAGATATTTCGATTAAACTGCTTTGAGGAGCACCTATTTTCGGTTCCTGGGCCCATCTCATTCGTTCAAATATAACCATAGGAGGAACATATTGGCCAGAGGCGTTTGCACAACATACCGTTGTGATGTTCACTCCACGTTCGCCACTTGAAATGTCTCCTATCTGTCTTTCCCTTTTTGGTCTACTATCTTTCCGACCTTTTTTGTACAGTGGAAAAACCACTCTCGTCGACGTTAAATATTCTAGTTCCATCCAATTTATTCTCGTCGCAAATTCTTTCCAAAATACCAAAAAAAAAATTAACATTTTCCCTGTTAAACCCCTTCGCACGCGCAATAGTGATGTAGATTCAGGCTGTCGTAAAGCTAAGTTTTGTGACTTTTCAAAAAGCCATAATACCATTTCTTTCCAGTAATTTTCTTTTCGTTGTTGAATGAATGCGGTATGTTATTTTTGTCTGAAATTTTATAAGCAAGTCTTCTTATGTCGAATGGAGTTAAACCAAACATCTCTTCCAGTTTTAGGATGTGGTTTACCAATTCATTTTCAACATCCTTAGAAAAAGTAGTAAGCCGTCCAAATTGTCTAAGAGTTCTGTCGCCTTCCAAGTTTGTTATCGGCATGTCTTTTAATTGTTGCTTTAGGAACGTTATAAATTCTTTCACATTCCTTTATTTCTCTTCTTGCCCTCTCCAAGTATCTCTTGAACTCTGACTTCTCCCGCCTATGTCGGATCTGATGCTGAGTCAGGCCCGTCGCCTGTTGCATTTCTCGGTAGATTATGACATCCTTTTTGCTCTTGGCCTCGATAGAAGCTATCTTAGTCAAGAGCTCTGGTTCAGGGGAGCTATTGTTTAGATGCCGAATGCGCGAACTTTATCTGCGCCATCCGAAGCAATCTTTCACCGTGCGTGCTGTAATTTCGTTTAAATGTTTTAAGACTAAAGAGTGGTATTAATGAGTCACCAATGAATAATAGTTCAGCTTCTAAAGATTTAACCCCGGCTCAGATAATTTTTAGATTCCATTAGATACTTATTTTAATTACAATTTAATGCCACTTACTTTATTTGAAGCTTAAAGAAGATGGGGTTTAAATACTGTATTTGAAGCTTAAAGAAGATTGGGTTTAAATCTTTAAGACTAAACTGGTATTGATTCATACATAAACAATCTGTGGTACTTAGACGTATTTATTTTAAAAATATCAATATTTTTTTAATCGAATAAAATTTCCATAATGGCCCTCTGCTTTCGTTTCTTTTTCTCTGTGGGAAAGGATTTTAAGGTGAGGGCCACCGTTCTCCCAAAGGAAAACTCGGGATCAATCAGCTCCAGGTTATTAGAACTGCTATTCGCCTTGACTGCTCCCTGAAAACTCTCCAAAGCAGATTTCAAGCAGTCCTCCAACTCAGGCGAATTTCTTTTCATTTTTTTGCCTTGGAGAAGGTAACGGGCGTGGGAACTGCCTGGAGAAGGTACTGGGCTTGACACAGCAGAACTGCAGCTTCTGGATGTTGATGACTGTTCCTCTACGCATAAAAATACTGAATCCCATGGATGAATTACTTCCTCTGAGGTACCGGTATCCTCCGCATCCTCGGCATCTGGTATACCTTCCACTGCGGTATCTGGTATAGCTTCCACTGGTTCTGCAATTTTTTTAATATTGCCTGCCGTTCTATAAATAAAGTTTTTTTATAGTTTTATGTTTTAAAAAACAATATAGTAACACTTACTTCCGCTGCTGAACGTAGGGGCGCAAAAACTTCATCTTTAAGTACAGCTCGCTACATTGGTTGCCAATTGGTAGCCCCTCTGCTCCCGAGTGCTGCACTGCTCGTAGCTTTCGGACCTCGGTGGCATATCTATTCCTGAGGACCGTCCAGCGTTGCTCGCATACTTCGACAATCGAAAACATTTGGTCAACGTTAGTAGTTGCTTTTAATATTAATTAAATTTGCCAAGTTACTTTACCTGTACAACTTAAAACGTCTGATATGGTGTTCCATGCATTGGTTTTTGTTAATTTATCTTTATACATTTTTTCTTGCTTATTCCACAAATGTGGAAATTTTTGAATCATGTCTATTAGTGTCTCGTCACTTACATCCATTATATGTCCAATCCTAACCTAACCTAACTATAAAATAACTTATATAAAACGTGCCCAAACCTAACCTAACGATAATAAAATAACTAACACTAACACACAATCACTGATACCTAATAACTATAAAATAAAGAGTAATCCACTAACACGCAATCGCTAATATATAAAAGAAAAAGTCTAAAAAAGATAAAACTCCGCGAACACACAATCCTAAACTCAACTACCTCACGCTTTCAACACTACCGCACACCTCCGAACCAACTTGAAAAATGACAATTTTCGGGATGCGCAAACAAAAAATGTTGACCCGTTGCCCCGTCGGTTGGTACCAATTTTGCCAACGATAATGGACGCATGCGCAATAGCTAAGTTAAATACTCTTGTATAAAGGCCTGCCATAATTGTTAGTTGTTGGTTCTTAGTTGTTAGTTGTTAATTGTCAATGCTTAATGACACCCACCTTAAAACGTCATTTACAATCCAAATTTGCAATTCAAGTGTTGAGTTCAAACAACCACAAGCTAATAATACTTATTACAAAATACTTTCTAACAAAACAAATCAACCCCCACATGTTACAATACAAGAAATGCAACCAACTTATTGCTAGCTGTAGAGCATACGTAACATTTAGAAGTGGATAAAGGTGTTAAGTAACATTGGCACCTTCATACATTCAAACAGTGTTCTTGTTCAGTTATTTAACACCTTTATCCACTGAGTATCTACAAAACTAAGCGTAGAATCGTCACGAGAGTTTGCCATAAGATGTAAAAGATGTAATATTAACACCTTCATTCACCACAAAAACTCTTTAAAAAAAAAGTTAGTTAGGATCTTTATCCATCCACCCCTTCAATTATATCTTAAGGTATTTTAACTACATAATGCTCTAACACTTACTTACTTACCAATAATATTATTATGGTATTATAAATCCCACACTTTGTGTAAAACTTCTAAAACGAATTAATTAAATTATTAAGCACTGCCTCTTGCTACGACACCTGTGTAGTAGCAAATAAAATTTGCGGGATTATTGGGTATGTCCATAGCTAAAACCAGGTATCTGCAATTTACTAAGTAAAAACCCCGCACCTGCAACGTCTAAAGCCGCGTCCAGACTAGTAAAAATTTACGCCGTGTATTCTATTCGGCGCAAATTTATGTGACAGATAATAAATTTATCTCGGTGTGGACGTGTGCGCCGCAATGGAACACACGCAAAAATTTTCGCCACATACAACGCACGCGATCCATTCGGTGTCGGTTTTTTAAAAGACATCAAAGGAGTTTGCGCCGCAACAGAATTGTAGTGTGGACGTATCTGTAGTAAATATTGTTTTTAACAAATACTGAAACTGTTCTTTATTTGTATTAGTATTGTTATTTGAAATCGACTAATTCATAAACCTTTAAGTATGTCTCATGCCTTAATGATGAAGAAAACGAAATGTGCTGTATTTATGGTTTTGAACTATCTAATTAAGAAAAAAAATAAGTCCCAAAGAACATAACTTTATTAGATTAAACATCTTTACCAAAATAAACATGAACATGATGGTGGCAGATTATTAAAAACATTGCTATTGGATGAAAATACAGGACTTTGGATACCATAGTAGGCGATGATTGTGATATTCTTGAATTAAAAGCATCTTCATTTAAATCCATTTTTGGAAAATACAACTTAAACAATGTTTGAAAACAAACCTGTGCGAACCAAACGGGCCACGCACGCGTTGATCACCAAAGCACCGCGCACAACGCAAATGTTTATGTGACAGTCAACTTTAATTTGCGGCGAAAATATTTGCGACGTATTCTAACTTCAACACATGACGTACATTTTTACTAGTCTGGACGCGGCTTAAGACGTAGATACGGTTTTAATTAAGCACCACTGTAATTTCATGCACATACGAGTTAACATTTTTCAGACTTAATTAACCTTTTGTAGCGTAATACGGGGTTTTAACTATGTAAATAGGCAGTAATTTTCACTATAAAGTGAATTCCGCCCATAACTCGATTTTGAAAAAATGCATATACGGGGGTTTTACTTAGGATGGCAGAGTACTAACACGCACCTAATGCGTCCTAATAATATATAGAGCTATTTTATATGGGAAGCGAAATAAAACTCGTTTCGTGGTACAAACTTATCGATTTTATTATATGTTGTTATGTTCTCTGAGTGTAAACATACATTATTATTATTAAATCTATTCTGAACTCAATTTGAAATGCAATACATTGGACTCGCCAAAATATATTGTGTACTTTGAATCTGTGTGTGTGTATATGTTCTGTGTGTACATGAAATTAGATATCAATGAAAAAATCAATATCCAAAATTGTTCCTGTAAAGTAAACCCAACAACAAATATACACAATTCAAAATACATAGAAATATGAACTCAAAATAAATTCAATGAAATGTTTAACGTAGGTTCTAGCTGTAGTTATAGAATTCCAAAATTTGCAAATGTTAAAAATTGATAATTTAATTTTGAATAACTCAATAATAAACAACTTTAAAATCAAACTTTCACAATTATAACTCATGTAATAACAATTAAAATTCTACTTTATAAAAATCTTCTCAAATTCAAATTAGTTTCACTATTTACGTTACGTTAATTACAATGAACTTTATTAAATACAAGAAAATTGTTTAGAACGACTTATCTGGTAACTTCTTATAATTCCGGGAAAGTTCTGGTGTAACTCGAAATTTGGCACCGCTGCATAAACCATAGAATCGGCAACCCCGAATATCCAAATCGGTTGTTGGTAAACAAACTCCATACATAAAAGTTTAATTAACTTCAAGGTAAGTCTTTTCACTTTATTGTCTTTTAATTATTTATAACTTTAATCACTGTTTAAATATTCTTTCATATGTTACTTTGATTGCTTTTACTTAATCACTTTACTTTTCTTTCTTTTCAGGTTCCTTATTTTAGGTTAAGGATTAACCTTCAAACACATTGTTAATTAAAACGAAGTTTTAATCAAATGTAAGTATTATTTAAAATTTATTTACACTTTTCAAATTTCAATTAACATTAATTATATTAACAAATATCAATTATTATTATTATTGTTTAAATAATCTTATTTTATTTTTTATTGGTTCAACTTTCATTCAATAATAATCATTTTAACACTTCCAAATTTAATCACCTCTGAAACACGTGATCTTCATTTTTAAAACAAACTTGTTACTAAGTGAACTGTTCAATTGTTATTTTCTAGAACAAAACAAACGAGTGCTCTGACGTCAGTTTTCTTATTAAAATTACTTTCGGGAGCGATAGAAAAACACGTCTTACCCCTACAACGAATTTGAAGGCACTCTCAATTATTTCATCTAGTTCAACCAACAAAAATGAATTAAATTTATGACTTTTTTACTAAATAATTATCTATCTCTATCCTAAACTAATTACAAACTATATGAAAATTCATTAAACTACCTTTAATTTATTTACAATTCAACTTTATCTTACAATTAACATTATTTAAAATTATTTGTTATTTATTTGACTTTCGTCTGGTTTTGATCTTTGCTTAAAAATTATTGAATTTTCAAAATTATTATTAACTTAACTAAAAATTATGCAATTAAACTAAACATGAAAAAATAATGAGATTTTCTCTTACCACTTTTCTCTAATTTTATTAGTTTGTCTGATAATTACATTTGAAATCTGACGTTTATTAACAATTACATTTTTATTATAGTTATTTATTATACATGCGGATTAAATTAATGTTTAATGAGCGGTACGTTTACACGCGCGAGCGGCGGTAGCCGCAAGCGCGTTAATACCGCGAGTTAATACATTAATTTAATCCGCAAGTGTAATACAACTGTTTATTCAATTTTGACATTTACTTGACATTTTTAAAGCGCTAGCGGAATAAAAATTTTAAATCGCTAGCGGAATAAAAATTTTAAACGATTGTTTATAAAACATCAACTTTTATGGGCAGGCCAGAAACAATTAAACGTCAGTTTATACGGCAAAATTGAATAAATAATTTTATTCAATTTTGCCGTATAAACTGACGTTTATTTGTTTCTGGCCTGCCCATAAAAGTTGATGTTTTATAAACAATCGTTTAAAATTTTTATTCCGCTAGCGATTTAAAATTTTTATTCCGCTAGCGCTTTAAAAATGTCAAATCGCTTTAAAAATGTCAAGTAAATGTCAAAATTGAATAAACAGTTGTATTACACTCACGGATTAAATTAATGTATTAACTCGCGGTATTAACGCGCTTGCGGCTACCGCCGCTCGCGCGTATAAACGTACCGCTCATTAAACATTAATTTAATCCGCATGTATAATAAATAACTATTAATAATAGTCGCTTTTAGCATTTAAATTATCAATGAAATTAAGTCTCATATGCTTTTACACATCTTAGTTATGTTTTATACCTTGTCTTAACTTTTTATAATAAGAAAATTTATCATTTTTAATTCTGTACTCAAAATTTGCTTATTTTACATAAATAAGTTATGAATTCAACTTTGTTTATTATTTCTAGCACGGCAAACTGATTTATTTGTTCCCAAGAACTACTTCATCTATAAAAATCAGCATCGTACTGTGAATTGAAATAAAAATCTGACATCGGAATATGTGTCCTGTAATCATCAATCTTTAACATTGTTTTTATGACCTATTTGTTGTTAATTTTTACTTTAGAGTACTTTTATCTGTATAAATAATTTATAAACAATTAATAAAATGAATTTATGTTAAAAATCAACTTGATATTTAACCTCATGTACTTTGTGTGTAATTTATGTATATCAGAGCTGTTAAAAAAGATTGTATAAACTGTTTGTGTGTTAAATGTATGAATAAAATAATGTTGTCTGTGATGTTTTGTATTCAAAATACACAACAGTGTATTATAAAAAACATATATTTTTTAATCTTCTTTTAATTATTATTTACTTACTTATTATACATTAAGAATTTTTTAACGCGGAACTGAAAATTGTGCATCTCAATGGAATAAGAATTTTTCTGTCATGCTTATTTTATTAGTTATTATTATTATTATTAAAGGAAAATTCTTTGTACATAAAGTTCTTTAATTTAAACGGCCATAAAAATTGTTTACAGCATTTCTAATTTTATTTGGGACGATTTCTTGTGAAGCGGGTCTGATTCTATTGCTAAGTTAGTCCAAGTTCAAAATTATTACAGCATTATACACTTTTGACTTAAGGTAACCCCAGTCAAAATAGTCAAGTGGCGTTAAATCGGGTGACCGTGCTGGCCACCTTACTGGTCATCCACAGCCTATCCAATGGCGTCCAAAAGTAGTAGTCAGATATTCTCTTACATCACGGGAATAATGCGCTGGGGCGCCATCATGTTGGAAGGTAATTTGTCCTAAGTACTCTGTAATTGCTGGTATGACTCTTTCCCGTAATAGTTCTGAATAGGTAGTACCTGTTAAGTTTCCATCTAAGAAAAATGGACCGATAATGTGATTTCCAATTATACCGTTGCAGGTGAATGTAGCCTGGTCCGTAAAACAAATTTTATTTAAAAAGTCTTCATCGTTATTTATTTTTTCGAACATAAGTTCATAAAATTGCATCCTTTGTTCTGGATCGTTGTTTAAAAGCTGCTGATGGTTTTGAAATTTGTAGCATTTGTATTTTGCCTTTCTTAGTACTTTAACAACGGAGGATTGATTTACTTCATGTTCAGCTGCGAGCTTGCGAGTGCAAAGTCGAGAATTATTTTCAACTGAAGCCAAAATACTAATACTTCTGTTTTCGTCCACTTTGTGTGGTGCTCTGACACGTTTCTCATGGGCAGTCCTTAAACATCCAATATTTCTAAATTTGCTTACTATCCTTGAGATAGTGGAAATTCTTGGTACCGGACGATTTGGAAATTCCGCAGCAAGTGCAGCAGATTCCTGCCTTAAACTAGATCCGCTACGGTAGGTGTCATAAAGCAGAACTTTTTCTTGCGTCGAATACATTTTTTATTAATATCTAATTATAATTCTCTACCTTTAAGCGAATGACATTTTTTAATGACAACCCATTTAAATAGTCTCATTTTCGGGGCAACCAGATACATCTCGATAACAGCAACCCTGCATGTACGTGCATGTGTTCCAATTTAAAAAAACTCATCTTTAATCCATTGAGATGCACAATTTTCCGTTCCGCGTTAGAAAAAACTCTTACTGTATGTATGTACAGATATTTTAGAGGTTGGCAAAACAATAAACAGAACAATATTTCTAATAATCTAAACTGAACTAAGAATTTATAAAAATCAAAATATTCAATTTATTAATTTCGTATGATATTCCTCAAAGCAGGGTTCCAGACAAAATCCCAACTTACAGTTCTTGAACTCATAAATAGTGTCTTTTCTTATACCGTTCTCCTTACAGTTTTTGCATTTCTTCCTTCGAGTTTTTCCGTTTGGCCCCTTTTTACAATGCTGTATAAAATGATATAAAATTTTATTTTCTGGTGTTTTATACAGTGAGCACGTAAAGGTTGGAATAAATTCGATATAGTTATTTGTATAACTAGGGAGGAAAGCCATGTATTCTCTCCCGCGGATGAAGTTTAATGCCCGACGCGATAGCGGAGGGCATTAATCATCTAAGGGAGAGAAGAAGGCTTTCCTCCAGTGTTATACATATAATTTTTTCTACGACTCACTTTTAAAATCATTTCGATGATTTATTATTTTAGATTTCCTTCTGAATTTCGTTTATCAAGATACAGTATGTTGTGCGTCGTTTCCAAGGTAGTGTTGCTATAATTCTTCTCCCTAGGGAGGAAAATTTTATTTTCCTCCCTAGGGAGAAGAATTATTTATTTTGCTCCCTAGGGAGGACATTGCCTACTTTCGGCCCTAATTTCAGGGAACAAAAGCCTACTTTCGAAACAAGGAGTAGAAAAAAACCTTTATTGGGCAAGTAAGAAAATAATGCTCGGACACGTCGATTTTCTTTTTTAGATGCGCATTTTTTAGTATACGTATATTTTTTTATTACGTCATCCCTCTTGGAGCTATGACGTCATCATCAGTTTTTTTAAATAGCAACACCCTCTTTTGATAATACCATTTAAAAGAGCACATTTTTCTGGGTATAGACGCCAAATTTTGTGGTATGTTACATAACAATATTTTCGAAAAAAAACGTTTTAGAATTCATAACAATGTAATGAAATAACAATAGAAGAAATAATAAATACAACTAAAACCCATTAAATTAAACGTTGAAATTGCATATCATTCACCTCTTGACAATATCCATCTATTGGCGATTCAGATAATCACGCACAATCTGTGAATGATGTGGTGACGCGCCATCTTGTTGGTACCATATTGATTCGTCCTGCATTTGGGGATTTTGATTATTTAGATATAGTGCTACAAGGGCGGGAATTATCTATTAATGTAAAAAATTCAAATGTTTTTCGGCATTTAATGTGCCGTCAATAAAAAATGGTGCAACAATTGTGGTACAAATTTCTCGAAAATATTGTTATGTAACATACCATAAAATTTGGCGTCTATACGCAGAAAAATACGCTCTTTTAAATGGTACTATCAAAAGAGGGTATTGCCATTTAAAAAAACTGATGATGACGTCATAAATCGAACAGGGATGACGTAATAAAAAATATACGTATACTAAAAAATGCGCATCTAAAAAACAAAATCGACGTGTCCGAGCATTATTTTCTTACTTGCCCAATAAATATTTTATAGAATTTATTCCAACCTTTACGTGCTCACTGTATACAGTGTGTCCGCGTGGTAATGTATAAAATCGATAAAATTGTTAAAAATGAGTTTCCGAAAAATCCGTCGGACATGTCGAGCGATTTGTATTAAATTCTATATTTTGACAGGATTTCCTGATTTTTCCCGCCATTTTTCTAATAGCTATGACGTCATCGATATTTTTTTTAAATGGCAACCCCTATTTTTTATTACGTCATTCGAAAGAGCGCATTTTTTTTACAAATGGTAAGTTAAAATTTATAGTAGGTTGCATTATAAACTTCTTCAGCAAAAATTATTTTATAGTAAAAAAAAATTATTTCTTAGAAAGTAACACGTGTAACATTAAAATAAAATTAAACTAAATCAGGTGCCATCGTTTGAGAAATAGGGGTACGATCAGGATGAATTTCATTAAATAAACGGGCTACCTCCTGTTGTGTCCGAACTCTGTCACCAAAACCAATGATGGTGAGTATTTCGATTCGTTCCCTCTCGGATAATCGCACCATTCTTCTTACTTATTTCAGAACGGAAGTTGACAGCGAACTGCTTGACCAAGTGTTCTTTTATTTTTTAATTTAAGTAATGTGTGTGGATTACAACAGCAGTGTATTGAACAGAAATTTGAACACCTGATCACACGTCTTGCACACTGTCAAGCTGTAAACGGAGCACAATTTGAGCACCTGATTTAGTTTAATTTTATTTTAATGTTACACGTGTTACTTTCTAAGAAATAAATTTTTTTTACTATAAAATAATTTTTGCTGAAGAAGTTTATAATGCAACCATTGCAACCTACTATAAATTTTAACCTACCATTTGTAAAAAAATGCGCTCTTTCAAATGACGTAATAAAAAATAGGGGTTGCTATTTAAAAAAAATATCGATGACGTCATAGCTATTAGAAAAATGGCGGGAAAAATCAGGAAATCCCGTCAAAATATAGAATTTTATACAAATCGCTCGACAGATTTTTCGGAAACTCATTTTTAACAATTTTATCGATTTTATACATTACCACGCGGACACACTGTATATGCTCTGGTAAAAGATTTCTAATAACTTGTAGCCTAAAATCATAAAAATGCATTCTGGGCGCTTTGTACAAGAGAAACGAGTTCAAGAAAAGTAAATGTATTATGTTCAGACCTATTTTCGTGTACCACCAAATAGTTTTTCTTGAACAGGGGTAGTAGGCCAGTAACTGATCTTGACGATCCCCATACATTTATTGTAATTAATAATGGGCAACGGCGTTTCTTTTTCGTTTCCCCGTTTATCGAAATATTGAACCAAGTTATTTTCGAATTCAGTCGAAATGTAATTCACCTCCGTTTTATCGCGCCATCTTGCGATCATCACTCCATTTGTATATCTCGCAATTGTTTCTCCTTTTTTCAGTTTAGATTGTTTAGCTTCGGGTGGAGCATTTTGCTTATCAATACGGAGAGTACACGTAGAATGTGTATTTTCGACTAATAACTGTTTAGATAAATTAAAACTGTTATAGTAATCATCCATCTACAGGGCATGGTCGGCTTTTAATTTTTCTTGCATTAGATGTAAAACAACTTTGGAAACTTTCCGAAATCATCCAAAGCAGCAGTAAGGTAAAATGGGGATACATTGACACATCTTTAGAAAGTATTTTTTTCCTCCCTGTCTGTAAAAGTGGTAGTGTATCTATTGTGTACAGTCTATTAAGAGGCTTATTGTGAACGCATTTTTGAAGGTTGTTTTAATAAATAGTTGTTAATTAACAAGTATTACCTATAAAAAAAAAGGTGTGCAATTGTCAATGTTGCCCTCATACATATATGGGTAACATTCACACAGTAACTAGAATACCTCAAAATTTCGTAGTGCTGCCATGTATGTCAATATTTGTTGTGATCGGTATAGGTTTGACACGTAAGTACAACTTTAGCTTGAAAAACTTTTTATTTGTTCATACAAAAATATTATTACGTGAGTATTTACTAATAATGATAAAAATCAGTAGAAAACTTATGTAATAACCCTATGTCCCAACACGGAATAATGGGAATATTATTATATTATTTACTAATAAACAATAAGCGATTTATTATCTTTATTACACACAAAACTTTCATTAAAAAATGCATTCATCTGCGAATGCGTTGAACAGAAAGGACTTCAACTATATCTTGACGGTAAAGCAGTTGTTCATCTGATACATCTGGATAGATAAAATGATTGTTTTGTTTCCTAAGGAAGCTAACAAAATCTTCGTCGCCTTCGGTGCTTAAGATTTTCCCAACATAATGAACCAGCGTTGAGTGTTGTGCCTTGGTTATGACAAACTTGACTAAAACCCATGACCCTTCCTGAAGTAAAAGTTCAGAATCATTTGTGTTGTTATCTGGAGCACTTTCCTCTTCTTTGTCAGAATAATCCTCCTCCGAGAGTTCGTCAGCAGAATTGCTATTGCTTGACAGACTAATTTCACTATCTGAGCTGGTGACGTCAAGCTTAGTTTTTCTTTTTTTTAGTTTCTTTTTCTCATTAGATTTCAGTCCTTTCTTCTCGAGTTTTTGTTGTTCATTTGCTTCAAGTCTTTGCCTAACCTCGTTACTTGTGAGGCTTTCAGCAAATTTTCTTTGAACACGACTTCGCTTTTGGGTTTCCGCTGCGTGACCATCCCTTTTTAAAGCTTCCAGGAGAGATAGTCCTAGAGTTTTCTTGGGCGTAATAGGTAAGCTACTTTCTGAATCTGGAGGTGGGGTACTGCTTCGAGAAGGTCCTACAGAAGGCGTTGAACTGCTGGTAGGGACGGCAGTGAAAACAACGCATTTCTGTAGGATCCTTTCGCTATTAGTTGGGAATATTCCGGCACCTTCCAATCCTCCTCTTGCATTTGATCGTGAGAAGCAGTCACTTTCAGTCAGTTTACGAAGTAATTTCGGAAAAGTTATTTTGTCCACATTTTGAAAACGACTGCTGTCGTAAAATTCTCGAAGAGCTATACGCCATGCATTTTTCACAGCTTTGAATACACCTACATCCAATGGCTGTAAAATGTGTGATGTGTGTGCAGGAAGACACAACAATTCTATGTTGTTTTTAACTGCCAAATCTACCAATGGTAAGGTAATATGGGAATTATGCCCATCGAAAATTAATAACTTGGAGCCCTCTAGATGTTCTGTTGATGGAATGAAACTGTTCTGAAGCCAGTCCAGAAACTGCAAAAGTTCCATCCACCCTGAAGGAGAACAATTGAACCGGGTGTTGTCAGGTCCACCTTGACACCAGGTGTTGTATAAATGTAAACCTTTGTAATTAACAAACAAAGGTAAAAATGTACCTACAGCGTTGCAACAAACTAAGACGGTGTAAGATGTTTTTGTAGTATTTCCAACTACTTTATGAGGATTTTTAGATCCTCGCCGACACAGTATTTTCTGGTGGCCAGCGTCTGTCTGGAAACCAGTCTCGTCGCAATTAAAAATATTTTGAGGTTTATTAACTAAACCAAGACGTTCAATAGAATCATTTAGTTTCACAAAAAAGTCTTTAATAATGTCTGTGGAACAAGCTTCTGCACGATTTTTTGGCAAATTTTGGGAAATTCGCCGACTTAAGAGGTGTTTCCAACGGGTTTCGAATGCAATACACCAATCTTGGCCTGGCAATCCATCTTTAAAAGGATTAGGACGGTCGAATCGTCTTAGGAATTCTTGTACACATACCCTTAGTCGTCTTCTATCCATTCCAAAGCCCCACTCAGCAAGCTTTATTAGAGCATGCACAAGTAATTCTTCCTCATGAGTTTTAAGAACTGTGGGTCGACCAACTTTATTACATTTGCATTTTTTTAAATGAGTCATTAATGTTGTGCGGTTTATAGCAAACCGTTCTGAAGCCTTCTTTATGCTCACTCCAGCTTGTACTTCATTCATTGCAAGCTCCATCCTTTCTGGATCATAAGACTTGTAACGTCTTGCATTGGGGTTTCGGATGTGTACACTCGGCATTGTTGTAATTGAAACAGCAATTAAATAGTAACTAGGAGCTTCACTAACGATCTACTTATGCAAACATTGATATTACTTGTAAATAGGGCAACATTGACACCCTGTCAATCAAACCCCGTTTATCAAATTTTTATGATTTTTAAAAATATCGTTGGAAAACTGTTAGCCATTTAATAATTTTAACAAGTAATACTATAATACACTACCTAATACTCCACTGACAGCTCTTTTTGTCAAAAAGACGTCCCTGCCTAAAGTTTCAACTTTACAAAAATAGCGGTTCCACGTCCTCTTAGCTTCGCAGTTGACATATGACTAACCCTGAATTGAAGTTGGGTGTCTGGTCAGTAGATGTGCATAGCGTAACATGATTTTTCGCGGTAAATAGATACGGATAACTTCATCGCTGTAAATTCTAGGCGCGATTTTTGAAATTGTGTCAATGTTGCCTACTTGTCAATGTAACCCCGCGTTACCTTATACACCGTGTTTCAAATTAACTCGGCACTATTACTATCTTTGTTATTACTGATTTTACAAAGTAGGTTAAATTAGCAAACTAGTAGTGTTTTTAGCGCTGATTAATATGCAATTAATAAAAAAACAATTGAATAACACATTTTCGAGGAAATTACAAATTTAATATTTTTGTTAATAGAACACCCTGTATATTTTTATTGTAAACGAAAGAGAAATGAATTCTCGACAAAAATTCTTATACACTCTTACATCAAAATACTTAAGATACAGTAGATATTGACAATTGTATAATTTAATCAAGGTAGCCGTGACTTTCTAATACATTCATTTCTCTTTCGTTTACAATAAAAATATACAGGGTGTTCCATTAACAAAAATATTAAATTTGTAATTTTCTCGAAAATGTGTTATTCAATTGTTTTTTTATTAATTGCATATTAATCAGCGCTAAAAACACTACTAGTTTGCTAATTTAACCTACTTTGTAAAATCAGTAATAACAAAGATAGTACTAGTGCCGAGTTAATTTGAAACACGGTGTATATCTGATCACTGCCAAAAAAGTACGCATAAATATATAATTAGAATTTATTTTATAACAACTATTATCAATAATGAATACATACCAGGTTTAATTACTTTCGAACTCGTCGTCTAATTTCAGTAATCACTCGCAAAATTCTAGTTGTGTATAGAAAATTCGTCCCGTACAAGCCAAAGCTGGGCCGATTACAGGGAAAAAGTAACCGATTACTGATTACAATTACTTGACCAAAAATGTAATCAACTATTGATTACTAATTACTTCTTAAAATTGTAATCGATTCCTGATTGCTTTAGTAATAATTGTAATCATGTAAAGATTACAGCTGTGATTACTTTTTTAAGGTAGAAACAAAGTACAACGAATAAATAAGACAGATTTTATTAAAAAAAAAGTATTCTAATCTAATTTTTAAGTGTCATTTTAACTTTATTTTAAATTCACTGTAAAAGTTCAAAAAACTTTCCGCTGTTTGCTTTCATTATAACCAGTTTTTCAAAAGTCGTATCACTGATAGCGTGGCGTCAGGGAGCGTCTATAATTGACGCAAAAGAGAACAGGCGTCCCACTGCTGCAGAAGATGGTAGGCAATTATTAAATTTTATAAAAAGCTTTGTCAAAATTTTATAGTCATATTGAAATTTTTTCTCTCGTATCATCTAAATATTTCATTAGTTCTAATTCAATTTTAGTGTAGATTGGAGACTGGCAGTAAGAACTATTTTGTAAATTTCTTTTTACTTCTACTGCTACATTTCCATAATTCTGTATTTGATTTTCTTTTTCATTAAAATCAAAGAAATAGTCTCCACTTTGTCCACCTTCTTCATATGGCGAATTCTCTTCATCTGCCAATAGTGCCGATTGCATTTAATTTTCTGTGGCTGCAGTAATTATAATTTTTGTTATGTCCTCCATCGTGACCATCGTCATATCTTTTGATTCAATACAACTCAGCCATCTTACTTTTGAATTTGGGCAGAGCACGGCAGCTATTATTGCCCTTTCAACTTCCAAGTTCAAAAAAGATTTAAATCTTTTGTCCAGCCCTTCTATTATACACTTCAATAGAATTTCGTCCCGTATTTTAAATCTTGTGTTTGAAGTTTTAGCAGTTTGTTTTTCAAAGAAACTAAGCTGAGTAATAACGTATGGGACATAAGTTTTGAGAAAAAAATCAACGAAATTTTATTCAAACTTAAATATTAATAGTTAATTGTAAATCTTTTGACAACATGAAAACTAATCTACAAAACTGATAGCGGACCATGGTCCTCAATGGCACGCAATTTGGCTAAGACTTGTCTCATCTTCCTTTGGACGATGTTCGGGTCCACTTCCCGAATTTTTCTAAAAATTCGTGCCCGCAGTTGCTGTTCATTTTGGGCCTCCCAACCGTTTTCATAAACCTTTCGACACAATAATGACCAAAACTCTTCTATTGGCCGAGCTTGAGGGACATTTGGAGGGTTATCTTCTCTCAGTACATAATTGAAGTTATTCTGCTCCAACCATTCGGTAAACATCTTTGGGTATAAAGCTCAGCATCCACAGCTACTCCCCGAACTCTGCCAACATAGAGTGTTGAAACTCCAGCATCAGAAATCGCGCACCAGACTAAAACTTTGTCAGCAAATTTCGCTTTATCTGTAAATTTTACTTCGTTTGAGCAGTTTTCAATATCACAGGTGTAAAATCAGTCGTTACCTTTCATTTCAGAATGTGACAGCGTGAAATACTTCTCATCGTCCATTATAATCACACGGTTCCTCACAAAATGCCTTCGCCTCAGAGCTCTGCAACATCTAGGTATTCTTTCGAGCTGTGCCTGGGTGTATTTGGGACACTTCCTTCTTTTTCGATAATGTACAGGGTGGGCATAATTGGATGTTTTAATAGGGCATCTCGGTAACCATAAGAGATAGAGGTAAACGAGTGGCCAAGTCTCGATCTCTTTTTTCGAGATATGTTTAATGGTGAAAACAGAAATTGGCTATCTTCTTTTGTTTTTGAGTTAGAGCCCAAAATTGACTTTTTCGACTTTTTTTGATATCCTCATAACTCCCTTGTTTTTAACAATAGCAAATTACCGTTTTGACATTCTTAAGGCACTTTTTTAAGGAGAATCTACTGGTTTAATCAGATTTTAAATTTATTCATTTGTTTCTCATTTATAGCATAAAGTTGTATTTTTTTATATGGAAGTCATAGTAGGCAATGAAGTGGTTAAAAAGAGTATTTTTTTTTCTTTTCAAAAATATATAGTTTGTTCGAGATATTGCCATTATCTACATAAGAAATGTCAAAAAGCGTATTTTATTATTCTTTTTTTAACGTTTAAGCCCTATCTAGTTGTCCTTGACAAACAAAAAGCTGCAAAAAAGAATTTGCATGTTCTTTCATCTAGTAGGCTAGAAAAAGCAAAACTACCAAATAGTTTGACAAGAATAATCTAATAATAACTAAATCTGTTTTTAACATCATGGCTCCTATAACATTAATGGTTACATCGTCGGCATCTTCAATATTGTAATTTTTGGGTCTTGGTTTGGTAAATGACCCATAATCGATTAGATTTTCTTTTAATCGTTGAAAAATATGCTTATGAGGTTGTCTTCGTTCAGGATAACGATTTAAATATGTTTGAGATGCTATATCAGCACTATTGTTACTTAAAATAAAACATTCCAACATATCGTATTTCTCGTTGTTTTCGTATGCCATTTTAACACTTTTCCACTATTACAAACAGATTATGTCATCAGCACTGTAAACAATTTTCAACTGACACTTTTGCTATTTTCTGGAAGTTGTCAAACTATTTGGTAGTTTTGTTTTTTCTAGCCTACTAGCTGACAGAACATGCAAATTCTTTTTTGCAGCTTTTTGTTTGTCAAGGACAACTAGATAAGGCTTAAACGTTAAAAAAAGGATAATAAAATACGCTTTTTGACATTTCTTATGTAAATAATGGAAATATCTCGAACAAACTATATATTTTTGAAAAGAAAAAAAAATACTCTTTTTAACCACTTCATTGCCTACTATGACTTCCATATAAAAAAATACAACTTTATGCTATAAATGCGAAACAAATGAATAAATTTAAAATCTGATTAAACCAGTAGATTCTCCTTAAAAAAGTGCCTTAAGAATGTCAAAAGGGTAATTTGCTATTGTTAAAAACAAGGGAGTTATGAGGATATCAAAAAAAGACGAAAAAGTCAATTTTGGGCTCTAACTCAAAAACAAAAGAAGATAGCCAATTTCTGTTTTCACCATTAAACATATCTCGAAAAAAGAGATCGAGACTTGGCCACTCGTTTTCCTCTATCTCTTATGGTTATCGAGATGCCCTATTAAAACATCCAATTATGCCCACCCTGTACACCATTTCTGGACAAAATTCTCTGGACGGTCTTGTATGAGACCCCAAAACGGCGACCCAGCTTTCGACTAGAGATTCCAACTCTGTCTCGAGCGGATTGTACCAGTGTATTAATCCTGTTTTATGCCAAAATATGAGGTCTTCCAGTTTTCGGCAAATTAGTGCAAGGTATACCCTCTTCGCATTCTCTTATTGTCCTATAAATCGTTGCTTGACTAACATTTTGATCTCTGAACAAGTTAACAATTTCACTTTTGGGCAACCGTCCAACTAAGCGATAGATGCTCTTGCGAATTTCAAGTTTGTACGACATTTTGAAATTAGTTATTGAATAAATTTGACGTTTATCAATTGCAACAAAACACGATTTGTTTACCGGGTTCATGGTAACTAGATCGGAAAACAAAATCGAATAGAAATGTCAAGGCAAACTTTTTCTCAAAACTTATGTCCCATACGTTAAATACCCAAAGTATGTGTTTTCTTCACCTTGCAAAAAATCCAAAGTTGAAGCAAGTGGTGACATAGCTTTGAAGTATTTTTCTAAATAATTTATTTTCGTTTCTTTGAAGTACGAAATCTCCAATTTTTTAAACAGAAATGGAAATTTAGTTTTTTCTTTTAAAATCTGTCCTATTGAATCATATGATGAATTCCATCTTGTTTGAGCAGGATAACTCACAGTATTTCCTCAATCACTTTTGCACACTTGGGTTTACCTACAACAAGGAATACAGAGTTTTCAGACCCCTGAGCAAGTATATTGCCTAACTAAAACTAATCACCTCTATTTATTTGGTTAATATTGATTGAGCCCAACGTGCCTTATACATACATTACAACTGTCACCGGTTTAAGAGGTACAGGTTGAGTAAACTAAAAATTTTGAAATAAAAAAAAACACTGATTCTGATGGGCCTTCTGAAAGTGCTTGAAATATATGGTGACAGAATAACAACTACTTAATTACCTGCTTTTTTCCACAGTTGACTACATTTATCGAAGGCATGCATGTGTCTTGTCCTTAAGCCAATATGGCTTCTAATTGCATTTCCACAGTCTGTAGTAGCAATTAAATTTAACGTGTGACTTGAGCATAGTACATGATTTGGTAGCACATGGCGAAGCACATTTGTCCAGATTTACTGTTTCAATTTCAGCGTCACTGCTATCACTATAATCTTTCTGGACTTCGTCGTTTCTGTCTTTATTCTTTTCAATCATTTCATTGCCAAATTCTTTAAATGCTTTTACAAAATTGCTAGCATTATCTGTAACTGTCGCTATTATTTTGGATTGGTTTAATCCAAACCTCAGGTTAGCTTCAGCAATTTTTGCGTAATTATGCGTACCAGTCTTCTGCAGGAAAGGGTTGCTGACTGTCGTGACAATCATTTTCTATCCAATGGACCGTAATACCCATAAAACTTCTGTTCTTGGCAGACCAAATAAACTCCTGGACAAAATTAACGTATCAGCAAAACTTCTCATTATTACTTTTATTTCTGCAAAGTTTTAAGTCATAGTGCCTACGTGATATTATAATTAAATGATTTCAACTAATGTTTGACAAATTAGGATGGTATTAACGGAAAAAAACATGAATAAATAACAGAAAGAAACAATTATGTCAAATGCAATAAAAACAGTGTCAATAATGATAAGCTTTAAAAGAAATTGAAGGTGAAATTAAATCGTAAGAATTTGAAATCGGTAGCGTGTAGATCCTCCTCTAGCTCTTATCACTGCTTCCATTCGTCTGGGCATGCTATTGATCAAGTTGTGAGTGGTTTCCTGGGGAATATTCTCCCATTCGACAAGAATGACTTGTTCGAGTTCCACAAGATTCGTAGGAGCAGGTATATGGCGCCTGACTGATCGTTTTAGTGCATCCCATAGATGCTCTATGGGATTCATATCTGGGCTTCTTGGTGGCCAGTCCATAGTTGGAATATTCACGAATCGAAGGTAGTCCAGTACCTCTCTAGCAACATGGGGCCGCGCGTTATCCTGCATAAAAATGAAATTCTCCCCGACAAATGGGGCAAATGGCATCACATGTTCTTCTACGATGTTTTCTACGTAGAAATGTGCATTCATGGATCTCCTCCGTATAGGAACCAAATCCCTGCGAGCATCGAAACAAATGCCTCCCCAGAACATTATTGATCCACCAAAGAACGGGATCCTCGGAGAGATATTGCAGGCAGCAAACCTCTCTCCTGGTCTCAGTCAGACTCGTTGACGTCCATCTGGTGAATTAAGACCTACTGTTGTTTCGTCGGAAAACAAAACTCGCTTCCAGTCATCGATGGTCCAATTTACGTGTTCCCTTGCAAAACGCAGTCTAGTAACTCTATGCCCCCTGGTGAGCAGTGGTGCAATAGCTGGTCTTCTACTGTCCAATTGTCCTTCATGAAGCCTTCTCCTGACCGTTCGTGCAGAAATTACTACATTTCGAGCTGCTGCTAGGGCTCTACTTAGCTCTAAACTGGTAGAACACGTGTTTCTTAAGGCGACTTGCATAAGATATCGCTCCTCTCTTGCATCTGTAGACTTCTTACGACCTTGTCCTGGGGTTCTACAGCAACTTCTAAGTTCATTGAAACGTTTAACTGTTCGGCTAATTGTTGATTGTCTAACTCCTAACAAATTAGCCACATATCGCTGGCTACGTCTCTCGTTAAGTAGAACCACCGCTTTCACGGCTTCATCTTCTCTAAAGTTGCGTGGACGATTCATTTCTTCTACTCTAAGTGCACTGGACAAAGTGTTTCATTCACTTAATGACATTAAATTTTAAAAAAATCACTAGCAAAACTGAATTTATTGCCTTCTACAAATCACTTTAAACAACGTTAAATGTCTTATTAAGAAGCAATTGCAAAATGGTAGTTTACATCTGTCAAACAATTGTAGTTGTTTATCAGTAGTGACAGAGGATATCCTAGGTCACCTACATAAAATGTTTAATGATTTATAACTTCGAAAAGTTACAAGTAATGATGAGAAGTTTTGTTGATGCGTTAATTTTGTCCAGGAGTGTATCTGCTGTCGTACATACGTAATTAACAGCTTTAATTTTAGTAATCAAGAGTTGTATTTGCTTGTTAAAGTGGTCGGTTAATTTTTTCATTGCTGTTTTACGGCCCATGACTTGATATGGCATACCCTCAAAGAGATTCAGAAAATTTCTATTTTCAATAATTGATATACAGGGAAATTTTCTTTTTAGTATACATAGCCCCTATGTATACTTTTATAATAAACGCAATATATAGGCAACCCACTATACACTATAGACGACACGTCACGTGGTGCGTAAAGGTTATGTTTCATGTTTGTAAATAAAAAATAAATCAAAATTAGTGGAATATCAAAATAATTTTAATTCAACGATTATTCTAAAACATAAAATATCAACAACGCAAAACAGAAAGGAAAATAAAAACAGGAACAGTTAAAGACTAATTTTTTGAAATTAACTTAATTTGATGATTTAAAAAATTAGCATGCTGTGGCAAAAATCATCAAATTAAGTTAATGTCAAAAAATTAGTCTTTAACTGTTGTTGTTTTTATTTTCCTTTCTGTTTTGTATTGTTGATATTTTATGTTTTAGAATAATCGTTGAATTAAAATTATGTTGATATTCCACTAATTTTGATTTATTTTTTATTTACAAACATGAACCATAACCTTTACGCACCACGTGACGTGACGTGACGTTTATAGTGTATAGTGGGTTGCCTATATATTGCGTTTATTATAAAAGTATACATAGGGGATATGTATACTAAAAAGAAAAATTCCCTGTAGGTGACACTGTATTTATTAGGTATAAAATTTATTATTTTCACATCAAAATTTGTTTGAGTGAGAGTGATTGGTCGTTGTTGTGTTTGTTTGGCATTGGCAGACTGATCAATCCTGCTTTGTTTGATTTTTAAAATATTTTCTCGTTTTCCTTGAATATTTTTTTCGGATTACTTTTTCTTATGAGCTTCATATTCTTGCACCAGGGTGTACCCTTTTAAAAAGTTAGTTGTAGTATTCTTATACCCTTTAATAATTTTCATGGAAGGTTTACACAATAAACAAAGACCTTCGGTTTTATTTGGGTCTGTACCTGTACTTGAATTTACTATTTCAAAAAATGTTCCATTCAATATTGTAGATGTTGTGAGGATAGAGGTGGAAGGGATACTTGAATCTGCACGATTATTCTCTAAAGGCAAACTATTACTGGAAGTAGATTTGGATGATGTATCTTCATCTGCTCCCTTTGCTCTTTTTGTAACTGAGGTGGTAGTGAAAAAATCCTTTATTTTACGTTTTTTCTTTTCTGGTCTGTATTCAGGATCATCATCTGATAAGTTAATGAAGGCGTCTTCTTCGGTACTGGATGGATCAACCATGTTTCTACTGGAAATAATAATACCTACTTACCTACTTATAATTTATAATTATAAACATCAGTTTCCAGTTTGCATCGTTTGCTAGTCCCCTCTCATAAGTACAGTTGAAGTTCATTATAAAATTATAACGAATACCCTTTATATCGAATTCGGTTATAACGAACGGAATCGGTGGGTCCGGCGCAAATGTATTCAAAATACATATAAACAAATTCGTTTAACATGGCCTTATGCCCATCGTCATTCCTCATCCTCAGGCTACTTAATGGAAAATTTTGTACATTTATTTTAAAGACAAATTAAAATTGGAAAAATTGATGATTACATTATGTTTGCAAATTTAAATTACGTTTTACTTTAATAAACAAATAAATTTTAGGTTATAAAACATTGTTTCTCTATTTGAAATTTAAATTATTCAAAAGTAACTCTACTTTCAATAGTTGTATTTAAAATTTAATTTTAACGTTACTTTTAAATAAATTATATTTCAAATAACGGAATTTTTTTTTATATGTTAGGATGAATTTTGAGATAATACTTAAATAAGAACAAAGTTCAATTCGATAAAGTAAGTAAAACAGCAAAACATGAACATAAGAACAGTTTGAATGTTAAATATAGAATGCCCCTGTTCGGACGCATCAATCGAGCTTCGACTCCAACTCGATGGTCTCATAATAGTAAACATTTGAATTATTCGTATAAAATTGCGTAAGAAGAATAGACAAGGTCTGCTACATTCGGCCCTCCTGGAGTTTTGGCTGCCCTCGACCTTTAATTATTTTACAAAAAATACGCAGGTATTAGTCCCAATCTCTTGATGATTCTTATTATAAACTTTGACCTTGACTATGTATTGATTTAAAATAAATGAGATACTGGTCTTTGTTACTTTTAATGAATACGATACTGACCTTTGTCAATCTTGATAAATGAAATAATGACCTTTGTCAGTTTTAATACATGAGGGACCTTTGTCAATTTTAATACATGAGGCACTGACCTTTGTCAGTTGTATGCATAAGGTACTGACCTTGGTCAGTCTTTAATCTTATTTTATTGAGTTTTGTCACTTTTATAATTAAAATACTGACCTTTGTCAGTTTTTTTATACTTGTAATATCGACCTTTGTCAACTTTATTAATTAAAATACTGACCTTTGTCACTTCTTTATCAGGATTGGGGCTGTCTCTGAATAAGACCCACGGTTTAAGCTTGTCAACCGCCATTACGACTGCTGTAGGTAGCAGGGTTGTCGATTCTAAACACCATAACCACATCACCCTTGACATACTTCGTGGCGTTTGCTGGAGTTTTATCGAACCTTTCTTTCTGCGTTCTCTGGTCTGCAGAAAGTCATGCATTTATTTTTTCCCGTAAAGGTTGCAGATCAAGTTGACCTAAGTTCCCTTCAGCTTCACTTATGATCTTAGCGTCAGAGAAATGACGTCCTTTATATCCGGTTAGGGCTTCCAACGGGAAAACTTTTGTTACTTTGCTCACAATGCAGTTCATTGCACTTTGTACTTGTTTGATAAAGGCGTCCCATTCGTTTTCAGCACTTTCCGCTACTGTGGTTTAAACAAGTTCACATACTTCTTAACGAATTTATTCATTCCGGAAAACCAATAGTTTTCCTGTATCTTCTTCAAGGTCTTTTCTACCCCAAAATGACCCACGTCATCATGGTTCAACTTACAAATTTGCCATCGAACGTCTTTTGGTACAACCCACGATTTCTTTCCGTTTTTTAATTTCCGGTAAATATTTCCTTCTTTTAAAACGTACCACTGAAAGTATTGTTTGGTTTCTTGATTTTTAACTCCAATTTCTAATATCTTTCCTATTCTGGAAAGTTGGTCGTCTTGTAATTGTGCCGCTTCTAGCCAATCCGATTCCGTTAAATCAGCTTGACCACAGCCGTCTTTAACTACAAGCCGTGCCCTTAGAATTGGCAACAGTGCATTAACTGTGACAAGTAGGTCTGCCAGTATTTTACGTATTCAGCATGATCAGCGTCATCTGATGCTTTAAAAAAGATAAATTTAATATATTCGGTATGTATTACATAAAAAATAGAAAGGAATGTTTAAAAAATATATATATTAAGCACTTTGTACACTGAACATTCAAGAAATATAATGCAAGCTACAAAACATTTTATCTTAAGCCTAAATACTTATAAATAATTATAGTAAAAAATGGTAAATTACATCAAGTATCGACAATTACAGCACTACTTTTTAAATGTTTTTAATTTTCGCCTTTTCGAACCATTGCTTGAATTTTGTTCAGAATAATTACCTTTACGTACATTTTGTTGATCATGTTTCGTGTTATTTTTAACTTTAACATAATTGTTTAACAACAAATTTGAAAAAATTGAACAAATCATGTTAAATATTATTTCATTACTCTTTCCACAAGCACAAATGCCATTCAAGTCTATATCAAAAGTCTCACATTGAATGCTTCTGATAGTTAATTGACATAACAAATTTTTTTGATTGTTATTTAATTTTAGAAAATTCATTTCGTATTCCTTATTGTTAATTACAGATTCTAATATTGAACACATATGATGAAATAGTGTTATTACTAAGTCAGAAGGTACAGATAGTCCACCTTCTTGTAAATAATCAAAATATTCATTGTTAATGCAATTTCCCTTATTATCTACTATTGCCGCTATGCATTTATTACAGCTTAATTTTTTACTTACAGTATGGGCAGCATACCCACTTACATATATTTCTGCAGAATTATCAATATCAGAAAATGCCAAATAATCGCTATTCAGCATAGAAAGGAATTCGTTGAGATTAGAGTTATCACCAAAATTTTCAGATACCGTATTTTGTGAAGGGATACTTTTAATCTCAGCCTGAACTTCAGAAAAGGAAAAGGTACCATTTGCTTTTTTGAAAATACGTTTAATACGTATTTTTTGCTCTGCGCTGATAATATCATCAAAAGACACATTATAATTGCATCCTGATAACGACCTATACATTCCAAAACGTTTTTCTAAATTTTCCTGGCAAAAAATATTTAATTTGATAATGATCAAAACAATATTTAATTAGGTTTATTAAAACAGTTGTACTCTGGTGTATTGCATTGTATGTTTCAGTTGTTAAGTGTCCATTACTATTTTCTATTTTGTGCCATTCTTGTAACCAAATTATAAATCGTTCTAAATAATCGATTCTATTATCCAAAGGACTTTGAAAAGGTTTACACCACTCGTTTCGTTTAATAACACATTTTATTACATCGCGATTATTTACAATATCCCACCATTTCCTTATAATTTCAAGAAATTTAGCAGTATCCTCGAAACCATCATCCATAAGAGTTGAAATTGTTGATCTATGAAAAACATTGTCCACTAAATGCACTTTTTGTCTTTCCAGTCCTGATGGATATATAAACAAATGTATGATGAATGTTTTTCAAATTTATCCAATTATTTCTAATATTTTTGAAAATATGTACAAAATCATACAATAAAAATATTGATTTTTCGGGATATGTAGGATTAGAAAATGTTATACCATCAGGTGACAATTGTTTAAACATTGTGCGATTGATTGTGTGGTTATCTGTAATTATACATAAAACCTCAAAACCACATTCTTGTACAAAATTCATTATTTTATTGGTTATAGGAACCATTTCATGCCCTCTTATGTTATGCACGGGCATAAGTTTCACAACTTCTCTAAAATTTCCGAAAGCAGAGCATATCATATATGTTAGTACAGTTTTTGCTAACTCATTGTGATTGTTGGAGGCTGCCCCAATTATAGTTTTAGCTCTGTAATCTAAACGGCTAGTGATGTAAATTTCATCTATTAAAAGTACAACAACTTTATCAATATTAGACAAAGATCTCGCCGTATAAGACAGATAATTTTGATTATTATCATTATTGTTAGGTGATACATGCATTCCTGCCGATAATTTTTGCAAATATCGCTTATGAGGGAGTATAAAAAAATTACGAATTACCTTATAACAGCTTGGAGATTGGGAATAAAACATAAAAGACATAATTGTTGTTACTACAGAATATCTGTTATTTGTATTAATAATCTGTTTTAATTGGTCTATTAAAATTTCAAGTTGAGTGCCATATGAAAAACGATCATCATTTTCTGATGATGCATACCCTTTAACCAGATACTCTAAACCCTTTTTTATTAAAGATTCAGTAGATACAGAACTGTCATCAGTTGATGATATCTTGTATCTAGCTAATAAATTCTCAATTTGTGACCATCTACTTAATTTTAAATCACACGATAGCACCCATTTCAAATCATGAGCAGACAATTCGTTGTCTTTAATAAATACTTTTACAGTTAGATTTTCACCAATAAAAATATAGTTACCTACTTTTAAATTATCTTCAAAATTTAATGTGTAAAAGTATATATTATTTTCTTGCAACTTAACTTCCCAATCGAAAATTTGAACTCTATCTGCATAATTCAGTTTTAAGTCATAAAAATTTTGAATGATGTCCTTATTTAGAAATTCCTCGACTATGTTGTTATGATTACTTTGAATGTTTTGACGTCTTTTTTCTGGATCTTGACGTTTAGGTATTTGTGGTTTTGATAAATAATGAGGCAAATTAGGAAAAATACTTGGAACTGACTGGGCTGTTAACTTGGGGTGCGCCAAAGTTAATTCTTGATAATTTCCATCAGGACGAAGCCACTTTTCATACCTTATAATTTTATTTTCGGGAAAATGCTTTGCACATACAACTGCATGGGAAGAAGGTGTCCAGTTGTCTCTCGGAATGGCACGAATCCATTGCAATTTTCTTTCCTCCTCCTTTGGAAATGAAAATGTTGTTTGGTATCCTTCACATTTTAAAGTGGCAGCATAGTTGCTTTTACAACCAGGTACGCAACACATACGCGGCATCTGAAATAAGGTTTATAAGTTTACCATAAATTTATTTGTATTAAATGTAGGCGTAATGTGAAAACTGCACCACGATGTTCACATCCTAACCGCATTTATAACATTAATGAATTTCACTTAAATATCATCAAAAAATATAATAATTTTCTTACCTTTGATGTGCAAATAGATAATCTGCAAAGACAGTTAGAAAACAACAATTTTTACTTTGTTAACACTTAATAAAATTGCTATTATCGGCGTTTATTTTAGGTTAACCACACTACACGTGATAAATGCAAACTGTAACTGCGACTGTCTGGCAAATAGAATGAACCACTAGCCAGGTTGCCAAACTTACAGTAGCACGGCTTGTAGTTAAAGACGGCTGTGGCTTGACATACGCCAACTTCTTCAATCGGGTTCTGACTCAAGGCATCTACATGAGCCATTCTAGTTCCTGGCCGATATTCGATTTCGAAATTGAAATCCTGTACTTCAAACCACCAACGAGCTACTCTTGGAATCAGATCTTTTTTGAAAAAGAAGTTCGAAGCGCATTGCAGTCTGTAAACACTTTGAATTCCATTCCCCCAAATACGTTCGGAAATGACGTAACGCGAGAACTTCTGCTAGCGTTTCTAATTCATACGAATGATAACATTTTTATTTTCAACCATATATGTAACGACGTTATTACTAACTGTTTTGTAAGTTGGAAAATTGGCCTTTACTGACTGTTACTTTCTACCCGGGTGGAAAGTGATCAGCTGATTACTTTCTACCCGGCCACGCCCACTGTCATTAAACGACAGCTTGTTTGTTCAAAATATTAATTATTATTATAAATGATCCATATTAATTTATGTTTGGTTAAAAATATAATAGTATACAAACCTTGGTGGAAAGTTTCATTCCTGTCTTGAGATATAGTTAACCTTGACGCTTCACGTCTCGGTTAACTATAATTATCTCTTGACAGTAATGAACTACTTTCCACCTCGGTATGTAATATACTATTGTTCTGGGGTTGTATGTTTACAATAGTAGGCCACCACTTGTGGACGCCCCTCTTTGTTCTGCACAAGCATTGTTCCAAATCCAATTGAGCTTGCATCCGTATGAAGTTCTGTAGGATAGATTGACTCATAAATAACTAGTAAATACTTATATAGGTCGGCTTGTTAGCAACTCTTTCAGTTGTTGTACCGCTGCATCTTGTTCTTTTCCCCATAGCCAAACAATATTATTTCGTGTTAAGCGAGTCAATGGTTTAGCAATTTTAGCATAGTCTCTTACGAATTTTCGAAAATATCCGGTTAAACTCAAAAACTGACGGATTTCTTTCAGGTTTTCCGGAATTTTCATACGAGTTACTGCCTCAATCTTCTTCGTTCCTGCTCTTACTCCTTCAGCGCTAATTTCTCTGCCCAGGTACTGAATTTGTATTTTGAAAAATGAACATTTGCTTATCTTTAGTATAAGGTTGTTCGTTCTAAAAGCTTGCAAAACACACTTTAATCGTTCTAGCCCTTGATCAACGGTACGATATGGTATAATAGCATCATCTATAGGGTGTCCCAGAACGTACCAGAAATATTTTAGGAATCAATTGGTTAACTCATTAGACGTCAAAAAGTCTATATAAACATATGTCCTAATTACAACGGCTAAGGAGTTATTCTTTATTTTATAATTTGTGATTAACATGTTCATAAAAGTAAATTTAGGAACACAAACTTCTTAATATTATACCATCATTTAATTATTTAGAAAAAATGTTCCGAAATTATCCCCATTGTGATCCATGCACAAGGCTGTGATTGTTGGGTTCTCAATAAAATTACTGGCATATTTCGAATAGTATATGCGGCCTGTTGTATTCTACGACGTAACTGCTCCACAGTTTGCGCTTTGGTAGCTTAAACTAACTGTTTTATGTGGCCCCCAGAGGTAGAAGTCCATGGGAGTGAGATCTGGTGAACACATTTCACCCCCAATATTTAGCGGAATTTTCTAAAACCCCCGTAATTTTCAGCGTTCAAACGTTGTAGTATTTTAAGTGATCCAATTAAGCGATCATTTAAGATGGCACATTCACACTAAATCTGTATCGGAACGAAAAAGTTGTCTTAACTGAGGATTTTCTCTTGTCCATTCATGGACTATCTCTTGTTCTCTCAACTGCTGATATGAATTGGTAAAAACTTCATGAGTGGGCAATCTTCTGTTGGAATACCTTCTTCTGGCGCCGCTAAAGCATGGCTGTCACAGAAACCACACATATACACAATATCTGCATATTCCGCGTTCGAAAATAACCTCAGCCTTGTAATTCGGGATGTTAACAAAGTTTTTTAATACAACAATTGCAACTACATATTTAACTTTTTAATATGTTGACAGTTAATTCTGAAAACAATATGTCAACAATAACGTACAATTGTTTCGCAGAAAAATAGCATGCATGGCCTATGTGATGGTCCCCGAAAAATGATAAAATCAAGAATAGCTCCTTAACGGTTGAGTTTATGATATACATATGTTTATACAGACTTTTTGACTCCAAATGAGTTGCCCAATTGATTCCTAAAATATTTCTGGTACGTTCTGGGACACCCTGTATATGGGAAAGCAATCGTATTCTTAAGAGAGCCCAGGACATTATTTATTAAGGGCTGGAAAACTGCTGGCGCATTGGCCAGGCCGAAGGGCATTCTCAAAAATTCAAAATGCGAGTCAGGCGTTACAGATGCCGTCTTTTATATCGAGCTTTCTGCCATAGGAACTTGGTAGTAGCCATATGCCAAATCTAGTCCTATAAAATAGACATTTCCACTACCCAATCGATCTATTTGATCTTCTATCAAAGGCAATGGATATTTGTCCTTGACCGTGATGACATTCAATTTTCTATAGTCAACACACATCCGAAAATCTCCCGTTTTCTTTTTAACTAGTAACACGGGACTTGCATAGGGCGATTGCGACTCACGGATTATTCCATGACTTAAGAGTTCTGCAGTAATTTCACCTAATTTTTCTTTGTCGCTTACCGACATTCGATAGGGTCTATACACGATGAGTTCGTTCGTTCTACATTTAAGCCACTCTAATTGTAAACGTTCTTCATTGAACGTCTCTAAATTATTAACGTCTTCAAATCGTAGTTGAGGCATTGTTTGCAAGGTAACGCGTGATCCACGATTTTCAACAGCATTACATGAGATTGATTTAGAAAATTTTTTGGTTAAAAATCAGAAAATTAGGTTGCTAAGTAACAAACAGTTTTTAACAGATAATTAATGAAAATGTCATTGTGTATTTAATTTAATTAAAATTGCAAAAATTTTTCTCACCGAATATCCATCGATCATTGATAAATAACTTATGATTTTACCACAACTTCCTCGAGCACGTTGCTTTTAGGTAACAGCCCTCCGCCTTCGGCGTCGGGCAGTTATCAAACAACGTGCTTTCGGTAACTGTGATAAAATTATTTCGTAATTATCAATGTCCTAGGGATATTATAGCTGAAAATCGGTGCCAATTATTAGATCATAATGCATTTTGTCATCTTCAAGAATTACCGCCTGCACTACCCCTTCAACTTTTATTTCAATTGTTGCTACTAATGTACTAACAACGGTATTCCCCATGAAACATCTTAAAATGGTCACACTCTTATCGACTGAAATGATCAATTTTAATTGGCGTGATACAGATAATTTCATTAAGGTTCGTCCGCTCCCCGTATCTATAAGAGCGTTCGCTTTTGTGCAATTTATTATGACGACTTTCAAATATGGGTTGACTACACTTATTTTTATTGAAATGTTTAGATTGGTAACCTTCACTGGAGCACGTATGGTTTGACAAGTCAGCGCTAGCATTTCGTAAATACCCCGCTAAATCACCAACAGTCGTAAACTTTGCAGCTCGCGCGGACTGCTTTAAACTGGCGCCATCCAAACCTGCTATGACGCTATCAGTCACATACACGTCGGAAATTTTTATTTTTAATTTGTTTAATTTAGCAACCCTCTCAAAACAATAATCGCCAAGATTTTGTCTTGATCGAGGTGTGTAATTAGCAGCATCAAGCAATTGTCTACCAAAGCGCACAGGAGTCAGAAAACTTGATCATTCGCTTCATTTCACGTCATTTCATACATGGGTTTGTCAAGGAATCATACCACTGGCGTGCATTACCCCCTCAATCGGCTAGCAATAAGCTTGTTTGTCATCTGATCATTCCAGCCATAAAAAGCAACTAAATCACCCAAATTTTCGCATCTTGATTATCGGTACCTGGGTCAAACACCGGTATGAGTGTCTCGTCGATTGTCACCTTAAATCCTGTAGGGGTATTCAGTTTCTTTTGTAATAAAGCAATCGTTTTCTCCATCTTATTCATCTTTCTGCAAGCCGTGCTTCCATAAGACGTAGAACTTGATGTCGTGGAGAAGCTACTACTCGAAGTAGTGGATGAAGAACAAGAACTAACCGACGGAGAACGTCGTTTACGTTTTGTTTTATGTCCATTCTTCCCCATGACTAATCACTATTTTTGTTTTTCACTTTTCTGTCACTTCACCCATACAACAGTACAGTAATAAACTACACAAATCGTCGGCGTGTTTCGAGCGTATTTACTATTTCTTTGTTGTGTGTTTTGTTTGACTTGTCTTTGTAAGGCGCGTACTTGGGGTTAATCCCACTTCTGACTTTGTTAGGATGAAAATGAAGATACTAATTAAATAAGAACAAAGTTTAATTCGGTAAAATAAGTAAAACAGCAAAATTTGAACATAAGAACAGTTCGAATGTTAAATATAGAATGCCCCTGTTCGGACGTGTCAATCGAGCTTCGACTCCAACTCGATGATCTCATAATAGTAAAAATTTGAATTATTCGTATAAAATTGCGTAAGAAGAATAGACAAGGTCTGCTACATATACATAACTTAAAGTTTATTACAGACATTCAACAATGCTCTGAGCAAAATTTACTTGCCGTATTTCTTCGTTTGTTTCAGTTTACACAACACTCAGCCTTTTACGCAACGTTTTGTAAATCAAAAATCACACATCCACATACAACCGTACAAAGCACAAGGCTCAATGCCAAATAACTGTTGATTGACTGCAACCTGCAACCAATCTTAAGACTTCTCGAAAAAACGACGCCAGACCGGCCGGCGCGCGGCGGTTCAAAAATCGTATTAGTAGGGGGGGAAGTAATCATAAAAACGAGAAGGGATCGTGATTCCTCGTAATCATGATTACAATGAGGAATCGTGATTACTAAAAGTAATTATGAGTACCTGTTTGTTGGTAATTCTTGAAATGATTATAAGTTTTTCAAAAATTGTAATCGATTACCGACTACTAATTACAATTGAAAAAAGTAATCGTCCGCGATTCCTAATTACAGCACGTGTTAATCAATTACTGTAATCGATTACTAAAGTAATCGGTTACGCCCCAGCTCTGCGTAAAACCAGGGGCGGCGAGTTTTGATATTGCCATTGGGTGCACAAACTTTTCTTATTATACAGGGTGTTTTCAAAGTTGAGGCATTTATTTTAACAGGTTGTAGAACTCTTCAAAATAAATCATTTCACCGAAAATAGCTTATATAAAAGTTGCAAAAAAAACACTTAGTTTATCGTAATGGAGAAGTGAATAACGTGGAAGAATTAAGAGAGCGAATAGAAAACTCTTGTGAAGTTGTTCGCGGACACCGACAATTCATTTTCGCGGCGTGTACAGAGTCATGGATACGTCGGGCAAGATTGTGCGTGCATCAAACAAATGGTAACAACTTTGAACAATTTTTATTATTTTTTCTTCATATCTCCGTCATTTTTCAAATTTTATATAGTCTATTTTTGGTGATATGATTTATTTTTAAGGGTTTTACAACCTGTTAAAGTAAATGCCTCAACTTTGAAAACACCCTGTATATATTTATCATTATTAGATGATCAGATGTACATGTGTACGATTTTTTTATGGGCAATTAATTTAGAGCTAAATCTCATTTACACATTTTAACTCCTTTTTGACTAAAAAAAGGGAAATAGAATTTAGTATAAATTTATTTACAAAGGAACTGTATACAAAAAGAAGTTGTGGATATCTCAAATCTTACATCTAACTACAAAATGTTTGTCAAGGATACCTTTTGCAAAGAAGCGTTTAAAATTTCTATTTTTTCGAAAATTATTATAAACGTTTTAATTAAAAATAATGTTTCAAATTCGGAATTCGCGCCCGATTCATACTCACAGCCGTCAGTGCTATCACTAGAGGTATCTCCCTCGTAGTTACTATTACAATTATCATTATCTAACAACATATCATTACATTCATTATTCAAGACATCAGCTTCTCCATCAACTTTCGCTTCTACCAAATCTTCCCCATCCTCCGGTCTAATATTTTATCAAGACAAAATATTTGCTTCTTGAAGGATTGGTAATAACAAGTCATACGGATTACTTACGTCGTGAATTGTAATGTCATGACTTAAAGCTAGCATTAAATCACAGCTAATATTATTAGTGTTATCTGTCTCTAATACAAGTACTTGTTACAGTTCAACATCTTCATCCTCACAGCCTAGATTGCAGTCATCGTTACCACACGGATTTTCTTGTTGTATTTCAGGAAGATCTATTAAAACTGCTTGCTGCAATTCAGCAATTTTTCCAGCTTCATTATTCAGGTAATCTTCTAAAGTTACGTTACAGCCTGGATAGCAGTTATCAGTCGTTTTTATGTGTTTTGCTATTGATAGCTTTTCGTGTTCTATCACAACTGGTTCCTCCTTCGTTATTGCAGGTAGGTTTGTTTTATTTTCACTTAACGCCATCGCCAAATTTTTTTACTTCTACTAGTCACCTGCAAATAAATAAAACGGCATAAGCGCCAAAAAATAATTACCGTCTAGCTCAGTCTAGAAATGCATTTTGCCTATGTTTGCAAAATAACTTGTATTTTCCGACAGCATTGTTTCATAAAACACAAAAATAATGAAATACAATGCAAAAAAAGACATTTTCTCGATATAAAAAGTCACCATGAGAGGACAATGAGGTTATGGCGTTTGTGCCAAACACATTCTGCATGACCGTTTCTGGCAAAAACGACAACTGGTTTTCATGGTTACAGAGCAAATTTTGTGTTATAAAACTTGATATAAACATTAAGTACGTACAGAAAATTCAATTTTGCAGCTTACTAGTATTAAAAATATTTAATTTAGATTTACCGTGATAATAGAAATCGCAACAAAACGCACCCATATACTACCACTGGGCGACTGGCGTTTGTGACAAAATGGCTCCTACTAAATGCGACTTCAATGGCGCTTACGCGAGTGTTTTTCTACTTTTCAGCGGCCTAAACGAATTTCTGGCGGATATGCCGCTTGCACAGTTAGATGCGGCTTGAGCTATACAATTGAACCATACTAAAAAGTGCAAATTTGACTTTATGGCGTTTGTGCCGTTTTGGCATGTACGCGTCGACAACACACATTATCGCACCGAGACTGTAATATAGGTGATTCATCATATCCCAATCTGCAGTGGCTAGTTACACCTTTCCGGGATAATGGCAGGTTGACACTGGTGCAAAAAGCATTTAACCATCGAATATCCGCTACTCAAGTTATTATTGAGAATGCATTATTTGGATTTCGAAGGTTGAGGAAACTTGATAATATAGATTTAATACTATGTTTTAGTTGTATGCATTCTTCATAATTTATGCTTAGATGAAAATGATATCTTAGACACAAGTTCAGAAGATTTTAATCAGCCAAAACCGATTGTAGTTGATATTGTTAAAAGTAATATAATAACGTGTGTCTATAAACTGTCGACATCTCAGTTGCTTTGAAAAACAAATTATAAGTCTTAGATTACATCATAGACAATGACATTTTGCAATCTTGACATTTGGTTTTGTGTTCTGAATCTAATTACGAAATATGTTTCTAAAATCATAACCTACTGGGATGTTGAAAGTTTAGAAACACCCGTTAGAAAACACTAGTAGACAACAGCAAGCATTTAATCAAGTGTTTAACTTGTAATGGGTAGTGTATTGATTGTGAAAAGTAAATTTAATATTATTGTATATAAATTAGTTTTATTTAATAAATATAAAGTATGTAACTTAGAGAACTACTTATTAAATAATACAGACAAAAACTACGTAACTAATGAATGTTCTATCAATTTTGTCGATTCAAGAATTTTTCTAAAACCTGAAGCTTTTCCTTTTCCAATTCCATTTTTTCCCTTTCTATTGCAACTCTTTCTTCATGTCTTCTTTGTCGCTTCACATACTGCTCTGTTTTAGCAAGAACATAATATCATGTTTTATACATTTCTCACTTAAACGTTTCATTTGGCCTTCGTTTTGTGGAACAGCGTCGTCGTTTATAATAGTTTTAGATGTAGAAGTGCTGATTCCGCTACAAGAGGCTTCAGATTCATCTGCCACAGCATTAATCTTAGCGTCGATACTCGAATTCAATGAGTGTCTACATAATGAAGGCCTGCGTTTCGGGGCGGATGGAAACGAACTCCTCGTTTCTTCCTGTAGAGCAGCATGTAACCTTTCGGTTTTGGCTGCTTGTTGCTAGTCTTGTTTTCTGTCTTGGTTCGTCGATTGGATGTTGTGGGGGGGGGGGGGGGGTTAGAACAAGAGGTCCAGGATGCGTCTGGGCCTCTTCTTCTTCGGCTGCTGTGATCCCGCTAGCGCAGCGACGCTGTTGACGCCTTCCTGTGGGGAGGAGCCGATTGTGGCGTACGTCTTCTCTGCAAGGTCCTTGCAGTGGTCGATCAGGGTGGGTATCGACAGGTTGTCATGGATGGTCGTATTCCGGACAAACCAGGGCGCGCCTGATATTCTCCTGAGGGATGTGGACTGGAACGCCTCGAGCTTCCGGGCGTTGGTTTTTGCCAGGTTGGCCAACCAGGCTGCCGATGCATATGTCAGCACGGGACGGAGGTACATTGTATATGTCGTAGTCTTTGGGCGTAATACGTCATTTCGCGGAAAGCCTAGTCATTGGGCGTATTGCCGGCAAAGGCTGTAATCAAATGAATATTCCTCTGCTTGACTGAAATTTTGTGTTATTTCAGGGAATGCCTGTTTAACTCTCGTCAAGCAAAGTAAACCGATAAACGGTTACACGTTACGGCATATGACGGGCGCTTGCTTAGTCATTTGTTGAAGGCGTAAAGTTGGTGTTGTCATTTGTTGAAAAGTCTTGAAATGTTTGATACTCTTACCTGCAGAAATGTAAATTATTGCTAAAATAGTACAGTAGAAGCAAGTAAACAAAATATTTTTATGTCGGCAAAATAATAGTTTCATTTCTATTTAATGCAACATATAAAATCATAATAATAATGCAAATAGTGCGAACAGGTAACAAAACATTTTTGTATTTTTAGCAAAATAAAAGTGACGTTCATACTTACAACACCAAATGATAGGTAACTAATACTTACTTAAGTAACAGATAAAAATACTTCCGCGTTCAGTTAACAAGACATTTTGATGTCATAAAAATAAAAATTATTCTAAGGACTTAACGTAATACAAAATGGTAGCTGTAACTACGTGCTACTAAATTTGCAGGTACATATGTAGTACATATGCAGTATGTATTTATCTCATTTGCACTTATTATTTATTTAAACAAGTAGCACTATTATGGCACCTAGAATTGCACATCACTTTTTTTTTTAAACACACACAGCGAATTGTTTGGCATTGTTTCTTAGATGGCTTGCATGAGCACTTTAAATATCCTTGTCCATCACGCAATGAGACTCCAGAGACGGCTTCTCGGACAGAAATATATTTATCAGGCACATCTTCTATATTTAAAAACTGACTATCCGCTGCCACAATATCCGAACGATTATACCATCCTTTAATTTTACCCACGGAAGATCCTAATTGGTACACTCCATTTTTGTAATCAACAATCACACATATTAAATTCTGCATGTCGCTTGGACCACGATCAATTTTTTCAACTGACAACAGCACACAGAACCCAATTTTTAACGGCGGCAGTTTTTTAGCAGTATTTGTCACCATTCTTTCGGCTGCTCTTTTCTGCCCTGAATGGCATTCGTTTCTGTTACTCAGAATGGACGTTTGAAGAGAACACAATATACATGATGCATTCTTTTGATTTGTACAATCAAGGCAAATGACTTGTTGGGCGGCTTCTTGCGATTCGTTTACATTTTCTTGTGGACTGGCAAAAGGCAAGGCAGTGTTCATTATATCAGAATTTTCAGCTTCAAGTACTTCTATTATTACATTTGATTCTTTCAACAGGTTATGTGTTTCTGTTGCCTCTTTTTCTCCTTCAATATCGGCTTGTATTTCTTTAGCAAATAATGTTTCCAGCTGCTCATCTCCTGCTAAACGATCATTTTGTTCTTCTAATGTATTGCCATTCAAAACCGCAACATTTTTGTCAGTTTTTGCGTCACTATCACTTTTTTGCAATTCTGACAACAACTCGTTAAGATCCTCTTCCGTTTGTAAGGTTTTAATAATCTCGCTTGGAAGGTTTGTAGAAGATAGTCCGACCTTTTGGTTTGTGCCAAACAATGCTTTATAAGGGCTGCGACCAATAATTCTATGATGGGAACAGTTTTTTTGAAATTGTACAAAATAGCACCCAACTGACCAGTTGGTGGAATTGTTGTCTAACATCCATGCTCGCAACATATTTTCGACGTCTTGATTACATCTTTCTATGCTGCCTTGTGACTGTGGATGTCGTGGTCGTCCATGAATAATTTTCAGTTCGGGCCATAGTTTTACCAACTCGGTAAGTACACTATTTACGAATTCACGGCCATTGTCGCTCTGGAGTATAGCTGGTGCTCCAAATTCAAGGAAAATTTTCAACAGTTCCAAGGCCACTTCAACAGATCGTTTTGATCTCAATGGACGTAGACAGATATATTTTGTTAAATGGTCTTGGTAATTCAGTAACCATTTGTAGTCTCCATCCTGACTTGACTGGTAATCAATCAAATCTACTTGGCCCCGAGAGCAAAATTCTTTTGAAACAATAGGCTTGGTTACAAGATTTGCATGTCTGTTAGCTTTTTTCTTGTGGCAAATTTCGCAAGATTGCAAAAATGTTTCAATAACAGGTCGTGGAATTTGATATTTAGATTTTAAACCAAAGATCATTTTATCTCTAGAACCATGTCCCACCGCAATATGCGTGGAATACAATATTTCAAACAAGTCTTCGTAGGGCGTAACATAAATAATATTATCACTATCTTCCAACCTTTTTTTAATGACGGTCTGTTTATGTCCTACCTCCATCGTATCATATAGAGACAATAAATGATACTGCCTACGAGTTTTCTTGCTACTAGTTTGCTTAGCGAGCAAAATATCTTTTGCAACCTAAAATGTATAAATTTAAGGGCTAACTTAATTTAATTAATTACCTTCTGCCCAAACAATGGACCTCTTAGAAATATTAAAAAGTGCCTCAACTACAGGCATACTAATCGCGTCATCATTGGAAATACATCATTCTTAAGATTAAAAGGTACATCTTTTTATTAAACTATAGAGAGAAAGAAAAAGGAGAAGAATATGAGAACAAACAATAATAACGCAATTAACGTGCTTCTAATTATCAGATTCGCGGTATGTTAGCGTGCCTATAGTCATTGCCCAACTAAGCGGTATATTTTGAGGTTAGAATTTCCTTACCTCCTTCATTTCTTCATAATTCCACGGTTTTTTGGCATCTTTGTTCACCAAATAATACTCACTTAATTTTTGATAAAATAAACTCTTGTGGTTATCCATATCCGTTAAAAAGAAAGTACAAGTACGAACATACACAAAACCAACTCCACGCCTTCAACAAATGACTAAGCAAACGCCCGTCAAGCACCGTAACGTGTAACCGTTTAACCGTTTACTTTGTTTGACGAGAGTTAAACAGGCATTCCTTGAAATGACACAAAATTGAAGTCAATCCGAGGAATATTTATTTGATTACAGCCTTTGCCGGCAATACGACCAATGACTAGGCTTTCCACGAAATGACGTATTACGTCCAAAGACTACGACATATATATGACGAGCCTGGTTTTTATTGGCAGGCCGCTGTAGCTGGATAGCATGGGGGACATCATCCCTCGGATCCTCTTTGCCTTGGTGAGTACGTCGGCGGAGTGTTTGGCGAACGTGAGACTCCTGTCAAACGTGACGCCTAGGTATTTGAGGTGGGTGCCCCAGGGGATCCTCTGGTTTTGGACGACCAGGGGTGGTCGGTCGTTTCTTCGCCGGGAGAACTCGATCGCTTGGGTTTCTCGATGTTTAACCTGAGCCTCCAGTCTTGGAACCAGGCGGGGATGGTGGTTAGCTGTTGTTGTAGCCGCGTGGCGGCTAGGTCCCGGACGCGATGTTGAGTGTAATAGATGATATCATCTGCGTACAGGGCGCACTGTATTCCGTCGTTGCGCGGAATGTCGTCTATGTAGGGATTGAACAGTGCTGGGGAGAGGCATCCGCCTTGTGGTACCCCCGAGCTGGTCGGTGTTGGGGGGGATAGCTTTCCCTCCACTCTCACCTGGAGGGTCCGGTGTTTTAAATAGCTGCTTAGCAACTGCACCATGGCGAGTGAGACGTTGTGCTGGTTTGCCAGCTTGAACAGTAGCCCGTCTATCCAGACTTTGTCAAAAGCCTTTTCTGAGTCGAGGGCTGCTGCTACCACGGTCCGTGAGAGGTTGAAGCCTTCGGCGGCGACGTCTGTTAGTCGGATGACTTGGTGGGTGGTGGAACGTCCTTCCCTGAAGCCAAATTGCTCCTCCCTGAGCTGCAGGTAGGGTTGAAGACGGGTTAAGAGTATCTTCTCGAAGACCTTGGAGATGCATGGGAGCAGAAATATGGGGCGGTAGTTTCCTGGGTTGGATCAAAGCTTCCCGGGCTTGGGGAGCATCACCACTAATGCGCGTTTCCAGGCTGGCGGATAGTGCCTGTGGGCGATTATTCCATTGTATATCCTGGTTATGTAGACCAGGGCACGCTTAGGGATGTTTTGTAGAGCCGTGCTCCCGATTTCATCTGCTCCGGCGGCTTTCCGTCTTTATCGGAGGATGGTGGTTTTAACCTCGTTCGGGGAGACGAACCTGATGTCTCTGATGGGTTCGATGTCTTCCAGGGTGGCTACTTCTCGCTCTACGCGCTCCGCTACTTCCTGGTTGTCCACTGGGTTGGGGGTGAAGGTTGTCCTTAGAGTGTCTGCGAATATTTCCGCTCTTGTTTGGGGGTCGTAAACCGGGCCGTTTGGGGTTTGTAGGGGGTTGACTGGATCGGAGCGGTTCTTGAGTGCCTTTGCGACCTTGTACAGGTTCCCTTCTCTCTCCATGGTGTCCTGCAGGAAGGTGTTCCACTGTTGATTATGGTAGTCTTTCAACAGCTGCTTGAGGGCGTCTTGTCTTGCGTTGAGGGTGCGTTTGGTGGCTGGGTCGCGGGTCAGCTGCCAGCGTCGCACAAGCCTCCTTTTTTCTTTGATCGCGTCCTTGATGTAGCGAGGCAGCTCTGGGATTTTGTCGCAGGGCTTGAAGCCCTGCGGTCGGACGTGCTGTTTATATTCTCTACGGCGGCGTCAGCCAGTAGAGGGGGCTTGAGTGGAGGAATCAGAGGGCGGAGCTGAAAACTCAAAACATTTAGCTTGCTTGTTATTAGTGTTTAGATATCCTAAAAGATTTTTAGGGATCCTCAATATTTTAAACAATTTTTATGAGTTTATTGGAATTCGCAACGTTTATTAATTTTTAATATTCTAAGCCGGTGAAATATCCCCGAATGTGCCGTGGCGGCGAGACCGCGCTGCGTGGTCGCAGATATGTCAACGGTATTAAGAATTATCAACTTTCTAGAAAGTTTCGACGTGTTAGGAATTCTCAATATTTTAAGAATATACATGGTTCATCATTTTAGAAACTCTTTAATAGTTTAGGCTTCATAAATCTTCATTATTTAAACCGGCGAAATATCTACGATTGTGTCGCGGCGACGAGGCCACGCGGCGTTGTCGCAGTTATTCTCATAATTATAAGAATTTCCAAGGCTCATCGTATTAGGATTTCTTAGTGCTTTAAGTTTCATAAATTTTCAATATTTAAACGGCCGAAATACCCGCGCCTGAGCCAGGGCGGCGAGGTCATGTGGCAGGTACGCGGACGGCATTAACAATTCGCAATTTTATAGGAACTTTCGACGTGTTAGAAATTCTCAATATTTTAAGAATGTAGAAGTTCATCGTTTTAAGAGTTCTCAATACTTTAATTTTCACAAATCTTAGATATTTAAAACGGCGAAATATCTGTGACTGCCCCGCGGCGGCTTGTCCACGCTGCGCGGGCGCGGATATGTCGCTGGCCTTAGAAATTCTCGAGATTTTAAGGATTTGCCGAGATTTACAAGGCAATAGGGATCCTTGACATTTCGGAATTCAAGATCGGGAAACTTTTATTTGAAAAAATCACTTCCCTTCACACTTTATCCAGGCTTAGGACTGGCAGCAGGAGCTGGCGTGTTTAAAAGTGTGTTTTTAGCGCAGTTGCGCTACGTCAGCCCTACTCTTAAAGTCTACTCTTAGGATTTGAAAAATCCTGCGTTACTAATCTATTTAAACTAAGCATGTAATTCTTACCTGACACCTGCTACCCTTGGCGTTTTAAGTGCAAGGAGACAGCTTTCTTCTTTCCTTTCACCTTCTTTTTGGCTGCTAAGTTACGGCGTTTCTCTGCGGTGATCCGTATTACTCGTTTCTTGAGGTTGTTACAGGTTGATTGTCATCCTGATAACATTTCTGAATTTTGAGTTTTACAAACAAGGTCTAGTTATACGATGGGTAGAACTGTACGGTATTGTGAGTTGCCTATCCGGCTGGGCCGGTTATTGGATTTGAAGCAGAGTATAGTCTAACTTTTGTTTCAAAATATCTAGGGATTTTTGGATTATTTTATAAATTGGTCGTTCCGATATTTTTGGGGTCGTTTCCTTCTTCTGTTACAAGTCTTCTTCCAGGTTGGAGTTGCTTGGATATCTGAAATATAATTTTTGGTGCACATTTACGTGGGTTCATCCGGATATCTAAAGTAATATTTATGACTTTACTGAAGCAGTTTTGGAGTTATTTAAGTGGCTATTGCCGCATTTGTTTTAATTCCGACCTCAAATTTCCAAGACACGTGGGTTTGAACACCTAAAAAGGTATGCGACTTTCTATTGTTTCCCATTTAATCCCCTAACGTTCCTCTTCGATTTTTAGCCCGATTTACGGTAGATTATATTTTTGGTTATTTTTGCGGCCGATATTTGGATAATTTCTGGATGAGTTATAACATGTGGTACCGTTGCTGTTACATTCTTTTGTTGGTGGAGTAATAGATAGTAATTATTGGAACTGGAATAACAATCTGTGATTTGGTTGTATATATTTTGATGGTAATTTACCAAGAAGGTTAAGCCCTTGAAGGACGTCTCTTCGTCGTACTTTCGTTCCTTACTTAGGATTTCACCAGGTGGTTTATAACATTTACCATAAGTGAGGTTAACATTTGCACCATCTGTAATTTCGATTTCGCGGAAGGTGGGGTAAGATGGCGAGCTTAACTACAAAATTAATTTTCAGACTTGAAAATGCTTATTTCCTCCACTAAAAATACTCAGTGAATATAATTGTATGTTTATTTCAACTTTTCCATAGCAACTAACCCAAAACATATCTATTTAAAAGAAAAAAAAATATATTAAACCAAATATTGCATTTTCGTGATCTTACCCCACAATGCGGGTAAGATGACGAACATATTGGGGTAAGATGACAACTAAAGACAAGTATCGCAAATAAACTGTCCTTGGCCTTCATACGAACTGAAATCTTCGTGGCACCACTGTAAGCATTGGCAGCACTGAATCTAGTCTTCCTTTGGTGGTTCTGTATAAGGTTCATCACACATAAAACAAAAACAGGACGAAGACTGAAAGTACAGTAGTCGCTTTAACTTTTTTCTGGTTTTTTTGTAGAATATTCTTCCTCTTCTCATTTTTCTTTTCTTCTTTTTGTGTAATTAACTTTTGTTTTTCTTCTAGCTGATTTTTCACCGGAGTGCTACTTATTATACTTGCTGTTAGTTTCATACGCTTATTTTGATTAGGGCGATGGATGCTTGGTAAAGACCTTAGATGCCAAAGACTGCTCGACTGTGTCACAGAACAGCTAGGACTTGGTTCTGGTTCAGGCAGAAAAATGATGCACTTCACAGTTGGAGCTCTAGAGATGCTTGAAGATGGTTGCTGTATCTTTTTCGTAGGTGTGACTAAACCACGGGCTTTTAATTGTACCAACGGTATATCATCATCCGATGACAACTCTAACTCCTCTGGATTTTCAATAGAGTCTACTCTATTATTGGTAACCTGTTCAGCAATATCTAATTGGGGCAAACTTCTTTCGCTTGTAGCTGCTGGTGCCAAATCAATTTCTTGAAATACCTGGGGCTTGAAGGGTTCAATCCCACATGCTCTAAACCCCTTGACTGCATTATTGATCGTCGCTGCTTTGCCATACGCCTCCCCAAATATTGGTCAAAAATTTCTATCCGTAATGGGCTGACTAACCATGAACGAATCGCAGGCTTGATTTTAAAAAGCCTTTAGAGGCCAAAAAACGTCACGTCCAGAGGTTTGTAGCCTATGCGTTGTGTGGGGTGGTAACCCCAATAGGACAATATTGTTGGATCTGCAATAGTTGATGGCGTCGAGCGATATGTGGGAAGTGTGATTGTCAACAATAAGTAACATTGGACGTTCTGCAGAGGGTTTAGCAAGATATGCAAAGTGCTTCAAATTCTTCACAAAGCTTTCAGTAGTCATCCACCCTGAGGATTGGGCGATGCCAACTGAACATGGAGGACTGCCGTTGAGAATTTCTGGCTTCATTCGTTTTCGCGCAAAAATGAAGAAGGGTGGAATGTAAGTACCCACTGCGCTCATTGCGCAAACCACGGTGGGATTTTTACCCCTTTCTGCAGACACTATTTTAATCACTCTGCGATTTCCAGTGGGTGTCAAAATTTTTGGTAATCTTGTTGGAACAGTGGATACTCCTGATTCGTCGGCGTTAAATATTTGATCTGCAGAGAAGTTATATTTGGCTCGAACACTTTTTAAAAGTTCAAAGAATCGATCAACTGCAACTTTATTAAAACCCATTAATCTACCTATAGAGGTTGCTTCAGGCGTTCTCAGATTCAGCCGGTTATTCTTAGTAAACGATTGATACCAATCTTGGCCTGCGATTTTCTTTTTGTGGTTGAATCTATGCTCAATATTGTTCTTTTCAGCATACTCGTATGCTAATTTTCGAAATTGAAATCTAGTAAGACCAAGTCCGCGTTCACTGAATTGTTTAACATAAGCAACAAATTCATGTGTTTGTACAGCGTTAAAGGTGTTACGATATCTACCAGAATGTGAAGGCAGATCTTTATTCTCCCTACTCTTCTTTATGTACCGTCTTAATGTTGGTTCGGGTATTTCATATCGCGAAGCAGATTCATTGCAGGATATAGTTCCTTCCTGAACTTCGTGCATAGCTGCTAGTAATGCATCGTGAGACCACTGTCCCCGCGTGGTCTTTTTCTGATACGTTCGTGGCATGCTTTCCTGCTAAATACAAGTACTGGTTAAACATTACAAACATAATTACGGGTAAGATGACTAACTTTTCGTGTATTTGGGGTAAGATGACGAATTCGTCGTCTTACCCCCGTCATCTTACCCCGCCAAACAAAAAAAATTTTTCATAGGGTAGAAATAAAAACGACGGATTATTCATGTAATTCAGATAGTGTACCAATACTATTATAAGTAACATAAAATACATAACAAATTTCAAATTGTTCTTACCTTATTTGCATTCAAAAAACACTAACAACAAACACCGATATTTTACAACGAAACGCACTAAAACAATGATCTCACAATTTATGAATTATTACACGTTGCAGCCCGATTTTACCGCCCAAAGTTAACTCGCCTACTGATTACTAGATGGCACAAAAACAAAGAGTATTGAAGTATTTACAGTTTTTTCATAAACGGCGATCGTCGTCTTACCCCGTTCGTCATCTTACCACACCTTCCCTGTGAGACTTAGTTCTATATTTACATATATTATACCGAATATTTCGGTTAATTAACGAGTGAGATTACTCACCGTAGTTCTTGGTGTACATCGTATTAACTGTTTTAATTATTTTATTTCATACTGTCTGGTAAATTCAGTTTCCCGGCGCCATTTTGTGTCCGGAAAATGAGCTATTACGGTATCAGAGCCGGAAAATGTTGCTTGGCAACATTTTCCGGACAGTTATTTTATGCACCCAATCAGAGCCCGTAAAAGTCTAACCAAGCCACACCTACCGGCTTTGACACAGTAATGTCACATGTTGACGTTTTGAAAAAGCGTCACATGTAAAAATTAAAAATCAAATTGTTGACAGTATGAAATAAAATACATAACGACATTCGTCCGTGAACTCTTTTTACAGTACTCGTTTCGAGTTTCAAGACTCGGCTCCTTGCGTCGCCTCGTCTTTAAACATCTTACTCGTACTGTAAAATATGAGTTCCCGGACTTGTGACGTTAATTACTATGCTGAGTCACATACTGCCCTCGTAACAAAGAGAACCGTATCTGCAAAAACACTGTTTTGAGTAAACTGCGCATGAATTTGTAACTCTCTATTTATTTCAAATTTACAGCACGTTCGGTCCAAAGTTTTTGGTGATGGTAAATGATTTTAGAGTGTTTATATTTCAAAAATAATATTGTAAGGCATGTAAAATGCACTTACGGTTTTCTAAGATAAAACGAGAAACGGTTTTAGATTAACTGTTTTAATTATAAACAATGTAATACATGATAGTAATTATTAATTAATAGGAACACTGATCATAAAATACCCTAGAATATTTAATTTTTATTTTGGTGCTTATTCGAAATGCGTTATTAGATCTGTTGCTGCTTCGGAGACCGCCAATTTTCCCAAAAATTCAACCTGGAAGCAGGCATAATTCCGGAAAGTTCTTTTAAAAGTTATTCTTTTTTTTTGAGAAGATATCCCTCGACAATTCTGTACCGGTGGTGGCTTCGGGCAACCGGTTTTCGCATACCTTTTTTGTAAAAAATCGATTTCTGTATAATAATCATGTTTAAATTCATTCATCAGCTTGCGGGATCCTCTAACTACCTTCAATTCAGCTATTTCAGAAAGATAGGGCCTAGGTTTCATCTTTTTTAGTGCTGTTTGAGACGCATAATCAGGCCAAATGGAGAAATCCTCAGTGCGCATTTCTTTCACCAAGACGCGACCAGAATTGGCGGTTTTAATGCAATCACAGAAATCAGGAAAGTCATACACCTTCTTCTTCAATTTTAGTGCCATCTCGACTTGGTGATGGAAGCTGTCGGCCGACATGAAGGTATGCCCTTTTTCGAAAAACTTTAAACATATTTCTTTAGTTTCGATTTCTGTTGAGTTTACAATATATACGAGGAAAGAAATTAAGGCCCAGTTTTTATGTTGGGCGCTGCAGTTGTCCAACCAAACAACGATTTTTTCGGAATCCCGGTGTAAAATGAAATACTGATGGAAAGTACTTATTATTTCCTCCTTTTTCCACCCAGCGATAGCTTCGTGCCAAATAGTGGCAACAGGTTTATGCTGTGAGTTAGTACCCAAAGGAACGAAACTTTCATTAAAGGCGATTATGCGCGGAGTGAAAATTACTGATTTAAACATTTCCACCCGCGGCAACATAATTACCTTTTGCAAATCAGCCGAAAAAAACAGTGTATCAAATGACGTCATCTTACTTTTTTTAACATCTTCTTTATATGCTTCACGAGCGTTTGTATATTTTTCCTTATGAACTTGCCAGGATTTGCAAATTTCACAGTTAGGGTCCAAATTTTCGCGTGAATGTGAAACATCATGCAGCTTATGATTTTCGCAAATCTCACATTCCTCATGTCCTAAATGAGCAAAAGAAATATTCATCTCTTTCACCACAACATGTCGATATAGTTCATAAGAACATTTCAAATCAGGAAATTCTTTCTGGAAGTCATTATGCATTGCTGTTATAGTTACATCTGAGGGCAAATATAACCTATCAGGAGCATGCTCTCGTCTGTAGTGGGACACACAAGGGTTATATTTCTTCACGTGGATTGTAGAATTTTTCGATTTACCTTTTCGTGTTTGGCATGTTTGCCCCTCATATCTTTAGGAACCGCTACATCAGATTCGTTATGATATAAGACATGTTTCAAAATAGTATCGTTCTTTTTAGAGAACCCTAATGTCGCTAAGTAGAAAACCTTGCATACCTGGTGGACTTCGCCGCTTCCGTCTTTGAGGTAATAAGATACAGTTTCATTTCGCCTGGAGGTTGTCTCTGTTGAACCTCTCGATCTTTGTTTGACATCCATTTTTTTTGTGTTATGAAGTACAAACATTCTTCTTTCGGACCAATTTAATGTCCAGAATTCCGTATTTATCTGTTGACGTCGAGTTTCTGAAATATTTTTTTTGCAACTTCTTTTACATGAATCGTTACACGGCAATTTCAGTTCATGATTCTCTTGTTCCTTTCTCATTTTCTTCATATTCAGTACCTCTTTAGATTCTTTCTTACACTTCTTCTTGCGTTTTCTCAAAGTTCCTTTCTTGGTAAGCTCGTTTTCATTTTTATCTGTTGTATTTCCTAATGCCGCATTCGTTTGGTTTTTGTTTTTGGTCCTAGTTATTTTGTTCGGTGATTGGATTTCAATGTTAGACTCATCTGAGCTACAACTACTATTATTTGTGTCTGTATTTGGTTGATAATCAACATCAGAGTTGTTGGATCGAGATTCTATGTTTTGCAGGACATCATCTCCTAATTTTTGAGTACCGTCTTCTTCAGACGTGGTGTTCGTAATTATAACTTCATCTAGCATAAGCATGTCAATAATAACATCATTATCGCATGCCATACTTTGTTGTAGTGGCACTAGGTTGTCATCATTATTTGTGTCTGTATATGGTTGATAATTAATGTCAGAGCTCGATTGAGATTCTTCGTTTTGCAGATATAATTCATCTTCTAATTCTTGAATATTATTTTCTTCAGACGTGGTGGTGTTCCCAATAACTTCATTAATAAGCGTGCCAATAAAATTATCGCATTCCATGTTTTGCTGGAGTAGCACTAGGTTTTCATCTAACACAACAATGTTGTTTATATCCACATTATTGTACAATGATAGAGGTGGATTTAAGCTGTCAGCAGCACACACTTGATTCAAATCCACGTCCTGTGAAGTCGGAGAAGAATCAGCTACTTTCATAGTCGTATTTTGGACAAGTCCTGGACTAGCGGCCTCAACAGGAAAATTCTGTTCTATTGTCAAAATATTATTATGTTCTTGTTGGTGCAATGTCTTAGCCAACAACATGATTTTCTCTGTACGTGATCCAGCCATGGCTGGCGGTTTATTCATAATTATTATAGGTTATGTTACTGTGTGCCTCCGACTTGATGAATATCTAATAGAAACAAAAGCAAAATAAACCTAACAATTATCAACAGCAAATTAGGATACTCACTGTTTAGGAAAAATAACAATTCGTTTATTATAAACAGGGAAATCACAGCTTTATTGTTTAATTTATTCACTCGCAATACAACGTAAACAAAACGCGTATCGTACATCGGACAATAAACTGTAACTTATACAGCCGTATCAAACTGGAAAACAAGTAGATACGGCGTTTTAAGTAAGGAATTTGGGATACGGTTCTTTAAGCTGAAGAGGGACCAGATTAATAACTTGCGTTGTTAGCTTATAGTGCATTAAATAAACTTATACGGCTCTTTTACCTACAAATGTTGATTGCGGTCTTTTAATTTACAATAACCCCCTTGTGACGTAATTTTCCGAAAAACGTAAGTGCATTTTGAGGCCTTTTTAATGCAGATACGGTATTTTAAGCTACATAAATGGATTCCCCGTCCTCGATTTTATTAAGCTAGTATCTAACCCCAAAATCATGAAAATTGCAGATACGGTTCTCTTTGTTACGAGGGCAGCATAGTGTTTACGTAAATTCATTTGTCAAATGTTTCTAGGTCATTTTATATAACCACCTTTTGTATACCATTGGTATAGTTCATACGTAACATCATTCTGTAATAGTTGGTTTACACTCCTTTGAATTTAACGAATTTAATCATATCCTTTGTAATTCTTGAAGTACTTTGAGTTGTCGTTAACTCCGTCCGATCGTGGGTGACGCAAGTTTTTTTATTGCCGAAGGCTTAGTATTTATAGTTTTAACATCTACCGTTAAGAATTTATTGCGCGTTACCGGGTATAAAAACGAAACAGATCTGCGTTGTACCCTTATCCCTTGCGCATTAAACAGAATACTCGTTTACCCTTGCGACATTTTTATCAATCCATCGACAACTCATTTGAACAGATTACTTACTAATTTCTTTAAGTTTAAAGTATTTATTTTTACTAGTTAATGGAAGTTTAATCCCTTGTTTACCATTTACACGTAATTTGTTCACCCAACCTACATCGGTTATCTCAATCAATCTCGGCTATCTTATATATTTGTGATCTATCTATGCGTTATATATTTAATTGTTATATATTTAATTATTATATATTTAATTGTTATACATTTAATTGTTGGCCTGGTTTATGTCTCGCTTGTTATATCCATACTATTTAAATATCTATATTGAATATTTTGAACTTTTGGACGATCTGAGAGCCCTTTATTGGCTTCGTACTTTGAAGAAGTTTTCAGGAAGTCGGTTATCAGTAGCCGCTTGATTCGTCTGAAGGACACGCTCATAACTGATTGGCGCCCATTCATTAATTTACAGCTCATCAAGAACCTCGACCTTCCCACTACTAGTCGGTGGCGTGATCCCGAGTGCTACGTCGGTTATTCTGTTTATTTACCCTTTTGGTGTAGCAAGGTTATTCTTTTCCTGCAATGGAGCCATTATGGAGAAACCTTTGTTTTTTTAATTATCCATACCTGTGTCCCCTTGTATCTGGCTGGAATTCGCTGAAGAACCCGTTTGATAATTCTTCTGTTCAACATCACTCCTTCGGGAAAGGTTCTCTTTATTAGGCCTTGGAATAGGCATAATCTTGGAACTCCCTGTATTGCTTCGGCGCACTTTGCTGAGACTGCTTTTGTATTTGCTTCAATCTATATTCCGAGTTTATAAGGAAGAAGCGTTTCTTCGGGGGTATACCAGTCGGATATGTTGGGTCCATATTTTTCTAAAAAAAAAATACAAATTAAACCATGTTTAAGGAATTCTCGACTTTTCAGAAATTCAAGCTCTGGAGGCCTTACCCTCGGAGTCGTCCGGTCGGGGCGAGCTCGTTGAACGAAATGAAGGCCTGCGGTCGGATGCGCCGTTTATATTCTCTGCGGTGACGTCAGTCAGTGGTGGGGGATTCTTCTGTAAAAAAGTTTCAAATTAAAGGACGTCTAAGGAATTCTCGACTTTTCAGGAATACAAGCTCTGAAGTTGTTATCCTAGGAGACGTCCAGTCGGGGTGACTTCGGTATTCGAAATGAAGGTAGTCTTGCCAGACGCCGAAAAATAATTGCGGTAGATTCAACCTAACAAACGCGGTAGATGTGGTCTAAAAAACGATAGATCTTCCAGTATTGAATATTATCGTTTTAATTTTTCAAAAAAGCATTATAGGAAATAAAATAACATCAGTGAACCAGTAAACAAACGTTTAATACAAAATAAAACAATAATATACTTACTTACTTTACTTACTTAATCATGTAGCTCCATAGGGAGAATAGGGCGTCCTGGGATGTTTCTGTACCAGGGATAATAGTACAAGGTCGCTAGTCTTGCACTATCTTCTCACCTTCACGTATTTTTTACTGGTAGTCCAAGTTGAGTTGAGTTGTCTATTTGGTCTATGATATTATAGTTTCACACACACTTTCTATAATTCCTTTCCACTTCCTTTTGTTATGTACTACGGTTTTTAGTTCACTCCACGTTTTGTTTATTAGCCCGCACTATGTCGTTATATTTCTTTTCCATGTTATTGTCGGTATCCCTTGTTTCCGTTTCCCCTTAATATTAAAGTCCAATGCTTGTTTTGTGATATCCGTATTCGGCTTCCTTAATGTGTGGCCTATCCAACCCCATTTTCGTCTTGCAACATATTTCTCGATGGGTTCCTGGTTTGTGCGCTGCCACAAATCTTCGTTTGAAATTCTGTTTGGCCAGTATACACCTATAATTCTTGTGAGGCACTTGTTCATTAATAACTGTATTTGTTTCAGTTCTTTTCTATTAAATGACCAGGTCTCACTTGCAAATAACAGGGTACTTTTAACATTAGTATCAAAGATGCGTATCTTTGTTCTCAAAGAGATCTCTTTGGAGTTCCAGACTTTCTTTAATCTGCCGAACGCATTTTGCGCTTTACTTATTCTTCTCTCTATATCTTTCTGGCATCATCCACTATCATCAATTACACTACCTAAGTAAACAAATTCGTGTACATTCTCGATAGGTTTTCCATCCAGCCCAATCTCTTCTATATTCTGCGTGTTAATTCTCATCAATTTCGTTTTTCCAATGTTTATTTTAATTCCGATTTTAGCCGATTCATCTTTAAGTTTGTTAATTTTTTGTTGCAGGTGATTCTTTCGGTTATGAGGCACATGTCATCGGCAAATTCTAAATCTCCTAACTAATACCTATCCGAACCTCCATGCTAGTCCTTTCCTATTATCAGTTACTTTCTTCATAACCCAATCAGAGGCAAGCAGGAATAAAATCGGTGAGAGTGTGCATCCTTGTCGCACTCCACATTTGATATTTATTGGTTCTGACCCCCCCCCCCCCACTGTGTTCGATTGTTGCGCTGAAGTCTTGGTATAATAGTTTTATTATTCGTATAATCTTTTGGGATTCCATAGTCTTTGAGTATTTTCCATAACATTAGTCTATTTACTTTATCGAAGGCTTCCTCAAAATCCACAAAACCAAAGTACATTTCTTTCTGCCATTCCATGCATTCTTCTATTATTATTCGTAGGGTACAAATTTGGTCTGTGCAGGAACGCCGTTTTCTAAATCCTGCTTGGTTAGGCCTCAGGATATCATCTACCGTGTTTTTTTATACTTTCCAGTACTATTCTTGTTAAAATTTTGCTATATTCTTGTTAAAATTTTGTTAGTATCACTCAATAGTGTTATTGCTCTCCAGTTTTTGCACTGGGTTTTATCTCCTGTTTTTGGTATCGTGATAATACGCCCTTTCGTCCGATCTCCTGGCAACACTTCTTGCGAACAAATCTTGCTAAATAAGTGGTATATAATCTCCGCATTTTCTCTAATTTCAGCTTTTATTAGGTCTCCTGGGGTATTATCAATGCCAGCAGATTTGCCATTTTTTATTTTGTTAATGGCCCCTATTATTTCTTCTCTTGACGGTTTCTCTGTATTTATTTCCAGTTCCTCATATTTTTCCACCTCATTTGCTTCATCCACCTGCATTAGGTAGTCTTCTCTGTATATTTCTTCAAAATACTCCCTCCACCTACCCAGTATCTCCCTTTCCGTCTTTAATTAATTTCCATTTTTATCTCTTATTTGTGTTATTCGACCTTCTTTCCGTCTCGTTAATTTATACAGTGTATTCAAGTCATTTTGCCTTACTGCTTTTTCTGCTTCATTTGCTATTGCCTCATACTGTAATCTTCTGTCTCTCCACGCACTTCTTTTTACTTGTTTATTTTTTTCTTTATAAATTCTCTCTAATTCCTCCTTTTTATTCTGTGTTTGCTCTCTTAGTAGTTTTAGCTTGATCTTCCTTCTTTCCCCTATTTTATCCCACGTTTCTTTCGCCATCCACTCCGTAATCGGGTTCTTTTTTATACCTATTATCTCTTTTGCTGTCCCTTTCAGAATTTCTTTATATTTACTCCATAGTTGCTCAATATTCAGACCATTCATATCAAGTTCGCCATATTTTGTATATTTATTTTATTTTTTAGCCATTGTGTATTGTACTTGGTTCTTGTTTGCTTTCTTATATTTTGAGCTTTCAGCCTTAACCTTTAACCTTCTCTCGTACCAACATACGATCTGATCCAGTGTCGGCACCCCTCATCGCTCTAACGTCCAGAAAGCAGTTTTTATACCTCCTGTCTATAGTTACATGATCTATTTGGTTTTTCGTTACTCCATTGGGCGCTGTCCAAGTTACCTTATGGGCTAGTTTGTGTGAGAATATGCTTCCTCCTATCAGTAAGTTATTCAAGGCGCAGAAATCTAAAAACATGTCTCCATTTTCATTTCGTTCTCCAACCCCTTCTTTTCCCATTACACTTTGCCTACCTTCATTATTACTCCCAATCTTGGCATTTAGGTCTCCCATTATAATTTTTATGTCTTTCTTATATTTCCGTTGTAGTTCGTCATATACCTTTTGCAGCTGTTCGTAAAAATTTTCTTTATTTTCTGGCTCGTCAGTGTTTGTTGGTGCATAGACATTAATTAACGTTATATTAAAGAATCTCGCCTTTATTCTTGCTGTAATAATACGTTCCGAGACAGGGTCTCATTCTAATAGGACTTTTTTCCCTTCTTTATCTAACATTACGGCTACTCCGTATTCATGTTTTGATTGTTCTTCTATTTTTCCGGAATATAGGATTGTTGTTCCACATGGTAGTCTCATTTCTCTAGCTCCTAACCACCTTGTTTCGCTTAGTCCAAGAATTGTAATTTTATATCTTTCCATTTCTTTTGCTATTTGGCTCGCTTTACCCACTTCGTACATTGTTAGAACATTCCAACATCCTAAATATATTACCTTATGTGTATCTAATTCGTTCTTTATTTGGCCTTTGTTTTGTTTGAGTTGCCTTATTTCATCGCGGTCGTCAACTGTTTTTCCTTCCTCTTTTTTATTGCTTATAAGTTTTTTGGCGCATTGTCAGTATTTGGGTTCCGTTTTGGTTTCTGGTCTGTGTCACTGCATGGGGATCTCTGACTCATAGTCCTGCCTTTTTTCCTTTCTTCATTCCCCCCATCTCTTCTTTCGACAATATCTTGTTTTAATTGGTCTTTTTGCTCTACGGTATAACTTTTACCATTTACTATTAATTTATTGTGGATCACAGTCGCTCTCTGCCCTTGTGCCCTGGCATCTTTCATGTGCTCTAGCAGGTTCTTCCTTTGTTCTTGTACGTGTTTAGTGTAGTCTTCTGAGTTCCAAATATCTGTTCCTTTAAGATTTTTTGCTGCCTTTAGTATTTCTATTTTTTTATTCCAAGAGACAAATTAAATTAGTATTGCTCTTGCTGTTTTCCGGTCTTGAAAGTTCTTGCCTATTCTTTTCACTTCGGCTATTTCATTTTCTACATTTGTTGATATCTTCAGCTGGTGATTTAATAATTTCCTGATATTTTCTTTGATAATCAGATCTGGTTCTTCTTCCATTTCCTTTATACCTTGTACAATTATCTTTTTCTTGCGTAGTTCTCTTTCTACATTTCCATTCTTTTTTCTTGCTCTGCAATTTGCATTTTCATTTTCTCATTTCCTTGCTTCAGCTTTTGATTCTCCTCTTTCACCTGTTTTACCTCCAGCAGTAGCAGGTCAATCTTATTCTCGATGCGCGCATTCCTTTTATCCATGCTCTCCAGCTTGCTTTGTATTTTATCCATGCTCTCCAACTTGCTTTGTATTTCTAGTAGTTAATATGTTTTCCATTGTGCGGGTTTATTTTTATTTCACTGAGAATTCGCAAATTGTTTTCTATATGCCCCGTGCTCGTGATATACGTATTTTCCGCTGTTTGCCGTCGTCGAGCTGATCCGTTGTTTATTTATTTATTTTTATTAAGCTACGATAACACCGATATATACGTCAGCTGTCCTTTGGTTTTTGTCCACGTGCCCGGCCGCAGCCTTCTCGCGATAACTTGTATCAAGCGGGTCTTTAACTCGCTTTAATGGCAAAACGAATTTTCCACAATAGTAATATTAATAATCCTCTTACCTTTGCACAACTTCTTGTTTTAGGATTACACTTCTGTACTCACTTTCATTAGCTGATTTTTTAAAGTTATTAAGCCGTTTTTTAAAACTATTATACTTATTTAATCTGAATCAGATATTGTGTCAGGTTTTTTTATACATAGAACAGAACTATTCTGGCGAATAAATAGATCTTTAGTAATGTTTATATTAAAACACTGGTTTTTTATATAATCTTTGGTGTGAAGGAGACTGACGATGGTATTTGTTGATAAACGATTCATCTGCTTTGTTTTCAACAATATAACTTTAGAAAATATTCTTTCGACGTTTGCAGAAGAATGTGGTAGACTTAACGCAGTAGCGTAGTAAAGAGTACACAGGAGTCGTGTCCGAATATTTCTCATTTTTTACTTTTAACCAAAAAGCACATATTGATTCACCTTGCTCAAATTTAATACTTGAATTTTTCAATTGTCGCCATTCTATATCTAAAGGTTGCATATTCATTTTAGGAATCAAATTCAAATGTTTGTTGTTACTTTGTTAAGATCAATTTTAACAAAAATGATCCTAACAAAGTAACAACCAACATTTTGGCCACGAAGTAAATTACGGTAGATATCAGTGTTTCTACGGTAGAACGGCAGATGTAATCCAAAAACGGTAGATCTACCGTAATTACGGTAGATCTGGCAACACTGGTCTACAAGCATTACTAGGCTTTTGTCCCAATATATCGTCCATCACATCAAAAAATTGAAAACGTGATGGACCTGTCCCAGTACGAGTTTTAGTGTGCTTTAGTATAACTTCGAACTAGGCTCTTCCATTTATTTAGCACCTTCTCGGCCGTTACGTTACAACCTGTACTAATCAACTCATTTGCAACATTTTCATAAACGTCTTCTTTTTTTGGGGAGCGTTAGACCGTCTTTATGCGTATTGAACGATTCTATTAATTGCAGTACCTCGTTATAGCCCCAAATAATGCTACTGCTACGACCCGTAGGTGAAGACACGTTTTCGAAATATTTCTTATGTTCTTGTACCACCGTTTCCGACCTGGTATCAACTTGGGGAACAGCTTTCGATGTGCATTTCACATGGAAAAGCAAAGACCTTGCATATTGGGCACCTTAAAGAAAGTTAATATTAACCAATACAGTTATGACTATGCTAATTCTGGTAAGTACCTTCATGTGCTCGGCGACCGTCTTCTGGGTTTAATAAAAATGCAAAAAATTTTTGGGTTTCAGGGTCCACTAACAGCAAAACCTGCAAATCTGTGTCACCATTTATCGCTTGCTGTGCCATGTTAAAAGATGTACATAAGCAAAATTGTTGATTTTCAATAAATACCGCCAATTGATATGGTTTAGATCTAAATACAAAAATAACACTGAATCTTTATTTACGTATGTAGTTTTTTCTTCTGTTAATTGCAGGTGTTATAAAAACTGTAACAGAAAATAATAACCTCGAAATTCAAACACGTGTAAACGCAATTATAATAATCTCAGCTGCTGAGTTTCGTGCACCACCGCTGCGGTTAGTGCTTGAGGGGAATGGTGATCCCTGATGCCTAAAAGTTCCAAGCCCTTCCTAAAAGGAACGACGTGATCTAGCGCTCGGAGCTGTTCGGAGTTACTCCGCGACGTAAAAAGAAAGTGTCTTATCAGTATTACTGCAACCCGACTAGTTCGTGTACGACGGATAGCTCATCGTTGGAAGGTTAGCCGTGTAGATTATGAAGTCGTATTAATGATATTGAAGTATGTTTATCCTTAACTTAATGTGCAGTTGATGTTCATGGACCGATCAACTTAATCATGTTTTAAGAAAAACTAAGTGAATGGTGATTAAGAAGCTTGAAATAGGGGAGACTTGGTTGAGATGGCATACTTTTTTTAAAGTCTACTTCGCTTAGATTACTTTTCTCGGAATAAGGATCCTTACTAATCAAATTTAGAGCATTCTCATACAATAATGTTGCTTTTTGGTATTCTCCTGCGAACATACTTTTTGTCCCTTGTTTTAAAATATTGGGAAGACTTTGTAGGTTTTGTTGCTTTGTATCCATTTTTTCTATTCGTTTACTACGAGTTTCTGGAAGACTACTAACATCATTTTAACTGGCAAAAATTATATTAAAGAAATAATAAATGTGTAGGACATTCTAGTTTAAATTTTTTTTCTTCCTATACCTACAGAATTTCGTAATTGTTATTCGAAACTGACATAAAAAATTGTTTAAAAAATCGTTAGATGTGCCATCTCACCAAGATGGTTAGGGTTGAGATGGCATAGGTACTAGATATATAGAATGTATAGATATCTTTTTGTTTTAAAAATTTATTCAGAGAATACAAGAAGTATAGTATCAAAACATAGTATTATATTCATTATTTTATTGACATACGTCACAAATAAAAGATTTTTGTCGCTTCTCGACTCCTGCACAATCTGTGTGGCACCACTTGGAACACACCTGACATCGTATCTAAAAGTCACCAGATTTAGATATGGAATACGGTTCGTTACAATATAAATAGCTAGCGTCATCTTCATGATCGTTCTGGATGTTTAGGTCACTTGTGGAATTATCATCAGCTTGGTTGAACATTGTTCTGGCATTTACAGCAGCCTTTCGCACTGTCTTTCTTCCCAAACCACTAGAACTTGCAACTTCTAAATTGTGTAAATTCCTTTTCACTGTTGCAGCAGCCTTTCGAGCAATTTTAGCTTGCTTAACAGCCTCTTTAGATTTAGCTTCTTGCAATGCAGGAGAAGAATTTAATACTCCAATTACCCCTTTTTTTGCCTATTTTACGATTAGTGCTAGTAGTTAGTGGTGTTAATTCCTCAACTGAAACATCTAACGAAGCTTCTACCATATTTATTGCATCCTCCTCGGTTGCGTCACCAATATTCTCGTCGGTTACATCACGAACATTGTTGATTGACGATGCAAGTTGATTTTCAGTTGAATAATCAGTTTGATCTTCGATTGGAAAATTCGTGACATCTGATGGTGCAAACATCCACTCTGGGAACACATCAGGATCAAATGGGTGACTCCCCGTCTTTTTAAATCCATTTATGGCGTTAGCCATGGTTGCAGCTTTGAAATAGGCCTCTTTCAATAATCCAGCTACCTGAAAATGGGTGACTGTTCTACCAGAATTTGCATGCAACCATTTCCGCACTTCTTGATCGTAATACGCACTTAGCGGCCCGCAAAAGCTAACGTCCAACGACTGTACCCTATGAGTACAGGGTGGAGGAAAGCAAAAGAGAACCACGCCATTACGTTTTGCATAATCCATAAATTCGAGAGTTTTGTGGCTACTATGTCTATCAACCAAAAGAAGCACTTTATTATCTTACATCTTACATGTTGCACAAAGTGTTTTATCCATTTAACAATTACTTCTCCCGTCATCCACCCAGATTCTTGACAAAATGCTACCGCGGAAGGGGGACCGTTGTCCATCAGCTCATTCTTCATATTTTTCCTGGGGAAGATTAAAGCTGGTGGAGCATAGGATCCTGAAGCATTCGTGCAACATATAACTGTCAAATGTTGTCCACTCTCTGCATTGGTGAGCGCACCAACCTGTTTTCGGCCCTTTGTAGCATAAATGTTCCATATTCCAAATTTCATTTGCTTTAAAATGATTGTCATCAAGAACTTTGGCTAATGCCGAGAAATACTTACTTCGTTATTTGGGGTTTATTGAACGCCTGGGCGCGAGCTGCGCTTGTTGCTTCTGGCGACCGTAAACTTATTGATGGATTGCGAGAAGTAAAACGTTGCAACCATGCCCAGCCTGCCATTTTTTTGGTTCTTGAGAAATTATGTTTTATGCCATTTTTCTCGGAAAACTGATAGGCTAATACCCGAATATCCTTTGTTGTTAATCCAAAGAACCTGATTTCTAACTCCTTTATTCTATTAACAATTTGAGACTCTTAATTCTGAATTAAAGGTGGGCAATTTCCCACCAAGATAACCTTTTACTGATCCTTTATCTTTAGCCACACGTCTACGCAATGTGGTAGCCGGAACACCAAAAGTTTTTGCTGCAAGTTGCCATCCCATCTCGTTGTTTGTTACTGCAGTTATAGCTTCGGTCATCGCACTTTCTTCCCAATTTTCGTTTGTATTTAACCATTTCTGTGAAATATACCCCATTTAAACATTTCATTTTAAATTAATATCATAATTAGTCGAGATGGCATACCCTGCCATCTCAACCTCATTGCGAGTATGTCATCTCGACCAAAACGTAATACATACAAAGAAGTACAAAAATGTCTAAACCGAGAAAACATAACCTAAGTTTTTTAACGTGAAATACTACACAATTGAATGTAATTTTGATCTAGCAATACAAAAGTGAAAGAAAACTAATTCGTTTTGAAGAATGCTCACCTGAACGCTTAGGTACAAAAAACTTTAACACGATAAATTAACAATAAACTTTCAGGAAAACCAAACAAAGCACGCTTTCGTCTCCAAATTCACACAGCCTGCATATTCTAAAGTAATCTACAGATGTCGCTATATTACACAACGTCATTTCTACTACGCGCTGCAATTTACGTGGTATGCCATCTCAACCAAGTCTCCCCTATACTTATGTGATATGTCAAACTGTTGAAATGAGTAATGTCTGAAATGCAGCTATGAAGTTTAAGAACTTCCTTTGCAGCACCGATCCTTACGAAACAGCAACGCGATAGTGTAAAAGGTTATTATTTTGGTCACTTATACTAAAATAAATAATATACATTGTATTAGTCAAATTATTTTAGCACAAACTGGAGATAATAGACATAAAAATAGGAATTTTGAGCCAAATTTGCCTATGTAAAATGTTACAGGTTAACTATACAGGGTGTTGAAAGTGAAAGTTAATTTTCAAGCCGTCCCCCAGATTTTCGTATTTGAATGTTCCATTGCACATTCTGTCGATTTCTGAAAAATATTTAATTCGCAAAGTGTGCCTTGAATGTTGACAAAATTTGTTTTCAAAATTTTCATTTGGTTTTGTTTTCTACCTTTTTATCTTCAAATGCGAAAATCTGGGGAACGGCTTGAGATATCGAGATCGACCAAGAGTCCCTTTTTTACGTAAAAATGTTGGCTCTTTTATAGTTTAAAGTATAAATACTACTAACTGTACGGGTAAAAAAATATGAGTGGATTAATTCAGCGCGAAGCACGTAGCAAGCGCCCTCTAGGAAGTATCTTCAAACTAATACCAAATTCGAATTTCCCATTCTCGAAAACCTAGTTATACCAATTTTGAATTCGATATCTTCAACCGTTTTAAAATTATCATCATTTTTCGAAACTTAACTTTCAATTTCAACACCCTGTATCTGTTTAACCTGTAACATTTTACTTAGGCAAATTTGGCTCAAAATACCTATTTTTATGTCTATTATCTCCAGTTGCTCTAAGGCCCATAAGTTATGGGACACTCTGTATAATTCTCGTTGTTTATATGTATTATTCAGAGGAGTTTTGATTAAAATAACATCAGAGAGAATATTGCAAGTTAGTAGAGGTTTTAAATTAACTTTTCTAATTTTTTTGATAGTAGAATTTATCCAGTGTTGCAAAATATGCAATACACTCAACGATCTGCATATTTTGGACAAAATATCAATTAAAAAAAAGGTCATATATGACTATCACTATTACGACGCGACAAGTTCATGTATGTCCTCGTAACGTTAGCTGTATAGCTTACGAAGTCGTGATAATAAGTGACGTGTATATTGAGGCCATTACACAAACGACTATCACTACTGCGACCCGACTAGTTCATGTACGACGGATAACGCGTCATTGGAAGGTTAGCCGTATAGGTTATGAGGTCGTATTAATGATATTGACGCAAGTTTTCCCTTAACTTAATGTGCGGTTGATGTTCATGGAGCGAACTATTTAATCATGTTTTAACAAAAATTAAGGGAATGGTGATTAAGGAGCTTGAAATATACTTACGTTCTATGTCAAACTATTGAAGTGAGTAATGTCTAATTTAGCTATGAAGTATAAGAACTTCCATTATTCTTAGCTTGTAGGTACTTGTACTAAATAGAATATGATTCCCATATTAACTGCAGCAAGAAACAGTAACCCTATTCTGTAAAATGTTATTACTTTGGTCATTTATATTAAAATAAATAGTATAAATTGTATTAGTCAAATTATTCTACCACAAATACATATATGATTATCACCAAGGCACGGATTTTATGCAAATGCATATCCTATACTAATAATATGTGCTAAGTGAGCTTTTGTATTTACGCGTATCTAACAAAACAGACCTAAATGGAATCAATTTTTTTGCATATTTTGCATATTTTAGGCATTTCGTGCATAAATTTGTTTCAAGGGCATATTAAAGCATATTTCTTTATACATTTGGTTAGAGATCAATGTAGCTACACAGTTTCACTAAAATACGAGAAATGTAGAAAAATGAGCGAATGTCTAAATTTCGGAGAAACTATAATTCTCTGGTAAATGTCTATTTTTGTTGGGAATTTCTAAAATGAGGTATTTGCCTACAAATATTTATGTACTATTAAAAACTGCCCACTTCCCAGGCGTCTAATCCCAGATTAAAATTTATCTCTTTATCTGGAAGGGCTTTGACAGGCATACAAAAGTTTCACTTTCCAAGAAGTGACTAATGAACCACTGATATCATGGGATTTTCATGTTTTTGGCCGTTGTTGGTCTTACTCGTTAGTTAGTTTTTGTTTTACTTTCGAGTTTCGCTTAACCCTGAAAATAGGTAGTTAAGATTTATTTTATTATTTTTCTCTAAAATTACCATTAGTTCTATAAAGATATAAGTAGTTTAGTATTAATTATGTTTCCTCTTGCTATTTGTATTCAATAATGTGTTAACAATTAAAATAAATGAATTCGTTTCATCCAAAAATTTCTGTTTTAAATATATACATAAAATAATTAAGGTCAATAATTTGCATATTTTAAAGCATATTTCATGAAAACCACTGCATATTTGGCATGTAATTTGAGCATATATATGCGCATATTTTAACACTTTTTGGTGCATACAAGTCCGTGCCTTGATTATCACTATTACGACGCGACAATGCGCCGTTGGAAGGTTAGCCGCTTAGGTTATGAGGTCGTAATTAGGACTGACGTATACGTTTTTTTAACTGTATGTGTGGTTGAAGTTTAAAGAACCTCCTTTGGCATTCTTCACTTCTCGGTACTTGTATCAGGTAGATTGTGATTTCCGTAGCTATTGGATTTAAAAATTTACCTAGTTAATTCGAAGACTTGTCAGTGTTAAGAAAATGTCTTCTGGGTTGGGTCCGTGTTCCAGAAGAACATTTCGCCCGCTTCTTTTTCCCAGAAGGCCTTTGGCTTAGTTTACCACTTGAGTTAAAATGGGACACCCAGTATATTTTTACATTTTCGGATGCAGAATAAAAAACTACCTTCAGAAATATTAACATAAATTTTTTTATTCATAATAGTTCGCAACACTTTATTAAATTATTTTCTACTGCTTCTTCAGGAGTGCACAATCGATCGCTATGTGGGCATTTTATTTCTATTATTAATCTATTTACTGCATCGTCATTTATTAATCCGTCAGGAGATATAACAAGATACGGAAATTTATCATCTATAAATAGACCACATTCTTTTACTGATAAATTGGTTATATTCTCTAAATCTTTTATTGCTTGGTGCTTGGTGGCGATTGTTTCCGTTGCAGCACGATTATAGATGCTACAGACTTGATCGTGATAATTGGCAAAGGTTGCACTGGAAATTTCTGGTATATCTACAGCTGCAGAGAACTCAGATAATTGTTTATATCCTGCTGCTATTGAAATAGTAGCAGATACAACTGCGGGATTTTTGTTCAATTTATTTTTATCTTCTTGTTTGTTCTGTACATATCGTATCTGTTTTATTACATACAGTGCACTTAAAAGTAACCAAAGAAGCAAGGCCTTGACGTTTTTCTGCTATTACTTCCACGTCGAAAAATGAACAACCGAAACACTCGTGCTTGAGAGGTTTTAGTGTTTTTAAAAAATGAGCTATAGCAACAATTCGACGACCACTAAGATTGTTTTTATTTTCACACTTTTCTTCGACTTCCACATCTAACTAGTTCTGGAAACGATTCCGAAGATTCATTTATATCTGAATTTTCTTCATCGTCAGTATTGCGATCGTTTTCTTGAAAAAACTAGTCTTCAATTACATCACTAGAAAAAGAAGTTTCGCTAATATTACATTCATCATCTATATTCTCTGCTTCAATATTTGATGCTGATTGTGGCAAGTTATGAGGCACATTAGATAGTGTACATCCACGCACATGATATCATCTTCAGCTGATCCACGAGAAGTAGTTGGGCTATTCACTTTTAATTTCGCCATACGCACTGCTTTCATTCGATTTTTCATACTCAATCTTGGGCACTTGAAAACAGAATAAGGTTTGCTGTTGCGGATTCAAACAACACGTTGAGAACACAGAGACAAGTATTTAATCAAATATAAAAGTTAAAGTTCACACAAAAATATTCAAATACAGATTATACAAACAACACAACTGATCACCACGATATACAAATCGTCACCCTAATTTGCGAACCTCGTAACTCCAAGAAACAGAATTTTGCAGTAGACAATAAAAACTATTTTTCTTCAAATTCTTAAATAACTGATTTACGCCATTTCAGTAGTAGTACAGGGTGGCCCATTTTCGATGTTTTTCAATGGGAAGTACCCTTAATACCGGAGATAGGCAAAAACTTATGTCGGAGTCCAGGGCTCTTTTTTGATGCAGGTTCAAGTCCCAAAAGCAAAATTCCGCTTTCTTTTGTTATTTTTTAGTTATAGCCCAAAATTCAAAGTTTGGCCATATCGAAAACTTGAAATAACTCTCTTGGTTTTGAAGATATCCAAAAACGGTAAAAACATTCTATAGACACTTTTTCAAGTATAATACGATAGTCAATTCAGATAACTTCTAATTTTCATATTTTAAGAATTATAACATAAAGTTTGTATTTTTTAAATATAAGTCGTAGTTGGCCATCATACCATTAAATTGCATATTTTTTCTGCTTTTCGAAAATATATAGTTTATAGGGGTTAAATGCAGTAACAATGCCCTTTTTGAACAAAATCAGATTATATGATGCCGTTGGCAATTAGTAGGCCGTGGTTCATGATAGCAATAAACAAAAGCTAATAGAGCGGGTGCATGTGACGTCACCAGGCACACAATAAAGCGCCCGACTGAAAATGAACGACAGTTTTGAAAGTTAACAAACCAAATAATGAATTTAATATTTTGTAGAAAATCTCGCGTTTTCTTTAACAGCTTTTAATTATCTTGACGTAATGGAGATTTTAACCTGGCAAAATTTTTAGTTTCTTGTTTTCCAGAGCTTTTCTCTAACTGCTTTCTCTGGAAAACATCACGTTCCCTAATACTCTTTATAATTCACGATAAAATTTTCAATTACGTTCGTATCAACTGACCGCGGGGAAAGTTTTAAGTAACTCAAAATTTTGTAATTATGTAGGCTAAACCATTTCTCATCTGATTAAATACATCTTCATTCGATTTGATATTGTAATATGTAATATTTCCTTTTTGGTAAAACAAGTATACCGGTGCATACAAATCTATCCTTTTGTTTACCCTACAAGTGTTCAGCTGATGGCGTAGTAACGTCACATGCAACCTATTATTACTCTATTACTCTTTACTTTATGTTTTGCTATAATGGCCTACTAATTGCTAACATCATATGATCTGATTTTGTTCAAACAAGGCATTGTTACTGCATTTAACCCCTATAAACTATATATTTTCGGAAATCAGAAAAAATATGCAATTTAATGGCATCATGGCCAACTACGACTTATATTTAAAAAATACCAACTTTATGTCATAATTCTTAAAACATGAAAAATAGAAGATATCTAAATCGACTATCACATTCTACTTGAAAAAGTGCCTATAGAATGTTTTTGCCGTTTTTGGATATCTTCAAAACGAAGAGAGTTATTTGAAGTTTTCGATATCGTTAAATTTTGAATTTTGGGCTATAACTAAAAAATAACAAAAGATACCGGAATTTTGTTTTCGGGACTTGAAGCTGCATCAAAAAAGAGCCCTGGACTCCGACGTCAATTTTTGTCTCTCTCCGATATTAAGGGAACTTCCCATTTAAAAACATCGAAAATCGGCCACCCTGTACTTCAAATCATATTTAAAGCAAAAAAATTCACAGATTTCGCAATCCTTGCAATCATCAAATACATTGGAAATGATAATGCCATATATACAGTGTTTCCCGAAAGTAACGGATAAATTTTAAGAATAAAATGGTTGCGAAAAAATTTTCTGAAAAGTGCTCGGACACGTCGATTTTATTTTATTTTTAAATCATCATTTAAAGATGCAATTTTTCACCCCCCACCCCTCAACCGCTAAGCGCTAGCAAGCCCAACTTTAAAAATTTAAATAGCAAAGCACTCCACCGATTTTGATAAAGTTTTATTTATTGTATTTAGCATAAAAAATGCTATTAAATGAGGTATCACAAGGAGTACTTTGCTATTTGAATTTTTAAAGTTGTGGTTGCTAGCGTTTGGGGGTTGAGGGCTGGGGGTTTAAAATTTACATCGTTAAATGATGATTTAAAAATAAAAATCGACGTGTCCGAGCATTTTTCTGAAACATTTTTTTCAACCATTTTATAGCATTTATCCGCTACTTTCGGGGAACGCTGTATAATATGGTATAAAACATATAAACTTACCTCACTTACGACTTCGAAATTGTGGAAACATCACACCTCTGAGAGTAAGTTAATATTTTTTTCTAATTCTTACACATAAAGTGGCATTTTAATGTGTCAAATCTAGTTATCAACGCAATATTTTAACGTGAAGGGTGGATAAAGTGTTGCTATAAACATTTTATCCCCACTTTCCTTGACGACGTGAATTTTAGAATTTCTAAGGGAAAATTATTCACTGCTTTCTGAATGGGCCGCTTTAAACTTTCAATATTTGCGTGTCTTCTTCTACAGGCCATGCGCTCTAATTCGTCCCATATCTTGTAGTCCAAAGGATTCAAGTCTGGACTACCGGAAGGTCAATCCTCTGTGCTAATGAACTCCGGAAGCTTGTTTGTGAGACACTGCTTTATGAGCAGGCGCTGAATCCTGCTGGAAAACCCAATGTTGTCCATTGAAAAGCGTATTGGTGAGTGGCTTCACAATCTGTTCAAGAAGATCTTCTTGATACACCCTCGCAGATGTTTTGACCCCCTTTTCGTAAAAATCCACTTTTGTACATCCATCATAACCCAGGCCCCACCAAACCATCACACAAGCGGGATGATGATCTCTTTCAACTTTGTGTGCAACTTCTCTAGCTTCTTGAGCATTATAAGCATAAACACGATCATTTTGTTTGTTAAAACGCTCTCCAATAGTGAATATTTTTTCGTCTGAAAACAGAATTGCTTGATGTTTGTTTTTTGCGTACCGCCGTAGCAAGCATTTACTTCTCTCTACTCTGTTTTTATTTAGAGAGGGAGTTAACTAATGTCCTGTACTTCATTTGTAAGCAGTGGCGTCTCCTGCTCAAAATACTTGGGTGTGCAATGTAAAAAATATTTAAAAAATATAATGTTAAAAAAAATTTCTATTTTACGATTTTACTTGTAAATAAAATCTATTCTCCTTTCCTGTGCCACAAACTTATTGATAACAGAATCATAAAAGTTGTCCTTATTTTCTAGATTATTCAAAACACTTTTTTCAATGGCAATTAAACTTAATCCAGAGAGTCTGTCTTCAGTTTGCGTAGAGCGGTTATAAGTTTCAATTCTCTTTAGAGCCGAAACCTTTCAACGGACGCCGTCGTCGCCGGAATAGTTAAAATCAACACTCCTAATTTATACACTTCTGTAAGACCTCTGTTAAGTTTATTAATATACTGTTATGCCCCACGTTATAAGCAACCACGTTGGGCGCCAATTATTGTTATGCCCCACGTTGGGTTCGACAATTATTGTTATGCTCTTCCACTTAAAAGAATTACATACAATTTTTAATTATTCTTCCGGCTAGCTCAATAATAAGATTTAATTAATTTCTTTCAGAATCTCCTAAATCAAGGTCTTAAAGGGTTCCCTTTGACGAATTTCAAAATTTATAAAAATTCACCAAGATAAAATTTAAAAAAAAATATAACACCTTTCAAAATTATGATAAACTTTTACAAAGAAATAACAATAAATAATTCTAATAACAAACTAAACAATTTTCTAAAAAATTAAAAATATAAACTACCTTTTTTGAAAAACAACTTGAACAAACAACACTCCCTGGCTTGACTTCTAATGTATCCAACTGTTGAACCAACCTTTTCACAATGAAAGACTTTCCCCTTTGGCTCCAACTCCACCAACCTGACTGCAACTCCACCAACCTTACTGCAACTTCACCAATAACACAATTTCCTTCTTTCGATTTTATTTATATTTGTGTAATATCCAAATTTTTATATAAACTTCTTCAAAAATAATAATTTTTATTCCAAATAAACTTTTATTAAATTAAAATTCCAAATTATTTTGATATAATACCATCTGATTCTTTTAACCTGGAATTTTTAAATATCTGGAGAAAGAAGCATCCTACGAAAAAACTGTCCGAAATAAAAAATTAATATTTGCGCGGGGGAAATTCACTAGAGCTAAAATTAACCCCCCCTCCTTCCCCCTTGTGGGTGGGGCGGGGGGTAACTTTGAAATCTTAAGTAGGAACCCCCATTATTTATTGCAGATTCGGATAGCACGTCAACAAATATGAAACTTTTATTCGTAGCATTTTTTTCGATTCGTAATAGATGGCGCCATAATCGCTGAAATTTAATTTTTCCGATTTCTTCAATATTGAGAACCAATACCTCTACACATCCAGATGGCTGGTAAATACTTCTTTTATTTTCTTCTAACGTGACCCAGGAACAACGACATGGACGTAGTAGTTTTCTGTTCCCTTCGGGTGCTTGATTAACGTGAGTCCCCTCACCTCTCACCTATCGGAGTGCTTGAATTATGTGAGTCCCCTCGCCTCTCACCTTCGAATTAAATTAAGTGCTCGAAATGATGACCTTCAACTTCGATGCATTTATTGACCCGCATTTCAAATGATTGTACACAATTGAAAAAGTGTATCGGCTTCAATTTGAGCACAAACATTCCGGATTCGCTCAATCATGTTCTCACGAGTTGTTGGCATAAATAAATAAAAGAAGTATTTACCAGCCATCTGGATTTCTAAAGGTATTCGTTCTCAATATTGAAGAAATCGGAAAAATTACATTTCGGCGATTAGAGCGCCATCTGTCACGAATCAAAAAAAAATGTTACGAATAAAAGTTTTGTATTTGTTGACGTGCTATCCGAATCTGCAATAAAAAATGGGAGTTCCTATTTAAGATTTCAAAGTTGCCCCCCGCCCCAACCACAAGGGTGGAGGAGGGGGGCTAATTTTAGCACTAGTTAATTTCCCCCGCACAAATATTAACTTTTTATTTCAGACAGTTTTTTCGTAGGATGCTTCTTTCTCCAGATATTTAAAAATTCCAGGTAAAAAAATCAACTGGTATAACTTCTTTTCAATCTTTATTTGTTTACAATTTGTTTTCAGAATATTCTTTTGGTACTTTAATACGTTTTCAAGAGTTTTTTAAAAAACTCAACTTACGTTTTTCCAAAAAAATATCCAACTGTTTGTTTTTTATTTGTTACCCTAGTTTCTTAAATTTTAACACTCTACAAAATTATTTTTATGACATATTTACAAAATTACTATCTAGATTCTATCCTACTTATTTACAATATTCATTTTCTAACTTATAACTATTTACAATTTTATTTGCACTAAATTTTCATAATTTCAAAAGGTGTTCATTCACTTTATCCAAATTCAATTAAAACAATATCACCTCAAAACCCTACCTTGTTTTTGTGAAATTTTTGTTTTCAAACACATTTTCTCAATTTTAATTTCGTTAAGTTAACAACCCTATTTGTCATTTTAACATATAAAATCAGGTTAAGTTAATTTTGACTTTTCTTTATTTCTGTCATTATTAACATTTAATTTTTATTTGTCATTTTGACATTTGTTATTAATTTTGACTTTTAAATAAATTTGACGTTTGACATTTGATATAATTTTTCTACCTTGATTCTTTTAATTTTCAAATCGATATAACATTGATATATGAAAAATTCCTCTAATTTTTTTTTTATTAATTTCAATTAACTCGTATGAATTTTCAAATATAACTTTATTTATACGAAAAGGTCCTATAAATGGTAATTGTAATTTTGCACATTTATTTAATTCTCTATTTTCCACTTTTAAATTTTTAACAATAACTAAATCTCCTACATTAAACTGGGTTCTTTTTTTAATTAAATTATTATATTTCAATTCATATTTTCGATTAGATTTTCGAATTCTCTCTTTAGTTTTCTCTAATAAATTATCAATATTTGTTAGAATTTGTTCTGTTCTCCAAGGACGTTTAGGTAATAAATCTTTTATTAGTGTAATAGGTGATATTTCCGTTACTGTATTTGGTACTTCATTTATAAATTGTTCTATTTTAGGAAGGTATTTTACCCAAGCATTATGTTTGTCAAAAGTAACTACCCTAAGATATTTGATAACTTCTTTTATGTATCTTTCAGCTGGATTTCCTTTTGGATGACGTATGCTACAAAACGAATAACGAATTTCTAAATTATTTAAGTTTTGTTTAAATCTATCATTGTGAAAATATGTTGCATTATCTGCTAATATTCGAGTTGGTTTACCTATTTCTACCAAATATTTTTTTAAGCTGTTAATCACATGATTTGTATTACATTTTCTGCTTGGATACAATTTAACATATTTTGAAAATACATCTAACATTACTAAAATGTGTTTATTTCCACCATGACCTGTAGTTAAATTACTTATATAATCTATTGCTACCAATTCTAAAGGTTGTTCTACTCGAATACTTGTTATTGTATTTGAATTTCTAAAATTCTTTTCTTTTACAAATATACAAATTTGACATCTGTTTATGTAATTTTTAATTATTTTAATATCGTTTTTCATATAAAAACATTCCCTGAAAATTAACCAAGTTTTTCGTATTCCAATATGTCCATAAATTAAATGAATTTCTTCAATAATTTTAATTCCTAAATTTTTATTAACTACATAAAATTCTTGTTCTCCTATTGTTTTAATTAAAATGTTGTTTTTAAGTTTATATCCCTTATTTTCCAAAATATTATTTAATTGTAAATCATCTTTTATCTTGATAATTTCTTGATGACTTTGTTGTTCTTTAATTGTATTTAAAGAAATTTTTCCATATTCTTGTATAAATTTAGTTGCTAATATTATTTGATTTCGTTTAGGTAAAATATCCTTTCTACTTAAGAAATCTGCTGTTACATTTTCTTTCCCAGGTTTATGTTTTATTTCAAAATCATATTCTTGTAAAAATAATGCCCATCTGTATAATCTGTTACGTAGAAAATCTTTCTTTTTCATAAATGTTAGACCAGAATTATCAGTTTCTATTATAAATTTATTACCTGTTAAATAAAATTTCAACTTTTTAATTGCAAAAATAATTGCTAACATTTCTTTTTCAGAAATTGTATATCTAATTTCATACCCTTTTAAAATTCTGGATATAAAACATATTGGTACCTCTCCTTCGTCTTGAATTTGTACTAACTCAGCTGAAATAGCAAAGTTTGAAGCATCTGTTCTTAATATGAACATTTGTTCAAAATTTGGAAAACGTAATAATAATTCATTATAAAAATTTTCTTTAATCTTTATAAAATCTAATTCCCTTTTTTCATTCCAAATCCATTTTTCATTTTTACGCAATAATTCAACTAATGACAAAATAAGTTCAGAATATTTAGGAATAAACTTTTTATAATAATTAAGTATCCCTAAAAATCGTCTTAAAGTTTTTAAATTAGTAGGTCTAGGAAAATTTTTAATTTCTGAAATCCGATCTTCATTGATATTTACACCCATGTCAGTTATTTTATAACCTAAATATGTCACTTGACTTTTAAAAAATTCGCATTTTTCCAAGCTAAGTTTCAAACCATTTGTTTCTAGGGTACCCAAAATAATTTTTAAATGTTTAATGTGACTTTCTAGATTTTCACTAAATATAAGTACATCATCAACATAATGTACACAAAATTGTTCATAACAATTTAAAATTTTCTGCATAGCTCTTACTAATGCTGCACAAGACGTTGATAAACCAAAAGGTACCACTTTAAATTGAAATATTTCACCATCTACACTAAATCCAGTATATTTCCTACTATCTTCATCTAATGGTATTAACCAGAAAGAATTTTTTAAATCTAATTTCGAAAAAATCTTTTTGTTGCTAATTCGCCCTAATAAAGAATCAATTGCTTGTGGAGATTCATATTGTGGTTTGGTAGTAGAGTTAATTTTTCTTGCATCAAGGCAAATTCTTATGGAATTATTTTTCTTTTTCACAATTACAAGAGGATTAATATAACTGGTAATTGCTGGTTCTATTATTTGATTCTTTATCATCACCTGGATCTCTTCTTTAACTTTTTCTCTGTATTTAAAAGGAATAGGGTAATTTTTAACATTGAATGGTGCATCGTTATTAACTTTCAAATGGTGTATATAACCTTTGGCAAGTCCTGGTTCATTGTTCACTAATCTAATTCTTTCTTTTAATATGCTTAACAATTCATTTTTAATAAAATAATATTCTTTTCCTATCTGACTATCTTCAATTAAATTTTCAATTGAACAATTATTTACTAACATCTTTTCATTAATAAATTCAACATTATCTAACCAAGGTATTTCAATATTATCAACAACAATGCATTTTCGTTTACCATCAATTATCATTTTTATTTGTTCAATTACATCTATTCCAATTATAAAATTAAATTGTAATCCGGGAACAATAAAGAATCTCATTGAATAATCAGTTTTTCCCAATTTTATCTTTACATCAATAACTCTATTAATTTGAGTTAATTTTCTTTTTGTGGCTGATAATAATTCTAGTTTTGAAATTTTATACATATTTTTTAACAAATTACTTTCATACGAATTAACTAAACTTTCTTTAACTAAAGAAACTTGAGCTCCTGTATCTATTAATGCAATATAATTTTTATCAAGAAAACCTATTTTAACAAATGGTAAATTTTGAACTTCAACATCTTCCTCTTCTTCTAATAAAAACTCTTTTGGATGCATATAATTTGAATTTAAAAACAGACACCTTAACAAAGTTTTAAAATTTACGTTTTTTTTTTATTAAAATCGGGCGGTCCATGAATTTCTGCAATTTCTATTTTATCAAATTCATCTTGACTTTTCTTTATACACATTTGATTAATCACCTTTTGATTATTCTTCTCATGAATCATGTCATTGTAAGATTTTCTATTTTGATCGTTATTTTTATACTGAGGATGTTTATAATTTTCCTCATTTTTATTATTATAATGTGGATTATAATTTGGTCTTTGGTAATTATAATATGGTTTATTATCCTGATATTTCTTTTCTTTGTTAAAATTTTCCCATTTCGTATTCTGGTAAGGTTTATGTGTACTAGTATTTTTTTTTTCTTCTTCAGCCCCATTTCTAAAATTCTTCTTATTCCCATGTGTAACTGCATCATAATTTCGTAACACTTCTAATAAATCTTTCAAAGTTTTAATATTTTGAAGAGCAATTGATCTGTTAACTTCATCTTCCATGTGTCTTGATAAATGTTTTACTAATTCTTTTTCACTCATAATAGGCTTCAAAAATCTTGCTTTATTATATAAATTCATTACATAATTTTCTCTTGTCATTTCTTTTCGATTGTCATATTTTCCCATGGTAAGTTTCATTCGTACCTCCATCTGATGTGTTTCACTCCAAAATTGTTCAATAAAATTCTTACGAAATTCATCATAAGTTTTGCAATTTTCTTTTATCATATTAAACCAAACTTCTGCATGCATTTTTAAACTCATTCCCGCTATCATTAATTTTCTTTTTTCATCAAGAGTGTTTTCCATTATGGTATCTAATTTTGACAAGAACGTCATTGGAAATTGACCTCTGTATCCTTCAAATTTTGGTAACATTTCAGAACTAAATTTACATGATGAAAATATATCTGAAGATATTCCTGGTGAATTATTTATGTTTCTTTTAATAATTGAAATTTGCTCTTCATTTTTCTTTATTCCACTATTAGAAATTTCAATTTTATCTTGAATCTGGGTTATTTCTAATGTATTTTGTGTTGTTTTAATTTGTACTTGTTCTAAATTTTTCAAAACATCTTCTCTAACCTTTTTCACTTGACTTTCAATCAAGACTTTTTCATTAACAATCTTCTTTTCAATCTCCACGACTTCCTTTCTTAACTCTTCACGTACTTCTTGTTTATTTTTCACCAATTCTTTCTTTAATTCTTCAAATTGTTTATTATTTTGTTGAATTTCTTCTTTCAATTCTTTAAATTGTTTCTTATTTTCTTCTTTCAACTCTTCATATCGCTTCTTTGCCTCCTCATCTCTCTTCTTGGAATCTTCTTTAATTTCACCTAATTTTTCATCTAACTTATTATCCAATCCACTTAACTGTTTCTTGGTATCTTCTTTGATTTCTGTAAACTGCTTCTCTAATCTTTCATCTCGTTTCTTGGAATCTTCTTTCATTTCATCTAATTTATTTAATTGTTTCTTACTATCTTCATCTCGTTTCTTGGAATCTTCTTTCATTTCTTTAAACTGTTGCATCATTATTTGTATGAAATTCCCATCAAATTGAGCTGGATTTGTAATAGTTTGAGAAGTTTGAATTTGTAATTGATCTCCAACACTTCGAGGTTCCTCTTCTATCTGTTCACCTGCATTTTCATGCTCCTCTTCAACTTCAACTACCTCCATTTCATTTTCCTCCTCTTGTTGTTCCATTTCCTGTTCTTTGTCTTTCCTAGAACTTCTTAAATTTCTTCTGCCCTCACTCATATTATCAATTTCTAAACTTTGTCAAAATATCTGAATATTTAAGCAAAAATTTCACACAAAACAATGAATAATCAAGTTTGTCAATTTTTATCAATTTGTCAAATTTAATAAACTTCAAACTGACTTTTATTATGAAACAATTCAATATTTATGGAAATATCTTCTATAAATAAATTCGTTATACTTTTCTTTCACAATTTTATTTAATATTGATTCAAATCTGTATTATTTCAATTTCTAAATAACTTTTATTCTTAACTGTGAATGACCCTACCAAGTTTTAATTACTTCTGTTCTCTGTTAATAATTTATTAAACTAATATTTACCCTACCAAGTTTTATAACCCCTTCAAAATTATTAATAACAAATTAATATTAAACCTCACTTTGCTGTCATCAATTATTATTAAAATAATTTGACGTTCTACTTTGGATTGACAATTAATTAATTTATAAATGTCAAATTCAAAATAGCCTCATTAATTATGAATAACCACTTTTCAAAGCCCCACATTGCTGGTGCCAATTATTGTTCTGTATAACAATAACTGTTAGAATGATGTATGCAAAATTGTCCTGTCACTGTCAAAATAAACTCTTCGGAGGCCTAAAGAGCCCTACGAAGTCCTATCAAAACCCCGCGTTATAAGCAACCACGTTGGGCGCCAATTATTGTTATGCCCCACGTTGGGTTCGACAATTATTGTTATGCTCTTCCACTTAAAAGAATTACATACAATTTTTAATTATTCTTCCGGCTAGCTCAATAATAAGATTTAATTAATTTCTTTCAGAATCTCCTAAATCAAGGTCTTAAAGGGTTCCCTTTGACGAATTTCAAAATTTATAAAAATTCACCAAGATAAAATTTAAAAAAAAATATAACACCTTTCAAAATTATGATAAACTTTTACAAAGAAATAACAATAAATAATTCTAATAACAAACTAAACAATTTTCTAAAAATTAAAAATATAAACTACCTTTTTTGAAAAACAACTTGAACAAACAACACTCCCTGGCTTGACTTCTAATGTATCCAACTGTTGAACCAACCTTTTCACAATGAAAGACTTTCCCCTTTGACTCCAACTCCACCAACCTGACTGCAACTCCACCAACCTTACTGCAACTTCACCAATAACACAATTTCCTTCTTTCGATTTTATTTATATTTGTGTAATATCCAAATTTTTATATAAACTTCTTCAAAAATAATAATTTTTATTCCAAATAAACTTTTATTAAATTAAAATTCCAAATTATTTTGATATATTATAACTTCTTTTCAATCTTTATTTGTTTACAATTTGTTTTCAGAATATTCTTTTGGTACTTTAATACGTTTTCAAGAGTTTTTAAAAAAACTCAACTTACGTTTTTCCAAAAAAATATCCAACTGTTTGTTTTTTATTTGTTACCCTAGTTTCTTAAATTTTAACACTCTACAAAATTATTTTTATGACATATTTACAAAATTACTATCTAGATTCTATCCTACTTATTTACAATATTCATTTTCTAACTTATAACTATTTACAATTTTATTTACACTAAATTTTCATAATTTCAAAAGGTGTTCATTCACTTTATCCAAATTCAATTAAAACAATATCACCTCAATACATAAAATTAACTAGTTCGTGCACTGCCATGTTCTCAAACTCACTAGATGAATAAACTACAATTAGTTCATTTTTAAGCCTCATAAAGTCAAATACATTTTTATAAATAGTTTTTAAATTGTTAAATTCACTGTCAGGAAACTTATTTTTAAAAGCACTAAACTTCTCACAATTTAAGAGATTAAAATAATCGAGTTTTTTGATTGACTCAAAGCGATGGGAAAGTTGAGTACACAAATTGTCGATTACTTCAAAAAATAGGCGACGAGTTGACGATTTTTTGGAAATGGCAGAATTATCCGTTTTCTTGCGTTTTGGATGGGGCTCTTCCGAAACGGCTTCAGAATTTGCTGAAAGTTCATTTCGGGTGCATTCCCACATTCCTTCAAATGAATTGTCAGTGTCCCTAACACTTTGAAATGCGCTTAGTGTGTCGGTCACTTTTTTACTACAATATAATATATCAAAAGTTTTTGTCTGTAATATATCATATAATACATCTGTGTAAGAAAAAAGTTTTGACATCAACTCCAGAAGAAAAATGTTATCCATTCTCTTCAAAAAAGTCAAAAATCCCTGAAACTTTGCTACACCAGCACTAGGTGAAGTATATCAATTGTTATCCGGAGGTGATAACACTAAATAAACCCGCTACTCTGTTGCGTGGGCGTGAGGTTCCTAAAAGAAAATAGTAGTGCTCACTAAATATCTAAGCTAACGATGTTCCTTGGGCGCCAGTCCTTATAACGTACACAGCTTCAGTCCGGACCTACTGAAGAATAGACCTCCAAAATCAATTGACTTGACAATAAAACGCAAGACTCGGTAATTAACGAATAGGATACATATTAACTCAAGCAAAAACACATACACAAAATTGAAATTGAAAAAGTAATTATGAAGTTATTAATTCAAAGGACAAATAAGGAAAATTACTAAAATCGTAAACAACTAATAAGTCTAAATGTAATATTCAAACAAGATTTAATTAAACACAAAAAGAAACCTATGAGGAATGTTCAACGACAATCATGTAACCAAACGAAAGAAAGAAAAATGTAAGTAATCAAACGAACGTAGACTGTATCGTTCAAAATGGCTAAGATCGTAATTAAACAAGAACGTAGACCCTCGGAGGGTTCGCAAGGATAATTCTTAAACTAAACTATCAAATACGCATACGCAGAAATGAGCTCAGTTCTCGTCGTGACCTGCGATTATAGACAACAATAATCCATAGTACAATAATAATAATATCTTGCAAAACCTGCCGGTAACCACAAATTCAATTACGATTTAAAATTAAAAACAAAATAAGAAGTAACTATTTAGTTGAACCACGAAATTTGAATATTCCTTTTACAAAATCAAAAATACAATTTATAAACTCCCGGTGTTGTGACTACAACCACCGTATATTAAATATTCGCACTCTGGAGTACGATTTACTAAATGACTATTAAAAATGTTACTAATGCTTTGAATTACAATACAAATTAATTACTGTGAATATTACTAATAAATGCTTCTAATCAAATTACTAACAAAAGTTAAACATCATCAAAATTAAACCTACTAAATGTTTAAACTTCTTTAAATTTAACCAAATAACATAAGATAACCTCCAAATCAAATCTTAAGTTTATCTGACCTTCAACCTCTAAATGTGGGGTGTACAACTAGTGGAGTCACTTTACGTTTATATCTTGGAACCGGTTGAAACTTTTCCGATTTGAATGATTGTTTTTTTAAAACGTCGTAAATATAAAGGACTAAAACCTTTAGGCTAGGCGCGCACATGCGATTATATTGTCGTGCGGCTGAAAAGTCGCAGTCGCAGAAAAATAATTTATAAATATTCTAAGCGCGCACTTGCGACATAAAATCGCAACTACATTTCAGTTCTAGTATAGATTTTACTGAAATCGCTTGTATGGTGGCTCTATTATTGCGAATTAAAATAAAACAACGCAAGAAGAGTATTGGGTGCATTCAGTAATAAGTCAAAGATTCCTAAACGGACGATTTTATAAAATTTATAGTGACTTAAGAAACCATTCTAATAGGGATGTTGCAATCACTATGCTTGTTGTTTGTTGTAAAGAGCAGGTTTCATTTCTTCTTCTTCGTCATCTTCCTCTTCTTTTCAATAGGCAATTCTGCCTGTTTAGTTAATGGGTGTATGCCTTTACCTGAAGTTTTCGCTCCATCTCTTACATGGGCGGCCTATACTTCTTCTTCCCAATGGTGATTTGTCTCTGGTTATCTTGACTACTCTGTTGTCTGCTATTCTACTTATGTGATAGTTCCATTCTTTTTTTCTGCTCAGTGTCCATTCGTTTATTTTTTCCATGTTGCATTTCCTACTGACTTCATTATTCCTTATTTGGTCTCTCAACGTGTTTCCAGCGATTCTTCTTAATATTCTCATCTCTGCTGTTTCCAACTATCTTTGTGTCGTAGATGTGATAGGCCTTGTTTCCGTCGCGTATGTCATTATTGGTCTTAGCGTGGTTTTATATACATACTTGATTTCGTTTCTGTTGTAATGTGTTTATTTTTCCATATTGTATTATTTAAGCATCCTACTACTTTATTAGCTTTTTGTATTTGGTCTTTGACTTCTTTTTCCACTTCTCCCTAGCTAGATAGTGTGATGCAGGTATTTCATTTAAATAGTTTATTTTACACTTATTCCAGCTTGCATCATGGGTTTTTGTTAATTACTAATGACTTAGGGCCATATTCGTAGACAGTGTTTAAAGTTAGATGTTACTAATTGCTATAGCAACATATATTAATTATATGGGTTTAATAGCTACTAAACCCCTACTAACTTTAAACACTGTTTATAAATGTGGCCCTTAGTTTTTAGAGCAGAGATGATCATATTAATGTTTTTTGTTATTGTGTTAAATCCGTGGACTAGTCTTTGCAGGTTGTCTTTGTTTTGGGCTATTAACATTGCGTCATCTGCATAACAGAGTATTTTGATTTCTTTATTCCCCATCCTGTACCCTTTTCCTACACTGACATTCTTTATTATTTCATCTATTATCAAGTTGAATAATAGAAGGCTTAAAGAGTATCCCTGTCTTATTCCTGTTCCTATGTCTATTGGTTCCGTAGATTTTCAATCTATCTTATCTTCTATTCTGTTGTCTCTATAAATGTTTTCAATTGTTTTGATGATATCTAGGGGAATTTCTCTGTTGTATAGAAGGTGGATTACGTCTCGGAGTCTTACTCTGTCGAATGCCTTTTTTATGTCGGCGAAGCATAAGAAGGCTGGTTTGTTATACTTATCTTCAATAATTTATCTTATCACAAATATTGCGTCTGTGCATGACCTTCCACTGCTACAGTTATTTTCTGGTTTATTCGTTCAGATAGTATTTTTGTTGTCCATTTCAGAGTAGTATTCAACAAGTTGATTGTTCTGTAATTTTCCGGTTCTTTCTTATCACCTTTTTTGAAGGGTACGATTTAGTATTTATGCTTGTCTTCCATTCAGCGGGTACTTTATTCTATTTTAGAATATTGTTAATTAATGCTATTAATTTTTTTAAATCATTTTCACCTCTGAAATTATCTTTGCTCGTCTAAGACACTGTCTATTATCTCTTGAGCAATTGAATAGTCTGAAAATTGAATTTACGCTACTTTTAAGCAAGTGAATTGCGACTCAATTGTCGCAAGTGCGAGCAGATTCATTGCTGTCGCATTGACTCATTTCAATTTGCGACAATCGCGTCGCTTCAAAAATAGGGCTGGTTGCATCTTTTTAATCGCAGCGATTATTTTGTCGTGTGTGCGCGCGTATGTACTTAAAAACTAATGTTTCATTTTTGCGACAAAAGGGTCGCGCGACAAAAAATCGCAAGTGCGCGCCTAGCCTTATGGGTTAAAAGTTGACGCTCATTGTTCATTCACTAAATTTTTAACTTTATACAGGGTGATCCAAAAGTAATGGGACAAAGACCAACAGTAGATTCCTGACGCCAAAATATTACAATTTACCTAAAATTACCTTAGTCCAAAAGTTCATATTTAGGGAGATACAGGGTGTCAAAGTCGAAATTTTAATTTTAATTTTTTGCTGTAATTTCAAAAGCTTTCGAAATATCGACAAGAAAATTGGGGAAACTACCTATTTTAGGACAGGAAACAATAATCCGTCCTCGATTTTAACATAGCTCGGTAGGGAATCCTATTTTTGCTACGTCCAATACCTTAAAAATACTTCAACTTTTTTATACTTACAGTTAGGACAGATTTAATTGAAGAAAACAATTGCCTCGCCTTTTAAAAAAAAAAAAAGTATAGTAGTTGAATGTCTCTAAAGTTAACCCTTTCCAAGATATTTGCTATTGAAGTAAGTAATGCAACATCTTTTTCATTATTTAAGCATTCTGTATCGCATTAGGCTTGCATTTAAAACAAAAACTGACATATTCTTGTCAAAAACAAGTTATAGGACCCAGAGTAATAGTGGATCAGTGGAATATTACTATTTATCTAAAATTACCTCGGTCCAAAAGTTAATATTTAGGGAGATACAGGGTGTCAATGTCGAAATTTTAATTTTAATTTCTTGCTGTAATTTCAAAAGTTTTTGAAATATCGATATGAAAATTGGGGAAACTACCTTTTTTGGGACGAGGAATAATAATCCGTCCTCAATTTTAACATAGCTCTTTAAAAAACCTTATTTTTCTACACCTAATACTAATAACCTTTCTAGCAAAAATAAGGTTCTTTTTAAGAGCTACATTAAAAATGAGGATGGATTATTGTTTCTTGTGCCAAAATAGGTAGTTTCCCCAATTTTCTTGTCGATATTTCGAAAACTTTTGAAATTACAGCAAGAAATTAAAATTAAAATTTCGACTTTGACACCCTGTATCTCCCTAAATATTAACTTTTGAACTAAGGTAATTTTAGGTAAATTGTAATATTTTGGCTTCAGGAATCCACTGTTGGTGTTTGTCCCATTACTTTTGGATCACCCTGTATAAAGTTAAAAATTTATTGAATGAACAATGAGCGTCAACTTTTAACTCATAAAGGTTTTAGTCCTATATATTTACGACGTTTTAAAAAAAAAATCATTTAAATCGGTTTAGTTTCAACCGGTTCCGAGATAACGCCCTGTTTTTGCTTATCGTTACTCCACTAAACGTATAGATAACGAACTGCAGATTAGGAAAATTCCAGGCTAATAAACGTATCTTCTAAATATCACGGGGTAGAATAATTTCTTCGGATTAATTACGAATTCCTCAAAATCGTGGTGTTGAACTAACAGGTGTTTTCTACCAACGAACACGTGGTTCGTACGGAAATACTAAAAGAAGTAGGTACTAAACGTACTGCCAGAAAAAGGGCTGAAATACAACGAATACCGTAAGAAATCTTCAAGTAAAATCAATGCGTTACATACCCAAAAGTTCTTAAATGCCCTTCAAAATGCTTCTACAAAATGGTCGTTTGAACGGTTAAAAATCCCAATAAAGGTTATGAAGAATGCTTACAATCCAAAACGACTACAGTTCTAAATTCACTAAAGGCCCAATAGGCAAACTAAAAGCATTTTCAAATATGTCGAACCTCGGATCATCCAACTAAATTTTGGATAATTAAATACTAAAACCAAGGTTGACATCCATCCATGACCGATGTTGAACGCAGAAGAAAGCAAAACTAACGAACTGCCAACATAATTCTCTGAAGAACCAACCTAAAATTTCTAAAACCACTAAGTGAAAAAGCGCCTATGACGTATGCAACTATGCAATCCTGACGGAATTGGGAAAGTCTAAATAAAAGAATAAAACCAGATCAATATAAATCCAATAATTTAACTAAATACGAAAGCGAGCAATTCCTACTGTAACAACTTAATATTGGAATCATGATCTCAATCTGCAGAATTTTCGAGGCAATGTGAAAAGAATGCACTTAATTGGCTCCTATTTTCTTTAACTGTATGAACCAGTCTGGAAGTAAAATTACATCTTGTTGGAGCATCATTTGGAAGCTTTTTATCTGAAAAGTCTTTTAACAAGTGAGTTCTTTTAGTAGATTTGCTAAAAAAAGCTGCTAGACCATTTAATGTTTGAAAAAAAATTCGGCATTCCCGAATGTTATTTAGCGATTGTTGCAGAACTAAGTTTAGAACATGCGCATAGCAATGAGTGAAGTGTGCTTGTGGATATTTTCCCAGTACTTTGGTCTTCAGCCCATTTAAGTTACCTGCCATTACTGAAGCTCCGTCATAAGTCTGGCCTATAAGTTTTTGCTCTATTTTAAAGCTGCCTACAACAGTTTTCACATGCTCAAATAATCCATCGGCGGTCCGATCAGCACTCACATCGGTGAAATGAACAAACCTCTCGAATGTATTACCTTGGAAAACGTACCTAAATACAGTAGAAAGTTGAGATTTATTAATAATATCGGTTGTCTCATCCAGCATAATTGATACAAAATCTGCTTTGTCGATCTCTTTTTTTATTTCATCAGTAAATACACTGGCAACAGCTCCAATAATATCATTTTGTATTGTTGCCGAAGTACCACGGAAAATAGTTGCAGTTTGTAAATGGTTGTCTAGAATAGGGTCAAATTCTCGCATAGCTTCTAAAAATTCTTGAAAGTTTCCTTTATTTAGAGATTCGGATGATTCATCGTGTCCTCGGAAAGGTAATTCCTGCTTGCCCAATAAACATGTTGTTCTAATTAACCGCTTTAAAACCTCGCGATTTTTTTTCACCTGTTGGTTGTGGAGCTGAACGGCAGTTCTTTTGTGTTCATCAATTTGAACATCAATTCTTTGCTTTCCAAACAATGTTTGCTTAAGAAAATTTGTAGCATGGCTTTGAGATCGTTCATGCTTTTGAATTGCCAACGATAGATGGTTCAGATCTGAAAAACCTTCACTACTCCAAACATTCCTATTCGATTCTGTTTGGAAAAGTAAACAGGACCAACAAAATAATTTGCTTTTGTTTGGGCAACCCGTCAGCCAATTAGTCTTATCGTATTGAGTAACAGAGAAGTGTCGCGTATAATCACTTGTGTTGGCATTTTTGCCATTTTTACCTTTATGTTGCATTATTAGGTTAGGCATTTCAGGTGTAGGTCGTTGGTCGATCATTATCAATTTTTCGCTAAACGATCTTCTAGAAAAGGGCTTTTCAAATAAGTCTTTTAAAGTCAGTTGGGCCATTTTAATAACAAACAATAAGTAAAACCCATATAAGTCGAACTATTATAACAACACGCATATCACTACATAAACATAAAATGACGATAAAGTTTATCGGATAAACTGTAATACAAGTAGGTAGATATATCGAATAACACAGCAGACGACTACCGTAAATGTAATTAAAATAATGCACAAGGTCACAGATCACTAAGAACAATACAGCACCAGTTAAACATGGTTTCTAGTACGATGAGCTGTTTTACAATAGCACACTCTTGCGTACTTAAACTGCATAAACCCCGCCCGTCCACCCACCCCCTCTTCCGAGGATCGTGATGCATTTAAACGCTGCGAGGCCCGGGTACGGTACAGCGCGGCGTTCAACAAAGCGAAAGCACACCCTCCACCCTCTGTAGTTCCATGTATAGATACGCAGCGTACAAATTTGCTATTTGAGAATATCTCATTTACTGTGGTCTATAGAAATTGAAGTATAGTGTACAGTTGTGGACAGAAAAAAATAGGACAACTCGAAAAATCAAGTAAACTTTATTCTATAAAATTTAGTTACTTGATTTTGGCTTTATAATTATGATATTTGTCACATTGACTTGCAATCAAATTACAAAACAGGGACCATTTTAAACTAGAAAAAAAACACTGTCCTATTTTTTTCTGTCCACAACTGTACCTAACAAAATAGATTAGGTATTGATAATTGGTATATAATAGAAATAATAATAATTTTATTCTACTTATGAAAAGCCATTATTATTGATTTTGCGGTGGGTGTGCGCCGCACACCTAGCACACCCGGAATAGTCGCCACTGTTTGTAAGCTCCCATCTTGAGGTCACTTTTTATGAGACGAGACATGGTTCTGACCGAAATTCCCATTTCTCTAGGCAGTACCTTTTGTTTTCGAAGAGGATTCCGGCGTATTCTGTTGGCACTTTCACAGCCCTAGGTGTAAGTACAGTACGCGGACGGCCACTTCTAGGTCTATCTTGTACTGCACCAGTATCAGTGTATCTTTTGATTGTACGATAGGCAAACTGGCGACTAATTTGTATTGATTTTAAAAGTTTGAACCTGGCGATTTATTTACTTTATAATGAGTTATAACAGCATGACGGTTTTCCGTTTTCTCAGTTTTCATTGTGATTTCAAAAACAGACAACAACTATTTGACGTTTACTGACATCTGACATATTAACAAATGCAATTGTTTCATAGCCGCCTATAAATTTCTTCAGTTGTTTATAATATTTGTAGGGTACTGTTTGTAACAGAACTTATGGCAGGACTAGGTAACTGCTTTGTAAGCCACTACTGTCTTTTGAAACAACATTATGAATTTCTTCAAAATTATTGATATTATGATTTCTTCCTTCATTGCAAAGAAGTACTTCTTGTGGTACGAAACACTACACCTGTCGTATCACTGTAGAAGGTGTTGGAGTGACGATGTATGCGAATGGTAGGACTTATGAGGAATGATTTTTTAGTACTTTTCAAAGTTTATAATTTTGTGAAAGTTACGAGGTTTGGTATACCGATAAAGTTCAACATTTTCCGCCAGATGGCATCAAAACCCTATATTTGACCAAAAGTGGACTTACGAGGTTTGCAAATTAAGGTGACGAAATGTGAAGTGAGTGTGGAACATAAAAAACACAAAAGTTACCAAAGAGTTACCAACTACATAAACATAAGCTAGTAATATTTTGCTGCCACAACACTTCCTCCCAAAATATTTATAAAAGTCTGAAATTTACTACATCAAGTAAAGTTCGTAGTTTTTCAAAGCGTACACAGCATAAAACCTTAGTAAAAATAACCGCCACTTGATTCTCTTCACTTACGTAATCTATGTTGATTTCACTTGCGCTGAACTTTTCTCGAATGAAGTGGAATTTGATATCGATACGCTTGGAGCGCTTATGGAGTTCTGGATTTTTCACAAGTTTAATTGCACTTGCGTTATCTACAAAACGATTCGGATTACATTGTGTTCTGGCAATTTCTCTGAGAAGCCGTTTTAACCGAATTATTTTGTTCATCCTTTCGCTTGCTGCAACGTACTCAGCTTCCATTGTAGACAGAACAACATACCGTTGTTTTTGACTTAACCAGGATACAGCCCACATTTGGTGTTTGCACACCATACCACTCCTCGATCGTCTTGTTTTGGTATCGCCTGCATAATGGGCACCACTGAATGCTTCAAATACACAGTTTTTGGCATCCGCTTGATACACTATAGTAGACCAACGTCGACGGTGCCCTTTAGGTAACGAAATATACTTTTTACCGCCCTCCAGTTAGAAGCTTTCGGATTGGCCAGGGACTCCGACGCCATACTAACTGCATACGTGATGTCAGGCGTCGTTGCAACTGAAAGGTACATAAGGCTTCCTACAGCCTTACGATAGGGAACACCATTCAGCGGTAGGTTATCTTCAGTATCGCTTCCAGCTACTTCTGATGGTGTTGCCACAGGATTTGATTGTGCCATATGAAATAGTTGAAAGACCCTATGCGTATATATGCTTTGACCTATAAAAATACAACCCTTTTTTAATCTCGAAATCTGCATGCCCACGAAGTAGTTCATTTTCCCAACTGTTGCTTTTGAAATTGTTTCTGCAATTCACCTAAAAAACAGTCAATATCTGAACTGGCTGTGCTTGCGACTAGTCCATCATCCACATAAAGAGCTATTAAGATTTTTGAAGTATTTGTCCTCTTAATAAATAAGCATGGGTCCGCAACACTCTGTTCAACTTTTAGTTAGAAAATTCACAAAACGCATACTCCAGCACCTGGGTGCCTGTTTCAACCCATACAAACTTCGGTTGTGCTTACACACTCGCCCACTTCCATCATCGAAGCCTTCCGGCTGATTCATGTAAACTTCTTCATTGAGGGTGCCATACAAGAAGGCCGTTTCAATGTCGAACTGTCTTATTTGCATGCTTTCAGCCGCAACAATACTGAGTATGTTCTGATCGTATCAAATCGAACCACAGTGCTAAAAGTTTCCTCGTAATTCAGTCCATTTTTCTGACTGAATCCTCTTGCAACCAGCCTTTCTTCCGTTCCATCAGATTTGTTCTTTCCCAAGTAGCACACTTGAGTTGGGCCAATATTGGCTTGTTTACATTGGTGTTATCTTAGAAATGTTAGCGCTTTTTTATAATGGCAAAATATTGGAAACCATTGAGAAGTGCTAGGTATGAAATATACTGGACAGGTAGATTGGCTATAGGTCTGTTCAGTATTTTGGTTAACTATTGGCTGCCAAGGTATTCCCCATATAAGACTGCATTATTGGTTAAATATTTGTAGGTAACAGCGTTTCATTCTTGGCCGAATATACGAGCGGTCGTTTTTATATTCCCGGAATAAGTACTTTGTAATTAGGTTGGAATTTTTCTATTTCACTTTTTAAAATCATCTATGCCTTGAAGCAACATATGACAATTTATAAAACAATGGTCAAATTTACAGCTTAGTTATCTTCTGGTTTTTAAAGACGTGTCAAGCTAAGAGGTCAAAATGAATAAAGTTGAGTATCGCTCGGTTATAAAATTCCTCACCAAACAGGGAAAAAGTCCTCAAATAATAGTTGAAGAAATAAGAGCCGTGTATGGTGACCTGTGTCCTTCCAAATCAACCATTTATGAATGGTTCAAATTGTTTAGATGTGGTTTCAGCCCTCCTAAAAAGTTTAAGGTCGCTGCATCAGCAGGAAAAATAATGGCCACCATTTTTTGGGATTGTGAGGGCATATTATTAATAGATTACTTAAAAATGGGCCAAATAATAAATGGGAAATACTATTCGGGCTTATTACAACGCTTAAGGGATTCAATTAAACAAAACAGAAGGGGAAAGCTAAGCAAGGGGATACTGCTGTTGCACGACAATGCGACTGTTCATAAGGCAAAAACAGTCAAGGCTGCTATGGACAGTTGCGGCTTTGAACTTTTGAAGAACTGGACCATCCGCCCTATAGTCCGATTTGGCTCCCTCGGACTACTTTCTATTCCCAAATTTGAAAAGAGACATCCGAGCAAGAAAATTTGCCCATGATAATGAACTCATAGCAGCAGTTGAGAGCCATTTTAAGACAAAAACAAAAGAATATTTTTATAACGGTTTGCAGTTGTTATTGAAACGTTCTAATACCTGCATTGTTAAGGGAGGGAGTTATATTGAAAGATAAATTTTTCTTAGTTCTGTAGTTGTTTATTTTGTTTTCTATTCCGGGAATATAAAAACGACCCCGCGTAGTGGTTATTTATTGGTAACTACACATATCTCCAATGTGTGTAGGTAACAACGGTCCATTCTTTTCCAAATGTATTGGTTCTCTATTGGTAACTATACATATCCCCAATATTTGTAGATAACAACGTTTCATTCTTGGCCGAATGTATTGGTTATTTATTGGTACCTATACATATCCCCAATGTACATAGAACTGAATTGTTGGTCACTTATTTTCGCACAATATTCATCATTTACGAGAAAATAAACACATTAATTTGTGAATAATTTTTAATATCATGTACTTTTATTTTTTGACAATGAAGTTTATATGTTCTATCATGACATTCCTTGACATACTACATTCTAAATAAGTAAATATTCCTAAAATACAAACAGCAACTACTGTTGAAAATTTTTTGGTTAAAAAAATTATCCAGTTGAATTCCTGAATTTCTGATTATGTGTGCAAAAGTAACCCTCAGAACAATATTACACTGATTATTCCACTCATCCAATCAAATCACAGTATTTTGGTGAATTGAACCAATCACAATCGAATTAAATCGAAAATACCACTACTAGTGAAATTTTCTAGAAAATTTTGCGACTAGCAGCGTTGCTTAGAGACAACGTCTGTCAAAATTTTTTGGGTGACAAGTATTTCAGTAATTTCATTATAATTCGAGGAATTATCATTCCGAATACCATTCGTGACTAGAATTTTACAGGAAATTTTTGCCGTCACAAACACTCTTGCTTGTTGCTTTGGAAAATCGTAACTCGTGCTGTCGCACTCGTTACGATTTTCGTCGCAACAAGCAGTCGTGTTGGTGACGGCAAAAAAATTTCCGGTAAAATTCTAGTCACTTGTGGTATTACTTCTGATAATTGCCCTAGGACAATTATCAATGTAATGTTGTTCTGATTTGTTACTTTCGCACACGTGATCAGATAATTAGGTTGCTAAGTAACAGTTTTTAACAGATAATTAAATATTAATCGTTATAATTTGAAAATGTCGTTTTCACAATATGGCGGTGAAAATAACGATGCAATTAATAAAATTTTCTCCCGAATATCCCTCGATCATTGATAAATAACTTATAATTTTATCACAACTTCCTCAAGCACGTTGCTTTTAGGTAATACCCCTCCGCCTTTGGCGTCGGGCGGTTACCAAGCAACGTGCTCGCGGTAACTGCCATAAAATTATTTCGTAATTATCAATGTCCTCGGTAAATTATAGCTGATAAGCACACTTACAATTTATTAGAAAAAATTCAAATTCTAAAGTAACACGTTATACTTACTTATGACTAAATTGAACTTAAGTTGTTAAATTTAAATGTTTTATTTTATATTATATACCCGCGACCCTAACGGGTAAATGGGAGAAGAGAACGAAGAAGTTTTGCATTATAATTATCTATAATAGGTCAGTGCGAGAATCATTCAGTTTCCGCTTTTTCCTTCCACCGTCGCGATCCTTGGCAGTACAAAGGAATGTGCCAACCCTGTCGTTAAATTCCGCATCGGTGACACTAGGAAACATCTTTCGAATGGCTTCTATAAATAAAAAATGACACGTTATATTTAAATAATTACATTCAGCCTAAAAGGTTAGTGTTCTTCATAAATCTAAGTAGAGCGTCAACAAAGGAAGATTTTAACATTTCAGGAATAATAAGTGTTACCTTTTCTTTAAATACTACCTTTTATTTGCTTATCAAATATACCAAAATGTGCAAAAATAAAAATGTTCATAAAGATTATCAGAAAATACGGTTTTCTAAATAGTTTCGAGAATAAAAGCAGCGATATTCTAAAATCTAAGTTACTCTATTAAAGAAAATGTTTGTCAAATCCAAGTATAACTAGTACCTATATGCGAATATTTCTCAACACTAACTCACTGTGGCTATACATTTTTTTTAATATGACCATCTTTTTTTTTAACTTTGACAAAGCAAATGAATGTAAAACAAAAAAATAGATAATTTTTGCAGTTCAATACTTTTTAACGCAGAACATATTTTCAAATCGGAAAATGAGTCCTTTTTCTGGCCCCCTCTTTATTTTCCTTGTCCTGAATATTGCAGAGCGACGTCTGATAAAAGCAACTTTGTTAAAGCTGCATAAATTGCTGTTTTATACGTATCGCCTCCCACTAAATACAAGATATCCACCTGTAAAGTATTAGAATAAATTACTTAACAAATAATTTACAACAAAAATGTGGGCAAATTTACCAATAAATTAAATGACTCTTGCGATGCCATCATAGCTTCTACAGCTTGAAATTCTTCTTTCGTTTTAGAAGGAAGGTAATCAATAATTTGTCTTTCTAATTCTTCCATTCCCGATCTCGTCACTGCATTGGCTCCCGAACGGTTACTTATTAAAATGGCAGTTTCAAGTCGATTTACAGTATTCTTTAACTCCGTTATTTCACTTTTGAGGCCTGAGATAATTCTGACCATATATTTTTCAGAATCTAAAAGAAGAAATATACAGAATACTCTTGTTATAAATATTGTACAATAATGTAAAATCCAGTTACGGTTGTTCTATATTAGCTTCGCCGTGCATACTCACGACGGATTTGTTTTCAATATTTTAAATGTTTACTTTTAAATAATTTTGAGATGACTAGTTTGTTCTTATATCTACCACTTTAAGCATCAACAGTTATTTAGTAATTACTAAAAAAGGGCGAAAATTGTAATAACACTTTTCTACGGCCTGCGTAATAATTATGTAGTTACCCTTTTTAAATAAATACTGAATAATAATAATTGTTAATGCTTGAAGTATATAACGGTATTAGTTCCTATGCAGTTTTTCGCGTAGTTTAATTTTCAGTAGAGCGCCAAATGTACTTTCTCTTAAAAAATTGGATGAAATACTTAAATATACAACAAGAAGCAAAAAGTCAAATTTAAATTGAACATGGCAATAATGTAGGCAGATACCCAAAATAAATTTTCTAATTACAAATTCCGACACCTATTAGTGACATGAATTTTAAGTAACTAGACAAAAAGATTATATACTTTTAATGTTTTGAAAAATGATGTTTAGTGAAGGAAGTTTAAGCCTACATCTTAAAATGTCTTTATAAAAATTATATTTAGTGTACATTGTCTTGTCACGCTTTTTATACTGTAATTATTTAAAATAAGAGAAACTAAAGGTTTTCTGGAAAGTTCGTTTTAAGAATGTTATGGAATAATTTTCTACCTAAAAGCACAAAATCTTAATCTACATGGCCATTTGTATGTTGATAATAATGTTGCCAAATTAGATGTCGCTGGCAGTTTGATATTTTAGATATTTATTAATTATTACTATATTAAATAAACTACAAAGCTACATGAAACTTTTGAATGTCCATAAATCAATGGACAAGTTTGTCGCGAATTAATCGTAATTAATTAGTAATTATTAGAACATAAGCGCAGTCGGTACATTTTTTTTTACAAACAGTAGGTACCTACCATGTGATCTGATAAAAACGGGAGAGTAGGCCGCAAAAGTCAAACTAGATGCATTTATTCAAGATCTAACACATGTGTTTGGAAATTTCAAAGCCAACTCTGGCCCGCTTTTATTAGATCACATGGTATAAATAGTCCGTACTCACCTGTTAAAACAATTATTGGTTGTTGTATTTCTTCACGACCGGCAGGAATGTTCCCTCTTTGTGTTTGTGAAACATTATTATCTGAAATATAATTTTATTTAACTATTAAATATAAAGATAATACATAATAAACAAAACGTTTGTATTTTGGTGAATTTATAAACTACTTTTCTGACTCTAGGGACTATTTCCATCAACAAACTGTATAAGTAGTAACGATAACTAAAATCTCTGGATAACATGAATAGGATTTAAAAATGGTATGAAAATGAAGTTTTGCTTGTACCTAATTACCATTTCAAATTAAAAATCTGTGCAAATACGAGTGTTAAAAATTTTCAAATAGCATATTTATGTTACACTACAGATTCACTGATATGAACTGAAAGCAGTTTTAATCCTCTCTAACTGACTAATATTTCGGCGATGTGACCAAATAAGTAATTACAACGATGTACTGTCCCTTAAGATTTTCACATTTTTAAGGAATTTATGCTTTCCAATTCAAAACACTTAAAACTTTACGGTTACAGATTTTTAAAGTAATATTTGAGAATATTTATTAATGTAAAGTTTTCAGTTCCTACTTTGTGAATTAATAGAAATCATATAAACCATCTGTTTGGGGAATATCTTGGTATTGGAGTGGTTCATCATGTAGTACTGAATTTGCGTTAACTAAAATGGATCCAATGTTTTCTAAAACAAACATTTTTAATTATTATTATTAAAATAAATTTTAACGTTTCGTAATAAAATATATATATACCATTGTCGTGTATTGGGGGCATTTGCGGGGCACCCCATGCTTTGTCTGCTTCATCGTCACTGGGTGCTTCTTGATAATTCAAGCAATCTATGAATTTGGAAGAATTGGAGGCACCATCTGATAGGTCACTATGGCCATTTTCCGCTTTCTTCGTATACCTTTCTGCCTCTTCCAAAGTTCTGACTTGTTTTTTGAAAATAGCCGGGAAGAATTGGTAAGGTTTCTTCAAGTCATCGCAATTGTTAATTAATTCCGTCAAAGACGGTTGGCCTGGCTTTAACAAACCTGTAGGCCACTTGTATGCCGCTTTTTCTTCATTTGCCCAACAGGAAGGCACGTAATTAACGGCTTTTTCGGAAGTCCAGAACACAATGTCCCAAGATTTTGCCATTCTAATACTAAAAATATATTCATAAATATACCGAGGTAGTGAAGCAGTTCAAAGCAAAGAAAGAAATATGAGTAGGAAAGAACCAAAGATTTTGATATTATTTCGCTGCATTTTACGGTAACAGTCTTTGGTACTTTTCTAGAAAATTTATATATACCGAAATTTCGAGATTGTGAGGGATACGTATAATAATCATCTTCAAATAAATTATACTCGTAACCGTAAACTTTACCATTTTTATTGTCTGCTGTTAACTGAAATAGTTTCCTATTTTTTAAAAGGCCAAATGAATCTGATTGATTCTCTGTCGTCCCTTTTAATGTAACGGTTTTTGTATTTGTAGATAATATTTCATTGTGCATTCTGTATTGTGGCTTAGCAAAAGATTCGGTATTAGATAATTCAGATAACCGTCTAAGAACCTGTTGCATAGGTTTGTGTCGTGATCTTACAGTTTTAACTAACTGCCCTAAATAATTTTCGAAGGGGAAAGCACTAAAATAATTTCAAGATAAGTTAAAATATTCCACGTCGTCTGCGAGGTGGAGCAAATTATGAACATTATAAACAGTAGAATATGATCCGTACAATTGTGAATTTCTTTTAACAAATGCTGTTAAACCTTCTCGTGCAAAAGTTTATCTGTCGCCTGTTAATAATTTAGAGCAGCATAAAATCCTTAGTGAACAGTGAAATAACATGAAATGTTGATACAAAGGTTTAGGTAGTAAGTTATTAAGAACAACCGGTCCTAAGTAAAGTGTAAATAATCTGAATTCAGTTGCCTTCCATGTATCTAAATTGACTAACGATCGACATTTTCTATTAAAATCATTTGGAATAAATCTTGCTGTTGCACATATTCTATGATTTAATTCTAATCTACTCTTAACTAATAAGCGAACTCCGTGCTTAGTAACTGGACCCTTCATCCAATAATTTAATAATTTCCTCATAACGCCTAAGCAACACAAATGCATGTAATCTAGAGGAAACTTGCTTATCATATCTAAATCAACAATTTCTGTTAAAGGACTTTCACCTATGATGATTGCTATCAAGCAGATTACGAAAACTTTCATTAGTTCGCTTCGTTTCGCAATTATTTTCAAAAATTATTCGGCGATTTTTAGACATTCCTTTTTGAATGAATCTCTCGCAACCACTGTGACCATTGTGAATTTTAACACATTTAATGAATGCCCTGGCAGGAGCATCACATACAATGCCTATTATAATTATGTATCTCCAGAATACTTTATATTTTCATATGAAATGCCGTAATCCTTAAGATAATTAATTTCAGTAACAAAATCCTCTAAATAATCATAAACGGAATTAGGTTTTGCATGGCCGCAATACAGTCTTACAACAAATGGGCGCATTTCTAAACTGGGTAAAAATAGTTTTGCTAAGATAGGCCAAAACTGTACGTTTGAACTTTTAAAAACAGGTACTATTTTGTACCGACTTATGTCATCTGGTGGTTGATGGATTATAATGACGAGGTAAAATGAGACACTTTGTTGGACTGTAATTATTGTACTATGTCAAGTCGAATACAACATTGTGAATGTGAATGACGGTCAAGCGCGCTGCGCAAAGCAGAGCGGAATCGTCGCTAAACTAACTTGACAGACCAATCTTACAAAAGCAAGTTTGAAAAGGAGCGGATAGTTCGGTTACTAATTTCGTAGAAAAGCATATGAAAATCGGAACGTAAGCCTTTGTGGTTTTACAACTGCGACCCTTATCTTTCAATAAAATGGGGCCAGCGTAGTCAACGCCGGTAGTAAAAAATGGTGGAGTCGGTTCAATTCGAGCTTGGGGAAAATTACCCATAATCGGAAATATAGGCCTAAGAGAGGCGCGAAAGCACTTTACGCAATCGTGAACAGTACGACAGGCCAAATTTCTGCCGCCTAGACACTAGAAACGACTACGAATCGTGGCTAGCAACAACTGGGGACCAGCATGAAGCAATCTTTGATGTTCACGTAAAAGTATCAATTTAGTCAAACGATGCTTGCTTGATAAAAGTAAGGGAATTTTTTTACCATAATTAAAATCTGAATTTTCTAAACGACCTCCAACTCTAAAAAAAAAAACCTTTGGATCTAGAAATGGGTTGAGATTGAGTATTTTCGTACTATAGAGAGGTTTCTCCTCCTTCAATAGATTAATTTCCGAACTGAAGGACTCTATTTGTGCAATTTTTATAACAAATATCAAAACAACTGTTTAATATAAGCACCTATATAAAAGAAACGCAGAAGATTTTATAAATTAGGTTTAGGTATACATAAATATGTCAGGAAGTTAACGAGTATATTTCATAATCCGTCTAGTAATACAACATTTTATGTTGCAGATATTTTGAGCGCAATGAGTGATGAAACGCACTGAAACCCTTAACAGTAATATTTGCATGATATTTATGTCTGTTAATGTTACAATTAGTTATCTGATTAGTTAATGTCGCATGTATATTGCCTTAAATGTACGCACGTTTTGTTATTATTTTTATTTAAGTTTTAAATACAAATTACATAGGGGTAAGTGTAAATTTGGGGTAAGTGTAACCTATGGACAAAATAATTATGCAGAAAGCTGGTATGAAGCTAACATCTAGTGTAGGTGTAGAAAACTATCTCGTCTTGCTTACATTGTTACCGGCAACCACTATCTTCGGGCGTAGTTACTTCAAAAGTTTATTTCACACAAACAACTTGAAATAAACGAGGGTTGAAATTTTTCTGATGAATGTATACCTCAAAACAATTCTTTACACTTGCCCCGATCTGTTTCAATGCAGTTCATACCCAAAAAACGTCGTTAGGTTACATTTACCCCATAGTATGGGGAAAGTGTAACCCATCTCCCTTAAAATGGAAAACACGTGTTAAAAAAAAATTAGCAGCTATTACAACGTTGATACTTGAAGCAGTTAAAGACAATAGTGTACCACATCTCCAAATGGAATTTTGTTTAGATTCATAGATAATTGAGTAGGGTAAACTGTCCCACTGTGAACCACTTTTGGGTATTTTTAATGCCAAAGCTACAGTTTTTATTTAAGAGAATCAAAAATTTTTTTCAGAGTACTTGAGGGTGTTGGCAACAAAAGCACACTAACAGCTTTAGTTCAAATCAACAAAGTTATTTTTAATTAATTTTTTTAAAAAACATGTCATGTGGTTCACTGTGGACCATATCGTGGAAACAGTGAATCAGGTGATAAGTTTACAGTGAACCAGTAAAAAAAAAACAAGATTAATACACACCTTTGGTATAAAAAAATAATATATTCTCAAAAAAGCGAAAACAACACAGAAACTAAAATATAACTCCATTCGGGACAAAATAAAAACTGATTGCTTAAAAACTAAAAAATAAATCGCAACACATCGCATCACACCTTTGGTATAAAAAAATAATATATTCTCAAAAAAGCGAAAACAACACAGAAACTAAAATATAACTCCATTCGGGACAAAATAAAAACTTATTGCTTGAAAACTAAAAATAAATCGCGATAACTAGATATTAACGAATATCAAGAAAACTCATATTAATATTAAATGTAAAATATGAATTTTGTCTGGAAGTGCTTCCGTTTACATGGGGCTTTGGCAATATTGCTCTAATGTCTTTTTGGTTAACATCGGAAACATCTTCTACTTGTGGAAAATAAAAAAACCTTTTTACCTAACTTTTTACGCAAGAAAGTGACATAACATATGTTACCTTTTGCTTCTATTACCTTTGCCACATAATAAACACTATTTTTCTTTGAAGCAAACTCGACCAAAATATAATCGTCGTTTTGGGGCTGTCTTTCCAATTGCAATTTGAGGGTGTCAAGAACTTCATCATCTGATGCATCACTATCCAATGACGGCTCTGATTCAGAAGAAGAACTTTCTAGCACAACTCTCTTTGTCTTAGTTGGAACTTTTCTAATTTTAGATCCTTTCTCCATAGCTAATTGGTCTTTTTCGGGAGTATCAGTAGCAATTCGGCTTCGTCCTCTTTTGCGATTTTTTCTATTACCTTTTCTAGCAGCTGCGCGTAAAGGTTGTCTAAAATCTTTTGGAGATACCAATGCTTGGATTTTGGCTTGAGGTAATAAGGTCGATGTTGATGGAACAGCCGCATCATTTAGTATTGCAACTTCTTTAGTTAATAAGTCTCGATTCGAAGGACCTGCTTCATTATTCAAAGGGTCGATTTCTGTAATTAAATTCTGATTTGAAGAACTTGCTTCAGTATGACTTGAGTTATTTTTCGGGTTATCATCAGCCTTATCTTCTATGATATACAGTGTTCGGTCACCTGGATCTGGTCTGTCCGTAACGGAGCTGGGAAGAAAATCTATATCCGAAAAAAACATTTCGGTCAAAGGGAAATATTCCCGTCTTTCGAAATGCATTTGAAATAGTTGTTGGTGTCATGGCTTTTTGGTAAGCCTCCCCTATAAAGGATCTTAATTCGTAAATGGTAACAGGAACTCCTGGGTTTCTAAGCATCCAGGAATCCATAGCTGCATTATAGTATTCCTTGAAAGGTTTCATTACTCCAACATCTAATGGCTGAGTCTTGTGAGTCGTATGCGGCGGAAGTGTTAAAACGGTAACTCCGTTTTCTTTTGCGATGTCCAAGGCCGGAATTGTTAGATGTGATTCATGGTTGTCAAGAATTAATAATGATGGATTTTCCTTCGAAGATAAACTGTGCGTAATGAAGTGTTTTATAACTTCAACAAAAAGGTCTAAGTTCATCCAGCCACTGGAAGTAGCTAATCCCAAGGTGCCAGTTGGAGCTCCATTTATCATATGATTTTTAAAATGAACTCGGGTAAAAACCAGAACTGGTGGTAGACTTTGACCACTAGCACCTATAATACAACAGGTAGTAACTAGGGTGCCTTTTTCTCCACTAGTTACCTTTTTTAATGCTAAAATAGACATGTTTAAACATACAATACCTAATATTGCAAAATAAAAACGTAGAGTGAAAAAAATTTGACATGAAACGAGTAATAGATTTTAATTTGCTTACCTTAAATCACAATCTCGTTCACCACGCGTTTGAGGATCAACTAACTGCCGGAGACGGTTTATAATACTGATATGTCGTCATAAACGATCATGCTACGTGGATCGGCGCGTCGCTCTAAACAATGGTGGCGGTAAATTTCAAAATGGTTCACTGTTTACCTTGGTTCACTGTGGGACAGTTTACCCTACTGTGGCTTACATTGAAACTGATGCATTAAAATTTTAGGTCACACTTACCCCTACTAACCTTAAAGTAAATTATTTTTTAATCAACACTGAACTTTTATCAAAAATTTTCCTTGTTCTGTTGATTGTTATGCAACAAGCCGGTTTCGGCAACTGTAGGTACACATGCTAAAAGAAACGCTATATTTAGTAGTTGTCAAAAAATGTAACGAAAATCTTGATAAACTATTAATCTTCGCTAGGGTCAGTTATGCTCATTCAAAAATTGATGTACCTATGTTATGTAATTTGCCATTGGTTCTTCAGTATTGTTTGATTTTTTATCCGGTTCTTGTTCACCTTCACCTGCTGTGCCTGTAACTTCCACCGCCTTATACCTCCCGTGTCTTCTTTTTTCAAGTAGCCTGTTTTCAAGTCCAAATCGAACCGCATTTCGTATGTCCACGTTGACGTGATACCTTATACTCCCAGTTTGGCACAGGGTGCCGGGACATTTTAGGGTATAAGAACATAGCTTAGGGATTGTGGACCCATTTTCTTCATTTAACTCACGCAGGGTTGTCATTATGCTTTGTAATAAAATTGGCGTTCGGGCCATTTTGTACCTGTAATAATTAACACATGGAAACTGATAAAACTGTGTATTTAAACGTTTTTGTAGAAAATCGCATTCTTTAAGTTTTATTAATAACTTTTTTACATAGTATTAATAATAAAAATGTTATAACCCCCAAATTTTTTGTCTTTTCCGGCTTATAACTTTTTTATTATTAATGCTATGTAAAAAAGTTATTGATAATAAATAATAGATTCTCTACAAAAAAGCTTTATTCAAACTTTTAGTAAGATTCTCGGCTACAGAGATATATCCAAAAAACGAATTAACCCTTCTTTTCAAGATGGCGGCCGAAAACTCTGATTTAGATTCACCACTGACCGCTCTACACATTGATAAAAAAAAAATCGCTGCCTACCCAAAATGCAAAGTTAAATTACCATTTGACTGGACTATAATGTTTTAAGTTTGATTGTGACATGTGGCATAGTGGAAGAGCAGATGTTCTCCGTTGGAGAACAAACTGAACTTTTTCCATTAATTTATATTGTTAATTTAATTTAATTATTTATTCTGTATTTATTTGCTTGGGAAATAAATTAAATAATAAATAATACCAAATAATAGTAGATTATTCTACAAGTAAAGAAAAGTGGCAGTTTTCTAGCAAGTGGAAAATGTTTGATTCACGAGCGTTAGCGAGTGAATTACAATTTCCCGAGCTAGAAAACCACTTTTCTTACGCGTTGAATACGCTATTTTTTTGTGTCAGTACTTAAAGTTCGAATGAAACTAATTTTCTAGACAAATTTATCAAGGTTATGTTTGTACGGAAACATAGCAACTACAACACGTACATAGTAACAAGTAAACAAACAGACTGTGTTGCTAGGAATAAAGTGTTGATTGCTTATTACTCAAGCGTTGCTAGTAAAATGCCACTTTACTTTACTATTTTCTACAAAGTAAAATGACCGTTTACCATTGACTACACAAAAAATAAATCTTAATTTTTCGCCCGCTAATGCAAGCAAACCTTTATATAGGATTGTTATTAGGGTTCCCTTATTATATATGAAAATTTTACATAAAGTGATCGATAATATAGATTTTTAATTAATCGGTAATAATTTGACAGATACAGAGTTTGGAAACTGTGTTTTGGCATTTGATTATTTTTTGTTCATGACGTTATTTTGTTAAGGTAAGAGATTTCTAGTAATAAGTTAAGCTTTAGTAAATGCTTATTTATATTTTTAAGCAGTTGATAAAGCCACAAGTTGAAATATGAATTTAAAATGTTGCTAGTTGAATTTTGGGTGTCATTTTTTAGATAGGAAGGTCAACAGACCTACCAAAGGAGAAAAAGGCTGCCATTGTAACTTTATTAAAGAATAGTATAGCCAAAGGGACATTGCTTCAAGGTGTGAGGTATTACAGGCCATAGTACGACGAATCAATCAGAATATTAATGGAAGTCAGTCTACCGATGATAATCGGAAAGGAAGGTGTTTTAGAAAAAGGTGGTCGCAGCTAGAGGAAAAAGAATACTAAGAATTATTGTGCTAGAATGTCGAAGGGGAAGTAAAAAAACAATTTCAAGAAGCTAGATGCACTATCAATTTCTTGTGTACGACGTGGGTTTTAAATGTCGCAGGCCAATTAAGAAGCCAAGATTGACATTTAACGGTTGATGATAGTAGGTTGGTTTAGATCTGTTAATTTTTCCTTTTATTTGCTTTTTTTTCACTATTACAGACATGCAGTTGTGGGAGTGGTTTGGCAATAGCAGGAAGATATACATGCACGAGAGGACACCTTGCCACATGGCCAAATCAATCAAAAAATTTCTGGAAGAACAGCAGATCCCAGTTCTACCATGGGCAGGCAACTCACCCAATATGAACCCGATTGAGAATGTTTAAAAAGGGAGCTGGCGAAAGAAAGCATCACCACAAAGGTTCAGCTTATAGAGAGAATCCTTTACCATTGTAACCGTAATGAAAAATTGAAGCAAATCGCCCCAGACTGTATTGATAGTATGCCAAGGAGGGTGGTTAAAGCCAGAAATATTAATTTTTTCCGTTTTAAGTCATATTGTTGAATATTTTTTTTCAATAAATAATTTGTAATATAAAAACTGTTCATTAATCAGCCTTTACACCAGAATTATGCTGTTAAAAATAGTTATTTGTATAAAAACTCAAATTCACTGCTTGAAGTGGCTGTACCATGTTGTACGTAACACAGCAGACAGAAAGTTTTTCTACATTTTTCAGACATTTACTCATTTTTAGTTGAAACTTGTTAATGAAGATTTGTATATGTGTGTTCTATTTAAAGTTTATGTCATGTGCTAGTCATTATAATAGGATACAAAAGAATATAGCAAATTATATTTTTTCAATGTTAAATTCCCCATAAGCAGACACAAGCGCCCTCCGGCGTCGAATAGCCCCGATCTAATGTACAGTTGTCTGCAATTGCCCCGGATAGCAGTTTTGGGTACTAACTGCGGCGAGATTCGGAACTAATTTTTATGCACCAGTATAACGGCGCTGCGCTATGCGGCGTATCATTAAAGCTGGAAAACAACGTTTTATTATTATTATTATTATTATTATTAATGTGGAGTTTGGTGTTTTGCACTAATTTATTGAATGACAGCTGGCTGCTGCTTTGAAAACGAAACTTTATTCATGCAAAAATGTTTATCATGAAATAAACCAATAGTACATGGCCAAACAAAACTATCATAGAAAAACATTAGCTTGTGAACTTAACCAAAACAAATATTTCTACTTCGAATAGTGTTGAAATAACTGAACATAAACACAACTTAAATAAATTTAAAAATGAAATAATTAATAGTAGCTAAATCTTAATAATAGTAAGTTCCCACGAACGTTTTTATTACTCACTGATGTTTTTAACCGTAATGAGGTATTTCATCGTAGTAGCTGTGGTAATCACATTCTAAACTTTGTTTTAATGATTGTAAATGATCAAATTTAGTTTTTTTAATTTTGAGTCTCTCTTTATGCAATTGAGGAATGTTTTCAAGCGGCTGAGGGCGCACATTTTTGTTTTTTCGTCCTGGTAATTCCGACCACTCGTCTGTGAATCTTAATTTATAATTAATGGTGCCATCAGGTTTATATTGTAGGGCTCGAATGTTTGTTACCTCTGGATCACCTGTGCCTTTTCCGGGCCTAATCGAATTGTAAAATTGTACAATTTCAAAGTTCTTGAAGTATGTATGTTCCAAGTACTGAACTGTGTAAGGTTGTAGCTTGTTTCGTGCTTCTTTACAAACCTCTATGTAATCTGCAGGAATGTTGATTCTTCTACCTCTTAGTCGGCGTTCAATCGTCGAATGCATGGAATCAGCCTCCATTTGCGTGTGTCCTTTCTCTAAAAATTTCTGTTCGATTATAATATTATTTAAAACAGCCACATTTAAAAGTGTATTGGCTAACACGGAGTTCCTATTTTGATAGGTGCAGCCGTCACTGTAGAAAATTATTTTACTGTCTATGTTATCTAATGGTGATAAGGAAATAATGAAATTGGAAATTATTGAAGAAAATTCTTGGGCAGTAAGGCCCCCCTCCGTCTCGTTCCATAAATAGCAATAACCGGCTTTAGTTTGCAAATTGTACACACAAAAATTATGTACCGTCAATTTAGTTTTAAAATAAAGACTCGATACGTTGGAAAATGAGCAAAGTAAAACCGACTGGAGATCCATGGTGAAAACGTATTTTTCAGTATTCTTGTCTTGCTCTTTTTCCATTCTGGCTTCTTTTTTCATTTCCTGATGACGGAGATATTGTTCTTCAGTTATATTTTTAGTTTGGTATGCAACGCAAACATCACATTTGTCTTTTTTAGGCCGAAAGAGACTTAAATTCAGCTTTTCAAATTGAACTGAAAATGTAGCAATTGACAAAGGTTTCATGTTGTTTTGGGTTTTACTCCATTCGTTTGCGTAGAAGTTGTATAACTGCTTTTTTGATTTCCAGTTTGGCTCTAAATAGAGTTTTTTTGAAGATGATCTGCAGTAATGGGACTCCATTTTTGCTAAACTGGCGAAAACGTTATTTAATGACTCTAACCTAAGGACGAATGGTTTCTGTCTTGCTTTGTTACACCTGGGCTCTTCTACGTCTTCCATTTTGTCGATATCCGAATCATTATAGTTAGGGGTGATCACTTTCTTCATGTCTTTGGTCTTCGTCCACTCCAAAACGGACCACTCACCTATTCCAAATGTATTGATGAACACTTTCTTACGCACTCTAATACGCTTGTCTTCCTTCCGCATATAATAATAATAATAATAATAATAATAAAGGTCTTTATTTCTCAAGAAACGAAAAATAAGTGAAATATACACTATAAAAAAATTAAAAAAATAAGTGAAATATAAAATATAAAAAAAAAAGTATAAAAACATAAAATATGTTGTCTGAGAAATCACAAGGCGCTATTCAGACAAAGTCTGCTCTTCCATAGAAACCTTGACATACAATACAAATGTAAACAAACATTTTACCTAAACCTAATGAAAAATTATTAAAAATTAAAATTAGTTCTGTGATGACCTCTCGTTTAATAATTTGAAAATATTAGAACATAATAACAGTAATATTTATAATAATATAAAAAGTATTTGCAAGTTTAGATTAAATTAACTAATTAATTATGGGTCTGTTGACGCATTAATATTTTTCTGTATTGTTTTTTAAAGCTAGCCAATGATAATGACTTTATCTCTGAAGAGAAAGAATTATATAATTTTGATATTTGGTAACTAAAGCTTCGTTCAAAAAGCGCAGTCTTGTGAAGAGGTGGTGTAATGATCCCTTTAAAACGAACATTTAAGTTGTGAACATCTTCTCTAAATGTGATTTTACGGAATAAATATGATGGTTTTTTGTCAGTTATAATTTTGTGAAAAAATGCAGCACTTTGCAATTTCCTCCTGTTAGCCATCTTGAGCCAGCCCAATTCAACCAATTTATGTGAGACATGATCGAACTTTCCGATACCAAATATAAGCCTCAAACAAGAGTTTTGTATTTTTTGAATTTTCTGTGCGGTATCATACGTGAGGGATGGATCATAGATTTGACAGCCAAATACAAAGTGAGAGAGAACTAAAGTTTCACATAGTAAGGTTTTAATATGTATTGTTAGGTATTGTCTATGAGGATATATTAGCCTTAGATTAGAATATGCTTTTTTTATACTATCAGATACATGTGATTGAAATCTTAGGCTACTATCAAGGATTACGCCAAGATTGCGGGCTTCCCTAACAACTGGGATGGTAGCACCATCAACAGTTAAATTTACATTTCCCTCCAGATGTGCCAAATTATTACGATTTCCAAAGAGCAACAACATTGATTTTTTAGGATTAAGTTTAAGACAGTGTTTCTTGGATACATCAGAAATGTTCGCCAAGTCCTGATTTATACTCATCACTGCACGCAGGCGATCCTCAACGAGAAAAGAATAATACAATTGAGTATCATCGGCGTACATATGAATATTACAAGTATGAATCTGCTTATAAAAGGTGGACGTGTATATAACGTATAAAAGCGGACCTAAAATTGAGCCCTGCGGTACTCCTTGCATTATTTCTTTAGAACCGGAACAGCCATTAGGCAATCTCACGGCCTGACTTCTATTGCTTAAATAACTGGCTAAAAGAGAAACAGAATCATTAGAAAGACCAATATAATTGAATATGGCACAAAGGAGTTTGTGATTTATTGTATCAAAAGCTTTACTGTAATCTAGTAAGACTAACATAGACACCTTGCCTTGGTCAGTAGCTGTGATAATATCGTCAATGACATTAGTTAGAGCAGTTGTGCAACTATATCCCGATCGAAAACCTGATTGGTGTGGTGGCAAAATATTATTTTGTTCTAAATAATCCCTTAACTGAGAATCAATGACCTTTTCTAATATTTTAGAAAAACATGGAAGAATACTAATCGGCCGTAAGTCTTTGTAGTCCATAGGATTGGCTATTTTCGGTATAGGAACTACTAAAGCTCTTTTCCAGTCACTTGGAAAGCTGTTGGTTATCAAGCAAGAATTAACAATATGGGTAATATAAGGTATAATTAAGGGACAACAGAGCTTGATAATATGTGAATTAATTCCATCAGCACCAGTGCTATTACTCTTGAGTTTTTTAATAATAGAAGAGATCAAAGGTGTGTCGACAAGTGAAAAATTAAATAATGGCAGATTCTCGTATACCTTATTGTTCATATAAAAGTTCTTCAGATCATCAATATTATCGTTAGTAGTTGGAACTGCATTGAGAAAATGGTGATTGATATCATCTGCATTAAGAAGTTCATTGGGAAGGGCGTTGTTCTTTCTACATGTTACATTTAAGGATTTCAACTCTTTCCACATTGTTTTTGAATTCTGGTTGCGCAGAGTAAATTCAAAATATGCTTTCTTTTCATTATTTAAGGCACGTGTTGTGAAATTACGCAGTGATTTGTAGTATTCCCAGTGAACTGGATTTCTGGTTCTGTTGAATCTTTGCTTGGCCTTATCACGTAGTGACATTAATAATTTAATATTATCTGTAACCCATGGTGACTTGCGCTTAGTAATTTTAACTGTTCTAATGGGAGCATGTGCATTTACAACAGAAAGTATGTTAAATATTAAAAATTTGATTTTTTCGTCTACATCAGCCATTTCATAAATTAGATGTAAAGGGATCTGACTCAGATCACTACGGAACAGGTCATAGTCAAAGTTTTTAAAGCATCTATAGGTTTTAAAAATTGGCTCAATTTTAGGCCTAGTAACTGATAACGTACAGTAAATTAGATCATGGTCAGAAAGGTGTTTCTTATCAACTCCAGAGCAAGTAATAATATCAGAATCCAAAATTAAAATATGATCAAGAAGTGAAGTAAAACGCGTAGGTTCCTTAATAAGTTGCTTGATGCTCAAAGTTTCTATCATTGTATTAAAATAAAGAGTATCGGCATTAGAGTTATCAAGCAAATCAATATTAAGGTCCCCAAGACAAACTAATTTTTCAGTAATTGCAGTACATAGCGCAAGCGACTGTTCCAATTCCTCACAAAGTAATTTATAATTAAAAATGGGAGGCCTATAAACAACACCCACCACCAATGTAGTATTATTTGATTTAAACTCTATCCAAAGTTGCTCAATGGTGTTGCTTGTTGGAATTATCTTGTAATGAAAAGACTTTCGAAGGAATATACATACACCACCTCCTCTCAGGCCACGGTCCTTCCGCACGAGTTGGTAATCCTCAATTTGGAGCATTACATTAGTTATTTCCTGTGTCAACCAAGTTTCACTAACAGCAAAAATGTCATAGTTTGAGTCAATAATAAGATCTTTGATCTCATTGAATTTTGGTAATAGAGATCTGATATTAATGTGAGCTATCTTTATTAAATGAGAGTTCATACTATCAGAAAGGCTACCCTGAAAAAAAAAGTAACAAAAAAGTAAACAGTCACATAAATATACATAATGCCCATAATTGTACTACATATTTGTTAAAAATTGGTTCATTGATTAGAAACAAAATTAGAAAAGGGCACAAATTAACAACACATGATAGAGCACTTAACTTAAATAATGAAAATAAATAGCGATAACTTGCAAACTTTAAAGTAAAATTCTATTTATTTGTCGATACAGACCGTATACCTCGCAATTCAGCACGTGTGATTATAGAAATTTATCACTTTTATGCAGCACCACTTAAATGGATTTAAATATTTGTAAGTCCACAGATGACAGAATTTTGTAAATCTTCGCGTTATGTTTAGCTATTATTTTACCATCGGTAGACCATACATTGCGTGGACCTACCAGGGAAGCTGTCTCTTTCAATAGCTGGGCGCGTTTTTTCGTCAAATCTTCTTTGATCACGAACTTTGAATTTTTTAATTTCTTTTTGTTGTTAAAAATTATATTACGGGTTCTTCGGCTGATAAATTTAACTATGATGGGTTTACAAAACGATTCCTTTCCAGGTAGTCGGTGGCAAATATCAATATCGTTTATAGAGATTTCCAATCCCATTTTATTATTAAAAATGTCTAAAACCACCTGATCTATATTTTCATTCTTGTTATCAGGAACTCCAAACACACGAAGATTGTTCCTTCTGGAGTACTGTTCGATTCTGTCGAATGAATCACTGCTTACACTATCAACCTGGGCCAGTTTTTGTTCTAAATTAGTCACCTTGGTTTCGAGTTCTTTGATAATGCCCCTAAACTGATCTTCTATAGCAACTTTGAAGGCTTGAGTAAATTTTTTAATAAGCAGGTCAGAATTAACTAATCTATCCACAATTCTATTAACCATGCTATCCTCTTTTTCAGTCTCAGTAGCATTGCTACGAGTATTTTTCCTGTTCTGTTCAGAACCCATTAGTACAACCGCTGAGCATACTTCTGTATGTCATTGATTTACCAGAGATTCACCCATTTGGACATTGTTGGTAACCGTGTAGTGATTGAAAAAAAATTGGGTGTTGGTCTGTGCGAGTGGCCATTTTGGAGAATAGACGCCATCTTTGATGCTTATTGAAAAGGCACTGCATAAGCATGTGAGGTGTCATTTTACATGTTTTTTAGGGTGCTGAACGTCAAAGTAATATGACTAACATTTGTTAATCAACATTTGTTTCCATGGCCAACCATACTAATAATTCTGAAATTAATCCGTAAAAACAGCCGTGTCTCTTTAGTTTTTCAAAATAACTATGTCATATGTTATATCATTAGAAAGGCCAGAAAAAGACCTTTTTTAAAAAGTCATAGCCAACTATGGTTTCCATTTAAAAACAAATATGTTTATGTCGTAACCCAAAAACAAAAGCTTACATAAAAAAATCGATTTAACTGTCTTTAAAAAATAATAATTATCTACAACTTTTTTCCTTCCACTTTTTTTTCCAAAATGAAAATAACGGAGTTATACGCATTTAAAGAAATTACAGAAAATTTGTTTTTTTGAAATATCTCGTTAGCCTTGGACTTTTTGAAGAAAACAAACAGTGCATTGAATTGGCCTCATAAAACTGCAAATCTTTCCCCATTTAACCGTCTTTCTATCTGCCCTAGTTTCTGAGATCCCTATAGTGGACATCGAAAAAAAATCACCCTGTATGTTAGTCATGTGATATACTTAAACTAGTGATGTCATTGACTTATTCATTTTATGTTTCATCGTGTTTTATAAAGCAATGTAAATCTGTTTAGTATAGAAATAAAAGATGTTGATTCGTATATGTCTTACTAAATAATGATTAGTAACCACTTTTCAGTATTTATAGTATCTTTTTGTGCAGCCGGACGCGAAGTGGTCATTTCGCGTACGCAATACAGGACGCGAAATCCGATTTCGCGGCCTTACCCTTAGTAACGGCCGCGAAATATTTTAACGGCCGTTACCCTTAGTAACGGCCGCGAAATACAATTTCGCGGCCGTTACTAAGGGTAACGGCCGTTAAAATATTTCGCGGCCGTTACTAAGGGTAAGGCCGCGAAATATGAATATGTCAGTTGTATGTATTTTTTACGGCTGCACAAAAAATGTTGTGTATACTTCGGCCGCGAAGTTCTTTAGCGCCCTCGAGATTGTCTTGCCTCGGCCGCAAGCGGCCTCGGCGACAATTTTTCTCTCGGTACGCTAAAATGGAATTTCGCGGCCTTAGCATACAAATAACTATTAACGTGTTCAGCACCCTAAAAAACATGTAAAATAACATCTCACATGCCTATACAGTGCCTTTTCAATAAGCATCAAAGATGGCGTCTATTCTCCAAAATGGCCACTCGCACAGACCAACACCCAATCTTTTTTCAATCACTACACGGTTACGAACAATGTCCAAGTGGGTGAATCTCTGGTAAATGAATGACATACAGAAGTATTCTCAGCAAATGGACTACATGATGTGAACTTTATTAAGGTAAATATAAAACGTGGCACTAGAACGAGCGCGTCTACTCGGCACGACGGTACATCACAGAATGACGACGGTACATCACAGAATATAATAATTAAAAGTATAGTTTCGCCTAGACTTATTTTCTTCCTTTCTGTCCCTGGCCCTTGCTATTGGTTTTCGTTCAACCAATAAATCAATATAAGTTTTCTTTTCCTTCCAGGACATTTCCCAAAAATTTTCAAACAAATGTGTTCTATCCTCGTCTGTAAATAACACACAATTGATTTTGGTGTTCTTACGACAGCTACATCTAGCCTTTAGAACTCTTCGGTTTTTTTTTACATCATATCTCAATGTATTATTAATTTTCCTCCTGCCAAAATAAGGTAATTCCCTCTCTCTCTTTGCTTGCGACTTCTTGGAATTCCATCTATCTTCTCTTACTTCATATCGGTTATGACGTTTTCTCTTGCCTTTCCTCGTTTCGTATTTATTATTGTATTGTATTCTTCGGTATCTGTTTTATTATTTGAATCGCTATACGGCACAATAGGTTTCGAAATCTTAAGACCGTCTTTTTTATTTGCTTCATTTGTACGAGTATTAACTGGCGTATTTGATGCCGCTCCTTCTAAATCGAATTCATTCTCATTCTCATCCGAATCATCCTCATTCTCATCCGAATCATCCTCATATTGTATTGAGTTCCAATTGGGTGCAAAATCTATATCACTTCCATTGTCACTCACATCACTATTACTAGGGGTATTACGTGAAGAGTGTGCTGTAGGTGTTTGCACGTTTGAAACCTTTCCATAGGCAGCCATATTATCTAGTGGGATCACTATGTAATCCTTATCAGATTCTTGTACATTAATTGTGTATACATTTTCATGATAAAGATCAGTCTGCTGAAGAATAGTTGATTGCGTCTCATTTAGAATAATAGTTAACATTATTCGAAGAGATTGTAGGTTCCATAGGAGAGTCATTGTTTGTGTGATTATGGTTAGAAATCAATTCTAAATTAGTAAAGTCGTTAATCTCTTCTTCTATATTCGCAATATAAGGTTATTCAAAAGTAAGTTACATTTTAAAATAGGTATAACATTTGTAAGAATTAACATATATACAAAATAATAATACATTTGTATTTATCGAACAATGGGATTTGTTCATTAATCACATTTATTCGTTTTGGTTATCATACGATAATAATAATAATAATCATGGTAATAGGTTTTGTTTATAATCAAAGTAAATTTACTTATTAAATTTTTACATCGCTATCGTTGACTGTGTTTTAAAATGGTTTTGACTTTACAAAATCGAACTAGTCTCGTAAGCCAGGCAAATCTTAGTTTTTGAGTGAAGTGTTTCCGAACATTTATTTTTAAGCGGTAATCGATAGCTCTTTTAGTATAGAATGGAAATTCAAAAGTCCCAAAAAATCGCATGTGAGCTAAAGTCGCCGATTTTGAAAAACATGGCCGTCAGCGCCTTTTCTTTAAACGATTATATCTCAGTTATTACAGGTCCGATTTACAATTTCGTTTTTGCAATTTATTCGTCATATTGAGTACAATAAAAAGTTTTATTAGGTCAATAACGAAAAAATCAAAAATAACGGAGGAAAAAATAAAAACTAATTTTCATCGATTTCTTGTATAAGTTGTAGTTGCAATAAACAAAAACTAATAAAAATGCAAAATATCACAAAAATTGAAGATCATAAAATCAGTTAAATATATATTGATACAATTGGTGTAAAACAAGTTATTGAAATTTACACATCTAAATTTTCTTCTTCAATAACACACGCATATTTACAGTCAATCCCATGACAGTTTTGACACATGGCGCTGCAGCTGCAGTGTCCGATTTCCGAGCACACACATTTTTTTTTGGCATCCGTTTCTGCATTTACAATAAATAATAATAATAATAATAATAAATGGTCTTTATTTTCCAACATGTAGAGATAAACAGTTACATAATATGATAATCACAGCAGGATTTAAACAAATACAGTTGGAAAAATGCCGAAGATCAGATGGCCTATCCATAGGGGATAGGCCCCTGTTTTTCATCTTAAGCATTGTGTTACAGCATAATGCACCGACACTAAAACAAACAAAAAAAATAAAAAAACAGAAAGAGAAAAAGTAGTCTGGATAAGTAGTCTGGATAAGTATCTCTAGATCAGCAGCACAGTTTATAGATTTAAAAGGTATCTTTTGTATTTATATTTGAAGGCGGGGAGTGGTTTATTTCTTATTTCCTGGGTTATTGAGTTATAGAGTTTTGTAATTTGGTATGAGAATGATCGTTTAAATGTGTCGGTTCGATGAGAAGGTGGAGTGAGTGTGCCTTTGAAACGGATATTTACATTATGTATGTCTGTCCGGTAAGTTATTTTTTTACTTAGATATTTTGGAGCTTTATAAGTAAGAATTTTATGAAATAAACAAGCTGAGTGTAGTAGACGTCTCCTAGACATATTCAGCCAGCTGATCTCAGACAGTTTGTGCGAGATATGACAACCCCGTTTTATTCCGAATATTAATCTCAAGCAAGAGTTTTGGGCGACTTGAATTCTGCGTGCATCTTCCGCATCAATACATGGGCCGTAGACACAGTCAGCAAAATTAAATTTAGATAATACTAAAGATTCACAGAGCATTGTCTTAACTTTTCGGTTAAGAAAGTGTCTATTACTATAAATTGTTTTTAGGTTCATGTATGCTAGCCGGATACAGTTATTGATATGTGGTTTAAATTTTAAGGTAGTGTCAACAGTTAGCCCTAAATTTTTGGCTTTTTCAACAAGAGGTACGTTATAACCAGCTACGTTTATATGTATTATGTTTGCAAGCTGAGGTCTAATTTTAGGCTGTCCGAATAACAAAATAGAGGTTTTAGATGCATTAATATTTAAAGAATGTAGTTTACATTTTTCAATCAGCACATTAATATCTTTGTCGATTTTGTTTACTGCTTCTACATAGTTGCATGGGTAAAACGAGAGATATAGTTGTGTATCGTCGGCATAACAATGCATATTACAACTGACTACGAATTTCTGAAAATGACTAGTGTATATCGTGTACAACAGTGGACTTAGTATTGACCCCTGCGGAACACCCGATGACACACCGATGGGGAGAGACATTTTATCATCAATTTTTACTCTTTGAGTCCTTCCTGTGAGATAACAGCGAAAGAAGTCAATAACTTTATTGCTTAATCCAATTGATTGCAATATCGTTATTAGTATTTTATGATTTATAGTATCAAATGCTTTTGTAAAATCAAGAAGAACAAGTATTGTGGCTTTTTTATGGTCTATCCCCCTCAGTATGTCATCAGTTATGTTCAGCAGAGCTGTTTCACAACTGTGTAATGGACGGAATCCCGATTGCGTTTCAGGCAGTATATTATTCCTTGTAACATGCTCTCGAAGTTGCGACTCTACCACTCTTTCCAGCACCTTTGACAATGTGGGCAAGATACTTATAGGCCTCAGGTCCTTGAATTCAGAGGGACTAGAGTTTTTTGGGATAGGTAAGATAATTGCTTGTTTCCAACCTTCCGGGAAAGTACCGTTTTCTAAACAAAAGTTTATAATATGAGTTACGTGAGGCAGAATACAAGGACAACATATTAACAGTAGTTTAATATTGAGTTTATCGTATCCCTGAGCTTTAGTTTTAATTCCGTATAAAATCTTTTGCACGTCGAATGAAGAGATAGCTTTGAAATTAAGGGTCTCTATATCTGGGTTGTTAATATTTCTATAATAGTTTATAGTATTTTGATCTGTCGGCGTTTGAGTGATGCTGTTTACATAGTAATCGTTAAGACTGTCAACATTATTTTTTAGATAATCAGGAATAGGGTATTTTGGTTTTCTAATATTTAGCAGCTCCAGATCTCTCCATATTTTATTTATCCCATGTGTCCTAAGTTGGTGTTCAAAATATGCTCTTTTTTCGTTTCTACATGCAAGGGTTGTATAATTTCTAAGTTGTTTGTAGTAGTTGTAGTGTGCCATATTTTTTGTACGTTGCCACCTATTGCGGGCTTTATTCTTAAGCGAGATAAGTAAACGTAGATTATGAGACAGCCATGGTGAGAATTTCTTTGTTATTTTAATAGTTTTCAGGGGTGCATGGGTATTTATAAGATTTAACAGTTTTTCGTTCAGAAAGTCTAACTTGTCATTAATATTATTCATACTGTACATTATTTCAAAGTCAATTGAGGTGAGGTCAGTATAAAACAGATCTTGTTCAAAATATCTAAAATCTCTTATTGTTTTAAAAATACTATTACTCGGGGTATTACGTGAAGAGTGTGCTGTAGGTGTTTGCACGTTTGAAACCTTTCCATAGGCAGCCATATTATCTAGTGGGATCACTATGTAATCCTTATCAGATTCTTGTACATTAATTGTGTATACATTTTCATGATAAAGATCAGTCTGCTGAAGAATAGTTGATTGCGTCTCATTTATAATAAAGCCTGTACCGAAAAGTTTTGTGACATAAACATTTACAGCTTGTTATGAAAATAATGACAGATTTAATATTAAAAACATTTATTAGAACTTTTAAAGACATTAGTAGTATAAAAGTAAATCAAATTCAAATTTTTAACTCCTGTCGGCTGAACTCTCTAACTTTTCTTTTAATCCTTCCCATCAAATTTTGCGCAACTTCCTTAGATACCGTTTTACTATATTTATTATATTTTCGTTGGAAGTCTTTTACATTTGCAGCTGTTACTGCCTTTTTCGTAACCTCTAATTGATTATTGCCTAATAGTTTTCTATTGGTCGAAGTTCAGGGCAGTTAGGTGGATTCACTTCCTTTGAAATATAGGTTTCGTCATCCACCAAAATGCATGTGTTTTTGAGGCTGCACAGCATCACAGCAACTGGCTCGCCGAATTGCCCTATTAAATTGTTCTCTTGCCTTCTTTGCAATCTTAGTCTTTTTATAGGTCTTAAAGAAATTTCTTATCTTCATTCTTTGTACCATTGAAGCTGTTGTTCCATTTCGTTTTGCCAAATCACGCACAGAAATTGTTGGATTTTTTGCCAATCCCTTAACAAGCTTTCTTTCTAGTCCTTCATCAAAAGGTCCTCTTGGTCGTCCACTCCTTGGCTTGTCAGTAATTGTTTGGTCTTCTACGAATCTTTTAATTACATTTTTTTACCGTATTTCTATTTGATTTAAGAATTCTCGCAATGTTTGCATAAGAGAAACACTTATTTTCACTCCAAATACGCAAAATATTTTTCCTTAACTTTTCTCTTTCTGTAGACATTACTTACAATTCCAGTAACAGGTAAACTGGAATTATTTACTTGACACATAATATAATAAGGCATTTGTCACATCAATTGTTTTCGTGTGTGATTCATGGGTGACCCGATTTATGCCATTTGTTTATGTCACAAAACTTTTCGGTACAGGCTTTAATAACATTATTCGAAGAGGTTGTAGTTTCCATAGGAGAGTCATTATTTGTTTGATTATGGTTAGAAATGTATTCTAAATTAGTAAAGTCGTCGATCTCCTCTTCTATAGGGGCGACTGCAGCGCTTTTAATATTTAATTCACAATAAGTTAGTTCATGATCAGACAGATGGTCAAGAGAAATTACATTTACATTTTTTACAATGCTCTCATTATCAGAAGTTATTATGAGATCAATGAGTGTTGCAGAGTTTAGAGTGAGACGTGTAGGGGAGTGCACAATTTGGGTTAGGTTAAACGCTTCGAGCATAGAGTTAAGTTTTTGAAAACCAGGCGAATCAGTATTCAGCATGTCGATGTTAAGATCTCCAAGGCAGAATACATCATCGTACTGCGGCAGTAAATTAGACAGTTGTAGTTCTAATGCAGTTAACCATTCATTGCATGGTGAGTTTGGTTGCCTATATACAACTCCCACCGCAAGGGATCGCTTATTTACTTTAATTTTCACCCATAGTTGCTCAATATTAGTATCACTATTAATAATAGAAAAGGAGAACGAGTCTTTAATGTACATACCCACTCCACCTCCTCTACCTCTTATACGGTCCCTTCTTACCAACTTATATCCATCTACAGTAATTAAATTATCTGTAATGTTAGGGGTAATCCAGGTTTCGGTTAGGCATAATACAGAATAGTTAGTTAACAGGACATGTTGTTTTAATTCATTGAGTTTAGGTAAAAGTGATCTTATGTTGAACTGAGCCAGAGTTACCATTCCATTCATGTTATCTACAATAAATTACACTAATTAAGAAAAATACTTAACTAAATTAAAAAGAAAAATAGGAAAAGATATTTAAATTATATTTCTAATTTGAGTTTGAAAATAGACTGTGTTTGTTGTCGGTAGCCGTACGACTACGCCGCGAACATATACCTCTTTCGTTACATATTAACTGTTAGGAAATTTACAATATATTTTTTAAATCCTCTTTCGACTTCACACTGTACTTTTTTCCGTTTCTTGTCACATAAATAATGCCATCACGAGTCCAGACCGTTTTGTATCCAAATATTTTAATCGTTTCGTGCCATATTTCTAATCGCGTACGGGTCAGGTCCTCTTTAATGACAATTCCTGTGCCTTTAAGCAGTTTTCGGTTTTGTAGAACTTTTTGACGTTCACGATACCTGGTAAACTTGACAATGATGGGTCGAGGCTTTTTGTGTGGATTAAGTTCCTGATTTCGTTGCCCCGTGCGGTGCGTCCTGTCTAAGGAATTCACGGTCATGTCAACTTTAAGGTGTTGGTTTATTAAATTTACAATTAATTCATCGGTGTTTTCTTCCTCATTCTCGTTTATCCCGAACACCCGTATATTACTCCGCCGGGAATACTGCTCTTGCTCGTCCAGCTTATTCTGTAGTAGGGTATTAACCATTTTAACTTCTGTCAGTTCACCTTCGAGTTTTTTAACTTTTTCATCGTACTTCTCTAAGAGAGGTGTAATTGCTTTCACGACGCACGAGTTTATACTTTTTTCCATCAGTGATAAATAGGTTTGATCGGTTAGAAACGAGTTCCATGAGGTTTTAATCAGGTCCAGAATTTCATCTTTATCCGCCCTCGACAACATTTTGGTTCACTTAAACACACTTTTCCTTTTTTCTTTTTCTTTTTTATTCACCAGAACTAGTATCGGCCGATAAGTAATGTATTTACAAACAGTTTTAATTTATTTCTGCGGAGAGTCGTACATACGCGTCTACTCGCTTCGAATGCACATTTGATTATGATAAATGAGGATTAAAAGTTCTGAGGGTGCTGGAGACTGCTGCATAGTCACTGGAAACATTTCGTTGTTGCGTATCTTCCAACCAAATTCTTGTGGCGCAAAATTATTTCCCAACCAGACTTGAATATGATGATACACCCTAAAATTCTTATTATTTAAAAATCTTTCTCTGTTTCGGCATTAGAATGACTTCATTAAAGCACGCATTTTGATGCTTTAATGAGCTTCATTAATACATGATTTTTGGTGATATTTTGTTTTCAGGAATTGGTATGCTACATTGCATCTAAGCAACTAACAAAATAAATAAAGCTATGAATACTTTTTGATATTTTGATTTAGCAAAAACGTAAATGAAGGGGTTAGAAGTTCGATATTTAAAACTACTATTTACTTGGTGGCAAAACGAACCAAGTGATTTTCGATGTTTTAAAGTCAACCATCGAGATCGACTAGTGAACTGAAAAATGCGTGGAAACGCTTTAAATCGTACTTTGGTTAGGAAAATGAGTGAAAACTATATTGCTAAAGGTAGGACTTTATGTTATAGTATAAAAATTGTTTTATAATTTGATAAAATTTAAAAAAAAAACCGTTTCAAAGGTTATTGTTGGCATAACCTACAAATAAGTTTTTTATTATCACTTCTAGCTAAATGCAAATTCTAGAGATTCAGACCAATCCAAATTGTTCCCCATCCTGAGGTCAATCAAAACCAGGATAATAGTGAATCGTAAGTAGTTCCGACACTAAAATTCATGGTACGTTACATTTAATGTCAAAATATTTTTTAATTTAATAATCGGGGTGAAAGTTGGTTTAGCTTGGCTTAGATTGAATCGTTTTTATTGTTTATATTCCTAGTCTTCATTAGATTAAAAAAAACATTTAGAAGCTAAAAAATATCTTTTATTTTAGTTACCGTAAAACGGGGCAACTTCGTCAGTTTGGAAGTTCAATGTACGACAGTGTAAATATAACCTGCACACTATCCGTTGTTGTTGCATTTCACGTGTTTGTTCTTCGTAGGATTAGTACCTTTGAAAATAATGCTGAAAAGAAATAGAAAAGTGTTGGCAGGTAGCAGCTACCAGCGTTGTGACCTCCAGTTAGTTGAACACGCACTGCAAGATATTGGAAATGACCTCTCGGTGTCTGCTGCCAGTGAAAAATATGGACTCCCCGAACAACGCTTCAGGACAAGTGGCATGGTAGACATACCAGTTGGCCACCCAAAAGCCCTAACGACCTTCGAGGAGGTGGAGGTCGTTGCTGCTATAAATCAACTTTCGGCTTGGTCTTATCCGTTAACAAAGTTTGAAATAAGACTGATTATCAAAGGTTATCTCGATAAACAGGGAGTTGCAATTACGATTTTTCGAGACAATTTTCCTGGAGACGACTTCACGACCAACATCAAGCGTTACCTATACTGTAGCCATTTGGTGCTTTAATATAACTTAAAAAAATAAAAACTGATGCCAAAATTTATATATTTTGTTTATACTATGTCGAAGTTGATTTTACAACAACTATTTTGCCAATTTTCTCAAAAAAAATCTTATGTGAGGGTATAAAACTTTTGCACGGTTAGAAAGAGAAAAAAAAGGACTATCTACTGCAATTGTCAAATATGCAAGTTCCTATTTAAAAAAAGGGCGATAACGTCACCGTAGAAAAATGACTGTCGCAAAAAAAATTCGATTCCTCTTAAAATATGCACCGTAATTTAAATCGCTATACCTGTCCGAGCGTTTTGCCAAAAAACAATTATTTCAGGAGATATTGAATTTGTTCCATACTTTTGTGCCACACTGTATATCAACAAACGTTGACCTCAATATATGTTGATTTAGAGCATCTCTAGTAGGCGGAAGGACAGACAAATCAAATGATTTTTCCAATGTCTGTTTGGCAATATTAATATTATATAGTCTAAACCTTTCTTCGTTTATGTCACGAGTGCCTTCTAATCCATACATTAACAACGTAAATTCATGTCCAACTGTTAATAACGTTTCTTTATCAGAATCGAAGTTATTAAATAATACTAACAATTTATCGTGCACGGATTGGTGTTTTTTAAGACGTTTAATGCTGCTGATTTGCCTTTCTTATAAATATATGAGCTGGAATCACATCCACTAATGGCATGTATAAAGAGAAGATGGTTAATAAGAGGTAAACCCAAATCCACGAAAACATCAACTATATGGAAAATTACATTTTCGTCTCCGCGTCCCTTTTTGAAGAACAAGTGAACAAATGCCAAAACTATCAAGTCGGTGTCTTCTCCCACCAAAGCAATCGATAAATTTGATTCACTTTTCGCTCAATTTACAGCAGTACTCACAATTAGGTGGTCTGCATCTCCACTTGCTTCAAATGTTAAAATATTCCTTTCTTCAAGACTAATTTTCAGTAACTGAATAAGGTGATATTTGTTTTTCGGGTGAGATAAGAAATCTCCTTGCCCTACCGTTAAAACAGAAGACTTGTTAAAACCGACTTCAATAGGCATTTTCTTCTTGTTTCTTGGACGGTGTTCTTCATCTTTAGTGGGAGGGATATCATAATATCCATCAAAAACAACCCTAGTATTTACTCCAAAGTGTTTCAAAATATAGGAAATATACAAATCTGCAATTTCAAAGGTAGCTAGCTTGGGCCATATCACGCGATGTAAAAGCCACCCCCCATCGACTACATACAATATTTCCTTGGTCGGATAACTTTTGGGTTTCAACAGTTTTATTAAATTAGATTTATTGCCTTTTCTCAGTAAACCATTATTGAACAAGGACGGAGGTGAATGTGCTAATTCATAACAATAATAATATTTAAGATCCTGCTCAGTTTTCTTTAAACAAATGATCCTATTAAACAACTGGTGCGAGTCTAAAATCACAGTGTCGTCGCGCAATTTTACACTTTTTGTTACAAGTGGTTTCACTTTATTTTTAGTTTTATAGTGAATTTCCGAAATTTTTTTACCGTACATTGATTCAATTGACAATAAGCCTGCTTCCCTTGCCATTTGGCAATTTACATTTTCATTAGCTACAACTCCAGTTGATATATAAGAAAGTTGGCAAGAACTAAGGCTAAAAGGATTGTGATTTTCCAGCCATTGTAAGATTATTTTTAAATCTTTATTGTCTCGGTTAATTCGAGAGTCCCTAAGTTCGATATGTTGCTCTGACTGGCCAGACTGAACACCACAAAACGTCTCTAATGCATCACATACTTCAACAGTGTATGGCATAGTTATAGTCCATTTAGTTTGAGATAACCTAGGCCCTGTTTGTGTACGGGCGCTGTGCTCAATTTAGCTAGAGGTTGAACCTCATACTGGCGTATGAAATAATATTCCATCGGTACGTTCTTGGTACAACAGCTGCTACACCTTCTTGACTGGCGTCCGTTTGTAAGATAAATGTCTTTTCTGTATCTGGGCGTGAAAGTGTGAGGGGTTGTTGAATTTCTTCCTTGAGGCGTGCGAAAGCTTGTTGCGTGGCTGTGGTCCAATGCCATTTGCGTTTGGAACTTAATAAATCCGTTAATGGCGCCGCCAACGTAGCAAAGCGGGGAATGTACTCCCTCAACCAGTTGCAGAGACCTAAGAATTGTCTTAAGGTCTTCCGGTTGGTTGGTACGGGAGCCTTTTGGATCTGGAGGGCGTGCTGATTTTGTGGCTGGTTTCCATCCGTAGAAACGACGTGACCCAGTTATTCCAAAGTGCGTTTCCCAAATTGACACTTTTCCGGGGCGCAAATGAGTCCATGCTCTTGCAGTCGCTCAAAAACTCTTCGAAGGTGGTCGAGATGTTCGTCCCACGTTTCTGAATAAATGATGATATCATCCAGATACACCATACAGAAACGATGTAGGTATCCCACCAGGACTTCTTGAACCATCAAGCGTTGGAAGGTCATGGGGGCAGTTTTAAGACCGAAGGGCATTACTTTGAATTGATAAGCTGCGCCATCGGGTGTGGTGAAGGCGGTGTATTGGCGGGAATTAGGCGACAAGCTAATTTGCCAATACCCGGATTTTAGATCCAGAGAAGAGAATATGGTTGCCGTTCCAATGTCTTTGAGTGTCTCGTGAATAAGCGGGAGGACTGCAGGTTCGTCGACTGTGGCTTCGTTTAAGCGTCTGAAGTCCAGGCAGAAGCGTGGTTTGGAGTCCTTCTTTGTCACGATAACGATTGGAGAGTTGTAAGGTGAGTGGCTTGGTTCGATGTAGTCATGGGCCAGCAATTCGTCAACTTGCTCTGCGATGATGCGCTTTTTTTCTTCGGAATACCGGTGTAGTTTGGGCTGCGTATCGTTCGGTTTAACACGGATTTCGTGTTGTAGTGTACGTGTTGGTGGTGCAGTGGTCTTCCAGATTTCAGAGAATTCATTCAGGAGTGCGCGCGTGTGGGAATGATCTAGCTCAGAAGGGAAAGTCTTTCGTGATTTTCTCTTATCGAGGCAGTACGTGGATTCTCGCTTCTTGACTCCGAAGTGAATGCATTTTCTAGCAAAGTCAAAGGTAGCTTGCTGTTGTGTGAGCCACGGGTATCCCAGAATTAAGTCTTCACGAAGTGCTTCGGCTATAATACAATTTATGGTCTGCGACGTGTTGCCTATCTGGACAACAACTTGGGTTTCTCCCTGGAGGCGCATTGTAGCGTTTACTTCAGCCATCTTCGCCGTATGATGTCCACATTGTTTTCTGTTTTTCAGTGGAACGTGACTAGCATTTATAAAATTATGTGTGGCAGCGGAGTCCACTAAGGCGGCGATTTCCTGGTCATGAAGTTTTACTACAATGTGTGGGAGATTGAAGTTGTCCGTGTTTATAGTGTTGCATTGGGAGCGGCCACTGGGCGCAGTTCGACCTCCTCGAGCCTGGGCCTCCTCCAGTTTTCCGGCTGTGGAGCTGGAGGTGCAGATGCAATTGGTTGCAGGAACTGGTGGCCGTACAGGAGCACCCGACCGTACTGAAGCTTGTTGATGAAGTTGTGGGCAGTCCCGATGGACATGTCGTCCAGGGCAGTATCGACACTTCGGCAATGAAGGAAGCTGATTCACTGGACCTGGGATTTCCCTTGGAGCAGTTTTCGTTTCTTTCGTTTGGGATATAGTGTGCTCTTCTAGGTCCCGTTCGATGCATGCGGCCTTGGTGACTAGTTCGTCGGGGGTGTTGGGCATGGACAACCGTAGATATGGCCTGATTGCGGGTTTTAGCAGTTCCACTAAAACAGGGATAAATGCGGCGGCCGATTCTGAAGGCTGTAGCCGTCGGAAAAGTTGCAATTTTCGTAGTAGGAAAATTTCAACATTTTCTTTGGGGGTTTGTTTGAGTCCATAAAGTTGGGCTGTTAAGCAAGCTCGAACTTCGGGTCCATCGAATTTCCTCAGAAATCGTTCCAAGAAGTCTGTCCATGATAAGGGCAGTGATGTGTATGGTTTCCACCATTGAGCAGCTTTCCCTTGCAGGCAGTCGGTGAGGATCTTCAGTAACTCCTTTTCTGTGCATCTGCTTTGCCTGTGGTAATTTTCGCAGGCATCTAGGAATTCCTTTGGATCTTCAGAATCTTCTCCCCTGAACGGAAGTGGTGTCTCGACTTTGCGAGGGGCTGCCGTGTGTGCCAAGAGGGCTTGAAACTGTTCGGTGGGAAGAGTCATTGTGGTTGGGCGCCACTGGGTTTGTTCCACTCCCAGAAGTGGGTTTGATGGTGTATCCAGGGTTGCAGATGAAGTTGCATTTGATGTTGCTTCATAAGATGCAGAATTTTCTTGCAGTGATACGACGTTAGCTCCTAAATCTTCTATGGTAGCCATCGATGGAGCCTCTTGTCTTTTTGTTTTTCTCGTTGTTGGCATTCTGGGTTCGTCCAACTGTCCAGTTGAAATCGGGCCCCACGTTCTGGGAGCCAATTGAGATAACCTAGGCCCTGTTTGTGTACGGGCGCTGTGCTCAATTTGGCTAGCTCAGTAATCAAAGACAAGAGGCTGAAAATAATTGTTTATTACAAAAGAATAAAAGCAATGTATGTACATAAATGAAAAAGGGTAAATAGATAAATGAGAAAATCAGGCGTCGCGGCCTCGTGGGCGGCAATGACATAGGCGACGGCGGCGGCGACGGCGAAGGTGGCGGGGCGTCGACGTTGGGAGACGGTGCGATGAGGGCGCACGGCGTCAGAAGGTGGCGACGGTGGTGGACATATACCAGCGTGCCAGCGGCGACAACGGCGTGGGCGGCGGCGACGACGAAGGCGGTGGCAACGGCGAAGGCGGCAGGTGGAGGTTCGTTTAGCAATGTCTGTCTAAATGGTTTTTGAATATTTTGTTTGTGAAGAGACGAGTTCTCATACTGCTCAATATGACTTGTAGATTAAAGATAACAATTACCTACACCACGAGTAAAAAAAAAGAAATGTTACAGATACTTACTATTTTGGAACATGCTTTGCAAAATACTTCTTCACCCAGCGCTTGAAAAACATCTTTATCTTTTATCCAGATTGAAATTTTGTCTTTCATAGATGTTCTCTGTTTAGGCATTGTACACGTAACAAATATAAATTTTGACTAATATGAATTTTTAACATTTGGATGCCTTGACTCACCTTGGTTCAAATTGAAGCACGCCTACAATGAGCATCAATCAGTTCCGTGCACTTGCTGTTTGTTCTTCCCTTTTTTTCTTTGAGAATTTCGGCCGATTATTGTCGAGCGAGTAAGCGTCTCTTTTATTGTGTTTCCCAATAACTCACACACGAAAAAAGCGTTTTTAATGAAAATGGCGGTTTCAGTAATAGCCATTCAATGCGATACGTTTTAATGTGACGTGCAATTATATTTATTTTTACCACGAAAACCCAAACAAAACTCCAAAATAAAATCAATAATTAATTAATGAGTTCAAGGCAACCCTCCGAAAGAAAATAATAAAAAATAAACGTTGTTGGTCCAACTAGTGGATTAATTAGGTACTAATCTCATAATATTAAAAGAAAAAATAACAGCAAACATAAAAACTAACTAATTAATAATCCAACATACCGCCCACCAAAATACGAGTATTTTACAATAAATTATTGAATTGGCAATGGACATAATTTTATTAAAGGACGTTTGTGGGTTAGCGCGAAAACACTTGTAACAATTGGATAGACATCGGTGAATTGCACGATATGCAGACAAAATCCAAAAATTTTGTTGTAATAAGTAGTGTAAGGTTTTACAACCAGGACAAAGATACCTTTGGTGGGTGTGTTCGATAATTAATGCCGTCAATCGATGCGATTGCGGAAGAAGTGTTTTTCTTCAAAGGACAATTGCGAGTTATATAAGCGACCACCCACCCTAAGAACTTCCTGGTTGCCCAAAAAAGGATTTAATTTTCGAAGTGGTTTTCAAACACACTTATTTTGCTTTCATTTAATGAATTAATGAAATGCTTGCCTTTGAACATATCTCACTAATGTGGAAAGGGCACTTTGTAAGTCAGTAGCCGTAAGGGCACCGAAAACGATATCACGCGGGTTTCTTAAATTACAAACTTTTGTCTAAAGAGGTGGGCCTTTCGAGCAAATTGTCCCATGTCTCTAAAAGTGGTTCCGCGTCGAATACATTAATATTTCTCTCCTCATTTGCAATAGCGTCCTGATAATCGGAGAAACTTATTTGTCCCATGGGCCACAATTCTGAAGAAAACTTGAGCCACAATGGTCCCGCCCACCATAAGGGGTGTTGGATCAGGTCTTGAGGTAAGAAACCTTTGGAAGCGCAATCCGCGGGATTATCTTCGGAACGTACGTGGCGCCAACACGAAGGTGAGACGCGTTCTTGGATGTGACTGACTCTGTTGGAAACAAAAGTTTTCCGTCTATGTGGTGATGCGCGTAGCCATGCCAGAACTATTGTAGAGTCGGTCCATGCAAAAATTTGCGATATTTGATCAACATAAATTGCGGTAACTGAGCTAATTAAGTTGGAAAGTAAATGCACCCCACACAATTCCAACTGCGGAAGCGAGCGTTTCTTTAAGGGTGCAACTTTAGTTTTTGCGGTTACTAGTTTAATTGAAATTTCTGACAGCATTATATTCGTGTAGTTAGGCTATGATACAAAAATGTATTTTATTCCCGCTCTTCTTCAAAAACTCCGTACGTGTGACACATCGTTGAAAAGAGAAAAAAGAGCTGAGTTTAGTTACGACAAAATTCAATATGAAAATCAAAAGTAGTTGTTCATAGAATAGAAACAAAACGTCATAAAAACATATTGTACCACCCGATTCTCCGTAAAAAAGTGCCTTCACATGTACAAGTCTCGAAACTAATAACTAACTTAATACTTTCCGAGATATTTTGGAAAACAGAAAACTCCAAATTTCGGTTTTTCCGAGATATCTCGAAAACCGTCAAAATTGGCTGTGATTTCTTAACGGATATGAAATGAGCATTAAAATGCCCAAAACTTTCCCTATTTAACCAACTTTGTAGCTTTTATAGTTTCCGAGATCCTAATGGTGGGGATTGAATTTGGGACACACTGTATACAACAGCTAACGATGCCTGACGAAGCAAAAGCTGAAGATGAGCCTATGCCCTGAACCTGAATTTTATGTGAATTTTTGATCCGCAGGCCTAAGCGATGGATCAAAGTAGAGGTTATAAAGCTACCTTCACTACCACTGTCGAGAATAGCTCTTATCGTGTGAGGTTGACCAACAACGTCGCGAATACCTACTAGTGCCGTAGATAACAGAACAATTTTGTTAGATGTGGAACTAACCAAGGCTGTGATCGCAGATGATGTTGCAATATTAGTTGATGTAGAAGATTCTGATTGAAATTAAACAGGTGTAACAGAAATATTGGGGGTTGCGGGCGTTTTAAAATGCAATAGCGTATGATGACTTTTGTTACATTTACGACAGTGCGAATTAGATTTGCAAGTGCGTACGTTGTGGAATGCACTAATGCAATTAACGAATAACCTTTTTAATTTCATTAAATCAAAGCGTTGTTGCGGTGATTTCCGTAACAATTCAGTGCACAAATAAATTAGATGAGATTTATTGCATATAATGCATTTATCATTAGCTATGTCATCTGATGTCACATGCAAGGTGTATTTAGACTCCTTTGAGGACCTCAAGTGGTTCGACGTAAATTGTGCGGGTTTAAGCGTGGCGTTGGCAACTGTATCTAGAACCCTATACTGACTTTCAAGGAAGGTTTCCAAATTCTTTAAAGCCGGGACTTCCTGCTTTGACTCGCGAATTTCCGACTCGAACAACCTGCGCGTATTGGAATCAAGTTTGTCCAATAAAAGATTAACCAATATGAAGTCTTCGAGTGAACTAGCAATCTTTAATGCACGTAATGCAGCTAAATTTTCTCTAAAGTTATCAAATAAATTGCGCAGTCCTTTTAGCGATTCTTCCTTTAATTGAGGTAGAAAATAAAGTTTATGCCAATAATAATAATAATAATAATAATAATAATAGCTTTTATTTTGTTAACCCAAATACATATACATTAAATAACAAAAATGACATATATTCCAAAATCTCAAGGTCCAGATTAGTATAACTGCTTTTCATCTGAACCTTGTACTTAGTAATTATATATATATATTGTTATGATCTTCCAATTAACTGAATGACATACAATTTTTAAAATTTCCGACTAGCTCATAATTTTTATCAAATTAGTTAAATTTTAAGAGATTCTCCCAACTCAGGTCGCCAAAGGGATCGCCTTTGATGAGTTTCAGAACTTCACCAAGTTGAAATTCATACACCTTTCAAAATTACGTAAAACTTTACAAACAAACAAAAAATAACAATAACAAATTCCAAAAAATCAACAAATTCACAGAAATACCTTTTATAATAATTGGGTTCACTTTAGCACTGTTCACTGCTTTAGACTTTGCAGTTGAATGACGACAAGTTCGTGAACAAACACTTGTAATTCTCTGAAGTTTATCTCCAATTCAATATGAATGCCGTTTCCAAATCAAATCCCCATCACACCTACTTCAAAATTCCATTTATTTTCAGTTTATATTTAATTTATTTCGACTGCTTGTCCAATCCAATCTCACTTAACTGATTATATTTAAACTTTATTTCAAGTTGAATATTTATTTTAAATTCAATAATTAGGACGAGTAACTTTTATTGCTTCTTGCCCTTGCAAAACACAATTTATTATCTCTATTCAACTATTTTATTTACATTAAAATTACCTTAGTTTCTAAATTTAAACACACTATGAATATTTTATATTACATATTTACAACTTAACTAACTAGATATTTTACCCTAACTATTTACAATACTAAATTTCGAACTTATAACTATTTACATTTTTATTAACAATAATTTTCCATAATTTTAAAAGGTGTCTATATCTCACTCTATTAAAATTCCAAAATCCCATCAAAACGATATCATCTCAAAACCCTACCTTGTTTTGTGAAATTTTGCTTTAAAACACATTTTCTTAATTTTTATTTCGTTAAGTTAACAACCCTATTTGTCATTTTAACATATTAACCCTTTCGGCCCTGACTTTTGTTTTTTAACTGTAAAATTTTTTATATGGTATTTTTTCATTTACTAGAGCCTTAGAATGCCATATATGTTTTTAAAAAACTTTTATCACCTTCCATAAGGAAACTATGAAGTGGTGGCATTTGCCACCACCAGGGGTATAATGATGCAAACAAACACATTAGTTTTTTCAACTCTTTTATTTAACAAATAGTAGATTTGACATGATATTTTTTAAAACAATTATTTTTCTTGTTTAGACATAGGAATACCTTACATTTTTCACACATAGCTCGAGACCTTCCTTTGCAACCTTCCAAATTACACCGTTGTTCATGTCCGTCTGTTGGGAGAGGCCAATGTGCGACTTCATCATATCGTATGTCTGCTACAGGAGTGGATTGTTTGAGTCTTTTTGCAGCTGAAGGAAGGATTTCTGGAGCAGGAGATCCTCTAGGTGTACTATCTCGTGAGCTATTGGGAGAGTTACTAGGTCGTCCTCTTTTTGGTGTGGGTCTTGCAACTTTGAAGAAAGCGAGAGTTTCGGCAATGCTGAATGTAAATTCTAACAAATCCATACTTTTGCCTTTAGAAGCATTTTCGTTATCTTTTCTATATTCAAGCCATGAGTTGCAGACAGCTGCATTGAAGTAGTGGAAGATCACTCTTAGGGTCCACTTTCTAGATTTGATAAATGTCCTGTATAAAGATACAAGAAAATCATGCTTATCGACTCCTCCCATACTCTTATTGTAGAGTCGAATGACTGCTGGGCGTTCCACATGTACATGCGTTTTTTGTTTTTTATCCCATCGTCTAACGTTATCTTTGGGGTCAACGCTTACAAAGTTCGATGCCATATTGACAACCTTGTTATCGAACCAGCGTACAACAGCTACCTTTCCATCATGAGTTACTTTAGAGTCTGATGAACCTCTTCCCAGATTTTTAAATTCTTTTTCTGACTTGAGTGTGCAGTTTTCCATACGATTAGTTCTTATGGTACCAGCCGCTAGTACTCCTTTTTTTAGCAATTCCTTTAGCAAATCAATTGAAGTAAAGTAATTGTCAAAGTATAATTTATACCCTTGATGTTCAGGTATTCTTTCAGCTAGGTAAAGTACCAGGTTTGTTGTAGCACCAAATTCTTCTTTAGAGTTTTCTGAAATTGTAGATGCTCCTTGATACACAATAGATCTGTATATGATCCCTGATTGACCACATAAAGTAAAAATCTTTACACCCCAGGGATTCGGCTTCCCTCGTATAAAAATTTTGATCGCCAAATGTCCCTTGAAAGGTATGATTGATTCATCGATGCAAATGTTTTCTTCGATTCGAAGTTCCTCGCATCGTTTGTCAAAGCTCTTGATAAGTGGTCGCACTTTCCACAGTTTGTCATATTCATCTTTATCGTTGTTTACGTCGGTAATATGCAAGTTATTTCGAATGGCTTCGAATCTATTTCTCGTTATACCGATGTCCTTTATTAGGGGGAACTGCGTCTTAGGTGTCCAATATAACCGTAGTCTAGGATAATTTATTATGCCCATTATCAGATGCAATGCCACAAGACGCCTAATTTCAGATTCATTAGTATTTATGGATTTTCCAGTCTTGAAAACAGAATAATAGTTCGTTTTCTCAGCAAGCTCGGAAAATATGTGTAATGGAAAATATCGACTGAAGTATTCAAATGGAGTATCTGTGCCTTCCTTGTCGTCATCTGAGGTCAATTGACCTTGAAATGCGGTATTTGGTGGCACAAAAGGTGCATTTTTCCAAACTGATTTTTGTTTTGTGCGCCTTCCCTTCTTATCTGCTGTGGTTCTAAAAAACATTTGAATTATATTTCAAAAATTCCAAATAACTAACTCCATATTACATACTTCTTGCACTTTTGATTTGATTTAGCTTTATTTGTAGGTCTTGAATGATCACTTGCTTCTATTTCACTATCGCTAATTTCATTTTCTACATTTTCTTCGTCTTCTTCCTCGTCGTCTGGAACCCAAACGTCGTCGTCGCCAATATCTCCAGAAATCGTTTCTGCCATATCGTCTTCTATGTCTGAGTTGTCAGCATTTAGGGCACTAGCGGCTTCTGTAAGCGCTTCCAACGGAATACGGGGTTGTGCAGTGCGGTAAAACCGAAAAGTAGGGATCTCATTGTCTCCTGCTGCATTATAAACACATCAGTACCCACAACAATTAACAATTATTGCAAAAAGATTTGTAGATATTAGGTGACATTCACACCTGTTGGTGGCATTTGCGTACAACATTTTATAACCCTTATCTAAATTTTAGGAATTGACAAAATTCTTGGAAAACCTCTGGAATCTGTACCCTATAGGTTCAACTAAACATATGATACGTGAAAATCTACACATAGTACAAATTATTGAAAATACAAATAAAAAATAAGACACCTACCTCCATTCATGGTTGCACAGGTTTTTGACATTTACAAAAGTCATCACAATAGCTCAATTTACCTTAGAGAACTGTAAATTTGTAGTCTGCAGAACTCTGGAAACCTTATTGCTGCCCTCTGATGGTCGGTAGCATAAATAATATAAGTTACAAAAAATTAGCGTCCTTCTGAAACTAGTCTTCGCAATTGCCACCGGTAGGGCCGAAAGGGTTAAAATAGGTTAAGTTAAATTTTGACTTTTCTTTATATCTGTCATTATTGACATTTAAGTCATTTTTGACTTTTTTTAAAAATTTGACGTTTGAAATTTAATTTTCAAATCGATATAACATTGATATATGAAAAATTAGAGGAATTTTTCATGTATTAATTTCAATTAATTATCAAACAAATTGCAGTTTTAAATTTTAAAATTTAACTAATCATTTAAATAAATTTCAATTAAAAATTTTCGTTTGAAGCAAGTAAATAATATTTAACAATAAACAATTAACAATTAACATTTTTACAAGTATACTAAATTATAACACATTTTAAAATTCTGGCTGACCTTTTAGTTCTTTTATACGCAATTTTGAATTAGTTTTAAAACTGTATTTATTGAATTCGTTTGAATTAAAATACCTATTTTTAAATTTTAAAAACCTATTTATCTTATTTGAATGCAAATTATCATTTTTCTTATATTCATTATTAATTGATTTTTGAAATTGATAATTCAATGAGTTTCTTTGTATTTTATTACCATTTTTCGTACGATTATTATTTAATTTATTCTTAACCATTTTAGCTTTATTTTGTTTTGAAAATCTCTTTTTAATCTGTTTAGTCAATTTCATTTCATATTTTAATTTTCCAGTTTTGATAAATAATTTAATATTTTGTTTAATTAAATTCTTCTTATTTATCTTTACATAATTCTTTGGAATACCATCTTTGATTATCCCTGAATTTTCTTTTTCACCATCCTTTATCAGTTTAACATTTTCATCGATTACCATTTCATCTTGCATATCAAAATATTCTTCTGTAATTTTAATTTCTTCTTGCACATCATTTATGTACATTTTATTTTTATTTAATTCAATAACTTCAGGTTTATTAACATTATTAATATCTTCCTGAACTTCTATTTCATCTTCCACGCCTTCATATTCTTTAATTACTTCTTCGTATTCTAAAATAACCTCTTCTTCCTCATGTTTAACATTTTTAAATATTCCTTTAATTTCTTTGCATAAATCTTGTTTATTTTTCACCAATTCTTTCTTTAATTCTTCAAATTGTTTATTATTTTGTTGAATTTCTTCTTTCAATTCTTTAAATTGTTTCTTACTTTCTTCTTTCAACTCTTCATATCGCTTCTTTGCCTCCTCATCTCTCTTCTTAGAATCTTCTTTAATTTCACCTAATTTTTCATCTAACTTATTATCCAATCCACTTAACTGTTTCTTGGAATCTTCTTTCATTTCATTGAACTGCTTCTCTAATCTTTCATCTCGTTTCTTGGTATCTTCATCTCGTTTCTTGTTATCTTCTTTAATATCTTCTTTCATTTCACCTAACTTTTCACCCATAGCTTCTTTAAACTGTTGCATCATCATTTGCATGAAATTCCCATCAAATTGAGCTGGATTTGTAATAATTTGAGAAGTTTGAACTTGTAATTGATCACCAACACTTCGAGGTTCCTCTTCTGACTGTTCACCCGCATTTTCATGCTCTTCTTCAACTTCAACTACCTCCATTTCATTTTCCTCCTCTTGTTGTTCCATTTCCTGTTCTTTGTCTTTCCTAGAACTTCTTAAATTTCTTCTGCCCTCACTCATATTATCAATTTCTAAACTTCGCTAAAATGTCTGTATATCGTTTTTAAATGAGTTTTATTATTTGATTGTATTTAAGCAAAATTTCACACAAACAAAGAATAATCAAGTTTGTCAATATTTTCTAATCTGTCAAATTTAATAAACTTCAAATTGACAATTACTAATAAACAATTCAAATATTTATAAAAATATCTACCACAAATGAATTCGTGATGATTTTCTTTCTCAATTTAAGTATTTAATATTTATTTTAATTCGTATTATCTCAAATATTAATTAAATTTTTATTCTCAAATGTAAATGACCCTACCAAACTTGAATAACTTCTATTCTCTGTTAAAATTTTATTTAACTAATGGTGACCCTACCAAACTTCTGTTAGCATTTACGTTGCAGCACCAAATTATTAATACAACAAGCAACCACGTTGGGCGTCATTTATTTGCTAACGACCAACGTTGAATTTGAATTATGTAATTTATTTACTAACGTCAAACTTGTAATGTTGACCCTACCAAATATGAACAAACACTGTTAAATTTTAAAGAAACACTTCGAAACCCCACGTTGCTGGCGCCATTTATTGTTATGCCCCACGTTGGGCGCCATTTATTGTTATGATCTTCCAATTAACTGAATGACATACAATTTTTAAAATTTCCGACTAGCTCATAATTTTTATCAAATTAGTTAAATTTTAAGAGATTCTCCTAACTCAGGTCGCCAAAGGGATCGCCTTTGATGAGTTTCAGAACTTCACCAAGTTGAAATTCATACACCTTTCAAAATTACGTAAAACTTTACAAACAAACAAAAATAACAATAACAAATTCCAAAAAATCAACAAATTCACAGAAATACCTTTTATAATAATTGGGTTCACTTTAGCACTGTTCACTGCTTTAGACTTGGCAGTTGAATGACGACAAGTTCGTGAACAAACACTTGTAATTCTCTGAAGTTTATCTCCAATTCAATATGAATGCCGTTTCCAAATCAAATCCCCATCACACCTACTTCAAAATTCCATTTATTTTCAGTTTATATTTAATTTATTTCGACTGCTTGTCCAATCCAATCTCACTTAACTGATTATATTTAAACTTTATTTCAAGTTGAATATTTATTTTAAATTCAATAATTAGGACGAGTAACTTTTATTGCTTCTTGCCCTTGCAAAACACAATTTATTATCTCTATTCAACTATTTTATTTACATTAAAATTACCTTAGTTTCTAAATTTAAACACACTATGAATATTTTATATTACATATTTACAACTTAACTAACTAGATATTTTACCCTAACTATTTACAATACTAAATTTCGAACTTATAACTATTTACATTTTTATTAACAATAATTTTCCATAATTTTAAAAGGTGTCTATATCTCACTCTATTAAAATTCCAAAATCCCATCAAAACGATATCATCACAATATACAGAGTGTCCGAAAAGTATGGAATATTCTATATATCTCGGTAAATATTTATTTTATTAAAAAATGTTTGAAATAAAAGTTGTCTAGTATTTAGTTCTTCATTACAGGAAGATATTTAGTTAGGGGTTTCTTAAAAAACAAAGGAGCAGCGAATATCACTACAATTTTTTTAAATGACAAGGTACCCCTATATTGTACTCATTTGATAGAGATTTTTTTTCTCTTTTCAATGATATAAAACTTTAATACTTTTACTAAACTAGTTTTTGAGAAAAAAGTGAAAAAGTGATGGTAGAGTGATGTTAAGTTTATTTTAATAGTCATTAATATAGACACCTATGATTGCTTTTAATTGTCGAAACAATTGATTGCGCCTTAGAACTGTCAAGTAGTACGCGCACTTGAAGTAAAAAGTTACTTATTTACATTTGTTAACATCCATTTGTGAGTGAAATACGCTTTTGAAGTAAACAGAAATGGCTCATTTATCCGAAAGGCAACGTACTGAAATTTTAATGATGCTGGGATATGAAGAAAGAAGGAGGACGCAGACAGAAGTTTGCAATTTTTTTAACAATTTGTACCCCGAATTTCACATTACGCAATCTACTGTAAGTAAAATTTGGCACAAATTTCAAGATACGGGCTCTGTTTTAAAGATTTACCAAAAACGGGCAGAGCTACAGCTTTAAATAATGAAGAAAGTGAAAATGTGATGTTGGCCGTCGTGGAAAATCCACATGTTTCCGTTAGACAAATTGTGCGAGATTGTAATACAAGAAAATCCACTGTACACAGCGTTCTAAAAAAGGAAAAGTGGCACCCATACAAAGTTTGTGTAGTTCAGGAGTTATCTGTAGACGACTTGGATCGCAGATTGGAATTTTGTGAAGAAATAACCCACCAACTTGAAGGCAATGCAAATTTTCACAAAAATATTCTGTTTACTGACGAGGCAATGTTTTGCTTAAACGGCACAGTTAATAAGCGAAACACACGGTACTGGTCTTCAACAAATCCTAACTGGCATCTAGACGGACACACCCAGTACCAGCAGAAAGTTAATGTGTGGGTAGGAATGATGGGAAACCAGATTTTCGGAGGGTAATTATTTAACGGCCGAGGTTTTTCTAAATTTTCTAAGATTTGAGGTAGTTCCTGCATTCGCTGTTTTATACCCAAAGGAAGACGATCCGGATATACCCCACGACGGAATATGGTTCCAGCAAGACGGGGCCCCTCCACATTTTGGGATTAATGTCCGCAAACCTTAATGATACCTTTCCAAATCGTTGGATAGGCAGAAGAGGTCCAGTAGCCATTCTACAGCTCGGTCGCCAGATTTAAGTCCGCTGGATTTCTTCCTTTGGGGCGACCTTAAAAATAAGGTTTACGTAAATAGGCCGGGAGACATTGAGGGTTTAAAAAATCGCATTCATACAGAGATGAGGGCCATCGAACCTGAATCTGTTTCAAATGCGATTGATGAATTTCAACGTAGAATTTATCACTGCCAGGCTGTGAACGGTGCTCAATTTGAACATTTATTGTAGTTTCCTTTTTTTGTTGTGTCCAGATTAATATTAACCTAAAATAAACTTGTTAGAGATATTTCAGATTAGTTCAGTTATTATGTTAACATTGTAGATTGCGTAATAAACTTAACATCACTCTACCATCACTTTTTTGCTTTTTTCTCAAAAACTAGTTCAGTAAAAGTATTAAAGTTTTATATCATTGAAAAGAGAAAAAAAATCTCTATCAAATGAGTACAATATAGGGGTACCTTGTCATTTAAAAAAATTGTAGTGATATTCGCTGCTCCTTTGTTTTTTAAGAAACCCCTAACTAAATATCTTCCTGTAATGAAGAACTAAATACTAGACAACTTTTATTTCAAACATTTTTTAATAAAATAAATATTTACCGAGATATATAGAATATTCCATACTTTTCGGACACCCTGTATATAAGTTTAATACAAAAGCAACAACTAAACATGAAACATAAACATATCCTGCTGTATAAATTAAGTTTTAATTTCTGCATGACTACAAACAGCTCCTGTCAACTCGCAAACGGTCATTTTAATTTTAAGCATTTAGAAGAAAGTTAAATAATGTTATTCGAAATCGTTTCAGAGGAAGGATTTTAAAAGATGGTAATAAATCATTATATACTTTACTGATATTGTATTTAAACGATCTTTCATATAAAGCGGTTCGATGTTGAGGTGGTGTGATTAAGCCTCTGAACCTTAAATTTAAGCTATGCACATCCGTCCTGAAGGTTATTTTGTTGTAGAGGTATGGTGGAGTTTTATGAAGTATTAACTTGTGATAAAAAGATGCTGTTTGTAATAAGCATCTATTTTTGATATTGAGCCACTTAGTTTCTTGTAATTTATGTGAAATGTGTTCATATTTGCGTATACCATAAATGTACCTCAAACACGAATTTTGCACTCTTTGCATTCTGTTTAAAGTATCAAAATCCAAACAAGAACTAAAAATTTCAGAGCAATAAGAAAACTGTGACAAAACCAGAGAATCACAGAGCATTCTCTTTTGTGCTTTATTTAAATAAAATCTATGTGGGTACAATAATTTTAAATTTATGTATGCTTTTTGTATACATTTGTTGATATGAACCCGGTATCTAAACGTATTATCTATTATTAATCCTAAATTTTTTATTTGCACTTTTACTGGAATTTCGCTATCATTAATACTTATATGTAGCAATTTTTGAATATCCGAAAAGTTATGTGATCTCCCAAACAAAATAGCACACGATTTCAGGGGATTTAATTTTAGTCCATGCTGTACAGATATGTTATAAAGTTCATTCAAATCATGCGTGACCCTAACTAAAGCAGACTCAAAATCCGACGGTTGAAATGAATACTAAAGCTGCGTGTCATCAGCGTACATGTGCATATTGCAAAATGTAACAGATTTGCTAAAATTAGATGTGTAAATGGTATACAACAAGGGTCCTAATATCGATCCCTGTGGCACACCCTTTTTGACGCCACGTGATGAAGAAATATGACCTTTAAGTCTGACACTTTGCGACCTATTACTAATATAATTATTAATTAACTCAACCGCGGTTGACGAGAATCCAATATAGTGCAAAATTAAAAGTAGTAAATCGTGGTTAATGGTGTCGAAAGCTTTACTATAGTCTAATAAAATCAGAACTGTTAACTTCCCATCATCTGTAGCCGTGAGTATGTCATCTGTTATATCTGTAATCGCTGTAACACAGCTATAAGATTCACGAAAACCCGATTGGCGTTCCGGTAATAAATTAAATGTATTTAAAAATTGTCTGATTTGTTTATTCATTATTTTTTCAATCACTTTGGAAAAAACAGGCAAAATACTAATCGGTCTAAGTTCTGAAAAGTCTTTAGGTTCGTTTACTTTCGGTAATGGGATAACCAACGCATATTTCCAACCATTCGGGTACGTACTGTATGTGAAACAAAAGTTAATAATATGAGTTAAAAACGGAAGAATGAAAGGACAGCAATACATAATCATTTTAATATTAAGGCCATCAACACCTACAGCATTACTTTTGATTTCATATAATATTTTGCCTACTTCTTCCTCAGCGGCAGTTTTAAAACAAAATTCTGGAATATTATTGGAACGAGTGTGATAAAATTTTTTGATTCCTTCACTAACAGGTAAGTCCGGTATACTATCTATAAAAAAATTGTTAATATTCTCAGAATTAGATAAATGATCCGGTATTTCTGTATTTTGAGGTTTTTGTAAATTTAATAACTGAAATTCTTTCCAAACTTGTTTCGATGTACATTGTTTAATTTTATACGCGAAGTATGCTTTTTTTTCGTTTAGTATACTGGTACTAGTAAAATTTCTGAGAGTTTTATAATATTCCCAGTGTGCAGGATTTTTTGATTTTGAATATTTACGCTTGGCATCATCCCTTAACTTCATCATTAATTTAATATTATCTGTTATCCACGGTGCAAATGTTTTTGTTATTTTAACGGTTTTCCATGGGGCATGTATATCGAATAAATTCACTAAGCTATTGTTAAGGATAGAAATTTTGGTATTAATATCATCAGTGTAATAAATTTCGGGTAAAGGTAATAAGTTTAGATCGTTTTTAAATTTGTTAAGATCAAAGTGTTTAAAATCACGGTATGTTTTTATTTTCGGCACCTGCTTGGGTAATTTCACAGCAACAGTACAGTAAACAAGATCGTGGTCAGATTCATTATTAACCTCAACACCAGATGACTCTACCAGAGTAGGGTCACTACACACGATAACATCTAGAAGAGATGCAGATTGCTCTGTGATTCTTGTAGGTTCAGAGATTAGTTGTTTTAAATTAAGACATTGAAGAAATTCATTAAAGTATAATACAGATACATCAAACCTTGATAACAAGTCAATATTTACATCACCCAAACAAAAAACCTTATCAGACATTGATGCGCATAGGGTAAACGAAATTTCCAACTCATCTACAAACACTTTATAGTTTTTAGAAGGAGGTCGATAGACTACGCCAAATACATAAGTAATTGATTTAATTTTGGTAGAAAACCACAGTTGTTCAATAATATTATTTGTATCTACCAGTTTATAATTTAAAGTTTGTTTTATAAAAACGGCTACACCGCCGCCACGACCTTCCCTGTCGTTCCGTATGATATTATAATTTTGAATTGATAAATCACAGTTATTTATATTACTCGAAAGCCAGGTTTCTGATAATGCTAGTATATCGTAATTATTAATAATGTTTCTAATATAATTAATTTTTGGCATCAACGACCTTATATTAATATGACCTATTTTTAAGTTATCACAAGAGCTGCATGGTCTCATACCTGCTATTTAATAGATAAATAAACAAATATTCCCTGTACGAGCGAGCCCAATAAAACTCGCACACACCAAATAATCGCAAACTAACACTGCGCTTTTTCTGCATTTTATTTCTATTGGAGCACTTTTAAATCATCGTAGGCATTAATTTTCTTCACCTGATCGCCACTTTTTACAAATACGTTCCCATCATTTGTCCACACTGACCTATTGCCAAATTTCTTTACAGCCTCCTTCAACATATCCATTTTCCTTAATGTTAAATCCTCCCTGATAATGAGTGGCTAATCTTCTTTTGTCGTCATGCCTATCTATTAGCATTTGATAAGCTATTGGATAATTGTTATCCGATAACTCCAGGGATTTTATTAAATTTAATGGCTCGCCAGAAAGACAACTGACGAGATATTTGTATTTGTCATTGTTCGATAAGGAAGTGACATTATGGATTACTGTATTGAAAAGTTGAATGAAAGGTGACCACTGCTCTAAGCTGCCATCAAAATTGCGAAGATTAATTTTCGGTAAGCGAACATTAGAGTGAAAGTTTGAACTTTGGGATTTTGATTCACTTGCGGTGGAACTAATTGTTCTAAAATGATCGCTACTTCAAAATAAATTGTATCGACCTCCCTTCTAACGATATCTTCTGCCTCAAAATCGGGATTTTCCTGGTTAGCTAAGAGGGATATAACGTGCTCATGGGACGTTTCTACTTTAAAGTAAGTGTCATCCACATGTTCATAGCGTAATAAGTGAAGGTTGATTTTGGGCAAGTTGAGCTACTTCTAAGGTTTCCTTCAATTTATTAATTAGCGTTTTGCGTAACGCACAAGCTGCTACATATTTTGCGGTTTTAGGTGGCATTTTTTAATTAAAAAATTCCAAACGATGCGTATTAGAAAAAAGGATATGACAGCAATGTCAAAATTGACGAAACCAATTTATTTTACCCTCAAACGTCACAATAGCGTACATGCGCTTAGCGAAACAATTGTATTCAATATTACAATATGTTTAATCAAATTAATATAAATAGTACAGGAGCTAAGTGCATCGATTGTGCAAAAATGTATATAAGCATGCGATTTTCAGGGATGCTAGTATATCATGTACTAAGCAAAATAAGCGTCACTGACAGTGTTGCCAACTGTTCGAAAAAAAAAATCCGCTAGACAGCATGTAAAAATCCCCTAATTTTAAAACTAAATAAGCTAGATTATTTTTAAAGGAACATTTTATTAGAGAAAGTTACACATTTTAAAAATAACAATAAATTATACTGAACAAAGTATCTTATTCCTCAAAGAATATAAAAAAGCTGTTTCATATTTGAAACAAAGATAAATTATACCGTGAGATCGAAAAAAAAGGAAATTGGAGCAGGCCATGACTAATGCATTACAATTGGCAAGACTGATTTCAAAACATGACAGCAGGTTAGACGTTACCTAACCTCTTCTTGACAAGTTAAATGTCAGCATGTCAAACATACAATAAAATGATTCAAAACAAGAAATTTTAAATAAAATAAAGCACAAATGGTCAATTTGGTCATCAAAATGATAAACTTCAGCAATTTTTGAAACTAAAAAAAATACAATATTGATTGACATTTGAAATGTCATCGTGTCTAACCTTAAATTATAGGCATCCTAGAACTAGTGTTACCAATCTGGCTACACTAGTCATGGCCTGTTCTAATTTCTTTTTTTTTCGATCTGACGTTATTTAACATAACATTTTATTGCACAAACCAAACAATAGTATATTACATTACAAGTCATGAAAGTGAAACTTTGCAGAAGAGGAGGCTTATTGAAGAGTACGAGGACGCGTAGCGTCCGAGTATCTCTTTAAAGCCTCCGAGTCAAGCAGAGACACTTTCATGACCAGTGATGTATTATATTTTTTCTGAAATCGTTTTTCTAAAAACTAAAAATAGATTTAAACTGAAAAAATATATCAACATCAGAGTCGTATGAGAAGTTGATATCCATGACAATGAATTGTCAACAAATTTTTTAAGCGTCACAATTTGTGTTGTAAATAGTTGTAAAGTGCTTTATAATATGGAAAACACTCTTCCCACTGGAATAATTGAAGAAGCTGCTGCTGCAGTGGAAGAATTGCTTCCGGATAAGTCCAAAGAAAGATATGAGAAACAATATGCAAAGTTCAAAAGCTGGTGTAATAACAAAAAAGTTAATCAAGTTACGGAAGAAGTGATGCTGGCTTTTTTTGCTGGAGAAAGTAAAATTTACAAGTCTTCAAGCCTCTGGAGTATTTATTCAATGCTTAGAGCCGTGCTGTTAATTAAAGAAAACATCAATATCGCAAATTATTTAAAGTTAAAATCATATCTGAAAAGAAAATCGGTAGGATATGAAGCAAAAAAGTCCCGAGTATTTTCAAGAAATGAGATAAACGAGTTTCTTCGAAAAGCTCCCGATCACGACTTCCTATTGTTAAAAGTAAGTAGTTTTAATAAATAAATTATAAAATAATCTAAATTGGCGGCTTATATTTTCAGGTTGTATTAATTTTTGGACTAGCCGGAGCATGCCGTTGCGATGAGTTGACGAAGATGACTCTAGATGACATTGAAGACAAGAATGATACTCTCATTGTGAACATTCCAGATTCGAAAACTCACAAACGAAGACGATTTTTAATTTTGGACGATGTTGGCGAACCCGGAAATATTGCCTTATATAGAAAATACCTAGCACTTCGCCCTGCTCATACACCACACCGGCGTTTATTTGTTTCATATAGACAAGGTAAATGCAGTATTCAGGCTGTAGGAATTCATACCTTCGGAAAGATACCTGCTAAAATAGCTGGTTTTCTTCATTTACAAAATGCAGCGGAATATACGGGCCATGCCTTGAGGAGAACATCAGCAACTTTGTTGATTGATGGTGGAAGTGGCATAGAAGACCTTAAAAGACACGGCGGATGGTCTTCTACAGGAGTAGCGGAGGGCTATGTAGCCGAATCATTAGAAAATAAAAGAAAAATTGCCAAAAAGATACAGCAAGGTCAAGGTGCATTCACGGAAAATAGCGCGAGTGAAATTCCTTCAACAAGTGCATTTGATCAGACTGCTGTAGCTGACAATGTTAATATTCCTAACATGGATGTCAACGAAAAAGTAGTGTTGTCAAACATAGCTAACGCAACAGAAAACAGAAATAATAATGCTTTGAATTATATACCTGGAATAAACTTTTCTAATGTGCATAATACTAGTGTCGGCAGCATTAACATTAATTTTCATTTTAATAGTTCTAATACCAATTAATAATTTGTTGTATTTCATTGTTAGTGTTTTTAATTATATTAAATAAACGTTTCATAAGATAAGTGACGATTTCTAATTCAATTGCAGTCTAAAAATGACAGATGAGTCTTGTAAAGTGACAGATGAGTCTTGTAAAAATCATGAAAGTGACTAGTCTTGTAAAGTTACACTTTCATGACCAACTTGAGTTCTGTCATGACAAGCTTTCTTGACGATTTCAGAAAAAATTACTTATAATATTTTAACGCAAATTAGAGGTTTTATTAAATAATTTAGTTCAAAATTTTCATACTTTTGAGGGTACGCTTTATTAGTTCCAATAGTATGAATGGCATCTTTTGGTAGTTCATAATGGCAACATGTATCATTGCGTTTTAAACCATATCTACCGGATAATATAGCGTTGATCATGTTCAGGCTTAATCTGTTTCTTGTTTTGTTTTTTACAAGATTTAATTGGCTAAATATTCTTTCAACCTCTGCGTTTGACATGGGCAGTACTAAAAGATGTAGAGCAACCTCACACACATTTTTAAAAGGATTTTCACCAGACGCATCTCGATATCTACAGGGTGCCCGTTTTTCGACCTCAAGCATGGGGATCTCTGTTATTATAACAGATGCGAGATCGGTTAAATTAGGGCAAAGTTGCGCATTTTTATGGTGATCAATTATCTGAAAGAAAATTTGATCTGTCATTTTTAGTTTTTGAATTATTGGAGAAAAATGGAAAATTGTGATTTTTGTTTTAATTTTTTTAAACGAAAACCAATAAAACTAGACATTTTTAACTAAGACATTGTGACGGCACTTTTTTACAAGGAATCTGAATCTGGCATCGTGTTTTCCAAGGCATCCTAGATGTAAGAGTTACAACACTTAATTTTTTTTTCCTTATGGGCGCCATATTTGATTTTTGCATTTTCGAATAGAGCTCTTTTTTCTGATTACGACTATGTATCACATGATATGGTCAAGCTTTACATTTTGATTAGAATTTAAGAAAAATGTTTTTGCGAAGAATGCTTTGGAAACAACAACATCTACTTTTGTCTAACAAACAAATTTTTGACAATGCAATTAAATTTAGAGTTGCACGTTCACATTTCTTCCCAATTTACGTACAAAATTAAGTTTTAAATTAAGAACAGGATAAGGCAAAATTTTTGTATTTAAATTGGAACAAAATTAAAAATAATGCAACCGAATAGTGAAATTTAATTGAATTGTCAAAAATTTGTATGTTAGACAAAAGTAGATGTTGTTGTTTCCAAAGCATTCTTCGCAAAAACATTTTTCTTAAATTCTAATCAAAATGTAAAGCTTGACCATATCATGTGATACATAGTCGTAATCAGAAAAAAGATCTCTATTCGAAAATGCAAAAATCAAATATGGCGCCCATAAGAAAAAAAAAATTAAGTGTTGTAACTCTTGCATCTAGGATGCCTTGGAAAACACGATGCCAGATTCAGATTCCTTGTAAAAAAGTGCCTTCACAATGTCTTAGTTAAAAATGTCTAGTTTTATTGGTTTTCGTTTAAAAAAATTAAAACAAAAATCACAATTTTCCATTTTTCTCCAATAATTCAAAAACTAAAAATGACAGATCAAATTTTCTTTCAGATAATTGATCACCATAAAAATGCGCAACTTTGCCCTAATTTAACCGATCTCGCATCTGTTATAATAACCGAGATCCCCATGCTTGAGGTCGAAAAACGGGCACCCTGTATTAATTTCTGCCCAAAATTTAACGGTATTAGTTGTATTGTTCCATAGTAATAAATTTATCTTGTTGTATTCCAGTTCGATTAAAGGTATTTTTGCATCGTCAATATTTAATTCTTCTAATAATGGAATAAGTGATTGTTTATTGTGCTTTAATACATTGTCAACAGAAAACAAGCTAATTTTTTCTAAAATGTTGATATTTTGAGGAAGTCTTTGCTTAAGTTGCTTATACAACTCATATAAAAAGTTTTTACAACGTTCTCTTAAAGTTTGTTCATCAGATGCTGTTATTTTATTAAATTTTTTTAATTCATTCATTTTGTTTTCTACCTGATATCCTAAGTAAGGATTTCTGTCAATATAATTAGAAATATCAGTGTACACTGCATCTAATTTATAAGAAGGCAAAACAATTCTCTTTGCAACTGAATTAATCAATAATGTAAGATCGTTCAACAGTTTAAAAGGGTCAACATTTTGTGCTTGAAAAGCTTTATTAACCTGCTGAATTTCAACTAAAATGGGTCTTAAAAATAATAGGTAACATAAATTCATTTCATCCTTATACATTGAATACAACATTTCGGCAGTGTAACATTTTTCTGATAGGCGAGCAATTTCAAAATGTGTTTTTAACTCAATATATTGGTCAAGTATGCGGGAAATAGCTGTTTCAACAGATAACCATCTGGTATTACATGACTGTACAATTTTTTTTGTTCACATCCATCGTTTATAGTTTTATATAAATTTCTGTACATGTCTTGTCGACCTGCTGATTTACAAAACCAGTTGTACGTTTCTGCTATAAGAAATTCTATATTTCTGGGGAATGTTTCTGAAGCTGCATGAGATACTGCTACTTGCAGAGAATGGCAAACACATTTTATTAAAATTAAGTTTGGTACTATGTTCAGAATAAAAAGTTATGGAGTTATGCAAATTTTCAGAATGATCGGCCTACTTTGATAAAATCCAGTATTGGTCAGTTTTATCAAAGTAGGCCGATCATTCTGAAAATTTGTATAACTCCATAACTTTTTATTCTGAACAACTTTTCTTAGTAAAATATTGGCGTACTGTGAATGGAAACAGTACTTTACCTGAAACGAAATTGATAAATAATGAAGTTTATCAAAGTAGGCCGATCGTTCTGAAAATTTGTACACCGCCATAACTTTTCATTCTGAACAACTTTTCTCAGTAATACTTTGGCGTACTGTGAACGGAAAAGGTACTTTACCTGAAACGAAAAGAGTTATTGCTCAACTGTAAAGGCCTACTTGATTTAAAAAAATCGAAAGTAAACTAAAAATAAGTTTCAGACCAAGCAGGGCGGAATCCCAAAATATGAAATTCCAATTCGAAAATTTTTGGTCAATCATACCTATTGTAAACTCAATCCGGGGACATACTGTATACAGGGTGATTTGTGAGGAACCCCCCATATTTGGATAATGTGTTCAGGGAACTAAAAGAAACAAAAAAAGTATAATAAACATATGGTCAAATTTCAAACGTTACTGAGATATTGTGAAAATAGTTTTTAATCAGGTGAATTTATTGCAATGCACTAAGAAGGAAAACTGCTTATTTCGTAACATAAAATACAAACTAATTAATTAAATTCTCAAAAATACAGCCGTTCATCTCGATGCATGCGTCAGCTCATTTGTGAATTGCACGGGTAGCTCGTTGAAGCCCACGGTGATTATCTCTGATGAGTGCTGCGCAGTTAGTCATTCTAGTATTCACTTTTGTTTAATAAACTAATGATTTCAACCATCCCCAAAGGTAATAATCTAGAGGAGTGAGGTCTGGTGACCTTGGTGGCCAATTCTGAAAACTCCCACAGCCAATCCAGTGTTGAGGGAAGCGATTATTAAGGCCACCTGATTAAAAACTATTTTCACAATATCTCAGTAACGGTTGAAATTTGACCATATGTTTATTATACTTTTTTTGTTCCTTTTAGTTCCCTGAACACATTATCCAAATATGGGGGGTTCCTCACAAATCACCCTGTATAAAGCTAGCTTGCCTTCCGCATGCGCAGTGTTAAACGATTTCTTGGGTACATGTGCATCTAATGTTGTTTGTCGGGATGACGACCAAGGCTCTGCAGCCCGAACATGTTTTTTTGATTTGTAGTGATTTTTTATGTCCGTGAATTTTGCGGTGATACTAGATTTGCAATATTTACAGTAACCTCTTGTGTTATCTTTATCTTCTATTAACCAATTTTTGAAAGCTTCATATTTCGTCCATTCTTGCCTAAACTTCTGAGTGTATTTGGGTTTACCCATTTTTAATGGCTAATGGCTATGTAATGAAAATGAAATGAGTTAAAATACATTAAACTGCTAGCGTAAATACAACTTACCACCCAATATTCGTATAGCCAAAAAATAACTAATATTAAATTTCACGAAAAACATTTGTCACACGCGCGCAATTTTCAATTTTTAGGTTAAGCGCAATCTGCGCACGATGCCGGTATAACAGATCACTAATATCGTTTGGTAGGTGTGTAATTCTAGGCAATTTCTCGAGATACCATGTACGATTTATATTGAAGCTGCATTGTTTTAATTTTGTATAATAAGTGAAAATACTCCAAAAACAAATTAAGCTAGATATTTAGTTAACAAAAGAAAAAAATAATCCAAAAAATCCCCCATCCGCTAACAGCCAAATTGACTTTTGAATAAGCTAGATCTAGCGGAAAATCCGCTAAGTTGGCAACACTGAGCGTCAGACCCATTTTGAAATCCCCCCCAATTCCGAACACCTCCCCTCCAAGTGGTAGGGCGCTGCGTCTCAGATTTTAATTAATTGTGGCCTTATTTGAAAATATTTTTGAATTCTGTTTGTGCACGTATAATCCTAAAACATCATAAAATGCTATAAAATTTTAATTTTTGTAAAATGCAAAGATTACTATTTTTAAAAACGAATTTATTGTAAAATTCTTAGCAGCGAGTTATAGATATGCTGGTTTTACTTAAAAGCCAATACATACATACGGAAACAGTCTGAACACAATTTATAGCGACAACTGTGGCTATTAAATTAAAAAAAGATTGTAATCTTAGCGCACACCGTTTAGAAAGTATCAGCAATTATTTGTTTAGAGATGCAAAGTGCTTGCGCATCTGCAACGCACCTGTCTTCGTAATGAATCACGTCTTACGGTCAGTACCGTAGTCTAGGCCGGTTCGAGTGTGTTTATAAAGTGTTAATACCTTTCTGTACTATTTAGTGTCAAGATATGTCACTAAACTTTAACCTTTGTATTTTATGCCAATCGAAAGATAAACTTCCATTATTTTGCCCTGCAGTGAGAAAAGGAAAAGGTTATGAGAGTCTTGCAGCAAATTTACTGCAATTTAAGGAATTAGGTGCTTTACCTGCAAACATTGATTTAATAATATTTGATGAAGGAGGCTGTGTAGAACGTTTTTTCCGAAAATATAAAGTGTCGTGGCATAAGAAATGTGAATTAAAATTTAGTTCATTCAAACTTAAACGCTTGCAAAACAAACGAACAAAAGATATATGCACTAGCAACAGTGAAGCAGTTACAACTAGGACTTCAGCAGATAACTCAATTGTCAAAAACAATACTAGTAATAATGGCAAAAGTATACCTATTCGTTGAACTACCATCCAAAAAGAAAGAGCCGTTAAGAAAAGTTCAGACATTAGAACTGGATAGAAAATTAAGAAATTACGCGCAATAGATTTCTGACAAAGATTTTACGAAAATTTTCAGGAGGCGATTTAGTTGCTATCGAAGCAGAATATCATTTAAAATACCTAACGTCATTTTACAATAAAATAAACGAACACAGACGTAAACATTCTAGCAATAAATCTGATAACAAATCGGTTTTGGAAGGTATGCTTTGGCAAATGTTATAGAATTTATGAACGACAGCAGAACTGAAAGGTCCGTTTTTAAATTAAGCGAATTGGTTATACTATACAAAGATCATATGGAGCAATTAGGTTTGCATCATATCCCAGTTCATTCCACCAGACTAAAAGATAGGATTTTATCTAATATTCCAGATATAGTAAGTAAATCAGAAGGCAGGGATGTAATTTTGATTTTTGAAGAAAGTTTGAGCGAGGCAATAAAATTAGCCGGATTGAAAGATTCTGATAAAGAAGTTTTAATTTTAACTGAAGCTGCCAAAATTTTACAAAAATATGTTCTTGAGTATCAATACACTTTCAAAGGACGTTTTTCTGAAACATGTCAGGAAGAGAGCGTTGCACAAATACTGTTTCAGTTCATAACTATGCTTTTAACGGGATCGTTAAGTAATTCAAATAATAATAAAATCATTCAACCAGTCCTGTCCATTGCACAAACAATAGCATTTAACACAATTTCTCGACCTAGACGTTATTCAGTTGGCTCAACTCGTCACAATAGGGTAAGAGAACCACCACTTCCCATTTCGCTCTGAAAGTTCATGCAGAAACTAGAAAGCGGAAGTTGGTAGATACAATGCATGCCATGGGCTTGTGTATTTCGTATAAACGACTTTTAAACATCACGTCGCAACTGGCAAACTCAGTAGGGTAAAGTCGGGAGAGATGCCGCATATTTTGAAAAACGTTTGCGATGTGTTAATTTGAAAACATATAAATTCTAAAAAAGAGCATGTATTATTCATTAAAGAGTTTATTAAGGAATAGTCCACTATCAAATGTACATCCGTGGGATCTTTGATGATGCAAGTGTGATAATAATCTCAAACTCCTTGTTTGGCCTTGAAGAAACATAATTTCGATGTTGGCATTCTCGAAAATGGTGCGTTGAGTGCTGCGCGCGAAAAATAAAATGGCCGCCACTACAAACACCTTTTCCACTTTATCTAAGTAACCATTGGGACTACAAAAAAATGTTTTATACAAAAAATATTGTTACATTAATTCTACACAAAAAAGGTTATTACAAAATTTTATGCAGGACTGACCATTTTCTCAAAAAGTTTACTTTTATAGTTTCCAAAAATAAAAACGAATATATGTATTTACATGTGTGACATTAGGCGGGTTCAGACGGGACTAGCGCTAGCCTAGCGGGGATTTGTTTACACTAACGGCGTTCGGCCATTGGGCCGTTCAACCGGTTGCTACCAATAGCTTGTAGCGCTAGGCTAGCGCTACGTAACGCTAGTCCCGTCTGAACGCGCCCATTATTTCTAGGGACACTATTATTTCTAGGCTTTGAATATAAAACTAACAGGAATGAGGCTACACAAAACATACGTGAGACCAAGATAGATGATACAAATGGCGGCTGAATATTTCCGGTATGTCAGTGGCGTACCTTTTAGAATGAATACGGGATACGTAAACCTTTGAATATAAAATATACAAAGACGTAAACTGACCAAAAATGTAGTAAAAGTATGAATGAACAAAAATTAGAAGCTGCAAGAAATAAAATATTATAATACTGATGGTTAAAACAATTTTTTAAATATATATTTTGCAAAGTGCTAATCTATATAAAATACGTACCTATGTGACGCCTATGATATTCACTCGTGACCTTTCTTTGGCATTGAAATTATAACATAGAATTGTTCTTAAATATTATTCGTAATGAACGTAGTTACATTAAATGAAGGTAAATACTTACTTATGGAAAGTTATTCCTAAATTTTTATTTGTCCTTGTTGGAGAAAAACCACAAACAGCACAACTAACCTATTATTTGTCAGCTGTCAGTCTCAAAACTGTGACTACAAGTAGATTATCAAAATGGCAACTTCCGTCGCACTTTTTGTATAGCTACTAAAGCGATACCCTCATTCCTGTTAGTTTTATATTCTAAGTTTCTAGGGACATCATAAGTAATGCATAACAGTATATGTAGGCATAGGAAATTGAAAGATAAAAAGTAAGTACCTATATAATTTTAACGTTTAATGAGAAAACTTTTCAAGAAATACAGTTGTTACAGATTTATATAGACAGAGTACAGACAAGCAATCCTTTTCACACAATCATCGTCACTTTCAATGCAAATCTCGCTTAGCCCTAAATCTTCATCATCGCCTTGCCCGCACTCTCCCATATTATCACATAGGTCGGGATTACCTTCGCACTTTCACATTTTGGTACACCGGAGTCCATTCGACTGACACGTACATGGAGGAGAGCAACGTCTTTGGGAGCATGAGCAGCGACAAATTTTAAACAAACTAATCTGTGTACAACTGAAATTTTTTATTTTTACAAATATTGAAAATTTATATAAATTTTGTGCACGCATGAAAGTTTTACAGATATGCTAAGTTTGATAAAATGCATTAATGCATCAATAAATAAGTATTTAATTACACTTAAAAAATAGCGCAAAATGCTTTGTACTTTTTAATATGGTCAATTAACTAGTGAACGAGGCACATACAACAATGTAACAGAATCCATTTAATATAAAGTGAGAATAGTGGAAGGCACTTGTCATTTCTTAAATCTTTTGAATAAAAAAATACCGCACATATTTTCTCGCTCTATTTTCGCAGAAAGTATATTTTTCTCCGTTGAAGCTACTCAGCGGGTTTCAATAGCAATCATATGGACTATGTTGACAACAAAATTAATCAATATTGTGATGGTAACTTTTGACGAAAAAAATTATTTTTGTTTGGGACCTGAAGTAAACTAACCTTAAAATAATTTTTTTGGGAAAAACGATATAAACCATTTTGTGAGGTACCTAAATGGCTGGTCAAGTTTGAAGTTTAATCAAAATTGCTAAGCTGTTTTTGAGAAAAAAATTAATGTTTGTTTTTCGCCTGAAATAAACTACCCTTAATTTTGGGGTTCGGAGTTGTGCGAGACCTTAGGGTTGAAGTAAGGTGTGCAAATAAAGTTCTTAAATTAACCTAAATTAATAGGTGAAGAGGGCAAATAATTAAATAAAAGTGAATGGGAAAGAAGATTAGAGAACGATTACTCTCAAACATCAGAATAATCATTGAATTAAAATTATTTTGATATTCTACTAATTTTGATTTATTTACAAACATAACCTTTACACACCACAAAAAATAAAAACGAATGTCCCTAAATTCACAGCCATAGTGACGTTTAATGTATAGTTGGTTGCCTAGATATAGCACTTTTGGCAGGTTTTTTTTAAATCATACATAGGGAATATGTATACTAAAAAGAAAATATCCCTGTATAATAAATTGATAGTGAATGGAGACAGATGCACTGTAGGCGAATTACAAGGCGGGATAATAGAAAGTAATGAAAAAAAAACAGAAACAAATGATTATAGTAATGTAAATGAAGGCAGAAATTTGAAAAATAAGGAAGCTGATAATACAAGAAAAAATAAAACTAGTAACAAATATGAGGTAGAAGAAGAAGGCAAGAAAACAGAATTAGAAACACAAGACAATGAAGACAACAAAAATGAATACAAGAATCAAAAAAGCAAGGAAAAGAAAAACGACGGAAAAAGAACATTAACTGATAGATCACCAGAAGACCAAACTCAACATAAAGAGAATAAAAATAAGAAAACGAGCCAGGATGATAGAAAACAAAAACAGAAAAAAGTAGTTTGGGCACGAAGTTTGTTATTGGGGTTTCCAAATGGGAATCCCGAGACAAGCAACAAATAACAGAAAGTAATACGCTCTATCCACATATCGAAGATGAACAATGCACTCACCTGGTAAACGATTATGGTAAAATAATATACAACACAAACACAAAAAATAAGGAAGAGAAGAGTAACACAAACATAAACAACGATAAAAAGTTCACAAACAAAAAGAACGGCAATGCAAATAAAGATGACCCTTGTAACCCCAAGGAAAACAAGTATGAAGTATCTAACGAATTAATACCTCACAGAAGTTTGGTTAGCAAGGAGGTAAAACCAAAACCCCCTTCAAATCATAAATGCAAATGAAACAAATAAATTTAAAAATAAAATTACTTGGAGATTGGAAGGGGATGCCTTTGCTCGAAATTGGGATGCTAATGGCTCTTTAATAATAAATAATTTTGGGGTTAAAACGAAAAAGAAAAAAAACGTCAGCTTCTGGGGCCTTCAATCGCAATACTTTCTCACTTCGTGGGGTCGCTCGAAAATAAAAATGGTTTTGTGTATTTATTAATATTATGCTGAACATAAGAATATATTCTGAATGATTCTCAGTATGTACTGGCATTCAAATTGTTGTAGTATTTTGTTTTTTTAAATTTGGCTGTCCTATGATGTCGTACCTCACTATTATCACTCAAAATAAAAATTGAACTTACCCTTAGAACCTACAAAAGGTTAATATAATATTCTCACGAGGGCAGTTCTTTGTTCAATCCCGTAGAATCACCTAAGACAAAACATAAGAAATAGAACAATATTCTGCGTGCAGCACATACGACAATAAAAGAACAGAATACAAGTACATAATTATCACGCAATGCATACATCGCACCCACAATGCAATTTACTATTGCACTGACAGTGCGATATCATTTCTTGTGTCCGACCGAAAGTAAGTTTCGAAGCCATAACCGAAACCAAATTTCGGCTTTCAGCCCAGTTTCGGCCAAAACCGAAATTTATGAATTTTATATTAATTTAACTAATTTTTTACATAGAAGTTAGTACTACTTGTTTTAAATACAGGAAAACACATAGTTTTATTCCAATCATTTACTTTGTATTTCTTCAGTAGTCATGCAGCTTCTTTTTAATTGAATAAATTAAATTTCAACATGAAATTAACGATAATTATAATTATTCTTTTATACATATTATTCCTTTATAACTTAGATTGTATTTTTATAATAACTTATTATTTTAAACGTAACCTGTCTGTATATTTACTAACATATTATACTCACTTAAGGTGTATGGAGCCGCTGAAAAATTTCTAACAAAATTTTATGCAACCCAATATACGCCAATAGTTCACCTTTATTTTATTACACATAACCGCCGACGTCGACGTAGGGACTAGGGACGTAGATGCATTTTTGTCATGGACTAGGGCTTAAGGGTAGGTACCGAATTAACGGTATTTTCTACCTGACTAGCTTACGTCGAAAACAACTCAAGGTTAGAGTATTTGATTTACCCACAAAACGATTATCAGAACGCTGCAATATTTGAATTATTACGCCAATTGTGAATTACTTATTAAACATTAAATTAAACTGTAAATGGGCTACTATTAATATAATTAGTACAGCTACTTTTTATTAAAATGTAAATTTATAAAATTTAGTCATTTATGTGACTTCTCAAATGATATTCTTAAAAAAAACTTTTTCCCAGGTTACATGCCTTTTTTATTAAAATTCAACAGTGCACAATACAATACATATAAAATAAACAAAATGTCTTTTGTTTCTATTTATTAATTACTCATAAAACATTTAAAAGTGTCTTGCTTGCTTTGAATGATTTGTTACCTATTATAAAAACATTATCATTACAAACATTTAATAGTAATACAGAAAACAAGTTTTGTTAATTTTATTGCTAAATATCACATGTACGTGTATTAAATTATGTTTAAATTTCACAAATTAATTAATTGCAAATGCCTGGGTATAACACTTTTGGAAAATCTTCTTGTTTTTCACTACATTCGTCTAAACTAAGTGTAAGAATCTACACAACACACGTTATTTTTTCGTTATTCCGGCGCGCATGTACTTCATTTAGTGTGGAATAGTATTTGTTATAATAATTATTAGTCATTATGTCGAAATTTAGATTAGATAAGTAAATTTGTCCAAAAAACAATAAAATACACATCAAACTGCACTCACTCATAGAGTGTAATTGACCTATATCCCATATTCAATATTTTGTGTTAATTCTTTAGATAGGTAGGAATTAAAAAAGATAAAATTTATATAATTATTAATTATTAAAATTGGTAAAATATGACTTTAGCACAACAGATTCTTATAAAACACGTAACAGAATAAGACTAACAAAATTATGTATTTAAAGGAACTTAGCAATTTTATTAATTTATTTAAATGCTCTGCAGGTCTTGGAGACCTAGGGCTTACATTTACTTACATCCACAACAATATATATAAAAGATTTAGCTTAATTAAACATTTGTAATATTTTTCCAGGTAAAATGCGAACTCAACTTTGTTTATTTGATCACCGCGCAAAAGGTTAATCACCCAGTCAATCCGTCGGAGTGTTGACCTTTATCGATGATTTTACTACGTATTTATGTTTAATTATGATTAGAATAAAAGATAAAATTAATCACTTTCACTATCACTGCTAGAACTAGAAGATTCCCCTAAAATGTCGGCATCTATTACAACTTCTTCTACATCTAGAAGTTCTTCATGTTTATACCAACGTTTAATAATTTCCTTGGTGTGGAACACACAATTTTTCCATATTGCTGGAGTAGGTACATTGTTATACGGCTTCCTCCCACATGGCTATGACCTTGTCATCGCCATAACCATCTCTTCCAATATGTTTATCGTAATATGTTTTAACATGTACCTTTTTCCTTTATATTTGCGTATTTTTTGCTTTCGTTTTTTTTTCTTGTGCTTTAATAATTCTAAGGGGATCTCTAACTTTCATCCCTCGTGGAATGCGTGGATCAGCTAATTCTGGCAGAATACAATCGTAATAAAAATCTTTTAATTTTGGTAACATGGACTGTAACCAAAACGCCGTATCTTTTTCCACTCTTACTACTCCTAGGTCAACGTTAGTATAAAGAATTAAATCACAATACGATGTATTTGCGATGTGCATCTGCCCCTGTATCTGATAAAAATAATTGTGCTGTTTCTTTAATGTTAAATTACCATTTACATAATATACGCACAGGGTCTTTTTAATATCATTTCTTACGGCTTCTTCTATAGTATTTTCTCTAAAAGAATACAAACATTTTACTTTTATGCTACCTCCATCTTCAAGAATTCCATCAGGGGAAGCACCCAAAAAGGAATATTCTTCTGAGAGAAATAACCCACAGGATTTTACTTGATTTGACGTTTTTTGTTCGTATAAGTCAATGGCCTTTCTTTCATTATGTCGACCATAAATAATAGCTTTTGTATAAAGCTCCCTGTTGCTTGTGTACAGTAAATCTTTTACAGTACAATGACAGGAAGTGCTCTCCAAACGCTTACATATTCTTCCAAAATTCGAAGCTGTTAACCGATTACGTCTAGCGGTTTTCCAAAGTAGATTTTCGTGTTGCCCCCTTGTTTTTTCCTCAATAAAATCTTTTTCCTCTAGATCTTTTCGTTGATCTTCCAAAATTCTTTGCTTTTCCTTTTCTAAATCTTCGTTTCTCATGTCTGCTTTTGCAGCATTAGGCCCATACTCCATGTCGCTATTGCAGTTCGTTCTGGTAACTACATATTTTCGCATCCGAAGCTTCTTTTTCTCATTTTCTTTTTGCTTTTTATCGCAAAATGCTGAAAAATACGTTCTTTTTCGCGAAGTGGTAATTGTGCTATGCCATGAAGGTCCATTATTAAAATAAATAGCAGCTCCTAGGCAGCGCCTTAAGTAAGAATCTCTCTTGCAGAAATTGATCCTTTTTCCTCCAGAAAATTTTGAAACAAGCGACATATATCTTTCTGCATAGTTTGTTGTGGAGTTACTAATTAGTCTATTAGCCCTACAAACAACATAATCTAGAGCTACCAGTATTTCAGAAAATATTTCACATTGTTTCAGCAAAACGGTATGGTTAACTTCATTCAATTCTTTTCGTTTGTAGTATTGTTCCCGGCATCGCGAGTGGTCACCAAAAACGTGAAACGGTCCGTTTTTTAAGCTTGAAGCTGTTGTATGGTTGTACCGTTTTTATTATTATTGCTTATTGCCGAGCGCACTGCCATACTTAGCCGGGGAATATGACCCTTTACGATACGTCTCATTTCTATATCGTGACACGTTTTAAGACTAATTTTGTGAAGTTGGGATGTATAACATCTAGTTACGTGATTGGCACATTCTAGTTTTGTAACAAAACGTCCATATGAAACCTTCTCGATAATTCTTGCATATACGCTTGAGTCGCCATCACCTACTACATATTTATACTGTACTCCATGATCTTCAATACTTCTGTTGAACCTTTCAGTTATAATGTCTTGCTCCATTCCAATTGACGCACCACTATAATTTTTAAAGCACGCTTGAAGTTTTACATGATTTTTGTCTTTTGCTAAACAACATACACTACAAAATTTATTTTTAACACCTATATACAAAAGTTTTCCTGTCCTTTTACCAATAATAACGGCAACTCCTGACAGTGAAGAAAAGCCATGGCCGTAAGATCTCTTAGCCCAGCCGCCATCTACAATAACTGTAATATAAGGGATCCCGCGTTCAATCTCTCCTGCTTCTAGAGCCAAAAGACGTTCTTCTTGTCCCGTCCGTGACATTTGGGATTGTAAAAACTGTTCCCAGTCATCACGTACCAGCTTTTCCATCTTTCTGAAATAGCGACTACTCATTGTTGGAATTTCCATGCAACTGAGCAATTCCTCTGACTGTGAAAAACCAATTCCTATAGAATTTGCTCCCCAGACTAACATTTTGTTAACGTCTTCGGTTTTTTCTGGAGGGTGTGAAAACATACTGATAGTCTTTTCACATGTGTTGCAATAGTAATAAAAACAAGAAACTATTCCTGTTCTATGTTGTTTTTGAAATTTCATTCTGCCCATTGTGCACTTTAAATTATGATTTGCTAATAACTGATTTTGTTCTATAAAATAAGCCGCGTTCACTACGCAATCACCAGCAGGAGAGATATTTTGTACATTTTCAAAGACAGTTTCGACTTCAAGCGACGGTAGGTCATCATGATTTTCGGGTAAACTAAAAGAACATACATTATGTTATATTGTTGCTTACATACATATAAATATTTGTACTGGGAAGAGCATCTTTTTAAAACGCAACATTTTCGAAATGGATAAACGAAAAGTAAAATGTTTCTCCGAGCCTGTAAGGAAAAAATATTTTGAACTTTTCCGAAACGAATTTCAATTAATTTAGTACAGAGATGAAAATTACACTTTCTGTTCTTTCTTGTCCCCAACTTTTGCCCCTTTGCTTAGTCAAGGTTAAAAGTTACTGATTTTTTTGGAAGTAGCTTTTTTCATCAAAATTTCGTAAAATTATTTTTTTTCTCGAAAACGGCTAAAGTTAGGTATAGCAAAGTATAAACAAAAAATATTCAGAATTACATTCTTAATCTACAAAAAAAATTTCACATACGATTTCCATTTAAAATTAAAAAGTTATGCATCACCCTGACTAACTGAGACACCCTGTATATTCAAAAATATGTTTAGCATGTGGCCCGCGTGTCATGCTGCAACTTTTATCTAAAACATTTTTTTCTAAAATTAATAGTTAAGGAGATATCTTCCGAGTACGCCTTAGTAACTCACCCTGTATGTAGGTACACTATTTAGTAACGCTTATTATATCCACAACCGAAACTTGTTTTGTTTAAATTTTATAGCAAATACATATACGGAAAAAATCTAAGGTTAGCAACTTTATAACAAAACTTCAGACTCGTTATATGCAGTTGCAACATAAACTGCAAGCAATATTTTAAAATTTTATGCATACGAAAGGAGCAGGTAATAATTGTGGGGTTATTCATTTTCCTAGAAGTTTGGAAATCTTGCATACGTTAAAAGTTTTCTTTGTTTGCTCAAACTTCTTACCTTCTTATCTTTTTACTGTACAAGACAGACACTAGATTAAACTTAATTAAACATAGTATTATTTGTTTATAGTTATTTAACTTTTACAGAAATTTAAAAAAAAATCGGAAAGTTCTTGTAGAATAATTTGTAAATCATATATTTTTGCTAAAATTTTTAAATTAAGAACAGGTAAAGCCACATTTCAATGAATGGGATAATCCCTTTATATTTGTATTTTATGAAAAATATATGCAATTGTCAATATTTTAAGGTCGAACCGAAAATTGAATACAAAGGTCCTATCTAACAATTTGCTGTCGTTGCGCTTGGCTAGGTACCTGAGTTTCAGAGTTTGTTGTCCTTCTTTATCTCGGATTTCCTTGTCTTTTCGAAGTCGGTGATAAAATAAGCAATTTGTTTTACCTGTTTTTTCGTAAGATACTGAAGATTACAGCTTACAATTTGATTAAACAAAATTGTAATGTATTGATCTAGGGATTGCGAAAATTTGAACCTCATTGAATGAATTCCGATAAAGTTACAGCTGAATTTATATTTTTAAATGATTTTTTGCATATTAAAACAATTATTTCCATCCGTTTAAACATAACTACATAATGTTTAATTATATTAATCCCTGCGGAGACTATCGAAGAAATGGGACGTGAAAACGGTTTTAGAATATTTTTTAAATTAACGTAAATATCTGGTAAAAAGCCTATTTTTTTAATTATATATAATTTCCAATTTTCCAATTTTATTGGGATTCCATGAAAATATACATGATTATTATTATTTCAAGATATCGAGAACTTTATTAAAAATTGGTAGTACCCAAAAAAACTTTGATTTGTGTAGGCTCGCATAAACGGCTCCGACCGCCTTAAAGTAAAAAAAAAGAAAGAACGAAAATAATAAAATCTCTTTTTTGTGTACTCAACGGTAAACGGCCATTTTACAATGTAGAAAACAGTAAAGTAAAGTGGCATTTTACTTTACTAGTGAAGTAAAGTGCGCAGCAACACAAACACGCCCACTGCGCATGTGGGCGTTGTTTTAAGGCGTTGCTCCAGTACAGACATAACCTCGAGAAATTTGATTTTCGAACTTTTCCCATAAGTACACAGTAATAGTAGTTTATTCAACGCGTAAGTAAAGTGGTTTTCTCTGTTTCGGCATTAGAATGACTTCATTAAAGCACGCATTTTGATGCTTTAATGAGCTTCATTAATACATGATTTTTGGTGATATTTTGTTTTCAGGAATTGGTATGCTACATTGCATCTAAGCAACTAACAAAATAAATAAAGCCTGTCAATAAAGCTATGAATACTTTTTGATATTTTGATTTAGCAAAAACGTAAATGAAGGGGTTAGAATTTCAATATTTAAAACTACTATTTACTTGGTGGCAAAACCCGCAAAACGAACCAAGTGATTTTCGATGTTTTAAAGTCAACCATCGAGATCGACTAGTGAACTGAAAAAAGCGTGGAAACGCTTTAAATCGTATTTTGGTTAGGAAAATGAGTGAAAACTATATTGCTAAAGGTAGGACTTTATGTTATAGTATAAAAATTGTTTTATAATTTGATAAAATTAAAAAAAAAAAACCGTTTCAAAGGTGATTGTTGGCATAACCTAAAAATAAGTTTTTTAGTATAACTTCTAGCTAAATGCAACTATAATTCTAGAGATTCAGACCAATCCAAATTGTTCCCTAACCTGAGGTCAATCAAAACCAGGATAATAGTGAATCGTCAGTAGTTCCGACACTAAAATTCATCGTAAGTTACATTTAATTTCAAAATATTTTTTAATTTAATAAAGTTGGTTTAGTTTGGCTTAGATTGAATCGTTTTTATTGTTTATATTCCTAGTTTTCATTAGATTAAAAAAAACATTTAGAAGCTAAAAAATATCTTTTATTTTAGTTTCCGTAAAACGGGGCAACATCGTCAGTTTGGAAGTTGAATGTAGGACACTGTAAATATAACCTGCACACTATCCGTTGTGGTTGCATTTCGCGTGTTTGTTCTTCGTAGGATTAGTACCTTTGTGAAAATAATGCCGAAAAGAAATAGAAAAGTGTTGGCAGGTAGCAGTTACCAGCGTTATGACCTCCACTTAGTTGAACACGCACTGCAAGATATTGGAAATGGCCTCTCGGTGCCTGCTGCTATAAATCAACTTTCGGCTTGGTCTTATCTGTTAACAAAGTTTGAAATAAGACTGATTATCAAAGGTTATCTCGTTAAACAGGGAGTTGCAATTACGACTTTCCTGTGTGGGTTAATAGAACGAAACAACTTGACCCAAAGATCAGCGACCAACATGAAGCGTAACCTATACTGTAGCCATTTTGTGCTTTAATATAACTTAAAAAAATAAAAACTGATGCCAAAATTTATATATTTTGTTTATACTATGTCGAAGTTGATTTTACAAACGTGCAACTTCGTCTTTAGGTGAACACAAGTTAGGCGAAGAAGTTGTCCCAAAATCGGTACAACTTCGTCAGGTTTTTTTCAGCAATTTTTCAGTCGTGTAAACGTTATTTATAAGAACTAAAAAATGGGTAATATTTGCCGAACTCTAATTGTTATATATCACCTACTTTTATTAGCCTAAAAAAATCCTATAGAGATACAGCGCGGTAAAAACCTGTCGGCTCCACTTTTAGGCGAAAACAGTTCAGTTTTAAGAAAATGTCGACTACATTATTTTCTTTACCAACTGATAAGTTATATGCTACGTATCCACTAACTATTACAATTAAAAAAACTACAAAATGTGTCTTTTCTGACGGACAAATATGTACCCAAAAATGATAAATGGTACTACGATACTGTAGCAAAAGCAGAAGAACCTGTAACCGACGATGTTGAAGTTGAAATGGGTTAAACATAGAGAAACTATTTTTTATAGCTTTTTCCTTAATAAACGTTCATAACACTCATTTTCTTTCGTTGTGTTTTATTCTTGCGGCAAAAACTGGACAGCTCCATTTGAGAAAAGAAAATTCTATACATTACTCTTGGCAATAAAATCATTTTCCCTTGTAACTATCTTAACCCTTCTCTTACCGACCTATGTTTTTTACGATAACTACCTGGGGCCCAATTCTTGAAACCACTCGCTACCGAAACGTATACGCTAGGAAGCGAGTACTTGATACTACTAGCTAATGCGCTATCAAGTACTCGCTTCCTAGCGTATACGTATCGGTAGCGAGTGGTTTCAAGAATTGGGCCCCAGGTGGGGTGCACTTGCACCCCAGTTGTTTTAAGGCCTAAAACAAATTAAAATGGCCAGTTTTCCTTATTGTGAGAACACTTGATCCCTATTGACATCTAGTAAGACCAATACTATGGAAAGAAAACTTTATTTAGCAAAAATATCAAAAACAGTAATTTATTAACAAGTTAACGCTTATTCATCAATACAATTTTGACAAATCAATTTGTTTGTGAAATGTTCAGTACAAATAAACTTTTTGCAGAGAGTACACTGTTGCCTCGTATTTCTGTCACATTTTCAGTCGCAGAGATGACAACGATCTTGTACTTTTGTTGCAAATGCTGTTGCGCTCATAGTGGATTGGGGCACCCCGCTCTACCAAAAGTAAACTATTTTTTTAATGAGTACTGCTTTAAGGATATTTTCAACGGTATTTAACCTAAAAATCAATTAAATGAAGCTACTAAAAGGCTCAGGTCCCAAAAAAAATTCTAAAACACTTTATTCTAAGAAAATTCAAGTCTGAGGTGCACGTGCACCCCGGCTAGTAGGACAAGGGTTAAGATAGCAATATCTACATATTCCAACTATTTTTGTTAAATTTTTCTTATCGTATTTTAAACAGTTTGTTTTTGATACCTACTGTAAAATTCAAACAAATGGATCTGATCGGTTGTTGCACCGAGCCCTTCAATTGTTCATCCAACATTACAATTTAGTTAATTTTATCAATATTAATAACAAATTCGAATTTACAAAATGCGTACAAAATACACATTCCAATAATATTTATGTTCAAAACCATAAACGTCAAACATACCACTGTTACCAACCTAACTATTCTACCAAAAAATTCCCTAATGGAAATTGTCAACTAATTTTATAAAAAATTATAAATAAATAACGTAAATGAAAGCCGAAACAGAGAAAATAGTATAAAAAACTCGTTACAGAAGGCAATTCGGGCACTCGTCCGTTCGGACACTCGCCGCAAAGCGGCTCGTGTCCAAATTTCGGACTCGTCCGCGAAAATGTTGCCTTCTGTAACTTGTGTTTTAATATACTATACTAGCTCGTGGAATTTTAATTCACTCGCTATTGCTCGTGATTCAAACATTTTCCACTCGCTAGTAAACAACCACTTTACTTTACTTGTAGAATAAACTACTATTACTGACATTTATAATAAATTTAAAATTGTTTAAAACGAAAACAAAAACAAAAATTCTGAACAAGAACTGAATGACTACAAAAGCAAACGTATTAATTAATTTTATAGTTAGTTAGTCGGCCGAGTATTCTTGAGGACGACGCAAGACGTAACGACCAAACTTCGTTACGCCTCGCTCGGGTCGGGCGTCTTTAAACGAAGACAGTGTCGGTTGAGCCGAAGATTCGGCGGTTTTTTGGTCGAAACCGAAACTCGTATTTTAGGCCGAAACTGGCCGAAACCGAAACTTCGGTCGGACTCTAATCATGTCACCATACAATGTAAACAAGTAGGTTAATAATACATAGAGTAATTTTTTAAAAACTATTTGAAATCTGAAGTAACAATAGTATATTGCGTCATAAGGGAAGATATAGGCATATTTCATCCCGAAGATTTCTGCTGCACGAGCGAACGTAGTGAGCGAGGGCAGCAAAAGCCGAGGGATGAAATATGCCGTTAGATTCCCGTAGGGCACAAGTTATTTTTCCGCATCCATGAGAAGTTCGTATTAAATAAAAATAGTCATAATATAATACGTACCTACGTTTTTGACATATAACCTCAAATTACACGTCAAGTTTTCGTATTAAAAATAACTTCTATAATGAATTTATGTAAAAAATAATCGTATTTGTTTGAATTTTAAAAAATAATTACACTTATCAATCACTTAAATGAAGATTTTTGTATAATCAAATAATAATTTTGATTCTAAATTCTATCGGTAGATGTCACGTCGATAGCATGCACGGTAAAAACCCGCAAATGTTCATATCGTCCCGCTTTTTCATATTTACCCGCCATCCGCCATTGTTAACCTCAAATGAGATAAATAATCTGTCAATTACATACCATGGATACGGAAATAGTATATTGCGTCATAAGGGAAGATATAGGCATATTTCATCCCGAAGATTTCTGCTGCACGAGCGAACGAAGTGAGCGAGGGCAGCAAAAGCCAAGGGATGAAATATGCCGTTAGATTCCCGTAGGGCACAAGTTATTTTTCCGCATCCATGAGAAGTTCGTATTAAATAAAAATAGTTATAATTTAATACGTACCTACGTTTTTGACATATAACCTCAAATTACACATGTCAAATTGTCGTATTAAAAATAACTTCTGTAATGAATTTATGTAAAAAATAATCGTATTTGCTTGAATTTTAAAAAATAATTACACTTATCAATCACTTAAATGAAGATTTTTGTATAATCAAATAATAATTTTGATTCTAAATTCTTTCGGTAGATGTCACGTCGATAGCATGCACGGTAAAAACCCGCAAATGTTCATATCGTCCCGCTTTTTCATATTTACCCGCTATCCGCCATTGTTAACCTCAAATGAGATAAATAATCCGTCAATTACATACCATGGATGCGGAAAAAATAATTGTCAGTTTCAAAAATACAAACTTCATATTTAGTCAGTTAATAATAATACAGACAGTTCTAAGGTTATCCTGGGTTTTCTGCAATTTAGTTTTAAAAAAATCACTTTGAAGGTTAATATCAGATTAATGGTATATTGATGTGTAACACCAACACCTACAAAGCACTCGTTAGAATATAGAATGTAGTTAGTTCAGTAGAAAGTAATGCTTAAATTTGCATTTTATACATTTGTTCCAGTAGCGTCATGCTGTGGTTTTATTCGGGAAGGTGCCGAAGTAAATATTCATATCGTCTAGTGATAAAGAAGACAAAATATTGAACCTTCATTTGGTACAAGTGAAATGCAGGGTACCTATGTAGCAGTAAAGTCCCAATTCCAGTGCATCTGTGCAAAACCTGGCATAAGGCGCAGTAAAAAAAAAACGTGTTTACGGTGCAAGTTGCATTGTTTGCATTTAACAGCCATAAACCACGTGCTTGTATGTGTTTGAGTGGCGCTTGTTTATTCGTTCATTCAAAAATCGCGCCAAAATATTCATCACCTAGCAGAAGGCGCACTGGACATTTCCGCGACATCAAAGGTACCCACACGAAGTGAGACGACTGGTTATATTACTAGACTGCGGTAAAGTTAGTAATTTTCTTATACATAATAAGTCTGTTAAAATTGATAGCTTGTTCCGTTCTCTGAATACAAGCTTATTTATAGTCAACGTCACGGTAAATGGTAAAAACCACTTCAGCTTTAAATTTATAATCCCTTGTAAAACTAGTAACAAGAGGCTCTTTAAAACGATTGTCCGCGTGGACCCTACAGTTAAATTTTAGTGTAGCAATTATAAGCATTTCATCAATTTTCCTTCTTTTTAATAGAATTTTTAAGTACCGTTTACACCTTCGGTAGCTTTTACAAGGGATTATAGATTTAAGGTTCAAGTGGTTTTCACCATTTACCGTGACGTTGACTATATTTAAAGTATTTTAAATCCCACAAACACCTTAAAAATTTAGAATTTTATAGTACCTTTCTTCCTTTGAAAATTTTCTTTATTATTTTTGATTTTACAGCCTTGAGGCACTCCCTTAATTCCAGATGTTGTATTCGTATTTCATGTTCATCATTTTTTCTTGCTCCTTCATCATTTTTTCTAAATTTTCTGTATATATTTTCTGCTCTTTCATCAATATTTTCTGCATTTTTATCTCTTTTTCTAAATTATTCAAACGGCAAAATAGGGCAGTTTTGGATACAGTACTGCAGTACTGTTGTACTATTGTTCTGGCAGTTTTGAAGAGCACTTGATGGAACATTTTTCTACAACAAGAAAAAAAACATTAGTTTATAGTTATTTAGTACTTGCGTTGTAAAACTCTGTGGAGGGAGGATGAAAGATTAACAGCATATGCTGATGGGTGAGACTAATACATTGACCTCCAAAAAAATCGATCCTTTAAAATATAGTCCTTAACGGGCTGAGTCCGAAGCTGATTCTTGTTTTTGCGAGTGAATATTAGAAATAGCTTTTTTCCAAAAAAAACCTCATTTTTATTTTCGCAGGTGAAATTTTAACTTATAACACCTTTCAGTTATCTTTACGAAACAAAGCAAAAACAATTTCTGCTCATTTAAAGGTGTTTTCAGAAATTTTCTGAGTGTGTGGCTAAGTTCAGTTGGTATTTTTCATGTTGCAATGACTTAATACCGAGCCATCCAAAAAATTTGAATTGTCATTTGCAATCTATGAAGTAGTTTTAATTTCAAAACATAAGAAAAGACACACATGAATTTTTTTCTTGGCAAACTTCTATAATAGTATATTACGTCACTAGGAGTAGAAAGCGGACTTTTTGTGCTGAGCTGAGAAGGTTGCGGTCGAGGCGGCAGCCGAGACCAAGCAATCTGGGTGAAGCACAAGAAAGAGCTTTCTGCTCCGAGTGAGTTTTTCTTCAAGCGCTATATAACTATTTTGCATGTTAATCAATGAAAACGACAGACCATTTGAAAAGTACTTACTTGATTGTCAACAACTTGTGTAGACGCGTGCACAGAATAGTTATTTACATTACAAGCTGCGAAAGATTACTTTTCGGTGTGAGGGTTTTTGAATGGCCGAGGCGATAGCCGAGGGGCCGAGGCTATTTAAAAACTCCGAGCACCTAAAAGCTTTCGCAGCGTGTAATGTATTAAACTTTTCATTCTCCCCTCGACATTTAACCACGGTAAAAAAAGAAATTATATTAAATATTAATCAAATTGACAGTTGCCAAGGGTAAAAAAGTAGTTGTCCAGGGCACGAAAGTTTTTCATACCTAGCAACCACCTCGCATGTTTTACTTTCGCTTTCGGTCGCCTTGTCAAGATAAAAAATTACACTTTCGTACAGGGGAGAATGAAAAAGATCTTTCTACACAAAAGAAATATCGTTCGAAAATAATTTTCGAAGCGTACAACACGCTTTTGAAGTAATTTTATCTTTTTAACTGCCTAAATTTATCCAAACTTGACAGTTGTAATCAAAATAATGACAAGTGACGCCACCACTTGTGACGAATTGTACCAACATTATGTTACTAGTAACAAAATGATTTCCATTATTATATTAGTAACATAGGAGTATTTTTACCTTATGTATTCAGTAGCAAAATGTTACAATTATGATACGCTTGAAGAAAAAATATTTTTCTTGATGGCTCGGTATAATAATTATTTTTATATAAGTAAATGGTTTTAAAAAGTAACCTTCAAAAAATAAAAACTGCTTTCAGATCTGATTCCTTAACTCAATATCACAAAGATTTTCCAAAGTCAGAAAGAGATCTGGATTCATATCGGACAAAGCAACTGGCTTTAAAATATTGTAGTGTGAAATTGAATACTAAACGCAACACGAAATTATTTTGTAAAGATCACAAAATAAGTACCTACAAATACTCTTAATACATACATACATACATACATAATCCTTCCTCTTCTACCTTACGGTGTCGAGGTGAGCGACATCACTAGCCGCTTCCACTCCTTACGATCCTGTGGCATCGTTTCTGCTTGTTTCCACTTCATATTTTTCTTTACCAAGGTTCCCCCTATTTCATCATTCCACGTCTTCGTTGGCCTTCCTCTACTCCTCTTTCCATCACTTCCCATTTTCCAAACACTCTTCACCTTCCTGCTGTCGTTCATCCTTGCCATGTGTCCGAACCACCTTAATAAATAAAAATACTCTTAATAGAGACTTAAAAATGCTTGGAATTAGCATGGTCAATAAAAACAGATGTAGGTAATACAAGTACTAATGAGAGCCAATTAGAGCCGGATAAGTCCAAAAAGGTTTTTTCAGAGCAAAATCTGAAAAGTATCAAAAAGAAAAGGCCTAATATTAAATGCAAGTGGATCTGGTACTTACAATTAGGATCAAGTATTTGATAATTCAGTCGAATCAATAAAAAATTATAATACCATAAAGTTGTCTACATAAAAACTCAAAAAGAAATAACCGCCCGATAAATTCAATTTTGGTCAAAGTTACATCACTCTACGGTAATTAACGTTAGTTTTACAACTAAAAGTTATTCAAGACCCATAATAAGCGTAATACGCTATTTTTGAAAATAAAATTAATAGAGTGAAATGTTTCCATATTTTTGTTCACTGTGATAACGCTATCTCTATAGAAAACTTGGTCCTCTCCAAAACCAAGCCACATTTTTAGCTGGATATTGTATTCAACATGGTGCTGATAACAAATAAAATTAAATGGGAAAGACAAATTTTAAAATATTTTTGCAAACCTATTTGGAATATAAATGTAAAATAATGAATTTGAATGTTTCCATAGATTTGTATAGATATATTTATATAGTATAAATAATGTGAGTGTACGTTCATGCTGTTCATTCGTTATATTACTTTACGAAAGGTGAATTTTTAGCGTTTCAGCGGCTATTGAATAATTACCTTAATTTGTTCACAATACAGTACACACTAAATAATTATTATTATTTCTCTAATTTCATTCAAATTACTCAATTATTTATATGATGAAAATTGTAACTAACCTTTTAAACAGCATTGCACTGCATGCGGCTGACAAAAGGAGAATGGGAGAAACACAAATTAAACTCATAAAAGAGAGTTGAAGATTCCTAACAAACCGTTGGCAACACATACAATAACGCCACGCCTCGCAGGTGGCAGAAGGCAGAACTAAACTACAGAATTTAAATTTTGGCGGTAGTTTAAATTTTGGTGGGAATTTCGTACTATTGTGTTGATGTATTCTATAAATTTTTAATTAATTTTAAGTCGCAGTTAAAAAATTATTTTCATGGAAACTACTTTCTGTTATTTTAATTAAATAATGTAAGGTACACCGGGGTAAGTGGAACCGCGAATTTCAGTAGCTCCTCTTTGAAGCGACTTAACCAGAACACCTGTATCCAGATCGTGCTCATATTTGGCAAGCTGACTAAAGACACATTACTGAAATGATGTGCAAACATTTGAACGGATCATGGCTTGTAATTTTATTCTGTGATTTTTTTTGTTTTTGCGGTCCTTGGGTTACACTTACCCCATTGGTGTGGGGCAAATGTAACCTATGGAACATTTTTGCACTTGGAGCAAACGAAATTTTGCCGGGGTAAGTGTAAATAATTAGCCTTGATGTATATGCTGTAAAAAAAATTATTTCAAAAAAAAAGTACACCACTTAACCCACATTATATGAGTCAAATACAATGTTAAATAATATTTTCCCTCTTTTATCTACTGTAGGCGAGGGTAAATGCATAAAAATCTCATCTTCATTGATTATGCTTCTATCTTCTACAACAGGCCAATGAAATGTGGATGTCTTGCCGATTCTCCTACAAAATTTTGCCTCTAGACATGGTTCTTTCTCTGTGAGCTGGCCCACATACATTTTAACCTGTTTCCTCTGATTGAATTTAACAACAATCCAATCACCCACGTTTATTTTTAACAAGTCTAGTTGCATTTGGTTTAGGAAATTAATTTCTTCGTTCATCTCTTCCACTTCATCTACGATAGAATTGCTTGAAAGGCTTTGTATATCTTCAAGACTGTCATCATCACTACTGTCCTCTTCAACTAACGGTTTCTTTTTCGTTACCTTTTTCTTGCCTTTCTCTTTGTTGTCAAATGTCTCTAATTTTTCTAACTCGCCATCGTCGCTGCTATTATCCTCAGTTATTTTTTTCGTCTTTGTTATTTTGACTTTCTTTTTAAGCCTTTGGTTTGCGATTTCTTCAAGCTTAGCAATTGCGTCTTCTGAAGTGATCACTTCCGCACCTACGCAGATTCTTTTTCTACCGGTGGTAATTTTTGGCGTTTGCTTTACTTGCTCCAAAAGCAGCTCTTCGAACGTTTTCTTCCGATGGCTTGAAGGTGTTGAGATCCCACCTTCCGACACACTGACGCTGGAAGTTGATGGTATAGGCGGATCTTCTTTCGCGATTGTGGTTGTTGTAGGTGCTACAAGTGAAGGTGCCGTAGGTGCAAAATCCGACATATTTGCTCTGGATGTTGATGGTACAGGTAGCTTTTCTTCTACGATGGTAGTTGTTGTATGTACTATAGCTGTAGGTGCTTCATCAGTTGCAATATCAGTGGCTGCAGCTCTATCTTCTTGATTTTCTTTAAAAGTGCACCAGCGTTTATATGCTTGTGGTTCATAATGCTCGATGGGTATTATAGTATTGCAAAATGGAAAAATTCCTGCTTTTTGAAATCCATGTTTGATGATCACTGGATCTATGTTCTCCCAAATTTTGGACATAATAGCAGCAAAAATTGATTTAGGAAGTTTATACCCATAATTCTTCCTTTGCCACTTTATAAGTTCTTCCTCCCATTTGATTTTTAAGGCCCGGAACACACTCAGATCCATTGGTTGAAGGATGTGGCTAGTGTGTGGGGGAAGCTTCAAAATGTGTATTTGTTCTTGTCTTGCCATTTGAACAAGTGAGATGCCAATATGAGAGCTATGCCCATCGTAGATAAGAATAACAGGTCTATCTGGCCCTACTATATTTTTCAGAAAATTGTTTTTGAAATAATTTTGGAACGTTTCGGCTTCCATCCAACCATTTTTTGTGGCCGAATATGTTATTCCTACATATTCCTCGTCCTTTTTTGCGAGCCACGAGTCCCACACATTTTTCCCCCTAAATACAATATGAGGTGGTAGTTTCTCCCCAGCAGCGTTTCCACCTAATAACACAGTGATGTTTTCTTTTCCAGACCCACTTGTTGCCCTATGAGCAGCTGTTCCCTTTGCGCCAACAACTTTTATTCTGCTTGGGTCTAAACAAAAGCTCGTTTCGTCTATATTATAAATTCTTGATGGAGGAATATCTGCTATGACATCTTTTAACAGAGTAAAGTAATCATTGATGATAAACGGATCTACACTCCTTTTTCTTGCTACTTCCACTATTTGTGGTTTCTTCTGGCTGAGGTTGAATGTTCTTTTAAATCGTATGAAGTAATCGTGGCCTGGTATCCCATCTTTGAATGGAGTCTGGATGTTATTTTCTTTCGCATAACGGCCTATAAGTGTCAATACTTCTTTTTTAGATAGGCCGAAACCCCATCTTTCCATTTGCTTGATACTTTCAGCAATTTTCTCTTCTTCTTCATAAGGGATGGCAGTGGGTCTACCCATGGTCGAACTTTTGACACCTCTTTGGCCTTTAACTTGTTTAAATAGTGTTGCTTTAGGAATCTTATAAGTTTTTGATGCTCTGTACACCGTCATTTCTTGATTTTTTACCGCATCAACGGCAGATTTTAGCGTCTGCTTGGAGTATTGAGGCGGCTGCTTCTTCCGAACGTACGTACGTACCATGTCTAAAACAAATAAAGTAAATTAGCATGTAAACAATTACTAATATTCAAGACGGATTCAACCGAGGCAAGTGGAACCTAACGTAGGTTACACTTTCCCAGTCCACAAATTTTTAGGGGCAAATGTAACCCAAGCAGGATTTCTTAATGTAAACAAATACGTTTTCCATAAGTTTAAAATATAAAGAACTATTGTTTATTAGGTACTTACTTCAAAAATATAAATAATTCCACAATTTTCTTGGTGATTATAGGCACTGACAACAAACAGGTGTTAGCTCACTATGCAACATAAATCGCGAACGTTGCGTACATTGCCAAGGTCGAACCGTAAATGATTCGCTGTCGGTTTCATATACCACAGAGCATCTAAAGGACATAGATAGGTTAGTATTCAATCGGTGGAGCCACTTTACAAAACTTGGATTTAGCAGAATAAGCCTGGGTTCCACTTGCCCCGAATTTCCACTTACCCCGGTGTACCTTATGTTCATATCCATAAAAATAGCTTCTTACATTTTATTAAAATTAACTAAAAATTTACAATATAGAGAATTTTACAACCGACTTACCTACAAAAACTACCTAAAATTATGAAAAACACTAAAAAGAAAATCAAAGTCAGCTGTGAATACATTTATTTAAAAAAAATGTTGTTCAGTATTCACAATCATAATTAACAGATATTAAATAACAATAATAATATGTAAAACTGCGATTAAATATTATAAATTGAGTACATTTTAAAGTTTAGTAGAAATTATATTTCATGTTTGTTGATTATAGCAACTCCCATGTTTAAAGTGGTTAGCAGGCTCTGCAACTAGGTGCATTACTATTATAGTAATTACAATGATGCTATTAAAATATGGTGTCTCCACTCCTTCAATTGTTTGTGAACTGTATTCTTTGACAAGTCGCGTACTAGTTCCAACAATTGCTGTAAGATGGCGCTAATGGCAGTTGAATGTCAAGGAAGTTTTAGTATATGGAAGGAGCATACGGCTGTTGGGTGTGTTACCATATATCAAAGACAAACGTCCCTTAACCTATCTTTGTTATTACACGTATTTTTGATTAGCTATCCTTGTCTTAGCCACAGACTTGCGCATTTCCGACTGTAAACTTGGGGTACGTTCCACTTGGCGACCACAACGCCCGCAACGCTCGCAAATACGTTCCACTTAAAGCCGCGGTTGAGCGTCAAAACGTCACGGATGACGTCACTAAGAACGAACACGCGACGACCGCAACGCTCATCCTAAATTCGTGGGTCGACGCGGTCGTTTGGCATTTTCGCGGGAAATTTGCATTTGCTGTTGTGTCTTTAACACGTTAACTGCCGTAATACATTGTCATGACAGGGTCCTTGAGGCCAAATTTTTTTTTAGAAAAAAGTTGTGTTGTTAAATGTGTATTGTCAAAATATTTATTGAATTTTGAAAAAAAATGTTTATTTTGTTAAATTCTATAACATTTACTTAATGACACAGCATTTGTGCCACACGGCCCTGAACATGCTTTTTTCACACGGAGGCCGCACGGCACATACATTGTGCCAAGCAACAGGTTTCAACTTGTTACTTCTAAGAATAATAATTGAATGCACTTTTGCATCAGTATTTGCCCGCAAGTGACCAGGTGCAGTTGTGACGTGATTTTAGTTGTTGGTTGTTGTTTCGTGTGTTACTATGGGAGATTACGAAGAAGGCCAGGGGAAGTTACAGAGATTATGGGACGACCTCATGTCTGATGAGGAACCAGATCCCTTTGCGGCAGATTCGTCCGATTCGTATAAACCATCATCAGACGATTCATGCCGTGAATCGGATGATGACTCACCAGGAGGTTATACAGTGCCCAAGAAGCGGAAGAGAACAGCTGCTGCAATCAGTGGAGAAGAACCAGAACCAACTCGTGATAGTAAATCTACAAATGGCGAAGTATTTTCAATATCAATTAAACCAACTAGCAGTGGCCGATGCATGTTTATTGAGGTACGTTAACTTTCTTTAACTTGATTATAATAATTAACATTTATTTGCCATTTTGAAATCACTATAATATTTATTGTAGATACCAGATACCACTGATTACTGAACACGTAATATTGGAATTATATTGGACTGTTACTTCCATGTTATAAATTGTATAATTGGAGGTATTCTTACAAATCAATCGTTAATCGAATGCTGAAAGGTCTTCGCAGAAAGATACCTCTTAAAAAATTTCATATTATTTATTAAATTACCACTAAATATGATTGTATATTTGATTAACTGTGTCTTATTCTAATCGTTAAGTACAGCACTCCGTTAGGTGTCGGACTTGCATATTATGTATGAACAATAAAGTTAGTAAAACCGCTTACGATTTTTTCTACTTTCTCTTTTTATATCTTTAAATTTCTTTTTAATTTGGAGTAAAGTTCTTGACACAGGACTTACAGTATTGACTGAATTCAATACTGCTTCCCATGCAGATTTCTTCCGTTGCCAAGTATTTTTGGGCGTAACTTTTCCAAATAAAAGACCATAATTTTCTTTTTTTTAGACATAATTGTTAATAGCTATAAATCAAATCATTTTAAATATATTTATAGCTGACTGCAACTAAATTGAAGGAAAAATATTGCTAGGACGCCCTTTATGTTCAAATGTGCTATCTAATTGTCACTTTACATGTTATTTAAATTACAGATTATTTCCAGAATAATTTACAAACCTGGAAAACGCCTAAAAATTGCTTTTTATAGCCAAACTTTAAACAACTTTGAACTTTGATAAAAGTACTAATAACTTTCAAAAAGTTTAGGAACTTTTTGATTGGTTAATTTTGGCCTAACGGTGACGTCATATATGACGTTGACCAAAATGGCTTCGCCAGACTTACGCCCGTTTCGTGAATAGGCTTACGCCATTTATTTAGACCCGTGCAAGAGGGACGCAAGTTTTTGACGCAACTAGCGTTAGTCAGACTAACGTTGCGCCCTGTTGATGAATCCGTATGTAAAGGTCTATTTTACTTAAAAATTTTCAAATAGTATTCAGGAAAATATTAATACCGAAAAAATCTCTCGGTCAGTAGATAGATATAACCACTGTCTTTCAAACGCTACAAGAATTTTTTTTTTCAAAATGTAAATTATTCCAAAAAAGTGGAAATAAGGTTCTAGAAAAATCGGTGAAATTTCCCATTTCTTGTTTAGTGTGTACTGTGTGTAGGCAACCCAAATAGCAGAATGACAAACGAGATAAGTACATACTTATCGGCTTTAATCCGACTTGACGGAAACTTGACAAGGAGATTACAATACACATAAAATTGTAATTTTGTTTTTGCCATATCCTTTACAGTATTGGATGTACCTATTTCGATTTTCTTTCTTTCGACAATCTGAGTGTACATTTGGAAAAGCAAAAATGTTTTTTTTTTTAAGTATAAATAAGTTAAAAACAGGATATTTGACAAATAATAAATAACAGAAAGTTCTGAGGTTTTGATAAAAAGTGATAAATGATGAAGCGTCAATTACTGTGTTTATTATCAAGAAAACTTCTGATCTAGGGGAGAGAGAGGTACATTGATACATGAGGCACATTGATACAAGTTTGAAATTTGGCTCCAAAAGCTGATTATCAAATTCATATTCTAGCCAATAGATGATATTACCATTATGCATTTGTTTTATAAAAATAACAGTTCATATGTTATTATGTGTGGGGATAGTGGCACATGTCATTGAATTGTGAAAAACATGTAAGTATTTTGAATATTTTAAAGATGTGAATATGCAATGTCTAATAAGGTAATTTAGGCTAACATATGTACTACTATATGTCGCATACTTTTAACCTAACTTCCCACAAAAAATTAACCCAAAATATATTTAGGTTAAATTATGAGTCACACAAAATTAAAACAATGGCGTGTGAGGCAGATTGATGCAACTGAAAGTGAGGCACATTGATGCATGTATCAATGTACCTCCCAATGTATCAATGCGCCTCCATTGGGTTATTTAATTATATTCTTCTACTTCAATATGAAATTGTAGCCAGGAAAATGGTTCGCACGTACATACGCAAGACTGAACGAGTTAATATAAGCGAGGCCAACATACGAAAGGCGATCAAGGATGTAATTCAAAAGAAAATGTCTATTAGGAGAGCTGCTGCCGATTACAATCTAAAGGCAGGTACATTACAACATCGAATAGAAAAATATAAGACTTAATTCTAAAGTTCTAAATGAGTCCGGTTCAGATTCGGCTTATGAAGAGACCGCCGTAACCGAAAGAAAATATCAGTCCAAATATACCAGTCATCAAGTTTTTACATCCAAACAAGAAGATTTGCTGGAAGAATATCTTATTAAATGTTCGCGAATGCAGTATGGTCTAACTTATCGTCAAGCACGTGTATTTGCATACGAATACGCTTTGAAGATATCGAATTGTAAAATTCCTGGAAACTGGAAACTAAATAAAATTGCTGGTTTATTTTGGATTCAAACCTTTATGAAGCGGCATGCAAAACTAAGTTTACGTCGACCAGAAAATACCAGTTTGGGAAGGGCGACTGCCTTCAACAAACACAACGTGATTGAATTTTTCACAAACTATTTAAAAGTTATGGATAACTACAAATTCACTCCTGATAGAATCGTGAATGTGGATGAAACTGGAATAACCACGGTCTTAGACACGCCAAAGGTGATAGCAGAAACAGGTAAAATTATTTTTAAAAAGTTTTATAATTTAAATAGGTAGGTACCTACTTAGTATTCCTTTTTTAGGAAAGAAACAAATTGGCCAGGCTGTATCTGCAGAACGTGGTCAATTGGTCACATTCTGTGGAATAATAACAGCAATAGGAACTTCAATTCCACCGGTTTATATTTTCCCAAGAGTAAGATACAAGGATCATTTTTTAAATGGAGCACCAGTAGGCTCGCTAGGATTATCATCTAAATCAGGGTGGATGACTGGTCCATTATTTTTTGAGGTAGTTAAACACATCCAAAAGCACACCAATTCATCAAGAGAACATCCACTCTTAATCTTATTGGACAATCATGAGTCACACTGTAATGTTGAAACTATTCTATTTGCAAGGGAAAATGGGATTGTTTTGCTCTCGCTCCCACCACATACGTCCCACAAACTCCAGCCATTGGACATCTCGGTGTACAGCTCTTTCAAAGCTCATCTGAAAACAGCATTTAATGACTGGATGGCGACGAATGCGGGAAAGACAATCTCCATCTATGACATACCTACACTGTCATATAACGCTTATTTGAATTCTTTCACCCCAAAGAATATACTTAAAGGTTTTGAAAAACCCGGAATATGGCCGATTAATCAATTGGCTTTTGCCGATGAGGATTTTCTTTCTAGTTATGTGACTGATCGTAATATTTCTGAGAATATGCCTGAAAACGATATCACCTTGAACGTGGAAAGTATCACACCAGAAATAAATGGTGAAGGAACTCTTCCATCAACTTCTGGAATAAAAGCAATACGAAAAGATGCTCCTTCAAAATCAGAATTCAATATGGTAACACCTGAAGAAGTGAGACCATTTCCAAAGTCGCAGCCAAGAACAACAAAGGTGATGCGGAAAAAAGGAAAATCCAGAATTTATACTAGTACCCCGGAAAAGAATAGAATCATGGAAATGGAGAATAGCAAGAGATTGAAATTGGCTACTAGAAATTTAAACTTGGACAAAAGGAAGAAAGACAAACAGCTAGTAAAACACAGAATTGGGAAACATGTCAAAGCAAAACAATCATCCTCGGAGTCTGATTTAGAAAGTTACGATGAACCAGAGTTATCTGATTCTGTGGATGATTACAGTGAAGAAGAATTTCAGTGGCTCACTGAAAGTGAGCAATTGCATAAGGGCGACTTCGTTTTAGTAAAGTTTTGTACAAAAAAGACAAAGCTTCATTACGTGGGACGCATCGAAGAGATGAGAAAACAGTCATCCAAATTTGTATTTCCCCAGGTAGATGATATCAGTTTGGTTTTGCGAGAAGATATTATTTTAAAACTGCCTGCAGCATTATCAACTGGAACTACCGCACGTCAAGCAAGTTCTCTATTCTATTTCGATGTTAATTTTGACTCACTTAATCTGTTAATTAAATAATAAACTCATGTTACATGTAATTTATATTTTCAATAAATTGTGTTCATAAATTTCACTTTTTCTGTAGTTATAAGTAGTTATTTGCTTATGCATCAATGTGCCTCATATCCGTATCAAACTACCTCATAGAGGAGGCAGATTGATACAAATGCAAGGATCTGAATTTTATTTTTTTTTAATTAGAAGATGATGATTAGACATGTATGCATAATTAGTAATCATGAGATAAATATGTGTGGATTTCAATATATTCATCTGAACTAGTAAAACAAACAGCTCCCCTTCACAAAAAAATTTTAAACAAAAAATGTATCAATGTGCCTCTCTCTCCCCTACAGCCAGATAGCAAAAATATCTTGAAACAAATTTGAAATAGGCGTGTCGCGACAAGGGTGCAGGTTGGAAACAAGCTTGCCAATGCAAGTCTGTAAGCTTATATCAAGCTTGAATTTTTAGGAATATTGAGCTCTTTGTTGTTTGAATTTAATAAGTGTTGTTTCATAATGGGACAAAGGCATTTAAGTTTTAGTGTACTATTAAAACAAAGTAACTGAAAATAAACAATTTATTATACAAATATAAACAATGATATGAAGCAGATTAGCTATACACGCATAAACACACCTACAAAACAGTTTAAAAAATGTAAAAATGCTATATATTTTTAAAGCATTAAAAATGTTAAAATTAATTATTAAAATCGATAAAGAATATCTGTGTACATACATATGCACTTATGCAGTAGTTATACAAATAAAATATAAAACAAAAAAGTAGGTACAGATAAATTAGAAAAAATGGGAAAGTGAAAGCACTAATAACACAAATAACTAAATATGTAAATATACAAATTTTCAAATATGAATCTTACACAATTCCTGACCCCTAACTTTACGTGGATCGATTAATTCAGGTAGAAGTGCCTTTTTATAAAAAGCGACAAGCTTGGAAAGTTGGTTTTTCCAGAAATTTTCATCCTTGTGTATGACTTCATAAAATAAGCCTTTTGGCGTCCATACAACAAAGTAACATTTACTTTTATTAGAAATGTTTAATTGGCCTTGTACCTGGTGCATATAATTGTCATTAATTTTTAACTGAAGGCCACCATTGCTATCATTCGTCAAAAATTTTATAATCTTATTTTCAGTTGCTTCCTTTGGTGTTGACATTCTGGAATTGTAGGGGCATTTTACTTCAATGATGGCGTGTCATCACCTACTAATCCATCAGGAGATGCAGCTAAAACTGGATATTTTGGGTCTACAAAAAGGCCACAACTTGTTACATTTAACCCAGAAATTTCTTGAAATTGGGCAATGGCTATACTTTCATTTTGTATGCCGTATTGGGTTGCCAAATACCCAAGAAATTCTTGATAAAGAAAAGCCTTTACCGTATTCGCTGTGGAAGTAGTTTTCTTTAATTTTGCAACTTTTCCAAAATTTGATGCAGTTAATCGTTTGACCCTCATCCATATAGAGTTGTTTCTTTGGCCTATAGTTAATATTTGAATTTCTTTTGGGTCTTCATTTGCCAATTTTTCGAGAACTTGTTTCTTTTTCTAAATATATCGCTGGCTGCATATCTTCAATACTGGCATTTTCTCCATAATCGCCATCATCATCTACAGCATGGAATACCTTTTTGGTCTCGTTCCTTGTGTTTTCATACGCCTTTTGCAGTTCAGGTTTCGAATTTTTTTTTCGCAGAGGGTTTTTGCATGCTTTCCTGGACTATGCCCAGTTAATAACTTCTGCACTTTATAATTTACTTCCCCGCTGTTGTTGAAGGATGTAACTGCAGCTCCACATCGTGCTGTATAAGACCCTCGTTGCGAATAATTTATTCTTTTTCCCGCAAGATATTTTGCAACAACGGAGTTAAATGTTTCCACAATATTGGTGTCCCCATCTTCTATCAAGCTATTCGCATGCATGGCCACCCTGTTGATCGCATTGACAATATCTTCATGGATTGGACTTGACGTAAGTTGCGGGTATATATTTTCTTCATTTTCACTTTAGTACCGTTACAGAAATAGTCTGCACAATCTGAGTGTTCACCAAAAATGTGTTTGTAACCGTTTAATATGTCGGATTGTAGCAGTTTAATTTTGTCTTTTGTAGGAATTTCTTGATTTTTTCTGTACTCGATTGCTTTAGTCACACATAACGAAAACGTAACTAACTTTTTAATACATGCGATTTTATCAATGGGGCCACTTTTGGTTTTTTTAACTGCTTCTTTGATTTTGTTGCCCAAATTTCTGAGGATATGGTTTTTGCACTCTATCTTTTGAATAATAAATTGTGGTCCGTAAGGCGCAGCATCCTTAATTTTTCGCATAACACTACTATCGCCGTCTCCTATTAGTTTTCCGTAAATTAAACCATGCATCTCGATTGATTTTTTGAACCCATCTACGATTACTCCAGCTTCCATAGCACTTGTTGAAGCACGCCAGTCTTTGAAGCAATTATGCTGAAGGGCATTTTGTAATTTTTCTTCTTGCTGGTATATCCGGAAATATTTATTTTTTACGCCAACATACAAAATGTTCTTAGTTCGCCAACTAATAATAGCTCCTACATCCGATAAGGCATTGTAATTTGATTTGTAAGATCGTTTTGACCATGCGCCGTCAGCAGCAACGGTAATTATTGGTACCCCATTGTCATCAACTTCGCCAGCTTCTAGTGCCAGCTTCTTTTCTTCTTTTCCTGCTTCTATCCGTTCATCCCATGCTAAGGCCATTATACCGTTGTATACTGTTTCTTGATGTTTGAAAAAGGTCCGACTCGATATTGATGGAATATTTAATGCTGAAGTTATTTCTTCCAAACACGCATAACTCGCACCTGTACAAACAATTCCTGCAAAACAAAAAAAAATGTAATTAAACTTTTAATTACAGAATTCGGCATTTCAAGTCGAGCAAAAATTTTTGGTTTTTGTCATTTTTTCACAAAATAAAAAATAAAAAAGTTTTGCCTCTTGTAAAGTCAATCCGGGGACATACGGTATATTGCTAGCAATGGTATATTATTTTCTATAATTATGTAATGTATACAAAATTTAATTAGAAGATATTAATTACCTGACACTGCAGCCGTTGTAACATTAAGTTGTTCTTTAGCTGGGTCTTCCGTGGATAGAGTGTCTACTTTATTACACATTTTGCATTTACTTGTAAAAATGCTGCGAAAACCAAGTCTCTTTTCACTAATAATTTCCACATCGAAAAATGTACAGTTAAAACCTTCGTGTTTTAAAGATTGCAGAGATTTCAATAGGTACTGAATATCTACTATTCTACGTCCAGTAAAATCGAACGATTCTTGAGATTCTTCTGGTTCAACGTACAACTCCGGAAATTCGTCACCAGAATACTCTTCGGGTGTGTCGGGAATGTCATTTTCACTAGAAGTAAACACAGTATCTTCTCTGTTATCATTATTGATAGAACAATCACTGACGCCATCACTTAAATCACTAAACTCACCAACTCGTTTTTGACGTTCTACTAAACGCGCCCGCTTTAATTGATTCTTACGACGTTTTGGTTTTGACAAATACCCACCACGTTTGCTCCCCATTTTTTAAGGGTAAATATGGTAACACAAATTAAGATCAACCAAGACTGAACCAAAATTGCTAATGAAGATAAGCATGACAATTGATAATTCAAGGAGGGGGTAAGTAACTCATTAATTATGTTATTGGCCAAATTATATTTTAGTAAGAGTTTTTGTCTTATTACAAACAATTATAAAGGTAAGCGTACTTTCCCTAAATAAATATGGAATGCGATTAGTAGTTAATGTACATAATACTAGAGCACTTGTGTGTAGAGCATTTATTGCACTATTTAAAAACCAATTAATATTCATTTAGGCAAGAAAATATGCCAAAAATATCTGAAATTCACCAAGAAATCAGAAAATACGCAAATAATTAAAATGTACAACAAAGTTCGAAGTTTAAACCTAAACGATTTAGGAATTCCAAACAATTATAAAAGTATGCGTAGGTACTTTCCCCAAATAAATATGGAATGCGATTAGTAGTTAATGTACATAATACTAGAGCACTTGTGTGTTATTTATTGCACTATTGGTTAAATCGTCAAAGTGAACAAAATCGAATCAAAGTTGGAATGCATATGGCAAAGAACACATTAGTAAACAAAAAATGATGTTCTTTTGTCAACTTTGATCATTCGTTAATTTAACAAAATCTTTGTGCAACCGGCCCTTAGGCAAGAAAATATGCCGATAATATCTGAAATTCGTCAAGAAATCAGAAAACGAGCAAATATGTAAAATGTGCAACAAAGCTCGAAGTTTGAACCTAAACGATTTAGGAATTCCCAAGAAACATTAATCCTCTTAAAACCAAACTTACCTGTGGAGGTAACAAGGTTTTATTTTTCTTGCTTGTAAGTATACAACCTTTTGAACATCAAATAGAAAAATATTTTAGGTAAATGCCAGTCTTAAGACTGTAATGGTTTTCCCCGTCACGACTGTCCCAAAGATATAAAAAGCAACAGTATTTGGTGTAACCTGATTGCATACCCAAAATAATTGCAATAACTTTAAAATCCGGACAAATATTCCAGGAATAGCCTTCGTACTTTATCTTCTCTAACAACATTTTCAGGTTTTCGTAAGTTTCCTTCTTAGAAACAGCCTATTGGAATGGAATGGTAAAGGTTTCCATTATGAAACAAAACTTCTTTCTGGTCCCTGACAAATCTATGAATAATCTCCAAGAACTGGGGTCATGATGTATCCCGAAAGCTTCAAAAAGTTTATAAATATCATTGCAGTAGACCAAATTGCCGCCCATACTATAAAAATCAACAAGATTTTCATGTCTGTTGCGAAAAATACGAATTCGTGTTTCTTTCGCTAAGAGATTCCATTGCTGTAGTCGCGGCCCAAGAAGTTCTGCTTGTGATTTTGATAGATTCAAATCCCGCACCAAGACATTTAATTCAAACTGAGTAATTAAATGTGGCTCGCGTGATGTAGATGGAACAAAATCAGGATCGGTTGATTTTTCAATACCTTCAAAGCTAGTGTCAGTAGTAGTTTGATTCTCCTCGCTTTGCAAGTACTCGCACTTGCAAAGTGACAGTTTCTAGCCTTGTGATACAAATAACTATTATGTGTATCTTTAATGTTTACTATTGCCCACCATTTTGATATTATACGTAAAAATTGAAATATTCCCGACTCTTCACCGAGTTCGATTTTTATAGGTGTAATTGTAGTTTCATGAAAAGTATTGTTTTTAGCCACCTCTGTTCGAAACTGACATTTTCCATACCTTGTCAAATGAATTTTTGACATCGAAAGTAGACGTTTGTCACCCGGCAGTTAGCACCGGGAGGCAAAGTACTTTGCCTCCCGTTGCCATTAGAAACGGGTGGCAAAATGAGTAAACATGTTTTACGATTAATATTAATGGTACAGTCACCATGGAAATATATACTCAAGCTATCTACGAGTTTTTTTTAATGAAACCGAGTTTTGTAGTAAAATGTCATATTTTTAGTTGTCAACACTAATAATGTCAGATTCGTTTAGTGAAGGTGGCCAAAAAATCATATGTATTACTCTGGAGGAAAGTGTTATCGCCTCCCTTAGATTATATTTCTGACCTCGCTCGCTATCGCTCGCTCGTGCATAAAAACCATCTGCGGGAGGCAATCTTACACTTTCCTCCCTAGTAATACAAATAGCTATTACCAAACTGACTTTCTGCCGTTCTAATGTATTTGGATACAATGTTTTATAATTCGGTTTTGGTGCCAACTTTAACAACTGATCACACTCCTTTTAGTCCTTTTTCTAAAGGTTTCTAATTTCTGAGAACCTTGCAGTCAAAGTGTTTTTTCGATTAAACGCTGGAAACACAAATTATATATTAAAATCTTTTTGATTAATCCAATTATTCCTTATGTTTTGGAATATATGAACACTATCATAAGTCAAAAATGTTTTAAAATCTTCTGATAACAGATATAAGTACAAATTTATGAACAGAATTTTGCGATAGGTTTTGAAATAATACACGGTTGACTCTGTTATTGTCAGAAATAATTGTCAATATCTTTAGGTTACATTTTTCAATTAATTTGCACAATTTTAGTGTAATATCTATAAATTGGCTTCCATTAATATTAATAATAACTGGAATCAGTGGCACCACTTCTTTAAAATTACCAAAAGTAGAAGACACCATATATGCCATAACGGTTTTAGCTGCAGATGCCCCATTATTTTGAGCATTGCCATAAATGTTACCATTTCTGAATTTGAAATTACTTTTAACAAATATTTCATTCATTTGTAATATAACATAGCGTTCTCTGTCGCTTAATCGTTCTCTATCGCTTAATTTCCCAGCTTGGAACTTATAAAAAATGTTCATTTTCGTTAGATTTATCAACGGCAATATTTAACGAAGAAGAAAGTTGTTTGATGGTTTTTTCATGCGGTAATATCAGTAATAGATTTTTTTGTATACTCAATGCTAAACGGCCATTTTACTATGTAGAAAATAGTAAAGAAAAGTGGCATTTTTCTCGTTAGCAACCTTTTCCTCATTACAACGCTTGATTCATTAGCAACCAACACTTTATTCCTAGCAACACAGTCTGTTTGTTTACTTGTTACTATGTACGTGTTGTAGTTGCTATGTTTCCGTACAAACATAACCTTGATAAATTTAACAAATTTGTCTAGAAAATTCGAACTTTTAGTACTTACACAAAAAAATAGCGTATTCAACGCGTAAGAAAAGTGGTTTTCTAGCTCGTGAAATTGTAATTCACTCGCTAACGCTCGTGAATCAAACATTTTCCACTCGCTAGAAAACTGCCACTTTTCTTTACTTGTAGAATAATCTACTATTCCCTTAAGCAAGAATAGCAACTTTTAGACTGCATGTATATTAATAGTATATTAAAGTACAAGTTGCAGAAGGCATCTATTCAAGCACGAATTTGAAATTCCGAAACGAGCCGCATAGCGGCGAGTAGAGGAACACATGAGTGCTTGAAGGATCTTCTGCAACGAGTGTTTTATACTATTTTTTCTATTTTGCCGCTTTATACCATTTTATAAATTAAAAAAATATTTTTTTTTCTATTTTGCGTTTAGAATAACTCCACACTTATTCTAACACTCAAATGACGTCATTTGGGTGCTAGAATGAAGTTATTCTAAACGCAAAATAGAAAAAAATTAATTTAGAATTATGTATGAAGAATAACGTCTTCTGTTTTTTTTTCTACGAATAGCAAATTAAATTACTCCATAAAAAATTCCAACCTACAACAAAGCGATTCTTTGCTATCATCGTTTTTAATAGACGTAGGGCAAATCGTCAATTATTGGACACTTAAGGAAAGTTTCACTTAAAAATTAAACAGCAGTGACAATTTTAAGTATAGAACTATAATAATTATATATACAAGAAGCTTAAACATTTTACTACAAAGTTATATGAGTAGTTTTTATAAATGATTAACACAAACATTATTATAATATTATAACTTAGATAATGCAAAAAAGTATAGTAATAGGACAGTTTTTCTAGATATTGGACACTAAAACTATAGTTATTGGACAAGAGCTATTTAGTTCAAATAATTTTTGAAGAAAAAATCCTACAACTGTCATGACATCACTTTTGTCCAATAACAACGCTTGGATCAGCATTTCAACAGCCAATCATTCATTTTTATCATGATAAAAAAATATCACTACGTCCTTCTCGCACATCGAAAAAAACGACGCGTCTCTGTCTGCTATGTTGCTACAGAAACCTAAACTTCAAAAATATTATTTGACATTAATTGCTAAAATAAACGTCAGAAAAAATGTCTTTAATAAAAATTTGTTTGTTGTTTAAGGATTTTTTCCAATTAAAAAACACTCTACCTTTTATTTTTATGGATAAAATTTCATTCTTGTATCACTCAAACGAAGTTGCCATAAGAAAATGGACTCGACTAGGCCTACATAAAAAAACCCTTGCCCTTCGGGCGCGGGTTTTTAATTAATGTAGGCCTAGTCTCGTCCATTTTCCATGGCAACTTCGTTTTCGTACAAAATGAAATTTTATCGATAAAAATAAAAGGTCTCGGGCTTTTACTGTTGAAAATAACTTTAGGTAGTACATACCTAAGCGAACTCAATTCGCACAGTAATCAATAATTATTAACCTATCAAAAGTTGAAAAAGAAGTTAACAGTACCAATACACATACAACAAAACAAATTTAGCGATATTTTTTTCTTCTTCCTTGTACTGACTATACAATAGTTCATCGTCTTCACTGTCCTCCCCGTTGTCTTCAGAACTTTCATCTAAGCTGGTGTCGTCAAGTTTAAAACAATTGTGACATATAAATACATCGTCGTCGGTAGGTATCTAGGTATATGACTATTGTGAGTTTTTGGCACACAGTGTTGATGATAACATTTTTTGCAATCGTCGCATTTAATTTGGTTTGAATTTATATTTCCCAAACACATTGCACATTTAATTATTGGCTTCACTGTCTTTCTATTAACAGATTTTTTGTTGGTATTTTTCTCTTGTCTTTTGCGTTTTCTTTCGTTTTTTTCTCTTTCCTGTTCTTCCTTTAATGCTTCTTTTTTCTTAAACATTTCTTGATAACGTTCCGACGTAATAGCGTACGGAAATCTTTCAATTTTACGTTTTCCTTTCCTTTGTGGTGCTGAAGGGGAAGTAAGGTAGTTACCCAACAAATTATTTTCAACAATAACCTTACTTGTACTTGGTTGATAGTAAAGGTTTTCAGCAACTCCACTTGTTTTGGAAGTAGACGGAATATGTATGTTTCTAACAGGAGACTTGATAACAATGTCTTGTATAATTTTAATCTTAGAAGTTGTTGTGTCTTGTTCTATAATTGTATCAGTCGTTTCATTCTTTCTTTTAACCGAGTTATCGTTAACTGCCCCATTTTGAAAATATTTCCAAATATTATATGATGATAATAAATCTCGATTATTTTCGTCCCGTTTAGTTTCGCTATTGCGCATGTTCTGAAAGATATTAATTTTATCTCGGCTAACTATTGTTACAAACGCCTCATAATCCAAACTACAAGTTGGCTTCAATGTTTCTAAATCTGATCTCTGTTGAATCTTTTGAGCCCCCAAACACTTAGTATAATCAACCGCATTTTCATCAACGGGGTATAACCCGCACACTCTAAAACAATTAACAAGCATTTCGGGTTTGACGCTTGAATTAATTGCTTTCTCTAGAAGAGGAGCAAATGTTACTTTATTTAAAATTTCTGCTGGATGATCTTCTTCCCATTGACGTACAGATTGGCGCCATGCTTCCTTTACTGGGCGAAAAACAGCAACATCACAAGGCTGTAAAATCCTTGTGGCGTTTGGGTATAAAGAAACAATTTCTATCTGTAGCTCATTACACAAGAGACTTAACTGGTAGTTAAGATAACTTTTATGGCCATCAAGAAATAAGACAATTGGAAACTTCGTTTCCTTTTCTATTAAATAGGGATAAAAAACGTTGGCGATATATTGATAAAAGGTTTCGGATGTCATCCATCCATTATCACTTCTACCCACACCCCACTTAGGGTTGACTGTTGATGCTATTTTTTCAGGTATACGTTGATACGGATAGATAATCATGGGAACACAAACATTTCCATCTGCAGAAAAAGTAAACATGACTGTAATATTCTCTTTTGAAGAAGTTCTTTCTACCGAATAAACATTTTTTGAGCCTTTTTGTGCAAATACTTTTCCTGTAGTAGGGCAGATTTGGAAACCCGTCTCATCGCCATTAAAAACTCTCGACGGGTCTTTTACTACATCTTCTAACTTCTTGTCTTTAATATAATCAGATATACTAGAAAACCAATTTCTGATATCTTGTTCAGAAACGCCCTCACTAGTTCTTCTAGCAATTTCAGGGTGTCTCTTTAAGAAACCCTATAGCAAACAAAAATCAAAATTATTAAAAATATCAAAGCATGCTTTGTAAATGTACTTTTAACCACCCATCCCCAGGTTTATTATTCTAAAAATTGTGAGGCCTTGGATTAGACATTAAGAACTTTTGTACACTGCTTTTAAGATCGTTAGCTGTTCTAGGAAATCCTTTGGACGCTGTGTCTTTGATCCACCTAAAACCAGACTGCGTCAAACACAAAATGCTTTATTAATCAAAAAAGGTTTTTACTGCACTAAAGTGGTTTCTTCGCCAGCCGTTAAAATAGGAGAAGGCCCAAAGGATTCTTTATGACCAGGGTGTTTTATTTTAAACTCAAGAGTGGATTTCGGAATTCCGTATTTTTTCTCAGCTGTTCTGTACGATTCTAGTCCGTTCTGAATATCAGTAATCGCTTGTTGTAACTTGGATCTATCATAGTCTTTAATTTTCGGCATGTTTGTAAAATACCTGAACAAATATTTAGTTATTGGACGGTAAAATTTATTTATTGGACACATGTCCAATAACTGTCAAATATACACATAACTAAATTAGAAAAAACCAAGAATAATGCTTTTGGATATGTTATTAGTTAATGGACAGAAAAACAGTGTACGTTTTAATATTTCAGTAATTGGACGGGTGTCCAATAAAAGAAATTAACCTCAACGGTGATATTCAGTTATAGGACACCCCGTTTTTTTAACATGTGATTGTAAATATGAACTAATACTAGTAGTATTTGGTACTTTATACTTAGTGCATGAAAGTAGTAATTAAAAATATCACCTACCTCTTCAAACTTATGTGTTACACAACAACTTTCCACTAACGCGGTCTTAACACAATACTAAGCATTCACTAATGTAACACAATCTAAAACTTTTGGCGGTAAACAGGTAGGTATTCAGTGCGCAAGTAAGCATAAAATTAATACAGTTTACAAAACGAACCTTAAATACACCCTCTAGCGAATGAAATTAGAGGTAACCGTAAAGGAAACTTTAATATTTCAAATTTAACTTAAACTGTCCAATTACTGTCTACTGTCCAATAACTGTCTACTGTCCAATAACTGACGATTTACCCTATGTAAATTCTCTAAATGTATGTTAACGTTCTTGACTAATGTTGACACACTAGTAACAGTATTGTCACAATCTACTCGTACATATCCTGACACCACCTTTTAATTTGTTTATTTTGTTCTAAAATCCAGTTTAGGTCTGCATAATCTATATACACTTTGTCTGGCTTCAGTAGCCACATAGGCTATTATATTTTTATAGATAGAAGGCATACATCACAAGCAACAATTAATGATAATGTCAAAATAAGTAAGTGTAATAAAAAATAATAAAGTGCGGTGCGAAATTATATGACCAGCTATGCTATTGAAAATAATACAGGGTGTCTCACTATATTTTGACTGATTTTACAAGCTTATATTTTCTAAATGGGATGAAGTATTAAGGTGCGGTTTTTACCAATGAGTTTTACATAAGCCCAAGTTTTTTTTATGGTTTTTAGGAATATGCTGTTCCTTCTTTAAAAACCGAAATAAAAATGGCATTATTTGGCAGACCAGATACTTCATACAGTAGTATCTTCATAAGCGTTTATCTCGGTCATTTCTCATCCGATTTTAATTTTTAAAATGTCGTTTGAACGCTAAAATATGCGCCTATTCTTATTTCTACAAATAAGTATAGGGTTGCATTTAAAAAAATGAAGTATCTGGTCTGCCAAATAATGCCATTTTTATTTCGGTTTTTAAAGAAGGAATAGCATATTCGTAAAAACCATAAAAAAAACTTGGGCTCATGCAAAACTCATTGGTGAAAACCGCACCTTAATACTTCATCCCATTTAGAAAATATAAGCTTGTAAAATCAGTCAAAATATAGTGAGACACCCTGTATAAGTAAAAACTTTAAAATTTATATAAAAACTTTATGATAGTGATTACGTTGAAGCCATTCAACTGTTAAATAATTTTTAACCTTGACGGATAACTAAATGGGTCGTTTTTAATAGTATATTTTACAACAAGACATGAAAATGACGTTTTTTTCGTGAGATGAGAAGTTGCCCACGAGCTGCGTTAGCAGCGAGTAGGGCAATCACGAACGAAAAAAACGTATTTCATGTCGAGTAGTAAATGCTATTTTTTCTACGACATTTTAATTATCTGTTTGAAATAAGTTTTAATTCGACTTAATTCAAACCGAATTGTGTCAATGCAAATTATTAATTGTTTGTTTAATCGGTTCCATAGTAACACACGCATTTTTTTATTTTGTTGCCATAGATTTGGAATTCTTGTTTTCATCTCTAGAAGTGAATATGTTTTCATCTCTAGATAGAAAATGTAGCGTTTTCGCATAGGGTTTATCGTGAAGAAAATACTTGTTTTCGTATCATGTGTAGAAAAAAATTATTTTTTATTTTTTGGTGCATAAATTTATAACCAAGTAACATTTTTAACCTAATATTCAATATTTAAAGAACAATTACTTGTTAATATAATTTCCCTGTCTCTCTAAAACATCCATCATACGTGTATGCATACTATTTATTAAATTGCATATTGTCTCTTGAGGAATTTCCCCCCAAGCTTTTAATATTGCTTGTTTTAACTCCTAAACGTTATTGTATTGCCGATTTTCGGCATAAACTTGACGAACTAATAATCTCCAAAGGTTTTCTATGGGGTTAAGGTCGGGGCTGCACGCGGGCCACTTCATTGTTGTTATATTGTTTCTTCTTAACCATGTTAGAGTTCCTGGATTTTCTTCATTCTCACTTGCGCTGACATGTATAGGGGCATTATCCTGCTGAAATATTAATTTTCTGTTTCTAAAACGGCGTATATACGAAAGTAAATGGTCTGCACGAATTTTCTGATAATCGTAACTGTTCATTCGAGTACTGACAAATGCCAATTCTAACGTCCCGTAGTATGAAAATGCACCCCAAATCATGCAACTTCCTCCACCAAAATTCCTTTTACTAAATACCCGAGGTTCTTTTCTAGTATCATGCCAGTAATGACAAAAACCATCGGGTCCATCCAAATTCCATTTTTTTTCATCAGAAAATATGACCTGCATAGTAGTCCAGTCGGCAAAGTAAAAAATTTGTCAAAAGTTAGGAAAAAATCTTATCTAAGATTTTTCTTCGGAAATCGTTAGTGGGGATATTAGGGATGAAAAAATCAGAAAAATCAGTTCCAAGGGTATGGAGCCACCCCCCCAAAAAACCACCCCTTAGGTAAAAAGAACGGTTTTCGCCTATAACTCGTTCGATTTCAAAGATATTAAAAAAGTACCTCAGATAAAAAAAATAGTTTATACAATTTGCCACAAAAAAGGTCTCTTGCGATTTTTTCTCACATGCCATATTTTTTGAGATATTGAAAATCTAAAAAGCTTAAAATAATCGCTTTTGCAGAGATTGCATGATTGAAGCATCATACCAACGTCAATTGAATTTTTCTTGAAGGAATTGAAGGTAATCAATGAAATAAAAATAATGTTTTACTATTTACGAATATGGTATTATTATTATAATCTTTCTTATCATTACAATTATTATTAACATATTATTACTATTTACATATACATACTAATTTTACAAAATTAATCTACTTCATTCTCTTCTTCGTTATGTATAATGTCATCATAATCTGATTCTTCTGGTTCAACTGGTATTTGATTATTACATGAATTACTTCTGCAAGATCCACAAGCATCATTACAAAATAAGCCAGCTTTTTTGCAAGAGCAAGCATTTCCGCATCCTTTTTTGCAGTTACAGAAAATCATTTTTAAAATTTCATCTGGTGCTGCTGGTCGTGTCATCATAATTGGTGTTAAAATATTATCTTTTTTCCAACCGCACTGTTCAGGAATTAAATCATTCGACAACCATTTTTGAACTTGGAGGTATACTCTTGAGCAATGTTGTATCGCTGCATCATTGGTGGGAGGAAGAGACCCAAGATTTACTGCTTTTTGTTTTACGACGTTCTTCATAAAAATTACGTGTCTCAACTCATTGAAACATTTAATTTTCTTCTGTGCTTTATACACTTGTAAAATACAAGAAATGCCATTTTCTAATATCGATATAGCTGATTGATCTTCCTGCATGAATACTTCTACTGCATTTTTCACTTCAGTTCCTGCATTTTCAAATGACCTAAATATTGAATTTTTTCCTTTCAAATAAAAACACGATGTCGTATCACATCCAGATAATGCATGTAGAAACAAGACATTCTTCTTACAAAATGGCATATGATCCAAGCTTTTTGAGGAATAAACTGTTCGTGCTATCTTGTCTCTTCCCATTTTGAGGAGGAAAATTTCTCTTTCTGATGGAGCCAATGCAGTCAATATAACTAGCACGTCGATATCTTCACATACTATTACTGGTACTTTTTCCTGAACATTGATCGCAGTCTGTACGATGAGAACATCAGCATCATCCAAATCTTGAACTACATGGATATTTTCTTCCAAAAGTTTTTGAGTCAGCAAAGCAATGAACCTCTTTTTATTATGTATATTGGACAACAGTTTTTCCGATGACATCGTTGAATGCATGTTCAAAGAGAATTGCACGTCCACGCTGAGATTTTTATTGACTCTTGCCATCCTCTCGGTTCCTTTTATACTGTTGGCCAAATTTTCATAACCGTCAAAAACGACGATTGCGTTTGTCGTAAAATGTTTTTTGACGTATGCAAGGTATCTATTAAGAATATCGTCGAAAAGCTCATTTTCTTTCCAAGGAACTCGGTGAAGTAACATTCCGCCGTCTAATATGAAAACATTTTTATTCGGATCAGGTTGATAATCAACTGGATTGAATAATTCATAAAGCTTCGATTTGATTGTCTTTCTAAACGAGCCAGCAGAAAAAAGCGATAGTGGATATGGTGATAATTCGTAATGAAAGAATGACTTTAACTCTTGATCTTTTTTTACAACAGATATTCTCTGGAAAAGCATATATGGATCAATTGGGGTAATTGTATCTGCTATTCTAATACTGGATGTTTTGGCAGCTAGATTCACAACGTTGTCTTTTTTTCTGCATTTGATTTCGTGAAATTTCAGACCAGTTAATTTCATGACAATGCTCTTTCCGATTTCAAAAACATCACAAGAGTTAACATCCTCTGTGCCAATCGTTCCATTGGAAATTGATTTTAATTCGGATTCAAATGGAAACGGATTATGGTCCATGAAAAAGTCATAGATTTTTTGAACATCGTCGTTATCTCGATTGATCCGACTGTCCCGTGCATCAATATGCTGTTCACTTGACGTGAATCGAACGTGGCAAAATTGTTCAATTTTTTCGCATACATCATGCGCATATGGCATTCCTAGAACAAATTTCATCTGTGTGCTCTCAGTAATTCCTCTTCCAATAAGTCCACCTTCAGTTTTCATGACTCTCATGAAATCTTGTTCGATTGTCATATCAGTGAAATTACCAGACCAAAACGCATCGATACGACGGACAGTGCAAAAACCGTCATTGACAAATTTCTCGTATTCCTCTAATACAGGATCTGATTTGTTAGCAAACATCATTGCATCCTTACGCTTCTCCATTTGCTCCATAAATAATTTCATTTCTTGAATGTATAGGTGAGCAGATTTCGCATAATTATGATGTCCCGTTGCATGAAAATATGGTAACATCTGCGATATTATACGTAATTGAATTCTCAGGTCACCCATTTTTTCACTTTTCATGAGAGATTTTGCCAAGATGACCATTTTCATATAGGCAATCCACAGTCTGGCCGTTTTTCCTCTATCCTCAATCTCCTTCTTTTTTCGCAAAATTACTCTTGGAATTTTGATAAATTAGTGAGACTGTGTATTTCAATGTATGTAACGGTACCTTTCAAAAAATCGTCTAAATTTTGTTCTATTTCTTCTTTCTCTGCATCAGAAATTTCCATTTCAAATAAAATTATTTTAACTAATAACAATAAGACCAACGTATGCCCGCGAACAGCTCTAGCATATGCGTGACCCATAAGCATTTTCTTTACTGAACATGAAGCATAGCAAACAGCAAGCACTTCTTCAATTCCACTTCCGGCCATGACGTACCCTATGCAACCCAGAAATGACATGAGTAGATGAAATCCGCCAAGTCTAACAATTACATTTGCCAATGATTCGTCATTGCAAGTTTTCACTATTTCAATTGCTTTTTGGAACAATGGCTGATCAAAAGTAACAAAACATTTTTGTACATCTGCTTTTTTGGCTGATTCTGCTGCGTATTTTAAAACAGTAAAAATGGTGTTGTTATTTGAAGGTGCACTATTCACAAACGGTAGACAAACTATTTTACTTTTACAAAACGGGATTTCTTTTGTGAGTTTAGACATAAATCCATTCCATCCGAACATAACTTTTGATTTTGGTGATAGTGCTTTGCTCACGAACCATAATATGTCTGCGTTTGATAAATTAAACTGATCTATGTCGTGAATATCTATTTTTTCAATTGATATGTTATATCCATCAGGACGAGCTTTTTCGTAGTAATAAAATGGTATTTTATGGCGTCGACTTATTTCGTTCATTGGTGGTGGGTACCTAATTCTCTTTATCCGATTTAGAATTTCAAAACAATTACCTGGAGTGACAACCTGTATTCCCGCCATACTATGCATTGTGTTCTTACCATATAGTGTTGATATTGAAATCGGCATTATCAAAAACAAATTGACTGAAGTGGCCTGGCTTGATACAGGGAGAATCGCTCATCAACACGCTGTTTTGGAACTTGGTTGCTTCATCATATGATGCACAAACACCGATATTGTGCAATATATCAATTATTCGCCTTGAACCGAATTTCCTATGCAACATAACAGCAAGCCCAACTTGGAGAGATGATAAGAATGAATTTGGACGAGCAACGGAGATTATTGAATGATTTATGGCGATCAACTTGCAATTTTTGTCTTTTTATCAGTTTTTTTTTACCATAACGTCGCGCATGAAATTCTGTAGAGATTCGGGAATTACATCTACAACATCATCAAACATGGCATCAGTTGCTGGATAAAAATCGCTATCATACTGCATCATCTTGATATCATTTCTCAATATTGCTGCAGCAGATCTTAAAATTTCTGCACGCTTCTCATCTTCAACGATGCCTTGATTTTTCCAAGCTTCTCGAAGCAAATGATATTCTTTATCTGCCAACATTAAATATGTCACGCCACCTTTTTTTGAAACAAATTTGATGGATTCTGATCCATATTTTTCCATCAATTTTGATTTCATGGTCTTGGAATGTGGATGATCTTCGCCTAAGTAATAAAAATAGAAATAATTTTATATTATAATGACGGAAAAATATTCGATATGTGTATATAACAAACAATGGCTAAAAATATACCTATTATCTTTTCTAATTCGTGCAAAGTAAACTGCGATTCGTTGGCTTCTTCAATGTAATCGTAAACCTTTTGCATTTTTATATCTATATCTTCAATTTCTGGTCGTCCACGTGGATTTGTGTCTGGTCCTCTTGAGTAAACGTACACTATCTTAGTTAAATAACAATTCAAATGATATTTGGCGTTTACCGATACCAAATCGGTACATGAAATCCTTTTCATAACTGTTTTGGCAATATCATCATAAATCATTACTTTTATCATCATCATCAATTTTCTTTGAAATTCGTTACTCTCGACGTTGCAAATTTTTACTCTTCTTGAGACCGGTTTTTTCAATTCTTTTTTCCTATCAGCTTCTGAGTCGCAAATGAAACAATTTCGGTTGAAATCATATGCATCAAGCGATTGTCGGCGCTTGGCTTTTTTTGGACTAATGGGTGTTGTTTTTGCCAAAGAATTTTCCAAATTCCGGTAACAAAAATTATCATGTTTTTTCATTGTATATTTTTTCCTGCATGACACGTGCATTACCACCGATTTTCTTGAAAACAAAAGTGGAAAATTCACGTCGTTTCTTTCCTGGCTACATTGCAATAAAGTTTTGAAACCTCGTTCTACTTCGACTGTATCTCCGTTATCTACAAGGTCACACTTGCATACAAAGCACACGTCCTTTTCAGATGCCATTATTACCTCTAAAATATACCAAAAAAATAGAAAAATTGAATATTCAAATGCAACATCTTTTTGTAAAATTGAAAAAACCGATTAAATTAGGCTCGAGTACGGAAAAAAAGTTAAAAAAAAATTCTTAAAAAAATCATAACTCGGTGAGTTTTTAAGATAATGTAACAATCTAAGGTGCAAAATGTTTCTCTTAAATACAGTTATAAATATGCTCTAATTAGATTTCTTTGTAAAATGCACCATCTTTTTGTAAAATTGAAAAAACCGATGTACAGACTGAGACACAAGTCATATTATATTATTATAATAAATATTACCTATAATTAAAATATAATTATGACACACACACACGTATATACAGGGTGTCTCAGACATGACTCCCCAGGCCTATAACTTTGTTATTTTTAAAAATAACTATAATAAACTATATATATTCGTAAATGGGAGCAAATTCTCTATAAGATGGGGAAAGAAAATGTTAGAAAATCTGTACTCATATTATGGCAGCGATATTCAACTTTTTTTTTTCAAATTGCACGCTATGCTTTTTTCGCTCATTCTGATAGTACTTTTTATTCTCTTTACAACCATGTAAACCAATATTGGTCTTACATAAGAAAATTCTCGAAAAAAATACGATTGAAAGTTGAAGTCTAGGTTTGCCATGGAAACAACTGATTGTTGTAATTTGTACTCGTCGGCGATGAAAACAATAGCGTATAGCTGTAAAACAATTGCAATTTACTTTGTAAAGAATGACAAGTGCTCTTTCTGCATTTGTATGTTCTTGTTTAAAATCGTAGGAGTATTAGCAATGAATTACACTAATTCTGAAAAGCTTGATATGATCCTTATTTATGGTTTATGCGAGAGAAATGCAAGAAGAGCAGCAAGGTTGTATGCAGAAAGGTATCCGCTATTGTTTTTATCGCCGACGAGTACAAATTACAACAATCAGTTGTTTCCATGGCAAACCTAGACTTCAACTTTCAATCGTATTTTTTTCGAGAATTTTCTTATGTAAGACCAACATTGGTTTACATGGTTATAAAGAGAATAAAAAGTGCTATCAGAATGAGCGAATAAAAGCATAGTGTGCAATTTGAAAAAAAAAAAGTTGAATATCGCTGCCATAATATGAGTACAGATTTTCTAACATTTTCTTTCCCCATCTTATAGAGAATTTGCTCCCATTTACGAATATATATAGTTTATTATAGTTATTTTTAAAAATAACAAAGTTATAGGCCTGGGGAGTCATGTCTGAGATACCCTGTATATTAGGGTGGAACGAAAATGCCAAAAAAAAATTTTTTTCAAAATTTTAAATTGTAATAGTGCGGAAAAGTTGCCCGTTGGCAAACTCTTTTATACCCTAAAATCTGAACGTTGTCAAATAAAATCTTCCAGTGCCCCAGAAGGAACGAATTTTGTGTTCATTAGAACATAGTTTATCTGATGAAAATCTTCGCACATTATACTTTTAATATAGTTAAAAGGCTATTTTATGTACACAATATCCCAGAGCTCCTCACGAGCAGCTTTTCCGCACTATTACAATTTTAAAATTTTGAAAAAAAAATTTTTTTTGCTCAAAGATATAATTAAAACAACAGGTATTTGGTTAAAATGTATACTCACGAGCTTTGGTCTTTAACAAACAAAACATAAAAAATTATTCACTTGCTAATTGTCGCTTGGTATCGAATTGTGGCATTAATTTACGAGATTCTAATCTGGAGCGAATTCATCCATTTCTAGAATCAGGACCACAAACTGCTGAGGACGCCTACGTTACTAACACAACGCACCCCTCGACAGCTTGGGTGTGACAAGGAAATTTTGGAAATTCCATAAAACTTCCATCTTCTTTCCAACCGCCAGAAATTACCATGTCCTTTAACTCTTTGTTTGAAAATTGAAAAGTTAGTGGCGGTTCCGTTAAATTGCAATCTTGCCATGATATCAAGTCTATGTAATCTTGAGCTTCAAAATATAATGGTGGAATTTGGAAACATCTTATTTTACTTGGTAATCTTGGTTCTGACTTAGCATTCAGAATTTCTGTGGTGACCAAAGTACGCATTTCTCTGAATTACCAGATCTACGATGCGTTTTGGATTATGACTAAGATAACTTCACCGTTTTATTAGTTCAAGTAGTTCTGAGAACCGTTTTTGCAGTCTGTGTTGCACTTAATTCTAAACCAAACTACAGTATATACTTTTACAATATACTCCACCAATATTTTAAGATTTTCTGATGGAAACGTTGTTCCAATATATAATCGAAGCAGCCTGTGAGCTGTTGTCAACCATCTTGAATGTGATACTTTCCCAGGATCTCTTCGAGCTAAACTTTCACTGCACTTACCAGTAATAACGCACGACGTATTTCCAACAAATATTTTTGGTCCGTACTTAACTCTTTTTGATCAACTTCAACATCAACATCCGGTAAATCTGATTTGATTGGCATAAACTTCATTACTTGAAGTTTCTTACATTCAGCCATTTGTGTACCAATATGCTTCGAAAATCCACGTGGTCCAGTTGTTGGACCATCTAAAAATTGGAAAAGATGCCGCAGGGGAAGTTCGTTCCCATGTAATTGGCAAATAAACCGTTGTAATGGGCTGCCACAGTATTCTTCTAATAACCTATAGCACCACCTTTCGGCCCCGTATTCACTGCTGTTCCGTCACATCCAATTGTTTTAATTGTTGTCATATCAATCTCATTAGCTTCTAAATAATTAACTATGCTCAGTTTTATATTTTCAGCGGTTACATGTCCTATGTATTTTGAACCAGGTTCTTGAACTAAAACATAGTGTTTCTCTGTAATAGTTTTGCGTTACGACTTGGCTCCGGTAACTTTTAAAACTAGAGTTTTGTCTTTGCGCCCATCGAAATATAACCCATTTAGAGATGACACATTTTCTTTTTCCTTTCTTATGATGTCTTTTCGAAGTTTTTGCCTTTGCCTTCGAACTTTCATTCTATTTATAACACTTGTTAAATTGCAAACCTGTTGGGGCACCGGAAAGAATTCTCGTAGGCCAACCGGATTTTAAGGGTTACATCCGCGTATCATAAGGCAACTTTCCCCCACTATTACGTTTCAAAAAAATAAATTTTATTTTTTCAGCCATAATTATGTTTTGTTAAAAAGTTTTAAATTCCAAACCTGTTGGGGCACCGGAAAGAATTGTTGTAGGGCAACCAGATTTTAAGGGTTACATACTTGTATCACAATGCAACTTTTCCGCACTATTACGTTTCAAAAAACAACTTTCATTTTTTCGTTCCACCCTACTGTATATAACCACGTGTTATAATAATAAAGAAGCAGAAGAACTTCCTTCAGAACTGAATTTTTAACCAACGTTATACGTTTTTATTAATGGGACTCCAATAGTACGGTACAGTGTATTATACAGACAGATCAATAAAAAAACCAATTAGGGTAGGCTGTGAAATCGAATTATTTTGAATCGGTACTTTAGCCACATCCATCGAATGACATTTCTGACATGAAAATTTAAAACTGAACGCTCTTGTCAAATTATTTAAGTTTTTTATTTGGTGAAAAAATTTAAAGTTTGAAAAAATGGTATTCACTACACAACAAAAAGCGAAAGCTATTGAATGTTTCTTTCGAACCGGCGTAAGAATAAATGGAGAGTTCCAATATTCATTTCATGACTGCATGACTGATTTTCGTGAAGAATACCCCGATTTAGTGTTCAATTACAATTATTTTCGCGACGTCGTAACTAAATCTGTACAGTTATTTAGAGAAAGTGGTAGTGTCGCTCGTAAAAGTGGAAGTGGACCACCGCTTAGACGAACAGAAGCAACGATTGAAGCTGCCCGGCAGATTATGGATGAACAGCCAAAAACTTCCATTAGAGTATTGGCTCAACAAATAAATTTATCTTATGGCACAACTCGAACAATCCTAAAAAAAAGATTTAAACCGTCATGCATATAAACTGCAATGTTTTCATGAACTTTTACCAATAGACCCTCCAAGACGAATAGAATTCTGCAATTGGTTTCAAAATAATCTCAACAATGAAGCTGCTCAGAACACTGTATTTTTTTCTGATGAGGCCTGGTTTTATCTTTCTGGATATGTCAATTCACAGAATATGAGGTGGTGGTCAAGTGAAAACCCTCATTTTTTTTTTGAACAGAGAAACACTCCGATATCTTGCAGAATTTTCCGATAACAGAATAATAAGCAGGAACGCTGAAATCCCATATCCAACTAGGTCTTGCGATTTGAACATATGTGATTTTTTTGTATGGCCTTACATTAAAAATTCAATTTATTCAACGCCAATTCATAATCTGGAAGAACTGAGAAATCGCATAATAGAAAAGTGTGAAGAAATCAACAACTCACCTCAAATTACATAATGTTTTTGCTGGAATGCAAAGAAGAATTCGTTTATGTTTAGACGTAAATGGACAACATTTCCAACAAATCCTATAGTTTTATGTAAATTTCAATATCGTAAATTAATAATTTTTTCATGTTTTTGTTTCAGTTTCAATTTAAGGTTATAAATTTTGTTTACAACATCGAAGGTCGATGGTTTACAATAAAAATGTCAAATTGCAAAAGTTTTAAAATGTCATTAAGTGGATGTGGCTAAAGTACCGATTCAAAATAATTTAATTCACAGCCTACCCTAATTGGTTTTTTTATTGATCTGTCGTTACTATATAACCGGCACGTCACTTCGGTCATCAAACCGGTCCTCTTTCAATAGCTTTTAACTCCACCCAGATACATATAATATAATTTTTAATAGTATGATCGTATTCTATATATACTTGCCTTGATTTCTGGACCGCGTAGATTTAAAAATTTTATAAACTGAGGACACTACAACAATTTTTAAAAAAATCGAAAAAAATGGCCCATCTGCAGTTTTTTTGTTTTTTTTTTTTGATGAAATTTATTGACATATAAATGACTGGGAATAATTGTCGTAGTGTATATGAATACAAAGAAATTGTTTTTTGTATATATTCATAATATTTCCGACTTATTGTCTTTGCTTTAATAAAATAATAAAAAATTGGTCAAAATGTTGCAAATTAAAAATGCTGGGAAAATTACAAAAAGCAAATTTTACTGTTCTATTCTTTTGGAGACTTGAAGTGATCCCTTAAACTAAAAGATAATCCATTTATAATTTATATTGAAATCAATTACTGCCATTGGGACAGCAACTAGCCAAAATCGCAAAAACCATCAAAAAATTATACTGTATTGTTATGTTATCAATGTAGAAATTATTTTCAGTCAATGTAAATATCAAAAACATGTTCGAGTGAGTCTCCCCTTCAAAACACATTTTGATTTTTGGTTCTATGTTTAATGGTTCCTGAGTAATTCAATTTTTTTGTAAGACGGCGAGCGAGAATTTTTGAAAAAGCGAAATTTCGCGCTAAAGAAATTTGGCAAATTTTAAGCTTTTTAAATTTTCAATATCTCAAAAAATATGGCATGTGAGAAAAAATCGCAAGAGACCTTTTTTGTGGCAAATTGTATAAACTATTTTTTTTATCTGAGGTACTTTTTTAATATCTTTGAAACCGAACGAGTTATAGGCGAAAAACCGTTCTTTTTACCTAAGGGGTGGTTTTTTGGGGGGTTGTTCCATACCCTTGGAACTGATTTTTCTGATTTTTTCATCCCTAATATCCCCACTAACGATTCCCGAAGAAAAATCTCAGTTAAGATTTTTTCCTAACTAAATATCTTTTTTTACTGGACTATAGGTGTATTATTTAAAATCAACGCATGGATAAAAAAATTGTAATACGCTTTTTACCTTTTTCCACTCTTCTGTCCATGTGCATTTTTCTCGGGCAAAATTAATTCTACCAACCTTATGATGGGCTTTCAAGTTTGGTATTCGTTTTAATTTAGCACGTTTTAGGTAGGAAGAACTTGCGATTACTCTCCACACGGTCCATCTCGATACATCAACATTGCAAGTAGAAGCTATCTTTTTACAGCTTTTAGAACTGTTGCATGCTTCTTTCAGGATACTTCGCTTCTCTGTATCTGATAACTTTGATGGTCTTCCTCCCGATGATTTCGTGCCGTAATTTTCCTTATTGTTTAAGAAATTATTCACTACACCATGAGTACGGCCAAGTTTCCACGCAATCGCTCGGTAACTCAAACCCTGATCTTGGTAGGCTAAAATTTGTCCCTTTTCTACATCTGTGAGTCTTTTGCCATGGCCCATTACTAATAAGTATCGTTTAAAGTTCACGTAACTTATAATTAATGTCACTTGCTGCAATGGTCATATATTTATGCAACAATATTAAATGACTTTTTTTAATCTGACGTTTAGTTGTATCAGCAGAAACAAAAGTAAACAAAAGTACCGCGCTAGTCAAGGCCCACTTACAACATATGCGTACGCGAAGTTGCCATTCGACTATCTTAAAGAAAATAAATAATGAAATTTTAGTGGTCATATAATTTTGCACCGTACTTAGCTTTTGTACTTTTTCAAGTAGCAGCTACAAAATGGAAGTGTATTTAGGGAATGAAAGAGTACAGATTGTTAAGTGGTACTTCCAAGAAAATTCTCGTCGGCAAATTATTGACCTGTTTCAAATTCTATTTGAAAATCGGTCAGTTCCTTCTGTTAGGACTGTTCGAAGAATTATACAAAATTTTGAAGTTTCCGTATGCGTTTCACCTAAAAATCAAAAAAAAAAAAACTCGCCGTGAAAGAGATGGTGACCAGGAAAACATGGAAATACAGGTATGTGCTGCGTTCCTCGATAAAGTTAACTACTATTCTCAGCCTCTTGTTGTTGAAGCCCTGGGTAGACGATACCCAGGGAAATAGATCTTATTCACGGCATTTGTTGTGGGGGCTCGAGGAACGTGGTGTCGGAACAATAGTCAGATCTACAATATCCTGCGTCTTAGTAAAAGGGACGCCGCCTCCGTAGTCCAGAATGTGATTAACGGCAGCGTGATCATACACTCCGATTTTATGCGGGTTGTGTGGTCACGCGGAGCTCGAGGTGCCGTTGTGTAAGGTTGTCGGCCAGTGGATGAAAAATCTGGAAGGATTGGTGCCGGTAACCAGCCCGGTGCCCCCGGATGATTCCACTGGCCCTATTGGTATTGGTTTCATCACTTATAACATCTAGTCACATTCTTTCTAGGAGGCTTCGTTGCGTTGGACTTTCCACGTCCCCGATTCGTTTTAAGTTGTTGCTGGAGTGGTTGTCCTTTATGTTATGTTATACTAGTCATTGTTTATGTCGAAGTTTTAACGTCAGTCATTAGTTTAAGTTTTACATTGTTCGTCATTCTAGTCACTGTCTCGTCCAAGTTTTAATATCAGTCATTAGGTTACATTTCATTTCTACACTCATTTTAACAAGGCATTTTTACCCAAGACGAAAGTCTTTAAAATAGCTTTAAGTTTTAATAGATGTGTCGTCTAGTCATTAATTTATCATTTTAAACAATCATAATTGTAAGTTAGGTTAACAAGACACATCTACTTGTGCGCGTTTAGATCTATCATTTTAGTTGTATTCCCACTTCAGCGGGCTATTCACTTTAGAATGCGGCACCGGATGAGTTGAGGTGTTAGTATTTAGGAACGGCTCCCATACCATCTCAAGCCGAAATTTATCTATAACATATATTCCTCAGATTTCTCTAAATAGCCATCTAATGAGACCACAGCCACTGTCCCAAGACCAGCAGCTCCCGAGCGAAACCGATTTCTTCAAGTGATTCCGGGAAAATTAGTATCAGGATCACAGAAAGCAGAAGAGTAATCTTAACAACAAAAATCGATTTTTCTCATAAACGCTTGGAGCTACAGGGTTGAAATTTCGTCAACAGCCCTTCCAGGTCTTAAGTCATCGATCACCACCCGTCGTATCTTTAACATCTTTCCCTAACCAGTTTTTTATTAACGTAAACCACCCCAACCACCCATTATTTGTTCTTGACAATAACACCCTTGTGAGAGCGACAGTATCGCCTTTCCAGCCCAAAGGCGCTTATTGCGCCATCTTTCAACCACTGCGCGTGGCCGCTACTTAAGTTTGTCCAATTCTAACCCACAGTGGTGGGATTTTCTGAGGGGATTTGTTAATTTCCTTATACAAATATACATCCCTAGCAATTCAGGGATGCCTCCCCCTCCCCCAACCCCCAAATTTGCCCTTGCGGCCAGGAGTTTAGATCAGTGAGATTCCTCCGTCAGCACGGCCGAAGATGCCCTCAGGCACGAACGATAGGAAGAGAACAACACGTATGCATACACTGCGATAAAACTTTTAGCAGAACACACAACTTGACGCAACACCAAAAGACCTGCAGCCAGACGCCCCTCCTGGATAATGTGTGCCAATATTGCGAAAGGACGTTCAACACATATGCCGGGGTGCGCCAGCACCAACGTAAAACCCACCCCGAAGAGTATAATCAGATGAACGAAGCCGCGGTGTTATTAGTTCCGACTAACACATTCTCCAATTTGGAGATCGGCACCATGATCCAGGAGGAGGCCCTCTATGATGGCCTATACATTAACCGGCACCTGGCCGAAATGTTCCATAAGAAACCCGATAGTGTAAAGCACCAACGCCGCAAACCTACATACAAAGCGGCGCTAGCTAAATACATAGCTGATATCGAGGAGGCTGATGATGACCCACAACCAGGACCCTCAACAACAAGAAAATCGTCCAGCTCCTCGTCACCGGACGAGAACACGACCGACAGATCCAGTGAAGAGGGGGATCCGGCACACGCAAGAAGACATGCCCCAAGAGACCTGTACCAGGGTGATAGAGTAGCGAGAGCTAGGCCGACCCGCCAAAGGGCTATTGACCATAACACAAGACCATTTCAAGATTTTCTCGTCAGTCTGGGTGAAAACCCGGAATCCACCGACGCGGAAAAAGCCATGTTAGAAGGTACTTTAAACACCGATACAGATGTGATAACCCTCATTACATCATGTCTGGAAGAATGCAGACCTTTTTATGCTAATAATCCCAAGCGGGCCGGCGTTAGAAAGAAGAACATCGAGCCTACTGATGATAGAACTAAAGGCGAGAGGAAGAAGTACAGGGGGAAGGCGGCTGACAGGGCGTACGAATTCAAGAAGAATCAACAGCAATTCTACAAATACTGGAGTGGCCTAGCCAACCGAATCCTATGAGAGACCCCTATTGATCTAGAGGAGATCTTCCCCGAACTACTGGACGTAGAGGAATATTACCAAGAAAAATTTAACACCAACATCACCGTGGACGAGGAGCAGATCAGTATCCCCTCCACAATCGATAAAGAAGGGTACGATCTATTTGCCCCCATTACAGCGGACGACATATCGCTATGTTTGAGAACCACCAAATCACTCTCGGCAGGAACAGATGGAATCAACGTGGCAGACCTGCGACGGGTGCCCATCTTTAAGATCGTGGTCATCCTTAATTGCGCCCTATACAGCGGACGAGTTCCATCTACGCTGAAACAGGGGCGGACCATATTGATTCACAAGGACGGGGACAGAAAGGAGGTGAGTAATTGGAGACCGATTACTATCGGATCGATCTGGATCAGGATATTAAACCGCGGTCTAGCTAAGAGATTCACCAAGCTCCCCATCTGCCCACTGCCGACCGGTTTTCTAAGATCGGACGCAGCCCTAGGCAATGCGTCGATGTTACAGTATATAATTAAAACGGCCAGATCTAGTCTACAACCCCACTCCATCATTTCGCTAGAACTGGCCAAAGCCTTTGACTCTATAGAGCACACCTCAATCCAGAGAGCCCTGGAACGTTGCAGGATTCACCCCTTCCTGTCCTCGTACATCATGGAGTTATATTCAGACAGTACCACATTCTTTACCGTCAACAGGAACTCCACTGAACCAATACCGATCAATAAAGGCAACCGGCAAGGCGACCCGCTATCGTCTATGCTATTCAACCTCGTCTTGGACGAGCTGTTACAACAACTTTATGGATTGCGAGCGGGCCTGCCTTTATGTAACGACGACGATACCAGGATCCCCGCGATAGCTTATGCGGACGACCTCATTCTGCTAGGGAATACAACAGGGGAAGCAAGGCAACTTTTAAAACTTTCTGCTGATTTTCTTCGGAGAAGGAATCTCAAAATAAATCCAATCAAATCCATGGCGATATCTGCTCCGATAGTTCCTAAGAAGAAAAAATTCGTTATTGGTACCGAGCCTAGATTCCACGTCCAGAATACCCCCATAAAGCAACTTGGACCCACAGAATTATACAAGTACCTTGGCCAACAATATGGGGCGCTGGGATGTGAGCAGTCAGACGCGGACCAACTCAGGGCGAATTTAACGAAAATCAACAAGGCCGCCCTTAAACCCTTGCAGAAGGTGACACTGATGAGGGATTATGCAATACCCAAGGCCCTTTACAAGATTCAAGCCGTGAACACCTATAAGAAAACGCTACGCAATTTGGACAAGATAATTCGATTCAACATAAAACTCGCACTTAAACTACCAAAAACCACCCCTAATGGAGTTCTGTACAGCAAAATTAAAGACGGCGGGCTGGGTATTCCTTGTCTTACCGACACAATCCCCTCCATAATCCTCCGCCGAGTCTCGAATATTTTACTTCAGACAATTTCTTATGTACTTATGCCGAAATGTTTATGAACAACATCTATTTAAATAAATCGAAGTCTTGCCAGAAGTCGTTTAGTAGACGCCATAATCTCACCCAACATCAGACCTAAAGGTAGCCATACACCTACCGGCCGGCCTGTCAGTTACGCCTGAACAGTCCGACAGGAGACCGGCGGCCGGAATGTGAGTGGGTTCCGGCTCGCCTGTCAGATTCGACTGAACTGGAGGCCGAAGAACGAACGAAAACACGTTCGTCCATCCGGCTGAACTGACGGGAGCGCAGGCGCACCCGTTCGTAAGTGGGGTGAGGCGACAGGCCGTCAGTCAGTCAGATTGTCAGATAGTACCTATATACTCAGAATATATTGCGAGTCCTGTTTAACCTCGTCTGTTCATAGTTAAACAATGTCACGTGAAAAAGAAAACCAGTGTTTGGAGGAATTCATCAGCTTATACCGGAGTGAAACGTGTCTTTGGAAAGTGAAATCACCTGATTACCACGATCCCTATGTAGAACCTTGTAAATTGCTTCACAGGTTTCAGGCATAATTCTGCCAAGTGCATGGGGTGATATGATCGTAGAAAACTTCAGGTCCTCCAAACTTCTCCCAGTAGCTAGGAACCTCAGCGTTGCCGTCAGTCGTTCATGTAGGGAGATCGCATTTCTCATCACCGTATTTCTTCTCGCAATTAATTGGGCAACCAATGACAAAAGTTGTAAATACGTATTTTCGCCCATTATTAGGTAATTGTGCCAGTCTTTTGGAGCCAGTTTCAATTCATTAAGCAAATTGACGTGTGAATACGCATGTCTCCTCAGCAACCACTCTTTACATTATACTTTCTTCCTCTGTTTTTTATTATTAGCCTCTAATACAACTATTAAAGCGAGAATCGCTCGCGCATCTTCATCACTGAGGAACATGATCACAGGATGGCAAGTGCTCGCCGGCCTGGTTTCAACTGAAGGTGAATGGGGTTTTCAGTTCAACAGGAAATGCCGAGCAGGTTGTCCTCGAAACGAAACCTTACATATTTATACCATGACATCAAAAAGAAATTACATAAGGCTTGGACATAGAAAAATAAAATAATGTCTACTGCACGCTTTAGAATTTAATTTTTAGGTTAGTTTTGCCGCTGACAGTATTATAACAGCAACACAATAAAGACAGTTAATAAATTTTAAGCTTGCAGTAGACATTATTTTATTTTTCCATGGCCAAGCCTTATGTAATATCTTTTTGAACTCATGGTATAATAAAACTTTGTTATGTAGGAGGTGGAAATCCATTGTAAAGTTGGAAACAGGGCCAAAGAGCGTTGCTACTAGCTGTGCTGATAATATGTCAGTAGCAACTGAAACTGATGACTGTGTGAGTTTCATGTCCGTCACCAGCAATTCCGGGATGTTCATAAACCCTTCTGCTGAACCTGCTGCTTTTTTCGACAGTTATGTACCTGAAACAACACTTTCGTTCCAGGAAGATACAGAATGTATCACGGATATTGAAGATATGTCAGATATGTGTGAAACGCCATCTTAACCTGCAATCCTACGCCCAGATAGTCAACCTCATGGCAGCGTTTCGAATTCTGGGGAAGACGACTATTGTACTAACGAAGAGGAAATAGAGTGCGAAAAAGAAGACACCAAAAAAAGTGCATTTAGTATAAACGGTTGATGAGTTGTAAATATTTGTTATTTTTTGAATGAGTTAAAAGCTTTGAAGCATGAAGGTACTAAAACAAGTAATTTCATGTAGTAACGTTATATTTTTTTTAGGATTTGTTTGTTATTTCTTTGTTGATCTGATTTCCGAAAGAACCGAGGGCTTACGAAGTGTTTTTTCTTTTAAATGCGGTGATTGTAATTTAGTACAAATTGTACAATCTGAAGATCGTAACAGTGATGCCAATTTAAATTTAGCAGCCGTTTTGGGAGCTGTTTCTATTTGCATAGGATATAGTCAATTGTCAGAATTCTTTGCAGCTGCTGACATTAGCTTGTATGTCAAACAAAACATACACAAAATACCTTAACCAAATATCGCCGGTGGTTAGTTATGAAAACCAACAACTTATGAAAGTTGCCGATGAAGAAGAAGCGAAACCAGTAGTAGACTCAGGAGATGTTAGTTCTAATGAAATTGTAGATGGCGCATGGAGCAGGCGTTCGTACCGGACAAACTACAATGCCTTATCTGGAGCTGTAAGCATGAATTTCGCGCTTTCAGGGAACTCAACTGCTGAGAAGAAATATGAGTCAGCTGCTGAGTTTTCTGAAGCGCACGGATACATTATTATTACTGCATTTGCTATTTGATATTTTGTAGGCTTGTATTATTGTGGCGCAAGAACAAAATAGTTATTTGTATCACAAGGCTAGAAACTGTCACTTTGCAAGTGCGAGTACGTTTGTAGGCCGGGGTGCAACCGAGGCCCTACAAGTGCGAGTACTTGCAAAGCAGTTTCTAGGCGTGTGATACACAATATTTTTTCGGCCGATAAAAATACGTTAATTATAAAAAATCATTTTTTATTCAAATATTTGACGTTAGAGAATTTATTTTTCCAGGGAATTTATTTTTCTGGGCGTGACAATGGGCGTAGCAATGAGAGGGCGGAGTCAGTTCGGTTCAGCGCCACCAATCAAAAATCCTAATTTTACTTTCTGGACTAGTCCGGCAAATAGCATTTTCCGGACGATTTATACGCATGAAAATTGAGTGTATAAGATGAATATTTGATGCAATAAAAAGTGTTAACAGAAGGCTTGCAAATAACGCTACAAGTTTATTACACGATGTCGGTACCAATATAGCAGAATCCTACAATTCGATTGTAGCGAAATTAGTGGGTGGAAAACGACTACATTTTCATTAAAAGGTGCAATTTAGCTGCAATTTATTTCAATACAAATGGAAATTTTACCTAAACAATTTTGAGAAACATATGTAATAACCCGAATAATACTCAAGGACTATACATTGAAAAATGATTTGCAAGGCAAGATCAAGCAAGACAAGCTCGTAGACAATTTAATTTTTACTATTTTCCACTACAACATTTAACTTGTATAGGTAAATCAGTGAAAAAGAGGACTTTTGCCACAACAGACGCGTATTATGGCCCTGAGGTGTCGAACTACGCCCCAGATATGAGCAAGGAAGAATATATACTGTGAAATCTGCTCAATTTTTACGCGACTTGACAGAAGCCGATAAAGACACCATATTTCAACAAACGTTGTTACAGACTAACAGCGAAATTTGGAAAGTTGAAAGAAGAAAGCGAGTTACTGCATCAACTTTTGGAAAAATTTGCAAATTAAGGAAAACGACGTCTACCGCAAACACGGTTGCTTCTTTATTATATTCTACTTTCTCTGGTACGAGTGCCACTAAATTTGGACTGGATAACGACGACACGGCTATCTTATTATTTGAAAAACAATTTGGAAAATCCGTACGTAGAAGTTGCCTAATTATAGATGAAGAATATCCATATTTAGCATGTTCCCCCGACGGATTGGTAGACAACAACGCTTTAGTGGAAATAAAAAGTTCCGAAAAAAGTGGCGATCTACCTCCAGCGGATGCAGTGATCCAAAAGAAGATAGATTACTACTTGTAAGAAAATGCATGTATTACGCTTAAACGTAATCACAATTATAGTCCGAGGGTTGTTGCGAATTACAAAACGTGAAACATGCTATTTCATCGTATATACAAAAGGAGGGATCTCTGTGATTACTATTATACGAAATAAATAAATAAATATTACGACATTTATTCCTTATTGATTCTTTTTTAGGGATGACGTATTTTGGAGGGTAAATATGGAAACAAAATTAAGGATTCTTTTTCTAAAATGCTTACGTCACGAATTTTTGGATTCTAGAAGGTGCCGTTAACAAGATATAAGAAATTTGTATTTGACGTAATTTATAAAAACATCTATTTGTGAATCTAAGACAATAAAATTAAATTATTTATTTTAAAAAGTTTTCAATTTTTGCCCTAACACGTCAGACGTGTTTCGACGATATTTTCGTCTCCTACGCTACGGAGGGAATCCTATATTCATAAATTTGGGTGTTATGGTGACCATATCACTTCCAATAATGGGGAATGCAAAAGATTCACCTGTTCATTTATCGAAGATAGGTACTTTATGTAATTATAAGTGTTTTTGAATTTCTAAAGCTTGCAAAATATCTAATAATTTCAGTTTGTTGTCGGAAAAATGTAAAATTTTCATATTATGTTGTGTTCTTGTGCTACCAAAAAAATTAAAAATCTAGGATAAGACCGTGGTGTTAGGATTATATGGTGTGTCCATTAGCGAGCCTGAATATAGAAAGTTTTGCGCAAGACCGCCCAAGACGTCACCTTGAGAGCATGCGTCGGAACAACTGCAATAATCTAGGTAGTGTTATCGTTCGATCAGGTTTGATTTTAATTATTCCTGTTATAGCCCAAGCAATAGGTAGTTTTAGCTGGAAAAAATTCAACCAGTTTTGAAAATTGGCAGTTTTATTCAGTTTAGTGACCCGACCAACATACTATATTTGCGACCTTGGCGGGCGTCCGCTGGCTCCGCCATATTGGAAAAGAGCGACCAAAATCCAAGTTTTTGACAATATCTCCCTTCCAAGACGTCCTACACAGAAAATATTTATTACACAAATTGTAGAGGAGTAAATTCTGTACAATTCTTGTCTGAAACATTTTTTTCCAAAATAAATTGTGTTTGAAATAATCGCATTTGAAGTGCAGTGTATTTTTAACAACTACGTAAATGCTACCTGTAACCCGAAATTTTACTCGTTATCGATTTAGTTATTATCAATTGTCATTTTTACTCGTTTCCACACCATCATGAGGTAGAGTAGCCGGCGCAAGCGGTCACTGGTATTACGCAAAGTCCTGTCATTTGTATTTACAGGATATGTTGACTTTGCAAGAGAAAATGCATCCTGACGAATACGAAACATTTACAACAAAAGGATTCTTCACAATTAGGCGTTCTGACAAATTTTGGTCGGGAATTTGGTCAGATATGACCATCGAACAGACATTGATGAGAACGATGAAAAGTATTGGTGGACTAACTCACGGACGTGGAATAACAGATAGTGTCTTGACAAAGTGGACGCTAGGGATGGCTTTCCTGCACAATGTGTGTGACGAAATTGAGAGATTTTGCAACATATCGCTGCAAACTACGGAGCAGCACGTTGACATGAGAAGCTCATGCATTATTCGTGACAATGAGGATGTCGACAAACTTATTAATTGGTTCGATAAGGAAGAGAATTCTGAAGAAGAGATTACAGAAGAGGAGGACGCCACTCAACCAAACATTATCGAAGTAGACGTGAGCACACCTGGTCCATCCAGAGTTGCGAAACGGAGGAAGGTATAAAGGTGAATCCAAAGCAAGGACGTGGATTAGGCCTACTAGGGAAACCACAATAAAAGATCGCGCCGGTTACACTACCTCATGGTGGTGTGGAAATGAGTAAAAATGACAATTGATCATAACTAAATCGATAGCGAGTAAAATTTCGGGTGGCAAGGTAGCATTTACGTAGTTGTTAAAAATACACTGCACTTCAAATGCGATTATTTCAAAACAATTTATTTTGAAAAAAAATGTTTCAGACAAAAATTGTAGAGAATTTACTCCTCTACAATTTGTGTAATAGGTATTTTCTGAATAGGACGTCTTGGAAGGGAGATATTGTCAAAAACTTGGATTTTGGTCGGTCTTTTCCAATATGGCGGAGCGAGCGGACACCCGCCAAGGTCGCAAATATAGTATGTTGGTCGGGTCACTCAACTGAGTAAAACTGCCAATTTTCAAAACTCCTAGAATTGTTTCCAGGTAAGGCCTGTTTTATCTCCCTGTTGCCTGGACTATTAGTTCGAGTCACTTATTTCATGTTTTTAGTATTTATACGGACGTACGATATTTGTATGAAGCCAGGTAAACAAGTATAACCTAAAATACCTGCATTTTTGCGATAGAAACTGTGTAAAGTGTGCACGTGCAGCAATACCTATATGTGCGGTGTTCGGCTGTGGAAGTTATTCCAGAAAAACTAAAGGCAGTGACATTCGATATTCAGTTTTCCAAAAGATGAAGATGAACATTTTTCAACTCAACGGATTAATGCCTGCCGCCGACAAGATAAATTTAATGTTCAACATGGTAAAATTCGACGTTAAATGCCTTTTAACTATTTGTTACTGATATAATTATTCTTTTCGGGGCGTGTTTGTTCTAAACATTTCAATTCTGCTGCTTTTGATAAGACACTAAAGCATGAATTGCTTAAATATCACCCGAAAACTGCTCGTGACCTAAAGCAAGACGCAATACCCACAGAATTTCTACCAAAACAGAAGCAAACGTCAAGCACCGATAAAAACGAAAGACGACGCAAGCGAGAGGAAGCTAAAAATCGAAAAATAATCGTCCAGGAGATTTTGGAAATGGAGAAAGTCGCATCAAGAGCACCGAAAGAAGCATCGGACAAAATTGAAAGTGCAGAACCGAATGAAAAACCTGCAGAAGATACGATTATGGAAATAGAATCGCCCTCTAACTCAGAAACTTTTGGAGCAATCTTCGGTTTTTGAATTGAATAAATTGATTGACAAATTGAAAATCGACAACTCAAATCTAAAAAGCCAAAATGAGAATTTGCAACAGAGTTTGCCATCTACGAGCTCCAAATTAGAGTGTACGAAAGCTATGCTAAAAAAACATTTTGGAGCTGGCCAGATCAAGTATCTACTGGATCCAGGGAGGAAATTCCGATGGACACCAGAGGACATCGCTTCTGCAATATCTTTAAGGAGTGTAAGCCCTAATAAAGCTTACAGATATTTACGCAAAATTCGATATCCTTTGCCAGCACTAAGCACTCTAAGAAGATGGGCACTGGAATTAAATGTGGATCAAGGGATACTAAAAGACGTTATGAAACTAAGGAAACAGAAGTCCCAGTCAATGGAAGAATTTATTCGAAAGAATATGTGTTTTAGCCTTTGACAAAATCTATATTTTAACCAAAATTTCTATTCATCAAAAAGACGAAAAGGTAATGGGGCCCCACAAGTCGTATCAAGTAGCTATTGCTAGGGAAGCAACCGGTATATTATAGATTCGATGCGCCCATGACCAAAGAGAACTTGTTTGAGATTATTCGCGATCTGCATGCTGCCAACTTCACGGTTGTTTCAATTGTAAGCGACATGGGAACCGGCAATCAGAAGTTGTGGTCAGAGCTAGGCGTGGCACATGACAAAAATTGTTTTTTCGGACATCCTGTCAAAAATGATCAAAAAATATTTGTGTTTGCCGATGTTCCCCATTTGTTGAAACTTTTAAGAACCACTTCCTGGATTAAGGTTTCAAAATTGAAGAAAATGAGGTAAACAAAGCTGCCACCGAAGAACTTATTGCGGCATCTTCAGATGATGTCAAAATAGTCCATAAATTAAGTGAGTATCATTTATCAGTAATAGGGAGCGAACGTCAGAAAGTAAAACCGGCCGCATAAATGTTTTCAAATACGCTCGCCAAAGCTCTCGAATGGTGTGGAATGCAATCTCTATTCAAAAATACAACGTGGAAATAAACAAGTCAATTTCTTCTTTTAATAAATCAGTTTGATATTTTCAACGCCAAAGCAAAGTATGGTGGTCATCCAGGTGCTACTGCTTTTGGCATGGAAACAATTAGCAATCATTAATGAAACAACAGCAATTATTTCGAGAATGTTTGTTGGGAAGCACAAGTCATTGTTGCCGTTTGAGAAAGGAATTATTTTAAGCAATCGTTCATTGTCGCAGCTATATTTTACTTGCGCGGTAAGCATAATATTAATAACTTTATGTCCTACCAGTATATTAATTGACAATAATTACTCTATTTTAAGGTATGTTATATACAAAATAACGCCCCAGGGCAACTATTTTTTTATAATGTCCCTAGGGCATTATGAAAAATAAACACTATTTATTTCCACAGTGAAAATTATTGACAGCTCAGTTAATGTCACAAATCTAACTTAGATCAGCCAACTAGATAATTCATAAATATTATATCGTTATAATTAATTACAAAATAAATGTGATTTAGATAAGAAAACTGGTAGAACATAAAACGTTGAAGGCACCATGGGCATTATGAGCTAAGTGCCCGCGATTGTTGTACACCCCTCGGGCCAAAGACCCTCGGGTTGTACACTAACAATCTTGGGCGCTTATTTTGCTCATAATGCCCTTGGTACCTTATAGCTATTAAGACAACAAGTGTTTTATAGAAGGTTTAAAAATCAAAGTCGTCGTTCAAATCCGAGCTAAGGAAGTGAGCCGAGGATTTGATAGACCGAGATTTTTAAACTATGAAACACGAGTTGTCTTCAAGATTTTTTTCTATCACTAATATAGTATTAGAAATTTTAATAAATTATTATTTGAGACGCGTCACAATACACAAAATGCAAACATTGCTAGGCAACGACGTATTTTATAGAGAAAGGCGTATTTTAAAGGCAACATAACAAGTGAGCTCTTATGTACCATAGAAACAGTATGATATTAGTTTTAGAAAAATAACTATAATAACATACAGGCTGAATCAGGACATAGTAGAAATTTTTTTCTCATGAATTCGAGGTATGGGGGCAACAAGTGATCACCCGGAACCTCTCCAAATCAAGTATAGAGTTCGCTGGTATATACAGTGTGTCCACATGGTAATGTATAAAATCGATAAAATTGTTAAAAATGAGTTTACGAAAAATCCGTCGGACATGTCGAGCGATTTGTATTAAATTTTATATTTTGACAGGATTTCCTGATTTTTACCGCCATTTTTCTAATAGCTATGACGTCATCGATTTTTTTTTTAAATGTTAACCCCTATTTTTTATTACGCCATTCGAAAGAGCGCATTTTTTTACAAATGGTAAGTTAAAATTTATAGTAGGTTGCATTATAAACTTCTTCAGCAAAAATTATTTTATAGTAAAAAAAATGTATTTCTTAGAAAGTAACACGTGTAACATTAAAATAAAATTAAACTAAATCAGGTGCTCAAATTGTGCTCCGTTTACAGCTTGACAGTGTGCAAGGCGTGTGATAAATTCTTGCTGCATGTTGTCGATGACGTCCGGGGTTATAAGACGGATTTCTTGTCGAATTCGTTCTTTCAAGTCCTCTAAGTTTACGGGCTTAGTTTTGTAAACCGCACTTTTCAAGTAACCCCACAGGAAATAGTCGAGAGGAGTTAAATCCGGTGATCTAGCAGGCCACTCTATAGCACCTCTCCTTCCAATCCACCTGTCAGGAAAAATTTGATCCAAATATTCTCGTACATGCGCGGCGTAATGGGGTGGTGCCCCGTCCTGTTGGAAGACAATACTGTTGTGTGGAATATCAGGGTCTGCTTGGTTTGGAAATAAGACTGCCAGGGCCGGAATCTGTTCATTCTGGAGAAATTCCAGATATCTCTCCCCATTCAGCGTTTGTTCAAAGAAGTACTGCATCGTTTGACAGTTCGCGTACTAGTTTAGATATTTGCCGCTAGATGGCGGCACAAAATTTGATATTTTCATAATCATAACCTATTATAAAGCAACGTATTTTTATAAATTTTGCACTTTTCGTAGAAGATACACAAGAACATATAAATATAATATAAACGCTGCAGCTTTAAGAACAAATCGATTTTTTCTTTGAATTAAATGCTGCAAACATAAGCATTTTCATAAATTGTTCTCTCAAATGTTTTTCTGGACATTTTCGAAAATCAGGTAAAAAGCACGGGCGAAACATAATACTTTGTGTTCCCAAGAGTTGCAATAACATTCAAAATTAAATATTTTGGCAGTTCTTTGTGTCAACATTCAACTGTCATTAGTGCCATCTTACAGCAATTGTGGCAACTAGTACGCATATTGTCAAAGAATACAGTTCACAAACAATCGAAGGAGTGGAGACACCATATCTTAATAACATCACCCCCTATACTTAGCCCTCTTAAGTACGTCAAGTCACGCTTTCGGGCAGCTCCGTGATAACGGGTTACAACAAAAAATCCGCACAAAACCTAAAAAAGTTAAGTTGTCCATGCCTTGGTGCTTGTGATATCATTTTCATGGAATTAACGTTTAGCAGACGTTGACTACTGTAGCACTTTGCTTTTGTTTTGGTGCATCGGTTTTTTTAAGCGTCAAAAATGTTGTCCACAGAAAGAATTGTACGAGAGCGTATTGTAAACTTTTTTAATGTACATCATATTCGTGGAAAGAAATACATTTTACCAAAGAAGGAATATCAAAACGAACAATTTTTCGATATATTGAAACGTGGCACGTGGCACAACGTAACGAGGGATCGGATCGGGAAGGAAAGCTAAAATTATGACAAAAAAGAATTCAAAGAAGCTGTAATTTAAATTTAACAACAAATCTAGGGTGAGTCAAAATCAAACTGCTAAATTATTCAATTGCTCTCAGCAGAATAAATAAATGGCGGACAGCAAAAGTGATCTGGATGAACCTCCAGATTTAAGTTTCAAATAAAAAAGTAAACCAAATATGTGTATGTGTAAAATGTGGGGAAATGTATCACAACAGTTGCGTAGAAAGAAAAAGATGTGTAAAACTGGATAAATCAAGGATAATTTGCTGTGAAAGAAACATAACCTATAGAGCAAAGCAAATTAATAACCTGAACAATGTAGAAATGGAAAATTATTTACTAAATGAACTAAACCAGCAATTACAGGATAAGATTAAGTATATCACTAAGGAAAAAAATGACTTCGAAACAAAATTAGAATCATACGAAGCAAAAACGTTACAGAACCAAGGAAACAAAGGTGATCAAGAAACACTAGAGGCCGAAAATATCCTATTAAAAAAACTAATACAGGAAATGGAAGATAAAATTCAACTCCTAAATGAAAAAATATTGCACATGGAAAATTTTAACACAAACAGCGAAGTGAAAGTGTCGTATGCAAAAATCGTTAATAACGCGGAAGTAGCAGAAGCCCACCACAAAGGCAAAAACACTGCACGCATAATTTTAAAACCAAAAGGTAAACAGACTTCTACTGAAACTAAAAATGATCTTTATAACAAAATCAAACCCGAAACACTAAAAATAGGAATTAGACAGATAAAAGAAAACCGAGAAGGCAGCATAGTAATACAGTGTGAACATGAAAACCAAATACAATCATTGAAAGAACATCTTAACTCAGGGCTAAGTGAAAAATACATTATTAAGGAAGATCTATTAAAAAATCCAAGTGTTAAAGTAGTATCCATTAACACTAAATACGAACAAGAAGAATTAGAACGTATATTAAAATCGCAGAACAACGTTATGGATGAAGAAATATTTAAAGTAACCTACATAAAATATATACGAACAAAAAGCACCTACACAGCATTTGTAGAAATGTCACCAAAAATATTTCATAGGATCATGAATCATGGAAAACTATATGTAGGATGGCAACGATGCTCAGTTTATGAAGATTTCAACGTAACACGTTGTAATAACTGCAATGGCTACAAACATAGCGGTAAGTACTGTAAAAACAATCAATCCTGTGCATATTGTGCTGGAACTCACAGTGAAGAGAACTGTGATAAAAAACAGATGAACTGCACAAACTGTACCCAAGCCAACATAAACTACAAATTAAATCATAATATAAATCACACATCATACGATAAAGAATGCCCGACGCTTAGGCACTATATAAACTTAGCAGCCTCTAGAACCAAATATAATTACTAAATTAATGGATCAGTATATCAGAGATTTTGAAAATAATGATACCACAACTGAAATAGTTAACAACATAGAACAATGTAAACTTAAGCTAGGGATAGGAAAAACAAGTTTTAACTTACTTCATCAAAACATAAGAAGTCTCACAAAAAACTATGATGAAATGGTTATATTCACAAGCCAGTTTTATGAGATTTTTGACATCATGGTGTTTTCAGAAACTTGGTTTATACCTGATCCAAATTATTTTAACTTAAACGACTATAACATAATATACAATGAAGAAGAATTGAATCAGAATGACGGAGTCGTAGTGTACGTCAAAAATCATTATAACTATGTTACTACAGTACGACCATTAGGCAACATCAAAGTGATCGAAATAAAACTGAAACATCTAAATAAAGCAATTAATATTACTGCAATCTATAGATCACCATCAACTTGCCCACATGCCTTTAATAAAGAATTAGAAAATTACCTCAAAAATATACCAAAAGGTGAATATAACTTTTTGATAGGTGATAGCAATATTGACATACTTGGAAATTACGATTATAGTAATGAACACCTAAACATATTAAATCAGTCAGGATACATATCATTAATAAATGAATACACGAGGGTTGTAAACAACTCAAAATCATGTCTGGATCACATATTCATAAAAACGAACGATACCCTCAGCACTGCACACCAATCGTGTTTGAAAATGATTTAACTGATCACTTTGCAATAATGAATACACTAAAATTTGAAGACAAAATAAATACTTCTACGAATAATAATATAAAACACATAAAAAGACTGAATCATGACAAACTTAAAAATATTCTAGAACAGGCTAATTTGGCAAAAGAACTTCCACAAAAGGACGCTGAAGAGGCAGCTCGATATCTTACAGATATGATTAAGAAATTAATATTAGAATCTACAACAACAATATTAATAAATAATAAAAATTTTAAAAGAAAACAATGGATAACCAACGGACTCGTAAAGTCAATAAATATAAAACAAAAACTGTATAATGATTGGAAGAAAAACCCTAATGAAGATACAAAAATTAAATACACTACATATAAGGACCGAACCGAAAACTTTTGTCGTTTTTTTAAAGTAGGCTGTTCTGTCAGTTGCTAACGAAAATTGTTTTGCGTGACGCGTCATTTAGAAGTTAGAAGCTTTCTGTTTAATTTAACATAATATTTATTTATTCCAATAAATTCTCATAATATGGGAGGTGAAAATGAGAAATTAGGGAAACAAGTTGCTTATATTTACAAGCAAAATGCAACAAAATCAAGACCGAACCGTGCAAAGAATAATCAGAAGTGTGCAAAACTTTGAAGATTTGAAGGACAAGCATCGATGTGGTCGGCCAAAAGGACCCTCCTGTAAAAAACTGGATGCCAAGGTACTGAAAAAACTTCAAAAATACAATTTAGTGTCAACACGAGATATTGCCAAAAATGTTGGAACTTCTCAGTCAATGGTGCAACGAATTAAGCAGAGATGTAATTTGAAAACTTATAAAAAGTAAAAATGTCCTAAAAGAACTAATGTCCAGCTCAATAAAGCAATTTTGCGATCTCGAAGATTGTTTAATGATGTTCTGAAGAAAGGTACGAATTGTGTTGTTATGGATGACGAAAGCTACGTGAAGATCGATTTTTCTGCCCTTCCTGGGCCACAATTTTACACTGTTGTTCGTGGTACATTTGTAAGTGATTCAGAGAAAACAATTTCAATAGAGAAATTTAGTCAGAAAGTTTTAGTATGGCAAGCAATTTGTCAATGTGGACGTCTCAGTCAGCCATTTGTTACAAAAGCCACCATTAATACAGAAATTTACATAAATGAATGTTGGAAAAAGAGATTGCTACCATTTTTAAGAAAGCATCACGGTTCTACGCTGTTTTTTCCAGATTTGGCGACTGTCCACTATGCAAAACAAACCATTGAATGCTACACCAAAAATAATGTGAATTTCGTTCCCAAAGATTTAAATCCCCCTTGTACCCTCGAATTACACCCTATCGAAAGATACTGGGCTCTTGTAAAGCAGAAACTACGTAAAAGTAAAGAACAAGTCAAAAATTCCGACGAATTCAAGTATAAGTAGGCTAAATACAGCAAACAAGTGACTCAAGAGACAATAATAACATTGATGAAGGACGTTCCCTAAAAAGTTAAAAGTTTTGGAAAGAAAAAAACACAGTAACTTTTTTTTTAGTTTTTCTAAGATTAGCATTATATGGCATTCTTAAAAATGTATGATAACTGTTAAATTCAATTTCAACTTTGTGACTTGTTCTACAAATAAAAACCACAAAACTTTTCAGTTCACTCCTTAAATAGTATCGGAATTCATTAGCGAACGTTTTTAAAAATTAATATTTAGGGCTGTATTATTACCAGAAACAATATTATTTTCACGGCAAATGTAGCTTACACACTGTGTTGCCTAACCCCTATACTTAGCCCTCTTAAGTTCGTCAAGTCACGCTTTCGGGCACAAATCCTAAAAAAGTTAAGTTGTCCATGCCTTGGTGCTTGTGATATAATTTTCATGGAATTAACGTTTAGCAGACTTTGACTACTGTAGCACTTTGCTTTTATTTTGGTGGATCGGTTTTTTTAAGTGTCAAAAATGTTGTCCACAGAAAGAATTGTAAGAGAGCGTATTGTAAACTTTTTTAATGTACATCATATTCGTGGAAAGAAATACATTTTACCAAAGAAGGAATATCAAAACGAACAATTTTAGGATATATTGAAACGTGACACAACGTAACGAGGGATCGGATCGGGAAGGAATGCTAAAATTATGACAAAAAAGAATTCAAAGAAGCTGAAATTTAAATTTAAGAACAAATCTAGGGTGAGTCAAAATCAAGCTGCTAAATTATTCAATTGCTCTCAGCAGTACGTCTCAAAATGCTAGAAAGAAATCAAATTCGCCAATGTACACTGACGATCAGATAACTACATTAAAATTAAATTGTCAATGGATGTCAAACAATTTGAGAGGAAATAAATTTATTTTGGACGACAAAAGTTATTTCACAATAAGTAAATCTCAAATGTCTGGAAATAATGCAGTGGCGTAGCGACTGCATAGCAAGGGCCTGCAATGCGAAAGGGACCACGAGTGTGGGGGTCCTGGCTTTGGACAAGTAAACTGAGAAAAAGTTTTCTTTCCTCCGAGGCTACTCCCACCAATTACCCTTCGTGCGCAGCGCAACGCGACAGCACTGATTGTGAGACCATGTGAGACTGAAAAGACTATCCTTCATTACACTTTTGTAATTTTAATACATAAAACGTTTGATTAAACGTCGAAACTACTTTTCTACTTTAATATAGGTAAGTGATCACAATTATTGCAACTGACATACCCATAATTTATCTTAACGCGTTCTTAAAATTTTAATTTAGCTCTGTTATTTTTTTAAACGTATACAAAGAAAAGCGTAAGTGGAGCACAGAAAAGAAAAATAAAGAAAGAGAAGGAAGAACCGTTACAAAAGATTTCTAAGATTGACAGTTTTGTTAATTTTTTCACAAGATAACCAGATGCAAGGAAAGTAATCAGGCGAGTACTTCATCTTCGGAATTAATTGACCATGAGCATGAATTTAATAGAGGTTCCACAAAACCGAAAATAATGACGCAATTTTGTCTTACGACCTTGGGACCTATTTGAATAAAAGTATTTCCAACAAGAAAAAGCGATTATTGATAATGAATTAACATAAACCAAAGGGACCATTTCCCAAGGATTCGAATCAAATCAATAGAAGTTTTAGCGAATCATATTATTCTTCCACCACAAAATATGGTCCGGTTCCCCGCGTATGGTTATGTTATTCAACTATTTTGGATGCGGCATATTGTCATCCATGTGGGTTGTTTTCAAATCTTTCGACTCAGTGGAGTACTGGTGTCAGGGATTGGAGAAGTTCATCCTCCAGAATAAAAAAACATAGTGCCGCCCAAGAACATATTGGTGCATGTGCTACTCTAGAATTATGAAAAACAACTGAAACTATTGATAAAGTCACGAAATAAGAAATTCGATACAGAGCGCTTTCTGGAAAATTATGTTAGAACGCTTATTCCGTGGTTACCGTGAAGAATTTTCCGATAACTATTGTACAATGGAAATTTTTTATCTCAGGTTAAATTACTTGCAAATTATGACCCAGTAATGAAACAAATAATAGATATGCCGTCTGGTTCAATAAGCTATCGAAGTCCAATAATACAAAATGTAATAATACACTGTTTGGGACAAAAATTATTGGAAGAATTACATAAGATTAATTCGACACCATTTTACTCCCTAATGTTAGACACGATTCAAGACATTTCTGAAATAGACCAATTAAGTATTATGATGAGACATGTTCACATTGTTCGTGATGATAATTTAAAGCCAATACATTTTGAAATAGAACAAACATTATTGGGATTTGATAAACGACCATTTAGCAGAAGGAATGAAAAATCAAGTGTTGAACATATTCAGAGAAATTAATATTCCTTTAGAAAAATGCTACGGGCAGGGATATGACGGTGACAATGTAATGAGTGGTGCATATAATGGTTTTAAGAAAAAAATAAAAGAAATACAACCTAATGCTGAATATGTGCTATGTAATAGCCACAATTTGAACTTGCTAGATAACTTGATAGTGTTAACAGTTGCCAAGAAGCCATGTCTTTTTATAATACTCTTGAAAATATTTACGTATTTTTTGGAAATAGCGTAAAGAGGTGGGATATTCTATCGAACTTTACTGGTGAGTGACAGATAACTTTAAAAAAATATAATTCAACACGTTGGGCTGGTATATTGCGATCAGTTACTGCAGTGAACATAAGATTTGTAGATGTATTGAAAGCTTCGACTGAAATAAACCTTAAATCTAACAAAAAAAGAAGAAAGATAAGAAGCAATAAGAATTATGAAGAGCATGGACAAATTTGAATTTATATTTATATGTGTTTTTTGCATTAGTGATGTGTGAAATTAATTACGCATCCAAAGTGCTTCAAAATACACGCACTGATTTAAATGAGGCTACAACACCTTTGCAACGAGTTTCCGAACAACTAAAAAAATTTAGAAACTCTTACGATGAAATAAAGTCGGAAGCTTATGATCTTGCTCAACAATGGGGAATAAATAGCTTGTTTGAGTCAAAACGCATTCGAATCGTGAAAAGCCATTTGGCACGTGATTACAGCCATCACGACAGAGAACATCAGTTTAAAAGTAACGTGTTCTACACTGCGGATAAATGAAAATGTAACACCTATAGTGCATAAGTATATTGGAACGAAATTTGGCTGTAAGTTAGATATTCACAAGGATAACAAACGATTAAATTTTCATGAGGTCGTAACTATCTAACAGATAGAATGCAATGTGTAGAAATAGATGGAATCAAAAGTAATGTACTACAGGTGGAATCAGGGGTGCCGCAAGGGTCAGTGCTAGGACCGATCCTATACTTACTATATGTACAAAGCTTGATGAAGATGAAATTGAAAGCTCGCTACTTTATGTTTGCAGACGATACGGCACTGGTATACAGTGGGGACAACAGCAAACAACTTGAATTAGAAATAAATGAAGATCTAAAAAAATATATCACATGGCTAAACCTAAATAAGCTAAAGATAAATATAAAAAAGACAGTATACATGCAGTTCAGTAGAAAAAATTTGAAAGTAGACATACCAGTAATAAAAATAGAAAGCGAAACAGTAAAACTAGTCGAAACTTACAGATATCTTGGATTAGTGATTGACAGGAACTTACCTTGGGAAGCACATACTGATCATGTGAAGAAAAAAATAGTACCGTTTGTGGGAGCTGTAAGGAGATGCACAGAAATCTGAAACGGAAATACAAGAAGAATGCTTTATAATTCATACATTGAATCACATCTAAGATATCTGTTAACTGTGTGGGGAAATGCGGTTGCAACAACAATAAAAAAATTAGAAGTTGTTCAAAATAAAGCAGTGCGAGTGTTATTTAATAGAGGCTACGAACATTCTACTGAAATCGTTTATAATAACCATAAAGTGCTAAATCTAAAAAAACTGTTAAAAACTGAGCAGTGCAAATTAATTTATAAAGTACAGTGTGGTCTAATAAAAACTGCATTTGAGCTCAAGCGGGTGGAAGAAAGACATGAATATAGTACGCGAGTAAGAAAAAAATACCAACTAACTCGCCCACGAACTAATCTGGGAATAAGTGAAAGCTTCTACAGTGCCATAAAAACATTCAATGATTTGCCAGACGATATAACTGATTTGCGACCATATCATAAATTTATTAGCAAAATTAAAACATATTACATGTAAAATACATCTAAAATTTAATTTACAGTTAATTAGACTTTCAATTGTTTGTTTATTTATTTATTTAAATTTAAATGTTAATGTTGTTATTATTTAGATATTTAATTTGGGGTTATGATTATTTAAATATTTACCTACTTGAATTTGTTTTACAAATTTTAATGTATTAGTAGGCTTTGGTACCAGCTAACAAGCTGTTTTGAAGTCATAAATAAATTAATTAAAAAAAAAAAAAAAAACTTCCACGTTGAGTATATGTATAGTTATTCCAAAAAGGTTTAATAATGAGTGTGACCCCCACGAGCTCTAATGCATTCTCCCACTCGGCGCATCATGGAGTTAAACAAATGTGAAATTTTCTCCTGCGGTATAAGATCCCACTCCACTTGCAGCCTCTGAGCCTCTCTTCCAATTCATCAACCGTCGCAGGATTCGCATCGTAACTCTTTATTTGGCGACCAATGATATCCCACACATGTTCAATTAGTGACAAATCCGGAGATCTAGCCGGCCAGGGAAGAACGAGAATATCAGACTGACGCAAAAAGGTCATAGCCACATCACAAACATGCGGTCGTGCGTTGTCCTGCTGGTAAATGGCATCTGGAATGTCTTTTATAAATGGTAACAACACCGGTTCCAAAATGTCATCAACATAGCGCTGACCAGTCATAGTGCCTCTTATAATCACCAAAGGTGATCTACCATCATAATTGCTAGAGCCCCAAATCATAACCCCTCGAGTAGCAGCCCTCTCCCGGTTTTTGATGCAGTCCGGATTGTGTCGTTCATTTCTAAGCCGTCTGGCCTGTATTCGGCCATCATGCCAATCTAAAGAGAACCGAAATTCGTCGCTAAACATTACCCGGCGCCAGTCATTGTCCCAATTCTTTCGGTGCACCATTCATATCTACCAATTTTGAGAAAAATAGGATTACCATTTATATGTGTTGCATTTTCATTTATCCACAGTGTATTACATTCTGGACATAATTATAGCGCAAGTTAGACAAAGATTGGTCGGAATAACGTCAATAAGAAATTATTTTGATTTCTTCGAACGAAAAACAATTTTTGAATTGCCAGAAAAAGAAATACTAAAAAAGTGCAATAGCTTTTCAAAGAAGTATGCTGCAATTATTTCAAATCAGTTGGCACTCCAATACACCCAAGTAATTTCTTTACTTAAACAAGACATGACACCATCAATGTCTATTAAAGACTTTTCACAAATACGGTTGCTTGGAAAGCGAGTTTTTTGAAGTAGGTATACCTACACTGCAATAATGTTGTTTCTGACATTGCCGGTAACAACAACTAGTGTCGAAAGGTCATTCAGAAAATTTAAAATAATTAAAGATTATAAACGAAATACTATGAGGCAATAGTATATTACAGTACGAGTAGAGAAACTAACAGTTTTGCTCACGCGCATGCCCGTAAATTACACAAACTTGCCTTATTAGTCATTAAGCATAAAGAAGCTGCAAAAATGGACGTAAGAGAATTAATATGTGAATTTGCAAAGATAAAAGCCAAGAAAAAGAATTTTAATTTTTAAATGCAGCACAACCTCGATATAACGGCCCTCTATATATCAGATTATGAATAAAATGAACAAAATTTTCGGTCCATGCCACATGTGAAATTTAACACTGTGGTGACAAACTCACCTATAAGCTTATACTACAAATAAATATATGGACTGTATTTCTGACCTTTTATAAAAATGTTCAATTCTTTTAATCATTCTTTCATGCTGTTGGTAACCGTTTATTCGTTTTCTATCCATGCTAATGTAAGATAAGTTGTATCAAACATACGGGCAGGGTTCAGAGACACAACAGCCCGCATGTAGACGTGACTTGTGTTAATAAACACGTACAATGAAAGTTGTTATTATTTCATAGAAATACAGTATAAAACGTGGTATCAGGTGTGGTAACTCCATACTAGAAACGTTATTTGAGTTGCGGTACCTATATAAAATTAAGAGTTCGGTGTAGGAAAAGAAAAGGAACCTTCGCATAACCTCAAAATGGAAGCGTGCTTTAAACCCCCTGAATCGATGATTCTTGAGTGGAGCGATGGAAAAAATTTAAACAGAAATTCTTATTATTCCTTGAAGCCTCAGGTGGGTCTGAAAAAATAGATAACATAAAAGTAGCAATGCTACTTAGCTGCATTGGCGACGAAGGACTTGACCTTTATAACACTTTTACTTTCACGGATGATGAAAATAAGAGTTAGGATAGACTCACAACTATCTTAAATACGTTTGAACAGTATTGTGCGCCAAAAAAGAACGTTTTCTTTGAACGATTTGTCTTTAACAATATGACTCAAAAGGAAGGACAAGTTTTTGATGGGTTCTTAACACAATTGAGAAAGGCAGTAAAATCATGCGAATATCCAGAGGATGAATCTATGATTAGAGATAGAGTAGTAGTAGGTATTCAGGATAAAATCACACAGTAAAGACTTCTGCGTGAACCGCAATTAACTTTACAAAGAGCAATTGAGTTCTGGCAGTGGAATCTAGTAAAGCTCATGCACAAGTGATGCAAGCCACAGAGCAGAGTGTAAGTGTAATAAGAAGCGATAATAAATTTAACTACAACAAACAATGCAAGAGGTGTGGTTATAGTCACAAGTGGAATAAGTGTCCAGCTATTGGGAAAATTCGAATATTATTCCGCTGCAAATACTGCTCCAGATCATCTACAGATTTTTCATATGATCTGCAGGCACCTTTCAGCAAACTGTTTTCTTCTTTCACCGTCGTGATTTCATTTTCTAGTTTTCAATTTTTGTTTCGAAAACTTTCTGTACCGCTGATGTTACGTTTTGCACAATGATATCAATAAATTCTTGTGTTTTACTTATCTTCGACAGAGATTTAGTAATCATCTCTGGTAAGCAAATGATGATTTTTGAGTATCACTCAATACTACAATTTATTTAAACTTTTGGTAATTATAACTTAACCCTTTGTTGACTGACGGTACTTATAAAGCCCAGGAAGTTTTTTTCATTGCAGTTTTTGTGTATTTGAATTTATGTGTATATTTGCCTACAGGTACTTCGAAGTACCTCTATGGCAACCTATATATTTGCAATTTTGAAGTTGGCAGCCCTGTGATGTTAAATTAGCCGCACTTGAAATGTCAAGTGTGCTTGGTTATTTATGCTGTCAGGTGCCCGGTTATATTTTGTATGTTTTCAAAGCAAATTACTGGAAAAATTTTAAAAAACTCTTTTGTTGTATCGTATAACTGTTCTTTGAGGTATGTAAAATATTATACTTTGTTAATCATAAAAAATAGTTCTGCAAATCCCAAACATTTGCAGAGGACTGCAAAGGACCCATAGGCAGAAATGGATGCCAGTACCTCGGCAACAAAAACAAAATATGAGAAGACCAGGCCCCTTGCTAATAAGGAGCTGCTACAAATTATTGAAGACTTTGAATTTGAAGATGTACCGGAGGAGACAACTCCTCACGCCGATGTAGAAAGTGAAAGAGATTTCCAAGAGGGTGCGGTAGAAGATCAATTTGTAGGGTGCGAAACCCCCAGTGACTATTTTCTAACAATGCTGGACCCATTACTTGAAAATATCGTATACCAAAGCAATTTATATGCTACTCAAAGAAATAAAACCCTGAATTTGAAAAAAACACTGAACTGCTTACCTTTATAGGCATAATAGTATATTATACACGACGCTATAATCTAGGCTACCGAGGATAATGTTTGCAACACGAGCGAGCTTGCGAGCGAGTTTTACAATTATCCTAGGTAATAATAGCCATTATAGCGAGTAGTATACTATACTTTATCCACGAACACAAATACGAAGAATTTTTAATTAAAATTTATCGACGACTTGTCAATAATCTGTCAATTAGGATTAGAAACATAACCTATAATCTGTCAATTAGGACTAGAAACATAACCTATTTCCTTCATTATACACCATAGACAATGATGTTACCATGACACCTTGAATAATCATTATACACTGCTGTCAGTGTATAATGGATAGCATTATGAGTGACCAAACACATGAATAATTGACAGATTATTAAGTAGTCGTGGATAAATATATTTATGGGATATCATAAAGTCCCAACTGGAGGCACTATTGGTCTGGAGCCCCAGATTTAGGAATACTGTTGGTATCGGCTGCGATGTCAAGGGACAGGTTTGATAGCATTCTTAGTAATTTACATGTTAACGATAATTCACTAATTCCTGCTAACAATACAGATAATCTCGTGGTAGATGTGAAGTTTGCAGTTGCAATAAAATCCAGTCGAGGCCATATTCGGTGTGTTCGGCATGTAAAGTAACGGGTGTTCATAAACAGTCGTCATCCCAGTAGGTTTTGACTTCAGAAACGTATGTCTATTAAAATTGAGCAAAAATGCAAACATCATTATTTACAACAGCAAGTTTTATTAACTGTCAAACAATGTGTCAAAAGTAAACCAAACTGAACTGAGATTACAATAACTGTTGGAAATGGTGACCATTTTCTTGAATACACAAATTAACTCTTCGCTTCATGCTTTCAAATACATTTATTAGCATATCTGGTGTTATTTGGTCGCACTGGTGTTGAATGCTGTTTTTCAAATCCCCCAATGTGTGTACTGGGTTTCTAAACACATTATTTTTAATGTACGGAAGCACGAAATAATCCAAAGGCGTAAGGTCGCAAGAACGTGGTGGGTAAAGGTCTTTACTTATTAAACGGTCATCGAAAAATTCTCGTAAATAATTTAAAGTAACATGTGCAACGTGCGGACGCGCAGAATCCTGTTGAAAATATCCGGTTTGCAACTCGTCATCGTGGAGTTGATTTATAAACGGTTCCAGCATTATGTTCCGATAGTTTTCAGCATTTATAGTCTCTTCAAAAAATATTGGGCCTATTATTCTTCTACGACTTACTGCTAACCACAACCCTATTTTAACAGGATGCATCGTTGCTTCTCTAAAGTAATGAGGGTTTTCGGTTCCCCACATACGCATATTTTGTGCATTAATGTAACCATTCAAGTGCACCCAGGCCTCGTCTGAAAAAAATGTCTTATCGAGTACATCATTGTTGTTCAAATTTTCATTAAACCACTGGCAGTACTGAACTCTTTTCACATAATCTGGACCTAACAGCTCCTGGTACATTTGTAATTTGTATGGATGCGAGTGAATATCCTTTTTTAAAACATTGTACAAAGTTGTTGTACGAATGTCTAGTTCTTGGGAAAGCCTTCGAACTGAAGATGTAGGTCGCTCTTCGATCGCGTTTCTAACCATATTGACAACATGTTCCGTGCGAAGTCTAGGTCTTCCACCTCCCCGTTGTTTATCAGTTGAAGCAGTTTCTCGAAAATTTGCAAGTGATCTGCTCAACTGCTTCCTAAACTGATTGTGGTTAAACACTACATTTGGAAACCTCAATCTGAATTCATTTTTAGAAGCTTCGATCGAGTATTGCCATTCTCCATTTTCCAGTACTCCATTGCGAAAATAACTTTCGAGCATAAATGCTTTCTGTTGCGGCGTAAACATGATTTCAAAACTGAACAAACCTAAACGCGCTATGACAGTACTCAATGACGTTTCATAAAACTAGTTGACGTTTTCCAAGCTTCATTGTGTTGCACGAATTAATCAAAGATATAAAATTTTGTTTTTAAAGGCAACTGGGATGACGACTGTTTGTGAACACACGTTATTTTTATGTTGCAACGAAAAAAGAACTGCTTTTTAGTTTATCATGAACTAAACTAGTATGTATTTTGTTTGTACGTTTATATTGAAGTTTGTAGTTCATATAAAATCCAGTCGAAACCACATTTGGTGTGATAGGCATGTAATGTATTTTATCCAATTCAGTTACGAAATGTCAACATTTCGACATTGATTTTAGTTGTGAAAAGTGGTTCATTTTGTAACTAGTTACAAAATATGCTCCCATTTTGTAACTAGTTACAAAAAGATGATTTGTGTTGCGAAAAGTGGTTCATTTTGTAACTAGTTACAAAATATGCTCCCATTTTATCACTCCCATTTTATCACGATGCCCCAACTCCTTTTTTAAGAAGATGTGGCATTTACATTTTGTTATCTGAATTGGATAAAATCTTGTATGAAACACGTTGCAAAACATGTCTTTTTATCACATGGCGTGTTGTTCATCTCGGCTTCGCCTCGACGAACAATTTCACGCCTGGTGATAAAAAGTCCATCATTTTGCAACTCGTTGCATAAATAGCTATTTGTGTTAGCGTAGAAAAACAACAGTTTTTTAGTTTATTATGAACTACACTAGAATGTATTTTCTTTGTACGTTTATAGTCTACTCAATAAAATTTATTTTTCTCTAATGCCAACTTTTCAACTGGTTCCAAAAAACTAAAGTATAGCATAAGAAGCAAGTGTTCGAAACCTGTCGGTATTTAAAAGTACCACACTCAAAATCTCAGTGAAAAAAAATTTAAAAAAAAATTGCTTATGCCACAATCTAAAGTAATCAGTTTAAAGTGAAAAACCGGTAAAAAAATAAAAAAAGGTGATTTAATCTATAGTCAGGCAACAAAGGGTTAAGTCGCCAGAACATACTTCATACGTCTAGCTACGTCGGCGGCTCATACTAAACATAAAAGTTATTGTTTGCGACCAAGGTCCAGCAAATAGATCTGCTGTGAAAAAACTTGGTGTTTCTAAAGAAAATCCGTTTATCCAATATCAAAACAGCAAAATTTATTTTATGTTCGATGTTCCACATTTATTTAAGAGTTTGAGAAATCAGTTGTTAAAAATGGATTTTTATTATGATGGTGAAATACTTTCCTGGACCTTCATTCGCCACGTATACGAAATAGACCAGCAAGGCATGGCTAGAACACTGCCAAAAATAGGAGATGTTCATATACGAGTACATCCCAATAATTTTCAGAAAATGAAGTGCAAGTATGCACTTCAGGTATTTAGCCATTCTATGGCCGCTAATATAAGAGCAGCTGTTGCAAAGAAACAACTGCGCGAGCAAGCGGTTCATACAGCAAACTTTTTAGATTTTTTGAATTCCACTGTCGATGCTTTAAACAGTACTACCTTTCGAACTAATTGCCAAAATAAAGTCGCGTCATCAGATAAAAATAGCCACATTAAAACTTATTTAGAAAATGCTTTGGAAGAGCTTCAACAATTGAAAAGAGTAGATTTGAAAGTCCCTCCTTGTTTTGAGGGGTTAATTTTATCGATCAGGTCTGTGCTGTTGTGATGTGAAGATCTAAAATCAAACCACGGCGTAAGTTATTGAATGACGAGAAGATTGTGTCAAGACCCTTTAGAAATTTATTTCTCATTCATGAGAAGCAAAGGAGGATTTGACAGAAATCCAACAGCAAAAAACTTCCGCCTCAGCTTTAGACATGTTTTGCTCGCAAAATTACATCTCTCAAACAACGGCAATTGCGAAAATGATACCAACTTTATCATTTCCTACACTCCACCATCTAATAACGAAGATGGCGACACACTAGCGATACCCTTATCCAATTCTGACAGTGCTTCCGATACCCCTCATGTGAGGAAGCCCGACACGCTTAAATTGAAGAAAAGATTTAAATTTACTAACTTTTGGAAGCTTGTGCCGTTCGATACACTGCAGGATTTATCGTTAGAAAATGTATTGCAAAATTCAAATGCCAGATTTGCAACGATGACGACACATTAATACAATATAAAGTTTTTAAAGCGCAAAATACGAGTTTGTACATACCGTCAGATACGGCAAACGATATAATGCGTATGTGCTTACAAACATATACAAAGCACTATAGTAAAATAAACCATCGAAGATATATACTGATACTATTATACAAACGAGCATATCAAAATATTATCAATAATCAACCTAGGTACTTTGAAGTCTGTCCAGAACGTAGAAAACGTTTTGTACGGTACGCATTATTAGTTCGTTTATTTAAACAAACGACGTGGGAGTCACGAAAACTGAGAGTATGTACTTCAAGATCTCCCACTGGTAAAACCGCAGTAGAAAATGCAAAGCTGCGCATAATCAAACAAATACTGCGTGACATTGAAAATTCAACACCCAGTAAACATCAATATGTTGTAATAATTTTTTAGTAGTAAATTGGGAATATGTGGTGTATTAAATGATCAAAATTTGAAAACGATTAACAAAGAAATCATGTGGTTTTTGATAATTTCTTAAAAACAATATCACCTTTTATTTCTACTGCGTTTATGGTAGATTGCTGTGCAAAGTTAGTTTTAGTGTTGTGGTTGCTGTACTAAGGGTGTTTCCTGATGCCTCGAGTACGCAGACGCAACAATTTCCGTTAATTAAGCGAATTTGAAAAAGGACGAATAATCAGGATGCTTGAAGCAGGAATGGGTCTTCGGGAAATTGCTAATAGGGTTGGCAGAAACGCATCTACCGTAATGAGATGTTGGAATACCCGGACAGAAGAGCACAGAGATCAACGCCGCGGAGGTACTGGAGCTGTTCTTAGAACTACTGACCGTGAAGAACGCCTCTTAAGAGCAAACGCCCTTAGAGATCGGTTCAGCATCACCAGGTCCAATGGGGATAAATGGATGGCTACTGCGGTACAACAGCTCTCTATCAGGTCAGATTATCGCAGAATAAGGGCTTTTGGTCTGCAATCCTATCGACCACGCTTCATCTTGCTATTGACCCAAAGACACAGTGAGGCGAGACTCCAATGGTGTCAACAACTCATCCACTGGTATCAGGAATGAAATCGGATTGTGTTCAGTGACGAATCCCGCTTTTGTCTCTGGGACAACGATGGACGTAGAAGAGTCCGTCGAAGACATGGAGAAAGGCGAGAACTTCAGTACTGCATGAAACGTGAAGTTGCGCTTACCCGAGGGTGTGCCATAGCACATGGAAGCAGGTCTCCTCAAGTCTTCTTGCAGGGAAACTTAAATGCCGAGGGCTACATTCACAGTGTCTTGGAACCTGTTACATTGCTCTATCTTCAAGAACTAGAAAACCTTGTTTTCCAGCAGGATAATTCTAGGCCTCATACTGCAGCTGTCAATACGAGGTTCCTTCGTGAAGCTAATGTCACTATTCTTCCGTGGCCAGCTCGGTCACTTCAGCTTTCGCCCATCGAACATGTATGGATTATGGTGGGCAGACGGTTAGGGCAATTACCTGCTCCCCCGATGGATCTACAGCGCCTCAGAAATGAAATTGAAATTGCTTAAGACACTATACCGCAGGAAGATATTGACCACCTTATTCAAAGTATACCCCGTCGAGTAGGCGAATGCATAAACTTAAGAGGCGCTCCAACTCATTATTGAATTTGAGGGCAAGTAAGTCTTTAAGGTATGAGCAAGTTGTTTACGGCCGAGGCGGGTAGCCGAGGCCGTAATTACTTGCGAGTACCTTAAAGACACTTTTCGTCTGAGGTACAGTTGTGGACAGAAAAAAATAGGACAACTCGAAAAATCAAGTAAACTTTATTCTATAAAATTTAGTTACTTGATTTTGGCTTTATAATTATGATATTTGTCACATTGACTTGCAATCAAATTACAACACAGGGGCCATTTTAAACTAGAAAAAAAACACTGTCCTGTTTTTTTCTGTCCACAACTGTACATACATAATTTTATGTCATACTGGTTTCTAAAGTTTTTAAATTATTAAAAGAAATCTCCAACAATTTGTAGCAGTATTAGTTTTAAGTAAGTAGTCTAAGGCGCAACAATTCGTATCTCCTAGCAACGAGCATTTATAGAACAAAAAGGGACACTTTAAAGAACTAGGACTTTAAAATGACAGTTTAAAGTCCTAGCACTTTAAAGTGTCACTTTTCGTCCTATAAATCGTTCGAAAAACGTTGCTTTAGAAACGAGTATGACATAAAAAATATTACAGTACATTCACGTTTACTGGGTGTTGCATTTTCAATGTCACTTAGTATAGATAACTTGTACAAATATTGAAGGACATAAATAAATACGGTAAAAAGTTATAATTGGACTTAATTGTGTTCGTTTCTTTTTAAGAAACACAATGAAGATCACACAGGTTACTCAGTTATCTTTAATTTTGTCATTTACTTGTAGCTTTTTTAGTTTAGGCTTGTAGTAAATGAACACCTATGTCTAGATTCTCTAGATGTTTCGAAATATTTCTTTTTTATTTTAGTATGCAGGTACTTACTTTCATATTAGTTTATAAGAACTATTTATCATTAAATGTCTTGAACATATATTTTTTGTGTTATTACACAGGGTTTGTCAAAAAGTCCGGATCATATAGTTTTTTTTTTATTAAAGTATTTATTAAAAAAATCAATACGGCGTTGGTTTGTGCTTGTCTAAGGACTAAGAAAAATGCACACAGGTTTGGTCAAATGACATTCTGTACCTGTCAAATTTGACACTTTTTGAAAAAAATCTTCAGAAGTGGCCCTATTTAGGGTTTTTCGAAAGATTTAATTTGGGAAAGTTGTTCAGAATGGCATTTTAATTTTCAGCTAAAAATTCGGACTTATTATTTTTACTCATTTTTTTTAATTTTCCAAGTAGTACTACAAAAATCTCATTTTTTTCATTGAAATCTGATGAAATGTGTGGAATCAACTTATTTCGATAAATAATTTCCCACCTGGACTCTCTTGAAAAAATACTGTTTGCAAAAAAATTCCACGAGAATTTTGTAGTATAGGTACTTATACCTGGAAAATTTTAAAAAAATGAATAAAAAATAATAAGCCAGAATTTTTAGCCGAAGATTTTCAAACCGACGTAAAATGCCATTCTGAACAACTTTTCAAAATGAAATCTTTCGAAAAAATCAGAAATAGGGCCACTTTTGAAGATTTTTTTCAAAAAGTATCAAATTTGACAGGTACAGAATGTCGTTTAACCAAATCTGTGTGCACTTTTTTTAGTCCTTAAACAAGGACAAACCAATGCGGTATTGATTTTTTTAATAAATACTTTAATAAAAAAAAGTCCCATATGATCCGTACTTTTTGGCAAACCCTGTATACCTACTACTAATAAAAAAATATTAAAAATAATAGTAGATTATTCAATTATTCTACAAGTAAAGAAAAGTGGTAGTTTTCTAGCGAGTAAAAACTTTAAAGAAAATGTCACTGAAACGTCCTTATTGTCGATGGCAGATAATGCCAATTATGATTCTGTAGAAGATATTTTCAGTTCTGTTGCAAAAGAAAATAATATCGTGCTGATATTAGAGAACACGATGACAGGAGTAGCAACAGAAATGTATAGAAGCCATGTTTTGTAAAGCAAAATTGATTGCATTCAAATTATAGACAAGACGGCAAAATAATTTCCAATGGAAGGAATATAGAAAATATAGGATTACTGGAACCACAAGTTATGGCCTATATACATACTCAAATAATAAGCTTCCAGATTGGAAGAAAAAGGTGGAAAAGTTCAGAAATCCAATTTTTTTGGAAACGAAAACACTTTCTATGGCCATCAAGAGGTATTTTTTATTTATTTATTAGGGCTTAATACCAATCTATACGACTAACGTGAAAATGCAAATCTTCTGAAGTGGATTCTTTATTTTATTGGTAATGTGTTTATTTATAGGAAGAATCAGCTCGAAAATGCTACGAGCAGTATGTCAAAAAGTAGATATTACAATGTGGCCTAGTAATTCATCCCAGGCTATCGTGGCTAGCCTGTAGCCCTGATGGTGTTACCTCCAATTTCGAGTACCTGATAGAAATAAAATGTCCTGTAATTGGTCAGAACGTTACTGCAGCTAACTTTTTAAGCAAATTGCCATACATAGATTTTCGGAACAACATGTACAGCTTAAGAAAAAACCATATATACTACGGGCAAATACAAATAGGAATGTTTATTTTAAACATTAAGAAATGCCATTTCGTCATTTATGCATCATATAAATTTTAGAGGAGTTATATGACGAAGCATTTGTTCAACAAATGCTTTCTAAATTGCAAGAAACATATTTTGTTAATATGCTACCTCTTTTTTAATAGTTTGTAATTTAATATATATTTTTTAATTTGTAGATAAACAGTATATAACAAATTGAATACTTTATTTTAATATACATAATACCTTAATTATTAATTAAAACTTATCATCGGCCAAAATTGGGTTTGACAAGTTAACAAGTGCTGCTAAAATTACACCTATGTTGTCAATGTGTGGTAATAAATTCCACGAGATTTTTTCTGTGAAAATCTTAATAGTTATTTATTCAATTTTGCCGTATAAACTGACGTTTATTTGTTTCTGGCCTGCCCATAAAAGTTGATGTTTTATAAACAATCGTTTAAAATTTTTATTCCGCTAGCGATTTAAAATTTTTATTCCGCTAGCGCTTTAAAAATGTCAAATCGCTTTAAAAATGTCAAGTAAATGTCAAAATTGAATAAACAGTTGTATTACACTTGCGGATTAAATTAATGTATTAACTCGCGGTATTAACGCGCTTGCGGCTACCGCCGCTCGCGCGTGTAAACGTACCGCTCATTAAACATTAATTTAATCCGCATGTATAATAAATAACTATTATGTACCAAGTCAGTAAAGTGATTCTTTATCGAACGAGTCTGAGATTAGGAGCCGAGCGAGCGAGCGAGTTCGATAAAGACACTTAACTGACGTGGTGCATACAAAATTTTATCGCCAACCGTAAAAATGTATAATTGAAAAAATAAGTTCCATTATTTTCTATAAATAACTCGCGATAAAACTTTTACTGTTGGAGCTGTGACAGCAACAAACGATTTTAGTTTAATGTCATACAGTCATGGTTATGTTGATAAACATTAGCGGTAGGTAAAATGCTTGATTTGTACAGTACGATAAAGTGTTTGTTTACTTCCGAAAATCGCTATGGTAATGCATGGCTTTACTGACGGTTGGCGATAAACACTTTTACTCGCTGCATTTTAATTTCTTTTAGGAGTTGGAAAATTTAACAGCCGATGAAAATGAAATTTTCGAGGACATCTCTGAGGATTTTTCAACTAATGAAGCAAACGTTCCTATAGAAACTGTTACCGCAGATGCACAAGCAGGGCCAAGCAATAATACTGCAGACAAACAATTCAAGGCACCGACAAATAGTTAAAAAAAAAATCAAAAGAGAAAGGCTGTGGATGTAGTACAGGGGCGTATGGACGAAGCATACATGATTTTAAAAACTGTGGTAAATAATAAAAAGCCAAAACCCAGTCAATGTTGGCTTTATGGACAGTCGCTCAGAAGCTAGAATCTTTGGATGAAGTTGAACGAGTTGTAGTTATGAATGACATTGATAACTTGTTATTTCGGGCTACTATAAAACAGATGGGCCGGCAGTCACAGAACATTCTACAAACATTTTTGAATTGTCCTGAAGGTTCTCGTTTTAGGTCCTGTAACATGTGAGTGGCGCTGTATCTACAACAAAATAGTATTAATGTCGAGTGGAGAAATGTTTTCAGTTTTCACTCTCAACTTTCAATATACCACACCTTCAAGTTTAGTGAAACATTCTGTAGTTAAAGAAAAAGGTACTTACCTATCGCGACTTCTATTTAAAGACACCATCCACCATTTCCTCTTATTAATATTTTTTCCTTTTTTAGTTTTAAATAACACCCCCCCATTACCACAAAGGCTGCGCAAGCGACGACTTTTTCAGGACGACCGCTATCCATGATGGTCAACACTCATAGTGCACTCCCGGCAACATTTTACTAATTTGCTGGCGTATTTTAAAAAAAAATCGTATAAGTCGTGTGAGCGCCTTTGCTTGGTAATAGCCTACATGAGCTGGTACACTTGCCAAGTATACCAATATTGGTGTATTCGTCAATACACCAGTCGTCTGAACCCGGCTTTACGTTGTTTAAATTTGTTAATAAATAATTCACACCACGGCAAAGTTTTAAATAAACGTTTTAAAACCGCTACACTATTTTAGTATGTGCTAATGAAGCATCTTCCTCGAATAACAATTAAAGAAGCGCGTCCAAAGTGATTTGAAAATTGAAAATTAAAAGTTCCCAATAAAATTTCAAATTATGGCTTATTTTTTAATTTTCGACAAATTCTTGATACTTTTATTTATATATCCACGAACAGTATAGTTTTCTCTTGTTTAAATTGTAAAAATAAACTGAATTCTCTGTGAATGATGCAAAGCACTGATACAGAATCTTTTAGTTATAAAAAATTAATAGTAGAAAATATTCAAATTTTTGTCAAATATTCCGATCCTCGCTGAATAGTGGCTTTTATTTATTTTATTTATTAAACATATTTGTTGTTTTTGCAGATACTACTTCAAATTTGACTTTCACTTTGCGATATGCACGGAAGAAAATAGCATCGAAGATATGATAAAAGCTGCATCTTAAAGATTGAAGAACAGTTATCAAGACGAAATTGCTGTCAGTATTTCTGAAATCAAGAAAGTCGCAAGATATAAGCTTTTAAGGTTAATAAAGCAGGAATATGCATAAGATGCGTGATAAATATTTTTGTTATAGTAATTACGGTATTTTTTATTTGTTTTAGTTAGTAAGACAAACTTTGTAAATAAATTAGTGTAATTTGGTTTTATAACTTTATAGTTTTAAATAAAAATTGTTTAAAAATCATGCAAAATGTTTGTTATTTCTGTTTATTTTATGATTTTTTACTTTCGTAAGGTTTCTTCTGATAAGGCAAGAATTTCTTTTAACTGAAAATATGGTAAATAGTAAGAAATTTTAACATTAACACAAAATATGTTGTTGTGGAACCTCCCTGGTAGTGAACGATCTTGTGAGTAGACTCAATAATCTACGCCCAAGGATATGCGGATGACATAAACATGCTAATCAGGAGCAAAAACCCGAATATCATTGTGGCCCTCATACAAAGTGCGTGGATCACAAGATGTAGCATCCGTGTGTCACAAAACATCTAAAAGATTTTGCTGCCAATCATAAACATATTATTTTGTATTCCGACTCATGTACGGGTCAATATTTATAGAAATATAAAATTGTCACTATCTTTACTAAAATTAGTACAGGATCCGCAAATGGCTGTCGACACTATAGACCTTAAACTTTTAGTACCCGGTCATTCGTACCTACCGAACGATGACCATTTTGGGTTAATTGAAAAGTTGAGTCTAGGTCTTTTGTGTTTGGCGTTCTCCATGGTCGGTTGTGTTACTAGTTACTACAAAATCAAAGATAATAGTTTTAATAATAGTTTGTATAAAATGGAGCTTCAAGGCGGCCCAAGTAACGTGCGTTCAAAAATGTGTGTCATCAAGTTGGCGGTGGCAAATTGTCACGTATGTCGTGGATTATTATGTACATTGCATAGCTTGGACAAACTGATGTGCGAAATCTGCTTTACCGGCCATTCTGAACGTCTAATTTCGAGGTTATAGTTGTTGTTGTTGATTTTATTTTCGTTAAAAGTTCTTTTCAGAACTAAACTTGAGTTTTTTCTTATAAAATGGTATTAACTACAGAACAAAAAGCCTTCCTCGTTCCGAGTTATTTTCGAAATGGTTCTAAAATTGACGGTCGTTTGGTGTGGCGAAAATCCGCATGAATTAGTCGAGACTACATTGCATCCTGACAAAATTGGTGTTTGAGCGGCAAGTAGCCAGAGAAGAATAGTTGGTCCAATATTTTTTGAAGGTAAGTAATTATTTAATGCATTGCGACTATTAGGCAAGTAAAATTTTATTAATTGTTTTAAGACACTTTGACGGCTGAACGTTATCGCCAACAGATCTTGGAACCATTTTTCCATGAATTACATGATGATGAGTTACAAGTGGGCTACTTCCAACAGGATGGGGCTACTCCGCATTGTACACGTGAAACACTGGAACTACTGCGTGAATTTTTTGATAATCGAATAATGAGTCGTAATACTGAAAACGAGTACCCTCCAAGATCGTGCGATATTACTCATTACTCCATGTGATTTCTTTTTGTGGGCTTACCTTAAGAACACTATATTTCGTACTCCAATTAACGATTTGGAAGAGTTCAAGGAGAAAATTAGAGAAAGCATTAACGAGATTAATAATACACCACAAATGCTCAGCAATGTGTCACAGTCGACGAATTTTAAAATGTTATGAGGAAGGTGGTGGAAATTTTACCCATGTGTTATAATAATACAACCAATTTTAGATAATAAAGTCTATTTGAAATGTCAAATTTTTTAATTAAAAGTGGGGTTACGTTGTGCTACTGTAACATATTATGAACGACATACTTGAAAACAAATTTTCAAAGGCAACTTGACCGCACACATTTTTGAACTCCCTTTACAATGTGTGCCGTTAAGGGCGTTTCAAAAATCACAGAAAATTGCTTTTTATGCAATAAAACTGTTCTTATTGTGAACTTGCATCAACACTTTACTGATCATAAATCAAATTTACTAGTCAGCATAGATCAAACACAAAACCAAGTCGTTGAAAGTAGCAACAAAATTAATAAAATGAATAAAGATATTAATGAACGTTTTTGCAAAACGCTTTTAAGTTTTCGTTCGAAAACGCGCTTCTATTTAAAACCGGGGCAATAACAAAGTGGCAGTAGTTGTAGCAATAATAAAGCGAATAAATAAACTAAAAGTGAGTTTATTGTAAATAGTGTGTGTAAATAAACAAGAAAGGTGGGAACAAGGCGACGCACGGCACAGTGAAGACCTGAAAAAATTCGAACATATGTAATTCACACAGGTGTAATCAGAACATAAATCTGAGCAAAGATAAGTGTAACATTGTAATTAGCATTTTGACAATAGATAGATATGTAGTTACTTAGTTAGGCTAGAATGTAGACCGAATAATAACAGTTGTCACCGTTTCGTTCAACGGACCCGGAGCAGGTAGGTTGCCTACAAACCTTTTGCCGATCCCTTCGGTTGAAAGGCAAAACCGGAAGAAACCATAGGGCTATAAATTATTTTTTCCGTATCCATGGTATGTAATTGACAGATTATTTATCTCATTTGAGGTTAACAATGGCGAATAGCGGGTAAATATGAAAAAGCGGGACGATATGAACATTTGCGGGTTTTTACCGTGCATGCTATCGACGTGACATCTATCGATAGAATTTAGAATCAAAATTATTATTTAATTATACAAAAATCTTCACTTAAGTGATTGATAAGTGTAATTATTTTTTAAAATTCAAGCAAATACGATTATTTTTTACATAAATTCATTATAGAAATTATTTTTAATACGAAAATTTGACATGTGTAATTTGAGGTTATATGTCAAAAACGTAGGTACGTATTATATTATAACTATTTTTATTTAATACGAACTTCTCATGGATGCGGAAAAATAACTTGTGCCCTACGGGAATCTAACGGCATATTTCATCCCTCGGCTTTTGCTGCCCTCGCTCACTGCGTTCGCTCGTGCAGCAGAAATCTTCGGGATGAAATATGCCTATATCTTCCCTTATGACGCAATATACTATTACAGGTTTAAGAGAGCAAGACTGGCCGATACCAGAAAAGCGGGTGTTTACGCTGACAGAAGCAAACAAAGTCCCAGGAAAATATGTCAACTAAATTTAAAAAATTTGCAGCGGTAAAACGTTCGTCCAATCATCACTAAGAATTCTCCGAGCGTACATTCCCAAGCAAAAGTCGCATCAATTTATCAGTCGTTGAATTTTGCGTTGGCAGGTTATTTTTGTTCACGTTTCAGTCCTTATACCTATTGCACAAACTTTATATATACGTGAAATTCTAAATTCACCATCCATAAAACGTTTAAATTTACCGCCAAGATACTTTTTACCCCGAGTGTACTCTTCAAATGTAGTGCCACCAGGATACGCCCCTTCAGGGACTTTGTTTGCTTCTGTGAGCTGTACAATATTTAAAATTTAGGTATAAATTGTAGTGGAGATGCGCAAATGGAGAAATGAAAGAGCAAATGGGATAGGAAGCAAGCAACTAATTCTTGACGTCACAACTACCCGCTAGAATCTGAAGTGCGATAGCAAGTGGCAGAAACTGTCTATTTACAACATAACGGAACAATTAGCAGAAGGTAGAAGAAACAAAGAAAAATTCAAGAAAAAAGCCCCGGACTTAAGGAGAAAAAATTGCAAATCATGTGAGTGAAACCAGGGGGGGGGGGGGGCAGCACTGGAACAAGATATACAGCGATCGGGCATGTCGCAACAAATTTAGGAAGAATGGACAAGAAAAATGATAAATAAGGAAATAAACCGCATATAGGTATTATTCAAGAGAAGAACCAGACAACGAGGAAATAGAAGTAGTGGAAGAAGATACAAATATCGAGGAAAAACGCAGAATAACGGCTAAGGAACAAATATCACCTGTGGAGTACAATGAAAATAAGAATATTAATAATGATATTAATAATGACAAAAATAATGATTAGGCTAAACTAGCATGTAACATGTAACAGAGCAGGCATGTCTGCGTGAAGGCGTTTCATATCATAGACCTAGGAAATTAGCAGTAATACTAGAAATACTATCAGTATAAGATGACAAAACATGCTTAACCATTTCTGTCACATGTTCAACTCCCATTGAATATGTGACTTACTAACTACCTTGCACTGCAGAAGCGATACCTAGCGGCTAGCGTCACAGGCATGTTAACATTACGCAGGGCTCCCAATTCCCACCTATCATAACAAATCCCCTCACACCTTATTGGCATGGGGTGGGCCTGGCGTAATCCAGGATTGATCCACGAGGATCTGCTCCATGTCAATTGATGATGATGATTGAAAAGTTGAGTCGAAAATCTTCAAATATTTTTTGTCCTCAAGACTGGATGACAATAGTAGATAAAACAAAGAAGAAAGAACAAAAGTTTAGAGTTGTACAAATGGAAAGAAAAGACTTCTATTCAACAAATAATTTAGAAAAAGCTAAACAGAACCGAAAAAACCATTACAGGTAGTACCCCTTTTTCCTGGTTAGAATTTAGATGGTTGCATTTTGAAAGGACATCGCCTTTCTTCTTTAGGTTTAAGACAACCCTAAATAAAGATTTTCGACATGAAGAAAACTACCCGAGGTAGAACCACTGTACTGCCCTGCTAAGACAAAAAGTCGTATCTACAAAAATTGCTATTTTGAGGTATTTATAGGTATAATAGAACTAATAATTTGAAACCCCATCATTTTACTAGGTTCAAAAGTCGTATTTTCGGCAAATATACGTTGAGATAAGCTAAGAAAATTCATCGTATCTATAAAAATGAGTCCAATACATAGTCAAAACGTCGTATCTGGTCCTATCTGCATGATACGACGCGAAAATGTCGTATGTGCGGTAGATACGACAATTTAACTTAGTATTCTCGTAACCAACTACTTGACAGATTGTAGATACGACTTAAATCATAACCTTAAAACACCGTTGGTTAGCGTTAACTCTGACAGTGTCAATGTACAGTTGTGGACAGAAAAAAATAGGACAACTCGAAAAATCAAGTAAACTTTATTCTATAAAATTTAGTTACTTGATTTTGGCTTTATAATTATGATATTTGTCACATTGACTTGCAATCAAATTACAACACAGGGGCCATTTTAAACTAGAAAAAAAACACTGTCCTATTTTTTTCTGTCCACAACTGTACTAAGTTATTTGTTTATTCGATAATCTTGGAGTTTTTAAACAATAAGTGCCAGTTTTTATATACTGAAGAAAGCGATTTTTTTAAAAGGTATGATAATATAGTAATATTAATTAGTTTTTCTTTATTATTTATTGTTCATTTTTAAGGCCGAGATAACCTCACTTTCAACTGCAACATGTCGAGAGGAAAGCAACTTGTTTCTTTGGCATTAAATAAAGAATTAGCCTACAAAATTACTATGTATCGAGCTGAAAAATGTATTAAAAAAAGAGCTATTGACGATGATGAGTACCTACCAGGATCATCTTCAGAAGAGTCCAGCAGTGATGAGTCCGATAATAACGTTTCGGGCCACACCGATAATATTATAGATGAAAATGGGGTAATTGAGGAATATACTGAAGAACAAGATACATTTTCAGGCTATAGCGATATAGATGAAAGTGGGATACTTGGAGAAAGACATACTGAAGAAGAACATACAAGGCAGTTTATTGAAAAAGCAATACTTCTGAATATAATAACTCATGCTATTGAATATTCTGAGAAAAAGGAAAATGAAACTTATACTAAGAAGGGGGAGATTCGAAAACGGAAACGATTTGAAACATCATTAGCTGATAGGAAAAAGCAAAAGAAGATGAATAAAATAGAAAAACATAAAATTAAAACTTCTTATCAACCAGAAACCTGCAAACTCAAATGTACAAGTCATATTAGCGAAGAAAGACAAAAACAGATTAATTTTGATTACTGGAAGTTAGGCAGTGAGGCACAGCGACAATTGATTTTTAGTGCCACAAAAAAAATTGCCGCAAAAAGGCGAACAACTAACCCTAAACATTCTAGAAGAGCAAATACTATATTATATTTTTAAAAAAATGAAGATGGCTTAGACATAAAAGTATGTAAAAAGTTTTTCCTTGCTACCTTCGGATACACGGTTAAAAATGACAGATTAATAAGAGATATTACTAGCACTCATTCGAGTCAATTAACTCCCAAAAATATTAATCGTGGTCATCCCTCCTCAAGGCGCATTGCTAAGGATGAAATAATTGATCACATCAATTCGTTTAATCCGGTGGTTTCGCACTATCGACGGGAACATGCGCCCAATAGGAAGTACCTCCCAAGCGATATTAACATAAGTTTGATGTACAACAATTTTGTTGAGAAGTACCCCGACATTAAGATTTCCTATGAGCTCTATCGAAACAAGTATCAGATATGGGGATCTCATTTGCCGTACTGGGTAATGAAGAATGCTGGCATTGCGAATCATTCAATTTACACTGCAGTAGCACTGAAAACCATAATAGGAACACAGTTGAAACTTCTGACTGTATTGACTGTCAAAATTGGAAAAAACATACGATAAAGCTGTTTCTGCTCGAAATGAATACAAGAGAGATGTTCTACAATCCAGCTGTTCAGAAAATCTATTCTTTTCGGCCGACTTGGAGAAGGTAAATTAGTACTTGATTGAATTTAGTTAGATTCGTCGCATTTATTACTTTATTTCAGGTGATCATGCTGCCCCGGTGCGATATGTTCAAGGAGATCATATTTACACCAAGAATAATTTGTTTTAATGAGAGTTTTGTACCTCTTGGTAAATAGTCCAAAACAAGTAAACCATTCGCGGTTATTTGGCATGAAGGTATATCTGGAAGAGAGAAGCAGGACATCATTTCTACTTTCTTCCAATTCTTTCCCAATAATAGAGATGCTTCGGTCATTACCATTTGGCTCGATAACTGTGCCTCACAAAACAAGAATTGGGCCCTTTACTGCTTTTTTGTCTATGTTGTTAATTCCGTAGAGCTAAATCTAAATTCATTGCACATTAAATATTTCGAACCCGGACATACATAAAGTTCTTGTTCCTTTCAAATTCGGATTTTTTAAATAAATCTATCTAATTGATGTCTTATACGACATTTGGTCTTAGCACCAAAAAGACAAATCATTAAGTGCAAAAGTCGTATCTGACAAAATTTCGAAAATTTGAATGAATAGAGCCAGTATTACATTTTTTAAGGTATACAAACCTTTAGAGATTAGCTGGGATAAACTCAAGTTTTTTTTTCAAAAAAAAAACTGAAAACTGTGGACTGCATTACAAATTTCACAAATCACTCAATATCTCAAAACAAGTAAATTGCAGATACGACTTTTTGTCTTAGCAGGGCAGTGTATCACTGTATAACATTCAACAAGATGGTTTATATTCATCTAGACGTAATGTAACACAATCCAAAAAACAGCATATGAAAGGCCTTCTTCCATATATTCCGCCAATATGTCACAACTTTTTAAAAATTTACCTACTGAAGGAATAGCTAGGCAAGGCCATGCTAACAACACTCTTGATGATGACGAAGAATCGACCGATGAGTCGATTTATGATTAAACTTTAAATTATTTTCAGTACAGTAATGGTTCAACTACAATTTTTTTCAACAATTTGTTTATTAAACTTTTAATATTATTATGATTTATTTTGCAACGTAATCTTTGCAAAATATAAGGTTTAAACTTTCAATTGTTGTATTTATATTTTTTCAATATTAATTTGGAAGTTTATGAGACGATAAAAACTTTAACTCTTAATTTCTCAACATTTTATTTCTAGCACTTGATCCACTTCTATTCTAAGCCCTCCATACGCTAAATAAGTATTGTGCAAAATTTAGCAAATTTTGAACTACTCCAAGGTCAATTCAATTCCATTCCATTAAAATCAAATCAATTCAATTCAATTCAATAGATTTAAGACAGTAAAATACCTAATTCCACGTTCGCTGGATTTGCTTAATAGTTATTTGTATGCTAAGGCCGCGAAATTCCATTTTAGCGTACCGAGAGAAAAATTGTCGCCGAGGCCGCTTGCGGCCGAGGCAAGACAATCTCGAGGGCGCTAAAGAATTTCGCGGCCGAAGTATACACAACATTTTTTGTGCAGCCGTAAAAAATACATAATAAAACTGACATTTTCATATGTCTACTCTCATGTGTCAAATAAGTGACGTTTAGTTTAACGGCCGTTACCCTTAGTAACGGCCGTTAAAATATTTCGCGGCCGTTACTAAGGGTAAGGCCGCGAAATCGGATTTCGCGTCCTGTATTGCGTACGCGAAATGACCACTTCGCGTCCGGCTGCACAAAAACTTGTTTGTGTGCATGTAATTTATTACAAAATAAATGCTCCTTACAAAATTAAATCAACTTTTTTACATTCCCGAGCAACATCCACTTGTTATAGTATTTTACATTATAAGCAAGGTAAAACAGTTTTTACTGGCGATAAGAGGATATAACTGGCGAGCCGTTAGGCGAGCCTGTTTCCTCTTTGAACTTTTAAACGTCATACCAGGAAAAATTAAATTTGACTGAGGAAAATTACATTTGAACATAAGCCTACGTTTATACATAAAATTTAATTTTTTTGTGCCACTTGGAAACAAAGTGGTTAGGGATGGGAATTTTCTTACGCTTTACAGAAATGCTGTTAGTACTTGCATTCTTTTTTTTCTTAGAATCAAGTACATACAGGTTTTTAAATTCTTGCGGATTTTAAACGTAATCCAAACTAACAATCGGTCACACTTTAACTGTGGATGTATTAAGGTCGATAGCTGAAATATTTAAAGGCTACATTATTTTATTTTAAAAAAATGTCCGATTATTTAAATGTGCTACAGACGATTAGAGGAAAGCTACGTTTGATTTACGAAAATTATACTAAAAAATGCAGATATACTCTACTAACTCACGACAACAAAATCATCAAAAATACAATGGAACATTTTTGTGTTCCTAACACCGCAAAATTGGAAATGAAGGAGAGAATTGCACAAATGCACAGTGTAAACGAAAAATTGAAGACACTGAGGATGCTAGTGTGAGTGATATTTTTAAGAGTGAAATAAAATACCTACTTATATGACAAAGGATTGGATTTTGTAACTGAAATTCCAAGTTATACGTCCGTAAAGTCAACTTTATGCAAAAGAAGAAGATTAGCACTAGGTATTTCTGTTAACCCAATTAATCAAACTGATATAGAAATGCCCCTGGACATGTTAAAAATGACTGCTGGGCCAAGCTTTTTAAAAATCGACGAGGGCGAAGAAGACAGAATATTAATATTTGCTGGAGCTAAAGTCGAAGAAATGTTAGAAAATGTCAACAAATTTTTCATGGATGGCACCTTTTATAGCTGTTCCAACAAATATATACAATTCACGGAGACTTTGGTAGTACTGAAAAAATTACCAACGTTTAGCCTACTTTTTATGCATTACTTCCAAATAAGAAACAGGAAACTTATAACAGATTGTTTAAGTTATTGAAAAAGAAATATCCTCTCAGGAACCCACGAAGCATCGCTCTGGATTTTGAAGTAGCTGCCTACAAAGCATTTGAGAAAACGTATCCTTCAGCATTTATGTATTTTGGAATGTAATTTGCATTTTAAGCAATGTCTTTGGAGACAAGTGCAAAATTTATGTCTTGTGCAGGATCACGTAAATAACGAGGATGTCAAAACGCACAGTCGAATGTATGCTGCATTGGCCCATATTCTATTAAATGCACTTGATGAGGAATGGCTTGCTCTAATGGAAAATTATCATATAAATTCTAAATTTTAATGACTACTTTGTTCAGCAGTGGTTGGATAACAATAATATGCGACGAGAAATGTGGAAGTGCTGCTCAAGACGACATCGAACCAATAACGCAGTTAAATTCCACATTACGAAAGAAATCTAATTGCATTGCCTTAATAAAAGCATTGAAAGACGATTCAAAATATATTACATTAAAGTACAATAACATCATATTAGCAATGCCACTGGAAAAACGTAAAAAAAGTATGTAAATTTAGATAAACGAATTAACAGCATCATTTCTCAATTTATCATAACAAATGATTTACAGCAATGCTTGCGTAGTTTGGCATATGTTCTAACTTACAATTTAATACAAGTCGAAAACTAAAGCACAAAAAAGCACAATATACTTTTAATTTATAAATTTCTATATAAACGTACGAGGTTTGTCCCAAAAGTATCCGACCTGCATTCATATCTTCGCGCCACAACACTCAGGCGACCTCTTTTGGGTACGAACGTCACCAGTAACTCCTAACCTTCTCCCCTGCCTTAGTTACCCATAAGACGCCTTAGTTCCCGCGCAGCGTCTGTTTCTTTTCTACGTCTTTTTTGCGTTCGTCGGATTTTGTTACTGCTTACAGCGAATTTGCATCAAATTTTGCTTTAATCTCGGTAAAAACTGTGCGGAAACGATTGAAATGTTACAAAAGGCCTTCAGGGATGAGTGTATGGGCAAAACACAAATAAAAGAGTGGTATAAGAGGTTTAAAAGTGGCCGCACATCTGTTGATAGTGATCCTCGTTCTGGTCGACCTTCGACGACAACAACACCGGATGTCGAGCGTGTGCGAGTTGCGATTGAACAAGATCGTCGTTTGACTGTGAGGGAACTAGAAGATGACCTTGGAATACCAAAAAGTACTATTTGGCGAATTTTAACTGAAAATTTGGCCATGACTCGTGTGTGTGCTAAATTCATCCCAAAACGCATCAAACCTTGTGCAGCAGTATTTGTCAAAACATAATGTCACACAGCTTAGCCAGCCTCCATACAGTCCCGACGTAGCTCCCTGCGATTTTTGGCTGTTTCCACGATTGAAAATGCCGCTTAAAGGACACCGATTCGACGACAAAGAGACTGTTAAAGCTAATGCGACGAATGCACTAAAGGCGATTTCAAAAGCTGACTTTGAAGAGTGCTTTAAAAAGTGGAAACATCGATATGAGCGTGTTATTCAATCAAATGGGGACTACTTCGAAGGATGCCACCCACCGGATGACGGAAAATAAATCAAGTGCCGAGAAATCGAGATAGGTCCGATACTTTTGGGACAGACCTCGTATATTCTTCACTTTTTAGACACGCCTGTAACTAGAATTGTAAGAGGACGCCACGTTCCAAACAGCCCTTTTGGTTTCACCACCCCCCTGGCTCTCACGACCCCTTCGTTTAGGAGGGTACGCTGGACCAGGAATGCAGCCTCGGGTCTTTAACCTTCCACGAGTGCGGACGTGTACCTAAATTGTAATTCTTGTATTTGTATTTTTTTGTTGTTAGTTGTTTTTTTATTATTTTATTTCATTAAACGTTTTCTTTAACGCGCTTTATTGTTACGAACATTATTATACGAAACTCCCCTACAGAATTTATTAGCTATTACAACCAGTCTTGAGTCTGTAAAAGTGTGAAGAAAAACTGCAGAATATTTAATTAGAAAACCTTTTTCTGACAGTAGTATATGATAAATATATCAGGATAACACACAAAATTGTATTATTTTATAACATTTTTAGGCTAGTATTGACTTGTTTAATAATTACTTTGTTGCTTTAATGTTAATTTTACAAACTACTTGTTCATATAAAAAGCAGATATATAAATTGTGTACCTTCAACAAAGAAATTGGATCAACGAATTGAAGACACGAGTGGATGAAGGTGTTGTAACAATTTTGAAAAATTCATTTTTTTGCATGGATGAAGGTGTTATGTACCCATTTTTCACATAGCACCATCGAAAATGTCAGAAACTCAAAGATATGCAGGATTTAACAATAAATGAACCGAAAAGTTCCATGAAAACCTCAAAATCATAGCCAACGGCTTCAGGAAGTGTTGTAAATGTTGGTAACAACTTGGTTGGTACTGGCTGGTAGCTGTAGGCAAGATGACAGTTGTTTAACAATAGGTTTAAGAGCATATTCGTTTGTTGTATAATTGTAGCCTAGTTTATGTTGTGTAATATTTAATAGAGAGTTCTAATAAAGTATAAAACAGGAACTACGGTTGGCAACAATCTTTATGTACCTCCATATCGTCGTCGGCTTGGTGACAAATCTATACAATCATCACGTACTTCTACTATGACATATACGGATCAATCGTACGTCACTGGACCTTCAATTTACGGAACTAAAAGTGATATTTTTCCAATTGGATACTTTCATAGTAAACACCCTCAAGGTGAATCTTCTTATCTTGAATCACTGTCAGCTAAACCTTCCCAAACTGCTCTTGCTCAGACTGAACCCTTTTACACCAAATTGATTCTAAATCTAAATCACACCGTAAAAAATCAATTCGGACACAGACTGCACCTACTTCTACTCCTACGCCTAAAATTTGTCAGAACAGGGACGTTTGGCAGACTGAAAGTATTTATCCTAACGTCCCCCAAATTGATCATTTCGCTGTATCTTCAAAAACCCAATCCTGTCAAATAAAAAATGCTAACAGTGGTATATTACAAGTCAACTCTTCTTCTGCCGAACCTCCTAAAGTTGCAGCTTCACAAACTGAAAATTGCCGTGCTTCTCAAGTTACATCTTCTTCTATTCAGAGTGATGAAATTGAGTCTTTTCCAACTGACAATCTGTTCAGCGCTGGTGAAATTATATCGGACATTATTGCAGTAGATCAGGCTAGAACTATTTTAGATAAAGACATCGATCGCGTGTCGCAAGCTGAAGATGCTCAAACAGAATCTATTTCGGCCAGCGATGTTTCTAACAGAATTTCTGAATCGGCTCCTGTATACATTGAATCTTGGTACAGCAAGGATGTTTTAGATAGTTTTGCCCGAGCTGGACTTTTATATGTTTCGTTGCCCCAAGGAAACAATCAAATAATCAGACAATTTCTTAATCATTTCCGTCAGACAGATCTTGCTCAGACTGAACCTTTGTTAACAACAAATCTTGATCAAACTAAAAATTCTTATGGTGACCGTGCTCAAACTGATTCTGCATTAATTAAAACTGCGTTTGACAATCATTCTCCTTATGCTAAGCCTACCTAAGAGAGATCTTGCTCTGAGATTAATCAAACCCCGCCTGTTCTAACTCAAATCATTCCCCTTGATCTTTCTCGACCCAAATATTCTTATGTTGAATCTACTTCATCTAAATCCGTCTTAACTAAGCCCCAAGCGGAACCTTTCAAAATTAATCAATCCGGATCTGTAGAAACTCAAGTTGTTCCCCTTGATCTTTCTCAAGCCAAATATCCTTGTACGGAACCTACTCTAAATGAAGAGTTTTTCGAGAAAGTTTCCCAGGCAAAACCTATTCCCAAGATTGTTCAAACCCGACCTATTGTAACTGAAAATCTTTCTCAAGCAGAATATTCTTATGCCGTACCTTCTTGTTCTAAATTTGCTCAGAGAACGTTTCTTCCAAAGGAAAATTTTCAAATAGGACGTTGTTCCAAGACTGATCAAACCCGATCCGTTCTAACTGAAGATCTTCCCCATGATCTTTCTCTATTAAGTTCTTATTTTAATCCTACGCTAACTGAATCTGTCCTAACTAAAGATCTCTCCAGAAAATTCCCCAAGCGGGATCTTGTTGCGTTGAAACCCGACCTATTCCAGTAGAAGGTCTTTCTCAAGCTGAACATTCTTATGCATCTCGTGCCGAACTTACTCAGACTGCATCCCGTTCAAGTAGAAATATTCTTGAGAAAGTTTATCGAACGGGACCTTGTTCGAAGGTTATTCACACCCGATCTAATCTTTCTCAAGCCGAATGTTCTTATGCTGAACCTAATCAGACTGATTCCCGTCTAGTTAAAGATGTTCAATCGAAATATTGCGATAAGCCCGCTCATTATGTTACACTATTTCCTGTTCGAATATGGAAGAAGGTGTTATGGGCTCTTAGCACTTTCATTCATAACAAACATCAAATTTGCAAGTTTGAATGGGCGGATGAAGGTGTTATGTAGCGAACATAGCGCCATCATTCACGACTGTGTCGTCTTGTGTAGTGAGCACACTGCGTAGTTTCCGGTGTTTTATTTGTTCTGCGGCTCTGTGACTGTCAGTTTGTCATTCTTATCCTTTTGTTTCTCATTGATTTTGTTGAATATTGAATTTTTTGAATTATTGAGAGGTAAAGGTGTGAATAAAAATGTGTTCTAGAGGCAAACAAATGTTGGAATTACTGCTGAAGCAAAATAAATTATTCTAACCTTACAATAACTGCACATGAGAATATTTTTTCAAATCTAGGTTAGATGAATTAATCATTCCTGTTTTATGCTCTTATTGACAAATTAATTACAAATATGAAAACAGTGAAAGTGAAAAGTGTTATAACTACGGCATTTTTTTATAGATAAGGTACAAAAACAGATGTTCAAACAATATACTCAAATACGCTGCTATAAAATATGATGAATCTGGTAAGAAGAAACACATGATAACTGCAATGCTAGATACAGTATCCAGCCACAACACAGTGTGACTGATACACCCAGCAACAGAGATATGATGGTGCTACCGGAGAATCAAGAAAGCAAGCCCAGAAATAAGTTTGCTCGATCTTCGTTCAAGGACTACCATGAAAACTCATCAGACGCATCAGAACCAGACGTCTCAGGTGATAGTGATGAGCAGACTGCGGAACTTTGGGCATTTGCCTTTTTTATTCGTTATACAATAGCTTTCTAGGTTCAAATTATAAACACGTTTTATGTTATTACTAATCATATGAAGGCAGTTTTATAATGCCTATACGTGCCTATTTATACAAAAAATTTTTACCGTTAAAGCCTAAAACATGCCTTTTTCCACAAAATTTAGGAAAACAAGACCAATTTTATGCAGACCTGTGCAAAGCTTTCGCAGCTGCAAATATTCCATGGGGGAAAATATTAAATATTTTTTAGATAAATATTGTGGAAGATAATTCCCTGCAGAATCTACTATTAGAAAATCATACTTGGAATTACAGTATAAATTCACTCTAGATAAGATTAGATCTGATATTAGCGATTCCTACATTTGGATAGCTGTTGATGAAACAATAGATTCTGCTGGAAGCACATTTAATTGTAGGATAATTATCTAGAGATAATTCTGAAAGGGCATATCTTCTAGCGTCTAAACAAATATTATATCCCAATGGCGTTCAAGACGAAAAAGTCCTTTTAACCCTTAGATTCCCATGCGGGGTATCTCAGGGACCCCAGAGGCATAATTCCTTAAATAGAATTTTTATTTGAAAAAACTAGCAACGCTGCTTTCAGGTATGTGTCAGTCTATGGTGACTGCATGTAGTCTCAGTTGGTACAGAGATTTTGTAGCGTGCGTTTCGTTTGTGCAGCTAAAAAAGTAAGTGGGGTACCGTAGGAGCCCCGCATGGGTTTTTAAGTAACAAAATATTTATGCACGTCGCTTTCGTTTTAGCACGAAGCATGAGTCGTTTTGAGAGAGTAAGGCCACTGCTACAACGTAAACTGGATGATATTGCAAATAACCTCAATTTTGATTCTGAAATCGAGTATAACAGTGACAATAATTCCGATAACGACTACGATGATGTTATACATGAAAACATTTCTGAAGCTGAAGATAACCTAGAAATTCAAAGCGAGGAAAGTTCAGACGAAGAATTTCAAGACCACGAAGATCATAATGTGCAGTGTGTAGGTCCTAAATATATTTCAAAATCTGGTATGGAATGGCAGAGTCAACCGTTTCCTGCAACAAGGAGACTTCAAAGAAATATTGTAAATGCACAGCCGGGCCTTACAGCATACAGCAAAACATCTGACACAATTTTAGAAATGTTAAACTTGTTCTTAACGGCAGAAATGAAGGATATTAGTATATGCAATTAGACGAACCAAGAAGCGTTTAGATATTACGCTGAATGGAATGAAATAAATCCTAACAAACAAAAACGGTGGACTTTACTCGAAGCAGAAGAATTAGACTGTTTCTTAGGGGTACTTGTAAAAGCAGGTGCATTGAGATGCAGAAGGGAATCTACTAAGGAAATGTGGAGCACTAACGCTTCTATACATAGGTCGATTTTTACCGCAGCTCTTAATAGAAACAGATTTGAAGAGATTTCAATATTCTTACGATTTGATGACAAATCCACTAGAGCGCAAAGAAAAAAACAGGACAAACTAGCAGCTATTAGAGATATCTGGGAAATGTTTGTTAGCAATTGCAAAAAGGCATTTGAACCTTACGAAAACATCACTATTGATGAACAGCTAGTCTGATTTCGGGGACATTGTCCATTCAGACAGTACATCAAATCAAAACCTGGTCGGTACGGGATAAAAATTTGGTCAACTGCCGATACTAAGACCTCATATTTATCCAATCTTCAGGTCTACACTGGAAAAGCGCCTAGTGGAGTGGCAGAGAGAAACCAAGGATTTCGTGTTGTGTCAGACTTGGCAGAGCCGTATCACAATAGCTGGAGAGGAATAACAACGGATAATTTTTTCACCAGTGTCCCATTAGCACAATATCTACTAACAAAAAAACTAACTCTGCTTGGCACAGTTCGCAAGAATAAGCCAGATACTCCAGCACAATTGGCAATTACATTTCGCCCCCCGCATTCATCGATCCTTGCATTTACAAAAGACCTTGCGATGGTTTCGTATAAACCTAAAAAAAAATAGAATGGTCCATCTGCTTTCCACTCAACACGATAAAGATACTGTGTCTGCTGAAGATGATAACAAACCCCTAATGCAAGACGGCGTAATTTCCTGCTGCAATTAGGAGATGATCTCACTCGCAAGAATATGGAGAAGCGTGCCACGAAACATAAGTCCTATATAAAATCTGCTTTGCGAGACTGTGGGATACCTGTTCTATCTGATATCACAGATCATGTGGCTGAAGTAGAAAACCAAACTAGAAAGCGTGGACGTTGTTATCAATGTCGGCGAAAATTAGACAAAAAAGTGAAAACAGCTTGTCATAATTGTAGTAAGTTTGTATGTGATAACCACAGAAAAACGCATCAAACTACGATCTGTTATAATTGCGCATCTTCGTAGTACGTATAAATTGTTTACTGTACCTTAACCACTTGTTATTTCGATCTGGAAAGGTGTAATATTTTTTTTGTTTAGTGAAAAAGTAGATTAAGTTTATTTTTTAAAGATTTTCATTTTGTGTTATTTACTATGTCAGGAAATGTGTTAATTTGTATTAGGTTGTGAGAATTAAATGTTATCTAAATGCAGCACGGCGTTTTCTTGAATAAAATTGTTATACAGGGTGTATCAAAAATAGTGTCCATCCTTTATATGTCATATACTACTCATTAATCTAACTCTAAAATCATAAACAAAATGTTGCTATGATGATTATTTTTCAAGTTATAAGAGTATGAAGTTACATAATGCAGATTCTTTAGCTATAATATTTTTTCCAAATTTTCAATGGGAATCTTTTAGAATGGTTTAAAGTTAAAAGAAAAATTTGTTAAAATTAATTTCTTAGCTCAGTTTTTGGAAAAATAATGGATATTTTGGTACTTCGTTTAAAGCAGTAAAATATCTGGCAACCTTGGAAGTACTTACAGTTGTTCATGTTTTTATAACAGAGGCCATGAAAGTAATTACATGCTAAATTTTTATTTGACAACTAATTAGTTGTCATATTGACAGAAAGTAAAGAGTGAAAAAATTTGTGTACTTCTGAATTTAAAAGCATGTAGGGTAAGAGCTACAGTTGTTGGCAGGGCTATAGTTATTGGCACATGCCACAAAATAAATCAAAATCAAGTCAACGTCGCAAATTTGGCGCATTCTTAGGGTCCGTAGTTAATATGGCAACATTGCTGCTGCGTGAGACATCGAGTGATCTTGTGTGCGTCTGTCACGAAATCAAATAACGTTGTTCAAATATTCAGGTGCTTCATTCAATAGGTAAGTTAATGATTTCCTCTAAAAGCAGCGTTCGCCTTTTAAGCGCTTATGACTCCTTTATACAATTGTTGACATCACGAATGCTTAAATTAGATAGTAAGAGCCTTTTTCAACTGTTTGTACCATAGCATAACCTCCAAATACATGTTGATTTGATTATTTTCGGGGTGCCAACTACTGGTTCCATTTTGCAATGAAAACCAGTTATTGCCATTAGTGCCAATAATTGATTTTATAATAAATATTTCGTTTCAATTATTGGCAGATAGCAATTCTTTTCTTAAAAACATACGTTTTTCATCATTGTAATAAATTGAGTTTAATCGTTTTAAGATAAATATGCCAAAGACAAAGAAAAATTTTACTTATAAGAAAAAATATTCCCAAGAATCACTGGAAAAAGCAATTCAGGCTGTAAAAAGTGGCACGCCGAAATCCAAAGCAGCTGCAATATTTAATGTTCCAAGAGCTACAATCCAGTTTAGATTGGGAACAAAATTTGTCAAATCGTCTCACGGACCATCTCCCTATTTAACTTCTGAAGAAGAAAGCACACTAGTTAATTGGATTATTGACTGCCAACAGAAAGGTTTTCCAAAACGCAAAGAAGATATACAAGCCACCGTTAAAAGTTTCTTTGACAAATCTGGGCGCACAAATCCTTTTAAAAATAATTGTCCCGGTAAAGGCTGGTATGCTAGATTTTTAGAAAGGCATCCAAATATTACCTTACGGACTGCGGAAGCAGTAACAACCGCTAGCGGAAACGTTTCTGATCAAAACATTAAAGGGTGGTTTGATCAAATTACGGCATATTTGGAGAAAAAAGATCTTATGGACATATTAAATGATCCCACCCGCATATATAATGGAGATGAGACAAATTTTGTCTTATGCCCCAAATTAAAAACGGTTTTGGCACCCAGAGGCACTAAAAATGTTTATGAGATTGACCAAGGAATGGCGAAGAGCAATCTAACGGTGATGTTCACATTTTCTGCAGCAGGAAATGTTACCCCGCCAATGATTATATATCCCTTAAAAAGAATGCCAGCTAAGATACAGGAATCTGTTCCTAGTGGTTGGGGAATTGGTTTGTCAGATAACGGAGGGATGAAAGCAGAAGTGTTCTTTGAGTACATAGCAAACGTGCTACATCCTCACCTCAGAAAAGAAAATATAACATTTCCGATAATCTTATTTGTAGATGGACACAGGACCCACATGACCTACAAACTCAGTTCGTTATGTAGTGATTTACAAATTGTATTAATCGCCCTTTATCCTAACTCAACAAGGATACTTCAACCGGCCGACGTAGCGGCATTTAAACCTTTGAAGACTGGATGGCAGAAAGCAGTACTCCAATTTCGCCGTAATAATCCACTACAAAATTTAACAAAAGAAAAATTTGCCCCACTGCTGAAGTCCGTCGTATATCAAATTAACCCGCAAACCATAAGAAATGGTTTTAAAAGCTGTGGACTCTATCCATGGGACAAGGAAGCGATAGATTACACTAAATGTTTGGGCCGAAGCAGCAAAACGGAATCTCAAGAAATCTGTAAAAATCTCTTAACATTCGATAAATTTGTTAAAATAGTCGGAGAAGAAAAACTTAGTGAACTCAAGGAAAATACATCAATATGTTCAGAAAATGAAAATGATAAATTCCCAAATGATTTTGTAATTCTAGTTAAAATCTATAATGAATTTTTGAAACCAGTAGGCCGACCAAGATCTGTTGCTACTGATTTAGCAGGTATGTTGAGCAATAACGATGACAATGATGATATGACCGTAGATGATAACATTGTAGATGTAATAGATTTAGTAGATCAAATTTATGAAAATACCAGTGTGATTAGAGAACTATCCGATAATACTACTTTGGTGAATAAAAATAATATGAGCGACAATGAAACGACCATACATGATAACCTTTTAAATGTAATAGATAGAGTAAATCAAAATTATGAAACTACAGTTATAAGTGAAGAACTGCTTGATAATGCTACTTCAGCAGAAGAAAATAATATGAGCAACAATGAATTAAATGATACAGATTTGACGATAAACGTCTATGACGAAAATGATTTGGACATTATCAATATTCCTATCGTGTTTTCAGAAGATGCTAACATAACATCTTTGAAATTTGATATTCACAATGCTGGAGATTCCAACAATATATCAGATATTCCAGTTTCCGAGTGCAACAGTAACACACTCTCTAGTAACTTAGATATTGGAAGTATTATCCAGTGGCCGTCGACCCCAAAGAGAAAAGGACGAAAAACTGAAAAAACTCCATACGTAATCACTTCCAGTGGATGGAAGCAATTGCACGAGGAAAAAGAGGAAGAAAAAAGAAAAAAGGAATCTGAAAAAGAACAAAGGAAACTTGAACGAGAAGAGAAAAAACGACAAAAAGAGAACAATCAGAATTTACAGACGTCGAAAAAACACAAGAGAGAAATTCGAAAATGCTCAAATACTAGTTCTGAAAAAGCAAGAAGCATACAGGGAAATCCGAAAAAAGGAAAAAGCGCAAAAATTGAGGCAAGCTCCAAAAATAGATACATATAGATGTTACTAATTAAAAAGGTTTTTGGTTTTAGGTGATTTCCAAAGTAAACAAATTGAGACATATCAGGAGAATTTTTCAGGATGAAGAAGAGACTGAGGAAAACGATGAAGAAAATGACGATGTATGTTACAACTTCATGTTTTAAAGTTGCAAATAATGGTATTAATACCCGTGAGTTTTCTAGGTAGCTGAAGTACAAAATACATTAGGCACTGAAGGCTCAATTTTTAAGAACACAGTTGCCTCCAAGGGATCTTTGTGTTATATTTGTGCGAGTCACATTACGCTAAAACAAATGGCTGGCATCAAGTGTTCTCTGTGCATTAGAACATTTCATACAAATTGTATTCGCAAACAGTACAAGAATACCCAGGAAAATTTTGTTTGTAGAAGTTGTCAAAAATAAACTCTATATCATATGTAACCACATAATATTATATGTACCTATACTTAGCATTTAAAAAAAACTATTTTATTTGGTTTTCTTTTTGTCGCATTAAAGCAGTATGAGTATCATTATTTTTGTGCATTATTAAAGTTCTATATAGTTTTTTCTTATTTCAGGAAACCCAAAATGCCGATCTGGGTTCAAAACTCACACTTCGTTACTGATTACAATAACTATTTCCTCCTATGTATATAAATTCTAGTTAGAAATTCATTTTTAATATTCCTGCCAATAATTGATGACAAAATGCCAACAATTGATTCTTACTGCCAATCATTGATTTTTAAGCATAAGTAAATTAATTTGTGTACAAAAACTATTTTTGTGAAATTTTGGTCAATTCAAGATATAGCTTTGGCAAAAAGAACCATTAAAGACCACATAAAAAAATAAAGTTTCTTGAAAAAGTTCGGCATTTGCCATTTTAATTAACAATTAGTTTAAAAGATGTCTAAAGGTGCCAATAACTGTAGCTCTTACCCTATACAAATAGAGAGTAGGGGAGACCGGGGCTAGTTGACTATAGGGGTTAGTTGACTAATTGCCCATAACTCCCGTGTTAAACTTTAGATGGCGTATTTTTCGCGATATTCCTACGCCTGGACCTCAAGTGCATCAGCACATGTGTTGTCGTTTCAGTAGATCGTGTAGTGACTCTGTGAGAAAACAATATCAGAAATCATCGGTGGTAAGTAATTATTTTTGTTCTTAGTTTTTGTTTATTATTGTAGATTTAATAGTTTTTCATATATTATCCCTAGTATTATGTGGAAATATGGTTCATTGGCTATGATTTAACGTGTATTATTCCTGCTAGCATCTGTCGGTTGTTGGTATGCTAGCGCCACAATCTCAAGATGGCGAGCGGGGCTTCTTGACTAAGCGCGATCGGGGTTAGTTGACTAATAGTCAACTAACCCCCAATGTTATTGTCACATAGTACTTTTTTACTCTTTCGAGACTCACAGAAGCATTAATTGCCTACAATGTTTACAGATATAAACATGCGGACCTACAAACGAAAATCTGAGAAAGGCAAAACACCTACCGATATTATTCAGCGAGCAGTTTTAACAGTTTTAAATGAAGGCAGGAGTGTTAATAGTGTATCGAAGGACTTCTCAATTCCACAAAAAACGCTTCATCGCTATGTCATAAAAGCAAGATCTAATGAAAATAATAATTTAGAACGTGTTGGTTACTTTAACGGTCGCCAAATTTTCTCTTCGGAACAAGAGAACGTTCTAACTGCTTACCTGAAACATGCTTCGGATATCTACTATGGCCTGACACCAAAGGAACTGCGGAAATTTGCATTTCAATTTGCCACTGCAAATAATCTTCAGATTCCGGCTAACTGGACTAACAATAAAATGGCAGGTGCAGATTGGTACACGTCGTTTATCAAAAGGAATACCACCCTGTCGTTAAGGACTCCACAAGCAACAAGCCTGTCAAGAGCGACTTCTTTTAATAAAACTAATGTGCAACTGTTTTTTTCCAATTTAACGACCGTATATAAGCGTTTGCGTTTAGAAGCTTCAGATATATGGAATGTAGACGAGACAGGCATCACCACGGTGCAAAAGCCGGATAGGATAGTGGCACGACGAGGATTTAAGCAAATAGGTAAACTTACGTCTGCGGAAAGGGGAACTCTTGTGACCCTCACTGTTGCAGTTTCCGCAAGTGGCAATACAGTTCCCCCATTTTTTATCTTTCCACGAGTTAACTACCGGGATTACTTTGTCAGAGACGCACCTGTCGGAAGCATGGGTGATGCAAATCCATCTGGATGGATGAAGGAACAGCATTTCATAAAATTTATTAAACATTTTGTTCATCATGCCAGATGTTCCAAGGAAAGACCGATGCTTCGCTTGTTAGACAACCACGATTCCCACCTTTCAGTAGGAGCTTTGGATATTTGTAAACAAAATGGCGTAACAGTTTTATCTTTCCCTCCGCACTGCTCCCATAAATTGCAGCCGCTCGATAGAAGTGTTTATGGGCCACTGAAGAAATATTGCAATTCCGCAATAGATAACTGGATGGTCAACAATCCAGGTAAGACAATGTCAATATATGACATCCCTGGCATTGTAAAAGTGGCCCTGCCTCTAGCTGCGACACCCAATAATATAATGGCGGGCTTCAAAAGCACTGGGATTAGTCCCTTGAATGAAAACATTTTTGATGACGGTGACTATCTGCCTTCATACGTAACAGATAGGCCATTTCCTATAGATGACGGTGAAAACTTGATAAACGATAATGAGGATTCAACTACAGTTGCCGAAAGTCCACCTGGAATCACGTCGACTTCAAAAACGCCAGAGCAGTCCGTGTCTGTGCTGATATCTCCTGAAGAAGTGAGACCATTTCCGAAAGCGGGACCGCGACAGAACATTAGGAAGGGTAGAAAAAAGAGAACTACAGCCATTTTAACTGATACGCCAATAAAAGAGGCACTGGAATAAGAAAAAGAGAAGACAAAAGAAAAGAAACGAGGAGGTAAGCGAAAAATGGCAAATAAAAAAAATAAGAACAAAAAAGTTAAAGAAGCCCGCAAATTTCTTTTCCGATCAGTTGACGCCCCCTCTACGTCTCATATTAAAAAGACTAGTTCAGAATCAGAAGATGAATCGACTTGTCTGGTATGCGAAGAATCTTATGGCGATAGCGCTATTGGTGACAACTGGGTGCAATGCACACGCTGCAGCATGTGGGCCCACGAGAAATGCATTAAAAAGTCCAATGTAATATTTTACGTGTGCATAAACTGTGACTCAGATGATGATTTATAGACCGATTTTTGCTTAATCATGTTGTATTTAATAAACTAAAATAAAATGCTTACTTTTTTAATCTTGCTAATATTCTTATTCATGAAATATCTGAAAGTAGCTGTCTAGTCAACTAACCCCGCAACCGGGGCTTGTTGACTTACTCCGCAAACTAGTCTAAATTACGTAAGAATGTTTAGATAGAGTCGAATAACGCAATATGACAACTAGAATATGATAACTAACTAAATTTACAATTTTCTGACATATTATAATTAATTAAAATAAGAATGGTAAATTTATTATAAATATTCTTGTAAAAAACTAGTCAACTAGCCCCGGTCTCCCCTACCTCGACATTCAACTTTTGTTGGGTGAGCATGTAGGAAAAAATGCTGAAGCTGCAGCCAAGGCGTATGCTGAACGTTTTCAAGATAGGAGACACCCATGCGGAAGGACCATCAGAAGACTGGAGGACGGATTAAGTATTGACTACAGGACTACCACTTGCACCTGATAGAGGGCGACCGAGAATGGGAGTGAACGCTATAGAAAATGTTTTAGACTTGGTAAATGGAAATAGCAGAATTTCAACAACAGATATTGAGGACATGACGGACATTAGCCATAGTTCAGTAAACAGAATTCTGCGTTACGAAAAATTTCATCCTTTTCATTTTACCAAAACCCAGGCTTTATTGGAACAAAATTTTCATCTGCGATCAAATTTTGGCAATTGACTTTTGTGTGAAGTGCTTAGATTAAATTAGTTAGTATTTAGTAGTTTAAGCAGTTTATTGTAACAATTGGTATGTAGCGCAAAACTGGAGCGTTGCGTACTTAACCACATAAGCAATAATTATTGCAACGTCTTGTTTATTGGAAAAGTACGGAACGTTACCAAAAAGGATACATTCCTATTCCTACTCAAGCCGAGTTAACAAGTTCGTTAATTATATTAAATATACAGTGCGAACGCCGGCTGTGGAATACTCTGAGTAAAATGTTTTCGGTTCATCTGAGGTCGAAATCCTCGGACACGTAAATCTTAGTTTTTAATGGCGCATCTTTTTTACATTACAATTTTTTTTATCCCCACCTCCCTTTGCTGCAATGACGTCATCATATTTTTTTTAAATAGCAACCCCTACTTTTTCTTGCAAATTCTGGTTCTCCTGGCAATTCTGCATATGACTGCATGTATTTTTTGGCGAGCACGATCACCTGACCTTACACCCCTAGATTTTTTCCTGTGGGGTTACCTGAAGAGTAAGGTGTATTTTTATAAAAAAAATAAAAAGAAAACATTAAAATTATTAAATTAAATGTTCAAATTGGGATCCATTAACTTCTTGACATAAAGCAAGTCGATAGATGAACTCATTTCTAACATTTTGAAGCATCTCTGGCGTAATCGCCCTGATTTCATTTCTAATTCTTTCCTTTAAGGTATTAATAGAACTTGGTCCGTTAAAATACACCTCACTCTTCAGGTAACCCCACAGGAAAAAATCTAGGGGTGTAAGGTCAGGTGATCGTGCTGGCCAAAAAATACATGCAGTCATATGCAGAATTGCCAGGAGAACCAGAATTTGCAAGAAAAAGTAGGGGTTGCTATTTAAAAAAAATATGATGACGTAATTGCAGCAAAGGGAGGTGCGGATTAAAAAAAATTGTAATGTAAAAAAGATGCGCCATTAAAAACTAAGATTTACGTGTCCGGGGATTTCGACCTCAGATGAACCGAAAACATTTTACTCGGAGTATTCCACAGCCGGCGTTCGCACTGTATATTAATTTTAACAACAAGATGTTTTAATTTTACCAACCACCAACAGTAAGAGGAAGGTTTATCACATGGCGATTTACTCGTTTTTGTGACGAAGTTTTTGCCACGCCCGACCTTTAAAGAAAATTTTGGAGTACAAGTCCAACCATTGGAATGAAAAATTAAAAACTTAAAAAATGGGGACTACGCAGTCGAAGGAAGAAGTAATTATAGCGCAAGCAGGAAATAGTGGTGGCGCAACAAATGAAACAAGCCTCGCATCCTTCAACGTAGCTGAAATTTTGGGTATCGTTGCTTTTATTGGGTTCATTTTAATTGTTATAGCCTATTGTTGGGGCTACTATAAGAAAATGATAACCAAGAAAATCCGCCAGGAGCTCAGTAGAAGTACCGAAAAAATTTGAAGATCCACGTCATCACGGCCCACCCGAACAAAACAACGACAATTTAAGTTTGTAAGTAATGTGCTTCAAACAATATTTGTGCAGTGTTCGTAGGTTAAATTCAAATTTTAATTTCTATAAGTAATATAAATGTCTGTATCTGTACCCACCGAGTTTAAATATTTGTTAGAGGATATAAGAGTTTTTTATAGAAATTTAGGAAAGGAAAATCTTGCTAGAAGGACAAATTTTAAAAATATAACTCGTAAACTTAAGAAAGTAGATAATTTTGTCGCGGAACTTGCAAATTTAAAGCAAATTTTTAATCAAGAAACGCACTCAGCAGAAACTATAAACGCTACAAAAAGTGCAGTTGATGCAATAAATAAATTAATTATAGACTGTAGGAATATCTTAGAAAATAGGTTACAAGAATCTGAAAATAAAGCAGAAAGTTCAAGTTCAGAGTGTTCTGACGTAGAAAAAATGGGTGAAAAATTTGATTTGCGTACTGCTGCAACTTTATTGCCTGTAATGAACGATTCAGAAAGTGTGACAAAACAATTGATTGATGCTATTGAGTTCTATCATGACTTGCTTGATGTAAACGGTAAAAAATTATTAATTTCCTATGTTTTAAAAACTAGGTTGTCTCAAAATGCGAAAATTCGCTTAAATCAGCAATATGACACTATTGAAACGCTTATTGAGGATTTAAAGAAACATTTTTTGCCAAAAAAGTCTCCCGCCGTATTTTTAGTAGATACAGGAGCTTCGGTAAGTGTTATGTTTTCATCTTATGTAGCCAAAAATGAAAAAATTGATTCATCTATACGTATTAAGGTTAATGGCATTTCAGGTTCAGCTTTTACAAAAGGTTCAGCAAATATTTCATTAAAAATACAAGATGTAAACGTTAGTCACAAGTTTTTAATACTTGAGAATTTTCAAAGCGGAATTCATGGAGTCATAGGTTCAGATTTTTTGCAAAAGTATTGTGCACAAATAGATTTCAAAAATTTTACCTTGTCTCTTTTAATTAGTAATTGTAATGTAGTAATACCAATGGAATCTAAATATGATTATTCAGTAAATATTCCCGCACGTTGCGAAACTATAAAATATTGTTGGACTGATATGTTGTATTGCAAAAATAATTTGAACTTAAAAGTTTTAAAATTGTGACGCCACCGCAAAATTTATCATGATAATAAATGATGCTTTCGATATTCTTAATTCCAGAAGATTACGTGCTTATGGTTTTAAATAAGCACTTTGTAGTAATAATGTAGATAAAATTAAGAATTTTGATATTAATTTTATTCAATACATTAAAGGGTTAAAATTACCTAATGGAACGCCGATTCTTGATTGTAATAGGAAAACAGGTTCTTGGGCTTTTTAATCTGTTTTAAGTCAATACTGTCTATTTTTAAAAAGTATGTTATGGCTGAGAAGCCTCTACTGAAGTTCCTTCCTTATTATAAATTTAACCAAGATCATTTGGAATTATTTTTTGCAGGAATTCGAAGTCGTGGGGTAATAACAACAACCCAACATGTCGCCAGTTTGTTTCAGCACATAAATTATTTTAACTAAAGTAAGGGATGGTGGTGTTGGTAATTGTGTACCATTGAGTCAAATTAATATATTAAATTATACATACTTACAACAGAAACCTGAAGATGTTATTAATGAGGCCAACATTACATTATGTAAACGAGAAAATAATAATTCCAAAGATTTCGTGGGTTCATCGAATAATTTCGGTGATCACGACTATGTTTTAAATCCCAATGAAACTGTGTTAGGCGAGTTCTCCGAGCAAATTAGTATATACAGGGTGTTTCTTAATAACATGCTAATATTTAAGGTTATTCTTGGGCCCATTTTGAGAAAAAAAACTTCATATGAACATATATGTCCTAAAGGTCTTAACTTTTGAACTACAGGGTGCTAAAGTTTTAAGAAAAAAATCTTTTTTTTTATAATTACTTGGGTATGACGACCCTAGATACTTTTGTGAAACGTAGTACGCATCTTCTATGCATCAAAAGGCATTTTCTGCTGTACATCATAATTTTTTATTCTTGCCAGTGGCGTTCGTGCGGGATTTGCACTGAATCATTTTAAAGAGAAAAGTGATACGCCACTGCTTTTTCTTAAAGTAAAAATTATTTTTGAAATCCTGATTCCTTTCTGAGCAAATCTGGTCTCTTGATTTTTTTTTCGTTTGACGTACGGTTTTCGCATAAAAAAAATAAAATTCGTTCATTTGCACGTTGTTATGAAATTGGGTATTATCAAGGATTAAAAACGTATCTAGTAGTTAAGAAGCAGATTTTGTTTCGTAAACATAAACAGTTTTAACAGTTGTCTACCTAGTCTAGTTGTCACGTATTTAAGTCATCAAAATTAACAATATTATTAAAAAAAACATGGTCCATTTTAATTGTTCTTGTTACAGTGACACGGTGTAAGGAAAAATGGAAGAATATTCGACCTGCATTTACTCGAGCTCTAAAAAAGCACCCATCTGGAACAGCTGCTATCTTTGGGAATTAATAGGTTAAAATACACGAATAAAAATAAGCAGTCAGGAAATAATTGGCAACAATCTGATAGATTTAACCAATCAAATACTTTAAAAAACATTCGACCCAAAAATAATTTTAATCAACGATCAAATTTCAACAATAATTTCAACCAACGACCAAATTTCAACAATCATTTCAATCAACGATCTTCAAGTTTTAGTAACAGAACAAATGTGTTCGCACCAAGAAATGAACCACAACCTCCAATAACATCGATGGATACTTCATCTGGATATACCAGGAGATCAAATCAAACAAATAGAAATATATTTAGAAACATATCTAATCAGCCAAGAAAAGTTATTACAGAAGAACTTCATTATCAAAACGAAAATAATATTGAAGATGGAAGTCAAAATTTTACGATACCGCGCCTCAGAAATTATACTACGTAGGAATAGAACAGCAATTTTCACCTCAAGAACAGTATCAACCAATAGAAACAATATCAGTTAATATGCATAAAGATTTTATTTTGAAGAATCCCCAATCTCCATGCTCCTATGAAACAAATGAATATTTCTATTGTGAAACTAGGCCATGAAAAATGCGAAAGTTGTGAAATATTCAACTTGCACAACTCAAATCACACAAAAGAAAACATTGACAATAATTGCGACAACTGCAAAACATGGAAACTCCACATGCACAGAGCCACTAAGAGAAAAGTATCGTGAAGATGCTGAAAAAGACTACACCCGAAGTAACACTATAACGTATTGTGCGGATCTTGAGAAAGTAATCATGCTTCCAAGGTGGGAGATGTTTAAAACGGCTATACTTACCAACCGCTTAACAGTATATAATGAGAGCTTTGTACCAGTAGGGAAGAATCAAAGGAAATGTAAACCTCTGGCACGGAGCCTTATTTGGGAGGAATAAAGAACAAATTATAAGCACGTTTTACAACTTGTTTGAAACTAAACGGGATATATCTAAAATTACAATGTGGCTTTATAATTGCACGGCCCAAAATAAAAACTGGACTTTCTTTTCATTTCTAATTTATATTGTGTGTTGAAGACATTTAAATAGTTACTCGTGTATAAGGACTGAAACGTAGTGTAAGTTTTGTCTGTATAACTATTGTGCTTTTATTTTTCCTTCGATAAGGTTTGACCCTCCTCGGGGCGGTACTTAAGTAAGGGCCGAGGGTTGCGAGAGTATCTTTCGTTTCTCATCAGTATCAGGGACAAGAATTATAACGATAGTCCGTTCACCCAACAGAGTCAGTAAAGCCCAATATTTGAGCGCCGTATTTGAATACAACGGCTCTATTGGTCGAAGTTTTAAAACCCCCAACACCTGCAACAGTACCAACAGGTGACACTGACAACTATTTAACCTTGGTGCTTGATTTATCAGTTTCAGTTCAGATTCCGACGGATTTCAGTTGTATCTGTTACCTTAAACAATTGTCTTTTACAAGACACGTACACATTTTGTGTTCATTAAGTGGGTAAGTAATGGGAACGTTGATCATTGAAATTTTGAGGTTAAAAATTGTTTATTTGAAGTTTGAAAAGAACAAGTTGTGAATATCTTCAAGGTTTGTGCTCAAGACAACCCGGATAACTCTAAGACACAAAATGCCGAATTTACTGCAAAGGCAGCAGCTAATTTTTATTTTTCTATCATTATTATCTATCATTATAATCATTCTTATTAATTTAGGCGTGAGTGTCAGAAGTGTATTCAGAATTCTGCATGAATACGAAGAAATCCATATACTTCATCCACCGAAAGTGTATCATCGAGAACGATCAATTTTGGACAACATTGATGATACAACTAAAAGTGCCCTCAGACGTTTGATTCGTGCTTTTTTTGAAAGAAATGAACTACCAACCCTGGATAAAATGTTAGCAGCGATACATGAAGATGAATAACTGCCTCAATTTAAACGAACTACCTTGGTAAAATTGGTAAAAGATATTGGTTTTAGGTCAGCAAACAAACTTTTATTTCTACATATTTATTGTAACTAATGTAAGTATGTCTTTATAGGTTTACAAAAAGATCACGGAATAGTATTCTTAGGGAGAAGGATGAGATTATCGCTAGGAGGCGACGTTTCCTGAGAGAGGTCAGAAAATATCGGGAAGAAGGTAGGAAATTGTACTTCTTAGATGAGACTTGGGTGAACGCCGGCCATACTGTCAGTAAACTGTGGAAGTACACAACGATCCAGACTCCGAGGCAGACTCTCCTCCAAGGATTGGCAACAGGATTAAAAGATCCATCAGGCAAGGGACGTCGCCTCATAATTCTCCACATAGGATCCGAAGATGGTTTTGTTGAGAATGGTTTGCTGTGCTTTGAATCGAAGAAAACTGGGGATTATCACGAAGAAATGACTGGGGAGGTTTTTGAAAACTGGTTCGCACAAATTCTAGTACACTTAGATGAACATTGTGTGGTTGTGATGGACAACGCTTTATATCACAGCCGAAAGACTGAGAAAATTCCAAATACCTCCACGAAAAAAGCGGATATACAAGCCTGGTTGAAAAGTAAGTAGATTGTTTATGAAGCAGACATGGTGAAAGCTGAACTTCTGCATCTTGTCAAACTTGCTGCTGTTACACCTACTTATGTGGTCGATGAGATGGCAAGCGAACAAAATCGTACAGTTTTGCGATTGCCTCCCTATCATTGCGAATTCAATCCTATTCAATTAATATGGGGGCAGATAAAAGAAGAAGTGGCGAAGAACAACACTACATTCAAAATGCAAGACCTTCACAACATATTTAAACAAGCTGTCGGAAATGTTAGTGCTGATAATTGGAAGAACGCTATTCGTCATGCTCAAGTAGAAGAGAAAAAAATGTGGCAGCTTGACACTGTAATGGAGGTCGTAGTGGAGCTATTAGTCATTCATGTGGGGGGCGAATCTTCTTCTGAATGTGAACCTGAATTTGATTAAGTATGTACTCGTATGTATTCAAGTATTGTAATAATACTACCATGAGATCGAAAAAAAGATGACTCTGAGCAGGCCTTGACTAGTACAACACGATTGGCAAGACTGATTTCAAAATGTGGCAGTAAGTTAGAGGTTAATAAATGTCAAATAAATTAAAAACAAAACAGTATTTATTTAGGGAACAAACTGAAAACTAAGATGAATACATGTTAGAGTAGGTGTTCAAAATGTGATCCTTCACTAGTATTACAACGATAAACTTAAATAATTCTGGAAACAAGATTGCAAAACTGACTTACATTTGAAATGTCACTGTCACATTATAATTCATAGGCATTCTAGAACCAGTGTAACCAATCGTGTTGTACTAGTCAAGGCCTGCTCAGAATCATCTTTTTTTCGATATCATGGTATTATCTTTTGTCTACATTTTAATGTTTTTTGCGAAATAGTTTGTGACATTCTGTACATTATTTATAATATAATGGTTCACATTCCCAGAATTTCTTAATTCGTAGCGTGTAAAACGGGTGCTTGCGCTCATTGGTCTGAGCAGACATACGTCAAAAGGGGCGGAGCTTTAGTGGCTCTGTTGGGTGAACGGACTGTAGTATAATGCGTAGTGTGAACGACTCTTGCTGAAGGGCAGCGTTTTACCAATGAATGTAATGAAAGGTGAAAAATAAAAGTTTTATTAACATAAAATGGTCCTTTGAGTAGCCGCATGAAAACTGCGAAAGAGTGTATTACGTAAGAATGAAGATGAAAATTCACGTGGCCTGGCCAGTAGCAACGACACGTGTTTTGGAATCCTGAAATTAGCTTGAAGTTATACGGCGTGCCCACTGCAGCAGCGTATATTTCTACAATCAAGGCGAATTCAACGGCTATTTGCTATCTGAAGAAAAATTGGAGACGTGGTCGGTAGGGCGCCTTCAACAGCAACGACAAAGGAGTCTCCTCTGGCAGCGGTGATTCAGCATATGTCCCAGGCGGAGAGTTCCATTCGGCATCTGTAACGGGGCCTTTCAAAATACAAGTAAGTGAGCTTGCGTTACTTTCCTTTCCTTCTCGGAATTCCTAGTAATCGCTGCCTAAATCTGCGTTAAAACTCACATTATTTAGTCACATTTCTTTGTAATGGCTGCTATGGACGTATGGACGTGTTAATAAAGAAACGAGTGGCCATAAAAAGTAAATTAACGCGGTTTCAAAATTGGGTAGACACAATTTCTAATTCGTTAGCTGACAAAGCAGTATCGCAATTACCTGCGCAGTTGGCTGTAATAAATCCGTTGTTGGAGGAATTTGAGAATTTTAAACTTGAAATTAAATTGTCACAAGAGCGTGAGGATCGGGTAGCTGCCAACGAGCGCGATAGGCATTCATTCGAAACCACTTATTTTACGTATATATCAATTGCCAATGATTTAGTAGAAAAAACTAGTATAAAACAACCTGCTCCTTCAACCCCACAGCGTGGTCATTCAGGCGTCAGTTCTGAAGGCATTGTTAACCACGTAAAACTGCCCACAATTAATTTACCAACCTTCTCTGGTAAATTAAAAATTGGTTGGAATTTCGTGCCACATTTTGTTCCTTAATCAATTCAAATGAAGCAATCAATAATACACAAAAGTTTCATTATTTGAAAGCCTCGTCAAAGGGCGAGGCTAGCTCGGTTATCTATTCGTTACAACTTTGTGATGCGAATTACGCTGTAGCTTGGAATGCTTTAGTGGAACGTTACGATCACAAAAGATTAATTGTGTTCAATCATGTAAGATCATTGTTTGGGTTACCTTCCTTGCATAAGGAATCTTATACCATATTGCGGCAGTTAGTTGACGGGATTTCAATTAATTTAAGGTCGTTAAAGGCATTGGGACAGCCCGTAGATTCCTGGGACACGTTATTAATGTATATAATTTCTAGTAAATTAGATAGTATTTCCAACAGGGAGTGGGAGTCTCAAAAAATTAGTGGGGAGTTCCCAACAATGGATGAATTCATTAAATTCTTAAAATCGCGCTGTGAATTTCTGGAAAAATTAAATTTTCCGTCCTTGAATAATAGTAACCCTAATAACAAAATTGGCCCTCAAAATCCAAAATATTCTTCAAACGCTCTCGCTACAACACTAACTCGCTCTACAGCAGAAAAAAAACTTCATGCGGTTTTTGTAAGGAAGCCCATTCCATTTTGGAATGTTCTGAATAAAAAAAAATTCCTGTGGAAAACAGAATCGCCGAAAGCTCTGCATCAACTGCTTAAAGGGGAATCAATTTTACAAGATATGCAGGTCCTCTAGGTGTAGAATTTGTAATAGAAAGCACAACACGCCCTTACACTTAAGGATACCGACCAATGCAGTCTATGAGGTAGTTCAGGCATGTAGTTCAAGTGAAAATAAAGCCCCTGAAACTCAAACGATTTCGACTATTGTAAACCATGCGCTAGTAAATCGCCCAAGGTACATTTTATTGTCTACAGCCATAGTACATATTCAGGATAATATAGGGAACCTGCAAGATTGTCGAGTACTGTTAGATAGCGGTAGTCAGTCGAACTTTAGTACGCTGGAGTTAGCAAATAGGTTAGCGGTACAAAAAGTCGCGATTAGTTTGAAAGTTGTTGATATCGGCAATATTGCAACAGGTATAACATACACGGTCGAGGTAAAACTAAATTCCAATTTTAATAATTATCACTGTACAATCAGGTGCCTCGTCGTACCGCAGATAACGGGTAACGTACCAACCTTCAAGTTTGATATAACTAACTTAAAGATATCCCAAAACATTAAATTGGCTGATAACAGCCCCAACACGCCCGGAAGGATAGATTTGTTAATAGGAGTGGAAATATTTTATAATTTATTATGCGCAGGGCAAATAGTTTTAGCCGAAAGGGGACTAGTTATGCAGAAAACAAAATTCGGTTGGGTGCTGGGTGACCCTTTAGATCCAATCTTTCACCCAAGCAATGATAACATGTGTAATTTAGCGGCAAGCCGCTGCGATAACTGTGGCAGAGAACTCCATAATCAATTAGCGAATTTTTGGCAAGTTGATGAATGTTCTGAAGTTAGGCCATTTTCACAAGACGAAAAATTATGCGAAGAACATTTCCCCGGGTGGCACTGGATAGAGTGATCCAAGAAATCACCACGAGATTTCATCAATTACATGTTCTTGCTGAAAAATATGCCTTCCTTACTCAATCGAATCTTTTGAATGATAAATACGAATGTCAACTAAATCATTATCAGCGTAACTAACTGGAATGTTGACATACAATACATGCTTTTTACACATTGCTTAAAAATACAACTATGCTATATTTACATGTACGTAAGTTCAATAATTCTGGTGAATGAATGAATCGTGCATGTATCTAATAATTTAAATATCTTTCTATTTTTAAAATTGCTTAATGATTCTGCATCTACACCAATAACTTCAAAAATAAATTAGTGTAAAGCAGCATTTTGCTTAGTGGATATTATGTGTTCTATATTTTTACATGTTTTGTTGAGTGTGAAATATTATGTTACCTAGAAAACTGAAACTTCTCTTCTTTCAGTTTGTTATTACAGTTCAAAAAAAGTTCGAAATGAACGCAGGTAAAGTGGTTGTGTTCGTGTATTTGTGATTGTTTACTTAATTGTTTTTTGTTTTTAGAAATAGACCAGTTTATTAGAAATGCTTTAGTCCACTTGCATGCCCCGGCAGCCTACTTTCAGCTGCCGATTGTGGAAGTTTTTGAGTGTTTGGGCCCTCACCTCGAACACCTGGGCATGTTGGTGATGCCCAACAACACCGTCTTAAGTGTGTGGGTGAACAACGCCCACACACGATTGTTGTATTTTAAATACTAAATATTAAAAGACAACAATTCTACTTAAAGTGTTTTATTTATTAACATAAGCAATCATTACATCATTATAATAACTAATCTAAAAACGCATCTATTGCTTCATTCCAACCCTCATCATCTGGTTGTTCTGGATCCATATTTAAAGGTATTCCCCTTTGTATATCATTATATCTAGTAAGTGAATTTGACATAATTTGGACGTCGGCTGCCCAAGTATGAATACGTTGTAATCCGCCATTATTTAAGGCTGATACATATCGATAATGAGGTGATAAAACTTCATCAGTAAACGTGAAAACCGATCCCTTAATAGGTATTATTTTAACACACGGAGAGATTTTAGCACTGTTATTTTCACTTTAATTTATTAAATCGAACACAATTCCAGTTCAAGATATCCAATATGTAAGACATATCGCACATGTAGTATTTTTATGCACTTTAAAGTTCAACGAATTCAATAATTGAGATTTGTTTTTGGATGTTCTAATAGCGTAACTAACTAGAATGTTGACATATGTGTTTTTTTCCACAATGGTTAAAATGCAACTATGCTATATTTACATGTACAGGGTGGCCCATTTTCGAAGGGATTGCAGGCTATCTCCTTAACTATTACATCTACGCAAAAAGTAATAAAGGTGTCTCGGGTCAAATTTTTGAGAAAAATCTAATGGTGCAAACCGAAATTTAATATCGTCTTTTGTTTTCGAGCTACAAGCGAAAATTGAATTTTTCGGAAATTCTTTTTGGAGTTATAACTCTTTTGTTTGTAGAGATACGAACAAAAAATAAAAACATTCTTAAGGCACTTTTTCATGTAGAATTTAATGGTGATATTGGATTTTTAATTTGCATATTAAGTTTTGAGTTATAACATAAACTTGTATTTTTTTAAATAGCAACCGTAGTTGGCTTTGACATCAGTAAATAGGTCGCTTTTGAACGTTTTCAAAAATATATGGTTTAATATACTTATTTTAAATAACGAATGAAATATCAACAATTTTCTAATATTTACAAATCGTAATTGAATATAATTATCAAGCAACCCTTGGAACACAAAAAAAATGAATAAAAAAACAAAATAAATTACTGTTCTGTCAAATTAAGCAGTCTTTGTTTAGTTATGTAGCTTTACTTTAATACTTATGTAAAAGTAAGTCTCCAACCAAATATGGAAACATGTAAGAAACTTGAGAATAGGTTTATTAATTTTGGATCTTTCAACAAACCACGAAATAAATAAAATATTTAACCAAGATAAATCGAAAATACTACAAATAGTTGAGATTAGAGTATGTAACAGCATCTCCAACCTATTCCAGTAAAGAAAAAATACAGAATAATGTATCCCAGATAAGAATCAGAACATTGTGGATACTAAATTTAATCCCTCTAGAATGCGTCTAAATAATCATTTATACCGCAGTATTCTTAAATATTGGCAAGTTTATTGAGATTTAATTGTTATTTGAGATAAGTGTAGTAAACTGTATACTTAAACTGTCACACATAAACAGTCATTGTAACTATTAAGCAGTTACACTTTACATTTACTTTTTACATAAGTAAAGCTACATAACCAAACGAATACCTATTAATTTGACAGGACAGTCATTTATTATGTTTTTTTATTCATTTTTTTTGTATTCCAAGGGTTGCTTGATAATTATATCCAATTATGATTTGTAAATATTAGAAAATTGTTGATATTTCATTCGTTATTTAAAATAAGTATATTAAACCATATATTTTTGAAAACGTTGAAAAGCGACCTATTTAGTGATGTCAAAGCCAACTACGGTTGCTATTTAAAAAAATACAAGTTTATGTTATAACTCAAAACTTAATATGCAAATTAGAAATCCAATATCACCATTAAATTCTACATGAAAAAGTGCCTTAAGAATGTTTTTATTTTTTGTTCCTATCTCTACAAACAAAAGAGTTATAACTCCGAAAAGAATTTCCGAAAAATTCAATTTTTGCTTGTAGCTCGAAAACAAAAGACGATATTAAATTTCGGTTTGCACCATTAGATTTGTCTCAAAAATTTGGCCCGAGACATCTTTATTACTTTTTGCGTAGATGTAATAGTTAAGGAGATAGCATGCAATCCCTTCGAAAATGGGCCACCCTGTACATAAGTTCAATAATCCCGGTGAATGAATTTTATTTAAAGCATACTTACTTAATGCAAAATGTAAAATTAAATAGTTAAAAAAAGTGTTGCTTTCTTTATGATTTCTTAATAAAAAAAGTCCACTTTTTTGTCAAAATGCAAAAAAGTACTTGATTAATTAACACTCGAAAAGCGCGAAAAAAGTGCTATAACGTTTCATTTTTTCATTCTTTTACAATTTTACAAGGAAAGTAGACAAGTTCACGTTTTTTTCATATTATAATCAATAATCTAAACAAAATTAAAAAAATGTCACGACCTTCATGTTGATATACACCTACCTACCCTATTTGTATATGGAGTCTACATGGTGAAAAGAGGAATAGAAGACAATTTAGTTGAAATGACCAGGACCCTGTATAAAAGATGCTTAAACTACGTGAGAACAAGAAATGAAACATCGGAAATGTTTGAAACAAAAGTAGGACTCAGACAAGGCTGTGTACTAAGCCCCCTACTATTTACAGTAATACTGGATGATGTAGTAAAGGAAGCAAATAAAGAAATAAAACCCTATACAATTGGCAATTGGAAAATGAGAAAAATACAAGTCACAGAACTTATATTTGCAGATGACATGGCTATACTAGGCGAAACAGAACAGGATCTACAACACAACATGCAAATATATGACAAAGAACTGAAAAAGAGAAATATGCTAATAAATAGAGAAAAGACAAAAACAATGATCATAAGCCCACAGCCAGAAAGACATAATATAGAAGTGGGAGGAAAGAGCTTAGAACAAGTGAAGGATTTCAAATACTTAGGGGTGCTAATCAACGAGTTCGGAAGATGTGAAGAAGAAATAGGACAAAGAATTGAAGCGGCGGGCAGACTTTTTAATGCTATCAAAAAGCCTTTGCTAGGAAAAAAGGAAATCCCAAAAGAGACAAAAGTAGAAATCTACAAAAAAGTGGCGGTACCGATCCTGATATATGGGAGTGAGTCTTGGACAACAACAGAACGACAAAAAAGCAGAATAGGTAGCATGGAAATGCGGTTCCTGAGAAGAATCGAGGGAAAGACAAAGTTAGATAGAATAAGAAACGAAACGTACAGGGAAACACTGAAAATACAACCGATAAGGCACACAATACAAGAAGGACAACTAAGGTGGTTAGGACATGTGAACAGAATGGGAGAAGACAGAATACCCAGAAGAACTTATGAAGCAAGAGAAATAGGGAAAAGAAAAAGAGGAAGATCGAGAAAGACCTGGCAGGAGGAAGTGAGAAAAGCGACAGAAGAGAGAGGCGCGGTCTGGCGAAATATCAGGCAGTTAACGGAGGACAGAGTGAAATGGAGAGAAGTATGGAAAAGGAAACCAAGCACGAACTAAGCCCACTACGCCTTACACCGAAAGGTAGATAGGCATCAGGATTAAGTAAGTCAGTAAGTAAGTCTACATGGTGTAGTGGATAAGGCGTTGGACTACGGATCTGCAGATTGCAGGTTCGAGTTCGGTCATGGTCATAATATTTTTTATTTTTTATAATTAAATTTCATAAATTTTATGTAATATTTCTTTCTCATCTAAATAAAATATATTTTTATTTTTGTTATAAATACCGATATTCCATTTTTAAATTCTAATAAGTGGGCAAGCCGTAGAAAAAATTTTTTTATAAATTTAAATGTGGCGCGTAATATTTAAATGTAAACAAACCAAATATTCAAAACGTAAACGAACTCGTGAACAAAGACTTAACCTCTAAAAATACTTGCCAGGGTGCCTTGCAAGGGGGCCCACGGGCTGGGGTTAAGCCCTAAGGGGGCCGAGGGGCGAAGTCCAAACTACCAGCATGCCGGATTTCTAACACCCGCATGATAGGGGTGCGCGCGCGGGGGGTTGGGGGATGTTGGGGGTGAATATAGGTTGAATAAAAGTTACCAGATTTACCAACTGTATAACCAACCTTACAACACTAATTTACTGCTCTGAAGTTGGCTACTGTGTATGCAACCCGCCATGCAATAGCCTTGAACGCTAAAATGCACCTCGATAAGAAATAACATGGGATTTTGCGCTGGAAGTCTCATAGCTTATCTACTATGAAAGTTTAATTAGCGATATAAAAGGACTAATCGTAGTGAAACAACAGAACGGCGAACCATCGAAAATGGAAAAAACCCAGCAACTACTTGTTGATCAGTCGACATTGGGTGTCGCAGAAATAGCATTAAAGGAAGATAATCCAGAGGCAACAGGCTTCACTATTGTTCAACGGAACAAAAGAAAACCGAGAGAGGCGCCGGAGCGACCCTCGACAAGTTAAAATCAAAAGATGGGCCAGGTACGTCAAGTAATAAGTCCCAACCGGTTCCAAGCGTTGGACGGCACCAATAATACAATTGAATCAGAACAAGAATTTATGCCCGACGGCGACTCGGACCACGAGACAGAGAAAGACGAACGAGAATAGAACAGGTGCCGCCACCGATAGTGCTGCACGAAAAATCCGATAATAACCAGTTATTTGGCACAACAATTAAATAATATGTAACCAGTGACTTCCAGGTAAAATATACAAGCTCTGGATTAAATATCTACACCACATGCATCCAAGATTGGAAGACTCTTAAGGAACGGCTCAGCAAGAAAGAAATATCGTGTCATACATACACGCTGAAAGAGAATAGAACACACGCGTTCGTCTTGCGTGGATTGGATCACGCGTTCGAAGGAGTTAAGTGAGAAACACGTGAACGTGTATCGTATGAACAATATAGCCAGGCCCTTGTACCTTGTTACCACTGGTAAAACGGAAACGTTAAAAACGACAATCAAAATAAAAACTATCTATTACCCCAGGATTACGTGGAGTAAGTACAATAACAACAGACGCCTTACGCAATGCCACAGGTGTCAAATATGGGGACATGCTGCGTCCAACTGCTACGCAAAATCCAGATGTCTAAAATGCGCCGAGAGCCAGTGGACCAAGGATTACAACAAAACAGATAAAGAAACACCCGCAACCTGTGCCAACTGCAGAGCAACGCACCCGGCCAACTCGACAGACTGCCCACATTACAAGCGGAAAATAGATTGGCCAGAAACAAAAAAGAATACCAAAAACAGAAGAAGACCAATGGGAAGTCGGGCGAAATTACCGAACCTAAACAGCAGGACGGAGTTCCCCACCATCCAACCGCAGACAATAAGACAAACGGTGGCCAACGTCGCTGAAGGGGACACCACCCACGACAACCACCGGACCCAGCAACGAACGCCGCAGATGCAATATCCACCCACCCAGACGGCCGGAAGTCGGGATGCTCCGGACCAGCTACACCATTTCCAATCGTTAATGGTAGAAGTAAACAAGCTGAATAGCTTAATAAATTTAGGCGCGTTAATTAAAGCTATAAAGGACTTAAATAACATTTTAGAGAACTGTAGCACGGTTCAAGGCAGGTTCTTTGCTACATTGAATTTACCAATAACATACACAAATATGGTTTATAAACTCACCAGGATAGGACAATTAATTAATTTCTTAGTTAGGCATAAGGTGGATATATTTTTAGAAAACGAAACGAAATTAAAAATACAAGACAAATTTAACGTAAAAGGTTACAAGACAATAAGACGGGACAGACCCGATAACTCAGGTTCAGGTGGGGTAGCCATTTTAAATAAGAACAACGTACCTCACTTGCAGGTAGATAATTTCAACGTAACCGCCGAAGCAGTAGAGGTGGGCAGATCCGCTCGGAGTCGTTCCTTCGGAATGACTCCAACCTCGGATCCGGTCGGAGTCATTCCGATTTTTATTTCCGAGTCGCTCCAAGTGGGTCCGGAGGTCCGGACTCTTCGGTTGTTATTAGCAATCAATTATATCGACAAAGTTTTGAATCCAAATGAGTCCGGTGACGAATCGTAATTCGATATTCGGTGATAGAGGAGGCAGGATTTGATTTGTGTACTTGCAAATTTTTCTTTACGACAACATATACATTGAAATATCGAATTACCAAATATACGCCACGTCATTTTGTGTTATACAGGGTGGTGATTTTTTCGATGCTCACTATTGGTATCTCGGAAACGGTAAACGATACGAAGTCGGTTAAATTATACAAAAGTTGCGCTTTTTTATGACGATTTAGAATCTGAAAAGAAATCCAAGATATTTTGATTGGTTCCTGATTTATCACGAAAAAACTGAAAATAGTGATTTCAGAAAAAAATTATTATCTTCAATACCATTGACGCTATTTTAATCAAACTTGGTAACTTTATGTTTTTGGCCACTCCGAGTTGAATGACGTCTACAGAAATTTTCTAGGCCTTCTAGATTTTAAGCTGCGATAGTCAACTTTTTTATTTCTTATGGCCGCCATATTGGATTTTCACGCCATTAGATAGAAAAAAAAATTAGCTTTTCAGATTGGTAACTAACATTACCATTTTTTCCGGGAAACTTTTTGAAATTTTAATTTTTTGTTAATTATTCTTATAAAATCACGAATGCCTTGAAAAACAATTGAAACAATGATAAAAATGACAGATTACGTGCAAGTGGTGTGTGTACGAGTTTCTTTATCGTGTTTTGTAATAATTGTCAAGATGTTCACCGATGAAGAAAAGCAGGACATGTACGTTGTCTACATTCGTAGCAATAGAAATTCTGTTTTGGCATCTGAAGATTATGCAAATTTGTATCCAGAGAGACAACAACCCCACCGGACAATGTTTGCTAGGATTTCAAGAAATTTGGCTGTTTGCGGCAGGTTTAGAAGACCGCGAGGGCCATATGGGGAAAACATTAATGCTAATGAAGTGAATGTATTGGCACAACTAGTGATTAATCCAGAAAACTCTAGTCGAATAATTGCTCAAGAGTGCGGTATTGATGATTCATATGTGAGAAAAATCATCAAAAAACATAAATACCATGATTATAAATTCACACCTGTACAAACTCTTCATCCTGGTGATGGTGATAGAAGATTGAACTTTTGTTATTGGTTTCGTGAAAAACTGCAGCAAGATCCACATTTTTCAAGAAAGATATTATGGACTGATGAGTCTTTATTCACAAACTCGGGAATGTTTAATAGGAAAAATGTTCATCATTATGCAACAGTGAATCCCCGTTTAGTAAGGGAGACTAGGCCGCAAGTTCGATATTCTTTGAACGTATGGGCTGGCCTTTTAGATAACGCGGTTCTGGGTCCATTTTTCATCGAGGGACATTTGAATGGTCCTTGATATTTAAATTTTTTGCAAACAAATTTAGAAGATATGTTTGAACAATTTAAATAATTATCTGATGTTTTTGAATTTATTATCTCGTTGTTGTTAGACCAATAAAATGTTTTCAGTATTTAAGGAGTTTTAATAACAATTTAGCAATACAATCTGCCATTTTATTGTTTCAATTGTTTTTCAAAGCATTCGTGATTTTATAAAAATAATTAACAAAAAAATTAATATTTCAAAAAGTTTCCCGGAAAAAATGGTTATGTTAGTTACCAATCTGAAAAGCTAATTTTTTTTTCTATCTAATGGTGTGAAAATCCAATATGGCGGCCATAAGAAATAAAAAAGTTGACTATCGCAGCTTGAAATCTAGAAGGCCTAGAAAATTTCTGTAGACATCATTCAACTCGGAGTGGCCAAAAACATAAAGTTACCAAGTTTGATTAAAATAGCGTCAATGGTATTGAAGATAATAATTTTTTTCTGAAATCACTATTTTCAGTTTTTTCGCGATAAATCAGGAACCAATCAAAATATCCTAGATTTCTTTTCAGATTCCCAATCGTCATAAAAAAGCGCAACTTTTGTATAATTTAACCGACTTCGTATCGTTTACCGTTCCCGAGATACCAATAGTGAGCATCGAAAAAATCACCACCCTGTATACTTAATCGTTCGTTTTTATTTGCATACAGTAATGACACTTATTACTTATTACCTTATTAGTAGCAGCGTAATAACTCTATTAATTTTTATTTAAAGAGAAAATACAGATACAGATATAAAGAACTGAACGACAAAATTTCTGAAAAAAAAATTTAACTAAAATTTTAAAATATACACTGCGTTTTCTAGAAGACATATTTGCCCCTTACAACAGCCTATTGTATGTACTGTAGTACTTAGTTACACCTCTTTTGAGAGGCGACAAGTACGTGACTTTTGTTGTGTCCGTAAAAATGCAATTCTCCCGTATTATATTTAGACTAGAACAATGACATCAATTGTATTGCTAGCCGCTCACATGAGTAATCTCGCCAAAACAATTCCGCACCGCTCCTTGATTAGGTTTGGTTTGCCGGATTCTCTCTTGAATGAGCCGGAATCGGAACGACTCCATCGGAGTCGTTCCGCAGTCGGATTTGGTTTGGCGGAACTGGATCCTCGAAAGGAACCGGATTGCCCATCTCTACGAAGCAGTAGCAGACTGACAGACGGCACTAACATTATGGCGGCATATAACAGGCCGCTTAACCGCTTTACAGACCGCGACCTGGACGACATGACACGAGGTAACAAAACGCTTCTGATAGGCGACCATAACTAGTCAGCTAAACACCCCCGCCGAAATCGACAACGCGGTACAAAACTTCACAACTTCCCTCAAAAGGGCCAAACACAGACACACAAAAATTATAAAAATCGACCACTTTAAAGACACTCTCACCCCGCAAATCAGAAATCTTATCAGATTAACCTGATACCAAAGCACTGTTAAATAGGACTAACGGACAAATTAAACACGAAATAAAGGTTTTTAAAAATAACAAATGTACCACTTTCCTAGAATCCCTTTCACCCACAGACAACAGCCTCTGGAAAATAACAAAGAGACTCAAACGACCTTTCAAACAGGTAAATACTCTGAAAAAATCGAACGGTGACGTAGTCTACACAGACAAACAGAAAGCGGAACTCCTAGCAGACACATTCAGAAAGGTCCACGACATCGACGAGACCAACAATACAAACGAACAAAACGATTTAATCAATATAGTAGACGATTTTCTCTCTAAAAACCACCCTATATCCCGTACTCGGCTGTCCAACCTTCTTGCCACTCCCAGAGAAATCGCGAACAACACCAAAAAACTTCCTAATAATAAAGCCCCGGGTCCCGATCAAATAGACAACATCATCTTAAAAAACCTATTCAAAAAAGCAGTGGTGCAATTAACTTACATAATAGACGCAACACTGAAAACGTCTCATTTTCCTATACCGTGGAAGTCCGCAATAGTAACCCCCTTGCCTAAACAGGGCAAGAACCACTCGGACCCAAAAAATTACAGGCCCATTAGTTTGCTTAATACGCTCGCAAAGCTAACCGAAAAAATAATGCTAAACAGACTAGACCGCATAGACAAGAAACTCAAAATAACCTCAGACCACCAATTCGGATTTCGACCTCGACATAACACGACGCAACAGGTTACGAGAATCACAAACGACATAATTAAAAACTTTAATAAAAGCAAGGTGTTGCTCGATATACAAAATGCATTTGACACCGTGTGGATCAACGGTGTGTTGTATTAATACAGCTGAATATTCCTCCGCACCTCGTCAAATTAACAAATTCATACCTAAAAGACAGAAAGTTTCACGAGGGCGGTGGCAAGATACAAACGACCCCGACATAAAAACAGAACTAAATAGACTAAATATACTACTTAATTAGGTTGATGCAAAAAAATTTTTTATATGCCCAAATGAATAAAGGGGTGCTAATTTATAGGTTTCTAATGTTTTTTTATTATAAAAAAACAAATATGATGATTTTAATTAATTAATAAAGTTTGCAATTTCGCTCAGCAACGGGAGCCGCCGACAACCATCGGAATTTTCCGAATGACGCGTGACGTCACACGCTGGTAGCGCTGCTGGCTGCTGAAAACTGCAGCGTTTACTGGCGTTTAGACCACGTAGCACGTTTATAGCGCATAGATAAACAATTAGTAACTATTATATATTATATTATTTATCTTTGATAACGTGGTTAGAGAGTCATATTTGCCGAGTTGCTGATTTTGTCACTAGTAAACACAAATTGTGTGAATGGAAAACCAAGTTAAAGCTAGGTGTTACAAGTGGTGTTTTGTGCCACAGTGCACAAATACAACAAAAGTAACGCCAGATAAAATATTTGTTACTGTACCAAGAGACAAAACTAAGAGGAAATTATGGTTTACAAGTGCTAGAAGGGATGTTGCAAATATGACCACCTCAGACTTGTATTGCTGCCAAGACCACTTTGAGGTAGGTGTGATAAAATTAATTTTATTTAGCTAAATTATTTTTGAAGTTGTTTATTATCTTTTAATAAATTTTCAGTTGGAGAATGATTTAGAAAATTATATGTACCATAAATTCATGAATGTGAAAATCAGAATGAAAGCTGGCATAGTGCCACATATATTTGATTGTCAGAGAGACAGAAAGCGTGCCTTTAGTACCACCCTTCGATCAGCTGCCGAAAAAAGATCAAGGAAACGATTAGTTACAGAAGCCCTTGCTACTTCTTCGGAGAATGAACTAAATAAAACCGCAGAAACCACGGCATCTGTAGACATTTTCGAAGCTTCTACAAGCACTTCGTCATCAAAAGAAAATTCTAAAACATTCAGTGATAAAGCTACGCAAGCGAAACCACTGCATCGAAGCAAATACGTGTCCTGCAATATCATTCCTAAATCAACCACAGTGGCCACATCCCCCGTAAAATGTCTGCAACTTCCAGAAGCAAACCGTCCAGCTTCACAGGTTTTTACTGTCGATACAGAAGTAGCGGCAACTGCAAGCTCGTCTGATGAAACCTCGACCGATAAAACCGTCGATTCTGATACAAACTATCAGCCAAGCGACACTGACTCGAATAGCAGATCGGACATGTCAGAAGATAGCGATGATGAAACGACAAAGAAGATGTTTAATTTAGCAAGATACAACATAGTTGTAGAACTTTGTAAGGAGAAACCAAAACAATATTTAGGCATTCCAAAAGATTGTTTTTGGTTAATAGATCTTCTACAAATGAAATCCCAAAAAAAACTAAGTCACGATAACATTTTATTAACTCTAATGAAAATTAAATGTAACGACACGTTTGATCGGTTAGGTGACCAGTTTGGAATGTCAAGCAGCAATAGTAGTAGAATATTCGTCAAAACTATTTCAACATTGGCACATCTTTTAAGACCTTTCATCTACTGGCCTAGTAAATCGACAATAAAAAAAATTCTACCAATACCATTTAGAGCTGCTTATAGCCATGTAGAAGCAATTATTGACTGCTTTGAAATAGAGATTGAGAAGCCAACAAATCCTCTTACGCAAGCATTAACATGGTCCGATTACAAAAAGTGTAATACTTTGAAGTATTTGATTTCTTGTACCCCAGATGGCTTGATAAATTTTATATCTACAGGTTATGGGGGAAGAACTGCAGATATTTTATTATTTGAACACTGTGGCTTTCTAGATGCGGTTCCAAATGGTTGTGGAGTTTTAGCAGATAGAGGATTTAAACACATAAAACAACTTTTAAAAAATAAAAACTGTGACCTTATAAAGCCTCCTAGTGTTTCCTCATCTGTGAAACCTTCTAAGGAAGAAGTGCTAGAAACCAAACGGATTGCAAGCTTACGCATTCATATCGAACGAGTAATACGACGTGTAAGAGAATTCGAAAGTCTAAAACCGCATGCAGTAATTAATCATAACATGTTAGCTTATGCAGATAATATTGTACTGATTGCATGTGCATTAGTGAATATACAGTCGCCTATTATAAAGACAGGTCTTTAATGACATAATACTTTTGTGATTTGGTTTTTACAGATTTTTAATGTTTACAATATTGTTTGTTAAAATAAATAAAATACACGATTACAAAAAAATATATTTATTTATTCCTCTTTATCTATATTTAATGAATAACTAATTTTAACAAATATTTAATTATAATCGAATTATTAATTAAAAACATGTCTGATGAAAAACAAAATTATTTACAAGCAGATTCAAAAATTTTTTTAAATATATTTTGATTCCAAAAAATGGTCACATTTTTAAGTAAATCATTACATAGATTAACATCAAAATCTACCCAAACTTCATATACAATTTTATTTTCTTCAAAATCAGCATCAGCAACACAAAACAGTCCTTTGTCTTTTTTAGCTGCAAACATTTGCAACTGAATTTGTGCTAAATATTTTGGAGTCACAACACCGTTTCTTATGTATCGTTCTAAAGACTTGTCACTTGTAGGACACTTGACTTCAACAACGAAGTTTTCGGTAATGGCATCAGGTGAAGCTCCAAATATGGGATTATCTTGCAATATGTAGAAACCGCACTTATTAAATTTAATTTGCAGCTTCTCTTCCATCACTCGTATCACTTCCCCTTCTAGTCGTCTACCACGTTCCATTGCTTTGGTGTCCTTAATTTTTGATGCACCAATTAATTGGTTCACTAGTGATCCTTCACTAGTCTTACAGTGAGCTGCCTCGTACACCTTAGAAGCTGTTACTCTACCATATCGCAGCTCGAACCACAGAACTTCGTTGCTTTGTCCTCGTGTTGAATTTTCGGCTTCAGTACAAAGTTCTTCGGACATATTTCCTTTACAAAATATTAAAAAATCTTCTACGGAAGTGCCACCTTTCTCACAAAATTCTAACATTTGCTGGTAGATTGATAAAATATTTAATTTCTTATTCTTTACAGTAAAAATGTGCCTAGAAATTTGGCTCTCAAGCTGTTTATTTTCCGATAACATCAGAAAATCGTTTAAAATGGTACTGTTATCTGGCAGATCGGTTTCATTTTTCTGTTTTCCTAATGCTTTCGCTTCTATAAATTTTATCGATGTACCGACCCTCGATAATGTGGATTTTTTCCAATAACATGCCACTTCAGTTGGAGCTGGGTCTTCACTTCGACGATGAAGCCACATCAAAAATGCTAACGCATGCTTACAACCACCTGTTGTACAAAACAATATTAAAATAAGAAAACAAATCTTTGAAATTTTCTTACCTGCTGCAGCAGCACAGCTGTGACACGCAATTTCCAATACCTTCTCCTCATCTTCGTCGATGGTCAAGGACACAAGGTACATCGAGCTGCGTACTTTATGTTCAGGGCATATTTTTGCTTTTACACAGCATTGTTGACCTTCCCTCTTCAACTCCAACCGCATTATCGCCGTATGACTCACGTGAAGACCTGCATATGTACATAATAAATGCAAATTAATGCTGATTTCAATAAACATATCCACTATAAAAAATAGGTACCAATGTTGAGGTTAATAATTTATAAATTTGACACAAATGTTATGAAACATTGAATAACAACGTTAAAATAAATAGCATTTCAATAGAAATTTGAAATTGTAATACTTACATAGCAGCTTTAGCACCACGAAGCTCGGGACCACTAAAACAATCGTCTGTTTTTAAAAATTCTGTTATCATAAACATATCCACACGCGGTAAATTGTCTGATTTGGCTTTAACAAATCCAAGATCAACCATTATTTCAAGCACAGCCGTCAACCACAACAATAAACTTATAAAGAATATTTTTAACAGCTACACACTTTCACCAACTTTCAGTTTAATGCAAATTTAATGGGCTTTTAATATGCTTGCAATGCGAGTGCGCTTTCGTACCAGCGTGTGACGTCAAAATGCTCTGATTGGTTACCACTTTTTTTAAATTATTTTAGCGGGAAATTTAAAAAACTTTAACTTCATTAATTTTTTAAAAATCACCTGAATGTTTTTTCAGAAATTCTTTAAAGTTAATATGTTTTATACGTCCAGAATGTATGAAATATGCAAATATAATGATATAATTTTTTTTTGCATCAACCTAATTAAGACCGAAATAGATAAGTACAAAAACGAAAAGTAGACAAAACTGTTAGAAAGTCTTACACCCAAGGACAACAGCCTTTGGAAAATAACAAAAGCACTAAAATCCTCTTTTAACCCAATAAGCACCCTAAAAACCAAAAACAACGACATAATGTTCACCGACTCCCAAAAATCAGAACTTTTGGCAAACACATTTCAAAAATGACACGAAATAGACGAAACAAACAACACCCAAGAACAAACAGACGTAATAGAAACCGTGGATAATTATCTAACTCAAAACCATCCCACAACACTTCCCCAGCTAACCAAACTGTTAACTTCCCCTCGAGAGGTGGAAAATTACATTAAAAAAACTACCCAACAACAAAGCCCCCGGCCCAGACGGCCTACAAAACATAATACTCAAAAACATAACAAAAAAAGCAATCGGCCAGTCGGTCTGTCATTTAATTAATTGCTTTTTCGGAATTACTATGGCCATCGCCTAACCGGCCTAACGGCGTCTTCCCAACACGTGTTTGTACGTTGTCACTCATAACTCATATTACTTTGGCATGTTTATTGGATCCCGCCCGCCTACTGCCTAAACCGATAACTACTTTTCGGTAACTCGGCACTATTCAAAGGAAATAGGTATAAACCAAAGCAATAAACTAATCTACTTTACGAGATGCACGTCCTAGAGGAAAAGAATAATTTATTGTTTCACATGTTACTAAGAGGGATGCAAAGTGTATAGTTTGCATGTGTCACCGTTTATTTGAAAAATACAAAATATCCACTTAAAATCGTTTAGTCTTCAATTTTAAGTTTCAAGGCTGACACGTTTGAGTGCACACTGTTTACTGTTTAGTGGCAGTGGCTTATTCAGTATTTAATTCACCTATTTGTTTGAAGTTATACTTGTGCATTAATTAATATTCAAATATTTTCAAAACGAGTGGCGCAATGAATCCAACAAAAAAGTACGTACATAAGTCGGGTGCGGCTAAACGTAAAATATTATTGGAAAAGCAGGAAAACATAAATAAACTTGTGAAAATAGACACATAGTTTAAATCAAGTTCGCATAAAAACAGTGAAGTTAATCCAAATGAATGCAGGGAAAGTGGAGACTCTAATAGCCGTAAGTTTTCAAATATTTTTTTTTAGTGCTTGGTTTCGTATTCAAGTTTTTTGAAATATTTTGCCATTAAAAATTACCATAAAAAGTGTTACACTACGTTTTGTTCCTTGTAGTTTTTTTTTCATTTGCTTCAATAATTTTGTTTAAGAATTTTACATTTTCTAATTTCTTTCATGGGAGGTGGAGTGTATAACGTTTTTTATTTAATATTTCATAACAATTAATACAATACGTACAATCCTCAAACACAGAGAACTTGCCGAAAATAATATTGAAGATTTTTTAATCTAAAAAATTCATAAATCAATAAGCCGTGAAAGCAATTCAGAGACTTCACACAAAATGCGAAATTTGTTGTACCAACTTTTTATTTATACTTTCTGCTGATTGATGACGAAACCCACGAAATTTAAATACAAATTTAGTAATGATTGGTGAGGAATGGACCAAAACGTTCTTGATTTTTTCCTCACTTTAATTTTTGCATGAATGTGATGCCAACATAAATTTCTTTTGATATTTAATATTGTAGAACAAGGACAAGAGACTGAAAGTGGTCATCAGAACTGTCTTCAGTTATCTGCTAATTATAACAAGCTCCAACCTCCTTCATCAACTACTTAATTCGGAGGTCGAAAATGTGAGTTCATTTAAATAAAAACATATTTTTTAAATTTATATGTTATATTCTTTAGATGACGGTGAGAGCGACAGTGACGTCGAAAATATACCCGTTGCTATTCAAAACAGCAAGGCAGGAACATCACAGTTGAACAATAGTAACAATTCAAATAATAATGCAACTGATAAAGGACAGTTTTTAACTGAATTCACATTACAGCAAAAGCGGTATATAGTGGATAATGGCCCGTCCACTAGGACCTTATCCGCGAGATACCAATAACAGAAGTTTCTCAGATTTTCATTATAAAAAATTAACAAAATCCGGTATTAGAACTGAGACTCTATGGTTGTGCTATTCTCCGATATTGAATGAATGTTATTGCCAACGCTGTTGGCTATTTTCCACAAAAAAGACTTCTTCTCTTACTACAGGTTTTAGTGACTGGATACACTTACAGCGAGTGATTTCTCGACACGAGGAAGATGCTGATCACAATACTAGTTGCGCAATATATGACAAGTGGCGGCTAAATAAAACAATTGATCGTGAACATGAATCACTAATCCGAAGTGAGATATCGTTTTGGGCGCAACTTTTGGAACGCATTATTCAAGCCACTTTAATGTTAGCTTCCCGCAACATGCCTTTCAGGTGCACAATGAAAACATAGATTCTAATAATCCAGGAATATTTTTATCAGTGATCAGATTAATGTCTAAATATGACACCGTACTAAAGGACTTACTAGAAAGTAAGAACAAAAATTCAATAACATATTTAAGCCCTGTAATACAAAACGAAATAATAGATCTTTTAGCAAACGCCGTTAAAACACAAATAACTGACCAAATTAAATTGTCCCTATTTTTTCGATAATAATTGATACAACACAGGATATTTCTAAAACTGACCAACTCAGTTTAATGATTCGATATGTTGTAACAGAATATGATAGTGACATTCCTTTAAAAGTTGAAATAAAGGAATCCTTTTTGGGATGGACTGTCGTTGGAAAAACTTCGGGGTCAAGGTTATGATGGGGCCGCCAATATGAGTGGTATTTACAATGGAGTTCAAGCAAAAATTCTTGAAGTTGCTTCAAACGCCTCATATGTTCATTGTGCAGCACATAATTTAAATTTAGTATTAAACGATTGTGTTAAAAATGTAACCGAAATTCGAGATTTTTATGACCTTGTTGAATATATTTATGTTTACTTTTGACATAGTATTAAAAGATGGGCATTACTTTCGTCATTTTTTAACGATTCTAGTAGGAAGACAATAAAAAGATTAATACCAACACGGTGGTCATCAAGGCATGATGCATTGCCGGCTTTGCGTTTTAGGTATGTTCCTGTACTTAAATCTTTGTCTAAAATCAAAGTCGAAATTGATGATGCCAAGTCAATTAAAGTCCAATTAGAAAAGTTGGAAACAGTTTTTTTCAAAATTATGGAAACAAAGAAATTAATTGCGATCGATGTTGTATCAAAAATGTTACAAAATAAGCAGCAGAACATTCAAGAAGCTGGTAAATTATTTGATACTGCATATGAAAATTTAAGAAAAATTAGAGATTAGGTTTGATCAAGTGAAAACTGAGGCCATTAATTTGGCACAAGAATGGGGAACTAAAACTAATTTTGAAAATAAACGCATATCACGTCCAAAGAGATATTTTGATGAGGTCAATAATCATTTTAAAATTAAAATAAATGAAGAGTTTATGAGAATAAATGTTTTTTACAAATCTCTTGATATTTCTATAGGTCAATTACGTACCAGAACAAATAGCCGCAGAGACATATGCAGCACTTTCCGTGTTTTGTCATCAGATGTTTTAAGGACTGTATCTGATAAGGAATTACTTAAAATGGGGTAAAAACTGCACCATCAATATTCAGACGATATATCAGATGCAATTTCAAATGAATTAGTTCAAGTTCGTCAATGTTTTCGGGAAGATCTTAGAAATCTACATTCAGTAATGGATTTAGTAAATTTTATAGCTGTTGAGAACTTTTCTTCCTGCAGTAGTTTTTCCGAAATTGTAACTGCTTGCTTTTTATTGCAGTCACAGTGGCTACGGCGGAGAGATCCTTTTCCAAGCTAAAATTAATGAAAAATTAGTTAAGAAATGCAATGCCCTGTAAAGGGTATGCCACTCGAAGAAGAAGAATGCACCAGGGCAGGTTGTCATCTCTTTCATTAATATCTATTGAAAATTCAGTTGCCCAAAATCTAATAATATGACTAGTTTAATTAGAAAATTTGCAACTACTAAAGCAAGAAAGAAAACTTTCATTTGATTTAATACTTTATCTTTTATTTTATATGTTTGACTTTTGTAACTAATATTATTGTATTGTTCACAAATGGTGTGACTGTATGTAAATGCAGTTTTTCTTTTTATTCTATCGACAATATAATTTTTTATGACATTTTCGTAGAGAAACGGGTATTATTAAAAATAAAAACGAGCTGTAACCATTTTCCTCAAAACTATTGCATGAGAAATAATTTTCAATTAAAATGAAGTCTGCTAAATCTAATATATAGCGTGAAGTTTTTGAAACATTGTCTAAATGACAATAATTGACTCGAAATAAGGTCCGAAAAATCTTCTGGAAATTTAGAATGCAAATCTTGCCCCATCTGAAATATATCTACATCAGTTGAATTGTATAGAACATCGGGAGTCAAATTGCATTTACTTAGAAACTGAAAGATTTTGACAAGTCTCTCAACAACACACCTCTTTTAATTATTTGTTGATTTATGGGTGTATTATTTTTGTATTAATTCTTTAATAATATATCTTTTTTCGCTACCAGCAAAGTAAGCAAGCCTTACATCCATGGCAACAGTGACTGTAAGTGGCTAATAACATTCGGGCTCTAGTTACCCTTGACGACGGAACTTAATAGTGCCACTAGTGTTCCTAGGAAAATAATGAACAGATAACAGAACTGTACGTTTACAGTTGTCATTGTTACCACTGTTATTATATTGATTTTTTTACGTTGCCAAGTATTATAGGACGCATAGTTACCACAAAAACTGTCACAAAATAATTCATACTTTGCAAATAATATTTGCTTGTTCTTTTAAACTACTTGCTAAACGAAAAAATATAATAAGCAACACGGAATGCATGGACTATTAACATTTTCGGAAGGCGACGAGCCTTGGCTTCGCTTCGGCTCGTATTCGCCTACCTCAAATGTTAATACGTCCTTAAATTCCTTGTAGCTTAAATAACTATTATCAGGGTGTCGCATCAGGTCCGGACGCGTCATCTGCGGACACAGGCTAAAATCGCGCCAAGTCCGGACGTCGCTGTTTGTGAGTGAGTCATGTTCCGTCATCTCCGAACACATTTAAAATAATATAGTTATATAGTTATCAGCTTCAGAAATCTTATATACTTATCTATGTACCACATTACACACGGTCTCATCCCTACACATCTGCATTTCTAATTTTGTTTTGTCTTGCAAATTGAAACAACAGTCGAACTTCCATAACTCGAACTTCTATATATGTCGAATTTTTCTACATCACGAATTTTTAAAGAAATTTCTGTGTCAAGATAGCATTTTGCCTTAAAAATTGTTTCTATAATTCGAATTTCTCTAACTCGAACTTTTCTACAACTCGAAGCAAAATAATAATTGATAATTATTTTAAAAATAGAGTATTCAAGGTAACGGTAAACGACGCTGCATCGACGTCAAGAAACATAACAGCGGGAGTGCCACAGGGGTCGATCTTTGGCCCCAAGCAGTTTACGATATACCTAGGGGATTTCCCAGAAAGCCCGAGAACAAAGACAGCACTTTACGCGGATGACACGGCGATTTACTCCCACTCATGGTCGGAAATCATCGCACAAAAACAGTTACAAATCCACACAAAATCGCTAATTACTACAAAAAGTGGAAACTACGCGTAAATACTAATAAAACGGAAGTGATCACCTCTACGCGGAAAACAAACAATGTGCGGTTCTTTGAACCCTTAAAAGTGAATGGCGAAACCGCAAACCAAAAATCTCAGGTTAAATATCTATGGGTCACGTAAGACGCAAAATTAACCTTTAAACCACATGTCCGTGAAACCATCGGGAAAGGACATGCAGCTCTAAAAAGCATGTATGCACTAATGTGCAGAAACAGTGAATTAAATAAGCAAAATAAAAGACTAATTTACAGAGCGCTAATCCGACCAGTCCTTGCGTATGCAGCCCCGGTTTGGTGTAGCGCCGCAAAAATGAACAAGAAACCCTTACAGGTATTCCAAAATAAATGTTTAAGGTTAATTTTAAATAAAGGCAGATATGAACACATTGCGGATATGTACGAAGAAGCGGAAGTACTGTACTTTTAACGAGTACATAGAAGAATTATCACAAGAATTCTACATAAATACCTGCAGAGAGGAGCACTCCGCGCTAGTAAGAAACATAACCGCCATACGTGCTCACAACGCACCGTATATAATTAAATACAAGTTGCCGTAACAGTCCTTAGCGATTTTTATGCAACAGAACTTAGAAGTGTGAAAATGTCTAAACTGGGTTTTTAACTTTGCCCGGCAAATTAAGCAGCAGAAAAGGAATAATCCGAACTAATCCCACTACGTGGACAAACAAAGCGTCGACAGCCTGTATTTTTAAGGAACCTAATAAGAATTGTAAACATTGTAAGGGCCGGTCTTTCCATCTCCTAATAAACCTCCTAATAAGCTATTTGGCAAATAGTTTCCATGGAAACGATTGTATTAACAGGTTTTTAATAGGAGGATAAAGTTATTAGGAGATGGAAATACCGGCCCTAAATCTAACTGTGTAAAAACTCCAGGTAAATAGCTTCGGCTAAAAACCTAGGAATATTGCTAAAATTTGTAAACAGCTTCTTTCATATTGTAAAGATTTATGTAATAACTAACAGATAATACATTTGATTTGATTTGGTTCTCGTCGATGCTTTTAATGACATATAAAACATTTATGACAGATGTTTTTGCTTGATTGTTTGTTATTGGAGAGAGATCTTTAGTTTAAAAATTTACCTAGCCATGATTGGATTATATCTTTGTTTGCTACCCATATTGTTTATGTCTTCCTTGTTGCACTCATTAATTTTTGTATGTTTAGACTGGTTTTCGGACAATCTGTATACACAACTAGCATAAAGGACTGGGAAGCCGTCAAAATCTACCTAATCGACAAACAGGAACAATGGGACACGTACACGGCCAAAGAAAACAAAACCCACGCGTCCGTGCTGCGCGGACTCTTATCACGTCCCGGACTCAGTGAAACTCGCCAAAGAGCTCAGGGAACATCATGTTAACGTGACAAACGTGTACAAAATGAATAACACAGCAAGGCCGCTGTACCTCATAATTACGGGAAAGGACGAAACCCTAAAAATTATAACAAAAATAAAAACAATTGACTACACGCGAGTAACATGGGTTAAATACAACAATAACAGAAAACTAACCCAATACCACAGGTGTCAAGCCTGGGGGCACGCGACCACAAACTGTAACGCGAACCCTAAGTGCTTAAAGTGCGCCGCGAACCACTAGATAAAATAATGTACAAAAAGGGACAAAACAACACCCGCGAAGTGCGCGAATTGTAATGGGGATCACCCCGCAAACTCGACAGACTGCCCAGAATACAAAATGAAAGTAGAATTTCTAAATAACAAAAAACAATCCAACACACAAACAAACGACCGCCCGAGACCACCTAACGTCAACAATAGAAGGGACTTCCCTCACCTAGGTCAACCAGCAGCAAACCCTAACCTAGGCCAACAGGCACCTTTCCCTAACTTGGGACAACCAGCAGCAGGCGGCCACGACAACACGCCAACAGTAGACCGCGCCCAACAACAGGGCGCCAATCAGACAGCACAAGCACGACAAAATGTAAGCACTAACCAAGGTAATAATGCTATTAACGAATTTTCAAGCTTAACAGCGGAATTTAATAAACTTAAAAGCCTAATCAACGTAGGAGGATTAGTTAACGCTATCAGAGACCCAAATAATTTAGGGTAAGTGGAGGAGAATTGGACTTGATCAGCAGATGATTGTTTTGCAATTATGGTCAACTGAGTTACAGCGCAGTACACAAGTGTATTCCGTGGGAGTACGTTCTGGCAAGAATTAAGTGAAATTCAAACGTTTATTGAAATTAGCAGTGCGTAAAGTTTTATGCGACTAAATCTGTGGTGAGATTTTGACGTGTGAGGTAAGTTAGAAATGGTTTCTTTTTACGTTTCGCATAATTATATCCCTAAAGCGTGTGTATAACCTAGAAATGAGTTTATATAACAATCTGCGCGGTAAAAATACACTGGTCCATCTCTCCTCTCACATGACGACAGACGGACCGTATAAGTGGAGGACAGATGGACCGTTTTTTCATGTTTGCAGAGATGCCTAACGTGTACTGCAAAAAGAAAGATGCTCGTCCCAGAGGCGAATGGATAGAGGAGAATTTACGAGAAGCAATTGGTGCAGTAAACAACGGTGTAATGGGAATTAATGAAGCATCCCGGACCTTCAGTGTACCTAAAACTACGTCATTAAGACGGATCAATGGTAATAATCCTCTTAAAAGGATTCGTTTGGGACCAGATTCATGCCTCGGTTATGAGGCAGAAGGAAACCTTGTTGCTCATATAAAGAAGTTACAAAAAAATGGATTTGCTTCTACCAGAGAAGAAGTACGTACAACTGCATACAAATTGGCGGAGAAAATGCAAATTCAACATAAATTTAATGAAGAGAAGGTAGATATTTATGACATTTTGACATCCATAGAAGCCTTACAATCAATTGTATATTAGGTAAAGCTAGGTCTTTAGAATACTGGGTTCAGTGGAAGAACAGCACCCGGAGTACTGCGTAACTGAACTGTGCCCTTTATTGTCCTTTTTTGTTTGTTTTTTTCTCTTTTCTCTAATATGTACAATTTACGGACACAATGAAGGCATTATTATTATTATTATAGATGGTTACAGTCTTTTATACGACGCAATCCCGACATTGTTATACATAAACGTGAAAATGTATCAGCTGCATGATGTGTGGACAGGTCTAGAGAGATAGTGGACAACTATTATAACTTGCTAGATGGAGTTTTAACAGAAAATGATCTCCACGGAAAACCGGGAAACATCTACAATGCCGACGAAACTGGACTCCAGCTGAATACTAGGGCCGGTAATGTTCTAGCTGAAAAATGGTCAAAATCTGTCCCTTTGATTAATAGCTGCCCATACACACATATGTTGATCCGCCGGTTTGAAACTGCACGGTTCAAACGTGTATATTTATCTTGCAGTTAATGGGTAGATGCGGGCGCCATCTTTAACCGGTGTAAACTTGTTTGTCATTTTAACCGCGAGTGAAAACCGTTTCCGGTAACTAACGGACAGTTTGAGTGACAGTTTTTATTTGAACGTTTCAACTGCGACAGTTTGTTAAACATGTCTTCTGAAGGTGTTGTTTTCTCAAAAAAATTTTCTACAAAATTTATAGAAATATACAAAGAACATCCGGCTCTGTGGAAGATTAAAGATAAAATGAGGACATCGAGGTGGAAGAAGCAGAAAATCTCACTGAAAATTGTTGGAGACCATAAAATTCTCTTATAAAAGTAACAGTTTGTTAAATAGAATATTATTCATATTTTATAAGGTAGGCTGTATAACAAAATAATTATATAATGTGTCAAGCGTTGTTTATAAAATAAGTTGTGTGTGTTAATTAAAATGGTTATTTACGTTTTGTATTTGGCTATTTGTTATTAAATAAAATAAATTCTAACAGGTTATTGAGCCCAGATACGTTTGAGCAAATAGCATAAAACTAAACGAAAACGTAAATAGTGAGTAAAACCAGTAAAATAAAAAAGGCTAAGAACCTAAAATAAAAGTAAAATGAACACAATGGAAGACCTTCGTAATATCGAAAAGTTAAAAGGCGCTGAAGATTTTCCGGTATGGAAGTTTCAAATAGAAATATTCTTTAAGTCGATGGGGATCTATAATATTGTTGATGGAACGGAAACATTACATACAGATGCGATTGACCAAGTTAAAAGAGACTTCGAAAAACGCGATGCAAAAGCGCAAAGGACAATCATAACAACCATTGATAAGAAACCGTTGACACACATAATGAACTGTAAGAATGCAAAAGATATGTATGACAAATTGTGTACAATATACGAAAGAGATTCCAATCAGCAAAAATGCGCGCTATTACAAGAATTTTTTAGTTATAAATTTGACAAGAATTATGACGTCGCAACACACGTAAGCAAACTTCAAAGCCTAACACATAGATTAAAAAATTTGAATCAAGAAATCAGTGATGATATGCTCATATCAAAAATTTTATCGACTTTGCCAGAAGATTATAAATTCTTTGCAAGTGCATGGGAGAGCACACAAAAGGATGACCAAACCGTTGATAAATTAATATCGAGACTGCTGATAGAAGAGAGAAGACAAGGGTCCAACAAAAACGACCAAGAGGAAGCTGTTGCTTTTAAATCTAATGTCATGAAAAAAAGGAAAGTAAAAAGGGCATGAAGGTAAGAAATTTTTCGTACGTTAATACCAACCAAATAAGATGCTATAAATGTAATAATGTAGGACATGTAGCGAAACAATGTCATAAAAAATTCTGTACTATTTGTAAAAAGAATAATCACGATGAAAAGAATTGTTACTTTAGAAAAAAATTAAACGACAAACGAAATGACAACAAAGTTTCATTCATAACATATACAGATAAATCAAGTAAAACCGATAACAAAGTGACATTCATTGTTGATAGTGGCTTGTCAGCACATTTCACTAACGACAAGAATTTATTGATAAATAGTATAAAAGCAGATGTAACTGTAAATGTAGCGAAAAAAAATCAGTTAATGAATGCGAATTTAAAAGGAACAATCGAAACTGATGCTTGTATATTAACTAATGTATTGCATGTACCCAATATAAGCAGAAATTTACTATCAGTAAGTGCCATCACTAACCAGGGAGGTGAAGTAAAATTTACAAAAAATAAAATAAAAATATTTAAAGGGCAAGACAAAATTTTAGAAGGAAATAAAAACGAAAATGGTTTGTACGAAATAAATCTTAATATAAACAAAGAACAGGTGTTACTAACAGAAAATGCCAAAACTATAAGAGAAATGGCATGTAAAATTAGGTCATTTACCAATGAGGAGTTTAAAAAAACTTAAAGAATTGGTAAACGGAATAAAGATTAACAATTTAGAATTCAATGAAGCAGAAAAAACATGTGAGGTATGTTTAAAAGCTAGACAAATAAGAGAACCATTTAAAACAGAACGCCACAGGGCTAGTAGACCATTAGAATTAGTGCATACAGATGTATGTGGCCCTATTGATCCACCAACATGGGATAATAAACATTATTTCGTGACTTTATTAGATGATTATACACATTTCACAGTGGTTTTCTTAATTGAAAAGAAAGATGAAGTTAAAAACTTAATAAAACAATATGTAAATGAAGTAGAAGCTAAGTGGAACATGAAAGTACATAAAATTCGTTGTGATAATGGTGGCGAATATGTAAATAGAGATTTGAAAGAATGGTCCATAAACCGAGGAATAAAATTTGATTTTACTATCCCGTACAGTCCTCAATTAAACGGTAAAGCCGAAAGATTAAATAGAACATTGCTTAAAAACGCAAGAGCTTTAATAGCAGAAAATAAAGTAGACAAGGAAATGTGGGGCGAAGCTATTCGAACATCAGCATATATTCTAAACCGATTCCCTACTAAAGCAATAGATACCATGAGGTCAAAAAAAAAATGATTCTGAGCAGGCCTTGACTAGTACAACACGATTGGCTACACTGGTTCTAGAATGCCTATGAATTATAATGTGACAGTGACATTTCAAATGTAAGTCGGCTTTGCAATCTTGTTTCAAGAATTATTTAAGTTTATCGTTGTAATACTAGTGAAGGATCACATTTTGAACATCTACTCTAACATGTATTCATCTTAGTTTTCAGTTTGTTCCCTAAATAAATACTGTTTTGTGTTTTAATTTATTTGACATTTATTAACCTCTAACCTGCTGCCACATTTTGAAATCAGTCTTGCCAATCGTGTTGTACTAGTCAAGGCCTGCTCAGAATCATCTTTTTTTCGATCTCATGGTACAACGCCAATAGAAAAATGGATATTGCGGAAACCAGACTTGTCTAATATGGAAATATTTGGAAGTAAAGCTTATGGAAAAGTAGTCGGCCCTCTCAAAAAGTTAGACGATCGAAGTAAAAAGTACATGTTCGTAGGATATGCTCCGAATGGATACAGACTATGGAACAAAGAAGAAAGGAAAATAATAGTATCAAGGGATGTAAAATTTGAAGAATCGCCAGATGAAGTAAAATGTAAAGAATTGAGCAAAGAAGAAGAAGATTTCAATACCCAAACGATCCCAATACAAGAAGAGAAAATTGAAAATGAGAAAACAGAGAAAGAAACAAGTGAAAATGGACAAACAGAAGAAGTGGAACCAGAAGAAGAAAACAGCAATTCCCGATCATACAATTTAAGAAACAAAAGTTCACTCCAATTACCATACAAACTAAGAGATTTTGAAATGAGTTGCTTAAGTTTTGAAAATTTGTCCGAACTAATAACATTCCAAGAAGCAGTGACAAGTGAAGAATCGATAAATTGGAAAAAGGCAATAGAAGAGGAATTAAAAACATTACAAGAAAATAATACATGGACCGAAGTGGAAATTCCCGAGGATTGTAAAATAATAGATACGAAGTGGGTTTTCGAAATTAAAAGAAAAGAAGAAGGTGAACCTAAAGTGTACAAAGCACGACTAGTAGCCAAAGGTTACCAGAGCAAAAAGAAAATCTAGATTTAAACGAGATATATGCTCCTGTTGCAAAATTATCAACATTACGATGTCTTTTAGCAGTAGCTAACAAACTGAATCTAAATATATGCCAAATGGATGTAAAAAGCGCTTTTCTTTATGGCGAAATCAAAGAAAATGTATACTTACATTATCCAGAAGGAATTGAAACCCAAAACAATAAAATCTTAAAACTAAATAGTCCTTATATGGTTTAAAAAAATCTCCTCGATGTTGGAACGAAAAGTTAAACAGTCTGATGGAAGATGAAGGATTTATAAGGTCAAAGTCAGATTATTGTCTTTATTTTAAAAACAGTCGTGAACGCAAACTGTATTTGTTGCTATATGTAGATGACTTACTAATTATGGGTTCAAGTAAAAGTGAGATAGAAAAACTGAAAAGCACTCTAACTGAAAATTTTAAAATGAAAGATTTTGGAGAAGTCAAAAACTATTTAGGGATTAATATACAACAAGATGAAGACACAATCAAGATTAACCAAACAGCGTATCTAAAAGACGTGTTAAGAAAATTTGGAATGGAGGAATGTAAACCAGTAGCAACACCAATGGAACCAAATTTTAATTTGGAGAAGAAAGAAGCTCCAGAAAGTAAGGAATTGGAAACGAAGTGCCGTCAACTAGTTGGGTGCTTAATGTACGCCATGCTAGGAACGCGTCCAGACTTGTGCACATCAATTAGCATTCTGAGTCGATACCAAAGTTGTGCAAGCGAGAAGTTACTAACAGCTCTAAAACGTGTACTCCGTTACATTAAAGGAACGCTGAATTTGCAACTAGTGTTTAGAAAAAACAATAACCAGTCAGATTTATGTGGTTATGTGGATGCAGACTGGGGAGGTGATAAAAACGATGGTAAATCAACAACAGGCTATGTGTTTAAAGTTTTCGGTTCAAGTGTAGTATGGAAGTCAAAGAAACAATCCTGTGTTTCGTTATCCTCGACAGAATCGGAATATTACGCGTTAAGTGAAAGTGCAAGTGAAGCTTGTTGGTTGAGGCAATTACTTTTAGACATGGGTTTTCCGGATATTCGTGACTCACCGACCACTATCTATGAAGATAACCAGTCCGCTATTAAAATAACCAAAAGCCCTGAAAATAATAAAAGACTTAAACATATTAATATAAGATATCATTTTATTAGAGATAAGGTTTCTGAAAATGAAATAGATGTTAAATATGTTGAATCTGTAAATCAAGTTGCAGATATTTTCACTAAGCCGTTAGAGAAACAAAAAATTGAGAAATTTTGTAAAACTTTAGGATTAGAATAGAATGTACAGAGAATTTTCTTGAGTGGGGATGTTGAAGACCATAAAATTCTCTTATAAAAGTAACAGTTTGTTAAATAGAATATTATTCATATTTTATAAGGTAGGCTGTATAACAAAATAATTATATAATGTGTCAAGCGTTGTTTAAAAAGTAAGTTGTGTGTGTTAATTATAATGGTTATTTACGTTTTGTATTTGGCTATTTGTTATTAAATAAAATAAATTCTAACAAAAATTTCTTAGGGACTATTTCGCAGGTAGATTCTTTCGGCTTCAGTAAGTCTCATTTTTGCTATCTTATTTCTCAAATCGGTAAACAAGTAACACACACAGCACTACGTAATGTCAATAAATTATATTTGACATTTAACTACAAACAATTTGCAATTGTTTTTACCCCTTATTGCTAGACCCGTATCAACGCCTACTCGAATATTGGCACTTTTATTTAAATACATTTTGTTGAATATCTCAGTTATTTATCAACCGATTTTGAAAAAGTTTTGTTTATTGTATTTAGCACAAAAAAATGCTACTAAATGAGGATGTCTTTGCTATTTAAATTTTTAAAGTTGGGGTTGCTAGCGCTTAGGGATTGAGGGGTGGGGGGTTGAAAATTACATCTTTAAATGATGATTTAAAAATAAAAATCGACGTGTCCGAGCATTTTTCTGAATCACTGTTTATGTATGTATATGTATGTTTTTTTCAGAGGGGTTTTAAAATGCCAGCCACTCCATCAAAATAAGTTAAATTGCGCACTCCGAACATCGAAAATCGAAAGAGAAAATGTGGATTTCAACAACAACAGCAAGAATTCATGAAAACGTGCACCGAGGTTTTGCAGCAAAAGGAAACGGTCGATGAATTTCAGGCAATCGGTATTAACGTAGCCTCAAAACTGCAAAAAATGGTTCCCACTCAACTAGTTTTGGCAGAGGGACTTATTAATAAGATTTTAATGAAAGAAATTTTTTAAAGAATTAACGAGAGCAACAGATATTTCAGATGGCTTCGTTAGCTCAAATTGCTACTTATAGGACCAATCGTCAATTCTTTAACTTTAACCCCTTCCCCACTGACTTCCCCGGAATCACATGCGATGAAGTATTGTACAAACATAGGACAAAGTTTGGAAAATCAGCCTATTTAAAGATTTTTCTAGTTACGTTAAGTTCTATGTCTAAGTTACATTATACCTATATAATTATATAAATCATTGTTATGCACTGTTCACTGTTATGTTATACAATATGCTAAGATAAATATTTTTCTTGCCTTCGTATAATCTGTCTTTAATGTTTCTGGAATTATATATCCCAACGCCTGTGCAGGAATTCTCACCGAATATTTTAAATCTTCATACGATCTTGCTATGGCCAAAAAACGGAGGATAGCCATTAAGCGTTCTTTTGGACCAATTGCTTCTCTCATTGGAGTATTTTGTTTTGTGAGGGCCCCTCTTACTAAACTTAATAAAAGGTCATATGTCTTTACATCCATTCTCAAATAATTCTTAATCGTCCGGATCATTTTCTCTTAGCTCTTTTAATAGAGAAATATGACTTAATTGTCCTTTCTTAAGCAAATAACTTTTAACCCATTTAGAGCGTCGCTTTCTTACACTACTATTTTTTGCAATTATATGTATATTAATCATAGCACAACAGAAAGCCCGTTTTGTTTTATTTCCGAACATTTTTGTACTTCACTTACTTGCTAACACTTATAAACCGTATACTTGTAGTACAAAACTTTCGCCAGGTCGAAATTCCACAGTTCCGGTTAAATACGCGGAACAACTCGTTTTTTCCTCGTCATTTTTTTTTATAAATTATAGAATTTTAATTTAACATGATCTAAAAAAAATCCGGCAACAATCCTGCCTAAATGCCGGAGTAGTTATTGATTATAGAAAATTAAATAAAATTACAGTAGATGATTTTTCAACTTTCGATTTAGTTAGCGGCTTTCATCAGATTGAAACGGATCGGGAGGATATTCCAAAAACAGTTTTTAGTATTGAATCAGGTCATTATGAATTTACTAGAATGGCATTTGGTTTGAAAAATGCACCTGCCACATTCCAAAGAGTTATGTATAACATACTCAGAGGACTTCAAAATGAAAAGTGCTTAGTTTATCTTGATGATATAATTGTTTTCTCAGCCAGTTTAGAAGAGCATATTCAGTGATAAAATTCATATTTAATACACTAAAAAAAAAAACAAATTTAAAATTGCAACCAGACAAATTCGATTTTTTAAGAAAATAACTTGGCCCTTTATTAAAAATTTGGCTCATATTTCTAAACCTTTAGTAAATCTATTACGGAAAAATAGAACTTGGAATTTTAATCAAAATTGTATGAAAGCTATTATTAAATGGAAAGAAATCATAACTTCAGCACCTATATTACAATATCCGATTTTGACAAAACTTTTAATTTAACAACAGATGCGCCAAACGTACCATTAGGAGCTATATTATCACAAGGAGAAATAGGAAAAGATTTACCTATAGCATATGCATCTAGAACCCTAAATAAATCTGAGAACAATTACTCTACTATCCAAAAGGAATTAATAACTATCGTATGGGCATGTAAACATTTTCGACTTTATTTGTATAGACGAAATAGTTATTTTCGTATCAAGTGTCGAAAGTAGCAAATATCAAGCGAGTGTTTATAAATAGATATACGAGTGCGGAGCGTAGCGGAGCACGAGTAGAAATATTTATAAACACGAGCGGAGATATTTGCCTTTCGAACGAGTTACGAACACTATTTTTCCCACGACCAAAAATGTACATGTCAAAAAGTAACACTGACAGTTCAGGTAAAACGACCGTCATTTTTTGTTTTGAAGCGGCCGTAGCTTCCTATTATTGCGCAAACTGTGCGATATATCCCTATACGTGTCCATATCGCACGGGTTGTTCATTTGTTTTGCGAAAGTCAATCACACGGGTGATATTGTCAACTTTCGCGCCTAGTTTGTTGTGCGTTAGGAGCGACTTTCTTATATGGTCGTGGGAAAATTCATAATTTATACAGATCATAAACCATTAATATATCTATTTTCAGTGAAATATGGAAATTCTAGATTAATAGGGTAGCCCGGGGGCAAATGGACCCCGGGGTAAGACGAACATCTACGAGTTGCCGTTATTTTAGCTTAACAAAATGTAAATGCTTGTAGCAGGCAACCATACATACAAGAAATAACTGTGAATAAAGTGTCACTTTCGGTCAATCTTGGATAATCCATGAAAATCATATAAATGCAGCATCTTAATTGTACGGGTGCGCAGTATCTGTTACTTTATCGGTGAGTACTTTAAGCGAATAGTAAAATTTGGTCTTTAAATCGATAGCTATAGCATTTATTTGGAACGGAATTTTATTGAGGTTAGGTGCAACGAAATCTTTATACATTAGTTCATTGTCTGGAATTTGAAATTCAAGCTTACTAGTGTCATCTATTGAGTGGCACTAGAAAATTTTAATTTGTTGCCGATGGGGCAAACGGACACATAAACGATGGGGCAAACGGACTTACCAAAATTTTATTATTTTGTCGTCTCTTACAGGCAAACTATGGTGCGTAATCGGGAGCATACGTCTAATCGTTGCAAATGATATGACGAATCAATCTCTGCAGCTGTCAGGGCAGTAAGGATTGACAAAATGCCACTTCAACCAGCAGCTAGAACTTTCAATGTACCTAGAAATACACTTCGAAGAAGAGTAGTGGTGGAATATTTATTAAAATTAGATAAAATCGGATATGGTCTCACCTTTCGTGACCTACGTCACGTAGTATATCGCTATGCTTTCGTAAATGGTTCAAGACATATGTAAGTTTAACAATGACCAGAAGATGGCGGGGGCGTATTGGTGCAGACAATTTTTAAAGCGTCGCCAATGATTAAGCGTGCGAATTGCGGAAGGACTGTCCCATGCACGAGCAAGAGGATGAACTCGTGCTAATGCTAATATCTTCTATGACAACTTAGAGGCTCTCATGACCAAATATGACCTATTCAATAAACCCACCCACATATTTAACTGTGATGAGACTGTTTTGCAGCTAATATACGAACCCATAAAAATTATCTCCCAGCGGGGAAAACGTGGCGTTTTCTGTCAAACTAATGCAGAGAAAAGAAAGACAGTGTCTGTCATGGCCTGTTGTTCTGCTGCTGGTCATTACTTACCGCCGTTTGTGATTATGAAAGGGAAACGAGTAAATCCAGATTTTCAAACCGGAATGCCAAGTGGAACCAAACGAGTTCTATCAGATAATGGGTACATGCAATCAGAATATTTTCATACATTTCTAACCCACTTTATTAACCAAAAACCACCAGTCCCAACAATTTTAATATTAGATGATCATGGTTCACACTCTTCCGATCCTGATACATTAGAAATGGCTAAAGAAAATAATGTTTATCTACTTTGTCTGCCCCCACACAGCTCCCAAAAGCTTCAGCCGCTGGATCCCCTTTGATCGCCGCCACCTTTCTGATGACGCACTTTTATCGTCCACTGTTCATAATGTGAGTCACACAAACTCACTATTACGATCTACTTCGTCTACAGCAACAGGACCTATTATAAATAAAGTCGCTGAGGAGATAGAGAACGTGCAAATGGTTATACAGTCTTTGAGCCTCTACGCCCATCGCCGAGTTCATCAGGGACTGGGAAAATTGGGTCCAGTGTCTCTCCTGTCGTAAATGCCTAGCTAGCACATTGACGTCATATTCACGTGAATTTTCTGTCATAACTCGTCGAGGGCGTCATAGACCTATTTATGACGTAACATTTACGTCATTTTTATAACCAATTTGTGACGTTATAATAATGACGTACCCATGACGTCAGATGACGTCAAATTTTTAGCAGTAATTTTTTTTGTCCTATTAGAATTTAAGTGAACTCAGTAAACATTGTGTTAATATAAAATCATGCTATTAATGATTTCTAACATTTTCGCGAGTGTTAAGTTTTTTTATAGTTGTGCATTAGTCGGTGACGTTTCGATAACGCTAAACTGTCACAAACAAAATCAGTTTCTTACACCTAACTAGTCTGGAACAGGACACACAGGTTAACAAACCTATTAGATTTGTTTGATTTTAGTTCGGAGTAGAAAAGTGCTTTTGTTTGTGACAGTTTAGCGTTGTCGAAACGTCATAGATTTGGTATCTGCTGTAAAAAGTGTAGTTGTGCTACTCCGAGTAACAACTTATCTGGGCATTACAGACAAACACAGAATACCAAGAAGAAAGTAATTAAATTAAACAAAATTAAAGCTACAAATTGAAATGTCTGCATAAAAATTCTCAGTGATGCTGCATCAATTAATATTTCCATCTATTATTTAAAGATGATTATGAAAAAGCCCACAAAAAACTAAAAAAATCCGAGGACACTTCCAATTTAGAGACTAATGGCCTTGAGAAGTCAATCCTTTTAACTCGAAAGAGTTTAAGAAGAGCCATTAATTATTTCAGTGATGAGCTGGATTCAGACTTGTTAGAAATTAGCGAAAGAAAGAAACAGAAAAAACATCTTCCTATACCACCATGTTTTGATTCTTCCTGCAGGTTAAGGAGCTTTTTGAAAGTAATAGTAATAAAGGTAATAACTCAGGCGCTTTTTTGTAAATCGCAATTTCTGCTTAAACATGTTTCATACACCTATTTTTTGCTAGAAATCACGTTTAGAGTATTAATTTAATTTGAATTAATAATTATAATATACCTATAATATACATTATTTCTGTTGTTATTATTAAATTAATAATTCCGCTGACCTCCATTCATAGAGGAAACCACAACCTTGGACCCTCTCAAGTCCACGACGATGGTGATAACCAACTAGCCAGATCATCTCGAGCAAGTAGTTTTTCATCTTTTGGAGGTGATAACCAAGTAGCCAGATCATCTCGAGCAAGTAGTTTTTCATCTTTTGGAGGTGATAACCAAGTAGCCACATCATCTCCAGCAAGTAAAGCATGTCCGGGAAGTCGGGAGACATACCTCTTTGTAAGAAATGTGAATAACTAACTGGAGTTACTTATAATTTAGTAGGTGGTTTTGATAGGCATTTTTATCTAGTAACCATGGGTAAAAACAAATTTAATATATTTTGTCAAACTGAAAAATGCCGCGTAAAGAAAACGAGTGTTTTGCAAAGTGCGTTATTCAATATTTTGAAAATCATTGCAATGGTGATGTTAAAACTGCATCGATGATTAAACCTATATAGCCTTAAACCCTTCTGAGCAATGTGGACGTACGTTTCTACATGCAGCAAACCATAAACAACTGGCATACGTAGTACATAAATTTAAAAAAGTATCCAAATTTCCGTATAATACTTGATTTGGCAGGCTGTTGATGGAAATGGTCAATTTCAAACCCTGCACTTCTACTAGAACTCTCACAGGAAAAATTTATATTGACGAATGTATAAAGAAGAGATTGATTCCTTTTATCCTTAAACATCACAATCACGGCGAAATTTTATTCTGACCGGATTTGGGCAACCTGCCATTATTCAAAAATTGTTACCGACTGCTTGACCAGGGAAGGCATTGAATTTGTACCTAAAACAGAAAACTCACGCAATTTTCCTCAGGCAAGAGGAATTAAAAATTTTTTGGCATTGTGTAAACAAAGGTATTCAAAGCGATCCAAGACACCCAAAAATCTTAGATCTTTTAACCTTGTTTGGAAGAAAATAGCCTAGGAGATTTCTAGGGAATCGGGAAAAGCTGTCATGGACCATGCATATAAAGTTATTCGTGAAATTGGATACAAAGGAGTTCAGGGGGCCATGTGTGACATAACTGTCAAGAGGAAATGTTAGACTATTTAAAATGTTAGTTTAAGAGTTTTATGTTCTAATACAATAAAATACAGTTTGAATTCATTTTGTCTCTCTACTTCCCGGACATGCTTTAGTTCTTCATCTTTTAGAGGTTCCGCATCTGACGATCAAGGTCTGTTTATTTCACTGAATAAGTTTTGTAAATTCATACTTATAATATGTTTCGAGCTTATTTGAAATGTATAAAGTCTCATTCTGGTTTTGATTCATATGAGAAATGCGTGCAACGCGGTGAATATGAAACTGACAGAGTAATTCTTCCTACACTTAATGCCCCAACGAGAACTGATGAATCGTTTCGATTGCAACAAGATCAAAGACATCATTTAGGTACTACGCCGCTATTAAAGTTGAACATTGGATGGTTTCAAAATTTTCCATTGATTATAATATATGCACTGCATTCTATTATGTGTTACTAAAAGACTTCTTTCTTGGTGGCTTCAATTATAGAGTTAAACTGTCTCGTGCTCAAACTGCCAACGCTTCTTTTTTATTTGGCACCTGTAATATTAAAATATGTTGTAGATATAGCTGTTTACGAACATTCTCTTCTTTTTCATTGTGCTATAACTATTTTGTGCTGCCGAGGACATATTTCTCGACATTCTACTAGAACAGCATCACTTTTTCTGAACACATTTATTGAACATAGCGGAGATCTTTATGGTCGTCATTTTATAGTTGATAACGTACATTCGTTGTCACATTTACCTAATGATGTCTAAATGTTTCGACCACTTGATAATTTTTCTTCGTTTCCATTCGAGAATTATCTTGGTCATATCAAATGATTATTAAGATCAACCAGTAAGCCGTTAGCTCAGATCTGTCGTAGAATTTCTGAACGAGAATGTATTGACTACTTTAAAGATGAGGAAATTACATATGATATCGTTCATAATTCGGGACCGATATTGAAAGATCACAAGAACGTCACCCAGTTTAAACGAATTCGATTTAAAAATTTCGTGTTAACATCGCACACTTACTCTGAGTCTAACTGTTACTGTTTCATAAATTCTATCGTGGTGTAAAATGAAAATATTATCGTATCTTCGCAAGGACATATCCAAATACTTATCAGCCATTATACGATTATTCAATCGGATCTGACCAACTGAATATTTTTGGAGTGCGAAATTTACGAAATTCTTACCGATTTTGGTCGATAAAATGTGCAAAATTTAAATGATTATTGTTTAAATTTTAAAAATAAGTTAATTTCGTTTCCATTATTACATACTGTCGTAATGTAAATTGCCTTTTTCGATTGGTTGATCATAGCTGAATTGTAATTTATATTATATTGTTTATTATTGTTCTTTAGTTATCAAGGCAAGTATTCTCTGTTTTTGAATGTTTGTGGAATGTTGATATGCAATATGTTAATTTGCAATAAATACTGTAAGCAGGGATTATTATTAAAATAAATTTGTTCTGTGCAACATTTTATTTTATTGAACTGAACTACCCTTTCACATACACGTCATAATTACGTCCTATTTAGAGTTCCGGTAGGACTATAGACGTCGTAACATGACATCTAAATACGTAACTAAATGACGTCCCTGGGTTGTGACATATTCACGTGATTTTTACGTCTGATTGACGTCAAAAAATTGTTCAAATTGCCATCCTCCCTGCCGAAATCTTGACGTGAATATGACGTCAGTATGTTAGCTGGGCCGTATCACGTAAAATGCCATTATAATGGAGAGGCCCCATATTTTGTTTGTAACATATGCAAGAGTAATGAAAGTGATTAAATGTCCATTTTCCCCAGCATAGGGCCAAACGGACAATTGAAGAGTGGAAGTTGCAAAGGGGGTAAGTGCAAAATTTTACAAATTCGAGTTATTGCGGTAGAAAGGTGCTATGTGCCATGCTGCATGCGTTGACTAAGGTGGTAGGTGCCATGATTGAAACAGAACTTTATAGAGTGTTAGTAAGATGGCCTCGTTGATATTCACCAGACCTATTGCTGTACAAAGATGTTAAGTGCCATTTTACTATATTGCTAATATTATCATGGTGTTGGTGTAGTTTTCTAAAAATGAGTGAAATTCTATTAAATAAACGCAGAAGTAAGGGCAGTGGAAAGTTTGGGACTGAAGAAACGCGTAAGAAGGAGGTCGGAAAAGCATATAAAACTAGAAAATACAAAGACAAAAGAGAAAAACTGAAAGCAAAGCAATAGGTTTGTAAACATAACCTAAAATTTATTATGAAAGCTACTTTGTACATTTTAATATTATTATTAATTATCTATCTGTAAAATTTTGGTTTTAGGTTACGTGTAAATGTAAATTTAGTTGCAAGCGCCGTAGCTACACAAGGCGCATAGCTTTTTCAACAATTTTATGCTGAAAATGGGACTCATCCAGTTATCGAAAATTAAACGGCGCCTGCATGGTAATTATGCAGTTTCGGAGGAAAGTAAACGCCAAACAACAGTGTAGCATCTCTTTCGAATGAGGAAGGTGATTTTCTTCAGGTGTGTAAGAAAACCTTCATGGATACCTTCGATGTTACGAGAAAAAGACTGGATGTTCTTGGCAACAAAAAGAAACTGGGCAAAACTTGTTTTTCTGATAGAAGAACCCGGCATACTACATCAAAATTTTCAGAAAGTGATCATCAGCTTGTGAAAGATCACATTAACTCTATTCCACGGGATGTTGGCCACTATACAAGGACAAAGTCAAATAAGGAATACTTAAGTCTGAATTTTAATGTAAACAGACTTTTCAAAGCATTTCAAAAGAAACACCCATTTTCTATAGTGACATATAAATTCTATAAAGCTATTTTTACTAAGTCCTTTCCAAACCTTACTTTTCGTCGGCCTATTTGTACGCCAAATGTAGGGAGAGCGGGGTGGGGATATTCTCCTTTGCCCAAAGGATCCCCGCCATTTTGTACAACTGACTCAATTTGGTGAAGATTTCCAATGATAACCTCGTTATGGAGGTCGTGGTAGGGGCCACCGGGCTGAAACGCAAAATTCGCCGTATGGCCGGAGAACGACTCTCAATAACCAGCATTTCCAATCAAGCCAACAGAGAACTCCAAGCGTCCTATTCCGAAAACGAGTTGCATCAGGGCAACCATTCCTCCGCATCCAGCTCCTGGATAGACTACCCCCCGTCCTTTTGGACCGGTAGGGATTACGTAAAAGCTATTCAGCTACGGGGCAACTTACTACATACCAGTGGCGGCTCGTGACTATATCAGCAGGTGGTGCCAAAAAAATAAGATTGTACCATTAATTCAAAAAGTCAAAGGCACACGAAAAAAAAATCGACTAAATATGATGGAAAAAGCAGAATGCTAAAAAAATGAAACTTACCATAGAAACCTCGATAGAAACTAACTGCAATATTGCTGCTAAACTAAAGTATTTAAATTCACTACAGTTTAATCTGAACGATAAATAAAATCCATTCTGCGTTCTTTCTTGCTTGCAAACATGTCAATTACTCGCTTATTAAAATTTTCAATATTATTAAGGAACAATTTTTCGGTTGATAGCATTCCCAGGGCACTTAATCTCTCTTCTTTCATAGAGTTTCTTAGGAAAGTCTTAATTCGTTTTAACATTAAAAAACATCGTTCGGCTTCTGATGTAGTCATAGGAGTAGTAACTAAAATTTCCAGCAGTTTTAATGTTTCTTGAAAATATATACTTCGTTTTTTATAAGAATTTTGTAACTAGAAAACTGATTTACTGTAACGATCTGTCAAAAATTTAGTTACAAAATTTGACGCCTAATTCAGATATAGTGATTTCAAATAATAATGGTAATGTCAATGTTTGTGATTTGTGATACGTTTATCGTTCCTTTTTATGTTTCAAATAATTAAGAAGACTGATTTGCAGTGTAGAACGGCCAATTTAGTAGTTTAATTTATAAAATCGATTTATTTATAAATAAACACATTTTTATAACAATAAATGTTCATTTGTATGATTTCTATGTGCTAAAAAAATAAATTTCTTCCAAAGAATACGTGGAAAACGGTTTTTTCAATAAATTTCTAATTTCATTCATGATGCACTCCTGTTAACAGAAACTGAAAGAAACTCGTCCAAACAAACTGATCTGGCTCGACTAAACTCAACGAAAGCGCCGGATCCCGGCTGGCACCGTTTCTTACCTAAATGTGCGGGCGTTTCGGTAACCCACCGACCCTCTCGCTCCCCGCAACGGCCGACAAGTTGCGGAAAACCGTGCACACTGAAATCTGGCACGGATGGAGTTGAAATAAATTCTGATGATGAGCGGGCATATATTTTTACGTTTATTACAGTCTGTATTTGTGAAATTTGAGTTATTTATCGACTGGTTGAGGGCTATAGTGGGAAAAAGCCAATATAGTGGTTTCAATTAAAAGATTTCTGATTGTGAAAAATTGAAAAATATATTTTTTAATTTTTTACGATCGATTTTTCGATTTTTATGGTAGTGCCATGGCACCTTGGCACTTCATAGCGAGCCGCCACTGCTACATACTATGGGATTCCTTCTAATCCGCCCCACGCCCGAAGATGACGAAACGGATGCGCTTGCGTCGTGTCTCTTTCGCACATGCTCCAAGGCTGTCCGTGTACACACGCATCCCGAGTACGAAGACACGATCGCATCGTGCAGTTGCTTACTAGATTTGGTAAGGCCCACGGGTGGGACGCTATAGTGGAACAGCGCATCCGGCAGAGAGACAGGCAACTTAGGATGCCTGACCTGGCATTTCTCAAAGGCGATCAATTGCTTCTATCCGACGTCGCCATACACTGGGAGGGCCCAAACACCCTAGACACCGCGTTTGTGGCTAATCGCAACTACTAATCTACCCCCCAGTTTTTGGATGCCCTCAACTCTAAGTTTCCAAATCACGCGGTCAATGTAGTGCCGTTTGTGTTAGGTGCGCGCGGTATCATGCCTCGTGTGAGTGTTGAGCTAGTGAATAAGCTCCAGTTGTCAAATAGTGAACTGAAAACGGTGCTGTGCGACAATATTAAGTGGGGGACCTTTATCCATAACGAGTTCAATAGGTCTATACGGCGGCGCCGATAATCGGCACAGTGCTCGCGAATATTCGCCCTCAGTCACCCCAGGTACACCGTGCAGTTCCAATACGTCCGAGTCTCTTCGTTTCCTGGTTCAGCGTTTCCCCTCGCTGCGGCAGGTTACAGGAGGCTGCTTCGATCATCTTTTGATGAATATGCCCAGATTGCTTGGCCTCGGCCGCAATCTCTGAGCTCAGCACAAAAAGTGCGCTTTCTACTCCTAGTGACGTAATATACTATTATTTTAAACAAGTGGGCCATGACAAGTAAAATTTGAACATGGATTCTTAATGAGCTCTCGAACCTGCACCTTTTTGCTAATTTAACCATCTCTCTATCTCTTCAAATACAAGAGTTGCCCATGTTGTCCCTACGAAATTCGGGCACCCGGTATACTGTTCTGCTTTATATTTAATTTTAACGGTTAAGGGTTTGTTTCCTTCTTTTATGATCAACGTGTCCTTCTAGTTTTGTACTGTCAGATAAGTAGCATAGCATAACCTTCGAGTTTCTATTATAAGTGGCTAATATTGTATTTATTATGTAGGGACGGCCCCTTAAGCCGAAATGTTGATCAATTATAATAAACCAATTGCTAAATCAGAGCCAAGCTTGCAACAAGCACCACCGCAAAGGTTCAGCTGGAGCTTCATCACCGAAAAGCGGAGAGAGCCAGGGAGCTGTTGAAACAAGACACCATTGACTCCCAACGACCAATTAACAACGTTTGCAGTTTGTCCATGCATCTAGAGCAAGTCATGTTCGTATCAACATTAGTTCATTCTGACATGTTCAATTTATCGCAACTTTCTTGTTACAATTTGGGCGTTCACATCGGCGATACAAATAATGCCTTCATGTGTACAACATGGCATGAAGGCTTCTCGGGAAGAGGTTCGAACGAAATAGCTTCTTGCCTGCTCCATCTACTAAATAACGGTATCACTCACAAGAAAAACTTGGTGATACAGCGCGACAACTGTGGCGGCCAAAATAAAAACAAGTTCATTTTGTTTGTCTTAGTATCCCTGGTAGCAAACGGATTGTTTGATTCAATAGAGCAGAGATTTTTGGTTAGCGGGAACAGCTTTATGCCTTGCGACCGTGATTTTGCTTTAATCGAGAAAAAACATGTTGCCGCGCACCCAGCGGTACGTTGTCGCGCACTCGTTGCCGCTCCAAAACTAGATGTAATTTCATGAAGAAATGTTCATATGAATATAGGTTCTATCTTTATTTGTTAAGAAGTTATAAGGCTTTATAAATTTTTAAGTTGTTAAAACGTAGAAGCCATGGTTTAGTATAACAAAATTTTATAATAAATAATCACCTGTCAAAAATAGTTTATGTCTAAACTTTCTGTCACGGTTTGCTAAAAGTTGTACTTAGCAATGAATGATCCATTTTCTAACGAAGAATATGCAGACATTGTTTTTATCTATGGATTTTGTAATGGAAACGCTCGTAATGCAGCGAGAGAATATCGAAACAGATTTCCTAATAGACGTCAACCGGCACATTCCATATTCAATACATCCTTTAGAAGACTTCACATGATTGGTACGGCGTTCCTTCTAGGTCAGGCATGGCGAACCTACGGCACGCGTGCCAAAGGTGGCACGTACGAAAAATTTACTGGCACGCGAACGATTTACAGTATTAAAACGTTATACGTTTATAAAAAAAATCCATTCTGTCTCGCGCTAGTCGACACATTGTAAATGATTCATGCTTAGAATTCTCATCTTTAATTGCACCTGCGCTTATATGCATTTCTGGGTTTCGCGCTGTACGTCTATCAGTAGTTAGACCGAATCAAGAGTACAGACAAGTGTGTCATTTCATCATCGCTCGAGTTTTTGCCGAGTCTATAAATTATAAAGGTAATTTAATCTCTTGAAATTACAATTAATACATTTGATTTTATTTTGGAATTTAATTCGTTACAGTTCTGCTTAACACGGCTAATACAAATAAAAAATAAAAATTAGCAGAATCAAGTAGCAGAGAATTTCAAAGCTGGTGGACTGGAGAATATGGCATGATTAAAAAAGGCGATAAAGCAGTGTTGTATTTTATATTCCGGGACAGTTGTATTGAAAACATCGTCGGTAAAACGGCATTATGAAACAAATCATAAATCGCTCCTTCAGAAAAGCAAGGACGAACAAAAAGAATTTATTGCTCAAACAATTAAAAATAGAACATCTCTAGTGAAATTTATCGCTCCAGTTCTCTTTGAAGGTTTTGAAAATAAACAAAAAAATATTAGGAGAATAAAAGATATGCCTTTGTCTAGAAACACGGTGAAAGATAGAATCTTGCAAATGGCCCAAAATATAACTCACCAGCAAAAACTAGATATAAAATCTTCTGATTTAATTTCTCTGTCTTGATGAGAGTACTGACATAACAGGATCAGCTCGCTTAGCAATTTTTATTCGATTTTGTATTCGGAACAATATCAAAGACGAATTAATCAGTTGAGCATCATTAGCAACAAGATCAAAAGGAATAGATATTTGCAATGCCGTTGCCAATGCACTTGCTGAAAGGGAAATAGATCTTTCTAAAATTGTATCTGTAACTACTGATGGCGCACGTAGCATGACTGGAGAGGAAAATGCTTTTGTCAATCTATTAAATAAAAATTATTTGCCACCGACGTGGATGACTATCATGCAAAAATTATTCAGTGTGAAAAACCAAAAATTAGGAGAAAATTCTCTTCGGAGGGAAAAGCAATATTCTGTGACATTGTGTACTGTATTACTGCAAAAAAAACACCTAAACACGTAGTTCTTGCCGAATCTGTTCACCACCTGAGTAGATCAAAACATTTGATTACAATATTAAATAAATTGGGGCATAGTATCAGCTATAAAGCATTAAAGGATCTTGACACAGAGATACCAAGAGCTATTTTGTGTAAGGATGAAAATAAAAAAAGCTTGTGCGAGACCCATCACTGTTTTTACATGGAGCTATAGCTCACAATGATTTTATTGAAGAAACTAAGTGGAAACAATTCTACACATGTGGCAGCTAGGGTTGTAGATATATCAACAAACTTCTGCGTCCCGACACAGATGTTTTTGTATTAGGCATTTATTTGTGGCATAAACTTGTAAAGATTGGTTGCCGAGGATTGTGGTTTGAGGAGTCGCCAAAAAAAACCCGTGTTTTAGGATACCATTTGGCCACAGAATCTCTTGGCGAAAATATATATATGCAATGTCCTACCAGCATTGCATTCTTTAACAGGCTGCGATACCACTAGTCGCATAGGAACTAAAAAGCAATGTTTAAGCGCTGCGTCACTGGATTTTCTTCAGGATGCACTTCTAGCTTTGGGTATGGGTTTTTGAGTAAGCACCAATTTCAAGACCTGGAAAAAGTTTGCACCTACCGAATTTCTAAACAGAAAACAACAGCGAATGTACTTCGACATAAATTGATTTGCCAAAACATACGCTTTACTTTCAATTTGTCAAGAGTGATATGCACCTCCGATGCATTTTACTTGCACTATTTAAGGGCTTCAACACAAGTTTATCTATGGAAATGCTCTTCTGAACCAATATTTGAGCCCATTGATTTTCTTCAATATGGCTATGAGTTACGAGAAGGTCACTTTTATCCGAAACAAATCACAAAGATATCTCTACCAGATTCCTTAATTAAGCCATGCAAATATAAATCCAATTGTCGCACAATGTCATGTAGTTGCAAAAAATCGACATTGAGCTGTATTTCTTTGTGCAAATGTATAAACAATACCTAATTGTAATTTTTTTAAACAAAATTAAACACTTGCTTATGTTTAAGTATATTAAAAATAACATTTTGTTTTGTATTATATTAAATATAAATGCTTTTAAGTACCATTATTAAAATCAGTGGTCTATTGAAGAATTCGAAATAATATAATGGGCGTTAATTATTGGACCATAATACTTACTGGCCCAAAGGCGTCCATGGCCTATAGTGCTTCTATATATAATACTTGCTGGCAATATCGATAATATGGAAGTCTGGGACCACGTGAACGTACAGGTCTCCAAATATAAGTTTGCCGACACTCCGTAGATCTTTAAGAAAGTGGTGGGGACTTAGCATTTTGTACACTGGACGTGGAACGTTTTGAATAAACTTTTGAGATTTGTGTTTATAATATTTAATACGTTTCGCATTTATAAGAAAGTGAGTATGTACTGAGCCAACTTAGTTAATTTGTAACTGTTTTAAAGTCCTGCATTAATTCGTTCTAACTAAAGCATAAGAAGAGCCTCGTCATTCATTACTGCGGTTATGAAGTGTACTTGAAAACACGTTGTGCGCCTGAGAAGAATTGGATAGGAGTCAATTGAAACAATAATTACCACCTGAAGATAAATTACGTTTAGAAATTGCCAAATCAAATTCTTATGATACAAAAAGATTGCTTCCATCCTAGATCATTATTTACATTTTTCCAAACATAAAATAGTAATTTGTATAACAAGTGTTGAAAGTACAGTTTTGCAGAACGAAAATGAAGGTTGCAGCCTGAGACGAAGTCGAAGGCTGCATTCATTTGAGTTTTGCAAAACACTTTCAACAAGTGTTATTACACACTATTTTTTCTACTCCTACAGAAGAAAGACATTTAATTCACTATTTAATATTTTAAAACAAATTTTATAATTTTTGTGGAATATTAAGTATGCTCATGAAAACTATGGTCACTATGGAAATAAGTCCGTTGCTATGAAAATAAACATATCACAAATATAAACAAACCATACAGTTAACCGGCGCCATTTTGAAAGTGTGTTGCAAAGTACTTTGCAACACACTTTTGGATTTTGTCGCACAGTTTCGACAAACAATTGCTTTCAGCATTAAAAATCATGTGGAAAGATCAACTTTCAATAGTAGGAGTAGAAAATAGTAATTTGTAATACAAGTGTTGAAAGCTTGCGTTTGCCACACGAATGTGAAGTGAGGGTGGCAAATACAAGCTTTTAACACATGTATTACACACTATTTTTTCTACAACCACATTTCCATAAAAAAATTTAAATATTTCTGCTAAATCAAATCTGACATTCATCAAATGTCATTATGACATTTTGATTTCGGTGCGGCAAAATTATACTTTACCGCACCGAAAATCATGCATGTGCGTGCGGAAAGTAAATTTTCCGCACGCTAATTTCACTTGTTCGGCAAACACTCATTTTCAATACTCGTATCTATGGAGACGAAGTCTGAAAATCCCACTTTCCATGGTGGGAGTAGAAAAATATATTTTTACTAGTAAGTAAGTAAGTAGTAGAAAATTCAATACAGGAAAACAAGATGATATAATGAACAAATTAAATATTAGGTTTCCATTACAAAATATTATTCTTGACGAAAAAGATGGAATAAGATATTTATTATTGAATGTAATGAATTCAAAAGATATAGATGCACTAATACAAATAATTTATAATTATAAAGAAAAATGTATGAATTCCCATTATTATTTCCAGGAAGCACCTGAATGTACATTATTATCAAATATATTAGATACAATATTTAATGAATATCCACACTGTACTATGTGTCAGAATACAATAAAATATTTATCTGACGAAAATAAAATTTTAGATATGAAAAAATCCTACAACTGTCATAACATCACTTTTGTCCAATAACAACGCTTGGATAAGCATTTCAACAGCCAATCATTCATTTTTATCATGATAAAAAATATCATTACGTCCTTCTCGCACATCGAAAAAAACGACGCGTCTCTGTCTGCTCTGTTGCTACAGAAACCTAAACTTCAAAAATATTATTTGACATTAATTGCTAAAATAAATGTCAGAAAAAATGTCTTTAATAAAAATTTGTTTGTTGTTTCAGGATTTTTTCCAATTAAAAAACACTACCTTTTATTTTTATGGATAAAATTTCATTCTTGTATCACTCAAACGAAGTTGCCATAAGAAAATGGACTCGACTAGGCCTACATAAAAAAAACCTTGCCCTTCGGGCGCGGGTTTTTAATTACTGTATGCCTAGTCTCGTCCATTTTCCATGGCAACTTCGTTTTCGTACAAAATGAAATTTTATCGATAAAAATAAAAGGTCTCGGGCTTTTACTGTTGATAGAAAATTATCATGAAACTAAAACACATTATCATAAAGGCATAAGGGCCGGTTTATCAGTCAGTGGTTAAGACTGTTTGTTAGTTACCCAGAGGTTATTATTTATCTTGTGGTTGAAGTTCTGGTTAGCAGAAATGGGTTGATCATCACATTTTTATCTGTTGGGTAGCAAACTACTAGTTATGGGAGTGTTGGTAATATTTTCAACTAAAAACTGCTATCTTCATGTTGTTGCTTTTGTGTTCCTTGACCTACAAAAATCTTGAAATTTGATCTGCGCGTGTTTGATACAGATTGCTATTTATAAATCGGTATTTAAACTTTAAAATAAGCGACAGAATGAGCGAGGACAAAAAGAGAAGGACAGGGCAGTTAATTTTACAGCAAACGAGGGCGTTCTCTTGGAAAATTTACCAATACAACATACCGGTATTATCGAATCCAAGAAAACGGATGCAACCACTTGGAAACAGAAGGAAAGAGAGTGGGAAAAAGTTGTAGAAGAATTTAATAGCCATTCGCCCCACTGTCCACGCTCCTTAAAGTCCTTGCAAACAAAATATCAGTCAATGAAAAGGGAAATAAAAAAATATATGCTACCCATAACAGCAACTTTATAAAACTGGTGGAGGCGAAGCTCCGAAAACCGAGTTTACACCTATCGAAGGGAAGTTGCTGGTAATTTTGTCTGTGGCAGTTGAAGACTTTTCTTCAAGATAGGACTCTCATCAAATTTGTAAGTACATACGTAACACTTACGGTAGATGTTTTTTCTATAAATTACGTTTTAGCAACACCAAGCGAAACAACACAGTGTTTATCGGATATTGAAAACATGGAAGTTGTTTTTTCTGACACTACCACCGAGGTTAAATTAGGGGATCCTGTTAATCCGGTAAGATGTTTGCTGTTTGTTTTTGTTTGTATGTTTGCAGATGCCTGACCCAATCCCCGATGACGTTAAACAAGCACCAGAAATTGTATCGCAGACGCTATTTGCAGAGTGTGGCCCTAGTAATTGGGCAAAATGGAACGCAAGCCAATTAAGAAAACCATTGCTGGCCAAATTACGAAGTACTTATTTGTATTGATTGAATTGTATAACTTTACTTTAGCAACTATTTGTTTTAGCACCTAGCAAGAAACGTAAATTAACCGAAACTAAAAATGATGCAATAGAAAAAGTTTCAAAACTGCCTGCATCAAAACTCGAGCTAATCGCGTTACAAAAGAAGTCTATTGAAGTCGATATTGAAACTAAACACAAGAAAGCGGCTATCGAATTGGAAATATTAAATATGGACCTACAAATCAAAAAAATTGGAACATCAAATTAAAATAAACCAACTTAAAAATGTAAATAATAGTAATGTGACAATTAGGCAACAACCAAATCCTCTAATAATTGAATTTCCTAACAAGGCCATACATGCACTAGCGTTTGCGGAATTAGAGAATTTCGCTAGGTAATAAAATGTTGTTGCCTCATTTTATATACAGTGCGTCTAAAAAGTCTATTTTCTGACTTTCGTATGAAACTCAAGTATAAATTTTTTTGCATAAGCAAAGAAAATAAAAAGGTCTTACAAAAGTACCAAAAATTTCACCAAAACATAGCTTGGTTAAAATATGAATTGACATGTTTTTTGATTTTTTTCAAAGATTTGTATCTGTGATTTTATGGAGGGATCGGGGACTTTTTGGGTGCACTGAATATGTAGTTGTTATTTACACAAGTAAAGAAATAATAATTGTAATAATTAATTTATCTGTAAAATATAATAATTTCTTAAAGCCGATATAGATGGTTGGTGTCTTATTTTATTTACATTTTATGTAGATTATCAAATTAAAAATAATGGATTCTAAACATTAAGCAAGTCTAGCAAAATAATTATGAACAAGTTCGTTTCTTGCAGCAACATTTTCATTTTGATCGAGCTACTCTACCGGTACTGCTTCCTCGATTATTGCACTTACATCTTCAACTGCTAAAACTTCTTCATTTTGCGCTATCACTATATTGTGGAGTATAGCAGTCGCTACAATTATATCCTGTACAGTTTCTAACTGGAGCCGTAACCCCAAAGCTAAAACAGAAAAACGACGTTTCCACACTCCAAATGCCCTTTCAATTACATTTCTTGCATACTTGCGCTTCATTGAATGTAACTTCCGCGGGTGTTGTTGGATTTACTAGGGGCGTTATTAAATACTGCGAAACAGCATAACCACTATCACCCAAAATTAATGCATCCTCAAAAATTCCTTCATTAAACCTTGCCTTCAAAAAACTATTGTTAAAACTCATGCTGTTATGTGTAGCTCCAGGCCATCGTGCCATTATATCTGCAAATTTTAAATTGCTGAAGCAAGCTGCTTGAACATTTAAAGAGCAATATCCTATTCTATTTCGGAATTGTTCAGCTTAGTCAACTCCAGGTGATCGAATCCTTACGTGAGTGCAGTCCAGTGCGAGTAACACTCGAGGAAATGCAGCAATCCTATAGAATTCTTGTTGAATTGCCGTTGACTCGTTGTTATTTTCACGAAATCTTAAATATGTTTGTCGCAAAGTACATATTGCCGTTGTCACTCGTTTAATTATGTGACACACCGATGATTTATGGACTCCAGAAAAATCTCCTACTGCAATAAGCATGTTGCCACTAGCATAGAAACGCAAACATGTTAATAGTTGCTGAAGGGGGTTCATAGCTGCATTTCTATAAAGAAATTATGTTACTTAAGGCGGATTTATGCTTCATTTACATTTAATTTAATTTTCGTTTAAAAGATAAATGTAAGTAACCACGGCGGTGTGAACTAGAGACCGCCGTGATGTAACCCAATATAGCCATGCATACACCATTCTCATTTACGTTTTCATTTATCTCTCATTCTCATTTAATTTATAAGATGACCAACTTGTATCTTTTAAATGAAAATTATAAATGGCGCATGCGTGTTTGGGTTGTATTATCTTTCAAATGTCTGAAATCAACGATTCAGTTCTAATTGAGTTAATTAGAAAAAAATCATTTATATATCGTCGCTTGAGAATCATTGTATTCTATGTCCATATTTGATCGAAATTGATTTAACTATACCATGTTATTCAATGTCCAATTTAGGGCCGCCTTTACGAACCTAGTATAAAAGAGGTATAACATTATCCTTGGTATAACTAAGAAAGACAAATTTTACAATTTAGGTATAAAGCAAGTATATGTATAATGTATAATAAGCATGGGGTTAAACCTCGGTATTTCTTATTTTCCCGTGAAGCGACGGAATAGGTGCAGTATAGATCGCGTGCATGTGACGTCACGGAACGATCATATGACCGCTTGCGGGGCACACAGAGAGGTTAGGTAGCACATTTAGTACACTTCCTTTGGAAAAGTGACGGTGTTTTGATATTTTAAACCCTAAAAATTAGTTTTGTTTAATCATGTGCGACAAAAGTGATTATTTTAACACTCTATCCCCAGATGTTAAAGTTAGATATTTAGAAAAACTTAAATTAATCAATAATGTGGATCCGTATCTGTTGAACATTTCCATGTGCTCAGGATAAGTTACTTTGACATAGTTAATTATTTAGTGTTTAAGAAAAGTGCATATTCGCAACAAGACTTTAAAGCTTATAAAAGCCTAGAGGCGTACAATTTATTTAAATGTAAATGGGTGAAAACGTTATGTGTGAAGCCCATTTCGAAGTCTGGAAATATTTTGATTCTTTCCCAGGTAAGTAGGTACTTTGAATATTGAAATGTACTCTACATGGCTATTTTTAGTAGTTATATTTTGTTAAACTAATACTTACTAAAAGTAATAACAGATAAGTGTGCTTGGTTGACATAAGGCGGTAAATGCCTGCTTTGTAATTAAAAACTACCAAGTTCGAATCCCCACTGTAGCCAGATTTAATCTCGAGCAGTTGGGGTTTTGAATACGACATGTTAAAGTACATTAGTACCATTTTAATAACGAGGTGGTTTCTAAATGCCTATTCACCTGTGTACATACTACACAAAACATTTACATCCTATACATTTGCAATTAACTGAATTTGTTAGATACGTATAAAATTTTCTAGGCACTAAATAGTATGCTACTTTACTATAAATTAACAAAATTTTAAACATTACCAGCGTTAAAATTGTTTAAATCGAAGACAGTTTACGCTATACAACGGTTAGAGCATATGCTTAACCTCTTTGTATGGCCCACAAGCGATTTGACAGCTACTATTTCATCACGTGATGAACGCGATCTATTCCAGGTATAATTTAACCTAACCTTACTAGTGGTGTGTATATTGGTATTCTGTGTGTGGCACATCGTAGTGTTATATATTATTAGATGTATTAACAATAATAACTTTAATTTAAAAAAATAGATACTGTGAATAATAAAAGAACAAGATGTGGTAATTACACAACAAAAGAAATTGAAACTCTTTTGAATTTGGTGGAAGAATTGAAAGATAAAGTTTGTAAGTATTTTTGTTATTGATGATCTCGACTATGGTTATCACATATAAAACCTATGATTTTATAGAATGCAAGAAAACTGACTACGTCAGCTGTTCCCGAAAAGAACAGACATATAACCAACAAAGTTAACAATGCTTTGGAAACCGGCCGTTCAAAAGAAAACCTTAAAAGGAAGTAGGACTCTCTACAAAAAAATCACAAGAAAAGATTTCGCAGAACATAGGAGGGGATTCAAAAAGACCGGTGGAGGCCCAAGTTCACCAGATATTAGGATTATCTGCGAAAAGATACTTGGAATAATCGGTATAAGTGCTACAGGAATGCATAGCCGTTTTGATTGCGATGCTGATGGTATAGTATTAATTTTTAAATTTTTCTCAAGAAATTATTGCAGCAGCACAGATCATTTGTGCTGACGAGCATGGGATTTTAATCGACGCGCAGCAAGTGGGGGAGGAACAGCGCAAATGCTGGAACACAACACCTGAACACGTGGTTGAAAAGAGCCAAGTTGTGACAGAGTGGAAGGAATGGAATCCTGCTTTGCGAAGTGAAATGAACGAAGCTTTATTAATTTCAGAAGGTAGTTTCATCTATACAATTTGTTTTGTTATTCTAATTATGCATAATTTGTATTGTAAAAAGAGAACAAAAAAAAAACGATAATAATGTCCCAGTGTATAGGTTGGAAAAGGGCAAGAGAGATGAAAAGCAGTTATACTCAATTTTAGTAGAACGAAAGCTGGAATTGCACAGCTGCAAAAAGAACTGTTAAAAAAGGAATTGGAAGAAAAGCAAAGACAAAATGCTGAAAAACATGCAATTGAAATGGAGACTTTAAGAGTGGAACTGGAAATTAAAAAGAAACAGTTAAAAAATATGTAAATGTAAAAATCATTTGTGAAATAAAATTTATTAAATATTTTATAATTACTTACTATACATGTTACTGAAGCTCAATTAAGTTTCTAAAATATAAAATATAAGGTTAATCTGCGATGATGATTGTTACCATTATTTTCCACTACTACAGGGATGTGGTTTCTTTGCTCTTCATTTGCTCTGATTTGCTGAATAATTGCGTGTTCATCTTGAGGAACTTCATCTCTCTGTTGTAGTGTTAAATTATGCAGCACAGTAGTTGCTACAATTACGGCTTGTGACCTCTGCAGACTTACTCTCATGCAGAAAGATATAATAGGAAATCTTCTTTTCCACACACCAAAACAACGTTCTATAGTATTCCTCTTTCGAATTTGTGCTTCATTAAATAAGCGTTCTACTTCGGTTGCTGGATTTAGTAATTTAGGAATTAAATACTGTAACACTGCATATCCACTGTCTCCCAAAATTAATGAATCTGCAATCTGCATATCATTGTATCTTAAACCTCTGTCTAATGGAAGAATTATTGAATATTGTTTGGCCGTATGCTGAACCAGATCACCGTGCCGCCAAATCTCTTATTTGTATACGAGCATCACATATGGCTAGTACATTTCAAGCAAACCAGCCTTTTCTACACATGTAATATTTGGCAAGTTCGATTAATGTGCAATCAACTGCTCTATTAGTGTTTGGAACAACTGATCGAACTAGAGCATTCCATATAGGGGTTCCATTACCGGCAAACGGTTAACCGGTTAACCGGTTTTACCGGCCAATATGATTACCGAAATTACCGGTAAATTTTGATAATAAATAGCGGTAATTTCGGTAATTTTAATTCTCAGAAAGAAATGGATCTGAATATTTAAAAAAGTGTTTTGCCGAGTCTGGTCTGTTACATTAAGAATTGACCGTTCGACCGTCACAATTAAAATATGTTGGGCTCATATGAAAAAAAACGTATAGTACCGGGTAATTAGCTTATTCAAACTAAAAACAAAATACAAAGCTAAAACTTTGTTTGAAGGTACTTTATGGGTAAGTAAATAAAATTTTATAGCCTTGCAGCTTGTGCGTGATGGTGGGCAGCCGCCATTGACCGCCATCTTGGAAGTTATAAGAAAGAAAAAAAAATAGTTCCGCCAAAAATTTTTATTTTAAAAGTAAATCACAAAACCAATCAAATGAATTATGAAAAATGTGCCGAAAATGCTAGGAAGGAACCATTTTTCAAGTATTTCGAGCTGCCACCATTTTGCTGGCCCAAAGCAAACCCAATTTTAACCTTGAACAAAAGAAAACTGAAAGAAAATCTGCCAATCGCATATCTGCATATTAAATTACTAAATTTATTTTCTATAAGATTGAATATAATTTTCATACTTTAAAAACCGATACTTCGAACAGTTTAGTTGGCTAATCGGGATGGCCCAGGTTCGTTTGGTTGAGTATTATAATCATCATCTAAGGAGCATTCTTGTATCTCCGACTGTTCTTCCTCGTCAACTAGTATGGAAGGTCTGTTGTTGCATGCTTCACCATTGCATTTTCCACACATCGCGGTACATGGAAGTCCCCCTCGGCGACAGTCACATTTTTGGGCACAGTCAGTTTTACAGTTACAAAAAACCAACTTCAATAAATTTTCGGGGGCCAGAGGGTCAAGTGTAGGAATTGGCAACAGTTGTCCCTCTTTTTTCTTCCATCCCCAATCAGTAGCAGGAAGTTCTACTAGTATGAAAAAAGGTGATCGACTTGTGCGCCCCAAAAAAAATATACCTAAAATCTTAGGAGATATTGATAGTCTTCAACTAAGTAAAAATGAAGAAATATCGATAGGGCTTCCATCATGTTTCTTTCAAAATGGGAGGAGCAAAAAACTTCATAGATTATTTTGAACGTGAATGGCTCCAGAGAAATCGAAACTGCTATGAAGGAGTTGACAAAAAAACTCCAAGTACCAACAACGCCCTCGAGTCTTTTAACAGAGTTATCAAGGATGAAAATACTCTACGAGAAAGGCTTCCTCTATTTCGATTCTCAGTGATACTAAAGGAGTACGTAACTACTTGGTCTCGAAGTTATTCGTCAAAATTAAAAGAAGTGCATTTAAAACCGGTTATTGATCTAGATTTGTGGACAAAATCTTACCAATGGGTTAAAGAACAAAAAAAGATTGTTTCCAAGACATCACCGTCGGGTCATGCTTATATTATTCCTTCAAAAGGGAGTACCGAGGGTAGTCAGGACGAGTTGGAAAAGTGTACGAGCCTAGGCTTCCACAGCTATAACGAATGTAAGACTGTTATGTTTAGTGTTTGGACAACAACAATTCCCGAAGATCAAGATGATTGGATCAATGGTGAATGCGATTGTCTGGCCTATTTTAAAATGCTGATATGTAAACACATCGTGGGACTAGCTATTCGGCTAAAACTTACCGCACCACCCCCTGAGGCAAAAGCAATTCCAATTGGAATGAAAAGACGTCGTAGGCAACCAGCTAAATCTAAAATAGCTCTTTTAGTTCAGTAGGTAAATAATATACCAGTTCTTTTCTTGAAGATGTAGGTGTCTAATTTTATTCCTAAGCAAAATTTCAGATGATTTCATCCCACGTCCTTTCCTCCGTCGCACGACTGTACCTACCGTCTTTTTGTGACTGCTATAGTTATTTCATTAGCAGTTATGTATTATGACGTTATATTATGTCACTTATTAGTTCCTATTTGAGTAGGTACTTTATGTTTCAGGTACTTTCTTGCTAATCTAAGTTCTGCTTCATTAGCAAATGTATTAATCTTCATTTTAAGTTTTGATTTTTGTTTAACATTATTGTGTTCGGCATAATGAAAACTTTGACATTTTTTTATGTACCTACATATTTATATTGTCAGAATTTACTATGTTAATATACAGTGTGTCTCACTTTAGACGGCACCACCCCAGTATTTTGTTAAATGTCACAAATTATGTTAATTCATAAACATACACTGATTCATAACCTCAAAATTCATTTACTTTAACAATTCATGATCAGGTAAGAGATTGATGCTATGTCAAACTTTCAGATGGCTGTAGTTCAAATATTATAAAATGGACATAGAATAAAATGATTCTCAAGCGACGATATAATAAGAAAGAGCCGTTATTTAAAAATAACGAAGCCAGGAAAAATGCTTGGCAAAGCATAGGCGAAATATTAAACAAGGTAGGTTAGAAATTAATCAGAATACTTGAATGAAAAATAAACAATTTTTAATTAGGCGCGGAATGTGAACAACGATTGTCTGTCTTAAGATCGCGGTACAACACCGAACGCAGAAACCTGGCAAAACCATCAGGTTCGGCTGGCGGTTACAAAAGAAAATTGCCTTTATTCGACGCCTTAGGATTTTTAAACCAACATTTAATTAAAAAGAAGTAAGCAGCATCATTTCTTATTAATTTGTTGTTCATTTCCAAAGCATAATATTGATTGTTACAGAACCAAAGGAAACATCGAAATGATCCAAAAATATACCGAGGAAATAAGAGGTGATACTGTCGTAAATGACAGTGTTGAAGTACAAGATGAAGATGTTCAAACAACACATTGAAATACCTAATACAGAGAGAGAGAATATATATTTAGAATCTGAAATAGAGCTATTTAGACCAGTGTCTACACAAAGCCCCTCCTCTTGTTCCCAAATTGCTGCTACTTCGTCATCGTCAATGACAGAATTGCGTAGAGAAAATGTGAAAAACAAAAGAAAAAATCCAATGTAGATGAACATATAAACGCTGCCATCGAAAATGTTCATAAATATTTCGAAAACAAAAAGACAACGCTGAAATTGTCTTGCCAAGCAACCTTTCCGGTAGTCATAAAATAGATATGTTTTATATCTTTCGCGATTTTGTTTTGCATTATCTGCAATATTTCTGTTGTATCCAAGCTGTAGTCCATGTAAATGTTGATTTTGACTTTGCCTCCAATCACCTGGTACTATTTCACCGGTATCTAACATTTCCTGATCGAAAGAATTTGAAGACGTGTACGACGATTTTGCGTGCCTGCGAAGAAAATTGTGCAATACGCAAGCTGCTAATACCACAAAATCTATTTTATTTGGGTCCATAATTATTGCGGTGTGAAAAACTCTAAAACGATTGGCAGTAACTCCAAATGCATTTTCTACCACACGCCTAGCTCTGCTAAGTCGATAATTGAAAATACGTTGTTCGTGAGTCAAGTTTTTCTGAGGATACGGTTTTAAAATGTTTTCGTGAAAGGCGAATGCATCGGCTACAAATACAAAATTTAAATTCTCAGTGGTATCATGTGTAAATGGCAAATTCAGTGTTTTGTTTATTAATAATTGGTCACGAAAATTGGTGCACTCGAATACACCTCCGTGATACTCTACCATTGCAGCCTACATTCACGTAAACAAATTCAAAGTTAGCATTGACAAGTGCCATTAGAACGGTACTAAAGTATTCTTTATAGGCGAGAGCAGATACGTAATACGCTCTCTGGTGGTTATAATAGGAACTAACTGTGTGACGTCATAACAAGGATAAAAATTGGAAGGTTGTATTTGTTCTTGCTTGTTTGAACGTCGGCGTTTTATTAAATTATTATGAATTCAAAAAAAAGTACCAATAATACTAATTGTTGTGTGTATGTATAACTGCAAGTCAGTGCGCCGCAAAAACTCTGGTTTAAGTTTTCATTCTTTTCCTATGCCAGGCAAAGAAAAAGTAGAGATTCAAAATTCTCTTGGGAAATGAAATTAAAGATGGGCAAAAAGGCATATGCAAGTATGCTCTTTACACTTCGCAAGAGAATATTATTATTATGCAGGAAAGTAAGAAATTAATGTTTTAAAGAGGAAAAGTTATTTTTATTGGTTACACCATTCTAGAATGGCGTGGTAGTCGAAAGAGGATTTGAGCGCAAAGAACACACAGTAATAGCGTTTCTTGACATAGCAAAAGCTTTTGACATGGTCTGGTTTGATGGACTGTTATATAAATTGATTAATCTTGACTTACCGCACTATCTCCTGCTAATAATCAAATCTTTCCTAGAGGATAGAAAGTTTCAAGTCAGAATTAACGCTACTGTCTCAATAACCAAAGACATACTGACCGGAATACCACAAGGATCTATTCTGGGACCAATCCTGTATAATGTGTTCATGCACGACATCCCACGCTTGCCCAATTCTACCATTGCAATGAATGCAGATGACACTGCAATCACCACTCAAAGTCAGAACATTGATGTAGCTGCCAAACAGCTCCAAGAAAATTCAAACGAACTAAACATCCTTCAAAATGTGAAGAAAAAATGTTTACCTTGCGAAGACCGGCTACCCCCCACAACTTAGTAATAACGGACCAACCCATACCATGATCAAGGAGTAAAGTACCTAGGAGTCTATCTTGATAGACGCCTAACTTGGAGGCTACACTTAAACAAGAAACTGAATGAAGCTCACACAAGGTTATTACAGTTATATCCGATAATAAACCGCAAGAGCCCTCTAAAACTAGGCTGCTCTCTGCTTATCTATAAATCATTGCTACGACCAATTATGACCTATGCCTGCCCAGTATGGGGTGCTGCTCCCAAAACAACGATAAAGAAGTTACAAGTCTTTCAAAATAAAATTCTGCGAATAGCCACCAACTCACCATGGTTTGTACGTAACATTCAAATACATAGAGAACTACAAATGCCTACAATTGAACAATTTATCAAAAAATGTATTAGAACCTTCCACGATAAACTCGATGAATGCCCTGGCGCTACCCACTATGGAACAGGAGAAAAATCAATCCACAAGCGACTCAAACGCAAACTACCGCAAGATATATTGTCAACATCTGAAGAAGAAATTAGTGAAGTTATACAGTGAACTGACTTCCTAATGCGATTACAGTGACAAGTGAAAACGTGCAATGAACAGTTCTGTGTATAACTCTTGTATAGCTGATCCGGAAAAATGCATAATAATAAAAAAAAAGAAGCAAAAAAGAAACTGAAGAATGCATACTCAGTTGCACGTTTACAACATGAAGTTTCACGAGAATCAACCTCAACTGCATCCGCTTCAGTACATCAGTCAAGCTCAGACGTTATGAATAACGAGGATGCAATTGAATGCTGCTAAAACATTATTACTCTTGGGTGAGAGCGAATTTTTGAAGGAAGAGAATCTCCCTGTAGAGGAAGAGCAATCGATAACAACTGAATAAAAAGTTGCTGCAGCACAAATTTTTAACACCGGCGGATATTCAATTTTCTTTTCCCTGTGATCGGATAACACAAGTGAAAAGTGATGATATTATTACACCGTTTATCATACTCATTAACACAGAAAAGAAACTATCATTAATGACTGGACTACCAAACTTTGATCTTTTAAATGTAATAGTAGAGTTATGCGACTCAACCAAACTAATTTCCAAAAACAATTTAACATTATTCTTCATATTGCTCGGGCGAATGATTATCCCCATGACCTTGTTATGAATTTGTATAATAAAATCAAGTTTAAATATCTGTGTTCGCAACACTTTCAGGATCCCCATAAGGGTTTATTGTCTTTACCACCCCCTACTCAACAGTTTAATTATGTTGCTTTACCGTTCATTGGAACATGCACTTATAAATTTGGGAATCTCTTTAAGGGTATTAATATCCGAGTGTCATATAAAGTTGACTCTAATCTTAAGAGCCTTTTTGTTCACAACAAAGACAGTATAGATCGTTTCGACAGATCAGGAGTTTACCTCTTGAGCTGTGGTAGTTGGACAAGGCCATATTTCAGCAAAGTGGTCTCATAAAAAAATTAAATATGTGTGTTGGCCACATAATGTTAGACAAAGGTTTTAAGATCGAAGAAGTTGCGCGTTCCCGTGGAATCAAGGTTATACAGCCTCCATTCTTAAGAAACAAAAAGCAATTTACCAAGGAAAAAGCTCTATTGAATGTAATAATTGCCAAAGCAAGGGTAAACATTGAAAGGTCCAATCAAAGAATGAAGGTATTTAAAATCTTCAACATGGCCTTACCATTGTCGCTACTTCCGATAGCAGATGAACTGTTTACAGTTGCATGTGCTATCATTAACTTATCGTCACCAATTCTTGCCGAAAACAAGTTTATAGAAACAGCCATATAACACGTTAATTCTGTTATATTTTCTTAAAATAAATTAGTGTTGTAAAACAAACGAGTAAAACTGTAGCACCTACTATTACAACACCATGTATAATGGAAATATTTATTATATTAAAATACCTGTTATTTGCATTACAATATTTCTGCGTTTTCTTTTCTACATACAAAATGTAACATGGTTAAAATAATTCTCTGAAATTTTAATAATTAGCCAGCACCTTTCCGGGTTTGTTATTTACTTGCAACCCAGACTCATCCATATTGTAGATCTGACCAGGCTTGTTTATTAAATCGTTGCTTTCAAGAGTTTTTCTCAGCAAATAAAAAAGACTGTCGACTTCCTCACTAAATCTTAAAATCATAAACATGAGCTAGAAACCTTTCTCCTCCACAACGAAATAGACATCCTACTTGTCTCAGAAACACATTTTAATAGCAGAACTCATTTCAAAATACACAATTATCAACTTTACTTCACAAATCACCCAGAAGCAGACAATCATGCCAGAGGTGGCACGGCCATTCTAATAAAAAAACTCATTAAACACCACATTACCTATCAAAAGAAATTCCTTCAAGCTACATCCATAGAGATAGAAGACTGGAATGGCCCACTAGTCATATCAGCCGCATACTGCTCCCCAAATTATGCCGTCAACAAACAAGGCTTCATGGAATACTTTGGATCACTAGGTAGTAGGTGTCTTATCAGGTGAAGACTTCAACGCAAAGCACACGCTATGGGGTTCCCCCGAATCTCCCCACCTGGCAGAGGTAGGGCGCTGCAACAAGTAATACAAGAACTCCAACTAGGCATCCACTCAACATACGAACCCACCTACTGGCCTACTGATCCAGGTAAACTACCTGACCTGCTGGACTTCATTATAACTAAAGGAATCGCTTCAACCTACCTTAAAATTACATCAAGTCTTGACCTAACCTCTGAACACACGCCAATTATAGCAACTGTGAGTAGCACGATCATTGCTAGAGAAAGTGGCTCAAAATTGTACAACAAAAATACCGACTGGAATTTTTACAAAGATATCATTCACAATCGCCTGGACCTGAAAATCTCGCTCCAAACTAATAATGAACTCGAATTAGCCATACAAGATTTCACAAAAAAAGCTGCCATTGAAGCAACACCAAAAATTAATAGCAAAAGACAACAAGAAAGGTGTCCCATTATAGTAAAAAGAAAAATAGCTGAAAAAAGACGGCTACGACGTATCTGGCAGACTACAAGATACCCATCCGACAAGAGACGCTTAAACCAAGCAACAACAGAACTCAAAGAACTTATCAAAGAGCTAAAAAATGAACATTTCCAAGAATATCTCACAAACCTGAGTGCAACAACAGACACAAACTATTCTCTCTGGATGGCTACCAAAAGAATAAAATCCCAAAAACAGCCTACTCCTCCCCTGAAACAGCCAAATGGAACATGGGCACGATCAGATCCAGAAAAAGCAGACCTCTTCGCACAGCACCTTGAGAATGTTTTCCAACCAATCGCTTCACAAATTTCTATCGAAGAAGCAGAAATACAAAACTCTTTAGATATGCCATATCAATTAGCATTGCCGTTGGACTGCTTCACAGTTAAGGAAGTAAAAAGAATGATCAGATTCAATCTCAATCCCAAGAAAGCTCCTGGCATTGACTTACTTACTGGCAAATTACTAAAAGAACTACCACGCAAGTGTCTAGTGTTACTAACCATGCTTTACAATGCAGTTCTGAGACTGGGGTACTTCCCGGTCCAGTGGAAAGTAGCGCAAGTAATTCAGATACTCAAACCTGGGAAATCAGCATATGAAGTTACCACCTACAGACCCATTAGCTTGCTGTCAGTGGCAGGCAAAGTATTGGAAAAACTCTTAGCTGAAAGACTAACTTCCATCCTAGAAGATAACAACATAATTCCAGACCATCAATTTGGGTTTAGGAGGGAACACTTTACCGTACAACAGGTGCATCGAATAGTCGATAACATAAATCAAGCTTTTGAAGAGAAGCAATACTGCACAGCTGCTCTTCTTGATGATAGCCAAGCTTTCGATAAAGTGTGGCATGCTGGCCTCATGTATAAACTCAAAAAAACTACTACCTCGCCCACTATATATGTTATTCTCAAATCGTACTTGGAAGAACGTTATTTCAACGTAAAAATTGGCCAATACCAATCGGCGCTCCATGCCATCAACTCTGGGGTTCCTCAGGGTAGCATCCTTGGTCCGATTCTATATCTCGTGTACACAGCAGATATACCAACTAGTCCGCACGCCCTCACTGCTACCTTTGCCGATGACAAGATCATGACAAAACATACATATCCAACAATAGCCGCTCAACTCCTTCAACAGAGCTTAAATCAACTGAATCAGTGGAGCAAACGATGGCGTATTCAACTCAACGAAGCTAAATCGTTTCATATCACATTCACCAAGTGCAGAGGAAATACACCACCAGTCCTAATAAATAACATTCCACTAACCCAAGTTAATGAAGTTAAATATCTGGGCTTACATCTCGACAAAGGCCTAACTTGGAAATCTCACATATGGAAAAAAAGAAAACAACTCGGCATATTGTTTAGTAAGCATTACTGGTTACTAGGCAGGAAATCAAAACTATCCCTAACAAACAAACTCTTAATCTACAATGCGATCTTTAAACCCGTATGGACATACGGCATACAACTTTGTGGAACAACGGCTAACTCTAACATTCAAATACTTGGGAGATTTCGATCTAAAGTGTTACGGTCAATGTGTAATGCACCATACTTTGTGAGAAATATAGACATTCTGAGCGACCTGAAAGTAGACAGTGTAAGAGAAGTGATAGTTAAGTTCAGTGCTAAATACCTAAGTAAACTAGAACATCACCCTAATGCCTTGGCTATTAACCTACTTGATAATAATGAAACCCTACACAGACTAAAGAGACATAAACCGCTAGACCTACCGAATAGATTCGATTAAACTAACATAATGTAGTTCGCAGTAAACTGTAAATTGTAAATCGTTGGATTTCAATAATGTCATTGTTCATGTCCAATAATTACTAACATACATATATTTTGCTTATTGTATTATACAGATTGCAAAAATTAATAAAATATCAAAAAAAAAAAAATATACCTCGCTGCCGTGTGGAGGTTTTTTGTTACCAAAACCTTATCAAAAAGATTTTTTTTTTTAATAACTCACAATAGTTATACAATCTATCCTTAGTTCAGGATAATAAGTATTTGTTATGATTAATTATGTACAATGAAGTAATCATGACATGCAGAGTGTCTTCCAAAGAAGATTCTCTATAAGAACTTATTAACTAATAGTTACTTATGTATAGTGACGCCTGTCAAAAACCAGTTGGAAGAAAAGCAAAAGAAAAAATGAACAGAAAAAGCTTAGATTGTAGAAGAAGAAAAATCAAAATGTTTCTCATAGGTTTCCCAACGCACAATCGAACATATTTGCCCAGCTTGTGAAACAACTTATGAAGATCCTCCCGCGGAAGATTGGATCCAATGTTTTGAATGTTCCATTTGGTGGCATGAAAAGTGAACCAGCTATGACGAAGCAGACGGACTGGGTAAGTTGGAGAAATTACAAGAATTTAGTTTTTAATTTTTTTCCTTAATCTACTATGCATTATTGTTATTGAAATGTATGTTATATTGAAGAGAACATAATTATGTACATATGTACATAATGAAAGTTATGTTTTCGATGTAACCTTGTATTAAATTTCTTAATTTTCGCTTAGTATCGTCAACTTACCCCGATTTCCCCTACATTTTATATCTTTTACATTTAATTATTCCTTTTCGTAAAATAACGATAAAATTTAGAAGAGCTCTAAAGTTTCCTCTATGATTTGAATCTGGTTGTAGACGTTGCAAGTTGCTCTCATGTAAAATAACGATCTCATCTTCATTAAAACCCTTCGACTTACAACCTGGGTACATTTTGTACCCATGCGCTTAATTTTTGGAATAAAATGTGTTTTAATCATGTAACGTACGCAAGGCGTTCAGTAGCTGTCCATGTATCCTCTAGGAATGTGCCTGCAAAAGATACCTGACGCGAATCCTATATTTTAGATTTTTTTGATAATATTTGATGCAGGGTCCAAAATGTACCCAGGTAGTAACTAAACGTAATAAAAATTGTAACAGCGGAAGTCCGTCCCTGACCAACTTATACATGCGCCACGCAAGCGTAAAACCATTGTACCCTAATTTCTACAATTTCAGTATTGTCAGGGCAAGAAATCGTGGTGTTTTAGTGATTGTGGTGTAGAATAATGGCTTCATCAAGTCGATATTTGACTGAAGCTGAATTTGAAAAGTTGCTATACGAAACTGATGGCCTAGAAGAATTTAGCAATATAAATATTGAGGGTGATGATGATTTTGTACCGGAATTCGACTCGGAAGGAGAAGAAGATAACGTTAAAGTTGAAGATTCTGAAAGTGATAGTGAAATAGCTGAATCTGAAGAGGACGATACCAAAGACTTACATACACAGACAATTATAGCGCGAAATGGAAGAGTTTGGCAAATAAATCCACCACCGCAAACACGTCGTCGGCAAGCAGTGAATATAGTATCTGGTAAACCTGGACCTACAGATTACAGCAGGAATTTTACATCAGTTCGTGAATGTTTTCTTTTACTAATTACCCCTGATATTCTTCAAATCATTTGTACCTATACGAATATGGAAGATCAGAGAGTATACGCTGCAAAGAACTTGACTAAAACATGGAAAGAATTATGCACACAAGAATTCGTAGCCTTTTTGGGTCTTCTAATCCTTACACGAGTTATGCGTGAGAAAAAACAGCCAAGTCAAGATTTATAGTGTAATACGGCGATGGTAAAGCGTCCCGTTTTCACTGCTATAATGACATTACATCGATTCCTAGCAATTTTGCGATTTCTCCGTTTCGATGATAAAATCACCCGAGAGGAAAGAAAAGCGCAAGGCAAAATTGCACATATTCGTGATATTTTTGAAAGTTTCGTATCAAATTGTCGGCGAGCTTTTTTACTCTACGAACATATCACTGTTGATGAACAACTCGTTACATTTCGTGGCAAGTGTCCTTTCAGACAGTATATCAAATCCAAACCAGGGCGATATGGCATAAAAATTTGGGCTGCTTGTTGTTCCAAGACATCCTACGCAATCAACCTTCAAGTTTATTTAGGCAAATTCAAATGGCGTACGTGAAACTAAAAAAGGTCCCAGAGTTGTGAAGGATTTGGTATCACCATGGTACAATAGCAGTTGCGGTGTAACTACTTTTTCACCGATTGTCAGTTAGCAGAAGAGCTGCTCGACCATAAACTAACGCTTCTTGGAACCATGCGTAAAAGTACACTTGATATTCCGGGTTGTTTTACAGCTACAAGAGGTAAAGAAGAGCATTCACAATGTTTGCGTTCACCGATAATATGACATGATATTGACTTATTATATTCCTAAGAAGAACAGGTGTGTGCTTTTACGTTCGTCATTTGCCTGAGGAAAACAAAAAACCGGGAATGATTTTAGATTACAACTCTACAAAAGGAGGTGTTGATACCATGGATCAACTGATAAGAGAATATTCTTGTTCCCGTGGTACTAGGAGATGGCCAATGAAAGTATTTTTCAATATTGTTGACATTGCTGCTTTGCATGCATATAAAATTTGGAAATCGCGGAATAAAGCAAACACAAATGAGACACGTCATCGGCGCAAATTTCTTTTTGCACTTGGAAAAGAACTTGTCCTTCCATGGATGTCAAGACGAGCTGAAAATCCCATTGGACTGCAGAGGTATCAAAAAATGCAATGTAATATATGAAAAGTGCAGGATATATTATTTTAGATCAATTTTAACTGCTATGGAAGAGTACATCCACCAACGGCAGAACCCATAAATGTTGAACAAAATGTTCAAAGCGTGGACCTTGTGGTTACTGTCCAATAAATGTGGATAAAAATACAGACCACCAATGTGAAGTTTGTCATAAATGGATCTGCAAAAATCATATGATTAAACATGTGATAAAAAAAGGCAATTCGTGCAATTAATTTGTACTACTAATCGTATTCAATGCATTTTTCAGTTTACTTTCTGTTTTCCTGTTTCTTTTGAGTTTTAATGCTTGTAGTGGAATAAAGCCTCTTAAATATATTTTCATTATTTATTTGATCATACGAAAACTTATTGCCTTTGCTAGTAATGTTTACAAGCCTAATTCTAATTTTTCTAAGGTGGGTACGAAATGTACCCAGGTTATAGTACATAGAACCACTGTTCGGTGGTTGGTTAAGTCTTATGTGTTTACCATCTATTAAGAAACATCCGGTAGCTAGATATCTGAAAACAAAAATGAAAGATACATTATATTTAGAAACAGATATATTTTTAATTTTTTTTAAATTTATTTGTAGGGGAGTTACTACACAAAAAGTTTGCAAGAGAACTCAAAGACAGAAAGGAAAGTCTGTATATTAGTAGTAGTATATTATATTCATTTCTAACCTCAAAAAGTAATGAAATTATATATTTTTCATGGGGACCAACAACCGTATCTGAAAATTTGTGTAAATAATGTAATAAACGAAATATACAGTTATTTTAGAATTCAATTTATCGTAGTTTTAAGCGTTAAATGTGCGCCTGTTCAGTTGTTGGTCCCGGAAAATAACTAAATATATTGAAGGACTAATAACTGTGTTCTATAATAATTAGGAGTATTTAATACTAATCTGTTGAAAATATGTACCTACCTATTTAAGTAGATATTTTTTATGTGATCTACCTAATTACATTATCTTTTTTTATGAAAACCGTCTGGCATAAATAACTTGCAAAATTTCTAATTTAGGTTTGGAAACAATGCCAAAAGTTGGAAGTAGCATTAAAACCTATACTAAGGTAAATGAAGATGATGTACGTAAGTGGTTTGCCGATATTATAACTTATTTAAAAGAAAAAGGCTATTACGAAATTCTTAATATTCCTGAAAGGGTGTTTAATGGGGGGGGATGAGACGAATTTTCAGCTGTGCCCACAAAATAAACGTGTTTTAGCTCCTTAAGGTGCAAAAAATATATGTAGGTATATGAAATCGACAGTGCCCAAGCAAACACTGCACTTACCGTTTTATTTACGTTTAGTGCGTCAGGATTGACCACACATCCACTTATAATTTATCCTTATAAAAGATTGCCAAAAGATATTGGAGATTCTGTTCCAGAAGGATTTAGTATTGCCTGCAGTGACTCAGGCTGGATGAAAACCGAAATTTTTTATGAATATATTGGAAATACATTCTATCCATACCTCAAGGAGTAAAACATACAGTTTCCTGTAATTCTTTTCGTGGATGGGCACAAAACTCATTTAGATCTAAGAGTCAGCGAACTTTGATCAAAATTACAAATTATATTAATAGCGTTATACCCTAATGCGACACGTATTCTCCAACCTGCTGATGTTTCTACATTTAAGCCGCTCAAAGATGGTTGGAGAAAAGGTTTATTAAAATGGAGAAGATCTCATCCCGCAGAAGAATTAACAAAAAAGGAATTTGCACCCTTACTCGAATGTGTGATAAAATGCTCAATTAGACCGGATATTATAATTAACGGATTCAAAGCCTGCGGTTTATACCCCTGGGATCCAAATTCAATCGACTTTAGTAAATGTTTGGGCAAAATATACAATAATTCAAAGAGAACTGACGCTTTTGATTAATGTAATGGTATTTTGACTTACGAAAGATTTAAACAAATTGTTAGGCCAGAGAAAATGGAAAAACTGGTTCAAATCAACAATATATTAGAAAATGAAGACGAAGACTTTATCACAATTTATCGCATTTCGAAAGAATTTCAACTAAATAGTGATTCTGAGCTAAAAGAAAATGATTTAAATATTAGTAATATACAGGAATCATCAATTACAGTCATTACAGATACTGCTGAAAAGGAGTTTAACAATGCAAATTATGAAATAGTGCCAGGGCAAACAATAAGTTTGGAAGATGTTGGATTTGAAGACGATTGGCAGTATATCCTGCCTGACAGAGGAGAATCCAGAGAACACAGAAAATTCTAACAAAGGCATAGACAGTGAGAAAGGGAGAGGTAGTTAATTAGAAAATCTAAATATAAATGGCGTTGAAAATATAGACGATAGTACACTTAAATCATCCACAGACAATAGATCATACTTGACAGTAGAAGCCAATGATATCACCAAATGCTAGTTTTTGTCGGAGAAAATGACTCACTCATAGACCTACCGCCTGCCAATGGAATACCAATTTTAAATAATAACCAATCAATTCAAGAACATTTACACTGGCCTGTAACCCCAGAAAGGAAGTATAAAAGAAGCATAGATCGAATGCCTTTCGTTATTACATCTTCTACTTGGAAACAACGTCAAAATGAAAAAGAAGAAGAAAAACATAAAAAAATACACGACATAGAAACAAGAAAAAGAGAAACAGAAATGAAAAAGATGGAAAAAGAGCAAAATAAAAAGCAACGGTTAAAAAGCCAAAACTACCGAAACGTGTCATCAAGAACAAATAGAAAATTACTGTAATATCGAATATAAAAGTACCTGCAACAGACGAAAAGCTAGCTAAAGCACCAAGAACTTTTTGTTTTCAAAACTAACTTGATACACAATCTACAATTTCGGGTAGTTCTGCAAGTGATATCCCATATAAAACGGAAATATAAAAAGAAAAATTAACCGAATCAGTACTTAATAAAGAAGTGCCGTAAAATGGGGTGAATAGGGTTGAAACTTCACTCTAACTTGAAAATGAGTGTAAAATCTTGCAGGGTGACTGAGCAAAAACCGGCAACACTGTTTGAAAGGTGGGGGTATCATGCAGACTTAGTAGGTAATTTGCACATGTAAGTTTGGCAACACCGCTGTAGTGTAACATAATCTACGATCTTGCAAAATCGGTTAAAAACCACGCCCCAAAAGCTTTATCTCCTGAAACCACCCCAATTCGAATTTCAACCAGGTAATTACATTTTTAGACCTATCAAACATTAGTACAACTCATTTTATAATGAAATTGCAATTGATTGATTCGTTTATTTTCTAGAAATAAATATTGGTGCCAGACACCTGTTGTCAGCAAAGTGGGGGTGAATAGAGTCACCAAATTTTAACATGCCTAGGAAATATAAACCAGATCCTCATGAAAAACGCTATAAAAAAACCTAATCGAGTAGCAATGGCCAAGGCAAAAGCTGTTGTTTTGAACAATAAGCTGAGCATTCGAAAGGCTGCCCAACGTTACAATATTCCATATAGTGTATTACAGAGGCGTATAAAAAACCGGAACCTAAAAAGCAAGGCGGTCAGACTACATTAAATGAAAGGGAGGAAAATATAATGGTTGAAAAAATTGCTCTTTGCGCAGAATGGGGCTATCCCCTTGATCTTTATGGTATACGATTACCTGTGAAGTCATACTTAGACAGGCAAGGGAAAACTGTGAAAATATTTAAAGAGAATTTGCCGGGAAGGGATTTTGCCCTGGGTTTTTTGTCTCGGCATAAAGACAGACTTGCAGTTAGGTTATGCCAGAACATCAAGCGTTCAAGGGCGTCTATCTCCCCACGAATTATCAATGAATATTTCGACAATTTGGAAGAGACTCTCAGATGAATTCCACCAGATAATATAGTGAATTTCGATGAGACAATTTAAGTAACGACCCAGGAAAGAGAAAAATTATTGCCAAGCGGGGCTGCAAATATCCAGAAAGGATAATAAATCAAACGAAAGCTGCAGTGTCTGTCATGTTTGCTGCCTCAGGAGAAGGTGTGTTGTTACCATGCTACGTTATATACAAAGCCAAGCATCTCTATTCAACTTGCATTGAAGGAGCCCCAAAGAAGATCCGATTCAACTGCACACCCAGCGGCTGGTTTGATAATTTTACTTTCACCGACTGAGTAAAAACTGTTGCTGTGCCTTACCCTAAAGACCTCGAAGGTAAAAAAATATTACTGGGTGACAACTTATCGTCCCATTTGTCCCCAGAAGCAATAACAGTTTGTCAAGAACATAACATCCGATTTGTGTTTTTACCCAGTAATTCGACACATCTCACCCAGCCCCTTGATATCGCAGTTTTCAGACCACTAAAAGCAGCCTGGAGAAAAATTCTTACAGCCTGGAAACAAGGACCAGGTATGAAAGAACCATCTATTCCAAAAGATCTTTTTCCCAGGCTCTTAAGTAAATTATGTAATGAAATTAAAGAAAACCAGGCGAATAATATCAAATATTCAAAATTTTTGAGCTTTCAAAGACCTAAAAGTATCGCATTTTTAGCAATTTTTAATGACCTAAAATCCGTGCCTTAATTATCAGTTCTCCTAATAAAACAATTATTGATATAAAATTTACCAATTCCCTAAAAAGGCAAGCCATCCTTGGATCAGTATTGCTTCATATCACTAATGATTGTTGTTTTAATCAATCAAAATGAACTTCTAACCACTTTCGAATCTTCCACTGTAGAGGAAAAACAAATTGAGATAGCTTTCATTGGAAAATTATATATAAACCCCTCAGTTAAACCTAATATTACCAAAATCGATCTATCGCCGATGAATGTCCGAAAAAATCAGGCGAAATTGACGAAATAAATAATAACCCTTGAAAGTATTGACCCCGTCGAATATAAGAAAGACTATCTAAGTGTTACTGCTTTAGTTATTATCACTATAGTAATAATTATATTGATATTTGTTACTATTTATGTTTATTGTAACCGCATGTTAATTATAAGCAAACTATCTAGATTTATGACTCCGAAACAACAAACTGATGTTACTGACATCGAGAATTTTGATCCAAAATGTTTATTACAATGTAACTAAGTTAAATTTAAGTTTATCTTGTAAACATAACATCTCCAGAATATTTCAGGTCCAATTCGGCCAATCATTATAATTTTAATTCATGATTGGTTTGAATATAGAATTTTTTCGAAATTATATATTCAAAACTTAACGGTGGTGGAGTTATGTGTTTAAAACAGCTTGTCTTAAAATACGAGTAGATAAGATTGTACGTTATCTCTAGTAGCGCTCATTATTTTCTTTGTGCTGAAGTAGTATTGGTTTATTTGATATTATTAGAATAATGCTTTAAGATTAGTTTTTAATCAAGTCTGCTGGAGTTCGGATTGTATTAGAAGCTCCGCTTAATTTGTAGTTTGAATAAAGTTTCTTTTTTAAAATATTTTGTGCAACGGGAAAGTTGCGCAACGGATTGTGTAGTGTATGTACGTATTGCGCTTCATCGCGCAGTAGTTTTGAGTTGTCGGCCGGTTCGCTTGTGAAACGGTTCACTTGTGACCATGACGACTATTCAGAATAGAGAATTTTAGAGAGAATTTATTGCACTATACAGGGATTTGCCTGTGGTATGGAAAGTTAAGAGCGACATTTATAAAAACAGAAACTTTAAAGCTGCCGCTTACGAGAAGTTGACAGCAAAATTAAAGGAAATTGAACCACGAGCTGATCGTGAAATGGTGAAAAAGAAAATCAATATGCTGTGAAGTGGGTATAGACGGGAATTAAAGAAGGTAACTGATAGTTATAAATCTGGAGCAGGAACATCAGAAATATATGAGCCAAGTCTGTGGTACTTCTCGGACATAGATCAGGAAATCTAAGTTCCGGGAATCTCAACGATGGATGATACTGTACTGCAAGAAATAGAAAATGGAAGTAATGAGGTAAATAAATAGCTTATGTCTTAGATTTTTTTATTATTTTATTTATATTAACTGCGTTTACATTTTATTATATGCATTTTCTTGCCACGGTACAGCTCCAGCATTATTAAAATAGCTAGAAAATTTCAGTCTTACTTCTTTCGCTGCAACTGTACCATTTCGTCCTTGAGGTAATTCTAGTGCAAGAAGTGAATTATCCGATCTCCAATCCGCACTTATGATTTCCCCCGTGTTTACATTTTTTATATCCAAACCCCCTTGGAAATGATTCCACGTTCTTACGCCGTAAAAAATTATGCAAATAACAGCATGCCATTACTACAATAGAAGCTTTGTCTGGATCAAGATTGATTTGACTTAAGAAAATTCTAAAACGAGAAGTTAATATTCCGAACACATTTTCCACCATCCGACGAGCTCGTGACACTCGGTAATTATAGTCTCTTCTTTGCTTAGATTTCTTATATTAAATGGTTTGATAACATTTTCCATTAGTGGAAAGGCGTCATCGGCGATAAATACACATGGTGCATTAATGTCACTTAACGGTAGATTATCTGCTTTCGGTAAAATAAAGTTGATTCTGTTGCAGTTTCTTACAAAATATTGTATTTGCAAACACTCCTCCATCAGATACGCGCCCGTTGGTGCCTACATCTACCATCAAAAATTCATAATTTGCGTTAACAATGGCCATTAGAACAATGCTAAATGTGTGTTTATAATTAAAGTAATATGAACCAGTTCCTGGAGGTTTCCGTATCAAAACGTGTTTACCGTCAATCGCACCAAGATAATGAGGAAAATTTCACTTGTGTTCAAATTGTTTTGGTACTTGCCTCCACTCCTCTTCATTTTGTGGTATCTATAATAAAAAAAATATTGTTATATAGTTGTTTCTGTATTCACATGTCAATTGTAATTATTGTAATAAAATAAACAAGCGTTATTAAATAAAATAAAATAAATAAATTAAAAACAAGTTTTTTCTCATTCTAGGACAGCACACATGAAACAGGTACTGAAAATTCGGGAAATGTCGACCATCTAGCATCACCCCCTTCAGTACCAGCAAAAAAGAAAAAAATGGAGACCACATCTATGGCTAACGACGACTTAAAAAAAAACGGGATGAATTGTTGCAAATCGCATGTGAGCATCACAATACTTCAAACAGCGAGGTGGAAGTTCTGGCAAAACATTGGGATTCATAAAATTATCAACAAATCAGCAGATACACGCAAAGAAAGCAATAGACGATATTGTGTATAAAGGTCGTTTAGGAACTTTGCATCGATACTCTGTTACCATAAATGAACCACACGCCCACATTCATCGACCTCAACTTTTGTACCATCACCATACTCGCATACACCTTCTCCATACCAGCAAACACCTTCTCGATACTCGGAATATTCATCCAATCCACAACGGCAACCTAATCAGTCATTATATCAAAACAATTCACAACAAACATCATTCTACGAACCTCAAAGTCAACAGGAAAACAATGGAACCACCTATACGAAGGTATTAGAACTTTTATCTGACCCTCAGTTTCGATAATAGATGTTTTTCCTATGTGTTGAAAAACTTACCTTTTTGTTTATTTTATAATATTTTGTCAACATGTTCTATGCATAAATAAATAAAAATAAATTACGTACCTGGATGTACTTATTTAACACATTAATAATAATGATTGCTTCACACGTCTGAATTATAATTTTTCAGTGTTTAATATTAATACAAAACTATGCTGTATTTACCGAGTCGAGTCAGTAAAATCTGCAACCCATATTGCATATTTAATCAGTGACTAGATCAATAACGTAACCTTATAATAAAATTAGATCAAAGAACTATCCAGATCCACAGAGTCGAGTCAGTGGAAGTAAACAGAACCTTGTTTACGAGTTGAATTACCTGACGATTTGTGTAAAGCCGCATTTGTATTTAAACCTTTTTATTGCTATTTACCTCTAAATAATTAAAATTGTGTCATCCCAAAATAGACTATAAAAGCTATCATTTCCCAAAAATGAAACTTGCTAATCCGATAAATGGATGCTTTAATCAATAGGAAATAAGATCGACTCTAAAAGACGTGATAACGGGTAAACTAACAACTATATTTTTATTCGACATATCTTAATGTGATACTGTGATCTATAACAATTTAATAAAAATATTTTACAAAAAATTACAAAAATTTTTATGTACCAAATAGTCTTAAGTGATATTGAACAAGGCAAGATATTGGCATTGTGGGAAGAGAATTTTGGAATTCAAAAGATCGCGCGTAAAATTTGGCGATCTCATAAAGTTGTTTTAAATTTTATAAGAAATCCGGAAGGATACGGTAAAAATAAAAAAGGCGGTCCAAAGAAGAAATTGTCAGTATGCACTGAAAGGCGGAAGATTAATTTAGTAAGCAACAGCTTAAAAAGTTGTAAATCTCTTGCATCAGAATTTAACGTCAATGTTTCGCGGTGGACCATCCGTAGAATTTTGAAAAAAAGTCCTCACATCAGAAGCTGAAAACCGCACCGTTACTTTTAGTGCGCCATTAAACCGCTAGATTAGAATTTGCTCAACAGAATATGGACCGAAATTGGGAAAGGGTAAACTTTACATTTTTTACCGAGCAACTAAAATGGAAAATTATTTCGTTATGTTTTGTAGGTGATTTTCTCAGGTGAGAAAAAAAATCAATTTAGATGGTCCTGACGGATTTAATTCATACTGGAGGAATTTAGCACGTTGGCTCCCGTATGAATCACCGATAATACATGAGATTTAGTAGCCACAACACCGCCATAAGTTTAAATAGAATTCTGTTCGAGACCAAGCATGTTCTTAAGTTAGAGGTACAACCTCCACTCAACGGATGTCGCTGTGCATCTCCAATACGTCATGTGAATTCGTCTCAGACGGTTTTGCTGTTTCATTACCGGTGATACACACGGTACATCGGTGGTCCATTACATGCTTACATTATATTACATATGTGAGTTGATCGTTTCTTGAGTTGTTTTGTGGTGTCAGTTTACTTAGTTTTGCGTAAAGTATGGATCCAAAAGGGGAAGAGAAGTTACTTCGATGGCACAATGAGCTAGAACCTGAAGGTACTAAATTTTGAGGTTAGGGGCATAAAATACAGGAACATAATATATTATATCTTTACAATAAAACAATCAGAATGGCAACGAAGTGCAGGAGGATGAAGACCATGAGTTTGGAGAGAGTAGTGGACAGACAAGTCAAAACCGTCGTGAAAAAAATCAGAAAGTGACGAAGAGCAGCCATTTCTCTCTTCTGAATCGAAATATCGACTGTTTACTACCAATACCTCCTATCTACCGTTTTTCCTAAATTAAGCTTTTTACACTAATTGATACATTATTTTTAAATCTTTGGAATGGAAATACCTCCTATTAACAGATATTTGAATTTTCGCGCCGATTTGCTAAAGCCAATATCACCGATCTACGCAAACAAAATATTGTGGAAGAAATATCTCCTATTTCGCAGTGTGTTATGAACCGCGTGCACGTGTGTATTTGTCGGTAAGTTGATTTTAATTATTAATGTGTTAATAGAGACATTTATATAGTTTCTTGTTTGTATTCGCTTTTCGAATTAACTTAAATCTTAAAGGTAGCATTGGTTTCACATGAAAAGCTTGTTTTATTTATAAAAAGATGTAAATTGAAATCACTTTGTAGATAGGAGGTTTTTCCTTTCGTAAAATTTAAAGTTGGTTAGTAGATAGGGGTGTTTATTTTGCTGAACTAGCAAGGTGATAATAACAATAATAATAATCACACTAATAGTAATGAATATTTTTTAAAGAAACGACGTCTTGATAGTTACGTCCATAATTAATTTATTACTACCTTAGTTAATATAATTTTTAAGAGAAAGGTTTTCTCTAAAATCTAAAGACTACCGCTTGTAGGTATTTTGTAGGCTACAATCTAAATTAGGTATTTTGTTTCAGAAGAAAATGACTACCAGAACAGACAAAATTATGTCCAAATGTAAATTAATGAGTGGTAAAAGCGACACACAACAAAAATCTCTTTTACCGTCACCGTCGCCTCCTTTTCAACTCGACCTACAATCAAAGTATAATAAAGAAACTCCAGAGGAATTATTTCACAATTCCAATAACTGCGATGACCAAAGTCTTCTAAACTATGTTGTTAATCAAAATGTGTTGATTTCGTGTGTTGGATGTGAACCTGAAGATATCCAGCTTATGAATGAAATTGTTATCTTTAATGATAATCCCGAATCCGAAAGTATACTTACGCCGACAGATGATATTAATAACATTGTTGCAGAACAAGTTAATACGCAAGGCAGTAGCAGTGTTCGTGGTGATAATGATAATTCTTTTCCACCAAGTACTGCAGAACTAACAAATACTCAAGAATATAGCAATAATCTAGAAACTGATTATTTAAACTCGAGTAGAAACAACAATTTCGGTAATGTCAACTCCAATTATGAGATGGAAACTACGCATAGCGACAGTGATTCTGAATTACAAAACGACCCCAATTATTTGCCTAGCTCAATAACAGCTGAAAACGAATCTGAAACTGATGATGAACCTGAGAGTGACCTTATAGAAGCTGAAAAGGATCCTCAATATAACAACGTTAACGAGATCGTGGAATATGGAAACATGAATGAAGGGAGAAAAAGAAGACACAGAGCAGATAAGAATCAATGGAAGAAAAATCTGAATAAGAAGCTCAGAATGGAAGGAAAGGAATACTTAGGGTATACAAACCCAAAAGGACGAAAATTGGAACAAAACAAAGTTAGACCGCCCAGATCAATAAAACCTACATGTACTTCTTCAGTTTGTAGAAAATTCACAAAAAGGATGTGTGAAAAGTTGTCCGAGCAACAGAGGCAGTGTTTGTTTGACAAATTTTGGACACAACTTAACTGGGACCAAAGAAAGATTTACGTTGCTAGTCACGTTAGCAGGATTACTACAGCACGTAAGCAGATGGCGAGGTCACTCAACCGACGATAATTCCATGGAATGATGTGGATGGGTCGTCTTTGAAGCAGTTTGCTTTTACTGATGCAGGCAAAATAAATTGTAATTTAAGACCAGTGGATATTTTGTAGAGGTAGATATTTTAGACTGCGTTGTGTTGGAGACCAAACAAAAACGCTAGGAGTTACAAATCAAATTGGATTTATGTATCTGCCCAAGAAATGGAAAATTTTTTTGCTATTTTTCTGCATATGGGACAAACTCCCAAAAAATATCAGATTACTGGTCGCGTAAATTTCTATATCGTCATTGTTTTGTTCGACACATTATGTCAAGAAATAGATTCCAGGCCATAATACGATTTATTCATTTTGCTGATAATGAAGCAGCAAATAAAGAAGATCGCCTGTCTAAAACTAGACCTCTTACAGACGCATTAACCAAGAAAGTGCCCGCAGAGGTATAAGTAAGAATTATTAACCCGAGGGGGAGGAAAGTCCCGCACACCAATTGAGTTGTTGTTCAGGGGAAATAATGTTGTGTTGACCTGGCAACACTGTAGGCATTCAACAATATGGTGACACATTCAGAGACTGAAATCGCTGATAAGCTAGAGTACCTATAGCATTAAAACCCTACTGTATTATACTGTGACTATGTAGGTGTACCAAGTAGGTTTAATTAATATTTTACTTCGTGTTTGTGCATAATTATAATTCAGTAACTAAGAACATTGGTTAGTAAAGTAACTTTTTAGATTACCTTGCCGATGAGGAACTACATTCAGCTTTCTGGGAATTCCTCAAAAGGTCCAAATATTTAAAAGACCAGGCAGAAAATTTTAAAAATCGCAAGTACGTTCGCATGCTTACAGGTCATGGATTAGTCGATTATCTTACCGATTACCGATTACAATCGGCAAGATCGATTCATCGACTGGGTGTAATACGTAAGTATTGTATATGATAAATAATAATGTTGAGAATGCGCCAAAAATGCCATTTTTTGGTAAGAGCACATGATTCAACCGGGCCTGGGTATATTGCATAAATATGAAGTGGCAAACGGGGACAATCTACACTATCTGCCAACTTACATGCTTACTCGAGATATGATAGATTAGATCATATGTATAGTGGTTTATTAAGAAAGGCAAACTAGGTGCGCCTACTGTCATAAGAAAGCGCAGTTCCAGTGCGAAAAATGTAATGTTGCACTACATTAAATATTATGTTTCAAATAGAGGAAGGGAACCGAATAACGCATAGGTGCCCAATACCGCACGGTCAGTTTCTGTCTAAACTGACCATATTTAAAAGGAAATATCTGTTACAATATTGATCCAACCGCCTTATACATCAACTGCTTAAAGTACGCTTCGCTTTTAAAAGTAGATGGCGGTAGAGTTTAGAGTTTTTACGAACCTGTTGAAATAATTTGTGTTTTAGGAAAAAAGGTAAGTTATATGTATATTTTTGTCGCTACATAGTATACATTTATAAACATTATTCATCACATTTATATATTTAAATATTATAACAACCAATTGCAAATACAGGGTTTGTCAAAAAGTACGGATCATATGAAATTTTTCAGCGAAACTTCGTACCTATTTGGAGTATTTTTGTGATTAGCAACAACTTTTTTAAATACTTTTTTGCTCTATCTTAATCGCTGCTATGACTTTACTTGAAACGCTAGTTTTTATTTTAATCATAGTTGGCTAGATTTGAACTCTAAAAAAATTTCATTCCTACAAAAAAGATTCGTCTTAATGGCCTCTATCACTGGTAAAAATTTTATACTAATTGCGGTATTAATAAAATAGTTATTTAGGTGGCTTCATGTAAAGTGAAACACACTGTGTATTAATTTTACCCTTACAAAAATATGAGCACTATGGTAAAATACAGCAAATCCTCTAATCTGTTGCTCTTTCCCGTCATTTTATTGTATCTATAACTATACGGAATCTCTGGCGAAAAGTGCACTTACCCTCTTTTCAAGGGGCAAGTGCACACCTTGACACTGTCAATTGCTCATCAAGGCGTTATATTATTTACATCCCTGTCCAGGCAATTACAGTTTGTCTAAGTATCAGTCTTTCACTGACTATTTTTAGAATCTGAATTGAATCTCTATTGTTAGTTATATGTACAACAGAATATCAATTTCCCAAAAAAGGGGGTGCTCTTACGCCACCTGACCTTAGTTAAAACCTATCTTTATGTTATAATAAGCTGAGAAACTTGCAAAATAGGTGGCAGCTAATAAATGTATTTATTTTCAATTTCATAAGGATAACAATTCTAAATTTCACGCGCTTTTTCCTGAGTGCCGCATGTTTTTAGGTTTCACTATTAGACTTCCATCTCACTCTTTCACAAATTCGACGTGCATGTCGTAGGCCATGAGATATCGGGATACGTCTACTTAGACATGTTTATCTAAACAATACAAATAAAAAAGTAGAGGTATGCGAACACTTCATTGGTTTTTGTCCAATTACCAGTTCAACTGGCGAGGATTTATTAAATTTTGTTTTGAATTTATTTTCACAATTAAACCTCGACATTCAAAATTTGCGCGGGCAAGGTTATGATAATGGTTCTAACATGCGTGGAAAACACAACGGGTTGCAGAAAAAAGTTTTTGTAATCAATTGTCGTGCATTTTACGTTCCATTCTCAGCTCATAGTCTAAATTTGGTAGTCAATGATGCAGCAAATATTGCGCACGGAACTATTAATTTTTTCGCTCGCTTTAAAGGTTCAAAATTATAAATTTATTTGCTCTGTTGTAGTCTGGTACGAAATTTTGAACGAAAGCCCCACAATGAATACTCAAGTATGCATAAATTTGCTAAATAATTTAATCGATAAGTTCACAAATAATCGCACGGATGAACACTTTGAAATGATTTTACAAGAAGCTACCGAAGTGGCACAAAAACCAAATGCTGAAACAGACTTCCACCAATAAATACACTTCGCCGAAGAAGAAAACCGACACAATTTCAGTATGGACAACGCGATGAAGTTATATTAGACCCTAAAAGCAATTACAAAGTAGTTTTTTTTTTTTATTCTAGATCAGACATTAACTTCCCTAAAAAATAGATTTGAAGAGTTAAAAACTTTAGACAACGTGTTTGGCTTTTTCAGTAGTACATTATTTAGTAACCCCAAAGAAGAATGGAGAGAGGATCGGCAACGCCCTGTAAAGGGCATGCCACTCTAAGAAGAAAGAAGAATTGATGAAACATTGTAAAGATTTACATCTGAAACTCAAAGACTATTTCAAGGAATGAAGCTGACATTGACGGTATTGATATGATCCACATACACTTTTGCAATATCTATACACAAATAATTTAATGTCAACTTTTCCAAACACATCAATAGCATTAAGAATATTTCTTACTCTACCAGTTACAGTACATCTGTAGTAAGATCTTTTTGTAAGTTAAAATTGATTAAGAATTATTTAAGGTCAACCATGCATCAACCAAGACTGAGTAATTTATCCATTATTTCGATAGAATCTGCAATATTAGATAGTTTGGATACTAGATAAATAATATCTGATTTCGCAAGTATAAAAGCAAGAAAAGCTCAATTTTTGTAGATACATGCATGTACATCTAAGTTTTATTGTAGACTTTAAACTAAATTGTTTGATTATTAAAGTTGTTTTTTATACACTCCCATAACTACCTAACCAAACTCAAATACAGGATAGAGGAGGGGGCGGCATTGTCAGTTCCGCACGCGGGCGCTGAAGCGGCCGGCGGCGGGCCTGGTGTCAAGTCAGACCTCGGTGAATTTCAAGAATAAGTAATAAGATAAGTAGTGTACTCATTTCCCAACAGACAGAACTGTAGGCCAAGTATCGTAAATATATTAGAAGCCGTAAAAGCTGAGTTGCTTTCACTAGGAAACGCACTACTTTTCGTAGTGTACTAATAAAACTGGGATTTCGGTGGAGGAAAACTGAAGATAATAGAAGAATGTTAGTAGAAAAACCAGATATTTGGGCGAAAAGAATCGAGTTTCTACGAAAATTAAAGAAATATAGAGAGGAGGGACGCAATATAGTGTATTGTGATGAAACATATTTACACAGTAGTCATAACAATTGCCTGAAGGCTTCTACTGCTAAAGGCCAGAGGCAAATTATTGTGCACTGTGGTAGCAAAAAAGGTTTCATCCCTAATACCATGTTAATGTTCAAGTCAGGGTTAAAAAGTGGCGATTACCATGATGATATGAATTCTAAGAATTATATGAAATTGATCAGCGAAAAAGCGTTACCAAATTTACCAGCAAATTCAGTTTTTATCATCGATAATGCTTCATACCATAATGTTAGAACAGAACCCGCACCAACATCTGCTTAGAAAAAAAAAGGAGAACTACAGAAGTGGCTTATGGAAAGAGGAATTTTTTACGAGGCTAGTGAAACGAAGAAAGAATTGTATAAAAAAGTAAAACAACACAAACCACAGCACAAAACCTATGTTTTGGATAAAGTGATGGCTGAACATGGACATGTTGTTCTTCGCCTTCCACCATATCATCCAGAACTCAATCCGATAGAAAAAATATGGGCTTTGGTAAAGAATCGGGTAGCAGCTAGAAACGTCACGAACGACGTAAAAACATTGGCAGAGGACGAATTTGAAAAAGTTACAGTAAAAGAATGGGAACACAGGTGTGCACATTCAGAAAAACTTTTTATAAACATCAATGATAACAGTGATGATTCTGATGTTGGTTTTTCATCGGATGATGATGATGACGACGAAAGTGATTTAGGTTGTAAACCCATAGACTGAAGTACCTACTACTGTACCCAATTATTCTTTGTAAATTACTTTTTAGTAAATTTAATATTGTTCTACTATATCGCCACCCTAATTATAAAACCTTGTAACTCCATTTTTAGGTATTTTTGTTTTATTGCTGAATCTGGTAGGTTGGCACCTTGGGAACGTTGTAGTAAAACCTCGCAACTCCCAAAAATATGTAAATTGTTAGAAAATTCATTTGATTTATTCTCATAACTCCAAAATGAATTGCATAAGAAGTAAAACCTTGTATCTCCGTGCAACTTATTATAGGTTAGATGATCCATTCGGTGTTATTAATACGTGCGTATTTTAGTGTGGTGTTCTTAAACTGCAAAATATTAATGTTTCGTTCACGTGAAGCTAAAATAAGGCAAATGTGTATAAACCAAAACACGCAGATAAGTAAGTCAAACAAACAATATGGTCTGTTTCTGGATTTGTTAGTTATAAAATTTTCTTATTGTTAGATTCAGAATAACCAAACACAACAAAAGAAATAGTGCCTCATAAAACACCTGAGCAGGAGCAAAATTTGACTATACCTGCTGATGAAGAGCTAAAAATGCTTAGAATGATGTTATTATTGAATTTCTGGATAATTTTACTATAACAGCGGACGTTCAACAGGTTTGTGTTGTCTGTATTAATTTACTATTTTACCTGCATTAAAGTTTCCAATTTGTAGGTAAACAGCGACACTGCTATTTTTCTTGACAATGTGACTGAAGTTCAACCAGAATTTGAATTAACACCTGAGGAACATGGTTACCACCTTTTGGGTTACCAAATGCAAATAGTGATCTTACAGGTACTTCAAATTTACTACAGGCCCACGAAAAATCAGGTATGATTCATTATTATTTATTCAATATTATTTATTTCTGGTACTTTATGATCGCATTATTTTTAAGATGGTGTTGCCAGACCTGTTTTGCGACGAAAAAGGCAGCGCGTAGATCCAAAGTATTGAAAAAGTGAAAAATCGAAGATGATTAGAGAGAAGGGCAAAGAATACAAGGGGAGACGTAAAGTAAGTGGAAAGTGGCACTACGAAACTCCAAGAGAAAAACGTCAAATAAAGAGCAGAACCTGTAATCATAAAGCAAAAATTATAATATCCTGTAGCCAGTTTTCTGAAGGTGATAGAACACAAAACTTCAGTAGTTTCTGGGAGAAGAGTTGGCCAGAGAAAAAAAATGTTTGTTGACAATATGGTAGAACTGTCAGACATAAAAAAACCAACGGATCGTAACGATGAATTGAAATCAAAGAGCTTTTCCTTGAAATATTATTTGAAGAAATCCTCTAATATTATCAGAATGCAAGTATGGAAGAGATTCTTTTTAAACACCCTAGCTATTGGCGAGTGGAGTGTATTAAATTGGAGAAAAGAAATAATATGCAGTCAAGAAACGCTAGGAGAAGAAGAAGCGCAAAATAGTGAAAATGGGCACACGAAGAATACTGCCAATAAACGTAATAGCCAACCCGAAAAACAAGAAAGTTTACAGTGGACTCCCATTATTGTCGGGAAAAAACAACCAAAAAGTATCTCGGACCATTGTGGTCGTCCAAAAATCAGCTATACAGGGTGTCCCGCAATAGGATGTACATAGCTTCAGTACGTGTACCTGGCCTCTTTTTAAGTCGAAAACTTCCAATAAACATATGGCCTAAACTTAATCCCTACAAAGTTATTGGCACTTTTTCATTCAAAAAATAACACTAAAGATTCAAAACCTTATTGGTAAAGGACATCAATTAACGGTTCACAAAATAAAATGCTATAGTTATGTGGCAGTTTCTATCTCAAGTTTTCAAAATGACCTCCTCGATTAGCTATGCACATTGCACAATGCACATATTGCACATTCGTGCCCTTTGTAAAATCGTGGTGACAGACCTCATAATAGAGTCGGAATCGTTTTTGTTGATATTGGCATATTCTTGATTAGAAAACTTTGCCATACTTATTTTATAACAGATAATAAATACAACACTTACTTACATTTGTTTTCAAAGCCGTCTAATGCATCTTTTGTTTATGATCTTTGAGCGCAACGGTAACATTCAAATGTGAATAACTTTGTAGCGATTAATTTTAGGACATATGTTTATTGGAAGTTTTCGACTTAAAAGGAGGTCAGGAACACGTACTGAAGCTATGTACATTCCATTGCGGGACACCCTGTATAATGAGTATAGGCAATACTGTAAAAACAATAATAAGATTTCACTTTCATCTGCTACATTTCATAAATCTTATGTGAAATTTGTTCGAAGTTCAAAGTCGAGCAGTTGTTTCAAGATGATTACAATAAACATCAATATTTCCAGGAGCTGGCGCGAACAGAAAAAGATAATAACAAAAACAAAACATGTGACTCAATGTGTTCTACTTGCACCAAAGTCGACTGCTCATCTTTATACTATAAAACAAAATTAGCAGTCCACAACTTTACTTTGTATAACTTGAAATCTAAAGATGACTACTTATTGTAAAATTGGGCACGAAGGTGAAGGTGGACTACATGCTACTGAATTCGCCAGCATTGTCCACAAATTTATCTTACAGCAGGTTATACCAAAAGGAGAAACAACAGTTATTCTTTACAGCGACGGGTGCACCTACCAGAACAGGAATGTTACAATGTCCCATGTTCTCTTTAATATTGCAGAACTGAAAAAAAATTATAATTTATCAGAAATTCCTCGAAAAAGGCGACACTCAGATGGAGTGCGACGTAATGCATTCTACTATAGAGAAAAGGCAATCTAAAAGAAACATCATTGTACCAGCAGACTATATTGACATTTGTAAATCAGCACGTGTGAATCCAAAACCGTACGATGTTGAGTATTTAAATCACGAGTATTTTCTGGACTTAGAACCAATTACGAGTTATTCAAGCATTCGCCCTGGAAAAAAGAAGGGCGATAACGTTGTAGTTGATATTAGAGTCTTTAAATATACTGAGGAGGATATATTTTACAAACTCTCTTTTGAAGAATCAGACTGGAAACTATTGCTCATTCGCCAAAAATTCTACAAGCCGATTGAGGAGTTCTCAACACTCTACAATGAACCTCTCAAAATAAAGAAGGCAAAATATAAGGATTTACAAGAATTGAAATTAACTCTTTTAAGCGATTTTCATGCGTTCCATGATAATTTACCTTACGAAGATGCATAACTTGATACAAAATAAAAAATATTTGTTTAGTTTTAAGAATTTTTTTTTATAGGTAGTTTTGTATTGTCATATCTTTCTAATGGAATTTATGTTCCAACAATAAAAGTTCATTTCTTAATGTCTTTAACAGCTTTTCATTTACCTACGTAAAAGAGTATACAAACATTAACATGAAATTAATTATAATGTAAACCTCGTAACTCCCAAAGATTACTTGTAAAATCTGGTAACTCAACAAATTATATGCAAATATAATGGTATGATTATTTCAACCCCATTTTGGTTTTACTTGGCCTCCACTGTGACTAATGTAAAGTTTAAGTTAAATATTCCTCTTTCCGATTAAAATTTGACCCCACCTCCGTAGGAAATCTATTTCGTTAATACACGCCTATTTTTCATTGCAGCGGTTCTCAACGTCATCACCTCATCACTACCTGCAAGCGGTTTATAGACACCTGTTGAATCGCTAGAATGAAGTAGCTGTAGCATTTTAATAATAAAGTAAGTTAGTCTAACCATTATTTTCGCGTTTACAAAAAGCAAATGCATTTCATCAACACACAAATGTAGAAACCACAAAAAAAGCAGTAGTTACTGTTGAGTATCGCTGCAATGTCCACGATATTAGTTAAGTAGACATTTAATCCTATTGAAATCGAGACATGCGATATTGGTCTTTAGAGCAAGGTGCATTAGTACACTGCTTTGTCAAGGAGTATTTCTTCTTAATTTACATTTTACCTGTAAACACAGCACTTATTATCGTTATCTTATCTGTATCTTATATATAAAACCATCTATTGTTTTCTGAGTGACGCAAAGAAAAATAGGCGGACATTAACGAAATAGATTTCTTACGGAGGTGGGGTCAAATTTTAATCCGAAAGAGGAATATTTAACTTAAACTTTACTTTATGTTAGCATTCTTATACTTTTTGATGCACAAAATTGAAAAAAAAACAGTTTTTTTTTTTTATAGAAACTGTTAAAGTGCTATTTTATCTATTAATTTGAGTAGATAAAGTAGCACTTTAACAGCAAGGGTATATAAAGTACTACTTTAACAGCAAGGGTAGATAAAGTACTACTTTAACGACTGTACGCCCATACTAATGACATTTTAAAACGTGACTCGATTTGTAATTTTTTAAACGTCAATGTCAAATAAATCTCAAATAAAATTTATTTTATAATTTTTTTCCTTTAAAATAAATGCTATAGAAAAAAATAGAGTAGTATACACGACGATAAAATTTAATTATCTTCTCGAGCGTAATTAGCGTCTCGACTGGCGTCTCGACGCTAAAATACGCCCTCGAAGATAAAATACAGTTTTATCGTCTTGTATAATAAATAATTATTATTGCCTCCTGTAAAATTTGCATTTTTGGAGTCAAGAGGTTTTATAATTAGGGTAACGATATATACTCGTATACGTAAAATTGCACGTCACAAGTCCGGGAATTTTACACTACAAGTGAGATGTTTAAAGACGAGGCGACGAAGCAGCCGAGTCTTGAAACTCGAAACGAGTACTGTAAAAAGAGTTCACGGACGAATGTCGTTATGTATTTTATTTCATCCTGTGTCAAATTGCGTTTTAAAGAAACATTGAAATTAATTTCAATAGTATATTGCGTCATAAGGGAAGATATAGGCATATTTCATCCCGAAGATTTCTGCTGCACGAGCGAACGCAGTGAGCGAGGGCAGCAAAAGCCGAGGGATGAAATATGCCGTTAGATTCCCGTAGGGCACAAGTTATTTTTCCGCATCCATGAGAAGTTCGTATTAAATAAAAATAGTTATAATATAATACGTACCTACGTTTTTGACATATAACCTCAAATTACACATGTCAAATTTTCGTATTAAAAATAATTTCTATAATGAATTTATGTAAAAAATAATCGTATTTGCTTGAATTTTAAAAAATAATTACACTTATCAATCACTTAAATGAAGATTTTTGTATAATTAAATAATAATTTTGATTCTAAATTCTATCGATAGATGTCACGTCGATAGCATGCACGGTAAAAACCCGCAAATGTTCATATCGTCCCGCTTTTTCATATTTACCCGCTATTCGCCATTGTTAACCTCAAATGAGATAAATAATCTGTCAATTACATACCATGGATACGGAAAATAATTTAACAAATGCTCCAAATCTAGTTACATTTTCGGAACATTATTAGCAACGGCTGTTTGGCAATTGTTTAATTTGTTGATTTCGCTGAAATAATTTGGTGCTTCAAAATGAATTCTAATGCAAATCCTCCAGAAATTGTAAGAAAATCTGAAGAAGCGTGTGCTAAATAAATTAATACCTAGAAAATCTGGTTAAAGGTATCAAAAACAATTCAGTCATTTTTGTGAATGGAAAGTAGAAAATAATGTGAAGAAAATTAAGGAAGAAGTTATGCTCGCGTATTTTTTAAATTTGGTAAGAATGTAAATGGTTATATTGATTATTTTATTTGTGAACTAATGTTTTTAGTCTAAGAAAATAGGCTAATTGCGAATGAAAATGTTGACATATCTCGCTTTTCTACACTGGTTATGAATCCAAACAATCTAAAACATTAACCCGAGAAAAAATCTGTAGATTTATGAAAGAAGCTTATATTGACAAATATCTCCTGACAAAAGTAATAGCAAATTTCAAATAAAACAAAAAAATATACGAGTTTTTTCGAATTTACAGGTTGTAGCTATGATTGGAATAGCTGGTGGTTGCAGAAGAGAAGAATTGTATAATATGTCACTAGACGATATTCAGGAAACGCAAACGCAGTTAGTAGGGGAGCGCGGGGTAATCCCGGTCACAGGGTAATAGCGGTCAGCCCAATATCTTTTAAACTAACTGACAGAAACGCGGGAAAACGACATCAGTGCGTAGCGGCAGCTTGGGAACTACCGTGAGCAAGCGATATAACGCCAGTATGCCGCCTGCTGGTTGTTAAGAAGCACGTCCTGTTTTCATGTGTTTTGATGTTATTATCTGCCCAGCTTCAATAAGGTGTGTATCTCTTTACTATTACTTTCGAAAGGCCATTTTTCGGCTGTAGATAGCTCTTATTGTTGTTTATCATGTTATGACTAGAAATTACCTCTGTTGTTGCCTAAATGACAGCAAAAAATATTATTATAGAATCCGACTAAACTTTCCAATATATCTCTATTATCCCTCCGAAAGGCTGTATATGTCTATGCTGAAAAGCTACAGGTGAGATCTTAAAATCTGGAAGACAACAACGACTAGGCCTACTAGTGTATGTACCTACCCATGTTTTTTTTTTAGGTGAAGCACAAATTTAACGCGACAAAGAAATTAGCTGGAAAGGATTGGCTGGAGGGATTTTTAAAAAGAAGAGGAACAATTGCTCTCCGAAAACCTGAGGGTTTAAGCTTAAACAGAATAAGAGCTTTCAATAGGGAAGAAATATCAAGATTTTTTGATAATTTGGAAGCAGTTTTTGAAAAATATAAATATTCCCCTAGCCAAATATATAATATGGACGAGACTGGGGTTACAACGGTCCCTGAATGCGGAGAAGTCCTTGCTCCAAAAGGGCAACAAAGAGTGGGATTGGAAGTTATGTGCCGCCAATGTTCATTTTCGCTAGGCAAAGGATGGCTCCAGCTTTAGAAGTCATTGGTCCACCAGGAGCTTCACATGCATGTTCAAAAAACGATTGGAGAAATGAAGAACTATTTTTTGCATGGCTCCAACATTTCAAGTTATATGCTAAGCCTTCCGAGAAGGAGCTAGACAATCATGTCAGCCATATCTCACTGAATTCCTACACATTTTGTCGAGAAAACAACATCCAGATGGTGTCACTGCCACCTCATACGTCCCACCGTTTGCAACCATTGGACATTGTTTTCTTCGGACTCTTCAAAAAGGCTTATGCAAAAGAATGCGGCATGTATTTAAAGAGCCATCCCAACCAGGAAATAACGGTTTATAATGTGGCAGAAATGATCAATAAAGCTATTGCTCAAGTGGCTAGTATGGGAAACGCAATATCAGGGTTTTCAGGGACTGGAATAGTTCCTATAAACCCACACATTTTCAGCGACGAAGACTTTCCTATTGAGAGCACTGACGCGGCTCCTTCCCTAGCAGCATCTGCAACATGTGTCAGGTCTGGTGCTGAATATTCTCTTCCCTTGGAAAATAAGTCTCCAGTACCGAAAGCAAGCCCCGCCGTTACATTCCATGATGTGCCTCCAGTGCCAACTGTGACTGCTGGTGGTGCCTTTACAAGAAAACTGCATTCGGAGGTGCTGACAGGATCACCAATGAAAGGCGTCCTTCAGGAAAAAATTGAAAAGCGCAAAGTAAGGGAGTTGAAATCGATTAAGACTGCGAAACGATTGGGTACTATCTCAGCTACAATAAGACCTGGCGTCAACCGATCCCTTCATTTTGAATTAGAAGCCACTAGCACCAACAAACTCAATAGGAAGAATCGTAAATCATGTCAAGAGACTAGTTCTGAGTCAGACGACGTCTTTTCTCTACATGACGAGTCGGATGGTTCTCAAATTTGGACTTCCAATGAAGAAAACGATGAGGAAAGATCTGCATTCGACGTGCAAAACATTGAAGTTCGGAACTTTGTTGTGACAAATAATAATAACATAGTAGATTAGTGGTTAAGAAGTAACGAGGCTGAAAAACTCAGCATAAAAATGGAAACCAGATAAAACGCGAACAATAATAAAAGGGTAAAGAGTGCGCGATACCGAACAGCGACGGAGGGCATAACAGCCACCGCAAGTAGCGTGATCAAAATCGCTACAAGCAAAAATGACAATAACTTATAGGGCCCCATACATTATCAAATACGTCGTCAGATTGATTGAATCCGATAAATCTGATGCGATTTATCGAATCGGATTGGAATCACACATTATACAATTTGTCGTCCGATTGTTATTTAGTTGTGGACATGAATTTCGAGAGTGAACTTCTCTGCAATGCTGCAAAAGTTATCGCAATTGAAAAAAAGAAAGAAAAAAGAAAAAGAACTAGATGGAGAAGTCATGGTTTACGAAAAGAAAAGCGGGTTACACAAACATGATTAAAGTAAAGCTTCGTCAAATTAATCATTCGTCAAAGTGAACAAAAACGAATCAAAATTTGATTTGTGCAACCGGCCCTTAATAATAATAATAATAACATTTACCACATCAACAGTCGAAGTACAACTAAGAAAACTGAAGATTAATCGGAATAGACACATACACCTGTAGATCCATCTAGCGATTACATTTGCGTCAGATTTATCGATGGTCTAGGCGGTCAGATCTTCGATTTGTCGTAAACGGCAAATCCCAACGATTTTTTACCCATACACCTTCCAGTAATCGCATCACATACGTCTGATCAAATGGATCGAACGCAGCATTTGATAATGTATGGGGCCCTTTTTAACAAAAGCGGTTAAAAAACTGAACAAACGGACCAAATCGGGAAGTGTAGAGAACACAACAACAAAAATGGAAAACACGCAGGCAGCAACCGGCGCCGTAAATCTACCCAAGGACGATTAATCGGACTTTAAGTGACCTAAATACATTAACAAAAGAAAGATCAGGGAATCCCGAGAAAAGCCAGCAACCATAATTAAAAATAGAAAGACAGAGCCGGCTAGATCATGTTTCAGCAGTCCTAATCCCTTCAAGTGCTCCAAGGCGACGACAATGAAATGGATTACCTGTCAGACGACGACAACGAAACAGAAACCGCGAAAAAAGACCAGGCACCCCCGCCCGTCGGGTTACATAAAAAGCCCACTAACAATAAGGAATTTGTCAAGATAATTAAAGAAGTGGTGGAATTCGATTTCCAAATAAAACACACAAGCACAGGAATTAACATATACACTACAAGTAAAAAGGACTGGGAAGCCCTAAAGACCCACCTTATTAAAGAAGAGGAACAATGGAGCACGTACACGGCCAAGGAGAATAAAACGCACGCGTTAGTTATTCATTCAGCTATTATTATGATAATATTGTAACGTCTATTAGTTTATTCTATTAGTTTATCTTATCACATTTATGGTCTTTGTATTTCCATATTGTAACTTTTCCGTTGGACTTTTGTCTAACCTGAAGATGACTTGTACGTGTTATCCTTTTGAACCGTAACTGTAATTCTTTAATTTTGATAAGATAATTAACTTTCTTGTTTAATCATTTGTAATATAAACTTCAGTTCTTGTTCCATCCTCAATAACTTCGGTTGTACACAAAGCTCCTTAAGGTGCGCGTGGGAGAGCAGTCGAGCTTCACATCGCTCTCCGGGGAATCGGGTTTTAAAAATAGTCAACAAGCCCCGTTAATTGTGTATTTTGGGTATCCGGCTCGGGGAGTGACCGCGCAGGTATAGTGTCGATAACAATCTGTTGCGAGTGCGGTGGTAGTTCCGTCGCCGATTGCGTGCGTTCTCGAGATCGCGGGTGATAGCCGAGTGCGCGAAAAGTTGGATCCTGGTCCAGGCTACAGATCCTGATACGTCTGGCCTCTAGCACATTTTCCAGGGTGAGTGTATTCCTGTTTGAAGTGGCTTACCGGTTTCAACGTAATTGTTCTAGAACAGATTTCTGTTGACGTCAGTCCCGTGTATTTTTCCATCGTAAAGTCATTTCAACCACAGAGTAACAGGATATCTAGTTACTTTTACACGCCCACCCTGCCCATTCTATCTGGTAACTTTTTCCCGCCAAGCCAACTATAGTCTATCTGGGGATCTTTTGCTTTTACCATCTAGCAACATCCTTAGTTCTCTTTAGACGTATCACCCCGGGATATCTTCGTATATCTGCAATTCTCGCCCCACCACTTGCTCGAGCAACGGATCGCGCAGATCTTTAGCTCCCCCCCCACTGCGTGTTGTGGTTGTGCCTATCTTCGGATCTGGCAATTGCCCTGCGACTTACGCCCGCGCAGTGGACTGATAAAATCTGCACCCCCCACCCCAAAAAATTTTTTACCCCCCACCCTTTTTATATTATTTTTTACCCCCCCCCCCCCAAATCTATTTTTTATATTTTCATTTTAGAGTTTTTTTCCCCCACCACCAAAAAATTTTTTTAAGTTTTTCTTAGTTTTCAGTCTAGTTCTGGGAAATAATAGTTTCAAATTTTTGAGCCTTTTTTTTTTGTAATAGTGCACTTCCCACTCCTATTCCCCTTCCCTGTCCTTTTAACTTAAGAAAGTCCCCGAGACTTTGTCTCTTTGCATTTTAAACTGTGTTAATTTTTTAAAGTGTGTTTGGGGGGCTGTTGTGTCCCGATTTCAAGGGCGCAGGAGCTTTTTGTTATTCCCCTGCGTTCCGCAGCTCCCCCCTTACTGTGTATTATATATCCATTTGTGTATCCATTTTATCCTTCCACGGCCATCTATGGAAGAGTTTGAGTGTGTCTGTGGGCGGAGGTACGCTACACAGAATGCCATTGACCAACATAGAAGGTATTATTGTCGACATAGTAAAATACAAGTTTTATTTTATTTATTGTTTCGGCCACAAAGCGAAACTCGTTCGTGTTGCGCGGGATGCATCACGCGGCGGATCCAGTGGAGTTAACGAAAGAACTCAAGGAAAACCATATAAACGCAGTTAACACCTATAAAATGAACAATACCGCGAGGCCGCTGTACCTAGTAATAACAGAAAAGGACGAGACTGTGAACAAAATCAAAACAATCGATTACACGCGTCTGACCTGGGTAAAATACAATAATAATAAAAGACTAACGCAATGCCACAGATGCCAAGCCTGGGGGCATGCAACACCTAACTGTAACGCGGACCCGAAGTGCTTAAAATGTGCCGAGAAGCATTGGATAAAACAGGGCCCAAGAACCAATAGAACGACGCCAGCAACCTGCGCGAATTGCAAAGGGGCCCACCCCAATAAATGGACAGAATGCCCGGTGTATAAAAAGAAGTTGGAACTCCTGCAAAACAGAAAACAGCCCGCTATCCAAACAAACAACCGCCTAAGACATAAATTTCATATTTTTAATTTTTTTCAATTGATTTCCAATTTTATGTAATAGGGGTTTTTCATAACATCATACCTTGCATTGTATTTGGTATGGGTAAGGTCAGAGATAGATTACTCTAAGGCGGGTGTCAAACAGGACTTCGACCGTCAGCGATCGACCAATATCGATCGTCCACGACCGGCAAGTTTTTAAAGTTGTTGTCACACAGGACGCGTCGACCACCGTACCACCGTCGACCAGTAGCATTAGTGGTGGTTGATATACATGACGGGAGTTTACACTAAGGTGTAATGTTATGTGGTTTACATTTATTTACAAGAAGCTGATCGTTTCTTCTGTAATTGCAATTATTTGTGTCATAACAATTAAAATACCCTAACTATTGCATATGCATGTGCATATCCTCAATATTTACAGCATATATTTAGAAAATAGTATGCATATATATCCGCATATTGCAGCAATAATCTACTGCATATATTCCTTTCTCTACTTATGACAGCATTTACTTTTACACAAGATTTAGACAAATATGGGTTATAAACTAAAAATAGATTTTTTCGCAAAATATCTTCACGGGATAAATTTTTGTAAACATTACATGCTTTGCAGTTTGTTGACAGTCAAGCGATGGATAAAACAGATTCATTGCGAAAAATCTGGTCTATCATAGATTCGCTAAAATCAAAATTTAGTTCTAGTCTTTATCCGTTTCAAGATTTGGCAATCGATGAAAGTCTCATTCTCTAGACAGGTCGTTTATCTTTCAAACAGTATATACCGTCAAAAAGGCATAGATTTGGTGTAAAGCTGTTTGAAATTTGCGATTCAGAAACTGGCCCATGAAAACAGTCTACGCAAGTTTTGGCCACTTAACATTATCAATTTAAATGCTGACAAACTCACAAAGTACCTACTTGTTTATTACCAAGGCACGGATTTCATGCAAATGCATATCCTATAGCTTTTGTATTTACGCGTTTCTAATAAAACAGCCCTAAATGGAATCAATTTGTTTGCATATTTTGCATATTTTAGGCATTTCGTGCATAAATTTGTTTGAAGAGCATATTAAAGCATATTTCTTTATACATTTGGTTAGAGATAAATGTAGCTACACAGTTTCACTAAAATACGAGAAATGTAGAAAAATGAGCGAATGTCTAAATTTCGGAGAAACTATAATTCTCTGGTAAATGTCTATTTTTGTTGGGAATTTATAAACTGAGGTATTTAATTTAATTCTAAAAATTCTACGAAACGTGAATTGCCTCTTCGTGAATCATTTGCTGCTTCGTCCGCTCAAGTTCTGCAGGAAGAATTTAATTTTGACTTGTGCAATATGGTAATTAGTGCTAACATACCGCATACTAAGTTAAACCACCCTACTGTTAAATTATTTTTAGAAAAGCATACTAAGAAACACGTACCTGATGAGAGCACCCTAAGGAAAAGATACGTTGATAAAATTTATGTTCAGACAATTAATGAAATAAGAGATGTAATAGGAACTAATTATATCTACTTTTCGGTAGATGAAACTACCGATAGTTGCGACCGTTATATAGCTAACTTAATTATAGGGATTTTACATTGTGAAAAACCCAGCACATCTTATTTAATTAGCTGTAAGCAACTTGAAAACCAGATAGCGTAACCGTGTCTAGATTTGTAAGCGAAGGACTCACTAATTTTTTTTACCTGAAGCAGTTCCAACACAAAAAATAATATTAATGCTTTCTGACGCCGCACCATACATATATGCTGAAAGCAGCCCAGAATTTAAAAGTTTCTTTTTTCCTAATTTAATTCATACCACTTGTTTAGCGCATGGGATAAACAGAGTAGCAGAAAAAATTAGGGATGAGTTTCCTGTCGTTAACAATTTAATTAATAACGTAAAAAAAATATTTATAAAAGCTCCACTTCGAGTGCAACGGTTTAAGGAAAAATTACAGAACATTGCATTACCTCCAAAACCGGTAATTACAAGATGGGGTACATGGCTAGATGCTGCACTTTATTATGCGAACTATTTTAATGAAATTAAGGAGTTAATTCTAGAGTTTAACGATAGTTCAACTTGGATTAAAGTATCAAAAACTTTACGTAGAAATTCAGAACTACCGCTTCAACTAGCATTTATTAAAGTTAATTATGGCTTCGTAAGTGTTACTCTCACTTCAAAAGTCTGGATTAACGTTAACTGCTTCTGTCGAAATAGTACAAAAATTTCAAAATTCTATAAATGAGGTTAAAGGGAAAATTGGTAAAACGATAGCACAGAAGTTAAAGGATGTTTTAAATAAAAATGAAGGTTACAAATTGCTGACAGGTATCAATGAAATTTTAAATGGTAACTTTAGGGACAATTCAATTAACATTGATACAGATATTCTTACAAATTTAAAATATGCCCCCATTACATCAGTTGATGTAGAGCGAAGCTTCTCGACATAGAAACACTTATTAGATGACAAAAGACAATAATTTCTAGTTACTAATTTAGAAAAACATCTAGTTGTTAATTGCTACACTAATGTAAGGAATAATAAAGATATTTGAAAGAACTAGTTCGGTTAACACTGTTGTATGAAAATAGGTAGTTAAGATTTATTTTATTATTTTTCTCTAAAATTACCATTAGTTCTATAAAGATATAAGTAGTTTAGTATTAATTATGTTTCCTTTTGCTATTTGTATTTAATAATGTGTTAACAATTAAAATAAATAAATTTCTTTCATCCAAAAATTTCTGTTTTAAATATATATGTTAAGGTTAGAAGCCGAAGTGCGGCTACAACTAGGTCTAGCCGGCTAGTACTAAGCAAACTTAACTTAACACTAACCTAACCTTGCGACGGGCTGCACCCAGCTCTAGCCGGCTAGACCTAGTTGTAGGCGCACTTCGGCTTTTAGCCGTAACATATACATAAAATAATTAAGGTCAATAATTTGCATATTTTAAAGCATATTTCATGAAAACCACTGCATATTTGACACGTAATTTGAGCATATATATGCGCATATTTTAACACTTTTTGGTGCATACAAGTCCGTGCCTTGTTTATTACAAACAACTTGTCGGATGAAGCGCTTTTGTTGCAAAGGTTCAACTTTTTAAGCCTACTAGATCAAAATTTAAATGATTTTTTTCTGAAATTAATGATTGGATTTGAAAAATAAAAAGACTGTTGAAAAGAGAATCGAAAGGCCTTTAGAATTGTATAAAGTTTGACACCCCTTTCCATTTAAAATTTTTAGGGTGCAATTCACCCTCATCTTAGGGTTGAAGTTGTGTAAATAATACTAATCAATTCAGATGTCCCCCTTAAAATTAAAATAGACGTGTTCGAGCATTTTTTGCAAAATTGTTGCTAAGTGGCCAAAACTTGCGTTTTCAGTGGGCCACCTTGTATACTGGACTTCATTGTTTACACAGGAGCATCAACCAAAATTGACAGAACAGAAAATATTCGGTGTATCCGGTGATTAGGGCATCCGATCCCGGAATCTCGAATCCCGGGATCCCGGAATCTCGAATCCCGGGATCACGCATGCTTTTTGAATCCCGAAATCCCGGGACTCGGAGGCTAAAAATCCCGGGATTTGCGGGATTTAATTTACATTGCGCATTGAACTGCGTGAGATGCAGAATCGCGTCATAAAATACAGCTACGCATTCCGATGAAATTTAATAATTTAATTCGCTGTAAAATTCGGGGATTCACTCACAGAATTTTCAGCGAGGCGCAGTTGGTTGGTAAATTACGCGGGGAACCACAGAACCATTCAGATCCAGCACCCAGTTGCCCGTACTAAATTGTCATTCTATTATTATTAATTTGTTTGCTGCTGCTGTTAGTGCTGTTACGTGCCGTGTTGATCTGTTGATCTAGTGCTAGTGTCTAGTGCAAGAGCGACTACACTTACCTACTGCAAATATTTAGCAGTAAGTTTTGCTTTGAAATTATTTTTAAAAACAAACCAGTTTACAATACCTTATATTGTATGTAGGTATTACCGTACTTATTCTAAACTCTGAATATGGATGCTCCATCCTCATCAAATGCGAAATCGAAATATACTAAACATTCCACAAAAAGTAAAGAGCTCAATTCTGTATGACATTACTTCTTGGTGGAAGTTGCTGGAATTTTCTGTATAAATTTTGGGATATATTCATAATTTGGAAATCCCGGGATTAATCCCGCGATCCCGGGATTCAACTTTTCACAGTCCCGAATCCCGGGATTTCAATTTTGTTTCGGGATTGGATGCCCTACCGGTGATATTGTTCTAACGCTAATGAAAAAAATACTAAAAATCATATTTTCTACGTTGATAACTGGTACACCAGCCCAGTACTAGTCAAGCACCTCATAGAGCAAGGAACAGGTGGTTGTGGAACGGTAAAGCCAAACAGAAAGGGTATGCCTGTTTTTGGTCAAGTTGAAAAGGGTCAGTGTTCAGCAGCTCACGATGAGAATCTTTTAGCTATAAAATGGAGTGACAAAAGGTACGTGCATATGCTCACAACAGTATTTACTGCAAACCAGATAAATACTGGGAAGACACATTTTCAAACTGGTGAGCCAATTACAAAACCTGAATGCATAATTACAACAATAAAATGTGAGCTATTGATAAAGTCGACATGCAAGTTAGTTTTGTAGAGTGCGGAAGAAAATCACTGAAACGGCACAAGAAAGTATTGTTTCATTTCATGGACTTAGCACTCTATAATTCGTACGTAATGTACCAAGCGAAGACAGGAAAAAAAACACAGTTTAGTGATTTCCGTATAAAAGTTGTGTCACAAATGATTGAAAAATATGCCAAAATTTATCCGATAATCCCAAGACGCAAAGACATTTCCCTGTTCCTATTCCACAAACCAAAGCACAAGGTGCACGAACTCAGAGAAGATGTCACGTCTGCAACAACATAAAGCTACAGAAGCGCAGAAGAAAGGACGCGAAATTTATGTACGCAGATTGTGACGTTCCACTTTGCGTTCACCCATGTTTTGCTGATTTCCATACTTACTAAGTAAAAAAAAGTATTAATATACTCTTCCACTTATTATTATACATTTTTTAATATTATATACATTATTATCCGCTTTTCTTTATAATAACAAGTTACATTTGTATGCATTTTTTTATACATTTCATATTATAACGGAAGAAATAGTAAGTATAATGATTCTTATTATGGTTATTATTATTAATAAACGGGGGTTAACCTTACTCATTTTACAGTTAATTTCCCTAAAAAAACCAACGTACATGTACGTCTCCAGTGTCACAAAGGAGGAATGTACATCTACGGCGCTGGTCTATTTTGACGGAAGTTGGCGACGTACATGTACGTCCCTCGTTCAGTAATTGACAGTGTGTCGTCGTACATGTACGGTGACCGGCTCATAGGAGATAGTCCAGTAAAATTGTGTTCAAAAAGGGCTTGAAGTGGAAAGTTGTGGTGTAATTGTTTTTTCTGGCATAGTTTATGGTTTTAAGGGCGCTGAACACGAATCTGAAATTGTCCAACAAAAATTTTCACGGCAAATATGAGAAATCATAAAAAAACACTAAAAATCATGTTCTTATAATATTTTTTGTACAACGTGTGGTTTTCGCGCAAAGGGACGTTGAAAAACCGGTGAAAATCAGAAATTTTCGGAAAATAGCAAAAATACATTTTTGTACAGCCTTTCCGTTAATTAAATTATTATTATTATTATTAGCTAACTCAGTCTGCTTTAAAATTAATATCCAATTTAGAGACTTAATGCAGGGTCGTTAATGGGGATCGCGTTTATGAATTTTAATTAAAAATTCTCATAAAGTAGGTTAACAGCATCAAAATAATGCAAACCTTTTACAGTAATTGATAACAATTCTAATATCTAAACAAACATTTTTCTTTTAAAATTAATAAGTTGACCAACTACCTTTCACAGATGACTCGAACAAAACACCTCCTTTTATATAACTTTTAAATAAATTATAATTTTATTCAGTTGCAAATTCTAATTATATACAGTGTCCGCCAAAAAGTTTGCACCATATGGAAAACTTTCTTAGTCAATTGTTTTTTTTTTAAATGGGTTTCAGCATGATTAATAACCACAAAATTACCAAAAATATTTGTCATGTCACAACTATGACACCTCCAAAATGTCATTAGAAATTTTAGAATGGCCTGAAATGCCCTTATTTATCAAAATATGGAAAAGTAGCATAAAGAAAAGTTGTTTGTAATTACATTAAGAATCTAGGAATGAGCAAACAACTGTGAACACTTTCGACCAACCTCTGTACCTAAAGGCGAGATTTATAGTAGCTTGTCTACAAAGAGATCCAAATTTTGCTAACGTCATCATTAGAATAGGTGGGTTCGACCTACTGATGTCTCTCTTGAAGACAATAGGGTATATAATGGCTGGTAGTGGGTTGAAGGAGTTATTTAATGAAATATATGCACTGCTCTCAACAGAGAAAATTCTGACCGGCCACGCCTATTCAAGAGCCGTTAGAGCACAGATTTTAGCTCATGCTACCCTGACGACAATTACCTTTGAGACAATGGATTTGACCACAGACCTTCAAGAAAAACTTACAGAGTTTATAAATGATGCAGATAGGTCTGCGATTTTGTCAGCACACGAAAAGGAGTGTGTAGAGGAATTGAAAACCAAGTTTTCTGATCAGCCCCAAGCCTTGACTAACCGTGGCGCTACATCAAAACTTTGGATCCAGTACTTCGAAATGGTTACGCTTGTTAAGCAATTCATTGAAGCTGAAAGAACAGCCAACTGGAACCTTCACCTTCAAGTTGTGTATGAGATGCTCTCGTACTTCCACGCTAGCGGACATTTCTTATATGACAAATGCTGTCACCTGTACCTACAAGACATGCACAGCTTGAAAGACAAAATGAACGCTGGAGAATATGAAAAGTTCGCAGGTTCACTGTTCGAAGGACCAGCAAATTCTGGAGCGGAACATGGACAGATATGACCATTGAACAGTCCCTCATGAGGATAATGAAAATTGCTAGGGGGCTGACTCATGGTCGTGGGGTCAGCGAAAGTATCCTCTGTAGGTGGACAAAAGGAATTAGTTCCCTCCGAAATATTTGCGAAGAAATGGAGAAGATGTGTGGGTTAGCATGGAGATAAGAGAAGCAAGGATTAAAAGGGATAACAGTGATTCAAAAAAGTTGATGGAGTGGTTTATGCAACACTATCCTTTTCCTGATGTCCCAGAAATCTTGTCTCTTAGCACTGGTGTTGTAGGAGACAGCAGCATCAACTGTCACATGGCCAAGGAGATTGGTCTCCTGGCAATTAATAGAATTGTGGGTGGTGATTTTCAAAATGTTAAATTGTACAAGAAAGACGTAGTTTTGCCACTTGCCACGATGAACAATGCAATCAAAATACAAGATGAAACTATCCCCATCAATCCGACGACTATTTTTCACTCACAGAATCACGATTGCTAAACAATCTGACGAAGAACTTGGAGAGTTTCTAAAATACGAATTGTGCCCGTATCTACTGCCTCTTTTCGACGACTGTGGTATGCGAAAAGGAACCAAGTCTGCTTTATACAAAGCATTTATACCAACTGAACAGGCAAATCTCCAAGGGTGTGTGTATGTCATAGATGGAGGATATTTGCTGCATAGAGTCGTGTGGAGCAGGGGTCAATCATTTTCATCAATTTGTGAAAGTTCCGTTTCATTTGTTAAGTCCAAGTAAAGGACAATGCCGTAGTTGTGTTCGATGGTTACCCTGAAGAAGAAAGTTGCAGAGGTACTAAATATACTGAGCAAGCAAGAACATCACGCAAACAAACCTCAGTAGATTTGATGTTCGACGAAACATACCCAAGGAGAAAAGGGGAGGCGACAAGATTTCTCACAAATTGCAAAACAGTAAAGATGATGTTAGACAATTTTTGAAGGGGACTGAAAGCCACTATGGCAAAAAAAATCACCAAGACTTTATCTACATAGCAGCTTATCTATAGCAAAACTGTACAGACTTTATAAGAACTCACACAGTAATCAGGTACCTGAAAAACTTGTTTAGTACTCTACATTTCAGAGAAGTTTCTGTACCGAGTTTAATATAGGCTTTAATACCCCCGCGTTGGACATTTGCAGTATGTGTGAACGGTTAAAAAACAGCATATAATAATAATCATAATAATAATAATAATAATCTTTATTGATTGCACGACCAAAGTTAACAAAAAAAGACAATATTTGTCAAGTAACTGTAATATTACAACTAAAAATAAAACTAATAAAGGCGGCTACCAATCCCAAGGCGAGGTTCAGAAATATTCTGTTCTTCCACCTAAACCTTGATTAAATAGAACAATTATAAAAAAAGAATAAGTACCTAATCCTAACTTAACCTAAAATTCTGTGATGACTGATATTATTAAATGTTAAATGTATTAATAAAAAAGGAAAAAAAATAAAAATGTGTCATTCAAACAATTAATAGCGTTTACAGCAATCAACAACTACACTGTTTCTGAAACAAGTCCTTCTGCAAGTTACACTTAAATTTGATAATACTTAAATTTTTGTATGTAAGAGGTATGTTATTGTACATGCTATAAATCTGAAATGTAAAAGATCGCTGGAATTGAGACGTTGCGTGTTGTGGAGGTGAAATAAGACCTCTAAACCTTGTTGTAATGTTATGTACATCGGTTCTGAATCTGATTTTGTTATATAAGTACGGAGGATTCTTACTGATTAGTATTCGGTGATATAAACATAGACAGTGTAATATTCGCCTATTTTTCATTGATAGCCATCCAATATCTGCAAGCTTATATGTTATGTGTTCGAATTTTCTAATGCCGTAAATAAATCGTAAGCATGCATTTTGAACTCTTTGAATCCGTTCAGAAGTAATGCTGTCTATTGCAGAGTGATAAATAGGCGAACAATAATTAAACTGAGATAACACATATGCTTCACAAATTCTTTTTTTAATTTGAACATTTAAATACGACCTATGCGGATACAACTTTTTTAAATATTGATAGCTAATACAAATATACTTAGAAACCTGATCTCTATACCGGAAAGTATTGTCAAGAATTATCCCAAGACTCTTAGCTTTATCAACAATAGGAATTCGCACATTATTAATGCAAATATTTAGCAAATTAGATAAAGTGTTACAAGTATTTTTATTTCCAAATAACAACACGGCAGACTTATCAGAATTAATTTTTGTCGTAGCTCCTTCCCAATCCGAAGAATCGAAAGAATGGTATAGCTGAGTATCATCCGCATAGATATGTACTTTGCCAAATTCTATATTTTTCATGAAAATTGATGTATAAATCGAAAATAATAGTGGTCCCAATATTGATCCTTGAGGGACACCTTGTGTAACTGACAATGGATTAGAAACAGAGTTGTCTAATTTAACAACTTGAATTCTATCATTTAAATAATTGCTAATTAGTAGAATACCGTCGGGACTAATACCTATGAACTTTAAAATAGATAATAAGATTTTGTGATTGACAGTGTCGAAAGCTTTGCTGTAATCAAGCAGTACCAAAGAAGTCATATAACCACGATCTGAAGCAGCAAGTATATCATCTGTTACACTCAGTAGAGCTGTAGTGCAGCTGTAACCAGCTCTAAACCCAGATTGTGTTACAGGTAAAAAAATATACCTATTTACATAGAGGAGGAGACCCAAATTTGAGATAGGTGACTAATTTGAGATAGCTCCTTATATTAACGTACATGTAACGCCATCTAATAGAAATAGCGTAGATTAACCAAGCTAAACTGCGGTGTAGTGCTAAAGTGGTCGTTGAGCGCTTCAGTTAGTTTGTTCTTGTATAAACACGTGTTTGGTGTGACTTGACCGCTAAAAGATTTTTTGATAGTGTAAATAAACCGGCATTTACAGTAAAGGTAAGGTGAAATAAAATATTTTATGTGTCGTAGTAGTTAGTTTAGGTATTGCTTAATGATGTCTCATTGAAATTTGGCTCTATTTTTTCATAACTAACCTAAAATACTGTTATCAATTTTTGATGCTGCAAATTCCTAATTTGAGATACCAAATAGGTCCCGTATTTGAGACTATCTCAAATTAGGCACCCAACCAATATTTTCATTTTTTGATTACAGATGCCAAAAAACCACAAGAAATGGGACCCTCTTGCTATGATAAAAGCTGTAAAGGCAGTGCGTAATAAAGAGATGGGATATCTAAAGGCCTCAAAAGTTTTTGATGTACCTAAAGGCACCGTGGAAAGATATTCAAAGTCAGATAAAAGTCCAGAAGAACTTGTCAAACTATCGATAGGTCGGAAACCAGTTTTTTCTGCAGAACTAGAAAATGAACTAGTTCAATATGCATTAGCCATGGAACAACGCTTTTATGGTCTGAGGTCAGGCGACATTAAACGAATGGCATTCCAGCTTGCAATTAGAAATAAGATACCGCATCCATTTAATGGAGTTAGTAAATCAGCTGGGAAAAAATGGTTAAGGTTATTTTTGAAGAGACACCCACAACTATCGATGAGAACACCCCAAGGCATGTCTGCGGCACGTATTAAATCTTTCACTCCCGAAAAAGTCTCAGCGTTTTTTGATCTCTACGAGCCAGAATATAACAAGCTTCAAGATCCTCCCCAGAGGGTGTTCAATGTTGACGAAACGGGTATTACTATAGTTCAACATAAGCATAGTAAGGTTTTATCACTGAAGGGAAAAAAACAGGTTTCCTCGTTAACCTCCGCAGAAAGAGGTAAACTAATAACCGTAATAACCTGTATGAATGCTGTAGGAGTTTATGTACCGCCATTATTCATTTTTCCTCGTAAAAACATGAAGGCAGAGCTAATGCTTGGTGCTCCAACTGGATCAGTAGCTGAGTGTCACATGTCTGGTTGGGTACAATCCGATATTTTTACGAGATGGTTAAGTCATTTTATTAAGTTTACAAAACCCACAGCTGCCGATCCAGTTCTACTTGTGTTAGATGGACACTATTCCCATACGAGAAACATTGCACTCATAGATTTGGCAAAAGAAAACCACGTTACGATCATTTGTCTTCCGCCTCATTCAACCAACAAAATGCAACCTTTAGATGTTTCGTTCATGTCTCCGTTAAAAACCTATTATGCGCAAGAGATAGAAAATTGGCTTCGAGAGAACCAATTAAGTACTGTATCCCCATACGCAATTGCTAGTATTTTTTGCAAAGCCTACAATAGAGCTGCCACTATGGAAACATCGTGCAATGGTTTTAGAAAAACAGGACTAGTACCTTTCAACAGAAACATCTTTAGAGATTATGATTTTGGCGTGCATAATGTGATGGAAAACACAACAGTTATTCAACAAGAACATCTCTCAGAAGAATTAAATAATCAAGAAGCTCCTCTGGAAAACCAAAATCAAAATGAAGTAGTGCCTTTCCCAACGCAGGACAGAAATGAACGAACACCAAGTCCACTCTCAGCAAATCAGCCTCAAAGAGACTATTTTTCTCCCACGGATGTTTGTCCTCTGCCTGAATACAAAACCAGACAAACTAAGCCGAATGTTAGGGCTGGTAAGGCATCAATTATCACTCTCACTCCTTACAAAGACGAATTGCAAGAAAGTTTAGAAAAAAAGCAGGTTAAAAAAATACCTAAGAAAAATATCAGTGGAGAGTTGGAACCAAAAGGAAAACAGTCAAAGAAAATGGCAAAGAAATCTACTTCAGTTTTACGAAAATCTTTAGTTTCAAAACAAGACCAACCTTCCACATCAGGGTTACAACAAAAGAGAAAAAGACGCATGTCCTCCTCTAGTTCAACCTCAGAAAGCGACACGAGTTTTACATTGGCTGATTCCTCTTCAGACGAATCCGGAGGAAGTGATGCTGAATGCTTATTTTGTTCGGGCAGATTTTCCGAGGACAAGCATGGCGAGAAATGGGCAAAATGTATTCATTGCGGCAGATGGGCCCATGAAGACTGTGGGGAAATTAAAGATATTAATTTTATATGTTCTTTCTGCGAAGGAAAAGGTTTTTTTGAGTAGTATCTCAAATTAAGATATCTGTCTCAAATTGGGACGTCAGTCTGTCTCAAATTAGGCGACGTTTTATTTTATGGGGCAACTGACATAGAAAAACTTTAAGTTCAATAATTTCTCTAAATCGGTATTTTAATGTAGTTTCTCTGCATCACTGTTTTGTTAATACATTAACCAAGTATTCTAATACAATATTAATAAAAATTTGTTTAACGGTGTATTTTATTTCGAATTTACAAAAAAAGTGTCTCAAATTTGGGTCTCCTCCTCTACGCATTTAGTTGCTGATACATAATTTTTTCGAGGGAAACAAACCCAACAAACAAAAAATCTTTAATTACCGAAAAACCAATTCATACTATAAGAGCGAAAGCATTTTATGCTTTAATGAAAGAAACCCCAGGAAATACATTCACATACCGTTTCGATCTGCAGCAGATTCAGCCGCTGCCAAAAACTCCCATCTCGGATGCATTTTACCTGCGTCAGGTAGGATACTATACTCTTTGCATTACACAGACTGATACACTTAACCCTTATTTATATACCTGGGCCGAAGATGAAGCAGGGAGAGGCTCGACTGAAGTAGCATCAACCCTTTTAAATCTTTTAAATAACTTAAAATTTCCTAATTTTGTAACCAACATAAGATTTTTCTATGACGGATGTGGAGGGCAAAACAAGAATTCCCACATCGTCCATGCCCCTACGTATTGGTTGCAAACGACAAATTCTAGAATACAAAGTGTGATACTAATATTCCCCGTTAGGGGTCACAGCTTCTTACCGGCAGATAGTGTTCGGAAGGGCCGAAACGCTTCTTCGGAAATAACCGTATATTGCAACTAAAGAAAAATAGCATTCCCTTTATTCACAAATAGGAAAACTAAAAATAATTGGTAAAGATTCGGAGTTATTTGGCATAAAATGATTAGATACGGTACTTCCGATAAAGATTGCAACTTTCTGGAAGAGGATGAAGGATTGCATATTTAATTCATTAGTGTTTTAAGTTGTAATGTATTTTATTTTCAATGTTTGTGTTTGAATTTAATAAAAATAAAAAGCAATAATTTATTTCAGTCAAAAATACACAAGTCCTGATTTTTCAAACAAAAGTGGTCAAGTCCACGCTATTCAAACAAAAGTAGACAAGTCCAAATAAAAATTTGAGATTAATTTATAAAGTGTATTGTGGAAAAAAATAAGTTTGGTACCTATAGAAGCTTTGATTTTTTTACTATTTTCTGGTGTAAAAAAATTGTGTTATGTTTATGAATAGATCATCCCACAGAAAATTGTTATTCTTGAAAAGTTAGGGTTGGATGACTTGTGCACTTTTGCGTGAATGCTCCTCAAATAATGTCAACTAATTTATTAGTTTCTAAAAACACTCTTGTGAAATTATTATCAGCAATAAACACCAAAAGTGACAAAACACCACCTATGCTACACATATCTACTCGTGCATAAATTGCTCTAAGTTCAATTTTTAATTTTACACTATCTAACATAGGATAAGAATTCACGGTTGCGCCAAAAAGATTTTGAGGGAATGCCTGTTTAAACATTTTAATGTTTTTGGGATCAAATAATTTGGTTGCGCATAAGTGATCCGTAAATTCAAATCGGTCTTTAATTTGTGTTAAAATAGTATCACAACTCGGGGGTTGAGATACCTACCGAGCGCGTCGCCAGGTGGCGGATAGGGGGGGCTTGGACCCTCAGGGCCTAAGCTAGCGGCAGTGAGTAAGACATCCCAGGCCTAATCTCCTGCGTGGTGGACGACAGCTGCTGCCGCGGACCATCCCCCCTCTTCAGTGGGTAGTGGACACTCAGTGGAATTCACAGGGTCTTCGGTCCACCCTCGTGTTTGTGCCATGCGAGGCGACCCGTGTTGGTTGGATGAATGGATCTTGGTGGTTGAGCTGCCCCTAGAACGGATACGACTCCCGGGGAGCAGTAACACACCACTTTGGCCGGGATGTCACCTAGACGGCAGGTCGAGACTAACCCACCTCGATCAATCGGCTGCGTCGCTGGGTCAGACCGCCGACAGGGTGAGTTCCTTGGGGACAGAGGGGCGTGCAGCTAGGACCGCGGTGGGTAGTGCATCCGACACGTGCGCTGCACCCGGGTGGTCACTCGGCTCGTGCTCTACTCGTCCTTGGGAGCTATATCTAACCTGTCGGGGTTGCGACTTAGAAGACGGGACAGCAGAGCACATTCTGTGCGACTGCCCTGCACTCGCTCCAATCAGAGGATCCGTGCTAGCGGACTTCTGGCCTAGTATGGCCAGTATTAGCAGCATCTCTCTAGCTAGTATCCTCAGGTTCGTCCAAAGGTTAGGATGGCTTGAGTGATGCGCCTAGAAGAGGATGTTGCAATGGAGGCAGCACAATGTACCCATAAGATGCCTAAGTGCATGTGACGTAAGTCACCCTCCACCCAAAATCCAGAATCCAGAATCCAGTATCACATACTTCTTTGGTAATAACACTTTTTCTATCTCCGGCGGATGTTGTCTTCTTTCTTTTCATAGGAGGCTCATCTGTCTCTTCAGGCTCTATATCATCAATTGATGACCTCATACGAATAATTTGTCTTTCAAATTGTTCTACCACGCTCTGCATTTGTAAACTTGCAATCCCACACGCCTGGGCTTGAGTAAAAAATATTTCAACGTGGGGCATGATAGAATGGAAGATCTTGAGCCAGGAAAGAAATTCTGAACAATTTAAGTATTTTAAAAGACCATATGCTTCATTTATTGTTTTGGTATCTGCTCCAAATTCAGCCTACACGCAGGTTGCTAACCTTGCAAAAGGAATTTCAGGTTTTAGAGCTACGGGAATTTATCCCTTAAATCCTGAAAAATTTGCTGTAGATGATTTTGCACCATCAGTGAACTTAAGCAATATGTCAGATGACGCAACAGACTTGGATTCAAGCAGAGACAGAGCTAATATCGAGCATATTACAGCTGAAACACCAACAAAACATCAGCGTCAAAATTGTACAGCTATTGTTGATCAGAATTCTCCTCAACCGTCTACCAGTGGCATGCAGAATACCTTGAAGGTTGTTATAAATCAGATGAGATATGTTTCTGTGGCAACTATTTCACCTGTGCCTGCACCACAGAAAAGCAACAATAATAAAAAACGACCTCGAAGAAAACAACATTCATAAATTCTTACGTCGACGCCAAATAAAGAATCATTAGAAATTAAAGAAGCAAAAAGAACACAAAAGGAATCGCGCAAAGTCAAAAGTGTAAAGAAGAAACTGCTTCGGGAGAGCGAAAGTGATGAAAATGGCGATTTGCCAGATGCATCAGACACTGAACGCTGCCTAATCTGTGAAGATTTTGGAAAATCTGGAGAGCTTTGGTAAAGGTGCACATCATGTGGTAGGTGGGAACATTCAGAATGTAGTGGTGTTTACAGTGCAAAAGACTACATTTGTGATTATTGTTCACAAGAGGGGTAGTTCTTGTATTACTTTTGTGTTTATATTTAGTTGTAATCCTTTGTCAAAATGTTATTTTAAGATAACAGTCTTTGTTTTTCTCTTATAAAACATTATTTCGTATTCTAACTTCAGTAACTGATGTGTAATCTGATAACATTCCGAGGGAAGTAGCTATTTTAGCGATTGGAGCTATTTTGGCCTAATGCGTCGTCTTAGCCGAATTTGTGCGTCATCTTTGCCGAACCCTCGGCAAAGATGGTTCAATTCCGACAAAAAATACAGCAGAGATTAGAGGAAGCTTCTTTTAAATAACGAACTTAGCAATATTTTTTATAAGAAGTATACAGTGTGTCCCAAATTCAATCCCCACCATTAGGATCTCGGAAACTATAAAAGCTACAAAGTTGGTTAAATGGGGAAAGTTTTAGGAATTTTAATGCTCATTTCATAGCCGTTGAGAAATCACAGCCAACTTTGACCGTTTTCGAGATATCTTGGAAAAACCGAAATTTGGAGTTTTCTATTTTCCAAAGTATTAAGTTATGAGTTTCAAGACTTGTACATTTTGAAGGCACTTTTTTACGGAGAATCGGTTGGTACCGTATGTTTATATTTATGACGCTTTGTTTCTGTTCTATGAACAACTACTTTTGATTTTCATATGGACGCCATATTGAATTTTGTCGTAACTAAACTCAGCTCTTTTTTCTCTTTTCAACGATGTGTCACACGTACGGAGTTTTTGAAGAAGAGCGGGAATAAAATTCATTTTTTCTTTATTCGTGTAGTAGGCTATGATAAACAGACGTAAGTCGTAATAAACGTCAAAACAGAGTAGATATTTTGTGAATTGAAGTAATTGTTGTGTTACAATGCATTACAGTAATCTTGAAAAATTCGATTTGTACAATTGCTACTTGAAAAATAACCGCAATAGTGAAAGATCTGTTGAATATTATGAAAATCTGTACCCGGAAAGACGACGACCTGAGAGAACCATCTTTCTATCGTTGGAGGGAAATCTGAGGGAATACGGGAGTTTTACAGCCCCACGGCCTAAGTACGGTAATCGTGTCAGTCCCAATACGCTAAGAAATATTACAAATTTAATTACTGTGAATCCGAGAACATCAATAAGACGTATATCTGAAGAAACAAATGCCACCAAATCGACAGTTCACAGATATTTACAAAAAAATAAATACCATCCTTATAAGCCCACCCTAGTGCAACACATAACAGCACAAGATTTTGGTCGTCGATTAGAATTTTGTCGCTGGTTTGAAAATCAGTGCAATCAGATTGAAAATTTTGTCCAAAATGTTTGCTGGACGGATGAAAGCAGATTCACGAATAATGGAGTTTATAATCGTCATAACGAGAGTTGTTGGGCTGTGAACAACCCACACATTACAAGGGAAACGCGGTTCCAAAAAAAAATTGGATTCAATGTTTGGTGTGGATTACTGGGTAAGTCTGTTCAAGTAAATTAGGTAATTTAAGAAGTGAACTTCTCTTCGTTCGTTATAGGAAGCAACTTAATTGGACCTGTTATTTACGACTACAATTTAACTAGTAAAAGATACTTAGAATTATTAAGAAATGAAATAACCAATCTCTTAGACGAAATTCCCTTAGCCCTACTACAAAGAATGTGGTTTCAGCAAGATGGTGCCCCTGCACATAACAGCACAGTAGTTCGAGATTATTTAAACAACCACTTTGGTCAACAATTAATAGCCACTTATAGTCCAGTCAGATGGCCACCACGGTCACCTGATTTAATGCACCTTGATTTTTATTTATGCGGCTACATCAAGAACGAAGTTTACAAGGAGGCCGTCCAAAATGTTAATGATTTACGACAACGTGTGTTGGAGGCATTTCAGAACATTAACAAGTTGCATCTAAGAAATGCTGCGAATCACGTAAAGGCCAACACGCACTTAGCCACGCCACGGCGCGCCACGCCGGACGGAAATTTTAAATTACATTGGTTGTTATGGAATAACGCGCACTTATCCACGCCACGCCGCGGCGCGTTATTCCATAACAACCAATGTAATTTAAAAATTGCCGTCCGGCGTGGCGCGCCGTGGCGTGGTTAAGTGCGCGTTGGCCTTAAGGCGTCGAACAGAGATGTGCATAGTCAACAATGGTAGCCATTTTGAGCACCTGCTTTAACTCTTTTTTTATGTTTCTTGTTATCTCTTGCAATTTTGGATGTCAAATAGATTTTTCAACCTACGTCTGTTTATCATAGCCTACTACACGAATAAAGAAAAAATGTATTGTATTCCCCTTCTTCCGGACGTGTGATACATCGTTGAAAAGAGAAAAAAGAGCTGAGTTTAGTTACGACAAAACTCAATATGGCGTCCATATGAAAATCACAAGTAGTTGTTCATAGAACAGAAACAAAGCGTCATAAATATAAACATATGGTACCATCCGATTCTCCGTAAAAAAGTGCCTTCACAATGTACAAGTCTTGAAACTAATAACTTAATACTTTCCGAGATATTTTGGAAAACTTTCCCCATTTAACCAACTTTGTAGCTTTTATAGTTTCCGAGATCCTAATGGTAGGGGTTGAATTTGGGACACACTGTATATGATAATTTATCAACAATCGAATTTTGTTAGAATATAACGTCAATTTTTCTTCTCTCTGTTCTATTGGTAATATTTGTTGCGTTATTTGTCCATTATTTGCGTATTAGCCGTTCCAAAGTGTGATCTGCGCACTGAAGGTATCTGTTTAAGTGTGATCCACTTGCGGCGGTTGAGTGTGGTGATGTGTTCGTTCTGTTTGTGATCTCTTCTTGTTTGGAATTATTATCTTAGGGGTAGCTATGCATATTAATATGTTCTTGTTGTCTAAACATCCTATTTGTTCAAAGTTAATTCCCGGCGTGGACTTGAACTGTTTTAATTTGTATTTTTCCTCCCAGGTCTCTGAATGAGTGTTTTCGAAAATTACGTTGATTATAATTAATAACTTCTGAGTCACGTCGTTTTTGGACATCAATTTGCTGAGGATACGACTTCATGTTGCGCCTTTGAGGGGTCGAATTTAACCATGTATTTAGGTTAAATTCGATCCTTTTTATTCAGTAAATTGACCCCCCTTTATTAACATAAGCTTGAGAACCTTAGTTCGTCATCTTACGCAGGAATGCTAGTTCAGCAAATCCCACGGTCGCGGAATTTATGCAAGGTGTCGGGTTTCCCCTTGACAACCTTGCGTGCCACATCGAGTCAGCGGCCTCCTTGGATGCCATCATGTACGCGCGTGGATCAATTTGATAATTTAAATTCATTTTGAACTTTACTTAAATATTTTATACATTCGCCTTTATTACAATACTTCAAAATGAGCTTATTTTTCCAAACACGAAAGGTGTCGTATGTAATAGTGATTATTCTGTTACATCGAATAATAGTAATAACGAGTCAAAAGCAATTACGGTAAAAAACGTATAAACTGCTTGAGTACTTGGTATTTTTACAGTTTGCGTTTTAGACACTTCAAAATGTGCATATTCCCCCAAACACAAATGATGTCTAATATGATAGTGATGCTATACCCGAATCAATTGCTTCATCCGAGAAGAGTTACGAAGTACCACTCGTAGAAAGAATTATTGTAGGCTAAGGGCCGGTCTTTTCATCTGCTGCTAAAGTTCCTTTTAACTAAAGATAACTTATATTTAAAGTTTAGATTAGTCTGCTCGTTAAAATAAACTGTCTTTCCATTCCAAGAAATCTACCCGTTAACAAATTGGCAGATAAACAATTGTCTATTAGGTTGGCACAATTATTAAAACAAGGACAACTGATTCATCTAATGTGTTAAAGTGAGATAGCGTTTTGTAAATCACATGTTCCGCACGATAGTTTTCCTAACATTAAAAACTGCCGCGCCGAATTGATATTATCGTCAGTGGGTGTTATTGAATTCGGTAATTTTTCTTGTATGTATAATGTGCGACATATAAACAATAAAAAAGTAAGTAATTTTGTCCACGACTAGTCAATAATCTGTCAATTATACATGTGTTTGGTCAAACATAATGCTATCCATTATACACTGCCAGCAGTGAATAATCATTATTCACGGTGTCATGGTAACATAATTGTCTATGATGTATAATGAAGGAAATAGGTTATATTTCTAATCCTACCACTTCGTTTAACATAGTCCTACCACATGGTTTTAGTAGCGTCGTTATTTAAATTTTAATTAAAAATTTTTCGTATTTGTGTTCGTGGACAAAGTATAGTATACGACTCGCTATAATTATCCTCGGTAATAATAGCATTCATTATAGCGTCGTGTATAATATACTATTATTACTACATTTTTTTTATACTACATACAACATAAACGTTAATGTTTTTACTTTTTAAGGAAAATGCATGCCCTAATAAAAAACGTAAACGGTCGCAGAACTTCACATAATTGGAAGTGCGATTTTTAATTGATGTTGTAATTAGACATATTAATATAGTTGAAAACAAAAAAATAGATTGGAAAGAAAAAATTTAATGTGGGAACAAATTTCAAAAGAATGCCAAGCTCTTTCTGGGATAGATAGAAGTGCTTCTATACGACGAACAAAATATGAATCGATAAAACGAAGTTTAAAATACAAATTATCCAAAAACAAGTTCGGGATTTTTAAAACTGGTGGAGGACCAGCAGAAACATTGGAGCTGTTAGATTATGAAAACAAATTGAAAGGCTATTTACAATAAATTAAGCATTCATGGATTACCCTCCCATTATGATTCAAATGAAATTCTAGGTAAGTATTGTTGAATATGAATTGATATTTTCACAATAATTGGTTCTCTAGTTATTGCAGATCTAACAAATCCCAACTCTGATAATGTTGATGATAATAATGTATCCGAGACTGTAGAAGCAATAGAAATTGAACATAATTTTGATATCGTGACAGAGGAAATATTACACAACAGTGGAACAGTTGCCTGATAACAGATCCACAGGAAGAGATCGATAATCCTAATAACTTCAAATTATTTAAATTTTATGCATTGGATGAAAATTATTGCTTTCAGGAAAATGATAAGAACTGGAATATGTGGACGGATTAAAAGAAAAAAACATAAAGCTCTCACAACTAAAAAACAGTGTGCATCGAAAGATACATTAAATGCAAAAATAGATTCAATCCTTGGATCTAGAGGGGAAGTTTTTGTTTTGCAAAAGCAACTGCTAGAAGAGGAGTTGCATGTTAAAGGGGAGCAAGCTCAAAAGGAAACTACGTTTCTTGAAAAAGAACAACAACTGAAGCTTCAGTTGTTGGAATTAAAAATTCAAAAACAAAAGCTTTCTATAGAGTTAAAGCAATCACAATTGGAATTGCTTAAAAAACAATAAGCAACAACTTTTATTAGATCTTCAACAATCATTATGTTAATCAGTAATTTTATTGCGTGTTTTTTAAATATTCAGTTGGATATGCTGAACTTAAGTATTGTGTGTACCTGTTTTTATAAAATCACTATGCAGTTTTCTGCTTTTGATATTGGATATTTTTTATTTAATAAAAAGTAATAATTAGTTTGTATTTTACAGTTTCATTAAAAATTAGTAATAAGCTTACATATCATTAGAAAATAAAATAAATAAAAATACTTTGAATGGGTTTGGATTATTATTAATTTATAATAACTGTGCAAAATAGTTTACTACCGTTTGCCTCATCACATGACCTACTTGTTCTATATCTCCTGCTTTTCCATGTCTTTCTTGATCTTGGCCGTTTTCCAAAATATCAATGTAATCCTCATCATTTGGTAGTGCATCGTGGTTGCGGCAGGCTAAATTATGTAACACTGCAGGTGCTACTATAATGGCATGGGTTAATGCCAAATGAGTGCGAATACCCATTGATAAAATTGGAAAACGTCGCTTCCATACCCCAAATGTCCTTTCAACTACGCTTCGAGTTCCTATTTGGGATTCATTGTATAATTGTTGGGCAGCTGTTTGCGGACAGGTCAAAAGGTGTTAATAAATAGGGGCGGAGTGGGTAACCACTGTCCCCTAGTAAAATGCAGTTCTCGATTTGTCCAGTTCCAAAACGCATTTTAATGATCGAGTTATTAAAGATATAACTGTCATCAGCAGCTCCTGGCCATCTTGAGACAATATCAATTATGCGATTGCTCGCATCACTTACAACTTGAACATTAAAAAAAAGTAACCTTTCTGTTACGAAAATTTTCACCTGCATTTCCACCTACAAAATTAGGATGATTAGTAATAATGGGTACAATCTATTGCCCCAATGACTCTTGGAAATCGTGCTAATCTAGAGAACTCTATAACTACCATTTGCTTTTCAGCTGCAGTTTGTGGAAGTATAATATATCGGTTACGAAGGTTTGATATTGCACACACAACACGTTTAATGATCTTTCCACATGTTGATTTGCTTATACCACCAGAATCAGCGACATTAATGTTAACATTACCTGATGCTAAAAATCTTAATGTTAATAATAGTTGCTGTAGTGGAGGTATCGGATTATTTCTGAAATTAAACCATTTGTTTAGACCCAAACGTATCTTTGTATGTTACGTTCCTGCCGATTGGCTTAGTGGGGGTTTTCTGCCCGCCGTATCGATTATTTTCCGGTTTGAACGAGAAAAATGTAAGAATTTTGTAAAGAGTAGACACTTCGCTTGCAACCTTAGTACGAATACAATGTAAAATGTTCTATCAATAAAATTAAATAATAAATATACAGTCCACCTTTTTATCATCGAAAACATTGGTCATTCGACTGGATTGTGAAGCAGAAAAAGAAATATTTTGAAGCCGGCCGTGTTTATAACCACCTGGTGAAGTTCAATTCCTGAAGCAGCGCTCCAGTGCGTAAAGGCAGGAACGGAAAAACAACAGTTCATTTCCACAACGGTTCCTCAGTCCTAACGTATGTTTCATAAGTTTTGTCAAAAAATTCAAGGGGGCTCAAATGAGATACCTCTGCAACTTATCGAGATGGCTTTGGAAACAAAAGTAAGTTTGTTTACTAGGCTTCAATTTGACATATGTGTATCGTCAGTCAGTTTGCGAAAAATGTCATACAAATTGGAGATTAGAAAAAGTATTTATAATTTAGTTGGGCAAATGCCTAAAGCTGAAATAGTGCGTATTTTTCGAAACCAAGATATATCCTCTAGGACCGTATATCGAACCATAGCGGAATGCGAACAGGGTATCCCTTGTACGAACCTTCCGAAAAGTGGAAGACCAAGGCTGTTCACCCCCCAGCAGTGCAGAAGAGTGGCAAGAAGTGCTAAAAATAAGGTTGGCGTGTCTGTGAGGAAACTAGCCAGGGAGAATCGGACTTCTGCCACCACTATTTTTAGAATTTTGGCCAGAAGTGGTCAAAAATACCGAAAAAGACAAAAATGTCCAAAATACACCCCTAACCAGCTAGCCCGAATACCCCGATGTTGCCGTAATCTTCGGCGTATTCATTTTGCAAACAACAAGTTGATTGTCATGGACGATGAGAAATACTTTACTTTGGGGAACTCAGAAATCAAAGGCAACGACGGATTTTATACTGATAATATAGAGGAATGTCCAGACAATGTGAGGTTTAAAGAAAAAGCAAAATTTTCTGACAAAATTTTAGTGTGGTGTGCAATTTCTCAAAGGGGTGTAGCAAGGCCTTATGTGGGTCATGTAAGGCGCGAAGCACTGAACAGCAGACGGTATATTGACAACTGCCTAACAAAAATCGCTGACTTTATTCAAGACCATCATGCTGGAGATGAAATAATGTTTTGGCCCGACTTGGCTTCTTGCCATTATGCCGGAGAAACACAAAATTGGCTTCGACAGCATAACATTCCTTATGTACCAAAAAATGATAACCCACCAAACTTGCCGCAGGCTCGCCCCATTGAAGACTTTTGGGCACTTTTGGCACGAAAAGTGTACGACGGAGGATGGACGGCCCAAAATGGGGACCAACTACGTCGTAGGATTTTGACTAAGATCAGGGAAATTGGTGTTGTCGCCGCCCAGACCCTTATGAGAGGTGTCCGAAGAAAATTGCGCCTCGTAGAACAGTACGGGCCGTTACATATAATTAAATAATTAAATTATGTTCTCAGATAGTCCACTTATTTTAAGAATAAAATAATTTCTAATAAAAGTTTGTTGTGTTAAAAATATTTGAGTTTTTATTTTGTGCCAAAACTTATGAAACATACGTTAACTGTAAATTATCTGTGATTCCTTTCCTAATTGAGTCAATACAACGGAGGTCGAAATTGCAACAATTGCAATGTTAAAGCAAAAGCGCGGTCAAATAAGGTCGCATATCACGCGAACAAAAACTTATTTTGAAAAAATAAAAAATGATCGCTTAACGGATTCTACTATTAATGAATTAAGGCTTAGAGTAGGAAGACTCGAACCTGTTTTGGACGAGTTTGATAAAGTACAGTCACAAATTGAAAACTTAGAACTCAACTCTGAAATAAGCGAGACCGAACGGCAAATTTTCGAAAATATATTTTTTCATATAATGGCTGGAATCAAAACATTATGCAACAGTTTTGAAGCAAAATGTAGTGAAAATTTAAATGCAAATATGGTTCAGGATGGTAACAACAGGTCTATCATAAGTCAGAATGCAAACAGTCTTGTTAAATTATCCACCATTAAATTGCCTTCTTTTAAAGGGCAGTATGAAAATTTTCTCGAATTTAAAGACGCGTTTAAGGCTCTTGTAGATAATAACGATATTCTTTCCGAAATTCAGAAATTTTATTATTTACGCTCCTATTTGGAGGGAGAACCCGCGGAAGTAATAAAATCAATTGAGGTTTCGGCAGCCAATTATAAAATTGCATGGCAGATGATACTAAATAGATCGGTACGAAAATAAAAAATTGATGATACACAATCATATCAAAGCAATTTTTGAATATCCAGTAGTAAGTAAGGAATCACACCTTGAATTAAGAAAGTTATTTCATAATGTTACAAAGCACTTACGTTCGTTCCTTACAAGTTTTAGGCGAAAAAACTGATTCGTGGGATCGGTTGATAATTTATATAATGAGTAATAAATTTGACCCCGTAACACGTCGCGATTGGGAAGAAACCAAATATGAAAGCGAATTACCTACTATGTCGGATTTAAACTTATTTTTGAAAAGAAAATGCGAAATTTTAGAATAACTTGAAGTAACAAACAAAACTGAAAGGATTAAGGTGCAATCGGAAAATCCTCAGAAAAGACACTCAGTCAATAGTTTTGTTTCTAGTGCCAGTAACATTAATTGTCGGTTCTGTAATAAAAATCACGTTATTTACAAATGTGAAACGTTTTTAAAGCTACCAATAAGCGAACGAGTGGCAAAAATAAAGAGTTTAAAGTTGTGTCTAAACTGCTTGCGCTCGTCACATTCCTCTTGGAATTGCTCGAGTCGTAAATGTATAAAATGTAACAAACGGCACAATACTCTGCTGCATTTGGAAATCCCAAGCTCTTCTGCTGAGCAAATAGTAATGCCGCCGGAGGGCGACAAGTCGGATAATGGAAGTGTGGGTAATGAGTCTACACCCTGCTGTGTCTCAAAATTTGTCGGTCACTAGCCACATTGGACAAGAAAATGCAAGTGCGCAACTAGTGGCGTCGCAAGTGTTACTGTCAACTGAGGTTATTAAAATCAAAATAAATAAAGACGAATTCGTGACATGCCGCGCCTTGTTAGATAGCGGTTCACAAAGCCACTTTATAACTGAATATATTGCTAAGAAATTAAATTTGCGTCTAGCTAGGGTTAATCACGCTGTAAAAGGTGTAGGGCAAGCGCTAGCAAATATCAGTAGTCAAGCTAAAATAACAATAGGGTCGTGCACTACTGGGTTTACAATGAATATCAACTGCTTAAATTTACCAAAAGTTACAGACAGGTTACCTACGATATCGTTCGATAAGCGTGTATTAAATTTACCCGACAGTATAACATTGGCAGACCCAAACTTTAGTATAGCTAGTGAAATCGACGTTTTACTAGGATCAAATGTATTTTGGACAATATTATGTCCCGATAAACAAGAACTGGGTCCAAACTTGCCCATATTGCAAAACACAAAATTTGGCTGGATCGTAGCTGGAAATGTAGGCATTAATAGGTTAAACAATTACAATTCAGTAAGTTGTGTGAGCATTGGTTCAGTTACTTCTATCGATGACAAGATCGCGAGATTCTGGGAGGTTGAGGAAGCTAATAATAAAAATAGCATATTGTCCCAGTCGGATAAATATTGCGAAACTCATTTTGAATCTACCGAAAACGGTGCTGCATCTTCTAGTACCTCTTTCAATGAAAAAAAATTACCAGAAGCAGTAGAAGTATCAGTTGCATCTCATTCTCCCCATGAGGACATACTAATATGTACTTCTACATCAACAACCAATTGTGCCAACAAAAATATGACAAATAATACAAATCAGTAAGTTTTCTAACAGAAAGTAATGCTAATTTACTTTTAGAAAGCATCACTTTTCTAATTTTTACAGAAACAGTTTTTGTGAAACAGAGACAGTTGCAATAGAAGGTGCTCGAATCGTACAACTTCAGCAATTTATGGAGGCTTTGATTCGTTTAAGTAATCATGTACCAGCACTTGGATGTACTCTAAATAATTTAAAATTAGTTTCAGAGCAGAGACATGGGCTTCAATCAAAATTATTTTTTAAATGCAACATGTGTAATTATACAGAAAAACCAAATGTAGTTAATTTAAATACAGTTGCAGTCATTGGCATTATGAACATTGGTGCCGGATATACTCAATTAGAATCGTTCATAAGTGCACTGGATGTACCGCCGATGGGTTTTAAATTATATAAAACCGCTCACAATTTAGCATGTAATGCTTGGGAAAATGTAGCGTGGCAAACCATGAAGGAAGCTGCTGATGAAGAAGCACGAATAGCTGTTGAATGTGGAAGTGATACTGCAGATGGGATACCCATGATCACGGTAGTCTGTGATGGAAGCTGGACAAAAAGATCTTATAGAGCGGGAGGCTACCGCAGAAAACCTTACGTCATCTAACACAAGAATAAAATGTATTGAAAAATGAAGTTTGTACCTTCATTTAACTAAATTTCATGGGTTGCCATGTTTCATATGGCCGCAACTCTAGGCAACCTCATTTTGAAGGTGTAAGAAGCGTATATGGGTGGTCCATGAGGACTGGGAAACAGACCAACAGTAGATTCGTGAGGCCAAAATATTACGATTTACCTAAAATTACCTTAGTCCAAAAGTTAATATTTAGGGAGATACAGGGTGTCAAAGTCGAAATCTTAATTTTAATTTTCTTCTGTAATTTCTAACGTTTTCGGAATATTTTTATGAAAATTGGCGAAACTAGCTTTTTTGGGACGAGAAACAATAATCCGTCCTCAATTTGAATGTAGCACTTAAAATAACCTTATTTTTGCTATACCTAATACCTTAAAAGTACTTCAGCTTTTTTATACTTAAAGTTATGGCAAATTTAATTGAAACAAACAATTGCCCCATCATTTTTATACGAAAAAGGTATACTTTTCAAATGTCACTAAAGTTAACCGTTTTCAAGATATTTGCTATTGAAGTAAGTGATGCTACATCTTATTCTGTTTTAAACATTTTCTAACGCAGTAGGCTTGCATTTAAAACAAAAAATTGGCATATTCTTGTCAAAAACAAGTGAGCAAGAGGTTACCGCAAGAAATATTACGTCATCTAACACATGGATAAAATGTATAGAAAAATGAAAAAAAAATCCTCGCATTTAAAAAGAAGAAACATCCCGAAAAGGTGAAACAAAAACATAATAATAATAAAAATAATTTTTATTCAGAACACATGTTTATACAATAAAATAAAAATAATTCATATTTTTTCATATTATAATCAATTAATTATTCTTAGCTAATTTTAATAATTACATACCTACTAAAAAAACTGAACGTTCAGAATATAACAAAACTTAACTCACAGAAGTTTTGGTGCGTGAGCATCTGTGTTACTAAATTTGTGTATTGGTCGACTTTAGAGTATTAAAATTTGTATAATTGTGACGTGCATTGTGTAATACGAGAAAGATCATGTCAACGCCAACCGATACTGGACCGCAATATATCTTTCATACGGACTATTTTGCCCTGACACGGTAAGTTGGGCGTACCACTGCAGTCGACAGGCGTGCTATCATTGGTTTTGCTGATCGCATGGTTTCGTAAAAACGAGTGGTTCCGTAGTAATCTTAGAATTTAAGAACGATATCAAATATTTCTGTTTCAATAAGCAATTTATCCGACGGAAAATGACGTTCTTTATTGAAAATAATTTTTTAAAAATATTTTTGCTAAATTTCTAAATTTACTAAATTATGTTTGTGTACTCCACCCCAGGCTACATGTTGACGAATTATTTTGAACTCGAGTGTAGGTATTTATTAAGGAGATCAATGTCACTATTTAGGTCACCTACAAACAAATGGATGCATTTATTACCTGTAACTGTATCTGATAGATATTTTTGTAGATTATCATTAAATTCATAAACACAAGTCGAAGTGGGTCTATAAACAGCATAGACAACTACATCAATGGACATCGAAATAATAGCTTTGATTACTTTTACTTGGCCTATATTGAATATTTCCGTTCTATGCCTGTACGAATCTCTGATATAAATCACCACCCCGTTATTTTAATTAATATTACCTTCGTTATATATTACATTAAAAAAACCTGGTATAAAAAAATAGTTTTTGTCTATAATTTTCCAGTTTCTGTAAAGACAAAATGCAGTCAAAATTATACTCCAGTTTATGTAGTAGTGCCAATGTTTTATCTATATTTTTATTCATACATAGTACGTATATTAATCTGTGTGAAAGGTATAAAAATTTGCATCATTTTTGTTTTTCTTTGAATTATATGGTTTTTAGTTCACTATAAGAAAAATGAGTAATCTGATCCATAATACAAATATTTTGAAGTAACAATCAATTCTTGTAACAGTAATTACAATAAAAAAAATAAAATAATAACTGTAATAAAGTAGAGATAATAAATAGAGTAACAAATATCCCACTGATCCACTATTGATCTGTGTCCTATTACTTGTTTTTGACAAGAATATGTCAATTTTTTGTTTTAAATGCAAGCCTACTGCGTTACAGAATATTCTGAATATTTAAAAAATGAATAAGATGTAGCATCACTTACTTCAATAGCAAATATCTTGGAAACGGTTAACTTTAGTGACATTTGAAAAGTATACCTTTTTCGTATAAAAATGATGGGGCAATTGTTTGTTTCAATTAAATTTGCCATAACTTTAAGTATAAAAAAGCTGAAGTACTTTTAAGGTATTAGGTATAGCAAAAATAAGGTTATTTTAAGTGCTACATTCAAATTGAGGACGGATTATTGTTTCTCGTCCCAAAAAAGATAGTTCCACCAATTTTCTTAAAAATATTCCGAAAGCGTTAGAAATTACAGAAGAAAATTGAAAGAAAGTTTTCTACTTTGACACCCTGTATCTCCCTAAATATTAACTTTTGGACTAAGGTAATTTTAGGTAAATCGTAATATTTTGGCGTCACGAATCTACTGTTGGTCTATTTTCCAGTCCTCATGGACCACCCATATATACGCTTCTTACACCTTCTAAGTGAAGTTGCCTAGAGTTGCGGCCATATGAAACATGGCAACCCATGAAATTTAGTTAAATGAAGGTACAAACTTCATTTTTCTATACATTTGATCCTTGTGTTAGATGACGTAAGGTTTATTGCGGTGGCCTCCCGGACTATTACCGTGGAGGAGGAAATTATAATTCATTGTCAGGAGTTGCAGCCATTGCGGGGCTTAAAACAAGAAAAATATTATTTCTTGGTGTTAAAAATAAGTATTGTACACTTTGCCAAAGGGCCGAAAATAAAGAAGTTGATGTCAAACCCCACACATGCTACAAAAATTGGAATGATTCATCTACCAGAAAGGAATCATCCATAATAGCGGAAGGCTTTTGTCGCAGCCTGGAAATGTACAACATTATATATAATAAAATGATCGCAGATGGAGACAGTAGTTGTTATAGGAAGATTTTAGATAGCCACCCCTATAAAAGTTGTATTGTTGAAAAGATAGAGTACCGCAATCATTTGTTGCGTAACTACTGCAACAAGTTAAAAGAAATATCCAAAACAAGAGCTATTCCAACACCACTTAGAAACGCACTTACCAAACACATACTAAAAGCAAGAACAGCAGTTATAAAAGAAACATAGAACGAATGAAAAAATAGAAGAAGATCAAAAAATACTTAATTTAAAAAGAGATATTTTAAATAGTATTAGTCACATATTTGGAGAACATAAAGATTGCGCTAAATTAAAATATTTTTATTCTAAAACTAGTCCTGATACTTTAAATTACATTCCAGATTTGAGAAGCTTTGGTTTAGAAGAAAAAATAATGACTGCTGTCAGATACTTGGCTAATCATTCAAAAAGCCTGCTTGCAAATGTCGAAAACAACACGGTTGAGCAATTTAATGCAATTATTGCTAAATATACGGGTGGCAAAAGAATCAATTTTACGATGGGACGATGCCATCAGAGCAGGTGTATGGCAGCAACTGTTTCTAGAAATACACGTAAACCTCTTTACAGCATCCATAAGTATCTAAACAAAGGAAGAAGTCCAGGAAAATGTTTAAAAACTATCGAGATGACGAAAGTTGAAAGACTGCAGCTTCGTGCAAAATTGGAAGCAAAACGAAAATTAATTTACAAAGCAACTAAAACCGAAACAGATAAAGATTATGGTGAAGCATGTGAAAAGCCAGATTTAAATGAAACAGCGATGTTAGAAGAAAAAGTCATTTTTAAAAAATCTGGAAAAGACTGACGAAGAGCTACAAGAAAATGAAAGAACTACGAGGTTACAAGCTGACAGTATCGAATGGAGACAACAACGCAGGCATTTACTTACAGCTTCTATGTTTGGAAAGGTATGTAGATTGCGTCCTATCACTAGTTATAAATGAACGGCGAAAAGCATTTTATATAAAGAAGACTTCTTTGCCAAATCGGTTATGTGGGGAAAAAATAATGAGGATAGAGCAAGGCAACAATTCGCAAGTGGTTGCAATATAGAAGTTTCAGAATGTGGACTTTTTATAAACAAAAAATGGCCCTATTTAGGAGCTACACCAGATGGAGTAGCAAATGATGGCTCACTTGTAGAAATTAAATGTCAATTTTCAGCACGAGAAATGAGTGTTGAGGAAGGAGTTAAAAAAAACTTATACCATTTCTGCAGCTATCGGGAAATAGTTATATACCGAAAGAAAATCACGTATATTAAGTACTACCAAGCGCAAGGACAATTAAATATATGTAATAAAGACCTTTGCCATTTTGGTGTTTGGACACTTAAAAACTATGATATTTAGTGCTGGACATTGTCAAAAATACGGAAATTTTTGAAAATGAGATGGTACCGAAACTTAAATCGTTTTATTATACCTGCATGTTACCCGAAATTATTGACCCTAGACACACAAGAAGCATGGAAATAAGAGACCACGACTATATTATCGATGCTCAGAATCAGTTAAAAGAAAAGCAGAAGAAGAAAAGTTAGTATGGTGCCTTAAGTTAAAATAATTTTGTTATATAAATTTTGATGGTACCTATATCATTTACTAATTTGCTTTACATAGATACTATTTTTGCTAAAGAATTTAAGAAAAACAAAACTAAAAACTTCTTACTGTGTTTATGGAGGACTTATAGTTCTAATTCCTTTACTGTAAATAGTGTAAATAGAAGTTTCGAATTGTTACTTTACATATTTTACTTTGGGTCTTTCAGTTTCTTTTTGTTTAATGTAAATAATTATTACGTGCTTCCGTTTACAAATAATAATTAATATTAAAATTTGTTTTCTGTTATTGACATAATCTTATATTTTTGTCGGCGTGATTCTCATAAATGTAATTCTAAGGCTGTATGACCTGGTAAGACCCCTTTTTTTTTTTTTTTTAATTTGAGGCTCTTGTTATTTTTTTGCATTTTGACAAAAAAAGTGGACTTTTTTTATTAAAAAATCTTAACGAAAGCAACACTTTTTTTAACTATTTAATTTTACATTTTGCATTAAGTAAGTATGCTTTAAATAAAATATTGTAAATTGTCAGTTTGACAATTGTCAATTCTCAAATCCTTTTTATCCTATTTTGAGGGATTTAAGATGTCAAAATGCAAAAAAATATTGTGTACAACTCGTATGAAACCATCTTTTTTTCACTCGTTTGATTGATGCACTCCGGCTTCGCCGTCGTGCATCAAACTTCAAACTCATGAAAAAAAGTATTGCTTTCATTACTAGTTGTACAAATAACTATTTATCTATTTGTTTTATGTTAAAAGTTTTTGCATTGCTTTTCAAGACAATTTTTCTTACCATTTTCTATTAGACATGTAGCGACTAGATGTATTCCTAATTTTTAATTAATATTTTTAATGTAATATATACAACTTCGACCAGTCGTCTACACAAAATAAATCCCCTAACAGAACATCTTATAGAAAGGTTCAAGTTACTAGTGACGCCTAGTGAATAAGTGTGTATTGACGAAACATTAGAGCTTTTTCGCGGTAGACTAATGTTCCGCCTTAGCTGCGGATACACATATGACTTAAAAGTGTACTGCGGGAAAGAAATAGATAATAGTAATCAACCTGTATCATCATATGTAGTGATGTCTCTTATGGAAGGTTGTTTGGATAGTGGGAGACCGCTATGCACCGATAATTATTACACTAGTGTAGCACTAGCACAACAATTGACAAACAGAAAAACACATTTAGTTGGAACGTTGCGCAAAAATCGTAAAAATAACCCCAAAGACGCGATAACTGCAAAATTGACCGCTGGACAGATTGTTAGCCAACAAAGTAATACTGGATGTGTGGTCAGTAAGTGGAAAGACAAAAGGGATATCTTGATTCTCAGTACGAAACATGACAATTCTACAGTAACTGTGAAAAGCAGCTATTGTTTACTATAATACCCTGAAAGCAGAGCTGGGTAGTAGTTTAACTACTAATAGTTAAACTACTAGTTTAACTACTTTTTCGGATGAAGTAGTTACTAGTTACCTACATTTTCGGTGCTAGTAATCGTAATGTAGTTCACTACTTTTATTGGGAAGTAGTTGGCATCATTACTATTTTGCTAGTAGTTAAGTACTCAATTTTTCGATTTAACTACTAACTACTTCTAATATTTCAATTCCTAACTACTTTCAGCACTATATAACTACTTTTTAGTAGTTAAACTACTTTTTTGTAGTTAAACTACTTTTGATAGTCAAGTCGTGCATCTTCGTTTAACTCAACCGAGATAATAAGCAGCTGCCTCTAACGTGAAAGCAAAAATATATAACAAGATATATGTTGGGTTTGGTTTAGTTAATTCCATATCGGACAGAATCTTTTGGATGAACTATATTCGTTTGGTTATGTAGCTTTACTTATGTAAAAAGTAAATGTAAAGTGTAACTGCTTAATAGTTACAATGACTGTTTATGTGTGACAGTTTAAGTATACAGTTTACTACACTTATCTCAAATAACAATTAAATCTCAATAAACTTGCCAATATTTAAGAATACTGCGGTATAAATGATTATTTAGACGCATTCTAGAGGGGTTAAATTTAGTATCCACAATGTTCTGATTCTTATCTGGGATACATTATTCTGTATTTTTTCTTTACTGGAATAGGTTGGAGATGCTGTTACATACTCTAATCTAAACTATTTGTAGTATTTTCGTTTTATCTTGGTTAAATATTTTATTTATTTCGTGGTTTGTTGAAAGATCCAAAATTAATAAACCTATTCTCAAGTTTCTTACATGTTTCCATATTTGGTTGGAGACTTACTTTTACATAAGTATTAAAGTAAAGCTACATAACTAAACAAAGACTGCTTAATTTGACAGAACAGTAATTTATTTTGTTTTTTTATTCATTTTTTTTGTGTTCCAAGGGTTGCTTGATAATTATATTCAATTACGATTTGTAAATATTAGAAAATTGTTGATATTTCATTCGTTATTTAAAATAAGTATATTAAACCATATATTTTTGAAAACGTTGAAAAGCGACCTATTTACTGATGTCAAAGCCAACTACGGTTGCTATTTAAAAAAACACAAGTTTATGTTATAACTCAAAACTTAATATGCAAATTAAAAATCCAATATCACCATTAAATTCTACATGAAAAAGTGCCTTAAGAATGTTTTTATTTTTTGTTCGTATCTCTACAAACAAAAGAGTTATAACTCCGAAAAGAATTTCCGAAAAATTCAATTTTCGCTTGTAGCTCGAAAACAAAAGACGATATTAAATTTCGGTTTGCACCATTAGATTTTTCTCAAAAATTTGACCCGAGACACCTTTATTACTTTTTGCGTAGATGTAATAGTTAAGGAGATAGCCTGCAATCCCTTCGAAAATGGGCCACCCTGTACAAGTACTCGGTAGTTTAACTACTTTTTGAAACTGGTAGTTAAACTACCTAGTAGTTTGGTTACATTTTTACTAAGTAGTTAGTAGTTAGTAATTAACTACTTTTAAAACGTAGTTTCCCCAGCTCTGCCTGAAAGGATATATAGATTTGCCTGATCAGCTCAAAGCTTACGCTTCATGTTTGAGAAAAGGTGTAAAGTGGTATAGGAAATTAGCCATAGAGTTCCTCACTGGAACGGTTATTATCAATGCTTTCATTATATTCCAGAAAGTAACAGAAAATAAAATGAGTATTACCAGGTTCAAGGAAAGTGTAGCAGAAGGATTGCTAAAACTGCAAAAAAATACGCCCCAAAATCCCGTACCGGCTACCGTATTGAAGCATTCTTTGCAATTAACGGAGAAAAAAAGTCACTGTACGACATGCTAAGAAAATTGAAAGAAGAACAGGGAAGAGCATATGCACAAACAAAAACCACTCAAAACTCATTATAAGTGTATAGCTTGTGTAGCGTATATGTATATTATTTGTTTCTGTAACGTACACACTTGTACGAAATAAACCTGTAGACGTATCCCGATATCTCATGGCCCACGACATGCACGTCGAATTTGTGAAAGAGTGAGATGGAAGTCTAATAGTGAAACCTAAAAACATGCGGCACTCAGGAACAAGCGCGTGAAATTTGAAATTGTTATCCTTATAAAATTGAAAATAAACACATTTATTAGCTGCCACCTATATTGCAAGTTTCTCAGCTTATTATAACTAATAATATTTTTTCATATTTTGACTTTGACAGAAAGAATTTTTTTTAGGTTGAGTAGTAGATGCGTTTCCTCTTTCTGTACTGAGGGCCATGAGAAATCGGGATCTGTCTAACACTATAATATTTTGATTATTTCTATTTTTTACTGGTATCAATTTTTGTATTTGAGTTTAAATATACTGCATAACCAATAATGAAACTGTTATGTACAGTACATGTATACGGACAATTTTGCTCATAAAGGCCCTAACGAAGTACCAACATTCTTGAATGATTTTCTAAAAAATTATAAGTGAGGAACAAGATGTATTAAAACTATACTGTGACAACTGCTTCAGTCAAAATAAAAATCGTTTTCTTTTTGCATATTTGGATCAGCTGTGCATAAACAAGGTTTTTGCTGAAATGGAAGTTATCTACCCTTTTCCAGGCCACAGTATAATGCCTATAGACAGAAATTTTGCTGCCGTTGAGAAACAGCTACGAAAATGTGATAAGATTGATAATCCAGAGTGTTATGTTAACATAGTAAAGTCTAGCAGAGCTGGTAAACCTTTTCAAATCGTATTTGTTCAAGATTCTCTCAGATCAACTGGAAGTTTATTCGAAGAAGACCACCTGATCAAAGTAAAAGATTTTAAGCTGTTAATGGAACCTCATCTAAAGATTTCTGTACAGCGAACTTCAAAAGTCAGGCATATACAGTTTAGTAGCGGATGCACTCCTATGTTCCGTGAAACAAGGTATGGTACAATGGAGAAAATGTCGCTGTAGACAGTTGGCCACAACAGGAACATTTCTAACGAACCAAACTTAGCATACGATAACTACATTGACATTAAACCCAAGAAACGAGATTTTGTTATGTTTTTAATAAACTACGTTCTTTCAGGAAATATAGATTTTTTCAATAGAACTTTGATTAATAATGTACTAGTACAGAAACATAAACCAGAAGGTATTAACCAGCTTGATAGTGACACCGATATTTATGAATAATAATTCTCTAGTACTTCTTTCGCAGAAGAGTACTCGATTTTTACAGTAAGTTGCTTGTGAATCTAAAAAATCAATATAAAAGAAGTTTGTCTTAATATTTTGTGCTATAGTAGCTTAGTTTTGAGTATGTGTACCATTGGATTTATAATAAAGGATATTTTTCAAATGTTTGACTTTAATTTATGTTGTAAATAATATGTAGGGCAAAAATAAAAGATCTTTTGTATTACACGGTCTATTACTAGCATTTTTCTACATCATGTTTACATTTAGGTGTCAAGAAGTGCCCAAGTCCAGATTATATTAATCTATCGCTACCCTAAGGTGCACGAGCAAGAGGCCAAGAAACAAATAGACCAAATGCTCGATCAACACATCATCCAAGATTCAAATTCACCATGGGTCCCCAAAAAATTAGATGCATCAAGCCAGAGGAAATGACACGTAGTCATTGATTAACGCAAATTAAACGAGATAACACCTAACGACGCCTACCCCATGCCTAACGTCGATAAGATATTCTAGGCCAGCTAGGCCATGCAAAATACTTCTCCACTCTCGATTTGGCATCGGGATTTAATCAAATTAAAATGAAAGACGAAGACAAAGCCAAAACGGCATTCTCAACTCCTCACGGTCATTTCGAATATATTCGCATGCCTATCGGCTTAAAAAATGCACCTTCCAACGCCTAATGAACAATGTGTTGTCAGGCATTAGAGGAATTAAAAGTGTCGTTTATCTAGATGATATCGTTATATTCAGAAGTTCATTAGCACATCATAACCACAATCTTCACTGTGTTTTCCAAAAACTAAGGAAACACAACTTAAACCAGACAAACGTGAATTCCTACGCCAGGAAGTCGCCTATTTACGACACATAATTACAGAAAATGGTGTAAAACCAAACCCAGACAAAATACAAGTTATTCGAGAAATCAAATATCCAAAGAATCCCAAAGGTATCAAGTCATTCTTAGGTCTGGTAGGATACTATAGGAACATCATCCCAAATTTCTCAAGTGCCAATCCACTCACTAATCTCTTAAAAAAGGAATAAAATTTCGAGTGGGCTCCTAAATGTGAACAATCTTTTCAAACATTTAAAACCGCACTAATAACTGAACCAATATTACAATACCCCGACTTCAATAAAACATTTATTCTTACCACGGACGAACAACGAAGCTTTAGGAGCCATTCTGTCACAGGGAGAACCCAACAAAGACCTTCCCATTTCATATTATTCCAGAACTTTAAATAAAGCAGAAAGAAATTATTCGACTACGGCAAAAGAACTGCTAGCTATACTTGACTCAGTCAAACATTTTAGGCCATATCTATTCGACCAAAAATTCACCATCATGACTGATCATAAACCGCTCACATGGTTAATGAATTGTAAAGACCCATCAAACGCCTTGTACGCTGGCGTTTAAAATTGCTAGAATATGATTATGAAATCATTTACAAACCCACCAAGCCAACAGCAATGCCGATGCCTTAAGTAGACCAATTTTACAATTAGATACTAATGCGTTAGTTAACCTAACACATGAAATTCTTACTTTTAACCATTTCCAATTATATCATCAACAAAATTTAAATATACTCGACCGCCTAAAGACAAAACTGTCATTGACAAGATAACAAATATAGTAATACCTGTCGCATGCGATGCATTAGGTACAAATTCCCACCTCGATAGGAAACCATATCCAAAGTACACAGAGATATTATTACAAAACATTAGCACTTTGCACATCTTTTAAATGGACAAGGATCGAACTTCATTGTATTAACCAACCACAATATATAGAAAACAAATTACGCCCATTGAAAAGCAACTATGCAATTATTTCTCATCAAATATCAGAAACAAGAAAAAAACGAGATTTAATTAACGGAATCGTCAACGGAATCAAATGGTTATTTGGTACCCCTAACGCTGACGACACGAAATTCTATTCAGACTCCATTAATTCATTAGTTGGCGACCAAAAACAGACACACGTTCTAATGCAACAACAGGTTAGGATAATATCATCAGCCATTCCAAACTTCAATTACTCAATATTAATTGTCATTCAATAAAAACACAAAAAGAATGAACGAAAACTTCGAACGATTCAACAAATTTGCACAACACACCCTAGATTCAGAACAAAAAATCAGCCTTGAATTAAATGTCACAGAACACCTTTTAACATTAACTGAAATGTCAGATGAAATCAGCTCTTTAGTCAAAGATTATATGAATAGCGTAACGTTATTACGCCACGGAATAATTAATTTTCAAATCCTACATCCTGCAGACTTAACAAGAAAACTTTCATGCATTACTACCAAATACACGCTTCCCTTAGAACCAAATATGAATAATGCCTACACCTATTATAAAATCATAAAGGTATCATCCTTTATAAAAAACAAAGTCATGGTCATTGCATTCGAAATCCCTATTGTTGATACATGCGATTACGATTTATACAAAATGTTTCCACTTCCAACTCCTTATTTTACTAATCCTGATCTCTACTCTGACTTCGAACCTTGCAAGCCGTATATCCTCTTCTCCAATACCAGAACAGTATATACCATGCTAGACGATCTTAAAAATTGTCAGGAATACTTACCAGCACAATGGCTATGTAAAAAAGTTTCGATGTCCATGCGAACCGATCTACCAAAATGCGAAGTTCAACTGTTTTCCAAAGCAGTAAATCCAAAATCTTGCAAGGTGAGAACTATCTTCGCCGAAACTGAAATCTGGCACAAGACTACTAACAATCAATGGTTATACGTACTCAGTAGACCTACTCCCATTAATATTATTTGTAAAGACAATCCAGTCCACGAAGAAGTTTTAAACAAACTTGGATTTTTGGAATTAGACGTCAATTGTAAAGCCTACACGGACCATACTATACTTGACGCTCAATCCTTCATAGGTATGACAAATATCTCAAACAAAATCCCATTAACTGATATAACTCAAGACGATTGTTGTATCTACCCTCCATGGTATTAACTTACAACCAATCAAGCTAATTGAACTAAACATCGATGAATTAAAATTCAGCATAGGCTCAGTCAGTTCGACGAGATATTACAACAACTTAATCACCCATTCACAGCAGAGCACGCCCATTGGTACTCCACACTATTCTCTATAGCAGGAGGCCTATCTCTAATAATTATTGTTGGATATAATCTGTTTAAGTGGTTAGGAATATGAACACTACTAAATCGATATTTGTGCTGTACCAAAGAACCGAAGGATCCGGCAAAGAAGTTAACCTCTACATGCTGTTACCCATGTATCACAATATTCAACCAATCCCACAACAAGGGTAAATCTCCAAGTCTCCCGGTACTGACATACGATGCCGAATTAGGAGAAATCAACATCAACCAAGAACCTCCAAGGAGATATAATACTAGAAGATCAATGAAGAACACCGACTCCAGATCAGAATCTACTCCAATCTATCAATCTTAAAGAGACACCCCTTCTCTTATGTAGTTTTAATATTTTAAACTTTGAATTTATAATTTTAGGATTGATAACAGATTGTATTTTTAGGTTGATAGATACTTACAATTATATTAGGGACAATACTTATTTCTTAAGTTAAATTTTGCTTTCATATTTAAAATTAGCCAAAATTTGATTAACCCCAGAGGTGTTGCATTACCCAAACGACACAATTCAAATCACATTAAATTAGACAGTTATTAGGGAAATCACGCAATATCAGTAATTAACTTGACACATTAAGAGATAAAGTAAATTACGACCTTCTTTTTGTATATAAGGAGAGCAAAATCAGTGGATAGTCAGTTATACTTCGAGCTTCTAGGGTAGACACCCTAGTTCTTGTAACATACAGTAAATTTACAATAAATTGATTAGTGTATACTGCCCTCCTTAGGAAAAAGGCCGTAACTACAAAATTTGGGAAAATTTGTTTTTTTTTTCATCTTACTGTTGGAATTGACGATTGGCATCTGTTTTCTAAGTATAAAAGCCGTAACTTCGCTGGAAATTACACTCAGAAGCCAGCAGCTGAGAGAGCAGCATCTAGCAGAGACGACAGCAGCAGAAGCAGCAACAGTAACAGAGAGCTCCCGCTCTACCGCAGCAGCGAGTTCCATTCGTTTCTGTTAACGTTTGTTAATGCTTGTAACGTTTACAGTCCAGGGCCTTGTGCCAGGTTGGTTAGACGTTACATGCTTAGCAGCTGTTCGATAATATCAAATTATGTTTGATATTAATTGGATTAAGGTATAATAATACATTATTTTATCTTACTTTATTTTATTAGATTGTGAAATAACAACTTTTTATCTCTCTTTTACCTCTTTGTCTCTTTTTTACATGTTGGTATTGAACAATCATGTAATTGGAAAATCTATTATCAATAATGAAGATTCAAATACAATTATTGAAGACATGGAAAATGTCCATACATATGATTATCATTTAAATATACCTGTACTATTATCTGTCCCAGTATCTCCTCCTGAAGTTAAGAGGCGCACAGATTGTCACTATGATCGGGTTATGATTGATGCTACAAGAAGGATGAGAGATAAAATTAGTAATGTAGTCCCAAGAGACATGAAGATAGAGAGTTTTTTCAATAATATGACAGAAAGTGGTTCAATTAATTATAGAATTAATAAGAAAAGAAATAAAAGATTTATCCCATTGCTTATAGGAGGAGCATTAGCTCTAGGTGCACTCAATTCAGCAGGATTTATATGGAACAAGATATTAAGTCTACAAGATAATGAACAAGTAATAGAAAAGAATGTCAACAATTTGTTTGAGTCAACCAATAAGATTATAAATGATACAATGATATTACACAATATTGTTAATGACCATACAGAAAAGATAAATAATTTAATACAGAATATAGATTGTAACTTTGATAATTACAGAACATTAGATGGAATAATCATGGAATGGTTGAATGATGGAGTGAGTTCTTTCACTAGAGCATTTAATCTTGCAATTCATGGGTTATGTTCGATTGACTTCATCCCAAGATCTTTTAAATTTGATAGCTTAATGTTCGATAATATCAAATTATTTTTGATATTAATAAATGTTAGTTATTTGTTGTAATTATGCTTGATGTTTTTTATTTATTTTTTATACAACGACAGTATCTAAGTTTGTGTTCCAGTGTAAACCTAATGTCTTGATATCGGAATTTTTATCTGCACTAATATCAACTGTTTGATTCAAAGTTTTATTATTATCAGGTATTAGATCGGGATGATTTGCAGAAAATTTTCCTAATTCAAAACAACCTGTACGTAAAGCAAGAATTAGTTGGTTACGTTTGTTTATAACATCAGAAATTATATCAGCTCCGGTTATTACGTCATCAACATAAAAGTCGTTTAATATGATGTCATGTGCTAGGGGATGCTTGAGTTTATTGTTAAATGCAATTTGATGTAAGCATCTGATAGCTAAAAATGGAGCCGATGCAGTTCCATATGTTACGGTACACAGCTGATATGTTTTGATTGGTTCGCTTGTATCATTTCGCCAAAGATTTTGTTGATATTGTTTGTGGGATGCATGTATATTAACTTGTCGGTACATTTTAATTACATCTCCCGTAAAAACATATTTGTAAGTTCGGAATCTGATTAAAATAGAAAATAAGTCGTGTTGTATAGTGGGTCCTACAATTAAATTATCATTAAGACAAAACGCCCGATGATGATTTACATGATGCATCGAAAACTACCGGAAGTTTTGTAGTTCGACTAGAATTTTTAATAACCGGATGATGCGGCAAAAAGAAACTTTGACTGCATTGTTGATCGGTTTGATTTGTAGTGACTAACTCCATATGACCCAACGTAATATATTCGTTCATAAAATTGTTATATGACAAACGTAAATTAGAATCCTTATTTAATCTTCTTTCTAAAGATAATAATCTCCTGAGTGCATTTTCTCTAGAATTTCCCAAAGGTTTCAGATTTGTTTTAAATGGAAGTTTGACTACAAATCGTCCATCTGGATTCAATGTTCGATAATATCAAATTATTTTTGATATTATCGAACATTGGTCCTTCGACGAGCCGAATACTGACAGCGAGATCAGCGAGTCATCATATTACACCTTCAGCGCTGCATTAATCATCAGATCAAGATTATTCAGCCATCAATTTTAGGGAAGGGTAAAGTGAGTCTCCAATATCCTTATATTTCTTTAGTTCGCTTCAGTTATAAAAGTGTACATTTCAAGTATTTAATAATTAAATTTAACTAAATCACTTAAAACTTTAAAACCTATATTATACATTGCATAAAATCAATCTTTAAAACATTTAGAATGGAACAACAGGATGAGTTAAGATCTTTAATTAAAAAACGAAGTCAAATTAAGGCACGTGTCACAAAATTTAGGAATTTTGACAACCTAGATCAGGAATGCGATTCAATAGAATTACAATTAAGATTATCAAAATTCGAACCCACATGGGAAGATTAAATACACAAGAAAGTGATAATGAAATAAACATAACTAATATAACGGATTTTCTATATCGCCATTGGACTGCGAATACCTCCAATGTGACAAAATTCATGAAAATGAGGTTTTAAGCTCTACCGCTTCTATGTTTCATGCTGCATCTATTGTAATACCTCTAATGTGGAAAACCACGCATGTGCAGGTATAATAATAATTAAATTTAAAACCTCCAATGTGCTATAACGCCTAATAGTAGGACGGTAATATATCTAATGTGACAAATCTATCACACTGGATATATTACCGTATAGTGGGTATTATGTCCTATGTGCTCATTGGAGGTATTAGTACGTCAACAGGTGGTTGACAGTTTATTGTTAGTTAGTGGTAACAGCAGTTGTGTTGAGTGCTATTAAATTTCAACCCTTTCTTAGGATTAAATAAATGTAAGTACCTACATAGTTTTAATTACCTTCAAAAATAGTGTCTGCCTGCTGAAGTGTAAACTTATGTATGATTATGTCCAGGTGCCCTGTCTTCCACAAAATCCTAATCTATACTTAATGATAATGATTTCCGCAAGAATTAAAAAAATTATGCAGATGGTGGGTCAGCCTTCAGAACCAAATTTGGAGATACCAATTAATACGAGTAAAAGTTTGGACGAAGTGGACAACAACGAAAACCCGGGTATATTTTAAAACTAAGCTTTGCGATGACTCCTTATACCTAACCTAACTCGAATTTGAACTTATAGGTGTAGACATTATAGAAGGCGATCAGAAGCAGACTGTTGATGCCCCTCAAACCTCGCGTGAATCTAATGACAACAGCTTTGACGGTCTTTTGTTTCTACACGACGACGATATTTTGACTACCAGCCTGCTTATTGAAAAGAATTTGCAAGAAATTCTGAACTATGAAGCAGAGGTCCACCAAAATTTCAATGAGAATAAGATTGTAGCTGTATAGAATGTTACGCCACTGAAATGATATCTGAAGGGATTACAACTACTGAACTCGGAGTTAAAAATAAAGATCTTGTTAGCGTTAATGCAGAAACTGAAGAAGCTTTAAACAATGTAGCTGACTATGTCCCTGAAAATGAAACAAATTTTGATAACGAATCTGACTATGTCCTTGAAAATGAAGTAACTTTAGGAAACGAATCTGACTATGCCTCTGAAAATGAAGAAAACGTAGAAAACGAACGTGACTATGCTCCTGAAAATAAAGAAACTGTAGAAAACGAACCTGACCATACCCCTGAAAATAAATCTAATAACGTCTCCAAAAGTAAATGCCTTACAGCTAGCAAAAAAAGAAAGCGGGCTAGCCATAAACGTTTACGTGGTCAATCTTACATTGGCTATAAGAGATTCCAACAGCAAATTGTCACTCATGATACTGCGAGAAGAGAAATAAAAATCAAAAATAGATGCACGCACTCTGTACCTAAAAAGGTTACGCAGAAATCTTTTAGGTGTGGTTCATTCACAGACTCAATTCATGGAATGAAAAGAGGGTGTTCGTAATAGGATTGGTTGAGAAGAGGTCAATAAGAAGGAGGAGAAAGGAAGTTCTGAATAAAGAAACTGCACCAAAGAAAATCGAAGCTCATGACTATTTCTTAGTAAGCAAGAGTGGAAAGAAAGTAAAAGTTTGCAGGCATTTTTTTTTAAATACATTGGACTTGGACGAGGACAGCGTAAAACGATGGATAAAAGAAAGATTGGCTTCCGCTGATTGCGATTCAAACTCCGATTCTTCATCAGACACAGAAAAAGAACACCGATCTAGCAAGAAAATTAAAGTTTCTAAAAAAACAGGTGAAAAAATGAAGAAAATTATTGAGACTGTGAAATCGTGGTTAGATGTAATACCTAAAGTACCATCTCACTATTGCAGAGCGGCTTCATCCAAACAATATGTTGATAATGCATTCAAATCCAGAAGCCATATGCATCGAATATTCAAAGAGTGGTGTGAAGAGACGAATAAAAAAGTCACCCATTTAAAACTTTTTAAAACCACCTTAAAAGAATCTAAAATTGGAATCCACAAACCACGAAAAGATCAATGTGACGTTTGCTGTGGCTTCAAAACCAAGAATATCTCTCAAGAAGAATACGATGCTCATATAGTGAAGAAAAACGAAGATCGAGCTGCAAAGGCAAGCATGAAAGAAAGTTGCAGTGACACGAGATTAGTAATGACCGTTGACCTGCAAAGTGTGCTGACATGCCCAAGGCTTCTGGCATCAAAAACTTATTATAAACTGAAGCTGCAAGTACATAATTTTACAATATACGTACTGAACGATCGTAAAGTTAGTTTGTATGTGTGGCATGAAGCAAACGGGGGAGTAACATCCAACGAATTCACTTCGTGTTTAATTGATTACCTAAATGCTCTCCCCGAAAAGTACAAAACAATAATTATAATATCAGACGGCTTCAACTACCAAAATCGGAATAAAACTCTCTCCAGTGCCTTAAGTGACTTGTGTAAAGAGAAGAAAATCGCAGTTCAGCAATTATATCTCGAAAAAGGACACACAATGATGGAGGCAGATTCAGTGCATTCGACGCTGGAACAGTACTTTATTCCTCCTATCAACTCTCCTTCTGATTACATTGCCCAGATGAGAATGACACGCAAGAACCAGCCATATGATATCAAAAATTTAGATTTTAGTTTTTTTTTTAAATATGAATCACCTACCAAAGGCCTGGTAAAAGGCGTGGTGACCCACATGTTGTTGATATCAGGCAATTTAAATACCTATCAAATGGTGAGGTGTACTACACATTAGACTATTCTGAAAACTGGCAAAAGCTTCCAACGTGCCATGAATGCAAAAACCTTGAAGACTACCCCAGATTTTATAAGAAACAAATCTCAATTACCCAAGACAAATTTACCTATTTACAGGACTTGAAGGGGGTGATCGAGAAGGATCATCATCCCTTTTATGATGCCTTACCTCATGAGAACAAAACCAAGAAGAAGGCACGCTAAGTTTTATTACTCTTTTGTATTTTTATAATTTTGTGAGCGCCCTATGCCAATAGAATAAAATGTTTATGTTATTTTATTACGTACTAATGTATGAACTAGTTTTGTCAAATAAAATATTTTTTAAATAAAATAATTTCAACAGTATTCGGGCATTTCATTACTAGGTAATATCTCCAATGTGCAAAATTATATACCTAGCAATTTATCCAATGTGACGGTATTTCTTTTTACAAGTAGACGTAATGGACCAGAGGCCGACATTCACTCAGAAACAAACTCGAATGATGTCTATTTAATTAATAAAGAAATAAATTTAACATTGTCACATTGGAGGTATTCACAGCCCAACGACGATATGTATATTCTCCTGATGAACACTGCACTGAAGTGATCCAGCAACAAACAAGAGTCTGCTTAGTGAACTCTAAAAATCAAGAAGGCGCCAAGTAGGTTGTTAATATTATTCAAGACGTGCGTATTACGAATGCTCCAGAAAATGTACTCGTATTAAATAACCAAAATAGTTCTGAAGTCGAAAAGTTGCATAGAGCTACAAGATCTTTAGAGGCAGAAATTGAGGTAACCAAGAAAGGAGAACCAAGCAAACGGAGACGTCCGTGAGACCCGGCGCTCCGAAAAACATCTGGTATATTTCGGCGAAATTTTGCTGAGAGTGGAAAATCCCAGTACCTTCGTGAATGCTTTTCCAGTACTCGTCTAGAAAGCGGTGAGTGTAGATAAGTTTGCGTTGAAAAGTTATTACGATAAAAGCGTTTGAGATCCGGAGCCCCGACTGGAAGTGTTAGCTTGTTTACGAATTAAGTTGCATTTTTTCGGTAAGTTTATGATTTTATTATTGTGTAGTGTAATATATTGTATATTATAATATAGAACCTTTATAATCTTTTGCATAACATGTTTCGTTTTGTTGTCTTGATATGAGTTATGAAGAGGAACAAGCAAAACTTCTGCGAATGTGGGAAGAACTTCAGACTGACGACGAACAACCAGATGATGAAGAAGAAGAATTGGCTTTTGAAATAGACTCAGTGGAAAACAGAAATACAGACAGCGAATCAGAACAAGATTGTGAAGAGGAGGAAGATTGCCAAAACGCTGCTTCTCCAAGAAAAATACCAAGGTTACCAATGTTTATAGGGAAAAATGAAACTACACGGTGAAAAAAAAACTGGCCTAGTAAATCAGTAAGAACTAGGAGAGAAAATATAATTGTTCGGTTACCAGGAGTTAAAAACTGCCAAGACGCCTTTGGAATGTTGGTCTCTCTTTTTCACTGAAGAAATATTACAAATAATAGTAGACAATACGAACCTTTATATTGCTAAAATAGGTGAAGGGTATACACAAGAGAGAAGGGTTAAGCCAACTGATAGTTGCGAGATCAAGGCTCTTTTTGTCGGCTATACTTGTCAGGAACCCAAAAAGGTAGTCGTTTGAATACTAAAGAATTATGAGACAGGAACGGAGTTGGAGTTGAGCGATTTTTGTTAGTGATGTCTCGTGATCGTTTCCACTTCTTCACTAAGATGTTTACATTTCGATAATTTTGATACACGGGAAGAAAGCCGTAAATTAGATAAATCGGCTCCAATACGTATCGTATTCGATTCCTTTGTGGAGAACTGTAAAAAGGCGTACACCGTTGGCACAAATATTACAATTGACGAAAAGCTCGAAGATTTTAGAGGGAGATGCGTTTACAAGCAGTATATCCCTAGCAAGCCTAGCAGAAACGGAATAAAGATATTTGCTTTGGTTGATTCTGCAACATCATATGCCTCCAATCTCGAGGTTTATGTTGGACAGCAGCCACCTGGCAAGTATCAATGCCCTAACGATCCATGTAGTAAGGTATAGTTTTACGGTTGATAGAAGTGATATCTGGAACTAACCGAAATCTAACTTGTAACAAGTGGTTTACGAGTATTGATTTAGTGAAAAAATTATTCATGTATCACAAGATAATCTATGTAGGTAGGTACTATTAAGAAAAATAAGAGAGAGCTGCCAATCGAGTTTATAAACACAAGAGCTCGACCTGAGTATTCATCAATGTTTGCGTTTCAAGAAAAAATGACAATTGTTTCATACATCCCAAAAAATATAGGAATGTAATTCTGGTATCAAGTTTACATCGGGATGACACTATTGATGTTTCTACGGGTGAAAAATGTAAGCCCGAGATTATCACATTCTATAATCATACGAAAGAAGGCGTAGATAATCTAGACAAACTAAATGCTACATATGACGTGCCCAGAAATACCAGAAAGTGGTCAATGGTCGTTTCACATTCTTTGATGAATATGGCGGGTGTAAATTCCCAGATTATTTATGCATGCAATAACAAATTATATAATATTCAAAGAAGATTGTTCTTGAGGAATCTCGCTCTGTCGCTTACAAAAGATTATTTGGAACGACGGTCGTTAGAACCGAATATACCGCTATCTGTAAGAGAGAGACAGAAGGCAAGAGGTGGCTGGTACTGCAAATCCACCTGAAAATCAAACAATTCAACCTGGGACACGACAAATAGGTTTTTTTTGCCAGAAAGATTCAAAAACTAGGTTTTTCTGCAAAAAATGTAAAAAATTTGTTTACCTCACCAATCTTCAATCTTGGTGTCCCACATTTTCAGATATTGCAGAAAAGCTAGGGAATGATTGAACTGTTAGTATGTCCATAGTTTTTAATCCAAAAATATTGTTTTCTAAGACTTGTTACAGTAGAAATCACGCTCTTGTTGTTTATGTAAATTCTCGAATTTACTTTCGGCTAGGTAGTTGTAAATTTAGACTTCCCAGTAATATCTAAAGATTGCATGGTTGCATACAATGCTAATACTGACGTCACGCCTCTTCCTATTGTTAAGTTTCACTTAGTGGGGTTTAATCATAGGGAATTTTGCAAATTTTAGGTTGGCTTTCGCCAGAGAATTCTGTTGGCAGATACGTTAGTTAACCTTCTTCTGCTTGAAAAATTCGTCGCGGATAGACGTCGTTTACCTTGGTTTTAGAATTTTGGTTTTCCAAAATTAGTGGAATCATCCGAGGTTCGACTGTGTATAAAATGGTTTAGTTAGCCTTAGAGGCCTTTAGAGAATTTGAAACGCTAGTGAGTTTTATATTTAATTACCATTTTAACCTTTATTGGGATTTAACTATCCGACGACCACATTTTGATAGAAGCTTTTCGAAGGGCATTTTAACATCTGTTGGTATGTAACGCATTGATTTTATTTAAAGATTTCTTACGGTATTCGTTGTATTTCAGCCTTTTTTCTGGCAGTACGTTTAGTACCTACTTCTTTTAGTATTTCCGTGCGAACCACGTGTTCGTTAGTAGAAAACACCTGTTAGTTCAACACCACGATTTTGAGGAATTCGTAATTCGTTAATCCGAAGAAATTATTCTACCCTGTGATTTAGAAGATACCTAATTAGCCTGGAATTTTTCCTGATCTATACGTTTTAAGACCCCATGTTAAGAGGTTTAAGGTCAGATAAACTTGATTTGATTTTGAGGTTATTTTGTGTGAAGTTAAATTTAGAAACATTCAAACACATTTCATTAAGCTTGATAATTTTGGTATTTAACTATTGTTAGTATTTTGATTAAAAACGTTCATTAGAAATATTTTCAGTAATTAATTTTCATTGTAATTCAAAGTATTAGTAAAATTAGTATTCAATTTCGTGTTTCAACTTAGTCAATTATTTTTCTTTAATTTATTTTTATATCATATCGTAATCGAAATTGTGGTTTCCGATAGGTACGCAGGATATTATTATTATTTTCTTGTGTTACTTATTATGTTTTTTTATAGCTGCGACAACGACTAAAGTGAGCTCACTCTTATCTGTGTTCGTTAGTTATTTAAGTTAATTTAAGAATTATTTTTGCGAACCCTCCGAGAGTCTACGTACGTTTAATTACGATTTGGGGTAAATTTAAACCTTACATTATTTTCATTTATCTTTCGTTTGGTTACATGATTGTCGTTGAACATTCCTCATAGTTTTCTTTTTGTGTTTAATTAAATCTTGTTTGAATATTACATTTAGACTTATTAGTTGTTTACGATTTTAGTAATTTTCCTTATTTGTCCTTTGAATTAATAACTTAATTATTAATTTTCAATTTCAATTTTGTGTATGTGTTTTTGCTTGAGTTAATATATATCCTATTCGTTAATTACCAAGCCTTGCGTTTTATTGTCAAGTCAATTGACTTTTGGAGGTCTATTCTTCAGTAGGTCCGACTAAAGCTGTTTACGTTATAAGGACTGGCGCCCAAGGAACATCGTTAGTTGAGTAATTAGTGAGCACTACTATTTCCTTTTAGGAACCTCACGCCCACGCAACAGAGTAGCGGGTTTATTTAGTGTTATCACCTCCGGATAACAATTGATATACTTCACCTAGTGCTGGTGTAGCAGACTTTTGCTTCTTTTTGTGTAATATAGATTACGATGTTCATTTTACTTTTTACGTTCCATATTTTATTATGTAATACGGTGTATAATTATAAGTTTGTATTTTGTTTTATTATTTACTTATCTTTGGTCCTTGAACATGAAACTACTATTTTTAATAAAAAGTGCCGATAAGTATTTTTTTTTAATCATGGATCTGTGAGACTAGGCGGCCGACTGGCGTTGTGATTTACGGCGCCCCGGGTCAAGGAGTCTAGCGGTAATTACATTGGAGCTTTAGCCCCTCTGTACACGGGTCGACTGGTTTGCAACCCGAGTTTCAAACCAGTTGAGCATGCAACTGTTTGGCGACCTTGCTCGTGTACGGGAGTGGGGATCCACACACGGGTCGACTGAAGCGAGACCGATTTCAAATCAGTATATAACTGGTTGCGTGCGATCGTTCTTCCCCGTCACAAAACAGTTCAGTTTCATGGTTGCACGTGTCTTCTGATCGTAGTACCAAACAATACAAGAAATGAGTGATCAAGAAATAAACATAATATTTATTGGAGAGGTAGAGAAGCATGAAGTTCTGTATAATTATAAACTTCCAGGATATTCAAGAAAAGACATAATGGAGAAAGCATGACAACAGGTGGCAGCCAAAGTGAGCATGTCAGGTATGTAGAGGCATAGTTGTTTATTTTTTATAAATAAATATAAAATATCTGAATACACATTGGCAATATTTGTAGTGGATAATACTAATTAATACTAATATTCCGTATTTCTGTTACTGCGTATTTCCACTGCCATGGTAGAGATGCATGAGGAGAAAGGAAATAGTTTGCCAAATAATTTCTCATAGTAGCCGCCGATGAACCGTCATTTATTACAAGTTGTGTTGGCATGTTAATAGGTACTCCCGCCGTATCATTTTCCTATCCCGTGCCTGTGGACCTGTAGTCAATTCCCTCTTGTTTACGAACGTAATTGTTGGAGGATGCAAGCGACTCTTACAATGTTAATCATTGTTTCTTTATTGCCACATCGTATGGGCCCATTCAACAACGTGAACTTTTCTGCTGCCATTCCAAATACCCATTCAATAGTTTTCCTTCCACGGCTCAATATGTAACTGCATAATACTCTTCACATTGTCGACGTTTTTTTTTTGATAGGGCCTCATTAAAATGCGTGCCAATGGGAACGCATCATCTCCCACGAAGTAGTAAGGAAATGGGCTGTTCTGTTCATCATAACGTAATGGGGAAGACGAAGGAATGTCCAAACCCCCCTGGGCCATCCAGTATTTCATTGCACTGGCCTTGAAAATATCTCCATCGCTGTTGCGTCCAGCGTAACCTGGTTCAATCATGGTGAAAAGGCCAGCTGCATCGCAGCACGTCAGTAGGACGGTAGGATGGAAGAGCTTGTAGTTGTAGTTATCAGCACCAGTACCTATTTGGAAATTTCTCTATTCGTATATACTTCGCGTCCAAGGCTCCAATGCAGTTTGGAAGGTTCCATAACATAGTATCAAAACGATCAGCAATCATTTGTTACGGTTTAAATTTGCTTTAGGCCATTAATTAAAATCCTAAAATTAGTAGGTCGGTTACAATATTTGGGTAACGATAGGAACCTGAAGGTTGTAAGAAAAACAATTTCGGTTGAGAAAAATATCATGTAAAAATATTTCGTTTCTGAAACTGAATGAGAACGAGTGTGGCAGTATTTTGTTCGTCTACAAGCCATAATTAGTATTGATTACACTCGTCGTGGATTATTAGTCGAACCAAATATCTATGGAGATCTTTCATTGATGATTTTCGATTTGGGCGAATTTTGGATTACTGTCATGAGCATTCTCCATAACTACATAATGTGGATCAAAAAGTCAGTTAGTTAAAGGCCGAAGACCTGGTATGTACCTCACTATTAACTTGAATCGCTAGTTAACCCCCGAATTTTATCGTAGGCCTTTTTATTTTTCTTCTTGTTGTCGTTTTTCCGTTTCTTCGTTTGTCTTTTGTGTGTTTGGATTTGTTATTGGAGTACAACACGTTCATAGTGCTGTTTTGGTGCATCTTTTTGGTATCCCGCTGCCGGAGACGCCTTCCCATTTCGCAGTCGGTGAGCCTCGACAGTGAAACAATAATTAAAGCTTGCCTTTGGGTACTCGCTACTAGTAATAGAAGTAATTGATTAACCGCTAGAAGATTCCATCAAAATGAGCAGGTCAGATACCTTTGCTCATCCATATCGCTAGTTCTTGTGCAATCTGGGGCACTAGCTAAGAGTGCTTCGAGTTAAAGATTTGATCCTGCACTGATAAGACTCATTCATTCAGCTGTATTTAATTACCATTTCGGTTGTACGTAAAAAGTAATCTTGCACTGAACAGTTGCTCCCAAATTTTAAATTTCTATATAATTTCCCAGGGTCACATATACACCGAAAGTATCCGACCGCTTCCCTCGGAAGGCAATGGCAAACCACCGAGGTGTAATCTGCCTAGTAGAGTCCTCTCTGGAGTAGAAGTGCAAGCACTTTCGTGGTTCGGAGCCCACGTTAAGCTGTAGGTCCCCTATGTCTGTAGGCTACTTGACACGCACACCACAGGCATATGGAGAGAGGATCGGCAACGCCCTGTGAAGGGTATGCCACTCTAAGAAGAATATAATTACATTATCACCGGTTGAACCTACCAACAGGAAAAGTTACAGCGACCAGTATCGCAAGTCGTATTTCCTATCTCAAATTAATAGTCCGTTAATAGCGTAATAGCGTAATTACCGTATTTTGATTTGTGTTACATATCTATAGATATAACGATATTTGTGCATACTCGGGGAAACATACGCCAGAAGCAGGTACCTGATTTGTCGCGACATTATTTATATCAATTTTATCTACTTTCATGCGACACCTACTTGCCACATTGCGCTTTTATCCCGGGCGATTCAATCAATTTCGTTAATGAAATTAACCTGATTAACTCTTTTCGGCCGAGTAAGACTTGTTTACATTCAATTCAACAACATGCAAAGAGAAGTGGCGTAATCATCGTACAGTTTTTATGCGTAAAATGAAACCACTACCAAGTGGATCTGGAGCAAAGAAAAAGGCATGCTAATTGGCAGAAGCCATGCAGTTTTATTTACCGTTCATAAAAACGTTGGGACCTCCCTCATCTGGAAATTTGCCGCAAGTACCACATGACGAACCAACTGCACACCACGAGGCTGTAGTAAACATAACCTTTAATTACAACGTATTGTAACTTGTAACAGTCGCTGTGGTTTAACTGCATTTATTGTGAGTGTGTGCAAAGGTGGAAATGTTTTGGTACAGGGAGCAAGTTTCTTCTCTAATAGACGACTACAAAAAACATTCATGTTTATACGCCGTACAATCCACGGAATGTAAAAATAAACATGCTAGAATAAAAGCTTTAGAAGCTATTCGACGTGCAGTTAGTCTGTTAAAGCCAGACATTATCATCAATGAAATTAAACTAAAATTCCAAGGAGTTAAAACAAATTTCCTTATGGAATATAGAAAGTAGGAAAAATCACTGAAAAGTGGCACAGGAGAAGACGATGTAAGTAGCAGTTTCTTTTAATAATGTTCCGTCATTGATTTAAAACATTTAATTTGAAGGTTCATTATCCTACAATATGGTACTACGACCAGATGATTTTCATTCGGGATCACCCTCGTGTGGGTACCGATAGCATCAATAGCATTTCTCCTGCAGCATCTACTCCCAGTTCAAATCATGAGAATGACTCCACCTATATATTAAATATGGGCGATTTTGAAGACAAAACACAAAATGATACGCAAGTGATTACGGTAAATTTATAATAAAACAATAAGCTCGTGTTTTATTATGTACTACAATTTTTTACAGATGAATGATGAAGCAGTTGAATACGAAGTTCAGTCTGACTACAGTTTAAAGCAATTACCAAATGCCCCATCTTCTTCAAATGCTCCAGCTGCTTCTCCAGGCCCCAGTCGCACGAAAGCACGAACTGATCCTGCACTGAAATGCATTGAAGAGATGCCACTGGTGCGATAAAGTCGATGTCGGCAATGATGCAACAAAAGAGAAAAACAGCTGTAGCAACTCCAGAAAAACATCATTTGGATATCTTTGCAGAATTTGTAGCTGCTAAATTAAAACAAATTAGTTCTGCTGCTCTATAGATATTGCGTGCGTGTCTGAAACTCATCTGATTAATAATGAAACCTTCAAAATTCCAGGGTATAACATCTACAGAAAAGACAGAGAAGGAGAGATAGCCTCGGGAGGAGTTGTAATTATCGCCAAACGACACCTTCCACTGACCGAACTGCAACCCCCACAACTCACCACATTAGAAGCTACAGCAGCCAAAATAACATTCAATGACAAGAGCTCACTCACAATTATATGCACATACAAGCAACCGAATAAAAGATTAGCAGAATCAGACATCCACACCCTCTTTACTAATGAACCAACCATACTGATAGGAAACTTGAACTGTAAGAGCACAACTTGGGGATGTCGAGTGAATAACCCGAACGGACAACGACTCCTAGCCTACACCACACAGCTAGGCATTCAAGTCGCCGCTCCTAGAGAACCAACTTACTACCCTTATCAAATAAATCGACTATCAGACATTCTCGATATCCTACTACAAAAAAACTTCAGTCGCCCAATATATCAAAATGTTCTTCACGAACTTGATTCGGATCACCTCCCCGTGCTGATCTCCTTCCAAAGCACGCCCGCATATTTACCCAGACCCCCAACGCTAATTACCGGCAAGATCGACTGGGATGAATTTCAAATACAGCTAGATAGCAAACTGGAACCACCCCCAGCTCTTAATACTAAAGCAGATCTTGATCACTACATAAGCAACTTCACAGAATACATTAAACTAGCGGTAAAAGAATCCACAACAAACCCAGCCAGAAGACGTACACCTACGCATACACACCCACCCTCACACATCCTCAACTTAATAAAAGAAAAGCATAAAGTGCGCCGGGCCTGGATAAACAACCGAAATCCTCAAACGAAAACGTTGCTTAACCAACTTATCAAATGGGAACTCGACAACTACAGAATCTCCAACTACAGAAAATATATTGAAGAACTTCAGCCCAATGATCGATCAATGTGGAACGCCACTAGAAAAATACTTTAAAAAAAACACAGCAATGCCTGCAATCAGCAACAATGGCTCCACATACAGCACCGATGAAGAAAAATGCAAGGTTTTCGCAAGCCACCTTAAAGAAACCTTTACTACCCAAGTAGAACACTATCTCGGAATTGAATTGGCAGAATATTGGCTCAATATTCGAATATTGGGCCAACATTTACGATGTAGAAAACATATTGGAACAATATTGTTTTTACTATATAAATCACATGTCGCAAAATCTATAAAAAACCAATATAGGTCCAATATCTTTATTACAATATTGTATTGACTATATTGGCGCAATTTAGTTTTATCGGCATAGTATCGATATAGGCATTCCAATATTGAGTCAATAATGCATAAACATCGCTTTTACGTTATTGACTCTACGATATTGTTACTTGATTGGCAAATCTATATTGCCTCAACACCGTGTAATTTATATTGGGTAAATATAAGATTTAGCAATATTGGCCTAACATTATTGGTTCAGCCTAGGTTTATCGATGTAATATCGATATAGGTATTTCAATATCCAAAAAATAGTGCATAAGTATCGAATTTGCAATATCGACTTTACGATATTGTTACTTGATCGGCAAATCCATATTGTCCCAATATCGTGTAATTAATATTGAACAAATATAGGAATTAACAGTTTTGTCGGCGTAATATCGATATAGGCATTTCAATATCGAACCAATACTGTATACATATCGATTTTGTAATATCGACTTTACGATAATTTTACTTGATCGGTAAATCTATATTGCCTCAACACCGTGTAATTTATATTGAATACATATAAGATTTAACAATATTGGCTTTGCAGTTTTGATCCAATGTAGGTTTGTCGATGTAATATCGATATAAGCATTTCAATATCGAACCTATACTGCATAAATAGCGATTTCTTTTTATAGATACGAATCACCATTTTGTAAGTTATATTTAGTCATTATCAGCAAAGCCTCTAAGTGCTTGAAAAAATTGGGGAAATTTGGAAATTATATCTGCTCTGTGCCTTTACTTAGAAAGATGTTTACCTTTGATTTTTAATTTTTATGATACACGAAAGCAGCTTAGGACTAAGCTTGAGTTAACACAGTTCTTAAAAACTTATAAGTAAGATTAGTTGTGAGGTGAGTTCAGGTGTAGACTAATGTTCATTTTATATCAAAAAGCATCCATTTACAAAGGATTATTTGCCCGTATTTCATTTTCTTGAAACATGAAATTAGTCGAAGTACTGTCGTCTAAAAGTAACAACAATCGGAAGGAAGTAGGATTTGTTATTTCTTTTTCAGGTAGACAGCTTTATAACAATCTTTGCAATGTAAACCTTTCCTTAAAGAGAGACACTGAGCGGCAAACAAAGAACTGTGAGACGCCGTAGAGACAGCTTTTAAATACAAAGGAAACCACGAGGTACATGTAAAATTCCATGCCAAATAAATTTTATTTGCCTATGCTAGTTGCTACACATACCTTAAATATAATGCACTTTTTTGTTTCTTTTAATTTGGGATTAATTAACTTGAGTTAATTTATGTTAGCGTAGGTAACCAATTATTATTTAATCACAGCTGTTGTAAATCTGACTAAAGAAAGATAAAAACGTATAGAAGTAGATATAAACAGTAAGCTAAATTACCTCTCAGTTAGTGTTTACATCTAACGAATTTTGCACACACAAATAGCTAATATTTAGCTAATTGCTGTTACCCCTAAAACGAATAAATTTAATTTATGAGAGGTTATTTTAATGTGAACTGCAATTTACAGATTTCTAACATGCTTTGATAAAATTGTACTTCATTATTAAAAAAATGACGTTATAAAAGAAAATTACTAACTAATATAATGTTAACGTCATACTAACGTTTCCTATTATTGTGAATTTTAATTTTTGTAGACGTAACATTCAAAAACTGTCTCCGATTACCCCACTTGGTCTAGACTCTTGTAAATAAAACATTTACTTGAAGTGTAACAAATAGAATTTGAATACCTGAAAATAAAAGAATTATTATTTTTGTTTATATAATTATAGCATCTTCTCTGCAATTCAAAGTGACAAATAATTAGTTTGTGTTTGTGATTTATTGGCATATCCTATTGTACAGTTGTACACTCTTCGTCCTGTTTAGAGGTAAGTGAAATTTTGTTACTAATGTTTATTGATTATTTCAAATTTTTTAAATTTCAACTATAATTTTATTACATAAGTAGGTACTTATTTAGTGATTTATTGCTATATACCGTGCTAATTGCTAAATAAATCATAATTTTTTGCCTAATATTTCCGTTTAAACTATATTAATGTAGTTAATTTTGTTCTTATTGTCTTTCATATTTTTGGTGACTTGAAGCTTGAACCCCCTACTCTCCGGGGGGAATTAAATAACAATGATGTTCCTTTTTCCACTTTCTTGAAGACCGACTTAGATACAGTCACGCTGTTAAGTCCGTATTGCGCACCCTTCTGGTTACTTAACCACCACGTGTTATTATTTTTTGTGATCATAGTTATTTATTAAACACTTTGGATTAACGACCGATTTAACAGACAAATTAAAACAATAAAAACTTTAATACAAGTTTAATTCATAACGTGACGTTTCGATCTTGGTTTTAGATCCTTATCAAACTATAACAATAATTAAAAATTAGTCAAGAAGTAAAAAAACTAAAAAAGGAGTTGTAATAGTAAAAAATTTGAAAATTAAATAATTACCTGTGAGTTAGAAACAACCAAAAAGGTTATTGATAAATTTGTATTGTACCTGATAATGAAATTCACAATATAGTTGACATCTTCAATAGTTACCATCCTAATTTTAAGTTTACTTTTGAAATTGAAAATGAAAACTGTATTAGTTTTCTTGATGTTCTTCTCATCAGAGATCAAGATCATATCATTACTAATTGGTACCAGAAACCCACGTATTCTGGACGCATTTTACATTTTCTTTCTAACCACCCTATCTACCAAAAGAAAGCTATTGTTTATAACTTAATTGATAAAGCCATTTTACTTTCAGATAAACAATTTCACTCGCGTAATATTCAACTTGTTAGAGAAATTCTTATTGCTAATTATTACCCCTATGAATTTATTGATAAGCATATTAAAATTAGAGTAAATAAAATTAAATTTTCCAATGTTCCTCATGTCAACAATAACCCCTTTTTGAATAACAGTCAGATTATAATGTTGCCCGTTCAAGAACATATCTCTAATAAAATTAATAAAATCTTTAAAGATATAAATTTCACTATTGTCAATAAAATCTATAACAGGTTAGATATTTTTGTTAAAAAAGGTAAAGATAAAACTAATAAACAGGATCTCAGTAATGTTGTCTACAAAATTAATTGTAATAATTGTTCTATGAGTTACATTGGCCAATCCAAGAGGAATCTACGTACTAGAATAAAGGAACATCAGAAAAACATTTCTAGTAATTTCCCTAATGTCATTTCTTTACACCGCAGTGAACAGTCTCATGATATGCAATGGGATAATATACAAATTTTAGATTCTGAAACTAATCTTTCTAAAAGATTAATTTCTGAGATGCTTCACATTAAATCTAATAAATTAACACTTAATAATCATACTGATACACAAAAACTTAATCCTGTATATAATGCTATCATTAATTTAGAATAATAATTTAAAAAAATTTTTCTATCCTTGTAACCTTTTTTTAGTGTATATGTTTCGTTCCACGAGATAAATTAAAATGTGGGTTGGGCCCTTTCTGTCCTTTAGTTAGTTAATATCCTGTTCTTTTCAAGTTCTACTTCAGTTTGAACCAACCATCCGAAATTTCAACATGTGTTTGCAATAAGTTTTTGGTGCTGTAGTCTTTTGATTTTTCTAAACATAATTGTGTTTACTAGCAAATTTATCAATAACCTTTTTGGTTGTTTCTAACTCACAGGTAATTATTTAATTTTCAAATTTTTTACTATTACAACTCCTTTTTTAGTTTTTTTACTTCTTGACTAATTTTTAATTATTGTTATAGTTTGATAAGGATCTAAAACCAAGATCGAAACGTCACGTTATGAATTAAACTTGTATTAAAGTTTTTATTGTTTTAATTTGTCTGTTAAATCGGTCGTTAATCCAAAGTGTTTAATAGTTGCCAGACGTTAATTTTTCAATTTAATATAGTTATTTATTATTTAAGATCCTACGCTATATAACTTCGAATCTATATTAACGCTGTAACTGGGTAAATCAAGGCACCAAACAATTTTTTATGTATTTTTTTGTAATTCATTTTTTGCGGTTTCAGCATCTACAAAAAACATAATTATAGCAATGCTGCAACAAATTACTAAATCTGTTGCGAGTATTACCTACGACATTAAAAACATGAAGGAGGAACTGCAGCATCAGGGCAACCTATTAAAAAGTCTGGTGAATGAAAAAGGGTCCCTGGCAGCAACAGACATTTTAAATTTGCCCTGTCTTGCGAAAATGCCCTACAAAAATTCGAGAGTGACCTGCAGGACGAGAACAGCTTTAATGATGCTGTAAGTACATCATCTGGTATGATATTCCTCTTCAATTCGTCTTCAATGATAGGAGTTTATTTTTTTTTTTATTTATGGCAATATCATAAATTAATTACAAATTCTTTTTACTGTACTCTTTAAATTCTAATATATTTTTATGTAATTCTAAATTAATCTAAGTGCCCTGAAAAGGTTCCATCTCACAACGGGGTACTAAATTAATCCAAAACTACAAGTCTCCTTCGTAAAGATTCATAACTATTAGTAATCAATGTAATATTCGTATTTAGTTCGAAATTTTTATTTTTATTAAACATACTTTTGTTTAAGAATTTTAAGAGTATACCTTATTTAGAAAAAAATTACTTGCTTTATTGCTCATTCTCAACGTTTTCAGGTGAAGTATTTTTTGCTGATAGGCGGTAATAGTTTGAAGAAGGGTCTTTCAAATATGATGACAAGAGCTTTAAACAGAGAGCTCAGGCTGGAGTATTCAGCTCAAAGACGGAAAGGGAAGAAAAAGTTCTCGACTTTAAAACTGCACGAAGTAGTACGAAGTAAGTTTATTTATTAATAACTGTTCTAAGATTTCGTAATAACTGTTTATATAAATTATTTCAGAAGCCGTTCGTATTCACTATACTACAATTTCGAAAATATACAGTGTGTCTGCGGGATCCTTTTCAACACGGGGAACTTGGTTATTATAAGACATACAGATGCGGTTAAATGGGAAGAAATGTTCAGTATTTAAAGTAGTATTAAACCAAAAAATTAAATGAACAATGTCACAGTTTTAGTGCTAGAGCAAAAACACTCAATATCATAAATTTATTTTTAAAAATTTAATGCCACTTTACATACTCATTATATTTTTAAATGATGCTTTAAAAATATATAATATAGGTACACAAACAAATAATTTAACTTTAGATGTCTAGATATTAGGAGTTCTTGTTAGATGTACCAATATTGAAACAATATAGTAAAACATATATGTAAGTGTCTTATTGATTTACCAAGATTGAAATAATATTGGAAAACACATATTGATTCAAGTTAACAACATTGGGACAATATAGTAAAACGCATATAGCTTCTATAACAATTTAACAATATTGGAACAATATGGTTAAATGTATATAGCCTCTACATTGATTTACCGACATTGCAACAATATAGTAAAACGTATATAGCTTCTATAACAATTTAACAACATTGGGACAATATAGTAAAACACATGTAGCCTCTATATGGATTTAACAACATTGGAACAATATTGAAAATCTAATATTGGTTCCATATTGGTCGGCCGATATTGAAACAATATTGCAAAATGTTAACATTCGCTGATTGGGCCGATACAGTAAAACAATATAGGGCCAATAAAGAACAACATTGCGCCCACATTGGAGCAATATAGTTGTTCTACTTGGGTACTGTCTGTCACAACAATTACCAAAGATTTCATAAAGACGTGGAAAGTCACGTAACCTCAAGAATTCCTCTAAACAGCCTCAATTTCAAGCACACGTCGCCTAAAGATATACGACAGGAAATAAACAAACTTACTATCAGAAAGTCCCCTGGATATGATCTGATACCAAATGTAGTCCTGAAGAACTTCACAAAAAAAGCATTGGCTTATCTTGCCTCAGTCCTCAATGCATGCTTACGATTGGGCTATTTCCCGGCCCATTGGAAATTTACCCATACAGGGAAATTTTCTTTTTAGTATACATATACCCTATGTATACTTTTATAATAAACGCAAATAGGCAACCCACTATACACTATAAACGTTAAAAAATTAGCATGCTGTGGCAAAAATCTTCAAATTAAGTTAATGTCAAAAAATTGTCTTTAACTGTTGCTGTTTTTATTTTCCTTTCTGTTTTGTATTGTTGATATTTTATGTTTTAGAATAATCGTCGAATTAAAATTATGTTGATATTCCACTAATTTCGATTTATTTTTTATTTACAAACATGAAACATAACCTTTACGCACCACGTGACGTGACGTTTATAGTGTATAGTTGGTTGCCTACATATTGCGTTTATTTTAAAAGTATACATATTTAAAAAACCTAGAAAGAATGGTCACTGCGCAGACAGCTACAGGCCCATAAGCCTTCTACCAACCATGGCTAAACTCTTTGAGAAAATTATACAGTCCAGACTGAACCACGAACTAAAAGACAAAAATATTATACCTCCATTCCAGTTTGGATTTCGAGAAAACTACTCAACTAACCACCAGCTGCTACGGCTCACGCAAATCATTGAACAAGGCTATGAAAACAAACTTCACACTGTAGTTGCTTTTCTTGACATATCTAAAGCATTTGATAAAGTCTGGACCAATGGTCTCATCCACAAATTAATGCAGCTGCAACTTCCTGCCTATCTAATAAATATTGTAGCATCATTCCTAACTAAAAGAACATTCGCCACAAAAATCAATTCAACAATTTCTGATATTACAGAAATTACTGCCGGTGTTCCACAGGGCTCTATACTGGCCCCATTCCTCTTTAACATTTATGTGAGCGACATACCACAACTGCCTAATTCAACCATTTCGATGTTTGCCGACGACACAGCCCTAATAGTGCAACATGAAGATATAGACACTGCAGCGTGGAACCTCCAAATAACTATAAATCAAACCCTCGAATGGTTTAATAAATGGAGCATTACGATCAACCCAGATAAATGCGAAACAAAGATATTTACGCTCCGGAGGCCAGCTAACCCTCGCCAAATAACAATAAACGACAGCACAGTGGAATGGAACCCTCCTGATTCATCGGTAAAATACCTAGGAGTACATCTCGACAAGAGACTCACTTGGAGCCATCATATCAATAACAAGTTAAACGAGTGCTAGGCACGTCTTAGTCTGTTCTACCCACTCATAAACCGTAAATCGCCCCTAAAAACTAAATGCACGACTCTAATATACCAATCAATTCTAAGACCTATTATCACTTATGGGTGCCCGGTGTGGAGCGCTACTAGTAAAACCAACATCAATAAATTACAAGTGCTACAAAATAAAGTCTTAAGAATTGCAGTGAACGCCCCTTGGTTTGTCCGAAACATACAAATTCATAATGATTTACAAATTCGTACCATCGAGGAACATATTCGGAAACTAACCAAAACTTTTTTAACAAACATCAATAAGTGCGCGAGTGCTGCTAACTACTCCCTCGGAGTGCGACACTTACACACAAGACTTAAACGCCAACTCCCCCAAGACATTTGGTTAAGCTCCAGTGATTCCGACATCGATTAGCATGCCAGCTACAGAGGAATCCTAAAACGGGATGTCCTCATTCCAGCCAACCAGCCACAGCCATTCTTCACACAACCCAACCATGCATAGCAACTGGTTTGCTGATCTGGTTTTAAAAGGAGAAAAAAAAAGAAAGTTATGTAACACTACGCAGCATAATGTTATCAAATCTACTTTTTGTGGCGACAGATTGATAATATGTCGAAGTACACGAAATCGATTGGCCAGTATCCCAAATGCATTTTCTACTATTCGTCTTGCCGTCGATAACCTGTAGTTAAATATCCTACATTCATGAGTCAGCCCTCTTTCGGGGTAAAGCCGCAATTCCACTGAGGCAACATTTAGGCAACATGTAGTATGCGGCAGTGAAGCATGCTACACGGACTCTTTTAACCGAAGCAACATGAAGCGACATGCCGCATGCGCCTTTGTCGCATGCCACATGCCGATTGTTGTTGCCAGTCGCATGCGTCATTTTTCGACAGGATTCGGCATGTCGCGCAATGTGGCCCATTATCCGACGGCCAGTGGATCCGTGCGGCTTGTATCCTGCGACATGGAGTGGAATATTGAAATAACTACTTTATTTATTGAAGATTATCATAATTCACCGGAATTGTGGAACAACAGAACTACTGCTTATAAAGACAATAAATTGAAAATTGATAAGCTGAAGCAGCTCGCGAGTAAATACGACTCCACTGTTATTGAAGTGAAAAAGAAAATAAAGAATTTGCGGTCAGCTTTCCATCGTGAACGAAAAAAAAATTCAAATTTCGAAGAAGAGTGGTGCATCTCCTTACAAGAAAGGAAAATGGTTTGCGTATGACCTGTTGAGTTTTTTACTAGACATTGATGTACCAAGGCTAACCACGTCAACTGCCAGCGATGGAGAGAACTCTGGGGTAAATTTATTTAATATTTTCAAGAACATAATATAAAATACAGGGTAGGTATCTTGCGCTAATTGGTTTATTAATAATTATGTTTGCCATACATATCAATTGCTAATTTTACGGTAAACTATATACGTTTGTATATTAGAATTAGGCGTAAAGATCTTGCCACGGCACACGGCCTTCATCTGATGTAAAATATCCGATAAATTCGTAGCAGCATGCTAAGCACAACTTTATTGAAAATTTTGTGTCCCCAGCAGTGAAAACGCTCTACATATTCTCAGACAACAGCAGCTCACAAAACAAAAATCACACTTTGGTTAATTTTTTTTATATACTTGCTAATAGTTTTCTACCTTGCGACAGAAGTTTTAGTCTCATTGAAAACGGGAAAAAAAGAGAAAGGGTGATATTACCGGAAGAGTGGGTTTCGCTAGTACAAATAAATGTAAGAGGTTTACGTGCCACTCAAAAAATATTTTTAAATTTTAGTGGTCACTTCAATCGCCAGTTCAAGAGAAATGTTACCAATAAACGTAAAGAAAAATTTATGGTATCTAGTATCTAGCTATCGGCACATAGAGTATTCGCAAAAGGTCTTCAGCTACACTAAAGGAAGATTTTGTTTTACACAAACCTGGTACTTTGACATTGACAAATGCCGACAAGTTTCTGTATTCTGGACAGGTACCTATCAAGCGAGCTAAGTATTAATTTGCAAGTACAAGAACTTGCAAGAAAGTATGTTTCACTAGACTGTATGTAGTTCTACGAGAAACTTAAGTGTGAGGAACAAGAAGAAAATACTCCGGATTCCGATGCAAGTTTAACGAAATAGTTGCAATAACTATGTATATTTAATGAATAAATAAAAATGGTTTTTTTACCGACGTTTTTACTTGGTTTACCTTCTGTAATACTAAATATGGTTATCCGGAGTAAAAAAGAGGTAGCTCCAATTTTTTTTTCTGAAATATTATTTTCTCACTACCACCTTGGTAAATTGACATTTCATTGTCAAAAAGTCGACAATAATGGAAACTAAAACATTTAGTTGAACAAAAACAGACTGTATCTAAGGACAAAAAAGACGATTTACCGCGCCAGGTCACTTTCCGCGCATGGTACCCCATAACGCTACACCATAACGGATATAAAAAAAATAAATAGGTATAATGGAGAATACGTGCTTATTTATTAATATTAAAACTAATTTTACAATTGGAACAACGTTGAATGTTAAATGAAGGTGTATTTACAAAATGTTTGATTTCATTCTTTTCGTTACTGAAAACAGAAATTGGGTTTATGTGTTTGTTTGTATCATAGCAACAGCGCCGTTAAACTGTCATAAATATAAACGTCACAATTTTTGTTAAATTATTAATGAATTTTATTTTGTGGTAGTGAGAAAAACGTAATGCGCAACGCGTAGGTAAGTTTCTTTTTTATCCTCGGTGGCTTTATAGACCTCAGCTGCGCTTCGGTCCACAAATTACCACCTCGGATAAAAAAGTTCACTTACCATAACTTGGAGCGCAAATAACTATTTGGTATGGGACAAAAAAAGGGCAATTTCCGAGAAATTGAAAGATATAAGATAAACTTTGATGTGACAATGAAAAATATCTTCTAAGTTCAAAATTTACTTTCACATCAGTTTTTTTGATCTGCTGAAAAATTTGTAAAAATGGAGCTACCTCCTTTTTGCACCGCTGTCTTCAATTATTCCCTAAATTTAAAATATTACAGCTGATCATGGTGTACAGAATGATTCGAACAGCGCTTCTGATTCTGATGAGGACCACGACGGTATGTATGTACTACTTATGATCGAAACTAATTTCATCAATAAAAACCACCACAGGTGCTCCTACTGCTCCTCCCCCGTCAAAAAAAAAAAAGAAAGAAGACATTGAACAATAAGAATGTGAACCCCTCTAACCTTGATTGGAAAAAATCTTCAAATTTTCAGCCCACAATTCACCCCTTTCAGAAGGTGGACGTGGGTTGTATTGCTCCCTCAATTCTCGAATGTTTTGAACATTTTTCCGCGTGAAATTATAACGAGGTTTATCGAGCAAACTAATTTGTACTACCACCAAAATGACGACAATACACCAATCCCCAATCGGTCTCACAAAAAGAAACGGGTTGACGTAGATGCTGACGAAATGAGTTGTTTTATGGCATTGGTGCTTCTAATGGCGCAAATTAAAAAATTGAAGCTTCGTCATTAGCGGATAAAAGACGCGGTTTTGCAGACTCCATTTTTTGGTCGAGTATTATCACGGGATCGATATCGAGCAATTCTTTCGGCATAACATTTTACTGATAACAATAATCCATCCAACGGTGATAAATTGGTAAAAATCAGAATGACCGTAGACCACCCGAGGAACACATATAAAAACGTGTTTTACCCTCTTGAAAAACTCTGTATTGATGAAAGTCTCGTGCTTTTCAAGGGTAGGCTTTCATTCAAACAATACATACCCATGAAACGGCCCCGTTTTGGCATCAAATTCTATGTGATAGGCGATTGCGAAACAGGGTATGTTCTGAATTTTATCGTATATTGTGGAACAGGTAGTGATATCACGGAAGTTGAGGAAGAACTTGGAATCTCCGGAAACATAGTACTCACCCTGATGCAACCTTACTTGAATACAGGTCACACACTTTATACTGATAATTGGTGTTGTAATTGCTGTTTGATTAATAAAACGCAATACTAAAATAATATAATTTATTGAGAATAATGAACACAGATTTTGCCGAAGCTCCTTACCATTCAAACTACCTGACGTGACTGGTTTAACTTTCAAGCCGGATGCGAGAAAAGGGTGCAACAACCCTGTGTACCGTTATGTCGCCACAGGACCCCCTTGCTAGTGGTAACGTTACTAATGTGTTATGACCAATCGGTCCGGAAAATGAACTTGCCGACCTGATTTTGTAACTCGGGGTTGAACCTGGGGAGGCGGTGGTTTGGAGGCTGGTGGAGGTGTGTTCGTTGTAGGTGGTGTTGGAGCCAGAGGAATGGTGTCATCGGCGGCGAGATATGCGGGTTTCAGCCTGTCTATGGAAACTGTTATTGCTTTGCCTTTGATTTCAATTACAAATGTTTTTTTTTCCTGCTGATGACACGGTACGGACCATCATACGGTGGTTGAAGCGGAGCTCGTACAGCATCGTGACGTAGAAACACGTGGCTGCTGGAATGCAAATCTTTGAATATAAAAGATTTATGCGTGCCATGATGCTGCGTAGGTGTTGCTCCTAATCCGTTGAAATGTTCACGTAACCTGGGAAAAAAATCTGATATATTATTACTTTTGGTTTCCGTAAACAATTCGCCAGGAACTCGAATATTTTCACCGTAGACCATTTCTGCTGCCGTAGAATTAATATCCTGTTTTAGCGCTGTTCTTATCCCAAGTAAGACAGCTGGAAGTGCTTCAACCCATCGGTTGTGGTTATAACTTTTGATTGCACCTTTTAACTGCCGATGCAATCGTTCAACCAAACCATTAGATTTTGGGTGATAAGCCGTTGTTTTAAGGTGTGTTGTGAAACTGCTCGTGATATGAAGGAAGCCTTAGAAGGCACGCTACAAGATATAAACATCCTGGAACAAAATCAAATCAAGACGCTGATCACGTCGTTTAAAACGTTGGAGACCACAGTAAAAAAGGAAATCAACCAACCAAAAAACGAACTGAAGGACATAGTTAAGAATTCCATGAAAGAAATACAGGAAGACATGAGCAAATTAATTAATAAAGCAGTGACTGGTTTAACTTTCAAGCCGGATGCGAGAAAAGGGTGCAACAACCCTGTGTACCGTTACTTGTATTATAGACAAGCACCGTTATGTCGCCAACCCTGTGTACCGTTATGTCGCCACAGGACCCCCTTGCTAGTGGTATCGTTACTAATGTGTCATGACCAATCGGTCCGGAAAATGAACTTGCCGACCTGATCTTATATCACGTCGGGGTCACCAATGTAATTGCGGTTTGATTAATAAAACGCAATACTAAAATAATATAATTTATTGAGAATAATGAACACAGATTTTGCCGAAGCTCCTTACCATTCAAACTACCTGAAGTGACTGGTTGAACTTTCAAGCCGGATGCGAGAAAAGGGTGCAACAACCCTGTGTACCGTTACTTGTATTATAGACAAACACCGTTATGTCGCCACAGTGTCCCACTTTTGTACGACTCGTTGAATGCGAAAAACACCAATACATGTGGAACAGTGAAAGCAAATCGAAATGCCGGACATGTGTGTGATAGAATACAATAAAAGCATGGATGTTGTAGACCGAACTGCTATGTTGGAAAGTTCTATAGAATCGGCCCGTAAAATGGTATAAAAAGGTATTTCTTCATTTGATGGACATCTCATTATTGAATGCTCGCGCAATATTCAAAACTAAAAATATAGGAAACATCTCTGTTGCGGAATTCCAGCTTCAACTGGCCGAACAACTCCTGCAAAAGCACCATAAAGTACAACTAAGGCTAAGTGGTAATAGGTCTATTGATGGTGATTCACTATTACCTCTAAAACAGCGACATTTTGCTGACCGTCTCCCAAGAAAAGGGAACAACAACAAGTTTCAGTCCAAACGGTGTGTAGTTTGTGCACAAAATAAAAAAAAAAGAAGCGAAACCACATATTGCTGCCCCAATTGTTCCGTGCCTTTGTGCTTAGTGCCTTGTTTTGAGCGCTATCATATGGTGAAAAATTTTTAATTTAGTTCAATATTACTTTTTTGTTCTGGTTGTTGTTTCTGATGATAAGAATTAGAAAATATATATTTTTTTTCAATAAATAATCGTCATTATTTTTCGTAATCTGTCCGGGAAGCGTATGGACCTGCAAAGCCCAAATAACGCTGGCTGGGCAGAAATGCGTGGCAGAATGACGCCGGACCGAAAAGTTTAATATCGAGAATTCTTATGAAGTAGTTGCTACTTCAAAAGCAAATGATTTAGAAAAACCTCCAAATAAAATAAAAATCATGCCCTACACTAGAGTCAAACCAATTATCCAAAAAGAGACCGTTGTGACAAGTAAGTAAATATTGTTTTTGTTTGATATACGTACTTAGGACCTAGTACAGAATTAACTTATGTACATGTTAAATATTACCAGTAAACAATTTCAATATTTCAATTTACAGATTCATCTACAAAACCACTGTGTGTTGATGTGGCAGATCATATACAGCCACTGCCAGGTAAAATTGAGGCCATCTGGAGCACAAACTTCGCTTTTATTGTTAAATGAAACTCCAAGAAAGAAAAAAACTGAAGGCAAAATTGAAAACTGCCTTATCAAAAGTAAAAACACTAAATAATGCTGTGGGCAAAGATAGCATAGGCAACAATAAACAGGATGATTTAAAGCATCTTATTGCATTGTGTGAAAAATACCTATCCAAAAATTTTATCGAATTTAATTAAAGCACAGATATCACTACTCACGACAGCAAAACAGGGTTTGCGTTATTCATCGGATTACAAACAATTCGCCCTAACCATATATTTCTTAAGCCCAAAAGTTTATAGATTTCTTTGCAGGATTTTTACATTACCAAGTGAAAGAACCCAACGAAAATTTACTGAACACTGGGCTATGAATCCAGGTTCTAGTCCATTCATTATACCCCTTATAAAGTTAAAATCAGGAACATTACATGAAGATGCTAAGGATTGCTTGTTATGCATTGATGAAATAGCATTAAAAGTTAATTGATTTTATAATATAACTAAAGATGATATAATTGGATTTCATCAAACAGAAAGTGCCAAATCATACCAACCTGCTCGATTCGCCTTAGTACTAATGATCAGAAGCATACACTCAAATTGTAAACAACAAGTAGGTTATGTATTTGTAGCAACTATATGCAGTGGTACTGAATTAAAAGAATTATTATTTAAATCTATACAACGTTTAATTGACAATGGATATAGAATTAGAGCCATTCGTTTCCGATGTAACTAGGATCTAATTTTTATAAGAATGCAAGAATTCTTGGCGTTTCACCAGCAAGTCCTTATTTCTGTATTGGCAATTACTATTTATTTGATACGCCTCATCTTCTTAAAGCAACCAGAAACAATTCTTTTAAACACAAATTTGTTTTTGATGATAGTGCAACTGATAAAAAACATCTGGATGAATTCTAACTACAACAGGGATAAAACTATGGCATTAAAACGTGCTCCAAAGCTTACTGATGCTCATATTCATCCCAAGAATTTTCAAAAAATGAAAGTTAAATTAGCAAGTCAAGTTTTAAGTGCTACAGTTGCAGCTGGACTTTCCACGTATATGAGCTTTAGAGCATTACCACCTTCTGCACAAGCAACAATAGAATTTATTGAAAAAATGGATAAATTATTTGATATTTTAAATTCCAGCAGATGTCTCCTTCAACAAAATTTTATAACAGACCATTCGTTGGTGCAGACTATCAAATTAAGTTTTTAAATGATACTGTAATAAAGTGGGTTATATTCAAGAATAATGCAAAACATTGCCTTAAGAAATGAATTCAATAAGATGGCATTTGGGTGTGACTAATATACCAAGTTACGCAATCCTTACAATGTAAGAATGATGAAATATGTTGAGTAACTAAAGTTGTACTTGCAAACGGACTTATGTCATTTGAACACCAGCTGCATGGTCATGTTGCGAAATCATTTCATTGTGTTACGATGTTGCAGGGTAGTTAAAATTTAATTGACGTGATCTGTACGTGGGCAGACCATGACCTATATTCATACAAAGTAAGAATGAATGGAAACCGTTGTAACAGATTTGGCAGATGGTGATGGTGATGATATTCTAGTAGAAAGGGCAAATCTTTGAGTATAAGGATAGCCGGATTTCATACAGAGTTTCAGTTCCCTGGTGGAGCCTGACTGCGATATTTGGGAGTAGGCAGATTGAGAGCCAAATGACAGACTCCAACAGAACCAACCCTTGCAGTAAATCAAGGGTTGGATTAAATGTCGTTTCCAACGTTGTCGCCAGGATGTGTGCCTTTCTAAAGATGTTCATGTAAGACTAGTGTTTATTATTATTAGACTAAATTCATGCTATTGTTTTGTACACCGTATTGGGTTGTTCAGACCTAAATTATGTTATGTATTTGAATTCCGTTTGTCGAACAGTTGAATTGTGTTTGTAAATAAGGTTTTACCAATATATCTAATGTTAGTCTATTCTGTATTTTAATATAACCTCCCGCAACAGCTAAGCTAAACACTCGTAATGAAGTTAGGCTCAAAGTCTCTACCATCACAATCAATATAAAAACATAGACAACCTTAACCCACGATATTACCAAAAGCCACTTCGTTACAATACGAGATATTATTTTTAAAATGTTAAAGTCGTCAGCTACTTAGGAAAAGACGTTACAAACCAAATTAAAAGTTTATGGTGCTGTCAAGTAACGATTTCAGGCGGTTTGGGGTTGTGGAAAGAACTTGGAGAACCTATTTTATATACGAGGCGTCTCAAATCAAGACTGCTTGGAAAACTTTTTTGGTATATTAAGAACTCAGGGCAGCAGCAATTGTACTAATCCGACACCAGTTCAGTTTAAAAGATCTTTTAAAAAACTAGTTTGTTTAAATTATTTTCAACATTCAGAGGGAGCGAACTGCACTGAAGACTTTGATGAAATATTCAGTCATATAAATTCAAACTCCTGGAAGAATATTAATTTTATAAAACAAGAACAATCTCTATTTCGTAGTTTGGAACTGAACATTCAGGAAACCGACTATAGAAATTTAGATCTTCCACAACAAAACTCCTTAGTGTATGTATCTGGGTATCTAATTAAAAAATGCGTGGAGAAGCACTCGCGCAATGTATGTGAAGATTTTGCTAATCAGAAACCTAACCTAAGTCCAGGAGATCTGTTTTGTCATTTTAAGTTATGAAAATAAAAACAAAAATAGTTTTGGTAATCTGAAAGTTTTTATGAATTTATTTACCAACTAGAGGAAACCTTTTGTAAATATTTTTGTGAAGACTGTTTAAAAACTCAAGTGGGGCAAAACTAGTTGAGTTCATTCACCCATGTGATAATTTATTTACAAAGGGATTTTCTGTTATCTCTTTTTGTTAGATTTCGAATATATGCCGCTTTAAAATTTACTAAATAGAGATCTAGAATCTGGTAAAGGCAAAAATAAAAAGTTAATAAATATTCAACACCTGTTAATTTAACTTCTTCTTCTTCTTAGTTTAACCGTTTTCTATCCTCTGGACATAGGCCTCCCTCATGTTTTTTCAATTTTCACGATCGTGTGCGACTTCATACCAGTTTAATCCTCCTACTTGCTTGATGTCGTCGCTCCATCTCATCTGGGGTGTACCTACTCCTCGTCTTTCTCCCCATGGTCTCCATCTACTTACTTTCCCACTCCATTTGTCTAATCCTCTGACCACATGTGCTACCCATTTCCACTTCAATGATGCTGCCCCTCTAATGACTTCCTCTACTTTTGTGTTTTGTCTTATCCAAATGTTTGTCTTATGGTCTTTAAAAGTGATTTATAGTATTTTTCTTTCTATCGCTCTTTGGTGGACTTGTAGCTTGTAGATTATTGCTCTTGTGAGGACCCAGGTTTCCGCTCCGTACGTCACCACCGGCAGTATGCACTGGTTATACAGGGTGGTCACTTTTACAATGTACACCATTGGGATCTCGGAAACGGTAAGCGATACAGGGTTGGTTAAATAGGGAAAAAGTTGCGCCATTTTAGGCTCTTTAAAGAATTGAAGAGCAATCGGAGATAGCTTTTGTAGTTTATGAATTATCCTGAAAAAATGAAAAGTTGCGTTTTTTTATTTCTTTAATAAATGAAATTTTGGGTGTTTATATAATTAAACAAGGGCTATCTATTATACTCCTTAAAATTTTTCTAGGCAAACTAGATAGTTGGGTTTTTATGCGTAACTTTTGATTTTCTTATGGCCGCCATATTGGATTTTTATGCCAAAAGGCGCAAAGAAAAATTACAAATTCATCCATGTATCACACATGGTCAAAAAATTTAATTTAAGTCCTGTGCGTTGGCCAGCAAGATCCCCTTGCTTAAACCCTTTAGACTTTTTTTAATGGGGTGCTGCGAAGGATAGGGTGTTCTAAAATTTTCTACTAGGAGTGTTGAGCCAAGTTGCAATAAATTGTTTTCGTTTAGGTTAACCACGTGCTTTTGTCGCTAGTTGAATTATTTAATTTTTTGATTGAATTTCAAAGTGATCCTTGTGTTTATCCTCGAATACGAGTTCTAAGGTAAGGTACAAAGCAGATTAGCATTGTAGTACATTTATTTTATTTGTTGTTAACAATACAGCCCTTCATAAACTACACTGTACTCATTTGAGTACACTGGGCCAATATGATATCTTTGCGAAGTTGAAATTTCGAAACATTTTTTTCTTTTGCAGGACTATTGTCATTGTAAAATGGATTTTCCAGTTATCAAGACAGGTAATTTCTACGGAAAGCGGTTTTTGCATCTTCCCGCAGCGTTGGAAGACGTATCGAGGACTACTGCTTCACGAGCTGATATCATTATCATTCCGCCAGACGTCGACAGTCAAACTGACGAAGAAGATTTTGAAGAACATAATGTGGAGTCAATTAGCATGCCAAATGATGTGCCAGGACAGGTTGAAGTGTATTATAGTGACAGCAGTACAGAAAACAGTCGACCTGAAAATTCGAAGACGAATCCGAAGACGACTCTGAACTCGAAGTACCACTTGCCATGTTACGTGTTCGTCTTACAGAAAATTTAACGCCACCGATTAAAAAATGAAAAATAACTAAACCAGAACCAAAGTGGCCAATGACAATATTGACAACAGTATGCCGGAAACTGATGGTTATCTTGTCCGTAGAGAAAATATGAAAGATGCATTGAAAAATTTAAATCCCGTTCAAATAAATATTTGAAAAACTCTTTGATAATGAAGTCACACTGCATCTTGTAAATGAAACGGCGCGGTACGCAGGTCAACACAATACCCATAGCCTCAGTGTTTCAGAAGAAGACATAAAAATATTTATTGGGATATTATATCTGTCTGGGTACCATAAACTGCCAAGAGAGCGACTGTATTGGAGCCTGGATGATGATGTGAATGTACCATTGGTAGCAAACGCGATGTCAAGAAATCGATTTGAGGAACTAAAGCGCTTCATACACTTGGAAGATAACACAAAGCTGGATAAAGGAGAGAAGTTGTCCAAAATCAGACCACTAATTGACTTACTGAACAAAAAAATTCTGCAGTGGGGAATATTTCATCAGCCTTTATCAATAGATGAGGCTATGGTGAAGTATTTTGGTCACCATTCAGCCAAGCAATTCATACGGGGAAAACCCATAAGGTTTGGCTACAAGGATTGGTTACTATGTAGTTCATCAGGCTTCTGTTACGGCTTCGATACATATTGTGGGGCTAAACCCTCTCAAACAACAGACCAACCAGCAACTACATTAGACCTTCCCTTAGGTTCTCAGGTGGTACTAGACCTTTTAGAAAAATTGGACAAACCTTCAGATCACATTGTGTTATTTGATAATTACTTCACAAGCTATGATCTGATGAACACACTAAAGAAGAAAGGTATTCGAGCAACGGGGACGGTGCGAGATAATAGAATTAAAAAATGTCCGTTACTTTCGATAAAAGAAATGAAGAAAAAGGATCGCGGATTTTTTCAATATAAATATGATGAAACAAATTCCTTACTCTTTGTACGATGGAAGGATAACAATATAGTCACAATGGCTACAAATTACGATAGCGTCGAGCCTTTGTCAAAAGTGGAGCGCTGGGCGTCCATAGCTAAAGAGAAAATTGAAGTACCCCAACCTCGACCGTATTCAAATTATAATACACATATGGGAGGGGTGGATTTACTCGATGAGGCAGTAAACGCCTACCGAATAGGAATTAGAGGCAAAAAATGGTGGTGGGTGTTATTTACTCACATGCTAAATGTGACCATGGTCAATGCTTATAAATTATATCAACATGCTGGAGACGAAAAATTGGATTTGCTGGGGTTTGTTAGAAATATAGCAAGGCACTATTTGAGCTGCTTCGAAAAGAGTTCTTTATCAAATACTCGACCGTCTGGATCCATGCCGTCAAGTATAATTCGACATGAATTAGCAAATCAGCTCAGGTGCCGATACTGCCATCAACGTGCAAGGTGGCAATGTATTAAGTGTAACGTTACTTTGTGCATTGAACGAGAATGCTTCATTATATTTCATGCACAATAATTTCGTAATATCATTGTAATTAGTTTTAATTACCTATATAATTTTTATATTTCTTTTTTTTAATTAACATGTTTTTTTCTTCTTTTGATGTCATATGTGCCCACTGTACTCATTTGAGTACACCCGTTTTTTTCGAAAAATTGATTAGTATTTTAAAAATTTCAACAAAAGAATGAATAAGTAGTTCAATATCTTCGACATATTAGATTTTTGCCGATTTTTGAAAAAAAAAAGTGTCATGGGCTTTAATGGGTTAATTTGGTAATGTATCTTATAGGATACGCTCCAATTATAAATATATTATTTACGGTAAATGGCTAAATCAAGGTGCGCCATCAAGTTTACTGGTCAAAGACACTCTATTTTACAGAGTTCTACTAATAGTTCAGCCATCTATACAAATTTGTTGAAACTATTCTATGATTACTTATCAATGGCGGTGGGGTGCAACAAGTGATCGTATCGTGTGGTAAGTTTTATTATTTTTTTTACAAATGTCTTTCGAATATTTATGAAAAATAGGATTAGTCGTTATCTTTAGAGGTGCGTGCAATGTTGTAACACATCCAAGAAACATTTTAGCGATATTTTGATATAAAAATATCATTTTTATTTTATGTATCCTGTAGTACACTTTGTCAAGTTTTCAACAAAAGCGACCACATTTGTTTTGTATCTTATTGTCCACATTGCCAAATTTATGAGAAAATGGATCACGTATCTTATGTGTCCTATAGTCGACATTACCAATTTTTTAAGATGATGTATCAAGTTTGTTTTGCATATTTTTTGGCTACATTACTTTGATATCTGAATCAAACAAAATGTTTTTAGATTGTACAAAAAAAAACAATGAATTCTACTATAAAAACGAACAAACATTTAATTTTTTCAGAAACAATATTTTTTGACAGAAAATCTTGTAAACAAAAAACCGTGATTCAAACCTCGAAAGAAAAGATCAGTTGCACCATTGCTGGGTATTGTGGAAGAATTTGAAAAAAATATAGAGCGTTTTTTGAAACACAAAGGCAGAGCGCTTCATCAATGTGACACAGTTACAACGCATAAAAATAATTTAAAACGCAATGAGGCGTTGATTCACATGGACTTCAGCGAAAATTATAATTTAAAATACGCTGAAGAAATTCAAGCATTCCATCTCGGGGGATCACGGAGGCAAATATCGCTTCATACTGTTTATATACAACATGAGGTGAGAATTTAAAAAAGGAATATTTCTGTACCATGTCAGAGTCCTTGAAACACACAGTTCCTGCAATCTGGGCTCATTTGAATCGCATTTTGACACACCTTGTGGAAACTGATGCTGTTGATACGATACATTTTGTTAGCAATAGCCCGGCGACCCAATATCGTAACAAAACGATGTTTTATTTCCTAGCTGTACATCTTGAACTACTACATCCAAAGGTTCTGAACTTCTCGTAACATTATCTGGAAGCTGAACATAGGAAAGGTGCACCAGATCGTGTAGGGGACGTAACTAAGAGAACAGCAGACAGATTGGTCGCCGAAGGCAAAGATATCCCCAACGTTCGATACCTTAATAAATAAACTCTCGGAGAATGTTACTGGAATTAAATATACAAATATTTCCATTAATCCTGATGAGATTGAGAAAATGTCAAACTTAATAGAACACAGCAAGATTCAAAATTTTAGAGAAACCATGCAAGCACATCATGTCAAAAAAATCCTCTGAAAAAGGTTCTGTTAAACTGCACCTTTCATTGGCTAAGCTCTTTAAAAAATGATACATTTGAGTATTATACCTATAGGTCACTAAGCTATCATTCAGAAGCATCTTTAGCATCAGAAGAAGACTCAGTGGATGAAGATGTGCCCCTGATTAGTGTTCTATCTAAAAAAAAAAAAAAATTTCGAGAAAAACTACGTATTTCTGATGTTTATTCAGATGAAGAAGACGTCGGCAAAAGCAATAGGTGTGATCAATATGAATTGAATCCGCAAAATATCATTGGTTGGTGGAACTAAGTACAAAGCAAGCCAGGTACACTTATGCTGCTGTTGCACAGACAGATTTGGAAGAAGATGGTGAAGTAAGAGTCATGTTTCTCCGCGTTTGCAAATTAGACGGTAAACAGGCCTTTAAGATAGACGACAAAGATAATAATTATTTCGTATATGAAATACCAGGATATAAGACAAATTTTACCTTCTCCTATAGTTTGTTCCCGAAGAAACCAAATTTATTATATCTCCGAAAAAGTTATTGGTGTCTTTCAGCAGGGCTACAGTGTCTTTTAGTTAACTATGTATTAATAAATACAGTTTTGTTCATAATTTTTGTAAAAAATATAATAAATGTTTAGGTATAGGGAAGTGCAATGAACGGTGAAAGCCGACACCTCCTACGTGCTTCTATGCAATACCCACGCGCATGAGATAAGATACTGAATATTGGAAGAAGGGGCTGAATTTTGTGTAAGTATATACTGTAGATACTGCGACCAAAATACAGTAAAGGTATGGTTTATATCCAGCCATCAAACAAGCAGTACCTACGGTAAATCGACACCCTTCAAGATGATGTTCCAGTAATTACATGTAAGGTTGTTTTATATTTTAACTTAACTTTAATTCGGGATTTGTAAAATATTTGTGTGTATTATATTTTAAATTTATTGTATGGACTTAGTCATTTTAAATGTAATCAGGACTGAAGAATAATTTATATTAGTTTACTTTGAATTGAAACTTCGCTTGATATTTTTACATTCATCTTTATTACAAGTGTACGTGCTGTATCTTGCTGCATCATATTTCTTTGCATATTTCATCCACACGTGCGGTCAATGCCACCTTTGTTATCAGCGGTACATAAAGTACCCATATGTACATAAAAATCCTTAAATTTTTTCTTTATTACTTAACTACGTTTCTAACATTTTTTCTTGCCAAAATATGTATATTCAAAGTCTAATTATAATCGCTTTAATTTTAGCACCTATGAAATTAAGGTCAAAATAAATTAAAATTCGTCGTAAAATTGAGCTTCTCTCAAATGGCAATCAATATATTGATAAATATAATTGACGTTCGAAAAGTTGACAAAATTGTTATTAGAGATGTGTAAATTCTGTTTAAATTTTCAATCTTTTAGAGATTTTTTCCCTACTTAAAGCTGATGATTATTTATCCTAACTTTACAATCTCTTTCGACATGTGTCATAACTTCAACGTATTTAATTGTATATATTTTTTCAACGAAAAGTAGCCACCCTCAGTATCTTTCAAAACTATTTTTTGCCTGAAAATCGCCAAGACATGTCAACAAGGACAGCAAGGGGGACATCTTTTTACGTAAAATCCGGACGTCTAACATCAACCCCTTAGCCCTCCCAGCCACCCCCTCTAAAATTGCAAATGGCACCATACCATGTGTGGCACATCGTTGGAAAGGTAATTTCATAAGGAATTCATTCTACTATTTATTTTTTTTATTCGCTTCAAATTGAGATATAAAAAAATTAAACACTATATGTTGTTTGCAGCAAACCCTCACGTACCAAACCGCTTTAATAAAGAAAAAAAATTGGCGGGAAAGAAATGGTATTATTCCTTTTAAGGTAGGCACCCAAATCTAAGCTTACAGCAGCCGGAAAATATATCAATCGCTCGTTGCAAAGGATTTAATAAGGAAAATCTTTACGGCTTCTTCGACCTACTAGAAAACGTGGTAGATACTCATACTTTGGACTCGTCTCATATATACAACGTGGATGAGTCAGGTTTTTCCACTGTATAAAAAAATGCCCCAAAATTTTGGCTCAGAAAGGAAAACATCAAGTGGGATATTTAGCAAGTGGTGAAAGGGGCGTTAATACAACTATCGCACAGGTCTCCAAATATAAGTTTGACGACACTCCGTAGATCTCTAAGAAAGTGGTGGGGTCTCGTCAATTCAGGCTTGACTCTCATACAGAAAACTTAGCATTTTGTATACTCGACGTGGAACGTTTTGAATAAAAGCTATTTGATAGTTTAAAACTAGATATGAATAATGATTAATCATACTTTTTGGTTCGTTAATCTGTTCACAGTTGCCTTCTCTTAAAAATGCAAAAGTTTGTGTGCTCTGATCATGTCTGGATTACACGTTAAGTGCCGTCATAAGATGAAAAACTGGGGCCCTATTGGCCAACATTTTTTTTCGGATTTTGTTCTTATTCAACATGGTTTATTATAAACATTGGCTGAAGTGACTTTTTTTTTAACTTTGTAAAAATGGCCGTTTTTGTTCGTGGCACAACGTATGTGCCATACGGCACTGAACAACCGTTGTAGCCAGATTTGGAAGTAGGCACATATACTGTGCCTGTCCAGACTTGCATAAAATTACGCAATGATTTATGTACTGATCAACACAAGGCGCAGTTTCCATTTTACTTTTACTTTATCTTATCAGCAGGTAAATAATTCTGTTTTTTGTTTTTACCTAAATACTTATAAAATATATAATTCTGGTAGAATCTCAGAATCAAACAGATACTGTGGCAGATACAATCGCAGAAGTAGTGCTTCAGTACGTAGATGAAGACAATGAGGATGACGACGATGCTGATGATAATATGACCGTTATTACTCAAGATAATCCAGACTGGAAAATAATCAACGACAATTCCCAACTAAAGAACTTCGCATTTACCGAAAAGAATCACGGAATAAAAGATAGTATTGTGGAAGATTATATAAACATGCAGCCTTATGACTTTTTCAAGTTACTAGTAACAGACGACATCATTAGCCATATTGTAACTGAAACGAATAGATATGCTAGCCAACTGAAAAAAAATACAACTAAACCAAGATTGCGTATTCATGGTTGGTAGGATATTAGTGCACATGAAATAGAACTATTCCTAGGAATATTATTATGGATGGGTTTGGTCAGGCTTCCTATACTAGCTTCATATTGGTCAAAGCCTGTTGTTTACAATAATAACATCGGCAACTACATATCAAGAAACAGATTCCAGTTATTACTACGTACATTGCATTTTAGTGACAATGAAGAGAAATTACTATCTCCAGATAGAATAAGGAAACTTTGGCCTCTGCTGAATAAGCTAAAGGAGCGATTTCAAGCTGTTGTAATTCCCGAAAGCGAGTTGTGTATAGACGAAACCCTTGTGCCCTTCCGAGGGAGATTGCTTTTTAGGAAATATATTCAGAACAAACGACACAAATTCGGAATAAAATTGTTCAAGCTATGCACTAGGGGAGGATATACTTACAATTTGAAGGTATATTGTGGAAAGATGGCTCATGATAGATGCACAGCCAGTAGTGTTGCTGGGTCGGTTAGTAAAGAAGGCGCGAGTGACAACAGTGCGAAAGGACACGCGGAAGTTCGCAAGAGTGAAAGAAAGAAAACAGTACCGGACAGGTTTGGTGAAAACGTAGCGTTCGTTAAGTGAGTGTTAGTTAAGTCATCAAATCAGGTTAAGTTTAGTTAAGTCAGTAAATCAGGTTAAGTTGACGGCGGTGCGACCAACTAAAAAGGGAGGTATGTGATGTATTGGCCTGGAGGATCACCGAAGTGCAAGTAATTCTGAGAAGTGGCAAACGACCGATCTTGTAGGGGTCGGAAACACATGTTGTAGTTTTAGGAAACTAAGCGGCATTCATAGCCGGGCTTTCTTTATGCGTAGACGTAATAAACTAACTAGTACTCACCTTGCAGTTTTATTGTAAGACCTTACCACACGGAACACAACAGTTCCCGCAAAAGTAGTCCTAAAACTCATGGATTCACTTCTAGCTAAAGGAAGGACGTTATATGTTGATAACTATCACACCAGCGTTTCACTTGCTAAAGAGTTGTTAGAAAGACAAACTCATCTTGTTGGAACTCTCAGAGCAAATAGAAAGTTCAACTGCAAAGATGTGGTACAGAAAAAATTACAGACTGGTGAAGTTATTGCGAAAATTTGCGATCCAGGGATAGTGATAATGAAATGGAGAGATAAGCGTGATGTTCTTTTACTTACTACCAAACATCTAGATAAAGTGTAAACAGTCCAAACACGAAGTGGAGCAAAACAGAAACCACAAGCGATTATAGATTACAACAGTTGTAAAGCTTTCGTTGATCTATCGGATCAGCAAAAGGCACACTGCACTGCGCAACGGCGTAAAGTGGTACAGTAAGTTGGCTGTGGAGTTACTTTTAGGAACTACACCGGTAAATGCTCACATTCTTTATTCCGAAATCACAAAAAGAAAAATTTCCATAACCAACTTCAAAACAGAAGTGCTTGAAGTAATGTTGTCAAAGAATTCATCAAAGTTAATAATTCAACCAACAACTACAGAAACACAACAATTTCATGAACTGGAAAATACTGGCAAACGGCTTCGTTGTGTAGTTTGTTACGAAAATGTTGCAGAAGAAATGGGTCCAAAAGTAGCTCAAAACAAAACACCCCGGTTTATTTGGGGATGTTGTATTTGTAAGCAAAATTTCTGTATACAATGCTTTTTTTGCTAAACATAAAACCTCACTGAAAGAATAGAATAAGTTTCTATTTTTTGTTTTCATGAGTAATGTAACACTAATTTAGTTATGCATATGGAATAAACCATTTACTCTGCTTTCTAGATATAATATAACTTTTATTTTTGTTATTTACGTATGCTATAATATTATTTTACTATTACCGTGTAATATTACAGTGATTATTTTTCCCATCCAAATTTCGACCAATAGAATTGCACCATTCGACGTCACGTGGTACAACCTACACGGTTTTATACTGATAATTTTTTGATAATTTTGTCTATTGGTTGCTATACAGGGTGTTTCTTAATAACATGCTAATATTTAAGGAGGTTATTCTTGGGTCCATTTTGAGAAAAAAACTTCATATGAACATATGTCCTAAAGGTCTTAACTTTTGAATTACAGGGTGCTACAGTTTTAAGAAAAAATCTTTTTTTTATGATAACTTTGGTATGACCCTAGATATTTTTGTGAAACGTAGTACGCATCTTCTATACATCAAAAGGCATTTTCTGCTGTACAACATAATTGTATAATGTTACCGTTTAAAAATTATTCTCTTAAATAAATTTTTGTTTAAAGTTACATAAATTGTGTTTTCTCGTAAGTGGTCTAGCGAGACGCAAATGAATGAATTTTATTTTTTTATGCGAAAACCGTACGTCAAACGAAAAAAATCAAGAGACCAGATTTGCTCAGAAAGGAATGGGGATTTCAAAAATAATTTTTACTTTAAGAAAAAGCAGTGGCGTATCACTTTTCTCTTTAAAATGATTCAGTGCAAATCCCGCACGAACGCCACTGGCAAGAATAAAAAATTATGTTGTACAGCAGAAAATGCCTTTTGATGCATAGAAGATGCGTACTACGTTTCACAAAAATATCTAGGGTCATACCAAAGTTATCATAAAAAAAGATTTTTTTATTAAAACTTTAGCACCCTGTAGCTCAAAAGTTAAGACCGTTAGCACATACGTTCATATGAAGTTTTTTTCTCAAAATGGACCCAAGAATAACCTCCTTAAATATTAGCATGTTATTAAGAAACACCCTGTATATACAAAACAAAGAACATTCAGCCGCGTTCATTCAGCATCTGTCAAACTGACAGACAGATTGAATGTAAACATGAGCAGATTCCACCAATGTGTATAACAATTGTGTATTTACCTATACTAGTCTCAATATGAATTAAAGGGTTTTTGTTTTGATTATGAAATTTCCTTGTCTGAACGGTAATTTTCGTCACATGGTGCAATTCCATTGGTCGTAATTTGGATGGGAAAAATAATCCCCCGAATACCACTCGAGCTTCGAAATTAATCTGATATTTCCCTCAAGGTTCCCTGCAAACAAATGAACGTGTCAAGTTTTCCAGGTTAAAAAATCACTCGCGCTACGCGCTCGTGATTTTTTAACCTGGAAAACTTGACACGCTCATTTGTTTGCAACGAATCTATCGGGAAATATCCGATAATTTCCAAGCTCTTGTGGTATTACAAGTGAATAAATATATACCTATCTAGTTGAGCCTTTTATAAATCTCCATTGTGTTCCCGCCAAAATTATAAAAACAAATCGGAGGCCAAAAGCATATTTTGGTCCTATAGGCCAACCTATATAAATTTCCCTTGATAGATATGCAAACTGAGGCACATACGAGAAACCACGGCCTTCGAACGCTAATAAGCCCTGTGTATGACACAGGGCTTATTGGGTGGGGCACTTACGTCGTACCCCTTGGCACTCAACGTGTTGATAGAATTATTTTCTAGTGTTGACATGAAAAAAATTTAATAGTGTAATGCGGTAAAGAAAACTAAAAAAGGGGAGAAATTATTTCTGAACTGTTTTTATTACTTACTCACACCAAAAATTATTTTTTTGTATGTATAAACTTGTTTATTACAAGCAGTAATGATTATTACTTTTTCATATGATAATATTTATAATGGACGGGAAATATGATTTAGAATTACTCATGTGAAAGTTTATTTAACGCCTTAAGTCTCGTCCAGACATGTGTAACCGAACGTGTAACGTAACGCGTAATGTAACGTGAATTTGGTTGGACGTCACCACGAGCATACATTTTAATTTTCGAAAAACTACAGAATTTCACCGTATATTAGCAGAAGATTCCGATAGCCTTAGTGAAAACGATGGTAATGAAGATATTGACGGTGAGGTAATTCCAGAGATAGACAACGAAGAAAGTCACTGGGAGAGTGAAGATGATTTACCGCTTACAACATTTGTTCCAAAAAATAGAGAAAAAAATAAGAAAAAGCAGAAAGAAAAACTCATATGGCAAGAGAAGTTTTTGGATCTTCCCAATGATGAAGTTATTTTCAAAGGTTTTGAATCCCTTCCTGGGGACATTAGCCAAATGGATCAGCCTTATCAATTTTTTAAATAAATTTTTACGCAGGAAATAGTGTCATACATCACTCAAGAGACAAATATGTACTCCGTCCAGGAAAGACCTGAAAAGTCAGCTAACATTTCGGAAGAAGAAACGAATGCATTTATTGGTGTATGCATTTATATGTCAGTTGTGCATTTATCCTCCACTAGAAGTTACTGAAATAATTCATTAGATATTCCTGTTTCCCAAACAATGACATGTAATAGATTTGAGGAAATCAAACGTTTTCTTCATTTGAATAATAACAATGAACAGATACAACGTGGACAACCTGGATATGACAAACTCTTTAAAATTCGTCCTTTTTTAACTAAAGTAAGAGATAGATTACTAGTTGTTCCAAAAGAGGAGTGTTTAGCCGTTGACGAACAAATAATCCCTACAAAAGCAAGGTCTACTCTAAAGCAATATAACCCGAAAAAAACACATAAGTGGGGATATAAAGTGTTTGTTTTGAGAGGCGTGTCAGGCTTTAGCTACGATTTTGATATTTTTTCTGGACCTACTAAACTTCTAGCACATCAACCAGATCTTGGAGCCAGCAGTAATGTAGTAGTAACGCAGACAGAGACAGTAGGGGAGAATTTTTACCTTGCGAAGACCGGCTACCCCAAACAACTTAGTAATAAATGACCAACCCATACCATGGAATAGACCTGATCAAGGAGTAAAGTATCTAGGAGTCTATCTTGATAGACGCCTAACTTGGAGGCTACACTTAAACAAGAAACTGAATGAAGCCCACACAAGGTTATCACAGTTACATCCGATAATAAACCGCAAGAGCCCTCTAAAACTCGGCTGCTCTCTGCTTATCTATAAATCATTGCTACGACCAATTATGACCTATGCCTGCCCAGTATGGGGTGCTGCTCCCAAAACAACGATAAAGAAGTTACAAGTCTTTCAAAATAAAATTCTGCGAATAGCCACCACCTCACCATGGTTTGTACGTAACGTTCAAATACATAGAGAACTACAAATGCCTACAATTGAACAATTTATCAAAAAATGTAGAACCTTCCACGATAAACTCGATGAATGCCCTGGCGCTACCCACTATGGAACAGGAGAAAAATCAATCCACAAGCGACTCAAACGCAAACTACCGCAAGATATATTGTCAACATCTGAAGAAATAAATTAGTGATTGAGGTTATACCGTGAACTGACTTCCTAATGCGATTACAGTGACAAGTGAAAACGTGCAATGAACAGTTCTGTGTATAGCTCTTGTATAGCTGATCCGGAAAAATGCATAATAAAAATAAAAAATAAAAAATAATTTCCCCCAATGTAAATTTATAACGATTTTGGTATTTAGAGGTATCCCTAGGGGCACGTTCGGACATTCATTTGGGGGAAGGTTCGGACTGTCCGGATGTGCCCCATTACATTATTACTTTACTTTGCAGAATGGTTCGCGTTACAAAAAGAAGACAAACCGTGGTGAAACTGCAGAAAGAACCCTAACTTTAGCAGTAAAAGCTGTAATAAAAAGACAGTCGTCAATAAGACAAGCTGCATCCGACTTCAACATAAGAAAGTGAACTTTGTTCGATAGGGTGAATCTTGATGATCCAGGACAGGAGAGCTCAGATTTCGTGTGGTTGCATGCGTCAGCGACTGTGGCCCAACCAATACTGGTCTTTGGACTACATTGGGAGTTTCATGGAAAAAGCCATGGATTAAACATCCATGTACAACAAACAAAATTACTTTCTTTGCTGACACACCTCATATGCTGAAACTGACTAGAAATTGGGTTTTAGATATGGGCTTCATATTGAAAGATGGCACGAAGATAACAAAAGAGCCTTCAATTGATCTTATTGCAAATCAAACAGAAGCGAGTAGTATTTTCAAACTAACACAACAACACCTAAACTGTCAGGGTCCACTAAGACAAAAAGTTTCTCTCGCAACTCAGTTACTCTCCCACACTGTTTCATCTGCTTTGTCTTTTTATGGAAAAAGTGGCGATTTGAAATACAGTAGCCTGGCGAAATTTATAGATACGATTAACAACTGGTTCGATGTGATGAATTTATATTTACCTTCGGCGTCTCTACCTAATAAATGTGGATACGGTAGATCGAATGTTAAAATAGTTAAAGATGAATGTTTAAACAAGGCATTTGAAACAGTGTTGCATATGAGGCGTCTCAACAAACCAGACAGTATGTTAAAATTTCAACACGGAATTCTCCTATCTATAAAATCTCAGCAACAAATGTTTGTTGATTTACAAACTGACTTTAATTTAAGTTATATTTTAAACCCATAAAGTGAACGAGGATGAGTTGGAGAATCTATTTTCACAGATTCGGATTAGAGGTGGATTAAATGACCAACCAACTGAATCGGCTTCGCATAATAATTTTAGGAAAAACAGATATTGTTCAAACCAACACAAATACTATTGATCGTATTGACGACGAAGAATTTATTGTTGGTAAAGTTTTAAGAATTAGTGGAATTCCACTACCAACCCCCTCTGCTGACACACCAGAAAGTTATAACAGGTAAAAGCGAAACAAAGAAAAATAATCACCTACCTGTATACTTACAAAAAACTCAAAAGAATTCGCCGACTAACTTAGTTGTTTGCGAGGGCCGTAGATCGCCGAGGATTGCCTTATCATAGTTAAAACTCAGAAAGTGAATACTAATAAAAAAATGAAAAAATTGGGCGCCAGAAAACTTTTCAGTTTTCAAAAAAATATAGAAATACAAATAAGTAATTTTAATGACTTCAAAATAGTTAACAATATGCAAATTAAATAGAAAAAGTAAGAGCAAAAATATGCAACCAAACGTACAAAAACAAATCGCTTAGGTTAATTTCAAAGGAACCAAAAAAAACTAAATATCAACGTTAGTTGAATTAAAGAAAGATATAGGTACATGAATGAAAAAAAAACGATCAAGGTGGATAAATAAAAAATAAGCGCTTACCTTTATTACCTGAGTGAAAACAAGTCTAATAAAAATGAACGATCAAAAATAAATAGCAATAGCCTTGTTTAAACTCAAGCTTATTACCTTGAAAAAAAACACGCAAATTCGTTATGCTAATAAAATAAAATGGAAAAACCAACCTAAAGCGTTACAGAATATTACAACAAAAATATAAATTTATTTCGTGAAGCGAAAAAGATGAATATGAAATAATTAATATTAATGCAAATTAAATTAGCTGAAGGCGTTAAAATTCAATTGTACAAATATTTAAGTAAAGCAAAGTTAAAAATTAAGAAATTTAATAAATGGAATAAAATCAGGTAAATTCGACGACACTTAACAATTCAATAAACACCGACCTTGAATCCTCCAAGCGATCGAGTTGCGAATAATCAGCAATGATAAATAATTTTTCAATACTACCGCATCCTTCAACTCCATAAATAATGCAGCCGCAAAAAGGCAATAACCAAAAGAGCCGGAGTACGGTAAAGTAATGGAAAATAAAACCAAACGAAAAGAAAGAAAAGAAGCTGTAACAAAGTCGCCATTAACACGTGCGTTCAATGATAAGACAAAAATCTCCACTTACCACCACAATCTTGGTGCTTCTAAAAAATAATTTCACAAAGTGAAACAAAACCGAAAATCTCGGAAGTTATAATTACGAAAATTCTATTAGAATTAAATACGTAACTTCGGGATAAATTTCACCAAACTCAACTGCCTCGGCAGACAACCCAAACGGAAAAAGCCAAGATTTTTAGAACCAACGCCGATCACCAAACGCGCATGACCCTCTCTCCTAAAATCAGAAAACCTACTCAAAACCAAAAAGTCACTAACAACGCAATCTTTTACCAGTGAATATATAATAAATAGAGGTTCAATAAATGCATTCACCGTAAATAAGCAATTGAAAGGAGCAAAATAATATAACGGAAAATGAACCGTTACACTCCCCCCAACCAAGACGACGAAAGTAGAAACCATCGATCAGAGGAGAGAACTCACCAAAGATGGAACTGGAGAAAAATAAGGTCCGGAGAAAATGAGGAACATGAAAGGAGAACAAAGGACTAAAAAAATAAAATAAAGGAGAGAAAAAAAACACAGTACTGACCCAACCATTACTCATCTAAAAATGACAATAACAAATGCCAGTTGACCCCTCGCTGCATGGATGAAAACTGCTGCGCCGGTGGGCCAACCGACCACCCTAACACAACTAGTGTTAGCTCCACTAATGAACAAAAAAATAAATGAGCAACAGCATGGCAGCACCGAGAAAAAACAATAAAAAAATGGGATAAAACGGCACAAAACAACCACAGAAGAAGGAGAGGGTAGGAGGGTTGGTTTCGTGTGGCTGACTAAAAAGACAACAGAAAATTTCAAAATGGAATCAAGCCGAAAAACAAATGAAACTTCTACCACCTTGAGCCACCCGGCACTGGTTCCCGAAAGAATACATCAGTGAACGTAGGTAACTTTCAGTGAGTAGCAGTAAAAATCTTAAACCCACCACCACACTAGGCCAAGGTAAAGCGAACTAGTCCAGGACCGACTAGCCCACTGAAACTACCGCCACCGTGACCAACGGTAGGAAAACGAAATCAAAAATTGCAAAAACATATAAAATACACGAACACAATAACACAAGGGCAACCTGAAGGTAAAACCCTAGAGAGTGCCTTTTGTATGGGGAATGGAAAAGACACCCCCGTGGCCTGCCAGCATCCCCTACCTACCACCGAAAAATGCTAGCGAAGGAAAAGGAAAGGATGGAGGACAAAAGACTAAAAACAAAAGTACAAGGAAGACGATTCTGTTAACCAAAACATGGATAAAAGGTCTTCAGGGAGAAGTAAATGACACAAACACACGCAGGAAAAATATTCAATCAAAGACACGAAAGTGCCTGACCACTCTAACAACGGATGAGTTCGTTAAATTTACAGAAAATCCGCCACTCAAATAAACTTCCCAAAATAAATCCATAATCAGTGGAAGTAGCACCAACAAATCGGTAAATAAGAATAGGTTCGCATTAAAAATAAGGAATGTGTTAATGCACCCTAAACAAAAATAAACCAAAATGGTTATAAATAAAGGAGTAAAATAAATGCTTTTCGACCCCTAATACTAAAAATAACCTAATCAAGGTCAATATCAAAATATAGATAGTTAGAGCGAACAAACACCATAAAGAAATCCTTAGGGTCAATGACCGAACATATCTACCAGCTCAACCAACAACAATCACACTGCATTCACCCACATTCACACTAAATTTATTCTTCAAATTCTTCTTCCCCAAAGCAGGGTTTGAGGTCCTTAATATGCCAAACACCTACACGTTTATTATCAGGGACCGTCGCGAGTTGATAAGTTAAAGGTCCTATTACTTTAATAACTTTACATTTGACATACTTAGGAGCTAACTTTTGGTTAAAATGACGTGAAGCATCTGACAAAACGTAGTTACGTTTCCAAACTAAATCATTAAGATGAAATCTTAAAGGTCGTTTACGAAGGTTATAGGATTTAGAATTTCTTTGGTAGGCGTTGTTAAGGCGTCTACGAACGTCTTGATACAATTCGGACAACTGATTAACATCGGCGACTAAGTCTTCGCGGTTGTCAAGAGTCAGTTCTTCCTCTTTAAAATTCTTTAGACGACCATAATAATCTCCCGAAACCGGAACGGTTCGACCAAAGTTAAGAAAAGAAGGAGTAAAACCTATAACTTCGTAAACGACCTTTAAGATTTCATCTTAATGATTTAGTTTGGAAACGTAACTACGTTTTGTCAGATGCTTCACGTCATTTTAACCAAAAGTTAGCTCCTAAGTATGTCAAATGTAAAGTTATTAAAGTAATAGGACCTTTAACTTATCAACTCGCGACGGTCCCTGATAATAAACGTGTAGGTGTTTGGCATATTAAGGACCTCAAACCCTGCTTTGGGGAAGAAGAATTTAAAAAATAAATTTAGTGTGAATGTGGGTGAATGCAGTGTGATTGTTGTTGGTTGAGCTGGTAGATATGTTCGGTCATTGACCCTAAGGATTTCTTTATGGTGTTTGTTCGCTCTAACTATCTATATTTTGATATTGACCTTGATTAGGTTATTTTTAGTATTAGGGGTCGAAAAGCATTTATTTTACTCCTTTATTTATAACCATTTTGGTTTATTTTTGTTTAGGGTGCATTAACACATTCCTTATTTTTAATGCGAACCTATTCTTATTTACCGATTTGTTGGTGCTACTTCCACTGATTATGGATTTATTTTGGGAAGTTTATTTGAGTGGCGGATTTTCTGTAAATTTAACGAACTCATCCGTTGTTAGAGTGGTCAGGCACTTTCGTGTCTTTGATTGAATATTTTTCCTGCGTGTGTTTGTGTCATTTACTTCTCCCTGAAGACCTTTTATCCATGTTTTGGTTAACAGAATCGTCTTCCTTGTACTTTTGTTTTTAGTCTTTTGTCCTCCATCCTTTCCTTTTCCTTCGCTAGCATTTTTCGGTGGTAGGTAGGGGATGCTGGCAGGCCACGGGGGTGTCTTTTCCATTCCCCATACAAAAGGCACTCTCTAGGGTTTTACCTTCAGGTTGCCCTTGTGTTATTGTGTTCGTGTATTTTATATGTTTTTGCAATTTTTGATTTCGTTTTCCTACCGTTGGTCACGGTGGCGGTAGTTTCAGTGGGCTAGTCGGTCCTGGACTAGTTCGCTTTACCTTGGCCTAGTGTGGTGGTGGGTTTAAGATTTTTACTGCTACTCACTGAAAGTTACCTACGTTCACTGATGTATTCTTTCGGGAACCAGTGCCGGGTGGCTCAAGGTGGTAGAAGTTTCATTTGTTTTTCGGCTTGATTCCATTTTGAAATTTTCTGTTGTCTTTTTAGTCAGCCACACGAAACCAACCCTCCTACCCTCTCCTTCTTCTGTGGTTGTTTTGTGCCGTTTTATCCCATTTTTTTATTGTTTTTTCTCGGTGCTGCCATGCTGTTGCTCATTTATTTTTTTGTTCATTAGTGGAGCTAACACTAGTTGTGTTAGGGTGGTCGGTTGGCCCACCGGCGCAGCAGTTTTCATCCATGCAGCGAGGGGTCAACTGGCATTTGTTATTGTCATTTTTAGATGAGTAATGGTTGGGTCAGTACTGTGTTTTTTTTCTCTCCTTTATTTTATTTTTTTAGTCCTTTGTTCTCCTTTCATGTTCCTCATTTTCTCCGGACCTTATTTTTCTCCAGTTCCATCTTTGGTGAGTTCTCTCCTCTGATCGATGGTTTCTACTTTCGTCGTCTTGGTTGGGGGGAGTGTAACGGTTCATTTTCCGTTATATTATTTTGCTCCTTTCAATTGCTTATTTACGGTGAATGCATTTATTGAACCTCTATTTATTATATATTCACTGGTAAAAGATTGCGTTGTTAGTGACTTTTTGGTTTTGAGTAGGTTTTCTGATTTTAGGAGAGAGGGTCATGCGCGTTTGGTGATCGGCGTTGGTTCTAAAAATCTTGGCTTTTTCCGTTTGGGTTGTCTGCCGAGGCAGTTGAGTTTGGTGAAATTTATCCCGAAGTTACGTATTTAATTCTAATAGAATTTTCGTAATTATAACTTCCGAGATTTTCGGTTTTGTTTCACTTTGTGAAATTATTTTTTAGAAGCACCAAGATTGTGGTGGTAAGTGGAGATTTTTGTCTTATCATTGAACGCACGTGTTAATGGCGACTTTGTTACAGCTTCTTTTCTTTCTTTTCGTTTGGTTTTATTTTCCATTACTTTACCGTACTCCGGCTCTTTTGGTTATTGCCTTTTTGCGGCTGCATTATTTATGGAGTTGAAGGATGCGGTAGTATTGAAAAATTATTTATCATTGCTGATTATTCGCAACTCGATCGCTTGGAGGATTCAAGGTCGGTGTTTATTGAATTGTTAAGTGTCGTCGAATTTACCTGATTTTATTCCATTTATTAAATTTCTTAATTTTTAACTTTGCTTTACTTAAATATTTGTACAATTGAATTTTAACGCCTTCAGCTAATTTAATTTGCATTAATATTAATTATTTCATATTCATCTTTTTCGCTTCACGAAATAAATTTATATTTTTGTTGTAATATTCTGTAACGCTTTAGGTTGGTTTTTCCATTTTATTTTATTAGCATAACGAATTTGCGTGTTTTTTTTCAAGGTAATAAGCTTGAGTTTAAACAAGGCTATTGCTATTTATTTTTGATCGTTCATTTTTATTAGACTTGTTTTCACTCAGGTAATAAAGGTAAGCGCTTATTTTTTATTTATCCACCTTGATCGTTTTTTTTTCATTCATGTACCTATATCTTTCTTTAATTCAACTAACGTTGATATTTAGTTTTTTTTGGTTCCTTTGAAATTAACCTAAGCGATTTGTTTTTGTACGTTTGGTTGCATATTTTTGCTCTTACTTTTTCTATTTATTTCTTCATTGTTAAATATTTTGAATTTATTAAAATTACTTATTTGTATTTCTATATTTTTTTGAAAACTGAAAAGTTTTCTGGCGCCCAATTTTTTCATTTTTTTATTAGTATTCACTTTCTGAGTTTTAACTATGATAAGGCAATCCTCGGCGATCTACGGCCCTCGCAAACAACTAAGTTAGTCGGCGAATTCTTTTGAGTTTTTTGTAAGTATACAGGTAGGTGATTATTTTTCTTTGTTTCGCTTTTACCTGTTATACTAAATTTTTAATCTCTTCCCACAATGCTTCGTCGAAATCATTAGGCAAAAAGTCAAAACGTAACTTGTCAATTAATTCGGACCATGAAGTAACACGATTCCTAACAGCTCGGAACCAAACGAGACCTTGACCAGAGAATAGATCTACCGCACTGGCAAACAATTGATCAAAAGAAACATTGCGAGCGACTCTAAGTTCTTCGACTCGTTGTAAAAAAGCGTTGACTCCAATAACACTGGCGTCACCGGTAAAAGTTAAACCCCATTTACAAACAGGAACTGACTTAGTAAAAGAAGGTAAACTAGCAGTCGTGGTAGAATTCGAAGTAGCTCTAGAGAGTTGTAAACGATCAAGTTGACGACGTAATTCATCAATTGGATCTTCAATTGGACCACCACCCGAAGATACAGGAGCTCTTGGACGAGATAGATCAACTACCTGAACGTCAGAAAAAGAGACCCGCGGGCGCTGACTCGTGGAGTTAGCTAACGGTAAAACTTCTTCAATATTGGATTCGGGTTGTTCAACCTCGGATTCATCTTCATATCTTCTTATCATAGTTAAAACTCAGAAAGTGAATACTAATAAAAAAATGAAAAAATTGGGCGCCAGAAAACTTTTCAGTTTTCAAAAAAATATAGAAATACAAATAAGTAATTTTAATGACTTCAAAATAGTTAACAATATGCAAATTAAATAGAAAAAGTAAGAGCAAAAATATGCAACCAAACGTACAAAAACAAATCGCTTAGGTTAATTTCAAAGGAACCAAAAAAAACTAAATATCAACGTTAGTTGAATTAAAGAAAGATATAGGTACATGAATGAAAAAAAAACGATCAAGGTGGATAAATAAAAAATAAGCGCTTACCTTTATTACCTGAGTGAAAACAAGTCTAATAAAAATGAACGATCAAAAATAAATAGCAATAGCCTTGTTTAAACTCAAGCTTATTACCTTGAAAAAAAACACGCAAATTCGTTATGCTAATAAAATAAAATGGAAAAACCAACCTAAAGCGTTACAGAATATTACAACAAAAATATAAATTTATTTCGTGAAGCGAAAAAGATGAATATGAAATAATTAATATTAATGCAAATTAAATTAGCTGAAGGCGTTAAAATTCAATTGTACAAATATTTAAGTAAAGCAAAGTTAAAAATTAAGAAATTTAATAAATGGAATAAAATCAGGTAAATTCGACGACACTTAACAATTCAATAAACACCGACCTTGAATCCTCCAAGCGATCGAGTTGCGAATAATCAGCAATGATAAATAATTTTTCAATACTACCGCATCCTTCAACTCCATAAATAATGCAGCCGCAAAAAGGCAATAACCAAAAGAGCCGGAGTACGGTAAAGTAATGGAAAATAAAACCAAACGAAAAGAAAGAAAAGAAGCTGTAACAAAGTCGCCATTAACACGTGCGTTCAATGATAAGACAAAAATCTCCACTTACCACCACAATCTTGGTGCTTCTAAAAAATAATTTCACAAAGTGAAACAAAACCGAAAATCTCGGAAGTTATAATTACGAAAATTCTATTAGAATTAAATACGTAACTTCGGGATAAATTTCACCAAACTCAACTGCCTCGGCAGACAACCCAAACGGAAAAAGCCAAGATTTTTAGAACCAACGCCGATCACCAAACGCGCATGACCCTCTCTCCTAAAATCAGAAAACCTACTCAAAACCAAAAAGTCACTAACAACGCAATCTTTTACCAGTGAATATATAATAAATAGAGGTTCAATAAATGCATTCACCGTAAATAAGCAATTGAAAGGAGCAAAATAATATAACGGAAAATGAACCGTTACAAAGTGATGGATATTGCAGTTCAAAATCTCCGCAGTCGTCAGATCATTTGGTACTTACTGACATATCGAGGCGGACGGTGTGGAATATTTGGCGGGATGGATTGCCAAAAAACTAAAATCATCTCATCCAGAATTGGGCTTCTATACGTATTTACAGGATGAAAAAGTTGAACATCGTTTGCCAAAAAGTGGCCCCAATAATGGGGTTCGTCATTTATCTTTTGGTGGATTAATCAGACCGTCAGAAGAATTCTTGGAACAAATTAAGTTGTTGGAAAAACTGTTTTATGAATATACTGCTAAAAGAAAGAATTTAAAAATGTAAAGCAAATAAACGAAAAATTATTTAAAAATATATCAAAAAAGTGTAATATTGATCATGTCATCATCAAAACCTTTGTGAGACAGCGTATATTTCTAAAAATGCATTTTTTAAATGTTCAGTTACAGCAACAGAAAATTAACTACGGTAAAAGGAAAATTAATGATCGCCAAGTTAGTAATAAATTAAAACGAATAACAATGTGTAATATCATATTCATAATGTACAGTACTCTATTTTCCTAAACCTTTGTACTGTTTGTCTTTATAATAACATAATAAGTTATTTATCATTAACTTCAATATTTGATTTATATAATTAATTGTTATTGCTCACACAGTCAGCACAATAACAGCTTAAACTTATGTAATTAGTACAACGGTCAAATGAGACCGATATAAAAACAGTTTAGTTTTGTAAAAGCGACAGCAGTGATTTACGAATCTTACAATAAACACGTTGTCTACGATCTAGTGAGTTTTAATTAACCAACATAATTACTAATGTAATATTAAAACAAGATTTTATAATTTTCATGTGGGTCGGTATTATTATTTTATTTTATAATAAATGCTCGTATACAGGGTGTTTAGAGAAGAAACCGCCACTTTTGGAGAATACGTTCAGGAGATCTAAATAAACAAAAAAAGTCCTATAAACCTAGGTCGGATTCTCAACCGTTCCGGAGATATGATTGTAATAGCGAGTAGCAATTCTGTTTGTAAGTTCTACTACTAGGACACCCTGTATATGGGGTATAACACATTATGAATTTATTTTTTGATTATCAATAATACATATGAGGAGCTCATTTTCAAAGTGCAACAAGTCCAATTCTGCAAAATTTCAGGTAAAGATGGCGTTGCACTCTCAAGGTAATTGTCTATGCTTCTGTAGAAGTTTGGCTTTCAAAACGACACCAGTCCTTTGAAAATTTATACAGCTTTTAGCATATCTTTTGCCAAATCGAAACAAGTCCACCTATTTGTACTTTTCAAACCGTAATAAGTTCACATTTTCGTTTCAAAATGACACAAGTCCAAGTTTCGTTTCAAAACGAAACGAGTCCGTCCTACGCTGTAGCTGCAGCTGCACAAACTTAGCGCAAAGCAATTTAACTTGTTGATGAAAGAAGAGCAGGACAATGAGGTTACATACTGCTTTGACCTCCAGCAGGTTCAGAATATCCCAAAACTTCCCATTCAAGAAACGTTTTACTCCCTTCAAATTGCTTTCTATTGTTTTTGTGTCGTTGACAAAACATGCCAAAAATCCAAACTTCTACGTGTGGACCGAAGATGTTAGTGGCCGTCAATCTAACGAAATTGGATCAGCTGTGTTACACTTTCTTAGAAATTCAAAATTCGATGGATCAGTAACGAAAATTCGTTTATTTTGCGATGGATGTGGCGGGAAAAATAAGAACAGCCATATGCTACATATCCTGATGTACTGGCTTCACAATGAATCCCCAAACTACGTTACGGATATTCAGTTAATATTTCCCATTAGAGGCTATTCTTATTTATCTGCAGACCGTGTGTTCGGACAAGTGGAGAAAGAATTACGTCGAAACGATCGAATTATTCTTCCCTCAGATTACTTTAATATTTACAAGAAATTTGGAAACGTTTATGAATTGAGAAAAGATTGGGTAGTTTACGACCTGAAAGACCTACTTTCTGTGCTTTACAAATACGAAGTAACTATAGTAGCTCAAGTATTTTATCGAAGTGAAGACCCTTCAAAAAAACCTAGAACTCTTCTGAAAAGGGGGAAACTTTGACAAATACAGCTCTGAAGCCAGTTACAGAAAAGCATAAAATATCACCTGATAAAGGCAAAGCAGTAAACAACGTTCTGATAGCTGCGTTTGGAAAAGAGTGACGTCTTGACGAAAAACTTAAATGGTATTATGGTGTTGATTCGTGACTTTCAAACAGCTGAAGATGTTGACAGTGAACACGCCGAACTAGAACAAAATTATTGTGATTGCGTCCAAGAAGAACCGGAGTTAAAAACCTAACATAATACATTTTCATTTTGTGTTTATAATCTTTTGTGTTAAAGATAAAATCAATAAAGTTATTTTTTGGTTCCTAGAGTATACATTTCTTGTTCAAAACGTAACCAGTCCCAGTTGCATTTTCATAATGAAACAAGTCCGAACTAATATTGCTCACAAAATTCGAAAACATTGTTTTTGATTTACAGAAAAGCGCTCCTACGCAGATGTACTATCAAACATTATATACAAAAATTTTTGTATCAACCAGCTTCCGAGAAATTGGGAAATTAGTTTTTATGCTCTAATCAAAAAGTTAAAAATTGGACTTGTTGCACTTTGAAAATGAGCTCCTCATATATAGTAGGTACTTTATGCATTTTTATATTTTAAGTTCTCAAATTAACAAAAAATGCGACAAGGTGTAATTTAAAAATAATTTTGTTGACGTTGTTATTACTCCAAAATTAAAATTTCTTAATAAATTATACAAGCCAAATAAGTTTTTCGATAATCCGTTGTTACAGTTTTAATAAAATTGTATTCAAAACATTGAAAGCGCTGTGTTTTATGCAGCGTACTATCTAACTCTGAAATTCCTTCCGCCAGTGACGTCATAAGCTGATTTGCGCTACGCATGCGCGATACGAATATGGGAACCGAGCATACCTAATGTAGTCTATATATCTTGCCGGAAAATATCCTGAATGTACAGCAAAATCATCTATATACTGTGAAAAGTGTCAAGTTCACCTCTGTCAGAATAAGGACAGAAACTATTTTTATGGTTTTTATACCGAATAGTGCCTTCATTTTGTTCAAATATTACTCATTTTCTTATTGTTTTCATCCATTAAACTTATTTTAGTGTTTTATTTCCTTGAAATAAATATTTTTGTTGATGTGAAAATAAAGTGTTTTCCGTTGCCTAGACAGCAATATGTGACATATTTGGCACAAGCAATTTTTTCAATTTTTTTGTCAAAAAGCGAGCTTAGATTTTTTTACATATTTTTCCTCGGTCTAAGGATCGGATAAATAATAGTATATATTTAATTGAACAGTATTAAAAAAATCATGCGGTAAGGGTTTAAAATTGCCAAATTTTATTCAATTACTTAACAGGTTTGAGTCACAAGCTATTGCTTCTTGGAAGTGCATATTCAATCCGGATCCTGCTCATTATATAGTAATTAGCAAGAACAAATAGCTTTACACTGCATTAATGATTACTTAGTATATAATGTCTACTACAAAAGGTAATTATTTAATTATCTCCCCATTATGATTTCTTTCAAAATGATTGCGACTGTATGATCATTTTCAAATATTTCATTGTGCGAAGAAAGCAATTTTGTTAATTTCTAAAACAATGGAAAATTTGAATTTCAAAGTAAGGAATAAGACACTATGTGGACAAAGTCGCGAAATAGTGCACACTGTACTAACATTTATGCAAAACGAAAAAGGTTCCGGGTGTCTTGTGATAGATTTGAAAAAGTGATGGAGCGAGTATGAAACGCGACGGGAGTTTCTGTAAGGTGCATTCGGACATTAAGGCATCTTCATGATTTTCCAAAGTTTTTATATATAAACAGGAAGGCATAAGATATTCATTTAACTAATTTAAAAAAAAATACAATGAAAACTGGACTAAAAAAAATTATTTAAGTTCAAACTTCTCAAGTTCCCGCATAAATAGGCGCGCGCGTAAGATGCACGGCAAATATGTACCTACGTCACGATTCACGAACTGTAGCGCTAGAGCACGGCAGTTCCCATATTAACGCACGTGGTTCTGTGTTGTAAAGAATTTGCGAGTGTTAAAATGTCTTCAGTTGCAAAAAAAAGTTATTATAAATATTGTATCGTGCCTATGTGCCGTAATACAACTACTACAACACCTTTGAAAGTGTTTATAAGTGTACCAAAAGACCCGGTTGTAAGAAGAAAGTGGTGTGTAGCAATGCGGCGAGATGAAACCAGAAACGCGCGTTTGTCTTCCTCTTCTTCTCTTTTTTGCTGCGAGGATCATTTTAATGTGGGTAATAATTAATATCCAAAACTTAAACTTTAAATTGAATGCATAAATATGGTTTACTAACAAAAGAAAAACGTTCGCTTTTACTTTAGTTACCAGAAGATATGGAAAATTATTATGCATATAAATTGTGTGAAAATGTTCCGATTAAAATGAAAAAAAAATGTATTACCACATAAGCTTGAGTGCCAAAAGTCCAGTACTTCTACAGTACCTAAGCGAGGAGCAGCCCTTAAAAAACGGTTGCATTTCATACGAACAGCCCCGGCCGAACCTTATGCTTCCGAAACACTTGAACCTTGCTCCAGTACCATATCCACTTCTGAATTTAATGAAAGTTTTCAAAACGAACCAACCACAAAAGTAGCTGATGTAGAAATTGAAGTGATAACTTCATCTACATTTGTAAAGTTAGACAAGGAATTTAGGTACACTTGAAACCTCACGTTCGTAGTAAGGCAACAAATATGAAAATAGATAGCACAAATGCAGCATGCTCCCCAATTAAATTAGGGGTACTGCATACTAGCACTTAGCCTATAATAAAAGTGCAAGCTGATAAAGTTCAGTGAAATTTGTATTTTGAAATAGAAGAATGCTCCATACCATCACCAAACAGTTCAGACTATGATTACAAGCATACTAGTTCATCGGAAGAATCGGACATTGAAGAGGTTGACACCGAGATATATCAGAAGCATATGCAAAAAGGAACATTTATGGCAATAGAGAAAGAGTCTAAGTTGTTCTTAGGAATGCCAAAAAAATGTTACTACATGGTAGCTATGCTATCAAGAAAAGTACCTGCCGATACAATAAACATTTTAATCACATTGAAAAAAATTCGTTTAAACGATCCCTTTTCAATATTAGCTGTTCACTTTGGCATGTCTAAAAGTAATACTAGTAAAATTTTTAATAAAACCTTATCAATTTTGGCTAAAATTATGCAGGAGCTGATTTTGTGGCCGTCTGCAAAAGCAATCGTAGCATCGCTACCCTTTCCTTTTAGAGCCCGGTATAGTAAAGTGCAATCTATAATTGACTGCCTCGGGATTGAAGTTGAAAAACCAACCAATCCAATACATCAAGAGTTAAGTTGGTCAGAATACAAGGGTTGTAACACAATAAAATACTTAATTTCTTGCACACCATGTGGATTGGTAAATTTTATTTCTGGTGGATATGGAGGACGTGGTTCGGATATTGCAATAGTCGAAGACTGTGGCTACTTATGACTCTTTGTCACCTGGTATGGCAGTAATGGCAGACCGGGGATTTAAAAATCTGACAAGTGCACTAGAACAAAGGGGATGTAAACCTAGCCCACCAAGTGTGTCTTCAGCGGTGGTTAGCACACCACGCGAAGTTAAGCAATCGAAACGTATAGCTGCTTTACGAATTCATGTGGAAGGTGTAATTGGCAGGTTAATGGAATTTAATGTGCTGCTGCCACATGCTACGAGCATCATAATTTTGTTCAACGTTTTGATTATGTAATTATTATTGATTGTGAAATCATAAACATGCAAGACCACTTAATTAAAACGTAAAATGTAACCTAAACTTTATAAATTTAATTTATTAATTTGTTGTTCATTTGTTTTTAAAATAATTGCTTTGGACCATTCTATAATTGATTAATTTAGAAATTTAATTATAGTTACCGATGTTACTTCTCTGTTATTAATTATTCCAGAAGGTAGTACTCGGATTTTGAATAAAATGATTATAAATAAATCGTCAACGCACTTCAATACTAAATAATATTTTATTCCTAAAACTATCTCAAGCAACAAAAAACATAACACCTAAATAAATGTTTCCTTAATTATTGGAAAAATAAATTGGCGCCAAAATTCTGTGCACTTTACTATAATGTCCTTGCAGTACTTTTCATCATAGTCCACAAAGATATTTGTAACTTTTTTGGATTGCTCAAACAGAGTGAGCTACAGGGCTTGCTTCTTCTCATAAAAGTGCATTAATTCGTTCTAAAGCATAAGAAGAGTCTCGCCATTCATTACTGCGGTTATGAAGTGTACTTGAAAACACGTTGTGCGCCTTAGGAGAACTGGGTAGATTGGGGTGACTTTGCTTATTTCTGCGATGTTTTAGAATTCACTGCAGGCTACCCTCAAAACATAACTGTTGTATTTGTTTCCACTATAACAGCGTGCTTCAAGTATTCAAACGCCCAGCTAGTATATGCTACCGGCACATTTTGGTTGTCTACAGCGCGAAAATTGCGTAAAATTTTTTTGTACTTTTAATACTGGTAAGTGTTGTGCATAAATTTAATGCTACAAGTCGTATTATCACTTTCAAGGTGATTATAGTTATATACATAGGTATTAGTAGGTCTGTTGCCAGTTTTTTCAATAACTTAACCTCAAATATAAATTATTTTGTCTTACTAAAATCACAGTTAGGGGTGACTTTGATAAATTTTATTTTACACTTTATAGTAAAAGTATGCTATATTTTAGTGAATACTATCTTTTAATCGTTTCAGATTTAATTTCGTATACTGAATTAACATGCCGCGTGTGTATAAACGTAAGCCCGGGACAAGTAGCTATAAAAAATTTTACCGAAGATACGTTAGAAGAAGCTTTACAAAATGTGGCCAAGGGGGAGTTATAGATTCTTGCTGCGTCCAAGAAATTCAAAATTCCGTATGGCACATTACGCAATAAGTTTAAAGGCCGACATGGCAAGAATCCCGGTGGCCAAACAGCCTTAACTGTACAGGAGGAGAAAGCAATTGTTGCAAGTATTGTGACATGCGCAGACTGGGGATTTCCCTTGTCCAGTTTTGATGTGCAAATATTTACCAAGAGTTATTTGGAGGGAACTGGAAGACATGTTCAAAAATTCAAAGATGGTATAATTCCGGGTAAAAATTGGATAAAAAGTTTTTTAGAAAGACACGATACCCATATTTCTGAAAGGCTTGCTTCAAATATTACCAGAGCGCGTGCAGGTGTTACAAAAGAAACTATGCAATCATATTTCAACAACCTTAAGTTAACTATTTCTAGGTGTCCCCCTTCAAATATATTTAACTACGACGAGACTAACGTAAACGATGATCCCGGGAAAAGGCGACTTATTCATAGGAGAGGTACCAAATACCCAGAGCAAATAAGTAATCACAGTAAAGCTGCCACATCAATTATGATGTGTGGAGCTGCTGACAGTACATTGCTTCCGCCTTACATTATATATCGTAGTGAGAACATGTGGGATACATGGACAGTAGGAGGCCCGCAAGGTTTACCATGTTGTGACCAATCATGTTGTTCAAGGAGAATTCGATATAATAGAACAACAAATGGATGGATGGAAGTAACTTGTTTTAATGATTGGTTTGAAACTCAATTTCTGCCACATGCACGTCGCTTGGAAGGCAAAAAGGTTATGATCGGGGACAATCTGTCCTCACACTTTTCTGGTCGTGTACTAGAACTTTGTAAATCCCATAATATAGAATTTGTATGCCTTCCAAGTAATTCTACCCACATCTGCCAACCGCTGGATGTGTCATTCTTCAAGCCTATGAAGGTTGCATGGAGAAAAGTCCTTACAGAATTTAAAATGACACATCCAAAGACTTGTGGAATACCTAAAGATACTTTTCCATTTTTTTAAAAAATGTCTGGATACTATGGACTCAAAATGTGCTAAAACTGATCACAAAATTGGGGATCATGAACAAGGAGCCATAAAAAGGGTTTTGATTAATGGATTTGAGGCTTGTGGAATCGTACCCTTTAATGCAAATAGTTTTATCCAAAATTATACCCTCTAACATAGATGAAGACATAACGCCTGTCTTAAATGACAGCCTTACCGAGTTCTTGAAACAAAAAAAATCAGACATTGAGGTTGGTAAAAAGAGGAGTAAGAAAAGACTTGCAGTTCAACCAGGAAAAAGGAGTGGTACCAACTTTAGAGCAGCAGAAACTTCCTCTGACAGCGAAATTGATGTTCACTTGGAAGATGAAACTGAAGCTGAAATTTCGGCAGATGACATTCCGGCTAATTCTAATGCTTCTGATGAGAGTTACACTACCCCATCAATCTTTGATTTAAATCGAGGTGCTTATATACTGGTGAAAATTTTATCGGGAAAACGAAGGTGCACCAGATATGTGTATGTTGGAAGAATCCAAGAAAAATTGCCTTATGATGAATACGAAGTGGTAGGACTTAAATAGCTAGTTTCAAGTCATACAGTGTTCAAACTTGTAGAAGACGATATTTTTATAGTTCCTGTAAGAGATATAGTAACCACACTGAATACACCTGCTGTTGAAAAGGTGGGAGACAGAATGGATGCCCTACAGAAAAGTCAATATTCCAGATATAAAAAACAAATATTTTACGCTTGAATATCCAGAGTATACGTTGGTATATTTATGTCACAAAAAATCGCGTAATATTTGACTGCAAAAATAAAAACATAAAACTGGTACAATTTTGGCGACTTTACCCTACTCGCCTACGATTTTAATATCTGTCGCATTCGGCTTTGGTTCACATACCATCCGAACGGAATACCGTCATGTAGATGACGGCTATACAACAAGGGTATCAGATCCCTTAAACGTGTTAATTCACGTCATATTAGCCAAGATAAAAGTGGTAAACAAATTTACTTGAAAGTTAACCCTCTATTGCATAATGTGCCGAAACGGGTACTCTGTGTTTTAACGCAGTTTCTTCGAAGTTTATTTATTTAACATCTAATGTATGTAGTTATGAAGGGGAGAGTGGGGCACGTTGTTACAGGGGCAAGTTGTTACACTACGCATGATTTCCGTATTTCTCGCTAAAGCTTTATCTATTTTGGCAGAGGCGGAACCAGTAGTCAAGCGCTACCTATACATGAAGTTTGAAATTTGTAGCTACGACGCAAACAAAACTAGTGCATAAAGTTGTTTTGGTGCGTGTGAAGTAAATTTGCTGTTTATGCAATAAACACGTTATATCTTCTAAACGGTAAGTAACCGATCTTCACAATGGTATAGGCTGATGAACGTCAATGTTTTTCTTGCAATTCCACTATTTATTTGTGCGTGTAACTCAGAGATTAACAGAAAAAATTAACATAGGCTTGCTAATTACCAATGGGAGCAAGTTGTTACAATCATCACGGGGCACATTGTTACATGTAACAACCTACCCACGTCAATGTGAACTGATTGAACCAACAGTTTCAATGTCCTGTGTTGTTTTATTAAAGATGGTGAAGACCTGTAAGAAGAAGACGGACAGGGGAAAAACGTCCATTGCAGTTTTGAAAGGGCTGCTCATGAATACTCGGAGAAGAAAATATCTATTCGAGAAGCTGCAGATCAATTTGGAATTAATTTTATGACGTTACATCGATATCTTGCAAAGAAGCATGCAAATACTGATGGTAATGGAGTATCTATGGGCTACGCTGCACCTTCAAACATTTTTTCAGGCGAAGAAGAGGTCGAGCTATCGAACCACGCTGAACAAGCTGCAAAATTGTATTATGGGCACACAACAAAAGACCTACGAAAACTAGCATATGATTTAGCTGTTGCCAATAACATTGAAGCAAGAGGACATTCGCCAATTGATTTTAGGCACGCCAAGAAGAATAAATGCAATAATTCGGGCACGTGGGGGCAACACCAGGTATTAAAAATCATTTTTGCGTGCAAATCGTTTAAGTTTTGATTAATTTAACTTCATTTTGTCACAATACTAACTTGTGTTTTTTCGACCTCATTTTTTAAGTTGTAACAAAAACAGTTTTTTTTTTCAAATAAACGTTCAATTGTTTTTAGAAATTACTTAAAACATGTTGTATTGTTTGTGTTTAAGATATTATAATAATAAAACATCACAAAGTATTGAGATTTTAAGTTTTAAGAAAAAAATGTAAGTGCTCCGTTTTTCGCGCCGGTGAGTTTATTATGAAATAAAAAAAAGTTCAAAGGCTACTGTGTTGCACAATACTTTTGAAATTCATCAAACAGAGAAGTAATCTTTGGAATGCAATGTGTCTTGCCTATTCAGAAGCTGGTAGGTGTTCACTTTTAAAATGAACACCCTGTATCTCGTATATATCAAGAATATAAAAATATGGAATTATTTAAAAAGCTTTGATACATGTTGTTTTATAAAGGTTCGGTTTTGTTTCAGACAATACCGATAGCCTACGTATTGATGGAAAACAGAAGAATGGCAACATACATCGCCGTGTTTCGCCATCTTCGTGAACTTGCTCCCACGTTAGAACCGCTCATCGTAATGAGTGATTATGAAAGAGCTTTAAGAGGAGCAATTAACGCTGTGTTCCCCAACGCGAATGTAGTGGGATGTCACTTTCATTTCGCAAGTGTAAGTAATAATAATAATAATAATAATAATATTCTAGATGAAAACATTACAAGATGTATACCAAGGTCAATTTAGGAGAATACAGTATAGTGTGCTACAGTCTACATGCAGTTCAGAACAATCTAAAAATTCCTCAATGCTGTAAAAGTAGTGTGACAATAGAATTTGTTTCATATTAAATTTAAATACCTGCATTCAGTGGACTACTTTTTAATTCAGTATATTAAATAGTGTAGTTCCCCAGTAATCAACACTATTTTTACATTTATTTAATCTAACAAATTTAGGAACAATGTTGTTTTTGAGTCTCGTTTCATAATCATGTAACATGAGAATGTTTAGGGTATATACATATACTAATATTCGTTTCAACATGAAGTAAGCATTTATAGATGAAAATATATGGTAGAGGCATTAGTTTAAAATTTTTAAATACAATGTGCTCTAAGGTTTGCTCTTGCAATAATTCGCTTTCTTTTGCAACCTGAAGACATTTATGGTTTGAGTACAAAAACCCCATAACAAAATTCCATATCAAAATATTGTACCTACATATTATTTTAGGCGGTTTGGAAGAAGGCTGCGAGACTCGGATTGCTGTCGGAAATCCACAATCATGATGAGGCGCGAAAGGCCATTAAAATGTTGATGGCATTACCTCTTTTGCCCGTCGACAATATTCGCGAAGGCAACGATGGGTTGATTTTTGTCTTTTAATTACAGTATTATCATTATACATTGGCTTTAATTCAGTTAGTTTTAAATTTTGTATGTTCAAAAGATTTACTGACCCATTTCCTCAGTTTTTGCATTTTCTACTTTTAAAATTACGAGTAATCTGAATTATATTTAAAATAATTTTCAGGTTCTAGCTTATTGAAATATATAATAGGGATAACAATAACTTCCAAAATTATTACCCAAACATTATAATGTACACTCTATTTGATATTATCACAAGGGATAAAAAACACCCTAAATTCATTGTTGTCAAAAATAAATCCTTGTGAAATCAAAACATACTCTGGACCTATTGGAAAATGTTTGGAGAAATGTGAACAACTTCCTGTTATTGATTTTCAAGCAATTTCAACAGATATTCCTAACCTTAACATTCTCGACGTAGATGATTTAAGCTCCGTTAAAAAATATTTATTACAAATGTGCCAGGCAATTACCTCTGGTTTTTGCTCAGAAGACCTTTCGTATAGAGATCCTGGAAAGTTATCCCATAGTAGATGGGTAACAGCTGCAATCAGAATTTTGCGTCTTTATTTAAAGTTCTCGCAGAATTCGTAGTTAAAGTGTACGCTAGGGTATGGTTTAAAATTAAGGCTAAGGGCGTTTTCACACACACCGACAAAACCGGAGCCGGTGACGATAACGGCACCGGATGCAATGTAATCAAATTAGAGCTTTCACACATAGCCCGGTCCGGCAGATTTGCCGCTCCCGCTGCCGACACCGGTAAATGCAGTCGGTGTTGGACTCGACAATTCAGATACCGGTCCGATCTCCGACTTGTCGCTTTCAATGTTTCCTTATGCACACTTGTCCACACAGGTGTAGACTTTTCGGTGCCGAAGAGGTTTTCGTATTTTGTTATATTTACTTCAGTATTGTAGTTGTTATCATCGCGATCGGAACAACTGTCTTTCATTGCTTACATAAATTTCTGTCATTGCGAAAATGAGTAATAAATTGTTCAAATACGATGTTGTGACATTTATAGAACTTGTGGAAAGTAAACCCTGTCTATGGGATAAAACAGCTGATTGTTTTAAAGATAAAATCGAGAAACAAAAGGCGTGGAAAGAAGTTTATGCATTTTTAGAAGAAGATTTTCCACAAAAAGACAAAAAAGAACAACAGAAAATAGGTAAGTTATACATTTATTAATAGTAGGTATTGATAATACAGTAAAATATTACAGTCATTATATTTTGGCCATTTGCCACGGCAACGCCCCCTCAGTACTTACGAAGTAGTTTGACAAATTATCTCTCAAATTAAGGTAGTTATCGCGAGGTTCCGATTTTCTTACGACACAGTTGATTTTTTTTATATGTATAGTTAAATAGTTTTTGAGTACACGGTTAAAATTCCGGAGAGATTGACCACCTAGAACCAGAGAAAATAATTAATGAAAAAAATGCCCTTATACACGGTATTCCTTATGAAACTTGGAAAATAAGTAACATCTTCGATCACATTAAGCATGTAAATATTTCTTACCACTTTGATCAAATTTTTTTGGCGGCAAGAAACATTTTTGATAGTTAAATCGGCGAAATTTCGAAGCACCTACACCTACTTTTGTAGATAAAAAATAATTAATACCATTGTGTTGAACTTTTACGAAAGAAGACTCTATTGATAGGCAACACTGCAAACGAGAGAAGAGGGGGTTTGAACGCGCGATATTCAAACTGTCGCACGATCCTTGTTGGTTACCGGGGTAATTTTACGTTTCAATAAAAAAAACCAATAATGGTGCAGCGTCATGGAAAAAACATTCAATTAAATAAATGTTGCATATATTTATTTTTTAATTATCAACAGTAAAAATTATCTATACATGTACCTTTTAAAACGCGTACTTAACTCTGTGAAAGTCTTGAAAAAAAAGCTACTGGCTATTTTATGATGCCTTAAAAAACATATTTATTTATTTTTCCTTCCCTTATATCGTATGCGGTACATTTTGCCGCAACAACCGTTCCTCACCTAACCTCACACCTTACTTTCGTATGTCAGTGTGACAAAGTCGATAGAAAATGCAGCGTTGCCACGATCGATCAAGTAGTCGATAATACGTCTGGGATGCGTAAAATAGTACAGGGCACGGATTCGGTAAGTTGGCAACAGTTACAGTCCAAACCAAAAGTTTTCAAGACGCGGATACAGTTTTTCAGAGATTTCAACACACGCGGTCAGAATAAGTTTTGGTTCAGACTATCGCACGTGAACTGCCTTAATTACCTACTAAATTTGTACTTGAAAATATCAATAATAACGACAGATCAATGAAAAATCCAATTAGGGTAGGCTGTGAAATTGAATTATTTTGAATTGGTACTTCAGCCACATCCACAGAATGACATTTCTGACATGAAAATTTAAAACAACGCTCTTGTCAAATTTTTTAAGTTTTTTATTTGGTGAAAAAATTTAAAGTTTGAAAAAATGGTATTCACTACACAACAAAAAGCGAAAGCTATTGAATGTTTCTTTCGAACCGGCGTAAGAATAAATGGAGAGTGGCAATATTCACTTCATGACTGCATGACTGATTTTCGTGAAGAATACCCCGATTTAGTGTTCAATTACAATTATTTTCGCGACGTTGTAACTAAATCTGTGCAGTTATTTAGAGAAAGTGGTAATGTCGCTCGTAAAAGTGGAAGTGGACCGCCGCTTAGACGAACATAAGCAACGATTGAATTACAAATGTTATAAAATGTCATTCTGTGGATGTGGCTAGAGTACCAATTCAAAATAATTCAATTTCACAGCCTACCCTAATTGGTATTTTTATTGATCTGTCGTTATAACAATCATTCAATATTTTGCATAATTATTACATAAATTTAATTCATTAAACCGCTTTTAAAAGGAAGTATTTTAACCGAAGCTGTAGATTCCATTCAGAGACGCTGCGATATGTAATAGTGTCGAAAACGTACATTCGTTGCAAGTTCCGCGGAGGGTTGTTTGCTATTAATAGTACGTGGTAACAAGCTGCGCGAAAGCTGTTGTCTGGACAGCGTCGGCATTATTCACCAGTATAATAACCGGCGCGAAATCTGCTGTCTGGACAGCGTCAACATTATTTTGTTAATTTGTATGTTTTTATTCAAAACGAATAATCTTTCAAATAGGTACAGAAAAAGTTAATGAGAATGGGTGAAATATAGAGTTCACAAAATATAATAACAATAGTTTTTCTTGGCCACAAACAACAGACAAAGACTGCGTTCCTCGTGAGGATATTACAAAAGTATTACCCAACCCAACAGAAACTTGCGGGGTAACGGAGTTATATTTAAAATGAAATTTGTTGGTTTTAATTTAAATTAGTTGTATTTAGTTTTAAATAAATAAACGGTTTGTGCAAAAAATATACTCTAATTTCAGTTCAAGAATTATGTTCAACTATTGTATTTTAGGCGTCCAACAATTGGATGTGATTGTTCAACTACAGGGGAAATTAATATAATTTTACATTTTAACTAAAAATAATATAATTTATTAAGATAGTTATGTTTTTTTTTTATTTCATCGTGTACAAAATAGTGTAAGGAAGTCAAGTAAACATTAACACATGCAAAAAAACTACCATAAATATTAAACAACACTAAGATAAGCGAGAGTTTTTTTTAATTATTCAACTACTGGTGCTTTCACCTTATATGTTATCTAAATTTTTTATATTTTTATACACGTACAATTTTTGTAAACGTATGTAAGAATGTCAAAAAGGTGCGATAGTGTTGTTCAATTAATAAACTATTTCTGCGCTCAAATTTTTTCATAAATAAATGCAGTTTTGTTAATAAATTCCAGTCTAACTCAAGAATCCTCAGTTCTATTTTGACAATAAATTTTGAACCTAATTACAAGATAATCCAAAATATATTTGAAAGATCAAATCAATTCAACAAAATATGTAAGACTAAACGTTAATAGTACGTTGTAATATTTAACATCCATATAAAATTCTTTGTTATCCTAAGGACGCACTTGAAATTACAAATATGATATTAAATTGATAATACCAATTTATTATTATTTAGATGTGATACCAGACAGCGTTAATAATGCCTTAGAGAAAATGTTCAAAGAAATAACAGAAATCAAAGCATTAGTCGAAAAAAGTTTCCAGATCTTAGAAGAAAACGATAAAACTTTGCAAACCATTGTGGAAACAAAAATGTTGGCCGAACGAAATTTCACTATTCTGGCAATGCTTCAGTCACGGCTGCATGAAAACTTTGTTGTCCAGACATCAACAACGACTTCTATAAACAATTTAATTTGCCATTAAACTCTATTGAAGACATTCAGAAAATTGAGGAAGTTCTGTTAGAAAACAACAACTCCAATGAAATGGTAAAATTATAAGCCGCTTATATACATCTGCACTATTTTTAATTATTGGTATCTTTGCTTACAGTTATTACTACGACCTCGTTCTTGGTTATTTTTTGAACAGTTGTGCCTTTTATAAGTAAGTACTCAGATTTTATTTCGTCCATTTATTAAAAAAAGTAACTTGGTAGTCTACAAATACAGTAGTACAGGTTATGTTTCTTTATTGCAGTTATATAGCCTGTGTTTTATGTTTAGTATGCCAGGATGTGCTGCAGTGGGTTGCAGTAACTCTGCAAAAAAGGATTTATTATGAAAGGTTTCCCGAAAGATCCAAATAGGCGCAAGGAGTGGATAATTAAAATGAAGCGGGACAAATGGAAACCAACAGATTATTCCTGTTAGTGTGAAGTAAGTATGGCTGGATAATGGTTTATAGCAATATACGATGGTATGAATGAATTTTGGGTTCACTTAGCCCCAGAAATGTGGGAAAAGACACGTGTGGATGGATCGCGTAAACTAAAATTTAATGCTGTGCCGACAATATTTAAATTTTCGGCACCTGTGAAAGACAAGAGAAAGCCACCTAGTAGAAGAACACGTAAAACTCCAAGCTCATGTATTCCAAATATTATTGAAAGTAGGTATATTGTATATATTTTTTACTATTGGTGCTTATTCTTTATCATTCTGTAGCTGAAGTCCAAACTGAATCAGCAAGCACTGTGTCAGTAATTGCGCCAGAAAACAGAGAAATTAGTTTTCAAGGTAAAACGCAACCATCTACCTCCAAAGGAATTTCCATGGAAACATCCAGTACCGGCAGTAACAGTACCGGCAGTAACACAGACTCTGCAGAGGAGGAAGTGAAGTAGAGGAAGGATTAAATGCAAAAGTATTGCGTTATGAAAGGATGTATTTTAATCAAAGACAAAAAACTGCAAAGTATAAAAGGTAACTAAGAAATTGTAAAAAGCACTCGAAAGTTTGGAAAACAGAAGCAGAGGAACAAAACAGAACTTTATTGGTAACTCAGTTGTTTACTGAAGACCAAATTCAAGTGCTGAAGCGAAGAAGTGAAAAAAAGTCCACAAAATTTTTGAAGTGGTCTAATTCCACCATTACTAGAGCTCTAAAATTAAAATTTAGTTATGGAGGAAGTGGATATAAAGAGTTGATTACCATCCCTTACCATCAATTCGCACTCTTCAAAGAAGATTACAAAACCTTAAGTTTGACAGTGGCATTTTGGATGAAGTCTTAGAATTTTTATAGATAAAAATTGACAGTTTCCAATTGCATGACAAAGATTGTGCTTTAGTACTAGATGAAATGGCCATCACTCCGGCAAGTACTTTTGATCCTTCTTTAAACAAATTTTTTGGTGACGTAACATTACCGGATCATTCTGGCACTGCAATACATGTCTTGGTATTTATGCTGGCAGGATTAAGAGCTTACTATTTCACTAGCGACTCCGTTTTCAAAGACATTATTGCAAGCATATTTCAAAAAGCTGAAGATTTGCAACTGAATATTGTAAGCATTACTTCAGATATGGGTGGCTGCAATCAAGTTTTCTGGAGAACTGCAGGGATTGGGGCAGACAGACACTCGATCATAAAGAACAAAATTGTACATCCAGTAGATGAAGGAAAACATATTTGTGTGATGGCTGATGTACCACATCTTTTTAAGAACATAAAGGCTATGCTGGTTAATACTAAGGTAATTAAGATACCAGACGATGTCAAAGAAAAGAATAATCTGCCAACAAATTCAGTGTTGTTAAGTTATATTCTCGATGTGGTGAAACATCAAGAAACTCACTGTTTTAAACTGGCACCAAAATTAACAGAAGCTGTTTTATTGCCTAGCCATTTTCAGCAAATGAAGGTGAAGACTTCAACAAATGTTATCAGCCACAATGTCAGTTGTGCTCTAAAGTAGCTTTCAAGTGATTTACAGCGTCCTGAATACTTAACCACTGCTTGGTTTTTGAACGATGGTTCTATTTGATGACTTCGAGGCATTCATCTTGCGCTTTAAGCAAAATAAACATTACTGTTTACAATGAACGTTTAAACTTCTTAAAGGATTTTATGGATTTAGTTCAAAGAATGGAAGTAGGTATCAAAAAAAGTTGGAAGCCATCACAAAGTGGTGTGTTAATTTCAACACAATCTGTACTGGATCTACAGTCCTTTCTTTTGGAAGAGAAGAATTATAAGTTTGTGTTAACCATAGAACTTCTGTCAGGCTTTCTAGAAACAGTAAGTGATGCGAATGCTAAACATAAATATGATGAAGTTAAACTTCCAACAACAATTGCAGAACCTAGATTAAATTTAAGTCCTAGTGAACTGAATTCATTGTACAATATTAGTGGCTACTTGGTTTCAAGTATTAAAAAGGTTTCAAAAACCTGGAAAGAATGTTTAAGTGCAGTTGGCTCGGAACGCCCTATTTATTCAACCTTTACAAAGTTTACTCAACTTAAACGTTTCAGAGAAAACACTATATTTCATTGCAATGAAACTATATTTTGTTTCTTTTTGGAAATGGAATCTGTTTGTTGCAAATATTAGTAGGGGAGCATATGTCTAAAAATAATGCTCCGTGGCAGTTGTAGTGATTAAATTGTGGGACCTGTTTTATTTCATCATAAACTGCCTACACATAAAGAATTTCCATGGTGTCACTTTCTGGTGTGTGGCGTATAGTATTGATGACGTCATCAAGATGGCCGCCATAGAAATCGATACAATCTGCAATATCTCCGATCATTCTTTTTTGTATCAAATGCCGACGTAATAGTTATTTATGTACCAAGGGTATTAAGTAGATGTTTATGCCCTGAGGACGACGATCTTACAAACCCAAGGGCCTCTGGCCCGAGGGTTTGTAAGTAGCCCGAGGGTATACACATCTACTAATACCCGCGGTGCATACAAACTTTTATGTCATATTTTGTAATTTTATTAATAAAGGTTATTTTTTGTACCTTTTTTTGTGTCATTATGACCGCGCGGGCCATAAAGTGCACTTTATGGGCGCGCGGGCAAAAAGTACACTATTATGTAGTTGGTAACTAAGCAATAAAAACACAATAATGAACTAGTATGACATAAAAATATTTATTGGCATTTTGCTACTAACGGGCTACCACAAACTGCCCCGCTAAAGGTTCTATTGGAACCTGGATGAGGATTTGCAAGTTCCACCTGCCCCTAATGCAATGTCCCGAAATCGCTTTCAGGACATAAAGAGATATATCCATTTAGCCGATAACAATAATTTGGACAAGGGCGATAAAATGGCTAAATTGCGCCCACTAATGAATATTTTGAATCAGAAATATCAACAGCGGGGTGCTTTCCATGAGGATCTATCAATAGATAAAGCGATAGTTAGGTACTATGGCCACCATTCAGCCAAACAATTTATTAGGGGTAAGCCGGTTCGTTTCGGATACAAGGACTGGATGCTCTGTAGTTCCACTGGGTATTGCTACTCATTCGATACCTATTGCGGAGCTAAAATCATTCATAAATCGGCAGAAGAAGCCAGTGCTGCCCTTTCCTTGGGGTCGAAGGTAGTCCTAGACTTATTGCAGACAGTTGTAGTTCCTTCCGACCACGTTGTCTTCTTTGACAATTATTTCAGTAGTCACGGTTTACTAAAATCACGGAAGGACAAGAAGCTGCCGGTTTACTAAAATCACTGAAGTACAAGAAGCTGTAAGAAACTGGGACGGTAAGAGACAACAGGACCAGAAAATGCCCACTTACTACCCCCAAACTTTTCAAGAAAGAGCAACGAGGATATTTTGAACGTATATACGATGTTGACTCGTTACTATTATTTGTACGCTGGAAGGACAATAATATCGTAACGATGGTTACAAACTATGATTCAGTTGAGCCAGTTGGAAACGTAAACCGATGGTCGGCTGCTGAAAAGGCAAAAGTTGATGTACCACAACCTTTGCTTTTGCAAGGTTATAATCGGTCCATGGGCGGTGTTGATATGCTTGCTCAATCGGTCAACAATAATTATAGAATCAACATCCGCAGGAAGAAGTGGAGGTGACTATTATTCACCCACGTGATAAATATTTCCATGGTCAACGCTTGACGATTGCACCAATTGGCGACACCACAAAACAGTTTGGACCTATTAGGATTTCAAATACACGTAGTGCGTCATTATTTGCGATGTTTTGACAAATCGACGAGCTCGAGAAGTAGGCTATCAGGTCAGGTGCCTTGCAGTATCCGGAAACGTGAGGGTGGACATTTTCCTCGCAAATTAGAAAAACAGCAGAGGTGTGTACAGTGCCATTATAGAGTTAGGTGGGTGTGTACAATGCCATTCTAAAGTTAGGTGGGCCTGTATCAAGTGCCAAGTGACTCTTTGTTTAGAGCGTAATTACTTTATAGTATATCATAGCTAGTGTTAGTGTGTTCAATATATGTTCCCAGTGTACCCATTTAAGTACATATATACACAGGGTGTCTGATTTTTCATTGACCAGCTTATATCTCGTTTATTATTAGAAATATAAGAAAAAGTCAGAGGAAATAGTTTTTTAGTAGTAATTCTTCTATAAAACGGCATAATTAATTATTCTTCACGGCCTACTGTTTTTCAGGAAAAATGTATAACTTTGGTTTTTTGGAATGGAACACCCTGTATATTTATTCGCTAATGGACCGAGGGTTAAATTCTCTTTTCAAAAATGTATCACATGTGTATTAAGTTCTTATTTATGTTAGAGATAGCCTGTAATTGGCAGTGATGCTGTAGGTTGTCATACTTAAATAAATAAATAAATAAATGAATCGCTGAGTGCAGAAACAACCTAAGTCCACTTTTTAGGGAAATTAAGATTTTGGCGGGATTCGCTTCATACTGGGTAGGTCTACGTTAAGCGTAAAAACCACCTAAGTCACTATGCAGCTAACGGAGATATGTCCCGTGTAAATATCGGTTGAGCGCAGAAACAACCTTAGTCCTGGACTTAGGTTATTTATGCACTCAATGATGAATTGCTACTGTCATTAGTCGGTGGCTGTATGTTGGTGCTTGTCAGTGGCTATAACCTATAAGTGAGCTGTTGTGTAGAGGTGTATGAAGTGAATTACGGTATCATTTTTGAGTGTAAAAAGGCATATTAATAATAAAATATGAATGACAAGGGCGAGGAAAATATATGGAAAAAGAGAGTGCGGCACGAAGAGAATTATAAGAAAACCAAAATCAAGCAAGCTCGACTGGAAGGTGTAGCATATGAAACGTGCAAAGGAAAATTAATTTCGGAAAAGAAAATCGGAGAACCTTGCAAGTGTACGAAAAAATGTACAGAGACTATTTCAGAAGAAGAAAAGTGCAAGTTGTTTAAGCAATTCTACAAAATTACCACGAAAGATCTATACCTACAAGGTCTCATAACGGCCGAAAAGGTACATAGAAGACGCCAAAGAAAAGATAATGGAAATTCGAGATCGGGGGGTTCCTTTAGTTATCACGTTCTCGTTGAGAGCGAAAGAAGAGTTGTTTGCAGAAAGGCGTTTCTCAGTGCATATGCCGTTACAGATGCACGAGTAAAACGAATACGCAATCTACTGTTAATTGGCGAAACCCCAGAAGATAAACGTGGGAAAGAAAGGAGCGCCAATGCTATGGATAGTACTGAAATTCTGGCTGTAATGAATCACATATCGTCATTTCCGGTAAAGCAGACACATTATGGCGTACGTGAGTGCAAGTACTTAAATGCAGAGCTCAACGTAAAGGTAATGTATACTTTATTTTTGGAAAAGCACCCTAAAACAAAGATTAAATATGAGTACTATAACACCGTTTTTAAAGAAAATTTCAAACTATCATTTGGCAGACCTCAAGTGGATGTTTGCAATGAATGTGAACTACTTTCCTTAAGAGTAAAAAGTAAAACCCTTAATGATACTGCCAAAAGAATAGCAGCGGCTGAACTATTAGTGCACAAAAGGCGAAGCAACAAATTTTACAAAGTTTTAAGAAGCTCCACTCAGAAATGTCAAGAAAAACCGGAATGTTTAGCCTTATGTTTTGATTTTATGCAAAATCTCCAGCTTCCTCGATGTCCAACTCAAGACATGTTCTATTTAAGTTTATTAACAGTAAACGTTTTTGGTGTCCACAATATGAAGAGTAACGATGCTACATTTTTCGTATACCACGAAGGATTATCCAAAAAAGGACCAAATGAAATTTGCTCTTTTATTCTTGAATACATCCGAGAATACGTCCCAGAATATATCCAAGAGTTACATCTGTTTTGTGATAATTGTCCAGGACAGAATAAAAATCATGTGGTTGTACGTTTATGTTCTGCCTTAGTTGATTCTGCAAAATTTCAAAAGGTAATTATTAGTTGTAGCAGTAGAAATAATAATAAAACCACAACTTTATCAAATCAACAGGTGGAGCTTTTCTTTCCAATTCGCAGCCACTCATTTCTGCCATGTGACAGAGATTTTGCAACAATAAAGAGGCAGTTAAGGAAATTGGACAGAATTTACACAGTGCATGAATATGTTGAAATAATAGCTTCAGCTTGCAACAAGAGCAGAAGATTTACCGTTCATGAGACGAATGGTAAAGATATTATTGATTTTAAATCTTGGTGGACCACATATTACAAAAAATCTGTAATATCCATTGAAACATCTTCTCGAACTATACCAAGAGCTTCCAAACAATCATTCACAATTTCGAAATATCATTATTTCTTGTTCGATAAAAGTCTAGGAAAAGGAGTAATATCTACACGTACCTACATAGGCGGTTTAGATGTCGGTACTTTTCCCTTACTTCTACCAGGAATACAAAATTTAGAATTTCCGTCTAAGCTAGCCTATCCTGAAGGAAAGGTACCAATAAGTGCAAAGAAAATGGCGATGATTACAAAATCCTCAAAATTTGTACCTGAAGATGAGGAAATTCAAGATTATTGGAAAACAATAGTATCATGGCCCATTACAGACTCCCATAATGATGAGGGTGATTAGTTTTTAGTATGACTTTTATCCTGTAATAACGTTTTTCATTTAATAAACTATGACATATACAAAATAAATGAGTTGATTGCAGAAACAACCTAACTCCACATCAAAAAAAAATTTTTTACTAGAAAGTTAATAATGTTAGGGCATTTTGACTATTGGAATAGCTACTGTAGACCTAAGGATGCCAGTTTCGAATTCTCTGGTGTTAATTACTACACAGTTGTACAGTTTTTGTTAATTTTCTCAAGACTTGTAAAACAGGACTTAGGTTATTTCTGCACTCAGCGATTCAAATAAAGGAAATTAAGGAAACAATTTTGGAAGTACAAAAACATGACACAAATTATTTGGGTATAGTTCAGTCAATAAAGGGATTGTAGAATGCATGGAGGGTGTCACAATTTTTGACTTCAGGGCTTTGTTTGGAGTCGTTAGGAGGTAAACATACTAAAAGTCCCCGGACATAGGTGGTGAGCGGAGTGCAGGGGGGGACTGAGAAGGTCTCTTTTTTGTTTTTTTGCTTGTATCTAGAAGATGGTGCATCTTAGCAAAAAAGTCACAATATACAAAATCAAAGCTGATAAAATTTCCTACATTTTTTCTTTTTTAAGTTTTTTTCTATCTCCAACCGTTTATGAGAAATCCGCTATCAAAAATCGTTAATATTCGCCAGAAAATATTTTGCCTCCCGTTTTTCGTTAAACTTTTCTCTCTAGCACCTCATCTCTTCGGTTTACAGAAAAATTCCCATAAAAGAAGTTGTACAGGATTAAATTTCCTTCAAAATGGTATCTACTTTTTATATTTTTTTTTCAAAAATTAGCGATTTTTGATAGCGGATATCGCATAAACGGTTGGAGATATAAAAAAACTTTACCAACCAAAAATGTGGGAAATTTTGACACCTTTGATTTTGTACATAATAACTTTTTCGCTAAGACGCACCTTATTCAAGATACAAGCAAAAAACCTAAAAAAGGGATCTTCTCGGTCCTTTCCTACACCTCGCTCACCTACTATGTCCGGGGACTTTTAGTATGTTCACCTCCTAACGACTCCAAACAAAGCCTTGAAGTCAATAATTGTGACACCCTCCATGCATTCTACACCCCCCTATTGAGCGTTCGTTGACTGGACTAGTAAGGTAATTGAAAACAGTAATACTGACATAACACAAAAGCATGACGAAGAAGAAAGAAGAGATGATGCCCCAAGCGACTTAGTTAAGGTAATTGAAATAAAATTTACTCATGCTAAAAAGATATTACGAAATTTTCAGAAATGGGTAGAATTTAGTGACTTCGGACGTTTTTCAAGTTCCAAAGATCCCAACGATAATGACGAGTCAAACTCAGATGAAAAAGAATATGAGGAGCTTTTGCCTTTGAAAGATCAAGTTATTCAAACACCTCAGATATGTAATATAAGTGCAGCATCTGATTCATTCGACATAGAAGTCCGTAATGCTGAAATTGCATCAAATTCTTCTAAGCGGTCAAAAGGAATTAATGGACGTCAATAATCTATCTGTAATCATGTAATTTGTTCAAAAATTTGGTACACTGCCAGCTATAAAAACGGAGTCATGTCTTATAATTTAAGTAATTTACTTAACTAGGTTTATTTTACTTACTTACATAGGAGTTTCTGTTTTGCTACAAAAACGCTGACACTGTCAGCGACACTCACATGGGGAGCGATTGCATAAATAATTTGTTCTTCTACGAATTTAAATTTATTTAGTTAGGCATTACAAATTTTAGTGGCTACTTTTTTATGGCCAGCAGTGTGCATAAAAGAATGTGAATTAAAATGCAGAAAATTCAGGCCCTTCCATTAGTAATATACGGCATTTCTATTCTAACCAATTCCCAGAAAGCAGTATGGACTTTTACAAACAATAGTTTTATTTCGCGATTATTTATTTATTATGTCATTGTGTTATTTTAGGAATTTATTACTAAAAGGTCATTCTGCTGATTTACGTTAATAAATAAATCAAAAAATATTTTTTATATTTTTCAGCATAAATTTTGATAGTAAAGGAAACCTAAAAACGTTGCTTCAAATAATGATATTTTCTTACCTTCAAATATAAAAATAGAATATCCCCATAAATAACTCAACAAAACGGTAGTTTGCAGAAGTCTACCCTGTGTTCTGCGATTGTATGTGACATAGATTTTCATAAAAACCTGTGTAAGTAAATGAGGGACCTACATTTTCTTGAATTCACTTAAGAATCCCTTCAACTGTTCTAAAAATTTCCAAATATCAAATATTTTGATTCTTCCAAATGACGCTTCCATCACACGAATTGGATTTAACCCTAATAAAGATCAAAGATCTACTACATTATCGGCAACTGAAGACGATGATTCGCGTGATAAGGATTTTGAAGTAAAAGACTTTTCTGATACCAGTTCAAGCACTAGTTCTGAGAAGAAGATCAGTGACGATGAAATAAGCAGTTTAAGAAATATAAATGTATCCAATGATCAATGCAAGACTTCTGAAGTAATATCTCAACCACTCTCTGAGCTACTTAGAGTAAGTGCATTTTTTTTAAACCAGTCCATTTTCCATACCCAATTTTGTATTGCAGGCGAAAACAGCTCTTAAAAGTAAACAAGTTAGATGCAAATTTTGTGACGAAGATGTGCTTTCAAAAAATTTGATGAGACACATAGAGAGGCATCATGGCTCAGAAAAAGAAATTGAAGATATATTGAAACTGCCTAAAAATAGTAAAGATAGACGCCTGCCACTTATATTACTTCCAAAAGATACAAATTTTCATCTCCATATATCCGGTACAACGCGCCCCTTCCGGACATCTAACAAAGAATCTTTAGGTAAACTCGATTACTATTCTTGCATTTATTGCAAAGGTTTGTTTCGAAAACAATATTTGAAGAGGCACACGAAAAGATGCACCTCTAAGCCAAATACAGGGTGACATATAGGAAACGGACGTTTTTAGAAAGGCTAGTACACAGCTGTAAGTGTTTTTAGAGAGTTGCAGTTGGCAACATTCGCTTCAAACTGGCCTACCATTTTAGTTACAATGGAGCGCTGGACGATACAGCATCGCGTTTTCACGTACGATACATTTGTTTTAAACAGTGAGTCTGTCATTGCAACACAGCGAATATTTCGTCGCCCCAAGATCTCCGGACTTATCCTCCTGTGATGTTTTTCTATGGGGGTACTTAAAAGAACGTGTTCATGTTCACAAACCCCGAACTTTATTGGAGTTGAAAAATTCCATTACAGAAGAGGTACAGTTGATTCGACCACAGCTTTTGGTCAAAGTTATGGATAGCTTTAGGCACAGACTTGAAGTGTGCATCCAAGAGGACGGCCGCCACTTAAGTGACATAATTTTTCATAAATAACTATGTCACATGAAATGGTAGATTGTAATCTTTCATTTTGTACAATAAAATAAATTTTCTCATCAAAAACAACTGAGATACTTTCATTTGAAAAACGTCCGTTTCCTATATCGTGGGGTTACTGCCAAAACAAGATAACTCCATTTTTTTCAAAAATGAGTTAAGTGCAGGAATTTGTATAAAAAGATAGTAATTACGTACTGACAGAACAAGATATGTGAAATGAAGATCCTTAACCCTCCAGTGGTCGGGTGGGGTCTGTGAGACAATGCAGTTAAGTTTTGCGCGAGCATATTTGCAATTTTAGGACTAACGCATTGTGCATTCGTGTACCTGTCAGGTAGTATCCAAGGAATACGGGACCGAGTAATAGTGCCTCAGTGACAAAAATTCCGGTAGTTACACGCCATTGTGGTCTCTCAGACACCACCCGACAGTTCTCGTAACTTTTTTGTGTTATAAAATACGAAGTGTGTTAAGCAATAATCGCATGAAAAGTAAGTAGAATGAATAACAATTAACACAATTAAATATAGTTATTCTCAATTTAGTAGAGTATTACATCCGGCTGCAATTTTAACCGGTGTTATGACAATTTTTTGTTCATTTTTGCCAAATTAATAGGATTTTTTTCAGCCAATAATGGATCCATACTGGAAAGAAATTGAACGATTACAGAAACTCCATGATGAAGTAGAAGTAGCCGAAGATGTAGATCAGGATGGTGATTCTCGCTCAGAAATAGATCACTGTGAAAACAGCGATGATAATTCATCTGCGCGCAGCGAAAACGAAAGGGGTCGATGCGCCTACTGCCGAAACCGTAAAACACGATATTTTTGCTCAAACTGCCATAAATGGCTTTGCTTAGAGCATGCTAGACCCATGTGTCAAGACTGCCTCCAAAAAGGAACTGAAGATTAAGATTTTTTCAAAAAAGTTTTTAGCGTTGTGTCTTATACGACTTTTCTTTATAATTATTAGAATTATCCTTTTTTTGTAGCTATTGCTTAAAATACAATGTCTAATACTTTACTATGTATCTGAGAACTCATTAAGTTTAATAAATGAAAAAAAATAATAATTATATTACATTTTTTCTTAATTCAAAAATTGGGCCTGCTAGACACCACCCGACTGTTCGTGTAATTTTTAGTCACCCGATTACTGGAGGGTTAAGTACAGTAGAGCTAAGTATGTGTTTCGTTTAACTCCATTGAACTGAATTACTGTCAACCAAAATAACCTAAGTGCAGTTGACTAATATTCTGTTCCTCCTGGTATTATTTTTGCCTGCAAAAACAAGTCAAGTAGCACTTATCTTGTTTTGGTTGTTTTGTTCGCTGCATAAAGACGATTAAGTACATGTTAAATGGTACTTGGTTTGTTTTGGCTGAACTATTACAGAACATAACCTAGAATTAGGGTGCATCACATTAAATGTGCATAAAATTGTTACGGAAGCTTTATTGTGATTTTTCAACTTTGTGAATATTTATTGTAACTAAAAGTCATGTCTTCAAGAAGTGCCCTACTGGTGAGAATGGCACTTCAACAGAGTTCGTTTAGTAATAGTAAGTATTTTGTAAAAGCAGAACCTAACCTATAAGTAATGGTTTATTATGATGGATTAATAAGTATAATATTTTTTAATTAGCTGAAAACGAGTTAGACGACCAAAGTAATCAAAATATTGTTGATGAACCTCAAGCAGGCTTTTCCAATAAATATTCATATTCGTCTTCGGATCTTACTTCTGAACAAGAGAGAATCGTTGACGAAGTAGGCGACTTGTATGATTCTGATTGTTCTATTAGGGACCAAGATTATGTACCAGACTCTGAATATTCAGACGAAGAAGGTGAGCTTAGTATTTTATATTAAGTAGTTAACGACTCATGATGAATTCTTATTTTGTTATTACTGTATAAATATAAATAATCTACTTACATAGGTTTGTAATTATAAAGCTTATGTAATTGAACTTCGTAGTATTTAATCATAATTACTTTTGTTTAGATAACATCGACATCCCTGAAGACGTAATGCAGCATAATACAAAAGAAAAACGTAGATGGAGAAGTAAGAATCCAGCTCTGTGGAAGAAAACTAAACTTAAACGCCAGAAAATCGAAGCTAAGCAGCCTAAACCTATTTCGTGTTCAAAGTGTCGCTTCAAATGTACGCTTAAAGTAACAGAAGAAAAGAGACTAGCATTATGTAAAAACTACTGGGTTTGCGATTTTAACCGCCGAAAAGATTTTCTTTTAAATAACATAGAAAGTCACGATCCTGAAAGGCGTAGACAAAATCGCGAGAGCAAAAAAAGGGCTAGATTTGATTCTAAACGATATTTTTTAGATGTGAACCCTGTTGGTAAAATAAGAGTATGTAAATTGTTTTTCATTAAAACCCTTTGCATAAGTAAAGAGGTGATAGATCATGCTTTCAAGAATAAAGGAGATGGTAACTTATTTGTTGGTGAAGACAGAAGAGGAAGAAGAGCGCCACACAACAAAACTAAAGCTGAAGATTTTGAAAAAGTGAAACAGCATATCGAAAGCTTTCCTGTAATGGAGTCCCATTATACTAGAAAAACTACACAACGAAAATATTTGGACTGCAAATTAAGTATCACAAAAATGCATTCGTTATACAAAGAGGTATACGAAAAGGATGCTTGTAAACCTGTATCCCTGATTACGTACAGGAGAATCTTCTGCAGTAACTATAACCTTTCATTCTTTACTCCTAAAAAGGATCAATGCCAGTTGTGTGTTCACTACAAGAATTCTGATTCAGAGAAAAAAGAAAAACTTGAGGAAAGCTATCGGGCTCATATAAACAGAAAGGAAAGCTGCAATGCCGAGAAAATAAGAGATAAAGAAAGGTCTGTTGCAGAACCGAATTTTGTGTGTTGTACCTTCGATTTGCAGTGTGTACTTCAAATTCCCACAAGCGATGTCAGCCCAATGTATTATAGTAGAAAAATCTGTACCTACAACTTAACAGTTTATGAGCTAGCTCCACCAAATAACGCTTTTTGTTATGTGTGGACAGAATTAAATGGAAAAAGGGGGAGTCTCGAAATAGGGACTTGTCTGTACAATTATATAAACCAGCTTCCTAGTACAGTTACAGATCTGTCGTTGTTCTCTGACACGTGCAGTGGCCAGAACAGAAACCAAAACGTTAGTGCCTTGCTCTTGTATATCGTACAAACAAATCCCAATATTATGGTAATTGAACAAAAGTTTTTGGAAAGCGGCCATTCGTACATGGAGGTAGATAGTATGCACAGTGCAATTGAAAAGGCTCAAAAATTTGTTCCAGTGTATACCCTTCATGATTGGCTCACAATTTTTCGCAATGCTAGAACTGGTAGGTCACAAAAAGCACGATACAATGTACAACAGATAAAGTATACGGATTTTCTTGATTTAGAACAATTATCAAAAATGATATTAAAAAACCGATTGAAAAACACCAACGGCGAAAAAGTAAACTGGTTAAAAGTCAAGAGTTTTAAATACTTAAAATGTAAGCCTGGAATTCTTCACTACAAATACGACCACAATTCTGACTATAAAGAAATTTCAGTATTTGGAAAAGGTCGCTTTCCAAATCTTTCTGCATTTAAAATAAAAAATGCCTACACCAAGCTTCGACCTATCAGTGTTAAGAAGAAGAACGACTTAATACAACTTTGCAGAGACGAAGTCATCCCAGAAGAGTTTCATGGATGGTACAAATCCCTACCTGCACTTAAAAATGTAGTGGATAAAATTCCAGAACCTGCCGTTGAAGACAGTGACATCGAAACTGAAGACTCTGCTGATGATGTTTAATTTTTCATTTATCTAATTTAAGTTTCTAGTAGTCTTATAATAATTATAGTGTTGTTTTTTTTTAGTTTGCATAACTAATAGTGAAACCTACATTATGTTACCTTTCCTAAGGGTTTTGTATTTGCAATGTTCTTATAAATAAACTACTTTTTGATAGTATGTATTTAATTTACTTTTAAATTAGTTTAACATTCAAAGTATGAATATTTAACAGAAGGCAGTTTGCTGTTACTACTGATAATATGTTATTTAACTTCTTACTGGTTATAAAATATTCTGCCAAAATAAGATAAGTACCACCAAAAAATTTTTTTCCTAAAATAATACGCATTTTTACAATATAAGGTAAATGCACTACTAATTGACACTGCGTTAGTAGTTGACACTTTACATTTTAAATGAGTAAAATAAGGTTGTATTAGATTTCTCAGAGTTTATTAAATACCAGATACAAACTAGAGCCATCTATGTTTCGTTTTATAGATTACGAAAATATTCGGACACAGAGCTACTGATTCGCGCCAATTTTTTTTTTTGTGAGGTTATATCAACTGTTGTTTTAGTGAATTGTGTAGACAGACTTGATAGGGAGGTAAGTTTGTAAAATATTTTTTTCTCTGTAACCATTTGTTTTTTTGCGATTGTAAGTTTTCTAATTTTAAGTATATCAATTACTGTACTTGCATGCCTGTTTATTAAACCGATTCTAACTTTGATAATATGATATTTAGAAATGTCAAACACTAATACAAAAAAATAGCTATTATTTAGTATTTGACATGCGTGTCAACTACTGATTTTAAATACAACATTGTATTTTTATATTTATTCTGGTATATTCTTAACATTCAAAACTGTAAATTTTATTTTTGTTCTCAGTAATACTTCAATATGTTGACACAGTCTAGTAGTTGACACTCTGTCAAGTACTAGAATTATAACATATCAATTACTAAAACAACTGTTTCAGAATCAAAATGCCTCCTATAAAAGGACAAATGTTCAAATATAGTGAAGAAGACATGGAGAAAGCAATTGACGAAGTTCTCCGGGGACAAGCAGTTTCCACCACAGCTAAAAAGTATGGAATACCTAGGGTAACTTTACTGTATAAATCAAGAGGCACGAGCCCTCGAAAACGGAAAATGGGTCCACAACCATATCTCAAACCAGAACAAGAAAAAATTCTTGTCAAGTGGATTATAGACGTGGCAAAAGCAGGATTTCCTGTACAAACGCACCAACTGATGAACAGTGTACAGGTCCTTATGAAGGAATTAAATCAACGAAATCCATTTAAAGACAACAAACCTGGAAGAACATGGTTAGCAAGTTTTTTTAAAAGAAACCCCGAAATAAGTACCAGAGTGGCACAAAACCTCACATCTACTAGGTCGGCAATAAGAAAAGAATCCATTGAAAAATGGTTTGATGAGGTATATAATTATCTTCAAGAAAATAACTACGCGGAAATTTTAAGAGAGCCAAATAGGGTTTTTAATGCTGATGAAACGGCGTTCTTTCTTAACCCAAAAGGTAACAAGGTTTTGGCACGGAAAGGTGATAAAACCATTTATCAACAAATAAATCCAGATGAGAAAGAATGTCTTACAGTGCTAGTTACAGGAAATGCGGCAGGTCAAGTAGCACCACCAATGGTGATATTTAAATATGAAAGGATTCCTAGAGAGCTAGCCCTTAGTGTTCCTGAAGAATGGGGTATTGGAAAATCGGAGAATGGCCGGATGACGGGAGAAACATTTTTCGAATTCATGACAAATATTTTTGAAAAGTGGTTAACAGAAATGCAAATTCCGCGTCCAGTTATCTTTTTTATTGACGGACACTCATCGCATTTAACGTTACACACCAGTCGATTTTGCGCTGAACATGGCATTATTCTTGTGGCTCTGTACCCTAATGCCACACATTTGCTTCAGCCAATGGATGTTGCAGTCTTTCGTTCCTTAAAAGGAGGTTGGAAAGATGCCGTTCAACAGTGGCGCATTGAGAACAGTGATTGTCCAATTTTAAGAAAGATTCATTTCTGCCCCCTCTTGAGAAACGTATTGACCGAAAAATTGTCACCTTCGATTTTGAAAAATGGATTTCGTAAATGTGGTTTAGTTCCGTGGGACGTTAATGCTATTACATTTCCAAATGAGAAAATTGACATTACAAAAAAAGAACAGCAACTTCAAGAATTGACAAACGGGATATGTTTTCTAGAAAAGTACCTAGACAAAAATAAACTGATATCGTTCAAAACAAGTGACAAATGGGATGGAGACATCGAGGACTTTTCTTTATTTACTTTTTATAAAGATATTTGCTTAAAACGCAGCAATATAGAAAAGGAAACGAAAAAACAAAGCAAAGCTACAGATACAAATATTAGTAATTATAATCAAGCTGCTGAAGCTTCATTACACTTGAATGACGTCAGTTTCATAGCTGACTCTTTACAATTTCCTGATGGTAAAGAATCAGCTACTATTGAAGGTGATCATGACAAATTCAACAATAGTATGTGTGAAATACAGATACAAGCCCATCAAACTCCAAATAAGCAAAACCAGAGAATTGAAAACCAAGAACACCTTGTTGCTTCTTCATCTACACATCTACCTTCTCTCTCGATTGATTCCTCTTCACGCGTGGATCCAAATTTTCATGGGAACAGTATAAATTTAGAAGATGAAATTGTGCCATCACCTTTTAAACGCGCCCTTTTTTGGCCTAAACCGAAAATCATTACCAAAAAGAGGAAAGTTGAAAAAGTACCTGCTGTAGCAATATCAAAAGAATGGCAAAACTATCACGAAAGTAAAGAAAACAAGAAGTTAAGGCTACTGGAAGAAAAGAAGAATAGAGCCGAAGAAAGACGAAAAAAAAGAGAGGAAAAAAATATTTTATTAAAAGAAAAACAGCGATTAAACCGACGAAGAACAAAAGTGGGAACAAAAAAAAATAGAAAATATACTAAGAAAAATCAGTTTTCATCAAGCAGTGATGATAAAGAATCATGGGTTGAGTCTGGTAGCAGTTTAGATGACATATCTCCTGAGGTATCTGACGCCGACAATGATGAAGAAACCAGTGTTCCCAATAGTTATAAAGAAGGTGAATATGTTTTGGTTAAGTTTCCTGGCAAAAAAAAGTACCATAAATATGCATGCGTAATTCAAAAACTTTTTGAAAACGATGAAGCTGAAATAATCGGTATGACCTGTTGCGACAATAAATCTATATTCAAGACAAATGATAAAGATATCAGTGTGGTAAAATATGACCAAATACTAAAAAAACTTCCAGACCCAAAAATAATTATATCTGGAGAGAGGGTGAAATACCAGTTTTCTGAGATTATTGATGTTGATGGTTAATACAGGGTGTAAATTATAATTGTGGTCGGACTTTGTAGGCTTATTTAACCTTCGAGGTTCCAACTCTTCAAAAAATTAAAATTATTATAGGTAAACATTTTTTTTTAAGAAAAGTTACATTTTTTCACTATTTCGATATGAAAAATAACCCTGCAACGTTTGGCTACAGTTTTAATTTATAGCCTGTATATAATTTTCCAGCAGTGTTTCTGTAATTCATAGGTTACCAATATTATTAATTAAATTATTTAGTATTCAATAAATTAGTTTTTAGTTCCTATTAATAAGATTATTAAATATTCTGTTTTAATGTCAATTACTGAAAAATAGCCTGTCAACTACTAGAACTTTTTGATTTTTGTTTGTCAACTACTGACTAATTATATGATTTTTTTTTAAATTTAATAAATTTTTTAATGTTTTACATTTTCAACTGTTTTTTACTTACATACATTCCAAAAGAACTGAACTATATGATTGTATCATTTTTTTTTTTTTATATAGAAACCGGCCACATTTAAGAATAAAAAATGCATGTTTTTAAACTAGTAATGTCAACTACTAGTGCATTTACCTTAATTCTAAGTTTTTTTAGTTGCTTGCCTCAAGAAGTGTCTTTTTTATAAACTTGTAATTTCAATAAAGCTATAAAATTTGAAACTGATTTTTAGGTTGCATGGAAAACTTTAAGTGCCGTTTTCTCAAAACTACCTTTATGTTAGTTATCTGGTTTTGGCAGTAACATATTATGTCACCCTGTACTTCTGAACAAACACGTACCTAGTAGAACGGACTATGTATCAAGTTCACAAACAGTCGTAGCTTGTGCCAGTGATCCCACGGGCACTATATCAAAGCTAAATGTAAAATGCCAGGTACGTGTAATTTTGAAATCTGCTAGATAAAATTGACCAATAACCAAAAATTGACGCAATAAATTTTAGTTATTATGCGTTAATTTTGTCCAGCAGTTTATTTTCTTGTGCAATGTAAAATAAGAATCAAATTTTAGCAGGTATTCGACAAGATGAAAGGAGATGAAATCTCTTTCGAAGCTAAAAAAGATCTTCTAATTGCAAATATTGGGGAATCGTATCTGAAAAGACACAAGAGAGAACGCATGGCGTATGTTTGTAGCAACCGCATGAGGGAACTTTAGAGACTGCTTATTTCTTACAAAAAACAAACTAATAACGACCAAGTTAGTTTTAAAGATATCCTCCACCCGAAAAATTTTGGCAATGTTTTAAATGCCGCAAGGGGTATTGTAGGATATGACCTCATCAAAAAAACATTTACAACCCCCAGCCTTGCAATGCATCTTGGCACTTCTTTGAAAATGGCTTGCGACGAATTAACACAACTCATTTTAAAAGAAAGTCGTGGTTTCAAGTGTAAATCAGAAACGCATGTACCTATTTGGCTGAAAAATGTAAAAAAATTTAAAAAAAATTGGTCGAGTCCCGGTGGAATAGTTTAAGTTTAAGTTTAAGCTTATTTATCCATCAATATATACATGGAGCGTCAATAATTTGATGTTTACAGATTAGATTACATGGATTTAACACTAGTATACAATTTAGCTTGTTATAAGTGCTGTAAGTATTCATCTACACTATAATAGCAATTCATTAATAAGTAACTCTTAAGTTTACTTTTAAAAGTTTTTACGTTTTGTTGGGATCGTACATCGAATAGCGAACTAGCTTCCCTAGCTAACAAGGACTTTCAACAAACGAGGTGGAATAAACCATTGCTGTTGCCTCTAGTAAACGACATCAAAATCTTCCGAGACCAATGTCTGAAAAATGCCGACGATTGCGCTAAAGTATTTACGGAACAAAAAGATGACATCAAAACTTACAAATTACTGGTGAATTGCACCTTAGCATTGCTAATTCTCTTTAACAAGCGACCAATTGGCGATGTCCAGTTTCTGAAAATCGAGGACTATAAAATGGACCAGCGCAGTAATTGTGCTCCAGAGTTTGAAAATGTATTATCAGAAACCGAGCGAATGTTGACTACCAAATATAAACGTGTATTGAACAGCGGGAAAGGCTCTAGAGCTGTCGTTATTTTACTACCGGAGATTCTGCAAAATTATGTGAATATACTACTGAACAACAGAGAAAAGTATATTCCTCCAGATAACGAATACGTTTTTGCTATTCCCGGAAGCAGCGTTCCATGGGGAAAAGGAGACGTTGTCATTCGATCTCTTGCAAGTAAAATGAATCTGGAGAATCGCCATGTAATGACAAGTAACAAATTGCGAGAGCACATTGCAACCGTAATGCAATTACTTAGTTTATCTAAGGAAAAGGCCAAGCAATTTTCGCAATTCATGGGTCATACAGAAAACAAAAAACAAGAATTTTATGAGTAAGTGCACAACAGGAAAAATAAATTCATTACTGCCTTTCTCTGTGTATTTTTAATTGTATGTTTTAGGTTACCAGGAGATATTTATCAAACGGCAAAGGTTTCCAAGGTTTGACTCATGATGGAGAAAGGTACAATTCCTGTGGAGTACAAATGGAAGTCACTAGCTGATATAAACTTGGAATATGCTGAAGAAAATAACGATTGTAAGTGTATCAACATTTTTTAATGCGCAAGTGAAAAATACCAGAAAAAATAGCAAACAAATTTTTAAATAGTTGATGGATTCACCCTTTACTTGAAAATCCTTATTAAATTTGCTGAATTGAAACATTTTGTTTGAGATTTTAACAAAACTTAATTTTAACAAAAATTCGATAACAATTTAAGGAATTTTGTTGAATAGTATTGTGAAATACTAAAACAACATGTTTCAATCAAGCAATTTAAATATACAGGGAATTTTTCTTTTTAGTATACATAATATATGCCCTATGTATACTTTTAGAATAAACGCAATATGTAGGCAACCAACTATACACTATAAACGTCACGTCACATGGTGCGTAAAGGTTATGTTTCATGTTTGTAAATAAAAATAAATCAAAATTAGTGTAATATCAAAATAATTTTAATTCAACGATTATTCTAAAACATAAAATATCAACAATACGAAACAGAAAGGAAAATAAAAACAGCAACACTTAAAGACTAATTTTTTGACATTAACTTAATTTGATGATTTTTGCCACAGCATGCTAATTTTTTAAATCATCAAATTAAGTTAATGTCAAAAAGTTAGTCTTTAACGGCTCTTTAACTGTTGCTGTTTTTATTTTCCTTTCTATTTTGTATTGTTGATATTTTATGTTTTAGAATAATTGTTGAATTAACATTATTTTGATATTCCACTAATTTTGATTTATTTTTTATTTACAAACATGAAACATAACCTTTACGCACCACGTGACGTGACGTTTATAGTGCATAGTTGGTTGCCTACATATTGCGTTTATTCTAAAAGTATACATAGGGCATATGTATACTAAAAAGAAAATTTCCCTGTATTTATAATTAGCTGCTGACGATGGTGCAATATCTCTGAATGAAACAGTACATGTTACTTCTGAAGAAATATTTGAGTCGGCGGGGCCCTCCAATGACCGCCCTACGAGGAAGAAACGTGAGAAAATTGTGTGTAAGTTAACTTATAGTCTTGCACGTTTAGCATGCTGCCGTTGTGGATAGGTATTTATTGACTATTAATTGTTTTGATACTTCTTAGCTTCTAATGACAGTGAAAACGATAGTCTTCGTGACTTTTCCAAGAAAATAACACCCAGAAATACGAAACGCAAGGCGTCTGTTACAAAAATAGGTAGGTACCTACTAAAAAGAATAAAAATAGATGATTTCTTCACTTGGTACTTTTGTAACTTCTAATTATACTGATGAAAGCAGTGACGATGATATTAGCGGTCCTGCTGTAAAAACAATGTCTAAATGCAAAAAAGGTCCAGCAACTACAACCAAAAAAGGTACATCCAGTAAAAACAAGAATAGGTACAAATAATTGAGAACTAACAATAATTTTAGGGTGTACCGCTGCAGAAATAGATGCTTTGTTACCTGATGCACGACCGCAACCAATCGCTATCGTTGTACCAGCTGACTCCTCCCACTGGGCTACGTCACGCCGCGTAATTTGCCAAGCAGCTACATCACACAAAGGGGAATTTCCAGAAGACCTATCTCGCACAGGTATAAATACAGAAGCAAAACCAGCAACAGCATCTAGCAGAGCGAACGACAGCGGCCGAGCAGACGTGTCGTAACCAGATCTCCTAAACACGTGTTCAGTCCAGTGGTGTAGGCCAGGTTGGTTGCACGGGTTTAGAGTAAGCGGCTGTCAAACAGCACGCCAGACATTTGTAAAAGGTTTACAAAACAAGCAGAATTTCTTAAATAAGTCGAATCTTCGAGGCTTTTTCAAGCCTTGAAAAGGCTTTCTCAAGCTTCAAAAAGAATTCCTAAAACACAAATATGGACCAAGGATTGGAAGACCTAGCGAAGCACTTCGGGTATGACCTGAATGTGCTGCTCAGCTTCCCACCGCACGACCTCCAGCAGTTCCGTAGAGCAATGGAGGTGGTACGCAAACGCCAAGAAGAAGAGATGGAAGCCACCACCAGCCCCGAAGAAACTCGTGCCAGGGAGGCCGAGGAAGCCGCCGCGGCAGCCGAAGCCGCGCTCACCGCCGAAGCCGCACCCAGCGAAGCGGCCGTACCAGCTGAAGACGACTTTCAGTTCCCCAGAAAGTCACTTAAGCGTAAGAAGGCAGAGTCTCCCACACCGGAGAGCTCCACCTCAAACCGTTATTCCCCTCTCCCCTCCGACGTCAACCTAGACAGACAAGACCCCCGCGTTCCTCCCGTTATTCTTCGCATGAAGGATAACTGGGTAGAGATCTCCGCGGAACTCCGCTCCAGAAACCTCAACTTCCTAAAAGCCAAGACCATCGCTGATGGAATCAGCCTGTCCCCCGCCTCCGCCGACGACTACCGCGGCATCACCGCGTTATTTGACGAAAAGAATCTCCCGTATCATACCTACGCCCTGGTGGCTGAGAAACCCCTCAAGGTGGTAGTCCGCGGCATCCCTGAGCCGTTGGACGTCATCGCCGTGAAGGAAGACCTGGAGAGACAGGGGTCTCCATGCCGCTGGTTTTAGTCAACCTGAACCACAGAACTTCAGGAGTAGCTAAATAGGGCAGGTACAGACCCAAAAACCCCCATAAGAATAACATGGGGCAAAAAGTCACTCCGAACATCCGGTTCATTAGTATGCACCCTCGCAAATGCTCATTAATATTCACCCTCCGACATGAAAATGCTCATTAATATTCACCCTCCGAAATTTCAAGGGTCGGTAATTTTTGGACGGCCATTTTGGTCGAAATTTCAACGGTTATTTTTTTCAACGGTTTTTTGTATCGCACCCCCCAAGCCACCCCCGCTTCATCTTGTATATAAAAGGGTTTGGAGGTGTAGGCAAGTAGTTTATGTGAAGAGGGCATCAAGTAATTTGTGATTTTGACTAGTGCACGAGGACAATAACAAGTAAGTTAATAACATTTTATTATTTTAATGATCGGAGTATGCGATTTTTTAGGAAAGTTTTGATAAATGTGACTAACGCCCGGTTTCATAATCAACTTTAACATTTAAAGTAAACTTGAAGTGAGTAGGAGTGTTTCATAATACAACTTTAAAGTGAAAAGCTACTTCAAGTCCACTTTAAGCTAAAGTCGCCTTGACCCTCACTTTAACTACTTAAAGTCACTTAAAGTAACCACATAACCTCAAACTGCGAGGTGTTTACTTGCTGGATAAGAATGTTGTTTTTAAGCAGTAGCAGCTCCAGTTCATCTGATGATGAGATAATTGAACGGAGACGCAAGATCTATCGTCCACGTAATGATAATTTCAATAGGTGGAACGATATTGAATTTTTTGCTCGTTTTCGTTTAAACAAGCAAACGGTAATAAATTTGCTACATGAAATCAGAGATATGATTCGATTACCTACAAATAGGTAAGAGTGCATACTATGTAAAAATTATTTAATATTACATAATAATCTTTGAATTTATTATAGGGGAGGTTGCATACAGCCAATGCAACAACTGTTGTTGGCACTTCGCTATTATGCAACTGGAAATATGCTTCTGGCAGTGGCAGATTTTACAGGGGTATCGAAAGCCTCTGCTAGTCGCATCGTAAAAAGAGTGTCGTATGCTATAGCATCGTTACGTCCACGATACATAAAAATGGCCCAAAATGACCAAGAAATAACTGCAACTGCTGCCGAGTTTTATGAAATTGCCAGTTTTCCCAGAGTTGTGGGTACAATTGACTGTACACACATAAGAATAGAATCTCCAGGCATGTAAATTTGTTTTTGTTAATGTAACACATAATTTTACAGAATTTATCTTTAGGGGGAGATGATGGAGAAGTGTACCGTAATAGAAAAGGGTACTTCTCCTTAAACGTACAAACTGTATCGGATGCCCAATTGAAAATAAGAAGCATTGTAGCACGTTGGCCAGGATCCGTTCATGACCAAACAATCTTCAATAACAGCAATTTAAAAAGAGATTTTGAAGCTGGAAGGTTCAAAAATTTTCTATTAATAGGTGATAGTGGTTACTCTTTACGCGAATATCTCATGACGCCACTACAACAAATAGACACAGAAGCTGAAAATTTATATAATGAGTCTTTGATAAGAACAAGAAATACTGTCGAAAGACAGTATGGTGTCTGGAAGCGACGTTTCCCTGTACTATCCATAGGTATGCGAATTGGCATTGAAACAGTAATGTCTGTAGTAATAGCAACTGCAGTCTTACACAACATTGCTATAGACATGCACGATGAGCTGCCCCAGGAAGCAGATCAACTGGACGGCAACCACGATATTGAAAGGGGCAGGTTGCAAGAACGAGAAGAACCGAGACGTGGCCATCTCGTAAGGCAACTGTTAATTGATGAACATTTTGCTCAATTATAATTATTCAAAATTAAATAAATTATTCAAAATTTTCTTGAGTATTTAATTACACAGATAAAACAAATTAATAACTAATAAATAACTAAAACATAAACCCAACATAAATTAGTAACTAATACATAACTAAAACATAAACCTAACATAAATTAATAGCTAATAAATCACTAAAACATAAACCTAACATAAATTAATAACTAATAAATCACTAAAACATAAACCTAACATAAATTAATAACTAATAAATACCTAAACTATTTTAATTGCAATTCCCTTTTCTTCATCTCTATCTCTAAAGTAATGAGTTCCATCTTTTTTTGGTGGTACTCCTCCTCCATCTGCAACCGCCTTGCCTGCCTTTCCTCTTCTTTTTCCAAAAAAGACACTTTTTGTTTTAAATAAACGTCTCTTGACGAGCTGGTTGCTTTGTTGAGTTTTACATTTTTTTTTTTCTTTAGCATACTTGGTGTGTACGTTTGCCACTTTTCACTTAGAGGTATACCACTATCGCCAACAACGTTTGCAGTATTGTCCCCATTTCCCACTGCATGTTGGCTACTATCAACTACCACCGCTTCATCACCAATTTCAACGGGGTCGTCTTCAAAAATTACCTCAACGTCTGCGATTTCAAGACGTTTGATGTCCTCCACCGCTGATGATGACGCTGTTGGCTCTGCCTGGACAACATAATCTTCATCGAGCGGACTGAATAAACCCCCGACAGTTTTCACATTGAGTATTTCTAAAATCACGTCGTATATGATACTCTTTTTGTCGGGGATTTTTTCAGCACCGCCTCCTGTACCATACAAGTACGATTTATGAGCAGCATAATATTTTCTGGCTGCCGTTTTTAAATTATCGTACTTTGACTTCAACTGCGCCACACTTCGAGTGCCATGGACGCAGTTGAACTGGTTGGCAATTTTTTCCCAGGCTGCTTCCTACAAAAAAAAACAAGGAATTATTAGAGTAAAAGATTCTAATTATGTTATGTCTACTTACTTTCTCCGCAGGTGAAACCAGATTTGTGGTTTTATTTTCAACCACGTTTTTGTAGGTTTGAATTGTTTGAGCTAAATGTAGCTCCGCCTCAATTGTAAAATTGTTACCGCGACCATTTTTTAAAGCCTGTTGTTTTCCAGCCATAATTATTAAGAATTAAATTAAAAATAAAAAAACGTGCAGCAAAACGTAAATAGTTGGTGTGGTTTAAAAACGCTAGCCTAATAACCTTCACAAAAATGACAACAAAACAGTTATGAAGTTTGCTCCAAAGCTGTTTCATTGTAGCCAACAACCTTTATATTCAAAAAATTTCACTTTACCTAAAGTTCGATTATCTACTTTTATGAAACACAGCGGCTTTAAAACTCACTTCAAGCTGACTTAAAGTTAAAGTGGACTTTAGCTAAAGTGGACTTCAAGCCGATATTATGAAACCGGGCGTAAACCAAGTATTTAATTTTTTCAGTGTTTACAAACTTTGACGTTGAAGGCGTCACGGAGCAGCAGCAACCTCCTAGCAAACCCGAGGAACGTCCGAAACAAGATCGATTGATTAATGAAACGAATTATTGGCTGAATAAGTCTCGAACCAAGTATATCGCTGTGGGCTTGGAGCCTGAACTCGGTTGGATTCCTGTTGTTCGCATTGGACATCCAGCATCGGCAGGAGTAAACTGTACTGAAGACGCTTGGAGCAAGATACTGGTGTTGCAGCAAGAAATCCGAAAATATTTCGAGGGTGTCGAAATACCCAACAAGAAATTGGGTGAAATTGATATATCTTTCGTCAATGTAAATAACCAAAAGGTCATTAAAATTACTAAAAACTTCGTTTATGTGTATTTGGGTGAGGCCACTATAAATAATTTATTCGAGTTTGCCGAGCTGATAAATTTTCGTCTTTTTAAATTAAACGAACAAGAATTCTCGGGTTATTATCAAAGCACTATACGTGCTAGCATTCAACTTGGTGCTAATAATGTTTTTGAAAATATCAAGTGTTTAAACGACCCTAAAATTCATAATTACGACGACAATTGTTATTGCATGTTGGAAGTTCTACGAGTATATCCTAAGATTGTAACATACGATTTATTTATTCTTAAGTTGCTATGATTGAGGAACATATAATGAATATAAACAAAATTAAGCAAGAAATTCTCAAATGTAAAAAACATGGTGAATACAAAAAATGTAAAAAACTTTTAAGTTACAATTTGAAAAAGTTGGAAGCAATGCACCAAAAAATTAAAATGCACTATGATATGTTAGATGTAATTGTTAAGTTTAGTAAGCTTACGATTAATTAATATGTATCCTTTTTTTGGTATGAATAAATGTGTTTTTGACTATGTTTGCATTTTTTTATTATTAGGTAATAACAGCTGCGACTTAAAAAAGATAAGAAATCAGCTGCGAAGTTTGTGTTTTCCTAGTAAAAATTCAAATTTTAATTCAGTCACAAGGACTATTAACATTTTATAAAAAAGCTTGAGAGCTGCAGAGAGGTGGTTTGGCCACGAACTTATCGAAGACGCAAAAAGATTTTTAAACATTAGAGTAAACGTTAATTGCTATAACATTCAAAGCACTTGTAGACATTCTTCAGTTATATTCGGGGGCTCCGGGACTATCGTCTATCCTTTCTTGTGAAAAAACACCATGAAGGCAACTCTCTTTATTTTAACATTAGCGCAAGTTTATAATAAGACGCTAATTGTTAACTGTCCCCCTGGAGCCACTGAAGCATACGCCTTAGTAGATTTTTCAAATTCTGGTGTTAGGACAGATCAACCGAAAACGACTTTTCCAGAACATTGGGTTCATATGTACTCGGATTTTCCTAATGAAAGTTGTGTATTTGTAGCTGATTTGGAAACGTATAGAGACAAACCGATACTTCATTTCAAGATAAGACATATTTACGGACAAGTTACAACAAGTACGGGAACAGGATGGCAGAAAATAGTGTGGAATTGGAACTCTTACGAAATATTTTACAAGTGTACTGTTGCGCTTATTGTGGTTTGCGGACTGTTTCTGTTTTTTCTTGCTATTGTTGTAACGTGTTTAGGATAAAATCTCTACTTAACGTCTTAAAATAATATGTATACTTTGTTGGTCTGAATAAATGTGTTTTTTTGACTATGTTTTGCGTTTTTATTATGAGCATTAGGTAATAACAGCTGGAACAGTTCCGGAAAAAGTGCGAAATTCAGCTGCGTATTGGGCAGGTGCGTGTGATTGCGTATTTTTTCTAAATTCACAATTTGAAGAAATTTAGCGTTTTGTTAGGTATAACAGGTGATAAATATTTCCGTAAAAAGATAAGAAATCAGCCGCGAATTTTATGTTTTCCTAGTAAAAATTGAAAGTTATTCAAATGTGTAGCATCTTAAAAAAAAAAACTCGCTAACATAGCGTATAAAGCAGCTGGCATGTAGATGAAAAACCTTGAATCAACCCCATTTTTTTGTTGTGGCCCATATATAACGAGGGAAGCATTGTCTTCCCGCACCAGAAATGTACGAGGCAGAGGTGATAATAATTTTGCAAGTGCAAAACTCGCAGAGTTTACGGTTCCGGGGCAGTTCGACCATTTTCATACGACGTAACAACGCGTGAATTAACAGTACGATACAGAATTAATACAATTCAATGTGTTGAGGTGTTCGACGTGAAGGAGTGGATATTTATCGATGGTGATCTTTTGTAATTGAAGGTGTTGGATGTGCCAAGAGGTGAATACGTAGCAGCAATTAACTTCTACAATCCGGAAGAGTGGGAATCTTTGGAGAGTTGTGACGTGTGCGTTTTTGAGGGCTGTTCCTTGAACGGAAATACAAATTGTCGTATAGCCGAGAAAGGATACTTTATTCGCGCCAATAATTATTACCCGCAAGTAGAAAAAAACTTGTAATTCTATCGCTTAATACTAATATTCTCAATACGATAGGTAATGCAGCGAGCAGCAATCTACGTATTGAAAATGCACGGGGCCGTCCACAACCTATTGCGAAGCTATCGATACCACAATTGTATGATAACAATAGTGATCGAATCCAGGAACCAAACAGGGATCAGTTTCCCGACGGAATTCGCATTCGAACGTCCAAATCCCGTCGATGTGGCAATTGTCACTGTTGAAGGCGATGAAAATGATGTGCAATTCGCGTTCAATCATACAAATTTTCTTACTGAAGGAAATAATTTGTGGCCCTTGTTTCGCGGCTATCACTGTCGCTTTATAACGCCGAAAGATTATTTCCCGGGCTTTTCAAGCACGTAATTGTTGTATGTAATTTTGGTAATATTTTTTTTATGTAATTTTAATTGCATTTATTGTAATGTAGCAGATTTTTTATGAACAATAAATGATTACGTAAAAATTATCTGTTTTCTAAGTTGAAAATTACCAAGTGCAATTTTATTTTATTTTACAGAATAAGTGGAAGTTTGAATTTGTTTCAGAATAAGTGGAAGTTTAAATTTTTATTTTCAGAATAAGTGGAAGTTTAAAATTTTTTTTACAGAATAAGTGGAAGTTTACTAAGCATGCAGTAATGTACTTACTTGAGACTTTGGGTTTTTTCAAAGCAGAAAATATACTGCACTTTGAGATGCACCCTCATGGCCTACGTAAATAAATTCGCAGACCAATGAGGATGAATCTGAATACTGAGTATAATTGGGCATATGCTAGGTTTGCAGATTCTCCCTTTACCCCACATGTCATTCTACGTGGGACAGAAAGGAGAGACCGAATACCGAGTATAATTAGTAAGTAGTAGTCACAAAGCACACTCACTCCGTTGTTTAAATCGGGCAAAGGTCTAGGGCTGGTCAAGCGAGTTACTAATGCAAATACCGAATATGTTTATTGGGACAACCTCTCGGAGTTAGTGCAACGTTTGCGATTGCTTCACGCATCCAAAATGGCTGGAAATACCGGTCACGAAAATGAAATAACAAGCATCATCGAAGAACTACAGGAAGCAGGAATTATAGCATAAATATAGTAGATCTAGTGATCGTTCGGGTAGTTTCAGTATGAGTATCGACGTATTCGGACGCAGCAAGGCTGCTACTAAGATCGGTGCGAAAGGTGATCCCGGTTTAGGATTTAAACTAAATTCCGACGGCCAGTATGACATGCAAAACAGGAGATTGACTAATTTGTCGGACCCGCGTGACGCGGGGGATGCCGTAAACAAGAGAAGCACCCTCGTACTCCAGGACGAATATTTTGATGCCAACAATAAACGCATTTCGCACGTGGCCGATCCCAAAAATCCTCGAGATACTATGACCTTACAATTTTACTATTTAAATAAATACAACAGCGATTCTAAGGTACTTGAAAATCTTGGGACACCGATAAACGCAACTGATGCAGCGAATAAAAAATATGTCGATGAACAATTAGCTGAATTAGCAGTATCAATAGATCGGTCTGTGAAGAAGGATATTCACAGCATAAACGGCAAAATAAACGCTATTACTTCCACCGTCATTACGAATAAATCAGTAGCCGACGTGCACTTGCCCGAACTTAAGAAACATTGGGATTCTGTACGAGATCAGCTTCAAGTAACGACAAATTCGAATAGAGACCTGAGTGCGAAAGTTCAAGCATTAGAGAGTGGCGCGCTCGAGATCCTAGCGATGCATTCGGAATTAAATGCATCAGTGAAGTCTCAGCTATCGCGTTTACTTGGTGACTTAAATTCCCTTTATTTAACATTACGACTGGATAAACCGTCAATTCAACCTGACGATGTCTAAACGTGCGATCGTCAACGAAATCCACAGACCCGCAAGGAAAACGTTCCCAAGAAGGAAAATTATAATTAGAGGCTATGACAATTTATGGCAAGCCGATTTGGCGGAATTCATTCCTTACGCTAAACATAATGCCGGACATAAATATATCCTGTTGGTTATAGACTGTTATTCGAAATTTTTGTGGACCCGCCCTTTAAAATCGAAAAATGGCGTCGAAGTTACCAATGCAATGGCGTCAATATTCAAAAGGATTCCTAGAAATCTGCAAACAGACGAAGGCACGGAATTCTATAATAAAAACTTTAAGGCGTTGATGGCTAAACATTCAATAAACCATTATTCGACGTACAGCGTTAAGAAAGCCGCAATCGTTGAGCGAGTTATACGAACAATCAAGGACGCCTTGTATAGGGAGTTCAGTTTTCGGGGTCAGTATAAGTGGATCGATATACTAGCCGATATTACTAAGAAATACAATCACAGTAAACATAGAACTATACAGATGAAACCGGTTGATGTTAAACCTAATACTGTGTTCCGAAAGAAAATCGGCATTCTTGGGAAACAAAAGTTTCGGGTGGGCGATCACGTACGGATATCGAAATATAAAGCGGCCTTTGCGAAATCTTACACCGCCAACTGGACCACTGAAATATTCAAAATCGCTAAAACAAGACTCGGATCGATCGTGACTTATTTGCTGGAGGATTACCTCGGAAATCCCATTAAGGGCTGCTTTTACGGGGAAGAATTGCAGAAAACCAAGTATCCTGACGAGTTTCTAATTGAAAAGGTGTTGCGTCGACGGGGCAATGAACTTTGCGTCCGCTGGCTGGGTTTCGACAAATCTCACGACCAATGGATACCTAAACATTCTGTAGTATTATAGTAAACAACTTGTATTTCTGAATAAAGCTATGAATAAATTAGTTTTTTAACTAAAACAGGTGTTTTTTATTTCAATAAAACAACAGTAACTTTCAATTTTTTTTATTTACACACACACATATACAGTGCGAGTGTAAAGTCTGGAACTATCGCAATAAATCGTTTATTAAACGTTTTTGAAAAAAATCCTCGAACACGTCAATTTTTATCTTAAATGAGACATATTTTACTGTAATCGTCACTTAAAGATCGTCTTTTGTTTTTGAGTTATGACGTAAGCGATAATTTTTTTAAATGGAAACCCTAATTTTTTATGGTGAATTTGGAAAAAGCATGAAATTCTTAGACCAAATATGATAAAAAAGTGAGATATTGTATTTTTCTATTTGGAAGATATTGTACTACATAATAGTAATGAAAAATCGAAAACACGTAAAAAACCCCACAATAAAAACAGATAAACAAACTGATAAAGAACTGTCATAATTTTAACGCTGTCAATTGTTACATGGCTACTTGATTTTTTTATTAAAACTTGGAACTCTTGATTGTTATTAGATTTTTGTTTTCAAACTTTAACGGCAATTACCTCGAAAATTTCAAAATACAGTACCATACTTTTTTAGCATATTTGGTCTTAGAATTTCATGCTCTTTCCAAATTCATCATAAAACATTAGGGTTTTCATTTAAAAAAATTATCGCTTACGTCATAACTCAAAAACAAAAGACGATCTTTAAGTGACGATTACAGTAAAATATGTCTCATTTAAGATAAAAATTGACGTGTTCGAGGATTTTTTTCAAAAACGTTTAATAAAAGATTTATTGCGATAGTTTCAGACTTTACACTCGCACTGTATAAATAATACATTACTGGGGGCGCCGTAAGGTATAATGTCCTCACGCTAAAGTGTCTGTAGAATTAGGTAATAAACATCGCTTATCATCATGAGCACTTAAAGCTACTTTAGTCTGTTTTATGCTAAATACGTTATGTTGAAATGATCGAATACAATTTTGACGTCTTATAACTTCCTGTTTTCCTAGTAAACAATTCACGTAATCGTCAAAAGTTAAAGTTTGTTTAACGACAATCGTTTTCACTCCCTTAGCTTTTTTAAAGGCGTCTTCACCCTCTACCCTTGAACTGTACATTTTAGACCGCAATCCGACAAATTCCGACATCACTTTGCCCTGATTCTCGTCTTTCATGAGTCCCGACACTTTTTTATTAACCCGTGGCATACCGTACGGATTATTCGCGTCGTAATCGCTAGTGTCGAACAGGTGGATGTCTTCCTTAATGTCTTGATAGATGTCTTCGGTTTCGACGAGGGCCACCAGGCTGTCCGTGTCCCCATACAGCACTTTGCATTTTTTACCGTATTTAGGAAGCATGTATTCATAATGGAACTCGTACAATTTGGTTTTGGAAATGTCTAGCACGCTCATTCCCACATATATCGGTTTGTCCATTAAAATATCGGTTTTATTTAATTCTATTGCAACTAGATCGTCTTCGAAAATCGTCCTGCTGTGAAAATTCGGTTTCGCTATCATGACTTTAGCGCTATATCTGCCGTCCCATTTCGAGACTAATTTTACTATTTTTCGTTTTCGTACATCTTCAATCGTCTTCCCGAACCCGGCGTTGTTCATGATTTTAAAAAAAGCCTTATAAACTTCGTTCGTCGCAATGGTTCTCATGTACGTATTTAAGTCGATGTACGGCTTCATCCAGGCGGACTGCTTAAATTCCAACACCCTGTGGATCTTTTTCAATACTAGCCCGTGCTTCAAGGCCTGTTTCAGTGCTCGATAATGCACTACGTATCGTTCCTTACCACTTAGCGTAGTCAACAGTTTTTTCTGTTTAGATCCCGGGGGCACGCGGTGTTCCGGACAGAATGGCAGGTCATTATGTTTATCGTGCAGAGCATCAGGGGTACTCTAGGTCAACCTCCAATATGTAGCCTACTGGTGAGTCGTCGGGGACGTCGTTAATATCCAAGTTAGCGTTCAAACACCATCGAAATCCTCCATACGGTAAAAATTCCGACATCGCCCATCCGTATAAATTATTTACGTCATCGTACATAAGAAACGTGCTTCGTTTAGATGGATCGTAATCGGCCAAGTATTTATTATTCGCTTTGGCGTACCGGTTACTGCACTGGCTTATCCCTCCGCGTATTCCCCGCTCTACGAAGAGTAGCATATCTATATCGGTGATAAGTTCAAGTTCGATTTTAGTATACTTTAACATTGAATCCCAGGTCAAGGCCGGAGCCGATACGTAATGGGCTGCGTCTAAGCCATAAGTTTCGTAACAGGTGCCGCGAAAATTCTCAAACACATCGGCCAGGAGCAAAACGTCCGTTTTTAAATATAAATCCGAATACTCGCCCAATGTTCTGATGTTGAATACGTCCCAAATCTTCTTAGCATGTTCGCGATCCTCGTCGGATATTCCGCAGTTGTTTAGTTTATTGAAAAACTGATGTTTCTTCGGTAATTGAGTTTCTTCAAGTTTTTCGAAGCTCGTTAGATAATCGTAGGGAAACACGCCTTTTCTTTTCACTAAATTCAACTGGGATTCGTCTGGGAATTCCTTTCGCACAATTTTCAAGTCGTCGACCAAAGACGATAACTTATCTAAACTATGCGGCATAAACCTGAAACTATCGATGAACCTGAACTTTATCTCGCTACCTTTAATGCCCTTGCTAAACGAAATGTATTTTTCCTTATTAATCGGTAACAGCCCTATAGGTCCCTCGATTTCCTGCGCCAAATCACGGATCAGAAAATGCGAATCGTAGCCGCTCATATTGTGCGACACAATTGGGATGGTTTTCGATTCATGAAAATTCAGGTTGCAGGCGTCGTGGGATGCTCCCCGATATTCGCCATTAGTATGATCATGGTCCCTGACCTTGACCTCAGCGTCCAAAAATGGCTTGTTGCAAATGTGACACTCGGTGGCACGCATGAATTCCTGCTGTTGTTCAGGTGTTAGGAACATCGGTGCCGGAGCCCAGAAAACTATTTGACGTAATTCATTCATAAACCATTTTACGCAATCGGGTCCTCGACGGCTTTTGAAGTGCGATAACTCATCGTCGTAGCTGCAATGAAAGTAGTAGCCCAAGCTAAATATTTCGTGTTGCTGATATGTAGAGGTTTTTTTGCCTACTGCCTTTTTAACGGGTTTTAACAAGCTTTCCAGGTCCAGATATATTACGAACGGCACTCGCAGTTTGTTCTGATAGTTTTTGAAGCTGACAACGCTATTTTTCGGAGGCATACTTATTCTACATTCGTTTATACTGGCGCAATCTTTTTCGTGTCTTCTCAGTTTTTCTTCGGAATAAAAATAGTGTAGGCATCTGTCGCAAATATAAAGGCGTTTCAACGCGGCATTTAATTGCCTCGCTACTAGACGACTCAGATCTTTTATCCAGCAATAGTGGTATTTGATTTGCTCGGCGTTCTCATCGTACGTGTCCTGAACTAGGAGGAGGTTGACATGAACGCGTTGTTTACCCTTTGTCAATCTTACAGGCACGACTTTATACGATTTTTTTATCAGTTCCAATTCGTACAGGTTAATTGAAATGTTATTTTGCTTCTCGAACTTCTTCAGGTGATTACTTGCAATCGGGAACTCGATATTTTCTAAGTTAAGAATTACCGAATAATGTGGGTATGAGGAAACGCGATCCGAATTGTCCTTTGCCGGATATAATGCTGAAATTACTGCCCACGCAAAACAAAACTCGTCCTCATTTTTCACGTTAATGCAGGCGTGCTTTCTAGCGATTTGCTGCGGTAAAGGAATGTACGAAGATCCTCTAAAGGGTTCGTACTTGTTAATGTTTACGGCCAGATTAATAATTGCCGTTAACGGCCATCCGCTGTCCTTCTCTTGAAAGTCTTCCAGTTGAATAATCAGGTCATCTTGAACATGCTCCTCCCACCATTCCTGAAGAACCGTTTCATTGTCGACAACTTTGTTTCGAGTGGTGAAATTTTTGGTTTCGTAAATAGTCTCGGAACCGGAAGCTTTGGCAAATTCGCAACAAAAGTCCACATTTATTTTCATCAAACGATGTTCCTTTAAAGCGTGACCTATTCGAACCTTAAATAAAGGAAATGCATCCTCCAGAAACGTCAACGGATCCACGTGTTTTAAATTAACTATGACTCCTGTTCTGAGCCGACTCTTGAAGGCCGATTGAACATCTTCCCACTTGATCCTGTCGCTACGAAATTCTTTACGCGGAACTCCAACATCGCCACCCACACTCTTATGCTTCATGGCTTTCATCATGATTCGATAACCTTAAACAATAAACAGTTTTTCTAATTCTTTCCGAGATAATAATAATGATTATTTACCTTTAAGTTTTCCAATATTCGACTCGACATGCTTTTTAGCGCCCACATTCAAATCCCCTTTCTGTAAAGCTCGATTTAATAGCGTCAGATTTTTCGTCCCCTGCTTGATCCACAGGTCCAGTTGTTCAGGATTATTGGTTAACTCCAACAAGGCACGCTTCACTGTTTCCGCCATGTTGCTACTAAGTTCCGTAATTGAATCCATGATTGCACTCACTCACTCACATAAACTACTTGCCTACACCTCCAAACCCTTTTATATACGAGATGAAGCGGGGGTGGCTTGGGGGGTGCGATACAAAAAACCGTTGAAAAAATAACCGTTGAAAATTAATGGCCGTCCCGACTTGACCCTTAATGACACACAACAACCGTTGAAAATCGTGGTCGAAAAAAACCGTTGAAAAAAATAACCGTTGAAATTTCGACCAAAATGGCCGTCCAAAAATTACCGACCCTTGAAATTTCGACCAAAATGGCCGTCCAAAAATTACCGACTCTTGAAATTTCGGAGGGTGAATATTAATGAGCATTTTCATGGCGGAGGGTGAATATTAATGAGCATTTGCGAGGGTGCATACTAATGAACCGGATGTTCGGAGTGACTTTTTGCCCGATGTTATTCTTATGGGGGTTTCTGGGTCTGTACCTGCCCTATTTAGCTACTTTCAGGTCGTCATCTTCAAAACTACAATCAATGCAATCTTCTAATTTATTGTAAATAACTAATCTACAATCTTCCAAAGCAATTCCCTCCAGTTTAAAACGTTGATGAGCTTCTGCGACAGCTTCTGAAAGCGGAGTGTCAATAAACACAAACAGCTTTGTGTCCAAAAGCTGATTTTGAACCGGATGCCAACAATACACTTTGAGTTTAAACATATCATTTTCTCTCTCTTTGGCAGCTCGTTCGCTTTCTTCTTTCTCTTTCATTTGTTGCAATAGCTCTTTTATGTGAGTCGGAAATTCTTCTACTGTCATAATATTAGAATTACGTTGTTTATCAATTTGCCGATACATTAGCATGTACGCATTAGTGCTTGAACTATAGGCCCCTGAATAATAACCTCGTACGGGTCCAACTCCGTAAATTTTGCGAATATCATCTTCGATTATTCTACTTACTGTTTGGTCATTGAAACAGAACCACTGGTTTTTTTGAAAATCTTTAATGTAGGCATAACAATGCCCTCCCGATGCGCTACCAGAGTGTATCATAATACTGAATAATTCGTACATGTATGGTCCTTTTGCTTCTTGGCGTCGATTTTTTTCATTTTCATGATGATTACCAGAACTTACGTCAATACCTTCATCGTCATCCTGACAATTATCGTCAGGTCCATTAACAGTGGAAGAAACTTCATTGCACTGACAACTTTCGTCATCCAAAGCAGAACCAGAATCCGTAGTACTACAATCATCACATTTAACTACAGTTTCTCGTTCTTCTATAGTTTCATTTTCCAAGGAGCAGTTGGCAGATGGTATAAAAGAATTCAAATTGAGTATTTCTGGAAACACCACCTTATCATTCAATTTGATTCTATGCATTGTAGAATAATCAAAATCGAACCGCTTCAGGTGTAATGTCAGTAAATAGGGAAATTTAATGAATTTTAGTCCTTTGTGTGCATCACACTTTTTGTTACATTTTTCACAAAGATACTGATTATTTCCATCTAATGTTTCTGGTTGAACAAAAGCTCTTAAAGCTTCTTCCACACTGTTGTAAGCTACAGTACTTCCAAAGGGTCTGACAGGAAGAGGAATATCCAGAAATGTATCTTCTCTTGACTTTTCCGTTCCACATTCCAAACATTTAACATAATCCAACATTTTTCCTTCATAAAGATCGTTTATCAAATTAGCTTGTTGTGTATCTTTAAATTTTTGCTGAAGCGCATCAAACATTACACGACAAAGTTCTTGAATATCGTGTTGTTGCCAAGCTTCGCTTAAATCCCAACCGAAACTACGAGTTAATTCTGTAGTTTCTACTGCCGACTTTGTAGAAGTCTGTAAATTCAAAAATAGTCTCTGTAACTGAAAAAGAATAGACTTTGTTTCAATTTGGCCATCAAACTCCCAATTATACAAAGCATTTCTGAATTCCGGAGTCATATATAAAGCCTGTAGTAAGCTGTTGAGGTAACACGTCATAGCTTGATTTACAAGGCCAACGTAATAGAAAGAATCTCGAGCAGATCTATAATCACCCATACAAGGATAGTCTATACTCATTAAGGCTGGTGGTGGGTCTGTAGAACTGCTAGGCAATTCTCCTGTAGTTGGACTAGCAGATGCACCAAGAAGTAAGTCATCATCATTGGTGTCATTTACTACCAATGTCATATTTTTTGCACTTTTCAGGGTACTAATTATTAACGTGTTACGAATATTCTGATCGAAGGATACTCCTATTTCTCCTAGTGTTTTTTCTTTGTGTTGATTTAATATTATGGTGTCACCAGTTTTGTTCTGAATCATTAATTCAAATGCCTCAGGTTGATAATGAAAATCGGCACCCACTTCTGTAAATACAGTGGCAACAGCTTTGGATGGCGCTAATGTTATTGTAGACTGTCTTTTAGGTCCTGCACATATTGTGTCCCTGATTATGGCCACAATAGTGCCTTCATTAGAGAGACACACCATTTCCTCCGACTTTGTCAAAAAACAAATTTTTACTGAATACTTTCAACACCACCGACCAAGTACCCTCTGCAACTGGCGAACCGGAGGAATATGACATGTGCTAAAAACCACCACACGCCATTTTTCAAGTGCGCCACATGCGCGAACTGCGGCGGCGCTCACCCCGCGAATTACAAGGGGTGCAGCTCGTACCCTAAGCCCTCTCCGACCCTTCCACGTGCTGCAGGTAGCTGCGCTGCCGCCGTAGCATGAACGAAGAGCCACCGGACCGCCGTCCCAGCCACCACGACACCACAACCTTCCACGTCCACAGCCTCCCCTTCTGCCCCTCAAGCAACCCCGACGAGCCCGCCTTGGTCGCGGCCGCCGCCGGATTCAGTTTCAACTCTATCCTGGAGTTATGCTCTAGGATAGACTTCGCCCGCCTGGCCGGCCTGGCCAAAAACATCCTGTCCGCCCTTGGGGACGCAAAAAGCCCCATGGATATCCTCTCCGTCCTCCTGAACCACGCTCAGGGCTTTCTCAACCTGTTCACTTCTCCGGTGTAAGCCACCAAGACTGCCTTCTCCGCAAGACACCGAGAGCTACAGGTCTCTCTGACACGTCCCCGCCAGATCAAGGGGACACCTGAATTTAACCGTACCCGTCAAATCTATCATAACAATCAAAAAGCCAAGCATCCAAATCAGATGAAGCAGGTGAATGACGCAGTCAACGGTACTCCATATACCAACAAGTTCTTCTTCGCAACAGCATCTGTTCCTGCCCTTCCGTCGAGAAGACCACATCGTCACCAGAAGTCCTTAGGCCAGCGTCAGCTGCCTATCCGCACCTAGCGCTGCTAGTGTCTTCCGCCAACGACAACCCCGGTTTCTCGTAAGCAACCTCAAACACTTAGTGATCGTGCCAGTGTACTAACTCAAACTATAGTTCTGCCTGTGCCTTTCTGTATCTGTGTAACCATTCTATATCAGTGTAACCATTTAATATCTGTGTAACCATTCTGTATCTGTGTAACCATTCTGTATCTGTGTAACCATCCTGTATCTGTGTAACCATTCTGTATCTGTGTAACCATTCTATATCTGTGTACCATTTTATATCTGTGTAACCATCCTGTAATTGTATATACAGGGTCCTGCAGCTCACCTCCCGTCTTATGTAGCTCATTTATTAATAGACATAGAATTTTTATATATCGCAGACGTTGTCTGTACCCGAGGGCGCATTTCAGGAAAATATTTTTGATTATACAGGATGTTCTCAAAAAGTGTGACGTCATTATGATCTATTTTTTTAGATTACACGCCCGATATTTTTTTGCATATTTGGGTTCCTCTTGTGGTTACCTACATACCCCTAAAATTTTGTTGAAATCGGTTCAGCGATTTCAAAAAAAAAAAAATAGATAAAAAACTGTTTTTCACTACTGATTTTAAAACTTGATAAAAGATACAAATAGTGCCTCGTTAATAAAATTAAAAGAGGTACTTGTTAAGTAAGGTAATATCAGTTTCGTTAACCTAGTTTGGTTGATCCGAATTATACAGGGTGTCCAAAATCTAGTGTCAAACTCTTCAAATTTTAAAGCAATTTATTTGCCTTATTTTCAATTGGAGCCCCTGTATATTTTTATGTCATTCGATGCTAAATTAAAAAATAAACATTATTTCTAAATACAACCCTATCAAAATTCCTAACACAATAAAAGTTATTCGGCGAAAACTCGTTTTGGTAACAAACTATTCCAATTAATGCCTATTAATATTAACGGATTTTGACATAATTTTGTAATTACAATAGTAGATGACGTGCCAAGTGCAGAAAAGTGGATTTTTACTAGACGAGTATGGCAGGTTTGAGTGCGAGCGATAGCGAGTACTTAAATGCCATACGAGTCTAGTTAAATCATTTTTCTGACGCGCCGCGTATACAATTTTTTCGTATTTTATATTCTCACATAAAAAGTTATCTAAATTTATTGAGATACATTCTGAATAAAATTAATAAAAACACTGAAAAAGGTAGGCGGATTCTCGATAACATAGTAATCTGGCAGGAACTGTTTTTGACATAACAGAATTCAATTCAAACAAATAAATACATTTTTTTTGGAAATCTAATTCCGAAATGGACTTGAGTGACGAAAATAACTTGGTAAACCATTCAGAAGATATTTTAAATGCTGCCCGAGAAGCTGTCAAATTGCATTTTAATGAAACCTGACGTTGCTATGCAGTAATGGTTGCTATACTGTAAAGTGACCCATTGCTTCACAATTTTGAGTGTACTAATGTAATACATTAGTGTATGAAACGTGAAAAAACATATTATATCAATAAATTGTTTTTCATTGCCACCTTTTTTTCATTGAAATTACTATTGGAATAGTTTGTTACCAAAACGAGTTTTCGCCGAATAACTTTTAATGTGTTAGGAATTTTGATAGGGTTGTATTTAGAAATAATGTTTATTTTATAATTTAGCATCGAATGACATAAAAATATACAGGGGCTCCAATTGAAAATAAGGCAAATAAATTGCTTTAAAATTTGAAGAGTTTGACACTAGATTTTGGACACCCTGTATAATTCGGATCAACCAAACTAGGTTAACGAAACTGATATTACCTTACTTAACAAGTACCTCTTTTAATTTTATTAACGAGGCACTATTTGTATCTTTTATCAAGTTTTAAAATCAGTAGTGAAAAACAGTTTTTTATCTATTTTTTTTTTTTTTTGAAATCGCTGAACCGATTTCAACAAAATTTTAGGGGTATGTAGGTAACCACAAGAGGAACCCAAATATGCAAAAAAATATCGGGCGTGTAATCTAAAAAAATAGATCATAATGACGTCACACTTTTTGAGAACATCCTGTATAATCAAAAATATTTTCCTGAAATGCGCCCTCGGGTACAGACAACGTCTGCGATATATAAAAATTCTATGTCTATTAACAAATGAGTTACATAAGACGGGAGGTGAGCTGCAGGACCCTGTATATTATATCTTCTGCATACACCGCTCCGCGGTTACTGCCATATTCTAATAATTACTGTGCATTGACATTCTGACATTCTTTCCTTGTGTATATACAGTCTGTCCCAAATTCAATCCCCACCATTAGGATCTCGGAAACTATAAAAGCTACAAAGTTGGTTAAATAGGGAAAGTTTTAGGAATTTTAATGCTCATTTCATATCCGTTGAGAAATCACAGCCAACTTTGACCGTTTTCGAGATATCTTGAAAAAACCGAAATTTGGAGTTTTCTGTTTTCCAAAATATCTCGGAAAGTATTAAGTTATTAGTTTCAAGACTTGTACATTCTGAAGGCACTTTTTTAAGGAGAATCGGTGGTACTATATGTTTATATTTATGACGCTTTGTTTCTATTCTATGAACAACTACTTTTGATTTTCATATGGACGCCATATTGAATTTTGTCGTAACTAAACTCAGCACTTTTTTCTCTTTTCAACGATGTGTCACACGAATGGGTTTTTTGACGAAGAGCGGGAATAAAATACATTTTTTCTTTATTCGCGTAGTAGGCTATGATAAAAAAAAATGTATTTTATTCCCGCTCTTCTTCAAAAACCGCGTACTGCTGACACATCGTTCAAAAGAGAAAAAAGAGTTTCGTTACGACAAAATTCAATTTGGCGTCCATATGAAAATCAAAAGTAGTTATTCATAGAATAGAGACAAAGCGTCATAAATATAAACAAATGGTACCACCCGATTCTCCGTAAAAAGTGCCTTCACAATGGACAAGTCTTGAAACTAATAACTTAATACTTTCCGAGATATTTGGAAAACAGAAAACTCTAAATTTCGGTTTTTTCAAGATATCTCGAAAACGGTCAAAGTTGGCTGTGATTTCTCAACGGATATGAAATGAGCATTAAAATTCCTAAAACTTTCCCTATTTAACCAACTTTGTAGCTTTTATAGTTTCCGAGATCCTAATGGTGGGGATTGAATTTGGGACACTCTGTATATTGTATTGACTAACTGTGTTGTGTATTTATTATATTGACTAATTGTGCTGTGCATATATTGTGTCCTCCTGTACTGTACTATATATGTGTGTGTAAGTGTTGTGTAACAAACATTAACGACTCATACATCTTCGTGTGTGCCTATTCATCCCGTTCGAACACGAACGGCCCGTGTCCACCGCCGGCATCCGACGCCGAGTGGTAACAGCTTTAGGGTAGTGACAGACACAGCGGTTTTCGCAGAGACGGCGTAAAAACCGCCGCGGCATAACAATAGAACGAAACGCCGAGTCGACTTCGATTAACGTGTCGACATAGACCGCGGTGTGTGTCTTAACAGTACTAAAAGCATGTACGAATGGTGCCGATTCTCGGCCGCCGACTCGGCGTAAACCGCTGTGTCTGTCACTACCCTTTTAGAGAGAGAATTTGCTTCATACATAAAGAAAAAAATGTATCCATCAGGCCAACAAATAAAAGATTTCATACAGAAGAAAGATATAAATCGACCCGTTCTGGCCGTAAAATCTAAACTGCGACATCTAATTAAACTGGCGAATAAAAATTAGTTGCTGTACGTAAAACATTTTTTGCAGTTTGTTACTTTTTCAATTTTTTGTTACTTTTTTTAGAAGTGCAAGTCTTTTAATTTCAAAGCTTACCTGGTTAATTTACCAGCAGCAGATTATTAGCAGTGGCGGTCGTCCATTTTCTTTTACATACTTATCTACTTACCTCGCTGTATCCATATGAATAAAACATTCTATAACTGAGTTTATTTTCATATTGCAGATGAACATTTCACATTTCGTGTTGCGGAAATCAGAAAATGTGCTCGTCGCCAAAAATTTGGTGCAAACTATCAGTCTGTATGTGTATTCATATTAAAAATCCAGAACACGGATAAAGAGGTGTCTATGTCACCTCCGTTTCTGTGGCAATACTGTTGGAGGCAACAAGGTGTACGGAGGTCATAGCGTACTTTCTGTGCTCCCCATATATGACCCCTTAAAAATTAAAAAATCTTTTCCCCTCTCTGGGAATCCGGATTGGTTATCATTTCAACACCACATATATACATTTTTTGTGGTTGTACCTCAATGGGAAGACACGGAGACCAGGTCGTCATTTCCATGTACCGGAGGCGACAAGATACCGTGCACCAATATACAGCCTGTTTCAGAGTAAGCGCCTTATTTTTTTTTTGCCACACTATGGGTACTACTTTCAAAATATTTGGCAGTAATATGTTTCAGGACATTCTCTACACGATGGTGATATCAGATTTTCAATCGGACGACTTATTTCAAAATGGCGACTTTCAACTTTTTTTTTTTAAATGGAATACCATAACTTTTTTTTTATTATTGATATCCTAAAAACATTCTTTTTACGATAGTATTTCGTTTTTCTTAAATAATCAATAATAAAAAAAAAATTATGGCATTCCATTAAAAAAAAACAAGTTGAAACTGTTGAAAGTCGCCATTTTGAAATAAGTCGTCCGATTGAAAATCTGATCACCATTGTGTAGAGAATGTCCTGAAACATATTACTGCCAAATATTTTGAAAGTAGTACCCATAGTGTGGCTAAAAAAAAATAAGGCGCTTACTCTGAAACAGGCTGTATAGATTGAGATGATATTATTATAGATCGTTAATAATTAATTTTAGAAAATATACTTTCACATTAATAAAAGTCATATTTTAATTGTTATTAGTTTGTAAGATTGTTTGTCTAAAATATTGTTGTAAATAACTAGTTTTAAGAAATCTTTTGGCATCTAGATGTACATTTTAAATATTTGTTAAAATTTAATCGCTATTATGATTTTAAAGTAACAAATAAAATAACCAGGGAGATATTAAAAAAAGTTGAAGAGGATAAACAAATTAGAAAATTTAGTGGATTGCAAACAAACAAACGCACACTATTATATACTAAAGTAACAATAGGTACAACATACCTTCATGCAATGCGGCTGCAAGACTTCATATACAGTGAGCACGTAAAGGTTGGAATAAATTCGATAAAATCTTTATTGGGCAAGTAAGAAAATAATGCTCGGACACGTCGATTTTCTTTTTTTGATGCGCATTTTTTAGTATACGTATATTTTTTATTACGTCATCCCTCTTCGAGTTATGACCTCATCATCAGTTTTTTTAAATAGCAACACCCTCTTTTGATAATACCATTTAAAAGAGCACATTTTTCTGGTTACAGACGCCAAATTTTGTGGTATGTTACATAACAATATTTTCGAAAAAAAAGTTTTAGAATTCAGAAGAATGTAATGAAATAACAATAGAAGAAATAATAAATACAACTAAAACCCATTAAATTAAACGTTGAAATTGCATATCATTCACCTCTTGACAATATCCATCTATTGGCGATTCAGATAATCACGCAAAATCTGTGAATGATGTGGTGACGCGCCATCTTGTTGGTACCATATTGATTCGTCTGGCATTTGGGGATTTTGATTATTTGGATATAGTGCTACAAGCGCGGGAATGATCTGTTGTTGTAAAAAATTCAAATGTTTTTCAGCATTTAATGCGCCGTCAATAAAAATGGTGCAACAATTGTGGTACTAATTTCTCGAAAATATTGTTATGTAACATACCATAAAATTTGGCGTCTATACGCAGAAAAATGCGCTCTTTTAAATGGTACTATCAAAAGAGGGTATTGCCATTTAAAAAAACTGATGATGACGTCATAACTCGAACAGGGATGACGTAATAAAAAATATACGTATACTAAAAATGCGCTTCTAAAAAAGAAAATCGACGTGTCCGAGCATTATTTTCTTACTTGCCCAATAAATATTTTATCGAATTTATTCCAACCTTTACGTGCTCACTGTATAAATCCACACACCTGAGAAACAAGTAGACTTCTTATTGAGGCAGATTCGGAAGTTATAGCACTCCGAAACTGAGTATCCTGTTTTTTAATACAGGGGGCAATCTAAAGTAAAAAAGATAAGTAGTTATCCATAAAAATCAATAATTAATTTAATGCGATTCTGCATACCATGTTATGTAGCACACAAAATGTTTCATAGTCCATTCGCATGAAATTTTTAAAATCCCTTCCGTCTCCTGTCAGCAAATCTTTTAGTAGATTTTCTTCGATTCCAACTCTTTGGCGAGCTTGTAAATGCTGTTTAACCCAAGCGCTTCTTTTTCTTTGAACTTTGTCTTTTTCGCTTTTCTTTTTTAAAAACATTAGCAGTACAATAGCTACAGCAGCCCGCTTTTTTCTCGTAGGAGCCATTTTTAAATACTTAAATATCCATATTAACTCGTAAGCAATGCAAACACTTTAAACTCAACTCGTAACGCAACTCGGATTCACTTGGATGCGAGTACTCGTAAATGTAAATGCCGCTTTAGCTACGCGCTCTTCTTATCGCTGGATATGTGGACAGTTACATGTTATTATATTGCCTTGTACGCTACGCTACCTGCTACGCTGTACGCCTTAAAAGTAAAGAAAACAGCTTAGTTTGATTTCTGCGCTCACCTCGTTTGTGTGTTTGCAAAAACTGCCCTGATTGAAGTAATTAATTTCATTTAGTTCTTCCAATAATAACAATAAAAAGAGTATGAATATCGAAAAACTAATTTCGGATATTTTGCATACGCAGAGGTTGGAATGTTTCCCAGATTTTCTGACACGTATCCTTGACAATCGCTGCAACTGTCGCAACTCCAACACTGAAGTTAAATGCTAGGGTTCTAAATGAACAGCCCGTTGCCAAATATTTGTAAAAAAAAGTACATACGAGTAACTTGTATGTTCATTTTTCTTTCCGATATTGTCCTAAATACTTTAGTATATTGTGATGTGTTACATTAATTTGATTTTAACTCTTCCCTATTTTAATATTGTTTATTGACTGTAGGAGATTTGGTACGTGCGAAATTGAAGAATCTACGTGATACGTTTAGAAAGGAACTTAGGAAACTTTCGCTGCTGCACAGTGGTGGGGAATATGAAGACGATGAAATAGATTGGCCATACTTTAATCAGCTATTATTTTTGAGAGACCAATTTACCGCTCGACCAAGTAATGGTAATCTTTCGTGTGAACGTTCAACAACTCGTGTACTACCACAGTATACTTCCTTTAACAGTAGTCTTACTCGCCTAAATTTTAATTTGCAAATGATCCCCGCGCATCTTACCGCGCAGCGGTCAAGTGACGCGTCAACGCAGCGACCGCAAGCGCAATTGTGAAAACAATATTCTGTCAAATCCGCCACGCTGCAGATTATTTTGCAATAACACGTTGGTTTTATAGGTTATAAAGTGTGTTCATTTATTTATACGTTATTAAGCCACAGTATACTTCATTAAGCTGTGCAATATGTATCAATCAAAAACGCAGTTCAGGTGTTGTGTACAGCAGTGCGTAAGTGTCTACAAGCCATTAAAAGACAATCAAAACGTTTCTTTAAGATTTCGAAAGGCAGGTAAGTTTTTCTTTGCAGTTTGTTCGTAACCGCTTTCTTTAACTGCAGAAATGGGGCCTTCCGTTTTAAATAATCACGTTTATTGATTATAATTAACATATCCCATTTCTACAGTTAGTGACTCATTACATGATTCGAGATAAATAAATTTAGAGTGATTTTTTTATTGTATACAGGGTGAATAAAAAGTAAGGAACCTCGATGTTGGAACCTTTATTATTAGTTTTAGAAAAAAAAGTCTTAGACAAATGGTTTATAACAAATTATTTTCCACAAACTGATGGTTTTAAATATTTTTTTCAAGATCAAACCTTTGCGCTATGACGTCATCGATAGTTTTTTTAAATGGCAACCTATATTTTTTAGGTCGAAATTTTATAGCATTTTTTTTTCTCTTTATGACCATCTAGAAATATTCTAGAAAAATTAAGTTTAATGTTATTTGTACCAGTATTTAACGTACGTACTTTTCATCATCATCATCATCATCAATTGACATGGAGCAGATCCTCATGGATCAATCCTGGATTACGCCAGGCCCACCCCATGCCAACAGGGAACACTGTATGACGTTAACATGCTTGTGACGCTAGCCGCTAGACTTATTACAAAAATTAACACATTACTATTAAAAACAAATATGAACAATGTTTAATATTATTATTATTATTATTTTATTATTTGGATACAATTTTTGAGAATAGGTGGATCGGTAGAAGGGGTAGTATCGAATGGCCAGCCCGATCGCCCGGTTTGTATCCGTTGGATCTTGTGGGGCCATCTTAAAAGTAAAGTTTACACAAACAGGCCCAGAAATTTAGAAGAGTTAGAAATTCGTATTCGGGAAGAAATACGGGCAATACCAGCCGAAGTAATTCGGAATGTATTACAGGGATTTTCACATCGAATTGGACATTGTCAGATAGTTAATGGCGAACAATTTGAAGATCTTCTGTAATAAAGTAATGTTAAACATTGTTTGTATTTGTTTTTAATAGTCATGTGTTTAATTTTTGTGATAAACGTACGTACATTAAATACTGGTACGAATAACATTCAACTAGATTTTTCTAGAAATTTCGCTTATTCAACCGTATATTTTTAGATGGTCACAAAGAGAAAAAAAATGCTATAAAATTTCGACCTAAAAAATATAGGTTGCCATTTAAAAAAAGTATCGATGACGTCATAGCGCAAAGGTATGACCTTGAAAAAAATATTTAAAACGATCAGTTTGTGGAAAATAATTTGTTATAAACCATTTGTCTAAAACTTTTTTTTCTAAAACTAATAATAAAGGCTCCAGCATCGAGGTTCCTTACTTTTTATTCACCCTGTATAGACAAGTGGAGTGGATTTCTAAAATAGGCAAAACGCATTCAAATGCTAGAATCGGCGGTCTACATTTTGAAGATCATTTTTTTAAAAATGAGGTTAAGAACAGGATTTGGAATAATGCAGTGCCAACATTATTTTTAAAAAATAATATGCGTATTGCAGACAGCGCACCAAGTTGTTCAACTGCAGATTCAAACCAGCTGCCAATTTTAGAAAAAGGTATAATAATTAAGGCTGTTTCGCATCATTTTATAAATTCATTATTATTACTTTTCTAGAAGATTCTTCAAAATCTGGAAGTGATATTAAGAGAAAGAGGTCCGACATTGAACCCGAGGAGAATGCAGAACTGCCAAAAACAGGTACATTCAACTTTCATTATACATAATTTTTTGTTAGCTTATACTGTTATTAACGAATATTTTTTAACGATATTAAAAACTGTTACAAGCTCTGTCTCGGAAAAAAAATTAAAATGCTATGTATTATTCTTACAGAGGACTCGTTTTGTCAGACACCGCTGAAGCTTTCGGAAAATACTCCTAGGAAAAAGCGATTGCGAGCCTGTGCTGTAGTTCTAAAAAAAGAATTACAACGGTTGGAAAACGATACTCAAGATTATAGTGATGAAGACTTTGTTACATTTTGTGGCACACATTTCAATGTCGGTACCGTTAATTTTATGAAGTTGCAATTAGAATTGTCAACAAAGAAAAGTAACGGCTACAGATATAGTGAAGAATTCAAGAAATTTGCCCTTACACTATATTTTTTGGGGCCCAACGTATACAGGTTCTTAGCGAAAACGTTTTATCTACCGTCTAAACCAACGCTGTGTCGAATTACCAGTAAATGGAGTATCACTTCTGGATTTAACGACTTCATTTTTTCTGTTATTGGAAGTAAAATAAGTACAATGGATGAAATATCCCGAGATTGTTTGATTTGTGCTGACGAAATCAGCTTAAAAACTCACTTATTTTATGTACTTAAGAGAGACGAGATAATTGTGTTTCATCAGACAGATTGTAATAAATCTTATGTTCCCGCAAATAGTGTGCTGGCGTTGATGGCTAGAGGAATTCATTCCAATTGGAAGCAACCGATATCATATTTTTTGTAGCAAAGTCCTGTCCAGCCGATGACTTAAAAGCAATTGTATTTAAAACAATTAATAGGCTGACGCATATGGGTCTAAACGTTCTTGGTTTTGTCAGCGACCAGGGGTCCAACTTTATAAAATTTTCCAAAAGTGTTGATGTTACTGTGACAAAACCATACTTTCTTGTTGACAGTAAAAAAGTGTTATATTTTTTTGATACGCCGCACTTGTTGAAGTCTACAAGCAACCACCTTTTGGAAAATCATTTTAAAATTAATGAAGGCCTCACTGACAAACAGTTCATTGTTGAATTCTATAAAAAAGATAAACAGCAATCATTCCGACAAGCCCCAAAGCTAACGGACTCGCACATATATCCTAATTCCTTCGAAAAATTAAGTTCATCTGTTGCTGCAGGCTTGAACACGCATATTTCATTAAATGCTCTACCGTCATCGGCTATGGCTACAGCGACTTTTATTTCAAAAATGGATATGCTGTTTGATGTACTCAATTCGTTTTCATTTCAAAGTAATAAAATTTTGAATAAGCCCTTTACCGGAAGTAACCACCAAATGAAGGTACTTGTTGATATGTAACATTTTTTCGAAACACTAGAAGTGTACAATAGCAAGCAAAAAAACATAACAAAAACACTAAAATTTATAAATGGATGGAGAATTACCATTTCTTCGTTTTTGTCTTTGTGGGATGCCCAGAAGAACAAAAGAAAGTACTTGTGTACGCGAAGGTGTAATCAGGACTGCCTTGGAAATTTCTTTGGAACTGTTCGGCAACAAGGAGAAAACTCACTAAATCCGACGCCATTTCAGTTCAGCAGAGCTTTTAAAAAGTTATTCTGTTTAAATTATATCCAACATGCAAAAACCTCAAACTGTATCCAGGATTTTGATGTTGTGTTGGCTGGGTTGAACACTGAAACATTTAAACAGCATAATATTATAGTACCACCGAAACCCATTTCCCGAAACCCGAAACTGCCCCCAGGCAGTGGATGAACGTCCACCTTCTGCAGCTTCCGCTACAGGTAACGTAATTCCACCGACAAATACAGAACGCAATACACCTGCTGACCTGCTGCAACAGAAAGTACCGCTAAGTGTGGAGGTACAAAACGGTCTCAACCTGACATTGCCATGGCTCTCATAGATATTGAAAGAGAAAAATTACAAATGCTTAGTAATGAACAAGAAAAAGTTGATGAAGATGAAAGATTTTTTAACCGTTTACTAGCACGCGTCAGAAAACTGCCACCAAATGACAAAATGCTGCTACGATTAAAAATTCAGGAACTGGTATACCGTTTTGCATATAACTCTGGAGCATAGTCAGCGAATACATCCGCGTTCTCCGAACAACCTATCCAGCCAAACTTCAACAACACTCCAGAGCATACATACCACAACATTCCATCTGTTTCTTCTCAATATAGCAGCTACAGTGAATTTGATTATCCCTCTTAAATATTTTTTTATGAACTGTAAAGCTTATCGTTTTGAAATATTTGAGTTTTGTTTTAATATTTCTATATATTTTTGTATGTAAGCCGTAGAATTTTGAAAATAAATAACATTTCCTTAGATAAATAAATTAAACTATATGTACAGTTGTGGACAGAAAAAAATAGGACAGTGTTTTTTTTCTAGTTTAAAATGGCCCCTGTGTTGTAATTTGATTGCAAGTCAATGTGACAAATATCATAATTATAAAGCCACAATCAAGTAACTAAATTTTATAGAATAAAGTTTACTTGATTTTTCGAGTTGTCCTATTTTTTTCTGTCCACAACTGTACATACCTGAGCGTGATCACCAATCGCTCAGTAGGATCTATTGGATTACTATTAAAGTTGGTCCAATTTTGTGCGGGTTTAAAGTATAATTTATACAGTATATAATCAAATGTTAATATAGACATTCTCATGTTCTCAAAGAATTTAAGTGGTTTTGTCCTTAAATCATGAAAAAGATGATAAGATTTGCCGAACTGAGCTCTTCTTGTGTTAATTTCGTTTACAGTGCGTCTTTTTCGAAATTTTCGGCAAAAGTACATAATTTTTAATGAAGAACTTTCAGACGATAATTGCAAACGTACATTCCTCGATGCCATCTTAATATCGACTAGTGACGCGTCGCTATAAACACACTGCTAACAGCAATGCTTTACTCGACTCTCTTCGTGTCGCTCCACTATAAACAAAGACTTATGAGTGGCCGTACACTAAGTGTACGGCCACACATCGGGCGTACAAGGCAATATAATAACATGTAATTGTCCACACATGCAGCGATCTGAAGAGCGTGTAGCGAGCGGGCTGTAATTGCTATTTAATTAATAAAACGCAATACTAAAATACTATAATTTATTGAGAATAATGGACACTAAAAATGCCGAAGCTCCTTACAATTCAAACTACCTGAAGTGACTGGTTTAACTTTCAACCCGGATGCGAGAAAGGGTGCAACAACCCTGTGTACCGTTACTTGTATTAGACAAGCACCGTCACCACAGGACCCCCTTGCTAGTGGTAACGTTACGAATGTGTTATGACCAATCGGTCCGGAAAATGAACTTGCCGACCTGATCTTGTAACTCGGGGTTGAACCTGGGGAGGCGGAGGCTTGGAGGCTGATGGAGGTGGGTTCGTTGTAGGCGGTGTTGGAACCATAGGAATGGTGTCATCGGCGGCGAGATAGGCGGGTTTCAATCTGTCTACGGAATGTTATTGCTTTGCCTTTGATTTCAATAACAAATGTTTTTTTCTTTCCGTCTGATAACACGGTACGGACCATCATCCGGTGGTTGAAGCGGAGCTCGTACAGCATCGTGACGTAGAAACACGTGGCTGCTGGAATGCAAATCTTTGAATATAAAAGATTTATGCGTGCCATGATGCTGCGTGGGTGTTGCTCTTAATCCGTTGAAATGTTCACGTAACCTGGGAACAAAATCTGAAATGTTATTACTTTTGGTTTCCGTAAACAATTCGCCAGGAACTCGAATATTTTCACCGTAGACCATTTTTGCTGCCGTAGAATTAATGTCCTGTTTTAGCGCTGTTCGTATCCCAAGTAAGACAGCTGGAAGTGCTTCAACCCATCGGTTGTGGTTATAACTTTTGATTGCACCTTTTAACTGCCGATGCAATCGTTCAACCAAACTATTAGATTTTGGGTGAAAAGCTGTTGTTTTAAGGTGTGTAGTACCTAAGAACTTTGCTAATTCACCGAATAAATTGGAGGTGAATTATGTTCCACGATCTGTGGTTACACGTAAAGGAATTCCAAATCTTGCTATCCAGTTTGAAAAGAAAGCTTGCGCTACGTTTTCGGCGCTAATTTCAGGGATAGGTATAGCTTCCGGCCATCTACTGAATCTGTCGATGCACGTCAACATGTAGGTCGATATGCACTTGTTCGAACATAGCTGTTGGCATATTAAAAGTACCTATAGGAGCACTAACATGTTTCGAAATTTTCACACGCTGACACGAAACGCACTGTTTAGTCCAAAGTCGACAGTCTTTACTAATAGAGGGCCAAACGTATTTATTAGTTATTAATTTGGTAGTAGCACGAATTCCGGGATGTGCGAGTTTGTGTAAAGTGTCAAACACTAATTTACGAAACGGTTGGGTAACAAAAGGTCGCAGATTGTTTGTAGAAATGTCACAGTAAACACTAACGTCGTGTTCGGGAAACTGCACTTTCTTTAATTGCAATGCAGACTCTGAATTTAAATATTTTTGAAGTTCAGCGTCTTCCGCTTGCGATTGCTCCAGGGCCTTGAAATCGACTGGAGTGAAATTAGTGACGGTTGTGTTTGCGACTTCTTCTAATCTTGATAATGTATCTGCTGGGATGTTTTTTAAACCTGCTACATGCTGAATATCGGAAGTAAATTGAGATATAAAATCTAAATAGCGGAATTGCCGTGGAGAACATTTATCCGGTTTCTGTTGGAAGGCGTAAATTAGCGGCTTATGGTCGGTGAATAAGGTGAATTTTCGATCTTCTACAAAGTACCGAAATCGCTTTACGGACATGTAAGCTGCTAATAATTCGCGATCATATGTGCTGTATTTTCGTTGCGCGGGATTCAGCTTCTTGGAGAAGAACGCCAGGAGTTACCAGGCGCTATCAACATGCTGCTGTAAAACTCCACCAACAGAGGTGTCGGAGGCGTCTACCATCACGGAAATCGGCGCTGTTGCAGACGGATGTGCTTACATTGCGGCGTTGGAAAGGGCTTCTTTAATTTCTTCGAAAGCCTTTTCTGCGTCAGTGGTCCAATTAATCGAACTACTTTCTTTTACTTTTGGTCCTACCAACAATTTTGTTAAGGGTGCCTGATTTGTTGCGGCATTAGATACAAAACGTCGATAAAAATTGATCAAACCTAAAAAACGGCGTAACTGTTTTACGTTTTCGGGTTTTTTAGCAATTTTTTCAACGAAATACTTTGCTTTGTGGGAGTATTACTATTGAGTGGCTATGTCAGTGTGTCACGGTGTGAAATGTATTGGGAAAATGCAGATGATTCAAACAATAAACTTGTTTGCAATGCTATTTCGAGAAATCGTTTTAGATGCATTATGCAGAACATTCATTGCAATGACAATTCTACGCTAGATAACGAGGATAAATTCTCTAAAATACGCCCGTTAATTGACATCCTAAATAAAAAATTCGTAGATTTGGCGCCACCTGAAGAAATTCATAGCATAGATGAGTCAATGGTACCGTATTTTGGGCGACATGGAACAAAGCAGTTCATTCGGGGAAAACCCATAAGGTGGGGGTATAAACTATGGAAGGGAACTACAAGATTGGGCTACATCCAGTGGTTTGACCCACATCAAGGCTCTTCGACGACGCTACTGGAAGAATACAAATGTTTAGGTTTAGGTTCGAGCGTTGTATTACAATTTGTGGACGTGCTCAATGTTAAAAATCTCATATTACCCTACGACCTATACTACGATAATTTTTTTACCTCGTTACATCTACTTGAAGAGCTAAAATCGAGAGGAATTAAAGGAACTGGAACAATTAAGGAAAATAGGGTAGGGCAAGACTGCCCGATTTTACATTCGAATAATATAAAGAAAAAGGAACGAGGCGTTTTTGATTATGCTTCAACAAAGGATAATGAAGTGATAATCTGCAAATGGTATGACAACAGTGTTGTCACGATCGGATCAAATAACACTCAAGTGTACCCAACAACATCGGTAGAGATTCTCTCAAAAAGAAAAGAAGAGGGTGTATGTCCAGCAACCAAACATTATAAAAAGATATAATGAAAACATGGGGGGTGTGGACCGGGCCGATGAAAACATAAGCTTGTATAGAGTATCAATTAGAGGAAAGAAGTGGTATTTTCCTCTAATAAGCCAATGCATAGACATGGCCGAGCAGAACGCCTGGCAAGTTTACAGAATCAATGGTGGAAAATTGGATCATCTGGGGTTTAGAAGAGCTATTGCTCGAGGTATCTTCGAATCCTTCAAAAAAACTACCAAATCAGGACCGTCTAGAGCATCAGCCAATCTACACGACTGCTCAAGGTTTGATGGAATGGGCCACCTTATCCAGTACAAGGAGAAACAAACTCGATTTATGCCATAAGAAATGTAATTTTGAGTGCCGAAAGTGCTCTGTAGCACTACACCCAAAAGACTGTTTTTTAAACCATCACACTAATTAAGTCGTGTATTGTATCATGTTTAACTTTCTAAATGTTCCGTTTATGTCTTTATTTTGATTTTTTTTTAATGCAAAAATACCTTAATAAATCAATAACAGCAATGGTAGTTCATTTTGCCACTGGCCTTTTAAAAGGACACCTATTATTTAAGAAACTACAAAAGTTAGAAAAAAAATTCTAATAAAATCTCATTTTCTTTTCATTATAACTATAAATTTACACTTGATAAAAAAAATTCTTAAAAAAATAGTTCCGGCAATATCTGGGTTAAACTTATTTGAAATATTGGAGCGTATTCGAGCGTTGTATGTGGAAAAATAAAGACGTGATCACCTACTGCAAAATTTTAATTAGTGAAATTTTCACTCGCAAGCCACTCTGGAACGTTTCACATCCAGAACATCACAATAGAGGTGTTTTGGATAAATTGTGGGCTAAAATTTAAAAACTTATGAACATTCCTGGTAAGTATTTCAGAAATTTATTATACATATTTTAGACATTAAATTTTATTCAACAATAATTGTTTACTTTGTTAAATATTAACTATTAATATTAATCGGGCTGAAGTTACATACGTTTTTCAAGCGTATCTCAGCCGCTATACAGTCCCCGGTCTACGTTTTGCGTTACAATAATATCGCTTTCCCCACGATTTCTTTAACTATACCTAGATTCTTAAAAGAAGATCCACGTAAGAAGCCGAAATGCACTGATTTGCCTGATTCTTCAATAATGGTAATTCGAGATACTGTCTACAATATGTATTCGAACAGTAAGTTCTATAATGAGGGGTAGTTTGTGATTTTGGTTTACTTACTTGTCCCTTTTACAGAAAAACATCTTACCCTCGAATCACTGAACGCCGAACTTCAAGAATACCGTATTTTAATGAGTAAAAGCAGCCTAAATCGCACTCTGCATGATGTTGGTTTTAAATTTAAGAAGGATAACAATCGAAGAGTTTTATGTGAAAAACCGAGTATTCAAATATTGCTACTTAAATGTTTAAAAGGTTATATGAAAAATTTAAATTCCTCATTGCATCGACGAGTGGTTTTCATGGATGAAACTTGGATTTTTTCAAAAGGTAATCCTAGAAGGTCTTGGCAAGATAAAGATACACGAAGCGTACGAAAACCAGAAGGACGCTTTATCGTAGTCCATGCTGGCTCTGATTCAGGTTTCGTTGAAAACGCCTCCTTGTTATTTGCATCAAAATCACTAAAGGAAGATTATCATGGCAAAATGAATGGAGAAATGTTTAAGAAATGGTTAACTGAGCGCTTAATCAACCACTTGGAAGAACCGTCATTAATTATTATGGACAACGCCCCATACCACTCCACTTTGATTGAAAAGATGCCATCTTCGACCTGGACCAAGGCAAATATTGCAGCTTGGTTAACTATAAATAGCATTCACTTTAAAAGTACACCCATATTAGTAATTCAAAATTGGCGCCAAACACTAATATGTTGACAGTTGCAAATTTGACTAGGAATTTTAATCTTAACCCATATGCAGATGACAAAAGAACCTGAAGCAAGGTATATTTAACATAACAAACATCTACAAATGCTAATTAAACAAATACATTAACTAAAAAACTGTTTAAAAATTCGAAACACCTTTAAAACACATAAATTAGCGCACGATAAGATTTTTTCTGTAGAATTACAGGAGTTGTCCTCGGTGGGTGACCTATGGGTGTTGTAGAGGACCCCTAGGCCAACAACCCCTACCGAGCAGTTTTTCAAAAAGTGCCGGAAATTCGCCACCAGCGAGGTTGGAAGTTTACTAAAATACGTATGTAAGGGCACTTGAAGGAACAATTTTCGATGATTTTTTTTTCGAATTACAGGAGTTGTTCTCGGTAGGTGGCTTAGGTATAGGTGTTGTGCCTACAACTCCCACCGGGCGGTTTTTCAAAAAGTGCCGGAAAATACGTATGTAAAGTAGATATTTGGGAAGGCGATTTACTAGGTCCCTACAATATACCGTTTTTACCGGCATTCTTTGATGTCGAAAGTTGAACGGCTGACAGAAACCGAAACACAAAAGTTCGCCAGGTGCTTTTCATTTTATGATGTGCCAATTTAGCAGCAACCCTGATATGCCGCGGGCTTTGGAAGAGAAGAATTAGAGCGGAGGTGGTCAGGCGCATTGACAAAGACAAAATTTAAATTCGATTCTGCAAGTGCAAACGATTGTTATTGTCTTACCACATTTTGTGATTAAATTACTCATAACGAAATTATTGCAGTATTAATTGCCGAATGTGTTACTCAGGTTAGCGAGGTAGATTTTAGACAAAACTATAATGTGGCTCTTGGTATATTGCAAAATTTGGGTTTTAAATGCAACAAACAGTTTATTAACCGCCTTCGACTTAAATGGAAAAATAACAGTGGCGGTATACAAAACCTGGTTGATAAATTATTAAATTCAGTTACGGTCACACCTGAAACAATTAAAGGCATTAAGATTACAAGCGATAAAGATTATTCCATGCCTTCGTCTACAGATGTGGAATTCGTGGAAGATTTTTATTTTGATTTCAAAAAGTCATCGCCTCGTCCAGATGTGGAAAATGAGAGGTGGTATTTTCAGCAAGTCCTTCTCCCACTCCTTCTTCAGAAATTTCAAGGTGTTTCTCCCCCGTTTCATCTCCGGATATCAATCTTTCTCCCATTTATTTGGAAGAAGAACTTTCTCGTCGTTCATCGATACAACAAACAAGCGGTACAACAAATGATCCTGAAAGTTTTTCACTTAGTCTTACCACTCCAAAATGGCACGCTCCTAGAAAATCTTGCCGTATCCACTTCTTTTAATACATTTTACAATTCCAGGTCATTTTTCTTTTATGGGTGATTTACAGTATGATTCTTTTCATGGAGATATTAAGCAAAACTTTATGCAATTAAAAAAAATTTGCGTTCTTTCTTTTCGAGGTTTTAGATTCCGTAGAAATAATTTAAAATTTGTTGATTATGGTCACTGTAAGTACCCAGGATGCAGAAAATTCAAATTTAAATGTCGCATAGAGAATAAAATGCATAAATGTTTGCGTGTTCTGTAGTTCAGATAAGGTTAATCATCGTGACGATCGGGAATATTATCAATTACGTGGACAATAAAGGGATACATTGAAAAGGTTGGTGCATCATCAGAAACCTAGGTCTTTACAATTAGATCTTATAGGAAATTTAAACAGGGAGACTGCATTAATTGACAACTTTCAAAATGTGAGGACGTTGGAAGTTCTCCAGAAAGCAAAATCCAAAGTACTCGATGCTAACTACTTTTATGACTTTAGTGACTTAGTAAAAAAATTTGAAGAAGATAAACGGGATTCCAGCAGCCAGTATATTCAACACGTTGGCCTTCTTTTAAGGGTCTATTTATATTCATCAACCCAATTGTCTCTTATTACAGGTTCCTTGTAATTTCTTTAGTTTTGGAAGTCCTAGTTAAATCCACACGTTTAACTTAGTGGTAGTTTGGTTGCCTATTGACATCTTGAGTGGTAAGGGCATTTGTTGTTAGCAAGTTTTGGTTGTATTTTGGATTGGTGATCCTGAGCTCTTTGGGAATATTCTGAACCCCTCCCTAATTTCGAGGTCTTTCGAAAAGTCGTGTCGTCGATAGTGGTTAACTCCTGATGGCTGGAATGGAATTTATTTAATTCACGTTTATTCGGATAATCCAACATCAAGATGGAGTTTAGGGCTTATATTAAGTAATTTTGGATAGATGTTTTGTGTCCACTTACACGACTTGAGGGCTTCGAGATCTTTTAAAGGTAATTACTGCTCTGTTGTTCCTCATGTACAATTCCCTAACGTACCCCTTTCTATTTTTATAGCCCGGTTTTTGGAGGGTTACTTTTGGATAGCCGCGTTTTGTAATTAGCCACATTTTTGGATGTTTGCTTCTGGAGGCATGTAGTTTGATGCATGTTCGTATTCTATGGTTTGTTAATTATTGGAGTTGGGAAGAAGATTTGCACCTGAAAAAGTGTCTTGAAGATTTAACTTACTGCATTTTCCACGTCCGAAGATACATTTTCGGGAAAGCCTGCTGTAGTAGCCGGATCTGGAAAGAACACCTATCCTTCGGGGTTGGCGTCCTTAGAAGAATCTTCGTAAGGTAGCATTTCTCCACGTTACTTTTATGTTTGCGGGGCCTAAGATTATTTGAGGTTATATGTTGTTAAATTTTACTCGGTGTAAATTAAAATTGCCGAAGACATGTCACTTATTTCTTGTGTTATATTACTTACTGTAGATCTTGATATTCGCAGGGGTGCGGGCTTCACTTGTGCTCCTTGTTTTTGGTGTTCACAAATTGTTGTTAAATAGTATTCACCATCTTGCTCACTTTGTTAAAGTTTGCGGAAGTGCCTCACACTACTTCCACGGGAATTTAACTTGAATATTTATAAGACTTAGAACAACACGTAACTTTTTTTATTTAATCAGTACTTATCGCTTGTGATTTTTAATTATTCAAACAAGTCTAATTACCGTCTATCTTATCGTCAGAGTTACGCAAGGCTAGTGGAGGACTAATTAAAGTCACTCCGATTCATGTCTTTTAACACTTAGGTTGCGCGATTATACGACAAGTTGCCGAACTAGATCTGCTTCGACCTTCTTGCGTACGTTATTAGTATACATATCGTCACCCTTGCGACCTCGGTTATTTATCGGCAATTCACTTGATCCGTATACATTTATATTTACTTTAGCTTTGTGTTATTAATCGATTACATTTTGCGAGCTCTAGACAACGTATTGTTCTGGAGTGTTGGGCTTCACCCGTTCTGTAATAGATTTTTTCCTACCCAATATTTACTGTGATATTTATATGTTATTATATGCATGTTGTTTGTTATACATATATAAATCGATTGTTATTTACTTATACATATACACTGAATATATCTATTTATCTGAACGATCTGAAGGTGTACTTTATTGGGGTACCTAGTGTTTTGAAGTTATTTGCAGGAAAACCGTTATCAGTTACAGTTCTGTTTCGTTTACAAGACACGCTTGCAACTGGTTGGCGCCCTTTCTTTTCCAGTATTCAAAGAACCCCGACCCTTCCCACTAGCTGTCGGTAGCGTATCCGAGGGGCTACCTCGGTAGTTAGGTACAAGTAGCCACCATTTCTGCATTTACCCTTAGGTAGGTAGCACTCTCATATACTCGTATAAGAAAAAATCAAAAATTATTGTATATTTTGATGCGACTGGGTCTCTAGTAAGAGATTTAAGTTTTAATCGACAAGGTAAACGGATTTATTATTATGCCGAGGTTGTTCATCTGAATTCATAAATTCTACCAATTCTGGAGCTAATCACAAATACTCACAGCGGCGATTCTCTTACTTCATTTTTATGCAGCTTTCAGTATTTTGTAGAAAAGCAGAAATATAAATGACCCCCTAGTTTAAAAAGGGTAGTAATCGATTGGAGCTGGGTTCTGATTAATTCAATTATGAAGGCCTGGAATGGTATCCATGTTTTGGGTTACCCAAATAAACTGTACCATTTTCTGAAAGACGATATGGAGGTTTAGTGGTCTAATTTTCGTCCACATTTGTTGTGCTCATTGTATGCACATGATGAAAGAGCGAGAGCAATATTGTATTAGACGCAGTTGGTTGTTTGGTGGCTTGTAAAACGTTTTCAGAACTGGATGAATGCTATCATCATTTCCTAACGATTTTATTAAGTCCCACGTATTGAGACGCTGTGTATACAGCTGTAGAATGTATAGCAGAATCAAAATATGAGAAAATTGAAAATACAAATGAATAGGGATACTCATTTCAATTGAATCTGACTGTGCGCATGCGTTCAAGCAACAACTGATCTTTGTTTTTCGTACCACGGCATCGCACGTGTATGTGTAAGGTGTATTAACAGCGCGAATTAATTGCATATTATAAATCAGTGTTTATAGGAGTGATTTCGTGTTATATTAGAGTACAGTGCTATTACTGGCTCAAAAAACTTTAATTATACTGTTGTTTTGTTTAAACTAGACTAGGTACATTAGAATAGTAAGGTCCAACGTGTAGTGTCGCGAGTCATGGCGTCGTCTTCACAACACATTCAAATAGATTTAAAAGAAGATGAAGTCCCCGGAGCGGCGTTACAGACCTCAAAAAATGTTGCAGCACATAGTAACACACAATTAAAGAGATGATTACAATGCAGAGGGCTACCAGGGGAAACGGCAAACTTAATTGAAAGGTGGGCGAAATTATATTATTTCTGTATAGACAACAATATAACTTATTTTATATTTAGAGTAAAAATGTGCAGAGTGGAAATACCAAAATACTGCCACACATAGACAATGGCCACTGGTACAATTTAGCGAAATTAAAAATAAACACATTGCAAAACAAAAATAGCAAAGTTTCATCAGCAGTTCCATTGTTTCCAATTACAGGGTGGAGATCATTTCCTAGCGTTAGCATTCCGACAGGTTTCAGTTATGGGATAGTCTATCATCACCTAATAGAAAGTGCAGTTATAGTAAATGATCACTGTGACGAAAATTCAGATGAAGAAAATATGTTACCTGAATTTAATACTGCAAAGCCTCTGCAAAAAGGCCGGCTGTTTTTCAAAAGTGGACACGTGAAAGAAATGCAAGACACTGTGACAAATAACGAGTCACATTATTGTTTAAAAAGCAAAGTTTTATCATCGTTTCGAGAAAACGTGACTTAACTACTCAGTTATGATAATACTAGACAAGTCATCGGCAAAAGTATTAGATTCTTCGTGTGGTTGTATTGCTTCTTCTTTAGGTCATATCATGTAACTCAATTCCAGTTTAGTAGTTTGTTCGTCTGATAGACTGTTGAAACTACATTCTGTTCGCCTTTAAAAACAAATAAAATTTCCAGTTTAGTAACTATGACAGTATTATACGTTTTGGTAACTATCAAGAACCTTTAGTAGCTGTTATGTTATTATTGCTTTAAAATTACTGATTTGATAAACAAAACATAGTTGGCCGTAAAATCTGACATTTGAATGCCGTTAAGACTTATAACACTCCATTGTTTCATGGCCAACTGTTTATTTTGTTACAATTAATGTTGACTTAAGTATAATTTGCCGATAGTGCCCTTATTTCAAAAAATTACTATAATAAACTATATACAGGGTGTCCACAGATTCACACTCAATATGTTTTTACAGATATGCCCATTAGCGTTAGCAGGGCAGAATTCTCCGATATCTTTAGCAACGTCACTTACAGATAATATATCTGATATTCCAAAATTCATTTGTAGATTCAAATTCTCCGATATCTTTAGCAACGTCACTTACAGATGTTGCATCTGATACTCCAACGATTTCACAAAATTCGTTTGCAGATACGAGATGCAATTCACCAATATCTTCAACAGGGTCGCTTATAGATGTCTTATCTGAGTCTTCTACATTTTTAGTAGAACAAGAATCATGGAATGTAAAAGGTAAAAACATTTATTTTAAATTATTGTAGTTCATAGTTTTACTTTTAGATGCCTTTTGCCAGACACCTCTGGCTCTGACATCGTCAACTCCTCGAAAATCTTCATTACGCACAAATGTACGAAGATTGCAAAAAAGGAACAACCGAATAACAACACAAAGCCAAAGGGCGGGAAGCAAACCCATATCAAAAGCATATTTTGCAATATAGTGAAGCTAATTTAAATGAGGTTCCCGTTACAGCAACAGTTACAAATAGTTTGCTTTAACATTGTATTTTCGCGGACCCGAGGCCTACAAATTTTTAGCAAAAATATCCCCGCCTGCCATCGATTAGGTAACACAAAAGTGGAGTATAGTACAGGGATTTAATGATTTTTTAATGGGTATCATATTATCTTTGTTATAACACCTCCAAAGATAAAATTATAGGTTTTCATGAACTGTTGGTATAAATAATCCAAAACTTGTCCAAAATGTTATGGTCTAATGGCACGTGGAATAGTTGCTAACTGGAAGCAACCTGTGGCATACTTTTGTTGTAAATGGAAGCTGTAAAGATTGTGTTTGAAAGTATAATTAAATTAAAGCAAGTAGGATTAAACGTTGTGGGAATGGTTTCAGATCAAGGATCTAATTTTTTAAAGTTTTCGAAAACACTTAATGCTTCAAAAGAAAATCCTTATTTTCTTGTTGGCGAGGAAAAAATTTATTATGTATTTGACGAACCATAATTATTAAAGTCGATTTCTTAAAATATCAATTTAAATTTCTGTCGGGTGTAACAGATTCGAAGTATTTTGCAAACATTTTACACAAAAGATAAGAGCAGGTCATTCAAATTAACAGGAAAGCTTACTGATGCTCATTTGAATCCAACAGCATTCAAAAAATGAGAGTTAAGTTAGCTGCTCAACTTTTTAGACACTTAAATTTCATTGGGTGCATTTCCTTTAGCAGCATCTGCTACAGTCGATTTTATTGCTCGGATGGATAAATTATTCGATATTTTAAATTGTTAGAAGCAAAGAATTTAATAGACCTTTTGTGGAAAGTACCACACAAATTAATTTTTTAAATGAAATTCTGACTATGTTTTCAAATATAAAAGTTAATGAAATTTATACATAGTTGACAAATTACTATTGCTTCATTTTTAAATATTTTGAATATTTTTAAAGAAAAGGGATTGTTACAGGTTTATTCTCGACGTATAAATCAAAGACTGCCTACAGAATTTCTTTGGAAAAGTAAGACAAGAGGGAGGAAACTGTAAAAATCCAACGCCCATTCAGTTTATGTCAGCATATAAAAAACTTTTTGCATTAAATTATTTTGAGCATTCGGATGGAGCAGTTGCGTACATAGGATAATGTAGGTATTATGATTAAAAAAGAACTTGAAGAACTTCATTATCAGCACCCATGTAGTGATTTTCCACATAATTATCTCTTGTCATTATTTATTCATGTTAGAATCTTTTATACCTTAAAATTTGTTAATCGAGATATAAAAACTTGTAAAGGAAAAAAGAATTATAAATTAAGCATTTTACAACATTTATAAGTGTCATGTTGCATTGTTATCTAGGTGAAATAAAATGGATGTGAACAAATTAAGTGGTAGTTTTGATCCTAAGTATTTTAAGTCTTATTTTTAGATATTTTGATCTAAATGAAATATTCCTATAAGTTGTTCTTTAAGTTTACATAAAAAGAATGTGAAAAAATTATGCGGTAGTTTTGATTCTAAGTCTACTTATTATTATTTTTAGGTATTTTGATCTAAATGAAATATTCCTATGAGATATTCTTTTACAACATGACTCAGAGTAAGCAGGATCCTTTTTGAAATTTTTATAAGCGCTAGGTAGGTGTTTTTGTTAATAAATATCAATACAGGTAAGACCATTTTCGACGCTAATTTAACACTAGTAATAGTCTTTTTCTATATTATGGAATCTCAAAAAGTTTTCTAATCAGATAATCTGTGCTTCCAGAAAAAGGGTAATTCAAAACCTGCCTAAAATTGCAAGTAAGTAGGCTACAACTACAGGTTCATTTTCAATGTAACCATTTATGTCAAATTCAAAATTCCTTCCTCTAAATTTGTTGATAAAATCCACTCCTGGCGTAGTGCGCAATAGATATTCGGCGACACGAACATCAAAGGTGCCAACACGAAATGAACTGACTATTTTGGATTTAGAATGTGGTACAATTATTGTGGCCGCATGACATTCTAGAACGCGAAAAGGGTTTTTGAAGGTATAAGTCGTACCACCAAATTAAGATTTGTTGTTCTAGTAGACGACCGGTCCAGAAATACCTTACTCCCTGTTATGCAGCAATGCATCGATCCTGGATCATATATTTGCAGTGCTCTTTGCGGTGAATATGAGGGTTGTGGACCTATTTTGAAGGTCATGGAACACAAAATCCCACCGAGAATTTCGACAACTCTCCGTGTGATTAGGACCCTATATGAATGCCAGCTGGAAGGTTTATGGACGAATGTTTGGATACTAATTTCTTAGGAGCCTCTCCCCAGCCTGAAGCACTACCATTTCGGATCCATACCCAAAACATCGAGAGGACTTGGCGTGGCCTGAAGGAAGGTCTGTTTGGCGGTCATGAGGAAGGTTATATAGTGTTCTACATTGAGAAATGGATGTACCGAGAGAACATTTTGAATGCATTAGATGGTAAGTTACCAATGATCGAAAGGTTCTTGTGGAACATTTTCAGAGCGTACCCTGGCGTGGGAATGCTGACGATGTCTAATGACGTAGTTAACTGTCAGTGCCATAAGTGCAATTGAGTGTTCGTGTGACGTGTCACTATAAGAAGACCATGGAAGTAGAGCTACTGTCGATAACCAAATATGGGTCAATGCATCTAAAGAGAGAGGTTGACCTAATACAGAACCTCTCACAGATTACGAAAAAAATTATTAGGCTATACAGTGTGTCCGCATGGTAATGTATAAAATCGATAAAATTGTTAAAAATGAGTTTACGAAAAATCCGTCGGACATGTCGAGCGATTTGTATTAAATTCTATATTTTGACAGGATTTCCTGATTTTTCCCGCCATTTTTCTAATAGCTATGACGTCATCGATATTTTTTTTAAATGGTAACCTCTATTTTTTATTACATCATTCGAAAGAGCGCTTTTTTTACAAATGGTAAGTTAAAATTTATAGTAGGTTGCATTATAAACTTCTTCAGCAAAAATTGTTTATAGTAGAAAAAAATTATTGCTTAGAAAGTAACACGTGTAACATTAAAATAAAATTAAACTAAATCAGGTGCTCAAATTGTGTGATAAATTCTTGCTGCGCGTTGTCGATGACGTCCGGGGTTATAAGACGGATTTCTTGTCGAATTCGTTCTTTCAAGTCCTCCAAGTTTACGGGCTTAGTTTTGTAAACCTTACTTTTCAAGTAACCCCACAGAAAATAGTCGAGAGGAGTTAAATCCGGTGATCTAGCAGGCCACTCTATAGCACCTCTCCTTCCAATCCACCTGTCAGGGAAAATTTGATCCAAATATTCTCGTACATAAAAAATAATTTTTGCTGAAGAAGTTTATAATGCAACCTACTATAAATTTTAACGTACCATTTGTAAAAAAAATGCGCTCTTTCGAATGACGTAATAAAAAATAGGGGTTACTATTTAAAAAAAATATCGATGACGTCATAGCTATTAGAAAAATGGCGGGGAAAATCAGGAAATCCTGTCAAAATATAGAATTTAATACAAATCGCTCGACATGTCCGATGGATTTTTCATAAACTCATTTTTAACAATTTTATCGATTTTATACATTACCATGTGGACACACTGTATATGCCTAAGTGTAGGTGAATTACCATCTGCAAATGATTCCCATCCTTTACTAGAGCCAGATAACTTAAAAATTTCATATTATAGTAACATTTAATAATATTATTTTTCCTTTTGGTGGTGATGCAAATAAAGAACCGGAATAGCTAGGTTGTGTAAGGGAAGGTGGAGCTAGTTGTTACAGGGGCAGGTTGTTACATCATGTTTAAAACTCGCGCCTTGGTTCTTAGACCGAAGTGCTCACCACATTCGATAGATATCGCTGTAAGTTACTTGTTTACCAACTTATGGCATTGTGGTCGAGTGTTTGATGTTGCTATGTTATTATAACGTATTGCATGTACCAAAAGTAAATTTATAAGCTGTTGTATCATCTCTTCTGCTGAATTAACGAAAACAGGTAAGTTTTTGAAATTCATAATTTTAGCGTGAGGGATTGATAAAGATCGGCAGATTCCGTTGAGGTTAAGAATGCTCGTGTCGTAATTATTGTCAGAATCAAGAAGGGGGCAAATTGATACAGTGAACATGGGGCAAGTTTTTATGTGTAACAACATGCCCCACTTATTGGGATTTTGTACTTTTTATAATAATACCTCTTGAATGCGATTTTACAGGGTGATTCATAATATTTTATACGTAAACGGAAAGTAAATGTAACATGTAGGAAACATTCTAATACACACAATGCTTAAGAAAGTAATGATCTTTTTTACTCTGGTACCGTTCAGCAATAAAGAGTTGTGAATTATCCAATAACTTTTTTCTAGGGTTATTCACATAAAAATATGGTTAGAAAGTATAAGAAAAAAACCCAGAAGGGTGAAATCTCCGCTGCTACACATTTGAGAAAGCTGCAAATGAAATTGATCATACCAAATTTCATTGCGTCAAGCAGCAGTAACGTATGGAATAAATTTTATGACACTGCAGAGATACATGAAAAGAAGAAAAGAAAGGCTAGCAGGCAAGTCTTTAGTGGGTTACGCGAAACCACAAGTGTTTTCTGATTTTCAAGAAAATAAGCTGGTGGATTATGTCGTAAAGTGTAGTCAAATTTTCCACGGGTTAACTACTACGGATACTAAAAAAGTAGCTTTTGAGTACGCTCGTGCAAATAATGTGACTATTCCTAAAAACTGGAATAAAAAGAACACTGATAGTAAAGACTGGTTATTGGGATTGAGACGTAACAGTGACTTAATAATTCGTAAAAACCTGAGGCAACAAGTATAGCTAGAGCCAGTAGCTTTAATAAAGTTAAAGTTACACAATTTTTTGAAAACTTAAATAAGCTTTTTGATAAATATCATTTCGAATGTCAAGATATTTGGAATCTAGACGAAACAGGTATGACAACCGTTCAAAGACCTTCTAAGATTTTAGCAGTCAAAGGCACAAAGCAGGTAGGAGCCGTAACATCTGCAGAGAGAGGAACCCTAGTTACTGTACTGTTTGCTGCGAGCGCCAATGGAAATTCTGTTCCGGCACTCTTAGTATTTCCTAGGAAGTACTTTAAGCCGCATTTTGTTTCTAATGGTCCTCCAAGATGCATTGGGACTGCTTTTCCTAGCGGTTGGATTACAGAAGAAGGATTCTTGGTCTTTCTGCAACATTTTTCTAAACATGTGAAGTGTTTTCGAGAGAAACCTGTTTTGTCAATTCTTGACAACCATTCATCGCACTTATCAATAGCTGCAAAGACAACGGGATACATCTATTATCGTTTCCACCACACACTAGCCACAAACTTCAACCATTGGATTTGTCGGTGTTTGGCCCCCTTAAAACATATTTCAACAGCGCTGCAGATTCGTGGATGAAGAACCGCCCAGGTCAGACAATGACAATCTATGATCTTCCAGCAATACTGAAGCAAGCACTTCCACTTGCTATAACACGCAAAAATATAATGGCTGGATTTGCAGCTAGTGGTATATATCCACTTAATGAAGATATTTTTACTGAGCAAGACTTGCAGCCAGCAGAAGTCACAAACCGTCCCATACCTGAAAATATTTTAAATGAAGAACGCCCAAAGTCACCAACACCACCCGCAGCACCTGCAAAGTCTCTCATAACCCTTCTGAAGTTTCACAGAACTCACCATCTGAACAAACACCTTTATATTATTTCCCTGATTCGGAGCCATCTACAAGCAAGACCAGCTGCAGTGAGTTACATGTCACTCCCTTTCCAAAGGCCCCACTAAGAAAAAAATTAACTGCTAGACGGAAAATGAAAAGTGCCATATTAACAGATACGCCGGTTAAACTGCAGATAGAAATGGAAGCCAAGGTTAGACAGGAGAAAAAAAAATAACAAGGTTGAAAAATCGAAAAGGGCCATCCATCCTAAGAAGAAAGCTGTCACTCAACGGAACAAACAGAACATATCTTAACATAAACGAATGAAACAGAAAGCGAAAGTTTTATCTTCAGCATCTGAAGAAGAAGAACACTGTTTATGTTTAATATGTTTGGGTAGCTTCAAAGAATCATTACAGAATGAACAGTTGATACAGTGTATTAAATGTAAAAACTGGGCACATTGTGAATGTATTAAAGGTGATCATGTTTCTTTTCTTTGTATAAATTGCAATTCAGACGAAGAAGACAGTAACTAATAGTGTTTCCATTAGTTTTAGTCTAGGAGCTAGCCCATGTCACGTGTGCAGTTATATGTCCCCTAAGTTTTTGAGCGGGGCTTCATTAAACATATATTGGAACTAAAAAAAACATTGGTCACATGATCCAGATCATGGTCGTTTGGTCGCCGTATTTAAAAATGGCCGCCATGTTGCTTGATTTTTTGTTTGACTATATCTTCGTACACAGTGCTCCGATTTTTAATTTTCAGAGCTCATTTTATTGCTTTTCTAAAGGCAAGCACATCTTGTAGTTTTTTGGTAAATCCAATAGTTATTGAGATACATCAAGTTTTATAATATATCGACTTTGCGAAGTAATTTAGACAATGCTCATTAATTTTATCAAATTATAATATTGTCATGACTAATTGCATACAATTAACCAATAATATAATTCGTATAGCCATTAATTGTCACAGTGGCAACACTGGCAACGCCGCGCGACCCGCCGACCCAGGAAATGCGCGTAAGCGCAATTCGCGAAGCTTCGCGACCACGATGCACGACTTGCACGACGATCAGTTAGTTCAGGTGGAGTTCAGTAACAAAGAGACCGGCGCGGCGTGAGATGGGTGTCGATGACCCGTACTGAAACGTTTGGGTCAAACATTGTAGAGACTGTACTTGCTGGAAAACATTATTCTCGAGCTATTAGAGGTTTTTCAATGCTAGCTGAAGCTCTGCATCGCTTATTACTTGAAGCATTCATGGAAAGTCGCAATGTGCCAGAAAACACAGTCCTAGAAGTTACAGCATTAATAGAGTGCATTAAGGGTAAAGATTTTATAGGAACAAGAACTAAAGTAGAGAGTCTGAAAGAACAAATTCCAAACGTTGTGGAACAAATAGAAAATTTTGCTGAAGAAAGCACAGAAAATGAGACATTTTGGTATTGGTATAACTTTCTGAAAACGCTTTTTCCGGTATTGAGTATCTGACTCGAGCACAGAGAGAAGGAAATTGGGATTTAAATATTTGTGCTTTAATGAGGTCAATACCACTCTTTTTTGCATTCGACAAAACAAACTATTCTCGGTGGGCAAGTGTGTTCCTAGAGGACTGTTTACGTCTTCCATTGGATTTTCCTTCTATTTATTCCGAATTCAAAGCTGGACATTTTGTTGTAAAAAACACTCAGCGAAAGTTCAGTTGTGTGGCTATGGATCAAGCACTGGAACAAAATTATAATAAACCAGCTAAAGGGCAAGGAGGAATCATCGGAGTAACAAGAAGAAAGGAAGCTGTGGTGCTTCATGATCTGATCAAACATGAGAAAGTTCAAATAGCACAAGTTTTGCGTCATTTATGTGGTCTTGTCTATGAAGATGAATACACTTTGCATCACGAGTTTTCAAACAACATTACTACTGCTGATGAGGTAGGTGTTAGAAGAATTGTGACCTTCATGAAAAAACAAGGAAATCCGTTCATGCGTACAGACTCCAACAGTGGATCGGAGCTACATAATATTATTACTAAACAAAAGATAGATCGTGAAATAGCCACTGATCTTTTAAACTGCATACAAATTGGAGAAAAAGCCCATAGTCAGTTCCTGACTGAAAGATTTGAAAATAAGTGTGTCAGTCTAATGCAACCTATTAAAAGATTAAAAAAGAAAACTAAAATAATAAAACCTTTTGAAGTGAATGTGGAGAATGAAACTGCCCATGCTCTGCGTTTAATAGACATCGCACGGTGTCGAGGATATGATATAAATTATCTTTTGTCTTATGAATTAACTTCTACATCTTTGTTTTTTCCGAGAAATGGATTTCTGACAAAACCCGACAAATCGCAGCTGGTTCACGAGCTAGAATAAAAGTTACAAATACCGCCAAATTCCGAAACTCCTCAATCTCCTGGTAAAGCAACAGTTATAGACTTTATGGCATTTGCAAGAAAGGTGCCAGCTAAATCTTTGAAACTGAAGACATATGAAGAGTTTGTAGGAAGAATTTGGAGTGCTATATGCCAAGCTTCTCATAAAAGTGAGCGCATAGATATTGTTTTCTACGTTTACAAGGAAAAAAGTGTGAAAGGGTTTGAGAGATCCAAGCGATCACGGAAACAACCTGTGGAATATGGAGCCCCAAATGACAACACACCCCTTCCTGTCGATACTGATGCTTATTGGGCCTCGGGTAAAAATAAAGAATTATTGCAATCATACTTTGTTGATTGGGTATCCCGGAATAAAGATTCTGTCACTACATCCGTTCCCATTTATCTTGGTGGTGTAATTAAAGATGGTCAGCCAAGATATTTAACTATAAAGAATGGTATAATTGGAGAAGAACATACGTTGGAATCTGATCATGAAGAAGCAGATGACAGAATCTTAACCCATATTTCTCACATGACAGTGACTTCAAAAGTAAGCAACGTGGTTATTTGTTCTACCGATACTGATGTTTTTGTTAGTGCACTCTATCACTACCAGCAAAAGTGGAAAAGGGTAGGACTTGAAGAGCTTTACGTTGCCTTTGGAGTAGGAAAAACATCGCGGTACATTCCCCTTCACTCCTTTGATGGCAGAGTACCACCTACTGTTTTATCAGCTTTACCTGCAATTCATTCTTTAACCGGCTGCGACACTACCAGCAAAGTCAGTACAAAATTGACAGCTTTAAAAGTAGCAGAATCGTGTGACGAAGACCCCTCTTAGAATTTGGCAAGGAGCCACTGAATGAAGACATGGAGAAAAAGGCAGAAAAATTTTTGGTTCGTGTACTTGGCTCGAACTTAAGTACAGTTGTGGACAGAAAAAAATAGGACAACTCGAAAAATCAAGTAAACTTTATTCTATAAAATTTAGTTACTTGATTTTGGCTTTATAATTATGATATTTGTCACATTGACTTGCAATCAAATTACAACACAGGGGCCGTTTTAAACTAGAAAAAAAACACTGTCCTATTTTTTTCTGTCCACAACTGTACAATGGATGAATTGCGTTTCCATCAGTTTCATCATAAAAAATTACGAAACTTTCAAGATTTGGCCCCTACTTCAAGATCAATCCGTCTTCACATAAAACGGAGCTATTTCCAATGTTACAAATAGATTCATGCTCTGGAACCGTGTGAAGAACTTAATCCGTTGGACTATGGTTACATAGAAAAAGATGGCATTTTAATTCCACAAGTGACAGATGATCCAAGGGATCCTGAAGATTTTCCAAAGCCATGTAATTGCCAGACGTGCTTCAGAGAAACGGTGTGTCCCTGTAGAAAATTGGAAATAATGTGTTGTGACTTTTGTAAATGTAGTAGTGTTTTGGGCCAATGCAAGAACCCTTATACATAAGTAGATTAAAATAGTAGTTAGTAAGTAGTAAATTTTCAATATTTAGTTTGATTTGTTGGTACTATGTTAATGATTTGCATGCACCTACTTAGCACCAACTACATGTTTTGCATTTGAAAAAATATACTTTTTGCGCCTACTTAACAAATACATTTTTGCATTTGGATAAATATACTTTTATCTTTTTAAATCAAATTTTTTACTTGCGTTTGAAAATGCGATATGGTTCTATTTTTCAAAATTATGCTATATTTCAAAAACTAGGTCCTTTTACAAAAAAAGTGTAATTACAAAATTTGTTTGCCGTCTAAAAATGAGCAAAACGTTCTTTAAGAAATTGAAATCTGAGCACTGTGTACGGAGATATAGTCAAACAAAAAATCTAGCAATATGGCGGCCATTTTTAGATATGGCGACCAAACGACCATGATCTGAACCATGTGACCAATGATTTCTTAAGCTCCTATATGTGTTTAATAAAGCCCCGCTCAAAAACTTAGGGGACATATAACTGCACACGTGACATGAGCTAGCGCCCGCACTATTTGTATAATGTAACATTCCCCATTGCAGTAACAACTTGCCCCGGTAAGGGGTAAGTTGTTGCAATTTTCCGTTCAACATTTTCTTTTTTCTTGGTTTTATTTGTCAAAGAGTTACTCCATATTTTAATAAAAGTTAAAAATAAATGTTAAGTAACCATTCTGTATTATTATATTTTATATAACTGAAATAGATTTCCTAAAAATAAATAATTTTCGTTTTTGTAACAACTAGCCCCACCTTCCCCTACTAGCAGAGATTTTAGTACATGAAAGAAGTACAGATAATTTCAGAATTAATGGAGGAGAAGAATCGCAGGTTTTAACAATACAAGACGACGCCGTTGGAAGTTGTGTGAGGCAAAAAATGTGTTTTTAAAATTTAATTTTATACTATATTTGACATCTCTAAATTAATATTATTATCTTACAGAATTCTGAACTAAAGTGGAAAGGATGGAGTCCAAAACAATTAAACGAAAAAAGCATACTGCATTATTTAGCATTACTCCTAAAAAGCCCTTGAGCAAGGATACATTAAACAGGAAAATGGATTTATTAACCAATTCCCGCAGTGAGCTTATACAGCTACAAGCTCAAATATAGCCGTACAAAAAACAAAAAGAGCAACAATCAGAAGCTCAAAAACAGACAGGATGAACAACATCAACAGCTTAATTCAAATATAAAATTGCAACGCCCTTTAATAATGGAAATTCAAGAGCGACAAAAACGAGAAGGTAGTTTAAGGGAACAGTAGTTACTTTTATTATAAATTGAAAATAAAAGTTAGAAATATTAAAAAAAAAATACAGTAATATAGTACAGCTCATTTAATTTAATATTAGTTAAAATAATTTAAATATGTAGCTAAGTGTAAGATGTGATTGTACATTTAAGTTTATTTGACAAATGTTGGTACAACACGAACAACAATCAACCCTAATTCGAAACACATCAAATCTCTCGACATTTACGTTACACAAATAAGAGAGAATTTATAAATATTGTGGCTTATACGATTCTTCGCTAATATTACAACATGTGAGTTAACTCTGTTGATTTCATAATTATGTATGGTTCATAACTGAACCACTTCGATTGTTGAAGAAATGTTAACTTAAAATAGGTATCGCTAGTACCTCAACAGAAGCAGAAATTAATGAACAAATTAACAAAATTCTACAGCTACAAAATGAAAATAGCCAAATCTATGAGTTGCGCGAAAAATTATTTTTTTATTTGTATGGTGCTTAATTTTCAAAATGTATAATTTTATACAGGTTTTTCGTTTGCTCCGTTACAGGTAGTCTTTGGATTGATTGAACCGTTCATTAAAGTGACACATAATAACACTTAAATTTCAACAGTTATTGTTGACATTAATGAAATTTCGTTTAAATTTATTGTTTAAAGACTTAGCTTATAGATTTAATATTTCACGTACAACTTGTAGTACAAGTTTTCAAAAACATTGGATATACTGTATGTGAAATTAAAACATTTTATATACTGGCCAGGTCGTGAATGTCTTTATGCTACAATGTCCAGGTGTTTCTAGGAACATTTTGGAAGAAAAGTTACAGTTATTATTGATTGTTTTAAAATTATTACAGAGCGGCCGCAAAATAAACAGGCTTCTTCTCAATATTTTTCACATTACAAACACCACAGTACAGTTAAATACTCGTATTTAACCCTTAAGTGCGCGCGAGGGGGCACTAAATGCTCCGTTCCAGTAAAACAGTAATTAACTTACTTATTGGGCACAAATATGTCCGTCCGCCCATATAACCTACGGCTGGGGTGTTGACACTCTGTACTAGCATTTCTGGTTAGTTTGAATTAGTGTGCTGTGAGATATGGACGTGTACATGCAGCAGGCTGTTCCAAAGGTGCACAACGTGCTCCGGCGCAACCACTTATGTAAGTAACTGTTTTTTCGATTATTATTTTTTTATAAACGATATAGATTTTTACCGCTTTAGTTTTGTTTGTAAAAGTTGTTTTATAGTAATAATAATGATATTAATACTTCTATTATTTTCAAGGTGCCAAGAAATAAAAAAAAAATGACAGCTGCAGAACTTGCTAATTATTTGTAAAATGATGAAGACGACATGTACATTCCTTCTGCAAGAGAGAGTGACACCTATGGTATTGAATCTGAGGACTCGGAAGAAGAAATTATTCATGAGAGTGAACTTGACAATGACTCAGAACATGGGGATCTCCCTTATTATGAGAGATAGAGATTTGGTTAAATGGGATCAAATACTCCTTAGGTAAAGCTGTACCAAACCTCATAAACAAACTTTGAATATTTAACGTAGTTCAGGCGCTGCAGTAAAAAAGCGAATTTTTGTTTTTTTGATTCTTTTTTAATAACTCATTTATTTTAAAAGGAAGTCGAATTTAATTTGCTCTTCCTTAAGGCACTTTTTTAATAAGAATTTAGTGGTGTATTCAGATTTTTGAAAACTGTTATCATAGTTGAGCTACAATGGTCAACTTTAATTTTTCTTATGGGGGTCATAGTTGGCTATGAAACCATCGAAAAGAGAACTTTTTTCCCTTTCCAAAAATGTATAATTTGTTATACCTGATAGCAAAACTAATTGCAAAAAATAAAAAACAACATATAGTTACATTAACAGGTGAGAGCAGTCGTGAAATTTTCCAATAGAAGGCTTTGAAAATATAAAACAATCTAAGAAATAATTGTCATTGCAAGTGTTTGTTTATAGTTGACATTAAGTTTATTTTCTTTGTGATTTACCTGTTCAATGGCAAAATAAATACCTAGTGCAAGAAAATCTAAATTACCATTTAAATCTTAAATTGCGTGCTTATTTATTATTAAATAATATTGTTGTCATGGATAAATTTGTTGTCCTGTTACATTCTGTGACACAAAAATTCGACGAGTAGTCCAGTCAATAAAGGGATTGTAGAATGCATGGAGGGTGTCACAATTTTTGACTTCAGGGCTTTGTTTGGAGTCGTTAGGAGGTAAACATACTAAAAGTCCCCGGTCATAGGTGGTGAGCGGGGTGCAGGGGGGGGGGACTGAGAAGGTCTCTTTTTTTGTTTTTTTGCTTATATCTAGAAGATGGTGCATCTTAGCAAAAAAGTCATTATATACAAAATCAAAGCTGATAAAATTTCCTACCATTTTGCTTTCTATCTCCAACCGTTTATGAGAAATCCGCTATCAAAAATCGTTAAAGGCGCGTTCTCACGATTCGATTTTAGTTGATCAACTTTAGTGGATCAACTAAAATCGAATGAAAATTCTGCCCTGCTAAACTGAAACGTCCTATCTGACAAAATTTTCGATTTTGCGATAAAATCATTTTCTGGCTCGCAAGATGATATTCTACCTGTTTTCCTAGCCAAAATGGTCCTATTTACGTTGTAAAGTACCGATTTAAGGCTGTTTGGTACCTGTTCAATCAAAATAAATCCGCTACGCGGCGCTAGTTGTACTAGGTATTCCCCTCTTTAGTTGACCTACCACCTCCCTTTTACTTTCGTCGCAGGTTTACCACCCCTAATTTGTACGAAAATACATATAAATTCATCTTTTAGGTATTTTATGCTCGTGATAGTATGAATGTGAATTGCCAAAAATTCATTTACATTTTTTTAATATAAGTTAGTATATTTTCGGATGTTATTGCTAATTGCATATTTCTGTTGATGGTCCAAAATTCCCTTTATATAAAATATCTAATCTATTTGAGATTTTGGGTTTTAAAATAAGTCAATGGGTAAATAAATTTTTTCACATTTTATTGAAAGAAAAACTGCGATTCTTGAACATTATGCATTTATTTTGCCTAACATGTACAGAATGATTAGTACTTTTCACAGATTCACTAATTTATTATACTAAATAAATTGCACACAATTTTTAAAAATCTATTATCGTGAATGTTATTAAATAACCTTTAATTTAAAAAGCTACTTCAGAGGCAGTGGCGTAGCAGAAAACTCCCAAGGCCCCCGCCGAGAATATACTACGGACCCATTTATAAAAATAAATAAATAAATAAAACTAACCTGCTGATATCATATTAATATGTAAATACTTTAAATACCTATGTCGCTTTTTAAAGTTCTTGTTTTACAAAAATGGGCCCCCAAAAGGGCAGGTTGCCCCGCCGTGCAGAGTTTGCAAGGATGTGATTTACGCCACTGTTTAGACGTTAAATTAACAAAGTTATGCAGAATTACGATCGGAATTTATTGAATTCTACAAAAAATTATCAATATTAGAAAATGTATTGATAATTACCTATAAATTAAACGGTTATGAAAATAAATAAAATTGAACACACTGGCAGTCCAATTAATAGTTCGTCAATGTCTTTAGGATGTGATACATTTTCTCGATATCCAGATCTTCTAAAGGACTACTAATAATAAAGCTTGTTTGTAACTGATAAGCTTATTGATAAGCAGTTATAGTTATTATTTTGTTACCTTTCAGATTCAGTTTCACTAGGTGCAGGTGAAAAACCTATATGGAAAATCTGCAGTTCTTTCTTCGAATTATCATTTTGTCTGTTAAAAAGGAAAGATTTCTAAAATGCTGAATAAAGGAAATATTTCGAACCAACTTAATTATTATATTATATTACTCAGACCTTTTTCTTGCAAAAATTTCATATTGCACTTCTTAATCTGGTAGACTTTTCTCGCTGCGTTCGACAGCTTACCTCTTTTACCAGTTTTAGACAAAAATACTTGTCCTTAGGCATGATCTAAACATATAAAATACTTATAGGTACAGTTATACAGTAGAAGGGCAAGCATTGTAACTTACTCGTAATGTGACACTTTTAAAAATTACACTGCAGTGTTCTTGTATGTAAAGCTACAAGTACTATCTATGTATACTTGTAAACTGCAGAATCTACAAAATGCATACTAAAAACGTCTATGTAAAATTATTGTAATGTCAATCAATTTTATACTGTCATGTTATCGGTATTACTGATTATTATGATTAATTACTTACGTAGTTAGTTTTTCATGGGCAGTAAGTACAAAAAATAAACAAAGTAACGTTTGGAACGGCTCAGCCACGATATCCAAATAACGTGTTGTATCAATTTATTAAATTGTCACAATTTTAAATTTTTTTGACATTATAAGTTATCGCAGATGCCGAGTATTCCCCTACATCTATTAATAGGCGGGGGTAATTAAAGTGAATAAGAGCTAATGAAGGATGACAAGTGTTAATTGCAAGGTTCTACCATTTCTTAGCTTTCTCTATTACTACAACACCGATTTTCATGGAAAAAGGATTAAGAGCAAGTAGACACCTTGGACAAGAGGATGAATATAATTTTAATTCGATTAGCGCCTTGGCAATGACTTAAAAATAGTAATATTTATAGAGTAAAATTCGCTGCTGTTCTGAATTCTTCTAAAATATTTATTTTACGCGAAATGGTTTTTATAATAATAATTAAAATTATGTCATCCCAAAATAGACTATAAAAGCTATCATTTCCCAAATTAAACTTGCTAATCCGATATGTGGATGTTTCAAAAGCTAGCAAATAAGATCGACTCTAAAAGACGTGATTACGGGTAAACTAACAAATTTTTTATATATTTTTATTAGACATATCTTAATCTGATACTGTGATCTAACAATTTAATAAAAATATTTTGCAAAAAATTACAAAAAATTTTATGTACCAAACAGCCTTAATATACGTGAAGTAGTCCTAACTACATAAAACACCATAATTGCTAAGCATTTTTGTCCTATCTGATATTACGAACATAAAGAGTCCTAACTGTAAAGATTGGACATTTGCTGTTGTAATCTTAGCCATGAATTTATAATATTTCTAAGCAATTTGTCCTATCTGGTAGATTGGACATTTGAGCTTCGTAATTCTCATGTCAATCTTGTTGGTCAGGACCATCATAGGACATTATAGCCTACCTAAAAAACAGCAAACGCACTAACGTACGCGCAAATATAACCTAATAAAGTGACAGTTGGTTTATAAGTTTCACCTGCTACAAATTAACCGTTTTTCTAAATATTATAGAGGTAAGTTATATGTTTGGACTTATATACAGCGTGTCCCAAGATAGATGTTACAATAGGTGTGATGGACAAAACATTTTTGAATTTTATTTTAAGATTGTGGAAATAAGCCCTGCTTGGTTTGAAGAGAATTTTAAGAATATTTTCAGTTTTTGAAAAACAAGTCGGCCTTGACATTGAAGCGAAAACTATTTTCTTTTCAGGTAAAGTACCCTTTTTGTTCATGATACGGCAAAATTTTACTAAGAAAAGTTGTTCATAATAAGAAATTATGGCCCTATGCAAAATTTCAGGAAGATTAGTCAACGATAGTTTTTTCATGGCCTCCTGGCAGTTATGTGGAATAAATAATTTATTGTCGATCAGTGTTATTATTATGTTTCGTAAGTTAAATTTCTTGTAAATGCTATTTGTTTCGTTCAATGTTCTACAAAGAAAATTTTGAATAAATACAATTTATTTTGTTTAATCTAAAATGTGACGGTTTAATCAAAGTAGGTAGATCTTCCTGAAATTTTGCATAGGGCCATAATTTCTTATTATGGACAACTTTTCTTAGTAAAATTTTGCCGTATCATGAACAAAAAGGGTACTTTACCTGAAAAGAAAATAGTTTTCGCTTCAATGTCAAAGCCGACTTGTTTTTCAAAAACTGAAAATATTCTTAAAATTCTCTTCAAACCAAGCAGGGCTTAATTCCACAATCTTAAAATAAAATTCAAAAATTTTTTGTCCATCACACCTATTGTAACATCTATCCTGGGACACACTGTATAAGTAATAGTGTTTTCATTTTTGTATACAGTGTGTCCCAGGATAGATGTAGCAAGAGTCAGGTGCATAATAATATTATAAGACAAATAATTTCTGAATTTTCGCATGCAATTTAGGCATTATTGAGTCCTCCTTGTTTTAAAACTAACGTATACCAAAAATAGGTTGATTCAGTGTTCTATAGGGTGTTTTATTTTAAATAATAAAGGTATTTATATTAGGATCAAATTTTAAAACTTTGATTATAAAACCAGCGGCGTCGATAACTGAAATATTTTTCAATTTTATTCTATTAAGGGGCTACGGACTCAAATTACCAGAACTTAACAAATACGCGCCTGGTTTATGGCATATAATTTTTTTTTATTTTGTAATTTCTTTTAACAGGATGTCAGTTCCAGGTGTAAGCAGTCGAAGCAAGCATCTAGTCTCATTGGCGTTAAATAAAAATCTACGACAAAAGATACTACTATTATCCAAATCAGCTACAAGACGAAAGCGTGAATATCATGAAGCTGAAGACTCTGACTATGATCCAGAAAAGGACAGTGTAGAAACAACTTCTTCCAAAATACCCTCGAATTCTCACATTTCCAAACAATTACTGCCAGAAACAAGTACTGTTGTTGTAACTCACATAACCGCAGATTTTGTTGGTGAATATGAGTCCAACTATGACATAGTCACCAGCTTGGTTGAGGAAATTATTAATTTAGCTGTTGACATCGGTGAAAAAAAAATGAAAAAGCTTTTACCAAGAAAGGACTGCCGAGAAAAAGACGAATTTTTGATACTCCATTAAAAGAGCGAAAAAGACAAAACCTCTTGAACAAAGCATCCAGTCATACAGTTCAAGGTAAATGCAATTCTAGAGGTCTGTCGTTTACAATGTTCCAAATTAATCAATGAACTTCAACAAAATTGCATTAATTCTCAGTACTGGAGTCTTACTCAAGAAAAGCAACGTCTTTTTGTAAATGGATGTGTGAAACATCTAAACATATTAAGAAATACCACTGGAGGAAGAACATCTCGAAGACAGAAAAGTTACAAATACTATTTAAGAAGTCTGATGGCACCGACGTTAATGTCTGCAAGATATTTTTCTTGGCTACACTAGGCTATAATAAAAATAATGATCGTTTTTTAAAAACTGTAAGATGTAATGCCAAAAATGTTATATCTCCTGGGCATGATACGAGAGGACACAAACCAGCTGTCAATTTAATCGCTAAAGATCCAATAGTTTCACATATTAAAAGTTTTAGACCTACGATATCTCATTACCGAAGGGAGCATGCTCCTAAACGTCTCTACTTACCGTCTGATATTAATATCACCTTAATGTTTAACGACTACAAATATTCTGAATCTCCATGCAGTTATGAGCTCTATCGTCGAGAAGTACAAAAGTTGAACATTTCTTTCGCTCAGCTAGGCAATGAAGAATGTTTCAGTTGCTGCGCATTTGAACTTCATAAAAAAACAAGACCATGAGGATGAAAGTATGGTGGCTGACTGCGATGTATGTAAGAAGCACTTTATTCATAAAAAAAAGTACACAAACGCCCGACGAGAGTATGAAAAAGATTCCAAAAAACCTGAAACTAATGATCAACTTATCGTTTCCGCTGACTTAGAAAAAGTCATAATGTTACCTCGAGCCGAAATGTTCAAGGAAATCATTTTTGTCCCTAGAATTATCGTTTTCAACGAAAGTTTCGTGCCCTTGGGTAAGGGAAAATACCATGAGATCGAAAAAAAGATGATTCTGAGCAGACCTTGACTAGTACAACACGATTGGTTACACTGGTTCTAGAATGCCTATGAATTATAATGTGACAGTGACATTTCAAATGTAAGTCAGTTTTGCAATCTTGTTTCCAGAATTATTTAAGTTTATCGTTGTAATACTAGTGAAGGATCACATTTTGAACACCTACTCTAACATGTATTCATCTTAGTTTTCAGTTTGTTCCCTAAATAAATACTATTTTGTGTTTTAATTTATTTGACATTTATTAACCTCTAACTTACTGCCACATTTTGAAATCAGTCTTGCCAATCATGTTGTACTAGTCAAGGCCTGCTCAGAATCATCTTTTTTTCGATCTCATGGTATATTAAACCATTGGCTGTCTTGTGGCATGAAGGAGTGGCTAAACGGAACAAAGAAGAGCTTATTTCAGCTTTTTATACGTTTTAAAAAAAAATAGAGATTATAATAACATAACGATTTGGTTAGATAATTGTTCTATCCAGAACAAAAACTGGGCATTATTTTCATTTTTTGTTTATATAGTTAACTGCAGTGAAGTAAATTTAAACCAACTTGAAATAAAATACTTTGAGCCGGGCCACTCCTTCATGTCGGCCGACCATTTTCACCAGAAAGTTGAACTGGCAATGAAAAGAAATAAAAAGATATTTGATTTCGATAATTTCGTTTCTTGCGTTTCCTCTGCCAACAGTGGAAAAACTGACGTAATAAGCATGAACATAAGACAGTTTTATAATTGGAAAGATCTGAGCTCCAAAGTTAAATTAAGAAAAGCTCAGTTTTACTTTAAAGATCTAGTTTCAGCGGTTTTTACAAGAAATAATTTTCATTTTACATATAAAACTGGGTTTGATGAGGAAAACTTTCGAAGTCTAGATTTTTTAACAAACACAACGACTAAAACTGGCATTAATTTACCACCTGAAAGAACGCAAAACAGGGGGATAGATGAAAAACGTAAAGAAACTTTGATATCTACCTTGAAACCAATTATAAACGAAACACGTTTACAATTTTGGAAAGAGTTAAATGTTTTTTGTGACGCAGTTAACGAAGGTTCGTCCGAGTCAGAATAGTTCTTTTGAAATTATTATTTGCATACTCTTAGATAATAGTTTTTGTTGTTCAGTTACTGACTAGGTTAATAGAATGTATCTTTCATTATAAATATTTTAATAAATAAAGCGATTCTAACAGTATAAGTCCTATCTCATTATGTTTTCCTACATTTTACTAAGAGTAAACGTCCTATCTGACAAAAATCTAACTTAGGATAATTTAATCCTCATATAAATATATCTACCGAAATCTACTTCCTTTTAATAGTCTATCAGTCAAATTTCATCAATTTCTGAAAATATTTAACATGCGCACTTGAAATGAATGCATAATCGCTTATATTTATCTCAAAACTATCATTTATTCAGATAGGACGTTTCACCTTAGCAGGGCAGAATTGCTGTGAGAACATACAGGGTGATTCAAAAGGTATGGTCCAAACTTCAAGGTGTGATTGGTGATGTTAAAATAAGTAAAAAATGCCAATAAACTCATGTCCGATTCACAATTGTTTTCTAATTATAACAACATTTACGATAATTTATTATTAATAAAGAATGTATACAATTATAAGAAAAATTAAAAAGTATCACAGCAAACGTTCAAAATGTCCACTTTGTACTTGTATACAAAGTTGGCAACGCCGACGCAGAGAACCTCGAACATTCCTCTGTTAAGGATGTCTTCGAATATGTTCAACAGCTTCATTTATTCTATTAACTAAATGGTCCCCGTTCTGAATTTACGTTGCATAAACTTTTTCTTTTAATGCACCGCACAAGGAAAAATCTGGTGGAGTAATGTCAGGCGAACGAGCCGGCCATATTACTGGACCGCCTCTTCCAAACCAGCGCTGTAGAAAGCGATTATTTAGCCGAACCCTTACCTGATGTGAATCGTGCAACGGTGCCTCGTCATGCTGATACCACATGGATCTTCGCATATCAAAATGCAGATCTTTTAATAATTCCGGCAAGGCATTATCTAAGAAGTCTAAATACATGGCAGCATTAAACCGATGTGGTAATACATATGGTCCAATAACATGATCGCCTATAATACCGGCCCAAAAGTTAATACTGAAGCGTTCTTGAAAAGCAGTAAAATCCCTGTAACTAGATAACTGTTGGAAATAAGACATGGGTTTATTGGCATTTTTTGCTTATTTTAACATCACCAATCACGCCCTTAAGTTTGGACCATACCTTTTGAATCACCCTGTATGTTTCAACTTTTATCGGTCAACTTAAGTTGATTCTACAAAAGATTGACCCATTCAAACTTTATCGTTCAAGTTATGAGTCATCCATTATTTTTGAGACGAGTTGAAACACGTTTGAAGCGTGTGAACATTTGTCAGTCGACTTGAATCATTCAAATGTGTTGCATTCTGCAGTCTGCTGTTATAATTTTACGAAGTATTATAGAGTTTCATTACAAAATGAGTTTAAAATGGTCAGAATCCACCATGTTAGAATTTATAGAACTATATCACAATCATGACTGTCTTTAGAACCATAGACTGAACAATTATAAAAATAAAGATGCCAGAGAAAATGCATTACGTGTTATGGCGCGGGAAATGGAAATAGACGGCCTTACTATGGCGGATGTTAAAAATAAAATAAAAACTATCAGAACGATGTACAAAAAAGAATTAACAATAGTTTTAAAATCTAAAAAAAGTGGAACGGGGACTGACGATGTTTACAAACCAAAGTTATTTTGGTTTAAGAAAGTCGATGAATTTCTGCGAGGCGTGACAACACAAAGAGAAGGCTCATCAAATTTGGTAAGTTCATTAATAATGAAATATTCTTTTGTTGCTGTTATAAATAAATACAGTGGCATATAAAGCTAATTTTCTTTATTTTGTTAATCATATTCATAAGTAATAATTTACACACTAAATAATATAAATGCCAGAATATTAATCGTCATGTATCATATTTTCTTGCCACGGCACAGCCCCACGACTTAAAAAGAAATCTGCATATTTGTCTCGTTTACTAGCAGCTTCTGTGGTGTAATTGCGACCTCCAATGCTATTTCCTAATGCCTGTATACCATTTGCTCCATGAATTTCTGATCTCCAGGAACCTGGTATAATCGTACCTGCATTAAAATCCTCTACGTCCAAGGAACCTATTGCTGTGTACTTTTCACTGGAAGTAGTTGTTAGCCAGTTATGTAATGCACACGCTGTTTTAACTAATATATCCACCTTGTCAATGGCAAGAGGTATCGGTTTTTCAAATATCCTAAATCTCGAAACCAAAATTCCGAATGCATTTTCGACAATACGGCGTGCCCTAGATAGACGATAATTAAATATTTTCTGCTTTCTAGACAAACACGTAGTTCTTCCGTACGGTTTTAAAATGAATGTTTTAAGTGGAAAAGCGTCATCAGCGCCGAATACTCCGGTTTTTGGGAAATTTAACATATTTGCTTGCAGTGCTGCGTTTAAAGATGAATTTGAAAAAACTGCAGCATCATTTGTACGGCCATTTGTACCCACGTCAATATAACGAAAACAATAATTAGCATCAACTGATGCTAACAAAATAACACTAAAAGTGCCTTTGTAATTAAAATATTCTGATCCACTATGAGGCGCATTACGTATAACAGTATGTTTCCCATCGAGGGCTCCGCAACAATTCGGAAAATTCCATCGGCTATAGAAATTATTTTGAATTTCTTTCCATTCTTCTTCTGTTTGTGGTACCTGCAATAATAAAAATACATTCATAATATTTTTGTTTTAGACTTTATCCATTAATGAAAATGAAGAGGAGCTGCAAACGGAAATTGACGACGAATTACAGTTTTCGTTAACTGAAAGTGAGTCTGTTGAAAATAAGACAGCGATGTAACTAATTCCATCTACAGCCGCGGCCACTACGCCACAAAGTAAATCTTCAAAACAATTTCGAGCTCCACAAAGCCGAAAGCGTAAAGCAGTGTTAAATGATAATATGTCCGCTATACACAATGCAATAGATAAACTGGATAAAGTATCCCAACAAAGTAATAATTTTGATGAAGATGAATTTGATGCATTTGCAAAACTTATTGCTATTCAGTTGAGACAGCTACCACTCCTTAATGCACTTTCATGTCAAGAAATACAATCAGTGATCAGGCAAGAGCGTATAGAAGTTTTGTTAAATAATACACAGGCTCAGACACCGTCACCTTCACTTTCACGAAGTCACAGTGAACTGGAAGTATGGTCCAATTCGGCATCGACATCACCTCAGTTGGTAGGGCAATATAGTTACTCGGAAGCACCAGAAGAAACATCTGGTATTATTGCTCAAGCATTTACTAATATATAAGTAGTGTTTATATTTACACAATTTTTAAAATGTTTTGCCCACTGATGAAGAACAATAATTGTTCGAAACGTATGGAAAAATAAAAAAATTTTCTAGAAGAAATAAGAAAACCAATATTTTATTTCTTTAAATGAGTGACTACAAAAATCTCTAAAAAAATTACTGTTTAGTGTGCTGTACTACAAGCTAAACATACGAGTAAACAACTAAAGCCCGAATTTCTAGGACCCTACAAAGTTATTCACATTCATGCTACCAAAACTGCATCACTACAAATAACAAGACACAAACTTCGAACATACCATTTTAACTTACTGAAAAACCTTATGTTTCAGAACACAATAACTCCACCGGAAACGAAAAGAGCAACGATGAAGCTTCCCACCCTATAATTAACATCTTACCTCTTCTGCTTCACCTGACGCATTCATATCACATAACTCCTATCAACTCCTCCAGTGCTCTTTTATACCAACACCTCAAATATGCAACCAAAATTTTGTGCTTCTCAGCTACTATACTCTCACTCAGTTAAAAAAACAAATTGTTTCGGCACATTCATTTTACTATAAAACGCTTGTACTCTGTTTAAATTTCTATAAGAACAGGCTAGAACTTCGTGGTATGAATCAATTAAAATATGTAGATAATAAATTAAATACTATTAAAGGCGATTACGCTATACTTGCCCATACCCATTCCGGTTCTAGGAAAAAGCGTGGGTTAATAAATGGCATCGGAGACGGACTTAAATGGCTTTATCCACGACTACTTAATAATCTGTCAATTATTCATGTGTTTGGTCACTCATAATGCTATCCATTATACACTGACAGCAGTGTATAATGAGTATTCAAGGTGTCATGGTAACATCATTGTCTATGGTGTATAATGAAGGAAATAGGTTATGTTTCTAATCCTAATTGACAGATTATAGGTTATGTTTCTAATCATAATTGCCAAATTATTGACAAGTCGTCGATAAATTTTAATTAAAAATTCTTCGTATTTGTGTTCGTGAATAAAGTATAGTATACGACTCGCTATAATGGCTATTATTACCTCGGATAATTGCAAAACTCGCTCGCAAGCTCGCTCGTGTTGCAAACATTATCCTCGGTAATAATAGCCTACATTATAGCGTCGTGTATAATATACTATTATGGTGTTCCCGACGCAGACGACGCTCAATACTATACAGACTCAATTAATTCACTGGTAGCTACTCAAAAACAAACGCACACAATTATGCAACAGCAAGTTAGGGTTATTTCCTCGATAATTAATAATTGTAATAACTCCCTCCGTGAATTTAACAGAAATGCGGATACGATGAATAAAAATTTTGAGAAATTCAAAAAATTCGTTGCTATCACGGTTTCCAACGGAGAAATGCTAAGCTTAGAAGTTAACATTGCTGCACACATTCTAACCTTAGTCGAAATAACTGATGAGTTATTACACCTGACCACAAGAAATTGTGTAAATGCCCTCACTTTAATCAGACATGGCATTATTGGTTTAGAAATTTTACAACCACAAGATCTTTTAAAAGAACCAAACTTACCCTGCCTCTAGCACCCACCTTAGAAAATTGCTATACTTACTTCAACTTACTCCAAGTTTCAGCTTTTATAAAAAAAATCTTCTTGTGATAACTTTTGACATTCCATTAACAGAAGTCCTAACTTACGGCCTATATAAGATTCATTCATTGCCAGTACCTCACAGAAATGATCCTCACCTCTACTCCTATGTCGCACCTACAAAACCATACCTTCTAATTTCTATTACAAGAACGGTATTCTAAATGACAATGGCTCTGTAGAGAAATCTCAACTACTAAAAGAACAGATCAGCATGTTTGCGAGGTACAGTTAAGTATTCTCAAAACTCACTAGCAACATTCCAAAAAATTGTAATGTTAAAACCATCTACGCTGATATGGAAAAATGGCATCAGACCACAAAGTACCAATGGCTCTACGTAACAACAAAACCCACAACCCTAAACATCGTCTGTCAAGGTTCAATTAACTACGAAGAAACAATCAACAAAGGTGGATTACTAGACATAGGAAACGGCTGCAAAGCGTATACTGACTTTACAGTTCTCACTAGTCAATCGCAAAAAGGTAACCGAAATACCACGAACAAAATTCCACTGACGGACATCACTGAAGGCGATTGCTGTGTCAAAGCTCGCGAAAACATTACCCTAGAAGCAGTGGAATTAGATCCAATAAAACTTACCAGTTTGAACTTAGATGAGCTGCATTTTGCTGAACAGAAACTGAATCAATGGATGAACCCTTATTACAACAAACTTTTTATTATCAAACACACCAATTGGTTTCCATCAATCTTAGCCTTAACAGGATGCCTTGTACTTTTAATATTCTTTATAATTTTTTCAAATGGATTTGACTTTTTCATATCCTTCGAAGATATTTATGCTGCACCAGGGAACCAAGAGATCCAGACTCAAGATTAAAGGCGATTTGTTTCCGCTGTATCAACATTTATAATCAATCGCATAAAGTAAAAAATACTTCCGACGTAGTTACTCCATTCTTAATAACCCAGATGGAACCACTCAGAATTACGCCAAAACGCTCATCGCAACGTTCCACCAGATCCATGGAACTACCATCTAAAGAGACTTATTTTAAAGTTATCAAAGGCTAAAAGGCGGTTTTGTAATACTATGTACTTAGTTCATAAATTCTTTTCGTATATTAATTATATTCTTACATCTAGATTAAGCATTTAACCAAATTATTATTTCATACGAGTCTTAAGCCTCTAACGAAATTTTGAATTGAATTAATAAAACGTCCAAAATTGTACTCACCCCAGAGGTGTCGCATGGCTATTAGAAGTCATTTTAGATAATAAATCAATAACATTCATGTAAACAAAGCTATTAAGATAAACATACCTTTTTGGGTATAAATACTGGAACGTTGGGGAGCTTAAGACAGTATTGAAACAGGAGTGCATCTCTTAAGATTGTTGCATCATCCAACTACATCATTATAACATCGTAAATTAGGTAAAACCGACACTAATTATTGATATCTAACATAAAAATTGACACATTAAGAGGCCTATATAAGCAGCCCCATTCTTAGTCTCTTCAGTAGTTATAATCCGAACGTCTTAGGGTAGACACCCTTGTCTGTAACATTTTAAGTAATTAAACAATAAATAAGATTAGTACATAATCCTTTTGATTTATTTACGGTTACGGAGTGTTTTGGTTATAATTCAAAGTGCGATAAAAGGATTAAGTGATCTGAACAATCACCGAGTGCCTTCTAGTACGACCACTGACTAGTGATCTAAACAATCAGCATTGTCAAACCAACGACCACTGACTAGTGATCTAAACCAGGGCTTCTACCCCATATGGGGTCGCGTAACTAAATTTGGGAGTCGCAGAAATGTTAACAAGACTAAAAAATTTCTGGACGCGTAACGACCGAAAATTAATTCACAACCAGTTTGGCAATACTGCACGTATATTATGTGTGTGAGTTTATGATAGTAAAATACCGTTTGTGCCAACTCGCCAATAATTGCAACTTGATCTATGCATTCTGTTGTCGCCTCTGCTTGCACAGTTGAGACCATTAATTGCATGTTGCATGTTCTGAATTATAGTGTTTTATCGTAAAAGTGTTCTACTGTTCTTAGTGTTACTCCTTGACAAGTAAGTATACAATTAATTGGCCCTTTCAACTTTTCACCTATATTTAAAAAAATCAGATTCTTGAAAATAGATAGGGGTACGAGTAAAACGAACTTAATTTTTATATATTTTTTTTATTTCATTTTTTTTAATTATGATGTTTATATTTCAGAGGAAAAATATTTTTTTGTTATGGATAAGTGGCTAAATTTAAACAGAAAGGATAAAAATTGTGATGACACTGCACCAGATTCCTCGCTAGCGGGTTGTAGTAGTCGGAAAGTGGGACTTAACTCGACAAGAAAAAGAAAATATGACGATTCGTTTTTGTCATTTGGATTTTCTTATGTTAATCGTAATGAAGTGGAACAACCTATTTGCTTAATTTGTAATGAAGTTTTGGCTGCTGAGAGCATGAAACCATCCAAACTAAAACGACATCTTAGTACCAAGCATGCAACGTACTGCAATAAACCAAAGGAATACTTTGAACGACTTCTAAAATCCTCAAATACAGAAAAACAATGTTTTGAGAAATTTGTTACTGTCAATGAAAAGTATTTACTTGCATCTTACGAAACATCTTATTTAATTGCAAAAAATAAAAAGCCTTACACGATAGGAGAAGATCTGGTGTTACCTGCTGCAATAAAAATGACGGAAATAGTTCATGGAAAAAAATATGGAGATGAAATACGTAAAATTCCTTTATCGAATGATACTGTTTCCAGAAGCATTTCTGAAATTGGTAATGACCAATTACAGCAGCTTATTACTAGGCTTAAGAACAGCCCAAAGTTTGCAATTCAATTGGACGAAACAACTGATATTTCTAACTTGGCACAATTGTTAGTGTATGTAAGATATGCGTATGAAGGAAGTATACATGAAGAATTATTGTTTTGTCGTCCTCTGAGAGCACGCACAAGAGGGGAAGACATTTATCTTAAAGTTGATGAATTTTTCACAAATGAGGGTTTACAATGGAGTAGTTGCGTGGGTGTCTGTACAGAAGGTGCTGGGGCAATGATGGGTGAGAATATTAGATTTATATCAAAAGTTAAAGCTAATGGCAATAAACATACCATTTTTACTCACTGCATGATCCATCGGGAAGCACTCGTAGCCAAAAAAATATCACCAGATTTAAATGCTGTGCTTTGCGATGCTATCAAAATTATTAATTTCATAAAAAGCCGAGCCCTTAACAGTCGTCTATTTTCAAACCTTTGCAAAGATATGAATTCCGATAACCAAACCTTATTGCTACATGCAGAAGTACGTTGGCTTTCAAGAGGACGAAGTTTATACAGATTATTACAGTTGAAAGATGAAGTTGTTATATTTTTAACTGAGCAGAAATCCGATTTTGTTAATTTTTTTCACAATGAGTTATGGCTTTTAAAACTGTATTATTTGTCAGATATTTTTGAAAAATTGAATGATTTAAACATGTCACTTCAAGGAAAGAAGTGTAACATGTTTACATTAAAATATAAAATTGAAAGTTTTATTAAGAAAGTGAACATATGGAAAAACAGAGTGGAAAATGGATCTTTAGAAATGTTTACAGCTATAGATGCTTTTATAATTGAAAATAACCTTTCCAAATATTTAATTCTAAAAGTTATATTTGATCATTTGAAGTGTCTGGAGACACAATTTCAAAAATACTTTCCTTCAAATTTTGATGTTGAAAAAGAAAATTGGGTTCATAAACCATATTCAATTGAAACGAGTAATGTCAGTCATTTACCATTAAACGCTCAAGAAGAATTTGCCGAGTTATCGAGCGACACAGGTTTCAAACTTGAGTTTTCCAAAAAATCGTTAAATGAATTTTGGTTGGGGATTCGGATAGAATTTCCAATACTTTCTGAAATGGCCCTAAACATACTTCTACCATTTTGTACTACGTATTTATGTGAAGCGGCATTTTCAGCATTAACATTTATAAAATCAAAAAATCGGTCAACTCTGCAAAACGTTGAAGAAGCTCTACGTCCTGCAGTATCAAATATTGATCCAAGATTTAAGTCTTTGTGTAAAAGTAAACAAGCACACCCAGCTCATTAATATGAATATTTGGCTTTGTTTTTAATACATGGTAAAATAATATTCCTATGTATGCCAAAGAATTGTTTTCGAATAAATTTTCTTTATGATTTATTACCAACAAATGTTTTAATTCGTATTCCTAGTTTATATGCCTCTATAACCAGGGTCGCGAAAATATTTGCTCGGGTAAAAGGGGTCGCCAAGTGGAAAAGTTTGAGAAGCCCTGATCTAAACAATCAGCAGTTTCAACCAACAGCAACCTGTCTTTGTGAAGGATATTCACGTTAAGTACTCGTTGTAATAGGAGTACGGAGCCTCATGTTTTCAATAAAAGCTGCCCTGGTGGAGGAAACTCAAGAAAACCCAAGTTGGACCAACGGGAATCCAACATAAATTGGTGGAGGAGCTGGGATACGTGGCTGACAAGAAGAACAACTGCTTACACAGTCAGAATCTTCTTGTTCCAGTGCGTAACAACGCTTAACCCGTACAACGACATCCAGGAAACCCCTCTCAACGCCGTCTCAAGCAGCCGGTCACTCCCAAGTGGAGCCCAGTCCCCAGTGGACAACCTTACCCCAACTTCAATTCAACCCCAGAGGAGGAGGTCTACGGATTTTTCTAAAGTAAGTCTGTTCTCGATTTTACCAAAATTCCTAACTTATATCCAGACCACACCCCCTTGTTCACCATGATGAACACTAATAACGACGAACACGTCAAAACAAACCCCTCAGTTAAATCCGAAGGTAGTTCAAACACACTAGCTGACCTAGATGAACACATAGAGGTAGAACCATTAACCCTATCTTTACTATTTAAATTTATTAAACCCTTCGATGGTAACAGAAAGGAACTTACGACATTCATTCAAAATTGTAACAGTGCCTTCAAATTAGCACAACCTGCACAAGGATCTCACTTATTTTTATTCATAGTCTCGCAACTTTCTAGTAATGTAGTTAACGAAATCAATTTACGTGATGTCTATGTTTACTTCCTGTTTATGTTTACTTCATTAATAGGCGATATGCATTTGCACTTACTTCGGCTATCGCTGTGAAACTTCCTCTGCCTTTTTTATTTTCTCGTACATATGTTACTTTTATGGACACATTTTCAGATTCGAGGTAGCTATTCTGGCATTTAATTTTTTCTTCAATTATTTCAGGAGCGAGCCTTTCCGATAACCCAACAATTTTAATTTTTGGCATTCTTTTCTTAGGCACTGTTACTTCATCATCGTCACCTAATTTGTCCTGTGCTTTTTCTTTAATTTTACTTATAGTTTCGTTACTTTTGCATTCGATAACCACACTGCCCTTGCTACGTGTTCTTAATCTAGAAATCTCCAAATCGGTTGGATCAATTGACTTCTTTATTTCTCTTCGTGTCTGAACTCTTCTGTTCCTGGTTCTTGGGTTTTATAATAATAACTGGTTCGTGTTTTTTTAACTTCAGTTTTTCAGCATAAGAATCTATTTTTTTCTATTCAATTGCATATTTAATGTTGGTTTCCAGGTTGTTAACTTTAGATTTCAGATTTTCCAATTTCCCATCTTGAGCTTTTAATCCCTCCGCTATATCCGTCATTGTTACTCTCATTGTATCTAGGGTAGATCTCAAATAATTATTTTTTTTATCCGCACATATGTCACCAAACCATCCCAGATTTTTACTACTAATTATTACATTATAATTTGGTTCAGTAATATTGGTGCATTTCATATGAAAAATTTTATCACATAGTCCAGAACACTGTAGTGATTTGTCATTTCTTTTTAGATCTCCAGCACATTTTCCACAATTTGAAGCCATTATTTAAATTTTATAATACCAGTAAACACGACCGATCGCTACGATCGCGACAGCCCGAAGTATTAAAATCAGGGATCATATAGTCCCATTTGATCATAATATCCTACAGGACAACTCAAAAAACGTTCACCTGCCACCCCGTAGTGAATCAGTTATCCAAATCTTCGTCGAGAACGAAATCCAAGAAGGCTTACTCGAGTCCCAAGAAGTTTCTAAAAATGTTCTATTACCAAATGCAATTATTTCTACAAACAATCATATTGCATATTGCACGATCACGAACACTAACGATCACGAAGTTATAATTAAACAACCTAGCATTAAATTAGAAGAATTCGAAACAAACAGTTTAAAAACGAACCAATCAAAGCAAAACTCTTCAAACCCTAATGTCTAAATTAACACCGATAATAGGTTAAAACTTTTACACGAAAACATCCGTTCGGACCACCTAAACCCTCAGGAAAATAAAAGCATCAGAAAATCTGTGTTTCATTCTCAGACATATTCTTTCTACCTGGAGATAAGTTAAGCTTCACTCCATCGGCCGAACACGCCATTACTACAACTTCGCAAATTCTTGTTAATACAAAAGGCAAATAGATCAAATGATAGAACAAAACATTGTACAAAATTCAGTTTCCCCTTGGAACTCCCTTGTATGGGTAGTCCCTAAAAAACTTGACGCTTCTGGCCAAAGGAAGTGGTGCGTCGTAATCGATTACAGGAAATTAAACGACATCGCCCCAAGCGACGCCTACTCTTTACCCAACATAGAAGACATTTTAGACCAGTTAGACCAAGCCAAATATTTTTCGACACTTGATCTAGCTTCTGGATTTCACCAAATCAAAATGAAACCAGAAGACAAAGAAAAAACAGAATTTTTCACTCCACATGGTCACTATGAATTTGTACGTATGCCATTCGGTTTAAAAAAATGCCCCTTCTACTTTCCAAAGACTAATGAATAACGTTCTGACAGGCATCAGAGGCATAAAATGTTTTGTATACCTCGACGACATTGTAATATTCGGTGATTCGCTAGAACACCATAATTCAAACCTTCGAACTGTTTTCCAAAAGCTCCAAGAGCACGACCTAAAATTACAACCCGATAAATGCGTATTCTTACGCAAAGAAGTAGCATACTTGGGCCACATTGTTACAGAAAACGGTGTGAAACCTAGCCCCGACAAAATCAAGGCCATGCTAGATATTAAAACTCCAAAAAATCCCAAAGACATAAAATCTTTCCTTGGTTTAGTCGGATACTACAGGCGCTTCATTCCCCAATTCTCAAACATAGCTAAACCCTTAACACTCCTCCTAAAGAAGGACCAAAAATTCGAATGGACTGAAAAATGCGTAAAAGCATTTGAATCATTAAGAAAAGCATTAATTACGGAACCGATTTTGCAATATCCTGATTTCTCCAAACCTTTTCTCTTAACAACCGACGCCTCCAATCAGGCGATCGGATCAGTACTTTCTCAAGACGATATAAGCAAGGACCTTCCAATTTCATACTATTCAAGAACTTTAAACACAGCAGAGAAAAATTATTCAACAACCGAGAAGGAACTACTCGCAATTGTCGATTCAGTCAAACATTTCCGGCCCTACCTCTTCGGCCAAAAATTCACTATCGTCAGCGATTACAAACCATTAACTTGGTTGATGAATTGTAAAGATCCGTCCAGCCGTCTTGTTCGATGGCCTTTAAAATTACTAGAATACGACTATGAAATTATCTACAAACCCGGCAAAGCTAATAGTAATGCCGATGCACTTAGTCGACCCATATTACACATCAATGACGACAATGCACTCATTAATCTTACAAACGACATCTTAACATTTAATGATTTCAAATTGTACCACCAACAAAACCTTGATATATCAGAACCTTCTAAAGACAAAACGGTAATGAACAAAATCAAAAACATAGCGATACCCCTCGCTTGCGATGCCTTAGGTTCCAACACACACATGGAATACGTAAAAACTCATTTTCCAAACACCATTTTAACTAATTCTAAACTAGGTGAAATTAGAACCTAACGCCTTCCATGCCAAATGCTATATTTACTATACATTAAAGAATTTACAATCGACTCGGCAACTTACGAGGACCTTTTCAACTCATTAAAAAACATTCGAATTCTGTTAGATTATAATAAAACAGGATCCTTCACTCTAATCGACCCTGTTCCTCAAAACTCTAAGATTAAACCTGAAACATTCAAGAGCTTATTACAATACACTTTTTCTGGTTTTACATACAAACTCTTAGATAATGACAGAACCCAAATCAAAGAACCAGGTGACATTAACAGAATTTTGAAAGAAAATCACGACTGTACACTCGCAGGTCACCAAGGTGTTCAACGCACATATGAAGCAATCAAACGAAATTATTATTGGGACAACATGAAAGAGACGATTATAGACTATATTAAGAAATGTGATGTTTGCCAAAAATCTAAGACAAACTTTAATCCAAACAAAAGTCCCATGATAATAACCACGACTGCTACAAAGTTTTGCGAAAAAATTGCACTAGACATAGTAGGACCATTACCTGAGACCATGAACGGTAACAGATTGATCCTTACCCTACAAGACGACTTAACCCAATTTATCCAAGCTTACGCACTCATAGAACATAACGCAAAGGTTGTCGCCATTCATTTTCTAAAATTCTGTACGCAATTTGGCTTCCCTGAAACAATGCTATCTGACCAAGGTCGCGAATTCACTTCGACCACCTTTAAGGAAATAAACAAATTAATTTCAGTTAAACATAATTTAGCAAGTCCTTACGATCCCGAGACAAACGGAGCCCTTGAACGTACTCACCTCACTCTGAAAGATTATTTTAAGTGTTACGTCTCTAAAGACGGTGACAATTGGGACGAACATATAAACTTCGCCACCTACTGTTACAACACACACATTCACAAATCAACACAAAAGACACCTTTCGAACTAGTCTTCGAACAAACTCCCAAAATTCCAAATTTCTTTAATCGACCACTACAAAAAGCCAACTACTCAGAGCTAGCTAATGAAATAGCTTCTAAATTACAAAAAGTTAGAGAAACCGCAAGGGGACAACAATTGAAAGCAAAGTCAAAATCAAAAGAACACTATGATAAAACTCACCACAACCAATATCAATTCAAAGAAAATGATCTTATCCTACTTTACAATTCAGCTGCCAAAAATACAAGTAAAAGACTGAAACCTGAATTCCTAGGACCCTACAAAATAATTCAAATTCATGATAACAACACTGCTTCAATCCAAATCACACAAAATAAAATTAAAACTTATCATTTTAACCTATTGAAACCTTATATTTCAGACGCCGGTGATAACCAGCAATTAGAAGAAGATGGCTACACTATTCTTCCTAACATTCTTTATACCCTTTACTCTTAGTTTTAAAACCAATCCCATAAATTCCTCTAGTGGGTTACCCGTAAACCGAGTGGTCATCTTGCACACTCTGTTTATCGGAAACCCACACACACGGATAGGTATCTTCACGCCAACTCGCATCATCATCCGGCACAAAAGCTCTCCGTGATCAATTCCCTCGTTCATCGTGCTATCACAGTGTCCCAACCCGACAGTCTTCATATCGAGTTAGCCCATATCCAAGAAAATCTCATCAAGAATGGGTATAACAAAAGCGATGTTAGAAAGGTCGTTCAAAAACAACTACACCCCGCAAACCCTAAAAATCCTCAAAATACCTGTACACCCCAGGCTACAGCTTTCTTACCCTACATTCGCCAAGTTACGGATCGCATAGGTAGGATTCTCAAAAAGCATAACATCAAAACCATCTTCAAACCCCCTCCAAAAGTGTCACAGATACTCCCTTCGGTAAAAGATAAGCCTCAACCCCTGTCATCAAGAGGAATCTATAGCATCCCCTGTTCTTGTGGTTTAGTGTACATTGGAGAAACTGGTCGCTCAGTGCGCACACGTATTTGTGAACACAAACGTTGCTTGAAATCAGGTCTTTTTTCACATTCAGCCGTGGCTGAACATCAGCACGACACTGGTCATAAATAGTTATTTGTACAACTAGTAATGAAAGCAATACTTTTTTTCATGAGTTTGAAGTTTGATGCACGACGGCGAAGCCGGAGTGCATCAATCAAACGAGTGAAAAAAAGATGCTTTCATACGAGTTGTACACAATATTTTTTTGCATTTTGACATCTTAAATCCCTCAAAACAGGATAAAAAGGATTTGAGAATTGACAGTTGTCAAACTGACAATTTACAATATTTTATTTAAAGCATACTTACTTAATGCAAAATGTAAAATTAAGTAGTTAAAAAAGTGTTGCTTTCTTTATGATTTTTTAATAAAAAAAGTCCACTTTTTTTGTCAAAATGCAAAAAATATTGTTTGAAAATCTTCGATCATTGCCAATGCCCCTTATTTTTTCAACAGGAAAATCCGTGAGGCCATCGAAATCATCAAGACCCCTAATAATTTGAATCGTGACACTGGTTATTATCTATCTGATATTTGGAGGTCCGTCATCATTACTGGCTCCGCCCCCTCCACCCCTGACCAATCGTCGTCACAGTCGGATACGCTTGGCCGGGTACGGCCGGTATAAAGTCGCTGCTCCCTCTGATTCTCTTCAGAAGGGTTTCGCCTCTGGCTTGGTTGACAAGTTGAGTTACCGTTACCTTTCTGCCTCTTGCTAAAAGAGTTTCGCCTCTGGCGTGGTTGACACGTTGAGTTACCGTGCTCTTTTTCTCCTGAAGAAGCCCCTTATAAAAGTGGGCGAAACGTTGAGTCTTGTCTCAAAATGACACGGTCCCAATCCGGAAGACGTTTTGTTAACAAGTACGAATACTTTCCTCTGCAATAACTTCTTCTTCTTTAGGTTGCTTCTCCTTATCGGAGGTTAGCAATTAGCTTGATGATTTTTATTTTGGACACTGCCGCTCGAAGTAGTTCAGTGGCTGTACAGTTGCACCATTCTCTTAGATTGCGTAACCATGACGTTCTGCGTCTTCCGATGTTCCGCCTGCCAAGTATCTTTCCTTCTATGATAAGTTGTAACAATTCATATCTTTCTCCTCGCATTACGTGCCCCAAATATTCTAATTTTCTTCTTTTGATGGTTTTAATAACTTCAAGGTCTTTCTTCATTCGATTTAATACCTCGACATTCGTTACTCTATCTGTCCATGGTATCTTTAGAATACGTCTGTTTGTCCACATTTCGAAAGCTTGGAGTTTTTTAATGTCCTGTTGTTTTAGCGTCCATGCCTCTAATCCGTATAGTAAGATGGGATGTATATAGCATTTCAGCATTCTTGTACGGAGCTCTAATTTTAGGTTCCGAACCTATTCATTTTAAAAAAATGCATTTCTAGCCATTTCTATTCTGCTTTTCACTTCTAATGTTTGGTCGTTGCTGTTTGTAATCCAAGTGCCAAGGTATTTGTACTTTGTTGTTTTCTCAATCCGTATATTATCTATATATATAGATCATTGTGTATCTGTGACTTTGTTACGATCATATATTTAGTTTTCTTTAAGTTCATCTTGAGTCCGAATCGTAGGCTAGCGGTTTTGACTCGTTCTACCATTCTTTGTAGGTCTTCTACATTATCGGCTATAATCACCGTGTCGTCCGCGTACCTTATGTTGTTGATTGTCTGTCCGTTTACTATAATTCCTGCTCTTTCATCATCCAGTGCTTCTTGGAATATTGACTCAGAGTATAGATTGAACAGCGTCGGCGACGGTATACAACCCTGCCGTACCCCTCTTTGTATGTATGATTTTTTACTCTACCAAGGCTCAACCACAGAATTTAACCCCGAACAAATTGAGGTTTTTGGCCAAGCTGCTTTCGTAGTTGTAAAATTATCGGAAAGGATTAACGGAAAGAATGTTCAACTTTATTTTGATAATTATTTCTCTAATTATAATGTACTGCAGTATTTACGTCATAAGAATGCAGTATTTACGTCATAAGAATGCAGTATTTACGTCATAAGAATATACAGGGTGTCTGCTAACATGTGTCTCAAAATTTGGAGTCTGGTTCTACCCTTCAAAACAAGTAAGAAACGCTTAATAAACTATATCCGGAAACCAACGCCGCCCTAGATGTAGCACTTTTACTTAAAGAAAATAAATAGTGTAATTAAGTACAATTTATGTGAGCTAAATAAAATAGGCTGTTTTTATTATTAAATAATAAGTCAGTTTACAAAAGATGTTCGAAGTGTTCTCCATTGGCTGCTATGCAAGCATTAGCACGACGCGACGCATCATTGATTGTCAAAGATACCTGCATAGTTTCGTATTGTTTGGCAAGCATTTTGAACTATTTCTCGCAATTCTTGAACATTATTTACAGGAGAGGCATAAACCAATTGTTTTAGATATCCCCATAAAAATAAATCCAAAGGGTTGGCATCAGGAGAGCGGGCACATACTAGATTTAAGTGAATTGTAATAACTGAACTTATCTTTAAAAAAAGTGCTACATCTCGGGCGACGTTGGTTTGCGGACATAGTTTATTAAGCGTTTCTTACATGTTTTGAAGGGTAGAACCAGACTCCAAATTTTGAGACACATGTTAGCAGACACCCTGTATATGCAGCATGCACTGCACGTATTGACAGATTTAAAAAACCACCATTCAAAACAGATTCCGAAATGAAATGAAAAAACTTTATGGGCATAGATGTTTCAGATCATGCTAAAAGAGGGGATAAAAAATTAAAGGAGCATGTACAAGTTCGAAGGCCATCGGTTATAAAGCATTATAATAAAAATATGGGAGGGGTCGATAAATTGGACTTTTTGGTCACTCTATACAGAACATTTATTCGGTCTAAAAAGTGGACATTTCGTATGTTCACTCACGGCATAGACCCGGCCTGTGTGAATGCATGGTTGGAATATCGTACTAAGGCTCTAGATTTGGGCATTCCCAAAACACAAATTTTAGATCTATGGAATTTCCGAGTTTACGTGGCAGAAGCACTAATTTTGGCAAATGAAATTCCAACAAGAAAAAGAGGACGACCTTCAAATGAAGTGCTTCAAGAAATTACTCCACGATCACCGTCAAAGGGGCGACCAGAAGTAAGACCAGTAGCTGAGGTGCGATTGGATTCTGTGAGTCATTTACCAGAAGTTGATGGCAAAAGTATCGCTTCAAGATGCAAATTTCCGCAGTGTAAAGCGCGAACACATTTTGTTTGTAGAAAATGTAATGTTCACTTGTGCATTACTAAAACTAACAATTGTTTCTTGCAATATACAAAGAAATAATATGTAATACTTTCTTAATACAAAACATTTACAAGTTCCCTTAATTACAGCTAACTGCCTTTTATTTAAAAAAATTAAATATTCCTTCGGCATTCCATTGACTCACGATGTACACCATAGTGCACAACAAATTTCTCAAAAACCGAAAGTGCTAATCAAATTTTGAGAACACCGAAAATTTTTAAATAATTTCTAATACCTATACCGGGTGTCAGCGAAACCTGGGGCACCCCCATAATTTTTTTATTTTTAAAGATATCAAAATGAAATTTGGTATATGTAATATACTCTTTCATTTTGATATCTCTAAAAAAATTATGGGGGTGCCCCAGGTTTCGTTAACACCCGGTATACAAAAAATTAGAATTTTATTCCAAAAATTGAAAATTAATGAGTGAAAGGGTTAACTGACTAAAGGTACACGTGCGACGTATCGAGTTACAGCGTTTAAGAATGCAAGGAAAGTCACGTATGCGAAGGGCATTGTACTAAAACTTGACACCTCGAACGTGCTTTAATGTAGTTTTACAATACCCACGCACGTAAGATAAGATACGAAATATTGGAGGAAGGGGATCAATTTTCCGTAGATATACTGCGACCAGAGGTTTTACCCAGCCATCAAGCAAGCAGTACCGTAGAGGGGGGATATTTGGTTTCCCAGGGGCTATTTGGATTTATTGTAGAAATCTTTTGAAATTATTCTTATAAATAGTGCAACTGTGGTAACGAAGATTGGTTTTGGAACTTTTTTCGGTTCGGCTTGTTTATTTTTGACTTTTTTTTGTATAAAAAAGGTATAGGCCTTGTTATTTTTCTTTTAGATAGTCCGCAAATATAAAAGAAGATATACAAATGCCCTACAAGAAAACAATTTAGTCCGTATAAGTCATACACAAATGCTGATTTGAAAAATGCAGTCAGGGCAGTTAAAGAACAAGGCTTAAGCTATAAGGAGGCTTCGTAAAGATATAAAGTACCAGAAACGACGATTGGTAGAAATATTCGGGGTGAAAATACATTATATGAACTGGCCGGTCGACCCACAACCTTTTCAGTCGAAGAAGAAAACGCTTTTATTCAACATGTTTTGGCAATGGCGGAATGGGGTTTTCCACGCGACATGCTTGATCTTAGATTTCTGGCGAAGCGATATCTGGATAAATCTGGTAGACGAATTGATTTCTTTAAAAACAATTTGCCTGGAAGGGATTGGGCACAGAATTTTTTACGAAGGCACAAAGATAAATTGTCAAATCGTCTGTGTTCAAATATATCTCTAAAGCGTCCGGCAGTCAGTGAAGAGGATATTGACAATTTTTTTCAACACTATGAGCCTGCTGTTCAGAACATTAGTCCCGACTGTATCGTTAATTACGACGAGACTAATTTGACGGACGATCCTCGTTCCAAAAAATGTATCTGCCGACGCGGTAGTAAGTATTCAGAACGGATAATAAACAGCACTAAAACATCAATTAGTGTAATGTATGCTGCTGCAGCGGATGGTTCGTTGTTGCCCCCATACGTAGTATACCGTGCAGAACACATGTGGGATACTTGGAGACAAGGAGGACCTCAAAATGCTCGTTAAAATCGATCCAAGAGCGGTTGGTTCGATTCTGCCTGTTTCGAAAATTGGTTCACGACAACTGTTGTCGACTACTTCCGTACAAAGCCAGGAAGAAAACTGCTCATAGGAGATAATTTGTCCTCCCATTTTTCAAGGGCTGTTATTGAAGGATGTGAAAGATTGAACATTACATTTATTTACTTGCCTCCAAATGCAACGCACATTATGCAGCCTTTGGACGTTGCATTCTATGCACCTCTTAAGAGATATTGGAGAAAAATATTAACAATGTGGAAAAAAGGTCAATGTATGAAGTTTACTGTGTTACGATTTTTTTGATTTCCAAATTAATTGTCTCATTTTTCAAGTTTTTGCCAATGTTGTGAACGTGAAGAATTTTTGTTTTATGTTTGTTTAATTTGGATTCTTTATTTTTCTTCAAAATTTCATATTTCTATTAATTCTTTCATTTCTTAAATTACCATAATTTAGATTGTTTTCATTTAGAATGCTTTCTTGAGTGAAATCTTCGCCTACTTTTATGCAACTATATTTGCATAAGTGTCATCCGGGTTGTTTATGTTTTGGACCTGCGCAGTATTTCTCTGTCGGGCGTGGTGGTTACTTTGACCCAGATTTAGCTTTCTTTTGGCGTTAGAAACTCATCCTGAACGAACGTTTTAAATCGAATAAAATTTCATCATTTTTGTACGGTTCATTTGTAATGAACGTAATTTTATAAATTATCCGATGTTCGGATTTGTAGCTGTTATGCTTGTTAACAGTTTGTTTTTGCACTAATTGGTGGTAAGTTAATTTTTATAAATTTTTGCTTAATATTCATTTTTTCTGATTTCATTTGGAATTTTCAGGTCCTAATTACACCTCTTTCAATTTATAAGGTGTTAATTAACATTATTTTCCTTCTGGAAGAGCTTTGTGTATTTTCCTGTTTGGAATAATTTAATTTCCGTTGGAAATTAATCCTTTTGGTAATTTTCGCTTACACGTGGAGGGACGCCATTTTCCTATGCCGTTTAGATGTCATATCGGATGAACCACGCACATTTTTTTTTCCAGTTTAATTCAAGTGTTGCTGAATTCCAGATTTCGTAAAAATTCTTAATCAAGGAAGCTTAAGATAAGTGTTATTACTATTGTTTTGAATTTGATAAATTTTACTTTTTATTCAATTTATATATATTGCACAGGTGTGTGTACACCTGTTCGTTTTTGTAATTCATTGCTTAGATCAAGTGTGTATTTTGTTATGATAATTCAATTCAATCATGAATTAGCTTTTGATTTATCTGTTATAAATTTTAGCTACTTAATATTTTTCTAATTCATGAATGAATTATTAATATTCTTTTATATATACTTTAACATTGTATTTTTAGTACATTTAATTTTTATATGGTAATTTGACAAGTCTTAATCCATGCTCTAATCATCATTTAATGAATTTTTTGTAATTAAATTTTAACCCTGGCCTTTTGCGCCGTACATGAGTCCGACAAAAATAAATTGTTAATGTTTTAAAAGGCTTTTTATTATTTTTTTATAAGTTTTTGTAGCAACTGCGCTGCCAAAAGATGAATTTCCATGTCTCCTTCTAAAACTACAAAATAAATTAGATTCCGAAAATAAAGGCAGTAATAATATTGTGTCAGGTTTTAGAAAAACTGGTTTATTTCCTATTGATTCCAGTAAACCAAAAGAACGTCTGCTCGGAACTGCAGCAAGTATAGAAAATATAAAAGATCATGTTTCCCAAGCAGTCGTAGATATTTTAAATGAAATAACAGAAAAAACAACCCCCCAACAAGCAAATAAAAGACGTAAACGACTTCAAGTTGAACCTGGAAAGAGTGTAACTAGTGCCGATTTTGAAACGCATTCGACAAGCGAAAAATCAAAAAAAGTAAAAAAAAAAAACAAAAAACAAATAAATTGGGAAAGTGATACCGACACGTCCGATGCCGATAAGATATCAATAAGAAGCTCTGACTTAGACAATGAATCATGTGATGAAATTGAAAAAGAAAATGAGAGTGACACTAATAATGATCCAGAGATCATGAACAAAAACGAAAATAAAAGGGGCTGGGTTTTAGTACAATATGCCAAAACGAAAATGAAGAGATGTTATGTCGGTCAGTTAATGGATACCGTTGAGAGGATGTGTAAAGTAAAATTTTTAAAAGCAGTTTTAGGAAAAAAACTACGTTTTATAGAAATTGATGGGGGCGAGGATATCATATCCAGGGACATGATAATAAACGAACTTTCAATCAGTCTGATCTTAGCTTTTAATTAAAATTGAATGCCGTAAAATATACTTTGAACCGCGTGGCTACTTTGAACAAAAAATAAATTTTGTTATATTGACTCATAGTGAAATAACCATTAAGTTTAGCGACATCTAGTTTTCACCACTCAATTCGTCACACATTTAAGCGATGCCCGCTGAATTAATATTGCATATAAGGCCTGTCCACTTCATTTAGCCAAGACGCAATTAGCAAGGACGCAGGCGCCATTTGCGGTGAACTATAAATTTTTTAATGGACAAATGTATAGTTCACCTCAAATGGCGCCTGCGTCCTTGCTAATTGCGTCTTGGCTAAATGAAGTGGACAGACCTTATATGTAATATTAATTCAGCGGGCCTTGCATTTAAGAATGGTATGGCAACACTGGTTTGAAAATAATTTTTGTGAAGTTGGCTAACCTGACATGCAACTTCTAGCCTACAAAACTGACGTTGAAAGAGGTCTGCAAACTTTTGTTGCTGTAGCCGTAAGTATTTGCACCACATGTTTACAAAATGTATTTGCTATAACAATACGGCATCCTAATAAAGCTATGTTAAATAAATTTAAAATATTTCAGCACACTTTTTGTTTATAAATTTTTTATCAGAAGCCCCAGGATACAAATTAACTCTGTTTTTTCTTGAAGAAAATGGTCCGCTCGTACAAAAGAAAAACTGGTGCAAGAAAATATGCCAATTTCACTCCAGAAGTCTTAGAGAAAGCTCTTCATGAAATAAAATACAAAAGAGTCTTTGCGTGAAGCATCTAAAACATATGGAATTTCATTAGGGACGCTAAGTCACAAACTAAGAGGAAAGCATGCCAACAAGATTGGCCATCTCCTTGCCCTCACAGAAGAGGAGGAAATTAATATTGTTAAATACGCTCAGACCCTGGGAGAGTCGGGTTTCCCGTTAGATTTAAGAGACACAAGAAAATTGATCTTTTATTACCTATACCTATCGAAGGCCCGAAAAAAACATTCCCCAGGAGTTGGCGTTGGGATTTTTAAAGAGACACATGAGCCATATAACTTTACGAAATGCCAAAATATAAAGAAAAATAGATCAGCCGTTTCAGCAAAAATGGTGGAGGAATTCTTTGTAAATTTGAAAGAAACTACTCAGGGCGTTGAGCCAACGAACATATTCAACTACGATGAAACAAACCTGTCGGACAATCCAGAAATAAAAAAATGTTTATTTAAACGTGGGGTAAAATATCCTGAAAGAATCGGGGAATTTTCAAAAAGTGCCATCTCAATCATGTTTTTTTTGGAAATGCAATGGGGCAAATGTTACCCGCATACGTACTTTATAAATCTGAGAATTTGTAGGCAACATGGATGGAAGGCAGTCCAGCAAGAACCCGTTATGGTAGAACAAAGAGTGGGTGGTTTGATGCGTTCGCATTTGACGACTGGTTCAACACAATTTTTCTATCGGCTGCGAAAAAGCTGCCAGGATCCAAAGTCCTCATTGGAGATAATTTGTCCAGCCACTTTACGGAGTTAGTTTTATCAGAGTGCGAAAAATACAACATAAATTTTTGCTGTCTGCCAGCGAATTCAACACATCTACTTCAGCCCTTGGATGTATCTTTTTATGGACCATTAAAACGATATTGGCGTCAGATATTAGATGAATGGAAAATGACGGTGCGGCGTAAATCACAAACACTAACCAAAGAGGAATTTCCAAAGTTACTATTTAAGTTATACACCAAATTGTATCCAGAAGGGAAAGAAGTGTCAGCAAATATGCAAGCTGGTTTTAAGGCGTGTGGAATATATCCACTAGACCCACAGCATCCCCTAAAACGTTTACCGGACTATCAGCCTAAGCAAAATCAAGCACCAGTACAGGAACATGTGTCTACGGCCGTAATTGAAGTGTTGAAAGAATTTGCCAACACAGAGACCGAAGAAAAAGAAGATTAATGTCCAACCAGGAAAAAGCATATATGTAGACGACCTCAGAGGAAATCAGAATGATTCAAACACAGTTGAAGAAGACGTAGTTCAAGAAGAAACTGAAAATGAAGAGTTTGAAGTTGAAGAACTAGAACAGGAACCGGAGTCTGATATAGATGAAGCACCCTCAGAATATGTTGGAGATATAAAACTAGATAAATTTTATTTGGTTCAGTTTAAAGTGAAAACTCTAGTTCATCACTATGTAGGAAAAGTTATTTCCATTGATGACTTAGAAAACCAAAATGTTGAAATTGCATTTTTAATAATGTCGTCTAAGGTGAATTATAAGTTTTTCTGGCCACAAGTGCCCGACGAGGGAATTATACCCATCTCCGAATTATTAACAGCTCTGCCACAACCCCAGATAGACAGGAGAGGGGCCTTCTTGTTTGGTGCAAATCATCTTCACCCATATCTAAAAAGTTTGCAATAGATAGTTTAGCTCCATTCGTTGTTTTCTGTGAACCTCCTTTTTTTTAAACCCTGCAATTATTGCCAAATATTAGTTTAGTTTCGTTTATATTATATTTTGTTGGAATACTGCTGTTTTGTTATAATGAGTGCCTTATAATGTTTGTGAATAATAAAATACATACAGAGTTTCTAGTTTTGAGGCGTTCAAAGATATACTATCTGAGAGGTTACATTGAAATTGCATGGTTCCATTATAGGCGTTCAAAGTAACCACCATCGTGGGGTAACTTCCATAAATTAATTTACAAAAAAAATGTTATTGGTCATTTTAAAATCTAATTTTTTGTCAGTAGAAAGCTCTAACTGAAGCCCGTGACATATATTTTTTTTGAAGTTTTTATTCGCTGACTTACTTGAGATATACCGGCAAGTGGGGTAACAGCATTGGTAATTTCGGACATCCGGGCGTAAAATAAAATTATTATTATTTTTGTCATCTGGTGGTTGAGGTCTGAACATGTTTGAATGTGTAAGAATGGTCACTGTACTTCAAACTATACAACAAAGTAAAAATCGATTGTTTTGAACGTGTTATTTTTAATATAAGGTGAGTTAAACATTGTCAAAAAAAATGTCACTTCTTAGATATCATAATTTATAACATGTGTAGCTCTTCAATCTGAATAATACATGTTAAAACAAGCATTTATTTGTATACATTGGGGTATCAATAACATATTGCCTAAAATTGAGGTTAGAATTTCGATTCACCAAAATTTTATAAGGAGCTTTATTATGCGATATACGGGGGAAATTTCAGTTAGGTTATCCGAAAATATCAAGAGCTGCTGTTAATCATGAAATGATCAATCAGTATTTTGATGAGTTAGAAAAATCATTGGAGAATGTCTCATCCAAATCAAGTGTATCAGCTATGATGGCAGCCGGGGGTTCAGGGAAACTGCTACCACCTTACATTGTCTATAAGGTTCAACATTTATACTGCCGTCATAAGAAAAAACACAGTAACTCAAAAAAATTGGAAATTTGAGTTAGTATCATCTTAGTAGTCGTGATACCTTATTATATGCTAATACTAAGCTAAATCACCGTAAATTTGCCCGAAACATTTTAAATAACACTTCACAAAACCCCGTAACTTGAAAAATATCTACTCCTGCTAAGCAAGAACACGGTATCTAATAAATCATAAGTAAAAGCCCAGTAAAGGGAATGAAGTTGCTGTGTTTTTGCTTCGCGCCCAAAACCTACTGTGTTTTTACTTAAAATACTTGCAATATATTATCGTGTGCAGCTGGACTGCAGCAGCTGTTAGTTAATAGCAAGTGCTTAGTGTTGTAACGAACAGGTTGTTTGTTAAGTGTTTTCATGGTGTTAGTTTGCAAATTTAGTTTTAATTAAACATTGGAACATATAAATATTGTTATGAGTGTTATAATAATACAACTCATCATATCATCAGATAGTAAGTATTAATTATGCATGCATACCTAATAATAGCCTATCAACGAAATTGTTATCATTTCGATTTAATTTTCAGAGGTGATTTTTACATTCTGCATAATTAATAATTAAACTGTTTCAATATTATTTTTTTCTCAACTACTTAGGTTCACGGAATAACTATATTGTAGAGGTTACCGTCGCCAAAAAATGACTAGTCGGGGCAAAATGTTGATTTATGTAAAATTAAAAAGTCAGTTAACACAGAAATATTATAACAAACAAAAACATCCTGTCTTGCCACCATGTGATTTTGAAAAATGCAGGCAAAAATGTACATCCAAAATTAGTGAATTACGAAGAAATAGCATCAATGCCCAATTCTGGAATTTAAGTTGGGAACAACGACGATCTTATATTTTAAACCATTCAAGTGCAGTTCCCATTAAAAAGCCTTCAGTTCTGTCAAAACGTAAGCAAACATATAAATTATCGCTTTCTGACGAAAACAGACAGCGCCATGGCGTGTGTAAACCTTTTTTTTAAACCACATTGGGATTTAAAAAAGCTAATGATTGGTCTGTAAATTCGGTTCTTAGCAAATCTGACACCGAAAAAATTCAACCATCGGCAGATGGACGTGGAAAACGGTCATCTGTAAATAAAATAAACAGAAACGAGATAGATGAGCATGTAGAGTCGCATAATCCTTACATATCACATTATAGACGAGAACACACTCCCAATCTCAGATATCTCCCTAGCGATATAACTGTTGTCAGCATGCACAGAGATTTTTTGGAAAAATACCCAAACACACCATGTTCCTATGATCTGTACCGAAAACCTGTAAAAGAAAAAAAAATAAGTTTTACAAAATTGGGGCACCAGGAGTGTGAGCTGTGCGAAGAATTCCAGTTGCACAATAAAGACCACACCAAAGATAGTTTGGAAGAAAGCTGTAAGACTTGTAAATCGTTGTCCAAACATATCGAACGTGCCAAAAAGGCTCGAGAAGCCTATAGAAGCTGGTCAGTAAAACAAATTAGCCATGAAACTACTGTTTGTATCTCCGCCGACCTGCAGAAGGTGATTATGCTACCATGAATAGATTCCTTTAAACGGGTTCTTTTTACTAAAACGATTGTGGTGTACAATGAGAGTTTTGTACCTTTAGGTAAAAAAAGTAAAGCAGCACCTTTGGCAGTTCTGTGGCATGAGGCTATATCTGGCAGGAGCAAGGAAGATATTATCAGTACGTTCTATTCGTTTTTGCTAAAAAACAGAGCTAAGAAGGAAACAATATGGCTTGATAATTTATTGTTCCAGTCAGAATGAAAATTTGAAGCTATTTACAATTCTAATATACAGTGAGCACGTAAAAGTTGGAATAAATTCTATAAAATCTTTATTGGGCAAGTAAGAAAATAATGCTCGGACACGTCGATTTTCTTTTTTAGATGCGCATTTTTTAGTATACATACATTTTTTATTACGTCATCCCTCTTCGAGTTATGACGTCATCATCAGTTTTTTTAAATGGCAATACCCTCTTTTGATAGTACCATTTAAAAGAGCGCATTTTTCTGCGTATATACGCCCAATTTTATGGTATGTTACATAACAATATTTTCGAGAAATTAGTACCACAATTGTTGCACCATTTTTTATTGACGGCGCATTAAATGCTGAAAAACATTTGAATTTTTTACAAAAACAGATAATTCCCGCGTTTGTAGCACTATATTCAAATAATCAAAATCCCCAAATGCCGGACGAATCAATATGGTACCAACAAGGTGGCGCGTCACCACATCATTCACAGATTGTGCGTGATTATCTGAATCGCCAATAGATGGATATTGTCAAGAGGTGAATGATATACAATTTCAACGTTTAATTTAATGGGTTTTAGTTGTATTTATTATTTCTTCTATTGTTATTTCATTACATTGTTATGAATTCTAAAACGATTTTTTTCGAAAATATTGTTATGTAACGTACCACAAAATTTGGTGTCTATACCCAGAAAAATGTGCTCTTTTAAATGGTATTATCAAAAGAGGGTGTTGCTATTTAAAAAAACTGATGATGACGTCATAACTCGAAGAGGGATGACGTAATAAAAAATATACGTATACTAAAAAATGCGCATCTAAAAAAGAAAATCGACGTGTCCGAGCATTATTTTCTTACTTGCCCAATAAAGATTTTATCGAATTTATTCCAACCTTTACGTGCTCACTGTATATAATTAATTCCAATGAAATTGAGGCGCAGAGCAGTGATTTGCATTATTTTGAGCGCGGTCATACCTTTATGAGTTCGGATCACTTCCACCACCAGAGCGAACTATCTTTGAAACACCAAAGAAAAACTTATGATTTTCCCGATTTTGTGCCAGCAGTAAAATCTGCTAATAAGGCAAAAGTTGAAGTTCACGACATGCAGTTCGGCGATTTTTATGACTGGAAGGACTGCACTTCGCTATTATAAAGTAAATAAATTAAAGCCGCGGCCATATTTATCTGAAATGGTCAATGTAAAAGCAGAAAGAAGTAAACAGACTCTGAAGGTAAAAATTTAGTTTTATTTTGTTGCTTTAAAAATTTATATTTATCCTGTTTTAGTACCGGAATGAGTTCTCCGACCAACTAATAGAATTGGATTTTTTAAATAAAAAATCTATTAAATCGAGCAAAAGAAGAGTGTTGTGGAATAAAAGAGGGGAAAAAACAAGACATTTTGCAAAAATTGGGAGGTGTAAGGCCTGTATGACACAATACTAAATTTAGTATAAAATTTTGTACAAAATATTTTCAAAAATATTTAGTACCGTTGCAAACACGTAGATTCGTTAATTTGATATAAAATTTTGTACAAAATATTTTCTGCAAAAATTGTTTAGAATTTGTTCTAAAAACTGGGTAATTTCTGTACTAAATCAGCGCACTAAAACTGCGCCGTGGTACCGCGTAAACAAATTGTGAATATTGATTTTGTGAGGTGATATTTACTTTTGCAAAGGCGTGGTGTTAATTTCGTGTTTCATTAGTTCTTTTTTGTCTTAATTTCGTGTTTCATTAGTTCTTTTTTGTTTTAATTTCGTGTTTCATTAGTTCTTTGTTGCTTTAATTTCGTGTTTCATTAGTTCTTTTTTGTTTTAATTTCATGTTTCATTAGTTCTTTTTTGTTCTAATTTCATGTTTCATTAGTTGTTTTTTGTTTTAATTTCGTGTGTTTTATGAGTTGTTTTTTTGTTATCAAGTGTTTTGTTATTTTGTTGTTCGTTTTGTTGCTTGTTTATCGTTATGTCGTGGTCACATTGATCGAATGTTACCAACAATGGCCCTGCCTTTATATAACGAAAAGCGCCGATTACAAAAACAAGCATGCGTGATCTTCAGCCATCCAGGCAATTGAAAAGTCGTTGAAACCTATTCGCCCGAATACAAACGTGCAAGAGATTAAAACAAAAATACAAGGTTTACGCACTAATTTCTTCACTGAAGTTGAAGCATCGAGACATAGTGGGGCAGGTGAAGATGCTGTAAGTAAACAGTTACATATATAAATATAATTTCTGCTCAGAGTTGAAAGTGGAATCATAGGTTAACACTAATGTATTTGTTGTAGGTGTACCATCCCTCCTTATGGTACTACAATAAGCTGTTTTTTTTTTTGTTGGACCATAATGTTGTACGTAAAGGAACCGACACTCTGGAAGAAATTATTGAAACAGATGCCGGCGTTACGGAAAATGGTGAAAATTCACAACTAAGACAATCTACCGATACTATGGAATATTATGTAATATTTGCATTTTTGTTTAAAAAATATTATGAATATTAATACCAATCATGTTTCTAGGACCAGGAATCTAATATTCACTATACGGTCACAGACTTCTATAAGGACGAAGTTGCTGAAGATGGTAATGACATCGTCACTACCAATACACCATGTTCCAGCAAACGGGTATCAAGGTCAGCATCAGAAAGTGGCTCAATTGTTTCCAGGAAACGTAAACGCAAAACAACTGATAGTGCCGATCAAATTTTACAACAAGCAAGTGGCACCTTAAACTTGCTTTCCGAAGCATTGAGACGTACTCCACAAATAAAGAACAATGAAGACATATTTGGGAAGTTTGTCGCTTCTAGATTAAAGTGCATTAAAAAGGCCACTGTCAAGACCGCAGTAGAAGCGGAAATTGTTAATTTATTATATAACGCTCTACAAAATGACAATTAAAAATACTTCATTAATTTATGCATTTGTTTATTTATATGTTACATAAATATCAGAAGTCTTTATTTCTGCAAGACACAATCATCTTACATTTACAAAAAGTATTTACAACTACTTACTAAACTAAACTAATCCTTTATTACTACTACGACTACTGTTAAACAACTACTACTACTACTTCTAAACATTTCTGTGGTTACAGATTATGTTTCCGTAAAGCATCTTCTTGCCAAGAAACAGATCCATTGCTATTAAAGAATGTTTTAAATTCATTCCGAATGTCCCTAGCAGCTTGAGCAGACTTATTACCTCCTTGCTGCCCTATTCCCATCAATGAATTTTGAGACGTATCTTCTGAAATAGTTTCCAAGTACTTTTTACCATTTGTAGTTGCTAGGTAGTTATGTAGTACTACACAAGTCAGTACAATTAATTCTACTTTTTCAGCTGAAAGATTTATAGGATTCAGTAAAACCCTAAACCGATTAGCTAGAATTCCAAATGTACTTTCTATCATACGCCTTGCTCTACTCAGTCGATATTTAAAAATTTTGCAGTCGTGGGTTATACCACGAAGTGCATAAGGCTTCAGAAGTCGTGTAGATAGTGGAAAGGCATCATCAGCTATGAATACAAAAGGCACTTTCATTGTTCTGCCAGGCAAATGTTTGTCACATAGAAAATTTAAGGGGTTGTTAGGATTTTGCATAGCTTGTGCTAACTTAGTTTGATGGACTACACCACCATCACTAATTCGCCCATTTATTCCCACATTAACATAAGTGAATTTGTAATTTGCATCACACATTCCAAGGAGAACGATACTATGGTATCCTTTATAGTTGAAATAATAAGAGCCCTCAGATGCAGGTGCTCTAAATTGAATATGTCGTCCATCTAGTGCGCCCAAACAATTAAGGAACTGCCGTAAGGTATAAGTCTTCAGCTATTTTACACCAAGCCTCTGTTCTCTTTGGGGTCTATAATTGATATTTCTGTATTATTTAAAGATACATTATTGTTAAATTATGAATATGCCTTACCTGCAGATAATTATTCTTTAAGTTTTTATACACTGCATCACATACTTCAGGAATGAATCGAGAAATTGTACTTTCATGAATTCTTGCTGAAAACATCAAAGAGAAAAAAAATGCTATAAAATTTCGACCTAAAAAATATAGGTTGCCATTTAAAAAAAGTATCGATTACGTCATAGCGCAAAGGTATGACCTTGAAAAAAATATTTAAACCCATCAGTTTGTGGAAAATAATTTGTTATAAACCATTTGTCTAAAACTTTTTTTTCTAAAACTAATAATAAAGGCCCAGCATCGAGGTTCCTTACTTTTTATTCACCCTGTATATACATATTATAGAGAAGAGATAACAGAGAATATAAATTATTTTTTTGAGATTTTTTCATCCTCACAATTTTATCGTATCCTACAAAAACTTCGAAATTCGTCCGAAGTTACCCCACAAACGGTACAGTGTGCCCCAAATTAAATTCTCACCATTGGTATCTTTGTAACTATAAACGATACAGAGTCAGTTAAATGGGGAAAGTTTTAGCAAATTTTCCGCTGATTTCAAATCCGTTTAGAAATCTAAGCCAACTATGATCGTTTTCGAGATATTTAAAAAAATCCTAAATTATGAGTTTTTAATTTTTGCGTTTAACTCAGTTCCGGTTGATGTTACGGTTTTAAGACTTGGACATTGTAAAGGCAACTTTTTAAGAGGAATTCAGTGTTGATGGTTTTCTGCTGTGGCTTTCAATGTGGGTTGGACGAGTATGAATTTTGAATTTTCTTATGGCCGCCATATTGGATGTTGGCATATTAGAACTCAATACTTTTTTCTCTTTACAATGATGTATCACAATCTATCATTTGTTGGTGTATTTTGCGGATAAAACGCATTTTTCAACTTTTGGCGTAGTGGGCTATCGAATTAAAACGACAATTTGATTTGACATTTAGAAACAACTGCCTCTTGTCATGTTTGTATGACAAAAAGCTGTGACTAACAATTTAACTTGATATTTTTGTTTACAACTAGAAAATGCGCTACACACATTTGGAAAAATTTGACATGTACAATTGTTACATACGAATAATCGAAATTGTGCAAGTGCTATTGTAGAATATGAGTAGGGGAGGACCGTGTAATTTGGACCAGTGTGTAAAATGGTCCAATAAACTAATTCAGAATATGTAGCGACATCTTACTAAAGTGTTATGAAACATCCTTATTTAAGCAAGGCCCGCTGAATTAATATTGCATATAAGGCCTTACCGCTTCATTTATACATGTCCCTTAAAAAATTTATAGTTCACCGCAAATGGCGCCTCCGTCCTTGCTAATTGCGTCTTGGCTAAATAAAGTGGTAATGCCTTATATGCAATATTAATTCAGCGGGCCTTGATCTAAGCAAGGCCCGATTTATGTGCGAAACGTGCAAGGGATGGGCACACGAAGCTTGTGCCCATATAACAAATGTCATTTATTATTATTGCGACAGCTGTAGAAGTTAGGTGTCTATTTTATAAGTGTTATAATATATCATAATGTAATCTATATCTATTTCTGTTTGTATATTTTAAGATTACTCATGAAATATTAAAATATTCGATATAAGTACCGTTTCTCATCTCATTAACCCTATTTTAGATTAAACAGCATTAAAACTAAATTACACAACGCAAAAAACGAAATTTAATTACACACCTGAAAACCAAATTACACGAAAAAATTAAATTTTTAATTATTTTTTTTAATCAATCCGTACTCAGTTGCTTTATTTTGGGGTTCAATATTGATTCTTTTTAGTAAGTAGCATACATGCAAAAAATATGGATCTTCTGATTAGCTCTAGTTGCAAATTATCGTGATTTCTTCTTAGGGGGTCCAAATTACACGGACTTCCCCTATTTGTATCCGGAAAGACCGCAGCCGCACAGGACTACTTTTTTGAAATTAGTAAGAAATCTTCAAGAATTTGGAAGTTTTGCGGTACAAAGGCCTAAATATGGAAATCGAATTCATCCTGAACGTGAATAATTTGGTTGCAGAGAATCCGACGATATCAACAAGACAAATTTCCGCTGAAGTTAATCTACCAAAGTCATCAGTTCACAGATATTTAGCCACGAACAAATACCACCCTTATAAACTAGTAATTGTACAAGGGCTAAAAATAGAAGATTACGGAGGAAGACTTGAATTTTGTAACTGGTTCAATGATCAGTGCGATCAAAGTGTCAATTTCCCTTTGGATATTCTGTGGTCTGATGACTCACAGTTTACGAATAATGGTGTGTTCAATCGCCACAAGCACCATTATTAGGTAGTGAAAAATCCTCACATGCTAAGACAATCAATATTCCAGAATAGATTCAGATTTAATGTCTGGTGCGGAATGTTAGGTGAGTTTCTATAGGTATTTTTTAAATCCATGGAAAATTGTAGACTTCTTTCTTATACAGGGAATCAGCTACTAGGGCCAGTAATTTATAACTATAATTTGAACGGGCCAAGGTATTTGCAGTTGTTGCCAAATTGCAACCCTAATTGATGAAGTCCCTTTGAAGCAGTTAAGGAGAACCTGGTTCCAACAAGATGGCGGGCCAGCACATAATAGCATAGCAGTGAGGGAATATCTCAATGCGCACTTTGCACCACAACTTATAACTACGCATGGTCCCGTCAGGTGGCCAGCAAGGTCTCCTGACATAACTCCTTTAGATTTTTACTTGTGGGGCTATGTCAAAAATAAAGTTTACTCTGAAGAAGTAGTTGATGCGGACCATCTTCAACAACGTGTAGTAACCACATTTGCAAATATTAATCAACGGCAACTAATAAACGCTACTATGCATGTCAGGAGACGCTGGAAACTCAAATAGTTTTTTACCTGGGGCAGCGTTAATATTCCCATCCAACACAAAAAAAAAACAGACTACCATGGAGAAATGAATAAGGAGAATTTTATGAAGTGGTTCGAAAACCAGTTATTAAAAAATTTAGAAGAGCCATCGATTATCGTAATGGACAATGCCAGTTATCACAGTACATTAGAAAATAAAATTCCAAATGGTTCATGGAATAAGTCAGCTATAATAGAATGGTTGCAAAATCATAATATTAATGTTAATGACAATTTATTGAAAGTACAACTCTTGGAGCTGGTTAAATTGGAAGTAAGAAGTAATATAAAGTTGTTATGATAAAACTTAAGACATATACACGCTTTTATTTCAGAAATGTACCATCGAAGTCATTGTGAAGTGTTTACCTTTAATTAGTTAGTATTTAAGATTTTAAGTACTTTATTTTAACAATTAGTAACAGCATTGGTATGTAGACCAAAACTGGAACGTTGCATACTTAACCACATAAGCAATAATTATTGCAATGCAGTATTATTGGTAAAGTGCAAAACGTTACAGAAAGCATTCATTCTATTTTCAACTTAAGTCGAGTTAGGATCTTTTACTAAAGTATTAAATACATATTAACTTTATGAACAAGATGTTTTAATTTACGAACCACCAATTTAACTACAGTAGAGAAGAAGTTTATTACATCATATACTGCAGATAAACTCGGACATGGACAGTTATTTTATTAATCCGTAAGTGTAACCACCGGGTATTTGGACTGTTCAGAATTCGTCGTATGGTACAGTAGACACTTTTCGTTGAATTTCCCGTATATCTAGTGCCATCTATGCATAATTTAGTTCAGTACAGATGTTTTGCAAGGCCCTCTGAATTAATATTGCATATAAGGCCTTACCGCTTCATTTAGCCAAGACGCAATTTGTCACAAATGTATAGTTCACGTCAAATGGCGCCTGCGTCCTTGCTAATTGCGTCTTGGCTAAATGAAGCGGTAAGGCCTTATATGCAATATTAATTCAGCGGGCCTTGGTTTTGGTGTGCATGCAACATGGCTTCGCGCGAATTCCAGCGTAAGTATTTATGTGTTTTTCTTTAAAAGTACAAGTTATCTATACATCGCATTATCTATAGTGATATAACTCTTTCCGGCATAGTGGTTCATATGTTGTACCACTTCCCAAATTGCTTAGGCGTCACAGTGGTACTCAGGGTGTACTACTTTTTCATATCGTTCTCAATTTAAGCACTGCGGTGCTATATGTGTACCACTTTGAAGAGCTCTTCTTTAAGCCTATATCACACTTTCAGTCAGTTTGACAAACTAGACTAAACAACTGTTTTAATGACGTCACCGTTGTAGTTTGGTCAAATTTTCTAATTTTTAGAGGCGCCTATATTTTCGTCAGTCGGTTTGATGCGATCTTGCCGCTGATTGGGTAAATTTTAAATTCGATGGAAAGGCGCGAAGAGCGAGGAACACGTGCAGTGAACAAATAAAAACATAACCTCCTAACATTGAGTTTACTCGTATGTTTTTCGTGCTTTTCGTCTGAGTAGTGTTATATTTTATTAGTTATAAATATTTTGAATTATGTCCTGGACCCGAGAGCAGGTTTTGACCTTTATTGAGTTGTATAGGGCCAAAGAAGTTTTGTGCCAGGTAAAAAAACTCACTTTACCACAATAAAAATGCTCGACTATAAGCGCTTGAAAGAATTGCCGATGATTTACAAGTAATTCGACCAACAACAGGTAATGTTTATTAATATTGTTTTGTGAACGTAATTCCGTATAGCTATTCTTCTTTTTAGTTCAGGAAGTTAAAATAAAAATGAATTCTCTCAGAACTCGGCTGAATAAGGAGGTGGCAAAATTAATAACTAAACCTACAGGTTCATCCGGAGAGATAGTACACATCAAGCTGTGGTGCTTTGAACAGCTTCTGTTTTTACAAAACCAAAGCGTAGCTCGGGAAAGCACTACAAACATTCCGGAACAACCTGGATGCAGCTCTTGGACCGATAGGATTGGGTTAAAAGATCACGCTACATAAGATGAAGAATTTGTCGACACGCAAGATGTAAGTAGTGTCATAAAATATGAAAAGGAAAGCACAATAAGTTAAAAAATGAAAAATACAGTACACCCTCATAACAATCTTTTATAATCTTCAAACTTTCTATTTACAGTACTATTATTGATTTAACAAAATGTTTATTGATGCTAAATAATGATGATTCTTCAATGATTTTAAATGTTTATTTGTTAAAAGGTATATGAACACTGTATACGAAATGTTACGATTGAATGCTGGACACGAACCATAGATAAGCTGGTTAGTACAGCAGACAGACAGAGTCGTGGCCGGTGAAAAGCTCCACCCTTGAGGTGCGTACGAAATTCGTGGCGTGCTAGAACTCTGACATAAGTCTTTTGCATCGTTGCAAGCGGTAAACCTAATAGTGCAGAGCCGTATTGAGGTAATGATGGAGTTTAAAAGTAAATTGCATAAATTTAAATGGTCAAACTCGCGAAGTGATCGCTAATGTGTTTAAATATATGGAGGAAGAAAATTCAGGGGCACTCAAAATTCAACTTGATAAGTTGTATGAACGAGTTATTGCTGCAACGGGTGTTTCAGAAAGAAGTATTCGAAGAATTATTAAGGAAAAATGTAAATAGATATCTACTGGTGCTAGTTCATCTTTTAAATCCCCAAAAAATACATAAGATAGGAATAAGCCTAAAACCGACTTACACGATGCAGAGAAAGGTATACTGCTTAGAGTAATTGTAAATACGTTTACTGTTGACAAAATTGTGCCTACAATGCCGAACTTTTTAAGAAAATTTAAAGAAGCAGGATACACAGGAGGAGCAGATTTTCTTCGGAAAGTAGTAAAATCAATGGGCTTTCGCTGGAGAAAAACAAAAACTAACAGAAAACTTTTAATGGAAAAGCACGACATTCGTCAATTAAGAGTGTCTTATTTACCTGCCATGAAGTTATAGAAATGAAAATAGACCGATGGACGAAACTTATATTCCTAGTACTCATACCGTGGCTACTTGTTGGAATGACAATTCTAATGAAGGATTAGTAAGGCCTCTATCGAAAGAACAAGGATTAATTATTGTTCATGCTGGCAGCGAGAAGGGCTTCATTCCGAATCTTAAATTGATCTTTAAGTCTAATACAACAACGGGAGATTACCACCACGAAATGAATTATAACAATTATAAAAAATGGTTGGTAGAAAAATTAATCCCTAACTTGCCTCCAAAGTCAGTGCTAGTAATCGACAATGCTCCTTTCCATAATGTTCAAAAAGATAAAGCAGGAAACAAGCTATGATAGACTGGTTGAGGTCTAAAAGCATTTACTTCGTCACTAATATGTTAAAGCCGGATTTATATAATATTATTAAACTCCATAAGCCAACCTTTAAAACGTTCGAGATGAAATTTTAACTCAACATGGCCCTAGTATTTTAAGATTACCTCCATACCACCCAGATTTAAATCCGATTGAGTTGGTATGGGCATCTCTTAAACAATACGTGGCGCCAAAAAAAATTATCTTTCAATATTAAAGATGTTGAACAGTTACGCGAAAAAATTTTTGATGAATTTAATGCTGATGAATGGAAGAAACGTTGTGATCGCGCTAGAAAGTGAGAAGAAATGTTTATGGAAGCAGAACCTTTTATAGTTTTAGCTTTCCATTTAAGTGCTTGAAGCCACGGGGTTTGAAAATCTAAGGCGCCTCAAGTCGTGAACGCATGGAACGCGCATAGCCGTCACCCATACTAACCTAACCTTATCTATGCCGTCACCTGTCACCAGCTAAAACGAAAATGGACAATTTAATTGAAGATAATTGTATCAAGGTAGGTTTAGAAATACCTAATGAAATATTGCTAAATCATTATTTATTACTATAATTCTTTTGTAGGATTTACTACAACCTATAAATAATAATGATTTACTATGGAGCAGTACTGATGAATTCTCAAGTTCGATGGAGATGTTCGCCCCAGACAAAGAGAATTTAATAAGAAAAAAACGAATAAGAATACAAAATTATGTAGAAGTTGTTCACAATTATGCTGAAGACGAACTTAAATGGCATTTTCGCATCAGACGAGCAACGGCTTATAAACTCAGTCTTCCGAGAGAATCGAGGTACCTGCCAACGCATAAAGAAGGGCGAGAAAAGATGTCTGCTGAGAAAGCTGCCTTGATGACACTATGGTATTTAAGCAATCAAGAAACTTTCAGACAAATAGCTGACCGATTTAACATTACATTAAGTTCAGCTCACAGGTGTTTGAAGAGGTTATTGAATTTTTTGCTTTCAATTAAAAGTACCATTATAAAATGGCCAATAAATGCAGAGGCAGATTATATTACGGAAGGTTTCCTTTGTAACAAGGGTGTCCCAAATGTACTAGGAGCAATCGATGGAAGCCACATCGAAATACACACACCTGCAAATGATCAAGCTGCTTATATAAATCGTAAAGGATATCATAGTTTACTTATGCAGGGTATTGTGGACCATAATAAAAAGTTCATAGATGTTTATTGTGATGAAGCAGGATCTATGCATGATGCCAGACTTTCAAGAAAGTCAAATATATATGCTAAATTTTATAATAACCCTGATTTAATTGGAGAAAAATTCATTATTGGAGATACGGCTTATCCAAATTTGCAGTGGCTAGTAACGCCTTATAAAGATAATGGCCATTTAACAAATAATCATAGAAATTTCAATTATAAACTTTCTGCAACCAGAGTGGTGGTAGAGCACGCTTTTGGTTTATTTCAACGTAGATTTCGACGTTTAAGAAAGCTGGACAATTTAGATAAAAATCTGTGTGCTGAAATAATCATGAGTGCATGTATATTACATAATATTTGTATCAATGAAAATGATTTCCTTGAAACAGATATAAATGATTTTAATCAACCAGCTCAAGTACCTTATCAGAACAATTTAAATGATTTTAATGAACAACAGCAACTGAATAGACAACTTCAAGTATTTAATTTAATGTACAATAACGACCAACTATAAATTACAATGAATTTGGTGTTAATGTGTATTTCTTATCTAATAATACTACTAAACAACTGCAGAGAATCGTGTTTTATTTAAATGAACATTTTTAATTATAAATGAACATTTTTAATTATAAATGAAAATATACAAATAATAGTTAGATCTAATACTAACTAATAACAACCATTCTCTTGATTTTAAAAACTTCTCCAACAGTTCTAATTTTTGCCTTTCAATGGCAAGCCTTTCTTGTTCCAGTCGGGCCCGATCTTCATACCGTTCTTGTTTTCGTTGGACTTCCTCCTTTTTAAAATCTAAATATTCCTGTTGTAATCGTTTTTCACTAAATTTAGCTTTTTTTTGCTTTCTGTGGCTCGGAAGTGCTAGAACTACTGACAGTAGATGATGGTGATGTAGGCGAGTTAAGTTCGCACTGCTCATCGGTTGAATTGAGGGCGTGTGAACAGGAATTTGTCGGCTTGGAACCAAGAAACTCATCCATGATGTTAAAAAAGTTGAAACGACTTGGTTGTCTACCTGTTCTAGTGTTATTGTCCTTTGCTTTTCGGTAGCTCTTCATTAAGCTGTTCCATTTATTTTGGACCATTGTTGCATTTACTTCGTACTGCCTACTTACAAGATCATTTGCCACATTTTCAAATATTTCTTTTCTTTTTTTTGGGTGGTGTAGATCTTCAATGTGGCCGCTCATAGATTTAATTAATTCCTTCACCCGATCATATGGCCACATATAATTTGACCCCTTTTCCTTGTCAGCAACAACTCTAGTAGGTGCAACATCTTTTGGTGTATTTGTGCCATTTGTGGTGTCATTGTTTTCTAACATGGGTTAACAATGCAGTAACAAACTGATCATCTAAAAATCATAAAGCAAATCAAAATTATGAACTGAACATTTTGTTTTAAAATGCATGAATAAGTTACCTACCTTCATTTGCTCGAATAAAATCTTCACTAACAATTAAATTGTAGGTGTTAGTTGTTTCGGGGTCAAAAATAGCTAATTCTCTATTTGCCATTTTTAAAAACACTAACGAGCATAACCTACAAATCCGCGACACGGCTTCGCGCCCGAACACAGTAGTCTGTCTTCGAGGGGAAAGGGGACACGTCGCGCAAGAGCCGCAAGTTGTGAAGTCTACGTTGAAAGGAACATTTACGTTTTGCGCCCGTAGCTGCTAAATGTGTTAAAAGGAAAGCTCTTAGTGTACGGCCACACATCAGGCGTACAACGGAGCGGCGCTTATAGCGGAGCAGGTAGCGTAGCGTACAAGACAATATAATAACATGTAATGATAAGAAGAGCGTGTAGCGAGCGAGCTAGCTCGATGGTGGCGTAGACATTAAACTTATTTGAAATATTGAAGCGTATTCGAGCGTTGTATGTGGAAAAATAAAGACGAAATTTTAATATTGAAATTTTTACCTACAAGCCACTCTGGAACGTTTCACATCCACAACATCATAATAGAGGTGTTTTGGATAAATTTATTGTGGGCTGAAATTTCAAAACTTATGAACATTCCTGGTAAGTATTTCAGAAATTTATTACTATACACATTTTAGTCATTATGTGTATTAATTGTTGTTTAACTTTATGAAAAGAAAAATGACGTTTAGTTGTATTGAAAATTTTCTCATGATATACGAAAAGAACGACAAACACAGACAGGAATTTAGATTTAAAGATGAGTACGAATTGTCAATAACAACAGATTTAAATTTTTAAATGTAGGCTTTCTCTTGTTCCCAAGATTTTTAGTTTTCTTTAGTATGACTAAATTCTAAAAAGTTAATAATGTCTTTTTGTTTTAAATTTTTATGAAATAAGCCGTACTTAAATTTGAATTGCGAAGGTCAAACTTATGCCGTGCGAAAGGCTTTAGTTGTGGATTCAGTTGTTTATTGCATTCTTTGTAAAATACAGGAAAGCTACAAGTTGAAACTTACAATACGAAAGATAATAGTAATGAGTATAGACAATGGGTGTCTCATTCTTAACAAAATACCCCGTGCGCATATACAGATCGTCCGGATGTTACTGGAAATATGGGGAATTAATGAGTGCAACAAGGAAAAACATATGAATCGAATAGATAAGACAAAGATGAAAATTTGTTAAATTGATCAACCAATGGCAACTGTCAAAGCTTGTCATGGATATGCAAGTTTTTAAAATAAATTAAACTCAGCTGTCATTAGTATCATTAAAAGTTTGTATTTTAATAAAATGTTAATTTAAAATAAGGTTATTCAGAGAAAACAATTAATTAAGAGACTATTTGAAATAAAGCGTTTAATGTGAAAATTACAGAACAACCAAAATTTGCATTAAAAAATATTTTCATTATTAAGTTGTAACAAAATTTAAATTAAAATATTTACAAACAGTAAACATCATAGTAGATGTTCAAACAACCCCCTTCTGCAGCTAAACAGTACCCCAAGCTATTATAAAAACTTTTCCTCGCATTATGCAACATTTCAGGAGTAACAGTTTCAAATGCATTGGTTATTTTTTGACGCGCTGTAGTATTTGGACGACATTTACACTTAGACACTGCATCGGTTTTTTCAAAATCAGAAACAATTTTGGATATGGTTGAACGAGAAGAAATAGGACGATTTTCAAAGGCAGTTATAAATAAATTTATAGTTTCGGTAATTGAGATCCCAACATAAATCCATTTAACAATTTGAACTTTTTCTGCTACCGTGTACTGCATTTTGAAGTTTCTAATGACAGATGCAATTAATTTATTTAACAATGTATATCCATGAAAAGTTTTGAATGTGTCCATTGTTTTGCAATGCTTCATCTTTGTCTTATCTATTCGATTCATGTGTTTTTCCTTGTTGCATTCATTAATTCCCCATATTTCCAGTAACATCCGGACGATCTGTATAGTTAGGATGTACCTCTGCTACGAACTAATTGGTCAGAAAACGTCTCTGTGGTGTCTACCCTTGTCATAAGTTTAGTGGTATTCAATAGTGTTGAAATTTAAGATGGACTTTACGAATCTATCAATTTCTGGCATACTGAATTTGTTCAAATATGGGTTATTAACGCCAGTAGATATTCTTAAGGCTGATTACACAATTAGTCTTAAGATTTTATTCGAAAACGTTACCATCGATAAACCGGAAGATCGTGCTTTATATGAACAATTTTGTGAAATAGTTCGTAGAGTGAGGGTGACATCATCCAATTATTTTCGTGAATCTACATTAAAAAGAGTAAGTTTCTAATGAAATTAATTTATATTTTTTTATAATAAGAAATATTATAAATTGAAGGTTTACCAGGAAGAAACCGAAAATAATAGCGAATATTCGAGAACTGCCCTAGATTTTATCGCTAATTTCGATTTAGCCTTATTTAATTCTCCTTCGCATACTGAGGTGAATTTTTTATATAATCCGATGATGTGTTTCTTTAGATAAAATAAATTATAACAGTTTATTAGGAGTATATTATTTCTGAACATCTGATTAAAAATTACAGAATTCTCAAGACAACCCTTCACGTGGTACAACGATCAGATCTCAGGAATGTGCCATGCAGTCTGTGGGTAACACAACTTTGTCTGACAAATCTCGTTCATCTAATGAGTCGACAGTTGTTCAATATGGTGCAATGGTGAGAATATTTTTGTATAAATTCAGCTTTTTTTAAATTTACTTAAATAATTATTTTCAGTTATTTTCAAACTTTTTTAAAATTTACTTACTTAAATAATTATTTTCAGTTATTTTCAAATCAAGTTCCTTTGGTACATCCAGAAGGCGTAGCTTCAAGTTCAACTTCGGAACCAAAACCGAGTACATCAAGACAACAAGTAAGTAAATACATTTCTACCTTCTTTGTCTGTAATAAATACGTTACCAAAATGCTGATGACTAACTGCTGTCAATTTATAGGACAATTCATTAAAACTAGCGAATAATAGTAATATAGGTCAAGGGCAGACATTCAAGTATTTAAACTTAATTCAAGGATTTAAAGAGATCAAAAAGTTTAACGTTATTTCGAAGAATTTAACTTTTAATTTCAAAGACACCGAAGAAAGCGAAAACCCAATTTTATGGCTGCAGGTACGTAACCCTGTTAACCTATAACAGAATATCGTAAAGTTCTTAAAAATATGTTTTTTCGTAATTATATGTATATGTTAAAAAATTACTTTTGCTTTACAGAATGCACTAGAGGAGATCATTCAATATGTTAAAATCGGCGCCATGCCTTCGAATCGTTCCGTCGTGTCGATCAGCTTTCGCCGCAAGTCATGATGGCAACGCTTGAAAAAATTCTTCAAAGCAACGAAAATTTCTTTGCACGAGATAGGATGCGTCTCCAGGTGGACCGCATTACACTTCCTACTGGATACGGCCGTACACGAGTGATATTAACGGGAGTTAACTTTGAACAGTTTTGTCGCCGGAAAAAAGGTATCTTAATCGTTACCAATTATGATAATCGTTGTCTTGCAAGAGCCATAATGTTAGCAATGACGTGGCGCAAAGATCATCCAAACTTTGAAAATTTAAAAAATGGTCATCCTGATTTAGATTCACTTGCATATACTCTTTGTCGACGAGCAAATGTCGACTTATCTCACGGTGGGACAAGGGAACATATCGATAAGTTCCAAAGTTATTTAACTAGGTTTACAATAGTAGTATACAATCACCGACTAGGAAAGTCAGTGTATTACGAAGGGCCGAGGGACCCCAATAGGTTAGTTTTAAATTTAATTCTAGAAAACGAACACTACAACGTGATAACTAATTTAACGTCGGCGTTTGCAACAAAATATTTTTGTGAACTGTGTCGTGTTCGTGTGGGTAGACGTGAAGGTCATAAAAATTGTAAATATATATGTCCATGCTGTCATTTTAGTCCTCCTTGCGAGAAAGCTGTAAATTCTGTAAAAAAATGTAACAATTGCAATAGGGATTTTCGTGGTCAAGTATGCTTCGATAACCATTCTAAAGATTTGTGTACTAAACTTAGAAGATGTCAAACTTGCTTATGTAGTGTATGGGTGGGTACAAAATATCCTCATAAATGTGGCTATAAATACTGTCGTACGTATCAGGCAGAAAAGCCAATTAGACACTATTGTTATACGTCAAGAAATGAGCCAAACAAACATAAATCAAAGAAACACTTCATTTTTGTTTTTTATGATTTTGAGTGCACGCAGGATACCCCTGTAGACGGCAAGCCAAATACATTTTTACATAAACCAAATTTGTGTGTAGCGCAGAATGTTTGCAAAGACTGTTACAGCATTGAAGATATTAGTAAAAATTGTACGACTTGTGGTAAACGTCAGCATATATTTTCAAATTCACCGGTTGAGGATTTATTAAATCATATAATATTACTATCTGCTAAGGGAAGCGACGTGATTGCTTTAGCGCATAACATGAAGTCTTATGATGGAGCATTTATTTTGCAGTCTCTTGTAAAAGATCAACAAAAGTGGAATCCGAAAATTATATGTACCGGCACAAAAATTATGTCACTAACTTGTAATAATAACATTAAGTGCATTGACTCATTAAACTTCATGCCTATGCCGCTAAGCAAACTACCAAAGACATTTAATTTTCCTGCAGTAAAAGGATACTTTCCCCATTATTTTAATACGACAGCTAATCAAAATTACATTGGTTCTATCCACCCATACACTATTATGGTCCAGATGAGATGTCTTCAGGAATTAGGAGTGAATTTTTAGAATGGCATGAATTAGAAGTTTCGAAAAATGTAGTATTCGACTTTAAACCAGAAATAGTAAAGTACTGTATTCAAGACGTAAACATCCTTAGAAAAGCATGTCTCGAATTTTGGAAATGGTACACGGTAGAAAATAAAGTAGATCCTTTTAAAGAATGTTGTACTATTGCTGGTGCATGTAGTTTGGTTTACTGGCGCAATTTTTTTTCACAAAATAGTATCGGCATTATTCCACAGGGAGGATATAGAATGGCTGACAATCAATCTGTAATTGCAATAAAGTGGCTTCTGTGGATGGAACACAGTGCAGGAATAAAAATCAGGCACGCGGGAAACGGACGTGAAGTCAGGTTAAGGGAAGGCATTTTAGTTGATGGGTTTTGCGAAGCATCTAACACAGTTTATAATTTCCACGGTTGCGAAACGTGTTATCCCTATCAAACTGCAGAGCTTTCGGGTGATAAAAACGAGGCCATGTTTATACGCCGTGAAAAAACGGAGGCTGTAAGTGTTAGAATACGCTCCTTTGGTTATAATCTGACTGAGATGTGGGAATCTCAGTTCAAACTTTTTTTTTAAAATAGTCATGAAGCAACTGAGGAGCTGCAGTAACAAACGGGCTAAGTGCCATTTTTTCAAAAATGAGATATTCATCTAGAAAGGTTCTATGTGCCACGGGTTATATCCCATGAAAAGTGCAAAGTGCCAGGATACACAGTTTAAGATACATATGCAAGCATACATAAAAAACGGCCCACGATGAAAGCTGTTAAGAATGAAGGTGTAAATTTTGCAGGAAAAATAACTTCTTTTAGGAAGGTGGTAAGCAAAATGGGTTTTCGGTGGAGAAAAACTCAAGATAACCGAAAAGTTTTAATTGAAAAAATTGATATTCGAACAAACCGGATTGAATTTTTGCGTATGTTACAAAAGTATAAGGCAGAGGGCAGAAACATCGTGGATAGTGATGAAACATATTTGCACAGTTCACACACTGTTTCCAAAGCGCGAGACGATGGCAATAATAACAGTTTAAAATCACCTGTAGCGAAAGAACAGCGTTTAATAATACTGTATGCTGGAGGTAAAAACGGATTTGTCCCGAATGGGTTATTAATATTTAAATCTGGACTAAAAACAGGTGATTATCATGATGATATGAACCACAAAAATTATGTGCGATGGTTGAAAAAAAATTTCTTCCTAATGTTGAAAAGAATTCCGTTTTGGTTATTGACAATGCATCTTACCATAATGTAACTGTAGAACCAAACCCAACGTCTGCTTGGAAAAAGGACGATATGCGAAGATGCTTGTCCTTTTGAATTAAACGATACCAAAACTGAATTATATTCAAAAATTCAACAAAACAAAGCACCGCATAAAGATTATGCAATCGATAGACTTTTAGATCAGCATGGTCATGTTGTACTTCGCTTGCCTCCATATCACACCGAGTTAAATCCCATTGAAAAGATATGGGCTTTAATAAAAAAAACATGTGGCAGCTCACAATATAACTTTCAAACTAGACGATGTGAAAAAATTAGCCAAAGAGAAGTTTAATGATGTTGGTGTAATGTTAGCATGGCAAAATATCTGTTCACATGTGGAAAAAACTGAACAGGAATATCTCGCAAGGGAATACATAATAGACGACGTAGAAGAATTAATCATTCGTGTTGGTGAAGATAGTGACGAGTCAGATTTTTACTTAACTTCAGACGATAAAATTGAAACCGATGAAGAAAATATAGGCTGCATGCCATTGACATAATTTTGCTGTATTATTTATATACATATGTATAATAATTAATATTCCTGTAGTTTGACCCTTACAAAATTAATTATTATTATATATTTTTTAAATACAACTTGTAACATTAGAGTAATAATTTTTCTACTAAATTTATGTTGTTAATTATTAATTCTGTATTTTTCTGAACATAACTATTAATACTATAATAAATAATTTTATTAACTCTATGAATGCGTACTGCTTTTTGAACTATGCTGTTTATACAGGTTGAGTTTGAAGTGTTTGTAGTTTAATAAATAAACAATTATTACTTTATTATTATTACTCATTACTAAAATTTAAATTATTTTGGCCTATCAGATTGTATTTGTAAATAAATTTCATGCACTTTTAAAGTCCTAAAATTTTCTAATCATAAACGAAAAAGGCAAAATGTAGCTTGACCTTGGGGTTTCGAAAAACTTTTAAATTTGCCGTGCAAGAGAGTTCGATGTTTTCAGGTTTCACTTTTAAGTAGTGTCCGACCGAAGGTCAGTTTATCAGCCGAAGCCGAAGCCGATGTTCGGTTATCGCCGTCAGCTTCGGCCGAAGCCGAAGCTGAAGGTGCAACCAGACTAAAGGTGCCCACAGACTAGCATACATGTGCGTCATACATGTATGTCATACATGCTCGCGCGTTGATGTTTGCCGGTGTGTGGTCAAAAAATCTCAAACATGTGCGTCGCACAAGTTTTCTAGTTTGGCCGGAATTCATCAACGCGCAAGCATGAACTTGCATACAAGATTGTCGGTGTGTGGCCAAGTATCACACTTCATTCACATACATTTTGAGTACAGTGTCTCGCGTATTTAGGTTCAGTTTGTTTTCTGCCGGTTTCTTAATGTCTAATTTAAGACACTTTTCGAAAGCCTTTATGGCAGATTTTATTGAACTTTACAAAAGTTATCCTTGTTTATGGAAAACCAATAGTAGTGATTACAAAGATCGAAATAAGAGAGATACAGCTTATACAGTTTTATTTAAAAAAATACAATAAATTGAACCAAATGCAACAAAAAAAAAACTGTAACAGCTAAAATAAATAGCATACGCGGTAGTTTCCGAAGAGCAATAGCTGTTGAACTCATTTATTTCTTTTCTTTTTAATTAAAGCAGCGTACGCCGCTGCTATTAGAATGTAATCGTCATCACTGCTCATCGTGCACTTCTAAACTAACTTGTTTGACAAGCTAGTGTGTAGGTCTGTGGGTAAACCCTATTGTCATACATGTACGTCGCACATGTACGTCACACATGTATGGCGCACATGTATGCTAGTCTGTGGGCACCTTTACACCCCTATTCTGTAAGCGCTTAACGGCTGTGAGCGACTCATTCATGACTGATTACCGTTACGTGAACGATAAGTCGCGCGAAAATTATTCTATAAGCGTAAACGACCGTTGGCCAACGGTATTGCCGTTGTAAGTAAGTCGTTCACGAACGTCAAAATATTTGTCACCGTTAGCCACTCGTTAATGAACTGTCAAAGTGAGATACCGGTTGTGTGCTTTATAAAAAAATTAATTTTGTATTATTAAGTCGCGCAGTGTATGAAAATACTTGTAATATGGCATTAGCAAATAATTATAATATCTTACAGCGGATTGTAGACGAATTTCAAAGAAGGTAAATTATATAAACAAAATATTTGTAACCTAAACTATGCTATTAAAATACTACTATTTTTCAGGAGGCAAGCTATTAACTTAAACAGACGTTTACGGGATAATAGTGATCCCTTTCAGTTACCGGAAGATACTTTTCAAAAGTTATACAGGGTGTCCCTAAAATGCGTGGACATGGCTTAACCACAGATTCCTGGGCGCAAAATAAGATGATTTAACCCAACTTACTTATATCCAAATTCGTTTCGTTAAGCCAGTATTCTGCTTCAAAGTTCTTTGAAAAAAAGTTAATTTTTCTTATAACAACAAGATGCTTGGATCGATTTGGATGATATTTGGCATGCCACTCCATATGGACATAAGACATCTTTTGAGATGATAATGGTTATTATCAACGGACCACTAGTGTATGAAACATGTGTGTCACAGCACATATCAGGCAGTAACTCTTTAATGGCCAATAATTAAAATAATATTTTTTTCAGGAAGAAGCATTCAATAGTAAACTTTTTTGTCTCTTTCTAATTTGTGATATCTGTTACGGTTTAATCACAAAAATTTAAAATCTGAGTGACTGCGCACATAAATTTACCAGCTGTGTCTACCGATTTACTTTTTTGTACAGCTTCTGTAAATTTTTTGTACAAGCGATATTATAAAGCCAAATCAGGAATCAGTATTCAAAATAAGTAAACCGATAGTCACAGTTGGTGTAAGTTCTGTAAATTTATGTACAAGTTATACAACTATATAATCTTTTACCACGACATTTTTAAAATTTTGTAGCTTAGTTCCGATAATATATGGCCAGTATAATATATTCTGATTTTAAAACAAGAACCTCATTTTTATATTTGAAGTCATATTCTGTGGAAAACGGAAACACTCTGGGGTGTTAGTGGAATTAAAAGCTATCCTAAGGTAGAATCTCGAAAAGGCGATTCTAAAGCGAAATAGAACTACGAATTACGCCATTTTAGCCCTTACAGTAGAATAAAAGAAAGTCGTGGTAAACACTTGACGGCCTATTAAAATAAAATAAAAGAAAGAGACATAAACACTCGCGAGTCCTAGAAAGCAAAAGCTGAATATATTCGGACGGCCATCTTGCTTTAACTGGGTCAATCAATTTAATTGTTAGCTCAATCAATTCAGTTTAACTAGGTCAGTCATTTTATGGTTTTATAATTGTATCGCTTGTACAAAAAATTTACAGAAGTTGTACAAAAAATGCGTCTATCGGTTTACTTATTTTGAAATATTGATTTCGAATTACTTATTTTGAATATTGACTCCCGCTCTGATTTTATAATTGTATTGAATATTGGTTCCTGATTTGGAATTGTGACTTGAAAAACTAACAATTTTGCCAATAGGAAACATGAATTTTATCCCCAAACATCGCCTCAGAGAATTTATTCAACCACATCTTGAGTTAAAAATTAGCAATTTTGTTTTTTAAAAATCAAAAATCACAAATACAATCTTCAAAATCAGGAAGCTTGTTTGGAATGTCAGCCAACTTTGCCTTCAGAAGGCAGAAATCGCGACTTGAAATTGCTGAAAGAATTGCAGGGTTGGTCTAATTTTACTTTTAGCGAGTTGAATTGTTTAGATAGAGTTGTTTAATTTCTCGTTCTTTAAAATTTAGTGTAACGTGGCATTGTATTGAGATTCAGATTTGTAAAGTTTTTCGTGTAGGTATACTAAAACTAAGTGCATTTTATAATGCAGAATTGAAGATACATGTATAATTAATTGATTTGTGAAATTTGGAATCAGCTTTCAAGTTTTAAATTAAAAAAACTGTATTTAAATAAGATGTATCTTAGTCGTTCATAATGTTGTAATTTTATTATTACCTTTTATTGTTTTATTTGATATAAAAGCAAAAAAGAATCCAGAAGGTTAGATCCGAGTCGACTGTTAAAAATGTTTGAATCAAAGATTAAAGACTTTTACTTAAAGATAAAAATATAAACTGAATTTAAACACTTAGAAATTGTGACTTGAAAAAACTAACAATTGGGACATTAGGAATCATGAATTTTATATACAAACATCGCTTCAGAGAATTTATTCAACCACATCTTCAATTAAAAAATAGACATTGTGTTTTTAAAAATAAAAAAAATCACAAATACAATTTTCAAAATCAGTAAGTTTGCTCGGAATATCCTCCGATTTTGCCTTCAGCAGTCAGAAATTTCGACTTGCAATCGCTGAAAGATTTGCAAGGTTGGTTTAATTTTACTTTTAACAAGCTGATTTGTTCAGGTAGAGCTGTTTAATTTCCCGTTCTTTAAAATTTAGCGTAGCGTAACATTGTATTGAGATTCAGATTTGGAAAGTTTTTCGCTTTTTGGGTCAGCTTAAAAAGGAGGGTCTACCCGAACAGTTTTCGTCCGAAAGATGTTAATGAAATGATTGTTAAAAATTTAAATACCCTGAAAACCATTGATACACCTGGATTGCAGCAGCAAATGAATGAACCGCCCGCTAATGTTAGAAGGTTAGTAGAGAGGAGGTGTATATATTTGTAGATAATGATTAAACACCAATGTTAATCATTATCTACAAAAATATACGTAAACATTTTTCCAATAATTCGATTGCTTTTGTTTATGTTGAAACTTTGTTCGGAGTTCGCGCCCTATACGTTAACAGTCCAGCGGTTCATGATTCCGTCCAGTCCAGCGGTTCATGATTCCGTCGAAGGGGTTCTGAAAATAATATTCCTTAATTAACAAACACCCAGAAATTAGTAAAGGAACCCAGTCAGATAAAACCAGATATGCAGGTTTATTTTGCATTAAATGCTTGCACAATAACTATAAAAGGTGTGATGGAAAATTAATAATTTTAAACTTATTAACTATCGCCAAATGATGAAAAAAACGCACTTTGTCTCTTCGCGCTTTATAACACGTTTTCCGCAAATTTAAGAATATTGGTCGTATAACATAATGAATTATTAACACTGAAACAATGAAACCAGAATTGAAGATACATGTACAGGGTTACTGGTAATTCGATACATTCCTTTGGAGATGTGATGGGACAGGAATTAAGAAACAAATTAAACCTAACATACATTATGCAAAAATAAAAAAATAATTTCTGAGAAAAACGAATAGGTAATTTTCGTGGCTGATTTTTAAAAATTATTTTTAATAAGTTTTTATTTAAAATTTTCACATGATCTAAATGTTTCCGGATATTTTCCATTCGAAACGGATGACCATAGAGTGGGACAAGTAATCCAGTCAAAAAGTTCAGAAAATGTCAAGTAGATTTGTTAAAAATTAACTTAAAGACATTAAGATCTACTTTTTTGAGAAAAACACAAAAATTGAAATATCTCAAAAACTATTGAGTTTTGCACAATGTATGTTAGGGTTAAATTTGTTTCTTAGCGCCTGTCCCATCACATCTCCAAAGGAATGTATCGAATTACCAGTAACCCTGTATAATTAATTGATTTGTGAAATCTGGAATCAGCTTTCAAGTTTTAAATTAAAAACTGTAGCCAGTCCAGATCACCTAAAATTAAGTTTAAACCCCAAAGTTAAAATGAGCTCTCATTTAGATTCAAATTTCAAATGGAGTGACGTTTTAGGTTCATATTTGAAAATTGAATTTACCACATATGACTCTTCATTTCCTTAAATGTTTTCCTGGTAAGAGATAGAAGCAGGGAGTTACATTAAAAACCGAAAATTTAATTAAAATAATTATGAAGTAGATTCAGTTTAGTTTCTTACTTTCTAAATTTTTGGCGGACATTCGAGGTTAATCTGAAGCAAAGTATTACATTAAGTCCAAAATTTCAACCAGGCGTAAAAGCCCTTCCGTCTTGCAGCGGCCATACTATACAAAACTGCTTTGTAAACCCTGTAAATAAAAAGCAAGGCTTTAAAAGTTGAAAATATTGAATACCTTGCAGTTGACAGCTGTCTAATTTGCCTGCATATCTATCTATTGAAAGAGAAAAAAACACAGAGTTTTTAAAAGCCGTAATTAACGGAGACGTGGTTTTCAGCTTGTTTTTTCTTTTTTCTTCAAACGGTAAAGCCTAAATTTAAAAGCTACTTGTAAAATGCCCAGATAATTTAAAACATTTTAAAAGATGTGCTTTGTTGTCCTACTAAAAGGGTTTTTCAGTAAACAAGTTATTAAGACAAGAGTTGTCATCTATTCGGGTATATAAAGACCGAGCTAACTGACTCTGATACTCATTTTCATTTTATTTTAAACAGAGTTAAGTACAAGTTCCGAGCCCGTAAAAAGAAAAAATGCCTTTCCACCTGGAGGAAACGTTTGGCGAAATAGTCGATCTGTGTGGGCCGTCATCGCCGACCTCAGCAGAAGCTCGAAATGAGGTAATCGACCTGTGTGAACCATCGCCAATGCCCGCTGTAGAAGCCGCCGTCCGCTGGGAATCAGCACCTGTGGGCTACTGGGGCGACTATAATCGGGATGGCCGATTACCAGCGCCGACACCCTTTGTAGAAGCTCGAAATGAGGTAATTGACCTGTGTGAACCATCGCCAATTCCCGCTGTAGAAGCCGCCGTCCGCTGGGAACCATCACCTGAGGGCTACTGGGGTGATTATAATCGGGATGGCCGATTACCAGCGCCGACACCCTTTGTAGCAGCTCGAAATGAGGTAATTGACCTGTGTGAACCATCGCCAATTCCCGCTGTAGAAACCGCCGTCCGCTGGGAACCAGCACCTGTGGGCTACTGGGGCGACTATAATCGGGATGGCCGATTACCAGCTCCGACGCCTTTGTTTGGTGGCAATTCATCTGTTCAATATTCACCTGGTTTTGAGCAGGGTCGGCCGTACACTGAAGGCGTAAGTTTGGCTACATTTAACAACCTCCAGAGGGCCTTCGATGCACTTATAGAAGATCGTTTCGAACAGGGTTGGCACTACGTCGACCACCGGAATTTGCCTGTATTTAACTACTTCCAGGGATGAAATTACATTCATTAGTATTGGATTAATTTTATTTTTAATTTTTAATAAAATTTTTGTAATTGCTGTAATATAAGGAATAAAATGAATAATAAATTGACAGTTGTTATATTAGAGGTTATGCTCGGCTTTGTCCGATCTTAGATGATATAGAAAACATTATTTTGCTGAAGCGCAGCAGTAAAATAAGTTTGAATAAAAAACCTTCAGTGGGAAAAATTTTATGTTGAATATCGAACATTTTTAAAAATATACGCTTCAGCGGTAATGTACCAGACTGCTATTTAATAAATGATAAAGGTAGTTGCATTCCAGAAATTACTTGTCTAAAATAAATAGCAGGTTAGTTTAAATATGAGCAGTATATGCAATGTGAAATTTCAAAAGTGTTTTGGTTTTATGATGAGTGGCATCCTTTATATAAACTGTTGTACAAAATGCCCACGTCATAAAGTAGTAAGCATGACAACATATAAATTATTATTAATAATTAAAAATTGTTGACGAAAGTTTTAAAAACGTGCAATGCAGGGTAGATTGCGCCTGCTGTATTAGGGATAAACTCTTCAGGCTTGCCATTATACCTCACAGTGGGAGTTTTGTGCGTATTTTAAGTGGTTTTGAAAAATTCGAAAACACGTAGAAGATAATTGCTGCCAATTATGATTTTTATTTAAGAATCGAAACAATATTTAAAAAGCTCGCGCTTTAAATACCTCCATTACTACTGGCTTAATTTTATTTTTAATTTTGGGATAAAAAAAAGCCAGAATAAATGCATTCTTTATTATCTATGCCTAGTGTTTTTTCTTTTAATTACGTACCTGCATATACAAAATAATGTCATGTGCATTTTTTATAAAATGTTAAATCATGCTCAGTTTCCTCAGACAGTCTGTTTTTTAATATAGAAGAATTTGGTTGTCCGTCTCTAGGAAGCTTGAAAGAGAAGAACACTGCAACTTTCATAAAATTGGGTCTTCGCTTTGTTCTGTGACTTTGAAATTAAAAGTTAAATTCTCCAAAATAACGTTATCAGCCAATAAGATTCCGTTATTCTAAAAATGAAAATACATAATTAAATATTAAATAAGTGAAAGAAATAATAATAATTTAGATCTGGTCCATATCTTCATTTTTATATTCAGAAATTAATTTATATTTTTTATAATAACAAATATTATAAATTGAAGGTTTACCAGGAACAAACCGAAAATAATAGCGAATATACGAGAGGTGCCGTAGATTTTATTGCTAATCTCGATTTAGCCTATTTAATTCCCCTTCTTATACTTCTAATATTTTTAATAACGGCAGATTCTTGAAATTAATCTCCACAAAGAAAAATGAAGAAACAATTAATATTAAGCCCTGACGGAACACCGTATACTTTTATTCGAAAAAATTATCTAAAATCATGTTTTAAATTTTTAGTTTAAGAATCGAATTTCCCTAAGCGTTCTTTTATTCGAAATTCTGTTTTTTCATTTTAGGTGGGCAAGAGACTATTGATAATAAACACGTTACCAAAATGCTGATGACTAACTGTATTTAATTTATAGGAAATATCGTAAAGTTCTTAAAAATATGTTTCTTCTTAATTATATGTATATGTTAAAAAAATTACCTTTGCTTTACAGAATGCACTAACATTCAATATGTTAAAACCGTCGCCATGCCTTCGGATCGAATCGGGATGTTGTTATACAACACTCAAACTTCAAAGTAACGAAAATTTCTTTGCACGAGATATGATGCGGCTCCAGGTGGACCACATTACACTTCCTACTGGATATGGAACTCTGCCACACTTATGACTTATTTTTATTTTATTTAATTATGAAAACACGTTTATTACTTAAAAAAGTATTGTTATCATATTAATCAACATTTTAATTATATTCTGATTAATATTTAATTTCATAAATTGTCAATCCTCTGCCTTTTTGGAGTGAACGTGATTTTGCAAATAAAATGAATAATTTTATAGCTGCATTTCTTTTGTGTTTACAAAATATATATCCTTTTAAACTTTCCAGCCTGAATTAAAAACATTTCGTAGGACGATGAAAGGTGCCTATTGTTCGCAATATTCCCTGGCGTCATTTACGAAATTTTAAGCTTTGATTGACAGGTGTAAACAGACAAGTCAAGACCTGCGGTTCCTTTTTAGTTTTTGGGGTAAACCGCAGATTGATCTAATTAAACCGTGCTTTTTCGTGATGCATCTTAGAACTTGGATATTTATTTAATCCGCGGATTGATACCGCTGATGCAACCCGCCGTACACGTAATTAAATTGATAACTTTGATTAAAGATTAATTCAATATGACCCTTATTGCTCTGATTAATTATGACACAGACCCCGTCGGTGCCGGGCCCCCCACCCCATTTGTGCAGTACGAGGGGAGGAGCTTGAGCTAGATTGATCTAATTAATCCGCTAACCTGATTGGACTAGTTATAATACTTCATTTAATTCCAAGATGGCCGCCGCTTTTAATCGAGGTTTTAATCGAACTTTTAATCGATCTAATTAAATTTGATTGATTAATTTGATTAAATCCAAGATGGCCGCCGTTTTTAATCGAGATTTTAATCGAACTTTTAATCGACCTAATTAAACCGCGAATTGATCTAATTAAACCGCTAATCCCATTAAATCGACCTAAAAAACCGCGGATTGATCTAATTAAACCGCTAATCCAATTAAATCGACCTAAAATTCCGCGAATTGATCTAATTGATCCGCTAATCCCATTAATTCGACCTAAAATTCCGCGAATTGATCTAATTATTGCGCAATCGATTAAATTGATTGACCTAATTAAAAACAAAATGGCCGCCAAGCTGCCGCCATTCTACTCCTAGTTTCTTTCTAACTAACAATTTACAGAACAGCCCACGTATATAGATGTGGCATGCTATAATGCCTTTGTTATATGGATAACAAAAAGCCCCGACTGGAATAAACAAGTGGCGCTGAAAAAGCGACGAAAGAACTTTCAACAAGAGCTAGGAATGACTTTGGTGGATGAACATATTTCAAGGCGTACGGCCCACATTTTGGAAGATGGAAGAGGGTTTTCAAAAGCAGTGTGTTCTTCAATTGAAAGCACCGGTAGAACACTCAAAAAAACACAAGAAGAAACACCGCCCACAAGGAAACGAGGTCGTTGTCATATGTGTCGAGGCAATGACAACAAACACTACACAAAGTGCAAAGAGTGTACAAGATACACTTGTCGGGATCATGGCAGCGTGCTCACAGAAAAAACAACCATTATTGTTTGCCTTAGATGCAAGAGGGATGACGACGGGGAATAAAGGTAAAATATTAAATCCACCTACACTGTATTGTATTTAATATTTTGATCCTTTTTGTTTTTAGGTTCCAAATTCCAGATTCCAGACGGCAACAATTCAAAAATACATATATTAGAATTTACACATGTTTTAGTCATTGTTATTATTTTTATAATATAATATCCTCTTCTTTTTGCGTTAATAAAGCTCTATGCAATACGAAAAACATTATTCTAAAATTTTAAAATGCATAAAAAAGACAAATAAATATAGGGTCATCAATGACCCATTTGGGGATCCCTCGTAATATGATTATTTTGGTATTCTGAAGGTTAACACACACTTTAGTCAAAAACATTCAAGTGTATTTAGAAATCGAAAAAAAAATTATTTTCCATTAGTACCCCGTATTTACATAAACCGGGTCTCCGAAGCCTATAGTTATTACAACAAGAATTGCATTTGTAAATATTTGTTTCGTCTACTAATAGTTCCTATAAAACCAGTATCGACTTGTTCATAGCCGGCTGAGAGTTCAAGCACAGCTGCACGGTATTGTGCGCGTCTGCGCAAGTTGAAACCTGCATTACTGCTGGATGTATAAAAGTCAGGTGCAGCTGATTGTCATTCAGGTGAAATAAAAGTTGCATTGAGTGAACTTGTGAGACACATATTATAAAATGGCATCAAAAAAGAATGTGAAAACCATGAGATTCGGTGATGACAACTATGAAGAAACACTGTTGCAGTGGGCAACTGAAACTGATGATCTGCCTTCTGGAGAAAGTGATGTGTCAGAAGCAGAAAATGATGACGCAGAAGACCCAAATTTCGAAGAGTATTCTGGATCCAGTAGTGATGATGGTGACGATAATACAGATGATGCTGACGATATTGGTAATCCGACCGTTGCTTCAACGAGTGGTTACATTGCTCCAGCAAAAAATAAAATTCAACCGCATAACATTATTCGGCGTGCACCAGGACTGACAAGAAAGCATGTGGCTGCAACGCCAAAAGAAGCTTTTCAGTTATTTGTAACTCCAGTTATTATACAAGAAATTGTGAACTGTACTAATTTAGAACAGAAACGTGTTTACGGAGCAAAAGGAAAACCGCGGAAAGATGTAACCGTTGATGAACTTCTTGCATTCTGTGGTTTACTTATTCATGCGGGAGTTGACAGAAGCTGGGATGTTCCTATGAGAGAACTATTTTGTGGTGAATTTTCTAATCCTATATACCGAGCCACAATGTCCATATTTCGCTTTGAAGAAATACGAAGATTCGTCAGATTTGACGATAAGAGAACTCGGAATACGCGTTTGGAAACCGATAAATTAGCAATGGTATCCTATGTTTGGGATTTATTCATTCAACAATGCAAAACCTGCGTCATACCGGATACTAATGTAACTATAGATGAACAACTCGTTGGGTTTAGAGGTAGATGCAGATTCATTCAATATATGCCAAGTAAACCGGCAAAATATGGATTTAAAATATTTTGGAATTGTGAATCTAAGTCTGGTTATGCTCTGGATGGTTTAGTTTATGTTGGTCGCCAGCCCGGAGAACCTCCACATAAAAACCTGGGGTTTGAAGTAGTAGAAACTCTTGTACGTGACTTTCATAATTCTGGTCTCAATCTCACGATAGACAATTTCTTCACTAGTGTTCCACTAGCAACTTATCTGTTGAATAAAAATATTACTGTTATGGGTACACTACGTCAGAATAAGCGTGACATTCCGAAAGAAATGAAAGCCTCAAAAGATCGTGCAGTCTGCTCTTCATTGTTTTGCTTTCGAAATAACGTATCCATGGTAAGTTACGCACGTAAAAAGAACAAATGCGTAATTTTACTAAGCACCATGCACCCACGACGCATCAATCAATGATGACGCTAAGAGGAAGCCCGAAATCATCCTTTATTATAATAAAACAAAGGGCAGTGTTGACACCATGGATCAAATGGTGGCGACATACACGTGCAAGAGGCAAACTAAACGATGGCCCATGGCATTTTTCTTCAACATCGTTGATGTTGCAGCACTCAATGCATATATACTCTTTACGAAGGAACATCCAGACTACAATATACGAGTGACTCACAAACACAGAATATTTTTGAAACATTTAGCGCAGGAACTAGTGATACCACATATGCAGAGAAGATCTACTAACGCTAACCTAAGGCGTAGTGTCCGGGAGTATATGAGCAGATTTATTGATATATCTGGTCCGCCAGCCGCTCAACCAAGTGCAACGATTAACCCTAAAAAAAGAAAAAGATGTTCAGTGGGGTGGAGCGAAAAAAATTTTTTTTTTAATTCGGGACGCCTATATGCGGAAAAGTTGTCTTTTAATTACCTTATATCACGTGCAAAACCTGGGATAAATCGGTTTTGGTCTTGAGCTGCCCAAATGGCATCAAAGTTTCAGGATTATTAAAAAAATTGCTTACAGTTTTCTCCATGCTTTTAATAAATATTAATTGTTTTGTGTTAGTAACAGATGTCGCTAGTAATGTTAATTGACGTCACAGTACCCAACCCATCTTCGACCTTCGTTAAAAACTGCGCAATAGCGCATTCCCATTGTCGCAACTGGCGGCCATGTTATTTTATACTGTGTTATCGTAAAGTAATGTCTAATGAAAAGTTGCTTAGTTAGATTGAATTGTTAGTGCGAGCTTGTTTTCATCTGTAGAGTGTGTGTTGTGTGTTAATTACTGTATTTCTTTAGTGCCTGAAAGAAAATGCATAAAACGCGCTTTGAAACCGTATGCCCTGTGTTTGGTGCACCAAAAGCATTTAAAGACAACGTGTTACCAACATATGCGGACGTTATAAAATATTACTTGTTTCTCCGTTCAGAGTTATTGGAAGATACGAAAAAGTAGCCGAGTCTAGCTGCTGTGTGTGGGAAGCTAATAGAAGATTTGAAATTGTTATGGGAAAAAAGTTCTATCTCTGTAGTTTCGGACCAACAGATTTTTAATAAAATAAAGGAATATCACAAGAAGTACAGGGCAATTAAAAAACCTTTAAAAAGCGATGGTAAGAAGAATTGTTCAAGAAAAGTAACTGATTTCAGGGAAACTGGCGAAATAAAACTTTTTGATATAGCAACTTTTAAATGTAAAGACTTTATTTCTTGTGTTTGTAAAATAAAAGTGCCTGCAGTTGAGTAAGAATTTTTGACTGACCAAAGAACAACGCGGAAGATGGCAATAGGGAAAGTCGACGTAAAAGCAAGCGTAATACTTCAAAAGAAGTTTGAACGAAAATTCAAGGATGCTCAGAGGTATGAAAACATACAGAATAAGAAGTTAGAGGAAAATATATGCGAACAAGTATATGACATATCACCAACGAAATCAGATAATCAGTTCGATTCAACAAACGACAGCGATAGTGACATTGAATTTTCCAATTACTATATGGATAATATGGATATGGATAAACTGCCTTGTTCTACTACTGAATGTTATAATTTAGACAAACCATCTTGTTCTACTATTTTCAGTTCTGCTATCACTCCGCAAATGAGAACAAAATTACCTAGTGTGGCAGAAGCTTGTGATAGAATTGGAGTCTCGGATAGATCAGCAGCAATTTTAGTAAGTGCAGCCCTGAAAGACCTGGGAATTATATAAAATGAAGACTCATCTAAACTAGTCGACCCAAGTAAAATAAGAAGGGAACGAATGAAATGCCGCACAAATTTTAAAAGAAAAATCAACGAGGAGATAGAGCCGATGGTTTATGGAATCTTTTAGACGGCCGAAAAGATAAAACAATAGTTTAGGAGAAGAAAGGAGAACAGCTTAGTAGAAAAACAGTAGTTGAAGAACATATTGTGTTGGTATCCGAACAAGGCTCAACTTACCTCGGGCATGTCACTCCAATATCTGGCAGTTCTAAGAACGTTAAAGTCAGCATTTTAAGTTTCTTACAGGAAAGTGTCGATTTGTCTAAGTCTAAGTTATGGGCTGTTGGATGCGACGGCACAGTTGTAAACACTGGTTCTAAAAATGGAATTATACGACAACTTGAGACAGCTGTAGGAAGACCGTTCCAATGGCTTATATGTTTGCTCCATACCAACGAATTGCCTTTGCGCCACCTATTCCAGCATTTGGATGGAAACACTACTGGCCCCAAGCAATATTCAGGAAATTTTGGAAAAGCACTTGAGACTTGTGAGAACTTACTTGTAATTAATTTTGAGAAAATAGAAGCGAATCTACCTGAAGTTATTTTGGAAGAATTGAGCAGTTTGAGCACAGATCAGAAGTACCTCTACGAAATTTGCCAAGGAATATCAGCAGGAAATATTAGTTCAAGCTTATCCCAAAGACAACCCGGAAAAATGACCCATTCCAGATGGCTAACAACGGCTAACGGTATTTTAAGAATATATGTTTCAACGATCAATCCATCCGAAAATTTAAAAATTTTAACACAATTCGTTATGAAACTATATGCGGTAACATGGTTCGAAATTAAATTTTGTCCATCATGTGGGGATGGCATCAGGCATCTTTTTGGAATAATCCAAAAATCACGTTATTTGCCAATCGAGTTTAAAAAAATAATTCATCCAGTTATCCAACAAAATGGATATTTTGGACATCCAGAAAACATACTCCTGGCTATGCTGACAGACAGTCGTCAGGGGGTACGTGAATTAGGACTGATGCGCTTGTTAAAATGTCGACAATCAAATTCTAGAAGAAAGGGAATTCGTGAGTTCAAAATACCACTGTTTAATTTTGATGCAGAAGATTATATTGACTTGATTAACTGGCAGTCTGCAAGTATTACCGAACCACCAATAACAGCTTACATCTCTGATCAAGAATTAAAAGAAATGACATTAGCTGTTCCTGATGAAATTGGCTTTTTAAAATTTCCTTGCCACTCGCAAGCCGTCGAACGATGCATTAAATTGGTGACAGAATCGTCAGTAGCAGTTTGTGGTGGTGAGGCAAGAGATGGCTTTATAAGGGCCAACATAGCATCTAGGAAAGCTTTTCCCAAATTTGAAACGAAGAATGGGTCTTTCATTATCTTCAAGTTTTTAAAAACAATAAAATGTAATATCTAGTAAGTTGAGTGTTGGACGTTGGTATATTATAGGGTGGGAAAGGGGTGGAACTCGATATGCAGCCACCTCCACGTGGTGAGTTCTGGGTTGTTTTGAACAAAAACAAGCGAAGAGCTGCACAAGTGCACATTGCACAAGATGAAAAAAAACTAAAATACACGATTTCACTATTTAACCACAATATAAGGGTAACCCCAATTTTTATAATCTTCAAGGGCATTTGGACAGCTCAAGAAGATGTATCAAAACCAAATTTTGCACAGTTACTTGCAGCCACAAAAGGCAACTTTTCCACATATAGGCTATATCAATTATGAAAATTGATAAAAATCGCCCGTTTTCACTCCACCCTAATGTTCAGTGTGCCCCTCAAATATTGATCGTAAAAGCACAATGATATGTATTAGTTGTAAAAATAATATCTGTAATGAGCATAGTATTAGAATGTGCACTACTTGCTTCTCTAATCTCTAAAATAATCTTTTTTTTAACAATAATGTTCACTTTCACATTTAATCTCACGTTTGTAACGTATATGTATAAATAAATAAAGTTTTACTTCAATATCTTTGTTTCTGTTGTGACTATACACGACTTTATATACCGGGCCTCAGAAGCCCGGATTATGTAAATGCCGATATTTTATTGGTTATGCATCCTAGGGTTAAAGTACGTACATATTTCCATTAATAAAATTTTTGAAATTGTAACTTAAAAGATTCACACTGCAGTTTGTCGCAAGCAGCAGTTAGCCGTTGTTTACACGAAGTAGTAACAATTATAAAATGATCATTTTGTTCCAAGATACATAAAATTCCCTACTACTTTGCAGGAAAGAACTAGAATTAAAAATGGGTAAGAACTCTAACTTGGGAAATTACTTAAATAAATGATACATGAATTTTTTCAGTTTTTATGAAAAATTTAACTCCCTGGAATAGTTTGATGCATAGACTGTACCCACATTGCCATAACTCCACCTCCTGCAGATGATCCAGTAAATCCAGGAATTGTTTACATGAACCGCAAAGGATTTTATTCGCGATTCAAATTAAGCAATACGCCACCTGGTGGTTGTCAAAATAACAAGAGGTGTGACGTCACATGAAGGACTTTTTTGAGTCAGCTGTTGGTGGTGAATACTGTTTTCGGCGTTTCAATATTGTGTTGTACGTTTGAAGTGTTTATAATTATTAAAATCAGCCGTTCTAACGGCTCCTAAATTCAGGATTATTACTATTAGTAAGTAATTTCTAATATTCTTACTTTAACACCTAAAAATACTTGCTAAATTGTTTAGGTTGCACAGAAACAGGGCAAGTTCAATTTACTTGGGGTTTGCAGAAATGTGCGAGGCACTTGATGCAACGCCAAATTCGAGGAATTTAAAAGAAGGCCAAGATTTGGTAAACGCGAAGCACGTGATTCTTTGTGAAGAAATATCTTCTATTAAAAATCCTTTGTCGACCATAATGTGGTCTTTGTTCATTGTCAATTTCTCAAGTAGATTACTTCTTTCAAAGATAGCCTTATCTGAAGTGCGTCCACCATATGGACAGCTTATATATGTAATTGTTCCTGCAGGACTTACACCCGTCATAAACTTAATTGTTGTAGTACCTTTATAATGAGAATACGTTTTTATTTTACAACAGAGTTTTTTGCTGCTTTGTACCGGTACTTCTGTACAATCTAAAACAATCCTTACATCTTGATAGTCTTTGAAACATTTTGGCATGTTTCTCTGTATTTCCTCGCAAGATGGAAATGAAATTACAACAATTGCTACTTTTGCTAGTGCAGGAATAAGATAAAAAAAAATTCTTTTGCTTGTTTGTGCAGATACACCAAAGAGAACTGCAAGAATAACATATGGCAAATCTAATTTCAATTCCATGAAACATAACAGGACTCGTTTCAATAAAGACAACCGATGAATACGTATGTCTTTTTTAATGTGGCTAAGCAGTGTTACTAACGTATTAAGTAGAACGAGTGAGTGTAACCCAGTTAAACTGTTCAGTTGTGCATCAGTTTGTAAAAAATCACAAATAGTTACCATTTCACTTGTATTAACCTGTACTTCACAGTCCCGAACTTCTTTTAAATCAAAATTTACTTGAGTTCCAACGTCTCTGCATTCTTTTGCGACTTCTAATTTCTTCTCGCTGCTTCTACACAACTGTAATAAATTTTCAGCAGCTTCTAATGCTAGATCTTCGTAAAGAGGTGCATGTTCTGCTTCTGACACGATTGTTTCTGCTATTGGTATATGTAAAATTTCCGAAGTGTTACATTTTGTAAATCTATTTTTTAAATGTTGTGATCGGGCAAACTAACGTGCATCCTGCATCTTTCTTTTAGCTTGGCTAACATCGTGACTTCGAATAGGAATATTCTGATTTGGAACTGCAGTAGGTAGCAATCGCCTAGTACCTTGCCATTCTAAAATATTTATTAATAATTAATTAAAATAATTGTATTACTACGCAATTAGAACTGCTAAAACAACATAACATAATATCTGATATCTTATTTATTTATTTATTTATTTATTTAAACTGTCGTCAACAGTGCCTAAGCACTAAAATTAGACAACAGCGTACATAGCAACTTAAATAATATTGTGTGTGTGACAGTGTACTTACTTACACAATTTACTAACAATCTGATTTGTCATCCAACTTACACAAAAGACGAACTCATAATTGAAGCGTATTAGCAACAAAGCTAAATAGCTAAACTAATATACGATCGCATAATTTAAACATATTGGCAACAAAACTAAGTAACTAAACTAAAATTCGATCCCATAATTTAAACATATTAGCAACAAAACTAAATACCTAAACTAAAAAACGATCTCATACTTTAAACGTATTAGCAACAAAACTCAACAACTAAACTAAAATATAATAGAAAGCAGGTAGAACAACAGAACTTATTTACAAAATAACATGAAAATTATTATAAAGAGTACAAGCTAAATTAATTAATTATTTCTCAGTGCATAGACACACTCAGATTTGAATTTTTTTTCATTTCTATTAAATAAATCAATTTTATCCACGAAAGCATTTGCTAAACTACAAGCAGTATAAAGTGGTGAATGAAATAAGATATTAGTTCTTGGTTTATCCAAGTAAAAATATACATAAAAGCGTGAAGTTGGTCTAGGCACTGAGAAATTTAGTTGTGCAAGGATAGTAGAACAGCAGCTAATTTTATAATGTATAATACGATGTAAGAAAACCAGAGTAGAAATAGATCGACGTGCTTCTAAGCTTTGTAAATTAAACATGTCCATTAGTTCTGAATAAGATGGTGTCATTAATGGGTAAACTCCTGTTAATTTATAATATAAAAATCTTATAAAACGCTTTTGTAGCCGTTCAACATGCATCTTGTATTTACTATATGTTGGTAACCATATAACTGCAGAGAACTCCAAACTTGACCGAACATAAGCATTGTAAAGTTTTATCATGGTTTGTGCATTTTTAAAATTCCAACTATTACGTATTAAAAATCCAAGCATTTTTATGGACTTACCTGCATAATAATAATCATCCTTTATAAAATGTAGTGAACAAACTCGCATACAACTGGATACTTTTTTCCCCATCTTTAATTTAACTTCCCAAGCTTTTCTTCTGTCCATCATTTGTGTACCACCATAATCATCTTGAAAAGATACATTTTCTTTCCCTGGTTTGGGAAAAGAATGATACGTTAAATCGCCGTTTTTCCTGCGTACAGACTTCCAACCATATACACAACAGTTGGTGTTGCTCTTACTTGCAGCATTTTTTGGTGTTAAACTCGTTATAATTACGTATACTTCCAACACTGAGAATACAACATTATGCTACAACACACAGTGGTTACAGGTTAATCCTCCAACTGACGTCACTGCAGGGTTACGCGCGCGCGGTAAATCTTAGTTTGAATCGCTAATAGCATCAATTGTCAGATTGTAATATATAAAATATAACATGTTTTCAAGTTAAATATTAAAGTCTGTTTTAGATTTGCGATTTTGATTTACAAATTATGGCAATAAATACTAGATATCCAGGATCAGTACACGATTCTGCCATCTGGAAGACCAGTAACATAAAAGCTACACTTTTGCGAAATTTTAATGAAAATAATGACCGTGGAACTTGGCTGTTAGGGGATGCTGGCTATCCACTACAGCTATTTTTACTCACACCCATTGTAGGAGCAGCAGAAAATACCCCAGAAAGTCGTTATACACGCAGACACTGTTTAGTGCGAAATTCAGTGGAGCGCTGTATAGGTGTATTAAAAGCTCGTTTTCGTTGCCTGCATAAGGAAGAGTACTACACTATAAACCTGCAGTAGCAGCAAACATTGTATATTCCTGTGTAGTTTTGCATAACATTATGCGTATAACAAATATAGGACAACATGATGTTAACATTGAGTTTGGTAAGAAAATTTTTTATTATTTTTAAGAGTCTAACATATTTTTTTTGCAGATGTTGAGAATGCACCTGATGATAATGATTTAATAGGTAAAGGTGACCTATTAGTAAAGGTGACCTATTAGCAGAAGGCCGTGCTATCAGAAATAATCTAATAGCACATAATTTTGCTTAATAAATTGTACCCAATAGATAAACAAACAAACCTCACAGGATTCCCGACCTACATCCGCGCCCACTCATGGACTGCCGCCACCTCTGCCTACCAAAAACTCAGCATCCTCACCTCCGCTCGACGGCCTAGCCTCGCCTGGAGGCCTCTGTAACAATGATTTCGCCTACGACGACCTTGGGCCATGGAACACAGTGATACGCGGTAAGCATACCCCTCCCCCTTCTCCTACCCGCACTAACAGCCACCCTCACCTAGCAACATAATCCACACAGTTATCATAAAGGGTTTATTATACCCACCGACCGGACTCCCAAGGCACTATCGTCCCATTTAAAAAATATAAGCAACTTCGTCCCATCCAACGTGACTTCATTCCGGAACGGCCACGTTTCAATCAGCAGCCCGGACCCCCAAATTCTTCTCAAACTCAAACAGCTATCCCACCTGACCGGAACCCCAATCAGCATCACACCTAAAGTAAATACGTCAAACCTCCTACCTACACGCAAACCCTCGTTCTCGTGCGTCATACGTGAGGTCGAGCTCGACGTTACCATAGACGACTTAAAACTGACACTCGCCCAACTAAACTTAATAATCTCCCAACATCTGGCGAATCACTTCCCGGGCCACCGACAAACCTACTCACCTCATAAGAGTGATCACCGATCACCTACCCACGATAGACTACCTTCTTGCCCACGGCATCAAACTCTTCGACCACCTACACCCGGTCGAAGCGTCCCACGCCCCTCCAGCCCAACCCGCACAGCGTAACACTTGTCACCAATACGACCACACCACCGCCCGGCCCGACTGCGGCAGATGCAGTGGCAACCACCACTCTTCCAAATCACAAGATTCAAACAACAACCATCCCTCTTTTCCGCCACTTTTTCGGCATACACCCCTGCACCTCCTACACAGGCAACACAGTCCACGTCTCGCTCTCCAAAACCTAACTTACCCCCTTCAACCTCCCCGCCCTGCTTTAAACGACCTATTTTATGGGACAAATCGGTACCATAAACGTTAGCGGGTGGAACCGCAAACTGCCCATGGTCGTCAACCTCCTTCATCAGGAGAACATAAAAATTCTTGGGGTCACTGAGACCAAACTCTCCCAGCGATACCCCCTAAACATCCCCCACTTCTCAGTTTACAGACACGACCAGATACCCATACGCAATGCCTCAGGAGGCACCGCCCTCCTTATCCACCACTCCATTCCGTCCAAACCATACACCCCCCGCCACCCTTCAACGACTTGGACATAGTCGCTTCAATCATAAACACTAGCATTGGGGAAATCCATATCTTCTGCTTATACAACCCGCCCACCACCGCCTCCCACTAGAGCTCTTCCAATTCCTTGAATCTCTACCAAAAGCCATCTTGGTAGGATACTTAAACGCTCGCCACACCGACCTCCAAGACCGATCCTCCAACATGAACGGACAAACTCTTCTACGAGCCCTCACCGACTACGACTTATTCCGCATAAGAAATGCCGACCCCACTTTCACCAACTACCACGGAACCTCCAATAGAGACTTAATAATCCAACAGACTCATCAGACACTTCGACCTCATGTACCTTATGTACGCAGCAACGGTTTTGCTGGAAAATTATGTCTGACCGATCGAAAAAATTGTTAACTTTGGCGCTAAAACAGCAGCTAGCTAACAAATTGAAAATTAATAAATGGAAACGCAAATTAGAAGAATCTAATAATGATGATCCAGATTATGAACCCTATTCAGAAACTAAACCCAAACAAGTGAACAGTAAGCAATAAAGAAAATAGTTAAAGATGTGAAAGTCATCATTTATTTATTTAACAAATATCAATTTTTAGAAAAGCCACTCTCAGATAAAAACAGGAATACGTGTTCACCGTATTTTTTATATCCAAAAGTATCTGATGAAAATTACCCAAATATATTGAATCCGTTTGTAACAGAGGATGTATCAAAAAATTCGTCAGAAATAGGAGAAATTCTAGAATCTACTACATTTTCTTCTGTAGAGAAGAATCAGCAAGAACCAGAATGTTCGGGTGTAGTCGATTGGTATATATCGTATAGTTAGAGTAGCTTGTCTGTTTTTCTTTTATAAATAAACATTTTTAAGACCGGGAAAAATAAATATTATATCCAATGTTTTGATTCAAGAGCCTACCAATTCAGAAGAGGTAGTAAAAAAAATTCTAGGCGATATCATAGATTTAGCTTTAGATATCAGTGGAAAAAACAGAGAAAGCCAGTATACTAAAAAAGGGACACTAAGAAAAAGAAAAAAATTTGATACTTCTGTTGAAGAAAGAAAAAAAGCCAGAAAGAAGGAAAACATTTCAAAATTTGTTTTAAGGGAGACATGCAATGACGGATTAGGTAGAAAATGTTTACAAAACATTAACAAGGAAATCCAAACAAAAATTCATTATGAATATTGGAACCTATTATCGGAAGGCGAACGACGCCAATTTGTACTTAGCGCTGCTAAAAACACCATGAAAAAGAAGAGATGTGCAGGAGAAAATTCTCGTAGAAATAAGACCATAAAATATTATTTGAAAGACGATAAAGGTGTGGATTTCCAAGTATGTAAAAAGTTTTTCTTAGGAACCCTAGGATATCCTCTTCATAACGACAGAATCGTAAGGGATGTTCTTTCAAAAACATCAGCTAATGAACTTGTGGCTAATCCCATCAAAAAAGAAATCCGTCAGAAAAAAAAGTTGAGAGAGAAAGTATAAGAAGTCATATTAAATCTGTCAACCCGTCCACATCCCATTACCGACGTGAACATGCGCCAGAAAGACTATACCTACCCAGCGACATAAATATAAACTTAATGCATAAGGACTACTTGGAAAAATATCCAGATAAAAAAATCTCCTACGAATTATACAGAAAGGAAGTACGAGACATGAATATATCCTTTGCAGTCCTTGGGCACGAAGAATGTTGGCTCTGCGAGTCATTTGAAAATCACATTAAAAGTTCCAAACATAGAAAAGATAATATCCAGTCAGATTGAGAGCAATGCCGGTTATGGAATGAACATCACAACAAAGCCATAATGGCACGTGAAGAATATAAAAAAGATACTTCCACTGAAGGTGGTGAAACAAGATTGTTTTTTTCTGCCGATTTACAAAAAGTTAATTTGAACTTTTCTATAAATCTAAAAATAAATAATTTAATATTTTTAAGGTTGTGATGTTACCTCGATGCGAAATGTTTAAAGAGATAATATTTGTCCCGAGGATTATTTGTTTTAATGAAAGTTTTGTTCCTCTGGGAAAACAAACAAAAAATAAAAAGCCAATTGCCATAATATGGCATGAAGCTACTGCCGGAAGATCGCAATCAGATATAATATCAACTTTTAATAAATTTTTATTAATGCACAGGGACGCAAAAGAAGTTACAATTTGGATGGATAACTGTGCGGCCCAAAACAAAAACTGGTCGCTTTACTGTTTCTTCATTCATTTAATTAATTCTGAGGACACTGCTATAAATTGCATAAAACTCAAATATCTACAAACAGGTCATACATTTATGAGTGCGGACTCATTTCATCATCAAGTGGAAAAGTCATTAAAACAAAAAGGCAAAGTTTTAGATTTTCACGACTACAAAAACTGTGTTCAAACGTCAAATAGCGGAAAAACAACCTGCATTGAAATGAATGTTAATGACTTTTTGGACGTTAAAGACTGTTCATCCAGGTTCAAACTGAAGAAAACAATACCTAGTAAATTTTATCAGAAGTTCCAAAAAACTTTTTTACAAAACAAAATTTAATGAAGAGCCTGTTGAATTATGTATTTTGACGGCAAAATCTCTAAAAGAAGGTGTGGCTCAGCCAGAAATTAGAACTTCCCCAAGAGGGATAAGTGTACATAGTTCGAAAAAATCATTTAATTAAAAAATTACAAGAAATGTCTATGCCGAAAAGTACGCTAAAGTTTAGGGAGGCGAAACCGCAGCAGAAGAATCCGACCTAGATTGAAATTTTTTATACTTAAAAAAACTAATGATAAATGTTCTTTAAATAAATGTTAATTTTCCAGTTACCTTGGTTTATACCAAATATGTATTAGAAATAAATGATTTTCCCACCTTAATTAATTTAATGTGTACTAATTTATACATTTGACTCAAATTTTCCAAGTCAAAACGTCCTAAGTGGTTCATTCTACGACGAAAAGTCGTATCTCTGACAATAAATGTGGCATACTACCTTATAAAAAAAAGACATTATTACTAAGTCCAAATGTCGTATCTATCAAAGTTATCAAATTCTCTTTTATCGTAATATCTATGATATCAAGCTGTTCGGATATTTACAACCTACAATAATTTTTCGTTAGTAGTCCAAAAAGTTTGCTTTAGATATGATGGGAAAGTACAAATCCAATTACGTTCAGGAATCTTTAAATAACTCGAAACTTTACTTAAACTAGATACGACCTCTTGTCTTAGCGCGGCAGTACAGTTCAATGATACTCGTACACCTATTTTGCGAGTTCACTGAAATTCGTACGCTTAGGGATCTTATTTCGTATTCATCTAATTGCTGTGTTTTTAATCGTTATCGTGTTTGTTTACAACATGTATGTACAAGCCCGAAGTCAATGAAATACATACCTACACCTGAAATTTTTTACCTTAAACATGAGTAATTTGAACCTTCGTGCGTCGTTCGGGTCCTTTTCGACCCAGTGGCTGCTTTATTTATCGCCTAAACTTTTATTTCTTGTTCTAGAAATTTCAGCTCTTAGGACTTTAGTTGTAATTAATATAGCTTCAAGATTTTGTAATTAGCGGAAAAATATTCGTTTCAGTTTTTTAGTACTTTAAATTTACACACATAGGTTGTTTGGGTCACTTTTGTCCTCTCCTCTTTAGAAGCCGAAACAAGCTGAAACTCGCATAATTCCGTACAGCGCGGTGTGAGTAATGGCAACAGGTTGAGACCTGCATGTAAACCTCTCCAGTATTTCTTATCCCACAGTGCTTGCATATCGTTCAGTGAGTGTTGATTCTTAGTTCCGTGTACATCTTGTGCGGAGTAACTTTTTTTTATTATGACTTCAAAACAATCAAAATTTGTGCCTTCTTTGAGACAAGAGCAAATAGAACAAGCAATTGATAATTCAGCCGACGAAATATTTGATTTTCAAGATTCTTCTGATGGATGGGTTCCATCTGACGAAGAGGAGTGCTCTGAAATTGAAGATCATATTTCTGTTTGTTCGGAAGGTGACTCAGAAGAGGAAGAACCAGAAATTTCAAATGTGACATCCGAAACTATGTTATCGAAAAACAAGCAAATTGAATGGTCTTCTAGACCTCCTATACATCAAGGGAGACTTGCTGCACACAACGTTCTTACAATGACACCTGGACTTACTAGGTACACCACCTCGAGGGTGGAAGACGAGCTATCTGCTTTTATGCTTTTCTTTCCACCATCAATTGAAAAACTAATTTTAGAAAATTCAAACATGGAAGATCGTCGAGTGTATGACACAAATTGGAAAGATTTGGATGCGCAAGATTTATACTGCTATATTGGTTTATTGATTTTAGCAGGGGTTTTCAAATCTCACAACGAATCGACAGAAAGCTTATGGGATGCCGAAAAAGGTAGGAGTATATTTCGTGCAACAATGTCATTAGAGAATTTCAAACGAATTTCTAGAGTAATAAGATTTGGCAATAAACAAACACGAACTGAAAGAAGAGCCCGGGATAAATTTGCGGCTATTAGGGAGCTTTGGGATAAATGGGTGGAAATTTTACCAAAATTCTTCAATCCAGATGCAAATGTAACCGTTGATGAACAATTGGTTGGGTTCAGAGGCAGGTGCCCTTTTAGGCAATACATGCCCAGTAAGCCTGCTCGATATGGAATTAAATTTTGGGTATTATGCGACAATAACACAGCGTACGTATGGAACATCCAGCCTTACCTTGGAAAACTTCCTGGAGGAGTCAGAGAACAAAATCAGGGTATGCGGGTAGTTTTGGACCTATCTTACGGATATATTACATGCGATAACTTTTTTACGTCATATGAACTAGGCCAGATTCTACTCAAGCGAAATATCACAATGATTGGTACAATGAAAAGAAACAAGACTTGTATTCCACCAGAACTACTACAAACGAAAAATGTACCAAAAATGTCTTCAAAGTTTGCATTTACTTCTGATACTTGCTTGGTCTCATACCTTCCCGAAAAATCGAACAAATGTGTTATATTACGAAGTACATTACATTCGGAAAAAGCCGTATCAAACCAAACAAGTAAAAAACCTGTAATTATACTAGATTACAATAAAACAAAAGGGGCAGTCGACACCATGGATAAAGCGGTTATGTGTTATACAACAAAAAGGAAAACAAACCGTTGGCTACTTATCGTCTTCTATAATATAATTGACATTAGTTCTTATAATGCCTACGTTTTATTCTCGAAAGTAACTAATAGTTGGGGTTCAAAAGATCGTCGAAAACGACGACGTTTTTTAGAAAATTTGGGCATGTCGCTGGTAAAACCTCAGATTGAAAGAAGAAAGTACCTTCCTAGAACAAAAGCCGCAAGGGACGTTGTTGAAAAAATAAAATCTGCTACAGCAATTGTTCAAGATGAAGTACCTTCAACATCAACTCAATCTAGAAAGAGGGGCAGATGCTATATGTGTAAAAAAACCGACAATAAGTGTTCTAGTTTGTGCTGCAAGTGTGGAAACTATTGTTGTAAGAAACATTTAGAGCAAATATGCAAACAGTGTTACAAATAGATAAAATAACTTTTTTGCTTTTATAAACTTACTTTTTCTTTTGTCAATTATAAATTTAATTTTGAAGTGTTATTTTCTTTACTAAATGTTCATTTTTACATTCCGCATTGTTTATTTTAGGTAAACGTTTATTCTTAGTTCTTGCTTTTGTTTTGAAATGTATTGTTCGATTTCCTTTTATTAAATAAATGTTTGCTTTTACGCAATAGAATGTTTACATTAATACAAAAAAGAAGCTAGGTGATATTAACCAGTCATTTTAACGTAATAGGTCGTTTTGGACCCGCACACCTTATGTGTGTAGACAAAACGAACGACGCACGAAGGTTAATAAAGAGATTTGCAAACAAATTTGAAGAAACGGGTTTTCAACATATGAACTGAATTTATTGACTTTTAATTACATGAAACTAAACATACTTATTGAGGCTTTTATTAAAAATTTGTTGGCGAAACAGAATATCAAATGTTTAATTATGGAGAACAAGAAATTAGACCAAGGAAATTCAGATGATTGGGACATGCTCCAAGTCACGTTGCGTTGGAATGGAACCCACAAGGTGGAAGAGCCAGAGGACACCCCCACATTATATGGAAAAGGGCAGTAAAAGAAGAATGTGGAAAAAAAGATCAGACAGTTATGTGCAACTGCCCAAGACAAGGAAGAGTGGAACAGTTTGTAGTAAAATGTTATATGTAGATATGTAAATAACCACACAGTAAAATACAATATTTATCTTTGTAAATAACCCTATGTCCCCAAAGCGGAATAATGGGATTTAATGGTAATAATAATAAACATACTTAGATGTTACATGGTTAGGAAAACCCCATTATTTACAATATCTCTGTATGTACATACTTTGGTATTGAGTGGCATCGCCTTTATTTGCAATTACTGCTCTTAGACGCTTGTTTATGCTTCCTATTAGTTCTTGACAATGCTGTGCAATGATAGAATTCCAAATTTTGGTTATTTTTTCTTTAAGAAGAGTTTTCGTAGTAAGACGACCTTTACGTAGAATACTTTTGATAATTCCCGAAAGGTTTTCAGTGGGGTTCAAATCGGGACTAGATGACGGCCAGGTATAAAACATTGATGCTGCCACTGCAACTTACCCCATCTTGTTGAAAAATAATGTCATCATCAGTACATAGCTTTTCCATGGACGGTAGAACATGATTCTTAAGAATACTTTGATATTTTTCGGCATTAACAACACCGTCTAGAAAGCGAAGGTTTCCCAGAACATTGGCACTCATGTAGCCCCATACCATTATTCTATCAGCGAATTTAACTGTTCACAGGGTGAAAGACTTCAAATTTATTGTGAATAACTCTACCGCGGTAAATACGTAGCAACTGGATGAATACTAGACCAAATTCCTAAGTGTACCAATTTGACTGAACTCAAAACATAGGTGTACGAATTTCATTGAACCGTATGTCTAAATTTAATTTAAATTTTATTGGTACCAGTTATCAAAATTCAGTAAAATAAGAATACCTATGTTTAAGATAAGAAATCGAAATTCTACGGTAAATATAATTTTTTTTAAATATCCTTGTAAAAAGCCGATTTTTAGCATTTTATAGGCATAGGTTTAGCGAAAAATACAGGTGTACGAATTTCATTGACGTTGGGCTCGTATATAATGAATACCTATTGGCAATATGAGGTATATTTTGTGATATTGGCAAAATGTTAAAACTGCCTGAGACAGGGAACAATGCTATCGGAGGGTAAAAACCTATATTTAACCAATGTAGCAAATCCCGCATTAAAACCGTATTGGTTAACCTATATAAAACAGATATATAACCAATAAACTATTTACAATATAAACTTACAATACTCTGCCAATAATATTTAAACAATTAAATTCAATACTAGCAGTTGCGAATATTACCTGCCAGTATAAAACCAATACTTCACCAAGAACAAATTTTTTTGGAATTATATCAGCAAGGCAATATAAAAGCAATAAGACACCAAGAAATTTAGTTAATATCCTGCCGATATTTGAATTTAACATAAAACCAATTTTATTTGATGAACTTAACTTTAAATATAAATACATAATATATGCCGTTAACTTTCAAAGTATTAATTACAATTAGCATTGTTATTAATGTACAGTGTGGTGATAAAGTAAGGAACAAAATTCATAATTGCGTTATTTAATGTTTTCAAGCAAAACGCTCGGACACGTCAATTTTATTTTTTAATTAGCCACCTTATGACATAAAAATTTTACTTATGACGTCATGTATTTTTGCACAATGACGTCATCATTGGTTTTTTTAAATGACAACCCCAATTTTTTTTTGCTGTTTTTCATAGACCTTCTTACTACTTAAATGGTGACGTAAAAAAATTGGTCCCTTACATAACCATTTTTTTGAGAAAATAACACACTTTAAAAAATAAAAATTTATCTTTAATGGAAAAAAATTATTATTACACCCAAAAAACAAACAAAATTCAGTGCCAAATAGGTGGTGGAGAACAATTTGAACATTTGCGCTAAATTTTGTTTGTTTGTTGGGTGTAATAATAATTTTTTTCCATTAAAGATAAATTTTTATTTTTTAAAGTGTGCTATTTTCTCAAAAACAAAAACAAAAACAAAACAATTTTTTTTACAGCATCATTTAAGTAGTTGGACCATCTATAAAAACCAGCAAAAAAAAATTGGGGTTGTCATTTAAAAAAACCAATGGTGACGTCACTGTGCAAAAATACATGACGTCATAAGTAAAATTTTTATGTCATAAGGTGGCTAATTAAAAAATAAAATTGACGTGTCCGAGCGTTTTGCTTGAAAACATTAAATAACGCAATTATGAATTTTGTTCCTTACTTTATCACCACACTGTATATTATTTAATTATGTGTATTATTTAAAATGTTAGTAAGTTAATGCAAAATCCACATATAAATATAAAGATGTGTGTACATTGTTTAAATAACCTAATAATTTTTTTTTTTTTACTTTCGGTCTGACAAAGGATTTAATGAAGTTCTGGTTGATGTTAGAGAACTAGCTGAAGATCTTGAAGTTGATCCCAATTTTTTAGTTACTGAAACCGTTCGCCAAAGAAAAAAAAAACAAAACAATTTGATTATGAATATACAGATGAACCCATAACAGATTCCAAAATTTATTACAAAGTGAACGTTTTCTACTCCATACTGGATCAAACTTTGTCATCTCTTAACGAAAGATTTAAGGGGTCCGAAAATTTTAACAAAATATTTGGATTTACGTATAATATGTTTTCTTTATCAAATGAAGAACTGCTGAAATCTTGTCAACATTTATGTCTAAATTTAAAAGATGAGTCACGTAAAGAATCGGATATTGACCCAACTGATATATTTGACGAAATCAAATGTCTAAAATGTCACTTTCAAGAACAGCCGGGATCTGATTTAGACCCTCAGTCAATTCTGCAATACATTTTTGAGAATCAATTAATATCTACTTTCCCAAATATTGCAATAGCAATACGAATATTTTTAACGTTACCAGTTTCCGTAGCTTCAGGTGAGAGGTCATTTTCAAAGTTAAAAATTATAAAAAATTATTTAAGGTCCGCTATGTCACAAGAAAGACTTACAAATATTTCTATTATTGCTATAGAGAGTGACATTATGGACTCCCTTTCTTTACATGATTTAATTACTGAATTTGCCGAAAATAAGGCAAGAAATGAAGGTTTTTAAGAACCTTTTATTTTTATATTTTTTACTGTTAAGACTGAATGTTTATTTTTTGTTTTGTGTCGTTTTCTTATTTTATGAGTATTACTGATTTTTACTTTACTTCAATGTTCAATGTTTATTTTTTGAATGGTTTTATTTTTAATATTGTATATTGTATTGTGTTTATTTTTGTATTTCTACTGTCAAAATTGAATATTTATTTTTTGTTTTGTATGGTTTTATTATTGTAGGTACAGATTTTTAGTTTACACTATTGTTTATTTATTGAATTGTTTTGTTAATATATTTAGATCTAGTTGATTTTTTGTAAACTTGCTTTTTAAAATTTAATCAAAAATTTTTTAAATTTCATTTTTTAAGCTCCTTTTACACATTTCTATTAATAACCGCATTTTTTTCTTCAAGCTACTAAACATAAAATTTATTTTAAATTTTACGGAACACTGGAACCGTTTTAATTGAATACAAATAATTTTTACAATTGTTGTTTGTTATGTGTTGCTCTTTTTTCAATAAAAAAAGTTTAGCTGCTTCATAAACATGTAACAGTTCACTTATATTTACATATACATATAAGGAAACATATTTTACCGTCTTTAAATATAAAACAGTTAAAAAAGGTAAATAGGTAAACCTTTTAATTTATAATTAGCTATCTGGAAGGGCACAAAATTAAGTTTTGCACGCGAGCGGCGAAATAGCTTGGCGCGGCCCTGTTCACTTGAGCATTTTTGCGCGCAAAAATGATCATATGAGTACCGGCAGAACAGGTGTGCGCGCAAGGTCTGAGCACGCACGTACATGCTCCATCGGTTGTCGGTCTCGGGAACCACCTCAAAGAAATTTTGCGCGAGTAATGTATTCTTCCTTTATTGCTATTTAACTATATTTATCTTATCATATATGTTACTGTATGAACTAATCGTTTACTCGACTAGATATAATTATGTTATTTTCCAACGACTCAGACTACAAATTGTTTATCCAACTTTGTACCCTGATTATCTATTTTCGATGTTATATATATTTGTGTGTTATTATTGAAAGTTAGTCTTAGTTCCATTCTTGTGAACTACACATCTTTATGTTGCTTTGAACTCCTATGTGAAAATAAACTACATAGTAAAATAAAAGTTTATTTATTATTTAATTCGTTACGGTCACGAAACGTAACTCGCGCAAGTGTTGCTCAGATTGGACGAGATTTATAATTTATGCAAAAAGCTTTAGGTAAAAGCACAACTAGAGCGGATATTTGCGCGTACAAACAAAAACGTAAAAATAATTATGTGTAGATTTTGAAATTTTCGCAAACGAACGTGTGTGTGCGGAAACGTTTGTGCACGCAAAAATGCTCAAGTGAATACGCAGCTTTATACGCACGCAAACCTATTTATAGAACCTGTTTAAACCCCTACTAGCACCAAACATCCGTTAGTAGCGAAATCATATTTAGTCACTGCCTACGCCTTGTTTAGCGAGCGAGTAAGGGTACATAACCCCAGTTTTTGAGGTAACGGCGTGTTTTGTATTTGTGACAGCGCGAGCGACTTTCATTATATTGTTAACTAAATAGTACAGTATTTTATATTAAAAAATGGAAAATGATTTTTTTTAGCTATTGGGGGACATGGAAGATATAGAACACGTTAGGGAAGTTGAAAATAGGCATTTAAACTTAAAAGTATATACATAGAGAACGTGTAGGTGTAGACCCATTTAACAAATATTCAAATACAGAGTTTAGAAAAATTTACAGGTAAGTTCTGTTTTTTAATAATTACTATCATATAGAAGTCCCTATGGGCTATATAAGTGTCATGTTTGTGTTATAATTGACAGAAAAAACTGTAAATTTACAAATGATAGGTACTGCATAACTGTTTACTTTTTTTTTTGTCTGTAGGTAAATTTTGAGATAATTCTGTAAATTTACATTTCCTGCAAGTTTATAAATTTTTTATAATTTACACCTTCTTTGTAAATTCTGAGGTTATTCCGTAAATTTACACTTTTTCCTTCAAATTTATGAACATTTTTTTATGTAAATTTACAGATTATTCTGGAGGTACCTATTAATAATAAATTTGATTTAAAAAAATAATTGCTCTTTCGGCCCCAAAGGACTTCCATGTCATCATGTACTACTGCACTTGCGTTTTTAAGTTTTGTTTGTATTGTGTTGTGTATTTTTAGATTTTCAAAAGAAACCATTCGGGAGGTAATTGCTCTAGTAGGATATACAATTACAGATTCTGTAACAAATCGGGGTTTGCCAATAACACCTGCTTTACAAGTTTTAAGTTTTTTAAGATACCTTGCCAAAGGTGCATATCAAAGTGATGCAGGTAAGTGAATCTAGTATATGGTATATTAATTATATTACACTTTTTTATTTAACTAACACTTATACCTACTTTTAGGTGACTTACATGGTTTTTCACAGGCAACCATGTCTAGAATTGTATATAGAGTTTCACGTGATATAAGGAAAATGAATGAGTTCATAAAGTTTACTGTGCAAGAAAGGGAATTAACAGCTCAAAAACAAGAATTGTTTGGCACTGCAGGTATGCCAAACAATGTAGGTGCAATTGATTGTACCCATATAAAAATTAAAAATCCAGAAGGTGAATATCCATTGTTGTATGTAAATCGAAAAGGATTTTTCCGTATCCATGGTATGTAATTGACAGATTAGTTATCTCATTTGAGGTTAACAATGGCGGATGGCGGGTAAATATGAAAAAGCGGGATGATATGAACATTTGCGGGTTTTTACCGTGCATGCTATCGACGTGACATCTACCGATAGAATTTAGAATCAAAATTATTATTTGATTATACAAAAATCTTCATTTGAGTGATTGATAAGTGTAATTATTTTTTAAAATTCAAGCAAATACGATTATTTTTTACATAAATTCATTATAGAAGTTATTTTTAATACGCAAATTTGACATGTGTAATTTGAGGTTATATGTCAAAAACGTAGGTACGTATTATATTATAACTATTTTTATTTAATACGAACTTCTCATGGATGCGGAAAAATAACTTGTGCCCTACGGGAATCTAACGGCATATTTCATCCCTTGGATTTTGCTGCCCTCGCTCACTACGTTCGCTCGTGCAGCAGAAATCTTCGGGATGCCTATATCTTCCCTTATGACGCAATATACTATTTTTCATTTCATGAAAGACTCAAAATAATTTGAGAAAAGTATTAACTAAAATCAATTACTAGGTTGTTTGTGATGCTAAATGTAAGATTTTGGACATAATTGCCCGACGGAGGGGTAGCGCTCATGATTCCAGAATATGGGAAAATTGTCAACTCCAAACTAAGTTTCAGGTAATATACTGATCAGGAATTAATATGACCAAATTAAAATAGTTTTTATCTATGATTGTGTTCCTTCTAGTAATTATTTTGTGTGGTTTTAATTCTACTTTTCTGATAGTAGTAGGTACTAAGTAGTTTTTTTTTTAATTAACAGATGAACAACAAAAATGAGAGCTGTCTTGTAATTTTTGCTTTATTTTTTAAGGAAAGTCACTTCGGACACCGAAAGTTGTGTTTGACTTTTTCTGTTAAATAGATATTTTTAATGCAGCACGATAATAAATTTATTCTTTAAACATAACAATATTTTAGAATGGGACTATAAATGGCATTTTAGTTGGTGACAATGGTTATGCTAGCACGAGATATATGCTAACACCATTTTTACATCCCCAAACTGCAGAAGAGCATAGGTATAATACAGCGCATATCAGGACAAGAAATGTTGTCGAAAGGCTGTTTGGACAATGGAAAAACAAATTTCGTTGTTTTTTCAATGGAATGAATATGCAACTGGATACTTCTAAAGCATGCATTGTTGCCCTGGCTGTTTTACATAATATAGCCGTTAATGACAGGACAGAAATAGGTAGGTATTTAAGTTATATTTTGCAGTCAGTATTCTAACAATGTTAATTACAGATGATTTAAGCGACCAAAGCGATGAAGAAAATGATGAGTAACTTCCTCCACCGATGAATAATGTACAAGCAAATATAGCTGGAAATTTATTCAGACAAAATTACATTGCTAATAATTTTCAATAATCAATTAAAAATAAATAAAAACATCTTAATTCATAAGCTGTATTTTTTATTTAAATGTTATTTTTGGTTTTTAGGACTATTACCTAACTTAAATAAATATTAAATATGATAAGGTATTACCTTAAAAACTAAAACATAAATAAATATCAATGATTATTCTGATTCTGGTTCGGAGTCATTAAAACCGTATTTTTGTTTCTCGCCCTTGTATTTTAGTTTGTAAAATTTGTTTTCCCACTTAACTCTCAAGCTATGTAGTTCGCTTGCGTGGGCCATTTGTTGCTCAATTTTTTGTTTATATAATTCCAGAGATTTTACTTCAAATTCGGACATCTTTCGATTATTACTATTGTATTTCTTCATAGGTGTTTTGGAAATACTCGGATAGGCGATTAAAACAACTACCTACCTGGAAATTCGGGTAAAAACCTTGTCCCGTTGGGTGTAAATATTTTATGCTATTTTATACAAAGGTTTTATCAGAATTTCCAGGAAGTTTTTATAATCGCCGATCCGAGTTTCTCGCGTAGACAGAGTTTAGCTAATGATTTCACAAGAAAGTTGAAAGTTCGAGTTTACTTCACTTCCTTCAGTTTAAGGGAACAGTTTAGTTAAACAACATCGTGTACATCTTTTTTCTGTACTTAAATACTGAGTGTAGAGTGTAGTAGGAGTGTCGGACTGAAATTAATTTTTAAAAGTGGTAATAGTTTACTATTACAAGCAAGTATAAACTGTATTTAGTATATTATTTATAATTGCTACTTTATTGTATGTATAATTTATAGAAAAAGATGTCTAGTCTTCGAATGCGCAAACAGAATATTAAATAACATATACAAAAACTTTATTGCGCAAACAGTCAGTATTAGTGTAACCACATCAAATACTATCCAACTGCAATTCTCAAAATCTGCTGATGTTATTTTATCAACCCCATCAATTATAGGCAATGTTTCTTCGTTACCAAATGATTACATCACAAACACTTCTCAAGAAACCTCCGCCTCACAAAACAATTCCTTTGATTTTACTAGCAATACCAATCAGAACACAGAAGATTCATTTAGTAATAATAATTGTAACGAAACTTAATTCTTAACAAATGTTATATCTACTTCAAAATGTAACTTGCTTTTGAATAACCTTATACATCTGAATGATAATGCCAAAATACCTTCCAAAACAGACCCTAACTACGACAAACTTTATACGTTGCGACCTTTTCTAACAATGATAGAAGAGGGCTTTCAGAATAACTTTTCGCTTACCGAATCTCTGCGATTGACGAATCAATGATAAAATTTAAAGGCAGAAGTAGTCTAAAACAATATATGCCGAAAAAAACAATCAAACGTGGATATAAAATTTGGATGTTGGCAGGTCAATCAGGTTATGCATGGAAATTTCAGATAAACACAGGAAAGGTAAAAGATGCAGTTGAAAGATCTCTTGGCTCCAGAGTTGTCAAAGGCCTCTGTGAAAATATATGTAACAAAAATAATAAACTATACTTTGACAATTTCTTTGTTAGTGTTCCTCTGCCGGAAGAGCTTCGGGAAAAACAAATTTATGCTTGTGGGACAGTGAACGTCAGTCGGAAGTATCTTCCAACATTCGTAAGCGATCGTAAGATGCAAAAGGGCGATTATATTTTTACGAGCGATTCAAATTTAATGGCAGTGAAATGGAAACATAACAGATCCGTTCACCTTCTATCAAAATTCCACGGACTAGACAATGTACCAATTCAACGCAGACAAAAACATGGAAGCGTAATTGAGGTATCGTGTCCCCAGGTGATCCGTGATTATAATCAACATATGAAGGCTGTGGATAGTTTTGATTAAAAAAAGGCCGTTTGTGAAATAGACCGGAAAAGCAAAAAATGGTGGCATCGGATTTTCTGGTATTTCATAGATGCTTCCGTCACAAATGCATATACCTACGATCTATTCCTTCTTAAATACACCAAAATTAACGATGAAAGATTTTCGAAGAAATATTTGTATTGATCTTCTTTCTAACGCCCCTACAAGAAAAGAAAGGCAACTGTATGCATAAAAGCTCATGAACCTCACGTACCTAAACCTATTCGTCTGAAAACTCAGATCACCAGCCTGTACAAGGAACAAGAAGGCGTTGTGGGCTCTGCAGTAATAAGGCAAAACAAGTACGAACAAAATGTCAGTGCAAGACTTGCGAAGTTTCACTATGTCTAGGAACTAAGAAAAATTGTTTTGCCTTATTCCATAGTTAAATATACATTTTAGCTTCGAAGTGTAATGTTTATTTTCTTAAATTATGTTTCATCTTTTTCATGTACGTGTGGGGTGGTACCATAATGGTACCACGCCAAAAAGAGTTTGAATAATACATTTTTTTTTCTATTTTGTGTGTTTTTCATATTAAACTACATCATAAACAACCCCATTTTAAATGTTTGGCAAAAAAATAACCAATAATAAATTTCCGTGCAACTAGCACCAAATATGAAAGAAATTTTTTGTGCCGGAAAGAGATGAGACATATCAGGGGGCATATAGGTAATATTAGATTTTGACACGAATGTTTAATTTACAGTGGGTTCTATATAAAATATTCATGTCCACTGGAATGGACATTGGGCCTTACTGGTTGTGACCATGAAAAATTTTATGACCATGTGAATGTGCATTGGGTCTCAACATCTACATTGCTTTTTAGGTATTTATAACCCAGAGGATGCCCAAAAACTCTTAGCTATCTTAGATTATGACAAGCTGGATAAAGAATGTAAACGTGTGTTGAAAGAGTTAGAAGAAAACCCGGATGTGGGTTATTCTTCAGACGACGATAATGAAAATGACATCCAGCTACTAGCAGAGAAGATTAGAATAAATTGGAGCTGATAAATTATCCCAAAATCAAGGAAAAGCAATTAATCAGGAAATTGATCTAGAAGCATTAATGGTAAGTTAGTACTGAACAGTTTGTTGAAAATGAAGAAGTTGAAATACCAGAAAATTATCTCGGATTTGTATATTATAACTTTCTGTCAAAAAAATTAAAAAACGAAATTGCAAGTTTTGCAAAACCGTTGTCTGCGATATTTATCTGCGATTGTTCATAGAGACCATGTTACACCCCATTATAACAGATTGATTATTTTAAAACTCGAATATAGATTTTTGCTTATATATGGTTATATAAACTTATACCATGAGATCGAAAAAAAAAATGATTCTGAGCAGGCCTTGACTAGTACAACACGATTGGCTACACTGGTTCTAGAATGCCTATGAATTATAATGTGACAGTGACATTTCAAATGTAAGTCAGTTTTGCAATCTTGTTTGCAGAATTATTTAAGTTTATCGTTGTAATACTAGTGAAGGATCACATTTTGAACACCTACTCTAACATGTATTCATCTTAGTTTTCAGTTTGTTCCCTAAATAAATACTGTTTTGTGTTTTAATTTATTTGACATTTATTAACCTCTAACCTACAGCCACATTTTGAAATCAGTCTTGCCAATCGTGTTGTACTAGTCAAGGCCTGCTCAGAATCATCTTTTTTTTGATCTCATGGTACAATCGAAGGAGCCTTTATATCTGCATAATCTTTTAAAAAAACGTTATCAGATACAACTAAGTAGTATTGCCCTAAGAGGTGCTGAAACTTATGCCATTCCTCATTATAGAACTTGCAAAGTATGGAATATATTAATTAAAACCGAAACAACCCAGTTTTCGAACAAATCCTCGAACACGTCGATTTTATTTTATGAAAGTGCATATTTTTCCATTATACCATGAGATCGAAAAAAAGATGATTCTGAGCAGGCCTTGACTAGTACAACACGATTGGTTACACTGGTTCTAGAATGCCTATGAATTATAATGTGACAGTGACATTTCAAATGTAAGTCAGTTTTGCAATCTTGTTTCCAGAATTATTTAAGTTTATCGTTGTAATACTAGTGAAGGATCACATTTTGAACACCTACTCTAACATGTATTCATCTTAGTTTTCAGTTTGTTCCCTAAATAAATACTGTTTTGTGTTTTAATTTATTTGACATTTATTAACCTCTAACCTACTGCCACATTTTGAAATCAGTCTTGCCAATCGTGTTGTACTAGTCAAGGCCTGCTCAGAATCATCTTTTTTTCGATCTCATGGTATTTTCTTTGTGTTTTCAATAGATCCTTTAATTTTGAAAACGGTAACATAAAATTTTGACACCTTACATAAGAAAATTTTCGAACAAAAGACAATTTAAATGCGCAGAATTAGCCCATTAGCTTTCCATATTTTCCCATGCAACCCATTCCTCTATTTTGGTTATTGCCGATTCTTGCATTCCAATCCTCCATTATGATAATTCTTTCGTTATTTTCTCTAAACGTGTCTACCGTATCCTACAATTCTGAGTACAACTTAGTTACTTCCTCTTCGCTTGTTCTTTCTGTGGGTGCGTGTACCCGTATATACATATAATATATTCAATAGGCTTAAAATAGCATAAAACCACTGATACACGTTAGCAAAGTAGTGAGGCAACGGACTTAATTCAGGAAACTGTTTTATTAAGAGAACTGATCTTGAACGAAAAATGCTAACTTACGCTAAGATATATTGCAGTATTGTATATTAAATAATAAATATAATGAACTCTTTCCGAATGTGCTAACTGTGTTAAAATGTTCCCAGTTATTACAGCAAGTACAGGTCAGGGTGTCCTTTTAGCAAATTAAAATAAATAATGAATTATCTTCGGACACTATCACGATGTGCTTTGTATATTAAGTATCGAGAAGGGAATTGCTAAAAATTGTAATTTTTCTAATATGATTAATGACGTGGCCAAACAAATCACATGTCTAAATGAATACATACGACGCCTCTTTTTTTTAATACTGTTATTTTTACCTTTGAAAAAAAAAATTTTTAGGGCCCCAAAACGTTTCTTGCAGCAGGGCCCCATACCACATCTAGTGTGTACAGGATTTACAACCAGGAGATCATGCTAAACGCAGGAAATTTTGTCAATGGATAAATGCTAATCGTAATTTGGTGCCACGTATTCTTTTTACCGATGAAGCTACATTTACCCCGGACGGCATCAACAATACGCATAACTGCCATCGATGGTCCGACCAAAATCCACATGAAATAGTTCAGTCAAATTTTCAGGATCGTTTTTCTGTTAACGTATGGCGTGGTATTGTTGATGGCCATTTAATCGGTCCTTTTATTCCCAACAATCGCCTGACAGGACAGCATTATTTGGAATTTTTGCAAAATAATTTACAAGAGCTATTAGAGGACGTTCCATTAAATTTAAAACGTGCGATGTATTATCAGCAAGATGGGACTCCTCCACATTTAACTCAGCAGGTCAATGCTTATTTAAAACCCTTTCAGTCACTGTGTCCACTACAGTGGACATTATTTAAAATTTTTTTTTTAAATACCCGCCGTCAATTTTTACAGGTAACTATCATGTAGACTAATAGCTGGTATAGTAGAGCTTCTAACTGAGATGATGGTACCATCTATAATTCAGTAGTAACAAACATTTCTACGATTAAAGTTTTCTTTATAGCAAAAAATTCCTTTTCGTTGCAGAATCTCACGTGTAATTTTATTATGCCCTTGTGAGAAAAGATTTTGTTGTTTTTTTTGTGGTGTTAGTGGTGACTTGAGACATTGTTAAAAACATATTTTTAATTAATATCAATAGTTATTTATACTCCAGATGTTTTTTGAACTTTGTCCACTACAGTGGACACTGTGATTCACCGGTTGCAACTAGTAAGGTATTCCTAACCTCACATTTGTCAATAAATATCTAAATTTTATCTTATTTTTTAGAATTTTGTAGTTAATATGTCGAGCAGAAGCATGCTTTCTGACCAGGAACTGTTGCAGTTGATTCAGAATGATTTGTCGGACATCGAAATCCTTAGCGAAGACGAAAACGGTGAATGGGAAGATGACAACCTGTCAGCTCCAGAAGGTATATGAAAAGTAGATTAGTGTCTTACTAGTTAGTCTAATGATTTGTTTGTAGATGTGGAATATAAAAACTTTTTGGATGAAGAGGCAGCAGAGCAATCTTCAGATGAAGATGCTCCTCCGCCAGAAAATGTAAATGGTTTTGATAGTGGTAGTGTAAGTGTTGACAGGGGTGTAAGTGCTGACAGGATGACCTCAAAAGCCAGAACAGATAAATATTATAAAGACAATGAACTTACCCCTAAAAACAAGGTAACGTGGCGCAAAAATATAAAATATTTAACGCCAAATATACGGTGCATTACAAAAAACATAACTAGTATACCAGAAATGCAAAGCCCTTTGTCCTTTTTTAAGAACTATTTTACAGACAAGTTATTCGAGACTATGGCAGATATGACAAATTTGTATGCCGTCAAAATGCAAAAGCGGTTTGTACCGACAAACCCTCTTGAATTAAAAACGTTCGTCGGTATACATATAACAATCGGAAATATGCATTATCCTCGATTAAGGTGCTATTGGGAACCAATGTTTTCTATACAAATTATTTCAGAAAACATGACGTTCAATAGATTTTCTCAATTGAGAACAAATTTGCATTTCGCTGATACAAGTGAAATAAATAGTGAAGATCGATTTTGGAAAGTACGAATACTGTTCAACACCATTAGAGAAAGGTGTTTACAATTACCTTTAGAAAGCAACTTATGTATTGACGAGCAGATAATACCCTTTAAGGGTCGCTTGAACGTGAAGCAGTACATCAAGGGAAAGCCTTGCCCTTGGGGTATAAAGTTGTTTGCACTCTGCGGTAGTAGTGGTCTACTCTACGATTTCATTCTATATCAAGGAGCAAAAACTGAACTGAATGCAGAACAGTATGAGGTATTTGGACTTGGAGCCTCAGTAGTTCTGAAGCTTTCAGAACGAATTAATGAGCCCAATTATCAACTATACTTTGATAATTATTTTTCTAATTATAATTTATTACAATGGCTCCGAAATAAAGATATTTATGCCGCATGTACAGCAAGACTAAATAGGTTCAGAAATCCACCATTTAGTTCTGACAAGATTTTAGCCAAAGAAGGAAGAGGGGCATCTGAAGAGGTCGTTAGTGAAGACGGCCAAGTAGTAATGACTAAATGGTTTGATAATAAGCCTGTAATAATGGCTTCGAATTTTGTTTCTGTTGGTCAGCAGGACATTTGCAATAGATGGGACAGAAAAGACAAAATATATAAAGAAGTACAAAGACCCCAAGTTATAAAACTCTATAATGAAAATATGGGGGGAGTTGATAAGCTAGAATTTTTAATAAGTATCTACCGCACATTTGTGCGTTCAAAGAAATGGACGCTTCGCATGTTTCGCACGCCGTGGATATATGCTGTGCCAATGCATGGCTGGAATATAAGGAAATGGCAATTTCCTGTGGAATCCCGAAAAAGGAAATAATGGACCTCCTCCATTTTAGGCGAAGCCTAGCTGAGGCACTAATTTTAGGAGGAAAAGCTGTTGGGTTGAAGAAACGAGGAAGACCATCGGTTTCTCCTCAAACATCACGATCTTCATCACCACTGCCAGGGCCATCATCATGTCCGAAGAAAATGGCTAAAACCGAGTATGCCCCAGTTAGTGACGTGAGATTGGACAGTGTAAGTCACTTACCGGGCGTTGACGAAAAGGATCATGCCACACGGTGCAAGTATCCTAACTGCAAAAGCAAAACTCATAAATTTTGCATAAAATGTAAAGTTCATTTGTGCATTGAAAAAAAACAAAACTGTTTTTTGTTGTATCATACGAAATAAATCAATATTATATCCTAAGAATATTTCATATCGACCGAATCTCATCCACTAAACTCAGGCCGAAAGTTTTCAGAAACCTGAAGCCACAAATATCTACAATGACAACTGAAAATTGTAAATAAATCAAAAATTTCTTACAAACCTTCAAAACCTTTGTCACAAAATTTAAATCTTGTAACTTCTCATTACAAACTGAAGTGCACCCGCTCAGTCACAGTGTCCACTGTAGTGGACACAACATTTCTCAGGAACTACAAAAAATAAACATTTGCAACAAAAACTAAAAAATTGCAAAAAAATCAAAGGCACTAATTGCAAAATTTCAGAATTTTCTGATGATTATTAAAAATTGGTGACTGAAAGGGCTAAATGAAAATTTCCGAGGACGATGGATAGGACGCGGTGGTTCAATTAGCTGGCCGCCGAGGTCTCCAGACCTTACACCATTAGACTTTTGTTTGTGGGGTTGGTTACAGAGCGAAGTGTACAAATTAAAAGTTGATAGTCGGGATGCATTAATTCTTCGTATTTTAAATGCCACTGCTCACATAAAAGAAATGAAAATGTACTTAGAAGAGCAACACGTGCTGTTCCCAAACGGACTAGAAAATGTCTGGAGGTCCACGGAGGGATATTTGAAAATTTATGGTAGTGTGTTAATTTATTTGATTGAACGAATAAAAATCGGATTAAAACTTTTGAGTTTTTTAATCATATATTAACGTGTATGTATAATACATTCCCGAAGTTTCGCACATTCTTCTTGACTCACCCCATAAACAAGTCGTGCCAGGTGGCCTGATTATTTTTATCGAGTTACTTCACGTTACTAATAGGTAATTTTATTACTTATCGTTTTTTTTTAACAAAGTCACATTTTTTTCTGATGTTGATACCATTATGTAGGTACCTACACTTCAGTTTGTATGTACACGCATTCACCATTCACCAAAATGCAGTTCAGATCATGGCAACTTATCTTAACCGTATTAAGTTTGCGTAGGTATTTAAAACACCTGTTGTAAGATAATACTAATTGTGAAGTTTTATTCGTAGTTGCAGTTGTAGCCTACTCTAGTAAGAAGAATACCGATCGTCGCAATAATAAAAAGGCCATTCCTGAAAGTTATAGTGCCATCGTCGCACCTTCCACAAGACTGAAATCGTACTGGTTAAAGGCTTTTAACCTAAAACATGGTGGGCTGCTTGATCATAGCAAACCTGGTATTTTAAATGGTCGTGACAGGTGCCCTAATGGTGCTTCTATGCGAAATAAATTTGAAGAAAATCCGTATAGTTAATTCTTTTCTGAATCGTCATTCACGTACAGCGTCCTGCAGTTATTTGTTTACTTTTCATGATTATCTATGGAATTCTAAAAGTAATCATGGTGAATCAGAAATATCTGATAAAAAGCATTTATTGATAGGTTTGGCTAGGGTGTTTAGAAAGTTCTGTACAGCGATTTTGGTTAGTGATATAATTAGAGGCAGAAACATTGTCTAATATTGTACACAGTCATGTAAATTGGTTGCTAATAAAGAGCAAAACATAGTAAGATTGTATTTATTTTTTTTCACAATTTATTAATTGCATGCATGATACAAGTTTTTAAAATCTGATCAAATACAACGTTACAATAATTGACTAGACATTGTCAATAATTATATTTTGCTAAACATCATAGATATGTAACTACAGTTTATTTGAACGCTGATGAATAGCTAAGTCAGTGTTAATATGAGTTACAAAGGCGTAATAAGCAAGACCGTGGTTGTGTAAAAATATTGAAATTTAGTAAACATCAGAAAGAATTTGCTGCCTAAAAAATTGATTGAAATTGCAGAAAAATTTACAGACATTACTTTTCTTAGGTTAAATGTCTAGTACATAGTTTCAGCTTATTTATTTGAACTTCGTTTTCAGATCTATGAAGTTCATGTATATACATACATTATTAAAAAAGACTGTTTCTCATAGCTGACTACTAAATGCTACTGCTAAATTTTATACACGACATCTTATTTCAACTTTGTTTGCATTGGAATTTTTTTATACACAAACTTCGCAACGCAAAAGTTTATTTTTAAAAGCACTTACATTTGGTAGTTAAATTCACACCTTAAAATTATTAGGCCAGTCAAATTAGACACAAAAATGGGCTCGACCTTGCAAAAGGTCATGTAGTTCTAATTTTTTTATAAGTTGTTAGGACCTAAGCCTATAGTAAGGAACCAAGTTTGCAGCTTTGAAAGACCTGTGCGAGTTGCGTAACCCCCAAAAAACTGCTAAATTTTCGTTTTTTATTCACTTTTTGCTCAATATCTCCGCAAATATGCGTCTGACGGAAAAAGCTATTTAATCATTTTTTAAAGTACATTAATTTTCCTAAAATGTGGCACCTTGCCGAACTCCGTACGTCCAGTACTTTCCGAGATACAGCTCTCTACAGAGTGAGAAAAGCAAAGCTAATTTCAAAAAACCTGCTTTGTAACTTTCGATCAGCCACTGTTCATGAAAGCCAGAGACACTGTTGAGGGTGGCCAACATCCTGAGTTAAGCAGTGGGGTTGTGAGGCTTGGTGGATTTCACCTCCTCATGTCTGGGTTGCAACGGTGCAATAATGGCAGGGAGTGGTTTGAAAGAGGTACTTATGACTATTTATGTAGATCAGAGTGTGGACAAAATTTTGAATGGTCATGCCTATTCGCGGGCTATACGAGCACACATTTTACTTAATCTTGTTTTGGCTAGCATTATTTTGGATGATGTACACTTGACTGAGAAAAGAATTACAGACTGGAAAAAACTGACAGACGCTGAACTCCTTCGTTTTATCGGTTTGACTTATCACATGGGTACCGTAAAGCTACATGGAGTACAAGATTATTGGAAAAAGCATCGACTTTTTAATTTTTCATGTTTCTCAAATTATATGGGTCGTGATCGGTACTTACTCATAATGCGCTGCCTGCATTTTTCACGTAACCCAGGAAGGGGGCAACCACAACCGAAAGACCGTCTATATAAAATCAGACCTGTAGTGAACTATTTCAATAATAAAATGAAAGAAGTATATTATCCCGGCAAGGATTTATCACTTGACGAATCCATGGTTTTGTGGAAGGGAAGACTTGTCTTTCGACAATACATACAGAATAAGAGACACAAGTATGGCATAAAGCTTTATATGCTGACAGAACCTGATGGGCTAATACTTAAATTTATTGTATATACTGGGCAACTTGATTCCATTGGAGGTAAAGGGCATGCACAAAAGGTAGTTCTGGAATTGATGAGAGAGAAATTATTTCAAGGGCATTCCATATACATGGATAATTTCTACAACTCCTTTGAATTGGCACGAACATTGCTTGATCAGACAACATACTGCACAGGTACTCTACGCAGCAATAGAAAGGGTGTACCGAAGGATATTGTCAGTGCCAAATTAAAAAAAGGTGAAACTAATGCAAAATACTTGAAAGGTGTGATGATTGGCAAGTGGAAGGATAAGGGAGACGTTATATACATTTCTACAGAGTTTAAAAACGAAATGGAAATGGTACAAAACAGGAGAGGACAACAGAAAGAAAAACCTTTGCCTATTGTAAAATACAATAACTTTATGGGTGGCGTACATAGGCAAGATCAGCTAATGGCATATTATCCTAGTCAACGTAAAACACTACGATGGTATAAGAAACTTGGTATACACATATTTCATCTTCTACTACAAAATGCATATCTACTCTATAACAAATACAGTGGAAAGAAAACTACACTATATGAATTTCGACTGCAGGTATTGGAAAAACTTTTACCTGAAGAGGTATCTCAAACCAGTAATAAAATAAGAGTTCAGCAACATTTGCCTAGTAAAATCGTGAATACGAATGAAAGTGGCAAAACTCTTAGGAAGAAATGCCGCGTATGTACTCAAATGAAAAAAAGAAAAGATACGGTGTATTACTGTGCATCATGCCCTGATATGCCTGGTTTATGTTTGGGTGAGTGCTTCCAAATATATCATAAGAAATCATAATTATGCAAAAAACACAATACCTTGTAAAGATTAGCGCTGAGAGTTTTAGTGTGTGAAACTTTTTTTTTGTTATTGCATTAGAATTTTATTCTGTTTTTTTTATTATTTTATTATTATTTCAGAATTATAAACTTTGTTTTCTAATCATAATATTATGTAAAATGTCTTAGTTTAGTCTATTTCAGAATTATAAACTTTGTTTTCTAATCATATTATGTAAAATGTCTTAGTTTAGTCTATTTCAGAATTATAAACTTTGTTTTCTAATCATATTATGTAAAATGTCTTAGTTTAGGCTATTTCAGAATTATAAACTTTGTTTTCAATCATATTGTAAACTGTCTTAGTTTATAAAATAAATAAAATGACGAAATATTGTTCTATTTTTGTAAATTGGCTAAAAATGTAGCTAAATAATATGGACGCGCAAGTGCGCTTTCCGCACAGTGTAGAAGTTTCATTAAAATGTGCGGAGGACGCACATGTGCGCTATTCCATAAAAAAACAAAAAAAATGCAATTACATGTTATAATACATCTATTGTAACATAAATATAAGATATCTTCCGTCAAATAAAAAAAAAAATTTCCGCACGGAGCAAAAGTACCTACGTTTTTCCGTATACGCATTGAAAGTGTTAAAAAAGGATTAAATAACTTTTTCTGTCAAACGCATGCTTTGGGCGATATTAAAACCCTTTAACGCTTTCTGGTAGCTAAATCTACCAGTAGCTATTAAAGTATATAATTGCGTAACCGGTCATCCGATTTTCATTCTAAGGAATATGATTGACGCTGTAAATGCCTAGTGGTCGATCCAGCGTGGTTATCGCATCTGAATTGTTGGTTATTCGAATTTACGGTATGTATAGCTACCACTGAGCGTTGTAGAACCAGAGAACGGTGTATTTTGGCGGTTTTGTTATTTTTCAAGTGTGATTTTTGCGTTTTTAGTGCAAATAAATTGTTGTTTGAATTAGGTAAGTAATCTTTAAGCATCTCTTTATGTAATTTAATGTAGAAATTTAATTTTTATGGGACACAAATATAATAAAATAAACAAGAAAGGTGTTAACAAAACCTAACCTAAAAATTACCCTTTTTATTTTTATTTTATTTTATATTTTTTCATAAGTAACAAACAAGGTATTTCGGATTTTCTAAAATAGTTCCGAAGTTTTAAAAATAGAAATTTTTAAAAATAGAGTCAAGTAAGAATATATAAGTTTTGTTTCTTTATTGCCAGGAATAGCTATTTACAGTCTGTTACATACATACATTATTAAGATGTGATTTCTTTAGACATGCTTCGCGTTTTACCGAACACATTTCGATATCGATGATTATTTCCGTATTGGTAATATACTGTGGTGCGTTGGTGATGGTGCGTAGTGTTATTAACTAAAATCTCTCCAGTATGGATATTTCCGAGGATGACGCTTTCCCCCATATTATCTGTCTTCTGTACAGCCAGATAGTTTTAAATATGAGTTTATTTATTAATAGCTTGTTATCTCAACTAAGCTTGGAGTTCCTAGCAACCAATAATAGCTTCCAAGTTTCAGATCAAGTTGTAGTTTTCCACCAGGTAAGCCTTTTATCCAGGTATTTGGCACTGTCAGATGGCGATATTGCCTTTCCATTTAGTGTGATAGGGGAGCATACCCATCTTCGTTTCTTAAAAGGAGACAAACAAATTTATTCGGATAACCGTACATGATTTAAAGTATTTGGCAACTTGTGTACTGTTCTTACAGGATCTTTGTCTGTGGTTAACATAACAGTATCATCAGCAAATGTAGCAAACATAGCATCTTAATTGGTTGGTAAGTCAGCTGTATAAATAGCGTATAATAGCGGCCCCAAAATACTTCCCTGGGGAACACTTGCTTCTATCGCCGTCAAATTAGTCGTTTCTTCTTCGTGCTTTACTAAAAGCATCTTTCGTATAAATATGATTTTAATATTAAATATAGTATGATTAAAATTTCTTAGGATAGCGTTCACTTTGGAATTTAAGTCGTCTCTGAAGTTATACACTTTTATTATTTTTATGTCATTGACGTCTACTTGACATCCTTTAAAAGTGAGTAGATTGTAATTAAAAAGGTTTCAAAAAAATATAAAATGTTTAAGATCCATAAAATATAATATACATCGCAACCGCAATTTAAGGACTTTTTGATCATAAGTACGTTAGAAAGGATGGGGGTAGACGTTGTTTTAGTTTAAAAAGGAGCTCTTCATAGAAGAATTAATCGAATGCTTGGCTTACATCGCTAAAAACAGCAGGATATTATTGTTTTGCTTTAAACGCTGCATTTACATGATCTACTACACGATTTAACCTGCATCAAACAGTTAAGCAAATATTTTGCTCAGAATCGGTATGAGGCTTATAGGTTTGCATGATGAGACGTCACTGGGTGGTTTTCCTGGTTTTAAGATTAGCATAATTTTAGTGCCTTTCCATTGAGCTGGTAAGTAACCAGTTTTTAATATGACACCAAAGATATAAGTTACTAACGCTATTCTTTTTTTTGACAACTCGTTAAAAGCTCGTCCTGCAATAAGGTTGAAGAGCCTCATTTTTATATTCAGGAATAACTTTCTTTAACTTCCTACATGCGTTTTTGTTTCTTCGTTTTTGCTCAGGATAACGTCTAGTTTGCCACAGCTTACGTAGTCTTCCCTTTTCAGCAATCTATTTATCATTTTCCTAAAATCATCCCAATTTGTTACGCACGTGTGTAACTGTGGAGTTTTAGTTGTCAAAATAATCTCTTTATGTAATTTAATGTAGAAATTTAATTTTTATGGGACACAAATATAATAAAATAAACAAGAAAGGTGTTAACAAAACCTAACCTAAAAAATGACCCTTTTTATTTTTACTCTACAAAGAACAATTTTTTACTTGCTGCATTTTTTATTATAAACATGTGAAAAAAATATATGTATTAGCCCACGCATACGATCCTGTGCTTGAGAATTATGGCGCTAGGAAAATATTTGTAGGTAAAGCTAAAAAAATGACGAAATGTTCGTAGCTGTCCTTTTGTTTTCAGTTATGGGGAGCAAACGCTCACTTAATCAGGCTGAGCTTGAGTATTTAGCAGAAAATCTTAGCGATATTGACTACTGTGAATCAGATTATGGTGGGGATGAGGATGCAGAAGATGCTTTACCACTTGATACTTCAAGTTTGTCATCTAGATCTAGACCATCATCAGCAACAACATCGTCTTCTAATGATCAGCCGGGAACTTCCAACGCGAATTTGCGACGGAAGGTCCTCAACATTCCTTCACATTACTCTGATTCTGAATATGAGGATGATTCAGATGCCGACCCGAACTATATACCGAGTGATACGGAAGGTCCAACAAACAAGATTGTCAGATTATTTGCTCCAAACCAGGATATTTCTTCTGATGAAGAAAACGGCGAAACGATTTTGCCTACAGAAATCAAATTTACATGGTGTAAGAAAAACAGCCCAGTTTTATTATTTGACTCGTACAATTTTACACAATCTTCTCAAGTAAATATTGCAGTGAATTCATTTAATCCTATTGATTATTCAGAATTTTTTCGATAATAAGATTTGTAATCATATTGTTGAGCAATCGAACATGTATGCCAATCAGCAAAACACTAGCTTAGAGTTATCTATCGAAGAGTTCGATGCATTTTTGGGTATACTAATTGTGATAGGGTTTCATAGTCTTCCCACACTAAGATCTTATTGGTCTAAAAACGAGAATTTTCATGTGGAACGCGTGGCAAAGGTTTTTACACGAAAACGATTTTTAAAAATTCTTTGATATGTATATATAAATAATGTGAAAAAGTAAACACTCCCGATTATTCTATTAATATGATAAAAGAATGTCGTCTAAAAAAACCATTCGAAATCGTTTTCGTTCAGAGTTGTCTCGCAAAGGATGAAAATGATATTACTGATGTCATGCCTGTTCTGAACTACAAACAACTATATGAGCCAACAATAAAAGCTGCAGTTCCTGGCATCTCGAAATGCAGGTCAGTCATGTTTTCAAAATATGGTAAACCCAAAATGGGGGAGTCAATGACTGGCGAATACAATGCCTTCAGTTTATATAAAGTAGGGAAACCACGTCCACGTTATAATGGCCAAACAGTGAGTAATGTTTATATGGGACCCATCAAATTAAAGGAAAAGAAAATTCAGAATGTTAAACGCCTTGTGCAACACATTGAGAATGAAGAAAACCGAAAATTTTATGATGTTTTGTGGAACGAAGACGTAGTTCCCCCGGAAACACCCGAAGAACAGTCGGACGTGGACGAATACGAGTGAATTGTGTTTAAAAATATTATTCTGTATTATTATTAAGCTTTACGTTAATGTACGTATGCATATCAACGCCTTTGTTAAAAAAATCAAGTTCTGTGTATACATTGTCCTGTTTTTTAAGTAAAAAAGCCCTAAGTGAAATTTTTGAAAATCGCAATAAAATTCAAAATCTATTTTTAAGGGACATTAAGGTAAGAAACTTAATTACTATGATAGTATTCCACATTTTAAAATTGAATTCAGTGGTGTACGCCATTACGTACGACTTTTTGCTCTCAGCCCTTCAATTGCTGGATAGGAAAGCACGAACCTATTCAATGGCCTGCGAGATCCCCGGATCTTAATCCTACTGATTTTTTTTCTTTGGGGATACATCAAAAACATGGTTTATTCTGAAAGCAGTAGATCTAGAGCAGATCTCTGGCAAAAAATTATTAATGCATTTCAGGCGGTAAAAAATGAAGTGGTAATATTCGAAAGGACCAGACAAAACTGGCGAACACGTACGGAAGCGCGTGTAGTAGCTCGTGGTTATCACTTTCAACACCTGTTATAGTTCATTATTAGATTTTATTATGTTTAAGTAAATTTGTTGATTCAGCCAATAGTCAGTAGCGTTGTAAGTACTAAACCTGTAACTAAAACATTTTTTAACCTGTTGCCTTAAAGATTTACTATTTGTTTTTATAATAAAATGAGTACAATACCAGCATCAATTATAAACTTGCAACAAAGTAATTGTGCTATATAACACAGTGCGAATTGCACTACATCACCGGAAGAAATTTTTAAGCGTACCTATCGTAAAAACTACATTTTTACGTAAAACTAATTTTTCTTTCATAATATGACACAGAGCGTTTAAAAAAACGTGGGTTTCCTAATTTTTCTTAATTAGAAAGGTCCTTCATACCCTCTAACTACGCGACTTTTAATTGTTACCGAAGTTGAGTTCATTATGAGTTACGAAGAAGAGCAAAGAAGGCCCCTGAGGCGTTGGGGCGAGGCAGAAAGTATTGAAGAAGTATGTGGCAGTGATGAAGATAAGGATGAAGCAGAGAATGATGTGGGAGCCGATAGTGTGAGAGTGATGAATATGATGATGTTCCTTTGCCGATTAGATTTTCTTCATATATGGGGCGAGATGGAACAACATCATGGAATAGAATGCCACCAGGTGTGCGACGGGCACCAGCTCGTAATATTATAACTATAAGATCAGGTGCTGTTAGAGAAGCTGCAAATATGAAGAGCATACTCAGTTGCTGGTAGCTACTTTTTACCGAAGAAATGATGCTGAATATATTAGAAAACACAAGTCTCAACGGGGGAAGTTTTCACGTGAACGTGACGCTGCTGCTAACGCAACCTTGGCTGTAATGAAAGCACTATTTGGACTTTTATTCTTGAGTGGAGTTCTTCGTTCTTCACACTTGAATACGATATAAGTGATTTCTGGAACAAGGATGGGACAGGAATAGAAATATTTTCTACAGTGATGTCACAACAGCGTTTCAAATTTTTGCTACGCTGCTTACGCTTTGACACGTACCGAGAGAAGAAAGGTTGACCGTTTGGCCCCAATTCGAGAAGTTTTTGAAAGTTTCAACAACAATTGTCTAAAGTGGTATGTCGTTGGAGAGTTTGTAACTATTAATGAAATGTTGGAAGCTTTCCGAGGCAGATGTGCATTCAGGAAGTACCATGAGATCGAAAAAAAAATGATTCTGAGCAGGCCTTGACTAGTACAACACGATTGGCTACACTGGTTCTAGAATGCCTATGAATTATAATGTGACAGTGACATTTCAAATGTAAGTCAGTTGTGCAATCTTGTTTCCAGAATTATTTAAGTTTATCGTTGTAATACTAGTGAAGGATCACATTTTGAACACCTACTCTAACATGTATTCATCTTAGTTTTCAGTTTGTTCCCTAAATAAATACTGTTTTGTGTTTTAATTTATTTGACATTTATTAACCTCTAACCTACTGCCACATTTTGAAATCAGTCTTGCCAATCGTGTTGTACTAGTCAAAGCCTACTCAGAATCATCTTTTTTTCGATATCATGGTATATCAAAAGCAAGCCCGCACGATAAGGAATCAAGATTTTTGCTGCAGTTGATTTCGATGCAAGGTACACTGCGAAGCTTGAAGTTTACGTGGGAAAACAACCGGATTGCCCGTTCCAAATAAACAATTCACCATCATTCTGAAGTTGTCAAACACCTTATAGCTCCTTTTTCTGACTCGGAGAGGAATATTACTGTAGACAATTGGTTCACGTCATTCCCTTTAGCAGTTGAATGTCTGATTGATGACAAACTTACAATAATTGTCGGGACATTAAGAAAAAATAAACGGGAATTTCCACCGAAATTATTGGAGACGCGAGGTAAAGACATAAATTCCAGTTTATTTGGCTTCGATGGCAGCGGCGTTTCTTTGGTGTCTTATATCCTAAAAAAAGGAAAGGTCGTTCTACTGATATCTACCATGCATCGCGATGACAAGATTGATAAATCTACAGGGGACGCAAAAAAAACCAGACATAATTACGTTTTATAATAAAACAAAAGGTACTGTTGATGTCGTGGACGAAATGAAAGGAAGCTACTCTGTAGCTAGAACAAGCAATCGATGGCCACTGACTGTTTTCTTTGCCTTTTTGAACATTAGTGGTATTACACACAAATTATTTGGCAAACTAACGATAAAACTATGAAAACACGAAGAACTTTCTAGAAAGAACTTGCGATAGAACTTTGCAGGGAACATGCTCAACACCATTTATCACTGCCATCGGATATAAAAGCCAGCATAAGCAGAATGTTTCAACTTTCAACTGAAGAAGATAACAAACCACCATCTGAGAAACGTGCCAAAGTACGGTGTTACATTTGTACACGATCAAGGGACAGGAAAGCTACCAAGTTGTGCTGTTCATGTAGCTATAAATTTTGCTTGGAACATGTTCATTACATATGCGACAATTGTAAACAAGATTTAAGGCAAGATATTCAAGATAATGCTTAGACTGTACAAAAATGTTATTATCTAAATAGTTTTATGTAATAAACATTGAATATTATTTTTGTTAGGTTTTTTGATCTATATACAGGGTGTCTCACTATATTTTGACTGATTTTACAAGCTTATATTTTCTAAATGGGATGAAGTATTAAGGTGCGGTTTTCACCAATGAGTTTTACATGAGCCCAAGTTTTTTTTATGGTTTTTACGAATATGCTATTCCTTCTTTAAAAACCGAAATAAAAATGGCGTTATTTGGCAGACCAGATACTTCATTTTTTTAAATGCAACCCTATACTTATTTGTAGAAATAAGAATAGGCGCATATTTTAGCGTTCAAACGATATTTTAAAAATTAAAATCGGATGAGAAATGACCGAGATAAACGCTTATGAAGATACTACTGTAAAATCAAAAACATGAACAACAAAACATTTAGCATGCCATGACTGACAAAAGAATAAACAAAATCGCGACGCCAAACTTCCTAACGAGTAATAGAAGCCGTTGGTGGGTGATTTTCTTGATAATGGGTTTCACCAAGCAAGAAATTGCGCAAGCAGTACTGCTCTACGCCCAGACCGGGTCGGCATGCTAAATGTTTTGTTGTTCACGTTTTTGATTTTACAGTAGTATCTTCATAAGCGTTTATCTCGGTCATTTCTCATCCGATTTTAATTTTTAAAATATCGTTTGAACGCTAAAATATGCGCCTATTCTTATTTCTACAAATAAGTATAGGGTTGCATTTAAAAAAATGAAGTATCCGGTCTGCCAAATAATGCCATTTTTATTTCGGTTTTTAAAGAAGGAATAGCATATTCGTAAAAACCATAAAAAAAACTTGGGCTCATGTAAAGCTCATTGGTGAAAACCGCACCTTAATACTTCATCCCATTTAGAAAATATAAGCTTGTAAAATCAGTCAAAATATAGTGAGACACCCTGTACTATACTAAATATTGCAATGGGGTCAAAAAAAATGTTCACTATTTTTCATGTAGTAAACGCAGTTAACGTACTTCCTAAACTTTCACGACCACCCTGTATATAATTCCTTTCAGGTAAATATCTAAAGTTTTGTATGAAACGATTAATATTTTGAAGTTTTGTGTATTAATATAGGAGAAATTCTATTTATATGTAATATTTCTTGCAACCAGACTACCTCAAGATTGGACAAAAGAATGATTTCACCTTGGTAAAGTTTCCCAATAGTGTTTTATATTGGTAAACTGTTGTCTGATATGGACGATGAAGGCGACTACGAAATACCCTACATGAGGAAAAGTGAGAAATTTGGAGGTTGCTTTGTGTTTCCAAATGTTCCAGATGTGCATTCTATAAATGGCAGAGACATTGACTTTATACCTCCTGAACCTACAAACATCAAGTCAAAAAGGCTTTCATCAGCTTTCGTCAAATTTTCAATTTCCTTTCGTACGTACAACGTACGCTAAATATCGTCTCACAATGTACCACACAGCGTCTTACACTGTGCCATACATGGTCTAGACTGAGACGTGTTGTAACAATTTTTTGATTAATTTTTTTTATTACTTTTTAGTTCTGAATTCCACTAGAGGCCTTATAACACGTTGGACTAAACCGGCCCACGCACAGTGAGGCAAAACTGTCACGTTTGCACGAAGAGCCATGCACGCGTGCAAATGTGATCGTTTGTGGTATAAAACTGATGGGTCTGCCAAGTCCAGGCATGGAATGACGAGATCTGGCTGAGCTTGAATTTGCGTGGCGCGCTGACTTGCACATGTGTAGACAATTCATGCCAAGTCTGTCCGTTTTTAATTGGTTCCTGAGGTGGAGTGACGCACCTATTTTAATAAAATATGTCTGTTAGACGTCAAGAAGATGTCATGCGTGAATTTATAGATACCTATAAAAACAATGCATGTCTGTGGAAAGTGAAACGTGCCGAATATAAGGATAAATATAAAATAGAAGAGGCTCCTGGTGGAAATTTAAAGCAAATAAACCCCGATGCTGACACAGATGTTGCTAAGAAACAAATTAATTCAATGAGGAGCTGTTTCCGAAAAGAGTATAAGAAGGTGTTAGATTCTAGAAGATCTGGTACAGGCAGCGATGAGATCTATACTCCTACTTTGTGGTATATTGATTTGTTAATGTTCCTCAAGGACCAGGAAAGGCAAGAAGTAGCGTACCAGACTAAAGGGCCCCATACATTATCAAATACGTCGTCAGATTGATTGAATCCGATAAATCTGATGCGATTTATCGAATCGGAATGGAACCACACATTATAAAATTTGTCGTCCGATTTTTATTTAGTTGTGGGCATCGATTTCGAGGGTGAACTTCTCTGCAATGCTGCAATAGTTATCGCCTTGAAAAAAAAGAAAGAAAAAAGAAATAGAACTAGGTGGAGAAGTCATGGTTAATGAAAAGAAAAGCGGGTTACGCAAACATGATTAAATTTAAGCTTCGTCAAATTAATCATTCGTCAAAGTGAACAAAAACGAATCAAAATTCGATTTGTGCAACCGTCCCTTAATAATAATAATAAGGTTTACCACATCAGCAGTCGAAGTACAACTAAGAAAACTGAAGATTAATCGGAATAGACACACACACCTGCAGATCCATCTAGCGATTACACTTGCGTCAGATTTATCGATGGTCTTGGCGGTCAGATCTTCGATCCGTCGTAAACGGCAAATCGCAACGATTTTTTACCCATACACCTTCCAATAATCGCATCACATACGTCTGATCAAATGGATCGAACGAGACATTGGATAATGTATGGGGCCCTTTAGGGCCGGTTTTACAGTCGCAGTATAAACACGGGTATATCTATACTCGGTTTATCTTATTCTGCTGTTTATTCCAAGTCCGTTTTGGTGTTGGTATACGTATACCTGGTATCAAGGTATCTTAACTCTCCTAGGTAGGCTAGCTTACTGGGGTACGAGAAGCGTGGCGCGGGACGCGTGCGGTCGTCACAAGCGGAATCTGTCATCTGTCATCAGTCGGTCAGAAAGTTTCTTAGAGAAACAACGTGCCGATAAACGGCGTTTTGGTTGTTTAGAGGGAAATAGAGTTTAATATTTTTGTAGTAATTTGCTGTACAAAAGGTTCGAGAAAAACATAAAGGTAAATTTATTTGAAAACATCCGATTTAATTATATTTTAATACATTGTGCATTGTGTAGGTACATTAATTATTACAGGAAAGTAAGCATTAATTTGACCAAAAACAATATAAAAGTAGACTTGATTATCTTTGATTTCCGACAAACGATACGGGGTGCTTTCCACTTGTGACGTCACGCAAAATCTAGCCTACCTAGGAGAGTTAAGATACCTTGCCTGGTATAACAGAAAACATCGTTATAGTTGGTACCACTAGTAGCGGCAACAGCTGTATTTGTAGGGTTAAGGTTACAATTATCGTCTCCTTTGCGTTACGTGGTGCTTGTGTGTTTGTTTGTACTTTTCGTCGTGCTTGTGTTTATTACGAATATGTAAGTAACTTTTTAATTATTTACTAGTTCATAATTTAAAATACCGTAAAGCGAGGTGACTTTGACCCGGTAAGGTGACTTTGGCTATTTCAGATATAATCTTTTGATGACAGGTAGAATCTAACATTTTAAATTCAGGGCTTAACCATGATCGGCAGTTTATTAAATGTACATTATTCATACGAATTACATAGGTTTTGTAAATATACGTTTTCGCATTCTGTCATTAATATTAGTAGAACTACTGTTTTGTGAAGTTCACTTGGTGGTCAAAAGATGACATCGATGGCACAATAAAATACTGGAAATTATTTTCGAACACATTGCAAGTAAATCAAACAGCGGGTGACTTTGTCGCAGGTGCTTATCTTGCATTTATGTTGGCGCGCTTTTGGTTTACGCCTTCCTATAGCAGTGTTTTGATCAGCTTAGCGTGTTTAATTAATGCAGGTTTGTAATATTTTTTACCCTTGTATCATGTGTAGGTACCTAGTACCTATGTTTTATGTCTGGTACCTACCATCTAACTTAGGTTCTTTTCGAGAAATTATTGAACACGCAGGTAACCTCTTTCAGAATGCCAAATGTATACAGACGAACACCTGGTAGTAGAAACTACAAGAACTACACCGAGGAAGTCTTAGAAGCTGCAATTAATGTAATCAGGTCCGGTGAGATGTCTCAACGGAAGGCGTCCAAAGAGTTTGGTATCCCGGTGGGGACAATTAAAAACAAATTAAAGAATCGTCATACAAAATCAGTTGGGGGTCAATGAATATTTAATAAAGCAGAAGAAGAGGCTTTTGCTCAACATATTGTAACATTATCTGCGTACGGTTTTCCTATTGGCTCATTTGATCTAAGAATGCTAATTAAAACCTACCTTGATCGTGAAGGTCGCACAGAAAAAATATTTAGTAATAATCTACCAGGTAAGGTTTGATTAAAAGGGTTTTTAAAAAGAAATCCAACAATTACACAGCGATTTGCTAGTAACATCAAGCGTCAGAGGGCAGAAATAACTGAAAAAGTGATTAATGATTATTTTGATCACCTAACAGATGAAATTAAAGATGTGCCTGCTAACTGTTTATGGAATTACGATGAGACCAACTTATCTGATGATCCAGGTAGGCAGAAAATATTGACTAAGCGTGGAATGAAATACCCTGAAAAAATTGTTAATTCAAGCAAGTCAGCTGTTTCACTTATGTTCTGTGGCAATGCTGCGGGAGAAATGTTGCCACCGTACATTGTTTATAAATCTGATAAACTTTGGTCAACTTGGGTGGAACATGGGTCAGCTGGAACTCGCTACAATCGGTCTAAAAGTGGCTGGTTTGACTCCGAATGTTTTGAAGACTGGTTTATGTCGTTGGTAGGTCCTACGCTGCGAAAAACTCCTGGAAAAAAGTTATTAATAGGAGACAACTTGTCGTCACATATTTCACAGCCAGTAGTCGAGGCTTGCCAGAGAGAAAATATTAAATTCGTGTGTCTTCCGCCCAATTCCACGCATCTCACACAGCCTCTAGATGTGGCATACTTCAGACCCATGAAAATTGCCTGGAGGAAAATACTAACGGACTTTAAAATGAAAAATAGAAAAACGAATTTGTTGCCCAAGAGTTCGTTTCCCCAACTTTTGAAACAATTGGTGGATGCGGTTTCAATGAATGGAGCAGAAAACTTAAAAAGCGGGTTCAAGAAATGTGGAATATTTCCTATAAACCGTCAGAAAGTATTGGATAGAATACTTCCATCGACCCAAAATGCAATAGAAAATGCAACCTTTGGTCCTGCAATAAATGAAGTGGTTTTAGATTTTCTCTCAAAGCAAAGAGGAGCTGACAGTGATACCCCAGTTACTAAGCGAAGAAAGAAAATCAATGTAATACCTGGAAAGAGCATTACTGTAGAAGATTTATTGAGGCAAAACAATAACAAACCTCCAACTAAAACTCCTAGAACGAGAAAAAGTAAAACCTCAAATGAACAAAAAAAAAATAAAAAACAATCAACAAAAAATAATCAGAGTGTTGCTATAGTTTCACCCGGTAATCTTCAGACGATGAACCAGAAATCAGAGAAATTAATAATTTGGATGTACCATTACCATACATTGACAATAATGCTGATAAAGATGATAATAAAAAGTTAAAAAAAGTATCGACTAAACCACAAGCTGGTTGCAGTGGGCTCCAGAATACAAACAAAAAGAAAAGTGGCAAAAGTATCTAAGTTGACTCTGACTCTTCTCTATCTGATAGCTGTGTCGTCTACAATGACACTTCCGAGGACGAAGAAATTCTGCCTAGTGAGGGCGATTATGTTATAGCTTCTTTTGGTGGAATCTATGCTCCTGGTAAATTTCTAAAATATTCACAAAACTACAGAGAAGCTTTAGTTGATGCCATGGAATCAAGTGGGAATAAAACTTGGAGTTGGACCCAAGTTCCAAAGGCAAGTTATTGTCCCGTGCCAGACTTAGAGGTGCTTCGAGAACCGAAAAAAGTCTCAGAAAATAATTTTCTCGTTCCAGAAATGCAGAAGTTGATGTGTGAATGATTTATTTGTCTGTATTTATTACTCATTGTAAGATATAATAATAAACATTACTTGAATAACTATTTAATACGAACAATCTTAACCGTACATACACATGACGACGCTACTTAATAATTACCTATATATGCCGCAACTGCGCAAGTACCACCGGAAGTCTAGATAATAATTTCTAATTTTATTTAAAGTTTGTGTGTTTTGTAATGGTTAAAGTTAAGTTGTGCTCATGTAAACACATTATTTTTTCTTGTTTCGTAATAAAAATATTAAATTTTTATTTTTTTTTTAATACAATAGCTAAAGTAAGGATATATGTGTAGGTTACTTTAGCCCACTCTATTCTTAGACATATAATTCAGCACAAAATTGTTCATGGGTCAAAGTCACCTTCACCCGTGAGGTGACTTTGCACGCCCTGTTTTTATTTATTTTTTTTTTAATGGTATGTGTTATTTAACTATTATTACTCAGAAATTAAAGACCATGCACAGACTAACTCTGTGGTACATAAAAAAATCTTAATCCAATATCCTAGTAGTAACTATGATAACGTTAATTTGGAAAGTGAGTCAAAGTCACCTCGCTTTACGGTACACAATGAAAACCAAGTTAACCTAAAAGTTTTTGTTACAGAATTTTGCTTCGATTTGCCTACGGTTTTTTTTTTAAATGGAGGGCACAAAGAGGTGCACAAATTTCAGCATCGATGAAATAGAGCGGCTAGTAAGTTTAGTCGAGGAAAAGAAAGATATTCTAGGTAGGTATAACATGTGCTTGCCTGTAGATGAATACATACTTTTGAATGATGTTTCTATATTTTAGAATGTAAAAAGTCGGATCACGTCACTAGTTCTGTTAAAGAAGGAGAGTGGAGCAAACTAGAAGCATCTTTTAATGGTGTTTGTGGCACGGGTAGGAACAGCAAAATGCTTCGAAGCAAATGGGATTCATTAAAGAAGACCACAAAGAAGGAGTGTGCAGCTCTGAAGTGCAGTTTGTATAAAAATGGTGGTGGACCACCAACCGATACTAAACCCTTGAGCGGCATATGCAGTAGCGTATTAGCCATTATAGGAGTTAGTGCTACAGGAGTCATTTGTAACTTTGACTCCGATAGTGAAGTGACTCCTGCAATACCAACTGCCATCGACATGGAAGTAGTTTAAGCGGACATGGTGTGTAAAATATGAGTAAATTGTTTTACATTATTTATTGTACATGTTGATTGCAGCCAACTCAAAACTGGGCCTCTTGGAACCCCGCGAAATTGAAGGAACCAATGCACGAGGCACTGAGAGAGCCGAGACCTTCCACTTCTGCAGTACAAGCAGAAACTGCGACTGCTGGACCTTCCGAAGTCGTCGAGACCCCAAATATTGAAAGTAATTAAAAATTATACTTACTTACTTCCTTGATCCTAGGACCTTTCTACCCTTGCGGGTGTAAGGTAATTAAAAATTATACTACTGCTAATGTACACCATTAACTTTTTGAGACGCAACAAGGAAGAGAAAAAGGGGTGTAGGCGTTGCCGAGAAATTACGTTTAAAAAGAAGTATTGGGCCAACTTCGACTTCTTCAGTATATGAAGAATTGGCGCAGAAAAAAATGGATTTCATCGACTTCCAAATGAAGATTTTGAAGGAAGAAGCAGAAAAAAGGAACAATGGCTGGCTGAAAAACATATTTTAGAAATTCAAATATTAGAAGAGTTAAGAAATAAAAAAATACTTAATAAAAAGGATTTGTTTATTTTTAAATTACAGTAAATTTGAAAAATGATTGTTTATTAACCTTCCATCGGGCGCAGCTGATCTGGCAGATACAGCAGTTACTATTTTGCACGTCACGTTACGAATTTGAAGGTTAGGACTCCCCACCCTTTAGTAGCTTAATAATTTTACATCTTTTACCGGTACGGTCATGCCAGTTTTGTAAGCCGGCGGCAGACATTTTGATCTATTAGATACACTGCTCCCGATTGCGTAACATTGTGAAATCTACAAGTAAGTGTTAATTTGTATCTATTATTTATGCCTTTTTACTAATAAATTTATATATATTAAGTTTTGTTCAATATTTCAATAGGTGATCTGCTGGATACACTGCGCCCGAGTGCGTTACTAGATCATATTTGTTTGTTTGTAGGTGTGAATATGGCTAACGGAGGAAAGATTTATAATTTGGATAATCAACAGCATGTGGACGATCTACTCAGAATGTTAGAAGATGATGAAGACAATATTAATGAAAATTTCGACGACGGAAGCGCCAGTGATGAGGAAGACTATAAAGAAAATCGAGAGGAGGATTCTGATACTGAACAAGAGGATGCATCGTATGCAGACGAGGAAATTGAACGTATTGAAAGTAATAATTATTTTATGGGGAAGGATAAAACTACAAAGTGGTATCATAACTCAAGATCAAATATAGTTCGCACCCTAGCTCAAAACCTCATAAGGCGTTTACCAGGCGTAATAGGGAACGCACGGAATGCTTCAACGCCTATTGAATGTTGGAATTGTTTTTTTACGAATGACATTATGGAAATGATAGTTACATATACAAATCAATAAATTACATTTATAAAAGAAAATTAGAACCGGCAAAGGGATGCTAAACCAATAGATTTGATAGAATTGAAGCCTTTTATTGGGCTTTTGTTCTTAGCAGGGGTCTATAAAAGCAATAGACAGAGTTTGGAAGAACTTTGGGGAACAAATGGCGATGGTGTCGAAAAATTTGGATTGGTCATGAGTATTAAGAGGTTTAGATTTATTGTTCGATGCCTTAGATTTGATGACCGCCTGACCAGAGCAGAAAGGAAAAATGAGGTTGGCTGCTGTGCGAGAAATGTTTACGAAGTTTGTTAAAAATTTTCAAAAAAATTACTGCTTAGGGGAAAATGTAACTATTAATGAGAAATTGGAAGTTTCCGCCAGTACATACCCTCTAAACCGTCAAAATACGGCATAAAGATTTTTGCTCTTGTGGATGCAAAGCTATGCTACTTGTATAATTTGGAAATTTACGCCGGAAAGCAACCCGATGGCCCCTTCAACGCCAGTAAGAAGCCTGCAGACTAGGGTGCAGCGTTGGGTGTCATATAATAAGTTTTTTTTAGTTTAAAAGCACAATACCTGTCAAAAGCTGGGGTTTTTAAAGATAAATCTAAAAAAATTTCGCAATTTAAAATAAAAAAAATTTTTCAAATAAGGAAGTACTTAAAAAACACAATCATACCATGAAATACTAACACAACCAAATAAGTAATTTACAAAAAACTGCAATGTGGATTATAACACATTATGACGTCACTGAAACAAAAACCTACTTCAATTGTTTAAACAAATTGACAAGCATTGACAAGTATAACCACCTAATTTCGTATCAGTTACTTGCGATTTGTTACCGATTTCTTTTTTATGTTATACTTAATTACTACAAAATATGGAAGTAATTAGTTACAGTAATGAACACAAGCTGGACATGATCTTAATACACGGTGAGTGGCACAGGAATGCGCGTGCATCGAAACGTTTATACGTACAACGTTATCTTGGCAGACCTGCTCCCAATGATAAGCTATTTACAAAATTATCTAATAATTTGAAGGAAATTGGGTCCTTTAGTAAAAAGCGCACTGTTTTCGCCCGCAGAATTGCGAGAAACGAAGACCAAGCTCCAGACGTCATAGGAAGAGTTATTGTCGATCCTAACATTTCAATTCGGCAAATAGCTCAGGAAAAAGATATTTCGTATACATTAATTCAACGTATTCTTAAAGAAAATAAATTTCATGCATATAAAATCCATCTACATCAGAGCTTACTACCTGGAGATTATGACTTGTTTTTACAGCCTGGATCGACACAGCACGTGAAGATGAAATATTAAACATCATGTGGTCTGATGAGAGCCGCTTCCATAATGAGCGTACCGACAACAGGCACAATTGCCATTACTGGTTTCAAGAAAATCCTCATTGGATAGGGGTAACAAATTTCCAGTATATCTGGGGTATTAATGTGTGGTGTGACATTTTAAATGGGCAGATCATTGGTCCAAAATTTTATGAGGGAACACTGAATTCTCAGCGGTATTTGCAATTTAACAGAGAAGAATTAGGTGAATACCTAGAAAATGTGCCATTAGAAACGCGAAGGGAGATGTATTTTCAGCAGGATGGAGTTCCGCCACATAACGCAGGAATAGTAGGTATCAAATTACTTGGGAGATGGATAGCTAACAGACTACTTTTTATGGGGGTATCTTAAGGCTTTACTTTCCTTAGACAAATATTGATGTTTGTGTTCTACAGGTTGCATATTTTCCAACAGTATTTTTGAAGCCTTTTGACCAGTGCAGATTATCTTTTCTTAGAAAAACATAAAAAAGGTTAATCTGGGGCTTTTTCCCTTGGCCTTGGGAAACTATTTAAATTTCTTTTCATGAAACAATACCTAAGTTTCAGTTGTTTATTCTATCTGTATATGTAAGTACTTCTGTAGTAGAAGACCTTCGAAGTGTATGGACAAGTCTAAATTTTTAATAAAATATCAAGTTTTAACCCTCCAGTGCGCGCGCATATTTGCAATTTTAGGCCTAACGCATTGTGCATTCGTGTACCTGTCAGTTAGTATCCAAGGAATACGTGACCGAGTAATAGTGCCTCAGTGACAAAAATTCCGGTAGTTACACGAGATTGTGGTCTCTCAGACACCACCCGACAGTTCTCGTAACTTTTTTGTGTTATAAAATACGAAGTGTGTTGAGCAATAATCGTATGAAAAGTAAGTAGAATGAGTAACAATTAACACAATTAAATATAGTTATTCTCAATTTAGTAGAGTATAACATCCGGCTGCAATTTTAACCGGTATTATTACAATTTTTTGTTCATTTTTGCCAAATTAATAGGAAAGAAATTGAACGATTACAGAAACTCCATGATGAAGTAGAAGTAGCCGAAAATGTAGATCACGATGGTGATTCTGGCTCAGAAATAGATCACTGTGAAAACAGCGATCATAATTCTGATACTGAGGAAGAATTAGACGATGATCCAGTAGTGGACACCCAAAATTTTCAACCACAAGTGCCACCTTCTACAAATACTGGTACTACCAGACATTTAGTTTACAAGGCTAAGGACGACGTTTTATGGAAAAAACATGCACCACCTCAAAATGTTAAAACAAGAAGCTGTAACATCATTTCATATATCCCAGGCACAAAAGGAAGTGCTCATCAAGCGGTCCGTCCATTAGAGTGTTGGACTTGCTTTATAGATGATAACATTCTTGAGACAATAGTTGAAAATACGAAAGTCTGTATTTCCAAAATAGCTAATAATTATAAGGATCCACACGAAGCTAGACCCACAAATATAGCAGAAATCAAGGCTCTGATTGGTCTTTTGTACCTTGCAGGTGTTTTCAAATCTGGTAGAAGAAATTCCCAAGATTTTTGGGCTACTGATGGTCAACGGGTGGAGGTATTTCCAGCAACAATGGCACACAGAAGATTTGTATTTTTACTGCGTTGTCTGCGTTTTGACATTAATACAAGGGAAGAGAGAAAAATTGAAGATAAGCTCGCTCCAGTTAGACAAGTGTTTGTACAATTTAATCGAAACTGCAAAGATAATTATATTCCCGGATCATACATGACACTAGATGAAATGCTTTTTGCGTTTCGTGGACGTTGCAGTTTTAGAATGTATATTCCAAACAAACCTGCCAGGTATGGCATTAAAGTTTTTGCTTTAACTGATGCCAGAACATTTTATACTGTAAATATGGAGGTGTATGTTGGGACTCAACCAGAAGGACTCTATCGACAAAGCAATAAAACATCTGACTTAGTGGAAAGAATTTCTCAACCTATTTTAGGAACATCTAGAAATGTAACGATGGACAACTGGTTCACCAGCTATCAACTAGTAAATCGAATGGTAGGAGAACACCAAATCACCATAGTCGGGACAATAAGAAAGAACAAACGGGAAATTCCAAGGGAATTTCTAAGTTCACATAGACCACAATATTCGTCAATACTTGGCTTTCAAAGAAACATGACGCTAGTGTCATATTGTCCAAAGAAAAACAAAGTAGTTCTACTTTTGTCATCTTTCCATTACGATGATTCGATTGATCAAAACTCTGGAGAATCTTGCAAACCGAATATGATAACGTTTTATAATATGACAAAATCGGGAGTTGATTCAGCAGATCAAAAATGTGCAGCTTATAATACCAGTAGAAACACAAGAAGATGGCCAATGGCAATATTTTATAATTTACTCAATATTGCAGGAGTAAACGCTTTCGTGGTTGACCAGAGTAACACTGCGGCGAACGAGACTATCTCTGAGATTATTTTTAAAAGAACTGGGTTTAATGCTAGTGAAAGAAAATATGGTTATCAGAGCAAATGATCCACACATAAAAAAAGAAATTCGATACATTAGCCAAAAATTAACTGGAAACACTACAGCACCTGCACCTGCGCGCAGCGAAAACGAAAGGGGTCGTTGCGCCTACTGCCGAAACCGTAAAACACGATATTTTTGCTCAAACTGCCATAAATGGCTTTCCTTAGAGCATGTTAGACCCATGTGTCAAGACTGCCTCCAAAAAGGAACTGAACATTAAGATTTTTTTAAAAAAGTTTTTAGTGTTGTGTCTTATACGAGTTTTCTTTATAATTATTAGAATTGTCCTTTTTGTGTAACTATTGCTTAAAATACAATGTCTAATACCGTGCCTTCAAGAATGGTTGAACGTTTTTGAATATTCATCATTTTGGCGCTAGTTTTTTTTACGGTGTAATGTTGGCAGCGCTCGCGAGTTTGTTTATTTTTACTTGTCATGGGTCATTGTCGTTCGTGCATCTTGCCGTCAACAACTCTTTGGAATTTGTAGGTAGTAAGTTGGTGCTTTTTGTGAAAAGAATCAGTTCTTTTAAGAGCTAACAACCGTATTTTGAGCGATTTGAGGTAAGTGGAGCAATAATAAAGCATAATTCATTTCAATAAAAGAAATAATTGCTAAAATTATTGTTACTATTTAAATTCACAATCCGCACGCCCATGTTAAACCAATGCTAGGGATTTTAAAAAAGGGCTGACAACTGTGCATGATGTGTTGCCTAACTTTCAGGGAAAATTGGCGTTCGGGCTTTCTTGAAGGCACGGTACTTTACTATGAATCTACGAACTCATTAAGTTTAATATATGAAAAAAAATAATAATTATATTACATTTTTTTCTAAATTCAAAAATTGAGCCTACTAGACACCACCCGACTGTTCGTGTAATTTTTAGTCACCCGATTACTGGAGGGTTAATAAAAACAGTGAAGGGTGCTGTTATAAAATACAATATGGGACTGCATACAAAAAGACACTTAACAAGTGGAGCTGGAAGGAAAAATAAAACAAGATTAGTACAACAAAGGCATCGAAATAAATTAAAGTTCAACGAAAAATAATTCTGCGAGCGTAAATATTCAAGAACTGTATGGTTCCGTAAGGTTTAAAATTAGGTATTTCCGTAAATCTTTAGATTTTTGAAAAGGCTAGAAATATATGGAAATATATTAATGAACTAGACAAGGTTTTTAAATGAGGTCCATAAAATTCAGTCGTAATTAATGCAATAAATGTATATTAAAAAATAGTTTTATAAATAAACTCTAAAATTAACATTTTGGAAAATTAAGTTGTTATTTTGCAATAAAAAGTTAAATCAAGAATCTTTACTATTTATTGGTCGTGCAAGATTTGCATATTCTCTTCGCAACATTTTATTTCTTTACCTGTTCCTAATGTTAATTAATACAGTAATTATGAAAATACGACGATTTATCAGAAGCATCAAATATGAACGACAGCATGGATTGCTCGGAAGAAATGCCCGACTTATATATGGAATGTGAAAAAGCTTGTGCCGATATTGATGGACGTCGTATTATAAATCTAATTTCATTAATTAAATGCTTTGAAAGCAATGAAGCCCCAAGGTTTTGGGTGTAGCTTCTTTGATATGGACATCGTCGCTGAAAAAATAATTGGCTTGAAAAGTCTACTGACTTTCAAATGTAATGTATGCAATAAAAAGAAAATTATTTCAACAGATGGAGAAGATAGTGCAGATATAAATAAATCGGTTGTTTGTGGTGCAGTTGCCGTTGGAATAGGACATACACAAGTAAACAAATTCTGTTCATACCTAAACATACCTCCTCATATATAAAATAAAGTTCAATAAACTTAAATAGTCGGAGCGAAGTTCGCACAACACTATTATCAACTTACATCTATAATAAATAATTTATTAGATGCTGTTGAACCAACACAACATCCTGAGAGAGTTTACAGAGGTAAACCAGAAAACCAGAAGGATCCAAAAGCTCGTAATGAGCACCGTCAAAAGGACAAACAACCACCGCCTAAGAAGCCAGCACCCCCACCAAGACCTAAACCGGGTAAACCAGCTGGACCTCAACCAATGAAGGAAGGTAGTCCTTTCGACAACGCAATCTTTTCTGCTGGAATTACCGTGCGTGAAGTAAATCTCCGCACTACTTTCTCGCCCAATCTCTGTGCAATGCCCGAGATATCTCGAGTATGCTATCGTCAATTACGCACAGATGATCAACAACTCAACAAAGAGTTGCTCCCAGAATATTTAGATTACTACCATTGTGTTCTCACATGGTTAAGAATCGTTAATATAAGGGACTTACACGACTCTTGCTTGGCTGAAATGTTGAGGGCGGGAAGCGAAGAAAGAGGACTAGCTATAGAAGCAAATGATATTGGTAAGGACGGGATCCCTTTCATAACATTTGTTGTTGATGGAGCATGGGCAAAACGATCCTACAAAAGTAATTACAATGCTCTTTCTGGGGTTGCTTCTATAATAGGTGCTAGAACTAAAAAAATACGTATACATTGGTGTAAAACACAAGTACTGCTGCTTTTGCGAAACATACAAAACCAAAGGCAAAGATATTCCAGTCCATAAATGTTATAAAAATTGGACAGCTGCTTCAACATCAATGGAATCTTCTATCATTCTTGACGGCTTCAAATCATCTATTGATATGCATAACTTAAAATATGCACGTTTGATTGAGGATGGTGATAGTAGTGTGTACAAACGATTAAAAGAAAACAAACCCTATGGTTCAAATTTTTTCATAGAAAAGGTTGAATGTAGAAACCATTTGTTACGGAGCTACTGTCAAAGAATGAAAGATTTATCCAAACGTCCCAAAGTAGATCCTCAACTAAAATCGTTTCTCAAGAAAAATGTGTTACGTTTTAGAACAGCAATATTGTAGGTGCTATAAAATATAGAAAAAGTGAAAACATCTCTCTAACAACGAGAATTGAACAATTGAAAGAAGACATAATGAAAAGGCCTCAACATATATTTGGAAATCATGATAACTGCCACGATATTAACGGTCAAAGGAAATAATTTTGTAAGGGTCCGAAGTTAAACGAATGCAACTATTATGCAGAATTTAAAAATTCAAGTGTTTTTGATGAGTTTCAACGTACTCTTATGCGCGCGCTTAATAATTCTGCTAGTTTACTTTAAGACACGGATAACAACAGTGCAGAAAAGTGTAACCAAGCCGTTTGACGTTTTGAAAAAGTGTCACATGTAAAAATTAAAAAATCAAATTGTTTACAGTATGAAATAAAATACATAACGACATTCGTCCGTGAACTCTTTTTACAGTACTCGTTTCAAGTTTCAAGACTCGGCTCCTTTCGTCGCCTCGTCTTTAAACATCTCACTCGTACTGCAAAATATGAGTTCCCGGACGTTAATTACTATTTCGATAGAGAATTTAGTTATAACGACAGATCAATAAAACTACCAATTAGGGTAGGCTGTGAAATTGAATTATTTTGAATTGGTACTTTAGCCACATCCACAGAATGACATTTTATAACGTTTGTAATTTGACATTTTTATTGTAAACAAAGTTTATAACCTTAACAAAAAAATGAGGGTTTTCACTTGACCACCACCTCATTAGTGCATATAGTCCGTTTAAAAGGATGACATTATTTTCATGTGTAAGACTGTACTTCAGCTAGAATCGATGCTATGCACGTGTAGGACTGTTGTTTATGAACAGAAGATAAAGGAAACCGATGTTATTTGTGTACAAGTGCGAAATTCTTAAAAAATATCTGGTGATATGGATCCTAGTTTATGTTCAACCAGAAACGGCGGGTAAGTTCGATTTTCTGTATATGACTAAAGCAGGATCAGAACATAGTTTATTTCAAAAACGGTCAAGTTAAACCTCTCTTTTGAGATAAAAAAGGATTTGCCGCAATTTTGCATGCATATATTTTTCGTAACACAGTGTCTTTATCAGGAACTGTTTTAACGGATTATATGCATCAAATCACTTTCACAGACAATTTTTTATTTATTTCACTTTTTGTAGATTGTCGCTTCATGAGCTTCTTGCAACCATAGAAAATGACGAGGACGTAATTGTCGATGCCAATATACCGGGTGTCCACCCTCAAAGTCGAACATAGGCAAATTTACATTACATTCTCTCTTTTAGAAGTTATGCTCATTTTTTTCTATAATAAAACAATAAACAGGTGTTAAGTAATCAGAGGTTTAATTAATAATAATAAATAATAATAAAAGTAATGAAAATAAGAAAGAAAAACAACAACAAAGAAATTATAACAGATATTCAAATAACCCTCCATTATGGGCCAAGCAGTATGCTAGTCTGTTGTAAAAAGAATTTCTGACGTTGGTTGGGTAACTGTCTATCATTTATTAAAGCACATTATGTTACTATTGCTTCCCTCGAAGAATTAATGTCTGGGTAGCGTCTTTTGTAAATTTTGGTTTTAAGGTGAGCCCACAGGAAAAAGTAGCAAGGTGCTAAATCAGGAGATCTTGGTGGCCAATTGATAGCTCCACCTCTAGCAATCTTCTATTTCAAATGGGCCTATAATTTTGTTATTAAAAATTAAAGCCCAGATATTAATTTTTTGAGGGTACCTACTGAGTCCTGGTGGAAATATTAATTCTAGGGTTTTTTTGAGCCCAAAACCGCATGTTTTGAACGTTTGGTTCATTGTTTAATGTGAAAGTACATTCGTCGGTTGAAACATATTGACGACAAAAACCGGCGATTATGATTAACGAGCTCTTGCATTTCGTAGCAAAATGCGTTTCTGCTGCCTTAGTCAATTTCTAAAATTTCTTGATCACTAAACTAACTAATTTTGTAGAAGGCCAGCAATGGAATAAGAAAAGCAAGCTTTATCATAATAAAATTGTTGTACTATATTTGTCTACCAGTCCAAGAATCTAAGTTAGAAAATATATTTTACGCAGCAGTTGTAAAATCAAAAGATCTAAAAGCATTTGGAAATGAGAAAGGTTTTGAATCTCTTATAGAAGGGTTAAAAGACTTACGGCCGGTATTATCAACTTTAGTTAAGTAAGCTTTAAACTAAACCCTCCTTTATGCGTGCTACCCGTATTACCAAAGTATTTAATGCACATTTAATTAAACGGTCCTTTACTTTGAATTGGTAACGCCGACAAGAAAAACCCTAGAATAAAGGTTCTAACATAACCTACAAAATACATACCGTTACCTTAGAAGAAGAGTGACACAACTCAAAAATTTTAATATTTTAGCTTTTGGTGTCGAACAACTCCACAAGTCAAATATATCTTGTACTCGTTAGTTGCTATTGTAATTTGGTATTAATTACGATTATGGCTACAGTACCAGTAATTGCTTAAAAAAATACATGGTTTATTTAGTTGTATCCTTAGGTTGTATCATAGGTACGTATATAATTAAATAATTCCTCGTCGGATGAGTAAGCACTTGAAATATCGGAATCGCTGGATATCATGTTTACAATTCAGATTGAGGTTATGTGTCAAAATAACCTGGCTTTAAATATTTTCCGAAATTGGGCATTTAAGTTTAAAGCCGCTTTAAGAAGTAACCGGCCGTTAAAGTTGTTAGTAATACTGCACCGCACGGGTTAAATGCCCTTTAAGCTTAAAGGCGGCTTTAAATATGTTGATAATACCGGCCGTTAGAAATTAATGAAATAGATATTTTAAGTGAAAATTTATATCTACGAGTTCACTTTGTTCTAGGACTAGTTAATTGGAGATAATTTGGGATTAAATTCATTTCTTAGGTTTAGTAAATCGTTTTCGAGCAATTCCTTCTGTAGACTGTGTAAATCTCCAAAAGTAGATACACAAAAATTAACTGTGTAAATCTCCAAAAGTAGATACACAAAAATTAACTGTTGAACGCAGTGAACTAATTAGGACAATACAAAATTATGAAATTCATCTTGAAAATCTTGAAGGAAGTGGAATTGTAAATAGGTCTCTTTTAAATACAATTCCTTCTTTTCATGTTGTGGAAAATTATTATGTGGATGTCATGCATGACATTTTTGAAGGTGTATGCCATTGTAGCTTATGTAACGCTATCTATTACTTTACTAGTACAATAAAATGTTTTAATTTGACGACCCTCAATTCTAGAAAACAAAATTTTGAGTATGGACCTACAGAAATGGACAATATATCTGGAGAAACGTAACGTCATTTATTAAACAAAAAGCTAAAAATGTCAGCAAGAGAGACGATGACATTTGTACAATATTTTCCTCTTATGGTAGGAGATCTAATTCCTTCTGATGACCCTGTTCGGCTTTTTGTTTTGAATTTAATTGAAATTATTGATATAACACTATGCTTCAAAATTGATGAAACGTCCATTAATTTATTAGAACATAAAATAAAAAATCTTAATACACTTTACTCTTTAGCGATACATTAAAGCCAAAATTTCACAACTTGATACATTATCCAAACGTAATTCGTCAAGTAGGGCCTCTCAGAAAACTTTGATGCTTTAAATTTGAGTCCAAACATAGGCAATTTAAAATATATTCCCATTGTGTACCTTCTCGTAAAAACATTTGTTTAACGTTATCTAAAAAGTGCATTAAAATTTGCATTCCAAATAATGACACATACTAGCGTAACTAACAGGTTTACGGCCAATGACAAAAATATAAAGTAGAAAGTAATTATAAAAATATTATTTCTGAAAAATTACAAATTGAAAGAAGTTGTTTCAGAATTCACTCAAAATTAAATTACCAGGGAATTAATTACAAACGTGAAAATTATGTAGCTCTTTTTAAAAATGATGTCTTGTTTTACATTATATTGGAAATTATTATAATAAGAAATGAAAGAGTATTTTTGTTTGTTCAAAAATTACAATCTGTTAGCTATATGCCACATTTTGTTGTTTAAGAAATTGATCCAACTGCTTTAAGGCCGTTCTGAGTAATTTCAATAGAAGACATTGTTGGTCCACCTATAAGCGAAAAGAACGAATTAAAAACCTTAAAGAACAATGTTCTGAGTTACAAGATCAACTTTCAATAAAAATGGAGGAATTGTATGGTTTGAAAGATATATAATATTAATAAAAACAGGGAGAGGTAAAACAATGATTAGACTAAAAGAGTACTACAAAGTTATCTCATAATTTCTTTAAACTGTTAATAAAGCATAACATTTTATTGTTATTTATTATATATGTATTCTTTCAAATAAAATGTATAATACCTAATTATTTCAAGCACAACCTTTTCAGCAATTTAGATTAGTTTTTCCTATAAAATGGCTCAGACTAACACCTGCCTCGAAGAAACTTCGTCACAATATATGAACGGCGAAATCTACAGTTCCTTTCAAAACTTACCCTCGCATCCCCTACTTTCCAGTATGACCAACGACGTAGTTAATTTGGATTCTCAAAATCAACTGCTAGATATTTCGGAAAATTTGCCAAGCGATGTAAGAAATCAAGAAGAACAAAATATACAGGAATTAAGAAACCTATTGTCCAGCTGGAACCAAGAATTTCTTATAGAACACTTTGCTGGCAAGTTAACTTTAATGAAGGTACCCTTCGCCTAAGTAACATATAGGCCAAAAAAGCTTGCAATATACATCTTACCGTTTTGTGTTGTTGCACATTCTAACTTTATACTATACCTCTGAAAATGATATTATTTTTTTTATTATCTCCTATTTACTTATTTTAGGGCAATAGGTATTTGTCGATGTGCTGATGATTATTAAACATCACCATATTAAAGTCCTTTTGGCAAATTTTGATATCGGGACGCGAATTACATTCAAGCATAAATTGTAAGAATGGAGGCAGTCTATTGGAATGCCATTAGTTCATTGTGGTAATATGCTACAAAGCCCGAGTTCTCCATCTCTAATATCGAGTTCATCTACATCACGTGCTTCCTCGTGTCCTTCCACTCCAATGCGTGAACGGCGTTTCACACCATACTCAGCTAAGGATCGACCAGGAAATGACGCTCGATCACATGATTGTGAGATATTTTTATTTAGTAGGTATCTTAAATGAAACGCCAAAAGGTGCTATGCTTGTGGAAAACTACAACAAATTCACAAAATTCCAAGATGAGCAGCGAAATTCACTAATAAATTTAATTGCCCAATTTTTTTTAAATAAAGGCGTTTCAATCATATTTGCAACTAGTTATAGATTAGAAAGGGAAATTTTGGATCGTTTCCCTACTGAAAGATTGGTAAGAATTTTGATTTTTCTTTAATACCTGATAGTGTCGTCTTAAAATATTCTCTTTTCATTTCAGGAATATTATCGTTCAAACAAAAGAGGCAGAATTTATAACACATTTTGCAATTTGAAAACCTTCTTCAAAACATGTACACTTCAGAGAAATTTTGGTAAGCTAATTAAAATTGTTGTAAAAAATGCTAAATATAATAGTCCTAGAACACAAAATAAAATTTTATATATTTTTCTAAATTAATATTGAAAGAAATAAAAACTGCCACATGTTTTTCCATTACGTGTGATGAAACCAAAGACATTAGTAAAACGGAGCAGGCTTCGGTGGTATTCCGCTACTATTTGAACGGTACCATCTATGAACGATTCATTGGGTATAAAGGAGTAAAACACGCGAAATCCTTGTTGACTTATATTAAGGAATTAGCAATATGGAAATGTTCTGCTGATATGCAGAAATGTGTAGCCCAAACTTACGATGGTGTAAATGTGATGAGTGGTCGTATAAACGGCGTTCAGAAACTATTTCGTGATGACTGATGAAGTTACCCAGGCCATGTATGTACCTTATATTGTTATAATCATCGTCTAAATTTAATTGTGGTGGATGTCTGCAAGAACGTACCGCACGGTGTTATAACTTCGTAAATAAACTCAAGTGAGAGAATATCCATATGTCATTCTAAATTGTTCATTCTAAGTCAGTCATTCGAAATACAAAATCATCAAAAACTGTTAAAATAGTAAATCATTAAAGTTATTAAATTAAAAAGTAAAAGTGTTTTCTTGCAAGAATCAATTGTTCTACATAACAAGTACTAAATTAATTGGTGTCAGAAGTGCAGATTTTCTACGAAGGAAGAAGTTTTCAATCAACAAGGAAAACCAACTCTTCGGACGTCAAACCAACCTATACACGTACCCTAATGCCTGCCATTTGGATTTTGTTGTTGTGAGTATACTGCTTGTTAATTTTTATCGCTTGCTATTTATCCTAACTTTGATCACTTATTCCTTTTCCAAATTTCTTATTAACAAAATGCGGGAAGATGATGCAAGTTCTCAATCTTCTGGAAATGATTCTAAAAACCTTTCACCTGTCCTAACTATGACAGAATTATTCAAATTTATTCCGTCCCTTGATGGTAACAGGGATGAATTGTCTTCTTTCATTTCAAAAGTGGGCTCTACATTTTCAATTTCTGCTCCTAATCAACGTGAAATTCTTTTAAAATAAGGTACCGGCGGCAAATATAGCCTAGCTGGTAATATGGGCCAAGGTTTCCAATACGGAAACTAAAGTGTTTATCAACTATCTGGCAACGTCGATTGGTTCGTTATGTTACGCCCTCCCGCCGGTTTATTTACCCGCCATCACGCTCCGTTAGTTTGCAGGCAACAGCTAGTTCGTTTCTAACTACACGTGTCTTCATACGCTGTTGTTATTTTTCGGCTGAGTTGAAAGTTCATTTTTTTTTTCTTTAAACTCCAAAGTGAAAGTTTTGAAGTAGTTAGAGGTAAGTGTTATTTTGATAGGTATCGGTGCAAGAAATATTTAATCGGTACTGCAACTCAATTTTTTTAACTTAACATGATCGTTCGGTTGTCTTTTCGGATAATATGGCCCAATGCACTGGCGGGTTGTATGGACCGCGGGCCATATAAACCTACTCCACTCAGTACATTCAGAAAATGGATTTTAAAACTTTTCTTTTTTGGTTTAGGTTCACGATGGGAAAAATTCGTAAAAATTTGCGCAAGCAGTGGTCTCAAGTCCAACTTGAAGGTGCTATAAGAGCTGTCAGACAGGGCGAATCTAAGAGAAATGTTTGCATATTTGAAATGCCCAGACGCACTTTACGAAGATATTTGGATCAGGGCTTGTCAGTAAAGCGATTGCATCGTCCTAGCATTTTGGATCACCAGCAGGAGAGAGATTTTGTTCAGCGAATTAAGCGATATTGCCAAGTTGGATTGCCTCTCACCCCTAAATTGGCCCGTCATCAAATGTTCCGATTCTGTGAGTTAAACAACATCCCCAACAAGTTTAATAAAGAAAAACATCTACTAGAGGTTCCTAATTCTAAGTTACAAAGATCTCCCTTCGCGTTACACCTAGTCTCTTCCTTTCACGATTTTAATCCTTATTTACACTTTGAGAACAAAGGTCTTAAACTAAATATTTTGGAAATCTTTGAGATTAGAAAAAATTCTAAGAATAATGCTGATAATTGCCTGAATGAATTGAATTATGATACAAGCAATTTGAATGTATTAAGCCTGTTTGACACGGTGACAAATTTACCGCAAAATTTACCGAAAAATTTTTCAAATTGCATTTACCATCGTTGCATACAGAAAAAACAGGTGCAAGAATTTTCGCTAAATATTGCAGTAAAATTTTTAAAACGTGTTCTAAAAATTATAAATTGCATGCAAGAATTGCGCGAAACCGTGCGCAGAAACGTAAAAATAAGTTTTACCGGGCGTGTCTTAAGTTACACGAACCCGCGAAAGACAAAACGTAAAAAATGTAAATAAAGTGGTAAACAGGGGTACCATTGCTACCACTACTACAACAATAAAATTACTAAACTCTTGCGTCAATACGCAGGCGTGAGTGATAAATTTACCGCAAAAAATTGCTGCAGTTGCAAACAGGAAAGTGTAAAAATTGCATTAAAAATTTTCTGTTAAAAATTGCAGCAATTTTTTGCGGTAAATTTGTCACCGTGTCAAACAGGCTTAAGATATCATTTTACACTAATTTTGTTTTTCGGTTTTTTTGAAATTGGCGCCTATCTGGTAATTTTTAGCTTTAACACTAGATTAACTTTCAATTTTGTTGGTACTGCTTAGTCGCCATTCTCTTAAACAACAGCGTGCTGTACCTGTTGGTTTATTTGTTTAACTACATAATTATGTAGTTTATATTAGTTTAAACTAAGATTTGTTATCTAGTTTTTGTTCTTTAATGTTTTTTTCCGAGTAAGTAGCCTATAGCTCTGATTTGGTTAGTTTTCGTTACCTTTATTAGTTTGACCTTGGTGTTTTGTTACAGCTTGTTTCATGATTTCAATTTTACTTCCAATTTTTGAACTTTTTTGATGGTCCAAGATGGTCCTTGATCTCAGTGTCAGTTTCAATCATCTTTAATCGTGGTCTTTTAGTTTTTTATAGAAGTCCATGACCCTCAAGGTTAGATGGTTGATTCCGGCACTTATTAATTTTTGTTGTGCCGTTAGGTAAGATTGCTTTAGATTTAAGCTCTGATTAAGTTGATGTAACTTTATATTATATTTTAGCATTTGATAATGCCTCTGTGAGGTGAAACCTGGTTATGAAATTTTCTATTTAATATAACAAGTGGGAAAGACATTTTGTGTTACTCATCTTTAGTGATTTATATTCAACCCACTATAAGTATCCGATATGGATGATCTCAATACAATGGTTTAAAAGAAAAACAGGTTGCAGGAAAAGACTGGCTCTATCTGTTCCTCAAAAGAAACCCCGATTTGTCTACACGAAAGGCACAACCTATGAACCCTGCTCGCGCTCAGTAACTGAACAAGCAAATTGTATCTGACTACTTCTTGTCAAACGACAACTTTCACTTGAGTCCAGGGTGCGCAGTGGCAAATTTCTGGTATCAGTAGCGGAGCGCATTTACTTAGTGCACGTCGAGTAGTGTAGATCGAGTACACTCCGACAATTATCCTAACTAAAATAAGCTCTATGCTAGCCCGTATCGTAACTAGGTATATAACTTGGTTTAATGAGTGTACCTCGACGAAGTGGGGAACCGAGAGTAAATGCCTCTCATTTGCTCCGAATGCTGTCTCGCTTCCCGTTCTGCACATCTGAAATGAAAGTTCTCGTTTGACAAGCTGTAGGGGAGGGCGGGGCTAGTTGTTACAGAGGCAAGTTGTTACAAAGCAGTTTTTAAATTCCCCGCGCAAGATAGGGCCACCTGTGGCCACTAGACAGATCCAGCATACAATACTGCAGTCACCGACAAAATGATGTTGCAGTAGGCTTCATAAACGTCAAGTTTGTAGGTTATTTGTGTTTTTAGCTACCAGAAGTAAATCTGATTGTCACCGTTTAAAGTTGTCTGTGACCAACATTGTTAGAGGTAAGTGTTTGATCTTTTAGGAACAATAGTATGCCAGTTTGTTCTATCAATGCTCAAAATAGTAACTACTTGTAATTTGTTTCATGTATGGAACTCGGACAAAAATAGAAATCGTATCAGTTGTTACAAATCTCGAGGGGCACGTTGATACAATGTAACAACTTGCTCCATATGATAAATAAATTAAATTATTCCAACTGTTACTTTTACTTACAAAAATTATGGTGCGTACGTACATACAGAAACAAGACCGATCCAGATAAAGTGCCACTGCAAACATACAAAATGGCCGCGCGCGAAGTAGCATCAAAACAATGTTCTACAAGAAAAGCTGCAGATAAGTTCTCGATTAATTTTATGTCCTAGAAATGCTCTGGGACCGACGAACCAAAGATCGGCTATGCGAAACCACGTCAAATATTCTCAGATTATGAAGAAGAATTGCTAGTAGAATATGTGAAACATTCTTCTAAAATACTTTATGGGCTGTCTACTGCTGACATAAAATCTTTGAATAATAGAATGTATAACAATAATTAATTTAGGAGCCCCATACTTCTTCGGTTTGTGGGGTATCCTTTATATATCAAGCTTCTTTTCAATTTGTTTATTTTTTAAGTCATGTCTTTAGTTAAGCCGTAAGTGAAAGTTAAAGTTAAAGTTTAAATTATTATGTTTTTCATTGCTTTTTAGCAGTATTTTGTATCATCTGATGATGTACCGGAGTCGGTACGAAAACGTTAATGAGTAGCTAAGATCTAAGATTAAATACATTTGTGGGAACTGACTTCGTGTTTATTAATTATTGTTATACATTCTATTAATTATCACCATTCCCATTTCGAGTAGTATGGACATCAATCATGTTATTTTAACAAAATCTTTGGCCTACGAATACGCAATAGCCAATAAAATTAATATTCCCCAAAATTGGTTAAATAAGAAAACTGCGGCAAAAGACTGGCTAACAGGGTTTCTAAGACGCTACAATGACCTATCAATTCGCACACCTGAAGCTACTAGTTTGGGGAGAGCAACCAGCTTCAACAGGCATACTGTGAGTTTTTTGACAACCTCGGAATAGTATACGACAGATATGGGTTTGAGTGCCAAGATGTATGCAACGTTGACGAAGCTGGGCCAACCACTGTTCAGAAACCAAGTAAAATAGTGGCTATAAAAGGCACAAAGCAGGTTGGAGCAGTAACGTCTGGAGAAAGAGGAACCCTTGTTACAATGATTCTTGCGGTCAGTGCTTCTGGGAATTCTGTACCACCCATGTTCGTTTTTCCTCGGAAAACATATAAAAACTACTTTGTTTCCAATGGCCCCACTGGATGTGTAGGAGCTGCAAATAAAAGTGGATGGGTCACAGCTGAAGAATTTTTTGCATTCGTTAAGCATTTTCACAAACATGTTCGATGCTCCAAAGAGCATCCGGTGTTATTACTTTTGGATAACCATCAGTCACATCTTTCTATTGCTGTACTTAACTTTTGTAAAGACCATGGTGTGGTTCTGTTATCGTTCCCACCTCATACAACTCATAAGCTGCAGCCACTCGACAAATCAGTTTACGGTCCTTTCAAAAAATTCTACAATGCGGCTGCAGATGCATGGATGAAGAGTCATCCTGGCACCAACACGCTTTTCTTTTTTCGGACCCTATAATTTGTATTTGAAACTTGTTAGATATTGACTACACTTTGATTTTGAACTCCCCGGAAATTGCTTGAAATTTGTTTAAAATTTACTTTTGAAAACACCACAAAAATAATATAAACATAAGAAAAAATATACTACAAGAAAACAATTATAATCCACACTTTACAAATTCTATTATTAAAAAAAGATTAAAAACAATCAAATTTAGAAAAAAAAACAACACACAAACCCAAACAATTCATTTAATTTACAACCAAACCCATTTGATAATGAATTTAATAACTATCAAATAGAAAAACCAATCTACACAATCATTCCTTACATTCCAATACTATCAGAAAAAATAGAAAAAGAATTAAACAAAATTAATATTAAAACAGCTTTCAAAAATACTAATACTCTAAAAAATATCTTCTACCATAATTTAAAAGATAAAACAGAAATAACAAACCAAAGCAATTTAATTTACCAATTAAATTGTAATAATTGTAATGCTGTTTACATTGGACAAACTAAACAATATCTAAAAAAACAGAATTAAACAACATCAACAATCAATCCAAACAAAAATAACAAACCCCAATAAACCTAATACTGCCTATGCAGATCATGCTTATCAATTTCTACACAGTTTTAATACAATAAAACCAAAGATTTTGAAATATGAATCCAATTTAAAAAAACGCATCCTTACAGAAAGCATAGAAATTAAAAAAAAATAATAACGCAATTAATTACAAAACAGATATAGACAATTTAAACACAATATATTATAATCTATTAGAATAATCATACACATACATTTATAAATTTTCAAACACATTTAATCTTACATTTATATTTTTTCAAACTTTTGATATGATGTGCTATTTCAATTATTATTTTTGACACAAATAAATTTTTAAAAGATGTCATAATTGTCATCCTCTTATATTACTTGTAAGTACTTTTTAAATTAAATTTCTTTCACTTATTTATTATATTAATTATGTATTTTCATTTCTAGATATACATATATTGTCATATTTGCCCACTGACGAAGAACTTTGATGTTCGAAACGTTTGAGAAATAAAATTTTTTTTCAAAAGAAATAAAACCTAATTTATTTCGAAATAAGTTGACTACAAAAATCTCTTCCACTTTTATAAACTTCGATTTAGTCCAAATCTTCAATTTTATATTCATAAAAGATAAGCCTCAAAATATTTAGAACATGGATGAGAAAGGCTGTCGCATAACTACACATCATCAACAACGTGTCATGTCTGAGAAGAGGGTAAAACGAGTTCACATAGTTGCCCCTGAGCATGCTGAAAATGTGACGATGGTGGCTTGTTGCAACGCAATTGGCAATTCTATTCCGCGCATGATATTGTTTAGGGGCAAACGTTTGAAACCTGAATTCCCCGATAATTTACCTGACGGATCCTTGGTAAAAATGGCACCCGAGGGCAGTATGACGACGGAGCTCTTCAATGTCTTTTTAAAACATTTCGCTCAATATAAAGCAAACGGGCCCAATACACTTCTTATATTTGATGGGGCTTCCAGCCACTTAGATTTTACTATTGCAGAAACGGGTGACTCTCTTGGCATTACATTATTTTGTTTGCCGTGAAATACCAACCATGAACTACAGCCACTAGATAAGGATCTGTTCCGCTCTTATGAAGCAAACTGGCACCAGGAACTTTTGAGGCATTGGGATACGTACCCTGAAAGAACCTTAAACAAGGCAAGATTCAACATCATTTTTCCCGTGTTTGGCCCAAATGCATGTCGCCGGAACACATTATTAGTGGAGTTAGAGCTACAGGATTGTTTCCTCTAAATCCAGAAGCAATACCCGATTTTGCTTTTGCACCTTCCGTGGTAACAGAAAGAGCCATGCCTAACGAAATAAGAAGAGAACATAATAATGATCCAGAAGACACAAAAGAAGATCTTCCCCAGGAAGGCGATGACATTTCGTCAGACGATGAGCATATTCCATTAGCAATTTTAGCAAGGAAAGAGTTCCTCCACACACTTCTCCAGATAAAATGAATCAGTCGTTTCAAGAAATGCTTCCGACTCCTGCCAATAAAAAGGATGTGGTAACACCACGACGGAAGGATATAAATTACAAGGCCCAGCAGGTTACAAGAGTCCTTTTCCGTAAAGGCGATAAATCATCTGTGGATTCCTCTACTCCCGATGTTTCAGTTCCGTCAACTTCCAAACAACAAAGCGCCGTTGTACAGTCTACCTCTAAACAAACAGTTCAGGACTCGTGGTTTTGCTCAGCTTGTGATACAGAGGAGCAATTGGACAAGAGAATCTGTGTAAAATGTCTTTCTTGGTACCATGAGGTATGTGTTGGTCTCGAGCCTGATGACCCTGATGAGTTTATGTGCTGTTAAGTTTTTCATTTAGGTATAGACCTCAAATATTTTCAGTTTCATGTTATGTTGTTTTTTAGTCTTTAGGGCAGTAAGGTAACGGCACCAAATTTTGACTTAAATTTAAGGATTTTTTTATGTACTTCAAGGCCATCTCAATTATACTAGGCATCCTACATGCATTACCTAAACAAAAAATGTTTTTAGTATTCCTAATACAGTATAGACGATTTTGGCGGGAATTTTTTTTAGTGTGTGATGCAGCTGGTCCTAAGCAGTTGTAGTTTGCTTAAGAAAACTGTTAAGCGCTCTAAAATTTCATTGTGTAAAAAACTTGTTTGTGCAAAGAAAGTGTTCTTGTAACCATGTGAGGTAAGTTTATTATAGATTATTAAAAACAGTTTTACATAAATAGAATTTTTCTGGAGAAAATATGGTTAGGTTTTTACGCCTGTCAATTATTGGTTCAATTAAAATTAAAAAGTTCCAATAAATGATATATGTGTCACTTATTGGGGCACTGTTCAAGCACAATAATATATCAATTTTAGGAGCACTAATGCCTGTAAAAGAAGCAGTTAACATGTGCACAAAGTTATAGTTAATATAAGCAGGTAGTACCAATAACTGACACATGTCATTTACTGGGTAACAATATATCATCTATCGGATTTTTTCTATTTTTTTCATATTAGATGTCGCAAAAAACAATGAAGTATAGTGAAGATGCTTTGATAAGTGCAGTAGAAGCTATACAGAAAAGTATGCCGACTGCAACAGCCAGCAGAACATTTGGAATTCCGAGGACAACGTTGATATACAAACACAATGGGAAACTTCCTCTTAAATGCAGGAATCTGCCACGAATCTCACAACGGAAGAAGAAGAATTGCTGGTTAAATGGCTTCTGTATATTGCAAAAAAGGGGTTTCCTGCCACAAAAACTCAGTTACTTGATTCTGTTGAGTTACTGGTAAAGCAACTGAAACGGGAAACTACTTTCAGTAATGGTCGTCCAGGGAAAAAGTGGTTTGACTGTTTTATGAAACGACACCCTGTTATATCACAACGTGTGAGCCAAAATTTAACTTCATCAAGATCTGCCGTTACTGAAGCGAAACTACGAGCTTGGTTTGAAGAAATTCAAGCATTTATAAATGAGGAAAACGTTGATGCTGATATTTGGAATGATCCTTCCAGAATTTTTAATGCTGATGAGACAGCTTTTGTTTTATCACCAAAAGGACAGCAAGTTTTGGCTAGGAAAGGAGAAAAAGCTGTTTATAACCACATCAATAATGATGAAAAAGAATGCCTTACAACATTGATAAACGTCAATGCAGCAGGCATGATTGTATCTCCAATGGTAGTTTTCAAGTATGAAAGAATTCCTCCACATATTACCAATTTAATGCCAAATTCTTGGGGTATTGCAGAAAGTGAAAATGGGTGGATGACCGGTGCCACATTTTATGAATATATCACCAACATATTTTATCCTTGGTGTCTAGAAAATAAGATAATCTTTCCTGTAGTTCTCTACGTAGATGGCCATCCTAGTCATTTGACGATGGCACTTAGCAATTTTTGTAGAGAAACAAAAATTATACTTATTGCGCTGTACCCTAATGCTACGCACATCCTACAGCCATGTGATGTTGCCATGTCGACCTCTTAAAATTGGATGGAAAAATACAGTCCATAAATGGAAAATTGAAAATAATGGGGCAAAATTTAAAAAAGATTATTTTGGTCGAGTTTTAAATCAGGCAATACAGCAATCAGTAAATAAAGAAATAATTGCGAATGCCTTTCGCACTACTGGTATCTTTCCCTTAAACCCAAATGCCATTGATTATGGAAAATATTTTAATACCGACCAAGCGGTGACAACCATAAATACAACAGAGATATAATACCAAGCAATAAACAAGAAAGTGAATATGTTGATAATAAAAGAATCACCATAATTAGTGATATTACAATAAGAGAAAGTGAGAACAATATCTGTAAAGAAAGTAATGGAAGAACTACAACTACAACAAATGAACAAAACTTGAATCAAGTGAGTCCTGAAAAATTAGAAATTGGAGAGTTATGTTGTGTTCCAACGCCGTTTAAAAGTTGTTTATTCTGGCCATAAGGCACGAAATGTGACAATAAATTACGAAAGAAAAAGGTAAAACTACCATCAGTAGCAACTTCAAAACAGAGGCAAACTTATCACGTGAAGAAACAAAGATTAAAAGAAGAAAGAGAAGCAGCGAAAGAAGAACGCAAAAGAAAACGAGAAGAAAAAAAGCTTTGAAGACTAACTTATCAAAACGACAAAAGCCCATCAAAGAAGTTGATGAAGCATCATCAGACTCTTCAATTGAAGTAAATTTAGAAAGTGAAGAAGAAGGAGACGATTACATGGAAGAAGAACTGAACAAAGATGAAAATAAAGCGGATAAGCCTACCATATCTACAATAAAAGTTGGAGATTATGTTATAGTCAAATATGATGAAAAGTATTTTTCTGGCAAAATCAAAGTTATACAAACGAAACGTGTTCATGTTTCAGCAATGACTATTGCTGGATTAAATAGCTGGAAATGGACTTATCCAGTAGATGAACTTTGGTATTCAGAAGAGGAACTCATCGAAAGAATTGTAGAGCCAGTTCCAGTAAACAAACGAGGATATTTTAGAATTGCAGAAATTCAAAAATATTGTGATTATTTTGTACAAATGTAATATAAAGTTAACATTTTTTAATATTGTTCCATTTGTAATATAAAATTAATGCTATGAATAAATATACAGTGAGCACGTAAAGGTTGGAATAAATTCGATAAAATATTTATTGGGCAAGTAAGAAAATAATGCTCGGACACGTCGATTTTCTTTTTTAGATGCGCATTTTTTAGTATGCGTATATTTTTTATTATTACATATATCAAGATAAAAACAACGTGCACAGCTGCTTTGTGAGCTTACAAATCTACAACAAAAGTCAAATGAAACGATTTCCTCATTTATACAAAGAACTGAAACCCTATTAAAACGGGTTACAGCTTCAATCTCCCAAGACTCCCCACCAGAATAATTATTAGAAGGTAAGTTACACCTAATGAATGAAATTGCGATTTCCCGCTTTGTACATTTCACTCAACAAAAAATTTCCGATCGTCTTCGTGATGCTAAAATTTCCACATTAAACGAAGCTCCGACTTTAGCTCTTTCCGAAGAAAATCTAATCCCAATCCTTCTACTTCTAAGACTAAATTTTCAGAAAAACGGTTTTGCTCGTTTTGTAAAAACTAATACATATAATTCTGAGAAGTGCTATTTAAAAAAATCATCCTCCTCAAAAGTTTTACAAGTAACACATAATGAATCAAGAGACCTCAACTCTCATACTAATAATTGCAACATCATTTGCGCTTATTGTAAATTCAAAGGTCATGATATAAATGACTACAGAAAACGGAAATTCAATAATGCACAAAAACAATAGTTATTTACGATATGAGTATCGTAACAACTCGTATTACGATGCGAGATGGAAAGTTTGTCAAACGAGACCGCAGGTCGAGTTTGACAAATCCATTGAGGATCGTAATACGAGGTTACGATATGAATATCGTACAAAGCTTTATCTACTTTCATAAAATTAGCAAAAAAATTAAATATTTATCAATAATTGCCTGATGCAAAAGTTGACTGTTCCAATTTTCATTGAAATCTAATACGTTAAGGCTTGATTTTTTGTTTATTTGGTGTTGGTTGCTGTCAGTTTGAATGAAAATTGGAACAGTCAACTTTTGCATAAGGTAATTAATTATTGGCAAATATTTCATATTTTTTGATAATTTCATGCAAGTAGATAAAGCTTTGTACTATATTCATATCGTAAAAATCGTAAAAAGTGCATAATAAATGTTTATAACAAGTAAAATAACTATGAATTCTCTTGTCAATCTGTCATTTTTATGTCAAAAGTTATTACGATACTAGTGCGGTAATATAGTTCATTACAACACGATTTTTCGTTTCGAAATATTGATATTACGAAATGAAAGTAGATAAAATTATGTACAAAATTCTAAACCTAGTAATTTAAACAACCAGGATTCTCCAGCCCAAGTCAGTACTGAGAAAGTAGCATCTTTAAATCTGGCTTAAATGTAAATTTGATTTACTTATCAAATACATCCTCTTTAACTAAACTATCAGTTAGTTTAGGTTGTTCAGATAAATTTAATAGACATTCTAGATTTACATTTTTAATCGGCACAGGAGCATCAGTTTCATTATTAAAACTATCTCGACTCAATCCTTTAACAAATATTAACTATAATGACCAAATCCAACTACGTGGTATTTCCCAAACTCTTTTAACAGCAATTGGTACTGTAACCTTACCTTTACAAATTCATCAACATTCTATTCCTACTAAATTTTATCTTGTTAATGATTTAATTAATATTCCTTTTGATGACTTGTTAGGAAATGACTTATTACAAAATAATTGTATAATTTTTAATATGCAGTATTTAAAGTTACATAACGTAACTATTTCCTTAAATTCTAACTCTTGTGCTTCTACTGCTTCTTATAAAGTTCCGGCCCGTTCCGAAACGGTCGTGCCTATTCACGTTTCAAATCCTGAAATTCAGAAAGGTTTATTACCTCAAATGAACACAATCCCAGGGCTATATCTTTCTAATGCAATAGTTAAAGTCTTACCAAATCATACGTGTATAGCTGTATAGCTACTTTAGCTAACACAACAGACCGAGACTATACTTATACAATAACTTCTGTGAAATTAATTCCTTTTGATTATAATCAGGCACAGATCTTTACTTCTACTGTATGTGCTGATTCTAAATCTTCGTTGACTAATGCTACTACTAATTCTATTTCACAGCGAATATCCTTATGAAATAAGAACCTTCGTATAAATCATTTAAATTCAGAAGAAAAGGCATCGCTTATAAAAAGCTGTCATAATTTTCATGACATTTTTCATTTGCCTGGAGTCCTGGAGGTATCTTATCTCATACGAATGCAATTACACACAAAATTAATACTACCTCTAATACTCCTACATCAACCCAAATTTATAGATATCCAGAAGTACATAAAAAGGAAGTAGAATCTCAAATTTCTAAAATGATCGACCAAAATATTATAAAGCCTTCAAGTTCTGCATGGGATTCACCTTTATGGGTTGTTTCCAAAAAGGAAGATGCTAGTAAAATTTAAAAAATGGCGTATTGTTATTGATTATCGGAAGCTTAACGATATCACTATTTGAGATGCTTATCCTTTACCAAATATTGAGGATCTTCTCAGCCAAATAGGTCATGCCCAATATTTCACCACCTTAGATCTTGCGGGTTCCATCAAATTCCTATGGATCCCGAAGATTCTACTCCTACTGGTCATTTTGAGTATCTCAGGATGACAAACGGTCTTAAAAATGCCCCAGCTGTTTTTCAGCGCCTTATGAATACAATTTTATCAGGATTACAGGGTACGCAATGCTTCGTCTATCTAGATGACATCGTCATTTATGCTGGTTCATTAGAAGACCATAAAAAAAAACTTCATGACATATTTTCTAGACTCCGTGGCAATAATTTGAAACTTCAACTCGATAAGCGCGAATTTTTGCACAAAGAAATCGCTTATTTGGGTCATATAATAACTAGCGAGGGAACTACTTATAAAACCTAACCCCGAAAAAATTAAAAACGTTGTACATTTTCCACGGCCACGAACACCAACCCAAGTAAAATCATTCCTAGGTATGGTTTTAACCATATTACTACATAAAAAACAACAAATTTTTATGGACACTAACACAGCAACAAGTTTTTGATGAATTAACACGAATTCTGTCCACAGACTTAATTTTACACTTTCCAGATTTTTCTAAAGAATTTATTTTGACTACCGATGCTAGTAATTTCGCTATTATAATAATAATAATAATATTTATTCTCTGAACATTTTTTAACATTTTTACAGATTATTGGTTCAGTTTTGTCTCAAGGTGTAATAAATCAAGATCGTCCTATAGCTTTTGCATCAAGAACTCTAAATAAACATGAACAAAACCTAAGCACAACAGAAAAAGAACTTCTTTCTAATGTAACGAAGTGGCTTTTGGCAATATCGTGAGTTAAGGAGGTCTATGTTTTTATATTGATTATGATGGTAGAAACTAACTTCATTACGAGTGTTTAACTTAGCTGTTGCGGGAGGTTATATTAAAATGCAGAATCAACTAACATCAGGTATATTGGTATAACCTTATTTACAAACACAATTCAACTGTTCGACAAACGGGATCCAAATACATAACATGATTTAGGTCTGAACGATCCAATACGGCGTACAAAACAATAGTATCAATTTATTCTACATAATAATAAACACTAATCTTACATGAACATCTTTAGAAAGGCACACATCTTGGCAACAACGTAGGAAACGACATTTAATACAACCCCTGGCTTACTGTCCGGGTTGGTCCTGTTAGAGTCTGTCATCTAGGCCTCAATCAAGCCTACTCCTAGATCTCGCTGTTAGACTCTCCCAGGGAACTTAAACTCTCTATGAAAACCGGCTATACTTATACTCCCAAGATTTGCCCTTTCTTTCTCACATTTTCAACAGCTGCCTAAGCCAACTGTTTCGTGTTACATCATTTCACATTAATTCTTAACTTTGTATAAACATGAGTCATGGTTTTCCACGAATGGATCACGTTATTTGTTGCAGGTGTCACATTAGTAAATACGAACTTACTGCAACATTGTCGTATATTGATATGATTCACCAAATCACCAGATGTTCGAATGACACATATTTATGCAGGTGCATCTTTAGTTAGTAAACACATTTAATGATCCCTACAATGTAACGATTGCGAAACTTGTTATATCAAATACAACCAAACGCTAACTTATTGAATGCATTTCTTAAGGCGATGTTTTACATTATTCTTGAATATAACCCACTTTATTACATATCTCTCCTCTCTAACTAAGTTTTGTCTAAAAACTTGTGTAAGAGTGAAGTCTGAATACATGTTTCACAAAATAAACATTAATTATTTTAATGTTAGTTGAGTTTTCTAAAACTTCTAAACTAAAAAATAAACGTTTCTACATGTTCAATTAAAACTGAAGCATCCCGTATATAATTTAAACTGAATCATCGTGTATATAAGTACCGTGCCTGCAAGAATGATTGAACGTTTTTGAATATTCATCGTTTTGGCGCTAGTTTTTTTTACGGTGTAATGTTGGCAGCGCTAGCGAGTTCGTTTATTTTTACTTGTCAAAGGTCATTATCGTTCGTGCATCTTGCCGTCAACAACTCTTTGGAATTTGTAGGTAGTTAGTTGGTGTTTTTTGTGAAAAAAAAGCAGTTCTTTTAAGAGCTAACAACCGTATTTTGAGCGATTTTAGGTAAGTGGAGCAATAATAAAGCATAAAATTATTTTGATGTTATCAATGCCTTTTACTGCTGCCCAGGACGCTTTTATTTTGATGGCACACTTTCGCAGTGGAGCTCGAAATGAAGATGGTGCATGGACTTATTCGTTGCAGTCTTGCATCGATCAATTTACCGATGCGTTTCCAGAAGTTGTCGTAAATTACAATGCTTTTTTCACCATAAACGAATGCTTGTTCATCATTTTGAAGAAAAACATTGCATTTGCAAAGGCAAGTCCACAGGCAGGCCTTCTGTCTTAACAGAAGAAAAGGTAGATGAATTTACATTCTTATTATATGTGCAGGTATTTCTGTGGGGTCTTGCCATAAAGCTTTAAAAAAAATCTTCATATGTATCCATATAAGATGAGAGTGGTGCAAGAATTATTCGATCGTGATTGGAGAGCACGGGTTCAATACTGCGAGTGGTTCAATGAAAATTTAAATGAAGATAATGTGTTGAATATAACATTCATGTCTGATGAAGCTTGGTTCCATTTATCAGGTTGCGTTAACAGCCAGAATTACAGGACCTGGGGTACCGAAAATCCACATGAATTCGTTGAAACTAGTCGACATCCTCAAAAAATTGGTGTAGGGTGATGGCACCAGTGGTTGAACACCCACCAGTAAATGAACACCTTCCTGGTTATTGCTAAATATTAAGAATACAGAAGTCCAGGTAAAGTTTTAGGCTACTTTGGGATTAACTATGTAGTATTATCTACCATCTGTCAGATGGCAGCACTGCTGTGAGCCACCATTAGTAAACTGCAGTCTGTTTCAACGTGCTATGTAAAGTGGGCCTGTTGTTTTGAAGCAAATAATTTACAAGGCCAAGTTGACTCAACTTTTGAAAGAAGTTTGTGGTGTTATTTTTGTAAGTAGGAATAAAATCCGTATAAACACAATTAACTAAATATGTTCAAGTATTATATTGTTGACTAGAAAATGCCGATTAACCTAAAAATAATATTATTTTGGCCTATGTTCATTTTCTGGTACATAATTTCCCTCAAAACCAATAAATGAACGGCGTGTTCATTCACTGGAATTTCAACATTTCATCGTATTGTGCTAAAATGATCTCTAAATAAGAATATCCATAAGGTTCTTTTTGATTTTATTTGTCAAATATAGCTACTAATTTCGGGACCAGTAGTTGAACATGTATTTTTACAGTGTTCATTCACTGGTTCACGTACTTATTCCTATTAAAAACTTAAAACTACAGAATGAACATTTTTCTTTTTTCTTTTAAAAGTAGGTACCAACCTAGGATCTAGGTAGGTATATAATTTTAATTTGCTATTGATCTTTACAGGTATAATCATACTAGGGTGAAAGTCTATAACATCATCATGAACGCTAAAAAGACGTCTTATACCAGGTTTAATTATAGTGAAGAGGATTTGCGAAAAGCACTTGATTCCATAAAAAATGGAAACATGTCTTTAAATGCAGCTAGTAAATGCTTTAATATTCCGAAAGGAACTTTGCATAACAAAATTAAAGGCAAAGTTCCTTTGCAAAGAAAAATGGGACCTGAAAGTGTCTTAAAACCTGAAGATGAAAATCGAATAGAGAAATGGATCTTAGACAAGGCCAAGCTGGGCTTCCCAATGCACCCTGAAGATGTCAAAGATGCTGTTCAAGGTATACTAAAAGCTCTTAAGCAAGAAAATCCGTTTGCAGACAGCAGACCAGGCAAAAAATGGCTGCAATTATTTTTAAAACGCCACCCGAAAATTTGTAAACGACAAACGGAAATAATCTCCAAAGCTCGTGCTTCAGTTACCGAAGATATGATCAGATCGTGGTTTAATGAATTAAGAGATTTTCTTACAGAAGAAAATTGTTTAGACGTACTTGACAACAGTAATAGAGTTCTTAATTGTGATGAAACGGGAATTCAGACTTGCCCAAAAACTGGTGTATTGTTAGGCCCTAAAGGTTACACGAATTTCTATAATATCGCAAGTGGGAAAGAAAAAGAATCGATTACAGTTCTTTGCACTTTTTCAGCTCAAGGGGACGTTTTACCACCCATGGTTATATTTCCCTATAAAAGAATGCCAAATCACATAATAAATTCTGTTCCTGATGATTGGGCCTGGGGCAGGTCTGACTCTGGTTGGATGGTATCAGCAACTTTTTATGAATATGTAGCGAATGTTTTATATCCCTGGCTCTTAAAACAGGAAACAAAATTTCCAGTGATTTTTTTTCTTGACGGGCACAAGTCCCATCTTAGTATAGAGTTATGTGACTTTTGTATTGAAAAAAAGATTATTCTTTATTGCCTTCCCCCGAATGCGACACATATAGTGCAACCTTGTGATGTGGCAATATTTGGGCCCCTTAAGGTGTTTTGGAAACAGGTTGTAAGAAAGCACAAACAAAATTCAGGAAAAGATATCACTAAATCAAACTTTTGTACAATATTTAAGGATGCTTTCGATAAAGCTGTGAAGAAAGAGACAATACAAAACGGTTTTCGGGTGTGCGGTCTGTATCCTTTTTCACCAGACTCTGTCGATTATTCTAAATGTATATCACAACGCAGACAAGAGTTACAAAAATCCCAAGTAAGAGACATTTCAAATGAAGATTATGCTGTTGCCACGAGGGTTATTGAAAAAATTATTGGCCCAGAAAGAAGTCTAGAATTTGAGCAAAAAAAAAGTTCCACCCTGAATAAAAATGTAGAGTCCATTTTTGATGTTTGGTTGAGTTGTAAAAAACATACTTTAGAAGAAAATGGAACATTAGTAGATAATTATAAAGAACATGACAACGACGAATTATTTGATATTACTTCCCTCCCTGTAGACATTATCGACGATAACTATTTGTTACAAGCAAATTCTGAAATTGAAGACATTACAAGTTTAATTGAGGAAGATGAAATTAACAGTTTTCATAATTTAGTCCTAGACAATAATTTAAATACAGTAGTAGAAGAGAATAAACGAAATGAAGAGCTTAAGCAACATAAGAAAAGTGAAGATTCTAACCAAGTAAATGAAAACCTTAAGGCAATTAATAATGAGAATAAAGAAAATGAACATGTAATCAATGAATATGCATATGATCATCCAATTCAAATAAATAAAACAAACAAAGCTGTTGATGATGATATTGGAGAAAATGACGAAGTGATAAAGGAACATGAAAAGGTTATCAAACAATATGAAGATGATCATCCCACTCAAATAAATGAAACAAACAACGCAGTTGATGATAATAATGGAGAAAATGACGAAATGATAAAAGAATATGAAAGGGTAATGGAACGATATGAAGATGATCATCCCATTCAAATAAATGAAACAAACAACGCAGTTGATGATAATAATGGAGAAAATGACGAAATGATAAAAGAATATGAAAGGGTAATGGAACGATATGAAGATGATCATCCCATTCAAATAAATGAAACAAACAACGCAGTTGATGATAATAATGGAGAAAATGACGAAATGATAAGGCAGTATGAAAAGGATAAAAATGATGAAAACAAAACAGATGATGAAAACAAAGAAAATGAAGTGGTAAATCAGAAAAATGATATTCCCAGCCAAAAAATTAATGCAAATAAAGCGGATGTTGGAGTGTCAGGAATGGACAATGAAAACTTAAATCCAAAAGAGTGCACTCAAGAAACAGCAGAAAATTTTTGGTCTTTGCATTTATCGTGGCCAAGAAAAGAAGAAAAATCAGGTATAGAGAAAAGAAAATCTGAAAAAGTTCCGTTTGCAATAACGTCAAAAAGATGGAGAGAAATACAAGCAGAAAAATCTAAAGCAAAAGAATTAAAAGAAAAGGAGATATTGCAAAAAAGACAAGAGAAAGAAAAAAAGAAAACAAGTCAGATTTCCAGTACAGGAAGTACAACTAAAAGAAGATGTGAAGAAACTGCCACAAAAAAGAAGGAACCAAAAATCGTAAAAAAGAAAAAAACTGAATCAGCAGCTGTCAATCCAACTTCCAGCAATGTGAAACATTCAAGTAAAGAGGGAAATAATTCAAATGAGGTAAATAAATATGCAATCGGCGATTACGTAATTGTCTTATACGAAAAAATGCAATTCCCCGGAATAATAACAGATAAAGAAGGAGGAGAATACGAAGTAAGTGCATTGAAAAAAACATGCGATGGCACTTGGATATGGCCTAAACCAAAGGACCAAATTTGGTATCAGGAAGACTCTGTTGTTAAAAAAATAGCAAAGCCTATTTTCAACGATAAAACAAAAAGTTTTAGTATCTCTATTTAAACATTACATTTCTTACACAAATATCTTTTTAAGTTAATGACATATTATAATGAATGTTATTGTTTTACGTAAATTTAAGATTTTTTATTATTTTTTGTTTAAGAGCGTTACAATCAATAAAGATTTTCATTTTGATTTTAATTATAAATTATTAGGTACCTATTATACGGGTCTAGGTCAATACCACTCCGCAATTACCACGCCGGTCAATACCACGCCGGTCAATTCCACTCCCACAAAAATCACTCCAAACAATTACCACTCCGAACAAAAACCACGCCAGCAAATACCACTCCGTAAAATATCACTCCTGTAAATTACCACTCGGGGTAAAAACCACTCCAACAAATATCACGCCTGTATAATTCCATGTATGTAAATAGTATTTTAAGGCGTCATAAGAAAGATACAATGGTATTACCAAAATAAAGAAAAATTAAAAATAATGATTTATATGTTATGGCTAATTTGATAAATTTATCGATTTAGCCGTAACATATACAAGAAATTAGATACATTATTATCCATTTGAAGATAATAGTTCATAAGCTTCTTGATTAATTAAAATAGTGCAATATTTCTTATAAATTATTTAAGTTTGAAGGAGAATGTTAAATTTTTATATCAACACGTGCCATATTATTCGTTATCAACAGAGCCGGATCTAGGAACAGGCAAACCTAGGCAATTGCCTAGGGGCGTCAATCAAAGTGGGGCGTTTCATAAATCAAACTTTTTTAAACTAAATTCCTAAAATAAATACAAAACTTACTGAAATGACATACGCATAGAAAACTTTAGTCAAAATTTTGCGGGAGTTTCACTACTGCCGTAGAAGGCGGCCCACGGGCACGTGCACTATACGCATGACCGAGCACTGGACAGAATGACAGGTGAGGAGGTTTGCGCTTTTCTTTAACTATAATATAATCATATTTACTGACTTACTGAGATTTTGCGAATCACTGTGTTTATAGTTTTAATAGATTTGACTTGTACAGGGGCAGTAAGTGCGATTTTAAAAAAATATAATTAGTTAAAATTTACCTACTATTTTTTGAATTTAGAAGAATGGATGGTCGTAAGAGAAAAAGTGGGTGTGAAAATAGAAAATTACAAGAAAAATTACGAAATTTAATCGAGAAAACAAGTAAATTAGATAGTTTTCTAATAAAAAAATCTGAACCTATAGACACAACATAACTGATATTGCTACTAAAGATGTAATGATGAAATTATAAATATATTTATTTGAATTTATTATAACAAATATTACTTTCTCTTACCCTTTTAATTTTTTTCTACCGCTTGGGGGGGGGGGGGGGGTATTAATATTTTCTGCCTAGGGGCAAAATTAAGCCAAATCCGGGACTGGTTATCAATAAATTATTTTGCTATCAGGAGTTATCACTTTAATGGCTAGAAAAGTAATGTTTTTCTTGAAATTTTACCTGAATTTAATGTAATCTGAGATCACGTCTTGAAATATAACTTTTATATTTCGAATATAACGGCGTGATATTTGTTGGAGTGGTTTTTACCCCGAGTGGTAATTTACAGGAGTGATATTTTACGGAGTGGTATTTGCTGGCGTGGTTTTTGTTCGGAGTGGTTATTGTTTGGAGTGATTTTTGTTGGAGTGGAATTGACCGGCGTGGTATTGACCGGCGTGGTAATTGCGGAGTGGTATTGACCGGACACCCTATTATACCTACCTATCTACCTTTTTACCTTCTAGGTAGTACCTAATACCTAGTCATTTTATAATGTTCATTTACTGGATTTTCAAATTTCATTTATTGGAGCTGAGTGTTCATTTACTAGAGAAACGCGTAATTTTTTAAAGAAAGATAAATAATTTTTTTTACTAGAAGATAATAACTTTCTAGTCTTTTTAATCTAAAATTAGATAGTTTAATACATTGAAAAACCAGACTGTCAATGTTTATATAGATTGTCACTATTGTTAAATCGCACTCAGAATTGAAAATTCTCTTAAGTGTTCATTCACTGGTGCCATCACCCTACGGGTTGCTATGTGGAGAAGACGTATTATTGGGCCTATTTTCTTTAATTATACGATAAATGCAGAAAGATATCGTAACAATATTTTGCAACCATTTATTGGGCAGCTTCACGACGACGAATTAGAACACGGATACTTTCAGCATGATGGAGCAACTGCGCATACGGCAGCTGAAACGATTACGTTTTTGCAACAATATTTTGACAATCGACTGATAAGTCGTGGAAGATATCCCGCACGCTCGCCGGATTGGACAGTATTAGATTGTTACTTATTTCCACGTTTAAAAAATAAAATATACAGGGTCCTGCAGCTCACCTCCCGTCTTATGCAGCTCATTTATTAATAGACATAGAATTTTTATATATCGCAGACGTTGTCTGTACCCGAGGGTGCATTTCAGGAAAATATTTTTGATTATACAGGATGTTCTCAAAAAGTGTGACGTCATTATGATATATTTTATTAGATTACACGCCCGATATTTTTTTGCATTTTTGGGTTCCTCTTGTGGTTACCTACATACCCCTAAAATTTTGTTGAAATCGGTAAAGCGATTTAAAAAAAAAAAAAAAAAAATAGATAAAAAACTGTTTTGCACTACTGATTTTAAAACTTGATAAAAGATACAAATAGTGCCTCGTCAATAAAATTAAAACAGGTGCTTATTAAGTAAGGTAATATCAGTTTCGTTAACCTAGTTTGGTTGATCCGAATTATACAGGGTGTCCAAAATGTAGTGTCAAACTCTTCAAATTTTAAAGCAATTTATTTGCCTTATTTTCAATTGGAGCCCCTATATATTTTTATGTAATTCGATGTTAAATTAAAAAACAAACATTTTTTCTAAATACAACCCTATCAAAATCCCTAACACATTAAAAGTTATTCGGCGAAAACTCGTTTTGGTAACAAACTATTCCAATAGTAATTTCAATGAAAAAAAGGTGGCATTGAAAAACAATTTATTGATATAATATGTTTTTTCACGTTTCATACACTAATGTATTACATTAGTACACTCAAAATCGTGAAGTAATGGGTCACTTTACAGTATAGCAACCATTACTGCATAGCAACGTCAGGTTTCATTAAAATGCAATTTGACAGCTTCTCCGTCAGCATTTAAAATATCTTCTGAATGGTTTTCCAAGTTATTTTCGTCACTCAAGTCCATTTCGGAATTAGATTTCCAAAAAAATTTATTTATTTATTTGTTTGAATTGAATTCTGTTATGTCAAAAACAGTTCCTGTCAGATTACTATGTTATCGAGAATCCGCCTACCTTTTTCAGTGTTTTTATTAATTTTATTCAGAATGTATCTCAATAAATTTAGATAACTTTTTATGTGAGAATATAAAATACGAAAAAATAGTATACGCGGCGCGTCAGAAAAATGATTTAACTAAACTCGTATAGCATTTAAGTACTCGCTATCGCTCGCACTCAAACCTGCCATACTCGTCTAGTAAAAATCCACTTTTCTGCACTTGGCACGTCATCTACTATTGTAATTACAAAATTATGTCAAAATCCGTTAATATTAATAGGCATTAATTGGAATAGTTTGTTACCAAAACGAGTTTTCGCCGAATAACTTTTAATGTGTTAGGAATTTTGATAGGGTTGTATTTAGAAAAAATGTTTATTTTTTAATTTAGCATCGAATGACATAAAAATATACAGGGGCTCCAATTGAAAATAAGGCAAATAAATTGCTTTAAAATTTGAAGAGTTTGACACTACATTTCGGACACCCTGTATAATTCGGATCAACCAAACTAGGTTAACGAAACTGATATTACCTTACTTAATAAGTACCTCTTTTAATTTTATTAACGAGGCACTATTTGTATCTTTTATCAAGTTTTAAAATCAGTAGTGCAAAACAGTTTTTTATCTATTTTTGTTTTTTTTTTTGAAATCGCTGAACCGATTTCAACAAAATTTTAGGGGTATGTAGGTAACCACAAGAGGAACCCAAATATGCAAAAAGATATCGGGCGTGTAATCTAAAAAAATATATCATAATGACGTCACACTTTTTGAGAACATCCTGTATAATCAAAAATATTTTCCTGAAATGCTCCCTCGGGTACAGACAACGTCTGCGATATATAAAAATTCTATGTCTATTAATAAATGAGCTACATAAGACGGGAGGTGAGCTGCAGGACCCTGTATAGAAATCGTTTACATACCCTTGACGAATTGAAGAAAGCTATTGAACAAGATATACGAGGTACAACGGAGCAAGCATTGCAGGCAGTATTTAACAACATGAAGCGACGAGTAAATTTATGTTTGGAAAATAATGGACAACATTTTGAACATTTTTTATAATTCTTAGTAGTAATTAAAATGTTATTCAAATTTAATAAACTTATTCTTGTTGTGAAAACGTTTTTTTATTAATTTTACTAAATTAGTCAATTTCTAACAAATATTTCTGTTTGCTACCTATAATGTATTTCAATAAAAGAAATAATTGCTAAAATTATTGTAACTACACTGTTGGACAAAAAAAAAACGGCCACTTATATTTTTCTAAATATTTTTATATTTAAGCGTCATTTGAGTTTCTTAGACGGTATCAATTCCAATCATCGAGTAATTAGTTAAGTCCAAATGTTATCAAAATTGCACAATGGTAGGTAAACAGCGAATATGTGAAAATCAAGTAAACCGGGACCTGCTTATATAAATGATATTTCTTTTGTTTATTCTTATTTTTGTTTGTTCCAGCCAATTAAACAATTCTTTTGTCATAACTTGACCATGAGACGCGACGATATTGCAAAAGCTATTACTTTACATGAAGACGGAAAAAGTGTTCGCTATATCGCTGCTGCTTTGAACACAGCCCGAAGTACAGTGCATGATGCTATAAAACGATACCAGCAAACTGGGCAATACACAAGAAGAGTCGGATCGGGTCGTCATCGTGCTACAAACCATTGGGATACTCAATTTATTGTTAGCACTGCGCTCCGTAATAGGCGACAAACGAGGACAATCGTCGCCGGCCGTTTGGCCGAGGTCCGAGTCTGATCTCTTCAAGGACCGTGTCTCGGAGACTCAATGAAGCTGGATTGAGGTCCACGCGGCCAGCAACAGGACCAGTACATGAAAATTGGACTGTTGATGATTGGAGCTCTTTGCTGTTTACAGACGAGTGCCGTATTAGCCTAAGTTCACCAGATGGGCGCGAACGTGTATGGCGAAGACCTGGAGAGTGGTACGCACAATGTCTTATATCTCCAAGGACACAATTCCACAGACCTTGTAGTCTGGGAACGCGGAACAATACCGATATATACAGGACTATCTAGCTCCTCATGTGGTGCCCTACGCCCCATTTATTGGAGAGCAGTTCATGCTAATGCAAGATAACGCGAGACCGCACGTCGCTAATATCGTGCGGCGCTGGAGGACGTAGGGATTAGGACATTAGTTTGGCCTGCCCGCAGCCCAGATCTTAATCCTATCGAACACGTTTGGGACAATTTAAAATGTCGCCTGCGACGCCGGCCAACACTCCCAGGAACACTACAGAACCTCCAAGCAGCGCTGCACGAAGAATGGGAATTGATCGACCAAGAGGAGATTGCGGACCTCATTCGCGGTATGCCTCGACGCATGAGAGAGGTCATCAGGGTTCGCGGAGGAAATACGAGATATTAGTGGTCTTTGAAAGAAATTATCAGGGTTGTTATTACACATTGAATAGTTTTGGTTTTTCGTTTTGTTGCCATTTTTTTGTTGTTCTTGTTATAATAGGATTATTTGAAGTAAAATGTTGACGATCCGTCTCTCTATTATTATACTATAGCATAATAGATAATTTCAGTATTAAATAAAGAACTAGTTATTCTAAGTAAGTGGCTCAATGATAATAATTTAAGTTTAAATGTGTCAAAAACCAAATTCATGGTGATAAAAAGTAAGTCTAAAATTGTTCAAACTAACCATCTAACTGTTAAAATTAATCAAGAAGTGGTTGAAAAGGCTTCCGAAATTAAATACTTGGGTGTTTTGATAGATGAGAACTTGAGTTTTTCAAAACATGCTTCTTTTGTTACTAATAAAATTGTAAAGAAAACAAACCTGCTAAGTAGAGTTAGTAGTTTGCACGTCACGTTACGGATTTTAGGGTTAGGACTCCCCATTCTTTAGTAGCTTAATAATTTTACATCTTTTACCGGTACAGTCATGTCAGTTTGTGTTTGAAAGTTGTGTAAGCCGGCGGTAGACATTTTGGTCTATTAGATACACTGCGCCCGATTGCGTAACATTGTGAAATCTACAAATATTTCAGTTTTTAGTTAATGTAAGTGTTAATTTGTATCTATTATTATGGCTTTTTATCAATAAATTTATATATATTGTTTTGTCCAATATTTCAATAGGTGATCTGCTGGATACACTGCGCCCGAATACGTTACTAGATTATGTTTGTTTGTTTGTAGGTGTGAATATGGCTAGCGGAAGAGAGATTTATAATTTGGACAATCAACAGCAAGGGGACGATCTACTTAGAATGTTAGAAGATGAAGAAGAAGACAACATTATTGAAAATTTCGACGACGAAAGAGACAGTGATGGGGAAGACCATATAGAAAATCGAGAGGAGGACTCTGATACTGAACAAGAGGATGCATCGGATGCAGACGAGGAAATTGAAAGTAATAATAATTATTTTATGGAGAAGGATAAAACTACAAAGTGGAATCATAACCCAAAATCAAATAGAGTTCGCACCCTAGCTCAGAACCTCATCAGGCGTTTACCAGGCGTAATAGGGAACGCAAGGAATGCTTCAACGCCTATTGATTGTTGGAATTGTATTTTGACGAATGACATTATGGAAATGATAGTTACATATACAAATCAATACATTACATTTATAAAAGAGAATTACAACCGGGAAATGGATGCTAAACCAATAGATTTGATAGAATTGAAGGCTTTTATTGGGCTTTTGTTCTTAGCAGGGGTCTATAAAAGCAATAGACAGAGTTTGGAAGAACTTTGGGGAACAAATGGCGATGGTGTCGAAAAATTTGTGTTGGTCATGAGTATTAAGAGGTTTAGATTTATTGTTCGATGCCTTAGATTTGATGACCGCCTGACCAGAGCAGAAAGGAAAAATAAGGACCGGTTGGCTGCTGTGCGAGGAATTTTTACGAAGTTTGTTAAAAATTGTCAAAAAAATTACTGCCTAGGGGAATATGTAACTATTGATGAGAAATTGGAAGCTTTTCGTGGGCGATGCTAATTCCACCAGTACATACCCTCAAAACCGGCAAAATACGGCATAAAGATTTTTGCTCTTGTGGATGCAAAGCTATGGTACTTGTATAATTTGGAAATTTACGCCGGAAAGCAACCCGATGGCCCCTTCAACGCCAGCAATAAGCCTGCAGACATTGTGAAAAGATTGATACATCCCCTACAAGGCTCAGGTAGAAACTTAACAGCTGATAATTGGTTTACTGATTTCAATTTAGTAGAAGAGCTGCGACAAAAAAAAAATTACGTATGTTGGCACTGTAAAGAAAAATAAAAGGCAGTTGCCTCCTGAATTTGTTGTATCGGTTGGAAGAAACGTATATTCTAGCAAATTTGGATTCACCAATTCTACAGCTTTAGTCTCGTATGTTCCTAAAAAGGGAAGACTGTTATACTTGTTTCTACTTTGCATAATGACAAGTCAATAGATCCTGAAACTGGTGACAAAATGAAACCATCCATAATTACATTCTACAACGGGACTTAAGGCGGTGTAGATACCGCAGACAAAATGTGTGCTTCCTACAATGTAGCTAGAAATGTAAGACGATGGCCTATGGTAGTTTTCTTTGCAATGTTGAAAATGAGTGGCATTAATTCACAAATAATTTATGTTGGAAATGGTTGTAAAGAGATCCGAAGACGATTGTTTTTAAGACAGTTATCATATGAGCTTGTGTCAGAATGAGCTCATAAGGAGAAGCCAGAAAAACAGTGGGATCCCTGTTGCTCTGCAGGAAAGACTAAAAAGATTCAAACCAAACATGCTAGAAGAAAAACAGCAAGAACAAGAAGAAGAACCTTCTCAGAAAAAGAGAAGATGTTTGCCATGCACCTCAGAAGCTGGCATTAGAGGACTTTCAAGACATCAATGTAAAAAATGTCAGAAAGCACTTTACTTGCAGCACGCAAATTTTGTATGCACCTCGTGTTTGGATAATATTGCTGAACCTAACGAAGAACTCCAATAATAGTATTTTTATTTAAGCAACTCTTATAATAACAAAATATATTATCCATATTCCATTTCTGTATTTTTAGTATTACTATAAATAATTTAATTCTTAGTACCTACAATGTATTATATATAATGTTTTTACACAAAAATAGTGTTGAAAAAGTTATAATTTTATTGATTTGCGAAAAATATATCTTAATATTTCTAAAACCTTAATATAAAATTGAAAAAACTGCATTTTGCTAAGTATCCTGGAACTGATTCTGTTAGGTACACTGCGCCCGGACGTGTATACGAAGCACCTGCGTCCGATGGAAGGTTAAGCATATATAGTAAAGAGATGATTTACAATTCCATAATTCATAGTCATTACTTATACTGTCCAACTATATTATTTGTGCTAAATAATCAAGAACTTTATACTATGCAGAAGAAACAAAATTATGCACTAAGAGTTATTTTGAGTTGTAACAGGTACACAAATATAAAATTTATGCTTGATGCACTCGATATTTTATGTGTCAAACAATATATTACAATGAATTCTATGTGCTTTATATATAAAATACTACATGGTCTTTTACCGGAATACTTACTGGAAGAATTAACTTTTGTTAGGGATTTACACAACTACAATACTAGATCTCAAAATAATTTTTATGTACAAATAGTAACCACAAATTACAGCCAAAATAATATATTTCATAAAGGTCTAATAATGTACAATTCTTTACCAAATTTTGTTAAGGAAACTGGTAATGTTAATTTATTTAAGTCAAATTGTATAAAAATTGTAAAATAAAATATTAATTTATAATTTGTGATATATAAATATGTAGTATGATCAAATATCTCTTGATAAATAAATATATATTATTATTATTATATGTGGAGGCAGTATGGAATAGGATGGGTTCAAGTATTAAAGCCAAAAATATAAGTATCCGGTTTTTTTGTCCGGCAGTGTATTTATCTAAATTCACAATGCGCACGCCCATGTTAAACCAATGCTAGGGATTTTAAAAAAGGGCTGACAACTGTGTATGATGTGTTGCCTAACTTTCAGGGAAAATTTGCGCTCGGGCTTTCTTGAAGGCACGGTATTATTTCAAAGTATGTACATCATGTATTCTTGAAACTCAATGTTTTTTCTTTTTTATACAGGATGAATAAAAGAGATTTTTCACGATCCTTGACAGACGCTGAACTCGCAGAAACGATAGAAAACATGAGCGATGTTAGTGAAGATGGTCTTGACTATGACGAAGATGATGACGATAGCGTGTGTGATCCAAATTACGTTCCAGATAGCGGTGAAGAAGAAAATGGTAGAGAAAATGACGTTCATGGTGACCCAGTTCCTGCAGATCATCTAGACGAAGTAATTGAAAGTGTGGTGGAAGGTAATAGCAACTCAAATTCTTCAATTATTCGAAATATTTTGCGAAAAAAAGCTGAAAAACCTATATTATATGGAAAAATAAACATTTTACTTTGAATGAAGACCAGCTAAATTTCAAAGGGGATACCGCTTTAGACCCTGAAATAATGAATTTATGTACACCATATAGTTTTTTCAAATATTTCATTACCGATAGACTCATAGAACATGTTACAGAACAAACAAATCTTTACAGCGTACAAAAACAGGTTACACAACCGATAAATGCAAAAGCTACAGAAATAAGCCAGTTTATAGGCATTTGTGTTATGATGTCAGTTGTCCATGTACCCAACACAAGAGCATATTGGTCCAGTTCTATCGGTAATAGAATAATTCAACAATGTATGAGTGTAAATCGCTTTGAAAAAGTGAGAGAGTTCATACATTTCAATGTTAATAATTTGCATTTACCCAGAGAACATGAAAAGCATGACCGCTTACATAAAATTAGACCATTGTTAGTATATTTACAAGAAAGGTTTTCATCTGTAGCAATGGAACCTTGCCTTTCAGTAGACGGACAAATTTGTGCTACGAAGGCAAGACATTTCCTCAACCAATATTTACCCTTAAAACCTCACGTGGGGTTGCAAATTATTCATTCTTTGTGGCATATCAGGATACGCATATGCATTTGAAGTATATTCAGGTCAAGAAACTGTTGTCAAAGATCCTGAACCCGATCTTGGAGCAAGTTCTAATGTTGTTGTGCGTTTATGCCGAAACATAGAACACCATAAAAATTATAGAGTGTACTTTGACAACTACTATACTTTTTCAAGAATGGAATTCTGTCACTGGGGACAATAAGATGCAATAGAATCCCAGATTGTAAATTACCTTCAGAACAAGATTTCAAGTCTCTGGAACGTGGATCAAGCTTTGAAAATGTTGGTAATGTTGACGATGTTGACATCGTAGTCCTCAGTTGGAAAGACAATAAAATTGTCAACCTGGCATCATCTTTTGTGGGCCAGTTGCCAATCTCTGACATACAACGGTACGATAAAAAGCGAAAAGAAAAGATTTCGATAAATTGCCCATCGATAATCGGTGATTATAATAAACACATGGGGGGGGGGGTGGATTTATTGGACAGCTTTATTGGTCGATATCGGATACAAATACGAAGCAAAAATGGTATATGAGACTATTCTACCACACCAGAGACATGGCCATAATAAATGCATGGCTCTTATACAAAAGGGTGGCACATATTAGGACAGAAAGGGATGAGAACCAAGACAAAATTTTAAATTTGTGGCAATTTCGAGTAGAAATTGCTGAGTGTTTGTGTATGGAAGGAAGCTACAAACCAAATAAACGTGGAAGACCTACTTCATGCCCAGATGAAGAAATTAGGCAGAAGAGGAAGAAGGAAACTTCAGCACCTGTACCACCACAGGATGTAAGAAAAGATCAAATTGGACACTTTCCTAAATTTGAAGAAACAAGGCAGGGTTGTAAACTTCCCAAGTGTGGAAAATTAACATTTTCCAAGTGCATCAAATGTGGCGTACACTTATGCATCGATAAGAACAATAACTGCTTTTATTCATTTCATTGTGACTAATTTCTGTAGCAAAAGTTTATTTAAATAAATTTTGAATGTTATTATCACTTATGCATATTGTATCTCCTGCGATACACACAAAAAAATGTACCCTATTTTTTTAAATATAATTTTTTTAATAATTTCTCTTTATAAGAAATACATTTTAACATTGAAATATATATATATATATATATATATATTTTATTAAAAAATCATGCAGTGAAGGGTTAACGTATCACCCACGCCTGTGCCTTTTCCATACCGCACCCCGCAAACAAAATGCACTAAAATTAGTGTTATTAACCCCAACATCTGGATGTGGTCTTGGGCGCATTACAAACTATTTCTAGAAATAATATACAGGGTGTGTAAAAATTCGCGTGCAAGCTCTCCGTAAGTTTATTCCTTGGACAATAATAAGGCGAAATTCTTATAGCGAAAAAGTCACCAGATGCTTCCTCAACTCGTGCGAAGCCTTCAAAGTTTAAAATTGGCAACGCGAAAAGGAAGCCGTTTTTGCAAAATTCTGTTACTTTATGCATTAGATTAAGTAACAACGGCAACAATTTAGCATCGTTTATCATTTAAAAGTGCCCAAAAAAATACTAGTCTTCATAATTTCGATTCACAGAATTCTTCAAAATGTGTATGCTCGTATCAAGGATGTCATGACATTCTTGATACAAGCAGATACATTTTATTTATTATAATTATGAAGACTAGTATTTTTTTGGTACTTTTAAATGATAAACGGTACTAAATTGTTGCCGTTAGTACTTAATCTATTCATAAAGTAACAGAATTTTGCAAAAACGGCTTCCTTTTCGCGTTGCCAATTTTGAACTTTGAAGGCTTCGCACGAGTTGAGGAAGCATCTGGTGACTTTTTCGCTATAAGAATTTCGCCTTATTATTGTCCAAGGAATAAAGTTACGGAGAGCTTGCACGCGAATTTTTACACACCCTGTATACAGGGTGGGTTTTTGAAAACGAAACAGAGCGAATAACTCCCAGGAAAATTATTTTTCCGAAAAACGCTGAGACGTCGATTTTTGATGGAAGGGGGGCATCTTTTCACATAAATTTCTTATTACAGACTTTACCCCCCTAGAGAGGGGGGACAACCCCCCAAAAATATTAATAGGGAAGGAGGGTTAAGTGACACATCATTTGAAAGGTATTCTAAATCTCTACACAACCGTGTTTTATTTTTTGAATTTGACCGATTAGTTTCCGAGATACAGGTTGTTAATAAAAAAACCTACTTTTTACAAATTTATTTGCAAACTTTTTTTTCTCCATCTTTTTCTGTTAATGGCACCGTCAATCGTCATAATTGTCGTTATTGGTCCGATTCTATCGAGAATAATGAGAATTATCTCGAAGACCAGTTGATATTCCAACAGGATGGAGCTCCCCCACACTACGCCCTGCCTGTTCGGCAGTACCTTGATCGTAGGTTTGCGATTCACTGGATTGGGAGAAGAGGCGTCATAGAATGGCCTGCGCGATCGCCGGATTTGTCTCCTTTGGACTTTTTCTTGAGGGGTCACTTAATGTCCAAAATTTATTTCACTCCACCTACTTCCCTTCAAGATCTACGCCAACGCATTGTCAACGAATGCCGACAAGTTACTCTAGAAATGTTCCAAATTGTCGTGAACGCTTTTTACAAAACTTATATTATTGTATGGAGGCTGGAAGTCATCAATTTGAAAACTTAATTGGCTGACATGTAGTAATTTGTAAAAAGTAGGCTCTTTTATTTACAACCTGTATCTCCGAAACTAATCGGTCAAATTCAAAAAATAAAACACGGTTGTGTAGAGAATTAGAATACCTTTCAAATGATGTGTCACTTAACCCTCCTTCCCTATTAATATTTTTGGGGGGTTGTCACCCCTCTCTAGGGGGGTAAAGTCTGTAATAAGAAATTTATGTGAAAAGATGTCCCCCTTCCATCAAAAATCGACGTGTCTCAGCGTTTTTCGAAAAAATAATTTTCCTGGGAGTTATTCGCTCTGTTTCGTTTTCAAAAACCCACCCTGTATGTAATGATTACTTACTTTGTTAAAGTCCACGCTATAACACGTTCTTATCAATAAGGCCCGGTATTTCAGTGCAGGGTTAAAATCTTGGTTAACTAATCTCGTTTAATTTTTAACCAAGTTTATTTTTCGTAGTGGGTAGTTCAGTGCATAAATCTGGGTTAAGTAAATCTAGTTTTACAAACCCAAAATTTCGTTATGTTGGTAGGTTCAGCAAATTGTCGTAGCTGCGCATCCGAATTAAATGAAAGATTGAAAATCACATGTTCTTGTTTATATTTTCCGCAGAGCAGCTGTTGTGTGTTGTGTTATTTTTAATTTACCGATAATAATGAACAACGAACGCTCACGGAAAATAAACAAACCGGCGTAATTACCAACAAACAAAAGGCGATGGCTTGAGTGGAACTGGCCGCCGAATTAAATTCTCTGTCGGGTTGTATGCCTCGTAGTGCCAAAATTTTAAAAGAGAAGTGGTGTAACTTAAAAGAAACTGCAGTCCGCAACCACGCGGCGGATAAAAAGTTTATCAAGAATACAGGTGGTGGGCCAAGTGAACCAAAAATCAAAAGCCCAATAGACGCAGTCATTCATGACATTCTAGGAGAAAGAATGACGGGCGCGGTTGCTGTTTGTGATGGAGATGTATTGCTATTGCAGCCAGGTAAATATTTAATTCTCTAGCCACATACTCAATAATTAATATTGCCGCATATGTCACTTTTAAATTTAGTATACTACGTCAATTCCTGGTTTAAACCACCGGGTGGCCTGGGTTAACTTTTGGGCTAGATTAAACTGGTTTTAGCGTTAGCTACCTACTGAAATACACCTAACCACAAAAATAAACGGGTAACCAAGAATTTCTGGTTTAACCCTGCACTGAAATACCGGGCCTAAGTAAAACGTATATAAACTCAAGTGAGAGAATATACATATGTCATTCTACGTCAGTCATTCTAAATACAAAGTCATCAAAAATTGTTAAAATAGTAAATTATTAAAGTTAAATTAAAAAGTAAAAGTGTTTTCTTGCAAGAATCAATTGTTCTCCACAACAATGGTAAATTATTTTTGATATCTTAGAAACTTTATATGTTTTTGTGTCCGGTTCCACAATGCACTTAAAAGTTTGTAGAAGTTCAAAAAGAAATTAATCCTGAAAAGCCCCCAACAGAACTCAAAAGAATATCTTATACCAGGTGAACAGCGCAGGTACATGCTTGTTTTGCAGTTAAAGACTTTTAAGTGAAATTTTAGTGTTTTTAAAAAAATTATAAATGAGAGAAATCATTGTGCTCCAGAAGCTGTAGGTTTACTTCATCAAATGGAATTTAATTTCATTTTTCATCTGTGCTTGTATTGCAAAATTTTATCATTATTTAAAGTTGTCAGTGATTACTTCCAAAATGTAACTTCAAATTTAGTTGAAGCCAACATCCTTCTTGCATCAACAATAGAAACTTTTAAAAGCATGAGAAATAATATTGCAGAATTTTCAGAATTATACTCGGAGGATACAAAATTATGTGAAGAAAATAATATTGAGGTACCAAAGAACGAACCATCCTCGAATAAAGCGGGAAGAATTAAGAAAATGCCAAAGAAATTTGAAAATTACTTTATTACAAAACACATAAGTGCAGAGAATCAAGAAATTGTAGAGAAAGACCAGTTTAAAATATTTGTTTTGCCGTCTATTATCATTATAATATCATTATAATCTCTACTAACCCAATGCCTTATGTACCTATGTAAACAAACATTTCTTAAAAAAATATGTGTGAGATCGGTTGCGCGAACCAATTCTAAACGGTAAATCTTAAATATCAGTGAATAAAGGTGTCTAAACCGTTAGTGACTTCGTGTGACAAATATTAATAAACACTGCCATGCATAGCATATGATGCTGAACTGGCAAAAACGAGAACAAGAGAAATTATGGACGAATACTCCCTTTGGCAGAATATTATGGTAGTGATTGTGAAACCTTGAAGGCGGAATTTAAAATTTTACCAAAGACAATAAAGCAATATGAAGACGGAAAAAGAATTCAAGTGAAAAATATCATGCAACTAATGGATATTTTAGAAATTTATAAAATAATTTTTAGCGAAACTTATAAATTGGCGGTCATTTGTGTGACAATTCCTGTATCTAGTGCGGCTTGTGAACGTACTTTTTTTTGTTTAAAACGTTTAAAAATCTATATTAGGAATAGAGTGACAAATAAACGATTAAATCATCTAGCATTAATAAATATTGAACTTTAAATATTTCAAAAGTGGTTAACGAATTTGATGGGATGCATAATAATAAAAGAATAGTTCTACATTAGGTTAAGTTTTTTTCGTTGTTTTAATTTTAAGAGGTTGGCCCACCGAACAATTCCTAGAAAAATATGTGGCCCACCTTCATAAATAATGCTAGTTACGTGGCTACCTATGAGCAACAACAGGCATATTTATCAACCCTACAGGAAGATGAGTTGAGTGGTAGTGATTATGAATATTTGAATGAAGACTCTGAGGACGAATGGATTCCACCACAACCAAGAACAGGTGATTTGTCCGATTTTTCGGATGTTAAAAATGTGAATGCTGACGTAGATGTTGAAATACAATTAGAGGAAAATTCTTCGGAAGGGTAAGAGGAAGCTGATGGGAATAACGCTGCCGCGTAAATGTTGCCGCATCGTAGTCCGTAGCTAAAGATAGTACTAAATGGAGAAACGCCAGCTGCTGTTAGCCGTATTCCGAAGCACAACATTGTCCGGCAAAAACCTGGTTCCGACCAAAGGTTTATCAGTCGTTGATACGTTCAAATGTATCTTCTCCGAAGAAATGGTGGAAACCAACAGAAAAGCTGATCGTATCTACCAGAAATGTAACGCAGAGAATCCATGAGAACCTATAAAAAAGTTGAGACGTTTGAGTACACAGGAATTTTATGCATATATTGGTATCCTGATAACGATGGGTGTACAGCATTCCAATAATCAGCACGTCAAAGTGTTATGGAAGACGGATTTGTATCCCTTGTATCGAGCTACAATGGGAATCAACCGATTTCGAGAGATATACCGGTTCATTCGCTTTGATAACAAGAACGCCAGAAGTGAGCGAGTAAAAACACACGCTATAATGGATCTCTGGTTGATGTTGAATGCAAACCTATCATCGAAATATGTACCAACCGATTGTGTTACGGTAGATGAGCATCTTTTCCCTTTTAGAGGTAGGACAAAGTTTACTCAATACATTCCGTCCAAACCTGCGAAATACGGCATAAAAGTTTGGTGGGTTTGTGATGCACAAACATCGTATCCAATTACTGGACAAATATATACTGGTAAAGGACCGAACGGTCCAGAAAAGGATCAGGGATAGCGAGTTGTAAGGGACCTATGCTACCAGTTCAAAGGATCTGGAAGAAACGTCACCATGGACAATTTTTTCACGACATTACCCTTGGCTCCTCTACTGCTCAGCCGAAACCTTTCAATTGTTGGAACACTAAAGCAAAACAAGCCCTACATCCCAAAGGAGATGAAGAAGAGCAAAGATAAACAGGAACAGTCCTCCATATATGGATTCAACGAAGATGTCAAAGTTACCATTTGCTCCTATGTCCCAAAGAAATAACGCATAGTTACTTTACTGTCAACAATGCACAACGATCACATACTACAATGCAACTAAAGGAGGTGTAGACAATAGGGACAAAATGGATACCCATTTTATTCAACAAAAAGAAGGGCACTTCGTTGGCCACAAGCAATGTTTTTCAATATGTTGGATGTAGCTGCCCTAGCAGCCTATATAATTTATTTATAATTAAACCGTTTATAATAATTTTCGAAAAAATAGAAATTTTAAACGCTTCTTTGCAAAAGATATCCTTGCAGTTTGGCAAAGCTGCTACACTTCTAAATGCAGTAATTACTGTTTTAAAAAACAAAAGAGAAAGTGAATTTACTACGCTTTGGGAAGACATCCTCAAAACGAGCATTGATTTGGAAATAGAAGAACCTGTTCTACCACGACCAAAGAAAGCTCCAAGGCGCTATGACCAAAGGAGTTCTCCACATCTTCACGAAACACCGGAAGACATGTATCGTGCACTGTTTTTTGAAATTCTTGATCAGGTAATACATGGGTTAGAAGATAGATTTGATACATCCGCAATGTTTTTTAAATCAAATTTTTGTCAATTTTATCTGTTTGAACTTTGAAAGCCAATTCCTATTAATTTCAAAATTAATAGTTGATTGAAAAACCAACGTAAGTAAATATAGTTTTGAAATACACAATTTTATCAGTTTCCCTGTTAATTATTACAGGTGCAGTTAAATACGAGAACGAGATGGCGCAAACTTTAGGTCGTCGTCGTATATTGTTAGATAGCGTTCTAACTACTGTGGCTCATCTCAATGAAGAACAAGGTTCGACAGTCATAAAAATTTGTTCCCACATAAAGGAATATCCGGGATATTTATGTCAAATCGGAAGTACCCCGCATTTTATTGACGTAGATGTAAGGAGCGCAGTACAATTTGCAGTAGAAGCGGGTTTATTAAGAAAACAAAAACATGGACGATATCTAGTTACTGATATTCAAACTTCTGCGGACAAAGACAAACAAGAACACGAGGACCCCGACAAAACATCAGAAGATAAATCCGAAAATTACATTTCTTAGCTCAACATTACTAGCACAAAGTTTATTTTACGTGCTGTTTTTTATTAAATTTCAATGTGAAAATTTTGACTGTTTATATTTCGGCACTTCACTTTTGAATATTTATGCATCATGTACATTTTTTTAATTAAAAATATATAGGTATACAGTGAATTTCATTTCAAGCGTAATATGTGTGTCAATCAACAACAATAGGAAAGTAACGTTCCTATGGTTTCGTTTGACACTTTTGACAGCAATGTGCAAATTGCAGTTATCAATTTGTATTTCCTAATAAACCAACGAAAAAACCTTTTTAACCAAACTGTCATTTTTAACAAATTTTTTAGCACAAAATAAGAATTACGACAGGAAAAAAAAATTATTAACAAAACTAACAAGTTTTACAAACTTTTTAGTAAGTACAGTCTTCAGGCTAAATCACGTGTAAAAATACCTCTAAATTATGATGTACAAATTCTATATAATGATCTTTTTCTAACAAAATTTTACCCAAGTTGTATGTACTTAGGAATGCAGAGAAGGTTTTGAGCAGATTATAAAATGTGGGATTTTTCTTAAAATTGCTTACCTGCTGCCATCACTATTGTTAAGCGGATTATAGGATTTCTTAATGGAGTTCTTACTACACGTAATTGCTAATGTACCAAGAATTTCCATCACTTTGTACTAAAACGCATTCTAAATTTACATTTTTCAATTGCTATTGTGGCGTTCAACTAACCAGTTGTTTAAAAATGGCAAAACGAAAGTGTTTGAGTTTTGAAGAAAAATTGAAAGTGTTGGAAGATGTAGACAATGGTGTTAAACAGAAAGACGTTGCTGTAAAATTTGGAATCGCTGCCAATACTGTGCCGGCTATTGTAAAAAAACCGTGAAAAAGTGGTAAAGCAGGGCCAGGAAATTGATTCAGGAAGGAAAAGAATTAAGTTGTGTACATATGAAGACTTGGACGAGGCAATTTTAAAGTGGATACCACGTGGTTCGTGATAAAAATGTTCCACTTTCTGGTCCTTTAATAAAAGAAAAAGCATTGTTTTACGCAGAAGCTCTGGGCCACGAAGCTTTTCAAGCGAGTAATGGATGGTTAGATAAGTTTAAGCAACGGCATAAGATTTCCGAAAAAATTATTAGAGGCGAAAGTGCTACTGTAAGTGACGAGAAATGTACGGAATGGTTGCAATTGGTATTAAGAAAAGTTTTGAATAAGTATGACCCCAAAGACATTTATAACGCCGATGAAACTGGTTTATTTTTTAAGTGCATACCGAACCGAACATTGGCTTTTAAAAATGATAAGTGTTTTGGAGGGAATATGACGGGAACTGAAAAAATGAAGCTGCTTGTAATAGGCAAAAGTAAAAATCCACGATGTTTTAAAGGAGTAAAATCGTTAGAAGTGGATTATGATTTCAATAAGAAGGCATGGATGACCAGTAAGATTTTTGAAGAATGGTTACAAAAATTTGATAAACAAATGGATAGGGAAAAACGTAAAGTGGCTTCAATTGTGGATAACTGCCCAGCCCACCCTGTATCTATAAAGTCAAAATTCAAAAACGTTGAATCGATCTTCTTTCCGCCAAACATGACGTCAAAACTGCAGCCAATGGACCAAGGGATTATAAAAAATTTAAAATTCCATTATTGTAAAAGGATATTGAAAAAAATTATTTTAGCTGTCGAAGAAAGTAAACACACCGACAAAATCATTAAGCTTCGTGAGTGTATATCGGAATTATCGAAGGTATGGCGATTTGAAGTGACCCAAGAGACAATCAAAAACTGTTTTGGCAAGGCTGGGTTCACACCAAATTTGTCAAATTGGGAAGATGAAGATGATATGCAATTATCCGAATTAAAGAAGACATGGGAACAGCTTAAAGTTGTGGACAATGTTTGTGATCAAATCAAACTTGATGACTTTTTAAACGTTGATGAAGGTGTATGAAGTGTATTAGCCTATTTATTCCTCTAAACCCTAGACTTTGTTTGGCGTTGATAGTATTCTCATTTTTCGCGCAAGGTCATGACATTTATATTTTGGTCATTTACTGGGGTGAAGACGATATGCCGCGAAATATGTCAAAAGGCTCGGCAGCGAGGGAAAGCGTAATTACAAGATGCGTTACTTGGAAAATGCTATTAACAAAGTAAAAGCAGGTCGAATGTCCATCAGAGGAGCCTCTTGTCAGTTTGGAGTACCTTATACAACTGTATATGAACACGTTCAAGGGTTAGTTAAAAAGGAATATGGAGGTCAACAGGTGTTATCTAAAGAAACCGAGAAAATAATAGTCGACAGTATTTTAGAATGTGCGAAGTGGGGGTTTCCCCTTCGGCGTATCGATGTTCAGAAACTTGTACAATCTGTAACCCCCCAACTGGGTCATATCTTTGCTCCGGGTAACTCAGAAGGATTCCCAGGTGATGGTTGCAGTTTCGAAGCTTGAATTTATAACACAGAAATCATTTATAACATTGTTTATTAAATAATAATAACACACTTCGGTAACAATTATGTACAATCGTGAATAAGCAAATAAAACGGAATTAATTCAGGACGGACAGGTACAACTTAACTAACCGGTAAATAACGCAAACGGAAAATAATACAATTGACGCTGCTAAATAAATAATATTTACAACGAATCTTTATCGCGTCAGTTTAAGCGGGCAATCTTGTTTCACCGGCTGGCGAACTGGTCGAACCTTCAGTACAACTCGAACGGAGCGGGGTGCTGTCTGTGTTGATCCTCGGTGTCGGAATATTTCGCTACGGAACAGTTGAAAGTACAAGTTATTACATATTAACAATTGTGCGGGTTATCTCGGGAATTCTCTCCTCCAGGAATGGTACGAAATATTACGTGACGGTCGCTGGATAATTCCCGTAAGTAAACCTCACATTGACTTTGAATTACCGGTAAACGAAAGTGTTTTGATTCCCTTCGTACGTAGTTTTCGGCCAGGTCGGTTCAGGTTAAGGGGTTCGAGTTTTAAGAGGGTTATAGACAGGCTAATGCCCGCCGGTCTGTGAAGTTTTTGGTTAATTAACAGAGTTGCGTACCGGCTAATGCGAGCCGGAAGCGCGGGGGTTAATTATTAGATTTCTAGCCAGGCAAATACGAGCCGGTCTGTGAAATGTTATTTAAGAGGGTTTTAGCCAGGCAAATACGAGCCGGTCTGTGAAATGTTATTTAAGAGGGTTTTAGCCCGGCAAATACGGGCCGGACTGTGGAATTTGGGGTTGAAAGGATTACACCTGGTGCTTTCGTACTTCGGTTGTACTGGACGGTCGGTTGTGGCTATTCCGCTGGAACGACTGGCTTCCACTTCGTCGTGGTGGACTCTGGTCTCGGCGACGTCTCGGTGGACTCTGGTTCGAGTCGCGGTGGACTCTCCTCGGAGCCGCGGTGGACTCTGGTCGGAGCCGCGGTGGACTCTGGTCGGAGCCGCGGTGGACTCTGGTATTCACGTGAATTTACGACGCCTTTTATACGATTTTGGGGCCGTCTTTCTTCCTTTCGCCTGGTGCGTTAAACAAGGCTACAAAATCACGTCCGCACGCAAGGTGGTCGGTTATCTCTCGTCCGGGGCCTGGTTAATCTGCTTGTGACGTCGTTTAACGGAAAATTCTGGTGAACGACCAACTGTACTAGAATTAATATCGTGAAATTAACTTCACGAATAAAATTAATACGTTAATTACGGTTGGGTCGTTACATATCCCCTTTACTTCGGGGTGAAACGAAAACTAGGACCTGGACTAGACGGTGGCAGGCTCCGGCGGTTTCCAGAGGCTGTCTGCTGGTCGTCGGTCACGGTCTCCTCGGATGAATAACGGTCTTTTCGGAGTCACAGGTCTGCAGGTCCTGGCGGCTTCCAGGAGTGCAGCTGGCAAAGGTTGGTCGGTGAACGGTCCTGGTTCTGCTTGTCTCGGCGGTTTCCAAGAGAGCAGCTGGTACAGGTCGGTCGGCGGACGGTACCTGGTTCTGCTTGTCTCGGCGGTTTCCGAGAGAGCAGCGGGTAACGGACGATCTGTGAACGGTATCCAGCTCTGCTGATCTTGGCGGTTTCCAAGAGAGCAGCTGGTACGGACGGTCTGTGAACGGTTTCCAGCTCTGCTGATCTTGGCGGTTTCCAAGAGAGCAGCTGGTGAAGGTCGGTCGGCGGACGGTACCTGGTCCTGCTTGTCTCGGCGGTTTCCGAGAGAGCAGCGGGTAACGGACGGTCTGTGAACGGTTTCCAGCTCTGCTGATCTTGGCGGTTTCCAAGAGAGCAGCTGGTGAAGGTCGGTCGGCGGACGGTACCTGGTCCTGCTTGTCTCGGCGGTTTCCGAGAGAGCAGCGGGTAACGGACGGTCTGTGAACGGTGTCCAGCTCTGTTGCTCTTGGCGGTTTCCAAGAGAGCAGCTGGTAAAGTTCGGTCGGCGGACGGTCGGCGACGGTCTCCATGGACTGGCGGTGGACGGTACCCGGTCCTGCTGGCCTTGGCGGTCTCCAAGCGCGCAGCTGGTAAAGGTCGGTGCCGGTTTCCACGGAATATATGCCGGTCTTGGCGGTATCCAAGAGGGCAACGGGTTACGGACGGTCGGTGACGGTTTCCATGGACTGGCGGAACGGTACCCGGTCTTGCTGGCCTTGGCGGTCTCCAAGCGCGCAGCTGGTAACGGACGGTGCCGGTTTCCACGGAATCGGTTACGGACGGTCGGTGAAAACTTCCACGGAGTCTCTGCCAGTCTTGGCGGTTTCCAAGAGGGCAGTGGGTAAATGGACGGTCGGTGACGGTTTTCGTTGAGCTTCTTCCGGCTTGTTCCGGTGTCGGTACGGACCTGGTGCTCGGAGCTTCGGATTCTAACATAAGGGAGGTTTTATAAACTTACCCGTCGGTGCTACGGTTCGGTCTGTTGGAGCTGGTTTCCTCGGGCGCCTTTTTCGGTTCTGGTTTTCGGACACTGGTACGGTGATGGTCTCTGCTTCTTCACTCCTCTTCTACTGGACAACCAAGTTCCTGCTCGGGCCGCCAAATGTAACCCCCCAACTGGGTCATATCTTTGCTCCGGGTAACTCAGAAGGATTCCCAGGTGATGGTTGCAGTTTCGAAGCTTGAATTTATAACACAGAAATCATTTATAACATTGTTTATTAAATAATAATAACACACTTCGGTAACAATTATGTACAATCGTGAATAAGCAAATAAAACGGAATTAATTCAGGACGGACAGGTACAACTTAACTAACCGGTAAATAACGCAAACGGAAAATAATACAATTGACGCTGCTAAATAAATAATATTTACAACGAATCTTTATCGCGTCAGTTTAAGCGGGCAATCTTGTTTCACCGGCTGGCGAACTGGTCGAACCTTCAGTACAACTCGAACGGAGCGGGGTGCTGTCTGTGTTGATCCTCGGTGTCGGAATATTTCGCTACGGAACAGTTGAAAGTACAAGTTATTACATATTAACAATTGTGCGGGTTATCTCGGGAATTCTCTCCTCCAGGAATGGTACGGAATATTACGTGACGGTCGCTGGATAATTCCCGTAAGTAAACCTCACATTGACTTTGAATTACCGGTAAACGAAAGTGTTTTGATTCCCTTCGTACGTAGTTTTCGGCCAGGTCGGTTCAGGTTAAGGGGTTCGGGTTTTAAGAGGGTTATAGACAGGCTAATGCCCGCCGGTCTGTGAAGTTTTTGGTTAATTAACAGAGTTGCGTACCGGCTAATGCGAGCCGGAAGCGCGGGGGTTAATTATTAGATTTCTAGCCAGGCAAATACGAGCCGGTCTGTGAAATGTTATTTAAGAGGGTTTTAGCCAGGCAAATACGAGCCGGTCTGTGAAATGTTATTTAAGAGGGTTTTAGCCCGGCAAATACGGGCCGGACTGTGGAATTTGGGGTTGAAAGGATTACACCTGGTGCTTTCGTACTTCGGTTGTACTGGACGGTCGGTTGTGGCTATTCCGCTGGAACGACTGGCTTCCACTTCGTCGTGGTGGACTCTGGTCTCGGCGACGTCTCGGTGGACTCTGGTTCGAGTCGCGGTGGACTCTCCTCGGAGCCGCGGTGGACTCTGGTCGGAGCCGCGGTGGACTCTGGTCGGAGCCGCGGTGGACTCTGGTATTCACGTGAATTTACGACGCCTTTTATACGATTTTGGGGCCGTCTTTCTTCCTTTCGCCTGGTGCGTTAAACAAGGCTACAAAATCACGTCCGCACGCAAGGTGGTCGGTTATCTCTCGTCCGGGGCCTGGTTAATCTGCTTGTGACGTCGTTTAACGGAAAATTCTGGTGAACGACCAACTGTACTAGAATTAATATCGTGAAATTAACTTCACGAATAAAATTAATACGTTAATTACGGTTGGGTCGTTACAAATCTTACTTGAACCGTTTGGGTAAGAGTGAGCGCCGGTTTAAGGAAAATAAGCCTGATATTGAGTGGTTTTTAAACTTTATGAAGCGAAATCAAAATTTATCTGAGAGAATGTCAGAAAACATAAAAAGAGTCAGAGCAGGGGTAAATCGGGAAATTTTTGACCAATATTTTGATAATCTAGAAGAGTCGCTTAAAGACATACCCCCTGCAAGTACTATAAATTTTGATGAAACTAATTTCACGGACGACCCCGGCAACGTAAAAGTGATTTCAAAACGGGGCGTGAAACACACTGAACGAATTCTTGATTCTTCTAAAACTAGCATAAGTGTCATGATAGCAGCAGCCGCCGAAGGCGTAGTTCTACCACCATATGTTTTATATAAAGCGAACCATATTCTTGCAAAGCCACTAAAAAGCATCTTACAGTCAAACCATAAGGGTCATATCGACTCCTCCAACGAAGACTGTACTAACTCAAAATTTAACGTTTTTGAGTTACGATTGCCATGCCCTGTAGCACAGTATAAACACTAACGAAACAGTAGCGACACTCGGCCATCGAGTGAGATCCCAAAGCCGAACATACACGAGCTAAGGCGCCAGCTTCTGTATTATTTTCGCGCCCTTCCGTTTCAACGTGGTTTCAATATACGTTGTACCGTATATTCAAGGGTTGTGTGAGGTTGTGTCGGTTCTGTGTTAATAGTTTTGATTATGGTAATTTTTAAAAGTGAATAATAATTGTTTATTTGGCACAAATATAGTATTATACACAAAATGAGTGGAAAAGAGAAGGGTGGAGACTGGTGTTCGGCTCCGAATTGCACAAATAATTCAAATACTAACAAGGAAATTATTTTCTTTGGTTTTCCCAAATGGGTGGCAAGTCACTATTTCTGGATTTCTGCAGTTGTGGGAATTTGCTAAAAAACAAAAATTTTCTTATATTTATTGTAGGAGGCTTAACCAATATTGTTTGGAAAACTTTTTTGATTCGGTTAGGCAGCAAGGCGGAAATTCTTATAATCCCACTCCAATTCAATTTATTAGAGCATATAAAAAGCTGTCTTGTTTAAATATGCTTGAGCATTCCGAAAATACTAACTGCAGTAACGATTTTGATGTCTTGTTAAACAAAATCGATGAAAATCCAACATCATTACTACAAGAACAGCGTTCTGATGAAACCCAATTACGGATATCGCCTAAACTCGCAGTGCAATGCGATGACTACAGGAAAAATTTACCAGAAACAAATGCAATGACTTACTTTTGTGGATACTTAATTGATAAGTGTTTAAAAATTGACGAGTGTGGAAAATGTGTAGAGTATTCAAAAAGTAGTGCTTATTGTTAAGGACGATACGACCTTATACATACATTTTAGAGCATACGAAAATAGAAATAGGGACCATTTTGGCAACTTAAAAGTACCACACATGTCATTTAATACATATATTGTACTTTTAGAAAATACTTTAATTGCTAATTTTTCTAAATACGCCGTTGGAGAAACTGTTGGTATAAATTTAATTAGTATTTTAAGCGCAATTAATATTTCACATCCATGTAAAGATTTTTCGTCAACGTATTTGATAAAGTTATTTGATAAAGTTATTTGTACGCGTTCGACTTTATTATCTGTTAAAATTTATGAATAGGGACTTAAAAAGTAATTCCGGAAAAAATCGTAAAGCAATAAAAGTTTGTCACTTGTAATGGCTTACTTATTGTAACTATGTAAAACCATTCGTTAACTATTTTAAATAAAATATACAGGGAAATTTTCTTTTTAGTATACATATCCCCTATGTATACTTTTATAATAAACGCAAATAGGCAACCCACTATACACTATAAACGTCACGTCACGTGGTGCGTAAAGATTATGTTTCATGTTTGTAAATAAAAAATAAATCAAAATTAGTGGAATATCAACATAATTTTAATTCAACGATTATTCTAAAACATAAAATATCAACAATACAAAACAGAAAGGAAAATAAAAACAGCAACAGTTAAAGACTAATTTTTTGACATTAACTTAATTTGATGATTTTTGCCACAGCATGCTAATTTTTAACGTTTATGGTGTATAGTGGGTTGCCTATTTGCGTTTATGATAAAAGTATACATAGGGTATATGTATACTAAAAAGAAAATTTCCGTGTATAATGTACGTAGGTAGAGGTATGTTTTATTTATTTAAGTTCTATGAAAGGAATGTACCTAATTTTTATGCCATTTTACACAGAACTATTTGGCTGCATATTTTCTGTTATCTCTACCATCATTTAGCAGTGAATAAGCCCTAGAAATCAAATAATTTAAAATGAGCCGCTTATTTTAATAGTACGGAACACGAAAAATACTACATTTCAATATGGCCGCGCCTGATCGTCGCCTCGCATTTTGCATCCGCAACATTAAAGGAGCCGACACTGAGTGTCGCTACTGTTTTGTTAGTGTTTATACTGTGCCTGTAGTAAGCTTCGATCTTCTTCCACGAAAAGTATAGTATCTCGTAGTGTTACCTAGGCAACCTTAATTACACTTTGAAATAGCTATTTATGTAACGAGTACATAACGACGGCTTAGGCGCAATAGGTCGTAACCCACACAAAATGTGTTTTTGCGTTTTTGGCGCCTTTTGATTCTCAACAGTCAATATTATGTCCCTACAATACGTCGTAAGCCTCATCACCCCAAAAAACCTCTCTGTTTTATTATTTCAAAAGGTCGTATCCCCAGCGGTGGTAAAAGTGAAGCGCAATAGGTCGGAAGCCACAAAAAACCATTTCAGTGCAATAGGTCGTAACCCTAACAAATTGATTACAGGTGTTGTCAGTGCTCTATCAAAAACGCTGCAAAAGTGAAGTTATTTAAATATTTTGAACTGCTTTTGTGTTATAGTTAAAAGGTAAATGTATATTTTTATCATAAAGATAAAAAATATCATGAGCTAACTTTTCTAATCGATTTTATTGATTTATTTTTTGGAAGAAAATGCGAGTTCATAACCTAACCTTACTTTTAATTTGTTGGTTACGACGTATTGCACTTCCAGGTAATACGTCGTATCCCTCATCTTTACAAATAACTTGAAGCTGTGGGATTATGTAGGGGTGCCAGTTTACGAGTATAAAAATTTAGTTTTTTTTTGCAAAAAAGTGTGTGCTTGTTTAGGGCTGTCAGCTTTATAACTCTAAACATTTTATTATTTCTTCTGTTTACTTGATTATTTTGTTCTTTACAGGATGTCCACTCGAAGTGCTCGTATTTTAAAAGCTGCTCTGGCGACCAATACTAACAGCCCATCTGATTCTGCTACCGATGTTCTTGTGTCAGAGCTTCAACCGCACACTTCATACGAATTTGTGATTTCTGATAAAGGAATGGTACAACATGAAAGCCTTACACTAGAGAAGCCAGTATCAGTAAATTGTTTCGAGGAATTTTGTCACAATCAAGATTTGGTTTCTGATAATTGCATCCTTTCTAGTGAAAATATTTCACTGATTCAGCCAGCAAAACTCACTGAATATATAGAACGAATTCCTCGAAGCGACGAATTGGTAAATTTGGAACAAGTAGAGCCTAATCACTTCGTCAACGAAATTACAGAAGAAATTCCTCCAAAAAATATTGAATTATTTGATGGTTTAGAGCCGGAAACGTCTACTCATTTCGTCGACGAACCAGCTGAAGAAACTCCTCCAAATCATGAATTAATGGAAAGTTTAGAGCCAGATAACGTAGACAACGCCCAAGAAACCGTGCTTGGTAATAAAGCTAAAGAAAAAAGTGGTGGCAATGTTAAAAGAAGGAAGGCCGCAGATCAAAACGAATGGGATAGAAACAAAAATAACAAACTTAGAATGAGTGGAGACCAGTACATAGGCTACACTAGAAGCAAGACAGGAGATATAAAACACAATATCAAAAGACCTGCCCGCAAGCTGGGTGATCCGTGTATGTGTAGCAGTAAATATAAATGTAAACAGTTTTCGGAAATTGAAAGACAGGAAATATTCAACAGATTTTGGACTTTGACATGGGAACAAAAGAAAATGTATGTAAGAAGTTTGACTCAGTATATCGAGAAAAAAAGATCCTATACTCAGACTGCGTCGAGGCGAACAGGGACTATTGTTTATAGTTTGCAGCTTGATGTCAACAAATTGCCCGTTTGCAAGCGGATGTTTATGTCTACACTTGGAATTGGTGAAAGGATGATAAGAAACTGGCTCACTGAACCTGTACAGCATGGAATGCCGTTGCCAAAAAATCAAAGAAACAAAACAAAAAAACAAGACAATGACGCTAAGAGAGTTCAATTTACAAGGGAGCTCATTAACCGTTTTCCAAAACTACCATCGCATTATTGCCGAAAATATTCAAATAAACTTTACCTTGAAGAACGTTTTCATAATAAAACAGATATCTATAATGTTTACAAGGAGGAGTGCACTAAAAGTAATGAACTGCCTTTGTCAATATTTTCGTTCAGTAAAATTCTAGAAGAAAATAACATAGCAATACATCTCCCTAAAAAGGATCAATGCGATGTTTGTTGTTCATATAAAGTTGGTCAGGTTGAAGAAGAGTCATACAAGAAACACGTGATTGATAAAAATAAAGCGAGAACAGAGAAAGATAAGGACAAGGCTGATGCATTAGAAAAAAAATGTTATACCCTTACGATGGACGTACAAGCGGTTCAGTTATGCCCTAAATTGTTTGCTAGTAAATTATACTTTAAAAGCAAGCTTCAGTTACATAACTTTACGATATATAATGTTGAGACACATAAATCTGACAACTACTGCTGGAATGAGCCTGAAGGAGAGCTAGTTTCATCGGTGTTCACAAGTTGTATAATGGACTATCTGAAAAAGCATTGTCTGGAAGAGCCAAGGTCAATAAACATTTACTCCGATAATTGCGGGTATCAAAATAAAAATGTAATATTATCAAATGCGCTGGTGTCTTTTTCAGTGCAAACCGGTATAACGGTATTTCAGAAATACTTGGAGAAGGGTCACTCTCAAATGGAGTGTGACTCTACTCATGCACTTATCGAACGGAAGCTAAAGAACAGAGAAATTCATTTACCTAGTCAATACTCCTTAGCAATAAAAGAAGCAAGGCTTAAGCCTTTTCCTCTGGATGTCCATTATGTGACGCATGATTTTTTTATGAAATATGATAATAAAAATCTTTATACATACCAATCTATACGACCTGGACGAAACGTAAATGACGCTAAAGTAGCCGATGTAAAAACTTTCAAGTATTGTCCTGAAGGAAAAATATTCTACAAATTAAGCTACGATAATGAATACGTTGAATTGCCTTGCCGCTCAAACACAAATAATTTGAGTAACCAACCTCGTTGCCGATTATACGACAACCGAATTAAAGTTACAAAGAAAAAATATAAGGATTTACAAGAACTCACTTCAGTATTGCCTAAAGAAGTGAAGGATTTTTACTCAAGCTTACCGTATGATTCGGAAGATAAGAATCAAGGAAGTAAGAAGGCTAAGCAAAAAACAGAATCAGATGAAGAATCGGAAAACAACCAAGAAATAATTAACAATGAACAAACTAATACAAAGAAGAAAGCTACAAAACTAAAATCTACTACAGAAGATGAGAATAAAGGAAGTAAGAAAACTAAGCAAAAAACAAAATCAGGTGAATCGGAAAAGAAACAGGAAACAGTAAACAATGAACAAACTAGTGCAAAGAAGAAAGCTACAAAACTAAATTTTAGAACCAGAATCGAAAAAACGTTAGTCAAGAGAACGGTCAATTCAAAAAGTGAGCTTAAAGAAAACAAAAAAAGAGATAAATAAATAGAGTTATCCCGTTGTTTGTTTAAATACCAGAAAAATCTCTGTTTATTTGCGTTCTGCATTTAGTTTTAAGAAACACATTTTGTATCTTAATTTCAGTGTTCCCAATGAAATGTTATGTTGTTTAAAATAAAAGTTTCTTTGATTATTTGTAAAAAAAAATGTTTAATTTCCCATTTATCTGGTTAATACAATTTGTCGTAAGCCACACATTTGGGCCTCTATTTTTTGCTAACCCTATAAATAAGATATTAATAGGACGTAACCCACAAAACAAGAATTCGCAATAGGACGTATCACACAAAAATAATCAAATACGGCAGATACTTTTAAAATGCACTTAAAATACTTTGACTGATATATTTTAGTTGTAATTGATCTAAGAAAATATCAAACATTATCTTGAATATTGTAACTGTCATGTTTTTTGTGTCTCCTGTAAAACTTACTGTTAAAGGCCAACGCGCACTTAACCACGCCACGGCGCGCCACGCCGGACGGCAATTTTTAAATTACATTGGTTGTTATGGAATAACGCGCCGTGGCGTGGCGTGGATAAGTGCGCGTTATTCCATAACAACCAATGTAATTTAAAATTGCCGTCCGGCGTGGCGCGCCGTGGCGTGGTTAAGTGCGCGTTGGCCTTAAGGGGATACGACCTATTGCGCCTAAGCCGTCGATAATGTAGGTCTTTATGGACGCGCCAAAAATTTTATGGCCGAGCGAACGAAGTAAGTCCATAAAGCCTAATTATGTACGAATTACATACAAAGCTTTATGTTCAGCTGCATATCAAAAAATTTACTTTTAAATTAATTTGAGGTTAAAATGTGTTTTATAGCTCTAGCCTCTTGCAGGGTGCTGTATTGAATAATCACCTAGTTACCAGGTTGTTTAACAAACAGAAGCAACCAATCAACGGTCGTTCTACTTACCACCAGCCGTTTTACTTTATCAGCAACCAATCAACGGTCGTTCTACTTAGCACCGGCCGTTTTACTTTATCATTATGGTGCTAGTCCGATAAATGATATAATTATGGCCTCTAAAAAGTACAATAATCTAGTCATTATGAGACAGCTGAACATAAAATATTGTATCTCACAAAATGAACATAGTGTCCCACAAAAAACCGTCGTATATCGAGTTACTACAGTTTTCGTTGTAAGTACTTTGAAGTTTCGGTTATAAATATCAGGGTTACCACTGTAGTTATAGGTTATGTCAGTTATTTACGGTTTCGTGGTGTCACAAACGTCAGTGCTGAATGTTTAGTGAATGAATAATGTCTTCTAGAACAAGGTTAATTTTGCAACTTGCTGAAGCAATTGGTGCTAGAAGCAGTAAAAATGATAGTCTCATTTCCAACTGCAGCACAGAGTTTGTAGTTGAACAAAATTGCAGCGAGGGTAAGTAATAGTAATATGGATTATGAAAGCGGTTCCATTACCGGTATTCTGTTTAGATGGTGAACATTATTTTGGCGCGGATTCCGATTTTTCCGATCTAGATCCCGATTACGTTCCTACTAATTAAAAATAACAAGAAAGCGTTCCAGGAATGCGCAGGATTGGATAGATGTAGTAGCAAAACAGAAATTAAATTTAGGTCTTGAACACAAAAACAGAAAAGGAAAGGTAATTCAGAAAAGAGAAATGAGAAAACCATGTAAGGCAAACTGTATGTAGATACAAATGTGTAGAACAGTTAAATAATGAGGAAAACAGGAAAGCAATATTTAAAGATTTCTGGGAATTGGCTAACCACACAAGGCAGTGGGAATTTATAGTTCGTTGCGTGAAGACGGTGAACAAGAAACAAGTCACGGTTACATCCAACTTGACATCAAGACGAAAAGTTTCCAGGGAATATAATTTTATTATTAATAATGAAGAATACCCTTGGCATGTGTCGGAAACGTGGATTACTACAGCACTGTCAAAAATTGGTAAAAATGGAACTGTAGAAGCTGACATGCGAGGGAAACATTTCAATCGAAGGAATAAAATTATTGATGATGTTAAAATAGGTGTTAGAAATCACATCAACATGTTTCCTACGGTACCTTCACATTATATTCGTAAAAATTCAAACAGAATGTACCTTGAAGAAGTGTTGAATATTCAGCGAATGTATAGTTTGTACTTAAAACATTCAAAAGATAATGTAATTTCTATTGCAACTTCGAGGCAGTATCGCGACATTTGCAAAAGCGAATTCAATATCAGCTTTTTTATACCTAAAAAAGATCAGTGCGACGTTTGCTCAGCCTACAATATTGCAGATATTGAATCAAAGTCCAATATGGAAGAGAAATATCAGAAACACTTAAGCAACAAAGTAGCTGCTAAAACTTTAAAGGAATTAGATAAAGAATTGGCAGCCAGTGACAAACGTCTTTCTGTAGCTTGCTTCGACTTGCAAAAAATTTTAGTTACTTCCCAATCAGACGTCAGCATATTTTATTATAAAAGCAAATATGCTACATACAATTTCACCGTTTATGATATTGGCAACAAGAAAGGGTATTGCTATGTGTGGCACGAACAGATTGCTAAGAGAGGCCCAAATGAAATTGCTAGTTGCATGTGGAAGTTTCTCAACACTCAGAAGAACCAAGGAGACCTTTGTACTTTATTCTGACAATTGCGGCGGACAAAATCGCAATAGATTTATTTTTTCGATGTTTCACTATGCAGCAGTTTCGCTTGGCATTAACATAACCCATCGGTTTCTTGAAAAGGGACATACGCAAAATGAAGGAGACAGCATGCATGCGGTGATAGAAAATGCTAAGAAACGGCAATCTGTAATTTATACCCCCGAACAATGGGTCACATTAATAAGAATGTCAAAGAAGACGGGAAAACCGTACGATGTTACAGAAATGTCACAAGTCGATTTTTATGATTACCGAACGGTAGTTAGTAAACAAAATTGGAAAAATGATGTAAACGGTGATCAGATAAAAATTAGCAAAATCAAAGAAATTACGTTTTTATTCAAAAATAAAAATAACATCCAATTTAAATATGATTACGATGGAGAAATTAAACATATGGATATACAAAAATTTCGGCGAGGCCGTCCACTAACCGTTGAATACGATTTGCCACAACTTTACAATAATGTGTTGCAAATAGAGGCTAAGAAATTGAAAGGACTCCAGGATCTTTGCAATAGTAGTCATATACCAACTATGTACCATGCTTTTTTCAAAAATCTTCAACCCAAGAAAGGCAATCGAGATAACATCGACGACCTCCCAGAAGACGTAGAAAATTCTGATTCCGAGTAACGTTAATTCTGTATTTTTCATTATTTAAGTCTTTATTAGTTTCAATAATTATTAATGTTCTTCTTAATTTTAATTTTATGCTTATAATAATAATATAATAACATTGTAATAAGCTAACCTTTGTTTAATTTCTACCCAATAAAATTATTTTAAACAAAACTGTAGTTCCTGATCAACGACATTTTTACCGCGAAAACTGTAGTATCTCACCAACCGTACATAAATTAGAAGATTTCATGAAAAATTATGATAAGATACACAAAAGCCGCCTACACAGTTACTATATACCAAATATGAAGCAAGCTCCCCCATATTCCTATTTTTCCAACACCTTTGTATCTTTAAGTGGCGTTTTCTCAAAAGTATTAAAACTGAGTTACTACAGTCTTCGTTGGGGGAGTCGATATCTAAACTCCCTTTATTAAAATAACCAACTGAGGGAAACGTTTAAAAACAAGGCTAACGTATGTACGTTTTATAAACAGGACTGATGTATGTAAATATCCTCCCTTTTTTGGATATATTATTATAAGATAAGAGGATTATGTTTTTTAAATAGCCAAGAGAAGGGAACATTTTATAAACATTGATCAGACATCTTCCCGTTTTTTTTTATAAATAGATGCAACCCTCACAAGCTTAGTCAGTTCTGAACTTGAAGCAAGAGTGAACTCTGTCTTAAATACGACATTGTGAAACTGTATTCAAAATCATTGCTCACTAAAACTTGTATTACTATCAAACTTGTTTTTCTTGAATATATGGGTACCAAGCGTACGGTCTTCAAGTAAGATCCTATATTCAGAGAGTAGTTTGACGATATGTTACCAAGAGTTCCGGAGTTTCTCAATAAAAAGCTGCCCTGGTGTCAGAAGCAAATACAACTGTAACCTGAAAACGTGTCGGTATCAAAGGTAGTCGACAATATATACCCAACGTGGACGGAGGGTGGTATCGATGGAAGCGCTTATAATAGAAATTGCAGTGGTTGGTTCGATCTAGAAACATTTGAACACTGGTTTGAAAAAATTTTACTTCCATATACCCGGAAATTGCACGGAAAAATTGCTATCATATGTGATAACTTATCAAGTCATTTATCTGTAAATGTAGTGCAGTTATGTAAAAGAAACAACATCAACTTCATTCTGCTCCCTCCAAACACAACACATTTATGCCAGCCTCTCGATGTGGCATTTTTTAGGCCACTCAAAATTGCCTGGAGGAAAGTTTTAGAAGATTGGAAATTAAGTAACAAAGGGGTACTGTTTTAGAAGATTGGAAATTAAGTAACACTGCTGACATTGTAAACTGGAAAGATTGGTGGCCAAACTATTATAAAAAAACATGTATTTCGAACGAATCCCAAAGAGCTTTTCGATTTCAAAGATGCACCACATTATACATGAGAAGAAGTTGTATGAACATATATTGGCTTCAGAATACATAAATAGCTTTGTCCAACATCATTTCAAACTTGCCATGCCAAATAAAACCTGTAATTTGACAATGCCAACAGAGAAAGCCAACATAGGAGATAAAATCCCCATTCTTGAAACAAAAATAGAACATCTGAAACTTTTGATCAGGTGGGTCCCGGAAGAATACAAAGGCTTTTATCAAGATATTATTGATAACTGGGAAACTAAGAAAGGAAGAAATAAAAATTAGTTTGAACTAAAGATGTATGTATGTAATTTTTCACATTCATAATAAATAAAGATACGAATATGAGAAAATATTTAAAATTGCATTTTTATTGTTAAAAGGACCTAAGTCCTACATCTTTATCCTTGAATCTTGTTGTTTCTATTGTATCAATTTATATCAATTACTCAATAAAAAATACATGGTTGCTAGGTATATTAATTACTACATCGAAAAAACAAAAAACATAAACCTATTCACAATTAAACAATTTTTATCACTTTTCTAAAAACTACAGTAAAGTGACTTAGGTCCTTTTAGAAATAAACGATTCAATTAATAAAAAAACAATTGAATAACACATTTTCGAGGAAATTACAAATTTAATATTTTTGTTAATGGAACACCCTGTATATTTTTATTGTAAACAAAAGAGAAATGAATTCTCGGCAAAAATTCATATACACTCTTACATCAAAATACTTAAGATAAAGTAGATATTGACGACTATGAATTTAATCAAGGTAGCCGTGATTTCTGAATACACTTCATTTATTATAACAAGTTACTGTCATTTCTTGTGTTTATTTGTAGTTGTCAACTTTAAGAAGTGTTAGTAATAGTTTGAAAATGCCGTTTACTCATGCAGAAAAGTGTAATATGTTGGAGACTTTTATAATATGTAGAAAAAATAGTACTAGAGCAATAGATTGCTATCACGAAAAGTTTCCTAATCGAAACAGTCCAGATCGAAGATATTTTTTAGTGTTGTATAGAAGATTTAGAGATAATGAAAATGTGTTTATGAAGAAAATACAGTAGAGAGGTTATAATCGGAATCCCATTACAAGAATTTTCAGGACTCTTTTTCGCAATAACGCCATTAACTCGCTTATGAAATCTTCCAGCTCGTTAAATTGTAAAGCCGATCAAGACGTCGTATTAGATTTCGATCCCGAAGACACTTGCATTGCAGGCGAAGACAATTTTGAAAATGGTGATGATGTTTCTAGTGCAGTAAACGATTTTGAATTCAGTATGGATGTGATTGAGGCTTCAAATCAGTCTGGGAAATTCACGGCACAAACATTAGAAAATTGCGCTACAACGTATTTTGCAGGATACTTAGCGTAAAGTGCCTAGAAAAATTTAATTGTGATGTATGTTCATTATTTATGATACAAAGTTCCATTCTAGACGACAAACATGAAATGCTTTTGTTGCATCGCACATATAATAATATTTCAGAAATATGTATATAGCACACGAGGGCTAAAGGCGCCAACTACGACGTTTACTCTACTTGTAAGCTATAGTTTGGAAATATTCGAAAAAGTTTCCGAAACGTTTTATATTTCGATGAACATGTTAAATCCAAAATAATAAATATTATAGACACTTCACCAAAAGAACTGTGTAAATCCATTAGTGTAAATTGCCGTGATAATAAATTATTTATTTTTAACTTATTGGTTACTTGCAAACTTTTTAAGACATTTAAGTCCTTAGTACAACAAAAGAAACAAACACCGTCAAAACCAAAAATGAGCCAAAAATTAAGAATTTTAGTGCACAAAAAGTGATGACACAGTCACTGCTTAAATATTTCTATTATGGAAACTATTTTAGGATTAAAAAGGATTACCTGCCTGGCGGCGTTATTTTTCTACCTGCGGCCATTGAATTCTGCTGCATATTCTGCCTGCTTTCTATAAGTAGTTCTTCGCCAAGAATATTGTAAAGCATTACAAAAATACAATGTCATTTTTTAAAAACTCAATTGCACTAGGCCGTATTCAGACTTAATACAGACAGTTATAAGGTTATTAAGACAGAATACGGCCTGCTGCAATGGAGTTTTTAAAAAATCACATTGTATGTTTAGTTCTAAATGATTGAAAATAAACCAGTTTTAGGTATTAGTATAAATGTAATTCCACCATTTTTCTTTTTGTCAGAAACAGGAATGTTAGTATAAATGATTGGTAGTTTTATATTAATATTAAGTGTTGCTAGATAAATAAGATTTCAGCAGTGTTTCTATTATCAATGCTGTTATTATATGTAGTAGCTGCAGCCTAAATACATCTTGTTTAAAGCTAATTTGGATTTATTTCTTGTAAATTCTTGAAGAATTATTAGTGGCTTAGTGTGTACACTATACGGGATTTTGATATTTTAAAAACAATAAATATACATTTTTCCAGTATTAGTGTTGTCATACAAAAATTAAAATAGTATTGAAATACTATTTAACTTTATATTAAATTTGATAATCTGGTTCTATTTTAATTATAAAATTATCATTTGTATTATTGACAAATACACCCGCGCATTGTTAAAAAAGTCGCTCTTGCTACATTGCACTCTGATGGTAGGCCATGCTTATGCTAATTTTGTATTACTATGCCATCTACTGGTTCTTTAACTCATTAAAACATAATTCCCATATACTACTATTGCAATAAGCATTCTGAGGGGCTGGATATTCAATGGTATTGCGTAACTAAAATTCAGTGTTTTTTTTTTTTTCAAATAACTCGTGGGCCAGTCCAAGATAAAGAAGCATACAAACTTGGACGATGACGATAAACTTCTTAAAAATACTCAAAAACCTTCAAAGGAATACGTAAAATGTCACCAAAATCCTTCAACAATGCAAAACGAAAACGAATTTGTTCCCACTGAAGAAACCCCAAGCACTTCTGGCCATAATCAAGAAGACGCAGCTGGTAGTAGTAATGTAACCGAATACAGAGATGGGAAAAACAGGCCCAGTATTGAAAGTGAAGAATACGATACTGTCGACGTCATGTATACCAGAAACAACAATATACAGAGATATTCAAATGGAAGACTTGCTCGACATAGACTCAACCGTAATCCGAATAACCATCAACGTAACGTTGAGTTTCCAATAGTACGTAGTGATTTTTTAAGGATCGCCAGGCGAAGATTTGTGTCCAGAAGATACCAACAAGATTGTTTGGATGGATTGGTAAAGCATCCTTATGAAAGGTTCCATCCACAAGGTTAACGATTAGATTTTAGTATAAATTTACGTACTTAACGCTTTCATTTGTTCTAAGAATTTGTTTCTATTTTTTAAACTGTTTGAAATGGTTAACGTTTCAAATTATCCTACGCTTTGTAGCTTTAAATGTTTTAGTTTAAAGATGTTGTTAATATCCCGCAATTGCTATTGTTACAGGTTTTTTGACCCTTTGTAACATTTCTACAAATTATAGTTAGGCGATACATAGAACTTTACGGTTATTGGATTTGAAACAGAGTGTAGTTTATAACCTCGGTATAGCTAGGAATGTTTAATTTCTTTTCCTGAAATCTGGAGAGTTTTGGTCGTTCCTGGTATTTTCCTGTTGAAACCACTGAAGAGGTCAGACTTGGGGTTTTGGAGTACCATTTATTTAACTTTGTTAATATACATTTCAATGGATTATCGATGCTCCAGAAATTCATTTATGAAGTTCTAGAAGTCGTTTAGTTCGTTGTCAAGTGTTATTGACCGATATTTTTGCATATGGAGACTTTCTAGAATTTACACGCATTTTGCGGTTATGTTCGTCGGATCTTTTACATTCAATTTTGCGGGCTTTAAGACCTTATAAGCCCGATTTCACGCCAGATTTATGCTGGATTTACGGCACATTTTATGGTAGCTGTAGGAATATTTGTGGTTAAGTTTCCCACCAGCTTGTAAAGAACCTTGGATGGTTTAATATTTCTAGTTATATTGGACATGGAGCCGAGTTTGTTATAAAGATGTAGTTGATGTTTCCGTTTGTTGATGTCAAGTACTGGTTTTGGAACCTTGAGGATTTCCCTAGTTCGATTCTAGGCTACGAAGAGCTCCTACCATATTAGTGATTTTTCCGATTAACCTGTAAAGCCCGATTCAGATTATGCGACACATCGCATGCGATTTCGTTGCATGCGACAAATTGCATATTGCATTTATGTTCACACTGTGCAATTCTTATAAAATTTTGTTGCATGCGACGAATCGCATCGATTAGAACAAGTTCTATTTCCATGCAATACTTCGGTGCAATTCTAGTAATATTTTAGGGATTTGACCCATACCACATTATTTCATGTTGGTATTTTAAATTGGAAATTGAAACATAACCTATTATAAAAAAAATAAGCGCCAGGATACCTTAGAAAAAATCAGACTAACAATGTGCGAGAAGCGTGAATTCACGGCAAATCAGTGCTATCCGTGGATGACATCCAAAAAAAAATTCATGGGCTTCGAACGCAGTTTTTTAAAGAACTAGCAAAGGTGAAACAAAGTGTACATTTTGGGTTAGGTGCAGAATAGACATACACCCCTAAATTAGGGTGTTTCAACGAACTGCAATTTCTGGAACGGACTAATTCAGTTAAACCGTCTAAATCAAATATGCCTGTACCAAGGGAAGAATCTGAAGCAGGAAACGAAGTAGTTTTTGAGGGTACTGTGGATGAACTTGGCGATACTGATTTAGCACCACTGCTGTCTCATTGTTCGACATCGACATCTGGTATAGGTACTCCCACTTCAGGCAGATCATCCCCCCGTGACTATACGAACTAAAAAACAAAAAGTACATACCAGATCGGAAATTGCAAACTTGCTGTCAATAGCAACAAATGTAATTAAAACCAGGGGCCAAACATCTACTGATGGCGATGATATTTCAGCTTTTTGTGGGTATGTTTTTTGTCAGCAATATCAAAAACAAAATTGTAAATAGTAATCTAGCATGCCTATGAAATTTTTATGTAGTTGCAAACCCAAAACGTCTAAATTATATGCGATTCATTTTTCATCTAAAAAACGAAGTTATGTAATGTTCTGTCATAATTATGCAATTAATTATTGTTAACTTGCAGCACCATTGATAAGGAGCTCCGAAAAATTACCAATCTGCAAACTATCAGGCAACTCAAACCCCAAATGTTTACGTTAATCTTGGATGCGCAAGAAGATGTGCAATAATTATAGATTTAAAGTTTATTTAAAATATAAAATAGGTAATGAGTTTCAATAAATATAGCTACGACCTATAAAGATAATTACATTTTATTTTTGATAAGTAAATGACATGTAGAAATAATATTGATACTTAAAAATATATATAAAATTGATAGGTATTTTTAAAACTAAACTTATGCTAAATCATCCTGCCAAGGAACAGCTCCACGTCCATTAACATAGGCCATAAATTCATTACGTGAATTGCGAACAGTTTCATTTGATCGGTTTCCCGCTTACCGACTAAGGCCATATCGAAACTGATAACGTCGATCAACATCTGCCTCTGAAGCGTAGACGTTTGGATGACATGTTTTTAAAAAATTATGCAACACGCAACAGGTCAAAGTGATTATTTGTACCTTATTAGGTGGTAAGTTAATGGTGTTTAACAAAATCCTAAAGCGATTTGTCAAAATTCCAAAGGCATTTTCCACGACTCGCCTTGCTCGTGAAAGGCGATAATTAAAAATTCTTTGTTCCATATTCAAGTTTCGGAATGGGAACTCTTTCAATATGTTAGCCATTAATGGGAATGCAGCATCGCTCACAAAAACAAAAGTCACAGGAATTTCTCTTCCAGGTAAAGGCCTTTCGTCTGGAATATTTAGACAATTTGTCGTAATTGCACGATATAAGTCACTTTTTCTAAAAACACCACCATCCGAAATTCCTTCATTCGTTCCCACATCTCACAATATTCTAATTTGTCGTAACCCACAGGCTGTAGGAAATTATATTTTTAAGGCTATTCTAAAACGGCGGAACATATATCAGCTGATTGTATAATTCCAATTGGTCGTAAACCACCACATTCATACAACGCGTAATAGTGTTGAGAAAGATCGTTGCCAAGGTTAATTCTAATACGTCGTAACAGCAAGCAAACGTGTAGACAAGTATCGTGATCTGTGGTTGAAAAGGTGTTGTAAGTGCGTTTAAACAGTTTAAAACTTTGGGAAAACGGTAAGTTAATAATATTTTAAGTTATTATTATGGAAGGTTTATAATAAATACATAAATATCTAACTTAAATTAAAGTTAAATGAAATTGGAGTCTTATAAGTAGTTATAGCCATACTGTGCGTAATAAACGAGAAAATTTCAAATTAAAGAAAAATGATACCACCGCGGGGAATCGAACCCCGTCTTCGGTTAAGCGCACCTTGCTCTGCCATTGAGCTACGGAGGTAGTCCTCGCGGGAGCATCAAAATTGATGCTCCCGCGAGGACTACCTCCGTGCGCTTAACCGAAGACGGGTTCGATTCCCCGCGGTGGTATCATTTTTCTTTAATTTGAAATTTTCAGGTTTATAATAACGTGTCGAATAATGTATAAATTCATGCTTAATAAAACTTTTTGTTTTTCTAACCTGAAAATAGATGTCAAAAAGGCGCGGAACCCGAATACTGGAGATGTTGGGAATCTCTTTGGTTGAAAAAAACAATAAAAAATCGGAGATCAATATTGGTAACGTGGACAGTAATACTGATGATGCTCGTAGTAAAAGTATAAACGAATCTGTGATAGTAAATTCGCTCAGCCATAATATACATGGCGAAAACAGTAAATCCGCCGAAACTATTGAAGAAATAATTAACAACGCTCCCGTAATTTTTGAGGGTGACATTTTTAATGAACTTGAAGGATTTCTGGGGGAAACAGTGGTTTCTCAAAATTTTTTAGAAGAAAATGAAGCAACCAGTTTATTTTGTTTAGAAGACAAGCACTCACTGCTAATGGAAAGTAGAAGTAATAAGCTTATTTGTCCAAATAAAAGTTCTGATACAAATGTTGGTAATATTAATTCCAATTATCTTGTAAATGAAGTTGATAATGTTGATGATAGTGATACCAATAATGATAATAATATACCAAATGAGGTTGTTGAAGGTAATGACAGTGATTCTGATTATATACCAAATACTGAAATTAATGATATTGATGAGAATTATAGTGATTCTGATAGAGCTTCAATTGAAGATGAAAATGAGCTGCATGATATTGGGGGGGGGGAGGACCACAATGTTAATGTAGCAAACAGCACTATCAAAAAAAGGAAAGACAGATTTTCAAAACCCGAATCCTGGGAAAAAAACAAAACCAAGAAAATGAGGATGCTTGGACAAGATTATACTGGCTACACAAGAATGAGTGGATTGATAAAACACAACGTGGCACGACCAGCACGTATCTTAACCCGGCGGCAGTGTGGTGGGGTATCACATACCCCAGACATTTTAAAATCAGCGCCATTTAGTTTGAGTTAGTGTTGTTCCGCCAGGGGGCTAAGTACCTTCCATTCAATGTACATTGCAGCAATAGCAGTCGTTGTATTGATGTTGAGGTGTACACGTTGCAAGTTATTCTTCATCAAAGTTCATTGGGGTATTACATACCCCACCACACAGGTAAGTGTATATTTATACGTATACAAATAAATGTGTTCTGTCTGTAATTTTTTATAATAATTCTTCTGACGTTGCAATTTCTTGGACATTATTGTATATCTGTATTTGCAAAATAATGTAAAGAGAAGTAAAATAATTGTGAATTGCAGGATCTACTTTGTGAATTTTCACGATTTTGTCCAAATTGAAGTAAAAAATACTCATAAAAACTATAACCAACAGACTATGATCTGATAATGATGATGTAAAAACTCTATGACTTATCATGTTTCAATTCCAGTTTTAGTTATGGCCGGACCGTTTGAACGTGAACAGACGCAATTGTTGGATCTCTGGCAAGATGTTGAAGAAATCGAAATCGAAGATATTACTATTGGCTCCGAAAGTGAGGGTGAATCTGACTTTGAAGGTGGTAGTAATCACAATTCTGAAAGTGAGGAAGATGCGGAAGATAGTCAGCAAAATCTACAAGATGTAGCGGAAACAACATCGAGAAAATATGTCGGTAAGGATGGTACTAAATGGGCTTCATCACATTTTCCTAAAAACGTTCGCATTCGGTCAGAGAATATAATCACACACTTACCAGGTGTGAAAAGAGTCGCCAAGCATGCTAAAACACCAATTGAATGTTTCAATCTGTTTATGACCCCTGATATGGTGGAAGATATTGTGAAGTGGACCAATATAAAAATAAATAAGAAATCTGTTGTATATAATGAGGATCACCAGTACATTGTTAGGGATACAAACGCATCAGAAATAAGGGCCTTATTCGGGCTTCTCTATTTAGCAGGAGTATTCAAAAGTGCTCGACTCAATCTTGAAGAACTTTGGTCGACTGATGGGACTGGAATAAGTTTATTTAGAGAAACAATGTCATTGCAACGGTTCATTTTTTTACAGTGCTGTTTACGCTTTGACAACATAGACAACCGCGAGGAAAGAAGAAAAATTGATAAAATGGCAGCAATAAGGGCAATATTTGAGAAATTCGTAGAGAACAGCCAGAATTCATATACGCCCAGTGAATATGTTACCATTGACGAAAAGTTAGAGGCATTCAGAGGACGCTGCGCTTTTCGTCAATTTATGCATAATAAGCCAGCACGTTACGGACTGAAAATATTCGCACTTGTCGATGCAAAATCATATTACGTTCTGAACTTAGAGCTTTATGTTGGACTGCAGCCTGAAGGGCCATTTACGTTGAGCAATAAACTTAACGATGTAGTTCTTAGACTTATAGCTCCAATTTCTGGTACTAAACGAAATGTAACCTTCGATAATTGGTTTACCAGTTACGAATTAATGAACACACTTCTTTAACAACATCAACTCACATCTGTTGGAACAGTGAGGAAGAATAAACGGCAAATACCTGAAAGCTTTGTTGCATCGAAACACAGACCAGAATGTTCCTCCAAATTTGGATTCCAAAAAGATATAACCTTGATTTCGTATATACCAAAAAAGGGCAGAGTTGTTCTCCTTATGTCTACCTTACACCATTCCCCAGATATTGACGAAACTACTGCCGAAAAGAGAAAGCCAGAAATAATTACTTTTTACAACGCTACAAAAAGTGGCGTAGATGTCGTTGATGAGTTATCAGCTTCTTACGATGTATCCCGTAATAGTAAGGGTTAGGAGAATCTTTTAAAATTAATAAATTTAAATAGGGGAAATCGGGCTATGATGGCACACTGGCTATGATGGCACACTATGGTTTTCTCTTTTTCTAGCAATCTTGGCGATCTGTTATAGGCAACCAAAATTACATTCAGTAATAAACATTCGTGTCTGCAAATGTGGTGCATGTCAGTCGAACTTGGAGCGAAAAAAATACAAAAAGTGATTTGTGTGGTACAAGAACTTTTTTTAATGGTAAGTAAAAAGTAGCATAACTGTCGTTGTAGTTAAAGAAGAGTGAATTCTTGAATTACAAAAGTAGTGTATTGCTTTAACCTCAAAACAGTGTAACAATTTAGGCGCCAAACAGCGTGTTTTATCTTCAATAACAGTTTTAGTAGTAACGCGCATATTCGGGTTTGATGGCACATGCTATGTTGGGCTATGATGGCACACTGTGCCATCATAGTCGACTCTGTGCCATCATAGCCGACTGCAATATCATATCTGTTGAATCCACCACTAGCTTTTATTGTTTTCTTTTTCCAGACGGAAATTATGCCTAAATCACCGCCTAATAAAAAAACTCGACAGTTATGGTCTCCAGAAGACATGCAGCGGGCTATCGATGCTGTTAACTCGAAGCAAATGGGGTGGCTTAAGGCGTCTAAAGCTTTCGATGTCCCCAAATACACTTTACGTAGGCGAGTAGCAGACAAAAATAAAGTATCAAAAGGGACTGATATCGGGTTTTTGGGAGGCACTTTACCTGTATTTCGACCAGAAGTTGAACTTGAAATTGTTGAACATGTCAAAAATTTAGAAGCACGGTTCTTTGGTTTAACACCCACCGATTTGAGAAAATTAGCCTTCCAACTTGCCGAGAAGCTGAACTTAAAACACAAATTTAGTCAAGAAACCAAAATGGCAGGATGGGAATGGCTGCAAGGCTTCTTAAAAAGAAACCCATCAATAAGTGTCAGGACACCGGAAGCAACTTCACTAGCCAGAGCACAGGCCTTTAATAAAACACAGATAGAAGCCTATTTTGATAAACTGGAAAATATAATGAACGAATTCAAGTTTACTCCAGCTCAAATATATAATGTGGACGAGTCAGGGTTATCTACAGTGCAATCCAGAACAGAGAAAATTTTAGCAACAAAAGGGAAAAAGCAAGTGGGTACATTAACCGCTGCTGAGAGAGGGCAACACTTTACTATAGTTTGTTGTATGAACGCAATCGGAAATTTTATTCCTCCCGCGTTAATCTTTCCTAGAAAGAATATGAAACAGGATTAACAGGAATTAATAGATAAAGCGCCCACTGGTTCAGTTGGCTTTCCACAGGAAAAGGGATATATGAATGGAGATACGTTTTTACGGTGGTTAAAACATTTTACAAAGTATGCTAAACCAGGTCCTGAAAATAAAATACTTTTACTGCTAGATGGTCATGGCAGTCATAAGCAGTTACAAGTCTTGGAGTATGCCAAAACAAATAACATTATTATGTTTTGTTTTCCTCCGCACTACACCCATAGGGTGCAACCCCTGGACGTGGCCATATATGGACCGCTTAGCACTTATTATAATCAAGCAGTGCGGAGGTGGCTTTCTGCTCATCCAGGTCGTGGAATTACTCATTGCCAAGTTGGGGAGTTATTTAATGAAGCTTACTCCAAGGCAGCTAGTGTATCTAATGACCCGGCCTATCACAATAAATTCGCTAAGCAGAGTGCCCTTGGAAAGGATTGCGGAAGGCTTGCAGCATACCCGACCCAACACAAGGTAAATACGCATTTATATTATGTAATTATATACCGTAAAATGGGGTGGCTATGTGACGTGGGGGGTGACTATGTGCAAAACAGAAAAATGGGTCTACCGCCTTTATTTTTAAAATTTAAAATCGCCCGCTTATCCATTTCGACACATTGGACTGTGCTGTCTTCAAGCGGAAAATTCAGGAACTAATGTTTTTGTTATGGCGGCAGTAATGTCACGTTGTGTATAACCGTTTGAAATCAGTTTCGAAAAAATTGCCTAAACTTTCATTTGTGCAGCCTAGACTCGTCGTGCGATTTATTCACAGGTAAGATCAAATGAACGCCTGATGTTTTGGCATTATTTTAATTTGTATTTCATTTGTATAACTTCTTTGGGCATGAAGCTGCATTTTTTTTATCATTTTACAGCAGTTTTGTGGGGCGACTTTGTGACAGTCACAAAGTCACCCCATAGGGCTCTAATACGCACAATTGTTAGTATTATTATTGTATTTCTCTGCTTTTATAAACAGACTGCGATGCCTCGAACATACAAGAAGAAAATAGGAGCAAGATCTTATCGTAATTATTCAGAGGATACTCTAGAAAAGGCCGTGGCTGAAGTCAAGTCAAAAAAGATATGTCTGCGTGAAGAAGCTAAACAGTATGAAATACACAGGAATACTCTCTGGAAAAAGCTGAAAGCAGCACGTCAGATCCCATCTCCGTGTACACCTCCCACGCCGTATGGCGGCAAACTATTTTCAGCGAAGAAGAAGCAACATTTGTACATCATGCCATAGTGATGTCTACATTTGGATTTCCAGTAACTATGTTTGACCTTCGCGTTTAGCGAAATCCTATTTAGATAGGATGGGACGGAATGTTCCCATATTCAACAACAACCTGCCTGGGAAAGATTGGGGCTCTTTCTTTTTATTTCGCCACAAAACAGAAACAATTTAATCAAGCAATTTAATTAGAGTAATTTAATTAGATCGAGATCATTTTAATCAAGGCTTCATATTTATACCTTTTACTTTCCATACTTGCAACGCTATTACAGGTTCCCTTGTAATTTATTTAGTTTCACCAGTCATAGTTTAATCCACATTTAACTTAGTGGTAGTTTGGTTGCCTGCTGACCTCTTTAGAGGTAAGGTCATTTGTTATCAGCAAGGTTGAGTTATATTTTTGGTTGGTGATCCTGAGCCTTTTGGGGATATTTGGAACCTCTTCTGAGTTTCGTTCTCTTTTGCAAAAGTCGTGTCGTCAATGGTGGTTGACTCCTGATGCCTGGAATATAATTTGGTTCAATTTACGTTTATACGGATAATCCAGCATCAAATGGTAGTTTGGGAATTATGTTAAGCAATTTTTGATAGATATTTTGCAAGTGTAACCATTATTTGTGGATTAAAGCTTAACATAATCGAGCACATGTGTGGTTATATGTTCCACGTACTTACACGACTTGAGGGCTTCAAGATCTTTTAGAAGGTAATTAATGCTTTGTTGCTCCTCTTTTGGAATTCCCTAACGTCCCCTTTCGATTTTTATAGCCGGTTTTTGGAGGGTTACTTTTGGGTAACCGCATTTTGTAAAGCCACCTTTTGGATGTCTGCCTTTGGAGGCATGTGTTTGGCTGCATGTTCGTATTGGATGAATTATTAATTATTGGCTTTGGGGACAAGATTTGCACCAAGTATTTATTTTGAAGATTTACCTACCACATTTTCCAAGTCCGAAGATATATTTTTGGAAAGCCTGCTGCAGTAGCCGGACCTGGAAAGAATCCTTCGGGGTTTACATCATTCAAAGGAATCTTCGCAAGGTAGCATTTCTCCACGTTTTAATCTTGTGTTTGCGGGATCTAAAATTATTTGAGGTTATACGTTGTAAAATTTACTCGGTGAATTAAGATTGTCGAGGTTTTGGTCATATATTTATTGTATTATATTATTGTGTTATAGTACTTACTGTAGATGTTGATATTCGCAGGGGTGCGAGCCTCACTCGGACTCCTTGCCTTTTCTTGTGTTCGCAAATCATTTATTGTTATTAAGTCTCGCCCATTTTGTAACTTGCGGTAGTGTCTCGTACTACCGTACCGGGAGTCTAACTTTTAATATTTGTAGTACTTCGAACAACACGTAACGTTTTCCTAATTAATCAGTGCTTATCACTTGTGTTTTTTATTATAAAAATAAGTCGAATTACCGTTTATCTTGACATCAGAGCTACGCAAGGTTACTAGAGGACTAATTAAGTCACTCTAATTCATATCTTTTATACCAACTTTTACGCGATATACGACAAGTTACCGAATCAGATCTGCTTCGACCATCTTGCGCACGTTATTAGTTTATATATCGTTATATCTTGCGACCTCGGTTATTGATCGGCAATTCCCTTGATAGCATATATTCATACTTATTTCATTTTGGTTATTAATTTCATTTCATATTTAGACGACGTATTGTTCAGGAGTTTTGGGCTTCACCCGCTCTGTATTAAGATTGTTCCCTCCCCAATATTTATCGTGATATCTATTTATTTACTTGTTATTATATTTATGCATGTTGTTTGTTCATAATTATTGTTATCGTTATTTACCTTTATATATTTATACGCAATATACTTACTTATCTGAACGATCTGAAGGTGTACTTTATTGGGTTATTGATGTACCTGGTGTTTTGAAGTTATTTGCAGGAGAACTGTTATCAGTTACGGTTCTGCGTCTTTTGCAAGACACGCTTGCAACTGGTTGGCGCCCTTTATTTTCCAGCATTCATAAGAACCCCGACCTTTTTCCCACTAGCTGTCGGTAGCGTGTCCGAGGGGCTACCTCGGTAGTTTAGATACAAGTAGCCACCCTTTCTGCAATACCCTTAGGTAGGTAGCAACGCGTTATCGTCATATCTCGAAAACTACTGGGCCGATTTTCATCAAATTTGGTATGCGGGCCTATAATTACAGTACAGGGTGGCCCATTTTCGATGTTTTTAAATGGGAAGTACCCTTAATATCGGAGATGGGCAAAAACTGATGTCGGAGTCCAGGGCTCTTTTTTGATGCAGGTTCAGTTCCCGAAAACAAAATTTCGCTATCTTTTGTTATTTTTTAGTTATAGCCCAAAATTCAAAATTTGGCCATATCGAAAACTTCAAATAACTCTCTTGGTTTTGAAGATATCCAAAAACGGTAAAAAAATTCTACAGGCACTTTTTCAAGTAGAATACGATAGTCAGTTCAGATATCTTCTAATTTTCATGTTTTAATAATTATGACATAAAGTTGGTATTTTTTAAATATAAGTCGTAGTTGGCCATGATACCATTAAATTGCATATTTTCTCTGCTTTCCGAAAATATATAGTTTATAGGGGTTAAATGCAGTAACAATACCTTTTTTGAACAAAATCAGATTATATTATGATGTTAGCAATTAGTAGGCCATGGTTCATGATAGCAAAACAAAAAGTAGTAGAGAACTATACTGTGTTTGATTAGAACCAGGACATACATTAGATTAAGACATCTTAATAAAAAAATAAGTTTCGAAAATTGCAGGCGAAAATTAAATAAAAAAATGTCAAAATTTACCAATAAATGAAAAAACTTTGTATATGTATGTACTAGTAGGTACTTATTTTTATAACAATAAATCTACTAGTTATTTGATTATTCCTTTATTTTCTCCTAATAATTTAATAACCGAAGATGTTAGGCTGCAAGAGCACTTGAAATGTGGTAATTATTATAAAAACCGCGAAAAGTTGTTGGATTTTCATGCCAATCTATGCGTAAATATCGCCAGAGATTCTCGTTGCTGACGTCACCGTCAATCGCCGGCATGCGCGTAAGCACACCATACTATATTCTCACCACGGGTTTAATTTTCCCACTTTTGTAATGCCGTCGACAAAGATTTTAGAACCGCTCCCTGAAGACGAACCAAGGGAACATTTGAAACCGGTTTTAAAAGAAATCAAAAAATTAATGAATTATTTTTATAAAAAGCCTGAATTAATGGATTTTCAACAAATTTTGTCAAAATTATCAATCACCGAACAACAATATTATTTATCAATTCGAAGTTCTTTGAAAAAAACTCAAATATTCTTAAAACGAAATAGTTTAGAAGTCGGAATTAATAATTATAATAAAGATATATTGCATTTATTTGAGTCCAATATGGATATTCAATTTGTATTGGAAGAATATGCCTTGGCATCTTATATCAGGGTTGGGCAAAACTTGATTTAAATAAAAAAAATCAAAATCATCGATTTAAATAAAAAAATCATGATTTTTTTTGATTTTTTTAAATTCTTTCTTATTGCACGGTAGGTATAATTTTTCAATGTCAACGTTCATGTCCATTTTTTTGAACTATTAAAAACCCCAAAGTGCAGCAAAGGCAAATTCAAACGCAGTGCAGAAGAATACTTAAAGATTTTAAAACCAATATCGATTGCTCTGGATACTTTACAGGGAAAAGCTACTACCATTTCAAATGCCGTGGAAGAATGGAAAAACTTACAAAATATCTTTGAAGAAGATAAAGAAGTAAAACTATCAACTACACAAATTCACAAATTTCAGCGCCGATATAAACAAGCACTGATACCTTACCACTTTATAGCTTATATGATGGACCCGTCTAAGCAAAAGTAAAGTTGACTGCCGATGAAAAAAATTTGGGTTTAGAAACTATAAATGCAATGTATGGTGATAGTGGATTATTACCATTACTAATAAAATTTAATGCTCGTTCTCTGCCCTTCAAAACCATCATGTTCTCTGAAGAAATCACGAAAAACGTCAGCGGAATTCAGTGGTGGCAATCACAAGCTGATGATGATCCAGAAATAAAAAAACAGATACCTGTGTTGAAACAATTTCTTTGTGCAATTGTTTCTTCAGCCTCAGTGGAACGAGTTTTCAGTACCTTTGGGCTGGTACATTCCGAATTAAGAAATAGGCTGGGGGGTCGAAAAAGCAGGAAAATTGGTATTTTTGTTCAAGTATTATAATGAGAATTAATATTAAGATTAAGTATGTTAATGTGAATGTCAATGTGTAGTATGAGTACAAACAAATTAGTAAACTGCTGTAGAGTTAGAGTATGTACTTCTATGTATGTATATGATGTATGCACTATTACTATACATGTATGTTTTAATATTCATTCAGCTTTCGTTTTTAGTAGTTTAGTTTTTGTTTTTACGTTCTTACTATTAAATTTTAATTTTTCTCAAAATTATCATTGGCTTTGATTTAAATAGTGATTTTATTAAAAAAAACAGTTGATTTAAATCATGATAAAAATCATGATTTAAATCAATTAATTTAAATCAGCCCAACCCTGTCTTATATTATTAACTATATTAGCAAAATTGACGCGGGACTTTCAAAATTACTTCGTGAAGCGGCTTTAGATATTAATAACGGATGCACAAGCATTAAAGAAAAATTTCGCAAAATATCTAACGTGTTTTTAAATAGCAATTTAATATCTGCACAAGAAGCGGGTTACCATACTTTGTCTTTGCCCTTATCAAACAATTCTCGCAAAGTTATTTTCATTAATACTAGCCCTATAAATGAAAGGGTTTTAATGTTGAAATCTTCCAAAGAGTTCAAACTTTTAGAATTAGATTCTAGCGATGTTTATCAAAAGAATGTATTTCATAGATATAGTAACCGTCCTTTAAATAACGAGAATGTATGTTTCGCCGATTTTGTTGCAAACTATACGGTGCCCAAAGTATGTGTCGATTATGAAAATGATGATGACGACGAAGAAACTCAAACTTATAGAAGGCGGCGGAAACAAGCAATTATTAGATACAGGCGGTATAAACTTGCACAGGATCGGTTTAATTATTTTAGAGAACAGTTGCTCCTATTTTGTCCCTGGAGAAACGAATATAGTGAGGTAGAAAATTGTAATACCGAATTAAAATTTCTGGAAAATTCTTTAGTAATTGAAGAAAATCGGAAAAAATTTTTGATTGTTGGCGACGACGTTTTAGAAAAGGCATTAGAAATCGCGCAAAATAACATTTTAGATATGGAAGAGGAAGAAATTGACAGTTTTTGTAAAACCGAATTATCACCTAGTGAAAAAATTGACATTTTGCAACAAGGTGGAACGGAAGTTGTAAGGGAGCAAAAATTAAATCGAATTTCAAACGACAACATTTTTCAGATAATGCAGAAGTGTTACATTGTTTTGCAGCAAATCGGTTACCATTTAGAATATTTTTAAGCGGATCAGCGGGCGTCGGTAAAAGTACCGTAATAAACGCGATTTATCATTTAATAACGAATTATTTTGATTATTTTTTTCATTACGATCTCGGGCAATCAGAGTGCAGTATTCTCGGTCTGTAGGCAGTTTCAAACTGATAATTTCCCCGGCCAGAGGGAAATTATCATACCGATAATCTCCCTGTAGCCTGTCAACTGTTTTTCCCAAATGTGACAGATATAATTCAAACATCTGTCAAATCCATGTCCCAGTTTGAATTCACTAATCGCAAAATGAGTCGGTTCGGACAGAGCTCAACAGCAGAAATTGATAAAAAAAATAGAAGATAATGTGCCCAGTAACACCGTGAAGTCCCAAGCCACTATTTGGAGACAGTTTGCGCAGTTCTGTGAAGAGAAGAAATATAAATTAGAATCGACTACTACAGAGGACGAGCTCGTTAACATTATGAAGGACTGGAGGTTCAACATGAAAAAACAGAATGGACAAGATTACAAGGAAGCAGTCGTTAAAACAATGTGGAATGTGACAGCAAAATTGCTTCAACAAAAATATTTCAAAGAATTCGAGAGAAATTTCGATCCATTCGTAATGAAAAAAATAATCCCCCGAATACCCCTCGAGCTTCAAAATTCATCGGATATTTCCCTCAAGTTTTCCTGCATATCAACGATCGGGATCAGCTTTGCAGTAAAATCCCTCGCGCCTCCTATGCAACAAAACATTCGGGAAATATCCGATAATTATGATATGAAGCTCTAGGGGTATTATAGCTGACAATTCACCAAGGTCAAAAAAAGAAGAACTGTTTGTATTATTGTGTGCTCCATCTGGTAAAGCCGCGTTTTTAATAAACGGTTTAACCTTACATACCGCTTTCGCATTGCCGGTAAATCAATTTGGTGGACAAATATCAGATCTGTCTAATGATTTGGCCAACACGATTAGGGAAAAATTATTTAATTTAAAATTGCTCGTAATAGATGAAGTGTCTATAGTAGGTAGTCGGTTAATATCGCGAGTAGATACTAGGCTTCGACAGGTTATGGGTAATAATCGTTCGTTCGGAGGGATATCGGTATTAATGGTGGGGGATTTAAATTTTTTGTTTTCCAAAAAACAACAGTTTAAATATATTTCACGCGGATAGAAACCCATTGTGGGATGAATTTTTTTATTACGAATTAAAAGAAATAATGCGTCAACGTGACGAAATTAAATTTATAACTTGTTTAAATAACTTGGCGGCGGGCACCATGAATCATAACGACATCGATTTATTAAAATCTCGGCAAAAAGCGGAAATCGAAGTTCCGGAAAGTGCAATTAGGCTTTACGCAGACAACGCTAGTGTGGATGCTTATAACGATCAGCGCATAAGTAATACACCCGACGATTGAATATATTTCTCTCGCAGAGGATACAATTTTAGGAAAAGTTTCGGATTTTACAAAAAAATAAAGTATTAGGTGCTTTAAAGAAGAAAAAGCTTTCAGATTTAGGGGGATTACCAACAAAATTACGAATTACATTGGGAATTAAGTACATGGTCACTTGCAATATCGATATCGAAGATGGTTTAGTAAACGGATCCTGTGGAGTATTGAGGCGCATTTCTTTCGAACCGAATTCCAATTCCCCACTAAAATTATGGTTAGATTTTCACTGCGAAACCGTAGGTCGTAAAGCTCGCTTATCTTTAGCTAATTTAATGGACTCTGAAGGTATCGATTCAGAATTGACACCTATATCGAAAAATTCATATCCTTTAAGCGTTTCTAAAAATTTACAATATCAGATTATACGACGGCAGTTTCCTATAACGCCAGCAGAAGCAATAACTATACATAAAAGTCAGGGTCAAACATGAAGAAATATGTATTAATTTCACAAGATCTCAAAGGATTACTAGACAAATGATGTATGTGGCATTAAGCAGGGTTAAAACGCTTTCTGGACTTTACATCTTAGACGAGTTTAAATGTCCAAGACCACCTAAAGATGATGACCGTACTTTAAATGAAATATTTAGATTAAAACGGGAAAAACCTTTGACGTTTTACTATAACCTTTTAACGGACGAGAATTATTTAAAAATTGTGTACCATAATATTAGATCGCTTCAAAAACACTTTTTAAACATTACTGCTGATAAATGGTATTTAAAAGCCGATATGTTAATTTTTTCCGAAACACTTACAAAATTACATAATTCAGTAGAAATTCCAGGTTACAAAGTCATTTTTAATTCGGGTAGTGAGAATACTCGTGGAGTTACGTGCTTTTTTAAAAAAAACGTTGTTTACTGTAACGTACATCATGCCTTAACATTTTTAGGAAAAGCCCACGTCGACCTCTTTAGCGTAAAAGTTGACGATTTTCAAATAATAAGTGGTTATAAGTCGCCATCAGCGACAAACGCAAGGTTTGAAACCTGTTTTAATGAAATTATAACCAAAAATGTTCAATGTAAAAAGCAAACCATTTTACTAGGAGATTTTAATTTTGACATATTTAACCCTGATTGTAACTCATTTTTTCTTCAGCTAATGGCAAAATATAATCTAAAACGTATCTTACCCCATAGCGTATCTACAACTAATAATAATATCCAAATAGATGTAATATTTTCAAGCGAGTGTAATTTACTAGCAGGCGTTTATGAAAGCTATTTCTCAGATCACAAGCCAGTATATACAATGGGTTCAATATCAACCAGCCAACAAAAACCCACTTGTAGTGATGCTGAAATTTCATTTGTAACTTCGGTTTCAAACCACGTAAATAGAAAATATGTGGGTTTTATAAATAACGATGGCGTTTCTTGTTATGCAAATTCATCAATTCAATGTCTGGTAGCTTTGGAGGATCTAAAAATATGTTTAAATCAGAATAACAGTTCTAATAATCATTTAATCAATCCTTTAGTTCAAGTTGTAAATGCCCGCTATCCTGGAAGACGGCCAATGTTGTCATGATCCCCAAACCACCTAAATATAGATCTGATCCCGCCAATTTTCGCCCAATCTCTCTTCTGAGCGTGCTCGGGAAGACCTTCGAGAGGATCCTTGTTGACAGAATCCGGGAATTCGCCGACGACCGGGGGTTGCTACCCAACCTTCAGTTTGGCTTCCGTCCCGGTCGCTGCACGAATGACCTCCTGCTCCGCCTCCAGACCGACGCCACACTGGCCATCAATCAGGGTCAGTGTATGGCGGCCGTATTCCTGGACGTGGAACGGGCGTTCGACTCGGTATGGCACGAGGGCCTCCTCTGGAAACTTATCAAAGCACGCTTCCCAACCCCCCTAGTCTGCCTTCTTCGCAGCTACCTGAGTGACCGTCGCCATCATGTGCGTGTGAAGGACAAGTTGTCCAGAGCATTCACTCTGTTGGCCGGCGTACCTCAGGGATCAATTCTAGCACCAATGCTATACATCCTGTTTAACAGTGACATCCCAATGCCCCCTAATCCGTCGGTGCACCTGTATCAGTACGCCCAGTCTGGCTCGAGATCTTGAAGCGAGCAGACGTGTTTTGTCGGAGCGAATTCTTTGTTGTAAGTTTTCGTGAGTGTTTTCGTGAAACAAGCGATTTTGACCTTAGGGGAAGAGTCGGCTTGCGATCGTCAAAGGATTAATTGCTTGTGAGTGTTAATTTTCGCTTTTAATTGCTCGTGAGTGTTAATTTTCGCTTTAATAATTAACAAGCGACACAGATAGGCAGTGCAATTCGCGGACGCGATTTTGGTGAGATTGTAACAAGTGTTTTAAACAGCAAGTTGGGGTAAGAAACAAACTTGAATAAGTGTTTCTGCCGAAACCGGCAGCTGCGGCTTGTGTGGTTAAAAGGCCAATTGTTAGTGTTAGTGGAAAGTGACACAGACAGACAGACAGACACCTGCGAGGCAGCTGCGAGACACCTGCGAGGCAGCTGCGAGACAGCTGCGAGGAAAGTGTAAGTGGTCGGCGGCAAGTTCGGCCAACTTCGGAAGGCTCTCCTGCCGCTACCGACAGAGGCGGACCGACAAAGTGCCAAGAGTGACAGAGAAGGCAGGTAAGTAAATTTACAGGACGGCTTTCAGGGCGGTTTAGTGTAAACCCATAGTGCGGCTTTCAGGGCGGCTTTAGTGCAGACCCATAGTGCGGCAGAGCGGCTTTCAGGGCGTCTTTTAGAGCGCTGCGACCGGCGGCATCCAAGGATGCCGTCCACAAAGAGAGTGGCCACGCGGGCGGCGGCGAACGAGAAAATGGAGTGTGAAACTAGAGGACTGAGACGAAAGAAAGAAAGTAGCGAGAGCGGTAGCGACGAAGAGCGTCGCGCGCCGGAAAAGAAGTCGAAAAAGAAATCCACCAAGACAACGGTGGAGGAGGAGGTGGTGGAGAAACCTGTACAGAGGGGAAAGAAGAAGACTGTAGTTAGCGAGAGCGAAAGTAGCGACGAAGGAAACAGCGATAGCGACCGCGAAGGCAGTGTAAGCACTATCCAGAACGGCGGCGACAAAGGAGACAAGGAAGGGGTGAAAGAACCAGCGAAAGGTTCAAAAAGGCTACCGCTCCCTCAGTGCATGGAAGATAATCCAGTAGCACAAGCGCGGAAGATACGCGAGAGCTTAAAGGAGCTTTTCCAAACCAAAGCAGAAGAAATAACGGCCGAAGCGGCGTTAATAGTATTGGGGTCGTTTGACTCAGTCATCGACTTAGTCGTAAACGTGGAGCTTAGGAACCAGCGCTTGGAGGGCTTCCTACTAGCTAAGGATCAGCAGGAGAAAAGGGCGATTGCCCAAAAACCGCGCCTGCAGAGGAGGAGTGAGGACATTGGTGAGGAGCGCCAGGAGCGCCAGAGGCGTCAAGATACCGAGGAGCACCGTCGGCGACCAACATATCGCGAAGTGCTAAAGAAGTTGCAAGACAAGAGCCGCGAACGCCCAGTCGTGGTCCTGCGACAGGTGGAGGGGGCCACCGAAAAGAAGACGAGCCAAGAGCTCAAGAACGAAGTCGTTAAAAAGGTAGACATTCGCAAAGAAGGAGTTCAGGTACGCGAGGTAAGATGTATGAAGAACTCAGGAGTAGTAGTTGAAGTGAATAGCCTAGAAGAGGCGAAGAAACTGGAAGAATCCAGTCAGTGGCAAACGGTAGGTTTGAGGGCAGAGAGAGAAAGGAGACGGCATCCGTGCCTACTTGTATACGGTGTGGAGGAGAAAACCGCGGAAGATTTCGCCACGGCAGCGTACGAAATGAACGGGGTGTGTAGGGAAGGCCACACCCGAGAAGAATTCAAGGCAGCATTCAAGCCAATGCGAACAGCGAATGACAGGCGAACCCAGAGACGCGACTGGGTGGTAGAGGTTGAACCAGGCCTCTACCGCGAACTGATCGAGCGAGGCAGGTTAAATTTAACCTGGGGAGTAAGCAGGGTCAGGGATTACGTCCCCCTGACCAAATGCTTTCAGTGTGGGTGCTTTGGGCACTACGCTAGGGAATGCGAAGCAAAGAGGGACGATGTTTCAGATGCGGAAGTATAGACCATCAGGCGAAAGCATGCAGGAAGGAGGAGTCGTGCGGGCAATGCCGGGCAGCCCGCAGGCCCAGCGGACATAAGATGAACGGGGAAGAATGCCCCATAGTGTACAGAATAATAAGGAGGGTGATCGAGAGAACTTCTTATGGACGATAAGCCCCAAACAGACCAACAACAAGAAAGGGGGGAACTTATCACGTTCCTACAAGTGAACCTAGGAAGAGGAATAGTAGCAACAGGCGAATTAAGAGAACTGGCGGTCAGAGAAAAGGTGGACGTACTTCTAATCCAAGAGCCGTACCAAAGGCAAGGAAAAATCTGCGGATTCGGACTAAACCTTAGGGTTTATCAGGGACGGGCCGACCAGGTGGGGGCGGGTATCGTCTTAGTAAACCCGAACCTCAACGTGATCGAGATAGGATGGCTAGGAACACCAAATTGTGTAACAGTGTGGATCAGAGACCTCGACCTCTATGTAGTGTCAGCGTACTTCCAATTCCGGGATGATATAGAAGAGCATCTCGAAGCGATTCGACGAGTAGTGATAGAGCTAGCAGGGAAATCGATCCTGATAGCAGTAGACTCCAACGCGAGGAGCCAGAGTTGTGGAGACAGGATAACCAACGACAGAGGCGAAACCATGGAAAGGTTTATACAGGGTGATTCAAAAGGTATGGTCCAAACTTAAGGGTGTGATTGGTGATGTTAAAATAAGCAAAAAATGTTAATAAACCCATGTCTTATTTCCAACTGTTATCCAGTTACAAAGGTTTTCTTTGTTTCTATCTGTATTCTGTCAAATCACGTTATCTAGGAAATAAGTAAAACAAATGTTAATTTCTTATGGCAGAGGACGTTTCAAGCTTGAACTGGCGTAGTTTTCAATAAATGTGGTACGCGATTATGCAGAAATGCATTTTGTGTATGGTTATTGCAGCGAAAGTGACCGTGCAGCAGTGGTAAACTATGGGAGAAGGTATCCTCACCGGAGACAGCCTGACCACCCAATAACCGCTTTCTACAGCGCTGGCGCTAGGTTGGAAAAGGCAGTCCAGTACTATGGCCGGCTCGTTCGCCTGACATTACTCCACTAGATTTTTAGTTGTGGGGTGAATTAAAAGGAAAAGTTTATGCATCGGAAATTCAGGTCGATTTAGTTAATAGAATAAATGAAGCTGTTGAAGATATTCGAAGACATCCTCAACAGTTGAGGAATGTTCGAGATTCCCTGCGTCGGCGTTGCCAACTTTGTATACAAGTACAAGGTGGACATTTTAAACATTTGTTGTGATATTTTTTAATTTTTCTTGTAATTGTATACGTTCTTTATGAATAATAAATTATCGTAAATGTTGTTATAACTAGAAAACAATTGCGAATCGGGCATGAGTTTATTGGCATTTTTTGCTCATTTTAATATCACCAATCACACCCTTAAGTTTGGACCATACCTTTTGAATCACCCTGTATAGATGGAAGGTCTCTGGTTGGTGAATGAAGAACACCAAATGAGCACGTTCTCCAACGGGAGAGCAGAATCGTGGATTGATCTGACACTAACGAAGAACCTGGGTGCGCTACAGGTAGTCAGATGGAGAGTAGAGGATGGACAGGTCCAAAGTGACCACAGAGCGATAAGATTCGAAGTCCACTCCGAACGTCAGCTAGAAGAAGCCGAGAGGCCACTGCAGAGGCCCTCTCTACGTAGAGCTAATTGGGAAAGATACAGAACAAGACTAGAGGAATATCTAGGACCGCCTGCGGAAGGACAGGCAAGAGATAGACAAGAGCTAGAGGGCCAGATAGAAGATCTAACAAGAAAGATTAGCAGGGCATCTGAGGATGCAATACCAAGGATCAAGCGAACGGCAAAGAGAACCACTTGGTGGACAGCCGAGCTGACCAGGGAGAAGCGCTTAACAAATGCGGCACGAAAAGTATTCCAAAGAAGCGACGACGAACATAGAGAGGAACGAAGGCGAGAGTACCACAGACGTAGGAACGCCTATCATTACAAGATAAAGAAGGCGAAAAAGGAAAGTTGGCAAGACTTCGTTAGCCAAACGGGAAACAGTGAACCGTTTGGAATTATCTGCAAACTGGCGTCAAGAAAAGTAAGAGCAAAAGAGGGCTACATGGCCATGGTAAAAGGGGGGGCGCGCGCGACAGACTGGGAGGGATCCATGAACATCCTCCTAGACGAACTGATCAAGACCGACCCCATCGAGGGGGAAGGGGAATGGCACCGAAGAACTCGGGCGGAAGTGAGAAACATTCCCGAAACAGAAGACACGGAAGAATTCGAGATGGAAGATGCAGAAGACATCTTGAGCAACCTGCCCAAAGGCAAAGCGCCGGGCCCAGACAGAATAGCGTATGAGATGGTCCAGGATGGCCGATCGTCGGAGAAGCCTTACTCAGAGTATGGAACGAATGTCTTCGATTAGGAGCGTATCCTAGACACTGGAAGTCCGGAGAACTGGTGTTGCTTATAAAGGATATCGAAAGGGATAGATCGAACCCTTCTTCGTACAGACCGATAAGCCTGTTGTCGGTGTTTGGAAAGATCCTCGAAAAGATGATACTGAAGAAACTAGAGACGAGCCTGGAAGGCGAAGGGAACGCAAACCAGTACGGATTCAAGAAAGGAAGATCTACAGTAGATGCTTTACAAGAGGTGAGAAGAACAGTAGAAACGTCAGAAGAGACGTACGTCCTGGGAATCTTTCTGGACGTTAAGGGTGCCTTCGACACCATATGGTGGCCGGACATCCTTAGGATGTTAAAAGCAAGAAGATGTCCGAGGAACATCTACCTCCTAATTAAAGATTACCTCACCGACAGGAGGGTAGAGATTACAGAAGGAAGAGATAGAGTAGAAAGGGACTGCGAACGAGGATGTCCACAGGGGTCAATACTGGGTCCATTCTTTTGGAACTTGAAGAGAACCTGGAGAACCAGCACCCATGGTGCAGAAAAATAGCATTCGCGGATGACGAACTCATCATCGTGGAAGGAAGATCAAGAGTCCAACTAGATAACCGAGCCAGGGAAGTGTTAAATGAAACATTGGAGTGGTGCAACCTCCACAAACTCCACCTCTCCGAAGAGAAGTCGGTAGGAATAATGCTAAAAGGCAAGTTTCATCGGGAAAGACGTCCGAGGATTCGATTGGGGAACCAACCAATCAGAATGGTAGAAGAGGTCAGACACCTAGGAGTGTATTGGGGAGAAGGCATGACAATTGCCCCCCACATCAGGAAGATAAAGGAACGCGGCCAAAGATTAGGCATGAGCTTCAAACGGCTCGTCAAAGCAAGATGGGGACTGAACCACAAGACGCTGGAGACCCTACACAAGGCAGTCCTCGAACCAGCCGTCCTCTACGGCGCGGAGATCTGGTTCGATAAGATGAACAAAAGAACTAAGGACAGGATGAGCGCAGTCCAGCGGCCGATGCTTATAGCATCAACCAAGGCCTACAGAACGGCCTCTACACAAGCGCTAGAAGTAATAGCGGGACAAATGCCCCTTGCACTAAGGGCAGAGGAGAGGTGGATACGAAGAAAGATTCGGAAAAGGATCCCGGTGGAAATAGATGGATTCAGATTCGATGGCGGAGAGGAAGCGGTCGAACAAGCTTACACCGAGGCACACGACCACGTAGTGAGAAAATGGGAGGAACTATGGAACAGGTCAGCATTCGGCAGGATCACACACGGCTTCTTTCCCAGTGTGATAGAAAGGCTAGAGATGAAATGGATAGAGCCCACGTATTGGATAACCCAAATCCTAACGGGGCACGGAGACTTTAAGGCGAAGTTGCGGTCCTTGGGTTAGATAGATGAGGATCAATGCGAATGCGGGGCGGAAGATACGAGCGAACACCTTCTCGTCGACTGCACCACGCCAGAAGTTGAAAGACAAAGAGGATTATTACAGGTTTTCCTGGAGCAACGAGGAATAAGGTGGCCACCGAGACATCAAGATCTCGTAGGGGAAGATGTCTTCGACCGGTTTAGGGAATTCGCCGAAAGAATCCTTACACACCGGGAAGAACAGCGTCGTCAAGTGGAGTAACTCCACCGCGTCTATGCGTAATTGCGTCCTTGCGTCATTGCGTCGAATGCGTCTTTGCGCCGTTCGCGTGCGTGCGACTGTGTGGTACTACTGGTAGCCGCAAGGTTATATTGAGGCCACACCTCGTGTCGAGTGCGTGTCCGTGCGACCGTGTGGTACTACTGGTAGCCGCAAGGTTATATTGAGGCCACACCCCGTGTCGAGTGCGTGTCCGTGCGACCGTGTGGTACTACTGGTAGCCGCAAGGTTATATTGAGGCCACACCCCGTGTCGAGTGCGTGTTGCGCAAACGGTGCGTGCGACTGTGTGGACCTACTGGTAGCCGTAAGGCTATACCGAGGCCATACCCCATGTAGAGTATTGTGACCATTAGTGTTGTTGTTCCACCGTACTGCACGTATGGATCGCTTGGCGCTGATAGCTGTGGACTGTCGAGGCCACGCGAACACGTAGCAGGGGCTGGCGGGTGAGTGACCCCCAGGTATGTGTGTGTGTGCATGTTGTTGCTTACCAGTGTTGTTTCTCACCGTACTGCACGTGCGGATCGCTTGGCGCCGATGGCCGGGAGCTGTTGAGGCCACGTGATCACGTAGCAGGGGGTGGATGACGAGCGATTATCGTCCATGTATGAGTGTGTGTGCGTGGGTTGTTTTTCTTCAGCGTCCCTCACCAGTGGGAGCATTGCACATGCATCTGGTAGCGATAGTCGTGCTTATCGATTACCTCGGGCTCGGGTGCCAAGCCCCCCGCTCGGAAACGGGCGGGTATCCGATTTGAGGTTAGGTTTCGAGGGGGCAGTGGTAACGAACCGTACGGTGAGGTGGACCCCAGGTTCATCGGACCGGGTGGGTCGGATGAACCTGGGGCCTTCCCGGCAACTAATGCCTGAGCCGTAATTCAGGAAGTCAGTGTGCTAGGCTGACGCCCGGACATCGTCCGGGTGGGTGAGGTCGGTGCAACGGCCAAACTCGCTCCCTCCCTGAGACGTCCCTGACGGACGGCTTCGCCGTCCTGAAGGGGGGCGGCTATGCTTAATTGCTTGGTGTCGCCTAGTCAAATCTAATATCTGTATCAGTACGCCGACGACACCGCCCTCTGGTTCTCCTCCAACTCCAGCACTTTGGCATCCCGCCACATCTCGGCAGCACTCGCCAGTCTTGAAGGGTGGTTCAGGCTCTGGAGGGTCAGGCCGAACCCCAACAAAACCCAAAGCATCCTATTCCAACATCCCCATCTTACTCGTAAACACCACGATACACCTACAAACGGTATGCTGATTTGTCGTTACAAATTGAATGCCTCCGCGCATTGCGTCACCTTGGAATGAAAGCCAGTAGACGTTTAACGTTTCCCGTGTTTCGTCAATTGTTTGGATTGAGTTGTTTACTTTAGACATTTTTATGATTAATATTTGTTTGTTTATTATATTTGTGCGTGTAGTTTCCTGTTAAAAACTGTATTAACTATTTACTTTAATTAAACCTGAGGGTATATTATACTATAATATTTAAAAGCAGCATAAAATTGAGACTAAAATGCCGGGTTGTGCAGTAGCGACATGTAAAAATACTAACACGAAAACAAAAGGAACGGACATAAAATACTTTGGATTCCCAAAGAATGAAGATTTGGCGATGCAGTGGGTACATGCTTGTCGTCGGGAGGATAAGGTTAATTTAAAAAATGGTAAGTAAATAACTAAAGACGCACTATTTGGTTTACTTTTATTAATTTATCTTGTCGAGTATTTTTTGCTTGTATCATAAGTTAACACTAATGTCATTATAACAATTTTGTTTTTTAATTTTAGCACGTATTTGTTCTATACATTTTGAAAAAGAAAGTTTTGAAATTCCTATGAAACAAAGGCTGTTGCAATATTGTCCAAAAACTATCCGCAACTTAAAATTGGATGCCGTGCCAGTATTAAACCTTCCAGGAACTTCCCAGAAAATATTAAATCCAGATAGGTCAAGTAGATTACATAAGCGAAGGCGACGGAATGTCGTGGCAGAAATGTTACAACAATCAATTGCCATTGAGCCTCAACCTTCAACTTCTTATCAACAACCCAAATTCCAGTCCACTGATGAACCTATGGTAGTTGAGATTGATCAAGCAATACCAAATCCTATAAATGTGGAAACCGGTGGATATATTAAAAATATAGAGTAAGTTTAAATTTTCAATGACATTAATTGATTAGGCATTAAGTGAGGAAAGTATTTCAAAATGTTAAATTCCGTCAACCTTATCCTATCTTCTTGTAAATTTTAATGTATTATTATTTTTTAGAGCAACTGAAATGGTTCAGCTAACAGAGAAAATAAAAATGCTGGAAAAACAGAACGATGAACTTCTGCAGCAAGTTAAAGTATCAAACAGTTCCATTACTAGAAGATACGATGTAGCATTAGCAAAAGTTTTCACACATGGACAGATAAACAAATTGATGAGCCATGACAAAGAAAAAAAAATACGTTGGTCCCGTGAAGATATTTCTTCTGCTATATCTCTTCGCAGTGTAAGTCCTAAGGCTTACAGATATTTAAGAGCCAATAAGTATCCTCTCCCAGCGCTGTCTACCTTAAGAAGTTACGTTTCTAATTTTGATACAAGTCCAGGAATCTTAAAAAATGTATTATCTCTGATGGCAAAAAAATCTTCTGATTTAACTGTAACTGATCGTATCTGTGTATTATCTTTTGATGAAATTTACTTATCGAACAGAATCTATATTAACAAGAAGCATGAACAAGTTGTGGGACCTCATAAAACCTGTCAAGCCGTTATGGCACGTGGTTTGATTTCTAAGTGGAAACAACCTGTCTACTACCAATTCGATCAGCCAATGATCAAAGAAATTTTGGAAGACATAATTTCAACGCTATTTAAAGCAAATTTTATAGTTGTGGCAGTATGCAGTGACATGGGAGCCGGAAATATTGCTTTGTGGTCCAAGTTAAATACTGGACATGATAATAACTCTTCGTTTAATCACCCATGTGATAAATTGTTAAGAATTTTTGTTTACGCTGATGTGCCTCACTTAATGAAACTGGCCAGAAATCATTTATTTGATCAAGGCTTCATCATTGAAAATCATGTGATTAATATTGATTACTTTCAAGCTTTGCTAAATATTTCAACATCAGAATTTACATTGGCTCATAAGTTAACGGAGTTCCACCTTAATGTAAAGGGAAGCACGAGACAACGAGTACGCCCCGCAGTTCAAGTTTTTTCAAACTCGGTTTTCAAAGCAATTGAATATGCTGGACAAAATGGCCTTATGCCCTCCGGTAGTTATTGGAAGGAGGCTGCTGATTATGTACAGCTATTTAATGACTTGTTCGATCTATTTAATTCTAGATCCAAATTTGTAGGAAAATGCCCAACAAAAAATGGATATGGCACAGCTTTGGATTGCCAAAAAAAACTGGTACACCAGATGTCGGAATTTATTAATTTCATGAGAGTTGGAAATCACAAAAATTTGATTCCGTTCCAAAAGGGCATTTTACTTAATAACAGATCTCTTATTGAGATGTTTGACTATTTAAAAGCAAAATACCCAATTGAATATATTTTAAGGACGCGACTAAACCAAGACGTCCTTGAAAATTTTTTTGCCTACATACGAGGAATGGGTGGTGCAAATGATCATCCTTCCCCAATGAATTATACGCATCGATTAAAATGGTATATTCTGGGTAAAAACTCTGCAGCTGTTTTCACTGAAAATAGAAATACCATAGAAGCTGAAGATTCATGTCTGTTGAACGTGCTAACTGAAACTGGGCCATCCACTAGTCAAACATCAGAGACTGATGAAATTGCTTAACACAGAAAATGCTTTTCAATCTAACAAGTGAAAAAGGAAAATTAGCAGAATCATGCGAAGAAGAAGAACTGATCTCCAACTACTTTGTTGCACCGGATTTAGAAGACGCGATAATTGGAACTGAAGTTTTAAATTTCATGGAGAACTTTGAAATTAAAGAAAGAATTAGTATCGAATGTTTAAAATATATTGCAGGGTATGTGGCATATAAATTTAAAAACAAATATTCACTTGGGATCCCCACCAAACAACTAGATACAACTAGGGCACCTGATTGGCTACAGACAATTTCCAGAGGTTCCCTTCTACATCCCAACGAAGATCTGTGGCAAGTTGCTCAAATCCTAGAAGCTGAATTCCACCAAATGCACGGACAGTCTTTGAGTAAAGAAAAAAAATATTTTATGAGTTAGCTCAAAGAACCGTAGCTCGATTGCAGGACACACCCGTGCCATTTGAATCTAGAATATGTAAATGTTATAACTTACAATATATGAGTTTTTATATTCTGTTGGAATGAAGTTTTTGTTGCATTTTATGTGATTCTAATAAACGTTTGTATATCGTATCGTATTCCTTATTTTATTACCTATTTTAAGTTTTGTAAGAAATATAGCATAGGCGGCGATTTGGTTCAGCCTATAGGCGGCACATTTGTAAATCCGTCTCTGCTCAAACGTGTTAATGCACGTCATATTAGCCAAGACAAAAAAGATAAAAGGGGTAAACACATGAACTTATAAGTTAAAGATGAATGTGTGGAAGGAAATAAAACCAATCCTTGGAGAACAAGTTATTATTGTATAAACCGTCGCCAAACGTATATGGACACACGTAGCAGAGCTTTGAGGATGTCAATTCGCACATATCAATTGCAGCACGCGAATTAATCCACGAGAATTGTGTGCCTGGCGAATATACTAGCCTACGATTTTTAATAGTCGCATTCGGCCTTGGTTCATCACATGCCATGCGAACGGAACAGCGACATGTGGATGACGGCTATGCAACAAGGGTATCAGATACCTCAAACGTGTTAATGCACGTCATATTAGCCAAGATAAAAGGGGTAAACAGAGGAACTTATAAGTTAAAGATGTATGTGTGGAAGGAAATAAAACCAATCCTTGGAGAACAAGTTATTATTGTATAAACCGTCGCCAAACTTATATGGACGCACGTAGAAGAGTTTTGGGGATGTCAATTCGCACATATCAATTGCAGCACGCGAATTAATCCACTAGAATTGTGTGCCTGGCGAACATACTCGCCTACGATTTTTAATATGGCGCATTCGGCTTTGGTGCACATACCATCTCGACGAAAAAAAATACACGGATCTATACACCACCAAATGGTGCACTGCAAACAACAATTTCGATTTTAAATCATTTAATGGGGGTAGTAAATATTTGATATCTTATATAACCATTTAAAGAAGTGTCTCAATGTCTTATATTATTATCTTGATGTCATGTTAATTGATGTTTCAGTATTTATCTCGATGTTGTGTCAGTAGGTGCCTGATACCTAACACATAAAACAGAATTGCAGCAACAGACAATTACATACCGTAGATCAAAATAGGATTAGGAGCCCAAAATTCCATTAAATTAAAATTATTTTACACCAAATCGTTAAACTGCAGTTGTATGATTTTTAGGAAATATTTCCATTAAATATACAAACTTCTTTCTGGAAATGTTTCTGTTGCCAAAATAGATTTAAAAAATCAATCATGGAACCAAAATTATTTACATGCACAGCTAATTTAAGTACTGATCATATTGATTATTTTAGAATCAAAATTACAGATTTACAAAGCTTCTTTTGCCCCTTATAATATCGGTATGACGCCGATTACATTTATCTGAACAACTAAAATAAAAAAAAAATTGATGTTAAATTGATGTTAACTTGATGTAAAATTGATGTGAAATAGATATAAAGTTGATGTTAATTTCGATTATATTAGCTTTACGAAACACTGGTACTTGCCAGCGTTATACTACAAACAGCTTTACAACGTCGTGTGTTGAGCTTTATACACATACGTGTACAAATTTAATGTTTGAGATCAAGGTCAAAAGAAACGCGAAAAATTTAAAGTTTAGGTTGGTAATAAAAAAATATCCCTAAAGTTGAGACTAGTTGCTGCTGTCAAATCGTGTTATTTTTTTGATTTTCGCTTCCTGGTCGCTTTTTCGTGTTTTTGTTGGATTAATCAGTGAAAAACCAATTCTTTTCAGAGCTATTGAGCCTTTTTTGGCACTTGAGGTAAGATTCTACCGCAGTACTTTGAACGCTTGTAACTTGTAATCGTTTGGTTTCTGCACGTCCACGTCTAATCTGAAATTCAACGATTCCTGCTTCGTCCATTCTGTGAAGTAAGACTACGGACTTAATTATAAATTATAGCTAATTTCTCCACGGAGAAACCTTTAAACCCCCGGCTTCGGTGTGTGCCCCTTTTGTGTTTTCGCGTCGTGTTCACGCGTCTGTGTTCTGTACGGCTTCTCGCCAGTGTGAAAACACAAAATTTAGTTGCAATAAATTACATTTTATGTTGCAATTACTACATTTACATAATTTAATTTCAGCAAAAAGAAAAAATATGGTGTTTACATCGGAGCAAGACGCATTTATTTTAATGGCTCATTATCGCAGTGCAACTCTAAATGCGGATAGATCTTGGAGCTATAACTTGGAGTCTTGCATTCAACAATTTATGCAGCAGTTTCCTGATGTACAATTTAATCGTCACAATTTTGTAAACCACAAACACAATATTGTAATGAAGCGGAATTACTTAAATATAATATAAAAGCATTTCCTTAAGAAAGTGAATTATTAACATTAAATACGTTAATCTTTAGTATGACTGATATAAAAAGGTGACGCAACGTTTGTTTAAAATAGGATGTTATTAAATATATTTATCAACTAGACATGCACCTGCTAAATATGTGTCATGTAAACATTTGGTTAATAATCTTAATGTCTTTAGATAAGTAGATGAGTAATACACATCCGCAATAACACCTGCATTTAGATAACGAGAAAGGCGATGATTAATGTTTACATGAAGCAATTCTTATTAAAGAATTATATAAATAGTTTGAACACATGTTACGAACCAAAACAGTATAAATACATGAGCCCTACTCATAGTAAGACAGTCTTTGAAAAAGAGTCTCACGACGATGACTGAATTGTATTCAGACGAGAGACCCTTTGCTAGATTGGTTTGTAAAGATGTGTTATCCATGTAAGTAGATAAGTAATGTTAATATTTCCATCAGACTTAGAACTTATTAAGTGTTTGGGATTTCATATTTGTAGACCAGTATAAATAATGTTTGAATGTAAACTTATAACAATATATTTGATGTTAGTTTGATCGTGTATTATTAAATGAATACTTCTCGCAAAAGCCAAGCATTAACATTCGTAACTGAAGGGGTATAAGACTCTACCATCATAATCAATAATAAACAAAACCCCTTCGTTACAATATTATCCACCGATTTGAAGAAAAAACCTGCATTTGTAAGGGAAAGTCTTCTGGGCGACCAACAAAATTAACAGCAGAGACACTAGACGATATCGAACATCGCATGATGACCAGCCCGAAAAAATCTTTGAGACAATTATCAGCTCAAACAGGTATTAACTGAACTTAAACATTTAAAAAAAAATACAGCTACCTATGCAATAAGTTATTAAAGTAATTTCAGGATTGGCAGTCGGTACTGTTCACACAGCTTTAAGGAAGAAGCTTCATTGGCATCCCTACAAAGTTAGTGTCGTGCAGCAACTCTTACCAAACTCTTACCAAACTCTTACCAAACGAAAATTTAGCATAAAATAATAACCTTCTGGATTTAACATTTTTTAATGATGAAGCGTGGTTCCACTTATCTGGTTATATTAATTCACAAAATTTCCGCATTTGGGGAGCTGAAAATCCCCATGAATTTGTTGAAACCACTTTACATCCCCAGAAGATTGGAGTGTGGGTTGCTGTTTCAAGAAGGCGTATAATAGGACCTGTGTTTTTTTTTAAGAAACTATAACAGCTGAAAGGTATCGGAGGATTATTATACAAGAATTTTTTGAAGAAGTTCACGAAGATGAATTAAACAATGGTTTCTTTCAACAAGATAATGCACCGGCCCACACAGCAAGAGAAACATTACAATATCTTGGGGAATTTTATGATAACAGAACTATTAGTCAAGGTTTATGGCCACCAAGATCACCTGATTTAACTGCTCCAGATTTTTACTTATTCGGTCGACTTAAAAATAATGTTTTCAAGAACAGGCTTCACACTCTGGAAGAACTTCAAGAAGCAATAAGTCACGAAATTCAACAAATTACAGTAGAGGAGCTTCAAAGAGTTTTCGAAAATATGAAAAAGAGAGTTAATGCATGCTTAAATAGTGATGGTCAACATTTTCAGCACATGATATAAATACTAATTAATTATTAATTGAAATATACATATGTAGTTCTTCCTTTTAATATCGTTTAATTTAATACGGAAAATGTGTAATTTGATTAATTAAGCAATTGCATTTAGTTCAAATTTAGTATTGTTCTGTTTTTAGTAATTAATAAAAAATAATTCTTAATAGACGAAGTAATTCATTTATCTGCACTTTGTATAAACCTTTTTAGGGATTTTTTTTGCTATTAAATACCAATCATGTATAATGTGTTGCCTATAGTCTCATCTCAGACAATTTTAAACACGCTGTATATTACTAGTTTAAAAAAGTTAAGCGATATTTGTATTTATTGTACCTAACCTAAGCACACCATGGACATTACATGAAGTTGACATAGAACAAATATTCAATCGTTTCAAAACCAAATTTTGACAAGAATTTTACAAACCCAGATCTGACGCCTTTAAGGCATGAAGCTATAGAACAAAGCGAGTAAGTTAGGTTTAATTGATGGTTTAGAGAGTAGCAGTAGTAGATGAAATTAGAACAGAAGCCGTAAAGGCTTGAAGATATGAAAAAAGTCGGTAGTTAGGTTTAATTGATGGTTTCGAGAGGAGCAGTAGTAGATAAAATTAGCTCAGAAGCCCTAAAGGCTTGAAGATATGAAAAAGGCCAGTGGTTAGGTTTAATTGATGGTTTAGAGAGGAGTAGTAGTAGATAACAATCAGATGAAATCAAATCAGACGCTTGAAGGTATGAAACAAGCCAGCAGTTAAGTTTAATTGATGGTTTAGAGTATAGTAGTAGATGAATTTCACATGAAATCAGATCAGACGCCCCGAAAGTATGAAGAAAGCCAGCAGTTAGTTTTAAATCAGTGGGTCAGAAAGGGATAGCAATAAAACGGCTGTTTAGTAGAAGTAGAGATATCCGTACTAGTATTAGTATTAACTTTCTTTAGTTATAAGAATTTTAAAAAAAAATACAAAAAAACCGGTAAAAGTCATAAGCCAGTACAGTTTTAAGAAAGCTTCAGTAAAAATTCCATAAACAACCGTCACTAACAACACATATTTTTGCAATAATCAGACTTTCCAAATATATTCATTTGTTTTGCCACCAGCTGAAAGTAAGTACGTTTAATACCAAACTTTTCGAAAAATTTCCAAACCAGCATAATAATTAAAGTAAATGGGCCAATATCAAAGATTTTTGATTTTTTGATTCTTTGATTCTTTGGAGAAAACCGAACATCTTTGTAAAGTTTCGAAATCTACAAATATATCAAACGGGGGTAGTAATTCCGTGTCGGATTTAGAATAATTACAAATAGAACACGAAAATATTAGCAATAATACAAGCTATTACTAGTCGCCGAATTGTAGATATATCTTATTTTCTCGATAATTTAAAATCACTGAAACATGATGGGTTTTAGTGTCCATTCTTTGACTTAGATTTGGTATATGAAAAACGTTACGGTTTTATATCTAAATCGACATTTAAGTGTAACGTAAGCATGTAATATGACTGACAGTGTATATACGGAAAAAATTGAGGGAAATGATATGAATGCTAATTTAGCAGCTGTCTCTGCTACCGTATCTATTGGTGTTGGATACGCGCAGTTACAGGAATTCACAAGTGCGCTGAATATCCCAGTTCCATCATCGGCCACTTATGGACAGTATCAAGAAGAAATATTTAATGTTTATAATAATGCTGCTATTGAAGAAATGCAGCAAGCAGCAGAGGAAGAAGCTGAGTTATCCAAACAAAACGGCGACGCAAATAAAGACGGGTATCCATTTATCACTGTAATAGCGGATGGTGCTTTGTGTAAAAGATCCCATCGCACCAATTACAACGCTCTATCCGGTGTTGCGTGTATAGTCGGCTTAAGAACAAAAAAAGTATTATGCATGGCAGTAAAGAACAAATTTTGCATAAATGTGCGAGAATGGACCAATATACAAATGACCAGACTGGAGTGGAACATCGACAGGAATGGAATCGGCTATTATTGTTGAGGGTTTTAAAAAATCTGTTGAAATGTATGGTTTAAGGTAGGTACCTCAAGTGTATAGAAAATTACGTGAAGTTATGCCCTATGGTCCGAGTGTGGTAATCCAAAAAATTGAATGCAAAAATCACATACTTAGAAATTATTGTAATAAACTTAGGGAAATGTCAAAGAAGCCTAACACTGCAGCAGAATGTAAAAATGCGGTATCTATCAGGTTGATGCATAAGTTCGTAGCGTTTTTTGTTTCCAAGGTAAGAGTGCTTTGGAAACAAATTTGTTTGAGAAATATCAATATCATTTTAATGCCATAGTATTGTTTTATTGAATACTTCTTGAATTTTTCAATTTATAGAAAGTTAGGGGTAATTGTTGGCTAAAGAAAATGGAGTGTCAAGTACAAGAAAATGAACATTTCCGACATATCCTTTTGTTTGAGTTTAACCGAGGAGTTACGGCATCGGAGGCCGCTAGAATCATTTGTACCGTTTACGGAGAGCACGCCATCGTGGAAAGTACTGCACGAAAATGGTTTTCTCGTTTCAAAAAGGGGCATTTCGATATGAATGATTTCCCACGTTCAGGGAGACCATCCGGCTTTGATGAAGACCGATTAAATGTTTCAATTCGTGATGATCCACGTCAATCAACTCGTAAATTGGGCAATATGATGAATTGTGACCAATCAACTATCGTACGACATTTGCAGTCCGGCAAGACGGCATCAAGTGGTTTTGCAGCATGATAATGCCCGACCACATACTGCTAACATTACAAAAGCAGCTATTCAAGACCTCGGTTGGGAGGTTGTTCCACATCCGCCCTATTCTCCTGATCTTGCTCCATCAGATTTTCATCTTTTCCGCTCTCTATCCAACAATCTCCGCGGAATCTCATTTAATAACGACGTTGCTCTTCAAAACTGGCTCGACGACTTCTTCACCTCCAAACCACCGGATTTCTTCCGGCGTGGAATCGAAAAACTGCCAGAACGTTGGGAGGCAATCATAAACAATGCAGGAGAATATATTATTGATTAGTTTATGTATTTTTTATATTAAAAAAATTAAATTTTAAATTAAAAAAAAACGCTACGAACTTATGCATCAACCTGATAGAAACTTAATGAGATTTAGATGTGCCATTACAAAAGCTATTGAATACAGGAAGTCGCAATCCATTTCATTTCACAAAGTGAAACAATTAGAAAATGATATTTTAAACGGACCAAAACATATTTTAGGTGATCGTTCTGGAAGCTATTTTTGTACGACTCAAGCATGGGAAAAGATTGCAAGCGAGTACAACCATAGGGTTACTGTACCCCGTTCTATGGACCAATTACGGTGAAAATTTGACAATTTAAAGAAAGAAGTAAGAAAATATTATGTTGTAGAAAGAAGGACCATCTACAGAACAAGTGGAGGAAAGAAGAGTGGTGATGTACGGCCAATGCTAAAATGGCTTTACGAAAAAATTAAGGCCATAATCCAATTGTCTGTTCAGTGCATGGAACCTCACTCATGTCAATGAGAGCGACAGTGTACTTGCAGGTAATGTATCTCATCGTATTTATACTAACTTGCTTAATTGCTTATATTTATATGTAAATAGAAATTAGTTGTTGTTGGTGGATTGAATTTGGTAAGTATATTTGTAATAGTTTATTGATTACGCTGAATTTTTATTAAATTTGGACACAAAAAAAAGAGGCTGAAAAACTTCACTTGTAAAACAAATACTATTAGCGGTATCAAAATTATTGTAATAGAAAAAATTTGAGTTGTTTAGTTGTTAACCTAACCTCATTAATTAAAAAGCAGTAAATTGTTAGGGGCGTACTCAGGATTTTTTTTTCTAGATAACTGTGAATTGTACCTAACTTGCAACATGCCAAGAAAAACAAGAAGAGTATTGGGAGCTAGAACTTACAAAAATTACAGCGATACCTTCAAAAGGGCACTGAAAATGCTTGATGCTGGAATACCTCTAAGACAAGTATCGAAAAAATTCGGAATACCGACATGTACCCTATCTCGGAAAAGGCGAGGTTTATTTACCGGTAAATTTGGAGGCCAAAAAGTCCTTTTTGATAATGAAGAAAAAATTCTAATTCAAGGCATTGTGTTAGCAGGAACTTGGGGGTTTCCTTTAACAACCTACGACATAAAACTCATTGTTAAACATTATTTAGATCGAAAAGGGGCGCGGGAGAAAAGATTCCAGAATAATTGCCCAGGTCGAAGTTGGGTAGAGCGATTTTTGAAGGAGCACAAGGATATCCTTACAAAAAGATATTGTGAAAATATAAAACGTTCGCGGTCTGAAGTTTCGCAGCAGACAATTACAGTTTATTTCAAAGAACTCGAAATTTCTCTGGAGTACCATCAACTCATCAAATAAACTATGATGAGACTAATTTTACAGATGACCCTGGCAAAATTCAGGTGGTCGTTAAACGTGGCACCAAACATCCAGAACGTTGCATTGATAGTAGCAAGGCATCTACATCAGTTATGATGGCAGGAACTGCCGCAGGTGTTGTTGACACCATACGTTGTTTACAAAAGTGAACATTTGTACACTACGTGGATGGAACATGGACCAAAAGGATGTAGATTTAATAGAAGCAAGAGTGGATGGTTTGATACAACCATATTCGAAGATTGGTTTCAAACCATAATCGTTCCTTTCGTTAAGAATCTAGATGATGGACCCAAAATTTTATTGGGCGATAATCTATCGAGTCACCTTTCCCTACAGGTAATATCAGAATGCCAAAAACATAATATCAGGTTTGTGCTGCTGCCTGCCAACAGCACTCATCTCTGTCAACCCCTTGACGTCTCTTTCTTCCGCCCGATAAAAATTGCATGGAGGAAGCAATTAACAGAGTGGAAAATCAAGAACAAGGGGGTAATACCAAAGGACCGCTTTCCTGCCATTTTAAAGTCTACCCTTGACAGCATTCAATATTCTTCAGCAAATAATTTAAAGAATGGTTTCGCTGCTTGCGGGATACACCCGTTTGACCCTACACAAGTATTGAAAAGGTTGCCGTCTTGGACCAAAATAAATGTAACTATGCAAGACAGTGCTTCAATAATAGATGTTTTAGAAAAATTTCGTTACCCCAATGATAAGACAATTAAAAAAAAGAAAAAGGTGGCCCTTATTTTTTCGAAGGAACTCTGAATGGAATACGATATGCCGAGTTTTTAGGTACCGACTTGATCGACTTACTGGAAAATGTCCCTCTTTTAATGCGAGCAAGAATGTGGTTTCAGCAAGACGGCTGCCCAGCTCATTTTTCCTTAGTTGCCAGGAACACGATAAATCAACTATTTCCTAATAGATGGATTGGCAGAGGAAGTACAGTGGTGTGGCCGCCAAAATCACCAGATTGTACGCCTCTAGATTTTTTCCTTTGGGGTCGGATCAAGGATATTGTTTATAAAGAAAAACCAACAACGAGAGATGATATGAAGCTGAAAATTCGGAATGCTTGCCTATCATTAAGTAATGGAGAAATACTTAGAGCCACTGATAGTGTAACTAGAAGAGCTCAACAGTGTTTAGAAGTAAATGGAAGACATTTTGAACACTTGTAACATTGTTTACTTCGGTAACTAGATTTTAAAAGCCGACTTTTCAATTTTGTTTGTTAACAACGAATTTCAAATTTAATAACTTTAATCGAATATTACTTAAAAGGGGTGGTAGTAGTAAAATAATTTTTCCTACAAAACTTTCTTCTTTTTTAACGATCTTTTCAACAATACGTTTTTCGACTTATGGTACCATTTAAAATTTTGTAGTTCTGGACATTGTGGACAAAACTACTCGTGATGCTGACTTTTTCGAGAAATAATAATATCACCATTCGATTCTTTAGTATGACTTTTATAATAATTTTTTTATCCCAACTCTCTGCGACTCACCGTTCTTTAAAAAAAATACTGATACGGGTGGTCTCATTCACCCTGTATATACCTGAACGTGAAGTTTGTATAGACGAAACGTTGGTTCCTTTTAGGGGGCGCTTATCTTTCAAACAGTTTATTAAAAATAAACGGTTCAAATTTGGGATTAAGCTCTATAAACTATGCTTGAAAGGTGGCTACACTTACGATCTGAAGGTTTACTGCGGAAAAGATAAAGATCCCAATCTAAGTGCCCCAACAAAAATTGTTCTGTCTCTTATAGCAGCTTTACTAGATCATGGCCGTATTCTCTACACCGACACTTTTTACACGAGCGTAGGGCTTGCTCATGAACTTATAAAACGAGAAACTCATTTGGTGGGTACGCTTAGAAAAAATAGAAAACTTAATCCGCAGGACGTAATAAATAAAAAAATTAAAAAGGGTGATGTCATTGCAAGGGAGAGTAACAGGTGTAGTTGTACTAAAATGGCACGACAAACGAGACGTACTTTGTCTCAGTACAACACACACTGCAAATACAACTAAAGTTCAAAGACGGGGCGAGGAAATTGACAAACCCGTGCTTATTTGCGATTACAATAACAGCAAATCATTCATTGATCTATCAGATCAATTGAAATCGTATTCTGCACCCTTACGTAAAGGGATCAAATGGTATAGAAAGCTTGCTTTTGAGCTACTATTAGGAACTACAGTAGTGAATGCTTACATTCTGTACAAAAATATTACAAGAAGTAACATATCCATAACATCATTTAGAGAAAAACTCGTTGAATCTTTATAGTTATTGACGAACATATTCCCGCAGAACGAAATGAAGATGAACAGCATCATTTAGAGGAAATGCAGTCAAAGGATCGTCGCCGCTGTGTTAAATGCTATGATAAACTTAGTAACCGAGAAGGTAGAAAAGTGGCACAATTGAAGACCCCAAAATCCAGATTTCACTGCCTGAAGTGCAAGAAATATTATTGTTTATCTTGTTTCTTTGAAATTCACAACTGCACAATGTAAATTTCATTTACTTTGTAACTTACTATTTGAAACTTCAATAAAATTTATATAAACCATCTCTTATATTTATTGACTCATTCTCCAATGTAGAAAGAAAAATTTTTTTTCTGGCCCACCAGGCACCATATTTCCATTCCCCATAAGCTCCAACGCCTTGCGAGAATCGTCTGCTGGTTCACAGTCTCTGATGTGTAAGTAGAGGCTGAAGCCCGCATGTCGGGTCTTAGTACCTCACGGGAAGTTTCAATCGAGAACCAAATGACGGTTCTCATGGCGACCAACGTGTTAAAAATGTATGTGTGGTAGGAAAGAAAACCAATCCTTGGAGAAGAAATTGTTACTGTATAAACGGTAGCCAAACTTATATGGATGCACGTAGAAGAATTTTGGGAATGTCAATTCGCGCATATCAATTGCAGTACGCGAATGAATCCACGAGAAATGTGTGCCTGGCGAATATACTCGCCTACGATTTTTAATATCTGTTGCATTCGGCTTTGGTTCACAGACTATCTGAACGGAACAGCGTCATGTTGATGACGGCTATGCAACAAGGGTTGACGGCTATGCAACAAGGGTTGACGGCTATGCAACAAGGGTATCAGATACCTCAAACGTGTTAATGCACGTCATAGTAGCCAAGATAAAAGGGGTAAACAGATGAACTTTAAGTTAAAGATGAATGTGTGGAAGGAAATAAAACCAATCCTTGGAGAAAAAATTGTTATTGTATAAACCGTCGCCAAACGTATATGGACACACGTAGCAGAGCTTTGGGGATGTCAATTCGCACATATCAATTGCAGCACGCGAATTAATCCACTAGAATTGTGTGCCTGGCGAATATACTCGCCTACGATTTTTAATATGGCGCATTCGGCTTTGGTTCACATACCATCCGAACGGAACATCGACATGTGGATGACGGCTATGCAACAAGGGTATTAGATACCTCAAACGTGTTAATGCACGTCATATTAGCCAGGATAAAAGGGGTAAACAGATGAACTTATAAGTTAAAGATGAATGTGTGAAAGGAAATAAAACCAATCCTTGGAGAACAAATTGTTATTGTATAAACCGTCGCCAAACGTATATGGACACACGTAGCAGAGCTTTGGGGATGTCAATTCGCACATGTCAATAATTGCAGCACGCGAATTAATCCACGAGAATTGTGTGCCTGGCGAATATACTAGCCAACAATTTTTAATATGTCGCATTCGGCTTTGGTTCACATGCCATGCAAACGGAACAGCGACATGTGGATGACGGCTATGCAACAAGGGTATCATACCTCAAACGTGTTAATGCACGTCATATTAGCAAAGATAAAAGGGGCAAACAGAGGAACTTATAAGTTAAAGATGTATGCGTGGAAGGAAATAAAACCAATCCTTGGAGAACAAGTTATTATTGTATAAACCGTCGCCAAACGTATATGGACACACGTAGCAGAGCTTTGGGGATGTCAATTCGCACATATCAATTGCAGCACGCGAATTAATCCACTAGAATTGTGTGCCTGGCGAATATACTCGCCTACGATTTTTAATATGGCGCATTCGGCTTTGGTTCACATACCATCCGAACGGAACATCGACATGTGGATGACGGCTATGCAACAAGGGTATTAGATACCTCAAACGTGTTAATGCACGTCATATTAGCCAGGATAAAAGGGGTAAACAGATGAACTTATAAGTTAAAGATGAATGTGTGAAAGGAAATAAAACCAATCCTTGGAGAACAAATTGTTATTGTATAAACCGTCGCCAAACGTATATGGACACACGTAGCAGAGCTTTGGGGATGTCAATTCGCACATGTCAATAATTGCAGCACGCGAATTAATCCACGAGAATTGTGTGCCTGGCGAATATACTAGCCAACAATTTTTAATATGTCGCATTCGGCTTTGGTTCACATGCCATGCAAACGGAACAGCGACATGTGGATGACGGCTATGCAACAAGGGTATCATACCTCAAACGTGTTAATGCACGTCATATTAGCAAAGATAAAAGGGGCAAACAGAGGAACTTATAAGTTAAAGATGTATGCGTGGAAGGAAATAAAACCAATCCTTGGAGAACAAGTTATTATTGTATAAACCGTCGCCAAACGTATATGGACACACGTAGCAGAGCTTTGGGGATGTCAATTCGCACATATCAATTGCAGCACGCGAATTAATCCACTAGAATTGTGTGCCTGGCGAATATACTCGCCTACGGTTTTTAATATCAGTTGCATTCGGCTTTGGTTCACATACCATCTGAACGGAACAGCGTCATGTTGATGACGGCTATGCAACAAGGGTTGACGGCTATGCAACAAGGGTTGACGGCTATGCAACAAGGGTTGACGGCTATGCAACAAAGGTATCAGATACCTCAAACGTGTTAATGCACGTCATATTAGCCGAGATAAAAGGGGTAAACAGATGAACTTATAAGTTAAAGATGAATGTGTGGAAGGAAATAAAACCAATCCTTGGAGAACAAATTGTTACTGTATAAACTGTCGCCAAACTTATATGGGCGCACGTAGAAGAGTTTTGGGGATGTCAAATATACTCGCCTACGATTTTTAATATCTGTTGCATTCGGCTTTGGTTCACATACCATCTGAACGGAACAGCGTCATGTTGATGACGGCTATGCAACAAGGGTTGAGGGCTATGCAACAAGGGTATCAGATACCTCAAACGTGTTAATTCACGTCATATTAGCCAAGATAAAAGGGGTAAACAGATGAACTTATAAGTTAAAGATGAATGTGTAGAAGGAAATAAAACCAATCCTTGGAGAACAAATTGTTATTGTATAAACCGTCGCCAAACGTATATGGACACACGTAGCAGAGCTTTGGGGATGTCAATTCGCACATATCAATTGCAGCACGCGAATTAATCCACTAGAATTGTGTGCCTGGCGAATATACTCGTCTACGATTTTTAATATGGCGCATTCGGCTTTGGTTCACATACCATCCGAACGGAACATTGACATGTGGATGACGGCTATGCAACAAAGGTTGGTGGCTATGCAACAAGGGTATCAGATACCTCAAACGTATTAATGCACATCATATTAGCCAAGATAAAAGGGGTAAACGGAAGAACTTGAAAGTTAAAGATGTGTGTGGAAGGAAATAAAACCAATCCTTGGAGAACAAATTATTATTGTATAAACCGTCATCAAACTTAAGTGGATTTATGGAGCAGTGCTTTGGGGATGTGCGAGACAAACCAATTTAAATATAACCCAAAGATACTAATCCACAATACTAGGAATCATTATAAATGCACCTTGATAGTTACTAATCAAACTCTAGACAATGACCTGAATGTACCATATGTCTAGGATGTTACCAGGAAACAAACCACCATGAAAAATTGGAAAGCCACTGCAACATCCACTACTAGAAGAATACAATGACATACGTATCAAAATATGCTGGCCAACTGACTTAATAAATAGTTGAAGAGGACACTTCATCATGTCATAATTAGTATTATATTTTTTTTTTAAGTTTATTTATAACTTTACAATCTGTAACATGGTGACATTCAGTAAATATTTTAACAAAAGATAGAACATGAAGAAAGATTTCCAATGAAATTTCCTTATATTAACAGTCAGTCTTTCGAGTGTAGGCTCTTCATCATCAGAGTCCAGTGGACACTCCACTAAGAGTTTGGATGAGCACTAAGCCTATTGCGGTAGAGAACACTGCACTTTTGTATTTTTTCATTTACTGTTGAAATACCTAGGTCCTGCGGTATTACTTCATTTGGAACAAAGCATGAGCCATTTATCAAGGATCGCAGCACATTTGTTTGGAATCGTTTGATGATGTCTATATTTGATCTGCTTGCTGTACCCCATAGTTGTTATTCCGTAAGATCAAATAGGCCTAATAATCGTTTTGTATAGTAGTATTTTATTCCCAATAGACAACTGTGAATTGCATCCTAGGATACAGTATATTTTCCAAAACTTCAAACCCAGCTGTTTTCTTTTTGTGAAAGTACTGTAGTTGATACTGAAGTTATCACATTAGCCCATAGAATTCTAATTCTGATTACTAATAAACCTGTAGGTAAATAACAAAAAAATGAGAGGTCTCTAAAAAAAATCATCTTAGTATTATAAACACACACATTCCGGTTACGTTAGTAAATTAACATATCCGGATAAGGATTAAAAATGAATTGATTGTTCAATAAAAGACTTCTTTGCAAGGCTCTGCCAGTTTCAGTAAATATGAATAATTCTTCTTCCAGCACTAAACAACTGCACTTACTTCAAACACAACTCACTGAACCGCATTTTTTCAAGCGCACGATATATTAAACGCGCACGATTCAATCATTGTTCGAACTCAAGGTGAGTTTTCAAATTGGTACGTTCAAATTTAAACCGAGACCCGGAAACTTCACGTGTGAGCAAAGTTTAATAGTTTATGTAAACCGTTTGAATTTAAGGTTAACCCTAAAATAACATTCACTCGCATTCAACGCGGTGGAATGTTTTTTATAAACTGCACCATGCCGTAATCACATACGACTCGAACACGTATAAACAATGGTTTGTCATGTTTCGGAAATTAAATACGTAACAAAACTAGCATCTTCTCTTTCTTCCTTATACATTGGTTTGTAGTGCCACAAGTAGAATTGTGCACTGTAAAACTGCGTATCCGTACGGTAAGAGAACATAGTTTTAAAAAAATTAATCTTCTCTTTCATTAAAAAAGAATCACAAAAATCGTAGCATTTTGTGTGCAATCCTTCAAGCGGATAACCTTGAAATAACGATAATAGAAAATAATAAACTCAACCTTGAAGACAATGTCAAGGGTGTAAGGGTAAAATAACCTTTCTCTTGAAAACCAGATGTTAGAAAGTGCCGTGAGAACTTATTTACTCCCTTCTAATGTAGAATACATGTTTAGAGCTATTCGTACGTGAACAGCATTTTTTTGCTAAAATAACCATTGGTGAAGTTAACATCACACTTTGACAAAACAGGAACAAACATATATTTAAAAGCATTGATGTATATTAGGACAGCAACATTAATTATTGACAAAATTATTAGTTATGAAATGAACTAGCATTGCGCATGTTGCATCCTATTAAACGATAAAATCTGAACCAAAGTACCAAGGCTATTCACATGGTTAAGAAGATATGAAGAATAATTTTAGTAAGTAATCGTTAAAAAGTAGAGCCTCAACTAGATAATTTATCTTCTAAAATGAATATTATACATAGACAATTGCAGAGAAATGAATAAAAATTAATAAAAGCAAATCCTTCAAAGGACTTAAGACACCTAGGTGAAAAAGATGACCAACGACCTAAAAACAACAGTTACAAACTGAACTACTGGAACGATGACAATAAATTCAACACATTTTGATGAACAGCTGAACACTTTGTTATATAAGGCCTTCTTTGCACTGTTATTACAACACTTTGTATTTTTAAGGTCACTTGTTGTTTTTTATTTCAAATGTACTTCTTGATTCATGACTAAGATGCCATTTTAACTTCTAAGATTATTTCTGTGGTGTTTTATTATTTATCAGTTTAGGTGCATTTTTGAATTTATGCTTAATTTTTTAGTAAGTTTCCATAGAACTTTAAATTATATATAAATTTTAAAAATTTATATAAACAGTTCAGTTTTTGACGGAGAAAATTCTATAACGCCCATTGCAGCATCAGTTCAGAATCATTTTCAAGATACGACTTTTATAAGATCCAGAACAATAAAATTCACTGGTACTAAGATGACGTCACGGTCGTGACTCAGTTGGCTCAGCTTAAGTCTGACCAACTAAGATTAAGACTGGCCCCATTTCGGTTCTGGAGTAGAAGTGCAAGGACTTCTGTGGTTCGGAGCTCACGTATAGCTGTAGGTTCCCATGTCAGTAAGCTACTTGACATGCACACCACAGCCACATGGGGAGAAAACCGACAACACCTTGTAAAGGGTATGCCACTTCTAGAAGAAGCTGCTAAGATGCTTGTAGAAGACCAGATGTAGACATACTCTTGATAAATACAAGTTCGTTCCTGAATTCCCAGATGAAACAAATACCATGTGAATTTCCAGATAATTGGTAGTTGACTGCTGATATTTCTGAAACCAATAGAAAACTACTATTAATTAACTGACTAACGCTAAAACACTTTTTTAATATAGTACTTTAATACTAGAGCTCTCTGTAGAGCCTAATGCATTTTAATTTTTCAAATATCTGACATTAAAGAGCATAGTTTTGAAAAAAGGCAAACCATAACATACATTTCGATCATTGTTCGGTTACTGATTATATCCTGCATATTATTATTATTATTAGCAGATAGCACTAGCGCTTAAGGGTTTCACACACGAATTTTTGTTATGGCAAATGTCAAATAAGTATATTTAGTTCTTAGCTCCTAAGGTAACTTTTCCTTTAACCATTGGTTATTATGAATTATATTCACCGCTGTGTGAAAAAAAAAGAAGATCATGCGCGCTATTAAATTTAAAAATCATTGCTATGTAATATCAAGCGTTTTTGAACCAAAATAGTTACATCAAATTTCTGTGATGGCTTTATAAGTATAAGACCGGTGTTAACCAATGCATGCACAGTATGGGGTGCAGCCCCAAAATCGACCATAGCGAAATTGTAGAGACCTTTATTAAAAAGTGCATTAAAATATTTCTTATAAACTAAAGCAGAAACTTCCACAAGACTTCCTGACAACAGATAAAGCACTCGGTGATTGTAGACCTCCCATGGAGCAGATCCTCCAAGTGAATATTGTAAAAAGTGCCAATTAAATAGATCAGTGTTGCTGAAAACAGCTGATCCGGACACAAACTATATGAAAAAAAAGTATGTATTTGAAAACCAAAAATAAATCGATAGAATGGTATAATTTTTCACTGCACATTGAATCGAGCACTAATGTATTCATTTTCAGAATTTTATAAGGGAGCAACAGTCTATAGTGTGTATTGAAAAGTTCTGCTCTCTGGTCAAACATGAGCATCAGCGAATTAAACGCTACAACAGGTATCAATGATAAAGCCGCAGTGTAAATACTTTCCTTTCGTCACTTGAATATTTGATTCTATTACGAAAAGTCTTCAAAATGGAAGCGAAGCAACTAACGGTGTGCAAAAAGTGAACAAAGTGATTTATTTATGAAACAAGTCGCACAACTGGCAAATACGTCAGTATAGTTGATAATACGCTATTTTGGATTGATTTGGCCAGTGCTCATTATGCCAAAACATAAATTAAGAAGATGTAAAATATTATATTTTTAAATTATTTGTATGTATCAAGTAACACAATAAAAATGTTTCAACTACTTTTGTTTTAAAAATATGTCATCAAAAGGAGCACAAAATTTTTCAGTAAATGCTTTAGGTTTACTGTACCTTCTAATAAATAATGCGACAACTCTTATGCTTTCATGTTCAATATGGGGTGTCCTTTGTAAAACAACTGGTTTTTGACCATCTACCGTACTCCCGGACCTGGCATCAAACAACTAGTATGTGTTCCATCAGCGGAAGGTTACCTAAGGCAGCAGGTCAAGAGCAGGAGCCAGGCTACCAAAAGTGAGTATATCGGTAGGTACATATCAGAAAAGTATTAAGACTGAGCGGAATGGCGATTACGTAGAGAAGTGATATGGTGCGGCTAAGCATATTTTTTTTACTTTTATTCAATACATTTTGCTATTTTATTAAATTAAGATTTTAAGATATTTAAAATTTAGATGCCTACGTAAGCCAACCGCCCTTCTACAAATTTTGAAGATATAATAATGAATTCTTAAATTGTTTTGTAGCCCTTTCTTGAAATACCCACCGTTCTAACAGTTTTGGGGCTTAAGCAGTATAGAAACTGAGTTTCTCAATTAAATTTCTGAGAAATTGTCGCAAAATTTTACATAGTTCTCATATTCAAATATAGACTATTCACAAATAATGACAAACGCCTGTAAGAGTTTTATGTAAACCTGCTGCTTATTTTTATAGTATTTTAACATTACAATCCAGGTAAAATGGTTTTTACTGGCGATAAGAGGATATAACTGGCGAGCCGTCAGGCGAGCCTGTTACCTCTTTGAACCAGTAAAAACTGTTACCTGGCGGGTATTGTATAATATTTTATTCGTTACTCATTTGAAAACTAAATTAATAAATAAAAATCACTACTGTCATTTTTGCGTAAAAAATTAAGCCTTGCCTTGGAAGACAACACAGATCGTTTGTTTCAACGTAACTAACGTGTTAAATCAGCTGTTGATTTTACAAGTTAGTAGCTTGTAAAGATTATAGCTATTAATATAACAAGAATATTATGCGATTTATAATAGACGAGGACGTTGCTAGGTGACGAGGCGCTAGCCGAGTCAACTACGCAACGTCGGAGTCGGTTTAAATCGCATAATATTCGAGTTATATTTCAAGCTTTATCGTATCATTCGCAACAGTTTGTTTATATTATGTAACTAACGAATTATGAAGCCGGAGTTGCTATGCTATTATGTTATACAGGGTGTATGAAAAAAGCCGACAAATAGGCACACCATGGGAAGCAGCATTAAGAAGTAAGCAAAAAACTCTAGTCCCATTTTGCTGGTAACCCTCTAGTTATCGAGTAATTGATAGTCTTAAGTAGGCTACTAATTTCTTTATTAGGGCGAATTATTATTAAATTGCAATGACTGGTCACAGTTTAAGCAACATGAAACACAACCAGTTGGTATTTTAGCACTTTCTGCTTAGAGTTTGGCTATAATGTGTTTTCAATTAAAGCAAATTCTTTGCTTCTGAAAGTTTTAAAAGGTTTTGCAACGCTGCACTGTTTCTAAGTAACTACTGGAAAATTCGAATTTTTTATTATTTAGATCAACATTGCTTTCCTGTCATTTTGATTTGTCAGCAATTGCTTGTCTGCTTTAATAATTTCGAAAATTGTCCGTTTGTTTCATTATTTTGTTGTGTTTTGGTTTGATATTTTGTGTTTTTGTTGAAAAGTTGTTATTTCGTTTAATTAGTACTGTGTTTTTGAAATATTGTATTATGGAATATACACTTCGAGAGTATGCAGATATGTACCTAATCTTAGGTGAGGCTGGAAATTTTCATGCAGCTGAACAGCTGTACTCGCAACGTTACCCAAATAGAAGACATCCTAGATCAAATGTGATAAGAAGGTTAGATACAAGATTACGGGAGACAGGAAGACTTGCCCCTTATGCGACTGACAGAGGTCGCGGCCGACATGTACTGGAGCCAGATGTGGAGGAAGAGATACTGAATAACTTCGAAAATAATGCTGGATTAAGTAGCTCGTAGATTAAACCTTAATCACTCAACAGTACATCGCTTACTACAAGAAAATGGTTTGTACCCATATCATTATCAACGGGTACAAGGTTTACTGCCAGAAGATTATCAGCGGAGAATGCGATTTTGTGAATGGTTGCTTCGTCAGCAAGAACAAAATCCCAGATTCATTGAAAATATCTTATGGACAGATGAATCCACTTTTACTCGCAATGGGATTTTCAATATTCACAACATGCACCAATGGAGTGACGAGAACCCCCATGCTATTTATCAAACCCATCATCAGGTGCGATTTAGTGTAAACGTTTGGGCTGGAATTCTTGGTACTACATTAATAGGACCACACGTTTTACCCCAACGTTTGACTGCAAACAATTTTGTGGAGTTTCTGACTAACAACTTGCCGGATTTATTAGAAGATATCCCTTTAGCAACCAGAAGAAGTATGTGGTTCCAAATGGATGGAGCACCAGCTCATTGGGGGATTCAAACAAGAAACTGGTTAAATGCGGAGTTCCCTGAGAGATGGATTGGACGAAGTGGTCCGGCAGAGTGGTGTGCAAGAAGTCCGGATTTAAGCTGTCTTGACTTCTTCTTATGGGGAACTTTAAAAGAGCTCGTCTACCAAGAAGAAATAAACACAGAAGAGCAGCTAATAGAAAGAATGCAGCAAGCAGTCACCACAATAAGACAAAATAATATGTTACAAAACATGAATGACGGCATCATTCGCCGAGTGAGAAGGTGTCGAGATGTTGGAGGGGGTCATTTTGAACAATTATTATAAATTGTTATCTAGTTCTGAATAAAAAGTTGTTTTTTTTAGTTTATTATTTTGTAATTGTAGATAGGACTTAACATTGGTAAAAAGTAAAAAAGTTGTAGCAACGTTGCCAAATTTAAAAAACTTTAATCGAAGATATTGTGGAAACTATGAGTTTGATGCCAAAATGCCTTTGAAGTTTCTTGTTAGGTTTTTGATGTAGTTTCTCATGATATGTCTATTTGTCGGCTTTTTTCATACACCCTGTATATAATTATTAATAAAAGTGTAATATAAAGTTGTCTTTATAATCAATGATACGATAAACTTTCAAAATGAATCGACAGATTTAAGTCCGTAAAATGAGTCTTTTCCGGAGTCAATCCTTCGCCCAGATTGCTTGGCCTCGGCCGCAACCTTCTGAGCTCAGCACAAAAAATGGGCTTTTTACTCCTAGTGACGTAATATACTATTTTTTTTTTATATTTGAAATTATTTAGTTATTTTTGTTTAATAAACAGTTTGTAATAAAAAGTAATTATTGTCATAAATAAAGACCGATTATGTTATAAAATTAGTATAAATCTTTCCCTTGTGTCTAACTTTTGATCGATTTAAACGTATTTTTCCGTAACACTTTTTTTTGGCCCGCCAAATATTTTGGAATTTACAATTTGGCCCACCTAGACAAAACTTTGGGAACCCCTGCTCTAAACGGATGTCATTTAATAAAATCTACTCAATTGTGAAATATCATGAATATAAACCTTGCTGTTCGTAAAAATATTAGTTCTTTAATACATATTTGGAACTTCCCTATTTTCCTGGTCTAGCCTTTTTCTAAAAACCTTATTAATTGGCAGAATTTTATGCATTCTAGGCATTGAAAAGTATTACCAATATTCTATGAAGCTAAAAAATACTAACAAAAAAAATAATTAATTTTTCCACTAATCTGTCATTAAATTCAAGCTATTTCGAAAAATCATTGCTAACCCCTATACAGAAACTAATAAGTTGGCTTTTACGACCAAGGGTAGCCCTTGCGATCAAAATAAAAGTTGGTCATTGTGACCACGGTGGCCGATTGTTATGGCTAAAACGGAAGGTGAACGTTATGGCCACGGTTACCGTTAGGTCCAAAAATGACTGGTGGTTGTTGTGCCCAAGATGGCCGTAACAACCAATCTTTGGGGTGACCCTTGTGACTATTGCCCGTTATCCTAGGCCCAACAAAAGCTGTAAGTACATCGAAGCTAGGTAATTTTGTGCGTATGAAATTATTTCGATGTAGCATGAAAATACCGATCTGGGCCTCGAAGAAGCAGGCATTAGAATTGCATCCATGGATTTTATATTCAGCATAATTTATATATAATTTCTTGAATTCCTTTGTTTATATACAACACATTAAACGAGCTATTATTATCATTCATAACTTAATTGTGTAACTACGTGTAACAAAATTAAATTAAATACGGGATGCAGCACATCCTTTGGTTCCATGGACACTATAATACTGATATTTATAATGAATAAAATTACGCGGCTGGGTATCTCACCCGATCAAAGTCCTACTGAAAATGTATGGAAATAGCAAAGGGAAATATTACAAATAAAGGTCAACTAATAGAAAGAGTCGATTGGCACTGAAATTCCAACCAACATCTGAAAGAAGTGGCTTTAATTTCTATTAGTAGTATATTGAGGAGATTGCGGGGTTTATTAAAAAATAAGGGAAGCCAGATCAAATATTGACTTAAGATTTGTTGACCACTATTTTATGTTCATTAAAGTGTTGCACATATTGTTTTTATTTCTTTGGGGTACTCGATTTAACCTCAGCGAGAACATAAAAACTTTTATAAAACAAAAAATTAAATGCTGGGCTAATAATTTGATCAAGGACTGTACATGCATGCTCAATACTTAACCGATACTTTAAATCGCATAGAACAAATATGTTTCGCGATAAAGAGAACCATGGTTGGGAATGTCTCCTGTATTTTGGTTAAATGATAGTCTTAGGGCGGGTTGCACAAACATGATTTAACAGCTTTGTTAAATTAATCGTTCGTCAAAGTAAACTAAATCAAATTCATTTAGTATCTTAAAATAGCAAGTTCAGTTGAAGAAATATAAATAAATTCTAAAAAGTAAATTTTGATGTTAATAGCCAAAACAGAAACACAAATTCAAAAATAATTCCAGGGAACCAGTGTAGTTCTTATTGACCGTTGAAGTCTCCAAGAAGTTTCAAGTATTTTTAGTTCTGATAATATAACTTTTTTTAAATTATTTATCAAGCAACTTAGCAGAGAAAATTAGAGGCTTCCATAAAAACAAATCAAATTTAAATCAAAATTTGAATGCAAGTAACACATTAGGATAAATAAAAAATGAAGCTCTTTTGTCAACTTTGATCATTCGTTAATTTAACAAAAGCTTTGTGCAACCGGCCCTTAGGCAAATAAGACATTCGATGGTAGCAGCTAAATTAAAAACAGATATTACCAAAGGTCCTATTCCACCTAATGTATATCAGGTAATTTGTACCTATTAGCTTTTGACTAATCAATAATTATTTATTATATTCACTCTTTTGAAAATAATTGGAAGTTAATAAATTATGAAAGAAATAGTAGTAGGTAACTAAAATAACCTCTTGCATAATATTAAAACCTAACAGCCAGTGACCCTGGAGGAAGTTTCTAGTGTTACAGGTTACCTGACATGTCCAATACAATTGACTATTTTAATCTTAATAGTAAAATTACCAAAGCTTCAATTAATATTATCAGATCCTGTCTAACAAATTCCATAAATAAATGTTTTACTACTGGCATTCTTCGGAAAGCGTAAGGTCATACTAGTAATCTTGGGAAATAATCGTCGGATATCAATCGTACCAATACTAGTTAGGATTATAATAGGAATCTCGATTAAAAACCGATTATTAAAGTATCAACATCATCATCATTCAGTCCATATTTGTCCACTGCAAGATGTAGGCATGCTGTGATGTTTTATAATAATCTTAATAACCAAATTTTTAATAACGCAACTAGGTTTTAGGACTAATTTATCAATCATAAGTGTTATTAAAAGTTGCGTAGATTATAATGGAATTAGGTGAACATGCTGCTGTTATATTATACGATCTAACTGAGGCGTTTGATTTTGTTACATGAAAGGCTCCTCAACAAACTTGAACATGGTACACGAGGTTTACTACTAATGCTCATCAAATCACACAGAACAAAATGCAATGGGTATTCTTTAATCCTTTCAGATTTAAAATCCATTAACTGTGATATACTGCGAGGGTAAGTGATAGGCCGTGTGCAAGTTTGTGTTTGGGTAGCTAACATATGTATATTAACAGCTAGAATTGCTACAATCGACTAGCAAATAAATCAATGCCTCAATTTTAATGAACTAACATGCAATCCAACAAAAATCCAAATCTTCGAATATTTCAGTAACTAATGGCAATTTAATATGATTACTTGGTATAACCTTAGACGATAGATTTAACTGGCGAGCACTTATTGATCAGTTAAGTAAAAAACGGTCATTACTATATTTTTAATAGTAAGAAATCAAAACCTGACGAGAAGTGTGTAATATCTTGTTATTTTGTGTAATACATTCGTACTGCATAGATGAGCTGCGTTGTGCATTGCAACCGTAAAAAACCACGACATTAACGCACCAGCCTAAACACCGAAAGGTAAGAGGTTACGGATACAGACAGACATTCGATAATCAGCTATGGTGTTATACTACAAGGAAATATTTAAACAACACAAGTAAAAACAAGTGATTAGAATTATTTTGAGGTACATACCTACTCGGGAACATTAGGTGCGTTCGTTTATCTGTTCGGAACGCTATTTTTACTCTGTTCCGCGTTCGTTTATAACTGATCGGAACATTTGGAGTTTGCTCGGAACGTCTTTTGGAGTAAAAAGTGTGTTCCAAACATATAAACGGACGCACCTATTGTTAACAGATTTTCAGAAAAAAACTAGCTATTATGCCAATGTGGTCACTTTATGTTTACCAGGAATTGCTGAATATACAAAAAGATTCATGAACATGAACTCTACGAGTAATTATGGCATATCCTTTGACACCCCCTAATCGCATTTTTTCAAACCTACTTCAGTCTGATCTATTTTTTGCGTAGAATACAAATCTAGCGTCACAGAATAGGAAGAATATGTTTTTCGAGAAAATTATGCATAACGTATGATAATTGTACTTGATATAGCAACTTATAAACTTCAAAAAGCTTTTGTTAAATACGGTATCTGAGATGTAGCAGCCGATGCCCAATAAATGCAATCCGCCAAAGGATAGTCAATAATTATCCAGTTTCAACACTACAAGTAATTTAAAGCTTACCATAAAAGTTAGGGAGTCTACTCCTGTTTACTTCATTACCATTTGGTAACAGATTGTTATAATCATAGCTTTTTAAAACAAAATGTTGGAGTTTTACATTTTTTTAACACTTTCACTTGTTTCCCCTTAGCTTGTGTAGTAGGTACCAAATCACTCCATTTGCATCAATACAACAAAGAAAACCACAACATTGACAGAAACGTAACGCCATTATGAAATGAATCAAGATGGAAACGCAGGAAGCAGCAGGAAGTATGCGTCAGCAATATGCAAATGGCGCAAGCGCAGCGCAGAATGGCACATATGGGTAAATTGTATACAGTAAGCGGTGCGAGCATTTTTCATACTGGTAAAAATGATTCATACAATCTCAACAGCACGAATTACTAGCCGCCATGGGACGCTTCTCATTATTCTTTACATAATTCAAAAACTAAATGACATGAATATTCGTCGTGCATGCTGAATTATTCCTAGTAAAATTATTTATTTACTTATTTCAAAATCAAACAAAACTGGAACAAGCCACAAGCGTAATTACATTGTTTGAAATTCCCTAACACGAATTGTTAAATATAACAATAATAAGAAAATACATGGAATACCATGGTTTTGGAGAGAAATCATAGAAATAGCGTACCTGAATTACAAAGCCTTAAGAGCACCGGAATCTTACGAAGAATACAAATGGATAAGAAATGAAACGCACCAAGAAGAAAACTGGGATATATTTTCTAAACGAATGGAAAGTGATTACCACGGGCTACAAAGGCAAATATGGAGAATAGGAGAATGATGCGGCAACTAAGAAAAAACGTTAAAGTGTTAAAGAATTAAACAAAATACAGTAATGGAAATTCGATTAGCACACGTTACTAAATTGCACTTAACTCTCACCACTAAAGCCTGTTTGACACGATGACAAATTTATCTCAAAATTTTATTCAAATTTTAACAGAAAATTTTTAGTACAATTTTTTACAATTTTTACATTTTCGTGTTTGCAACTGCAGCAATTTTTGCAGTAAATTTTTCACTCACGCCTTCGTATTGACGCAGGAATTTAGTAATTTTATTGTTGTAGTAGTGATAGCAATGGTACCCCTGTTTACCAATTTATGTATTTACAATTTTTAAATTGTCTTTCGCGGGTTTTTGTCACACGTGAAATTTAAGGTGATTTAAGGTTAGCAAATTGTTTACACTCGGTCGGTAGTTACTGCGGTTCGTGTAACTTCAGACACGTCCGGTAAAAATCATTTTTACGTTTCTGCGCACAATTTCCCGCCCTTCTTGCATGTCAATTTATAATTTGATAGAATATGTTCTAAAAATGTTGGTGCAAAATTTAGCGGAAATTCTTGCACCTGTTTTTTCTGTATGCAATGACAGAAACTGCAATTTCAAAAATGTTCCCCTAAATTTGTCACCGTGTCAAACAGGCTTAACGATACAACCGAACTTTCGGCGATTAAAGCGGAAATAGCCTTGGGACCTACAAACTAACGTGAACCCTACCAGTAAAAAAAAACAGGAAGTAGCATAACAGTCATAACACCAACAGTATGCAATTTAGGTGGTGTATCAATATGGCGAATTTTAGAAGCTCATTGGTTGAGAACACTACATACGTCAACTGTCAAAGACAAAAACGTAAACAAACAGTTAGTCTACCAATGAAAATTCGTGCCGGTTGGTGTTTCGATATGGCGTGTGTGACGTACTTCCGTTGCACTTGTAGTTATGCACCATAATACGTTAGTGTCCTTCCTGCTTCTTTTTATTCGTAGCGTGAACCCTCTAGAATGAATCCATCATCCTCAATCAATAGGTGGAGAAAATCGCGAGGAAGCACCAGTGGGTGCCAACCTCATCAAGTCAACTATCTTATCAACAAATTAGAAATTAGCTCATTAGTCCAGTCAAATGGTAATTCCACTTTGCATTTTGGGTAGGCAGCGATTTCTTTTTATCGGTGTGTAGAGGGGTCAATGGTGATTCTAAATCAGGGCTTTCAGGGTGGTAACCCCCTCTATTCAGTCGCCATCTTGAAAAGAAGGGTTAATTAGCTTTTCCGCTATATCTCTGTAGTCGTGAGTCTTACAAAAAGTTTGTGTAAAGCTTTTTTGAAGAGAACAATATTCTCTAAAATTTCTATTAATAACTTTTTTTACGCAGCATTAATAATAAAAAAGTTATAAGCACTTAAGTTTTTGTCTTTTCCGGCTTATAACATTTTTATTATTAATGCTATTTAAAAAAGTTTTAAATAAAAATTGTACATAATACGATTTTCTACAAAAAAGCTTTATACTAATTTTTTGTGAGATTCCCAACTACAGAGATATAGCCCAAACACCAACTAACCTTTCTTTTCAAGATGGCGGCCGAATGGAGGGGGTTACCACGCCGAAAACCCTGAGTTAGACTCACCTCTGACTCCTCTACACACCGATAAAAAAAAATAGCTGCCTACCCAAAATGCAAAGTTTGCCTGTTTATTTCGACCATTTGACTGGACTAATAGAATTTTTTGTAATTCTGATTGCTGATGTACTGTTTGAATTTAAAAAAAACAACTTCAAAATATTTTTAAAATAAATATATTGTAAATATCATTCAGTTAAATTTACTTTGTATGTCGTTGATAGATAAATAAGTTAGGTATATTTAATATTTTAAAAATATGTTCTGCTGAGATAGCATAATTTTATTTTAGTAAAATTAGTACTCTTTGGTAATACGATGGGTCGCTGTGAGCGGTCATTGGAAATAAAAAAAATAAAAGTTTTAGGTAAGGTTGGTCTGCCAGTTTCACAAATTTAAAAGGAAATAGGCAGGTCACAAAAAGTTATAAGTAATTAATAAGCCTACTCTTTTTACCAATATTATATATATAGGAGTGCCGTTAGGTTTATACCTAGGAACCCATTTCCTATGACTAAATATTTGGTAGACCTATTGCAATGTGTTTTCAACACTATACAGGGTGTCTGATTTTTCATTGACCAACTTATATCTCGTTAATTATTAGAAGTACAATAAAAAGTCAGAGGAAATAGTTTTTTAGTAGTAATTCTTCTATAAAATGGCATAATTAATTATTTTTATGGCCTACTGTTTTTCAGGAAAATTGTATAACTTTGGTTTTTTAAATGGAATACCCTGTATATTTATTCGCTAATGGATCGAGGGTTAAATTCTCTTTTCAAAAATGTATCACATGTGATATTTTAAGTGTCAATTAAAAAAAAAAACTCATAATAAAATCATTCTAGTTACCTATGATGCGCGGTTTTTGTTTTTAGTGGTCTTTTGTACTTTATTAAAATAAGTAATTATTTGTTTTATTTTGTTGCTTATTAATTTTTTACAGCATTGTTACTTGGTACTATCAATTGTATGTAAAATAAACAGCAGGCATGGCCAACTAGTACGATTCTATTATTTGAGGTTTTTCCTCCAAATGAAACCTAAAATATCACATGTGATACATTTTTTTCCTCTGACTTTTTCTTGTATTTCTAATAATAAACGAGATATAAGCTGGTCAATGAAAAATCAGACACCCTGTATACTAAAATGTTTATATTTTGATTTTTTACGTTTTGAATTTTTTTTTATTTTTACAGTTTTGGAATGAAAAATTATGAATTTCTTTGTCTAGGTATTTTTTTCCACTGCAAAGTTGAGATTTTATTTCTAAAATGAAATCTTATACTATCAGACTTATAGAGTACGAAACGTATTCAAAGTCTCAAGTATAAAGGGATAGGTAAGGACAGTTTAGGGGACAGCGCCAGCTGTTTGGTGACGCAAGTAACGTGCCAGTTAGTTCCGACTAGCTTGAACAAGCACGTCCATTGCTTTCTTTTTAAAGAAAAAATATAAATAATTGAAATTTTATGATTATTTTGAACATATACAGGGTGTCCCATAACTTATGGGCCATAGAGTAACTGGAGATAATAGACATAAAAATAGGTATTTTGATAATTTTTAGCCAAATTTGCCTAAGTAAAATGATACAGGTTAAAGAGATACAGGGTTTTGAAAATGAAAGTTAATTTTCGAAAAATGATGATAATTTTAAAACGGTTGAAGATATCTAATTCAAAATTTACATGCTTTCACAGGATGTGACATACATCAGCTTTTACAATAAAGGTAAAAATAAGTTTGCTGCAATGTTTGAAAAAAGGAAAGACCTTCAGGATGCTGCTGAAATAGTTACAAATATCAATGAATATTTTAATAATATTTGTGAAGCTGGAGTGAAATGCGTCCTTGCACTATATGGCGCGCCCAAAAAAATAACAGACTTAAAAACATTAAGATACAATTCTTTCGGGAATGCTACAACTCGAAGTAAAATGTTATTTTGTCCGTTCGATATTTAATAAATGTTGCTTTGTCCGTTCGATTTCTAATAAACAGTGTGCAGGTAGATTGCATTTATTTCCTCAACGTGAAATACAACATAATACATAAATAAGGAATAGAAATCAAATAAGAATAGCACCTAGCATTACAAAGATTCTGCAATTCCTAATAGGCAATAGGCGCATAAATAGACTAAAGGTATGGTGTAAACTATACTGGAGGCAGGAAGATAGCAACAAATTATAAGCAACAAAATGGAACGAGAAATCATGTACACCGTCACCACTGCCTATCTTTAGCAATAACGGATCAAATAATAGAAGATAGAAAGAAAAATGAAGACCTCAAGAAAGATGCCCTGGAGTTATGAAGGAAAACCACAAACTATGCGAGGGAAAACTAAGAAGAAATGCAACTGCAGCTGGAAGAAAATATTTAAGACTTAGCTCCCAATTACCACCATCTGGATCACAGCTTCGGCCCCGCCATGCAATTCGACGCCTATATAGAAGATTTGGGAACCGAGGGATTCTGGGGTGGATACGAATCAATTCTCGCAGCGACAGAAGTTTGTAAGACGGAAGTTTTACAAACATAAATAGAAAATTACCACGAGACAGGGTACAAATCGGAACACACACTGAAGAGCACGGGAGGGCACGCACCAACGATTTAAGTACATTGAAAATAAGAATATTAATAATGAAAGTGGTAATGACTAGACTAAGCTAGCATAAAGTAACATGTAACAGGGCAGGCATGTCTGTGCTAAGGCGTTTCATATCATAGACCTAGGAAACTAGCAGTGATACTACCATGAGATCTAAAAAAAAAAGATTCTGAGCAGGCCTTGACTAGTACAACACGATTGGCTACACTGGTTCTAGAATGCCTATGAATTGTAATGTGACAGTGACATTTCAAATGTAAGTCAGTTTTGCAATCTTGTTTCCAGACTTATTTAAGTTTATCGTTGTAATACTAGTGAAGGATCACATTTTGAACACCTACTCTAACATGTATTCATCTTAGTTTTCAGTTTGTTCCCTAAATAAATACTGTTTTGTGTTTTAATTTACTTGACATTTATTAACCTCTAACCTACTGCCACATTTTGAAATCAGTCTTGCCAATCGTGTTGTACTAGTCAAGGCCTACTCAGAATCATCTTTTTTTCGATCTCATGGTAGTATAAGATGATAAAACGTGTTTAACCATCTCGGTCATGTATCCAACACCCATTGAATATGTGATCTACTAACTACCTTGCACTGTAGAAGCGGTGTTCTGCGGCAGGCGTCACAGGCATGTTAGCGTTATACAGTGCTCACAATCCCCACCTATCATAATAAATCCCTCCACACCTTATTGGCATGGGGTTAGCCTGGCGTAATCCAGCATTGATCCACGGGGATCTAATCCATGCCAATTGATGATGATGACGATGATGATTTTTTATGTTATACTTGTAATCACAAACCTCAAAAAATATTATTATACAATTTCCTTTCCTATAAAATGAAAATTATTCAATCTATTGTAGATTGGGTAATTTTTTTAAGACATTTTTTGGATTTTTTCAATAGACTTTCAATTAAAAAAAAACATCAATTTCTAATCTATAAATATTTTAGTATTAGGTCTTAGAAACACAATGGAAAAGGTGTCATTTAAATTCATTCGTAGGAACCGGGTTCCAAGATTTTTCAAGCTTCATGCCTAACGGCACTGCACTAATACTATTCTGAAAATATTCGTCGTAGTTGCAATGTCTTTGGCGTAAAGCGTATTCACAGACTGTTCAATTCGTTGTTTCTTGCTCTCCTCCAAAATTTTTTCTCCTTGCAAGTGTGCTTCGTATTTTTTTCCGTAATGACTGTCGTTGTTTTTTTAATATTTTCACCATAAGAACTTACCGATGCACTGCACCATTCTGAAGAAATATGTATCCATTGGAAATTTCTGTTACGCATATTTAGCTGTTTCACATTTGCGCACACTGAACAACCTAAGTTTTTATTTTTAACAGTTAGCCACCGATATTCTTTCTTCTTTATCAGATACATTTCGTAATTCCAACAGTTAGGAAGTAATAGTTTTGTTTCATCAGATATATTTAGAGCTTTCTCACTGCTTGAACCTTGAACTCGCTTTATTTGCAGAAACTTCTTGTTCATCCGTGTCGTGACGTTCATCACCATTACTAGCGTTATTTTTAATGTCTTTATCAGGCTGTACTTCGTCTTGATCTTTACTGTCTTTGTCATCACCATCACCAGGTTTAAATTTTTTATTAGAATATTTTAAACTGCAACTATTGCTATCGTCCATTTGTCTTTTCACTGTCACAGCTTTTCGCGTACTTTCACCACCATCACTTTTTTTTAACCACTTTAATAAACTCATTGCTAATTTTAAGTATGTAATTAATAATTAATGAACTATTAGCAACAAATTTTCGTCCTGTCTTTACGTTGTCTGTAATCATGAAATGCAGTTTTAAATGGTAGGGAGGGCTGAGTCATCAAGACTACGTAACCACGTACTTTCCGAAGCTTGCATTTCATCAGTGATGGATAGGTGTTTTGTCTGTGAGTATTTTAAAATAAATAAATAAACTCCACGGGAGCCGCGCGGGGCCCAAACCCAAACAATGAATCATATTTTTTGCAGAATTGAACACTAGTTAATTACATACCGGCTACCTACTAAATAGTTAATTTTAAAAATCATATTTGAAGTGTTGCAACCGCAGAACTAGCGTAGATATAAGATGCTTTCCATTGTATGTGCAGAGAACTTAAAGTTCTTCGGACTGAATAAAAGGTTATCTTGTTGTCCTTTCCTTGGCTTGAGTAAATAGATGTTGTCAGCATTAGGGACCAGTTCAGTCAGAAGGACTAAGATATCTTTTCCTACTATGGCCACAGAGGCACAGTGCTTAGCCAACTCAATCGCAGTTCTAACACTTAAAGTATATGCATCCTAAATGGCTTGGTCAACAACGAAGTGCTCAGCTCTCAGTTTCTGAGTTAACAAATATATTAGACGCTTTTTGTTCCGGTCATTAGACAGGATCGTTCTTTGGGCATCGTCACTGTCATAGTCTCATCAAAAATTACTTCAGCTGGTGTCAGCTTATTATCTCTGCGAATTCGCTCAGCTGATTTGATACTTTTCTCAGATGCTTCCTCGAGGTATCCATCAAAAAAGATTATAGCTCCTTGTCCATAGTAGCATTTGACAAAGTCCACATATTCGTTTATTATTGACGAGAACTGTTCATTAGATTGCCACACTACTCGATGTAACAGAAAATCCCCGTCAATGACATGAGATGTGTTACTCATGTCAGCAGCACTGACTGTAATAAAAACATCATACAAAGCAGATTTGCGTGTTTTACGCATTCCGTTTTCATCAAAGAGAGACAGTGGATAAGGGATCAACTCGAATCCAAAGCAGGTTTTCAGCTGTTCTTTTGATTTAATGTGGAGAGGGATTCTTTTAAAAATTGTGTCAGGGTTGATAGGCACTTCTTCATTGTGAATTTTTACTACAGAGTTTAATTACCCCTCGCAGTGGCATTACTCTATTTTTCCGTTGGAACTTCTACGAAAAATGAAAAAAGTACTTGATATTTGACGAACGATTTCAAGTATATTATTCAACCGAAATTCAAAAGTGAAGTACTCATTTGACCCATAATTTAATGCTCTACATTTTACTAAATAACAACTTTCTCAATTGAATGCTTCGTTTTTGAATTTTACAAAATTTCGCGGTTTTTTCGACCTGGTGGCCGAAGCTCTAGTTAGAAATTGGGACTCAGTTTCTCCATACTAGAGGTATGCTATATCGACTAAAAATATTTCCAGCTTTCCTCTAATTATTCGACGGCACTGCCTTTTTTTTGGCCTAATTTTACTGGACTAAATACAATTTTTTTTATTTGCAGAAAATAGAAAATAAGAGATCGCCTTTTTTACATGGTTCAAAATATGAAAAACGGTCACTGTCAGTGTCAGTAAAAGAGCATTTCATTCATGTGGTTTTCTTTTCTACAGAAAAAAATTATACTGTATATGCAATTCAAATATTTCCTAAACAACTAGTTTAAAATTAAATGATTGGCAGTTTTCGAAAAGAAGAGGTATTTACCAGTATGTGAAGCAGTTATAACTCGTTATCTACTATAAATGTTTTTATCTCTTATGGACATAAATAAATATTGAATACTTACAAATTGTTATGAACTAACAATGGCGGTTAATGATAATTTGTATTGATTAAATGTATATATTTAATTCTGTTCCGAGAACTTTTGCTTTTTTATACTTATACTTATGTTCAGTCAAGAATTGGAAATAGCGAAATCCTGCACAAATACAAATCTGTAGAACTTAAAAAAGAAATTTATGTTTTCTTCTTTTGTTAATATCTACCTCTGAAAACAACCACCTTAAAAAATTCTAAAATCAAGAACTAGTTTATGGGCGAGATTTTTTTATTTTTAGAAAAAACTTCAGATTATTATAATTAATAAAGTAACCTAAAACACAACAAAACTTCTCTCAAGATTTGCAGTTCACAGAGTTCTTTTAAAATCGTAATATTCTGGCCTTTTTGTTTTTTTTTTAAACTGGTGGACTTGGTACAAAAGTCAATTATTAATTAATTAATTAATCCTCCGTCAGCTACAGATTAGTTGATGATACTACTTTCAAAAATTTCAAAATTGAAGAACTTCTTTGGAACCGTACATGGTGTTATCAAGTGATTGGCCTAAGTTTGCATTGCCATAATACCTACTAGTAATATAAATTCCAATATATAAACTGAAAAATTGCACTCTACTGAAAAAATTAAAAATAAAATCCAAGTCCAGAAATTCGAAATTCATTATTCAAATTTCAGGTCAAATTTGAAAACTGGCTATATTCGAGATTCACAGATAAAATCTACGAATTATAATCTGAATTTCATATTAAAATTTCGAATCTGGGTTTGAGATTTAAAATTCAGATGCAGATTCGAGGTTTTAGATTTACAAATCCGCTTTATTGTTCAGGATTGAAATCCGTTTCTGGGATTTACTTCCGATTCAGATTTTATCTTACCTGATATTCGAATGTGAGGCGCAAAAGTTCGGATTCGATTAACGTCCCAGATCTGAGAAACCTTTAGTTCGTTAAATTTGGGTTTCTTTTTGATTTTTTATATTTTGTTCTTGCAAAATTTCACCTCTGATTGCAATTTGATTCTGTTTTAGGATAGTTTTGACGTATTTTTTAAAAAGGTGAGAAGATCTAAATTTTCCAAAATTCTGTTAAATAATTGCAATTATTTGCCAAAAAGTTCTGTAAATACTGCAAACTCATTATGTTAATTATACTTGCAATAACAATTAGTGTACTTTTACTATACAACTTAACTATAAACATTCCAAGAATATCTGAAAGCAAATTTGCACAAATTCATTCAAAACACATTAGGAAAGGCCACCCTAGGTTATTAAAGAAATTAGTTTGTTCGAATCTATAACGTTGCGAACTTCTGTTCTTTACTATCCTTTACATAGTTGTGAAATAAGTTAGTGAAAATGGAATCAAAGAAAAATATTCCTTTGTCCATCGAAGAAATTAATAAGTTAAACCGTCAAGAATTTACAAAAATTTTTGAAAATGTGGTTGAAGGTTATCCTTACGCAGCGTATGTGGCTTGGCGGAACGATTTCCACAATCTTATGGACATTTATGCCGGCTTTTGCAACTTTTTAGACTATGCAGATATACGTCGTAAGTTTTATTTCTTCATTTCTTCAACTTTTACCAAATGCATTAATTAAAACAATTGTTAGATATTACTAATATACTTGTAAGAAATCATTGGCAATTTTGCTTTTTTTACAAAGCTTGGGAATTGCAGAATTTCGCAGAAACTTACTTTAGTTATTCTTTAAGATATAACACAATACTACAAATTTTAAGATTTATAAATATTGTAATAATGATTAAGAATGGGTAAAGTTCAAATTTTCTTAAGTCGCTTTTGTACTTCGTTTGCAAGTTTTATAAAAGATAAAGCACCGATTAACTATTTAATTTGATTCCTCTTTGCAGATAAACAACAAGTTGTAAGAGCCAACAACGACTTAACCAGCTATATTCTAAAATCAAGACATATAACGCTAGAAGAGAAACATAAACTCGAGTATTTGATAACCAGGTATGCAATCCTTTTTCGTCTAAGGATGCTTCTTATAATTTTACTCCTGATATTTTTTCCTCCTTGATTTCATTCGTTTAAGAACTTATTGAATTAAAAAAAAGTCCATATTTCAGATCTGCTGTTTTAAATAAATGCCAAACAAGGTTTAAAAAGATTCAAAATAATCATAATCTTAATAATAAAATCAAGTAAAGTAAATGTTTCACAATATGTGATTACAATTCCACATCATTCGATATATTTCAATAATTTTTAAGGGTTCTCTATTCGTGTTTTAGTCAAATTTTTCTTATTGAGTACTATTCTCTATTATTTCTAGCATGTTAACACACCTTAGTTTGCCCTTATTTCAGACAAGTTAGTTATAGTTTTCGATAGCTACATATGAATGGCACTTATAGATTAATTATTAATTAGAAGCCTTTTAGCAATCAATCTGCGGACAGGGGCCTTGAAACGAAATTATGTTTACATGCAAATTTTACTTAAGCTTAAGAATACTTTTGTTATTGTATTAAAACGTTAATTTAATCGTAACTATCCAAATTATAATTATTAATTAATATGAAAGTAATACCCGAATGTTGGTTAAAACGCTTCCGATTTAGGGCTTGTTTAATTTTTAATATGCTTTTGGTTCAATTATTTATTACATTGTGTAATTTTAATCTTTAAAACTTGCTAACATGCTGTTCAGTAGCCTTGCAGAAGTAATTTTCAGGGTTTTTCTTTTTACATATTGTTTAAAATTTAAATAAAACAATACGGAAGTGAATCTTATGTTATTTGATGCGAGACTTCACCGTCAATTTATTTGATAGATAGATAGATAGAATTTTATGGAAATAAAAGATTTGCATCAGTAGCCAAAATACTTGCAAATATGTTTCAAAATCTTATACTCTTATGAAGTTCCATTCCATTTGAATTTATAAACTTTGTGTAGCATACAGTAAAATGGTAAAAGTTACCTTCATAATATTCCTTCTTTGAAAAAATTTAGCATTTCATTAGAATAAGTAAGTATACAATAATATAGACAAGAGGGGTTGTGGGAGATTAATTCGTAATATATTTTTTTTTGTTTTTATTTCGCCTTTTCAAGATGTTTCTTTTTTTTTGATGCGGGGATTTTTCCCAAGCATTTAAAAATGTTTGATAATTCCTTTTCCTTTATTTCTATTTTTGCTTTTTATTCTTTTAATTTCCTGTGTTAAACATTTCCCTCACCATGGATGTGCTTGCCAGTAATATTGCTTTTTGTGCTGTTAAAATTATGTATAATGGTAATTCGAGCTTTTCAATAATTTCAGTTATAGTTTTTAGAATGATACCCAGGGATAATATAACTGTTGGCAGTATGTCTATTGTTTCTAGCTGGTGTGTATTTTTAAGGTATGTGGCTATATCTCGGTACTTTTATATTTTTTCTCGGTATGTCCTCTCAAGACTACTAGATGTAGGTACAGCGTAGTCGATTATGTAGGCGCATTTTTCAGTTTTGTTTATAAGGATGTTATCTGGCCGGTTGTTGGTTATTGTAACATCTGTGAGAATTGTTCTGTCCCAATAGAGTTTAAGATGGCCGCTTTCCATGACGCTCATCGGCTCGTATTTGTAATACGAGATTTGGCAATTTAATTCCCGAACTGACGTTGCAGCTCTCAAGATATGTGATATTAAGGGAAAATTTTTAGAAAAGTTTAGTTCACACTATTATCAAAAAGGCTTAGCTAATAGAAACATCGAATAGCTGTCAGTTACTTCGCAAGATGCTAGTTCGCAAATCGTGTATCTGTCAGTCATCATGGAGCAACGAATTAATATAAGTTTTGTTGTAAATTAGGAAAAACTGCGACAGAAATTTACGAAATGTTAAAAAGTGTGTACGGTGATAACACCTTAGGTCGTACTACTGTGTTTGAATGGTTTAAACGTTTCAAAGAAGGTCGTGAGGATGTTCAAGATGACGCTAGAACCGGGTGTCAGTCAACCGCTCGAACCGCAGATTCAATCGCAAAGGTCAGTGTAATTGTGGCAAAAGATCGCCAACTGACTATCCGAATGATGGCAGGTGAGTTGAGTATTAATAAGGAGAAATCTGTGCAAAGTTTGTCCTGCACAATCTGACGCATAAGCAAAAACAGATGAGAGTTCCATCGTCTGCAGACTTTGTTCAAATTTGTCGTGCCAATGCGAATTTCTTAACTCCATCTTCACTGATGATGAGTCGTGGGTGTTTCAGTACGATCCTGAGACAAAACGCCAAAGCATGCAGTGGACTGGACAACCATCACCAGGACCCAAAATGTTTCGTTTGCAAAAATCCAAAATCAAGACCATGCTGATTACCTTTTTCGATAAACAGGGTGTGATAAAGAATTTATACCTGAAGGGCAAACATTTAATAGTGCATTCTGCGTCGAAGTGATTAAGAGATTATTGCAGCGTATTTCTCAAGTGCGACCACAATTTCGAGAAAATGGTTCTTGGTTCTTGTTGCATGACAGTGCGCCTGCCCATTCCGCACTGATTGTGAAGTCATTTCTTATGAAATACGGCGTTGTTGAAATCATTCACCAGATTTAGCACCGGCGGACTTTTTTCTCTTTCCTAAAGTGAAAACTGTTCTCAAAAGAAAACGGTTTCAGGACGTGAAAGACATTTAAAAAAATGTAACTGCCGAATTGAAAGTAATTCCTTCGGACGCCTTTTCCGACTGTTTTCAAAAACTTTTAGAACGTTGTAATAAGTGTATTGATGTAAATGGAGATTACTTTGAATGAATATGATAAATTATTCGTGTTACTTAAATTGTGTTTCTTTTTATTGTGGCAGTCTAGGAATTAAATTGCTAAACGTCGTATGGTATTTTTTGTCGAGAAACTCGTATTTCTTAGCTAGACTGCTATGTATGATCTTTCCAAGTGCGTCATGCCTTTGTTTATGTCTGGCTTGTGTAAGTAATGTACAACTATTTAACATGTGGTCTATGGTTTCTGGTTGTTGTTTACATCGTCTGAATTTGTCGTTTGTGATCGTATTGTCTTTGATTATATGTTTTTGGTGAGATTTCGTAACCACTACCTAATCCTGCAGAGCTATAACAAATCCCTCTGTTTCCGGAAACAACGTTCCATTGGTAAGACATCTGAGTGATTGGGTTGTATCTATATACATGTTCTTGGTGTAATACCGCTCGGGATATTTACTATGTAGTTTCCTGTGCAATCGAAGTGATATTGTTATGTTCTATGTTTCATGACATATTCAGGGGCGTATAATTTTCATCAGCTTATCGGATGGTTATATGAAGTTCGGAAATAGCTGCTTTTATGGTAAAGAAGTTTCTTATTGATATTATTTGCTTAGCGTGTAGGTTGGATATGTTGATATTTCGGGACCACCTTTATTTCTTGGTAAAAGGACTCGTTGTAAGGCGGATTTGGGGTCGTGGTATTTATAATTGATCATTGTTGTCCTTACTAGTCGATCTACTTAAATTGTTTAAGTCGGTATTCGACCAATTTATCACGCCGAATGTACAGGTTAGTATCGGAACTGCAAATGTATTGATTTATTTTGTAAGATTTTTAGCGTTGAGTTCCGTCTTCATAATCATGGAAAGCCTTTTTCTGAATTTAGCTTTTATTGCTGTTTTTATTGCGGTGTGATTTAATTTTATAGTCTGTCGAATTCCGACGTATTTGTATATTTCATCATGTTGTATTGGCTGGATTAGTTCGTTATTTTCTAAGGGTTGTCATATTTGTGTTTGCCACGAATGATTGGTTCCGAATTGCATTTTAATATCCACTGAGAACTGCTCAACGATCTTAAGGAGATTATGTAAACTGTCTGCTGTGCTTGCGTAGAGTTTAAGATCATCCACATATAACAAATGGTTGATCCTATATTCTGCACCTGTTTTTACTATGATTTTGTATCCACACGTTGCGTGTTCCAGGAGTGTCGACACTGGGTTTATAGCTAAGCAGCACTAGAGCGGACTGAGTGAGTTGCCCTGGTATATACCCTGTTTGATTGGTATCATTTTTGATTTGATCATTCTACTATTTGTTTTTACTTGTAAGATTGTTCTCCATTTTGACATGAGTATTCCAAGACGGTGTATTATATGTTTATTCACTTTATATACCTATATTTTAAGCATTTGAATTAACCAGCTGTGTGGGACCTTATCGTACGCTTTTTGTAATCGAGGTAGGTAGAAGATCTGTGGTCAGAGGTGTCTATACATTTAATCAGAAGAGCACTTTCACAGTATAAACATATACTTAAGAATTGTGAATTTACAAAATGGAGGTCCCATACAACATGTTTATAAGTAGAATATACTATACAAGATGTTTATTGGTAGAATTTTTAAGAACATTGTCAACGTGTAATTGATTTTTTCTAGTTGATATTAAAAAATTCGCCATTCCTTTGTTTTTTAAAATAATTGTTTGTAATTTGGCAGGAATAATTTTCAATCCATTGTTTCTTATAAACCAAAAACTGAAATCCCTATCTCTAAGTGTTCCGGAGATGGGAGGACGTAAACAGGGTTCGTTTTTTTCTAGTCACCCGGTATAATAATAATTATTAAATGATTTAATACCTGAAATTATTGTTTATTTATAAATTTAAGATATCCGTTGGCGTAAGTTATGAATCATTTATAACTCACTAGTGACTTGTAGGCTATATAATTCAACTGAAATCAGTACAATTATGGTTGTAACGGGTCTTTCAATAGAGGTGATAGTTTTTTCAATAGAGATTTCTCGGTTCCTGATATATATTTTTTTTACTTTTACATGTCAAAATATTCAGTATAGTTTGCAGTTTCATCATGCAGCGTTTAACGCTTCTCGACCGTTTAGAAATTATTAAAAAATATTATCAAAGTTCGAGCTCAGTTGTGGGTGCTCATCGTTTGTTCACCAGAGAATTGGGTCGCCGTCACCTTTACTCTGGGCAGGCTATACGCCGCACTATGGAAAAGTTAGAGCATGAGTTCACTTTACAGGACAATAAACCACCAACAAGACAACGAAAAGCGCGAAGTGAGGAGGGTATCGCAGCTGCAGCGGCCAGTATTGCCGATGAGCCAAATTTGTCGGTTTCACGACGATCGTAACAATTGGGGCTTTCTCAGACGTCAACTTGGAGAATTTTGCGTAAGGATTTGGACCTACATTCTTACAAAATCGTATTGACTCAAGAGCTGAAGCCAAACGATCACAGATTGCGTCGGGAGTTTGCGGGAGCTTGGCGATTGGATCATCTCACGATGAGGATTTGTGATTTGACACCCCTAGATTATTTTCTTTGGAGCTACGTCAAAGCACAAGTCTATGTCGACAATCCACAGACTTTGGATCATTTGAAAGCCAACATTCGTCAAGCTAACGCCGGCATACAGCCGCAAATGTTGGACAGGGAGATCAAAAATTGGAGCGTTCGGGTGCGTCAGTGTAAACATAGCCGTGGTGGACATTTGAACGATATCTTATTCCAAATATAACTGCATTGTTCAAGCTTCAAAATAAAGCAAAAACTAAATTGATATGTCAAACCGTTGTTGTTTTATTTAAAATTAAAATCCTATCACTCTTAATGAAAGACCCGTTATAATTAGGAGATGTTGAATACAAGATATTAATTATAACTTACAATTTTTGTAATAGCTTTTCTAGTCTATTATTTTTAATTCGTCGAAATGTAATTTTGTTATTTGTATTCCAATTTGTGCTTGTTGCATTATTTCTCTAAAAATTATCAACAGTAATTACATAAGTGGTGATAATTTTTTGATAATTTTAACTAGATTCACGAATAAAGATGAGTGTTAATCTAGTTAAAATTAACAAAAAAAAAATATTACCACGAATGTAATTCGGCGTGATTATTTTTTAAACTACTACACAATGATGACAGTGCTGAATTTTTAATGTTTGTATTGAGACAAATGGCTGCGCTACCTTAACAACCCAGTCAAAGCTAACTTTTTTATGCATTTATTTAAACAACGATCCAATGAAACAATGTGAAAAAATTGTCGCTGTAATCAGCTACTAGCAAATTGCCAGTGTAATTTTGATGCTATTGGTCGATTTGAAATTTTTTCTCATTATGATTGGCTGACAGGACTGTTTAAAACAAAATCCATAGAGTTTTATTATTAGGATTGTTATTTTGTCAATAATTATCAGAAATTTAGTAATTTTTTGAAAAATATGTACAACATGATTCTTCCATACGCTGATAAAATAATTTCAAACCAAACTTACTCTGCTTCTATAAGAAAAAAATCAAACCACATTGTATACCTAACACTACCCTCATCGTGTACAGGATGTTTCAAATATTCGATGTAATTGTTGGGTATCTTGATAACTACGATAGATAGGGAAAAAGTCATTGCAGATTTTGAGATTTCTGAATTCTTTATATTATCAGCTTTTTGGATATATTATATATTTAAGAAATTGTAATATAATTTGTATTTATTTCAAAGGAAATTTTTTACATTTATTTTTATCCATAACACAGCGCTTTTTGTGCATTTTTTATTTACTTATTTAATCCGGCCTCTTTTACCGTTACGTATAGGTTTTTGTAGAAGATTTTGCAATCTCTGCGGTTTTTTGCCAGCTGTTTTGCTTGTGTTCAGTTACAACTTTTTTTTCCAGAACTTGAGCAGTTTGATCAATCCAGGTCATCATTGGTCTGTCCCTTGGTTTTTCCTGCCACAACCCATTTCCCATAAAATTTTCACCAAACTGTTGCTCAGGTGTCCGAACCAACCAAGCTATCTTCTCCCGATGATGTGTTGCAGTGGTTCCACGCCTAGTTTTTTTTTTTTTTCGAATCTCGTCATTTCTTATTCAGTCTTTTCTTTCGACTCCCATTATTCTTCGAAGATTTCACAGACTTGTAACATACTATTTTGTCTTTTACTTAGGGTCCAAGCTTGACAACCGTAAGTTAGTATACTGGTACGTACACAGCATTATAAATTCTTATTTTTGTTTTAATGGATACCTCTTTTTTTCTTAAGAATCTTATCTAGTGCTTTATAAAGTCTTGTCGCTGTCCCTAATCGGTTATTTAATTCAGAGTCTCGGTCTCCTTTTGGTTCTAAGTTCACCCTTAAATACTTCATGTTGGTGGTGCGTTTGATGCTTATGTTATTTATTTTCAAATTTACTTCTTCTTGTTCTTTTGATATATTATATTATTGCAATTGTTTTTTTCTCCAACCACACGAATAAGACGCCATATTGTCGAATAATTTTGTATAAAAAGTAAGTCATTTCGGGATGTTCACCAATTATACTTTTCGATTCATATTTGTACTAATACAAAAATGGACGCAAGATAGGTTTTACATGGTAAATTTTAAATAAAAAAAACAAACGCTTCGTCAACATTCGGCAATCGCCGTCGTTCTTGTTTATTTTCTCCGTATAATGATTGTTTATTTGCACAATGACAGTTCTCAAAAATATTTGATTCTACATAATAAGTCATATTCTCTAAATGTTTATGAATGTGGATTTCTATTAGAGGTTTTAATTGGGCTTCTCGCACACTCTGTTACATTGATGGAATGCGACGTTTCAAATATAAGTTGGCCGAAGAAGATTACGCTAGGATAGACTCGGCTGTAAACAGAAGTTACCAGAAAACCAAAGACAAACACAAAGGGGAGGAGAGGGAAGAGCTACGGGCCCTAAAGACCCTAAAGAATTATAGCTCCATCAAGATACTCCCCGCGGACAAAGGCAATGCAACTGTGGTAATGAACACGGATACTTACAACAGCAAGATCTAAGAACTGCTGGATGCTGGTGAATACAAGCCCCTCACCAAAGACCCAACTGAAATAATAGAATGACGAATATACCAAACGCTATACAAACATAAAGAATAGATCACAGACCAAAAGACAAGAAAACTAAGTCCTCACTTCAGCAAACCACCTCATCCATACGGCCTACCAAAAATCCACAAGGAGAACATACCTCTGAGACCAATTGTGAGCTCTAGAAATTCTCCATGCCACAAATTAGCTAGATTCCTACTGAATATAATAACACCTCTGGCTGGAAGAGCACCGTCATCAGTAGAGAACACTGAACACTTTATGAGAACAATCACTAATATCAAATAAGACCACGAAGACATACTGGTAAGCTTCGATATACAGTCTGTTCGCAAACGTACCAACGGATGGAACTCTGAATATAGTCCGAAGAAGGCTGGAACATGACCCCGCTCTACAAGGATGCACCACGCGTAGATACGAGTATGGAGTTGCTCACTATATGCATAAAGACCACATACTTCCAACTCGGCAACAAATTCTACCAGCAAGAGTTTGGCATTGCAAGGGGTTCGCCACTTTCGCCAATAATGAGTAACATCTGCATGGAGGAATTCGAGCAGGAAGTCATATCTCAATCTCCGGAGAAACCGAAATTGTGGCTAAGGTATGTCGACGACACCTTCGTAATATGGCCACACGGGACTGAGAAACTTGACACCTCTCTCCACTTTCTCAATAACCATACACCTTCGATAAAGTTCACAATGGAGATGGAATCGAATAAACAACTACCGTTCCTGGACATCCTAGTCGAACGAGACAGGGACGAATTCCGAACCAACGTGTATAGGAAGGCTACTCACACGGGTAGATATCTCCACTACGACTCCAACCACCATCGAAGTGTAAAGATAGGTATCGCAAGATGCCTATACGATGGAACGAAACTAATTTACTCGAGAAAAGATCTAAGGAAGGAACGAGAGAGAATAGCACAAATGCTTGGCGAAAATGCTTTCCCAAAACTGGCACTAACCTATTCTAGAAAACACCCAAGAGAGAGGACCAACCAGCAGAAGAGACAGCAAAAACTCAAAAATACACAGCTGTCATTCCATACGTACGTGGGGTTTCCGACCAGTTAAAAAGGATCGGAAACAGATTAAACATACGCACTGCATTCAAGTCCTCACGAACGGTTAGAGAATTGGTCATAAAGACCAAACCTGATAACGAAGATCAAAAGACGAAGAACTGTGTCTACGCGGTGCCCTGCGAGTATGGAAGCGAGTACGCAGGAGAAACAGGCAGACCTCGAAGGGTTAGACTTCAAGAACACAAGACCAACATATAGAAAGGAGAAACCGAAAAAAACAGAATTGCGGAATACGTGTGGAGTAACGAGTACAGGATCCAGTGGGAAGATGCATGGGTAGTCACGAAAGAAGATAGCCGAACCCATAGGAAGCTCAAAGAAGCTACGTACATTGCTCTGGCAGAACAACCGATTAACCAAGCAAGCATGGAGTTCAAACCCATATGGATGCGAAGAACTGAGACGCAACAAACCACCAGCTGCGCAAACATCTACAGAGCAGCCTGCGGAAATCACTCCTGCGCAACCTGCGCAGTGAGACTACTGCGCATGCGGTACGGAAAATAGTATAACTTAAATATAAATTAACAACAATAATATTCGGACAACTCCGTAGCTCAGTGGTTAACGAACGTGCTTAGCAATCCAAAAAACGATTATTGACCAACGTTCGAATCTGAGTGCCGGCAAGAAGTCTAGATCCGGGAAAAATATATTCTGTAGGTCTCATTAGAGTGTACTGCTGGTATCAGAACGTCTACATGAATTCACTAACTTTGACATGCTGCGATATAATTTATATTTACTTAAAATTACATTTATTTACTTATTATTGTCCATAACACAGTGTTTTTTGTTTATTTTTTAATCATACGAAAATATTTTGTTCATTCACCATGATTGACCACAAAGAAAAATAAATTAATAATAAACACAAAATACTACGAGGCATATACTACAGCTCTAAATACTTTTTTTCTTCAAACGTCATAAAAACACGACTTTGTGTCCTTGGATACACACAGTTAAACATTCACTTTTACTCCTAGGAGTAAAAGTGACATAAACATTCACTTTTACTCCTAGGAGTAAAAGTGACACTTAATGAGCCAATGGCAACTCGTAATTTTTATTTTTTATAACAAAGCAACGACAGCTGGTATGACGTTCATTTTTGACTTTTTTTAAATTTTCTTGCTGAATTGCTTTTAATTTATACGTTTGAAGAAAAAATAACATGTGTTATTCGGAGTAAAAGTGATTTTGTGTGCCTCGCATGAAATTGTACGACTCGCTAGCGCTCGTCGTTCAAACGTCACGCTCGGCACACAAAATGACACTTTTACTCCTAATAACACAATATACTATTGTAGGTATCTTAAAAGTTTCACATTTACAAATCGCAAACATTATAATATACTCTTCTTAGTCCAGTCAAATGGTCGAAATAAACAGGCAAACTTTGCATTTTGGGTAGGCAGTTATTTTTTTTTATCGTTGTGTAGAGGGGTCAGCGATAAGTCTAAATCGGGGTTTTCGGGGTGGTAACCCCCTCCATTCGGCCGCCATTTTGAAAAGAAGGGTTAGGTGGTTTTTGGGCTATATCTCTGTAGTAGGGAATCTGACAAAAAATTAGTATACATCTTTTTTGTAAAAAATCGTATTATGCACGATTTTTATTCATAACTTTTTTACATAGCAGTAATAATAAAAAATTTATAAGCTGGAAAAGATAAAAACTTAAGAGCTTATAACTGTTTTATTATTAATGCTACGTAAAAAAGTTATTAATAGAAATTGTAGAGAATATGGTTCTCCACAAAAAAGTTTTACACAAACTTTTTGTAAGACTCACGACTACAGAGATATATCCGAAAATCTAATTAACCCTTCTTTTCAAGATGGTGGCCGACTTGGGGGGTGGGGTGGTGGGGTCATATTAATAAAAGTTGTAGATAATATGATTCTCTACAAAAAAAGGCTTGTACAAACCTTTTGTAAGACTCACGGCTACAGAGCTATAGCCGAAAAATTAATTAACCCTTCTTTTCAAGATGGCGGCCGAATGGAGGAGGTTACCACCCCGAAAATCCGGATTTAGACTCATCACTGACCCCCACATACATCGCAAAAAGAAAATCGCTGCCTACCCAAAATGCAAATTGAATTACCGTTCGACTGGATTAGTCCAATCAAATGGTTGAAATAAAAAGGTAAACTTTGCATTTTGGGTAGGCAGCGATTTTTGACGATGTGTATGGGGGTCAGTGGTAAGTCTAAATGAGGATTTTCGGGATGGTACCCCCCTCTCCATATGGTCGCCATCTTGAAAAGAAGGGTTAATTAGTTTTTCGACTATATCTTTGTATCCGTGAGCCTTACAAAAATTTTGTTTAAAACGTTTTTGTAGGAAATCACATTCTCTATAAGTTTTATTAATAACTTTTTTACGTAGCATTAATTATAAAAAAGTTGTAACCTCTAAATTTTTTGTCTTTTCCGACTAATAACTATTTTATTATTAATGCTATGTAAAAAAGTTATTAATAATAAATAATAGATAATATGATTCTCTACAAAAAAGCTTTATACAAACTTTTTGTAAGATTCTCGACTACAGAGGTATATCCAAAAAACGAATTAACCCTTCTTTTCAAGATGGCGGCCAAATGGAGGGGGTAACCATCCCGAAAACTCTGATTTAGATTCACCACTGACCTCTCTACACACCGATAAAAAAAAATCGCTGCCTACCCAAAATGCAAAGCTAAATTACCATTTGACTGGACTATTTTATTTTTTTTTATTATTTCATAGCCTGCCATTCAATTGTTTTATTACAATGTAAAACATATCATTTTTAATTTTTTGGACAAAGAATAATGAAGTATTTCCTATATGTATACAAGGTGTTAATAAATAAACTTTACACACTTTGGTAGGTGATAGTAGAGTGCATAACAAGGAAAAAAATTCTAACACACCGAGGTCCAATACTACGTGGTTTTCGAGGTATGGAATTTATAAATTTATATTTACACCTTCAAATTTGAATGTGACATCGCGTTATCTAAATGAACGCAATAAAAAAACAAACGCAGAAACAATACATGTCATTTTGTTACAACTTTAAAGTGCGCTAAGTGTTTTGTTTATTGAAGATAACTTGTTTGTTGTAAAGTTTTTGTAAAAGCCGTATCTCGAAAACCAAGGACTCTTGGTTATGATCTCTACTATCACCTACCAAAACGCGTAAAGTTTATTTATTAACACCCTATATAAAGCGATAAAATAAGGAATTTTAAAATCTACTATGACTTTCATTAAAAATCCAATATAAAGTAATATCTCTAAATCGTTTGAAATAGTAGATAAATTCTGGGACTACTTGTCTAACACTAAATTTATTGTATTGTTTTATTGTTTTTGCAGGTATCACTTCAAGTTCAGATTCCCCGTGGTAATATGCAGAGAAGAAAATAATGTTGTAGATATGATCAAAAATATATCAGAAAGATTACATAATAATTTCGAAGCAGAAATAGAAGTAAGTATGCAAGAATCAAAAAAAATTGCGAGGTACCGACTTTTAAGGCTAATACAATTAGAGTATGCATAGCTACAAGAATATTTATTTTGTTTAAATTATTTTAATACAAGATGTTTTGTATGTATTTCAGAATGTATCTAAGTTTTTAAATTTAATAATAAAATACAATTTATTGTTTCCGGAAGTTACTTGGTTTTATTTTTAAATGTTTAGTGGAAGTATAAGCGAAATAATAATCAGTGGCGTAGCTAGAGATCAATGGCTCCTTGTTCAAGAACCCTTTCTGTCCCTCTACTTTTACCCCTTAGAAAATTTCCCTTTGTTTTTCTAAGGAAATTTACTACTTAATTTATTCGTATGTATTTGTAGATGCAAAATATCAAGAAAAATAAAATGGATTATTTCACTTTATCTATAAATTCTATTAATATCAATTTGAAGTGAATAACAAATCTTACGTATAACAGAAACAGACTACCCCAAAAGATTCATTTTTTGCAGATATTTTGTAGATCAATTAAATCAAAATAATAATTGTTTAAATGAAGAATTGTTTAGCGACGAAGCAACGTTCAGTAACAACGGTGGAGTGAATGGGCATAATTGTCATTTCGCCCAACAAATTGGATAAAACAATCTCATTTCCAAACAATGTATTCAGCCAACGTTTGGTGTGGTATTTTAGGGAGTCGCATCAATGGGCCCTATTTTTTACCATCTACTTTAATAGATGAAATGTTTCTTAACTTTCTTCTAGACATTTTACCGGTTCTACTAGAAGATGTTTCTTTGGGTGTGAGACAGATTCTGGTTGCTGTTAGACAGCACTCCATCTTCATACGATAGATATGTAAGGTATTATTTAAATAAAGCTTGCCACAATAAATAGATCTGTAGAGCATCTGCAAACCCGTGAGCAGATAAGAGTCCTGACCTCACGCTCTTAGACTTCTTCTTACGGAGAGCAGTGAAGAATTAAAACTATCAGTTTAGAATGTAAAATTGTCACCATTTAATTAATGTGTTGTCATTCTGAAGTAAACCAACTCTGATTACATAAATTTAATTGAGGATTAACATAAGTAGTTCAACGTTATTTATGAATTTTTAAGTTGGGTTGCCTATTCCAATTGTTAAGAGGTGCGTCTTATGTGAATTACCTAGTATCTAAATCAAAGTTGGGAAATAGAATTTCGGAATTTTACCTGAAGATCCCGTTTATTTTCATCGATTTTTTCTTTTCTTTTTTTTTGTATGTTTCTTAGCCGGTTCAGCAGTCAATTGCTATTCACAGCTGAGTGCACTTTGATATTTTGACGGTTTTAATCTCACTTTTTTTTTTTTAAATAGTTTCTGTCCGGATCAGCTCTCTTAATCTCACTAAGAAGGACTGTTTAGAGTCTCCATCACGAAGTTTTATTCGTTCACTCACGTTTGTTATGTAATATGTTAAACACTAATCACTGATGTGTTATATAAATACAAGTCCTGCGTTAACTTTCTTTTTAGACGTTTGTGAATGTTTTTTTGTCCTGTATTATTGGTCACTGCGCACGATGTTAGTGAAATATTTTCTGGCGGTTTTCTTGGTGAATTCGTGTATGGTGAGTACTCCAGTTTCTTTGTGTATTTGAGTATTTCTTATAAACTATTCTGCATTTAAAATGGTGCGTAATACTTTGTTCTGAAAACGTTGAACTTTGTTTAGATGTGTTTTCGGAGCTGTTCCCCATATCGTACAAGCGTACATTATTATGGGTCTTATAATTGATTGGTATATTAATATTCCACATTCGTGTTTTACTATTGATTTTCGGTTCATGATACGAAACATTAGTGAATATCTGTTGTGGCATTTGTTTATCTTTTTATTTATGTCGATACCCCATGTCAGTCGTCTGTCAAGATATACTCCAAGATATTTTACTGCGCTATCAGATGGGTTCCATCCTATCTCTTGGTTTGTAGCGACAATTTAACTATTGAATTAATAATAGAAAAATTATCAACAGTAATTACGTAAGTGGTGATAATTTTTTGATAATTTTAACTAGATTCACGAATCTTTATTGCTATGGAATTTCCTAATAGCAATAAAGATGAGTGCTAATCTAGTTAAAATTATCAAAAAAAATTATTACCACGAATGTAATTCGGCCTGATTATTTTTTAAACTATTACACAATGATGACAGTCTTAACGTTTGTCAAAGTCAAAGCTAACTTTTTATGCATTTATTTAAACAAAGATCCAATCACAGAGCAGGTATTTCTCTGTGATCCAATGAAACAACGTGAAAAAATTATCGCTGTAATCAGCTACTAGCTAATTATCAGTGTAATTATGATGCTATTGGTCGATTTGAATTTTTTTCTCATTATGATTGGCTGACAGGACTGTTTAAAAAATAATCGTTACAATCAATGCCGAGTGGCCTACTAGTCCAGCTAGGACACAAAGTTCTAATAAAATAATGAAACACAATGACAACAAACATGTATCTATTAACATAAACAAAATTTACATGGAAAAATTCTTGAATATCAAAAAAATTACCAGGTATAAAAATTAACACAATTTGATTACTTAAAAATAACTTAAAGGGAATACCGTAAGTAATAAAGATCAGGATCAATTTAACTGAAGTAAAATAATAAACTTTAACACCACACCAATTCGATCTTAATTACTTCCGGGAAATAAAGAATCCAAAATAAATTGAAAAACCATATATACAAAATAATTAATACTAACAAATAACACTTACTAAATTACAAATCCGATATCCAATAATGATAAAAATCTTCTAAATTCTTGACTTCGCTGATAAAATGACTTCGCTGATAAAATGACTTTGCTGATAAAATGACTTGGAGAACAAATTGTCAAACCAAATGGAACCAATGGAAAATTCCACATGAAAGTTACCAGATGCTTACTGCACAAAATGGAGTTGAAACGCCATTTTAATCTTCAAGCATTCAAAACGGAAAAAAAACAGCTAACCAAAAGTTACTTAAAAATGCGTTGAAACAAAGGGCTGGAATAAAAATGCTGCAACCGCAGTTCAGAAATTAGTTACGGCTAAGCAGATAAAATAAGAAAAATAAGAAAATTGCTCACCAATAATTGCCTTTTAAAATCGGAAAAATTGAGGGCTTAGAATCCAAAATCCCTGTTTAATATTTCTGGAAAGAAATAGGACCCAATCTTCACCATTTCCCATATAAAGATTTCCAAATTAGGAATTTACTTTAAAGAATCATCGCAAAAATTAACGATGTGAAAAATACATCTTGACTCTTCAAAGTCAAGTTAAACGGTGCATCAAAAATCAAACTTCGCGCAGCGAAACGGAAAATTTCCCAAACTCACATAAGTTAAAGTGCAGCAACGATAAAATAATCTAGCGCACGCATTCGAAGAACTTTTTGTTTTTAAAGAAATAATTCAAATAAATTTGAAATAACTCCAACCAGATGTAAACCCAACTACTATTGTAGTAATTAATCCCCCCCCCCCCCATACATACAGGAATAACAAAAGGAAAATAACTAAGATAAAGAATAAAAAAATAGGTAGCATTTAAATTACTGAAATTATTCAATTAGTATTAACAATCATTATTAATTAATCTATCGCACATAACATCTAAATAGCGCGCCGCTAGATTAACTAATCTCCACAAACACAACTAGTGTTTTTAATCCAATCAAAATTGACAATTACAACTAATCAAAAACTACAGTAATTCAACACTGAGAAGAAATAGAAATCAATAGAAAATCAGGATTGGGATATAGAAAAACATCTACAAAACAATCACAGAAGAAGGATTAAAAGGATACTGGTTGAATTAAGGATAATAGGTAAACCCAGGAACGGTTTAACTATAAAAATGTTTTCAACTGACAGAAACATAAAGATAATATGCAAAAATAAGCAAAATATCGCGGTAATTAAGACTAACACAGTAATAAGAGGGAAATTACCCTTTAACATAAAGGAAACATAGGGCTAAATAACTATAACTAATGATAGTTATAAAAAAATATGTTGAAAATAAATGAATTAAATAACAATTCACAAAAAATTGTTACAGGTTGTTTATTTTGATATTAGGGGGATTACTTGGTCTCCGTAACGTAAACATTTTTGTTTCACATTTTCTAGGGTATAGGGTGACTCGCCAATGTTGGAACCAGTCGAGTATGATGTTTACACTTCTTGTAAGTTTTGCTGGGAGATGTTGATATCATAGGCTTGTGTAATTAGTGCCGTGTCGTCTGCATACATCGCTACTGTTGTATTATCTAGTTCTGGCAGATCTTGTACGTATAAATTGAACAAAATTGGGCCAAGTATCGATCACTGGGGAACACCAGCATTTATTTTTCTGCTTGCTGATAACTTAGCATTTATTCTGACAGCGAAAGTCCTTTCTGCGAGGAATGATCTTAAAATGAGAAAAAGATAATCCGGAATGTTTAGCTTCAGCAGTTTGTAAGTTAACCCTTCAGTCCAGACTCAAATCAAACGCCTGCGCTATATCAAGAAACATCACCGTAGTGTGTTTCTTGTCGTCGAATGCTTTTTCTATTAGTTCTGCAATTCGTGAGATCTGATAGGAGGTTGAGTGATTTTCTCTAAATCCATATTGAAAAGATGGAAGTATTCTATTTTCGTTCATAAATTTAGCCAGACGATGGTGTATGGCTTTTTCCAAAATTTTTGAAAGAGATGACAGCAGACTAATAGGCCGGTAACCCGTTGGATCTCTGGAGTTCTTTCCTGGTTTATGAATCATTATTATATGAGCATGTTCCATGTGCCTGGGAAATAATATGTTCGTAGGCAGGCGTTGTATGTTGTCGCTAAATAGGCAAAACTCTTTTTAGGTAGGTTTTTTAGTAGTATATTAGGAATACGATCGTGTCCCGGTGCTTTTCGTGTTCGTAGTTTCTGGACATATCTGTCTATTTCTCGAGGAGTTGTGGGATTGATAAGACCTGTATTTGGGGGAGTTAATTTTGATGTTACGATTTTTTTTCTGAAGTAAACAGGTCACATTTTTATTTTTGGGTTTAAAAGTAAAATTTATAAAATATTTAATTATGAGAATCTACATATAAGAAATTAGATACTGAGATTCATAATTTTCTCATTTCAAAAATGTTCTACTTAAAAATCAAAACTTAAGGTTATTACAAAAAAATTTGTAGTTCAAAAACCACATCTGTTTCTTTATATTCTACCCCTAAATTTCATTTTTCAACTCTTCGCTAATCCTGTCTGCCTCTTCAGGCGTCAACTCAAAAAAAAATTAAGAACGTATTGTTTTCGTTTACACCCTGTATTGTTTACATCAAATGTTATATTTATTTAAGTTATGGAATAAAACTATTATTATTATTATTATTACTATAGGTTGATGATTCAAGGTGATACTTAGAAGAGTATTGTTTACACCGACGAAATTCTTTTTAACATCGAGATCTGCGATTGGTTACTTTTACCACCATGTTTACATATTGAATTTAAATTTATTTTCTTTAACAGAATAATTTTCTAGGTGAAATTTTTAGGGGAAAGATAGCATATATGGGGGCTCTCTAACTATAATAATATTGGTACATAACATTACTCTTTGTAATCGAAATCGAACAGACCGTGCTGAAAATATTTGAACAAATAAAAAAATGACACATTGTGTCAGTGTATATTGTTCTAGTGTCGTATTGCATGTCTCATTTTACACTCTTCTACATACATCCTTTCGCTATGTTTAATTTTATGAACATATAATTTCATTAAATTAATACCTAACCATGCTTATACAGAAAACTGTAAATATGGAAATCTTTTAATGTCAAAGTATGATAAGTTTTTGTGTGTAATTTGTGATTTTAGTCTTTTAGTTTGAAAACAGACGAGAGTGGTTTAAAATACTTTCGAATGTACACCATATTTACATGAATTGAAGTTCTACGTTATTTCGTATACCCATGTATGACTCACCTCATACAGTCTTAGTCAGTGTGCATGGTACAACCCGAACAATCCCGATTTACGGCGTTAACCCACAGTTAGTTGATAAATATCTGTCTTAATTAAAACATCGATCTATCAATCTTTCATCTATACTTTGAGTTATAGTGCAGATCAACATGTCAAGTAAACCAGTAACAATAGATGAAATAAATAATTTAAGTTGTGCGGATTTTACCAGAACGTTTGGGAACGTCGTGGAAAACTATGGAACGGCAGCGTTACTGATTAGCAGTCAGAACTTTCACAACATCATGGATGTTTACTGTGCATTTTGCAACATTTTGGATAGTACGGATACGTACCGTAAGATAATTTGCTTAAGTTAAAAATTTAAAAATAAATTATCAAATTAACAGGTAAAGAGAAAATCCTTAAAGACAATCCTGGGTTGGGATCTCATCTAATCGAACTAGTGGATTTATTTGCCGAAGAGAAATATAGACTAACACATCTAATTGAAGAGTGAGGGTTTTTTTCTGTTTGTTTAAACTTAAACCATGGAGATTACGAAACTTGTATGCCGTATGTCCCGTTTCAAAAAGCAATATAAGGAAATCACATGTAAAGCATTAACTTCCAGTTTCTGTTTCTGTTGTGGGTTTCAGTTAATGTAACGTGTTCAAATTTTTTTTCTGGATCATCAAACGATATAGCTAAATTATTCTTTTAGCGAAATTCTAACTGAAGTCATGATAAAGGTTTGTTTACATGTAAAGTTTTTTCTTTAAGAAATCTTACCTAAAAATTAGTAATATTTAATAAATTATTCAGTATATTAGGTTCAGAAAAAGATTTTGAACACGTTCCATATACCTACTTTTTCCTCCTAAAACTCATGATACGGATCGAAACCGAAAATTAAGACTTAATATTCCCTATGTTGCGTTTAGAAACGGGATACACGGTATATTAAACAGATGCTTCAAATAATTTATTTTAATTTTTAAAAATGATTATTTCAAGTTATCATTAACAATTGGTTTTTGCATTACATTTTAAATATGAAATTGGAAACACCAACGTATTTTTTAATTAAACAATATGTAAATATGAATGCAGATTATATGTATTGTTAATTTCGAGAACTTTATCAAATAGAATAAAAATTAGAACGCATAGTATATGAGTAATGGTAGTTTATAAAAGTAAACTTATCAGCGAATGACAAATATGTTTAACATTTCATATTACACCCTGCATGGTTTAAATGTGAATAATCAACAAATTTAATAATCTAATAACTGATTTGTTCACTCAGGGCCGAATTACCCGCTATACAAGGCTTTTTAGAAAAGACAATAAATTGGTTTTTTCGTTTTATGATAGATCACACGCAGATGCAACTGACATGCAAGGAGCTTTTCTGCAATCCTTAACCTAGATCAGTGATTCTCAATCACTGTGCACGTTTCTAAGAGTTCCGCCAAATTTTGTAGAATTAATGTAATTAAATAAGCTACTAAAGTGATTTTTGCGAGTTTTCTAAGGATGAAATTTGGTGTGCCAAATTAGCATATCTATCAGATATATTTAATTTACTTAATGATCTCAACTCAAGTATGCAGGGACGAAATGAAAATATTTTAACTTCCACCGACAACTTACTAACGTTTCAAAAAAATCTGTTGTTTTGGAGCAACAAAGCAAAAGAAGGAAACTTAGAAAAATTTGAATCTATTCCAAAAAAAATTTATATCAAAATTCAGCCAACAGATATTGAGGATTTGACTTTGTTGGAGCAAAATTTTAAAGAATATTTTCAAATTTTACATATAGAGAAATTTGATTGGGTAAGAAATCCATTTTTAATAAGCGATACATCAATTTTCGAATTAGCACTGCATGAAGAGGAAGAACTTATTTCTATCTCGAGCGACAGATATTTGAAAATAAAATATTCTGAAATATCACTAAATTCTTTTTGGATTTCTCTACAAGAAGATTTTCCAACCATATCAAGAAAATCATTAATCATCTTATTACAATTTTCAACATATTATTTGTGCGAATTGGGATTTTCTGCATTAACTAATATAAAATCTAAAAAAAGATCAAGACTTGGAAATGTTGAACATGACATGAGAGTTGCTTTATCCTTTTTGCGTCCAAATATAAAAGAAATTATTCAGAAGCATCAAGAACATATTTCTCATTGACATAAAAGCCGCTTGTATTATTAATATTACGTATATATTAGTGAATTTATGATACTTTTTGTCAGGGCCGGCGTAAACTTTTGCGGGGCCGGGTTCAAAAACTGCGCGGGGCCGGGTTCAAATATTGTGCGGAGCCAAAAAAACACTTCTAAATAAATTATTTATTATAAACACATTATATAGGATCATAGAGTATTATTAAATAATTTTTCTGGCCTTTTTCGTTGCAAAGTCGTTAATTACGTCATCAAAATTTATGGAATTACCTATATAAAGCGTGGGGCCATCCAAAATGCGGGGCCGGGTTCCGGGGAATGCGCTGAACCCGCCTCGCGCCGGCGCTGCGTTTTGTTTGTTATTTCATGATAACTTATTATTTCATATTTGTTTTATAGTATGTTTGTGCATAGACCTATTTTTGTAGACCTATTAATTAATAAAATTAAAAGTAATAATGTGTACCTAGCATTAGCCTTACTTACAATATTTTAGTGTGCCGTCAAACTTAAAAATATTTAAAAGTGTTCCGCGAGAAAAAAAGATTGAGAAACACTGACCTAGATTATTTGTTGTTGGCTTTTTTTATAAACTACTTATTACTAAACACTTACAAGCTCTTAATTTATTTACCTGGCATGTTAATTTCTTCATTAACATGTCAGGATGCACTTCCAATCTGTTAATGTACTTTGAGCTATTCTTTTTGTATTTCTTCCATAAGTATTGAATCGATTCTACAATTTTAAGCTAAATAGATTTGGGGCTCTACAGTAACCGATTGTTGCGTTAATTTATAGTCATATCGTCTTTCCCTTAAAACTTGTAACCCATTTGTTTTTTTTGCTCTTCTGCAAGTACTGACTGATATATTCCTTTCTATGACTTTTGATACTGTTAAAGTTATTTCTGCAGCGTAACATCCACATCATATTTCTGAAGACATGTCCTGGTTTTGTTTTCAAACTTTTTTCAGGCGATTTTAGTACCTCCGTACGTTTTCTTCCAAGGATACGCTGATTTCTTTCAAAATTCGTTCTATGGTTTTAACTAGTAGCTTCAGACGTTTTCAATTTAGTGCTTTGGAATGTTTCACCATCTCCTTTTTCTATAAAAGATACTGTTAAAGATTGTAGGCCATTCACTCGCCTTTCGCCATTTTTCAGGGACTAGCTGCAGCTATTTTCGAAAATAAAAAAAAAGGTTTTGTAACAGCGCACAAATGCACATACAATGACTCATATACGAACCCTAAATGCATCTTGCCAAAAGCAACAAGAAAGGTACTTCTTTTTCTTCTTCTTTCGGCAGTGCGAAGTAGCAGCACTCGGGACCATTATGCATCCACCGTAAATTAAGGGATGCCTTCAATACAGACTGGTACCAAAGGCCATGTTCATGTCCATAGAGGCGCTCTGTATATCAGTAGTCGGCGTCTTAGGCGAAGTAATAAAGGGCATCACATAAGGAGATGAAGAGAGGTTTATTTTGTTTCGTTGCAGAATCTGCAACTTGGATCCTCTTAAAGGTCCATCAGATGCAGATGTTTTTAAAGGGGCCTGTGACTATCCTGAAGTGCTTCCTGCTAAACCTAAGGAGCTGTCGGGGCCTAACTGTTGAAGGTTTGTGGATGAGTTGTTTCGTTTGTATCAGCCCAGAGATCAACTGAGAATGATTCCAGTCTCTAATTGCTTGCTTAACGCTTGCTTTAGGTAGAAAAAGAGTTCCACAGAGCCGTCTCTGACTAGGCGGTCGGCCTTCTTGTTACTGTGACTGGGTACCTAGATTAATCGAATCCAGTAGATTGAGCCTACCTTTTCGAGGACCCATCGATACTCCGTGGCCAGTTTTGATTTAGTTTTTACAGAGCTCAAGGTTTTGAGCGCTGCTTGACTGTCGGAGCATAATGTGCCTGTTTTGGTAACATCTGGTGAGGTTTTCCTAAGCAAAGACCTCAATCTGGAAAACTGTAGGAAACTTGCCTAGTGCAAGAGACAATCTCATTCTAAGTTGGCTGCCATAAATGCCAGCACTAGATGCAGCATCTATTTTCGATCCATCTGTGAACCGCAGTAGATCAGAGGATCTGACTCGGTCCCTGAGTAGTAATGCCATTCGTCATAAGCAGGAATGATTGGAATTGGTGGTTTCTGGTGAAGGAGTAGCAGGGAGCTGCTACATATGTCGTTACAAGCACTAAGCAGCAGGTCAGATTCTATTAAACGAGACTGAATCTGAACGCGTCCCTTCAGCCTCCCATCAGCCTTTCAAACACCGTTGGTAAACAACCTGTAGGCTCACTTTCGTGCTTTCGCCTCAATCACAATGTAAACAGGCGTTGGGTTAAGAAGAGCTTCCAGGGCCGCCAAGGGCATGTTGCATCAGCCCCCGTGATGGCCGAACTTGCTAGCCTCTGGGAATTGATAGGAACCGGCCGTGTATGTAGCCTTGCAGTTATGGGCCACCACGTCAGTGAACCAGAGATGATGACTGGTTTAATCACCGTAGTGTTGATCCACATCAACACTTGAGGGACAGGCCCCATGTGATGCCGAGAAAGATGCTTAAGAATAAATTAAATAAACAAAACGTAATTACTTTTTGCAAAACGTTTGCTGTTTATTTAAATTTCGCTGATATACCAATTTGATATTAATGATCGTATATTTTTACGACAAAATAACTATGGCAAAATATTAATTAGAGTTTTACTTGTTTCCACCCTGTTTCTACGTTAACGGTAATTAATAAACCCTGCAACGTATAACCGCGTATGTATATACGAGTATGTAAATACTTTCGCTAAAGAATTTATGAAATTTTTTGCTTTTATCAGGTAATCAGTTAGCTAAGTACTTAATTATTTATACCTGCATGAACATTAACTGAAAAACGTTGGAATAAGTAACACGAAATGTGTTAATATTGCCGTATGTTTCAAATTTTTTCATTTTATCTAGCTACTGAAACATAAACTAATTAGTTGGAGTATGCCAGTAGCTCGCCTTTGGCATGCCCATTACTAGCCATTAATAACCAGTGGTTGGAGTCCTTGGTTCAAAACCTTACGAAGGTGATATTTTCCTGTTTACAGGTTTTCAAAAACTTCGTTCACATTCCTTAAAAACACTTTTTGCATCTTTCAAATGTTTAAATATTTGTAATTATTTTACCATTTAATAGCTCTTCTTGAAAACTTTTTTATTTATAAAATATTTTTGTTTCAGGTACGAGTTAAAGTTTGGATTTTCATTTGTAATATGTACAAATGAAAATAAAATATTAGACATACTAAAGGCAATCACAAGACGGCTGAAAAATAATCGCAACATAGAAATATGCATAGGAATGGAAGAACTCAAGAAAATAAGTAAATACCGGATTTTGCAAGCGATAAAACACGAATATGCTTGAAAACGTAGCTACAATTTTCTAACGAAGCTTTAACTTTTATCCATTTACAAATCGGTATTTTGTTTTATTATTTTTAAAAAATGACGAGTAAACTGTATGCTTAATGAATTCATAAAATAAAGAAATTTTTGAATAAACAAGACCTTTCAAACTTACTAATTACAAATTTACAGTAAAATGACTTACTACGACATATTTTGTAGGCATGTACCTATATGGTGTTTCTAAATGAAGTAGCATAAAGTATGTATGAGGGTGTTTTGAAAACTCTTGCTTCCTAGCCGATAGGTCTGATAATATTGCTTCGAGGCACATGAAATAGGTATAATACTATTCCCTAACTCATTGACTATCAAAGCACCCAGTAGCGTTTCTCTGCAATATCAGGTTACAGTACTGTAGTGACCAAAATGACAAGTGACATGGACATTCCGCTGAAGCAACGCTCTGTCATTGAATTCCCAACGGTTGAGAGTTATGCACCCATTGACATTCATCAACGAATGGGTGCTGTCTATGGTGTGGCTGTCAGTACTGTTAGGCGTCTGATCTGCATGATCAGGCTCGATGTAACATCATCAAACGCGTGTAGATGAACTAATTCGTTCCAATCGCCGCGTAAAGCAGAAGGATATCGCTGGAACTGTTTTCTCTTGAACGAGTCAAGCACATCGTTCATGCTTTGCTTGGCTGCAGGAAAGTGTGCACAAGACAAATCCCATGCATGTTGACTCTTGAAGTGAAACACAATAGGCAACAGAATTATTTTTTTTTAATGTTTATGCCGTATTAAAAAGACCCAAGACAATTTTTTTTTTAATAATTAAGAAGCGTAAAAAGGAGTCGGAATTTCAAATGAAATTTTTTCCCGCCAAAACAAGCATGTATACGCACCATATTGCTGTGACGTATGTAGCCGAACGCGTCAGCTGCATACAGCGCCACCAATCAAACAAGTCTGTCAAGTTGGCGTGGTGTGGTGTCGCTGTATTTTAGAGGTACACTCAGTGTCAATAGTACTTTGGCGGTAAATTTAAACGTGTAACATTGTGTATTTGCAAGTTTATTAATTTTTATTATGTACCTACGTTCTTATATAAATTTGTTAAAACTGTTAAAAGAAAATTTAGTAGACAAGTACCAGAATTAGATTTGAGAAGGAAATAAATAAGGAAATTTTATTTTTATTTTAGATAAATTTTGTCTACTATATTTCTGGCTTCGGAATGAACAGTTTTTTCCCTTTACTTGCCATAGCGATAAAAGCGATTAGAAGAAATGGATTCTATAAATAAATACATAAATAGCAATTGAGGTTATGCGAAAATTTCATTTTAAAAATACTTTAAATTATCTATAAAATATATGCCTACCTTATTAGGAATAAGTCGAACAAAAATAATCTTAAAAAGACTGATTTTTTTTATAAAGAGGAACGAAAGCAGAGAAAATTAAGAAACACAAACACGCGATAACTGTCAATTTGTTAGCTACTTTCACTTTTGACACGGAAGGTACAACGCCGGCAGGAGTTGTAGGTATTGGCTTAAACTTTTACCGCCACGAATTTTTAAAATTAGTTGGCATATTTTCCGATGGATTTGTTTGCTTGGTGGCGCTGTAGATAACTAATAATAGTCAGCTGTCAGCAGAACATACGCGAACGTTGTAGCGCGACGCACGATATTTAACGTGTTTATTTACCTCCTTCGCCTGTGAAAATTAACAAGTACTATTACTTCTACACCAGGGAAAATATTTCTATCTATACCTAATGAATAGATACATGATACTAACCTTAAATTTTTTCCAGTGACTTTGACACTGCAGAATCTATTTTATGCACATTACCAGGCAACACCGATCCGTGCGGCGCGGTACGTCACATGCCGTTTTCGATTTTCCGGCGGTAATTCAAAATTGCTGGGATAATTTTCTACTTTTTTTGCGGATAAATATTTTTCTATTATTTTAAATATTATGTAGCTTATAAGTGACCCCTCAACTGTAAAAACGATTTCACTTAATTTATAAAATTCAGTTCTTTAGCCTATTGAAAGGAGAATTGCAAGCAACTTTCTCCGCCGGGTTGTCACTAGTGATGAGTCCTGGGCACACCGTTACGACCCAGAGAACAAGTAGCAATCAACAAGCACAGGCAGGGGGGGTTTCCCAACCCGAAAAATGCAAAGCCTTCGCTTCGGCAGGAAAGCCACATTGAATTTTTGAAGCAAGGCGACTCCAACCAAATACGGCAACGAAGCAATTCTTCAAAATAACAATGTTCATCCTCACTGCAGTCAGTAAAGGCAGGAAGAATTACGACGCCTGAAATGTCGTGACGTTTTACCTCATCCCCCTACAGCCCGGATCTCGCACCTTGCGATTTTTTCTTTTTCCGAAGCTGAAGGAAAACCTGAAGGGACAACGTTACCCTAAGGAGAAATTTAATGACAGCCCTTGATAACGGACATTCCAAGCTTATAGGAAATACATAGCTTATTTGTATATTTTACTCACCGGGGGTCCCCGGCCCCCTCGTTTCGGTGCGCCCCTAACTGGATAATACAGGCTTGCACCTACTACGACTCCTCTCCTCCACATCTTGCGGAGCTCTATCACAAAGCTCCTCCACTTCTTCCCACACCCGGAGTCACACAGCATCGGGTGTAGTTAATTCCAAAGAGTCAAAAGGGTACACAGTCGGCAATATCTTAATAGCCCGGAAAGACTCTTTACCCCTATCGCAAAATCTGCCTAGGGCCACACAGGTACTCTGGGACCACAAAGGTACAACCAGAAGCAGCTAACATGAGAGCTTGTTACCAACCAGTACCTCTTTGTAAATGATCTTTCCTGTAAGCTAATCCATTGATTAGACATGCACAACATGCAACACAAACAACAAGCACTAAGTCAGAGGTACCACTTTATTATCACACTTTAATTATTATTGCCATGTCACTGCAAAACTTAATTGAACTGTCGAGAATTTTGCCACCACTGATCATCTACCCGTGGGTAATCCCTCCCTTATCGGGGCACACACCCCTCCCTTCTTACCTAACTTAAGTCTGCGTGTGTTTGTTCATGCCTAGTTCACCCTTGGGATAATTTATGGCTTTCGTCTGGGAAATAGTAAACTAGGGCACTTCTAAATCGCAGTTTTATTAAGTGCTAATGTTATAGACATGTAAATAAACGTGTATTAAAATAACTCTCTAACAGTAGAGCATTTAAATACCGGTGAGTCTTTAAAACATAAGTTAGGAAGACATTTTCACTAATGTTTTTAATCCTTTTATTGCACACCACTGTTGGAACTTATCATATCGAAGGCAGGTTGCACAAACATGATTTAACAATTTCGTCAAATTAATCATTCGTCAAAGTAAACCAAATCGAATCAAAATTCGAATTTAGTAAACAAAAAATGATGATCTTTTGTCAACTTTGATCATTCGTTAATTTAAAAAACAAATTGTGCAACCGGCCCTGAATGTCGTATATTTTTTTGAATTTTTCTGGAAGTAAACTTAACATAGTACCGTTTGAAGTTTCCAAAATATCCGGTGGCATAAAATCAAAATCACTTTCTTCGCTACTTTCCATAGCATTTTCCTCAGAAAATTCAACAAAGCACATAAAAATCCAAAACAAAAACGATTGTTTATAAACTTGGTCTTATGTTAGTATGACATTCAACAATTTTTTGCTTTTATTTTGATTGTTTTCAAAGCATTGTAATGCAATGTGTTTGTTTTTTAAAATGTCAATTTCAATATTTTTGAAAGTTGTCCATGTTCATACAGTTGTAGGTAAAATTTTGTAAAGAACACATGAATAAAAATGTCTTTTTTGAAAAAGTTTCGCTTGTACTATAAATAATTATTTATTGATGCCCGTAATTAAATAAGTCTTTAGTCTAGCTTTTCTTTTCCTTTTGTCTTATAGATTCCTTTGTCTGTACTTCTATGTATTTACTCCTTATTATTAAATATTAAATTGATAAAAACCGGATTAACAAAAACTTTAAGTAAACATTAATAGAAATTCTAGATTAAAATAATTAAATAGAACCTTAACTGCACAATAAAATCCGTTTAACCTATTCGAAGATTTACATAATTTCATATCTCATTACTTAAATTGTACCTGATCGCAAGCATTGGTTACCAATTGGCAATTATTGTCACAAACCCATTCAACACGTAATAACTAAAAAAATGTTTTATTTAAACTTCCTGAATAATAGGAAGAATAACAAAATAACCGATCTAATCAGGTCTCATATTGCATGTCATAACAATAACGACATAGATAAGGAACAACCTTGTTGAAAATTACAAAAAAACGGCTATCATCATCATCTACATCCTTTTGATCCCATGTTTGTTTCGTGCTTTTTAATACAGGTAAAACCATTGTGTTAGTTAAAGTGCAAAAATTTCCCAGTTTCTAGTTTGAATTAATCGCAAAATGAATTTGTGTTTATTAATCTTAGGTGCGACTGCTTTAATTGTAAGTTGAAAGATCGCCATTTTTTGTGGTTTCTTTTTATTTTAACGAATTATGAAAGTATTTCCTTTAATTGTAATTCTAGGATGCTGCAGCAATTATAGATTCAGATACGGATCCAAATGCAGATTGTATATGGATACTTCGCAGGAGGAGACACCGGAGACCAACTATAAGTAAGTTTTTTTTTTTTCGTTTTATTGAAATATACATTGAATTCGTTGGGATTTCAAATTTATCCCTTAACTTTGTTGGTGCGTTTAATGCCAGGTAAAATATTGAAGTGTTTACTTTAGAATCTGTAGTGACTTCGTAATAATTTAATTTTATACGCAATAGTCAAATTTTCAAGGTTTTTATTTTCCATACTTACATCTGTAAGTAAACGGAAGCGGAGCTGAAATATGTTTTTTGAGTCAATTTTTGTCAAAATATACAAAATTTCACTTCGTAAGTAGATAAAGAGGCTTAAAACAAACGAAATGCTTTTTTTTAACCTTTTTTTTTTTAAACACGGGCACATCGTTATAAACTTTGCGCTAAATTACATGTAATAATATCGGTTTTTTAAAGTTGTTTTTAAGGTTGCATTTAAAGTAAGCTTAGAGCGATATAACTTTACACGGTTTTTAATATGTAGAAAAGAGACGTACAAGACTGCCATTGGCAACTCAACATGACGTTGAATTTAAACATGTAAAGTGAAAATACCGAGTCTTGTATTTAGATTAATTACAGCTAACTGCCAGAAGGAATCTGTCTAGATTTCAAAGTAATTTCAAAAGCTTAGTTTATAGGTACCATAAATTACATTCATTTTATGGAATCTTTGATTGACGTTTCCATCAGCATCAGCTGATCATCTTCATAATAACTGGAAGGAGATAATTTAAATTATTCATAATAACATGTTTGTGTTTTATATAAAAATAATAAAACATTTATCATGGTTGTGTTACGTCGTAACAATTATAAAAAATATCAGTGTTAGTTCGCCAGTTATAATTAAGCAGCTACAAAAGACATATTAATTAATAAAAACCAGTTTCTCTTATCCGCAAATTTATTGAATGAAGTGCCTACATATGTATGTATTGATATGACTTGGTTACGCTTTTATAAAATTATAAATTGAAATTTCAAATTAGGTGTTATATTTTTTTAATTAGTACTTTTTATGAAAACTCATATCACAGGGTCGTTACTGAGGTTCTTCAAATTATAAATAAACTCATTCAATTTTTATAAATGTGGATTTACTTATTACAAATGGATAACTCCTATCTTCCCTACTTAGAAATAGACTTATCTATTCTCACAGTTTTTAAATGGTTATGGTTTCCAATTGTTATAATTTAATCTTCACCAATTTGCTATCAATTTACCATTAATAAAATTCAAATTTAAAATGTTCCAAATTCTAATTTGGTTGCTATCCAAAATATTCTTGCATCCAAATTTATGTAGTAAATCAAATATCCAATTTAACTTTATAGAGCCCTACCTTCTGCTCAATTCCATCTCACTTGAAGACTGTATTCTCTTGTTGCGAAACCAAATTATCTTTTAGTAACTATTATATTTCTCAATATTAGAAGATTTTTCTCTTCTTTAACTGCTTTTCTCTATTTTAGAGAATTACTGATCTCAATTAACATGAAAAATCAGATTTACACGTATTTATATTAGCTGGAAGTTTTTTTACTAAATAAGTTGGTATTCCGAATCTAGAAAATATTTCTCGGCATAAATTTATTGTACTTTTTGAAGTTAAATCTTTAGTCATATGAATCTCGGGCCATCGTGAATAAGCGTCTACCAAAATAAAATAGTAAGAGCCATAAAATGGTCCTGCATAGTCTACGTGGACTCTTTGAAATGGTACATCTACTCTCTCCCACGAATGAGTTTCTACAATTCTAGGGTTATTCATTAATTTGTTACAATTAAAACATTCTCTACTAATTTTTTCTATGTCTTTATCTATTGTCCTCCACCAACAATAGCTTCTTGCTAACCCTTTCATTTTGAAAATACCGAAATGAGCGGTGTGCAATTCATTCAAAATTTTCGGCTGCAAAGATTTCGGAATTAGAACCCTTATCCCACGAAAAATACAACCTTGTTGTAAAGTAAATTCGGCTTGGTCGATATTAAAACGTAAATGTTTCTGAACAATCCTACCACACTTCAAACCGTCCAGCAATGGTTTTAGTTGTGGATCTGAAGAAGTTTCTTTTGAAAGCTCTGATATTGTTACCGGCAATGTTTCGATCTGATTAATTTCAAAAATATCTGGTTCATCGTATTGAACAAAACATTCGGATTTTAAAGGTAATCTTGAAAGAAAATCTGCATTGGCGTTGGACAAACTAATATCAAAATCGAAAGCTTGTAGAAATATGGCGTAATGTTGCATACGCGTTGCGGATAGAACCGGTAAACCCTTTTTTGGATTAAAAATTTGTACTAAGGGTTTATGATCAGTGTATAAAATAAACCGCCTGCCGTAAAGATATTGGTAAAATTTACGGACTCCAAAAATTATGCTGTAAGCTTCTTTATCTATTTGTGGATATTTTTGTTGTGTACTTGATAATGTTTGTGAAGCAAATTGTATAGGTCTTTCACTACCATCGGAATATAAATGTGAAATTACAGCGCCTACGCCGTAAGGTGATGCATCTGTTGCTAAAATTATTGGTAACTTTGTATCAAAATGTGCAAGAAAATCGGAAGAATTTAATTTGTCTTTAACAATTTTAAAAGATTTCTGGCAATCTGAATTCCAAGAAAAAGTTGTATCATTATGTAAAAGTAAATTTAGTGGATATAAAACTGTACTTAGATTTTTGAAAAATCTACCGTAGTAGTTTACAAGTCCAATAAACGAACGTAACTGTGACTTATCTTGTGGTTGTGGTGCATTTTGTATCGCCTCCACTTTACTAGTCATTTTATGTATACCGAATCTATCAATGACATAGCCGCAATATTCTATTTTGTCAACTAAAAATTCTGACTTTTCTACATTTATTCGTAAGTTATGTGTAGCTAATCGCGATAAAACCTCCTCTAATCTAACAATATGAATTTCGTCAGTTTCGCCTGTAATTTTTATATCATCTAAGAAAACCGTAACCCCTGGAATACCTTGCAAAATCTTTTCCATTTCACGTTGCCAAATTGCAGGTGCTGAGGCTACTCCGAACATTAATCGGTTGCATCGATATAAACCTTTATGTGTATTTAAAGTTAATAAGTCACGATCTTGAGATCGAACCTCAAGTTGTAAGTATGCCTGACTAAGATCAATTTTTGAAAATCTTAATCCCCCTGCCATTGATGCAAACAACTCATCAATGGTGGGTAATGGATGTTCGTCAATGTCTAAATTAGGGTTTAGCGTTACTTTAAAATCGCCGCAGATTCGTAATTTTTTTCCTTTTGTAACGGGAACAATTGGTGTTGCCCAATTCGAATATTCTACTTTTGTAATTATACCCTGTGATACTAACTTGTCAATTTCTTGTTCTACTTTCGGTATTAAAGCAAAAGGTACCGTCCGTGCCTTCATAAACACGGGTTTTGTATTTTGTTTTAAATGTAATGACGCTTGTATCCCTTCTATTTTCCCAAGTCCTGGTAAAAACACAGTAGGAAACTTAAGTTTCAAATTTTCAAGTATATCCGTAATACGTACATTATTTACATGTCCGTCCCACAAGTTTAATTTTAACTGTCTAATCCACTCGCGCCCTAGTAATGGTACTCTGTCTATTGTCACTATGTATAAATTTAAATCGTATGAATTTGTATTGAATGTAACTTTGCACGGTACATAGCCTAACACGTTCAATGTATTTTTACAGTATGTAATTAATTGTAGTTTTGTTTGTACGATCTCAGAATTTGGAAAGACTTCTGTAAGTTGTTTCTTACCCATAATACTTACTGAAGCTCCACTATCTACCTCAAACGTGATATCGGTTCCGTTTACCTTGACAGTAGTTAAGAATTTATTACGGAACTCAGCATGTTCCGTTTCCACAGCCACAATTTCCTCCAGCTGTTCCATTTCATGTTCAATCTGATGTGTACTTGTACTGATAGAAGATTTATTCTGTCTGGCTTTTGTACATACTTTCCGCAAATGACCCTTAATTTTACAGAAATCGCATATAACATTGATTTTGTCACAATTATTTGCTAAATGCTTGGACGACCCACATCTGAAACATTGTAAGTTTTTGTTACTATTGCTAGTTACTACTTGTCTTGTATTGGTGTTGTTGTAAGTTTCCCGACCGGTTGGTTTACGTCCTTTGTATTGTTGTCTTCCTGCATTGTACTTTGAACTCGAACCACCCACACTGTGGACATTAGCTCCTGACGTGCTAGTACGGTGTAATTGAGCCGCATCTCTTGCAGATGTTTCCATTCCTGTAGCTATATTCAAGGCTTGTTCAATCGTCAATTCTTTCTGTTCCAGTAATCTGCTTTGTATGTTTTGTGCCCTCAACCCGAACACAAATTGATTTCTGAGTGCTTTCTTCAAATATTCACCAAATTTGCAGGTAGTAGCCATTCCTTGTAACGCCGTCAAGTACTCCTTCACCGTTTCTCCCTCTTGTTGTTTTCTTTGTAAAAATCTGTATATCTCCGCTATTTCTAAAGGTTCCGGATTGTAATGAGCCTTCATCAGGTTAATTAGCTCTGCATAGCTCTTGTCGTTTGGTTTATCAGGGGAAATCTCGTCACAAAGAACATCATAGGCCTCACTTCCCATATAATGGCAAAGGTACGCCGCCTTTTTGTCAACTGGTACTGCGAACACGTCAAATGCACTTTCCAGGCGCATCAGCCATCTGTCAAAACGTTTTGTCGTGTCGAATTTTTCTATTGAAAATACCGTATAAACAGAATGTGTCGTAGCTTCCTCACCCATGTTGTTGTATTACTTGTAATTGTAAATTTTCCAGCGAAGTTGTTGTATTACTTGTACTTGTAAATTTCCAGCGAGGTCTAAATATTGAAGTTGTATTCCCAATATTTTTGTAAAACACTGAACTTTTCACTGAGTTCTGACAATCCTCGTCGCCAATTGTTGTTTTTAATGGTAGTAATTAATTATCTTCTCAAAATGCAGAATAGAAGAAAAATCAGTTCAACTGAAAACTGGTTTATTCAAAAGTAAAAACAGAAAAACAATGTATGTCTATGTACATAACAACTGTTACCAAGAATCTGCTTAGTAACGGTAACTAGTAATACTCGTATTATCTAACAACACAACACTACTGGTGATATTAATTTTCACAAAATTGTTTATTATTTACGAATTGTTTTTGTTGTCACGGTTTTTTCAAAATTCTCCTCCAATTAAATTATTCCTAAGAACCTTCTTTCTAACACCCTTATCTAGTAGCCTACTCTATTTAGCTTAATATTTTTTTACATTAAGAATAATTTTTACAATTTTTTATATAATAAAATTAACAATCTATCTAGCTATCTTATTTATTTTATATTACATATTTATTTAAATAACTAAATCCACACTATCAAATAAATTAAATTATATCTCAGTAACAAGCAACTTATAAATACTAATTAATAATCATCTTTCAAATCCAGTAAAATAATCTTATAACTCACTTAATAACATCTCAGTATGTACAGGATGTTAATGAAACCTGGAGCACCCCTAACTTTTAAATTATGCTTTAAGATATGTATCAAAATAAAATTTGGTATGCGTAATATACTCTTAAAACTGCATTATTTGACATGGAACACAAGTTTCTGTCACTTCCGGTTTCGCCGTAATTGACTTCAACTTTGTTATTTAAAAAAATCATATACATTTTTGGAATCTCCATTTAATTTTACATACCGTTACATTAGTTTAAGTGTTCATATTTGAGATTCCCGTGACATCAGTTAGTCTTTGAATTTTATTAAGAGTGCCTTGCTATGACGATACAATTAATACTAACTATTTTAATATTAGGAATTTATTTTTTTTAATATACAGGTAAAAGAACTGAGCAAAAGAAGCAACGTATCAAAGAGGTATTGAAAGATCATAATTATTACGTACTGAAAATTAGGAAAATTCTAAACTTATACAGACTTACAAAAAGGACTTAACAAGCTTCAAATATTAAGGCTAAATCAAATAATTAAGAGAATTATTTACACAAAAACTTGGCTACATTTTTTTTTTTTAGATCATAAAAACCAGAACGGTTTATTCAAAGGCAGTAGTTTATTAATAGGAATTGCTTCAATAAACAAAAAGTAACTAAAATCTTAGAACACTGTCGAACTACAATAAAGTACAAAACACTAAAAAAAAGGAGAGCATAGTTCCATAAAAGGTTGAAAAGTAGGAAACTTGGAATACAAACCGTAAAGATGAGACTTTTCCTAAACATCCATATATCAAAAAATATACCTAATTAGGGTAAATCAGGCTTACGTGCCCCAGTCGATAACGTGCCCCACCACAAGTACAACCAAACCATTTCGAATTTCGCGGGAAACTATCCATGGACGATCAGTGACTCCGTAATAGCCGCGATATAAACAAGTGTCTGTCGTAATTTTAAAGTTTTCTGTGGAAAAAAGTGGTTGTAAGGTAAGATACGATAGGTGAATTTGTTGTACATGTTTTTGTAGCTATCCTATATATATTTTCTTCCGTAGAAACTAATTTTTTTATTTATTCATCTAAAAATAACCTCAATGGAGTGTTCAATGCCGGGTGTGCGTTCGGTTACACGCAGATTTTACCGCCAAACATGAAGTGGGGCACGTTATACTGATGAACGGTTAATGTGCCCCGTTTGCAAAAGTTATAATTTTAGGGTTTATTAGAATATAAAATAGTGAAAAAATATTGGCAGCCAAATTGTGTTTCTTATATTATTTAAAATATTAATAATAAAAACACAATTTGGCTGCCAATATTTTTCCACTAGGTATTTTATACCCTAGTAACGTCAAACCAGCCGTAATTAATGAAAGATTTGGGATATATATTCATTTACATTATAGTTAGGTATATATTATACTATATTTTTCACAGAACATGGGGAGAAAGGCGGTTGATGTAAGAACATGGTCAGAAGAGAATTTGAGAAAAGCCATTGAAGCTGTTGAAAGTAAGAGCCTGGGGGTGAATGAAGCTAGTCGAACTTATGATATTCCATCAAGAACTTTGAGAAGACACATCTCCAAAGGATGGATAAGCAAGCAACATGTGGGAAGACCATTAGATTTAGGAAAGGAAAATGAGTTAAGACTTGTGGCACACATCAAGAAGCTTCAATCAGTCGGTTTCCCTTTGGAGCAGAAAGACCTACAACGGATTGCTTATGATTTCGCGGAGAAATTGAACTTTCCACACAGATTCAACCAAGAAAAGAAAACGGCAGGCTGGGACTGGCTTCAAGGGTTTACGGTTCGAAATCCTGAGATTAGCATTCGGAAAGCAGAGGGTTTGTTATTAGCAAGGGCTAGTGGAATGAATCGTAATGATGTGGATGAATATTTCCAGATCCTTCTAAAGGTTTTGACTGAAAATAATTTGATTGGCAAGCCTGACAGAATTTACAACATGGATGAGTCAGGCATTCAGGTTAATAACAAACCATCACGAGTGCTTGCTGCCAAAGGGAGCAAATGCGTTAGTTCTGTAACTAGTACAGAGAAAGGAGAGACTATAAGTTTGATTGCTTGCTGTAACGCTGAAGGCACTTTTCTACCACCGGTTTTAATAGTAAAGGGGAAATATAAAAAACCAGAGTTTTCTGAAGGTCTTCCACCAGGATCAGAGGTTTATATGAACCAGCGGTCATCGTATATTAATGCAGAGTTATTTCTGAAGTGGCTCCAGGAACATTTCCTTCCGAGAAAAGGCGATGGCAAAGTATTATTAATATTGGATGGGCATGCTTCTCATTCCAATTCATATGAAATGTTAGAAGTGGCCAGAAAATACGACGTGATTACAGGGTCCGGCACTCCAAGTGTTACAAGTTTAAACTTGCCTAAATTGGGTGTTAGTTAAGATTTTCCGACTAACCATCAACATAGGCATCAAGCAAACATAAACAGATAGAAAAACACAAAATTTATTCAACATGCCCTCCTTTGGCTCGAATAATGGCGTCCAATCTTGTCCAAAACGCGTCGCACGCGGCACGAATCTGGCTTTGCGGGTTTTTCTCCCATTCTCGCTTCAGACTTGCTTTTAAGCTATGAATGCTTTCATGTTTTTTAGTGCACACTTTGGCTTCCACGATACTCCAAATAGAAAAGTCCATCGGGTTAGCATCTGGTGAGCACGGAGGCCAAAAGGCGACGGAAATGAAATTCGGCACGTTGTCACGGAGCCATTCTTGCGTTTCTCGAGCTTTGTGCGACGGTGCCGAATCCTGTTGAAACGTGTATGGGTCTGAACCGAAATGCTGGCTTGCCCAAGGCGTCAAAGCTCCATCTAAGACAGTCTATCGGTAGACAGTTCCATTCACCTTTACACCCTTGTCCAAAAATACGAGAGGTGAGCGTCCGTTTGCTGTCACCGCCGCCCACACCATGACCTGAGCAGGGGCTTGCTTCCTCGTAGCTACCAGTCGACTTGAATTGTCCAGCGACTTCCTCTTTAGCCATACGCGATCATTTTGTTTGTTCACAAACTGCTCGATCGTGAAATTTTTCTCATCGGAAAATACGATATTCGGCAACTCTCCGCTGGCGTGCCGGCGTCTTAACTCCTTGGCTCTCTGAAGTCTTACTTTCATTTGAGCTGGGGTAAGCTCATGCTTTTTCTGTATTTTGTAGGGCGTAACCTGAAGGTCATTTTTGAGTATGCGGCGGATGCTCCTGTCAGATATTTTTAGACTTTTGGCCAATTCATTAGCACTGCGCCGCGGATTTCTTCGAATTCGTTCCCGGACCTTTTTGACCATAGCTTCTCCGGTAGCCAATTTTTTTCTTCCACCTTTGTGACGTTTTTCTACAGACTCAGTCTCCTTGTACCTCTTAATCGTACGATGGATAAACATTCGATTCACATTTTGATTTTTGAACAACTTGAAAATTTGAGGGGGTGATTTTCCCTCCAAATGGAGGGCAATAACAGCGTTACGTTTAATTTCCATCGCGGCCAGGGCAACAATGACTCGTACTTGTCAAAATGCAAACGCTAAACTGATAAACAATTGAAAGAGCTACACTGCAGTGCCTAGTTGATAGTGCTAGCATCAGCGGTTTTGTTTTCTCGGGGCTCTGAACTTTGTAACACTTGGAGTGCCGGACCCTGTATTTTGTGTCTTCCCAGTCACACGACTCAAGCCCTCCAACCATTAGACAGGACTTTTTTTAAACCCTTTAAGACCTATTTCAACCAAGAAACAAAGACGTGGTTCATAAATAACAAGGGAAAGCAATTAAGCAGATATCATGTTTCACAAATGATCGGCGCTGCATGGTATAAATCCGCAATCCCAGCTATTGGCGTTACAGCATTCAGAGCAACTGGAATATGTCCATACAATCCAACTGCTGTGCCAGATTATTTTTTCAACATCTCTGATGCTGTAAATCAACAAACAAATGTCGGTAGTTTGCAGGTGACAGACAACCCCCTTCAGAATATTACCAAGCTTCCGTTGCCAAGCACTTCAAACTCTTCAGATTGTTTGGAAAACAACATGAATATCCAGCCATCTACTTCTTGGGCTACTGACAACCAAGAAAATTCTGGAAATATCGCTGTAAAAGACGTTTTGACAGTCTCCACTAGCCAACTAAAAGAGACTCCAACCAAAACATTGAATGAAATAAGCCCATTACAAATTATGAAACCAAGATTAAGCAACAGAAAGCAAAATACCAAGATTTTGACGTCTGACGAACATCTTACCGTTCGTAAACTTTTTGAACAAAAGAGGTCTTTAAAGATGCGACAAAAGGGTTTGATTCCATCGAAACGTAAAATAGGACCGATCAAGCAAGCTTCATCTTCATCAGAAAGTGATGAGGAAGTAGTATTTTCATCTTCCGTTGAAGAATGTTCGGATGAGAGTGAAGATGCTTGCGTGGAGTGTAACGAGTCATACTATCACACAAAATCGAAATGTGACTGGATAAAGTGTGTTTCATGCTCGGTATGGTTACACGAAGATTGTACTACATTTGTGGATAAATGTAAGAAGTGTGGTATCAAGAATAAAGGAAAAGGAAGAGGAAAGAAAGCGAAAAAATGAAGGATGTAAATGAGGCACATTAGACGGATGTATCAGTCTAATGTACCCCACCATTATTTATTTAATAAGTTAATTATAGTGATTTTTAATTACATTTCAGAAGATGTTTTAGGTTATGTTTAAAGTACTTGTTCTAAATGTTATGACTGTTAACTTGATTAAAAGTTTTTGATAGTATTTTGGATTTTATTTCACTCAGACCAATGGTGGGGCACGTAAGCCTGGTTTACCCTATATCAATTGTTAAAACTTCCTTTTCTGTCAAGGCATAGATGTAGACGTCTAAACAATGTCAGTTGGATATGGCGAAAAGTTTGAATATAAATGTTAGAAAACACTGTTCTTATACGATCTTTCACGCCTTCAATTATAGTGGGTCATTCCTCATATAGTTAGTCTTTTATATCCCCCCATTAAAAAAATCTATTGAACTTAAATCAGGAGAACGCGCAGGCCATAGTAAAGGACCATTTCTGGCAATCCATTTTTGCGGTCGTCAGTTACTTAAAAATTCTTGCACTCCATATGTACGTATGTATGCGGAGCATAGGGCGTCCGAAGACGTCTCACTAGCAAGATTCATATGAGTGATTAGTTTGCTAGACTAATACACCCTTTGTAGTATGTACAGTATCTTGATCTTTTTGCTCTTTTTGTGTGTGGGAGTGTTTGTGTAACCTTGTTACTTTACCTCTTTCTCCTGTATTCGGAGGAGAGCGGAGGCGCCCAACGACGAATGGTCACCAGGACTCAATATCGACCTCCAGACTGCAGGAAAATCCTACTCATCGGGAGATTCGAACCGAGGACTAACGTAACTCTAGCCTGGCGCTCTTACCATTGCGCCACCCTGGCTTCGCACCGTCCTATAATTATGCTGAAATCACATTAATTGGCGAGATAAAAGGTCAACATTCTCCAATAATTCTGTAAGCTCAGCTATAAAAAACGTATCTCTCCAAGGTCAATGGTTCATCAAAAAAGTATAACTTTCGAATTAATTATTCCACCACAAAACATTTAGTAACCATCGAACCTATGTATCGTATGATCAAAAAGTCCTTGGATCGCGGTTGCTGTGGATGTTACATTTTATGGATCCTAAACGTTTTATACTCTTTTTGAAGCCCTTTTAATTACAATCTACTCACTTTTAAAGGATGCCAAGTTAACGTCAATGACATAAAAATAATAAAAGTATATAATTTCAGAGGTGACTTAAATTCCACAGCAACCGCGATCCAAGGACTTTTTGATTATACTATAGCTGTCAATTTGCCTAAACCGGTGTGGGTTTTCGGTGACATAATAATAAATAATAATAATAATACCTAACGTAAGTAGAAGAATAATAATGCATGTTTTGTGCCTATTTACTAACACATTACATTAGATGTAAATGTAGCTTCACTGCTAAAAAACACGAAAGATAAAAGTGCAGCGTTTCGCTCGATATTCTCCAACATAGTGGTACAAAAATGATAATAATTGTGAAAGTCACTTTTCTATAGCTCTCTTAACGGTGGTGTTTCATAATACGGGAAACTGATGTCTTACTGATACCAATTTCTGAATTACAGGTGGAAAAGGTGTAGACACAGAATAAAAATCATACCTGTAAAGTAATGATCTGCCTTCTCTATTTTAAATAGTCTATTAAATCTGATGGAATATTTGCAGTTTATTATTACCATAGATAGAGCAAGTATTAGCTTAGGTTAGATTGGGTTAAAAATGCATTCCTAAAATACAATAACCAGTAGTGAGTGCAAAAGTAACAATTTATGGCTAAATTATAAGGCGGTGAAATGCAATAACTAGTAACAAAACGACAGGTGTGTCCTGTGATGACTATGCAAAATGTGAAATTTGGTGTGAAAATATCTCTTAAAGCTTTGTCCAACAACTGAAAAAAAAATAAATAAACAAGGCTGCTAGTTTCATTCTCAAGGCTAAAGATAACCCTTTAGTGATCATAAAACTGGAAAGCTCTTCAGTTCTGCTTGAACAACGAGCTTGTACGTATGCTTCTTATTTTTTCCGACATCAAATAAAATTTTTATTAGTTCGACATTTAAGCCATCACTTCCTGGGGATTTTTTGTTTTTACCGTGATGTATTGCTAGTATTAATTATTATTAATAAAATATGCCCCTGCTTCATTACATGCACGTTTACTCGACTTTATAAATATATGCTGGAAGTATGATCATATACCAAATGAATGGAAATTAGCAAAAGTAGTTTCAATATTCAAAAGGGGAGACCGCCATATTGGCAGACGGAACTAAACAAATATTTTGTAATAAGTAGCTCTACTGTAGACACAATATTATTCGCAGACGACCAGATTTTGTTGGCAAACTCAGAGGATAATTTACAAAGAACAATACATAAACTACCATGAGATCGAAAAAAAGATGATTCTGAGCAGGCCTTGACTAGTACAACACGATTGGCTACACTGGTTCTAGAATGCCTATGAATTATAATGTGACAGTGACATTTCAAATGTAAGTCAGTTTTGCAATCTTGTTTCCAGAATTATTTAAGTTTATCGTTGTAATACTAGTGAAGGATCACATTTTGAACACCTACTCTAACATGTATTCATCTTAGTTTTCAGTTTGTTCCCTAAATAAATACGTTTGGTGTTTTAATTTATTTGACATTTATTAACCTCTAACCTACTGCCACATTTTGAAATCAGTCTTGCCAATCGTGTTGTACTAGTCAAGGCCTGCTCAGAATCATCTTTTTTCGATCTCATGGTACATAAAACCTCAAAAGAATATAATTTAGAAATTTCTACTTCAAAGACTAAGGTGATAGCCTTCAAAGGCCAAAACCCCATTAGAGCGAAAATCATTATTGACGACACACCAATTGAACAGATCAGTTGCTTCAGTTACCTAGGGTACCATATCACATATTAAGAACAAAGAGATGTTAACAACAAAATAGCTAAATTCAATTGTATGTGTGGAACAATAAAAAAATACAAGGAAAGAAACCCGCCTTAAATTCTATAAGGTTATTGCTTATCCACTGACCATCATCTATTCTCAATTGTATTCACCTGCTTTGTGTTAATTACGAAACTGAAATATTAATTTCCTTGATAATAAAATTACGTAGAAACATTATTTCTTTCAAATGGCGATAAAACCGAAAATATGTCTAATTAATGTTTGGTGAACCCGCTAGCCAGAAAAATGCCCATTCGTGACACAACTTTTAGTGAAAAATATTTGTTATATGTTATAATATAACTTAAAAAACCCAGTTCACAATAAAAGAGCCTTAAGGTACGACCAACCGAAGGTAAAGTGATGCGAGAATAAAGCATATTTCAGGAATTGTTTACATACTTTCTTGTTTCAAAAATTTTCAGTTATTGAAAATATCTGAAACGAAGTATTGTCATTCAACACTATTTTAAGTTTATAAAAACAATTAGTATTTTTTATCGTCGACTAGCATCATAATGCTATCATTATTATAGATAAAATCGTGCATAATATTATACTTTATGGCACTGTGCCATAAAGTTGTTATAACAACGGTCAACCACATCAGTCGTCACAGTAACAAATACTATTTTGTGACAAAGACGTCATAATTTTATATAACCTGAATTATTTTAGCAAAAAAAAACGAAATTAAATTTCTCATACATAAATAATTGTAATGCTAGTCGACGATAAAACAATATATGAAATTCGTTTATAATGCAGTATTATGGCATTCATGAAATTATCGCATTCACTGCGTTCATGCGCTAATTTCATTCATGCCATAATACTGTACATTATAAACTAATTTCATAATGTACTATTAGGATATTAGATCGTATAATATAAACAACAAGAAATTAGCCAAATTTGCTTTGATTCTGTAAAATTGAATTTTATAAATATACATGCTAAAATAATTGGGGTCATTGCTATTTTGTCTGTTAACATGAAATATAAAAGGAAATGCAAATATGGGTCATTAACGCCTAATTACTTTTGTAATTGTTACATTGACTATTGTCTGGAGTATTGTTACATTTATTGTATGTAATAGTTATATGATCGAAATTATTGTGTAAAACTGGACGTTATTTTAATTTTTTAACAATAAAACTGTGTTATTATTATACAAAAAAAATATTAAAACTAATGCATTCATATAGGGAGATAGTTTTATTGGTACAAACGCGTTTTGTTAATAAAGCACTAGCGAATTCAAGCTACTTCAAATAATAAATCAAATAATCACATTTTTGTTACAACTGAATTAGACGTAGTTCAGCAAATACTTATTCCAAACGTATGGGTATATTGGGTATCCTGTTATTTTTAAAATAGTAATGGTGATACACATAAAAGCAGAAGCACGACATAGTTAAAACGTTAAAGTCATCATCATGAAGCGTCATGACCTCATGACCATACATGAAATCGAGTTGAAAAGAAAAAGGTGTCCCAATAAAAGACGAGCTGGAGTGTTGAATTTGTATTGGTTTTGTACAATGCAGATTCGTCGTTGATGACCGGACCGAATAAAAATGAAGTGAGTTCGGCAATTTCTTAAATTATTTTATTAAGATTACTGTGCACAATTTATATGACTATTCAACTATTCAACAGTTGAAAATGAACATTCACTTTAATGAAACAAAATATTTACAAAATATCATGGGACCGTTGTGATCGACTTCTCTAGCTTCTCTAAGTATCAAGAACACATTGCTGATCACTAAAGCTGCGAATTATACAGGGTGTTTCAAAATTGCACGGCATAAATATAAGAGCTTATTCTAGAACAAAACAAGAAAAAAACCCTTATAAACATAATATGTTCTCTAGGTCAAATAAACAAAAAAGTTCAAAGTTTAGATAAACGTTTGTCTTAAATTGATTTGTTTCCAATAAATTAAAAGGTAAAAATACATTTTTTTTACAGTAAAATATTCAAAGTAAATGATTGAAACGATCTCCTCATCCGAACTATTCTTGATAGTGGCTGCATCATATAAATGCTATGCAATTATTGTTAATAAAATCACTAATAGCCAGAGTATCTTCACCTTTTATTTTCTCGGTAATAAATCAATTTGGACATATGTTTATCTGAACTTTTTTGTTTGCTTTAACCTAGAGAACACGTCCCTAGAATAATACCGTTCAATTTTGAAACGCCCTGTATATACAAGAAAAACTGAAAAATATGAGGAATTTTTAATACAAAAATTTCTTTAATTCTTCAAATTTTGTCTTTCTTAACAATTATGTAGCCTTTTACTTTGTATGGGCATATACAGATTGTCTTCAAGTACTAGGTACACACGAGAACTAGATACAAACAAATGAAATGGAAATAAAAAAATAATAAAATAATACATTAATCGCAAGGGTGTGTTGCTTAACAACCACTTAAAATTTTAAACCGTCTCTGTATCTAGTTACGTTGTGCACGTAGTACCTGCAGACAATCTGTATATGCCTTAAAATATTAGGAAAAACACCCAACAGAAAATCCAATAAAAAATTAAAGTGTAGATGTCAATAAACAATCTGTATTCGATCTGTCTAAAAAATGCTAATGGAATGTAGAGTAAAAAGAAAAAACTGGATGAATGACAAAATTTTGAAGATGATGGAATTGATTAGATTGAATTGCCATAATTGATTGCCAACCTCCGATCCGGAGACGCCACCTGAAGAAGAACACATTTTTCCATAAAACATTAAATTTTTTTGAAATGCGCTTTCCAATTGATTCAGTTAAATTATTTATGTCTTTTTTAAATTCTTTGTTAACTTTACCGAATTAGCTAGAAATCGATTTAATCATACAATTGCAACAGACAAGCCATCAGACACGGTCTATATACTATATACGCAAAATATGCAAAATTAAATGCGTTTTAATCAATTTAAAATATCCCAATTCATTCATGTTCAAAAACTTAGTAATATAGTTAGATTAAACAATAAATATATGCAGTTTGCATAGGTTCACAGCTTTACTGTTTACAAATACCATGAGATCGAAAAAAAGATGATTCTGAGCAGGCCTTGACTAGTACAACACACTTGGCAAGACTGATTTCAAAATGTGGCAGTAGGTTAGAGGTTAATAAATGTCAAATAAATTAAAACACAAAACAGTATTTATTTAGGGAACAAACTGAAAACTAAGATGAATACATGTTAGAGTAGGTGTTCAAAATGTGATCCTTCACTAGTATTACAACGATAAACTTAAATCATTCTGGAAACAAGATTGCAAAACTGACTGACATTTGAAATGTCACTGTCACATTAAAATTCATATGTATTCTAGAACCAGTGTAGCCAATCGTGTTGTACTAGTCAAGGCCTGCTCAGAATCATTTTTCTTTCGATCTCATGGTATATTAATATGAACCCGTAATTGGCAATTTTACAAATCAGAAATGAAGAAAAGAGAATTTAAAATTCAAGAAGCTTTTATGATAAAGAAATAACCTACCAAGGCAGACTTAAGTACATACAGAAGCCACCACTGCCTTTACATAAAATTCCCATAAACTATCAATGCCGATCGTTTATTTCAAATGTAAATATTTTTTAAGTCATAGACTTTGTCTTATTTTGTCAGATTTTGTATAAAAACGAGTCATTAGTTAAATTAATATTGCGAAGTAAACAAGGTCACCTTTAATAGCATTGGTTGTATTTTAATGTTCTATATTTTAAAGCGTGTCGAATTGAAGTTTAACTATACAAAAGACAATCATCATCATTATTATCGTTAGTGCTGTGGTTAGGAGATGTTATTTATACATCAGATAATTATTTTTTATTTAAATAATATATATGTATTGTATTGACTTTAAAGACTAGCTCCTTATTATTTATAGTTTTATAAATTACTTCACGTTGGTTCCACAAGTCAACAATTTTATAAATTTGCCCTTTAATTAATTTAAACTCCAGATACTCTTACCTTTAACAGGTCGTTGTGAAAGTTCGTTATTGTTAATTTTATTTATAAACTAATTTAACAAAAATAAACTATTCACACAAAAGTTTAATGCAGATTTATTTCATTTATCAGCCCTATCACCCCTACTTAATTATATTTTAATATTACAATTTTCTCACTCACTATTCAAAAAAGTTCCAAAAATATATTCACTTCCACTTCTTTTTCAATATGATTGCAGTTCCAAATCTAATCCAAATTGCCTCTACTTCCAATCCAGTTTACTTCCAGTTTAAATTTAATTTATTTTTTCTACTCCCATACTTTAATTGATTTATTAAACATTTACTACCTGTACTTTAATGATATTCATTAAAATACAGATTTTTCATTAAGATTCAAGTTTATAACCAATAGCAGCAAAGTATTTTATTTGGTAACCATAGTTACGCGAGTTGTTGATGTTTCTTAATTGAGATAACCAATAGCAGCAAACTTATTTTGTTGTCAAAAATAAGGTTAGGTAGCAGCTTTTCAGAAGGTGCCTATTTTTTCATTATTATAACTGGTCGTAGAAAAAATAGTGTTCATTATTCATTAAGACACTCGCCTGCGGCTCGTGTCTTAATTCTCATACTCGTGTCTCAATAGCTATCATTAAATGCTCATTGGTCATTGCATAATATACTAATTGATTTCCAGTCCAATCCAATCTCACTTCCAGTTTCAATTATTATTTTAACTTTATATTATTATAATTGTTCACTGAATCAGGATCTATGATACCCAATTTTTAATTTAGAGGTGTGGAAGTAGTAATTTCAGTACTTCCACACCTCTAAACCAAGAAGATAATCAGTAAGCAACATATCAACACCAATTTTTAATTTCTATGACAACTATTTTTTTAATTTATATGACAATTAATTTTAGGTAATTATAATCTAACAATAATTATAACAATAAATTATTTACATTAACTACTTAAGATTTAATCTAGCTATTTAAAATTTATATTACAATTATTATAATTAAATCTGCATCAATAATTTTTTAGAAAATAACAAATCAAAAGTAACAGCATCTCAAATTAAAACATCCAAAGGCAGATATCACTTTAGTATGTTTACAGATTGTCCGAAAACCAGTCTAGCCATACAAAAATTAATGAGTGCAACAATGCCATGATTTCATTCTATCTTTGTTGTGCTACCCATATTGTTTATGTCTTCCTTGTTGCACTCATTAATTTTTGTATGTTTAGACTGGTTTTCGGACAATCTGTATACGAGTATACAATTTGGATTGCATAACTTATTGTATAATTACAAGTCATTCTGCTACAGCTAAAAACTATGTATCCATTCCCCTTCGCCAAGCGTCTCTGTCGTAAGCATCGTCTTCGTTAAGGTTTCTTCTTTTCATTGTTACCCTTATACCTTCGTTCCATGATTTTCGTGGCCTTCCTGGTTTATTCTTCTCTTCTGGTTTCCATTTGAAGATCTTCTTCGGCCATCTCTCGTCTGGTATCCTCAATAGGTGTCCAAACCATTTTCGGGTTCTATTCTGTCTATAACTGTATCGATAGCTTCCATTCGTCGTCTGTCATCAATACATTCTGTATTGGGAATTCTTTGAAGTCTTGAAATTATTCTAACACTTTGTCGCAAGTAATCTAACTCCACTGCTGTTATTTTTTTTTTTTGTTGCTTCTTTCATGGTTCATACTTCGCAGCCGTAACACAACACTGATTCCACAAATGTTCGACTTATTCGCTTTTTATTTTTGATGGAAATATTCTTATCCCACCATTCACTATTTAAGCATTCAATTATCTTCCTGCTCCGTTGAATTCTGTTTCTAATTTCTCTATTTCCCAGGCCATTCTTATCTATTTCTACCCCCAAGCATTTAAAATGATCAACTTGATGAATCCTCACATCGTCGTTTATAATTATTTCAAATCTGGTATCTGAGTTAACCACTAAGTATTCGGTTTTTGTCATACTCATCTGAAGTCCCCAGTTTTCATAAGATGTATTGTATAGTCTCCTGGTTATGAATTTCCGGTCATAGGAGTCCTGAGCCAGCACCACTTGGTCATCTGCAAAATTAAGGCTCGCCAGTGGACTATCATTTATCGGAATCCCCATTACTGCACAGTGTCGTTTCCAGTTGGCTAGTACCACGTCTAGATATATATTAAAAAAAAAAGAACTGTAGGTACTTGTACAAATAAGATTAGCCCTACAGATAAAATTAGATATTTAGGTATTATCATTGATTGTAACTTAAGGTGGAAACACCATGTTGATGACTTAACGAATAGAGTTACGAAAACTCTATAGAAATTCAAAATATTACGGAATATCTTAAATCTGAATACCATAAAAAATGTTTATTATGCATTAATTCAATCAGTAATAAAGTATGGTATAATTGCATGGGGAGGAGTGGCAAACGTACATTTACGTAACTTGGAAATTCTCCAAACTACTATATTAAAAATTATATTTCACAAAGATTACTACTACCCTACAATTACTCTATTCAACGAAATCAAATTGTTCAGTATACGCAAACTTTACTTGATTTCCTTACTTACATTTGTATTCCGATATCCTAAAATACTAAATCCTGCCTCGCATAATTATGAGACAAGAGGTAAAAGAAACAAACATGTTATCTTACCAAAAACAACGAAATCCTCATCGCAAAAACATGCTACGTATTTATGCTCAAAACTGTATAATTATGTTCCTGAAAATCTAAAAAACTGCCGGTCTAGAAATACACTAAAACATAAGATAAAGTTATGGGTTAAAAGCCTACCATTTGATTTTTATAAAACATTAACTACCTCATTTAGTAACTAAGAGCAGAATGAGTGATACATTAACTAACAAATTAAAATAAATATTAAAATAAGTAAGAATCGACGAGTCGATTATATATACAGTGTGTCCCAGGATAGATGTTACAATAGGTGTGATGGACAAAAAATGTTTGAATTTTATTTTAAGATTGTGGAATTAAGCCCTGCTTGGTTTGAAGAGAATTTTAAGAATATTTTCAGTTTTTGAAAAACAAGTCGGCCTTGACATTGAAGCGAAAACTATTTTCTTTTCAGGCAAAGTACCGTTTTTGTTCATGATACGGCAAAATTTTACTAAGAAAAGTTGTTCATAATAAGAAATTATGGCCCTGTGCAAAATTTCAGGAAGATTAGTCAACGATAGTTTTTTCATGGCCTCCTGGCAGTTATGTGGGATAAATAATTTATTGTAGATCAGTGTTATTATTATGTTTCGTAAGTTAAATTTCTTGTAAATGCTATTTGTTTCGTTTAATGTTCTACAAAGAAAATTTTGAATAAATACAATTTATTTTGTTTAATCTAAAATGTGACGGTTTAATCAAAGTAGGTAGATCTTCCTGAAATTTTGCATAGTGCCATAATTTCTTATTATGAACAACTTTTCTTAGTAAAATTTTGCCGTATCATGAACAAAAACGGTACTTTACCTGAAAAGAAAATAGTTTTCGCTTCAATGTCAAGGCCGACTTGTTTTTCAAAAACTGAAAATATTCTTAAAATTCTCTTCAAACCAAGCAGGGCTTAATTCCACAATCTTAAAATAAAATTCAAAAATTTTTTGTCCATCACACCTATTGTAACATCTATCCTGGGACACGCTGTATATAAAGATTACTTTACCTGTGCCACACACAAGCGATTGCTTATGTGGCAAATGTACATTTCTCATTTCTTTTTAATCTGTATTACAAATAATAATTTAAAAAAAAAAAAAAATAGGGGTGATAAGCTGCACCCCTGTCTGACTCCCTTTGATGTACTTATAGGATTAGAAAGTTATTTCCCTTGTTTAATGTATGAGATGTTATCTTTATAAGATTCTTGTATAAGTCTTATTAAGTGAATGTTGGTCTTCATTAGCCGTAAAGCTTCGCAGTGTTTATCTCTCGGAATCGAATCATATGCCCTGACTATATCTACGAAGACTAGGCGGGTCTCCTCCCCCTTACTAATTCTTTTTTCTAAGACTTACTCTAACGAGAATAGGTTGTCGATACAAGAGCGACCCTTTGTAAAACTGCTCTGATCTTCACTTACTTTATCTCGTATACCATTTCGCAGTTTAATGTAAATAATGCACAATTAAATATCTTTCCACCTTGTTTTATTTTGTTATTAATTAAAAGTTGTACGAGTTGGAAAACAAATATTAAGAAAGTAAAAGGATTGCCAAAAAACCGATTACTAATATTTTCAGTCTGCTAAATCTAATAAAAAAAAACCATGAAGGAAATCTCATTTTACTTTACTTACTTTGTTCTACAATTTGCTCGTCTGTTCTCTTTGATTGATTTCTTACTGTAAAGTCATAATAATAAAAATATTTGTAAGATAGTAAACCGATTAAAAAATTATATAGACTATAAAATGAAGAAGAATATAACGGCCAAATTGTATTGTTTATGATATTATAAATGGTCTCCTTGTTTTAGGAACAACTTCAACAACTGCAGCTCCATCTCGTCCAACAAGACCAAGAACAACAGCTACAACTTCTACAACTACTTCTGCAACTACTTCTGCAACTACATCTACAACCACAACTACGACAGCTACAACTACAACGGTTGCACCTACTACTACAACGGTTGCACCTACTACTACAACTACTACAACGGTAGCTCCTGCAACTACAACTGAAGAAGCTACAACTGCAGCACCAGAAACAACTGCAGCACCGGAAACTACCACGGCACCAGCTGAAACAACCACAGAGGCAGCTGAAACAACGACAGAGGCAGCGGAAACAACCCAAGAGGCAGCGGAAACTACTACAGAAGCTGCTGCTGAAACCACTACTGAAACAGCAAGTGATGGAGGAGATGGCGGCGACGGTGGTGATGGTGGCGATGGTGGTGGCGATGGTGGTGATGGGGGAGATGGTAGCGATAATGGAGATGGTGGAGATGGTGGTGATGGTGGAGATGGAGGAGATGGCGGCGACGGTGGTGATGGTGGCGATGGTGGTGGAGATGGTGGTGATGGGGGAGATGGTAGCGATAATGGAGATGGTGGAGATGGAGGGGACGGCCAATAATTTATCTAATAACCTAATTCCCAAATTCTCAATTTTGAATTACTGAATAAACATTGTTTCGAAGTTTAATGTATGAGATGTTTGTGATGAAAATAGTTCCTAATCTGTAATTAACCTTTTTTATAATACGCAGTAATAGATACGATTAAGTCCGTTTGAAATATAAATATACAAAATAAATAACTTTCGAATGTAGTCATTTAACCTTAAACGTTTTCTTAATAAATATATCTATTTATTGTAGAGAATTATGTGTTTTCGAAAATAAAACCAGCATAATTCCTAATAACGATTTTGGCCACTCCATCCAACCAACCACAGCATCATTTTCAAAAATCAAAAAAGAAAAAAGAGTTGTATGTATGTAACATTCCCATTCGGTATCGGTCAGTCCTAGTTTTGCTCTCAAAACTCAAAACTATAGCACAGTGACTACTGTTAAAAAATGTCTGACGAGAAATTCCGAGCGGCATAAAGTAAAACGAATGCTTTTCCGAAAACACTTAGCACGTTTAAAGTGCATACATAAGCAATTGCAATTTTCTTAGAAATGTACGAAAACTTGTAGTTATAACGTGGCCATTGCACCGAACGGGGCATCTTTTTTAAAGAATAATCAAAACATACCTAATATATCTGTATCTGAAACCTCTTTTACCTTTCGGTGTTGAGGCTGGTGCGTTAGCGTATGTGGCTTTTACGGGTGCAATGCAAAACCTGGCTCGTCTCTGCGAGTTACGTGGTTGGTATGCCGTTTAATACCTACATACTGCACCATGTGTCAAGTGTAAGTATGTGTAGGTGTAGGGCCTTGTTTACTTTACCTCTTAGGCCTGTATTCGGAGGAGAGCGTCGTTAATTTGGTGCCCAACGACAAATGGTCACCAGGACTCGATACCGACCTTCAGAATGCAGGAAAATCGTGCCTCTCGGGAGATTCCAATCAAGGAATAACGTAACGCTAGCCTGACGCTCTACCACTGCGCCACCCTGGAATCTTTACCTAATATATTGTCTGATATAAATATGTCCCTTTTCCACAATGCTCTGCTGAGCCGCTAGCGGTACATAAACGAACACAAACCATAGGATAAAAAACAAACGTTGGGTTATCAAATCCCATTTCTTAATGTCATCCTACAAAGAATACCAAGTATTATAGATAGGTACGTCAAACTTCAGTATTAAACCTACATTTGGCTAGCAATGACTCACCCAAAATACAAGTTAAGAGATACGCCAAAGGTAATCAAGAACCAACAAGAACGACTACTCTAGATGACGTATGAAGCTTCTTGCGGCAGTGTCAAGCGGCAAGCCGTGCTCCTATATGATCGCTGTAACTATAATTCCATGAGTTGTAACTTGATTCCTAAATATTCGCGATAGAGAGAAAACTAGGTATTCAATTCAGCACGGTAAAGTGAATATTATTATTCTAGGAATACGTGTACACGGAGCTTATTTCTTATAAGCATAACAGAAGCCAGCCAATACGTGAATCTTCCCTTTTTACTGAATACACGCAATACCCGAACTCAATGTTGGCATACTGACACCGACATCGCCAGACCCATCGATAAATTCATTTGGCGCTGCGAATTAGCAGCACTCAGGCCCTAGGTCCATTGTACATCCACCGCGATTTAAGGAATGTCTTCATGCAGACCAGCACCTAGCCGAAACACCAGGGTAATGTCCATAAGGGTCTTCCGACTCTAGAAGACTAGCTCTGAATAGGCGATGCCTCAAAAGAAGGGCATCTAGGACATCACAAAAGAAGATGAAAAAAGGTTACTTCTACCTTGTTGCAGAATCTGCAACTCGGATCCACGAAAGGGCCAATTACATGCAGATGTCCTTTGAAGAACTGTTGGGACCTAGGTCTTCCAGATCTGCGGATGAGTTTCTTCGCTTGTGCACACCTGGGCGCAAAACCCAGTATGAGATGAACCAAAGGAGAGTTGAGTCTCTGATGATTGTTTACTGAACGCTTGCTTTAGGTAGGCCAAGGGCCAGTTCAGGTTGGATGAGCCCAGTTGGCTGAGCCGAGCTTCTCTAGGGCCCGCCGATATTCTGTAATCAGTTTTAGTTTGTTTTTTACAGAGCTCAAGGCTTAGAGCGCTGTTTATCAATCGGATCACAATTATATAGATATACCTGTTACGGTAGCTTCTGGCGAGGTTTTCCTGGACACAAGCCTTAATCTGGAAAACGGTAGGAGACTTGTCTAGGACGATAAATACTCTCATTCTAGGTTTGTCACTATAAATATCAGCATCACAGCCTGCATCTGTCTTCGATCCATCTACGAACCACAGTAGACCAGGGGATCTAACGCAGTCTCTAAGCAGTAATGAGAATTTCTCCCTAGCAGGGATGATTACCTCGTAGTTTCTGTTAAAGAAGTAGCAGGTAGCTGCTATGTCGTTGCAAGCACTAAGCAGCGGGTCAGATTCTATTGAACTAGACAGAATCTAAATGTGCCCGTTTAGCCTCTCATCACCCTCCCAAAGGCCGCTGGTAAACAGCCATGTAAGCCGACTTTCGTGCCTGCGTCTCAATCACAATGTGAAAGGGCGCTCGGTTAAGAAGGGCGGAAAACCTATATCTCTTAGACACGGCCATCATTTTCATACTCGTCATCTTTAATGCATATCTCCGTTCCGGCAATTTCCTCTCTGCCCGGAAAAATGCCAAATCATCGTCATTCCAAAACATCACAAAAACCCTGCCAGCTTTGGTCCTATTGCATCTCCTAAAAGTCATTGGTCCAATTCCCAGTTCCAATTCTACCCCAGGCGAATGTAGAATGGCTCCCTTTTTAAACTTCACGCCGACGCCGACGCCGCCGCCCCATTGCATGATTGCTATCTTCTCAACATCGAATGGACTTTCGGCTCCATTTATCACGAATATCTTCTAGAGAAGCTCCAGTTGTAGGACTTCCCATTTCCTTCGTTTGAATCATTCGTAACTTCCTAGTGAAAGGTATGCTACCACCGAATCTCTAACTATCTCTCCCAGTGGTCGAAGTGGGGGGGATGCGGGGGGATGGCATCCCCCTAGTTTGTCAAAACAATTAAGCCGTCCCCCTACATTGAAAAGAAAATTAAACCATCCCTCTACTTTGAAAAAAAAAAGTAAGACATCCCAGTGCTAAGCTATGGGGTTTCATCCTTCAAATATGATTTTTAAAATTAACTATTTAGTAGGTAGCCGGTATGTAAGTAACTAGTGTTCAATTCTTCAAAAAATATGATTCATTGTTTGGGTTTGGGCACAGCGCGGCTCCCGTGGAGTTTATTTATTTATTTTAAAATACCCACAGACAAAACAGCTATCCATTACTGATAACTGTTATCAATCTGCGTGTATTAAAAACTAAAAAAATTGGAGTATGTTGAATCAAATATTAAGTTCTTAAGTGAGGTTTTAATTAAGCAAATTAAAAAACTCAGGTTTGTTTTTTGTCTTAGTAGTATCGCCATTTTATTTTCCTAAAGTGATAAACTATCTCACACACGTAAATAGGGGGGGGTCACTAAATATTGGAAAATCTAGCATCCCCCTTGTAATGTTTTCCCACTTCGACCACTGATCTCTCCAGACCATTCACATTCAAGGCAGTAGTTTGGTCTCCAAGAAACCCAGACTGATTCATTTAGAGATTTACTTGTTAGAAAATTTGAAGACATTTGTATATCAGGAGAATAACAATACTCAGGAACAACTTGTCCAATGAGTAAATGATGCAATCAGAAGAATTCTATACAATAACATGCTCCGAAATTTAAAAGAAAGCATAATTCACAAGTCCAAAAACATTTGATCATTTGATTCTTCCAAAACTACACAACTTTGTAGCCGGGTTTTGATCTGGAAACGCGTGATATAACTATTACTCTTTATTTGGGATTCGGCCTCTATATTGACTAAGATCTATAAACCTGTCATTATCTTGGCGATTACAAGTTTGACATTGGCACGGGGCTTACGGTTTTACTCCGTATCTGAAAGAGAACAAAGTTTCAAATTTTTTCACATTAAAAATCTCACCTGACCTCGGCCGGGATCGAACCCAAAACATCTAGTTTACAAGCAACCTCATTACACCATCGAGGCCAACAAACAGCTGCTGTAAGTTTTATTTTTTAATAAATCTACCAAAATTATTAGAAAATGAGTGCACGTTTGATGGAGAAGGCATGTCATAAATCACCTTTACATGCTTTATATAAAGGAGTCCACGAGTTACGCTAGAAATGTAACTAGCTTGTTAATAAGGATAAGACCTTTTGAAACAATGTTGCTATGAAACTAATGTCGAGGACTAATTAAATATAACAAAATAGTATAGAACAACCCCATAAAAAAAAAAAACGGATAGATGGATTAGCAAGGACAGTGCCTCTCCCTTTCACACAAAAATACAATGTGATTTTTTAAAAACTCAATTGCAGCAGGCCGTATTCTGACTTAATACAGACAGTTCTAAGGTTATTAAGACAGATTGAGTTTTTAAAAAAACCACATTGTATTATAGTCCAGATAGTTTTAATTTCCAGTTATAGAGTAAGCCGTCAGTACGACAGAGTGAGAACGCACGTAATACTGCATTAAAGAAAGTTAAGCAAAGACTTGCTTGGTCAGTACTTGGATGTATGACCTCTCTGCGGCTCGATGTGTTCGCCCCCCTCGACACTGTAAAGTAGTGATGGGCGGGTAGTAACTATTCGTTACTTTAGTATTCGTTACTCGTCAGGATCCGAAGTACCGAATAGCCACAAATAAATGTATTCGGTACTTCTAGTGATTGGTTACTATTATCGTTCTAGGTAGTTTTACTCGGCCTTCCACGAGTTCTAATAATTGCTTTCAAAATAATTAGGTATCGATTACTTCATTCTCAGTCATAACAAATACTAGACTGCATGACAGTTATTGCGTAATTTATGAAGTATAGGGTAAACTGTCCCACAGTGAACCACTTTTGGGTATTTTTAATGCCAAAGCTACAGTTTTTATTTAAGAGAATCAAAATTTTTTTTCAGAGTACTTGAGGGTGTTGGCAACAAAAGCACACTAACAGTTTTGGTTCAAATCAACAAAGTTATTTTTAATTAATTTTTAAAAAAAACATGTCATGTGGTTCACTGTGGACCATATCGTGGAAACAGTGAATCAGGTGATAAGTTTACAGTGAACCAGTAAAAAAAAAACAAGATAAATACACACCTTTGGTATAAAAAAATAATATATTCTCAAAAAAGCGAACACAGCACAGAAACTAAAATATAACTCCATTCGGGACAAAATAAAAACTTATTGCTTAAAAACTAAAAAATAAATCGCAACACATCGCATCACACCTTTGGTATAAAAAAATAATATATTCTCAAAAAAGCGAAAACAACACAGAAACTAAAATATAACTCCATTCGGGACAAAATAAAAACTTATTCCTTGAAAACTAAAAATAAATCGCGATAACTAGATATTAACGAATATCAAGAAAACTCATTAATATTAAATGTAAAATATGAATTTTGTCTGGAAGTGCTTCCGTTTACATGGGGCTTTGGCAATATTGCTCTAATGTCTTTTTGGTTAACATCGGAAACATCTTCTACTTGCGGAAAATAAAAAACCTTTTTACCTAACTTTTTACGCAAGAAAGTGACATAACATATGTTACCTTTTGCTTCTATTACCTTTGCCACATAATAAACACTATTTTTCTTTGAAGCAAACTCGACCAAAATATAATCGTCGTTTTGGGGCTGTCTTTCCAATTGCAATTTGAGGGTGTCAAGAACTTCATCATCTGATGCATCACTATCCAATGACGGCTCTGATTCAGAAGAAGAACTTTCTAACACAACTCTCTTTGTGTTAGCTGGAACTTTTCTAATTTTAGATCCTTTCTCCATAGCTAATTGGTCTTTTTCGGGAGTATCAGTAGCAATTCGGCTTCGTCCTCTTTTGCGATTTTTTCTATTACCTTTTCTAGCAGCTGCGCGCAAAGGTTGTCTAAAATCTTTTGGAGATACCAATGCTTGGATTTTGGCTTGAGGTAATAAGGTCGATGTTGATGGAACAGCCGCATCATTTAGTATTGCAACTTCTTTAGTTAATAAGTCTCGATTCGAAGGACCTGCTTCATTATTCAAAAGGTCGATTTCTGTAGTTAAATTCTGATTTGAAGAACTTGCTTCAGTATGACTTGAGTTATTTTTCGGGTTATCATCAGCCTTATCTTCTATGATATACAGTGTTCGTTCACCTGGATCTGGTCTGTCCGTAACGGAGCTGGGAAGAAAATCTATATCCGAAAAAACATTTCGGTCAAAGGAAAATATTCCCGTCTTTCGAAATGCATTTGAAATAGTTGTTGGTGTCATGGCTTTTTGTTAAGCCTCCCCTATAAAGGATCCTAATTCGTAAATGGTAACAGACCTCCTGGATTTCTAAGCATCCAGGAATCCATAGCTGCATTATAGTATTCCTTGAAAGATTTCATTACTCCAACATCTAATGGCTGAGTCTTGTGAGTCGTATGCGGCGGAAGTGTTAAAACGGTAACTCCGTTTTCTTTTGCGATGTCCAAGGCCGGAATTGTTAGATGTGATTCATGGTTGTCAAGAATTAATAATGATGGATTTTCCTTCGAAGATAAACTGTGCGTAATGAAGTGTTTTATAACTTCAACAAAAAGGTCTGAGTTCATCCAGCCACTGGAAGTAGCTAATCCCAAGGTGCCAGTTGGAGCTCCATTTATCATATGATTTTTAAAATGAACTCGGGGAAAAACCAGAACTGGTGGTAGACTTTGACCACTAGCACTTATAATACAACAGGTAGTAACTAGGGTGCCTTTTTCTCCACTAGTTACCTTTGATAAGCACCTAATACCTTTGGGGGCAAGAACTTTTTGTGGCTTCTGCACTGTTGTTGTTGAAGTCTCGTCCAAATTAAAAATCCTTGTACCATCAGCAAAACGTGACTGCCTCTGCAAAATATGATGCAGATTATCAAAAAATGTTGCAATATTTGATCGATTAAAAGCTGTCGCTCTAGCCAAACTACAACGTTCCGGGCACCGTAGCGTTAGATCTGGATGCCTATTTCGAAATGATCGTAACCATTCCATACCAGCTAAACCATTTTGGGTCCATGAATTTGGAATGCGAATTTGATTATGTTGTGCCATTTGGTAAGCTATAAGGCGACACTCTTTATTTGTTATGCCGTAAAAAGCAAAAGCACATTCAAATAAATAGTCTAACAAAGATTTTTCTTGTTCCAGGGTAAAAACTCTGTTAATTTCATAGTTAGGAGTTAGTTTGGCTTCCTCTCCCAATCGCTGTTGCTTTAAAAAATATCGTCGTAATGTTGGGTAGGGAATTGACCTCCTTTGAGCCGCTTTTCTTATGCTTGAACCCTGATTTATCAGAGAAAGGGCATCTCTAATCTGGGCTTCCGTATGTTTGCCGATTTTTCGGTCTTTTTTTTGCCTAGCCATGCCGAAACAACACAAACTGTAAAAAGCAAATACATATATAGTACACACTGAACCATAAAGTACACAGTGAATCATGGATCACTGTGTACTGGTTCACTGTGTATTTTAGTAATAACATAAAATAGTAAAAAATAACAAATTTAGCATCAGACAAATCAATCCGGTTTTTACGTTTTTTAATGCTAAAATAGGCATGTTTAAACATACAATACCTACCTAATATTGCAAAATAAAAACGTAGAGTGAAAAAAATTTGACATGAAACTAGTAATAGATTTTAATTTGCCTACCTTAAATCACAATCTCGTTCACCACGCGTTTGAGGATCAACTAACGGCCGGAGACGGTTTATAATACTGATATGTCGTCATAAACGATCATGCTACGTGGATAGGCGCGTCGCACTAAACAATGGTGGCTGTAAATTTCAAAATGGTTCACTGTGTACCGTGGTTCACTGTGGGACAGTTTACCCTACACCTATTTACTCACTGCGTAACTAAATTTGATGGTAATTTGAAGCTATCGAAGCTGAAACCCAAACAATGTTTAGATTTGAATATATCCTTCTTTACCCACTTTTTTAGATATTTTAAATCGACTGTAAATAAAATTGTAAATATTTTTAGTTATCTAAGCAATCGTTCATTGTACATATTTTAATTTGTTTTTTTTTAAATATATTTTTATAATATATTTTTCTTTAAATGTTCTTGAACACCGAATATTGTAATGATATACAAATTGAAACAAACAATTTCATGTAAATGAAAGAAAACCATCTTTTTGTTATTTAAAAGGCTCAGTAGTTATTTTTTATTTCTTGCAGTAAAAAATATATCTACTAATTGAAGAGTACACGGAAAGAAAGGGGAAAGTCACAAAATTTCAAAAATTACGATTTTGACGCCATCTGCCGCTTAATAGGGAATACTTTCATGTCAGAAATGTCAATTACGTAAAAGACGAGAGGCTAAAACCTTCACACGGCTGCGAGGTATACGCAAGCGCACCCCGCTAAAATTTGTTAATGTTCAACTGGGCTGGTTTACGTCTCTGGCATTTTTAAATTCAGTATAGTTTAATAACGAGATATCTGCTTATTCTCTACGTTGTGCCGTTAGTATAACCATGCATAACGTTTTCTGTGAAATTCATTATGCAGGCAGAGCAATTTAAATACACATTTACGTAAGAAACATGCATAAAAACACAACTAAAAAAAAGGAAGTCAGGAAGAGTTTTCTAAAAAGTCCTCAAAAATAGATAGTGATTTAATTAAATTCTCATCGTGACCACTTACTGGCTCTGAATATGCAACCCATATTACATTACAGGTATAGAAGTACAGGGAGAACAATAATAGCTGACCGTGCCGCCTCCTTAAAAAATGACCATAGTAACAATGTGCCGCTTCATATGTATGTAAGCATGGACTGCACCTACATTCGCGTCTATTTTTACATTTTGTTTGTCGTTTTAGGTTTTAGGTTAAGCCCGTTGTGTAGCGCTAAATGATAAATTATCCCATAACAATAAACAATAATTGCAATCATTAAGCTTAGATGCTTTGATACGAGAAAAGGCGAAAAATTAAACTTGCAAGGTAAACGTCAAAATGCGAAACACGTGCGAAGCTAATATCACACTGAACCACAGGACGCGTATAATCAAAGTGGAAGTAAAGATTGGCAATACCTGCTATGGAAAGTAGCTTTTTTCGGTCAGCCTTTTCTGTTCTCCCTGTATGTATGTATGTATGCAAATGTTCATTAAATTTATATTTTATTTTTAAATACAGCTAATGTTCTCTTTTTTTGTTTAAATTTCTTTAATAAATTTGTTTTATACAAGGTGTTTTCAAAGTTGATGCATTTATTTTAACAGATCGTAGAACTCTTAAAAATAAATCATTTCACCAAAAATAGCCTATATAAATTTGCAAAAAAAAACGCTTAGTTTATCGCAATGGAGAAGTGAATAACGTGGAAGAATTAAGAGTACGAATAGAAAACTCTTGTAAAGTTGTTCACGGACACCGACAATTAATTTTCGCGGCGTGTACAGAGTCATGGATACGTCGGACAAGATTGTGCGCGCATCAAACAAATGGTAACAACTTTGAACAATTTTTATAATTTTTTCTTCATATCTCCGTCATTTTGCAAATTTTATGTAGGCTATTTTTGGTGAAATGATTTGTTTTTAAGAGTTTTACAACCAATAAATGCCTCAACTTTGAAAACACGCTGTATTTAAACAGTTACAATTTTGATTATGTATTAGTGTAGACTGTAGACGACCATTAGCGAATTTTACTGATGTTATGAATCATGAATTGTAATTTCAATGTTCAGAGTTAAATACAAATTTCAATATTGGCGCTGGCGCTATAAGAAACCTACTGCGTTTGCGCATATCTTGCAGCCGTGTGAAGGTTTTAGCCTCTCGTCATAAAAGTGGTTAGGTCGATGATCTAGAGCCCGTTAAAGATTGATATACTTTGTAAGAAAGGGGAATGTCCAACGCAAACAGGGACAGAACGGGGAATGTCCATAGTATTTAGGTGCGCAATTGAATTATACGTTTTTTGCTACAATATTTAAAATGAATTTTTCTCAAATACTTGTTTTTGTGACCCTCCCCCTTTTTTCCGTGTACTCTTCAATTGTACCTATTTATTATGAAATAATTCTGTAAAACGTTTCTTAATAAAATAACAGGATTTGAATAGCTACGAGTAGACGAGTACGAATATTTGCGATGCTCCGCTTAAGTTCTCGTACGTACATCGATGATTCGAATAGCTACGAATACGAATCTTGCGATGCTCCGATTTAGTTCTCGTCTTCTCGTACGTATATCGTTAGTGGAATACCGAATACTTTGAACGAATACTGGATCCGAAAGTAAAGATTCGGTACTCAGTAACGAATACTTTGAACGAATACTGGATCCGAAAGTAACGAATGAGTACGGGTAATCAAAGTACCTAAACTTCCCATCACTACTGTAAAGGTATAAGAGGGTAAAAGGAAAAGAAGAAGAAGTTATAGAGCTGTGAAATTGTAACGTGGAAGAATCCGAAAGCATTTCTTCTTTCAGATACGAAATAAAATAGTAGCTTCCATCCCTAATAAAGGTGAAAACCCTCTGAATCCTCCAGAATTCTAAGGTTGGCTAGGAACAGTTGATTAGCACTGAGGTACTTGGCACCCGCAAACCTAGATTTCCCAATAAATCAACAAATTGAAACATTAGTTACCTACAATTTTCTAATTTTCAATGTCAAAAAAATAGCCCATCCAGGACTTTTGCTTAGGATTTTAATATAAAGACAAATATAACACCTTTAAAAATATTCTATTTTTTAACCAATACAATCCTTTCGGAAAATATTACTAATTTGCTAATTTAACTGGGTCTGTAACATGAACTCCGGTAAAAGGTAAAGATAACGGCACTTACACTCCGTGAGGAAGTATAACCTGCAACGTGGGGGGTTAAGGTCTCGTAAGTCGCTTTCATACCTCGGTTGTCTCGAACATGAACTCCGGTAAAACATGAAATTAACGAAATCCTGATTTAATGCAGCTTATTTAAGAGATACATATACAGGATGTCTCTAAATTAAACCAGAAAATTTCTACATGGCATTTTTTGTTCAAAATTTAAACATTTTGATCTTTTTACCTATATTAAAAATTCACCTTTGTGAAGAAACGATATCAAAAACTGCCCTAAAATGTATTGCCTCCAAAAGTATTTCAGACACTTTAGTAATTTATCAAAATATATTTTGGCAAAAGAATAAAAATATTGCTCAACTGAAAGGGTGTTTCTCAGCTTCTGGGTGTGGTGGGTAAAATTAACGCCTTGGAAAATTTTTAAGTGTAAGAATAATTTAAATCCATTTATATAAAATTCAATGAGAAAAATCTTGCAATTTTTTGTTATATCCAACAGTATTCGAGTTAAATAAGCAAAACTAAAAAAATTAATCAGGTTGTCGGGTTTTCATTTACTGTTAATGAGTGGCGGCTCGTGATAATTTAGTTTGGGGGGCTCTAGTTGCTGAGAGAATATAAACAAATAATAATATATAATAAACTCTCACACTTTATATGATGTGCACTAATTTCATGTTTTTTTATTTCCTGATTTAAATGCTTTAGACCTTTAAAGCCTGTTACCGACCATGTTTTGTCCATTCCATCGAAATAAAATAAGACACACGAAAAACAAAACAAAGCATTTACCTCATCACATCCCGAAATCCACTGACATTTTTTTTAAACTTCTTTTGAGAAATGCCGCGTGAAAGTACGTGTACCTACTCGGTCTGGTTGGTTCAGGTCCAATTCTGGCATTGGTCGCCCGAGTTTCTTAATTTTTACTTTTTCATCTAATATGGAAGAGTTTTAAAATTCACTTTCAGAATACACTTTATATTATTTTCGGTCATTTTGTACCCAAAACACAGGACACCGAAACAACGAATTCGAATACAGGTCTCAAGCTGAGCAAACAACACACCGTAACGTATTAAAACCCGAACTGACCTCTACAATAGTGAGCCTTCGGTTTACTTAGGAAAGTAATAGATATCCGCAACCGGCAATTTCCGTTCTCAGTTCGTTCTTACCAGCGCCGGTTTAAGGCGCTACCGAGCCCTAGACGGCAATGGAGAGTCTGGCGGGTGCAACCTCTTGTAAATGGAGAGGGAGTCTGGGGGCTCCAGGGTTGTTGGATCAAAAATAAAACGAATGTGCTAGAAGTTGTGCAAAAAATACAAGGGTGGAGTGATAAGTCTGGTAAAAATGAAACAAGGAATAATTTTTTAGCCAAAAACATTTTTCAACGTAGTCACCTTTTAGGTCGATACACTTTAGTCCAACGGTTTTCCAATTTTAACTTATAGTGTAGTGTAGTGTAGTGTAGTGTAGTGTAGTGTAGTGTAGTGTAACTTATTAACTTACTACTGCGCGGAGCTGCCGCGGTGTCGCGAAAAATTTTATTCAATAAATTTAGGGCCCCAGTGAGCTCCCGAGCTCTAGGCGCCCGCCTAGTCCGCCTAATGGTTAAATCGGCACTGGTTCTTACATATGTTTCTTATGCAGACGAAGGCTCGTTTCATCTGAGCCCTTATGATTTAAAATATAGGTTGGTGGGGAGTAAGCGCGTCATTGTAGGGGGTAATAATATGTGTTATACATTAGTAATGTTTTATATAGATATGCAAAATTAGTATTGTAATAATTAACAATCAATTGTATGTTATAATTAAATAAGCAAATTACTTTTACTCTTTCGTAAGAATATATGGTTTTGGGAGGCTCGAGCCCTTGAGCCTTGAGCCCCTCTGGAGCAGCCGTCACTGCTATTGGTAAACAAAAGAGTCCGTTTTATTTTAAACAAAACATACACGCAAACTTTTAATTTTACAATTGAAGTAAATTAGGTAATATCGGAACCACGGGAGATGAACCCTGCCTCATCAATGCTATCCGTATGAATTAAGATTTTACTTGTTGGTCAAATTAGCATCAGTTGTATTCTCAAGCAATTATGATTGGCGCTTTAACCGGAAAACAAACAGCTGTCAAGTACTTTCAATACGAATTTAACCTTAAAATTATTTTCCTTTTGATTAAGAAATTTAAAAATTCGTTTTCTATTGTACTGTTTTACTTATTTGCGTTTATTTACTTTTATAATGACCAAGGTTAGATGCAACTTACATTATTTACCAATTAAAAATTTCAAATTATATAATAATCTAACCAATAAATGTACAACTGTGTTTCTTCTGCAACGCAATAAACCAAATTAAATGTCCATTTATCTAAACTTCACTACACAAATACGTACCACATAAACGAATTCCAATGAACATAGGCATTTAGATAACTAATAAAATAAAATAATATTGAAACCACGAAAGATGAACCCTGCCTCATCAATGCTATCCGTATGATATAAGATTTTACTTGCTAGTCAAATTAGCATCAGTTGTATTCTCAAGGAATTATGATTGGCGCTTTAACCGGAAAACAAACAGCTGTCAAGTACTTTCAATACGAATTTTAACCTTAAATTATCAATAATCTAACCAATAAATGTACAACTGTATTTCTTCTGCAACGCAATAAACCAAATAAAATGTTCATTTATCTAAACCTCACAACACAAATAGGTACTACAAAAACGAATTCCAATTAACATTGGAATTTAGATACCTAATAAAATAAAATAATGTAAATGTATTAATAATTTGACAGTTTGACGTTTTAGTGACAACACACGCATTTGACTTAAACTACTCTAGTCAAATAAGTACTTTAATCATAACACAGGCTTATTGTAATGCTATCCTTGTCGTGTGCATGTGGTTTGTGAACAAATGTACACGCGTGTTTGTCGTTACTAAATTCAGCGTGTGATGAGGCAGGGGTCATCTCTCGTGATTCGGATATTAATGTAAATGTATTAATCTATTAATAATTTGACAGTTTGGCGTTTTAGTAATGACACGCGCATTTGACTTAAACTACTCTAGTCAAATAAGCACTTTAATCATAGGCTTATTGTAATGCTATCCTTGTCGTGTGCATGCGGTTTGTGAACAAATAATGTACACGCGTGTTTGTCGTTACTAAATTCAGCGTGTGATGAGGCAGGGGTCATCTCTTGTGATTCGGATATTAGATCAAAATGCCCTAATTTTGTAAAAAACAAACAAAAAAATCTAGATTGGAACGTACTACTACTACTGCCATAAGTGTAATTTGCGGAACGTATCACAATTTGACATTCGCCAATGTTTTGCCATTCGATTTGGGAGTGACGTTTTTAAAATTCATGGAGAAGCGGCTATATTATTGATTATAAATTAATTTATGAATATATTTTTTGTAGCTTAACACCGAAATAACATTTCTAAATGGAGGAAGCTGTAGGTAACTTAGAAAAACAGGTAGGTAATTCATCATTTGAACGGTAACTAATAGATTGTAATAACCGTTTTATATTCAGATGCAAAAGGCTGATAAAAAACTAGATAATTTAGCAGTAAAAGTAATAAATGTCGAAAAGGAAGTATTGACAGACGATGGAGCTGAAGTAGAAGTAAACAATTTATTAAGGTCTGTAACGGATGTAAAAAATGACTACCAAAATCTACGAAAAGACATACTGGAAGTTCAAGATCTTCAAAAACAGTTAAGTAGCTCCTTGCAAACACAGCTTCAGCTTTTGCATATCAAATGCAACTTCTTGAGAGAAAAATTATCACTGAATGTGCCTCAAAATTCTCCGGGTGTGCCCAAAATCATTTTAACCGATGCATCACCTGGAAAAACATTTCAAGAGAGCAAATAATTAGTTACCTATTGCTTAATTTTATATTCATTGATTTTTGTTAATGCTACTTAGCTTTAGAAATGGCAACAAAACCCCTCTTATAACGAGGTTACATTGCCATTTTTAGTGCAGCTGTGGCATTGATTCCAAAGCAGTTGTTTTACCTAATTGTAGATTTTAATTATTTTATTGTAAATAGCTATAAGATAATTTATTGTTTGTTAGAAGATTGATTCCGATTTGGTATACGAACCCCTTTTTTAATGTAATATTATACACTTCAACCACAGTATAATAATGGTAAGGATACTTCGTCCTATACGTGGGGGGATATCGTACAAATCACGTCTGTCATTTTTTGGAATCCTACTGTTACTCAAGAATGTTATGGAAACATTTCTAAGCGATATCTATCGTAATGTGGTATAATGGTGTAATGCGGTGCTACAATTATCCAATTAAGTTAAAATTAATTGGTGGAAAGAATTCCGAACTGATTTATTTAATTATTTTTATATAAACATTTAGCTATATACCATATACGGAAGTTTAAAGGTGACGCTTTAACAGTTTATTTCACTAACAACTCGAAGAAATAAATAAGTCTGTAAGTTCATGAAGTATCTTTACTGTTTTATCTTATGCTGTGGTTTAACTTTACAGTTACAACTGTTTTTGTTACAAAAGTCTATTTATCTGCTTGTATACCAAATATTGCTCTACCAAAATTTTATTTTTGTAATTGACACCCCGAGTTCTTGCTTGTTCGTATTTAAATGGTAATGCAACATTTATATTCTAAATTTTGACACATAAATTAGCCTGTGATGTGTTATTTACAACAATTCCTGGATGTTTTTTGCATGTTATCTGTTATTACACTAAAAAAACAAACGATTTCTGAATGTAATCATTTTTCAGATATTGTCGATATCTACACACATTATTACAGCATGTCAAATCAGATTTGACTGGAAGTTAATTTTATTAACTTATATTTAACTCTTTTCTGGTATATAGATGTTGCTATGAATTTTTATAAATTACTCAGCTGTTCTCTATCATGAATGATTAAAAAGGACGATGAACTGGTCGAATATGTATTATCTAAAATACTTGCAGTAAAGTAGGTTTCTGTTTTATTTTCGGTATGGTTCTTTTAACTTAATTTATATTAACAGCTCTTATTTCAGACAGACATGTTAAAAATAAGTAGTTTTGCTTTTAAAGTTGCCTAGACTAATAGCAATTACACATCTCTTTCCAACTGAGGCAATACTAGATTTGATGTTTATATTCGACATATACTTAAAGATCTTTTTAATCCACTTGCGCTTGATTAAATGCTGGAATATTGATCAACTCAGCACATACAAATTTGATTGCAAATAATGATAGCTAGTCGGTTAAACTGCTTGTCTGTTCAAAATGGCACTTTTGTTGCCGCAGTTGTTCGAATCCACACAAAAAAACATCATCCCAATAATACTTCAATTAACAGCCAGATGCAAATAATTCAACCAATTCTTATTGATCTTTTTCCTATTTTAGTAAGAAGTTTTCCGTTTGTGAATATTATTTAGACACAAACTTGATGAACTGAAATAAAGAGCTGTTAATTTATTTATGCTTATTAAATTTACATTTTATATATTTTCTACTGATTTTTACATATATTTTTTGTATACTATTTTTATTATTTTAATTCGTTAATGTATTTATATTTTAATCTTATAAAAAAACATTAATTTATTTTAACTGTTCAATGTCCAAATTAGCTTGTATAATAAATGTAGCGCTATAGTGAGAAGAAACTTTGTGATTTTGTATTTAAAAAGTAGCTTGTTTAATACTTTTTAAGTAGTCCATTTGGCAAACTTTTTTAAAATGAAAAAGGTTTTAATTGCATAACTATAATTAATTCATCACCCCTTTTTTGTTTTACTTTCATGTTGACCCATACAACTTGACGGTTATTGATATTTTAACATAAAAAGTAGTTGCATTGATGGTATGTAAAATAGTGAACCAATTCGATTGTGATTTTTACAATCGCCATATTCTTTTATCTTTGTCAACACTCAATAGAAGGATAAATAACCCTTGGTCTGTCATGTAGGCAGCTGGTTTAATTCCTGAAACCAAATAAGTCCCTGATTTACAGAAAGTCCTCCGTGTTTTGGAGGACACGTTAGCCCCTAAACATTGTAATACTGTGGGTTAGTCTTATTCTCCTTATTCGGTAGGTCTGCCCAACATTAATGCAAAGAGGGCTCATAGAACTCGTAGTTATAAGCTTATAACGGGCCATGAACCTAGGATTCGACCTTAAAAGGAAGAAAATAAAATACTCGGTGCTTTAAGCAGAGTTTTCTCTATAGAGGGTGGGCATGTGACATCACTAAGCCGTCAGCTGATCGCTTGTAGGGTAAACAACGGGCATATTGGTAGTATGCTAATAGGCAACAGAATTATTTTTTTTAAATTAATGTTTTTTAATGTTTATGCCGTATTAAAAAGACCCAAGACAAAAAAAAATTTTTTTAATAATTAACAAAGCGTAAAAGAGAGTCGAAATTTCAAATGAAAATTTTTCCCGCCAAAACGAGCACGTATACGCGCCATATTGCTGTGACGTATGTAGCCGAACGCGTCAGCTGCATAGATAACCAATAATAGCCAGCTGTCAGCAGAACATACGCGAACGTTGTAGCGCGACGTGTTTAACGTGTTTATTTACCTCGTTCGCCTGTGAAAATTAACAAGTACTACTACTTCTACACCAGGCAAAATATTTCTATCTATACCTAATGAATAGGTACATGATACTAACCTTAAATTTTTTCCAGTCACTTTGACACTGCAGAGTCTATTTTATGCACATTACCAGGCAACGCCGATCCGTGCGGCGCGGTACGTCACATGCCGTTTTCGATTTTGCGGCGGTAATTCAAAATTGCTGTGATTATTTTTTAAACAGTCCTGTCAGCCAATCATAATGAGAAAAAAATTCAAATCGCCCAATAGCATCATAATTACACTGATAATTAGCTAGTAGCTGATTACAGCGATAATTTTTTCACGTTGTTTCATTGGATCACAGAGAAATACCTGCTCTGTGATTGGATCTTTGTTTAAATAAATGCATAAAAAGTTAGCTTTGACTTTGACATTCAGCACTGTCATTGTGTAATAGTTTAAAAAATAATCACGCCGAATTACATTCGTGGTAATAATTTTTTTTTGATAATTTTAACTAGATTAGCACTCATCTTTATTGCTATTAGGAAATTCCATAGCAATAAAGATTCGTGAATCTAGTTAAAATTATCAAAACTTATGTAATTAGGTACTGTTGATAATTTTCTATTTTTTTTTGCGCATAAAATTTTTTTTATTATTTTAAATATTATGTAGCTTATAAGTGACCCCTCAACTACATGTAAAAACGATTTCACTTAATTTATAGAATTCAGTTCTTTACACAACACAAAAGGCGTCAAAATTCTTCCATCCACTTCTGTCCCTTGCCAACCGGTGTGAAACAGGGAGATGCCCTATCCACAACACTTTTCAATACGGCACTTGAATCAATCATAAGAAACCTAAACACTACTGGACCTATAAACACAGAAGGTATACAACTAAGCACATACGCGGACGACATAGCCATTATAAGTTATGACTTGTCCAAACTGAAAAATACCTTCATATATTTAGCTGAAGAGAGTGAAAAACTAGGTTTAAGAATAAATGAAAACAAAACAAAAATAATACAGATAGGTAAAAACATAAGAACAGAAAAAACTAGGAAAATATACATTAGGAAAAGTGGAAAAAGTAAAATAGATACCACAGGAAATAATAAAGGAGAGATTAAAAGACGGATTCAACTTGGAAACAGAGCCTACTTCGCGAATATAAATCTAATGAAGTCTAGTTTACTGAGTAAAACATCAAATATGAGAGTATACCATACAATTATAAAACCAGTCACAACCTATGCATCAGAGACGTGAACTATGACCCAAGAAAGCGAAGAAATGCTGAGACGATGGGAAAAGGTCATAATACGAAGAATAGATCAACCAGTGAAAGAAGAAGAAGGTTATAGGCCCCTCATGAATATGGAAATGGATAAAATCCGCATTAAATCCAAAATAATTCAATGGTTGGGCATACAATAAGGATGGATGAAGCAAGAAGTGTAAGAACTGTAACAAATTGGAAACCAGACCTGCAAAGAAGAAGAGGGCGACCCAATAAAAAATGGTTTGAAGACGTCGAAGAAGAAAAAGGCTATGAAAGTAAAAAATTGGAAGACACAAACAAAAAATAGAAAACTCCGTGGAGCAAGCCAACGCCCATTTAGGGTTATAGAGCTAGATAATAATAATAATAAAGCAGCACAAAAGACCTCAAAGGCCCGTGGCTATCAAATTCTTTCATCCACTTCTGTCCCTTGCCAAAATTTCCCATTCGTCTGCGATACCCATTTCTGTCAAATCGTGAGTGACAGATTCCAACCATGTTTTTGATGGTCTTCCTCTTCTGGTCCGCCTCTCAGGTTCCCCTTTGAGGATCGTCTTGGGTACTCTGGTCTGCTCCATCTTTGCTATATGCCCTCACCATCGGAACCTTCCTTGTTTCAGGGTCTTGATAATAGGAGCGTCGTTGTAAAGTTCATAGACTTCCTCGTTGGTTCTACTTCTCCACCCTCTGCTTCCTTTACCCCTCCATAGATTTTCCGTAACACTTTCCGTTCCCACCTAGCTAGTTTGCTCTCTGTTGATTTAGTTAAAGTCCACGTCTCACTCCCGTACATAACTACTGGTTTTACAACAGTTTTGTAAATGCGCTCTTTCACAGCCCTTGATACTACTTTTTCATTTAACACTGAACTTAATATCTCACACGTTAGCATTCGGACAAAGAAAGAGAAACTACTACGAATAGCTACATGGAATATCGGCTCGTGGAATACAAAAGGCCAAGAAGTAGCAACAGAGTTAGAAGAACACACCATAGACATATGTACACTTAGTGAAACTAAAAGAAAAGGCAAAGGAACTGCAATGAGAGGAAATTACCTTCTAGCATATAGTGGCGTAGATAAACACATAAGAGCGCATGCAGAGGTAGGAATACTAATACACAAAAAATACATAAACAACATAGTAGACACCAAATATGTTAATGAAAGAATAATGTTAGTCACGTTAAACTTTGATGGAAAACAAATAAGTATAATTTCAATTTATGCACCAGATACAAATAGAGGAAAACAAGAAAGAGAAGCATTTTATGACGCACTCCAAGGACTGCTTAACACAATACCAACACGACAAAAGATTTACTTGATGGGGATACTGTCATACCAGGAGTCAAACAAAAGTTTAACGAACCGACTATAAATGATAGCGGCGAAGAATTGATAGAGTTCTGCACCATGAATGAACTCAGAATAAACAATTCCTTCTTTGACCATCCGATACAACAGAAAATAACGTGGTCCAACAGTAGAGGGCAGAATTCGATGATAGATTTCATGATAAGCAATAGAGAAACACATCCAAAACAAATACTAGATGTCCGAACTCTAACATCCGCCAATATAGGCACAGATCATGGTCTGGTATTATGTAAATTAAACCTATACATTAAACCAAAGAAACAAAATCCACTATTTTCTGAAAAACTAAAAATAGAGGACATAGCATAAAAAACCTATACCAAACAAGACTAAAACAAAAAATTGAAATGGAAAATGAACAAATTAATTACAATGCTACGGAAAAGTGGACAAAACTAAAAACAAATATCCTAACAGGAGCAGAGGAAGCACTTGAAAAAAAAATTATTAAAAATAAAACGAAAACAAGAACACCTTGGTTTGACGGAGAAGGTAAGGCACTAGCAAAAGAAAAGAAAACCGCCTTCCTGAAGTATAAAAGCAAACAAACACCCTTTGAATATGCTAAATATGTACAAATAAGAAATAAGGTTAATCGGGATATACAAAAAATAAAACAATCATACTGGGAAAAATTTACAAATGCTGTAGAACGTGATTTATATGGAACACAGAAAAATGTTTGGAGAATTTTACAAAACCAAAAGCGAGAAATAAGTGAAACCATACAAATCAATAATATCCAAGAACAACAATGGATTGAACACTTCCAAACACTACACAGGGAACCAGGAAGAGACGCTATAAATATGAACCAACCAAACAATGACAACAATCAACCAATAAACATAACACTAGAACAAACTACGCAAGCCATAAATAAACTAAAAAAATCGCAAGTCACCTGGACCGGAAGGTATATTCAATGAATTAATAAAATATGGCGGAGAAACCTTAAATACACATATACATAAATTATTTAATAAAGTGCTAGAAGAAAGAAACATACCCCCAGAATGGAAAAGAAGTTTTACTATCCCTATATTTAAAAAAGAAAAACAAGAAGCTAGCAGAAAACTACCGGGGTATCACACTGCTAAACTCAATCCTGAAACTACTAACATCATTAATCAAGAACCACCTACAAGAGACCATACCCATAGTGGAAGAACAACAGGGCTTTATAAAAAACAGAAGCACATTAGATGCGATATTTATGCTCCGACAGATGGTGGAAAAATCAATAGAATATGACAACCCCATGTATCTGTTTTGTGGACCTCAAAAGAGCGTTTGACCGCGTCAAAAAAGCGGACATCATTCATATCCTTCACGAAGAAAACATATCACAACAAATAATAGACATCATAAACGATATTAATACAAACAACACAACTGAGGTAGCAACAAATAAAAGTTACACGAACTCCATAAGTATAAATACAGGAATACGACAAGGGGACTCGCTTAGCCCATTCCTTTTTAATCTAATAATGAATAAGATAATAAGATCTACTATTGGAATATGACTAGACTAGGCGGCACCAAGCAGTTAAGCATATCCGCCCCCCTGACATCTGAAGGTTGTCAGGGACGTCTTTAGGGGAATGAAGCGAGGAACGTACCTTCTTACCTTACTTACTCCTACCTTCTAACCTTACTTACTCCTCCTGCCGGCGCTGCTCTTCCCGGTTCTTCAGAACTCTCTCGGCGAACTCCCTGAGGCGGTCGTATATGTCTTCTGCCACTAGGTCCTGTGGGCGTGGTGGCCATCTGACTCCACGTTGTTCCACGAAGACCTGTAACAGACCCCTCTCCCTTTCTACCTCTTGCGTCGCGCAGTCTGTTAGGAGGTGCGCGCTCGTGTCCTCCGCTCCGCACTCGCATTCGCCCCTGTCCGTCAAGTTGAAGGATCGCAGCTTCGCCCTGAAGTCGCCGTGCCCCGTCAGGAGCTGGGTGATCCAGAACGAGGGCTCGACCCATGACATCTGTAGCCTCACTGCCACGCTGGGGAAGAATCCGTGCGTGATCCTTCCATCTCCCGACCTGTTCCACGAGGTTTCCCACTTCCTCAGGATGTGTTCTCGGAGTTCGACGAGAGCCTGTTCGATCGTCTGCTCCCTGCCATCAAATTCAAACTCACCTATATTCACCGGGATCCTTCTTCGTATCTTCCTCCGGTACCATCTTTCTTCTGCCCTAAGTGCCAACGGCATCCGTTTCGCCAGAACTCCCAGCGCATCCGTGGACGCCGTTCTGTACGCCTTCGTTGACGCTAGAAGCATCGGACGTTGAGTGGTGCCTAGCCCGTCCTTGAGCCTACTATTCAGCTTGTCGAACCAGACCTCCGCTCCGTAAAGAGCGAGGGGTTCGAGAACTGCCGTGTGGAGGATCTGTACGGTCTTGTGGTTTAGTCCCCATCTGGCTTTTACGACTCGCTTGAGGCTCATCCCTAGCATCTTCCCCCTTTCTTTCAATACCCTCATGTGAGGGATTATCGTCATTCCTTCCCCCCAATATATACCTAGATGTCTTACCTCGTCCACCATTCGCAGTCGGTGGTTCCCCATTCTTACCCTCGGTCGCCTCCCTCGGTGGAATTTACCTTTAAGCATAAGACCTACCGATTTCTCTTCGGAGAGGTGCAATTTGTGAAGATTGCACCACTCCAGTGTTCTTCCTAGGACTTCACTGGCTCGGTCTTCTAGTTGGGCTCTGGAGTTGCCTTCTACGATGATCACTTCGTCGTCCGCATACGCCACTTTCTTGCACCACGGTTCGTCTTCTTCGAGGTTCCCGTCGAATACTAGGTTCCAGAAGTATGGCCCCAGTATCGACCCCTGAGGGCAGCCCCTCTGACAGTCCCTCGCGACGGTGTCCTCTCCTTCCCTGAGTTCGACCTTCCTGTTGGTTAGATAGTCTCTAATTACCTGGTACAGATTTTTCGGGCACCTCCTCGCCCTGAGTACCCGGAGGACATCCGGCCACCAGAGCGTGTCGAAGGCGCCTTTGACATCCAGGAATATCCCCAGCACGTATTTTTCTCTCGACGTCTCCACGATTCTTCTACATTCCTCCAGCGCATCTATGGTGGATCGCCCTCTCCTGAAGCCGTATTGGTTCGGGTTGTTCTCCCCTTCCAAGCTGTCTTCTAGTCTCCTGTAAATTAGCTTTTCAAATACCTTACCTAGCACCGCTAGCAGGCTGATCGGCCTGTACGATGAGGGACTTGACCTGTCCCTTTCGCCTCCTTTTAGGAGGAGCACCAGGTTACCGATCTTCCAGTCGTCCGGAAATACTCCTAGCCGCAGGCACTCGTTCCAGATTCGGAGCGTCTCCCCTATAACCGGCCAGGCTTCACTTACCATTTCGTACGCTATGCCGTCTGGACCCGGCGATTTTCCTTTGGGTAGACGCCGCAGCACACCTTCTGCCTCCTCCATTTCGAATTCGGCCGCATCTTCGACGTCGGGGATTTCCCTTACCTCTGCTCTCACTCTTCGGTGTTCTTCCATGTCCTCTTCGACGGGGTCGGTCTTGATCAGCTCGTCTAGGAGGATGTTCATGGATCCTTCCCAGTCCACCGCGCGCGTTCCCTCGCTGACCATCGCCATATAGCCCTCCCTCTTCCTGAACTTAATAAGATAATAAGATCTGTACAAAACAAAACAGGATACAGAATGGGAAATAAAAACATCAATATAATATGTTACGCTGACGATGCGGTGTTAATATCTAACAGCGAGGACAATCTCCAACGACTATTGCATCAATTCAATCTAACAAGTAAACATTACAATATGGAAATATCAAAAGCAAAAACTAAGGCAATGGTTATATCAAAAGACCCCATCCGCTGTAAGCTAGAAGTAGCAAGGACAATAATCGAACAGGTTATGAGTTTTAAATATCTAGGAGTTGATGTAAGCAGTAACAGAGACTTGATCACCGAAGTCCAGCGACAATCAATAAAAGCAATGTAGATAGCAGGATGCCTGAGAAACATCATTTGGAATAACAAATACATGAGGACAGAAGGCAAAGTTAAAATATACAAAGCAATGGTTAGGCCGGTGTTAACGTACGCAACAGAGACAAGGGCCGAAACAAAAAGAACAAAACAAAAAATGAGAGTGCTACCTTCAATATTAGACCTAAAGCTACAAGATAGGCAAACAAACAGCAGTATTAGGGAAAGATGTAATATACAAGACGTGGTAAAATGGACTAAGAAAAGAAAGAAATAGTGGAATGACCATGTAGACCGAATGGATCAAGAAAGACTAGCTCGAATTTGTAAAACAGAACGACCGAAAGGAAAGAGACCACCAGGACGACCGCCCAAGAGATGGGCACAGAGCTGGTTTTCATCGTCAACCGAATAGAAAGGCCAAGAAAACAGGAAGAAATTCCTAGCTAAAAGAAGAAGAAGAAGACGTTAGCATTCCTGCCGTCATCCTCTACAGTTTCATCCCCGTTGCTGGTTACTTCCTCTCCTATAGGTAGGTGAAAGATGACACCTTTTCGATCTTATCTTTCTTGCACCATTGATTGGATTTTTTGTGTTGAGGATCATGTACTTGGTCTTTTTCTCATTAATCTCCAGTCTAAAAATTCTCGCTTCTTCCAGTTTATTTTTAGTTCTTATCAGGATTGTGATGTCATCGACATATGCTAGCACCTGGGGCTATTAAGATATTGTTGTTTGTTTTAATTTTGCTCTTTCTTACAATACATTCTAATGCAATGTTAAAGAGCGTCGGGGACATGGGGTCTCCTTGTCGTAGACCCTTCTGCACTTTTAATTTTCCTGAAGTTATGCCATTGATTCTCGCCTTGCTTTCTGTGTCCACCGGCGTCATTCTTACTAACTTGACCAGCCTTTCTGGAACTTGCATTTCTAACAGCGTTTTTATTAGTTCAGTTATGTTCACACTATCATACGCTTGCTTGAAGTCGATGAACAAGCACGGATCTGCAATCCTTTCGTTCTTATTTTTTCCTGGATTATTTTCAGGGTCACCGATCTCTGCTATTTAAAACCAACTTGATAATCTCCTATTTCCTTGTCTGCTATCTGCTTCAGTCTCTCATTTATTAAAGACGCCAGTAACTTATAGGCTACATTTAGTAAGGAGGCTGATCTATAATTTGCGCACTCTTGTTTGCCTCCCTTCTTTTATATTGGGATTATCAGGGCTTTTTCCCATTCTGACGGCATTTTACATGTTGCCCATATCTGTATCAATAGTTCTAACATTTTCGTGTCAAAGGTCCGTGCTTCAACAGTTCTGCTTCCACTTCATCCGTTCCAGGGCTTTTGTTGTTTTTAAGTTTCTTTACTACTCTCCTAAGTTCTTCTCTCCTCGGTTTATTGTTATCATTTTCTGATACCGGAACTTCCTTCTATTCTTCCATCTGTTCTGCTTCTGTAGTGGTCATTATTTCCTCATAGTGCTCTTTTCATCTTTGTGCCATACGTTCCTCGCCAGCTATTATGTCTCCGTCCTTGTCTTTAAAAGTCAGCTAGCTGGATTGGTAATCCTTTTTACTCGGTTTTAACTTCTTGTAAAACATTCTCATATTCCTATTGCTAAAATTCTCTTCCATATCCTGTATTAGTTTGTTAAACAAGTTTCGTTTCTTGCGTCTATATAGTTTCTTTACTTCCCTTCTGTTTTCCTCGGAATTGTAGTTTAGCATTTTGCGTTTTTCACACTCTTTATCAAACCAATTGATATGAACGTAATTGAAAATTTTGTCATGAAAAAAGAGGATTAGGAAGCATTATATTTTCTATAGAAAGCGAAAAGCTCTGGAAGGCGAGGAACTAAAATTTTACCAGGTTATACGTAGAAACTTATACAATCTCCATATGTTAATTATTAATGATTAATGATAATTAAAAGCTGTTAAAGATAACGTGAGATTTTCTACAAGATATAAGATCCCATTTGTCCATTTTAATGCAAGGTTTCTACTTTTTTTTAGTTAATTCAAGAATATATCGATTTCCAAAAAAGTATATCCATAATAACTTAAATCTTTAAAATATGTATGTTTTGCATTTACATAAAAAAAATCAATAGCCCATTGATATAACTTCTTTAACAAATTAATGGTTATCTTTGAACCTTATACATTTTTATATAGGGCGAAACATTAATAATAAAATACACTTTTGGTTTTGTAAGCGACTATGAATCTTCAAACAATAAAGTTATGGTAATTTGACGAATGTTGTTAACAGTATTTGCCTATTTTAATAACGATAAACGAATTCAGAAACTGTTTGTAATGGGGAACAAATGTGAAACTTGTACAAACTTGGTTATTCCGAAACTTACAGAACTCTAAACATAGTTTATAAACGCTCCTTAAACTGTTTGTTGACCAACTATCACATAATATTGAAATTTATCTAGTAAGAACAACGAACGTCAATACAGAAGAAACCAGTAAATTCTTTGTTTACCCTACAAGCGGCCGGTCAGCTGTAGTTTAGTCACGTGATGCACACGCTCTATAGAAATAAACTTTTGCATATTACCAATACCAAAGGAAATGATAATTTGCCAGCTGTGTTGATATCATGATTAGCAGTCCAGTTTATTACCTTGTGATAGCAAGAGCTTCTTAAAAAAAATGAAAAAAATGTATTTTGTTTGTGAATTTACATACTTGGGAGTCAACTTTCAAATAAGACATTGGTACAAAATTATTTTCGCCTAAACTCTGGTTACTACGAATCTACTTTTCTTTGAATAAAGTTTAGGCTAGTTAATTAATTTGCAATGCAAGTTCTGGAAGCTCTCGTAGCATGTATGCTGGATGAGAAGCTAACCTTCCTGATCCAGGAATTAACTTTATTATACGTGCGATAACATTTAAAAATGCCGAAATTAAAAATTACATTTATAAAAAATTGTTGAAAAACACTTTTCTTTGGAAGTTTTCTGTTCCAGACTGAAGTGCTGCACTGGAAAAGTTATGTTTACAACTCAGACTTGTAATAAACAAGGCTGGGTCAGAAAATTGGTACATATAAAAATTTATTGCATATTAGCACATTGGATACGAAGCAAAACAGACATCAAAAATCAGTAAGTCGATACGAATCAAAATGTATAAACTGTAAAGAATTAAAAGCTATTTGTACTGAAAAACCTGACTATGATATTTTATATCCATACGAATACGACGATCCTTATCACTGCATGGATTCAATGATATGTACCAATTCAATGACGCGAATCGATTGACATTTCCCTACTTATTGATATTCCAAAGTGTATCAATTTTTGGTATATCGATATACATATTGTCCGAAAACAAGTCTAAACATACAAAATTTAATGAGTGCAACAAGGAAGACATAAACAATATGGGTAGAACAACAAAGATAGAATGCAATCATGGCTAGGTAAATTTTTAAACTAAACATCTCTCTCCAATAACAAGCAAGAACATATGTCATAAATATTTTATCTGTCATTAATAGCTATTAAGACTACAAGTGTTTTATAGAAGGTTTAAAAATCAAGGTCGTAGTTCAAATCCGAGCGAACGAAGTGAGCCGAGGATTTGATAGACCGAGATTTTTAAACTATAAAACACGAGTTATCTTCAAGATTTTTTCTAACACTAATATCAGACATTTTCTTTCACTAATGTATTATTAGAAATTTTAATAAATTATTATTTGAGACGCGTCATAACACATAAAATGCGAAGATTGCTAGACGTATTTAAAGGCCTATAAAATACGTTGTCATTGACGGCGTATTTTATAGAGAAAGCGTATTTTAAAGGAAACATAACAAGTGAGCTCTTATGCACCATAGAAACAGTATAAGATATTAGTGTTCGAAAAAAGCATAAAGTGAGATTAAATTGCTGATCGTTTTAATTCGTGTATTCAAAGTGTGCAATTTAAAACCACGATATGCTATTCAATTGTGAAGAAGAGATGTGATGCCATAAGAACCACTAATCGATACGGAGAAAGAATTGGAATTTATGCTTTTAATGAGAGATAAAATATTTGTGACAGATGATTTTGCTTGCTTGCTTGTTATTGGAGAGAGATCTTTAGTTTAAAAATTTACCTAGCCATGATTGCATTCTATCTTTCTTGCGCTACCCATATTGCTTATGGCTTCCTTGTTGCACTCATTAATTTTTGTATGTTTAGTCTGGTTTTCGGACAATATGTATGTTTGTATATTGGTCTACTTTTTTTACCGAATATTATTTTCCAGATCGCGTGCCCTCATTGATAGGCGTTCATTTATTTATTGATATTTAAAACAAAACTCTGAATTGTAAATAATTATCACTAAAATATAAAATTTAATTAAACAGGTTTCATCATTAAAGATGTAATATTAAACAAGTTGTATGGGTCACTTTTTAGTGGTATCATTTCAATAGTTTATTTTTTAATTTAAGTGATCCTAATTAAGAGTGTGCTCAGAGTCGGATTGGAATTTTTTTTTCGGCCAAAGTTGTAACCAGCCATGGCATTATTTTACCTTTTGGTATAAATTTATAAATAGCTAATGCTATACTCCCTGCTAAGCCTAAAAGCGTATCTACATTTTTGAGAAAATTGATACATGTGAAACTGCGGCATAAAATGTATATTACAAGAATTTTACGGCGGTATCTAGCGAAAACATTCTGAGCTATCACTACAAATATGGATCAATACACAGTGACGTGCAAAAAGTTCACAAAATATGGGAAAACGTTTTGTTATTTCACTATCGAACTATGTCAGTTATCGCTTTTGGACTTAGTACGGCAGTATATGGTAATGGTTTCGTTAGTTATTAAGCTATATTTAAACAATACAGAATGTAAAATATTCAGTCTAAAATGAAGACCCAAATCACCAACATAATTCAGTAGTTCGATAACCCAATTCAGAAATCTTATGCTGAGCCTATTAGACCATATCCCGATTTCATGTACATCAAGACTTTCAATAACATAAAAATATTAATTTTGATTGTAACAGCAAGGCTGTAGCTAGAGAAGGCCGAATTAGACACTACTTGACCTGAACAAAATTAGTCCCACCTGACAGAATGTCCATTTTTTTAAATCAAATACCTATCTATTAAATTATCAAATCACTGTTGATTACTGTTGTTACTGATATATCTGAAAAGATTAAAGCCGGATTCAGAGTACTCGCGCACTGGCGTGCGGTCCATGGACGCGATGGAAACACCGCTTCCCTTGCCTTCATTCATAAGGCAAACCAATATAATTTATTAATTTTATTTTTAGCAGTATGTTAAAATTAATAAATTATATTGTTTTGCCTTATGAATGAATGCAGGGGAAACGGTGCTTCCATCGCTTCCATGGACCGCACGCCAGTGGCAGTACTGTAAACATAGCGACATAATTTTCTATATCTGTGTATTTACGTACGGACAAGCAATCATATGCCCAGCCGCTGGAATTCATATCTTTAACATCTGCAGAAATTTCAAGTGTAACCACGCATAGCGTACATATACGAGGTTTGTCAGAAAAATAATGAAATTGATTTTCTTTTAACCATGAATTTTATTCTTTTTATAAATCAAAGTTATCCCCTTCAAAGTAGTTCCATTGGGCAGCTACACACCGATAGAGGCGTTTTTTCCATTGTTCCTAGCAGTCCTGGAAGGCTTGTACTGAAATTCGTTTCAACTCGTCGGTTACGCTCTCCTGGATATTATTCAAAGTACCAAAATGACGCTCTTTTAAAATGGTTTTTCAGCCGGGGGAATAAAAGAAGTCACAGGGACTAAGATCCGGCGGAACCACAGGAATGCTTTTTTCTGTCAAGAGTTCGTTATTGGAGCCTGCCGTGTGACATAGGGCGTTGTCGTGGTGCAGCATCCAAATGCGTGCAATACCTGCTCGCACACGTGCCACCCTCTTCCTGGGCCTTTCAAGGACTTTCGGATAAAAACGTTTGATTGGCAATTTGTCCTAGTGGCACAAATTCCTTGTGGATGATCCCCTGACTCCCAAAAAAACAAATGAGTATCAATTTGATTTTCGATTTGCTTTTTTTCGCTTTCTTGGAATCTACTGTCCTCCATCCTTGTGACATGATTGTACCACTCACGTCTCCTCACTCGTGCCCATCTTACTACATCTTGAATTGCCAATCTTCTTATTTCAGAACTTCGGATTTTGTCTCTTTAACGTTACGTTAGCTATGTTTCTGTATGTTTTCATTTCTGTTGCCCTCGTGGTTTTGGGATGTTTCGGTACCAAATGTTAGTATGGGTCTCACCGCTGTCTTATATATTCGGACCTTACTTTCAGCGGGCATAAATTTATTTTTCCAAATTATATCACGTAGGCATCTAGAACATTGGGCTGTTTTTATGCTGTGATATTTTACTTCTTCTTGTATGTTTCTACACCTAGGTAGTTAAGGACGTCACCTGCTCGATCTGATAGGATTGTTTGCCACTATCACGGCTTTTGTTTTGACGATAGAGATTTGCATGTTATACCTACTTTTCAGCTGTTTATTGGAATTTGAGAAAGGATCTTTGCAGTCCGCCTTTTCTATCAGCTATTAAAGCCGCATTCTCAGCATAGCAGACGATTTTGACGTTTCTGTTTCCTAGTTTATAGGCCTGGGAATTGTTTTACGCTCTAATACCATTTCGGAGACCGTATTTGATTAGTTCGTTTGGGATCTCATACTGCCAGGGAATCTTTTATTTTTTAATTTTCCAATTGTGTCCGTTAATGTTTGTCTTGTAGGAATATACGTATGTCGGTATTTTCGTTGGTGATACTCTGTTGTTGGCCTTCAATGTTAGACTCTTCTTTGCTATACATGGTTCTTAAATAGTTAATCCATTTTTCTGATTCAATATTTACTTGTTAGCAGGTTTCTTTTTATTCCTTAGTAAATTCGATATTCTCCGTTGTCCGCCATACAGTTCGTTCTCCATAGATGCTGAGAATATTTCCCAAAATCTGTTTTTACTTCCTTTATCTTTGAGTTAATTCTGTTTCGTATTGCTATATACTTTAGCCGTTCTTCTTCCGTTTGAATACTACGATATTATACAGTGTCCGGCACTCCAAATTCAAACTTACCTAAATTGGGTGTTAAGATTTCTCCGTCTAACCTTCAACATAGGCATCAAGCAAACATAGATAGATAGAAAAACACAAAATTTATTCTACATGCCCTCCTTTGGTTCGAATAATGGCGTCCAATGTTATCCAAAACGCGTCGCACGCGGCACGAATCTGACTTTGCGGGATTTTCTCCCATTCTCGCTTCAGACTTGCTTTTAAGCTATGAATGCTTTCATGTTTTTTAGTCCACACTTTGGCTTCCAGGATGCTCGAAATAGAAAAGTCAATAGGGTTAGCGTCTGGTGAGCACGGAGGCCAGAGTCTGAACCGAAATGCTGGCTTGTCCAAGGCTTCAAAGCTCCTTCTAAGACAATCTGTCGGTAGACAGCTCCATTCACCTTTACACCCTTGTCAAAAAATACGAGAGGTGAGCGTCCGTTTGCCGGCGCCGCCGCCTACATCATGATCTGAGCAGGGGCTTGCTTCCTCGTAGCTACCAGTCGACTTGAATTGTCCTGCGACTTCCTCTTTAACCATACGCGATCATTTTGTTTGTTCACAAACTGCTAGATCGTGAAATTTTTCTCATCGGAAAATACGATATTCGGCAACCCTCCGCTGGCGTACCGGCGTCTTAACTCCTTGGCTCTCTGAAGTCTTACTTTTATTTGAGCTGGGGTAAGCTCATGCTTTATCTGTATTTTGTAGGGCGTAAACTGAAGGTCATTTTTGAGTATGCGGCGGATGCTCTTGTCAGATACTTTTAGACTTATTCATTGGCAATGCGCCGCGGATTTCTTCGAATTCGTTCCCGGACTTTTTTGACCATAATTTCTCCGGTAGCCAATTTTTTTCTTCCGCCTTAGTGACGTTTCAATCTCCTGGTACCTCTTAATCGTACGATGGATAAACATCTGGTTTACATTTTGATTTTTGAGCAACTTCAAAATTAGAGGGTGATTTTCCCTCCAAATGGAGGGCAATAACAGCGTTACAATTAATTTCTATCGCGGCCAGGGCAACAATGACTCGTACTCGTCAGAATGCAAACGCTAAACTGACAAACAATTGAGGCAGCTACAGCCAGCGTTTCTCAACGTTTTAGTGTTTGGGGCCCACTTTTCTGAATTCATTTGAACCACGCCCCCCTTCCAGCCGTTTTATTGGAGTACTAATAAAAGACCAGTATCTATTTAAATCTGTTTTGCTCTACCGCTGCTACGTCGCTACAAGCCACCAAGAATTACAAAGTTTTGCCATGTCTGACAATACTGACCGCCGCGTCCTGAAAATATGCATCGATGTTCAATCGCTCGCGGTACCCGGTGATTTCACGAGAAGTTCCGGTCCGTCCAGAATGTACTGTAATGTGTCGGAAATGCACCCGCGGTCCACATACAGGGTGTTAGGTAATGATTCTACCAAACTTTTCCTTTCGTGGATAAAATTTCTCTTTATTCACTTATACCATAAATAGCTATTCTGTAATTTTTGCTTCATTCTTCTCTCGTCTTCGCGCTCTCCCTCCCGTTATTTCGCGCCCTCAACGGGGCGCGCCCCACAGGTTAAGAACCGCTGAGCTACACTGCAGTGCCTAGTTGATAGTGCTAGCATCAGCGATTTTGTTATCTCGGGGCTCTGAATTTTGTAACACTTGGAGTGCCGGACTCTGTATGTAAGCGTTTCTCATTTCGTTTGCTAATTCTTTGATATCTTCGCAGAACCATGGTGCTTTATTTTGTGAGTTATTCATACTTACTCTTCGTTTTCCTAATGCCTCACTTGCAGCTTGCTGTATATAGCATATGAATTTTTCCCAGGCTGTCGTCCCATTGTCGGTGTGGATTGTGTGGATTATCGGATTGTTTTCGGTTTCTCGTTCTAGTCGGGTCCTAGATAGTATTCGAATTCTTTATTATTCTAGTAATTCTATGTTATATTTTTCTCTGACTGCCTCTACATTTTGTTGACGTTTCATTTTAACATAATTACGAATTTTTGCTACTTAGTATAAGTCGATGGTCACTTCCAACATTTGCTAACGTCAATGCTCTAACAAATTTGATTTGGGTGGATACTTCTGTTTGTTATAATATGGTCAATTGTCCTCTGCTATATTAGATCATATAATTTTATGTTGAACTTTGCGAGGGTAGAAAATGACAATTAATAAAAATATAAATATTTTTGAAAAGTAAATAACAATAAATATCATGGTCGTATGCTGCCAATTAGTACTGTTCAATAGGTTAGCGATAGCATTTATTGTTCGAGTTTTCTTTTAATTTTCTTTGTTATGAAATTGGAAGTTTTGAAAATTTGAAATAATTAAATAAAACACAATAGTTTTGACTATTTTCATTACCTAGTAGGAATAAAAGGTAAACGTATCGGCATTAACACCCCACGAAGGAGTAGTACGACTGACAATATGGGGTCTCCTAAACAGCGATCATACCCGATATGTCTCATATATCAAGCGTGGGGGGTGATGTGGTAAGCATACTTACCATTTAAATCCATGACAAGTACCACTTTGATAACTTATCAACTTTATTTATGAATATTTAATTATACTTTTAATCTTTTATTTCCTCTATTTTTGTTCCAAAAATGGACATTCATCTGAACACTTATTCTAAACCTTGCCTTCTATATTGCTAAGAACAAAGAATTTTGTACGGCTGGTGGTATTTGTAGTTTAGTTTTTATGACGGACCCAATGGTATAAAACATATGCCTACGTGTTTTTGAAAAATTAACAGCGGATGCCATGGTATGTGGCATTTTTAAAGGCATTGTCAACTTATGCAATATATTTAGTAAATGTCAAAATACGTTAGTTAAAATACTCGTAAAAGTACCCGCAGTGGTAGAATTTCAATATCTTTGATAATAACCACAATAAACGGGTAGAGAGAATTCAGATCCTACATACGTGACGTCACCGGTGTCGGCCACCGGAGGCTACTACACAACGCATTATTATACAATTATACTGCATTAGTACGCTAGCTATGCTAGTGCTCTTACCGGCGATCGACATCGGTGACGTCACGTATGTAGGATCTGAATTCTTTTAGCTCCCATAACACAGTAACGAATTAAAATTCGGCCGTAAAATTTTGTACAGATGAAATACTCAGTTTACTCAATCAAATTACAAAATAAAAAAAAATCGACTTTTCATAAGTTGACAATGCCTTTAAGTAAATACAAATGACCGATAAGACACGTTTCGGTCAATGTAGGAGGCCGTGGTGCCTGCTGTATGAGCACTATACGAGTAGTTTAAGCAACAAAATTCAACCTAGTGCAAATCTTTCTTGTGCTTACTTTGTTGAGCTTGTAGCACATAATTTTAGAGTTCTACAAGCCCTTAACTCATTGATGTCACTACCATTCACGCTTCTGCTTATTTGGCACTTACTTCAATACATTTTTTTTATCGAAAATAACCGCCAACATGGACGGTTAATAAGGCCTATTATCTATTATGTCGCTGTTCATACCCCAGTTGTCTCGCACGCTATACGTACCAGGTGGTGTGGTAAGCACCACGCCTTCGACAAGCGCCACTGTGTTTCGGTTCCCATTTATTTTTAGTGACTGGGTAGGAAGCCATACGCCGAGCATCCAACTCGGGTTTGGCCCCGAAAACGTCCGCGCTGTAGTCGAATGACTTAACCACACCGACGATTACATCAATATATAGCTTGACCAAAAATCGTTGTAATCAAATAAATCTAAATTTGTAGTTGCGAATATGTTTTTCGTTTAATATTTTATTAAAATATGTACTTGATTCAGAAGGCTTTCACTTTTGGTAGAGATCTTTAATGGCTTTGATATGGCAGTCATTATCTTATCTGAACCCACAAGAGACGTGGCTTCAGATTTTTTGCGCATTAAACGTTTTACTAACAAGAACTAAATTTTAAATTGTTGTTTCATAAAGCAGTATTTAGATCGCTTGAATCTCCAATAGCATTTTTTCCCTTATTGTATGAACTGTTACGATCATTGGTCATCTACCATAACTTACCTTACAGAATTTAAATCTCAGTTGTTCGGGATTTATATGTGCAGGCTGGGACTACCGCCTAAACGTGAAATAAACTTACAGTAATCATAATAATAATCGTCCTTTTTATAAAGCAGATTTCGAACTATCGGGCAACCAAGAGACTAACTAACCCTATCATTGGTATATCTATAACTCCCCAACTGAGCACACTCATTTCGTTGTATATCCCAAAGTTGTATATACGTATATGAAATACGTTTGCACATTTATTAATTTTTTGTTTGTACTTTCCACAATATAAACTTAGTTATTTAATGCATGTAATATTTGTATCGCTGCATGTAATTAATGTGGTATTTGAAAATCACCTATTATGTGCATGTTAGTAATGTCAATTCATGTAAAAGACTATGACACTCATATGTAGTATTTGATATTAGACTAAGCTAATTAGATTGGTAATTGTAAGGAATGAACTGATATTTGTAAGTAAAAAAGGTAAAACCTTTTTTTAATACCTAATATTATTTTTTGTAACAAATTTTAGCAGTTAATATTGCCATTTTAAAGAATTTTCCTAAATAACACTTTTAGCATACCTAATTAATAGTGGTTTTTTAATTTCTATTTATCGGAGTTCTATGTATCTACATTTAAATTATTAGTGACAAAATAGTGAACTTAATAAAACTCAAATTTACACATACACGAATATTTTATTCTAGTTAAATATTTATTTTATATTTGTTACTAGAGATTAGAGTGAATCGTTTTATATAAAATGTATTAAAAAATTAATTTGATCATAAATGACAATACAAAAAAAAATCGTAATTTAACGGTATCGTCAATGCATTCTCAGTTGATAGGATTCCATGAAGAAACGTACATCAGTAGAATTATTAAAGGACGCAAAGGAAATAATGTAAAAGAACATACACTATGTAATTCAGTTGTTACTACTTAACAACTCGTCTGTCCTTTTTAAATCCTGCTAACTGAAAATGCATCGAGAACAAAAGTGTATGAAACAAAACTGATTCACTTTTTCTCTAAATTTGCAGCGATGAAGGTAAGTTAAATTTGCAAAGTGGACCTTGCAATTCCCCAATGTTTCTTAAATTCTGTAGTTTAAATGTGTACCTGATTTTGTATAGCTTAGAACTTTAATAATTGTAGTTGTGATTTATATGATAATGTTTGTCTCCTTAAATGGATTTTAAAAAATAACGAGGCTAAATATTATCATATCATCTATAAATATCTTCCATATAATTCTTATGAAACAGTTTTGCTCAATATACTTCAACCTTCGTATATTTATAATCCGTTGTGTAATAATGACATTTTAGAGCACATTTTAAACTTAGGCACTTCGGTATTATACTGCTCAAAATTGTGTTTATTTATGTAGCAATTTTGAAGTGAATAATAAAAAGTTTGCTTAAAACTATTTTTGTATCCCTAATATGCTAAAGGTATTACTGATGTAACTCTTCACAGTACATTGTAGAGTTGATGATGAAAACTTTGAAAGAGAATTGCTTCCACTTTCTAATATATTTACAATATTGTTGCTCCTACATTTTTAGAATCAGTCTTTATAGATTTTCATCCCTATTGGAACTATATTTTGGGTAGTATCGTAGGTAGAAAATACAGTCTGTCCCAAATTCAATCCCCACCATTAGGATCTCGGAAACTATAAAAGCTACAAAGTTGGTTAAATGGGGAAAGTTTTAGGAATTTTAATGCTCATTTTATATCCGTTGAGAAATCACAGCCAACTTTGATCGTTTTCGAGATATCTTGAAAATACCGAAATTTGGAGTTTTCTGTTTTCCAAAATATCTCGGAAAGTATTAAGTTATTAGTTTCAAGACTTGTACATTGTGAAGGCACTTTTTTACGGAGAATCGTGTGGTACCATATGTTTATATTTATGACGCTTTGTTTCTATTCTATGAACAACTACTTTTGATTTTCATATGGACGCCATATTGAATTTTGTCGTAACTAAACTCAGCTCTTTTTTCTCTTTTCAATGATGTGTCACACGTACGGTTTTTTTGAAGAAGGGCGGGAATAAAATACATTTTTTCTTTATTCGCGTAGTAGGCTAGAAAGTACTAATCACTAGGTATAATTAATTAATATGATTTTTTATTTATTATCACTGGAACAATCAATATAAGAAAGGCAACAGTGGAAATCATAATTTAGAAAAATTAAATAATTCTTATGTATGCGTACTTTAATGTTATTGATAAAAACTAACAAAAATAAATAATGAATTAAGAACTTTACAGAACAGTATTGCAATAACAATAGCCATGACCCGCTTAAAATGAAAGTCAGAGTTCCCCAACATTCAAGGCAAATTGTTTTAGAACTTCAACTGTTTTCAGTGGGTTTGACTTAAAGTTGGCAAAAATGATTTTTCGAGAATAACTCTTTTTTACAGATGGCACCATGGTAGAACACCGGGTATTAAAACAAATGATTTAATTGATGCCAATAATGTAACATTAATCTGACAATTCAGATTGGAATAACACTCTCCATCAGAAAATTGGTATTTTGGACATTTAAATCTAGACACTGGGTTTCAAAACAATTGAAACAAATGAAATGCACAACACAAATGACATACTTGCTACAGTTAAAGTTTAAAGTTCTAAAGTTTATTTTGAGTGTTGAGGAATCCTGACTTTCATTTTACGTAGGTCATGGCGCTCTGGATCAATAAATAAATTTTTTTGCAAACATTTCCTTTGTCATAAAAATTAGTCTTAAAATACAATTTTAAAAAATAGAGGTATCAATGTTTCATTAACACTCGGTATACTGCGTTTATAAGAATTGAGCAAAAACTATTTAGGTCTTATCTATTTATCTGCAACATTTTGTTTTAGGTCGCCATTATTATTGAAGTGATTTCATAAAGTATTTTAATTTTTTTTTCATTATTTATATTGAACAGCATAGTAAGGGTAGAGGTATCGGCGCTTACACTCCGCAGGGGGATATGATTGGCTACATGGAGGGTAAAGGCCTCCTAAATCACTTTCACCTCGTACACATAACATTCTGGATAATTAAGTGTGAAAAAGCATAATAAATGGGAAAAACTAAATTACATAAATGACTGGTAAGGTGGTAAGTAGATAAACATTTACAAAAAAATGTCGAATGCATGACAGGAAATCAATGATTTTACCGCGGATTTTACTAACATACAGTTGTGGACAGAAAAAAATAGGACAGTGTTTTTTTTCTAGTTTAAAATGGCCCCTGTATTGTAATTTGATTGCAAGTCAATGTGACAAATATCATATTTATAAAGCCAAAATCAAGTAACTAAATTTTATAGAATAAAGTTTACTTGATTTTTCGAGTTGTCCTATTTTTTTCTGTCCACAACTGTACATAAAACATAAACATAAAACTATCTTCAGTCGTATTAACACGTACAAGTCCCCTGTAGTCCGTGGAGTTCGCATAACTATATTTCACTGCCGGCTACTAGTATGAAATTTTGCACAGTGCTTATACACATATCAAAGAACAAAAAACCGCCGGGAGACACTTGATTTGACGTTTGGGTCCCATGTGGTGACGTCATCAAAATGGCCGCCGTGACGAGTCACATAGGTTTATTTAAATGCTCATATCTCTGTTACCAGTCATCTCATTGAGCTTTTAATTATACCATCTGAAAGGTCTTGAAATAAGATACAAAAATATCTTTAACATTTTTTTGTAAGTCGAACGGTTTAGGAATTATGGCGGCGACAGCGTAAAAAGGGGGTGAAAAACAAGGTTCCCTGTAAACTTTTTTCTGTTCGCGTAATATTTCTATCTTTCCATGATATCTATGTTACAAAAACGCCCCCCTCCCCCCGTTTAACCTTACGCTTAGAAAATAGAAGAAATGTAAAATGAGTAGCAAGAGGCAGGTCCAAGTTTGCGAGCAGTTTGCGAGAGAAGATTTCAAACCCCCAGATATAGATTGGAAGATATGTGTAGTTTGACAAAAAGATTCTAAGGAACCCCTAATTCTACCAACAGTTCAAGGATATACTTCTCTTGTAGAGAATCTCCAACAATATGCCGAGTTCGAGTCCTTACCCCCCCACCTGACCACTCAAAACTTGCTTCCCAAATTTGTCGAAAATCAGGGGAAATATCATAAAGTATGTAGGACGAGGTTCAACAGGCAAAAAATTGACCGACTGTCTCGGAAGAAAAAACCACGACTAGATGATGACTTCCCTTCATCAACTCCAACAAACGAAGCTCCACCATTAGAAGATTGTCTCGTCAATGTCAGTTGTACTAAGGAGAGAGTTACACGATCGCATTTGTCCAAACCCGACATCAAGCTCACCTGTTTTTTCTGCGAAACCGAATAGGATGAATCTGAAAAATTTGTTTCAGCAGCAACTCTAGACATAGTCTCCAAAATATACGAAAACGCTTTGCTTCTAGAAGATGACAAACTCCTCATGAAATTGACTGGTCCACAACGCCATTCGGGTAGCCTGTGAGAAAGACGGTATGTGTCTTACAAGGGCGGCAAAGATTCTTCGCGAGGATATGTTCCGAGAGTATCCCCAATTTGATGGATCTTTCGGTGCAGAATATACTCCTGAAAATTGTGTCTCTCCGAAGTCAGTGAGGTTTTTCAGGATGAAAATCGTGAAAGACAAGATAAAAATTTCGCGTGCCAAATGTTCGCAAGGTTAATCCCAACCAGACCCCGGTCATCACAGCTGACCAACCTGTTTACGCCTTGCTGATATCTCTTCAGTGGGTCATGCCGGATGAATATGGGGAAGACAAAATCATGGTCATGCTAGGCGGCCTCCATATAGAAATGGCCGTTGCGTCTGTGATAGGTACGTTGCTAGAAGGAAGTGGATGGGCCGAGAACCTTGTGGAAGCTCATGTAACAACATCAGTATTCGTCAGGGCAGTTGTACAGATTTTTATTTCTACTCTGGAAGAAATTTGTCCATGGATGTTTGCTCTCGACCATACCAACTACGCTCGATGGCTGCCAGTGTTTTTATACAACTTGAAGCAACTGTCGGAGATGCATCCAGCTGTCTTCAGTGAGTTCCAAAATGGAAATATATCTGGCTCAAAAACTAAAAGGAACATTTCCACCAACCTATGCCGTCTAAGTCAAGAGAAGGGACTAATACAATGGATGGCTGCAGGACCCGAAGTTGTCCGTTTGATTAGAGAGTTCCAAGAGGACCAGAACCTGAAGTCTGACAACACTTCTGAGGAGCATCATGAAGACACTGCAAGTTTTTATAAGAGATACCAAACCCATGTTTCTGCTCTTGTAGAAGTATTTGAAGTACACGGCAATCCCTTCGAAGACGACGAGTTGACTACAGTCAACAGCAGTAGAATCGTTCTTACGGAAGAAAATGAGAAGTCTGTCATGTCACCGAAGGCAACAGGGAAAAGCCAGTTCGATGCGTTTGTCGAAGATCGCTTGATACTAAGAAAGGTGTCAATCCATGAAGTCATTAAAAGAAACAACCTCCGCTTGATGAGTGGAAAGAAAATTGCAGTTAAATCCAAAGACAAGCAAAAAATTGTGGACCTGAGAAAAGACAGTACTCTTTTTGCTAAGCTGTACGTTGCTAGTCAATCAAGAGAAATGGACGTCAAAGATTTTGTTGACCATGAAAACAGCTCTTGTCCACCTTCCATATCCGACCTCGGTAAACTCCGAAAAACCAGCAAAAAATCCGACTTAGTCTCCCCCCATATGCTTATCCCTAATTCCAGCTGGACGTTCAAAGATTACTGCGACCAGATTGTTAGACCATACATTTTGATGAGATTAAAAACTGTGGAAAGAGTCGATTTGGTTTTTGACCGCTATCTAGAAGCAAGCTTGAAAAATGACGCCAGACAGTCGAGAGGATCTGGGCCAAGAGTAAATGTGAAATCTAATGTTGTCATCCCAAAATCTTTCAGCAAGTTCCTGGCTCACAGCAAAAACAAAGAAGAACTCTTTGAGTTTTTAGCCGAAAACCTCGTCAAGATGGATCTGCCCGCCGGGAAACAAGTCATTTGCACCTACAGAGATACGGTAATTGGATCGCAAAGGGAGGCGGGTTTTGAAGCCATCTCCCCAGCATCCCACGAAGAAGCCGATGCCCGTCTATTATTTCATGTGTGGCATGTCAGTGAACACTCGGCTTATTCAAAGGTCACAGTGAAAACTGTTGACAGTGATGTTGTAGTGATTGCTATGTATGCTTTCTCTAGACTACCAAAACTAGAAGAACTGTGGGTGGAGTATGGATGTGGAAAGCATCTCCAATACCTTCCTATCCATGAGTTGCACAGCAAAGTTCCACGAGAAGTTCCAGACCTTTTGCCTTTCTTCCACGCCTTTACAGGGGCTGATAGGGTGTCCAGTTTTGCAAGTATTGGTAAAACTACTGCATGGAAAACGTGGATGGCATTCCGAGACGTAGACAAAGCTTTTTCGGCATATTCGCAAGTTCCAGACAATATCTCTGAAGATGACGGGTCTTTCTTGCTCATTCAACGCTTTGTAGTCCTAATTTACCATTCATCAAGTACAGCGGAGACTGTGAATGAGGCCAGGCGGATTCTCTTTACCCAACAGAACAGACCACGGGTGGAACAGACCCATTGAAAATATTCCACCAACCAGCGACGTTCTGCTGAATCACCTGAAGAGGGCCATCCTGCAATGTTCTTTGTGGACAAACTGTCGTCAGCGAAACATTCAACGCCAGGATCCTTGTAAGTGGGGACAGAAGAAGGCCGGAGATGCCTATGAGCCCCTTTGATCGACAAACCCTGCCATCACCATGGAGAAGCTACAAGAACTGATAGCATGCAAGTGCAAACAGATGTGTGCGCGTTGTCGATGAGTAAAATCGGGCTTAAGTTGTACTTTACTTTGTAGCTGTGAGGGCCAGTGCAAGGATTAAAACGGTTTCAATTCGTAAATTAAGTTTAATCTTAAAGTTTTTGTTTTTTAATGTTTCAGCAAGTAGCTAACAGCACTGTTTAAGAAATAAACGCCTCAGAATGGTAGTTACCAGTACGTCTTTTTTTCATGTTCACCCTTTGATTTAGAGGTAAAATACGAGTACTTATAAATAGTTATTTACATTACAAGCTGCAAAAGTTTACTTTTCGGTGCGAGGTGTTTTTGCCGAGGCTAATTAAAAACTCCGAGCACCTGAATCGCTTTCGCAGCGTGTAATGTATTAAACTTTTCATTCGCCCCTCGATATTTAACCACCGTAAAAACTGAAATTATAATAAAATAAAATGATTCAGTGATTAATAAGGTGGGTTGTTGTCAACATTACCACGGTAACAATACCGTAATATATCTTTTCGCTTTCGTTCGCGCTACCGGGCTCCGAATGTAACATACCAGGCTACGAAAGTAACACTTTCACAGGGGGGAGCATGAAAAGGAATTTCATAAATCTAGTTGAATTAATGAGGTTTGTAATAACACAGATATCACAGAAAGATAGAAATATTACGCCAACAGCAAAAAGTTTACAGGGATCCTTGTTTTTCACCGCCTTTTTACTTTGTCGCCGCTAAAATTCCTAAACCGTACGATCTACAAAAAAATGTGACATATATTTTTGGTAGCTTATTTCAAGGCTCTTCAAATGGTGTAATTAAAAGCTCAATAAGATTACTGGTAACAGAGATATGAGCATTTAAACAAACCTATGTCACTCGTCACGGCGGCCATTTTGATGACGTCACCACAGGGGACCCAAACGTCAAATCAAGTGTCTCCCGGCGGTTTTTTGTTCTTTGATATTTGTATAAGCACTGTACAAAATTTCATACTACTAGCCGGCAGTGAAATATTTTGGTGGTTTTTGTCGCTAACTCCACGGACTACTGCATATTGTGCAGTTGCGATAGCTATATTATACCATATGGTAAAGTACGTCTAGCCAATATACAACTCTAGCGCTTAAAATTCCTTTATGCAGTGGATTCAGTTTCGATGTGACTGAGTTCATTTTACGACGAGTAAACCAGTAATGCAGAAGAGGATGCCACTAGTTTGACATCGCTTCGCTTAACTAGCAGCGCTAACAACCCGGAGCTGTATATTCGCTAGACGTAGTTTATGCTAAAATACCTGAGTCTAATCTCTGTGCAATTCAGTTATAACCAAAGATTGGAAAATATGCACCGAAGAATCAGAAAATATGTACGCAAATATGCATTGAAAATTGCCAAAATTTGCAAAATTAAATTATCATTAATCAGTGATTTCGCAATGGTTTGCAGTAGGTTTCCAAAAAATTTTGAAAATTGGATTATCCAGTTTATGAAGCAGAATGTTATAGCATAGCCTAAGAAAAGATTGCACAAGTCTTTTGAAAATACGTCTTGTGTGTTGGAACGTGGTACATCGCTAAGAAGTTGCTGGACTAAGTTATTTGGATTTTTCTTTTCCTCTATTTGAACTTTTTATCGCAGGCAATCTGTAATAAGACATTAAAATTTATTATTTCCAAACAAGGTAAATTCGTAAAATTAAAATGATTCAATAAGAATTTTTAGACCAAAGATGAAAGATATTTTTGACATCTACTAAAAAAACACTGTTAATCGAACATTTTTAATTTACTGAAAAATTAAAGTTCTAAATTTAAGTTTAGTATCTACTGCTCAAAAAATAATAACATTTGTTAAACTTACTCGCGCATTGTAAACTACACAAAAGACAGAACACATGGGTTTGATCAATAATTTTCAAATAGTTTTTGTTGTTGATTCACTTTTTAAGAAGAACACTTTTTCCAGTTGCTTTTTTAGCCATCTTGAAGAAAAAAGAACCACTCAACACAAACTACTATTGAATTTTGTCTTTAATGTACGAGCAAGAACGAGTATTTGACAATTTGTCCCCAGATTGGGCACTTTGTTAGGTTACTTCTAAGAAGGATCACTTTATTATTGCAACTATGGAAAATACCCTTTAGTTGACAAATAAATACCCAATTATAATCCTAATCTCCTAAATGACATGCTAGGAAAATTTCCCTAAGTAAAGAATGCAGGTACTTTGGAAAGTTTACTAACAAGTAAAAAACCACTTAAGTTTTATTCAATAGGTACTACTTGAAAATGTGTTTAGTATGATTTTATGCAAGCATTTGTACAAGAAACATATGCATCAAGTTGAGCGAAAAGAGCCGAAATATGCACTACCCCGTTTTGCATATGCATTACGCAATATAATGGTAATATATGCAAATATGCATTAAAAAACGAATCAAAAATTGCATTAATATCATGTGAAACAAAGATTCAACAAGATATGCTACAAAATAGAGATATGCACTTTGCATATCTTCCAGTCTTTAGTTATACTCGTAAGTTATAGCCAATGAAAAAGGAGGCATATGAAAATCTTTTCAACATCGGCCACATGTCGATGAGTAGACGATATTGACATTGGACGTGCTAAGAAAAGCTAAAAAATGTACAGGGTGGACCATTTCCATAAGTATTGCACCTACTCAAAAAGTAATAAAGGTGTCTCGGGTCAAATTTTTGAGACAAATTTAATGTTGCACACCTAAATTAGATATTGTTTTTGTTTTCCAGCTGCAAGCGAAAATTACATTTTTCGGAATTCCATTACGGAGTTATACGTAAGATGCGCCCCTTAACAATTACGATAGTCAACCCAACTTACAAATTAATCAGAGGTGGCTTGCTTCAGAATGGTAATGCATAATTAAATATCATGTCAAGGTTATGTTCAAAATTGAAAACTTTCATAACCTATAACTACAAAATTTAAAAAAATAGGTATTGTGAATAGCAAAATAAATTTAGGTGTATCAATTACCTATTAGCAAAGAGCAGTATTTCTATCTCTACAAACAAACAAGTTATAACACAAAAAAAAAATTAATTTGCACTTCTAGCTCGAAAGCAAAAGACAATATTAAATTTCGATTTGCACCATTAATTTGTCTCAAAAATTTGATCTGAGGCGAGTTAAGATACCTTGCGTAGATGAGCCTGGAATCCCTTAGAAAATGGTTCACCCTGTACATTTAATAGTTAATACACTGATTTAAATATCCATTGTAAATCCACTACAGATTTCTTATGGATATCCATAAGATAGGTACCGAGGTTTTAGTAATTTGGATTTTCATAAGTCAACAAAATTTTCTAAATTGCTAATTATTCAAAAATAAAGGCTGTTTCCATTTAAAAAAAATTGGCGAAGAATCTTCGCTGGACTTTCCATACTTACACAATTGAAAAATGCATAACAAATATATCATAATCGTGAGGATAAGCAAGGTCTCTGTCACCCATGAACGATTTCAGAGTTCCACATCAAAACTATTAAAACGTAGCATTAAATTATGTTTGTATTTTAAAGACAAAAAAAATAAAACAGTCTGTGCTAGAGGGCTTACTTTATTTTAGGTATTTATGCCTAAAGTCAAGTAAATATCAAAAATAAATAAAAGTTCCGGGCCGACAGAACCTTTATAACGGCACTAAATAATATTGTAACGAATCGCATCAGCAGCTGCGGAAAGCAGGTGCGAGATTAAATGCGTCATCCGCCGCTAGAATTATCCACCGAAAAGCTTCCAGAGCGTTCGGCGGATACTTACTCTCGCGCAACTACGGGAATGTTGTGGAATGAAATTCTGGAAGGATGGAGCTGGGATATATAAGGCGCGACCAAACGAACCCGAGTGAGTCTAATCCAGTCAACAGTCGCGGTCGCGAAGTTAATATAAATATCCGTGAATAGTCTTGAACTAATAATCGCGGCGTGTTTGTGAATACGTAGAAATAAATCGTTAAATAAATAAACTGTTATAAATAAGTTACTTTAATGTTCGGTTTTAATATTAGTGTTCCGTTTTAGTTTTACGTTAGTGTTTAATTGTTCTTTATAATTATTTCGTACTTTAAGTTTGTTTAATAAATTAATTTACACCACGAACCGAGTTTACTTTAAAATAAACGTCGTAAAACGTTACAATATATAAGTATGTTACAAGAACCTTAATCGTCTCGTAATAAAACTAACTCTTGGGAAGCAGAAATGTCCTTTATTAATAACACTACTAATGATATTGTACAGCTTAATGATTTCCAGCACTTAATACTACTTATGATCACTGAGCACCTATGTTCTCAAGGAAGAAGCATAAGGCAGATTTTGGCGACGAACCGGGTTTCAAATTTTCGAACCGCTTCTTTTTATTGACGAACCAATGACGTCACGGTTCATAAAATTGAACCGGGTTCCAACAACCGACGAACCAACCTTTGCAAATGTGTTGCTGACAAGTCGTTTGGGTTCGTCAATTATCGGAACGCGAATACCATCACGTGACTACTTTTGAATGTTAACAGTGGTTGACGCTTTTTACGCATTTGAAATTACTGTGTGTAATTTTTATAACTTGCAATTAAAAACCTAGTATTATTTCATAAAAAAGATGGAAAACGTTGATCTCACGTATGACGGAGTGTCTTACAAATTACTTGTAGATACTGACACCGCTGAGAATTTGAGTTAATGCTAGTTACCTGAACGCGATTTAACTAATAAATCATGGTTAAATCTAAGAATCATTCGAAAAAAGCATTTCATAAGTAGCTAACACGCCAAGTTGTCCTAAATCCATTGTAGATATTAAAACGGTCAATTATGTTAGAGGTTAGAATTTTAATGTCAAACCGCCGTTTGAACCGAATTATTGTACGTTTTGGCGAACAGTAAATTTGACGACGTCATTAACGAACCGGGTTCAAAAAATCCAGGAACCAGGTTCGTCGCTAAAATCTGCCTATAGGGTCAGTAGCTTTGACTTGCTGTTAGCTGCCTGACCTCCCTGTTGAAATGGTACAGCACGCTTAACATCCTTGCTGGTTATAAGTTCATGCGTGAGCGGTACATTGTGGCGCCCTCCGACCGAGGGCGGGTTAAACTGCTAGCGAGGGTTATTTTTACCAATATGTTGATGTGTTTTTGAGAAAATCGGCCTTAAAGTTGCGCTTTTCAAAAAATCGCCGAGGGCGCAATTTATGACATAGAAACTTCGGGAAAAATTTATTCGATTTTTTTTCAAATTCTCTATTGATCCAGAACATTTAAAAAAACATCGTGTGTGTCGTTTCCGAGAAAAGTTTTTTTGAAAATTTGAAAATTTCCCAAACTGTCCGGACTTTTTATTTTTGAAATTTTGAATTTTTTTTTCAGCTAGTTCTAATCAGCCGAGCTAGAAGTACAATTTGGCGTTAGATTTATACTAATATGTTGATGTGTTTTTGAGAAAATCTGCCTTAAAGTTGCGCTTTTCAAAAAATCGCCCAGGGCGCAATTTATGACATAGAAACTTCGGGAAAAAATTATTCGATTTCTTTTCAAATTCTCTATTGATCCAGAACATTTAAAAAAAATCGTGTGTGTCGTTTTCGAGAAAAGTTTTTTTGAAAAGTTGAAAATTCCCAAGTTGTCCGAACTTTTTATTTTTGAAATTTTGAATTTTTTTTCAGCTAGTTCTAATCAGCCGAGCTAGAAGTACAATTTGGCGTTAGATTTATACTAATATGTTGATGTGTTTTTGAGAAAATCGGCCTTAAAGTTGCGCTTTTCAAAAAATTGCCCAGGGCGCAATTTATGACATAGAAACTTCGGAAAAAAATTATTCGATTTCTTTTCAAATTCTGTATTGCTTTCCTAAGTAAAATTTTTTGTTCAAGGAAAAAAAATCTGTGCCCAGAAAAACATGGCTAACTTCCGTTTCCGGTTCCGGATTTTTTTGAAAAGCTTATTTTACAGATGTACTGTAATTATAGGCCCGCATACCAAATTTGATGAAAATCGGCCCAGTAGTTTTCGAGATATAACGATAACGCACCCACGCACCCACACAGAAAAAAATATTATTTTAATTATTGGTCTCGCCATTAAAGAGTTACTGCATGATATGCGCTGTGACACACATGTTTCATACACTAGTGGTCCATTGATAATAACCATTATCATCTCAAAAGATGTCTTATGGTCATATAGAGTGACATGCCAAATATCATCCAAATCGATCCAAGCGTCTTGTTGTTATAAGAAAAATTAGTTTTTTTTCAAAGAACTTTGAAGCAGAATACTGGCTTAACGAAACGAATTTGGATATAGGTAAGTTGGGTTAAATCATCTTATTTTGCGCCCAGGAATCTGTGGTTAAGCCATGTCCACGCATTTTAGAGACACCCTGTATACAAGTAAAAAAAAAAACCTTCTACCCGACCTTTTGCAAGGTAACTTGTACTTATTCACTGGACTAAGTTACGGTTTTGCTCTAAAATAATTAGAGAAGCAAATATTTACGTGTTAACCATTGAAATTCCTATGGTCTGTGAAGCAGCACTACTTTCTATAAGTAATCGGAAATGGTTCTTTAAATTCCCATATTTCAGCAATTTGTAGTACAAGTAATGAAGTAATAAGGCTGCCCCAATTTGCGACTGAAGTAATTAATTACTTGGAATAGTCCCGATCAAAATTATAGACATACATAATTCTGGAAGTACTTTTTTTAATTTTAATGTATTATTTGAATCTTTATGAGTGATAACTCCTTCTGCATTATGTGAAAAGGGTCCACAAAAATAATAAAAACAGTTTCAACGATTTTAAAACTTTTTGAACACCCGATAAATAACATGCAGCACATTGCACCTTGCATAATAAACAATTTGTCATTGCGTAAAACTGACTCTAAGTAGAAGCCATCATGGAATGTTGGTGTTAGTGCTTGCAAAATATGCATCAACAAACGGAAAATGGTTAGTTTATAAGTGATGCATGTGTTTAAAATGAGTTCAGTTGTCGTATTAGTGAAACATAAAATGTTGTTCGAAATCAATTTGTGGTTTAAGTTATCAAACATCTTGTAACTAATTAAAATGCGTGGGTGACAAATGTCAAAGGAAATAACGTGTTAAACTGCTCTAAACACTGTTTTCTTATCATTATTAAGAATTTTTTAAATGCTAATCATAACCTAACCCAGTAATTAGTTAACTGATAAGATAACAGCTTTGTTTATTCCTGTTTAGAAAACAGTGTTTGCAAGCCAGGTTCACGCTGTAATATTTATTATTCTACAGATGAGACGGAGCACTCAGACTCTGTATGTGCTGGTTGCCTAAATATTCTCGACGATGAAGAATTTATATGTGCATTGGGACAAGAATGGCATCTGGAATGTTTCAGGTAATTCATCAGATATTTAATTGAATTTCTTGATGATAAATAATATTACTTTCAACTAAAGTTGCTGCAGTAAAACAATCGAATTAACAAAAGAAAAACAAAATAAATTGTTGGATTTGTTGTTAGTGGCAAGTACTGCTTTATATTATTTGTAATCTTCAAGTGGCTGTCCTTGCGTAAACAAAATAAATGTTTAATTTAATAAAAAAAAACGACTTCAAATTCCATAATTCACTTGAATTGTCAATATTTAAAATAACAAATTACGGTTATGGTACGCTTTAGTTCTACCCAGTTATGGAAAGGTTTATTTTCAGTAACATCATCATAACCTTTACGAGCCAATTTAAGTGTATTTATGAACACATTTTTATTACAGATGTTCAGCCTGCGATGCCTCGTTATCAAATTGGTACTTTGAAAAAGATGGACTTTTGTTCTGTAAAGACGATTACTGGGCTCGATATGGAGAGTGTTGCCAACAATGCAGTCAGGTAAATCATCAAATACCGATGAAATAAAATATAAGGAACGTTTTAAAATCGTTTAATTTTTTTTAGATAATAACTGGGCCAGTTATGGTGGCAGGAGAACATAAATTTCATCCCGAGTGCTTTTGTTGTGGCTCCTGTGGTTTATTTATAGGCGATGGGGACTCATACGCATTGGTGGAAAGATCAAAATTATACTGGTAAATGAAAAACGGTCCGGTCCCTGTAAGTAATTTTTATTAATATTACGTTTTTAATTTAGCGGTCAATGCTACAAAAGACAAATGCAGCCACTAGAAAAAACAGCTCGATTTCCATTTTCTCCTCGTAAACCGCATTCCATTAGACTGGTTGAAATTCCAGGAGGTCAGAAGGGTATTAAATTATCAGCTGATTCTATACATGGAGATTCTCATCGTCTTACAATTTCTCAGTAGGTCCTCAATTTTTGCTTTATATATTTGCAAGTTTTATTAGAGTAAGTCGATTTTTTTTTTGCTTTTATTGCTTAAAATTTTGGTTTAGTTTCAGTATCAATTAAAGGTAAAGTGTTTTAAGTTATTTTTAAGTTACTTAATTAAATGTTCTTATTACTCAATTCACTAATTAATGTTGTAATTTGGACTTAATTATTTACAACTAAGTTTAATTTTAAAGAATAAACTTAGGTGTAATGCAGGCTAACTACGAATGCTTTCTTCTTATCATTGGGAAGTAATTCAGTATACTAATTTACCATTTTTCCTAATTAAATAATTTTGTAATAGGATGGTGTGGAAACTTCAAGGAAAATTGCTGCAGTTGGCTTTCGCATTTCTAACATCTGCTTTTAATTTTTGCTGCTACCTAATTCCTTCGTATAGGTACGTTAACCCTAATCTTTGGTTAAATTTCATGTTAAAGATACAAATAAAGGTGTTACTAAAATATTAAAACATAATAGTCAAGTATCAGATGCTTGTTGCTTATTTTATATTAAGTTCATTTACTTTTTGTTGTTAATCAGTCAGACCTAAACTATATTCAACTTCGAGCTGCAGTGCGAGTAAACAATAATTTCACGTGATACCTGCAGTCTTACGTTTTTATTGGTGAGGGGGCGTGATCTATGCATATGTTTGTTTTGATCCACTGCAGATCGAAGTTGAATTTAGTATAAGCGAAATGAAAACTTACTGACTTGGATTTACTAATTTTTTACAACATATCCAGTAATAGTGATTTACTTTTGTTTTTCAATTCGTTGAATATTGTTTTAAAGAACTATTAATACTAACATTTTTTTGTAATATTCAAACAAGCATTACTCTTTATAAAATTTCGGAAGAATGGATTTCTTTCTATCAGTAATTCTAATAGATTTAACTTTTACTTATTTCATGAGGTTTAATCAAAAAGTAGCTGGATTAGCATTGTGTGATTTTGTTTATAAAATATAAATAAAAATTGCTTACATTTTTCTTGTGCGAATAATACTTGTTCATATTTTTATAAATTATTCTTAGCTCAGTCTCCGATTTTATTTTTTCTTATGACATTCTTTAATATATCTGAGTTTGTTTTTAATGAGCTGTTAAAAGATTGTCGTACTGATCGTTTATTTAAGAAATGAAAAGCAAAGACAATACAACTTGTTCTTAAAGGATTTTCAAAATACTTGTTTTCACAACTTTGTAAAATAATCCATATATGTAACAAAATATCACCTTTAAAAATAGTACCTCAGTTTGTATGCAGCATTGGTCTACCTTTTTTCAGGTGTAGAGGTCAAAAATATTAACATCGAAAATGTTGTTGAGTTATAACTGTCAGCAATAATATCACCAATAAAAATGGAGCTAATTAATAATGTCAGTTAAAAATATGTTAGGTATTAATGATAATACAATTTACACATACTTGTTTGTACTGATTAAATTAATCGTATAAGGAACTAACTGAGTAATTGTGTTTTCTCCATCGTCTTTTGCTTTCTCGTTTGTGCCGTTTAAGCGTCGGGCTTCTTCAGCCAGGAGGGGCTTCTCTGAGGGTCTTTCCTCTTCTTCTCTTTGCGACTTCAGCAATGTGATATTTCCACAATCCTAGGACATCCTCGAGTTCGTTTTCCTTCCGGTCAGTCTTGCCAGATTTGTTTGGGTTTGCAGTTATCTGTCATGTGGAAAATGTATCCTACCCAGCTCAATCCTTTCTGCTCAATAAAATCTTTTATGGGCTCTTGTTTCAGTTCTTCTCTGATGGCTATGTTACGGATGCAATCGCTTCTCATTTTGCCTACCACTTTTCCCAGGTATCTCATCTCAACAGCCATAACTCTGCTTTCAAGCATCTGTTGCATTGGCCAACTTTCCGCTCCATAGGTGAGTATTGGTAAGTATACAGCTCTTGGTTGTTTGGTAAATTTCTCGTTTCCCTACTATAGTATTGTTGTTTTGATAATAGATCTGACTAGCCTTCGGGATCCTATTGATTTTTGTGTCCAGCTTCCTATCTGACTTAAAGATTGCGTCCAGGTATTCAAACTGGTCCACTTGTTCTATAGGTGAATTTTTCCATGGAATGTTAAGCACAGCTGATATTTCTTTGGTGAACTGCAGCACTTTGGTTTTCTTTCACTTGTCCACACTGTCAGGGCCTGCTGTAAATCGGCTTAACCCAACCAGGAGAGCGATATTGTCTGGGAACACCAAGGACTACACGTACAATGGATTCATCACCCACTTTCCAATTTTCAGTCTCCGACACCTTCTGCTACACTATTTTATTACCTGGTTCATCTTACATCAGCCGATCCATCCCAGTTGCGGGCAAAGGCCTCCCACATCCTCATGCCGAAGGTGCAACCAGACTTAGAACACTTACTGCTAATTAGTGGAAATAAATTAAATACTCTAAATCAGGAGTCGGCAACCAGCGGGCCACATGCGGCCTGCCATGTGTTTTGATGCAGCCCGCCAAGTAAAATCTAAATATACAGGCTGATCCAAATTAACGCCCGAGTAAAACTGGTCCAAAGGGGGAAGTATAAGAGCCCAATAGACGGGACTATATGGAAATAAAAAATCCCATATAAAATCCAGGAAAAATTTTTTATACTTAAAAAGATTTGTAAATCGAAAGAAATTTAAATTATTTCAATTATATTCACAAGAACGGTATGAATCATAGAAATTTTCGAGAATTGATGCAGAACATGAAGATATTCTGTACTTCTCTGAGGTACGATGGCTCAGTTGAGGAAAAGTTTTGAAAAGATTTTTTGATTTGAAAGATGAAATTGAAATATTCTTGACGGACAAAGGAAAAAACATATCAGCTTATTTAAATAAATTAAATGTAACTCTACAAGGAAAGGAAAGCTAATCCACGTGTTATTTACCGAAATTGAGTTTTCAGCTAAAAATAAAATTAATTATTTATATCTCAAATTGAAAAGAATATAATAATTATTGCCATTCCCCTACTTTGCAATCGTTATTATCAAATAATGAGAGACAAACGATATTTATATTGATTTATTGAAGTTGTTGGATGAAAATTTTCGTAATCGCTTTCAAGATTTTATGCGAAAGAAACTGACATACAAATATTTGAGAATCCCATTAAATTTGATATACCGAAGGCACCAGAATATTTACAGTTGAAACTAATTGATTTGCAAGCAAACAATAATTATAAAAATAATTTTAATGAAAATAATTTGATATTATTTTATTCAAATCTACCCGAAAATAAATTTTTTCAAATGAAAACATTTGCAAAATCAATGATTGGCATTTTTGCAAGAACATATTTATGCGAACAATCCTTTTCACGAATGAATATTATCAAATTAAAATACAGAAAATGCATGACAGATCAAAATTTGCATAATATTCTGAGGATCTCACAGTATCACAAACAGCTGAATTATCAAAAATTATTCAAGCACAAAAATCTCATTAAAATTTAGTATTGGGTATTATTTTTATTATAATAACATTAATAATTATTATTTTTATTGTTATACTTTTAACTTTAACAATATTATTACTTATTACCCTTGTTATTTCTCGTTATTTCTATAATACAGTGTTTTTCTTTTGCTTTTCCTCTTTTGTCAATTGCGTTTCCCTGTTTAGCAAATGACTTTCCAGATTATGAAACGTCAAAGTTATGTTGCAAATGACATTCCCTATTTGTCAAATCTCTTTCCGTTTTTAGATAATGCTTTTCCCACTTTTTTTAAAAACTAGGTATGTAATAAAAAAAAACTGGGAAAAGCATTATCTAAAAACGGAAAGAGATTTGACAAATAGGGAATGTCATTTGCAACATAGCTTTGACGTTTCATAATCTGGAAAGTCATTTGCTAAACAGGGAAACGCAATTGACAAAAGAGGAAAAGCAAAAGAAAAACACTGTATTGTATTTTGTTATTTTATGATACTATAATAGTATATTATAGACCAAGGTAGAGAAGACATTTTTCTCAGCCGAGCAGTATTATTTCCCGACATGCGAAGCATGGAGGGAAATAAGTTGTGAGGCTGAGAAAAGTCTTCTCTACCGTGGTTTATATACTATTTTTTTCACTACTAGCACCTTTATTCCTTTTAATTAATCATTTTTACATAAATAAAAAATAAAATGACAGATGCGTATATTTATTTCTAAATATCCACAAAAATCAAATAGCCTTGCTCGAAAACAAGGGGAGAGGTTAATTTCAATTGACATTTGGGTAAAACATATTTAAAATAGGCACCTGATTGCATAGCAATTGTTTCTATTATTAACCAGTAGTCAATAATAAAAAATTAATGACCACTAGGAGAGAAATTCATCTTCTGGGCTCGAAAATAAGGTCAATAATGACATCTTCTAATACTAGTAGTGAAAAAAATTTGTTATGCACAATCGCATTATAATGTGTCAATTATGTCTGAATTTGTTTGACATAAACGTCTCTTTATAGCCCATGGGTATATTTATAGCCCGCCGGTCTATAATGAAACGTCAAAAATTGATAAACAGTTTAACAATCTTATAAAGAATTTTTTTAAATTAAAATCGATTGTATGCTCTTTATTAGAACTCTATTTAGGGTATTTTGTATTAACAACACAGTTAACACAATTATTTATGTGAATATTCCTAGGCGTAAATGCTTCAACCATTTGACAGTAGACAGTAAAAAATTAAAATAATTGAGCAACTACTCGATGTGGGTAGAAAATTAATTTATTCCTTTTATTTCAGTTTTAAAATCTTTGATCGTGCATAAAATTATGCATGGCTTAACTTGCTTTTATGGCCTGCGACGTGTCTTTAGCCCTCGACTAGCGTCTCGGGCTCAAAATCACGTCTCAGACCATAAAAGCATCTTTACGCCCTTGATACATAAATAACTATAAACAAATACTCGTATAAATGAAAATTGTTTTGTTAGTTGTTCCTTTTTTTTAGTTTTTTGTGTTTGCCTCTTAAGTATAGTCACTTTTATGTTTGAATAAAAATTTATCAAAGCTATTATATTACCCTATAATATTGGTATGTGCGGCCCGGCTGAAAGTATTATTGTCTAATTTGGCCCGCTATCTAGAAAAGGTTGCAGACCCCTGCTCTAAATAGCACCAAAAAAAATTTATTTTTTCCAATGATAAACTTAATTTTATTTTTCTTTATTTATTGAAATACATAAACATAATAAAATGAATAATATTGTACATTGTACGTAATATTTCGTTGGTTTGCGTGAATCGCTCGGCTGGATATAACCTTCGGCTTCGGCCAAACCTTCAGCCCTTTTTACGCCGAAGCCGAATGTGCTTTTTGCGGCCGAAGCTTCGGTTGGACACTACTGTTAGTTTCCAATTTGAACCGGCATTTCCTAGGATTTCGTCTACTCATCTAGTTGAGAGTCTTCCCTGTTTTCGATCGCCAATGGGCTTCCAGTCTGTTATTAATTTGGTCCATCTTTTATCTTCCGTTGTGACGATGTCTTCTGTGCCTGTTCTCCTGATCTCTGTTAACGCGATTCTGTCTATGTGTTGGATATTGAGCATAGATCTTCCCATTTTTGTTTGCATTTTATGTAGAGTCCATGTTTGAGCACCATATGTTACGGAAGGAATTACACAACTGTTAAATATTTTCTTTTTTAGTGTCATTGGGATATTTTGTTTAAGTTTTTAGTGGCCAAAAAGCTCTTCGGCCCCGTTAGTCTTTGTCCATTTTGTTACATAGTTTATTAATTTGTCTTGTAGCCTTTTGTAGAATTTCTGTTTGTTAAAGCCCGTGCGTTTATTGTTAGGCCCAATTCTAAGCTTTTACTGTGGATATCTTGTAGCATTGTTTCCAAGTCTTTTCTAGTTTTAGCGAAAAGCGCTACATTGTCGGTAAATCTTAAATTCGTAAGCCTCTTGCCTGGGACGAGAATTCCTAAATTTTCCCATTTTAGTTGACGGAAAATTTGTTCCAGTGCACTAGTAAACAGGTGTGGGGATAACAGGTCGCCTTGTTTGACACCTCTTTGTATCCCAAAACTATTGCCTAGTTTTTTGAGTTTTATTTTTGTGCGGCCTGCATAGATGTGAATTATTCTTATAAATTTAGGGTTGACTTTTTGCTGGAGCATATTCATGGCCAATCGTGTCAAAGGCTTTTCGGTAGTCTATCTACAGTTATGAGCAGGTTGATTGAAATCGTTGCATTTCTCCATTAACTGGTTGATTGCCTGTAAATGATCTGTTGTTGAGAAACCTTTTCTATGTTTTGTGGAAGTAATATTCTGTTTGAGCTCTTCCCTTGCTCTGTGTATAAGTCTTTATAAAACTCATCTTGATGGATTTTCACTTTATTGATGATATCTTTTAGCTTTACAATCCAAGGAATACCTACCTTTTTGGAGAGCTTTCCTGATTTTTCTTGTAGACACCGACTCTTCTTTTATTTTTTCTACTCTCTCCTTTTCAGCTTTATGCAAATCATTTCTAATAGCTCTTTTCTTTGTATTCTCACAGTATTCTATTTGACTTTGAATGTCTCCTTTATTTTTTTGAATGATTTTCTATATTTTCTGATAGATCTTCAAAATTTTTCCTGCTCGGTTGGTACAAATGTTGAGCACTGAGGTTTTGTAATGAATTGTTGTTGTCCTGAGTGTCTTCTAACTTTGACTTATATTTTTCAGAAATAATTTTCCAGTTTAGTTTGCTGTTGATTATTTTTAAACCAGTTTCTTTTAAACTCTAGTTTAAAACTCATTCTTATACTAGTCTGTGGTCAGTTGCAAAGCTAACAGGCCTATTCTGTATCTTGCCTCGTTACCATACCGATTTTCGTTACAAACGTATTCGTTAACTGACGGCCAACGACTTTCGTTACTAATCGTATTCTGTAAGCAGGTTCCTACGAATTCGTTTATGTGCTGAGTCGTAACGAAGAACCAACTATTTTAACCAGGATAGTACATCAGTTTCTTTACAGTGTCACCTAGTGGTAATATTCATAACTGCTAGCTCGTAGTAGCTATTTCTTTCTTATTTTAGGGAAGCGTATTTAGCTATCCTTTTTTTTCAAACCATACAAACATACGTGTTTCCAACCTCATTTCTGCGTTAGTTTTTGTGTTCGCACATGTATAAACTAGCAAACACGTAATAAAATGGAAATAACACCACCGATAGAGTTTTATAAAATTTTCTTCTGGTAGATTAAAGGGATCACTTGTATCCCTGAGGAGACGATTATGATCACGCAAGTTTGCCCTAAAAGTTTATTTTTTTTAAGATCGACTTTATTTATTTATTAAGCGGACTTCAGTTCTTGGTTACAAATCAAGCCTTATTAACTACAGAGTTTCCACACAGTGAGCTAATATACTGTAATTATTGATATGATTAACTAATGCAAAGTTAATTTACGCACATAAAATTAATAATTTTCTTGCAATAATAGAATATAATTGAAAGTTTAATATTAAAAAACATCATACTCTAATAACGCATCCAATTGAGCACAAAGCCTGGAAATCGGATGCATACGAGTGCATATAGTGCGTATAATAAAAAGTAATGCACCTATTTGTAGGGATCACAGGAACCTTAAAATTAAGTTTACACAACAACAAGGGGCAGTGAACCAGACCATGTAAAAGCTTATAAATAAAAAAAATTGCATCGTTAACTTAAAGTCTCTTGATGATTTGAGAGTTGGTAACTGCAATAATTCAATAAAGTATAACATTTGCTTCTTCTTCAATGGCCATCAACAAATGTACAAAATCCATTTCTGTTCAATGGGTTCACTATGTCGAAATTTTTTTTAGGTTATCTATGTTTTTGTAAACACGGTGGTATCCGCACAGTACTACGCACGCGTGGAACTTTTACGAATTCGTTAAACCTCTGAACGACAAGCCTACAGCTTTCGTAAAGGACTATCAGATGTAACGAATGTCGAACGATCGCGTCAACGAATTTGAGCGGTACAGAATACGAATTTGTAAACGTAACGAATTTTCGCCCGTAACGAATCGTTATCTGTCGTACAGAATAGGCCTGTAAGTTCATATTAATTACTTCTGTATTTGTTATTACCAGTTTATGTTTTTGTGCAAATTCTAAGTCTTGTCCCTTTAGGATTTCTTTCCCCGTATCCAAAAGGCCCCGTTATATTTTTATCGTCTTTTCCACAGAAATCACCTATTACTGATAAGCATGTTACTTTTGGTTTCAGTTCCATTATAGCCATATCGATTTTTTCGTAAAACGTCAGATGCAGTGCTAGTGATAGTTTGCTTTTCCATTTGATTATTAATGTAGCGCATCTTTCAGAGTATCTTTTGAATGCAATTATATTGTTTTTCCATTGTTCATAAAAAAAACAAATAGAAGGGGGCTAAGATTGTCGACCTGTTTTACTTCTCTGTGCATCTCGACTATCCTACCTATGTCTTTTACTTGTCTATGTAGGCGCTTGATGCGCTGCGTCAGACCTTGTTGAGGCTCCTTTAGCATCAGTGCCATTCCTTTTGTACCGAATTGAATGCTGCACGTAAATTGATGAATGCAGCACACACATATTTTCGTCGAGTGCGTCTCTTGTCTATGATACTCTGTACAGTGAATATATGGTCTTAAGTTTGCCTATTGGGTCTGAAAGCAGTCTCAGTCCCATTTCCAATACCTTGGACTAGGTCTTTGCTACGACGTTCGAGAGAGAGATGGCTCTATACTTGCAGCAGTTCAAAGTACTCCCTTTCTTATGAATGGGCACAATAATATTTTTCTCCCAATCGTCCGGTATTGTTTTTGTCCTCCAGACCTCTCGTATCCACTTAATAACAGCTTGTCCCTCATGTTTTATGAGTTCCGCTGCAATCTCATCCTAACCAGCTGCTTTGCCCACCTTCATATTGGCTACTGTTTCCTCAATTTCTTCTTCTGTAATGTGGCTTTCCTCTTCTGGTTTTTCTCCCCTGAAGGTTTCTTCATAGTAATCATGCCAAACCGCGAGAATGTCCTCTTTTTTGGTTGCACTTGCTGATGTTTAATGTTTCAAATCTTCCTTCCGAACTTTCCTCTAAGGCACTTTAAAGTATACCAAAACTTCTTTTGATTTGTTCGGTAGTTGGATTCCATTTCTTCCCTTAATTTTTTCCAGGGGGGATGTTTTAGCTGTTTACACGATTGTGTTTTCTGTTTCTAAAATTTCATTTACAGTGTTCATTTTGTGAATAGTTCTGTACAACGTTGCTAAAGGAGTGTCATCCTCTGGTCAAATTCACTTGCTATTTCTTTGTTGCTATCAAACATAAAACCACATTTTTCAAAATAGTTTTCTATCCTGACACTTCTTTCCAAGCGTATTTTATCCACATAACACTTATTATTATTGATTTTTCTAAATTGTCTGTTAAAGTAGCATTATTTTCCGATTGTAAAGTTTGCTGTAACAGTAAAAACATTGAAATTTTTTATTACTTCTAAAAAATTTATATTTTATAGTCGCAGAATCATAATTTGAAAATCGATCTTAGGTGTGATGTGTGTGTGTGTGTGATAAGTGTGCTAAATAGTTGTGAAAGCCTAAGTTTTAAAGTGTTTAAAATATTAAAAAATAGATGAAAAGCTATGTGAACAGTTACAATTAAAAGAAGAAATAAAATAGATACCGAACAGTACGTGAATACCTAGAAATAATTGGAAATAGCTGTAATCAAACCTAACCTAACAAATGCATCAATTAAAATAACTCCCAGGAAATAGTCATAAATCAACCCTAATTAACGCAAAGTACTAAAGATAGGTAGAAATAGGTAATTACAAGTAAAATAGAGGCGTTAAGAATAATAATAGTTAATTCACCTGTTTAATTATTAAATAATTTTACCAACGAAAAATAGACAACACATTATACAGCCCAGTGCTATTAAAGTTACATATAAACAAGTACTCCGTTTAAAAAGTAGTTTCAAACATGGAAAAAATTCTAGAAGATATAAATAGAAAATTCGAGGCACTGAACAGAGTCGAAGAAGGGGAAAAACGCATCGAAAATAAATTAGACAATATACAAACAGAAATAAACAATCTTAAAAAAGAAAATCAGGAACTGAAAAAAGAAAATAACAAATTAGAGATGTGTATTGCTGAGCAGGAAAAAAAACTAGACTACCTAGATAAAGAATTACGAAAAAAGAAACTAGTAATATTTGGGTTAAAAGAGTCAAGTAAAGAAGGGGAATTAGAAATGAAGGATAAAGTTAGAGTATTGTTAAGAGAAATGGGAATAAATATAAATATGGAAACAGAAGTACAAGAGATCAGAAGATTGGGGAAATCAAATAATAGCAATCATAGACCAATAATGATAGAACTAAATTCACGAAACAAAAAAATTGAAATACTAAAAGCAACAAAACAGATTCATAATAAAGCAAAAATATCAATAGTTGAAGACTATTCGAAGGAAGTACAACAGCAAAGAAAAGAGCTGGTGGTATATATGAAGAAAGCAAGGGCAATGGGACACAGAGCGTACTTAAAACATAACGAATTGATAGTAAATGGCTAGGCTTACAATCTCCAACAAATAGAAGAATATGAGAAAACAATAGAGAATGATGAAGAAAAGACGGAAAATAAGAAGAGGAACCGATCAGAAGAAAGTGCATCACCCGAACAAAGTGAAAGAGACTTAAAAAAACTAAACCGTCGACCAGTTGAAAGGTCAAAAAACGAGAAAAATACGAAATGGCAGCAAACACTATTAGCAGCCCTACCACAAAGTACAAATCAAACCAGGAACAAGGAGAATTCAGAAGCAAAAAAACTGTTAAATGACTTAAAAAGTGATGAATCCATAGGCTTTGATGATGAAACACGCAACTCGCCTGGTAATGAATTGAGAAAAAATAATGCAGCTCTTCTCAAAAAATTGGCCACTAGAGAAGAGAAAGGTTGCTACTTCCTTACCACCTTAAATACCAGTAATAAGGAACTAAACGCAACCGAAACAAACAAAAATTTAACCCTTAATAAACTAAATATAACTGAAACAAACAGCAATTTATCTCTAATGCACCAAAACACAACCAAAATAAACAATAATTTAATTATTATGGATCTAAACACAAACGAAACAAAGGAAGAAAATAAAAACCTCAAAAGAAAGACAACAATTGGAGTAAAAGACAACGTAAGAAAAATAAAACTTAAAGTAGGAACATGGAACATTAAAACAATAAACTCTAAAGAAGAAGAAATCGTGGAAGAAATGGAAAAATTTAATATAGAAATCTTAGGCTTAATGAAAGTCGCAAGAAGGGACAAGCTAGGAAAACAATTACGAAAGGGTACAACTTATACTACTCAGGAGTAAACCCCGAAGAAGATAACAAAGAAGGGGTAGGAATAATTGTATCAGAAAGACTAAAACTTAAAGTAACTAAAGTGGTTCCATACAACTCAAGAATAATCTATATACAGATCAAGCTGGACTACACACTAACAATAGTACAAGTCTATGCACCAGTAGAAGGAACGAAAGAAGAGGAAATGGATAAATTCTATGAAGAAATTCAGGAAGTAATCGATAACATAAAAGAACAATATAGTAAAATAATTGTAATGGGGGACTGGAATGCCAGGATTGGAACAAATATAAAAAATCAAGAAGAACTAGAAGTAATTGAAAAATTTGGCGAAAACGTAAGAAATAAGAATGGTAAAAGACTAATACAATTCTGTATTGAAAACGAATTGTTTTTGGGAAACTCCTTTTTTGACCATCCACTGGAACACAGATATACTTATGAAGCACTAGGAAGAGAAGCAAGAAGTATAATAGATTATATAACATTCATCAAAAACATTAAAAACTCCTTCGAGAATATAGAAGTAGAAGAAAAAGCAGAGTTAATGACAGACCATAGATTACTAACAGCAGAAATAAGCGATCAAGGCCAAATAGGAGAAGAAAAGAAAGAATACTACAAAGTCAGAATAGAAAAGTTAAGAAACCCAGAAATACAGGAAAAATTCAGAAAAGAATTAAAATACATATTTGAAAAACCAGTAACTGCAAATGGAGGAACATTAAATGACAAATGGAATACATTTAAACAAAAAATAATAATAACCAAAACAGAAGAAATATGTGGCATATCCGCAATAAAACAAAATAAACGGAGAACAAGATGGTGGAACAAAGAGGTGAAAGAAAAAATAAAGAAGAAGAAAGAAGCATGGAGGAGGTACATCAAAACTAAGAATCAAGAAAACTACACGAAATACATTACACAATGAAATGAAGCCAAAAAGGAAGTGAAAGAAGCCAAAAGAAAAAGCTGGGAAAATTTTGGGGAGGAATTACAAAACTTATATTTGAACAACAACAGAAGATTCTGGGGAATAATAAAATCACTAAGAAGTAAAAGTACTAAGGAAATAAATGCGGTAGAACAAACGATGGAAGAATGGACATGGATATAGCAAACAAGATTAAAAAGTCGAAAAGTGTATATTATGCAATAAACCAAACAATACTAAGGAAGAAGGAAATATCGAGAGAAGGCAAAATTAGAGTTTACAACACCTTAATCCCGCCAATGATAATGTTGAACATGGAAGCAATGCCAATTACACCAACGCAAGAAAAGAAGATCAGATCAATGGAAATGAAATTTATGAGAGGAATAATGGGAGTCACCAAATTTGATAGAATCAGAAACAATGCCATATACGAGGAACTAAAGCAAGATAAAATTATAAACAAACTCAAGAAGAAACAATTATTATGGTACGGGCATATAAGTAGGATGAGCATAGAGAGAAAAACGAAACAACTAATAGTAGCAAGGAGCGACAAAAAGAAAAAAGTGAGACGACCATCAAAAGCTTGGGAAAAGAGAATAGAGGAATTAATCAAAGAGACCGGAATAACAAAGAGAGAAGCGGATAAACTGACCATGAATAAAAATGAATGGATAAAATTTATCAAAAACCAATACCCGACACCCTAAAAGTCTAAAGGGTAATACGGGACTTTACCGAACAAAGAAAGAAAGAAAGATAGTCGCAGAATCCAGAAAGCGAAGTTTTCCTGTTTCTTTTTTGAAATTTGTAAGTCATTCATATATTATGTCTGGTCATCCATGCCATGTTCTTAAAACAAAAGTGTTTTGTTTTTTACTTTCCCGATCACAAAAGGTTTATACTTTTTCCCACCATTTTGGTGCAGAACAAAACAGTTAACTGTTCTTCATGGACTAAAAATTCAGGGTGTCAGATGTCTTTTCATCTGCCCACTCACCGCGTCTTATCTAATTGTTCCACTGTCTCACTCTTGTCATGTGGGAGGGAGGTGCCGCGTTAACGAAGCAGTCGGGCAACCCATCCAAGTACTGATCCGAGACAACGAAGTTTAACTCTCGTGATCGTACTTGACTGAGGTACCTACTGCTAGTTGCTACTGCAACTCGGGGCCTATGAACAGTATACAAAACGTATAAAATACAGAGCAGAATGACATTTAAAAATGTAACTTTATTCTAGAGCAGTATTTTTCAGAAGCAATTAATGTAAACAGTAACTTTTTTAGCAGTCATTTTGTTGTGGAAACAATTGCTGCTGAATTGTTAAACAAGATGTAAACCACAGTCATAGATATATTAGGTCTAGCAACTGACCGCTGTAAGACGTCCACAACTTTGGCACAGTTAGTGTGCGAGAGAGATAGCTATAGTGGGCCATTCAGAAAGCGGAAATTATTGCAATAAATGCAGATGCAAAACACATGCACATAACAAACGTGCTAAAACCTAAAACCCATGTTATGTTGTTTAGTAGAAGTAGTCTGTTTGTCAGTATAAGACAAGTGCACTAAGATTGAGCAGCTTAAGTAGATATTTTTAATAGTTGTGCTTAATTTTTTATTGGTCACAATGGGTAGAAAATGTTTTGTGCCAAACTGTAATTCGGGATATAAATCGTGCGACGACAAATGTTCACTGTTTCGAGTTCCACAAGAATTAGTTCATTTATGGCAAAAAGCAATACCCCGGAAGGATAGAATATTAAGTACAAACGATTTTGTTTGCGAAAATCATTGTCCAAAATATCTTACAAAACCGGAACGAAAAAACGACGTGTCTTGCAGAAGCAATTCAAATATTTATATCATAAATATTTAAACTTCTTATCTCGCATTAATTTCTGAAAAACTATCAGTTGTCGATTTGTAACACTTTACAACGTACAAAAATCCACTGTGGTTTATATGCAGAAAATTTGTATTGTCTTTAGAATATGCATACCCCAGTTAATATAATTAGGTATACGAAATTCTTTAGTTGTATTTTAAGAATGTAGGAAGTAGGGAGGTACTTCACGTGCATGAATTTTTTCAATTTTCTAAATTTCACTATTTATGATTCAATTTAAAACATTATTTTTGTATACCCATGTTATAATTTCCGAGAATGCTATTCTCAAAAGAATTTCTATAAAAATAATTATTTTGAGACATAATACCTTAATTTGTTTTAAATCAGAACAGTTTTTTTTTTTAATAACTAAATTTCTATTTTCTCGACAGATATTAATTCATGAAATTATCATCTAGTATAGGCTATACAGGGATTAAGTTGCCATCACAAGAATGGGGTATAAATCACATTGTTTATTCTACGCCTTTGGCGCAGTTGCTATCATTTTCCAAAATGTCATTGTTGAATAATAATTCACCATATGTGGAAAAACAACTGATAATGGATACTGAAGGACAACTGAAGTTGTACAATAATAATTATAGTATTGATATAAAAAAAATATGCACCATTCAAACTGTATTAAAGCTAGAAGATTTAGAAACTATTTTAAATGAAATCAACAACAAAAAAGCGTGCATTGGTGGCCCAAATTTTCAGGATTATCAGCCAAATGTCTTTACAAGTAAATATGCAAATGCAGATTTAAAAACACTAAACTGGCGGCACAAGAAGTGTTCAATTATAGTAGAAGATACCGAAGAAAATGTATCTCGATGCAGTTTCTGCACTTCATTAAAACAAATCATGCGAAAAAAATTGCGGCGTTGCAGGCCAGACCGACCCACAGTTTCAAAAATAAAAATGTTTAAAAGGGTTATTGATAAAAAGCGCAAGGCTCAAAAGAGACTATTTGTCAAATGCAATGCCTTGAAAAACGACTTAGCAAATGTAAGAAAGCAATTAAAAAACGTTACCGAGACTAGCGTATTAGAAAAATTAGAATCTTTAAATATGTCCAGCTCACAAAAACTTTTAATTATAGAATGTATACGGATGTGTAAATATTCTAGTAATACGGGAAAATGCTACACGTCTGATTGGTTGTTAATATGCTTGTTATTACATATTCGAAGTCCAGCAAGTTACCGGTTTTTACGGACAAATAATATGCTGCCATTACCGACTGTATCAACTATAAGAAAATATCTTGCTAATGTTAATTTAAAATGCGGGTTAGATGATAATTTTTTCGTTGCTTTTAAAAAAAAAACTTGAGGCTAAAAATACATATCAGAGACATGGGATTTGTATATTTGATGAAATTCAGATTAGAAAAAGTTTAAGGCTAAACGTAAAAACGATGAAATTTGTTGGAGTGCAAGATTTTGGGCAAGAAAACAGTGCTACTGCTACAAGTAATGATCAAGTAGCACATCATGCTCTTGTTTTTATGTTTTCCTCCTTAACGGAAAAATATTCCCAGCCCGTAGCTGTTTATGCAGTAAAAGGTGCTACTGCAGGAACTCTAACCCAAACAACTGCAGAAGGTTTGCGCGTTACTCTCCTATCAACAATAGATCTATGCAAAAACCTATTAGAAAAACACGGTTTTAAGTATGTCTTGACTGCAAAAATGAACCAAGATCCTATTGAAGTAAGTATATTAGTACATATATATTAAAATAATTGAACCTATGCTAACTGATTAATATATACTCGTACATAGAAAAACAAAGTTACAGCTATTACAAGACAAATTCTTTTACAGCAATTTTTTGGAATAGTGCGCCAAGCAGGAAGTACAAATGATCATCCAAACTTTCTAACATTTATGCAATTATATAGGATGCTATCTGTGTATAAATTAATTAAACCACCAAAATATGGCACACCGTTAAATGACGATCAAACCAACAATCCGGTACTTACCTTCGACGACTTTAAAAGCATATTTTCCGAACCTGAAATTCAAAATAAAACAAAATGCATTAATAATATCAAAAACAAACTGGACGAATTTATAGAAAATGATAACAATAGCGGTGATGAAGAGGGATTTATCGAACATTCTACGTCTATACCTGAAACCGTTGATTGTGTAATATATTATTTGACAGGTTTCATATGTAGAAAATTATTTAAAGCTTCATCATGTGACTTATATAAAGAACATCTTTATTACAAGACTGCAAACACTAGCAACCCTGCCTCTAGTTTAACAATATTAAAATCATCCTAATACAACAATGTTTCATTTATTAAAATCACTGGAAATAGTTCTTATGAAACATATTAATTCCGTTAATGTTTATGAGGAAACTATTAATGAGTTTTTCGATATGCATATACCTACTTTACATTTATATTTTGCATGTTAAATCCACCGTTTGGATGTAATAAGTCCGGCACTGTACCTTTATATCTCCATGAGATTAAGACAATATCAGAAACAAGAGGAAAATAATTTAAAAAAATCGAGTACGGAATCGAGAAAGCTTGCTAAATTACAAAAATCGTAGAAAACTACAATAAAAATGTATATATACTGTTCTATATTAGTTTTAAATTAAACGCCTAATAAAATGTCTAAAATAAATTAATAAATAAATAAAAATCAAATGGTACAGCTCTAGAACTGCAGTATGCATACTGTTCGCTGTATGAGTGGGAGTGAGACTGCGTGGCCTACTATAGCTATCGCAGTCAGGCGGTTATAGGGACAAATCGACGGACGCTGAGCCCTGTGCATAAGGATAGCGAGTTGTTAGACCTAATATATCTATGACTGCGATGTAAACTGTCATTCTCAAATATAAGTAAACGTTAAACAGCCCATTATTCAATTGAAATTATTTCCAATTTGCTGCTGTTGGCATTAAATGCATCTAATAATATTTCTTTTCGAATACATCACATCCTATTGCCCGGTTTTTTGTGACTTGCTAAATCAGGGATGGGCAATTTCTTTTTGTATAGGGCCAGATGCACGTTTTTACCAGTAGACGCAAGTTGGTAAAACGAGTGCAAAATTAATTTATAAAGGATTTGCCACGCTAGTAATTTCTTCTGTATAATGCCGACGTACACATTTCAAGCAGGGATAAGTTCTGTATTCGACTTATGATCTAGTTTTTTCCAACTCGTACTACATACTAAATGACATGATATTTGGTTATGTTTTGATTAAACCTCATGCACTGAACGTTATAAATTACTGAAAATTCTATAAAAGTTGGTTGACTTAACCTACATTCACAATGTAAAAGGTACAACAAATTTAAGTATCGGTGCAAAAATTAATATTAACCTCTTCCAGTATAAACTTTTATCACTTTTCTTCAAATAGAAATTTGATGGTAACCTTAATAAAATTATTAGTGTAGAAAGTTCCGTAGATAGCATGAACTTGTATTATTATTTGTTTTTTATAATGTATAATAACGAGTATTTTCTCTTAATTAGATTGGATATGAACAATGACTTAATGTCATTACATATTGGAGACAGCATTTTGGAAATAAATGGAATTCCTGTTAAAGAAACGCCTTTGGAAAATGTAGAAAATCTCTTGCGATATTCTGATACCGTTTTACAGGTACATTTAAAATACTTTAACCTACATGTACCATATGTTATCGTTTTAACATTTCAGTTAACGATCGAACATGATCCAGATGCCATATCGAGGCGTAGACAAATCTTTAAGGTGCCTAAACCCATTCTTCCCTTAACCACAACATCCAGTGATACAAACATTCCAAATAAGAAAAATAAAGCCGCTGTAGACTCATCTTATTTTGGTTCTACCGAATCTATTAATAATGATCTCAGTATTAATTCCGACAATCTTCAAGAGAAAAATTTAGGTAGTCCCGAACAGGATATAAATGACAATAAACGTGATACGTTAAGTGTTCATAGTATTAATAATAATAGTAATAAGCTTAGTGGTAGTAATAACAGTAATACTGGGAACAATAAAAGCCCTAAAAGTGGCACTATTACAAGAACAGGTGACAAAGAAAGACTGTTTAAAAGACGTGACGAAGGATATATGAGTGGGACGCGGTCTAGACAACTACGAAGGAAAAATAACACTTCGGAAACTCGTCAGTCATTAGATAAGGAACGAAGTTCGTCTATGAGTAGGTTGTTGGATGAGTAAGTTCTTATTTAGTCTTTATTCAATTCTTGCTAATTTACAATTTAAAAAAAACACTTAGATTTTACTTATCAAATGTACTTGTTGTTTAATGTGGCATAATAAACACAGCTCTGTATGTGTTATCATAAGTAATTGCGTTTCTATTGTTATAAATGAATGACGTAATACGTTTTCAAATTCCTTGCTGATTCAAACCATTTCTATTTTAATGACACGTATTGTAACGTACATGTTATTTTAGATTACCAAATTCAAAACGTTGTATGGATTTATCAAGAGCGCACTCGTTTTTGGAGCAAAGACCACAGCAACGAGTTTTTCGTGCTTCAGATCTCGTTAAAGGCGAATTGCTTGGACAAGGATTTTTCGGACAAGTTTACAAAGTTACAACAAAAGATACATCAGAAGTGATGGTATTAAAGGAATTATACAGAGTCGATGAAGAAGCTCAGAAGAACTTCTTAAAAGAGGTTAGTAATAATTTTTTTTTATCAAAGAGAAGGTATTCAAAGTATTTTTATGATCTGTAACAGTTTGATAGCATCTCTGTTATTAAAATTACTTCAAGAAATTGTTAAGGAAGGTTGGAAAGATTGCTTAGGCAGCTAAGTTTTTGTATAGTGAAGTGTCACGGGAATCTAAAAAAAAATGTTATGTAGAAAATTAACTATCGTAATTAGTAATTTTGGTATTAAAAATTTTAAATCGTATGTTATTTATTTTTTGTCAGTTATCAATTCACGTATCTACCTAATTACTGTGAATAATAATGTTGAGTATTCTAAAACTAGGTTTTCAACTTTTAACTAATAATGTAAATTTCATACATCATACATACATAATCAATAAACCTCTGGTACCCGAAGGTGTCAAGGTATTTATTACATGCTTGTCGATATCGCATAGTATTTATTTATACAGCTTCCTTCAAATGTATTTGTATTTCGCTTTGTTCATCGGCTAGTTTCGGTTCGATCACCCCTCTGAGTTTTTTCTCTATTATACCTTCCTAAACTTTTAGTGCTGCGCACAGCAAAAAAATTCCCCTATAATTCTTGCAGTCTCTAGTGTCGCCGTTCTTGTGTATGAGTAAGATTATAGCAGTATTCCATTCCTTTGGTATATTTTTATTCAACCATGCTAAATTCAATATTTCCAGGAAAACTTTTCTCCCACTAGGCCCTAAATATTTCAACAGTTCTGCCGCTATCTCGTCATAGTCGGTTGCTTTCCCATTTTTTATTTTGTGTAATGCCTCTTCTAAGTCTTTCATGATTATCTTATCTTCTTTCACCTCTTCTATTCTTTTTTGCTCCTTTTCTTTCCATATATAGAAAAATATCACTTCCGCAGGGATTCCAACCACTAACCTTCGGCTATACGCGCCACTGCTCTACCATTGAGCTACAAAGGCAAATCTTTGAAGATGTGATATTTTTCTGTATATGGAATTTACATTATTAGTTAAAAAATATATTTCCCCAAAGGAGTGAATCCTTAAAATTTAATTTATAAAAATAGGTTTTCATTACCTACTGCGCACGAACGCATATCTACCCATACAGTTTTTGGGCGGAGGTTGTTGACGTCACAACCCAAATGCTAGATGAAAAATATTGTATTATAGTTTTTGAGCTATTTCCTTCTCAAACAAGCAATAAATTCAAGTAAAGTAGTACTAAATTAAGTGCATTTTTTTGTCTTTCGATTGATACCTACCACTATCAATCCTATCAACTCAAACGGCAAGCAGGAATCTGCATATATACAATTTCCCCATGATACTAACACTTATAAGATATGCTCATTAGCGAGACCAGTTCCGTCGTCTCTGGCGCATGACGTCACCGCGCGACAAACTCCGTCCGCTTTCGTAGTTGAATGCATGAACGCGAGGAATACTTCTTGTAAATAAATAGATAAATCAACTGGTTTTATTACTAAACGTAACATTATGTTAATAAAACGTCCATTTAGACTAAATGTACGTTTTATTAACATAATGTTATAGTGAAATATCTAAGTAAATAATTAGAAACAAACTAAGAAGTACCTAATTTTAACGATCTTTCTGCGAGTAATATTCGACTTTTCTCGAATATTTCTATTGAGAAACCCTTATTCTGAAATACATTAAATACATAAAAAATAACGTTTTTACATCGTCACTAATATCAACTTCATGACTTACTAAATGTACGTTTTATTAACATATATTATAGTGAAATACCTAAGTAATTAATTAGAAACAAACTAAGAAGTAATTTTAATGATCTTTCTGCGAGTAATATTTGACTTTTCCCGAATATTTCTATTGAGAACCATTATTCTAAAATACATTAAACACCTAAAAAATAACGTTTTTACATCTTCACTAATATCAACTTCATGACTACAAACAGAGTTGATAAAAATCACGATTTTAAAAAAAATCAAAACAAATCGATTTTTTTAATTTAAATCAAACTCGTATGTTACATTATATTCCATAATGCAAATTTGAATTTTGTTTATGCCAAAATAAATTTTATTTTCTATCAGTTATCTATTGACGTATCTACCTAATTACTATGAATAATAATGTTGAATATTCTTCTAATGAGGAGAGGGTATTTATTGTTAAAACACTTTATAATAATATAAATTTCCTTCATAGTAGCAAAGAGTATAAATATAAAGAGATTCAGCCTTATGGGGTATAACGTAATAGTAAAAATCCGCCGCCCGCCAGGAAATCAAGATCGGTCGCTCTAGCGGCCGGCGGATTGAACTAAACATCGTTTGTTTATGCTAAAGCAAGTCAAGGTGTGCAGATTCCTTCTTCTTTAAATTCTACAGCGTTGTCAGATTGTGGTTAAAATCGGAAAATGTTTAGATGTTTTTTAATATAAAGAAATTTGAATGTAATTAATTTTACAAATTATAATAACCCTTTTACAATTTTTTTTTAGTGATTATGGTCCCTTAAACTTAAAAAACGGGTTAATTATAGAAAAGTAAACATAGCAGAAAAAACGCAATCCACAAATATTTTAATAATCTTAGAGTGCTAAATTTCATAAGTGGAAATTATATTAAATTTTCTAGTTTTGAAGATCGCATTTATTTTAAGTGATTTAAATCTAAAAAGTAGTACGTATTTTATACTTGCTAGTGTAAAAATTACTGATATACTGCTTCTTACGAGTATCTAAACCTTATCATATGATTAATGTTTGTTGTTTAGCAAAAGTTTATATTTTAGTAATGATCGTAAGAAAATGCTAAATTCAATTCATGTTGTCGCTGAATTTTTTGAAAATATAAGATGTTACTAGCTGAAGTTTATTAATTGACGTTAGCAACAACTATTAGATCAGGATAATCAGTTCAACATTTATAAAACAGAATGTCACGCAATTTATTACTTAAAGTACATTATAAAACAAGTAGGTAAACGAATTTCAGCGTACGAGTTTGAGAACGAAACTTCATGTTCGTGAGCTAGCATTACTTATACGTGCCTTATTTATTAATTTATTTATTCTAATATAACTTGGAACAGGCATGCTAATTTTACTTCGACTCATTTCGGTTGAATTTTAAACAGCAATAAAATCCTAAGAAAATTCTCAAAACATAGGAAATTCCTAATTCTATATTGTTCTATTCCTGTATTGTTTTTCGGATTTTGAATATCTCGTCAACGGCTTACGTTATTTTAATCCCTGGGATGATTTAGTTTGTATGTACTTTATTTTAAGAGGATTTGTTGAACAGTAAAAGGTAATAAGTAATAAGTAATGCTATGTCTGATGGTTAGTATATACATATATTGCACTTTTTAAATTTAAGTCTCAGTTTTAGAACAGCGGTTGCTTCATCTTGTAGGCTTCACGTGTTTTTTATAGTTTAAAAATTGTTACGTGTAATTGAGCTAATTACCTAGAATTTGTTTTCTTTTTGTGTTCGAAATGGTAAATACGTGTGCGTATATAAACTCATTCTGACTTAAGTTTTTTCCGTTTCACTACGGAAAAAGTAAAATATGGTTAATTAATTGCGGCAATCCACATCTTTTTACCTTAAATGTAGATCAGTTGCGTGGCAAAAGAATTTGTGCCACTCATTTTTGTGAACGCCATTTTACGAATTCGCATAAAAATAGACTCCTTCATAATGCTGTTCCAGTAAATTATAAAAATAACGAAAGTGATTTCACAAAATATGTCGAAAGTGTGCCACCTGTTTCGCCCAAAAAATTAACAGTAAAAAGAGAAGCCGTTCCGAAAGTGTACAGTAAAGTGCTTTTTAATTCGGAACCTTATTTATCAGCAACAGATAACATCTCACTTGGCGAAGCAAACAAAATACGGGAAAATTCCTGTATTATACAGGTGAGTCAAATACATTGAATCAATTCTTTACTTATTTACTACCTAGCACCTACTACAACAACAAAACAAAAAAAAGACAAATACCTACATATTTTAGTATTTGTGCGACAATACACCAGATTAATTTTATTCAGATTTTTTCTTAAAACCGTAAATTAAAAAGTTACTGCCAATATAGGTTTTATACGAGCCCTGTTGCAAAATAGTTGGCCTACCTATTTAATTTATACATTATCTGAAAAGCATACACGTAAAGTCGTTTACTTTATCCACGACTAGTCAATAATCTGTCAATTATTCATGTGTTTGGTCACTCATAATGCTATCCATTATACACTGAAATCATTATGCACGGTGTCATGGTAACATCATTTGATTATGCACGGTGTCATGGTAACATCATTGTGTATGGTGTATAATGAAGGAAATAGGTTATGTTGTCATTGAAATAGGTTATGTTGTTATTTAAATTTTAATTAAAAATTCTTAGTATTTTGTAGTCGAGGATAAAGTATAGTATACTACTCGCTATAATGGCTACTATTACCTCGGATAATTGCAAAACTCGCTCGCACGCTCGCTCGTGTTGCAAACATTACCCTTTTTGCTGTGGTATAATAATTGGTCTTAAATTGCGTCACCTCTCACTTATTCTTAATAACGGCTTGTAATCTTTTGGGTAATGTAGCAACTAGGTTTTCACAGTAATTCTGGGTAAAATTATCCCATATGTTTTGAATCACTACTCTCAATTCGCTTATAGTTTTGACCGGTCTTTTGCGAAGCTCTCTTTTCATGACATTTTGACACTACATAAACAAAACTAAATAAACAAACAATCTCCGTTTGATAAAATCATAATGTCACAACTAAGCACAGTATATTAGAAGCATATAAGCAACGAAAAACAATCTTGGATCACAAAACGTGGCTTTTACGATTGCAGGCTAACTATTTTGCAAGGGCAGAAATTCTGCAATTTTTTGTTATAATTCTTGCTACATAGTTGCAAATTTTAGATTAGGTACTTCTAATCTACATGCGTCATATTGCAAGGTAATACCAGTTTTTAACGCTACTATGAGATTAGCAGTGTATTAACTATCAACAAATTTCTATTGTTTATTTCATTATTTGACTTTGTTGAGTTAAAAATGTCAAGAGAACTTTTTTACGTAAAATTAATTTTTCTTTAATATTGCTGCACAGGGTGTTTAAAAAAACGTGGCCTTCATGTTTTTTCTTAATTCAAAATGTCCTTAATTCCCCCTAACTACGCCACTGAACAAATTAAAGCTTTCTTATTACTATCAAATTATGACTTTGGTAGACCCTAATTTACCCTGCAAAAATTAAAAATAAATCTTCAATAGTTTTCAAGTTATTCAAAAAAATCGATATTTTTAATTCAAATTTACAGGGCCGTAACTTTTTAATTTGACCCTTTAGGAAAAAAATTTATTTAAAAAATCTTCACTACTTTTCATGTAGTTAACGCAGTTAACGTATTTCCCAAACTTTCACGACCACCCTGTATATCACAAATCGCCAGCATTATACCTTTTTATGAGGGAAAAATTAAAATTTACGCTTCCCTCAAAATCTACTATAGTATCGTGAGTATTTTTAAATTACTTTTTGAGGTAGGCTTTGATTTTGACTTAATTTAACAGTTTATTTTGAAGTGTTACATTCACACAATAAATTACTTTTAATTTTGTCTTTAAATACCAATCAATTAGATTATGTACCCATATGCGCTATGGAGAACCATTTTGATAGATCCAGGTTTTATTCACATTAATAAAACTTATTTTTTCGTTTTATTCGAAAATGGTTTTAAAACTTAATTTTTGTTGCCCCAAAACACAATTTCTGTGGGTATATATTTTTTGTATTTTGTAACCCTTTCTATTTATAATTTTATATAGTATTAATTCTTCAAAGCCTACAGTTTGTTTTGCAAATTCCAATAAATCGTTCATAGTAAAGTGTTTTCAATTTTTATTAACTCACAATTTTTTATGCTTAAATATTTTTTAAAACCAAAATTTTTTAAATAAATTGCAAGTTTGCTTCCTGTTTTTTATTTTCTTTACTTTTTTCGCAATTCAAATTGGGAAAGAATATAAACAAAATTGAAAAATTTGATTGAGTCATTTAAGTTAGCAAACTTTATAATTGATTAATTATTATTTTTTTAATACTGATTAACAAATACATAGACGAGTAATAATTTAAAATTATAAATTATGTTTATATTATTAACTTGCTTATCATTTCCATTTTTATTACTTTTTTCATTATTCTTAGAATATGTACTATTTTCTATAAATTATTAGTTATGTCTATTTCTTTACTGTTGTATTATAGGCTTGTAGGCATTTAAAAAGCATATTTCTATAAGTATTAATAAAAAGCGTATTTTCAAACACACATAAAAATCTCTGTATTTTATTATTTTTGCTGTAAGTATACTCTTTGCTGAAAGCACAGAATTGCAAGTATATTTATTCTGGTGAAGCTTCAGCTGTAAACAACAACACTGTAAAATGTTAAGAGGTTTAGAAACTTGTTCGGGTAAAAACCAGGTAAAGATTCTAGGAATTTGTTGACCTACAGCAACTTACAGTTGATAATGCGTACAAAATCTGTTTTTTAACACAAATTTTGCTTATGCAACCCAACATACAACAATTCTCTAACATATATAGGCGTTAACCTTCTTCTCTATTATATATTCTTTGATAGTAGTTAACTCTTTAAATAAAGATTTTGTTCAATTAAGAAGTGTTTGTCTTTTTACTACTGAAAGTCAGTACTTTTGTGTAATTGTTTTTGTTTATTAATTTGTCAAAATCTAAAACCGTGATTTAAATCAATGATTTTTTTACATAAATCGCTTGATTTGAATCACGATTTTAATTGTGATTTAAATCAAATGATTTAAATTATCTCAACCCTGACTACAATCTAAATGTTCTTTCATATAGCTGTTTGAAATTTTAAGTGATTCCTGTCCATTTATGTTTTCGAAAATATTGTGGAGTCTTTACACTTTAATAAAAAATCAGTATGTGGTTTCATTAGGCCACGTTCAGATAAATGGGTTACCCATAAGACAGAACTATCAGTAGAATTTATGAGAGACCCAAAATTTTCGGTCTTTCTAAATTTGAATGCAATATACCCCGCCAAATTTTCAAACCCATCCCATTCAATATCAGACAAATCATCGATCAATTTGGGATCAGCTCCGGGATCAACAAATGAATCCAAACAATAGTCTTCTTCTGTAAAATGTAGGCTGCAAATGCTTGCCGTGACAGTGTTAAATTTATATTGCTGAAGACACTTTTGAACTCATACCTCGCAACGCGTCTTTTCCCGCGGAATGAGAAAAAGCAGCAATTATTTCTAGAAATTTTAGCTTTTTTGTTGTTGTTGCTCTTACAGAGCACATAACCATTGTTATTAAACAAAAATAATACAAAAATAAACACAGTGTTAAATGATAATAAACACTTTATTCATTTAGTTTTCTGAGCGTCTTGTGGCAAGCATCAGCAAGTTTGTCGCTGAACTACGTCACCGCTTAGCGCACCAGGGAGGGGATGTGCGCGGGAGCATATCTTATAAGTGTTAGTATCATGCAATTTCCCATACTATTTTCATGTTCGCCCCTTAAGTCAAACAGTTGGTATATTTATCAGTTTTTGTCTTTTTGTGGTTTTATACGCTATAAGCACTGTCATCAGCGTACATTAATAATTAATAATAATAATAATAATAATAATTCTATTTTTATTGGGTTGAGTTCTGTAAAGCCTATCATATTAGTCGGTAGTAGTGATGGGCACAATCGACTGATTTTGAGAATCGAATAATCGGCAATCGGATAATTTCAACAATCGAATAATCATTCGAATGAAAATCCTTCGAATGATTTTTCATTCGTCATTCGTTTCAGAGTTTCCGAATGAAAAATCATTCGAATGATATTTCACTCGAACGAAAAATCATTCGAATGATTTTTCACTCGAATTATAAATCATTCGAATGATTTTTCATTCGTCATTCGTTTCAGAGTTTCCAAATGAAAAATCATTCGAATGATATTTCGTTCGAGTGAAATATCATTCGAATGATTTTTCATTCGGAAACTCTGAAACGAATGACGAATGAAAAATCATTCGTAATTCGCAATGCAAGTGATTAATCGGAATGCGAATGATCACTCGAGTTGCATGCGCAAACTCATACTGCGCTTATAATAAAAGAAACTTTTCAAAATTAAAGTAATACGGTGTGCAGTTATGTATATTACTTTATCTTTGTCTGATGCTTGCCTTGCAACAGCGACAACCCGCACGTCCCAGGCGTCGTTAATGCCGTACAAAAATAACTCTATGTGGATGGGAATTCATTCGCATTTGCATTCGTCATTCGGTATTCGCTATTCGTTTCCGAGTTTTCGAATGATTTGACGACAACAATCGAAACATTTCGAATACCAACGACAATCGAATGATCCGATTTTTTTCATTCGAATTCGCCCATCACTAGTCGGTAGTTGTTGCAATCTAGTCTTTTCCCTTTTTTGTACATAGGATTAATCACTGCCTCTCGCCATTCTTTAGGCATTTTTTCTTTTCCCATACTTCACAAATTATCTTGTATAATCTATCCTTTAGTAGTAGACCTCCATATTTTATTAATTTGTTTTGGATTTTGTCGCTGCCAGTACTCTTGTTGTTTTTCAACTTTTGCAGTATTGCATCAAATTCTTCCGGCGTTGGTAATTCTAGTTCATTTTGTTCTTCTTTACTTTCTTCTGCTGTTTCATTATCCTGTTCTTCTTTATCTTCCAAGATTTCTTGGTAATACTCCTTCCATCTATTTAATACATCTTCCGTTCTTCCTAATATCTCTCCATTTTTGTCTCGACATAAACTAATTTTAGGTTCATATTTTTTCCTTGTTATACCTATTTTCTTGTAAAAAGTTTTCACATCTTGCTTATTGCAATTTTGTTCTATTTCTTTCACTAGGTCTTGATATTTTCGTTTTTTAATTCAACATATTTTCTTTACTCTTTTCCGTAATTTTTTAAACTGGTCTTCACTTTGCTTGGTCTTTTAGCATTCTCATTTTGCTCCTATTCACTTGTTCTAGTATTTCTTTACATTCTCTATCAAACCATTTGTTTTTTCATTCCGCTTGCTTTAATACTTCTTTTAGGACATTTCTTCTGACAGCATTTTTTCTATTTCTTGTTTGTATTGTTCTTTTTTCCCTTCATCTTCCTTTAGTAGACTTATATTCCTTCTAGTTTGGTAGTTTTGTTGCTTTTTCTTTTGCTTGTCCTTCCATCCGGGCTCTTCCATGTTTTTTTGTGAATCTCTCGGTGTTGTAAGAATGTTGCTTTAATTCTCATCTTCTTTTCCATTGCAAAATCAACCAATCTTTGTCAATTTCTATTTGTTTCAGTGTGTTTGCTATACTTTTCCTCAACTGGCTTGTTTCTATATTCCTTACTTATTTTAGCGTTACAGTCTCCCATTAAGATCTTTATGTCATATGTTGGTATTGTTTCATACAATTCATCTAGTTCTTCATAGAATTTATCTTTAACCTCTTCCTCTGCATCCTCTGTCGGCTAGTGGACGTTTATTATACTAAACTTTCTTTTCTTATCTTTTATTCTCAAGTAGCTTATCCGGTCGTTTACTTTTTTAAAATCGTATTAAACTAGCTACTCTCATCTTCTTAATGAAAAATCCTGCCCCTCCACCACCGTTAAAAAATATATACGCATCAGTTTCAATTATACTCTCATTTCTTAGTTTTGTTTCCTGGACTGCTAATATCTCTACTTTGAATTTTTTTATTACTTGTGTTAATTGTTTCAAGGCTCCTTCATAGTTCAGACCTCTCACATTCCATGTTCCTATTTACCATTTGTTGTTTTCTGTTAATTTTTTTTCCTTACTCATAGCCTGTCTCCTTGCCCTGGTTGTTTTCGTACTGCTCCTCTTCATTCTACTTAGTTTTTTGATAATTGAGGTTTTGCTATTATTTCTGCTAACACATTGGTTATTTTATTCCATTCGTAATTCTTTCACTTTATCATTAATTTTTTGTATCTTACTCTTACAATATTTCCTTTTTCTCTTTCCACTTTGGCTTATTTTACCAGTTTATTTATTTTGCAGTGCCTTATTCGAGATATACCGCTCATGTTCTCCTTAAGTTGTTCTCTTCTCTGGATTAATTTTTTGGTTTTCTCTGACAGACCATATACTTTGTTTTTCTTAAAAACCTCTTGTATGAACGTTTGAGGAAAACAAAATTATGTTTAAGATGTAATAATAATAATAATATGTCTTTTATTTAGCCATCGCTATTACATTAATATTATAATATATAATTATAACTGGTATGTCACCATTAAGTTTACAATTCATTGCACAAATATAATTTTTTTAACTTGTTTTTAAAATTATTTATATTTTCTGTATTCTTCAGCTCGTTATTTAGGGTGTTATATTTTATAATTCCCTTTACAAATACTGAATTAAAAGCGCAGTTCCTAGTTTTTGTTTCTACATAAAACTTCTCTCTATTTCTTGTATAATAATCATGTACATCCCTATTCTTTCTTAAAATATCATATGTGATCATTCATTTGTTGAATATGGTAACCTTATAGAGGTGAAACGAATATTCGGTTAACTATTCGGCCATTTTACCGAATATTCAGTAAGCCGAATATTAGTGACGAATATTCGGCATAACCGAATATTTCGCCGACTTCATTTAAATTTATCATGCATGACTAGTAGTTACCAACGAAAAAGGGTGACCTCTTTATTTATAAACATTGCCATATATAAATAAAACAAAAAACAGACATTTGTTACAAATATTTTACGTTGAAAATAATAATTAATACCATATATTCAAGAAGTTTGATGTCCATGACTAATTAATTACCGAGAATTTGGGGTCTGTAAACAAATTTCTGAACAAATGCACTATTGTTTTGTCTGGTCTTAGCAGGGCAATTTAATAATTAAACAATAAATTAGTTCGCTGATGACGGCAACGAAACTAAAATAAAAGCTACGATTTCTTCTTGGGTGTAATAACAATAAGGCCGGGGACGGGGACATATTTGCGACCACGCCGCGCGGTCTTGCCAACACAGTCGCTACTTGCTGCGACTGAAGAACTTTGTCCGCAGCTGTGCTGCAAATATAACACCTCACATAAAAAGTAGCGATGGTCTGGTCGCAGATATGTCCCATCGCGGGTCAAACAAAAAACCATTATTTTCTCTATTTACAGAATCATGTCTCCGGTGAATGAGATTTGTGGTTTAAGGATTGGATTATTAAGTTAATAATTATCGCTGTTAATTGATATTTTAGCTGCACCTGTGGCTCCTGGGTGGAACTCACGGTTACCTTTAGACTTGTATCGTTATGTTAGTTCTAGCCGTTATAGTTAGGTACATGTCTATTTGATAAAATTTGGCACAAAAAAAATATTCGGCAAGGCCGAATATTCGTATTCGGTTACCACCAGAGATCAATATTCGTTTCACCTCTATTATCTCCTGCCAATCCCATGCATCGGTTAATTCTATTAATTTGATTCTATATAATTCTCTGGATTCGGGTGTTTTTTGCCTTATTTGCTGCTTATTAACTCTTCTGAATCTTTTATAACTGGTCTTCAGCATGTGATCTGTACTAAATTTTAAATTAGTTTTTGTCTTGATTTTCATTATTCATTGTCTTCTGTTAGTGACGATTTAATCAGTTTCATTCTTATACTGATTATTAGCTGCGATCAAGTCCAAGAGTGTATTAGCAATTATCATTTTGTGTTTTCTTACAAATTTGATTATTCTTTTGCCTCTTTCGTTCCTCTCCCCATATCCATAGCATCTCATGATATCTTTGTCTTCTACAGTTGGTTTTCCTATTTGGCTGTTAAAGTCACCCATTATGATAATATTTATTTTCACTTTTATACAGTATAACTCGCTTATAACGTACTCGTCGGGACCATGACAATCAGTACGTTATAAAAGAAGTACGTTTTAAAAAAATGCACTAAATTAAAAGAAAATTTTATTTTTTGAACAATTCGCATAAACACAAGTACAGGGTGGTCCAAATTGGACACTTTTGATAGGAAACACCAATTTCTAGAGGAGATAGAAAAACCTATTTATAATGTAGTTTTAATGTTATATTGTTTGCTTTAGTTATTTTGTGTTGTTTAATTAAATCAATAAATTACTAAAAAATAGGCAATAAATATTTTATAACAGCTGTAAATTTATTTCGTTCTATTTTCCAAGCATGTGGCACTCCAGATTTACAAAATTCATCTATAGTATTTTAGAAACGGCAATGAAATAAATGTTTAAAAAGGAAAGTATCAAGCATTTTATATATTTAGAAAAAGAATATGCAAAAATATACAGGGTGGTCCATAAGAAAAAGTACAAGTTTATGTCATAGCTTCAAAACCATTCTTTTTACAAAAAAACTTGGGACGCTATTGGATTCCCTTAAAAAAAGTGCCTTAAGAATGTTTTTACAGAAACAAAAAATATTCATAAATAAATAAGTTACGGAGGTGGGTCAAAAATGCACAAAATTGAAAACCACCCTATATCTTCTAAACAGTTCAAGATATCGATGTGCGGTTTTCGGCATTCAGTTTCTCACAAAAATCGAGCTCGTAACATGTAGATTAGTTTTTTTCTAGCTCCTCTAGAAATTGGTGTTTCCTATCAAAAGTGTCCAATTTGGACCACCCTGTACAGTACGCACGATGAAAGATTGCTTCGGGTGCCGCAGATAAAGTTCGTGCATTCGGCAGCATTTGGCATCTAAACAATAGCCAAATGCTTTGTGATGCTTTTCCAGTGGCGTCGTATAATTTGGTTTATTTAACGTGCATAACTACAGGTAATGTGAGCCACCTCGAAATTCACAATATTTTTGTATAGCATTTTAGTGGTTTTTAATTACTCTACAAATCATTAAACTACACAATGCGGCATTAATTCACTGAATAAATAATATTTCCAAAACTTGTTTTTTCATGGAGTACATGTGATGCAGTTTAGCGACAACGCCACTGATATCAGCTGCTTCCCGGGCCTGGCAAATTTAAAATTAGACGAGTGCGTATTCAGAAACATAATATACACGTAGGCTATATTTAGGTACTCAATTATTTTAAAAAAATCTGTTTATGAGAGTCTATTTATATAAATCTACGTGACAAAAAGGCTAACAATCGACTGAGTACATACATGATGGGATTTCGTCTTGTAAACTGTTTCTAAAACGCCGGGGAATACCCGCATTGTGTACTCTGCGATTAAAACTATTATGCAACTTTTTCTGATTTTACATTTTAATAGTAAAGTACGATATAGGAGAAATTATGCAGCCTACGGGACGTGTTTTTGGTACGTTGTATAAGAAGTACGTTTTAAAAGAACAAATACACGACGTATCCGGCGGGGACCGAGCTCTCAAGTACGTAATAACCGAATGTACGTTAAAAGCGAGTCCGTTATAAGCGTGTTATACTGTATTTTTAATTGCATCCTCTAATACTTCGTAGAACTCATCTATTATTTCTTCTTTTGGTGTTACCTACCGTTGGTGCATAGATTTGGATTATCAATTTTAAGATCGTTTTTTATTTTTAGCAACACCAAAGCGCATCTATCTGAATACCCTCTTAACTCTTCCATTTTGTTTTTCCATGATGATTTTACCCGAAAACCTACTACGAATAGTCCCTTCTGTTGTTTCCATAATTTTTTCACCCAACCTGCGAATTTCCGACAGTCCTAAAACATCCCATTCTAAATCCATAACTACATGTCGGAATTCTTCCTCTCTAGCATTCGATAATAATGTTTGTACGTTTATAGTAGCAATAATTTTTTATGTGTCCTGGTCCTGTGATTACTGGCATATTCGCTAGCATTATTGATGTTTGTATTTATTAAGGGGGGGGTGTAGCCTTTTACTTACCCTAGTGGCTGGCATTCTGGGAAGTACTTCTAAATTTATCATCAAATCATTTATCAAGGTGTCGCTGTGGTCGTCTTCTTTTAAGCTGTCTGACACTATCATTTCTGTTACTTTATTGTTCCTTCCGAGTTAAGTAGTCTTTTGGTGTCTTTGAACCACCTGTTTTGCCATCTAATTGTTTTGGGGCTGAAAAAGCTTTTAATAGGCTCTGTGTCCAAGCTTTTGGCTTGTATTGACTGTTCACATCTTTACTCTGATATGGTTTTTTCCTTCTTTCTTGTTGAACTGCACTTTCAGGAGATTTAGGTAAAAGGACAATATACAACAGCTAATGTAAATTCCGAAAATCTCGTAACAATTATATAAACAATATGTCTAGATGATAGCAAATAGAATCCTTGTACAAGTCCGAACAAGGAAAAAATCATTCCGGTTTTTAAATAGCCACCTTGTACATCAATAACTGTAACTTTCCATAACAACATTTTATAAAATAATAAAGATACTATCAAAAATTCCAAACTATTGAAATATCTTGTTTATGAAAACTTTTTTACTTACTTATAAATGTTTCAGGTTGCAGTATTAAGAAGTTTACATCATGCAAATGTTTTACGTTTCATCGGTGTACTTTACAAAGAGCAACGACTTCACTTAGTAACAGAATATATAGCGGGAGGTACTTTACGTGAGCTTATACGTGACACATCACAACCACTGCCATGGGAACAGAGGGTTTCGTTTGCCAAAGATATTGCATCGGGCATGACCTACTTACATTCCATGAATATAATACACAGAGACCTGAATTCTCATAATTGTTTAGTTCGAGAAGTAAGGCATTATTTCTCTTTTTATTCCATTTTTTTTATATATTTTTATTTAGGACAAAACCGTAATAGTAGCAGACTTTGGGCTGGCTCGCATTGTATCACATGATACCGGTAGCGTAAGAAGATCATCACCTAAAGGCACTTTGGGTGGTGGAAAAAGGCAAGAAAGAAAGAAACGTTATACGGTTGTAGGGAACCCATATTGGATGGCACCTGAAATGATGAAAGGAAACAAATACGATGAAAAAGTTGATATTTTTAGTTTTGGTATAGTTTTGTGTGAGGTGAGTTTCACTTTTATGTATTTTGTACTCTGAAGATTATTTTTAAATATGCACTTAACATTCGTTGTGACGTTTATTAGATAATTGGAAGAGTGCAAGCTGACCCAGATTTTCTGCCACGTTCGAATGATTTTGGTTTGAATCAAGTTGCATTTAGGGAAAAGTTTTGCTCTTCTTGTCCAGAGCCATTCTATAAAGTTGCTTTTCTCTGCACAGACCTGAATCCTGATCGCAGGTTAGTATCTTTCACATATATTTCAAGTATTTTCTCGCGAAATAAAGAACAAAGAAGCATGTTTTGTATTTTAATTTTTGATAGTATAAGATTATTTGATTGATATGAGGCAGCCTGGGTAGCTCAGTCAGGTAACTACCTGCTAGCTAGTCGGCTGACATGGATTTGATTCCAGAACCGATTTGGGCCAAATTCATTAGTTAAGGCTTAGGTTTAAGGCATAGGAATGTGTTGTGGATGAAAGCTGGTTGGAGCATGATGCAAGTCCAAAAATGGACCCATCACCTCCACTGCACACCAGCAAGTGTGAATGAGCCTCGACACTGCATAGTGGTAGAAGAGGAAATGGATTAAAATAAAAGAAAAGAAAAAGTTTATTTGATATTTGATGCACTTCTAAAATATTTCAAAGAAATTGAGCAAAAAGTTGAAGAATATTAAAAGAAACTGCAAGTAATGGACAGCGAACAAAGAAGAAGAAACATAATACACGGCTTGAAATTAAAGAAATTAGAGAACTACTGGGATTTAGAAAGGGAAGTAGTCAACTTCTATAAGAGAAAAACTGTAAATCGAAATTGAAGTTAGAGACCTAGATAGTGTATGAGTAATAAACAAGCAGAAAGAAAAAAGTCCTATATTGGTAAGCTTTGTGGCATACAGAAGTAAGAAAATGGTATGGGATAATAAATTAAAAACAAATTGCGGGGCATTGACGATGACTTTCCACTGGACAGGTATCTGTTGAGCTTTAAGGATTTCGTTAAATCTTCTTCTCCTTACTCTTTTACCATAATTGGTGTCGAGTCTAGCACTGTTTCAGTTATCTTTACACTCACTCACATTTTTGCACAACAACCTCCACTCGCGTCTCCTACTCGATAAACTTTTTGCTTCTGCCCAACTTATATTTCTCCTCTCTAACACTTTTTCCACTTCCTGGTTCCATGTCTTTGCTGGTCGGCCTCTGCTTTTCCTGCCAGTTGGTCTTGCCTCCCATATAGCTATTAACTCCCTATCCTTTTCCATTCTGTTAAGATGTCCTAACCAGCGCAATTGGTTTTCTTCAATCTTCTCTCTTGGTGCTTTTACTTTCAATTGTTTTCTTATCTCCTCATTCCTTAATCTATCCCTTTTGGATACACCCTCAATTTTTTGGAGGAATTTCATTTCGCCAGCTTGCAACCGTTCATGGTGTCTTTTAGTGAGCGTCCACACTTCACTACAGTATGTTAAGGTCGGTATGTAAATGCAATTGTATACTCTCAGCTTAGTTTCTTTCGAAATCTCCTTTTTGTTTATTGCATGATAGAGTTGTGCTGCTGCTCCAAGCCTGTTATTGATCTCACCTTCCATATCGCCTTTGCTAGTATTTAAGAGTTTGCACTTGTTCCAACTGCTCATCTTTCAGCTTGATACTTATATTTTTATGTTGTTTTCGCACTGCCATTGCTACCGTTTTTGCTTTGTTAATCTTCATGTTTCTCACTTTGAAAGCCCGATTCCATGTGTTTAGTTTTTCTTGTAGTTCCAATTCAGAATTTGCCATGATTGCCAGATCGTCTGCTAACAAAAATTCTGAGGCCCACACTGGTTCCATATTTCTGTATCCCATCAGCACTTTCTTTGTCTTATTTCTGCAATCCTTTGTTATGTCGTCCATTAATGATAAATAACAGGGGACTCAGTACACTTCCCTGTCTAACTCCTACTTTTGTTTTAAATGTTGTTGATTGCATGCTTCCTGTTCTGATATAGTTCCAGGTGTTCATATATAAGCTTTTTATAGCATTTATTAGTGTTTTACTTATGTTAATTTTCTTTAGAAGCTCCCAGATTAATTTTCTTGGTACTGTATCGAACGCCTTAACTAGGTCAATATAACAGATATATAATTATCGGTTATTCCGTAATCTCCAAAAATAGCATCATTTGTTTCTCTACCAGTTCTAAATCCACTTTGAGTGTCTTGTATCTGATGCTCTATAACCTTTCTTAATCTTTGCTCCAGGATTCTCTCGTATATTTTGTAGGGGACACTCAGCAGAGATATTACCTTATAATTCTCGCAACTTTTACTGTCTCCTTTTTTGTGGAGAAGGAGAATTAGTGCCATTTCCCAGTCCTTTGGAATCGCTTTATGTCTCCATGCTAATCTTATTACTTGTATAGCAGGTCTCTACCTTTTGGTCCCATTTCTTTTAGCATTTCTGGTGTGATGAAATCATGGCCTGCTGCTTTGTCTATCTTCAGTTTCTGAATGGCGGCTACTACTTCTTCTATTGTTATTTCTTCCGGATCTGGGTTCGTCATTATCTCTTGATGTTCGTCTACGTCGTTAATTGCATTATATGTTCTGGTTCCTCTTAATAACTCTTCGAAGTGTTGCTTCCATCTTTGAATTATCTCATCTTCCTTGGTTAGCATTTTGCCTTCTTTATTTTTCAAATGTATTAGTGGATTTCTCTTCTTTTTTTTACTAGTTTTATTGTTCTATAAAATGCTTTTGGATTATCTTTAAAGTTTTTCTCCAGTTCTAACCCTATATTCTCTCAAGTTTGCATTTTAGCTCGTTTAACCATTTCTTTCACTTTCCTTATATTTTTGATAGTTGCCTGGTTCTTTTTTGGTTACGTATTCTATCCAGAGTTGTTTTTTTTTCCTTGATTTCTCTTCTTAGGTCTTCATTCCACCAACTTGACTGTTTGCTCTTCGGTTTTTTTTACTTTTCTCTTGCCGCATGCTTCTTTTGCTGCTTTTGAGATTGTTTCCTTGAAGTTCAGCCATGCCTCTTCTAGATCTTCCGTCTCACGTAGCTTATCCCCTAAGCTCTCAATGATAGTTGTGTACTTTTACTGCGTCTTTTCTTCTTTCAGTTTATAGGATCTTAAGTTGACCGATGTGCTTTTCTCCCTGTATACAACTGATTTTTGCATTTTACTTCCCACATTTATTGTTGCTGTTAGTAAGTAATGGTCGCTACCTAATTCGTAGCTTCTTTTTACCCTCACGTCTTTTACCTTTGCTCTATTTTGTCTCTGAACCAGTAAGTAGTCTATTATTGATTTTTCATCTTTACTTGAAGCAACTCGTGTCATTATCGATACAAAACTCTATTAATCTTTTCCCATTATTGTTTAAGGATTCTTCGCCATGTTTACCTAGCACTTGTTCGTTGTTTTGAGTTCTATTACCTACCGTACTATTAAAGTCTCCAATAATTTGCACCTCGCCTCTACTATTCTCAAATGCTGCCTGTAGTTGTTCCCAAAACCTCTCTTTTTCTTCCTTCTTTTCATTGTCATTGGGCCCATAGGCAGTTATCATTGTTGTTACTTCATTTCTACCGTCTTTAAGTTCTAATGCCATTACTCTTTCAGAATAGAACTACCAATTGTTGAAAAGATCTGAGTCTCTTTTATTTACTACGCAGCCTATTCCTTCTGCAGTTCTTTTATTTTCGTCCACTCCACTGAAGAATAGGAGGGTTTCTTCATCTATTTTAATTATCCCTTTTCCTTTTTTCTTAGTTTCCGTTATTGCAATAATTTTCAATCCTGATTTCCTAAATTCCATACTCAGATCTTTTTCTTTGCCGTTCAGTCCTCTTACGTTCCAGGTTCCTACTTTCCATACTTCTATTTTATCCTCTTGACCTTTCGTTGTTTTGATCTTTACCTTACTTTTCCTACTGATCCCTAAGTCCTCTGTCTTTTTATTCCATTTATCTATTTCTTTTCCTTTTATTTGTGATTTACTTATCAGTTTAAGTTTCTCTGGGGAATATCTTATCTTCCTCTTGTTATAATTCTTGCTTTGTTTGAGTAATTTATTCTGTAAATCTTCCAATATCTGGTTAAAGTTTTTCTTTCTTTACTCTTTTTTTCTCTACATCTTGCAATTTCTTTTAGACTATTTAATTGTTCTGTTAAATACTTAATTTGTTCTGTTAAATCCTTGGTTTGCTCTGTAAAACAATTTAATTGTTCTGTTAATTTAGGTTTTAGTTGCATCAACTCCCCAATATTAAGTTCAAGCTTACTTTCCTCAATCGTCAGCTACTGTTTTATTTTGTCCTGCAGTATTCTAAGTCCTTCTCCTTTTTCGCTCTTATTTCATTTACCAATCTCTTTCTTTCACTTCGCAACCTTTCCTACACTCCACCGACTTTTGGGTTGCCTATCTTTCTGAGTTTGATGACCTTCAATCAATTCAACGTTTGGTTCACTCGCGCACACTCTCCCAATTTGCATGATTTATGGGACTACCTTCCTTATGTTATCAGTTGCTGCCTAAGTTTGTTCTTAATTACTCCCTTATTTTTTATCACTTTTCCCTCTTTTATACACACTTCTGTTCGTCTTTACCTACACTTCAGTATTGTCTTATCCTTTGGAATTTTCACTTGTTTACATACATTGTCTAGCACCCTTTAATACTACTGTGAGATAGGGCTGTGTTTACAGTTTCATATCGTCACCACCTCTTCGATTTCGTTAAATAACATTCTTATTATTACCTGCATTCTCGTAGTGTACACTTGCACAGTTGTTATACCATCTGGACCTGGAACAGTGTCTTTTTTCATCTGACAAATAGCTTTTTCAAATTCTTCTTCGTTTATGTCCTCGTATTCATTAACCTCCTGAATGACATCATCTTGCTGCTCCGTTAAGTGTTTGCTGTTACTTCTGTACAAATTCTCATAATATTCCGTAGCTAAATTCAGAATGTCCTTTCTTACTCTTTGTATAGTGTTCTTGATTTTCAGGTTTGAAATCCATTGATGGCCAGATGACATTTCTTTTGCTATTTTTCTTGTGGAACCTGTCTCGTTCTGGATTTGCTCTATTTTTTCTTTCTCCCACTTTCTTATTTCGCGTTTAGTCCTGTTTGCTTTTTCAGTTTTCCTTTTTGTGAATTAACTTCTGGGTTGCTTCTGAAATTTTCTTATCTCTTTTATTACTGTGTTGTTTATATGCTTCTTTTGCTGTGCTCTTCTGTTCTTCTATACATTTTTTGCACCCCTTCCTAAGAATTTTGATGTATACTTTTTCACATTCTGCAGTGAGAGATCATTCATATATTTCCAAATTCAACGTTTTACTGTGACCACATGTCACTTTTTCCATTTTAGGTTTATCCTTACTGTGGAGCGAACCATTCTATATCGGAACTGAATTCTAGCTGGCTAATAGCGTTTGTGTTCTTAATTAATTTCTTAGTGGAGATACCCACGTCCATCTTCTCCCTGCTCGTCTTTTGACGAAGGTATTCGTAATATCTAGTTTATGTTTATCAGCATTCTTCCTCTCTCATTTCTGTCCCCGTATCCAAATTGTCCATTTATTTTTCCATCTTCTCTCTCTTTTTTTTCCCATTTTGCTGTTAAAATCGCCAATTACAAGTAGGTATTTAGCCTTGTGTTTTTCGTGATTTATGGCTGATTCTAGATCTTCGTAAAATTGATCAACATTGTTCTCACTGGCTACCAATGTTGGTGCATACACGTGAATTATTGAAATGGCTAAATCTTTATTAAAACGTAGAAGAATAATCACGAAATTCTTCTATTCGTTCCCTTAATGTCCTACTCCTTACCTTGATCTTTTTTTCCTCCTGTATAATACAGAATATTACCAAATTTTCTTTGAACTATTATGTCACCTTCTCTTACTTCCGCCATTCCTATTATGTCCCAATTTATTTTTGCTATTGCCTGTTCTATTTCTGTTAATCGCCACTATGTTTCTCCTTACTTTTAATTTGCTTATGTTTTTGCTTTTGGGGGGTATTTCGGTCTCTAGTTGCCCTGTCGACCACATCTCTGGGAAGTGCTATATTAAAGTCGGGTTCTCATTAGTCAATTTCATTGATCAATGAGGTTGAATCTATGCCATTGTAAATAATGGGAACATAATTGCAACGATATTGATCAATGATTTTTCGTTTCAATGGAAATGAAAGGCAGGTCTACTTTAGTTGATCAACGGGATTGATTCAGTGAAATTGAACGGTGTTTGAAATGTGATGAAACAAATCTTGTAGGAAGAGCATACCTCAGTACAGTATAGGATAGGCAATACTTTCTGTAGAAGTTCTTCAAATTCTTCTTCGCTCATTAAGTGGTTTCTGTATGCATCCAATTCATCTGCAGCTAGTTCTGGTAATAGCTTTACCGAAGCACCTTCATATCCACATCGTAAATATCCATTCCCTGACCCACCAACATCGAGGTTTTCTTGTTTTTCTCTTTTTGATTTGGTTTATTAAATATTTACGCACAATACGGACTCCAGCACGCACAATTTTCTTCTTTGCAGCCATTTTTAAAATTGATCCTTTCTGGACTGAATGTTCAATGCCCTTGAATCTTGTGAACAGGTTTCGCATTCAATTGTATTTTCAATGGGATAGATTCAGTCTCATTGATCAATGAAATCGACTAATGAGAACCCAGCTTTTAGACTGATCGGACTTTTAATATCAATTATGTACACCACAATAATTAAATCAAATATTAAAACTCTGGATAAAAACCAATCAGTTGATCAAGAAAAGGCTAGTCAGCAATGGACTACATTCAAACGATAAAAATCAGCTAACCAACCTTTACATCTCGCTTTTATTGATTTTAGTAAGGCGTTTGATATCATAGAGCACGATTCATACCTTAGCCTTAGAAGATCAAGGAATTTCAACAAAGTACATCCATCTTATTAAAGAACTGTACCAGAATAACTCAGCAAAAATAAAAATGTAGAAAAAGGGCAGAAGTTTTAAGATTCAAAAGGGAGTTAGACAGGGCAACCCTATTTCTCCAAATTTGTTCAATGCGGTGCTCGACAGTAGATACCTTTAGAAAGTTGAAGTGGGAGAACAAGGGCATAAGAATAGGCAAAAGACTGAACAACCTTAGGTTTGTGGATGATGTAGTATTAGTGGCGCAGACTAGAACGGAACTAACAAAAATGATTTGTGAACTATTCTTCGTTTCATACTTAAATTTCAGTAAGGAAGAGATACGGCTATGTTATTCTTATGGGAGTTTTGTGCTCAATGTTGTCACTTCTCGCCAGAGACCAGTGGTCTAAGCTATTAGAAAAGGATTAGTAGTTGTTAGGTGCCTTGAAATACAATAGCCGGATTTATTTATAGTTGACAGATGTATATTCAATTCCAAGTAGATTTTTGCTGAAATCTGGCTACCTCGTTTTCCATAAGACATTGTACTGAACTGAAGAGAGTGGTAAAGTGGGATTGACTATAAATTTTGAGAAAACGAATCTGCTATCGAACAGGGCTTCAGCTGATGCATAAATAGCGAACCAAACAGTAAAATATGCAGACCAAGTGGCAGTTAGTATCGTTTACAAACCGCATGAAGAAAGAGGTACAAAGAAGAATAGATGCTGACTGGAAAAGTTTTTGGGTGTTAAAAAACATTTTAAAAGTGACATTCTTTTCAAACTAAAAAAGAAAGAGTATAACATGTGTGTAATCTCTCTAGTTACGATGCACAAACCTGGTCCTTCAACAAAAGTTAAGAGTGCATTACGCATTACCCAAACAAGAATGGAAAGGGCCATGCTGAATATAAAACTAGCTGATATGGTTTGAATCACAGAAATAGAGGACTTGATTACCAATGCAGAAATCTGAAGTGGAACGAGGCAGGCCATATTGTTAGACTGATTAACAACAGATGGACAAGCATGGTAACAGATGGGTCCCGAGGGATGGCATCAGAAAAAGAGGTCGACCACTTGCATGATGGCTGGACAAAGTTGAAGAAAGTGCAGGATCTACATAGTGGGAAAAAACTGCCAATAAGAAAAAATGGAAATGCAAGGGGAGGGGCCTTTGCCCAACAATTTGATTAATTAGGCTTATTAATGATAATAACATTTACTACTAAAACAAATCAAAGACAAGCATGGTAACATCATAAGAGAAGAATCCCAGATAATGAGAATGTGGAAAGAATACTTTGCGGAACTGTTAGAGGTAGAACAGGCAGAAACAAGTAAGATATTGGATACAGAAAAAGAAATGGAAGAAGAGGACATCACATTGGAAGAAATAAAAAATGCAATAAACAGACTATCAAATGGAAAAGCAGCCGGATATGGTAACATAAAAACAGAACAGCTAAAATACATGGGAGAAACCGGAAATAAAGAACTGCATAAGTTATTCAATTTTATATGGAGACACAAGAAAATAACAAAAGACTGACAGATAGCAGTGATACTACCAATATACAAAAAAGGCGACAAAAGGCCATGCAGTAATTATAGATGAATCTCAATACTATCTATCAGTGGTAGAAAAGGTATATGAGAGTATTATAGAAGGACGATTAAGAGCACAAATAAAAGAAAAATTGGATGGATGTCAAAGTGGATTTAGAAAAGAGCATTGCGTACAAGATCATATATTCACTATCAAACAAATAATAGAGAAACCATTAAAACACGACAGAGAATCATATGTCTGTTACTTAGACCTAGAAAAGGCGTTTGATAAAGTTAATAGGAAAATGTATGAGAAGCATTAAAGAAAAAAGGAGTTAGTCAAGATATCATAAAAACAATACAGGATATAATATATAACACAACAAGAAATTATATAAGAACAGGGAATGAGTATTCTGTAGAATTTATAACAAATAAAAAACTAGAACAAGTTGGAGCACTTAACCCAACCCTATTTATAATAATGATGGATGATATAATTAAACAAACGAAAAAGAGGACGAGTAAACTCAAGATAGGATACAGGAAACTAGAATCGGTAAATATCGCAGAATGCGCATTCGCAGATGACCTTGCCATATTCGTAAGATCCGATAAAGAACTACAGAAAAACATGGAAATATGGAACGAAGAACTAATGAATGTGGGCATGAAAACAAACACAGAAAAGACGAAGACAATGGCCATCTTAAAAAAGAAAGAAGAATAAGAACACATTCAAATACTTAGGCACATTAATCAGTAGTAAAGGCTTACAGGAAAAAGAGTTAAATGAAAGAATCCAGGCAGCAGCTAAAGTATTTCATGCATTGTTTGGGGTAATCATCAACAACAGAAATATAACAAGAAAAGCTAAAATGACAATATACAAGACAGTTTATCAACCGATACTTCTGAACAGAAACGAATCCTGAATACTATCAAAGGGGCTACAAAGTAAATTAACTGCATTGGAGATGAAATATCTAAGGAGGGTAAAAGAAATCATGAAAATGGATAGAATAAGGAATGAAATAGTAAGAAGAGAGTTACAGATAAAACCAATTACAAAGAAAATAGAAGAAAAGCAACTTCAATGGTGGGGACATTTAACAAGAATGCACGAAGATAAACCAGTTAAAAAAGTTTGGGAAGCCAGAACGATAGAGCAAAGACATAAAGCAAGACCAACGAAAACGTGGGATGTACTGAAAGATATTCTGAAAGCATTTTCCACGCTTGCGCTTGCTTGTTGGTTTCCAACATGTTGTAATTTTGATCCATCTCTCATCTCGAAACCTAGTTACGTGCCCAGCCCAATTCCATTTTAATAGATTACTTCTTATTCTAATTACATATTTCAATAGGAATTTTATCACTTAACTTAATATTTAGCATAGAGCGCTCCATTCTGGTTTGATTTACTCGTAACTTGTATTTTAATTTATTATTAAGCGACCACGTTTGGACACCGTAAGTCATGCATGGGATCACACAGCTGTTGAACACCTTATGTTTAACGCGCACTAGTGATTTCGATTTAAAGATATGTTTTAAACTCCAGAAGCACTTCCACCCTGCGTTCACCCATCTACTGAGTTCTTTTTCCGTGCAGTAAGTAAATGATAATACTAGCCCTAGATAAACGACATCTTCTATGTATTTAATAACTTTATCTTCAATCGTTATGTTATCCACCATTCTGTTGGTTAGAGCGTATGTATTTTCGAAGTTTATTGTTAAACCTGCATCTTTTCTCTGGCTATCTCTAGCTCTTCCAGCATTCTTGTTAATTGGGTTTTCGATTCCGATATGACGGTATAACGAAACTTTATTTTTGCGAAAAAGGGACAAAGACCTCAGCTAAAGTGTATCAAGAAACAATTTTTGAATGCGACAATGTTCGAATATCAGTGGTGGAGCTTTCAACAGGACTCTGTGCCAGGTTACAAAGCCAAAAATGGTTAAAAGAAAATGTTCCCGATTTTATACGCATCGAAGACTGGCCTTCGGCAAGTGCCGATCTTAATTCGTTCGATTATAAGGTATGGTCAGTTTTGGGGGATATGGCTTGTTCCAAAAGGCATCCAAGTATTAGGTCCTTAAAACGTTCACTAACTGAAGTAGTGGTGAAATAGATTAAAAGGGTATGTGCACGCAAAGGGCGTCCATTTTGTATGATTTTCCGTAATCTGTAGCCTTGTGTTTAATAAAAAAAATTGAATTAGCAAAATAATGCTTTATCATTTAAATTTAAGAAGGTGTAACAGTATTTATGGCTAGACTAGGTATATCGCTTTAGTATTTAATTTTATTAAAAAAATTCATTTTTTGCAGGCCACCATTTGAAGTAACCGAAGTTTGGCTCGAATCCTTATCAATGCATCTATCAGTAGGCATCCAATTACCGGCTGATTTAATTTTCGACATAGATCATTACCGAGGACAAAGTCCCAGCTCTTCAGGAAGTACTACTCCAGAAGGATTACCTTCAGGTTGTCGCAGTCCAATTCTTGAACCCATTTGTGAAGGTAAAACTTCTACGCTTCGTAAGGACAACGAAGAAGATGCGAAAATCATGCTTAGTGCGGAGAATTTAAAACCAATTATAAAGGTTTCAAGTGCAGATAACTTGATATCCGGCAGAAAACAGGGCAACTTAAAACCGATATTAAAACATTCGAACAATGCTACTTTGAGTAAAAGTTACGAGAATTGCAGTAAAAATTATGAAACGAACTATTATGATGATGTTACATGCACAAAAAGTTGCGAGGATTTTACTCAGAACAAGCCTGAAAATAACACGGCTAAACCAACACCAAACACGAATAGTTCAGAAAATCATGCAACGAAACAACATATTTACGAAAACGTTCAAGCACTTGCCAATAGTCGTGCTCAGAGTAAAAATAAATCTGTTGCGGATGGAAGTGTTAATACTATAAAACAGACGAATCAAGGTTCAGATTTAGATGATCGTCAACCGTTGTTACCTGATTATGAAAATTTGAAGTTTTTGCGGAATGATAGTGCATTTATAAACGACAGCGAGAAGATCGGAATTGAACCTTTAAAAAATCTTAGCAAAGAAAAGAGCGAGAACGCTCAAGTTTTTGGTGGAAAAGTAGTCGAAGCGGGTGTACAAGATAAAAAATTGAAAAATTGTAACGTAGTTAATAATCCAAAAGGAAATAATGCGAAAGAATCCAGGGGTTTCTTGGTGCCATTACGTAAAGTGCCTAAAAATTTTACACGTAATCAGTTTCTTAGAGATAATGCAAACAAATCCGAAATTACTGACGATTCTAAAAATAAAACCGAGACCGAAGTTCACGGTAATTCTGCGTCGTGTAGCGTAAAAGATAGAATTAAATTTTTAAGTAAAAGGAGTACTTTTGAAGTAAATAAACCAAATAAATCCGTAACAAATGCTCAACAAAGTAGCGCTTTACAAAAGTTGTCAAATTTAAGTCTACAAAATATGAAGCTAAAAAGTAGCACTTTACCTTCGAGTGTCACACAAAAATATGTAAATAGTCCGAAACCAAAGGAATCTACTAACAAAAAAACTGAAAATGTTTTGGGACCATCATGTCTCAATGAAAAAATTTGCTCAACGTTACCAATAGGCAGTAGTACCTCGAATTTACCTTGTAATCGCCTTGTTAGCAGCAATAGTGGCAATGCAGCTTCCTTGCCGTTGAATGACAGTAATAATCAAACTGTCGAGCCTCATTTACGTGATATACCGGACATTGTATCTTCTACTTTAAATAGAACATCGAAACAGTCATCTCATGAAACGATAATAGACGAACCGATACCTTGTAGTACAAGCCTGAGTACATTTGTTACTCCGAAACAAAGGCCGTTACTTAAAACCGCAGACGTTAAAGGTAATTCGAATACAAATTTTTGTATAAACAGAAGCATATTTAAAAGCGATGCGGCCGCATCAGAAAGGGAAGCATCAAAACCAAAAACCGATTCTCCAGAAAGGAAATCAAAATCAGAATCTCAGTCTAAAATACATTTTGAAAACTTTAAACCGAAATTAGGGAAAGGGAGCACTTCGAAAGAAAATGTAGCAGCAAATTCTAATCCTAAAGCGGTTAAACCGCTCTTCTTAATGCAACGAAAGGAAAACATATCAAATGAAGCTATACCAGAACATAAAGAAGTGGAAAATATATTTAAGAAGCACGTACCAACCGCTACTCCGCTGGAATTAAAATACGCTCCAGGTTGCGCTTCTAAAACAACTTGTGATATCCCTAACATTCCAAAACCAAACGTCTCAGGTCATTCTAGTAGTGTAGTCAAAAATATTATACAGAGTTTAAACCGTAGGGATAGCAATAAGTTTGATTTCCGAAATCGTACATCGTTTGGAAGAAGTTCGTTAAAGGTCGTTGGAAATCCGAAAGTCGATATTAGTTCTTCGATGCGATGTAGTAGCCCAGAAGAATTCACCGCTCTGTAAGTTTACAACAAAAATATTATAATGGTGCTTACTAATTGCGAAAGATATGCTGGTCATTATAGTTAAACAAACGATTTCTATATAATATAGTAAGAACATCTGATTTTATTTTGAAGTCCTTTTAGTTTTTAATCGCACATCTTTGAATAGTACGACAAAGAAATTTTCAGAATTTTTAAAAGGAAGTGTATATTATTTCGCAGGTAGCGAAACAAGTTTGTCTATCCTAAGTAAAATTATATACAGGGTGATTTACAGTAAAGGATACAAAGTAAAGTTTGTTTGTGGGGCGAGATCTAGGCTTCCGGATGCCAAATATCTCAAGGAAGTATTATCTTGAATATTAAATTTCAGACAAGAAACTCAGTTTAATCTCTAAAAAAATATCACATTTAATTTTTAAAAGAAAATCTACGAATAATGTTTTTGGTGGTGAAATACTGATATTCAAATTTAGTGTTGTTTGTTCTAGATTGGTGAAGGGTATAACCTAGCCAATTCAATCTGATATAAATAGTTAGTGGCTATGCGAACACTTGAAATTTTTTAACCAAACCAAATCTAAAACTTCAGTTTGAGTTCAATCCTATCAAAAAATTTACAGCTGAGCTATTTTCAAGTTTTAGCATTAAATTTAAAATTACTGCTTTTTTTTAATAGAGATGAATTTAGCAATAGGAATGCCTTGACCAACACACTCTTAAACGTAAAACATTTTCCGCATTGCTTTAAAGTTCGCATAATACCATTATTATTATTATTATTATATCCCATTATTCCTTTGCAGGACATAATGTAGAAATGAAATGTTTCCATTGTTGTCTGCTCTGCGCTAGTTGACCCATTTGTACCAACAACATACTTGTTTCTCTTTGTATGCTTTTCTTCCAGGGCATCCTTTCTTTCTTCCTCCCTGAGGGTTACAATGTAATCTCCCCTTGGAATTTCTTCTTTCTTTTTTTAGAGTGTGTCCCAGCCATCTAAGTTTCCTTCTTTTGATTTGTACCTCTTATTTTTTCTTTTGCTTGTTTCTACAACTCTTCATTCCTACTGGTCTTGGGCCAGTATATCTCTAGAATAATTCTTTCATTCTTTCTCGTTTACCCTCTTATACCTTTACAGTGTTGAGGGCGAGCCACAGAGGGGTCACCCATCCAAGTTCTGGATGCTTACCTTTCTATATTTCAGTATTACGTGCACTCCCACTTTGCCATACTGCCAGTTAGAATAATCCTTAAACATCTGTTTATGAAGATCTGAAGTTTCGTTTTGGTAAAGGAAGACTGGCTTGGCTTCGTATCTTCTGTGATATTTCTTGTACTCCATAATTTGCTGAGTCTCAGGAATACATTTCTTGCTTTTCCTATTATTTTTATTACATCCTTTTTTACTCCATTTTCAGTAGCTACCACACTTCTCAAGTATGTGAATTCTTCTATCGATTCTGTTTTCTTCGCCCACTCTTATATGTCTTCTGTTCTATATTTAGAACCATTGTTTTAGTTTTGCTTTCATTAATTTGAAGTCCCACTTTTCTGGCTTCATTTGTTAAATCAACTACTTTCTCTTGCATGTGGCTCGTTTTATATGTCAATAAGCATATATTGTCTGCGAAATCTAAGTCTTCTAGACTTTCTGTAAGCGCCCATTGTATGCTTCTTTTCTTATCCTTTATTGTGTTTCTCATCATTTCATCTAATGTGATCGCGAATAGTAGTGGCGACAATAAACATCCTCGTTTCACCCCTTTGTCTAGTGAGTTTGTTATTCTTTGAAGTAGGATTGTGCAAAATATTTTGTATATCACACTTAATAGTGTTATTCCTCTCTAGTTATTACATTTTCTTTAATTTCCTTTCTTGGCTAGTTTGACTATTAGGTACACCAATCTTCCGATCATTGGGGAACTTTTCTTCCTGCCAGATTTTAATGAATAGAAGTAGAGATGCATAATACCTCTTTGGTGTTATTAGATTAATTATCAAATCTATATTTTTGTTCACCTCAGTTTCAAGAAGAAATGGAAAATGACTGTCTTATCCCAGTTGTGCAAATGGTAAAAACCCCCCAAAGCAGATAAAAGAATTTCCTAGAAATGCTAAAGATTCTAACGCCTTTTTTTGTAGTTACCATTGATGGTGCTTATTAAAAGTATTTCAGGCATATTATGTACTCCTCATTTGTGAAATGTGTTTAATGCTCCTAAGATCTCGACTCTGAGTCACTAAACAGTTCCTGTACAGCTGATATACACATAAATAAAATATTGAAACCTTAAATGAATTTTAATTAATGATTAAAATTATCGTCGATGTGGCTGAGTGGTTAAGGCATTTGACTGCTGCCCCGTCAGTCTCAGGGTCAAACCCAAGTCGGATGCTTGGAGGGTGGCCTATCCTCCATGTTGCTGGCTATGTTCCCTCGTGGAACATTAATGACACTTCAACACGCATCTGGGCATGGATTTATTAGAAAGATTTGTTAAAAAATTGTTACTAATCGCATTATATCTTTTAGTTCGCTAATGTTTTCTCAGATTCTTTTCCCTAAAATTACCCACAAATTCTCGATCACCTTAAAGTTAGGAGTGTTTCTAAGCCATGAGAAAGACTTATTGTGTGGATTTATGATTTATCACTCACTTTTAAACACTAGAAAGAAGAAAACTGAAACGTACTGAATGTCCCCTATGATAAAGAGCTGAATCGTCTTGAAATACCAACTCAGCAAACCTTTCAATGGTGGGAATAACTCTTTGATTTATAATTTCTATGAATTTTTCGTGCTTCGGAGAGCATGTTAAACCAGCAGTCCTAATTGACATACTAACACCTTTGGCAATCGTCAACCTTGCACCACTGTGGGTCGATCTTCTTCTCCTTATTCGATGGGTAAAGTTAGCCTTCTGTCCAGTATACGTGCAAAGAGGACTCGCAGAACTCATTATTAGGAGTTAACCTTCAGGGTTTGGGCCATGCGAGGAAGAAGAAGAATATATTTTTCAGTGTTTACTGAACCTTCTAATAGTATTATTTTCCATGTCTGTGACTCACTGTCACTTTTCCATGTGATCCTAGGAGATTAACTTGGACTAATTCGAAAAAATTATTTTTTTCGAATTACAATATTCCGAATTTTGCCTTTCCTTGGCCCATTGCAGTCTTTCTTTCCCTATTTGTAATGTCAAAAGTGACTTTTTAACCGATTTTGGGGCCGTTAAACCCATCATTTAGCCTCCTCTGTGCTTCTTGTACTTATATGTATTGGAATATATACTTTCATTCAGTTGTCTTGTTAATTGTTTAGCAGATAAAAAACCTGTTTTGTAAAACTAATCATTTTAATTTTCTCATTGCACTTTGGCCGTACAACCATTTTATCTAACAGGCTTCAAACCTTTACTGCTTGTGGAGATTTCGATGCTACGATCAGGATTTGAACCTGTGTGAGCTGGTTGCAAAGCAATTTCTCAGCCTACTGAGCCCCCAAAGTTTTGTACATTTCTATTTTAAAAATTTTAATCGATTACCTAATAAATCAGCAATATTTTCAAAAACATTTAAAATGATAAGCGCAAAAAATAAAATCTGATTGTATGGGATTATACAAAAGTTTGATTATATTTACCCAAATTTGTTCACCATAATTATTGTAAATCACCCTGTATGTCATTGCTTTTTAAACAAAACTTGAAATCGTTGCAGTTTAATCAAAGATAAATTCTTATTTGCATAAAATACACAAAGAGTTGAATATATTCCAAATTAACATAAAGTAGTTGAATTTGTTGTTAAAACTAAATTTGAAATCTATAATAATTTGTAAAAGTACAGTTCATTGTGGTAGAAATCTGTGCGATTAAAAATACAGTTCATGAAACTTAGTCAAATATAAAATTAAATTATTTTAAAAATATGTAGACTATTTAACTGTTCCATTTGGAATTTTATATTTTCATACATAAGTAATAAATTTTAATGTGTGTAGCGAATTGTAGTGAATTCTGATAATCTGATAAATAGAATCGTTTCTTGAATTTGGTAATATCTAGGTACATATGTGATTTGGTAAGCACTAAATGTGTGTATGACCGTACTACATAAACTTAGCTTTGGAATCACATTCAATTATGCTGTAGTAATCGTATTTATAGTCGGCACTAAAATGGATTTGTCGAATTTTATTTAAAAACAAAAACATTCATAACGAAAATTTCGAGATTGTAACTTATGTTTTGCAACTTAAAAATATTACAACCGTGTTGTATTGGTGGTGGCAAAGCTAAAATTCAGAATGCTTTGAACTAGCCCTGATCACATAACAATCAGATACGCCAAGTTAATGTAAAATTTGGCAGGCAGTTTTATGATTAGTTTGCATTTGGTTGCCAGGCGGCGCCACCATAGCACGAGCAGACGTGACTCTAAAGTGCTTGGAATCAGCTGATTTGTATGATTCCAAGCACTTCAGGGTCGCTTCTACTCGTACAGTGCTGGCGCCACATGGCAACCGAATGCAAACTAATCATAAAACTGCCTGTCAAATTTTACATTAACTTGGCGAATCTGATTGTTATGTGATCAGGGGAACCAGTAAAGATACAAACTTGAAACAAGAAGGGTTGGGTATTTGTATTGGTTGAACCTCAGAGCACCGAAAACAGGAAATTACTTCTAACTAATAGTTGTGATAACTAATTCTGCATTTTACTATTTTGCTTCGTTTTCACTCTACAAATGTGGGATGCTGTTTAAAAATTAAAAACTTGTGAGTTTACTGTAAAAACAATTATTCAGATTTACCCTTACAGATTTAAATACACAATTGGTATTTAAATATCTATTATTGATTGAGTGGTCCACTGTAGAGATGGGAATTTTCGGTTTTTTGTAAGCTCGGCTCGGAGAAAATGTCAAATATTCTCGACTCAACTCGGTTACTGAGCGTCAAACCTTTAGGGGAAGGAGGGGAACATTCAGCACCTAAGAGAATTTTTTTGAATTAACACTTGTTTAATACAGGGTGCAATCAAATACATATAACGTTTCCCCTTAAAGTTTGTGGTACTAAATTATATAAAAAAATGTATCACAAATGTGAAAAATATTAATTAATATTTTCTTGACAATTGGTCGAATGTTCCCCACTGCATGGTACATTCGGCCACACACAAGAAAACTACTGAAAAATTTAAAAATATTTATTTGAAAAACATATAATTCAAGATTTTCAAGCAGCTATTGGAGAATTAAACTGCCAAAGTTATAATAAATCCTAAAATACGCTGAGGTTCTTGCTGTACCAGTTTGAGATGGCAGGATTAACTTGGTTATTATGTCATGATTTGTAACTTCTGAGATGTCATCAACTGTAGGAAAATAAAATGTATTGGAACGTCCATTTCTCATTAGAAATTCAATTTTTATAACAGTGTCGCTATCGTCTAAAATCTGACCAATGAAGTGGATGTTTGAATTTTTGACTTTAAAGCACACGAGCACAAAACCTTTTTTTTCAGTTTAGATTTATTCTTGATTTCTGATATTTCTTCAAATTCGTCGCTCAGGTCTTCCCCTAAATGACATCTTTTTTTTAGTTGGAGGCTTATTCCAAATAGGTTCTTCATCGCATTTTTCTGCTTCTTCATTTGTCTTTCATTTTCATGGTTTCTAATAGATTTTTGTGGAGTATTTGTGTAAATTTTGGAACCACCTAATTTTCTTTTACCTTTCGTTTTTCTTTCGCCTGCTTTGGGGTAGGGGTAGGGTCTTATACATTCAGGAATTATTTTTAACTTTTTAGAGTGATTCTTCTCGATACCGCTGCATGATGCTGTAGTAAATATATTCTCTAATGGGCTCAAAACTGTTTCTGCATCAGCTTTCGCTTCTTTTTCTGCTACAGCCTCCACTGTCGGCAGATTCTGCTGCTCATTTGTTGTTACAATAGGATCTTCAGGGTTAGAAACTTGGTTGGGATTTTGCAATTCATCATTGTTAATTGGAAATCTATCAGTAACATAGCTTCTAGCAGAATCCTCATCCCCAAATGTCAATCTATTTAGAGGCTTTCGAAAACTGTTCACTGTATTGCCCTTGGTAAATGCGCTAAGATATGCAAATAGACAGTGTTTTCCCTAGGTGAGTGGTAAGCCAGTCGTTAAAAGCCGTGGAGCAATATGTTTTGAAGGGGCCAAATACGCCTACATCCTAAGGCTGTAATTTGTGCGAAGTATGTGGCGGGATACTTAGGAGAATTATTCAATTTTCTTTACAAAATCGTACACTTAAAATGTTTACGTGTGACTCGTGATTGTCGACGATTAATAATATCGGAGAACCCACACTGCTTTCACTATATGTTTTAGAACCTCAGGGAACAACTCGACTGTCATTCAACCACTTTTATTTTCTAAGACCAAACTAGAAGCAGTTGCATCTGACATATAATCCTCTAGGTTCCGAATCCTTGGAACAACATAGACCGGCGGTAGACTTTGACCAACAGCGTTTATTATACCAACAAATATGACAAGTTCCCCCCTTTCCACTGAGGCCTTATTTTTTCTCCAAGGTGGACACAATTTTGACCGGCTTAGCAACTGTAGTAACACCTGTTTCATCTAAATTAAAGTCACGCTCTGGGGGGAATCTGTAGCACGCTAAAAGAGACTTGTAGTTGTCATAGAAAATTCCAACAGTGCTTCAGCTCAAACTGGTGCTTTCTGGCTTTCAAAGACTCAAAGATTTATGTCTGGCCATAAAACCTCTGCGCTATCCTGATTTCGCCTGTTTCTTCTGATGCCATTCTTGAGGTATGTTACAACTGGGCAACGCTTGTGCATACTCATATGCTAACTTTTGTATGTCTCCATAAGTAAGCCCATAATTTATATCACTGCATTTCTTTATGTACTTTTCTAATTAATTTTCTTCTTCAGTTGTGAAGACCTGCCGCACAGTATTAGTATATTTACTTGAGTAGGTATTTTGGGAGGTCTTCAGCTCTTCTGGTTGAATAGGTTCCATTAAAACAATTTACAATAGCTTGAGTCATATTGTTTTCATCAATGTTTACTCGGTCTGTTTTAAAAAACCCATTTTCTTGGCATCTGAAGAAAAAGTAAAAAATAAACCTCTATCTACTTCTGGTGACCGAATGTTCCCTCATGCGCAACTAACAACAAAAACATCTTTAATTCACGAACTAAATATGTTAGGTTAGAATACAAATCTGCACAAATACTTCAAAATAAACATACTTACGATACAGAAAATAGAATACAAATACTGATGTGATAAAACTGTCGCGGAATCGCCGATTTTACAATTTACTCTAGAAAAAACCGCTTATTACAAACGTAGGATTTGACAATATTTATAGTTGCTGAATGTTCCCCTCCTACCCCTACTGAACTTTAAATTTGTACCGAATTTTGTGCCCTTACGGAATCTTTTGGATCTTTTACTGAATTTCAGGCTTTTACCAAATTTCAAAACTTTACCAAATTTCAGGCCTACAATGAGCTCTGAGCTTTACAAACAATTTAGAAAGAGTTTAGCTTGGTTCGGTTTAACAAATCTTAGGCTCAAAGCTTGAGCCGAGCCGAACTCGAGCTTCAAAGTCCCAATCCCACCTCTAGTCCAGTGGTATACATCACTCTGTATGCTTTACGTATGAAAGCAACTTTGAAGGCCTTAATCTTTCATGTTACCAGCCATACTCCCTTGTGGAATGTTAGCACTTCGTAGCTTTATATGTTGAATAAATTGTGTCTGTTAATAAGTTAAGTATTTCGTAGTCATGAGTACTTTAAATGTTCTTCTTTATTAGAGCTATTCTTATTAAATCTGTTTATCATAGAAACGGAAATATCGGTTATAATTTATAACCATGTAACGAGCTACATCCAAGACTATCACTTTGAAATGAAGTTCCTGTCACCACTCTTCGTGTAGGTGTTATGTGTAACACAGACAATTTCAATTATTATCAATTTGTATGTAGCTAATACATTAAAGCTTGATTCGTAATATCAGCATTTCATCCTCTCGAACATTCCATGATTTACATGTGATATATGTCGTTCTGAAAAGCAATGTGATTTTTTATTTATTATTTCAAGTATTACTATGATTTAGCTAAAAATAGATAGACTTCGGGCACATGCCAAATGCATATGCGTAGACGTATAAATTATGTACAAGCAGTAACATCTGACGGTCATTTTTTTGTCTTGCCTTATGATGTAGGAAAAAACTATATTTTGCTTGTGCAACATTAATATGTCTGTTGTACGTAATGTGAAGTATTATTGGAAAATAGTATTCTAAAATAACCCATCAAAATACCAAGTCCATCTCTGCTAATTGCATTTATTTATAATATAAACGGATCATCTCAATGGGTCACCTTATGCATTTTTTAAACTTTGGGTTAACTTTACTTGGGATAGTGGTGGGCAGGCAAATCCGAATGTTTTTTGTAACCCGATTCGTAAATAAGTGATTTCATATTTGCAATGTTCATCCCTACTGTTACTGGGTATGCGAACAGACTAAAAATCATGTTGCTACGTCGCAAGGCAGAACACAGTAAACAACCGTTTTTCTGAGAACAGATTTATTACCACGTGTCTCTGGATACTAGTTTCGTCGTGTGAAAGTGTCCATGTAAGTTAGGTTAGATTATCTAGTATATTTTAATTAGTTGCGTTACGAAAACTGCCCAACATTAAGGCTCATTCTCAGACTATGTCATAACATAACATTCCTTCCCCTCCAGGCATAATCCTTCAAATACTTTGGTTTATTGTGTACTCTTCCTGAGCGCTGTGGACACACTGGACTCTGTTAAATCGTTTCTGCTGATCGGCTTCTACTCGAACTGGATCCAACACGTTACTGATCTCTATTTAAATCAATTCTCGATTGCCTGATTCATCTTGAGACTCTTATCGCGGACTTCCATCTTCTCTCTCCACTGCTGAATGATTTTGTTTCTGTTCAAACTCGCTTGTGACCTGTCCTGCCACACTTGATAATAATAATAATAATATGCTTTATTTCCTGCTTAGAATTACAAATTAGGTTTTCTATAACACATATATAATATTAACGGCATATAAGCAGGAAATGAGACAGCGATCAGCAGGCTTCCGAAGAAACCCCTGCTATATGCCATCGCTATGTCCCGTCTGGTGTTGTATTTATTCCAGCGTGATCAACTATGCCAGACTCCAATTTGTTCCTTTTCCGTAATTTCAGTAGAGAACTGTCGGTCCTGCTTCAAATCTTCTTCCCGTTGTAAATTAAGGATTTTTGTTCCGAACAACTAGACAAGATTCCGGATGTAGTCTGTCGAGCAACATTGTCAGTCTTCTTCCCACGAGATCATTCTGTGGTTTCGCCTGGTGTGAATCTTAATGCCAATAGCACATTGTTAAGTTCCCACTTCCAATTTTGTATTGGAATTTTCCGTAGTTAACGCTTCACGGTCTGGACCATCCTTTCAGCCAGCCCATTTGTTGATTCCTTGTTTCCTGAGATACGCCTTCAGCTCTGCTGCGACGAATCCCATTCCGTTGTCCAAGACTACGGTGTCCGGTAATCCATGCCTAGCGAATATTTCTCTTAGGTTAGGTATCGATAACAGTCTGCTGCAAAAGATCCGCCGGTTTCAATTACTTCTGGCCATTTCTAGTGTGAATTGGGTTTGTTGCTGTCTCTACATGTTGGGCATTCTGAAATCATTGCCTTTATTTCTCAGTCGATTCCTGGCCACCAGACATAACTGCGAGCAATAGCCTTAATGCGTCCCATTGCTTGGTGTACTTTGTGTTAAAGGTCGAGCTTACATGGAACTATTACTACTACTGCTCCCCCACAGAACACATCCTCGATGTACCGATAGTCGGTCTCTTCTAACCTTCATCACGATGAAAGGTTCGGTGTTCGGCAGTCTTTCGATAGTTCCATGCACGTTTGATTCTGCTCTGATCTGCATCCTCATTTGTTGAATGAATTTTTTGTTAATGATCTGTATAAACTGAGTATAACACGATTTTGTTATAATTTAACGTTTGATTCTAAAATAATAAAATGAATTAATCGTCTTCGTTTTTCTTTACAAAATTGAGTAAATAATTCAATGTAAATGTTTACAAGTGGCAACATTGCTTATCCTACAGTCAAGGTTGATTTCCCTAAAATATTTCAATCCACGATTATACCCATCACTGACTTGAAGCATACTTGTTTGCCTACTTTGATGCAGAATTTCTAGTTTTAATATCATTTTTTAGATTGGGCTTCCTATAATTATTACAAAATTCAAAATGTTAGTAGTCTTTTATACCTGATTTACATTACTAAACTTGTTGTTTATTCATATTCATAAATATTTTTTCTATGCTACATAATGTTGAAACTTATAAATACTTATGTAGTGCAAGGGTTTGCGTCACTCCCCCGCGTTTCCATGTCCGCCTTGGTAGTCTAAATTTTACCTTACAAGTTTGATTCAACCCCCTGCTGTTCGGCATTTAACTGAGGTCATTGTTAACCTCTGTAAATTATGCAATTTCATTCCAAACTATTTTGAAATGTTTCGAACGAAATCCATTTTGTGTTGGCACTAGGAATATGATTTTAAAATTAGAAAATTATTAAGTACCAGGATAAGTTGAAAGTGCCTATTTTGCACTTGTATAGGTACACTTATTTTATAGTTTTGGTGCTTATCAATAATACTGTAAATAATACTGACATATACTATTTATAATAGCATGTTATTTGTACATTTTTTCTATAAATAATTATGTACAGGATGGTTATTGTGTGCCCTGACACACTGTGATTGCGATATTTAATTTTATCGTTTATTTTACGAATCAGAAAAATTTCACTTTTGTTAAGAACTTATATTAATTAGTGCTTTTTTTATGTTTTAGGTGCTAAAAACAGATACTAAAAATATTTATATAATTCTTTATATTGATGTTATACATGTAGTTTTATAGTTTTTATTTATTTCAGTGCAAAATTACTAATTCTGTGATAGAATTTTAAATTTTACTAAAACTAAAAGGTATTAATCGTAAGCTATAATTAGAATCGTTTTTTTAAGTAGTAAAAAGTATACTGGTTAAATGCATAAAGTATACTGAAATCACAGTGTTGGTTCAAATTTCAACAACTTGTGAATGTATGATCGAAATCGCAGTATTCTTTTGCGATGCTCATATAAAATATAAAATAAAAAAGCAAAACAGAACTAATATGTAAAAGTATCGATGTAATTAAGTTTTGTGTTTCTTTTTTCTTATATTGGTGCTGTTTTATTATAAAAGCTCATGACAAAGGCTGTCTTAGGGATTTGCATCTGGAGTGTTCCAGAAGGCTTTAAAGTTTTAATATGACTTGGACGAAACTCTTATAATTTGGAATTTTAAGCAGGCGAGTTGTACCATCCATGCTGCAAACTTTCTCCGTTTTCTGTTGTTTCAAATTAACATACTGATAAGGTGTAATGACGATTGAATTATTTCCGTACTTTTAACAACACATGTTGGAATATTTGTATAATTTTCTGTAGTGTTCATATGTCAGAACTAACTGCTTTGCACCCTGGAGTACTTCAGATCAGAAACCAAAATACAGCCGAAACCTTCCAGTGCGCCTACCTACATACAGTATTTTTATGAATTAAAGCTTCAAAAATTGTTACAATGTACATTATTTATATTTTTTTGAAATATAATAACTAAAGAAGTTAATAGAAACTTCTTACCTGTATAAAATAATCTTAATACAGTTGTTATCGTATATATTACGAGCTTTCACAAATGGAACGCTGTAAACGTATCGATTGTATAGAACATGTAAACGTTGCAGGAGTTGCTTCAAGCGAAGGAAGAATACTTGTTTTTTTATATTTTATTTAAGTACTTAAATTAATGAATGATCAACATTCCATGTTACGAAATTATGATCTTTCTAATTTATTTAGATTTTGTATATTTTAATACGTATATATTATGTAAATATAATTTTTTATGTTGTTTCAGAAGTTTTATTTCTAAAAATGCAAACTACAAATACACTACAATCGCGATAATGTGAACACTCGCTCATGTGAACGGCTCAATAGTGTGAATTTTAAACAGTGAATCTAAGAACCTTTATAAATTTACTACTTGCACAGTAAATATCTGATTCAGCATTTGTTGCTGGGATACCTCTGGCTAGATTACTTTTTAAAACCAGTAGATGTTATAAGCACAAAATTTAAACACAAAACAATACATAAAGGAGCAATAAAGTGAGTATATGTGACCCTGGGAATCGAACCTGGGCCATGTTATGATAAATAAGAGAAGATCATCATATTAATAAGGGAGGTTAGAACTTATAGAGGAGCTTATCAGATCATTTCCTAGTAGTGATAAAAATGAAACAAAACATAAAGACCAATAACATAGTAAAAGAAATAACAAAACTAAAATGGAATAAGTAAAGAGCACAGGATGCCAATGATGGCTGTCTTTATAGATTTTATGAAAGCGTACGACTCGATAAAAAGACATAAAATTCTGGAAGTTCTGCAAGAATTTGGAATAGATAAGAGGCTTCTTTTTTTTTTTTTTAATTGGTTCAGCCAGATACATGGCTCTTTTGTTAAACAGTTATGTACATTGTGAATATAGTCTCTACTGGAATACTTGCCGCACTAACACTTGAGTATTTATGAGACACTTCACTGTTGTGCTGTGTGTTTATTGAATGTTATTCACTTTCACTGCTTAAATAAGTGTCTTGTGGGAGTTTACGTTTCAATCTTGTATGGACATGTCTGTTGCCTGTGTGGAAGTTTCTAACACCATCACATTGGGAGATGTTGTGGAAATATTTTATAGAGAACCCTAATAAATTCCTCAATGGTGGGGATGTCTGCTTCTCGATGAAGTTGTGCGTTGCGCATAAACCATGGGGCATTGAAGAGTATACGAATTACCTTATTTTGGAATGTTTGGAGTTTTCTCAGATGTGTTTTTGATGTTGCCCCCCACACTTGACAGGCGTACGTGAGTATTGGTCTAAGTATGGATTGGTGTAACAATATTCCGCATTCTTGTTTCAGTGGGGACTTTCTATTAAGGATGGGATACAGCATTGCTAGTCTGGTATACTGCCGTCCTAAGTAAAACCCCCGTATCTACATTTAGGTTTGAAATGAGAAAATAGCCAAAAACTCTATCGGCTTAGCCGTAATTTATTAAAATATATCTTTCCCTAAAAAATGTGAATTCCTATGTAAATTTGTCTTAGAAATCTGTGTAGCAAGTCAAAATTAGGAAATACCAACTTTTTCAACAAAACAATGTATATGCCGTGTTTATGCTTAGCATTTAATAACAAGCGTAATGCAAGTTACCCGATAAAACAACGTATCTACATATATATTGTAATAGATGACTAAATTTATTATTAAATAATGTAAATAATATTTACACAGCTACATTGTATAAAAGAAACACAGTTTGTACTAATACACTTAAATATTACGTTTTAATACTGGAACACCCAGAGACATACTTAAATAAACAAAATTCAAAACTGTATTTTTCACAAAGTATACATAAACCATAACTAACAATAATAACCATGACAAATTAAAAAAACTCTCAGAAAAAGTAGCAGAGTAAAAAAAGGTTATAATTAATCCTCTGATGTGGCAATATTGATCCAAAATGCTTTTCGGTTTTCTGGAATGACCATTCCTAAATTACTCAGAATGTTTTCCCGTTTTTCGGACGATATTCCACAAGGCTTTTCCATATGTTCAGGGCATTTCATACCACCTTTCTTCTTCATCATTTTTTTGCATACAAAATCCAAGGAAATTGATTCAGAATCTTGCTCTAAGGAAGTTTTGTATTTCAAACAAAAGCTGCCTCTTTCGGCCTCTATCTCAACGATGTCAGCCAAATATGGCCTAGGAACAGTTTTATTTATTTTGGCTGGGGAAGTGTGGTTTTTCCAATAATAAAAATCTGTATGTTCCATTTGCTTCATTTCGACCTTTTCATTATTGCCACCTTTAACAGCATTAACAAAATCGTATGTCTTACCTTGCTTTTTTAGGGACATTTCCACTTGGTGGTGAAAACTGTCCGCAGACATGAAAGTAGGTATGTCCGGGTTCGAAATACCTTAAAATAATTTTTTTTGTAGCCACTTCTGTTGAATTTATGATGTAACACAGAAAACTAAACAAGGTCCAGTTTTTATTTTGGCTGGCACAGTTGTCCAGCCAAAGTGTAATAACCAAAACATCTCTATGTCTTTTCAGAAAAGCATAAAAAGTACTTATTAAGTGTTCTTTATTTCTACCGGCAATACCTTCATGCCATACTGCTGCCAGTGGATTTATTGGTGATTTTTTCCCCAACGGCACAAAACTCTCATGGTAAGCGATTATTCTTTTGGTAAACAAAACTTTCTTAAATGTGTCCAACCGTGGCAACATTATGACTTTTTGCAGGTCAGCCGACACACAAAGTGAATCTGCTTCTTGAACTTTTTCCGAGTCATTTTTATAAGCTGCTCTGGCCTTTTTGGCTTTTTCTATGTGTTTGGACCATTTTTCACAAACTTGGCAGTCAGCAAGTAAGTTGCTCTGGGTATGTTATTTATTATGAAGTTTAAAATATTCACACATTTCGCACTTTCGTGCTAAGTATAAACCCGGCAAGTGCACACTCCTAAGCAAGAACACCGTGTCTACACGGGTTTCGTTAGTAGATGCCGTGTTTTTACTTAGCAGAATGTAGATCCGGTGTTTATGCTTAGCAAAACTGTACAATATTATCAGATACGGGGTATAAAAATGATAAATTTTCGTATTTCTAATGCAGATACGGGGTTTTTGCCAAGTAATAAAGGTGTAAAACGTCGCGCTGATTCGTTTAGTATAAAAATCTCAATTTTTGAATTTTTTGCTGTTACGGGGGTTTTGCTTAGGACGGCAGTATAGCTCTGATTTAGCTTTTTGTTGATGTGTATGGCCCATGAAAGTTTTTTGTCGAGATAAACACCGAGGTATTTGATCGCGCTATCGGCAGGGTTCCACTCATCATTTGGTTTTCTAATAAGATGTTCGGTGGGGTATTAGGTCGACGTAAAGTGAATATTTTTGCCTCTGTTTTGGTTACATTGAGCTTTATGCACCATTTATTGAACCACTCGGTGATCACATTAACGCTATCTTGTAGTTGTTGAGTAGCTTGAAGGATGTCGGTGTGTCGAGAGAGTAGATAAGAGGCTATGTAGACCAGTAAAAATGACTTTAAGTAATACCCCTGATCACATAACAATCAGATACGCCAAGTTAATGTATAATTTGGCAGGCAGTTTTATGCTTAGTTTGCCTTCGATTGCCAGGCGTCGCCACCATAGCACGAGCAGAGGCGACTCTAAAGTGCTTAGAATCAGCTGATTTGTATGATTCCAAGCACTTCAGGGTCGCTTCTGCTCTTGCAATGCTGACGCCATCTGGTAACCGAAGGCAAACTAATCATAAAACTGCCTGCCAAATTTTACTTTAACTTGGCGAATCTGATTGTTATGTGATCAGGGATAATACAAAATACAAGGTAAGAGTAGAAGGCTCATTAACAGAGGGTTTTGAAATTACGAGAGGATTAAGACAAGGAGACCCACTCTCGACAGTTTTATTTAATTTAGTATTGGAATCCGTTATAAGAAAAAGTGAGCTACAAACAAAGAAAAGTGTATAGATTGTCCGAAATCCAATCTAAACATACAAAAATTAATGAGTGCAACAAGGAAGACATAAACAATATGGGTAGCACAACAAAGATAGAATGAAATCATGGCTAGGTAAATTTTTAAACTAAAGATCTCTCACCAATAACAAGCAAGCAAGCAAAAACATCTGTCATAGATATTGCTTGTTATTGGCGAGAGATTTTAGTTTAAAAATTTACCTAGCCATGATTTCATTCTATCTTTGTTGTGCTACCGATATTGTTTATGTCTTCCTTGTTGCACTCATTAATTTTTGTATATTTAGATTGGATTTCGGACAATCTGTATACTCCAAAAGCCATCAATGCATTGCGTATGCTGACGATGTGGTGATCCTGGCAAGAAGAGAGAGAGATTTGAAAAGTATGATAAGGAAATTTGAAATAGAAGCGAAAAGTTTGGGACTGCAAATAAATTACAATAAGACGAAATTTATGGATTTAGGAATACAGAATAAAAGAGGGAGAAGAGAAAACTTGATTCTAGAAGAAGAACCGGGTTTGAAACAGACTGAAATAAAAAGAGTAGAAAGTTTTATCTATCTGGGAGCGGTCTTTCACGAAGATGGAGGAAATTAGGAAGAAAGAAATAAAACACAGATTTAAAATGGTTCAGCAAGTGCTGGAGCTCTCATGAGTTCTCTAACGTCAAAAACGATATTAAAAAGCACAAAACTCGGAATTTTTAAGACAGTTATCCGGCCAACAGTGACGTTTGCATGCGAAACATGGGCAATTACTAAGAGCGTATTAGAACAAATAGACATATGGGAAAGAAGGATGGTGAGGAGAATATTTGGGGGGAAGAAAGTGCAAGAGGTATGGGAGAGAAGAAACAATCAGGAGTTGTATGAGCTTTATAATGAACCGACACTATCAAATGTGGTCAAAGCCCAGCGAATTCGATGGATGGGACATATCTCACGGGCAAAAGAAGGAAGAATGATTAAGAAAATTCTGAATACGCAAGCTATAAATAACAGCAGGGGAAGACCTAGGGTTAGCTGGAAGCGACAAGTTGAGGAGGATTTGGAAGCAGCGGGAGTTAGAGGATGGAGAAGAGTGGCAGAAGACAGGAAAATATGGAGAGAAGTAGTGCAAAAGACTCTTGAACAATAGTTTTACAAGCCTTGGGCTACTGGGCCTGTTATGCTTATATAAAAAAAAAAGATGGCTACAGAGAAAATAGGAATCAAAACTAGAAATAAATTTAAAGAGTGGTTTAATGATGAATGCAGAACGGCAGTAATGAAGAAGAAAAAAGCGTGGCTTAAATTAATATCAACAGAGAAAGAAGCATCAGAAGAATATAAGGAAAGTAGAAAAAATGCGAGGAAGAAGGATTTTTAGGAGGATAGCGTCATTAATTAGGTGCCCAACGACGAATGAGCACCAGGACTCGATTCCGACCTCCAAACTGCGGGAAAAATCCCGCACCTGGGGAGATTCGAACCGAGGACTTGCGTAACGCTAGCCTGACGCTATACCACTGCACCACCCTGGCCTATTAAACAAGGTGTTCTGTGGTACTGAAGGTTAAACCTGACAGTAATACTGATCGATTGCGCATGATCATCAGTAATACTCTCAGTTCCCCCCACTACCTACAATACTGATGGCTTAATTTCAAGAAATCTAGGTTTTGTCAGTTCATTCTATCACTCCATCGGTATTTTCTTTTAGTCGTCAATATTACTGTCATTATTTTTAAATACTGACATTATTATTGATAGTGTAAGGCCCGCTGATTCCAGACATGTGTTTTCCATGTAAGCCGCCTATCTAGATCTATTCAGAGATATTTAACACTATGGGGCACATGTTTCTTGACGCAGAGTAAATGTAACATGAATGGATTTATTTTCATTTATGCTTATGCATCAGATCTTTAACCAGTCTTCTGTTAAATGGTTCTTATTGTTTCATGTGGCTACTACTTCTGTTTTTTTTTAGATTTCTTTGAAGAATTGGAGACGCTGTGTTTGGGTCATTATGCAAAGCTAACAACGCCTTGTCATCGGCGTAAGTACTTACCATTGTCGGCCCTGTTGGGGGGAAGTCCGCAGTATACCGGGTGTCAACGAAACCTGGGGCACCTCCATAATTTTTTTATTTTTTAAGGTATCTAAATGAAATTTGGTATATGTAATATACTCTTTAAATCGCGTTGGCTGACATAGGAAACAAGTTTCTGTCACTTCCGGTTTCGGCGGAATTGACATCAACTTTGATATTTTAAATGGAACACCCTGTATGTTTATACATTTTTGAACTCTCCATTCAATTTTACGTATGGTAGTATCAAGTTTGAAACATTTTGATGACAAAATAACTACTTACAGAAGAGTTTATTTATTAATCTAAGGTGCCATGGCCTTCGTAAAATGGAAGTCAGGGTGCTACGACACTCAAAACAAATTATTTTAGCACTTCAGCTGTAACAAGTTTGTCTTTTTTTTGTGCATTTCATTTGTTTCACTTGTTTTGAAACCCAGTATCTAGATTTAAATGTCCAAAATATGGTTTTTTTGAACGGAGAGTGTTATTCCGAATTACATTTTCATATTAATCCCGTGTTATTGGTATCAATAAAATCCTTGAAAAACGCTCGTTTTTAATATCCTAGTGTCCCACCCTAGTGCCATTTGAAAAAATAGAGTTATTCTCGAAAAAGCATTTTTGCCAACTTTAGGCCATTCTAATACAGCAACTAAAATAGTTAAAGTTCTAAAACAATTTGTCACGAGTGTTGGGGCATCTTGACTTTCATTTGGCGTTAGTCATGGCACTCTAGATTAATTTCTGCAAAAATTTACTTTGTCATCAAAATGTTTCGAACTTGATACTACCATACGTAAAATTGAATGGAGATTCCAAAAATGTATAAATATACAGGGTGTTCCATTTAAAATAACAAAGTTGTAGTCAATTCCGGTGAAACCGGAAGTGACAGAAACTTGTTTCCTATGTCAACAAATGCCATTTAAAGAGTATATTAAACATACCAAATTTCATTTAGATATCTTAAAAAATAAAAAAATTATGAGGGTGCCCCAGGTTTCGTTGACACCCTGTATAGTCTATATAACGCAGGTCCCCTGTTCAAATTGGAAGGAGCGGTGTCAGTTCTTGATCTGTGACCTGAAAGTATCTCTCGTCTAAGTACGACTTTAAGATTTGGTAGAAGGCTGACAGTTCCTTTTTGATCTTATATTGCAGTCCAGTATGCCACACCTTGTCGAAAGTCCGTTTCTCTGTTTGACGTCTTGGAAGACTGCAGAACAGAATTTTTTTAGCTGTAGATCGTGATTGTTGCTTGTGACAATCCTGTAGACCTGTTCGATGGTAGCTTGCCGTTCTCTGAACGTAGATTGGTGATCAGGTATGAGAATTGGCTTCATTCTTTTTAAAAATAGTTTCTTGAAAACTATGGAGATGACTGGAAGGAGACGGATAGGTGTATATGATGTGGTTTCTTCCGGATTCTTTCCAGGTTTTGGGATTAAAATTATTTGCACTATTTTCGATTGTTGTGGGAAAGAGCTTAACCTAAGAATAGTTTTAAATATATAAATATGTGATCAGCTTCAGACCTTTCTCTGGCAGTTCTTTCAGAGATTTGGCAGCGACGCATTATCATAAAGTTAGAGTATGTATGTAAGAATTTATAATATACATAATAATGATAATGTTTATCAAGCATAATTTACATAAATAAAGGCGAAAACGCATGCATAAAATACAAAACAAAAAGAAAATATGACAGAAATACAGCATAATAAAAAGACATATCGTCCGTGATGGCGTCAAGGTTGGCATACTTGTTTTTGTAAACCAGCGATTGATTCACAATCCAGATTTTTTGAGATTCGAAACAAAACTATAGGTCACATGCCAGTATGATTTTTAGCACAATGAAGATGCTTTCTAGTGGTGGAAATCCTTCGATGCGGCAAAATTCTAGTCAGGTCCATACACACTGGAAATTAAAATTATGTGTAGAAAATGTCGTTAGAAGACTTACAACAAACTAACGTATAATAGAAAATCATTATATTGACAAATAGAAAAACCAAGATTGGTTCGATGACAACAACACCGAACTCACCGAGGCACTCGAACAGCTCTGCGAGCATGGGAGCAAAACAAGCACTCGTCTCAAGGGAAATCTCAATTAACAAGAGCTTCTGATAACTTGCGGAAAATAACTAGGGAACTGAAGGATCTATGGTGACAGAAAAAAGCATCTGGACTTCAGCTCTTTGCTGATTCTCACCAAATAGGTTGTTCTATGAAGAAATGAAGAAGGTATATGGACCTATTATACGTAAATCTGTACCAGTTAAAGCATCTGATGGCACTAGCCGACTGACAAATAAATCAGCGGTCTTAAACAGGTAGGTGGGCCGAACATTTTCATGAACTATTAAATACAAATAGCACAGTTAATATTCACTGTGTATCAAACCTACCACAACAAACTGTTTTAGAAAATCTTGACGATATACCCACGTTAGAAGAAGTGGTGTTCAAAAAAGGAGGACCTGCGCTACACCAAAAACTTAATGAATTAATGTGTAGGATGTGGAATGAAGGATACTGGAACAGTTCAAAGCGTTAGATATCTGTACCATTTACAAAGGCAAAGACGATCGAGCAGACTATATCTCATACAGAAGCATCTCCCTACTAGATATTACTGGTAAGAACATGTCGAGAATTCTTTTAAATCGTCTTCAACCAATCGTAGAGCGTATCCTCCCCGAGTTACAATGTAGATTCAGGCAGAAGCTTGGTACCTGCAATGCGATATTTTCAATTAGACTGCTACAGAAAAAGAGTATAGAACAATACCAAACTTTATTCATGTGTTTTGTAGACCTGAAAAGGGCCTTTGATCGGGCCCCCCTAGAAGAGACAAAAATGGGCTGTCTATCTAAACTCCTAACAATGATCCGGCAACTACGTGATTTGATGAAATGCACTGTAAAGACATATAAGATATGGATTAGATGGGGGCCAGTTCAATTTGGCAAGACTTCGCTCTTTAAACAAAATACAGCTAAGCCGAATAATTGAAATATTATTTGCAGATAATATCTGCCTAGTCTCTAGCACATGTGAAGGACTTCAAGAGTGTATAACGCGCCTAAATGAAGCTTGTCTCAATTTTGGACTGAAAATAAACTGTCAGAAGACAGAGGTATTACAGCAGTTTCCCAGAAACGTGCACAGAAATCTATAACCCCTACACATCAGTATTCAGGGAAACCATTTAAGAGAAGTTGAGCGCTTTACATATCTTGGCAGCACAATAACCTCAGACGAAATTAGATAATAATGAAATAAATCATGCGTATAGCACAAGCCTCATTGGAAGGTTACAAAAGAAGCTTTTCAAATCCCATCACATAAAATCTCAAACAAAGTTAAATGTGTATAGAGCAGGCATGGGCAACCTTTCCTAGTTTTGGGGCCAAATTATCATTTTGTCTCCGAGTCAAGGGCCAGACTAAATTATTAAATAAAATAAATTATTATTAGATGAATTAAAACAAGTTGCTCCTTCTTATTTCATTTATTTATAATATAATGCTCTGATATAAAGCTCTACGTTTGCAGGTGCCTTAAATGCTATGCTAAAGCCCTGATTATTAGTGTCATAAAATTGCTGAGTTATTTCACGTCTTATTTTTATAATTATATGAAAATCCGACTCTTCACTGAGATGGATCAGGGCTGGATTAAAAGAAGTAGAGGGCCGGGGGTTGCCCATATGTGGTATAGAGCAACAGTCATACCAACTATTATACGATGCCGAAACTTGGTGTGCTTATAGACGCTATATAAAACTTCTGAATCGTTTTCACATAAAGTACCTATGAAGTATCTTGAATATCAAGTGGCAGGCTTATGTTAAAGATACTGTAACGTGCCATTTCTAATTACATTCTTATATTTAAGCTGTAAGTAAAATTACAGATCAATAAGTAATATAAAGATGCACGTTTAATGGAATTTTTCCGTACCGGCTATCATCCAGCCAGTGCAGTGACGTAGGCCCGCAATCCGCGATACGCACTGGCCTACGTGACAACGTAATCATGCCCCGGCGCTAGCATTTCCCCCACGTCGACCGCCAGAAATGGTATAAAAGCAGAACCGCAACCGAGGAACTTCACGTCGACTCCGGAGGGAGTCCACCGAACCCAGTCTGGGTCTAGAACCCGCACCGAACCCGTTCCTTTTCCTAAGTCGGCCACTGAGGATGACGTGAAATCCCCAGGTCATTTAATAAAGCGTCGGCCACGGAGGACGACGTAAAATCGTAGGTCCTGTAATAAAGCTTCGGTCACCGAGGACGAAGTAAATTCCCCGAGTGCGAAGGAATTATGCACACCGCACTGTTAAAGTAATTAATATTGGTGTACTAATATACTTTTACATTTGTTTAGCTAGAACCAAATAAGCCCTGTCAACAGCAAGTTCCAGACTGAGCTGGCAAAGCAACGCTCCCTCCACTTTACGCCGGAGTCGAGGCTGCTTGGGGAGAAGACGCAGATACACCCGCCCTCTTGAAATGAATCAAACAAGAGCGGCACAACGAAACATTATTAAACTATTTATTTCTTTTCTTTTTATATTGTATATAGTTTACCAGAATTATCGTTATTATTTGTTTACCGTTTGAAATACATTTTATTTATTATAACATTGTATAAAAATCTCTGTGTTAATTTTATTCGAGCTAAGACAACTACCATGACTTCGGCTGAACTACCTCAAGCCACTAATCACAAGTTGGGCTTTACAATACTGATGTACTTCGCCGTACACAATTACCTGGCATGAAAGCCTCTCTTATTCAAAGGCAATTACGATGGTGTGGCCACATTCTTAGAATGCCTCACTATAGGCTACCCAAACAGATATTATATGAGGAACTACTGTATTTATTTATTTATTAGAAGCCTTGTTGCGCCCAGTATTGAGTATAGGCCTCCCTCCTTTTTTTCCATCCTTCTCTCATAGAATGGAGGCCATGGGACGGTAGGAAAGGAAGAGGGAGGCCAAACACACAGCGATATGATGACATAAAAGTGGCAGGACTAAGATGGATTGAAAGTGTACAAAACTGCTGTATGGCAACTGTAAAATTGGTGGTGAACTACTAAGGTACAAAGATGTTGTTAAAAGGAATATGCAAGATGTAGGTATACATATCAGCTCATTGGAAACTGAAGCCAGTGAACGTAATCACTGGAAAAGACATACACACAGTGCTGTAGATGCTTTGTAAAAAATCGTCTTCAAATTAAAGACCCCATGAGAGAATGCAATTACAGTCTATACTAACGATCCAGAAGGTCAACTGTACTGTCAACAGTGTGACAGAACCTTTAGCAGCAAATTGGGATTTGCTAGCCACCAACAAGCCCACGAAAGGAGGAATGACCGAAAGGATCTGCCGTAAAAAGAATCGCCGTAACCGAATCGACAAGGATTCTCACATTATAATGACATCGTGTTTGAAATTTAGAAAGAATTAAAAATTTCAATATATTGATTGTTGATTCGAGATTTGATGTTAGACTTACCACAAATGTAGCATTTTAATTTGAGACAATTAAACGCTTTACACAGGTTAAAATAAATTCCACATACCAATTCACCACTATAAAACTTCTCTCTAAGGTACCTAATTAAGGAAGTTACAAATAGCAGAAGTTATTAACCTGTTAGGTAAAATGTCGCATTGATTAGTTACAAATAAATAGTTCTTAAGAAAATATAAAAGTAGTCTGTTATAAAGTAATTTCTCGAAGGTGTTTGAAAAATAGAAAAAATTATAAAACAAATTGCCTACATTGTTTATGTGTTTTTGAAACCTTAGTGAACTCAAATCGATCAGCAAGACATTTAAATTAAAACACTCTTTGATAACATTACCTTTTTTAACCACAATGGGTGGCATTTCATCAGCACCATAAGCAAACTTTAAAGACTGATTATTTATTAACTGTATTTATAGTACCATAGTCCTACTTAAACCTAATTAAAGCAATAACTAATAGCTCCACTGTAATCCCACTGCAAATCCTACTAAAAGCTAAACAACCAAAACTGCCACTGCAACAGCATCAACTTTACTCAAGCAAACTCACTGTGGAACGTTTACACACTCTGCCTGTAGACTACGCACTACATAGAATATGTATTTTAGGTCAATCATCGAGCATCAGTTGTCTAGTCTAGGACACCAACATTGAGCCTGTGACGATTACACACTGTTATAAATTTATTTTATATAATTTTGTACCTTATTAGTGAAATAGTACTTATCCCTATTAGATAAACCTATTTTCAGTCCAGAGTGCACACTGTCTCTGTTTACGATCAGCCAAGCCCAAATGGAAAACGACTGCAAAAAGCATTTTTAATTTTTATTTATTTGCTGTGAACAAGTTTATTTTGTATTGTAATATACAAATACAACACTTTACTATTATTTGATGTAATTCAGTCAATATTTTTGTATGTTCTATGTGTGTGTTTTTTAATTAAATGTTTGCAGGGCCCTGAACCAGAGTTACCCAAATAGCAGCAAAATATTAACAGCTCGCAGAGTTATTATAAGGCAAAGATTGGAAGAAGACCATTAATACTTTGTAATAGTTTTCATGCTGTTAGACTATCCTTACCATTGCTATTATTATTATTTTCTAGTTTGTTTATGTTCATATTTATTAATGAATATAAAATTGAAGATATGGATTAAATCTAAGTTATATAAAAGTGGAAGAGATTATTGTAGTCCAATTATTTCGAAATAAAACCTTATTTATTTCGAAATAATTGGACTACAATAATATCTTCCACTTTTATATATTTATTAATGTTAATGCTATTATTTAAATTCGAGTAGTTTTAGTTGTCTAATTTTACTCACTAAGGGGACCAACAACTAGTGTCTCTTTAATTTATTTATTTGGTTGCCTTGATCTTCCACAACCCTTGGTTGTCCTAAATTGTCCGTCTCAAGCCATTCGCTTAAATAAGAGTAGGTACTCGGATGGATGGATGGAATATTTCCAGTTCTTTTGCAGCAGAAAATCGATCTTCTGGCAACGCATCTTATCTAGAGGACAACTATTTGCCACTACCAAGCTTGTTGAAAGACTCTGGAAAAACTGGTAGACAGGTAAGTACATACGAGATGGGGTTTTAAAAGATAATTCCCTTCATCGTAACCAACATGCTTATCAACCAGGTAGATCGCATGTGAATCTGCACTTCACAACCTAGTTAATAGGATAGAGGTGTCAATAACCAACAAGGAAACAGCTCTAGCTGCTTGATATCATTAGATCTGATGGAATGAATCATCCCAATTGTACCTATATTATAAAAAGAGTGTTGTAAGATTTCAAATGTAGTAATAACCTTAATAGTAGATATGGCATTACAATAAAATTTAAAAAGATACAAACATATTTAATATGTTTGTATCTTTTTACCTTCAAACAACCGATTTTTTATTTTTTTAACAAGCATTATAAAAGACAAGTTACAAAAATCCTACAATTATTAGTAAATCATCCAACTCAACAAAATTTATCTGAATTGCAATATTGCTGTTATTATTATACTAAAAATGATTCAATATCTTTGTACTATAGTGAAAAGGCCTTAGCCACATAAAAATCTTAATGCTCTCTTGCAATACATAACTATGTACCTACAATTAGAATTGTGTAGATCGTAGTAACATAATTTAAGAGAATTATTAAACATCGAAAGGTATAAGAGGTCGACGATACAGATTAAACATTTTATTAATTTTTAGGCCGTTATTACATGTTTATAAAGTTTATTAATAATTTTTCAATTCTGTATGTACACAACGATTTGAAACGGCATTATCTAACCACTTCAATAGCAAAGTAGGTATAACGAAGGCTAACATTGGAATCTTCTTAAAAGTATCATAGGTTCAATTTGAGAGTTAATGAAAGACTCAAGCAGATGTATGATGTATCTCATAAATTATTGCTATATTAATTATTCTTTTTAGTTATAATAGCATGTACTCATTATTTTAATAATTTCATAGACCACAGTAATATATTTAGGTACTTAGCTGTGAAATGAGCAGGTATGAAAGCAGCTTAGGAGGCCTTAATGTTTCATGTTGTTAACCATACTCCCATCCGGAGTGCAAATGCCGATACCTTTATTATTTTTATTATTATTTCCTCGATAGAACTGAGCAACTGAAATTATAGAAAATACTAAAACTTTATGAAGTATTATTTTCTTTAATACCTAAATATTACATGTTTATTGAATTTCAACTTAACTAACTAGTTTTAATAATTCAGAACTAATCTCTTAACAACTAATATTTTATTATTACTTTTTAAAGTAGTCTTGAAGGTGGACATGTTAAGATGAATTAGTATCCTCGGTAACATTTTCAGACTGTAATTCTGCCATATCCTGAGCTAGAATCATTTGCATACCGTTTATATTTTCTAATAACGTACCAGCACGAAGTTTAAGAATATTTATAGACAAATTTAAGATGAGAATATTATTGTAAAACTTTTTTAATTCGTCCTTATGATTTTCCGTTTTTTGTTTCAATGAGTTATAAAACTCTTCGTTTGTTTTACTTGGGTCACCCATAATGTTTATGAATGAATTCCTAAAAACATTAAAGTTGTGACTATAAAAAAATTAAAAGATTAGATTTAGGTATCAGAATTGTACTCACAAAATGTTTAATTTTTCTGTGGCGAAAATTATTTTTAGCTGTTTATAAACAAAATCCCATCAAATTTTGTTTATACACGTGTGTTGTTATAAACACTTGAAGTTTGATGCGATTTTGTTTGAAATAATCAAGGGCGGCTTTGAGTGGGCATTAAACATTCTGGTAGAAGGTTTTAAATTGTTCATATAAATTTGAGCTTGAAAAAATCAATGAATAACAAAAAAAAGTGATACAAAATGAGTGGGTATATTTTTTAAAAAACGCGCATGCGCTTTGAAGATTTTGTTGACGCAGCGTACCAATTGATTTTCCATTTTAATCGAATCGGGTCCAACAAGATTTCCCAAGAGGTGTCTACAATGTTTTTCTACCTTTTATCTTAACCGTTAATGTATTTCGTATTTAATGATTATCGAATATTGTAGACGGATAAGTGAAAAGGAGTTTTAAACGAGGTAAGGCAAAACGCATTTCGTTTTGCACGTTTCGCATTTTTCAAATTTGTACGCTGTAATAGTTAATTTAGTTTAGGTTTCAAAGTTATTACGTAATACTGTAATACTTAATAGCAAGATTTGTATTTCCCGAAATGATGGTATTTATTGAGAAGCTATTAAACCCATCCTTTTTCATTTTAATAACTCCGTTTAAGGTACTAAAACTAGCTACTAATTTGCTTTGGATGTGCATGCATATCAGCATAAAATTCACGTTTTGTGATGTATTTGTATGCTTCTAGCTCGGCCCCATCGAATGAGCAGATCTGTAAAAGCATCATTTTCTGACAACATTAAGTTAAGCATACGTTGGTACAGTAACATCTTAATTACTATCAGCATGATGTGTTTTATGTAAGATCAAAAGATTCATTAAACTCCTGAAAAATCCGAACGTTTCGATTGCATTTGTGTTGCATGATCTGTGCATGCTACCAAAATCCTTTAACTTAATGTTAGATGTAAAATGCTAGTGCGGGCATACTTATTATTTTCGTATATGCCAGAAAATAATAGTAGCATAAACGGTATTCGTAAAGTCGGTAAATCATATTTACATCTCAAGGGCTACCTAAGGGCACCGTATCGTTAACCGGAGAAAGTACGGTGCTGTTCGGTCTCTGTAGTTGCGCGCGTCGCTTGCCAGAAACCTCTGCCAGACGCCTCTAGAAAACTACCAATGAAATAATTGCATTATTTAATTTGTATAATCCGCGAAGATAAGGGTGGGAAATAGTTGAAAATCGGCTTAAAAAACATTTTCGACAAATTCTCAAAAAACTCATATTTCGTGCTTGATAAACATCGCGTTTAGTGCATTCCCTGTAAATTTAACGTAAGTTAACATGTAGTTTTAGTTTTTAAAAGAGGAATTATCGTTTATTTGATGAGTTCGATCGTCTAACCTACTGCATGGTCGAACTCGTGAGACAACTGACAGGACAGATAATCAATTATAGATTTATATCGCATGTTGTTAACTTAAAACGAGATGATATTATGTATTGATAAAACTAGGGCATGGTTGTGCCAGTTTTACTTATATTATGACAGAATTGATTGCTCATGCTACTGTCCGAATACAGGATCTGAGTGCTCATCGAAAGAGGTCATACATCTGTGTCAGAATCTGTGTTTCATTTTTGTGTAAAAAGTACTTCGACGGTGTCTTCATGTAATTTGATTTGTGTTGCAGGTCTCATTCACAAAAGGAAACCACAATGACGGATCGCAAAGCAGTTATTAAGAATGCTGATATGAGCGAAGATATGCAGCAGGATGCTGTCGACTGTGCCACACAAGCTATCGAAAAATACAATATTGAGAAGGTACGCATTCATTTTTATTTGTATTATTATTATTATCAAGATACTACTTGTCAATTTGTCACTTGAATTGAATTCCTTACAATTCAATTCAGTATTTTCAATGTTACGCATTCTTATTATGAATGGGTTTATGTAAATCAATATAGTTGGTGGGTGCTGTGTACAAGGTTAAGTTTCTTACGGTAGGTAGTCACATTATTACACAAATAATTGAACCTTGATTAATTACTGTAATCATGTTCTTTGAGTTGTTATGTAACATGCAGGAACTGTATTCAATTATTGAAGTTTTTCACTAACATCATTTAGGAAATGTTATATTTTGTTTGTCTATTTATTACAAAGTATGATAATAGAATAAAATTTGATAAGCGAAAGTACCGTATAAGTCGGCCTTTGTCTTTAATGTTAAAGGTCATGAAAGTTCCAACTCTCAATTCTGATCAACGAAGATGAACAAAAGCGAATTAAATAAAATCTCTGCTTAATTAAAACACAAATGAAACAGATTTAGGTTTTATGTCAAATTATAATTTGGATTTTAAAAATGTCAACTGTGGGTTGGGTTTGTATTAAGTTTTTTTAGATGTCTTAGCAGGTTAATTAACAATAAATTAATTAAAGACACAGAAAGTTAATGTACAGAGTAAACATATTTGCATTCACAAAAAATGTAGAAACGCATGTCGCCAACAGCTGTATATTCATTCTTAATGTTTTGAGCTTTCTTGTCAGAAACATAATTTTATTATAATAAGTAACCTACAAAGTAGGTGAACATTTTCATGGAAGACAAAGAATAAACATACTGTTTACATTTTCAGAGTTATCATATGCAAAATAAACATCTATATTTACAGGTGGTAATCCTAAAATTTCTAGAATATTTGTAACACAAATGAATAGTACGTAACATATAAAACTGTTACAAAATTTTGAAAAACTTACAGGAAGTTTACTATTTTAAGGATATTTATTTACAGCTGAAAACTTGAACTCAAAGTATTTTTATTCTTGAGGTCTTTGAACTGGAAGTACATTTTTGTCTGACGTATAACAATTCCTTTTGTTTAACTAACTAAAATTCCTATAAAATTTTATATTTATCAAGATTTGATTAATCCGAATTTGCTTCATCGTAGCTGTTATTTTAAGAGGTTGAAAATAGCCTGCGGAAGCTTTTAATTTTGCTGATTAAGGTATTTACTTTGAATTAAAGCAAGTGCTTTTTATACACCTATTTAACTGGGAATTTCAATGTAGCAGATTGATGGCCGATTGCATTGAAGCAGTTATGGTAGTTGATATCTTTATAAACAAGTTAAACTTGCAAAATACGTAAGAAAGAATTATGAAGCTTGGACTATTAAAACAAATTGCTGCTACAGTGTTACAAATAACTTTTTTATGGTAATGCTTTATTAAATATTTACATAGCACCCGGTACAAAAGTGAAAGTTTTATTAAATTTTGTACATAAAGTTAAATATTGAAGCTACGTAATTAAAAAAAAGGTGATAAACAATGTAAGGTATTCTGTTTAATTAACCTTTGACATTTATTTGTGAAATTTCTTTTAATTTAATGATCATTTGTTGATTCTGTTCTTGCTTTAAGATCGTTTAAATACATTTTTATGGCGTTTTGAGAATTAAAACAAACTGAATGCATCAGATTATTTCTTTGTTTAGTTTAATGTGTTGTTCCAAAATTAATTCATATTACAAAACCAATGAACTATGTGTCCCATTTATGGTTAATTAATCAATTTAAAAGTGATAAGGCAGTCTAGAGTATGAGTATTTGATGAACTGGATATCTTTTATAATGTTTTAAATGCATCGCTTCATTTAAAAGAAAGCATCGAGGTCAACAAAGCCGGTAATACAAACGAAGACTTTATAAGCTATTAAAGTTTAAAATATATTTTATGTTAAGTGAAATTTTTGTCCTTATTAACAGACTCTTTAATTAGTGAAAGAGAAAGTTTCGCAGTTAAAGAAGTAAGTGCCGTAGTTACGTGTTTGAATTCAATCAATATCCTTATAAAACATGATAATGAATTTGCCATTTTCCATTAGTTCCATTAAAAATAATTGACTGCTTTCAAGTTCAAAAGTCAGAGGTTATGAATGTAATTCACCAAGGAATTAAACAGGAAAGTGAAAATAATGATCTGCATAAATAAAGTAGCAGTTCATTCAAGATTGCTAGCCTTGGTGGCTTAGAGGATAGCAAGGTTGCTATGATAATTAAAGGTCTTAGTTTTGATTATTAATAAGCCTAATTAATCCCATTGTTGGGTAAAGGCCCCCCCCTTGTGTTTCCATTTTTTCTTATCGGCAGTTTTTTCTCACCATGTAGATCCTGCACTTCTTCAACTTCGTCCATCCATCTTGCAGGTGGCCCACCTCTTTTGGATGCCATCCCTCGGGACCCATCTTGTTACCATTTGTCAGATATGGCCTGCCCAGTTCCACTTGAGTTTTCTGCATTTGATAACCAGATCTTCTATTCCCGTCCTTCTTATTTCTGTGATTCGATTCCATTCTTTTTTGTTTAAGGATTAGATTTGCGCGCCGTAACTAATTGTAAGAATTACACATATGTTATTCACTTTCTTTTTTAGTTTTAAAGGAATGTCACTTTTAAAAATGCCTGCATCTATTCTTCATTGTACCTCTTTCTCCATGCGGTTTGAAAACGATATTAACTGCCCCAGGTAAATCACTTGGTCTGCATATTTTACTGTTTGGCTCCCTATTTGTACATCAGCTGAAGCCCTGTTCGATAGCAGATTTATAGTCAGTCCCACTCTATCACCCTCTTCACCTAATTCAAAGATCATTTTTGTTAGTTCCGTTCTACTCTGCGCCACTACTACTACATCATCTGTGTACCTAAGGTTGTTCAATTTTCTTTCGCCTATTCTTATGCCCCTGTTTCTCACTTCAGCTTTCTAAAGATACTCTCGAGCACAGCATTGAACAAATTTGGAGAAATAGGGTGGCCGTTTTGAATCTTGAAACTTCTGGGCTCTCTCTCCGTTTTTAGTTTTGCTGTGTTAATTTTTGTACAGTTTTTCAATAAGATGGATGTACTTTGTTGGGATTCCTTGTTCTTCTAAGACAAGTATCAACGAATTGTGCTGAATGCTATCAAACGCTTTACTAAAATCAATAAAAGCGAGATGTAAGATTTGTTGAATTTATTTTTTTCTATTAGTTGGTTTATCGTTTGAATGTGGTCCATTGTTGAGTGGCTTTTTCTAAAGCCCGCTTGCTGAACTGATTGGTTTTTAACTTCTTCTTTTTAGGACGCTGTCTCCATATGGAGGTTGGCGATCCAATTGGCTATAATTGTGTGGAAGACTGCAGCTCTCAAAATCTCGGTTGACGTCCGTCCAAGCCATTTGTGTAGATCCTTTTAACCATGAATTTTGTCGTCAACCGACTGACCTTTCCCCTGGATTTTTCCTTCAATTATCAGGCCTCTTATAATGTGAGCCAGATATTTCAGTTTTCTCTCCTTGATTATCAGGAGAAGCTCTTTATTCTTTGTCATTCGATCGAGAATTTCTGGGTTAGCTTTATATTCTAATCAGGAAACATGATTGCATCGAGGGTCCAGTCCTCGCATCCGTACAGGAAGACAGGAAAAACGTAGCATCGCAGCATCCAAGTTCAAAGGTCGAGGCTGAAATTGCAGCTTGTTATAGTACCTTCATGTTATTGAGGGCTTACCGTACCTGTTCAATCCTGGCTTTAATCTCTATTTTTGTGTCGCTTCTTTGATTGACGAGCGTATTTTGTGGACAACACTTGAAGATCATTATCTTAGTCTTTGACGTGTTCATTTGGAGACCGTATTGTTGTTCGCTGTGTTCTACAATGAGGTCCATGAGATGTTGTAATTTTAACCTTACGTGGGTTTTGGCTTGCTCCGCTATATTTCTCCATGTTTTTCTCTCTTGCGCCTTTTCCTTCCAATTTTTAATTTTCATTTTTTTAGGTCTTCTATTTCAGCGTCAATCCATTTCTTGGCAGGTCTGCCTCTCTTTCTTTTTGTGTCGGGAATCCAGTTTTGTATTACTTCTTGTTCCTTCCATCCTATTGCTATGGCCTAGCCATTGTATTCGTTTAGATTTTATACTTGTTATTATGTCTTGATTCTTTAATGTTTTTTAAATTTCCATATTCATTAGGGGTCTGTATCGATCTGCTTCTTCCACTGGTCTGTATATTTTTCTGATTATAGCTCTTTCCCATCTTTTTAGAATGCTTTCTTGTGTCATCTTCCACGTTTCTGAGGCTTATGTTACGACTAGTTTGATGAGTGTTTGGTATATTCTCATCTTCGTTGTTCTGCTTAACAGTTGGGATCTCATTAAGTGCATATTTGCGAAGTATGCTTTGTTACACCAAGTTGGATTCTTTTTATTTCGCTTTTGTTATATTTATATTTCCCTATTTTAATTTGTCTTTCTTCTCCAGTTTTATTTCCTATTTGTATTATTTTTGTTTTATTTTCGTTTATTTTTAGTCCAATTTTTCCGGTTTCTGTTAATTTTGCTAATTTTGTTAATTTGTAACTTATGATGGCCATGTCATCGGCATAAGCTGTTATTTGTATACCTTTGGTGTTTATCGGTCCTGTGGTGACTAGTTTTCGTATGGTAGATTCCAGTGCTATGTTGAATAACGTGGTAGATAGTGTATCTCCCTGTTTAACTCCAGTCTCGTATGCTATCTCTTCTGTTGCGCCTATCGGTGTTCGAATCTTAGCTGTTGTGTTTTGTAGTGTCATTTCTACTATTTTTGTGAGTTATTGAGATATGCTGAGCTTTTTCATCCTTTGCAACAATGCTATCAAAAGCTTGTTTGAAATCTATTAATATGACGTATGTATCCAGTCCATATTCTTTTGATTTTTCACATATTTGTCGCATTAGGTGAATGTCGTCGATAGTTGATCTGTTTCGTCTGAAGCCATTTTGCACGTCGGATATTAATTCTTCTGTATATGTTGTTAGTCGTTTGATCAGGCCTATTTTCCATTCCTCAGGCATCTGTTCTTTTTCCCAAATGTTTATTAGCAGCTGATGGATTCTTGCTCCTCCATTTTTAACTAATTCTGCCACTATTGTGTCACTTCCTGCGGCTTTGTGGCTTTTCATATTTTTTATTGCTTCATCTACTTCACTCTTACTGGGGGTTTCTAGTAGTGGTTCTTCTGCTTATATAGCTGTTTTTGGTTCTTGCGATTTTATGTCTTCTTGATTTAGGAGTTGCGTGAAATATTATTTCCGACGTGCCACTGTTTCTTCTTTGCTGTCTATCGTAATATTTTCGTGGTTTTGCTTTCTTTCTTTCTATGTTTCTGTAAAACTTTCTACTGTCATGGCTTTTATTTAGTTTTTCTATTTCATCTATTTCTTTGTTGAGTGCTTCCCTTTTTTTCCTTCTAATTAATTTTGTTGTGTTTTTCCTCGTTATTTCATACTCTTCTTTATTGAAGTTGGCGTCATTACTTACATAATGCTTCCATAACTTATTTTTTTGTGCCGTGGCCGCTCTGCAATCTTCTTCGTACCATTTTTTCCCCACAGTTGTTCTAGCATTTCTTGTTGTGGTTTCGTTTATTATTTTCCATTCATCTTCTATCGCTGTGGTTGTTTCCTTTTGCTGTAAGTCTCTTTTAATTCTTTGCTCATAAGTCCTTTGTACATTTGGTTTTTTCATTTCATCTACGTTCCAGTTCTCTTTTTTATATGTGTTATTGCTTTCCAATTTTTATTTATCTTTCATTGTTATAACTACTAGCAACTACTACTATTTGTTTTCACGTCGGTTATGTTTGTTGCTCTTCTTTTTGTAATTAGTACGTGGTCAATTTGGTTGAGTTGTCTATTTCTAGGGCATAGCCATGTTCCTTTATTTTCCAATTTATGTTGATGCTTTGTGCTGCTTATAACTAAATTGTTAAGGATTGCGAATTGACAAAGCAGATTCCCGTTGTTATTTGTGGTGTCATCTAGGGTGTATTTGCCTAGTATTCCGTTAAGGTGGGTTTCTTTCCTTAGCTGGGCATTTAAATCGCCCATTATGATTATCGTGTCGTGTTTTGGGATTTTGTCATATGTTTTTTGTAGATTTCTGTAGAACTGTTCCTTTTGTTCCTCACCTGCTTCTTCTGTCTGAAGTACATTGTACAGTTCTTCTTCACAATTTCACCTGTTCCAGCCCATATGATTTCTTGTAGTGCTGTTATTTGTAGATTTACCTTTATTATTACTTCCGCGATTTCTGTCATCTTTCCTACTTGCAGCGTTGTTCGTATATTCCATGGTCCTATTTTGAGTTTATTTTTATATTTTTGTTTTTTATTTTTTATTTGAAGTTTTGGTCTTTGTATTAGTGGAGCTTTCCCCTGCAGAGAGTTTGGTGTTTACAAGTAAAGCTGCCAATTTTACTCTTGGGCGTGTGTACTGTGGTTGCTATATTTGTTTATTTTGGGTCTTTGTCTTGTTTTGGTTTACATAAATTTTCCTATTTGGCGTATTGTACTTATTATGGTTGCTTATATTTTCATTTAATTTCGGTGTTAGCAAGGACTGTACTGTTGTGTTTTTACTCAATAAAATAAGGCGTATCTTATTAAGGGTTTATTATAATTCGTACTAGAGAATGAACATACAAATACAGTTAATACGTTAACATAACATCGGATGTCATAACTATACACTCGCGCACACACTCGCCGTGTCTCACGTCACGTTCCCGGTACCTCTGTCCACAACATCTCCCCTTTTTATAAATCGAGAATTCGTCTAGGTTTTATAATTCGTCCATACCGAGAAGTAGGCAAATTATTACTCTGAGGTTCAGGAGATTTGTTGGTACTATCCTTTTGATAAGAACGTTCACCTTCTTGAATAGGTGTAGACGAAGTTGCTTCATTTTCCTCTTCGTGAAGTTCTTGTGAAATCTCTTGATGTGAAGTAGGAGATTCGTACGTATCTTCCTGTTCGATTGTCATCTGGTAAGTGAATGAGACTAAATCGATTTCTTCGTATCTTCCCTGTCGGTGTTTGAATGTAGTAGGATCGTGGCTCTCCTGCTTTCTCCAAAATCATCCCAAATGTTCGACGATCTGTAATCCAGACAGTGTCTCCTTTACATAACTCTGGGAGACTTCGAGCTCGATGTGATTGGTCGAAATTTTCTTTTTGTTTTCGTTTTCTCTGCTGTTCTTTGTGTTGTAATACATCACATTCTGGTACTTCTGGAGTCAATAAAATACTATGTATTGGTACCATTGTGCGCAGTCTTCTGTTAAAGAGTAATTCTGCTGGACTAAATCCATTTGCTAAAGGCGTTGCTCTGTATGCTAAAAGCGCTTTATGTGAATCTACTTCCTTCTTAAAAAGATTTTTGCAGATTTTAACAGCTGCCTCTGCCATCCCATTAGATTGAGCATACATTGGAGAACTGGTTACATGGATAAATAATCCATAGCCATTTGCAAATTTTGAAAACTCTGAACTGCAAATTTTCTGAAATTGTGGTCCATTATCACTGAAGATTTTTTCTGGTACACCATGGCGTGCAAATGTAGCTTTAATGAATTTCACAACACATGATGTAGTGAGATTTTCTAGTTCTTCTACCTCTATGTATCGGGAATAGCAGTCGATGATTGCCACGTAACATTTCAAATTTAATTTAAATAAGTCTAAAGCCAGTTGTTGCCAAGGACGACTAGGTAGTTCTTTGGAAATTAGGGGTTCCCGAAAGTTGATTGCTTCTTGAACACAGATGCAACATCTCTTAACTACATTCTCGATATCCTTGGATATACCAGGCCACCATAGCAACTGTCTTGCTCTTGCTCGAGACTTGTTTATGCCCATGTGCCCTTCGTGCAGTCTTTTCAGCATTTCAGGTTGCATGATATGTGGTATTACTAAGCGCGTGTCATACATTAACAAGTCATTTTGTAATGTAAGATTATCACGGTGATGCCAATATTTTTGTATTTCACCTTTGAGGAATTCCTTCCTAGGCCATGTTCCTAAAACGTATTCCTTAATTTGCATCATCATTGTATCCGTGTTTTGTTGTTTCCAGACTTTGGCTAGTTTGACGTCACTGATTGGGAGGTTCATTATTACCGATTGTACATATGCCGTTGCGTCTTCTGTCAATTCGTCTTGTTCTCCATGACTAATCGGCTTCCTGGATAGGGTATCTGCTGTTACTAACTGTTTACCAGGTGTATAGTACATTGTGTAACAATATCTCATCATTCGGATTCTGAATCTTTGCAAACGTGGTGATAAATCATCTACATGTTTGTCTGTAAAAATTGGGATCAATGGCTTATGGTGAGTTTCTATTAGGATAATGGATTCCAGTAATATACTTTTCTAGTTTACTGCAAGCCCACGTTATAGCGAGTGCCTCACGCTCTATGTTAGCGTATTTACTTTCTGCTTTACTGAGGGTTCTTGATACATAAGCAACTGGACGAAGTTATTATTCTCCTGCTTTTGAAGCAAAGCCGCTCCTATTCCATATCCTGATGCATCTGCCGATATTGTTGTCTCCTTTGCTGGGTCGAATATTGCCAATGTTGGTGCAGTTGAAATCAATTCCTTGATTTTATCAAAAGCAGCTTGTTGCTGTGGTCCCCAGTACCACATATTTTCTTTTTTGAGTAATTCATTAAGTGGTGAGCAAATATTCGATCGGTTTGGAATACTTCGACCTACAAAATTTACCATACCTAGGAAACGTAACAATTCAGTCGTATTTGTGGGTGGTTCCATTTTTGATACTGCTAATACTTTCTCATCGTCTATGGAAATTCCTCCTAAACTTATCTTGTGCTCTAAGAATCTTATTTCTTGTACTAAGAAAATTGATTTTTCTTTGTTTAGCGTCATCCCTGAATCTTGCAGCTTTTGCAGAACACAACGAAGACGTTTATTGTGTCTTTCTTTCGTGTTCGTAAATACAAGGATATCGTCCATGTGGCAAACTACACCTTCGATTCCTGCAAGTATTTTCTGCATGTTTCGTTGGAAGACCTCTGGAGCTGATGTAATTCCAAATGGGAGTCGATTGAATCTAAATCGTCCAAATGGAGTTATGAATGTTGTGAGAGGTTTCGATTCTTCGGCCAATGGAATTTGCCAGAATCCTGAATTAGCATCTAACTTGGAGAAGTAAATTGCTCCTGTTAATACGGCCAGTGTATTCTCAACACTAGGAATGGGGTACCATTCACGCTTTACCATCCTATTGAGTTTTGTTAGATCCACACATATTCTTACATTGCCATCTCGTTTATTCACACAAACCATCGGAGAACACCAACTGGTAGGTTCTTCTGCAGGTGAAATTATCTTCGTGGCCTCCATACGTTCCAGTTCCTCCTTGACCTTGTTCAATAAAGGGATGGGAATGTTACGCGGGGTGGTAATAGCATAGGGTTTGCTCCCTGGAATTTGGGCAATGGTGTATTCACCTGGAATTGTACCCAATCCTTTCCATAGTTTAGGGAATTCCTTGTATGGGTTCACGTCGCCAGTTTGATTCTTCTGAACATTTAGTTCGTTTATGAAGCGAATGATGTCCAAGTCTTGTATGGCTGGTCTTCCTAACAAGGGTTGCTTGACCTCATCTACCACATAAAGACGTTGAATACTGGATTTGGTCCCATGGGTTAGAATAGCATCAAACATTCCTGCAATTTGGAGAGGTTTATTATCAGGACCTAAGAGTTTTACGTTTATTTTTTTCAGTTCATAAGCATTCACAACTGATCGCGGAACTACTGATACGTCAGCACCCGTGTCTATTTTAAAGTCAATGTGAAAGTCATTATTAACTTTTATCGTTTTTCCCACACCTTTGTTGCACACTTATGTTCTACACTTCCCACATAGAAAGTATCTTGTTCGTACTACTTTTGGTTTATCCTTACTTCTTTCAAGTTTGTTATCGGGTTTTGTTTTTTTCTTCCCTGCTTGTCATGTTTCGGTATAGCATATATTATTGATATTGTTGCCATTGATTTGTATGCCTGCACTTGTGTTCTCTAATGCTTCGTTGAACACCGCCTCGGAATAAAGATTGAAAAGAAGAGGGGACAGAACACATCCTTGTCTCACGCCTCTTCCTATTGCTAGTTCTTCTGATGTAGATCCTTCAGTTTTAACTCTTTCTGTTTGACGCCAGTACAGTTCCGTGAATATGCGTAAATCTTCTGCGTCGATCCCGGTTAATTGTAGGATCTTAATAAGCTTTTTATAATCGATAAAGCATACGAACACATTGACATTTATGTCTCTGCATCGTTGGGTCAGCACATTTAGTGAAAATAGGGCTTCCTGTGTGCTCATTTCGTTTCTAATTCTATTTCCTTTTTTTTTGAAGGTTTTTATCTAGCGTTTTTGATTTAATTATTGCAGTAAAAGTTTGCACAGGGTTGGTATTAGACTGATCGGGCGATAGTTTTCAATTAAATTTCTTTGCCTGCTTAAAAACCAGTATGATGCTTGGTTTTTTCCACTGGACAAGTATTTACTGGAAATGGCAACAAAAGTTTCAGAAGTAGTTCTGCAACTTTCATTGCCATTTCCAGTTCTCTCCACCTGGGTTTGACGGACATAGCAATCTCTGACCCTGTTTCTGAATTCCCAAAGAATGAATGGATTAGTCTCTCCAGGTTGTATTTCTATTTAACCGCTTTCGAGTATTTTGCCCTTTTTGTATATAGCTTAGTTTGTAAAATCCTTACGAGTAGGTGATGAGTGGTTGCTGCATCGACTCTTCTTCTTTTATTATATACGTCCAGGAGGGAATTACTGCTGATTGTTATGTGATCAATTTGGTTAAGGCGGGTTCTCATTAGTCGATTTCATTGATCAATGCGGTTGAATCTATGCCATTGTAAAGAAATTGAATAATGGGAACATCGTTTCAACGATATTGATCAATGATTTTTCGTTTCAATGAAAGTGAAAGACAGGTCTACTTTGATTGATCAACGGGATTGATTCAATAAAATTGAACGGTGTTTGAAATGTGAGAACAAGAGTTCAGTTATATTGAAACAGATGCAGTTGCATCGTCAGCCCTATTGTTGGCACCTACGCTCTGGATAAAATTGCGTAGAGTTTTGCGGCTTTTTAAAAACATGGCACATTTCAAATGGTTTTCTTGTTTTTCTCTTTTTGATTTGGTTTACTAAATATTTACACACAATATGGACTCCAGCACGCACAATTGTCTTCTTTGCAGCCATTTTTAAAATTGATCGTTTCTGACTGAATGTTCAATGCCCTTGAATCGTGTGAACAAGTTTCGCATTCAATTGTATTTTCAATAGGATAGATTCAATCTCATTGATCAATGAAATCGACTAATGAGAACCCGGCTTTAGATGTTACTTAGTCAGGTGATTCCCAGGTGATTTTGTTTATTGGGCTCTGGTCAACAGTCTGGGTCCCAAGGTTAGGTTAGAGGTAGGTAAGGAAAGTTTTTCAATAGAAACACACACCAGTAGGGACCCAGATTGTTGACTAGTGCCGTTTATTGTTTTGCGTGAAAATAACAATCCTCCAATGCTTAAGCCATTATTTGAGCAATACTCTGTTCTTCTAAGCCATGAGCTCCTATTATTCTTTCGGAGTCTGTGTTGTATGGTCCTCTTTTGGCATTCAAGTCTCTTTTCTTTTGTTTACTTGTCATTTCCTATAGGGCAGGGGTCGGCAAACTTTTGATACGTTAGAGCCAATCCTGTCCCTCACAACAATTTAAAAAAATATTCAAGAGCCATAAATATATTTTTGCAAATAAGGAAAATTTAAAGTAATATTATAACAAGTAATAGTATTAATTACATGTTTATTAAAATAAGAAAAATCACATAAAAAACTGCTCTCATTGGTTTTAATCAGTGTGAGCAATGAGCTTGCATTTCCCGAGAAAGCTCCTATATGTCCGGTTTGTAACTAGTCATTTTTAATTTAAGACACGATTCCAAGTTGGCATCAGTAAGTTGGCTCCTCAATTTACATTTACACCCCCTTCTACTAGTAACACCTTTGACAATCGTCAACCCTACACCACTATGGATCGATCTTCTTCTCCTTATTCGATGGGTACGGTTACCCTCCTGCTCAGCATACGTGCTAAGAGGGCTTACAGAACTCTTTATTACGGGTTACTAACAGGTCATTGGCCTAGGCTTCGGCCATAAGAAGAAGAACAATTTACATTTAATGGTGTTCATGTTAGAAAACGATTGCTCACATAAAATATGTAGACTCGATGATACTGAGAACCACGAATGCAAATTGTTTTAACTTATAATGAGTCTGGAAGACTATTCCAAGTATTGAAAATCATTGTGTGCCTTCTGTAGGTCTTTTATGGCAGTCTGCTTGTGCTGTGAAATCAGACAGCATTTTTCTCTTTCCCAATTCTTCTATTTCAGTACTAGGACGTACAAAGTTGGTGGAGCTCCATAAGTCTTTGCTTGTCAAATCCAGCAATCAAACGGAGAAAAATTTAGTTCCTTCACATTGGCATTAAGAGGATTTGTAATAAAAGCTAGAGTCGCTTTATCATTTCCGAATTCCTGAAACTTCTGAAGAAAAGATTCTCTCATGTTTAAAACTGCTGTCTTGAAATAATGGGCGCATTCAGGGACGCTGCTTATCTAAGCGGTAATTTAGTCAGCTTATGTTAAATGACAGCAAACGGTATTTCCCTGAATGAAATGTCTGATAGTAAGCTGTTTTGACAGTTTGTTATTTGTTTTGTAAGGTTAGGTGTTACTTTCACTATTATGTAATAAATCAAAAATTAACGAAATTATGGCTAATGATCTTCAAATTATGGACTATGTGTACCAGCTCACTCTAATTAATATGTTTTTATTCAAATTATTAAGTGTGTGTGTTTCTCGCTCCTTTTTTTGACACCGCTGACAAAGTCAGCTAACAAATTATACGCTGAGCGAATTTTTCAGCGGCTTACTGTAAGCTTTTTCACAGCGTGTCTGTTCAGGGACTTTGCTAACTTAGCGCATCAGCCGCTGAGCGTCCTTGAATGCGCCCAATCTTTGTTAATGAATTGTTTCTCGGCGAAATTGAGACAAGTTTAGGAAATGAACTAAAGTTCCACTTTCTAAATCTTCAGGGAACAGAATCAATTTCTTTTCAAACGAAATAACTTCTTCTAGCATTGAAAAAGCAGTATTTCCCTTGTCTTGTAATTTACGATTGAGCTGATTTAGTTGTGATGTAACGTATACTATGAAGTACAATTTTTGCAACCACTGATCTTCTGTTAATGTTGGATATTGAACACCCTTGTTGTCGAGAAATAGTTGGATTTCATTTATGCAAGATGAAAAACGCTTGAACATGTCGCCATCGAACTATGTTCTACTGGAGAAGATCTGGGTGCTCTGCGCTTTGTTTGGCTGCCCTGCTTACCATGTGCTCAACCATCCCATCCACCCTCATCCTCCCTTTAGGCATATGAAACAATGTTATACTCACATCCTTCCAAACGGCTCCCGTTAAGCAGGGCAATGTATGGAGCTGGCCTTTCAAGTTTACTTCAAAGCCGCAGTTTGCCGACCCCTGCTCTAGGGTATCATAAAATTCTAGTTTTACCTCTTCTTCTGAGGTCTGTGTTGGAGCAAATGAAATTAGTGAATAGCAATTTTCATAGAATATAAATTGAATTCGATTAACCAAAACAGTTGAATAATTGAGCTTTGAGTTCAAATAAATTATATTACTTATAAAACTGAAGGAAGATGATTTCCGTTCTGAAACGTCGGCCTCAAAATTATTGTGGCTTTCAATCATATGTGTACAGGTTAGATATTGCACTGAGGAATAATATTTGATTGAAAATATTGTACATAACAGATTAAATAATAGAACATTTCTTTCGAAAGATTTTGATGTTTCATTCATATGTTTTCGACCAACGTGGACTGTCAAATTTGTAAAAATTATTAATCCAATCAAACATGGCTAACTAAAATTTATTTTAGATTAGTAACTCTGTAATAATGTATTTTTTCTTGTTACAGGATATCGCTGCATATATTAAAAAAGAATTTGACAAAAAATACAATCCAACATGGCATTGCATCGTAGGACGTAATTTTGGATCCTACGTAACCCATGAGACGCGCCACTTCATCTATTTCTACCTTGGACAAGTGGCCATATTGTTATTCAAAAGCGGCTAAACTTAGTGTCATTCCTTCAGTATTCCAACTCGGTAACAATGATTATGGGCACTTGATAATTGTATCTTTATTCCCAGTATTTATTTTTAAATACCTTATTCATTTTCAAATTATTCCAAGTAATGAATCTAATCACATTGACGCGAATTAATTGATTACGGAATAATTTTGAAAATGTAACACAAAATTCACAGCTTTTATTATAATAGTTTTGGAATAAATTATTTTTCTTAATTTTTTTTATTTGGCTTTTTATCTTTATTTAAACAAACACAAATATTGACCAAGAGAAAACCCTCATGCTGAAACTTGAAACAAATCATTACAACTTTAGTAAGTATAAGCGATTAATATTTACGATTACACGAATGAATGTTTTCCATGATGTGTTTGCACAGTTAATCCATGTTTTAAGCACTTTTATTATAATGTTAAATCTGTTACAAGTTATGGAACTGCTGTAGCTTAGCATCGTGTAACCCAAGTATATGTAAAAACCACTTATGCATATAAATGCATACCATAAAGCACTAAAAGTGATAACATACTGCCATCGGAGTAAGGGCTTTATATTTAGATGATATCGCAGTTGTACATTTTTTATGTAATGACATAACAAGCAGATTTGTTTCGGTAATCGTTTGCTTCTTTTTTGGTATACCAAATGTTAGGTTATGTATAATTAAACATAATCTAGTATTTGATAAACGTAATGGCACGGTATTTGCTGGTAAATTTAAAATGTTAGCTAACTCTGCTAATATTAGTTGTCATCGAACACTCACATATCGTTTAAAACCATTCGATCTCGAGCTTGTTCTGCTTTTATGTTTGTGAATTTTTTAATGCATTATTTTTATAATCCTTTTATATATGTTAATAGTCTAAAATAAGAGAATAAAAATTGGGTTTGTTATTGAATTAATGTTTTTATTTATAATCATTTCCAATACTGTCGAATTATTTTATGCGTCGAAGTACATAGGTTAAGTTCGCTTTTCTTTTAACACCATTTACTATGGGTGCGTTTAGCTGGAATAGCGCTGGGTTACTGAGGTTTTTCCTTGTACTAATGGTCGTTGTTTTTCATAGCAAAAGGTGCTTCGTAACAAAAAGACAGTTCAGGCGTTGCCTGGCGAGTCCAGCCAAATGCACCTGTGCAAAGCCATTTAGATCATTCGCTAATTACTATGGTAACTAACAAACAAATCAGTGTATTTAAAAGTTCGAAGTCAAACATGAACAGAATTATTTGTCGTCTAAATGAAAAGCCCTTTAATATTTCATTCAACATTAGACTGTGATGAAAGATTATAATTTTTTTGCACTTAGCCACCCATATGAATGTGTTCGTTGTATGATCGTTCCATTATGACAGTATGTGTTATTTAAAACAGTCTGCTGTTTGCACAGGTGGCGTCCATATGCTTGATAGGTACTGTATTTATATAATTGTAGATAGTTGTTAATAAGTCCGCAAAACCTTAATATTTTAAGTAAAGTTTTATGGAACGACATCGTAGCCGATTCTATCGTCTAAGCTTAAAGTTTTAAGTTTCGATTAGTTCAACCGAAGTTTAAGGTTGGCCTTACTTTAAATTCTAAGTTTTAATGATATAGTTTGTCCCAAAATTTGTAGATAAAATAGCATTGAGTTTGACGTTCAGCGTTAATGAAATTAATCGCATGAAAGTATTAAAGGTAGAAGGTAACGTAGAATTGCATTTAAATATGGAGGTGCATTGTGTGGTAAGAGTTTAAATGAAATAATTTTAGTTTATACAAGCATTAGATTTATTCTCCGAGTGCTTTGATTTAACATTAAGCTATGTCACATAGGACTAAGGGAAAAGTTAACTAATAAGATGTTACTAGAAGCCGATTTTAGGGTAATTAGGTGGTTTACATTGAATTGCACAATACATGTATTTTAGGGTTTTCAGTCCTCTTTTTATTTTGGTTATCAAAAGCATGTCACACAAGAGGGTACGACAGTTATGATTTATATTATAAGATTTGCAGTTGCAAACTGTGTTCACACAAAAGTGCACTTAAGTACTTTGACAGTTATTTTTATTTTTGTGGAGTTGCTTTACCGTCAAGTAGGCAATTTCGTATGTATGTTCTCATCAGCTTATGAAGACAAATTTCGATCATCAACTTTGTAAGCTTAGATTTTGATTTCATTAAAGCCATTCATTAACGGAAGGCTGCGATCCGGTAGCTCATGGATAGCAAGTGCAGAACTTGTGTATTCCAAACAACCAATATCGGGCAGTTTTAAACTCAATGCTATTTTGGTTAGTTGAATTAAATGCATCTTTCTCGTTCATTATCATAGCACAAATTTCATTGGTGCTTTTAAGAGGACTTCCACGAGGATGAATTTAGAATTCCTCTTAATAGTAGATAAAATAATTGTATTTTACAGCGTTAAATGTCTTCATAGTCGATTCTACTAACGTGTTTAATTAGTAATAAAAACAGTCGCACTAACAAGCATTAAAAAATTTTGGAAGTGGAAAGTGTTCTTTAAAAGTACAAACTTCTGCCGTTTCAGTTTACAATCATAAGTGCCACTGGCTATGTTTTCATTAGCAAGGCACGTAGTGCAACTGTTGCGTATTTTACAGAACATCGAAAGCCGAGACGATCGGAAAAATCATTCCGAATAAAATTAAGTACGATTGTCGGAATTCCACTTGCAGAAAGACTCGAACTTAAATTTTTATTTTTATATCTTAACAAACAGCTCAGCTCAAGAATAGAGTTTTATTCTGAATTGTTTTTCGATGCGATTTGGCTTCCGGAATATAGAATAACACCCGCTCAGTCATATCTTTAAAGTTAACATTCTTGACTGCCAAAATACTTTAACCGAACGAAATATCAGTATGTATTTAAATATCTCCTGGTAATGGTCAATATTTGTGTTTGTTCACTTTTTATGTATAAAGACGGAGTAAAATGTTTTATTTTAATGAACTGAAAATTAGTTATGTAGATGTTTAAATCGTATTGTTATTCTTGCAAATTCTGAAAAATTTTGTAAACCTTGTTGATATAGATATCTCTTCCTTTTATTAAAAATTAACGGAGAGTTATGATTTTATTTATAGTTGCATAATTCTCAAAAATAACTTTCCTATTCTACCTTGGAATGTAATAATTATTAATCGTTAAACAAGTATTTAGCAAAGTAAATAACATATACTATGATGCTGCTATGTTAATGTATCACTGTATATGTTTTATTATTAGGCAAACGAAGTCTTGAATTATCCGTATTTCTGTCACTTAGAGGTTTGCTAGTAGATATTGCCCGAATGTGTATTCCGTGGCTTGTAGTAAAAATGTTGTAACATTTGCTGCCAATGCACGCGAGCAAGTCTCTTAGTGATGAATATGGCGAATCGATAATTTAGTTCTTCTAAATGAATGACTAAATTAGTCAATATAGGAAAATCGATGCTGCCTTTTATTGTTAGCAGTTTAGAAGGACTAAAGTTTTATATCACGCTGAACAACAGAAATAAAAGACCCTGGTTAGGATAATTACATTATCTCATTTTGGTTGTGGATAGAAGTACCTACTTGTTCTCTGCACTTTAATGTATGCTGTGCTTAACGAGAATTAGATTCTTGCTTCTCTTTTTTTTAAATTTCTTTTCTCGAGTGTTGGTTTAATAGTTAAATTTCAAAACAAATCCTTGTTTAAACGTCCAGCCTTGTCCAGTAGAAACTTAAACAAGTATTTGCGTTGAATGTCTAAGCCACTTTGATACGTCCATAATTTTTAATTTTGTATTCGTTTTATATTCATGTGTGTACCTTCTGTTTTAAGATCTTTGAATGCACTAAACATTTCTTTCCATATTGATTATATATTAACTATTCTCTTAATACATCAATATACAACCAATGAGTTTTATTTTCCTAATACTAACCATTTGAATAAGCATGATTCTTGCTCGATAGTTTACCTATTCCAAAATTTGTAAAGATGCAACAGGTGGTGTGCAGACTAATTGAAGATTGTAGAAAAGCTTGTTTAATCCACAATTATGTATAGGTGCATTTGTTACAAATAAATATTTTAAAAATTTGTTTTAAATTGCTAATAGCTGTGTATTTTGACCAATCACAAGGTGTTGCATGAAAGTTATTAGGTATCTTTGAAAAACGATAGTCTGGATGCATTTACAATTTTGATGGATTAATTTGGCAAACTATAAACATAAAAGTAACAGTCGTGGTTATGGCTCAGCTTGCGGCTGACCGCTGAGATGGTCCAGGTTCGATTCCCAGCGTTACCCCTGGAAGGCAATGGCAAATCACTGACGTATTTCTACCTAGTAAATCCTCTGTGGAGTGGTTCGGAGCCCACGTTCAGCTATAGGTCCCCTATGTCTGTAGACTACCTGACACCACAGACATATGGAGAGAAGATCGGCAACGCTCAGTAAAGGGCACGCCCAGTAGCGTGCAGTCGGGGTGTGTAAGGTGTGCACTGCGCACCCAGGAATAATTCATATAGTATAAATATTTTATTCTGATATAATGTTGAAATTATTTCAATTTTTTTAGTCAGTCTAAGTAAATAACGTGTTTTGTGGCCCATTCTGCAGGAGAATTCTCTGCACCTACGGGATATTTATTTGTAGCCGAAAGCCGTGTAAGTCTCTATCCAGCTTCGCTCGTCTTCGGTCCAAATGACCCGAACGAAGTCGCTTATGGCACAGTAGGATCGCTGCACCTATCTTTACATTATTTTGCGTAAGCTCGAGAGAGAGGGGCGACTACGACACAATATTACTGGCAAAGACACGAGCTCGGGGGTGCAGAGTCGTGTGCTTGTTGCTTTGCTGTGTTACTTTGTTTAATAATTATTTTCAGCAGCGTGATATTGGGTATGTATGAGACGAATTATTTGTTATAAAAGATTGTTAGGATAATATTTTATTGCATAGATTATATGCACCTTCGTTCTTCGTCCAACTAAATTTGGAACCAATTTGTAAAATAGAAAATCTGTTAGAGAAATCATTTCATTTGTGTGATATTCAACAAAAAAACAAAGTGAAAAACGGATTATCCAACACCAGATCTCAATATACAATATTTGCCAGAATAAACAGTACCGAAACTTAAGAGTGTCGTGGAATTGCGCGTACAATATTCATGTTGTGTTTGACTTTGACAACATAAACTTATGGTTCTTTATTTGTTAATATATCACGATACAAAGATGTTATAACAAGACTTATATCTATGCATAGGCCTAAGACATGCAAACGTCCGTGCTTGACAACGTACACACGCGAACTGTTTATCACTCTTCACCTACCCGAGGCCGCTCACTAACACAGCGCCCTCTATACATAACACCCCTCCTCCCTAGTCAGTGTAATCTTCGAGGAACTTTGGTTGAACCCTTGTTCGATGTGGTCGAGGTGTTTGCTGTATTGGTGCCATCTCTTTTGAGCCTGCTGCTTCCACTGATGTCTCCGAGGGTTCAATTTCTTTTGCTCCGTCTATAAGGAAGTCTCGGTTCTCTTCTGCGAGAGTTGTTGTTGCTTCGATAGTGTCCCCGGACCTTCTGCGAAGCTGATTGGTATGTTTGCGCAACACACTTCCTTCAGGAGTTTCTACCCTATATGATACAGGCTCAGCTGCTTCCCTAATGGTTCCTGGAATCCATTTTGGCCCATTTGCTCCATAATTACGGGCATATATGGCCTCTTGCTCTGTGAACTTCCGAGGATGCTTCTGTTTTACCTTTTGTTCCTGCTTTTTAATCATCTCCTGCACCATGTCTGGATGTAAACGGTCCAGGGCTGTGGTTAGACGTCTCCCATTAATACTTCAGCTGGACTTAGGCCCCTTGTGATATGTGGAGTTATGTGTTGTGGAAGCAGAAATCGTGCGACTTTTGAGTGCCAGTCTCCCTGACCTAACTTCTTTAAACCCTCCTTAGCGGACTGTACCATTCGTTCTGCTTGGCCGTTGGCCGATGGATTATAGGGAGCAATTCAGGCATGCCTAATTCCATTTCGCTTCATAAATTCTTGAAAATCTTGTGATGTAAATGCAGTTCCATTGTCGCTGACCACCACATCGGGGATGCCATGTGTTGAAAACAATTCCCGGAGGTCTTTGATAGCTGCTTCCGCAGAGGTTGACGATACCAGACGAACCTCTAGCCATTTGGAGAATGCATCCACCACAATGATGAAGTACTGGCCTTGCATGGACCAGGGTGTTTGTGCCCATTTCCAAGGCTGTACTGGCGCCTTCGGTGGCATGAATCGGCTTTCCTGACAGGTCCTACAATCTGTTCGATTTGAGCATCCAAGTTTGGCCACCAGACATATGTCCTGGCTAATGCTTTCATACGTACTACTCCTGGGTGACCCGCATGCACTAATTCTACTACCTCAGTTCTCCCCTTTGGTGGAATTACTACTCTACTTCCAAGTAAGAGACAGTCTTGGTATGCTGACAGCTGCTCTCTTCTGCTCCAGAAGATTTTCAGTTCCACTGGGAAGTCGTGCAACCTGTTGGGCCAACCTCTTTGTGTCCAGTTGAGGGCACGGGACAACACCGGGTCTTTTCTTGTTTCTACGGCAACGTCTTTTGCTGTGAACATTGGTTCTGGTACTGCTTCCAGCATGAGTACATCATGAGCGTTTGGAACAATTAATTCTTCTGTCGCTAACGGTAACCTACTCAGGGCATCGGCATGCTGAATTTGTTTCTCAGGAATATGCACTAACCTGTAATCATAAGCACTTAAGACTACCCTCCATCTAAGCATTCGAGGTGATAACACGTCTGGAGTTAATCTATTTTCCCCTAAGATCCCCAACAACGGTTTGTGATCCGTTCTAATTTCTATAATGCGACCATAAATGTAATCGTGAAATTTCTTCACTCCTACAATGATAGCTAAAGCTTCTTTGTCGAGCTGGGCGAAATTTCTTTCTGCTTTCGTTAGTGTTCGGTTATGGAACGCTACTGGAACTTCCTCCCCATCTTCCATAATTTGACCCAACACTATGCCCACTCCATATGGACTAGCATCGCAAGTAAGTATCAGTGGTCTTTTTTCTTCGTAGTGGGCTAACAGCAATTCTGACGACAGCAAATCCTTCAACTTCTGAAACGCTCGTCCTTCGGTCTTGGTCCACTGCCATGGCTTGTCCTTGTGTAGCAGTTGGTGTTAAGGTTCTGCAACCGTTGCCTTGTCCTCTAGGAAACTATGTTAAAAGTTAAGCAAACCCAAGAAAGCCTGGAGCTCTTGCTTGTTCATAGGGCTTGGTGCGTGCTTCACAGCTTCAACTTTCTCTTGCATGGGTTGTATGCCTCTTGCTATTTTTAAAATATGCGCCAAAGATGGCCATGTCAGCATTTGAAAGAGATTTTTTTTCTCTTTAATTTGATAAGTGTGGCTGGGTTTATTTTCGAAAATAACGGAGTTATACGTAAAACACTGATTTTCAGTAGCAGGCTATGATAAATTACTCGCGAAAATAAAGGAATGCTCAACGTAAACTAAAATTGAATTAATAAAGGAAAGACGACAGTAGCAAAGTTAATTTATTTATAAAGTAATCTACTGAATAAAAATTTAAATTAGATACAAGCAAACGAAAGTAGGCCAAACAAGAACTTATTAATAAATGTAAACCACAAGGAAAAAATATTAAACTAATCATAATAGCTGCTCAAATAAATTTCCATCATTTTCTAGACACAAGTAGCATCTTCAGGTAACAGATAATAAATAACTGGCAACTATCCTTGAATTGTGAGGTGGAGCCTCATCCCGAAGAAACCAACAATTATTAGTTTCTTGCAAAAGTAAATCATCAAGAATATCTTTTACGTCGTTTTGTTATAGTTGAAGATACGTTATTGCCGTTAATGTGTTACCAAAAATTATTGGTCCTATTAACCTTCTCCCTAAAACTCCCCACCAAACATTAAATCCGCAGCGAACTTGATGCCTGAACTCTCTTTTTAAATGCGGATTTTCGGATGCCCAGTGATGAAGATTGTTTCTGTTAAATAAACCGTTATTGGTAAATCTGCTTTTATCAAACCATAGAATTTTAAAGGGAAAATTTATATTATTGTCACTTTCACGTGTATACCACTTACAAAATGTTCTCCGTCTATCGGTATCTCCCACTCTAAGGCTTTGGCAAATATGATGTTTGTATAGATGGAAATAATGTTTTTGTAAAACAATATGTACAGGGTGACCCATTTTCGATGTTTTTAAATGGGAAGTACCCTTAATATCGGAGATAGGCAAAAACTGATGTCGGAGTCCAGGGATCTTTTTTGATACAGGTTCAATTCCCGAAAACAAAATTGCGCTACCTTTTGTTATTTTTTAGTTATACCCCAAAATTCAAAATTTGGCTATATCAAAAACTTCAAATAACTCTCTTGGTTTTGAAGATTTCCAAAAATGGTAAAAATATTCTACAGGCACTTTTTCAAGTAGAATACGATAGTCAATTCAGATATCTTCTAATTTTCATGTTTTAAGAATTATGGCATAAAGTTGGTATTTTTTAAATATAAGTCGTAGTTGACCATGATACCATTAAATTGCATATTTTTTCTGATTTCCGAAAATATATAGTTTATAGGGGTTAAATGCAGTAACAATACATTTTTTGAACAAAATCAGATTATATGATGTTGTTAGCAATTAGTAGGCCATGGTTCATGATAGCAAAACAAAAAGTAATAGAGTGGTTGCATGTGACGTCACGAGGCCATCAGCTGAACACTTGTAGGATAAACAAAGGGTACATTTGTATGCATCGGTATACTAATTTTACCAAAAAGGAAATATTACATATTACAATATCAAACCGAATAAAGATGTGTTTAACCAGCTGAGCGATGGTTTAGCCTAAATAATTACGAAATTTTCAGTTACTTAAAATTTTCCTCGCGGTCAGTTGATACGACCGTAATTGAAAATTTTATTGTGAATTGAAAAGAGTATTAGGGAACGTGTGATATTTCCCAGAGAAAGCAGTTAGAGAATAGCTCTGGAAAACAAGAAACTAATAATTTTGCCAGGTTATACGTAGAAACTTGTAAAATCACCATATGCCAAGATAATTAAAAGCTGTTAAAGATAACGCGAAATTTTCTACAAAATATTAAATTAATTATTTAGTTTTGTTAACTTTTAAAACTGTCGTTCATTTTCAGTCGGGCGCGTTATTGTGTGCCTGGTGACGTCACATACACCCGCTGATTGGCTTTTGTTTATTATTATCATGAACCATGGCCTACTAATTGCTAACAACATCATATAATTTGATTTTGTCCAAAAAAGGTATTGTTACTGCATTTAACCCCTATAAACTATATATTTTCGGAAATCAGAAAAAATATGAAATTTAATGGTATCATGGCCAACTATAACTTATATTTAAAAAACACCAACTTTATGTCATATTTCTTAAAACATGAAAATTAGAAGATATCTGAATTGACTACCACATTCTACTTGAAAAAGTGCCTGCAGAATGTTTTTACCGTTTTTGGATATCTTCAAAACCAAGAGAGTGATTTGAAGTTTTCGATATGGCCAAATTTTGAATTTTGGGCTATAACTAAAAAATAACAAAATATAGCGGAATTTTGTTTTCGGGACTTGAACCTGCATCAAAAAAGAGCCCTGGACTCCGACATCAGTTTTTGCCTATTTCCGATATTAAGGGTACTTCCCATTTAAAAACATCGAAAATGTGCCACCCTGTACTGTGGATTTGAGTATTCCGGTTTCATTTTCAATTTGTCTAGTATTCCTTTGCGACAAAATGTAGCAGGTAACCATGTCAAACTTTTCACTGTTACAGTAGGTAATTTATTAATTTCCACTATGTGTAAATAAATTGCGTAGAGAAGCTTACGCTTAGAATCTGGTACGAATGACGACTGTATGTTGCAACTCCAACTATTTGCTAAGCTTTCTATTGTTTTCACGAGTAATTTATCATAGCCTGCTACTGAAAATTAGTGCTTTACGTATAACTCCGTTATTTTTGAAAATAAACCCAGCCACACTTGTATCAGATTAATGAGAAAAAAATCTCTTTCAAATGCAGACATGGCCATCTTTAACGCATATTTAAAAAAACAAAGTTCATGTCAATATCTCGAAAAATTTTCATCCAATGTAAATTCTAATTTCAGATTCAAAATCTACGTAAAAAAGTGCCTTAATAATGTTCAAACCAATTTCTGTTATCGTTAATAACAACTGAGCTAAGTGCGTTTGCGTTCTGTCGTTCTGTGCCGAAAACAAAACAGAATCAATGGAGTTTAAAGCTGGATCTGGGTAGTACTTGAGCTGCTGAACATTTTCTCTAATTTAACCGAATCTCTATCTCTTACCGTTTTCGAGATCACCATGCATTTCATCCTTATCATCCTTATAAAAATAAAAAATTAAAATTTTTCAGCGAAACTTCATATTTGGGGCATTTTTGCAATCAGCAACAACTTTTTTTAAATACTTTTTTGCTCTATCTTAATCGCTACTATGACTTTACTTGAAACGCTAGTTTTTATTTTAATCATAGTTGGCTAGATTTGGACTCTAAAATTTTTTTATTCCTACAAAAAGATCCATTTTAATGGCTTCTATCACTGGTAAAAGTTTTATACTAACTGCGTTATTTAAGTGTCTTCATGTAAAGTGAAACACACTGTATCTACGCAAAAAGTAAAGAAAATCAATATTTAATTTGTTCTTAAGCGACCTACTTAAAGGTGTCAAAGCCAAGTGCCGTTGTTATTTGAAACAGTTTCACTAGCTACATACATTTATGTAAAACAATGTTTTGGTATTGCATTTTGTTTTATACGTGTACTTTTGAAGGTTGTTCTTTAAGAAATTAAATAATTATTGTTATTAAGAAAATTAGGTTTACTGATTTACAAACTATTTTTCCATGTCTGGAATCTGCATAGGATCTAACATAAATAAATCCATAAAAGCATTTTCATTAAACCAGTTACTAAAATATTTTCAAATTGTTCAAATTATTTTTTGTTATAAATATTGAGATGATATTTGTGGGTATTGAAGATTATGAATTGAATATAGGTAATTGTTAATGAATTTTAATTTATAATTGATTACACGTTAATTTTATGCAGATTTAATAAGCTCATTAAAAAATGCAATAAAACAAGAATCTAGATAGTTACATAGTTAGGATAAAATAAATTAATTATTAAATATAAATTAAGTTAGCTAGATACGTAGTATGTAATAATTATCACCAAGGAGAAGCAAAGAATATTTTTATTGGAGGAAACTTATAAGGAGAACCAAGACGACGAAGACAAGGGACAAAGGTAAATAAACAAGATGGAAATCGTCTTCTCCGAAGAGATGACGTGTGTTTCTTTTAAGAAGAAAATTAAAGTTAATAAGTGTAATTTTCTTGGAGAAAAGTAAAGTGGTATTGTTTCCAAATTGGAAATCAAAGTTAATTTGAGTGACTGGAATAATGATAAGTATATGGGATTCATATTTTCTGGACATTGAAGTTTGAATTGAAGATTTGTAAACGATAATTTGGAATTTGGAACTGTGACTTGTAAATGATATTTGTGTTACGTGAGCTAAGTTAAAATTATTGTTATTAATTACGGTTCATAGTAAATAAATAGATAGGGTTCATAGGGATATTATTAATAAAAAAAAGTTAATAAATCTGCATAGCAATTACGTTGTTGTAATTGTTGTTAAAAAACAGAAAAGCATATACAGCGTGTCCCAGGAAAAATGTTACAATAGGTGTGATGGACAAAAAATTTTTGAATTTTATTTTAAGATTGTGGAATTAAGCCCTGCTTGGTTTGAAGAGAATTTTAAGAATATTTTCAGTTTTTGAAAAACAAGTCGGCCTTGACATTGAAGCGAAAACTATTTTCTTTTCAGGTAAAGTGCCCTTTTTGTTCATGATACGGCAAAATTTTACTAAAAAAAGTTGTTCATAATAAGAAATTATGGCCCTATGCAAAATTTCAGGAAGATTAGTCAACGATAGTTTTTTCATGGCCTCCTGGCAGTTATGTGGAATAAATAATTTATTGTAGATCAGTGTTATTATTATGTTTCGTAAGTTAAATTTCTTGTAAATGCTATTTGTTTCGTTCAATGTTCTACAAAGAAAATTTTGAATAAATACAATTTATTTTGTTTAATCTAAAATGTGACCGTTTAATCAAAGTAGGTAGATCTTTTTGAAATTTTGCACAGAGCCATAATTTCTTATTATGAACAACTTTTCTTAGTAAAATTTTGCCGTATCATGAACAAAAAGGGTACTTTACCTGAAAAGAAAATAGTTTTCGCTTCAATGTCAAGGCCGACTTGTTTTTCAAAAACTGAAAATATTCTTAAAATTCTCTTCAAACCAAGCAGGGTTTAATTCCACAATCTTAAAATAAAATTCAAAAATTTTTTGTCCATCACACCTATTGTAACATCTATCCTGGGACACACTGTATATTATATTCATTGACAAGATTAAAAGAACCTCCTTAACGACCAACCAACTGAGCTAACCTCTATTTTCTAAGGATTAAAAAACTTTTCATCTTCTTCTGTTTTTTAAATACTTTAAAAGATATTCTGAGGCGATGAAATTCAAATCAGTAAAAATAATTAATTTTGAAATTAATAAATCCCAAAGGATACTTCCTTTTAAGTGTTTTAATTTTCTAAGGATCAAAAAGGACTTTTCATCATTTTTGTTTAATAAACACTTTAAACATTTTTCGAAGGCGATGGAATTCAAAACACGTTTTAAGCAGAAACTTCAGTAAAACGAATTTTTAAATTAATAAAGTTTTGGAGCAACTTCATTTTACGATTTTTAAGGAGTGAAAATAATCTTTCGTTCCTTCAAACTCTGGAAAAAAATAGAAGGTGTCAAAATTCAAAACACATTACTTTAAGTAGTAAAAATTAATTAATTTTGGAATTAAGAAATTTTAAAGGTTCCGACTTTTTAAGAATTAAATAGAACTTTTCATCCTTTTATATTCCTCTAAATAACATTTTGGGAGATGATGAGTGCAAAACAGCAGTTTAATACAAAATTGCGAATTTTGAAATTACAAATTCCAAAAGCTACTTCATTTCAAACTGAGTTTTTGAAAGTAACAAATTTGCTTTTAATTCTGACTTTTCTCCAGAAATTTAAAAAGGATTTTTATAATGTTCGGACAAGCAAATAATTCTTAGTCAAAAGTATGAACTGACGTCAAAAGCTCAAATGCCAAGTTTGGCCAATTTAACTATTAGTGATTATCGGGAAAACAAAAACGGTCGACTTTTCATTAATTCAATATTCAACAGTATGGTATTTTATTTATTAATTTATTTTATTATTTATTTGGAAGAACAAACGGTTACGGACAGAAAAGCATGGAAATTGGGATGCGGTAAACGGCCACGACAGCTGTAAACACACCGCTAGATAAAAAAAAAAAATTATTTTAAATCAATTTTACACGTTTGAAAACGCATTTCTGTTGTATTGAATAACTTTTGATATTTTTTAATATCAAAGAACAACTAAAATTTACAAAACACGTTCAAAATTAAATACAGATTTTGTTCTTAGTGCCACCACCTATCCGTTTTTATTAGAAAAAATATCGAAAAATAGCCGGTACAGCAAGAAATGAATTTCTAATTATTAATACACTGACCGGCAAAATTAACGCATAATCTAAAAGACCAGGATACTTTTCAATAAAATGTAGTACAACTTGTAGCTAGCTAAAAATTTCAATCAGAGGTTTCAAAAACATCAAAGTAGCCATCTGTCAGAATTGTTTCTGTTACTGAAAAACAATCACGGGCTTGTTATACATAATTATTGCATCGTGTTTTTATACTGTCTTACAGTGTATGCGTTTCAGTATATTGGCATTTTGACTTTTTACACTGAAAATCTTTGATCTTCCGCCATTGAGTAATCTCTGATATTTTTTGTCATTATTAGTTTCGGTTTTTACTGTTGGCTCGATAATTATGCCAGTTTTAAGTCGTGATAATACAGTTAAAGCAACCAAATTGCTGGAAGAAGGAAGAACTCAACAGTTTATTGCAATACGGCTGGGAGTTCATCAGTCAACAATCTCGCAACTTCATAGACGTCTAAGAGAGACTGATAGCGTCGGCAGAAGACGAGGACAGGGCCGCAAGCGGGCGACTTCGGCGGCAGATGACCGTTTTTTGCAACTTAATTCTCATAGCGATCTTACTCTGACGGCTCCAGAGCTTCAGGACAACCTTGAAACCACGCGAGGTGTCCCAATAAGCTAAAGGACAGTGAGGAGAAGGTTAGGAGAAGCAAATCCCCACGCCAGACGTCCCGCGGTGTGCCCTGTTCTTTTGAGACAACATCGAACCGCTCGATTAGCTTTCGCCCGACAGTATTATGTGAACTGGGGAATAGCGGATTGGGAGAAAGTTCTTTTTACAGACGAGTGCCGATTTTCACTGAAGGTGCTGATGGACGGCAGAGGGTTTGGAGGAGAACAGGTGAACGCTACGCCGAGTGTGCAATTGTCGAGAGGGACCGCTTTGTAGGTGGCTCTATCATGATTTGGGGAGGCATTTCTTTGAATGCGTATACAGATCTTGTCGCCTTTCATACAACCAGTGTGACCGCACATTCCTACATCGAAGATGTTCTCCAAGATCATGTGTTGCCATTTGCGGCTGGTATCGAAGGCAACTTTTTGTTAATGCAGGATAATGCCCGTCTTCACGTCGCCGTTGTCACTACTACCTACTTAAATGAAGTTGGAATTAATCGCTTGAACTGGCCAGCTTGTAGTCCCGACTTGAATCCAACCGAGCATGTATGGGACGATATCAAGAGACGACCATATGCTCGAAGACCAAGGCCTACTTCATTGCACGAGCTGCGTGAGTTGCTGCAAGAAGAATGGGAAAACGTAGAGCAAGATTTCGTTCGCAATCTCATCATGAGCATGCGACGACGTCTCTGATCAGTAATACAAGCCCGAGGAGTGCATACAAGATATTAAATCAAGTAAACATTGCTTCTGGTTCCTTTAAATCCATTGATTTTTCTTGATGTGTTCAATCATAGTTATTACATTTTTCATTAAAAGAGGAACGCTGTGGAAGAAGAAGCTGTATACAGGACTAGTGATACAGTTTAGTTGTTTTAAGTCGCCCTCTGTTGTTCGACATATTTGCATAGCTGTTAATCAGAATTTTCAATAAAATATTATGTTATATAAAATTATGCGTTAATTTTGCCGGTCAGTGTAAATTCGTTAATTGTTATTATTTCTTATCATAAACGCGTGTAAACGCTAATTCCATTTAGTAGTGGTTTAGTGAAAAAGAAACTATTTTGTGCAGTAAGGCAAATCCTAAACGTGCAGTTCTATAAGCCCTTAAAATCTGCATAGCTTTCTAAGATTGTGTGGTGTACTTAGTACTTAGAGTATGTAAACACATTGCTAAGCGTCTCTACGTCAGATCTGTTGTACAGTAAAGGTAATGTGAAATAGAGATGCTAAATAAAATTTTGTTACGAATTTTTGAATGGGTTGTACCGCCTTAACGCAAAACGCAAATTAAAAATCAAATTTCACCATTATAGTCGAGTCAATAAAGCGGAAAAATCGTCAAAACTTCTAAACCCGCAAAAACAGAACCGATTTTGATGAATTTTTTTTTAAATGTTTCTTATACTAAATTATTCAAAATCAGAAACATTTCAGCTGGCGCTATCAATTATTTATATTGTTTAAATAATTTAAAAAAAATGTAATAATTTTTTTTCGTTGAAATTAAAAAAACCAGGAGTGACTGATTTTGAAAATTTAGTACAATAAATAATTTTTGCATCAAAAGTTTCAAAATTTCCATTGAAAAATGTTAATTATTCAATCATGTAAGAATTGAATTCTAAATTTGAAATTTTTGAGAAATTTGAGGTTTTTATATATTATGTCCGGTTTTCGATGAAAAAATATGACTGGCGTATGGAATAAATGAATCTTCACTGAATTTGAGCGTATTGGAACAATTGCTTTTAGTGTTGGCAGTCCTCTTGTCGCTTGTGTAAGTTTTTTTACACTTTTACTCGAAGTACTTTGTGTATCTGAACTCTCTTGTTCTTTGCAAATGCAACAACAATTAACTGTAGAGTCTACAGTATCTTGTTGCTGTTCCTGTATTATATAAAAAAATGTTGGGAAACGTTTTTAACACGTTTTAAATATGCGGATCAAATTCAAAGGGATATAGCTGTAAGACAGAAAATATATTTCTAATAATTTAAAAAGATTTCATTACATTCAAAGAATAATTTAACACAAATTGTTTTAGCAAATAATCTTAACGCCGAGCATGACGCGCGGAAAATCCATTGAAAAAAGTACTGTAGAATTAAAAATATTACACTTAAAGGGCTAAAAATTTTACAATCGTTAAATCAATACGTCTCAAATAAGCAAATAAAATTTAGTTAAAATTGAGTACTTATTTATTAAACGGGAAACATTTCTTAACTTATATGAAACGCAAGCGAGTTTGCTGTAATGATCAAAATTACAAAAAAATATGATTTTACAGCATATAAATGTATCATAATAACTGTAATAATGTAATATAAATGTAACATAATAATAAGAATAATAATTCGATTCTTGAAAATGCATAAACAAACTTAAAAGCAAATATAATCCAATTATTTTCAATACAAACCAAGAATAAATGACATATAATTACTTTTTCCATCGTGTTTTTACTTGTCCCTTTGCACTTTTTTCTGAATTTTAATCAATAATTAAGTTCTCTTCAACTTTTTCACTAATATTTGCAATATTTAATGTTAAAAACTTCTTTTAACAGATTAATAACCTCAAAACACATGCGTTTACTCCGAAAATAATGGTGAAACATCTGGAGTTTGACCTTGAATTCCTCTACCTGTGATACAAAAGGTCGATTTAGTGTGCGTGTTTATATATTCTCATAAAAGTATTGATTTTTTATTTTTTCAGGGGCAAATATATATGTGTCTATATTTTGTATATTATATTCTTGCATCCGAATGATTGAATAATTAACATTTTTAAATGGAAATTTTGAAACTTTTTAATTCCAAAATTATTTATTATACTAAATTTTCAAAATTAATCATTTCTAGTTAAAATTCCATCGAAGAAACAAAATTTTTAATAATTTTTTTTAATGTTTAAACAATATAAATACTTGATAGCGCCAGCTGGATTGTTTCTGATTTTGAATAATTTAATATAACAAACAATTTAAAACAAAATCATCAAAATCGGTTCTGTTTTTGTGGGTTTAGAAGTAAAAACCTTCATTGACTCGACATTAATTCTACATTTAAAAAATGGGAATATTCGATCAGTCAGTGTATTTCAGGACACCCAGTATAACTATCGAGTTCCTATTCTAAAATCTAGCTTAAATTCTTAAATTAGTAGTTTCAGTTAGTGTTTGTATAATTGTGCGTAATATTCGTACAATTAATGCTAATAATCATTGTTCCCCATTGCCATTATTGAACTACAGTTTATAATATTTTAGTTAAAAATAATGAAAATTTATAATAGATAGTTATACTTTTTACTACTCGTAGATGAGAATTATGTATTACTAAAGTAGATTTTAGGCTAATTGTACGATTTTTTCTTTAAATGTAAATATTAGATATAACCAGATTTGTCTCCGAAGTCTCCTCATTTTCTTTCAGCTTTAGGGTTGCCTAATGGATAATTTCGCGATAATTTTGGAAATCATTTGGGTTATAGACACACTCGAATGTTTTTTTACAAAAACTCGGCTGTTTTCTTCATTTCCTACTCGTAAAAAGTAATTTCTAAATCTTTTTCAATTCTAATCGCGAACTTTGTTCGACTAGACTAATTCTTTTAGTAGGTATTTGTTTTACCTTCCGTATAAAACGGAAAAATTGAAAACTAATTAATTTATCAGTATTTTAAAATTGAAATTGTGAAATTGGCTTCATTAAACAAATTTTGTTTATTAAGACAATTAGATTTATTTATTTTGATGAATGATTAATTTGACGAAGCTGTTAAATTGTGTTTGTGTAACTTATTCTAAGTGAATCAAATTCTGAACAACAGTTTAAATCAGAAGGCGTATTCAGTTTCACTCTAAATTGCTATGAAAATACAAGAAATTGACAAAACGAGCAGTTTTGTTTTTTCTGTATCTCAAAAAGTCTACCAGTAGCACGATAACGTGCAGTTTGTAGTGCCGTAAGTTATGCAAAGTTACCCATACATCTACGAATTTAGGACACACTGTACGAAGAATAAAAGTCCTGTCGGTTGCTTAAAATTTCTCTTACGTCTAACTGAAAAATATGTAATGTAAGATTGGTATTTAAACAAAAGTTGTATTGTATACAGGTTAACAAAAAATAAGGAGTTTTGGAATTAATACATTTTAGAAGCAACTTCATTTTATGATTTTGAAGAATTGAAAATGACCTTTGAATAGTAAAAATTAATTAATTTTGGAATTAAGAAATTTTAAGAATTCCAATGTTTTAAGAATCAAAACTACTCATACCTTTATGTTCTTCTAAATAATTTTTTGGAGACGATGAATGCAAACAGTTTAATAAAAAAAAGGTGAATTTTGAAATTACAAATTCTTCATTTCAAAATTTCTGAGTTTTTAAAAGTAACAAATTGGCTTTGTATTCTGACTTTTCTCCAGATATTTAAAAAGGATTTGTTCTGACAAGCAAATAGTTCTTAATCAGAAGTATGAACTGAAGTCAATAAGCTCAAATGCCAAGTTTGGTCAATTTAATTTTGTCATATTTTCAACTGTTAACGTCTTTTCATTAATTCACTACTTAACAGTATGACATTTTCGATGGTATTTTCTGATTAAGTATTAAGTATAATTTATTATGTTTAATCATTTTTACAAATTTGAAAACGCATTTTTGTTGTATTGAATAACTTTTGGTATTTTTTAATATCAAAGAACGCCTAAAATTCACAAACATTACAATTACAGATTTGTCCTTTGTGCCACCACCTATCCGTTTTTATTTAAAAAAAAATCCGAAAAATGGCCAATCAATCTAACTATTAATAAATTCGTTAAAATTGTTAATATTCATTATAATAAATGTACGTAAATGTCAATGGGATTCAATCGTCGTTTAGTGAAGGAGAAACTATTTTGTACAGAAAGGCAAATCCTACTACTTTGGCTTTCAAACATTGTGTGTTAACTCAAAATTATTTTAATAATTTACGGAACATTTTAATTTTTGTTAGCACCTTTTTGTTTGCAACTTTGGGTAAATCCTTTTTGATGTTGACATAAATAGCTTACATTTTTATAATCCAAAGTTTCTTGTCAGTTATACATACTTTTCATTTTTTTCCATCTTCGCCAGATAAATTGAAAATAAATAGGGAAGACCAATTTTGCATAAATGATATTTATTGACAGTTAGACAATATTTACGCAATTATTAGCTATTTATGATACAAGTTCGAAAAGTGAGTCTTTAAGGCACGCATGTGAAAGTTTGCTGAACGAGCGTAGCGAGTTCTGCAATTCACATAAGTGCCTTAAAGACACTTTTCGAACGTGTATCATAGTATCATACAAGATTTTTTAGCTACGAACGTTCAAATAGCTCTAAGTAAATAAATAAAATCAAGGGATAAAGACAATCAAACTATCTGAGTAGGAATATTTTTCCGTATACATAGTAATAGATAAGTAATTTTACTTTTCGCACTGGTAATTTTACTTTTCGAACAAGTGCGAAAAGTAATCTTACTTTTCGCACTAGTGCGTTAAAGTGGTACTTTTCACACGGAAATCAGTGTGAAAAGAGTCATTTTTCGTATGTGAGTGCTAAAAAGTTATTTATTATACAAGACGATAAAATTGTATTTTATCTTCGAGGGCGTATTTTACGTCGAGACGCCAGTCGAGACGCTCATTACGCTCGAGAAGATAATTAAATTTTATCGTCGTGTATAATACTCTATTTTTTTCTATAGCATTTATTTTAAAGGAAAAAAATTATAAAATAAATTTTATTTGACATTTATTTGACATTGACGTTTAAAAAATTACAAATCGAGTCACGTTTTAAGGGTGAATTTTAGTTAAAATATTTTTCGTTTTGAAGTATCTTGGGTTGCCTAACTTAAAAACAGCCAAGAAGCGGTGAACCAAATGGTTGCTTCGAGTGTTTGACAAAACGCAAATTACTCATCCCTAAAGTGTTTTAATTGTTACTTATCTTATTAACTTTCACAAAACGTAGTATCAAAGTATATTAATTAAAGCGTCCATTAATTTAGGTGTCTTTCTGAAACGCGTAATTAAATATATTTTCGGCAAAAATTAGAAAGTGAATTCTGACAGTGACATTGACAGAGTCGGTGAATGTTGGGTTGCCTATCTTTAATCAGTTTTTAAAAATTTATATATTTTTTCTAGAGTTAAATAAAGATCACGCCTAAATTATACAAATTTGCAAAAGGGTCGATACATGCATAGGAAGGTAATATTGAAACCCACCCCGCTACAGGCGAAAATCAATACATTCTTGATGGCTGTCTTATGCAAGTCCCTTTTCGTAAGTTTTTTATAATAGGCCATAATTTAATTACTATATTAAAATTGGTCGTTCTGGCCTTGTAGCGTATGAAGGAAAGGTCTAAAAATTTTAATTCATACCCGTCCTTCTTTTCAACTGTCATTATTTAACCGTACCGTTATTTTAAAATTACACAATTTTCAGCGCGTAAACATGCTACTAAAACCCCCCCTTAAAATGTCATTAGTATGGCCGTTTTAGGGTTAAAACAAAAAATAAAGTACTGTATCTACCCTTGCTGTTAAAATAGTACTTTATCTACCCTTGCTGTTAAAGTGTTACTTTATCTACTCAAATTAATAGATAAAGTAGCACTTTAACAGCTGCTATAGAAAAAAATTATTTTGGACGTGGTACAAGAATTGTTTTCGAGTTTTTGTAATACTCTGTATTTATTTGTTGGCAATTAATTCACTTTTAACGTACTTATTTACGAGACGAAGCTTTTAATGAGTTAAGCATAATATCTATTGAAAAAGATATTTTAAGGTTTTATTAACATTAATATTAACAGAGGCTTTGAAACCAAACAATACCCCTCTATTCCTTTTCAAATCATCCCTAGGAAGGGTAGGAGACTATTTAAAAACCCAGGAAGAATCTTATGGCTAACTTGAACTATGAACGTATTACAATAGTTGTACTTAGGTCATCTACTTAAACCCAGTACTAAGTCTATCCACATCAGATTTATTGTACATAAAAGCAATGTGAAAAACAGGTGTAAAATGGGCTGCAAAACCGGGTCGTACCGTTCAAGTTTTATTCTGTAGTTGGAACAATTATAGCTCAAACATCCATTACGTATTAGATTAAAACTTTAACATAACATATCTTTAGAGGTCGCAGAAATTACAGAAAAATAATTTGTTAAAAAAATATCCCTGAAAAATAATATACCTTTATTACAGTCAGCAAATATAGTTTCCAAGATTTTAAATTATTGAACATAGGCACATTTAATCCAAATGCTACTATATTCTATTTCGAAAAGTGTATGTCCCTAATATTTAAATCCACCAAGAGAAAACGAATTAATTTTATTCAGAGGTGATTATATCGTACCCGATGTTACACATCATAACAACTATCTCCCAAATTAACTCGACACTTTTTAAATAAATTTTGTATGAGCAGAGAGAAACGAAGGAATTATCCAAGAAAAAATAAATTACTTTAAATACACGGGCAGGGATTATAGATCATGAAGTACATTTGTTAATACCAGATTTATGTCGCTCAACATTTGAAAATTCCAATTGATTCTTTTCATGCTTTGAGAAAGTCGAACCTGGTACGTTGTAAGACGTCTGTCAAGTCTACGTATAAGTATGTGATTTTTATTATTTTATATAGTAAAGCTACAAATGTACATTTTATTAAACCTGTACTTATACAGTATGTCCACAGATTGAGTTACAAAGAGGAAAAGAATTTTTATTTTAAATTTTCAGAAAAAGTGACTCTTGAAAGTTGTCTGCTTGTTTTCGGGCCCCTAAAGCAGTTTTCAGTTTTGGGCTAACTGTTACAGTTCTTTTTTTTATTTTATCTTGAAATTTTGGACTTAGAAATTGTTTTTTTATAATTTTTTGTAAATAAAATTTGAAATTAAACGTTTTGTAAACTGATTAAGCCTAACAATAAATAATCAGACACGACTTCATAAAAGTGAGCCGATATTTCTGAAATTTGCGTGGATCGTTGATTTTACATTGCGAAAAACTTTTCTTAATGACGTTTTGCCGTAGTAGTATAAAAAAGCTACTTTAGCTAAATACAAAATACTTTTTTATCTACCACTAAGGCCTCCTTGATTTGAAACAATCAAAAATATACTTAAAATTAGTTTCAAGCCAAGCAGGGTTGAATCCCCAAATATGCAATTTAAATTAAAATAATTTTTGTCAATCGTACTTCTTTGTAACTCAATCCGTGGACATACTGTATAAGTACAGGTTTAATAAAACATCAAGATTATAATTAAAAAAAATTAGCGAGAAATAGGGTTGATTTTAAAAGACAGCAAAATGGGTTGCAATAGTTACTAAATAAAAGAAAATAAAAAAAGATCAGAATGTATGCCACATGCCACAGAAAATCACTTCCTCTAAAAACATTTTATCGTAAAACGACAAATCAAAATGTTACAGTAAATATACGTTGTTATAAAACATACTTGGATAATTGCTTTTGTTCATTTACACGAATAACGAGACATTACCGAAGGACTGCTCTGTATATATAGGTAGTTTTATTTTGAGTTTGAATTTTAAATGCATTTGTTGTAAAGTTTGTAGGTATTGAAATATATTTTATTTACTATTACGCCAGTTCTAATTTCAATGTATAATGTTTACAAATGTGAAACTATTGGAAAACCTTGAAACTTGTTAGAAACAACAAATTTTCAGTGGTCTAAATCACCTTAAATAACGGGTGTTCACAAACAGTCGTCATCCCAGTAGGTTGTGATTTCATAAACATATTTCGTAATTTGATTCAGAACACAAAACTAAATGTCAAGATTTGTAAAATGTCATTGTCTATGATTTAATCTAAGACTTGTAATTTGTTTTTCAAAGCAACCGAGATGACGACTGTTTGTGAACACACGTTACAATGAAACACAATCACAATGAAAGTAATTAAAATATTTAAACCAATCGAAAGTCTATAAAATTCATGTGATCGTATATGTTTCAATTTTTTCTTCGTAAATATAAATCTTAAATTTGAAACAGCAAAAGTTGTTATCCTGAAATTTAGAAATTTTGTTAGTAATCAAAAAGCAGCAATTTTCATTTTATAAAAATGCCCAATTTTAGTATAAACGCAGTAAATATCACCAACTTCAAGTAGTTTTAAAAACTCAAAATTTTTACGAAGGATTGGTAGAATTTTCTCTTTAAACGTCTTCCCTTTAATAGTTAAAATTAACAATTTGATTTTTAATTTTCGTAAGTTCAATGCATTTTTGATATATAAATTTTATATCAAATCGTGTAGAATTGTTATCTCCATGTTATAAAACATTTTCAAGTCTTTACATAGGTTTGTTCCTGCGAATCGTTATTTTTTGTGATTTGTATTTTAAACAGCAGTTGTAATTAACCTAACACCAATAAACTGTTTCATATCCTGGACCTACCTCCAAAGAATCATTGTGCCAAATTTCAAAGAAGAAAATTAAAAAACATGTATTTTCTAAACCAAAGGCCCAAAAATATTTCTTTTTCGAAATTATGTAAAATTATATCAAAATAAGTCAATCTGCAAAAAATAATTTCTGTAACTTAAAATGTATCCGAATAACAGCCATTTTTTGTGCACTCTATTGTGGCTCTTAAACATAAAGTGAAAATACGGGCCAATTGTGTTTTATTTAAAATAAATGAAAAATATATTAAAGTTTTCTATAATTTGAAAAAAGCTGTTGTTTTCTAAAAAATTGTTATAGACAGTCCTCTAAATAATTTGCAATTGAAGTTTTTCATTTAAGGAACAAACCCCGATCGTCGTTCAGTCTCGTGAACTTACTAAGTTGTTTTACATTCCAGCAATAATTTGTAAAACAATACAGGGTGGACCATTCGGAGAAATTTCAAGTTATCTCTTTAACTATTCCATTTAGGCAAAAGTAAAGAAAATCGGTCGATATTTAATTTGCTCTTTAAAATAAGTATATTAAACCACATACCTGTGAAAACGTCGAAAAACGACCTATTTAAACGTGGTTGTTATTTGAAAAAATTTATGTTATAATGCAAAATTTAATTACAATAATAAAATTCCAATCTCACCATTAAATTCTACGCGAAAATTTTATTTGTAGTTGTAGCTCTGAAAGGGGTTTCCAAAAAATTCAATTTTCGCTTGTTGCTCGAAAACAAAAGACTATTTTAATTTCGGTTTGCACCGTTAAATTTGTATCGGAAATTGGGCCTGAGACCTCTCTTACTACTTTTTACGTGGGTGTAATAGTTAGAGATACCTGGAATCGCTTCGATAAGGTTCCACCCTATTATTGCTAATTTTTGATACTAATAACCAACGCTCAAATTTTTCCAAAGTTTGGTATAATAGTTAGCAAAAAAGACTTGAGAGTACTTACATGATTTCCAGAAGTGTAGAAAAATAATCGATGAATTAACCTTTGCCATGTTGCCCTTCATAAGGCAGCTAGCTTTAAGTATATGCTAGATGCTACCCAATGATGAGCCGCATTGCAAACAGTTTAACTTATTATTGCAGATGGATCCTACTATTAGACATCTGTAAAAAATTAAATACAAGTCAATTAGCGATCGGTTTCAAATTACCGGGTTCGTTGAACCATTTTAATGTTCGTAAACGATTATAATTCTCATTATACTATTTTTAAAATTTTAAAACTATTGTCGCTTATATAAACTTATTAACTCCCGTAAAAATTTGAATTTCCGAAATCAAAATGGCATTTTTAAAGGATAGTTTTTACTTACCATTTAAATAAGAAACGCGCGCTTCGAGGTTAATTTAAAAAACAAATTTTGGGACGAAATCCAAAAATTCAAAAATGAAAAAATTAATCCCGTTTTGAACTCACTAAAAACACAAAATATATCTTTGAAAAATTGGCAATCTCGGTAAACTTTAACAAATGAACTGCATCAGTTGATTATTTTGGCTTTTATATTTTTCCTGTCGGGCGGGGCTGACTTCCTGTAAATGTGGACAATGTAGATAACAATAAAACAACTGTAACCGCATTTTATCAACATCGACTGACCGACCATTGTTATGTTTGATAAAACTAATTCTTGAGAAAAACGTTTACTAAATTTATTTCGCAGGAAATCTGGATTAATATTACTTATGGAATGTAAGTTCATATTAAAATCACGAGTTTTATTTCTACGTCTTATACGGGGTGGTTTTTGGGAAGATGTGCGTCTTACGTGAGTGGATTGGTAAAATTCAACGACGAATGAAATGTTTATAAAAGCTGGTCCACAACTGCGTGCTTGATCTTTGAATCGTTGTTATACAAATTAGAAGAAAATCTTTTATAGAAAGGTTGTCCAAAATTACAGACCCTTAAATCTAAAAGCATTTTGCAAGGCGTTCCTTTTTAAAAAGCGCTACGTAACTTTGTTAAATCGAAAACATGCTTGGTTTCTAAAATTACTTCAGAAAGTTAGAATTTTATTATTTCAAACTATTAAAATTATGATCATTCCACAAAAAATATTAACGGTTTCGGCAAGGTACAAGGCGTTGGAAATCGAAACCCTTTTTTGTGAGAGCGAGAAAGTAAAACAGAAAAGGCTTATTGTAATCTCTTTGCTTTTATGCTGCTGAAAGAAGTTTATTTATTTATCTTTAGAAATTCAATCAAATCATGTTTAGCATTATATGTATTATTATATTAATTTAAATAATTCAATAGTTAAACTGACCTTGAATTAATGGTAAATTGTATATTTCAAAGGGCGTATCCGAAAAAATATGGTCCACATTGTTAAGAAATAAAACATTTATTCGTATAAAGTATGTTTAAACTTCAACTTAAATTAAATTAATACAAAAAATTATTATAACTCTAAAATTCATTTTTGAAGATGAAACCTACGAACATCTATCTGATTTAACATTAAACATACGTTTCTGTACAGTACCTAACAGACGCCAACTTTTCCTGAATTTCCTTTCATTTCTTTCTGAATTTTGTAAGGCTGGGCACTGAAGACATTGATTTTTTTATATTACATTTCATGACTGCCTACAATTATTCAAAATTTGACAACAACTGAAAATATTGTAACGGAATTTATTTAACCAGGCCGTTTTTTTTTTTATATATACCGGGTGTCAACGAAACCTGGGGCACCTCCCTAATTTTTTTATTTTTTAAGGTATCTAAATGAAATTTGGTATATGTAATATACTCTTTAAATAGCGTTGGCTGACATAGGAAACAAGTTTCTGTCACTTCCGGTTTCGGCGGAATTGACATCAACTTTGATATTTTAAATGGAACACCCTGTATGTTTATACATTTTTGGAATCTCCATTCAATTTTACGTATGGTAGTATCAAGTTTGAAACATTTTGATGACAAAATAACTACTTACAGAAGAGTTTATTTATTAATCTAAGGTGCCATGGCCTTCGTAAAATGGAAGTCAGGGTGCTACGACACTCAAAACAAATTAGTTTAGCACTTCAACTGTAACGAGTCTGTCTTTTTTTTGTGCATTTCATTTGTTTCACTTGTTTTGAAACCCAGTATCTAGATTTAAATGTCCAAAATATGGTTTTTTTGAACGGAGAGTGTTATTCCGAATTACATTTTCATATTAATCCCATGTTATTGGTATCAATAAAATCCTTGAAAAACTCTCGTTTTTAATATCCTAGTGTCCCACCCTAGTGCCATTTGAAAAAATAGAGTTATTCTCGAAAAAGCATTTTTGCCAACTTTAGGCCATTCTAATACAGCAACTAAAATAGTTAAAGTTCTAAAACAATTTGTCTCGAGTGTTGGGGCATCTTGACTTTCATTTGGCGTTAGTCATGGCACTCTAGATTAATTTCTGCAAAAATTTACTTTGTCATCAAAATGTTTCGAACTTGATACTACCATACGTAAAATTGAATGGAGATTCCAAAAATGTATAAATATACAGGGTGTTCCATTTAAAATAACAAAGTTGTAGTCAATTCCGGTGAAACCGGAAGTGACAGAAACTTGTTTCCTATGTCAACAAATGCCATTTAAAGACTATATTAAACATACCAAATTTCATTTAGATATCTTAAAAAATAAAAAAATTATGAGGGTGCCCCAGGTTTCGTTGACACCCTGTATATACTTAATTTAATTAGTTTTGACGTTTACCTTTTTACGAAAAGAATAGTAGGAATGGAGTTGGGGATAGAATGAGGATCTTAAAAAAGCTACGAAATATTTTATACGAGTAGGATGGTGTAAAACAAGTTTCTGTTAAGTTAAGTTTCAACATATTTTTATGAAAAACCATTTGAGAGTTTGTGTAACCCAAATTCACTTAATAATAATTGATAGTTCTTCGTGGTAATAAAACTCGAAAAGAAGACGAATTAATAACGGAAACAGTAAGACTCTTTTTATCCATAGTTATGTTTGATAAACGCGTTTAGATGTTTTGGATTAAAGACTAAATAATAGTTTCAAATAGTACTAATTATACCGACTGTTTGGCTTAAAGGGCAAACATAGGGAAATAGCATGGGAAATGGTATACATACATACCTACAGGGTATGTCACGACGACCGTCGATTAGACGTTTCTTGGGAAAAACTTATAGTAAATAAATGAAAATTTGTTAAATAAGGTTTTGGGATATTTTAAATTGATGGAAAATATATTTAAGATTGTACAACTTCCGGTTATACCGGATGTAGACACTAACTTCGTTATTTCAAATAGAATACCCTATATATTTTTAGATATTCGGAATTGTCTTTCAACCGCGAGTGCAATGATATAGCACTATATGTATGGGCCTATGGCTAACAGTTGAGCAGTTATTCAATTGTTTTAAAAAAATCTAACCTTACCTTGGACGAACGTCACTGCGAAATTAGTTCAAAATAAGCGTTCTTTCTCAGAGATTAATTTAAGGACTCTATCACCCATGGAATGGTTAGAATTATTCGACACTAAAGTTTGCCAGTATGCAGGGCGATCGAAAAATTCCGACCTCGATTTTTTTCAATTTTTTTAAATGGAACCCCCCATATTCAATTTACCAGTTAGATAGCCACTATCATAAGCTTTCATAAAATACCCTACTTGATAGGTCTATAATTAATAAGTACGAAGTTATTAAAATTCAAATTTCAATATTTTAAATTTTTGATGTTTTTGGCTCATATCTTAGTTTTTCTTTTTTCTTGACTATGAAGGCAATAAACATGTAAAACTCAATTTTTCAAATAGAAACTCTTATTTCATAATCTTTTTGAAGATGATTTTTTACATAATAATAAAAGCAAATAGTACTTTTTAGAAGAAATAATTTATAAAGTTTTTATATTCACGTAGTTATATTCCCAATAGGGGTAGGAACAAAAGTCCGAAAAGTTCCCACCCAACGAGTGTCCGCAACATCCCCCTTTTTCGTGAAAACTCACCCCTAGCGTGTATAGGTTACAGTTTTTTGAAAATTTTTTGTAACCCGTTGCTCCGATTTGCAAAATGTACAGGAAATGAAATGTTTATTATTAAATTCTACACAAAGAAGGTTATACTGTCCTTTTGGCTAATCTCCATCCAACTCTGGCAAATTGCGTTTAAAGTTAAAGGGATAGTTCTTTATAAAGTTGTTTTAAATGTCCAACACAAGCACTATATCTGTCTATTAACCGAATATTATTAACCACTGTGTGTTATAATGTGTAGAATACGCAAAGTACCTACGTAAAATCGCTGCACTTAAAACCTCATTTTATTGATTTCTAACAGCGCGCTAATTAGTACCCTTAACTTTAAACGTTATTTTCGCGAATTGGGTGGTGATTAGACAAAACATCAATATAACACTTTTTGTGTAAAATTTAATAAATAATATTTTTGTTTCTATAAACATTTCCCGTTTAAACAACGGCTAAAGAGAAAAATGTGAAAAACTAGCACAACGTATGAGCTGGGGGGTGATTTTTGGTAAATAAGAGATGTTGCGGACACATATCAGTTGGGAACTTTAGGGTTTTTGTTTCTACCCCTGCTGAGAATTTATCTACGTAATATGAAAACTTTATAAATTATTTCTCCTATTCTATGTTTCAATGTTTAATTTGCGTGTACTACCGGGTGGCTAGAAAAAAACGAATCCTGTTTAAGCCCTCACATCTCCGGAACGCTTTAAGATAGCGATTTCAGTTTTCGCTTTCTAAGAGACAATGGATTGAAAATTATTCCTGCCAAATTACAAACAATTATTTTAAAAAACATAGGAATGGCGAATTTTTAAATATCACCTAGAAAAAATCAATTACACGTTGACAATGTTCATAAAAATTCTACCAATAAACATCTTGTATGGTGTATTCTACTTATAAACATGTTGTATGGGACCTCTATTTTGTAAATTCGCAATTCTTAGTCTATGTTTAAACTGTAAAATTGCTCTTCTGATTAAATTTATAGACACTTCTGGCCACACCTCTTCTAACCGCCGGCACAGATCTCCCAAGTTTGCAAATGGTTCCCCTCTTTCAGCATACACTTTTTCTTTCAATGCATTTCACACTGAGTAGTCTAAAGGATTACAGTCTGGAGGATTAGGCGGCCACTGGTTTGCTCGAATAAAAAATGGCGTGTTTTCTTCTAAGAACTGTTGTGTCCTTGCTGCTCTGTGGGATAGAGCGCTGTCCTGGATAAAAACATAATCGCTCATGGTGTCATGCGTAATATCCTGGAATGGCAATGGCTATTTTTTACTAATCGTCAGTTAACCAAAACAAACGCAGATAGCTACATACGGCATTTACGTGACAATTTACTACCGGAAATGCATCGATTGTACCCGAATAACGATTATGCTCCATTCCACAGAGCAGCAAGGACACAACAGTTCTTAGAAGAAAACATGCCATCTTTTATTCGAGCAAACCAGTGGCCGCCTAATTCTCCAGACTGTAATCCTTTAGACTTCGACTACTCAGTGTGGAACGTAGTGCAAGAAAAAGTGTATGCTGAAAGACGGAAACCATTTGCAAACTTGGAAGACCTGCGCCGACGGTTAGAAGATCTGTGACCAGTCCATAAATTTAATCAGAAGAGCAATTTTACAGTTTAAAAATAGACTAAGAATTGTGAATTTACAAAATGGAGGTCCCATACAACATGTTTATGTGTAGAATACACTATACAAGATGTTTATTGGTAGAATTTTTAAGAACATTGTCAACGTGTAATTGATTTTTTCTAGGCGATATTTAAAAATTCGCCATTCCTTTGTTTTTTAAAATAATTGTTTGTAATTTGGCAGGAATAATTTTCAATCCATTGTCTCTTAGAAAGCGAAAACTGAAATCGCTATCTTAAAGCGTTCCGGAGATGTGAGGGCTTAAACAGGATTCGTTTTTTTCTAGCCACCGGGTATAATAGTTTTTCTAAGACAGAAAACGATGTTCTATGCAATAGAAAAGCTGAGATACGAGCCGATAACATCAACATTTTGAAATTCAGGAACTTCCTGCTTATTAGTTCTAGACCTATTAAGTTGGATATTTTATGAAAGCTTATAACAATGGCTATCTAACTTTCATACCAAATATGGGGCATTCCATTTAAAAGTTTTGAGAAAAAACGAGGTTAGCATTCTTCGGTCACCCTGTATACTGGTAAATTCTAGAGTCTAATGGTCTTATCTATTCCATCGGCGATAGACTTAAATGCTGAGAAAGGACGCTTATTTCTAATTAATTTCGCAGTGGCGTTCGTCCAAAGTAAGGTTAGATTTTTTAAAAACAATTGAATAACTGCGGAACTGTTAGCGATAGACCCCTATAGTGCTACATCATTGCACTCGCCGTTGAAAGATAATTTTGAATATCTAAAAATATACAGAGTATTCTATTTGAAATAACGAAGTTAGTGTCTACTTCCGATATAACCGGAAGTTGTACAATCTTGAATACATTTTCAATCAATTTATGAATTTATAATAACCCAAAACCCTATTTAGCAAATTTTCATTTATTTACTATAAGTTTGTCTCAAGAAACGTCTAATCGACGGTCGTCGTGACATACCCGGTATATGCAGACTCCTACTTGCCGTTTGAGTTGATAGGATTGATAGTGGCATCAATCGAAAGACAAAAAATGCCCTTAATTTGATACTACTTTACTTGAATTTGTTGCTTGTTTAAGAAAGAAATAGCTTAAAAACTGCAATAAATAATTTGCATTTTATTCACAAAAAGCAGACCAGCCATGGTTCCCAATTATATTATCTACTCTTCCTTTTCCAATTTTAGCATTAAAGTCGCCGCATATAGTATTGATGTCGTGTTTCTTTATACTCTTCATAATGTTCGTAAGTTGTTTATAATAGTATATTATTATATGAGCGATTATGACAGCCATTATTCACGAAGATGACGTTTGAGCCCACGAACCGTCAGGCGAGTGGCTCAAATCATCTGAGTGAATAATGGCCATAATCGCGAACGTAATACGATGCTTTTTCTACACCTATTAAACAAATAGATAGACTTAAATTAATTAAGTGCATACGTTGAAAAACTTAAACAAACAATAGGTATGACAACACACTTGGGCGTGTCACGCGAGTCGATTGTCAGCCGCAGAGAGAGTTGATCGCGGTCGATTTAAAATATCATTGGATCAGCGAAATATTGATTTTTGGATTTGTATTTGTGATTGGCCCGCAAACACTGAATTATGAATCCATAATTCACTGCAGTGAATTATAGGTACTATTTTTCACGAAGAAAATGCTAATAATTGCAATATAATTAAATAGGTGTAGAAAAAAGTCATTTACTTCATCTCCATTTGCATCTATAGTGGGAGCGTACACTTGTATGACATTTATATCTATTGGTGCACCTTTAAGGGTGGGTTTTAGTGGCATGTTTACGCGCTGAAAATTGTGTAATTTTAAAATAACGGTATGGTTAAAGAATGACAGTTGAAAAGAAGGACGGCTATGAATTAAAATTTTTAGACCTTTCCTTCGTACGCTACAAGGCCAGAACGACCAATTTTAATATAGTAATTAAATTATGGTCTATTATGTAAAACTTACAAAAAGGGACTTACACAATACATCCATCAACAATGTTTTGATTTTTGCACGTCGCGGGGCGGATTTCAATATTATCTTTCTATGCATGTATCGACCCTTTTGCAAATTTGTATAATTTTGGCATAATCTTTATTTTATAATAGAAAAAATTGCTTAGAATTTTTTAAAAACTGGTTAAAGATAGGCAACCCAACATTCACCGACTCTGTTCGTCACTTTCAATGTTTACAAAGAGGTTTAAGGTTTAAGCGATTAAAAATCCGTATTCGCAAATACACTGAATTTTGAAGTTTTGTTAGGTAGAAGCAATACTAGAAGACCAAATCTTTTCTTGACTGTTTTTAAGTCAGGCAACCCAAAATACTTTAAAACGAAAAATATTTTAACTGTGCTAAAACCCACCCTTAAGTTGTACTATTATTATTCTGTCTGATATAGGTATAATTATTATTATCATATTTTAAGAAAATCAAAACCATGTATTGCGACAAACAGAAAGCAGCACTTAGACTACAGTAAATGTTCAAAAATTAGTCCATTCTCCTGAATACACAACTGGCAACGACGAACTAAACTCTCTTGCACGCGTAATAAATTAATATTATTTCTAATATGAGTTTCAACACCTCGAATCCTCTGCAATAATTGATGACGATCATTTATTTCCACGGCATAAACAAGTTGAAGTTGTTGAAGTGACCCCATAAATAAAAATCGCAAGGATTTAAGTCGGGTGATCTGGGTGGCCATGGTATAGGACCTCCGTTACCAATCCATTTATTTGGAAAATGAGTATGCAGCCATTCGGTCACTTGTCTTCCTCGGTGAGGCGGAGCCTCGTCATGCTGATATCACATATCTTGCATCAGGTCAAGTGGTGTGGTGCTCAAAAAGTTATGGTACCTCTCTGCATTTAAAGTTCCATCAAATACATTTAAAAATAGTGTATTGTTAAATAAACCACCCCAAACATTTACACTAAATCTCTGCTGGAAATTACGCGTTCTGGTCGTAGGTGGATTGTCCAGAGACCAAAGATGGTCATTCTGGAAATTATTAATACCGTCTCTTGATAAATTGGATTCATCTGACCATAGAATTTTTGAAATAAAGTTGTTATCTCAGGTGTGTTGTTGCAAAATCCAGTGATAAAAATTTAATCGCTGTTGAACATCTGCGTGATGCAATACTTGTACACTTTGTCGATGATAAGGGTGCAGCCTCTCGCGATGTAGTGCTCGCCACATAAAACTTTGTGATAGCTGTAAATTTCGTGCTATGCGTCTGGTACTACTTTCCGGTTGTTCAATTACAGCATTCCTAACGTTTTCAAGATCTTCAATATTTACATTATGCGGGCGAATGGACCTAGGAGGAACGGCAGTACCAGTCATGCGAAGTTTTCTAAATGATGTACTGAATATGGAATGTGCCGGTTGACGCGATTATATTTAGTTGACATTATATATTACCTAACGTAGCAAGTCCAAAAATATTTTTAACAACATAGATACCTACAACATTTTTTATCTTATTGTGGAATTATTTAAAACAACGAAGCTCTTGTATAGCATCCCAAGTTAGAGATGATATCCATTGTTTTGTGATAAATTTAAGGTTATTTTTATTAATATTTAATTTATTAGACTGCAGATATGCATTAAATTTATTATATAATTTTGGGGCATAATATAAGAAACAATTTTGTCCAAAACTTTTATTCATTCTGATTAATTCTGCCCTGTTTTGCTGCCTTGCACGGGTCTCATATTTATGCTTAATATATAAGATACAATCATCGTTTTTATACGTATATTGTAAAACATTTAATAAATATAATTTTGAAATTGGAAGTAGATGTATGTCTTTGAAGAGTAAGGTAGATGGATATGCAATCGGTTTCTTTAACATGACTTTAAAGATGGTTTTTTGAACAGTATACAAGTGCTTAATATGAATATTGTAAGCAGCTCCCCAGCCGATAATTCCATAACTCAAAAGCGATTTCACCAACCCATAGTAAAAAAACACATAAATTTGTAAAGGACATAACTTCACGTAATTTTTTGAAAACGTATATTGTTCTTCTTATTCTATTTGTAAGATTTTTTATATGTAAATCCCATCGCAGGAAACAGTCAATGGTTATACCTAAGTACACAATTGATTTAGCAGAGGCAATTGCTTTACAACAACAGTTATTCTGAGTACAGTCATTTGTATGGATTTTTAGTTCATTAAATTCAGGTTGTTTCTGTGAATAGATGCTAAACGGAATGAATTTAGTTTTTTCGTGATTTAATGTTAAGACATTAACATCCAACCACCTTTTAATTGTTCTCATGTCCTGTTCAGCCATTATTTTAATATCCTGCCATGTATTACCCTCAACAAAGAGTACCGTGTCATCAGCGTATGATGCCAAATTTCCATTTATTTCTATCTTAAGCAAATCGTTAATATATAATAACAACAGAATTGGTCCAAGTACTGTACCTTGTGGTACTCCACATGTTACTACTTGTGACAAACTTTTAGTATTGTTTACTTTAACTGTCTGTAATCGCCCTTTTAGATAAGTTTTAAATAGGTGTAATACATTACCTCTGATTCCCAAAATCTCCAATTTTTCTAACAATATATCATGGTTGACAGTATCGAAGGCTTTTTTTAAGTCTAAAAATATTCCCAAACAGTTCTTAGAATTACCTAATGATGAATAAATCTGTTTAGTTAGTAAAGCAACTGCATCACTTGTACTTCTGCCTTCTACAAAACCAAATTGTTTAGTCGACAAAATTTTATTTTCCAAAAGAAAGCTTGTAATTCTTTTTTTAATTGTTTTTTCAAATAATTTTGTAATATTTGTTATTAAAGATATTGGCCTGTAGTTACCTATGGTTTCTAAGGAACCGCTCTTGAATACAGGAACGACGATGGATTGCTTAAAACAGTCTGGAAAATAACCTTGTATAAAACATTCGTTAAATATTTGCGACAGTGGTACTGCAATATTTCCAATAATTAATTTTAATATTTCGGCGGTCACATGATCAATTCCTGGCGATTTTTTGTTTTTCAATGTTTTAGTAATGCTTATTATTTCATCAGGTGTAGTGGGAATGAGAAAGAATGTATTCTTATTTTTTTGTATATTATTTAACATATTTGCTTGTTCTTCGAGATTTATTTTAATTTTCTCTGCTAAACTTTTACCAATGTTAATAAAAAAATCATTAAATTGATCTGGTGAAATATTATCGGATGGTTTAAGTTTTTCATTACTATTTCCGTTAGTTACTTCTTTTGCAATTTGCCACATAGCTTTTGGTTGTGTTTTTGACTTTACGATTTTATCAGTGTAATATGTTGTTTTTAAGCGTTTAATAAGTGGCGGAATACTGTTTTTATATGACAAATAAATGTTTTTCAAAATTTCGTTATTTGGCTGTAAAATTGTTAATTTATATAGTTTATCTCTAATACTAATGGATTTCATAACACCTTGTGTAATCCAAGGTTTACGTTTTAAGTTTTTGTTGTTTACTTTTTTCTCACACGTTGCTTTGTTTATCATATCTTGTATTAAACTAATTAAATTATTACACGTTTCTTCAATATTACCCTTATAAAAATCTTCCCAATTTATTAGCTTTAACCCTTCATTTACTTTTTTAAAATCAATAATTTTTTGTATATTTTTTCTAACAGCTTGTGTTTTTAAGTTATTTTCATTTTTTATCGTACAAAATATAGGACAATGATCTGTTATTTTTGATAAGCAAATAATAGGCAAAATATTTTTTTTGATATTTTTAGAACTTCTTATAAAAATGTGATCTAAACATGTCTCGCTCTTGTTCATTATTCTAGTTGGTTTATTTATTAACGAATAGAAACCTTGTCTACTTAACAAATTTAAGTAGTTTTGCGTGCGTTTACAATTGTGGTTCAAGGTATCAATGTTAATGTCCCCAGTAATAATTTCTGTAGGATTATTGCAGTGTTGCGTTATGTATTGCTCTAAATTTTCAATAAATTTAAAAGAGTCATATGAAGGTAATTTATAAATAGTATTTAAGGAAATTTTAGTATCGTCTTTTACAATTTGAGCTCGGATAAATTTAAGCTGTTCAATTTCTATTATATCTACGTTTTGTTTTAATGAGTTTTTTATAAATACTATAGCTCCATCATTCTGATTTATTGTACTAAAATTGTAGTAAGTATTATAACCTTCAATTCTAATACAATTAATATTTTGAACTTGCCACGTTTCAGTCAATACAATAATGTCAAATTCATTATTAAATTCATTTAAATAAACCTCAAGTTCATCAAAATTTTGTGTTACGCTCCGTATATTCATATGTATAAAATTAAAAGTAATATCAAAATTTTGACGAAAATTGTTAAGTAAATTTTTACAATCAGAAATATTATCACAAATGTTTGTGGTTATTTCTTCGCTATCTATTAAATCAACAAAATCCATGTGTATTTAGTTAGTAACCCTATACATATTTACAAAAAGAGAAAAGAGAAAAAAAATAAATAAACTTACATCTTACATCTTTGTTTGTAAATCATTAACATTATAAATTCTAATTATTTTACTATTTGGTTGTTGACGAACGAAAATCTTTCCATTTTTAAACCAGGTAAATGCGAATCCTTTTTCTTTAGCCTTATTTCTGGTCTTTGAAAGAAGTACCTTATTTTGAAAAGTAAGATGCTCGTTTATATAAATTTTAGAGCCAATTGGCATTTTTAAAAAGCGATTGTTTGTTATTATTAGAAAACGTTTTTCAAGTAGGAGATCTCTTGTTGTTCGGGTAGTAAATTGAGCTACAATTGTTGGTGGTAGTTTTCCCTTGTTATTTGGTAATCGATGTGCGATGTCTATTTCTTCCTTCTTAATTGGTACTCCAAGTTCAGTAGCGATATTTATTATTATATCTTTGCAGTTTTCCCCTTCTGTTTGTATCACGCCAAATATTTCAATATTTCGGTTTCTGGTGTATTGTTCAAGATCGTTGAGTCGATTATTTTGTTCTTCAATGGTTTTCTGTTGCTCTTCATGTTTAATTTTGTAATTTTGAATATCTTTAGTATTGGATTGAATTTGGCTGTGGTGATCAGTAATTGCTTTTGATATGTCGTCATACTTTTCTGATATGAATGATAAAGCATTGTTTATTTCTTTAATTTCATTATTTAGAACGTTATAATTGTTCTCTATTGACGACAGTTTGATGGTAATTTTGGCAAGCATGGATTTTATATCCGCAATGTCATTTTCTGTAACAGGAACAGATCCAGTAGCACATAGTTCCTTCCGGTTTTCTTCTGAAATCGCAGTGTCACTAGTACCTCCGCTTCTGGTTCTTGTAATTGTTCCTGTGCAAATTGGACACTTCCAGTTGTGTTTATTTTTATTAATTTTTTTATAAGTCTGTTCGGACACTGAACATTCAAAATGGTAATTATTTTGACAATGAGAGCATTTAGCAAAGTCTATATTTTGAATATTATCTGAACATTTGTGGCATTTATTCATTTTTAAAGAGTTTATTGGGATATCAACGGTTTAAAGTTTATCTGATGCATATAAAAATATTTTGGGTATTCTTAAATAGAATTTATTTTACACTAAATAGCCAAGGTTATATGCGAATACTCGGTTTTCAACTTTATTTATAATATATTCTTACGGATCTTGTGTAGTTTTTAATCTACAGTAATTAGGTAAGCGTAAGTTAATTCAATTTATTATTATATAGACGTGATTACATTAGGGCATTCACTTGTCACTTTATTTTAGTCTTTATCCTTTATAAAAGTCAAATATTCCACAGAACAGATTTACGCGTCTGCACTCACTCAGAACTCGCTTCGAATATATGAACAACTTTTCTTAGTAAAATTTTGCCGTATCATGAACAAAAAGGGTACTTTACCTGAAAAGAAAATAGTTTTCGCTTCAATGTCAAGGTCAACTTGTTTTTCAAAAACTGAAAATATTCTTAAAATTCTCTTCAAACCAAGCAGGGCTTAATTCCACAATCTTAAAATAAAATTCAAAAATTTTTTGTCCATCACACCTATTGTAACATCTATCCTGGGACACACTGTATACTCAATAATGAAAAAAATGGAACAGTTTCAAAGATGCGTCAAATTTGCAAACCTTTTTCCTCGCCCAACTGCACTACTGAGTGTTTATTTGTAAAGATAGAGAGGAACGGTTAAGTAGAAACTTGTGTTGTACGTCAAATAATGCAGTTTTAAAGTATATCACATATGGTCCAATTTTCAAGCCAGGTAATGCACGTCATCAATAAATTTTATGACATCATAACTTGGTACGTCTACATGAAGTTTCAAACGATTTACAAATTGTATAACCTAAATTTTCTGTTGACATTTTCCTATTCTATCGCAATGACAATGACAATGACATACAACACGATCTGTCAAAAATTTGTAAGTGAAATAATATAAACATGCCAAAAATAATACTAACTTTACAAAAAGTAAATATGAGCTAAATTAGAAGATAAAAACCCGATTTTTTTCTTATTTTCAGAAATTTATAGACCTTGTTATTAAACACGACTGCCCAATCTTAGAAAACTACAAAAATAATTTATATTTAGCAATTACATTTTGTATTTTTTTCCCGCGCATTATTGGTAACGCCGACCGTTGATCATGTGATTGATGACGCGCATTACCTGAATCGTCAATTCGACTATATATCAAATTTCATTGTGATATTGATATCTTAGATTAGAATATAATTAAAGAAATAGGGGTGCCCTAGGTTTCATTGATACCCTGTATATTTGAAAACTTTTTAAAGTGATCTTTTAAATGATGTCTACGCCGACTATGATTCATATAAAAAAAATCGCAAGTTAATGGTATAACTGAAAAACTGTTGTAAATGCAAAAAAAATGTGTACGTCGCTGAAATCTATTAAAGGGGAAAAAGGGCCCAGTGATACTCATTTTAAAAGCCCTTTTATTGTCTTTCCATTTAACCTTTTTAACGACATTATTCTTGAGGGTAGATGGATGAAACAAATGTTTTACTTTTTATGTCACAATAGGTCCCACTCAATAATATAAATATTGTTGTGTCGGGGTTATGTTATACAGTGACCGGCGAAAAGTTCGCAACATACGGGAAACATTTGTATTATTAGAGCACCGAAAAAACTTTTTTAGGGGATCGATTCCGCACATTCGAAATAATAATCGAATTTTATGTAGGTATATCACGTGACCACTGATGTGTTAGAAAATTTGAAAAAATCACTACGAAGTCACAAAAAGTAGTTACATGACAAGATATCGAAGAAAGCCAATATGCAACATTTCAATTATTTATTTAACACAATTGAAAATCGCAATCTTTTGTGAATATTTGTTTATTAATTTACAAATATCTAATATTTTCCTTTTAAATAGCTTGATTGGAGTGAAACTTATGCATCTGGATAACAATGGAAGAAGCTCGGGAAGAAGTTTTTCGTTTTTTCCATAATTGACAGGCCTAAATTTAAAAAAATAGGTTTTAGCTAGGACGCTGGCTGTTGCAATGGTTTGTATCTAACAGCTATATAAAAATTTTACAAATATTTTTATGCTAAATCTTAACCAATGGAAATTAATAAATGTCAAGGTTTCCAAATTTATGTGGTTATTACACAGGGCGGTCCATAAATAATAGGACACATACCAACAGTATTCAACAGATTCGTGTAGCAAATCGGCAATTGCTTTTTAAATTAAATCTACCATAACTTTACGTATAAAAAGGTTGAAACTTGTTTAAGACATTAGGTATAACAAAAGTAGGTAACATTCTTTCTAGATTAAAATCAAGGGCAGATTATTGTTTCCCATTCCCAAAAAGTGACTTTCGCCAAATTTCATGTGAATATTTCGAAAATTAAAATTTTGAGTTTGACTCACTTTTGGAATAAGGTTCAAGGTACCTATATCGTAATATTTTGATCCAGCGAACTTACCGTTGCGGTGTGTCCCATTACTTATGGACCACCCTGTATATATTAGTGTGGTAACTTCGTAACTTTATTAAACCAAGCTAAAACATGATCCTTAGTTCCACAGGTCACTGAGGAAGTGATGATTCTCAAATTTTGGGTAAACTGTATCTACACATATTTGAGGTTAACCTTTCTATTGCGATTGGGTTTTCCTTTAAGGAAATTTGCGTGTTTAGCTACACAATTTATGGAAACTTGTTGCTCCATTAATAATATTAATTTAATTTTTTGTTTAGTTATTGCTTTTCTATTTTTAAATTATTTTTTAAAAACTAGATTGTTTTGAAAGTACAAGTAAAACCGTAACCTTGACGAATTTGACAACCGAAAACTTTAATCGCCAAACTTTGAACTTTGATTCTAATATTGGGATTTCCAAACACTCAGTATCGAATCTCTGGTTAAAAACATTAAAATAGGACTTTGAAAGTCATTTTAACTTGAAACTGTATTTTCAGCATTTGTTTCTCAATACTTTGACCAGAAAGCTTTAATTTTAGAAACTGTCAATTTAGATTTAAATCTTGAACCAAAACAAGTTTTAAATTCACTTAGGTTTTAAATTAACTACTATTTATAGTTCTAACCTTGATATTTTAGCAGAAACGTTTAGAATTCCGACTGAAGATTTTGAAATTCGTTTCTTACAATTAAAATTTTTTACTATAAAAATTACAGATTTCTTTTCGAGCTATTTGAGCTATTGTTCTTATATTTACGAATATGAAAATTACAATCCCTTGAATTTCTTCTTGAAGTGTGGCTTTTTCGATCCTTCGACTCAAAGTTTATATCGTACATTCTTGATTACATTTTCATAACGCGCATTTCACCTCTTGCCTTAATATTTTTATTTAATTTCAAGCCAGCTAAATGTAAACCTCAAATTCTTCTGTTAGATAAGGCATTATGCTGATTAAGGTTTTTGTGTAACTTTTTATAAACGAAAACAAACCTAAATAAGAGGAAAATTTCGTGCAATATTGAATCTACAATAAATATGTATTTAATATTCCACAATTTAATTGAACTGGTTGGAAAATTATAAAACATAATGTTAATCTTAGTCACTGGATTTTGTACTAATCGGTGTTATTAAATTTAAAGGCTTAAATTTAAGATATAAATAAATATAACCGACTACCAAAACAAAGCATTATTACGGTGGCCATGCATTTCCTTCTCTAATCAAGAAATACACGCTGACTGTGGTATACAACTTCCTCTTTTATCAGCTAAGCCAGATTTCCGCTTGTCACACTTTTGTAAAACGTTTGTAATTAAATACGCGTTTAAAATATAAAATTTTCCGTTAAAAACTGAATAAATTTATTATTAAATTAGTACTGTTGTTAGTTTATTTAAATATTGTATCTTTAGCACATCTCTTTATAGAATTTTAATAGATTTTTTTAATAAATCATTGGCTTTCATTTTTTTCTATTATTTAAACCAACGATGGATAGCAACTTTTTTAAATTAAAATGGGGTCAAAGTCGATTAATGTATTTTAATTTTCTTCTGTAATTTCAAAGGCCTTCAAAATGTTTATAAGAAAATTGGCAAAACCAACTTGCTTGGGATGGGAAGCTATAATTTTAGTGCAGCTTGTTAAAAAAGCTTTAATTTTTTTAACTTAAAGTTATGGAGGTAAAAAACAAAAAACAATTGCTTAATCTTTTTTGAAGCAAAAAAGGTATAACTTCTTATATGCCGCTAAAGTTAACTGTTTCCAAAATATCTGCTATTAAAATAAGTAACGTGACATTTTATTTATTATTTGTCTAATATTTAACGCAATAGGCTTCATTCAGTTTGGCACATGCTTGTCAGAGTAATACGAGGCAGAGCAATACTGGGTCCGTGGAGTATTTTTGTTTAATAGTTATTTATGTACCAAGGGCGTAAAGATGCTTTTATGGCTTGAGACGTGATTTTGAGCCCGAGGCGCTAGTCGAGGGCTAAAGACACGTCGAAGGCCATAAAAGCAAGTTACGCCAGTGGTACATACATAATTTTATGCACGATCGAAGATTTTAAAACTGAAATAAAAGGAATAAATTAATTTTCTACCCACATCGAGTAGTTAGTTGCTCAATTATTTTAATTTTTTACCGACAACTGTCAAATGGTTGAAGCATTTACGCCTAGGAATATTCACATAAATAATTGTGTTAACTGTGTTGTAGTGTTGTTAATACAAATTACCCTAAATAGAGTTCTAATAAAGAGCATACATTCGATTTTAATTTAAAAAAATTCTTTATAAGACTGTTAAACTGTTTATCAATTTTTGACGTTTCATTATAGACCGGCGGCCTATAAAGACACCCACGGGCTATAAATAGACGTTTATGTCAAACAAATTCAGACATAATTGACACATTATAATGCGATCGTGCATAAAATACATTAAGGGCCGGTTGCACAAAGCTTTTGTTAAATTAATGAATGATCAAAGTTGACCATTTTTTGTTTACAAATGTGTTATCTGCCATATGCATTCGAATTTTGATTTGATTTTCACTTTGGCGAATGGTTAATTTGACGAAGCTGTTAAATCATGTTTGTGTAGCGCAGCTAAAGCTCTTTTAGGAGATCCTTTAAATTCGAGGACCGATTATTATTTTCTATAAAAAAAAAGTAAATTTTACCAATTTTCTTATGAAAAAATTACAGAAAAAAATTAAAATTAAAATTATTACACTGATACCCTGTATCTCTTTTAATATTTTCGACTGAGGTAAGCCTAGGTAAATCGTGATATTTACCCCACGAATCTACTGTTGGTCTGTATTCCATTACTTAAGGACCATCTTGTACCAGTACCGTCCTGTCGGTAGTGTCTGATCCAAAATAGTGGTTGTACCACAGTCTAAAATAATATTTTACTAGACTGCGGTTGTACTTTCCACCTAAATCATTGACATCTTATTATTTGACAATGCAAAAGATAATCAATCAATATTTTGTTAAAATCAAGTTTTAAATTTCATGTGAGCTGTAATTAAATTATATCAAAAAGTAACATTTTTGGTCAACAAAACTGACAGAACGATGATGTCTCTTTTTAAGTCTATCTAATTTTTTTAATAAAAATAACAGTAATTTTATGGTAACAACAAGAACAAGCCTTATAAGAAATTACTTTTCGATACAACGGTTAGTATTGTATAAATGTATTTCCATAATACAGGGTGGTGAATTGCTCACGAACCTTATAAGAATTTCAATGGTATATGTTTAACATGTAAATATTTACTTCCCTAATTGTTTTAGACCATCAAAAATGTAAGTCTATTTTCTGGAGACAAATTATCACGCTTCTTTGAAACTCTGGGCCCGCGATTCGTAATTGGAGGCGAAGTATACTTACTGGGGGGGCAGACTGATTACCACCAGATGTAGGGTAGGGTACTTTTTAAAGTTACCCAAGACAAGAAATATATGCCCATATCCACTGGAAAACCCAAGTCTGGCTGACAGACATTAGAAAGATTCCAGACTTACTGGATTTATTCATTACTAATGGAATATCCAATAACTACGTCAAAATTGAAGATAGTTATGATCTGTCATCAGATCATTCCCCAATAACCCTAACAATAAGTGCTACTATTATAAGTAAATAAAACCCCCCAACCCTTGTTAATAGAAACACAAACTCGAACAAATTCCGAGAATACCTAATTCACCATCTAAATTTAAACATAAGAATAAAAAACACCCGATGAACTAGAAGAGGCCACAAATCACTTAATCACAATCATTCAGCACGCAGGATGGAACTCTACGCCCTTACAACACCATAAAGATCAGAAAAACATCCCATTGCAGATAAAACAACTAATAGCTGAAAAATGCAAAGCGAGAGCTACTAGGCAGCACACTCATAATATAATGGATAAAAGAAAGTATAACTGCTTAGCTAATAAACTAAAGCAATCAGTCAAAAACCCGCGTAATGAACAATTCAAACAGTATCTAACAAATCTTTCAGCTAATGATCAGTCCATCTAGAAAACCACCAAAAGTTTCAAAAGACTCCAAAAATCTATTCCGCCAATAAGAAACGAAACAGGTAACTGGACTAGATCAGAGCTTGAAAAGGCCGAAACATTTGCGCCTGGCGCGGTACCTTGCTGAAGTTTAAAAACCTCATGCTGTAGACGTATGATGAATACTTCGCTGCTCCCTTTCAACTATTCCTACCTACCCGAGCCTTCTCGCCTGCAGAGATAAGCAATGAAATCAGATGTTTAAACAGTTATAAAGCTCCTGGATATGATCTAATAATTGGAAAGATTTTAAAAGAGTTACCCAAAAAGGCAATAACAGCATTAATAATAATACTTAATTCCATCTTACGCCTAACATATTGGCCAATCCAACTAAAATTTGCTCAAATCATTAAGATCTTAAAACCAGGTAAACCGTCCAAGGAGACTACCTCATATAGACCTATCAGCTTTCTTCCAGTACCTAATCTCCAAATTATTAGAAAAGCTATTACTAAGAAGACTTCAAGAAGATTCATTGCTAGAAGATTGCATTCCTAAACACCAATTTGGCTTTCGGCATGCACACTCGACCATCCAACAGTGTCATCGTGTTACCGATGCTATAAATAAAGCCTTCGAGAAGAAACAGTACTGTTCTGCTGTGTTTTTAGACATAAAGCAAGCCTTTGATAGGGTATGGCATAAGGGCCTCCTATTTAAAATCAAAACTATTCTTCCCTATCAGTACTACCTATTATTCGATTCCTACTTAACAGGACGCTATTTTCAAGTCAAAATTAATAAAAACAACTCTAATCATTACCAAATCAACGCTGGAGTCCCACAGGACAGCGTGTTGGGCCCTACGTTATACAGTGACCGGCAAAAAGTTCGCAACATATGGGCAAATTTTTTATTATTAGAGTATCGAAAAACTTTTTATGGGGGATGGGTTCTGCATGTCCGATAACCTAAAAATCGAATTTAAAGTATGTCACGTGACCGCTGGTATGGCGGCAAATTTAAAAAAATTACTATGAAGTCGGAAAAAGTGGGGTTAGATGACAAAATATCAAAGCAAATTATTAAAAAAAGTTGTTTAGAATTTAATTTTAGGGCCATATGCAAAATTTCAAGTATTTATTTAAAAAAATTGAAAATCGCAATTTTTTCGCAATTATTTTTTTCTTAATTCACAAATACCCAATTTTTTCATTTTAAGTAGCCTGATTGAAGTGAAACATATGTACTTGGATAACAGTGGAAGAACTTTCTCCCTTTTTCCATAATTGACAGGAATAAATCTAAAAAACAGGTTTCCGCTAGAACGCTCACTGTTGCAATGGTTTCTATCTAACAGCTGTATAAAAATTTTAGAAATATTTTTATGCTAGAGCACTTAGCAAAGATCAATTTTTTCGTTAGTAATTAAGTTTTATCGCTAACCGTGACTACATCTCCCTGAAATATCATAGAAAGAAAAGGAAAAAGAAAATTACATAAAGAAGGTGGTTTTTTGTTTATTGGCTATTTTATTTTTCTTTATTTTATAAATTGATGAACTTTGACCGCAACCAAGAAAATTTAGCTTTTCTAAGTGTTCTGCCATAAAAATATTCGTTAAAACTTTATACAGCTGTTAGATACAAACCATTGCAACAGCGAGCGTCCTAGCGAAAACCTGTTTTTTAGATTTAGGCCTATCAATTGTGGAAAAAACGAGAAAGTTCTTCCATTAGTATCCATATACATAGGTTCTACTTCAAGCAAGCTATTTAAGAGGAAAAAATTGGGTATTTGCAAATTAATAAAAAAAAAATATATACATATATACAGGGTATCTCAGACATGACTCCCCAGGCCTATAACTTTGTTATTTTTATTGTCACCGCCGACGAGTACAAATTACAACAATCAGTTGTTTCCATGGCAAACCTAGACTTCAACTTTCAATCGTATTTTTTTCCAGAATTTTCTTATGTAAGACCCATATTGGTTTACATGGTTAAAAAGACAATAAAAAGTACTATCAGAATGAGTGAAAAAAAGCATAGTGTGCAATTTGAAAAAAAAGTTGAATATCGCTGCCATAATATGAGTACAGATTTTCTAACATTTTCTTTCCCCATCTTATAGAAAATTTTCTCCCATTTACGAATATATATAGTTTATCATAGTTATTTTTAAAAATAACAAAGTTATAGGCCTGGGGAGTCATGTCTGAGACACCCTGTATAATCTATCCCTCTTCTACTTTTAAGTGTAGAGGAAAATAAAACGTAAATAAAAGCATAAATGGAAAGATACATAAATATATGAAAACTAAGAAAACTAATTAATATCCTATAGCAAAGTTTTGTTTAAATAATCCCTTAATTATAACTTCACTGGTCACTTCCCGTTTTATAATTAACTAAATACTTCTTTAACCTTTCACTACACTTCACTTGTAACTTCACTTGTGCCATCTCCTTCTTTTCTACTCTATTTCGTCACTGCTCTCCATTTACTCCCATCCCTCGCTATGATTTCTGCCTGGTTCCAAGTTAACCCTCTGTTATTCAGCGCGTCTTCTATTTCTTTGTCCCATATCTTACTTGGTCTTCCCTTCTTTCTTGTGCCAGTGGCCTTTGCTTCCCATACTTTCCTAACTTGTCTTTCTTTAGGTAATCTTTTCATGTGTCCCCACCACCGTAATTGAGCCTTCTCTATGTACTTTCTAGCACTCTCTATTTTCAATCTTTCTCTTATGTCTTCATTCCTTATTTTGCCCATTATCGTTACTTTTGCTACCTTCCTCAGATACTTCATTTCTAATACCTGTATCTTCTTATGTAACTTCTCAGTTAGTACCCACGTTTCACTTCCATATAGTAAAGTTGGTAGATATATGGTTTTGTAAATTGTCATTTTTGTTTTGTTACTAATTTCGTTTTTATTAATAAATCCTCTGTTAATCCCGTGGAACAGTTTTGTCGTTGTCGTAATTCTGTTATTAATTTCTTCTTCCATTTTGCCGGCTCTGTCTATGGTTATTCCTAGATACTTTATGTTTTCGACTTGGTCCACTGTCTGGTTGTTGATTTTTATGCTGACTCGCCTTTCCTTGTTGTTTGTTATCGCTATTACTTTTGTCTTGTTGATGTTTATTTTCATTTCTTTTCTTTCTAGCTCCTCCACCCATAGGTTAACATTAATTTGTAAGCTTTTTTCTGTATTAGCCATTATTGCGACGTCATCTGCAAATACACAATCTCCTACTTCCACCGGTTTTAGTGTGTGGTATCCCACCACCATCTTCTTACTTTTACTGCTGACATTTCTTATAATTTCGTCCATGAAGGTGATAAAGAGCAGTGGGCTAAGATTGCCTCCTTGTCTGACTCCTTGCATTGTCCTAAATTTCTTTGTCTCTAAATTGTTTTTTCTTACTACGTTTTCCGTTTTTTTGGTATAGTGATTTGATAGCGTCTATCAATTTATTATTAATCTTGTTTCTTTCTAGTGTCTCCCATAGTTTTTGCCTTGCCACCTTGTCGAAGGCCTTTTCTAGATCAACAAGGCATATATATACTTCTTTATTGTAGGGTAGCGTTTTCTCTATCACATTCCTGATTGTGAATATGTGATCTTGAGTGCAGTGCCCTGGTCTAAATCCGCTTTGCGCCCCATGAAGTTTGTCTTCTACCACCTTTCTTAGTCTATTCTCCAGAATCATCTCATAAATCTTACTGGCTGTGCAGATTAATGAGATCCCGCGATAATTTGCGCAATCCCTTTGGTTTCCCTTTTTGAATATTGGTATTATTACTGATGTTTGCCAATCTTTGGGTACTGTTACTGTTGTCCATGCTTCTTTCATAATTCTGTGTAGGATCTTCAATCCATCTTCTCCCATGTATTTAATTGATTCTGCTTTCATCCCGTCTACTCCTGGTGCTTTCCCGTTCTTCAATTTTCCTATCGCTTTCTTTACTTCCTCCAGTTGTATGTCGTCTCTTTCTTCTACTTGCTGTATATTATCATTCCCTTTTCCTATATTTGCTGCGTTACTTTCTTCTGTTTCTGTCTCATCTTCTATAACATCTACTCCCTCTAACATTTCCTGGTAATATTGCTTCCACCTGTCCATTATTTTGTTGTCCTCGGTAATTATCGTTCCCTCTTTGTCCATGATCTGCCCCATCCCAAGTTTTTTTCCCTTTGTTTCTCATATTCTTGAGTATTCTATAAAATAACTTCTGGTTTGTACTACTATCTTTTTCCATTTTGGTGCCAAATTCTTCCCATTCTTTGGCTTTGGCTATTTTAATCTTCTCTTTTGCTACGCGTCTCGCTATTTTGTACCTTTCATAGGATTCTTCGCTTCTTTGTTGCAAGTATGCCCTCCACATAATCTTTTTTGTTTTAACGATGTTTTTAATTTCCTCGCTCCACCAACTTGCTCTCTTCTTGGATCCTCCTGCTACCATTATTCCACATGCTTTAATTCCCGCCTTGTAGATAATTTCCTTGAATTTTCCCCATTTTCCCTCTATAGCCATTTCCTGTAGTTCTTCCGTTGCTTCTTGTATTCCCTTAGTGATCCATTCTTCATATTCCTGTCGTATCTTTTGGTCTTGTAGTTTATAAATCTTAATGGTCTTTATTTCTTTTTTGTATGTTTCTCCAACTACTCTCTCTTTCTCTTTGTTCTCATTAATTTTTAGTCTCGCACCTAGTAGGTAATGATCTGTCGATAGTTCGGCACCTCTATAGACTCTGACATCATGTATAGCTCTTCTGTTTATTTTCTCTGTTATGACGTAGTCTATAATTGATTTTTCGTTTCTTCCTGGTTCCTCCCTAGTGTATTTGTAGCAATCCTTGTGTTGGTAGTAGGAGTTTAGTATCACTAGTCCATTCTGTATGCAGAAGTCGATTAATTTCTCTCCATTCGTATTTCTTGTTGTTTCTCCATGGCTACCCATCACTTCCTGTCTTCCTGTAATATCATTCCCTATTCTTCCATTGAAATCTCCTGTGATTATAGTAGGGTTGTCCGTTTCGTCATATACCATTTGTAGCTCACTCCAAAATTGTTCCTTTTCTGTTTTTGAGTCATTTTCTCCCGGTCCATATACTATTATTATATCCATTTTCTCAGCATACCCTCTTTTGAATGTTACTTTCATCGTTCTTTGGCTTACTGCTTTCCATTCCGTTAGTTTCTTCATATATTGCGGGCTTATCACGCACCCTACTCCTGCTTCGACTCTTTTATTAATTTCTACCCCGCTGTAGAGTAATCCGTAACCTTCTATAGTCATTTCTCCTGTCCCTTTCTTTTTTGTCTCTGTAATTGACAATATTTCCATGTTATATTTCTTAATTTCTTGTATGAGTTCCTTTTCCTTTCCATTTAAGCTCCTAATATTCCATGTCCCTATTTTATGCCATTTATTTTCACTTTCTGCCTTTTTCGTTGCGTTTGTCGTCTTCCCTTTTTCCCGTCCTGAATATTTTCCTGTTAATCGTTTTTTGGCAGCTCTTGGGCTGTTGGTCTTTTCTCCAGTTTTCGTGCATCCCTGTTCCAGTACCAAATTTCATTGTCGCTTATCAATTTCTGAAAGCCTACTCTGACTGTTTTCCCTTTTGCTGCCTCTTCTTTAGCTTGTTTTCTTATTGTTGCCTGTATCTTTCTTTCATCTAGTGTTAGGTCGTCATTTATATACACTTTCTGTTGTAAGTTACGAAGTTTGTTCTTGTTGGTCATGACCCTATTCTTATCCTCTTTACTGCTTAGTTCTACCATACACGTTTTTCCTCCTAGTTTCCTTGCCGATTCCACTTTCAATGTTAGTCCTAGTTCTCTTTCTACGAAATCCTCCATTTCCTCCTTTAACGTTTTAGGGTTGGTTGATACTGTTTCTATCCCCTGGATAATTATGTTCTTTCTCCTCTTTTCGCCCTCCAGTTTTTCTATTTTCTCATTTGCTCTCACAACTTCTTGTTTTAATCCTTCAACTTCTTTCATTACTTTCTCATTTGTGTACTTTAGCCCTTTTATTTCATCTTTAAACTCTCCTTGTTCCTTTCTTAATTTTTTTATTTCATCTTTCAGTAGCCTTGTCTCTACATTATTGTTGTTCTGTTCTTTTTTAATGTGTTTGAGCTAAATTTTTCATTAGGTCCATCATCTCGTTCATTTGTTCCTTCATATTATCCTTGGATTCCGCACCTTTTGTCGGGGTCCTATTTATCTTCCTGGATCTCTTGAATACATTTTGTATATAGTCTTTCTTCCTTTTCCCCTCATCGGTAAGGTATTCATCCGAATCCATTCTTTATAATTTCCTGGTTTTATGGTTCTGCAGCCTTCCCTACTTTCTATGTGTATGTTTGGTTGCCTATCTCACCTCGTTCGAGCGGGGGATTCTTAATAAAAAATATTAACAAAAAATTGCGATTTTCAATTTTTTTAAATAAATACTTGAAATTTTGCATATAGACCTAAAATTAAATTCTAAGCAACTTTCTCTAATAATTTTCTTTGATATTTTTTTATTTAACCCCACTCTTTCCAAGTTCATAGTGATTTTTTTAAATTTGCCGCCATACCAGTAGTCACGTGACATACTTAAAAGTAGATTTTTAGGTTATCGGATATGCAGAACCCACCTCCCCATAAAAGTTTTTTCGATATTCTAATAATAAAAAAGTTTCCCATATGTTGCGAACTTTTTGCCGGTCACTGTATATTCTCTACATCTACACGGCAGACCTGCCTATAGCCAACGAGACAGTAACATGTACCTTTGCAGACGACACAGCTGTCCTTGCTTGTGACAGCTCTCCAGAAATAGCAGAAATTACAGTTACATCTAGACATCATCTCTCAGTGGGTGCAAAAGTGGAAAATTATGGCGAACGGAAATAAATCAGTTCACATTACATTCACACTGAGAAAACAACTGTTATCCTGAACAACAAACCCGTGATCCAGGCAGATGAAGTTCGATATCTAGGTATGCACCTAGACAAAAAAACTCAAATGGAAAAGAAAAAAGAATTAGATATTCGAGCTAAAAAAATGTACTGGTTAATAGGAAAAAATTCATGTCTGTCCCTAGAAAATAAGTTACTTGTTTACAAAACCATTCTAAAGCCCATATGGACTTATGGGATAGAATTATGGGGATATGGCCAGCTATTCAAATATAGATATTCTGCAGAGATATCAATCTAAAACGCTATGACTAATCACAGATGCGTCGTGGTTCATTTCTAACCGAACTCTACACGAAGACCTAAAGGTTCCGTATATCAAAGAGGTAATTACGCAATACGCTGATAAACATAAAGTTCGACTGCAGTTCCATTAATGATATGGTTCAACCCTTACTTGACGTATGAGTATGAAGCGAAAGTGGCCATGTGATGCAGTGACTAGTGATAATTAAACAATGTAAATAACAAATAATTATTTATTATAATAAATAATGTTCCTATTAGGATTATTACCGCTGGGTATGATTCCCTTCATGTTCTAATTATCGCCAAACAATTAGCTTATAGAAATTACTGTATAAGAAAAGTGGTTTTCTAGCTCGTGGAAATTTTAATTTACTCGCTAACGCTCGTGAATCAAACATTTTCCACTCGCTAGAAAACTACCACTTTTCTTTACTTGTGGAATAATCTACTATTTTTATATGCTATCGTTTGTGCTCTCTTTTACCGTTTTCAGTTTTCAGTTTTTTTGTCAGACCGCCCCCTTGCGAGATAAATGCACCCCCTTAGGTTGCTGCTGACTTCAAGTCACTTTTGAAAGCACAAACGAAACCGTTGCGTTGGTGCTAATCGTTTGTGCTTCGTTTGTGCTCTTTTGTGTCGTTTTCAGTTAGAATTAATTTTTTAAAGTTTGGTAACGTTATAAGTCCGTTTCTAACTAATGATAAATTTAATATTTTGAAAAATACTTCTACAATATCCCTACTAAAAAGCTATTCTAAAATTAAAGAGACAACAATTTTTTACTTAACTAATTTAATGTATTAATTATTGTAATCAAATAATAAACCTAAAATAACCGAACCGATTAAGAAGATGAAAAGGTTAAAAATTGTCATACAATGAACTGAATAATAAATCAATTGAGAAAGGACTGCATCTTTACTTCCTTCCTTCATTTATAAATACAAAATACTCCTATCCGGAAATTTGTTCGAAAGAAATTTGTTCGACGGTAATTTGTTCGAGGTAATTTGTTCGAACGGTAACTTGTTCGAACGGTAATTTGTTCGAACGGTAATTTGTTCGAATGGAAAAATGTTCTAAAGGAAAAATATTCGAAAGAGAAGATCAATAATAAAATTTTATATAATGAAGTATTTTATGTTACAGATACATATACATCCAATAAATTTTAATACGTAATATTGCCCACAAATAAGTAACAATATCACATCCCGCTACATATCTATTTACAACATTTAATAATCGCGCCGCGCTGTTCTTATACTTCTTTCTTCCATTTTGCACGCCTTGACCTGCAATTAGTTGTTCTATTCGCATATAATTTATGCTCTGCTCTCTTTTGAATGCGGTGATAAACTTCCAATTTGTCGGATGTTCACACTTCCAGTACACTTTACTATCACAACTTCTGTCACGTACGTATAAATAACCCTATCCGGAAATTTGTTCGACGGTAATTTGTTCGAGGTCATTTGTTCGAACGGTAATTTGATCTTCTCTTTGGAATATTTTTCCTTTAGAACATTTTTCCATTCAAACAAATTACCGTTCGAACAAATTACCGTTCGAACAAATTACCGTTCGAACAAGATACCGTTCGAACAAATTACCTCGAACAAATTACCGTCGAACAAATTTCTTTCGAACAAATTTCCGGGATTCCAAAATACTAGGTTTCATGGACAAAATTATAAATATTGTTGCTCTAACAGTTGAAAATGTGGGTATATAATTATTAACCATTTTAGAAGTATTTATGACTACATGTTTATATTGATTTTAATATTTAATATTAACAGGAATCTGAAGAACCCAGGAATTTTCACTCCGATCGAAATTATGATTTCATAATTGTAAAGATAATTAAAATTAAAATAATTTGAAAATTGAATTGTTATCCATCTACATCAGTGTCTGCCAAACTGTGTGCCGCGGCACAGTAGTGTGTCGCGAGAGATTCCAGGTGTGCCGCGAAAGATTTAAAAATATAGGTAAAAATATTTGAGCGTAGGGCTTTGCTGGATCAGAAAATGAGAAAATTCAGTCCATCCACGCGATTGATAATAGTTATTTAAGTTACAAGGAATATAAGGACGTATTAACATTAGAGGTAGGCGAATACGAGCCGATGCGAAGCCAAGGCTCGTCGCCTCCCGAAAATGTTAATAGTCTATACATTAAGTGTTGCTTATTATATTTTTTTCGCTACCATTAGCAAGTAGTTAAAGAAGAAGAAAATATTATTTGTAAAGTATGAATTATTTTGTGATCAGTTTTTGTGGTAACTATGCGTCCTATACTTGGCAACGCAAAAAAATATATAATAACAGTGGTAATAATGACAACGGTGAACTTGCATATCTGTTATCATAGTTCTTTATTTTCATAGGAACGTAAGTGACACTATTAAGTTCCGTCGTCAAGGATAACTAGAGCTCGAATCTTATTAGGCATTTGTTGTCACTGTTGCCGTGGATGTAAGGCCTACTTACTTTGCTGGTAGCGAAAAAAGTATATTTAATTTTGTTGGATTTTTTATTTGGTGTGCCGCGAAACAAATTCTCCTTGCCCAGTGTGCCGTGAGGTAAAAAAGTTTGGCAGACACTGATCTACATCAATCTAGGTACGATTTGAATTTTATGACTTGATGTTAACTTATGTTAGCTTTATTTTAAAGTTCGAGGATACCTAATTTTAAAAGCCAGAAACACATATGTACCTAAAAATGTTATTTAATTATTCAATACATCATGTCCAGAAAATGCTTTGTTCTCTAAAACCTATATTAGAGACTTTTCATGCACTTTTCATTTGAAGCGTTTTGAAATGGGACATACGGTATGTATATGTAGCGCTAATGTTAAACTTTATAATTATAACTAGAGAGCGAATTTTATGCAAAATGCATATCGCTTATTTTTTATAGTTGAAGAATATCGTTTTGTTTTTAGACGAATTGAACTAAATGCAATCATTTGACGTTAATTAATTTTTGCATATTTTACATATTTCGCCAAATACTGCATATATTGGAATGTTATGCATATTTTACATTTTTATGCATAATTTAACATATTTCACATTTTTTTAAATTTTCCATTGCCAGATGTACGTAGTTTAGTGTCTAATTGTTTCGATCCTGAGTTACAAATTCGCTTTAAAATGCATCTTTCTAACTTAAAAAGTGTATTTTAAATGAATAATAGCTTTAAAGAAAGATCATAAATAGCCTTGGACTTCCCCAAGGTCACTGTTTAGTTATTTAATCCTTCTTGGAAAACATTTGAGAGTAACCGACAAAATAATAATAATAATTTTGTATGTAATTTAGTTTTTCCTATTAAAAGAATTACCAGCATATAGTTTTTACTTTCCATACTTGCAACGCATGTATAGGAAAGTATTGGAATCGTGCAAAAATTCAAAATCATAAAAATTCGAAAAAACACGTTTTAGGGTCCAGGCATCCTAAATATGTGTTTTGTTTTAATGTCTGTGGGTGGGTGGGTGCGTTATCGTCATATCTCGAAAACTACTGGGTCGATTTTCATCAAATTTGGTATGCGGGCCTATAATTACAGTACATCTGTAAAATAAGCTTTAAAAAAAAATCCGGAACCGGAAACGGCTTCTTTGGGCGCAGATTTTTTCTTGAAAAAAATTTCAAAATTTTACTTAGGAAATCAATACAGAATATATTTTTCTAGAGGAAAAAAATACAGCAGCCGTTGCCGCTATTTGGCAAAATATTTTCAATTTTCCTGTAACATAAAAACTGTGTAAATTAATTCTAGCACTTTGCCAAAATTCAGCGATGTCTTGGAATTAATGAAACAAAAAGCCATTGCTCTTTATCTTTCAGTCTAGCTTGTTAATTACTTACATTATTTGTTAAGATTGTTACATAATATAATTTTATCCACGACTACTTAATAATCTGTCAATTATTCATGTGTTTGGTCACTCATAATGCTATCCATTATACACTGCCAGCAGTGCCAGCAGTGTATAATGATTATTCAAGGTGTCATGGTAACATCATTGTCTATGGTGTATAATGAAGGAAATAGGTTATGTTTTTAATCCTAATTGACAGATTATAGGTTATGTTTCTAATCCTAATTGACAGATTATTGACAAGTCGTCGATAAATTTTAATTAAAAATTCTTCGTATTTGTGTTCGTGGATAAAGTATAGTATACGACTCGCTATAATGGCTATTATTACCTCGGATAATTGCAAAACTCGCTCGCAAGCTCGCTCGTGTTGCAAACATTATCCTCGGTAATAATAGCCTACATTATAGCGTCGTGTATAATATACTATTATTTCTTGTTGGGCTTTGGGCTTGTCTCATAAATACATAAAACAATTTTCCTACTCATTGAATATTTTGAATAAATTGATTTTCTTTTCTGCTGAATAATGGTTATTTGTGTACCAGGGACAAATAGTGACATTTTTCATATTGAAATAAGTAACTATGTAAAATTTAATTTTTTGTAAAGGTCGACGGAAAAATTGTTTTGTAGCATTTTACTGCCTAGTTTTTAGAAAATGTTATGTTCAATTAAGATTAATTTCAAGCTATCATAGCTACTATTTTTTTGTATCTCAAAATTCCAGTCCATAATCGATTTTTAATTAAAGCATCAGATTTAATTTTTACTTTTTTTCAGCTACACGTAAATGGAAAATAATACAAAATTGCATGAATGGATTCAATATTTTTTTCTCTACCAAAAACTTATTTGTACTCCTATTTTTGGTCTAAAATAGGAATTCTTATGGCGCGTGAAGCAATTCACCACCGTCTAATGTATAGGCAACTCATTTAACGAGAATTTTTGGTTGCCTAGCCAGCCTAATTTGTGTCTTCAAGACATGAGTCTAAAAGATTTAATTATTAATAATATATTTGCAATGATTAGAGGATTCAAATAAATATTTCAATAAAAAAACATTTAAACCGTGCCTTTATGTAATTATTTGTGTGAATTTACAACATAAGGGAAATATTTGATATTAGGTACCTACCTACATCAGCTTTTTCTTTTCATTTGCATTTTCCTAATTTAAGCTGCTTTAATTCTCTAAATTTATTTTTGAACAGTTGTTGGCGTGTGTGTGTGTGTATACAGGCTGGTCCTTAAGTAATGGGCCAAAATGTTACGATTTACCTAGGATTACTTTAGTCCAAAAGTTATTATTAAAAAAGATACAGGGTGTTAAAGTTAAGAGCTTAATTTTAATTTTCTTCTATAATTTCAAAAGTTTTCGAAATATTCTTATGAAAAATAAGTTTGAACTGGGAAACAATAATTCTTTCCCGATTTTAAAATAAGTTCTAAAAGAACGTCACTTTTGCTGCACCTAGCATCTAAAAAAGACTTTTTCATAGTTAAAGTTAAGCCTCATTTTTTTCATGCAACAAGGTGTATTGTTTAAATGTTGTTAAAGTAAACCGTTTTCAAGATATTGGTTGTTGAAGTAAGTGATGTGAAGTTCATTGTTTGAGAATTTTCAAAGCATTCAGTATTACTCACGTAATTTTTTTTTCTAAGAACAAACAGACGACCCTGTTTGTTGATCAGGTATTGGTACAAACTTTGATTTGGTGAGTAGGGCCGCTTATTTTAATTCCGTTTAGCCACGACACCTTTAAAATTAGATATTTAGTATTAAACAATTAAAATATTTGATTATTATAGATATTAAAAACTTTCAATAATAAATTTGGTGTTTACGAGCTTAATCAACAATTACATAAATACATCAACTAAACCGTACATCCTTACTGAAAACACTAATCTTGTATGAATAAATTGACTGCATTATTTTTATTGAACTTAAATTAATAAGATTTGTTTATAATTATATGCCACAGTTAAATTAACTAGGTACCCTGAAGCATTTCCTGAATGATTTATTTCAATTCTTATTCTTTAGAAATTATTATATTACATATCAAGTAGTATCAGGTGTTGCTTTATTGTAATTTTTTTCCACGTGATAAATATAAAAAGTATGATTATTACAACACATTTCCACGGTCAATGTTAGTGTTAAAAGAACGTCTTCTGAAGGACTTCGCCTCTGGCTCGGTTTACAAGTTGAGTTACCGTACCCTTTTGGTGTTCTCTTTTCCTCCTAAAGAAACCCCTTAAGAATGTGAGCGAAACGTTGAGTTCTTCTTTCTCAACAATGACAGGGTCTCAACCCAGAAGACGTTCTTTTAACATTCAAAATTTTTTCTTTGACTAGTATACCTGTTTTAGAGCAGCTTTTCGCCGATCCCAAATTTTAATCATTCATATACATGCATTCATTTTCATCAGTCTGCATTGTGGTTTCCTTACAAGAATCTAATGTTAACTCAATATGTGATTCAGAATCGGCTCCCCAAAGAATAGGACGTCAAAACTATGTATTTTACCCAATCATTCTTTATCAATTCCCGGTAGTGTTATACTGTTTTGCTACATCCCCCCAGTAAATTTTTAAAAGCCCTTTTGCCTTTTTAGATGGATTCGTTTGTTACGACTTACATAAACCTCGCAAAATTTAGATAGGATTATATCGATAATGGTATGGGGGGACCAAGTACATTATGCGTGCCTATATGTATTTAATAACTTGTTGGTAACATATTCCTTTACAGATTTTTTTAGCCAAGTGTGATTTTATAATGTTTCATATTGCGTTTTTTGTAAGTCCCTCGGAAAATTTAATTATGTTTGTATTTAACCATTCCTTAATTAAAGACTTGCGAGAATTAGAAGTGGATGGCTTATTAATAGGCATGCCGTTGTAAGAAGCATTGCCCACTAGTAGCCAAAGTAGTCAGAGTTATTAATATTATTAAAGTTATTGGTAAAAATTTAAGTTGTAGAGAACGATCGAAAATGAAGCAGCATATGCTTTAGATAACGAAAATCTCGATCACCGTACATTTTTAGAAATAATAATATTTTTATTAAAATAGTATGTTATGAATATAATGAAGGAATACTTGGATGTTGTAATACAGGAATACATACTCGTATTTACAAAAATTACCATTCTATTCTACCTATAATTAGAAATATAATGAAAAAGTCAATTTCTTGCTAGGTAAGTCAGTCTGAAATGTTTTTCGTGGAACTAGATACAATCTCCACAAAAGACTCATGTTCTGCTATTATAAGGTAAGTTCGGAAATTCATATTTTTGAATTAAAAATGGGCGACTTTTTTTTATTATTATTCTTACTATTAGATACGTATATCAAGGTAAATTTCATGAAATTTCAGTTGTTCCATGTTATTGTAACAAAGGTGTATGTAAAAAATATAACATTTATAATCTGACTGCACGAGCGAGTGTAATGACGTCATTTTGTAAGGTCATTCCACTGGCTAAGACACGTGAGGCGTATCGAAGTTGCCTCTTTTAAGAATGCAAGAAAAGCACGTACATTAAAGTGCATTGTACTAAGAAATTCGATACCTCGCACGCGCATAGATAAGATACTGAGAAAATCGAGAAGAGGAAGTCAATTTTAAGGTATAAATACTGCAGCTTGATGTACGCTAGGATTTGCGTCCATTGAAGCTGCAGTAACTACGACAAATCGACACCCTCCAAGACGATGGTTCCAGTGATATTCATGTAAGACTGTTTTTATTTTAACTTAACTTTAAATCAAGACTTGTAAAATGTTTGTATAAAACACTTGAATTCTTTTCATGGACTTAGCCGTTTTCAATATGATTGGAACTTATTTCTTAACTGTTTACTTTAAATTGGGACATAAAATAATTTGTGTAACTTTGTAAAACTAAGCACAGATACGAAATACATGATGTTAGTTGAATTCGACTTTGAATAAAAACCTCTCGTAAAAGCCAAGCAAATCAACAAGTGACAAAGTTGGTCAAAGACTCTACCTAAATTAAAGTAATTTATTTCTATTAACTTGTAACAATAAATGAACAAGCCACTTCGCCACAATATGATCCAACTGGTCTTGGGATTTATAATATGTTATCAAAAGAATTGGATTCCAATCAACTAGATGTACAAAAATGCATTTCAGATTCTACGGATGCCGTAGCTAATATGTAGAGTACATATGTATAAAAAATGAAAATCCAAATCATTTACACATATTGTGTTACAACCATATACTAAATTTATTTATGGTAAACTTTACGAAAACCAATATTAAAGATGCACCTATTTTTTCTTTACTTAATTCCACAATAGCCGTAATTTTTAAAGAATCTCATCAGAGCATGAACATCTAGGATGAAATTCACAATTACTGTAAAAAGCAAAGGTCTCAAACAATTTTGAAGAAAGAAGTAAGTTTTTAATAACAGACGATGGCGTATTTTTCTGTTATCTGCCTAGCCATGAAGCAAAAAATCAACGATGTCAAACCAATTATTAAAAGATAGCTGTGACATTTAGAAGTACATTTGCTAAATTGTGTTGAATTTGTCCGGTTTATAGAGATTTGGGAAGGTGTACTTCTTGATAAAATGAGTGAAATTAAGGTGGAACATCGCAGTGTCATAAACTTCCTGACAAAAGAAGGCAATGGTCCAAAAATTATTCATGAAAGAATGGTTGCTGTATATAGGGAAGATGCACCATCTTATTTTCAGGTTAAATTTTGGTCTAAACTCTTCAATGGGGTAGAGAATCAATTAACGATGACCCAAAGTCCGGACGACCCGTGGAATCTCGAACTGAAAAGATGGTGCGAAACGTCGAAAATTTGGTACTGCAAGATCGGTGTTTATTGTGTGTTATTTCCAATGAAGTCGGTATATCCGAAGCAAGTGTCCTGAAGATTTTGCATCGCGATTTGGGTATGAAGAGGGTGGATTCCCAGATGCTTACACCTGAGCAAAACTGTTGAGAAAAGAAATTTCTCAAGAAAATTTGGCCACGTCCATATTCGCAAAAGACTTATTGCTGCACTACAATTGTCGGGTTCATAAGGCAAACAAATTCCAGCAGATAATCAATGACTGTGAGTTAATAGAGTTAAGACATCCCCCTTATAGCCTGACCTAGCTTCGGCAGACTTCTTTCTAAAGTACGTCTAGCCAATATACAACTCTAGCGCTTAAAATTCCTTTATGCAGTGGATTCAGTTTCGACGTTACTGAGTCATACGTGTTCATTTTACGGCGAGTAAACCAGTAATGCAGAAGAGGATACCACTAGTTAGACATCGCTTTGCTTAACTAGCAGCGCTAACAACCCGGAGCTGTATATTCGCTAGACGCAGTATATTCAAAAGCTTAAGAAAGCATTGCAGGGAAAAACGTTTTGCATCTGATGAAGCACTCAAAGAAGCAGAATTGCCGAAGTGTTGCTGAAGTTATATAGAAAAATAAAGGGTTGTTAATGTGATACGTGTTTTTTCATGGCTAGGTAGATAACATCCTGAGGTGCTATATCTTCTCAACACTACTTTATGGCGCGGAACTCAAAGTAAATTGGAAACATTCGAGATGTGGAAATACCGGCGCATCTGGAGAGTACCGTGGACGGATCGAGTTACGAACCTGGAAATTCTAAGACGAATGGGTAAAGAGCTAGAAATATTACAAACGATGAAAACTCGGAAACTTGAATACTTCGGTTATGCTATGAGAAATAAAGAAGGATACAGAATATTACAGCTCATTCTGGAAGGAAAAGTGATGGGAAGAAGGATTTCATGGCTCAAAAACGTGCGACAATGGTTTGGTGTAATATCTTTAGAATTATTTCGACGAGCAGTAGATAAAGTGCAGATAGCTAACATCTGAAACGAATAAAGCATGAGAAGAAGAAGAACCACAACCAAAGAAGATTGCTACAACTATTATTGTTTTTAGAATGTTCGTCATAGCTTTTATATGCAATTTTTTAACATTGAAAATGTTTATGCGCTCGTATATTGGACAGAGTTACAAGAATTTTAGAACTTTCCCGCGACAATAAAAGTATCGGTACCGTAAGTGGAAGCGGAGTAGGGCGGGGGGTCGCGGTTGGGCACATTCGAACGTGACTGTGGACCGCATTAACTCGTGTCGTCGAAGCAAAAAAGTATTTAAGGAATTAGAGTGCAAGGAAATTGTACAAGAAACTGATAGTCGTATTACAAACAGATACAAACTGATTAAATATGTATTTCTTTATTTAGTTTAATAGCTATTTGTGGTACCAGTGGCGTACCTATCATTGGGAGGCGGAGGGGGCAATATGTCTTGAAGGCGCCTTAGGACGCTTAGATATTATAGGGAAAAAATGACAGGCGAAAATTTTAGTTTGGGCTAATTTTAGTAGCGCGTTTTTTGTCTATTTTTTCAAATAGTAGGTAGGTGTTGGATAAAATTAACTTTTGAGAAAAGTACAAGTATTTTAGGTCATAAAAGTGTAATATTTCTTTGTATAGAAAATGAAAGTGGCCACACCGCCACTATTTAAGAATATTTCAAATGAATGCAGACATTATTTATCAGGACGGCGAATTTGTTAGGAACATACGACCAGTTTGAATGTTAAATATTGAATGCCCTCGTTCGGACGTGTCAATCGAGCTTCGACTCTAACTCGATGATCTCATAATAGTAAACATTTGAATTATTCGTATAAAAGTGCGTAAGAAGAATACACAAGGTCTGCTACATTTTGAGTGGACAAAATCTCTTTATTAAACAATACCTAGCAACCTAAATTTAAAGGCACCACTAAAATTCACGTCGTCAGTGGATAAAATGCTTATAGCAACAGTGTCGTCAAGGAAAGTGTGGATAAAATGTTTATAGCAACACTTTATCCACCCTTCACGGTAAAATGTTGCTTTGATAGATTTGACACATTAAAATGCCACTTTATTTTTATTGGAAAAAAAATATTAATTTACTCTCAGAGGTGTAATATTTCCAATATTTCGAAGTCGTAAGTGAGGTAAATTTATATGTTTTATACAGATTGTCCGAAATCCAATCTAAACATACAAAAATTAATGAGTGCAACAAGGAAGACATAAACAATATGGGTGGCACAACAAACATAGAATGAAATCATGGCTAGGTAAATTTTTAAACTAAAGATCTCTCGCCAATAACAAGCAAAAACATGTCATAGATATTGCTTGTTATTGGCGAGAGATTTTAATTTAAAAATTTACCTAGCCATGATTTCCTTCTATCTTTGTTGTGCTACCCATATTGTTTACGTCTTCCTTGTTGCACTCATTAATTTGTGTATGTTTAGATCGGATTTCGGACAATCTGTATATTATATATGGCATTATCATTTACAATGTATCCGATGGTTGCAAGGATTGCGAAATCTGTGATTTTTTTTATTTGAATATCTCACTTTAATTGCGATCTGTAAGTATACATTTAGCAAATTATACGATAATATACAGAACATGTAGCAGAGTTGTAGCTCAGTAGCTCTCTTCATGTAAGAAGTAGGTAGATTTTTTAGACCTTGTGTGATAACGACTAACCTTAAACCTAAAAATATGCAAATAAAGTACATAATTTTTGTAATCGAAAGCACTATTTAACGTTATTATGATAAAAAGGTCGGTGGTTTCTTGTAACTCCGGGACTGATTTACAGTAACCCTCCGCTCCTTGTATTCAATTTTGTTGTCTTAAATTAAGCGGCACCCATCTAAAAACCTTTTACAAAATCCAGCATGTAAAACAGTAAATCATTTACTTAGTTTACCCTTAAAACCACATAATCAGAATCACGAACCCATTTGCGCAATGGTGACCCATTTTGATAGACCCAGGTTTCATCCAGGTAAATGAAATTTATTATCTCATTAGATTTCAAATAGGTTTTCAAAAATGTATCTTTTTAACCTCCCAAATATTTTTTTCCTCAAACACATTTTCTACATATTTTTGTGGATTTGAATTCCAGGTCCTTTACAGTTTCGTACGAGTATAATATTGATCTTGATGCTTGAAAGTGCAAATTTTATTTTGCTAATGAATTGTTCAAAAAATGTTTCGCATTTTTAATCACATCGTAAATTTTTCTGCCCAGATCTTCTTTAAAGCCAACATTTTTAAAGTAGATTTTCATCCTGCTTTATGTATTTAAATTTTGGTTACTTTTTACAAATTGCTGAAATTTTTTTTCTTAGATTCTTAGAATTGATAATAATTTCGATTATTGCCGAACTAGATACTTGATAAAACTGTGTGTTATACATATAATGACTATACAATTAGTATAAGTAATTTGTTTATTGAAAACCCCGTTGAAACTTTGTTGAAAAGAATTTCATTTGAAGGCGTTTGCTATAATTTTTTGAATTCCGCCAAACAATTATCAACAGCATATTTCATTTCTTTGGATAAAACTTTATGATTATACTCATACTAGAGTTAAGTAATACTAGTTCAACATCAGATTATTTAATAATATCAAATATAACAGAGAATTGCTAATACGTTGTTAAATTACTTTCAAGTCTACTCTAAACGAATGAACTTTACTCGCGACTAAGTACAAGCATGCATCATAAAGTTCGTAAACAAACGGCTTAAAAACATCAATAATTAAGGCAAAATATAAACAAATACAATAAAAAGTAATAAAATTAACACTTACATTTTATAATCCCGATATAAGAAGGAAATTATTCTCCTAACAAACATCTAAACACGACTGAATAAAATTTTAAAATTGCTGTTTAAGATTTCAAGCATCCAACAAGTAGTAGACTTTATGCAAACGTACGTTAAGTTCCAATATCGAATAATATAAAGGTTTCACTTACCACTGACTGCATGTAATGTGAGAGTTTAGATATACTGAACATGTTGTATCACATATTGCAAACAAAAACGGTTTTAATTTCAAAAGTACGATAAATAAGGATGTCTTATATTAAAGTTTTGCTATTGGAAAAAGAAAACCTGTGTTGTGTAGAGCAACATCGTGTGCGAGTGAAAAAGATAATAAGAACACATGTTGTTCTAAAAAATGTAACATATGCTACACAAAAGTTATAATAATGACAGTTTCTGCTCTGTTTTATTTTTAAATCAAACATTTTAAGTATATTAACAGAACCTTCGTATATGCAAATGAAATAATGTTTATCAAGATTATACGTTCTGAAACTGACAACTTTGGCGCCTTCGCTATTTTATTATTGTTAATTTTTTTAATTTTTAATTAAAAGTTCGGCACATCAGAAACTCTTTTGTTGCCAGTAAATTTTACTGAAACAATTTTTATTTTATTATTAATTATTAATTGTTTTAAGTACCTAAATAATTCTGTTTTTACATGATTATAATAAGTTCTAAACTCGTTTAAGGGCTTGTTTTAAGTAGAACATCATTCATTAAATACAATTCTTATGCTTCGGAAATACTCAACATTTCATCGAATTTTAAAATTTTCGCTATTTTAAAAATCCAAAAAAAGTTTTAATTTAAATTTAGAGCTTATAAAGCTCTTCCGGAGAGCTCTGGCAAGTGGTTAGCCGCAATAAAAAGTTTCTATACGAATTACAACTACCAAAAATAATTATTGGTATGGAAATATGCAAATAAAACTTCTTTAACAAAGCACATTTTTAATTTTAAAATTCTAACATTTCATTTAATTAATTACTTTTTACATTTCGCTTTTCCAATAATTTAGAACAATTATTGGTGTGGAAATATGCAAATAAAACTTCTTTAACAAAGCACATTTTTAATTTTAAAATTCTAACATTTCATTTAATTAATTACCTTTTACATTTCGCTTTTCCACGGTCGGCTTCAGGGTGGTTGTTGCCTTTGTGTTTTTGTCGCCTCCTCCTCAGCCACTCGAAGAACCAATAAGTTTATTTAAATATTATAATAGGTAATATATGTTTCAAAAAACATATTTCCGTAAAACACAACAGAAATATATGTTATGAAAAATAAAATTAAATGAATAAAATTACGAGTCACTAAAACCGAAACTTAATAGGATAGCTATAGTTACAATATTTTTATAAAAAATTATTAGAAGTGCAACATTTTAATCTTGGTATAAAAAAAATACAGAGTGGTCATACTTAAATAAACTAACAAGAAAAAATCGGCCATTTGCTGCAACACGCAAATTGTTTCTATCAATTTAGACTAAATTAGCAGAAAACAACGTGTAACATGATAGGGCGTTTAATATCATAGGCCTAGAAAATTAGCTGTAATACTAGAAATACTGTTAGTATATAACATGATAAAACATGGTTAACCATCTCAGTCATATATCCAACTCCCATTGAATATATGTGACTTACTAACTACCTTGCACTGCAGAAGCGGTGTCTAGCTGCTAGCGTCACAGGCATGTTAACCTTATGCAGTGCTCCCAATCCTCACCTATCATAACAAATCCCTTCACACCTTATTGACATGAGGTGCGCCTGGCGTAATCCAGGATTGATCCACGGGGATCTGTTCCATGTCAATTGATGATGACGGTGATGATGATTAAACATGGCATTCACAGTTAAACATACTAATTGATTTTTAATGGAAGTCTATTTTCGAAGCAGTGACCGTGGAATTAACGAAGAATGGTCATACTTTCTGATTTCTTGTTCCCAGCGATTTTCGAATCAATTTCCAATTTTCAGTTTGAAGTTCGATGTTATCAGGCGACAATGCTTCCGTCTTGCAAATCGGATCAGACAAACTTTAGTAGCGTATTAAAGAGAGAATCTTCAGAAGGACCGCTTGTTCCTACACAAGAAATTGTTGAGGATATCAAATGCAAGCAAGCCCTACTAAATCACTCCGAAAATTGGACGGACGGACCGCTATAAATTTTAAAATATTCTTACCAACAAAAATGTCTTCATTGACATTTTGCTAACAGGTTTGCTTTATGGTTCGCACCAGAGAGAAACTCCATTTGCACCCTTACAGGTTAACTACGGTACAATAGCCATTTCCATTGAATTTTGGAAAATGAGTTGAGTATTGTACATGGTTTCAAAACGCGTTTTTCTTAGATGAAGCCTGATGGTTAGCTCAAAAAACCACCCGTTTCTACGAACGATTTTTTACACTCTGCTAAAATAGGTGTTTGAGTAATAATATCCCAGGCAAAGAATAATTGGGCTGATATATTTTAATAACATTCTAAATGCCCATTGAAGGAAAAGGCTGGTGCGGTCTCGATAGAGGGGCTGATGTAGAATAAGCACTTTCTAATGAGGATATTAGGTGCAGAAAGCCAAGCGTCAAGCCTCGGAATTCGGATGGATGTAAACAGAGACGAGTTATGCGTGATAAATGGACATGGAAAATTAGTACTTAGATGGAATGTTCAAGGAATCTCTAACAAAGAGCAATAAATATATGGTATGAATTAAGTAAATTAAGCATGAATTAATTATTTTACGGACCAACAGAGAAGGGAGAATTCTGCAGAGTAGTTACAGAACACTTAGACAAAATTACAAATAAACAACAACTGATTAGTCATAGGAAATTTAAATGGAAGTGTGGGAAGTAGAGATAATGAGCTAAGTAAATTTTTGGATTGTGGTTTATTTATGATTTTAAAATCGTTAGCGAGAGTATCAATTATTATAATTTTTTTAAATTTTATCGTTGAATTTAACTTTCCGTTTTCACTGTTCTTTAAACTATTATTTCTTAGTGAACACTGCTATATCTTTATTCTTGGGGTAATGTATTTTGCTCTTATTCTTGAATAATTAGATCATTTTGTAGAATTTAAAATTTTCGAATGCTAAATTTGTATTACCTCCTTATATTTAATATGGTTTCTTTTTGAGTATTCGTCTTATGTACTTTATTACAATACACGATTATTTCACCGTGATGGGTCTCCAGGATTCACTCAACGAGATCTTCTGGCCAATGTTCTTTTAGTCTGCTATTCGTGGGCTGGTGGTTGTAGAAGGCGACGATGAGTTGATTAGTGTACGATTTCGGCTTTTTCTAGCCGAGTTGTTCATCACATCATTGATGAAGAAAATTCTAAACCTGATTAGCCAGTACTTATTTTTTGGGTGGATTTATCGCTGTTAAGTTTGATTGTCTAACGGTCTAGACAAGTTTGTAAAAGGTTTAGGGTGTAATTATAGCTATTTAGATGCCCTGTCATCTGCAGACTAGCGACTAAGGTGGTGTTTATAGTATTGTATGCGACGTCTTTAGTATAGAGAGGTATAGGAAAGGTCCGAGGACCTTGCCTTGCGGAACACCAAAGCTAATAGAATAGCAGTTTGATAGTGGCTTCTCCAATTGGACATGGAAGTGCCTTTCGGTTAGGTAAGATTTTACAAGGAGGTAGATTCGATAGGATAGATTTTCGTTATTTTATACAGGGTGTCCCAAAAGGTATAGTCATAAATTTATGGGCTTGTTAATTATAGTTTTTTGATTCTAAAATTTAAATAAACTTATGTTCGATTATCAACAGTTACCGAGTTATGCATAATAGTCCGCTGTGCCAAACCTTGTCGAACACTGAAGAACATATTTTTTTCCTTTATATAGTTTACTATTCTATGACATTACTGAATGAACCTCCGCGGAATCCAAACTGATGCAGAGGAATTAGTTTATCTAGTGGCGTTGTTTCCTTTATTCTATAATTTCTATATAGCAATAGTCGTTCAAATAATTTAGATAGCAGGGGTAACAGGGTTATCGGTCGATATTAGCTGATTTTGGGGGTTCTCCAGGCTTAGCGATTGTGATTATTTGGTCATATTTTCACTGAGTAGCGAAGTGAGAAATAGCAAGCTTACGATTGAATATCGTTGTAATGAGTACTATTCCTTTTTCTTGGGAGATGTTTTAGTACGATCCCCACTATAGGATCATAGCCTGGAGCTTTCTATGAGTTGATTAATTTTATTTTTCTGTGGACTTCCGCTGAAGTAATTGGTCTCAGATTTAGAGATAATTCACCAGGCGAGTTGACATATGCGTCTACTTCTACGTCGAAGTTTAGCTCATTAGATGGTAGTGGCGTAAAAACTTGGACAAGGTGTTCTTCAAAGGTAGGTACTTATTTTCTCTTCGTTAGTTCGACCCTAATTTCCAGCTGATTTTCTTAGGGATGGTACGGAAATTTAAAATTTTTTTGTCGCTTTCTAAATAGAGTGGTCTCCCGGTGATAGGTTAGAGATGTAGTAGCTGATTAGCATTGTGAAATCGTTAATTCGTTTAGGATAGTCTTATCTCGAGGGTTTCTAGACTTTTGCCATTTACCACGAGCTCTGGGTTTATCCATTGCTAGCTGCCTTATATGTATGTAGTGGTATATTGGGTTTCATGTGCGTCTTTATGCTTAATCGGTGTAGCTTGCCAGGCTGCTTCTTGAATTATTTTTGTAAGGTAGTTACTCTACAGCTCCATGGATTTCGTTTAGTGTGTGCATTCTTTGAGCTAGATTAATATTGTTATTAATGGAGAGTTGGAATTGCTTCCAATCGGTCTTTGTGGTACAACATTCTGGCAATGGGGTTTTCCAAATATCATTTGTACTCAAGGTTATTATTAATAAGATGTGGTTTCACTCTAGGTCTAGATTGCTTTCAAATTTGCTATATTGCTCGTATGTCTAGAATATCTTTGGTGGCTGCAAAATTCTGTAGATCCGGGATTTTATTGAGATCCGACGGCCAGTAAGTTAGCTCGCTTGTTGACTTATAACTATTTTAGATTATGTTGCTGTATGGTTTGGAAGAGTGTTCGTCCTTTGGATGTAGTCAGCCTGGAACCCTAGGCAGTACGCTTGCCGTTCCAGTCTCCTGCTACAAGAAAGTGAGGTCCAAGTGCGAGTAGAAACTCTTAATATTCTTCAGCTAAAATGGTATGCTTAGGTGGACTGTAGAGAGCCCCGACAGTTAGCGACCCGCGAAGTGAATTTACTTTTACTAAGGCGCTTTGCTGATTGTGTAAGGTGATAACATGTAGTGATCTATCGTTGTTCTGATTATGATTGCTGAACTTGCATGAGCAGTTCCATCAGGGTGATTTGCATAATATATGCTGTAGTGTGGAATTTTTATTGCTGTATTTGACGTAGAGTGGTTTTTAGCTATCAGAAGTGAGTCAAGCTTGTTGATATTCAGAAGCAGAATTACTTCATGGATATGGTTTTCCAGGCCGCTATTCTTATTGAAGTAAGTAGCCATCACTGAGTTAACTTATAAATAACTGTTGTAAAAGCATGGCTAGAATCATAGCTGTTCTGATTTAGTAGTTGGCAGAACATATTCTTGAATTAATTTAGGAAGGTGGTAAGTTTATCAGCTATCTCGTCATTGTTGTTAGTTCTTTCTGTTGCGATTTGTGAATAACTAGGGAAGTTCTGGGAAAGATCATGTGTAAAATGTTGGTTAGTTACTGTGTTTGTTAATAGCTTCATTTTATTTGCTAATGCTGATGTATCAGCAGCAAGTGAATCGATAATTGTTTGAAAACTGATGGTTCCGGTTTTATACAGGGTGAATCCTAAATGGCGAATAATATTCACACCACGTGATTCTGCATCAAAAACAAAGCAATAAAGTCTTATACCAATTTATTGTTAACTTCTTAGATGAGGAGTTATTGGCAGCCTTAAGTTGTATTCCGGTTTGCCTGTTGTGTGATATTTTTATGAAATAATGATTTTTAGCTGGAGTTGAATCAACAAAAGAAATAACTAATCTGTAATTGTACTCAACATACCCTTGGTTTACTTAGAATTTCCATCCGAAGTTTGCAATTTTTGCAGTGCTTGTGCTTTTCATAAATGTTGCAACGATGTACAATACAATTACAGTAAATCAAGTGGATTGCTATTGGTGATATCGCAGGTGACGTAGTAAGACTGACCACACAGTGTTGCTAAGTTTACAAAACTTTAATTAAAAATTCTTCAAAAACTACACGTGTTGGCCTAAAACGATTATATAATTTTTTCTCCAGTTTTTAACGCAGAATAGCGTGGTGCAAATATTATCCGCCATTTAGGATTCACCCTCTATTATATTTTTCTGATGTACCTATATATGAGGCAGTGCATTAATATTTGTTTGCCCGATTTGAAATTCGTGCAGTTTCATAACATTTACTCAAGAAGTTCTTTTCTTAAGGTTAACTTACAGAACTTTTTGTAATAATTTGTTTCTGAATCCTTTTAAACATCGGCAGAGTTACACCATTAACATGAAACACCTGATGATACTCTTTACTTTTTCCTGAGTTTCTCTCATAAGCATGCTTATTGCTGAGCGAGTATTGGTAGTTTGATCACAAACAATTTGTTTAAAAGAGGATGATGATGCCGTCGACGTGAAAATATACGAAATTGGCTACGTCTCTTTTTGACAAATTTTATGTATTTCCTAGAATGTATTTTTTCTAATGTCTTTTGCCCTTTTATCGTACTAAACGGGACTAATGGTAATTTAAAATTTTTCTTTCTTCACATCAATGAGTTTTTTACTTCCATCATTTCCAAAATAATTATTACTCCTATTATTATTATTTTAATTCGTAACTTGTTGAAACTTGACGGATTTCTTCTAGACTACTTATAAATCAAAGTTAAAATATATAATTAAGTCAGTTATGCATACAACCTTTACAGGAAAATTGCGAAGGGTAAAAACTTACTGATGAAACTTTATTTATTTCAAGAGAATTATAATCTGTATTTTTTTATTGTAGGGATGTAGCGTAAAAGTACCCGTGTGGTTGTAATATGTTTGCACATCATCAGAGTGGACAATTGTCACAAAAAAATAAATAATCGACTTGATGATAATTTTTGTCGCAAAAACAAAAATTTGTATTAATTATCATTCATAATTAAAATAGTTATTTTGAAGTATATTTTATTCAATACTGTATTGAAGACATACACATTGGTGACCCCAGAACTATGGATTCGGAAAATCAAAATAGGAAAGAAGAAATTTCACGTATCTCCGTCAAGGTTGCGGTCTTCTGGAAGCCAAATACTGCCTTGTGGTTTCAACAAGTTGAATCGCAGTTTCACACGGCTGGCATTACGCAAGACGATACCAAATTTCACACCGTAGTAGCAGCCATTGATAGCAGTATATTGCAACAAGTATCGGATATCATTTTAAAACCTCCAGAAGCCGACAAATACGCAGCCCTCAAGCAAGGTCTCATCGAACACTATGCAGAATCAGCTGAAAATCGCCTACGTCCTTAGGTGATAAAAAACCATCATATTTACTAAGAGAAATGAGAGAACTCCCATGTGAAAAATTTACTGAAGACGCACTGAAGCCATTATGGATGCAACGACTTCCACAGCAAATTCAAGTGGTTTTATCCTCCAGTGCGGAAAGTCTCCAGAAACTCGCTGTGTTGGCAGATAAAATTCATGATATCACCCTATCATCTGGAGTTTGTGCTGCAAGTAATACAGAATCCTCTTCTAATCAAAGTGAAATCGCTGCTTTAGCATCGCAGCTAAGAGACTTAACACTACAAGTTGAAGAACTTAAAACCCAATCCAGACAATCACGCTCACCGGAACGGAGACAAGTATGGGCAACACGAGGAACGTCAGCATCAACAAGCTCTTTTCAATTCAAAAATTTCTGTTGGTATCACAGAAAATTTGGAAAAAAAGCAAGACGATGTGAATCTCCATACAGGTATAATGAATCAAAAAACTAGTTGATACATTATTAGAGGCGGCTAATAATGTCAATGTAACGTCAAACCGTCTAACTGTAAGCGACAAAAATACAGGTAAAATTTTTCTTATTGATACTGGGACTGACGTCTCTGTCATTCCTAAAGATGTGTAATCACGATTAAAACCAGATTCTTTCCAACTTTTTGCGGCCAATGGATCTGTTATTAAGACATATGGCAAACGTTTGCTATATCTCAATCTAGGCTTGAGAAGATTATTTCGTTGGAATTTTATCATCGCTGATGTATCACGACCGATAATAGGTGCTGATTTTTTAGGTCATTTCGGTTTACTAGTTGATATAAAAAAACAACGTCTCGTAGATTCAACAACGTCTCTTTGTTTATCTTGCAAAATCTCTACTAGGCCAGTTGTCAGTATTAAAACGTTGTCAAAAAATTTGACCTTCGCCAAACTCCTTGAAGAGTTCAAGGATATCACTAATCCCTCAACAAATTTGACATATTCCTGTAAGCATTCTGTTAGACATTACATCCAAACACAAGGTCCGCCAGTTTTTTCAAAACCTAGGAGACTACCACCTGAGAAACTATTAATTGCTAAAAGGGAATTTGAGTGTATGTCTCAACAAGGCATATGCCGTCCTTCTAACAGTCCTTGGGCAAGCCCCTGACACTTAGTTCCAAAAAAGAACGGCCAGTGGCGTCCATGTGGCGACTACAGAAGATTGAATTCAGTCACCACACCAGATCGTTACCCCCTTCCACATATCCATGATTTTACCCATTCACTGTCTGGTAAAAACATCTTTTCTACAATAGATCTAGTAAGGGCTTATAATCAAATTCCCGTCGCTGAGGAGGACATTCCTAAAACTGCCGTCGTTACTCCATTTGGATTCCAGAGGTTCGTGAACGAAGCCTTAAGAGGTCTTGATTTTTGCTTGTCATACCTCGACGACATTCTAGTATTTTCATCAAATGAAGAAGAATATGAATCTCACCTTAGACAAGTATTCGAACGCTTTCGGAAATTTGGACTCATTATTAATGTCGCCAAATGCAATTTCGCAAAACCTGAAGTTGTTTTTTTAGGTCATTTAATTACATCACATGGAATAGCCCCAACTGTTGAAAAAGTGAAAGTCATTGCAGAATATAAACCGCCACAAACTGTAAACGAGTTAAAACGTTTTTTAGCAATGGTAAATTTCTACAGACGCTTTATACGAGATGCCGTCAGTTCACACGACTGCTCCTCAATTTTTTGAAGGGTGACAAAAAGGGCGATAAAAGAAACATATCATGGTCAGCTGAATCTATCGAGGCGTTTCAAAGAGTCAAGAACAGTCTTGTAAAGGCCACATTATTGGTACACCTTCAGCACGCCGCCTTTACTTCACTATCAGTCGACGCTTCAGATTTTCCCGTCGGTGGAGTTCTTCAACAGTGGCAAGATAAACAGTGGAAACCATAGGGATATTTCTCAAGAAAACTTACCGAAACGGAGCGTGTCTACAGTACTTATGATCGTGAACTGCTTTCTGCTTACCTCAGCATTAAACACTTTAGATATTTTCTAGAAGGTCGCGCGTTTACCCTTTTCACAGATCACAAGCCTCTGACTTTTGCATTCTCTAAAGCAACGGACAATTCCTCTCCGAGACAACGTAGACCACTTGACTACATCAGTTAATTTACCACTGATATACAGCATATTTCTGGAAGTCAGAATGTTGTGGCAGATACATTGTCAAGAATAAATACGTTTAGTTTGTCGAACGATGTTGAATTAGAAGAGCTCAGTAGGCTGCAAAAAGAGTCTAGTGAGCTAAAAGCCATAATAAACGTGCATGGTTCACTGTCACTGCACCCTGTTAAGGTTCCCAACAGCGACCTCGTAATATTCTGTGATCTGCATAATGGAGTATGTCGTCCGTTCCTAACAAATCCTTTCCGGAAACAAGTTTTTCACCTTTTACACGATACCTCGCATCCAGGCATAAAAGCAACGATTAAATTAGTTCAACAAAGATATTGTTATGGTAGCAGTCTTTTAATTAATTTCTTTTTATCAATAAAAGAAGCTCCATACAATTTTTCAGACTCTCTAATTATTATTTTGAAATTTTGAATTAATAATAAAATTTTGAAATCTCAGGGTCGTTGAAGGATTCGATTTTGAATTTTGAAAAATGAGTAATGTAATAAATTTCTATTAACTTTTAAAATGCAAGCTTTATTACAACAACTTATTTCTAACTTAAAATTAATACAAAAACTAAAACTAAAAACACTCACTCACAAAACAATCAATCCCCGAATTTGAAAAATCCCACCAAAATATAGTTCCTTGTCCAATTTATTATTATTTGTTCCAATTATCCTTTGTAATTATTATTTCTTTAACCAATTTCCATTTAAACTTTTATCCAATAAATCCAATTCAATATTATCAGTTTATCCCAGCTTGTAATTATTCTTTATTAATTAGTATTCAAGTTTTCGTTGATATTATTTTTTAGCACTCACATACGAAAAATGACTCTTTTCACACTGATTTCCGTGTGAAAAGTACCACTTTAACGCACTAGTGCGAAAAGTAAGATTACTTTTCGCACTAGTGCGAAAAGTAAAATTACCAGTGTGAAAAGTAAAATTATTTATCTATTACTATGGATACGGAAAAATATTCCTACTCAGATAGTTTGATTGTCTTTATCCCTTGATTTTATTTATTTACTTAGAGCTATTTGAACGTTCGTAGCTAAAAAATCTTGTATGATACACGTTCGAAAAGTGTCTTTAAGGCACTTATGTGAATTGCAGAACTCGCTACGCTCGTTCAGCAAACTTTCACATACGTGCCTTAAAGACTCACTTTTCGAACTTGTATCATAAATAGCTATTATTATTATAAGTTTTCAGAGGAAAACTTAAAAACTCGTCTTTCACGTTTATTTCAGTTTTAAAAACTGTTGTTTATCTTTCTTCAATTTTTATTTCCTTCCCTAGTTATTCCCCAAAATCTCCCATTCCTTGAATTTGTTTTATAACATTCATTCTTTCGCATACATGCATATAAAATATAACTATGACTACTATTTACAATAATTAACACTAAATAACAATATTTACAACAAATAACAATAAATACTTAAATTAATCTTAACTTATTTACATAATTAATCTTTTAAAACTTGCATCCTAAAAGTATACTCCAAATTTGTATTTTAATTAATAATAAATATAAGTTTTCCAAAAGGTTAATATCACTTCAATATGTTTGGCCAAACATGAAGAAAGATTGTACTCAGTGGGCAAGGGAATGTTTAGGTTGCCAGCGCGGCAAAATTTTCAATCATGTTCACATGCCGCTACAACAATTCAAGGAACCGGAACAAAGATTCTCACATATTCACCTGGACATAGTTGGTCCTTTGCCTCCATCAGATGGATTTCGCTACTGCTTGACCGCTATAGATCGATTTACAAGATGGCCTGAAGCGTGGCCTATAAGTGATATTTCAGCGGAAACTATTGCCAAGACATTCTATCAAAATTGGATAGCAAGATTTATTGGGTCTTCGTTCAGTTATCAACGGGGACTCCAATTCGTCAGCGTCAGAAATGGTTTACGGGCAGAGTTTAAGATTACCTGGTGATTTTTTTGTAGAACCACCGAATACTCAAAATTCAACTGATTACGTAAATAAATTACACTCACATATGTCCGCTCTTAGACCCATTCCTGTGAAATATCATTCTAGTCAAACTGCATTCATCAATAAGACACTATTCGATTCCCCATATGTCTTTGTTCGAGACGATGCAAAGCATTTGAGCCTCAAACCGCCGTATCTCGGACCATACAAGGTTATTTTACGTTCCGACAAGTTTTTTACCTCACAGCTGGGACAAAAAATTAAACCAGTTTCTTTAGACAGACTTAAGTCGGCTTTTTTGCCAAAGGATTTTTACGACAATAATAATAGTAATGGAATTAATAAACCCATAACAAACAATGATGCTAAGATAGTTACAACCCGATCCGGACGCCGTGTCCATTTTCCTGTAAAATACTTGTCAACGTTTGAGGGGGAGTAATGTGGTTGTAATATGTTTGCCCATCATCAGAGTGGGCAATTGTCACAAAAAAATAAATAATCGACTTGATGATAATTTTTGTCGGAAAAACAAAGATTTGTATTAATTATCATTCATAATTAAAATAGTTATTTTGAAGTATATTTTATTCAATATTGTATTGAAGACATACACACCCGCACTAACGGCCTGCGAGGCAGCATGCTCGGCAAGATGGAGGTTTGATCCCTCCCAAGTCTCGTTCGTACCTCGGTTATCTGGTTGTCAGTTATCACTAAACGTACGGGACGATGTGATAAGTCTCACTTCTTCAACAATCGTTTTGATTTCCAATAAGTCAAAAACAGTATAACATTATAAATGTTGAGATGATATCGTTTTGATCGAATTTTAATAGAGTGGGTTGTAAACACCTTTTAAAAGAATGTAAATTTAATGTAAATAAAATGTAAATAGTTATAAGTTAGAAATTTAGTATTGTAAATAAATAGGGTAGAATATCTAGTTACTTAAGTTGTAAATATGTCATATAAAATAGTCATAGTGTGTTAAATTTAGAAACTAAGGTAATGAAATGTACATAAAAACAGTTGGATATTTTTTTGGAAAAACGTGAGTTGAGTTTTTTTTTAAACTCTTAAAAACGTATTTAAATACCAAAAGAATATTCTTAAAACCAATTGTAATCTAATAAATATTGAAAAGAAGCAATATTATATCAAGATAATTTGAAATTTAATCTAATAAAAGTTTATGAAATAAAAGTTATTTTTTTGGAGAAGTTTATACAAATTTGGATATTGGACAAGTATAAATAAAGCTAAAAGAAGGAAAGTGTGTTGTCGGTTGGAGGATAAGGCAGGTTTTGGTGAAATTGGAGTCAGGAGTCAGGAGGGAAGGTGTATTGAAGTTGAAGAGGTTGGTGTAGTGTTTGGAAAAGTGGAAAACCAGACAGGAAGTGTTGTTTTGTACGCGTTTTCAAAAGGTAGTTTATAATTTTTAATTTTTAGAAATTGTTTATTTGGTTATGAGAATTTATTGTTGTTTGTAAAGATTATCATAATTTTGAAAGGTGTTTTAAAATTCAACTTGGCGAATTTTTATTAAATATTGAAATTCGTCAAGGCAATCCCTTTTACGACCCTGAGTTAGGAGATTCTCTGAAATTAATTAAATTATAATAAAAAATTGAGCTAGCTGGAAATGTCAAAATTATCATTTTAAAAATTGAACAATATTACAAGTTTTGAAAGGTGGATTATAGCAATAATTGCAGCCCAACTTGAGGTTCATTTCAATATATTATAAAGAACGTTAGAGAAAATGGTTAGGGATGGAACTAGCGCTATTAAAAAAATACTTTTAAACACTATAAATAAAGAAAATCAAAGTATTTCAGATTAAAGTTTTTGAAAATGCCACAACTTCTAAGTTTCATTTTCGAAAATTTTTGAGAAAAATTTGAGGCAATTATGATTAATAGATCTGCGGTTATATTTGACGTTAATTTTAAGTAATGCGACCAGTTAAAAAAAGTTGATATTTTTAAAAATTTCGGGATTTCGTTCGATTTGTTGTAAACTTTTCTATTGATAGCCGAAGTGAAATCTGGAATTTTTCTCGACAAAATTTGCGGCTTCGTTTGTTATTTTAAGAAAACTATTTTGTTGCTGAATTATACTTTCAATTTCCAAATTTTATAAAAATTGGCTCAGTAAATTCTGGGGTCTGCGTTTTCTTTTTTAATTTTTACTAATTTGAAGTTTTGCCGGATATCAATTATTGCATAGCATGTACGGAAACTTAAAACGTTTGAAATTAAAGAATACAAACTTACCGCGAATTTTATGTTCTTCTTTTATAATTAAAGATTTAAACTGATAGGTATCGTTTTTTGTTTATTTATTAATTTCGTTACTCTTTAGAATCTTATTTAATAAATATTTCGTTTATAACATTTTCTACCATTCGCTTTTTATGAACAGCCCATTGTGTTGACATTTTCCTTGTACGCCAGAACAAATTCTGCTTGAAAAATATATAAATTTCCTGTATTAGGTAGTAATTTTAGTTTTAAAGTCAAGTTGTTTAAAACTGATATTTATCGTTCAGAATTTGTTAAATATGGCAGGAAAAAATAATAGGCCTTCGTTTCATAAGGTAGAATTATTAAATTATTAAATTAATAATAATTTCGTCTAAACTTTTTATGCACTATAATTTAAATATTCTACGATAACAGCAATTCATTCAACAACGTGATACGTTAAAAAAAATTATAAAAATGCTCCAAGTTTATCTATCTAATTAAATAAAGTTACAACGTTTGTTTCACAAAAACGTGTCAATTAAGTTATAATTTATTCATGAGGTGTTATTACAAAACGTCATTATTTATTGAAGTCGAGAAAGCTTTTAAATTTATTTTAATAACTGATCCTTTGAGGAGTTGGTAACCTGCAGTAAAGTTTGAAGTTGAAAATCATTTGTGGTGTACAATAACAGCTTCATTGGCGTTTGTGTAAAATTACGTTACGAAGGTGGGTAACATGTTTTAAGATAAGTTTCAGTACAGATATTTCAATCTGGCGATTTATAATAAAAATAACGTTGAGTAAAATCTGCAGAAGGAATGCGATGGTAAAATAACAAATTCTGCAGTTCAGATTTTAATCTAAGGTTATTAAAAGAAGGCCTAAAATACAGTTTCACATACGAGCCCCGTCCCATTTTAGTTGGCCCACCTTAGAATTTTTCAAAAATTCGTCTTTAGAGAGCAAAAATACAAGTACTACATGAACTTCAAATTATTTTATTCATTTGACAACATCTCTAGCATCTCTTAACCACAACAAATGTCTATTCAGTGACTAAAACCGACAACTAACACAAAATAACGACAAATAAAAAAAATGTGAATAAATACGTAAAATTAACAGAAAATAATTTTAAGGTCTACCACTGGGTAATATCGCCTTTATTTTTTATAATATCCGAAATTCTTTGGGGCATAGTATTAACGAAGCCTTGGCAAAATTCTGCTGTAAACGAATCCCATATTTTCTGAAGCCTTTGCTTCGGTTGAGGAATTGTTCTAGCAGAATGTTTCCGAAGCACCTTTTTTATCTGGTGCCACAAAGAAACCCCTTCCAAAGGTGGTATACCGTAGCCTTCCATCCATTTTAAGGCTTTTTTGATTTGTCGCGTCCTGCGCCGTCCTGCTTTAACACAAAATCTTGTCCTGATGTTAAATATTCTTCCATGACCGGTGAAAGCGATTCTTCTAAAATGTACAGATACTTGTTTGTATCCACAGTTTCTTCAATAAAATGAACTTTTCCTATCCCCTTCGGCGACATGATGCTCCAAACTATGACCGATGCAGAAAATTTGACCTTTCTTTTGAGACAGTCGCGCCTCGTGTATTTTGCAAATAACTCTGCCTCTACTGTCTCCAATACGCAATTCGAATCGAGCCTTATCGGAGCGATAAGTCTTGCATGCCATTTCTGAGGTGCTCAAACCTTATGTTCTTTTGCCAGTCTTACTGTATTTCTCTTCTGTTTTGGCGTTAAAAGTGGCCTTTCTTTGGCCTTTGGCCACAATTGACAATTTTAAGAACAGTTTTTTAGAAAAAAATATTTTTCTGTTCCCATTTTATTTTCTTTAATCAAACAACTTACCTTCTAAGTATCAATTCCCATTTTGTGAGTCCCCCTTTGACATGTGGATCTCCAAATGTGCCTTCCAACTAGAGATGTTACGTTGAAAGTTTTCATTTGAAATTTTTCGAAAAATTTCCGGAAATTTTTCACAAACTCCTGAAATTTTTGAAAAAATATTTTTCCTTTGGTAAACAATTCTATATGCAGCGCTCTTTCGTTTGGTGCATTATATGCATACTTTTAATAGTCAGATAATTAAAAGTACAAAGGAAGAAAGTTGCCATTACTTTAATAATTAAATTATGCAGATACATTAGTAATAAACAAACTAAGTATAATAAAAGAACAAACAATAAAGTAAACGCTTTGTGTTCTTCTATCTTTTTATGCCTCTTCTTCTTCTTCTTCCAAATCAATTACTTCGGCCGAATCATCGTCTAGTTCAAAATCAGTGTTGCTTTCCGTTGTAGTTGATCCAGAAGTTAATTAATCATCATCGTGTTCGTGACTTGCACATTTCGTTTTCCGATTATCTTGTTCTGGGGAAATCATTAATTCTGAAGAAAGGCGGGGTAGAGTTGCACCAACCACATTTTCTGTATTATTTCCACCTTGGTTTACGGTTTCTGTCATTTCTGTGCACGTTTGAAGATGCTGTTCTAATCTGTTCTGAAGTCAGCTGATCAAAGTATGATTCAATTCTCTTAATCCTGAATTTAACTGAACTTGCACTTGCGAGTGAAGTGCTAGCAGATTCCCCTTCAGTTTCAGGTAGTGTATCTGTACTGATGTTAGTGATTTTGCACTCGGATGACGTCGACGGTTCTGTAGAGGGATGTTTCTCAGGCTTACTTTGCGTAGTCAGTGTAGTGCACTTACGCAATGATGACTGTGAAATTTGGTTTGAACGTTTCTTACAGTTCTTTGCTAAATGTTCCATCATTCTAGTCGCATTAAATACCGTTTTCTAGGCGCAGTAATTACAAAGATATTTCTTTGCATTATCGTCTTTATGAAAAAACTTTCCCGCATTTTTTCTGTTTCTTCCCATTGTCACTGTTAACAGTTTTAATCTTAATACAAATACTGTTATTAGTTATTACTAAACTGCATTAGAGCAGATTACGCAGTTGAATGAGGGCAATTATTTACCTTTAGCTGGAATTCGGACATGGGGGAGTACCCTATTTGTATATTGTATATTATCCGTAAAATAGTAACAAACTGATCTTGATACATGATACGTCAAAACAACTGATATATACGTATGGGCGGTCTGGGAACTTACTTCAACGAACAGTTATATTTTTCACATAATTTTCAATGTATTGAAAAATTTCAGTGAAATTTTCAATGGAAATATTTTTCATGAAAAATAACACCTCTACTTCGAACAGAATCACTCCACAGAGCGCTTAACGTAGGGTAATTGACACGCCGGTTTTTCTCGATAATTCTTCTTAATGCTCTTCTATCGGCATCTGTAAGTTTAGTTTTTCCCACATATCGGGGCTTTGTGGTGACTCAACTAGTAATTTTATATCTTCTAACAATATTTCTTATACTATATCGCAATAACTTTAATAAATTTGCAATTTCCGAGTTCGATTTCCCAGAATTGAAAAATCTAATAATAATTGAACGAATTATTTCATGGACAATCTTTCCTTTACCTATTTTATTGAACACAACTAGCTTCGAAATGTATGAAATGCATTCTAGCAGTTATTAGCAATTGTTTCGGGACCATTATTCTAAAGCCAATTCTGCTTTGTAACAAAATACCATGAGGTCAAAAAAAAAATGATTCTGAGCAGGCCTTGACTAGTACAACACGATTGGCTACACTGGTTCTAGAATGCCTATGAATTATAATGTGACAGTGACATTTCAAATGTAAGTCAGTTTTGCAATCTTGTTTCCAGAATTATTTAAGTTTATCGTTGTAATACTAGTGAAGGATCACATTTTGAGCACCTACTCTAACATGTATTCATCTTAGTTTTCAGTTTGTTCCCTAAATAAATACTGTTTTGTGTTTTAATTTATTTGACATTTATTAACCTCTAACCTGCTGCCACATTTTGAAATCAGTCTTGCCAATCGTGTTGTACTAGTCAAGGCCTGCTCAGAATCATCTTTTTTTCGATCTCATGGTAGAAATGGATTGATGTATTAAAAAAACATACCTTATTTGGAACATTTTTGAGTTTTTGCTAAAAATTTTAAAAGGAAATGATAAAGTTGGTGTTTTCTATTGCATATTATTAAATATGCCCTGTTAATTAATTTTTGACTTAAAAAAAGCATGTAGTATTTATTATTTTTTGATGGTGCCCAAAAAACTAAGATTTCAGTAGGTGGGCCAACTGAAATGGGACGGGGCTCGTAAGTGTGTGTAACAAAGAAGTGTTGAAACAAATGTATAACCAGCAAAAACATTTGCTATTTAAAGGACATTTTATAAATGCCTTGTTGAATATTTTAAAATACTTTCTCATTAATAAGTCTTTCATAAAAACAATTAACAGTAAGTTAGTTTAAAGTCGATTATAAAATTGAAATAAAAGTGACTTATCTACTTCTTTATTTCGCGAATTTAGAAATTCACGATATCTAGGTATTGCAACAGTTAATAGTGACCAGGCAGTTGTTTTGTAGTAAGTAATTACTAATTACTAATTAGGCTTCTTATAAACGTTCGGTGACATCAGCTTGGCGCAGCTTCTCAAATATTGACATGAATTTCCATTTACTGAAATTCGTAATAATTTAGATTCTAGAATTTTTGGCTTTTAGGGTTGTGCCGTGTGATAATCTTTCTGCTAATTTAATACGTAAAAATTGTTTTCTAGCACGTAGTACAACAAAAACATATGCTGTCATCAAACCCTCACCAGGAGCTTTATTTTTTTCTTTAGTTCGGCGATTTTCTTATCTGTTGGTAATTCACTTCTTTCTTCCACCTATGTGGCTTGTTTCGTTCGTTAAGGCTATTTTCTTCAAGCGCATTTCAAAGTTAAAAAAGATCTAGGTTATTATACTGTTTTTCTCTATTTGCTGTACAATTTCTTTCTTCGTCACTGTAAAAGGCGCTGTTCAGGGGTAAAACTTTCTTTTTTGTAATCCCTCTTGCTTATAAAATTTCTTAAGAGATATTCTTGGTTCTTTTCTCTTATTCTCTTCGTTTATGTTGCTCAATATTGTTAATTCCCATTTGTTTTAGACATTCTTTGTCATACCACGTTTTATTATTCGTTTCACCTTTCTTTTCAGCTAGGACTGTTGTTTCTGTTATTAGTGCTATTTCCAGTATCTTTTTCCATTCTTCTTTAACTGTTGCGTTTCTTTGCGCTGGTTTTTATTATCTCTTTTTGATTTTTGTAGGATGCCTTTTTGATAAGTTTTGGCTCAGCCAGTTTTGGTTCAGCTTGTTTTAGACATTACTTTCAGAGGCGTCAATATAAAAATGAATATATTATGACATAATATAGTACAAAATCAATACATTTTTGTTACTGCATTCAATAAATAGTCAATGAAGATATAGAATGTAGAGTAAAGACTTTGCAAGGCCCTCATCAGTGCTTGTTGTTGGAAAAATTAAAGCATTAGGACATATATCGTGTGGTTTGATTCTCTGCGCATTCAGAGATAGTTTACCTTCGTCCAGGAAGTTCTGCCTTTGGATCTTCCAACGCCCCTTCTTAACCTGCTCAGTGATTTCCTTACAGTCCATTCTTCATTGCTACCAGGAGGCAGGTTTTTAGATTATTCCATCCAGTTAAGCAAGACCCAAGACGGTTGTTTTGGCTTTCCGCATCAAAAGACTGTTATTTGTATCTCGTTCCTCTTTTACAGTTGTTATTTTCGTTAATATTTAACGTACCAAAATATGGTTCTTACGAGTTTCTAACAGGCCATTGGCCTAGGCTTCGGCCAAAAGAGGAGGAGGAAGAAGAAAATATGGTCCGAATTACAGTCTCCATAACTGTGTTCTTCGAAGCATGACATGATCTCAGTACGTTTCATGTAAAGGGGAAATCCTTAGTTTGTATGCACGCCAGACTTTTGTAGAACTACACGCGTTGTATAAGAGCACAAGAGTTTTAAAGGGAAAGATAACCAAAAATATAAAAGAATAAATACGACTATGCAGGTTCACAGAAGCAAACCAAAGCTTTTGTTGTAGAAAAAAATCAAGCGATATTTTAAATTTTGTTTTGTTCTACGTCTAAGGCAGGAGAGAGGAAGAGGAAGACGAGGAAGAGATAGAAGAGGAGGAAGGGAAAGAAAAAAAGGGAAGAGGAAATATGTAGAGAGAACGAGATTTTGATTGTTTTGTTGATCTTCAGTGGATTTTCAGTTTTTTTAAATGCATTCCTTTCATAAACTGGATTATCTAAGAAACGGTAAGATTTTGTCTTTAGCATCCACTTTTGGTCTTCATTCACTTGGACGTTCCTTTGATTAAAACATCAACCCTTCAATTCTTTAAATCATAAATCAATAATTTATTCTCGGTCCAAGTTCATATGGCGTTTGTATTAGTTAGTCTGTAAAGGTTCTCATTAAAAGAACATCTCCCGCGTTGGGACCGTATCATTGTCGAGAGAAGCTTATTGTGCCACTTTTAGTTCCAAAAGCATTTCCATTTTGAGTTCAGAATTACGGAGTGTTGTATAATGAAAGAACGTGCTGCCAAAAGATTTGTGCTTTCCTAATAACTTTACTAGCAATCAGATAGGGCTATACAGCTTATGGACCAATAGTAGTTACACTACTCAAGAAAATTATATGGGAAGTTCTTTTAAAGCTCTGCAGCTTTTTTATCAATAGAATTAGGAAAAAGCCATTAGGACTATCTGAAAGGTAAGTTCTTTGGTTACTTGCAAAAATAAAAGAAAAGGAAACGAAAACCAAAATTAAACCAAGTAGTAGTAAAAAAGGTAAGTTTTGATATACAGAACACACGATTACAAATGCCAAGTTATTTTTAATCAGACAGAAGTTGGTTGTGTTGCCATTTTAGTGGAAAACGGAAAATCTCTTCGATAAGTAGCAAGAAATCTTAATGTTAGCTCTTTTGTCATCCAACATTTTGTGGAATTGGTACACAGAGACTGGTCAGTTTCGAGTCTGGAGATCGTTGCTCTTCACCGACGAATCGAGGTTGCCATTTCGCTCCTTGTGATGGTCGGGTACTTTTATACGGACGTCCAAGTGAGCGGTATTCCGTCGCTGTACTTCAAACAGTAGATAAATTTGGTGGTGGCTGTGCTATGGTTTGGGGTGAAATTAGTTTTGGCGAAAGAACAGACCTGGTTATCATTCCAGGAAGGCTTAATTCTGCTGAATATGAACTTGCAGCATTTGGAATGGTACCTCTTGGTACAGGGTTATCCAAAATATTTACTACAACTGCGACTATGAACTTCCTAGTTAGAACAAATGGAAATTCCAGTAATACACTGGCCCGCTTTAAACCCCGACATAAATCCCATCGAGTGCATATGGGACCTGCTCAAAAGGCGCATTCGCAAGCGCTCAAAACCACACCAAACCATTCATCAGCTAAATAACATAATAGAATTAAGGATTGGACTGGGATCGCCATAAGGAAGAAACGTTTCTGTAAACGGTGCTGTTGTTGATTGTAATTTGTGTACAGAAATACGTCAAGAACCTTTGAGTGTGTTATACAGTCAATGATTAGACGAATACAAACAGGATACAGACGAAGGAACAAAAAGAGAGGCGTAGATGTAAGAAGAAAACTAGGAACGAATGCATGGTTTAGCTGGTTTAATAAAACCAACTGGAGATAGAATGCTTGCACAATAGGTACCCAAAACAATATGGGGATGTAAGCAAAACTAAAGAAACTATTAAAACCATGTAACAAATAGAACGACCAAGAGCGAATGACGTAACAGACTAATACCTGAAGGAAGAAAAAAAAGTATGTTGCTGTAGCTGAGACGTTTGGTTGAAAAATTTTGTTTTGAAATGGTGATCTTCAAGCTATGATAGAAATAAAGGATAGTAGTATGCCAAATCCTGTCAAACACCTAGTTACGCCTAGGAAAACTATCAAACATAATATTTTTGTTGACTGATGATTTAAAAGTCACTCCCATAGCAAAAGGGTATTTACTTATGTATAGGTTAAAAAGAAGTTTTTACAATAGGTCAGAGATTAAAGGAAATAAACTTATGGGATGGTATGATTTTGTTTGATTAGGTTGTTTGTCAGACTTTAGAAAAACGGGCATAGCAATGAAGAGGAACCTTTTTCTGATAACTGTTGCTATACAATCGCAGTTATGGATATTTCAAACTGTCGAGTGCTTAAATACAGTTTTCTCAACTGTTTTGTCGATTTAGTTTTGGTTTAAAGATTTGTTCTAAATATCTTGAAAATACAGTATTCCTCATGGAATATCATGAGGTTTTAAAGTTATGTAACCCCGTTCAGAATATTATTATAATGCATTATGTAATACATAAATGTGGAGAACGGAAAAAGGGAATTTAACTATTACACACAGATGTTAGCTATTTTTAAAGAATTGTTTCCTTAATATTGCTTGCTTGAGAATAGCAACACTTTCCATCGAATGACAACTTTCAACTCTTTGATCTCACAAACTCGTTCAATAAACACTTTAACCTCTAAATAGTCCCACAAGAACTAATCTGGAGTACTTAAATTTGGCAATCGCTTCATCCTCTTGAAACCTCACAAGTTTACTGGTGCAACCTGAGGAAGAAATGGTTCAAAAGGGTTACCGTTCTGGCTTAATTTAGTTGACAAGTTGAGATACCGTGCCCCGCTTCTTTTTACTAAAAGAGTTTCGCCTCTGGCATGGTTGACACGTCGAGTTACCGTGCTCTTTTAGTGTGAGTGAAACGTTGGGGTCTTCTTTTTCAACAATGACGGTCCCAAACCGGAAGACGCTCTTTTAACACTGATACTGACCGTGAAAGTCTATGGAAGTTTTTCAACTTTAACTGTTATTGCTTATATGAAATTAGTTTTATAAGACAGTAACTTATTATGTGAAACTGAACTTCTAATTATTACACTTATAACTGTTCCTTGCCGTTTCTTGAGCATTTTGAGTGTGGTAAATAGAATAGTGAAGTATTTTAAGTTCATTTAGTGTAGCATGTCCCTTAAATTGCAGCAATGCAGTTTGAAATGCAATTTTGTAGAACTTAGCTATTATTTGATTATCTTGATGACGGTAACGATGAAGTTGACTGAATACCCATTTTAAACTTGTCGATCAATTTGCTGAGTCTAATCTCTTGTTCCTGGAAGGCTGTATCATTTAACACTTGTGAGCAAGTGAAGCATGTGGTAACTGACATAGAAGGTTTTCTAAGATTTGCTACTAATTTATTGTTTATTTGGTTGACATTTTCCTGGTAATTTTTAATAAATTACATAATATCGGTTATAGTGATATATGTATATAGATGATAAAGTATAAAATGTAGAGTTTGACGTAGAAGTTACACATAATGCCCATGTGGTGCAAAAGGAGTGAATTTGGCATACAATTCAATAAACATCACTGGCTACTTTACAGAAAATCTACTATTACTCCATACTGAATTTGCATGAAATGCTGAAGCAAGTTGAAGACCAAAAACCAAACTATAGTGCTGTCCTCGGTGAAAATATTTCTTGACAAAGTTGATTGATTTGAGTTAGTTTCTAACAATATTTGTTTTCGTCAGCTGCTGCGTTGGTGGAGACCGCTTACTTGCTTGTACATTATCCGCGTCTAGGTGGGTGTTTGCCCGTTTGACATTTGTAATTTCCTTCGCTTTGTTTATGGTTGGCAGAGGTTTTCTTAGTTAATGGATTTTCGGGTTGTCTGTTGATGGTGGTTCTCAGGTTTTCGGCGCTGGTATCCTTCCGGATGAACCATGGGGTTTCTATTATTTTGCGTTGAGTAATCGACTGGATCGTTTTTAGTTTAACTATATTTGCCTTGAAGATTTGTCAGTACCGGCCTTGTGTATACTTTTACAAAGGTCCAGGCGGATCGTCAGTGATATGCTAGGCTTAGTTAGAACAGGATATAGATAGTCAAGCTTTTGGTCTTCTGGACGTGATCATTGAATATTAGTTGTCTATCTGACATAACCTGAAGAAGGCAACGGGAAACCACTGCCGAGAACACATTTCTCTAGTATAAGCTTTAAGGCTGCAACCATCCAGCTCTAGCTGATGACAACACACATCTGACATAACGCCTTTGTTGCTACAGAATACCGTGGTTAACGAGAAGGATCGTAGATCCTTAGTTTGCAAAAAATATCTTCTTAGGGTTTGACCTCATTCCTCACCGACCGAATCAGAGTGTCCCGTCTGCCAGTTCTCTCTGTGGGTTACTAATTGCTTCCTTTTATATAAGACGTCATCTCCTACGTACACGTATTTTAAGATTAGTGACATTACTTTACTATGCTGCATTGCATAGGTTCCACCGTGAATATTTATGTTATAGCAACTCACGGAATTCCGCATTTCGTCGTATTTCTAGGTCACAATGGCCATGCATTTGAATGCCTTCATTCTAGGAATTTTTGAATGAATCTAGTTCAATGACTTAAAAGGCCGATTTATAGTTCCGTAAACATACAACATAACATAAACATATAAGTTAACATAACGTAGAATTTTAGCTTACCCTTTCATAGATCCATAACCTGTCAAATTTACCAAAATGTCAGACGAAGAAGTAGAAGCTGCTATAATAGTAGTAATGTTGTATAGATATTATTATAACAGTGAAAAAGTTCATAAGCGAAAGAAAAGAGCATTTAAACAAGATTTATAAATCGCTTTAGAGAATCAACTGGTTTTGATTTTTTCACTTTCATACATCTAAACAGAATTCTGCTTACTTGATCTGTATAATTTCATATGTTTATGTTAAAAATTAAAATTGAACCAATTCATATGTAAACGATTATGTATAACGGTTATGTTTATGGATCTATGAATGGTAATACTGCAGTACTATATTTTATTTTGTTATGTTTATGTTATGTTGTATGTTTACGGAACTATTAATCAGCCTAAACCAGCACTCGTTGTAATTTCAGGTAATATTGTGCTTCATTGTTTTACAAGGCTGGCCTGAGCTGATACATGTGCCCTTTGAATCAAATGTTAAATTTACTTTTGTTTACAAAATATATTTGGAATTACAACTGGAGTATTTAATTTGATAAATTCTTAATCTTGCGTAGATTTAAGTTTGTTTTTGGGATTCATTAACCGATTCCTAATGTTGGAGCAGTAAAGAATATTAGAATCAAAATTCTTCTAATTTTTTTAATGTAATTTTGTGATCTATCAATACAATTCTTTTCTTTATTAATACCAAATGTTTATTTTAGATGCCGAAATCCGATGCCTTCGATGTTTTCAAATATACAAGGATAGTGTTAAATTTCATAGGCATATGGCCAAGAGAAAACCCCAAATTGGCTTATAAAATTTATGTACTGACATTGTTGCTGCTTACAATGGCATTAAACGTTTTGGGCTGTACTAGAATTTACCTCGACTTCAAAGGAATAGAAAGCGTATCCTATTCTGTATTCTTAAATATGGAATTATTTTTTTGTTTCCCAAAAGTTATCGTGTTTTACAGCAACAAGCGTCACTTTTTCAACATTCTTAAATACTTAAGTCTGCCAGTGATGAAGATATACGACGATGATTTGGACGTTTACATTAAAGTGAAAATTAATTTTTTTACAAAGCTTCAAATAGGATTCCAAGTTTTGTGTTGCACTACCATATTCATGGTGGGTTTGTTACCGTTTTATGGAAGCAATTTTCAGAGAGACCTTCCAATGCCGTTTCCTTTTGATTTAAAAAAACAATCGATTATTTTATATGCCGTGTTATGGATTCTGCAAATGTACTTAATGAATATCGTAGCCCTTGCCAACTCCGCCTTGGACATTTTGGCTTGTAGTTTTATGGCAGTAGCTTCAGCTCAACTACAAATATTAAAAGAAAAACTTAAAAGAGTGACAGATGTATCCCCAAAAGAAGTTAAAACAGAAAATGGCTATTTGGACGTGCTTACAAATGAGATGCTCCTTCGAATTAAAAACTGCGTTGAACAGCATAACACTATAGAACTGTAAGTTGAAGTTATATATCTAAAATTAATTTACAATGTACGAGTATCTCCAATAGTTCTACGGGATAACAATTGATAGAGACGAAGTATACCCTCCCCTAATCATCGGTATCAAACGTATATACAGTCAAAAAGTAACCCAAAAAGTGTTATAAGTTAACAACTATGAAACAACTAGTGGTGCGTAATTTTCAGTGAGAGTGTGTGTTGCCATTTGGTGAGTATTGTGGTAGGTATCTGCCGATAAGAAGACCATTGTGTGTTAAGTGTCAAACATAGCAGGCCGAATTAAATGTTACACAAAAGCTGAATTGTTGAATTTTATTTACCCAAGCTGTGAACACCAGAAGCTACGGCGAAATTTTGCAAAACCATCCGAGACCAGCTATCCGCAGCAAGCGTCGGAATTTCCTGTTCAAAGGCGTCTGTCTCCAGCAAGACAATGCCAGGCTTCATATAGCAGATGCCAAGATGATGACTTTGCGAGTCATAAAGTTTGAGATCCTACCATACCTTCTTTATTCCGCAGATGTTTAGCTTTCATTTTTTTGGGCCACTGAAGACATTCTAACGGAGCCACAAGTTCAACTCCGGTTTGTGGTGGAAAAAGTGCGCCCCTCAGGGGCTAACCAAAACAGTTTTCCTTCTTCCTCTGACATCCTACAGCTGCCTGTGCCTTGTACAATGGTCCTTAATTTATTTCTGTGAAAATTGAAAGTCGTAACTATTCGGCATTATCGGTATCCCATCTGATACGTATTGAAGCATACGTACAAAATTTGTCTATGCCGTACTGCGGGTCATAATGTAAAGTTTGTTATATTTTTATATGCAGTTGAGATAACATAATCATTTGGCAATAATAAACGTATTTGATGGAAAGTATTATTTGCATATTAGACATGGCAACTGTTCAATAGTAGACGCAATATTAATACAGGATCTTTGGCAGCAGAGGAGTTGTAAGAACTTAGATTTAGACTTATCTAATAATACTGAAGACTTATTACCTACTGAAAGCGATCATGAGGAAAATCATATTTTCAGAAATTCCTCGGAAGCTAATCTCCCAGATAATAATGAGCTTAACACTTCAGATGATGACAACCTTTTCAATGCCTTCTTGTATCTAAAAAAAGGAGTTCGTGCTGTTCAGCAAGTTAGACCTATGAGCTGGATCAAGATCATTGGGACACTGATTTGCAACTTCCAATTACTTCTGTTTTTTTTTTTTTGAAAATATAACCTTTTATACAATATGTGAGCAATTAATCACAATGGCTATTGGAAACTTCTACCAAATGACTAAGGACGTTTCTTGGTCGCTCCATGCTGACGAGCTTATACGGATTACCATTTATTAGGATACTTTGGGTCGGACAAACAAGAATATGAGATAATATTTCCACAACATTAGTAGATGATAAAGTCGTTCCTAAAGAATCTAGAAAAGTGGATAAGTTTTGAAAAGATACGCCTAATGCTAGATTTAGTATTAAGTGAATCTACTTAGTTCAACTGAACTAACGAAAGCTATTTTTGTAGATGAATAAATGGTTCCCTTCCATGGACACGACCAAATGTTATACTTCGTACGTGGAAAGCAGAAGCTAGTTGGATTAAAAGAAATGGTTGCAGTTATCTCTTGAAACATTCCGTTCAATTTCTATGTATATGTATGAGCCAAAATGACACATATATGCAAGAAAAAAGTGAAAAGCATGTGCATATATTTTAAATTAAGTTAACAATGGCAAAAATGACAAAGGGTTTTTGTATAAGTACATCTAAAACACCCTAATAAATAATTTGTGGCAACATAATGAAAAAAGGGATTTATTTAATTAATTAAATATTTTGATAGATATACAATTACTAGGTTGTAACACAATTATATATAGTGGCCCACTGAAAACGTAAACGCAAGTTTTGGCCACTTAACATTATCAATTTAAATGCTGACAAACTCTCAAAGTACTTGCTTATTACAAACAACTTGTCAGATGAAGTGCTTTTGTTTGCTACGTTCAACTGTTTAAGCCTCATAGATCAAAATTTAAATGTAATTTTTTCTGGAATTAATGATCGGATTTGAAAAATAAAAAGACTGCTGAAAAGAGAATCGAAAGGCCTTTAGAATTGTGTAACGTTTGACACCCCTTTCTATTTGAAATTTTTGGGGTGCAATTCACCCTCATCCTAGCGTTGAAGTTGTGTAAATAATACTAATCAATTCAAATGTTCCCCTTGATACTAAAATTGACGTATTCGAGCGTTTTTCGCAAAATTGATGTTAAGTGGCCAAAACTTGCGTTTACTGTTTTCAGTGGGCCGCCCTGTATAGTTATGCATTGGAAAGGACTGATATAGTACCCGGAGCTGTTTTCAAATGTTCGGTAAGTTCTCCCGCCAAAACCTTTGAAATTTTCAAAATTAGGTACGCTTATTTTTATATGAAACTTCGACAAATTTTTTTGAAATGCATTTTGTAATTTTTGGTGTTTTTCAACGCTCTATTAATTTTACCTATTCCTTGATTTTATGTTCTAAAAATAGTGTCGAAAATAAACTAAAATGATTTTTAATACTTCTATAAGCTAAATGTTAGTTCAACTGAGAATTAGCTAGTAATCAATTTGATTCCGTAATTGCAATAGACTTTTTGCAACCAAAAATGCGCCGAATAAAATATAACCACTTCCAACCATGCATTCCATCTAGTTAATGTAGGTTTTTCTGGTACATTGTTTACAAGATCTTATGGTCAGTGTCGTGATAATCAGGTGGGTGTGAGAGAAGACTTTATTTATTTATAATTTCAGGCAACGTTTGTGTTCACAACCAGAAGAACAAGGGGTGCTGTAGACGTCTCTTAATGACGGGAGTTGAGGCTTATCTTTTACTGAAGGGAGTATCTGAGTAGTATCTTGGAGGGGGTTTGAATATGGTTTTGATATTAAGTTCGAACGTTGAATTACCATGCTCTTTTAGTGCCCCTTTTTCCCCCCTTTTGGTTGTTTCACCAAAACCATTCGTGCAAAATGCCTTCGTTTGAAAAAATCTCTTCGTTAAAGTCATGAATATTTTAATATATTAATCAACTTTTCATATTAATCTGTTTAAAAAGGTAAACGAAACGGATTTTCTCAGACAATTAAATAAATATCAAGGATTGTCTTTATACTAAATGAAATTTTGTTCGAAGATAGTGAGAAAATAGCAGAAATGGATAGCAAGAATAATATCTCACTGGATTACTTTAAACTCTGAGCAAATCATTATAAGATTTTCATTCATTTACACCCACAAGCAGTATTGATTTGAAGTGGGCGAAACGTTGAGTTCTTCTTTCTCAACAATGACACGGTCCCAACGATGTTCTTTTAACATATCGTCAGTATAGGCTTTAGCCACCAATAGAAGTACATCTCAGAAAATTTGTCCTTTTTTGGTAACTAATAAAATTTTTTCTGACATAGTTATTTTTTAATCGCGTATGTAACATTTATTATAAATTGCAGATAGAGGTAGTGTTCTCTTTTTTGAGGGGGGGGGGGGTTATAACAGAAGAAATCTCTCATTTGCAATAAGGAGTGTCGTATTACCAGAGTCTTCAAACACATGTTCCGATAAATATTCCATTCTGCAGTTAATCGTACAACCATGAGGCTAAAAAATGTGATAACATTTGGTGAACGTTTACATTGCTTAGAGTGGGGTTGTATAAAAAACACACACTTGCCCTCTTTTACAATATCTACACCTGCAATCAGTTCTTTTTTGTGTTAAACCAATCCATTTCTGCAAGTGTACTATTTCCAAATCACTTCAATGTTGTTCATTCATCGCCCTTTTGATCTTCCTCTTAGTGTTTGCCTTTTCGTATTTGAGTGATTTCTGTATAGCTCTCTCGAAAATTGGTGTGGTTCAAAGTCTTCACTAAAAATAATTATTAGAAAATGGACTTTAGGTGCAATAAACAAAACAACCGAATGACATCTGTGAACAAAATTATCTCTAAAAAATTAAATATTATGGCAATGAAAATAGACCGATTGTCTTTTACACGAAATCTGCATTCATAATATGAATAGATGAATACCAAATCAAAAACTTGGGGCGACGGTAGCTGCAAAGGCTTATTTTCCTAATATTTTGCAAGGTTCAACGATGAATTCTGTTTCGTGCTCGAAGAAAATGAGTTTTATTTTACTATTTATTAACATTTAAATCCAGTTCAAAAGTTGGAGCATACCACGATGATATGAAAAGTGCCACTTACGGAAAATGTGCAAAGGAACGCCTCCTTACAAATTTACCAAAAAACTAACAAAATATCTTACAGGAGTGAAAAAATGTTGAATTCTTTTACTTTAGCAGTGATACGGTCAGAAGCCGGAAGGCGCTTATTTAATTATGACTAATGACTATAACTGTGAAAGTCTTCGCAATCAATGTAAGCTGTGTTTGTAATAGTATAAAGTCACGAAGTTCACAATAAATGATGGCAATAAAATTAAATTACTGTATTATTAATAACCACCTGTTGATAACACGAAGGGGTAAAAATATACCAGCTAGTCGGCTAGGCAATACAAACTACAGCATTGTAGTACGGAAAGAAAACATCCGTTCCATTAACGTTTTTAAATTATAACGTGTATCATAGACACTGAAATTAAATGCGCGCAGTTTCATTCATGAGCACAACTACAGCGTCATTATAAATGATTGTAGTCGAAGTAGGCCGTAAATCTAAATGTAAAATTACTTGTTTCTGCTCCACAAAAATGATTCAAATTATATTGGATATACACTGTTCTACACACAAGGTGTTAAATTGGTTGCATAACGAGTCAATATTTATGTAAAAAAAGTTAAAAGCATTTTTAAGTGAAATAAAAATTTTCTTACCATAATTTTCACTTAAAGAATGATCGATACAAACCGGAGACATCTAGACTCTGATTAATGAACTCCTTATTAATGCATAGTTAATAATGTATTCATATTATACACACAAAGATAATCCAAAACTTATTTAATAATGATTATTTATGCTCTCCATTTTGCTGTAAACATAGCCCCACTCTTCTCTCCCAATATGAGCCATTAAAGATTCCTCTTCAATATCTATGCCTGGAAACGCAACGAGATATGCACTTTTGCATGCTTGAATAGAATGTATCAATTGCGCAGTCTTGATTTAATACACCGTTTCGATAGTAAGATTTAATAATAAAGGTGTTCTGTTCTAAAGAGTACACCATTATGCAAATTTAAACCTAAAATATTGCTTTTTGTTTATTAAAATTTCTGTGACTGCCTTTAATTACACTTACGTATTAACACTCTGGAATCAGCAGTAGTCTTGATAAAGACTGATTTTATTCACGTAGACTTTTAAGGAAGGGCAAAATCAACAGGCAAACTAACACAAAATGCAATTATTCAAAAACACAGTAAATAGAGTAAATGACATACGAGTCAATTGACAGTTCATTTGGAAAATGAATATCACTACAAAAATCCTTGCACTATAATTATGTTTGTATAAAGCGGGAAAATTTCATTACCACGCTCCACTCCGCCTACTTCGACTACAATCATTTATAATGACGATGTATAATTTTACCTAAAATTCAATGTTAAAAATTTTTTAAATGTCAAAGTAAGTTTATAGTTCGTAATTTTGAAGCGTAGAGTCAATTTGTGTATACAACAAAATTGCCATCATGTCCAACATCTGTTGTAGGGTAATGTTTTAAAGTTAATAAAAAATATTTTGACAAATACCTAAATATTGACATATTGACATTCAAATGTAGAATTAGTTGTATTTTTATGAATTAGGAACGTCGCGCCTTTAATTTCAATGTCTACTCGATAACGAAAGATTAGGGACACACGTTATTAATGTAAATATTAGAGGTAAATTCTTCAAGTAGGTACTCAATAGTCAATATTCACGCACGAACAGAAGATAAACCAGATGAGGAAAAAGAAGAAATCTATGAAGAGCTGGAAAGAATAATACAGAACTGTCCGAGAAACGCTGTAAAAGTGCGATTAGGAGACTTTAACGCAGGAAGATAAAAGCCATCCTTACCAACCATTGGAAAACAAAGCATGTACGAAGAGTCTACCAAAAACGGGACTCCTGGCTGCATCAATAAATATGGTGATAGCCAGTGCATATTTCGAGCACAAAATAGCTATTTATGCAACGAGTTGCAAAATGATGGACTTTTTATCACCAGGCGTGAAATTGTTCGTCGAGGCGAAGCCGAGATGAACAACACGCCATGTGATAAAAAAGACATGTTTTGCAACGTGTTTCATACAAAATTTTATCCAATTCAGATAACAAAATGTAAATGCCACATCTTAAAAAAGGAGTTGGGTCATCGTGATAAAATGGGAGTGATAAAATGGGAGCATATTTTGTAACTAGTTACAAAATGAACCACTTTTCGCAACTAAAATCATCTTTTTGTAACTAGTTACAAAATGGGAGCATATTTTGTAACTAGTTACAAAATGAACCACTTTTCACAACTAAAATTTTTTTTTTTTTTTTTTTATTTCCCATGAACTATTTACAATCTGTCTTACAAAGACATTCAGTAAATTTAATAACAATGAGGAGTAACATGCAAGAGAACTGCCCATCGACGGCTCTCTTTCCATTATTTACAAATTGTTAGACAGACCATAGGTCAGTTATACAATAATTGTCTTCACTAAATTTAAGGTTTGTGTGAATGATCAGTTTAGTTGAATCTAGTTGGTAAGTCTAGTGGATCATAACGTTTAAGTCTTTTCGTGTATTTCCGGTCAAGTAAATTCACTGCAAGGTCATTTGTGTGAGCACTTAGTCTGTTTTTATATCTTTCACTAAAACTTTTAATCACTTCTTGAACTGTTGGTATGGGAACGTCTTGTTGTATTACCCAGTTTGGGACTCGTCTGGGAGCGTCTAGTATACAACGAATCACTTTATTTTGGAATCGTTGTAGTATTTCCAAATTGCTCTTACTGGCTGTGCCCCACAGCTGTACACCGTATGTCCATACCGGCTTCAAGATTGTTTTGTACAGAAGGAGCTTATTTTGCACTGTTAGTTGGGATCTTCTTCCTATGAGCCAATACATTTTTCGAAATTGTATACCAAGTTGTAGTCTCTTCTTCCAGATGTGTGTTTTCCAAGTCATCCTCCTATCCAGGTGCATACCCAGATACTTCACGCTATCAGCTTGTGGTAGTTGGTTGTTATTTAATGTGACAGGAGGACAATTTTCCTTTCGTAATGTAAAGGTCACATGTGTTGATTTAGTCTCATTGACCTTTATGCGCCACATTTTTAACCATTCTTCTATTTTTTGTAGGTTTATCTGTAAAATGTGGGATGCTCTCTGAGGATCATTGTGCGAGGCCAGCACAGCAGTGTCGTCTGCGAACGTGGCAACCATGGTTTGTGTTGTAGTTGGAAGGTCCGAGGTATATAGTAGGTATAGTGTAGGACCCAGGACACTACCCTGCGGAACTCCTGCTTGTATGGGGTTTAACCCTGTTATCGCATCTTGGTATTTTACTTGAAATTGTCTGTTGCTTATGTATGATTTAAGTATGTTAAAAAAGCAAGTGGAGAGTATTTTTTTTATTTTGTGGAGTAATCCAGGGTGCCACACTTTGTCGAACGCCTGACTAATATCCAAAAAGGCTGCAGAGCAATAATTTTTTAGGTGAAGGTCATGGTTGATTTTGGTTACCACTCTGTGGACTTGTTCAATGGTTGCATGACCCTCTCTAAAGCCAAACTGGTGACTAGGGAGTAATTGACGTTCTTCGAGTATAGGTTTGATTCTTGAAAGGAGCAATTTCTCAAAGAGTTTGCCCACTACTGGTAACAAACTGATCGGCCTATAAGATGCGATATCATGCGGTTCCTTGCCTGGTTTGGGAATTAAAATAATTTGAGCTACTTTCCACTGCTCTGGGAATGTACTATTTCTTAAGTTAGCATTAAATATGTATGTTAGCAGTTTAATGGCTTTTTCTGGTAGTTCTAATAGTATTTTGTTTGTTATTAAATCGTAACCAGGGGCTTTATGTGGATTAAGATTTTTAATTGCAGCTTTTATTTCACTGCATTTGAATGGTTTGATCTTTGCATGTTGGATTTCTTCATCGTCATCTTGTAGAATTGCTCCTTCCTCTTCTTGGGTACAGGTAGCAGAGAAAGGCTGAAAAACTTTTGTTAGATGTTCTGCGAATGCGTCTGCTTTTTCACTGTTGCTTCTTGCCCAGTTTCTGTTATCCAGTCGGATTGGTGGGTTGGCACTTTGGGGTCTCTTTAGTTTTTTTGTGGCTTTCCAGATCGAGTAATTGGTTTCTGCTGTAGCTGTTAGTTTGGACAGGTAGTTTTGTATGCCGGCATTTTTGAAGTCTAATAGGATAGCTTTTAGTTCAGAGGTTGCTCTATTGAGATTGGTTTTATCCCTAGGTAGTCTGGTATTTTGCCATCTTCTTCTAAGTTTTCTTTTCTCAGCAATTTTTTGTTTGATGATAACAGGAATATTTTCTGAAGTTGCTTGTGGTAGCTTATCTGGGGTTGAGTCCCAGGCAGACTGTTGTAGGGTTGAGTTGAGATGTTCTATTGCTTGAAATATATCTTCATCCTTCTTAAGTGGCATATTCAACTTTAGTCTTTCGGTAGTTAGTTCCCTAAATACGTCCCAGTTTGTCATTTTATTATGTAGTGTAATGGGTGGTGTTTTACTCAGCACTGCAGTACTGTATGTAATCATCACTGGGGAGTGGTCTGAAGACAGGTCCAGGTTTGATTCGGCTTTCAGGTAATTTGTTGAGATTCCTTTTATAACGCAAAAATCCAGCAGGTCAGGCACCTTAGCAGGGTCTGTCGGCCAGTAAGTTGGTTCGCCGGTGGACAGGTGTTGAAGGTTTTGGTCACTCATGGCTTTTGATAGCTCTCTACCTCGTGTTACAGTGAGTCTCGATCCCCATTGCTCATTTTTGGCATTATAGTCCCCTCCAGCTATGAATTTAGGTCCCAGAGTGCTGAAGAATGTTTTGAATTGTTCTTTTTTAATGGTATGTTTTGGGGGACAGTAGATTGCCGAGATTGTTATGTTATTGTTAGAAAGAGGTACTGAGATGCTTGTGGCTTGTAGGTAATCTGTTCGATATTGTTGAATTTCATGATGGTTTAATTTATTTTTAACAATGATTGCCGTTCCTGCATGTGCAGTTTCGTCGGGATGATTGGTAGTGTAGATTGTATAATTTGGTATTTTCAGATAGGTTGAGTTAGTACAGTGTGATTCAGAGATCAACATTATATCAATGTTGTGTATTTTTAGGAAAGTTTTAATCTCCTGGCAATGTTGTGCCAGGCCGTTGGCGTTCCAAAGAGCTATGTTGAGGAAAAGGGTCATTATGTTAATTTGGAAATTACTGTCGTGAGTAAATTGAGCATGGTGTCAATTCTGTCTAGCAGTTTGGTCATCATTGTCTCGATTCTGTTGCCTTGTTGATTAATGATATTTTGAGGAGGAGGGGTATTTTGCTGGTTTTGCTGTTGCTGGTTTAGTTCTGCTGTTTTTTGTGAGTAAGTTACACCCGGTTGGACTACTTGCTTGGGTCTTAATGGAGGGTATAACCTTTTATGTATTTCTTTCGCTACGATGCAACCACGATAATTAGCTGGGTGATTACCCTGACAATTGGTGCATTTAACGTCATTACTTTTGCCTTTACTGGGACAATCTTTAGTCAAGTGTTCTCCAACACATTTAACGCAGCGCGGCTTTCTGAAGCAGAAGTTTTTTGTGTGGCCAAACTTTTGACAGTTTTGACATTGGATGATTTCACGCTTGATATGTGGAGGTTCGAATTTTATTTTAAGATTCATTAGGTATTCAATTTCGTAGATTTTTCTATTATTTTCATTTTGTTGTAGATCTATGAAGTACATTGGTAGTGGGGTTTTAGCTACATAACCAAACGAATACCTATTAATTTGACAGGACAGTCATTTATTTTGTTTTTTTATTCATTTTTTTTGTATTCCAAGGGTTGCTTGATAATTATATCCAATTATGATTTGTAAATATTAGAAAATTGTTGATATTTCATTCGTTATTTAAAATAAGTATATTAAACCATATATTTTTGAAAACGTTGAAAAGCGACCTATTTAGTGATGTCAAAGCCAACTACGGTTGCTATTTAAAAAAATACAAGTTTATGTTATAACTCAAAACTTAATATGCAAATTAGAAATCCAATATCACCATTAAATTCTACATGAAAAAGTGCCTTAAGAATGTTTTTATTTTTTGTTCCTATCTCTACAAACAAAAGAGTTATAACTCCGAAAAGAATTTCCGAAAAATTCAATTTTTGCTTGTAGCTCGAAAACAAAAGACGATATTAAATTTCGGTTTGCACCATTAGATTTGTCTCAAAAATTTGGCCCGAGACATCTTTATTACTTTTTGCGTAGATGTAATAGTTAAGGAGATAGCCTGCAATCCCTTCGAAAATGGGCCACCCTGTACTAGGCGTGGAGCAAATATCGACTCGAACCACTATCTAGTTCAATCTAAAGTAAGGGCAAGAATCTTTAATGCCAAGCAAGGAAAAGGAAGTAAAGAAGGAAAGTTTAAACTGGAGACGTTCAAAAATCTTGAGATAGCCAGAACATTTGAGCAGAAACTTGAAGGAAGAATGGAAAATCAAATGTATAATACATGTGAAGGGACTGATAAATATTGGGGCGAATGTAGGAACGTATTAGAAGAGGTAGCAACAGAAGTCGTAGGAAGACAAAAACAAAAGCAAAAAGGATCAGAGTGGTATGATGAGGAGTGCATATAAGCAACGCAGAAGAAGAATCAGGCACATATAAGACTTCAAAGGCAAAGAACAAGACAAGCCGACGAAAAGTACAAGCAATTAAGACGAAGCGAAAAACGAATAATAAAACGAAAGAAAAAGCAATACATAGAACGACAACTACAAGAACTAGAAAGACTTATTAACACCCAAAATAAACGAAAATTCTATATAAGAACGCTAATCAAAATAAAAAGGAATTCAAGCCTAGGTTATCAATTATTAGAAACAGCGAAGGAGATATTGTCACTGAACAAGATCAGGTATTAGAAAGATGGGCCGAAAATTTTGAAGAGAGACTAAATATAAGTAGACGAAGCAAACGCACAGTTTGACGATATGGAATATAAAAGAAAGAAAGATAACATCCCAAAAGAAGAAGAAGAAGTAGTAAAGGCAATAAAAAGGTTGAAAAACCACAAATCCCCTGGTATGCCCTCGGAGCTTCTGAAATACGGGGTGAACAAACTAAACTGCCACTTATGTAAGCTAGTAGCATTAATCTGGATACATCTAAAACTACAAAACGACTGGAACATAGGTATAATAATACTTATACACAAAAAAGGATACCAAACGATATGCGAAAACAACCGAGGAATAGCTCTCCTAAACGTGGCGTACAAAGTACTGGCCTACATACTTTATGACCGCCTAGTAGAATACATTGAAGTTATAATAAGCAAATTGTCACGTGCTAATTCCGCACTAAGACAATCTACGGGGGCGATGCCAAAGTCGGTGGCTCGTGGCTAACAAGCAGTCGAAGAAGGGGGGTCCGAAACGCTAAACCCCTCAGATGGGGGTTCGTAATCGGGAGGAAACATGGGCGCCACTGCGGAAATCACCCAAGATGGTCTCAAGGAACGTACCGCAGATGGTTCCTTCTGGGCTCGAAGGGGTTGGGGTGACTGCACTCTGCGGCTGGATGTTACTTACCCTTTCTTACTGAAAGAAAACACTGGGGTACTGGTAGGCAGGCTCACAAGGCCGTACACAATTATTAAAGCAAACACAGGACACAAATAAAAGGCAATAATGAATTAACAATAAAATTTAATGAATGTAAGAAACATGACACAAAATGAATTCAAAAGTTCTAACTTAGATTATATGAAAAGAGGATTGAGAAATGCCACATTCACTCAAGCTACAGCAAAGCTAGGCTCCCTTAATCACAATAAAATGTATAGCAATGACAAAACTTAAACTAGAAATGTTATTACAAATGATTTCAAACATGCAACGTAAAAGTGGGTAATCATTTTGGCAGTTCCTACTGTTTCTGAATCGTTACCACTAAAGTAAAAAGTAATACGCACTGGTTGAAGAAGTGAACACTTCACCCGAACGGATTAAACAAAAAGGGCGCTTGATGTACTTAAATTACAGACAATAATTAACTGGTGCCCGTCCTCGAGTAAACTGTAGTATACGGTATTAAATAGGGTTGAAGTTGGTACAAATACAACCGACACGTAAAGGGGCAGCCTGAAATATCGTTACCTGGGAAAGGGCTTTGTTGAGGCTGGCCCAGATGGAAGCGATGGTAGCTTGGAGTCCAACGGAGAGAATAGCAGCGGTCGATGAAGAAAGGGATGGAGTCCTTTCCCAAAAGCAGGTGCGAAGACAAACGGGATGCCCTTGAACTGCTAGGTTATTTAATCCAAAACGAAACCATGTGAAACGGTACAGCAACAAACCCTAAACTTCAACGAAACTTTCACACGGAACATATTTTCCCGGTACGATAAGACACTCTCTATGATAATCCGACAAATATGTCGTAAAATAGTTTCCCAAAACTAAACGAGAGCGAGAGGCTGACAAACGGGATTTTCTACCAAAGGCCCGGAACGAGAATTCGCCACCGACCGACGGATGTAAAAGCTTGCTATACTCTGAGTCGTTTCTCTATTTTTTTCGTCAAGCGAATAGGATGTTAGAAGAAGATGCCAAAACGCTTGCTCCACGCGGGGGGAAACCTTAAATGACGCCACTCTTAGCTCTGCCTCGTGATCGACGGGTGCTTCCCCGAATTCTTAATAAAGAAATACGCTGCACAGAATCCTCTGAATTATTTCGCAACCAAAAAAGAATGTGCTAATCTGACGTTAATTCCTATGAATTCTGCAGCTTCAGGCGGGCTTAAACTTCGAACAACAGGGACGTATTACACTTAATTTACGCAAAATCTCAAAAGCCGTGACAAAATATCAAAGTGGATTTTGTAAAGAAAAGTTAACAATCGACCAAGGCTCTAGAGAAGACTTACGAATTCAGAATTGATACCCACCACTTATCCATAAACTTCCAAAGCGCCTAGGTTAGCATAAATAGAAGATCACCTTATAATGCTACGACAGAATTTAATATCCCAAAACACCTAATAAAACTGGTGAAAGCAACCCTATCAAAAGTTGAATGCAAAGTCAAAGTACAAAGCAACATGTCAAGATCCTTTCAGACGCACACAGGCTTGTTGTTTAACATGGCGCTAGAAGAACTTATAAGAGAATGAGGTATAGCGACTAGGGGTACAATCTTTAACAGGAGTGTATAGATACTAGCGTACGCAGATGGCATCGATATAGGACAAAAAAGACAAGGCAAGCTTTCAAAGCATTACAAGCAGCAGCGAAGCGAATGGGATTACAGGTTAACATATCCAAAACAAAATGTATGTTATTAATAACACTCAAGTAGCGCCACCCGGAGAGCTGGTGATAGAAACATACACTTTCGAAGATGTGAGAGAGTTTATACACCTTGGATCCCAAATAAACAAAAATAACATAATAAGTGCAGAAATCAAGAAAAGGATATACCTGGCTAATAGGGCCTATTTTATTAAACCTGTCCTCACCTACGCGTCAGAAGCATGGACGATGACAAAAAGCGATGAAGAGTTGCTAGACTGCTTTAAAAGAAAGGTACTCCATCATATATGCAGAGGTGTGCAGGAGAACGGGAAATGGCGCAGGCGCTATAATTTTGAGCTCTACAAAGAAGCAGATTAAGGTGGAACCCCCAAACCAAATATTCTACCAAACACCAGCTGGAATTCGAAAGAGAGGCAGGTTCAAATCTAGATTTAAGGACCAAGTAGAAGAAGATCTAAAAACGCTAAGGGTCAGAAATTGCAAAGCCGAGGCGAAAAATAGGAAAGAATGGAAGTCGATCCTAGATCAGGTCAAGACCCACTTTGGGTTGTACGGCCAATGGTGATGATCTGATGATGAATGTAAATATTGTCACGTGATTTTACAATCCCGTGTTATTTTAGGATTTTTAAGTCATTTTAAATTTATTTGTAAATTCTTTAGTACGGTCCTGTACTTGGTAATTCTAATTTCGTACTTTGTTATGTTAGTTTAAATTCATTTAGTCTGGAGGACATAAAAGGTCAAGCATTTAGGTACGTTCTTTAATTACAATTCTAAGAAATCTTTAAGTCACCCTCAATATTCCGTCGTTGTAAACAGTTTTCCTTTGTTACAAATCTTAAGGTGACCCAATTCACGCGTAATTTGGCGACGCTGATCTCATCTTATTCCAGTTAATACAGCTTCTCGCGTGATACGTTTCCGGGAATTCCCCTAGACACGGGCTGTGTCAATTGAGCGTTCCACTCCCCTCTGCCTTCTTAGTGCCTTGAATGCGTGACAGTTAACCAACCATGTTGGACGTCTTCTAAGACATGGTACAAATTTTTTTGTTTGCCGCTGGGGTCCTTACAATCCCGGGAAGGTTTCTATATCGGCGTCTTTCGGGGAAAGATGCAATTATCGACTTGGTCGGATTCACTAAAAGAAACCATTAATAATTCCGGAAAGAAATAGTTCTGTGTGAGAGTTTTGTGACAGTGTTGTCAGTGCCGTTCTACACAGTATCCTCGTGAAGGGATTCTGAAAACCCCATTGCCGTTGCATTATCGTCGTTTTGCACCAGTCTTAGAAGGAAGTACCCTTTAGTTCGTCCCTTCGTCACGTCACTCCCTGACCAACATCTGGCAGGTAATTTTTACCGTCTCTATGCTGCTCCTGTTTTCTTCGTATTTTTATGTGTTTAACGTCAGTATGACTTTTACGATTGCCTCTTGCTCGCAGGCCCTTTGATGTTAATGTTCTTCGTTTTGTTTTGAAGTAAAGAAGTACCGCTTTTGTATTTGAATTGATTTTTGTGTTTCGGCGTGCAACTTTTAAAGTAATAGCCGATATCTAGTTTATCTGTTTCGTCCAGTGGTGAGTGGTGTAGGCATTTGTGAACCTCGCCTTGGGCGGATCCATTGGTCACATTGCAATTTGAGGGCCCTGGCAACTCAGTTAACCTGTATTTAGTATTTTTGGTGTTCAAGTAACGTTCATTGGTATTTGTAAAGTAAAGACTTTTGTGCTCAAGTTGTAGTCAAGATTAAGATTTATTTGGTATTATGTTGCATGTGTGTAAAATCCTATTGGTACTTATTGTTTATTTGTTTAATGTATTATTTGTGTTTTCCTATATTCTTGTTTGGAATTAAGTGGCTAAGTTTGAGAATATCTTTGCTTTAAGTAACGTAAATGTAGCACCCTTAATTCTCGTTCCTTTAAAGTAAGCCTTTGTATTCAGTCCTCCGTCCTTCCCGATATTATTTGTGTTTCAGGGTTTTGTTAAAGTTTATGTGTAAAGTGTTGAGCCAGCCTGCAAGATTTAGAGTTGCAGTTAAGTAGAGTAATTTCAGTAGCAAGGTAAGTTACATCTTGCGCAGGATGCAGCTAACGACAACCCCCTTTATCCGAGCCCTTGGAAATCTTCCATGATGGGTTTCCTCCTTTTAGATCTTTGGGTGATTTTAGTCATGGTGGCGCCCTATCTACCGTTTACGACCATCCTTTTTAAGTGTTATTAAGTGCTTTTTCAGCGATACGAACCACCCATCTTCACTGCAGCTTAGCCGCGTGCATCCCGGATTTGACATCCGCTATTCAATGTCGTAGTGTGCATTTGGCACGTGACAATATATGTTACAGCAACTGTAGTGTGTGATCAGTTTAATGTGTAAACTAATTTGTGGGTTTACTCAAATGCTCTAGTTATATTGTAGTTATAATTTTTAAACTGTTATTATTTATTATAAAAATATAGATTTTCTGTGCTTATACTTCAATTAGTATTCTTTTTTTAAATTTACTATCCTAGTCTTGAAAAAAACTGTATTTTTTAAAAGCAGAGGAACAACAATAGATCAAGAAAAGTGATTTATTTTTGGGGAATACCATTTATACAACTCACTGTTACTAATATTCGATTGATTTATATTAATTATTAACTTTTAATATTGCAAGTAGACAAGTATAGTGCTATCTATTTAGCCGTAGATAAATAAAAAACATGAAAATAATAACGGTACAGATTTAAATTATTTTGTTTATTTTTCAGATTTTAATATCATTTTACGTTTATTTAATGTCTAATAGAATGCAATTTGTATGTATTTTGCCTTTTTTTCTGAAAGATTTTTATTTGTCGCATAAAAATGAGGTTAGTTGCAGTATTAAAGTAATAACTGAGTATATTTTTCAGCATGATCAAAGCTATGGATTCGACATTTACACACATGTTGCTAGTACAGTTTGCATCTAGCGTTTCTGTTAGTTGCATTACGACCTTCACTTTTATTCTGGTGAAATTACTAATTTTATGATGAACCAACGAAAACTTTAAATTTTCTCTGTTAAGGTGCCTCTAGCATCTGTCCAGTTCGGAGTTTCGTTTCTATTCTGGGGATGTGTAATGGTACAATTGGCGTTGTATTGCGTTTTTGGGCACGATGTAATTGTTCAGGTAATTTGTAAACCATTATTAACCCATATTTTATTTTTGGGAGAATAAGAAACCACAAAATATTTTAGAGTTCAAAAGTAGGAGATGGTGTATACGTATCTGATTGGTATAACTGCAGCACTGCCGTTAAAAAGGCATTATTTATAATTATGGAACGAGCCAAACGACCATATATACTAACTGCAGGAAAATTTATCACCCTTTCGCTTGCTTCCTTTGTTTTGGTAAGATTTGAAGGAAAATACAGCGAAAAAGAATTTAATATACTGAATACTTTGTTTCAGATTCTTAAAACAGCGTTTTCGTATTTTACTGTCTTACGAACCCTTTATGATAAAACGAATAAAAAAATAGCATAACAACTGAATTTAGCAATATGCAAGATTTCTCCGAATTATACCGACGAAGTTCTACAGAGAAAATTAGGGAAATTCATTTATCGCACATCTGGTGAGGTATGGTTTCTTAAGTTTGTTCCAAAAATTTTAAAAGAAATATAACAGCTTTGAAAACAATATTTTGGGACAGTTCTTAAGCACGTGTCTCCATGTATAAAAATTAAAATAATAAGGCTTACTTTTAGTAATAATTTCATTTCTTTTTGGCGAAATATGTGGGCTTACTATAAAGATATCCTATACATAGAATGTCCGTTATCTTGAAAGTTATATGGGTAACTCTTGTTTTAAAATTTTAAGCTTAAATTAGCAAAGTTGCGCAGATGTACAAGAATGCAAATATGGAAATGTCCGAAATGGAAAAGGATACAAAAAAAAATAAAAATGAAGAAATCAGCAAAATATTCCAAACAGAAATTCACAAAGCTATCAGACCTGAAAGAACTAAACCGAATAAACATAGACAAACGATGGGAATACTATCTCAAACGACAGTTCAAATTAAAAAATAATCAAATGGCGAACGCCAGAATTCAAAGAAATTAAAAAGAAGATACATGGAAGAAATGTATCAATACACAGGAGCTGAATGAAAAAATATGGTACATACAACTAAGGGACTAAGTAAAAACTGTAGTAACAGTTGTAAAAAGACAGGGCTAGAAAAATTTTGAAACCGAACTAAATGAGGACTTCCAGAACAACACTAAAAGATAATGGAACATAGTAAAAAACATAAGGGGAAGAAATAAGAAAGAACTAAAATGATCAAAAAGTAAGGAAGGTGTTTATGTTAATAACAATAAATAAAAAACAAATTCTAAAAAATCGAAAAAAGGTATAATGAAGAGGAAATAAGAATGCACAAAATAGGCTATAAAAAAATAATCGAACACACACGAGAAATAATCAAAGAACAAGTAGAAATAAATAACATAGAAAATAGAGAAAGCCAGAAATGATAAAATAAAGCCAGAAATTATTAATTAATGGTTGGGAGAAAAAGAAAAAAGATTAATACACAAAATGTGCAATGAAGCATGGACGCAGGGAAAAATACCAAACGATTGGGAAACTAATGTACTTGCACCAATCCGTAAGAAGGATTACACATTGTGTGAGAATTATAGGGCGACCTGTCTGTTCTTAGTGTGGTACAAGCTCTACACGAAAATAGTAGAGTAAAGATTATGAAAAGAAATATGAGAAATGAACAAATAGCTTTTAGGGCGAATTACAGATAGCAAATAATACTTACATAGCAAGAAATCTAATTGAAAGAACAATCAATAGCGATGAACAACTATAACTGACGTTTATAGATCTAAAGGCAGCATTTGACATTATAGAAAAGAAAATAATATAAAAGTGCCTACTGAAACTCGAAGTGGACAGGAAAACTATAAATTTAACAAAAACTATAATATGTTTACAAAAATGTAAGGGTCAAAACACAAATAGATACGCGGAAATCAAAGTCTTTCGGAGAACAAAAAGGGGTAAAACAAAGCGACAGTCTGGGCCCTTTAATTTAATCGAATGATTAATAAGAAAATACAAAAAATAAAGCAGAACAACTACCACAGAATATAAAAATCTTGTCCTTACAATAGTCCAGTCAAATGGTAGTTTGAAGTGGAAAGTTCTGGTGTAATTGTTTTTAGTGGCTTACTTTATGTTTTTTTGGGTGCTTTACACGAATCTGAAGTTGTCCAACAAAATATGAGAAATCACCAAAAAACCACTAAAAATCACAGTTTTTTTTATTTTTGGCTTATAACTTCCAAAGTAAGCTTTTTACGCAAAAGGTGATTCTATATTAAAATAAATACGAGGAAATTATCTAAAATTCATGTTCTTATCATTTATTTTGTACGACATATGGCTTCCGCGCAAAGGCGCGTTGAAAAATCGCCGAAAATCAGTAATTTTTGGAAAATAGCAAAAAACACATGTTTTTATAGACTTTCCCTCCATAACACGAAAAGTAAGAATTTCACTGTAAACATTATCCTATACTTTGAAAAAGCAGATAAAATTCTCTACAATCTATGTATAAGTATTTTTTTTCGGACCTTGAATAGTTATGAGAAAAGCAATGTCGAATGCACAATGTAGTCAGCCGCCTCCTTATTGAAGGCATATAACGTAAATGCATCATTATACGTCTGCGCAGATATGTAAAACGTTAACGTTAGGTTATATAGGTACAACAAAATGATAAACAACGATTCATGGTTGATAAGTTTAAAACTGTGTAATGTAAAAGAATATAATAAAATAGGTAGGTAGGTATTTTCTAAAACACTTATTATTAAATGATTACTGACGTTGAAGTGAAACTCATCAGTCAAACCGAGCCCTCTTAGTCAAAGGTTCTATGATTTCTGAGGGGATGCCTTCCAGTTCTTCTACACCTAAAAAAAGAAATTAAAAATAATTAATGACTTAGTTCTAATTGTTTGAAAATTGAATAGTTATGCAAACTGTATTAGGATACATATCTTAAACACACAAATAAAAAGTGAGTGAAAAAATAAAGGTGAAATGGAATTATTTATGCATAGTTACCTTTAAGTACTTCAGGGAATTCCGGGTCATCCTCGTCTTCTTTGATTTCAGTAAGCGGCATGTTATTGCAACTGATTTCGCAGTCCATACACATATTGGAGCACTTGTGGCCTGCTTTTTTTGCATCCACAGTTTTTCTGGCAGGTCTTCTTGCATTTGCAAGAAATAAGTTTCAAAACGGCTTGAGGTGCTGGTGGCTATAGCGTGGTTACTGGCTCCAGACCATCTTTGGTTTTCTTCCAACCCCATCGTTCAGGGTCTTTTTGAAAATACACCCTCAAGGAATGTTGCTGAGCTATAGCCTCAGTAGGAGGTAGGGACGCCAAATGGGTTGATGGCTTGTATGCAGACCTAAGGTAGCGTGGCTTCCTTGTCAGACAATTTATACAATGAGGCGAGAAAACGATGGCCTGCATCAGCATCTGCCATAGGGTCTTTAAAAATCTCAATGGTCTTAGTTAACGCAGGGTTTTTCTTGAGAGTCTGAAGAAACCTCATCTTTCCTACTTTGAACGAGGCTGAAGTAGTATCACAGCCTCCCATGGCATGCAAAAACAATATGTTGTTAGCAATCGATTGATCAAGTTTGTAGTCAGGAGAAAAAATGAGTGGTGAAACTGTCCCTTTGCCTGGCTTTAGAAAGTATACATTTGAATGTACACCCCTACAGCGACCAATCATAATCACCAGCAAATCTACGTCTTCACCCACGATAACTTGTTGTGCAAGGTCTATTGCTGTGGTGACAATAAGTGTATCCGCATCCTCTTGTGCCTGCTTTGTGCGAATATCAGCTGCTGCAAAATTGTCCTTCAAAATTAAAATCAGACGCTCTTTGTTTTTCATATTGCCTAGGAATTTTTCTTGTGGCACTGTAGGCACCATTGTTTCGTCGAACATCAAATCTACTAAGGTTTGTTTGCGTGATCTTCTTGCTCGCTCAGTATATTTAGTACCTCTGCAACTTTCTTCTTCAGGGTAACCATCGAACACAACTACGGCACTGTCCTTGTACTTGGACTTAACAAATGAAACGTAATTTTTACAAATTGATGAAAATGATTGACCCCTGCTCCACGCGACTCTGTGCAGCAAATATCCTTCATCTATGACATACATACACCCTTGGAGATTTGCCTTTTCAGTTGGTGTAAATCCTTTGTATAAAGCAGACTTGGTTCCTTTTCGCATACCACAATCGTCGAAAAGAGCGAATGGATACGGGCACAATTCGTATTTTAGAAACTCTTCAAGTTCTGCATCAGATTGTTTAGCAATCGTGATTCTGTGAAAAATAGTCGTCCGATTGATGGGGATAGTTTCATCATGTATTTTGATTGCATTGTTCATCGTAGCAAGTGGAAAAACTCTGTCTTTCCTGTACAATTTAACATTTTGAAAATCACCACCCACAATTCTATCAATTGCGAGGAGACCAATCTCCTTGGCCATGTGACAGTGCTAAGAGACAAGATTTCTGGGACATCAGGAAAAGGATAGTGTTGCATAAACCACTCCATCAACTTTTTTGAATCACTGCTGTCCCTTTTAATCCTTGCTTCTCTCATCTCCACCTGTTGTTCTGAACTGGTGAATGCTACCCCACACATCTTCTCCATTTCTTCGTAAATATTTTGGAGGAAACTCATTCCTCTTGTCCACCTACAGATGATACTTTAGCTGACCCCACGACCATGAGTCAGCCCCTCAGCAATTTTCATTATCCTCATGAGGGGCTGTTTAATGGTCGTATTTGTCTATGTTCCGCTCCAGAATTTGCTGGTTCTTCGAACAGTGAACCCGCCACCCGTGAACTTTTCCTATGCAAATGCTTACTTTTAGTGTTATGAACGGAAAAGCTGTACAAAAATGTGTTTTTCGACTACCATTTCCTAAAGGAGGCTATTATTTGACACTTTCCATACGTCAAAAGCACGTTGTTATTGCATACTATGCAAAAAAATTTTTTTGCACAGTCGCCTCTAAAGTTGACGTTTTACAAATTCTAAACAGTTGCAAAAGTCGATGTTTACAAAACGTAACTAACACGTAAAGATGGTATCGAACGCATAATGAACTTTCATGATGTCCATCTTCAGTCGCGGCCAATCCGATGTCACGTACTGGCAAATGTTTTTTCTTTTATTCTTTACTTGTCACATTAAATAGGTACCTACGTACGAATGTTGTACGAAATAATAAAATAAGTATAAAAACTGTTTTCAGTTTATTGAAATGAATTACTACAATATGGAAAACGAAATTAATAATTCCGAAAAAGATGAAATGAATTATTACAATATGGAAAACGAAATTAATAAATTCTCGAATAAAAAATTTTTAAATTTGGGTATAATCTACTATTTGAATTGATACTGCGTCTGTGCAAAAAATAATGTATGCAACACGTGTGTAAATAAGTTTTATGGCATTCGTTCGGATTTTTTCGTGATTCGACTTCGTCTCATCACGAAACTCCCGAACTCATGCCATAAAACTTAATTTTACACACTTGATACATAAATAACTATTTTGCACACATCTGTCACTTTTTTACACGCTTCTGTCAAAAGTGTTCAATTTAAAACAACGAAAGCGTATTGTACCTAACATGAGTTTTAGTGAGATTTCAATTTGAAATGACGTTGACGTTTTTGTAATATTTTTTAGCACAAATATGTGGTAGTCGAAAAAATTATGTATAAAACTCGTACCTAAAGCTTCTTTTTTGCACTTATGAGATTTAAACTTTCTCACGCGTGTAAAAAAGTGGCACTTTAGCTACTCGTTGTATAAATAACTATTTTTGCTTATTTTCCAAAAATTACTGATTTTCGCCGATTTTTCAACGCGCCTTTGCACGGAAACCAAATGTCGTACAAAAAAAATGATAAGAACATGAATTTTAGATAATTTTTCTCGTCTTTATTTTAATATAGGATCACCTTTTGCGTAAAAAGCTTACTTTGCAAGTTATAAGCCAAAAATCAAAAAAACCTGTGATTTTTAGTGGTTTTTTGATGATATCTCATATTTGCCGAAAAAATTTTGTTGGACAACTTCAGATTCGTGTTCAGCACCCCAAAAAAATATAAAGTAAGCCATTAAAAACAATTACAGCAGAACTTTCTACTTCAAACCCTTTTTGAACACCATTTGACTGCACTACAAAGCTTAGAAATTTATTAGATATGGATGACATTGTACCCATAGCCAAATACAAAGGAAGCGGCTATCCACGAAATAAATGTAACTGAAACCAAAGTAATGATAATTAAATGAAAAAAAAAATGGTAAAATAATAAGAGGTGGACAACCAATACCTAGAAATGTTAATCACGAATGAAGTGGGATGTGCGTTAAAAAAGGATGGAAAATTCGATGGAAATTGCAAAATGAAGACACAAAGCAATTACCATATACCACTACAAAGAGAAGAGTGTACAGTACAATAGCCCTATCAACAATGCAGTGACAAAGAATCTTCTACAAAATATGACTCACTATGGAGATAAAGTTTCTTATAGGAAAATAGCAGGGAAAACAGAACACGACAGAGGAATATAGAAGTACTAGAAATGATGCAACACAGGTCGATTATGAGGAACCTGGAAAACAAACAATTAAAATGGTGCAGACATATAATGAGAATGGATTTGGAGAGATTAGTAAGGAAAGCGAGGGAGATTGGAAAACTGCAAACAGAAATAGGAGAAGGCCAAAGAAAATCTCGGTAGAAAAAATAAAAGAAGTAGGGATCGACGGAGGAACTATATTAAACGAAAAGAAAATCGTGGTACAAGACCGGAAGAAAAGGAAACATTGGATAAACGAGGAGGAGGCTAATCTAGTCATCCGACGCCCTTAGGGCATAAGGATTTTCTGAAAATTTGTAACACATCTTAACACATACATATTTTGAAAAACAAGAATTGTCAGTTTCTCCAATTTCATGTATTTTCGTTAATGTCAAATTGTTAAGTAAGTAATTTTGTATAGAAATCAATGAGCTTTATAAATATTTCATGTCACTCTTGATTTTTGAGTTATAACTAGTAGACTAGTACAGACTTACATTTTTTTATTGAAAATAATAGTTTATTTTTACATTATTCAAAAGTTTAGTTTCTTCCCTTGACATGATATATCACTCAACAAGCAAATCTTCAATTCTTTTCTCTGTTTTGGTACTAGAATTACATCATTCTAGCACGCATTTTGATGCTTTAATGAGCTTCATTATTAAACGATTTTTGGTGATATTGTTTTCAGAAATTGGTAATACCGTATCAAATAATACACAAAATACCTAGGCAATCAGTCAGTTGCTAGGCAACAAAAACGTCAAATGTCAACTGTCAAGCAAAAATCACTATTACCAACCTAACTAGTTAACCAAATTTCCCCAACTCGAAATTGTCAAGTATTTTTATAAAAAGAAATAATGTAAATGGAAGCCGAAACAGAGAAAATAGTATAAAATATTCGTTAAAGACGGCATTCGAGCACTAGTCCGTTCGGCCACTCGCCGCTACGCGGCTTGTGTCCAGATTTCGAAATCGTGCGCGAAAAGGTTGCCTTCTGGAACTTGTGTTTTAATATACCATTCAGTGGTGAAACAATAAGTATCGTTTTCATTTAAAAAAAAATGGCAAGTCAGTGTTCTAATTAAAAAATCAAGTGACTAAGTTCAATGAGTTCTGCACAAAAATATTTATAAGATAACGTATTCATTTTACCTTTCAATTTAGTGGTTATGAAACTGCAGAAAATTAAAATAACTTGCAGTTTTACATTTTTTTTTCAAAAGTCTACAAGGCATTCCAAAGCTAGAAACATTATTCAAATGTCCTTTTAATTCTCCACAACTTTGTTAACTTAACCTTTGACATAGCTCTTTTAAATAAAAAAGGTTACGAATATACCTTTGGAGAAAAAGAATACCCTGTATAGGATGGTCTCGGAAAAGTAAGAAATTTTATTGATTATGTATTTTGAAACAAGGAACAAAAAGAAATGATGTTTATTTTAATAAGTTTCTAATGGCTAAATATAAAAACAATTCCCAGTTTTTATTTTACAATGCTGCTCCTTCTATGGTCTTCAGTGAAATATATCAGAATTTATATAAATCTGCTCCGATTTTACAATTAAGTATTACAGCGACTAGCAATTATATACAATTTATAAGAATGAAAAATGTTGTAAACGTTTTAATACTACTGTTTAATATATTTCCTTTATTACATTAAATATTTTACTCTTGAGAATTCTTATAAATTTAGATTTTTTACTTAAAATTTATTTACAGACTACAGTGTTTGTAGAAAAAAGCATTTTTGTATTTATTAAATTTAAGTGTCATGTAGCTACTAAGCACTTATTTAGATACATTAAAGTAAAAGGTATCCGCACTAACTCTCCGCCAGGTAGCATAGTCGGCAACACAAGGCCTCCTAAGTCGCTTTTCATACCTCGGTTGTTTCGCATACTCTACGTACGGGATGATGTGGTAAGCACCACGCCTTAAACAACCGCCTACCTTCTCTACTTCAACAGTGTGTTTCGGTTGCCAATTATTTTCAGTGACTGGGTAGGTACCAGCCGAGCATCCGACTCGAGTTTGACCCCAAGACCGCCCGCGCTGTAGTCGAATGCCTCGGGCACTCCGACGATATACATCAAACTAACTTGAATAAATTATTTTCACTTAACAAATTAAGTATTCGATCAGGAAAATCAAATATCTGATTAGCACTCTTTCAGAATATGACAAACACTTTACATTCATCATACACTGGTGGATCACATTTTGCACAGCATAATTATAATCATGTATGATTCTTGCATGGCCCATTTTAAGTCTGGTTAACACTGTTTCATTCTTCCGAGAAAGGCTAACAGTAGGTATCTAACTATTTTATTATGGACTGAAATAGGTTTGTATACCACACAATAAGTATTACAATTAAAACAGAATATTAGGCCTAACCTTTGAAAAGAAGAGCCTCGGGGAACTGGTTACTTTCCTACTATAAGGAAATGTCCCCGACCATAAAGGCACAGCTGCACATGGTGATCTAAAAGACTGTAAGTGCAAACAACTTAAAGGCCTATTTAGAATTATTTATTTCGAAACCTCAAAAACTACATTTGGAAGCATTTGCTACCGCACAATATTATTATTATTAAGAATACGGGTGCATGCTTTACAGATAAGAGAATGCATCGCCGAAAGACAAAAGTGGCAAATGTTTTGAACTTATGTGAGACTATATTGTAAGATAATTATATGAATGTCATTGCTATTAATACATTTTGAATGTCTCTCGTATTTAAGGAAATTTTATAAGTAGAACAGTAAATATTTAGTTATTCATAGCTTGGACAATTATCCTAAACTATTCTCCCTAAGCTGCTAAGGTTTCCATATGATTTGTTATTGTAGTACTCTTCGTATATTATTAAATTCAGCGGCTTTCATTTGTTTTATTATATAACTTTTGAAGTACAGCAAAATAGGAAAATGCTGATTTAACAATCTGAAAAAAAGAAAAGACACCAGGTTAAGCTTTTTCACGAATTGTTCATTTTATTTTTTAAACTTACCATAATAAAAGAATTAAGAGAAAGAGTGATAAATTTGCCTGCTGTTAGTATGTACGGTCGTTTAGATCGTTCCATAATTATAAACAACGACTTTTTAATAACAGTATTAGAGTTGTACCAGTCAGATTCATAAGCACCGTCCCCTACCCTTGAACTCTACAAGTTATTTTGTTTGAATACATAAATATATAAATATTAAAAACTATTAGGAAGATTACCCTCCCAAGAAAATTTGATACAGAAAGTTTCAAAATGTAGAAAAATGATACCACCGCGGGGAATCGAACCACCGACATAAGGTTAAACGCACCAATGCTCTCACCATTGAGTTACGGAGGCAGGTCCCCGAGAAAGACGCTTTCTCGGGGACCTGCCTCCGTAGCGCGGTGGTATCATTTTTCTACAATTTGAAACTTTCTGTATCTTATTTTGTTTGTTTGTATTTTTGTAAATTTGAAAGAACAAAAATGAGACGATAGAAAAATTTCTTGTATATCTAGTGGAATTAAAAGTTGTGTTTTAGCTTGGTTCTGAAAATACTGACAAAATACGAAACAAATAATGATCAGATGATCACCTTTTAATTCCATGGGTCTTGAATGTAGTAATATTACTGTATTAATTTAGTATTCTAGTTTCCATATAAATTTGTATGTGAATTGCATAATTTACGCTCCATAAAAAAACAAACTATAATAGTATTTAATTTCTTGGTTAAGTACCTAATACAAACTAAGGATTACCTGAACAATGACATCGTTCCCAAAAGCACAGTATATTGCCAACTGTGTCATTACGCACCCAAAGAAAAGAAGCGAAATGCCAAACTGGACTGAAGCTAGGGGAACCTTAGCAAAACAAAAACTTAGAAGGCTGTTTTATTATATAAAATAATTGAAATTACCAAAACAAAAGTGAATGTGGTGATGCATATAACACAAAGGCTGGATGCGAATTGAATTAGAAACATGTAGGTAAACGTGGAATCGATTGCTTCCACCAAGCTGAAAATGAAAATATTTAATAGTTCACATAAAATAAGTACCTACTTATTATGAAAATGGAATTTCTTCCAGAGGTTGAAATTCCTTGTACAGCAAAATTCTAGTCAAGTAGTGTTAAGCGATTATACAGCGTCATTAACTCATTATAAATAATGATTGTAGTCGAAGTGGGCTGTAAATCTAAATGTAAAATTTCTTGTTTCTGCTCCACAAAAATAATCATTCAAATTATATTAGATATGCACTGTTCTACACACAAGTGTTAAATTGGTTGCATAACGAGTCAATATTTATGTGTATGTATGTATGTAATCGTTAACCTCTTATGCCTTTCGGTGTTGAGGCTGGTGCGTTAGCGTATGTGGTCTTACGCGTGAAATGCACAATCCGGCCCGCATGCGAGTCACGTGATTGGTGCGCCGTTTTTTACCTGCATACAGCACCATGTGTATAGTGTATGTGTGTGTACGTATAGAACCTTGTTACTCTACCTCGTAGGTCTGTATTCGGAGGAGAGCGTCGTTAATTAGGTGCCCAACGACGAATGGTCACCAGAGCTCGATACCGATCTCCGGGAAAACTTGCACCCAGCGAGATTCGAACCGGGGACTAGCGTAACGCTAGCCTGACGCTCTTACCACTGATGTAAAAAGTTAAAATCATTTTTAAGCGAAATAAAAATTTTCTTACCATAATTTTCACTTAAAGAATGATCGATACAAACCCGAAACATATCTACACTAGACTCTGATTAATGAATTCATTGTTAATTCATAGATAATAATGTATTCATATTCCTAAAAAAACACACAAAGACAATCCAAAACTTATCTAATAATGATTATTTATGTTTATTTGCAATAGACGTTGTCTTAAATCTTCAACAACTTCTTCATTGATCTGAGGTCTTCCTGACGACTTCCCATTGGAAACCTTCCCAGTATTATCAAATCTGTCCACAACTCTCCGAATATGAGCCATTAAAGATTCCTCTTCAATATCTATGCCTGGAAACGCAACGAGATATACATTCCTGCATGCTTGAACAGAATGTATTCATTGCCCGTCTTCATTTAAGACACCGTTTCGATAGTAAAATTTAATACTAAAGGTGTTCTGTTCTAAAGAGTATACCATTATGCAAATTTAAACCTAAAATATTGCTTTTTGTTTATTAAAATTTCTATGACTGCCTTTAATTACACTTACGTATTAACACTCCGGAATCAGCAGTAGTCTTAATAAAGACTGATTTTATTCACGTAGACTTTTAAGAAAGGGCGAAATCAACAGGCAAATTAACACAAAATGCAATTGTTCAAAAACACAGTAAATACAGTAAATAACATACGAGTCAATTGACAGTTCATTTGGAAAATGAATATCACTACAAAAATCCCTGCACTATAATTACTTCGACTACAATCATTTATAATGACGCTGTAGTAGTTGATGCCTGTTAAGATGTCTGATACGTGCATACCTCAATCTTGCCCAATACATAGACAAACAAATAAGGAAAACAACTAAAACAAAAAAAATAACATAGAACGTTAAAAACGTTAGAAATGATTAGGAAAAATGAAGTAAGCTATTGACGCACTTCTGTTAAAAATTTTTAAGTGTTTATATTAATAACTATTACTCTCCTAGACTTAGATTCGCTAAATGCGTCTATAATCTCATCATATTTTAAATCAAGCATGTTTGGTTTTTCTATTGAATTTATAGACGTATCTCAGTATCTGTCAATTTAACAATAGAATTTCACAAGCTTAAGCTTATTGAACGAACACTCACCGAAATACTTAGGAATATTCGTGCGGCTTTTTGTATGTTGGGTAGATATTTTTAATAGATGAGCTAGATAACCTGCAAAATTTCTTTAATAAAATTTTTTAACAATATATCGCTCTTAAATTGGAAGATTTCTACTCTGAAGTCCATTATTCGTAAGCATTTAAATTCGTGGAATATTTAACACGTTCACTGCCACTATAAGGGTGATAGGGTGGTTGCCAGTAGGCCAAGGAGATAAAAACCATATCAGATGCTCCTAATGGTGTTATTAGTTGTCAAAATAAACAAATAAACAATATTCATCAAAATTTTAAGTTTTTTTACTGAGGTCACCGGTGATGCTCATGGTACCCCAGCAATCATATAATTTGTTCTGTGCCATGAGCATCACCGGTGACCTCGGCTACAAATTCTATATAATGTATTATGTTTAATGATTTTCGGTGAAACACTTGAAACAAATATACACATTGCACTTATTACATTTCGTGGAAACTTTTGTTGTTGTCTTTTGTGCTACTGCTCTCCCTTTGTCTTTTTGAATTCTCGTGTAACATTCTGTACAACGGCTTCTTTTCTTCCTGTTATCTCCTGTTTTATCTTCAACCTGTCTCAGTGTGTGTTTTTCGTGCTTTAAAATCTCGCTTTTTTTATTAACTCCCATCATTTGCAAAATCAATTCTTCTCTAAACTTTTTTATACAACTTGTCTTATTTCTTAATGTGTTGAATATTATCCATGAGTTGACAACAGCGGTATTCAATAACAATTCGAAAACTGCTTTATGATACCATCTAATTGTTTTTCTGAGGGGCGAAAAATAACTAGCCATTTGATCTGAGAGATCTACACCTTCTTTTCCTATATTATAATCCAAGATATATAATATATAATATAAAACAGCTTCTCAGGCCTGAAGGCCTATAGCTTGGATACGGGTTTTCCATAATTTTCGGTTTGTTGCCATGTTTTCCCATCCTGGGAGGTGGAATTTGTTGATGTCTTCTTTTATGTTGTCCCACCATGTCTGCTTTGGCCTTCCTCTTCTGTTTCTCCCTGGCATTTCTCTGTTTATTGTAGTTTTTATTATGTCGTTTTCAGGTAAACGTGATATATGGCCTAACCATCTGAGTCTATTTTGGGTTATAACTGCAATTATTCCTATGTCTTTAAATAGTTCACTTATCTCTTCATTAGTTCTTTTTCTCCAGTTTCCGTTTGTTTTTTCCACCATAAATTCTTCTTTCAAAAATTTCTAGGTTTTTTTGCTTTCTTCTGTAACTGTCCACGTTTCACTTGCATAAGTCACTATGGGTCTTATTATTGTTTTATATATGTGAATTTTTGATTTTCTAGTTATGTTTTTATCACTTAGCACTTTATTTAATGATCCCGCACATTTTGTCCCTGTCGTAATTCTTCTTTTGATTTCACTGTTACACTCTCCTTTACTTGTTATTTCTGTTCCAAGGTAAACTACACTGTGAACCAAGTTATATATATGACCATTGTCGTTATCACTTTTTATTTTTAAGTTAAGGTTTCCACTTTGGTTTTTATTTCCCAGGATCATGTAGGAGGATTTTTGTTGATTTATTACGAGACCTGCTTTCTCTTATTGTATTTTCGAGGGTTATGTTGAATAACGTTGATGATAATGGGTCACCTTGTTTGACTCCTGTATTGCTTCTAAAGCCTGTGGAAAGTAAAGTTGTCCTTGATATGTTACTCTATTTGTTGTTTCTTGTAGTGTCATTTTAGTTAAGTATATAAGTTTTGTTGGTATTTCTAGATTTTGCATTGCTTCGAAGATATTTTTCCTGTTTATTTTGTCAAACACTTGTTTGAAGTACAGAAATATTGCTTGGATTGGGATGTTTTTCTTTTCACAGTTTTCTTGTATCTGTCGTATCATAAATATGTGATTTATTGTTGACTTTTCACTTCTGAACCAAGATAGCCATTGGCTTTATCACTTCTTCTGCTTTGCGATTCTTTTTACCTGTACCTTGAAAATCTATACCATGCTTAGTGCTAAGGAAATGCATATCTCTCTTATCCTTCCATTTGGCCACTACAAATCCATTCTTATTTTCTCGTCCTACAATCTCTCCCTTCTGGATCTTTTCATGCAGCACTTTTGGTAGTCCCTTTCTATTCTTCCGAACTGTTCCCAATAAATGCATGTTTTTTTCTAAAAGTTGGATAGCAAGAGGTATTGACGTATATTAGTTATCAGTGACAATTGTTCTACCTTTGTTCAAGTAGCAATTTGTAAGATCAAAGACTACTTTTTCAGCCAAGCTATTTTTTCCATCCAGTAATGATTGCCCAGTATATAAAGACATCTTATAAGTGTAGCCTACAGTATCGCATAATTTGAAAACTTTCAAGCCATATCTATGCCTTTTACTGGAAATATATTGTAACAAAGACAAATATTAAAATATTAACCAAACCTTGAATTGCATTCAAGTTGTTAAATTAACTTATACACGAGTGTTGATGTGACGTCATTTAGTTACTAGGGTCGTTAACTGAATAGAAGCACACGTGCGGCGTATCGAGTTACAGTGTTTAAGAATGCTAGGAAAATCACGTAGTAATGAAACCCGATACTCGGTACGTGCTTTAATGCAGTTTTAACAATACCCACACGTAAGATAAGGTACTAATTATTGTAAGAGGGGGTTCCATTTACTGTATAAAAGCGTAACTGGAATGCATCAGAGCATGGTCTTTATCCTGCCATCATCCAAGCAGCACCGACAGTAAATCGACACCCGTCAAGATGTGACTACATGTAAGATTGTTTTCATGTTAACTTAAATTACTATTCTGGACTTGTAAAATGTTTGTGTTAAATTATTTAAACTCATTCAATGGACTTAGTCGTTTAAATGTCATTCTATGGACTTAGAAAATATTTGTGTTAAATTATTTAAACTCGTTCTATGGACTTAGAAAATATTTGTGTAATTTATTTAAATTCATTTCATGTACTTAGTCGTTTTAAATGTGATCAGAACTTAGAGTAACTTAGATTTGTTCACTTTGAAGCTGGACTTGTAAGCATTTACATCAATGTACTTTGAACTGGGACTTGGAAATATTTAGATTGTTTTGTAAACTAAAAGCACCAATGTTAAATACATAATTGTTAGTTGAATTAGACTTTCATTCAATACTTCTCGCACAGCTAAGCAAACCCCCCGTAACGAATGTGAGTCAAGTCTCTACCATCAGCATTGTATTAACTTAGTTTATCTGACTTATTATAATATACAGCCCCAACTCACTACGTTACAATATTGGCGAAGTAGAAGTCTTCCCCTAAAAGGAACCATTGATTCATCAACAACTAACGTTTCACCAGGAATAAAATTTTTAGAGAACTTTTGTTCAACTTTGGTGAATATATTTCGAATTTTGTAAAGGCGATCATTTGTATCTGCAGATTCGTTATCCGCAAAATGTACAAATCTCAGCAATAGCTGAAACCTATTGCGACTCATTACTTTTGGTAAGAGCTGATTTTGATATAAAATATTTTGTTTTCAGTAATCGCTGATTTCTAAACACTTTACCAAAAAAAATTCTCATTTCGTTCGCGTTCGTTGGTTTCCATTTCTTAATTCTAGATTGGCGTGTGTATACTTTTTTACTTTTCTGCTGTTCAGCGTTGCGATTGGTTTGTTGTACCATTAGATCTAATATTTCTGAATTAAAAAGTTGAGAGTACACGTGGAACGGCGTTAGAGTAGCTTTATTGTCCGGGTAAACACTAACATGGTCGTTGCACCAAGAATTTCGCGAAAATATTATGTCGAATCTACTGCATGCGCAGTTCAGAATATAACCAGCGGAAATCGCAAAATATTGAAATCTTTCGAAGTTCTGCGGAAATCGCAGAATCTTGAAGTAGTAAATTGCCGCTTAAACTGCGTTCAAATTTAACCAATCAGAACAAAAATCGCTTTCTGCAAATCGCGAATCGCTAGTGCACGAACTTAGCTTTAGCGATAGACCCCTATAGTGCCACGTCATTGAACACGAAACTATTTTGAATATCTGAAAATATATATGATTTTCTGGTTATTTGAAATAACGAAGTTAGTGTCCGCTTGCGGTATAACCAGAAGTTGTATAATTATGAAAATATTTTCAGTCGATTTAAAATATCAGAAAATCCTATTGTGAAAATGTTCATGTGGCTGTTATAAATACTTTTCATGGAACGTCTAATCGACGGCCGTCGTGACAGACTTTGTATTAAGTTATTGTTCATATTTATTTTGTTCTAAAGGGCATCCAGTATAACTTTGGGTATTATACAAAAGGTTTTATAACAAAACTTATGGCAGGGTTAGGTAGATCAAATGTGCTACTTAGACGTAAAATTTTAACAATTTTCCACCGGCTCTACTATTAAAGATGTTTTTAATCTACTGTGATTCTACGGCTAAGGAGAAAGTACAAAAGAAATAGTATTTATTTGGATGAAGAAGCATAATGAAACGAATAACTGATGCAAAAATACATAAATGACAACGGCTAAATAGATTGTGGCGTTTTTTTCGTCGCCATGCCTGTTAGGGACGTCCGCGAGAGGGGTCAAAGCCACATGTTTAAACGACTTTGCACTCTGAACTTCGTTGTACTAAGAATACATTTTGGTGGTAAAAAGGTAAATGGTGCAAAAGAAAGGCAAAGATAATCAAACGTTGATAGAAGAATATGAAGAGACGCAAATGATCGCAATAATACAATCAAGTTGGGATATGTATTTAAGATACTACGAAGAAGATGTTAACGCTATTAGTAATATGTAGCCCGGGACATATAACAGAAGGGAAGACTTTAGGATCGATGGAGGGAAGAGGTAATGAGAAAATTAGGATGAAGGGAAAAACCGGGGAATATGAAAGAATTTAAAAAAAGTCAACTCCAACCATAGTTCTTTTATCTAACCTAAGGTAATTTCAATCTACTTATTTTTGTTTAATTTAAAGAAGGTCCAATTTTAGTAAGGCCTTTTAAAGTACCAGATAGCCGCTTAGGGTAAAATTCCTGTCTGAGGAAACTTTCCTTATTTAGTTTCGGCGAATTCTAAGTGAGAAGTATTTCTGTCTGCCCTCCTTTTTTAACATAGTTGTATAGCAACCAATGCCAAGTTCAGACTTCACTAACTTTTAAATATGAAAAATTAAGTACTAAGTGTTTAAAACAAAATAAGTAGTGAATGATGTCAAGGCGGGGCCGGGCCACCTTTCTTTGTTTTACTCTTAATAATAAATAAGAATCAAAAATTAAAAGTATACCCTTAGAAATATAGTATGGCAAACATCTAATTATTCAGATAAACTTACAGTTCTATAGAGTTATGGTGCTCCACGCAGTTTTCAATTTTCAGAAGTATCTCGGCAACACATCGTTCACAGATTTGGAAATAATCGTTCTCTACTTTGCAGCTTCCTAAAGGTTCATCGGCTACGCGTTTGAGCTTTTCCCTCAATATCTCAAGTTGTGCCGAAGCTATTGCCATAAAGCTACAAGCTAAAATATCCAACGACGAATTATTCAAAGCACTAAGGTTCATTATATACATCTGAAGAATCCAGAAAAAGATGTATATAATTATCGACTGTTTCTTCAAGTCGAAAGGGAAATGTACTGGAAGTTCTCTCTTAAATTCATCACCGTAAAATGGTATCAAACCAGCTAAAAATAATGTAGAACAAGCAAGAATTTGGAAAACGATTTGAATTTTATTGAAAATTCCAATTTTTTCTTTAATATAAACATCCAAGTCACTTGGATACGTTTTCATCACTGGTAGATTTAAATATTTAAGAATGTCGTAGAAGTGATGTCTGCTGTTATAAAATACAACTACTTTTGGCAAATAAAATAATACTGCCACATTTAGAAAAACGGAATACGATACGCTTTCTATGCCTTCGTAATCGTAGAATATTTGAATAAAAGATAGAACGTTAAATACTGCAGAAAGAAGAAACGAGGTAAATCCAAGAACTTTGTACGACATTTTCGCGTTGGTTTTTGACCATATTCCTGTGAATTTCAACATTATACGCGTATACTTGAACACCTTGAATGGGTCGGTCAGCATCTGGAAGAAATTAAAGTTTCAATACTCTTAAATAATATACATAAATAAACCAAAAAAATGAAAAAAGGTGTTTGAGCTCTGAGTAAAAATAACTAAAATCCATTATTTTAAAAACATCGAAAAGCGCCTTTTTTTCTTAAGTATAAGCGAATTTGAAGAAAAACGAAATGTGTAAGTTTTTCAAAATAATAATTGTAGAAGGTATCTAGAGAACCATCTTAAAATCTAAACTTAAGTATGGCCTTTTTTCGGAAATCACGAAAGAAAAATGCAAGTAGGGCATAACAACGTATTCAAAAAGAACCTCTAGAAACTTGCGCTTCCCAATGTTAACTAATTTGCACAGCTTCCTTGAATCGCACCATAACTGCGTGTTTCCATGCATTACAGAGAAGTGAAAAGAAGAAGAGGGGTTGAAAGTTTGCGTTTGGCGAAATTTTACGTTAGCTACTAGTTATTGTCGAAAAAAAGGATTTAAGGGAGTGTCGTTAATAAAATTGTAGTCTGCAAGTATTTTGAATGTGCAACTATTGAATGTCGAAAATCGAGAGGATAATTACGTTATAATAAACAAGTTGTTGAAATCTTCTTCTTTTCAGTCTTAATTCTTCCATTGTTGAACAAACGCCTCTCCCAAACATCTCCAGTAATCTCTGTTTTCGGCCATTCTTCACTATGCCAGTCCCGTTTGCCGTCTTGCCATCGTAATTATTTCCTACCTACTCTGTTTTGCTGCCCAAGGTTCGCCTTTGTGTATGTTCACAAAATTTCCAGTTTAGTGATGTTATATGTTTGGTAACGTCGGTCACTTTAATCTTTTGTCTAATCAACGCATTTATTTTTCGAACTAATAATCTGATGTTAAGCATTTGACGTTCCATCGCTCTTTATGCTTTTGCAATGTTAACTACATTTGTTCTGGTTAATGTTAAAGTTTGTGCTCCATAGTTAATAGGGGAAGAACGGACTAGTCAACTACGCGGCTTCGCAAGTGTAGTGATATGTTTTAATATTTTAGGATATGTGATGTTTTCTAAAAGCATACCAGTCCAGTCGGTTACTGATTGTTGGTATTTGTCCTAAGCTAAGGCTTTTAATTTCCTCATCTACATTTGGCTAAGTAGTTTTTAAATTATTCACTTACACTCTGATCTTGTATGACTCAATTTTTAAATCTTTAAGCCTGTCATGATTTTGTTTAAATTGTCTGATATCAGAACCATGCCATCTGCGAAACGCATTGATGTTTACTGCTAGCTTTTCCCAATTCATATTCTTAAAAATGTCTTCTAAAGCTGTTATAAGCAGCTTCGTGAAGTACTTGATTTTTTATGTATATTGTGCAAGAGATTTATGTATCTAGAGTCAATTGGGCAGTTTTTGGAGACCTCTTTGGATAGCTCAGTACGCTACGGTATCGAACACTTCTCGTACTCGACAAACATTAGATACAGGGGTAGATTATATTCGTTTGACTTTTCTATTAAAGTTGACATAGATGGTCTTTGGTGAGTCACCATCATCATCCAACCTCTATCGTCCACTGCTGGACATAGGCCTCCCCCAAGTATTTCCATTGGTTACGGCTTTGTACAGTTTGCATCCAGTTTCCGGCTACTCGTTTAATATCGTCACTCCAACATGTGATGGTGGTTTTCCTCTGTTTCGTTTGTCCGTGCGAAGTCTCCACTCTAACATTCCCTTCGTTCACCTGTCATCACTGAATCTTGCCACATGTTCAGCCCAGTTCCATTTTGGCCTGGATATCTTTTTGATTATGTCGCATACTCCTGTTCTCTGTCAAATACCTTCATTTCTCAGTCAGCCTATCAGTTTGATCCAAAGCATCGGCCCCTCCGTTTTTCTTTGGGGTTACTTTTTTTGTCAGTAGTGTGAAAGTCTCCGCTCCATACGTCAAGACAGGTACCATACACTGGCCGAAAACTTTCCTTTTAAGGCTCATTGGAATGTTGCTTTTTAAATATGTCCCTAAGCTCTTGGCAATAAGTGGCGTTGGAATTTTTGTTGTATTTGTATTTTTGGATATATCTTTTTTAAGAATGGGTTTACCCTCCAATATTTGATTTGAAATATCTGCAGATGGTAAGAAAGCTGGCTTTAGCCTGTCGATGGAAATGTTCTTCTTTTTTTCATTGATGTATATAAGGAAATATTTAGTCGTCCTATCTAAAACCTCATATGGACCCGAATATGGCATCTCTAACTTGGGATGTAGGATATCATCACTTAAAAAGACGTGTGTGCAATTCCGTAGCTCTTTAAACACGAAAATATTTTCCTTGTGATGATGTTTATCGGGGATTGGTTTGAGAATCTGCATAGAGGTGCATAATTTTTGGGAAAAATTAGTGGGGTTAATACAGGTTTGACTACTACTAACAAAGAAATCACCTCGTGTTTTAGTGTTTTTCCGTAAACTATCTCAACCACTGATACATCTAGGTCCGTGCGGACAGCTGTCCTCAATCCAAGTAGAACTATTGGCAGCGCCGTTGCCCAGTTTTAGTTTTCGTGATAACGTAAGGCTGCCTTTAAATGTCTATGTCATCTTTCTAAAATCCCATTAGACTGAGGATAAAACGATGTCGTTTTATTGTGCTGGATTCCGCACAAACTTATTTAACTCCCTGAATATAGCAGAGGTAAATTGACTACCCTGGCAATTGGCCATGCCTCAAGCCAGCGTGTATATCTGTCGATACAGGTAAGGCAGTATTTGAATCCCTCGACGTATGTCAACGGGACAATTATGTCACGTGCTAATTCCGCACTAAAACAACCTACAGGGCAACGTCAAAGTCGTTGGCTCGTGGCTAACAAGCAGTCGAAGAAGGGGGGTTCGAAACGCTTCAGATGGGGGGTCGTAATCTGGGTTCGAAGGGGGTTAGAGTTGGTGTACCCTACTGCTGGATGTTACTTACCCTTTCTTACTGAAAGAAAACACTGCTACTGGTAGTCAGCCTCACCTCACAAGGCTATACACAATTATTAAAGTAAACACAAAACACAAATAAAAGGCAAGAGTGAATTAACAATGAAATTTAATGAATGTAAAGATTATTTAAAATATGACACAGAGTGAATTCATAAGTTCTATCTTAGTTTACGTGAGATGAGATTGAGGGATGCCACATTTACTCGAGCTACTGTAAAGATGGTTAACAGCTAGACTCCATTAATCGCAATAAAATGGGTGATAACGATAAAACTTAGACTGAAAATCTGATTACAAATAATTTTCAAACATGCAACATAAAATTGGTAAACGCCGGGACAGTTCGCACTGTTCCTGAATCGTTACCACTAAAGCAAATGTAATACGCACGGATTTAAGATTTAAACTCGTCGCCCGAACAGATTAAAAAGGGGCGCTTGATGTACTTAAATTACAGGCAATAGTTGACTGGTGCCTGTCTACAAGTAATCGTGGTATATGGTGTTAAATAGGGTTCAAGCTGGTAAACGTAAAGGGCAGCCTGAAATATTGATACCTGGGCAAGGGCTTTGGTTGTCAGAGCCCTTGGAAGCGATGGGAGGCTTCTTGTCCCAGGGAGAGTAGCAACGGTCGGCAAAGAAAGGGATGGTGTCCTTTCCCGAAAGAGGTGTGAAGACAAACGGGATGCTCTTTGGCTGGTAGGTTACCTAATCGGATTCGGAACCATGTGAAAACGGTACTTTATCAAACACTAAACTTCAACGAAACTTTCACACAGAACTATATTTTCCGAAACGGTAAGGTACTCTCTATGAGGATCCGATAAATATGTCGTAAAATACTTTTCCAAAACTAGAACGAGAACGAGAGACTTTTTCGGGATTTTTCCTACCAAGGCCCAGAACAAATATTCGCTATCGACCGACTGTTTTGAAAGATCTCTATACTCCGATTTGTTTCTTTTCTTTTCTGTAAGGAAACAGCATGATAGAAGAAAATGAACAAGCGCCTTGCGGTACGCGGGACGGAAATATGGAAACGTTGATTGGCACCACCCTGACGTTGTCTCGTGATCCGGTGGTTCCCTAGACTTTTTAACAAAGCAATTTACTGAACAAAATATTAGATGATCATATTCGGTCATCATATTTGGGATTTCTCCGAATTATTTCGCAACAAGAAGAATATGCCGATCTGGCATTAATCGCGCGGATTCTGCAAGCTTCAGGCGGGCTTAAACTTCGAACAACAGGGTGGTATTACACTTAATTCACGCAGAGCTCAAAAGCCGTGACAATGTATATGTGAAGAACGCTCGGGTGGAGCGTCAAATGATTGGATAGGGCTCCGATTATGTCTTATGGTTTTAGCTCTCTGGAAACTGAGGCACTACTTTCTGGTGCAGCGAGTGCAATCTTTCTTCATAAACGGCCACACGAAACGTTGCTGAATTAACCTGATTGTGCCCCTAACACCTGGGTGGGAGAGGCCAAGCAAATTTTCGAAAACTTGTTTTCGAAACTTTTTCGTAACGAGGGGTCTAGGGTAACCCTGTGAAACATCACAATATAAAACTAAAGAACTTTTATTCGAAATTTTGAAGGTTTGAATTTTTAACGAAGAATTTATACGGCTTTTATTAATGAGTTCCAAAAACTGCAACTGATCCTCTGCGATTTGATCCAAGTCGACGGCCAATCAAGTGTATTAATGCGCGATAACGTATCAGCCACGATATTGTTTTTCCCAGAAACGTGCTGGATATTTGTTGTACATTGAGAAATAAAATCCAAGTATCTGGACTGACGGGCGGAAGACTATCAAATTGCTTACTAAATGCGTATGTTAATGACTTGTGATCAGTGAACAAGACGAAAGACCTTCCCTCCAACATCTATCTAAAGTGATTAATTCCCAAGTACGCTGCTAAAAGTTCACGATCATAAGTACTGTAACGTTTCTCGGCATTCGTTAGCTTCCTTGAAAAATACCCCAATGGTTTCCAATCGTAATGTTGCATTTGCTATAAAACAGCCCCGACGCCGAAATCAGAAGCATCTGCCGTTAAAGATAACGGGTTGTTTGGAGATGGGTGAATTAAAATTGTTACATTTGCCAAGCTGTCTTTAACTTCGTTAAATGCCATCTTGAGTCGATCTGATCAGATGATAAGTCGTTTAGCATTTTTCTTAGGATGTTTGAGTAAATCTAAAAGTAACATTAGAGATGTAAAGTTCTCCAACTGTAGTTAGGATTTTATACTCGGCTATGGCGGCGACTTTTTCAGGCAATGGTGAGATTCCCATAGCCGAGACTTTATGCCCCAAAAAGGATAAACTTTCCTTTCCAAAATTACATTTTCCTGTATTGATGACGAGGCCAAAGTTTTTGAAACGTTCAAAAAGAAGTTTCAAGTATTTCTCATGTTCTTCCTTACTACTTGATGCGATTAAGATATCATCAATATATACGACAAAAAAATCCAACCCCGTGGTAACCTTGATTATGAACCTCTGGAATGACTGGGCAGCGTTATACAACCCGAACGTCATCACAGGAAATTCAAAGAGACCAAAGGGTGTGATTACCGCAGTCTTTCGGGTATCATCACTATTGACGGGTATCTGGTGATATGCTCAAACTAGATCAATCGTCGAGAATATAGATTTGTCTTTAAGAATATAGGTAAAATCGTGTAAGTTAGAGATCGGATATTTATCAAGCACGGTCGGGCGCCACTGCCCATTTTTTTCGGGACTAGATGCAAGGGACTAGCCCAGGTACTCATGGATGGTCTACATATACCCTGCTCCATTGTATACTCGAATTCTCTTTTATCCGTTGCCAGTTTATCTGGAGGTAATCTTCCAGGCTTTGAGCAAACAGGTGGACCTTTTGTGGCGATGTGATGATATCCAAAAGACTGCGGTAATCACACCCTTTGGCCTCTTTGAATTTCCTACATGTCGGCCCGAAGAGGCTTACCTCAGAGCAAAGAAGTCTTGTTGAAATCATACAGAACCAAATTACGATGTACGTTTATTAAGACCAGACACATTCCCGATGCGGCCCAGCATAAGCTTATTCTTCTCTACAATTTGTAAGTCTGATTGTCTCTGTTAATTTTAATTTAGTGGCCAAGGTATTTGTATTCGCGGACTTCTAGGTTTTCGTCGTCGATTGATATCTTCCGCGTAACTACATACTAGGTTTGTCATATTCTTGGTTTTTTGTTTGTTTATGAGTAGTCCTACCTTAGTAGTTACATTTGTTAGTTTGGTTAGCATTTCTTCTGCTTCTTTTATGCTGTCTGTTGCAAATACCACGTCATGCGCAAAATTGAGGTTATTCAGTCTTATACCATATATGTGTTACTGTAAAAGCTCGAATAGTGGTAAATGTTAGGTTTTACGTGTAAATTTTAAGATTTACCAATATGAGTTAGTAAATGTTAGGATTGAAAGAAAAGAAACAGAATTTTCGGGGTTTTACCACTTGAGTTTGGTACAAGCCAGGATTTACCAATGGCGATTGGTAAAAGTGGTTTTTGTGAATAAAACATGGTGCAAATGGAAAGTATTTATTAAAAATAATTATAGAATGAGATCAAATCAATAATGAATACGAAATAAAGTAAGTACCAAATTATAAAAAATAAGTAAAATCTGCTTACTATTCTTCTTATGTAATAGTATAAAATCAGCGTCTATAAAACGAAATAATTTTCATATCAGACTAGTCAGCTAGTCATTAATTACTTTCTTCTTCTTCTTCAGAGCTCTACAATCCTGTGTGGATCTTGGCTTCCTCCAGCATCTTGCCCCAACGTGCCCTATTTTCTGCCATCCTCTTCCAGTTGTTTACGTTCAGTTGTTTGAGGTCTCTTTCTACTGCATCCATCCATCTGTTCCTTGGTCTGCCAACTTTCCTTTTTCCTTCTGGGTTTGCCAATGATGAGCTGTTTTGGTGTTCTTTTTTTCCCCATTCTGGGCACATGTCCCAGCCATCTTAATCTCTTACATTTTATATGCTTAATTATATCTGATTCATCATATAGGGCTTAATTTCGAAGTTATACCTCTTCCTCCATTGCCCTCCTTCTTGGATTGGACCATAAATTTTCGGCAGAATTTTCCTTTCTAACGTTTCTAATCTCTTTTCTTCTTTTTTGTTTAAACACCATGCTTCTGATCCGTATGTGATTACTGGTCTAATTAACGTCTTATACAGTTGTACTTTTGTCCTTCTTCTGATTGCATTTGACTTTAGTTGTTTAGCCAGTCCGTAATAGCATCTGTTTCCGAGTATTATTCTTTCATTTATTTCTTCCGCTAGATCGTTACTTGCATTTAGGTTTGTGCCGAGGTCTGACTGCTTCGAAGTTGTATTCGTCTATTGTTATATTTTGCCTGTTTCTGTATCTTCCTGCTGTCATGAATTTGGTCTTATTTTCGTTAACTTCCAGGCCCCTGTTCTTCGCTGCCCTTTCCAGGTTTACAAAATGTTCTTTGACTGCTTCTACAGATCTTCCCACTAGGGCGATGTCATCTGCATATGCTAGGGTTTGAGTTGTCTTATATAGTATATTTCCCTCCGTTGTGATGAGCGCTTCCCTTATTATTTTTTTTTCTAGCACTAGATTAAACAGGAGAGTTGAAATTGTATCTCCTTGTTTAAAGCCTTTATTTATTTAATTACTTTACTTATCAAAATTAATTTTTTTATTGTAACATGGCGAACTATTGTGGCACTTAGAACTACACTGTACTCCAGATAACTTGCAGGCACATTTCTTCGTCGAGCATTTTTTAAGGCAGTTGCATTTTTTAAACCCTTGACCTCCAGTCAAAGACAGTTTTCCGACAACATCTCGAACACTTACTTCTTTATTAACAACTTCTTCGATCTTGATAAAGTTGTTTGCGCAAGTTGTAAATTGATTCTTTGTGTAAAGCTGCTTCAGTACTCCAACCTTGGTACCTAACTGATAAAAATCGTTGTCTTTCACATCTGTTACAACTACAATAATGCTTTTCGGGTCAGTTTTATCTCTGTCAACTTCAGGTACTTTCAGGCTTACATTTTGACCAATTTCCATATTTTGGGTATTTATTAGCTGACTTGGCTTTCATTTTTTCAGCTTGTTTTTTTAAACCCAACTTCGCTTTATCTCTAAATGTCATTACAGAATCTAACTTTTTCGGTATTGGCTCTACAGTAGAAACTACAATAAGCTTATCTTGGGATTGGCTCGTGTTTTCTGTGTCGAAATTATCACTTTCTTTATTAATTGTTTCTTCAGTCGTCATACCGCTGTTGGCAACAGCGATTTCTTCGTTAATTGCTGCTTTTTCAGAAGTCTCCTTTTCGGCAATTATATTTTCGTTGTCTTTTTGTATCTCATTGTCAGCAATATTATCTTCTTTATCAATTTGAGTTACATTTTCGGCAACATTCTTCTCTTTATCCTTTTGTATCCCAAATTCGCTTCCCTTGTTCATCTTATCTAGCTCTACATATTCATTCTGCAAATTCAATATTTTCTCTAAATCTTCTTCAGACTTTATATTTTCAATCATATCTCGAGGACTTGCTGAAGTTGCAGTACCCATTTTCATTCGACAACCAAACATTGCTTCATAGGGGGAGCATTTGATTCCCTCGTGATATGCTCTATTTTTCATTGCCTGAACGAATCTTAAACCCTCAGGCCATTTCGTTAACTGGTTGGTTTCCATCCACGTGGCCAGCATGTTTTCCACGTCTTGATTAGCACGCTCAACTGACCCTTGAGACTGGCTATGCCTCGGCTTTCCATGTACGATTTTTACATCTGACCACATGGAGCATAAACTTTCAATAACTTGGTTAGAAAATTCTATTATCCTATTATCGGAATGGAGAATGTTCGGTGCTCCAAAAGTGGTGAAAATATCCAAGAGATGGTATGTGACTTCATGTGCGCGTTTAGATTGAAGAGCGCTGAGGATCACAAATTTGGTAAGATGGTCTTGGTAAACTAAAATGAATTTATAGTTTCCATCTGGAGTCGTTTGTAGATCTATAAGATCAACCTGGCAACGCGAGTTCATTTCACTGTGAAGTATAGGCTTGACAACAATGCCCTTTTTCAAAGTCTTCTGTTTTTTTCTGACACGGCTCGCATAACTTCAGATATGTCATAATTGCTTCGACTATAATGTTTTTGTACTTACGATTACATTCTTTAAGCACTCTCGTCCTTCCACCATGATCAACAGCAAGATGCGTCTCTTCAAGGATGTTAAATAACTGTTCATAGCAAATATAATACCGGATTTCTCCATTCTCCTCCTTGATAGCCGCAATAAGCTTTTCCTCCACGCCTATACTTAAAATATCGTAACGCTTTATGCGTCTGTAATCAATTGCTTGCTTTTTTCATGTTCTTAGCAGTTTTCACTTCCTGTAAACACTTTGCGTATTTCTCTCTATCAAGATAAAAGTTATTGTCCTTCTTGCTTGCCACCAACTTGTCCATTAATTTAGAAAATCTAAACGTGGATACGCGATCAAGCTTGGCGACTGAATAACAAAACAAGTGACTTCTGGAGAGAGCTTTGTACGAACACGTAGCGTGCAGTTCTCAACATGAAAGTTTTTTAACATTTACCATGTGTCTGAGGCAAAACCTAAGATTTACCAGTGAATGCTGGTAAAAGTACGAAATAAACAACTATTTTATAATATTTCGAGGTTTTACCGGTACTACTTGGCCAATCTTAGGTTTTACTGGGAAATTTTAGGATTTACCATTGTTCGGGCTTTTACAGTAACATATGTATTTCAATAACTTAGGAGACAATGTGTCCCCTTGCCTGACTCCTTCTCCTATTGGAAACTGTTCCGTTTCTCTATGAAATTTTGACATATGCTCTTGAGTTTTTGTATATATGGTATATCAGACTCATGGCTGTTGTATTATTGTACCCTCTATCTGTATATCCATTATTTCTTTTTGGTCTCCTATTTTCATTACTTTTGTCTTTTCTTTGTTCATACTCATTCCATACTCCTTTAAGGTCGAGTTCCAGATCTCCAAATTTCGTTGTAGGTCTTTTCCGTTTTCTGCCATTATTATCATATCATCGGCGAATGCTCCTTCTGATATTGTAACTCTTTTCAAGTTTCTATATCCGACCATGATTTTTTTGCTTTTCATTGAGCAGTTATTGATTATATCATCCATGAATATTATAAACAGAATCGGGCTTAATCCACCTCCTTGTCTCAGTCCTTCTCTCGTTTGGAATGTCTCTGATTTCATGTTTTTACTTATAACATAGTTGAAGTTCTTCCTGTACATACTTTTAATTGCTCTTACTAATTTCTCATTTACTCCTCTTCTTTGTAGGCTTTCCCATACTCTGTTCCTTGGCACTCTATCGAATGCCTTCTCCAAGTCAATGAACGCAAATGCAGCTGTTTTATTCTGTGCCAAGTTCTTAGTAATTAGTTGTTTGACAGTGAATATGTGATCTCATGGCTGCCAGTATAACTTATGTTTGGATAGTGGCGAAAGCCTTTTGAAAATCCACGAACACCAATGCTAATGGTCTATTAAACTCTATCGTTTTTTCTATTAGGATCTTTAAGACAAGCAACAGCAAGTGATCCTTTGTCCCATACCCACGTCTAAATTCTGACTATTCTTTCGGTTGATAGAACTCAAGTTTTCTCTCTATTTATTTTTTATACAAGTGTGACAGTAAGGATATAGATCTGTAATTTTTAATTTTCGGTTATGTCCCCTTTCTTGTGAATTAATACCATGCTATTCCAGGTTTTTGGTATCACACTCTGTTGTAGGTTGTAGGCATTAATTGAAGGTTTTTTAAATTTTTTCATGTAGTATATTTTCTCCTGATTTTATTACACTGTTGTTACCTGGCGCCTTATTATGCTTCATGGTAAACTTTATTTCGGCAATGGTAATTTCTGATATTTCTTCTGATCCCTTATAGTGGAGTGCCGTTAGGTTTATACCTAGGAACCCATTTCCTATGAATAAATTTTTGGTAGACCTATTGCAATGTGTTTTCAACACTACATACTAAAATGTTTATATTTAGATTTTTTACGTTTTGAATTTTTTTTTATTTTTGCAATTTTTGAATGAAAAATTATGAATTTTTTTATCTTGGTATTTTTTTCCACTGCAAAGTTGAGATTTTATTTCTAAAATGAAATCTTATACTATCAGACTTATAGAGTACGAAACGTATTCAAAGTCTCAAGTATAAAGGGATTGGTAAGGGCAGTGGAGGGGACAGCGCCAGCTGTTTGATGACGCAAGTAAAGTGGCAGTTAGTTTGAACAAGCACGTCGATTGCTTTCTTATTAAAGAAAAAATAAAAATAATTGAGATTTTATGATTATTTTGAACATATATACAGGGTGTTCCATAGCTTATGGGCAATAGAGTAACTGGAGATAATAGACATAAAAATAGGTATTTTGAACCAAATTTGCCTAAGTAAAATGTTACAGGTTAAAGAGATACAGGATGTTGAAAGTGAAAGTTAAATTTCGAAAAATGATGATAATTTTAGTATTGTTTACAAATGGATTAAAGGAGTTATTTTTACAACGTATCATTTAAAAAAAGTTATCAGCATGCTGATTCAACAGACGCTCGAATTCAGAGAGACAATATCGATGTACAAAAACTCGAAGAATTTTTTTTGCAACATAATCCCTTCCCTGATATCAATGCTATAATGTCTCTTGCGAATGGAATAACTGGCGACGAAACAATAAATTGCTATGATGCTTATAAAAAAGGTCTGCAGACAATGAAAAGACTTGAAGGAAAGAATTTTAAGCAATTAAAATTAACGCAAAAAAATAAAGTTGTTCCTTTATTGGCAATAAACAATAAAATTAAAATTAATGATTAAGTAGTTCCAATAGATCCACTACTACTTTTCCAGCGGATTTGTGTATGTAAAAAATCGGAAGAAGAATTGAAAACATACCTAACTTTCGAATTAGCTTCTTATCCTGTAGCTCTCTTTGATGCTGGTGAAATGCGAAAGACGAATAAAGCAACGTTTTACGAACTCTTTTCCGAACTGTCAATAAATGTTAAAGATATTGATAAATTCACGTATGTAGTTGATGGAGGCATGTTATTGCATCGATGCAAATGGCAATTACAAGAAGAGTTTGGGGCTATATTGTGATCATTACGTGATGTATTTGAGAAATAATTATGAAAGAAACGTTTATGTCGTATTTGATGGTTATAATAAAGACTGCACAAAATCTATTGAAAGACATCGCCGATCGCAAAAAAATTCATCGATTGATTTTATATTCGAAGAAGATATGCCTTTTAAAATTGGACAAGAGGAATTTCTTAGTAACAGTAAAAATAAAAGCAGACTTATCAATATGTTAAGAAAAAAACTTTCTGCTAATATTTTTTCGTGTCAAGCAGAAGCTTAATAGTTCAAACGGCTATTAATATGGAATCAAAAAATGTTGTTGTAGTTTCGGAGGATATAGATGTTTTGGTTTTAACAACAGCCCTAACAGTAAATGATCTATTTTGGAAAACCCGCAAAGGGTAAAGTTGTACAAAAAGTTTTTTCTTCCAAAAGCTTAGAATAGTTATTTACATTACAAGTTGCAACAATACCGTACTATTTATTTTCGCTTTCGTTCGCGCTACCAGGCTACGAAAGTAACATACCAGGCTACGAAAGTAACACTTTCGCAAGGGGGAGCATGAAAAGTATATTACCTATGTGTAAAAAGCATATTTTGTTTTTACATGGTTTCACAGGATGTAACACTATATCAGCTTTTTACAATAAAGGTAAAAATAAGTTTGCTGCAATGTTTGAAAAAAGGAAGACCTTCAGGATGCTGCTGAAGTAGTTACAAATATCAATGAAGATTTTAATAATATTTGTGAAGCTGGAGTAAAATGCGTTCTTGCACTATATGGCGCGCCCAAAAAAACAACAGATTTAAATACATTAAGATACAATTCTTTCATGAATGCTACAACTTGGCATCATTAGTGTCTACATCTGATGCAGTCTTTGAACATTTGAAGAGAGTATACTTACAAACACAATTATGGTTGGGAAATGATATTTCACCATTACAATGGGGATGGAAATATGATCGCGAGATGTTGAGGAGAACAACAATGAATCAGCCACCAGCCCCTGAAAATCTACTCAAAATGATTTTCTGTACATGTAAGACAGAATGCGGAGATGCTTTTGTGGGTGCAGAAAGCATGGATTAACTTGTACTGCAGCTTGTTCAGAATGCAATGGTGATAGTTGTCTCAGCCCTTCTCCTATTATACAAATAGATGATATTGAAAATGACGATATTGAAAATAAATAGTGTATTTTGTTGAAGTTGAATAAATTTTTGATCAATTTTACCCAATTCCAAGCTTCTTAACCGCCATTTTGTGTCCTACATTTTTAATTTGTAATTTTTTTACGTTATACTTGTAATCACAAATCTCAAAAAATATTATTACACAATTTCCTTTCCTATAAAATGAAAATTATTCAATCTATGGTAGATTGAGTAATTTTTTAAGATATTTTTGGATTTTTTCAATAAACTTACAATTAAAAAAAAACGTCAAATTCTAATCTATAAACATTTTAGTATTAGGTCTTAGAAACACAATGGAAAAAGTCTCATTTAAATTCATTCATAGGAACCGGGTTCCAAGATTTTTCAATTTTCATGTCTAACGGCACTGCACTATTATTTCTTATTCTACTTTTTTCCGGCCCTTTTTTCTTATTCCGATTGCTTTTATAAAGCTCATTCAATGTTTAATCCTTATCATTTCCAGAGTTTTCAAAAAATGTTATTGAAGTTCTCTTAAACAAATGCCCACTACCAATAACTCTTGAAATTTGGTAAAAATTCAGGAATAAAGCTCTCTTCTTGGGAACTTTTTCTATTATATACTTATATTCCCACTGGTTGTTTTGTGCATTTTTCACAGAAATATTCCACGAAAAATTGTTGGTGGTCGCAAGAAGACTGTCCCAGCAACTGTAAAAGTATGGTATACTTTGGTATTCGTATCAAGAAAAGTAATAATCAATATCGAACCAACGTTCTGAAGATCATCAACACACATCTTTACTAATTCATCATTACGACAATTCCCAAAAATTCCAATATCAAGGTTAACCTTCATACCAAGGAACTTATAGTTTGGAGCCCCTATTTTGGACTTCTTAGGTCGATAGTCCTCCTTCTTCCTTTTCAGAAACGCTTTAAATTTAGCAAATTTACTAATATCATTGTTATTTTTACGAGGATAGATTTAAGCATTGAATAATGGGATCATAATGTCGAGCATTTAAATACCGGTGATTCGTTTAAAAATCAATCTAGGAGAACATTATCTAAGGTTTTCATACAATTCCTTTTGTTTCATACCACTGTTAGAATTTATTCCATTAATGGTAGTGTATCCTGTTGTATATAATTTTTTTTTTGATCTTGCAAATGCTCATCATTTAAACTTTCGGCTCGATCAAAAAAAAATTCACTTTACTCACTCCTATAAATAATTGCTGATTATTGAAGCACGCCATGCATTGCACGTCACTTATTTGGTTGCTACCCAAAGCAGGCTTTGCATATGAAAATGTTATTAAATTACCAATGCTAAGTATCCACAATTGTAAAACGCATTACTTTATTAATTTAGTCACAATTATTACTGGGGATAATTGACTTACAAATTTAATAACGTTTTCAAAGAAAACGGATGAGTTGCCAAAATTGTTTGTTAAGTTAGTGAACGATCAGAGTTTACAAAAAAAATCTGTTTACTAATGCATTATTTGCCATGTGAATTAGAAATTTGATTCGATGTTATTCATTTTGTTGTTAAATCATTCCTTCTTTGTGGGTTTATGCAGCGACTTGACATGCAGCATACAGCAAATCAAAATTGTTGTTTTCTGCTTAAAGTACGTCAGATAGCAACATCAATAACAAGTAAAAAATAAGATCCGTTAAACAGTTAAAAATGGAAGTTTCTTTGCATGTGGATTGTGGATGATCAATTTTTGACCACTTACGTAACATCCATGAGCAAAACAATTATATCAAAACACACCATTTTCCGGTACAGATTCACATCTCGAAATTAATCCCCGTCGTTGAAAACAATCTTTTTTAGCCACCTCTGTTCGAAAGTGACATTTTCCATACCTTGTCAAATGAATTTTTGACATCGAAAGTAGACGTTTGTCACCCGGCAGTTAGCACCGGGAGGCAAAGTACTTTGCCTCCCGTTGCCATTAGAAATGGGTGGCAAATTGAGTAAATATTTTAAATTAAATTTTAAGGATTCACTCCTTTGGGGAAATATATTTTTAACGAAATAATGTAAATTCCATATTTAGAAAAATATCACCTCCGCAGGGATTCGAACCACTGACCTTCGGCTATACGCGCCACTGCTCTACCATTGAGCTAAATATGGAATTTACATTATTTTGAGTAAACATGTTGTACGATTAATATTAATGGTACAGTCACCATGGAAACATATACTCAAGCTATCTACGAGTTTTTTTTAATGAAACCGAGTTTTGTAGTAAAATGTCATATTTTTAGTTGTCAACATTAATAATGTCAGGTTCGTTTAGTGAAGGTGGCCAAAAAATCATATGTATTACTCTGGAGGAAAGTGTTATCGCCTCCCTTAGATTATATTTCATAAAAACCATCTGCGGGAGGCAATCTTACACTTTCCTCCCTAGTAATACAAATAGCTATTGTTATTTAAAAAAAAGGTTTTGAAAATCTCTCGAATAGAAACCAGTTTTATTAAATCGTTCTATTTTTATCTCAGAAACATGTGATAGCGTTCTGTATAGACATTTTAGAGGCACCAAATTTCTTTCTGAATTTGAGTAATCGCAAAAAAATCATAATAATTATGTAGAAATTTTGCAGAACATTTTTAATTGGAAATATATGCTAATATGTGCTTCTTTTAGAAATCGTTATTAAACGACTACTGCAGTGCATCGCGACTTTCTAAAATTGTTGTTTAAGTTATTTTAAATTCATCATTTCATTGAAAATAACAAACTTGCTTCCAATTTTCTTAATGCAAACCCTTAAAAATTTGTATAGAACTAAAAGCGAAAGAACAACCTAAAAGCATTTAAGTTTCATGAATTTTAAAGATTAAAAGGCAGTCAAAGAAAACAGATAAGGAACATTAAAGATCAAAATGGTGAATTAAAAACATCAAATAAAGAAATACTAAAGACATGGAAAGAACACTTCAGAGAAAAATTTAAAGAACAAGAAAGAACACAAACTGAGCATGGTAATGAAGAAGAAGAAGAAGATGCACAAGATGAGGAAGAGGAAGACGAAATAAGAATAGAAGAAGTAGAAGAATCCCTAAAGACAATGAGAAATGGAAAAGCAGCAGGAGTGGACAACATCGCACCGGAACTATTAAAAAAGGGAGGAGACAAACTGAAAACATGGATATGGGAAATATATAAGGAGGCATGGCACACGGAGACAATACCGAGTGAATGGGAAAACAATATCATTGTCCCAATACATAAGAAGGGAGAAACCACAAAATGTGAAAACTACCGAGCAATATGTCTTTCGTCAGTAGCTCTTAAAATATACACAAAAATACTAGAAAAACGTTTAAGAGAAGAAGCAGAAGAAAAATTAGAAGAGGAATAGGCAGCATTCAGACCAGGCAGGCAAACACAAGACCACATTTACACAATCAAAGCAATAATGGATAAAACATTAGAAATGAGTAAGGATCTATATCTAGCTTTGGTGGATCTATCAGCAGCCTTTGATATGGTGCCGAAAGAAGAAATATGGAAAGCACTAGGAGCGTTAAATATAAATCAAAAACTACAAAGAACTATTAAAAGTGTATATAATAAGGTAAAAGGCTGTGTCAGACTAAACGGAGAAATATCCGAAAACTTTAATATGGAAAAAGGTATGACACAAGGGGACAGCCTGAGTCCACTACTATTTGTCATATTCATGGACCAACTAATCAAGAAATGTAAATCAAAAACAAGACCCTCCACTATAGGTCATTACAGGCTAACACCGCTAAAGAACTTTGACCTGGTCTACGCGGATGACATAGTGCTGATAGCAAGTACAAAAACTGAATTACAAAGAAAAGTTAACATCTGGAAAGCCTGCTTAGAAGAATGGAGAATGCAAATAAATGTGGGAAAAACCAAGATTATGCATATAGGTAACAAAAAGGGAAGAAGATGAAAACATAAATTTACAAATAAATGGGGAAAGATTGGAAACAGTAAACAAGTATGAGCATTTGGGTACCATCATTACCAAAAATGGTACAATAGATAAACAAATACAAAACAGAATACAGAAAGCAAGCAAAACATATACTATCAAATCAACAATACACTAATAGGTAAAAAGGAAATAAGAATCTATAAAACTATATATACACACTGACCCTTACATATGGAACAAAAACATGGCCGATGAGAGATAAACATAAGTCAAAAATCACAGCGGCCGAAATGAAATATCTAAGAAAGATCACAGGGAAGACTAGAAGGGATCGAATAAGAAACAAAAATATAAGAGATGATTTAGAACAAATACCTTTAGTGAGCGAAATAGAAAACAAACAGCTGAGCTGGTATGGACATCTAATTAGAATGCCAGAAGAAAGAATCCCCAGAAAAATCATGGACATAGGAATAATCGGAAAACGAAAGAGAGGCAGGCCAAGGATGAAATGGGAAGAAAATCTAAAAGAAATAGTACACAGTAGAGGAAGAAACATACAAGAACACAAGAAGTAAGGAACATGGCAAGGAACAGAAACAACTTTAGAAGATGGATAGAGGATCGCAAATACACCACAACGCTATAATGGCAACAAGGGGAAACGATAAAGAAGAAGAAGAAGAAGAATTTTCTTAAAAGTTAGGATCAGCTTTTCATAAAACTAATAACTTTTTCAACTTTTTTTATAAAAATATGCATTATTTTTCTCTTCAACTTATTTTCTTTTGATTTAGTAACGAATGTATTTGTTAAGCTATAATATTATTTTGCCCAAACAATTACAGAAGACTACGAAACGCAAAATGTTGCTTTATTATTCATACATCAAAATAGTTAAAAGGTCACATTCATTTCAACAACGAGCTTTTTTACTGTTGTCTAATAGGAATTTAGATAAAACTTTGCTCCTCCTTAATGGTTTGTATAGTGCGAATTTGAAAATAATATTTGGTATGTACCTATTTCGTTTACGTCAATCTTTATTAGTTCTAATGGTCTTTCAATTGTAAAAAGTAAAATTGTTTTTAATAAAATAGTAAATAGTCAAGTAATTTTAGCTCATTTTAAATCACTTGGAAAATAGCAGGCTACAACAACGTTGATTTTTGAAGTTAACGGACTTTGTCCATTGATACTAACATAACAATAGAATCATTAAACAAAAAACATGTTCACATGTTAATTTCTAATCTTTCTTCTTAAAAAATCTTTGAGAATAAGATAGAACTGATAGAAAAAGTGTAAACTAAAAGTGTACCAAAATTCGCTGTAAAAGAGCCCTTAACACTAGGTAAAGTGTATACCTACCATGTAAATCCCTATGATGCAACGATAACAAAATCCACTGTGTGAAATTCCATAGCGACAGAAGGGTAACCAAGAGAATTTCTTATTTCAACCACATTTGAACTCAAATCATGAACAAAGATTAAATTTTGAAACGTAAGTGCATACTTTGCCAAAACTAATATATTTACAATAAAATAAATGAAGCACTTACCTTCCAGATTTAAAATATTCTCAATTTTCTTACTTTACAATATTTATGCCAAGGGCTTTCCTGATGTTTCATAAAAGTAAAGCGTTCAATTTCTCATGTATTCAAGGGAGTTTAGTAAACCACAATTTTCCAAAGCTAAACGTAATTTGAACCCAAAAATTAAAACGGATGGTTTAAATATACAACGGTAATTAGTATGGATGAAGTCGCATTAATATTAAATTTGTCCTGAAACGCCCATTTCTATCGGATGTATTTAATTCCGGATAAAATATAAGAAATAATTATACAGTACGTTATAAAATGAGTTTAATTCTCCTTTTCAAATACGCCTGCTTTCTAATTATCATTTTGCATTTTATAATTGATGATATTAGTGAAATAAAAACACCGAGAGAACAGCTCAACAGTTTAAGCAGATAACACCTGATGCTTCCCAGTTTATTTTACATCAGAAAATTGATATTCATTAAGAATTTAATTACTGTAATTGTAAAGTCTTTGATGCTAGTATGCTATTGTTACAATAAAAATACCAGAAGGTCTGAATTTTATCGTGAATAATGCAATGCTCAGGTGGATAAAGATAATGAACCACTGGTGGTGGTTGACGTGTAACATCGTCTGCAGTTGTTGTAAATAGAATAATCCATTTTACTGATTTTAAATATAAAAAAAGTTAAATATAAATGGTTAATTAACTCAATGGTAAGTAGCATATGTATGCTTAGGGTACATCAGAAGAATAGTTCTGTATAAATGACAAAAAACAAAATTCATAATAAATTAGGAGGTTCGGAGAACTCTGACAGGTCAATTAAATTTTTTTCATATTTCCCTACATATTTCATTGATATATTTTTTGCGTTAACAACGTTAATTTTTTAATTTTAATTTTAAAATTTTAAAACCCCCATTTTCCTCAGATAATGAAAAAAGTACAAAGGATGAGAAAAAAGGGGAGGCCTTTGCTCTGTGTAGGGATGTGTGGGCTAACAATAATAATAATAATAATAATAGTCTTCGATAAATAGACTTTAACACATTTATCAAAAAATATTTTTTTAATAAACTGAAACATTTAACCTAATGGGAAAAATAAGAATATTGATAATGATAATGGATACAGTGACAAATTCACAACTCACAAGAAATTCTGTAAGTTATATAAGGAAAAATATCCCAATAGATCAAAATTGACAGTGAGTATAATTTTTGCAACATAATAATTTAATTTTATGTTGCTAGTTAAATAATACAGGGTGGTCCATAACTAATGGGACACAGACCAACAATAGATTCGGAAGGTCAAAATATTACGGTGTCAAAGTCAAAATTTTGATTTGAATTTTCTCCTGTAATTTCAAAAAATTTTGAAATACGAGTACATATTGATATGAAAATTAGGGAACTTCAGCTTGTCAAAGATAGGAAAAGTGTGAGATCCCCACTTATCTGCGCGAGCCTGAGATGAGCCTTCGGAGCGAGATATTCGTTGTAAATGCATTAAGTCACAGTGCGCATCGTGGGCGTGTCGAATTCGGACTTTCAGCTAAGTTTGACAAACTGTACATTTTTTGAGACGGGAAAGTAAAAGTCCGTGATATTACCTTACAGAATTTTCTTACGTTATTTTTCAATGTGCGTCGTAAAGTACCATTTACGTAATTAAATGTTTGAATTTTTGCTTGTATGTCCATATGTCCATGTAGCACCGAGGTATTTAAAAGAGTTTACCTGTTCTATTGTTTTATTATTTAATACTATCTTTGATCGTATGGGGTCGTTACTTAGGAAGGCCATTACTTTGGTTTTCGAAATGGATATTTATAGTTTATATTCATATAATATTTTTTGCAGTTTATAGGTTGCTTTTTGTAAGGAATTTTCAGGGTCCGCTATCAGCAGTTGATCGTCAGCGAGTAGAAAGGTGGCTACATACGAGGGCTGTTCTGTAAATTGTTAGTTAGAAGAAAACTACGGAATTTGCAAAAGAAAATAATTTTATTGTTTTTCAAAGTATTCCCCCTTAGACATAATACATTTCTTCATTCTTTGAAACCACTTCTCGAAACACGCTGAAAACTCTTTTTTTGGAAGGTCGTCAAGAATTCGCTGAAATTCAGCAACAGCCGCATTGGCGTCAGGAAATCTCTTACCACGCATGAGTTTTTTAATCAGCGGAAGCAAAAAGAAATCGGTAGGGGCAAGATCTGGACTGTATGGTGGATGAGTGACCAGTTAGACTCCGGATTCGTGTAAAAAATTTAAAGTTTTTGCGGCCGTATGCGGAGTTGCGTTATCGTGGTGTAACAAAATTCCACGCAAACCAGATCTTGGGCGATCACTACACAATTTCTCGAAGACTTGAGGAAGGCAAACTTCTGTATACCAATCAGCAGTTACAGTTTTACGATCTTCAAGAGGAATTACTGCAACTGGACCACTGTATCTGAAGAAAACGGCAATCATTTTTTTGTTTGCACTTTTACCGCGAATAACTTTTGTTGGCATTTCCTCCTTTTCAAACACCCAAACAGTTGATTGTTGTTTTGTCTCGGGATGACAATTATATATCCAGGATTCATCCCCCGTAACGATACTAAATACCTGCTTTGAAGATCCTCCATCGAACTTTTCTAACATAAACCTGCACCAGTCTACCCGTGCTTGTTTTTGTTCGTCGGTTATCAAATGTGGAATCCACCGACTTGCCAGCTTTCTTACACCCAGATGTTTATGTAAAATGATATCTACTGCAGATGATCCAATGCCTAGTTCGTCTTGAATCTCTCTATGAGTGATATTCCGTTTTTCCTTAATCAGCTTTTCGGCTGCAATAATGTTTTCAGCACAAACAGCTACTGCAGGTCGTTCAGGTCTTGGTTCATCTTCTAACGTACTCCTTCCATGTTTAAATTCACGGAACCAGTAACTAATTGTAGATAATGATGGGCTATTGTCGCCAAAAGCTGCCATTAAATTTTGGTGACTTTGGTCGTATGTTAAGCCTCGTTTATAATCGTAGAAAATCATAACCCGAAAAGCATTCCGCTGCACTTCCATAATGCTTAGTAATGATCAAACGAATTATAACAATCAAAAATTAGGATCTCTATATGCTTTAACTTCAACCTTGCAAAATTGCAACTGGAAACTGTCAAAAGAATAAGCTTTCGATTGATGCAAATGTTTTTGTTTTTCTTCGCATCCATGGCCTGCTACTAACAATATACAGAACAGCCCTCGTATTGTTCCTTGTTTAAGTTATGTGCGTACTTGGTGATTTTATTTTTGCATTTTCTTATTGCATCATCTAGGTATGGGTTAAAAAGTACCGGCGAAAGGCTACGGCCTTGCCACAGTAGAATATTTGTCACTGTCAAATTTTGTATATTATCTCTAAAATGTGTGAGCATAGCTTAACCACAGATTCCTGGCGCAATAAATAAGATGACTTAACCCAACTTACCTATATCCAAATTCGTTCTGCGTCAAAGTTCTTAAAAAAAATAATTTTTCTTATAAGAACAAAACGCTTGGATCGATTTTGATGATATTTGGCATGACCCTCGATACGGACATAAGACATCCTTTGAGATGACAATGGTTATTATCAGCGTCCCGCTAGTAACATGGGTCTCATAGCCCATGTCAGACAGTAACTCTTGCTATACCAAAAGGGTAAAAGACAAAATAACCGAGGTAGCTCTCGGGAACACGCCGCCGACTGTCAGTGGGAAGGTCGGGGTTCTTGACAAGCTGGAAAAAATGAATGGGCGCCAATCAGTTACGAGCGTGTCCTTTAGACCAATAGGAGCGACAAATGATAACCTACTTCCTGAAAATTCTTTAAAGCACATAAACCCAATAAGGGGACTCTCAGATCGTTCAAATATTTAATAACGAAATTAACAAGTAAATAATAGATATGAAATAAACATAAACAAATATATAATAATAATTATAAGGTAAACAATGGTATGTAATATAATGTAAAGTAAACAAGTGAATATATAATATAATGAAAAGTAAACAAGCGAGTATATAATATGTAGGTACACACAATATAACCGAGACTGATTAACGTAACCGATGCATGTAATGGACGGAGCAAATAAATCTTGAAAGTGATAAAAAGCATTCAGTGAATCAACAAAATTATTAAGTGACTGGGTAAAGAAACAAACTTTTGAACTCAAATAAAAAATTACTAACAAAATAAGCGTTCACAAATGAATCATCGAAGGGACCCCAGTGTCGCAAGATTATCGATCTCAAAACGTTGGTAATCGTTTAGATTCAGGCCTGTATCTCACGCTAACCCCAAATCGCGTACCATAAAGTTAAACAAAAAAAGGATTAATTGATTGCGGCACCAAAGTTCTACGTATCGCCTACCTATACCTTATTTGTAAAACTCAATTTAGAAATGTTACAAAGGTGACAAACAACCTGTAACACTCTTTAATGGAAAAACAGATAATTAAAATAATTTTTTTCAGAAAGAGACATTCCATTGTAAACTTTTTTCCTCTTTCTAATTTGTGATATCTGTTACGGTTTGAACACACAAATTTAATATCTGAGTGACAGCGCTGGACATTTCTTAAAATAAATGTACCTAATCTTGGAATTCTAAGAAACAAAGTTTATTCGTAATAAGTAGATTTATTTGTAGATTTACAACCAATGTTCAAAGTGACCACCATTTTCCTGGACGCAAAAATTTGAATTGTAGTCTCTGTAACATTTTTGCTTTATTTCCAGTTGACCATGAAACGTTTTGCATCATAGTCCAAAGTCCTTCCTCGGTGTTTATAGGACTGAAATACACTTTGCTCTTTAATGCTCACCTCAAAAAACACTTTCAGGAAAATGGTGGCCACTTTGAACATTTGTTGTAAATCTATTAATAAACCTACTTACCTATTACTAATAAAGTTATCAAATTTCCGATTCCTAATTTGTTTCTTAGAATACCAAGTTACTAGATTACCTTTGTTTTTGAAATATTCAGCGCAATCACACAGATTTTAAATTTTTGTGTTTAAACCGTAATAGATATCACAAATTAGAAAGAGGTAAAAAGGTTTACTATTGAATGTCTCTTTCTGAAAAACAATTATTTTAATTATCGGTGTTGTAAATATTAATGAAATGTGTAGTGACATCTGACGGTACACCGCATATTGACATGAACATGGATAATCTAGTATGTAGCTATCTTAATAATAATAATTGCAGTTGTTGTTCATATAACAAAAATTGACACGTTATTTTTTTAATGTAAAATAAATATATTTAAAAAGGTTCTTGTGCTGTATAATCCTACTAATAAATTCCACTACAAAACCTTGCCATTAGAAAGTTACTGTCAGATATGTGTTGTGATACACATGTTTGATACACTAGTGGTCCACTGATAATAACCATTACAGTGTTTTTCTTATGGTTTTCCTCTTTTGTCAATTGTATTTCACTATTTCTCAAAACTATTTCCTATCTCTATTAAACAGAGTGCTGTGTTTGTCAAACAATTTCCTCTTTTGGCAGAAGCGTTTCCTTATTTGTCAAATCAATTTCGCATTATTATTAAATTTAAAAAAAAAAGAAGAAAATCATTTGTAATAACGTGAAATAGTTTTCATAAATAGTGAATTTCATTAGACATATTACTGTCAAAGTGGCGTAAATATGAAATAGTTTTGAGAAATAGTGAAATACAATTGACAAAAGAGGAAAACCAAATAGTAATTTGTAATCCAAGTGTTGAAAGCTTGCGTTTGCCACACGAATGTGAAGTTTGCAGCACGAACGATAGTGAGTGCTGCAGTCACATGAGAGTGGCAAATACAAGCTTTTAACACATGTATTACACACTATTTTTTCTACAACCACATTTCCATAAAAAAATTTAAATATTTCTGCAAAATCAAATCTGACATTCATCAAATGTCAGATTTGACATTTTGATTTCGGTGCGGCAAAATTATACTTTGCCGCACCGAAAATCATGCATGTGCGTGCGGAAAGTAAATTTTCCGCACGCTAATTTCACTTGTTCGGCAAACACTCATTTTCAATACTCGTATCTATGGAGACGAAGTCTGAAAATCCCACTTTCCATGGTGGTTGTAGAAAAAGAAAATTACTGTATCATCTCAAAATACGTCTTATCCCCGTATGGAGTGTCATGCCAAATATCTTCCAAATCGATCCAAGCGTTTTGTTCTTATAAGAAAAAATATTTTTTTTCACGGAACTTTGAAGCGGAATACTGGCTTAACTAAACGAACATGGATATGGGTAAGTTGGCTTAAATCATTTTATTTTGCGCCCAAAAATCTGCGGTTAAGCTATGCCCGCACATTTTAGAGACACCCTGTATATTCGAGTTTTCGTACATATTTATAATTATATGATTACGTAGGTATAGGATTTATATGCACTTAAAAATGCTGGAATGTGCATGCACTTATGCACTATAAAAACGTGAAATATGCACTTAAAAATCATGAAATTGTGTTTATTAGAAATTTTTAATAAATATCTGCACTTTTGATGTCGAACCGTGTTGCGATGTTGGGTAACTTGAAAGCGTTTTGTTGCATTTACTTTATCGTCGCACACTGTACAATACAACACCTTATCTGAACCTTTCTGAACTGTCTTATTTGAAAGATTAGTAAACAAAAGTACGGGTAAATTTTTCTATGAACAGTAAGTTGTCAAAGGATCTTTGGAATTTCCTAATACCTATTTATCATAATACTGCAGGATATAAGTATTTAAATTTTAGTTGAAACTTTTTCTTTCTTAGAAAATATGTATTAACAAGTACACAGATGGTTAAAGCAGTAAAATATTTTAAAGCCCAGTATTTAACAATAGGCTTAGATTATGGGTTTCTCCTAGACTCAACTAAACCGTCCTTGGTTGGTTGTCTAAAATACTAAAATTACTTAAAAAATATTAGAAATTTCATAGTTAAAGCATGTAAAACCCCCAAAAAGTGGTAAAATATGCACTATCGTTCAAAAATGCTAAAATATGTATGCATTTATAAAAAAAACATCTAAATATGCATTTATATGCACTTTCAAATTGACATATGTGATTCATACGTGGCTCAAACATGTAGAAATATAACTCTGCATATGTTTGTTATAAACAGAAAAAACATGCAAATGCCTAGAAATCCTATACCTAGATGATTAGATGTATTGGAATACCTCTTTTATACAATATTTCCGATAGTTTGTGTCTAGATATTTTTTTTTCAAACGCTTTTATGAGGTCTATGCAGTCCGTAGTCTACACAGACGATGTTGCCCTTTTAGAAAGAACAGTAAAGAAACTAGAAGAGACAATAAGAAGCTTGGAAAAAACGGCAAAAAGTGTTGGATTAAGAATAAATGTGGATAAATCAAAATACATGGTCATGAGGAGGGGAGGAACAACAACAACTCACACAAAAGTAAATTTCCATTTGACGAATGGGGAAGTACTAGAAGTAGAAGAAGTACAAAGCTTTATATATTTGGGTACGTTAATAACGGCAGAGTGCGATGAAGAAAAAAAAAAGAAATAGAGGCTAGAATAATCAAGAGGGACAAGGCAGCGGGGGCTCTAAGTATAGTGTTGAAATCGCAAAAGGTGTCGCGTAGTGCAAAGTTGCAAGTGTACAAAACAGTACTACGACCTATAGTGACATACGGACGTGAAACGTGAGTAGTAAACAAAGCAAATCAAGACAGCCTGGAAGTGTGGGAAAGGAAAATTATGAGAAGAATTTTCGGAAGTAGGAAGCCTGAAGAAAGCTGACAAAGAAGAGCTAACAGAGAACTATTTACAAGAGTTGTATGGGGAAGCAACAATTAGTCAGTTTATTAAGGTTTAAAGATTAAGGTGGCTGGGGCACATAGAGAGGTTACCAGATATCAGGCCAACAAAAATTGTAACAAGAAGTGAGTTGCTCGAAAATAGACGGAAAGGCAGGCTTCGAACGAGATGGTTACAACATGTGAAGAAGGATCTACAAGACTAAAAGAAAAGGGGGTTCAAAATTGGAAGATAAAGGCAATGGATAGAAGGAAATGGAGAAAAATTACGCAGCTATGGGCCTAAATTGCCTGTTAAAGCTATATACAGGGTGTTACTTAATGTTATGCACTTATTTTAAGGTGGAATTCCTGAACCAATCTTAAGTCGAAAAGTTCATATAAACGTATGTCCTAAAATGCTTGGTTTTCGATATACAGAGTGCTAAAGTTTTGTTTTTTTTTCGGTTTTTCTTAAAAATCTCGGAGACGGTTTAAGATATTAAACTGAATTTTGGCACAGGTTATTCCGGTATAGAAACACACTTTTTGATCTGAAATACTTTTATTTTTTTTAACCAGTGGCGTAGCTATGGCTAAACTCCGATACACTGATTTAAAAGAAAAAAATGGCTTATTCTTAATTACCAATCAATCATAAACAAAAAAAGGTCCCTTTAATTTTTGTAGTATAACTTACCGTTTGGAAGAAATCGTTAATCAAATTTTTATTTGCATATCTGCAACTTGTTACTAAGGGAAAATTGTTTAAATAAAATGAAGTTAGCTTTGCTCGTTGCAAAGCAATTGTTTTGTTGTGATGAACGTTATGTTTTGACATTTGATCAATAAGTTTGTTTTTACCTTTCCCATTGTTTCGAAGGGTGCATTGTTACACTATTGGTCGTTTTTGGGCATAGGGGTGCACCAAGCATTTAAGCATATCACCCCCCCCGTGAGGGTAGCCCCAGAACCGAAGTTCCGGAAAGGGATACGCCCTTTCATCGCAGTGATCGAACCTGGATCACCTTCTAGTAGCTTCGGGTTGCAAGCCCCTAAGCGCGCACTAGTGATACGGAAGCGCTATCCTCGCCTCTACTGGCTCTGCATTGTCAGTGACCGAGTTGTGTTAACGCAACTCACACGCCGAGGAACTTCCTCTCGTTCCAGCGGAACTGTTTGAAACCTTTTGCCCCGCCGAAGCCAACCTCAACGGTTGGGCGTTGGAATCACCCAACCCCCGACGTACCAGAACTGATCAACGGCACACTGGTTGCCCGTTCGGGGCTTTCCACCTCGGAATACGTGCGGTCGTACGATGCATACATGCATGCCGTACAGCATGCATGATACACGCAGACCGCGCCGCAATGATCCGGGTCCAGCTCCCTGCTAGTCTAGTGGCCTGCACCACGGTCCACTAGTCAGACGGCTCGGTCCCGGGGGCTTGCCACGCCCCAGGCCCCGTGCACGAGGGGTAAGTCGGGGCGGCCCTGTCGGACCCCCGCCGCAGACACACGCCCGAACAGGCGGTCCCGGGGCAGGCCCTGTCGGGCCCGCCGCCAACCCTCCCTGCGCACAGAACCCCCGTTGCGGGAGGTGCATTGTTACAGTAGAAATCACTCGCTTGCACTGGTTGTATATTATTTTCTTTAGACTTTCCCATTTCCGTTAGGATTGCATGGTTGCATACAATAATGCATACGGCACGCTTCTCTTACTATGAATTTAGTCACTAATGGGTTTAGAATCTTTAGGGAATTCGTAAATCTTTAGGTTGGCTTTCTTTAGGAAATTCTGTTGCAAATTTTTAGTTAACCTTCTTCTGTACTCAAGCACCGTCGCGGACAGACGTCGTTTACTTTGGTTTTAGTATTTGGTTTTTCAAAATTAGTTTGATCATCCGAGGTACGACATATTGAAAGTGCTATTTGGTTTGCCTTTTGGGCCTTTAGTGAATTTAAAACGTTAGTAGTTTTGGATTTTAAGCATTTTTCAAACCTTTATTGGGATTTTAACTATTCGACGACCATTTTGATAGAAGTATTTCGAAGGGCATTTAAGAACTTTTGGGTATGTAATGCATTGGTTTTATTTGAAGATTTCTTACGGTATTCGTTGTATTTCAGCCCTTCTTTTAGTACGTTTTAGTACGTTCTAGTACTTTCTAGTACTCTTTAGTACATTTTGTGGTTGTTGCTGTTTTTCCTGCACAACGTGTTCGTAAAACCACCTATTAGTTCGACATCTATATTCCACGTGTTGTTGGTTTGGTTTGTAATTCGTGTTCCGAAGAAATCGTCCACCCCGTGATAATTAGAAGGCAATTAACTGGAATTTTCCTGAGTTCAACTTCGTTATCTACACGTTTTAAGACTGAAGGTTAAGGTTTGATTTTGAGGTTATCTTGTGTTATTTAAACATTCAAACATTTTAGTAGATTTGATACGGTATTTAGTTGTGTTATTAGAAATTTAATTAGAAGCATTTATTAGAAATATTACCCGTAATTGTAATTTGCATTGTAATTTAAAATATTAGTAAAATTTTCAATCGTCATTTAGTAAATCGTACTCCAGTGCGAATATTTAATATAGTGGTTGCTTCCACAGCAACGTGAATTTATAAATTGTATTTTTGATTTTGTAAAGGAATATTCAATTTACGTGTTTAAACTTAGTCATTTATTATTTCTTTTAATTTATATTATATCGTAATTGAATTTTGGTACCGACAGGTTTTGCAAGATATTATTATTTCTGTACTATGGATTATTGATATCTATAATCGCAGGTCACGATGAACTGAGCTCAATTCTGCGTATGCGTATTTAATAATTTAGTTTAAGAATTATCCTTGCGAACCCTCAGAGGGTCTACGTACGTTTAATTACGATCTTAGCATTTTGAACGATACAGTCTACGTTCGTTTAATTACGATTTGGGTTAATTTAAACCTTACATTTTTTTCTTTCGTTTAGTTACGAATTTCGTTATTTTGAACATTCCCTATAGTTTTTTTGTTTGTTTAATTAGATCTCGTTAGAAATATTACATTTAGACTTACGTTTGATTACGATCTTAGTAATTTCTTTATTGGTTTATTATTATTAATTTTCAATTTCAATTTTGTATATGTGTCATATTGCTTATGAGTTAATATATCCTATTCGTTAATTACAAAGCCTTGCGTTTTATTATCAAGTCAATTGACTTTGGAGGTCTATTCTTCAGGAGGTCCGACTGAAGACGTTTACGTTATAAGGATCTGGCGCCCAAGAAACATCGTTAGTTTAGGTATTTAGTGAGCACTACTATTTTTCTTTTAGGAGCCTCACTCCCACGCAACAAAGTAGCGGGTTTATTTAGTGTTATCACCTCCGGATAACAATTGATATCTACGCCTAGTGCTGGTGTAGCAGCATTGTGTATGTAAAAAGAAAAATGGCAAATTATTCTAATTTAGAGATGACCCAAATGCATTTTGTTTATGATCTTGCCAATGGTAATGCTAACTTAAATAATATCAATAGCGAACTGTTTAAATATCGTCCTTGTAATATGCAAGATTTTTAAAATTTTTAAATAGATGTCAGAAAACCGCAAACACACCTAATGAATGAAAACCTACTATGATAAAACCGATTTTTAAACAAAGGTGCATTATGTGATAATTATCAAGGGATAAGCCTTTTAAACTACAAAATATGCTCCAAAATCATCACAAAAAGTACCCAAAGCATTTTAGAAAACATTGCGGTTTTCTGTTTTCCTTAGCGTCAATTCTTTCATTTCTACTAAGTCTACTTCAGATGGTTCAGTTTGTTTTTCATATGTGTGTTGTATGTACCTGGGATTTTATTTTTCTTCGTCTTCTGAAAACCATAAATTTCTATAATAGTTCAACCAGGTTTCATTGTCTATAACTTTGAACTGGACATTTTTTTCTTCATTATTTAGATGTTTCATGATTTTGTACGCTATCGTTTGTCTGCCATTTTTCATCTTCTTCTACATGTTTCTTTTTCTTTAACCATTTGGCTTGTATTTTAACTTTTTCCTTTAACAAGTGATGGTCAGTGCTAATATCAACCCCTTTATAAACCCTGGTGCCATTGAAGAGTACAGCAGTTTTCTGGTTGGCTAAGAAGTAGTCAATGATAGATCTATGACCTTTTGCTGTTCAAGTACATGTATGCGCTTCTTTGTGTTTATAGAAGGTATTCATTATACGTAGTTTACTGTAGCACGCAAAATCTTTGAGTAATTTCCCATTTTGGTTTATTGTTGTTTCACCGCTTGTTCCAGTTATATTTTCAAATTTCTCTCTGTCTATTCTTGCATTTAACACTTTCGCTGCTATTGACGTCTACTGGCGTCCCCAATGTTCCGTGCCCCCAGTGCTAACGACGCCATTTGTTTATTTTGCTTTTACCGTGAACTGCTGTTGACGACAACTGTTTATTTTGCTTTTACCGTGAACTGCTGTTGACGCCAATTGTTTTATCGACTATTATTCGTGTTTATTCGGTTTTAACGGCGGTTAACACGCGGCAATTTGCAGGTGTTTGTGGTGTTAGTGTATTGAAAGTATTCAGAGTTATCATGCAAAAAGAAATAGCCGCACACAGGTCTGGCGGTGGTCGGATAGATAGCAGCACTCAAAGGGTTAAATCTCCATCTATTACTACGTAGTCATTTATATTTATTTTGTTTAAAGTTTTTTATAGCATACTATAGAAGCGCTTAATATCGTTCTGCCTTCCTTCTTCAGGAGCGTATACAAGATCGTTAGATGTCGTCTTTTTATTTTGTATCTTCTTTCATCCACCTATTCATAAAATAAAATTTTACAGTATCAAACTAGTTAGTTATAAAATTTATACTAGATTATTTTAACAGTTGTTATATCGTAGACCTCGGATAATTATGCACTTTAAAATCAGAAAATATGCATGCATTTATGCACTTAAAACTTGCGAAATATGTACTTTAATATGCACTTTGAAAACAGAAATTTCTTACAAAAAAGCCGTTTTAAAAGGAAAAAAAATTAAAACTTTACAAAATAAAACACTACCATCGGTGGTAAAGTCGCCTTTATACTCAGCGACATACGAACGTAAAATTACTTCTAACGACCGCTTTTCTTTACCCATCTTCGAAGCAAACTTTTTACCAAACGAAGTGAAACTAAACATAAAATATAAAAACCGCAGTTTGACATACATAGTACATTTACAACCCCGCCAACTTCAGGTACTTTGCCTAATCTTGGAAAAACCAAGGTGACCGTTTCGAAGAAACTTAAACTTCTAGCGGAAGTTTTAAAAGGGATTAACAAATTTATTTATGTAGGTATACATATTTGGAAGTATTTAAAATGAAAACATCTGTTAAGATTTTGCAGCTTACCTGCAATTCTTTGAAAAAATTTAAAGTAATTCTAATAATAATAATAAGTTGCCTTATAAATTGGATGACCTCTGAGGTAAACAACCCGCCCAGCAAAATAAAATTGAACTCTAAAATATGCATCCTTCTAGGTAAACTAATATTAATGCCTAATAATTCATTAATTTTCGAAAAAATATGAATTTCGAAAGAAAAATAATAAAAATATGCACTTTTATAGAAAAACGGTTAAAATATGCGAATATGCATGCAATATGCAAATGCATAATTATTCGGGGTCTAGTTATATATATTTAATAGAAACAGAAACTCACTTGAATGCCATCAGAATCAATCAAATATAGAAATGTCCTCTTCAAAATCTACATTATAAATTACCCAGTCTGTCGCTCAAATATACTTCACCACAGCCTATCAGAACTGAAGTTTTTTATCTTTGTCTTCCGAGATTATTTGGTCATTAAATTTCAATGTAGGTATCACTGCAAGTTGCTTTAGGATCCGTTTAGTGACTTTCCACATATTAGCGTCTCCGGGTTCGAAAGATTCTAGATACTGCTTGTAAGAATTGATTCTGAATTGATCTAGTTCATACTGCAGTTCTGAAACGTTGCCCCATTCTGCGAGTGGAATTTTTTTCTATGATTAGTTTTAAAATTCTGAGTGGGAGTGTTTGGCTATTGACAGGTTTTTGTGTGCGAGAGACTAATGTAGATTGTTTGATTGCCACGTTTATTCTTTCTTTGAAGAATTCTATGGTTCTGTCAATTTCTGTTGTGGTTGATATGGTAGCAGGGCACCTAATATGTTCGTCCATGATATTACGAAAAAGTTCCCAATCAATAGGTCCGTTGATTAACCTTGGTATTTTCGGGTAGTAGTAAGGTGTGAAGTTAAGGGTGAATACAACTGGGAGGTGGTAAGAGTCAAGTTCTGTTATTACAGTCTGGTTTATTGGAAGTAGTAGATCACTAGGGGCTGAGACTTGTAATGCCAGTTGGGACGCAAATGTGTTTAGTTTAATTCCATTAGGGTTGTTGATTCTGCATCCCCAGATTATATTTTTACAATTTAGGTCTCCAGCTAGTATTGTAGGTTGTGGGCTTCCAAATATATTTACTAGTTCGTCTAGGATGAGTCGATTTGAGGGTGGTTTATATGCCGAAATTATATTAATTGAGGAGTTATTCTTGAAGGTTAGTTTGGCGGCGATGGCTTCTAGTTGGTATACGCCCGTCAGTTCAATCGGGGTGGCTACAATGTTCTGTTTAATAATTATAGCAGATAGCAGATCCTCCCCATCCTATTGCTGCCTCTCGATCTTTTCTAAAGATTCGATAACCCAGGATTGTAAATTTCTCGTTTTGTATGAGGTGGGTTTCTGTGATGAAGGCGATATCTATGTCATGTTTTGCTAGAAATGAGATTAAGATAGTTCTCTGAGTCTTTATACCGTTGGCATTCCAATTCATTAGAGTTAGCTTTTGTAGAGTGTTTGATTTATTTGTTGCCATTTTGAAATATCATGAGGACGAGAGGCAATAGGAAGTTCTTAATTTGATCAAAATGAGAGGTAATTAATGTAAGAAGGGACTGGAGAACGTTAGATATAAGAGAATCGGTAATATTTGGGTTATTGTTGGTAGCCGTGTTAAGATTGGAGGGATGATAGTTATTTTTTACGGCTTGAGCATAGTTTGGGTTGGCAGTGATGTTTCCAGTTATAATAGAGTTGGGACTAGTGGGCTGTATTGTAGGCAGGGATGTTTCTTTTTATTAAGGTTCCTTATACAGTCTGTTCTACAAAAAGGGCCCAAGACTATAGCGACTTCAATTGTGATGTAACTGAAGGGACCTCGCTGTCGTTGCGTTCCACGTGGTCTTCCCTTTCGTTGATATCGCTGTTGGTTTCTACACTTTTATTTTCCACTTGATTGATCGGTTGAAATAAACAGACACGATGCTAAATTTACATTAATTTATTGATGTAAGTAAATTCAATTAAACTTTACAAAACGAACAGAACAAATAAACACTTTAGGTGCTGTTGCACCGACGCTGAGGGTTGGAATACAAGTGGTCTTAGTGGGGGTGTCCGGAACTGACCCGTTATGTCTCCTGAGGTACCAACATTTTCTAGAAAACATAACTAACTGACTAAACATTCCGCCCACCTTGAAAGACTGCGGACTTTCAACTGTCCAATCAAAATGGGTACATAAATTGAACAAAGAGAAATTTCAATTTGAATTAAGTTTATAGTAAGTGCAAACATCTTATACTAACTTAAAATAGGAAATTATGATAGTGTCCTTAATTCGATTCGGTTGGTAAAACGCACACACGTGTTATAGGTCTCTTAAATACACCATTACTTGTTTTTACACTCACGACTCGTATGAGATTGTCTGAACCCGGAAAACACTCTACTATTCTCGCCAGTTGCCATTTCATGGGTGGTAGATGATCATCCTTGAGAATGACCATAGTTCCTGGATTAACCATGTTTGGTTTCGATATTTTCCATTTGGACCGTTGCTGGAGGTGGTGTAGGTACTCCCGAGACCATCGGGACCAAAAGTGTTGGAGCAATTGACTCAACAATTGGTACCTGGTTAGGCGATTAACTGGTGTATCTTCGACGAAAGTTTGTGGTAGCGAAGTTAAGGCTTCGCCAATTAAAAAATGTCCTGGTGTAAGGGCAGTGAGATCTGTGGGATCTGAGGATAGTGGACTCAAAGGACGGGAGTTCAAACACGCTTCGATCTGCACGAATACGGTATATAATTCTTCAAAACTAAGTAAAACATTCCCCATTATTCGATTTAGATGTGTTTTAACCGATTTGACACCCGCTTCCCATAATCCCCCATGATGTGGGGAATGTGGGGGTATAAAGAGCCAGTGTATCGCTTCGTCTAAACAATACTTATATAAATTTGATTTGTGACTCTCGTCAGATAATAATTGTGCAAGCTCGCGTTTGGCACCAATAAAGTTCCGTCCGTTATCTGACGAAATTGTAGAACATCTACCTCTGCGCGAAATGAACCTTTTAAGGGCGTTTAAGAAAGCTTGAGTTGAGAGATTTGAAACCAACTCCAAATGTACCGCCTTGGTGGCTAAACAAACGAATAAACATAGATAGGCCTTTGTTGTTTTATTACGGGATACCTTGATGTTAAATGGGCCCGCATAATCAACTCCGCAATTTTTAAATGCACGTGCCGGAGTTACTCGCATTTTGGGCAAATCGCTCATTAATTGTTCCGTACTCACAGGGCGTGCTCGAAAACAAACAATACATTCTCGTAGAATTTTACGGATCGTGGATTTTCCTGCTAACGGCCAATACTTTGTCCTAATATGGGCTAATAAATATTGTGGACCTGCGTGAAGTAGTCTATAATGCTCGTGTCTAATGATCAGTTTTGTTAAAATATGATCCGATGCTAAAACGATTGGAAATTTTTGATCGTATGGTATATTGGCATTTTTTAATCTACCACCCACCCTGATTACTCCGAATTTATCCAAAAAGGGGTTTAAACTAATTAATTTGCTAGAGTGATGGAGGGGCTGATTTTTACTAAGTGCCTTTAGTTCTGTAGAAAAATTTTGGGTTTGCGCTACCTTAATCAAACAAATCAGAGAACATTCAAGTTCCGAAATCGTTAAGGGGCCTTTGATTTTTGAACTAGGGTTAAGTGCATTATAACGAAATCGAAAACAATACGACGCTACACGGTTTAATTTCGAAAGTGACGAATATCTTTGAAATATTTCGATATTATGATTCGAATGCAGTGCTATTGTTGTTGCCCTTTCTTCGGGTACTTCTACACGTTCAAACGGTACCTGAAATGACGGCCACTGATCGATATTCTGTGCTAACCAGTGTGGACCATTCCACCATAGCTCGTTGGATTTAAGTTGTTCTGGCGTGATACCTCGCGATATTACATCGGCAGGATTGTATTCGGATCTCACATGCCTCCATTCTGCGTTACTCGTTAATTCCTGAATTTCTGTGACTCTATTGGCCACAAACGTTTTCCATTTAGATGGTTGATTGGCAATCCAGGCTAATGTTATCGTCGAATCGCTCCAACAATAAATGTTGTCGATTGGGCAGTGAAATGCCCGTCTTGTTGCGTTAAGTAACCTTGAAAGGAGAAGTGCTCCACATAACTCTAACCGTGGTAATGAGATTTTCTTTAACGGTGCAACTCGAGATTTGGCACATAGCAACTTGACGGTGTGATTACCTTCGTTGTTCGTGGATCTGATATAAATACATGCTCCAAACGCCCTTTCTGAAGCATCGCAGAAAGCGTGAACTTGCAGGTGGACTGCCTCTTCACATACAACATGTCTTGAAATCGATATCTGATCAAGCTGTTGTAATTGATTTCGATATGTGCTCCATTCGTCATGCAACGAATCCGGTACGGGGTCATCCCAGCCTATGCTCAGTTTCCATAATTGTTGTAACATTACCTTTGCTGTAATCGTCGTTGGACCGATTAATCCCAATGGATCGTATATTTGTGCGATCGTTGATAAAATTACCCTTTTGCTGGTTTTTCGCGATTCCTGTTGACATTCAACCCTATAACGCAACCTGTCTGAAGCAGGATCCCATAGCAGCCCCAATGTTTTGGTTTCGCGTTCTCCGATAACTTGAGATTCTGTGCCTGCAGTCGGTTGGTCTCTGAGAACTGCTTCTTCGTTGGATGCCCATTTCCGAAGTTCGAAGCCTGCTGACTCTAAAATAAGCGAAATTTCACCCTTAATTCTTCTAACCTTCTCTATTGTATCGCCTCCAGATAACAGATCATCGACATAGAAGTCTGTCTTTATAATGTGGCTAGCTTCTGGGTATCTTGACTGATTTTCATTTGCTACCTGGTGAAGACATCTGACCGAAAGGAAAGGGGCGGTTGCGGTTCCATACGTCACTGTGTTTAACTGAAATGTTGTTATCGGTTGGCTAGGTGAGACTCGCCAATAAATTCTTTGGAAGCTTCGCTGGTCTTCCTCTATTAGTACCTGTCGGTACATTTTTGCTATATCCGCGGTAATAACATATCTATGGTTCCGAAATCTTGTTACGATTGAGAATATGTCCTGCTGAATTGTAGGACCAACTTTCAGATTTTCATTCAGTGATACTCCGGACGATGGTTTGCACGATCCATCGAAGACGACTCGTAACTTCGTGGTGGTGCTACCTTCCTTGAAAACTGCGTGATGTGGCAAGTAATACCCGGCGATATTCCCGTTGTGTTCGTCGACATCCGCTACCTTTGTCATATGCCCTAATTCTTGATACTCCTGCATAAATTGTACGTATTGAGATCGTAGCTCCGGTTGTTTCTTGAATTTCCTTTCCATGGCGTACAATCTTTTTAATGCGATCTGTTTTGAATTTCCTAATGCCTGGACATCTTGTTTGAATGGTAGGCTAACGATGAACCTCCCGTTTGAATCTCGTTTATGCGTTTTAACAAAGTGTTCTTCGCACTCTCGTTCTTCCTTATTATACGTTACCGCCCTTTCACACTCTTCGATCTTCCAAAATTTCTCTAATTGTTCGACGATGTCATCCTTTATAAAATGGCAGAGGACCTTGTTCCTGTTGTTGTAGTTATATTGCGTTATATTTCCCGATATAATCCAACCTAGTTTTGTTTTATGTACTACTGCTTGCTGATTTTCCAGCTTAAGTTGTTCGCCACATATTAGCTCCCAAAATATACTTGATCCTAGCAAAACGTCTACCCTTCCCGATAAATGGAATGTGTTGTCAGCTAATGTTATATTATTAGGTAATTTAATCTGGTGCATATTAACCGTTTCTAATGGCAAGTTTTCTGTTATTTCCGATAATATTAAAAACGGCAAGGCTACTTGATAATTGTCAAACTTAGATTGAATTACCGCTACTGTTCTATGCGTGATGTGTGTGCTACTGTTACTAATTCCTCCTACTGGAATATCAACACGTGAGGTATCTAATCCTAATTTTTTACAAAGCTCGCTCGTTATAAAATTTGATTGTGATCCTGAATCCAATAGGATTCGACATTCGTGAGCACACCCGTGTTTGTCTTGTATATACGCTATTGCGGTCGGTAATAAAACCTGTGTCGATTTATTCTTAAACGTACAAAGTGATACTACTCCCGTTTGTGGTTTGTTACTAGTTACATCTGATTCGTTAATTAATTCCGAATTTGCGCGGCTATTATCTAAGGTCCCGATACCTTCGTTTGTGCCTTTATTGACAACGTTCGCATTTCCAGCTAACTGTGTGTTAGCAATGTGTAATGTAGAATTGTGTTTTTTGTTACAAAACTTGCAACCACTAGCCCAACAATCGCGAACTAAGTGCGTTGCTCGTAAACAATTTAAACATAACGAGTGCTTTTTTATTTGTTCTAGTTTTCCGTCATGAGATAATCTTTTGAATGTGAAACAATTAAATATTTGATGAGACGATTTATTGCAAACTGGACAAGGTGATTTTTGTGTTGTTGCATACGATAGCGATTTTCCGAATTGATTATTTGTACTTCCCGTCAAATTTGATGATTTTCCCTGAAATTTGTTATTCGATAGCGTTTCGGTTACCTGTGACCGCTTCGTTAGAAAATCCTCAAACTGTTGAAGCGTTGGCAAATCATTCGTTTCTAATTTTAATTCCCATTCCCTCCTTGAGACTTGATCTAATTTTGATGATATTAAATAGATTGTTAATGTATCCCAATGTTCGACTGGTTGATTTAAACTTTTGAGCGCTCGTAAGTGTTTTAACATATTGTCCAATAAGTGCCTAATTGACGAGTTCGGTTCCTTTGAAATGTGTGGTATTTCGAAAAGTGCTTTAACGTGATTATTAACAATTAACCGTTTGTTTTCGAACCGCGTTTGTAATAATTTCCATGCTACCTCATAATTGTTTTCGGTGATCTCTAAAGAATGAATGACTTGGGCTGCTGCACCCTTTAAACACGATTTCAAATAATACAGTTTCTGAACGTTGGACAGTTCTTTGTTTGTATGAATGATAGCTTTAAATGAGTCATGAAAAGGAAGCCATTCTTGATATTCTCCACTGAAGGCCGGTAAATTTAGGTTTGGGAGCTTAACATTCCGAAGGGACTCGGTATTGCTATTGTTTATTGTACTGAAACTAGTATTTTCCGTTTTAGTTCTTTCTTTAATAAATTCTTTAGCGTCCGTAACCGCATCAAAAAACGCTTCCTCAAAAGATTCACGTTCGTTTGATGTAGCATCTGATTCGTCTTCTAATAATTCTATTTTGGACTGTAAATCGTTAAATTCAGCCCAAATGCGTTCTACTTTTTCTAATCTACTTTCAAGTTTCACAATATTACCTGACGAATCGAACTCATCTAGAAACGTTCTAAATCGCGTTAACTGGCCCTTTACCTGACCCCTCATTCTTACTAACTGCGCTAATTCTGACATGATTAATACAGATTTTTACGATAAAATAAATAAAGACAATACCTAAGCGATGTAAACGTGCTATAAACAATGCTGTAATTAGGAATTTAATCCTACGATCAACGTGCAAATCAAAGACAATGATTGAACGGCTACAAGACATAAACGTGGAAAATAAAGGTAAAAATGGATCAGACTCACGTTCCTTGTGTGTGTGTGGACTGTATTTCGATGATTCTTCCCATCCGGCTCTAGATGGACCAAGATGAAGGGACCTCGCTGTCGTTGCGTTCCACGTGGTCTTCCCTTTCGTTGATATCGCTGTTGGTTTCTACACTTTTATTTTCCACTTGATTGATCGGTTGAAATAAACAGACACGATGCTAAATTTACATTAATTTATTGATGTAAGTAAATTCAATTAAACTTTACAAAACGAACAGAACAAATAAACACTTTAGGTGCTGTTGCACCGACGCTGAGGGTTGGAATACAAGTGGTCTTAGTGGGGGTGTCCGGAACTGACCCGTTATGTCTCCTGAGGTACCAACATTTTCTAGAAAACATAACTAACTGACTAAACAGTAACCTTCAACAAACCATATATGTATATTATTTAACGGGACACTTTTAGATACAACTGGCGAAAAAAACTTTTTTAAACGCCTTCATGTGTTTGTTGTGACGTCACCGACAATTTTTTATTAATTGCTCGGTATACTTTTTTTTATGTATTCTGTATTCTTGTAGAGAATTTTAAGTAATTTTCACATATACACATATACATATACAGGAATAAAATGGAATATTAACCTAAGATCTAAATGGCAGATCTAAAACTTTGCGCCGTTTGAGTCTGTGCATATCTTCACTATTATCTAAGAGATCGGTAACTAACGGATTCGGGTGTGCATCTAACCGGGCGAGGTATCTAACACTACACTGTTTCACTTCGTCCTTAACCGTGTTCATATTTAGATCTGTACGTATTTCACTGTTAGGAATATACCACGGAGCATCACATAGGGCACGTAGCACTTTCGATTGAAATCTCTCGAGTATGTTTATATTAGAATTTGACGCAGTACCCCAAAGTTGTATTCCGTACTTCCACACTGGTTTAAAACAAACATTGTAAACTAGTAATTTATTTTTTAGATTTAATGGAGATTTCCTTCCTAGTAACCAGTAATGTTGTCTGAATTTATGGCCTAGTTGTTTCCATTTGTTGAAGATGTGCGACCTCCATGTTAATCCCCTATCTAAGTGCATACCCAGGTATTTAATAGAATCTGTCTGTGGCAATGTTTGTCCATTGAGTGTGACTGGAGGCATGACTCCGCGACATTTTGTAAAATTAACGTGAGCAGATTTGCCTTGGTTGAACTTGACACGCCATTTGTTAGACCAATCCTGGAGTATATCGAGATATTGCTGAAGTAGATTTGCTGCTGTTGTTGGGTCCTTGTGAACTGTCAGAATAGCTTTATCAGTAGCAAATGACATTATGTGTGTGTATGTTGCTGCTGGAAGATCAGCTGTATGGAGTAGACATAGTGTAGATCCCAAGACGCTCCCTTGTGGCACCCCTGCTCGAATGGGGTATAGTTGTGTTACTTCTTGGTCATATCTGACTCTAAAGTACCTCTCTTCCAAGTATGATGTTATGATTGTATATAACGCATGAGGCAATATTGATTTAAGTTTAAAAAGCAGTCCATCATGCCAGACTTTGTCATCAAGAAACGCAGCGGAGCAATAAAGTTTTTGTTCAAATGTTTGTTCGATGACATTAACAACACTGTGTATCTGTTCAACGGTACCATGCTGCCTTCTGAAGCCAAATTGGTGCTCGGGTATCAGTTGATTTTCTGTTATGACTTGCATTAATCGCTTATGTAACAACTTTTCCAATAGTTTGCTTAGAATGGGAAGCAGGCTGATTGGTCTATATGATGCCACTAAATTTGATTGTTTTCCTGGTTTAAGTATAGGAATTACTTCCGCTGTTTTCCACTGGGTAGGAAAATGCCCCACTCTTAAAACGGCATTGAATATAGTTGTTAATAAGACTAATCCTCTGCGTGGCAGTTCTTTTAGGAGTTGACCCGTAATTTGGTCAAATCCTGGAGCTTTCTTAGGGTTGATTCCGTTTTTTTATTAGGGCTTTTACTTCTGTTACAGTAAATAAATCTGGTAGCGGCGACAGCTGGTATGGTGCTTCAAGATAATCCTTTATTTCATTACTTCTTCAGCTGTAGGTTGTGTAGGCCATGGTGTGAAGACATTTTCCAGGTGTTGTGCAAATACATTTGCTTTTTCGATATCTGTTCGAGCCCATGTTCCATTTTCTTTTCGTATTGAGGAATGGGTTTTGAAGTCTTTTTTATTCGTTTAGTGGCTTTCCACAAGGAGTATTCGGTATCTTCTGTAGCAGAGAGGTTTTCTAGATAGTCGCTAAAGGATTCATTTTTAAGTTTTTGAAGAAATTGTTTTAGATCTCTGCTTGCTTCCTCATAGCGTTCTTTATCTGATGGGTATCGACTGCGCTGCCATTTTTTCCTGAGCCTTCTTCTTTCCTCAATTTTTTGTTTGACAAGTTTTGGACAATTTTGGGCTTGTTTTGTGGTTGCTATTTTTGGGGTTGCCTCCCATGCCGATTGCTGAATTATAGTAGTTGTTTCACTGACAGCTTTTTCAATATCTTCCTTGGTTTGCAGTGGGATTTTTAGATTTATTTTATTGTAAATTTGTTGTCTGTATTGGTTCCAGTCTGTATGTTTAGTAGATAGCATTTTGTTTCTAGATTTTATCAGAAATGTTGTACCTATTACGGGAGTGTGGTCAGAATACAAGTCATAACTTGATTCGATTGTCAAATAGTTTGCAGATATTCCATTTGTAATAAAAAAGTCAAGCATATCGCGTATTTTGTGTGGATCTGAAGGCCAATATGTGGAAGAGTAGGTAGATAAGTGGCCAAGTTGTTTCTCATCCATTACTTCGGATAAAACTATCCCCCTGCCAGGTGCAGTGAGCCTACTGCCCCATCTAGTATTTTTAGCGTTATAATCTCCTCCCGCTAAGAATCTCTTACCCAACATGCTAAAGTATTCAATAAATCCTTCCTTATTTGCTTTGTAGTTTGGAGGGCAGTAAACTGCAGATACTATAAGTGTTCCACTCCAGTCCTCTATTGATACGCTAGTAGCTTGCATGTAGTTTTCCTCGAATTTAGGGATTTCGTGATGTTTTATGTGGTCCTTAATTAATATGGCTGAGCCACCTCTGGCAGTTACGTCAGCTTCAGGATGGTTAGTGTAATATAGATTATAATTATGTATCTTAAAGTGTGATTTGGATGAGAAATGGGTTTCTGATATTAGTAGGATATCGATTTTATTGTATGTTAAAAATATTTCTACTTCTTGTTTGTGTTGGGATAACCCATTGGCATTCCATAATGTTATTTTATACAACTGGGCCATTTTTATTTCTAAGAGCGGCTTGTAGTTCTTCTCTGAGTGTTTTGATTTCAGCAGTCAACTGATTGATGAGTTGTTGTTGCTGTTGTAACATCTGTTGCATGAATTGCATATGATTGGTAGTAGTTTCACTAATCATTTCAGGTGCAGTGTTAAGTGGTACGATATTTGCTGTATTTGGGCATAAGAACTACCAATATTATTGCTATGTTTTGTATTTCCATTGTTTATTAATGTAGTTTGTTGTTGTAGGTTTCTTTGTGGTTTTGTTTGTTGCTGTTGTTGGTGCTGCCATTGCTGTCGCATTCTAATTACCGTGCCATTCGTCCCAGAAGATATTCTTTTTAAAATTTCTTGATAAACTGTACAGCCTTTATAATTTGCTGGGTGAGCTCCATGACATAGTACGCATTTAGGAGGAGTACCGTCATTGCGAGTTTTTGAATAAGTTCTGTAATCGTGGCTTTCACCACATTTAACGCACCTATATGGCCTGGTGCATTAGTTTCGCGTATGCCCATAGCACTGGCATCGTTTGCATTGTGGAATTTCCCTTTTTTTTGTGAGGTTCAAACTGGACAACTGCATTTAGTATTCTATTAATTTTGAATATCTCTTGGTTATTTTCTTTCTTTGTCAGGTCGATGAAGAAAAGATTTTTAGGGTTTCCATTGTTATTTTTCACTAAGGCACCAATACCTGCTACTTGATGTCCTTTTTCAGCCAATGCTGCTTTAATTTCTTGATGGTGTGTGGTATGATGTAGATTACGCAACACTACTCTGTAGTTTTTATTATCATCTAGACTGTATGTGTGTCTAATTACTTTGTTGTCATCTAGTACTTTTTTGATTTTTTTGTAGTTTTCTACCGTGTTTATTTGAAGTTTGATCTTTTTACCACTCAGCATCTGGTAATAATAATCATTTTTTGTAACTACTGATTCTATCAGTTTAATTAAGGGTGGTATGTTTTCTACAAAATGTAAGATAAATGGCGGTACTTTTTCTTTAGTGCTATCTTGTTTTGTTTTTGATGCATCTTCATCTTTCTGTTTCATGAGTGGCTGGAATCTATTACTGATAGTAACGGATTGCATATTTTGATTTGCATTAATTATTCTTTTACGTTTCTTTCTAATAGTTTGAAACTCGTTTGGTTTGTCTACTAATATATCCTCATCATCAGTATAGGTTTCCACTTCATCATCAGGTTTATAATGCACCTTGCTACTTCCTGGGGTTTGTGAGTTCTGTGTCACTTCCATTGCAGTTTCATTTGATGTTTGTGAGAAGTGTTGTTCATAATAAGCTGGTTCTGAATATAATTGTGGAATATAATTTGGCATATTCATTGCAAAACGCCCCATGGGCTGATTTAATTGAGTTTATTGGGGAGGAAAGGATTGCATTACATTGTTTTGAAACTGCACTGTAAGTTGCTTTAGTTCTTTTTGTTCTGTCGTTTTTTTCTTTTTTGGATTATAGTTGTAATTTTGCTTGCCACTAACGAGATGGTTACCCGTCGGGGGTGGAAGGACCAGCAGGTCAGGTCGCTGGATATGTGCTGTGAGATTTGTCTATCACCCTTATCAACCGGCCAATTTAGGGGACCACGTCGACGACGACGAGAGGATCATCAGTGACGATGAGACAGCCCCGGATGAGAAATAATACTTAGATGACATTTTAATTTTTATTTAATTTTCTAATCGAGTATATTAAATTTTTTTTGTAATAGTGGTTAGAAATTAAAAATTAAAAAGTTTATTTTAAAGCCCCCTTTTGTCTTTTTTTTGTCGTTTTCAGGCAGTGTTGTAATATACGAAGTGGTGCATTTTCGCCACTTGCAATTTAATAGTGCATTTATTGGTGTTTCCGAAGTGACGTGCTGTAAATTTGTGAGCTCTTGTTGCATAGGAATTACATTTTTAAGGTAAGAATATTATCATTCAACATTTTTGCTTTACTTTTGAAAGGAAAAGAAGGAGATCTCCCTAATCTTAATCTAAGATGACATTAAAAATTTAATTACCTTAATATTTAATATACACTAGTGCTGTTCCCCAAGTACAATAACAAAATATTTGTTAATACTGGTAAATTAGGTTTTTCAAAATTTTTAAATGTCAACAACTAAATATTGTTAGTAATTTACAACTGATAACCTTGTTTGTTGTAGTAAGAAAAGTGAATATTGGGTGCTGTGATTTTTGAAATTTTATTCAAAGCTCCTGTCGTAAATAATAAAAAGATATACAGAGAGACCATTAGTTACTTTCTTGGTCCCGAAACTGCTAAATCCCAGAATTCGTCATTTTAAAGAATTTTAGTTTGTTAGCTATTCGTATTTTGCGCAAGCAATTGTAAATCAACCTATTGTGTGGACTCAAAGCTTTTCAATTTTATTTTTTTATTAATTCATTTTACTTACGTTTGATAGACTCAAACTTTACAAATAAATCATGGCGAAAATGTTTATATTTTCAAAGGCATAGATAAAGTACAAGCAATGAATTACCTTTTTTACATTGCATATTTTACCAGCATTAACTACATAAAAAATATTATAGATTTTTCAAATAAAATTTTTTCCTAAGAGGAGCAAATTAAAAAGTTTCAGCCCTGTAAAATTGATTTAAAAAATATGATGTATTTGAATATGTTAAAAACCATCCGTGAGTTATTTTTAATTTTGACAGGGTAAATCAAGGGCTACCAAGGTCATCATTTGATAGTAATTAGAAAGCTTTAATTTGATCAATGGCGTAGTTACAGGGGGTTTAAGAACATTTTTAATGATGAGAAAATATGAAAGCCGTATTTTTAAACACCTTGTGCCGTATTACGAAAGAAAAATTAGTTTTACGTAACAAATCTCTCTTGGCAGGTTTATCCCAACAAAGTCGTTTTTGAGATACACTCAAAACATCTTTCAGTGTGGTATTTTTTCTTAATTAAAAATGTTCTTAATCCCCCCCTAACTATGCCACTGGCCAAATTAAAGCTTTCTTATTACTATCAAATTATACACTAATGTACCCCGTAAAAACTAAAAATAAATCTCTATTAATTTTTAACATAATCAAAAAAATCAATTTTTTAATTCAACTTTACAGGGCCGTAACTTTTTAATTTGGTTTTTCAGGGCCAAAATGTACACCAAAATTTTTACTAGTTTTTATGTAGTTAATGCTGGTAAAATATGACCCCAACTTTCACGACCATCCTGTAAAATCTGCCAAACTCTTCAAAATTTCTTTTAAGACAATGGTTCGATAATTGTACGTTATTTATTCTGGACGGTGATTGTGTAATTTATTGTTCATCTTTAAATTTGATACATTCATTTCTTTTTACTTTAATGTTTAGCAACAAAATTTTGCAGCTTAACATTCCAAATGAATCCTAAATATATAATTTTTATAATAATATTCTTTCAAAAACTATTCATATTCTTTGATTCCTTTAAATTTAGTTAAGATAATTTATTTTCACAAGAACGTAATGCAAACGTACATGCCTTATCAAGCTAAATGTCGCATCATGTTACGTTTCAACATTCCACACAGGGTCATTGTGTAACAATTTTTTGTGAATTGTTATTTAATTCATTTATTTTCAACATATTTTGTTATAACTACTATTAGTTATAATTATTTAGCCCTATGTTTCCTTTATGTTAAAAGGTAATTTCCCTCGTATTATTGTGTTAGTCTTGATTACCGCGATATTTTGCTAATTTTTGCATATTATCTTTGTTTCAAAACATTTTTATAGTTAAACCGTTCCTGGGTTTACCTATTATCCTTAATTCAACCAGTATCCTTTTAATCTTTCTTCTGTGATTGTTTTGTAGATGTTTTTTCTATATCCCAATCCTGATTTTCTATTGATTTCCATTTCTTCTCAGTGTTGAATTAGTACTGTAGTTTTTGATTAGTTGTGATTGTCAATTTTGATTGGATTAAAAACACTAGTTGTGTTTGTGGAGATTAGTTAATCTAGCGGCGCGCTATTTAGATCTTATGTGCGATAGATTAATTAATAATGATTGTTAATATTAATTGAATAATTTCAGTAATTTAAATGCTACCTATTTTTTTATTCTTTATCTTAGTTATTTTCCTTTTGTTATTCCTGTATGTATTGGGGGGGGGGGGGAGAATTAATTACTACAATTAGTAGTTGGGTTTATATCTGGTTCGTACCTTTTAGTCATAGAAAAAAATATTTAATTTCAGATTACCAATTACTATAGTCTCCGATGGTCTCTTTAACTGTCTGTCCCTCTGGGGGTTCTGAAAATAATACCTTACGAACATTAGCATGTTTTGATGATACTGGAGAAATGGGCAGGTTCTTCGTTGAAACCACTTCAGGGCTTTTCGTTGTCCCATCAACTCAAAATCTGTTTCAAGAAAATGCTTGGAACAAATTCTTTGTTGATTAATTAACGTGTCTGGTGGACGTTTGATAGCTGCCAACCATTCTCGTGCTTTCTTCTTCGGAACTCTGTAGCACAAAAGACTTCATTGCATGACCAAATTTGCAATTACAAAAATTTCGCCTATTTTTATTTTCATATTTTTGATCGAAGCATGTTGATTAAAGGTAATGGTAGGAATTGCACTTATCAAGTATACTTTGTTTATACACAATTCAAGTATACTTCACGTGTTTTTACTTATCCCAATTTCTAGTTTATAACTCTAGATTTGCCTTTACTTGGCATGTAAATCCAAGAACATGCGTCAACCTACATGGCCTTTACTTACTTGTGGAAAGAAACTCCCACAGGACGTTTTCTATCACTCGACTGGCAATTCGTTACAAAACAACTCGGCATTTTACAATAAACACACTAATCAACAGACACTCGCTAAATAATCACTTCATAAACCTCGTACTACGTTGTAAACTTGCGAAAACTGTATAACAAGCATGCTATGCTAACTCCGGGCTCCAGCGGTTGAAACTTTAGGAAGTGGGACGGGGGAAATTTTTAGTTCCAAACTACAGTACCTACGAGCGCTTCGAGCGATATTTGTGGTGGAATCGTGGGCGAACGGCATTTTTCGCAACTTTTCGTCATTCGTTACTAATGTCAATTTATTATTTGAAACTTGAAACATTGTCAAACATTCTTAGACCGTGTGTTCAACGTGTGTTCTTAGTAGACTCAAGTGCGATGGTTTTTGTATGCTGTGTGCCTGACTGTAAAAAGTCTAATAAAGACATCAAAGTGCATCGGTACATCGGTTTCCCAAAGGTCCCCAGGTAAAATGACTGTCTCTACTAAATATTTGTTCTGAGTAGGGCTGTCACTTTATAAGTTATACCGTACTTCCTGTAATTTCAACATTGGAACGGTTTAGGGTTGCCTTTTACCCGAAATTTGAAGCGGGTGGTCTTTACACACATGACTTTACCTGACAGAGACTTACAGCGAACGTTGGGGAGTACAGACAGTGAATATGCAAAGAAAATTACTCCTCCAAAAGCACTCCTTATTTTGGCCATGACGGAATGCTGATTTTTTATGTCATATTTAGGACAAGCCTCGTACCAAATATTTGATTTATGCCTTAATTATCCCTTTATTATAAATTTAGAAACTGGAAAAATTAAAAACGAACTATAATTAAAATGTTGTCTGATTATAGCTGTACAGAAAATGGCTCAATCTAATAAAAAGGCAAGACCTTAACACCATGGATATGTCAAAAGTTTTAAATAGTTATCGTGTATGCCACCGGAATTTTCCAACTGAAAGTTTAACACCCCCCGATTGTCGCAGTCGAAGTGGGATATTGGCAGGAGGCTTACCAACATTAGGTAGGGGAGAGTGGGGCACATGTGGACTTGTTTTTTTAACCTCTTGTAACTTTTTCAACTTTAACATTTAAAAATGTTTTGTAAATTTACTTGGAAACTTTAGTCATTCCTCATTAATTTGGTTCAGTTTATTTTTAATATTACAACACTTAAACTCGTATAATTAGCTTTTTTTAAAAAAGTGCATTTGTCCACATGTACCCCGATACTGGGGTACATATGGACATATGCTGGGGCACATTTGGACAAAATACTTAATATAGGTTTTTGATGAATATATAAATAAATAAGCAATAATTTTATTATGAAAACCTATATATTGCACAAAATTAAACAAATTACAAACTTATTAAAAAACAGAAGACAAATAAACGTTCATAATAGACAGAAAAATTAACATCGGGCACAGATATTAAATAATTAAATAAGTACACATTAATGCACATTGTATTGAGTCAAATCTACAGGAAACGTTAAATATGGACAGTCCACTTCTACCACATGCAAAAATGTCCATATGTGCCCCATTTTTGCATGGGGTAGAAGTGGACTGTCCATATGTGCCCCATAACCTGGCAAAGTAGTTTACAATATTTGTTTCAAAGAAAACGTAAACTTAATATTATTTTATAATTATGTAAAAATATTATGATATATATGCATGAATAAGTGCCGTATTAAATTTATTTAAAAGCATTAATAGCAAAAAGAAGCATTATAATAAGAAAACTCAAAAACTTACTTGTTCGTTTCGAAAACACAATTCACTAAATAAAACTGACAGCTTGTATCTTAGCCATATGCAATTTTGCATGATACATAGAAATAGGTAGGCCAATCTTTTGGTGAGTAGCTAGATCATTTCAAGTTAGTAGAATCGGAAAAACAGTCAGTGTCCACATGTACCCCGTGTCCACATTCGCCCCACTCTCCCCTACATATTCCTGGGCTTCCTGCTGATCTCGAACAAGGTATGAATTTTTAATTTTTCTTTTAGTTAAATATAATTGGAAAATATATTAGAAAAACAAGGTATTATTTCAAAGTCGAATTGTGATAATTACAAATTATTTGTGAATAATCTTGAGACTCAAAACTAATTATGGCGTATGTTTGTAATATTCTGTCCGATTTTGTTGGACGCTCTACAGACACTATGTTAGAAGAAGGAGGGAAACTTTTCAACGGAGCCTGTAACTTCTAAGGCAAATCAAGTGATGACAGTGCCCATGGAAATAGAAGATGGTGCTGCAAGTTCAGGAACAGATCGAATAAAAGACATGGTTGAGGAGCCATCAACTCCGCCTCGCAAAAAGTTACGTCGTCTTTTTACACCGACCTTAGGAAATCGTACAGAAGTCACAACTATCACCCAAAGCACTAAGTTTATATAAAGTTGCGAAAATGCTTCAGAATGTGCCACCTAGCGTCATTAATTGGATAGAGACGTTAAAGGGAATAAAATACCTCTGGATAAACCTTCGAAAACAACATTTCTCTTTTCGTGTCCGAGGAACTTAAATCAAGATCCCTTAGAGAATTTTGGTGGATGTATGCGTAATCAAGGAGCGCGTAACGTTAATCCTAATTGCGCATCTTTTGCTTATTCATATAAGACTTTAATAATTAATAACTTCAACTCCTCTCATTCACCGGGGAGTAATTGTGAATATAACGATACAAAGGGAGCCCTCAGTACACTCCGATACTTAATTGATGGGAGTGTGGATTCGGAAGAGCCGCAAAATGTGATTGTAGATGTGCCAATTATCAGAGATGAAAGCACGTTTGTATTACGAAATAATACAAAAATTCTGAAAATGCCTATTTGGCAGGATTTATGGCGAGAAATTTATTAAAAGGCGCTATCTGCCAAACTTGTAGGAACATTTTAATTACCAACGTGCGCCAGGAAGGTAGTTATGTTCAAGCAAGGGCTTACAATCCTAGAGATCTTATAAACTCCAGCACAGAGTTTAGAAGTATCTTTAGTCAAAGTTGTGAAGTGTTGTCCTTTTTTTTGCCTAGAGTATGTCACTTACCAAATTTAAAAACCATTTTAGTTGAAAAAAATAAATACGTTTTCCGTAATGTTAATTGGGAGTGCCCTGAACACAACATAAGAAATATATTTGTTGATACCTTTGCTAAATTTTACATTTTCAGGTGGACGAAAAGGGTAAATCGAATTTTAAAAGGCGAGGATCAAAAGGCCTATGACTCAATTCAAAAAGCTGCTTTGAAAAAATGTATGGCATTACGGGGCAAGAATAAAAAACAATTGGCGCTGCTAAGCAATTAATATAGTTAATATAATTATTATTACAGCTATTAATATAACAAGAATATTATGCGATTTATAATAGTCGAGGACGTTGCTAGGTGACGAGCCGCAAGCCGAGTCAACTACGCAACGTCCGAGTCGGTTTAAATCGCAAATATTCGAGTTATATTTCAAGCTTTATCGTATCATTGACAACAATTCATGTACACAAATAGTGTTATATTATGTAACTAACGAATTATAAAGTTGCTATGTTATTATGTTATGTAACTAACGAATTATGATGTTGGAAGTTGCTATGTTATTATGTTATGTATAATTATTAATAAAAGTTTAATATAAAGTTGTCTTTATAATCAATGATACGATATAGTATATTGCGTCATAAGGGAAGATATAGGCATATTTCATCCCGAAGATTTTTGCTGCACGAGCGAACGTAGTGAGCGAGGGCAGCAAAAGCTAAGGGATGAAATATGCCGTTAGATTCCCGTAGGGCACAAGTTATTTTTCCGCATCCATGAGAAGTTCGTATTAAATAAAAATAGTTATAATATAATACGTACCTATGTTTTTGACATATAACCTCAAATTACACATGTCAAATTTGCGTATTAAAAATAATTTCTATAATGAATTTATGTAAAAAATAATCGTATTTGCTTGAATTTTAAAAAATAATTACACTTATCAATCACTCAAATGAAGATTTTTGTATAATCAAATAATAATTTTGATTCTAAATTCTATCGGTAGATGTCACGTCGATAGCATGCACGGTAAAAACCCGCAAATGTTCATATCATCCCGCTTTTTCATATTTACCCGCCATCCGCCATTGTTAACCTCAAATGAGATAAATAATCTGTCAATTACATACCATGGATACGGAAAAAGTTATTAATGTTATTACTCTTATTATTATTATTATTACTATTGAACATGATATTTTTTATAACTGTTTCTATTTGTTGCATGATTAATGCAAAATAAATGTACCACTACTTTATGTACGTATAATATTAGATAACTACCTGTTTGGCTAACTGAAATCTAGAATATGGTATTCTAATTGCGATGAAATGCCTAATTAAGATTTCAGTTATCTAAATAGGTAGTAGTCTAGTATTCTACGTGGATAAAAATGGCAATATTAAATTTTCATAATTTTTAAATTTTCCTCCAATTCCGATAACAGCACCTCCAGTGACTGTAGTAAGAATTAAAACACGTTCTGCTAAAATTCGGTAGAGTCAGCAATCTATATACCAATATATATCCTTCTATGATAACAAGTAAACAAAATAATCGACAGCCGTTGACAGCTGTCTCGCTGCTTACCAACTATTACCAACCGGGCCACATTACACCGCTTAATGTCACTAAAGTTGAGCACACCATGGATGCTCCTGTAGGGGTGTCATTTTTTAAATTTGACGCATATAGCATTAGCAGTCCATTTTATTTTATGAAGTCCGTGGGCAGGACGCTTTGGATTTAAACCGACCTCCTTAAGTCTTCTTATTACTCTTCTGACACTCACATTGACTTGTCTTGTAATCAGCAGTTCATTTTTCAAATGCGAAGCCGTAAGTGTGCGATTTTGCAAACTTTGAAGTCGTAAATATTGGTCATCTCTTGGCGTTCTACATCTTTTACGTCCTTGTCCAGGTCGCCTTTTGTATTCTCCTGGCTCATTGTATCGTTTTACTATTCGAGAAACAGTCGATTGGTGAATATGCTATCTCCGCGCAATATCTTCTTGCCTGCAACTCTCATTAGCTAAAGTAACAATTTTAACAAACACTAACTCTCTTAAATGTGGCATCTTACTAACAGAAGCTACAGAACCAAGAACTAGGTACATATCTAGAAATGTTATTCTGATAACGTCAACTCATTTGTTAATCGCCAGGCACACTATGATATGTTTGTGATTTGCACAATTATCACTTATTAAGATATAAAGGCTATTTCTAAACATTATTTTATCTGTTAAATTGCAATATAACGACAGATCAATAAAAATACCAATTAGCGTAGGCTGCGAAATTGAATTATTTTGAATTGGTACTTTAGCCACATCCATAGAATGACATTTTATAACGTTTATAATTTGACATTTTTATTGTAAACAAAGTTTATAACCTTAACAAAAAAATGAGGGTTTTCACTTGACCACCACCTCATATTCTGTGAATTGACATATCCAGAAAGATAAAACCAGGCCTCATCAAAAAAAAATACAGTGTTCAGAGCTGCTTCATTGTTGAGATTATTTTGAAACCAATTGCAGAATTCGTCTTGGAGGGTCTATTGGTAAAAGTTCATGAAAACATTGCAGTTTATATGCATGACGGTTTAAATCTTTTTTTAGGATTGTTCGAGTTGTGCCATAAGATAAATTTATTTGTTGAGCCAATACTCTAATGGAAGTTTTTGGCTGTTCATCCATAATCTGCCGGGCAGCTTCAATCGTTGCTTCTGTTCGTCTAAGCGGCGGTCCACTTCCACTTTTACGAGCGACACTACCACTTTCTCTAAATAACTGTACAGATTTAGTTACAACGTCGCGAAAATAATTGTAATTGAACACTAAATCGGGGTATTCACGAAAATCAGTCATACAATCATGAAGTGAATATTGCCACTCTCCATTTATTCTTACGCCGGTTCGAAAGAAACATTCAATAGCTTTCGCTTTTTGTTCTGTAGTGAATACCATTTTTTCAAACTTTAAATTTTTTCACCAAATAAAAAACTTAACCAATTTGACAAGAGCGTTCAGTTTTAAATTTTCATGTCAGAAATGTCATTCTGTGGATCTGGCTAAAGTACCAATTCAAAATAATTCAATTTCACAGCCTACCCTAATTGTTTTTTTTTATTGATCTGTCGTTACTATTTCTGTTGACTGAAGGTTAATTCGTTGGTAACATTAACCGCTTGGTAACTAACGATTGAACAAGTGGCCCTAATGTAAAACACTCCAGTGTAAGATATTTAGGAATAGAAATCATAAAAGTATTAAAGAGGACAAGAGGACCGGATTATGTATGTATGTATGTATTTGTATTGTGTAACTTAGTATAGACAATCTGTGACTTCCGATCGTTAAAACATAAGGTAGGTAAGTGAAATTTATTTTTCCGACAAACGTTTAGGAATGTTACTTTCCCACACTCATTTTGCGTGCACGGAGTGCCGGAAAGTGACAGCGATTTCTGAAAAATCGGAAAATCGCATAGCAACCATCCTTACTAGATTATTACTTTAAAAGGAAATGTCAAATTTGACAACTTGAAAACTTACAAAATGATAGTTTAAGACGATTCCTAAACGTTTGTAGGAAAACGTTGTTCATAACACGTGTGGGAAGAGCGATTCCGAAACTCATGCAGGTACAGAAACGAGCGCATTCGTTTCGGAATCGCTAACTTCCCGCACTTGTTATGAAAATAACTATTCCCACACTTATTTTGCGTGCGGGAAAGTCTACTATTTTAAGATTAATTGCAACTTATTTACTACCAATATTTTCAGCTGCTCCTATGCTCACAATTATGTTAATTTTACTGGTACATTTTAGAACACTTATTGTAGGACATCCTGTAGATTATATTGATAAGAAAGCTGCGATTTTTATATTTATGTGATATTTACGAATTGTATGCCATTATGAATTGACAAATATGTATAAAGTACATTTTGAATACTATGTTATAAAAGAGTTCTGCAAAAATAAAATAGCTGAAAAATATTTATCAAATTATTTATAAATAAATATTATCAATTGAAACAATTATAATAATATACATAACGACTGCAATAATCCAAGAAACGAATGAACTGTAGGGGCAAGGTTAGATAAGATGGCAAGAACTGTTAATATTAACATAAAGTCTTTGAAATCACAAAGCTAGTGTATTCGTAACAACTATTTTAAAAATGTTACATAATGATTTAAGCTGGAGGAAGGTGTCTCTGTTTTCAGGATTGTTCCTTTCAAATTAAAAAAAATTGTTAAAAGAACGCTTCCCAAAAAAAGCTGGATGCCTTTAAAACCGTTAAAGCAATTAAATGAAATAATAAATCATTGTTAAAGCTCCAAGCGTTTCCTTTCAAGATCAAGTACATAAGTTATCCAAAAATGTTCCCCTCAAATTTTCTAACGTCTCCACGTGGTTTATTGTTGTATTACAATCTGTATGTTATTAAATTCAGCGGCCTGCATTTGTTTTATTATATAGCGTTTGTAAAACAGCAAAGTAGGAAAATGCCGACTTAACAATCTGAAAAAGAAAAGCGGCTTTAAACTTTTCAACAGTTTAAAGTTTTATTTTTTAAACTTACCATAATAAAAGAATTAAGAGAAAGGGTGATAAATTTTCCTGCGGTTAATATGTATGGTCGTTTGGATCGTTCCATAATTATAAACAACGACTTTTTAATAACAGTGTTACAGTTGTACCAGTTAGATACGTATACACCGTCTCCCACTCTTGAGCTCTAAAAGAACAGTTATTGTTACAAATTTTTTAGACATAAAGTTAAAACTGAAACGTTAGGGTATCTTTTTATGTCTAATTTTAATACTTTATCTAACAAGGTACAGTCAGAAAATTTCCGAAAAAGTAATACAACTTTGATATTTATTGAGAAAGTACAGAAGGATATGCTTATAATTCAACAGAATCCCTCCGCAGTATAGTGCACTAGCGTCAGCGGGAAATCAGCTGTTGGATGCCAGAGGAAAATAGCTCTGTCCCTGAGTCGCTTTTGCAATGCAAAATATGAGAGTACATATTCATCAGCGTTGAAGTAGTGGACCCGCAAGGACCCTTTTATTGGCTCAAACAAATGAAAACCAGATGATACCAGGTCTGGAGAATAAGGAGGGTGTGGTCGGATCTCGAACTTCATGTCTTGCAACATCATCTGCAGGGTGAGGTCTGGAATTGTATTGCCTGAGACCGACGCCTTTGGATAGGAGGCCCCGATGCTTGCTGCAGATAGCTGGTCTCAAATGGTTATGTAAAAGGTCACCGTAGCTTTTGTTGTTCACAATTTGGCCCTGGATAGATAACCTTCAACTACTCAACTTTGATGCAATATTTAATTCGACCTGCCATATTTGGCACTCAACACTCAACGACCTTCTCAGCGACAGACACCACACAATCTACCTTGAAACTCACTAATTAATAGCACACACTCTCACTAAAAACTATGCACACCACTTTTCGGGTAATTTTTTGACTATGCCTTGCATCCAATAAGTATTTAGTATAAATAAAATATTACCTGAACCATGACGTCGTTCCCAAAAGCACAGTAGATCGCCAACTGTGTCATTACACATCCGAAGAAAAGGAACGAAACGCCAAATTGGACAGAAGCAAGAGGCACCTTGACATGAGACACATTTAGAAGTTCGTGTTACTATAAAACAAATGATCTTACCAAAACAAAAGTAAAAGTGGTGATGCAAATAACACAAAGGCTGGATGCGAATTGAATCAGAAACATGTAGGTAAATGTTGAGTCGATAGCTTCCACCAAGCTGAAAATTAAATTATCAGGTTGTTCATATTAAATAGAACCAAAACGAAGTTTGAAATTTTAAATCCTGCCAAAACACAAAGTATATATGTTTGTCTTACTTAAGATTTTATAGTCATTCATTCAATTTATTTAGGGTAGCTAGGTACCTCTTTATAATCATAATAAAGGATAGACTTTATTAAAAGAACGTTTTCCAGGTTGATACCGCGTCATTGTTGAGAAAGAAGAACCATTCTTTCTTTCTCAGCAATATTTTCGGGTTGGAACCGGAAAACGTTCTTTTGACACTAACATTGACCGTCAAAGTCTTCGAATTCAAAGGCAGATCTACTCAAGAAGTGGCGCTCTTGCACTTGCCAACTCTTGATTTTTCCCCCACTTACTATTACTGAGGGAGATCATGTCCCATTCTTTTTAATCCTAACCATTTACATCTTATCTCTCACCCATCCTATCCCATCTCCCAAATCGTCTGGTCAACAAGGACGAGTAAAGCCAAACACAAACACGGCGAATTTTAAACCTAACGGACTTGTGTCCAGATGGGTAAATCACTTAGTTACAAATCCCACACCGTAAAGGTTAGCACAAGGATTCTGGAGAGGCAAAAATTCGCAAACACAACCCTAATTAATAAATCTAAAACTGCGCTCCAAATATGCACATATAACATTAAGTCCACGCTGAAAGATGAAAAACTTCACGAGTTTAAAAGAATCAAGTGGAACATTCTGGGCGAGATTAAAACACGTGAGCAATTGCTACAACTATCAACTGGAGGCACGTTGTATCGCAAAGGAGAAGATTATTATCACAAGAAGGAGTTGGCTTCATTATCAAAGAACAACAATTATGATGCACGGACAACCCACAAAATGTGCAACCGTTCTAAGATTATGAAACTATAGAAATATTCAATTTATAAGCAGTTCGGGAAGCTATGTACATAGAATAAATCAACAGAAGAATAAATCTAGCGATATCAGCACCATCAAAACTGAGCAGGATATAAAACGATAGAAATATCACCACCACTACAAAAATCGGAATAATATACTAAATATTGGTGCTTTCTATTGCACTATATGCGTCAGAGTCATATACCCTAAAACAACTAAACAAAAAAAATTAACTCGTTTGAAATGTGGTGTTGGAGGAAGATGCTACGTATACCATGCACTGCTCATCGCACCAATTAAAGCATCATAGCAGAAATAAAGATACCAGTCAGACTAGTCACTATTATCCAAACAAGAATACTAAAATATTTTGGCCATGTCACTAGACAAACAACCATAACAATAACAATATAACAATTTACGAAAATTGATAGTTCAGTTCATAAAGAAGCAGTTCTCATGCAGATCAGCGATGGACAGATTAGATCGCTGAAGCCACAGGAACCCCTTTAGAAGACAACATAAGAAATGCAGAAGGTCGGATGCTATGGAAAGAGGCGGTTAGAAGAATCAACTGACATATGGAATAACAACTGATATATAAATCATGACTTTCGTCAGAAAGAGAGAGAGAAAGAGAGGGAGAGAGAAAACAGCTGCACAAATTGATCTTTCCAATTATTCTTAAGACTTTGACTATAAAAAACCTTTCAAAGAATTACGAATCCTGTAAACACTTTGCATTTTCTTCTTAAAGATAGAAAACTTAAATGGGACAATACTTTGGGTTATGCCAACTCACTATGAACGGTCCAAGCAAAGAGGAGACCAGCGCAAATAAAATATTTAACTGTTTCAAGTGCAATTTTATTTAATAGGGCGATAATAAAGCCGCACACATGTATGAAGATAGAGGAGCTGTGTTACTAAACCAGTTGAGTTCTAAGGACGCAACAGCAGTCAGAGTAAACATATAATAATATGGAAGAAGAAGGCAAAAGGTGTTCGCATCCATTTACCTACCATACGATAGTGAGAACTTGCCTCATACAGAGGAGTGGTAAGGTTAGTGGACTTCCGCATTAATAACGGCTTTCCTTTGCTTGCAAGGTATGATACGAATGCTCACCATGAGACTTGTGGTAGTACAAATACAAACATAAGGGCCGAAAAGCTAATCGAGTACTTGGTAGCAACAATGTTGCAGCTAAGAGGTATTGGACATTGCTTTATCCAATATGTACATAACAGCAAATATACGTAATTGGTGAGTAATGGAAGAGAGTTCTTTATTACACCATAGGCATATAACAGTGACTATAGAACTAGATAAACCTTATCAAAAGTAACAAGAAATTCAGGGAAGACTGATTGGGAAGTACATTTGGGAAGCTCAATCAAGAACCAAACTTAAATATAGTAAAATATATCAAGAGTAGATACATATTAGAAACTAAGACAATTAAACTCGTTAGGACAATTACAAAGGCCTTTGATGAAACTTATTCAGTTATGAGAACTAAGAGTAAACAGACCACGTGGTGGAACATAGAACTGACCAGACGGAGACCAGGCAAACCTGTAACAGGGCAGTCAGGTCAAACCTTAACGAAGACTTGGACAAATACAACGAGACTAAAAAAAGTACAAAAATAAAATTAGATCATTACACAGGAAGGCGTGGAGACAATCTGTGAAGAGATACTACTTATACAGAGGCATCGCGCTTAATGAGAGCACTTCGACATGATGGAGATGTACAAGTAGAAGAAGTCCGCAAACCGGATGGAAGTTTCACCAAGAGAGATGCAGAAACCTTGGAGATAATGTTAGAGACAAATTTCCCAGGTTAAAAGTTGTGTGAAGAACTAGATAACCAGGAACAGCTTGGAACTACCATGAAGCGATCACAAGGAGATTATGATCTAGCAAAAGAAATACTCACAAAAAATAAAATCAGGGGATATGAGAGAATTTTCCTCATTTAAATCGGTTGGCGAGGACGAAATTTTTCCTGTCCTCCTGCAAAGGGGCTTAAACACCCTAACGTCATACTTATTTAATTAAGATATTTGGGGCCAGTATTGTGTTACGGTATATATCAAATCAATGGAGGGGGAAAATAGCATTTATACCTAATTCAGGGAAAACTTACTATGCAGGCCCCAACGAATTTGGATCAATTAATTTGACATGGTTTTTTTAACGATGGAGAAGTTGATTAATAGATATTTAATAGATGGACCTCTTAAAAAAACATTCCGCAGAAACCAATTTGCCTATATCCTTGAGCGTTCGACAAAAACTGCTCTACATGAATTTGTTTACCAGAATAGAGAAGGCACTGACAAAACAGGAGTACGCTTCAGGATGCTTCTTTGATATCCAGGGATCATGTAAACCTGGCGACCATAAAGGAATCATTAGTAAGAAAAGATGCAAAAAATTATTGTAAAAAAGAAAGCTTCAGTTAAGAAAGGTTGCTCACAAGGAGGATGCTTGTCTATGCAGTCATGCGCGACTTAGTAAAGGAATTAGAAGTGCAGGGAATATTTGCATAGGCGTATTCTGATGATGGAACCAGTTTGGTAACTGGACGTCATCTAAGAATCTTTTGCGAAATATTGTAACAAGCACTAGAGATAATAGAAAGGTGGTGTGAGCGGGAACAGCCTTTCAGTTAATCCGCTGAAAAGTGAACTAATTTTATTCCCAAAGAAAAGAAAAGGGGTTTTAAGGGACCTACATTCTTTGCAAGTTACAGCAAGAAGTCAAGTACTTAGGAGTTACTACTTAAGACTTAAAACATCAAGGTAAGCTGGAAAAGAAGCACGTAGAACAGAAGTGTGGAAGGTCTGTTGTAGCACTATGATAGACAGTTGGGACGTACACCTACCAAGTATACTATACGCGACAATGGTATGGTGGAGTAGATATGAATTGTAAATAGGAATGAAAAGAAAAGCAGGGCCATATACAATGACTGGTTTGCTTAAGTATATTAGTGGGAGTTATGAGAACACCGCCAACCAAGACAATAGAAGTATACTGCTAGCGGTGACACCATTGCATCAAGAGGCGGAGAGGATGACAAGCAAAAGAAATGATCAAAGGGCCGCATTTAAGCAACTCCCTTTTTCATAGAGAAGCTTCTAGGCAATCTGTATAAAATTGGAGTAGAGGCTGACCAATACTGTAGACGATATAAATCAGAAGAAGAAACTACTATGCAATTTCTATCAAGCAGCGGCGAGTAATATTTGGCAAGAAGAAGATTAATAACGGAGAGATTCGAATAAGAGGGGGGGGGGGGATATGGACTTGAGAGGCCTTATTCGCAAGAAGGTCATACCCGTACCCCTAGAATTTATTTATCTTCTTCTTAAAGATTCACGTAAACTTTTAAATACATTGATACATTTATTTAAACAATTCTGTTTTAGTTAGACTACATTTACTTACAGTTCTATAGAGTTGTGGTGCTCCACGCAGTTGTCAATCTTAAGAAATATCTCGGAAATACATCGTTCACAGATTTGGAGGTAATCGTTCTCTTCTTCACAATTTACAAAAGATTCATCGGCCACGCGTTTTAGTTTTTCCCTCAATATCTCAAGTTGTGCTGAAGCTATTGCCATAAAACTACAAGCTAAAATGTCCACTGAAGTATTAGCTAAAGCGCTAAGGTTCAGTATGTATATCTGAAGAATCCAGAGAAAACCGTATATAATTGTCGATTGTTTCTTCAGATCAAAAGGAAAATGTATTGGAAGTTCTCTTTTAAATTCACCCTCATAAAATGGTACCAAACCAGCCAAAAATAACGTACAACAGCAAAGAATTTGAAAACTGATTTGAAGTTTATTGAAAATTCCAACCTTTTCTTTAATATAAATGTCCAAATCATCTGAGTACGTCTGCATTACTGGTAAGTTTAAATACTTAAGTATGTCATAAAAATGGCGGTTCTTGTAAAATACAACAATTTTTGGTAAATAAAATAATATTGCCAAATTTAGAAAGACTGAATACGATACGCTTTCTATGCCTTCGTAATCGTAATATATTTGAATAAAAGACAGAACATTAAATACTGCAGAAAGAAGAAACGAAGTAATTCCAAGAAGTTTGTACGACCTTTTCGCATTTCCTTTTGGCCAAATCCCCGTTAATTTTAATACAATACGTGTGTACTTGAAAACCTTGAAAGGGTCGGTTTTCATCAGCATCTAGAACAAATTAAGGTTTTAGTACTCTTGAAACATAAATAAATAAGAAACATCCAAAAAGAACAAATCGTGTTTGGGATCTGGCTTAAAATGACTCAAATGAGCTTTTATAAACGTTCAAAATCGCGCTAAAGGGTTTTTCGAAACACAAATACAAAAATCTGAAGAAGAAGCTAACACTTTCAAAATAACACCTCAAAAGTCTTCCGAATTTACAGATTAGCTTATTTTAATAACATAAGTTCAGGAATTTTTTTATTTCTTACAGATGTGAGGCTTATGACCTGATAAGATGTCGCCTACTGCAATCGCAACCTTTAATTTTGTCACTGATCCAGAAAACTTGCATTTATTGCAGCACTAAAAGTGACTTGTTTTGAAACCGCATATTTCAGCATCAAATACTAGAAACTACTACTTTGGGTTCACAAGCGTAGAAAAATTGTTAATTAAAGTTCAGCAAACTTAACAGTTTTCTTAGCCACCTACGATATCATAGCAAGTATTATAATTTTAATACACTAAATTGTACCGTTAAATTACGATAAATTTTACACAAATAAAACCTGCGCTTCATTGTCTGGTTTCAGGAAGGTATTTCAAGATTTTTTTAGCTTGAATAGCTAACATAAAAAATGCTCTAATTTTATAACATCAAATTGTGTCCTTACTTTTCGGATAGATTTTGTAAAAACATCTGATAAAAATTGATATTTCAGGAAATAACTTCAAGATATTTACCATGCTTTAGAAGATAACAATTCGAGAAATTGTTCTAACGATAACCATGCACTCTAATTTTAAAATATTAGGTTGTATCTTTAAGACTTTGCAAAAATAAAATCTGAGCTTAATCGGCTGTTAAATTTGAAATTTCAAGAAGGAATTTCAGAAGTTTTTCCTGCTTCAAGAGAAAAAAATCGAGAAATAGGTAAAACGATAGCATCAATCAAGCAAGGATTCTAATTTTAAAACAGTAAGTTGTGTCCTTAAGACTAATAAAATTGATGTTTCAGGTAGGAATTTCAGGGTTTTTACTCTGCTTCTTTCTTTTTCTTTTCCAATCTCTTAATGCCCACTCCTGTATATAGGCCTCTCTCAAGCTCTTCCTAATCCGACGGTCCTGAAACTTCTGATGCCAGTCTTGACCTACTGCTGTCTTAACGTCATCGAACCAAGCTGTGGTCTTGCACGTTTTTGAAATTCGTGGTCTCCAGAATATTAGTCTCTGTGTCCATCGCTCATTATTTGCCTGGCAATGTGGCCAACCCAGCTCCATTTGGACTTTGCTATGTATTCTAATTATTATGCCTGTGATGCCTGTCCTTCCCCTAATTTCCTCATTCTACACGTGATATCTGAAGCTTACGCCAACCTTGCTTCAGAATACAAAAATTCGAGAAATTGTTAAAACATTAACGTTAACCAATAAATTATGTCGTTAAAATTCGAACAGTTTTTGCTAAAATACAATCTGAGGTCGATCACCTGATCAAATTGGTATTGCACGAAAGAGTTTCAGGGGATAAAATTTCGAGAAGTTGACAAAAGTTTATATTTAGCTAAGCTCTGTAATTTCGAAAAGTTAAATTTGCAAAAATAAATCTAAATAAATATAATCAGCAGTTAAAACTGAATATTTCAGGACGGAATTTCGGGATTTTTTCCTGCTTAAGCATACAAAAAATCGAGAAATTAGTAAAATGAAGATTTTATCCTAGCTTTCTAATCTTAAGATATTAATTTGTAACCTTAAAGCAGCTTTTACAGAAATAAAAATCTGAGCTTGATCGGATGTTAATTATTTTTTCGCCCTCCGGCTAGAAACACTCAATTTTCATGCGTATAAATCGTCCGGAAAATGCTATTTGCCGGACTAGTCCAGAAAGTAAAATTAGGATTTTTGATTGGTAGCGCTGAACCGAACTGACTCCGCCCTCTCATTGCTACGCCCATTGTCACACCCAGAAAAATAAATTCCCTGGAAAAATCAATTCTCTAACGTCAAATATTTGAATAAAAAATGATTTTTTATAATTAACGTATTTTTATCGGCCGAAAAAATATTGTGTATCACACGCCTAGAAACTGCTTTGCAAGTACTCGCACTTGCAAAGTGACAGTTTCTAGCCTTGTGATACAAATAACTATTAACCAACCCGACATTCAATAAAACATACGTCACGTAGGAACATCTTGACTTCGAATACATTATCAAATAACGTGTGTTCACAAACAGTCGTCATCCCAGTTGCCTTTAAAAACAAAATTTTATGTCTTTGATTAATTCGTGCGGTGATTCGTGCAACACAATGAAGCTTGGAAAACGTCAACTAGTTTTATGAAACGTCATTGAGTACTGTCATAGCGCGTTTAGGTTTGTTCAGTTTTGAAATCATGTTTACGCCGCAACAGAAAGCATTTATGCTCGAAAGTTATTTTCGCAATGGAGTACTGGAAAATGGAGAATGGTAATACTCGATCGAAGCTTCTAAAAATGAATTCAGATTGAGGTTTCCAAATGTAGTGTTTAACCACAATCAGTTTAGGAAGCAGTTGAGCAGATCACTTGCAAATTTTCGGGAAACTGCTTCAACTGATAAACAACGGGGAGGTGGAAGACCTAGACTTCGCACGGAACATGTTGTCAATATGGTTAGAAACGCGATCGGAGAGCGACCTACATCTTCAGTTCGAAGGCTTTCCCAAGAACTAGACATTCGTACAACAACTTTGTACAATGTTTTAAAAAAGGATATTCACTCGCATCCATACAAATTACAAATGTACCAGGAGCTGTTAGGTCCAGATTATGTGAAAAGAGTTCAGTACTGCCAGTGGTTTAATGAAAATTTGAACAACAATGATGTACTCGATAAGACATTTTTTTCAGACGAGGCCTGGGTGCACTTGAATGGTTACATTAATGCACAAAATATGCGTATGTGGGGAACCGAAAACCCTCATTACTTTAGAGAAGCAACGATGCATCCTGTTAAAATAGGGTTGTGGTTAGCAGTAAGTCGTAGAAGAATAATAGGCCCAATATTTTTTGAAGAGACTATAAATGCTGAAAACTATCGGAACATAATGCTGGAACCGTTTATAAATCAACTCCACGATGACGAGTTGCAAACCGGATATTTTCAACAGGATTCTGCGCGTCCGCACGTTGCACATGTTACTATAACAGGTAAAAGCGAAACAAAGAAAAATAATCACCTACCTGTATACTTACAAAAAACTCAAAAGAATTCGCCGACTAACTTAGTTGTTTGCGAGGGCCGTAGATCGCCGAGGATTGCCTTATCATAGTTAAAACTCAGAAAGTGAATACTAATAAAAAAATGAAAAAATTGGGCGCCAGAAAACTTTTCAGTTTTCAAAAAAAATATAGAAATACAAATAAGTAATTTTAATGACTTCAAAATAGTTAACAATATGCAAATTAAATAGAAAAAGTAAGAGCAAAAATATGCAACCAAACGTACAAAAACAAATCGCTTAGGTTAATTTCAAAGGAACCAAAAAAAACTAAATATCAACGTTAGTTGAATTAAAGAAAGATATACATGAATGAAAAAAAAACGATCAAGGTGGATAAATAAAAAATAAGCGCTTACCTTTATTACCTGAGTGAAAACAAGTCTAATAAAAATGAACGATCAAAAATAAATAGCAATAGCCTTGTTTAAACTCAAGCTTATTACCTTGAAAAAAAACACGCAAATTCGTTATGCTAATAAAATAAAATGGAAAAACCAACCTAAAGCGTTACAGAATATTACAACAAAAATATAAATTTATTTCGTGAAGCGAAAAAGATGAATATGAAATAATTAATATTAATGCAAATTAAATTAGCTGAAGGCGTTAAAATTCAATTGTACAAATATTTAAGTAAAGCAAAGTTAAAAATTAAGAAATTTAATAAATGGAATAAAATCAGGTAAATTCGACGACACTTAACAATTCAATAAACACCGACCTTGAATCCTCCAAGCGATCGAGTGGCGAATAACCAGCAATGATAAATAATTTTTCAATAATACCGCATCCTTCAACTCCATAAATAATGCAGCCGCAAAAAGGCAATAACCAAAAGAGCCGGAGTACGGTAAAGTAATGGAAAATAAAACCAAACGAAAAGAAAGAAGCTGTAACAAATTCGCCATTAACACGTGCGTTCAATGATAAGACAAAAATCTCCACTTACCACCACAATCTTGGTGCTTCTAAAAAATAATTTCACAAAGTGAAACAAAACCGAAAATCTCGGAAGTTATAATTATGAAAATTCCATCAGAATTGAATGAGTAACTTCGGGATAAATTCAAACTCAACTGCTTCGCAGACAACCCTACGGAAAAAGCCAAGATTTCTCGAACCAACGCCTATCATCAAACGCGCATGACACTCTCAAATCAGAAAACCTACTCAAAACCAAAAAGTCACTAAAAACGTAATCTTTTACCAGTGAATATATAATAAATAGAGGTTCAATAAATGCATTCACCGTAAATAAGCAATTGAAAGGAGCAAAATAATATAACGAAAAATGAACCGTTACATTACTTTAAATTATTTACGAGAATTTTTCGATGACCGTTTAATAAGTAAAGACCTTTACCCACCACGTTCTTGCGACCTTACGCCTTTGGATTATTTCGTGTTTCCGTACATTAAAAATAATGTGTTTAGAAACCCAGTACACACATTGGGGGATTTGAAAAACAGCATTCAACACCAGTGCGACCAAATAACCAGATATGCTAATAAATGTATTTGAAAGCATGAAGCGAAGAGTTAATTTGTGTATTCAAGAAAATGGTCACCATTTCCAACAGTTATTGTAATCTCAGTTCAGTTTGGTTTACTTTTGACACATTGTTTGACAGTTAATAAAACTTGCTGTTGTAAATAATGATGTTTGCATTTTTGCTCAATTTTAATAGACATACGTTTCTGAAGTCAAAACCTACTGGGATGACGACTGTTTATGAACACCCGTTATAACAAAATAAATTGAAATTCCAACGGACCAATTAATAAGAAAATCCCGTAGTACAGAAAGGGAAAGCGCAAGTAAATAATATCTCAGGAAAGGCGGAGGACGAAATAAAATACTGAGAATAATTTGAGGGCATCTTATTGTATTAAGAAAGATACAGAGAGCTATTATTGAGCGGTACTAATAAATTACTCTATAACAAACATTTAATCACAATTTTACAAATTTATGTTTTGTCGATCGAAGGTGAATAATGATTCTACGATTGTTTTTCCATATCTCTTATTTTAAAATAAGTAGATTTTTATTTAAGTTGTAAGTCTGCTATTCATCAAAGTTAAAGTTGGTAAGAAGTTAAGTTCGTATGTTTAATACATAAAAAACCAGGAGTGAATTGAAATAAATTGAACAACTGTTGTAAAACTTTAAAACCTGAGAGTTTCCTCGTTTTTTAACCATCATCAGGACTCAATTACTTTTAAAATTTTGCAAACGCCACAGTTTTTCCTGACCCAGTTAAATATTAAATGAAAATATAAGCAAATCCTAGAAAAAAATTAAGCAAATAAAAAGCATTTTTCGGTGCAATTTCAAAAATGTACATTTATGGTCGTTCACAATGCAATACAGGGTTCCCCCTATTTTATTCTTTATTTCATAGCCGATATTTATTTCTGTAATATTTATTTCTCTATGAATTTGAATTTGTTTCCTAGACATAGCATGTATGTACATTGTTTTTTCTTGGTTTATCTGCAGGCTCATTCTTCTATGCATTTCAATCAAATTTTTCAATTACTTTTACAATTTCATTATAGCTTCTGATAATCCCTGCTACATCATCTGCACAAGTGCAGAAATACTTGAGCTGATTTAAATCGTTATCAATCCTTCAACTTTTGCTTCTTTTATTATGTGAGATCTATAAATTGCTTTTTTCTTCTGCAGTTGAGAGGCCTTCATAAGTATTTTAAAATGGGTTTCTAACCCACTTCTTCCAAACTGGTGTGAGGAAGCCTAGAGGAATTCACTGACTTGGCAGAACAGAACGTCGTGTGACTGTTCTGGGTACCAAGTCACTGTGGCGTAGATGGTAATGAGAAAACCGACGAATTAGCAAGGCAAGGATCGACTGAGGCTTACCATGACCCACAACCAGCCTTAGGAATATCAAGAAGTGCCATTCGAAGATACGTAAGTGACTGGATCGGCACTCAACACGAAAGATTCTGGACTAACAGACCAGGACAAAACCACAGCAAGGCATTTATAAACAGATCTTGCCAAAAACGAGCTGTTAAACTACTTCTTATGGGTAGGACACAACTCAGGATCGTCACAGGTCTACTAACAGGACATGCAACTATTAAGGAATACCTGTGGAAGTTCGGGAAGCCTATTATGGAATCGAAGGGGTTTGATAGATACCCGGCGAAGGACCTTAATCTCTTGATACAGGGAACAAAGAACACCGAATGGGTGTGATCAACAAATCAGGGTATACACAATAAGCCTTTTAGGCTGCAGTACTTCCCGGAGTCAAAATATAACCGAGCCCTGAAACTTAAAAAAAAACAACTCGTATGCTTCTGCCATGTAAAAATAATAATAATAATAATACTGTTTAATCCTCAATAAATTACAATAGTTTTTATAAAACGATAAAGAAAGTATAATTATACATTAAATGATCAATATATTGAGATGATATCATTTATAAGAGGATATTATTAAAAAAATCATAATCTACTTTATTAATTAGTTGAAGTTAATGTTAATTACAATCATTTTATTGTTAAATAAATTATGCAGTTTTAATTAAAATAATAATGTAATATAAAAGATTAAAATAGTTTAATTGTTAAGGTAGTTATGTATTGTAACTATGAAAATAATTTAGCTAGCAACATACAATGATTAAGAAAGAATGTAATTAGTTAAGATTTGTTACCAAGGAAAATGAAAAGCTTGCTGAATGCAAAACAATGAAAAGGAGCCGAGTAATACGAATAATTTTCAGCTGAAAGAAAGCAATAATTTTCCATAAAAAGGAAATTATGAAATAAAATATCGTAACTGAGCTACAAACATTTGAAGCTTTAAAGGTGCGGCAGTTGCTTGGCCAGCAAGGTCACCCGACCTTAATCCCCTAGATTATTTTCTTTGGAAAAGGCTGAAAAGTGTTATTTATGCAGAAAATCCTGAAAACAGAGAACAACTTGTTACTAGGATTATGGATGCCGCAGAAAATATTAGTACTGATCCTGAAACTGTTAGCAGAGCTACCGCTTCAGTTCTGAGAAGAGCTCGAATGTGTATACAACAATTGGGCGGACATTTTGAACAATTAATGCAATAAAGCAACTTCTTTTTACCTGATTTTCAATGAGATTTTACCTGATATTTATTCAGATTTAAAATTACCGTAGGTCAGTTACGATATTGTTTTGGGTATATGTTCATTAGACATTTTTGACTTGAAATTGCTTGGGAAACATATCCTTCAGCTATGGCAATCATGTCATGGGACACCCTGTATAGGGTACCTATTCAATAAAAGCGTGACAACATAAAATTATATTTTTGTTAATGGAACACCTTATACATTTCTAGATATTTGGATTTTTCCTTCAATACTGATTGTAAGGATATAGCATTATAGGGGTCGATTATTTATTAATAGTTTAGTAATTATTCCCACTGGTAAAAAACGAATTCTCTCTCTATTACATTTTTAGTATCTTCATATAAATAGCGTCAACTAGCATAGTTTTCTGTTGCCCTCCGAATTCTATGTTAATAATTTTCGCGAAACAAATGTAGTTCGCTTTTAGTCATCTGTGGAATATTCAAATAACTGAACATTATAATAAAACGAGGTCTTTATGTAATAGCTACTTTGGTACTTTGTTGCTTTAAAATTAATTTTACCAATTACTTGTTAATACACAAAGCGAACGTAAAAATGTTGAAGCTTCAATAATAAAGAAATTAATTCAAATTATTACCCTATTTGTTGCTCTAATTATTATCACTAAAAAGCGGCATCAAAAAATGTATTTTTATATTTAAAAGCACCATTAATCCATCATACACATTAATATGTTCAAAATGTAAGTTTTCCCAGTCAAATTTGTTTTTCCTGGTATGACATTTGAAAGAATTTTTATTGCGAAAGAGGATCTTTAAATAAATCTTCTTCTTCTTAGTGCCACATCCTTTTCAGGACGATGGCAAGGGAGATCAAAACCACATTTTTAAACGACTTGGCGTCGTGAATTTTGTTATATCCCTATGCTATTAGGAAAATGTGTTCTCTGCCGTGATTTCCCATTGCCTTCTGCAGAATTTGTGACCAGGTATTAAGTGTGTAGTGTATGTGTCTTGTTACTATCTGAAGTCCACCACTCCCAAACAGAATCGTTAATAATTATAACCAAACGATTAAATGGCTTCACACGCTCAAGTACTGACCTCGAACAATGGGGAATTTTTGTAAAAATCCTTACCATTAAGTGAGATTCGAACCCAAGACTTCCAGCTAGGAATCCAGCGCTCTTACCACTGCGCTATAAATAAATAAATAAGTCACAGTATGAGTAAATGTTAATGACTGAAACAGCACCACTGACGTCATGGACCGAAATTACACAGCTAGAACTGAATGATAAAATGTTTTAGATTATTTTCAACAAAACTACGAAGGCGAAAAAATTCGAAGGTTTTTTTTTAATAATACACCCCATATACAATTAATAACCTCCTTTCTAAGATTTCAGAAAATATCCCGTTTGTTGGGTAAATGATTGATGGTTATGAAGTGGTATTAGTTTAACTGTTCATATTTGACATTCGCGTACGCTCAACTAGCTTCTCAGTTTTATCAATCAATCAAAACAATAAATACTAATTATTTTTATGCACAATCGCATTATAATTTGACAATTATGCCTGAATTGTTTTGACATAAACGTCTCTTTATAGCGCATGGGCGTCATTACAGCCCACGGGCTATAATAAAATGTCAAACAATGATAAACAGTTCTTCGAGAGTCTTATAAAGATTTTTTTTTAAATTAAAATCGAAGGTATACTCTTTATTGAAACTCTATTTGGGGTAATTTATATTAACAACATAGTTAACACAATAATTATTCCTTTTATTTCAGTTTTAAAATCTTCGATCGTGCATAAAATTATGTATGTACCACTAGCGTAACTTGCTTTTATGGTCTTCGACGTGTTTTAACCCTCGGCTTACACCTCGGGCTCAGAATCACATGTCAGGCCATAAAAGCTTCTTTACGCCCGTGATACAGAAATAACTATTATATTCGGAACTTTTTTTATAACAGATTAAATTATTGAGTAAAGAAAGTAATGTATCAAAGAGAGATTAAAAGATCATAATTTTTATGTGCTGAAAGTTAGGTAAATAGGTACTAAACTTATACATACTTAACAAAACGGACTTAAGATGCTACAAATATTTAAGCTAGATTAAAAATAAATAATTAAAATAATTAAAAGAAAGTTATTGTTATGTTTTCTTTAATTATAGCATAACAACTAGAACGGTTAATTCAGGAAACAGTAATCTATTAACAGAAATTGCTCCAACAATATTGCAGACCTTAAAAACCATAATCTAATAATTGCAACTGCAAGCATTACACCAATAATGTTACAAACGTTTTCCGAGTTAATGTAGAACGTTGAGAGCAATGTTTTGAAGTCGAAGGTGGTCATTTTATATTATGTTAATATGTAGATCAAGACTTTTGGCCACCCTGTATTGTAAAAAGATCATTAAATTGTTTTCGAGGACAGATTTCTGAAGTGTTACTAGTTAGAGAGATTAATTTAAAAGATTTCAAAAAATATACAATTTGGGTGAAACTTGGATTTCTGCAAACTGAGAAAATTGCAAATTCGGGTAATTTCACTCTATTAAAAGTGCAGAAAATCAAAACTATTTTAAGAAAAAGGTTAGAATTGTGTAACCCCAAGAACTGGAACATATGATACACTAGTAATAATTATTTATGGTGACATTCCTGACAGCAAATGTATATTTGGTAAATCAATTTAAATCATAGATCAAAGAGAATATCGGCTTCGTCCTAAAATTGCATTTTAAACCATTCAGATTTTGGCATTATTTTACATGCAACGATAATAACTTCGTTTTAAATTTTGTAAATACAAATTTCATAAAATAATATACATAAGCAGCAAAGCAAAAGAATATTTGTAACTGCTGTCGTTTTTGGGATTTTACTTAAATTATGATAACTTCCACCTTTTCTTCAACAACAAATTTATAATATCATTAATATACGTATAACTCAAGCTAATAGAAGTACATATGTTTTTTTAAACGATGCGAAATTAAGGAATTTCAAAATTACCTTAATTTCTGAATAATTAATGATTTTTAAGATACAAACAAATAAAGCTTAAATGTTGTAATACTAAATGTAAAACCCACCACAACTGAAAGGAATTACTAGTACTTACCCTCGAAGGATTAAGATCTTCTCAATTTCTTAGTTTACAATACTTATGGAAAAGGGCCTTCCTTCATAAAAATAAAGCGCTCTACTTTTATTTCAACTAATTCAGAATAGTTTAAAATAGTTACTACAATTTTCAAAAGCTAAACTTAATTTGAACCCAAAAATTGAAACGGTCTGTATAAATATAAAACGATAATTGGTAAGGATGATGCCGCATTAATATTAAATATATCCTGAAACGCCCACGTCTATCGGACGTATTTAATTCCGAATAAAATATAAAAAATAATTATACAGTTACGGTATAAAATGAGTTCAGTTATACTTTTGAAAAACGTCTGCTTCCTAATTATCATTTACTGGTGTTTTATAATTAATAAAATATTAATTCAATAAACACAGGCCGAGGACGTTTCTGTAATTTAAGCAGATAACATCTGATATTTCCCGTTTACTTTGTATCCGAAACTTGGTATTGGATACAAGGATATAATTGTAAGTTTTTTGTTGTTAATATGAATCTTACTACAATACGAAACACATCCGAAACTAAACTAAATTTTGTTTTAGAAACATAAATTAACAGGTAAACCAAGTTACTGTATTAGCTGATGTCCAAAATTCTAAAGTTATTTGAATTACAATAACTTAATTTAATATTAATTAATTTTAATATACAGGGTACAGGGTAACACAAAAGAGATACTAAATCTACGGTTTGCACTTCAAAAGATATTTTAAAAACTCCTTAGCCATATTTTTCAAATATATCCAACAAAGATTAGATAAAAAAATTATTTACTGGAAAACTATTTTTTCCACTGCCAATTTGGTGAGTTACATTTAACATGTCATATTTATCCATATACTTACTGATTTTATAATTTATTCACTGGTTGCCGCAACAAAGGCAAGCAAATGTGAATTTACCACCCTAGGGAGATAGCACCTACCTTCAAGCTCAACACAGGTAACTTTATTTTATTTGAATACATTTAGCGTCAATATTGTATTATTATGCTAAAAATTCTTTATTTTTTTTTTTTTGGCAGCTTATATCCACATGGGAGTTAAGTAATTTACTTCGCTTTGTATAGTTACCGGCTACAATCTTTCATTCCCGACAGAAAAAATATTATCTACGTAGCTTGTTGGATATTATCCGCCGAGCAAGGCACATAATTTGCTCACTGCAGTACTTTATTTGTAAATCTACTAAACGATATCATTCGATAGCATGGTCTCGTAGTTATTTCACAGCTCATCAGATATGACGTACGCAGGCAACTGTAATCGTAAGACACCGCAAGAGTATGAAAAGTATGCCGAAGTGAGAAATAGGCTTAACGCGGAAATAAGAAAACTCAAAAGAAGATGCTGGAGCAAATTTACAAAGGATATGGAGCATGACCTCTACGGATCACAAAGGAAGATATGGGGAAATGCTGAAATCCAGAAATATCTATAAATGAGGAAGAAGTACGGAGCACTATTAAAAAAAAACAGAAAAGCTCCGGGGACAGATAATATTAACAACGAATTAGTGAAATAGTGGTGGCGAGGAATTAACTTATCGTAAAGCTCTATTCTAAACCTCTAGAAATCTCTACAATCCCAAACGAACGGAGAACGAGTATCATTATACCCATTCTGAAAAAGTGTGACAAAAACGACCCCAGCAACTATATAACGTTCAAGAAATAGGGCATCCTGTTATGGATGTTCATTAAAGTTTCAAAAAACCTCAACGCACGGGAGTTTCCATAATAAATTCTTCTCTGGGAATTTACATCTTCTTCTAGAAGTGGCGTGCCCTTTACAGAGGCCTAACATGTAGAGTAACAAGGTCCTACACGTACACACACAATACACACGGTGCAGTATGCCAACCACATAACTCGCAGAGTGCATTGCATCCGTTAAAACGACATACGCTATCCAAGACAATCCTCATGTTATTACAGTAATTCAATTGCAGGAATAATATTTCACATGATTTAAGTTCAATATATGCGTTCCTTTTTTTCAATGTCAAAAGTTAAAACCTTTCCAGTAAAAATTTTCTAAAATTAATTTGGGTAGGGTTTAGGGATGCCATTTATATAATAATACAATTTGAAAGCTAATTTTTCGTTTATATTTTAGCAAAGAAAAACATCCAAAGTTAGGGGTTTTCAGAATTTACTTTTATATCACACGGCCATCTAAAAGGCTTTTCCAATTTTGAATAATAACTTTTAATACTGTGGAACTTAGTACAGGCAATCTGTGGCCTCCTATCGTTAAAAAATAAGGTAAGTGAAATTTATTTTTTAAGATTAATTGCAACTTATTTACTACCAATATTTTCAGCTGCTCCTATGCCTACAATTATGTTAATTTTACTGGTATATTTTAGAACACTTATTGTAGGACATCCTGTCAATTATATTGGTAAAAAAGCTGCGATCTTTATATTTATGTAATATTTACGAATTGTAGGCCATTATTAGTTGACAAATATGTATAAAGTACATTTTGAATACTATGTTATAAAAGAGTTCTGCAAAAAAGGAAATAGCTGAAAAATATTTATCAAATTATTTATGTGGGCCAACATATGTATAAATAAATATTATCAATTGAACCAGTCATAATAGTATACATAACGATTGCATATAATCCAAGAAACAAAGGAACTGTAGTGGCAATCTTAGATAAGTAATAAAAATTGTTAAAAGAACGCTTCCCATGAAAAGCTGGATGCCTTGAAAACCGTTACAATAATTAAATAAAATAATAAATCATTGATAAAGCTCCAAGCGTTTCCTTTCAAGATCAAGTACCTAAATTATCTAAAAACGTTCCCCTCAAATTTGCTAATGTCTCCACTGTTACAATTTTTCTGCTTTCAGAGTCAAATTGTATCATTTTTCTTGTTAAATGCCATTGTTGTTTAAGTGTTAAGAATTTATGTTGTGCTTGTTTAACTTTATTTTTTCTATCTTTCAATTTTTCTTTTTGTGTTATATGAATTCCACGTCCTTATTGCATTTTCACATCGTTGTGAATCCATTATTTTCTACGCACCGTGTATATTTCGTGTTTGAAATCTTTCGAGTTGAAGGTTATATTTAAATGCAATTTTCCGCCTAAAAGTTATGCCACTTGAATTGCATAGTGCAAATTGGGTGGGAGTGGATTGTACTCTGATTGCATTAGTGTTTTGTGCATGCGCAGTGTGGATTTCTGTCGAGGTGTCGTACTTGAATTTTACACGAGGTCTCTTTGCTGTTAAACTATCCTGAAGTGACATCCATTTTGGCAACGTTTAATTTAACGTACTGTTGTCCAATCATTTTGGAAAGGTTCCGCAATGAATGAGTTTAGTTGGGTTTATTACCACTAATTTCATTCATAAAGAGGTAAACGTTTACGACATTAGGTTGAATTTTTATTTCAGGTAATTTCCTAAATTAAGCCTTCAGCTAGTGTAATTTTGATTTCGTATTGGAACTTATTAAGCCTTCAGCTAGTGTAATTTTGAATTTTCGTATTGGAATTTATTTAGCCTTCAGCTTTACTTTATTGTATGTATATTTCAATTTTTTGTGTATGTTGAAATCTTATTAAGTCTATAATTAAATTTAATCAATAGTTAATTCTTTATTGTTAATTATTTTGAACTCTGGGCTTTGCGCCGTATATTGAGTCCCGAAAAATACAGTGTACTAATTATGTATGGCTTTTATTATCTTTTTATAAGTTTATGGTAACACCACATAGTTTATTGTTGTATTACACTTTGTATTAGGGTGGAGCGAAAATAAAGAAAAAAAAATTTTGCGGACGATTTAGCACTATGTGGCAAAAGGTGTCTAGATAGCAGTAGATTACTCGAGATTTTTTTAGAATTTTTTTGATTTGATCTTCTTTCCCCGCAACGACTTTGAAATTTAACAAAAATTACTTTTTTTCACGAGTCAGCACTATGTGTTAAAAGTTGTCTGTTAAGCTGTAGAACACTTGTGGTTTTTTTAATTTTTGAAGTTTATCTTCAATCCCCGCAACGACCTTGAATGCCCACATTTTTAATAAATTGTCATAAACATGCACATTTGCACATGCAACTCTTCGCTAGTTTCCTTCGGAAGCTACCCAGAACACACCACGTGGAGGTAGCTACATATCGTGTTCCTTCACCACCCTTCCCACCCAATGCCACCCATACATCCATCTTATGTAGTTACCTCATTATTCTGGTTTATATTGGCGCTTTGTTTCAAATTTTGGCATCAATTTTCTGTCTAAAAGTCTTGTCCTTATGAAACCATCTCTGGCAGCGACACCACAGACTTCTAATGAGGCTTCAGTTACAACTTTTACGCACCTTTCTACGGCCTGAGTATGACAAGGTAAGTTAAATAAAAGGGGAATTACAGGCGAACCCTCATTTAGAACTCTCTTAAGGTCGTCTTCAGTTAAATGTTGAGTCAATGTAGGTTCAGTAATATCACAATCCTTCCAAATAATTACGTCGATGTAGTCTTGTGCAAAGAAGTTTATTTTGGGAATCAGAAATTTTCTTATTCCATTTTGTGAGGTCTTCTTGGCTCTTAATGATAATATATGTACGCCGAACCGCTAGTTCTCGTATGTGTTTTCTGTTATCTGCAAGCATTGCTACTAATAAACTATCTGGATGAGCGAAAAATCCATTCCTTTGTATCGTATCATCCACGATTTGCTTTGGATCGTCTTTCAAATATCGACTTAGACTGATAGAACGCCATAATGTTTTGGTGCATCCCTTATTGAGGGATTAGTCTTAATGTAGAACCACAGAGGAGCGTAAACTTTAATAATAAATGTAGCACTTTCTCGAAGATTCTCCGATGGATTCGTTGTACTTACGTAAATCCTAAGAACTCTATTCGCAGTCGCAAGCCATCGTGCATGCGATAATGTTCCAGGGCTTCGTGTTGCAAGACTTGTTGGAAAATCCCCAGAACTTACAGCTTTGCATATATCGAAAAGAAATTTTTGGTCGGTGCTAAGTTGCTGCCTATCAACCTGTGGGTGATATTCTATCACAGGTAACTTTTCACATGTTGCCGAGCTTTTGCCTGTGGGCCCAGAATACCCGCGTGGACCAGATGTCGCTCCATTCAAATGCTCGATAATATGTCGCAGGGGAAGTTCATTCGAGTGAAGTTGGCACACCACCCAATGCAAATGTCTTCCAAATTCTATTTCGATGCGGCAGATAACACCACTGAGGTAACCTGTATTTACAATTGTCCCATCACAACCGATTGCTAATATCTTTGACGTATCGATGTTTTTCTTTCTGTTAAAATAGCACATATAGCGTTTTTGATATCTTGGGCTGAGCCAGATAAAGGTGAAACATGCCCTAGATAACTGGAACCCGGTTCATTAATGATTGAAATATGTTCTTCAGTAATCAATGTCCATCTGATGCTACCATCCTTTGGTTTAGTCATGCAAATGGTTTTATCCTTCCTGCAATCAAAATAAAATCCTTTCAGCAATAGTTCTTTGGAGGAATCTTTCTCTTGCAGGTTTATGCGCATTTGTTGCTGTTATCGACGTACCTTACTCCTATCTACAACTTTTGCCACATCTTCAGGAACTTCTCGCTCTAGATCGTGCATTAAATCTGAAGTGTGTGCAGCAGCTGGTCTGTCTGCGATGCCGTACCTATCGCAATTCTGGCAAAGGTTGCGAGCTTTAGTCTTGTTTCAGGTGCTGTTACATCTTGTGATAAGCTTTCAGATGAAGTTGACGGTGCGGGTTGCATGCTTTCGTCCACAGTCGGGCTTAATCTGTGCTCTTCTTGTTCTTCGATGTTTTCTTGTTCATCAGACGACTCTGACATGCACTCTGTAACTGAACTCGAAACTTGTGCATCTGTCGCAAGTTTGGCAGTTTGAAGCTGGTTAGATTCTCGAGATTGTCTCGCTCTTTTTTTTAACTTTTTGGGTCGTTAGGCGATCAACAGATCCCATTGCCATTAGTCTTGTGGATTGTTGATCAATTAGGAATGGCCTTTCAATTTGGGGAACTTTATGTGATTTTTCACAATGACACTCTGCACAGATTTTGCACTTACAAGACGCTATATCAAACAGATGACTTGCATCTTCTTTAAGTTTCATCACTTTATTTTTAAAACTGGCGGTTCCTTTACGTGTCTCGCTGTATGATTTCAGGACATTGTTAAGCTCTTCATGCGTTTTTCGAATCTGGTTTATGATTGTTACACGATGCACTACTGGAATAGAAGCTTTATTCCATATATTTTCTAATGTGATGGCTATCTCGGTATAAAGTTCACTAACCCAAGGTTTGTCTTGACCCTCACTTTGTTTTTTTAGTCTTACAAAATTATAGTATCTGTTCGCGCCAAAGCATGTTTAAACTTGGCGGGCTTGCCACCCGGAAGTATACAGTCGTTACACAAAATGGCCGCCGCGTGTTTCGGCAGTAGGCTTCCGCAAACGAACGAGACTGGACCTGCTCATTAATCCAGTTTTATGTGTTTAATATTTATCTTTGTTTCATATCCATATTTCTGTGTTGTGCTATCAATATAAAGTAAATATACGTAATTAGTTATAACAGATTTTTTTTTTAATTATGTTGCCAGAGAAGAGAAGAAGAGAAATTAAATCCAGCGAAAGCAAAAACATGGTCCTTCGGAGCCACTTAGCACACATGGCATGTAAACAAAGAAACGAACTGAAATATCGTGCTTAAACATTTAAACAAAACGAAAAGGTAGTCGGATTGCAAAATAAACTTAGAAAGTGATACGTTAGTTTCCACGTGGCCGTAGTGAATCACCGCAATCATTAAGATCCTGCATCGATTCTTGTGGTCATCTGGGTCAACTGAAGTGCATATCAACAACATCAGCACATTAGCGAAGATTGGGCAGAAAACCAATTTGCAAAAAAGAAAACCTGTGAAGACAACGTGAATTCGGTTCCTTCACCTGCAACAAAGGCTCTAAACATCCCTTTGTAGCCTCCGCCGATATAGCAAAAATGTACCGCCAAGTCCTCGCAGAGACCATTACAAAGAATTCTGTGGCGAGGCGACGTTCACGCACCTATAGAAACGTACGAACTTAATACCGTGACATACGGTACCTCGTGCGCTTCATTTCTAGGCATAAGATGCTTGCACCAGTTAGCGGATGATTGTCAGGCTTCACAGCCAGTTATAGCTAATACCATTAAAAACGACTTTTATGTCGATGACATGCTGACGGGAGCGAATTCGATCGCGTCGCTAAGAGCTACGTGCGAGCAAGTGACCAGCGTACTCAAGGGTGGTTGTTTCGAGCTACGTAAGTGGTTGTCAAATGTACCGCAAGTTTGCAAAATGCAAGGTGATGCATCACAAGAAACTGCTTTTGACTTTGGTTGCCGAGAAGAATTCAAAACGTTAGGTTTACGGTTGGTTCCGCGGTCGGATGCACTCACGCTTCGGATCGATTTTGCACGGGGAACTAAACCTGTCACGAAACGCACCATTTTGTCGGCGGTATCACAAATATTCGACCCCTTAGGTCTAATAAGTGCCTCCACTATAACGGCAAAGAGTATGATTCAAGAGTTATGGCAATTAAAATTGTCTCATGGGACGAAACCGTACCGCCACATGTCCATTCGAAATTTTCATTGTTTTACGACTCTCTCCCGACGTTAAACACGCGAATAATACCGCGGCATGCGATTTGTGAAAATCCCATCGACATCGAACTACATGGGTTTTCCGACGCCTCGGAAACGGCTTATGGGGGATGCGTTTATTTAAGGTCAATGAACGGAAGGGGAGAAATTGTTGTAAACCTTCTATGTGCCAAAACGAAAGTTGCACCGATAAAGAAAATAACATTGCCGCGATTAGAACTTTGCGGAGCTGTAGTCCTCGCTCGACTTGTAAACAAAGTTCAATCATCCCTCAAATTAAATTTCAGTACTTACACATTTTGGTGTGATTTCAGTATTGTTTTGAGCTGGTTAAAAACATCCCCAAGCTCACTAAAGACCTTTGTGAGCAATCGAGTAGCAGAAGTTCAGTCGCTAACTACCTTCCGGCAATGGCGTCACATTGGTACAAAGGAAAATCCAGCCGATTTATTATCTTGTGGCGTAAATCCGAACAATTTAAAGGAATTAGAAATTTGGTGGCATGGCACCCAATGGTTAGTGTTAGAAAGCTCTGAATGGCCCGCGCGAAAGGAGTTTGACACGCAAGATCTTCCCGATTTGCGTCCTGTTACAATGTCACACGCTTGCACTAAATCGCAATATTTTGAATTTTCGAAATATTCTGATCTAAATAAACTGCAAAGAATAATAGCGTATTGTGTTCGATTTCGATGTAACTGCCTAAAGCCAGAGGGTGGCAAAATAGTCGGTCCAATTTCGTACAACGAGTCGTGTGACGCTCTAACTCGCCTAGTGCGACTAGCACAAAGCGAATCTTTCGCAAAGGAAATCGATAATCTAAAACGGGATAAGGTTATAAACCGCAAAGGTAAACTTTTACATTTAAATCCGTTTGTTGATGCCGAGGGTATATTACGTGTTGGTGGGCGTTTAAAACATTCGAAATTCAATTACAATAAAAGGCACCCGGCGATTTTAAATAGTCGGCATCACTTAACCAAGTTAATATTTCGGAAGGGACACATATAAGATTATTGCACCCTGGGCCGCAGGCACAATTACCTAGTATTAGAGAATCGTTTTGGCCAATCGCGGGGCGAAATCTCAGTAGAACAATGGTGCGCGAATGCATTCGTTGTTTTCGGGTAAAGCCAAAGGTTATTATTCCACTGATGGGTGACTTACCTGAGGTTCGCGTGAAGTCCGACTTTCCTTTTAAGTCAGTAGGGGTTGACTACGGCGGCCCATTTATGATCAAAGATCGTAAAGGTCGCGGATGTAAACCGTACAAAGCTTATTTGTGCTTATTTGTTTGCTGTGCCACTAAGGCCGTTCATTTGGAACTAGTGTCAAGTCTTAACTAAAGACGGTTTTATTTCAATGCTACGGCGATTTGTGTCACGGCGCGGCAAACCAAGTATCATATACTCAGATAATGGCACCAATTTTGTAGGTGCCAATAATGAACTGAAAGATTTAGGGGATTTTCTAAAGACTTCTGAAACGCAATTAACCGAATCCTTACATAACGAAGGATTAACGTGGAATTTTATTCCTGCTCATTCCCCCATTTTGGCGGGCTCTGGGAATCCCGAATAAAATCTGTCAAGCATCATTGTAAGCGAGTAATGGAAAATTCACTTTTTACCTACGAAGAATTGTACACAACATTAGTTCAGATAGAGGCCGTATTAAACTCTAGACCTCCCTCTCCTTTAAGTTCAAGTCCTAACGATCCTCTTCCTCTGACACCCTCACACTTTTTAATTGGCAGGCCTTTGCTCTCGTTACCCGAAAACGATATTGTCAACGTACCGCAAAATAGGCTAGACTACTTTCAAAGGCAACAACACGCAGTTCAGCACTTTTGGGCCAGATGGGCAAAGGAGTACATCTCTGATCTCCAGCAGCGGTTCAAGTGGAAGGTACAAGGGCCCAACGTCACCGAAGGAACCTTAGTGGTTGTTAAGGAGGACAACACGCCTCCAATGAAATGGACTTTAGGTAGAGTGATAAAGGTGCATCCGGGTAGTGACGGAATTGTGAGAGTGGTGACTATAAAGACGAATTATGGTGAGATAAAGCGAACTGTAGCCAAGGTGTGTGCGCTACCTACAAATGACGTTTAGATGTTAGTTTTGAAATTTATGATGCTAGTTTAAGTACTGTTAGGTTAAGTTGCAATTCATGTATGTTAGTTATCATAGTTCTGATGTTATTCTTTCATGTTTCATTAATTGAAACATTAGTGTTTCAAGGCCGAGTGCATGTTCGCATCAAAGCATGTTTAAACTTGGCGGGCTTGCCACCCGGAAGTATACAGTTGTTACACAAAATGGCCGCCGTGTGTTTCGGCAGTAGGCTTCCGCAAACGAACGAGACTGGACCTGCTCATTAATCCAGTTTTATGTGTTTAATATTTATCTTTGTTTCATGTCCATATTTCTGTGTTGTGCTATCAATATAAAGTAAATATAAGTAATTAGTTATAACAGAACAGTGTCTTATTTTTTGTGAGAGAAAGTAAATCCAGCGAAAGCAAAAACAGTATCTTAGCACCTGTTCCCGTGTTGGCAATATAGTGCTGCCTGCACTTAACTCAACTGGACTTCCGAATATAACACAGTTCGATTTATTCCGCGTCACAGACATTTTTATTGCACTAAAACAATAACTAAACGAAACAGCTTTGTACCATGCTAACAGCTGACAATAGACTGATCTATAGACCCTGTATATATTATCTTTATAATATACAGGATCTCTAGACTGATCGATTGACTAGACTGTCTGCGCGTGCGCTTAGAGCTAAAACACACATGAACAAAAGGAGTGGGAGTTTATAATAAGTCAGATATTTACATGCCCAGATCAGAACATTAAACACTTAAAATTAAAATAAGTTGCTCAAATATAAATCCAGAAAGAGTTGTTGAATGATTTTATGATGTTCCATCCGACTTTTTATGACTAATACTACAATATTAATAGTTCACTGGTATTCTTAATAAAAAATAATTAGTTCATTATTTTAATAAATTTTAGAACCCTTGCGGGGAAAGAAGATGGCCTCCAAAAAATTTTTAAAAAATCGCAGGTTATATTCTAGACTCTAGACAACTTTTAACATATAGTGCTATTTGAATATATAAAATTTTTTTTCGCTGAACCCTACCCTGTATGTTATTAAATTCAGCGGCCTGTATTTGTTTTATTATATAGCGTTTGCAAAACAGCAAAGTAGGAAAATGCCGACTTAACAATCTGAAAAAGAAAAACAGCTTTAAACTTTTCAACAGTTTCACGTTTTAGTTTTTAAACTTACCATAATAAAAGAATTAAGAGAAAGGGTGATAAATTTTCCTGCGGTTAATATGTACGGTCGTTTGGATCGTTCCATAGTTATAAACAGCGATTTCTTAATAACAGTGTTAGAGTTGTACCAGTTAGATAGGTATACACCGTCTCCCACTCTTGAGCTCTAAAAGAACAATTATTATTTTTATTTTTCTAAACATAAATTAATACCGAAACGTGGTATGTTATTTTGTTTTATGTTAATAGTTTATGTAACAAGGCACAGTCAGAAAATATCTGGAAAAGTGATACAACATTGCTTTTATTGCGAAAATGCAGAAGGTGCATGCTTATAATTCAACATAATCCCCCCGCAGTACAATGCACTAACGGCAACGGGAAACCAACTGTTGGATGCCAGAAGAAAATAAATTTGCCCCCGAGTCACTTTTGCACTGCAAAATGTACATATTCATCAGAGTTGAAGTAGTGGACCCGCAAGGACCCTTTCATTGGCCCAAAAAAATGAAAACCAGACGATACCAGGTCTGGAGAATAAGAAAGCAGGATCTCAAACTTCATGTCTCGCAACATCATCTGTTGTGTGAGGCCTGGAATTGTCTTGATTGAGAGCGACGCCTTTCGATAGGAGACCCTTATGCTTGCTGCAGATAGTTGGCCTCAAATGGTTTTGTAAAAGATCACCGTAGCTTCTGTTGTTCACAGTTTGGCCCTTGGATAGATAACCTTAAACTACTCAATTTAATTCGACCTGCCATGTTTGGCACTCAACGTACAACGACCTTCTCAGCGACAGACACAACACAATCCACCTCGAGACTCACTAATTGGTAGCACACACTCTCACTGAAGACTATGCACAACCGTTGATCGTAGTAAATTTATATCACCTTTCCTGTAATTTTTTGACTATGCCTCGTATCCATTAAGTATTCAGTACAAATAAAATATTACCTGAACCATGACGTCGTTCCCAAAAGCACAGTAGATCGCCAACTGTGTCATTACACATCCGAAGAAAAGGAACGAAACTCCAAATTGGACAGAAGCAAGAGGCACCTTAACATGAAATACATTTAGAAGCTCGTGTTACTATAAAACAAATGATCTTACCAAAACAAAAGTGAAAGTGGTGATGCAAATAACACTAAGGCTGGATGCGAATTGAATCAGAAACATGTAGGTAAATGTTGAGTCGATGGCTTCCACCAAGCTGAAAATTAAATTATCAGGTTGTTCATATTAAAGAGAACCAAAACGAAGTTTAAAATTTTAAATCCTGCCGAAACACCAAATATGTAGTTAATCTTTCTTAAGATTTTATAGTCATTCATTCAATTTATTTAGGGTAACTGTAGGTGCCTCTTTATAATTTCAATAAAGGATAGACTTTGTTAAAAGAACGTTTTCCGGGTTAAGACCGTATCATTGTTGAGGAAGAAGGACTCTACTTCTTTCTAAACTATGAATGTTTCCAGGTTGGGACCGGAAAACGTTCTTTTAACATTTACATTGACCGTTATCGAATTCAAAGGTAAATCTATTCAAGGAGTGGCGCCTTTGCTCTTGCCAACTCTTGATTTTCCCCCCACTTACCATTCCTGGGGTAGACTATGCCCCATCCTTTTTAATCTTAATCAGTTACACCTTATCTCTCCCACATCCTATCCCATCTCCCTAACCGTCTGGCCAACATGGAATACTAAAGCCAAATAAAAACATGGCGAATTTCAAACCGGATGGACTTGTACTCCAGGTGGGTAAATCGCTTAGTGACAAATTCCACACTATAAAGGTTAGCCTCGAGGACTCTGGATAGTCACAATTTCACAAAAACAACTCCAATTAATAAATCTAAAACTGGGTTCCAAAACTATAGATATAACATTAAATACATGCTGAATGATGAAAAACTTCACGAGTTACAAGAAGAATTAAAAACAATCAAATGGTACATTCTGGGCGAGATTAGAAGAACAGGTGAGAAGTTACTACAACTATCAATTGGAAATACATTATATCACAAAGCAGAAGATAGTAAATCACAAGGGAGATGTGGCTTCATCAATAACAACTTACAAAAATTGATAGCTCAGTTCATAAAGAAGTCGACCTCATGGCAGATCATCAAAATGATGGATAAATTAAATGACCGAAGCCACAGGAACCCCTTTTAAAGACAGCATAAGAAAATGCGAAATATCGGATGTTATGGAAAGATACGATTTAAGACTTTGACCATATAAAACCTTTCAAAGAATCATTGATCGTGAAAACACTTTGCATTTTCTTCTTAAAGATTGGAAACTTAAATGGGACCATATTTTGAGCTGTGCCAACTCACTAGGAGGGGCGAAGAGAAGGCCAGCCCAAGCAAAGAAAGAATACCTCCTAGGTCTAGCTAATCAAAATGACCAGCATTAGACTAACAATAGTGGAGAACTATTTTCAGCACTGTGAAGAGACTTCGGCGAGGTAATAAAGCCGCGCACATGTATGAAGATAAAGGGGCTATGTTACTAAACCAGTTGAGTTCTGAGGACGCAACAGCAGTGAGAGTAAACATACAACAGCATGGAAGAAGAAGACAAAAGGTGTTCGCATCCATTTACCTACCATACGATAGTGAGAACTTGCCTCCTACAGAGGAAATGGTAAGGTTAGTGGACTTCTGCATTAGTAACGGCTTTCGTTTACTTGCAGGGTGTGATACGAATGCTCGCCATGAGACTTGGGGTAGTACAAATACAAACATAAGGGCCAAGACGCTAATGGAGTATTTGGGGAAAGTATCAACCTTTGTAACAAGGGACAGAAGATAGGTATTGGATATTGCTTTATCCAATATGGAAATAGCAGCAAATATACGTAACTGGGGAGTAATTAAAGAGAGGTCTTTATCAAACCATAGGCGTATAACAATGACTATGGAACTAGATAAACCCCATCAAAAGTAACGAGAAATCCTATGAAGACTGGTTGAGAAGTGTATTTGGGGTAGCTCAATCAATAACAACTAAACTTGTTAACGCAATTACAAAAACCTTTGAGGGCGCTTGTTCAGTTAAGAGAACTAAGACTAGACAGACCACGTGGTGAAACATAAAACTAACCAGACGACGGAGATAGACCAGGCAAACCTATAGAAGGGCAGTCTGGTCAAACCTTAACGGAGACTGGGACAAGTACAACGAGACTAAGAAAGGATATAAAAATAAAAGTAGATCATTAAAGAGGAAAGCGTGGAGCGAATTCTATGAAGAGATAACACTACTTATACAGAAACATTAAGCTTGATGAGAGTACTTCGGTAAGATAGAGATATACAAGTAGCAGAAGTCCGCAAACCGGATGGAAGTTATACAAAGACAGGTGCAGAACATTTCCCAGGTTCAAAGTTGCGTGAGGAACTAGATAACCAGGAATTGCTTGGAACTACCATGAGGCGGTCACAAGAAGATCATGATCTATCAAAATAAATACTTACAGAAAATAAAAACAGGGGATATGCGGGAATTTTCCTCATTTAAATTGTCAGGCGAGGACGAGATTTTTCCTGTCTTCCTGCAAAGGGGCGTAAACACCCTAATGCCATATTTAGTTAAGATATGGTACATACGAAAGCAATGGAGAGAGACAAAAATAGCATTTATACCTAAATAAGGGAAAACTGACTACTCGGACCCCAAAGCATTTAGATCAATTATTTTGAAGTTATTTTTTCTTAAAACGATGGAGAATTTGATAAAGAAATATTTAATAGATGGACCTCTTAAAAAGAAACATTTTCTTGAGCGTTCGACAAAAACTGCTCTACATGAATTGGTTACTAGAATAGAGAAGGCACTGACAGAACAGGAGTACGCTTCAGGCTGCTTCTTTGATATCTAGGGATCATTCGATCATGTAAACTTGGCGACCATAGAGGAATCATTAGTAAGAAAATAAGCACAAATATATATAATAGAATGGATAACACAGGTCCTACAAACAAGAACGTTAACTGTACCTGTAGGGGAGTGTAAAAAAGAAAGTTTCAATTAAGAAACGTTGCTCACAAGGAGTATGCTTGTTACTTCATCTGTGGTGTGCAGTCATGCACGGCTTATTAGATGAATTAGAAGGGCAAGGAATATTTGCACAGGCATATAATGATGAGTCCAATTTGTCCAAGAGAAAGAAATGGTTGTGACCAATACATTATATAAGCTGCCCCCTAGGAGGTTGTATACCTGGACATCACCCCAAGACACAGAAGAGAAAATATTCAGAAACCAAATCGACTATATTATGATTGGAAGAAGGTATAAAAACAGCATAAAAGCTGTCAAAACGTATCCGGGTGCAGATATAGCTTCCGACCATAATCCGGTAGTGGCAATATTCAAATTGAGTCTAAAACGAGTTAAACAACATCATACGATCAACAACACCGACTTCTCAAAGCTTAGAGACAATGAAATTAAATACAAGATGAAAGAAAAACTAAATAATCAACTACAAGCAATACAACACACCAATATAGCTGAAGAAAACGTAAACGGTAAATGGAATAATATCACTAACAAAGTACTTGAGCTAAGCAAAAGAGAACTAAAACACGCTTCCTCAGTATGTGGCAACCTTTCCACCATCTCGGATGTTTTAGCTTCATTAATACGGGCGTGCAAGTTTGTTGTTTCCAGTGTGGGTCCTTATACCACCGAGAAGGTCTTTCATTTCTTTGGTAGCTTCTTTAAGCTATATTACGGTAGAATCCGGACAATCCCAAGAAAGAACCATACAATCTCGGAATGAGATAGTTGTGTGTGATTGTTGTGTTAAGTTTAATGGAAGTTGGAAGTATCGTCATCACACATTTTCTCTAACCCGGGACCAAGAAAAACCCCTAGAGTTTCTGAAATAGTCTTCGTCGCTTGTCTTGCACCCGCCTTCTGGAGGAAGGACACCATCTCCTTCGTTGTTGTTAGCCTGTTTAACGTCTGCCACGTGCTCCCTGACCATGTACCAACAGCTGGCCAGGTAAGCCATTTTTACCATCTTTTCGCTGCATCTGCTTTTACCGTTGTTTTCAACGTCAGTTTCTATTTCGACGACTGCCTCTTGTTGGCAGGCCTTTTTATGTTAACATGCTTCAGTTTGTTTTGAGTTTAGTAAGTACCGCCTTTTGTTTTAACTTTGTGTTTTGTTTGCAACCTGTTTTTAAAGTAGTCAATTGCTAGTTTATCTGTTTGACCGGTGGCATTGTTGAAGGCTTTGTAAATCTCGCCTTTTGGCGGCTTTAATGTTCACATTGTAAGATTGAGGGCAGCTGGCCAATCAGTGGACTAGTTGTTTTATTGGTTTGGTGTTCGAGTAAAGTTAATTTGTGTTCATTGTAGTTCAAGTTTTAAGTCAAGTTAAGATATTGTTTTGGTGTTAAGTTGCATGTGTAAATTTATTGGTGCTTATTGAAATGTTAATTTAATATTTGTCTTTTCCTATCTTTTGTTTGGGATTGATTTGTAGTACTTAAAGTAAATGTAGTACCCTCAATTCTCGTTAAAGCGATTGTAAACTTTTATTGATTGTTTCAACGTAGTATTTTGATTGTCACCCTCTTGTGTAATTTCATATATCCACGTTTGCTTTTGATTTATTACATTTTTCATTTATTGGCCTTGTTATTTGCGTTTAGTGCTTTCCGAACATATTTGTGTTTTAGTGTTTTGTTAAAGATTTATGTGTAAAGTGTTAGCCTGCCTACAAGTTTGAGCATTGCAGTTAAGTAAAGTTAATTTCAGTAGCAAGGTAAGTTCCATATTGCGCAGGGTGTAGCAACACCCCTTTTCCGAGCCCTTGGGAATCTTCTGTGGTGGGTTCCTATTTAGACCTTAGGGTGATTTTAGTATCACAGTGGCGCTCAACAATTTCCATCCCTATTACAACTACCCCTAATTAAAGGGGGTTCTACCGTTTCGAACCGCCCTTCCTTCAATACCTAGGTCATGTAATGAGGGGAGAGAGATATCAGCTATTACAAATCATTAAAGCTTAAAATAATACAAGGCAAAATTACAGGAAAGCGCAGTATTGGGCGAAGACGAATGTCATGGCTTCGCAACTTAAGAGAATGGTTTAATTGCTCAACATACCAACTTTTTAGAGCAGCATTTAACAAAATACGAATAACCATGATGATCGCCAACCTTCAAAAGAAGACAGCACCTTAAGAAGAAGTAGAGGCTGACCCATACTGCAGACGATATGAATCAGAAGAAAAAACTAAATACTATGCATTTTCTAGCAAGTGCAAAATTATGAAAAGCAGCGGTGAGTAAATATTTGGCAAGAAGACGTTTAATAACGGAGAGGCCTTAATCGTACGAAGGTCATATCAGTACCCCGGAATTTATCTATCTTCTTCTTAAAGATTCATGTAAACTTTTACATTAATAAATTTATTTAAACAATTCTGTTTTAGTTAAACTACGTTTACTTACAGTTCTATAGAGTTGTGGTGTTCCACGCAGTTGTCAATGTTAAGAAATATCTCGGAAATGCATCGTTCACAGATTTGGAGGTAATCGTTCTCTACTTCACAATTTTCTAAAGATTTATCGGCCACGCGTTTTAGTTTTTCCCTCAATATCTCAAGTTGTGCTGAAGTGATTGCCATAAAACTACAAGCTAAAATGTCCACTGAAGTAGCAGTCAAAGCGATAAGGTTCAGTATGTATATCTGAAGAATCCAGAGAAAACCGTATATAATTATCGATTGTTCCTTCAAATCAAAAGGAAAATGTACTGGAAGTTCTCTTTTAAATTCACCCTCATAAAATGGTACCAGACCAGCCAAAAATAGCGTACAACAGCAAAGAATTTGAAAACTGATTTGAAGTTTATTGAAAATTCCAACCTTTTCTTTAATATAAATGTCCAAATCATCTGAGTACGTCTGCATTACTGGTAAGTTTAAATACTTAAGTATGTCATAAAAATGGCGGTTCTTGTAAAATACAACAATTTTTGGTAAATAAAATAATGTTGCTAAATTTAGAAAGACAGAATACGATACGCTTTCTATGCCTTCGTAATCGTAATATATTTGAATAAAAGACAAAACGTTAAATACTGCAGAAAGAAGAAACGAAGTAATTCCAAGAAGTTTGTACGACCTTTTCGCATTTGCTTTTGGCCAAATCCCCGTTAATTTTAATACAATACGTGTGAACTTGAAAACCTTGAAAGGGTCGGTTTTCATCAGCATCTAGAACAAATTAAGGTTTTAGTACTCTTGAAACATAAATAAATAAGAAACATCCAGAAAGAAGAAATCGTGTTTGGGATCTGGCTTAAAATGACTCAAATGAGCTTTTATAAACGTTCAAAATGACGCTAAAGGGTTTTTCGAAACACAAATACAAAAATCTTAAGAGAAGCTAACACTTTCAAAATAACACCTCAAAACTCTTCCGAATTTACAAATTCGTTTATTTTAATAACATAAGTTCAGGACATTTTTTTATTCCTTACGGGCGTGATGCTTACGGCCTGATAAGATGTCGCATACTGCAATCGCAACCTTTAATTTTGTCACTGATCCACAAAACTTGCATTTGTTGTAGCACTAAGTGACTTGTTTTGAAACCGCATAATTCAGCATCAGACACTAGAAACTACTACTTTGGACTCACAAGCGTAGAACAATTATTGTTAATTAAAGTTCAGCAAACTTAACAACACACGTTGTGATGGTCCAGTTTTTTTTTAGGCACCTACGATATCATAGGGTGACCAGACGTCCGGATAAAGCCGGACATGTCCGGTTTTTTGGCCAAAATGAAAACGTCCGGCCGGCTTTTTTTTACGTCCGGCTTTTTCGCTTTTTTACCACTTGAAAGCAAAAAAAGCTCTTATACCTCAATCGTACTCAAAACTTAAATATGTACTGCATACTGGCCGTCAAAACTACTTTCCGCGACTTTCACGTTCGCCATTCGTCTTTCTTCGTCAAAATCCACAGGCTGCGCATGCGCACAGTACACAGCTCACGTCGCAAGAGTGCTTTATTAATTATTCACGTGTCATTTGAACTTGAGTCTGAATTTCGGAAAGCGGGAAATGTGCTAGTGGGGTGTTAAAATACTATAGTGACATAGTGTTAATAGTTAATACCTATACGGTTGAAACGCTGATAGTTAGTCTTAGTGACTTAGTTTTGCTTTAAATATTTGGAGTTTGGCTTAAACTTAATCATGTCAAAAAGAAAATGTAAATTTACTGAAAAATTGGCATCAAAATTTAAATTGTTTATAAAGGGCCGCAACGATGAGGAAGCAAAATGTGTACCTTGTGATTCCTTCGTATCTGTCGCTAACAAAGGGGCAGCAGACTTGGAAAAACATATCTTGACCGAAAAACACAAGAAGTGTCTTCAAGCATCATCTTCCTGTATGAAACTCGACAACTTTTTTGTCCCAAAAAATAGCTCTGTTGAGTTAAAGAGTAGGGCTACCGAAGGCACATTAGCATATCATATAATTGCTCACCATCAATCTTACAGATCTATGGACTGTACCGCACCTTTATTGAAAAAGGTATATGCCTGTTGATTTATTGGATTTTAAATTTCATTTTAATTTTAATATTTACAGATATTCCCGGATTCCGAAATAAAATTCAGTTGTGGCAGGACAAAAACTGAGGCAATAGTGAATAATGTACTGGCACCTCATGCATTGACCCTGTTGGTCTCAAATTTGAATGCCGTTGAATTTTATGGAATTAGTACGGACGCTAGTAACCATGGAGCTACGAAGATGTTTCCTGTGGTTGTTCAATACTTTCAGTGGTCTAAAGGAATCGAAACGCAGGTTTTAGAATTATCCTCCCTTCCAAGTGAAACTGCAGATGCAATATCAAACTATCTTATTGAGACAATACAAAAGTTAAATATTACTTCTAAATGCATTGCATTTTCTGGGGATAACGCAAATATTAATTTTGGGGGATTAGCCAGAAGGGGAGAAAAAAATGTGTACAGTAAAATGAAGCTGAATGTAAATGCAAATCTAGTAGGTGTAGGCTGCCCGGCACATATTTTGCATAATTGTGTGCAACATGGGGCAGACTCGCTGCAGTGCGATGTCGATTACATTATTTTTAAAATATTTAATTATTTTTCCATATATACAGTACGCACAGAAACTTTGAAAGAATTTTGCGATTTCGTCGAAGTAACATATCAACAGCTACTATATCACAGCAAAACTAGATGGCTGTCCATGTTTCCCGCAATTGAACGGATTCTCAAACTTTTTCCAGCACTTAAGTCCTACTTTCTATCTCAACAAGACTGCCCAAATCTTTTGAAAATATTTTTTGAAAATGAATTTTCAGAGCTTCATTTATGGTTACTGCACTCCACAATGCATATCTTTCATGCGAATGTTGCTCTAATAGAAAAAGAAAACATATCTGTTTTAGAGGTGCAACAAATTCTCTCTTCGGTGTTCCAATCCCTAAAAGAAAGGCATAGGGAACAATTTATTCCTATGAAAGTAAGAGCTGAGTTAAATTCTTTAAGTGAGAATGGATACCAAAGAGAAGTGGATCAATTTAAGGAACATGCTCTAATTTTTTATTCTAAATGCATAGAATATTTGGAAAAATGGAGCAAACCTCTAGAAGAATTCAAATGTTTTCAGTGGATGCTACTAAATAATAAAGACATGAAATTTGATGATGTTTTACCTTCTGTACAATTTTTAGCGGAAAGAAGTATAGAAATTAATGACACAAAATTACTTGATGAAGTTTTGTTGCTAAAACAAAGTTTAGCAAAGTTCCAAATCAACGAAGAATTTGTATCTTTGGATAGAAAATGGGCATTTTTTTTTAAGAATTTAAAACAAATTGAACTTTGCCCAGAATTATTAAAAATTTGTCAATTTTACTTTGCGATTCCTGCTCACAATGCAGCAGTGGAAAGGATTTTTTCCCTTATAACAGCACAGTGGACAAAGGAAAGAAACCGCTTCTCCATGGAGTCAATAAAAGGCTTGATTATAGTGAAGTATAATTTTAAAATGACGTGCGAGCAGTTTTACAACTACTTAATGGAAAATCCGTCTCTTTTACGAAAAATTGGTTCGTCAGAAAAGTATTGAAAAATGAAAAGTTATACAGTATTATAAAAAAGACAATACTAGGTACTTAATGTTATGAGTTAGAACTTTAATAAAAATTTTGTTCAAGATTTGTCATCCTTTTTTATTAAAAATCATCCTTTTTTGCCTTGTTTGTCCTCCTTTTGTCATGTTGACTTCTGGTCACCCTAGATATCATAGCAAGTATTATCCTTTTAATACACTAAATTGTACCGTTAAATTAAGATAAATTTTACATAAATAAAACCTGCGTTTCATCATCTGATTTCAGGAAGGAACTTCAGGATATTATTACCTTCAATAGCTAACGTAAACAAATGCTCTAATTTTATAACATCAAATTGTGTCCTTGCGATTCGGATAGATTTTGATAAAAATTGATATTTCAGGAAATTTTCCATGCTTTAGGAGATAACAATTCGAGATATTGTTATAACGATAACCATGCACTCTAATTTTAAAATATTAAGTTGTATCCTTACGACTTTACAAAAACAAAATCTGAGTTTAATCGGTTGATTGTCACGGCTTTTGAAATTTTGCGTAAATTAAGTGTAATACGTCCCTGTTACTCGAAGTTTAAGCCCACCTGAAGCTGCATAATTCACAGGAACTAACGTCAGATCAGCACATTCCTTTTTTGGTTGCGAAATAATTCAGAGAAGTCCCAAATAGGATAATGTAATATTTTATTCAGTGTATTTCTTTGTTAAGAATCCGGGGAAGCGCCCACCGATTATGAGACGACGCCAAGAATGGCGTCATTCACGGTTCTCCCCCGCGTACGTAAGGCGCGTTTGTTCATCTTCTTCTAACATGCTGGTTGCCTGACGGAAAAGAAAAGAAACGACTCAGAGTTTAGTTAGCTTTCAGACCTGTCAGTCGTGTGAGTTTTCGTTCCGGGCCTTGGTAGGAAAATCCCGAAAAAGCCTCTCGTTATCGTTTAGTTTTCGAAAACTATTTTACGACATATTTGTCAAATTCTCACAGAGAGTGCCTTACCGTACCAGGAAGATATAGTTTCGTGTGAAAGTTTCGTTGAAGTTTAGTGTTTGTTGGTGTACCGTTTCACATGGTATCGTTTTGGGTTAAAGAACTTACCAGTTCAAGGGCATCCCGTTTGTCTTCACACCTGTTTCCGGGAAAGGACACCATCCCTTTCTTTGCCGCCCTCTGCTACTCTCTCCCTGGGATTCAAAGCCTTCTATCGCTTCTTCGGGGCCACTCTGAACAAAGCCCTTTCCCAGGTAACGATATTTCAAGCTGCCCCTTTGTATTTGCCGGCTGCAACAATACCAGCTTCAACCTCATTTAATACCGCATATCGGCTTACTCGTAGACAGGCATCAGCCAACTTTGTCTGTAATTTAAGTACATCAAGTGTCCTTCTTTTTGTTTAATCCGTTCGGGCGAAGTGTTTAAATCTTCAATTAGTGCGTATTACATTTGCATTAGTGGTAATAATTAGAAACAGTGCGAACTGTCACGATGCTTAGCTAATTTATGTTGCATGTTTGGAAATTATGTACCTAATCAAATTCTTAGTCTAAGTTTTGTTGTTATCATTCATTTTATTGCGATTAAGGGAGCCTAGCTGTTAACCATCTTTACCGTAGCTTGAGCAAATGTGACATCCCTCAATCAATTTAAGATAGAACTTATGAATTCATTCTGTGTCATATTTTGAATAATCTTTACATTCATTGTTAATTCATCATTGCCTTTTATTTGTGTTTTGTGTCTGTTTTAATATTTGTGTACAGCCTTGTGAGCCTGGCTACCAGTAGCAGTATTTCTTTCAGTAAGAAAGGGTAAGTAGCATCCAGCAGTAGGGTGCAGCCACCCCAACCCCTTCGAGCCCAGAAGGAACCATCTGCGGTACGTTCCTCGAGAGCATCCTGGGTGATATCCGCAGTGGCGCCCATTTTTCTCCCGACTACGACCCCCTATCGAAAGGATTCAGCGTTTCGAACCCCCCTTCTTCGACAGCTTGTAAGCCGCGAGCCACCCGACTTTGACGTCGCCCCTATAGTTTGTCTTAGTGCGGAATTAGCACGTGACATGTTAAATTTGAAATTTCAAGAAGGAATTTCAGATTTTTTTCCTGGTTCAAGCGAAAAAAATCGAGAAATAGGTAAAACGATAACATCAAGCAAGGATTCTAATTTAATGCATTAAATTGTGTCGTTAAAACTGCGATATCTTTTGCAGAAATAAAACCTGAGCTTGATAAGGGTGATATTTCAGAAAGGAATTTCAGGAATTTTTTACTGTTTCATGAGATAAAAACAACCAAGCACTCTAATCTTAAAACAGTAAATTGTGTCCCTAAGACTCAGGTAGATTTTGCAAGAATAAAATTTGGGCTCCATCAGCTGATGAAATTGATGTTTCAGGTAGCAATTTCAGGGTTTTTACTCTGCTTCTTTCTATTTATTTTCCAATCTCTTAATCCCCTCTCCTGGACATGATGCCAGTCTTTGTTAACGTTATTCAACCAACGCATCTGTGGTCTTCCGTCTTCCTCTGCTTGCTTTTGAAATTCTTTGTTTCCAAAATATTAGTCTCTGTGTGAAAGAATTGTTTTAGAACCACCAGTGTCAATTAAGAGTTTTCCGTTTGTTTGTGGGATAATAATGAAAGGTAAAGATGGTTGAGGATTTATTGGAAAATATTCTATTCGTTCTCCGAGGCTGGTAGTTTTACATCATTATTAAACTCTACAGATCAGTTTCAGATGATTCAAAATTTATTTCAGAATTGTCAGGGTAATTTTCTTTAAATTCGGGGTATGATTCTTCAGATTCAGGGTGTAATTGTTCATTCGGTTCATAAAGATTTGTGGAATGTAGTTCTTCAGAATAAAAATTATGTGGTTGAGAACTTTGACGAATTTCTGAAATTTTGTGAGTTTGGAGGTCTCTGAGGTGGATTTATACGTTGAGCTTGGTATGAAGGAGGTTCTGGACGATTTTGTAGTTTAAAGTTTCGAAATTTAGGTTGAATTCCGGGGAATCGTTGGGGTGATTGATTTGGTAGTTGATAAACTGGGTTAAAATTCTGTTTAAATTGAGGTGGATGTTGTTGTGGTGGATGATAATATGTCGGTGGTTTGTTAGGTTTTATTTGAACTGGTTGACTTATTTTATTTCGACTAAATGAATTTACTGCGTCAAATCTTTATTGGTTACTAATTTGGGATTTTTGAAAATAACGAATATCTAATTCCTCTTTTATATAGGTTAAAGCTGTTTCAAGGTTTTGGGGTGCTCTACTGCGAAGAAAACTGCCTAGAGGCGCCATAAGTCCTCCGATAAATGTTTTAAGTCCTAGTGATTTAGAATCCTGAATTTTATAATTCTTTATTTCTTGGATTTCAGGTCCTAACGAAATTTTGGAATTAAGTATGGCTAATAGGGATCTGATTCTATTATAAAATTCGACAGGTGATTCTCGGGATAACTGTCTCATACGGGTAAGGTCAATGCGAATATTTAATTCGGATCTTTGATCTCCGAAATTACCAATTAGGGTTTCTTTTAATTCGTCTCACGAATTGTAAATTTGACCAGTGACAACTTTTAAAGCTGCACCTTTTAATCGGTTGCGTGCGGATGATAATAACAATTTATTGATATATGTACCGGGGTCATTTGATTGGAAAGATTGATTGATAATGTCTTCGATGGCTCTGATATACTCATAAAGTTCTGATGGTTTGCCATCATAGTGGGGAATTTCATTTAACAAGCTGGTATGAAAACCTAGCGGGTATCCTACAAATGGTTGGACCCTATTGATATTTAAACGGGCAGGTCTCAAGATAATTTGTCTTATGGTTTGGGGTGGTTCAATATCGTCGCTTTCGCTTTCTGTGGATATTTCACTTTCTACGTCAGACAAATACTCTGTCGCTCATTATTTGTCTGGCAATGTGGCCAACCCAGCTCGATTTGGACTCTCCTATGCATTCTAATTATTATGTCTGTGATGCCTGTCCTTCCTCTAATTTCCTCATTCTTCACGTGATCTCTGAAGCTTACTCCAACCCTGCTTCAGAATACAAAAATTCGAGAACTTGTTAAAACATTAACGTTAACCAAGGACTCTAATTTTGATACAATAAATTATATCGTTAAGTTAAGTTCGTATGTTTAATACATAGAAAACCAGGAGCGAATTGAAATAAATTGAACAGCTGTTGTAAACCTTTAAAACCTGAGGGTTTAGTCGTTTCTTAACCATCATCAGGACTCAATTACCTTTAAAATTTTGCAAACGCCACAGTTTTTCCAAGATTCTGTCCCAGTTAAATATTAAATGAAAATATAAGCATATCCTAGAAAAAAATTCACAGATTTCGCAATCCTTGCAACCATCGTAAACATTGGAAATGATAATGCCATATGTAATACATAACTTTTGCCACATATTGAGTTTTATCTAAGACGATGATCTTCTCCAGGACAATGCTTACACCCCCATCTCTCGTGACCCCACTTCTAAAATCGAACGCGAAGTTGCTACACTCATCAAATCATCTGACCTCCCTCAGGATATTCAACGCCGCCTAATCCCTCGCGAATCTGAACCGCCAAGGTTGTATGGTCTTCCAAAAATTCACAAACAGCAGGTTCCTCTCCGTCCCATTGTTAATACTATAAATTCTCCCACGTACAATCTGGCCAAATATCTCGCCGGCATTCTCAAGGCATATACAGGGAAATCTTCTTCACATATTTTAAATTCTTCCCATTTTGTAAACCTTATCGACAATCTCACCATAGACCCTAATGACCTGCTTGTCAGTTTTGACGTTACGTCTCTCTTCACTAAAGTCCCCATTCCTGACTCAGTAGCTATCATCGAACAGTTACTAGTTCAAGATGGCAAACCTGCAAGTTTAGCCATTCTCGTTGAAAAGTGCCTTTCCTCCACATATTTTTTGTTTAACAGCCGATTCTATAAGCAAGTAACAGGCGCTGCTATGGGTTCTCCCCTTTCTCCGGTGGTTGCAAACATCTTTATGGAATCTTTTGAAACAATAGCCCTGGAATCCTTTGACCTAAAACCCAAGGTCTGGTTCCGTTATGTAGATGACACGTTTATTATCTGGCCCCATGGAAGACATAACCTTGCTTCCTTCCTAGAACATCTTAATAGTCAGCACCCTGATATTAAGTTCACAATGGAAATAGAATCGAATGGTTCTCTCCCATTTCTCGACGTCCTGGTTACCCGTAAACCGAGTGGTCATCTCTCACTCTGTTTATCGGAAACCCACACACACGGATAGGTATCTTCACGCCAACTCGCATCATCATCCGGCACAAAAGCTCTCCGTGATCAATTCCCTCGTTCATCGTGCTATCACAGTGTCCCAACCCGACAGTCTTCAGGTCGAGTTAGCCCATATCCAAGAAAATCTCATCAAGAATGGGTATAACAAAAGCGATGTTAGAAAGGTCGTCCAAAAACAACTACACCCCGCAAACCCTAAAAATCCTCAAAATACCTGTACACCTCAGGCTACAGCTTTCTTACCCTACATTCGCCAAGTTACGGATCGCATAGGTAGGATTCTCAAAAAGCATAACATCAAAACCATCTTCAAACCCCCTCCAAAAGTGTCACAGATACTCCCTTCAGTAAAAGATAAGCCTCAACCCCTATCATCAAGAGGAATCTATAGCATCCCCTGTTCTTGTGGTTTAGTGTACATTGGAGAAACTGGTCGCTCAGTGCGCACACGTATCTGTGAACACAAACGTTGCTTGAAATCAGGTCTTTTTTCACATTCAGCCGTGGCTGAACATCAGCACGACACTGGTCATAAAATATTGTTTGAAAAATCTTCGATCATTGCCAATGCCCCTTATTTTTTCAACAGGAAAATCCGTGAGGCCATTGAAATCATCAAGACCCCTAATAATTTGAATCGTGACACTGGTTATTATCTATCCGATATTTGGAGGTCCGCCATCATTACTGGCTCCGCCCCCTCCACCCCTGACCAATCGTCGTCACAGTCGGATACGCTTGGCCGGGTACGGCCGGTATAAAGTCGCTGCTCCCTCTGATTCTCTTCAGAAGGGTTTCGCCTCTGGCTTGGTTGACAAGTTGAGTTACCGTTACCTTTCTGCCTCTTGCTAAAAGAGTTTCGCCTCTGGCGTGGTTGACACGTTGAGTTACCGTGCTCTTTTAGTGCTCTTTTTCTCCTGAAGAAGCCCCTTATAAAAGTGGGCGAAACGTTGAGTCTTGTCTCAAAATGACACGGTCCCAATCCGGAAGACGTTTTGTTAATACTGACACTGACCGTGGAAGTCTTCGAATTCATTATAAAAAAAGTTCTTATACGCTAATGTCCGACCGCCTTTTGTTTTCAAGATACAGGATGTTAAAAGTTTGTTAGAAAATTTAAACTAAAGTCATTAGTATCTTCTCAGACTGACATCTGTTAAAGATAAAATCCCTGTTGGTAGAAGACAAATTCTCTCTCTGTTGCATTTTTACTATGTTCATGTACAGGATGGCCATGAAAGTCGGGGACATGCTTTACCAGTAGTAACTACATAAAAAATAGAAAAGATTTTTCAAATTTTATTTTCCTAATTTGATCAGTGGCGTAGTTAAGGAGGGTTAAGAAGGATTATTAATTAAGAAAAAATATCAAATCCCCGTTTTATTAAACACCCTGTGCCGTACTATGAAAGAAAAATTCTCTTGGCCTTTTTAACTCGACAAAGTCGTTAATCAAGATAAATATTGTGTTATGTTAGTGTGTTATATCTCAGGGTAATAATAAAAATATATACGTGAATGGAAATACCAAACGTAATAAATAAGCACTAAATAAAATAAGTATTTTCTGCAAAATTAAACAACACAATTGAATGGAGTTAATATTTTCACGGGGGAAATTCACTAGTGCTAAAACTAGCTCCCCCCTCCTACCCCCTTGTGGGTGGGGCGGAGGGTAACTTTGAAATCTTAAATAGGAACCCCCATTTTTTATTGCAGATTCGGATAGCACGTCAACAAATATGATACTTTTATTTGTAACATTTTTTTCGATTCGTGGTAGATGACGATGTAATCGCTGAAATTTAACTTTTCCGATTTCTTCAATATTGAGAACCAATACCTCTAGAAATCCAGATGGCTGGTAAATAAACTACTTTTAGCGTAACCCAGGAATAATGACGTGGACGTAGTAGTTTTCTGTTCCCTTCGGGGTGCTTGATTAACGTGAGTCCCCTCGCCTCTCACTTATCGGAGTGCTTCATTTATCGATTTATGTGAATCTCCTCGTCTCTCACCTTTGAATTAAATTAAGTGCTCGAAATAATTACCTTCAACTTCGATGTAAATATTTATTGACCCGCGTTTCAAATGATTGTACACAAATTAAAAGTGTATCTGCTTCAATTTGGGCACAAGCATTCCTGATTCGCTCAATCATATTCTCATGAGTTGTTGGCACAAATAAATAAAAGAAGTATTTACCAGCCATCTGGATTTCTAAAGGTATTGGTTCTCAATTGAAGAAATCGGAAAAAATAAATTTCGGCGATTACAGCGCCATCTATCACGAATCGAAAAAAATGTTACGAATAAAAGTTTCATATTTGTTGACGTGCTATCCGAATCTGTAATAAAAAATGGGGGTTCCTACTTAAGATTTCAAAGTTATCCCCCACCCCACCCACAAGAGAGAAGGAGGGGGGGGCTAATTTTAGCACTAGTGAATTTCCCCGCGAAAATATTAACTTTTTATTTCGGACAGTTTTTTCGTAGGATGCTTCTTTCTCTAGATATTTAAAAATTCCAGGTTAAAAAAAATCGACTGGTATATTTCAAAATGTTTTTCTTTTTTTGCCCTGTTAAAGTTGTTTAGGTTGGGATAAAACAATATTTTTTATTGCTTTTTTGGAGAAAAAAGTTGAACCGGCCCTGGACTTACGCGGAAAGTAACTCAAATTATCTTTACCTGGTATTGTTGGGCTGAAACAGTACCACTGACGTCATAAGCCGAAATTACAAGGCTAAAACTAAATGACAAAGGCGAAAAAGTTCGAGGGTTTTCTTTTAATAATAACTACATCCCATATATAATGGCCGCTTTTCTAAACTTTCAGAAAATATTTGTTGGGTCCATGATTGATGGTTACGAAGTGGTAGTAGTTAAACTGTTCATATTTGACATTCGCGTGCGATCAGCTAGCTTCTCAGTTTTATCAATCAATCAAAACAATTACTACTAACTATTTTTATATTCGGAACTTTTTTTTATAACATTAAATTATTGAGTAAAGAAAGTAATGTATCAATGAGAGATTAAAAGATCATAATTTTTATGTGCAGAAAGTTAGGTAAATGCTAAACTTATACATACTTAACAAAACGGACTTAAGAAGCTACAAATATTAAAACTAGATTAAATAATTAAAAGAAAGTTATTATTATTTTGTCTTTAATTATATCATAAAAACTAGAACGATTAATTCAGGAAACAGTAATTTATTAACAGAAATTGCTCCAACAACATTGCAGACCTTAAAAACTGTAATCTAATTGCAACTGCAAGCATTACACCAATAATGTTACAAAAGTTTTCCGGGTTAATGTAGAACGTTGAGAGCAATGTTTTGAAATCGAAGGTGATCATTTTACATTATATTAATGGATCAAGACTTTTGTCCACCTTGTATTGTAAAAAAGGAAAACAGAATGGAGAACTGTTATTTTAATACCATTAAATTGTGTTCGAAGACGGATTTCTGAAGTGTTCCTAGTTACTAGTTCTAAATTTTGTAAACACAAATTTCATAAAATAATTTACATAAGTAACAAAGCTACAGAATATTTGTAACTGCTGTCGTTTTTGAGATTTTACTTAAATTATGATAACTTCCACCTTTTCTTCAACAACAAATTTATAATATCATTAATATGCGTATAACTCAAGCTCATAGAAGTATGTTTGTTTAAACGATGCAAAATTAATGAATTTCAAAATTACCTTAATTTCTGAATAACTAATAATTTTTAAGATACAAACAAATATAGGTAGCTTAAATGTTGTAATACTAAACGTAAAACCCACCACAACTGAAAGGAATTGCTAGTACTTACCCTCGAAGGATTAAGATCTTCTCAATTTCTTAGTTTACAATACTTATGGAAAAGGGCCTTCCTGGTGTATCATAAAAATGAAGCGCTGTACTTTTATTTCAACTAATTCGGTTATTTAGAATAGTTTAATATACTACAATCTACAATTATCAAAAGTTAAACTTAATTTGAACCCAAAAATTGAAACGGTCGGTATAAATATGAAACGATAATTAGTAAGGATGATGCCGCATTAATATTAAATTTGTCCTGAAACGCCTACTTCTATCGGATGTATTTAATTCCGAATAAAATATAAAAAATAATTATACAGTTACGATATAAAATGAGTTCAGTTCTACTTTTGAAAAACGTCTGCGTCCTAATTATCATACTAGTGTTTTATAATTAATAAAATATTAATTCAATAAAAACAGGCCGAGGACGTTTCTGTAGTTTAAGCAGATAACATCTGATACTTTCCGTTTATATCCGAAACTTGGTATTGTTGTCAATGTCAAGGATATAATTGTAAGTTTTTTGTTGTTAATATGACTCTTACTACAATACGAAACACATCCGAAACTAATCTAAATTTTGTTTTAGTAATATAAATTAACAGGTAAAACAAGTTACTGTATTAGCTGATGTCCAAAATTCCAAAGTTATTTAAATTACAATAACTTAATTTAATATTTTCAATTTTGATATGCAGGGTAACACAAAAGAGATGACTAAATCTATGGTTTGCACTTCAAAAGATATTGTAAAAACTCCTGACCTTAACCATATTTTTCAAATATCTCCAACAAATATTAGATAATAAAATGATTTACTGGAAAACTATTTTTTCCACTGCCAATTTGGTAAGTTACATTTAACATATCGCAATTATTCATATACTTACTGATTTGATAATTTATTCACTGGTTGCCGCAACAAAGGGAAGCAAATGTGAATTTACCACCCTAGGGAGATACCACCTACCTTCAAGCTCAACACAGGTAACTTCATTTTGTTTGAATAAATTAAGTGTCAATATTGTACTATTATCCTAAAAATTATTTTTACTTTTTTCATGGCAGCTTATATCCGCAGCGGTTTAATATTAGATATAACTTTAGTTTGTCTCGTATAGTTACGGGCTCCGAGGCTACAATCTTTCATTCACGACAGAAAAATATTACTTACGTCCCTTGTTGGATATGATTCGCCTAGCAAGGCACATAACTTGCTCACTGCAGTAGGTACTTTGTTTGTAAATCTACTAAACGGTTTCATTCGATAGCATGGTTTCGTAGTTCTTTCACAGCTCATCCGATTATACGCAGGCAACTGTTATCGTTCAGCAGTACAGCGAAGGTCTTAATAAGAAACTAACAAAATAGTTTCACGATGAGAGGCAACAATCAAGTGTTGATCCCCATCGCCGAGTTTTATTAACAACGCACAACCACCATTGTCAGGGTCTTTCTTTTTTCTTTACTTCGTTCTTTTTTCTAAATCTCGTTCACTAATATTTATGTCAACTGATTAAGAACAAGTTTTATGTTATGTGCATGCTATAACGGGCGATCAAAAAATGTGAACCTCGATTTTCTCGAATTTTTTAAGTAGAGCACTCCATATACCATTAAATGGTCGCTTTTCTGCATACTGCATTCGTTGGGTCCACAATTATTGGTTACGAAGTTACATTAGTTTAATTGTTTATATTTGACATTCACATGCCCTCAGTTAGATTTTCAGTTTCACAGTGCATAAAATACAACCGTAATTGCTAATTGCAAAAACAACTACCCAATTGTGAAAACAAAGCCTTCGGTTTTACGTTTTACGCAAAATTTAGAATATAAATTTCTGAAAAGAGGAATCAGTCAATATACACTCCTGGACAAAATTAACGCATCAGCAAAACTTCTCATTATTACTTGTAATTTTTCGAAGTTTTAAATCATCGAACATTTTATGTAGGTGGCCTAGGATATCCTCTGTCACTACTGATAAAGAACTGCAATTATTTGACAGATGTACAGTAACATTTTGCAATTGCTTGTTAACAAGACATTTAACGTTGTTTAAAATGATTTGTAGAAGGCGATAAATCAGTTTTACTAGTGATTTTTTTTTTATTTAATGTCATTAAGTGAATGAAACGCTTTGTCCAGTGCACTTAGAGTAGAAGAAATGAATCGTCCACGCAACTTAACAGAAGGTCAAGCCGTGAAAGCGGTAGTTCTAGTTAACGAGGGACGTAGCCAACGACATGTGGCTAATTTCTTAGGAGTTAGACAATCAACAAATAGCCGAACAGTTAAACGTTTCAGTGAACTTAGAAGTTACTGTAGAACCCCAGAACAAGGTCGTAAGAAGTCGACAGATGCAAGAGATGAGCGATATCTTATGGAAGTCGCCTTAAGAAACGGGCGTTCTACCAGTTTAGAGCTAAGCAGAGCTCTAACAGCAGCTCGAAATGTAGCTATTTCTGCATGAACGGTCAAGAGAAGGCTTAATGAAGGAGGATTGGACAGTAGAAGACCAGCTATTGCACCACTGCTCACCAGGGAGCATAGAGTTACTAGACTGCGTTTTGCAAGGAAACACGTAAATTGGATCATTGACGACTGGAAGCAAGTTTTGTTTTCTGACGAAACAAGAGTAAGTCTTAATTCACCAGATGGACGTCAAGGAGTCTGGCGAAGGCCAGGAGAGAGGTTTGCTACCTGCACTATCTCTCCGAAGATCCCATTTTTTGGGGGATCAATAATGTTTTGGGTAGGAATTTGTTTCGATGCTCGCACGGATTTGGTTCCTATACGGGGGAGATCAATGAATGCACATTTCTACGTAAAAATCATCGTAGAAGAACATGTGATGCCATTTGCCCCATTTGTCGGAGACAATTTAATTTTTATGCAGGATAACGCGCGGCCCCATGTTGCTAGAGAGGTACTGGACTACCTTCGGTTCGTGAATATTCCAACTATGGACTGGCCACCAAGAAGACCAGATATGAACCCCATAGAGCATCTATGGGATTCACTAAAACGATCAGTTAGGCGACACATACCTACTCCTATAAATCTTAGGGAACCTGAACAAGTCGTTCTTGTCGAATGGGAGAATATTCCCCAGGAAACCATTCACAACTTGATCAATAGTATGCCCAGACGAATGGAAGCAATGATAAGAGCTAGAGGAGGACCTACACGCTACTGAATTCAAATTCTTACGATTTAATTTCACCTTCAATTTTTTTTTAAGTTTTTCATTGACACCGTTTTCATTGCATTTGACATAATTGCTTCTTTCTGTTATTTATTCATGTTTTTTTTCGATAATACCATTCTAATTTGTCAAACATTAGTTGAAATCATTTAATTAAAATATCACGTAGGTACTATGATTTAAAACTTTGCAAAACTAAAAGTAATAATAAGAAGTTTTGCTGGTGCGTTCATTTTGTCCAGGAGTTTAATTCATATTTTGAGCGCGTGTAATCGAAATTGTTTTTGACCAGTCGTTTATATGGAGTACGGTATCCCAAAACGCGTTACCCACGAGCTACGGCATTTGAAAATCTGAAGAAAAGATTTGTAGATTATATGGAAAGGAGGGTAGCAAACAAAAATATGAATAATGTTAAAAATGACCTGCAAATACTTCTCCATTTATAAGATGATCCTCACGAGTGTATACCATATTAGTGCTGAAACCGGTTTTGGAAAGACATTTAACCGTATTATTATTAACCATCGCCTTTATCAACCCTACCGTATTTCATTACATCAAGAGGTACAGAGTAACGACCAGAGACTGGAAAATATGCACCAAAAAATCAGAGAATATGTATGCTAATATCCACTGAAAATTACAAAAATATGCACAACTATATGCAAAATAATCAATGATTTCACCCATTAAATAAACAAATAAACGAACATTATTTATTATGCACTACTAACTACATACAGGGTTATTCAAATTCGAGGCTCACCATTGGGATCTCGGAAACCGTAAGAGTTACAAAGGCGGTTAAATTGGGGCAAAGTTGCGCTATACAATGCTGATTAATATTTAAAAAAGAAATTTGACCTACCTATCTTAGTTTTTTTTATTAAGAGCAAAAAACAGAAAAATGTAAATTTGTTTTTTTAGCATAATTTGGTTGTTATTAAAAATTTTTCAAATCTGTTAAAACTATCTTTCAGCAACTTTTTAACCGTAACACTGCAGTGGTATCAAAAATTTTCTACAGCGTTTCGGTTTTCCGAAATCATCATCAGGTTCGTTTTTTCTTATTGGCGCCATATTGGGTTTTTATAGGATCTCATAGAGTTTTTGATGGTGATTTCAACGATGTATGACATGATGGCGTTTCACTGCCGAAAACTGCTGTTATAGATTTCCATGGAAAAACAAACAGAAACAACACAAAAACAAAATTTGTTGATTTAATAGTTCTTGTCAAAAAGTTTTATATTATTACCTTAAATATTTATTAAAATGGCTTTCTCGAATTCTGAAAAACGAGATATGTTACGAATGTATTATGTTGCGCGTGGTAATTTTGTTGTTGCAAGCAGTAATTATGTGGAAGCCTATCCTGAAAGGCGACAACCTGACAGGTCACTTTTTCTAAAACTTGACAGAAATCTTGCAGAATATGGTTCTTTTCGACAAGATCGTTTACGTTATGGCAATAGAATAGCTGAGGAAGATTCTTTAAATATCTTGGAGCAGGTTTGTATACCTCTTTAAGGTTTTTTGTTAGTAGTAAATCGGAATAATAAAAATTTTAGATAAATCATGATCCTACATTATCCACTAATCAAGTAGCAGCCGATTTAAATCTGTCCCAAACAACAGTGTGGAGAGTTTTACACAAAATTCATGTTTCCCAAACACTTCATCCTGGCGATAATGTGCGACGATTGAACTTTTGTAATTGGTTAGTTCAGCAAACTAACAACGATGCCACATTTGTAAATAAAATTATTTGGTCCGATGAGTGTAGATTTTACTAATGTAGGCATGTTCAATAACGGTAAGAATGAACATTATTGGTCTGTAGATAATCCGAGGTGTTTCCGAGAAATTAAGAATCAGACACGTTTTCATATAAATGTTTGGACAGGCATCTTAGGTGATCGCATCCTTGGTCCATTTTTTTATGAGGAGACATTAAATGGAGGGCGGTTTATGGACTATTTAGAAGACATCCCATTATTACAGTTAGGACAGCTATGGATTCAACAAGACGGAGCACCTCCTCATAACAGTATACCAGTTCGGAATTTTTTAAATCAGCATTTCCATAATCAATGAATAGGCAACTGTGGCGTCGTGGAATGGCCTGCTCGATCACCCGATTTGTCTCCGTTAGATTTCTTTTTGTGGGGAAATCTCAAAAATAGAAGAATATCAATAATAGAGATGAATTAAGAAGAGACATTGTAAACGCATTTGCTACCATTTGAGCAAGAGATATTCAACGAGCTATAAACAATACTCAATAATCAAGAAAGACAAGAGTTACAACAAGAAAAGAATGATGAAAGCGACTTCAAAAAACAAATGGTAGAGAGATGGAGTGCTCCCTTCCAAAAAAGCTGATACAAGAAAGGACGAAAACCAGACGACAACATTGCGAGAACAAGGACTAGAGATCAAGATAACTGAAGACAAAAAAATAAATATAGAAGACAAAAGGAAAAAAGAAGGAGAGAAAAGAGAAAAAGCACAAAAAATCGAGAGAAAGGAAGCAAAATGGAAATAGGTTTCTGGAACGTGCAAGGATTATACAAGCAAGGAAAAATAAAACAAGTGTTAAGAGAAGCAAAGGAGTATAAAACTGATATCTTACTTATACAAGAGACTAACTTGAAAGAAATTTCATCTCGAAGGATAGAGAATTTCATTTACTTTAATGGTGGGGGCGAACAGAACAAACTAGGAACAGGGTTTCTGATAAAAGAAGATATATTATAAAGGGCACGATAATAAACTATAAAGCAACAAGTAACAGACTAAGCTACTTGAGAATAAGAGGAGAAATGAGAAAATACTGTTTAATCAATGTGCACGCACCCACGGAAGGCAAATCGCCAGAAGAAAAAACCGAATTCTATGAAAGTTTAGAAAATCATCGAGCGTTTTTTGCTTGAGCGGATGCAATTAGGCAGCTTGGGTGGAACACCTCCTCGCATTTAACGCACTTAACACTCTCTCGAACTAGTTTTTTACAGTATTTACACTTTAAATCTTCGTTTTCTACGCTGTTAGGTTTTCGACCGTCCGTCATGTCAACCGATCATCATGTTTTAAATAATGCACATGTATAATATTGCTATTGTTTTTTGAAGGTGCAAGGCCAACTAAATGTAACAAGAAGGTCCAAGTGTTATTTTGTTGTCTATGTAAATGACAAGATGCCACTTTTCATTGAAGAAATATACAGAGATGTTCAATTGTGGGAGAAGGAAATGGTACCAGAGTTGGGAAAATTTTATAAGCACTGTATTGCCCCCGAAATAATAAGAGATAATATAGGTAAAAACAAAAGATGTGTAGACCCCTCTTATATTTTGGAGGCAATAAGGACAAGAGAGGAAATTATACAACGAAAAGAAAAAAAGAAACAGAATGTTGAAGTACTTACGCCAGTAGTAGTTTGTAGTATAGTAGAGATAAATACTACTGCACTGTTTATATCTATGACGATATTGATTTGTTTTTTGAAGAAATCCCTAAGAACGATAATTTGTGGAAACGGATGTTTTGTACTTTTTTAGGTTCGAACGCCGAAATTTGAAGATTTGCAATTTTTACTTTGACAGTTTTGTTCCTACACTACATTAATTTTTTTATATAAAATAGCAATAAAATGAAATGCATCTAAAACTGGATATTGTTTTTTTACGTTGAAAAGTAATAGTAGTTTCAACCAGCGCGGCGTTTAAATATTTAAGAGACCAACCAAATACATATCACGTCAGAGCGACATCTTTACACAAACTACTGAACTATTGAATATAATGCTGTACATCAGCTGATTATGAACTGTCAACAATTTATTTATAAAATGGTTATAGCTTGATTGCGTTACAATTACACATTTTAAATTATCAGAAACGCATTGCTACTACCTTATGCAGACAGTAAAAGCAATTTTAGGTCAAAATGTTACCAAAATAGTGTATTTTTTGCCCTCATATAAGACGTGAAATTATGACCCACAGGTCACATATGAAAGCTAAAAAGGCTTCTTTGGCTACTTTCATATATTCTCTATCATATGACATGAATTTCGTGTAAAAATTTTAACTTATATGCATGTTAATCATCCCCAAACATTAGTATGCGTATAAGTATGATATCCATAGTGGCGCCACCTAGTCACAAAAATTACGAAAAGGCTGCTCTTGAAATATTTCCTCCAAAGAGAGATGAGGAAATTATCCTTGAGATGAACGAACATACATTCAGTTCATGAAAATGGCCATCAGTTGAATGACATTATTTTTTAAAATGGTATGTTAAACCTTTGAATATAAAGCTAACAGGAATGAGGATATACAAAATATACGTCAGACCAAGATAGATGATGCAAATGGCGGCTGAATGTTTCCGGTATGTCAGTGGCGTACCTTTTAGAATGAATACGGGATACGTAAACCTTTGAATATAAAATGTTCAAAGACGTAAACTGACAAAAAAATGTAGCAAAAGTGTGAATGAACAAAAATTAGAAGCTGCAAGAAATAAAATATAATACTGACGGTTAAAACAGTTTTTTAAATATATATTTTGCAAAGTGCTAATTCATATAAAATACGTACATATGTGACGCCTATGATATTCACTCGTGACCTTTCTTTGACATTGAAATTATAACATCGAATTGTTCTTAAATATTATTCGTAATGAACGTAGTTACATTAAATGAAGGTAAATACTTACTTATGGAAAGATATTTCTAAATTTTTATTTGTCCTTGTTGGAGAAAAACCACAAACAGCACAACTAACCTATTATTTGTCAGCTGTCAGTCTCAAAACTATGACTACAAATAGATTATCAAAATGGCGACTTCCGTCGCACTTTTTGTATGGCTACTAAAACGATACCCTCCTTCCTGTAGCTTTATATTCAAAGTGTTAAACTGATTATTTCTATGGTTATGAATATTTTTTTTACAAAAAATTAATGGAGTAATGCTTCTTTAAAAAACGCCCGTTTCCCGTGGACCACCTTAGTCACAATCTCACAATTGTCAAATCGAAAGATTTTTCAGCATATCGACAGAAGAACAAAAATAAGTTAAATTTATCAGTTTTTCTAGTCTGTTTGAGGAAAGCAGTAGATTTTGCATACAAATCAGTAGGTCAGAAGACTAAGAAGGTAAACTCAGCAGATCTACTGATAAATCAGTAGATCTGGCAAAACTGTACTAAACGGCATCGTATGGGGAGCCGGTAGACACCTGCCGCAGGGAAGCCAGGTAACTCAGTTGTAAGAGGGCTAGGCTTGCATGTTCGAATCCCTATGTTGGTGGCGATTTTTTCTGAGGCCTCTGGGATCGGTATTCAGCTTGGTGAGACCAGTCACAGTTGGGCTTAATTAACTGTGGTCTATGAGATAGAGTAACAAGACCACTACACACGTAGTAACACACACATGACACAGCTGTATGACTTGAAGTAATGCCTAAAGGCGGTTCCTATCAGATTGGCTATACCCGCATACAAGACACATACAAAAAGAAAGAAAGACACCTGCCACAGACCCCCTTTCCTCCTACTAGCTGAGTACTATTCATTCCAAAAACATCCGCTTTCCGTGGACCACCCTGTACTATAATACTACCCATGTTTGTTTAAAATAATTATACAATTTTTTGCCAAATTTTTGACATTTCCCCATTTATATACGTCGTTCTACGAATCACTTGTCTAAAATAACTTATACAACGATCTGGGATTTTACGATAGCGTCTCTATTATCACAGTTACGTCAAAATATTGTTAAGAGAAGTTGTAGGGATTGATATTTTGTATATTCTAAAATTATTTCTCGAAGAAAATGTGACAAGGTAAAGTTAAATACTTTTTTAAATGAAACACGCTATATATTTTTATATATTTGAATTCTTCCTTGAATGCTGATTGTAACAATTATTAGATTTCTTGCTTTATTTGCTTAGACAAACTGAAACAACACACTTAATTATTTGTTTATTAATAAGATTACCTTACACAGCGTCACACTTGTCCGCCATTACTTATAACCCTAGATAACTAATATAATAGTCCTACTTATAACCACAGTCTAGTAATATAACCAGTCGTCTCACTTCGTGTCGGCACCTTTGATGTTCATGTCTCCGAAATGTGCAGTACGCATTCGGCTGGATCATGAATATTTTGGCGCGATTTTTGAATGAACGAATAACAAGCACCACTCAAACAGATACAAGCACGTGGTTTATGGCTGTTAAATAACAAACAACTGCAGCCTGCACCGCAAACACGTTTTATTCTAACTGCGCATTAGGCTAAACTTTACACAGGCGCACTGGAATTCGGACCCACAAAATCCGGCGAGTGAGACGACTGGTTATATTACTAGACTGTGTTATAACTGTGTCACACTTATATCATACATAGATGTCACGTCTTAATGCGACGTTGCCATTGTACTACATTCTACTTGACAACTACATACAATACAACAATCTTAACAACAACATAGCGTTATAAGTAAAGGTATCGACACTACACCCCATGAAGGAGCATGGCCGTCAACATAGAGGGGTAAGGCTTCCTAAGTCGCTTTTCACACCTCGGTTGTTTCGCACGCTATACGTACCATCGTGTTCAAAGAATACTGGTACAGTGTGTTACTGCAGACACTTCCAAAACTCAAAATTTGATGTAGACACTTCTTTTGTGTGTAAATCGGATATGTCAAATAGAGGTTAAGTATTTGTCAAACTGACAAGTTTTTTAGATTTTTCATTCATAGATCTGTCACGTTGATGTTTCATGGTCATAGCCTGCTAACGCAATTGATTATGTGGCTTCAAACCAAATTTAAACAGCCAAAATTTCGCTGTACCAGTATTCTTTGAACACGATGGTACGGGGTGGGGTGGTAAACACTGCGCCTTCGACAACCGCCTACCTTCCCTACTCGACCATTGTGTTTCGATTTCTAACTATTTTCAGTGACTGGGTAGGTAACCCCGAGACCGTCCGCGTTGTCCACTAAGTCATAATTACTTCTTTTAAAATTATAGATACAATTTCTTTACACTGCACAGCTTCAGGGTAGATTCAGTAAGTGAAATATCACAAACAAGTGGTAGGTGATGCAAATCACAGTTGTAAATACATCAAATTGGAGTTAGCTACTTTAAAGGATCTTCATAAAATTGTAACAGATTTACAAAATGAAGTGAAATCGCTAAAAGACGGGAAAATAATTCTTCTATCACAGTTGGAGGTCAAGAGCAAGGTCTGTATAATATCGAACAGGTTATTTCAGAAATTGCAGTTCGCCAAAGTCGGGAATCAAACCTGATTATTCTGAATTTGGATGAGTCAAAAGAAGCACCTAATAAGGATAGGTTAGAAGATGATAAAAAGACCGTATTGGTTCTTTAATTGATAACATACCCGATGTAGATTACAGTAAGGTTCAAACGTTTAGATTAGGACGATTTTCTGCCGATAAAAGACGTCCAATTAAAGTCACACTAGCTAATAAATCTAAAGTCTTAAAAATTTTACAACACAAGAAGCGCATTGTTTCAGGAAATAACCTAAAAATATTCGCACATCAAACAGTATCGCAAAAAAAAAACTATTTTAAATCGTTGCAGCTGAAAATCGAAAACTTGAAACAGAATAAACAATAAGTCAATTAATAGTTATTTATGTATCAAGGGCGTAAGGACGACGAGTACAAATTACAAAAATCAGTTGTTTCCATGGCAAACCTAGACTTCAACTTTCAATCCTATTTTTTTTCGAGAATTTTCTTATGTAAGACCCATATTGGTTTACATGGTTATAAAGAGAATAAAGAGTACTATCAGAATGGCCGAAAAAAAGCATAGTGCGCAATTATTTGAAAAAAAAGTTGAATATCGCTGCCATAATATGAGTACAGATTTTCTAATATTTTCGTTCCCCATCTTATAGAGAATTTGGGCCGATTTACGAATATATATAGTTTATTATAGTTATTTTTAAAAATAACAAAGTTATAGGCCTGGGGAGTCATGTCTGAGACACCCTATACAGGGTGCCCGTTTTTCGACCTCAAGCATGGGGAAGGGGATCTCGGTTATTATAACAGATGCGAGATCGGTTAAATTAGGGCAAAGTTGCGCATTTTTATGGTGATCAATTATCTGAAAGAAAATTTGATCTGTCATTTTTAGTTTTTGAATTATTGGAGAAAAAAGGAAAATTGTGATTTTTGTTTTAATTTTTTTAAACGAAAACCAATAAAACTAGACATTTTTAACTAAGACATTGTGAAGGCACTTTTTTACAAGGAATCTGAATCTGGCATCGTGTTTTCCAAGGCATCCTAGATGCAAGAGTTACAACACTAAATTGTTTTTTTCTTATGGGCGCCATATTTGATTTTTGCATTTTCGAATAGAGCTCTTTTTTCTGATTACGACATGATATGGTCAAGCTTTACATTTTGATTAGAATTTAAGAAAAATGTTTTTGCGAAGAATGCTTGGAAACAACAACATCTACTTTTGTCTAACAAATAAATTTTTGACAATTCAATTAAATTTAGAGTTGCACGTTCACATTTCTTCCTAATTTACCTACAAATTTTTTTTTTTTTGTTTTTTTTTATTAAAATTAAGTTTTAAATTAATAACAGAATAAGGCAGAATTTTTGTATTTAAATTGGAACAAAATTAAAAATAATGCAAGCGAATAGTGAAATTTAATTGAATTGTCAAAAATTTGTTTCTTAGACAAAAGTAGATGTTGTTGTTTCCAAAGCATTCTTCGCAAAAACATTTTTCTTAAATTCTAATCAAAATGTAAAGCTTGACCATATCATGTGATACATAGTCGTAATCAGAAAAAAGAGCTCTATTCGAAAATGCAAAAATCAAATATGGCGCCCATAAGAAAAAAACAATTAAGTGTTGTAACTCTTGCATCTAGGATGCCTTGGAAAACACGATGCCAGATTCAGATTCCTTGTAAAAAAGTGCCTTCACAATGTCTTAGTTAAAAATGTCTAGTTTTATTGGTTTTCGTTTAAAAAAATTAAAACAAAAATCACAATTTTCCATTTTTCTCCAATAATTCAAAAACTAAAAATGACAGATCAAATTTTCTTTCAGATAATTGATCACCATAAAAATGCGCAACTTTGCCCTAATTTAACCGATCTCGCATCTGTTATAATAACCGAGATCCCCATGCTTGAGGTCGAAAAACGGGCACCCTGTATACAATTAACGACAATCGAAACTCTGGTTTTGAATGTAAGTCATCCATTACTTTAAGTCGAGGCGATATATCTGAATGTAAAAATAATTTAAATATAACTAAAGGTCCTGGTCCAAATGGATTAACTCCTGATTTTCTTAAACAATCTTCGTCTATATTGATGCAATCTTTGTTTAAACTTTTCAATATGTCTTTAAGTAGTTGAGTATTTTCTTCCACATGGAAACGCACTTTTATCATACCCATATTTAAAAGCGGTGGCCGCAGTGATGTGAGTAACTACAGACCTATTAGTATTCGGTCAGCTCTACCAAAAATGTTGGATAAACTTGTTAGCAGCAAATTTCAGTCAGTTTTTAACAATATAATAATCGACGAACAACATTGTTTTTATCCAGGCCAAAGTACTTGTACTAATTTATTTTACTATACTGATTTTATCAGTGTATCATTCGATAGAGTAAATCATAAGCTGCTAATAACCAAACTGAAAGCATATGGGATTTTGGACGCTTTACTATCATGGGTGACTTTGTTCATCACTGGCAGATTACAACTGGTTAAGGTGAATAATTACAATTCATTTGAGTTTATTGTCACGTCAGGAGTTCCACAAGGGCCCCATTTTGGCCCAATGCTATTCTCCATCTTTATAAATGATGTAGCAAATAATATTTCATCTAAATTTCTCCTATTCGCCGATGACCTCAAGATTTACAGAAAGATTTGGTCCCCATCGTTTGCACAGCCCTTTCGCAGGATCTCCTCAATTTATATTCGTGGTGTGAAGATAATGATATGCAACTAAATATTAAAAAGTGCAAATGTATAAGAGATAAGCAAGAAACTGTACCGAAGTATAGCATTAATTGCGAACCACTCGAAGTAGTTCGAACTATTAAAGACCTGGGAGTGATATATCATAGTTGCTTATCGTTTTCTGATCATATAGATTGTGTATTGTTTCAAAGGCTTTGCGCATGTCAGGTTTTATTAAGCGTATTACACAGAATTTCAAAAATGTAAGAAGTGCTATAGTACTGTGTGTACACAGCTTTAGTTAGCTCTATACTAGACTATAATTGCATTATGTGGGCTCCTGTATACAGTGAGCCCGTAAAGGTTGGAACAAATTCGATAAAATCTTTATTGGGCAATTAAGAAAATAATGCTCGGACACGTCGATTTTCTTTTTTAGATGTGCATTTTTTTTTGTATACGTATATTTCTTATTATGTCATCCTTGTTCGAGTTATGACATCATCATCAGTTTTTTTATTATTATTATTATTTATCATGTTATTATTATAACTGGTTCGTTAGTTAATTATAGCTTTATATGTAGTTTATCTTGTCGTTTATACTTATAATAGCCTTATTATTATTATATTTATATAGTTATGTTCCCTAATATTGTACTAATATTGTTCTTAAATATTTTTTAGATTAAATTCAATCACTTTGCTATCTAACCCATACACACTTAGAGAAAATAAAGCCAAACTTAAGTAAGAGTGCTATCTACAATTTGATATCAACGTAACTACATAGAAAACGATTAATTGCTAGGTAAATCATCTGTAACAACTTTTAAAATTGGACTAATATCAGATATTTTCATATAAATAACACAATTATGTATCTAACGATATTTGTAAGACAGATTCTTTTACCAGCTGCAATCAATTTATGACGAAGAATTATTTTAAAAGGCTGCAAAATATGTATTTGCTGGCCATACAAAATCCACGGGCTGTATGTTGTGCAGGCCTGCTCGAGTAAAAAGTTAATAGTGTAACAAGTTATGCAATGACATCATCGCTGCGTCAGCTGATCCCGAACGTACGAGTAAATTCGATGAGTCTAGAAAAATCCACATGGAGTCAAAGGCCGCCGCAGGTATAAGAGTCGGACCGACAAAAACCCAGGCAGTCTTGAACTGATAAGCGCGGCGAAAATTGTGAATACGTATAAATAAATAGTTAAATGAATAACTGTTACAAATAAATTACTTTAGTGTTCGGTTTTAATACTAGTGTTCCGTTTAGTTTTACGTTAGTGTTTAATTATTGTTCTTTATAATTATTTCGTACTTTAAGTTCGTTTAATAAATTAATTTACACCACGAACCGAGCTTATTTTAAATAAACGTCGTAAAAACGTTACAATAGTAATGATTTTTTGCGTCGAAGAAAGCATCTTGCTCATTTAAAACAAACATATAGTCGGATTCGATTTAATTTGGCATGTGGGTTTTCGCAGTGTAGTTACTTGTATAGTTATACTGCTCTCTTTCTAGCTTGTTAGTGCGTATAGGCTATTAGAGCGAGCGCAAGTCTTGCAGATGGCCGCTCTGAAATGTATGAAATGACTTGTGAAATGAAAAGAGATCTCATTTACTATGTTCAGAACGGTTCAGTACATGCCAAATTAAATCGAGTTAAGTCACTTTATGCAGAGTGAACAAAAAGGGTTTAAAGGGAACATAAAAGATCGCAGCTATTGTATGAGCATCTTCTGTTTGTTGTTGTTGTTTTCTATCTTTAAAATGTATGACAAAAATATTTGTGAACAAATGAGGAGCTAAAAGTTGTTATAGAAAACTATTACAAAGGCTTAGATAAGTCTATTATTTTTAAAGCTCCAAATGTTTAATAGTCAAGTAAATTATCTAAAAATATTCCCTTCAAGATCTCCATGGTTTATTATTGTACTACACTTTGTATATGTATAATTAAATTCAGTGACTTACATTTGTTTTTGTATATAGTGTTTGCAATACAGCAAAATACGAAAATGCAGACTTAATTATCTGAAAAAGAAAAGACGAAGTCTTAATTTTCTTTTACAGTGGTTTTCAATATTAAACTTACCATAATAAGAGAGCTGAGCGAAAGGATGATAAATTTTCCTGCGGTTAATATGTACGGCCGTTTAGATCGTTCCATAATTATAAACAATGACTTTTTTACAACAGTATTGGAGTTGTACCAGTCAGATACATACACACCATCTCCTACTCTTGAGCTCTAGAAAAAATATCTTGCTTTTTTATTCTCCTAATAAATATGAAAGCATAAATTTGTAACATTAAAATAATTTCTTTTATGTATGTATTGAAATGACATTTAAATTGGATGCCTATAATTAAAGGTTATGTTATTTTCTGAGTAAATTAACGAAAGTATTATTTTGCAAAGATTGGTAATGCAGATTTTTTTAAATTATAAAAAATTGTAATATAATTTTAAGATAGCTAGATTAAATTTAAGTTATTATAGTGATCATTGTTAGTAAATAATTAGCTAAATTAGTAGTCTTAGAAACGTAAAATAAGTTACTTTAGAAACCTTGTAAATAGTCGTTATAGTGAAAAAACAAATGTGAGTTAAAAATCCAGGATACAGAAAAAACAAATTTGGAATTCAGTTGATATTTTGAATTCGAAGGGGCAACAACAAAATTAAGTTGCTCGTCCCACAAAGAGTAAATATTGAATAAATAATCAACTATAAATACAATTAACAAGATTAAGAACCTGTATTAAATAAGTTCGAACAAAAGCAGTTCGAGTAAAAGCAGTTCGAGCGGGGGAAATTTCAAGCAGGAGCGAGTTAAGCAGAGGCAGATTGGATTTTAGGTTTTTGGGGATAAAGAAATTTTTTGGAAAAGAAGGCGAAGTTAAGAATAAATAGTAAGTATATAAAATAATATTAAGATAATTTTAAGTAGGGTTGATAGGGAAAACAAAATAAATAAAAAGAATCTGCATTATACAATTTGAGTAAATTTTATTTTGGTAAATTAAAAATTTGAATAAACAACAAACCTACCTAACGACCTTGAGGTAAGATTTCTGTAAGCAATTAAATTAAAGAGCAAAGTAAATTATTTTTGAATATTGTCGTATCCAACGTAAGTAATAACTAAATAGGGGTACAGTACAGTATGTAGTATGTATTACCTGTAACCTCTTGTACCTTTCGGTGTTGAGGCTGGTGCGTTAACGTATAAGACTCTACGCGTGCAATGCACAACCCGGTCCGTCTCTGCGGGTTACGAGGTACGAGGTTGATGCACCGTTTATACCTACATACTGCACCATGTGTAGACTGTAATGTTACATACGTGTAAGACCTTGTTACTCCACCTCTTAGACCTGTATTCGGAGGAGAGTGTTGTTAATTAGGTGCTCAACGATGAATGCTCACCAGGGGGATTCAAACCAAGGACTAGCGCAACCTTTGAATATAAAAACCCAGTAAGGAGCATATGCAAGACAAATTGTGGACCGCGATGGGTTTTGCATATGGCGGATTTTCGTTTCCGGTTGCCAGTGGCACTAACTAAACTAACTTAATCTATGTCTCATAGATATTGTACTATTTACATCGCTTATTATCTACGATATTAGTTTATTTACGCACTATATACACCAGAATAATTATTAGGTATCATAAGTATCTATCTATAAATAGCGCAATTTCTTATTTCAAAGTGAAAACCTAACCTAACTAACACAAATGATCAGCAAATGACACGCGGGAAACAATCACAACAACAATTGACAATGAGTCAAACGTGGGTTTTCAAAATGGCCGCTTCCGTCGCAAATTTGAATACAGTCGCTAGATATTACTACTCCTTCCTGAATTTTTATATTCAAAGAGCGCAACGCTAGCCTGAGGCTCTACCACTGCGCCACCCTGGCCAATCTTCTACTATGTATACGTTTAATAATATTTTATCTTTCTGTTAAGTCGTCATCATAGCCCCATTATTGAGCAAAAGTTTCCTCCAGAGATTTCCAAATTTCACGGTCTTTTCCATGTTGCATGCAATTTCCGCTTATTATTTGTTTTGATACGATTTTTGGTCTGCTTCGTTTTGTATATGGTGTACATTTCGTTGTTCTAAATATCCATCCGTCACTCGTTTTGCAAATATATCCGACCGATCTCCATTGCTGTTTTTTACACACTAAATATATCCATCTTTTTAAATCCGCATTTTGGTTCACTATTCTCACTTTTTCGTTTAGTTTTAGTTTTAGGACATTGGGTATCATTTTAATTTGTGTGATTTCTAGTTTCTTGAGTTCTTTTTTGTTCATGAGGTAGGTTTCTGCTCTGTATGCCAGTGTTGGAATTACACAGCTATTAAAAATCTTGCTCTTGAGGTAGTTAGAGGATCTCGTTCAATGGCCATAATTTTTCTCAGCCTTGTTTAATTATTCTTTGTAGCTCAAGCGTTATTATTTGTCGTAACTAGGTTAATATTTTCTTCTACTTATTCCATTGCTTGTTGTTTTATTCCTATGTCCACTTTTCTTCCGTTTGTGATAACTTAAAATTGATTGTTAGTCCTACGTTTTTACCGGCTTTATTTAATTTGTTTATCATTTTGGTCAACTCTTTGATAAATAGTTTCTATTGATCAGAATGGTTGTGTATCTCCAATTTAGATTTTTTACATCGGTGTTCTAGTGTGACGTGGGGATAACGGATCGACTTGGCAGACTCCTTTCTTGATTTGAAAGTTTGGGCCATTGTTCTCTAGCTATATGTGTACAGAACTACCGAGTACTGACCAAATGAATTTTATATATTTCCTTTCTATTTTGAAGTGAATTATGGCTTATATGATACTCGCGTCGGCAGTCGAAGGCCGTCTCAATATCTATTAGGGCAATGTACATACAAATCTGTATCACATTCGTTGTGTTTCTCAATGAATTGATTAATTGTGTGAAGATAGTCAATCGTCGAGAAGCCTTTTTGAAATCTTACCTGCTCTAATGAGTAAATTTGTTTTAGTTGTATGTATATCAAGTTTTATATTAATTGCCTGCCATAAATAAACAAACACCCTTTGGGCGTACATCAAATGTTCTGAAAACTTCATAGCAGAATATGATTATAAACTACACGAACAAATAATGGTATCTTAAGAAGACAATATTAATAATGGATTGCTTCTCTTCTATTCCTTGGGCACTCAGCAATTCGCCTAGACATACTTTCAATGTTTGAATCGATGGTAGCCTGAGATATCTCATCGCAGACTTGCAGAATACGTTGCTGAAGCTCATGAACAGTGCTCGCCGGGTAATGCAGTTGGCTCAATTTCCTTCCCGTGTAATTTCATATGTGTTTAATAGGTGATAAGTCTGGAGATTTTGAAAGCGCATAGAAGCAGATCGATATTAGCTTACAGTAATAACTTCATAGTCACCCTTGCTATATGGGGCCTTGCGTTGTCTTTTTGGAAAATTGAGTTCTGCAATGTCTGTAGATATGGAATTAACACTGACTCCGGCATAGTACTAATGTATCGTATGATCAAAAAGTCTTTGTATCGCGGTTGCTGTGAATATTACATTTTATGGATCCTAAACATTTTGGTGGCAAACCACCGAGGTGTATTCTGCCTAGTAAAGTCCTCTCTGGAGTAGAAGTGCAAGTACTTCCGTGATTCGGAGCCCACGCTAAGCTGTAGGTCCCCTATGTCTGTAGGCTACTTGACTGACACGCACACCACAGGCATATGGAGAGAAGATCGGCAACGCCCTGTAAAGGGTAGCCACTCTAAGAAGAAGAAACATTTTGGAAGCTTTCATAATTAGAATCTACTCACTTTTAAAGGATACCAAGTAAACGTCAATGACATCCAAATACTAAAAGTACAATATAATTTCAGAGATGACTTAAATTCCACAGCAACTGCTATCCTAAGACTTTTGATCATACTATAGATATCAGCATTTAGTGTATCTAGAATAACCACTAAAATAGATGTACTTCCATGGGCAACTCCCCAAATCCTTGTAAGGTAAGGTAAGGGTTCTATGCGGTTCTTTAGCAAACCCCATATTTCTTCTTTGTCCTCGACGACGTCTAACCATTTTACGACCATAAACAAAAATACAATTCATCACTAAACACAATCCATCCAGTCGTCGCCCTGATCTAACCCTTGACTAGACCATTTCGTTCGTGTAATCCCTATGGCGTGCAGTTATTTTCTGGGACACCTAGGGCATTACAGTATAGTAATACTGTAAATATTACGTTAGGCCCAACACAATGGGCAATATCTTCTTATCGATACACCGGCTTCTCTTACCTCGCTTAAAATCGCCTACCTAATTAAAATCGGGGCGTCGTCGAACGGAAGTCATTTTTCAATCAATCTGCATTGTCTTTGAGAAATCATCATTGACAATTAACAAAAAGAGAAAATTACTATCTAAAGTAAAGTATCAACCTATCTTATTCAAACTTTTATCGTTTTTTCTAGCGTTAAAGTACTATACTTTTCCTGAAAATTTCAATTAAATTTATACATATTTACTAGGTGCTCGTTTATTTATTTAAAACGGGCAGTATATACGAGCATTTAAGTGCTGAGGTCTCCAATTTATTTTCTTATAAACTACTTACAACACATATATCAAACTTTAGAAGCTTCTCAACATATTCTCCCTCTAAACGTACATAGTTTAAGCAACGACGACGCCATGATTTCACGGCCGCTACGAATGCTTCTTTAGGTGTCTGTTTAGCCCACTGAAAAATTTCCGATGCGAGAGCAGCACGAGAGGAAAATGTGCGGCCCCGGAGACCATCCCTTAGCATTGGAAAGAGCCAAAAATCACTTGATGCAAGGTCAGACGAGTAACGAGCATGAGGAACCACTTCAATGTTTTTGTCGGGAAGAAAATTCTGAAGATTTTCTGCCCGATAAGGTGGAGTGTTGTCTTGACGAAAAAGCACATGTGGACCCCTCTCTGGCCGTTTTTCTTGCTCCCCGGCTGATGCGTGCATGAGGCTTCTTCGGTTCACTTTCACATGACATTCTGCCCTCTGTAAATTTCCGCACCCATGCACGCACGTTTTTCACGTCCATAACACCATCACCACATGTTCCAGTAAATTGCCGATGAATGTCAACTGGTTTGGCCCCACGTAAGATAAGAAAACGGTTGATAACACGCTGATCCTTGAACGTAAAATTCTTCATTTTAGGTGTGAAAAACTTGTTACACTACAACTGCTGTAACTATATTTGTGTGCATCGTATGGTTCTGCCATCTCTGCTACACATTCATAAAGAGTACGTTCAACAATGAACAAAGCTGCATGTATGTATCTGCTCCCCATCCCAAGAAAAGAAATTGGAGGCCTTAGCACTTGAATATACCTCGTATGTGGGATGATACTTATAGGGCGGTAGTTTATATTTTTCCGTTTTCTTTTACACTTTTTGTTTGTATATGGTTCCTGTTCTAAATTTAGTGAAGTAATTGCCGTATTGTAAACTAAAAATCACCTGAACAATAACATCGTTCCCAAAAGCGCAGTAGATTGCCAGTTGGGTCAATAAGCATCCAAAGGAAAGGAGTGAAACGCCAAATTGTACAGACGCCAGAGGTACCTTAACAAAAGAAACAATTTTAAAATCTCATTTTGTTTTAAATAAGTATCTTTCCCACTTGCAATTTAATACGTTGCATTTACCATGTAATATTTGGTCATTTGTATAATAATACATGGCCTTAAGCAGGTAAGTTGATTTTATCTTTTGCATATTAAATGTAATGACAATAGGGAAGTAAGTGTTACTTACTTTCATAGGGAACTGCTCTAAAAGGCAAACATAGCTAGCTGATGGTTGTGTTTTACATTCGTTAATTTAGTGAAAATTAATGTTAAATCATCATGTTGCATTCTATTGAAAATTTTAGTGGAAGTTAATATGGACGTTAGAAAAAATATTGTATATGCTTTACTTTGGCTGACTTGGTTCCAAGACCTCATTAAAACCTGTCTGCAATGCTCCATACTCTACGAATTAGGTTTCACTTACTTCCCTTACTCTGTAAATAACTATTACCAAAACAAAACTGAAGGTGGTGATGCAAATAACGATAACGCTAGATGTGAATTGAATTAGAAACAGGTAGGTAAACGTTGAGTCAATAGCTTTCACCAAACTGAAAATCAATAATAATAATAATTAATAGAAGTATATTTACGTTTTCATTTTTATTCAACAAATAGACATCGAAAGCAGCTTTATACAGGAATTAAATCACCCACTGTAGAGAAACCTAGTTCCTTAGAAATGTATTCCATTTCAACTGAGAATTAGAATCCTAAATTCGGAATTCTCCAAACACGTTTCAAAATGCAGGAAAATAAAACAACCAATAATCACATAGACAATTCACTGGTAAACGTTTATAGATTTAGGGTAAACACTTAATATTTTAACTGCTTAAACACTTACAGTTCAATAGAGTTGTGGTGCTCTACGCAATTTTGAATCTTAAGAAGTATCTTGGCAACACATCGTTCGCAAATTTGAAGATAATCGTTGTTTCTTTTACAGCTCCCGAAAGATTTATCAGCCACACGTTTAAGTTTTTCCCTTAATATTTCAAGCTGTGCCGAAGCTATCGCCATAAAGCTACAAGCTAAAATGTCCAACGAAGAATTATTCACTGCACAAAGATTTAACGTGTATATCTGAAGAATCCAGAAAAAAATGTATACAAATATCGGCTGTTGCTTCAACTCAAAAGGATAATGTACTGGAAGTTCCTTGTTAAATTCGCCACCATAAAATGGCACCAAACCAACCACAAGTAGCGTAAAAAATGCGAGAATTTGAAAACCGATTTGAATTTTATTAAAAATACCAATTTTTGCTTTCATATAAATATCCAAGTCATCCGGGTATATTTTCATTACTGGCAAGTCTAAATATTTAAGTATATCATACAAATGATGTCTGTTAATATAAAATACGATCACTTTTAGCATATAAAACAATACCGACAAATTTAAAAAGACAGAATACGATACGCTCTCTATACCTTCGTAATCGTAATATATTTGAATAAAAGATAGGACGTTAAATACTGCAGAAAAAAGAAACGAAATAACTCCTATAAGTTTGTAGGACCTCTTCGAATTTGGCTTTGGCCATATTCCTGTGAATTTTAACATCATACGTGTGTACTTGAAAACTACGAATGGGTCGGTTTTCGTCGGCATCTGGAACAAATTAAAATATTAGTGATAGGTTAAACTATTTGTTGGTTAAATTGAGTTTTATTGAGTTGATTAATTTGTATTTCTTTCAGAGGACTCTAGGTCCCTCATTTTGCTTTCTTGAAAAGACAGTGTTAAAATTGAGTGCTTAAGGCACTGGGAGGAAACTCTCCGAACTAAATTAACAATCAAACTTTAAACATGGACTCGTAAACTAATTTTAAATTAACGGTTAAACCAAGTAGAAGAAAGCAGGCCGTACGCTACCCAAGAAACTGCTAAGATAACCAGGGGAGGCCAAGGAAGGTGCTCGGACGGGACCGGCTACATTTGCCGTCACATAACGTTCTCTTCAGATGAACTAAATATATGTATTATCAGCTAATCCCCCAGAAGGGTTACAACTGCCAAATTGCTAACAAAAATACTTTCACAACGAATTATTAATACATTAAGTATATGCGAAGAACAACAAGGTTTCCGGAACAATCGATCCACTACAAAGGGGCCATTCATAATCAGACAGATAATAGAAAAATCGATTGAATTTGGCAAACCATTATTATTTAAATGCATTGTGGACTTACACAAGCATTTGGACGCTTTAAACTAGGCGATGAAACAAAAATTTTGAGAAAACGGAAAAGTAATTCATATAATAGAAGAACTAAAACTCAGACAACATTACGATAATAAAAACGAACAACGGACTAACAGAAGAGATTCTCGTAACTGTAGGCATACAACAATGGGATAGTTTGAGCCAAACGCGATTCAAAACTGTTATGGATAAAATCATAAATAGCGTAAAAGAAACAACCTTGGGGCATAAAATGGTATGCTTTGCGGACGACGTAGTGTTGACAGTAGACAGCGAAGATAATCTCCAACGAATGCTTTTTCAACTAAACAGAACAATCAAGCAATATAATATGAAAATAGCAACGGAAAAGACTTGAAGCAATGTCTATAGCGAAAGATCCAATACGTTTCAAATTGATGGTGGAAGAGAAAATTATTGAGCAAGTAACAGAAGAAGATTACAAACAACGAAGGCAGTAATAATATAATAACAACTATGGGATGTAGTATGGCGAAATAAATGTATGAATATTGACAGCAAGACCAGAATTTATAAAACGTGAAACCCATATTGATCTACGGAGCTGACACAAACAGAGAAACAAATAAACAAAACAAATAATGCGAGCAACAGATGTGAAGACTCTGAAAATGATAACTGAGACAAGCCTTATTAGAGACAGAGCCAGAAACGCACTGTTAAATCCCAGACCTGGTAAGACGGGTCCCGAGATAGACGAAGGCACTGAAGAGACCACTTCAGACACCAAACGGCCATAAGGAAGAGACTCAAAAGGTGGAAGGACAACATCCACCGATGATCCATATAGGGGCATTATGTAATAAAAGAGCAAAATCCTAATTTAAGAAGAAGCAGAAGAAGCGTTTATTACAATTGTTATGTTTTCCAAATTTGGAAAAATACAAAACATGTAAAATAGCTTCAAATACTAAAACTTAAATATACCAATTAAAATTCTTTTCCTTCGTTATCAATCTGTCTTCAAACAAAGTGTAATTTCTTTTAAAAGTTATTTTGGGGATACAATAATTTAAAAAGTACTTTCGGTTCTATTCTATGTAGTAACAAATTCTATTCTAATTTTGTAAATACAAATTCTTTTCAAAACCTTCGTTCGTGAAGTAATTTTTTTTAACAGTTATAAAAATAATTGAGTGGTTTTTCTTTGTAGATTAAGTTTTTCACAACGCACATAGCTGTTAACGTACTAAAGTATTTTCCTAGAATATATAACAAAACTAAGTTCAAAAAATGTTTCAATTTTGAAAACTATTGCAAACATTTTTTTTTTTTTAATTAAATATTTAAATCGCCAATAAATGTTATAAAACTCTAAAATCGGAATTTGCTAAAACTTGAACATGTTTATAATTAAACAAGCAAATCACTTACTTTTGAAGAATTACAATATTCTTAATTTTCTTACTTTACAATATTTATAGAACAGGCCTTCTTGGCGTTTCATAAAAATCTTTTACACCGTTCAAATTCTGTGTTGGTTAAAACCTTTATCCGAAGAAGTTTAATAAACGCCGTTTTCAAAAGTTACATTTAGTTTGAACCCAAAAATTAAAAGGACATCATAAATATAAAGCGATAATTAGTAAGGATGATGGCGCATTAATATTAAATTTATCCTGAAACGCCCACTTCTATAGGATGTATTTAATTCCGAATAAAATATAAAAAATAATTATACAGTTACGATACAAAATGAGTTTAATTCCACTTTTTACTTTTTATTTTAGAAATGCATTATAATTAATAAAGTGTTATTAAAAAAAAAATACAAAGAGAACAATTCAACCGTTCAAATAGATGACACCTGATACTTTCAAATTTATTTAATATCAGAAAAGTGATATTACTGTAATTGTAAATTCTTTTGACTGAATTTTGCTCTGAACGATGTACATTGTTGTAAAAAATAATATTTTTTACAAATGAAACTCTGCGAAAAGTACGAAACAGATAGTTATTAATATACACGGTGAATCGCAAATGGCGATTAATATTTTCATGGTGCAGTCATACATCAAAACCTGGCTATAAGATTATACTAATTATTTTTGGCCCATATGAATAGTTTTTGATAAATTGTTAATTAATATTTTACAAACATAGCAACACTGCGTGATGATGATAGTGCTTAACTGAATTTATGCCAAATTCTTCTGATTACACTATCTGTGTATTATCTGTAACATTCAAGTCAGACTCTGTAATTTATGTTTTATCGTGCTTTTGATCAACCATGTCTCAGACCCATCATGCTGTGTTTAGTTTTTTTTTATTGTCAATGGCTAAGTATTTATAATCTGTTTCAAGAGCATTACATAAATTCTTTACATAAAAAACAATATGGAAAGTGACCATCCAGTGATGTCACTTTATAGTAATAAACTAAACTAACAAAAGTTTAAACTATTACACTTAAAAACGGTAAGTTATTCTAAATCGTAACTGAAATTGTATATACTCGCATAACTAATGCTTAATTAAATCTGAATGGTAATTCTAATGTTTTTATAAATAATGTTTTCTAGCCGACAAAGAGAAATCCAGTTTGAAGTAATCTCTACCAACTGCACTTCCCTTACATAAACGGTGTCTGTATAATGGCGTAGAACGTATATGACAACCACTGCACTTATCAACATGACTGGAAAACCTAAACAGATGAGCCCCTAGTCCCAGGCAGACCTTAAATAGTCAAGGGGTACCAACGTAAGAAGCCTATAGGAAGCTGATAAAGCTCACAACACAGTTAAAAAATTGCGCAGACTAAACATCGAGATAATAATGGGAATAACTGAAACCCACTGGCCAAACAATGAGAAATACACTTTAGACGAATATAAAATGTTTTATGCACGATCGCATTATAATGTGTCAATTATGTCTGAATTTGTTTGACATAAACGTCTATTTATAGCCCGTGGGTGTCTTTATAGGCCGCCGGTCTATAATGAAACGTCAAAAATTGATAAACAGTTTAACAGTCTTATAAAGAATTTTTCCGTCGACCTTTGTAAAAAATGAAATTTTACGTACTTATTTCCATACGAAAAGTGTCACATTTTAAACGTCATATTATTTTACGTCCGCAAATACTTCACGGACTCATTTACTTCACGTCCGCTTTTACTTCACAGCCGCAAATTCATTCTATCCGATTTTAGCCATTAATTTCAGTTTAAATTCCACTTTCTTATATATAGATATTACTTTAAAATGTGTTTTTGAATATTATCAAATTAGTCTAACTGTTGCTATTTTAATTCCGAATTTTTACACGAATTTTAATAAAATTGTCGTCACACATTCTCATAAAAAATCGCAATTGCCATGAACAAATGAAAGTTAGATGTCAAACAAACACAGAAGTTCAGAACGCCATTAACACGCGTGATAATTTACATTGAATTTAAACCAAAAGTGAAATAAATTGTACAATAAATATAAATAAATAATACTTTATTATTGATTTCCCCCATAAATAATATGTTAAATATTATTTGAAATTTAAATAAAGTTCTTTCTCAGTTTACTGCATTTTTATAAATATAGAGACATTGCTTGCTAAAACGAAACCAAATTATTAAGGTCGACGGAAAAATTTAATATGCACCTCGACAAAAAAGTGCTTTTTAACGCCTCGCCTGTTTACTTGCCTCGGCTAACGCCTCGGCAAGTAAACGCAGTCTCGGATATAAATGTGCACTTTTTTGTCCTTGGTACATAAATAACTATTTTTAAATTAAAATCGAATGTATGCCCTTTATTAGAACTCTATTTACGGTAATTTGTATTAACAACACAGTTAACACAATTATTTATGTGAATATTCCTAGGCATAAATGCTTCAACCAATTGACAGTTGTCAGTAAAAAATTAAAATAATTGAGCAACTAACTACTCGATGTGGGTAGAAAATTAATTTATTCCTTTTATTTCAGTTTTAAAATCTTCGATCGTGCATAAAATTATGTATGTACCACTGGCGTAACTTGCTTTTATGGCCTTCGACGTGTCTTTAGCCCTCGACTAGCGTCTCGGGCTCAAAATCACATCTCAAGCCATAAAAGCATCTTTACGCCCTTGGTACATAAATAACTATTATGTTCGACTGTTTCAAAAAGACGTCATTTTTGACAGTGTTTAGTGTCCATAAAGACCCACTTTTTTCGACTAGTACCTTTTAACTTTTTAGTTAGGTAGTCATAGTAACAAAGTCATATCAAACTGTCATATTAAATTAAACGTCATTATTTTAAGTAGGAAATATCATTTCAGGGCAGTCGAACATAAAATTATGTATGTAACTCGTACAAAAACGGACTTTTAGACTCGCCTTATTTATTTGCCTCGCTCGCGCGCTCGCTGGGCCATAAAACGCGGCTCGTCCAAAAAAATCCTACATTTTGCACTTGTAACATAAATAACTATTATTCAGATCATACAAATAATCAACACAATAATGAAGTGGAAATGCCAATATCCGATAGAGCAGTACTGTTACAAATCGGTGTATAAGCATCATCCAATACTACGCCCCAATATGTGACTGTGATGACGAAACAGTGGAAGAATTTTACAAAATTGAAAAAACCACAATAATTAGCCCACATCCTTGTGTAGGGCAAAGCCCCCCCCCCCACCTTTTGTTTCAATTTTTCTTTTGTCTTGCCATGTTCCTCCAATCTTCTCCACCTTTTTCTTCCATAAATTCTTGAATTTCCTGCACCCATCTCCTCTTCGGTTCTTTTTCTTGATTCATCTATTGGTTCGGGTACCCAGGAGGTTACTTTATGAGCCCATCTTTTTGTTGGAACCGCATCACGTGCCCAGTCCACTTCCACTTTAAGCCTTTACACTTTTTCACCATGTCACTAACACCTGTTCTTCTTCTAATCTCTTGCAGCTTCACTTTATCCAACACTTTTATGTTTAGCATTGATCTTTCCATTTTTATTTGCTTTTATGCCTTATTACTTTCATTTTACAGATTTTCAAATATATTTTTCAAGCTTTTTCTACTTTCGGCAAACAGAGGAACATCATCTGCAAAACGCAAATTAGATAGTTATTACCACCAACAAGTATTCCTTCGTTTTTCCATTGTAATCTTCTGAATATTTCTTCTAAGGTGAAATTGAATAGATACGATGACAGAGGGTCTCCTTTTGTCATATCCCTTTTGAAAGTTTAAAATATTCTCCCTCTCTGTCCAGGCTAATCTTTGCTTTACTGTTCTTATATATTTGTTAAATGATATGTGTGTATTTAATTGGTATATTTTGATTTCTTAACGCTTCAAAAATAGCCTTGTGCTCTAAGGCATCAAAAGCCTTTGTGTAGTCTACCAGAGCTAGTTATGTGAACGGTTTTTCTGAATTCTGCGAACTTTTCAATTAATTAATTCACCACTTATAGATTTTATCCATGGTCGAGAAGCTCTTTCTGAATCCTGCGTGAGAGGAGCTGCTTGATTTTTACTTAGGTATTGTTTCAATAAGGTCTTTTATGTTCGACTGTTTCAAAAAGACGTCATTTTTGACAGTGTTTAGTGTCCATAAAGACCCACTTTATAGGACTAGTACCTTTTAACTTTAGAGGTAGGTAGTAATAGTAACAAAGTCATATTAAACTGTCATATTAAATTAAACGTCATTATTTTAAGAAGGAAATATCATTTCAGGGCAGTCGAACATAAAATTATGTATGTAACTCGTACAAAAACGGACTTTTAGGCTCGTCCAAAAAAGTCCTACATTTTGTACTTGTAACATAAGTAACTACAGGGTGTCTCAGAGAGTATTGCACTTTTCTTTCTAATTTTGCTCAGCTATCATCAGTTTTCACAACTGAATTTATTTGGAACTTAAAACTACATTTATTGGAAATTCATGCATGGAAAATTATATCATCTAGATGTCGCCCATTTCGCCGCTGGCAATCTTCCAAACGATGCCTTAGATTTTCCATTACGCTTGTGCGTAAGTCAGGAGTAACGGCTTCAATCTCTTCCTGAATACGATTTTTAAGCTGAATCAAATTTGCTGGGCGTTATTATAAACTCGACTCCTAAGATATCCCCACAAAAAAATCGTTTGGGGCTAAGTGCGGGCTTCTTGGGGGCCAGTTAATGTCGCCTCTTCTTGGTATCAATTTATCTGGGAACCATTCTCTTACAGCTTCTAATGCGATGTTTGCTGTGTGGCTATCATTGGTGGTCATTGAAATCAGCAAATTCTTGTAGCGCAGGGCCAAAAAATTAATGGATCATTGCGGCGCACCTGTCTGAATTTACAGTAACTGTTTGTCCGTTGTTATTTTCAAAACAGTCTGGGCTTATTATGCCACTGCAGGATATTGCTGCCCAAACAGTAACTTTAGGGCTATGGAAAATGGCGTAATGGAAAATCTAAGGAATCGCTTGGAAGAGTGCCAGCGGCGAAATGGGTGACATCTAAATGATATAATTTTCCATACATGAATTTCCAATAAATGTAGTTTTAAGTTCCAAATAAAGTTAGTTGTGAAAACCGATGATAGCTGAACAAAATTAGAAAGAAAAGTGCAAAACTCTCTGAGAGACCTTGTATTATTATCGTTCATTTTATTGTTATTTCCTTTTTTAAACAGGAAGATAATTTTTGCCTTTTCCATTGTTGTGGTATGTATTCTTCCTTGATTATTTTCTACATCTTCCATCCACCATAAATTGCGTTAATAAACAAGAAATAATCATCGTAATGGGCGATTTTAATGCCAAGGCTGGGATGGGCCGTTAGGAAAATATAGTGGATCCATATGGTCTGGGTATCGCTAATGAGCGAAGAGATCGACTAGCCCAGTTTTGCCGAGAGGAAAACATGGTCATCAGCAACGCGTGGTTTAAACTACCGCAAAGACGTCTTTATACATGGAGATCAAATGCCGATAACGTAGACGTAGACAAACTATGTAGTACGTAATCAAACCGATTTTCTAACAATCAGACATTGAAAAATCCATACAAGAGTGCGATGATAATTTTTTGAAATCAATTTCTGAGAAGTTATCTAAAATTTGTATACGTAAAATTGAAGATAAACATTGCGAGAAAGTATAGTACATCAGAGAAAAACATTGCACAACTAAAAAAAGGAAATGAAGGCCCTATAAGTATACCAGTATCGGAAAGGATAATAGCTATATAATTACACGCTCACCCAGTAAATATAAACATCCTTGAAGTATACGCCTTGACGACCGCTGATAGATAAACATTTCTTAATGACTCGTTTGCCTTGATTGCGTTCACGCTGGTCACCTGTTTTACCACTGTATATCTGGCAATTGAAAACGTATGATGTTTTGCTATCGCAGGCTGGCCAAACCTTTATATCATATTTAATTCAAAAAGTTTTCGAATCGGTGCTAGTTTATCGGGACCTCGACGTTTTCTTCTGGCTTCCGCATTATCACAACGCAGGCATGGAGAAATTGCAGTGAACCTATTTCTAGTCATAATTTTGTTGAATCCGTGCAATGTCTGGGCGTCGCTTTGCTACGTTTGTGGAACTTCATTGTGAAGGATATATACCCCTGCTAATATCAGCACACCAATAAAGCGTAGAAGAGACAAAAACTACTGCAAATCGTATCTACATTCCGTTCTGCATATCTAGTAGGCCCTCCTTCTTGATGCATAACATTCCCTCGTGGTCGTTTTCCCGTTTCTTGCTTTTGTGACTCTAAATACTTATCAAGTTTATTCTTTGACCTACAGTATAAGTAAATCTTATTTACTTTGCTCTTGAAAGTATAAGTTGTTTACTTGCAAGTAATAACTGTGTTGCTAATTGATGTCCTCACGAGATTCTACGTTAGTTATGTTTTCGGAGTCGTATTCTGAACGCACTTCACTAGAATCCTCTTCACCATCATCATCGGCATTATTAGTAGTGTTCCCGTAATCCTTATTATCACTCGCAGATTCTTTAAACCACTTTCGCAACGTTTCTTCAGCTCCTTTATAACCTATGCGAACCGAACTTCTTCCGGCCATGATTACTGAATGATTAAGAAAAACACCCAAACAGCGAATTTACTGAATTCCCAACAGACGCAAAGAAAAAGGGAAAACACCTCAGTAAGAAACTAAAGGAATCTCTACATTCAAATTACACCGCTGCTGAGTTCCCAATATGCGCACAGAAATAAGGAAATACGAACTAGGGGAAGCCTCGCAGCCTTAGTGAGTGACGAACAACAAATAAGATAAGTTTAGGATTCATAAGTAGCGTAAAACAATATTCACAAATTAATGCACCATGCTTAATACTGTAGGAGTCACCGGTGACCCCCAGTGGCATTACGTGTAACTTATTTAATTTTTTCGAAAACGGTACATGCTACAAAAAATTTACCTTGCCAAAGCATATAAACTACTGCCATACGCAAGGCCCATATTTTTTTTTAATTTTAGAGAAAACTATTCCAAAAATATACACCTCCAAAGAGCGTCTCCAGTGACCCAACGGTATTATAAATGAGAATAGAGCCAGATAGACTAGTAAAGAAGATTTTAGAAGCAAGAACAGAATGTAGAAAGAAGAGAGGAAGACCCAAGAAAATATAGCACAAAAGAGTTGAAGAAATAGGTAACAGAAGAGGCAAGAATCTGACAGAAATTAAATCACTAGCAAGCGACAAAAAGGCATGACTGTATGTAGATATCGAACGTCTGAACTTCAGGAGATAAAAAGCTAGGTAAGAATTACTACGATATAATGTTATTATCGACTGTATTTATACTAACTTACAATTAGTCGTTTGTTTTTATCAGAAATAAATTGCTTTTATCCACGACTACTTAATAATCTGTCAATTATTCATGTGTTTGGTCTCTCATAATGCTATCCATTATACACTGACAGCAGTGTATAATGGTGTCATGGTAACATCATTGCCTATGGTGTATAATGAAGGAAATAGGTTATGTTTCTAATCCTAATTGATAGATTATAGGTTATGTTTCTAATCCGAATTGACAGATTATTGACAAGTCGTCGATAAATTTTAATTAAAAATTCTTCGTATTTGTGTTCGTGGATAAAGTATAGCATACGACTCGCTATAATGGCTATTATTACATCGAATAATTGCAAAACTCGCTCACAAGCTCGCTCGTGTTGCAAACATTATCCTCGGTAATAATAGTCTACATTATAGCGTCGTGTATAATATACTATAAAATACTGAACAAAATTTATAACATGCCTAAAATAGCGAATGACCTTGTAGGCCTAGTTGGCTATAAATTTGCTTAAATACTTTCTCGTTGTACTTACTTATTTTGTAACTGTATTTTGAGCCTGTTTCTGAATCGTATTCCGGATTTTGCCTAATATTGCTTTTATTAAAAATCGGCAGATTGAGACGAAACTTCTTCAACAAAATTATTTTAAGGCACGTTACCCACCTTTATAACGTGTTTTCATAAACGCAAATGAAACTTCAAACTTTACTGTATGTTACCAACTCCAGAGGATCAGTTATTAAATTAAATATAAAAGCTTTCTTGTCTTCAATAGATAATGACGTTTAGTAATAACACCTCATGAATAACTTATAACATAATAGACACGTTTGTGTAGGATAAACGCTTCAACTTTATTTAATTATTTAGATACGTAAAACTTGGTGCATTTTTATAATTCTTTTTAAATGCACCACGTTGATAAATGAATAGCTGTTATCATCGAGTGTTAATTACAGTCCATAAAAAGTTTAGAAGAAATTATTAGTAATTTAATAATTCTACCTTATGATGTGAACGCCTACTATTTTTCCTATCACGTTTAACAAATTCAGACGAGAAATATTTAACTGTTGACCTCAAAACTACGAGGGCAGGCTGATAAGTCATGTGAATTGGTATAAAGAAAACAAGTAGAAACCAAATTGACAGTTTTATTTTTCAATGTAATCCTCTTCAACTTCAATACATTTATTACATCTTTTCAATAATAAGTATAACCCTTGTAAAAAAATTCTTTTTCTTGCTCTGCAAAATACACCTCTGTAGCCATCTTGAGCATTTCATCGCCCAGAAACTTCATTCCCCGTAGGTGCTTTTTCAATTTTGGGAAGAGATAATAATCAGACGGGGCCATGTCCGGACTATAGGGAGGATGGTCAATTTCCTCGAATCCAGAGTCTCGAATGGCTAGCTTGGCAAGTTTGCTGGTGTGGGCAGGTGCATTATCGTGCAACAGCAACACACCATTTCGAAGTTTACCACGCCGCTTCTCTTTAATAGCATTTCTTAATTTTGCCATCAAGTTGGCATAATATTGGCCTGTTATTGTAGTTTTCGACGGTAAATAGTTTTTAACATTTTGATCAGTAGTGCACGACACAGGCCTTCCAGGGCGAGAATCATCTTCAATAGACTCCTGACCTCTTTTGAACTGAGATGACCAAAAAGCAATAACTCGATAGCATGGAGCGGACTCGCCTAAAACTTCTTGCATATCATTTTTAATCTCGGTGGCGTTTAAACCTTTTTTTTACGAGGTATTTAATTACAGCACGTCGCTCGATTTTCGCAGAATTTTCAAATTCACCCGACATGATGTACTTCGACTGACAATTCCACCATTAATAAAAACAATTGAGTGATAAAATTTTGCAAACATACTGTTTAAGGATGACTTGATGTATATGCTATATAATTATTTTTATAAAATTTTTGCAAAGTAGTGATTCACATGACTTATCAGCCTGCCCTCGTAGTTGGATATTTTTTATATTTTTAAAACAGAATTTATTTTGTGTACAAAGAAAATCTCAAATCAATGCGCTGTTCATAAAAAATGCGAATGATAGAGAATTATTAAAAATAAAATATTTGTTAAACATTCTGAAGGGTAAGGAGATTGCTAGGTAAGAATTTAACGATATCAGTTAAACTGTTAAATGTAAAAAGTAGGCGCACAACTCCTGGTAAGTTTGCAATTTTGTATTCTTTAGACAATCATTTTATACTTGATAGACAAAACCATCGGTACATATCCGACAAATTTTTTAATTCAGATACTGAAAAAGAAGTTTACAGTAAATTAAACATTTTTATCAAGTTTTTCAATTTCGAGATTTATTAAAATACCAAGTTTAAAGAATTTTTCGCCCTACTTAAACTTAACGACAAATTATAGCCTCAATTGATTAACTAAAAGAATCTACTAAAATTTCCAAAATAGAGACTAGGCTGAAATTTTCATATTATTAGCTAATAGTGCATCACCAAAATTTTTTCCTAACCCCTTTTATGGCGATGCAGAAATTTGTGCTCAAAAATAAAAAAAATAATTTTTGACACTCATATACGAGTAGTTCTAGTAAAACTCCGCCAGGCTGCAACGGTTTTCAACGGCATCCTGCTGGTCCCAAGCCCAGCTAATCGAGAAGGATTGGGGGTACGGCTGACATTCCTTCTCTCCCCGTAAAACTTTATTACAGAATTTCAAGGGGAGCCTCGGACAAGACGAATTTTTAGCAACGTACAACGGAGAAATAAGGATACGGTTAAGGTAAGAAGGTACCGGGTAGGAGCACTCAAAAAAATAATAAAGGAAATGGAGAGATATCAAGTTCAGATTATGGCAATGCAGGAAACAAATTGACCAGATAGTGGATTAGAAAGCTGGGAGAACTTCAGAATATTTAAAAGTGGAAGCCCGGGTGGAAAACGTGAACTCATAACACCTTTATTACTGACCAAAAAGTTGAGCGAGGCAGTACTAGATTTCCAACCAATAAATCTGACCATATTAAATAATCACGCGATCACTGAAGATAAAAATAACGATGAGAAAGAAGAGTACTACGAACTCCTAGAACAACACTTTGATAAAATTCCCAAACATAACATAGCACTAATGATCGGAGATATTAAGGCCAAAGTAGGTAAGCAAGAATTATATAGGGTAACAAGAGGTAAATACAGTCCACACGAAGAGTGTAATAACAATGGAGAAAGGCTAGTGAATTTTGCTACAGCGAAAGTACCTACCTGTGATAATGGCTACGTACTTTCCACACAAGAGAGTACACCAAGCGACATGAGTGTCACCGGATAGAAAGGCGCAAAATCAAACCATGTACTAACCAATACAAGAAATATCAAAATTAGAAGATAGGAACACAAAGAAAACCTAGTAGAAGAAATATAAGTGAATGCAGATTCACAAGAAGAGGATGCGGTGAAAGCACAGCGGATAAAACTTAAAGAAAGCATTCTAGAAGTAATGAAGAAAGCAATAGGAGAAAAGGGAAACCAAAAAGGTATAGCTGGTTCGATGATGAGTGTAAAAACATTTTAGAAAAACGAAGACAAAAGAGAGATATCTAGATAGACTACAATGGAAAGAAAGGAAGAATATAAAGAAGTGCATAGAGTACCTATATAGAAACAATAAAAGCAAGAAATAAGTAATAAATTGCTGAAAGAGCAAACGAATCAAAGAGTGCCACAAGATTATAGGCAAAGGAAGATACCAGCCGACCACGGCCGCAATTAAAAATAAAGAAGCTAAACTATTAATTTGGTGAAAACGAAATTCTAGAAAGATGAGCCGAGTACTTCTCTGAACATCTTCATAGACAAGAACAAGAAACTGAAGACGGTGGACAATAATAAAAAGAAAAAGAGGAACAAGAGGTAGCAGAGGGACATACTTTAGACTTCTAGAGGAAACAATCACTGCAATTAAAAACTAAAGAGCAATAAAGCCCCATGGCAGGATACAGTACCAGCAGTAATTTTTAAAAAGGGTGGAGAATTACTGCACTGAAAACGATTCGAATTAGTGAAGAAGATCTGGAAAGAAGAAAGATTGCCGCATGAATGGATCATTAACACAATTTAACATTATATGTATATCGAATACGTAGTAATTTAAATTTTTATTTGAAATAAAACTTAATAGTTAAAATTCTGGACATACAACAATAAATTATTACTAGTTACATTGTTTAAGACAATTACAAAACGTTCTTCTTAATCTTAGTAGGTAAAACAAATTCTTAATTTTATATTTAGATTACTAGATCGCTATTACTAAAAAATTCCAACTGGATCAACACGTACGCACTGGCCCACATCAACTCAAAACAAGTACCGAGAATGAGCCTATACAACAATAATTACTACTTAACTGTATAAATAAAAATGAAGGATCTAACAATAATAAATTTAATAACGATTTATGCAAAATGATGGTGTCCTGTAACATTCCCTTGAACAATTTGAATGTTCCGGAATTCAAGATGTTCCTAGAACAGTATACAAAAGAAACAGTCATCTCCCGCCTACAGCTTCCAGGACATATGTTCCTAAATTATACGAAAAAAATCTTGAAGAAATAAGAGGTGTAGTTTCGAATCACTATATTTAGTTTAGCGTCGATGAAACTACCGATGTTAAAGGAAGGTACCTACATAGCGAATTTTGTTGTTGGTTAAATGGTAACCCTTCCAAAAGTTATTTGGTTGCTGTTAAACAATTGGATAAAACCAACCATTTAACTATTTCTAGATTCGTTAATGATACACTTTCTTTGCTCTATATACCAAATCAAGTTCCATCAGATAAAGTTTTGTATATGGTGACTGATGGTGCTGCATATATGCATAAAGCAGGCAAAAATTTGAATTTTTTTATCCAAATCTATTTCACGTTACTTGCTTAGCTCATGCACTAAATCGTATTGCTGAAGCTGTTAGAATGGAATTTCCTCTGGTAAATTCATTAATTAATAATGGTAAAAAAGTATTTTTGAAAGCCCCGTCTAGGATAGAGGATTACCACGAACAACTTAAAAATGTATCTTTACCTCCGCAACCAGTCTTAACCAAATGGGGTACCTCGATCAAAGCTACTCATTTTATTGTGAACACCACAGAGAGTTCAAAAATATTGTAGACAGTTTCGATCCAAGTTGTGCACAATCTGTAGCTGACTGTCAAAATGTTTAAAAAAGTCCTGAATTAGTTTCTCAACTATCATACATAAAATCGCATTTTTCCGATATTCCTACTATAATTAAAATGGAAGCGTAACATTTACTTCTAACAGAATCTCTAGATTTAATTGAAATTTTTCGAGAAACTATAAATAAAAATAAAAGTCAAATATGTAAAACAATTTCTAAGAAATTTAGCAAGTTCCAGAAAAATTCTGGATTGTTAATACTGAAAACCATCAAGAACATTTTAAATGGCGAATTTTCTATGAGGAAAACGTTGCCATTAAAAAATCACATTTATTTAAATATGCCCTATAACTTCTTGCGATGTAGAAAGAAGTTTTTCTATGTACAAAATTATATTACAAGATAATCGTCAAAGATTTTTAGTCGAAAATATAGAAAAGCACATGATTATTTTTTATTGCAATAAGTAGTTTGTACATTAAATGTTTACTATTGTTTAAGGTTAAAAACTTGTTTAAAATATTGTATTTATATTTTCTTCTTTATTATTAAATAAATTTGCAAGAACTGTTGTTTTTATTACAAATTTTAAAAAAAATAAAATTCATTGGGATGACATCTTTTAAAGATATGCGAAAAAACTTTTCGAGCATATATTACAGCATATATAAGGTACTTTTTGTAGCATATTTTGGAGCATATTATATGCTGTATCTTTACAGCATATCTGCCCAACCCTAGTAATAAGTGATAATATTTGTACTTGCAGTAATCTATTGGTTTGACACGGATTATACACTAGGCATAGCTAAAGGTATGACACAGCCCTTATAATCAAATGTTAAACATAACCTTCAATTTCTTCCTTTAACATAACCTAAAACGTGCCTTAAACTCAAGTAACAAATCAATAAATAACATCTTAAGATAAAATCAAATAAAACGATGAGAGTGTGTCGTACATGTAGTCAGAACATAACTACAAAAGATTATTTTTACTTAGATGGTATCAGTTTAGTTTCAAACACTTTAAACATCAAGGATTTATTACAGATCTGTATACCTAATTTTGTAAGCTTATACCTCTCTTATCGTAAATAAATCTTTCTTATTTATGTTTGTAGGACATAACTTTGTTTCCTAATTTAGCAATATGTAGAAACTGCGTGTCTGCTCTTCATATTTCATACTTGTTTAAAACAGAAACGACAAAAAATGAAAAGCACCTTCAAACTAAATGGGGTGTTCAAGACAAAATTATTAAAATTGATGCTGATTCTGAAAGTGAACAGGAACCAGAACAAAATGATGTAAGAGTAATTGCCGGAATTAAAAATATTGAATTGGTAACTGCAGATTTATGTAGTGATACAAATGATACTTCCATCAATGAATCACTTAAACGTATGCACATATATACTGAAAATGAAATTATAAACTACGCCGATGAGAATCTTCAACCTCAAGGTAATTTAAGGTAATAAATGAGTTTACTTTAGCGATTAACTTAAATGTTATAGAAAGCGTCTCAAACACTCCAATTGAAAATAAAATAATTGTAAATCTGATAAATGAACCCAAAGCAACGACAAGTGAAGGAGACAATGTAACTTCTTACATACAATGCATGACTAACAAGAGCAAACAAAAGAAAAATAAAAGAAAACCATTTAAATGTAACGAATGCGATTTCCGATCTGATGCAAAAACGAGTCTTTTAACACATAAACGAGTGCATACAGGTGAAAAGCCATTCCATTGCATTATTTGTCCATATAAAGGGAAAAGCAAATCCCATCTGGAAATCCATATGAAAATGCATACTGGTGAACGTCCTTATAAATGTTCGATGTGTGATAGAAGCTTCACTAAAAAACAGTTTCTTATAGAACATTTACGAATTCACACAGGTGAAGAACCTTACCGTTGTGTACAATGCAGTTACGTAGCAAGGCATAAAATAACAATTACGAATCACGTAAAGAAAGTACATTTTGGTGTGTCAGTAGTAAGTACTTACATTGAATTAGTAGACATTCATTTAATTATTTAATAATTGACAGCCAACCAAACGAAACCCTTCCGTTTGTTCTGTCTGTGGAAAAAATATAACAGGATCGACTTCTTTAGCTGCACACATGAAAAAACACAACAATATAAAATCACTTTTATGTGAATTATGTGGAAAATTTTACAGGCAGGAAATAAGCTTACAAAGTCATTCAAATACCCGTATTATACAAAAAAAAACATATGCGTGTAAAAAATGTGATTATATCACATCACAAAAAATGCATATAAAGGAACATATGCGAACATACGGTAATCATCTTGAATTATTTCACAGCAGTAAGTGTTGCTGCAAACGTACTTTTAAATAAACATGTAAAAATGGAACATACATCATAATAAACTAAAGTTTAACGATTGTGTGTTTTTATCTTCCATGTTTTGTTTATTTGCTCGCACAAAATTGTCAAATATAACCAATTTCTTCAGTTTTGAACTTTGAAAGTATCACCGAAATTAGAACTTCATGTAACCTCACCATTAAACATAATAGTAATCCACTGGTCAACGTATAAGTACTGACATTTTGGTTGTGTTTATTTGCTGAACGAGATATATGGCACTAGCAAGATCTTTAGTACAATTTTGCCGAAGTTATTATTACTTGTTAAAAAGATGTTGCGTGATGGGTTTTGGAATAAAAAGTGTACCTCTTTCGTACAATTCTGACAATTTTAATGCACACTTTGACATTATAATTTGCCTTGGACAAAAACGGAGTGGGGGGGAGGTAATATTGAAATATCTGGTGCATTTTTTTGTTATTGAATTGACAGCACTGCATGTTTTTAAAATTTAGTGAGATATTTAGTTCCCTGAAATGTTGGGTTATGCTGTCATGTTGACAGATATCAAAATCAAAATTTTCATAAATAGTTCCATATGCAGTTTTTAATTCTTCGTAACATAAATAAATTGCCTTGTGTCCTCTTTCGGTAAAATTCATGGTTCAACATTTAGGTTACATTGCATGAAAATTTTTATTTTATAATTAATTAAGTAATTTGGTTAAATGTCAGATTTCAAATTTCCCTCCAATCATATAGTAACCAGAAATAACAACAGTACAGAGCAAATTATCTGTACCAATTGTTCAGTGCATGCCAACATAAATCTAGTGTCCGCGAGGTCAGTGAACAGATAATATACAGGGTTTGTCAAAGAGTCCGGATCACAAGTGTACACAGATTTGGTCAAATGACATTCTGTACCTGTCAAATGTGACACTTTTTGAAAAAAATCTTCACAAGTGACCTTATTTATGATTTTTTCGAAATATTTCATTTGGAAAAGTTGTTTAGAATGGCATTCTACGTCGGTATACAAATTTTCAGCTAAAAATTCGTACTTATACTTTTTACTTATTTTTTTAATTTTCCAAGTAGGTATACAAAATTCTCGCGGAATTTTTTTCATTGAAATCTGATGAAACGTGTGAAATCAACTTATTTCGATAAATAAATGCCTACCTGGACTTTCTTGAAAAAATACTGTTTGCAAAAAACTATTTTCCTTTTGAAAATTCACGGCATCTTTGATCCAAAGTTGTTTTTGTTCGAAATTGAATCATCATTTTCGAAATTTTTACTAAAAACATTAAAAGTAATTGATTTTTTTAATAAATACTTTAATAAAAAGAGGTCCCATATGATCCGGACTTTTTGACAAACCCTGTAAATTATATATTGATATGATATCTTTAGACAATTGGGATAATGTAAATAAATAAACATCTTTTAAATAATGTAAACTTAATGTAAAAATGTTAGTAGTTGTTAATTTTAAATAATGTAAATTTAGTGTTAAAATAGTAACAGTTGTTAATTTAAAATAATATTGTATACAAATTGTCCGAAATCCAATCTAAATATACAAAAATTAATGAGTGCAACAAGGAAGACATAAACAATATGGGTAGCACAACAAAGATAGAATGAAATCATGGCTAGGTAAATTTTTAAACTAAAATCTCTCGCCAATAACAAGCAATATCTATGACAGATGTTTTTGCTTGCTTGCTTGTTATTGGTGAGAGATCTTTAGTTTAAAAATTTACCTAGCCATGATTTCATTCTATCTTTGTTGTGCTACCCATATTGTTTATGTCTTCCTTGTTGCACTCATTAATTTTTGTATGTTTAGATTGGATTTCGGACAATCTGTATAAATAGAATAGGATATCTTGATAAGTCATTTTTGTTATAATAAAATTATAGAATGTTAGTTTGAATAAAATAATATAACCAAAGAGAAATAAAAATAAATAAAATAGTAGAAGGTTGAAAATAAATTACAGAAATTGAGTTTTGAAATTGAAGCCTAAAAAGTAATTTATTTTCATATAAATATAATTTTAAAAGCGAATAAAACTATAATTTGATTAAAAGTTAATTGGAAGACTGATATTATTGTATAAGAATGTAATTTGGAATTGTAATATATGGGATAATGATGAAATAAAAAAACTGACTTGGAAAAACAATTATAAATTTGATTTTTTAAAGAGGAAGTTAGGTGAGCTGTTTAATGAAATTGGAATTGGGTTGAAACAGGAGGTGTGTTGTTCAGGTGGATTGTAAAAAGGTAGTTGCTTGTTAATTTCTAAAAGAGAACTGTTTAGTTATTAGAATTTGTTATTGTAAATTGTTAAAGGTTTACAAAATTTTGAGGGTGTTAATTTTTTTTAATTTACTACTTTCTAAATTTTTTAAAATTAAAATTCATAAACGCGATCCCTATTAACGACCCTGGATTAAGAGATTTCTAAAAATTGTTAAAAAATTTGAAAACAGATAGCTGGAAATTAAAAATCATATGCGATATTTTAAAAGAAGTAAGAGCATAGCAATATCCATATAAAAATATATATTAATACAAATTTATTATTACAAATTATATTACATGAAATTATTATTACCTCTTACAAAAAAGATTAGTTAAAAGTAGAAGGTGGCTCTTCATTTTAATTCTCATTCCAATAATATTTTCCTGCTGAGCTTATTCTTTGTATAAGATTTTTATCTTTTATTACAACCTTTAAAGCTTTTAAATATTATTGCAAAATAGAAACCTTCTTGCCTCACGCGCAATCACGTGATTTGAATGAACTTTATAACATATGAATAAAGAAAAACCTGTGCGGCCTGTCCTACGGAAAAATGCAGTTGATAAAAGCTTCCACACTTATACCAATAACAACTTGGAGGCTAAACCAACAAATAGATCTCAGGTGAAAAAAATAGTAGTTCATCAAGATAATGAATCTGTTACAATTTTTTTGCTTTCGACTTAAATTGTATCAGTTTTTTTGTCAAATGCCAGTGTTGTTTGAGTATTAAGAATTTATGTTGTGCTTGTTTCACTTTATTTTTACTATTTTTCAAAATTTCTCATTTTCCTTGATTAATTCTTATAATATTTTCACATCGTTGTGAATCCATTACTTTTTACGCACCGTGTATATGAGTGTTGCAATTTTCCTTGAAGGCCGTATTCTAAAAGCCATTGCGTATGCGCGTGGTTTGGTTGAGAGTTGTTTGCGCATCGAATTTTATATGAGTCTTTTGCGGTTAATTTTCGTATGGAAAGGATCTTTTGCAAGGTTTTACTTAACGAAAATTTTTCATTGGTGATTATGTTCTCTGGATGAATTATATTGTTTAATACAGCGGTCCGATTTGGATATGTTTTTTTGCTGTTCATTTAAATTCTTTGTAAATTTTCGCACATTTTAGCTGCGTTCGGTTATTCCACACTTTTTACACCAAGCACACCAACATGCACTTTTGCGTTCGGTTATGTTGTCGATGGTAAAAGTGCGAAAATGGTAAGCGTTCGGGATTGTACGGTGCAGGGTCGTAAAGTGTAGATAGTGTAGCCCCACGCACACCGTGGTCGTTTGATGGTGTACTCGGTGCAAGAGCGTATCTGAGGCGGGAAAACAAGTTTTTTTAAAAACCACGTAGTAGAAATTCAAATATGGCAAGTCCAAACTCGAATAATTTTCTATTTATATGTAGTGAATGTAATAATTCATTCAGCAATCAATCTGAAGCCGTGCAAATGTAGATGGTGACATCCGAAAATGCAGTTTAAATTGATGGTTTGGCATGCTGGGTACGATATCTTCTGCAAAACCATAATTTTTTTCTACATCATTATCACTGTCGTTGACTTCATAATAAAAATGTTTGAAAGCATTGCATACCGACGGTAATGTAACTCTTAGATCTTTCCATAGTATTTCAATTACAAAAATTGCGTAAACTGGACTTTTGCGTTCCCGCTAGAACGAAGTACACTAGAGCGTTCGAGTATTTGACTCTGACGGTGTGCGCACTTAAATACACCGTGATACATCGCACTGGTTCTGCCTACACTCTGCACCGTTTGCACCTGCACCAAAATTAATAACCGAACGCAGCTTTTGTAATCCATGTGGTAAGTTTTAATCTTCCATTTTATTTCCAATATTCATTTAATTGAATCTTACAGCAGCTTTATGAGGGCTTTACAAGGCTTTAATTTGAGATTCGCTTTCCATGCTAGGAAGTAATTGGGTTCATAATTATTGCTGTTGGGATTGTTTTCCAATTTGCGTTGATTTGGATATTTGAAGCACGTGGAGGACCACCATTTTGAATTCAACACCTGCCTTCTAATCATTCTGATTTTAACACCTGCCTTTTAGGACATGTGATTGGGTAGATAAGTGTTTACATCTAATTTCAATTTTATTAAATATTGTATTCTCTTTGTTTAGTGATATAAATTTAGTATGGTTACATTTTGTGCCATATGCTGTTTTTTGATTTGTGTATGGTTCATTCATAAGTTAGGAAATAATTAACTTATTAATTCATTTAAAATTTTGGTTTTAGCTTATCTACTCCTAACATATTAATGAATTAATTTAACTTTTTCTATCGTAGAATTTTCATTGCTACTCGATTTGAATATTTTATATATTTTTGATTTATTTGTGTGTTATTATCATATTTGAAAAGGTTCCACAATGAATGAGTTAGTTAGGTTTTGACCACTAATTTCATTCCTATGAGATAAACATTTATGCCATTGGGGTGATTGGAATTTCAGGTGATTTCTTGCGTTCCCTATTAAATTAAGCCTTCAGCTTGTGTAATTTTGAATTTTCTTTTTGGAACTTATTAAGCCTTCAGCTTTACGTTATGGTGTGTATTTTTTTGAATTTTAGCTTATCTTAAAAATCTTATTAAGTCTGTAATTATATCTAGTCAATAATTTAATTTTTACTGTTAATTATTTTGAATCCTGGCCTTTGCGCCGTTAACTTGAGACCCGTAAAAATAAAGTGTACTATTGATTTATGGCTTTTTATTATCGTTTTGATAAGTTTTATGGTAACAAATCCAAAAAAGGCAATAACCAAAATGTCGATATGTCGCAACAAAAAGGAATGAACGATATCACCGCGAATCAAACCAGTCTAGCGGTATTTGAAGCACAATCTGTTCTAAAATATAGTGAAATAATAAATTTAAATTCGGATATAAAACGGCAAGAAGAAAATTCCCAGGAAAGTTGGAATACTGTGATAAGTAAACATCGTTCAAATCGAAGTAAAATAATTGGTAGTAATACCAGCAATACACTAAAAACGGTGCCAAAAAATATATCTTTACATGTGTACAGACTCGATCCGGATACTACTGTGGATCAACTAAAAAAATATCTGGAAGCTTACTTCCCAGAAGTTATATGTGAGCAACTTGAAGCTAAATACAAAGGTCAGTATTCCTCCTTTAAAGTCAGCGTATATGATTACAACTTTAAAAAGGCACTTAATCCAGATGTGTGGCCAAAGGGTGCGTGTATTAGCAAATTTTTTTACCCGCGTCAGAAAAAAGTGCTGGACGGTTAAATTTTAAAGTATTGCCTTACTCAGCGTCAGAAGCTTAAATAATTTCAAAATTGATAATATTGAAATCGACATTATTTCAGACTTTACTTGTGTAAAATTTATATGTTTAACTGAATTAAATAAAAATAAGGAATCTGCACAATTTTTAAAATTTAATGATTATAAGTTGTCTAGTTTCTACTGTCGACAACAGGGTATTGGTGGTGGCGTAGGTATTTGGACGAAACAGAATCATAGGTACTGTTCATCCAATTGCTCTGAAACATTTCTGTATTGATAAGCATCTCGAAGTATGTGCGCTTAAATGATATCCAGATGCCTTCTCCACAATTATCATGTTGACTTGATACAGATCTCCATGTGGAGACTTTAAAACTTTTTTAAAATCTTTGGAGGAAGTGTTGATTTACGTTTATAAACGAAGAGTCGAGTGGATAAAGGAAGTAAGTGACATTTTTTGAAAAAATGAGTTAAGTACGTGGATGAAGGTTGTAACTGATGATGTATCATATACCACCTACTCCCACTTCGATTTTATCCTAGAAAGGTGAGTTACTCACATGCTAAAGGGGGTATGTGCACTGATTTATGATATTATATACGGATGAAAGTGGTAACTGCATTCACATACAACCTTCATCCACTTAGTAACAGTATTGAAAACAAATACCACCTTCATCCATAAAGAACTTCAGTAATGTGCATAGATGGCGCCTTTATCCATTAACAAAATGAACTAAACATGTCAGGTGGTGTAGATTAGTGAAGTGTTATTTGTGGTTATTTAGTCTTTTGCACAAATAGATGTATATATAATGTTTTCACGTGGAAGATTGTTAGTTCAGAAAGCATTGGAGTTGGAGCAAAATAACGAAAATATTGGTAGTGACAGAAATATTATAAATTTAAGCGAACTTAAAATACCTAACCTCAAAAATGTCAATAATTTTACAAATAAATCTAGTGAAATTAATACAGTGCCGCAAGAACAGAATTTAACAAATATTAAAGGTAAATTAAAGTTTTTGTTACATTGTTTTAGTCCATATTGTCTAACATCTTGCTCTTTCAGGCCTGTCAAGAGAAAATTTCAAACGAAGGCAAGAAAGTGAGATCTCTGAAGCTATATCCCACTTAGGAGAACCTAATCTTGTTGAGGGTAAGTTCGACTTCCTACTATTAGCATTACTGAGAGCTTGAGAGTATGTGTGTTACAGATTCCGATACATATCAAGATGTAGACCCCTTTGCAGATACAGACGGCGACTCTGACGAATATATTCCAGATTTTAATGATGTGTCAAGTACCAGTTCAGAGAATGTGGAAGAAATGGACACACAAGATGGAGTAGCAGAAATTGAGCTGTCTCAAGAGAAAATAGCCACAGTACAGGCAACCCTTCGGGAAAGCCCAATTAAAGTTAAAAAAAAGAAAATGTTTAATATAGGTGAAAAAACAACACGAAAGCGACAACGGAACCCTACAAAGTGGAAACGACAAAGTGCAGCTTTAGCTAGGCAGAGTGGTGAAAAGTATATAAGTCAAAAAGGAAAAGAAATACTTGCCAAGGTTCCGAATTTAGGATTGCTGTGTACTGAGAAGTGCAAGTTAAAGTGCAGTGATACATTCACTGAGAAACAAAGAATAAACATTTTCTCAAGTTTCTATAAGCTCGATACAAATGCCAAAAATTCTTTACTTTTCAAAAGCATGATAATTAAAACTCCGCAGCGACATTTAAAAACAGCAAAGAAATGTAAATCTGCTACGTTTAAATATACTGTAACATGTGATTGTAATGTTCTGTTTGTATGTAAGAAGGCTTTATGCGCTCTGTACCAAATAGGAACAAAAAAAATTGAATATCTACAACAACAGTTAAAGAAAGGTCTATCAGCTCCAAAACCCGACAGAAGAGGGCAACATAATAACAGACCGCACAAACTGGACGAAAATGTTAAAATTTTCATTACTAATCATATAAAAAGTTTTCCAGCGGATTCATCCCATTATTCGAGAAACAAAAACCCTTACAAACAGTACCTATCGCCACTATTGAACATATCTCTAATGTATAAGTTATACCTCGAAAAATGTTTGGAAGATGATAAGCCTGAAAGTTATAAAGTTAAATACTGCACTTACTCGAAAATTTTTTCAACGGAATTTAATTTATCCTTTGGTGAGCCCAAAAGTGACACCTGCAGCACCTGCGACGCAGGTCAATCTAATGAGGAGCATCAAGAAAACTACCAAGCAGCTTTCCATCTGCAACGTTTAGATAGAGATAGAGCAAAGGAAAATAAAGGTATGGCCTATTTAACAGTTGATCTTCAGCAGACCATGCCTCTTCCTCGATTGACCACCTCAAAATCATTCTACCTCCGCCAAATGTGGTTTTACAATCTAGGAATACACAGGATATCAGAAAATGTCGAAAGCGCAAATTTTTTCACTTGGACCGAAGATGTAGCCCATCGTGGCAGTACTGAAGTCAGCAGCTCTCTGTTAACGTTTATTGAATGTGACACATTAATGAAAACAGCTATATCTCACTTGGTAGTTTGGTCAGATTCATGTGCCGGACAGAACAAAAATTTTCAGACAATATGCTTGTACCAACTTTTGATTTTAAAAGGCAAAATAAAAATAATCGACCACAAATTTCCGGAGGTGGGCCACTCGTACTTGGATTCCGATCGTGATTTCGGTCGAATAGAAAAAGTATTGCGCAGACAAGAAAACTTATATTTACCCGAACAATACCGAGCAATCATCAATGATGCTAGTAGAATCAATTTTGTAACAGATATGACTCCTCATTTCCGTGATTTTGAAAATTTTAACCAACAACCTTAAGCTTATTAACAGGAAGAAAAATGTACTCAACGAACCAGTTCCTTTCAGAGATGGAATCAAATGGATCAGGGTAGAAGAATACGGTTCTTATCTATATAAAGAAAGTTACGATGAGAACACGCCATTTAAAAAAGTCAATATTATTAGAAATAATATAAAAAGCAATAATATTCCAGAAGCAGTAACAGTTCATAGAATCGGTAAGAAAACTGGTAAACTCTCAGAAGAAAAATTAGAGAATCTTAATCAACAGTTAAAATTTGTACCAGAAGAATATCGGTGGTACTATCACAATATTATTGAAGAAAAAAATGCTGCAAAATAAAATAACATTGACGTTTGTATTTGCTTACTTAAAATTTTCATTGCGAATTATTGTTTATTTTTTAAGTAATACTTTGTATTTTTTCAGAATTTTTAAAAATAAATAAACAGTTTAACACATACAGTCATTATTCATTTTGCTTTTATATTATTTTTTAATTTTGTTGTAGTGGATAAACGTGGTATGTACCTTTTTTTTCAAATTTCAGGTGTAAAACATAAATATTTTTTAAACTTCCTCTTACTCATGAAAGGTGTTGTTAATCAGCATTTAAAGAAACCTTGACCATTAAAAAGTAAACAAAAATAGTAAACTGACAAAACAAAAACTTTAAACTAGTTTTTCTCAAAAAGTAGTTTTGGTCACATACCACCTTTATCCACTCGACTCTTCAAACCTAACACGATTTTTATGCTATGTGGCGACTTTAATGCCGACGCTTTGAATGAAAAAAGCAGTGGGTTTGATAAACTAAGATCTCTGTTAATATCTTTTAATCTTAAGCCTGTGGTGCGTTGGCCCACCCGAGTTACCTCTGAAACTGCAACAATAATAGACAATATTTTTACAAACGCAGTCCCGGGCTATTGCGCTGTTATTAATAACCTTATCTCAGACCATAGAACAATTTTATTTGAAAGTAAGTATGATCTAGAAAATATTCGTACTCCAAAATATTTCTATAAACGTAATTTTAACGACAGCAATGTTTGTAATTTTGAACTGAATCTTGCGTCAATTGACTGGAATATTTTATATGGGATCAATGATTTAGACGTAGCCTTTAGTTACTTTTATGAAATATTCTTAAAGCTTTTTAATGAAAACTTTCCCTTACATCGCAAACGAATAAATGACAATAGCCCAATAAAGCCTTGGGTCAATAATGAAGTAAGACTGTCAAGAATGCGTTTAAAAGACTTGCAGATTCTATCTTATTCCTATACCGAGTTGAAATCCACATAATATGCCAATGAAAAGCAAAAACACAAGCGATTAGTTCAATGCAGGGGTTATTTTGAGGATAATCTAGAACTGCACAAATTAGCCTGACTGGACTCAGATATTTTGGTAAGAAGGGGGGGGGGGGGTAAATTTTTGATTTCTGAAAATTTAAAATCATGCAAGTAATAATTCAATAAAATCGAATAATATGTTTATTGAAAATTATGATATACAGGGTGATTCTTGACTTATACGCATAATTGCGAGGAATGATAGTTCGTGATGTGTAGGGATGGGTAATTAAAAAAAAATGTATTGTGCTTGATGGTGATAAAACTAGACGAACAGCAAGTAGCCAAAGCCATTAATCTATTTTGATTTATTTAAAATTTTTAATCATAAGATTATTTTTATTTTGTACTGCACAAAATTAAAATTAGAACTGCACATTTGAAATTTAGAGCTGCACAAACAAGCTAGAGCTGCACACCAAAATAACCCCTGGTTCAATGTACTAAAAAACGATATTATCAACATAAGATACAAAATGCCCAAAATCAAATAAAATCTGCCTGGAAAGTTGTCCACGAACTATCCAGTGCAAATAAACAAAAAGATGTCAATTTAGTAATCAAACATGATAATACTGTGCATACAGACTCAAGTGTAGTGGCGAGCTTTTTAATGAATTTTTTGTCAATGCACCCCTGCAAATAATAAGTCAAATTTCTAATAATGTAAACAATGATGTTGGCATGAATAATGAAAACATGGGTAATACAGGCAACAAATTCAGACTATGTGCTTATACGACCGGGGAATTTTTTGAATTAATTTCATCAAAAATTAAAAGTAATAACTCGGCAGGCTTTGACAATGCTCCTGCGTTCCTCCTTAAAAAGATTTTACATGTTATTATCAATCCAGTTACTTATCTAGTTAATCTTTCGTTCTGTTGTGGTAAATTCCCGCACATTTTGAAAACGAGTAGTAGTCCCTATTTATAAAAGAAGGGATTCGCGTAACATGGTAAACTATATAGGCCTATCACTTTAACTCCAGTATTCTCCAAAATATTTGAATACTGCTATTTGCATAGATTGTCTCACTTTCTTGAGTTCAACAAGATTATTTGTGATAATCAGCACGGCTTTACCAGAGGTAAGTCAACTGACACTGCTACTCATACACTTTATGAAAGGGTAATTAATTTAATTGATGGTAGCGAATACCCTGTTGGGATCTTCTGTGATCTCAGCAGGGCATTTGATTGTGTGGATCACGAGATTTTACTAAAGAAACTGATGTTGTTTGGCTTCTTTGGAAAAGCCTTAACATGGGTGAAGTCAGTTTTGACAAATAGAAGACAATATGTTAGTCTTACTGACCATAGCGATTATCTTAAGCAAACAGTAAACTCGGGATATATTACAACGAATATGGGTGTCCCTCAAGGGTCTATTCTGGGGCCCGTATTATTTTTACAATATATAAATGACATTAGTTCGGTGTCCTCTAAAGGCTTTTTTACGATCTATGCTGATGATACTTCCGTGATAGTATCTAACGAATGTGATAGAGTCCTGGAGTCAGACTGTAATGATATTTTAAACAAAATGTGTGATTGGTTCAACCAGAACAAGATATATTTAAATACCGAAAAGACAAGTGCAATCAGATTTCACAACAGACAAAGAAATGCTGCGGATCTCAATATCTTAGCTAATAACGCAACAATTCCATCTAATACACATTCAGTGAAGTTTCTTGGTTTGTATATGGACAATTTGCTTAATTGGAAGGAGCACTGTAATAAGATCTTAACTAAATTGAATTCAGTATTATATATGTTCAGAAATTTAAGGATGGTCATTAATAAAGACCAGTTAATAATGATTTATTATGCATATGTGGAATCAATAATCAGGTATGGAATTTGCTTTTGGGGCAATTCTACTTATGCTTCTAATGTAATGTAAATAATGTTAAAATGTTAAAATGTTAGTTGTTAATTTTAAATTTAAATTTAATAAAATGTAAATAGTTATAAGTTAGAAATTTAGTATTGTAAATAGGATAGAATGTCTAGTTACTTAAGTTTTAAATATGTCATATAAAATAGTCATAGTGTGTTAAAAATTTAGAAACTAAGGAGATATGAAAATAAATAAATAGAAGAAGGTGATTATAAATTACAGAATTTGGTTTTTGAAAACTAAAGCCTAAGAGTAATTTATTTTCATATAAATATAGCTTAAAAGCAAATAAAACTATTATTTAATTGAAAGTTAATTGGAAGATTATAAATATTGTATAAAAATGTAATTTTGGAATTGTAAAATATGGGATAATCATAAAATAAAATACTTACTTGGAATAACAATTATAATTTTGGATTTATTAAAAAAGAAGTTGGATAAGCTATTTAATGTAATTGGAATTGGTTTATTACGGGTGTTGATAGGAGGAAGTAAGTGAGAAGCTGATAAATTTTAGAAGAGAAACAGGAGGTGTGTTGTTCGGGTGGATTATAAAAGGTAGTTGTTAAATTTGTTTAATTGTTTGGTGGTTATAATATTATTTGTAAAGGTTTACATAATTTAGAAGGTGTTTATTTAAAATAACTTTGTGAATTTTTATAAAAGTTTAAAGTTCACAAAGCGATCCCTTTTGGCGATCTGAGTTAGGAGATTCTCTGAAAATTAATTAAAATTTATTATATTGAGCTAGCCGGAAAATTTTAAAACTGTATGCGATTCTTTTAAGTCGGAAGAGCATAACAATATATACGAAAAATACGGGACTGTCCCTGACGTATGGTCAGCCTAAATTTGCCACATGAGAGTTATTTTGAACCTGTGATTGATTTTAACATTAGGTTGGTACTGTCCATTCTTCACAGTGGAATACCAAGCTTGTTGTTGTTTGGAAATTTTTTTAATGAGTTCACATAAAAATGTAGAAAAATTAGAAAAATTAATTTTTTTTAAACGAAACGGAGTTCAAAACACTGTTAAATAAATGGCGACACGAAGGTATACGTATGTATGAATGTCGTGCCATAGATCACATAGATGCACAACAAATGCAGCAATTATATCTGAATTCCATGCCTAAGTATTAAACTTAAACCAAAGCAAAAGTTTAATGAGTTCTGAAATACATACAATTGATCCTTTCTGAATTTCAATTACATAATCTGAATTACATGTGACCTCTTCTGAAATTCAGCCGATTAATCTAGAATACCTGAATTATAATTAACCTTTTCTGAAATACAGTTGATCTTTCCTGAATATCAATTGCACAATCTGAATCACATATGATCTCGCCTGAAATTCATTTGATCAATCTGAAATACAGTTGATACATTCTGAATGAGTATCTTTTCTGAATTACAGCTGGAAAAGGTGTAGAAATATCTGCAAATTAAAAAATAAAATTTGATCTAGTAGATATGTTCATAAATACCTACTTAATTGTTTACTTAACCATTAAAAGTGGCAGAAATTTCTAGCCGTGAAAGTAATTTTTCATTAACGTGATTTGAATACAAAATTGTTATTTGTGCCTTTTGTTTGTATGTTTTTATACTAATAATGATATAATCGGTTTAACATTGGAATATCAAAGACATGACGTTTGAATGCTGAAACCCATCATGTAATGATATGAAATGTCAAATTTCAAAACTGTAGTACCCCAGGTGGGTAGAGTTAAAATCTCACAATCCCTCACTGTTCCGGCAGTTTGCCCCAAGGATTCTGGGGAGGGCAAGAACTCAAAGACAAAATCACTAATAATTGGAACATACAATTGTAGATCATTGTTAAGCGACTCGCAACTGCTAGATTTGGAAAATAAAACTGAAAACATTAATTGGGATATCTTAGGCCTAGCAGAACTCAGAAGGAAAGGCGAAACTCTTATAACACTACAGTCCGGAAATTTACTGTTTTACAGTGGCCACGATGAGAGGAGTAGGATTTCTCATTAATAAGAAAATCGCATATAAAGTACAAAGTGTTAAAGGTATCTCAGACAGAATAGCTTATATCGTCATAGAGTTAAGTACAAACCATAGATTAAAAATTATACAAATCTATGCCCCGACAACTACCCATGAAGACGAAGAAGTAGAATCAGTATACGAAGAAGTTATTAGAGCAAAAACGGAAGAAAAGTGTAAATACGAAAATTACGTAGGTAAATACGGCCTAGGAGAGAGAAATGACCGAGGACACATGCTAGTACATTTTCTATAAAATCAGAAACTGTATGCCTTAAATAAATTTTTCAAAAAGAAACCTCAAAGGAAGTGGACGTGGTTGAGCTCAAACGAAAGAACTAAAAATGAAATTGATTATATATTATCTTCTTCCAAGAAAATTGCAAGTGACGTAACAGCATTAAACTCATTTACTACCGGAAGCGACCATCGTCTTGTAAGGGTCAAAGTAAAAGTAAACATAAATATGAACAGATTCAGACGACAGCAATTTAAGAAGATAGACGTCAGAATCCTGAAACAAAACACCGAAAAATATAAAGGTCTAATAAACAAGAAAATGGAAGAAGTGAACATAACTGAAACAGATATAAATAAACTCGAAAACGGCATAACAACAGCTTTGAAAGAAACTGTGGCACAAATTACAAAGAAAACTCCTACTAAACAAAGCAAAATAACGGATGACACAAAAAAAGTCATAGAAAAAAGACGAACTCTATATAAAAATGGACAACAATACATAGAGGAATATCGGGAGATTCAAAAAATAACTAGAAGGAAGATACGCAAAGACCTTGAATCATTCACGAGGAAATGATAAAGGATGTTATAGAAAACAATAAAAATCAAAAATGCTTAAGAAGAAAAGATGAGAAACACCATTAAAAGACAAAAACAGGGTTGAAACCAGAAACAAAAACCAAATGCTAAAGATAACCGAAGAATATTACAAAAATCTATACACTTCACAAGTTGAAGAACCAAGAAGAACATATAAAAGAGACAAAATAATAAATGCAGGTTCGGAAGACATTCCGAAAATAACCAAACAGGAAATAGAATACGCACTAAAACAATTAAAAAATAATACATCCCCAGGGGAAGGCAAAATTCTACAAGAAATGATACAAGGAGCAGAAGATGAAGTAATCCCAAAACTGTGAAAACTATTCATTATGTGCTTAGAAGAAGGAAAAATACCCAACAACTGGAACAATGCAATCGTCATTATAATATACAAAAAGGGCGACAAAATAAAGCTGGAAAACTACCGCCCAATCAGCTTACTCTCACAAGTGTACAAACTCTTCACAAGAATCATAACCAGTAGAATAACATAAAAACTAGACAATTTACCAACCTCTCCGGAATAAGCAGTTTTCCAAAAAGGCTACAGCACATCCGACCATCTACTAACAGTAATATTAAAGTACTGACGGAAAAGGCAATAGAGTGTAATCTTCCTTTATACATAGCAGTAGTAGATTATGAAAAGGCATCTGACACTGGGCAACAATAAAAGAACTAGACAAAGCTCGTATAGACTATCGGTACACCAGTCTTCTAAAGAAGCTAGAGGAAAAATCAAGAACAGTACAATACAGTACAGTACAGTGTACACAAAATCCAAACATAAACATAGCCGGAATACAAATTCAGAATGTAGAAGAATACATATATCTAGGCCAGACGATTTCACTATTAAAAGAAAACAGAACAAGTGAAATAGAAAGAAGAAAAAGATTGGGATGGGCGGCTTTCGAAAGACTGGCAAAAATTCTTAAAAATCGTAAAATACCACAACGGCTTCGGACCAAAGTATACGATCAATGTGTCCTTCCTGTAATGACGTACGGTGGTCAAACATGGACAATTATAAAACAAGCAATACATAAATTAAGAACTACTCAGAGAGCCATGTAAAGGGCAATGATAGGGGTGTCACTGCGTGACAGAAAAAGAAACGATTGGATAAGAGGGAAAACAAAAATCACAGATATAATAGAAAAAGTGACAAAACTAAAATGGGAGTACGCGGGACACGTGGCAAGACAAAAAGACGAAAGGTAGAACACAAAGATATTACACTGGAGGCCATGGACGGGAAAAAGAAGCAGGGGAAGACCAATAACTAGATGGTACGACGATATCAAGAAGATAGCAGGGCTGGCTTGGATACGAGTTGCGCAAAATAGAGAAGAATGGAGAAACCTGAGGAAGGCCTATGCCCAACACTGGGCGCAATAAAAAGGACTAAAGAAGAAGAGAAGAACGATATAATAATGTCATTCTAATGCCGAAACAGAGAAATTTACATTATTGATAATATTTTTCTTAATTTTCTAGTTATAAGATATGAAAGGTTTCAATTTAGAGTAGAACCTTTAGATTACATTTAATATCTATAGTCATTCTGAAATAAGGAACCTCTGATTATATAAATTTATTTCAGGGGTCATAGAGCAGCGTTCTTTCTGAATTTGTATGTTGAATTGCCTATTCTAATTCTTAGGGGGCGCGTTTTACATGAATCGCCCACAATAGTTACCTGAATGATGAATAGAGAAAAAAGGAACAGGCCCTCAGTTTTGAAGCTACTACCTATGGCAGCCGAAAGAATAGCAAAAAGACAGAGAGCGCTAAGTACCTATCTCTGGGTTCAATCAGACTGCCGTAATAATAATAAAAACAACAAAGCAATCAGCGATATATTAATGTGTAGGTATGTATAATATTAAAACTTTAGTAACGGATAATAGGATAGAATTAGAACAGTGATTTGAAAATACTACTTATACTTGCAGAAATGGGCTGGCTTAACACAAAACAGAACTGAATGCAAATGGACTGTAAACGAAGGAAAATGTGTGTTTTTGTGCAACCCCACCCAAATATTAGCCGAGTGATATCATATATTTTTGCTCCATTGTCGTACCATTAACTGCAGAATGGAACATTTATCGGAACATTTGCTTGAAGACTCTGGTAATACGGCCCTCCTACTGCAAAATGAGAGATTTGTTCTGTTATAACCCGCTCCCCACCAACATCACCACGCACCACCTTTATCTGCAATTTGCAATGAATGTTACATGAGCGATTATTTATATTTATTTATTTATTTATTTACATATATGGGGTGCTAACAGAAAATTATTTCCAACAAAACACCCACAAAATACAAAATTAAACAGTTTGAAAAATTTGAGTAGTACAAATGTAAAAGAATTAACACAATTTAGTATGCATAACTATATTAACAATTATAAATAACAATTTCAGAATAGTCTATTCTAGCACACCAACGACTTATTCTAACACTCAAATGACGTCATTTGGGTGCTAGAATGGAGTTATTCTAAACGCAAAATAGAAAAAATATTTTATTAGTTACTAAAGCAAAACAATATTGCATATATGTATACATGAAACTTGGTATCTAAATCTTCTGAGGTCTATCTCTATTGGTAGCCAAAACCTATGGACAAGGTATATTTCTAATACTGATAATATGTTAAAAGAACGATTTCTGAGTTGGAACCGTGTCATTGTTTAGAAAGAACTCAACGTTTCGCCCGCTTTCTTAAGGCGCTATTTCAGGAGGGAAAAGTGGCACTAAAAGAGCACGGTACCTCAACGTTCGAACACCAAAACCATTTTAAAACCCCCTCCAAAGGTGTTACAGATACTCCCTTCAGTAAAAGACAGGCCTTAACCCCTGTCATCAAGAGGCGTCTACAGCATGTCTTGTTCTTATGAAACAGATCGCTCTGTGCACATACGTATATGTGAACATAATCATTGCTTGAAATCAGGTCTTCCCTCACACTCAACTATTACTGAACATCATCACGATACTGGTCATAAGATCTTGTTTGAAAAATCATTGATTATTGCCAATTCTCCTCATTTTTCCAACGGGAAAATCTGTAAGGCTATTTAAATCATCAAGATCCCTAACAACTTGTGACGTTGGTGTGATTTATCAGACATATGAAAATCTGTCATCGCTCGCTTCACTCCTGACCAATAGTCATCCTCGTCTGATACGTTTGAACGGTTACAACCGGCATAAAGTCGTTTTTTTGTTCTATTTTTCTTCAGTAGGGTTTCTTTCGCCTTTTTCCCCCTGATGAAGCCCCTTAAGACAGAAGACGAAACGTTGAGTTCTTCTTTCTTAACAATGACATGGTCCCAACCCGAAGACATTCTTTTAACACTGACACTGGCCGTGGAAGTCTTCGAATTAATTTCACTGACGATATGGATCAACATGAAAACAAAACATGATTACTTCAAGGCTTTAGCAACCTAGGTATAAAATAATATTACAAAATTCTAAATATCATTTTAAATGTGATTCTCACCTTGCATGAATTGTGCGTATATTTTGCCCTATGTTGTGTCGTACCCACATACGAATAATCAATTGTTTTTGGTCATAATATGCTCTTCCAAACAGTCTTGTAATACCAACACCTACATTTAAAGTTGTTCTGGTTGTTTTGTTTCATGGTCAAATTCTATATTTGCACTTATCGCAATTCTTTTATACTGCAATAAAGTGCTTTTCTAAATCTCTTCTTGCTGGCTTGCATTAATTGCAGTTACAGTGACATCAAACATATTCATATTATATTAAATAGCATAAAGTTGTCAATTAGCAATAAGGATGGATGTGTTAAAATTGTGTGTTAGATTTGTTGGTTTGTGTACAAAACGAAATTATAAAAGTGTGCTACTTAAAAAATGTTTTATTTGAGAATATTAACTAAATAATATAACAATAAATATTAATATAGGCTATTTCTAACAATATTTTAATGTAAAAACTGAAATAACTAACTAACAATGGATTCGTAATTCCGTCACAGTAAAGGCATAAGCATGTCAGTTTTTGCGATAAGATACTTAATGAGAAAAGTAACATTCAGTACAACAGTATATTTTAGAGCATACGATGGGCATACGACAGCTTGATAGTGATAGACAACACACCATAACTATTTTTTCTTTTTTTTATTATGTTTTTTGGCGTCAAATGACTGGGTCCTTAGCTTTCTACACTTAATAACTACCTTAATCTAACATGTCCAAACATCAATCGAGCTCCAAATACAAATCTGGCCATAGCTGGGTTCAAACTTGAACCTTTCAAATGTGACGCTGTCACCAGCTGCACTACCGAAAGATTTGAAAACCAATCACGCTCCGTATCGATATTTGGCCAGGGCTGGTTTCGACCCCAGGACCTTTTTATCGTGAAGCAGATACTCATCCACTTCGTGAATGATGTTTAATGCTTTGTTACTAACAGGTTCACACTGAAATCTGGCTATAACTAGGCTTTGGGCATGGCTTGATTTGAACTGGGGTCATGTTGATCTTGAAACCATAGTGTTAGGTTTCTTAATAAACTTAATAACTACGTAACCTAAATAATATTTGATTTACATACAACATCAATTAAACAGTACACAAATAACACTACGTTGCCTATTCCTATAATCATAGAATAAATTTCTTTTACGCTTACGTTCAAACACCAACCAAGCTCCATAAGAATTCTGGCCATGGCTGAGTCTGAACTGGGGTCATTTTGATCTTGAAACCAAAGTGTATGGTTTCTTACAAACTTAATAACTATCTAATCTCAATATTAATTTGATTTACAAAACAACATCAACCGAACAGTACACGAATAACACGAACTAACGTACGAATTAAAATTTGCATATTTCCGCAACATCATAATGTTACGTTTCTTCTACACACATAATAGCTTGATATACCAACCAAGCCCCACAAGAATTCTGGCCATAGCTGGTTCTGAACTGGGGTCGTCTTGATCTTGAAACCATAGGGTTGGGTTTCTTATTCTATCTAAATAATATTTGATTTAGAAAACAGTACACGACATAACAAAAACTAACTTTCTTGGCTCAGGGAAGTAGCTAAATCAATACTGGAACAAGGGGAAGAAGAGAATTTTAGGCACAACTTGTTATCAGATAACCACAGCCATATGATGACTCAATTGATCGTAGCTCCGCAATGGAGAAGGCAACGGGAAACCACTCCATTATTTTTCCCTGGTATATCACAATGGCTAGTAACGAATCCAATATGGCCCTCAATCCTGCGCACTTCTTGAGTGAAAAGAGGGTGCGAAAAATCTCCGAGAAAAAAAGAAAATTTAAGAAAATAGGTAGGCACATGGAATTACGTAGTTTTTATCAATCAGGAAACTCTGCAAATTTCATTAAAGAGATAGGACGACTTGGAATTGATATTCTAGGTTGTAGTGACGCTAGGTGGCCCGAAACTGAAAAATATAAAATAGAAGACTACACCTTTTGCTAGTCAGGTGATAACACAACACTTAATCAGAATGGTGTAGCGATTGTAGTTAACAAAGAACCTATCTCAGACAGAGTGGAGCTACTAAAACTCAATTCTAAGCCATGCAATGTAAATATTATTGAGAAGTTCAGATATATGCTCCGGCTAGTATTAGCACAAATGAGGAGATTGAAAACATATATAATAAAATAAAATAGAAATAGCGTTAAAAGAAACAAAGAAAGAAGAACTAAACATCATAATATCATCCTAGGAGACTTTAACGCAAAAGTGGATAAAGGGAAGGACGAAAATATAATAGGAGAGTTTGGCCTGGGCGCGCGAAACGAGAGAAGTGAAAGATTGATACAATTTTGCAAAGAAAAGAATTTTATTATAACGAACACTCAATATAAATTACCCCCTAGGAGAATTTATACGTCGAAAGTACCTGCGGACAACAAAGAGAGCATAGACATCCTCATAAATCAGAGGTTTCGAAATTCTATTACAACCATGAAAACATACCCAGCTGCAGATATTCCCTCAGACCATAACCTTCTATTATCCAAGATAAAACTAAAACTGCAAAAAGTCAAAATAAAAAATAAAACAAACAGATCGGAAAAAGCTCACTGACAATACAGTAAAACACCAATTGAGTCAAGAGGTACATAGCAACATTAATGCCATTAAAGGAAGAAAATACTGCAGAAAAATGACAAGAAATAAAAAAGAACATAAAATACTCAATGAATGAAAGAGGGCATAAGAAAAGAAAATCAAAAATGGTTGACCAAAGAAATTCTTGACTTAGTGGAAATTCGGAGAAAATACAGAAACAAAAATGAAAATGAATATTAAAAAACTGGATAAAATAATAAGACAGGAAATCAAAACATCGAAGGAAAAGTGGATAGATACTAAATGTACTGAAATAGAGCAACTTGAACAACAGCACGACAAGTTCAACGTGCAAACAGGATTATATAAGAAAAGAGGTTTGGATTTTGTGACAGACAAACAACATGGAAATGCAAGGATCCATTGGACCAACAATTACCAGAGACGAAATAAATGAAGCTACTAAACGCTTGAAAAATAGTAAAGCAACAGGCCCACATAAAATCTCCGTGGAAATGTTAAAATTAATAGCAGAAGAGCACTTGGATATTTTAATGATTATAACAGTAGTAAGATACCAAAAGAATGGCTTTTATCAACTTTCATGGTACTTTCAAAAAAGACAAATGCAGAGTACATCAGCCTCATGAATCACATTCTAAAGATCTTTTCCCGGGATTCAGACTCTAATAGAAAAATGTGGTGACGTGAGTTGTAATGTAATCGCATGTTTTGAAGATTTCGAAAAAGCATGCTCACATGCCTCACACAAAAAACTCATAGAAATACTCCAGACCTCAGAAATTCACAATAAGAATGCGAGAATGATAACAAATTGATATTGGCCCCAACAAGCGGCAATAAAAAACAATATTTGTATTATGCAATGTTAAAATAAATATAGGTCTCAGATGCTATGTGTTTTCCAATCTGCTATATGGTACCGAAGCATTGATCATGACCGAAGCTACACAAAAAAGGCTGGAAAGTTTCGAAATGTTGTGCTATCGCAGAATGCACCGGATGTCATGGATTCAACACAACAAATAACGAAGTTTTAAGAATGAAGAAAGAACGGTCAAACTTCGAAAGTTGAGTTACTTTGGGCACATCATGAGAAACCAACAATACCAAATACTACAACTGACCATTCAGGGAAAAGTAGAAGGCAAAAGAGGACCAGGAAGACGCCGAATATCATGTCTAAAGTTTAGACAATGGTCCGGAATGACATCGGTTGAATTGTTTAGAGCAGCTGTAGAAAAGGTTAAGTGGGCCAATGTAATCGCCAACGCCCCTAAAGAATAGGGTACGCTAAGAAGAAGAATTTACGAAATTTGCCTATTTCAGTAACACCATAATGTCACGTTTCATACACCAACCAATCTCCACAAGAATTCTGATCATGACTAGGTCTGAACTAGGGTCTCTTGACCTTGAAACCATAGTGTAAAGGTTTCTTAATAAACTTAATAACTATGTAACCTAAATAGCATTTGATTTACAGAGCAACATCAATCGAATTAACTTATCAATTACGTTTCTTCTAAGGTTATCTCAACCTAACAGGTTCAAATACCATGACTGGGTATGAATCCGGGACCTCCCAATCGTAACATTGTGAAATATGCCCTCAATTACTACACACCGAGAGGTCCACCTAAAAATATTTAGAGCATAACAAAGCTTATATTATTACATTTTTACATTACTTGCTACTACACATACTTAGACAACTATTTTTTTTATGCTTTTGTTTTGCTGGCATTTTATTTTTACTGCAATGAAATTACGAATCCAACTTAAATATGTATACTGTAATAAACTTAATTAACTAACCAAATACAAAGTAAAACTCAAAATATAAAAATTACAGAAATATGTATTTGGCCCGGTTGATATCTTTATTGCTCATCAAGTAACACAGTGACGGTTTCAAATTGATATCCATATTCAAACCCATCAATAGGTAATTATCAGTATCCTCCGGAATTGGATATTTTCTGTCGAATGTGTTGTAACGATCTATATTTAATATTTGATATAAAGCTGCTTTAGCTGTTTCCAAATATTTTACGTTTAAAATGAGGCCAAATCTGTTTTTAAACAATACCATGGTGGTTTTACTATTCACAGTTTTTATATATTTGGTAGGATAAATAACGTAGTACATTAAACAGAAAAGGCTTTCTTTAGTTAGTTCGATGAAGTTATTGTGGGAAAAAACACTAAAAAGGTACTCGAGCATTTTACAGAACTTATTGAGCATTCGTTGAAAATCGTTATCTTCTGGTGTGATAGAGGGAGGAATTTGATCAAAGAAATTCCGGCATTCCTCGATCAAGTTTTCATCAAATCCGCAAACGGAAGTATAATACGATGTTAATTCTTTAAACAATTCTTCTTTGATCTCTCCATTAGGTAGTTTCACATACAAACGGACATCATGAAAATCATTGAATTGTTGTAGCAAATAGCCCTGTTCTATTAAAAAACTGCAAAACAAATCTGTAAAGTGATCGTCTAATTTTGCCTTCATCATTATGTCTCTTAACTCGATCATTTGTTCTGGGGTAATGTGTTTGTCAGAAAACCTATAAAGTGAAATTTCACCAAATAATAGTTTCTGCATGTTTGACCTAATCTCTGTAGTTTGAAATGACCATTTTAAATATTCCACCAATTCAGATTTTAGCCAGTAACTCTTAACTACCTTCGTTTTCAAGAAATTCATAACGGACCACAGATTATAAATAGTGGTACCGTCTCGGTACTTGTAGCCGCTATACATGGAAATTGCGTCGTCTTTTAAATCAGAATTTAATTGGAAGATCGGGTTATTAAAAAGTTTTTCAACTTCGTATTCCGTTAGACCAAAATAATCAGTATAACGATGTATTTCGGAAAACCTGTAATAAGTTATATTATCGAAACCCAACACGCCTGAATGATACAACGATATGTAAAAACTACCAACCATCATTCCTCGCTCTACATTTTCATTGTTACCCTTAAGAAGTAAATGCATTATGCTGATATTAAATCGTGTAATGCAACTCAATTCATTCCGATCTTGCACAGAAAACATGATATTTATAATAAGCGAATCATAATTATCAATTAAGACAATAACCTTTCTATTAAAATGTGAACGTAAATAAAAAGACAAGATTCTCAGGGCATGTGCTACGTAACAGTTAGGAACATTCGTTTCACAATCGTCATCGCACCATAGCTTACAGTAATCCTTCTCGGTCTTATTTAATTTTCGACTTTTTAATAAGTATTTATGCTCTTTAAAACTCTTATGTACGACCTTTTTACAAAAGTTACTGGCATCATCAAGTGACAGTATGATATCGTCACATTTGAAGTCCACATAAATGACGGGATAACTTCCAAAATAGTTATGCATGTATGTGGAATATCTGGTAATTATTAGTTTCTTTTCGATGAACAATTCGTAATTATTCGTGTCCTTTACAGATTGTGTGAAATAATTTGCTTTTGTTTTCGGTTTTCCGTTTCCTCTCACCTCGATTTCAAAGAAACATTTCAGCATACTGACGTTTGTGGATTTGCCGAACCCCCTCGGTGTGGTAATTAGGATTGGCCAACCATCTTCTAAAAATTCTTTTATTAACTCTGTCTTATCCACATACGAGGTCGTTTTTAAGATACCGGCAAATTCGGACGTATCTAATTGAAATACTGGCTGAATCTACATAGGAAAAATCCCCAAAAAAATATGTTAAATAATAAATTATAAATTGAAGATTCATATACCTCGTCATTTTCTAATATTTCGCCGTCCTTGGCCGTTCTTTGTCCGTATGGTAACGTTGGGTATGAACTAAACAAAGAAAAATCATGTAATATTATTAAACGACACTAAAGAAAAACCGCAAATAAAATAAGTCTTAAAACTACTTATTATTATGACAAATACAGTGCAGGGTGCAATTTGTTATTGTGATTGTACATAGTGCTTCACTGAAGGCGGGCCATATGAAAAACAACAAAGCATGCAGCAGTGCCTTGAACAGATTTATTCATTTATTATCTCAACAGATAAAAAGCCTAACGATCATAGATATACAGTGTAAATCATGATATCCAATTTTAAATTATCCCCAGATATCTATGGAATTAAAGCTCAGGTCTTAAACGGTTCACAGGCGCTACAACCAGTTATACGAAACGTCGTACTACAAGTTCGGAATAAAATCATTGAAGACATGTCGTTTGCTATTTTACGTACAACACACATTGAGAAAACCGAATACCGATATAACAAAACAAGCACTGCGACACAATGTCAGGGGGAAATGAAAGAGAGAAAGATCAAAAGTCATATGGAGACAGAAGGCAAAAAATGAAATTACTGACGATTACAATGGAATAAAATAAAAGTGAAAGCAAATGATAAGACCGAATGGAGAAAACTATGCGAGATGTTGTGTGTAGTGAATCAGAGAAGGACAAACAGTGGCAACAAAACAGTGAAAAACAAAACAATAAAAACTGAAGCTGGCAACTCTACTACCACATAGGTAGGTACGCCAAAGAAATGCCGAAGAATCATCGAAAAACGACGCCTTATGCTTCTTTATGGCGAAAGGATTGATGATGATGATGAATAAATCATGTTCGTGCAGCGTGTCCCTATGTTGCCTTAGATTTAACGTCTACGTTACCCTTCACTGATGCTCTATGAATTTGGTTTTTAAGTTGGAGGGTGTAAATCCTTTGAGATGTGTTGTTTCATCACTTGGCACAAACATTCGATTAGCTTACGCATTATTATACAAGACACTCTGCCACGATGTTTTATACTGAACAAGCAATGTTTTATATTAATAATAATAATAATAATAATATTGATTTATTCTGCATTAAAAAAAAAAGATACATTTGACAGAATACAATTCAATAATACAATACAATACAATAAAAAAAAGAAAAAAAAGAATTGAATATTAGTGAATACATAAATTTATTCTATAAAAAGCAGAACCACGAGGTGCCAGTTCAGTAGGGAACTGTTCTTCCACTGGCACCTGGAGAAATTAATATTTATGGCAGATGATTGCTTAGATTGCACAAAATTTGTTACTACCTAGAAAAATATATATAAGACGTTATGACTGCAGCTGAAACAGTAACAGAAACAGGTTTTTCTTAAATTGCAAAACGGAATACTTTTTAAGGTTTTGAGGGATCTCATTATAGATTTTGGCAATGTTGTAACTAAAAGATCGTTCATACAAGGCGGAATTATGATGTGGAATTGTAATTAAATATCTATGTCTCAAATTTATGTTATGCACATCCGTTCTGAAAGTTATTTTATTGTATAGATAAGGTGGCTGTTTCTCTACAATAATTTTATGGAACAAAACTGCAGAATGGAGATACCTCCTATTGCTCATATTAAGCCAGCGTACTTCTCTTAACTTATGTGAGATATGAGAAAATTTAGGGATACCAAAAATGAAACGCAAGCAAGTATTTTGTACACGCTGTATTCTCTGTGAAGTTTCAAAATCAAGACATGGCCCATATACCACCGCGCAGTATGAGAACTGTGATAAAACCAGCGCCTCACATAACATAGTTTTTAGTTTCACACTTAAGTAGAACCTATGCGGGTAAAGCAATTTAAGATTGCAAAAAGCATTTTGGATATTTTTACAGACTTGCTGCTTGAACCTGAATGTTTTATCAACAGTTAACCCTAAATTTTTAACATTATCAACAAATGGAATTTCAGTGTCATTAATTTGAATAGCGTCTACTTGAAGATCAGTACTTTTTCCGAGTAGAATTGCACACGATTTAGCAGGATTTAACATTAAAGCATGCTGCTCCGCGAGGTGAGAAATGGTGTTAAGGTCGTTATTTATCTTACGGATAGCAGTATGTACATCATCTCGCATAAAAGAAAGGTACACCTGGGTGTCATCCGCGTACATGTGGATATTACAGTGGGTCATATGTTTGCTGAAATTGCTAGTATATATAGTGAACAGCAGGGGACCCAAAATTGACCCCTGGGGCACACCTCTTATAATGTCCATAGGCACTGACATGTGTTTAGCTATCTTAACAGTTTGACACCTATTGTGAAGATAGCTTTTTATTAACAGAATGGCATCCGGTCCTAATCCAATATAGTGAAGGATAGCTAAAAGCAATTTATGATTCATTGTGTCGAAGGCTTTGCTGAAATCCAACAACGTTAAGATGGTAAGTTTATTGTTATCATAAGCCGAAATAATGTCATCGGTTATGTGAAGTAACGCTGTTGTACAACTATGTGATTTACGGAATCCAGATTGGCATTCAGGGAGTAATTTATAATTTTGAAGGTGATCACGTAATTGAGCGTTGATTATTTTTTCAAGTATTTTTGACATAACCGGCAAAATACTAATTGGTCTAAAATGTTTGTGTTCAACTGGGTTATCAACCTTCGGCAATGGAACTACTACAGCTTTCTTCCAAAACTCGGGAATAGTATATTGCGTCATAAGGGAAGCTATAGGCATATTTCATCCCGAAGATTTCTGCTGCACGAGCGAACGTAGTGAGCGAGGGCAGCAAAAGCCGAGGGATGAAATATGCCGTTAGATTCCCGTAGGGCACAAGTTATTTTTCCGCATCCATGAGAAGTTCGTATTAAATAAAAATAGTTATAATATAATACGTACCTACGTTTTTGACATATAACCTCAAATTACACATGTCAAATTTTCGTATTAAAAATAACTTCTATAATGAATTTATGTAAAAAATAATCGTATTTGCTTGAATTTTAAAAAATAATTACACTCATCATTCACTTAAATGAAGATTTTTGTATAATCAAATAATAATTTTGATTCTAAATTCTATCGGTAGATGTCACGTCGATAGCATGCACGGTAAAAACCCGCAAATGTTCATATCGTCCCGCTTTTTCATATTTACCCGCTATCCGCCATTGTTAACCTCAAATGAGATAAATAATCTGTCAATTACATACCATGGATACGGAAAATGTATTTTTCCGTATCCATGGTATGTAATTGACAGATTATTTATCTCATTTGAGGTTAACAATGGCGAATAGCGGGTAAATATGAAAAAGCGGGACGATATGAACATTTGCGGGTTTTTACCGTGCATGCTATCGACGTGACATCTATCGATAGAATTTAGAATCAAAATTATTATTTAATTATACAAAAATCTTCATTTAAGTGATTGATAAGTGTAATTATTTTTTAAAATTCAAGCAAATACGATTATTTTTTACATAAATTCATTATAGAAATTATTTTTAATACGAAAATTTGACATGTGTAATTTGAGGTTATATGTCAAAAACGTAGGTACGTATTATATTATAACTATTTTTATTTAATACGAACTTCTCATGGATGCGGAAAAATAACTTGTGCCCTACGGGAATCTAACGGCATATTTCATCCCTCGGCTTTTGCTGCCCTCGCTCACTGCGTTCGCTCGTGCAGCAGAAATCTTCGGGATGAAATATGCCTATATCTTCCCTTATGACGCAATATACTATTGCGCAATACTAGTATTTATTATGTGTACAATAAATTGTGCAATGTAAGGACAACAATACTTAAGCATCTGTGCATTTAAGCCGTCATGACCTACCGAATTACTTTTTAATGAATTGATTATTTTAAGCAGGGTGCGAATCACCGCCGGGGATGCCAGGGATTTCCCTGGCTGTGCTTATATTTTCCCCCCCTGTAAAATAAAAATCGTATCCCTGCCAGGGATGAATATTTCCCCGTCTGTGTAAATGGACAACATTAAAATATGTATAAAAAATTGCAAGACTTCTATTTTCCATAATAAGTTGCTGCTACCGTTACAACATCGCATCGTGGCTTCCACATGCTTCAGCGAGATAACTTTTCCACTCTTAAAATCTGTATGCCCAAACGCAAAGTGCTAAATTTTCTCGGAAATGCATGCTGATAAACCTGTATCCAATTTTTTTTAACTATTCCATTCTGTTAGTTTTTACGTTTTGTGCGTACAGTTATCGAGTTGTCTAACCCTAACGGCTTATACAAATGCATCAAAGGTTTTTTTGTACTTGTGGTTTATATCCCCCCCCCCCCCTGTAGAATAAAAATCGTACCCCTGCCGGGGATGAATATTTCCCCGTCTGTGTAAATGTATAACATTAAAATATGTATAAAAAATTTGTGGAATAGTATCCCCCCCTGTAAAAGTTGTATGATTCGCACCCTGATTTTAAGTACATCGTCCACATCAGTCAGTCTAAATTTCAAACGTGTATTCACTAGTACGTTATTTAGATATGAATTTACAATATTTTCATCAATAGGCAAATCCGGTATGCTATTAATAAAATAATTATTGATATCATTTGCATCTGGAACATATGAAGTACTACTACTGGTACCACGACTGCTCACACCCAAATGCTTCAGTTCCTTCCACATTTCTTTGCTGTTGCTATTATTAAATTTGAATTGAAAATAAGCTTTTTTTTCTTTATTGATAGCAAAACTAGTATAATTACGGAGAAGTTTGTAGTAGTTCCATGTACCTTGAGTTTTGGTTTTTATGTACTTCCTTTTTGCTTTATCTCTTAATTTCATTAGCAATTTAATGTTATCTGTAAGCCAAGGGGCAAGTTTTTTTGTAAATGTAACCGTTCGCCAGGGTGCATGTTTATCAAAGAGATTGATAAGCTGATCATTGAAAAATGCCACCTTGTCATTCAAGTCGGTTATATAGTAAAGTTGATGCAACGGAAGCATCTCCAACTCTGCGCGAAAGACATTTATGTTAAAAAGTTTATAGTTTCTAAAAGTTCTGGCAGTAGGAGTAAATTTGGGAGCGGAATTGGGGATGTTGCAATAAACGATCTCGTGATCGGACAACTCGGTGCTTTCAATGCCAGATTTAACAACTAACGATAAACATGACGTAATTATGACATCTAACAAAGAAGCCCGATTTATACCTATCCTAGTAGGTGCTTTAATTACCTGATAAAAGTTAAAACACTCCAGCATATTGTTAAAATATGCTGTCGCTGGATTATCAGGCAAAAGAAAATCAATGTTACAGTCACCCAGACAAACAATGTCTTGAGATAAGGGTGTGCATAACATAATTGTGTTTTCTAATTCATCAACAAATAGTTTGTAATTAATGCAAGGCGTTTTATATACGCAACCAAGGGCAAGTGTTTTTGAATTAATAGTTACGCGCAGCCATAATTGTTCTATATTATTATTAGTATTTATTATATAAAACTTTAAGTAATTTTTGATATAAAATGCAACTCCACCCCCCTTGTTCCGCGATCCTTACGGATTAATGTATAATCATCAATTGTTAACATGTTTGAACTAATATCACTGCATAGCCATGTTTCAGATACTGCTAAAATATCAAATCTAAAAGCCTTATAAGTAAATCTTTTACATCATTAAGTTTGGGTATTAAAGACCGAATGTTAATATGTGCAATTTTCAAGCAATCATTTGCCATAATGAAAGATTAATAAATAATTTCAAAGGCAATCAAATACTAAACTGAAGAAATGAAGTGTGAAGCACCGCATACTACTTAAATATTTATCTACATTTACATCACGGTAAACCACTCAAAATAAAAATATGAATAAAATAAAAATTTGTTCTGAACATGAATTTGTTTAAACAGGAACGTTTCTTAGCTGTGGCAAACATAAAATTTTAAACTCAGTTATCATTTATGGCAAATGCCAACACCGATAATAGTAACACAATTTATATTCTATACAAAATAAAATGCAAGGCATACCTGCAATAAAGGTTATTCTATTTAACATGCAGAGATGATAAATAATCTTTGTAATTTCTCACATTGGCGAATTTAAGTAAGTTGTTACCGTCTTTAGTAAAGATGTTACCATACATGGACCAGACATTTTTTCTTCCGAACTTGGACGAAACTTCCATGAGTAGCTGCGAACGTATTTTAGTAAGATCTTCGGTAATTACGATTTTACTATTCTTTAACTGTTTTTTATTGCGAAAGATTAGGTCTCTCACATCCCTCCGTACGAACTTAACTATAATGGGAGGTGGTAAACCCGGTTTACCCTTTAAACGATGGCTTACGTCTATATCACTTTCTACAACCTTGATTTTTAATTTTTCACTGCACAATTTCATGATTACTTCATTTGTACTCTCTTGTGGAATTTTTTCGATTCCAAGTATTCGTAGAGAGTTCCTTCTTGTGTACTGCTCCATCTCGTCAGTTTTTTCAAGTAACTGATTTTCGAGTAGGATAACCTTTTCTTCCAAAACCTGGCATTTTGCTTCGAGTTGCTGTTGTATGCACCCAGATAGTGAAGCACTTAGTTTCGTAATGAGATCTTCCGATGCTAGTACTTATACTTCATTCAAGTTAAAGATGAAGTGGATGTAAACAATGATAGGCGCGTGATCAACGCGTGATCAGCACGTGTGCTGCATTTTGGCTAATGCGATTGGCTGAACCCTCACCACTGCACCCGGGAATTGATATCCGTCCATGTCCGGCTTAAAATTATTTTATTTTCATTTTATTTTTTATTTATTGTACCTAACTTTATCATCGAATAAAATGTTCTTTATAAAATGTTATTCCTTACCAAATGTCTAATTATTAACATCATTTCAAATTTGATTTTTTAAATATTTTTTTGCTATACTGGTTTGTATGCAAATCTTTACGAATTTCCTTAATACTACCCTGCTTCTTTCAATCACGTGAACAGCGCATGTATTTGTTTACATCCACTCCATCTTTAACTTGAATACAGTATAGTATTAGTTTTCCATTTGAACGTATGACCATTATCTTCATTTATTATGGGCTCTATTCTTTATTTTTAGACACAAGTAGTGTCACCATGATGGTTACATATCGAATATATGTTCCATTTACATTATTTTGTCCTTTTCTTTCATCTTGCAATCTTCTCTTCTTTTTCGAGTTTTTAAAACACTTCAACAAGTGCTATGGCCATCTTTCTTCAAACTTTCGATTGAGATGCCCTTCTTCTTGAAGTGGCGCGTGCCCTTTACAGGGCGTGTCCGGTGTTCTCTAGTTTGCGTGCCTACAGGCACAGAGCATCTACAGCTTTGCGTGGGCTCCAAACCACGGAAGTGCTTGCACTTCTACCTCAGAGAGGACATATTAGGCAGAATACCTCGGTGGCTTGCCATTGCCTTTCGAGGGAAGCGGTCGGGTGTTTTCGGTATATATGTGGCCCTGGGAATCGAACCCGGGCCAGTCTTAATCTCAGTGGTCGGAAGCACGCTAAACCAACTGAGTCACGACCGCGACCATGCCCATATCACTTTAATCATTGATTTGTCTTCAGCTTTCATTTCCATTTTTATGTATTCATTTTGAAGCCTTTCTAATCTACTTTTCTCGTGCTTCTGCGGTATGCCTCCATTTCTGTTGCCAATAGTTTGGATCATATGGCTTTAATCATTGTCCAAACTTCCGCTCCGTATGTTAAAATATTCTGTATTACTGTTTTTTTTTGTGGTAGATTCCACCATATACTATTCAACATTCCTGCTCGATTCTGGTTTATTCTTTTTAGTATTTCTTTTTCCATCAAGCCGTTCTTAACAAACGTTATCCCAAGACATTTAAATTCTTGAACTCCCTTTATATCATTTTGTTCCATGTGTAGTGTCGCAGTTATCCTTCTTCCATGCTCATACATCTCTGGCATATTTTTTAGAACAAGAATAAGTACAATCAAAACTTCAAATGTGTTAAGTTCAATAAGTCGTAACTCCCGAGGGATGAGTTTTTTGATCAATGTTAATTGAAACGTTTTTCATCTTTATGATGAGCTCAATACAATCAGTCAGCCATTTTAGGTTCACCCTGCGTAACTTTTTCCTCTAATTTGTAAAATGAAGATGCTATCGAGCACACAGAGAGTGTTGCAGGATGTTTTTTACGATGTGCTCGTGCATGAGAACTATTCCACGTGGCGTTCCCCCGAAAAGGTGCTGTCTTTTGCGGTACAGCGCTCAACAGTCAAACATTATGTGCTTCTTCCTCTTCCTGACATAATCTACAGACTTTGTGTCCCTGTATATTTCTATTTTTTATAGGTGTTATCTCCGATGGCAGTGTCCTGTGGCAAATCCTACCAGCCGTCTAATCTGGGTGTATTACGTCAGATGTCAGTCTGCGTGAAGCAGTTCCTTCCTCAGTTTCAGTTCCTGTGTTGCAACCCAACTAGAAATATGTCGTTTAACGGCCCACTTTTCTATCGCTGTTCCGATGCTTTTTTTGAATATTCCGAATACAGGCTCTGGGCCTATAAACGGGGTGGTTACACCGGTTTTTGCGAGGCCATCTACTGCTTCGTTTCCCTCTATTCCTGTTTGCCATGGCACCCATATGAGTTGAACTGTGTTCTTCTCAGCTAAGAGGGTCAGGTGATTCAGATACTCTGACACGAGATGATTCAGGTGCTTTTAAGGCTGCTTAACTGACAGACAGAATGCTTGTGCATTGTTGGGTATACCCGCATTTTAAATTCTCCCAGACACACTGCATTATAGTGAATATTTCAGCCCGAAAGACTGTGACTTTAGTTCCCAGAACTACACTGATGTTCTCTCTTGGTCTTATGCCGTATATTCCAGCCCCTGTATCCTCCATTGTACGGGATCTATCTGTATACCAGACTATCCCTTTTGAGAAGTAGGTGGGGTTCCTTGAGTGCAGTCATTGCGATTACATCTCACAGTGAATGATTTTTCAAAAGATTACTCTAGATAAGTGTAATCAGTGCCCATTCTTAAGATAGATAGATAGATTTGTCGGTGTCCACATCTTTCTTGGTTAGTGTCCAAACTACCAATGATTTTCATCCTTTGTGCTCCAATTCAGGCTTTCCCCTCAGATATATCCAAGAGAATTAATCCCAGAAGGGCTTCCATAGATGCTGTTGGGGTACTATTCATGACTCCACAGATACAAAAGCGGACCAGTCTCTGTGTCCTGGACAGTTTTGTGAAGGCTGTTTTCTAACATGTATAAGTTATAGAAAATTCAGTTGGCCCAAAGCTTATACTGCACCGACGTACATTATCATGTGATGGGGAGTGTAGTCACACTCTCCGTATGTAAACCATTTCAGTTATGGTAAGGTTCAATGCACAAAATACAGGGAAATTTTCTTTTTAGTATACATATACCCTATGTATACTTTTATAATAAACGCAAATAGGCAACCCACTATACACTATAAACGTTAAAAAAATTAGCATGCTGTGGCAAAAATGATCAAATTAAGTTAATGTCAAAAAATTAGTCTTTAACTGTTGCTGTTTTTATTTTCCTTTCTGTTTTGTATTGTTGATATTTTATGTTTTAGAATAATCGTTGAATTAAAATTATGTTGATATTCCACTAATTTTATTTATTTTTTATTTACAAACATGAAACATAACCTTTACGCACCACGTGACGTGACGTTTATAGTGTATAGTGGGTTGCCTATTTGCGTTTATTATAAAAGTATACATAGGGGATATGTATACTAAAAAGAAAAATTCCCTGTATATACAAGCATATACTGTTTGAGTACAGTTTTGGGTATCAAATTATAATAATATATACAGGAAGGATGTCAATGCTAATATGCTAATATCAAGTTTGAAACATTTTGATGGCAATGTAAATTTTTGCAGAAAATTTTATTTATTGATCTAGAGTGCCATAAACTGCGTAAAATGGCCATTCGGAAAAATGGAATTTTGGACATTTAAATCTAGGTACGGGTATCAAAACAATTGAAACAAATGAAATGCACAAAACAAGTGTCATATTTGCTACAGTTGAAGTTCTAAAACAATTTGTTGTGAATGCTGGGACACCCTGACTTTCATTTTACGCAGGCCATGGCACTCTATATAAATAAATACATTTTACTGTAAAAATTTACTTTGTCCTCAAAATGTTTCAAACTTGATGATTCCAAAAATGCATAAATAATTAAATATGCAACGCGTTCTTTTTTAAATAACAAATTTAAGGTTAATTCCGGTGAAACCGGAAATGACAGAAACTTGTGTTCTATGTTAAATAATGCAGTTAATTTAAAAGTGGGGGTGCCCCAGGTTTCATTGACACCCGGTATAAGCTTTATTTAGCCGTAGCTAATACAACACATCAAAATCCATAAAAACTGTCATTACTATACAAAACACTGGGTGCACTCGTGTTGCACCAATACAATCAACGGAATATAACTATAAGTTCTAAGAACTTTTCTATACTGAATTATAAATGGTAGTCTATGAGTGGGTCGAAAAGAACTTTTATTGTTAATGAATGATCAAAGTTGACAAACGAACATAATTTTTTGTTTAGTAATGTGTTATTTGCCATACAAATTTGAATTTTGATTTGCTGTTATTCAGTTTGATAAATGATTAATTTGACAAAGTTGATAAATCATGTTAATGCATCCCGCTCTTATGTTTTTTTTTTAATTTAATGTATGCATCAATGTATTATCTGTAACCTCCTTATACATTTCGGTGTCGAGGCTGGTGCGTTAACGTATGAGGCTCTACCTGTGCAATGTACAACCCGATCCGTCTCTGCGGTTTACGAAGTTGATGCGCCGTTTATACCTACATACTGCACCATGTGTAGAGTGTGATGTGGATGTATGGGTAAGACCTTGTTACTCTACCTCCTAGACTTATATTCAAAGGAGAGCGTCGTTAATTAGGCGCCCAACGACAAATGGTCACCAGGGGGATTCGAACCAAGGACTAGCGCAACTACCACTGCACCACCCTGGCTTATGTATGCATCAATATATCATATAAATCTTAAACCTACGAGACACATAAGGGTTGGCTAACTTTGAAAGAAATACAGAAAATGCTGTCAAATCTGCAGAATTAACCTTTATTAATTAAAACTAATATCTCCTAAATGGCTGGGAATCGAACTTAGGAGGGCATATTTTTATGTTATTTGCCTAGCCATGAAACAAAAAAGCGACGATGTCAAACGAATTATTAAAATACAGTTGTGACATTTAGAAGTACATGTGCTAAGTTGTTTTCAATTTATGCGGTTTATAGAGATTTGGGAAGGTTTACTTCTTGGTAAATTTAGTGAAGGTAAGGTGGAACATCGTAGTGTCATAAAGTCAAAGTCCAGCAGATCAATGACTGGGAGTTCATAGAGTTAAGACATCTACCTTATAGTCCTGAACTAGCTCCGTCAGACTACTTTCCATTCAAAAACTTAAAAAGGCATCTCAGGGGAAAGCGTTTTGCATCTGATAAGCACTCAAAGAAGCTGTTGAACAATATTTTGCACAGCTGCCGAAGGAATTTTTTTCTGAGGGTATGAAACAATTGGAAAAAATATGAAATAAGTGTATAAGTGTTGAAGGAAGTTTTTTTTTATGGTTAGGTAGATAACATAAAAATACGCCCTCGTATGTTCGTCAGACTTTTTTATCTGTTTCAGTTCACTGGACGCATTCTCCAAATATTACAGTTTCCTTCCCAATCGCCAACCTTAAGTCAGTGTGGTATTCGACTCCAGAATACTACCAACAACTCCAACTTTAAGATGTCATAGAGGTTCCAAAATAAGATAACGTATGCTCCCTGTATGCCCAACATTATAATTGAATGAGACATCCCAATTGCTCTGGTTAAGGAAGTGATCGCTCAGTTTACCAATAAGCGTCCTAAGAGAGTATCTGTCTATTCTAACGCATCAGCTAATCAATGGTTTGTGCGAATTGATGAAACAAGTTGCCTCAAAAGGTTTACGCCCTTTAATCTAAAAAACAAATTTATACAGTGCGTAAGATAGACCAGCGTTTCCCAAACTATGTTCTGCGGAACACTGGTGTTCCTCGAATTTACAAAACTTGCATGAGTTACAGTCAACCCTTTTGCAATATTTTTCTAAAGTCGGGCGAGGACAATTTCTGGGTTCGGAATCCATTTACAGTGACAGCTAAACCAAGTGATTATGAAAATATAATTGATTTAATTAGTGACTCTGATTTAAAACAAAAATTCAAGGAACTATAATTAAATGTGTTTTACTTCCTTTTACGACATATTTATGCGATGGAGGATTTTCATATTATGCTACAACCAAATCAAAATACAAAAACAGACTCGATGCTACACCGGATATGAAAATACAGCTTTCTAATACGAGGGAAGGGGAAAAATTCTGCCGTTCTCAAAAACTACTAATGCTTTAATTGTGAAATTTTAAATACATGTTAGGACTTCTCTATGTAGTCGCCTGACAAATCAACGCACTTGGCCCATCGATGTGAGTTTTCAATTCGGTCAAAAAAATTGTCAGAATCTGCATTGGCACGTTCCAAAAGCTCGCGACAAATGTTCACTCGATCGTGTTTATGCAAAGGTGTCAACATTCGTGGAACCCATCTAGCTGAAACCTTATTCACAGTCTTGGCTATCATTTTAAAGGTAATTCGCCTATCTTCCAAAACTAAATTCTCCACTTTAGCAACCATTTCAGGGTTCTGTGCCGTTGCAGGTCTTCCACTTCTTACATCATCTTCTAGGCTCTCTCTGCCACGCTTAAGGCTCTACTTTCCTTAACGGGAATATTGACAAAAATCGCAATATTTTATATCACTTTTGTGGCTTTATTATTAAATTTGAAGAGCTGGTCGACACTTATAAAGGTTCTGTAGAAGGCAAGGTAGTGATGTGTTGATATGTTGATGTCAAAAGGTCAATTAATTTGCTGTAATTAATCGAAAACGTCCTATAATTTCTGCAGTTTCTTTCGTTTATTAGTGATCGAAACCAAAAAAAGTTTGGACAAACTGACAATGATTAGCACGGTCTACTGAGGTCTTCTAATAAATTTTTTCGCCGTGATATTGAACATTTATATCGCAAAAATAAAATTGTATTTAGGCAACCAGTTAAACATAATGTTTCGATTTTTACTTTCTCAATTTCTGCAATCTAAGTTGCCTAACGTCAAAAGCATTATTTTAAACCAGGAATGTATTTTAAGTAAAGGAGAGCCTGGAGGATAATTTCTTATGTTATCTCTTAGGGATTACAAGTACAGATAATAGGTTTCGCAGTACAAGCCACTCAACGCTTTAAAATAATGCAGGATTTGTGAAGTGTTCCGTCATAGGAAAAGTTTGGCAAACGCTGACGTAGGCATTCTATCTAAATCTAAAAGACACTAAAGGCGGAAGACACGAACATGGTATATTAACTATGTCAAATTAATCATTCGTAAAAATTGGCAATATCAAATCACAATTCAAGTTCATACGCAAACAACACATATATTAGTAAACAAAAAATCATGTTATCTGGTCAACTTTGATCATTCGTTAACAATAAAGATTCTTGTTCAACCATTTATAGACTACCATTTATGACTCAGTATGAAAAATTCCTTGGGATATATAAGGTATTTGGGTCCTTGGAACTTTTAGTTTTTAGTTATTATTCAGTTGACTGTACTGGTGCAATATAAGTGTATACCAGTGTAACGTAACATATTCGGGTGATAAACAGTTGTTCCGGAGGTCCGGTATTTGATCGATGTTTGACATGCTGTACTCTGTAGTAGCTATGACTACATAGAGCAGGGGTGCTCAAACGGTCGATCGCAAAGGGTTTTCAAGTCGATCGCCTAAATAATTTAATGCGCACGTATGTTACGAAGTGTCTAGAACACTTTCGACTCAAATATCTCGGCTTAGAGGGACTGCACAGCAATAATTCAAAAGCACATTTCTAGAGACATCTAGAAGAGTGCAGCACCATGCATCGTCATCAAAAGCAAATTAGTTTGTAGGAAACTTATTAGCTATTATAATATCTATGTATATGTGAAGCGGCTGTGCAATAATTAATAAATACCTGCCATTTATGAACATTGTATTTTTCCCTACCTAGTCGATCGCTTGTCGCCTAATACTTTTACGATGGATCGCCGATAGTATAAGTCTGAGCACCCCTGACATAGAGATTAGATTGTTATTATTATACCTATGATTGGTAAAATTGCATGCTTGTATATGTATACATACATATTATTGAAATCAGGAAAGATGATACAGGGTGATCCACCATCCTGTGCTTGCTTAATTGCTTCTGAATTTTATAAATTAGAGGAAAATGTTCTACAGGGTGAACCTAAAATAGTTGGTCAAAACCAGTGCCTGTATTGTACTCGTTGTAAGGATGAAAAGAGTTCCAATAAACGTTGGTCTTACGGCCGACAGACGACAAGCGAAATCGTGCGCCACTGGTACGACACATATCGACGCGCGGTGCATGACCGGGTTAAGGGATCGAAAAGCAACCCTCTTACGAAAAGTCAGGGTTGGCCTACCGACACGAACGAGTACACAACTCCAGAGTACGCCGCACCAAGTATTCCGCACCACGTTGCATGTTCTACATTAACCATTGTACATTGTGTAAATAAAACTCTTAACGATCGCCGTGTCCTTATTATTCAGTTAAAGTGAGCTAAACCGCCACAGTCTAAAAACTTTTTCCTCGGTAGTTACAACTCATTTAATTAAACGTGTTTAAAATTTCCATGGTATTTACTATGATTTATGCTAATAAATATGCTGGAGTTCTCTGAGCATGTTAAGAGAGTCAATGGTTAAAGGGGCGGAAGAGTATGTTTTTACTTAATAATGGATATTTTCAACAACCTGTAAATAATTATAAAAGTTTGTTGCTCTCATGGCTTTCTATTTTTGTGTATCAGGTAATAATAAAATTATTGTTTTTGAAATCAGATTTACTGCTTTGGGGAAATATTTTTAATACACTGGCGAGGAAAAAAACCGGGCCACTTGAATATTATCAAACGTAGTGCACTGAATGTGTTTGAAACTGTTTATAACTATTCAGCATTTATGTAGTAGGCTTAGTAACATGTGAGACAATAAAAAAATTATCTCATTTGTGAAACAATTTAAACTTAAGTGCATGGATGTTCATTTTGAGTGGTTAATTTGAATTAATATTTGTTCTTTTTATCAGTTCTTTGAGTTAATTTTGATTATTGCGATACTGTATCATTATTTAAATTTGGCGTTTAGTAGTATCACTAATAAATTTCTGTAAAATTGACAACACATGCAGCTCAAATTATTGCTCTGATAGAAGACGGACGAAGTCAGCCTTATGTTGCAGCAGCTTTAGGAATCAGCCGTTTTTGTGTTCAAAGAGTGTGGCAATGCCATCAGGAGACGGGTTTACTTGGAAGAAGGCCAGGTTCGGGACGAAGAAGGGCTACCTCAGAGCGGAATGGCCGTTTTATTGTTTCCTCCGTATTAAGAAACAGGCATACAACTGCAGTTAGCGTGAAAAGTAGTCTGTTGGAAGTACGTGGTACCAATATCAGCGAGTGGACAGTAAGAAAGAGACTTTGAGAAGTTAATTTAAAGGCATACAGGCCAGCCACAGGGCCTAAACTTCTCAAAACTCATCGTGAAGGCAGGCTTAATTTTGCTCGTATCCACAACAATTGGACGGCGGAGCAATGGCGTGTTGTACTCTTTGCAGATGAGTCAAAATTTTGTTTATATGGTGCTTATGGCCGAGATTGAGTGTGGCGAAGACCAGGGGAACGCTACGCACAGTGCAATTTCTCTCATCGCTTCAGTTTTCAGGAAGGGTCTTTGGTGGTTTGGGCCGGTATTTCTTACGAAGCTCGCACGGAGTTAGTCTTCGTTGGTGGAGGTTCATTGACAGCAGCTCGATATGTGACAGATATCCTCCAAGAACATGTGGTCTCGTATGCTCCATTTAAAGCGATGCTTTTATTCTAATGCACGATAACGCTCGATCACATGTAGCAGGAGTTGTAACTGACTATCTTCATGAAGCAGAGCTAACCGTCATGGAATGGCTTCCTCTTAGTCCGGACTTGAATCTGATAGAGTATGTCTGGGATGAGCTTGAGAAACTTGCTAGAAGTCGAATACCCTTATCTGGTAACTTGGAAGAGCCTAAAACAGCACTTCTAGCAGATTGGAACAACATACCGCAAGAAACCATTCAGAAGATAATTACAGGAATTAATACAAGAATGCAAGCAGTTATAACAGCAAGAGGAAGGAACACTTCCTACTAAAACTCCAAGAAGACACTTTTGAGTTGCGTTATTTCGTTTATGTTTCCCTTTTAATTTTTTGTTAGTTCTCTGAGCATTTCTTTCGTTAAATAAAAACAGTAGCTTCATACATACATCTACTGAAAACCCACTATTTAAGTTGTTAACAAACCAGACAGATAGTTATTGGTAGTTTAATATAGTTTTCAACATATATAATATCTTGAATCTGAAAATATACCGAAATTTTTAAGTGGCCCGTTTTTTTTGCTCGCCAGTGTATATTCTAACGAAGATGTTTTTCATCCTTTTGATGAACACAATGCAATTCATAATTTTGACCACCTATCTCAGGACCACCCTGTATAGAAAAGTTGTCTGTAGTTATATCTTCTAAAAGCTTATTATACAGGGTTTCTCGTTTTCAAGCAACAATATGCCACTGTTTAACGAAATACTTTAATTTTGCAAACATTAGCTATGAAAAACATTACAACATTCCCAACAACTCAAAAATTGCACATGTTAAAGTCCAAGTATGGTATATGTTTTCAATTTAGAATTTAACGTTATATTCAAAGATGCAAGAAAATTAGTATGTTCCATTTAAAAAATAACAAAGTTGCATATTGTCCCTTAAACATGGAACACCCTGTATAGCAGCAAATAATTTAAAATTATAAAGCACGTAACTACTTATACAGACAACTTTTATATTTAACTTTTTTTCTAATTTATAACACTCAAATGAAAAATCATTTATAGCAGGCTTTGGTTTATAAATTATAATGGATTATCTCCTTCAAGTTCCAGTTCAAATATGTTCAGTATAACCAATAATTTGACTATGGCAACAGCAAATGATATGGTATGTAAAAATAAAATTGATATTACATAATATAAGCCAGGTTTTGACTGCAAATGATTTTTAATTTGATATCCTTTATAATAACGAGCTGTCGAACAAGCATAGAATGGTGGACCACACTGTATAAAATATAAACTTAAATTTCAGGTAATGTGTGGAACCATAAGACACTTTCTGAAGAGCAAGGAAAAGCAATCAAATAATATTTTATAACACCTCAGCAGTACCAACTCTCCTATATTAAATTTAAAAAATATTTTTAAGATCTTGTAGCGAATCAGTTGTCTATGTGAAGTGATGAAACATGGTGTCTGGAAAGATTTACACCGTCCAACCTAAAAAACATGTAGATATATTCAGTATCAATGAAGCACAACATAAACATTCCATCTAAAAGACACCAAAAACGAGATGCATGAGTATGATTCTTTAGCTTTGTCAAGTTAGTCATTCATTAAAATGAACAAAATCAAGTCAAAATTCAGGTAAAGCAATATACCGAAGATCATTAAAATTCAGTTACTTTCTCAGGTTTATACTTATATTGACAGTAACACTAAATTAACAGCCAGGATGGTACATTAGTAGGGCATAAGGCTTGTTTCACATGAGTCCTTGGGTCGAATCTGCTGATAGACAGTATTTTACTGCAGTCTGAAGGTTGGTAACCATTTGTCATTAGACACCAAATTAACAACACTCCTTTGGACACAGGTCTATTAGAGGTAGTTTAACAAGGTTCTACACATACACACAGTACACAATCCACATGGTTGCAGACGTTGCAGTATATATGTATGTAAGTATAAAAACAGTGCACCAACCATGTAGAGTGCGAACGCTGTTAGTTTATCACCGCAACGTCATCAAGCTAATGGCCGCCAGGCTCCACCCCTTCTTAACAACGGGCTTCTTTGCTTAGTAAGTAGGCGGAGACCAAGAACAACTGTCGCTGTCGATGGGTGACGTAGCGGTGATAAACTAACAGCGTTCGCACTCTAACTTGCAGAGATAGTCTGGGTTGTGCATTTCATCCACAGAAGTCTGGACACATAAGCCTCACACCATAAAGGTATAAGAGGTCACAGATACATAACACATATATGTACAGTGCGGGATTAAAGTATGGAATATATTAATTAAAACCGAAACAACCCAGTTTTCGAACAAATCCACGAGCACGTCGCTTTTATTTTATGAAAATGCACATTTTTCCATTAAATTCGATTTTTGATCGTCATTTGTTTTCGAGTAATGACGTCAGAGAATTTTTTTTTAATGGCACCGCCTAAATTTTTTTCGTGATTTCGATAAATCCTTTAATTCTGAAAACGGCAACATAAAATGTTGACACCTTGCATAAGAAAATTTTCGAACGAAAGACAAATGAAAATTAGAAAACACAAAGAAACAAAAGAAAAACTCCTGTTGCTAAGCAAATTAAAAGGTCAGATTAAGTATTGGAACTGCCATCCATCGATTTCTTGACAATAAGCGAGCCGTCTTACAAATTTTTGTACATCGCCGATAACTTGTGGGCTAATTCTGCGCATTTAAATTGTCTTTTGTTCGAAAATTTTCTTATGTAAGGTTCAAAATTTTATGTTACTTTTTCTGAATTAAAGGATCTATCGAAAACACGAAAAGAAATTAGGCGGGGCCATTTAAAAAAAATCTCTGACGTCATTACTCGAAAACAAATGACGATCAAAAATCGAATTTAATGGAAAAATGTGCATTTTCATAAAATAAAATCGACGTGTTCGAGGATTTGTTCGAAAACTGGGTTGTTTCGGTTTTAATTAATATATTCCATACTTTAATCCCGCACTGTATGTATTATTTATTAAGAGTATCATCATGAACCACATTAAAATGTAGTTACCTACTGTGTTAGATTTATATCTATGTCAGTAGGTAACAGAAAATGAAAGGAAGTAACTTTTAGAATGTTTTAAAGTAAAACACCATAAAAAAAAGTGTAGTACTAAGAACATGCAATACATGCAAATACTTTACTTCAATAAGAATACTTACTTGGAAGATGAATTTTATTAATAACATAACACAGTAGGATGTAGCAAGAATGACAGAATAAAAAATCAAGAAATCGGAGAATATTTGGGAGTAACTGCCATTCATAAATCCCATGAAACCTAATCAACTTGCAAAACTAGTACACCAGTACAAAGTAAGAGGAAAATGACAAATCGGCAAAGCAAGAAAGCAGTGGAGTGCTGATCAGGAACAGGTTGAAAGACTTAATCGATGGAACTAGAAGATTAATCTTATGTTTACAACCACTATCTACCAATAATGCACAGGAAATTTTGCTAAAAGCATTAGTGGAGTATTTGGAAAACCCATTATCGTGTTTTTTCTATGATTCACCTCCAGTGAAACTGTCACTGTACAATTTTATGTTATAACAGGAAACGATAACTGCTAAAAACAAATTTCTCATTTTATTTAGAATCTATATGTGTTCCACTCTGCTTCAATAGTCGGTGTAATGACTATTTACTATTTATACTTAATTTACTAATAAGAAAGGTCTCTAACACTGATGTCAGGGATTTAAAAAAATCCGCCTTTTTGAATACCCTAACCTAACCTACATTATTATACCCTAAATTTGGCAACAGTACGATTTAATCAGTTCCAAAAATCGTCAAAACTCTCATAAAAATTGCAAAATTTCAAAAATCGCGATCATAATTTCGCCCTTGGCTTAAAGGCCAACGCCCATTGTAATCGCCGATTCTAGAACATTCCATTTATCCGCCCATATTAACCCCGTAGAGAAATAATTCAAATGCCGCCACACCCCTGCGCCACTGCCTTCAAACAGCAATCTAAACCTATTTCCATGGATGCTCGGAAATTAAATTTGAGTCGCAGTTAAACGGAAACACATAAATTTAAAAAAAATAGATAAAAGTTCCAAACACCAAAAATAAACAATTCGTTGGCTATCTGCGCAAGCTCATAACGTATATCTGCGCCATAAAAGACGCTGCGCTTTATTGTTTTATTCGCGAATTGCGTTGAATATACGACCAAGTCGAATAAGGAATGAAACAATGAGACAGGGCACCGGTAATGTAGTTATGAAAATCATAAAATCAACATTTACTTTCCGAACACTTATTAATGAGCTATAAAAATGCGGCGATTTTGACACTTCCAGGCTCGCTCATCAACCAATAGAAGGGCAGCATTGGATTTTCGGACTAAATGCACCACGAAATCAATATCATCATCATCAATTTCAACATATTGTATGAACGAGCCCAATCGACATACTAATTGTATGGATGATTTCAATCGGTATCCGTGTATGATTCGATCGACGTTTTTGAACGTCGCAATCGATGCCACGCCACGAAACGCCGCTCGCTGTGGGACACGACCCATACCCATCTGCGTTGCGAGACGCCACCGCCCCTGCCGCAAAACGCAACCCGTGCCTAGCCGCACTATGTCACGTCGCTGTTCAACGGCACCGTTTCCGAATGCCGCTGTCCTCACCGTTGACTGTTAGATGCCTCTGGCCATGCTCCGTCATCTTGCCCCTCGGCATCGTCTTCGCTCGAAACTGCCGCCGCTGCCGCTGCAACCCCATCGTCTGGCACCAATTCATCCGCGGACGACAGCTGGTACGCTGTGTGTTCCCGTTGCACTTTTTTACACCATATACAGCTCTTCAAAGCACCACCGTCACCTTGCTGGTACCGATGCAGATCCTCCATCATTAACCCGTCAACACCTTGACGCCCACGCAATAATTTAATTTACTTTTTCAATTAATAACAATTTATAAAATTATATATTAATATTTTCTCACCGTAATAAATAATTATTTTTTAACCTCTCGTCTTTAAATACTGACCTACACAACTTGAACAACCCGCTCGTTAATAAGCACCGATTATCAACCCTTTTATAAGTACAGTGTATTCAAAAAATATTGTTTCAGTTGGCAATAAAAAATTTACTTGAAATTGGTGGCAGCGTTTTGTCGGTTTTGACAGTGACATTTCAAGGTACTTAATTTTAAAAATAGATAAAATAATAATTGTTCGTAATTCTAGTACTTTGAACCAAAACTTACTAACTGACGTCCTGTCAAATTAAATACCATCTTCGTTTAGTAAGTTGCGTTAATCGACCCACAAAACAGTCATTAAAGTTTTATGAACAACTGAAACCATATTTCTTGATCACGCTGTACAGGCAGATTCCTATCCCTATCTAGATTTACTACTCCCGCATTCGATTCGTATCGTTATCCACAAATAAGGTAGACCGATTTAGTACGAGAATCGGTATAAAATTTTTCTTGTCTGGTACTGTCTATTTTAAATCGAGCAAAACTTTAATTTTTTTTTTCAACTTTAACAATGGCCGGCCTGCCTCACTTCTGATAACAATGCGAATATGCGAGTTGCTGAATAAAAGCAAGATGTAGAAATATGTCAAACTGCCAATGCAAATAAAAGCACAATTTTTTGGTTTGTAAAAATAATTTTATCAAAAGCTAGGGCAGACTTAATGGAGCATTATGCCGATGACTTTATTGCATTTACAAATGTTTCTTTAGTATGTTGCTATCTGGCCTTGCCGAATATTCAACCCCGAACGTGAATGTTTTCAGTCACGTGTTTAAAACAAATAGAAATTCAAACGAAAAGTTAAAAAAAATTAAATTGCCAAAACAAGGATACATTTGCCTTCCTATCATTGTATTCATAACGTGGTTGGTACTTGCCGTAGTTCTTGAAAACAATATAAAAAGGTAATTAGTCATTCTAGTAATGCTATACCGGCAAACGCCAAACAGCAGTACTGTGTTGCGCTGGACGAGTGTTGGTCTCTTTAAAACTCACTGCAGCCGTTTCAAGGTTATAATGTAAACGAACAATCTGACAGGTCAGTCATGCTACTTTGTATGATGGCGTGTTACGTTTTACGTCGCTGCCAATTAGGGTGAATTGTGATATCTTCAAGTTGATCTAGTCGATAAGCATCGTAGATTTGGCACTCTGTAATAAGTTAAAATAACATATAAATTAAATCTTTTACGTAGATAAAATATCAAGTAAAGATTACTTGCTGATAAGTGACTATAGCAAGTAAAGACTACAAAAATACTTGTTAGAAACTTAATTCTTACGACGCAGACCCTAGTCTGTGCTAAATTATTTCTTTAAATACGATAAATACTGCTTAAAAAATGCAAAGATTAACGGCCGACTACACCAACCACCGATTATTTTGAACGATTGGTTGGTTATATAAACAAAATCGCATCAAACATGGTGTTTTTACGAGAATTTTTTATACAAACAATATTCGATGCGATTCTGTTAAAAATAACACCAGTTGAAATAATCAGTCCTACTATGTATCCCAAATGTTAAGATAACATACATGTTACCAAACTCTGTTATGTTATGAAGCAGATTTCTTACTATGTATCCCATGTTATGTTTACTAGCTAACGTAGTATGTTATGATGTTGCTTTTATATGTAACATAACATACAAAATATAAAAGGCAACTTTAACATGCTGTTATAAATAACCAAACCTTTTACGCGAAATGTCAAAACGTCAAATTAAATAAAATAAACAAACACGCCCACTCATATAACGCTCTTTGTCTTGCATTTGTTATGCGTATAATGCTATTTCATGATATACGAAATATCACGAATGATTTCTGTTACTGAAATTATTTAACATACATTTTAACAGTGAATGTTATTAAGGGATACACGGTAGCGTATTTAAAACACTATGTTAAGATGTATGTTATTTAAGCATGTTATTATAACATAACAGGTATATGTTAAAAATAACGTACGGGATACGTAGTAGGACTGAATATGCCGTTGATACAATCGTTATTGATCTACTGTCAACCCTTTGTAAATTAGCTTAATTAACGTTAATCGCTCATCTAGTAAAGGGGCGAAACGGTATTATGGCAGCCACCAATCATAACGTCTTCGCCTCAGGATCTTGCGGGTTCATCAATATCCATGTGCTCTTGTTTACACAAGGCTAAATTCTTATAAAATATGAGCAAAGGTAAAAATACAATGATGATACAAATTAATAAGCCACCGTGAGGTTAAAAAATACTGTTTCAGTTTTCAATAAAAAACAATTACTTGTAGTTCGTAGCAGTGTAACCTCAACATTCTAATGTTACGATGACAATTGAACGTTTAAATTTTTGTTTTTGTGCAATAGATAAAGAGCCTGATTCGCAGTTAGCTTTTACACAAGTTGAAATCTCAACAGTAACGTGGAAATTTCAACGAACGGCGAGGTTTGAAGCCTGTTAAATAAGGCCATATGATCAAAGCAGTCCCCGTACATTAAAATTTAAAAAAAGATTGGTTTAAAAAAACAATGCTCTATAAACGCATTACTTGCTATTAATTACATAACTTAACGTTCTGTCAAATTAATTAACGCTTCCAGTTAGGAAGTTAAAGTCGCCTATATCCTATAAGTTACATAGTCACATAGCGACTACAAAGTTGTTCACGTTCATGCGTATAGCTAACGTATTTAATAAATATGCAAAAATCGTGGCCAGAGAAAAAATATAGCGTAAAGTATAGCGCGTTGAAAAACGCGTATTTAACATGCGCTTTGCTGCACAAAAGACTATTCTAAAAGGTTCAATCGAACAACGGGCGTTGTTCATGTAAACGCTGTTCCATCATACAAAAATCAATCACGGTCACCGTGTGGGTATAACAGCCACTTCCACTTCCAAACATAACCTATGTTTATGTGTTTATAATTTACATACGGGTTTTTACGAGTTATTTTGTAATTATAATGTGTGTTAAATTAATATAGCAACTCAAACATATACAATGTCCAAAGTAAATTTGAAGAATAATTCCGAATACAGTTTTGAGTTAAATTTCATCAAAGAAGAAATTAAACTTGAACCTTACTTGGATATTAAGACCGAATTAACTGATAATATTACTTATAACGCTGAACAGATATGGTTTCCTGACAAAGCTAATACCGATCCCAATCTAAAATGTGAAATAAATATAAAAGAAGAAACCACAGATAACATAAAAAATGAAACACCTGCATATGGTCTCCTCGGTGATAATAAACAAGGAGATGAAACTAAGGACATGTATGAATTAGAAACAACTTTTAAATCTAGTAGTACAAATCATACATCAACAGCAAAGCAGTTTGCTTGTGATTTATGTGACTTTAAAACACTTTATAAAGCATCCATTAAATCGCACACGTTTGTTCATACAGGAGAAAAACCATTAGCATGTAGTTTATGTCAGTTTAAAACTGCTCGAAAAAAATCTCTTACAAAGCACATGATTGTCCATAAGAATATAAAGCCATTTGCTTGTAATGTTTGTCAGTTTAGAACCGCACGAAGAGGTAATCTTAAGATGCATATGTATCTTCATACAGATGAACGGCCCTTTGCTTGTCATTTATGTGAATACAAAAGTGCCTATAAAAACAACCTCAAGAAACATACGAATGTTCATGCCGAAAAAGGACCATCTGTTTGTAATTTATGCAAATTTCAAACTATCTGCAAAGAAGATTTTAAATATCATATGAGCGTTCATAGAAAGGAAAATTGGCTTCTTTGCAAGGCATGTGATTTTAAAACACATGCGAAAAGTCTTCTTGAAAGGCATATAAAAATTCACACAGGAGAAAAACCATTTCTTTGTGATTTATGTCCGTTCAAAACTGCTCGCAAGGAAAATTTTAAAGATCATATGAGTGTCCATACAAACAAAAAACGGTTTGCCTGTAACTTATGCGAATATAAAACGTATTGGAAAAATCTTCTCGAAAGGCATATGAGCAGCCATACGGGAGAAAAACCATTTGCTTGTAATGAATGTCAATTCAAAACTGCATACAAATCACAACTTAAAAAGCATATTAGAATTCATGAAGGTATAAAACCGTTTTCTTGTCATTTATGTCAGTTTCAAACTGTACAGAAAGGAAGCCTTAGGTCGCATATGAGTATTCATACAGGTGAAAAACCCTTTGCGTGTGATTTATGTAACTATAAGAGTGCATATAAAAACAATCTCAAAAAGCATATGGTTGTTCATACAGAAGAAAAGCCGTTTGCATGTACATTTTGTGAATTTAAGACTGCAGACAAAGGGAGACTAAAAAACCACATAAAAAGACATACATAAGAAAACTTTGCTTGTAATAGGTTTGAATTTAAACAGAGATGCTCGAAAAACATAAATGTTCAAATAGCAGTACGTAGGTAATGTCTTTTGTTCATAAAGCTGCCATTGAATAACTACCTACAAAGTATTTGAAAACCGAGAAGGGTAAGGAAACCTTTATTTTGGTTTTAAAACGACTTGTATGTGTTGTTTTTTTAATATTAATATATTATTTATACCGTAAGTTCAAATTCCAATTATTTTCTTATTTGAAGGAGGATCCACCAAATCCCAAGTTTCGTTCTCCAGCAGTGAATTTATTTCTTCCTTCATTGCATTCTGCCACTCTTCTGCTGCATTTGTCTTCATAGCTGAAACATAAGAACATGGAGTAACTTGTTCGGCAACGAAAACATAATCATTCAAATACGCGGGTTTTCTTGATTGACGTCGTCCTAATGTTTCAACTTGTTTATTTGATTCGTCCGAGGCAGAAGAGCTGTCAGCTTCCTCCTCATCTTCAGGTTCTTCGGGAAGAGTCTTGGGAACTTGAATTGCTATTTTTTCTTCCATGTTATCTTCTTTGTCCAACAACACGTGTAATTTTTTTTCAAGAGGTTTTTCATTTTTGAAGATCACATCACGACTGAGTACAACCTTGTTCTCAGGTTTGATCCACACTCTGTAGCCATCCTTTTCCCCGCAGTAACCTACAACAAAACCTGCAATACCTTTCTTGTCCCATTTCCGTCTCTTCTCCTTCGGCACATGTACGAAACATTCAGTGCCGAAAACACGGAAATGATCAAAAACGATTCCATTTTTCTTGAACCACAGCTCGGCTGGTGTTTTACCCTCAACTGATGTGGGGCCTGTTCGGTTTAATGTGTAGGCTGCAGTGTTTACAGCTTCAGCCCAAAGCTTGATAGGAAGTTCTTTCGTGTGAATCATAGACCGGGCACACTCTACCAAAGTCCTATTCTCATGTTCGGCAACACCATTTTGCTGTGGGGTATAGGGCATTACAACCCTAAAGTTGATCCCCTTCGAATTAAGGAGTTCTTTAACTTCGGCATTGTTGAACTCCTTACCACCATCTGTTAAGAGTTGTTTTATAGTATACCCTGCTGTACTGGTATTGTTTATAAAAGTTTTTAAACAGTTTACAACCTCAGCCTTCGACTTCATGACAAATACCTTTCGATACTTCGAAAAATCGTCTTTAGAACATACAAAGTATTTTGCACCACCTACAGACTCTTCCTGCATAGGACCGCAAACGTCAGCATGAATTTGTTCGCCTGGTACCATCGGTGGATTTGTTCGTGCACTGAAGCTTCGCCAGTGTTGCTTCCCGAGTACACACCCGTCACAAAATTCTTCGTCAACCTGTATGTCAACACCGCGATGTGCAAGCAGCTTTTTAACGTGTCTTTTGTTCTGGTGACATAACCGTTCATGCCACAATTGCAATGTGTTTTCCGAGAACGCAGTGAACACTCCAGCTGAAATTTTTGGTGGACACACTTGCATGTCCAGCACGTAAAGTCCTTTTACCGTTCTTTTACCAGTTAATCGCACAACATTGTCTTTTAAAAACACACACCCATCTCTATTTGCTTGGAATAGAAAACCTTTGTCCATGGTTTGTCCGATGGAAAATAAATTTCGACCGATTTCAGGCACATACCACACGTTTGTCAGATGATTTTCGTTCCACGCACTATTATTGTTCATTTTGACGTTTATTGTACCTTGCCCGTACGCGAGTATCACCTCGCAATTGCCAATTTGAACTTCCCGCGGAATTTCAAATCCTTCGTAGGCAATAAAATATTCTTTACAATGCGTCATGTGCGCAGACGCACCCGAATCAGCCAACCAACAATCAAGAGCAACCGAATCCCCACGGGTACAAACGAAAGCGTCACCGGTTGGTTTCGAATTTGAATTTCCCGCCGTTGCGTTCGAGTTGCTTTCGTTCAAGCTCGATCCATTTCCCGTCTTTCGCGGACAGTTTTTCACAGTGTGACCAACTTTACGGCATCTGAAACACACAAACTTCCGTTCTGGTTTTCCCTTCTCGCTCTTACTTACGATCGGTGTCTTCGGCTTCCCTTTTGCTAATAGGGCCGTTGATTCGCCATGCTTTTCGGGCAATCGCATTTCTATGAGGCGCAACCTCTCTGTCAATTTATCTATGGTTCTTTGCGCTAAAGGCACGGACTCCCACACGCTTTTAAATTCGAAATATTCATTTGGTAGCGTTGACATTATTCGACTCATTAGTAGTAGTTCCTGCAACTCTGCTTTGACAAGCTTCTTCAACTCGTCGTTCAATTCATGAAAATTTCGTTGAAGCCGAGCTACGTACGCTGCAATATCTTCGGAAGTGATCTTCTCACAGTTGAAGAAGCTCTGCATCAGTCGGTCAACCCATTGGCCCGAACTTTGCTCGTATACCGAGAGCAACTTGTCCCAAATAGCTTTGGCACTTTTGCATGCAGCTATTAAATCTATATTGGAATCATTCATACCACTTACAAGTATTAGCTGTGCAAGGGCGTCATTCTTGTTAAATGCCTTTTTGGTTGTTTCATAGGCTTGCTTTGTTTCTACAGACACTGCTTCTACTGGCAGTACCGGCAGCATCCTTTCACCTACGACAAGGTCCAAAACCTCATGATAGCTCAACAACAGTTCTATCTGTCTACGCCATCTCGTCCAGTTGGTACTGCTGACCAGCTTCTCAATTTGTGTTGTAAAGTCCATTGTAAGCTCACTTAACTTTAAATGCGACGACCCGATACGTAATTTACGTTCACACCGGAAGTCCCAACAACGCTAATCTAACCTCACACGCTTACACCACGTGCCACCTGTGTTCTAATGTTCTAATTCTAAAACTTTTGCCCAGTTACAAACGATCTGGGCCCATAACCTATTGAGGAGTAACGAAATAAAAACAAAGTTCAGAATTAACACAAAGTATTTAATAAAAATAGCGTTAAAGATTACATAACACAAAACTATATGCAATACACGTCGATCAACAACTGAACTTAGTAACCCTCCTTAAGCTAACAACCAGTACAAAAAAACAAGATGTTGCCAACCTTATGTATAAAAGTAACTAATACAGAAAATTAACTATTTCGGATATTTTGTATCCTCAATAGCTTCACATAATTGTTGTTGTGTCTTGTGTTTCATGTAAACTGGCATTATTCAGCTTGTTTTTCATTTCTCTCCTTTCATGTATTATCGCCCATGTTTCGTCTGATATCCACTCTTCTTTTGATCTTTTCCTATTCATAATAGTTCTTTGCCTACCTCATGTAATTTTCCTTTATAATTGTCCCAGTTTTGCGGGTTTGTTTCTTCATTCCTGGTGTTTATATATTTATTTTGCGTTGTCGTTGTTTACAGTTCCTGATTTTAGTTCTAAATTCGGGAAGTACGAAAGGGTTTTCCAGTTTCTCCAAGTTAAAATTAACTCCGGTTTGCTTACTATAGTTTGGTTTGAAGATTATTAATTTTAATTGAATTATGCCCATCAACAGATGATGATCACTTGTTACGTTGGCACCTCTTTTGTTACGCACGTCGAGAAGTGTCGACATTTTTTGTCTATAATTATTTGGTCTATCTGATTACTTGTTTTTTGATCTGACAAGACACAAGGTCCAGGTGATTTTATGTATTGTTTTGTGTGGGAATAGTAATAGTAATGTAAACATAAACATAAACTTTTCTAGTTTTATGCGGTTTATAATGTGTAGAAAATACAATGCCATGGCAATTAAACATAACGTTAAATCTAAACATGAGCTGACAATATCAACCACTAATTTTAATTTGCACTGATTATATTAATGGTATGAATAAATTTACACTTTAGTCACTACATACAGCCTAACCATAATCCAGCTTAATGCAATATTTTTTACAGTAGTAGCCTTATTATGGGACATTCAACATCGATGACATCAACTTTGTGGCATCACAGATTGTAATTCTGGAGGGTCTAATTACAAAATTGCTGATTTACCAATGCTAAACCGCTACTAGTATGTTGTTGTTGTGTAGTCATCAGCTCTTACAGCTGGTTGGTCGCAGTCTTAAACTGCTTTTACTAGGGAAATGTGTTCTCTGCAGTGGTTTCCTGTTGCCTTCTGCAGAGTTTGTGACCATGTATTAAGTGTATAGTGTATGTGTCTTGTTACTATCTGAAGTCGACCACACCACAGACAGAATCATTAATTAAACCAGATGATTAAATGGCTTCACTCGCTCAAGTACCGACTTCGAACAGTGGGGAATTCTTTGTAAAAATCCTTACCACCGCGGGAGATTCGAACTCAAGACTCCTAGCTAGGAGCCCAGCGCTCTTACCACTGCGCCAACGAGCTTTTTTTTTTGCTATAGTGCTACTAGTATGATAAAGTTAAAATTATAATTAAAATTTAGCAAGCAATATCTGACGAATAATAAAAGAAGAACGTTACATGACGATGAAAAAGAACAAGGTATTACAAGTTTTCCACGAATTTAATTTAAATGTTTTCTTAAATGAATACATAATAATGAAATGTTAATTAATATTAAAAATAAAAGTTCAGTAATAAAATACAGTCTATTCTGTTGTTATTCGGTTATGTATTATCTTAAGATGAATAAGTAAGAGCAACAAATACGTTATTAAGAAATGCTGTTTCGGTTGGCAATAAAGCTGTGGAATTTTTTCTTGTCTAATCAGTTAACGTAATTTGCTAACCAAACCTGTCAATGATCAAATTATAGATCGTTGTTTTATACAGGGCGTTTTAAAACAACGTTTAAAGATCTTGGGGGCATGTGGTACGGTCAAAAATAAGGCAAAAAGACCCAATACATATAGGTCCACAAATCAACCGTTTACGAGATAACAGCGATTGTTCCCAGTAGATACATTAAATACTCAATGATAACACATGCCAGTAAACATGTGCTTATCGGTTTTGTTTGCTGAGCAGAGTTGACTGTTGTGTCTGGGGTTATTTAAAAAGTTTAGTGTGTGCAACATCGGTGAATGGTCTTCCAGATTTGCGCCAGCGAATAGAACACTGTTGCCAGATAATTCGAGCAAAACCCGGGTTTTTTTAAAGAGTGCGGGCTTCCTTTGAACGAAGATGTAGATCCTGTGTCGATATGAAAGGACGGCATTTAGAACATCTTATTTAGTTGTAAACTTTTTTATTGTAAAATACAGTAACACATTCAAAATCACGAAAGCTAATTTATTCCGCTATTGCAATAAAATCGCTATTATCTCGTAAACGGTTGATTTGCGGACCTATGTGTATTGGGGCTTTTTGCCTTATTTTTGACCGTACTGCATGCCCTTGGGATCTTTAAACGTTGTTTTAAAACACCCTGTATATAAAAAATAAATTTAAATTTTCAGATAGCATTGTCAACAACAGAAAATAGAAGTTACATTGTTACCTACATCAAATATGTTTATTGCCAATTTAAGCAGTATTTCTTGACCGTATTGCAAAATTAGATATGGGCGATCCTACTTTATAGATAATGGTCGGTATTCTGATCTTATGTTTCAAGTTGTCTCAAACTAAAGTCATGTTTAGCGTAAACATAAAACTGTATAACAAAGATACGCGATATTGCCATGGTAATTAAATATGACGTTAAATTTAAATATGAGATCAGAATACCGACCACAGAGTTTGGTTATTTTGGAATAAAGGAAAGAAGGGAGATGGTAACAACAGGGAGAATTAAAGAGCAATATGCCTTTGAGAAATGGTTTTTAAGATATCCCTACACTAGAGTGATCGAACAGACACTTAGAAAGAAAACGGAATAAATATTAGGAGGGGAACAAGCAGCACGTAGAGGAGCAAGACAAGCTCAAGACAATATTAGTATAATAAGAAAAATAATAGAAAATGCTGAAAAAGAAGAGGTACTATTTTTAGCGTTTGTTGATCTAAAATCGACGTTTGATATAGTATGTTGAAGAAAAATGTAGGAAATATTACAAGATTGGAAAGTGGGTAGCGAATTAATAAAGGTTATAAAGAGTATATATGACGCAGTGATAGCCACAGTAAGAATTGAAGGAGAATTAGGAAAACCTTTTAGCTGACGGACCGAGGGGTGAAGCAGGGCGACTGTTTGAGTCCGGTGCTTTTCCTATTATACATAGAAAAAATGATACAGAATTGTAAAGAGAAAGGGCCGCCAATAACCATCGGATATAGGTCAAAATTCGGGCGCTAGCATATGCGGATGATTTGGTATTAATAACGAATACAAAAAGAAGATGCAAAAGATAGTAAACGTATGGAAGGAACTAGGAAGAAAGGTAGGATAATGAAAGATGTAGGTGAATATTAAGAAAACCAAAATAATGGTGGTAAATAGAAATAAAGAACAAGAAGCAGGAAGAGAAATAATAGAGGACAAAGTACTAGAAGACGTATCAGCAACAGAGAGAGTATTTAGGAACAACAATTACAAATGATGGGAAATAGGAAATCAATGCAAGAAAGCTATAAACGTTTACTATGCAATATTTGGGAGCAAAGAAGTAGGGATGGAGACTAAGAAGAGGGGTTTTAATACAGTAGTAGTACCAATACTTGTGTACGGGTGGAAACATGGAATATCCAAGAGAAACATGAAAGTAAAATAACGGCAACAGAAATGAAGTTTATAAGGAAGATGGCAGGGAAACCCAAATGGGATGGGTGTAGAAATGAGGATTTAAGAATGGTGGTGAAGCAAGAATCAATGGTAGAAAAACGTAGAACGGATACAACTGCAATGGCTTGGACATGTATATATTTAGAATGAAAGAAACAATATTAACCAAAGTAATTAGTGAAATAAAATCAAGGGGAAGAAGGAGAGCAAGAAGACCCAGGAAAACAATGAAGGGTAGGTTGGAAGCAATAGGAAATATGAGAAGAAAAGCTTAGGGAGATATAAAGCAACTGACAGCTGATAGAAGAAAATGGAGGAAATGGGTAGCTGAAGGATAACGCACATACATATCTCAAATTCGACACCGCAATGCACAAGGAAAAGATAAAGAAGAAGAAGGAATAAAGTCAAATATTCTCTGTATATTGTTTGCGGCCTTAGTGGCATTTTCAGTCATTTTTAAATTTTTTTATATTTTACCACCTGTGTTCGACGTTAAAAAGTGTCTACAAATATATGTCAATTTTTGTATTTCTTGTCTGAATTTTTCTTTATATTAGAATAGAGTTTCCTATATTTTAAGGGTAAGATTTAAATACATTAGGCATTAGGCATTAAGCATTCATGGCATTGATAGTAACAGCAAATATAACTAATAGTTTATGAGGGTTTATGACTACCTACATATTGGTATGGTATTTTGTTTTGTTAGTTAATTACTATCGTTTTCAGACAGGTACCAGGTCTTGTGGTCTACGTTTTAGTCTATCGTGAAAATTTCACCTACATATGTTTAGTGTACCGTGCCATTGCAGTCACGTATGTTTTTAAAGAATTTGTTAGCACTCGCACTGATATCTTGAACTGTTGGCAAGCCTAGTTCGTAGTGTTCGCATTGCAGATGTACGAGGAGGCATTTACTGCTAATATAAGTATTTTGTTTGGAGGCGTTGTAATTTTTACAAGTTGGATTTGGCTGTATTACTCCAGATGGGTGATGTATATAAGGCTAAAGGCCTTATTAATGATTTGTACATCAGAATAGCACACTTTAGGATTTAGTGGCAATTTCCTGTTTATGCGGGGATACAGTTGTGCTAGTCTCGCATAGCTTTGGTTTAATTTCAGGTTAACATGGAGTTTCCAGGTAAGTCGGGTGTCTACTAATACTCCTGGGTATTTTGCCGCAGTGTCAGCGGGATTCCAGTCGATGGAGTTATTATATATTACTATGTTTGATGGGTTGCGAATTCTCCTGAGAGAGAATATTTGAGCTTGACATTTCATGGGGTATAGTTGGATATTCCATCTGTTAAACCCATATATCTATTAACTACGTATATTGCTAGCAGCCTATCCTTCCCACAAACGGAAAACGTACCCCTACAAAAAGAGATAGGGCTATTGTGTCGTACTGATTTTAGTTGTAAGTGAGCATGCGATTTCCAACTCGACTAGACGTCCGCATGTAGCCGGCACAGCAGAAAGGTGCAGACATATATATGCCTGCACTCTAATGTGAGGGTACGCATTGCGAAGTTTTTCTAGCAATATAGTAGTTAATAGATATATGCTTAAACCATGAGCATATTAATTTGACGTACTGCTGCCTGTAGTTTCTTAATGGCTTGGGTAAGATCACGGTGTTGTACTAGGACTGCAGTGTCATCTCCTAAAGTCGCTAAGATTGCCTTTATGGTTGGTATGCCCGATGTAAATATGTTAAACAACAGCAACCCTAGCACGCTTCCCTGCTCTAATGGCTTCTGATACTGTAGAATTAATGCGTATGGCAAACGTTCTGTTGTCAAAAAAGGGAGAGATTATTGCCTTTAGGTGGTTAGATATGCTGAGTTTAATTAATTTGCTTTTTAAGCCCTCAAGCGAGACTTTATCAAAAAGATTACTAAATGCGCATAGCGAAAGTGACTGGAAGACGTTATTATTTACATTGCGCATGCATATAGCTAGCCTATTTAATAAAAATGCAAAAACGCCAAACCGTAGAAAAACATACTGTTTAACACGTTCGGAAACGCCTATTTAATGTAAGAAATTTACGCTTTTCTGCATTTGTTGCACAATAGTATATTACATTACAAGTCATGAAAGTGAAACTTTGCAGAAGAGGAGGCTTATTGAAGAGTACGAGGACGCGTAGCGTCCGAGTATCTCTTTAAAGCCTCCGAGTCAAGCAGAGACACTTTCATGACCAGTGATGTATTATATTTTTTCTGAAATCGTTTTTCTAAAAACTAAAAATAGATTTAAACTGAAAAAATATATCAACATCAGAGTCGTATGAGAAGTTGATATCCATGACAATGAATTGTCAACAAATTTTTTAAGCGTCACAATTTGTGTTGTAAACAGTTGTAAAGTGCTTTATAATATGGAAAACACTGTTCCCACTGGAATAATTGAAGAAGCTGCTGCTGCAGTGGAAGAATTGCTTCCGGATAAGTCCAAAGAAAGATATGAGAAACAATATGCAAAGTTCAAAAGCTGGTGTAATAACAAAAAAGTTAATCAAGTTACGGAAGAAGTGATGCTGGCTTTTTTTGCTGGAGAAAGTAAAATTTACAAGTCTTCAAGCCTCTGGAGTATTTATTCAATGCTTAGAGCCGTGCTGTTAATTAAAGAAAACATCAATATCGCAAATTATTTAAAGTTAAAATCATATCTGAAAAGAAAATCGGTAGGATATGAAGCAAAAAAGTCCCGAGTATTTTCAAGAAATGAGATAAACGAGTTTCTTCGAAAAGCTCCCGATCACGACTTCCTATTGTTAAAAGTAAGTAGTTTTAATAAATAAATTATAAAATAATCTAAATTGGCGGCTTATATTTTCAGGTTGTATTAATTTTTGGACTAGCCGGAGCATGCCGTTGCGATGAGTTGACGAAGATGACTCTAGATGACATTGAAGACAAGAATGATACTCTCATTGTGAACATTCCAGATTCGAAAACTCACAAACGAAGACGATTTTTAATTTTGGACGATGTTGGCGAACCCGGAAATATTGCCTTATATAGAAAATACCTAGCACTTCGCCCTGCTCATACACCACACCGGCGTTTATTTGTTTCATATAGACAAGGTAAATGCAGTATTCAGGCTGTAGGAATTCATACCTTCGGAAAGATACCTGCTAAAATAGCTGGTTTTCTTCATTTACAAAATGCAGCGGAATATACGGGCCATGCCTTGAGGAGAACATCAGCAACTTTGTTGATTGATGGTGGAAGTGGCATAGAAGACCTTAAAAGACACGGCGGATGGTCTTCTACAGGAGTAGCGGAGGGCTATGTAGCCGAATCATTAGAAAATAAAAGAAAAATTGCCAAAAAGATACAGCAAGGTCAAGGTGCATTCACGGAAAATAGCGCGAGTGAAATTCCTTCAACAAGTGCATTTGATCAGACTGCTGTAGCTGACAATGTTAATATTCCTAACATGGATGTCAACGAAAAAGTAGTGTTGTCAAACATAGCTAACGCAACAGAAAACAGAAATAATAATGCTTTGAATTATATACCTGGAATAAACTTTTCTAATGTGCATAATACTAGTGTCGGCAGCATTAACATTAATTTTCATTTTAATAGTTCTAATACCAATTAATAATTTGTTGTATTTCATTGTTAGTGTTTTTAATTATATTAAATAAACGTTTCATAAGATAAGTGACGATTTCTAATTCAATTGCAGTCTAAAAATGACAGATGAGTCTTGTAAAGTGACAGATGAGTCTTGTAAAAATCATGAAAGTGACTAGTCTTGTAAAGTGACACTTTCATGACCAACTTGAGTTCTGTCATGACAAGCTTTCTTGACGATTTCAGAAAAAATACTATTTTCTGATTCACATGGATGGCGGACGTTGTTTATGTAAACCAAGGCCAACTGTATCAATAGCGACTTCGTCCCTTATAAGGCCGTACCGTTCCGCGTTTTTTACACTTTATCAACTTTACAGTTTGCGCTCTATAGGACGACCTCTGAAGGCAGTATTTGCAACTATTTTGACATGTTGGAACTGGATTTTCTTTAGTAATAATCCATTTTTCATGTTGCAGATGCTTCGAAGATTGGAAAAATATGGTTTGGACGTTTTTGTGGTATTCCGTGTGTCAAAAGTTTAATGTAGTTTTATAACAAATCTACGTCGATTTAATTTTTAAATTCATATTCAACAAACAAGGCTAAAAACAATATTCTGTTGCCTGTTAAATCTATAAAAGCTGTAAATGAAATAAGTAACAGGACTTTTATTATAGTAGGTACCTACCTACTTAGAATATAGTTTCAAATTCTAGACATTACACTGAAGAAAACACAAACTCGAATAATTTTTAGACACTTTTAAGCATTCGGTGCTATGTAAGAAGCATATTTTGAGAATGAATGTTTCTTACCTTCAAATAAGAGAACAGATTCATACTATCGCAATGAACAATCCTATTTTTACCTGTTCTGAATGTAAGGACACGGTTTTTGCAGAAATTGCCATATATTTAGAGAGAACAAACCAAATTAAAAAGGTTACACCAAGTTAAAACAAACCTTAAACAGAGAAATGTTAAAATTAGAAACAATACTAATGCCATTATGACTGACAACTTTGACAGGATCGACAGCTGACAACTAACTGACAATACCGTAGTTAAAATTTCGCCTGGAGAGGTCGCCCTATAGAGCGCAAACTGTAAAGTTGATAAAGTGTAAAAAATGTGAAACGGTACGGCCTTATAAGGGACGAAGTCGCTATTGATACAGTAGGCCTTGATGTAAACGCAGTTACATACATGCAATAATCGACCATGGTCACGGTGTGAGTATAGTAGCCACTCCCAAAAAGTTAACCTAACCTATGTTTACGCGATATTTACTTCTTAATATATGTTTACATTTTATTTTTAAGTGTTATGTTGTAATTATAATGTGTGTTAAATTAATATAGAAACTCCAACAAATAAAATGTCCGAAGCAAATTTGGAGAATAATCCTGAATACAACCTTGATTTAGATTTCATCAAAGAAGAAATTAAACTTGAACCTTACTTGGATATTAAGACTGAATTAAGTAATATTGACAAAACTAGCACTGATCCTAATCTAACATGTGAACAAAATACAGAAGAAGAAACCACAGATAACATAAAAGATAGAACAACATCTGTAGATAGTCGCTTCGGTGATAATAAAGAAGAAGATATCACTAAGAACTCGTGTGAATTAGAAACCACTTTTAAATGTAATAGTAATAAACAGACATCAACAGAAAAAAAAATTGCTTGTGATTTATGCGACTTTAGAACACTTTATAAAAAATCCCTTAAATCGCACATGTTTGTTCATACAGGAGAGAAACCACTGGAATGTTATTTGTGTCAATTTAAAACTGCTCGAAAAAAAAGTCTTAGAGAACACATGATTGTCCATGAGAAAACAAAGCCACTTGTTTGTAATGTTTGTCAGTATAAAACTGCTCGAAAAGCAAGTTTAAAGATGCATATGGTTACTCATACAAATGAACGACCCTTTGCTTGTCATTTATGTGAATACAAAAGTGGCTATAAAAACAACCTCAAATTGCATATGAAAGTTCACGCAGAAAAAACATTTGTTTGTAATTTATGCCAATTCGAAACTATCTCTAAAGAAGATTTTAGATATCATATGAGCGTTCATAAAACTGAAAATTGGCTTCTTTGTAAGGTTTGTGATTTTAGAACACATTCGAAAGGTTTTCTTCAAAGGCATATAAAAATTCACACAGGAGAAAAACCATTTGCTTGTGATTTATGTCAGTTTAAAACTGCTCACAAGGTAAATTTTAAACATCATATGAGTGTTCATACAAACGAAAAACGGTTTGCTTGTAACTTATGCAAATATAAAACGTATTGGAAAAAAGTTCTCAAAACCCATATGACCACTCATACGGGAGAAAAACGATTTGCTTGTAAGGAATGTCAATTCAAAACTGCCTACAAATCACAACTTACACAGCATATTATAATTCATAAAGGTATAAAACCGTTCTCTTGTCATTTATGTGAGTTTCAAGCTGCGCAGAAAGTAAATCTAAGATCGCATATGAGTATTCATACAGGTGTAAAACCCTATGCATGCGATTTATGTAACTATAAGAGTACATATAAAAACAATCTCAAAAAGCATATGGTTGTTCATACAGGAGAAAAACCGTTTGCATGTACAATATGTGAATTTAAGAGTGCAGCTAAAGGGAGACTCCAAAACCACATAAAGAGACAACATACACAAGAAAATTTTGCTTGTAATAAGTGTGATTTTAAAACCATACGAAAAGAAATACTCGAAGAACATAAATGTTCAAATAGCAATACATAATACCTTTTCTTCATAAACGAATAAGGGTAAGACAACCTCTATTTTGATTTTAAAACAACTCACACGGGTGTTTTTTTATATTAATATATTTATACCGTAACGTAAGTTCAAATTCACATTAAAAAAGCCAAAAAACGTATTTGCTTAAACCTTTTGCTTTATGGTTTTACAAACAAACATTAGTTCTTGATAGATATGACATTCTGTCTTTGGTTTGTTGCTAATTTTGTTTTATTTAATGTCGCTATATTGCTTTCGTTTCTTTTCTTGTTCGATTGCATAAAAAAAAATCAATTGAAAAACATAGCATGAATTTTTTTATGCAATCTAATCCTAATAAACTAAACTAAAGAAGGAACAACACTCTGCAACATGTTTTAACAAAAAAGCGTTTCATTATTTTTTGTTTAATTGCTCCTCAGTAAAATGAAGGCACAATTTGACTACTTGTTTAATTTCTAATCGTTACATGTTTTTTAAATACTAAAGGCCCCTCTTTAAGTACTTAATGTCGTATACAAACTTTCAAAAAATATCATAACCAATATAAAAAATGCCTACATTTCAAAAATACAAACACAAGGAGAAGTGACATTTAAGAAACAAAAGCAATAGCCTGAAACAAGAGACAATCAGTCCTACTACGTATCCCGTACTTTATTTTTAACATATACCTGTTATGTTATAATAACATGCTTAAATAACATACATCTTAACATAGTGTTTGAAATACGCTACCGTGTATCCCTTAATAACATTCACTGTTAAAATGTATGTTAAATAATTTCAGTAACAGAAATCATTCGTGATATTTCGTATATCATGAAATAGCATTATACGCATAACAAATGCAAGACAAAGAGCGTTATATGAGTGGGCGTGTTTTATGAATAGATAGATAGGCGGCATTTGTTTAAAATAATTTTACTTGTTTGTTTGTTTATTTTATTTAATTTGATGTTTTGACATTTCGCGTAAAAGGTTTGGTTATTTATAACAGCATGTTAAAGTTGCCTTTTATATTTTGTATGTTATGTTACATATAAAAGCAACATCATAACATACTACGTTAGCTAGTAAACATAACATGGGATACATAGTAAGAAATCTGCTTCATAACATAACAGAGTTTGATAACATTTATGTTATCTTAACATTTGGGATACATAGTAGGACTGAATATCAGAACATGAACAACCTTCTGGAGCTATGTTAAGAGACCTGAGATGTTATTCGAACAACTTTTCGAGAGTAATTTAAGTGTCAACATAAAAATTATTGATCTTTTGATTTAGAATTATAGTCATTCTCACCTCATGCTTAAACTTATCTGGAAGTAAGCCATATTTAACATAAACATAAAACAATATAGCTATACTGTTTTTAATGTGTACAAGAGTACGCACAATATTACCATGATAATTAAACATGTTAAATTTTAAATTTAAACATGAGGTGAAATTACCACTGATTTTTGTCACTAGATACAACCTAACAGTAATCCAGTTTAACGCAATATTTTCTACAGTAACAGCCTTATTATGACACATTCAACATCAATGGAATCAACTCACAGCATGGAATTCTAGAGGAAGTAATTACTAAATTGCCGATTTAATCAATGCTAAACCATTACAAGCAGAAAGTACACTGGAGTCAAATTTAGCAAGCATAATAGTACAAAATAGGAACGATACATGCCGATGGGAAAAAACAAGATGTTACAAGTTTTCCACGAATTCATTTAAATGTTTTCTTAATTCGTAAATGAATAGATAATAATAAAATGTTAATCAATATTAAAAATTAAAATGCAGTATTAAAAATATTAGTCTGTTCTGTTGTCTAGTTATGTATTATTTTAAGATGAGTAAGTAAGAGCAGCCCATTTATATCTTTGAACACATGCGTGATCAAAAAAATACTGTTTCGGTTGGCACTAAAACTAGAATTTTTCTTGTCTACTCAGATTTGTTCATAAATGTTATCATAGAAAATATAAAAAAAAAGACCGAAATATTGTTCAAATTATAGATAATTTTTTATATACAAAATTAAAAGATTGAGATAACATCAACAATAAAAAATAGAAGTTACATTATTACCTACATCGAATATTTTTTATTAGGCACCAACTAAAGCAGCATTTCGTGACCACACTCTAAAATTAGGTATAGCAATCATAATTTATGGATAATATAAATAGGTATTATACAATTTGGTTATTTTAGAATAAAATAAAATATTCTCTGGATATTCTTGACATCTTATTTATTTTTAAATTTTCTTATTGGGTATTTTACCACCCGTGTTCGATTTTAAAAAGTGTGTAACAAATATGGTGTTAATGTCGGTTTCCAATCTTTGTTTTGGGTAGATTTCTACTGCATTCGGTCATCACCTCATTCATTACAATAAATTACAAATAGCAGCGGGCTTAATCAATTCCCCTATTTTACCCCTTTCTTCATTTTAAATATCTTGTCTGAATTTTTCTTTATATTGGAATAGGGTTTTGTGTATTTTATTGTTTAAGGGTAAAATTTAAATGCATTAGGCCGTATTCTCACCTCATTTTTAAGATTATCTACAGGCAGGGGTTCCCAAAGTTTTCCCTAGGTGGGCCAAATTGTAAATTCCAAAATATTTGGCGGGCCAAAAACAAAAAGTGTTATGGAAAAATACGTTTAAATCGATAAAAAGTTAGACACAAGGGAAAGATTTATACTAATTTTATAACATAATCGGTGTTTATTTACGACAATAATTACTTTTTATTACAACTGTTTATTAACACATTTCAAAAATAATTAAACAAAAATAACTAACTAATTTCAAATATAAAAAGGAAAAAACAATAAATTCATCAATCTGAAGTGTGTGACTACATGAAAAATAGTGAAGATTTTTCTAATAAACATTTTTCCTAATTTGACCAGTGACGTAGTTAAAAATGTCCTTAATTCCCTCTAACTACGCCACTGAACAAATTAAAGCTTTCTTATTACTATCAAATTATGACTTTGGTAGACTCTAATTTACCCTGCAAAAATTAATTAGTTTTCAAGTTATTAAAAAAAATCGATATTTTTAATTCAAATTTACAGGGCCGTACCTTTATAATTTGGCCGTTTAGGAAAACAATCTTCACTACTTTTCATGTAGTTAAGCAGTTAACGTACTTCCTAAACTTTCACGGCCACATTATAATATGATAACATTTATTTATTTTTTTGTAAAAATGTAAATTGCAAATTATCTCTATGAATTCAAGATTGCGGATGATATGACATCGCGGGCCGCATTTCTAGGGTTTGCGGGCCGCATTTGGCCCGCGGGCCGCACTTTGGGAACCCCTGATCTACAGCATGTTTAACGTAAACATAAAACGTTACAGTTTTATAAAGTATGTTCATTAAAAAAAAAAAACTCGCATGCATTTTTAAGAAAGTTTAATAATGGATATACGGAAAGCGAAATTACGGAATAAGCAGCTGTTTACAGTACGAAAGAAGGGATGTACTAGTTGAAATCGTACTAACTGGTAGTTTTACAAGAAATATTAATCCGTATATGCAATTTTGGGTAACATTCTGAGATATTCCCAATTCATCATTAAATTTCAATTGATAACCACATCTCGTTTCCGAAATGTCTCTTCCGAATAATCTTACCGCGTAATTTAATTCCTGCATATTGCTCTTCGGCTGTCATTCAAGTGTCACTTAACCTCAAATTTATGATTTTCATATGTAACATACAGCCTAAAACATACTTAAAACAAATTTTCAAAGCGCTCTAGAGTTTTTTTTTTAATGAACATACGTTATGATTTTATATGTGTATAATAGAGACACTCGATATTTCTATGGTAATTAATCATGTTGAAGCAAGGCCCGCTGAATTAATATTACCATAGTATAGAAAACTAAATTACCATAGTATAGAAAGTATTGGTAAAGTTTTGACATGTAAATATTTGGTTTCAATCGTTTTAGGAGCAGTTATTTAAGATTTAAAAGAACTGATCAATCTGAGCATGTTGTTTTCCAAAACCCCTGTATTTTCGTTTTTACAACTACTATAGAAAAAACCGCCTATTTTTTATAGATTACTAAATAGCATAGCGAAAGTGACTGAAAGACGTTATTGTTCACGTTGCCCATGCGTATTTAATAAAAATGCAAACGCCAAATCGTAGAAAAAATATACCGTTTAACATGTTCGAAAAAGCCTATTTAACGAAAGAAATTTATGCTTTTTTATGATTCACATGGATAACCGACGATGTTTATAAATGTAAACTCAGTTATATACATACATGCAATAATAATCGACCATGGTCACGGTGCGGGTATAGTAGCCACTTCTAAAAAGTTAACCTAACCTATGTTTACTGTGATATTTACTTCTTATTGTTTACATTTAATTTTTAGGTGTTATCGTGTTATGTTGTAATTTTAATTTGTGTTAAATTAATATAGAAGCTCAAACAAATAAAATGTCCGAGGTAGATAAGAATAATCCTGAATACAACTTTGATTTAGATTTCATCAAAGAAGAAATTAAACTTGAACCTTATTTGGATATTAAGACTGAATTAAGTAATAATGTCACTTATACCAAATCTGAGCAAACATGGTTTTCTGATAACACTAACACTGATCCTAATCTGACATGTCAACAAAATATAAAAGAAGAAATCACAGATAACGTAAAAGATGGAATATCTGCCGATAGTCTCTTCGGTGATCATAAAGAGGAAGATAAAACTAAGGACCTGTGTGAATTAGAAACCACTGTTAAATCTAGTAGTAAAAATCATACATCAACAGAAAAACAATTTGCTTGTGATTTGTGCGACTTTAAAACACTTTATAAAGCATCCCTTAAATCGCACACGTTTGTTCATACAGGAGAAAAACCATTGGAATGTAGTTTGTGTCAGTTTAAAACCGCTAGAAAAAAATCTCTTAAAAAGCACATGATCGTCCATGAGAAAACAAAGCCATTTGCTTGTAATGTTTGTCAGTATAAAACTGCACGGAAAGATAGTCTTAAGATGCATATGATTCTTCATACAGATGAACAACCCTTTGCTTGTCATTTATGTGAATACAAAAGTGCCTATAAAAACAACCTCAAATTGCATATGAAAGTTCACGCAGAAAAAAAACCGTGTGTTTGTAATTTATGCCAATTTGAAACTATCTGCATAGAAGATTTTAGATATCATATGAGCGTTCATAAAAATGAAAATTGGCTTCTTTGTAAGGTGTGTGATTTTAGAACACATTCAAAAAGTCTTCTTCAAAGGCATATAAAAATTCACACAGGAGAAAAACCATTTGCTTGTGATTTATGCCCGTTTAAAACTGCTCGCAAGGAAAATTTTAAAGATCATACAATTGTTCATTCAAACGAAAAACGGTTTGCTTGTAATTTATGCAAATATAAAACGTATTGGAAAAAGGATCTCAAAAAGCATATGATTAGCCACTCGGGAGAAAAACCATTTGCTTGTAATGAATGCCAATTTAAAACTGCATACAAATCGAAACTTAAACAGCACATTAAAATTCATGGTATAAAACCATTTGTTTGTCATTTATGTCAGTTTCAAACTATGCACAAAAAAAATCTTAGGTCGCATATGAGTACTCATACATGTGAAAAATCATTTGCCTGTGATTTATGTAATTATAAGAGCGTATACAAAAACAATCTCAAAAAGCATATGGTTGTTCATACAAAAGAAAAACCGTTTGCATGTGCGTCTTGTGAATTTAAGACTGCCGACAAGGCGAGACTAACAAGACACACAAAAAGACATACACGAGAGAATTTTGTTTGTAATAAATGTGAATTTAAAACAATACAAAAAGAAATGCTCGAAAAACATATATGTTCAAATAGCAGTACATAATATCTTTTGTTCATAAAGCTGCCATTGGATAACTGAAAAGTATTTGAAAACAGAGAAGGGTAAGAAAACCTTTATTTTGATTTTAAAACGACTCGTTTGTGTTTTTTAATATAAATACATTTATACCGCAAGTTCAAATTCACATTAAAAGCCAAATAAGATACTTCCCCTTGATCTAGATTTTACAAACAAAAAATGCTTCTTGACAGATAAGACATTTAGTCTTTGATTTGTTGCTATGGTAACCAATTTTGTTTTATTTAATGTCGCTACATCGGTATCGTTTCTATTCTTGAAGAGCGCTTTATTCATTATACTGGTGAATTCATTTTGTTAGATTGTATAAGAAAAATTCAATTGAAAAATAGAATGAATTTTTTATGCAACCTAATAAAAAAGATCACAGATCACAGTCCTAATAAAACAAAGAAGGAAGGACACTCTGCAAAGGTTTTGCAAGATACAGTTTGAAATCTAGGGGCATATTCAGAGCCGGATCTAGGCACAGGCAAACCTAGGCAATTGCCTAGGGGCGTCAATCAAAATGGGGCGTTTCATAAATCAAACTTTTTTAAACCAAATTCCTAAAATAGATACAAACCTTACTGAAATGACAGACGTGTAGAAAACATTAGTCAAAATTTTGCGGGAGTTTCATTACTGCCGTACAGATGAAGAAGGCGGCGCACGGGCGCACCCGTGCACTATACGCATGACCGAGCACTGGACAGAATGACAGGTGAGCTGGTTTGGTGTGATTCACACCGTGTGAGGATTGCGCTTTTCTTTAATAATATAATCATATACCATGTGATTTTTTAAAAACTCAATTGCAGCAGGCCGTATTCTGACTTAATACAGACAGTTCTAAGGTTATTAAGACAGAATACGACTTGCTGCAATTGAGTTTTAAAAAAATCACATTGTATCATATTTACTGACTTACTGAAATTTTACGAATCACTGTGTTTATAGTTTTAATAGATTAGCAACACTATCGATTGAAACTAATTTGACATCAGATATTAACTATAGCGCTGTCATAAAAATGATTTTACTGAAAAAAAATCTAGGTGCAAACTATAAATATACAGGGTGAAATTGAAAAAAACTACAATGCATAGTACCACGCGATAGAGGACCATAAAATAATATAAAAAGTTCTTATACGCTAATGTCCGATCGCCTTTTGTTTTCAAGATACAGGATGTTAAAGGTTTGTTAGAAAATTCAAATTTTTTTAAATTTCGTCAGATTGTGAAGACATAATTGAACCAAAATTAGTGCATCTTATATGCCCTTGCAGGTGGCTATTTTGTGTAGGTATTTTAGTTTCGAGCATTATTAGAATATTATCATATCATAACCTAACCTAACAAACTTTTAACATCCAATCTTGAAAAAAAAGGAGATCGGACATTAGCGTATAAGAACTTTTTTTATTATTTTATGGTCCTCTAGCGCGTGGTACTATGCATTGTAGTTTTTTCAATGTCACCCTGTATATATGTGTACTAATATAGATGTAGGTACCTAAGTTTTTGTTTGTAATTTTTTTTGTAATAATATAAATATATTTTTTTCTAGCGCTTGGGGGGGGGGGGGGGGGCGTATTTATATTTTCTGCCTAGGGGCAAAATTAAGCCAAATCCGGGACTGGGCATATTAGTTCATATTTTAATAACAGAAAAGTGTTTTATTATTATTTGTTTAATGTAATTATTAATTATTACTAAATTTAATTTAGTTATTTCATTTTGTACACTTTTCAAACAATTTTCTGAGAAAATCTTATACAAATTTAGAAACAAAAATCACAACCAGTATGAAAAAATGTGTTCTTTTCAAAAATAGAAGCAAAAGTGGGAAGTGACATTTAAACAACAAAAGTAGGTAGTTGCCATAGCAATGAAACAAGAGAAGATAGAAAAAAAGATACAAATATCAGAATCTGAGCTGAGACGTTATTGGATCAACTTTTCGAGAAATATGTAAATGTCAACATAAAAATTAATGATTTTGTTTCGATTTAGAATTATAGGTATATTATACAGGATGGTCGTGAAAGTTACGGACATACTTTACCAGCATTACATGAAAAATAGTCAAGATTTTTCAAATAAATTTTTTTCCTACTTTGGTCAGTGACGTAGTTAGGGCGGATTCTGGACATTTTTGGTTAAGAAAAAATATGAAAACCACGTTTTTAAACACCCTGTGTTGTATTATGAAGGAAAAATTAATTTTGGGTAAAAAGGTTCTCTTGACAGTTTTAACTCGACAAAGTCGTTTTATAATTTGTTTTTCAAAGCAACTGAGATGTCGACAGTTTATGGACACATGTTATGTTACGAAGAATTAAAAACTGCAGATGGAACTATTTATAAAAATTTTGATTTTGATACCTGTCAACATGACAGCATAGGCCAACATTTCAGGGAACTAAATATCTCACTAAATTTTAAAAACATGTAGTGCTGTCAATTCAATAACAAAAAAACGCACCAGATATTTCAATTTAGTGATTTTCCTAGTTGTGAATAGATAGTATGCATCTGTCATTTTATTTTTTATTGATGTAAAAATGATTAATTAAGAGGAATAAAGGTGCTAGTAGTGAAAAAAATAGTATATAAACCACGGTAGAGCGACTTTTCTCAGCCTCACAACTTATTTTCCTCGGCTGAGAAAAATCTTCTCTACCTTGGTATATAATATACTATTAATTTATTCTGATTATATTAACGGTATGAATAAACTTGCATTTTTGTCACTACATATGTACAACCTAACCGTAATCCACTTTAATGCAATATTGTTTTACAGTAATGGCCTTATTATGACACATTCAACATCTATGGCATCAACGTTGGAGCATCACAGCATGGAATTCTGAAGGGTCTAAATACAAAACTGCCAATTTACCAGTGTTAGACCATTACAAACGAAAAGTTAAAATTATAATTCAAATTTAGCAAACAAAATAATAAAAGACAAGAACAATACATGACGATGGGAAAGAACAAGGTGTTACAAGTTTTCCACGAATTTGATTTAAATGTTTTCTAAAATAATTGTTAAATTAATATATAATAATGAAATGTTATAGTAGTTAAGTTTATTTAAAATGAGTTATAAGTAAGAGCAGCCCATTTATATCTACAAATACGTAATCAAAAAACTGTTTCGGCTGGCAATAAAATTGTGGGATTTTTTATTGTCTAATCAGTTGGAGTAACTTATTAACCAGATTTGTTAATGAATTTTATCACGGAAAATATAGAAAAAGACCGAAATATTGCTCAAATTATATATCGTTATTTTTTATACACAAAATTTAAAATTTCAGATATTATTGTGAACAACACAAAATACAAGTTACATTGTTACCTACATCAAATTATCAAATAATATTTTTTATTGCCAACTGAAGCAGCATTTCGTGACCACATCGTAGAATTAGGTATGAGCGATCTGACTTTATGGATAATGTTTTTATCTAGAGTTTTGGAATAAACTAAAATATTCTCTGTATATTCTTTGTGGCGTTAGTGATATTTTTATTTATTTTAAAATTTTTTATTCAATTTTGACGTTTTAAACTGACGTTTATTTGTTTCTGGCCTGCCCACAAAAGTTGATGTTTTATAAACAATCGTTTAAAATATTTATTCCGCTAGCGCTTTAAAATGTCAAATCGCTTTAAAAATGTCAAATAAATGTCAAAATTGAATAAACAATTGTATTACACTTGCGGATTAATAGTTATTTATTATACATGCGGATTAAATTAATGTTTAATGAGCAGTACGCTTAACCGCGCGAGCGGCGGTAGCCGCAAGTGCGTTGATACCGCGAGTTAATAAATTAATTTATTCAATTTTGCCGTATAAACTGACATTTATTTGTTTCTGACGTGCCCATAAAAGTTGATGTTTTATAGTTTTATAAACAATCGTTTAAAATTTTTATTCCGCTAGCGGTTTAAAAGTAAAAAAAACACAACTGCTTTTTGTTTCGATAATTCCAAGGCATCACTGTTTTTTGTCAAAACGTAGGAATTAATTTCCATAGTAAAACTGCAAAAAAAATTTAATCTGTGGTTTGCAATGTAGTTTGGTCCTCAAATCTTTTTCCTAATAAAAACTGCTTGTATGGCCCAAAGAGACAGAAATCGGATATGCCTTAATTCAAATTGTGTAACGGCTAGGCTGAAGTCTACTGTCTTGTTCAATCCTTCAGACCCCTCCCTCCAACAAATCTAGTCCCATCAGATTTCTTAGGGCCATTCTTATCAGAGAAAAGATTTGAGAACCAAAATGAATTGCAAACCGCAGTTGTGCAGTACTAATATTTACCATAAAGGAACATTTAGGTTTACAAAACGATGGTATAAATTTCTAAATGCTAACCAACAATGGCTACCTACTTAAAAAAATAAACATTAGTAGGTATGTGGTGTTTCTTGAATTTGTTAAAGATTTTTTTGTAATAAATATGTTCATATAATTCGACCAGTTTCTTTAATATCAAGTATTGGAAAAAATATTATGAACTTATGTATTACTCACAATTACAATACGGAAGCCATTACAACTAGTACCTAAATACTACTGATATCCACAATGCATCAGTAAACTTGAAGTAGGTTTGAAGATAGGGAAATGGTTTGATTACATGGTATAAGTACTAGTTTTTTACCTTGCTAAAATTATTTTTTTCCAAATTTCAAATTCCTGCTCATTTTCACCATTTAACATTAAATAGCTTGTTTTTTATCAATTGCACTTTGGTATTTTTATGATTCTCAATTTAAATACACCTGTGGTAGATACCCCATTAACTAACAGCTACCCTCCTGTAACTAATCATAAACTTGATCGAAAAACAATCACTTGTTGTTAAAACGCCTTTTTAAAAATTGGAGAAATTCAGTTTTTTTTTACAGATAGTTAGTAGGCCATGAACTTTATGCAAAACAAAAGCAGTTGTAACCTTTTAACCATACTGATATTTAATTTATTGTACAATTATGGTTAATAAAGGAATTTATTATTGTTACTAAATTCGGCTCATAAACTGCTTATCTTTCCCCAATCACTTATGATGTAACCAGTAAGTATTTAATAAAAAAATGCTTACCTTGCATGTTATTGTCGCAGGAGCACATATTGAGGTTGTTGTTTGTACTGCATCAAACTCTTAAGATAGTAAGGACAAGGTTAACATTTTGTGGATTTTTCCTGTGTCAAGTTAAATCACTAAAATGAAATAAAAATCAAATTGTTACCTATTAGTTTATCATCTTATTTTAAAGATACATAGTAATTACTAAAAATAATATAGGTACAGTCATTGCTAAAAAAATGGTTATGGTTTACCTCCAAAGATTCAGGAGACTTTAATTTGAATTTGAACTTTATTACTTGCAGGTAATAGAATGTAAATTAAGCCTTACTAAAACTGACTGATTCTAATGGTTCTATATGGCTGGTTTGTTCAGCTAAGATTATTTCATACTGTTTTCGATAGGTCAAAAATCTTCAAGGTTAATTCACACGGTATACTGCTGCCCTGTAATGTTAATGTAATAAATTGTAAAATTTAAAAATGTTGCACAGTTTACCGCATCAAATGAACTACCATCTCTAACAGCCAATTCTGTTAATTTTAAAGAATTTATTTTATCAAAAAAGTAACTATGATGTAGTAGTAAATGAAACGGTTTCAGATGATCTTGTATTTATACATAAATTTATGAAAATACTGAGTTCTCATTAATTCATTTTGTAGATAACAATAGTAATTCACTTACAGATCAGTTTAAAACTAGGCAAAAACAAATTAAGTATCGGTGTAATTTATACAAGGCGGTGAATTACTACATGCAGCAAGTGGAATGCCAATGGTAAATTTTTAACATGTAAATATTTGCTTCCCTAATTATGGTAGATCAAAAGTGCAACTAAGTTTTTGTAGAGAAAAAATATTGCATCCATTGATGCTATTTTGCAGTATTTTTAATGTTCCCGCAACGGAAAAACCGTGGAAATTAAATCTTACACTTAACAAAAATCACTGATGCCATGGAATTTGTAAAACAAAAAGAAGGTAGCTATGACTGGTTGAAATTATTTTTAATTGAACATTTAACATTATTTGCCTATTATACCTAGTTTTTTTTATGAAAATCCCTATTAGGCTATTAACAATTTTTAGATTTGAGATTGGCGCACCTTTAAATTTAAATTTAATGCTTTTGTTTTTTTGTTTTCACTTTGACATTTAAATTGTTTATTATTAAAGTTACGTTTTATAATTCATAATCTTTAGAGAAATAGATGAACAGATGCACCAACGAAGTTTATTATCAAAGAGAGAGAAAGAAGCTGTATGCAAATACTGCTTAGAAAGGCAAGAAATCAGCCCTCACTTAAATAAATATACAATTTTTGAAAAGGCTACATATACAGTATGTCCCCGGATTGAGTTTACAATAGGTATGATTGACCAAAAATTTTCGAATTGGAATTTCATATTTTGGGATTCCGGCCTGCTTGTTCTGAAACTTATTTTTAGTTTACTTTCGATTTTTTAAAATCAAGTAGGCCTTTACAGTTGAGCAATAACTCTTTTCGTTTCAGGTAATAGTATATTACATTACAAGTCATGAAAGTGAAACTTTGCAGAAGAGGAGGCTTATTGAAGAGTACGAGGACGCGTAGCGTCCGAGTATCTCTTTAAAGCCTCCGAGTCAAGCAGAGACACTTTCATGACCAGTGATGTATTATATTTTTTCTGAAATCGTTTTTCTAAAAACTAAAAATAGATTTAAACTGAAAAAATATATCAACATCAGAGTCGTATGAGAAGTTGATATCCATGACAATGAATTGTCAACAAATTTTTTAAGCGTCACAATTTGTGTTGTAAACAGTTGTAAAGTGCTTTATAATATGGAAAACACTCTTCCCACTGGAATAATTGAAGAAGCTGCTGCTGCAGTGGAAGAATTGCTTCCGGATAAGTCCAAAGAAAGATATGAGAAACAATATGCAAAGTTCAAAAGCTGGTGTAATAACAAAAAAGTTAATCAAGTTACGGAAGAAGTGATGCTGGCTTTTTTTGCTGGAGAAAGTAAAATTTACAAGTCTTCAAGCCTCTGGAGTATTTATTCAATGCTTAGAGCCGTGCTGTTAATTAAAGAAAACATCAATATCGCAAATTATTTAAAGTTAAAATCATATCTGAAAAGAAAATCGGTAGGATATGAAGCAAAAAAGTCCCGAGTATTTTCAAGAAATGAGATAAACGAGTTTCTTCGAAAAGCTCCCGATCACGACTTCCTATTGTTAAAAGTAAGTAGTTTTAATAAATAAATTATAAAATAATCTAAATTGGCGGCTTATATTTTCAGGTTGTATTAATTTTTGGACTAGCCGGAGCATGCCGTTGCGATGAGTTGACGAAGATGACTCTAGATGACATTGAAGACAAGAATGATACTCTCATTGTGAACATTCCAGATTCGAAAACTCACAAACGAAGACGATTTTTAATTTTGGACGATGTTGGCGAACCCGGAAATATTGCCTTATATAGAAAATACCTAGCACTTCGCCCTGCTCATACACCACACCGGCGTTTATTTGTTTCATATAGACAAGGTAAATGCAGTATTCAGGCTGTAGGAATTCATACCTTCGGAAAGATACCTGCTAAAATAGCTGGTTTTCTTCATTTACAAAATGCAGCGGAATATACGGGCCATGCCTTGAGGAGAACATCAGCAACTTTGTTGATTGATGGTGGAAGTGGCATAGAAGACCTTAAAAGACACGGCGGATGGTCTTCTACAGGAGTAGCGGAGGGCTATGTAGCCGAATCATTAGAAAATAAAAGAAAAATTGCCAAAAAGATACAGCAAGGTCAAGGTGCATTCACGGAAAATAGCGCGAGTGAAATTCCTTCAACAAGTGCATTTGATCAGACTGCTGTAGCTGACAATGTTAATATTCCTAACATGGATGTCAACGAAAAAGTAGTGTTGTCAAACATAGCTAACGCAACAGAAAACAGAAATAATAATGCTTTGAATTATATACCTGGAATAAACTTTTCTAATGTGCATAATACTAGTGTCGGCAGCATTAACATTAATTTTCATTTTAATAGTTCTAATACCAATTAATAATTTGTTGTATTTCATTGTTAGTGTTTTTAATTATATTAAATAAACGTTTCATAAGATAAGTGACGATTTCTAATTCAATTGCAGTCTAAAAATGACAGATGAGTCTTGTAAAGTGACAGATGAGTCTTGTAAAAATCATGAAAGTGACTAGTCTTGTAAAGTGACACTTTCATGACCAACTTGAGTTCTGTCATGACAAGCTTTCTTGACGATTTCAGAAAAAGTACCTTTTCCGTTCACAGTACGCCAAAGTGTTACTAAGAAAAGTTGTTCAGAATGAAAAGTTATGGCGGTGTACAAATTTTCAGAACGATCGGCCTTCTTTGATAAAATTCATTATTTGTCAATTTCGTTTCAGGTAAAGTACTGTTTCCATTCACAGTACGCCAATATTTTACTAAGAAAAGTTGTTCAGAATAAAAAGTTATGGAGTTATGCAAAATTTGATAAAATCCAGTATTGGTCAGTTTTATCAAAGTAGGCCGATCATTCTGAAAATTTGCACAACTCCATAACTTTTTATTCTGAACAACTTTTCTTAGTAAAATATTGGCGTACTGTGAATGGAAACAGTACTTTACCTGAAACGAAATTGACAAATAATGAATTTTATCAAAGTAGGCCGATCATTCTGAAAATTTGTACACCGCCATAACTTTTCATTCTGAACAACTTTTCTCAGTAATACTTTGGCGTACTGTGAACGGAAAAGGTACTTTACCTGAAACGAAAAGAGTTATTGCTCAACTGTAAAGGCCTACTTGATTTTAAAAAATCGAAAGTAAACTAAAAATAAGTTTCAGACCAAGCAGGGCGGAATCCCAAAATATGAAATTCCAATTCGAAAATTTTTGGTCAATCATACCTATTGTAAACTCAATCCGGGGACATACTGTATATTTTCAGTAAGATTTCCTACATTTTATCCTTTATAACAACTTTTCTAATCCTACATCTCCTAATAAACCCATTTTTACCTTGTTCTACTTAATTTTACGAAAATGACAAATGATTTATCATAACCTTACTTTCAGTTTGACGTTAAGTACATTCACTAAAAAAGTTGATAGGTTCTGTACATAAAGTACACTCCAAAATTTTCATTTGACAGCGTAAACGTCATGGGAGTTAACTGAATGGATTATAATTATGTTTTTCGCCCTCCGGCTAGAAACACTCAATTTTCATGCGTATAAATCGTCTGGAAAATGCTATTTTCAAGCCTAGGCCTGAAAGTAAAATTAGGATTTTTGATTGGTGGCGCTGAACCGAACTGACTCCGCCCTCTCATTGCCACGCCCATTGTCACGCCCAGAAAAATAAATTCTCTAACGTCAAATATTTGAATAAAAAATGATTTTTTATAATTAACGTATTTTTATCGGCCGAAAAAATATTGTGTATCACACGCCTAGAAACTGCTTTGCAAGTACTCGTACTTGTAGGGCCTCGGTTGCACCTCGGCCTACAAACTTACTCGCACTTGCAAAGTGACATTTTCTAGCCTTGTTATACAAATACCTATTGTCCACCACTACTCAATAATCTGTCAATTATTCATGTGTTTCGTTAAGTATAATGCTATCCATTATACACTGCCAGCAGTGAATAATCATTATTCATGGTGTCATGGTAACCATCATTGTGTCATGGTAACCATAATTGTTTATGGTGTATAATGAAGTTTATAATCCTACCACTTCGTTTAAATATAGTCCTACCACATGGTTTTAGTAGCGTTGTTGTTTAAATTTTAATTAAAAATCCTTAGCATTTTGTAGTCGAGGACAAAGTATAGTATACGACTCACTATAATGGCTACTATTACCTCGGATAATTGCAAAACTCAATCGCCCGCTCGCTCATATTGCAAACATTATCCTCGGTAATAGCATTCATTATAGCCTCGTGTATAATATACTATTAAATATTTTTTCTTAATAAGTTATCAATTGATCTGTTCCTAGATGGCACTACCTAACTAGAAAATTATTAGTTCACTAAAATAGTAATGAGACAGCCACACAAAACCATTAGAATTTGCCAATTTTAGTAAGCCATAAAAAAGTAACCTGGCATTACTAAACTGCAACTTGTCATTAACAATACTGCTGTACTAAGCCCAAAAGCGGTAACTGACATAGTTCGATAGTGGAATAATAAACAATTTTCTCATATTTTCCTAATAACTTTTTACTTGTTACTGTATATATCGATCCATATTTATAGTGATAGCTAAGAATATTTTGGTCAAAGACCGCCATAAAATTCTAGTAATATGATGCATTTTATGTTGCATCTCAATTTTCTCAAAAATATAGTTACCGCTTTTGGCCTTAGTAAGACAGAATATGTACCATCTACACATGTACCTCAGTATACTAACAAACAAGTTTTTCACATCAATCAATTTTGTGATATATTGGAAATGTTAAACCAAACTATTCAGCCTGGCCAGGCCAGGCATGCGAAACCAGGCTAAAATGTTTTTTTTGCAGTGACTGTACATGCATTTAATATCAAATACATCAGTAAATCCTAACACTTCCAATAAACACTATAAAATGTTACATTTTTTTAGCACCCTTAGTCAGGTAATAATGCAGTAACAAATACCTACTATACAAATATTTTAAATTGATACCCCTAACAACATAATTTATTAATTTTATTTTTGTTTCAGCAGTATGTTAAAATTAATAAATTATATTGTTTTGCCTTACGAATGAAGGCAACGGAAGCGGTGTTTCCATCGCTTCCATGGACCGCACGCCAGTGGCAATAGTACATATTTTACAATTTATTGAAGCATCAAAAAATGGCTAGTTTACAGCACTAAGATCTAACAAACCATAAAACTTTAGTTTTTTTTTTAATTATATTATATGTAGAACACACAATAAGTTAAAAAATCACATACATTATTTAAATCAAATTTCACAATGTTGTTTTAAAATGTGGCAGCCTGGGTAGCTCAGTCAAGTAAGTGCCTGCTAGCTAGCCGGGTGACACAGGTTTGATTCCAGCGGTGGCCATAGTATTATGGAGCCGATTTACTCCGAATTCGTTAGTTAAGGCTTAAGTTTAAGGTGTGTTGTGGATGAAAGCTGGTTGGAGCGAGATGCACACCAGTGAATGTGAATGAGCCTAGACACTGCATTGCGGTAAAAATAAAAATGTTATAAAATATATTAACTTATTTTTACAAATATTGAACGAGCATTCAAAACAATATACTACAAAATTATCTTAAATCAAATCATGGGATCTGAATTTTCATAGTTACAATATGATAGCAACATAGTATTAGAACATGTATTTGAAATGAAGCATCACAAATCGTAGACTTTAATCTAAGACAGGTCTAAGACAGGTAATGAACTTACATGCTTCGAACATTGTTTCATTCTTTGAATATAAAACTACAGGAATGCGTGTATCACTCTAGTAGCTATATAAAAAGTGCGACGGAAGACGCCATTTTGAGAATCTATGTATGACTCATTTGTAGTCATAGTTTTGAAGCTGACAGCTGACAAATAATATGGTTAGTTGTGCTGTTTGTGGTTTATCTCAAACAAAGGCAAATACAAATTTATTTCCATAGGTAAGTATTTAAGTACCTTCATTTAATGCAACTACGTTTATTACGAATAATATTTAAGAACAATTCGATGTTATAATTTCAATGTCAAAGAAAGGTCACGCGTGAATATCATAGGCGTCACATACATATTTTATATAGATAAGAAATTTGCAAAATATATATTTAAAAAACATTCATACTTTTACTACATTTTTTGTTAGTTTACGTCTTTGAATATTTTATATTCAAATGTTTACGTATCCCGTATCCATTCTAAAAGATACGCCACTGACATACCGGAAACATTCAGCCGCCATATGCATCATCTATCTTGGTCTCACGTAGGTTTTGTGTAGCCTCATTCCTGTGGTTTTATATTCTAAGGTTTCATTGCTATGTTCCATTTTAAAATAAACAGTTTAATATACTGTAATTTTGTAAGCATGGAAATTGCAAATCTCATGTTAAAATAAGTACCTACATTCATGGTATTTGGTTTAATCACCGTCTCCTATATTAATAAGAACAATACATCTTATTGCGCCGATTGTATTTGCCTAAAGGTTCATTTTAAAAAATTCAGTACTGCAGCATCTCGTGTTCGTTTCTCGTATACAATATGCAGCTTATGGGGAGTTCCAAAACAAAACTACGCTACTGTACACTTTTGCACCCCATTTAAACATACAAAAATGGTAATCAGTGAATAGACAAAAATAGTGCCCATAAGAGGCAGCTAAAATTAACTTAATATTGATGGTATCGATTTATTTTCAAATTTAACAGAAAATAAATCCAGCACTTCACGCAAACCACCACCACTGTAAAAGGTTTTAATTATAAAAACTCTTTCGTCAATCGATTAAGTAGACACTATTGCTACTTTGTAATTGACATTATATAAGAATTATTTGAAACAATCAGCAACCAACAAATCTGAGAAGCCACGGCTATACCTATTTTTCTAAATTGTAATTTTTGTAATAATTTATTTTATGTATCAAAGGCGTAAAGAAAGCGATTTCGGGCCGCGGCGTGAATATTATAACCCGAGGCTTTAGACGAGGGTTATAACACGCTGAGGGTTAAAGTCGCTTATTACGCCTGTGGTACATACAAATTTTTTTGCATGGATGGAGATTTTAATTAAATTTTGTGATTTATTTTAAAAATTTTTTAATCGCATTGTTCAAAATGTTAAATCAACACATTAACGGCAAGAGTGGTTTTACAAGTTATACAGGGTGTCTCTGAAAGGTCTGTACAAAACGCTAGCACAAATTCCCGAGGCTAAAATATGAGGATCTAGCCCAATTTACCTTCGTCCAAAAGTTGATAGTTTCCGAAATACGGGGTGTCAAAGTTATTATTTTTTTAAACTTTTTTGTAAATATTTATCTTAATAATAGCATGATTTGCGCGAAATTTGGTACTTAGGGTTTTTTTTAGGATGAGAAATCGAGATCTGATCACAGTTTCAATGTACATTGCAGAGGGCGCCACCAGCAGCACTTCGCCTACATCTAAAGCTTCATGACTTTTTTGTGCCTCGGTACATTAAATTTCTGGTTAAAAATTCTTATTCCTTGGCATCTTTTGTCCAAAAAAGGTATACCTATCAGGTGTCGCTTCGAGCAGTCATTTCTGAGATAATCGAATTTAAATGTTTTATTGCGTACTGAAACTCGTCGTAGCCCCCCTGGTTTTTAGTTCGAACAATTAACTTAACTTTGTTCCAACATTCACGGAGTATTGCGATGTAACAGACATCCTTAGTTACAGTGCTATAACAAAACACTTGTGGTGTGTGGATCCAATGTTGTCAAATGTACGTTCCTTTGAAATGGTTCCTGAGGACCGAAGAAGCATTGTCCAACATTTTGGTATTAAGATTTTCGACTCAGAATTTTATGACCAACCTCGTCACTTGTAGTTCTTTCGCCAATTTATACACAACCTGTATATTTAAGCACGAGCGAATGTCCAACTTCGGAATTAATGGTAGCATATGTTATGAGTTGAAGAAAATGTCAACTAGGAAGAAAAAATTAATGTTTGATAAACTAGAGAAGCTATATAAAAACACACCAAAACACATATGCTTATACTTTCAAGCAAGCTCAATGGAAAAATTAGGAGAGAAAACTTCGTAAGGTTAATATTTTGCGTATTAATGTTTTGGTAAAGATTTACGTATAAAGTGTTAGTCTGCCTACAAGTTTTAAGAGTTCCAGTAGAGTAAGTTAATTGTCAGTCAAGCAAGGTAAGTCATATCTTGCAGCAGGAAGCAGTCAAAACCCCAATCCCCTTCGAACCCTTGGGAATCTTCTGTGGTGGGTTCCTTTTCGATCTTTGGGTGACTTTAATATCACAGTGGTGCTCAACACTTTCCATCCCTACTATGACCAGTTTTACCGTTTCGAACCGCCCTTCTCCACTGGTTTAGCTAGCCGCGCGCCTAATAAGGGACAACAACATCCCCAATTAAATGTTGTAGTGCAGAATAAGCACGTGACAAACCTCATCAATTAACTCACCAGCCTCAACACCGAAGAGTATGAGGTTTATAATACTGATACTAATAAAATATATGAATTGAAGTCTTGAAGTGTTCCATACTATGGGCCCTCCCAAAAACTAAACTACAAATATGATAGGCCATTAATAAAGATACTTTGTTCTTATTAATATAGAAAGTTATAGATTTAACAAAAACATGAAAAACAGTCCCATATAAATACTAATATCAATTATCAAGTCATCCTCAGCAACCCACGGAACTTATGACCGTGTTTTTTAGATGAATTCAGGAAATGTTGTCAAAATACAAATAATAAGTCTAGATACCTTACCATGATAAGGATGCCTTCCAGAAGTGGAAATCCCTTGGTTTTGGCAAAATTCTAAATGGGTAGTGTCAACGACTGCAGCAGTCAATGGACGTTGAAGTCCCTGGTATCCACAAGCCTAAATTTCACCCAATTAATAAACAAACATAATGCTCAGATATCTCTCTAGATACTTTACCCTTTATTACTTGTTTTTAATCAGGAGATGACTTTTCATTCCATGAGGCCCTCCGGATTTTAAATCATATCACTTAATTGAAATTATAAAAATTGCTTATTGGTTTGTGGTATTTCGAGCGGATTTATTTTATAGTTAAAAATAATTATAGAATATTACAATTAACCAAGCCTGATTTATAACCAGTTATTAATATATAATTGTTAAAGCATGCCCCTCACAACCATGTGAATTTTTGAAAAAATGATTTAAACAATCTTTTTGAATTAGCCAATTCTGTACCTACAGAAAATTTTTCAAAATATTTTCATTATTAATGAAACAAATTCACATTAATATATGTACAAATACACTAAACTAAATCTGTATGAAAATTAAAATAAAAATTTTAAAAATTAAATAGAAGCACACCACTCCCTATTCTTATGTAGTAAACCCATTAAATATATCTAACACAGATACCCAAGTCTTACACATAAGCATCTCCATTTTATGAATATGAGGAATAGGTGATCGACCAGTATAAATCGATTCATCTTGAGCAACAACAAAAACTTTTTCCGCACTATATCCGAATTTTTTTATACTTCTCGATATTTCTCTAATTACAGTTTTTGTTATACCACTTATAAGTATGCATAAAAATCGTAGCTGTGGATTGGTAGAAACGAATGTTTCAAATGGTAGTATAGTAAATTTTTCTATAGTCTGGCATTTTAAAACCACTCTTTCGAGCTTTGAATCTTTTATGCTGTTTAGGGAACTGATGACCTTGTCTATGGGAATATATGATTGTTCGTACCTGTAAACAAATGAAATGTTTTAAGTTGTATTATAAAAACTATAAATAAGAGTTTTAACATTTTTCGCACTTTTGTAAGAAGCTTTATCAGGAGTAAGAAAAACACTAAAAGAACCAATCATGCCCCTATTTTTCAAGGACAAAGTATCTGAGATAGTGATGGGTTACTCATTCATTTTATGTGTGTCAGTTGTCAGTATACGAACAAAACAAAAACACCTCCCAAGAAACAAATACAGCAGGAGTGGAGGAATTAAAAAATATGCTAAAAGATCTGACTGAAGTAGTTAACAAAGGTTGTGATGGAAATAACAAATAAATTCAAGAATTAAAAGAGAAGGGAAACACATTGGTAGAAACGATCAAAAATGAACTGAAAAAGAACAACGAAGAGATACGGAAAGGATGAGATGATACCACGCGAAACAAGATAGGAAGAAGAAAAGAAATAGCTAACAGAAACAATTGTACTCATACAAAATAAAATGGAGAATCAAGAAAAAACAAGACGAAGGAAAAACATAGTTATTAGAGACTAAATCTACCAGACAATATGCTACAAGAAAAGTGAGCTAATTCTTGAAAAGGAAGTAGAGGTGAAAGCAAATATAAAAACTGCTTATAAAATAGGAAAAAATACAGACAGAAACATGACAGGAATTAAAGAAATACCATGCAGAAGGAAGAAAAACAAGAATAGGCTACAAAAAACTCCTGGTAGATGGTAGAGAGTATAAATGGAATGAAAAAGAGTGTGAGTTGAAACTCAGCATGGAACTCAAGGATATTTCAAAAACTAGCGATAATAGAGAGAAAGCAGGATAGATATATGGAAACAAAAATAACAATGGAAAAGGACATCAAAAAGGACAAAATGATATTTTAAAAAAAGGCGCACAAAGCAACAGCAAACGACAATGGAGATAATAAAAGAAGCAACATAACACTAAGAAATGGAAAAGAAAAATATAGTAAATGCCGAAACGTGCAAGAAAAACTGAAAGATGAACTTAGAGGAGAATTGGCAGGTCTAGTTGAAAAACAGACCACAAAAGCCCTAGAATCAGAGCCGAAAACTAGAGGAGCTTATATAGCATAAGTAATCACTGAAGAGATCGACGACCGCTGGCGCAAATCGAGAAACGTCATCGTCTTTGTTTTAGATGAGTCTAAAGCGGTGAATGGTCCTGACAGGAAGAATGAAGATAAAAAAGTGTTCAATAATATCTTAAAGAAAATAAGCATGGCTAAAGCTGAGGAAATAGATGTACAAATGTTCATACTCGGTAAAGTTGACAACTATGGAGATAACTCGAGACCTCTGAAGGTAATTATGAAGACCCCAGACGCTGCATTCAAACTTCTGAGAAGCCGCCCGAATATCCCAGAAAAGATGAAGAAGTTACGAGAAGAACTCAGCGAAATTCAGAAAACTACACCAGAGACAAAAATTAAATATGTTCGTGGAAAACCCCAGATTGTTGTCCAATCAAAAAATGAAGAACGGCGGCAATAATCACCGAGAATACATTCCCAACGATGCTTTACACTAATCTAGCGTTGTTAATTGCAAAATTTGAGCAGTTTACTCTTGAAATGTCAGAGGCAAATCTGATGGTCGCTGTTATAACTGAGGCGTGGCTGTGTTCTGATATTCCAGATGCCATGGTAAATATTGAAGGTTACAACTTGTTTCGGATAGATAGAAAGGGGAAAAGGCGGTGGTGGAGTGGCAATTTATGTAGGTAACAAAGAGTTTCGAATCCTTTCCCGTGTCGGCCGTGAGACTAAAGGACTTAGAAAATGATGCAGCTGAAGCTCTATGGATAAATATCAAGGTGGCAAATTTTCAATGTATTATAAGCACTGTAGATGGAGCAGAAGAATCTGAGTGCAAATAACACCCCCTTTACAGTCGAGTAGGACTTCTTAGACGCACTGTCTACCACGTCCTTTGACCAAATTGTAAATGATTATCTCTTTCTTATGAATGATTTTACAAAACTGTACATGGAAATAGCTCTATCTCGTATCGAACAAATGCACATTTTTCCATTAAATTCGATTTTTGATCGTCATTTGTTTTCGAGTAATGACGTCAGAGAATTTTTTTTTAAATGGCACCGCTTTACTCTTTTCGTGATTTCGATAGATCCTTTAATTCTGAAAACGGTAACACAAAATTTTGATACTTTACATAAGAAAATTTTCGAACAAAAGACACAAGCCCACAAGCTATCGGCAATGTAAAACAATTTGTAAGACGGCTCGTTTATTGTCAAGAAATCGATGGATGGCAGTTCCAATACTTCATCTGATGTTTTAATTTGCTTAGCAACATGAGTTTTTCTTTTGTTTCGTTGTGAATAATAGTATACTACGTCACTAGGAGTAAAAAGCGCACTTTTTGTGCTGAGCTCAGAAAGTTGCAGAAAGCAATCTGGGCAAAGCACAAGAAAGAGCTTTCTGCGCCGAGTGACATATACTATATTTTCTTCAAGCGCTATATAACTATTTTGCATGTTAATCAATGAACACGACAGACCATGTGAAAAATACTTACTTGACTGCCGACAACTTGTGTAGACGCGTGCACAGAAAAGATCTTTCTACACAAAAGAAATATCGTTCGAAAATAATTTTCGAAGCGTACAACACGCTTTTAAAGTAGTTTTACCTTTTCAACTGCCTGAATTTATCCAAACTTGACAGTTGTAATCAAAACAATGACAAGTGGCGCCACCACTTGTGACGAGTTGTACTAACATTATGTTACTCGTCGCCTGCGTTGATTCAAAACGGGGTTTATAACACAGAACACCTTTAGAACGGAAACTGTAATGTTAAAATAACAGTCTGAAGTATTTACTACAGCGCTGTATGTGGTTGACCGCCGAACTAACATTTAAAGCGGTAAATTTGAATTTATCTTATAGCAGCCCCTTCATGTATAGGAAATACTTATTTTTGCAGCAACACAGAAAAATTTGTTACGGCCTGTACTACACTAAATTTGCATGCTACAATCATAAATACAGTTATTTTAGTTTTTTAATGTCCAATTATAAAAATTACAATATTAAACCTAAACCTACGCTAGTTTATATAATTTTGATAATTTTTTTAAAAATCAAGTTAGAAAACTAAATGTTATTGTAAAAGGAGTATCATAAACACATATTATGCCAATTGAAAATTGCAAAATACATAGTTTTAACATCATGATAGACACAATGGCCCGTATTCTGATCTCATATTTAAATTTAACGTCATGTTTAACTACCATGGCAACATCGTGTATCTCTGTTATACACATATAAAATTATATAAAGCTATATCGTTTTATGTTTACGCTAAACACGAATTTAGTTAGAGACAACTTTAAACATGAGGTGAGGATACGGCCCAATAACTTTTATTATTCATTAAATTCATCAATATGGCATATTATTGTATAAAAATATTGCACAAATATCACTTTAAAAAACAAATTCACAAAACGTATATTCGCAGATGAACAATAACCAAACAGTAACATGTGTGTAACAGTAACAGGTGGGAGCTGTAGTGTATTCTGCGCAAGTGAAATAGCAGTGACATATGAGGCTTAAGGTTTACAGCGCCATCAAATGGTTGCCCGCAGAACTAAATTAGGTAAGTTACCTGACAAAAAACCCAAGTAATGAGAACAGTATACTTATAGATGGAAAAAGTATACATGAAACAGAAGAGTTTTGCTATCTTGGTAGCATTCTAAGCCCGGAAGGAGGAACAACGAAGGACGCAGATAGAAGAATTGGCTTAGCACGCAAAGCATTCAATATTCTAAACAAGATATGGGCATCTAAAAATATTACACTTGATGCAAAGTTAAAAATATTTAGATCAAACGTAAAAAGCATTCTTCTGTATGGATCCGAAACCTGGAAAGCAACAAGCACACATTTAAAAAAGGTTCAAGTATTTATAAATAAATGTCTGCGAATCATATGCAACATATTTTGGCCAGACAGAATCAGTAATGAAGCACTGTGGAGCAAAACACGAGAAGAACAAGTAGAAGAAACCATAAAACGACGTAAATGGAAATGGATTGGGCATACTCTCCGGAAACCAAACAACAGCATACCAAGACAGGCTTTAGACTACTGTGGCAGTGGAAAAAGAAAACCGGGCAGGCCCTCAGATTCATGGAAAAGAAGTATCCAAAGAGAGATAGAGAAGAACAATAAAACATGGGGAGAAATCAAAGGAATGGCAAAAGACAGGGAGAAGTGGAAAAACTTAGTAGAAGAGTTAGTACGAAAACCCACCGATGATACACAGGAGTAGCGACCCTGTTATCGACTACAAGCTTTGGAAACGTCCTGCAAGGATGCCCTATGCTCCATAGGAGCGAGAGGATGAAGATGAACACGTGTGTAACAGTAACAGGTGGGAGCTGTAGTGTATTCTGCGCAAGTGAAATAGCAGTGACATATGAGGCTTAAGGTTTACAGCGCCATCAAATGGTTGCCCGCAGAACTAAATTAGGTAAGTTACCTCTCCATTACAATTTCCATTCTAAAGGTGTTTGTTCTGTGGTTTATAAAGCCTGCCGAATAGGACCGTTTGACAGTTAATCGACTAGTTCAAATTTTCTCCGTGGCGCTAGTTATCCTTTCACTGACAGCTGTATTTCTAATTTAAATTTGGTAATTTTTGGTTATTCGTTTAGTTATACAACAAAAAGTACGTTCTAAAAATGTCTTTTTGCATCCCTCCTTGCCATAATTCTACAGATTTAGTTTTATATTTAGGCTAAATAACCAGTCCAATCCCTCGAAAGTCTTCTTGGTTTGTGCCGAGGAAAAGTAGTAAGTATTTGCACCCTTCTTACACTCTTATTTAGTTAATTTTTTACACAGTCTCATAAGGTTCTGAAAGCCTGCATACAATTGAAATTTATATTGTAATACACTTTCTGGATTAAATATTAAACATCCAATAAACCGTATTTGTTGTAAATCGTAAAAAATCAAAGCCAGTTGACAGCTGTCAACGATGGATAACTAGCGCCACAAGCAAGCAGTGGCAAAAATTTGCACAATGGCCATTTTTGCTATTCGGCAGGCTTTATAAACTCCGTTTTTAATCAACGCAGGCGACGATGTTACTAGTAACAAAATGATTTCCATTATTGTATTAGTAACATAATGGAGTATTTCTACCTTGTGTATTCAGTAGCAAAATGTTACAATTATGATACGCTTGAAAAAAAAATATATTTTCTAATTTTCGTTTGTCTTTCGATCAAAAATGTTCTTATGCAAGGTGTCAAAATGTTATGTTGCCGTTTTCAGAATTAAAGGATTTATCGAAATCACGAAAACAATTTAGGCGGTGCCATTTAAAAAAAATTCTGATGTCTTTGCTCGAAAACAAATGGCAATCAAAAATCGAATTTAATGGAAAAATGTGCATTTTCGTAAGTTAAAATTGACGTGTTCGAGGATTTATTCGAAAACTGGGATGTTTCGGTTTTAATTAATATATTCCATACTTTAAACTTTAAACAGATGTTCATATAACATTTTTTACTTAGAATGACGTATACTATGACTTCCCTCAATATTAACCTTCCGTCCCGGGACACCCTGTATAAGGCAGTAACAAATTGCAAAACACAATGGATTCCGCATCTTAATGACCCACAATCTGAGTCTTTAGTAACAAACCCAGCTAGGTAGTTGGAGTTAGCAACCCAATATAACAAAAGCCTATATGGAAATACAACTATCAGAAATAACTCAAAGGAAGATTTGCACTATACAATATAGACAACATACCAGACTGTCAACTTTTTTTTAAGAAATTAGTTTAATTAAAAATTTGTTTTTATAGAAAATGATAAATTTTTAGCAAAATTACTTTAATGAAGTGGAACATCTGTTTCTTTTATAATTTTTGGCAAAACACTTACCTCACTCCAGCAATGTAGTCTCTTATTAATTCTGTTATTCGCATTTTAATAATTTTTATAAAAATTAATATCTTACCTGAAATCTTTAAGTGAAGTTGTATGTGGCAAAGCTAAACATAAATAATTATTTAAATTATTATTTTGTTTTGGCGCGTGAATTCTAAGGGATGCCAGTTTCGTACAACTTTTACAAACCTGAAAACAACCAAAAATACTTCAATAAAAGCAATAATTAATTATTAATAAAGTCTTAAATTTGAAAAACAATAAATAAAATTCTTGTACTATCACGTGCAAAAGTAATGACACCCCTAAGTGTTTTTATTGTATGATAAACAGCCTTTGCAGCAGTCGATGAGCAACTTTCTTATTCTAACTTGTTAATCTTACCTACAAGGTCTTATGGTTATGCCCAAGGTACTCATCGACTGCTGCAAGGCTGTTTATCATACAATAAAAACACTTAGGGGTGTCATTACTTTTGCACGTACATTCTCCGAAGCTTACAAAATTAAAGTGGAACTAGACTGGCCATTATAATAAGGATGATCTGGAAACATTTTTAGAAGTGATGGAGTCGCAATGTTGTACAAAGAGCAGGAACAATAGAAAATATTATTAACATTTAAAATTTAATATGAATAACATTATGTGATCTTGAGATATTAGTTATTTAAATATTATACGAGATAAAACAATTAAGTTCCAGAACTTCTTCAACATTGGAATCTCGTGAGATTATTCGCTTAATTTCAGGTTTATAGAAATGACTTTAAGCATCTTTCATTCTCTTTTTTTTATATATTATTTAATTCGTTAATCACAGCTTTTTAGATACTGAAAACCTTTCAACCTTAATATCAGTCGAGTCACAAGAAAAGATATGTGGGAAATACGTATGGTAAAGTATATTCGCTTTCGTTTCTGGGCAAAAAGGTCTTCTTAGTGGCAGCCGTATCAAAATGTGCATTATCGTGCAAAACATCACGACTATACATTTATTATTAGCCCATCATATCCCCACATAGGGCAAACACCTTCTTCACTTTTAACAGGAGTTTTTAGTCTACTCTCCTATACTGACCAGTCCTCATGAAAGAGAGGTACCACATTAACAGAGCAATTGGACTACCCATTCCAGCACTGACCGGAGACAACTGATTGTGCAGGACTGAGGTACCTAGCTACCGCAACTCGGGACCTTGACTATACATAAAAATCAAATGGTTTTTATAAAACGAAAAATTCACCACTGCACATTGAAGCTAAATTTGACTTAATTCCATCAAATATCAAAATTACAATTACAGTAGTATTTACTTAGAGTGAACCCAGTTAACATATTCACTGCCGACCCAGTGGGGTTGACTGACCCTAACAGTCAAACACTGGCGAGTGGCGCTGCCCTCCCTATAAAAACAGGTTTACTCATCTACTTAGTCAACTAACATTTATAATAAATTAAAGTCGCATGATTTCATTCGAATGGGGCTGACGAAACTGATCCCGATGCTTTAAAGCATATGGGTGAGGATACATGCCGGGCTTTGGTTTCCATGGTATGTGCCTAAACTGGTCGTGCAGGACATTTTAAAATAAGGACTTATTGGTTTTTCTTTTATTTTATGTAAAGGATTATAAGTAATATTAAGGCGATTCTGTAATAGTTATTTACGATATGAGTATCGTAACAACTCATATTACGATACGAGATGGAAAGTTTGTCAAACGAGACCGCAGGTCGAGTTTGACAAATCCATTGAGGATCGTAATATGATGTTACGATATGAATATAGTACAAAGCTTTATCTACTTTCATGAAATTAGCAAAAAAAATTAAATATTTGTCAATAATTGCCTGATGCAAAAGTTGACTGTTCCAATTTTCATTGAAATCTAATACGTTAAGGCTTGATTTTTTGTTTATTTGGTGTTGGTTGCTGTCAGTTTGAATGAAAATTGGAACAGTCAACTTTTGCATAAGGTAATTAATTATTGGCAAATATTTAATTTTTTTTGATAATTTCATGCAAGTAGATAAAGCTTTGTACTATATTCATATCGTAAAAATCGTAAAAAGTGCATAATAAATGTTTATAACAAATAAAATAACTATGAATTCTCTTGTCAATCTGTCATTTTTATGTCAAAAGTTATTACGATACTAGTGCTGTAATATAGTTCATTACAACACGATTTTTCGTTTCGAAATATTGACATTACGAAATGAAAGTAGATAAACAGTTTTACAATGCTAGATTTAAATTAGTTAAGAAATATATGATCCGTAAAACGAAACGTTTCGTTGGTTTTCTAATTTATGTTTCCCTTGCAGGAATTTTAATTATTTTTCAGGCCAATTCTTTGTAGGGACGGTTTTCGAAAAGGGCGTTTCTTAATCCTAGCTAAGTTTTGAGTGCTTAATCATATGTACTCAAGCGTGTTAGCGCAGCGAATTCCCAAATATTAGGAATATCAGGTTACGTTGCGACACTAAACTTAGTTTTATGCCAGTTTTGATACAAAACCGGTCAGCCAATCACGGCTAAATTTCAGTTAGAAGTCCAATTTGATTTGATAAAAGGAACCCCTTCTATTTGGGGTTGTCGAAAATTATTGTATAAATACAATGGATCAGAAGAGCAAAAGGCAATTCCCTTTTAATTGTACAAAAGCTACTCCGAGATCTAAACCATCTCGTTAGGCTCATGCAATACTCCTTAACCCTTTCCATTGTACGAGAGCTACTCCGAGATCTAAACAATCTCGTTAGGCTCCTGCAATAGTCCGTAACCCTTTTCGTTGTACGAGAGCTACTCCGAGATCTACACAATCTCGTTAGGCTCCTGCAATAGTCCTTAACCCTTTTCATTGTACGAGATCTACACAATCTCGTGAGGCTCCTGCAATAGTCCTTAACCCTTCCGAAGTTCCAATTCAAAATGAAGAAAAGCAAAGGATATACCAACAAAGAATTCAGCAAGAGTAGAGAAGAGCCAGTGGTGCATTAACAACCCAAGAAAACTGGCATAAACTTGTGGATACAATAACAAAAATAGCAGCAGTAGTAGTGGGCACAACAACTAATCGTTCTATTGCTGAGTGTAAAATGGTAATGGAAAGAAAGAGAGAAGCAAACTTAAAATGGTTACAAGACAGCAGCGAAATAAACTTCTTCTTCTCAGCCTGGTGACATCCACTGCTAGATGAATGCCTCCTCCATACTCTTCCATTTATTTCTGTCTTGGGGCACCCGAATCAAATTTTTTCAGTCATCTCTCCACCTTGCCAGGGGTTTTCCAACACTTCTTTTATTTTCACATGGTCTCCACTGCAACACTGTCTTCGTCCATTTCATATTGTCTCTGGCCACGTGGCCCGCCCATTGCCACTTTAATCGTGCTATTCTGCCAACGACATCCTCTACCTTTGTTTTTCTTCAGATTTCCTCACTGTGGATCCGATCTCGAAGGCTGATGCATAGCATCGCACGTTCCATTGCTCAATAGCAGACTCTGAGTTTGTTGGCACTTTTCACAGTTAGTGTCGCTGTTTCTAAGCCGTAGGTTGTGACAGGCAGCATGCTTGTATTATAGACTATGCGTTTGAGACTCATAGGAATTTCAGAGTTTTTCAGGACATGAGAGAGCTTTGAAAATGCTGCCCAACTAAGACTAATTCGTCGACCTATTTCGGAAGTCTAGTTTTCCTTCCCAATTTTCATTACATGTCCTAGATAATGATACTGTTCTGTTAATTCTAGATTGTGGTTTCCAATGGTATGTACATAAGTAAATCCGACTTTTAAAGATGCTTATTGAAGTTCTTCCAGCATATATTTAAGCTTTTCTGTGTGTCGCTACTGATCAATGCGACATCATCAGCGAACCTCAAGTGACTCAAAAACTTTCCATCTATTTTAATTCCCCCTTCCTGCCAGGATAATGTTTTAAATATGTCTTCGAGGGCCAGGGTAAAGAGTTTCGGCGAAATGGGGTCTCCCTGTCTAACTCCTCGTTTTATTCTTATCTTATCAGTAACGGTATCTTCATCGATCTTAACACACATCGTGGCATTTTCGTATACATATATGCTTCAGTAGCTTTGTGTACCTAGATTCTATTCTCGCATTTCGCATGCCCTTTAAAATAGCTCTTGATTCGATCAAATCGAATGCTTTGTGATAATCCACAAAGGCTAGACGAAGAGAGATGTTATATTCGGTACACTTTTCGATTAGAGTTCGAAGAGTCTGAATATGATCAATAGTGCTGAAGCCTTTCCTGAAGCCAGCCTGTTCTTCCGGCTGATAGAAGTCAAATTTAGCGGTCAATCTGCTTGTTATTATTATTGTTAACAACTTATAGAGTACTGACCGCAGGCTGTTTGGACGGTAATTTTCCAAATTAGAGCTATCTCCTTTTTTGTACAGAATAATAACCTCTGCATTTGTTCATTAGAATAAAATTAGTATAGCTCATTGTAAAGTTCTTCCACCAGTTTTCAGCATTTCACTTGTAATTCCGTCCTTCCCTGGGGCTTTGCCGGTTTTCATCTGATTCAGTGCCAATCTCAGTTCGTTCTCGTCTATTTCAGGCATTTCTTCGGACCCATATTAGTAACAGTTTGTAGGTTTATGTTTTCTTCACATGGCGGTGTTTAATAAAATAAACTTACAGGGACTTAAAGAAGTAAGAAGGGGAGCCAAAATAATGTGCAGAAGAGCCAAGAGAGCATTTTGCGACGAAGAAATAAGGAAGATACAAGAAAATTATCAAAAAAGAGAAGTCAAATATTCAAAAAATGCTGGTATGTAAAGATAAAGAAGGAAAAATTATAGGAGATGAAGAAAGGATATTAGAACGACGGAGAGAATATTTTGATGAAATGTTAAATCAGGCTCATGTAATATAAAGAAGTTCGGACGAAGGAAACAGATATAATTGCATTAAATGAAGGAGATTTAGAGGAACCAAAAAGGGAAGAATTATGACAAATAATGCAAAAAATGAAAAATAGAAAAAGTCCAGGAAAAAACAACATTAATGCTGAGTTGGTGAAATACGGGGGAGAGAAGATTGTTACACAGTTACATGAAATAATTTTAGAGACATGGCAATCAGAGAATATAATCCGAGATTGCAATGAAGCAATCTTGATTCCACTCTATAAAAAGGGAGACAAAACCCAGTCCAAGAGCTATAGACGCATAGCTTTGGTAGTTGTAGTTTATAAAATTCGCTACACTCATTAGACAGGCTGCAGACTCATACAGAAGCAAATTATATGATATCCTGGAAAAAATTATTAGAATAATAAGACTATTATACAAAGGATATGCTACAAGGTTGCACTCTATCACCAGTGCTTTTTCTATTAGTCATAGATTACCTCATGAGAACAACAATGGAAAACAAAAGAGGACTTTCATGGAAATTAGAACACACACTAGAAGACCTCGAGTTTGCAGACGACATTTGTCTAATCACAGAAAAACTAGCACACATGCAAGAGAAGGACAGGTTTGAAGATTAACCCAAGTAAAACAAAGACACTTGGAATTAACACTCGGTTGAAATTAACTTTGGTGGGAATGAAATAAAAAACGTGAAGGAGTTTGTGTACCTTGGAAGTGTAATTGCTGACGATTGAGGAAGTAAAAAAGATATTAATAGAAGAATAGGCAATGCAGAAACTGTATTTAATCAGCTATGGAGAATTTGTAAATCTAGTTTTAATACTAACATGAAAAGTGCCCTTTTGTACGGCAGCGAATCGTGGTCTTTAACTAACAACTTAACCCGACAGTTACATTTATAAATAAAAGTTTTAGACGAATCTTGGGAATTTACTGGCCAGCTAAAATATCAAATAAGGAGTTGTAGAAGAAAACTGGCCAAAAAATCGATCGAAGCTACGATAAAAAAGAAAATGGCGGTGGTTAGGTTATACCCTTAGAAAACCCAATTCAGACATTACAAAACAAGCAATCGAGTATACTATCAAAGGGAAGAGACAACAAAAGAGACCAGTTACAACATGAAGACTGCAAGAAAATAACTGAGGTGGGCTGAGGTTAAAAATATAAAATCTTAGAATATAAAACTACAGGAATGAGGCTACACAAAACATACGTGAGACCAAGATAGATGATGCATATGGCGGCTGAATGTTTCCGGTATGTCAGTGGCGTACCTTTTAGAATGAATACGGGATACGTAAACCTTTGAATATAAAATATTCAAAGACGTAAGCTGACAAAAAGTGTAGTAAAAGTATGAAAGAAACAAAATATTGTAATACTGACGGTTAAAACAGTTTTTTTAAATAATAATATATTTTGCAAAGTTCTAATTTATATAAAATATGTATGTGACGCCTATGATATTCACTCGTGACCTTTCTTTGACATTGAAATTATAACATCGAATTATTCTTAAATATTATTCGTAATAAACGTAGTTGCATTAAATGAAGGTAAATATCTTTATCTATGAAAAGTTATTCCTAAATTTGTATTTGTCCTTGTTCGAGAAAAACCACAAACAGCACAACTAACCATATTACTTGTCAGCTGTCAGTCTCAAAACTATGACTACAAATGGGTCATACATTGATTCTCAAAATGGCGACTTCCGTCGCACTTTTTGTATAACTACTAGAGCGATACACTCATTCCTGTAGTTTTATATTCATAGCTAAAAATAGAGATGACTGAAAAAACTAATAAAAAATATTTGAACCGTGAAAATGGGGAAACAAGTGCAACATTTTTTTCAACTCAACACAACCGAGGTCTACAAGAAACAAAGACAATTATGGTGCACAGAACTGGCAATCTTGTCACCTACCATACGCCTTAGAAACGCTGGGTACAAGAGGACCTTAATATAATGTAATGTAATAAGTACACTAGAAAAAATTATTTCCATCCCCAAGATTCGCAAGTCTCTACAAACTTTTCTTTGATGTACTGACAGCAGATGGAGCCTCGCAAATCACCAACTCAAGCGGCCCATCTAGCTCAACACGTGGGTCGCCAGCTCGTCCACGTTCAGACAAGTAACAAATATGAGCACAAAATGATAATGGGCAAATGCAATTGTTCTCAGTATTCAGAATGTTTCAATTGTTGTTACCAAAGTATTCAAATGATTTTTATTTCGGAAACTCTACGTGAGCGAACCGAATAGCGAATGAGTTTCTATCCTGAGTTATTTTTGCCCTGCATCTGCCTCGCCTGCACTCACTGGTCGTTGTTACAACAAAGCAAGTGTTAAACAAAGATAAAGTTATACACATAACTGTATATTGTATTACTGTTCCTATAAATAGATTATTCGAAAATAGTTTAGTTTTCATTTCCAAGTGTAAGATAAGGTAAAGCTGAAGGCTTAATATCTTTGAAAACAAAGCATTTACGGACATGGGTTTACTGAAAGTTCTGAAATCATTTTTGATTGTCAAATATGTCCCCTTGTTTTATTTACACCTTGAAGGGCCGCCATTAGACTAGGAACTTAATTGTTTTACCTGATATTTATAATAATTCGGAGTAGTTAGCAAAAAATATAGTATATTACTTACATCAATCAAAAATTTGCAAGTTAAATGTGGTGGTATACCATGTAAAGTTAATTTTTTTAAATGCTTTAAATTTTTAATGGATGCTAAGGCAGCGTGCGTTATCTGCGGCGCATTTCTTTCGGCAGATCTACAAACAAATAAAATGAGTATATTTTTAAATTACAATCCATTTAGTATTACTCGCATTCCCATATTTCTAACTCTTCTATAAGTGGCGAATTTTCTATAATCTTTTCTAAAATGGACTGAATTGCCAAAGCATCGCCTACACCCAAACGAGCTCGTTTAAATAATGGTTTGGTTTTAAGTAGCACATCACTGTATTCTAAAAATTATAAATATTTATGTTAGTTGTGACAGAATAATATAGAGTTTTATGAGACAATTTGTTAAATACTTACGTTCACACAGACAAAAGTTGATGCTCAATTTCTTAAGTAACTTAGTATTAGGAGAAAGTAAGAGCAGTCCTATGGTATACTTAAGTATTTTGCTACACAACATGGAATTGTGACTCATATTTAATTCTTCAAATGATAAATCTTCAAGGGTGGATTTTTTAAGGATTAGTTTCTGAAACAAACAGAATTTATTTCCTAAGGCCTTGGACACACGAGGCGTTTGTGACAATTCGTGTGTGCGCTTTCGAAAGCCGTATGTAAAGTTCAACTTATCAACGACTTATCAACGGCCGATTCATCACAAACCGCCTCGTGTGTCCAGGGCGTAAGAGGTATAATCATGCAGTACCATTGTAACATACATGGTTTTTCGACAAATATCTCTTAATGGTGTAAAGCCTAGTTCTCACTATGTACGATACATGACAGTCGACATATGAATCGGAATATTTTAAACAGGCGACGAAAGTAGCAGTTAACATAGTACCTACATATATGTATATCCAAAATTTCATGTAAAATTGTTACACATTTCAGTAAGAAATTTAGGAAATTTTCTGTGAATTCAGAAATATCAGAAAGCCGCATTTCCTTTATTATGGAAGTCTCCTTAAGCCCTTCCTTTATCGGAAATTTTATAAACTTCGCACTTTCATAATTTCTTTTTTGTAAAACTAGAAAGAAAATTAAATTTGCGTTATATTATGTAGGTACTTTTTCTCGTAATATTCAACTTCCATTTTCAAAGGAAAATACACTCCTGTTCAAAATTAACGCACCACTCGGTTTTTCTGATTTATTTTTGCTATTTAAGGAATTATTTGAGTAATAAAGGGTTCTGCATTAAGAGCGATGCATTTTTAATTCTGAATAAAACAAAGACTATAATAGATATCAAGTTCATTTCTATTTTGATTGTAAGTATATTACATGCCATTATTTGTAGAACACATCATCGTTCAAATGATCAAATGTTCCATCCTGAAAGCGTCTGCATGAATTAATCCGTTTAACCCAATTTTCCATGACTTTTAGACACAAATCGGCCCGAATATCAGCAATTACGCGTTCAATATGTTTATCCTCGAAGCATCTAATGTTGCTGGTTTGTTACTGTAAACGAGCAACTTAACATAGCCCCACAAGAAATAATCTAGGGGTGTTATTAAGTCGCTTGAGTGAGGTAGCCAATTGACTGGTCCATTTCTAGAAATAATCGACTCACCGAATTTTTCTCTCAATAAAGCCATCGTTGCATTGGCATTGTGGCAAGTGGCGCCAACTTGCTGGAACCACTTACCTTCCAAGCGTCGCCTGAGTTGATTAAAAACGGGGTTTATAAATTTTAAAGCCTACCGAATAGGCCGAATAGAGCCGTTTGATAGTTAATCGACTAGTTCAAATTTTGTCCGTGGTGCTAGTTATCCTTTCACTGACAGCGGTATTTATAATTTAAATTTGTTAATTTTTGGTTATTCAACAAAAATTACTTTTTAAAAATGTCTTGTTGCATCCCTCCTTGCCATAATTCAAGTCCTGGCGTAACTTACCATGAGTTTCCAAGGAACAAAGTCAAATACTCTTTGTGGATAAGTAGTAGTACCATGAGATCAAAAAAAAAATTATGATTCTGAGCAGGCCTTGACTAGCATTCTAGAACCAGTGTAGCCAATCGTGTTGTACTAGTCAAGGCCTGCTCAGAATCATTTTTTTTCGATCTCATGGTATAACAGCAGGGGAAGATTTGAAAGGTTTTTATATTAATATTTTATTTATTTAATTTTTTACACAGTCTCACAATGTTCTGGAAAACCTGTGTAAAATTGAAATTAAAACTGCAATACACTTTCTAGATTAAACATTAAGCATCCAATAACCCGTATTTATCATAAATCGTAATGGCCATTTCTGCTATTCGGCAGGCTTTATAAACTCCGTTTTTAATCAAAGCAGGCGACGCTTCCAAGTCGATAGCATCCAATTCGGGCCACAAAAAATTAGTCAAACTGGCGATAGTGAATACCATTTACCGTAACTGAATTTCCAGCATCGCCAAAAAAGAAAAAAAAGGTCCTATGACGCCTCCAGCATGAAATGCGCACCAAACAGTCAACTTAAGAGGATGTAATGACTTTTGATGAATTTCTTCTGGATTATTCTCAGACCAGACCTACGGCAGTTGTGCTTGTTAACAAAACCATTCAGACAGAAGTGAACCTCATCGCTGAAGATTTTGTTTTTATGAAAAATCAATTTCAAGTTGTTGCAATGCCCAATCACTGAATCTCCGACGCAAAAGATGATCGTTTGGCTTAAGTTCTTGTGTCAAAGCAATCTTGTAAGGACGTAGACCAAGATCTTTTCGCAAAATTCGCCACAAAATCGATTTCGAGAGGCTCAATTGTTGAGCACGACGAGGAATCGATACATTTTTGTCTGCCCTAACGTTCTCTCGTACAGCAGCAATATTTTCTTTGCACGGATTTCTTCGTCTAATTGGCGTAGGGACATTACGGAGACTTGATGTTGACTCGAATTTCTGCACCAATCGTTCAATGGTTCTAGCGACTGAAAATTACTGTTAGCACACGTAAAGTTGCAGCGACTGAACGAAACTTTTCATAATAAATCTGAACAATCTGCAATCGTTGTGGAAGCGCGTCCTGCGCCATGATTAAATGGTGACAAACACAAATGTCAGTGGAATCAAAACAAAACACTACACACACATCAACAACCTCAATTTCAAAATGCGTCGCTCTTAATGAAAAACCCTTTACAACAAATTATTAGTTTTTTAGGTCATGTTTATGAAAAAAATTGCTTAAAGTTGCAAAGGTTGAGGAAAAAAAGAAACTTATACAACAATTCAAAAAGAAAGAAAAATTTATTCAACACTGCACACAAACACAAAATGAAATTTAGCTAATAACGTGTGGCACCTCCACTAGCTGTGATAACTGCCTGCATCCATCGTGGTAAACTTATTAACAAGTTTTGGATGGTTTCTTGAGGAATGTTATCCTATTCTAAGAGAACGACATGTTCCAGTTCTTGAAGATTCTTAGGTGTAGGTAAATGACGTCGTTCTATTGGGTTTAAGTCTGGACTACGTGGTGGCCAGTCCATTACTTGAACATTTATTTCATTTAAGTAATTCAAAACCCGTCTTGCGACATATGGTCGAGCATTATCATGCATGAAAATGAAATGATCCCCTATAAATTGCGCAAAAGCCATAGCATGGTCGTAGGTAGTACTGAGAATTCATTGACCTCTGACGAATAGGTACTAACTCTGAGCGAGCGTAAAAGTAAATCCCCCCCCCCCTCCGTAGAACATCCTAGACCCACCACCAAACAGTTCCCTTTGGGAGATAGTGAAGGCAGAAAATCTTTCCTCAGGTCTTCGCCATACTCTTTCATGGCCATCTGGAAATTTTAAGCTTACTCTGGTTTCATCAGTAAACAATACTTGCTTCCAGTCGTCAATAGTCGAATTTTCATGATTTCTAGCAAACCTTAATCATGCTACTCTATGTGCCAAGTCTGCTTCTTTTAATCGTTTTTTTTAACAGTTACAGAGGAAATCCTAACATTTCTGATTGCCTGGAGCTCATTACTAAGCTCTACACTTGTGCATTTTCTGTTTCTCAACACCTGTTGCCGGAGAAAACGCTCATCTCTTGCCTCTTGGACTTGCGAGTTTCTTTCTACCCTGTCCACGTCTTCTAGAGTGTGATCCAGTTTCTACCAATCCTCTAATTATACGACTAACTGCTGAATAATAATAATAATAATAATAATAATAATAATAATAATAATATTTATTTCCATTAACACCCAACAGATTGACCACATAACGCATACTTCGTCCTACATCTAACAAAGTTGATGCTCTCATCATTGGTTAAATGACGTGGTCGACTCATGCTTTTGAATGTAAATGGTATAAATTTGAATAATCTTAGGCACTTACTAATCTTGAAACGTATCACTTGAAAAAATCAAAAGTCATTTAAGTACGTGGAATTAGAAGCTCAACTTGAAAAAATAATCTCAACAAGTTCTCACAACTGTCTCACAGGGAATCAACAGCGTCTCCCTTTACTTTTTGTTATTTATTATGACTAGAGAGCAGATTTTATGCAAAATGCATAGGTATCGCTTATGTTTTTAGACGAATTGCATTCAAAGCAATCAATTGACTTTAACTAATTTTTGCATATTTTGCATATTTCGTCAAATACTGCATAAATTTTCCATTGCAGATGTACGTAGTTCAGTGTCTAATTGTTTCGATCCCGAGTTCCAAATTCGCTTTAAAATGCATTTTTATAACTTAGAAAGTGTATTTTTAAATGAATAATAGCTTTAAAGAAAGATCATAAATAGCCTGTCAACAGTTATTACCTGGCGTTAAAAGCAACACCCTAATACTTCCGGATTATGAAGCTGCAATGCCACTATTTCCTAGTATTTTAAAATTCTAAAGGTTCTAAGTAGTTAAAGTTATTTGGACTTCCCCAACGTAGACCGCATACATTTTCTCGTGGACTGCTGCGCGGAAGACGATATTGTGTTTACGGCGCAGTTACAGGCCATCTTAAAAACATGGTCATTCGATTATTATTGTCATTACGTCCATCTTGGGTTAGCACGTGCGTTTGTTTTGAGTTGTCGTTGTGTTTAATTATCTGTCTTTTATTTAAAAAAACCTTGGGGCTTCTAAAAACTTTTAAATTTGCCGCGCAAGAGAGTTCGATGTTTTCAGGTTTCACTTTTAAATATTCTATAGTCATCTCTTTCCCCGCTCTGCGCATTTCGCGGTCCATGACAAAATGTACGCGCTCTAACTGTTTAAGTTATTTAATCCTTCTTGAAAAGCATTTGAGAGTAACGGACAAAATATTTTGTTCTGCAAAATTTTAAACATTCTTTGCGGGAAGACGTAACTGAATAGTAGGGCAGAGTTAAGTGAACTTCAAGATGCCGAAAGTTAAAAATAATTTAGTTCAAGTAATGGATAAAAAGTATATTCGAGCTCTGTCCGGATGACGAAAGTGTTTTGCATAGCCTGCGGAAAAATAGTAAGTAGCATTACATATTTTTAATTGAATTCGGAAATTAAGCCCTTATTAATTGGTCATTGAAGACATCCTTTACCTAATTTTAAACGCAATTAGATATTTATTTCGTTTTTCTTTAGATCATGTGCGAAAAGAAATCTCAAGTTACACAACACATTGACACCTCTCTTCACAAAAGGAAATTGGAAACATTGAAGAAAACCAAACTTTCTCAGACACTTTTGCACTAGTCTTTATTATTAAACGAATTACCAGCATATACAATGTGATTTTTTAAAAACTCAATTGCAGCATGGATAGCCTGTAACTTCAGAACGAATCAAGATCGACCTACCACTTTTGGGTTTTTTATCCTTAGAATTAAGTCTATTTTATGCTCCCAAAATTTGAACATAACGATACGGAACACCCTGTATATGCACATGTTTCGGCATTTTATAGTGCATAATATCCGCTCTCTAATTATTACATAGTTTATAATAATTAAGCTTGCGCCACATATTAACCTCATTTACAGATCAGCAGACATGCAACGGCACGTATGGGACCGACAAATTCACCAGTAGTTCACATCTAAATGACAAATACCGACCGATTACAGAACAACAAGCTGCCAAAAGCAGTAAAATCTGCCATACAGTCACGTAAATACGTCATTGGCACTACCCTACTAGAATTTTACCAAATGCCAGGAACTTGCACCCCTGGAAGGGATCTTTATCATGCCAAACATTGTACTGACATGGGACCTACTATAAAAAATAAGAATTGATAATAAATAAAAAGGGATAAAACCGCAAAAATTCCTTCTTATCAAAGATGTTTATTTTACCGCTACAATGCGGTATCACTCTGTATACAGTTTTCTTTCAAATTTTAGCTATGCACCATCTATTGTAAACTTACTACACTGCTTGTTCACTTCTACAGCTAAACATTGTGGTGGTTAATTTGATTTTATATAGAGTCTTATGAGACGAGTTTTTGGCATGATTAGCTATCAGAACATTGGATCAGTTCTAATTTACTTTATAGTAATTACTTAATTTATTAGGGAAAACTGGTCTGATATGGTTTAAAAATTCAAGGGTGCGCTTTATTTTGCATCCCTTTGACAACAAAACCTGTACTTAGAAGGCTACTTTTGTTATTTTTTATGTATCTATTCTTCGTTTCATACTTTTAAAGTTCAGTACGGGAGAGATACGGCAATGTTATTCTTATGGGAGTTTTGTGGTCAATGTTGTCACATCTCGGAAAAGGCCAGCGGTCTAAGCTATTAGAAAGGGATTAGCAGTTGTTAGGTGCCTTGAAACACAATAGCCGGATTTATTTATGGTTGACAGGTGTATATTCGCTTCCAAGCAGTTCTGTGGTGAAATCTGGCTACCACGCTTTCCATAAGACACCATACTGAACTTTAAGTATAAAAGTAAGAATAGACTGTGTTTTTTCCGAATAAAATCTATATCAGTCTTATCGGCATACCTTCTTAAATAAATGTGGAAAAATTAATAATTAAATAACCTCGATGATAATCATGTTAAATTTCGTAGCCTTTAATTTCATTTGTTCATATCTTGTAGAAAATGGGAAATTATTTAAAAATACTAACATTAATTTTGCCAGTAGACATGTGTTTCTATTTCTACGATTACACAAAAGAAATAATACTTACTTCGGCATCGTTTTGGCCAAATGGAAGTTCACATTTTAAACGATTGAGAAAAGTATCCCATGCACGATCGGGATGGTTCCACATGTTGTATATCCGATTGGCATCCATTTGTGATCTTCCTACAATAAAAAAATATATATTTTTTTATACACTCTCCGAAACAGTTCCCTTGGAAACTGTTTTGAGTCTGCAAAATACTTCTTTAGCAGCTTAGTACTCATAACATTCGATAAACAAACTGTCATAAACACATCATGGCAAACACGACTTACCTTGACTGATTTTTTTTAAATTATATACAATACGTACGCAAATAGGCATATCTTCTTGCAATTTTGGTTCTACATTAATTTAATTGTTTTATAGCATTTTTTTGTGTTTCCTATAATGCATAAATGCATTTTTAACGAAATAATGTAAATTCCATATTTAGAAAAATATCACCTCCGCAGGGATTCGAACCACTGACCTTCGGCTATACGCGCCACCGCTCTACCATTGAGCTACAGAGGCAGATCTCTGAAGATGTGATATTCGTCCAAATATAGTAATTGGAAACTGTGAAATCTAGTGTGCATTAGAAATCGTATCCAGTAGTTAATGAGCCGCTAATGTCTAAGCGGGTTCGCATCAACTATCAGGACAGCTGTGATTTCTTGTAATGAATACCTTCATTTAGGGAAATTATTTTAAATTAAATTTTAAGGATTCACTCCTTTGGGGAAATATATTTTTAACGAAATAATGTAAATTCCATATTTAGAAAAATATCACCTCCGCAGGGATTCGAACCACTGACCTTCGGCTATACGCGCCACTGCTCTACCATTTAATTTAAAATAATTTCCCTAAATGAAGGTATTCATTACAAGAAATCACAGCTGTCCTGATAGTTGATGCGAACCCGCTTAGACATTAGCGGCTCATTAACTACTGGATACGATTTCTAATGCACACTAGATTTCACAGTTTCCAATTACTATATTTGGACGAATATCACATCTTCAGAGATCTGCCTCTGTAGCTCAATGGTAGAGCAGTGGCGCGTATAGCCGAAGGTCAGTGGTTCGAATCCCTGCGGAGGTGATATTTTTCTAAATATGGAATTTACATTATTTCGTTAAAAATATATTTCCCCAAAGGAGTGAATCCTTAAAATTTAATTTAACATAAATGCATATTTTACCAAATATTTAATAAATGCATATGCAAAATGTTATTCTGCATATTTAAGGGTATTTCCCTTAAATTATCTTAATTTTTATTTTTAGATAGTTAAAATCTCTTTTCAGTGAGCTTCTTGGGATTTATTGTTTGTCAGTTTTACTTAGAATTATGGAATTATTCATTGTCAGTGAGGTCAGGTGTTTAGGATTACTTGTTAATGGGTTTAATAGAATTTGTTGTTCCTCAGTCCTAATAGTTCTGGGGAAATTTTAGTTTTGAAGTATCCTTTGCTTTGTAAAGACAGTGCGTAGCTAATTCAAAATGCCGAAACAATCGACTGATAGATGTGTTTTATTACAAAAATGGCGTGAAAATCATACCAATTTGAAGATTATTGATTCTTCTTATGTTTTTTGTACAGTTTGCGACAAAAGGGTAAGCTTTAATGATATTTCCTGACTGTAATAATTTAATTTAGCTACCAAATTACGTAGAAATTTAACCCTTAAACACCAACATGCATTTTTAGGATCATAACCACCTATTCGGTACTGTAAAATAAAAGAAAAACTCGAAATGTATTTTTATTTTGCATATTTTATTGAATAACTGCATATTTTAGCTATTTTAGGTGCATATTTGCTTGCATATTTTACCATTTTTTAGTGCATATAATCCAAGCTCTACTCATCACACACTTACTAAAACTCTATTTTGGATACCCTTTGCCTAAATTACTATTATTTCATTTTAAAGTATTTCCAATTTAATTTTAATAATCTCATAATCTACGTAACTGATCAAAAAGGTTTCCAACTGGGCAGCAGTTTTGACCATGATTAGGATTTTTTTCGATTTATCGATATATCGAGAGTTTGACTTAAAGGGCGAACATATGGAAATAGCATGGGAAATCGTATACAGGGTGAGGAAAAAATAACGCAATATAACAAAATATTTTTAACAAAAGTTGTTAGATGGTAAGTACTCCATATATCTGCCATTTAAAAATGTAAAGTTGCATGCCCCTGTACTTACACGTGATGACATAAGACAAATTCAAGGCCACAGATATATGGAGCCACTTACCATCTACCAACTTTTGTTAAAAATATTTTTTCTAAAAGTCGACAATAAAAGAGTTATAGTGATATTGCGTTACTTTTTCCTCGCCCTGTATATGTAGATTCCTGCTTACTGTTTGAGTTGATAGGATTGATAGTGGTATCAATCGAAAGACAAAACAATGCGCTTAATTTGATACTACTTTACTTGAATTTATTGCTTGTTTAAGAAAGAAATAGCTTAAAAACTGTAATAAATAATTCGCATTTTATTCACAAACAACAGACCAGCCGTGATCAAATTTGAAGTTTTTTAAATCACGAACTGTGCGTAAACTGACGCCAGTATAAAATATTTTGACAATAAATGCCTTCTCCTCTTAAAATATTCAACATTATTATTCATAGTAATTAGGTAGTTACGCGAATTGATAACTGACAAAAAATAAAAATTATTTTTGCATAAACAAACTTCAAATTTGATCATGGCTAGTCTGCTTTTTGTGAATAAAACGCAAATTATTTATTGCTATTTCTTTCTTAAACAAGCAACAAATTCAAGTATAGTAGTATCAAATTAAGCGCATTTTTTGCTTTTCAATTGATAGGTACCACTATCAATCATATCAACTCAAATGGCACGCAGGAATCTGCATATATATATACCATGTGTTTCGCCGAAGACGCGGCATAGGGAAACACCAACGCATTTTTTTAGAAATGATCCTGGTTACCTGCGGAATATGTACGAATTTAACACTGAACCTACGTAATTGAGTTTATTTGATGCTAGAATGAGACAGAAATAGCGCCGGCATCTGTTACCGCGGCACGCAATTATTTCATTGTTTGGTTTTTAAATTTATCGATTTTCGCAGCGGCAAAACATAAAATTGTTAAACTTGTCAGTTACTAAAGAATCTGCATCTACAATGCAATGAAGCACAATTATAGATTCATTATTTTTATTATTATACTAAAACAATATAAAAAAAATTATTTATAATGCCATAATACTTTACATACTATTTACTAAAATCACTATTTACGTAAACGTATAATTGTTTCGGTTTTCTTGTACAACAATCCTGTACTTCACCAAATTATGCATTTTTCTCTATATAACCAATTTCACGCCTATCTATATGAACCATTAGATTAGGTAACATTTGTAAGTTGCATTAATAACTTCTGACAGAAATTTTAGTACAACTGACTAGACAAATTCTTACTTTCATTACATTTTAAGTTCAGTCAGTACCTGACTGATAATTATTTGCTTCCTTTTGACAGGATTCAATACTATTCCATATTTTTAGTGTAGTGATATAAACTCGATAATTGCGAACATAATTTGCTGGTAGGTAATCTCAAATATTGCAAACACAACCTTACATTTTCATAGAATTTACTTACGCTTTCTTTACGTGTGCTGTTGTAATAAGGCGAATTCAATTTAAAATATGCAGAATGCAGAAACAGCGATTTAAAAAATCACGCTTTTTGCGTATTTTTATTGTAAATGAAAGTTGTAAGTTCTGTCAAAATTGACAAATTTAAAAACCAAACAATGAAATAATAGCCTGTCGCAATAACAGACGCCTTCAGTATTTCTATATTTTTCTAGCGTTAACTAAATCCAATAACATACGTTGAGCAATGAACACTGAATTCATACATATTCCAAAGGTATCGCGGATCCTTTCTAAAAAGATACACTGGTGTTTCCCCATGTTGCGTCTTCGGTGAAACACATGGTGTACGATTTCCCACGCTCTTTGTGAAATATGTTATTGATATACGCAAGTGTATACAACTGCTGTGATAAGTGTTTAAATAAGTTGAAATTACAGAATGACTAAGAGAGAATAAGATGCAAAAATTGGTGATTGCGTAGAGGCTGATTAAAGTACCGGGTCCAAGACAAAGAAAGGGGGAAATTAGGTTGGTTTATTTTATTTTACTTTCTTTTCTGAAATCATAACCTTAAAAGCGCTTGAAAAGGTCGTGACCACAAGATATAAACCCTGACGTAACGAACTGCAACGCGAAACTCGGATAGGCAACCCTACCTGCAACACAGAAATAGGATAATATACACTAAAAATCTGGTGGATTATACAGGGAATTTTTCTTTTTAGTATACATAACGCCTATGTATACATTTTAAAAAAACGTGTCAAACGCATGGTTTTACCCTATATGTAGGCAACCAACTATACACTAAACGTCAAGTCACTTGGTGCGTAAAGGTTATGTTCCATGTTTATAAATAAAAAATAAATCGAAATTAGTGGAATATCAATAGTAGATTATTCTACAAGTAAAGAAAAGTGGTAGTTTTCTAGCGAGTGGAAAAATGTTTGATTCACGAGCATTAGCTAGTGAATTAAAATTTCCACGAGCTAGAAAATCACTTTCCTTACGCGTTGAATACGCTATTTTTTGTGTACTTAATGGAAAAGTTCGAATGAAACTAATTTTCTAGACAAACTTGTTAAATTTATCAAGGTTATGTCTGTACAGAACATAGCAACGATTTAAAACAACTGCAACACGTGCATAGTAACTACAAAGAAAAAATAATTCGGCGATCCAGAAATATAATCTTTTACAGAATTGCTGAAACTGTAGCCAGAGAAGTGGATTCAAAACAGAAGGACGATCTAGGAAAGCTGGAGAAAATAACTCAGGATATGAATGCCGATTTTTCACAGTTCAACGTTTCAATCACAAACGATCTTCGGATCTCTCGTCTGGGTAAACCTGACCCAAATAAAACTAGACCTCTTAGAGTCACATTCGAAACCGCAGATCTAGTTGAGACAATTCTCCATAACAATAACCACCTACCTCTTTCTGTCGTTGCGAGAAGTGATCAAACCACGTTACAACGCAGCACGCTCACTGCACTGCGGAAAAAACTTGTCGAGACACAAAAAACAGATCCAAACGCTACAATCAAATATATCAAGGGTTATTCCTGGTAACAGGCGTAACTCCCAGCAGGAAAACTTTTTATATAAATATTTCTAGCTTATTATCCAAATTTGATCTATTTCAAAATGAAGTCATCACTCACAAACCCGATATTATAATTTTAACTGAGACATGACTGAAGCCTGACATTCCAGATCAAATGATAGCCCTTGAAAAGTACACAATCTTCCACAAAGATAGATTGGATAGAAGGGGAGGAGTCGCTATTTATGTACAAAAAGAGTTCAACAATCAACCGATTTTAACAACCTGGAATCGTGATATAGAAGATAATGTGGACGAATCAGTATGGCTGAGAGTTGACATCAACCATCTGACGATGGATGTAGGCGTGGTTTATCGACCACCTTCGTCAACCACAACCAATGCCACTAATTTAATCAGTCAACTCATATCGGCTAATGAATTCAATAACACTACTGTTATATTCGGCGACTTCAACTTACCCTCCTGCAGGCCATTAATAACACTTCTTTTTCTCAGGTTGTTGAGGAGCCAACTAGATTCTGAATTGCGCAAGTACCATCCATCCTGGATCTAATTATCACAAATAACAAACCTGCTCTCTCAACGCCAACTTATCATAGTCCAGTCGGAAACGGTGATCACAATTGATAATAATAATAATGTCTTTTATTTAGCCATCACTATTACATTAATACTATAATATATAATTATAACTGGTATGTCACCATTAGTTTACAATTCATTGCACAAATATAATTTTTTTAACCTGTTTATTATTTATATTTTCTGTATTCTTTAGCTCGTTATTAAGGGTGGATTTACAAATATTATTATCCAATGCCAACCTAGCCCATGAGATCAAGAAAAACTATTGGCGTGCAAACTATAATGCCTATAATGGCATTAGAAACTCTCTAACACAATTTGCATTATCAGCGAACCCCACTGGTCAAAATCTGGAAGATGCCTGGCAATTATTCAACAATGCAGTTAACGATTCACTTCAACTGCACTCACCCAATTAAAGGAAACTAAGAAATAAACAAAAACCCTGGATCACAAGAGCAATCATACAAAAAATCAAGAGAAAACGCAAAATATGGAGATCTTATACCAGAACAAAACTCGCATGTCACCGACGTAGCTTTACTTATCTGCGTAACGAAATAAATAACGACATCCAGAAGAACAGAAAGAAATACGAACAATGCATTAGCCAAAGGGAAACAACTCCACGCTTACATAAGATATCAAATTTCCTTCAGTGTCGAGAATCCACAAGCTGTTCGCAGGAACGAACACACAATAACTACAGATCATCTTCTCATCGCGGAGACTTCTGCAACTGAGTTCCAGAGTTTCAATTCAGTTGAACCAGACGATCCACTACCAATATTAACCACCGAGGCCTCGAATGAACTCCTTGATGATATTGATTTTCAAGAATCAGATATTGCTGATATCCTTCACTCGCTTGACCACGACTCAGCACCGGGACCTGATGGTATTCCATCAATATTGTTGAAGAACTGCGCACATGAGCTGGCCCCACTACTTTACCATTTATTTTGAAAATCCCTTGACTCTGGCACCCCCCCATCTTCAAGAATGTAGGAAATTATAGACCAATAAGCTTAACATCCATAATCTGCAAGGTCATGGAACGTATTGTAGCCAAGGTACTGTTCCAGTTCGCAGTGAGAACCCATATCATCCCAGCACGAGTTTGTCCCTAGAAGATCTATAACATCCAACCTCCTTACATCTATCCAAAAATGAATAAAAAACTTGAACCAGAAAATACCCACTGATGTGATCTACTTAGACTTCTCGAAAGCATTCGATAGGGTCCCTCACCGACCGACGGTTGATTACTAAGCTTAAACATTTTGGGGTGAGAGGTAAACTGCTGAACTGGCTTTGAAAGCATTCCTCTCGGACAGGAAATTTCAAGTCAAAATAGGAGACACCCTCAGTGGTGTACCTCAGGGTTCGGTGCTTGGCCCAATTCTATTCATTCTGTATACAAGTGATATCACCAGTGGATCACGAACAACCTTTTCCTTGTACGCTGATGACACCAAAATCTTTGGTAATCCACTTGTACACTACAATAATCTTCAGACAGACCTGGAGGACATCATTTTATAGTCAAACAAATGGTTGATCCCTTTAAATGAATCTAAATGCATGGTTTTACACATCAGGAAGAATAACCCTCAATTTCGATACTTCATTAACGACCGTGATGTTCCTACCACCTCTAATATCAAAGATCTGAGTATACTGATGACCAGCGACTTGAAATGGGAATCCCATATTAAGGCTTTCAAATCACTGGACAATCATTGGTTTGTTCCGCTGGACAAGTCCTACCTTCTACCTATTTTGGAATTCGGTTCAACCATTTGGAATCCCTACCTGTCCAAGGATATAAACTTATTAGAAAACGTCCACCTGTGACACTTGACATATGAAGACAGATTGAGTGTCCTTAACTTGCCAAGTCTTTTATCTACAAGGCGGCGAGCCGATGTCATTGAAACTTACAAGATCCTACGTAACAACGATGAGCTTCCAAATTTCTTTACATACGTGAATAATCAACAGCTCAGAGGTCACACGATGAAACTGAAGAAAGCTAAATTCAAAATTTTACAAAGTAAAAGCTTTCTTCCCAACAGGACTGTTGATCTTTGGAACTCTCTTTCGCAAGATGCAGTATCCGCTCGCTCCCTCCCTTACTTCAAAAACATACTCAATCGATTGTTTGACCGACAAAGTTTATAATGTTTACCAACACTGTGATACATTGTCCGATCATATTGTTATTGCTTATTATCATTGTTTATCAAATACTTACTGATTGTTATATTTAATTGTGATAATACTAGGCGAAACATTTGTATACACTGATTTGGGCTTATATTAGTTTACTGTTGCCTGTACACACTAAATAAATAGAAATTTACATATGTTCGCCCCTTAAGTCAAACACTCAGTATATTGATGTATCAATTTAATTATTGGCAATATATTAAGGTTGTTTTATTGGTGAAATAATTTCATAAAATTTGTATTTTGTAAGAAAATTATCAGATTAGAGTATCTATAAGAGTTTTTTTGTAAATACATATATTAAGCATTTAATGGATAAATTTCACGTATTGAATCATAAGGTGCATGAATTTATTTGACATATCGAAAGCTTCCGACATCGATATTTTTTTCAATATTGTACAGGCCTAGTTGTGACCCAAAGAAAATCCAAAAATATGTTACATATTTTATATTATTGAAATATACAGTTTTCCAAAAAAATATGTAACAAACTATTTCATCATTAATTTCTAGAGAAATTTTACACTTGCTAAAGAGTGTGCATCCTTTAAAATATAAAATGCACTTAAAATAAGTGCAATGTAAAACTCCGTTTTCCGAGTAACTTATATAATTTAAGTTGGCAATAAGAATAAAGTACATTTAATTTTCAAAATTTTAAATGTTCCGATAAAAATTTGATCATAATTAATAGTTATTTATTACACATGCGGATTAAATTAATGTTTAATGAGCGGTACGTTTAACCGCGCGAGCGGCGGTAGCCACAAGCGCGTTGATACCGCGAGTTAATAAATCAATTTAATTATGATCAAATTTTTATCAGAACATTTAAAATTTTGAAAATTAAATGTTTATACGGCAAAATTGAATAAAAGCTATTAATTTTGCTAATTTCTATGGGATTTCTGAATTTTTTTGTACTACTGTTATATCGTTAATTTCTAAGCAATTTTTAATTAGAGAACAGAAAAGGTTCAACAACGAATTAATGTCATTAAAACAGGAAAATAATAATTTATAGAAAGAGATAAGGAACGAAAATAAAGGAATTAAAAAAGAAATACAAGATATCAGAAAAACCTTTCAAGCAATGAAAAAGAAAAAAGAGAAAAACAATGTAGTTCTTAGCGATTTGACAACAGATACAAAGGAAGCAGTCAACAATCTATTAAAACAACAATTAAAGATTGATAAAAAGCCCAAAAACAGTAACAAAAAATAGGGGATAGAATATGTGTAATAGAACTAGAAAATGAGAAAGATAAAACACAAGAAATTGAAGAATCTGAAAACAGATGAAATAGGTACTTATACCTTAACGATTATTTAATCAAGAAAGAAAGGGAAAAGCAAAGACCGTCAGACTAATGGTACAGGAAGAGAAAGTAAAAGGGAAAGGCATGACAATTGGATACAATAAAGTAATCATAGAATGACGACGGAATCAAAATTCAGAAAAACTCGAAAGTCAAAAAATTAGAACAGTATAATGGAGGTGGAAAAAGGGAAATGAATTATGGAAAAAAAACAAATACACAAGAAGTTTAAGAGCGAAAGAAGAAAAGGTAATTTATGAATTTAACTGTGCTGAATTAGACGTGCTGTGCTACAAGAGACAGAAAAAATGGAATGGAGACATAGAACTAGAAGGAGGGCATATGTTGTTCTATTGTGGAGTACCACACAAACCCGAAAGGATGGTCGAAAGAATAATAACACTTGACATGCAATTCACTAAAGAAGACAAAATAACAGTGACCACTGTTGAAGTAAAAATAAAAACTTAACACGTTCGCTGCCGCGGTGTAGTCGGCAACCTACTGTGACTAGCCGACCACTGTTTGCCTGCCATTGGCAGCTAGGCTATCTGCTTGTGTCGCCATTGTTGTGAAGGTCTGAATTTGCCGAATGCCAACACAAGCAGATAGTCTAGTTGGCAATGCCAGACAAACAATAACAAATAAATAGTAAATGTGTGTATTATGCCTCTCGGCATATTCGGCATGCAGCACTAGGTTGCTGACAACACTGCCCGGCGTGATTGGCAGCGAACGTGTTAACAGAAGAGCAAGAGAAACAAACAATGAAACAAGAAACAATTGCAAAGAATAGAAGTGGTGGACATGTACGAACAAATGGTAACTAAACTAATACATACTGCAACAGCAAACTTAGAACCAATCGAGAGTGGAAGAAACTTAGCAAAAGTTTAAAGAAATAATTACTTGAGCAGCTAGAACTGCCTGTAGAGTAAGTATTAAAAAACTAACAACCAACAAAGAATTAAAAGCACAGGGGAACAGTTGCAGTAGCTAGGTACCAAATTCCCGGACGATCAGGAGAGTTAAGCTTCGTTATCTCCAATCAGTGCTGGAATGGGAACGATTTCTCAGTTAACACAGCACTTCTCTCCCACTTTGCGAGAGTGTGGAGAGGGGGAATAGAAATGTAGCGCAGTGGACTGTTTAATATGATAAAAAATCTACATTCTGGAAGGGCATATAAAAAAATGATGGAAAATTACTGGAACACTACAAGATTACACCAGAAATAGATTAAGAAAAGAGGAGAACTATTTAAAAATCTATAATACAGCATGGAAAGACGAAGAAACCAACTGATTGGCAAATGGGACAAATAGTGCCAATTTATAAAAGTGGGGATAGCAAGTAGTAGTAATTACAGAGGTATAACACTGTTAAGTATTCCACTTAAAATATACTAATAGCAAATTCCGTTGGGCTCAGTTTTACACTGCACTGGTGTACACTCGCACGGTGCGAGTGCACACTATCACATGACCCATACTACACCAATTCTGAAAATTATCCGCGCAATATTTAAATTTAAATCTTTAATGAAAAAACCAGAAAAATCAGAAATTCAAGTTGAAAACAAATTTTAAATGTGAATGCCAAAGAAGACTAATAACTTAAAACGTTTTTCTCTTAGGATTAACAATTGCAGTCGTCTTAATTTCAATAAATAAGTAATTTTTACTTCACTGTACGATTGAATCACACTTAAATAATCTTTTACTTTTGGCCTATCTTGCTTTTCACTTTGCAAAGCCAGCGCATATAGTTCCATTTCGTCATTTTCATCGCTGGAGCTATCTAAAAACTCCATAACGGCAAGAGCGGTTGCCATAGCATTGTTATTTTCCATTTTTAGGCAAATATATTTAATTAAACAACACCTTCTCTAAACACAACCTCAAATCTGACGATTTTTAAAAGACGAAATAGGTTATGTACGCACAAAAACAAACAAACTATCACGTGATTCCAGCTACACCGACCCTTGCAGCCAGTGTAAACCAAACGCACTGAGTGCAGGCAATTTTCCGAATGGAACGTCTACACCGGTGTAGTGCGACGCCATTTTGCCCAAAGGAATTCGCCTACACTACACCAGTGCAACCGAGTGCAGCGAATGGAATTCGCTATAACAAACAAAACTACGAAGAGTAATCGAACCGACATTCGTAAAGGCCCAAGAGTGGATTTCGCAAAGGACGAAGCATCCAAGATCGTATATTTACCATTAAAGATATACCCAAGCACAACAAAAACACTTTCTTGGTCTTCCTCGATTTAAAGGAATCATTCGACAAGATACCAAGAAAGAAAGTATGGGAAAGTCTAAACAGGAGAGAAATAAAACCAAAATTGTGCAGAGTAATAAAAAGTTTATACAAATACGCTAGAAATTACATTATCAGCAACAACAACAGATCTGAAGAATTTAAAACAAGAGAAGGCTTGAGACAAGGTCCTGTGTTATTTGTAGTGTTTATGGATGAAATAATAAGGAAATGTAATTATAGAAACTTACAACTCATACACATAACAGACTGTGCTTTTGCAGAAATGTGGTAATTATACTTTACCGCGTATTTTGAAACAAAATCGTCATTCCAACTATGGAGAATTAAGTGTAGAATGGAACAAAGCAATCGGTAAACATTTTTCAAGATCAACCTGTCTTAAAGCCCCCAAAAAAACTGGGTTTTAATTTTTATAAAGTAAGTACACCATGTAATAAAATAACTTTTCTATAGAGGTACTCAATTTTAGGCGAAGGAAAAACCTTTGCTAAGAACGAAACAAAAAAAGAAGAGACTGATTTGGGCAAAAAGCTTTATAAATTGGACATAAACTCAGTGGAATAGTGTAATATGGAGCGACGAGTCAAGATTCGAGGTGTGTGTTGGAGATAGCCTAAGTAGGGTTTTGAGAACTAAAACAGAAACTTATCATCCTGACTATTTACGCCGAAAAGTTAAATTTCCTGCGTCTCTTATGATTTGGGGTTGCATGTCGGCTCAGGGCACTGGAAAATTACACTCCATAGAAGACACTGTTAACAGTCGCACTGAGAAGGGGGGGGTCAGCCGCTGACCCCAGGTTACTTAGTTTGCTCGTTCTCGTGTAATTTTTATTATTTTTATCTCAAAATTTATGACTTTTATCCCTGAATCACTGTGAATCTGGCGATATATAATTGATTAAGATTAATTTCTAAACATCGGCGTAAAAAAATATAATCCGCTGAAAGGCCCTCAAAATTAATATTGTACGGGGGCGTTGCAGTCAGATGGTATTACATTTTGTGTAATTTAGGCGGGAAATAAATATATGAAAGCCTGCACTCATTTCCAAAAGTATATTTACCCAAAGCATACCGCCTAAGAGCAACATACGACGATCATGACACGCATCAAATGTAATCACTCTATATAATATCTTATGTGTAAAAATAAATATTAGAAACTGAAATACACTTTATTTAACTTATTTCGACATCTGTATTCACTATTCACTATCGCCTACATTTTCATGTAATAGGTTAAGAAAGCACTACAATTGGGACTTAAAAGACTGGGGTCAATCGCTGACCCCCCCGTTCTCAGTTCCCCAGGTACACGTATAGGGTCTCAGTGCGACTGTTAAAGCTGCTGAGTATATAACAATTCTTAGAGATAGTTTAATTTCGTCTGTTGATAGCTTACAAACAGAGGAAAACGGGTATATCTTCCAGCAGGATGGAGCTGCATGCCATACGGCGAAAATAGTCAAAGAATGGTTGTCAAAACATGATATTAGTTTACTAAATTGGATATCCAGCAGCCCTGACCTATCGCCCATTGAGACTCTTTGGCATATAATGAAGAAAACATTAAGAGCTAAGCCAGCTAGGACTATTTCTGAATTCAAAGAAAGGATTATTCAAATTTAGAACGTGTGCACTCGTGAAGATTGTAAAAAATTGGCAAAAACTATGCCTAAGCGAATTCAGGCCGTTTTACGAAGCAAAGGTGCCGTAACACAGTGGTAACTGTAAGCATTATATTTGGGCCAAATGAAATGAATCGTTATAGTATTTTTTTGGCAATTGTTACCTAACTATTGTTTGTTATTTAGTACTGTTAACAGCAATAACATGTTGTTCAAAGTTATTACAATTATTGTTAAAACAATTTGTCTGAAAATATATTCCATTTTGTCTGTAAAATAAAGTTGTTTAAAATATTATTTGTTGAATATAAACTGGGCCAAATGATATGATTCTGGGCTCGTATATGGTGGCATAAAAGAAGCAACAAATGAGGAATTAGGCGAACAATACAGTTAGCCAAATATAATATTATAGTTAAACAGAACCGGATTGGACGGTTAGGGCACATTGTACAGATGACAACAAACAGAATTCCAAAAACGCTACTCACTAAAGAACCAGAGGGCCCAAACAGAAAAGGCAGACCGAACAAACATTGGCTAGACTGCGTGAAAGACGACCTTAAGGGGGCTAAGGATAGCTGACGAAAATCGTCGGTGGGATGATCAAATATCTCGTGTACCCCTTAGTTTAAAAATTATAGGCAACTAAGAAAACACCAGTTTACATAACGGTGCTTGCAAAGTGCAAGTAACGCCGAAGGGTGTAATAAACCCTCGGTACTGGGGTTTATTACACGCTTCGGTGCATCCGGCTTGAGAAAGGACTTGCAAGGGTCAATCACTTCAGGTAAGCCTTATCCTACGCCAAATAACATTTCTCTAGTGGAAATAAAAAGTTCCGAAAAAATATTTTCAACGGCATGAAGAGGAGAGTAGTATGCTGTATTAGCAACAATGGTGGTCATTTTGAACATGAATTATAATCGCTTCCTTTTTTTATTTAATTTTAAAAGTTCTTTATAATAAAATCTTAAAATTGAGAAATTTTCGTTTTTTCTAATTTTAATTTAAAATGGTACTAGTATTTGTGAATCCAATATAATACAATTAAATTACTTATTTTTAAAAAGTTTTGTAGTTAATTACTTTTTTTTACAATTTTTGCCCTAACACGTCAAACGTGTTTCGATGATATTTTCGTCACCTACGGAGGGAATCCTATACAGGGTGAGGAAAAAGTAAAGCAATATCTCTTTTGTTATCGACTTTTAGAAAAAATATTTCTAATAAAAGTTGTTAGATGGTAAGTACTCCATATACCTGTGGCCTTGAATTTGTCTTACGTCATCATGTGTAAGTACAGGGGCATGCAACTTTACTTTTATAAATGGGACACCCAGTATATTTTTACATTTTTGGATGCAGAATAAAAAACTACATTCAGAAATATTAATATATTTTTTTTATTCATAAGAAAGAAATACAAAAAAAGCTACCGATATCTTTGATTTGAAATTTTATCGAGACTACCAAAAATTATTCAAATTGCGCTTCGTTTACAACTTGGCAGTGATGTAATCGATCAATAAAATATCTTAAAGTGAATTCTGTATCCTGTGTCATTTGTGGCGTAATACGATTGATTTCTGCAGCTATCCGTCCTTCTAATTGTAATGTTTCGCATGGCTTTCTTATGAATAAAAAAAATTATGTTAATATTTCTGAAGGTAGTTTTTTATTCTTCATCCAAAAATGTAAAAATATACTGGGTGTCCTATTTAAAAAAGTAAAGTTGTATGCCCCTGTACTTACACGTGATGACGTAAGACAAATTCAAGGCCACATGTATATGGAGTACTTATTATCCAACAACTCTTGTTAAAAATATTTTTTCTAACAGTCGACAGTAAAAGAGTTATAGTGATATTGCGTTACTTTTTCCTCACCCGGTATACAGTGTGTCCCAAATTCAATCCCCACCATTAGGATCTCGGAAACTATAAAAGCTACAAAGTTGGTTAAATAGGGAAAGTTTTAGGAATTTTAATGCTCATTTCATATCCGTTGAGAAATCACAGCCAACTTTGATAGTTTTCGAGATATCTTGGAAAAACCGAAATTTGGAGTTTTCTGTTTTCCAAAATATCTCGGAAAGTATTAAGTTATTAGTTTCAAGACTTGTATATTGTGAAGGCACTTTTTTATGGAGAATCATTTGTTTATATTTATGACGCTTTGTTTCTATTCTATGAGCAACTACTTTTGATTTGCATATGGACGCCATATTGAATTTTGTCGTAACTAAACTCAGCTCTTTTTTCTCTTTTCAACGATGTATCACACATACGGAGTTTTTGAAGAAGAGTGGGAATAAAATACATTTTTTCTTTATTCGCGTAGTAGGCTATGATAAAAAAAATGTATTTTATTCCCGCTCTTCTTCAAAAACTCCGTAGGTGTGACACATCGTTGAAAAGAGAAAAAAGAGCTGAGTTTAGTTACGACAAAATTCAATATTGCGTCCATATGAAAATCAAAAGTAGTTGTTCATAGAATAGAAACGTACCTAAGAACCCGAAAGGGATTAGTCCCTACATTCCACAATTATGTTGTGTAAAGCCAACGACCTTTAAAAACCATAAATGCGTAAAGAAAATCGGCTTCTATTTTGGTTGCCTATCTACTTCTTAGCAAATGAAGTTTGGAAGCGTTATAAAATATTGCTTCTAATAAAATTACGAGACCAGGAATTTTATTGAAACAGTTTCGAACGCACAATTTTACTATAAAAGCGTTTAAGTTTGCTTTGGCGTATTTAATTTTTTAATTTTCTAAACCAGTAAGACGTAGGGCCCAATCAATAAAATATACTTATTTCCGTTTAAAAGCAAATTCAGTAATTTAAAAAAAAAATAAATATGTACAGTCAATAAGCTATTTAATAGTATCGGAATCCACTCGCGAACGTTTTTCCAAATTAATATTTACGGCTATATTATTACTAGAAACAATATTACTTTCACGGCAAATCTAGCTGACACACTGTGTTGCCTAACCCCTATCCTTAGCCCTCTTAAAGAACTACGAATAAGGGATTAGGAAACTGAGCAAACAACAGAAAAGAATGAAGAGCGATTTCGAACAAAGTTCTGAGCCTCAAAGCTTGTAATGCTAAATTATAATAAAGACAACCTACAAACGAACTTAAATATATGGAACAATGCACCAACAAAAAATGAAATGAAAAAAAAAACACTGAACCCCAACCCAAAAATTTAATTACTTCGGTACATAACAAGTAAGCCAAACAAAAAACAGACATAACAGAAAGAATAGAGAAACCTAATAAACTATACTATGCCATGCATAAGACCTTCGTCAGAAAAACAGAAGTGACACAAAAGACAAAATTAAGTGTATTTAAAACAATCTTCAGGCCAAAACTGACATATGGTTCCGAGTCGTAGGTGCTATCTCAACGAATGAATAAGAAAATAGAGGCAACTGAGATGAAGTACTTGAGGAAAGTTAAAGGAGTCATGCTAAGAGATTGAGTACGAAGTACAGAATTTATAGAAACACAGCAGCTGAGTTGCTGGGGATATCTCCAGAGAATGGGCAACAACCGAGTAGTGAAACAAATATGGGAATCCAAGACGACAACAGGCAAAAGTAACAGAGGGAGACCGCAGATAAGAACTAACAGACAGTACTGTTACCTTAAAATCAACTTAAATATAAACTAATAAACACGTGTAAACTGTAATATACTATACTATACACCACATTGGTAAAAGGGGCGTTAATTATATATAATTTTTAATTAATCAATTAAAAGTTTCTTACCCATGCACATTTGACTATTTGCCTTAGTATTCCTAAACATAACCGTCCAACCTGAAGAACAGAAGAAAGCAAACTTTAAAGTTATGTCTGTTAGATTATACGACATTAAAGTTAGTTTTTGTAGATTGTGATTCTTTACATCGAATAGAATCCTAGATTCATGATAAAACTTTGCAGACAGGTCGATTATCTAAAATGTTTCATACTAATTAAGTTTTATTACCTACCACAGAAAACAAAAGATAACTCACCCACAATTCATGCAACAGTGGAAATTTGTACAAAACAAAAGCAATATCTCTCAGTTGTGATCTTTCTTTAATGTCTACATGTAGAAATAAACTTGTTAGACTTGACGAAAAAAATTCCGTAGCTATTGCAATGGCTTCTACAAGAGTCAACGCTAAAACCCTCAACTGAAAATTGATTTTGTGGTTTAATATTATTTTTAAATAACATGCTTGAGATAAACAGAAATATAATTAAACAGGAAATGGCAGTACTTAATTGTTATAATACAATGTGCTTATTTTATATCGACATACGATACACGTCACAGATAAACCTTATGAAAGCAGTTTGGCTGGTTGTCTATTCAGAATGCGTAATCGATTACAATAATAATATTCTCTTAACTGGTTTCGTCTTTTGATTATTTAAATGTCAGTTAACCGAATTTCTATAATTTTCGAATTGAATTTTGATAAACGAAGATTCTTTTTTAGATTGAATTGAAACAAAAATCAAATAAATTTCATTCGCTTACAAGTTCAATGCCAGTCACTATTACGAATTATTTTACTTACTTTAGGCAAGGACGCATAAACACGGCAATCAGTTTTTGCACAACTCAGTTTAGTATCAACCACATATAGGCATTCTAACATAGGTAGCCTAGACACACATTTCCGTAGGTCCGCTGCTGGTATCCAATAAATACAATTTATATTCAACGAGGTGATTACTTCTGCCCTAACCTTATTTAATAGAAATTTATCGAAGATCCCCTTTGAAAACTTGTATTCTCTGTACAAATTAACTGTGCTAAAAATTAACATCAATATTAATTCGATAAATTAAAAACTTAGACTGCATACCTAATTAAATCTCTATCGTATGTAATATTTTCTAAACTTGGAGATACATCACAGAGTTGTACCACGTCGAATGTATCTAAATAACTAAATATCGCAATTTTGAGTTCATCTGGTAATCTTGTTAAATAATCTACGTTTTCTTCCATTTTATTAATGTTATCTTTAAAGTTAACACACCTTTCTCTTTACAATTATGACATTTGAATATTTTTAGGTTAAGGGTAGTGAACAGGGTAGTGTAGTAATGGGCGCCCGCAGGGGGGTACCAGAGGGGGCCGTGGCCCCCCCTGAGAATTAACACAATATAACATTTTTACTACAATTTTGGTCTACTTGAAACTAACCAAAGAAAGCGTTCGAATCGGCTTAATTTAACTCAGAATCCGTCTCTCCTACTAAAACAGCTCTCAGAATGCTTCAAAACATACACTTTTCAACTCCGTAATTGCAATTTTTTGACCCCCTCTGAGAAAAAATCCTGCGAGCGCCCATGAGTGTAGTAGTAATAGTAACCTTCAAATATTTCCACAGGCAATTTTTAGTTGGTGGCAATTGGTAGTTTTTTGGTATACCAGACAACAGTCTTATGTTTGTTCTTTTTATAAATTAAATCAAATATAAATTAAGCTTCATAGTTAATTCTATGTAGCAAGCTTCCCTTTATGGAGATAAATGATGTTTTACTGTGTTTGTATGTAGTAATCTGTGATTTAATGTGACATCAGAAATGTAGTTTTTATTTGCAGTCGCGTTTATGCATTTGCAACCGCTACAAAAAACTGACCTTGCGCCTGAAAACCGAAGTCCTAACAAAAAAAGTTATAAAATACCAGAATGTGGCAACATGGCGCAATTAAGGCCGCGCAAATTTAAAAAACAAATCCGTATTTATGACCTTTGTATCTAACGAGAGATACTCAAATCAATGTCACAAAATCTAAGTTGACATTGGGCGGGTTGCACAAACATGATTTAACAGCTTGGTTAAATTAATCATTCGTTAAAGTGAACAAAAGCAAATCAAAATTCGAATGCATATGGCAAATAACACATTAGTAAACAAAAAATGATGCTCTTGTGTCAACTTTGATCATTCGTTAATTTAACAAAAGCTTTGTGCAACCGGCCCATTAACTACATAATAAATAAGATTGTTAATTATCACAAATTTGCAATAAAAAAATTGTTTTCGAGGTAATTTTTTAAACATTAACTAACTTAAATGTTTATCCCCTTATCAAACAGTATCTTTTTTAAAATCGCCAAAATTACTTTCAGTAAGTAACTTATGCATTTACTACAAATAAAATTAATTAGAAACGATAATAATGAGACATAAAAGTAAAAAGTTAATAAGTGTATTGACCTACATATTTTTAATAATAAGTATGACTATTTATAAATATAACTGATAGGGCTGATAGTCAAAACACGAGCAAAAACGTCCAAAGTGTTTTTGTTGGGTTTTAATCGAATAATAGTGGAATTTAAAATTGCCACATTCCTGGTATTAAACTTTACAGGAGTCTGCGCACAACCGTGTCCTTTTTGTCATTGAAAGTTCAAATATCGGAATTATAAAAATCGGTATAATATATATTAAACTTATAAAATTTTATCATACTGCTATCAGTTTTAGTTGTTCAAGTGAGTGATAGGTACGTACTCATTCGTAGAACTTACTTTTAATTTTAATTTTCGCGTTTTTCCTAAAACAAAAGATCTAACCTTTGATTCTGATTTGATTTTTAAATTTCGCTGCATTTACTAATTTTAAACATATATTTACGTGATCGTTTGAATAAATTCACGTACGGTTTTTGTTTAAGACGTAGTTCGTTTGTTTATTAAGAAACACTGATTACACAACAATAATTAGTTGTTGCAGTTACGAGAATGTCTTTAACAAGTATCGTGGTGCCTACGACGCCCTTCGAGGGCCAAAAACCAGGTACCAGCGGACTGAGGAAAAAAGTGAAAGTGTTTATGGAAAAACATTACACCGAAAACTTTATCCAATGCATTCTTGATGCCCAAAGGGGAAAAATTAAAGGTTGCACTTTGATTGTCGGAGGTGACGGAAGATATTTCTCGCAACAAGCTATCAATATCATCATTCGAATCGCAGCTGCAAATGAGGTAAATTCATATCAATACACATTTAATTTTATAGCGTAGGTTAGATTTAAAAAGTTATAAAACTTTATCTAAACTCCAATTTTAATCATTAACATTATGTTAATAGGTATAAAATTCATAAAACCAGCTTTGATTAAGAATGTAGCAATAATTTAATTATCAATTATTAATGTACAGTGTTTATTGTCCCAACGAAAACAAAATATGGTTTGTATAAGAAAGGTGCCAGTTACAGAAGTTTAAATTACATTATCGTCTACCTTTCTGTGCATAAATAAACTACAATAACTTCCAAACATTAGAAGCAAGGTAATTTGTTTGTTTTATGAAATGTCATAATAAATAATTATAGTTTATAGTACGCCAAGATTACATAAATGATGATTCATTAGCCGGACAGTGCAGTTTATAAGATATTTATTAATGAATTATATCAGCTGCTTTTACTAGTTTAAACAAAATAATTCTGAAACAAAAAGTATTTGTACGCCTCTAGCTTCATCCAAATTATGTTCAAAATCGTAATTATATTGTTTGAACTGATTGTATTCGTTTATTCGCACATAAATTACATACAAATTAATTGTAATGTAACATACGAAGCTTACGTGTAAGTAACACAATTAGATCACATATACAGAATGAGTCGGTCATACATATTGTTGGTTCATTGTGTTTAGAGTTGAGGTAACAAAACCACAATGTGTATTAAAAAAATACTTAGGTTTTTCTAATTTATATAACTATTTATAACTGGAATAGAGGATTGTGATTTCTCAGTGGTTACCTTTTTGGTCATCATTACTCAGTCAAGAAAATATAATTTACAATAAACTACGTAATAATCATATTTTGCCCGTTTCTTTTTTTAATTTCAAACTATAGGTACATTTGCACAAACCCAAAACCAAGCTTATGCATAGTTGTATTAAACTGCAATTGCACTCAACTTCAGTGCTACCTCTGGCAATACAGGACTGTGCTGTTGTCAAGGCAACATTTTTAACATAAATATTAGAAGGGGCAGCATTTAATTGCACAAGAAAATTCACTTATAGGTAGTTAGTAAGTGCTTTTACATGACATAATAAATTTATGTATTATATTCTGTCGTTAAAATGACTTAAATAAGCTTTGAAAAAGGTTTTATTTGATTTTACATATAAACACCAGGATTATTTAAAAATAAAAGCTTTGTTACACATAAAATCTAAAGGCAAATGCGTCTGTTGACTCGCATTGGATCAACTCTTGCTAATTGCTAATCCGTCCGATACGTGCGATTAGTACAATGCAAACCAATGGATGTTTACCTTAAGATTAATACTAACATTGCGCTCCCCGAATGGTCTCTGAATACCTAAAACGGTGTTGGTCAACATCTGCATTCTTTGGCAAATGCAACAAACTTTCTTTTTCTTCTTCATCCTGTAGCTCTTTAGTGGAGCAAAGGGCACCATCAGCTGAAGATAAGCATGACAAGGTCGCTAACCCTGCACACTAGTTCTTCAATACTATTCATTAATTTCCCCCATTCCTTCTTGTCTCTAACTATTCTCTTCGCTTCATTTCATGTTATACCAAACTGTTTCAATTCACTTTGAACTGTTCCCATGTATTTCTTGTTATATTTATAAAATCAAAAGCTTTTTCAAAGTCTATATAATTTATGAATTCTTCCTCCTTTATTTCAGTAATTCTCAGGGTGCATATATGCAAAACATATTAGCTGTAAAACCTGCTTGGTTTTCGAGTAGTTTTGGATTAAGGCTCCTCTGCAGTATTCTCGCAAGTGCATTGTAAAATAGCATTTTCATTTTACATCTTTATTTAACAAGATGAAGAGAGGGACGATATTTTAAATAGGATAGGCCCTGTGCTTTTAGGGTGCTGATTAATTATTTCTTAAAAATTACTTTGCATTTTGCTATAAATCATTAATTATGCTCCTCCCTTTTAAATCGCACGTGATCTCTGTTGGGTTCAAATCCAAAATCTTTGGTGTACAAGACAACCTTGCAATCACCTACACTACCAAACCTAGTTATTAATCGTTCGGAATAGGACATATGTTCATATAACCTTTTTTACTTAGAATGATGTATACTATGACTTCCCTCAATATTGACCTTTCTTCCTGGGACAGCCTGTATAAGCTCATTATTACTTCAATTAGTTGTGCATTTATTTGTATCGCCCTTAGTGCTGATTTAATCTCATGCTATACTATCAAAAGCTTTCTCAAGGTTAATAGCAATATGTAAATTTTTCCATTGTAGTTTAATGCGTTTTCTGTGATGCATTTAAAACTGAAAATCCAGTCTTGGGTGCCTTTGTTCGGCCTAAATCCTGCATGGTTCTCGAGTAGTATTGATTCGAGCACCTTTCTCATATATTTTGTAGGCCACGCAGGGATATACCTCTATATTATCACATACCAACAGCACACCTTCCTTATGAAGAGGAACAATTACCGCACTTTACATTTTAAGATATCAAAATGAAATTTGGTATAAATATGTAACATACTCTTACAACTGGATTATTTAACATAGAACAGAAGTTTCTGTTATTTCCAGTTTCGCCAGAATTATCCTCAACTTTGTTACATTAAGTGGAACACCCTATATATTCAGACATCTTTCTAATCTCTATTTATTTTGAGGATAAAATTAATTTTTGCAGAATGCCATGGCCTGTCTAAAATGAAAGTCAGGGTTCCCCAATACTCACGACAAATTGTTTTAGGACTTCAACTATTTCGATTGGTGTATCAGAATGATCTAAAGTTGCCAAATTTTTTTTTTTCGAGAATAAGTCTTTGTCAGATGGCGCTATTATGGGACATGGGGATATTAAAAACGAGTATTTTTTAAGTATTTGATTCTGTCTATGCCCAGTGCCCTTTTGTCACTGCATGTATGTGGACCTCTAAAAGGGACCTAAGTGTCCGGTTCCAATACATACTTATATTCACAGGGTGGACAAGAACCCAAAATGCAGAAACAAGATTAGATTCGTTGTCTTCAGTTTCCATTTGGGTTGTCAGCTGAATTAGTAGTTTTCAAACAGCGATCCCTCTGTATTCATTCGAGATCCGACCGGATTCCGAAAGTGTAGAGTTGAATTAGGAGGGTATAATGTTTGAAGTGTGGCTTTAGGCTGTAGTTTAGATGTAATTTGGAAACAAAGATTTCTATAAAAAATCGACGATGGTTTACCCTTGGTTTGATCAATGATTTGAGATCAATGTTGGAAATAAAACACTTTTAGATGGGGAGAAGTAGGAAACTATATAAAAAACCTCCCCTGTTATTTGAAGTGCAATGACTTTTCGCCGTAATTATATATAGAATTTCCATTTCATTCCATTCCAATTTACTTTTGAAAAAAGTATGGAAAGAATAGACTATAAATGTATTGAGTCAGTACGTATTTATTTATTTGTAACTAACATTGAGTTGATACAAAATAAAGTGGTTTAACTATAATAATAAAGAAAGTTTATGAATAGGTATATACAGAGTGGATAGTAACAAAATCTAGTTGGCTGTGAATGTCCTGCGTAAAATGAAATATGCTGTTTTCAAGAGTCTTTGTTAAAAATTAATGTTTAATTAGTGACAGCTCTAGCTAACGAACAAAGGCATCTTCATGAGTAGATACCCCATTTAGTCGTACCTATAAAATAAAACAACAATGATTTTCAATTTGATAAGGATAACTGATAATCATTGCAAAAAAAATATATAGATGATTTGTAGTTATTTTAAAATATTGATAGTCATCGAAACAACAGGAACAATAACCTCTTTTTGATTACCCAATCTCATTGAAGGAGGAAATCAAAACTCGTTACAGAATTCTAGAAACTTATATCATTCTTCTTAGTTTTTTTTTTTTATATTTATCTACATTATAGTACTCTATTTTCTTATAATAAAAGAATATTCAAGTCATGTTTACTACTTTACTATATTTTAAACGTGGAAATTACACTTGTGAAAGCCACTTTATCTCAGATAAGAATATTTTTGTATTATGCACGTAATTTTAAATTAGTTCCTGATTAATTACAATTAGTTTTATTATCAATACTTATAAGATCAAGCATCAAGCTGCTTAAATTATACAACGAATAAATAGAATACATCATAAATAACATGTAAAAATCTAAAACTAAGCACCTCGAATCAAATAATCCTAAAATCTTTTTATGGTGATTACCGATATAATGCTATTGTGAAACAGCAAAATTTAGATGTAAATCAGAATGTAATGAAGTTACGCTCTACGTAACATTTATTATGAAGGTTAATAATAGCTTTGGTATTTGTCATTTTTTAGCAGTTAACTAAGCTTGATTGTTATGAATATAAATTCAAATTTTTCAAAATGAAGTTTTTTTTAATAGTTCAATATTTTAATTGTAACTAAAATTGACTTGAAGTTTAATACTACTGAACATTTCATACATGCTCTATTTGTGCAATTATTTTAACTGTCAAACTTGCACCTCACTATTTACAAAGTTTATATTACTCAGAATTGAGAGTACTATACAAGTACCATATCTGCTCCTATTATTATTCAATTGAAGGTAATTACCATTAACAAGAAGAAATTTGTTTAATTGTAAAAACTTGTTAAATATGTCTGCGATCATTTCAATGCAATCAGAAATGTTCAGTAAAACAATTTCAAATTAAGATTCGTTAGTTTTATACCTCTAAACTTATGAGTCTCAAAGTCCATTAAATTTTGGTGCAATGAGAAGTAAAGAATTATAATAGATAACTTACAAAATACTAGTGAATACTTAAATAATATACAAATAAGCGTTATCTTAAAAAAAATGTAAAATGCTATAATTGAATAGACCTTAAATATTGGCAAACACTTAATTTGCATGTTTCTAAAGTAGTCGCAGACACTACGTGTGAAAATTCAGGAACTTTAAAGTTTCTGTCACGAAAAATTGTTAAAACCACTTGAGATTTTACATCTATAATAATCCCTTGTAAAACCTAGTAATAAGCGGATTGCAAGCACCTTGTCTGCATGGGCCGTACTATTAAATTTTCTAGGAATAACTCGTTTACAGTTATACCGAAACATCTTTTCGCTTTTAGGTATTTATTTTCTGCTTTTAAATAGCATTTTTAAATACGGTTCTGCTATTTGTACCTGCAGTCGGCACCTACATTAGGTTTTACAAGGGATTGTGGATATAAATCTCAAGTGTTTTTTTGCATTTTTGTTGACAGAAACTATACCCCACGTCATAGTTGGAGACGAAGCATTTCCCTTAAAGACGTATCTGCTGCGTCCCTATTCGGGACGAAACTTGCCAGAGGAATACAGGATAAACGAATTTTTAATTATAGGCTTTCAAGAGCTCGCAGAGTAAGTGAAAATACCATTGGTATCCTTTGCCAAAAATTCAGACATAGATCGTAAAGTTCTACATGTTCAGCCACAAGGATCATCAATTATTGCTCTGCCGTTTCGTCGTCCATAGAAACACATTTTGAACAACAAAACAGCATGTACACTATATAAAATCAGGATTGATACTGGGCGACGCAGCGGGACATAACATAATTTAACGCTCACGTAACAATATAGTCCAATCACACGATCAACGGTCGACGTTACCAATAATGCGCGATAAAAAATACAAAATGTAATTGCTAAATATAAATTATTTTTGTAGTTTTCTAAGATTAGGCAGCCGTGTTTAATCACAAGGTCTGTAAATTGAGAAATCGGGTTTTTATTTTCTAAGTTAGCTCATATTTATTTTTTGTAAAGCTAGTATTATTTTTGGCATGTGTATATTTCCAATTTCCAATTTTACTTGCAAATTTTTGACAGATCGTGTTGTGTGTCAATCGTCTGTGGTTTGTCGGCATAGACAAGAGATTTCACGTAGCCCCACCAAAAAAAAAATCTAATGGCATTAAATCACAGGATCTGGGTGGCCAGTTGATGTCGCCACCTCGCGATAACATAACGACGTCTCTGAATTTCTCATCCAATAAATTCAGCATATCGCGTGCAGTATGGCACGTAGCGCCGTCTTGTTGAAACCATATGTTTGTGAAATCCATACCATCCAATCTAGGCCAAAGAAAATTGGTTATCGTCGCCCGATATCGAACGCCGTTGACTGTGAGTGCGACTTCTTCCGCATTTGGATCGATGATTCCGCCGAACCAAAACCACACCAAACAGTGATTTTTTTTGGAATGTAGTGGAACTCCCGTGGGTTTTTGTCGCTCCAAATACGGCAATTTTGCTTGTTCACGAAGCCACTCGCCCAGAAATGAGCCTCATCAGTAAAGATGATTTTTCGCCCAAAAGCAGGATCAGCTCCCATCTGCTCTAGAGTCCAGTCAGCGAATACACGGCGCTGTCTATGGTCGTTGGGCTTCAGTTCTTGAGTCCGGACGACAGCAATATTTTCAATCGATCTTGGGTTTCGTTGATGTACAGGCGTTGTGTGGTCTACCACACCTATTCAAAGGATGGGGATGGATGGGGACTTAATAAACTATTGGTGATATAGAGGGGTCTGCTCTAGAGAAGTTATATTTTCTATTTTTGCAAAAACTGCCCACTTTTTCGAAGCTGTTAAGTGTAACCAAGGCCCGCTGAATTAATATTGCATATAAGGCCTTACCGCTTCATTTAGCCAAGACGCAATTAGCAAGGACGCAGGCGCCATTTGACGTGAACTATACATTTGTGACAGGCCTTATATGCAATATTAATTCAGCGGGCCTTGGCGTAACTATAGCGTGTTTGCTTTTTCCTCTCGCTGATGCAAGCCTTTCAATTTTAAATTAGACATTGAATAATTATACAATTTCAAGATTCCCCTTAAAACAACATGTCGTTCAGTAACAGCAAAGTACCATGTTGAATGCACCTAGCGATTCTTTCCTTCTTCATTTGCTTCATCCTTTGCTTGTCTTATATATTGCGTGTGCTGCTCCGTAGTTTCAGATTCAAACTTAAGGCTGGCATTTACATACTATACAGTCACTTTCTATTTGACGTATCTAAAGTTGCATAACTACTTAAAAATCAAAATGGTTTGTGCACGGATTTTGTGTATGATTAAAAACTGCAGAGGTAGAGTCGGGTTATAACTGACAAGTTGGGATGCATTTACTTACCCCCTCCTCAAATTATCAATTGGTATGCAAGTTATTTATCTTCATTAGCAATTTTGGTTCAGTCTTGGTTGATCCTAATTTGTGTTATCATATTTACCCTTAAAAAATGGGGAGCAAACGTAATACGTATTTGTCAAAACCAAAAAGTCATAAGAAACAATTAAAGCGGGCGCGTTTAGCAGAACGTCAAAAACGAGTTGAGGTTAGAGGTCAGGAATTGCGTAAGATTCATATTTGGAAATTTGCATATTTACATAGTTATTTGTGTTATTACTGTAAAAGATGTGGCAAAAACAAAATTACGATTTTCTGTGTATTTAAACTGTAATCTCCTTGTCAAGTTTCCGTAAATTTTGAATTTAAAGCCGATAAGTACTTACTCGTTGTGACTGTGCTATTTGTGTTGCCTACACGCTAAATTATAAATGGGAAATTTCACCGATTTTTATAGAACTTTATTTCCACTTTTTCTGGAATAATTGGCATTTGGAAAAAAAATTCTTGTGGCGTTTGAAAGAGAGTGATTGTATCTATCTACTGGTAGAGAGATTTTTTCAGTATTAATTTTTTTGTAAAAACTATTTGAAAATTTTGAAGTAAAATAGAGCTTTAGATTTTTTAGTACTGTAAAGTTGGTTTTTAGAAATTAAAAAAGATCTTTTTATCAACAGGCAGAAAAGACATGGATAATTACAACAAAAAAATGCTCTGCCCCCCCTGCTTAAAAAATGAGTCTAAAAAAAAATGGAACAAAATGTGCTTAAAATTAGGTATATTTCATGGTGTAAATTCCAGCGTTAACAAACATCCTTAATTTCTATGAATAGGTAAAAGGTATAGGAAAACAAATAGGTTAACTAGAACAGACGATCAAAACATTAACATTAATCAGGCCAAAACTATTAAAATTGTTAGAGAAAATCGGTCTGATGTTTTGCATATTAATGTTTGACATCTCTGTAATCATTCTGATATTGAAACAATAAACCTCTTACTCTTAACCATAACCTTTTTTCAAAATTGTTGTTTGAATGACAAATCAACAAAGTTGTTCAAAGCCTGAAAAGTAATTATGACAAGAAACATAAAGAGTAAGATAGTAAGAAGACTACAAAACTATTGTTCATCCATTTTTAACTAGGCCCAGCTAAACATGTTCAATTATTTACTTTTAATAACAATTTTTGTTGCAGGTTAGCAAGCTGATAATAGGAAGAAGAGGCCTACTGTCCACTCCTGCTGTCTCTAGCCTAATTCGGACTTATAATACATTAGGTATATTAAACAGATATTTTCGAAAATTATGAAATTTTATTAAGAAAGAAAGTATGTATTACATAAAACTGTCATTTGTTACTGGTCCTGTTATACCTTTTTGAAGGAGTATATTTTTAATTACCTATCATATATAATAATTTTAAAAATGCAATCCTTTTCGTAAGGTGGTATTGTCCTAACCGCATCACACAATCCTGGTGGTATAAGAAACGATTTCGGTATTAAGTACAACATCGAAAATGGTGGTCCTGCACCTGATCCGATGTCTAATGATATTTATGAATTAACAAACAAAATAACCGAATACAAAATTTGTCCAGAATTGGACTGCGATTTTCAACAACCCGGCGTTCAAACGTTTGAGGTAGGTAATCATTTTAACGCTGTAAAACGATTTTTAAATTTCATGTAAGTTCATTTTTAGGTTGATGGTCGACAATATGTGATCGAAGTGATAGATCCAGTTGATGATTATGTAAGACTAATGAAATCAATATTTGACTTTAAAAAATTAAGCAGCCTTTTAACTGGAACAGATAAAAGACCACCATTCAATGTCTTAATCGATTCTATGAACGGAGGTATGCTTACTGTTAATCATTAAGTTGGAGATTATAAGTTTTCTACTTTTTTCGATTTCAGTAACTGGCGTGTATGTAAAGAGACTATTTTTGGAGGAACTTGGTAGTGATCAAGATAGTGCTGTTCGTTATATTCCGTTGGATAATTTTGGAGAAATTCATCCTGATCCAAATTTGACTTATGCTAAAGATTTGGTGGATCAAGTAAAGGGTGATAATAAGTTTGATTTGGGTGCTGCTTTTGATGGAGACGGTGTAAGTATTCAATTTTATTGTTATGTTAAACGCATTAAACACTAATATCTTTCAGGATCGTAACATGATTATCGGCAAAAATGCATTCTTTGTTACTCCAAGCGATAGTTTGGCTGTAATAGCGAATAATTTAGATTGTATACCATATTTCCAAAAGAATGGCGTACATGGATTTGCTCGTTCCATGCCCACAGCAGCAGCAGTTGACAGGTATATTTTAACTTTATAGAGTAGCACATGGCAAATACCTGATAGAATTACAAATATAATAATTATTATAAACAAATAAGTACGTATTTCGGCAACTGAGTTGCCATCCTCAGTGTAAAACTTTTTTGACAAAATTGGTTGGAGTCAGTCTCTCGCTAGAGAAAGTGTATAAAGTGCCACAGAATAATAACGACTTGTAGTAACAGAAACGTAAAAGAACTGTTTTAACAGGCTTTATATCAAAGCAATGTGTGCATTTAGCCAGAAAAGTGTTAGCTTGTTATGCTAGCAGCCACTATTTTTCGTGGTAAAATTCGTATATACTGTGTTTACGTATAAAATAGAAGTCAACGAATAAAATGTTAACATTCCACCAATAAAAAATCATTCAGCTATTTTCAGTAGCTACCTTGTACCTTACGTAATATTAACATTTTACAGTTCTTTGTATTGTATTGTATTAACCTATTTATCCCAATTTAGAACAAAGGCTTCCTCCATCAATTTCCACTTCTTTTTATCTCTGGCTTTGGTATTCCGGTTGATTCCAGCTGCAGTTATTATTTCATGCACTCATTTTGTATTTGAACAATCTTTCCTTGTCCTAGTTAATAGCGGTGTTTCCTATTCTCATATCATTAGTTTTCCGATTTGAAATCAAGTTTATTTTTTTCATAGTTAATATGAAGGCCTGTTTCTTCACTTTTAGTATGTAGATCAGTTATCATTTCTTGTAATTGCTATTTACTCTTGGCAAATAATATCCTCAGCAAAGCACAGGTTGGATAGTATTTAGCATGGAGTAAATAAACAGGAGAGTGCACTTCCCAAGCAAACCCATGCCGAAGCAGCTTTTGCCTTTGTATACATTCTTCTTCTTCTTCCTCTGGTTTTAGGACTAAGTCCTGTTTTTGTCCAAATGCCTCTCCTTGGTCCAGCTCTCCTTCCATCTTTTCGGTGGTCGCCCTCGAGGTCTGATTTTGTTCGGAGTCTCCCTCATGGCTAATTAGTTTTCAGTCATTCTTTTTACATGATCTTTCCATTGTCGACATCGTGATCTTATACACCACAAGTCTGTCGTATATTTTCGTTACTGATTCTATCTCTGAGTGTTTTTCCCGCTATAGATCTTAAAATCTTCATCTCTATTATTCTTATTATCTGTTTTGTTTTACACATGTTTCCGCTCTGGTTTCTGCAGTGTACGTCAAGATGGGCCTTACACATGCCTTGTAGATATGCACTTTGCTCTCAATATGCAAATACTTGTTCTGCCAGATGATATCGCGTAAGCTCCCAGATACAACTGATGCTTTTCTTGCTTATGCTCGTAGTTCTTGATTAATGTTACGACTACTGGACAAATTCGCACCAAGATAGTTTTGTTTTCTACAACTAGTTTACATCGAAGGGTAATTGTCATCGATTGTGTTTTCTCAGTGGATATATTCATGTTAAATTGTTCAGCAGTTGTTTTGAATTTGAATAATAGGCGTAACAAATCCTCCTCTTTCTCAGCTGTTATAACAGCGTCGTCAGCGTAACACATGATTTTTATAAAGCTATTTCCTAGTCTGTATCTGCCATTTACAGTTTTGACACTTTCAATTATATTGTCCACGATTACATTGAATAGTATAGGGCTAAGGCTATCTCACTGTCTGATATCTAATGGAGCTGGAATTTCATCTGTTTATTTTTATCTTCATTTTGGTGTTTTTATTTAGTTGTTCTGTAATTTTTATTATTTTAGGGCTGACTTTCTTTTTTTGTAGTGTATGAAGTACATCACACAATTTTATCCTGTCAAAGGCTTTTGTCAAATCTATAAAACATAGATACGCAGACTTGTCAAATTCTATAGTCTTCTGGATAATTTGTTGCAGAATAAGAATTGCATCGATAGTTGACCTATTATGGCGAAAACCTTGCTGCTCTTCACTTAGTCCAACCTCATTTTGTATCTTGTTCAACAGTATCTTCATTAAAAGCTTATATGCTGCGTAATAAGGAAATCCCTCTGTAATTATGTAGATTGTTCTTTAAACCTTTCTTGAATAATGGTATGGTGATGCTAGTACGCCATTGTTCTGGTATACTTTTGTCAACTTTGATCATTCATTAACTTAACAAAAGCTTTGTGCAACCGGCCCTTAGAGTATCAAATATTTTCTTAAACAGGGCTGTTATTTCGTTGTAGAGTTCATCACCTCCGTATTTGACCATATCATTAGTTATTGGGTCTATGCCAGGGGATTTTATGTTCTTTAGTTTATTTATTGCCGAGGTCACATTTTCAGCCATTATGTTGAAAGCATCTTGCAGATTGTCATCATTTTCGTCATTATATAGATTCCATCATTACAAATGTCTTCTGTCTCGTCATTTCCGAATAAATTATTAAAATGTGTAATCCAGTTTTGAGTTGGGATAGTCGTTGTCTGGGTATATTAGTTGACTGGTTTTCCTCTACTTCTTAGCATATGCCACACCTTCTGCCGCCATAAAGATCATGCTCCATTATTATTATTATTAATAGCCTTATACATATCAGTATTACAATATGTTTGTTCAGTATAAACTACCTAACATATTAACAAAATATAATAGATGCTAATAAGTGTAACTTAAAATAATTATAAAATAAAATAAACTATAAATGATTAGTCCCGTTTTATTCGGGTGAGGCCTCCCTATGGTATCACCATTTTGCTCGGTCTTTTGCAATATTGGTCCATCCAGGTCCTAGATAATCTTGGATTTCATCCATCCACCTAGTTTTCGGCCGTCCTCTTCTTCTGTTGTGCAGATTTGGATTAGGTTGCCATAACGTTACCAACTTTGCCCATTTGAATGTATCTTAGCGGATTATGTGGCCGGCCCAGTTCCATTTTAGCTGTTTGCATTTTCCTACAGTACTTGGCACTCCTAGTTTAGTTCGTAGTTTGTCTATCTGTACTTTATCTATCTTTCGAATTTTTAAGATTTTTCTTAGCATATTATTTTGAGTTGTTTCTAGTTTCTTTATATGTGTTGCTGTGGGTGACCAAGTTTGGGCTGCGTACGTTAAGGCAGGCACTATGCATGCTTTGATTATTTTGCCTTTCTGTTTGTTGTCTGATATATTGTTCCATAATTCTTTATTACGCCAGTAGCTACGCCACTCTGCGGGAATCCGGTTTTGGATTTCTTTGTCCTGATTATCTTCCGAAGGATACTTTTTGTCCAAGATAGACTGTTTCTTTTGCATAATTTACAATAGTATCTTCAATTTTTATTGTTTCGTTCGTGCTGTTGGTAAGTATTACTGTTTTTGACATATTTATGGAAAGTCCTACTTTTCTGCTTTCTTTGCTTAAGTCGTTTAACATTGTTTCCAGTTCTGCAGCAGATTTAGCAAATAATGCGACATCATCAGCGAAACCTAAGGTTAGTTAGTAGTCTTCCAGATATATTTATGCCTCGACTTTTCCAATTTAGTTTTCTGAAAATTTGTTCTAGTACTGCGTTAAATAATATAGGTGATAGTGGGTCGTCTTGTCTTGTGCCTTGCTTAATGTTGAATGGTTTACCAAGTTTTTCCATCTTGATTTGTCCTTTCCCTTCCTTATAAATGTTTTCGATTACTCGTACGTAAGTTCCAGGGATTCCTTGGTCTTTCAATGCCTGTAGTATGTGAGAGTGTTCCACAGTGTCAAAAGCTTTTCGGTAGTCCACTAATGCTATGTATAAATTTATGCTATATTCATTTGATTTTTCTATTAGTTGATTTACAACGTGTATATTGTCTACTGTGGAGAATCCTCTTCTAAAGCCAGCTTGATTGGCTGATTGTTGATCGTCAAACGTCAAATGTTTTGTATATACGTTTAAATATTATTGACGCGAATAATTTGTACATATTAGAAATCAAGCTGATAGGCCTAAAGTTAGAGATGTCCATTGGGTCCCCTTTTTTAAATAACAAAACGATCGTCGAATTGTACCATTGCTCTGGGAAATCTTTGTTAAACAGTGCTTGGTTGAACAGAGTTTGGAGTATGATTTCTTTTATTCCTGCTTTTATGAGTTCATTACTAATGTTATCTTCTCCTGTTGCTTTGTCAGGGGGACACCAACAATTGGGAGGTATAATCAACCTTTTTATTATTATTATTATCTTCATTAACAAACTCGTTTTAAATGTGTCTTTTTTTTAAATCTAACACCCTAAAATTGGTTCTTGATGAAAGAAAGTTCTTTATAAGCAGTTTCGCACCGTATTTTAAATACATTTTCTTTTAGATTCTGAAAGCACCTTAAATCCTCTTTTCAACCCTGTAACATAACGTATTGTTTCTTAAAATACAAACCTTGTGAAATAACTTTTTAAAATATTGTAATTCATTATTGCATTTAATAAATTCATTAATAACGGTAGGCGATAAAAAACAATTGACAGTAGTTTTGTTCAGCATCTTCTTAGTAATTGTCAATTATTTTTTTACCTCCTACTTATCTTACTGTAAAATTCGTTAAATTCAGTACCAACCAAGGTTATTCTAAAGATTTTTTTTTAATTTTGTTTTCTTTACAAGTGTTTGATTGTTTTATATAACTGGAAAAAGAATGCTTTTAGAATATTAAGTCAAGTTAGTTAACTTTTGTAGATCTTGTGAAAAGCTCCTTAAATTTTGCCTGGGTGTCTAGAAAAAGTATGTTAGTTTATGATCCATCAATAATATTGTAACGAAGTGGCTTTTGGCAACATAGTGGGTTAAGGCTGCCTATGTTCTTATATTGATTACGATGGTAGAGACTTTGAGCCTAACTTCATTATCATTACGAGTGTTCTGCTTGGCGGTTGCGAAAGGTTATATTAAAACACGGAACGGACTAACATCAGATATATTGGTAAAACATTATTTACAAACACAATTCAACAGTTCGACAAATGGGATCCAAATACATAACATGATTTAGGTCTGAACAACCCAATGCGGCGTACGAAACAATAGTATCAATTTATTCTAATAATAATAAACACTAATCTTACATGAACATCTTTAGAAAGTCACACATCTTGGCAATAACGTTGGAATTAACATTTAATCCAACCCTTGGTTTACTGCAAGGTAGAGTTGTGCTTAGCGATACGATATATCGATATCATATCGATTCAGAAAATAAGCAGACAATATCGATACACAATTTAAATATCGATACAGGATCGATATGTATCGTTATAATTATTATTTTTTGCGTTTCGCATTTTTACAAAATAATTTCTAAGTTTTTTACATACAGTTGTTTCAATATTTATAAGCCGACTTTACCCGATCGACGTCGTACAAGTTTACTCTTGTAAAATGTTTCTTTTACGAAATATGCAGTTTCAATATATGCCTTAATATTAATTAGTGCTTTATTTATAAAAAATATCGTATCGATATCGATAATTACCAAGGAATACAATATCGATATCGTATCGGTATCGTATCGAATGTCAAAAATATCGATAAGCACAACTCTACTGCAAGGGTTGATCCTGTAAAAGTCCGTCATCTAGGTCTTAATCTTCCTCCTCCCAGATCTTGCCATAAGACTTTCACAGGGAACTACTTTCTGTATGAAATCCAATCATACTTATACCCAAAGTTTTACCCCTTCTACCCTAACATTATCAACATCTGCCAAAGTTGTTTACAATATTTCACATTCATTCTTACTTTGTAAGAACATGAGTCATATATCACGTCATTTGTCGCAGGTGGTCCTTATTAAAATATTAACTACCCTGCAACATTGTAGCACAATGCAATGATTTCAGAACATGACCAGCTGTTCAAATGACTCATATCCATTTGCAGATGCAATCTTAGTTAGTAAACATATTTTATCATTGCTACAATGTAAGGATTGCTCAACCTGGTATATCGGCCACACCTAAACGCCATCTTATTTAATACATTTCTGATGGCAATATTTTACATTATTCTTTAATATAATCCACTTTATTACAATATTATATAGGGTGGTCGTGAAAGTTTAGGAAGTACGTTAACTGCGTTAACTACATGAAAAATAGTGAAGATTTTTCAAATAAATATTTTTCCTAATTTGACCAGTGGCGTAGTTAGGGGGTATTAAGGACATTTTTAAGTAGCGTTTTTTAAACATCCTGTGCCGTATTATGAAAGAAAAATTCGTCAAATTCGTTTTTGGGGTATATGCAAAAATATCTTCCAGTGTGGTGTTGCAAAATTGCTTTAGTGCGACAAATAACAACTTTATCTGAAAAACGACTTTGTTGAGGTAAAAATGCCAAGAGAACTTTTTTACGTAAAATCAATTTTTCTTTAATAATGCCACACAGAGTGTTTAAAAAAACGGGACCTTCATGTTTTTTCTTAATTAATAATGTCCTTAATTCCCTCTAACTACCCCACTGAACAAATTAAAGCTTTCTTATTGCTATCAAATTATGACTTTGGTAGACCCTAATTTACCCTGAAAAAATTAAAATTAAATCTCCAATAGTTTTCAAGTTATTCAAAAAAAATCTTTATTTTTAATTCAAATTTATTTAAAAAATCTTCACTATTTTTCATGTAGTTAACGCAGTTAACGTACTTCCTAAACTTTCACGACCACCCTGTATACCAATTAAAAATGTAAGTCTGTGTTGTATCTTGAAAATGGGAAAGAATTACTGAAATTAAATATTCTAATTTTTACTGTGAAACACGCACAGGGGCGGCTTAAGGCCCGGGCGACTGCCCGGGGCGGCTTAAGGCCCGGGCGGCTGCCCGGGGCGCCGCGCCAGAGGGGCGCCAAATCGGCGGATGAAATAAAAATGAAATGAGAAAAAAAATCATTTTCTTTTCGCTAATAAAAATAGGTAAAGGTGAATTTCGGGCAATCTTGCAATCTACTGTTAAAACGATTATTTTTTCATTACCTATAGGAATAAGTAGTAGTTTATTATTTAACTGAAACGTTTACGTCCAGATATTGACTCCTTTATTAAAGATCTTGCATATAAAAAAGCTCCCAAATGTTTTTTGTAATAATTTAGCAGTAATTGTTGTTTATTGCTTACAATGTACCTACAGTAATAAAATTTTGGAATGCAGTGTGAATTTGTTTCATATAGTTAATACGGTGTGGGGGGGGGGGGGCGCCAAAATGCCCTCTTGCCCGGGTGAGATTTTTATCTTGAGCCGCCCCTGAACACGCACACATTTTTTTATCGTGGTGTTTTTGCATCTCCACTGTCGAGTGGACTACAAAAAAAGTTCCCAATTTTTCAATCACATCTAGTAAATAGTAAACCATGATTAATTTTTGGAAAACAAAAGAAAATTTCAAAGACTGCAATGGTGATGATATCATTTCAAGTACTTAAACAAATAAAGTTTATTCAATTTTGCGGTATAAACTGACGTTTATTTGTTTCTGGCCTGCCCATAAAAGTTGATGTTTTATAAACAATCTTTTAAAATTTTTTTTCCAACACTAATATCTTATACTGTATCTATGGTCAATGACAACGTATTTTATAGGCCTTTAAATACGTCGTTGCCTAGCAATCTTTGTATTTTGTGTATTATGACTCGTCTCAAATAATAATTTGTTAAAATTTCTAGTAATATAAGGTAGTGAAGGCAAATATGGCCCGAGGGGTAATATGGCCCATTGCACTAAATATTGAACTTAACGACTGCACCGACAATTTGGCACCTGTAAGTTCCTCGTTTGATTGTATGGGGTTCCCCTGTTTAAGTAATAACACAACTAAAGCCGACGAAGCTTCTAAAACCGGTTAGTAAGATGCAAGTGCCGGCGCGGTGTGTGTTTTATAAAATTAGGTTGTAGTTGTGCTACTAATAGACTTTCAAAAAATGCATTAGAAGATTTGGCCCTTTTCATAAAGGTAGGTCACATGTCAGTGAATATGCCCTATATCATACTTATTCAATTAAACCTAGGCAGTAGCACATAATTTTGTTTTAAATTATTATTGTTCTTTGGGTTAAATGGCCCATCGAAACAGCGAGTTATATGGCCCGGGTCATACAACCCACTTAAGTGGGCCATGTATCACAATAATATATAATTCACCTATAAGTGTGTTTTTTTTATCTTAAACAAAATGGGCAAAGTATGTAGACATATTCATAAGCGATGGAGTTAAGAAAACCTGGAAGCTGCCTTAGTGACTGTCCGTAAAGGCAAATCTCAGAGAAACGTCAGTGCAAGATTTTTAATATACCTAGGCGCACTTTAAGGAACTACATTCATTGTCGGAATTGATTGCTGCCGATGATAGCAGTGATTTTGAGTGTTTTGACTGCATGTAATATACAAATTTCTCTGGGCCATATTACCTTCATAGTCGGGTAATATGGCCATTTAAGGAATGCTAGTTTTTTGTTTTTATTTTACTTTTATAATTTTTTAAATTAATGTTTGTGTTGTTTATTTGAATCTATAACAGTACATGTTTCTGTGTAAAAATAATTATCTTCCAAATAGGTGTATTTTAGAAAATACTGGGTTTTATAGTTAGGTGGGCCATATATGCCTCTACTACCTTATTAGTGAAAGAAAATGTCTGATATTAGTGTTAGAAAAAATCTTGAAGACAACTCGTGTTTTATAGTTTAAAAATCTCGGTCTATCAAATCCTCGGCTCACTTCGTTCGCTCGGATTTGAACTACGACCTTGATTTTTAAACCTTCTATAAAACACTTGTTGTCTTAATAGCTATTTTCTAACACTAATATCTTATACTGTTTCTATGGTGCATAAGAGCTCACTTGTTATGATTCCTTTAATATACGCTTTCTCTATAAAATACGCCGTCAATGACAACGTATTTTATAGGCCTTTAAATACGTCGTTGCCTAGCAATCTTCGCATTTTGTGTATTATAACACGTCTCAAATAATAATTTATTAAAATTTCTAATAATATATTAGTGAAAGAAAATGTCTGATATTAGTGTTAGAAAAAATCTTGAAGATAACTCGTGTTTTATAGTTTAAAAATCTCGGTCTATCAAATCCTCGGCTCACTTCGTTCGCTCGGATTTGAACTACGACCTTGATTTTTAAACCTTCTATAAAACACTTGTTGTCTTAATAGCTATATTCCGCTAGCGATTTAAAATTTTTATTCCGCCAGCGCTTTAAAAACGTCAAATCGCTTTAAAAATGTCAAAATTGAATAAACACTTGTATTACACTTGCGGATTAATAGTAGTTTATTCTACAAGTAAAGTAAAGTGGTTGTTTACTAGCGAGTGGAAAATGTTTGATTCACGAGCGTTAGCGAGTGAATTAAAATTCCACGAGCTAGTAAACCACTTTACTTACACGTTGAATACGCTATTTTTTTGTGTACTTAATGGAAAAGTTCGAAAATCAAATTTCTCGAGGTTATGTCTGTACTGGAGCAACGCCTTAAAACAACGCCCACATGCGCAGTGGGCGTGTTTGTGTTGCTGCGCACTTTACTTCACTACTAAAGTAAAATGCCACTTTACTTTACTGTTTTATACATAGTAAAATGGCCGTTTACCGTTGAGTACACAAAAAAATTAATTTATTAACTCGCGGTATAAACGCGCTTGCGGCTACCGCCGCTCGCGCGGTTAAACGTACCGCTCATTAAACATTAATTTAATCCGCATGTATAATAAATAACTATTAGAAGATATCCAGTTCCTCTAGAGCAGTCGAACATAAAGCTTTGTATGTAATTCGTACATAAACAAACTTTATAGACTCGCCTTGTTTATTAGACTTGCTCGCTTGTCCAATAAAGTTCTATATTATGTACTAATTACATAAATAGCTATTAAAATACGGAAATTAAATTCCTAGACATGAATATAAGGTATAATATTACAGAGTTGCAGAAAAATTAAAAAAAGAAATGTTTGAAGTTCCTACCGGATGGAAATACTTCGGAAATCTCATGGATGCTGGTCGCCTGTCATTGTGCGGTGAAGAAAGTTTTGGGTATTGCAGTTATTTACGTTTAACAAATCTCCATTTTATTACCAAATTTACAATTTTAGAACAGGATCCGATCATATACGTGAAAAAGATGGTATTTGGGCTGTACTCGCTTGGTTATCGATCATTGAACATAAAAATATGAGCATTGAAGATATTTTAAAGGAACACTGGAAGATTTACGGTAGGAACTACTTTACTCGGTAAGAAATTAATTTGTCTTAATTTGATAGTTAGTCACTAATTTTTCAAATTTGTCGATAGATATGATTATGAAGAATGCGAAAGTGATCCTGCAAATAAAATGATGGCACATTTAGAATGTTTAATTGCAAATGATGGTCTTACTGGCAAAAATTATTCCAGTGGTGGAAAAAGCTATGTAGTTAAAAAAGCAGACAATTTCTCATATGTAGATCCTATTGACAATAGCATAGCACAAAATCAGGTACGTTTATTAATTGTATGTTTATATTGGCCAATCCTAAACTTCACACTAATTTTTGCAAGTCTACTTACTATTTACCTGATAGCTTTAATGGAATAGCATGTTTTTTTTTCTGTTCATTTTGCGAATATAAATGCTTTCAGGGAATCAGACTTCTTTTTGAAGATGGCTCTAGATTAGTTTACCGATTATCAGGAACTGGAAGCAGTGGTGCTACTATTAGAGTATATATAGACAGTTACGAGAAAACCGATACAACAGCTGATGCTCAGGTATATAGCTTTTTTTAGTATTAGTTTTTAAACAGAAATACTACTCATTAATCACATTAAAAATGTTGAGTATGGAATTCTATTAAATCCATGATTTACTTTACAGGTGATGTTAAAACCTTTAGTCGATATTGCACTGGAAATATCACAACTTAAACAATTTACTGGCCGTGAAGAACCTACTGTTATCACTTAAATTGGGAAAGAAATACTGTTCATCTTGTCTGCATGTAGTAAGTATGTACGTACATTGTGAATCGAATAAAATACTTAACAGTAGATTTTTTAGGAAATAGTTTTTAAGAATTTTAATTGAAACTGTATTGTTGTATATTTTCTTTTTTTTTGTTATACATCATTGCTTTTGAGCTTTTTTATGTATATGTTGTTGAATTCTTTGTAGCTTTTAATCTACTATGTTATGAATTGCTACGATAGTACTGTCTCTACATGTAGATATTTATATTATTATAATAATTATATTATAGACCAAAACAATTTAAATAAAGAAATTGAATGTTGTATTCGCAAGTTTACCGATTTACGTATCTTTCTGCTTTATTGAAGACATAGAAAGACAGCTATTAAGTACTAAAACTTTTCAATATTATGCATAAGTTCTGTCCCTAAATATTAAACTCTCCTGGGGCCGTATGCAGTTGCGATAAGTTTTTCATTAGTTATGTTAAACTAATCAACCTCTCAAAACTGATCAGTCTGCTTTGACAACCATACTGCTTACCAGTTCAGATTTTCGTTCTTTTAAAACCACTGAAAATTTATCAAAAATTTGTGTTATCGGACCATCAAATGGTTCGATGAGATGTCCTCCGTTGGCAATAGATCTAAAACTGGCCAGCCATAGGTCACAAGGACAACAGAAATCGTTAAAGCGGTAGCTGAGCAAATTCACCGTAAGCAGAAAATAATGGCACAGGACATGAACTATGTCCCATATTATAAAGCAAGATCTTAGACTTGGCGTTTATCGAAGAAGGTTATTGCAACAGCACACAGTGGATACCGAGGAATTCTCTTTACAGATGAGAAAGTTTTCACTATAGAGGAAAAATTTCATCGCCAGAACGATAAGCTCTCGAGAAACTGCTGAAACAATCCCGAAGGTGGAACGAGGCCACCATCCTACCTCAGTGATGATTTTGTGGGGAATAGCCTCTGACGGAGGGACCCAATTGCATTTCTGTCAGCAGGGGGTAAAAACGAGTGCAGCAAACTACCAAAGTGACATTTTGGAGAAGGTGGTAAAGCCAATAAGTAACACCTTGATTTCGAAACAGCATTGGGGCCACCCAACGCTGGCTCACCTGAATTTACATTGCCGAACATTGGCTATCAGGAAGCCCATATCTTAATCATTTGGATTATCATTTGTGGAACATCTTAGAAGAGGAAGCCTGTAGCAAGGATCATCGAAATATAGAGGCACCAAAGACCTATTCGGTGAAGGCAGCGGCCACAATATCCCAAGACGTGGTGCGAGCGGCGATAGATGAGTATCCCAACTGTTTGAGAAAATGTTTGAAGGCAAAGGGGGGGGGGGGGTATTTTGAGTAACATCTTTAATTATTTTGTTTTGTGGAATGTGTAAGAAGAAACCATTTCATTTTCACTATGTTTTTCTTTTAATTATCCATGTTTGTACATGAAACAGAACTTATGGCACGACTAAGTAGTTGTATTTATATTGAGAAGCTGTTATTACCCTTTTCGAAGAATATTTATTGAATAACATGAAATTAATTAAAGATGTAAGTGTCAGAAGAAATGCAGTTATATCAAAACCAATACCAATAATCACATCCCACAGGTTAATACAAGAGGATGTGCAACTAATTTACCACAATCTGGTATCGGAAGTGAATGGGTAATACTAGCAGTGGATATGGCAAAAATTTAGAGGAATTATTTTATTAACAGCAGCAACAACATGCGGTGTAAGTAGCTCTACCAATCGATCAAAACAAACTGCTTGCTGGCCAACTGACGTCCAAACAGAAGTAAAATTAAAGAAGAAGAAAATGGAAAAAAAATTAATTTAATAAATTTAAAATGAGCAGAAGCTCTTTTACTGGGTCGTGAAAAATGTGTACTCTTTGCTTCCACTAACTAAAGGATAAAAATTAAAAAATTATTAACTAACGATTTTGATATAGCCAGATGGAAATAACACTTTCAAGAAATTACTGGTAGATCACAACTTTTTAAATCATACGGTGCAACCAAATTAATACCAAAACGAGCAAATTAATAGTGAAGAATTGCAACAAGTAATACAAAAATTAAAATTTGATAAAACTTGTTGCGGACATGACAAAATAAGCCCAGAGATGATCAAATATTTGGAACCAAAGGTGCTAACTATATTTTTAATGTTAATTAATACTGCATGAATTTATAAAATCATACCAAGGGTTGTGACAGTTGTAACAAAGTGTGTGGTACCTAACTACCATCAGTACAATCCAATAACATTATTAAGTATAGGTACCATGCAAAATATACGAGTCGTAAAAGTGTTGAACAGAAATTATTGAGAGAGATTTATTAGAATTTCAAGCTGAATTCAGAACCGTACTTGAAACTTGGAATCATTTATTCACACTGAGGCAAATGATAAAGAAGGCTATCGACAAAAACTAGGCCTTATATTTGTTTCTTAGATTTACATCAAGCACTTGATAGCGTATTTAAACAAAACGTCTGGGAAGTTCTCTTTTGAGAGCAGTAGAGGGTACTTTGATACAGAGGGTATCAATGAAACCTTGGGCACCCCTCTTTTTAAATAAGTGAAATATTCTGAGTGTAATATACTCTTAAAACTGCATTATTCAACTTTGAAACACTTCGGGTTTTGCTGGCAACCCTGCATATTTATACATTTTTGAAATCGGCGTTTAATTTTAGGTATGTTGATAACAAGCTTGAAACATTTTGACGACAAAATAAATTTTGCAGGGAAATTTAGGTATCTATTAATCTAGAGCACCATGAGGCGTGTAAAATGAAAGTAAGGGTGACCCCAACACTCAAGACAAATTGTCTTAGAACTTCAAGTGTTTTCATTAGAGTAAATAAAAGAAAAGCTGACATTTTATACTTAAACTCACAAAGTATGATTAAACATATGGAAGAACTTGAGGTCCTATTGTAACAAGACTTGAAAAGATAATGAACGACCTTGTTACGCGTAAAACAATTACTGCTAAATCTGCAAACCTGTGGTTTACTACAGACTTACGAAATATTCAAAGAGAAAGAGACAGACTTTACAAACTTGCTAAATTGTCAAAAGATGAAACAGATTGGGTTCTCTATAAAACCATGCGAAACCACTACAGTAACATGATTAAAACAGGTAAAAATAACTATTATGAAAATAGAATTCAACAAAGCACCGGCAACTTCAAAAATACGTGGAAGATTATTAAAGGATTAATGAAAAGCCAAACTACTACACTAACGAATATATTGTTTGATGAAGTTGAAATTAGTGAACCAGACATAATATCAAATAAATTCAATGAATATTTCGTAAACAGTATTGTTGAAATTAACAACTCCATTGTGCTGAACGCGGCATTTAAAGAAAGTCCAATAACAGAAGCCACCTGCAGTTTTAAGTTCAAGGAAATAAATTATAGGGATTTTAAAAGAATAATAGCTTGTATTAAAAGAAAAGGAAGTTCAGACCACATTACAGCCAAAGTAATTTCGGACGCATTGCCAATAATCGGAGATCTGTTTCTACAATTAATTAATCAATCTTTAAGAAAATTTTTTGTCCATCACACCTATTGTAACATCTATCCTGGGACACACTGTATACATGAACTTCATAGATCTGAAAACGAAGTTCAAATAAATAAGCTTCTTTCTGATGTTTACTAAATTTCAATATTTTTACACAACCACGGTCTTGCTTATTTGTAACTCATATGAACACTGACTTAGCTATTCATCAGCGTTCAAATAAACTGTAGTTACATATCTATGATGTTTAGCAAAATATAATTATTGACAATGTCTAGTCAATTATTGTAACGTTGTATTTGATCAGATTTTAAAAACTTGTATCATGCATGCAATTAATAAATTGTGAAAAAAAATAAATACAATCTTTCTATGTTTTGTTCTTTATTAGCAACCAATTTACATGACTGTGTACAATATTAGACAATGTTTCTGCCTCTAATTATATCACTAACCAAAATCGCTGTACAGAACTTTCTAAACACCCTAGCCAAACCTATCAATAAATCCTTTTTATCAGATATTTCTGATTCACCATGATTACTTTTAGAATTCCATAGATAATCATGAAAAGTAAACAAATAACTGCAGGACGCTGTACGTGAATGACGATTCAGAAAAGAATTAAAACTTGGATATTTTGATTCTATAAGTAACCTTAACAAATTCGTTTTATTATTATAACTACCTATACGGATTTTCTTCAAATTTATTTCGCATAGAAGCACCATTATATAGGGTACCTGTCACGACCATTTAAAATACCAGGTTTGCTATGATCAAGCAGCCCACCATGTTTTAGGTTAAAAGCCTTTAACCAGTACGATTTCAGTCTTGTGGAAGGTGCGACGATGGCACTATAACTTTCAGGAATGGCCTTTTTTATTATTGCGACGATCGGTATTCTTCTTACTAGAGTAGGCTACAACTGCAACTACGAATAAAACTTCACAATTAGTATTATCTTACAACAGGTGTTTTAAATACCTACGCAAACTTAATACGGTTAACATAAGTTGCCATGATCTGAACTGCATTTTGGTAACTTGGTAAATGCGTGTACATACAAACTGAAGTGTAGGTACCTACATAATGGTATCAACATCAGAAAAAAATGTGACTTTGTTAAAAAAAACGATAAGTAATAAAATTACCTATTAGTAACGTGAAGTAACTGATTAAAAATAATCAGGCCACCTGGCACGACTTGTTTATGGGGTGAGTCAAGAAGAATGTGCGAAACTTCGGGAATGTACATATTATACACGTTAATATACAGTGTGTCCCCGGATTGAGTTCACTATAGGTATAATCGACAAAAAATTTGAGAATTTCATTTTCATGTTTTGGGATTCCGCCCTGCTTGGTCTGAAAAGAATTTTAAGCAGATTTTTAGTTTTTTAAAAATTAAGACGGCCACGAAAAATGTGAGAAAACTATTTTCTATTCAGGTAAAGTGCCTTTTTGGTCAATAATACGGCAAAATGTTATTGAGAAAAGTTGTTCAGAAAATGAAATTATGGCTCTGTGCAAAATTTCAAAAAGATCAGCTTAAAAATAAAACGTAGAGTAAAGTGACCAAATATGGAATACGTACCTTATATGGAACACCTAATTATTTTTAAAACTGCTAGTGTCATCTCTCATTTCAACATGCAGACCATAAGAACTAGTTCTTAGCAGTTTACTGTAAAAGTTTCAAATCAGTGTTACCAAACCTACCGAGCATATAACCAAAAAACTTTTTTTACCGCGGAAAGTTTTTTCACGTGTAAGTATTTTTTAATTTGTAGTCAAGATTTTTTGATTTTATTAGGTTCTTTTGTTTGTATGCCTTAGAAGACATGTTCGTTAATTATTGCAAACAATCTTTTGATGAAGTTATCAGCCTTTGTTTAAATAAACTAGTTTTGTATCAAAATGAGGGTAGTTCCTAATATGGAATATATCCTGAATCCAAATAATAATAATGGTCAAGTTTGGATTCATTGCATTTTGTGCATGGGCTGGGCGCATGAAGATTGTTTTGACTGAAAATTTTGTGTGCGATTTTTATAAATAAAAGAGTTACCTACGTAAAAGTGAATTTATTTTTGCAACTGTGGTTTTGTTAGACAATATTTTATCTTTTGTTTGTGTTTTGAACATTAATTTGTGTTTTTTATAATTTACATAAAATATAAATTTTTGAAACAATTTTGGTGAAACACAAAAATGCTCCTTTTTATATTATTAACAAATATTTTCTTTCTTTAAACTGTTTTGTACTTGATATTGATATCTATTGTTTATTAGAGCTTTTTGGAAATATATTATGCAAAATTTATATTTTTTTCCCTTAAAATATAGTTATTTGTATCACAAGGCTAGAAACTGTCACTTTGCAAGTGCGAGTACTTGCAAAGCAGTTTCTAGGCGTGTGATACACAATATTTTTTCGGCCGATAAAAATACGTTAATTATAAAAAATCATTTTTTATTCAAATATTTGACGTTAGAGAATTTATTTTTCTAGGGAATTTATTTTTCTGGGCGTGACAATGGGCGTAGCAATGAGAGGGCGGAGTCAGTTCGGTTCAGCGCCACCAATCAAAAATCCTAATTTTACTTTCAGGACTAGTCCGGCAAATAGCATTTTCCAGACGATTTATACGCATGAAAATTGAGTGTTTCTAGCCGGAGGACGATAAAAATACTTATAGCAAAAAACAAAAACGGTATTTCATATTTGGTCGCTTTACTCTAAAAAAAGCGGATTTAATGAAAGTGAGCCGATCTTTTTGAAATTTTGCACAGAGCCATAATTTCATATTCTGAACAACTTTTCTCAATAGTACTTTGCCGTATTATTGACCGAAAAGGCACTTTACCTGAATAGAAAATAGTTTTTTCAAATTTTTCATGGCCGTCTTAATTTTTAAAAACTAAAAATCTGCTTAAAATTCTTTTCAGACCAAGCAGGGCGGAATCCCAAAACATGAAAATGAAATTCTCAAATTTTTTGTCGATTATACCTATAGTGAACTCGATCCGGGGAGACACTGTCTGATTAAAAAACTCAAAAGTTTTAATCCGATTTTTATTCGTTCAATCAAATAAATTAACACACTACAATAAATATTCAAATATCCCAGACATTTTCTGGTCCGTTTGGGAACAGCACGTGTTGCTCTTCTAAGTACATTTTCATTTTCCTTTATGTGAGCAGTGGCATTTAAAATACGAAGAATTAATGCATCCTGACTATCAACTTTTAATTTGTACACTTCGCTCTATAACCAACCCCACAAACAAAAGTCTAATGGTGTAAGGTCTGGAGACCTCGGCAGCCAGCTAATTGAACCACCGCGTCCTATCCATCGTCCTCGGAAATTTTCATTTAAATAAGCCTTGACCTGCTGAGTTAATTGTGGAGGAGCCCCATCTTGCTGATAATACATCGCACGTTTTAAATTTAATGGAACGTCCTCTAATAGCTCTTGTAAATTATTTTGCAAAAATTCCAAATAATGCTGTCCTGTCAGGCGATTGTTGGGAATAAAAGGACCGATTAAATGGCCCTACAAAAATCTTTATTTCATTGGAATTGATTTGTTTGAAATTATTTTTGCTTTGTTGAAGTGCATAGATGTTTGTCATTTCAGCCATAGTTACGAATATACGAATAAAAACTCTGGAATGTATTTGAAGAAGTACTCAATCATTGATGTTGACGTTATTTATTATACTACGATGAAATTTCTTTTGCTTCCAAATAATATTGTCTTTTGAAGTACACGTTAGGTTAAATAATAATAGTAATAATAATAATATTTATTGAGCACATACATAAATACATAAGAAATGAAATAAAACATAAAGAAGAAAGAAAGAAAAAAAATGAACATGAAAAGTTGAAATATGCTCAAAGGGGAAAGATCGGCATTGCCGTTTTTCACTTTCCGCTATCAAGAGAATAAATGTATAACGTAATAGTGATTATAATAATGATATGACACACTTATACATTCATCACTTTGAAGTTTTGTAAGAGAAGATTTAAATTTCTGTCTAAACTTGAACAAGCTAGTCTCTGCAAAAACATCCTTAAATGAATTAATAATTTTAGGCGCCATATATTCAAAGGAGCCTTGAAATTTGCAAGTTCTATGATGAGGAATGGCATAAGTTTCAGCACCTCTTAGGGCAATACTACTTAGTTGTATCTGAGAACGTTTTTTTTAAAGGTTATGTAGATATAAAGGCTCCTTCGATTGTATAAGTTTATATAACCATATATAAGCAAAAATCTATATTCGAGTTTTAAAATAATCAATCTGTTATAATGGGGTGTAACATGGTCTCTATGAACAATCGCAAATAAATATCGCAGACAACGGTTTTGCAAAACTTGCAATTTGTTTTTTAATTTTTTTGACAGAAAGTTATAACATACAAATCCGAGATAATTTTCTGGTATTTCAACTTCTTCATTTTCAACAAACTGTTCAGTACTTACCATTAATGCTTCTAGATCAATTTCCTGATTAATTGCTTTTTCTTGATTTTGGGATAATTTATCAGCTCCAATTTATTCTAATCTTCTCTGCTAGTAGCTGTATGTCATTTTCATTATCGTCGTCTGAAGAATAATCCACATCCGGGTTTTCTTCTAACTCTTTCAACACACGTTTACATTCTTTATCCAGCTTGTCATAATCTAACATAGCTAAGAGTTTTTGCGCATCCTCTGGGTTATAAATACCTAAAAAGCAATGTAGACATTGAGACCCAATGCACATTCACATGGTCATAAAATTTTTCATGGTCACAACCAGTAAGGCCCAATGTCTATTCCAGTGGACATGAATATTTTATATAGAACCCACTGTAAATTAAACATTCGTGTCAAAATCTAATATTACCTATATGCCCCCTGATATGTCTTATCTCTTTCCGGCACAAAAAATTTCTTTCATATTTGGTGCTAGTTGCACGGAAATTTATTATTGGTTATTTTTTTGCCAAACATTTAAAATGGGGTTGTTTATGATGTAGTTTAATATGAAAAACACACAAAATAGAAAAAAAAAATGTATTATTGAAACTCTTTTTGGCGTGGTACCATTATGGTACCACCCCACACGTACATGAAAAAGATGAAACATAATTTAAGAAAATAAACATTACACTTCGAAGCTAAAATGTATATTTAACTATGGAATAAGGCAAAACATTTTTTCTTAGTTCCTAGACATAGTGGAACTTCGCAAGTCTTGCACTGACATTTTGTTCGTACTTGTTTTGCCTTATTACTGCAGAGCCCACAATGTCTTCTTGTTCCTTGTACAGGCTGGTGATCTGAGTTTTTCAGACGAATAGGTTTAGGTACGATGAGGTTCATGAGCTTTTATGCATACAGTTGTTGCCTTTCTTTTCTTGTAGGGGCGTTAAAGAAGATCAATACAAATATTTCTTCGAAAATCTTTCATCGTTAATTTTGGTGTAGGTATTTAAGAAGGAATAGATCGTAGGTATATGCATTTGTGACGGAAGCATCTATGAAATACCAGAAAATCTGATGCCACCATTTTTTGCTTTTCCGGTCTATTTCACAAACGGCCTTTTTTTTATCAAAACTATCCACAGCCTTCATGTGTTGATTATAATCACGGATCACCTGGGGACACGATACCTCAATTACGCTGCCATGTTTTTGTCTGCGTTGAATTGGTACATTGTCTAGTCGGTGGAATTTTGATAGAAGGTGAACGGATCTGAAATCTTTCCATTTCACTGCCATTAAATTTGAATCGCTCGTAAAAATATCATAATCGCCCTTTTGCATCTTACGATCGCTTACGAATGTTGGAAGTCGGAAGATGCTTCCGACTGACGTTCACTGTCCCACAAGCATAAATTTGTTTTTCCCGAAGCTCTTCCAGCAGAGGAACACTAACAAAGAAATTGTCAAAGTATAGTTTATGATTTTTGTTACATATATTTTCACAGAGGCCTTTGACAACTCTGGAGCCAAGAGATCTTTCAACTGCATCTTTTACCTTTCCTGTGTTTATCTGAAATTTCCATGCATAACCTGATTGACCTGCCAACATCCAAATTTTATATCCACGTTTGATTGTTTTTTTCGGCATATATTGTTTTAGACTACTTCTGCCTTTAAATGTTATCATTGATTCGTCAATCGCAAAGATTCGGTAAGCGAAAAGTTATTCTGAAAGCCCTCTTCTATCATTGTTAGAAAAGGTCGCAACATATAAAGTTTGTCGTAGTTAGGGTCTGTTTTTATGTACAAATTGTACGATATTTTATTGCAATTTAATTTAATATAGTAATTTTCCTTAAAAATATACCTGTATATAAATTTGATTTAAACATTCTTGTTTGCTTTGGTAATGCCATCTTAGGTTACCGAAGGGCGATTATAGAGACACTACCTGTTGCTTCCCTACTTCTCCTATAACACAACGTTTGTGATTGGCTGTAGTGTTTTCTGATATTATAGTATATTTGTGTTGGTTTGAGGAATTTAAAATTTAAGTTTTATAATTCACTATGTTACAATTATTAGATGAAGATACCTAATACCAATAATGGTATCCATGCCTCCTAAAAAACTGTATTAGTTTAAGAGAATCAAAAAAATATTTGTTTTCAGAATCGTGCATCTTAAAAATTTTCCACCTGGCAACACTGGTTACTGGTTACCACAGTTTTTTGTGGTTATCTCCTTTATTAAAGGTTAAAGATTTTCTTTCCGCTCTACGTTATCCTGTGGTTCTACGGTACATCGTTTCCATCAAACGTGGTTTATTGTACGTCGTTTCCATTTTACGTGGTGTGATACACACAAGTACCAGGATTTTCAAAAAATTAATTTTAGATTAAAAAACATGGAACGTGTTGAAGGTAATCGAAGTGATACGGTTGTATACATAGATCCCAATACAGGATATACTTATTATGAGGATCACTTTAACGAAAGCTGCAACAGGTACTACAGATGCACGGTGTCTGCATGCCCTGGTCGAATCGTTTGGCGTATGGACGATCAGTTAGAACAACGAAGAAACCATAATCACGAAGTTAACCCTACGGAAGTGCACATTTTACGATTTAAAGAAGCTTTGAGAACAAGAGCCCAACAAGAATCACTTTCATTAAGGATGATTTACACCAGCGAATCTGAAAACCATCCTCTGGCCGTTGAATTTGTAAGGTTTACAAAAGCAACCAAAAGAATGATGGAACGAGCTCGTTCATATGGAACTGTCCCCATTCCTCATACCTTGGTGGAAATGGATGCAATATTAACAGATCCCAGGTATTACTCAGTAAATTATAATTTTATATATGTTATATCAAGGTATATATTTCTATTTTGCATATACAGGGTGGTGCATTGCCTCACGCACCAGGAATTTCAATGGTAAATTTTTAATTTGTAAAATGGAAGCACTACTAATGTATAATAAAATATATAGGTGAAGGTAAGGTATACTTTGTCAAGGAGTATAGCCAGCACCGTAGAGGGTTAAGGCCGCATAAATCGCTTACATACCTAGTTGTCTTGCATGCTATGTGTAGAAGAAAATGACTTTTTTTTGTTAATTCTTATTTCACCACTATCAGTTGTATTTGGGAAGGTACGGTAGGGCAGCGCGTCAGGCTAGAGTTGTGCTAGTCCTTGGTTCGAATCACCCTGGTGACCATTCGTTGTTGGCCACCTAATTAACAACGCCCTCCTCCGAATACAGGCTTAGGAGGTAGAGTAACAAGGTCTTATACATACATACACATTACACTCTACACATGGTGCAGTATGTAGGTAAAACGACGCACCCGGCCGGGTTGTGCATTGCATCGTAAAAACCACACAAGCCTTGACACCGAAAGGTATAAGAGGTTACAGATAATACATACAAATTATATTACCGCCTGAGTGGCCGAGTGGTTAAAGCATTCGACTACAGTGTGGACGATCTCAAGGTCAAACCTAAATGCCCTACCCAATCATTGAAAATAATTGACAACCGAAACATAGTAGTTAGTGGAGTAGGGAAGGTAGGTGGTTGTTAAAGTTGTGGTAGTTACCACATCACCACCCCATATGCTTAAGAGGCTATACTACTTCATGGGGTGTGTCGATACCTTTACAAATTATATTATTATCTTTGAAAAACAAGTTCTTTAAAAAAATTTGTATTTACAGATTTAAAATCCGATTGGGGCAGGAACTGGGACCTGCAGGGAAGCAATTTTATGGTGGCCTTCTTGGTACCGATTCTCAACACATACTATACTTCACTAGCCCTACAGTACATACCATATTACAGAATATCGAAGAGAATGTAGATTTACATATGGATGTAACATTTCATGCCATATCAAGCATAATCAATGAAGCAAGGCAATTATTTGTCATACATTTTTGCTACGAACGTTCTGTAAGTGTACAATGCATGCAGTATTTCAGTGATATAATCAGTCTATTGGTTTTTCTTTATTATTATTTTTTAATATAGGGTATAATCTTAAATGACACATAATATACACTTGTACTTGTACCATTTTAATGATAACTTTTTCTTAGATGTAGAACTACTGGCTGTCCTCAGTTATATTTGGTTTCGATTTCTTATATCTATATATTCTGCAAGTGAATTTTTTTCTGATTCTTAACTATATCCCTGCATCCATGCTTCCAGCTCTGAAAACCCCTCACGGTCATATCAGGAGAAAGACTGTTCCACTCTTTTTATAAAATTTTCCAATCTGGTAACACGATGCTGGAATATACGCTATTTCTGCCAGCTAAATCCAAAAAATTGTTTAACCACTGCACTGTATTCCGGGGAAATTTTACAGTACGAGCCTTAGCTGTATCGTGGTGATTGAACACCTTTTCCTCCTCCCCAGGATAAAGTTCTGGAATTCTTTCTTCCACCAAAGGCTTCAACACTTTGACATAATAATAATAATAGCCTTGTCAAGGATCCCGTTTCCGGGCAAAGGCTTCCCCCATATTTCTCCATCTATCTTTGTCCATTGCTTTGGTCATCCAATTCTTTCCGGCTGTTGCTTCTATCTCGTTCTTGGGCGTCCTTTTCTTCTTTTGACTAATGTAGGTTTATTGTCCTGTTGGTCCACCTGTTCTTGCCTCTTATTAAATGACCTGCCCACTTCCACTTTAATATTTTGCATATTTCTGTTATATCACGTGTTTTAGCTCGTTTTTTTAATTCACTAGTTTTTATTTTATCTTTAACTTTCTCTTTTAGGATTATTCTTACCATTTTATTTTGTGTTACCGCAAGATTATTTAGTTAGTGATCAGGTTTGCGCTCCATATGTTAGAGTTGGTATTACACATGAGTTAAATATTGTACATTTCAGGCTCGTTGGGAAATCACCTTTAAATATCCAAGAGAGAGTCCAAAATTTCTTCCAGCCCTGGTGTATCCTCCTTCTGATTTCCTTTTATTGCTTATTATCAAATGATATTATTTGCCCAAGGTATATCGCTTCTGTTACTGTTTCCACTTTTTTCCATCAATTGCTATTTGTGTTGTTTGTCTGTTTGTTAGAATGTTTGTTTTATTGGCATTGATGTTTAACCCTATTGTTTTACTTTTATTGCTTAGTTCTTGCATCATAAAAGTCCCTACCCTCTGTTTTTTTTTTAACAAACAATTGAATTCAGGTGTAGTTTAATCAACAGAATAAGTTGGTACATCATAATTATGTAGTCGTGCTTGTCATACGCCTGGTTTATCTACAATTTTCATCTGAAGTTTTTAAGTAAACAGCTTAGTCTACCAAAGTCCTCCCACCCTAATCTCATTCTTTTGATTTTTATTTCCTGATTTTCTTGTTTGAGTGTAATTCTTTAGGTGAAGTATGCGTATTCTTCTAGCTGTTCCAACATGTTTCCTTCTATTTCAATTTGTATCACGTTTTCCGTGTTTGTCATTATTTTTGTCTTAGCTGAGTTTATCTTAATGTTCAGTTCATTCAACACTGACTTTGACTGTTCTTGATTTGTTGCAGATAGTATTTCATTTCTCCTTTTCCAGTTTAAACTTTTAAATACATCTTCAGTTGCTATTACCAAAAGTTTGAGGTTGCCTTGACGGATTCCTCTGCATATCGAGATTGACTCTGTCTCTTCTGGCATTTCGATGATCGAAGATATTTTGTTGTAAATGTCTTTGATGAGAGTATATATCTATGGTTTATTCGTCCATTCTATACTGCCTGTTGTGTTGTCCATGTTTCGATACTATCGAATGCTTTTTCATAGTTCATCAGGTCTACGATATAATCGTAGATTTCTGTCAAAATTTTAACCTACAATAGGTGATGGACTATACTAAATCTTTTGCAAAGCCCAGCATGTTTGTTAGATAAGTACATTTCTATTTTCCTCTCCGACCTTTTCACTATTATTCTCGACAAGAAGCAATATTGTTGTAGCTTCTTTTCATTTTCAAGGACTTATTAAATAATGTTTCCAGTGTTTTATAATTTATTTCTTTGCCTCCATCTGTTATTAGTTCTTTTGTTATGTCGTCTTTTCCTGGGGCTTTATGATTTTTCATTTCTACCAAGGCAGTTTTACTATGTCCTCTGAATTTACGTTTAATATTTTTTTTTTAAGTGTAGCTTATAATTACGTTTATACAAATACATTCCAAATGTATGTATTATTACAGGTTTTTCCAATAATGTATTGCATCATGGCTAGCAAGTCTTACGAATCATATATAACATTGTTACGTTTCTTCCGTGATAATGTTTTGAAAGAAATAGTAGTTGCCAGTATCATGACTGATTATGAAGATAATTTAAGAAAGGCGGTAAGGATTGTTTTCCCAAGCGCTACGTTAATTGGATCTTGGTTCCACTTCAGTAAGGATGTATGCATGAAAAGTAAACATAAAGAAATTGATTACAATATAATTATTGGATTATTTTTATATTCTTCTTAGGTCGCCTGTGGGAGTTAACTGGACATTACAACACAATTGAGGGAATTCAACAAGGGGTACAAATGGCAATGGTCTTACCTCTGTTACCTCAAAACTTATTTGAGGCAGGAATGACTTTCATCAAAAATTTCATGCTTGAAGCAACCGAGGGAGCTGCTGTTGTTATTGCGGCCATAGAAAATTTTTTTAATCATTTATGGAAGCAGTGGGATGGTGAAAATGTATCGGTTCATGGTCTGCTTGTAAGAAACAATATTTCTGTAGAATCCTTCCATAGATTTTTCATGCAGTTAGTAGGTAGACAAAATCCTAATGTGTGGATGTTGGTTGCCTACTTTCAACGTATCGAATATGCAAAAGGCTGTGATTTGATACGTCTTCAGACAGGGCAGCAACTACCTGAACATCGAAATTCTAAATCGAAAAGAGAAAATCGAGAAAATCAACAAATACGTAAGAGACCCACTAACGAAGATTTAAATTTTTGTTTTAATGTTCTAATATTTTATAGAAAGAGCCGAGCGCGATTTTTATATAGACGAGGACATAGCAAAATTCTTAAAAAAAATGGGCTATACGTTTCGAGAGCTTGAAACAAACATAAATGAAATTATCGACGAACCTGCTCGAATCCATCTAGTTGAGGTAATTTTTGTTTAATAAAATAATAAGATTTCTAGTTTATAATTATAAAAATAGTTGCATATAATTCATATGTTATAACCTGACTCAACTTTAGAAAGGAGTGCAAGGCTTATGGAGGCCATATTACACCCAATAGTATCTGTGGAACGCCAAAGCATGCTGTATAATTGTATACATAATAAAATTAACATTATTGTTTTGTTAAAAAGTGACCTTATGATTGAGAATATATGTATAAAGATTAGCTCAAAGGCTCAAGGCCTAAAGCTTTCAACTGTTTTCTGTCATCGGCTTTTATTTCCCAGTTTTCAACTTCCAGCTTTACTAGGTCCTCTTTGATGCACTCCAGCCCTTGATGTTTTTGTCTTTCCCGTCTATTAAGTCCTTTTGCTTCTTCATAAAGCAGTTGTCGAGGTAATCTCGGCGTTTCCATTCTTATAGTATGGCCCAGTCATCTCAATCAATTATGTTTAACTATATTTATGATTGTTGGTTCCTTAATTAATTTTATAAGTTTTAAAACTGAGATTGGGCGGTAGTTTTCACAGCTTAGCCGGTCACCCTTCTTGTATAAAGGGTTTATGACGGCTTGGCTTCATTCTGCAGGCATCCTTTTACTACCCCAGATTTTCTTTATCAGCTCCACAATACTCCCAGTTAACTTTTCTCCTCTAGAATTTAGCAGTTCAGCTTGAATTCCATCACAGCCCTCATCTTTATTGTTTTTCATAGATTTTATTTTCTCCATTATTTCCTCTTTTGTTGGACTAAATACTTTTCCTTCATTCTGCCCAGCTTCTCCTCGTACTCCTACCTCTTCTTCTTGTTCTTCACCAGTCAGCAGCTGTTCATAATAGAGCCACTTCAGTCTCTTACTTATTATTTTGCCATCTTTATTTCTGCACAGCATTACTCTTAGTGGAAAGCGCCAGATTTTATTCTCCCTATACTTTTGTAAAACGTTCTTGCTGTCTGTTGTGTGCCTCCTCTAAAATTTTCCGCTGGTACAGTCTCTTCTTTGTCCTGCATGTCTGCTTTACTTATTTCATTTTCTATTGACCCATTAACTAACAATTTGAGCTTGGGTTTTTTCCTCTATTCTAATATTTCTTCGCATTCTTTGTCAAACCATTTTTGCTTCTATTCTTCATTATTGGTTTTAAATTATTGCTAGCAACCTGCATTATTGTGTCCTTTATAGCCATCCATTGTGCTTCAACCTCTGTTGATATGTTAATACCATCAATCTGTCTGCCCATGTCTTTGCTAAATTGTATTTTCACTTCTTCAGCCTTTAGTCTTTCACAATCTCATTATTTTCCTCTGTCCAATCTAATTTTGAACTTCTCTGTGTTAGGTCTTTGCAAAGTCAGTTTGACGCACACTAAAAAGTGATCTATGTCCGCTCCTCTGTAGATCCTTATGCTTTTCTGCTGTAAGAGCGTGGTCAATTTGATTTTCAGTTTGCCCATTTGGGCTCCTCCATGTACTCTTGTGTATGTCCTTATGTTTTAAATACGTAGCCTTTACACCACCATTTTATTTTCTGCTGCAAAATTATCAGTTCTTGCCCGTTCAAATTGTAATCTTATGTTCACTATATTTACCTATCATTGGGTGATTTATATTTTCTCTTCCAAGTTTGGCGTTAAAGTCACCTAATACCAATTTTATGTCGTATTTTGGAACTATTGTTTTATCTCATCCTTCAACACTTCTGTCGGTGCGTGGGCATTTAGCTTTCAATTCTATAAGATCACTTTCTATCAATTTTTTCATTAAAAATCCATTACCAAAAATATTTTATGCCCCCCCCCCACTATTGGAAGAAGACATAGTCATCTAATTCTGCAACTTCGTCCCCTTTTATATTAGTTTTTTTGGATAGCAATCAAATTTTTTAATTCTCTTATTAACTGTAACAAAGATCCTTCACTCTTCAAGTTTCTAACGTCAATATCATGTCCATTCAATTTTCGTCATTGTAGGCCCGTCCTTTAGCAGCATATTTAGTTTTTTGGCTTGAGGCTACCCCATTATCCTCAGATCACTCGTATTTAATTCCGTCTACTTTCAGCTTACGGTACTCTACCCGGGTATTTTTACCCTTACTTTTTTCATCTCTTGCCACCTTCCTAATCGCTGCTTGTACTTTTTGCTTGTCTAGTGTAAGATCATTGTCCAGATAAATACAGTAAAACCTCCCAAATGCAGACGCCGTAGGGACCGTAATGCAGTATGTGCATTTCAGAGGTTTTTGAGATTTTTAAAGATTAAGGTTTTTTTTTTAAATAAGAAACAACTTAGAGCCTTTAAAGGAAAACTTTGGCAAATAATTTTTGGGAACTCTGTAATTAGATTAGATATCCATATTGTTTGCTTCTTAGAAAGGATTTAAATGTAGTGTCCGACCGAAACTAAGTTTTGAAGCCGAAACCGAATTTCGGCTTTCATCCGAGTTTCGGCCGAAACCGAAACTTATGAATTTTGTATTAATTTAACTATATTTTTACACAGAAGTTGGTAAACAATTACTCCTGCTTGTTGTAAATACAGGAAAACACATAGTTTAATTTCAATCATTTATTTTGTATTGCTTCAGTAGTTATGTGGCTTCTTTTTAATTGACTAAATTAAATTTCAACATGAAATTAACGATATGTATACGTAATTATGCCTTTTTACATATTATTCCTTTATAACTTAGGCTTATACTAACTTATTATTTGAAACATAACCTTTCGGTATATTTGCTAACGTATTATACTCACCTAAAATAAAAAAAAGGAAGAACGAAAGAAAATAATAAAATCTCTTTACTGACACTTATACGAGCCCAATGTCAATGAAATTCGTACACCCGTAGCTTTCGTTACATCTATATTTTTAGAATGCTAAAAAGTAGCCAGTTACAACGATCTTTTAAAAAATTTATATTTAGTGTAAAAGTGCGATTTCTTACCTTAAAAATCGGCGTTCTTATTTTACTGAATTTTAATAACTGATAGGAATGGAAATTAAAATCAAGTCTAGAGATGCAGTTCAATGAAATTCGTACACCTATTTCCCGAGTTCACTCAAATTCGTACACTTATGGATCTGCTTTAGTATTCGTCTAATTGATATATTTTTAATTGTTATCGTATTTGCTTACAACATATTTTATATGAGCCCGAAGTCGATGATATACATACACTTGAATTTTTTATTTAAATATCAGTAATTTGTTAACAGAGAGTTATGCAACCAAATTGAATAAAAACGAATTTTCAACAAATGAACTGAATTTATTGATATTATTTAATTACATGAAACTAAACATACCTACTTAAATGCTACACAGGAAAATTTCTTTAATTTAGAATATCTATGCATGTTGTACATATGTACATACTTAAGTACTGAGTGGCGTCGCCCTTACTTTCAATTACTGCTCTTAAACGCTTGTTCATACTTCCTATTAGTTCTTGGCACTGCTGTGCAGTGATAGAATTCTAGACTTCGATTATTTTTTCTTTAAGAATAGTTTTTGTACTAGGACGACTTTTACGTAGCATCCTTTTCATAATTCGTGACTAGATGACGGCCAGTCCAAAACATTAATGCTGTGATTTTGCAGCCACTGTTTTGTTGTCTTGGCAGTATGACAACTTGCCCCGTCTTGTTGAAAAATAATGTCGCCATCGATATATAAATTTTTTATAGACGGCAGAAGCTGATTCTTAAGAATATCTTGATATTTGTGGGCATTAACAATGCCGTCTATAAAGTAAAGGTTTCCCACACCATTGGCGCTCATGCAGCCCCATACCATTATTCCAGCAGCGAATTTAACTGTTCTCTTTAAGCATTCTGGATGGAAGGCTTCAGATTTATTGCGAATAACTCTACCACGGTCATCTCCAACGCAGATATCAAATTTAGATTCATCACTGAATATAACCGAATTCCATTTTCCCTCTGTCCAAGAAAGATGTTCTATAGCCCACGCTAAACGTTTTTTTTTTGCACCAACGTTAACAAAGGTTTTGATTTTGCTTTATAAAATTTATAATCCATACTCTTAATCCGGCGACGACGTGTACTTACAGATACGTCCTTATCAATTGCTGTCACCCATTTTTCTTTTATTTCAGTCGTAGTGCTATGTCGGGAAGATTTAATAATTCTTTTTAGGACTCTATGCTGTGCATCCGATGTTTTCTTTTTGCTACCTCCTCGCTTTTTTCCCGTGAGGGTTCCGGTTTCTTTATAGCTTTTGACGATATACTGTACAGTAGATCTCGATAACGTAAATTTTTCACTTAGAAATCTTAACGATTTCCCTTCCTGCCACTCCTGTATAATTCTTTCTTTCAAATCTTTCGACACCGTCACTCCTCGCATCATATCGTTTTTTTGTAAGAAAATGGCAAAATATAGCAAAAATTTCAAATAGGTACATAGAAAATTGTCAGTGGAAATTTTTACAAATACGGAAAGATGTTAAAAACTGTAAACAACAAACTGTACGTTGCAAACAAACACGATAACAATTGAAATAATAACAAACGATCAAAGCTGACAAAAGAGCATCATTTTTTATTTACTAATGTATTATTTGCCATATGCATTCGAATTTTGATTCGATTTTGTTCACTTTGACGAATGATTAATTTGTCCAAGCTACTAAATCATGTTTGTGGAACCCACCCTAAGTGTACGAATTTGAGTGAACTCAGAAAATAGATGTACGAATTTCATTGAACCGTATGTCCAAATTTGATTTTAATTTTATTGGTACCATTTATTAAAATTCAACAAAATAAGAACGCCTAATTTTAAGATAAGAAATTGAAGTTCTACGGTAAATATAAATTTTTTTGAATATCCATGTATAGAGCCGGTTTTTAGCATTTTAAATGCATAGGATTAGCGAAAAATACAGGTGTACGAATTTCATTGACGTTGGGCTCGTAATAAATTTAAAATTGTTTAAAACGAAAACAAAAATTTTAAACAAGAACTGAATGACTACAAAAGCAAATGTATTGATAATTAATTTTATAGTTAACCGACCGAGTATTCCCAAGGACGACCCGAGACGTAACGACCGAACTTCGTTACATCTCGCTCGGATCGGGCGCCTTTAAACAAAGATAGTTTCGGTTGGGCCGAAGATTCGGCTGCTTTTTGGCCGAAACCGAAACTCAAGCCGAAACTCGTATTTTAGGCCGAAACTGGCCGAAACCGAAACCAAAACTTCGGTCGGTCTCTATTTAAATGATCTCTTCGAAAATGTGTCTAGTTTCTATAAGTCGGCAAGTTAAGAAAGCAGATTTGGTAAACAATTTTTGGGAACTCTGTAAATAGATATCCATTTATATTGTTAAAAGAATATTGAATAATGTGTCCTAGAAAAGATTTAAATAATTTTACTTGTTTTCTAAGATATTTTTGTCCACAAACAGAAGATTTTAAAATACATTTTTCTTAATTTTGCTGTCTGTGGCCTTATTTAAGAGTGTCTGTATTTTAGAGGTTTTTATTATATTGATCAGATAGACATATAGTAAACCAAACAAAACTTAAAATAGTGTCCGCATTTGGGACGTGTCCAAAATTAGAGGTAGAGGTTTTACTGTATTATTAAAACATATTGTAATTGGCATATTGTCCACTTTCATTTTATGAACGAAAACTAAACTATAATATCCACAGTATTGATGTACACTTAACCACCCTTAAGTCAACATATCTGATATTTTATCATATCTATTGCTTTTCAAAATGATTCTCATACCCTTATTCCATAGCACTTGTAATCAATCTAATACCCTCTCATTAAATAAGTATAACATTGTTCCACAAAAATTATAGTCTACTCCAGTGGCGGCTCGTGGCTTGAAATTATGGGGGTGCTGCAGCTTTCGAAATATACTTACATACCAGTAACGATCCTTGATATTTTTAAGGCGCCTTTTATTTTATTTAAGGTGCCTTAAATAAAACAAAACAAATCGAAATTTTACTCAATTTATAAAAAAAATAAGCTTACTGGAAAATGAAATAAAAAGAATTTTTATTTAAATATAAAATCCATTCTGCGATTTTTAACTTCACAAAATTTGTCGATCACCTGTTAACACTGGAGCAGCCTTGACCGTATTCGCAGTGATGTTGCAATCAAGTTGGAAATACGAACTATTTATTATTTAATATTCCTGTTTATATTACACACAGGGCCGGCGCGTCAAATATGGTCGCCTGAGGCGAGCAAAATTTTTGCCGCCCTTTTGGTTGAGACAAATACATCTCAAAAGAAAACATAATTTATTGTATTGTAGGTAAAACGAAACAATACAATAAAATTAAAGGACATGCTATTTTAAAAATAAACGTTGAATGTAGATAATTTATTTCAATGAACTTTGCGAGATTTGTCTTTAGCAAAATTATCAATTATATCATACATATTCAAGTTTGGTGCTAGATTAGATTAAATGGACAATATTGCTAATTCTGTTAACCTCTTCTGTGCCATTGTTGAACTAAATAATTTTTAGTTAATTTTAATTTAGAGAAACATCTTTCTCCACTAGCAACCTATACAGGGAGAGTTAGCAGAATTCTCAATGACACAAAAATATTTGAAAAATGTTCTAATAGTTTAGGGCTATAGATATAATTTAAAACATTCAGTGGTGTCACACCTTTATCTAATATATTTCTCATAATTAACAGTTCGCTATGTAGATTTAAAAGTTCTAGATCATCCGGCAGTGCTATATGTAAATCTTAAGGACTGATTGTTATATAAAAACTCAAATAGATGTCTATGTGTTTGAGTAAATCTTTCGTGGACAGAATTTAGACAGATATCTAATAAATAATTGAAAAATAAATAACTAAATTATTTTTAACGCCAACAAGCTAGTGTGGCGCAGTGGTAGAGCGTCGGGCTAGTGTTACGCTAGTCTTTGGTTTGAATCTCCAGACCTGCAGTCTGGAGGTCGGTATCGAGCTCTGGTGACCATTCGTCGTTGGGCACCAAACCAACGACGCTCTCCTCCGAATAAAAACCTACACAAAACACACACTAACACTATACACATGGTGCAGTATGTAAGTATTAAACGGCGCATCAACCACGTCACCCGCAGAGACGGGCCGAGTTGTGCATTGCACCCGTAGAACCTCATACGTTAACGCACTAGCCTCGACGCCGAAAGGTATAAGAGGTTGCAGATAATACACACATACATACATTTTTGATACCACCGCGTGGCAAAATCTTGTGTTGCAGTTACTGCAACTCAGGGGCGGCTCGTATACAATATGTTTGGGTGTTCTGCATTAAAAAGAAGTAATAATAATAATAACACATAGGGAAAATAAAATAAAACATTTTTCCTATTACAATGACAGTCAATCCTTAAAAATGTTATTCCTTAAATCCTTAAATGTATACCCTTATGAGTTATGAAAGTGTATTTTATAAGCTTTTACGGAACTTATTTTCCTTTAATTTAAATATAGCATCATAGGACTCTTTGTAAGCATAATCGTACAAAAAAAAATCACGAATTAGTCAGTCAAAATACTACAACACCCCGTTTAAAATGTAGCATATTAACAATTTGAGCTGCATCACATGCAGCTCCTTTCTACGTTAATGTTACCCTTAATTTTTACTTCGGGCCCCATCGTAACGCGGCGATGTCTTCCAAACAAGCAGATTTTCGAACGCAGCACGAACATAACAAAATAAGACAGCTGTTTAGTGAACGTTACATAACGGCTTTATATTAAAATATTCATTTTGCTGACTGGTTCAACAATTTACATAGGATTAACATTAAAAAAGTGCGAGGATAGGCTGTGAACTATTCTAGTTTATTAATACATAATTTATTGTTTTAATTACTTATAATCTTATTTTTGGTGGTTCTGCAGCTCTTAAAGACGAGCCGCCCCTGCTGCAACTACATAGGTATATTTGTTTATAGAAAATCAGGTTCTATTCTACCATAAAGGAACTAATATGAAAAACTAATACGAAAAAGAATCCTCTATTAATAGATTAATTCATGTTCTGCAACATTGCAACATAACGGCTAGGGTTTATATACAAAGTTATGTGACTAGACACAACATTTGTTTTCAAAGACTTCCGTGGATGGTCACGTTTTGATCGCTTGCAGTATATCGCGTACTCAAAAAATGCCGCCCCAAGATAAATGCCGCCTGAGGCGGTCGCCTCACCGCCTCACCCCTAGCGCCGGCCCTGATTACACATACCGTCGCCCAAGACGTCCTTGCACAATGATGACATCACCTAGTTTTTTCGTGGTATTCAGACGTATTATTGTTTTTGTTGGATCGGATGTCCAAGAGCTCAACGGCATGATGCATTAATGCTGAGATGCTGCCCAGATAAGCAGCGTTCGGACTACTTTTACCATGTATTATTAAAACAAACAAATCGCGGCGGAATGTGCACCGAATGTACTACGTTTCTGACACTGCTACATTTCTCAGCGCTCTGAATGGAATCTACAGCTTCGGTTTAAATAATTCCTTTTAAAAGCGGTTTAATTAATTAAATTTATGTAATAATTATGCAAAATATTGAATGATTGTTATATTATTGATATTTTCAAGTACAAATTTAATAGGTAATTAATTTCCGTACTTTGTTCTGGGGGTGCTGCAGTGTCGCAGCGCTTATGGACCAGCCGCCACTGGTCTACTCTTAACTTACTCGATTAGGCACTTCTAATTTTCTCAAAATCTTTCTACACACATAATCTGGATGATTTGAGTAGAGTTGAGTTTAAATTGTTTCAATCTGATTCTCATAGCAATTCTACAAATTTGTTCCACTTTTTTTTATTCTGTGATAGTTGTAGTTCTTTCCACTTTTTATTAACATTTTCACTTTATTTTAAAATTAGTTTTTTCCGCGTTTCTCTAGGGCGTCTTTTTTGTCTTTTCCCTTTCACATAGTCTCCCAAACTTTGTTTGGCAATGTCCATATTTTGTTTTCTTAATGTATGGCCTACCCATCTCCATTTTCTTTAGTTAATTGTTTTTTGATTGGTTCTTGTGCCATAGTATTCCACAGATCACTTCTTGGGCCAATAAACTCTTATTATTCTTCGGAGACATTTGTTTATAAAATTTTGTGAATTGGCAACAGTTTTATTAGTTTCTTTGAAGCTTTAATATCTCTTACATCCTTTATTATTTGTTCCCTTTTAAGTAGATCAAAGGTTTGCTTGAAGTCTATAAAAATCATGTGCATACGAAGGTAGTATTCGTAGCTCTTTTCTATAATTTGATTTACTGTGTGTATTATCATTGTTAACACTTTGTAGGTGACATTTAAAAGTGTAATCTCTGTATAGTTTTCGCATCTTGAGTTATCATCTTTTTTGTGAATAGGGACTATGATTCCTGTCTTCCATTCGTTTGGCATTGTTTTCCTCCCTCCAAATATTTTGTATTCATCTGTAGATCTGCCTGTGCAATTCTTCTTCGCCATACTTGACCATTTCTGCACATATTGTATCGCAACCTATATCTCAACTTTTTAATCACTTGTCTTGTGTAATCTCTCCGTAATTAGGTTCTTCTATAGTTTCTTCTCTGCATTCCGTTTCGTTCTCACTCGCACTGTTATTATTGTATAATTTTTTTAAATGTTACTTCCTTTGCTCTTCTTTAATGGCAACTGTTGCCCTCTTTCTTTTTCTGATCTTTATGTGTCTATAGACTTCTGCTGTTTGTTTTACTTTTCTTTCCCATTTCTTCCATTGTTTTACTTAACCATTTGTTCTTCTTCCTTCTGCAAAGTTTAGTAGTGTTTTTCTCTTTTCCTTGTAGTTATTCATGTCCTCATTCTTTCCCATACTTAGCCATTTCTGCAGCCCCTATTATACTGTCTTTAATCCTTTCCCAGTTGTCTTCCATGTTATTTTTTCTGTTATCTCTTTTGGTTTTGTGTAGCAGTCTATCTCTTAATTTAATTAACTGTACATTTGGCAATTACTAAAAAGTGATCAGAATCAATACTGGCTCCATGGTACGATCTTGTATTGTTTATGTCATTGATGTTTCTTTTTCTGATTAGAAAATAGTTAGCTGATTTCATGTTTCTATTCCAGGTATGATCCATGTCATCTTATGTATTTCTTTGTGCTTATACTTGGTACTAACTCAGAACATGTCTAACGCTGCTGCTGTTTGCCGTTACCTTTAGCTTTCTCTGTTGGGGCGTAGACATTTATTATAGACATATTTCTTGGTTTACTTTGTATTCTCTACAACAAACTTAGTTGCACTTTTGACTTAAAATGATTAGGGAAGTAAACATTTACATGTTAAAAATTTGCCATTTAAATTCCTAAAGTGCATGAAGCAATTTACCACCCTATATGTACAACGATATTTGTACAATAGAATCGCAGATCCGTTCCTGTTATTGCTATAAACTATTTTTTCTCTTCTCTTAATAGCTTAAATTCAACTGAAGGGTTCGTACTTAAACTTCCTTTTATATTTGTTTATAAAATTATAAAAAGCTTGGCAAAATTCTAGTCAGTTAATGCTAATGGCGATAGTAGTCCTTGGCACCCGCAAGCCTAGATTTCACCCAATTAATAAACAAACAAACAAAAAACATAGAAAGTGTCCACTATTAATTCCCCTCAAAAATTGTTTATAGACAACAATATTATAAATAATTCTGAGAATTAATTAAATAAGCAAATAAGATTTTTGAATGTATAACCATGAAAGGAAAAATTTTACCTGGATTAATATGATTTTGTTAAGATTATCAAGATCAGGAAATTGCATTGTAATTATAAACATACCCATAGAATAAACTAGTAATTTTTGTTGCAGCATAACTACGCATTAAAGCATACATAAGAAGATAAAGAGATGCATGAAGCGCTTAACTACATATCAAAGTAATCATCATAACTGAGTATAAAAACACAGAACTCCTAAGTGGGAAATTAAACTAATTCTATTTTATTATTACAGTTACAGCAACATCCTACAAGCATGACTTGGAGTTCTAACTATGGTTAGTTAACATTTAGTTATTTTTTTGGGTGTCTGTTGTTCCATGAAGAAGACTTTATTATTGATATCTAGATGAGCAAGAGTGACCTGTCCTTTGTAACGATTGTCATATATATTGATAAGCTCTACAGTTCCGAATATTTAACTTCTTTAAGTCTTCTTCAACGGCTTCAATCCATTTTTTCCTGGGTCTCCCTCTATATTTACTTCCGATTAAACTAGCTCTTAGTATAATTCTAGTCGTTCTTTGCCTTGGTAGTCTCTGCACATGCCCTATCCATCTTATTCATTGTGCCTTGATTATTTCTATAATATCTGGGCTCTTGTACATCTTCATAACTTCCTCATTTGTCATAATTAGGTATTAAAATAAGAGGTTTGGCAGAGAAATAATGAAACTGGCAGCACGGTGCTGCTGCCTCCCTCTTCACACGGCAATTAGAATAACCCCTGTTGTAGACTTACAGTAAAGTTTGAGCAACATTGTTACATTTGCTACGAAAACTTATAGGGATAAAAGGATAATAAAAGCCTAAATAATATTCGAACAATTTATTTTTTCGGACTCAGTTCGGCGCAAGGCCAGGATTCCAATTAATTACACAAAACAATTAAATGTTGACCAGAAAATTGGTTAAGACTTGATAAATAAATTACACCAAGTTAAATGTACTTACAAATATAAATTTTTTTTTTTTTTTTATTGATCAATATAACAACATTAAGTACATGATTTATGTCTTAATAGCTACTACGAGCAAAAAGTAAATAAAAGAGCTGTTACATTATCCCTCGTCAGCGAAAGCCGCTCGTAACGGGACAAAAGAATACATACTGCGTACTAGTCCTCAACTCAAAATTTAAGATTAAATATCAAAAATATTAACAATTCATTCATGAATTAGTAGAATGACAAAAAGGCAAAATTTATAAATAAAATTTAATAAAGAATCTAATTCATGATTGAATTATTCCACCATAACTTTTTACAAAAGACAAAATTTAGTTAAGCATTAAAATTTAAAAAACTAACAGGTGAGACACCTGTGAGGCATCTAATCTGATTAATAGGTAAAATTTTATCAAATTACAAAAAAATATTAACAAACACTTATCTCATTAAACCTTCCTTGATAATTGAGCATATGAATTCTGGAATTACAGCAACACTTGAAGTACTATTCAATGGAAATATAGTTGAACTGTAATGACATCTAAACGGCATAGGAAAATGGCGTCCCTCCACGTGTTTTAAAATTAACAAAAGGTTAATTTCCAAAGGAAATTAAAGATTCCATCCAGGAAAAATACACAAAGCACTTCCAGACGGAAAATAAATCCATTTACAACCATATAAATTCAAGTTAGGTGCAATTAGGTGCTGAAAATTCCAATTCAATAAGAAAGTGGAGATTAAGCAAAATTTAAGAAAAAATAACTCGCCACTAACAGTGCGAAGCAAATGAATAAACTGTTAATAAAACATAACAGCAAGCACTTCCGAACATCGGAATAAATAATAAATTACGTTCATTAATATATGAAACGTAAAGTAATAAATTTCAGCCAAAATTCAAAGATCTGTTCCAACGGAATGTCAATCGCCAAAAGAGAAAGTACTCGACTCAATCCACCACATCTGACAGGAAAAGAATCTACTGCGCAAGTACTAAACATTAAAACCAGTGAGTCTCTAACCCAATTACACTTATGCAAAACAAGCTACATAACTAATAGGCAAAATTTCACTAAGGAAAGCATCTAAAATTAATACAAATAAGTTATGGAAAAATATTTAAATGAAAGAATTAAGAAAAATGTGAAATGTTTGAAGAAAATTAAAGAATTTAAGTTAAACAAACACAAACACACAACAAAAAAATTCTTCACGCTCACAACATTGGTAAATTGAACAAGAAAAATGATACGATTCGGTGGCAAAGCAAAAAAATCGTAACACATTGTGGTATCAAATTTTATGTAAAGCTTGGCGAATCCACTACTGTAACTTATGAAAAGTTACAAATAGCTTATGGAGAACATTCCCTATCCAAGACACAAGTGTTCAGTTTAGAGCGCCGTGCGGGAAGACCTTCAACTTCAAAAACCAACGACAATGTGGAAAGAGGGAGGACTCTTGTGATTTCAAACTGTCGATTGACTTTGACAATAATCAGTAGTGAATTAAATTTGAACTGGTTTACCGTCCATCAGATTTTAACACAGGATTTGGGCACCACGACAACACCCCATGTCACATGGCAGTCTCCATCAACGAATTTTTGACAAAAAAAAGCATTCTCCAGCCCCCCTACTCGCCGAATCTCAGTCCCTGTGACTTCTTTGTATTGCCCTGGCTGAAAAACCATTTGAAAGGGCGCCATTTTGGTACTTTTGGGCAATATGCAGAAGAACGTAACCAATGAGTTGAAAGACATTCCAACAGAAGACTGCCACAAACAATGGAAAAAATGGCTCCATCAGTGTGTAGTTGACCAAGGTTAAAAGAAAACAGTCATTATTTTTCAACCAAACCTCATGTAACATTTGTGTTGAATTCAAAATTAAAATAATTTTTTTTATGGCTATAGTTGCAGTAATATCTTACAAACGTTAGAGTTCAAATTAGGATCTGCCCTCTACTGTCAATGCTGTTATAAATTTATCATTTATTTATTTTAATTGGGCCTCTTGTCTCATGTTATTTCACAAAGAACTTCTTTAGTGGTGTTCATACGATCAATAATTCAATGTTCTTGTTTCAGTTCCAGCAACATTGGAATTCAAATTGTGATCAGCTGCTAACTGCCACTACTGCAAGTACCATAATCAAGCATAATACTAACAACAGATCAATAAAAAAACCAATTAGGGTAGGCTGTGAAATTGAATTATTTTGAATTGGTACTTTAGCCACATCCACAGAACAACATTTTATAACCTTTGTAATTTGACATTTTTATTATTGTAAACAAAGTTTATAACCTTAAATTGGAACTGAAATGTCATTCTGTGGATGTGGCTAAAGTACCAATTCAAAATAATTCAATTTCACAGCCTACCCTAATTGGTTTTTTTATTGATCTTCTGTTACAAAGAATTAACACCGTAAACTTAATATTCGGTATTGGACGGACGGTAAGGCGACGAAACCTAAAATGAGACAACCAACTAAAGTAAGCTTGCTTTTATGAAAGCTTTTAATTAATTTATAAGTTTGGTTCAATTTAGTCCTTCCTGTAACAGTATTTTTATTAGTTTAATAAAGTTCTAATTGACTTGCTTGTAAGTTGAATTGAGCACTATAAAAAATGCTAATTGGGGCTATGGATATACCGAGGGACAAAAAATAAGAGCAAACAATACATTTCCTAAGCAAGCTTTTATTCTCTTAAGAGTTTATAAATTAACAACAAAACTAATTTCAGATTTTCCAAGAACGAGGATTTCAGAAGGTACATTAAGCCACAGGTCACATTAACATCTTTAACACCATTAACCTCACGACACTGCAGATTGATCTTCTCCTTTCTCAACTTTCTACCCAACATACTTGTTAAGAGGGTTCAGAGAACTTGCTTTCACGAGTTAAAATGACAAGGCATCAACCATAAGAGGAAGAAAGATGGACTTAATGGAAGAAACAAACATTTCAAATCTTGTATGAGAAACGGGAACTTCTACCAAAAATATTTCTCAAAATCAGATGCAGGGTGAGCACTATAAATGTGAAATTGCACCAAATTATTGGTTGTTATTAAATTATGTTGTATGTAAACTGTTACTAATTTTTGGTTTTTGTGCTGAAAATATGGACGGTATTGTAATTTCGCCTTCATTAATGTGAAATTCATGATTAAAAGAAGTTGTAAGTACATTAAAAACAAATTGTTTTTCAATCTTCAATAATGTGGAGCTTTACCATGGATTTAAAAATAGGCAGATATTGCACTCGTTAATTTAAGTAGGTAATTTATTTGTTGTACAGGTTTTGGTCTACATTTATTTAAATTTTGGATTAGTTGTATGCTTTTTTATCGACTCTTGGTGTATAAAGACATGACTCCATAAAGATAGTAGCTGGTATGTTTAAACGTGAGAATCATTTCTTGACTTATACTGAAAAGCTTTTACTGAAGTGTGCATTTTTGATTTGAAATCACAACTGCATTGTTTTCTGACTTCATTAATTGTTTGCATCAGGAAAGGTATTGGTACTACGGTGGTTACTACTTAGGGGAAGCAAAAGCGTCTTTACATTTACATGCACCATTAGTTGACAAACTATAATGAAACCGTTGTATTACAGACATCTTACTAAGTTCTGAACAGAAACATTACCTATTTAAAACAGACATGGACACTAATTTCTTAGTACTAACAGACAATTCAGTTCACATTTTATCGAAAAGGCATTTGTTATAGATAAGTTAGTATATGAGTGGTTTGTAAAGTAAGTTTGTCGACATTGTAAAAAAGAACCAAAACATTTCGGCAATACAGCTAATTTAAACGAACACTTACAACGTATTCATCCTGCGAGTCTGATAATTGGACCACAATCAGACAATAATCAAACCAGTGAAATTCAGCCTGGGCCTTCCTCTTATCAAGTTGATGAAAATACCGTGAGTTCAAAAAGTTTTTACATAAGGGTTGGCCATGAGACACAAAAGTAATGTCTACTGCAAGATTTAGAACCTTTGTTTTTACAATTTTATTGAAATTTGCACAACAGTATTATGCCAGCAACACAATGATGACAGTTAATAAATTATAAATCTTGCAATTGACATTATTTTTGTGTCTCATGGCTAACTCTTATGTAAAGACTTCTTGAACTCTCGGTACAAACAAAGAACAATCGCAGGATATGGGATCATCTTAAACTTTTCAAAATTTAAAGCATACAACCAGGCACCGTCAATTAAGGCTTTTTGGTAAAAATGATCACAAAAGATTGACTGTCTATTGTAGAAAATAGTGGCTTGTTAGAATTTATTAAAAAGCTGCAACCACTCTACACACCTCCAAGTAGAAAGGTGCTTACTTACAAGTTGCTTCCAAAATTGTATAATTCGGAAATTGACAAATTAAAAAGGCTTTTAAATGAAATTAATCATTTAACTATCCCGACTAATATGTGAACATCAGATTCAAATGTTGCCTATGCTACTCTAACTTGGTATTTCGTAATTAATGAAAACATGTATGCTCCACTTTTAAATACCACAGAAGTTAATAAATCCCATACAGGTCAAAATATTGCCGAAGCTATCCCTGAAGTACTCGAGTTTTTTAAAATGCAAGAAAAAGTTGTGACACTGATCGGACAATAGTGCAAACATTAATGAACATTTAAAATGTACCATCATCCTTGTATAGCACATACACTTAATCGAAGTGCAACAGAGGCCATTGCCGCTAATGGATTATTTACAAAAATTGTAAATTAATGCAAACATTTAGTTGGATATTTTAACCCTTATTTTTGACTGGGTAGGACGGGAGACGGATATGTTCGAAAGGCCTGCAAACAGGTTTAAGTCGGGACCCGTACGCATCCGTTGGCATTACATCAATGCATAAGGCCTATATTCGTAGAAAATAATCTTGGGAGTGGTTTAACCTGTTCATTCTCCCTCCATTACTATGCAATTCAGTGCGGCACATTCTCAAGTCTTGTATTGCATTTATTAGAATTCAGGTACGCTCTTTTATCAGTTTGAAGTATTGTTTTGTGTTGTTATAAAATGGCTCACAAATATCTAACAGATGTCAATTTGCTTGAACTTCTAATGCATAGTTATAGCGAGGAAGAAAGGCTGGAGTCTCCTGATGCAGTGGAAGACGCTAGGGACATGGATGCTGAAATTGCAGATCGTGACAATATCGATGCAAATATTAGTGATTCAGAATCTAACTCTGACGATAATGATGCAAACGATAGTAATTCAGAATCTAATTCTGACGATAACCAGCACCTACAGCCGCCTAGTAAGAAAAACAGCGATTAAATGATTATTGGTCAACTGATAAAGTATGTAGTTTCAACACCGATTTTTGCGCAAATGATGCCTCGTGATCGATACAAGAATGTATTACATTTCCGATAATGCTAATGTAAATAGTGACGACAAACTGTTCAAAATCAGGCTAGTTTTTCTCGAAGTTTACATCCATTTCAAAATATTAATTTGCATTGATAAATCCTTGATGCTCTCCAAGGGGCGATTATCGTTCAAGCAGTACATCCCATCGAAGGGACACAGATGGGGTGTAAAATTATTTGTACTGTGTGATTGTCAGACAGGGTATGTAGGTACTCGATTTTATTATTTATTGTGGAGCGAAGACGGAAATCGGCGAACATGACCCTGAACTTGCCGTATCAGGAAATTTGGTGATGACTTTAGTAGAACCATATAAAAATAATGGTCACAATTTATATGTTGACAATCGGTACTCTTACCCTTTATTGTTTACTGCACTGCATAACAATAAAATAAATGCCTGTGGTACTGTAAAAGCCAATAGAAAATATATGCCTCAAATGATTGAGAAGTTGAATAGGGGAGAAGTTACTTACTCTTTTTCGACAAATTTGATGGCTCTGAAGTGGCAAGATAAACGGGATGTTAGAGGGCTTACCACTATGCATTCATGCCAAATGGTTACAAAAAAAAAAGAAATGAAGAAACATTGAAACCAGCGTGTGTTGTTGATTACAATTGGTGCAGTGGTACAATGGGTGCTGTAGATAGGCGTGACATGTTGTTGAATTCCATCGAAAGTGTCAGGAAAACTGTCAAGTGGTATAAAAAAGTTTTCTTTCACTTGTTAGATTTGGCAGTCCTTAATGCACCTGCCCTTTATGTAGTGGTCACTGGATATGCATCTTTTAGATTTCCAGTTGGCTCTTGTGAAGGAACTGCTAGCTGAGCATCAAAAAGAACAACCTCCGGCATCTGGTAGCAGAAGATTTCCTAACGGTGATTCGCTCCTGCGTCTTACTGCCAGGCATTTCCCGGCGATGTATCCATCCACGGAAAAAAATAAAAAGCCGCCATCTAAAAGATGCGCACAAGATTCACAAGGAAACTAGATACACTTGCAAACAATGTGATGTTCCTCTTTGTGTAATTCCATGCTTTATAACAAGATAAATTTGACAATGGTTTACATTTATTTTATTTATGTTGACGTTTTGCAGCGCGTTGTTGTAATATGATCAAAGGATGGGAAACGTGCGGATCCGTAAAGGTACTGTAGGGCTTAACGGCGGGAAACGTACGATTCCGCAAAGGCTTCCCAACACCCAACACTGTTCTGTAAGTGTACATATAAAAAATTATCGCCGACATCAAATGGTTAAACATAGTCCTAAAGCCTGTCAACAATTAAAAAAAATGCAAGAACAATTAGGATTGCCCTGTATTAAGTTACGAGATGGAATTTGACATTAATAATGCTGGAACGACTTATTGCCCTAAAAACTCCTCTTTCAGCTGTAATGTCATCTCTTCCAAACGCGCCAAAATTTTTAGGCGCTAAAGAAAGGCAAATTATAACAGATACTGTCACAGTTATCAACAGAAAAATATCCAACTATGGCAACGATAATACCAATAATTAGAGGAACGGAACATCTACAACTACAGGTCTCCAAATATAAGTTTGCCGACACTCCGTAGATCTCTAAGAAAGTGGTGGGGACTCGTCATTTCAGGTTTGACTCTCATACAGCAAACTTAGCATTTTGTACACTCGACGTGGAACGTTTTGAATAAAAGTTCTGGAATTTATGTTTATAATACTTAAATGTAAAAAACCGATACCTGATATACAATGCATACATTTTATCGAACCTTAGATACCTTATATGTATTTGGGGAACAGGTTATAACACAAACCTTAAAAAAGCACAAGTTCTTCAAAATAGGTCAGTGAAAACAATTTTCAAATTACCATATCGTACTCACACCCATGAACTATACAGTACCTTGAAACCATTACAATACATTATTCACTTGGAACAGAGCAAACAAATCTATAGAATCCTTAATGAAAGTCTTAAATGTAACACACAAATGACAATAAACATACAAGTACATAACCACGAAACAAGAAACAGAAACGATATACACATAAACGTTGTAAGAACAAATAAAGCTTTGCATAGTCCACTCACATCAGCAGTTTTGACTTATAATTCAATTCCATCAGATATACGAGAATTGCCATCCTATCGAATGTTTCTTAATAAGTTAATAGACCATCTGAATATAAGAGTTTATGTATAAACTGTGTAAGCTTAATAATATGTAGGTATTGTAAATTGTTCTTACTAAGGTAGTGTAATTTAATCGTATGTATCTTGCTGTGTATTGTTTTTTATTATCTTGAATGTCTAAGGTAAACTTGATTTTAAGTGATATTGTAAATGACTATGATTAGAGTGTACAGTTGAGGACTAGTACGCAGTATGTATTCTTTTGTCCCGTTACCAGGGGCTTTCGCTGACGAGGGATAATGTAACAGCTCTTTTATTTACTTTTTGCTCGTAGTAGCTATTAAGATATAAATCATGTACTTAATGTTGTTATATTGAATAAAAAAAAAAAAAAAAAAAAATATTTGATACGTTTCGTAAAATAAAGAGACACAGTTAAGCACATGAGTTAGGAGAAATATTGAGAAACAACAATAAACTCAAGGGCACTGAATTTGGGATTAGCAATGATTATACAAAAAAAAAGAAATAGAAGATAGGAAAACCTTACTACCGCACTTCAAGAAAGCCAAGGAGGATGGTTACAGGCCAAAAATGTCTTACAACAAACTGATAATAAATGGAGCAGTGTATCAAGCAAGAGACCTTACAGAAGTAGGCTAAAACGAAAAGGAGAAAGATAAAACAAACAAAGATGGGAACGACAAAAACAGTGCAAAAAGAACCACGAGTGAAAGATCGCCAGAATCCTCAAACGAACAAAAAACAAAAAAACCCAATCAACAAAACTCAAAACAAATAAGCAACAAACTTAAAGCACACTGGGCGCAAACATTACTAGAGGGGTTTCCACCCAGCAAAGACCTAGTTATGAACAAACCACATACACCAACAAAAACAACATAAGCAAAACAAAACAAAATGTTTCAACAATGACAACACAACAAAACAACCTAAGCACGAACCAGGTACACGAAAACAAAAACTTTACAAAAACAAAATGCAGGCTCCCTAGCAACACGGTCAGTAAGGGAGTAAATGACCAAAACCCTCAGGACGTTAACACAAACACCACTACCAATGAGGATACAATAGATATAATCAAAAAACTAAAAATATATAAAATACCGGAAGAGAAGAAAACAATCAAAGCCATAAAACTAGAATTAAACAGCCGGTCGGATACACTGGACTCAGACCGCTATGAAACAGGACAACGAGACAACATAAACAACAAAAACAAAGACACAAATTTACCAGAAACAAGAGAGAAACTAAAAATAGGAACTTGGAACGTCAAAACACTGAACGGCAAAGAAGAAGAAATAGTGGAGGAAATGGAAAACTTTGAAATACATATCTTAGGACTGAGCGAGGCGAGAAAACAAGGCACAGGAGAGAAGCTGATGAACGAGGGATACGTAATATACTATTCGGGAAGAAACCCACAAGATCGAAACAAGGAAGGAGTAGCAATAATAGTAAACAAAGAAACAGCAATGTGGGTAACAAACTGGGAACCGGTAAACTCAAGGATCGTCTATATACAAGTCGAACTCGAAATAAGAATGACAATAATCCAAATATATGCACCAGTAGAGGGAACAAATATAGAGGAAACAGAAAAATTCTACAAAGAACTACAAGAAACAATCGATAAAATAAGAGAAACACAGAGCGAGATAATAATCACCGGAGACTGGAACGCAAAAATATGATCTGACATAGAAGCGGGACTAGGAATCATGGGAAAATTTGGTGAAACAACAAAAAAAAACAGAAACGGAAATCAAATGATACATTTCTGTATATCCAACGATCTAATAATAGGAAACAGTTTCTTTGGAAATGATCCAGAAGACAGATACTCGTATACCTACATAGCCTCAGGGAGGGAAGGAAAGAGCATCATAGATTACATAACCTACACAAAGGAACTAGAAACAAGAGTACAACGAATACAAGTAAACAAAGATGCGGAATTAGACATTGACCACAGAATGGTAGAAGCAATAATAGAAATTGATAAACCAAAAATCGAAAGAACCAAAACATACACAAGAATTAATCTGGAGAAACTAAAGGACTCTAAAACTAAAGAAATATATAAAGCAGAAGTAGAAAAGGAATTAAATAAATGGACAATGAATATAGAACAACTCGATATAGAAAACAAATAGAAAATACTGAAAGAAGCACTAATAAATAAGGCAAAAGAAGTTTGCGGAGCAACGAAAACAAGAACGAACACAAAAAGATCAAGATGGTGGACAGAGGAAATAAAAGAAGCAGTTAGAAAAAAGAAGAAGTTATGGAAAAAATATATAAATACACGAAAAGAAGAAGATCATAGGAGATACATAGAAGCAAGAAATGAAACCAAAGCCAAAATAAAACAAGCAAAAAGACAATCTTGGTCAGATTTTGGAAATGAAGTAGAAGAAACATTTAAAAATAATAATAGGAAATTTTGGAGTATGGTGAAGTCATTAAGGGGAAAGAACAATAAGAAAATCATAAGTATAATAAACAACAACGGCACACTACAATCAGACCTGAACGGAATATTAGATACATGGAAGAATTACTACAAAAGAAAATTTTCAGAAACGACAAAAGATAAACCACATACAGAACGAAACGAAGAAATAAATGAACAAGATGATCAACCAATAACACTAGAAGAAGTCCAGGAAACAATAAAGAAAATGAAAATAGGGAAGGCTGCAGGCCCGGGCGGGATGACTCCGGAAATGATAAAACACGGTGGAGACCTGGTAACGCAATGGCTTCACAATCTATGTAACGAGGGATGGGAAACGAACAAAATACCGCTTGAATGGGAAACTAACACAATACACCCAATTTATAAAAGCGTTAACCCTAAAAACTGCGATAACTACAGAACCATAACACTAGCACCAATTATACTAAAAATATACACCAGTATTGTAGACAAAAGACTAAGGGCAAACGTGCTACACCAACTAGAAGACGAACAAGGAGCATATTGGAAAACAAAACAAACAACAGACCACGTACATGTAATAAGAAAGATAATAGACACAGCTCTAGAATCCGGATCAAACCTATACCTAACTTTCATAGACCTACGAGCAGCGTTCGACAATGTGAACAGAAACCTAATATGGAAATGCCTCAACGAGATCGGAGCAGGAAATAAAGTAATTCAAGTAATTAAGAGCATATATAACCGAGTTAGGTGTAAAGTACAACTGATGGGGGAAGCCTCAGGAGAATTCCAACTAGAGAAGGGCATCAAACAAGGAGATGCATTAAGCCCCCTACTCTTCATGATATACGTCGACAGAATATTTAAAAAAGCCAAAATGCGCACTCCAAAAACCCAAATTGGATACCTCAACATGAAACCAGTGAAAATTGAAGCTCTACTATATGCTGACGACATAGTCTTAATAGCAGACACAAAGGAGAAAATGCAGAAACAAATAAATATATGGGAGGAGGAAATCAATGAAATGGGAATGGAAATCAACTTAAAGAAAACAAAAGTAATGGATAGGACAGGAAAAGGAAGAAAAATCAATACAAAAATTAAAGTGCAAAGGACAGGATCTAACGAAAACAACCACTTTTGAATACCTCGGAAGCATGATAACAAATGATGGAACACTAGAGACGGAAATAGCAAATAAAATAAACAAAGCAACAAAAATCTACTATGCGATAAACAAGGCAATCCTTGGAATGAGAGAAGTAGACAAGAAAACCAAATTACGAGTTTATAACACAGTAGTGATACCATCACTAACATATAACATAGAGGTACTACCAACCCAACAGAAACATGAAAAGAAACTAAGAGCTATTGAAATGAAGTACTTAAGGAAAATAATCGGCATCACAAAATTCGATAGATGGAGAACAGAACAAATATATGAGGAGACAAAACAAGGAAAAATAGAAAATAAAGTTAAGACAAAACAACTCAATTGGTTTGGACACGTAGTACGTATGAATATAGACAGAAAGACAAAACAATATATAGAATCAAGAAGCGACAAGAAAAAGAAAAAAGGCAGACCAAGGAAAACATGGGAGAAAAAAATAGAAGAAATAGCAAGAGAAAAATCGAAAAAACATAGAGGATCTGAGAAAAATAGCTCAAGATAGGAAGAGATGGAAAGAGTGGGTTAAGGCCCAATACCCGACGCCCTAACAGGCACCAGGGTCAAGAAGAAAGATAAAGAAAGAAAGATACGTTTCGCATTTATAAGAAAGTGAGTACTGAGCTACTTTAGTTAATTTGTAAATGTTTTAAAGCCCTGCATTAATTCGTTCTAAAGCATAAGAAGAGCCTCGCCATTCATTACTGCGGTTATGAAGTGTACTTGAAAACACGTTGTGCGCCTTAGAAGAATTGGACATCTTTTTCTAACATTTACCTGTCTTGTTGCCCCATCTGCGCATCCATCGGCAAACTTATATTTGGAGACCTGTAATTAAAAATAAGATTGCTCAAACCGATTGTACAGTTTTGCTGCAGCAGAGTATTTCAGAAATTATTTCGCGACATTTAGTTCCTGCTAATGCAACATTTTTAGATCCAAGATTTAAAAAATTTTGTTTTTGATTAGAAGAGCATGCAACTAACCGAAAGTTTAAAACAGAAATTTAGAAGTTATGCGGATCATAAACCCATACAAAATGAAAATTAAACTTACGAAATACACAGTAATTCAGTTTGGGCACATTTTGATTCCAAAATAAAAGGCAAAAATAAAGATACATCGACTTTGGTAACACCAAATACTTCGGCTAATTTAGTTATAAAACAATATTTATGTTTACCATCGATTAAAAAAACCCAAAATCCATTCGAATTTTGGGAGAACTATAAAGCTACACTTCCGGAATTATATAAATTACATTTAAAGTATTCATCGATACCAGCAACAAGTGTACCGTCCTAAAAGGTGTTTTCTAAAGCCAGGCAAATTGCAAATGATAGAAGAAACAGATTGGGTACCCTAAGAATTTAGATCAAATATTGTTTTTGAATAGTGTTTTATAGTAAATAGTAATTATAGTAATTTTATAACATTTATGTATATAATAACTAAGAATGTGTGTATTACATATTTCAATATAAACATAATTTTTTGTAATCCTGTTTGAACTGATTTATATTTTATATTGAGATTCGTATTTAAGTACCGAAGTTGCAAGTAATAGTCCGCCGATTGAGCATGTGTATGCGATGTAAACCTCTCGTCTATATATAATTCGGAATATCGCAGCGAAAGGTGTCGGATGACAATCCAGATTGTCTGCATATAATCGACTATTTTTCAAGGTGTGAACTCCGCCGTTAACTTTAACCTGGTTTTTAAAAATGCGCAGTGTAAATGCAAGAATTTCTGGACCAAAGAAGTACCATTAAAATTTGTTCAGCAGTCGAATTGACCAAATTTTAAAGCATCATCGGGTGGGCTTGAATCATTTAATTAAAACACATTCACTGCCGACCACGCATACCTGGCGTCGGCAATGTTCGCGCGGTGCCTACCACGCACACGTGGCGTGATGCTTTGCTGTAGTTTTATACTAGTATTTTGCTGTAGGCATTAGACGAACGTCTTCTGTATTTAGTAGGCACCTAGGGAAACGTTTTACTACAATATTTCCTAGTCAGTTTTCGAATTAACTTTTTAAGTAGCTTATGTATAATGTCAAAGGTATCAGAATAATTACAAGGTATCGGCATCTGGGAATAGTTCAAAATATTCATCGGCAGTGAATGTGTTAAGAAACGAAACAACATTTCCCAGAAATGTTTGGTTGGTGATACAAACGAAGTTGATCCCACAACAGTAAGTGATTTTTGTATTCGTATTGCAAAGTTTGTAATAAACTTTAAACCAGAGGATATTTTTAATGCTGATGAGTGTGGACTAGAGTTGTGCTTATCGATATTTTTGACAATCGATACGATACCGATACGATATCGATGTTTGGTTTTTGTATCGATATTGTATTCCTTGGTAATTATCGATACCGATACGATATTTTTTATAAATAAAGCACAAATTAATATCAAGGCATATATCGAAACTGCATGACAAATGTCATAAATTAATGGAAAATAATAGAGCCCAGATAGCAGCTGTGTGAACGTCAACCAATCAGCAAGCAGTTTCGTAAAAGAATAACAATTACAAGAGTAAACTTATACGACGTCGATCGGGTAAAGTCGGCTTATACATATTAAAACAACTGTATGTAAAAAACTTAGAAATTATTTTGTAAAAATGCGAAATGCAAAAAATAATAATTATAACGATACATATCGATCCTGTATCGATATTTGAATTGTGTATCGATATTGTCTGCTTATTTACTGAATCGATATGATATCGATATATCGTATCGCTAAGCACAACTCTAGTGTGGACTCGTGGACTGTTTTATAAGGCTATGCCTAATCGCAGTTTGATAATAAAAGGTGATCCTTGTAAGAGTGGCAAAATGTCAAAAGAGCTCTTAACGGTTCTCTTGTCTTCAGGTATAACAGGTGAAAAGTTAAAACCTCTTCTAATTGGAAAATCCTCAAAACCAAGCACGGACAAGGTACCAGTAACTTGGCGTTCCAATAAAAAAGCCTGGATGACATCTGAATTATTCAGTGAATGGTTAAAACAGATTAATGTGGATATACAAAAACAGAAGAGGCAAATATTGATGATTGTGGATAACAGTCCAGCACATCGCAAATTACAAATTTGAGTAAAAGGCCCCTATTCACGTTGAGATCTGTATCGATACAAATGGCGATACATGTATCTGTATGTAACTTTTCACGTTAAAATCAACGCCACACTGTCACTATTAAAACCTATCACAGCCGGAGTGCCACAAGGGTCGGTCCTGGGACCAGTACTATTCAATATATTCATGTACGACATACCCAACGCAGAAAACAACACCATCTCAATGTATGCAGATGATACTACTATTCTTACTCAACATCAAGATATTAACACAGCCCCTGAAATGCTCCAGTACTCACTAAATGATCTCCTAACATGGTTCAGACGTTGGAATATCCAAATTAATCCCACCAAATGCCAAGTTAAAATCTTTACTTTACGGAGACCAACAGACCCCGTACCTATCATTATAAATAATCAATCAATAACATGGAATCCATCAAATAAAGCCGTCAAATATCTTGGGTTGTATTTAGACAGACAACTTACATGCAGTTTACATGTTAATAAAAAGCTACAAGAAGGCTATGCGAGAATTGCAATATTTTACCCCATATTAAATAAAAGAACATGTTTAAAAATAGAATGTTCCAAAATGTTGTATCAAGGCATCTTAAGACCCGTCATAATGTATGCCTGTGTAGTGTGGGGCACTACAACTAAAACGAATATCAAAAAGCTACAGACGCTTCAAAATAAGGTCTTAAGGATTGCCACGAATGCCGACTGGTACATTAGAAACTCCCAACTTCATTGCGAACTAAACATGCCAAGCATAGAAGACTTTATAAAAAACTCAGCTAAGAAATTCTTTAGTAACCTACATAATTGTCCAGCGACAGCTTATTATAACCTAGGACTCAAATCAACAGCAACACGGCTGAAACCAAGATTGCCACAAGATACTCTACTCTCCGATAGTGATTAAAAGTGTTTGACAGTGATCTACTTAAAACAAACCGTGCGCCTATGAAGTGCTAATGTCTATATGTCTATAGGTTAATGTAATCTTAATTATCAATGCTGTGAACAGCCCTAGTGAGCTTAGCTTGTAACTCAATAATAATAAAAAAAGAAAGACAGAAACAGAGACTGAAAACTTTAGTTTTTCCAGTTTTACTATATTCCGCTGAAACATGGACCATAAAAAAACAAGACCTTAAGCGCAAATGAAACTAGTTTCCATAGGTCACGACTCATCTGTAAAGAGAAATACGAAGAAGAAGAAGAAGATACACTGTTTAGAGTGTTTAGGAATCTATTGGCAGTAAATTAAAGTGCGGAAGAAAGGCTGATGGTGACTTTACGATACTTGGCCATCACAAGATGCTCCACTCTTCAATGAAGCCACAATTTTTTTGAGTTCTCTTCGGACAGCACAACGAAAGCTATGCATTTTTTTCTGCAATCTGCGATAGGGTACCTAATCTTACACTTTTCAACCAAGTTTTGCTGTTGCCGTTTCACGAAGTGGTCTATTTGAGTAGTCTTTTGACTTAGAATTCCACAAACACAGATGTAACATACATATTCAAAAACTCTTCCCAAAAATCTCGATCCGCAGAGGCGCAGACATGATTTAATTAACTTTATTCACGCGATACAGTGATACTGGCGCAGTAATACAGACGTTGAAAATTTCCCAGATTTTTAGCGTTTTTATGGAAAACTTACCTTTTTTCCTTTCATATAACAATTTTCCCGGTTTGAGGGAAATTTCCCTGCATCTGGCAACACTGGTTGGTTCTCAACAAGTTGTAAAATCTTATCTATGGTTGTACCCATACAACTGTTGTGTTCTGTTGTTTAGTAAATTTATTAGAATATAAATTATTATATAATTATTTTATACAGTGTATAGTAATATTGAAGTTATGTTTATAATAAACTAATATTTTCCGGGTGTTGCCGTGGTCGTTCAATTTCACTTGACGTTTCGCTGCTCATACTGTCAGCTTCTTCAGAAGTTATTCTAAAGACTGATGTTGTTCAGTTGTTGTCTTATGCTCCTCGTTATATACCTGGATACCGTTACGCTTGGTTGGTGTTGTTGAACCGTGACGTTTGGTTGGCCGAGTTCATCCGTGACGCGTGGTTGGTTTTTCGTGTGTGTTATGCTCTCTTGGTGTTGCAGGTCCGGTGCATGGGGGATACTAGGACGTTTGTTATGGATGGTTTTTCTTTCATGAAGGGTTAATTTCCAAGTATTGCTTAAGCGGTAGCCATCTTCTCTATTGAAGTTATTGTCGTTTTTCATTATCTCGAGAGATTCTCTAATTATTCTGGGGTAGTAGTTTTCAGTTCGTGAGAGTATCTTGACCTCTTCAAATTTGATTTTGTGTTGGCCGTCTTGATGTAAATGTTCGGCAATTGCTGATCTCTCTGTGTTTCTAAGCCTGACGTCTCTCTGGTGCTCTTTTATTCTACATTGGATGCTTCGTCCTGTTTGACCGATGTATTGTTTCCCGCATAAACATTCCAATTGGTATACTCCTCTTGTTGACAGTTTAGGTAGACGGTCTTTATTTGGAGGTAACATTTGTTGGATCTTCTTTAAGGTATTATACCTCACACCGATGTTTTTCTTTGCTAATGTTTTCTTCAATCTATCGGTTACTCCGGCGATAAAAGGCAAACGGGCATAAGTAGCAATTTGTTGTTGTTCCTTTTCTTCTTTGGGTTTCGCGTGGCAGGCATTTCGTATTTCCTTTCTAGTGTAACCATTTTTCATAAGAGCTAGTTCGACATGCTTCCGTTCTTCTGGTTTGCTTGTTTCGTCCGGGATCTTGTTTGCTCTGTGCATCAAGGTTTTGATTAAGGATCGCTTCTGTTGAGGATGATGATGTGACTTGGCATGGAGGTAACGGTCTGTATGTGTTTTCTTGCGGTATACTGCATGGGCTAGTTTGTTGTTATCTGCTCGTTTTACTAGGACATCCAAGAATGGTAGTTCCCCGTTTTCCTCAATCTCCATGGTAAACTTAATTCTTTCATGTTGATTGTTAAGGTGGTTCAAGAATTCTTCCAATGCTATTTTTCCATGTGGCCATACGACGAAGGTGTCGTCGACATATCTAAACCAGCATTTCGGTTTTTTGTCGCTAGATTGGATAGCTTCTTCTTCGAATGTTTCTATGAATATATTAGCAATGACTGGGGACAGAGGAGATCCCATAGCTGCACCGGATTTCTGTTCGTAGAAATCCCCGTTCCATAGGAAGTACGTGGTGTCTAAGCAGATTCTTGTTTATAATGTTTCATTGATTATACATTTCTTTTAAACAACTCGTAAAGTATTAATGTTCTGTGAAATAGCCGCAGGTCAGTCACTAGTCATCAAGCTCATTAAAATGTTTATTACAAAAAATCGTACGTAACATGTCTGCAATAAATTTTGATTTACATATCGTTAAAGTTGAATGGTAGGTGGACGATATTAAAAGTTCTTTTCAATACCGAACAAAAATATACTCTTGACGAAACTAACCCCATTGGTCAAAACCCTGAGTGGAATGACAAAAGGAAAACTGCAAGTATAGAAAACACTGCCCATGATATGGACAAAATTAAAGCCGATACAACTTCTACAGTTAATCTTTTTGATGAGGATGAACAAAGGAGAAAGTTTTGTATGTGACACATGCGAATTTAGAACAACTTACTTATAGTTCCATTTTGTGATCGCATAGCAATATTCATTTAAAGAAAAATCCTCTTGTGTGTAACGTTTGCAGATATAGAAGTGTAACCAAAAAAGTTCTGAAAAGGCACATGAATGTTCACAGAGAAGAAAAATCATTTGCTTGTAATTTATGTAAATTTAAAACTACGTATAAACAGCATTTGTGTATTCATTCAGGAGAAAAACCATACGCATGTAATTTATGTGAATATAGGAGTGTCGACTTCCAATTGAAACCATTAAATAGCCTTTGCAATTGTCATCGTCAGTCGGTACTTTCTGCTTGGTCATCATGTTGTTCTTCTATTACAGAGATTACACCGCCTTCTACGCTTCATCATGCTCGTCTTCTATTGTCGAGAGTATGCGGTTTTCTACACTCCGGAAGAGGCATTGCATAATAATGTTTGATAGATTCCCGTACTGGCCGTACTGTAGAGAAGAAGAGTGAAATGTTGTATATTATTGAATAGCATTGTATTATTATCACACAATTCAGATTCAGTTGATCCTTCTCAAATATCTTCTGATAAATCTCATTTTTCCGATTCCAATAATGACACCAAATTCATTGACTGATGATAACTATCGATCTTTACAGTATCGTAAGTTACAAATTGATACGCATAAAGACTTTATTTTCTCTATATTTGAAACTGGGACACAACCAGTTCCCAAATCAAATAAATCTAAATTTCGTGTAATACTTCTGTGCTACGGAGAATATGGTTAAACTTAAAATCTATACTTGTTAATGTTTCAATAATAAGAAATTCAATTTAATTGTATTAAATAAAAGCAACGAAAATAAATAAATACAAAAATTTGGAATAAATTGTTCGTCTTGAATTAAAGTTAAGTTAAAATAAAACTGAAGGGTGTCAATTCTTCGGAGATACTGTATCTTTGATGTTGAATCTAACCATGTCTTTTAGCGTATTTCCAGCAGTATTTATATAGAAAATTGACTCCCTTCTTCTCGATTTTCAGTGTCTTATCTATGCGTGTGCGAGGTATCGAGTTTCACAGTACATTGCACTTCATGTACGTACTTTTCTTGCATTTTTAAAAGATGTAACTTCGATACGTCGCACGTGTAGCTCGCTAGAAGAATGACCTTATAAAATGACGTCATCCTGCTTGCTTATTCGCTTAGATTTTATAATTTTTACATTCGCCATTGATACAATATTCAATCTAATACATTTCATTACCCCCACTCATTTATGAAAGTGGCTTTTACTTGAGCAAGTGATTACGACACTGTAACTCGCTTGACCAGTGATGGCCTTGGCCTTGGTCTCAAGGTCGAGTGGCGGTGGTTCCAGAAGTCTCTAAAACACTACTCATGACCAATAATATCAGTTCCAGTTCCAGAAGGAATAGCATTAAGCTAAGGTGCCACAGACATCCGGACTTGACTTGACTGAACCGGACCAGACTAGACCTGACTTTTCCCACCATGCGCCATAGCATCTTGACCAGACTTGAATTTTCTTTACAGCCTCGGTTTGATAAGGTGCTTCATCAAATAAACATGTCCGCCGCTGTTCTTGCAGCTTTAAATTTAAGTTCAGAGTCTTCGGACTCAGAATTTGAATTTGAAACAGTGGCTGTGTCCGTATATTAAGCAACGGAAAAAGTACGACGAATTTCATGCGTTGAAACATTTAACAGCCGAACATTCAACATTCTTTGCCTCTTTACTTTCGTTTTGAACTTCATTATGCACAACAATCTTAACACACACCGCATAAAACGACGGGAAATTATCATTGCATTGAGGTAGTAGGGGTAACGGAGTCAGGTCTCGACCGCTCCACGAGCGGACCCTACCTGACTGGTCCATTCAAGATCCAGTAGCACTGCATTCATGCAATATAACCAAACCGTATTTCTTTTTGACTCAAGTCAAGTCCGGATGTCTGTGGTGCCTTACCTTTATTGTGCAATATTTCAAAGATATCCTTCTTTTGTTAGTGTAGTCTGTATTTGAACAAGGGTTAATGTTCTGTGATGTGTCAGTTACTGAAGAATCTACTTTTACTATGTTGTGATTAACAGAATTGCTAAGTTTAGATTTCTATTTTGGCTTTGTCTGAAGAAACTAAAAGCACCGTAAAAAGCTTCTGTAGGTGAATCTGCTATCTTTATTACAAGAGTTACCTGAAGCTTTATTAGAATTTTTTGAACACCTTGTATTTGGCATTTGTCCGGTGGACAGGTGGACTTTTAGATAGGAAAATATACCGCTTAGTACTTTAACTATTATTAATTATCTATGCTATTTTTATTAGTAGGTACACTGTACACACAGCTTGTTTAATAAGACAGCAGTTCAGTTATGCAGTACACACAGCAACTATTACGTTGTTTGTTTATTGCACACAACCATGATTAAAGTTGACAAAAGAACATCATGTTTTGTTTACTATGTGTTTTCCTCGACCTTCTAGACATCGAAATCTAGATGCTATGGTTGAAATTTGATTCAATTTTGTTTGTTTTGAGGAATGATTTATTCGATGAAGCTCTTGTTTGTGCAATCCGCTCTTACGCTTGCAACTATTGTTTTAAAATTACGAAAAACAAACTTTTCATGGATACTTCACCACCAGATACCTACTAAAAATTAGCTACCTAATAATTAAACAAGTAACACTAAAAACTTGAATTAGTTTTTGTAGCTAATTATACTTTACACATTACACTGTCACAATTAACTATTTCAGAGCTAGATTGGTAGGCGACTTTGTCTATTCGTCTTTATAGGAAGTTTTCTGTTTATTTACTGCGGTCAACATTGTTATGTTGGTTGCATTGTTTCCAATGTCAACAAGAGAAGTGACAGATAGGTGTCTTTGTGTGTGTTTGTATCTGTTGCAGATAAGAGAGTGTTAAACCGATTAAATATCTTAAATTTTATGAATTATTATCCATAAATGTAACCGAATAAATAGAGTTAATCTATTAATGTGTTTATATAACCTTAAAGGGCATTTAAAAAAGTTTTTACCGGTAGAATGAACTTTTGACACGACCCAACCTCATTTTATAGTTGAACTGTAAATCTTAACTTTAAAAAACTCAAACTAAATATGAGAACTTATCAAGATCAGTTTAATCGGTGTATTATTAAATAAAATGTGAAGTAAATTTGTTATACTGTTTCAATAATGAAGATTTATGATCGTTGATAAAAACTGATGCAGTGCTAGTTAAGAACTATTATTAATAATAAACCGAATTTTTTCTTAATTAAACATGTGCCAATAATGAAAATGCTTTACTTATATAAAGTGTTTATATATGGAGCTTTATTATGTTATATGGGTAAGTCCGATAGTTTTATATTATGTGATTCTTTTAGTTAATTTAAATGAAACAACTATTAATTACACTCTTTGTTTTAATGCTTCGTTGAAGAGGATACAATTATGAGAGAATAATAAAAATATACCAAATTTTATGAGAAATTGTACTTACTATTTTAACGAACGTTAATTCATTAATATTTTTAACGTTTACAGTTTACACAGTGCATTTAATAATTTAACTAATTTTTGTGCTTTACTGGCCTGTACATAATACATATTAAGTAAATCTAAAAGATATCTAGAAATACTTTTACAAAAGAAATGCCAACATCCTCAAATATGATTGTTTGACAAAGATAATTGAATAATTAGCAAAATCGTTATTACCAAATTTAATGTCAGGGTCAAGACCTCAAGACCGTACTTCCTGTTCTTATTTAAATAATATAATTTAATAAAAGTCTTTTATAACAAAGATCTAAAATTAGTTTGTTACCATTTTAATGTCATCGACATAAAGCATTAAGTGATAAACAACTTTATTTAATTTACTGGTTAAACGACGATGTTGGGAAAGGACATGAATACGAAGAGAGTTTCTAGTAAAAAGTTGTTGATATCATATTAATATAATTTTACACTTTCGTTACAATCTGGTTTTATATTTATGGGAATGGCAATTAAAACATGCTTAGTTTCACCTAATTACAGCTGTTAAAGCCAGCATGAGAAGTCCGAAACTGAATTTAATAAATTAGAATTGACAGTAAACAAGATGTGTGAATTCTTGTTTTAGTTTTCTAATAAATTAATTTGCATTTTGTGGGTATATGATTTGTCTTAGGTAATGGTAAAAACGTTTACGTTTTAACTTTAAAATTAATGTAATTAATCAATACAGTCGAGCAGTTACAGTAATAAGAATGGTATTAAAAATTATCTGTGATAATTTTTATATTTTATAGAGAAGACTATAAATTCAAAGAGTAAAAGTTTCTTTAATGAAAATTTATACAGGGTGAGTATAAAGTATGGAGATGCCGATTTTCTGTCGTTAATATTTATTTTAGAAAAAAATGTTCAATACAAAAGTTTTTTATGAAATTTTTTATCTATGTATTGATTATACACGAAAATTTTTTTCTTCAATTGTTTTTGAGTTATGACTTTACGCGATATTTTTTTAAATGGGAACCTATTAATTTTATGCTACCATTCGATAGAGAATTTTTTTCTCTTTACAACCGTATAAAAATTTTATGGGTTTGCATAACATTTCTTTGAGAAAACGCCAGTTAAAGTATTTACAATTAACTTTCCGATTCGTAAACGATACAGCCAAGATAAACAAAAGCGAGCGATAAACAACCTGTGATATCACTAAGGCGGCATTTGTTATTTTTTGCGTCAAATATTTCAATTTTGTGCAATTTATAAGTACTTCAATTCATTTACGTTCACTTAAACCCGCTATTGCTAATGCCAACAGCAATAAATTGCACTAAATTGAAATATTTATACCCACAAAATTTTTATACGGTTGTAAAGAGAAAAAAATTCTCTATCGAATGGTAGCATAAAATTAATAGATTCCCATTTAAAAAAATATCGCGCAGTCATAACTCAAAAACAATTGAAGAAAAAAAATTTCGTGTATAATCAATACATAGATAAAAATTTCATAAAAAACTTTTGTATTAAACATTTTTTTCTAAAATAAATATTAATGACCGAAAATCGGTGTCTTCATACTTTATACTCACCCTGTATATGTAATTTAACAAACAGAAAATTTCTGTTTGCTACGAGTATAAATATATCTTACTTAGCGCAACAAAAGAAATTCCAAAGGTTCAACAAAACATTAACTTAATTTTTTGCTTAAATTCAGCATTGCTAATGTAACCGATTTTTTAATACTGTAAAGTGTTTAGTAACGACATTAATATTAGTATTTTATCCACAGCTAGTAAAAGGTTAATTATAAACATAACTAAAAATGGCACGATTTTGCATTGTCCAACTGTTGAATTTACAACAACAGTTATAGCAAACATTTCAAAGTTTAGTTTCACCAGCAACTTCTTCACAATTCGATCCATTTCTTTGGGTTAAGTATTTCCATCTGTAAAACTTACAGGTAGATACTTCCACTTTACGTATTAATATTTCCTTCAACTTACAGCATAGTTATTAAACCAAACATGCATAATCCGATTCCAACGAAGAAAAAGGCTTGGCTATATGTTTCACGAGTGTACGAATAAACACCCTGATTGTAAATTTGTGCCGATATACTGGTAGCGATTGCTTCAATTATTGATAATAAGGACTGTGTTTTACCCATATCATCTGTTGATACGTATTTTGTAGATTGGGAACGAATACCTGAATTTCCTAAGGTTGTTAACATTCCCACAACCATACCTGTAATATGAAAAATTTTAAAGTACATACTCGTAATATAAAACCAAAGGAAATCTTTTTGATAATAACTAAGAGTGATTTAGATTGCAATGTAAAGCTTTTAATAATGTAACATTTTATTTAAACTTATGTGGTGTGAATTATTTATTAACACAGTTACAGAAGCTCAACAAGTAACAAGAACAACTTAATCGTTAATAAATAAATTAAAAACACAGAACTAACAGTAACCCGAAATATTAAACTAATTTAACGCACATTTATGTTAACCAAGCGTTCGATACACTTATTCAAACTTGGTCGCCACCGGTAGATTATTTTCGTGTGCTTAAATACCAATTGTAGACTTCAATCCCAATCCAAAATGCACTAAAGCATTCCATGGCGATCAACGTCATTCCTGAAATATCCAACAGATAACGAATTCGAACAATTGAAATCACTCGCGAGCTTCTGTCGACAGGTGATACGTCTTGAATGATTGAGAGCTCCTGCTGATAGATGACGCATAGCATTACAATAATTATGATTGTATTTGTTGAATAAGATTGTAAGAAAAATATTAAGTGTACATAAATATAGCCACTATTTTTCAGTCATTTCAGTAATTTTATACAAACCAGATCAAGATAATATATTAGGATGCTTTCAGTTGAAAATTGATTCAGGTTACCTCAGAATTACCTATTCTTCTGCTGTATGAAAAATTACCTCCGTAGTTAAACATTCAGCAAAGGTGACTGGTATGATTTCAAAGGGTATTACAGTCAATTTTGTAAGTTCTTCATTTATGTACAAATTTAAACAAATTAAACGAAATTCTAACTAATTATTAAAAAATAAATTGGCCCTGTTTTACAAACCCCACATCTCGCCCCTGATAGAGTTTTAAGACTGCTTCTGCATAAAAACCATAGTCAATGTTATATGTTGTAGAGGGCGATACTAACAAAAAACTTCAAAGGCTGATTTATTAATTGGCAAATATATTCAAAAATACTGGGGGTGTTTCAAATGATTTCACAAGGTGCAGCAATGTGATTCTTCAATTCGTCAACATTTTTAAAGATTTAAGGCGTCTCTTGAGGAAAAAAATTTAAAGAATTTAAGTCTGGAGACCAAGGAGGCTGGGACTACGAGCCTTATCCAATGGTTCACATACTTTAATTGATGAGCAACTGAGATGAAACATGCTGGAGCCCCATCATACATGAAGTTCTTAATTAAAGTGTACTTTTTTCAAGAAAATCGTGATAAACGACTCCATTTAGTCTCGTTGGAAAAAAATATGGGCCATAAACATAATGCATTTCGCACATCTAAACGTTTGTGTAATTTATTTTAACATAATTAAAGAAGACGAGGTGAAAATACACTTTGTCGCTAAGTAACTTGGCACAATAGGTAAAATGTCATTTTTTTATTTGGAAGTTAACATTTTGGTGCCAACTAGTGAGGATAATTTATTTATTTAAAATTTAATGTATTATTGAATACCCTGTAACTTTTAAAAGTATGCCATTTTGGACATGAAAATTACTCGAAGAATTAACCCTTGATGTTGTTCTCATATATTTAGAATCACCATGTATAATAGAGAGTTAATTAAAAGGCCATGTAGGTACATATTACCAAACTGAACCTCATAACGTAGCTAGAACACATTTGTGATTAATGGGCATGTTGAAAATTTTACACTGAACTGATTTTATTTTGGCGTTTCATATATTTATAATCTTCAATTTGTTAAATAGAAATGGCATTGTATCAGTTGTATGTTTAATTAACTTTGAGTAAATTCATTTCACAAATACTATCGGAACAATTTTCCTTGATTTTTTACATTTTACAAATAAATAATTTTTTGTAGAGCATTTCAAATTTCCAAAAACAACCAGTTATGTAATAAAATTCAAGTAGTGCTTTCTAGTTTTTAAACAAGTCCAAAGGATTGCTTTATCCTGTTTTTTTCCTTAAATTAAATAATTTTAAAAAAATTACCAGCTTGAATAGTGTTCTGCTTAAAACCTCTGTACCTATTGGATAATGTTAATAGCTACTGCATCTTAACACCTAAATCTCACCCAGTGACTGAACAACAAATAATACGGATTGGAAGCATTGGATGATTCGGAAAAACATATCTAGGAAGTTCAAAAATGATTGGCACTACAATTGTATCTCCTCATTACTTTTTTATTAGGAAGTAGTACAAATTTCATTAGAGGTATTCCCCTTCAATGTCTATGCACTTTTCCCAACATTCCGGCAGTTTTCGTACATGGAATATGGGGCACGAGGCAGCACAGTGTACCCGAGAGCCTTCATTTCCCATGGAAGCATTACTGAAAACATCGGCAGAATCGCTTCAGTGACTGCAGTACTGCTCACCGGCAATGCTCTCATGGGGGATGCCCATGCCCATGATTGTGTGCTTCCATGGTTTTCCAGTTTGTCCACGACTGCACTCGCAGGGCTGCATGAATGGCTCACTACATTTCCTTTTTTGCGTTCAACGCTATCTGGTGGCATCATGTGGCACTATAGTCTATCTTCACACATGAAGCGGGCCGCAGCATAAAAAGCATTCAGTACAGACAGTTTAGGGATTAGCTACCGCCGTTTTCTAGTACGCATGTCACCATGTTGGCAGACCTTCTCGAATAGTCTGCTAACGGTGCAACAGGCAGTTTTCTGTCATTTGTCACTTTGTTGTCAAACAAGAGGTGTAAAGGCGTGCAAGTGGTTATGTTTTATCATTGACCACGTGATGAAACTTCAAATTTTAGAGCATATCAGTCTAATAATATGGAACTTTTTGCAAAATTGTATATGCGAAATGATAATTTTTTCTACTATACATTCAGGGTTTGTCAAAAAGTATGGATCATATGGGACTTTTTTTTATTAAAGTATTTATTAAAAAAATCAATACGGTGTTGGTTTGTGTTTGTCTAAGAACTAAAAAAAGTGCACACAGATTTCGTCAAATGACATTCTGTACCTGTCAAATTTGACACTTGTTGAAAACAATCTTCAGAAGTGGCCCTATTTATGATTTTTTCGAAAGATTTCATTTGGAAAAGTTGTTCAGAATGGCATTTTACGTCGGTTGGCAAATTTTCAGCTAAAAATTCGGACTTATTATTTTTTACTCATGTTTTTGAAAATTAAAAAAAAAATAATAAGTCCGAATTTTTAGCTGAAAATTTGCAAACCGACGTAAAATGCCATTCTGAACAACTTTTCCAAATGAAATCTTTCGAAAAAATCATAAATAGGGCCACTACTGAAGATTTTTTTCAAAAAGTGTCAAATTTGACTATTGTTTAAAAATCCGATCCATATGATGTGGACTAATAAATGCTTACCTTTTGTAAGGAATACTGTATACTTGACTATATTTTGCTTGTAATCCATCCCATTGTCTTTGTATTTCCCCAGTATTCCCCTGTACTGCCCCTTTATTCTTAGTATTGCCTACAAATTTCCTCCTCATGTTGCCTTCAATTTGTACACCACATTATTTCAAAGGTTACTTTGCAGATGTCAACCATGCCAGAGACAAAGCAAAGTAACAAGGACATGATAACTCCAGATATCAATCATGTGAGAACCAAAATCCTTCTGGCATTCTTGAGTTAGCTATGTCTTTATTTTGTTGGTTTTACCTGATTTACTGTGTTTTCTTAGTTGTTTACTGGTTTTTGATAGTGCCTTACAAAAATTGGGTAGACGTTCAGATGCCCAAATTCAACACTTGTGCTTTGGAGACGTTACTAACTAGTTTGGGTGCACTTAGCGAAAGCAACCGCTGAGAACCAACACTCAGTGCGTTACAGTCAACCATCACAAGTTGGCTGAATAGTTAGGCAGCACTTTATTCAATTAGATTATGTTTATATTGTTAGCGCGGTTTAGCTGTAATTTTGTGACTCTTATTTCTACAAAATACTATGGTTAATATTCTCACCTCATGTTTAAATTTAAAATAACGCTTAACTACCATGGCAGTGTTGTGCGTCTCTTTTCTACATATTAAAAACAGTATAAAACCTTATCGTTTTATGTCTGCCTTAAATACGACTTTAATTAGAGACAACTTTAAATATGAAATTAAAATATAGACCCATGTTTCAGTCTCAGAGTTAACAAAGCATGTCATAAGTGACACATTGCCGCCTAAATAAAGCTATTGCTATTGATGGCTACCACAGTAAATAGCTTGTAATCAGAGTATAGTCAGAGGATTCATTTAGTAAATAACTGTTTCGTTAAATGCGCTCTTTGCTTCACCTGCCTTTCTTGACATATATTCAGCTGATTTTTCTTTATACTAGGTGGCGCAAAAGTCCTCACTCGATTTCCCAAGGCAGTAACTTTGTTTGCAAATAAAAAGAATTGGTTCTGTTTGTTGATTATGTTTATTTAGACGTTTAAATTTTTTTCCATTAAGTCGCGGAGATAATATCGATCAAGTGGCCGCCGCCAGAGTTGATGCACATTTGGGCTCGTTTCACAGCATTTTCCATGACTTTTCTCAAAACTTCTGGCGATAAATCCTCCACTTGTAGTCGGAAACGCCAAAACGAGAGATTAAGCGATTAAGCAATAGCTGATGCACTGTTTGCACTTTGTACGGAAACATCTTCAAGTCTTTCACCAAAATTCGCTGTAAAGACCGTCTACTGATGCCCAATTGCGTGGCCCGTCATTTGGTTGATGTTTGAGTGTCCTCTTGGACATATGCAGCCACAGCAGCGATATTCCCGACCGAACGGCTGCTCCGAGGCCGGCCACGTCTGTAACTGTCCCGTGTTGAGCCAGTCTGCACGAGGTGAGCGGCTAAACGGCGCAGTGTTTGTCCAGTTGGTGCCACACGACCAGGGAATCGACGATGAAATTCACGTTGAGCCAAAACCACCGACCGATTATTTGTCAAAAATATTGACACAATTATTCCGTGTTCTTGAGGAGTATAGCGATCCATGGCTTGCCTACGTGTATTCTGCTTCTGTTTACTTCACAAATGTCAAAGTCGCGATGACATAAGACGCCATTTGCAAAAATGAGAGCATCTTCCGATAGGGTGATGACTTTTGCGCCACCTGGTATTTTAAATAAAAAATGTAAAGCAAATAGTAAGAAGGTTGCTCGGACTGCTCCGAAAGTACAATCGCTGGTAATTTTTAGGCATTTCCTAGGCATGTCCAAAGGAATAAAGTTGAATGTGTTCGTTGTGGGATCCGTAACAACCTCTGAAGCTTTATTTCTGTTTAACAGTGACATCTAACGAACAATTCTGTCCAAACTACACATGAACATTCTTTGATGTACCAACTCAAAGTGGATGTATGACCGAAGTGAACAACGAAAATCCAAACGGCTTCGGTTCACAGTATACATTAGACACACTTTTATGTGTTACCCAAAAGAGAGCGAGAACTACTTGTTACCTTCGAAGTTAGTTATCATCACAGTTGGGGGGGGGGGGGGGGTTATAACTGGTGACTTCTATTAATAAGAAATAAAACTGTGTGAACAAAGATATTTCTACAAATTACACAGGAACTGAAAAAATTTCAAAAAATCCTATTGGGGGATTTGGGGACTGCAACATAAATGTATAACCATACTTTAAGTCCAAATATAATTCTTGTGTCCTTTTATAACCTGAAATTAAGCTGATTGTTGTTAGATAGGTTAACTCTTTTTACTCAATGTGATACCATAGAATTGATTTTTTGGACACCAAACATATTCTTGGTTAAATTTTTAAGATTTAATTTCTCCATTTTTCTTGCTGTACTTCCATAGCAGCTATGGAAATAAAATGTTTGTTTTTATTGCTTGAATTCTTTGACGAAAGAATAATGTTTTGTTAACTATTTAAACTCTTGGGTTATACCCACAAGGGGCAAATCATTAGCAAATTGTTCTACACAAAAATGTCTAATAATTTGATATAATTTCAGGAAATTCTATTTAATTCTATTCAGATGCATACTGCATTTTTCCCCATCTATCTAAATAAGATGAACTTAAGAAGTTCCAATACAATTTTTATTTCTTTATTCCTAATTATGGTCAGCTTCATTTGTCTTCGCTGGCGCCATCTATTAGGCACTTTAACAAAGTGACATTTTGATTGTTAAATAAGTTGTTTTTAATTTAAATGCATGTTAAAAATGGGAGAAATTGGTTTAGATTTACTTATTTGTCTGTTTAATAAATAACAAGATTCACAGAAATAAACCAGTGGTTTAGCTTGGATGGTTGTTACACATCTACCGTAAGAGGGCGCTGAGTGGAGGATCTGAACTTGTTTTTTTCCAAGTAACTTTTTAATATGTTTATGTCTTTCTGTACATCAGTACTGTAGATATGAAACAGAGATTCTACATACCTATATATAACCCATATGAAGTTCTTACTGTTAGACATACAGTGTTTCCTATTATTTTATCCAGAAAAGATATTGTGATGATCATTAAATCATCTAAACGAAACACTTTGGAAAATAATGGGACGGCCACTGCAAGGGCTAAAATCATAATTAAAACAATTATAAAATATTACATTTTGCAAATATATACCTATAGAATTAACTGCACTTCGTGTCGCTGTAAAATAGGCGTAATCGGTATTTTTCCAATTGTAAGCTTGTTGGGTGAACCAGAACAAGACACTGCTTTCCCCTAAAATACCAGTATAATCGTATCAGCCTACTAAATATTATTTTCACTTACCGGATACGATTGTTACTGTAATGAAATTTATAAACAGAATAAAAATAAGGTTAGCCAACTGATCTCGTGTAGAATTTGTCAGTAATTGGACGGTTTCTTTAACATGTTGTGGATTAATTATATCCACAAGCAGATTTACGGTCGTTATTTCTTCTTTATATGGTTTCGGTTCTTTTACTATGAATATTCCGTAAACTAACGCAACCAATAAAATGCCGAAGCTTAGCAGTAACGAAGGTATGTAACCAATAACGTCAAATAACAAACCACTGATTGTTATTCCAATAGGATTAGATATGTTTGTGCAAAGTTGCAACATCGCCATTCTAATAATACGCATTTCTGGTGTACTTACATCTGCTATGTATGCGAAAGCAGCCATGTTAATCATTGGCGAACCACCGAAAAATGCCGGTATTATGTATTGCACGACACCTGGGGCTTCTACTGGCCATCGTTGTTTAAATAATACACAGAGTATACATAATATAGTCGAAAATAATTCTCCAATGATAGGAATCACAAGGAACGGTTTGCGAATTCTGTGACGATCACTGTAAGTCCCCAGAAATAGTAGTAATAATACTGGTATTGTACTTTGTACCGGTAAACACCAACTTAACATATTGCTTATGTGTTGTTGTACCGCACTGTTTTGACTTGTGAAATTTTTTTGTTCGTGCATACCTGCTATGATAGCTTCGCATACGGTGTTATTAAATCCTTCGTTTACACCGCAAGCCGTTTCGAGTAGCAAATTATTAAACGTTGGATTCCGCATGGCAAGTGCTACCAAATAGAAACACATCAAAGGTTCTATTGTTATTATTTTTTTTAAATGTGTAAATTTATTCTTTAGATTCCTTGTTTCATTTTTGTTCTCGTCCATGATTTATTTTGGAAACCAATCTAATTCTTAGATTTGAGCTTGTTTATTTTATATTTTTTTATAGAGATAAAATGGAAATTTTTGTCCTTGATAGTTCATCCTTAAATCTGTAATGAAATAAATGCATAAATATAACCTGTTAAGCCTTTTAATATATGTCGTTAATAGTTGAAGCAAAAAGTTAAGTGCTCTGTGACCTTTACTTTTTAATTATTGCAAAGTTTACATGTAAGGCGAAATAATTAAATGATTATGAATTGTTAAACCTCATGCAAATTTAATCATAACTATTCAAACAAATACTTATATTTAATGAACAATTTTTGTAGTTAGAAATATGACAGTCTGCAATTATTGAAGTGACTTTGGTACGTTTAATTAAAAAAAATATTCTGTCATACTGCATTTTTAATTATTTAAGTATTAGTCAGATTTCAAAATAAACCTTTTATTTGCATTGGGTAATAATTATGTCATGCATTCACTCATCAGAAAGGTAAATTATTCATACCTGCCACAGGATTTAAACTTACTATGTGATTTACATTGTGCTTTCACTTTTCTCCACAAATTATCTGATTTGAAATTGAACCTTATTTACTCAACAGTTCTTGCAGAAGTGTTTGTAATTTAACGATGACTGAGATTAAGTTAATTTACTTCTTTAAAACAACTTTTTCATTGTGATAATGACTCATGTTGATATCGCTCTTCAGTCATTAAAAGGATATTTTATCCTAAATTTGAAGTTTTAATTATAATATAACTAATAAATAACTAACTAGTTACAACTGCTAATTGATTAGTTTATATTAGAAAAGTTACTTAAGAGGAAGGATATATTAAAGGAAATTCATCAAAGTAAAGGTCATGTTTTGAAAAAATTATTTATACAAAAATATTCAAATACATTGCTTTAGGATTTGTTTTAAGCTGGCAGTGAATTCATATAGTTGTATATAAAATAAAGACCTAAATTATGATTATAAATATTTAAAACTATTTAAAACTAAGTGAACTAATTCAGTTCCTTGTATTTTATAAACATTTATCACTTAAACTAATTAAAATGGCAGTTTAATTATGTTTGTACTTTTATAGTTATTTTATCACAATATTATGAACATAATATGGTATCTTCGATGCTCTTTTTATATTCATCGTCAGCCTCTTCTTCGACGGGTGCTTGTTTTCTTCCAATTAGGCATTTCCATCTGTAAAATTAAAATATTGGTATAAAAAGTATCAGATTTTTATTAATTGTTTTTAAATTAAAATAATTGGACGAAAGCATTTTAGAAAATGTCAAAACTTGCTTTCTTTAGCAGGACGATTAACAGTCATTAAAAGTCTTATTGAAATTTGAAATTTGTTTATTTATTCACCATTTACTTATTCATTAATTCATTTGTTTGTATTGATTTTGTTGTTGTTATACAGTGTCGATGTTCATTCATACTTATTGCTCCTCCCACACTCATTCATCTTTTTACAGTTAGACCAATCAATCAGAATCAAATTTGTGTTGACTACTTGGCTATCAGGCATTTATTGAATTGAACTAAACAAATCACCTGTTGACAAGTTAAAAATTAAGTCAAAATAATTATTTTTTGAGCCTGTCGCAATGGTTGTTATTCTATTTCCTTGTAAACCACAGAATTTGGGTTTGATTCCTGATCTATACTAGAATTTTTACACATTCAGAGGATATCCATCCCTGTTAGGAATCTTTATCATATTATTGTACTCAGAATTCATATACAGGGTCCTGCAACAGTGCGTCGGGCTTTCCTAGCGCCCTTACCGTGAGAGATAAAAAAAAAAGTTTAAAGCATAAAATTATTGGTTCGAAGAGGTCTACGTCGCGAAATTATTTTCAATAATACAGAGTGTTCCACTTTTGCGCTATAATAAAAACATACATTTTTTTAAATGCAACACCCTGTAACTTTTCATGTCTTCTGATGTCATTTTTTAACCTCTACATAACTGTCTACCCACTTTTGTATTTTGTGTCAGTGTTACCAACTTATTAATTTTTTTCCGAAAAATCTTTCATAAACAGACTTCACTTTAAAAATCATAAGCGACCTTGATTTTTGAAGTAGAGGGATAACTTTTAGCAATAATTGTAGTCCGGTTAAAGAGCAACATTTTGATATGAGAAAATGGGATTCAGTTGATACAGGGTGTAACAAAATAAAATGCCAAACTTTCCAAACTTCAAAGTGACATAGCTCATTTTTTTTCTAATGGAACCACCACTGTTTTATTTCGCGAATCGATGGCTTTTTTTATTCTCTTTAATTTTGTATTTAGATGTCCGATACCTAAACCCCGTAGTTTTAGAGATATTAAATACTTTTCACAAAAGTAACAATTTAATTACATTTTATGCACCGAAGTGGGCCGTGCTAATGCAAAAAACAAAAACAAAATATAAGTAAGCCTCAATGTAACATTTTAGTAAATTTAGAATCAAAACGGATAATACTTATGTAATAAAATTAATTGTTTTATTCAAAAACTATGAAAATTAACAAAATTCAAAATGCATAAAAGAAAAACGACTACAATAAATGTTCGAAATGTCTTCCATTTTCATTCAGGCTCAAATCAATTCGCTGCTGAAAAGATCTTTGCACTCTTCGTAACATTTCAGGTGAAATACTTGCAAAAGCGTCAACAATTCGTTGTTGCATATTTATTTGTGTTGTCGGTAGTTCGATATAAACAATTCCCTTCACGTATCCCCACAAAAAAAAATCAAGTTTTGTGCCTGAATGAAAATGGAAGACATTTCGAACATTTATTGTAGTCGTTTTTCTTTTATGCATTTTGAATTTTGTTACTTTTCATAGTTTTTGAATAAAACAATTAATTTTCTTACATAAGTATTATCCGTTTTGATTCTAAATTTACTAAAATGTTACATTGAGGGCATTGAGGCTTACTTACATTTTGTTTTTGTTTTTTGCATTAGCACGGCCCACTTCGGTGCATAAAATGTAATTAAATTGTTACTTTTGTGAAAAGTATTTAATATCTCTAAATCTACGGGGTTTAGGTATCGGACATCTAAATACAAAATTAAAGAGGATAAAAAATGCTATCGATTTGCGAAATAAAACAGTGGTGGTTCCATTAGAAAAAAATGAGTTATGTCACTTTGAAGTTTGGAAAGTTTGGCATTTTCTTTTGTAACACCCTGTATCAACTGAATCCCATTTTCTCATATCAAAATGTTGCTCTTTAACCGGACTACAATTATTGCTAAAATTTATCCCTCTACTTCAAAAATCAAGGTCGCTTATGATTTTTAAAGTGAAGTCTGTTTATGAAAGATTTTTCGGAAAAAAATTAATAAGTTGGTAACACTGGCACAAAATACAAAAGTGGGTAGACAGTTATGTAGAGGTTAAAAAATGACATCGGAAGACATAAAAAGTTACAGGGTGTTGCATTTAAAAAAATGTATGTTTTTATTATAGCGCAAAAGTGGAACACTCTGTATTATTGAAAATAATTTCGCGACGTAGACCTCTTCGAACCAATAATTTTATGCTTTAAACTTTTTTTTCTATCTCTCACGGTAAGGGCGCTAGGAAAGCCCGACGCACTGTTGCAGGACCCTGTATACTTAGGTTTTTTTCACATTAAAAATTGGGAATCGAATTTTATGGCCCACAAGGCAAATTACAAAACTATCGGGGCCAATATGCTTAATTTTTAAAAGTATCATTATAACATGGCGTTAATTACTAATTATGATTTACAACTTAGTTTTAGTAATTATCGATATATCAGTCAAAAATTAGAAAACATTCTGAGGCTTTTAAGCAGTTATCCTCTTTGTAAACGTTGTAGCATATGAGTCAAACGACAACCGCATTTTCTTTGAGTTGTAGACGTACGTTCTGCAGTGTTTGTACGTGTTAAAACAGAAATGAATGTGTATCTTGTCTATGATAACTGCATACTGTTAAAGGTGGGACAAACAATTGTTTGAGAATAACAAAGGTGCTGAAACGGTTCTAATGCATAAGTTAATTTATTTAAAACTACATTTTCGTATCTCACTAATTTAGTAAAACTTTTCACATGGATCACATTTTGTGAAAATTTAGAAATGAAGAACCATTTGGTTTAATAAGGTAGCCCCTCGAATAAACTATCCTTTGGGACCATCTGACTTAGGTGCTAAGACGCTAGAAATCGAAATATGAGCCCTGACAAGTATAAGTTCGGCCACTTGCACTAATTTTATTCAATTTAAATTAGGCTGATGTAAAGAGGTAAATAATTTCTAATTTTTTTGTAATTGTATTTGTCTTTTAATAAGTTAATATACAATATGGAGAAAAGTCTGGTCCCAAAGCTTTCCTATTAAAGCAATTAGAGATATAGATTTGAAACTTCACAATATTTTAATACAATATTTCTGTGCAGATTTCAAAGATCAAAATGTTTTTTTGCTGCAAATTTGGGGTACATTGTACCTCATCGGAGATCTGAAAATAATATAATATATTAATTAAAAAATATTAAAATACTACAACAATTTTACACCTATACAAATTACACAGGGTATTAAACAGCCCACCAACTGCATAATCCACAGAAACGCGTTGGGTCGTGCATTACACCTGTAGAGCCTCATACGTTAACACACCAGCCTCGAGCCCCAACACACACCGAAAGGTATAAGAGAAATAAGAAGTTAGAGGTTACCTTTTGTGCTTATAATATAACATTAAAAAACATTGAATGCAGTAACACCGAAGTGACCGAATATATGATGATTAGGGCTTGTATAATAATACTGATTGCTAGCATTGGTGGTGTAGAGGATAGCATGATTGCGTTGCAAGCCAAAATGTTCAGATTCCATCCTGGTCGAGGTTAGTGGGTTTTTTGATATAGACAAAATCAGAAAGGTATGCCTTCTTTTGAATATATGATAAGATAATGTGTCATTATTAAAATTAACAGAACCTATCGGTATTGTATGGCTGGCTTATTCATTGGCAAGAAAAAAAAATTACTCAAATTGAGGGTGACCTTTGCCTGACAGCAGGATTTTGGCTCATAATAATAATAATAGTTAGAAAGTGCGGCCTATCAATAGCTTGATTAGATGTAATGAACTATGACACAACAACAAAGTGTCATATATATGGCCAGTCATATTTGTAGGATGGAACATGTGATTACAAATATTGAATTGTATATGAGAAATTAATCTAGAATGTTACGGTATGGTGGTATGGAACACTTAAATACAGTTAGTCATATAAGATACTTCGTTATTATTGATATGGGAAGTCATCATAAGTTATACAGTAAATTTTGAGTGCCTTATTTCAACTTATGTTATCAAAATTGGTAGCAAAAAACATATGACGTAATTATTACTGACTTTTATAACTTAATCTATGCAAATAATCTCATTTACTAGTAGGTACACCTGTGGTCAATTGATTCAGCTATTCAGAATAGTTCGGTTAGGCTCTTAGCGAATGGGCCTTTGAGACATCTAAGAAGAAATGGGAAAGGAACAGAGGCTGTCAACAGGCTAAAGACCACATAGCAGGATTTGGCTTGCAAGTCAACTTGGCTACTGGGAAAAAGCCACTGTAAATTAAGAAGACACCTATCTCTGATAGGAGTAGAGCAGAACGCCGAATGCCTGAGATGTGGAAGGGCCGAGGAGACATCCTGTCACTACTTGGGAGAAAGCAAAGCATATGGGCGACAAAGGTTTAAAACTTTCGGTGCGGTTATGCTTCAGAAGGAAGAGTTGTAATCCCTGGCGTGGACTGACATCCTAATTTTCATTAGAGAATCTAGGAGGTTTACAGAGGGAGATGAGGCAAACGAGGTAGAAGGTGGTAAGAATGACTGAGGGGATGGCTAGGAGTTGACAAAAAGGGCCAATAGAGGCCTTCTTGCTAGACTTAGATCTCCTCACAATTACTACTACTACTAGGTTAGTTTTTTAGTAAAAATTCTGCTTTTCGAAAATTCAGCTTGTAGTGTTAGTTCAAGTTAACATGATCATGTGACAGATTGTTTGAAACCATTTATAAATTCTTCAGTTTCGTATGAAATGAAAATTACTTTATGAACATAACCACAATCATCAGCGTACAGACATAACCTTAAAGTACAAAAATTGAAATGTGTTTGAAACAACACCAAGGTTGTAGGTCAGAAATGATTGAAAAGAATCGTCCTTTTAAGTAAACCAGAACTGCAGAACGTCATTTAAATAAAACTTACAACAAGCACCTTAACATTCCTACAGTCAACACAATTGACGATTTAACAGACCTAACACAATGTCAAAACTTTGTTATGCCGGGTTTCCACCAAGCGGACAAACAAAAACAAAACACGAACTGTTCGTTTGATACAAAAGTTGGACAGTTTTGTTTCTAACAAACTGTTGTGTTTTGATAGGACTCTTGTTTCTAGTCTACCAAATGAACAAAAATTGGTTTCTGTTTTGTTTATGTTTAGTTTAGCTCACACTAAACGGACAGAGTAAACGTTTCGTGTAGTGAATAAAAGTAAAAATGTTGCACGCAAAAATTGCTGAAGAAGATGAAACTTTATGTTTAATGGGTATATTGTACGTGTTTACACCAAACGAAAATAAGTCCGGAAACTGTTGGGACTCTTTGTAGTTATTGATACTTGTTGGTTGGGACACTCCGATTTGGGATTAATTTGTCTCAAAAATGTAACAAACAGTCCTGAGACTGTTCGATTTTTGTTGATGGACTGTTACAAACAGGGGTGTAGTGGAGCCGGAACGCCGTTCCGGCACTGCTTATTTTTTTACAAGAAATAAATAAGAAAAAAATGTAAAAGACCTCCTTAAAACAGCGCGATCTCTTCTCAAATTAATAAAAGTTCCGGTACTGCTTAATTCACGACTACACCACTGGTTACAAACAAACTGAGTCCGTGTTTTGTTTTTGTTTGTTCCCTTGGTTGAAACCCGGCATTACAAACAACCCACACTCTACCGTATTCATATAGTAAGATAATGTAGATCACACCCGATCGCTAACTCAACAAAAACTTAGTCGTTCCAGTTTAAAAACGAATGTGGATTGTCCAGAAATCAGTAAGAATTTGAGAGAACCTAGTTATACAGTTTAAATTTCCACTTCCTTGTCTTTTAATAGTATGATGTTTGGCACAATAAAAGCCCTTACCAGGGGTAATTTTTGGTTTTAGTTAGTAAATCGTAGCAGTCCATGCCCTTTGAGACACTTGACACTTGCAAGCTTCAGCCTGGCTGAGTAAAAAAGGCAAACAAGCAAGCATACAGGCAATAATATTCATTACCTATAATTTTGGTAACAATAAAGAGAAGAATAGGTTTCTTCTATAACAGTTAACAGTGAGTAAAGTAACTAACTCCTAGATTTACATCATGAATGTTAGCAAGTGCCAGTCATTTCTTTTCTTAGGTAGGTAACTTAATAGTATATTAACCCAATCGGTTCGAACGATAACCAAACAACTCCATATTTAAATCTGGCTATGGCTGGATTCAAAACTGGAATATTTCTATCATAAAGCAGCCACTTATCCGTTATACCACCAAGAGGCAAAAAGTATTAAATGCAGGAATTTAAATGTAACTATCATTAAACAAGGAATTTCAATTTAAGAAACACTAATTCCCAGATAGTAAAGAAACAATATAAAACATCTACCGATAAGTACTTCATTGATGCCTACGTAGCCAGTTCCAGAAAAGAACTATAATACCTGTATAAAATTGCTCGTTTGATACAATGGATGAGAATAAATGATATAAAGATCTGCCATATGATATTTTAATGATATAATAACTACTTGTAAGGTAGACATCAGTGAGAGAGTATGGCCGGCTGGGGGTCAAACCCAAGTCAGATGCTCGACAGGTGGCCTACCTAGTTACTGAAAATAATTGAGAACTAAAACACAATGATGGAGTAGGGGGGAAGGTAGGCAGTTGTCAAAGAGCTGGTGCTTACCACATCACCGTACCCTAAGTGTCCAAGATAACCATGTATAAAAGCGACTTAGGAGGTCTTGACTTGCACCTGCAACTTGCCAAGTTTTTTTTTCCTAGTATAGGAGAGGTTATAACAAAGTTCAAAAATGTGGCTTGAGCCTATTCGTCAACGTCCTTAAGACATGGCACAAAATTTTTTGAAAAATCACTTGTTTACAATTTTTATGGATTTAAACCTCACCTGTTACATGAACTGAGCAGTTTTTTGGAAATCGTTTAGTTCTTTAGGAAGACTGGTATATACATGCATACGTGAATTCACTATTAAAATTAATTTTAATATACAATTTCTCAAACTAAACAGGCACTTCTAAAACTGGTAAATCAGCAAATTGTATATTGGAAACAAGTAGGTTGTGGTTAGATATTTAATTAATTACTTGACATTTTACGTTAAACAACCGTTATATTTTCAAAAGGGGCGAGTTTGACATTTTATATTTCTTAATTAGATATTTGACATCAGCTGCTAAAATAGAAGTTAAATAGCAAGTCTATTTGTTTTCAAATCAATTGAAAGAGGATTAAATGGGAACAAAGTTTTTGTCTCCGAAACTTTCTGTTCAATAAGCTAATAGTTAATTTAGAATGTGGAAGTAATATGTTCAGTAGAGAAAATTTAAATAAAGTACATTATTTAATTTTACTTGAATAACCATACGAAAATTTCAATTTGTAGAAAAATCATACCACCGCGGGGAATCGAACCACCGACCTTAGGTTAAACGCACCAACGCTCTTACCTTTGAGCTACGGCGGCCGTTCTCCGGGGCAGCGTCAAATTTCTACATTAACAATTGAAACCAAATATTGAAGTCTATTCTATGGCCGCATTTAAGTTAAAGAGCCGCATAGCGGATTCACAGAAACTAATTTCGGCAACATAGACTTCTAATTAGTGATGGGCATAATCGAGATATTTCAGTAACCGATTATTAGTAATCGAGACATTTCAGTAATCGACTAATTTAGTAGTTATAAATTAGTAGTAAGAATTTTACCTACCAATCTATCTTACTGATGATTATACTACATAAGCGGACTATTCTGATAATCGGATGACAATTGATACATTCATTTTGTGACTTCTACTAAATCGCGGCGGCTTTGATTACTAAATAATTATTATGGCACCGATATTGTTTATACAGGTCGGCACCACAACTCTTTTAAAAGCATGTCGCCGGCCTACGTCTGGTCGTGTGATTCTGATTTATAATGAGTTCCTGGTACTATTAATTAGGTGTTGGCTGCTAACTAAAGCACAATGTACAAAATTCAGAATAGCGGCAATTCAAATTATAAATATTTACGGTATGGTAGGTAACTAAATAGTTTATTTTGCATTGCCCCACGATTCAGCGCTGCGATTCCGAGAACCGAAACGAGAGAATAATCGAATTATCGAAGAGTCCAGCCGCTAACCACGATCACGTCGGTATCGTTCGCTTTTCAGTTCTCATTATCGCTAACCGGCTGACTGCGACGACAAACAACTACTACTAATTTTAGTACTACTAATTTCAAGACGCATAATCGATTATATCGAGACATTGCGCTACTCGACTATTTCGATTATTACATCTCGATTATTCCCATCACTACTTCTAATACATCATGAAATCGTAAATATTAATATGTAGAATCCAACTTCCGGGAATTCTAAGTTGATGTTATTTTGGTTGTTTACTGAATATTTTGAATTTAGAATGTGGAAGTAATATGTTCAGTAGAAAAAATTTAAATAAAGTACATTATTTAATTTTACTTGAATAACCATACGAAAATTTCAATTTGTAGAAAAATGATACCACCGCGGGGAATCAAACCACCGACCTTAGGTTAAACGCACCAACGCTCTTACCTAATAGTTAATAATGTAATACTATTTTAGCAGCTGGTGAGGAAATACCCAATTAAGAAGTATTAAAATGTTAAACATTATAATTACTTTGCCAAATAACAAGCATTTAGAAACTTACATTCAATTAAAACATTTACAAGTTTATCGTCTTCAGATTTTTATTTATAAAACACTGTCAATGACAAACAATAGATGCAAAGTGTTATCGAAGGATTTCAGTATTTATCAAATTTTAAGTGGTAACGTTGGTAACTTAGCTAACTAACCAGCTAGTCAACGTGTGATCATGATTTGTCATAAAGTTAGTTCAAGTCGAACTCATTAGTTAAAGTGTAGTTGGAAACTGATAAAACATGATGTAAGCATAAGAAGCTCAATATGGTATAGCATGGTCTACATAGCAGTATAAAAAAAAATGATTCAAGGATATTTGAAATAACAAGTGAATTAATTGTAGTAGTTTTTAGGTTGTTTCAAAAGCTGTTGAGTTTAAAACTTTATTTAAATTAAACCAGCTTGTTCGAAATGTGTATTCTGTTTTAAAAGCATTCCCGAAAGGGGTTCGAGCTGTACCACTTGATAATAAAAAGATGCTTCAATTTTATATCTTTTTAACTTTTAAGAAAACCCCACCCCACGGCTGTTCATCGTAACCAACATACTGACTTATTATTAATAATTATTATCAGTAGAGTTAACTTTACAAAAGTACTTACATAACAACTATTATGAAACCAAGAGCACACAGTACGACTCCATTGAAGAAAAAGGCTTGACTGTAGATTTCACGTGTATATGAATAAACTTGAATATAAAGCTGTGTTGCTATACTGGTAGCAATTGCTTCTATAATCAATAGAAGGGATTGTGTTTTACCCATATCATCTTCTGAGACACATTTCGTCGATTGTGATCGAACACCTGAACTTCCTAAGATCGTTAGCACACCTGCGATTGTACCTGAAATTATATAAAGGTAAAAATTTAACGATGTAAACCTCTACTAAAAATTCATACCTATATGCAGCCCAAGCGGAGACCTAATCACCAGGCATATAATGTTAGATATTATTTTATTTAGAAGCGATATCAGAATGACTGTTATATCGTGTAAATGGAAGATCTTTAAAAATAGCGGAACTGCCACTGCAAGCGCTGAAACAAAACTATTAGTAATTTAACGTTCACTGGGTGTTTGCTACATACCTATGAAATTTATTGCACTTCTTGCGGCAGTAAAAAAGGCAAAGTCTGTATTTTTCCATTGATACGTTTGTTGCGTAAACCAGAAAAGAACACTTTTTTCACCTGAAGCACAGTAAATCAGTTTTATTCGACACAGTAAATTTAAGGAGCTTACCTGAACCAACAGTAACGATAATAAAATTTACAACCAGAACAAAAATAATATTCATTAATTGACCGTTTTTAGTGTTCGTCAGTAAACTTAAAGTTTCTTTCACATGTTGAAAATTAATAATATCACCGATCATACTCCATGTATTTGACTCTTCTTTTTCTTGTTTTTGTTCCTTTGGTTCTTTTACTACCAATAACCCATATAAGAATGTAATCGTCAATATAACAAGGGACAACAGTAGCAGAGGCATGTAACCGATATAATCAAATAGGAGTCCACTGAACGTCATGCCAATAGGGTTGCTTATATTCGAGCAAATCTGTAGTATCGCCAATCGAATGATGCGCATTTCTGGTGTACTTACGTCTGCTACGTATGCGAAAGCAGCCATGTAAATCATGGGTGAACTACCAAAAATCGACGATATAACATATTTTGCGATTCCTACACTTTCAACGGGCCATCGTTCTTTAAATATAACGCATAGTATACAACAAATGGTTGATATAAACTGTCCGAATATAGGAATCAAAAGGAACGGTTTTCGTATTTTATGACGATCACTGTACGTTCCAAGAAACAACAATAATATCACTGGGATTACACTTTGTATAGGTTGGCACCAACTCAACATTCCACTTATATGTTCTTGCACTACACCATTTTCCTTTGTGAAATTATTTTGTTCGTGCGTGCTCGTTATAATGGCTTGACATACTGTATTGTTGTACCCTTCATTTACTCTACATGCCATTTCAAGCAGTAAGTTATTTATTACTGGACCTCGCATGTTCGTCGCTATTAGGTAGAAACAAATTATAGGTTCTATCGTTACGATTTCCATTATGTATCGGAATTTTTCTTTTACTTTTGCACTTTTGGATAATGCCGTATCAGTCATCTTTTGATATTTTCAAACTGTTTAAATATTTTTTTGATGGTATGCACTTCGGATTTTAATCGCAAAGTTTTAATTGACTGACCGTGACTTCTTTCTTCGTAATAAATTAAAGCACCTGTAAGAATTGCTTTCTATCTGGAATATAATTATTAAATATACAAATTAGTATTTGCGAATAAACGGACAGGAATTTTATAAAGAAATTATAATAATGTTAGTCATCAAACGCAGCTGTACTAATTTTGTTTGTACTTATTACTTTACATTTTATGTCTGTTCATGTATAAAATAAGGTTTTCCTATATGGCGTTCACAAAGTGAATTTTGTACAACTGTTTTTATCATAAACAGTGCTACATTTTGTAAAGCTGTTTTTAGGGAATATTTTATCTGTAACGTTCGTAACTGAGTCTATATGTCAAACACATCTGCCATTATTGCATATGTAAAAATACTGCAATTAAATTTATTTAACTGCATTAGAGGCAATGTTTCTTACCTCAGGAGGAGTGCATTGTAATTCTCCGTTCATTTTGAGAGAGAAATCTTGTTAGATGTAACTTTCGGATGTATTTTTAATAAACATCAAAATAAATTGTTACCTAATTGAATTTCAAATGTTTATTGGAACTGTCAATCTTACCAACCTTGACATTTAATATTTCTACTTAATATTAATTTTTTAAATTAAAATAAATTATGCGAAATAGGAAAAATAAATTATGCGAAATAGGAAAAGTAGTATGAAAAACATGTGTTACAATTTACAATGGCGAGAGTAGTAGTATTCGTACATTGCGAAACTTGCCTAACGGCTCGTTTACGCAAACTGTACTCATATTACAATTTGTAACACTTGTCTTTCAATATACTATTTCGTGTTTTAAATTAAAGGATTTATAAATCTAGCACTGTACCGTTGTTTGTTGCTTCTCATAGAGTGGGTCGCACAAAACTTTTGTTGAGTTAATGAAAGAACATCATCACATCAATGTGTCATTGGTTATATGAATTTGAATTTTGTTGAATTTGACGAATGATTAATTTAACGAAGCCGTTAAATCATGTTTATATGTATATAAGAGGACCGGCCGGATTATATATGTACATTAAATCAAGGTATGTAAACTTATCTCAAGATTGTTACTTTTGTCATTGTGACTCAGTTGAAGTGCATACTCTTTTTGTTATTTTTATTTAGTTTCCCATATAATCTTTGTTCAACCCTAATCAGTGTATTTAAATGTTAAGCTTTTTTACGCACAATTAGAATTTTAATGTAGGTAAGTATTTCCGATTACAAAGTGAAACATTTATTTTGCTATGTTATAAAAGCCACTTACAAAACTATCTAGTAATTTTGAAGTATAGTACTGAAAATTGATTTTTATGTGAATATGTGATAGATACCAAGTTGAATTTATTCAAAAATTAATAATGCAGAGATAAGTCCTTTGAAAAGGGAATTTATGCTTTGTGCAAACCGACAAAGCAAGCCGATGTTTACTTTAGTTTATCTTATGAATGCTTATCTTGATGCTTGTCCGGCAAAAATGATATGATAGTGCATGTTTACCTAATAGTATATTGTACAATAGGAATGGAATGAGCTTCATATCTCAAGAGTGTGAAAGTTTGTGGCATGAGCCAAAGGCTATTCATACATGCAAGTTACACACTGTATTTTTGTCATAATAACCCAGACTTACAACAAAGAAGCATCGGGAGAAAGCGTTCAACAGCATACCTAGAGAATAAATATGATAGAGTCTACAGGAAAGAGGAGTAAACAGTAAGCCACTGAAAACAAGAAACTATGTTAGAGCACATAATGAAAACAAACAAGAATTCGTAGCAACACATGGAGTACAACAAGAAGGAATATTAAGCCCTTTATTGTTTTCATTAAAGAAACAAGGAAGATTGCAAAGGGAATAACCATGAGATACTGGAACATGAAGAAACTAGACATAAATGAATGTGCCTTCGCAGACGATATCGCAGTATTTGCAAACACAGAAAAGGACATGAACGAAAATACGGAAAGGTGACAGAAAGCACTAGGCAAGAGAAGATTAAAGATAAAGACAAAATCAAAGTAATAGAGGAAAACAATAAACATACTTGTGAATAGAGAAAAACTAGAAAAGTATATGGGTTCTCCAATAGATAGTAAAGGTAACGTAGAAATAGATATTGACAACAGAATAAATAAAGAAGATATCCATGAAAACAAAACCGGCAGTATACAGAACTATATGTATACTATATACTATCGTATGGAAGCGAATCCTGGGTTATAAATAAAGAAATAAATCAAAAATTCAGCTTCAGAAAATGAAGTAGGTACCTGAGAAGAGTATTGAGAGTGACAAGACTTGATGGAGTTAGAAATGAAGAAATAAGAGAAAGACTCAATGTAATACCAATGCAAAACAAAATAGAACAACAGTTGAAATGGTTCGGGCACATATACCGAATGGACAAGGAAAAGGAAGCCAAGAAAGAATGGGAAGCAAAATCAAATGGGAAGAAAAAAAGAGGAAATATGAAACCAGATGTAAAACACGAATCAATAAGAAACCTCAACGCCCATCGGTATCAAGAGGAAAGATTAAGAAAGGAAGTTTAAAAGATCTTGCAAGTATTAAGAAGGTTCTTCATGCATACTTTTCTAATTCTAGGCTGGTTTTCGATTATTCGATTGTTGTCGTTTCGATATTTGCTTATGAAAATTGTGTATTAACTGAAATTGAAAATTAATTGTTATAAGCAAGCAAGTCTTAAAGGTTTGAAAATCTGTTCCGATTTACAGAGTGATGTTTGATTTGTATTTCTAAGGACGAGTCACACAAACATGATTTAACAATTTCATCAAAATGGACAAAATATATCTATGGCAAATAAGAGATTGGTAAACGATCATTTGTTTCTTTCTTTCTTTCTCTTTTACCCTCTTATACCTTTACAGTGTCAAGGGGGCCGGGCACACCGAGCCGCAGTGGCCAACCCATTCTCATTCAGACCAAGCAGGCCGCTGTTTAACTTTCAATATGTCAGTTTTACGTGCACTCCCACTCTGCTGTACTGCTGGTTCATTCGTTAACTTAACAATAGTTTTGTGTAACCCACCCTGAATGTAACTACTTAGTTTCATTATACTAAAAAGTTTTTATGTTATTATAAAGTAGATAAAAATTAATTAATAGGAAATTAATGATAGAAAGCCTTTCAATTATGATCTGAGAATAAAGCTTTGGCTGTTGTGTTCAATATAATCTGCAATTTGTATATTAGAAAGTAGATTGCATTGCAAAAATTTAATCCAGAAGCATTTTGGTTGGAGGTTTCAGAGGATCAAAATCACTCACAAATGGAAAACTAGTTATTATTTATATGTAACTGATTGATATTATATTAAATGATTAAAATGTGCTGGTTGAACAAATCACTTTCTTCCCGTGACATACTGCGTCAATCTTACAACTTACACATAAAGTACGAAAAAGTAACTAAGAAGCTGAATCGGTAAAGACGGCTGTTGTACAAAGCCGCCTTGAATTATTTGTATAACAAATTCAATTTATTTTATCTTCTACATTAAGTATTTTAGATTTTCTTTTATAAAGTCGCATTTAATCTGAAGAACCGGCTTTTGTTAATCTGATATACTTATTTCATATTATGTAATGTCTTTGAGATTAAATGTTATATTATGAAAAAAATTCTTTAAAGTAAAAATGTTTTAAATGTTTATTTGGAGGGTATTGCTTTTTTTGTCGTATTATTTATTATCACGTTGTTAATCCAAAGTCAATTGATGTGTGTAAATGACATGCCATATTCTTTATATTATGCTGATGACCAGATATAATCGTGGAAGATAGTAACGATTTAAGCTACATGGTCAGAAAATTAAAGGAAGCACATCAATTAGCAGGTCTAAAAGTAAATATCTGATCATGGTTGAAAATCTTGACTTAGAGAGCGGTTGTAACCAATCGTTTGGTTACAATTAACGATTCTGTCTGGGGAGTGTCAGACTTCAGATAGTAACAAGACACATGCATTATACACTTAGTACATGGCCACAAACTCTACAGAAAGCAACGGGAAATCACTGTAGAAGTTCACGACACCCAGTCCCCTCGCCAACGTCCTGAAAGGATATGGCACTAAGAAGAAAAAGAATGGTTATATTAAAGGGGTTGAAACATGCAAATACTTAGGAGTCATATTTAATAAAGATGGCAACAGTGAAGAAGAAATAAAAAGTTGAACACAAAGTTTCTTTATTATAGGAAAAAATATTCGAAAAAACAGTAGAAAACAAATGGTGGTGCAAAGCGTGATCACCTGATCAGTGATCACATACAGAGCACAGGGGTGGGAGCAAGTTACTAGATACAAAATGGATTTTCTACGAGGTACTTGCCCCAAAAGTAGAGTACACAATGAAACGATTAAAGAAGATTTGAAATTCCAGGTGTGGAAGAATTTACTTAGTCGATTGTTGAAGGAATAAATACAAATTTTTATTTCTTCTAATTATAACTTTTTTTATTTATTTGCCAAACGTTTCAAAAATTTAATTTCCTCGTCAGTGGAACATTTTAAAAACTTATGTAAATATAAAATAATGTAGAGGAGTCTTTTGATTAAAAATAGTTATTAAATTAAAAGGATATGTCTTCTTTAATGATGTAAAAACAACAATCGACTAAGTAAATTCTTCCACACCTGGAATTTCAACTATTCAAATTTTAGTCCATTTTTCAACTATAATTCATTAAAGAGGATATGGAAATATAAAAGGATATTATAGATGAAGTACAAAAATCACAATTGGTATGGTTTGGTCAAGTGAATAGAATAGAAGAAAGGAGGTAGCCAAGAAGAGTTTTAAAATGAATCCCTTCAAAAAAGAGAATAAGCTGGAACGATGATGTTAACGAGGCTATGCACCTAAGAGACCTGGAAGAAGATGCTTGCTATGATAGAGCTGTAATATTTCCGCTATATACAGGGTGTCCGTAAAAAGGAGGTCAATCCGTTAACCACATATTATAATAATAATAATAATAATAAATTTATTTCCTTGAGCAAAAATAATATTACTTTTATAATGCCATTTTTCATTTTATTGAAAAATTGTACTTAATGTATCACGTATCAAGGACCAGTACTTTTCAAGTTCTCTCTAAAACGAACGATTTTATCAAAATTTGATACGAGACAAAAAATAATCCAAAATGCATGATTATCTCAAAAACGATAGCTTGGAAGTCACTGGCGTAGGTACTAAAAAACAGGGGAGGTCAGTGGGTACTCCACCCCCTGTATTTTGATTATTTGACAGTTGTTTTCGTTTTGCTTTCCTCAAAAGATGTGACTATTTATGTTGAAGCTCTGTACCAAATTTGAAGTTGATAGCTTATTAAATACTTCACTTATTAAAAATAATCAGTTTTAAATTTCAAACTTTGACGCCCTGTACATGCACGTGTGGATCTAAAATGAAAAATGGCATTATAAAAGTCATATTATTTTTGTTCAAGGAATATGTGATTAACGGATTGACCTCCTTTTTACGGACACCCTGTATAGGAAAAATTCATTTTGTAATGTTTGATTGTATTTATTGCGTTCTTAATAATAAAAAATAAAATAACTAAATTAAACTAACTAAATCAAACCGTATTATGTTCGATTTACTAAGGAAGTACAATGTGATTTTTTAAAAACTCAATTGCAGCAGGCCGTATTCTGTCTCAATAACCTTATAGAACTGTCTGTATTAAGTCAGAATACGGCCTGCTGCAATTGAATTTTTAAAAAATCACATTGTATTTATATAATGGAATTTTTTTTGCATATTTATTAATTATTTAAAAAAAAATTGCTGTGTGGTGGGCATACTAGGGCCAAGCTACAATTATTGACAATAATGAAATTGACATAAGTTTTCAAAATTTCTATTTTAAAAATGTTCAAACTAATTGTCATCTGCAATAATATATTTAACTATTCTCAACTTTTGCTGGTTAAATTAATTAATTAATTAAAAAGTAGAACCGAACCACAACGACATTCTTTTGTTCTAAATGGAATCTCTTCCCTCGCAAAAACTTTTGTAGTCCATAAAATAACCAGATATTGTACATTGCAAGATCTGGTGAGTAAGGGGGATGTTCTATTAATTCAATTAAATACTGACAGGTTGTCACCGTTTTCTGTGATTATGCATTATCATGATGCAATGTTATCCCATCTTTGACACCTTACTAAACACATCAAGTAAATGACATACCAATCAACTGTAACTGTCTTATATCCTTCTAATTTAACTCGGTGCAAACCTATACTTCTAAAAAATATAGCATTCATAATCTTTTTCATTGCTCACTGTTTTGTACTATTGTTGTCGTTTCCTGATTTTCATGTATCCAAACTTGACTTACATGACAAATGGGAATATCGAAAAAATGATATAAACTCTATTACATGTTACAATTTTAGAAATAATTTGAAGACCCGCATTATCTAAAAAAATTTAAAGAGTATTGGCAAATCCTTATGCTACAACCCTTTTCAAACGTTTTCACTGCTGAGAATCCAGTCTTAAGCGAAGATCCTATTCTGCTACCATCTTTTTTACAGTAGCAATATTACTTTGGCTTACAGTGGTAACAGGGTGGCAAGCTGATTTTCTACTTATGTGTAACAACCTCATTCAAAATTTATAGACTGTAGTCGAGAAGTTAGTGCAAGTTTGCCAACTGTCTCTTATGATAATTTCATTTTCTAAGTAAAATGCCGATCTTAAACGATTTATTTCTGGAATACTATTCACCCATCATTGGAGTGGCCAAGTACATCACGGAACCCAAACTACTTGTGGGGTGGGTATTGGCACTTACACTCCTTGAGGGAGCATGGCCGGCTGGGGTCAAACTCGAAATGAATGCTCGGCAGGTGGCCTACCTAGTCACTTAAAAAAATTGGGAATTGAAACACAGCGTTGGAGTAGGAAACAACTGAGGTATGAGAAATGATTTAGGAGGCCTTTATCCTCCATGTTGCCGGCCGTGTTTCCTCGCAGGGCGTTAGTGCCGATACCTTTACTATTCACAGAAATTTAACAAACCAAAAATGTTTTGTTTTGCATAGCTAACTAGATTTTTGTGTTTTCAATAATTGAAGCTATGAGAATGAAAAGTGGATAAAAACTATTTTTGTCAATTTTTGTCAGTTTTCAACTCTCCTAACAGAGCTGCAGCGTTTAATATGAAAGGTGGATAGAGAGCGTTTTGTTATATCCAACGTTCAACACAAGTAACAAACAAGAATGACAAGTGGTTAAATCCGAAAACTAGGTTTTTGGTTCTTATCCACTTTTCATTCTGAGGTCTTCAATTGTAGCTTGACCTTTCTATATATTTAAATGATTATCTGTAAATAATTCGAATAATATTGTGAATAATTCACAGAATAACAAGCAAGTCAGTCAGTTACGTTCCAACTACGAGTATTTGTATTATAAATTTGCTATGTACTGACCATTGACCAATCATATAGCTTTAGGACAATTCCACTGTGCTTAAATCATAGCTACGTGAACCAGCTTTTATACTTACTTTAACTAAAAGCAATTTTTTTCAAAACAGCCAAGTTGTCTGTAAACAGTTTTAGTACAGACTGCTTTATTTTACTTTACTATTCGATATTCACCCTCATAAGACTGTGTTCCACATTGAGGAAAAAACTGACAAAGTAACATTAAATATCGAACGGACAAAATAACTTCTCACTTCGAGTGTGCAAATGATTCTACTCTAAAACAAAATGTGTCTGCCTTTATAAATCCCTTTTCTTTAAACAAAAACCTGACAGCAAGCACGTAAAACAAGAGATCATTGTTTAAGATGGGGGCCATCTGGATTATTTTTGCTGTGAGAATGCATGTTTAACCCTTTTCTCAAATATGACTCAAAGAATGCATTCTAAATTAAGCGTTTTAAGTGACAAGCAAAACATCCAAAGAACTATTGAAAATGATTAACATAACTAAAATATTATCATCTAAAATTAGTATAAAAATAACAAAGCATCTAACTAACTAATATGTTAAAGTATCCAACAAGACCAACAGAACTGTTATGTCTAACAAACAAGGAAGAAGAACAACTAAAGACTTTTGAATGCAGAATATTAAGGAAAATAATTGAGCTGAAGAGGGTCAGAGAGGAACACAGACAAAGCATGAACAATGAACTTATGGAAGAAATAGAACATAAAGACGTAGTACGATTTATGAAAACTCAAAGAATAAGATAGTATGGGCATGTTATGAGGGCAAAAGAAAACAGAGTAATAAAAATAATGGTAAAGTAGAAACCAATGGGGACATGGCAAAGGGGGAGACCAAGGTTGAGATGAAGATTTACAAAATTTAGAAGTATCCGACTGGTATACTTTTTTCTCTTTTACCCTCTTATACCTTTTTATAAGTGTAGAGGGGGCTGGACACATTGAGCCGCAGAGCGATCACCCATCCAAGTTGTGGTCGAGTAGGCCCTTGCTTAACTCTCAATATCTCAGTTTACGTGCACTCCCACTCTGCCATTCTGCCAGTTCCGACTGGTATACAATAAAATAAAAAAGTATGTAAAGAAATTGTAGGAAAACCCAAATCGGTTGAAAAATATTAGGGATTAATCCACCCTGCTTTAAAAAAAATGGATTAATGAAGCATCAGAAAGATGTGAATTTTGAGTACGCTTTTATCTGTGAGCATCTTTGCAATCTTATTGCCGACAAATGAATTCCTCGGACCCTAAACAGTAATTTCTCGACCCCAGCTGCCAAGCAACTATTATAATTTTTTTAACATAATTTTAAAATATAAGAATTAATAAAAGAACTTGTCCTCTAAATTAAATAATTTCAGATGTGTTTTTTAACTTTTTTTTAGACAAAAGTTTAAAGAGAAATTTGATGCCTTAAACCAAAGGATTCCGTTTGAGAATGGCTTCTTTTTGTTATTAAATTTTCTTAAAGTCATGTTTATTGATTATTGTAAAAAATGAGTACATTTAACGATTGCAGTAGTTACACACAAATAATAGTACATGATATCCTTTTGTTTATTATTTGTTCTACTTTCAAGAGATTGCCGAAATCATATAAAGGTTGTGTTCATTGCTACTAACTGTAAATGCCCAATAAAATTAAATTTAATATACCAAGTAATCAGAACATAATTGAAGCATCCATTTTAGTAATCTTCATTAAATGTTGATGAAACAAAATTGTCAGATTGAAATATGTATAGCTATAAATTCAGTAAATAGAACAATCGGTGGTGATGCTAAAAACTTCACCTATTGTCATTAAGTAATACAAATATTGTTTTTAAAGACACCAATTGCTGAGGTTCTATAGTCTTTCTAACTTATAAGTGGTATATTTGGTCGATTATGTTTGTATTCTAAAATTCTAAAAATAGCTTTATAACAAAGTGGCAATTATTATAAAGGCTACGTTTCCCAAAAATATTTTTATCGCTGTGCTCCCTCACCAATTAAAATTTCTAAAATTAGAGAAAACAATTGCACTCACTGTGCCTTCATTTACTATTCTGTTGTAATAAAGTCTTTATGGGATTAATAATTATAATATTGCTTACATGTACTCAGTAACGTTCCCTTCCGATGGCTAAACCACTACAAAAGTTTGCACAATAAGGATTCCATAGGAAGTCGATGAAGATACAACGAGGAATTTCATTTACCTATCCTTTTACATACTACGGTTTACTCCTTATTCTCCCAACTTAAAAAATGTTGCTGTGTTCTTGCTTTGCTATTTATTTCGATACAGCCCTTTTGTATAGAGTAGAGATACGCTAAACTATGATTAGTTCAAAAGAACAAATCAGTATCCTGAATCGAATGAATTGAGTTTCTACTTTAAAGTGAATCGATTCACTCGACTTGGTATCAAAGTGGTACTGAATAATTTTTGACGGTTTTGTATGAGAAGAATTTGTGAATTGATTGAGTTTCGAGTTGTCAATGTTTCAATGTAAAATTACTCTGCATATCTGATTCCATAGTGTAAAATGTGACAATATATTTTGGCAATCCTCAAAATAAAAACAAAGTTTAATGTCTAATGTTCGATTATTTGTTAAATCAACAAAAATTTTGCTTCGTTCATCGTTGTCTTGTAAATTCTTGTGTATATTTATGCTAACATTAGTAATTATATAAATAATACACAAACAAAGGGATTATACAACAAAAGAGTAGAAATGTAAGCTGACAAATGAACAGACAAAGCAGATACTGACCGAATATTGAATAGACAGTGTCGGTACATTTAGCATAATTACCTCGGTTTGGTGTTTGGTAGACTCATTGGTCTAAGCAAAACGTGTGAATCATTCGAGAACATATCGTTGTGAGCCAATCAGTTGCGATGAATGATTCGAGTGACCGAATTCACCAAAAAGAATCAGCCTTCCCATCTTTAGTACAGAGGGTAATTATCGTTTATTTTTTTGGTATTGATAGTTCTTTGTTAAAATCCAAATTTAGTGGAAATATTTCATGTAGCCGGTAGTAACTTTAATTTTTTTTAACATGGGTTTCGCGGTATATGTAAAGCAACCTGTTAGATATTTTTGTAAATTAATGTTTAGAATTTTTAGTTTTTCAAACGAGAAGCCTGAAATATTTACTATCAATCTTTTGGTATTGAGGATGGTGTATTATCCTGTGTGGTTTTACAGGTGCAATGTAAAGGGTAGCCCGTTTTTATTCCTATGTACAGTACCATGCGCAATATGTTTACATGTAGCACCTCTTAAGTTTGCATTCAGAAGAAAGCATCGTTAATTTGGTACCTAAACACGAATGATCACCAGGGTTCTGTAGCGGCCTCAAGACTGCGGAATTATTATTGTACCTTATTGGCCTCTTATTAAATTATGTAACAAAAAGTTGTGTAACAATTATTACATTAAAAAACCTATGGTTTTATTGATTGTACAAATTGTACTAAAAAACAAACAACTAGAATTTACCCACTGTAAAAACGAGCACATATTGTTATTTAAAATAATTTAGAAAATCAACCCATGCATGAAATAATTCTTAAACATTCATAGGAAACATACCTGTAGTTTTAATACCATGTGATTATCAATCACAAAACAACCGTATTTTATCCTTCCTCGTATTTAGGTAATATTCGTGTCACTGCTAACTCACTGGAACCACATTCAGTTCTAACAAATTATGTATTTGTAAGCATTCATTTTCCAACCTAATGAACTTATCACTTCACAGAATTATCAGATTATATGTAAATAAACACTATTCTTCTTAAAGGCAATAGGTACTCATCTATTTGCATTGTAATTTGTGTATTTTTAAAATTAGAATATTCATCTGAATTATATATACACAATTACAATTATCCACTTAGGTTTTCTTTTCTAGTTATGTTCAAATGTCTGGTTGGAACTGTTAAATGTTTTTATTTAAAAAGGTTTGAATGCCAGTATTCTAATCTGTACAATCTACAGTATTTACTTGTATGTATGAAGTTTGACTATAAATATTAAATTAAAGAATATTCTTAACAATTTTAATTAAAAATGTGTTACAGCAAATGATAACTTATTGTTAAAAATTTGTTAAATTTAGGTGATTCATATTTTTGTAAGTGGAAAGTTAATGATAAATATCTAAATTTGTGGCTAATTATCCTTATGCAAATTGAAAAACTGATTGCTTATTTGAAGAAGGGAGTTGTTTGCAAGTTCAAGAAAACGTCATTAGAAAATCCAAAGTTAACTTTAGATTATCTGCCTTGGTCGCATGCCTAATGAATAATCACAAATTAAATTAAATTTTGATACTACCAAGAAAACAGACCTTTTAATTATTTAATTTAAACTGGGCATTTACTTCAGCATTATTTCTGTGTAAAATCGTTACTTAATCTTATCGAAGTTGATTACATTGGTTATTGGTCTTCTAAGTTTGAAGTCTGGTCATGGCAGGGCCCTAATTCAGCACCTCTTGATCGTAAAGTAAGCCACCTTCTGCACTACCGAGAGGCCAAATGCTTTATTAATATTAACAAAATTATTGTGTTATAATTTCTTAAATAATCAGGATATTCTAAATAGTTTTTTTTTTATGGAATGCTGTTTTATAATCGTACATGCATTTTTGGGACTTTCGATTAATAATAATTCATTTCGCAATTATGCATTTGTGCAATATTTTATCGAATCAATTCTGAACTAAAAGGAATCTTTTTTATGACTTCCTCCATATCATAAAGACAGACAATAACAGCTGTCATAGTTGTGAATAAACTGCGGTGTAGGTCCAAAAAATCATCGATACATTTTTCTCTTTTATTATTTTGTGCTAACCGGCAGTACGGCAGAGTGGGAGTGCAACTGTTTTAGTTTTAAATGCTACTCGACAGATGTCTCTAACAACAACCCTTGCAACATGTGATTCGGTTTTATCATATATCAAACAGAATTATCTGTTATATGGAGATGGGAAATTCGATTCTTTCCGGTAAATCGATCATTTGATTCATTTGTTCTCGAATGATTCGCTCTTGCTTAGACTAATGAGTCTAACAAAGATTGAACAACCACTGTGGTACATGTAGCATTGCTGTGGATGTTCAGTATTGGGTGATTCGGTCAGTATCTGCACTATCTTGTTACTTATCAGCTTACATTTCCACACTTTTGTTGTATAATCCCTTTGTACTTTTGTTTATGTTTACATATAATGTTAGCATAAATGTTTGTTGTATACTTCTATGTAAGAATTTAGAGGAAAGGTGAAGGATCAAACCTGATATAACTCAAACCAATAAAATGGGGGACAGAATCTTGTAACATGGATTTGTAGGCTTGAAAGAAGTACGTAATACTAAAAGAATGGGAACTCAATTCTATCAATTTACAAGAAATTCTAATAACAGATACTGCAGCGAAAATGCAAAAATGATTAACATTTGGGCAAAAGAAATCAATAAAATGGGACTAATCATAAATGCACTTGAAACAAAAATCGTGATAAGTAATGTACGAAAGAAAATGAAGCGAGATATTTTGCAGGATATCTCAACATTTAATTATTTAGGAACAATCAGAAGTAAGGATGGAAAAGGGCCAATAACTTACACTTCACCATAAATAAAACAATATTAAATAAAAAAGAAATAATCAAAAACATAAAGAAAGAGATTTACAATAAGATAGTTATACCATCCTTATTATACACAATCAAAGTATTGCCAACACTTCCGTTACATAAGAGAAAACTCATGCTACAGAACAACAAGGGATAGATTCAGAAATGAAAAACTATAAAGAATTAAAGCAACAACCGATAACACAAGATAGATTGGTATGGACATCGACAGCGAATCTAGAACAAATTAGTATCTATTGCCCTGTAAGAAAAAAATAAAATCAGAAGACCAAGAAAAAACGTTGAACAAAGTAATAAAGGAAATTAAAAGATTTGGAGGAGTTAGTAAGAGGGCAAAAAGAGTGGAAGAAATGAATGGAAGTTCAATCACTTATGCCGTGAAGATATGAATTAATGCTTGTATATATGGATATATCACTCTGCCAATTTATATAAATATATCAATACACATTAACCTATTATAAATTCTGTATGGATACGTACTAAGTGTATCAATTATAAGGTCTGACTCTATCTTCAATCATTTCCGGTTTGTTTATTTTTACATAAAATCAGGCAATAATTAAATTAGACTAAACAAATCAACCAAATTACTCACTAACGATTTTAACTTTTGTTACAATTACAGCATTTGCTGGATCCAATAAATTAATGTTACATAAGGCGTTATAACGAGTAAGTGTTTAACTATCGAGAAAGCCCAGATTTTCATCCATCCATTACTAGACTTTGGTCTAGGGTGTGGTTGGCGTCGAACTTATCTAAATTAAGTTAGTATTAAAAGTTTAGAAGCCCTAGGAGTATGTAGTCGATAAGGTTAATTATAGAAGATAAGGATAATTACATATATAGAAGCTCATTGGCGCAGTGGTAAGAGCGCTGGGCTCCTAGCTAGGAGCCTTGGGTTCGAATCTCACGCAATGGCAAGGATTTTTATAAAGAATTCTCCACTGTTGGAGGTCGGTGCTTGAGCGAATGAAGCTATTTAATCGTTTGGTTACAATTAACGATTCTGTTTGCAAAGTGGTCGCCTTTAGATAGTAACAAGACACACATCATCATCATGATCAGGCTTCCCAATCCTCCCGGATTATAGCCCCTTCTCATGAAGGTTCCGATCCAAATTTGAGGTGGATCAATCCTCTATGGCCCCTTCTTTACAGTCGTTTATCAGATTTGGCTGCTTCAGTTATCTTCTGCCATGCCTTTCTGTTTCTGCACTCTGTTCTCCAGTCTGTGATGCCTAAAGTTTTTACGTTCTGCACTGCTTCGTCTCACCATCTGTTTCTTGGCCTGCCTCTATTTCTACTTCTGTGCGGTATCCACTCTGTGATTAGTCTTATCATTTGACTTCTTCGACTTCTTATTATGTGGCCTAGCCACTTCAATCTCTGAGCCTTTATGACACGTACGATGTCTTCGCCTTTTGTTAGGTTTTTACTTTTTAAAAGTTTTTTGTTTGCATAATATGCTTTATTTCCTTTTTGAATTCGTTCTTTTATCCTATCTTTCCTTGTTGTTGTAATTGTCGTTCCTAAATAGTTGAAGAATTTTACATTTTCAAAAGTATAGTTTGGGACCTGTAACGCTTCTTCTTCGGTTTCCGCACCTCTTGCTTTTTTCATATATTTTGTCTTTCCTTCATTGATCTTCAGGCCATATTTTTTTGCTTCTTCTACTATATTAATTACTTTCCTCTGCAGTTGTCCTTTTGTTGTTCCTATTATTGTTAGATCATCAGCATATGCTACTGACTGTGCTTCGTTGTTGAAGATTTTACCATTTTTTTTTTTTTTTTTTATTGATCAATATAACAACATTAAGTACATGATTTATGTCTTAATAGCTACTACGAGCAAAAAGTAAATAAAAGTGCTGTTACATTATCCCTCGTCAGCGAAAGCCGCTGGTAACGGGACAAAAGAATACATACTGCGTACTAGTCCTCAACTGTACACTCTAATCATATCATCAATTTACATTTGCGGTTCTTATGATATTTTCCAATACTAGGTTAACAAGGATTGATGAGAGCGAGTCCCCTTGCTTTACTCCTTTGTTTATTTGGAATGTGTTTGTCTCCACTCCTTTTATGTTCACCACCATCTTCTAGAGTCATTTGTATTAATTTAATAAGTTTTTGTGGGGTTCCCAATTCTCTTAATTCTTCTAGCATTTTTTTCCTATTCACTGAATCAAAAGCGCACTCAAAGTCTATTAGCAGCATATGTAGATCTAAGTTGTATTCTTCTGCTTTCTCCATTATTCGTTCTATGATTGTGGATCGTTGATTGTGGATCGGCCAGGTCTAAATCCCTGCTGATAATCGCCTATAATTTCCTCTGCCTGTTTTTTTATCCTCGCGTTCAGAATGCTTGCGAAGACTTTATATGCTGTATTTAGCAGCATTATACCTCTATAGTTTTTGTAATTTTCCTGCTCTCCTTTTTTAAATAATGGTATGATTATTCCTTTTTCTTCCTGTCTCCATATTTCTTGTATCAAACGGTGTATTTGCTCATGTAATTTATTTCCCCCATACTTCAGGAGCTCGGGTTCTATGTTGTCGCTTCCTGCCGCCTTGTTATTGCTTGTTCTCCTTAGCGCTTCTTGGACTTCTTGTAAAGTAGGGACACGTGTTGATTGTTCTTCCTCATCATGGTTTGCCGTATCATCTTCTTCTTGCATTGCTAGTTCGCTTGCATCAGGATCGTTTAATAGTTCTAGGTAATATTCTTGCCACACGTTTTTGATTTCTTCTTCTTCGTATACTGTCTTTTCTTCCTTTTCACCTCTGCTTTGTACTTCGTCCCCTTGATTTTTTGGTAGCTACATACTTCTCATGTTATTCTTCCTATTATCCTTTTCAATTTCTTCCATCTGTTTGTTTATCCATTCCTCTCTTTTGTGTTTGCAGATCCTATTAGCCCTATTTCTTGCTTCTTTATATTATTGTTAATATCGTTCTTCTTTTATCCTCAACCACTGAAGCCTTGTGTTATGTTTTGATTTTGCGGCTTCTTCACACTCGCCGTCGTACCATTCCTGCTGCTGCTTTCCTTCCTTTTTATATGGTATAGTTTTATGTGCTGCCTCTATTACATTTCTCTTTATCATTTTCCACTGCGTTTCTATACTGCTATTTGCTTCTTGTCTATCCATTAGTGTCATGCTGGCTATATACTTGTCTCTTGTGTCCTCTTCCTGAATTTTTTCTATTCTCCTCTTTTTTTTCTTGGTTATGGTTTTCTTATTCCATTTTTTGGCTTGTTTTATATTGATTTCTACAATTACCAAGTAGTGATCGCTGACAAGACACACATACTATACACTTAATACACGCTCACAAACTCTGCAGAAGGCAAGGGGAAACCACTGCAGAGAACACAGTTTCCTAGTAAAAGCAGCTGCGACCAACCAGCTCTAAGAGCTGATGACTGCACACACAAAGTTAATTACAATTCTAAATAATACCGACAGTGTAAATACTTTTACTTACTTAATCCTGTAGCTCCATAGTGAGCATAGGGCGTCCTGGGACGTTTCTGTAGCAGGGATAATAGTGCAAGGTCGCTAGTTTTGCACTATCTGTCTATAATACCGACAGTGTAAATGAGTTGCATAGTAATGTGTAAAAGATTTTTGTTAATTGTTGCAAATAAATAACCAGTGATTTGGTAAAAATTTTAATTGTAGAGATCGTATGCTCACTCCTCCGTGCTTCAGAAGGCACATTAAGCCAGCAGTTCCGGGTGTCATACTTACATATTTGATAATCGTTAACCTTGCACCACTGCGGCCGATGTTATTCGATGGATAAGGCATTCGTGAAAGAGGGTTCACAGAACTCGTATTAGTGAGTTAATAACAGGCCGTTGGCCTAGGCTTCGGCTATAAGAGGAGGAAGAAGAAGAAGTGTTATATAAGTAGTCTTATCCTGCAAATATTCTCAATTCTGTGCCGGCTGATTAGATACAAACCGGTGAGAAGAATTTGACAGGTGTGACTGACCAGAAACAGAAATAATAGAATTTGAATACTGTAGATAAGTTTCTCTTGTTCCTCATTTATTTCAAGTAGTGTTTACTGTATTTTTCCCTTAATTTTTCTACATAAATATTTAGAACTTATATTTCTCATTTCAGATGCTATATATTTGGCAAATACGTCAAATTGGGCCTCTTCTTCTGGTAAAACATGCAAAGCCTTTTTATTATTTTTGTACTGTTCGGTTTTTTTTTTTTCGAGGAATTTTTCCGATGATCTCACTTCTATTCTCAAAGTTATCGACAGTATTTACGTCATCCAGTTGTTCGGTATTTTGGATATATGTTTGCCTCTTTTTCAATATCGTCCATAATAATGTCCTCTTTAAAATAAACAACAACGAATTTCTTGTCTAACAAGTTAACATAAGTTTAACTTATACATGTGTTTTTATAGGTATCTTCTACATCTGAGAATGGCAACACATATCGTTATCGAAGCACCTAAGAGTTGCGGTAGTTATTTCTTTAATAGCAGTTGGTGCTGAGTGTAAATTTCTCATCGCTACAGTCTGCAACAACGGTAGGATTTCAGATGCATCTTCAGAGTTGGTGGGGTTTCACATTACATTCAAAATGAAGCTAACAACATAGAAAAGACCAGACTACCAGGTAGAAGATTAAATATCCCAAGCGTTTTTGTAGCTGATGATGCATTTCCTCTTCAATCGCATATCTTCTTCTTTTTGAATTGGCTTGACCTTTACAGGGCGTTGCCAGGCTTCTCTCCATATATCTGTTGTGTGCGTGTCAAGTAGCCTACAAACATAGGGGACCTACAGCTTTACGGAAGTGCTTGCACTTTTACTCCAGAAAAGACTTACTAGGCAGAAATACCTCGGTGATTTGCCATTGCCTTCCAAGGGAAGCGGTCGGATGTTTCTGGTGTATGTATGGCCTTGGAAATCGAATCTCAGTGCTCAAATGCACGCTGAACCAACTGAGCCACCATATCGCATCTGTTTAATAGTCAAAATCCGATGAGAATTTTTAACTGCACTCTTCAAGGAAAATAGTAGAAAATGTTCTTGGTATTATGTTTAGTGTTTTTAGAGCATTGAGAAAATCTATCTTTCTTGCCGTAGAACGCGTGGATTGCTTCATTTTAGTGATTTGCTGTTTACACAATCTTTTATTATCCGAAAAATCTTCAACAAATGTGTATGCTCCAGAAGCAATATTTAATCGAGAAAATACGGAAACTCGACAATTGGATTATGGAACTTGGCGACATCAATGCAGTAATAATTATTTAAATACTACAAAAGATATTTGAGAAGAGTTTAGGCAATATTTTATTAGCACTCAAGGGGAAGTTCTATGGCAATATAAGTTTATGTAAAAAAATATGAAAAATTATACAAAAAATAAAATAAAAGTAAGAAGTGTGGGGATATTTCCTACAGTCGATCTGCACAATGAAGACCTTGTAAAAACAACAGTGATTTAAACTTTGAAACATATAAATCGTAGGTGCTTTGTGCAGATTTCTTTTGTGTAGTTTTTTAACTTCACTATTATACTGGTTCCTCAAATTATGAATGTTTCTAGTTATTTCTTCAAATGTAATTGCAAATTTTTCTGTCATTTCAGCCAATGCTGACTCGGTTTGTGTATTACCTACTTTTAACGTCCCATAATTCAGGTTTACTGTGATAAATATTAATTAATTCGTTGATATCTGTGTTCAATAACTCTTCGTTATTGCCCATTTTGTTGTTTTCTTTTCATTTTTGACAACACATATCCGACAGAGAAGTAGGCGACTTGTCAACTATTAAGATGTGTGTATAAGTTAGAACTTGCATGGAAACCGGTGTTTACACTTATTTGCATAAAAGAGTCAAGATATATTTTGACACTTGATACAACAGAAGTTCTGCATATAGTATACATTAGTCCGACATAAATTTCATGTAATAAATGTCAGATGTAAACCTACCATAAGACCTTGTTACTCTCCTACTCTATAGTAATTGTTTAGATGTAAATATATGCCACCTTATTAAAAATTTATTCAAAGAAGACAAATAGGAAAATGTTTCGTCCTCCGGTGAACCGTTCACACAGTTAACCCTACGAAACCTGGAGGCATCTACAAATGTTAGTTACACAGTCATGTCCTGTATTGTCAACAAAAGTTTCTTTTGCAGAAATCCTTTCTTGTTCAGAAACCTTATTAGAGTACAAAAATAGCAAACAAACACGTATGTAAATACACGTATGTAAATACACACATGTAGCGTTGTATTTGATTATCCATGTCTTTCGATTATGCGGCTATTGACAGGGATAACCGACGTTCTACTGTACAATCTATAACCTTTTAATTTTGTATAAAGCAACATAAGAAGTCGGTTCATTTAATATTTTTTTCTCTTAGAGCAATCTGAAGTTGATAAACTGTGTTTGAATTGTTGTACAAGTTGTAATAACCAGTTAGTTAGTAGTGTCATATCTCAACCAATGTATATCAACAGTTATTTTTATCGTTATAACTTCAAAATAATTAAGTGCTACTTCCAGAAGGTAATTGAATAATAAACAGTGCAATTTAAGTAATGTAGATGATATAACTAATGATTTTTTTAGCAAGCTTTTATTTTTGATAATGTTTTTCGTAGCTACCAGTTTAGAGTGCAGATAATTAATATTAATAAGTCTAACTATATTATACAAGCAAACTTGTTTTGTACCAAATGGAAGTGTTTGGTGCATGACGATATTGTAATAAAAGCGAATGTACGATATATTCAGTAAAGTTTAAAATGAATGTAATGTTAATGTATTAAATTCGTTCACGTTTGGTTGAAATGACGTCATTACATAGCACACGCCTCGTTGAAACCTGACACCTATAATACGTGCTGTAGTGTGAATTCCACAAGTGTGAGAAACGCTGACAAGCATTCTTTAGTAAGATGACACGTTAATATTCCCACGATTATTTTAAGAGGAGGGGGTCAATTTTCCGTATATAACTATACCCAAAATACAGTAAATGTGTGGTCTATACCCGGTCATTACAGAAGCAGTTACTACGAGAAAATTGACACCCTTTAAGATGCCGTATTAGTGAATACACGTAAGATTCATTTTATCTATTCATTTTGGACTTGTATAAAATATTTGTGTCAATCGTTTAAGTTCCTGAAAGGACTTAGCCGTTTCAAATGTAATCTTGGACTTGTAAAGTATTCAAGTGAATTGATTAACTAATTCAGTATAACTTTAAATGTAAATGGAACTTGTTTGTTAACTGTTAAAGACTTAATTTTGAACCTGGACTTAAACAAATTGTGTTGAATTGAACTTAATGTAACTTTTGTACAACATTGAATTGGGACTTAAAATATAAATGTAATATTGGGTAGACCGTAGGGTTGCCAACAATGTCATTTTGACCCGAAGACTTCGGGTTTTGCGATCGTTCTTCGGGCTTCTGGTTTCAAATAAAATTATTCGGATTCATCAAAAATTATACTCGTGGACAAAAAGTTAGTAGAATTTCCTTTTGGCCACTATTGCAATTCACAATGACAACAAAGTCAAAGCGACTGAAGCGACAACATCACATATTGCGACAGCTAAATACGAAAATTATTTGAAATAATATTTCTTCGGGTCTGCATCGACTCGATGTTGGCTACCCTAGGTAGACGCTAAAGCACATAGGTAAAATATACGAATGTTAGTTGATTGGGACTTTGATTTAAACACCTCTCGCAATAAAGCCAAGCAAAACCCAAAGTAGCGTATGCGGTCAAGACTCCCCAAAACCCTACGCCACAATATCACAAATTATGTGGAGTTTCTAATAAAGTCATTTGAATAATATAGGTAAACAATAAATAAAACAGAACCTCTTTAATATTTCAATAATGATTACAAAAGAAAATTTATACTTCAAGCATAAAGTTAACTAATAAAAACATTGAGTTTCACTCTTACTCTAAAATAATTTAATACTGAAGTCTTATTCTCTTTTAAGCCGTATTATTTTTGTCATAAACATCCATTGCCCCAACATCCACACCAGGGAATTTTTCCAGTATTTGGAAAGTGCGAGATATTCGATAGTTTCCTACCTTTAATCGTGTCGCAGCTGCTCAAACTATTAGTTCGTTCCCTTTCCGAAGTAGTTACAAAATCATCGTACATACTATAAAGTCCTAATCTGTGATCGAGAATATTCGACTTGTCTGTACATACGGAATAACTGCGTTCCCTATGAAATCGATCTGCACTTGTGGAAAATCTACGGTTTCTGGACTTTTCGCCTTTTTTATGTTTTTTGTGGCATTTTTTACCTTCTTTATGGCCGTGTTTATGTTCGGGACTAGCCGAACTACTTTTTCGGTTTCTTTTGTCCAGAGTTTTAGCATCAGAGGTGGCATTCTTTTGATCAGAAATTGAACTCGATTCGCAATTCTTCGAGTCAGTTTTAGAATTTTTGTTATCTGATGTTGAGGTTTTTGAATCACCACTATTTGGAGTTTTTAGTTCTAAAGCTACGTTTGATAGTTTCGATTCTATACTTGGTGTTTTTTGGTGTAATCCTTTCTTATCTGATGAAAATTTTAAATCAAAAAATGAATGTTTCTTATCTTGTACGGGTGTTTTTGGTTTTTCATCTGCTTTCGGAGTTTCTTTACTTTTAGATTTATCCTTTTTCCCTTTAAAATGTATAGAAACTTTACGTCTTATATTCAGTTTAGGTGATTTTGAGTCTTGTTTCTTAGTCTCTTTGTCTTTTTCGTTTGACTTTTCTGCACTTTTATTATCCTTATCGTTCCTGGATGTTTTAAACTTTAAGTTTTCTTCATTTTCACTTGATATGTGATCGGACGAAACTGCTGTGTCCAATAGATTTGTTTTAGAATTGTACATTTCAGGGTCTTTCCTTTTGTATAATTTTGAATTGTCGCTTATCCAAGTTGTTTCTGCTTCTTTTACTGCGAAATTTTCTGGAATATAACGAGCACTAAAGAAATCAGGTGTTTCGGATGGTGGTTGTCGTATATTTCCAAAAAAGAAAGGGTTCGTTGTTTGTTCGTTTATTAAATTTTGTTGTTGGAGATTTTCTGCAAATACTCTGCCGTCTGGGGTGGGACAAACGGGTGGAACGGGTACAAATGGTTGGTAAGGTTCTAGTAAATTAGGAGGGGTTTGGGATGAATGTCCGTTGGTTGCATACAAGTGATCCGGAGAAATTATAATATTAGGACTTGCAGTTTCGGGGATTATTTTTAAATTTTGGCAGGACGTAGATAGGTTTTCTACCGAACGATCATTTAAACTTTCGCAACTTTTTTGTATAGTTTTGTATTTATCTATTTCAATTAATTGCATGGGTGATGGCATTAATACTACGTTTAGTTCGCTTTTGTAAGGTCTTTCCAATTGAATTCTGTTATCGCTTTCGTTGCCATCTCGAACTTCGTAATTATCAACTCTCGGTGAAGGTAAATAACTTACGTTAGTATTTTGAATTTGTGCGATGATGTCGCTGGTGTTTTCGTTAAAGGTTTCACCATTAAAGCTTGGAAAGGGGGTGCTAACATTTTGTTGCCCATATTGATGTAAACTTGGACTTTGAAAGCCTTGGTTTTGAGAGTTGGACATTTTTAAAATATCATGAGAAATGGTTTCGATATCGTTCAATAATTCCTCTAAATTACCACCGTTGCTGAAAGAACTTTGACTTCTCAAAGTGTTAAAGTTTTGATTGTCTGTCTTTACTATCACGTCCGTTGTTGTTTTATGCAAAGGAGGCAAAGCCAAACTTGGATAAAAATTCACTTGTGGTACAAAACCTCTAGTTCCGCATGGGGCTGGTTGAGCTAAGTTATCAAAACATTCGTTCGGTTGATTAAAAGTTTGTCCCATATAAGACGTTTCAGGTCCTAAAAATTGATTGTTGACGTAATCGTCACTAGATTTACTTATTTTAATCGGCGAAAAGAAATGTTTCGGTGTTTTTTCTTGCGCTGGCAGAGTATTAGCTTTGGTTATGTTATCGTAAGCCGGATAACTTTGGTCCGGTTTAATCACATTCTTCTCTAACATCGGATTGGAGTTTTCGGGTAAAGATGCTCTGTTTGAATTTGAATTCTTTTCAGAATTTTCTGCCGAATTTTCTTCTTGCACTACAGATAAATGGTCGAATTCTTGAGTTAGTTTTTTTAAAGTTGTTTTCTGGACATTTTCGATGTTTTGTGATGTTTCTACCGCTTCTGATTCTTCTGTGCAGGAACTGCAAGATTCCTGAAAAAATTATATTAAGTTAGATATGATTGTATGTATTTTAGAGCTGGGTCAGGAATCAGGAGTTAGATATATTGACATTAATATTTATTACTTATTAATACATTCAATGCGAAGCAAAAAATTGATCTTATGAAAATCAATATGTATTGAATGTTGATAAACTGATGTGAATTAATGTGTTTTAAGTACACTAACGAGCAGAATGATAACAGGTCATTAATCTTAGCAATACATGTGGCAAGATGTCAGCTTGCATTGTTAAGGAATGTTAAAAATGCAGAGCAACGTACGGACAAAGTCAAGGCTACACACGTGCTTTGGTCAAGTCGATATTTTCCCACGATAATTTTGGGTGGAAGGGATCGATTTTCTGAATAAATAAGCTGAGAATTAAGCTAAAAGGATGGTTAAATTTGATCCGTCAAAGAAACAACACCAAGCTGCAGAAATCAGAAAATCGATGTCCGCCACAATGATGCTCGTTCAACTATTGATGTAAGATTGTTTTATTTACTAAAGTTAAAACTTGTGAAATTTTGTGTAAATCATCTAAGTTCTTTTTAAGGACTTAGCCATTTCAATTGTTATTTGAACACTTGGAAAATATTCAAGTAAATTAATTAAATCCGTTTTACGGACTTAGCCGCTTAAATAAAAGCGGTACTTAGAAGAATATATCAGATTAGTTTACTTTGATTTGAACTTAGAATAATTTGTATCAACTTATTTGGAATCTGGACTTAGCGTACATTGTGTCACTCAGAACTTGTAACAATTCAGATAACTTGACGTTAAGTCCGGACCAATTCATATATTATCCTGTAAAACCTAAAGCACGCAAGTAAAATAAACGAATGTTAGTTGATTAAGACTTCTGATTTAACCACTTCTCGCAAATAAAGCTAAGCAAACCCCAAAGTGGCGTATGCGGTCAAGACTCTACCTAAATTATTTTAGTCCATTATTCGTATTAATCATTAACAGAAGCCGCAAAACCGTTACGCCACAATATATCCGTACAGAATCTAATACATATCATTTAATAATAATAATAATAATATAGCACTACAGGCCTTAAAGGCCTATGGCTTCAATTTCCTTGCATTTTCTTCTGTCCTTTGCACTTTCCTCCCGGTTTTTAATTACTACTACTAGTCATTCTAACCACATGTCCCAACCATCTTGCTCCTTGGGCCCTTATGACTTGTATAATGGGCAGTTTGTCATATAAAGGGTTTTTCATTTTCAGCGCTCGATCTTTGAAATTAAATAAAACAAGTTGTGTAAGTGATATCGCCATACTTTATTTTTATTTTGACGCATATTCGTCATTAGATGACATTATGTTGCAAAAATTATATCAGCTAAATCGCCGCCGTGGCTCCGTTGGGTGGCTCGAATCGTGGAGATCAAATTTTCGATGACATTCTCCCATAAAAGTGGCCCAATTTCACCAATGACGCGACTGATGTTGGCCTTTAGGGCGGCAATCGTCTGTGGCTTGTCGGAATAGACCAGATATTTCACGTAGCCACACAAAAAAAATAATCTAATGGCGTTAAATCACAGGATCTGAGTGGCCAGTTGATGTCGCCACTTCGTCGAACTTCTCATCCAGTAAATTCAGTGTATCGTATGCAGTACGGCACGTAGCGCCATCTTGTTGAAACCATATGTTTGTGAGATCCATACCATCCAATCTGGGCCAACGAAAATTTGGTTATCGCCCGATATCGATCACCGCTGACAGTGAGTGCGACTTCTTCCGCATTTTCGAAAAAATATGGACCGATGATTCCTCCGGACCAAAATCTACACCAAACAGTGACTTTTTCGGAATGGAGTGGAACCAAATGAATCTCCCGTAGGTTTTCGTCGCTCCAAATATGGCAATTTTATTTGTTTACGAAACCACTCAACCAGAAATGAGCCTCGTCACTAAAGATGATCTTTAGCCCAAAAGCAGGATCAGGTTCCATCTGCTCTAGAGTCCAGTCAGCGAATATACGGCGCTGTCTACAGGGCCACATTTAGCTTCATGCCGCCGCCCATCACTGACCCCCCCTACGGATCACCCACGCACCCTCCCCCGAAGTAGGTACCTACGTAAACAAAACTAATACAAAATAAACCTCAAGCGTATGGGCAAATATTCTTTTTTCTCCATAACTACCTATGTTAATGTCTTGAAACTTGTAACCGATTTTTTTCATTGATCCTTATTCCTTACTCTCTTCGAAAGCGGGTGTCTCAGTAAAACCCGCAGCGTCACCCACCCGTTAGTTTGGATTTTTTTATTTTGATGCGATAAAAATTACAATAAATAAAAATATGCCACCCCCAAAAATTTGCCGACCTAGGCTGCAGCCTACTTAGCCTTATTAGAAATACGGCCCAGGCTGTCTATGGTCGTTGGGCTTAAGTTCTTGAGTTAATTGCACTTTATACGGGTGAAGACACAAATCCCGACACGTAATTCGGCAAGTTGATGTCGGAGAAACGCCAAGTTCTTGCGCAGCGTGCCAAATGAACTGTCTTGGGTTCTCACACACACTATCCCGGACGGCAGTAATATTTTCAATCGATCTTGCGTTTCGTTGATGTACAGGCGTTGCGTGGTCTACCAACTTATTCATTAGACGGCGAATTGTGGACTCTGCAGGACGGCCGTGGAGACCATAAATTCGACGCAGCGCACGGAACGTTGAGCGAACAGAGCACTGATTTTGATAATAAATTTTAACAATTTCCACGTGTTGTTGAATCGTGTAACGTTCCATGGTTAAATGTCAAGACTAACTGAACATGCCTTTTAAATATTACAGCTGTGTCGCTCTCGGCTTGGTCGTGCGCAGTTGACAAAGATCGAGCGTGACTATTGAAAAACCCTTTACTTGCCTGATTCCTGTATTTGTTCTCCTCCAATTTCCTTCTTCATCTTTTTTACCTCCAAATACCTTTCCCAACATCTTCCTCTCCCATATTTACAATTTTTTGCTACTCTCATGTTTATTATCCAGGTCTCTGCTCCATCAAAACTGTTGGTTTAATGACTGTTTCGTACACCCGTAGCTTGACCTTTCGTGGCACATGTTGTGATTGCAAAAAGATATTTAACAGCACCAGCTGCTTTACTACCCTTTCTTATTCTCTTGTCAATTTCTGCTTCTCCATCACTGCGATTGGTTACTCCCAAGTATTCAAATTTATCTATTTCCTCAAAGCTGTATTCCTCACTCTTATATTACTTCTTTCCAAGTTTTTTCTTCGCATCAGCACTATATTTTCTTGCTTAAGATTTTAACACTTACCAAATTTACCAGTTCAGGTTTCGATTTTGTTATCATGCAATTAGTTGATAAATGACTCCACTTTGTTGTATTCCAGTTTTCGTCAATATTACTTCTAATACTAAATTAAAGATAGTTGTGGACAGCGAATCCCATTGTCTTGAACCGTTTTCCACCATAAAACTATCTGACCAACTACCTTCTAAAATTACCTGGTTTCTTCTATTTCGCAGGGTCATTCTTACCAATATGATAATTTTTGTTGGGATATTAAGTTCCGACAATGCTTTATAGCTGCTACTTCTTTGAATTGTATCATGAGATTGTTTGAACATATCATTTATATTTATATTTTTTTTTAATTCCCTTTTAATACTTATCGAAGCTAGGGTTAGTGTTGCATTTATTGCTTTCGTGCGCATTTATGATATTTTATTACTGTATTGATGCAATGATAACTACCAACTTAACGACATGAATCGATATTGACATTGTTGTATACATATATCGATACATTTTTCTTACAGAATATTCATACAAAATTAGTATTTTCTTACTCGTTATTATTATTATATATTCCACTTGTATCTGGAACATAGGACTTCCACAAATCTTCACCATCGAACTCGATTTCACACCAAGGCTTTTACTTCACACCAAGTCTTCCCATTGTCTTTCAGCACGGTGCGCCTCCAGGTTGTCTGAGGTCTGCTTGGTTTGTGTTTCCCTTGAGCGTTCCGGTCTAGTACCATCCTCCTGATTTCTGTCTCTTTCTTTCCTTAGGGAGTGCCCAATCGAACCCCATTTTACTTCTGCTTGATTAGTGATCCGCCATAGTTCTTCATTGGAGGTAGTGTCTGGCTAGTATATGTGCCGTATTCTATGAAGACACCTATTTATAAAGACCTGTTTTTGTGATCTTCCAGGTTACACAGGTGTATAGTAGGACTGCTTTTACGTTGGTGTTTCTAAAGATATGTGAGTTGAAGACCAAATTTTGTGGAGCATCGCAAAAGCCTGTCTTGCTTTTCAAATTCGGCTTTAAACATCTTCCTTTATTTCTTGGCCATCTATGGAGAACTTAGTGAGATTGCCAGTTAGAAACATTAATTGTAAGTCCTACCAAAGCTGCTTGTGTGGTTAGCTGTTGTAATTTATTTTCAATATCTACATGTTCATGGAAAAGGACAGATATCGTCAGCATGGTCCAAGTACTTCAATCGGTACTGGAAATTCCATGCTAAGCCCTTTTGATCGTTGTTGACCGTTTTCATAATTCAATCCAGAGTCAGGTTAATTAGGAGTGGGGACAAGAGACAGCCTTGCCTGGCCCCTTTTTAATTTCTTGTTGCCAACTTTACTTTTACAGTAATCGTTTGTGTAGAGCTCTTTTATAACATTTACTATTTTCTGCGGGATGCCTGTATGTATCAGTATATTCCAGATAGCTGAGTGGCTCTTTTAAAATCAATAAACACTAGGTAAAGTGGCGACTTCCATTCTCGGAATTGTTCGATTTATTCGTAGTGTTCACATGGTCTATGCTGGAGCTCTCTGGTTTGAAACTCACTTGCTCCTTTCTGATGGTTGGTTTGATGGTGTCTGTCATTCTGTTGAGTGGGATCATTGTCCTTTCTTCGGTAATTTGATGATGATCTCCTCTCTCCAGTTTCCAGGGATTCTCTCATTTTCCCACACTTGCTTGATAATGGGGTGCAACAGCTTTGCAGTGAGGTCCTTGTCTGTCATATCTTGGCAATTATTGGTGATTATTCGCAGGGGTTGGATTTCCTCGTTTCCGATAATATTTTGCGCTTGTACTTCTTCAGGTGTATGTATTTCAATGTAATATTTGTTTCATCTGCGCATTTCTTAATCATCTGATGTTAATAGTTTGGCGTTATTGTCTCGTATGTTCATATTTGTCGCTTGTCCTTTATTGGTTAGCCGTTTTGTCAGTTGATATAGTTCTTTCATATTGCTTCTTCTGCTTTATCTGCGATGTCATCGTCCCATTTTCTTTTATCTTGTCTGGCGCTTCTTCTAACGGCTTTGTTCAGAATATTATATTCTTTTACTAGATCTTTCTTCCTGGTCTGTGTTGCATCACTGTTGATCTTTGCTTTAATTTTCTTTCTCTATGCGATTAAATCTCAGGTTGTCCCTTATCCATTGTTTCCTCTTGGTGTTCTTCGTTCCTAGGATTTTTTCGCTCTTTTCTAATAAAAATTCCTGAATATTCCTACTCATGCAAATTCTAAATTCTTACTTTTAATTGAAATTTAGTTTTTGTAATTGTGAAACATGTTTTTAAAAACTGAGGTAAAAAAAGTCCCGAATAATTTAAAAACGAATAAACTCTAAAAATAGACAACAACTAATCCTTTTATTATGTTGGAATTCCAATCTTAATTTAGAATTTCTTAAGAATTTCAATGTTTTTATAAACATAGACATTCCTGGCATTAATTCGTTTGTATTACCATCAGCCTGCTGTAATTAGTAAAAATAGCTGGGATTAAACTCTCTCATATTGTTCTTCCACTCAGTAAGACTCGTCTATACTAGCAAAGTATTCGAATTTGTAGCAGAACTAGTTCGCACTATATAAGTTAATATTTTAATTTGCAGGTTGTAGCACATGGCATCGTATCATTTACAGTTTTAACAACTGTTGAAAGTGTAAATTTGTCCATGTCAGACAACTCTCCTACAGATCTAAATATAAACTGTTTCCTGTTTATAGGTAACATAAATTAAAACCAATCAGTAAGGACTTGATATATCAAGGAGGCTTGAAACGAATATAACTGTTTTATTTTAAATGTTTTCCACTCACATGATAGTTACTTAAACTTTTTTTATCCTTTTCAAATATATAAATTAAAGCTGAAAGGCTTGTAAATTAATCTGATTTTTATTGTTGTATGTATTACCTCGTTTTGATCAGTTAATTAATACCGTATTAATCTTTACAAGAAGTATATTGATTGGGTTGTTGGTGGATTTGTTAAACATGTATGCAATAAATAGAGCGTAAATTTTACGGTGCTCGTTTATATTCCTGCTGTTCCTACACCAATTGCTGTCTTAAATTAATCCACTGAAGTGAAATTTGTCAACTTGAATATCAAGTTTTACTGCTTCGTTATAACTTATATTTAGTATTGACGTAATAATTCAGTGTTTTATAGATTTTCACTACAAAATTGTAGCTGTAGCTTTTAAAGAAATTCGACTTTCATCATTTCTTAAATAATCTACTTACAGAATCACTAGTAGAAGAGCTGGCAGACGATGAACCCTGATTTTCTTTCTCCCGGAGAAGTTTATCCAGTTTGTCGTATTCGTCTCTCAAATACCATATTTCTCTTCTGAGCTGGTCATTTTCTCGTTTCAATTTTTTTATATCGGATTGCCCTAGAAAAACGGGGTAATAGATTAATATTATTCGTCTTATTTAACATTCTAATTTTTAGTTAAACTGGAATGATTTTCGCAATATTTTGATATTATTTCTGGATTGAGTCCAATATCACATCTAAAAGGTGTCTAGGACACCTAATTAGAACGTGTTATTTTAAGATTCATTTAATTTTACTTTTTTAAAATTAGATTGTTTTTCGGGTGTATTTATAGGATATTAGAAATTATAATTCAATGTGTATCGAAGAAATTAACACGAGAATATGTAGTTTTAGTTCTAAAATGCAAGAAAAGATATTACGCATTGTTCCAAATTATTGCATAAATTGTTGATGTACAGACTTTTTATAAATTTGGCTACGGTTATCAAAACAGTGATATCGGTTTTCAAGTACAAATTAAAAATACAACGTTAAGAAAAGAAACAAAAGTTTGCGGTGTAGATTGAAATAAAATAAGTAAATACGTATATGAAACAAATACTTACAATAAACAGCCTAACGAAAATTATTTAATAGTTGGAATGAAATGTGAAAACAATAACAAACTTTTCCAGCGAAAAAAATCTGTGTTTACTTAATCTGTTGCACCACTGAGCTTCAAAAAAAACGCATTTAAAGCCAGTGCTTTTAAATAATTCAAATAATAATATTGAGACAGTTTCTACTAATTTAAACAAAGACTGCGCTAATAACAGAGGACTGGTTTGATGTTAGCAAAAAGTTTTTTGCTGTGAAATAGGAACAACAAATATTGCTCTGCTAACAGTGCTAACTTCAAATATACAAATTAAGCCTTTTATATTTAATACCTATTGTATAACCTTCTCCGTTTCTTACTTTTTAAATAATTTCGTCCATAATTATGTTGAACAGTAAAGGCCTTGTCTTATTCCATTGTTAACCAGTATGGGTTTAGTTGATTTTTTTTAATCCTATGCTACGCGGACGATGCTGTTCTGGCGAATAATAATGACCTGCAAAAACTACTACACTTTTTCAATACCGCAGCAAAGGAACTAAATAGGGCTATTTCTCCAGAAAAAATCAAGTGCATGACAACCTCAGTAGACCCCCTAAAGTGTAAATTAGAAGTCGATAATAAAATTATCCAATAGGTAATGTCCTTTAAGTATTTAGGAACTGAATTATTCAGTTGTGGAAATATCGAAAAGGAGGTCAGACATCAAGTTATAAAAGCGAATAAAATAACAGGCTGTCGCGATGACACCATGGGGCGAAAACAAATAAGAAAGGAGACAAAGGCAAAAATATATAAAGCAATAATTAAACCAATTTTAACCTACACGGAACAAAAAAGCTCCTGGAGGCAACCGAAATGAAAATCCTACGGAAAATATCAGGGAAAACCTTATGCGACAGAGAGAGAAGCGAAAATATCAGGAGAAAATGCAATGTAGAAGATTTAAATGAATGAGTGTACAAACGAAAACGAAAGTGGAACAGATATGTAACCAGAATGGACGAAGAAAGAATTGTAAAAATCACAAGAGACAAGTCGCCAATTGGAAGCAGAAGTATTGGCAGGCCGCGAAGAAGATGGCATGACAACTTGAGTACAGAATTACCGAGGAAATATATTGCAAGAAACAGGCTACAGTCTAGGAAGAAAGAACGAAGAAGAAGATGTAAAAAAAACCTTTATACAAACTAAAACAGTTCCTCGATAATTTTGTTTGATATTAAAATTCAGTCCATGTGTAAAATGGTTCTTAGTTAAACACAGTAGAATTATGGGTACCACAAGATAACGTCTTAGGGACAGTGCTTTATCTCGTATATGAATCCTAACAAGTATTAGTTCAGACATTACCTTTTTCTGGGTGTAACAGCTTTTTTAAAAGCATTAATTGTTAAACAAAAAAGATATCACCACTACTAAATATTAAACCACGAATTTTATCGTAGAAAAATAACTTCTTGTAAAAATATTTATTTATTAATGAAGACGGATAAACTCTGTAAATTATATGTTCAGACATTATAATCTAAGGTAATCAGTAAATCTGAGATGGCATTATACTAAATACTTTTTTAGTTATACATATAGTGGTATAGAATCCCATGTTTTCATAATTTCTTCCTTCAAACTATTCAGTGGAGCGCACTCGTTTCGTAATTAACAATAACTAGAAATGCAAACGAAACATGAATTTTCAAAATAGAGAATGAAAGAATACTAATAACATTAGAAAATATCAAGGGTAATATATGGTCCAGTAACAGAATAAAGTAAATGGTGAATCAGGATGCACCATGAATGATGAGAGAGCTGTATGAGGACCCGAAAGTAGCTACAATAGAAGCACAAAGTTGAAGGTGGTTGGGTCATATAATGAGAATGAAGGAGAAAAGGGCTTCAAGATTGGAATGCAGTAGAAAACCAGAAGGTACACGTAGGAGAAGAAGACCTAGAAAAAGGGTGGGCTGACAACATGAAAGAAGACCTGAGAATGTTAAAAGAGAAAAGATGGAGAACGAGAGCAATGGACCCGAGTGAATGGCAAAAAGTCATTGAGCAAGCCAAGGTCCTACAGGGACTGTAGAGCTGGATAACAAAGAGGTATTAACTACAAAGAATTTAAATCTGGACTGCTGGAAGACCAGTTGAAAACATAGAGTTATACTTACTTCAACCAATTTTTTTTAAAGTAATTATTGTTCTACAATTAATTGAAGGTACTGTCTTGTTGGAATCAGGTTGTTACTCAATATTTGGATATATTTTTGTCATTTACTTCCACATCTATTAAATGTAACTTTCCAACATCTTTTGCTAGTATACAGCACCAGTAGGGACTTTACTGTCTTTTATGGTAAACTTAATTTTTATTGTCAATAACCCTTTCACATACATCTACACACAAATCAAATTTAGATTCGTAGCTAAATATTATACGGTTCCATTGTTTCCATTTTCTTTGTTCCATTTTAAACAATTTTGTTTTTGATGAGTTAACAAGCGCTTCTCTTTTGCTTATTGAATAAAGATTAAATTAAATTTTACATGGAAATCAAATGTCTACCTTGTAAAACTTATACTTAAGCTTCTAGTAAGTTTCGGTTGAAACATGTTAAGTTACACCTGCTGACAATAGTTTACTTAATTTCTAAAGGTTTGTTGTGGCGGGTTTGACATTTAAGGAGTATAAGATAGTTTATTTAAATTATACACGCTATTTTGTTGATTTTTTTAGCAATGCCTATTTACTATCTTAATGTCTCTATCAGTAAACAACTGTTTTCGACCAATTTTCCTTATCACCTCAACAGAATCACCAAAAGGCTATTTCTTAATAATACTATTGATATCATGATATCACCCACAACTGATACCGGTAGCATATAAGGTCTTGCTATTTTGCGACCACTTTTACCAAAAAAGTGGAATTTTATAATTGGATTACAGGATTACCAATTTTTTACAATCCATGGTACGATGCATTTTTCTGTAAAAGTAATGACCTGATAGCTTGTGGCACACCACCTTTGTACCTTTGTTTCAAAACCTATTACTAGTATTACTTTTATCATATTTCTCTTTCTCTTTTACCCTCTTACACCTTTACAGTCTTGAGGGGGCCGGACACACCTAGCCGCAGAGCGGCCGCCCATCTAAGTTGTGGCCAAACAGACCCTTGCTTAACTCTCAATATTTCAGTTTTACGTGCACTCCCACTCTGCCGTACTGCCGGTTCTTTTATCATGTTTAAGTTTAAAAAAACAAACATTTTAAGTGACTCTTTAAAGTCTGCCGAATGCAGAGGCGTATCCGGGGGGGGGGGGCAAAGGGGGAAATTGTCCCCCCCAGACCAGTTCAATAGCGTGTTGTATGATGATTATCTACACTTATTAAAAAAGTTTCAAAAAATCAGTGCTCTGTGTATTCTTCAGTCCCTTATTTCATCTTCATAGGGTCCCCCACAGCTTCTCACGTCTCATTAGACGTATTTTATAATAAATTTTATTGTTGGTAATATAATAACACATCCTTGACACTTCATGGTACAAGAGGTAGAAGAAAAAGAATATAATAACATATGCGATTTCGTTTATACAGTGAGGTCAACACAAAATAAAAAACGTTATTGTGGAAAGGTGCTTCTGAATTACATTAAAAAAAGGGGGGAAATATAGGTACAATTTTAAAAGTACGAGTATATGAGCAGTTAGTGTTTTTATTTGTACGAAAAACCAAACTCTTACTCATTCGCTTTGAAAATAACCATTTAAATTTAGATATGTTATTATATTATTTCAAAAATAAAATTTTCATATACATAAATATATTTCATCCAGAATGATATTTTTATTTTTAAAATATATTCAACGAGGCAAAGTCCTCCTCACAAAAAGCAAAGTGCTCTGCCTTTACTCTTGATTTTATGTAGAAATTGATATTTAAGCGGAAGACTTTGCGATCAAATCTTGTTTTTATTTATTTATGTTTATTGCTCCAGTTTTATCCTACTACTCCATGTTTAATCTGAAGTTCTCGTGTGAAAATAAACATTTACATATCTCGATCTTAATTATTTTTAGTTGGATTATATGTCTTTAAACTTGTTTTAGTGCTAAAAATTTCCATCAGTCGTATTTTATTTAAGTAATGTAGATAACATCAGAGTTTTATGTTAAATTTATTGTGAAAAAAAATTGGAGTATAATTTTAAACTTTTTGACTCGCTTATAATACGAGCCAATTTCCTTGCAATTAAACACCTACATAACATAATAAATTAAGTTTCTTTACTCCTTATAATAGTTTAAGTGAAAGCTCATATTTTATTTAAAAATACCGCAAAGAAAACAGTTATTTGTTTTTGCTTCTTTTATTAAAAAAGTGAACAGTTAGCTTACTTTCATTATAAAATAAAATTAATGAATGATTCATTTGCTAACTTCCGTGTGAATTTATGTTTTGGACTTTGCGTAATAATGTAAATGGCTGGTTATTTTCCAAATGTGTCAATTATTTCAATATATCACAAGTAATAAGCGTTTATGTTGGTAAATTAGAATCAGGTTCATCTTTTCAAAACAAATCTGGTTATTTACTGTAGTCATTGTATTTTTAGTTCTAAATACAATGCTGTAGTTCTTCTAATACAAGGTCTTCGCATTTACAAAAGGCGTTGCAACTGCTTTTGAAAACTGCCAAAATTGTACCGTGGTTTAAACTGATTGATTATTAAAATTATACATCAACATCAACGCTTTGTCGCTTGCCGTCACAATTTAAACTGATATCTTAGTTAATATCAAAAGTTTTCTTAACAGCTGTTTTGCTGCTGATGAATTGTTGAGCGAGATATAAACTGACAACCTTAAAAATTGGTTATGTTCTAGTCAGTGGCGGCTAGTACAGGGCGCTGCAGTGCTGCAGAGCTCCCAAAAAATAAATAATTATGTAATCTAACTCTAACTAAAATACTAAAATATTTTCTATTACCAAAAAGCAAATAATAAATACTTCGCATTCGAGATTTTGTAAAGCCGGCAAAACTGCAACTGAAGACTGAGGCGAAGTGAGAACCTCGCAAGTAAAGTCGACCAGTGGAACAACCTACCGACTCACGCTATCGTCGCGTTATTATTTATCTGGGCCACATGATCGTGCTCTGCGAGCTCCTTCGAACGCCCGCGCGGCACTCCGCTTCCCCCGTGTCCGTCTAAAAGCCGTCTAAAACAAAGCCGTGATTAAAGTAGATATTTCGCTGCATTTAGTTCAGCGCGGAAATGGAACACGCGAAGTAGAGGGAAAAGTTACTCACGTAAATTTAATAGAGACATTTATTTAAAAAATCAACGGATTTGTGGATGTAACAAAAAAAAATGCTTTATACTGTTTTCCCTGCTTACTTTTTGGTGGCGAAATACACAATTTTAATGACAAAGTGATTACAAAATTTGTGAACAGAAAAGAACGTAGGATAGACTTAATTTATAAAAAATAGGTAAGTTTTTTTTTGCAAAAATTGCAGAACGCCTTAAAATTTTTACCAGGAGCCGCCACTGGTTCTAGTGATTTTTGAATTGCGGCACAAGCAGTGACGATTTCATACACCGCATGATTTTGGCAGCTACTGCAATCGCTGTGGCAAACAGCATAGGAATCGTTCAATCAATAGAAATCACTTCCGGTTTGATATCAGCCGCTGCTTGAATTGATCGCTAAAGTGTAATTTTATCAAACCTAAGGACATTTACTCCTACAAACATTTTTATTGACATGGAACACGATTTTACCTCGCATCTGAAAGAGGGTAAAGTTCCAGAGTTTCAAAAATCTTTCTTGACTTCGACTGGAATCGAAGCTGAGACCTTTGGTTTACAAGGTAATCTTGTTATTCCACTACATCACTAAGGCCAGGTAAACATTAAAATTACAGTAGCCACTTGGTTTTGTAAATACCTGATTGTATGAACATTTCAGTTCTATGTATACAGGGTGGTCGTGAAAGTTTGGGACATACTCTACCAGCATTAACTACATTTACTAATTACTAATTTGATCAGTGGCATAGTTAGGTGGCACTAAGGACATTTTTAATTAAGAAAAAATATGAAAGCCACGCTTTTTAAACGCCCTGTGTCGTATTACGAAGAAAAATTAATTTTACTTAAATACGGTAGTAGCCAAGAACAAGAATTTTAAGGGAGATAAAACTCAAACAAAATTAGCAAGTAACTTTCTATTTCTGTATTTCTTCCAAATTGTTTTAATTCTTGCTTTTTGGGGACCATTTTTGGTTTATTAAGTCCCAATTATTTCTTATAATTTATTGCAATATCTGATTTCTAATATAATATTATTTTATCAGATTTATCTAGAAAATAGTATACTATAAAACATAATTGAACAAACAAATTAGGTAAAGTTAAAAGAAGATCCAATGTAGGTACCACATTTTCTTGCGATGCAGTGTTAATCATCTGAGGGATTTAAGGAATAAGGGTGGGAAATATTAGATTCTTTCTTTCTTTCTTTATTTTTCCCATTAATACATTTACAGTGTCGAGGGGAGCGGTCACACCGAGCCGCAGAGCGGTCACCTATCCAAGTTCTAGCCAAGCAGGCTCTTGCTTAACTTTGTACAGGTCGTCAAATGAGATGTTTCGCCTGAGTCTCGATTGCGCTGTAGCAAAATCGAATAGTTGGTAGGGGAACTCACTTTGTTACTGTACTTCGAGTTGTACATATCGAGTACAGCCAGGTATATGTTTCTAAGGTATGCGGTGACAAATATTTTAAGCATTGCATTCCTAGTATTTCACTAAGAACAGCTCGTTATGCGGAGTGGGGCTGCAAACTCCGCTGCATCTCCTTTATTCCTATTACCATCCTACTTCTTCGTGTACGCATCTCAAGCATACTCTTCTCATTTGACGACCTGTATGGTGTATATTTCAGTATTATGTGCACTCCCACTCTGCCATACTGCCGGTTATACCGATACTAAAATATGTATCATTATAGCAAAAGTATATTGATATCAAGTTAAATATTTTGCTATTTTAAAATATTGAAATAAGGAACTGCAATCCAAATACGATTGTGTTTCGTATATTTAACTTGTTAAACTTCCATATGAAAAATAATTTCAAAGAGTTTCAATGTTCAACATCAAAATGTGCTTTTTGATATAAATTAGACCATGTTTCCCTTTTTAATATATCGATATTGATCTAATCATATGCAATATATCAAATATCGGTATTAAGTATATTAATATTTGATATGGGTACTATTATTTACTTACTTAAGCGAATGCCTTTCTACCAGAGGTGTAAGCCGAAATATACTATTATTTGATACTTAAATATTATCGATTACACATCGGTATTTTAAAATACAGTACTGTCTCAATAATCTGGATTAATTAAAACACCGTTAATCATAATATCACAACATCCGGATTACCGAGTTTTTAGAAAAAAGTCAAAAATATTTAAAGAATTGTTGTAAAAGCACATTAATACATTAAAAGTAACTTTAAAATATTTAGTACTTTTAGGCCAAGGACACACGAGGCGATTTGTGACGAATCGGCCGACGATTGATCCGCCGACTCGGCAGATGAATCTCTTATAATAAGTTGAACCGTACACACGGCTCTACACTACAGGCGAATCGTCGAGCCGTTCCGTTGGCCTTTCGAAAGCCCACACACGTAGCGTCGAACGAATCGTCGGCCGATTCGTCACAAAAACGCCTCGTGTGTCCAAGGCCTTAGTTTGCTTCAATTTGTTTTTGGTGTTTCTCATATATAATTTATAACCAACAACGTTTTTAACAATGTCAAAATGTGCAGAAGTGTAATTCGTACATGCAAAACATCACGTTTGCACTATGCAGCAGATTAATAAACTTAAGCTTTTATTTTATTTTCAATATTTAGATCTGCTCAGGGCCGTAGCTAGGCGGTGGCGAGATGTGCCCCCGCCAAGGGCACAGGTACAAAGAGGGCGCAAAATTCACCATGAAAAATCCCCCTTTTTTTTAGACTGGTGCAATTTATCAAGCAATAAAAATTCCACGTTAATGGAAGATTGAAGAAATCTTTCAGGTTATTAAAAATTACTGCACGTGAACTATCTGTAATATTATGCCGATTGTCTACAAACAAAAAGCAGCCATGTACGTAAAAATCTAGCTTGTAACTGCAATGTACCTTGCCCTACTGATAGGCGATGAGCCGAGCCAGCGCCAGACCCAAAGCTGAAGATCATCAAAAACTATTTGCGGTCAAGTATGAGTGAAAACAGATTGACAAACTTAGCTATCCTGTCCATAGAATATGAGATCGCTTCAAAACTTGATTTTAATGAAATAATTAATGAGTTTGCTTTGCTGAAAGCAAGAAAGGTAACGTTTTAGTATTTTAGTTTCATGACCTTTATACTGTATTCTGTTGCTTAACAATTTGTAAAAGCAAAATAAATTTGTTTACTGAAACTTTTAGATTTGTTATTTACAGCCCCCATAGCCAAAAAAATGTTACCTGCAGTTACAATAATGGCATGTTGTAAGTGCAAGTCCTGAAGTTCTTAAATTAGCAACAAAACCTACAACTAAAGCAAATGTATGGAATACCCCCCAGACCCCCTGGTATTGGAGGGCGCAGATTTGTAAAACTCGCCAAGGGCGCAGAAGGACCTTGCTAAGGCCCTGGACCTGCTGAATATAAATTGAAGATCCAGATTACCAAAACCATAAAAAATCCAAACCATGACATACATAATGTAAACACTTTTCAATCTGAACTCTTGGGGACTCCGGATTACCGATAACCCGGATTGTCGGGCAGTATTGTATCGCCAACCTCTATACCATATTCAGAATCGAGCTGCAGTGGATCAAAACAAACGTATGCATAGATCACGCCCCTTGACCAATAAAAACGTAAGACTGCAGGTACACGTGTGTTTGAGGTAGAAATTATTGTTTACTCGCACTGCAGCTTGATTCTGAATATGGTATAGTATAAGGAGTACCGATATCTGTACCTTGTTACACGTTAATGTATTACAGTATAATAATAATAATCATTCAAGCACACTTTAATGTAAGTGCGAATGCAGGTTCTTTGTAAAATGAGTATAAATAAATACAATTTTTGGCAGCCAGTACTTAAGACAGAACCACCGCTTTATTAAAATTAGGTATGCACGGATTTTTTTCGTTGATGGTCATAGTAATCATAAAGAGTAAACTGTAACAATGGAATGATTTCAAATATCATAATAAATATTGTACTTGAAAAGATTAAACAAGGGTGTTCATCCAGTATTGAGGATGGACCATCAACGGAAACGAATCGTTAGACGAAATTAAGAGATTGAAACAGTGAAAATGACTATAAACAGTGGAGGAAGTGAAACAAATTAAAATTAAAAAATAGGACAGAATAAAGTCAATATATAAAGCTAATGCGAAATCAGAAATCCTCAAACTATTTGTTAACAACGATTCTGCCGATCAATTAATTTGTGTACTGTGAAAAGCAGCTTTATTATTTATAAGCGTTATACAAGAAAATAACAATGAGTATAAGAAGTTATTTAGGAAGTGTTAAAGTTTCATATAGGCATGATCAAAAACCATACACCTCTAAAAATCAATTTGGCGTTTTGCATGGTTCTATCCTTTGAATATAAAACTTCAGGAAGGAGTGTAGCACTCTAGTAGCTATACAAAAAGTGCTACGGAAGTCGCCATTTTGAACACCCATTGTCGATTGTTGTTGTGATTGTTTCCCGCGCGTCATTTGCTGCTCATTTCTGTTAGTTAGGTTAGGTTTTCACTTTGAAATAAGAAATTACGCTATTTATAGATACTTATGAGAGCTGATAATTAATATGGTGTATATAGTGCGCAAATAAACTAATATCGTAGATAATAGATGTAAATAGTACTATAGATTCGGTTAGTTCAGTTAGTGCCACTGGCAACCGAAAACGAAAATCCGCCATATGCAACACCCATCGCGGTCCACAATTTGTCTTGCATATGCTTCTTCCTGTAGTTTTATATTCAAAGGTACTATCTACTATCACCATGCAAAAGGAAAATGGCAATTGTTTTAATTTAACAATAAGTAAATGTGCATATTTGTTTCTGGCAGTCAGTTTTCTATCATTTAAAAGAAATATTTGGTTCTTAGTACCCAGTGAATGCTTCACAACTGGCTCGTATTACATTCAAAATTAGCAATGGCAGTGAAAATTTAAAACTTTGTCATTAATTAATAACCAAAGAAATTACAATTGCAATAATCATTCTGATTGTGTTTTGTGATTGATTATTTGCTGATGCCTTCATTCTGTAGTAGTTGCTCTTGTAATAATAAATGATTTCTAACTCCAGCGATTGTGAATGAACATCACCACTGTAATTGATGTAATAGGAAATGTCTGACTGAATGAATAAAATAAAATATGCAAAATAGCTTTTAATTTTTAAAAATAACTATGTGAAAAAATTAGCGGAACAGAACAATACGCACAGTAAATGAATCACATTTTTAAAACATTTTAAAAATAACCTTGTACTCCCAACTATTTTAATTTAAAAATACAATACAGGCTCGATCATCAGGACTAATTAAAACATATTTTATTTTTGTTTTAAGTACAAATTGGATTTTTTAAATGTCAGAGCTTTACTGAGTTATTTATATAAAAGCGATTTAATCTCTTTTAGAATCATTTTACATGAATTTGCATTATTGAAATTGTCAGAAATTCATATTACAGAGTACATAATAGACATAAATAGGTTATTTAGGATAGCGAAGAATTTGGATCGGGAATACGAAGTTTGTACTGCATATTTATAATCATTGGGCTATTGGGCAACATTCTTTGAGACTTTAAACTTCAATTAATCAGTAAAACGGTTAATAAATTTTAAATAGCTTTTAGTTACAATACAAAGTATTCTTTTTATTTTTTATACTAAATAATGTTATTTATAATTTCAAATTTACATAAACATTTTTCTAGTTTTTAGTATATATGATGATTACCTACCACCAATTTATTTGTTGGCCCCTGCTGATGTGCTTCATTGATTTAAAAAAAAATGAAAACAAGAAAATAACACTTGTTACTTGTTCTGTCATTTAATAATCCTACACAGATAGTATATACAGTGAGCACGTAAAGGTTGGAATAAATTCGATAAAATCTTTATTGGGCAAGTAAGAAAATAATGCTCGGACACGTCGATTTTCTTTTTTAGATGCGCATTTTTTAGTATACGTATATTTTTTATTACGTCATCCCTCTTCGAGTTATGACGTCATCATCAGTTTTTTTTAAATAGCAACACCCTCTTTTGATAATACCATTTAAAAGAGCACATTTTTCTGGGTATAGACGCCAAATTTTGTGGTACGTTACATAACAATATTTTCGAAAAAAACGTTTTAGAATTCATAACAATGTAATGAAATAGCAATAGAAGAAATAATAAATACAACTAAAACCCATTAAATTAAACGTTGAAATTGCATATCATTCACCTCTTGACAATATCCATCTATTGGCGATTCAGATAATCACGCACAATCCGTGAATGATGTGGTGACGCGCCATCTTGTTGGTACCATATTGATTCGTCCGGCATTTGGGGATTTTGATTATTTGGATATAGTGCTACAAGCGCGGGAATTATCTGTTAATGTTTTTCAGCATTTAATGCGCCGTCAATAAAAAATGGTGCAACAATTGTGGTACTAATTTCTCGAAAATATTGTTATGTAACATACCATAAAATTTGGCTTCTATACGCAGAAAAATGCGCTCTTTTAAATGGTACTATCAAAAGAGGGTATTGCCATTTAAAAAAACTGATGATGACGTCATAACTCGAACAGGGATGACGTAATAAGAAATATACGTATATTAAAAAATGCGCATCTAAAAAATAAAATCGACGTGTCCGAGCATTATTTTCTTACTTGCCGAATAAATATTTTATAGAATTTATTCCAACCTTTACGTGCTCACTGTATAGTCTAAGTAAGTTTTAAATGGCGGTTGAACTGCTTTTTGTTTCCCCGCCCTATGCCGTCCATATCCACGCCGTGGTCCATTAGCAAAGACAACGTGTCCAGCTCTGACTCGTGAAATTTGCCATGCGTTATATTTTGTTGTAACTAAATCTGAAACTGCATAGGGCGGGGAAACAAAAACCCGTCAACCGCCATTTAAAACTTACTTAGACTATATCTCATTTACCTTTCTAACATAAGATCTTAGATGTTAAACATCGTTAATTCTGTTAATTAGGTATATTATAACCCAGCTAATTATTATACAGGATGAGTATTTCTCATGGAATAAATTCACCAAAATCACTTCATGGGTATATCAATAAAGGCGATTAGACGAAACAAACAATCTAGGACATCTGTATTTATAGTAATGTTAAATTGTGCCATTGTAATTATAACCATAACGACTACTTTTGTAAGCAAGAAACTAACCGCGCAAACTCTAATGTTTCTAAATGTTTCGATTCAGATTACTTATAAATCTAAGCAGAATTTTAAAATAGTCTGTACAAACACTATTAAATATATAAATGTTCTCATCTTTGTTAAGAGCATAATTAATTCATCTTATCTTGTTAATCAACTGCTACTTAATCAAAGTAAATTATATGAAATTTAATTTAAACCTACATAATCTGATCTAACGTCCCCTGTTCTTAAAGTTATAGCTGGTAATACTGATGTAATATATATTAATGTCTTAATCTCATACATGAGAATAGCTAACTAAGCTTAGAATTTCTGTATACAGATTGTCCGAAAACCAGTCTAAACATACAATGTGATTTTTTAAAAACTCAATTGCAGCAGGCCGTATTCTGTCTTAATAACCTTAGAACTGTCTGTATTAAGTCAGAATACGGCCTGCTGTAATTGAGTTTTTAAAAAATCACATTGTACAAAAATTAATGAGTGCAACAAGGACGACATAAACAATATGGGTAGCACAACAAAGATAGAATGCAATCATGGCTAGGTAAATTTTTAAACTAAAGATCTCTCTCCAAGACAACAAACAAGCAAGCAAAAACATCTGTCATAAATATTTTATCTGTCATTAAAAGCATAAAGTGAGGTTAAATTGCGGATCGTTTTAATTCGTGTATTCAAAGTGTGCAGTTTAAAACCACGATATGCTATTCAATTGTGAAGAAGAGATGTGATTCTTTTAATGACAGATAAAATATTTATCACAATGTTTTTGCTTGCTTGCTTGTTATTGGAGAGAGATCTGTAGTTTAAAAATTTACCTAGCCATGATTGCATTCTATCTTTGTTGTGCTACCCATATTGTTTATGTCTTCCTTGTTGCACTCAATAATTTTTGTGTTTAGACTGGTTTTCGGACAATCTGTATATGAGTGTTACGTGTTACCTTCCCTAATTTTGCTTAATTTAAGGTACAGAAACCAAGATATGCATCTGGATTGAAAGAACATTTACTTTTAAATATAAACGCTACATAAGTGTAATTTGTATGCAAATTAAAGAATACATTATGTTCTTACCTCTTTCAACTTCTGCGTTTATGTTAATTGTTTTCAGTCGTAGCTCCTCGTTTTCATAAAGCATGCCACGGGAAGATTTCCGATCCAGTCTAAAACGTTAAGTTATTCTGTACTATAAATATTTATAACAAGGTACATGTAAAAATTGCATAAAAAAAGCAGTTAATTATCAAATTTTTAAAAAATACAGTACCTTTTGCTTCCATCTCTCGCGAATCTGAAATATGTTAAAAAGATGCGATTAATAGTTTGTTAGGCTGATTAAATATATTTTACAAGTTAAATACTGTTCTGTATTTAATTAACTCCTAATTGGAAGAAATCAATTCATTAGAGAATTATTTGACTGTACACTTTTATTTTGATGCTAATAATACCATGAGATCGAAAAAAAGATGATTCTGAGCAGGCCTTGACTAGTACAACACGATTGGCAAGACTGATTTCAAAATGTGGCAGTAGGTTAGAGGTTAATAAATGTCAAATAAATTAAAACACAAAACAGTATTTATTTAGGGAACAAACTGAAAACTAAGATGAATACATGTTAGAGTAGGTGTTCAAAATGTGATCCTTCACTAGTATTACAACGATAAACTTAAATAATTCTGGAAACAAGATTGCAAAACTGACTTACATTTGAAATGTCACTGTCACATTATAATTCATAGGCATTCTAGAATCAGTGTAGCCAATCGTGTTGTACTAGTCAAGGCCTGCTCAGAATCATTTTTTTCTCGATCTCATGGTACAAGGTGTAATATAAAAACGGACTCTTTTGTAGAAAGTATCACAGAAATTTATGAAGTGACAAAAATTAGATGGTGGGAGTAAAAATATTCCCTTTTCAACCGTTACTTATCGAAGAGCATTAGATCACTTTTTTTTTAATGGTAACTTAGTTTTATTTATTCGAATAGGGATTTTGTATGTTAATTGTTTGCCCAATTTGTTTTAAATTTTATGACAATCATTTAATCAATGCTTTTCATGATTTTAAATGTATATTTGAGGTTTTTCAAATTACTACTCGTAATGGTGTTATGGTCGATTGCACCAATCTCCCATTCTAGTTATTCTTCCCACAAATAATAGAAATAATACTACAGAATTATTTAAAGAAAAATTAAAAGGATTTAGCACATTGAACCCTTTGCTTTAATAATAATAATAATAATGTTTATTTGTGTAGAACCATACATAAGACGTGGTTATCACAACAGTCAAAAGGTATAAGTACATATTATCACATGATATCACCATAGTCACTATATTTATATTAACTACAATAAATTTCTTTAATAGTTAATATAGTTATATCATGATATACAAACATACAATAAACAAACAACATGTATCTTTATATATACTCCTGGACAGAGTAAAAACATTTACTGATTAGATAATCTTTCAATTTTTTTTTTAATACAGCCAATGATTTAGATTCTTTGATATTTTGCGGTAGTCTACTAAACAACTTTAAACCAATACGTTTTGGCGAGTTGTACGCTATATTGCCCTTGCTTAGGGGTATATGAAATTCATTTTTGTATCTCGTGTTTACACTATGTACATCAACATTTCTAATAAATGTGTTTTGGTTTACAAAAATAAATATACATTGTTCAAATATAAAGATACTGGGTAACGTTAGCAAAGCATACTTTATAAATTGATCTCTGCAGGTTTGAACTCTGCTAATACGTGTTATACACCTAATAATTCTTTTCTGAGCAAGAAAAACGTGATTTGCCTGTGAGGACCAACCCCAGAAACATACCGCATATCTCAGTCTCGACTCCACATGAGCATAGTACATCATAATTAGCTGCTCCTCAGTGAGATAATCTCGAACACTTCTAAATACAGTAGACACGCGTTAATGTGAACATCGGGTAACGTGAATATCCGGCTAACATGAACAACATTTTTATTATATTGACCACCGTATAACGTGAACACACTAACCCTCACTAACGTGAACATTGTTTATGATATATGAAAACAATAAAACATATTGAATTTCTGACGTTTCCTGTAACTTGTTTACATGTCTATGCCGCATTAAAGGTATTTGCAGACATAACAGCGTTGACGGTGCACAAATGTGACTGCATAATATCTGTTTTGGTTAATTTTGGGTTGTCTACTGATACGCGTTTTTATTTAGTAGACAGTTATTCAATACGGCCGTTTTCCATGGCGCCAAATCTCTTTTAAAGCTGATGCGATGCATTAAAAACGTAATTGTTACTTGTGTTCAGTGTGTTTAATTTAGCAGTAAACGTTTCAATACAAAATTTTCGATTTTTTTCTGCAACAGTAGTTTGTATTTTAATATAAAACGTTAATAAACAATTTTTACTATGTTTTTGATCTTTTTTATCAGTTTCTAGTAGAAAATCATTACTATTCGATAGCATGAACAAATCGTAAACGTGAACACGCCTTGTTTTATTTTGTTCACATTATCGCGTGTCTACTGTAAATATGATAAAGAATGCAATTTTTTCACTAGTTGTTCACAGTGAACCCTCCAACTTAAATGCTCATCAATGTTGTTGGGTATCGTATTATTTTACGTTGGGAACCGATTTATATAAGTTAATCCCAAAACAGAAAACATTTTTGCCAGGTTAAAATTAGCCTTTATGTTCAAAGCAAAACAGTAAAAATGATCCTGAGAATAAATGAAACAAAAACCTAATATATGAAATATCAAAGAGGAATACATAGGTACTGTTGTTACGAAAAACTTATCAAACAGATAATAAAAAGCCAAAATACTTGTAACGCTTTATTTTATCGGACTCAAAAAACGGCGCGAAGACCAGGATTCCAAAATAATTACAAAAAATTAAATATTGACTAGATATAATCACAGACTTGACAAGATTTAAAGATACACTAAAATTCAAAAAATACACACAAAAAAATAAAGCTGAAGGCTTAATAGTTAATAAAAATCAAAGTTACAACAGCTGAAGGCTTAATAAGGAACGCAAGGAATATCTGAAAAACAAATTCACCCTAATGGCATAAACGTTTATCTCATAGGAATGCAATTAGTGGTCATAAACCCAACTAAACACATTAATTGCGGAACCTTTTCAAAAATGAATATAAAACGTAATTACATAAAAAAATATATAGAAAATATTCAGATCGAATAACAATAAAAAACTTACGTTAACCAAAATTTAAATTGATTCATTCATAAGTTAGTAAATAATTAAGCTAAAGCCTAATTTTTTAAATGAAAATGCTAAGTAAGCCACAGACCTAACTTATGAACGAACAATACATTTACTACCAATTTGAATATGAAATTTAATTATTAAAATCAGAAAATAATATATGGCACTAAATTTAATCAAACTACAAATATATATCAAAAACGAAATGATCAAAGATAACGGAAATGATTAAATATAAACACTTATCTCTCCAAATCAACGTTCTAGAAGGCAGGTGTTAAAGCTGAATGAATAAAGTTGTACAGATGAACTTGTTCTAAATGGCAGGTGTTAAAATCAAAATGGTGGTCCTCCACGTGCTTCGAACATCCAATTCATACGCAAATTGGAAAATGCAATCACACAGCAATAATTAAGGCGCCAAAGAGCTCCAAACAGGGAAGCGGATTATAAATTAAGCCTCGTAAAGCCGCTGTAAGATTCAATTAAATGAATATTTGGAAATAAAATGGAAGATTAAAAACTTACCACATGTTGTTACAAAATGTGCGAAAATATAAAGAATTTAAATAAACTGCCGGAAAACATATTATCCAAGCATCGGACCACTGTATAAACAATAGATTCCATACAAAGGAACATAATTCAATAAAAAATGTACGTTGAAATTAATGTTGCAAGAATGGTAGTCACTTCAAGAAAGTTCAATGGCAAAGAGAGCTAGTCCCAATCAATGCGCAACTACTAGCGAACAAAACCCCACTCTCACCAAATTTACAATGCAATTCCAGCGGCATAACTATTAGGCGGAAAATCGACTGTGAAAGAATTTAAAACTTCCCAACAGTGTAAACGAAATAAGGACATAAAGGATTTACACAACACAAAAAGAATTTAAACAGATGATCGGTAGAACCGAAAAGAATTTACTTCTGCACGCAATCAAGACAAACAATTGAACTAAATAACCAGGCATCGCTTAAAGATGGAGATTTATGCGCCGGCATATGGCAATATAGCATTACAAATGCTGTTAAAACCACGAACAAGAGAAAACCTTTACAAAATAAGAAAAGGGAAAATAACTATATGAATTAATCAAGTAAAATGGGAAGTTTTGAAGAAAAAGTAAAGAATAATGCGAAACAAAAATTCTTAATACTTAAACAACACTGGCATTTGACAAAAAATGATACAATTTAGTTGGAAAGCAAAAAAAATTGTAACACTGTTAGAATTAACCTCCACATCAATCATGCATTTGAGGAGATTAATAATTTTGCGTATCTTGGGGTAAATCTGAATCAAAACAATGCCAGAAGTGAGAAAAATAAAATAAAACATACAAGCCGGGTATACAGTGTTCTAGGCAAATAAAAATTTACGGATAGAGACAAATTGCCACTAACACAAAAATGATAGCCTAAATAAGGCCAGTAATTATATATGCTGCCGAAATCATGACCATCACAAAACGAGAAGAAGAAGCACTGTGTATGTTTGAATGAAAAATATTAAAAACTAACTTGGACCAACACAAAATAAGGATGGAGAATTTAGAACAAGGCTGAATAATGAAATACGAAAAAAGATGGGCGACGAAGACATAGTAAGATTTGTTAAAGCATAGAGAATCCGATGGTTGGGCCATTTTATGAGGAGTAAGGAGGGGGAGGAGGGATAATAACACAGTTGGTTTGAAGAAGTAACTTCAGACTTACAAACACCCGGTGCGGTGGTGGGAAAAATTAAAAGACAGGAAAGACTGGAGACAGATGCTGAACAATGAAAAGACACACACTAAGTAATACTAAATATGTAATAGTGGATGATATGTTATATGTTTATACGGGGACTGATCCACTCCAGTAAACGAATCCATAGGGTTTCATTGTGGAACAGCTATATTCTTACCAGAATGACACGCTATTATTATTATTATTATTCATGTAAATCGTATATGGACATGCACTTCCAATAAAAAAAAGTCAAACATTTAAATGTAGCTCCAGAGCAGAGAGCAGCAAGCATGCTGTGGCACAGAAATTTCAATGCCAAATTTATTATGCTGGTTTCAGTGGGGGTGAGGAGTGCAAGATTTCTTTGAAAGTCAAAGGCGCCGATTCCTCAATCTCGTTCAACATCAAATGAGATTTTTAATGTAGAAAAAACTAAAACCTTGCACTCTTTCAGATTAAAATTTGGAGACAACATGGTAGTTCAACCATACCAATGTGATGCATGACATAATAAAAATCAGTTCCAGGGATGGAAGCTATTGAGTTCTTCAAAATTCTAGTTACGTAGTACTAAATTTCCAAGCCTGTTGTCACCTGATAAAGAAACAAATGAAATAGTGAATGAGCCTTTTGCAATATCTGACACACTCTTTATGGATGTTGAAGCACAAAAATTGGTAAATTTGTTATAGCAAACACCCTTGCACACCTTTAACATCTGCTTACAATAAAATGAATACACAGATAAGATGCTGCATAGGCTCCATTTAGTGAAGGAAGCCATGTGCCTTAACTGATGACAAAGTACTTTAATCCAGTAACACTTTAAATGAAAGTTAACAGATCCATTCAGCTGGCATAACACTAGCCTAGCAACAATTTTGCTCGTGATAATTGCAGGGGTTGCTATAAGAGGAGTAAACTAGGGTACCCTGAGTAGGGTGGCAAATTATTAGGGGCTACAACTTAGTAGACGGAAAAGCTAATAAATGAATTAAAAAAAGATTGAAGAACTTAGGAATAAATAAATAGCTCTAAATAAATAAAGAAGGATAAGAACAGATGCAGTGGCGAAATGTTATAATTATTTTTTAACCTAAACCTTGTCGGAAATGGCAGAAAAGCTAGTTTAGCCTTTAGTAAACGATCACTATTCATTTCTGCCATACCTACTACATAAAATTCATTCATTCACACTCAGTGTTGCCAGATGACTTTTTATGCGATCAGTAGAGGGCGCGCTTTAAAATCAGTAGGCCAAAGACCTACATATCTGGAATGCTTCGAATAAAAACATTTTTTGTTTCAGTAATAGTCTCAGAATCAGTTATTCCGTCTTGATTTATTTTTTTGTAGATTTTGGTATTTTGTTAGTTCTTTAGAAAAATCAGTAGAGAAGCATTTTTCATTCCTACTTTTTAAATAATGTTTGGTACACAAATGTTCAACTATACTGGCCACAAGTGCAAGACAACGACGAGAGACAAGACACCAGACCTACTAGCCTAATAGGGCTTACTACAGAACACAATTGGCAAATCGAAACTATTTTTCAACATATCGACAGAACAACAAAAATAAGTTCAATTTGTCAGTTTTTCTAGTCTTTTTGTGGAAATCAGTAGATTTTATGTACAAATCAGTAGGTCGGTAAAATCAGTAGATCTACTGATAAAACAGTAGATCTGTTTCATGTTTACAATTGTATGCAAAGTTCTGAAATCAGCCTGAGTAATCTGTTGTTATCCACTGACTTGCGGCACTAGCACACTGCTAAGCTGAACACATGACTTATATCATTATTCAGCTATGTTTAAGACTATTTAATCATTAAGTTCTTTTTGTCTGATATTATTTACGTATTTTGTAAACTAATCAAAATGCAGTATATAATTTGACTAGCAATATAAGTACATTTACTTAAGCTAAACTATTTTTCTTTTATGATATTGTAACTCATGATTATGTTATTTTTTCTAATGGGCGATCATTCCTATCGGAATGTAGCCACTCGTGCGAGTTTTCCTGGTGCTATTTTCAGGATGGATAAAGCCCCATAATCAGCTTGCTTTTCTAAAACTTGGGGTGTGACTTGGCTTCATGTCCTATTCATCACCACCGATTCCTATTTAAACTTTTTTCTTTCCAGTTGTTTGCTTTCATTATCATTAGGGGGAGATCTGCTTTAACTTTTGGTCTTCACACATCCAGGTTCCAAAGCTGTTTTCTTCACTTTGGAATATGCAACCCACTTACATATTTTATACATTGTGCTTTTATAAACCTAACTAAGTCTTCTCCTCTTATTTCCTTTAACGACTCATGATTGATTTTTTGTGTAGATTCTTGTATCTCGTTCTTTCAAAAATTCTTATTCTTTCTTGGTCTTTCTTTGTTAAATACATTGCCTCTGCTAAATTTACTGGTCATGTCAAACTTCTCGATATTTTTATCTTGATTATTTTGTTAAATCTTTTTACTTTTTACTAGTTTTTTATTAGCGCAATATGAATGATTGTCTGCTTGTATTCTTGATTCAATTTCTTCTTTTTTTCATTATTGCTACAGAGGTTCGCCCCCAAATACTTAAAACTGTTGACTTCTTCAAGGACATAGTTATCTATTTGCAGATTTTTATTGACTTCAAGCTTTTTTCTTCGGAGTTCCATGTATTTGATTTTATTCTCATTTATTTTTAGGCCTAACTTCTGGTTTGCTAAATTAGTTTGTATTTTGATCTGGATATCAATATGATATCATCGGCATAAGCTTTTAGTTGACTTTTTTTGGTTGTGATTACTATACACTCCATTGCCGTATCAAACAGTGTGGGAGTTAGTGCATCACCCTGTCTTATGATTATGATTATGCCGATACCGATACCGAAATATGAATAGAAACACAGTAGATACTTTTAGAAACTTAATTTATTTTGAAGTTAGATTAAAACAGAACTAGGATATTTTAATGGGTTATTAGATAAACTGTTAATGGCTGCGTCCAGCGTTGCCAGGACAAACATTTCCAGCGTCATACATGAAATGAAAATATTACTGTAGTGGTTTTTACATTACCATACATCAGCTAACGGCTGGGTAACATGTATATCACTATTGGCATTATAATTAGAAAAAGAAAGCTGAAAACTTCACCAGATTTGTCCAGGCAGCGGCATATAACAACACTAAGGAGATTACTCACATAACTAAAGGAGTAAACTACCCCGCTGAAATCAGAGAACCCGTCAAAGAAAAAAGAAGAGCTAGAAGGAGATGGCAACAGACCAGAGACCCATCTGACAAAAACATCTTGAATAATAGAGCTCAAAAACTGAGAAGAGAAATACAAAAACTCAAAGAAGAATCAATAAATTCCTACCTGCAGAATTTGACATCTGACGAAGAAACGGACTACTCACTTTGGAAAGCAACCAGAAGGACCAGAAAACTAATTACATCTATACCACCAATAAGAAGAGATATGGGACCATGGGGGCCAGAGACAATAAACAGAAAGCTGATCTATTTGCAGAACATCTAGCTGATATCTTTACACCCAATCAAAAACAAGTAAAAAATTTACTGCCTGAAACTAACAACCACATTTCAGAAAACATCACCCTGGCCACTCCGAAAGAAGTAGCAGAGGAGATCAAAACAAACCTTAACCCGAAAAAAGCACCAGGTTATGATCTAATTACTGGTGAAATACTAAAACAACTGCCTAGCAAAGGTATAGTCTTACTGACTTACCTTTTCAATGCAGTTTTCAGTCTAAAACATGTCCCTAGTTGTTGGAAAGTTGCAGAGGTAATTATGCTGCCAAAACCAGGTAAACTGCTTAATGAAATAAAGTCGTATAGGCCAATTTCCCTCTTACCTATAGTTTCAAGACCTCTTATAGAAGATAACCAACTAATCCCAGATTACCAACTTGGCTTTAGACAGAAGCACTCAACAATTGATCAAGTGCATCATATCACTGACATTGTTAAACAAGCATTAAAGGAAAAACAAGTCTGCTCTGCAGTCTTCTTGGATGTGGCCCAAGTCTTTGACAAAGTTTGGCATAAAGGGTTAATACACAAATTGAACAAAATGATTCCGAAAGAATATGTAGAAATCTTAACATCCTATATAGCTGATAGACTTTTTAGAATCAAGCTGTTGTATACCAGCGACTTACCAGCATTGGATAATATAACAGTAGCTACATTCGCCGATGATACTGCCCTCCTGGCAGTGAATCAGAATCAAGAAAGCTACAACAAGCAAGCGATATTGGTCTGAAATATAAACAACATTATTGGATTTTTAGCAGAAACTCCCAAGTTGTCAATACACAATAAATTACTGATCTACAATCAGATCCTGAAACCGGTGTGGCTATACGGCATCCAGCTATAGGGTTGCGCCAGTGATACTAACATTAAGTCCATACAGACATTCCAAAACATATGCATAGCATAGTTGATGCTCCGTGGTATGTTCGTAACTCAGCTATTCATCGAGATGATCTTGGCATTCCAAAAGTTAAAAAAGAAATCAAAAGGTTTGCTGGTAAGCGTGAAGCCAGGTTACACCTCCACGTTAATGCAGAGGCTCTTCTCTGCTGGACAATCAATCAACACGATGTCCGAAAACTGAAGAGGACCAAACCATCCGATCTTGTGTAGTGTGTTGTGTATAAAAGCAGAGCACAGTGTATGAGTGAAATGTAAATAGTTATTAGAAGAATCTGAAGGACATCAGTGGATGGACTTTAGGTGATAAGTGCGAAGTTTAGGATGTATTAGATAAAAATTAATGGTTAGTCTTTTAGACTAGTTTTAATAGCCAAATACCAACAGGTGTTTTTAATAAAAAAAAAAAAAATCATGTTTAAATTTTAAATTCCTTAAAGCAATACAAATATACTAATGTATGTACTAACTAGTCTAAAACACTACAGCCAATCACAAATGTTATGTTAGGAGATGAACGGAAACAACAGGTAGTGTCTGTATAATAGTTCTTCAGAAAGCTAAGCTGGCATTGATAAAAACCAAGAATATTTAAGTCAAGTTTATATTCAGATATGTTTTATAGAAAAATAACTACATTAAATAAAATCAAGGCACAATAAAAGCATCATACAATTACTACCTGAAAATCAATTTGTGAATAATTACAGTATTATTTATGTACCATTCTAAGATAATACGTGGTATTTATATAGAAATTATCCTACAAACATCATAATTGCAGAAAGTTTCAAATTAAAGAAAAATGATACCACCGCGGGGAATCGAACCACCGACTTAGGTTAAACGCACCACTGCTCTGCCATTGAGCTACAGAGGTCCGGTCCCCGAGGAAGCGTAAAATTTCCAAACTTGAAACAGAATTTGAAGTCTATTCTAATAGTCGTATAAAGCCAAAGAGCCGCTTTAAGCGCATTCACAATGACCAATGGCAGAGCAATGGTGCGTTTAACCTAAGTCGGTGGTTCGATTCCCCGCGGTGGTATCATTTTTCTTTAATTTGAAACTTTCTGCATTTAATTAGCTTGGTAGGGCTATATCTGCCTATAAGATTCCAATTTCAATTTAAACTTATATTTAGTTTATATTTATGTATTTAACATCATAATTACTGTAGGCTTTAGCAATGTTGCTCAGAACACATCAAGGACTTCAAAACAATCCAGCACAAAATAACGTTCAAGGTCAAATGTTGTATATGTATTTGGCCTTGCGAGATTAGAAAAATCTATCAATCAAGTATGTACATACAGGGTGTAAATGAAGACAGGCTAACTCCCCCCCCTTTTTCCTATTAAGTGTTGAAGTTGAAGAAATGAAACTTCAAACAGGGTCAAATATAGAGGAAAAATGTGATCTTTTTAATCAACATACTATTTAATAATGCTTTCGGTTTCACCGGAACTTTCGATTTTTAAATAGAGATAACTGAGACAATCGAAACTATACACTGAATAAATACATTTTAAAGGAAATATTCGTGTCGCAATCATAAAAAAATCTGTGTTACTATTGATGGACAGATAGCAAAGGTATCGGTGCGAGAAAGTATGACCAGCAACACGTAAAGTTAAAGCTTCGGAAGTCTCTTTCATACCTGGTATTCTTGTAAATAAAGTGTATGGAATTATGTGGTAAGCACCGTATATTACCACTGCATTTTCTATTGCCAATTATTTTGAATGACCAAGTAGGCTACCGGCCAGGATTCTGACACAAATTTGAATCCGAGACTGTCTCTGCTGTAGTCCAGTACCGTAATCTCTTAGCCACTCTACCAATTGGACAAATAATAAAACGTTCATTTCTAGTTATACCACAATATTATAGAGATGTCCTTTTTTATATTACATTTTGTATAATCATTTCTTTATGTGTACAAGAATCAAAGTGGAAATTTATCTTTAATTTAGTCTCAAACTTAGTCAAAATGTTGACTAAAGATAATTAAAAAAATTAAATTAATGAATCAAATACTTCTACATACATATACGAGCGAAACCACCTAAGGTAACATTGAAAATGATCGAAGAGTATAAACTTCATTAATTAGTTAAAAAAAGAAATTAAAATAGGAAACCAAAAAATAATATTAACAATTACAGAGCAGAAAGGCATTCATAAATGTTTTTAACGGAAGAGTATTTTTTACCTCGATTTGATTAATATGATTAATTGTGTTACTTTAAAATTAGAAGCCTTAACACAGGTAGGTAGTTGCAACCAAGCTGAAAGTCACAATGTTATTGTAGTATCTGAAAAAGGATTTACCGAAGAGCTTTAGCTTTAAAAAAATAATTTACAAATCAGCCTTGATTATACAGAGTAGAATTTCTGTATCGAATTTTAACCTTTGTTAAATGACATTTAAATAAAAATTGAGCTCATTAAAGTAGTCGAGCAAATACCTTCCTGTAGGCAGTTTGCCCGATATTATTAAAGCTTTCGTATACATATTTTTCCTTTTGCAAATTGAAGGAACTCATTGTACTTTGTATAATTTTACACCTAATTTAGCAGCCATAATTGTCTCAACTAAAGTTTATTTCCTGCATGAAGCATAAGTTGTTTATTAAGCAAAAGTATGTTAGGTTAGAACAGGTTTCTCGCAGCCATTGCCAGTATATGTAATTAGAATCAGTATAAAACAAACAAATCTAAACTTACGTACCTTCTGTTCGGTTTAACATTGTTATCCTTTCTACGTGTTCTTAACATGGTTGCAGATTTTGACATACTGACTGTAGAATTCCCTTTCAACTAACAACTTCCAGTTTACTTTAAATGCTATTTCGAGAGATATTTAGGTTCAATCGAATAATCATTTAGTCCGGTCGAGTTTGCGGTGTTTAAAATAAACCGAATTATTCACACTTTGTTTATTTTAATGTGTTCGTTGGGTTTCTATTACTTTTTTGTATAGTTTATAGATTTCACTTATGTATTTTAGTGGTAATGTAACTTTGAATTATGTGGAATGTTAAGGCGGTAAAAATGTTTTTCATAGGTATAAATAGAAGCATCTAAAAATGATTGATGACTGTGCTGAAATAAATATTTAAGTCGAGTTAATTGCATTCTCCTGAACGGTGCCTTTGCGAAATTGCATTCATTTCAGGAAAATATAATACGGGTTAAGGTACTTCAGTTATGTTTTTGACTTTAAACGATTCAAAACTACTGGTTAAATTTAGTTTATAAATTACAGTTGTTTTACGATCACATGAAATTTGTTTTTACATTTCCGGGCAAACCACTGCTTCCGTTCGTATGTTTGTTTGGTTTTTTATCAGTGATGTTTACAAGTAGTTATTTTTATCGAGTAAAAGGTTTTATATGAATATTAAATGCCAACAGTTGTAATAAAAAATTTATAGAGAAATATAAAAATGTTTTACTTTTACTTACATTCAGTTATTTACATTTTGGAATTAAATTGAAATGGGTTTGTACTTGTTGATAGGAGATTCCGAGTTCACTACATTTCTATTTTGAATGGCCTAATTGCGTACAATGATGAGTCAGGGTGATCTGAAGTAGTAGGTAGAAGTTGATTATACGATTTCAAGAACAAATAGCATCTGTTGTTCACATGTGATCAGTGGCGTTGCAACAAGTGGAAATTTTGAAACTAGCTGCTTGTGTTCAGAACATAATTATAATTATAAATAGATTTATAAGCAGTGGGTGAGTAAAGCAACTGAAATTTTAGAAAAAGGTCTTGCATTTTATATATATTCTTAAAAATAAAGTGTATTCAGGATGCTAAAAAAAGGGGTCTCAAGGCAATTGTTTTAAAGATAGATTTCAAATTGCTTGGGGATATTTAAATATTTTATTTTATTCGAAATCAATCGGAGTGCAGTAGCAATTAAAAATATGCATGTCAGATTATTGATTTTACTACAGGAATTTTCTAAATAATTTTGTTTAAAGCTTGTGTTCAAATGGAAGTAGAATACTTCATTACAAATACAGGGTATCCCAGTGGTTCCATACAATTTTAAATTTTAATAACACGGCCCAATGAGGGGTGGGTGATGATGTTACTTGCATCGTTGCATCCTGTAACTCGTTCTTGGTGAAGTTAGGTACAACTGGATGGCACGTTGGATAGATAAACTGCACACTTTCATTGCCATCATTTCAGAGAATGCTTATTACTACAAGTCACCTCAGATGTGAATCTGAAGAAAGTTCAATCTAAATTCAAGAAATTCTGTGCCATCAAATGCAGCTAACCATCGTTGGTTTCTCAACTCAAGCATGAAATTTGGAAGGAGTATTTTGAAGAATTGTTAGAGGCAGATGCAGGAATTGACAATACATACACTGAAGAGGAAGATCTAAACAAAAGAGGGGACTACTAAGAAGGAAACGAGAAGAATCAAATAACAAAAGAAGAGCTCGAATCGGCTATAAGAAAGAAAAATTACCTGGAAAATGATTAAGAAAATGGAAGGTGAGGAAGTCTATATTAAAGCATGGAATGAAGAAAGAATATCAGAAGATTGGAAAGTAGGACAAATAATTCCAATATTCAAAAAAATTAGACAGTAAAAAGTGCGGCAATTAGGGAGGCACAATGCTGTTAAGTATCCCATTTAAAGTATACAAACAAATATTGGAAGAAAAGGTAAGAAGAGTAAACGATCGAACACTGGTGGAGGCACAAAGTGGGTTCCGCAAAGGAAGAAGTGTCCAGGATCATATCTTTACGTTAAAACAACTACTCGCCAAGAGGCTCCCTATTGTTAAAAGACCTTTCTGATCTTTCTAGATTTAGAGAAGGCATTTGATAAGGTACCTAGAAAGAAAGTATGGGAATGCCTAAACGAACGAGGAATAAGTCCAAAACTAAGCAGCGTAATGAAGAGTTTATATAAAGACACTAGAAATTACATAATTAGCAATAGTAACAAATCGAAGAGTTTCAAATAAGGGAAGGATTGAGACAGTAATAAGAAATAAGCCTTGTATTATTTGTACCGTTACACTCTAATTTTTGCGGAGTAAACTTTTTATAAAAGGCTTTTTTTTTATAAATTGCAGTAATAATTTAGCTATAGTAATAGCAATATCCTAATTTTGATTTTTCCTACATTACTGCAGTCTGCACGTTTCAATTGTGCTGATGCGTGTGCCGATACAATTCGCTCCCATATAACTTATGTACAGTAAAAGCTAGTCATTCAAATGAACTACTCATTTAACTACCGGGAAGTGACCTTCAATGAACAAGACAGACAAGAAGCAGATATAACCGAAAGAATGGAGAAAACCTCAGAGAAAACGAATACTTCCAGCAATATTGCATATAAACAAGCACGAGTTTGAAGAAGTACAAAGTTTACCTATCTAGGCTCACAAATAGTTAGTCCAAACGACATAACCGAAGAAATAAACCAAAGGATACAGGCAGGGAACAGAACAATGGCAAGCAATAGAAACATCCTAAACTCAAAATTAATAAACAGAAAAATAAAAATGCATATTTACAAAGGAATAATTGGACTGTGCATAACTTACGGTACAGAAACATGGGTGATGACAATTCAGATAAGAATGAAGAGAAACGTAGCGTATACGAGAGAAGAATCCCAAGAGGTATATATGGCGGAATAAGAGAAGCTGGAGGAGAACAAATGCCGAAATCACATAGTAAGATTCATCAAATCACGCAGAATTGAATGGCTTGATCATATATACAGGATGACAAGAATTATAACGAAGTGGAGTGGACAATACCTGAATGGAGAAGTAGGCCCTACTGGCCCAGACCAAAGAAAAAATGGATAGAAGATGTGATAAAGGACCTAGAGAAAATAGGAATTAAAAATTGGAAAAAGATGGAATAAGCTTGCGGAGCAGGCAAAAACCCATCAGGGTCTGTAGACTAAAACTAATAAATAATCTAACTGGAAACAAGATAATACAAGCACCCCCCACAAAACATGTCACACGGACATGGCAACATGAACATTTGATAGCGCAGCCACTCTGCCTATCCAAGCCTGACTATGGAAGCGACTAGTAGGTGAAAACCCACCATGGGTTAGAGGCCACAAGATGATTAATATTATGCCATGAATAAAACAGAGAAAATCATCTCATGGCTAAAGGAAGACTGGCAGACTTGAATATATTCAGAGCCTATGTCCCCCAGTTGTATATCCAGTTTAAATTTTTTTAGAAGACCGAATACATGTTTGTATTAATTGTGTTTTTGGCAAATCTTGTATAAATTCTTTCAGTCTGTTTTTATTAATTCTCAATTTCTTTATGTTTATAATTCTGTTTTCTACGTGCCTATTTTTTCTATTTCTATAAAAGAATTTGCTTTCATAATAGATAAATGGAGGCATTCTGGTTCTATACTTTAAGTTTTCAACTTTGGCTATTAATTCTTAAAGAGCTTGTGAAGACTTTATAATCTTATATTGCCCGAAAGTTATTTTTACTCCATTAATGTAAAGAATTATTGATGTTATATAGTTTTCAATTTGTGATTTAGGTAATATGCTGCGATATAATTTAGAATAATAGTATATTGCGTCATAAGGGAAGATATAGGCATATTTCATCCCGAAGATTTTTGCTGCACGAGCGAACGTAGTGAGCGAGGGCAGCAAAAGCTAAGGGATGAAATATGCCGTTAGATTCCCGTAGGGCACAAGTTATTTTTCCGCATCCATGAGAAGTTCGTATTAAATAAAAATAGTTATAATATAATACGTACCTATGTTTTTGACATATAACCTCAAATTACACATGTCAAATTTGCGTATTAAAAATAATTTCTATAATGAATTTATGTAAAAAATAATCGTATTTGCTTGAATTTTAAAAAATAATTACACTTATCAATCACTCAAATGAAGATTTTTGTATAATCAAATAATAATTTTGATTCTAAATTCTATCGGTAGATGTCACGTCGATAGCATGCACGGTAAAAACCCGCAAATGTTCATATCATCCCGCTTTTTCATATTTACCCGCCATCCGCCATTGTTAACCTCAAATGAGATAAATAATCTGTCAATTACATACCATGGATACGGAAAACTATATTTCTGACTTGTTTATGAATTGCTCAGCCTGGTGATATAGTATATTGCGTCATAAGGGAAGATATAGGCATATTTCATCCCGAAGATTTCTGCTGCACGAGCGAACGTAGTGAGCGAGGGCAGCAAAAGCCGAGGGATGAAATATGCCGTTAGATTCCCGTAGGGCACAAGTTATTTTTCTGCATCCATGAGAAGTTCGTATTAAATAAAAATAGTTATAATACAATACGTACCTACGTTTTTGACATATAACCTCAAATTACACATGTCAAATTTTCGTATTAAAAATAACTTCTATAATGAATTTATGTAAAAAATAATCGTATTTGCTTGAATTTTAAAAAATAATTACACTTATCAATCACTTACATGAAGATTTTTGTATAATCAAATAATAATTTTGATTCTAAATTCTATCGGTAGATGTCACGTCGATAGCATGCACGGTAAAAACCCGCAAATTTTCATATCATCCCGCTTTTTCATATTTACCCGCGATCCGCCATTGTTAACCTCAAATGAGATAAATAAACTGTCAATTACATACCATGGATACGGAAAATAACATTACGATTTTATTTTGTGTTAGAGTCTCAAACGGACCTACATATTTGTATTGAATGCGATTTAAAAAGTTAGGATCGTTGGGTACAATAAGAACTGATTTGTTAACTAGGCAAGGAGTCATCCCTAAAATTAGATATTTAAAATTAATGTATACCAAATAAATAGTTGTAATTATACAAAACTATCTGTTGGGAAAAAACTTCTTGTTTAAATAAGACTAAAAGACATACAAAAAAATCATTAAATGCTTTATCGAGAATTGTACGATTTTTTTGTTGCATTTTCTCAATCAAAATGTTTACTACAAATATAGCCACTGTCCGAAAATCTTTTCAGTGAAATTCAACCACTGCTTACATCCCATTTTAGACTGAAATTTAATTCTATGTCAAAAACGAATATAATACAGTTATATTAGTAAGTAATTATGCACATTAAACTTAAAGTAACCCAATTTTATCTTCGGAATAGCAAACAAAGATAGATCTTTATCTAAAGAGGCAGAAGAAAACATTAATGAAAAACTGTTACAAAAATTGTTGATAGTAACTTGAGCAAGTGACATTTGTAAAGTGCCAGTTATCGACAAACTGTTGTTATTAGTTAAAACATGACTGAAGATGGCTTTAAATCGGATTGCTTGATACAAAGTATAAGAATAATTATTATGTAGAAACTAAAACTGAAGGATGTTCTTTTAATTCAGTATTTGTAAACAGTAAATTCATTTAGAAAGGCTGTAATTATGCAATAGGTTGTGATTTTGTGCTACTCTATATTAGAAATTAGCTATGACTAAACAAAGATAATAATTAAATATTAAGGTAAACTAACATCTAATGGATTATACAGACAGATCAATAAAAAAACCAATTAGGGTAGCCTGTGAAATTGAATTATTTTGAATTGGTACTTTAGCCACATCCACAGAATGACATTTTATAACGTTTGTAATTTGACATTTTTATTGTAAACAAAGTTTATAACCTTAAATTCATGTCAGAAATGTCATTCTGTGGATGTGGCTAAAGTACCAATTCAAAATAATTCAATTTCACAGCCTACCCTAATTGTTTTTTTTATTGATCTGTCTGTATAACACATTTCTTTCATGAAGTCTTGACAACTTTAAGATACAGCTTGATCTATTAATGTCAGTGGCGAAGGACCAATGAAACATTTCAAAATGTCTTAAAGGACTTTACTTTGCTGTCACTTCCGTGACTTGCAAAATCAATTTGTACAAGTAGGTGCATTGCTACACTGATGCTGCAGTTCCTTTAAACTTCTATTTATTCTTAATATTATATTGGTCTTACCGTTGGTGTACAAGTTGTCAAGTATTTTGCTGTTTAACGTGAATGGATTAAGGTGCTTCTTAAAGTTGTTCGGACTTCATGAAAGAGACAAATTGCTTAATCCAGTAGCTGTCAGTTTAAAGGTACGTTTTCATTGCAGATATGTCGCGAAAATACATGTCTCATACATGTATTATACAAGTTTGTCGGATTTGTACAATACAAGTTGGAGACATTGAAAAGTATGCGACTATTTTGTTGATGTATAGGACATGTTTTATACAAATCTCAGGTTCCCGTGCGAATGGAAAACACATACATATCTGAAAGTCCGCGCAGTCGTAGTAGCGCTATTTGAGCTTTGTTTACTATTTATTTTATTGTTGGGGGTTATAAAATGGTGACAGTGGTAGTGCAGAATTTCTGTTTATTTTACTTTGGTTAACGTGTTGCAATATATGCAAATAATGACTGTTTCTTTTGTATAAAAAGTTTCTGCTCCACCATCTTCGTTTATTCTTTTTTTGCATATTTTATTAGTATTGCTATGAAAAATTAAATAATTCCCTGCTGCGCACACAAATAAGAACCCTTCACTGGAATCCATATTAGTTCACGATAGACAAGTTGTTAATGTAAACAGAAGGTTTGTATCATACATTCTCAATACGTAAATACAATTGTGTTAAACAAATCGGAAACAAATATGCTGTACAAATCTCATACATGTTTGTGTATTTGTCGCCGACTTGTTTGCAATGAAAACATACCTTAAAATACTACTTGCTTTACTGGAGATATTTGTTATTTAGTCGAATATTTAAATTGACTAGTTGCTATTTGGCTCTTTATTTGTTATATTTCTGTTCCAAATCCCATAGTTTGATCTATTACTGAATGCATACAAATTAAGGTTAATCATATTACATCGTTTTTAAAAAAATCAAATTGTTGTGTTACTCACTTTATAGTAAACATTCACAAAAAAATAAAATTCAGTAAAAATAGTTTACAGCAAAATTTGAATGTAGCTATAACGGCAGTGAATTCAAAGAGTAATCAAAAATATTTTTATAATTGAAATTAATGTAGTTTTCAGGATTTTATACTGGTAATAAAAAACTCCTGAGAAAAATTGAACCGAATCCAATAAATAAAACTAACGATTTAAAAATATCCAGAATTTTAATGAAAATATTATATTAAAACGTTGCCACATAATCCGTTCATGCCCAAAAATCGGTCACCTAATTTAAAGTTGATCATGAAGGAATAATTGATTGAGGTCGATTAGTGTAATGTAATATGAAGGTGCAACCAATTACTACAATTGATTAACTAATTATCCGTGCATAATTTGAAATATTGATTTTGAATTTATATGTAATTGAGGGCATCAGCAGTGCAGTGGCATAATTATGGTTTTAAGGTCAGGCTATATAAGTTCTAATTGTGATTGTAGTGTAGAGATTCAGAATGTATTGCAGTAGAACCCTAATTCTCCTTGTCAATTTACAATTTCAGTTATCTGCATGTTGATTGTCATATGAAATTTAATTTTTGGTTGCTTTACTCAGGTGACACGTTTCAGTGCTTTTAGAGTGAGAGCAAATGAAGTGCTTTTTTGAAGAACATATAACTTGCATGTAACTAGTAATAGGCTCAATCAAGGTCTTACAATAGTTAGAATGGGCCAGAATTTGGTTAAAAAAATTAAAATGTTTTAATCGCACAACAGTATAAAAAAGTAAAGAGGTGGAGAGGCAAGGCTAAAATATTTACAACAATAAATAATGAGTAATCTTTGAAAAGTAATTTTACAAATTTTCAGTTCTATTTGGCCATAATTTTTGTTGATTATTTATTTTCAGGAATAAATAATAATATTCGTTTGAAAATGAACTAAATTTTTTGCACCGTACGAACATTTACAGAATAAACAAATAATTTAAAAAAGTATAATCCTCTAACATTATACGATACTATCACACCAAGTTGGCTACGTAAATTAATAACCAAATATAATGTATTTCGATTGGAAGAAATACATAAATTTTTTTAAATAAAAGTGGTATTTTTAAACCATGATCTGCCTGTTTTAAAATTGATTTTACTTATTGATTTTTTATGTGAGATGGAATTTATGTATTTTATTGAATGGTTCATGTCTATTTATAACTAACATGTCAATCGTGGGCTCGCAGTCTGGCAACTACTACATAAATAACACCTTCACTATGAATTATGAATTGGTATCAGTTTTATTTGATATTTAAAATTTACATTTGGTGTGATTATGGCTGAACTAAATACATCATTAAGAAAGTTTTTTTCTAATTATAGAAACCACATTGAAAATCATAATGGTAAATTTGAGCGAACTAAACGTTGATAACCTTGCTTTAACATTTGTTAATTGGCTTAGGCATAACTGAATGTAGTAATTATCAACCTTTCAGTTGCAGTTTCACGATTAAATTTTCAAAACTGTTGTTAATAATTCAATTCACCAACAGTTATATCTATATTCGGAAGGTAATAAATAAATCATCAAAAAATGTTAGTTATTTAGAACGGTTTCGTTATTAAAAAAAATCTTTACATACACTCTGGTTATATAAACACATTTTTAAAAGTAACCACTGCAATAAAATTACTTAAACTCCAAGTTTTTTATTTTTACCCGACTTTAACAATTTAATTTTTACAAGCAACACCAACGTGCAAATATAAAACATGATCGAACCGAACACACGTGTTTTATTCCAGCGATCACTTATGTTTTATTTAACCGTATCTCGGAAATTATATACAATTTGAGAGTTTTATGCACAACAACTGCTTTCGCATGTCATATCCATCGCACTTTCATAAACTGAAAAATCGTCCACTACATGCAAATTCTCATAGTGTTCAACTACTCGTGTCACAGAAATAAGAGTTGTGTTTACGAATCTACAGCTGTCTTGCTTCTGAGTTTCTCCATGAATAAACCCATTTCATTTGAACTACATGCCGTAACTATTTCTAAATATACTTCCTATACAACTGTTTATAATATCTTAAAATCTAAAATTATCTCACTTATTTTGAGCTTGGTTTCTTGTTTAGCGAATTTGAACCTTATCGATTTTAACTTAAATGTAGTTTTTGCTAAATTTGTAACATACCAACTTTTAACACGTAGTTTTCAGAAATATTTTTTTAGCATCCATCAGATGCCAGTGCACTTTATCCTTTTAGCAGGATGCCACTTAAGTTTTTTCTTGGGTTTTTTTCTGCGCCTGTTATAGAACATGTGTTCTGAGGTTTTTGTTTTTTCATATGTTGACACAGATGCCTCTATTGAGGAAGGTCGTTCGTCTTAAGTTTAGGTAAAACTATTATTGTAATTAAGGTTTTGATTTTTTTTAATGATTAAATACTTTCATAAGAGGACACTATATACATTCCGATGTTCCTTACAGTAGATTATTAATTTTTAGTTTAATTTTTAACAGAAGTAATTTGCTGTTTATTACGTTGGACTTATGTTTTCTTTATAATAGTGCTCTTTTGTCTTTACAGTGCACGAGGAAATAGCTAAGAAAAATAACAAAAATATACATTTAGTTTTGGATCTTTAAGAAATCAAAAAAAAAGTTAAACACTACGATACATATTAGCATACAAAAGTTTTTCAAAAGCATCTTAACAATTTATTTAAAAAGGTAGCAGCATTCATTCTGTGGGTGAATATGACCAGCAACATACATGGTTAGGGCTTCAGTTAAAGAATAGTAATTAACGTCACAAGTCCGGGAACTCATATTTTACAGTACGAGTAAGATGTTTAAAGACGAGGCGACGCAAGGAGCCGAGTCTTGAAACTCGAAACGAGTACTGTAAAAAGAGTTCACGGACGAATGTCGTTATGTATTTTATTTCATACTGTCAACAATTTGATTTTTAATTTTTACATGTGACGCTTTTTCAAAACGTCAACATGTGATATTACTGTGTCAAAGCCGGTAGGTGTGGCTTGGTTAGACTTTTACGGGCTCTGATTGGGTGCATAAAATAACTGTCCGGAAAATGTTGCCAAGCAACATTTTCCGGCTCTGATACCGTAATAGCTCATTTTCCGGACACAAAATGGCGCCGGGAAACTGAATTTACCAGACAGTATGAAATAAAATAAATTAAATGTTCAAAGTAAAAGACATATTACCTACTAGATATTGGCTTAACCTGACTTGAATATTTAGTACGGATCTTGTAAAATCTATGGTATTCGGCAGTTACTTGCATATCTTATAAATTATATACTTGACTTGTTCTTCATATATGTACTTCTTGAAATGACCTTAAAAAAGAAAATCCAGTGGAGTCGGATCTGATAAACTTGCTGGTTATTCAGACTTGGTTGCAGTAATCAACAGAAAAAACATTATTTAAATTAGATCACTTTAAATTAGTTTAGGTTAAATTTTACTAACGAGGATTACATTGCATTCTTTGCACCGGCAGATTTTGTAACAATTAAATTGGATCTGATAAAAAAACAAAAGTAATTGATATAGTAGAATAGTGGCCGGTCATGCAGTAAGAAAATAAGACGGCTGGTGTAACAAGATCGTGGAGACCATGGGCTGAAAGTAGAAGCAGAGGTAAAGCAATGATGAGGTGGTCGAATGATCTGAAAAAGACGGCTGGACTGTGCTCAGTGTTGGTAGAGAGAAGCACAAAACAGGGAAAAATGGTGCACTATGGGGGAGGCCTATATTCGAAGCAGAATAGAGAATGGCTGATGATGAACTTGGCTACCGTTTAGCTTTTCAAGAATAAGAATGGATAAAGCCGTAGAGAAATCAGGAAATTCCCGGTAGGCTGCTAGTCATGGACCAACCAAAAATTGTATGTTCTTCCATCGGGAATCAATAAATTTTGGCAATCGTAAATAATCATCTCAAATTACCTATATGCCTTTGCAAGGAATAAATGCTGATGTTCAGACCTCATATTAGGGCATTGTTGGAATGTAAGGTTTAAGGGAAATATTACAACTATTATTATATAATTTTACTGCTGCAACTTATGTCACATATTCTTTTTAATTTTTTACACAAAATCCTACTTTTGATATTATAAAATTATGGAGTGGAGTTAAGAATAGTGCTTGAAATTGGCTTACATTGTATTTATCTGGGTGACAATAGAAAGTTTACTATCAATAGAGACCTCCGACAGAGGAACACATTATCCTGCCTACTGTTCAATATCGCCTTGGGTAAAGTAGTGAGAGAATCAAAAATTAATACACGAGGCACAATACATATATAATAAATCTGTCCAAATACTGGCATACACAGACGACATAGGCATTATTGGGAGAAGTGTACTAGACATGAAAGAAGCATTTATTGCCCTAGAGAAAACTGCCACAAAACTTGGATTACAAATAAACGAGGCCATAACTAATGAAAATCAACGAGCAGGAATACGACAGAACTTAACCGTTGATGAATACAACTAGGCTCACAAGTCAATCGAGACAATATTATCAGCAAAGAGATCCAAAGATGTGTAGTATTGGCAAACAGATGCTACTACGGATTAAAAAAGCAACTACTATCAAAAAACCTACCTGTAGAGCGAAAAGACGAAGCAGAACCAGTAAGACCATTGCTAAAAAATAATCCAAAGGGGAAAAGATCAGTAGGACGCTCAAAAACCAGATATATGGATGTTATCGAAAAAGACCTATGAAATATTAGAGTGTGAGGATAGAGAACAAAAGTTAGAAACCGAAACCAATGGCGGAAGATTCTTGGAGAGGCCAAGGCCCATAACAGGCTGCGGAAGCAAAGATGGTGATGACAACAGGAAGTGGTTTTGAGGTTAGCTCCTGGCAAAGAATACCATTCATATTTCCTGGATAGTACTACTAGCATGCCACAGGGTAGTGTCATCAACTGTCTATTGTGTATAATTTTTATTATTGCTATTTTTGAAAACTTTAAATCCAGATTTTACTTTTTTATATAACGCCATATTGTCAGCTAATAGTTTGTTACATTATTAGTAATATTAGTATGCAAGGGTACTGCAGTGATAATGATCGACTTTTAAACATAAATAAAACTGTAGTATTTTATTTTCGGCGTGTAATTTTCAGAATAGCGTACTAGTAAAACAACTCTAGAAGCTTAGTAAATAGCAATGTTGTTATATTTCTTGGTCATAATGATAAAGTTGCAACAATCATTGTCATTGTGCTGCCTTGTTGTCTTCAAATTAAGGAAGTATATCGATAAAGAACACTATTTGCTTATGTGCATTCAACTTTAAGTTATGGTGTAGTATGCTGGGGTAGTTACATCAACCTAACTAAGAAGTAATGCTTTCTCTCTTATGCTGAATCTTTTAGAACAGCTTTTGTTACTACACGCATTAGACCGTTGTTTCTTTTTATATTTTTGCATCCTTAAACTATGTTAATAATAATATAAGAAAATTTGTCTTAGATGGTGATAACAAATAGTATGAATTTCGACATGATGGCACAGTCATTTAACCTCTTTACAAGCACAGCTTTGAAGCAAATAATAATAAATTTATTTTTATTCATTTTATCTAGCCTTTATGCTAGAGTTGTGCTTAGCGATACGATATATCGATATCATATCGATTCAGTAAACAAGCAGACAATATCGATACAGGATCGATATGTATCGTTATAAATATTATTTTTTACGTTTCGCATTTGTACAAAATAATTTCTAACGTTTTACCTACGTTTTACCTACAGTTGTTTTATAAGCCGACTTTACCCGATCGACGTCGTACAAGTTTACTCTTGTAATTGGTTCTTTTACGAAACTGCTTGCTGATTGGTTATTGGTTGACGTTCACAGTTTCACACAGCTGATGTGTAGCATGCGATGTCTGCCATTATTTTTCTTTAATTTCTGACATTTGTTACTATGCAGTTTCAATATATGCCTTAATATTAATTTGTGCTTTATTTTATATCGATTATATATCGATACAATAACTAAATATCGATATCGTATCGAAGGTCAAAAATATCGATGAGCACAACTCTACTTTATGCGGTCAGTTAATGCTCATCTAGTCATCTATATTGGTGCTAGCAAGATATATGACGAGTCAAGAGTACTTCTGATGGTGGTTGAGAAATCTTCAAATTTTAGCATAAGTGCTCAGGATTGGAGCTTTTTGTATCTCTTTTACCAGGTGATGTTCAAATTTGAGAGTTCTAAGTTCTACGGCTATCTTTTAGATCATGCGGGATAATACCGGTGCCAGAAAGTATGTAGAAACATATAGAAGAAATCAAAGATTAACATTGCAATTGACATCACTAAGTTACTTAAGTTGAAAAAATCAAATACAATTACAACAAGTCAAAAAAATTTCTTAATTCATCGTAATGAAGATGCTTTTCAAAAATAGAAAGATACCTTTACTGTCCATAAATTTTAAGATACATTAAGCCATTACCTAACAGAAAAAAATTAATTAAATGAAAGTGCAGTTTAAACATTTGTTAGATTTATAAGTTAATTGTTAAACATTCTTGAACTATTTTCTTTTCTAAAATTTATTATATTTAGCTATTACTTTATGGTTACTAGAATTGCAGAAATGTTATTTTCTTTTTAATTTTTCTTCTGAAACCTAATAATAAATATCAGTATTTTTGAAAAATTGCTCGTGACAAATAAAAAAAAAGAAAAGAATGTAAAAAAAGACCATAACAATAAAAAAAAAAGAAGTCTGAAAACAGAAAAGCGTATCTTCAATAATTAAACAAGTCACTTTTATTAAGAACAATAAAACTGCAGTTTAAAAACCTATAGCGACTATACTTTACTTTTTTGATGCTGTATAATAGTTAATTTTATGATAATTGTTAGATTTATTATAAGCATAGGAGAAAATTAATTTATAATTAATACATATTATTTATTATTTCTAACGTTATTCTTTTTGTTGCAGTTTTAACAGTGACCTCAGATATAAATGAAGGCTTGGAATATGATTATGATGATTACGATGATTTAGCAGAGCTCAACTTTACTACAAATGGTGAGAGACAACTGATATATTTTGTACTGTAGGAAAAAATTGATTTACTGTTTACTCATTTTCTAATTTTTTAATGTACTTTGCTGTCCACACCATTTTTTATATACTATGGGCCGTGTTCTGATCTTATGTTTAAAGTTGTCTCGAACTAAAGTTGTGTTTAGCGTAAACATAAAAGATATAGCTTTACATAATTTTATATGTGTATAACAGAGATACGCGATATTGCCATGGTAATTAAACATGACGTTAAATTTAAATATGAGATCAGAATACCGACCATTGTGATTAATCCTTGCTCGCTTGGAAATTGGTTTTGAGCATATTTAATGTTTCTTAAAATCACAAAATGAACAACAAAAGCTATCAAAAGAGACACTGCAGCTTATGTCTCAAAGACGCTCAATGAGGAATGAAAAAGGTAAAACTAACCATCCAGATTACCGCATATTATAGAAGAAAATACGTAAGGCAATTCGCACTGACAAAAGAAAATATGACCGAAACCTTACGGAGCAAGCTAATTGAGAAAAACAGCAGTCGGAGGGTGCTAAAATCAAAACTTAGAACAGGAAAGAGGCAAATATTTAAATTATTTAATGAAAAAGGTGAAGTAACCAGCAACCAAAAGGAAATACTGGAGACCACACGTCGGTATTATAAAAATCTCTATGAAAGCAAAGTTCCAAACCCAACTCAACCTTCACATACATCCAGCAGAAAAGAATGCTTCCAAACTCGAGCCCCAATCAGCAACGTGGGATTAGGAGATATACCCTAAGGGCCTAAGTCATCGTAGAAAAACTCAAATATGCGCTTCGCCAGATAAAGAACAGACATACCCCTGGTGAAGATGGCATCTTACTCGAAATGCTAAAAATAAATATCAAAATATTCTAGAATAATGCGAAAATGCATTATGCAAACCCAAGTTCCCACCAACTGGAACAACTCCATCATCACACTGCTTCATAAGAAAGAAGATATCAGGAACCTGAATATCTATAAGCTTATTAGCCTCCTGTCACATCTTTACAAGCTGTTCAGGCACATGATAGTCAAGAGGCTCAAACAAAAGCTAGATGCTTACCAGCCTAGAGAACGAACTGGCTTTCGATCAAGATACAGCATGAACGACCACCTGCAGACGCTAAAAACTTTGATTGAACAGTGTCATAAATAGAGGAAGCCGGCTATAATAACTTACGTTGACTACGAGAAGGCATTCAACTCCATAGAAACATGGGGCGTGGAAAAGGCCTTTGCAGACTCTAGGATTGACGAATGATACATTCAACAACTGTGTGAAACCGATAAATTTAAACTCGCTAGAGGTGTACGGCAAGGCGATACAATCTCCCCAAAACTTTTTACCGCGGCATTAGAAAATATCTTCAAGAAGCTAAACTGGCAAGAACGAGGTATTAACATCAATGGAGGGAGACTCTAACTTAAGGTTTGCTGATGATTTAGTACTGCTTTCTGATGATGTAGAGGAGATGGTTAGAATGAACGAAGAGCTGACAGAGGAATCTCAAGCAATTGGCTTAAGGATGAATACATCCAAAACTAAGATCATGACTAATATTCCTATTTCCTGATATACAGAATTACCAAATTCCAGTGTAGGTTGTGAATCATTATATATACTTTGGCAGCAAGAACCAAACAGCAGAAGTTGAATGCCGCATATCGCAAGCCAACAATATAATGTGCGAGAAGGTAAAAGTCTTCAAATAGTGTGTCCTGCCGGTGTTTACATATGGAACCAAGACTATGTCACTTATACTAAAATCAACTGAGAAATTCAGGATTGCTCAGAGGGCAGAGAGCTATGTTGGGTAATTGGGTATAACCCTACGTGATATGAAGTAGAATGAATGGATCAGAAGTAAGACGAAAGTGAAAGATGTCTCTACAATAGCGATCCGGAAATAGACTTGAGTGGGACACATGGCAAGGTTGGAAGCGAACTAGTAGACCAAGAAAATCTTGCAGTGGAAACCACACACGTACAACCAAGCCCAGGACGGTCCACCTAGGCGCTGAGTCGACAACATTAGACGACACGGAGGTCAAGACTGGACGCAGAAAGCTCAAATGTGGAAGAGCCTGGAGAAGGCCTATATCCAACAATGGAGTGCTTAAAGACCGCTATGATGTATAATCTTATCCCCTTTGGCAATCCTTGATTCTATTTCCTTATCTTCATTTCCCTTTTGTGTAATTTGGGTGCCTAAGTATCTAAAAATTCTGCTCTATCTACTTGCATCACCCCTCCCTCATCTAACCAACATCTGTGTAGTTGTGCTGTTGGTATTACATCTACTTTGTTTTGTTTTATCATGATTCTTTCTTAATCGAACTTTTCTACTGTTGAGTGCAACTTTTTAGTTACCTATTGTTTCTAATTCCTGTAGAGATCTTGCCATTCATATAACATCAACAGCATATTCCAAACATTTGGATTTCGCCAGGGTCATTCTACTATTCAGCAGATTCATCGACTAACAGATATAATCAACAAGGCGTTAGAGGATAAATGTTACTGTACAGCGGTATTTTTGGATGTAAGCCAAGCATTTGATCGCATCTGGCATACCGGTTTACTATTTAAAATTAAACAAATCCTTCCCTCCTACTTCCCTCCTACTTTAACATACTTAAATCCTACCTCACCAACCGTCAATTCCAAATAAAAGTGGGAATAGAAAAAATCTGAATTCCATCCAATAAAAGCAGCAGTGCCCCAGGGCAGAGTCCTTGGCCCACTGCTATATGTTCTTTATACATCGGACCTACCAACCTCCAGAAACACAACACTCGGAACATTTGCTGATGACGCAGCTATTTTATCAGTAAATTCTAATCCTGAAAGAGCAGTGCAGGATCTACAAGAACACGTTAACACCTTACACAACTGGTTTAAAAAATGGAGAATCAAGATAAATGAAAACAAATCCAGTCATGTCACGGTTACACTACGTAAATCCCCAACACCTGAAATACTTAGGAATGAACATGGATAGTAAATTAATGTGGAAAAGTCATATAATAAAGAAAAGAAAACAAATAGACCTAACTGCTAAACAATTGCACTGGTTAATCGACAGAAGATCAAAATTAGCTTTGGAAAATAAAATTTTAATCTATAAAACAATAATTATACCTATTTGGAGTTATGGTATAGAACTCTGGGGTTGCACCAGCAAAACTAATGTGTCCATAATCCAAAGATGTCAATCAAAACTCTTGAGAGCAATTCTAAACGCCCCATGGTTCGTCTCCAACGAAACAATGCATAATGATATTAAAATAAAACTTGTCAAAGATGTAATCCAACAAAAGACTAATACTCACCATATAAGACTCCAAAACCATGAAAACCCCCCTTCTTGAACCCCTACTAATAAGAGAAGACAATACAAGACTCAAAAGAAACTGGCCAATTGACTTGATGTGAAGTATCTGAGAATTCGTCAATGGATGAAGTCTCATCATGCCATCTTGCTATAACATACTATTAGCTTATAGAATATGTATTCTGATTGCTGATTTATTATAATAAAAAAAAAAAAAATATGCCAAACATTGGTGGTTTTTAGTAATATTGTTGTCCTTAATCGATTTATTCGCTCTCTTGAATAATTCCTTCTACAACCATATTAAATAAAGTTGTCCCCTTGTCTCAAACCTATCCTCGAAGACCCCTTACCATTTATTCTTACTTTTCATTAAATTTATTCATTTATTTAGTACACCCATTTTTGTCATTGTTTCATACAGTGCTTCTCTTTAAACTGTGTCATGGGCATTATAGTTCTTGCTAAAACGTTATATGCTGTATCTAGGAGCACTATTCCCCTATAATTATTGCAGGGCGTTGTATCACCTTTGTTATATAATGGAATAATCACAGCTTCTATCTATTTTGCTGGCATTACTTCAGTCTCCTATACCTTCGCGGCAATTTGTGTATTTTTTCAATTAATTCTACCCCACACTTTTTACTAACTCCGCACTTATATGTTTTTCATTTGATTTACTATTTCGCTAACTTGTTTTAGTGCTGCACCTTCTACTTCTTGTTGGTTCACCACATTCCTGTATTGGGGTTGTTCTGTTAATTCCAATTCTTCTCCATCTCTTCAAAATGTTCCTTCTACCTCTCTACTAGCCTTCTTTGGTCTCTGAAAGGTTACCCTCCTTCTCCTTGTGTCTACGAAATAACATTTTCTACTGCCGGCCTTTGCGTTCTTTTAACTTCTGACATAAATAATAGTTTACAAAAAGCACCACTAACCCTCAAGTCTTCACCCATCAGTTAGTTATGAACTATATTTTATACACTTAAATGCCAACAAAAAAATTGACCACAAATTAATAAAAAATGTTTTATTCAACTAATAATAATTAGTTTTTAATTCTTTTATTATTTTGTTGCAGGTACTTTGCAGTTTTTAAGAGAGTTATCTAACATAACTAGACGTAGTGGAAAAACGGTCAAACTTTTTTGCGAAGTTAAAAACACAGATGTAAATACAACCAATGCAAAAGTACGTTTCACATGGAGAAAAAATCTGGCAGTCATAGAAGAAGATAAGCGAGTTACAATAAAATATATTGAGGTATGATAATTAAATTGGAAATCTTATGGCCGATAGCACCAGCCACCAATTATTTTTAACCATTGGTTGGTGAATAAATTTGCATCAAACCTGACATATTTATGGCAGTATTATTTATAAGCAAAACCAATGCATTTTGTTGTCTTCTTCAAAGTAACCAATAGTTGAAATAATTGGCAATTAATGTAATCACCCATTAATGTACTTTATTTTAAAAATTGTTTTTAGAAACACGAAGTACAAGTTTACGCTTCCCGATTACGCATCGCAAATGTAGAACATTTTGATCGAGGCTTTTATGATTGCACAGCTTCAAATGGAATTGATAAAATACAGTCTCAAGGGCTCTTAGAAATTGCTAATGATAGATATGGTAAGCAACTTTAATGTAATCATTAATAAAACAAGAACGGTCTTTCCTTAGAATTTACATACGAAGTCAGTTATGTTAATTTGTGTTCAGGTAACCCGGCAAGCGATCTTCCTACCTATAAACCAGTATTTGAGGGTACACAAATTCATAAGTAGGTATTCAAAAATATAAACTGTAAAAAGTATTAATTAATTTATGTGTTTTGTAGTATCGAAGGTGATATCACAACATTTTTCCCAAATACAGAGAGGAAAGCAAGAGATGAATTTGAAGCAACGATAACAAATCCCATACTTCCAACATTAAGTGAACAGACAATAAAAAATCCTCTTTTATTTGAGAAAAATATGGAAGAACTACCTCAGAATAATAATGTTTCAACATATAACATTAGCCAGCCTTTCTGTCAGTTGTACGAAGGCAATACTTGTAAAAATTATTTAGGAGGTAGATTTGTTTTTGTTCAACCTCCGTATACTCAAAGAAATATCGAGACAAAACTTGAAAACGCGGTGTTGGTTGTTTCGCAGTCTAAGTAAGTACTTTATATCACTTTGGTAATTTGTAGCGTTAACGTTATTTCTTTCAGTGAAATATCAACAAGCTGTAGTAAATTCGCACTTCCAAGTTTATGTTTTTCTGCGTTTCCTATTTGTATTGATCCGAATTATGTTAATGCATATCAGAAGGATTTCGTTAATAAGTTTAAATTAGAGCAAGATGCTAGTCTTTTCAAAAATGTGAGGAATAAGTTAGCTATGTCGTTGCAACGCATTTGTAAAGAGGACTGCGAACTTCTAGAAAAAGAGTTATGTAGGAGAGAGTACGCCATTGCAAAACGACATCCAGTAATTAGTAAGTGTTCGAATTTTGTTATTGATTGGAAATTTATTAAAACAAAATGTTGACTTTTAAAAATCGTTTACATTTACTGCTGCCTTCTTCTTACTTCATGTATTAGGCATTTATTGCTGGTTATGACCCTCACCCTTGCTATTTCCATCTTTTATGTAATATGCCTACTGACCTTCTGCCTTGTGTGCTATACAGTAGGCTGGAACATTTCATTATATGAATTATATGAAATAATAGTATATTATTATATGAGCGATTATGACAGCCATTATTCACGAAGATGACGTTTGAGCCCACGAGCCGTCAGGCGAGTGGCACAAATCATCTGAGCGAATAATGGCCATAATCGCGAATGTAATACGATACTTTTTCTACACCTATTAAACAAATATATTAGACTCAAATTAGTCAAATTTGATAAATTTGTAAACAAGCAATATGACAACACACTTGGGCGTGTCACGCGAGTCGATTGTCAGCCGCAGAAGGAGTTGATCGCGGGCGATTTAAAATATGATTGGATTAGCGAAATATTGATGTATTTGTGATTGGCCGAAATCATAATTCACTGCAGTGAATTATGAATCCATAATTCACTGCAGTGAATTATAGGTACTATTTTTCACAAAAAAAATGCTAATAATTGCAATATAATTAAATAGGTGTAGAAAAAAAAATGATATGCCACAAACAGAATTTTCCTTCATGTTGCGCAGGCCGTATGACGTCATTAATACTAAAACTGCCTTGCGCAGTATGAAGACATTGACATATCGGAGTAATTTTTTTTTGGGTATATTTTATATCTAACTGAATGTTTTGGACATTTTTGTTTTATCATGTAAAAAATTTTTTCGAGTAATTTTACATATTTTATTTAGAACGTAATGACAACAACAAAAAATACAACATATAATGATTACTAGGTAAAAAAGTGAACAAAAATAAGAAAAGACATTATTTAGTTCGATATTCTGATTTGGTTTCAAAAGTTGGCATGGATGCTCTTGATTTTAGGGTTGCTTGGACAAAACCATCGCGTAAATCTTCGCCACAAACTGCCGCTGACGATTCAGTCACTAACTTTACCATCCTTTCCACCGCCTGGGTATGACAAGTAAAGCTATCGAATTTTACCTTTACAAAGGTTCCGCTTTTTACTATTTCCGCTATATTTGGAATATTAAATGTTAGTGGTGGTTCAGATAATTCCACTGAACAGGAACGCCAATCAATTAACTGGGTGTAATCAGATGCATCAAAATTAAAATTGGGTATGGTAAATATTCTAATTTGGTAAGAATCCATTTGCTTTAAAGATCTGATTTTAAGTATTCGCCTGTAAGCCAATTCTTGAATTTCTGAACGTTCATCAGATAGCATTGCAATAAGGATGTTTTCTGGGTGACCGAAATATCCTTTCCGTTGAATAACAGGATCTACTACCTCTTTTAATTCGGGAGCTAAGTAGCGGGAGAAACGAATCGTGTTAAATAGATGTTTCGCTCCACTTGTGCATATAGGCTCCAACTTAATATTAAACCAAATTGGAGCATAAACTCGCATTATATATATCACTAGCGTTTTGAGATTTTTAGAGGGCTCGTTGGTCGCAACATATAATCGTAACACTCTGTTTTCCAGAGTTAACCACCTGGCGTGTGATAACTTTCCAGGATTTCTTTGAGCCAAATTTGATGGACAATGGCCCTTGGTAATAGCTTGACACATTTCCAATAAATATTATTGATTGGTACTAAGATCAGATTTATCAATATCAATCTTCACAGGAAGATTAGATTTAACTATAGTAAATGGAACTACTGGAAGTACCTCACAATTTTATAGCCGCTTTCCGATGGGCCCTGAAAACCCACGAGGTGCTGTTGTTTTCCCGTCTAATTGCTGCAGTAAGTGGCGAAGTGGCAATTCATTTGCATGAAACTGACATACGAGCCATTGTAACGGAGTTCCAACTTCTTCCTCCAAAAGTCTAATGACACCGTTGCGTACTCCTGTGTTGACCGCAGTTCCATCACAGCCAACTGTAACAATTCTTGATAAAGCTATTTTATGCTTCTGTAGGAAAGCTCCAATACTTGCTTTAATATTGATTGCGGGCCCGGAAATTGGTGTAACATGACCTAGGTAAATGGACCCTGGTTCTCTTATTAGAGATAAGTGTTCTTCGGTTGTTGTAGAGCGATAATATTTTCCATTTACAATTATTTTTTATTTTAATATATTTAACATTTCCTGCATTTTTGTGTCATATCTGCTATTAAAACGATATCGTCTTCTATTTGTATAGGTTGCATATAGTAATATCTTATTGTCATCTTGGGTGTTTTCTCTTTTATTTTTTTAAAGATATTATCCATGTATATTATAAATAATAAGGGGCCCAATGACTACCCTTGTTTAATCCCTTTATCGATTCTGATAGGATTAGATATTTTACCCATAATTTGTATTTCTCCATAGATGCTTCCAATTACTTGTATCATTTTCCTTTCTATGCCTATATTTTCTAGACTCGGCCAGATCTTATTTCTTATCACAGTGTTGAAGGCCCCCTTCAGGTCAACAAAAGTTAAATATACTGTGGTGTCAGTTTCCAATGCTGTTTCTATTATTTTCCTAACTACATGTATCTGGCCTGATGATTGTCTTGTTTTGCTATAGGCTCCTTGTTCATCTTCTAACAGTTGTTCGACCTTGGCTCTTGATATTCCTTTCACTATTCCTGTATATCTTAAATACTACTGAAGAAAGACAGATAGCTCTGTAATTGTCGCACACTGTATGGTTACCTTTTTTGTTAATTGGTAAGATGGTGTTGCTTTCCCATTCAGTGGATATTTTATTTGTTTTTCAAGCTATATCGCAAATTTCCTTCATCCATTGCTCTACCAGATTCCCGCCATATTTTATCATTTCCGGAGCTATTGTTTCTTTTAGTGTGATTTGTCCCTCTTCTTCTATTCCGTCCCCCTGAAGGTCTTCTTGTGTCTCTTCCTCTTCTACTTCTCCGAGGGTGAACTTTTTAGTATAATAATCCTCTCATACTTTCACAATCTCTTCTATGTTTGTTGTAAGTTTTCCTCTTTCATCTTTTATGCTGAGAGTTCTTTTGTTTCTTTCTCACCTTAATGCTCTGATTATGCGCCAGAATCTTTTGTTATTATTTTGATGACTGTCTTCTACAACTTCTTCAAATTCCTGCCAACTTGCTTTGCTTTTTTCACTTCCAATTTAACTTCTTTTCTTCTATTATATTCTACCTTGTATTCTGTTTTCCCTGTCTTGACACATTTTCTTTATATAAATAGATGTAAATCAATTTACTTAGATTATTCCTACACACAATTTTCCAAGGTGTTAATTTTACCACCAACCTCCAGAAACACCCTTTCAATCAAGCGAGATCTTTAATCTAAATTAGTAAAATGTCCAAAAATGCTTTCTTTGTAACTTAGCTGTATCTCTGTAGAGGATTCATTTTAGAATGTAAGTAAATTAGGTCAAAATGCCCCAATTTTATCTGTCCTTGTGAAGTTTGTCGGTATAATTTGGAGTCACCCTATGTCTTATTTTCTTGGGTATCCTGTGGCCTTCTATTTTTTGAAGGTATGTTTTCCAATTACTGCTATAATCTTTCAGAGCGTACTTTTATATTTCAGTGTTCCTGTCACTTCTGGTTTTGCCGGAATAATGTTAGTATCAAGTTTTTGATGACAAAGTAAATTTTTACAGAAAATGTATTTATTAATCTAGAGTGCCATGATCTGCATCAAAATGAAAGTCAGGGTTTCCCAATACTCAAGGAAAATTGTTTTAGAACTTCAACTGTTTTTATTGGTGTATCAGAATGACCTAAAGTGGGAAAAAATGATTCATTGAGATTGAGAATAACTCTGTTTTTTCAAATGGCACTATGGTGGGACACTAGAATATTAAAAACTAGTGTTTTTCAAGGATTTAATTGATAGCAGTATCATAGCCCTAATCTAAAAATTTAATTTGGAATAACCATTCATAAAACCAGTGCTGTATTTCAAAACAATTGAAATAAATGAAATGCAGAAAACAAGCAGCATAAGTGCTGCAATTTGTGATTAGAAAGTTGTATTATTATGGCTCAGTAATTCGTGAATGTAAATATGAACTGATGAGTTTTTTTTTTTATGGAATACCAATTATATCAAATGTTTAATTATCTCAAGACAAATTGTTTTAGAACTACTCGTATATTAATTTAATTTTGATTTTAGGTCAGCCTTTAGAATTAGATGAATGTGAATTTCTGCCAGATGAAGCTGATAAGAATTCCATGTATTGTTTAAGTTTAGGAGTAGAACGAGCTCAAAATGTCAATCAAGGTAAGTTTGAAAAAGACACTATGCTGAAGATATAACAAATGTTTACAAATTATTGTCAACACAGTTCAGAATTGTATTTTAATAATATTTTTTTAGAAAAGCTGAAACGCTCTTTATTTAGTTTCCTAAATGAAAATTGAAATTTTGGACATAAATTTTGAGTCTGCAAGGCTTGTAGTGCTAACTTATTATTATTATAGGCAAAATGTAGGCTTGCAGATTCCAGGTTGGTGATAGAAATTGTTAGCTATAATAAATTGCAAACGTTGAAATATTAGTAAACATTTAGATATTTGTATATGAGGTTTGGCAAAAAAATAATGAGACTGATTTTCTTTTAACCGTGAATTTTATTCCTCCTATCTAAGTGCGTGCAATGGTGATAGACGTTTTGCCCTTTTCCTGAGCCTTTCAACTCACAACTGATTATTCTCTGACATCACAAGAGTCCTCACTCTTTCCACATTGTTGTCCGTTTTTGAGGTTGAAGGTTTTCCCACATGAAGTTCGTTTTTCACTTCTTTTCGGCCCTCTGAAAAGGCCTTGTGCCATCTGAACACTTACGCCCTGGATAGGGAATATTCTTCATAAGTCACAGTAGCAGATTCGCTGCTTTACATAAAATTTGCTTCACAAACACAACTTCACTTCAGACACTCTCAACAATTGCATAGCAACTGTAACAAGTTCAAAGTGTACTGAATCTACAGCAGGGGTTATTCTACCAACAGATCAATAAAAATACCAATTAGGGCAGGCTGTGAAATTGAATTATTTTGAATTGGTACTTTAGCCACAGCCACAGAATGACATTTTATAACGTTTGTAATTTGGCATTTTTATTGTAAACAAAGTTTATAACCTTAAATTCATGTCAGAAATGGCTTGTGAGTTCGTGCACAGTGTTGCCAGTCTCATTATTTTTCTACCAAATCTCGTAGGTTTTAAAATATCATCTCGTACTAAAGGCGGGTTATACCAACGTAATTTAACAACTTTGTCAAATTAATCATTCACCAAAATGAACAAAATCGAATCACAATTCAAATTCATATGACCAATGAAATTACTAAACAAAATAAATGCTTTTTTGCCAACTTTAATCATTCTTTAACTTGAAAGTTTTGTGTAACCCATCCTAAGGCAATGCTTTTATTTGAAACATCATGCTCATATGATACGGTTTTAATGTGGTGGCAGTTAGTGAGGAGCATATTGCACAAAAAAGGAAACATTGGGTTAATCCTGCATTTAGAGAACTAATAAATCATGATGGAAATATTTGCGCCAAAGAGATCAGAGTGCATCCTGCCCAGTTCCAAAACTATTATCGAATGAGCCCAGATATAGTCATAAATGCACAGCTACTTCTCCACTACTTGCACAAATTTAATATTGAATGTTGGATCGTCTTACATTCTTCCTTTTAATATTTTAAAAACTAATTAAAACAGCCTTTTAAAACACTTTCTACTGTAAATGCAGATATTGCTCTAACAACATGCAGCGCATACCTCCGGCAATATGCAATCGTCTTAATCCAGCAACTTTTCGTAGAAGCAAAACAAATTGTTCCAGTGTGAGATTCGTAATTGAATTCAATGTAAAATACCTGACAGCAATAATATTGCATGTTGCCAGTTGCTTATTGCTTGTTGCTCCAGTGTGAGAGCCGCCTAATGATAGCATTACTCTTATTAATAACTGATTATGTATTAATCTTAATTATACCTTTCAGATGACATATGCTTTTGGGATTACGGCGAATTATACAGAGGTGTTCAAGACATTAGCATATCAGGTAAAAAGTGTATCAAATGGTCACATCAATTTATGATAGCCTTATCAGAATATCCTGAATTATCTGGGCATTCGTATTGTAGGTAAGATGTATAACAGTCTGGCTGATTGTTCATTAAACTTACTAAAATTTATACTTTTTTTGTAGAAATCCCGGAAGAGACGAATCGGAACCGTTTTGTTTCGTCGAGCAAACTGAAAAGGAAATTTGTGGATTACCAAGATGTGGTACGTATATAATTACTAGACTTTAATTTGTATAATGTATTTTAGAGCGTTTGTAACGTAATTGATCGAAAATCTGCTTCGTAGCTGATTTACATAAGTTCAAACGACATGATTTGAATCTTGCAGTTAAGAAAGCCATTTGGCTGCGGCAGATAATACTTTATATAAAAAGAGTGGCACAGGCAATTGAGATCATTTAAACAATTTGAACTAGTATGTCGTGTTTGTACCTGCTGTGAAATTTAAAAATTTCAACCTCTACAATTGGGAGTTGTTTATGTGCTTTTAATTGCAAAATGAAGTATTTATATCATAATGTTAATGTGGCTTTGATCCCCACTAGCTGCCAAACCGTCACTACGTGATCTCCTGGCTACAAATGCCATAAGCTAAATAAAAATAAATAAATAATGTCACAAAAAATTTTACCTGCATTTTTTAAGTTTCATATAAATAATAATATAATAATTAAATATGTATTAATTTGTCTTTTTAGCAAACGTCATATGGTTGTATGTAGCTACTGCCACTGGAGTTATATTAGTTATCCTAACTATTGGTGCCATACTAATATATTGTCACAAAAAAAGAACAAGCAAGAAAAATAGATTACAAAATGTAAGTAATAGTTTAACTTGGCATTTAATTGTTATTAAACACCTTCACACAACCACAGCAACTGAGCCCCTAACAAGCATCTTGAATAAATAAGCTGTGAACACTTTCATTGTTTCATTGCTGTTCATTTACTAAGAGCTGAATGTATGGATTTCCAACTGCTAATATATAAGCAACCGTCCGACTCAGGCACTAGACGCGATACGTAAACCTCAAAATGCTTTCTAGTTCTCGGCTAGTATATCAGATTTGCTGAAGCAGCCCTGCAGCTCTATATTATAAGAGTAAAAACAGACGAAGCGGTGTACGTCGCGTTGACTATCGAGTCGACGAATTTTATCAAATGGTTCACAGGGAACGCCCATGTCGAAACGGTGTCAATTTGATGGTATCCTGTTACCTTACGACGTGGCGGCGATGCACCGTATTGTTAAAACACAAAAATTCATCAATTTGTAAGTAAACTTCGCACGTCTCAACTGTCACATTTGTTAGTATGAAATGATGTGTCGATTCATAAAGGGTGTTGTCGCGGGGAAATCATAACTTGAATCGAACGCCTCCCCGTGTCGAATGTAATGTGTATTGTTTAAGGTGATCAGATAAAAGGATATGTCAAGTCGACAGTCGACTCGACACAAATTGTCCCGTCTGTTTTTAGCCTTAAATCCATATACTGTGAATTCAAAAAGTCTTTATATAAGGGTTGGCCATGAGACACAAAAATAATCTCAATTGCAAGATACGGAATTTATTAACTGTCATCATTGTGTTGCTGGCATAATACTGTTGCGCAAATTTCAATAAAATTGTAAAACCAGAGGTTCTAAATCTTGCAGTAGACATTACTTTTGTGTCTCATGTCCAACCCTTATGTAAAAACTTTTTGAACTCACGGTATATATCTAGCAGCACTACAGGCCACAAGGCCTTTGACTTAAGTCCATATCAATCTTTTTTTCCCCTAACCACCATATTCCATCTAGCAAAGCCTCTTATGTTTATACGCAGATAATCGAAATACAAAATATATAATTAATTTTAGGGAAAACATGTTTAATATTGCAAAAAGGAACAAACAAAAAAAGTTTAAAATCTAGTAGGTACCTATTTGAACTAGACAACTGAACTTTGGTTTGAGATATTGTGGCGTAACGGTTTTGTGTAGTTTCTTTTATAGTTTGTTATAAGCAATGAACTGTATTAATCTAAGTAGCTCAATATATTTGGTAGAGTCTTAACCGTTAACGTCACTTTGAATCATTTGCTTAGCTTGTGCAAGAGGTAGATTAAATCAAATTATTCTTTAACTGACATTCGTATATTTAATTAAAGGGGTTTTAACATTATCAAATTTTACACTTATGGTTCCAGTTCAACTCACGGTTACTTTCAAACAACTTGTTAATAATTAATGACCGAACTCCTGTTACATTTGAAACAAATACATCCTTATGGATAATAATTAAATCTATAATAAAATCTTATTAATTTTAAAAACACACTCAAACTAAAATTACTTAATCTAAGTCTTAATAAAACAAAGTTATCTTACAGTGCGTCAGCATCTTTGGTTACACTAATTTTCTGAATGTAAGGCCCATGTTTCTACGTTGACGGATCGCGTCTAACCATCTCAATTAAATGAAATACGAGCTTTATATAGAGATATTCGACTCCCACTTATTGACCAACCGTGAGAACTAAATTTGCAGACTCTGCAGTTCTCACGCTTTACCAAATTTTTGGCGACATGTGTGTGTGGGCGTCAATTATATCCTTTGTTCATTTCACTATGAACGTAAAGAATGTATTTGACCCCGACTCCACGTGCCGTGCCAATGTCCGAGACTGGAAGCGTGACATCATCTCAGATTGTACGCAAAATGAATTTAATTTGTTTAGATTTACTTGACTTTATGAGATTAAGTTTATTTTTTGATTTACTTAATATTTGATTTTAGCACATTCGCATGGGATTAAATTCATTTTGGTTTTGCTTAATATTTGCCCGTGTCTGACGTCACATTAACTTGTACTTAGATGAATTTACTGTTAATTTGAAGTAGATTTAATTCATTTTAACTTTACTAAATATTTTGCCTATTCGGCTGTGCCACAATATTTTTGTTAAATTTTTGTAGGAAACACTGTTTAAGGTTTTTCGTACAAAATAACCCCTAAGTGCTGCACCACAATAATTATACATATAAGTGTAATCGAAACAATGTACGATTTTGTTTGAAGCCTCACAACAACTTTATATTTTGGAGTTACTAAAAATGATGAATTAAAATGATATCGTAGAATGATGATCGAAGATCTTAATTTAAACAAATGAAATATCTTAAGTTCATTATAGACCGGCAGAGTGGGACTGCACGTAATATTGACATATAGAATGTTAAGCAGAGGCCTGCTGGGTCTGAACAAGAATAGGTGACCACTCTGCGGCTCAGTGTGTCCGGCCCCCTCGACACTGTGAAGATATAAGAGGGTAAAAGAGAAAGAAAGAAGTTCATAATAGCATTGTTCCATGGAATAATTATATGTGTCAGGTTTTTTCGATCAATAACAATTGCTCTTAAAGTAGAATTAAATTGAGAACAGTACTCACGTGACTACCCGCCATAGATCGGAAAGCATTCGGGCAAGTCCAAATCGTTACGAAACGGGAGACTCTTTGTTGTTTATCATTGGCGTTCATGGTGTTTGTTTCGTTCGTTTTGTGTTTAGCTTTATTTTCGTTTTTAAGCCTCTTCCAAACCGGTTCTTTTTAGAACTAAATCTAAGTTTGTTATCTACGTTGTGATTACATTATTTACACCGTATATTCAGAAGAAACTGCATTCAATTGCACGTGGCAAGTTTGAGGTTATAAGTTAAAAATCTTGTGTTACGCCACTGGAATTTTCGCATCGCACAGATCGTTCATGACGTACATGTTCTTCTCGTTTTGTGCCTACTCCGCCATTTTTAAACGTCTGCAAAGCAAAGCTGAGTTTATAACTGAAACAGGTTCTGTCAAAGAAAGATTTATCAACTTTTTTAGTTGGGTAGGCAGAACCATACGAAAATAATACAACCTCTAACTGCCACCACATTTTTACTAATATAATCATGGAGACTTGTTCATTCTTTACAGTTTTTCAAATCATTTATTAATCTTCTTAATATTACCTCTTGCCTCCAAAAAATTGTTTTCTTTGTATTTTATTTTTAAGTTTTTAGAATACTTAATACCTTTCGAATAATATTCAGATTTAAGTTTTTGATTACCAAGGTCTGTTTTTATTTTCCTCCACAAACAATTTTTACTAATAATTAAATGCTTTACTTCGTCAGAAGTCCAAGATTTTTGTCTATATTATTCTTAAACCTAAGGAACTGGTTTAAAACTTCATCAACAGTGCTTCGGGGGAATTTTCAACTCCTTAGCTATAAAATGCCTGGGTCATTGAAGATTTTCATGCCATTTGTTAACTATTTTTCAGGGTAACTCTTCTTCAGACATGTTTACTTACAGATGGTAATAGTTGCGGGCACGCAATAAGGGCGGTCAGAATTGTATTTTTTTGTGCAGGCATTTGACACAAACCCCAAGCTTGTGTACTGATTCAAACCGTTGTTTTATCATCATTTGAATTTTACGTATTATGCTCGGTACAGGCCTTACACCAAATTTCATTTATGTACAACATTTATCTTCGTCGAGGATATTTAAGGAGGAAATAGAGATGGGAAGTTCGATTATTTTCGGTAAATTGATTCACTCGATTCGTTCTCAAATGATTCACTTGTTTTACTTAGGCTTAGAGCACTGAGTCTAGCAAAAAGTGAACCCACGTAATGCTAGCTGTATCGGACGTTCCATATTTGGTAATTCGGTCTTTGGTCAGCTTACATTTCCACTCTTTTGTTGTGTAATCCTTTTGTACTTTTGTTTTTGTTTGTGTATTATTTATATAATTAATATGTACATATAATGTTGTCATGAATGTAAGTTGTACGTTTTTATTACGCAAGAATTTACAAGCTTAAATATAGCCTTCGCAAAATTGTTGTTAATTTAACAAATAATCGAAGTGAAGAAAAGAGTTACTTTTATTTATTGATGTCTTAAATGTCGTTTTACATTAAACTTTGTTTTTATTTTGAGAACAGCCTGAAAATATTGTCACTTTTTGCACTATCAAATCCTATATCCGGAGCAATTTTATTTCAAAACGTTAAAGACTCGAAATTTGAACGAGTTGAACTGTTCCTGAATCAATTCACATTCTTCTTGTACAAAACTGTCAAAAATTACTCGGCACCACGTCGACACCGAGTCGAGTGAATCCATTCACTTCAATGTAAAGACAGTGTACTAATCCGTTCTTTTTGAATGAATCATTCACAACTAGCACATCTCTAGTGCGAAGGGAAATTTTTTAATACTTGTGGTTAATTATTTAGACAATAATGTGAAAATAAATTTGAGTGGGAAAACATTCTATATTTTTTAAAAGAAATGCTCTTGTTTCTTTATTTTTTTAAACACATTCAAATTAAATTGCGATTAACAATTGCTTACAGAAAAAGACATGTCAGATAAACCATGACGCTTATAACATATTCAAATCATGTGTTTCTTAGAACGGTGCTACAAACTGTTGTTAAAACATTGAGTTCATACAAAAAGGTGACTTGTACCGACTAAGCTACTTCAACAGAGAGCACAATAGGTCTTATTGGCCACAAGCACCATCCCGGGTTAAATAATAAATGCTTCCACATGCATTACTACAGTTGAATGTAAACTTTGATTACTACACATTCAACCGCTAATTTTTCTTACATTTCTTTAACTGTATGTTGAAATTAAAGTTGTGTATATAAGCCACTACTTAAATTTGTCAACCCTTTATTTTATACTGTGCCTAAATAATTCTACTTCATACGAAATAATAGATTGGGGAAAAAGTATCGGGCCTTTTTGTTGGGCTCTAAAGTCACATATCTCTCCTAATATTAATCAAATCTGGTAATACTTATGTGCGTTTGAAAGGTGACACTTTGTAGATCAATTTAAAAGTGGTGACATTTGTTTATTCAATCAAAAGTTATTGCATGTTGAAAATGAGTGAAATTTCTGAAAAAATTTGATACATTTTGTGATTTTACTTCGATAAAGGCAAAAATGCTGTGCAGGCTCGTTGTTACGAAACTTATCCAAAACGATAATAAAAAGCCATAATTAGTGCAACTATTTATTTTATCGGAAACTCATTGAACGGCGCTAGGCCAGGATTCAAAATAATTACAAAACATAATTAAGTATTGCCTAGCATGAATTAAAGACTTGATAGGATTTTTTAAAGTACACAAAAATTTAAATATACATACACAAAAACATATATCAAGCTGAAGGCTTAAAATAATCAGTTATGAATAATACTTAAAGACCAAAAAATATATATCTAGATTAAATGGCAATAAAAATTTTATATATCAAAAATTAAATTGTTTCATTCATAGATTAGAAGTGGTAAATCCAAAGTTCCAAAAATTTTGAATGAAATAAAATTAATAATCCCAAATCCCAATCCATGAATGAACAATTCAATGAAAATTTGTATCTAAAAGTTAACTACAAAATAAGTACAGATATTACCCATGGTACACAAAGTAACCATATCAAAAGTTTATCAAAAATAAGTATAAAATATAATGATAGGCACTTATCTCCTCAATTAACATCAGACAGGTGTAAGATGGCGAATAATTGATTCCAACGTAGCTACATAAAATTATAGCGGCCAGGTGGGACTGCAATATGCACAGGAATATGGCACATCAAGATGGCGACCTCCACGTGCTTTGAATTTTCCAATCAAGTAAAATTAAAATTTTAACACCGCACCAACAGGAACAACCATCTACATCCGAACATTGGAATCAGATAAAAGATTAAACCCCAACCAGGTTGCTGTAAGATTCAATTTTATAAGAAATTGAAAATAAAAGGAAAAATCAACGCACCACATGTTCAACGAAAGTGCAAAAATAATTTAAATATATTGAATCAAAACATCCAACATCGGACATCGAAAATTTCCATTAACAGGAAATAATTGCCAATGCAACTAAATAGTCTGTTAAGTTAAAAATTACCAAAAAACCTCCCAGAAAAATTCACACTGCGCATACTCAAAAAACCAAAGCCACAAACTCCCACCCTATTTTCATTATGCAAATAAAGTAGCATAACTAATAGGCGGAAAAATCACATAAAAATATAAATTTCACTCGAAAGATTTCATAAATGAAATATAAGTACACGATGCGTAACAAGAAATGAAATCACAACGACGTAGAAATGCTATCAAGACATGGAAAATAAAGAAACACAAAAGAAAATTTAAAGGATAGAGTCGGTAAAATCAAAAAGAATTTACTTCCGAATGAAATTAAGACAAGCAAATGAACTAGATGACCAGGCATCGCTTAAAGATGGAGATTTATGCGCCGGCACATGGAAATAAAGCATTACAAATGCAGTCAAAACCCCAATCAAAAGAAAATCTTTACAAAATACGAAAAGGAAAAAATAGCTGGATGAATTAATCAAGTAAAATGGGAAGGACAACACAGAAGAAGGAATAAAAAAGATACTGGATAACCAGGGAAAGGATCGTGAGATTGTCTTATCATACAACAGAAAATTTCTAAGAAAATACCAAAATATTTGAGGTTACAGACACGAACAAATCAATCAGGCAAGGTCCCCGAAAGAATGTCAACATGCAATATAATTGAAAAGACATGACTGTAAATAAATCTTAATTCACTATCCCACTACCTTAAGATAAGGAAATTGATTCAGGAACAATCAATCCCTAAAACTACTTAAAAATGACATACTTAAGCAGGATGATAATTGCAAAAATAAGCAAAGTTTTTAAGTGTAGGGTAACAACCACAGTAACATGAGAGGAAAACCCTTTTACAAAAAAACATAAAGCTTAACAATCAACCAACAGTCGCGACTGATAAGAGGAAAACGATACAATTTGAGCTAAGAGCAGAAAAATTGTAACATCGTGAAAAAATTTGTGCTGTTTACGGTGAAGGTATTTTATCAAAAACAACAGCCGAGAGATGGTTTGCTCGATTGCGTTCTAGAAACTTCGATGTCAAAGATGCACTGAAAAAGTCAATGAAATCATGGAAAAAATTGAGCAAGATCGGCACATATGCAGTCGTAGCATCGCTTTGGAACTAAACTTCCACCACAAAACAGTTTTAAACCATTTGAAGAAGACTGGATTCAAAAAGAAGCTCGATGTTTGGCTGCCACATGAATTAACAGTGAAAAATTTAATGAACCGAGTTTCCATCTGCAAATCGCTGCTAAAACAGAATGAAATCGAGCCATTTTTGAATAGATTGATTAGGGGCGATGAGAAATGGATCAAGTACGACAATAATGTGTGAAAAAGATCGTGGACGAAGCGAGGGGAAGCTCCGCAAAGGTGGCAAAGCCGGGATTGACGCCAAGCAAGGTGATGCTGTGTGTTTGGTGGGATTGAAAGGGAATCGTGCATCATGAGGTGCTGCAGCATGGCCAAACGATTGATTCTGTACTCTACTGTCAGCAATTGAAAAAAAGCGGCCAGAATTCATCAACAGAAAAGGTGTTATGTTCCATCATGACAACGCCAGACCACACACATCTTTGGTGCCTCAGCAACAATTGAGAGAGCTTGGCTGGGATGTTCTGATGCATCCACCGTATAGTCCAGATCTTGCACCATCCGACTACCATTTGTTTTGGTCTCTACAGAACTTCCTTAATGGTGTAAAGTTGACTTCAAAAGAGGCCTGTGAAACTCACTTATCGCAGTTTTTCACCCAGAAATTCTACATCGATGGAATAACGGCTCTACCCAAAAGGTTCTTGATCAAAATGGAGAATATTTGGTTTAATAAACTTCGTTTAAAATTGTTTAAATTTTGACTACAAAAGACACGATACTTTTTCCCCAAATCCAATGGGTTATACACTATTCACTATCTAATGTGTCTGTTATGATTAGTGATGGGCACAATCGAATGATTTTGACAATCAAATAATTGTAACTGGATAACTTCAACAATCGAATGATATCGTAATACGAATGATCACTTAGAACTTCACTTAGAATGGGAATTGTCATTCAGAATGCAAATGATATTTGGTATAGGAACGAGGCATCGTTACTGATGTCGCGCAAAGATTTGGTTTTACTTTGAATGATTCGTTCAGTTTATACTTTATTATAACCATGCCAATGCAAGGCCGATGTAGGATAAAAATAACTCAATTAGCATAGAAATTCATCTCCATTCATTATTCATCTATCACTATTTGTTTTACTATGCTACTCATGCCGAGTTTCCAAAATAAAAATCATTAAAATGATATGACGACAACAATCAAAACATTCCGAATACCTACAATAATTGAAATTTTTCATTTGCATTCGCCCATTCTTAGTTATCTGAAATTATCTCATAATGCAATGTGATATATTGTAATTAAGTATTTTATGTGTATTTGGAATTTTATATTATTTTATAGATGAACGTGCCAACAGCAGATAAAAACATATACGGTAATACAGGTCCTAATTCTCCTATGGAATTAAATACGTTACTGCCTACTAGGATAAACAATATACCCACAAGAAGTCATAGTTCTCAAAGAAATGGGTTTCAAAATGTGCCTCATTATACTTATAAGGAAGTTTCTTTTGTAGAAGAGCTGGGAGAGGGAGCATTCGGTAGGTGTTTGATTTATAATAAATTAATTTACGTATTTCATTATAATTCCCATATGTAGTATTCAATTTTTGTTCATATTACTATTCTTCACTTTTAAATGTCTTATAATCTCTGTTATCCATCCTAGTTCACTGTAAATTATAGTTAGCGGACATCTACTCTATGTTTATTTTTACAATTATTAAAAGTAAAGAACTTGCTAATGAGTTAGTTAAGAATAACTTCTAAAACAAATTTATTTATTTTTTTTATAGGTAAAGTATACAAGGGCGATCTCAAAACAAAATCTGGAAAAATAGTTGTCGCAGTTAAGTCTTTGAAAGAAAATGCCAGTGCAAAAACTCAAGCTGATTTTCAGAGGGAAATAGAACTTATATCTGAATTAAAACATCCAAATATCATTTGCCTTTTAGGTGTAGTTATAAAACAAGAGCCTATGTGCATGCTGTTTGAATATATGTCTGAGGTAAGAATTCAGTTGTTAACTTAATCTTCTTCCGTTTATTCATAATTGCTGATTATTTAATTATGTAAAATTTGGTTCGCTCTGGTAAATTCTTTTTAATATAGAGACACGGATAAACTCAGCGTGAATATTTGTAATTATTTAACATAACTTTGCTTAAAAGCAAGATAAAAAATATTGTAAAACTTACGGCCGGTATTATCAACATATTTAAAGCCGCCTTTAAGCTTAAAGGGCATTTAACCCGTGCGGTGCAGTATTACCAACAATTTTAACGGCCGGTTAGTTCTTAAAAGCGGCTTTAAACTTAAATGCCCGATTTCGGATAGTTAAAATATTTAAAGCCAGGTTATTTTGACACATAACACACATAACCTCAATCTGAATTGTAAACATGACATCTAGCGATTCCGATATTTCAAGTGATTACTCATCCGACAAGGAATTATTTAATTATACTTATACGTATGATACAACTAAATAAACCATATATTTTTTGAAGCAATTACTGGTACTGTAGCCATAATCGTAATTAATAACAAATTACAATAGCAAATAACGAGTAACAAGATATATTTGACTTGTGGAGTTGTTTGACACCAAAATCTAAAATATTAATAAGATTTTTGAGTTGTATCACTCTTCTTGCAAGGTAACGGTATGTATTTTTTCGCCCTCCGGCTAGAAACACTCAATTGTCATGCGTATAAATCGTCTGGAAAATGCTATTTGCCGGACTAGTCCAGAAAGTAAAATTAGGAGTTTTGATTGGTGGCGCTGAACCGAACTGACTCCGCCCTCTCAGTGCTACGCCCATTGTCACGCCCAGAAAAATAAATTCCCTAGAAAAATAAATTCTCTAATGTCAAATATTTGAATAAAAAATGATTTTTTATAATTAACGTATTTTTATCGGCCGAAAAAATATTGTGTATCACACGCCTAGAAACTGCTTTGCAAAGTGACAGTTTCTAGCCTTGTGATACAAATAACTATTGTAGGTTATGTTAGAACCTTTATTCTAGGGTTTTTCTTGTCGGCGTTACCAATTCAAAGTAAAGGACCGTTTAGTTAAATGTGCATTAAATACTTTGGGTAGCACGCATAAAGGAGGGTTTAGTTTAAAGCTTACTTAACTAAAGCTACCTTTAACTAATGTTGATAATACCGGCCGTAAGCCTTTTGATTGGCTCTCCTTTTAATCGATTTATAATAATTAATAATTTTTTTGGTTTTTTCAGGGAGATTTACATGAGTTTTTAATATCAAATTCTCCAGATGAAGGTAAAAGTTTGTCTCAGCAACAGTTTTTACATATTGCAATGCAGATAGCACAAGGTAATAACGAAAATTAAAATGTGAATTTGAAATTTTCCATAATTATAAATCGTAAATGACATTAATGTTTTTATGCACGATCGCATTATAACGTGTCAATTATGTCTGAATTTGTTTGACATAATAGCTATTAAGACAACAAGTGTTTTATAGAAGGTTTAAAAATCAAGGTCGTAGTTCAAATCCGAGCGAACGAAGTGAGTCGAGGATTTGATAGACCGAGATTTTTAAACTATAAAACACGAGTTGTCTTCAAGATTTTTTCTAACACTAATATCTTTCACTAATATATTATTAGAAATTTTAATAAATTATTATTTGAGACACGTCATAATGCACAAAATGCGAAGATTGCTTGGCAACGACGTATTTAAAGGCCTATAAAATACGTTGTCATTGACGGCGTATTTTATAGAGAAAGCGTATTTTAAAGGAAACATAACAAGTGAGCTCTTATGCACCATAGAAACAGTATAAGATATTAGTGTTAGAAAAACGTCTATTTATAGCCCGTGGGTGTCTTTATAGGCCGCCGGTCTATAATGAAACGTCAAAAATTGATAAACAGTTTAACAGTTTTATAAAGAATTTTTTTAAATTAAAATCGAATGTATGCTCTTTATTAGAACTCTATTTAAGGTAATTTGTATTAACAACACAGTTAACACAATTATTTATGTGAATATTCCTAGGCGTAAATGCTTCAACCATTTGACAGTTGTCAGTAAAAAATTTAAATAATTGAGCAACTAACTACTCGATGTGGGTAGAAAATTAATTTATTCCTTTTATTTCAGTTTTAAAATCTTCGATCGTGCATAAAATTATGTATGTACCACTGGCGTAACTTGCTTTTATGGCCTTCGACGTGTCTTTAGCCTTCGACTAGCGTCTCGGGCTCAAAATCACGTCTCAAGCCATAAAAGCATCTTTACGCCCTTAGTACATAAATAACTATTATTGTTTTATAGGTATGGAGTACCTGTCAGAAAATCATTATGTTCATAGAGATTTAGCAGCCAGGAATTGCCTTGTATCTAAAGATTTAGTTGTAAAAATTAGTGATTTTGGTCTTAGTCGTGACATGTATAGCTGTGATTATTACAGGTATGAATTATTATTAGGTTATAATATGTTGTTCTTTTTGATACATTTAGTTTTTTTTAAATCAATTTTCCATTATTATTATTTATGACTGCGCCAGCATTTAGACAATTTCATTTGAAAAAACTCCCAACATCAAGATATTATTTCCCAATTCACCTATTTTTCATTACTGCTGCCATTTACAGGCCACCTCATGTATGAAAAAAGTTGTGCGGTAATCCAAGCTGTTTGTTTTTATAGAAGCACACCCAGTTATCAGTACACATGATTTGTACACTACCTTTTGATTATCTTTATGTAAGGGTGGTAAATTGCTTCACATAATTTCAATGGTAAATTTTTAACATGTAAATATTTGCTTCCTAATTATTTTAGACCAAAAGTATTATTAGCTAAAAAGCAACTAAGCAGTAAAATGAAATTTTACCTATTTATTTCCATACCAAAAATGTCACTTTTTTACCTTGGTACACAAACAACTATTATTCAACAAATTCGATGGCATCACTGATTTTTGTCAAAGTGCATAGAATAATTCCGTAAAATTAAAAGAACTGCAAAATAGCATCAATGGATACGGTATTTTTTTCTCTACAAAAAATTTAATTTCACTTTTGGTTTAAAATAATTAGGGAAGCAAATATTTACGAATTAAAATTTTACTATTGGGATTCCTATGTAGCACCACCCTGTAGATCAGGGGTGCTCAGACTTATACCATCGGCTATCTATCGTAAAAGTATTAGGCGGCAAGGGATCGACTGGGAAGGAAGAAAATACAAAGTTTAGCTGCTATATTTATAATTTAAGGCTTTAGCCAGATTGTAGTTGTGTATTATCTCTAGCTTATCATTATCGAAATTTCATTTTTGATCATCATGCTTGGTTAAAACTAGTGATACTGAAGGATTTTTCTTTCCATATTTGGTTTAAATTCAGAAGATAGTTGCTGTTTGTTTATTTTAAAGGTTCCAAGAACAGTCTAACATTGCATCAGCCTTATCTGTACTCATTGGTCTTCATTATAACAGAGCATGTGTCAGACAAAGATAAAGTTAATTGCTTACAGTGAAGAAGGGGGGTTCGAAACGCTAAAACCCTTATTCAAATAATGGTGGTCACAATAGGGATGAAATGTTGAGCGCCACTACGGAATGTCACCCAAAAATGGTTGCAAGGAACATACCGCAGATAGTTCCTTTAGGGCTCGGAGGGGGTTGCTTAACTGACAATAACTTACTTTACTGGAATTCTTAAAACTTGTAGGGAGGCTCAGACTGTACATACGTAAAGCTTAAACAAAACACTAGCACAAAATATAATCGGGGAAGACTGAACACAATAACAAGACCAAACTAAATTGACAATGAAATATTTAATAAATCAAAAGGCAAACATGAATACAAAGAAATTACACAAAAGAGGGCGACAATCAAAATATTAAGTTAAAACAAATAATAAATACGACACGACACTCTTACTTTAAGGGACGATAGAATTGAGGGTACTACATTTACGTTACATACCACAAATCATTTACAAACTTAGCCCCTCAATTCCCAGGGAGAATATAAGGAACTACAAAAAATACTAAACTAAAAATTCGATAAGCACCGTTAAATTTTTACACATGCAACATAACACAAAATATTCACTTAAATTGGCTTAAAACTTGAACTAAAGCCTGAACACAAATGATCTTTACTTGAACACAAAATTACTGCGACAAACTAGTCAATTCTGGTTGGCAGCGGCCCTCAAACTTTTCAATGTGAATATTAGATCCGCCCAAGGCGAGATTCATAAGGCCTTCACACAGTACCGCTGGACAAAACAGATTGGCCAGACATCAGATACTACTTTACAAGTGCAAACAAAACACAAAGACAAAACAAAAGGTTATTAAAGTCTAAAACAAACTGAACAACATCGATGACGACCTGCCAGCAAGCGGCAATCGTAGGAATTGAAACTGACGTTACAAACATAAACGGCAAAGCGGGAGCAACGTAAAGAAAGTAGATTTTACCTGGCGAGATGTTGGTACTTAAACGATAGACCAGGGAGGTGTTGTCCTTTTCCGGGAAGGCGGGTGCAAGACAAACGATGAAAGATTCCTTAGGCTATGGGTTTTCTTAATCCCTCAATTGAGGAAATTGCGTGAACGACATTTTAACTAACTTTTCACAACTTTCACACAAAACTATCTCTTTCTGGGAGTATATGGCATCCTCTGGGATTACCCGGCTTTTTGCCCTAAACTAGTTCTCCACGAGAACTACGAAAATGAGGAGCCTTCCTGGTGTAATTTAAATACCCAAGCGATAAAATTTGCACGTCCCGTCTTAATCCAAAGACGTCCGATATGGTCGAGAAGTTGCCACGTACTACAGAGAGGGGGCTATAGAGGATTCGAATGACGCTAAACAGGTCAGCTGACAAGCCTTGCATACAGGGGATTCCCCGAACTGCATCAACTGGAACAATATGACATCATGTGTCGACGAAATACACGTGAATTGGGTCACCTTGGGATCTTTTAACAAAAGGGAACTTTTATAACGACGAAACATACTGAAATGACTTTTAAGATTTCGTAGAACTGCCATGAAAATGTGCTGACAGGCTTAACCTTCCATGCCCTCCAGACTAAAATTGAATTAAACTGTAGCAAAAATAACATAATTAACATGGGATCAAAATTAAAAGGACAGGACCGTACTAACAAATTTTACCAAGAATTCAAAATAACGTAAACTTCCCAAAATGACGCAAAATTGCAAAACCACGTGACAATACGCTGCTTTTTTTATTATCTCAGCTCATGCTTACAGCAATCTTCTTCTTCTTCTTCACCATTTATCCTTATACCCGTCGGGTGTCGGATATTTAGGTCTTCCTAATCCATTTTTTATACTCTTTTCTATCTTTAGCCTTTTCTCTTAGTTCTCTTATACTGCATCCTCTGAGTCCGCTCCTTTTAGCCACTTCTTCCATCCATGTCTTTTTGGGCCTTCCCCTTTTCTTCTTCTTCATTATTTTAGCCTCCATTATCTTTTTAGGTATTCTGTTGTCTTGCATTCTGGACACGTGTCCGTACCACTCTAGCACCTTATTTTCGTATTTTTTTATTATTGGTTCCTGTTGGAGTTGATTTGCAATATCAGCATTTCTGATATGATCCCATTTTGTTAGTCCAGCAATTTTTCTTAAAAATTTCATTTCGGCCGCAGTTAGTCTACTCTCGTATTTTTGTTGTATATTCCATGTTTCACTTCCATACAATAACGATGGAACCGCTATACTATTATAGATTAGTAGTTTTGTTTTTTCGTTTATTTCCTTTTTACCAAATATTGTATTATTTAGTGCATAATAGATGTTCGTTGCTTTTTTAATTTTACTAGATATTAAAAACAAAGTAGTCTTCTCCACAATTCTTTAATTTGACAACTAAAACGTTGTAACGACAATTGTTTCGGCCTCGACAATAATGTGTTAACACAAAGGGGCCATCTTCAGGCTAAATACTGTATAATACAAATTTTCAATAATTAAATTGTTAATGGTCCATGTGAAGAAATAATTTATTTAAACCCATATTAAATTAAAAAACGATGGTATAAACCAATATAAACTTCAATTAAATGCCCTAAGGCGAGATAACTTAGGGAAACATTTTTCCGAAAATAAACTAAATAACACAAAACGGATTATAAATATTAGTTTATTTTCGGAAAAATGTTTCCCTAAGTTATCTCGCCTTAGGGCATTTAATTGAAGTTTATATTGGTTTATACCATCGTTTTTTAATTTAATATGGGTTTAAATAAATTATTTCTTCACATGGACCATTAACAATTTAATTATTGAAAATTTGTATTATACAGTATTTAGCCTGAAGATGGCCCCTTTGTGTTAACACATTATTGTCGAGGCCGAAACAATTGTCGTTACAACGTTTTATTTGTCAAATTAAAGAATTGTGGAGAAGACTACTTTGTTTTTAATTACATTACACTCCACTAACAAAATGGATTTCAATATTTTTACTAGATATGTCTGCCTCTATGTTACCGTCATTTGTTATAATCGAGCCCAAGTATTCAAAAGTTGAAACCTCCTCAAGTCGTACTCCTAGTTGGTTTAGTTTAATATGCGTATTTTCTTCTCTCTTGTTAATGACCATCATCTTACTTTTGTCAGGGTTTATTTCCATTTTCAATTTATTTATTTCGGCTGTCCATATATTTAACAATTTTTGCATTTTCACTTTCGTCTCAGCTATTAGCACTACATCGTCAGCATATAGGAGGGAGTCAATTTGTATTGGTTGCATATTCCAGTACCCTATTGTAGTTTGTACACCTCCTATTTACAGCAATCAAATAATCAATATTAATTATTAACAAACATTTAGCAAACAAATGAAATCAACTAACTATAACTAAACTAATGTTGTTCCAAATGAGAAATTATATAGCTTGTTGTGTTCCTCTTTCGTCCTCTTCGTTTATTTTTATAATTTTCCTTCGTAGATTGGTAATTACTTCTGATTCTGCTTTCCCTCTGGTCATTATTTCAATACAGTTGTTTCGTATAATCCTTCTATTAGTGCATTTTAAACTCTTTCTCTCCCCTCTGTCACTTTCAGTCTTTGGTTCTTTGTTATAATGAGCCATCTGTCTTTCAACGGTATACCTATGACTAGCTTATAAATTATTTTGTTATGTCTAAAATAGTAACAATTTTATACTTTTCTCCAGTTTAATTATATTATTATAGCGATAATGTAATTTTTAACAAACCTTCAATTTTAGAGTACAATCTAAATCATTATTACCAGTGAGATGGATGCCTCCTGAATCTATTCTTTATGGGAAATTCACAACTGAAAGTGATGTTTGGTCCTATGGAGTAGTATTATGGGAAATTTACAGTTATGGTTTGCAGGTAATTATCTATTATTAATAGCAGATTGACAATCTGCTAATTATCTCAACCATTGGTTAGTTGTTCATTGCATCAGATTTGAAGCAATCATGATAATTAATGCAGTTCTAAACAAAACTTAATTCGATTCTCTTCAAAATAACCAATGGTAGAAATAATTGACAGTTGGTGTATTTACCCTGTAAGTTTTAAAGATTTACACAGTTGGAAAAGTAATCCTATTTTTTATAGCCTTATTATGGATACAATAATCAAGAAGTAATAAGCATGATTCGTTCGAGAAAACTCCTACCATGTCCTGATTCTTGCCCAAGTTATTGTTATGTATTAATGGTAGAATGTTGGGCCGAATTATCAATGCGAAGGCCTAATTTCACCGAAATTGTGCATCGATTAAAAATGTGGAAACAAAATGGATCATCCAGTGGTATGTAAAAATATTTAAACAAATTTTCACCTTACTCCTTTATATGTCGTCTTACATTTATCTAACTATCTATGTTACTTATTTAAATCATTTTTGAGATGTTGAAGTTTACCTGAAGTTATGGAAATTCTAAACAATATGTTTGTTATAATTACATTGCTTAAAAAAATTAGCGGACCATTTTTAACAGTATCTTTATTATAGAAGAAGTCCAGATTTGGTGTTTTAATGCACATTTGTTAAATCAAAATTCTGGCAGCAGAAAGTAATTCTAAGTCATGAACCATATATGTTTCAATAGTTCATTTTTTGAGCAGTGTATTTATAACTTCAGAGGAGGCGGTACGGTAGTGAGTATTGGCATCGGTGTCCATGGTCAGAACTCGGATGGATGACCCGATCCAGGCTCAGCTCACTATGGCTCGGTGTGTCCTCCTCAACAAGCTATGGGCCTTAATGGCATGTTAAAAGCTGAATATTATATGTTATTATTTATAACTTTGTATGGATTTTGTAGGTGCATACTTTAAAAATCCAGAAGTCCACACCAATCCACAAAAGCACAGCTCAAAATCCAGTCACACATCAGATTCAACAACCGTTTGTCCGTCATTCGACAATCAAAATGATCCACCACATACTTGGGATAAAAATCTTAGAAAGATATCTTCAAATAAACTCAACGAAAGCCAAAGCAGTTTAACATCTCACGCATCTAGTTTGGGTAACAGAACGCAAAGTACTAGTTTAAGTAACGATCATAATGTTAAGAGTTCGAGAAAAAGCGTCGATAGAAAAAGCCAAAAAAGCGTACGTGCTGATAATTGCTCAGATGGATTAAATCCAAAAAATACCGTGGTTAACTCAAACGGCGACAGTTTCGAAACTAAATTGACTTTTTGAATAATTCCTTTGTTATTTTGACTTTTTTGTTTTAATTATTAATTCGTTGCTAGATCTTGTTTATAGGCTTTATTTGCTTTTTATTTTTTTATTAGTTATATCTGTTTTTATTTTTTAGATGGTTTGTGCCGGTGATGAAATTGTATAGATGAATTATCATACAGATTAACATTTGTAAAGTAATTTATTGAATATTTTTAGTATCTCAGTGTAAATTCTCATTTTTTAAATTTTTAATTTTTATCATTTAATATTGACGTTTAAAGAATGAAAAAGATATAATTTACAGTCGACTTCAGTCCTATTCTGTGGAACACCCGCCAGAGTACAAACCATTGCAACACGTGCTTGTTTATATGTCTCCCATTTTAACTTCTTAGTTAATCTAGTTTCGTACATAGATATGCTAAGAAACTAGAAAAAGAAATATAAATAAGTAAATTTGTGGTGGTTCGTACTCCAACAAATCATCTGCAGAATAAGACTGAAGTTGATGGTACATTACATTAAGACTGAGTTTTCCGATTGTGGTTTAACTGATTAAAAATGAATAAAAGCGCTCCATTGAAGACCTCCATGTTATTTTGAAAACTCAGATTTAAATATTTACAGTAAATAAAAATTTTTCCCGAATATTATGGCACAACATACAAAATAAAGGTTTTGATTATCAAATATTTAAGCCACATGGGGTAATTTATATTAGCAAACAAAGAATGAAATTTGTATTCAGTATCAAATTCTCCGCAAAATTTGTAGGTAATATCCCTGATCACATAACAATCAATTTTATGATTAGTTTGCCTTCGGTTGACAGATGGCGCCAGCACTGTATGAGCAGAAGCGACCCTGAAGTGCTTGGAATCATACACATCAGCTGATTCTAAGCACTTTAGAGTCGCGTTTGTTCGTACTATGGAGGCGCCGCCTTGCAACCGAAGGCAAACTAATCATAAAACAGCCTGCCAAATTTTACATTAACTTGGCGTATCTGATTGTTATGTGATCAGGGGTAATATTTTTTCTGCTGGGCTTTGTTTATAAGTTATTCAAGATCTAAGTTACAAAAAGGATTTCAGTTTTTACATAAAGTTGGTGGCCATGTGCAGTTTTATTTATAACATCTTAATAAAGTGTGTTTGAAACAAACATAATCGATTTTTAAAAAGCAATAGTGTTCATCCAGAGCTTAATAAAAAGTTTGCACTAAGTCCCTGTATACAATGGGCGTAAAACACAAGGGATTCATAAGACAAGTTACATATAAGTGTGCATAAGACATACAATTAACTAAGCGTTCATAAAGACATAAACTAAATGAAAATTTTGAAGGTATATGCAGGCATACTGGCATAGTGGTAATAAATTGAAGCAAGGTTTTTGACGTTTGCTAGGTAAGATTCTTTTTGTAATAATTGGAACCAGATTAAATTAATTATTATGGTGGCTCTACTTACAGCCCAACTTTTACTTTTAGTATTATTAAAAGGATATACAAAACATCAAATTGAAAATTATAACGAACAAAGAAAGAGTGATAAAAAATGAGACGGTGGTATGTTAGACCTGTAAATGAGAATTTAAAAGAGTAGATAATGTTAGAATTGAAAATGCATGATAAAGAATGGTTCTTTGCATATACTAGAATGATCTCAATAGTATTTGATAATCTGTTAACACATTGACTGCCGATTAATATTTTGAACTCTCCCCAGTGGCCAATACCTTGTAATTATTCTGATTCCTTTAATATTAATCATAAGCTACTGAAAAAGTTAATTCGGAAACTGACTATAAAATATTGTAGTAAAAACCTTTCCCTAGGTGCCTACTAATACAGAAGACGTTCGTGCGATGCCTACAGCAAAATACTAGTATAAAGCTACAGCAAAGCATCACGCCACGTGTGCGTGGTAGGCACCACGCGAACATCGTCAACCACGCCACGTATGCGTGGTCGGCAGTGAATGTGTTAAGTCTAGTTAGTCCCCATTTAACTAAAAAGAGTATTTAAAAGCCAATATCAGTAAATCACCTATTACATACCTTATGGTGAAATCTACACACAAACATGTAATTCATTTTAAAAATAATCTGTGTAGTTACAGGATGTAAAAATATTAACTGTGCAACTGCAGAACAATATGAACTGGGCATAAGTTAGGTTAGAAAGCAAATTATCAATTGAGCATCTGCGACTGACGTCACAAACTCAAGGTTAGAGTGGTTGGTGTACCAACAAACCGATCAGCTGCTGAAGCACCATTGACGTTGTATTAGAACGCTGCAATATTTGAATTATTACAACTTGTAAAAAATACTTTAATAGCAATACAAAATACCTTTTTGTATGGCAGTTAGTTGTCGAAGCAAATCTTTAATCTGTACCAGCAAATCGATCAGCTGTTAAACACCAAAGGCGTTTTAATGTAGAGTGCAATATTTCAATTATTACAACTTTAAAATGCGTATTTGGTAGCAATATAAAATGCTGTTTTGTATGGTACTCGGTTTAAAAGTTAAAATTTCATAAGAAATACAATGTCAGCGACTGTAAACATAAAATACTTTTTCACTGAACGGTGTTGGAAACGCCAATTGTGAATTATTAAATATTAAATTAAACTGTAAATGAGCTACTATTAATATAATTAGTACCACAGATACTTTTTACTAAAATATAAAATTAAAAAATTTAGTCATTTATGTGACTTCTCAAATGATATTCTTTAAGAAAAAACTTTTTCCCAGGTTGCATGCAATTTTTATTAAAACTCAACAGTGCACAATACAATACATATAAAATAAACAAAATGTATTTTATTTTATATTTATTAATGACTCTATTAATTACTCCCAAAACATTTAAAAACATCTTGCTTGCCTTTAATGCTTTGTTACTATAAAAACATTAACATTACAAACATTTAATAGTAATACAGAAAACAAGTTTTGTTGTTGTTGTTATTGTTAAATATCACATATCCTAGGTGTATTAAATTATGTTTAAATATTACAAATTAATTAATTGCAAATGCCTGAGTATAACACTTTTGGAAAATCTTCTTGTTTTTCATTACACTCGTCGAAACTAATTAATGTAAGAATCTACACAACACACGTTATTTTTTCGTTTTCCGCCGCGTATGTACTGCATTTAGTGTGGAATAGTATTTGTTATAATAATTCTTAGTCATTATGTCGACATTTAGATTAGAAAAGTAAATTTGTCCACAAAAACAATAAAATACTCATCAAACACATGCAGCCTGCTTGTAGGCTTCTAGTCCTTTGTAAGCCTTCAGTTGCTCGAAGGTATGTGCTATTATTACCATAAACTAAATAGTTACAAATGTCTGGGTACAACACCTTCGGAAAATATTCGCGTTTTGCACTGCACTCGTCCAAACTAATGTTGTATAAGGGTTAACACAAACACACGATATTTTTTCATTATACCGCCGCGCATTAGTTTTGTTTATCTAGTGCGGAATAGTACTCATTATAATAATTATTAGCCATTATAACTAAAATTTAAACTACAAATATAAACTTGTCCACAAAAACGGTAACGAAATACACACCAAACTGCATTCATTTACAGGTTAACTTTCGTTTGCTGGTACACCAATCCCACAAATCACGTGTCATTGATCACGTGATGCAGATGCTCAATAGAGGCTAGAGGCAGATTTTTGTAACGAATTTGATTCTTGGATTTTTTGAACCCAGTTTACTAGTGACGTCATCAATTCTATTGTTCGCTAAAACATATTCAATTCAACCGGGGGCTTGACATTAAACTTTTACCTTTAACGTAACTGAGCATTTTAGTATCTATAATCGATTCCAAAATATACCATGATTTATTAGTTAAATTGCGTTCATGCAACTTGTATTAACTTTAAGAACCTTTAAAAGAGATTTAAACAATTTTTTTTTATATTGATATTTGCAACTTTTTCTAGAACTAGTATTTTCATAAAGTTTTATGTTGAACATAATTTACGCCTTTCTTCTTCAAACGAACGAAAGTGTATATAAAATAATTAATAACGAATATCACTATGCACTATCAAATGTAAGTAAACAATTGCACTTCAGCAACTTAAAATAACCAAAGCAAAATAGAACTAGAATTAACTTTTGGAGATCTATCAACTATTAATAATTTTAGATAGGAAAACCATATTGGTCAATAAACCATGTCCAAATATCCAAATACCCAAATAACAGCTGTAAAAGTACCTGTATCGTGAATTTATATTTTATTGAATTTAAATGAAGAACTATAAGTAGGTATGTATATACAGTCGAACTTTGATAACTCGAATTTAGCGTCAAGAGTGAGAATTATGTGTAATTTTTACTTGATAACTGGAACTTCTATTACTGGAGTATCTTCATAACTCGTACAGAATATTTGGCGCCACCTTCTATAAGTCGAATTTTCCGGGAATCGTTGAGCGTTTTGCGTTTGTATTTAAAAACCAATGAACATACAACCGATTCTCTGTATAATGGTTTAAATAACATTGAACCCTTGACCATAATATGTCCCCTCCCCCGCCCCTGCCTTGTTGTTACACCCATTAAGAAATCGTAGCTTTTATTTTAGTTTCTTTGCCGTCACCAGCGAACTAATTTATTCACACAGGAAATTTTAGAAAAAGGCTAGATTTCAGACTATAAACTTTTTTGGTATTTTTTAAGCAAACTTAAAATGAAATAAGTTAGATTTACCTTAAAATAAGTAGTCATGAATGACAAATGTAAATAAAGTCGGCGAAATATTCGGTTATGCCGAATATTCGTTAAAATGGCCGAATATTACGACTGCCGAATAGTTAACCGTTAACCAAATATTCGTTTCACCTCTATAAAATAATATATACATATTATGTATTTTATTTAATAACCCGAAATCTTGATAACTCGAACTTTTTTTCTGGCAAGTCATGATTCGAGTTATCGAAGTTCGACTGTAGTTATTTTGTAAAATAAACTGGGAAACGGTTATTGGTAGTCTTCTTATTTAGGGATCTATTAATATGTGTAATCTTGAATACCAGTTGTTAATTTTTTAACCTGTTACTGCAACTTAACTAAAGATTTGTTTATTTTCCATTTTTAATTTATAATAAAACATACAAGTAATGTTATTATAGATGTGATTATACTTTGAGAATGTCAAATTGTGATAATGAAACGATAAAATTAAGGCAAGTTGTTATTGTTCTAAAAACTTCGTGTGTTGTACCATCACATGTTCTATGTTGTGTTTGCTCTGTCCCTAAAACAAGTAAACAAACACATCTCAAAATCAGGGTTGCCATATTGTCTATTCAAAATGTTGCCAATATGAAGAATGAAAATCGCCAAAGCGAATGTTTTAAAAGTGCATTCTTATTTTATTTATGTAAAAATAATTACCTGCATTTAAAAATACATTCTGTGTATTTACAACAAAATAACAAATACTACGTAGTATAACTCCTTAATTTCAACCTGAACAAGAATAGAAATATCAGAATAAAAAAAAAATAATAAACAAAAACAAATAAATATCAGTATTGTGGCTTACCCAACAGGGTTAGAGAAGTAATCGCCAGTCTAATTGAAATGTTCAGTTTCAATTCATCACAAAATGGCGACAAGTTGCCTAATCTGGCAACCTTGCTACAGATGCAGTAAAACAAAATGAGTTGAAGACAAATGTCAAAAAACATAAACAAACTGTTTTATTGTTTCATGGTTTACTGTCTAAGAACTGAAATCCTTTTTTAGAAACTTCGAACTCTAATTTCTCGAAGCTCGCAGAAAAAGCCCTACACCATAAATCTCCAGATTTACTAAAAACTTTTTTTGTTTCCCTTAAATTGAATGTTTTATAAAACTTGTCAGTAAAACCCCTGATCACATAACAATCAGATACGCCAAGTTAATGTAAAATTTGCCAGGCAGTTTTATGATTAGTTTGCCTTCGGTTGCCAGGCGGCGCCACCATAGTAGTAGCAGACGCGACTCTAAAGTGCTTAGAATCAGCTGATTTGTATGATTCCAAGCACTTCAGGGTCGCTTCTGCTCTTGCAATGCTGGCGCCATCTGGTAACCGAAGGCAAACTAATCATAAAACTGCCTGCCAAATTTTACATTAACTTGGCGAATCTGATTGTTATGTGATCAGGGGTAAAACTAACCCGAAATATTGAATTCCATATGGTACAAAAAATTCATATCTGCGTTTAAATGCCTGAGTTAAAAATAATTAACAAGTATTGTACAAAAGCAATATGCTTTTTCTAATGTTATGAATTACAAAATGATTAATGAATTGGATATTCTACATGTTTGTCACGTTCACGATGCTTTTGCGCAAATCGATTATATAATTTTAAAATAATAATGCACTTACAAATGACTCGAACTCCACAGTATTGATCCTTGAGAGCACTAGAAATTCAAAAAAAAGGATAGAAACTTCTAAAATATACTTTGACAAAAACGATGAATGCAACGTTTTTATTTGATGTTATTCATCTCTTTTTTACATTCGACTGATCATTGGATGTATTTTCGTTGAGTTTGAGAAACTAATTTTTTACTTGATTGGTATTTATGAAGAGAACTGATTAATAATTCATTCTTTTAACATTTTTATCAGCACTAACAATCCACTGAAAAGAATCTCGCAAACAGAAATCAACACCAAATTATTTCGAGGCTAATAAAATTGTGTGATATAAAATGATTTTTTTTTGTTAGTATTTTATAATATCACTTATTTAACATTTAAAAGAATACTTAATTTTTACTGCAGATTAAATAATACATTTTTCTGCAATAACTGGAATTTTGGTGAGGAAAAGAGGGAGGCCTTTGCCCTACATAGGGATGTTGCAGGCTGATAATAATAATAACATAAAGTAACATGTATTAATCCACCCATTGTGTTCGTGTTAAGTTAAATTTTAAAAGTGTTTTTGGTATAAAACCAAGTTACTTTAGTAAAAAACAACAAAAAAATTCTCTAATTTTTAAACCAAATGTGAAGTTCATGTACTTAGTCGTACCATAAGTTCTGTCCCTGATAGAAACATGGATAATTAAAAGAAAAACGTAGTGCAAATGAAATGGTTTATTCTTACATATGTTACTCAAAATACTCACCCTTGCCTTCACACATTTCCTCAAAAGTTCAGGCCGCTCACCTATTGCCGCACACATCACTTCTTGAGATATCACGGCTGCTGCATCAACCTTCAGTACTTCTATATTGTGATGAATCTTGTTACACGCTTCCTCTTCTAAGATGTTCCACAAATGATAATTCAGAGAATTAAGAACTGGGCTTTCCGACTATCAATCTTCAGCAGTGATAAATTGAGGCATGTTGTCCTCGTACCAGCATTGAGTCCTGCTGGAATATCCAATGCTGTCCCGAAAACAAAGTGTTACTTAATGGCTTTACCACCTTTTCCAAATTTCACTTTGGTAGCTTGCGTAGATGAGACAAAAGCTTTGAAAAAGGAACTGGTTAAGATCGAAGAACAGTCACAAAAAAAATGCCAAGTTATGGAAGAGAAACTTCAAGGTGTAGAAAGGAAATTAGAAAAGCTGGACAAAGAAAAACGACGAAATAATCTGATCATCTTAGGAATGAAAGAACCAGAAAATGAGACGCAAGGAGTAACAAAAACAGTGGAAAACTTTTTTAAAGATATGTTGAATGTAGAAGCCAAAGTTAAAGCGAGTGCAAGGTTAAAGCAAGATGTTATATTAGTAGAAATGGATAACATAGGAGAAAAACTAAAAGTGCTAAAAAATAAATTGATGCTCAGAGGAAAAGGAATCTTTATTGGTGATGATTTGACCATAGAAGACAGAAAAATACAGTCGAATATAAGAGAATTTGCAAAACAGGAAAAGGAAAATGGAAAGAGGGTGAAAGTGGGTTACCACAAATTGATGGTGAACAATAATAGTACGAGAGCCCACAACCAAAACCATGTATCATCGTTTTACGGCCAAAACCGTATGAAGTCGTTAGATTATATGATCCTGAACCCTACTAGGTAGGCGGTAACGGTCAGAAGTGTAGCAACTGCGTGGGAGGCCATTTCTGCTATGTCAAAAAAAAAAGGCAGACGGTATTATCGTATTACGTCTGATATTGAAAATGTACATAGATTTTGTCATTATATGACGAAAATGTTCGTTTTCAGACATTTTGCGCGTAGCATATGGCCTGAGCGCATTTTTGAAAATGTCAAAAATTTTAGCCGAACTGTATTATAGCAACCCGGTTCAATTTTTTTTTAAACCTTTTGTATGGCTGCCGGGATGGCTAAAATACTGTTTTCAGACATTTCCGATGTCGCCTATAATCCCAAAAATGCGTCCCAAAATGCGTCCGACAGTGACTAAAAACACACACACATCTCGCATCTTGTATCTTCCAATAAACAGTTTTTTTAAAACTTTATCCCAGTTTCCTTTTGTTCAATTTATTTAAGTCCTTCAACTTCCGTTCGACGGTTTCGGGTAAGCTCTTTATTAATCATCATCAAATAATTTGAGGGTCGCAACTTATTCATTGGCTTGTAACATAAACTTCAATCGCCTCAATACGATTTTTGAATGATTTCGGAGTATCGAAAAGTTGTCTGATTAGTAAGGTGCTACACTGAATTTGTCTGGTATAAATTTTTTCTACATCTGGACAACTTATTTTATCACGTCCAACAATTTTCAGACGAATTGCTATGTTACCGATCAGTAAAATTTTTTAACGTTTTCAAAATGGTCTCAAAATTTAATGTGCTCACATTTTCTTCTGAACAATGAATTTTTCGCATAAACTGACCCAAATCCAATCGTGAAAAAGATTTTCAGACGTTTTGCTGTGATACTTTTTTTTTATCTCATTTAAAAATTTTTTAAGTAGTCTCCTGGGTACACGCTACGCTACTGGCGTCTGAAAAACGTGCTTTCGATATCTTAGAGCTATCATTGAACTACATTCTGAAAATCAGACGGATTGCTATGATACAGTTTGGTAAAATTTTTTGACATTTTTGAAAATTTGGTCAGGTCAGACGATACACGGAAAATTTCTGATATTGCGATTTTCGGGTTCAGGATAATCGAATCTATCAATTTGATGCGGTTTTGGTCGTATTGCTATGAGACAAAAATTTTGGTCGTGGGCTCTCGTACTATAAACAAATGTGGTGGAATATGAAGGAAGGTAAATTAGTAGAAGAAACAGAGCCCTCGGGGCCAAAAAACGGGAAGTAACAAAAAATATAGAAAAGGACGGATCTGAAACGGTAACGAACAGGCGTGATAATGGATATAACAGAAAGTATTTACGAATAGGAACTTGGAATGTACGGGCATTAAATGGGAAAGAAAAAGAATTAGAGGAAGAATTTCAGAAAGCAAATTTAGATATACTAGGTATTACTGAAACTAAGAAAAAGGGACAGGGAATCCAGAAAACAAAGGAGGGAAATATTTTGATATACAGTGGAGTGCAAGCAGAAGAAAGGGCGAAGGCAGGGGTAGCCTTTTTACTACATAATCGAATAGAAAATAAAATAAAGAAGTGGGAGTATATATCGGAAAGATTGTTGAGTGTAACTTTAATAGGGAATCAAAACCAGAATCTTAACGTGGTAGTAGCGTATGGGGTAAATGAAGATGCGAGGGTAGAGGAGAAGGATACATTTTATGAGAAATTACAGGAGACAACAGATTTTCTAACGGGGGAAGTGATTGTGGTTGGGGATTTTAATGGAAGAGTGGGAAGCCAACACAGAAGATACAGGGAAGTCATAGGACCACATGGTGAACAACTGAAAAATGACAATGGTGAGAGACTCATTGACTATTGTTCGAATAATGATTTCATAATTACGAATACTTGGTACCAACATAGAGATGCACACAAGTATACCAGAGTGCAGCCAAGTCGAGATGAAAAATCTATTATAGATTATATTCTAGTACAACAAATTAATAGAAACAAAGTGAAAGACGTAAAAGTAAAACGAGGATTTGAAATAGGCAGTGATCATCATCTCTTAGTAATGGATATAAAATGGAGCCATGCAAATCAATTACAGGCGCAATTAAAAACAAAAAATGTGTATAGAATTAAGTCATATAAGTTGAAGGAAGCAGGCACTCAGGAACAGTTTAGAACAGAAATAAGCAAAAAATGTATTAATCTGGGCCGAATAATGGAGGAAGGAGATATAAATAAAACTTGGAACAAATTCAAAGAAACACTTTTAACATCTGCAGAAAAAGTATGTGGCAAAACAAAAATAGACAATAACCCTAAAAAGAAGCAAACATCTTGGTGGACTGCAGAAATAAAAGAAGAAATTAAGAAAAAGAAACAATTATGGAAAAAATATTTAAGTTCAAAGAAAATGGAAGATTATGATCAATATAAAGAACAGAGAAAACAAGTAAAGGATAAAGTAAGAGAGTCAAAAAGAAGATCTTGGGAGCAGTTTGGTGAAAGAATGGAACACAATTTCAAAAATAATCAAAAGTTGTTTTATAGAATTTTAAGGAATGCGAAGCAAAGAAAAAGTGGTATGTTAAAACAGGTGGAGGATAAAAACGGAAATGTTTTGCACACAGAATATGATATAATGAAAAGATGGAAAGAATATTTTGAAGAATTGCTAGAAAGCGGAAATTTAGAGCAGATGGTAGAAGGGGTAGACCAAGATGAAAATAATGAGGAGGAAGAAGATCAAGAGATTACTTTGCAAGAACTAGAAAACGCTATCAGCAAGATGAAGCTAGGAAAAGCAGACGGACATGATCAAGTTACACCAGAAATGGTAAGATTTATGGGAAGAGGAGGCAAAAACTTACTTCTGTCGTTAATCAATGAAATTTGGAAGAAGAAACAAATACCACGGGATTGGGAAATAGCGGTAATCTTGCCTATATACAAAAATGGAGATAGTAAGAAATGTGGAAACTACCGGGGAATTTCCCTCTTAAGCGTACCCAGCAAAATTTACGAACAAATTCTGGAGTCAAGACTCAGATTAGCAGTTGAACAACAACTAGAAGAGGAACAATGTGGTTTCCGAAAGGGTAGAGGAACGCAGGATTTAATATTCACTCTGAAGCAGCTAGCCGAGAAAACCTTAGAATTCAATAAGAAAACTTATGCCTGTTTTATCGACCTTAAAAAGGCTTTTGATCGGGTACCCAGAAATACACTGTGGGAGGTGCTACAAAGAAGAGGGGTTGATAAAGGATTGGTAAATGCGATTAAAAGTATATACACAAACAGCAGAAATTACGTAAGAACAAGTAATTGGACCTCTGAAGAATTTACTACCAGACAAGGTGTTAGACAAGGAGGAACACTTAGCCCGTATTTGTTTATTATAATGTTAGACGAAGTAATTAAAGAATACAAACAAAGTGCACATAAAAACATATGGGGATATCACAATATGAGACCAGTTGACATAAACATTATGGCATACGCAGACGATTTGGTTATCCTGGCTAAAGCAGAAAGAGAATTACAAAATAACTTAGATATGTTAAATGTGGCACTTGCAAAGAAAAATATGGAAATAAACACCTTGAAAACAAAGATTATGGTATTTTCTAGACAACATACACATGCTCATATTAGTATAAATAATAGCCCTATAGAACAATTAACGTCCTTTAAATATTTAGGAGTTGCGCTGGACGAAAAAGGAGAAGAGGACGAGGAGATTGATAAAAGAATTAATATCAGCAATAAAATATACGGTGCTCTAAAATATAGTTTTATAAAGAAAAGGGAAATTTCGCGTAAAACAAAAATCCGAATATATAATACAATTTATGTGCCTACGCTAATCTACGGCAGTGAGTCATGGGTGATTAGAAGTAAATACGAGAAAAAATTACAAACAAATGAGATGAAGTTTCTCCGAGCAATATTGGGCGTTACAAGAAGAGACAGAGTTAGAAACACAAGTATTAGAGAACAACTACAAGTGGCCCCTCTTATAAAAGTAATAGACCAACAAAGACTCAATTGGATCGGACATATATGGAGAATGGCAGAAACAAGATTACCCAGACAAGCTTGGGAGGGAAGAGTCACAGGGAAAAGAAACAGAGGAAGACCTAAGAAGAAATGGAGAGATATGGTAATAACGACACTACAAAAACAGGGATTAGGATGGAATCAGGCGAAGGAAATGGCCCAGGATAGAAAGAAGTGGAAGAAGATAGTGAAAACAGAAGAATGAGAAGAACACACCCCTACACTGCATTATGCGGTAAAAAGGGGAAAGGATTAAGTAAGTAAGTAAGTAAGTAAGCTTGCTACATTCGTTTTTTACCCCCTGCTGGCTGAAATGCCATTGAGTCATACCGTTGTAGGCTACTCCCCACCAAATCATCACTGAGGCAGGAGGGTGGCCTTGTTCCACGTTCAGGATTTTTTCAGCAGAATCCTGCGAGCTGTGGGCGTAAACTCAATCGTTCTGACGAAATTTTTCGTCTATGATGGAAACTTTCTCATCTGTAAAGAGAATCCGTCGGTGTCCGCCATTACAATGACCTTTTCAATCTGGCGGTTCACATGTTTCGCAAAGCGGGCGACGAGCACTGTCTTGTGGTTCTTCGATAAGCACCAAGTCTAAGTTCTTCGTGTCATTTTCTACTTGCGAAGAGGAAATCGGCGAATTCGCTCGGCTACCGCTTTAATGGTTGCTGCTGACATCTCATCGAACCGTTTGATGTTCCGATAAACAAATTTTTAAGAAATTTTTAGTTGCTCCAAAATGGAGCCGCATTTGTGTAATACAATCACAGCGGTACGGTTTGCTTTAGCACCCAATTCAATGCTGACCATATACTTTGCAAAACAAGACTGATCAGTTTTGAGTGTTTTAGAGGTTGCTTAATTTAACGTAACTAAAAGAACTTTTTATTGCAACTGCACGTGACTCTAGGATTGTTTAATATTTAGTGACAGAACTTATAATATGACTAGGTAATTGAATGCTGTTTTTTTTTTTTTTTTTTTTAAGAAATAATTGAACATAATTTAATTATACTAACATTTTTTGAAAAGACAGATTTGAGCACAGATAATAGTATATTGCGTCATAAGGGAAGATATAGGCATATTTCATCCCGAAGATTTCTGCTGCACGAGCGAACGTAGTGAGCGAGGGCAGCAAAAGCCGAGGGATGAAATATGCCGTTAGATTCCCGTAGGGCACAAGTAATTTTTCCGCATCCATGAGAAGTTAAATAGTTATAATATAATACGTACCTACGTTTTTGACATATAACCTCAAATTACACATGTCAAATTTTCGTATTAAAAATAATTTCTATAATGAATTTATGTAAAAAATAATCGTATTTGCTTGAATTTAAAAAAATAATTGCACTTATCAATCACTTAAATGAAGATTTTTGTATAATCAAATAATAATTTTGATTCTAAATTCTATCGGTAGATGTCACATAGATAGCATGCACGGTAAAAACCCGCAAATGTTCATATCGTCCCGCTTTTTCATATTTACCCGCCATCCGCCATTGTTAACCTCAAATGAGATAAATAATCTGTCAATTACATACCATGGATACGGAAAATTAAATGTTACTTATTATGTCATTTGGTTGAATATGTATTACTATAGCGGTGATGTTATTAAGATGGTGGCTCCACTCCTTCAATTGTTTGTGAACTGTATTGTTTGACAAGTTGCATACTAGTTCCAACAATTGCTGTAAGATGGCGCTAATGACAATTGAATGTTGACACCAAGAACTGTCGAAATATTTCATTTTCAATGTTATTGCAACTCTTGGTGACACAAAGTATTTATGTTTCACCCGTGCTTTTTACCTGATTTTCGAAAATGCCCAGAAAAACATTTGGGAGAACAATTTATGAAAATGCTATGTTTACAGCATTGCAGCAAACCTTTTGCGAAGAAATATTTAATTCAAAGAAAAAATAGATTTGTTCTTAAAGCTGCAGCGTTTATAGTATTATATTTATGTGTTTTTAATATCTTCTGCAAAAAGTGCAAAATTTATAAAAATTCGTTACTTTAAAATAGGTTACGATTATGAAAATAGCAAATTTTATGCCGCCATCTAGCGGCCAATATCTAAACTAGTACGCGAACTATCAAACGATGCAGTACAAAAGTTGTATATGGAAAATAGTGGGAGTAGGAACACCATATCTTAATAACATCACCACTATAGCTCATCTCATGCAAAAAATTTTATGGAGTAGTTAGCATCATTCGTTTATATAGCAATGCACATGAGTTGCGTATTATATTAGCAATCAGTGCAAGAGTGGCTTTACACTATCCAATTCGTCGTACGATTAATCAAACTGTTTGGGAATTTCTGTTTACATTATTCGATTTCAAGTTACATACAATATTTTTAAAAATAGCACAACACCTATTTGCCCTGACTTTTCATGCGATTCACGAAGATTCCGACAAAACTGGTTTATTTTTGTGGTTATGTTTGTAGGTCGCCGGGTGCGTGGTTGTGTGTTTTCAATACCTAAGTAGTCTTACAGCATTCACTGTTTACATAACGAGTTTAAATTATAAACTAGCAATCAACCATAGAGCATAGGCTAGGTCAACTGATATTTACAAACCGTCAAAATTGTCAATTTGATATGATCAACCGCATACTACCCCTGAATAGTGTAAACATGATTTTCGTAGTATCGTAACAGATCACATCAAGACCATGCAGTTTTATATCGACAAGAGTTGTCTAACTAGTCACACGACAAATTGCATAGTGTAAAGCTACCTTTAACCCAGCGTTTCTCAACGTTCTAGTATTTGGGACCCACTTTTCTTAATTCATTTTAACCACGCCCCCCCCCCAACCATTTTATTGGAGTACTAATAAAATACCAGTATCAATCTAAATCTATTTTGCTCTGCCGCTGCTACGTCGCTAATACAAGCCCAAGATTCCACCATGAATTGCAAAATTTGGCCATGTCTGACAATACTGACCGCCGCGTCGTGAAAACATGCATCGATGTTCAATCGCTCGCGGTCCACATACAAGGTGTAATGCTCCCGCCAAACTTTTCCTTTCGTGGATAAATTTCTCTTTATTCACTTATACCATAAATAGCTATTCTGTAATTTTTGCCTCATTCTTCTGGCGTCTTCGCGCCCCCCCTTCCGTTATTTCGCGCCCCCCCAAGGGGGCGCGCCCCACAGGTTGAGAACCGCTGCTTTAACCACAATACAATATGCAAAGCAATGTTTTTACAGCATCTTTTAATTTGAAAGTTGAATTGTTAAGTGGGTTTCTATGAATGCACTAAAAAACTTCGGTCTACGGTGTAGTTTTTTCTAATGTTAGACGAGCTGTGCCTCAAGATTAAGGCCAAGCAATTAAAAATTCTGAGCCTAATTTTGAATATTTGAACTCGAACTGAATCAATATCTCACAACATTTTTGCTATCCGTTAATCGTAAGAAATAGCAAAATCTATAAATATCTCGTTACATAGAAAATAAGAAATTCTTGTTGACTGTTTATTCATGAAACAATCATTTTGGTTTTAGTAATATAACAAAGATCAGCCTACCTCTAATTTGAAATGTACAATAATTGTGGTTTCAAACATGAGAACTATTTTTAGAAGTTCTTACAGGTTGCACTTAGATGTATACTGTAATAAATTAATAAAAATGTTGTTCTTTAATGGTATGAATAAATATTAGTAAGAGTGAAATCTCTATTTTTAAACTAAACATTTTCTAAAAATACTTCAGACAGAATTTATGTAGTTGCTATAAGAAGGTATAAATACATACTATTTTAAATCGCTGCATGCAATGAAAAGTCATAACCTGCTACATACATACAGTGGGGATTTTTCTAGCGTTTGCATTTTTGAAGTTTTAACGATATCATACAACCAACTGGTAGAATAGATATTTAAAAAGTGGAATGTTCTAAAATATTTGTGTTTTTTTTCTTGAATTATACCTACTAACGCCTACACTGATTAAATGGCGTACCTAACCTAAATAAAGCTAATGGGACTTGCATCGTAGCAGCTTGTGGAAAATTTTCATATCACCAATGTTAGCACAACAGATTCTCAATCTGCTACACCATCATAAAAGAGTAAAAAAAGCATTAAAATTTAGGTTCATTTCTAAACAAAAGACACTTATTTTCTTATAAAAATTTACATAGTATACATTCCGAGTTGCTTAAATTATGGTCACATAATGAAGTTTGTCATATTTCACATTACTACTGTTAATTTACTGGCATATATGAAATTATTCACTGATTAACCACTGTTCTAATAATTTTACAGTGTGTATTGTCTCAAGAATGGTTTACTACAATTGATAAAACCTATCTGTTCCAAGTTCCGTGTGGTTGTCTCATTTATGTTTTAATGAACTAAAATTTTGGCCGTTAGATAGCGCCACCTATGAACAGCTCAAGTGTAGTTATTTACTTATTTCCACAGCCAACTTCATTCATATCCACTAACGTGTATACATGGCCGTCCCAATTCAACTAAAAACAGGTTTTAAGAAAGTAGACCATTAGTCCTCCCTGTGGCGATATCTTGATATCTATTAGATAGTTTAAAACGTTAATAACATTTGACGTTTTCAAATTGATTAATAATTTTTTTAAATCCGTCAAACTAGATTTTCTGTATATTATTATTGTTATAATAACAATGCGTAAATAATAATAACTTAAATTAACAAAGTTATCAAACTAGAATGGCAAAGCGTAGTTACACATTCTTCCGGCGAGGGCTCTGACAGGAGTACCTGTCAAAAATATTTAGAAATGGAATTGGGACGGCCATATATACATGTTAGTGGATATGAATGAAGGTGGCCGTTCTTATTCCAAGGCCCGCTGAATTAATATTGCATATAAGGCCTTACCACTTCATTTAGCCAAGACGAAATTAAAAACAACGGTGGCGCCATTTGAGGTGAACTACACATTTCACCATTAAAAAATGTATAGTTCACCGCAAATTGCGCCACCGTTGTTTCTAATTTCGTCTTAGCTAATTGAAGTGGTAAGGCCTTATATGCAATATTAATTCAGCAGGCCTTGCTTATTTATGTAATCAAGGCCAGCTAAATTAAATATTGCATATTAGGGCCTGCCCACTTGATGTAATAAGGCCACCTTTAGAGACAACGGTGGCGCCATTTGAGGTGAACTATACATTTTTTAAGGGAGAAATGTCTAGTTCACCTCAAATGGCGCCACCGTTGGTTCTAAATTGCGTCTTGGCTAAATAAAGTGAAAAAGGCCTTAATATGTAATATTTAATTTAGTTGGCCTTGATGTAACACAGCTAAAATAGAGTTGTTAAGACAAATCGATGATTAAAGACAAGTCTTTAGCCAAGATGATTCACTTAAAACTATATGTGAACGAGTTGCTTACAAGAGTTTGTCTTAAAAGCTCTCTAAATCAATAGAATTTAAAAGCTATTCTAATTAGGAGTTTGTGACAGGTCATTAAAACGTCTCTAAGTCAGGGTATCGATGTATCAAAAATAGACTTACGCAATACTGAAAAAATATTCTTCTTCTTCATCCTTTCTCTTTTGCCTTTACAGCGTCGGCTGAAAAAATATTCAAAATATCAATATTAAGAAAGTAGGTTACTATCGATATGTTGAATAAATCGATGGATAAAGTACTTCCTGTTGTCGACAGTAACATCTGACAATTTAAATTTAATTTATACATAAAAAAATAAGGCATAGTATGTGTAGTAACTCTGGATTTTGGCTATTTTTTGTATTTTTAAGCAATAAAACTGCTTGATTTCTTGTCATTGCTCACATAACCTATTGCTTTACCTTCTGTCAGATTAAATAACGCATTCAGTTTAGCAATTTTTGCCAACAGATTGCAACAAAATTACCAGAATTTTAGTGCCAAGTAGACCACTATTACTTGATCATGCTGTATATTACTTTATTAATTCATCAATTGCTCCACATATCAATAATAAATTCTTATTTTCATAGATACTTTAATGAGATAGTTTTTCTGCGAAATGTATTTTATTGAATTATCATAAATGAGAAAATCTTAAAATAATGATCAAGTAGAATAAATCACCAATAATTGAATCAATATACCGATATATCAAACAATCAACCACAGTGAAAATAATAGTAGATTATTCTACAAGTAATGAAAAGTGGCAGTTTTCTAGCGAGTAGAAAATGTTTGATTCACGAGCGTTAGCGAGTGAATTACAATTTCATGAGCTAGAAAACCACTTTTCTTACGCGTTGAATACGCTATTTTTTTGTGTAAGTACTAAAAGTTCGAATTTTCTAGACAAATTTGTTAAATTTATCAAGGTTATGTTTGTACGGAAACATAGCAACTACAACACGTACATAATAACAAGTAAACAAACAGACTGTGTTGCTAGGAATAAAGTGATGGTTGCTAATGACTCAAGCGTTGTAATGAGGAAAAGGTTGCTAACGAGAAAAATGCCACTTTTCTTTACTATTTTCTACATAGTAAAATGGCCGTTTACCATTGACTATACAAAAATAGTTATTTGCGCTCCAAGTTATGGTAAGTGAACTTTTTTATCCGAGGTGGTAATTTGTGGACCGAAGCGCAGCTGAGGTCCATAAAGCCACCGAGGATAAAAAAGAAACTTACCTACGCGTTGCGCATTACGTTTTTCTCACTACCACAAAATAAAATTCATTAATAATTTAACAAAAATTGTGACGTTTATATTTATGACAGTTTAACGGCGCTGTTGCTATGGTACAAACAAACACATAAACGCAATTTCTGTTTTCAGTAACGAAAAGAATGAAATCAAACATTTTGTAAATACACCTTCATTTAACATTCAACGTTGTTCCAATTGTAAAATTAGTTTTAATATTAATAAATAAGCACGTATTCTCCATTATAACTATTTATTTTTTTTATATCCGTTATGGTGTAGCGTTACGGGGTACCATGCGCGGAAAATGACCTGGCGCGGTAAATCGTCTTTTTTGCCCTTAGATACAGTCTGTTTTTGTTCAACTAAATGTTTTAGTTTCCATTATTGTCGACTTTTTGACAATGAAATGTCAATTTACCAAGGTGGTAGTGAGAAAATGTTTTTTTTTAAGCATTTTGCACACTCAAAACAGTTTCCAAAGCAACTGTTTTGAAATAGTTATTTATGTAACAAGTAAGTAAAGTATTACTTTTTTTCACGAGTAGGAAAGTTTGACGCACGAGCGGTAGCGAGTGCGACAAATCCTACAAGTGAAAAAAAGTAGCTTTACACACGAGTTTCATACAAAATTTTTTCTACGTCTGTAAATTTGATTAATTCTAATAAAGTTAGATTTAAGTTTGAAGTCAGAACTAAAACGTGTTTCTTATAACGGTATTAATAACTAGTTTTGTTTAAATAAGCTAATAAAACTCTTTCAGTTTACGCCTATTTACGCCTTTTTGAACACACCATTCCATAAACAAATTGCATTCTTTTAAGTATTGCTGTTTAGATTTATCGGGCAGTAGATTCGTTGTTGCATCCGTTGCAGATTTGACAATTTCTTCTGGTGTGCATGTAATACTTTTCTTCGTCACTATCGGTATTCATTTTAGAAAGATTTAATTTAAAAAACCTTGTTTTCTTTTAAAATTATCACAAAACGGCACAATAAAGTCGAAAATGCAATTTGCGCAACACGAAATAGTTTGACAAATTAGCTGACGTTTGTTTCCAGCACACTATTTATTTGATCAGCAATTGAAATTGCGTTAAAAAATGAAACGCTACGGTACTTTTTTTCACGGCAACAGAGTGAAAAAATGAAACGCTATGGCACTTTTTTTCACGCTTTTCGAGTGTTAATTAAACATGTACTTTATGAACGCAATTTAATGAAAAAAAGTGATGTATTTTTAACAGACGTAGAAAAATATATATTTATTCATTCATTTATTTAGTTATTGGACAATCATAGTAAACTACAATAATTTATCATATCAGGATTATAAGATAATATGCCTTATTTCAACATGTATTAAAATGAAATAAATTTAAATATTTAAATATAACCTATAAAAAACCTCAAATAACCTCGTTTATTTGCACCATCTGTACAGGGCTGTTTTGCCAATTTTAGCAAACCATAGTCCCAAGTACTTAATAGCACAAAACTGAAAAACAGAAATTTCATAAAGTTTCCTTAAATTACTTTAAAGGTAGATTCGTATTACTGATGGGCATTATGGAATTATGTATTTGAATATTGAATGCTAATGATTTCCGAGCGTTATCAACTTGTGTACATAATACCCCTGGTCACATAACAATCAGATTCGCCAAGTTAGTGTAAAATCTGGCAGCATTTTTATGCTTAGTTTGCATTCAGTGGCCAGGCGGCGCCACCATTGCACGGGCAGACACGCGACTCGAGCGACTCTGAAGTGCTTGGAATCAGCTGATTTGTATACAAATCAAGTACTTCAGGGTCGCTCGAGTCGCGTGTCTGCCCGTGCAATGATGGCGCCGCCTAGCTACTGAATGCAAACTAAGCATAAAAATGCTGCCAGATTTTACAGTAACTTGGCGAATCTGATTGTTATGTGATCAGGGATAATACTGAGTTCTTTGTATTTGACTGAGAAAATAAACGATAATATTGCAGTGTAATACAGTAGGGACACTTCACTTATCAGTAGGTAATTCTGATTGCTATGTTCTTGATGTGTCACATATGATATTACTTCCTAGCATCTTACTGCTTATTTAACAGTGATAGGTGATTTCAATTATGTATTTAATAAAATACTTATAGTCTGTGTAATACAACTATAAAAATTGAATTTAAATGATGAAATGCTCTATTCATAAATTATTATTCAAGTATTTTATTATAACATTTAATGGCATGCCAAATAAACAAGTTTAAATACGATATTTTAACATTCTAGTTCCCTAACACTGCAAAGAAATTAAGAAGTACATGCAAGAAGATGCTGGTTCCATTCAAAGTCTTTCAGTTAGGACCAACCAACATCAAAGGTGTTGATCAAAAGTGTCCCTACTGTTGTTACTTACACTGTGCTGACATTTTATTTCGGGGGTTATGTGTTAAACAGCAATGAAGAAATCTATCAAATTAGGTTTACACAATAAAAGATTATTTCGGTTAAAACTATTAATGCGTTACTTTCTAAAATTCTAATGCTTGTATATGACCAACTTTTATACATTTTGTTTGGTTAAAATTTGCTCGCTGGGTAGCGCCATCTATAAATAAAAATTGTAAATAAATAGTTCAGGTTTTGAGAAAGTAGGCCATGGGTCCTCTCTGTGGCACCATCTGTTAGACACTTTAACAAGTCAACAGTTGATATTTTCAGATTTTGATTATTAAGTCAGTTGTTTTTTACTTTTTTAATTTAAATACATATTAAAAATGGGAAACAGCTGTTTTGTATAGTTACTTAATAAACAGAAATAAACCAATAGTTTGCTTTGGATAGTAGTTACACATCCACCCGCAGAGGGCGCTGACTGGGGGACCTGTCAAAAATTTTATAAAGTTGAATTGAAACATTTATAATCAAGCAAAGCGCAAATTCAATACTGTTTGGCCATGTCAGCTAGATACAGAAAATTATTACTAATTTTTATAGCTATGTATAGGAATAGGCGTGTATTAAGGCAAGTAGCTGATGCAGTCTGATTGCTAATGACGGCAAATGATTATCAATAACTTACATTTCAGTGACGTAGTAATCACAGAAACCTAAAAAATATGCAGTGATTTTAACATATTCTGATTCTTATTAGCTGAAAATGAAATACTGATGTTTGACAAAAATAAATTACAAAAATAGATAAAATCCCTAGAATTAGTCAATAAATAAACTAAATGGCTTTGAATACCAGTGGAAATTAAAATATGTTTGGCCAAGATTGTTCCTCTTTTTTTTTCCAATACATTTCAACCGTCGCCTGCGTTGATTAAAAACGGAGTTTATAAAGCCTGCCGAATAGCAAAAATGGCCATTATGCAAATTTTTGCCACTGCTTGCTTGTGGCGCTAGTTATCCATCGTTGACAGCTGTCAACTGGCTTTGATTTTTTACGATTTACAACAAATACGGGTTATTGGATGTTTAATATTTAGTCCAGAAAGTGTATTACAATATAAATTTCAATTTTAGACAGGTTTTCAAAACCTTATGAGACTGTGTAAAAAATTAACTAAATAAGAGTGTAAGAAGGGTGCAGATACTTACTACTTTTCCTCGGCACAAACCAAGAAGACTTTCGAGGGATTGGACTGGTTATTTAGCCTAAATATAAAACTAAATCTGTAGAATTATGGCAAGGAGGGATGCAAAAAGACATTTTTAGAACGTACTTTTTGTTGTGTAACTAAACGAATACCCAAAAATTAACAAATTTAAATTAGAAATACAGCTGTCAGTGAAAGGATAAGCAGCGCCACGGAGAAAATTTGAACTAGTCGATTAACTGTCAAACGGCTCTATTCGGCAGGCTTTATAAACCCCGTTTTGAATCAACGCAGGCGACGATTTCAACCAATGAGCTTTCAAAAATGCACAAGCCCGTAAAGATCCCTACGATATCTAGCAGGTTGCATGAAAAACAAATGACCATCGGAAAATAGTAGAGTATTCTGGGTGAAACAATAAATAGAGAAATAGAGGTATAAGTGCAAAGTAGCTAAATATACGCTAGGATAGACTTTAATACTAAATATCTGAATAACGTGGCTCGTGCTCATCAGTTATAGAGGTTTGAGAATTGTAATCCTTAATTATCTGTTGCCGTTTTACATTAATGAAGTCTATATTTAAAAAAGGTGCATTTCAGCTGATACTTTTGTATTTATTTAAACGGTTTAATTTATTAAGCAACTCGTGCACACCAACATGACCTCGTTGGAAAAACTGTGACGATTTCCTTGTGTGTATTATGCACTAATTAGCAAAGTAATAACCGAAATAACTAACTGAAAACAGGCATTAAAAATATTGTATGATTAGCAATTAGAAGTAGCCAGCTTTCAGGTTGTTTGCTGCCTTTTCGGTTTTGGGAAACGTATTTTGGTTGTTGCTATGCTTAATGAATGTTTACATCCCACATTTAATGCACTTGTTAAACCTTTTCTAATTTAGAGATTTTTAAATAAATAATTAGAAATTATGGAATTGTGATTATGGTAACTTTACTATACAAACAGTGTTTTGATCACAACTACGGAATGTTATTTATACTTGGTGAGGTATTTATTTACAAAAATTTAAAAATTAATTTGTACTTAAAAACTTACACTGATAGTTTCAAATGTAGTGCGTTTTAAAGAAGAAAGCTAACTAAATTAATATTATGCTCATTCCTTTGTCGTCCATGATGAAACAAACTGATTCTCGGTACATGTTGCTCAAATAAAAACATTTCATTGTATTTTTAGAATGATCGTCAACGCCTCACCCTGTATAAAATGAAGGTGAAACTGCCTATTTAATAATAAAACCAAATGATGAAATTACTCTTTGGAATGTTTTATATAATGTATTTATAAGGTGTAAAATTTCATCAACTATTTTACTGTGTGAAATCAGCCATTAATTTATTATGTATAAGTTTTATACTTTTTAAGAATTTTATACTAAAAGATATTGTGAAATAGTAATTAATGTTAATTGTTTGTAATATGTGTGTGTGAGAATTTATAAATTATCTATCATGTATTTGTTTTTTCTTTTTTTGTATGCAGGAATTTAGAAAACATCAAAAAGCAACCAATCATAGGCGTATTTCAAAACAAAAAATTTATTTAGTTTATTTATTCATTCAGTCAAGAAGCAAGGGACTTCCTCTGGAAAAAAGCTTTATTGTGCGAAACATTGCATTGACACAGGATCAATCGCTTTACTTTGTGCTATTGAGGTTTGCAGTAAAGATTTTTTCTGTTCTTAGTTTACTACACTATCGTGTAGTTTAGGAGTTCTATCACAGCCGACTTGACTTGAGTATGACTTGGCTTTTACGAGAGGTTTTCATTCAAAGTCAAAGTCAACTAACATTTGTGTAGTTCATATCAGTGCTTTTAGTTTTACAAAACAACATAAATAAGTTCAAAGTACATTGATGTAAATGATTACAAGTCCAGTTTAAATTGAACAAATATAAATTACGATAAGTTCTGATTACATTTTAAAGTTATACAAAACGACTAAGTCCTTAAAATGAATTGAAATAATTTACACAAATATTTTACAAGTCCAGAATTACAGTTAAACGGCTAAGTCCATAGAGTGAACTTAAACAATTTACACCAATTAAAGTTTAAGTTAAAGTTAAACAATCTTACATGTATTCACATCTTGAAGGGTGTCGATTTACTCTAGGTACTACTTGCTTGATGGCGAAGTATAAAACATACCTTTCAGCTTATTCTCAGCGATATATATACAGTAAATTGACTCCCCTCTTACAGTATTCCGTATCTTATCTTATGCGCGTGGGTATTGTAAAACTGCATTGAATCACGTACTAAGTATCAGGTTTCTTAGTAGCTCGTGCTAAGTGCCAAGTTCATTGCACCTCCATATACATGTATTGAAAGGTGCAACCTTGATACCGCGCGAGTCATTGATAAGTTAATGACCGGATCGAATGATGTCATATCAACACGTGTGAATTGAATTGAACAACTTGAATGCAATTCAAGCTTTGCTTAATATTTTTACATTCGTCTTTGTTACATTATGTTAGGCCATAAGGCTTGTGATTAATGGCTTGCTACTCCTGATATTATGATTGCCAACTGTCCTTCCATCTTTTTGGCGGTCTTCCTGGTGATCTTTCTCCTCTTGGTGTTCCATCTCTTGCTATGCATGCTAGCCTGTTTCTGTTCATCCTATCGATGTGCTTGTTCCATTCCCGTCTCCTTTGTCGTGACCACCTCACTACATCCTGTGTTTTGCATACTTCCCTTAGATCTGTGTTCCTCATCCAATCTCTTAGTGTCTACGTGTCTGCTGTAGTCTTAATAGCATAGTCAGCACAATCACATGTCCTACACAGCTCTTGTAAATTCTGACTTTGCTTCCCATATCCATGTTTTTATTGTTCCAAATTATATCTCATAGATCTCCAGATATTTGTGCTGCCTTAGTTGTTTGTTTTAGTACTTTGTTCCGTAGGTTAGTGAAACCTGTACTGTACCCTGAGGTATATTGTGGCGTAGTCGGGGTTTGGTTTATTGTTAATAATTAATATAAATAAATTATTGTAATTAGTTTGGTAGAGTCTTGATCGACGTCACCACTTGAAGTTTGCTTGGTTTTTTCAAGAGGTTTTAAATCAAAGTCCAATTCAATATTTTATATATGTGCTTTAGCGTTACCAAATGTTGCAATTTTAGTCTAAGTCCCCAATTCAATGTTATACAAAATTTACGCTAAGTTCAAATTTACATGATTTATTCTAAGTTCAGATTCGAAATAAAGTCTTTAACATTTAAGGAACTAAATTCGAGTTACATTTAAACGACTAAGTCCGTAAAACGGATTTAATTAATTTACTTGAATATTTTAAAAGTTCTAAATAACCTTTAAAAAGACTAAGTCCATAAAGAGAACTTAGACGATTCACACAAATATTTCACAAGTTTAATTTAATAAAAAAAACAATCTTACTTGAATATTCTGGCAAGCATCGCCTTGGAGGATATCAATTTTCTGTGAACACTGCTTGATGTTACTTCTTTGATGGATCAGATTTAACCATATTTTTAGCTTAATTTCTTGTGGTATTTATTCAGAAAATTGATCCCTTCCTTTAAAATAACCATGGGAATATCGACTTGTGTCAGAGCACGTGTGTGGCTTTGACTGTGACCGTACGTTGCTCTGCATATTTGACATTCTTAAACGATGCAATTTGATATCTTGCCACGTGTAGTTTGCTAAGAGAAATGACCTGTCGTCATTCCACTTGCTCGTGTACTTAAACTATAATTTTAATATTTTTTATATTCGTCTTTATGACAATATAAACAATATTACATGTCTTATCATTTACAGAGTTTGCATGTAGTTGGTTGTTTAGAAAGTACTAGGCACTTTGTCTTGCTTATCAAGGTTTACGTATTATATATTTTCGAAATTTCCTTAAAGGTCCCAGGGTTCATGAACTCCACCAGCAAAATTCCTCTACACTCCCAAAACATAAGCCATAAGCTTTCTGTTGGACAGAGTTTGTTTGTTTGGCTGAGAATCCAGGCGGCAACGTGGTATGAGGGGTATACAAAAGTTGATTCCCCGTTACGACAAATGCCTTAATGCCTATAGCGACTACGTTGAGAAATAGTTCAGATATATGAGTAACTCTTGTGTATATTCTTATTGCCCTTCTTTGTTTTTGCCAGCTCACCGGAACTTGAAAAAAAAATAGCGCTCGTATATAGAATGTATAATAAGTAAACTGGAAACTGGTGTTTTCCTTAATAGACTTTATTGTGGAAACAGTATTACAGTCTCTGAGTAATGAGCACAAAAAATTAAATTAAAATTAATAAGGCTAAAACTTACCAATAGCAGCAGAAACTGTGTTCATTATTAGGAACAAATTTTTAATTCTTGCATTCAAAAACCGTTACCAGCATCGCCTTTACTCGAGATTTTTGAAAATGGAATATCTTACCTGGTGGTGAATTTCTTGCACCCATTCTGTTTTATGGTCAGATTCCTTGTTTGTGATAATTTTATTAAACAAATCCTCTTGTGTAATGGTATTTTTCTAGAATTGTTATGACGAAAACAAGAAACTCGCCTACGAAGATATGTCTCTGATAAATAACCATGATATGTAGACTGATGAAACTCAGTACATTCTTAAAGGAAGATTCGGCCATTAAAAATTTGATGGTGCCATTTGAACGTTCTACAAAAAAATCAATCCTTCAACTTTATATCCACACTGTGAATATATACAAAAAGGCAAAGTTATTGAAATTTATATCAAAATCTAGGTAAATTTTAAATAATGAGTATAGAAAAAAGGCAAAGGTGGACTGCCTAATCCAATCACAAGAAACAAGATAATGCATTTGATTGCAATAAATGAAGATTACCACAAAAAATAAGAATAAAATCACACCGAACTTTTCTTACAGCTCAGAACAAGGTTTAGCTTTTAACTCTTTCAAAATTTTCTAAAACGTCCTTAGAAAAGTAATCAAAATTAAACCCAAAAGAATGTGGATGTTTCCTTAGACAGTCACAAGTACTTTGCAATGCAAATCAATAATAATCAGTTTGCTGCAACTAATGACGAAGATGTTCTTGTGAACATCTTTGTCTTGAAAATTTCTTAGAATAAAAACAAACAGCTAACAAAGCTCATCTAGACCTAAGTTATTTATGTAAAATTACTTAAGGAATTTCATTAGTCAAGTGTATGGTAACTACTTACACTTTGACCATACAGATTTTCTAGTCAGAAATATGAAGTATAAATGTAAAAATATTAAAGTCAAAAACTAATATCAAGAATATTGAAGACGTGTTTAGTTAAGGTACTACCACAGATGGAGCTAGGTTGAGCTAGATCCCACTCAAAATCTAGTTAACCTACGCAGAGGAACATAATAAACTGGAAACTACCCTTAAATTTGGTATCCACTCAATTCTGCATGCCTATAATTGATGCGACTACATGTTACAGTAGAAATCACTCGCTTGCTGTTGTACGTAAGTTATTGGATTTACATTAGTCTGGTTGTATTATTTTCTTTAGACTTTCCGAATGCCGTTAGGATTGCATGGTTGCCTACAATGCTATTGCGTACGTCACGCCTCTTCTTATTTTTGGTATTCACTTAGTGGGTTTTAATCGCAGCGAATTTGTAAATTTTAGGTTGGTTTTCTTCAGAGAATTCTGTTGACAAATTCATTACTTAGCTTCTTCTACGTTAGTCATCGGTCAAGAATGGACGTCGTTTACTTTGGCTTTAGTATTTGGTTATCCAAAATTAGTTTGATCATCCGAGATACGACATATTGAAAAATGGTTTTTAGTTTGCCTTTTGGGCCTTTAGTGAATTTAAAACGTTCGTAGTTTTATATTTTTAACGGTTTTCATAACCTTTATTGGGATTTATCTGTCGACTACCATTTTGATAGAAGCATTTCAAAGGGCATCTTAACATCTGTTGGTATGTAATGCCCTCCGAGGGTCTACGTTCGTTTAATTACGATCTTATTACTTTGAACCTTATATATATATTTTTCTTTAGTTAAATTACGATTGGTGTTGTTTTGAACATTCCATTTTATCTAGACTTCGTTGTTTAGATTTATGTTTGATTCCAAACTTAGTTATTTATTTGTTCTCTTTTATGATAACTTACTTTCTTTATTTATTCGTTTGAATTAATAACTTCATTATTCATTATTAATTTTCAATTTCAATTGTATATGTGTCATTTTGCTTATGAGTTAATATATCCTATTTCGTTAATTACAAAGCCTTGCGTTTTATTATCAAGTCAATTCACTTTGGAGGTCTATTCTTCAGGAGGTCCGACTGAAGACGTTTACGTAATAAGGACCTGGCGCCCAAGGAACATCGTTAGTTTAGGTATTTAGTGAGCACTACTATTTTCTTTTAGGAACCTCACGCCCACGCAACAGAGTAGCGGGTTTATCTAGTGTTATCACCTCCGGATAACAATTGATATATTTCACCTAGTGCTGGTGTAGCATTCACTCAAAAAATACCGAGAGAAAGATAAGACGCTGACGAACTTTAAGAGTCGGAATTTGCACTAAACCAATAGTAGATGTTGGCTCTTTTGCAAAGTAGTAAAAGTATAAAAATTCAATTTTTGCTGTATTCTTGATTATTCGAAGTTTAGTTCGTTTGAGACACGCTCAACAAAGTTTTACTGTAGTTCATTTATGGCACTGGTAACTCATTTAACTTATAGTTCAAATTAACACATCAAAGTTCAATCAATAAAGTAAGGTTAAGATGTCGAAAAACCTTAAAAGTACCCAACTTTTTACAATGTTTCAACGATTAATGAGTTCACATGTCTTTAGTTTTGTACCAAAACACTTACCTGCTGTTGAAGCAGACGTTAAAATTCTTGAAAATTTCATATCGGAATCTAAACAAATTTTCATACTGACAGGAGCTGGTATATCGACAGAATCAGGTATTTTGTTATTACCTACCACAGTTTGATAATTATACAAATAATTCAATAGGTATACCGGATTACAGATCAGAAGAAGTTGGATTATATGCACGATCAAATCATAAACCGATCCAATATCAAGAGTTTTTAAAATCGGCTGCAATACGACAACGATACTGGGCTAGAAATTATGTGGGTTGGGAAAGATTTTCGGGTTGTCAACCTAATGCCACTCATGACGCTATAAAGAATTTGGAAGTTGTGCACAATAAAGTCAGCGTAGTAGTTACGCAAAACGTGGACAGCCTTCATTTTAAAGCAGGTAGTCAGAATGTAATTGAACTACATGGAACAGCTTATAGAGTTATTTGTTTAAGCTGTAACAACAGTTATAATAGATTTGAGATACAAGATCACTTGAAAGAATTAAATCCTAATATGCGGGAAACATCTACTATGATAAGACCAGATGGTGATGTAGAAATATCACAGGTATTGCTTTTGCTTATAAAACTAAACATCAATAAATCATTTATATTGCAGGAGAAAATTAAGGAATTCACATCACCACTCTGTAAAAATTGCGGAGGCGTTTTAAAACCGGACATTGTATTTTTTGGTGATAATGTCCCGAGAAGTCGAGTAGAAAAAGTAGAAGAATATGTTTCAAACAGTGATTCAATTTTAGTGTTAGGTTCTAGTTTGTCTGTGTTTTCAGGTTATAGAATAATTCTGCAAGCTCACGAAGAAAATAAAAATATTGCAATAGTTAATATAGGCCCTACCAGAGCTGATAAACTTATAAAATTAAAAGTATCGGCTAAGTGTGGTGATATATTACCAAGAATTTGTTAATGATTCTTTTTATTCAATGTATTTAGACAAATTTTTAATTGTAATGTATGTTGGTACCTGCCTTAGTTGTCCTAGGATTACTAATAAATTTGTTGAGATTTCACTGTGAAGTTTTAATATTGCTTCAGTCTAAAAGGTGAGAATAATGTAGTGGTATGGGACTTGCATTGTACGAGTGTTTGGTTCAAACATACAAAACAAAAGGAGTAGGTACTAAGTGAAGAGCAGACTGCATTCAGACCAGGGCGCCAGACCACATTCACACCCTCAGGAGGATAATAGAAAAGAGTTTAGAAAAAAAGAAAGAGTTGGGTATTGCTTTTCTTGATATAAGGGCGGCATTTGACAAAATTGATAGGTTCAAAGCTTGGGAGATACTTGAAGAATACGGAGTAAACCATAAATTAATTAGAGCTATTCAAAGTAGGTAAGTATATACACATATAACAATGTGGAATGATATGTGAGAGTTAACCAAGGGGTATCTGAATGATTCGTGATTAATAAGGGTAGTATTAGACAAGGGGATAGTTTGAATACTTTGTTGTTTATATTGGTTATGAATAAATCCATAGAAAAATGTAATATAAAAGTAAACAAAACAAAGATTGGCAACAAAAGACTGAAGGCTATTTATCTACAGCACTTGTTTGCAAAAAATGATGGTGACCTGCAAGTGGCAATTGAAGCATGGAATGAATGTTTAGGGGAAGTGAACTTAGAGTTAAATATAAATAAAAGTAAAGTTATGATTAGTAAAGGACAAGAGACTATGCGAGAAATTGTACTAGGAAATAAGAAACTAGAAGAAGTAAATAATATAATGTATTTGAAAAATATAATAATGAGGGACTGTAAAGTTAGATAGAAAATAATTAATAGGACTAAAAACACCAATCAAATATATTACAAAATACATAACACATTGATAGGAAAGAAAGAATTAAAAACAAAAACAAAAATGCAAATATACAGGGTGTTTCAGAACTGCACGGCACCATTTTAGGGATGTGTTCTCTAGTACAAAATATTACGATTTACCTAAAATTATCTTAGTCCAAAAGTTAATATTTAGGGAGATACAGGGTGTCAAATCCAAAATTTTAATTTTAATTTTTTGCTGTAATTTCAAAAGTTTTCAAAATATTGACATGAAAATTGGGGAAACTACCTTTCTTGGGACGAGAAATAATAATCCGTCCTGAATTTTAATATTGATCTTTCTTCTTGCTAGTGCCGTCTCCTAATGGAGGTTAGCGACAACTATTTCAAAAGCCTTTCTATCTTCTGCTATTCTGAAGAGTTGTTGGGTGTTCATGCCTGTCCAGTTCTTGATGTTTCTTAGCCAGGACATGCGTTTCCTTCCTACTCCCCTCTTTCCTTCTATCTTGCCTTTCATTATGAGCTGAAGTAATGTATATTTTTCGTTTCTTAAGATATGACCAAAATAAGCTGTTTTTCTTCTCTTTACAATAGTTAATAATTCGCGATCTCTTTGGAAACGTTGTAGAACCTCGTTGTTGGTGATGTGATCCGTCCATGATATTTTTAACATTCTCCGCATCACCCACATTTCAAAAGCCTCCAATCTTTTCACTGAGTTAGCTTTTAGTGTCCAGGTTTCTGTTCCATACAATAGAACAGAATATATATAGCATTTTATCATGCGATACCTGATCTTTAAATCAATATCTCTATTAGCGAAGAATTTTCTCATTCTCATAAATGTGCTTCTGGCCTGTTCTATTCTAATTCTAATTTCCGATTCCGGGTCTAAGTCGTCTGTTATTTGACATCCCAGGTATTTAAATTTTCTCACTTGTTCCATTTGGAGTCCGTTAATATATATGTTTGCTGGTACCTATATATCCCTGATTGCTAATCACCATTATTTTTGTTTTTGTAGTGTTGATTTTCATTCCTAACTTCTGACCTTCTCTATTTATTCGTACCAGTAGTTGTTGTAAGTCCTCCGTATTCTCCGCAATTATTGCGGTATCGTCAGCGTAACGTAAATTGTTTATGACTTCACCATTTATTTTTATGCCTTCAATCGCGTCTTCTAGAGCATTTTGAAAAATTGTGTCTGAATATAGGTTGAACAGGAGTGGGGAGAGTACACAACCCTGCCTTACTCCTTTTCTTATGTCAATGTTTGTTGTAAGTAGTTTTTCAGTTCTGACAGCAGCTGTTTGCTTCCAGTATAGCTGCTTGATAATCATTATCTCATTTCTGTCTAATCCTCTTTTTTGTAGCTGTTCGATTAGTTCTGTGTGCTCAACGCGATCGAAGGCCTTCTCGTAGTCTATAAAACAGATATACGCATCTTTCTGCTGGTCTTTGCATTTTTGCATCAGCATCATGAGACTGTGTAAGGCTTCCCTTGTGCCAAAACCTGATCTAAATCCGAATTGTTGGTCGCTTATAGCTTCTTCACATTTTCTATATATTCTGGAGTGTATTATCTTTAGAAATATTTTTAAAGTATGACTCATAAGACTTATAAGTCGAAAGTCGTCACACTTCTTGGTATTTGTCTTTTTCGGTATCGGGATGAAAATTGATTTCAGCCAATCGTTTGGCAATGTTGCCGTTTCATATATATCATTGTATAATTCGACCAGCACATCTATATTTTCTTCGTTTATCAGGGTGATTAATTCAGCATGCACTCCATCTGGACCTACGGCCTTCCCTAACTTTGTTGCCTGTATTGCGTGTATCACTTCAGATTTTAAGATTTTCGGGCTAGCTTCATTTATATGTGTGGTTGGGTTTGGTTCCATTCTATTGTCTGAGAACAGTTCATATATATATGTTTCCCATTCTTTAATTTGGTCTTCTAGACTACTTATTAGTTTATTGTTCTCATCCAGAAGTGTTCCTGCTCCTTTATGTTTAGACATGCCAGATAGCTCTTTAACTTTTTTATGGATGTTGAAGTCGTCATGTTTAGCTTGTAATGCTTCTATTTCTTTGCATTTCTCTATAATCCACGTCTCTTTTGCGTCTTTTATCTTGTTTCTAATTATCCTGTGGATTTGTTTATACTTCATTTGGTCTCGGTTTCGATATTTCCTCCGTTCGTCCATTAGTTTAAGAATTTCTTCAGTCATCCATTTGTTTTTCACTTTATTTTTTTCCTTTTTGAGGTTTTCATCGGCTATCTTGTTTAATAGTACTTTTAAATGTTCCCATTTTGCGTTGATGTCTTTAGAGTTGTTTATGTTTTCTTTTAATTCTGTGATTTCGTTATTTGCCATTGTTGCAATATTTTCTTTCACCTCTGGTATCTTCAGCTTCTGCACGTCAATAATTTCTCTACATTGTGATTTTTTCAAGCATTTGGGTCTTATGTTTATCTTCGCTCCAAGTAAGCTGTGGTCCGTCGGAACATCTGCTCCTGGATATGCCCGCGCATCTTGTACGGCGTTTCTAAAACGTTTGTTAATAATGATGTAATCTATCTGATTCCTTATAATATTTTGTGCAGAGTCTCTTGGAGATTTCCATGTATATAATCTTCTAGCGGGTAACTGAAACCATGTATTCATTATGACCAGTTCGTGTTCTTGACAGAACTGAATTAATCTGTCTCCTCTATTGTTTCTCTCACCCAATCCGAAGTTCCCTACTACATCTTCCACTCTTCCCTTACCTACTTTTGAGTTGTAGTCACCTATTATGATATTAACTTCGTAGTTTTTAACCATGCCAAGCACGTTATTCAGTTGACTGTAGAATTCTTCTGCCTGTTGTTCTGGTTTATCCGCCGTAGGGGCGTAAATTTGTATAATATTGATGTTTGTTGGTTTGCCTTGGATCTGTATAAGTATTATTCTGTCAGAGTATGTTACCACATTTATAATTGCTTTGTTAATTTCCTTATGAACTATAAATCCTACTCCATTTTCGTGACGACTGCTATCATTGCCAGAGTAGTATATGGTCATATCATCTAATTGGCATTTTCCCGAGTTTGGCCATCGCATCTCACTTATCCCAAGAATCTGTATTTGGTATCTCTTCATTTCCTTAATAACATTATGTATTTTTCCAGGCTCAAATAGGCTCCTTGTATTCCAAGTTCCTATGTTTATGGTAGAGGGGTTTCTAATATCTTTGTCCACTTTCGGGTGGTTCCTAGCCTTGCTCGCGGGGATTCTTAGCACCCCCTGATCATTGAAGATCTGCCGCGGACTGGGGGCCATTACTGTATCTTGGCTATTCATAGTTGCTATACAAGGGAGATTAGTGTAGTAGGTTCCCGTTACTTTCTACACCGCAGAATTAAGGCCGATCATTTAGCATATCTACAACTGCCGCCCTTAATTGTCCATTCTGTAACCATACCGTTCATTGAGAACTCTGCTTACATATGGTAATGATGAGACTGCTGCCCCTCACCATAGGTATGATGCTGGAACCATATATGCATAATTGCAATTCCTTCCGAGCTGCTAGTTTTGGTCCGCCCCGGGTATTTTATTTCCCCGGTACCCGACATATCTGCCGGGCATTCCCCTATCCGCCACCTGGGGAGGCGCCCGATGGGGGATCTAGCAACCCCACACATTGATCTTTAAAGAACCTTATTTTTGCTGCACCTAACAGCTTAAACATACTTCAACTTTTTTACACTTAAAGTTAGGACAGATTTAATTGAAAAAAACAATTGCCTCGTCTTTTTTATACAAAAAAGGTATACTAGTTAAATGTCTCTAAAGTTAACCGTTTCCAAGATATTTGCTATTGATGTAAGTAATGCAACATCTTTTTCATCCTTTAAATTTAAACATTCTGTAACGCAGTAGGCTTGTATTTAAAACAAAAAATTTAGATATTCTTGCCAAAGACAAGTTATAGGACAAAAAGTAATAGTGAATCAGTGGAATATTTGTCATTAGAAAAATTTCAGATTTTAGTGTAAAGTAATGCTGTTTAAGGACTGAAAAATGTAGCATCACTTACTGCAACAGCAAATATCTTGGAAACGGTTAACTTTAGAGACATTTAACTAGTATACCTTTTTTGTATAAAAAAGATGAGGCAATTGTTTTTTTCAATTAAATCTGTCCTAACTTTAAGTATAAAAAAGTTGAAGTAGGTTTAAGGTGTTAGGTGCAGCAAAAATAAGGTTCTTTAAACATCAATATTAAAATTGAGGACGGATTATTATCTCTCGTCCCAAGAAAGGTAGTTTCCCCAATTTTCATGTCAATATTTTGAAAACTTTTGAAATTACAGCAAAAAATTAAAATTAAAATTTCGGCTTTGACACCCTGTATCTCCCTAAATATTAACTTTCGGACTAAGGTAATTTTAGGTGAATCGTAATATTTTGAACTAGAGAACACATCCCTAAAATGGTGCCGTGCAGTTCTGAAACACCCTGTATAATGCAGTATACTTACCTATGGATATTAACAGACAAGCTGAGCTTAAAGCTTACTGCAATTGATATGAAATAGGTACTTAAGAAAAGTCACAGGATACACCAGAAAAGACAGAATAACAATGGCACAATAAGAGAGTTACTATATGTAGAGCCTTTGGTAAATAAGATCGAAAACAAACAGTTAACGTGGTTTGGTCATGTATATAGGATGAAGGAAAATACACGACCAACAATTGCAACTGAGATGGAAGTTGAAGGAAAAAGACAGCAAAGCAGACCGCGGTTTTAATGGGAAAAGCACAATGAAGATTTCTAAAGGGAAGACACTACCCGAAGCAAGAGAGCTAGCTATATAGGAAATGGATAGGAGAGAAATAAAGATTAAAATATTTCCGACAATTAATGGCATAAGGGATGGAGAAAGAACAAAAAGATGAAGACTGAAAATAATTATTACAAACAAAAAATCAATATACCACAGGAAATGGTCTTCTTCTTCCGCCTTCTATATTAGGCAATGCCTGTTTCCTTTTTTGTCCCCGCTACCTAAGGGTGTCGGACCATCTTTTTCTTGGACGCCCTATACTTCTGTGCCCTATTGGTGATTTGTCGCGTGCTACTTTGACTATTCTATCTTCCTGCATGCACTCAATGTGGTCATTCCATAATCTTTTTCTGTTGCTGACCCGTTCATTAACATTTTCTACCTTGCATGTGGCTCTAATGTTTTCACTCCTTTCTCTATCTAGTAGAGTTTTACCAGTTATCCTGTGAAGCACCTCCATTTCAGTTGTTTAGTTTTGAATGTTTCTGGCCTAGTTTCTGCAGCGTATGTTGATATTGGCGTGGATTGCTTGTTTCGCCACACTGTCTCGTTAAGGCATGCTGCCGTTCTCGTCGCTTTGTTAGTTTGCTCTCGTACTTCCAATTCTAAATCTCCGTATCCAGATATTTCAATTCCAAAATATTTGAAGCACATTTCTTGTTGTATAACTATTCCATCAAGTTCTAATTTACAACTTATTGGGGTTTTAGCGGTTGTCATACATTTGGTTTTGGATTGTGATATTTTCATTCTGAATGTTTTAGCTGCTTGATTGAAGCGGTGCATTTTCAGCGACTAGTATTGCATTGTTGGTGTAACTTAGAATTGTTATTTCATGATTGCCCATTTTATAACCGTTTAATTGACGCACATCTTTATTATTTTATGCATAATAATGTTAAAAAGCAGGGGACTGAGAAAGTCCCCTTGTCGTATAATACCGGTTTCTACTAAAATTGGTTCTGTAATTTCTCCGTTGACTCTGGCTTGTATTTTATTTTCCTTGTATATATTTTCAATGGTCTTAATTAGGCTGTACCGGATTTGTTTAGTATAAAGAAGGTGTATGACTTGATCTAGTTGAACTCGGTTGAAAGCTTTTTCAAGATCCATGAAACACAAACATGCTGGTTTATTATATTTTTCGTTAATCTGTCATATAACAAAGATCGCATTTGTACAGGATCTTCTTGCTTTAAAAGCTTGCTCTTCGTCTTCGAGCGATATAATCGTATTATTTTTGTCGGTTATGATTGACAGCTTAGTGTGGCCAAAGATGTGTTGCTGCAAAGGTGATGGTGTCAGCAGTATCTGTCAACGACCACTAAAAATGAGGCGACTACATCTGACCACGTAAGCGACAGTGAATGACTCCAACAATGGAACGGCGACATTATGTAGTAGCAGCCAGGGACATGTTGCGCTCATCAGTCTGGCGACAGCAAGGATATACGATATAAGCAACGACGAGTGATACCAGCAAGGAATCTCGATGAAACATGCAGAGATGTCGATTTTGATTAAACATATACAGATGTCATTGTCGATGTATCAAGCGGATAGATGGACGTATTTATAACCTGAAAATATGGTGCTGCCCCCTCTTTGGTTGTCGAGTTGTAAAAGTTGCTGTATTTAGATTATTCGGAAATAAAACCGGTCCCAAGAGTAATTTCTGATAATTCTAATTATTACCACCGTATTGTGGGCATCGTGTCGAGTGAGAAAAGGTTTCAGCACATCTTGTGAATAAAACTCTGAAATTCTTTGCCACGGTGTTTTCTAACGCAGGTAGATATTGGAAGGTTACACAGGTAGCAGAATGTAAGCTCATTTTTCAATGCTCTTCATCGGTGTTTCTTTTATTTATTTTTCGTTTTCAACATGTTTGAGTTGGGAATTAATTTGTTTTGTTTTTGCATATTCTTCTTTGAAGTGTTTCTAAGTTAACTTAGCTCTGTAGGGGATGTTATTAAGCCGAATAATGTTGTTACTTAATAACTTTTTTTTTTTTATTAAACCCCACTAAGCTTACAATCTGTCCACATTGGACAATAAGTAATTTGTATAAGTTAAATAATAAGAATAAACAGAAAAATGACTTGTAGGAAATGCTTCCAATGAAGCTACCCTTTACAATATATCTCTTAAAGATATGTTTTGGTAACCAGTGGCCGAAGTGGGAAAACATTACAAGGGGGATGCTAGATTTTCCAATATTCAGTGACCCCCCCCCCACCTATTTACGTGTGTGAGATAGTTTATCAAAATAGAATGGCGAAACCCAAACAATGAATCATATTTTTTGAAGAATTGAACACTAGTTACTTAAATACCGGCTACCTACTAAATAGTTAATTTTAAAAATCATATTTGAAGAATGAAACCCCGTAGTTTAGCACTGGGATGTCTTCATTTTTTTTTCAAAGTAGGGGGATGGTTTATTTTCTTTTCAATGTAGGGGAACGGCTTATTTTTTTTTACAAACTAGGGGGATGCCATCCGCCCGCATCCCCCCCCACTTCGACCACTGTTGGTAATATATATTGCGCTTAATCTAGATATATATACACATACGTTAATCCTAATCAAATCTGTCCATTAGGGTTTCTGGCTTGAAACGTTTTAATCGTGGCACTTCACCTGTCTGTTCAAACAAATTTCTCGCAAGTACGTTAGGATGAACTTGAGTTCTAGCACTATAACGTTCACTATACCGCTTAATTTCGTCTTTAATCGATGGCACTTGCAAGTCTTTTGCAATTTGAATGTTAGGAACATACCATGGGGCGTTAACTATTTGTCTTAGCACTTTGTTCTGAAAACGCTGTAGGATTTCCAGGTTTGAATTGCTTGCCGTTCCCCATAGTTGGATCCCGTAGGTCCACACGGGCTTGATGATAGCCTTGTATAGCAGGAGTTTATTTTCCAATGTTAGCTGAGATGATCTTCCAATAAGCCAATACATTTGTCGTAATTTTAAGCCGAGTTGTTTCCTTTTGGTAAAAATATGCTTCCTCCAGGTCAGGCTTCTATCCATATGTACCCCAAGGTATTTGGTGTCATCTGCTTGATTAAGTTGTTGACCGTTAAGTATGACTGGCGGGCAAGTTTCTCTGTTTAATGTGAATGTTAGATGTACTGATTTTGATGCATTTGCTTTAATTTTCCATTTGTCTAGCCAGGATTCTAATACATTTAAATTTTCCTGCAGATACTGTGATGCTATTGCTGGTTTGGCATGTGTAGCTAGTACAGCGGTATCGTCTGCGTAAGTGGCAACTACAGTTCTGTTGGATATGGGAAGATCCGCAGTATATAATGTATAGAGGATAGGTCCTAATATGCTCCGCCGGATTTAATCTGTAATAGTTCCGTATGTTCTTTCTGGTATTTTACAAAGAAGTGTCTGTCTTCCTGAAAGGTAGGACTTGAGGAGTATGACAAAATTACATGGTAGGCTTTGTTTGAGCTTGTATATTAGGCCGTCATGCCAGACCTTGTCAAAGGCCTGGCTGATATCTAAAAATGCGGCTGAACAATACATCTTGTCTTCAAAGGCTTTATTAATTACGCTGACTAGCCGGTGCACTTGCTCAGTAGTGCCATGTTGACTTCTGAAACCGAATTGATGATCCGGTATGAGTTCTTTGTCCTCTATGATCGGTTTTAGTCGTTTTAGAAGGATTTTTTCGAAAACTTTTGATATAATAGGCAGCAGACTTACAGGACGATATGATGATGTTTCGTTCGAATTCTTTCCGGGTTTTAGTAGCATAATAATTTGGGCTACTTTCCATTGACTAGGGAAATAGCCAATTCTCAAAACTGCATTGAATATTTGCTGTATGGCTTTGTATCCTGTCTCTGAGAGTTCTTGCAAGACTTTCCGGGTGATCAAATTGAACCATGGTGCTTTTTTTGGATTTATTTGTTGCAAGATTGTATCTTTGACTTCTGCGAGGCTGATATTTTTTATTGGGGATCCATTTGATATGGCGCTGTAAGAAATTTCCGGATTTTCTCCTCATGTTCTGGGGTGGGCATGTTGTGTGGTTCAAACACTTTTGCGAGATGTTACGCAAATACTAACGCCTTCTCTTTATCGCTTTTAGCCCATTTATTGTTTTGATCCTTAATTGGTGGAACAGGCACTTGAGGTCTTTTCAGTTTTCTTGTGGCTTTCCACAAAGAATATTCTGTTGCTTCCGATGGAGATAAGTTGCTCAAGTATTCTTGTATGGATTGATTTTTTATTTGCGCTAATAATTGCTTTAGGTCCTTTGTCGTTCTCTCTTCTTGTAGTCTGCCATATTTTACAAAGCTTTCTTTTTTCTTGTATTTTTTGTTTAACTATTATGGGGCATTTTTGTTTAAGAGTACACCGGTTAGAATCTGGTGTTGCTTTCCAGGCTGCATTTTGTATTGTTTTAGTAAGTTCGGTAGCTGCAATGTCAAGGTCTTCAGGGGTTTTCAGTGGTACCTTCAGTTCAATCTTATCATCTAAAAATGTTCTAAACAGTTCCCAATCCGTTTTGATACTATACAATGTTGGTCGCTTTTGTTTTTCCAGTATGCACGAGTTGAGTGTGATTATAACCGGTGAATGATCAGATGAAAGATCTAGACAGGATTCTATTTTGCATAGCCTGACATCAATACCTTTAATGATGCCGAAGTCTATCACGTCAGGGATTTTTCTCATATCAGTTGGCCAATATGTAGGCTGGCCTGTAGATAATACCATTAGATTGCTGCTCTTTACCGCAGCATACAATTCCCTGCCTTTTGACGTTGTTAATCTTGAACCCCAGTGCTGATGTTTAGCGTTCCAGTCTCCTCCGCTGATGAATTTACTTCCAAGAGTTTTGAAATAACTTTCATAATTTTTCTGTTTGTTATTATATTCTGGCGAGCAATAAATTGCCGATATGTTTAGAGTTCCCGTATGATCTTCTAGTGTTACTGTTGACGCCTGTAGGTGTTCCATATTATAGCCTTCTGATTCATGATGTTTGATATTTTCTCGTATTATGATTTCAGTTCCTCCGTGTGCAGTGCCATCTGGATGTCTAGTATTATATATGCGATATTTTGGTATTTGTAGGTGACTTTTCTGAGTGAAGTGCGTTTCTGACACCAGCATCAGGTCAATATTGTTATTTTGCAAAAAGAATTTGACTTCTTGTGCATGTTGACACAAGCCGTTGGCGCTCCATATAGCTATTTTCAACAATTGGGCCATTAAGACATTTTAGTTACTAACGTGGAGATGAGATTCATCATAGTACTCATTTGGTTGATAAGATCTTTCATCATGTTTTTTAGTTCTGTTATATTGTTATTTTGTTGTGTGGCTAATGCTGGATTCGTTGTATTGAAATGGTTTGTATGTTCTGAGGCATGCTGTGTACTTTGTGCGTAAGTTACGTTGGGCTGGACATATTGTGTTCTAAAGGCTTTTGGTTGCTCTGATTTATTCCTTAGCTGTGGATATAACTTTTGTTGTAGCTGTTTATGGACAATGCATCCCCTGTAGTTGGCTGGGTGGTTTTCATTGCAGTTAGCACACTGAACTGCTTCGTTTTTGGCTTTTCTAGGACAATCTGATGTTAAGTGATTACCTATGCACTTCAGGCAGTGCGGGCTTTTTTGACAAAAGTTTTTTGTGTGCCCATATTGCTGGCAACGCATACATTGGGGTATGGTTCTTTTTGTATGTGGTGCTTCGAAAGTCACGCAGGTGTTCATTAGTAGTTTTACTTTGTAGATGTCTTTGTTATTTTCTTTTTGCTTTAGATCTACGAAAAACGTGGGCAGTCGTACATTGCTGCGTGGTTGTTTTATATTCTACACGTTTGTTACTTCGTGTCCCAGTGCTTGTATGCTATTTTTTATTTCACCAACATCAGTGGAGTAATGTACATTTTTTAGTACGACTCTAAAACTTTTATCGTGTTTGGCTTGAAACGTGTAGTATTCTGTACTTTTGTCCTTTAACATTTTTATAATATTGGTGTAGGTTGGGCCATCTTTAGGCTCTACTTTCACTTGCTCGTTAGTGAGTGCTTTAGTTTGGTATTTTCCTTCTGCTACTTTATTTAATTCTGCGATCAATGGTTTAATATTTTCTACTCCGGCAATGAAAATAGGTGGCGGTTTCGGTTCTTTCTTTTGTTGTTCCTTGCGTGTATTTGTTTCCATCGCCTCCTGCTCACTGAGACAGCTGAATCTATTGTTGCTTAACCAATATTCTTTTGTTTCGTTTTGACTTGAGTGTGCTTCTTCTTCTAATATCCGTTTTTTACTGCTTTTGACAGTTTGCCAGTCATTATTAGATCTCCACTCATATGTCAAAAATCGACCAATCAAAATGTAAGATCTGACGTTGTTGAGCCAATCAAAACGAATTGAAGCAACAATTTTTTGAAAACAGTTTATTGCTATGATTACACAATATTCACTTACAATACTTATTTATTAAATGAAAAGTTACAATTAGTAAATGTAACGTTGCTGCATTGCTGTAGTAAAGCGCCTGGAGATTCAGCAACGATATCAGCCATAGTAAAGCTCTTGGTAGAAGTGGATTGCTGCCACATTGTTTCAATGATTGTCTTAAGATGATTTGCATCTAATTGAAGATACGATTTAATAGAATTTGAATTGCTGTGTCCCGTAATCTTCATTGATTGCTGCTCCCCAATTCCCACTTTTGCCACTGGAGAAACTGCAGATGATCTGATCGAGTGATTGCAGACTTTTTTGCTAGTTAGATCTAAACTAACCACTTCTGCAGCGGACTTCATCCACTTCCCAGCTTCATTTACTCCAACGGGACAATTCTTATACTAATTTGATGTTTTCCAGTTGGCGTTTGGTGTTAAAAACATGCGTTCTGTTTTGATATTATTACCCCTTTTAGAAATGAGCTTTCGGTACAATCTAAACGAATAAAAAATGACAATGAATAACGAGATTATTAATTTATTCTGTACGTTTTACCTTATTGAACATATATCAGGATTTTCTTTATTTGGTAGAAGCATAGATAAATTAACCAAGATCTCTGATGTCAATGTGCGTTAGGTTTCAGTATGAATACTTTTGGAGCACGGTTAAAGATGGCACTGCATGAAATTTTCTTTATATAACCAGTATTGTTACAGTAGCCCAAAACAGCAAGCTGCATGTTATTTGTTTGGTCATTTGTAAAATTCTTGTGACGTCAGCAGATTAGACAACTGACCTTCACCATAGATTAAAGGGATCTTTTACCTATGCCTCCACACAGATTTAACAAGAAACTTAAAGGGAGTTCGTATTTTATCATATTTTAGTTTTGTGTTTCGTTGGGAAGTGAAAATACGTATTTAAATTTTTGTAATAATAAAAGGATATGGCTTTAAAATACGTTTAAACACTATCGTCTTTTTGAATGCTTTTAATTTTCATGTCATTTTTCAAAAAGTCCGTACTATCATATATTAATACGAATTTTTTTCATTATGTGATTTAAAACTGAGGAAAAAAATGTATTTTATAAATAATTGAAAGAAACTCTTTGATTTTGGAAATCATCTCTTATTAATATGAGTTAATTAATAATAATTTTACAACTAAGTACTGTTCTTATGGTAATCTAGTAGACAAATTTTGCCTTTTTAAACGGAAAACTGTGACAAAGTGCAAGAAAAAATGCATATTTACACGAAAAAATCCCCCCAAATGTATTCTTGTGTTTATATTTACAACCGTTCTCTTTAATTTTCGCGAAGAGTTTTTTTTTTAAATAAAATAATTCAAAATACAAAATTCAAATTTAGAACGTTGGAAGTAAGAAATAAACAATTGCGCGTTGAGTAAGCCAAATTTTCGGAATATGATAAGAAATTACTCGTTTCATATTGATTAGTTTCGGAAACTGAAACGTTTTTTCAATTTCTGCTACATCTAGAATTAATAAAATTTGCTGAATGAAATGAATGTTAAAGCTATTTTTATAAGTTAGCTTTAGATATTAATATAAACCTTAACGTTATGCACACATGAAAAAAAGGTAGTTGTTTCCGTATACCGTGTGTTTGACTTGGGGCGAACATAGGGAAATAGCATGGGAAATCGTATACAGCGTCACCGCAGCGTCCGCATCATATGGGACATTTTTTTTATTATTTAGTTTACGTAAATTTTGATTTCATGAACAGTTTTTGCTTTGAAAATACCGCGTGGACGATTTTTTTCTTATCGATCGCCTATACCTGTCAAATTCGACATATTTTCAAAAAAATTACAAAAAGTTCTGTTATTTTTCAAAATTTCTATAAATGTTAAATGTAAAAGTTGTTTTTTTTTCAGTTTTCTACTCTCCTACCAAATTTGAACAAATTTGGACAACCTTGATATTTTAAAAATATGTATTGATAAAAATCACTATTTCATAATTTTACAGAAACTGTCAAACATTTTGTTTTCTTAATTTCCATGACATTTAATTCTTTTCTTTCCATAGCATACTTCTTAGCTCAAGGGCAACTTGATTCATGATTAATTTTTAAGTATTAGTCCAGAAAAACATTTAATTAAATTAATTTAGCAAGAACTGGAGGTCTATTACTTGGCAAATAGATTTGAGAATTTCGGTTTATGGCATTTTTGAACTGAAATGACCTTTTCTACTGTGATAAAAATGAATAAAGCAAATTTTGCTGTGAAATGTTGAAACTAGAGCAACTTTGCATCAAGTATGACATAATTATATTAGCATATTTGGAATATTTTTTGAAAAAATCCAATTAGAAACATTTTTAAACAGAAAAAAATCCCTTTGGCAGATGAGTGTATTACATCTTTACGGGTCTTTTCGGATTTTAATAAATTCGAATGAGCCAAAATATTGTTAGAAAAACGTGAAAAATATCAAGGTTGTGCAAATTTGTTCAAATTTGGTAGGTCGGTAGAAAACTGAAAAAGAAACAACTTTTGTACTTAACATTTTTCGAAATTTTGAAAAATAACCGAACTTTTTGAAATTTTTTTGAAAATATATCGAATTTGACAGGTATAAGCGATCGATAAAAAAAAATCGTCAACGTCATTTTGCATTATTTTCAAAGCAAAAACTGTTCATGAAATCTAAATTTGCTTAAACTAAATAATAAAAAAATGTCACATATGATGCGGACTTTAACGGTGACGCTGTATATGCAGATTCCTGCTCCCCGTTTGAGTGGATAGGATTGATTGTGGTATCAATCGAAAGACAAAAAGAATGCACTTAATTTGATACTACTTTACTTGAATTTGTTACTTGTTTAAGAAAGAATAGCTTAAAAACTACAATACGGTATATAATAAAATATTCGGAATATTTGTTTAAATAAACTCAATTTTTATTACAAAAATTTTTAACTCAACTTTACAGTTCATTTTTTTTTTAAGAATTTGAATTGAAGCAATATTTACTGTAGAAGATAATATTAAACAATACAAAGGCTTAAGCTCAGTAACGTAAGAACATAAAGAAAGAATTTTAAGAATGCGTTATTTAATCCGCTTAGGTACGGTAAATAAAGTCTCAAAATGGCTGAATTGGTAAAAGAAATGACTTGGGAAGTGGTGTTTCACTCGTTTCTCTAGAACTGACGACGTAACGCGTGTCTAACAACGGTAATTCGTGCTACTGAGGCGACATCTTAGAACGAGCTCCTGAACGTAGCGTAAAAACGTAACCGTAGGTCAGAGATCTTGGTTAATTTATCTATGGTAGAAGTCATTTGCTATCTGCGAGATGCTGTGCGCCTCCTTGTGCCGTTTTTGAAAAAATTGAATTATATTCAATGCTTCCAGTTTTATTGCCAAGATTATCAGTTTCGGGTTTAAAATAATGAACAAGACATTTAACGCCTTCAAAATTGACAAATATAAAAAATAAACTATGAAATAATTGCACTGTCGCAATGACAGACGCCTTCAGTATTTCTATCTCTTTCTAGCGTTAACTAAATCCAATAACATACATTGAACACTGAATCCATACATGTACCAAAGGTATCGCGGATCCTTTCTATAAAAATTTCCTGAAACACCCGGTATGTATGTCCTGCCAAGCTGTCACTTTTTTATCTGTTTCTGTAATTATCGTGCTATATCTTCCGTAAACATTCTTTACTAATAAATTTTCATAAATACGTATGCACTACATGTATGAAGCAAACCAAATAATTAATTGACTGCATATTGTAATATGTGTAGTGGTTCTGCTGCAGATATGAACATCTCCGTAAAGAATAACGAATTACATCAAATGCGACATTGGCGCGGCACAGTAGCTACATGCTGTGACCAAAGAGTGGTGAGCTGCAAATATGATGCATCACATAAACAGCCGTGTGTTATAAAAGTACTGATAATGTCACGGCGGTAAGTATATTGCCGGCCTAAAGTCACATACCTTAAGGCAATGGCCTGAGTTTTTAATTTAGAAAGAATGAAAGCTTTGATATTACAGGTAGAACAAAACAATACAATCAGCATTATTAAAATTTACTAAAAACATGAAAATGGTTACAAAATTACACATTTTAACCAAATTAAGTCTATTCTATGTGCTAACGATTCACTGCATGGTATTAAATTTAACTGGAAATGAAATTTTCAGTAACACTCTAGCACGATATGCTTACTTTAATGTTAATGTGACGTTAATTATATTAACGGTGTTACTAAAAATTACATTTGAAACTTAATCAATTCTATATATATAAACAAGTCAGAATTATTTTATTTAACCTATCTGTATTTGTGTATTTGAACAATCGAAAGTGGTGTTATTATTATTTAGAAGATTGTTTATAAATTTTACTAAAAAAACTTGCGCACAATCACTCAACTTGTAACAAAACGATCTTCAGTTAGCAATTGTAATGCTTCGAACTGTCAGTCGTAGTAATACTGTAATTGCCTATGTTTATGGAAAATAACCAACGTATGTTTTGCATTAAGCATTTGCTGGAGCGTAAGTGAAATGCAGAACTGTTTTTTTCTAGTAAGACACCTTCAATTGTTTGTTATACAATTCAACAAACACAAACACAAAAATAAATAAGACAGTTCTATAATCTACAATATCAGAAATAGTTGTTTTCAGCTGTAAGTAAAGCTGACAATCAATTTCAATACAAATAATCATCCTAATTATAGTAGGGCTAAAAATGAATCCAAAATGAATATCGATATTAACAAAATGGGATGCTTTGAACCATAAATTTATAAGAAATAATCTGCTTGCGGTTTTTTCGATGGTATACCTCTTGTTTCTTGAGGGGCAGCTTCGAAAATTGTGAAATCTCGTTGTAAATGTTCATTTAGTTCTAAAATTGCTGCAACGTTCCCACAACTGAAACAAATCAAAACTGTTTTAATTTACGTTCTAGAAATTTCTTATTTTTTTAAATTTCTAATTTTACAAAACCTGACTATTTATTTTTCCCATTTTTGATCAATTTCGAAACAACTCAAACCCTGTAATTTCTACCTTTTCTGAAAGATGAAAGAGCTTTCTATCAAACACATAAGGTCGCATATCAACATTTTTGCGCATTATCGAGAATTTCCGTTTCAACTCTTGATAAAACGAAGATAGTTCAGATACCTTTTTTTATTCGACTGTTATTAGTGACAAATCAAAAATATTTAAAACTTTTTTTAAAAAGTGAAGGAGAGTTCTTTATTAAGCTATGTAGAACTGCTTGTGCAAATCTCTGTAGAAAGGATGAAAGTGAATTTTATTGGTGATCTAAAACTTTCAAATGTTATTTTTGATTTTCTTCTTAAATACCGTGACCGTTATCGATCATTGGTTATCATGCTGGCTACCATTATCATATCATGGTGTTATTAACAGTTGCTCAGAACAATTGGGTTGTAGATTTTCCAAACCACTGACGTAGGTTCTTTAGCCATGACGTCCTTCTCCTGCCAGGGACTTTTCCTTTCATTATCAAATGCAGGATGTCTCATGTGACCAAAATATTCCAGCTTATGCCGCTTTATTATTATTATTAGAAGGCTGTACATTCCTATAGGAATTACAGCCGCCCCTAGGGGCCCTTTGACTGTTTTAGTGTTGGTGGTGCGTCACCCCACTACACTACACTCATTACATTCACTACATTTCTCTTTACTTTATTTTCCTGTCTGTCTTTATAGGTTGTTGTGTCTTGCTGCTTCTTTCACAATTTTTTTCCATTCTCTTCTGTTCCTCATCTTCTCCCAGCACTTGATCTTCCCAGCGTACTTTTGGTCTCCCTCTTGGTCGCATTTGTGGTTTCCATTTTGTCATCCTTTTTACTACTCTCTCCGCAAGCATCCGATTTATATGTCCGTACCATCTTATTCTTTTGGATTTTATTAATTACTCTGACTATATTCTCGTTTTCTAATATTTCTTCCACCTCACTATTTGTTAGTCTTCTATATTGTTACTCGTTTAACTTCTTTCCTCCAAATATCTTTCTTATTATTTTCCTCTCAAACACCTTAAGTTTCTCTTCATCTTTTCTTGTGAGACACATACTTTCCGCAGCATATTTCCATCTTTGGTCCATAAAACAGAATGCAAAAAAAGGTGGTGCGAACACATGTCTGTATGAGACGATCACTACTAATTCTCAGCATTTTAGCATCTGTATTTTTGGCATCATTAGCTGAATTATTTAGCAACCACTTTCAACTAAAAATTATTCCTTCTATCGGTACTTGTAGTAAAAGTTACACACTCGATTTTCTTTAAACCCAGCGATTCTAATGAAATTTTAAAAATTATTTCACAGTTGCAATCTAAATATTCGTCAGGTTTGGATGGGGTATCTGTGACAATTATTATATATAGCTGCTCCATTATCAGATATTATAAACAATATGTTAATGAGTAGCATAAAACAAAGTACTCAAAAAAATTTAAAAGCAAACAAGAAGAAGAAAGTTAAAGAATGGTTTGACAAGGACTGTGAAGGAGCCATAGAGGAAAAACGAAAATCAAAACTAAGACTATTACAAAAGCAAACAGAAAAAAGTGAAACAGATTTCAAAAATGCAAGAAATACAGCTAATAGTTTGCTACGAAGAAAGAAACGAGAACACATAACAGGAATGCTGGACGAAATTGAAGAAAACTATAATAAACAAAATATGAGACAATTTTATAAAAAAACGCAGGAGCTGACTAAATCATCCAAAGCAAAAATAAAATTAATTCGCAATAAGAAGGGGGAAATAGTAGGAGAAGAAGGTGAGATCTTAAAAAGATGGGCGGAATATTATGCAGAATGCTTAACAACTGAAGAAGATGAGATAATAGAAGTACACCCGGGGCAGATAGCAGAAGATAATGACGAAGTGGAACCACCAACAAAAGAAGAAATAGAAGAAATTATAAAATCGCTAAAAGACAACAAGAGCCCAAGGAGTGATGAAATACCGGCAGAGTTAATTAAGTGTGGAGGAGACACCCTGACGGAAAGAATCTACAATTTAATCAGGAAAATATGGAATGACCATATAATGCCAGAGGAATGGGCAAACAGCGAAATAATCCCAATATACAAGAAAGGAAATAATCTGAAGTGCGAAAATTATCGCCCAATATCGTTGATAAACGTGACATACAAAATACTGGCAAAAGCATTAGAAAAAAGATTAAGAAGGTTTGCGGAGAGGGAATTAGGTGAATACCAGGCCGGATTCCGCCAAGGAAGGTCAACAGTAGACCACATACACACCTTAAAAGTTATTCAAGAAAAGTGTGAACGGAAGAATATACAAATACATATAGCATTTATTGATTTCAAACAGGCATATGACCGTCTAAAAAGAAATGAGGTGATAAAAGCGTTAAACTATTTAAAGTGCCCAACGAAATTATTGCAGTTAATAAACATGACAATCGAACATACAGTTTCACGAGTTACGATTAATGGGTGCAAATCAGAGAAATTTCGTACGAACCTTGGCCTAAAACAGGGGGACCCATTATCACCTACAATTTTTAACCTAGTCTTGGAAGCAATCGTTAGAAGATGCCAGTTGAAAAGAACGGGATCGGTATTGAGTTATGCCCATCAATGTATAGCCTTTGCAGACGACCTAGCATTATTAACGAGGACTAAAGAAGAATTAAAGGTACAACTGCGTAGAGTAATAGGGGAAGCTAATAAGATTGGAGCCAAAATAAATGCTGAGAAATCTAAGTATATGGTGGTGGGACGAAATAAGAAAACCGCACAAGAAGATTTAATGTTGACAGTGGGAGAAGAAAAAATCAAGCTAGAAGAAGTAGATAAGTTCATATATCTAGGATCCGAAATTTGCAACTACGGGAACCCAAGCAGTGAGATCGAAAGAAGACTGATGTTAGGAACAAAAAGAGCAGGATCAGTAATGAAGATCATAAAAGCAAAAAATATATCAAAGACCACAAAAATCCGTATTTATACAACAATAATTAGACCGGTAGCCACTTATGCGAGCCAGACGTGGACACTAAAAGCGAGGGATGTTGGCAGAATAGAAGCTTGGGAGCGTAAAATGCTAAGACTCATTTATGGAGGTGTCAAACAGAATGGGGAGTGGAGAAGACGAACGAACAAAGAGCTAGAAGAACTCTACAAAGACCACAGCATAATAGCAAGAATAAAACAAAGTAGGATTAAGTGGTTCGGGCACATTTTAAGGATGGACAATAAGAGGGCACCTAAAAGGGTCCTAACAGAGGAGCCACATGGGAACAACAGGAGTGGCAGACCAAAAAGAAGTTGGCAGCAATGTGTGATAGAGGACCTGGAAGAACTCGGCATCAAAGATTGGGAGAAAAAAGCAATGGAAAGGGGTCAATGGAAGCACGTTATACATAAAGCCATAAGCCTCAAAGGCTTGGAGAGCTGATTAATATATATAATATATGTTAATGAGTGGTGTATTTCCAGATAAGCTAAAAATTGCAAAAATTGTACCTATCTTTAAAAAAGGCGATCGTTCCCATATAGATAACTATAGGCCGGTATTGTTATTATCATCGTTCTCAAAAATATTCGAAAAAGTTATATACAATAGGATTCTCGATCACTTAAGTAGATTTGAGGTAATAAAAAACTCTCAATTTGGATTTGTGCGAGGCAGATCAACTGAAATGGCTATATTCAATTCCTTATCATATATTTTGGAAAACTTAGATAGTAAACTTGTTGTGGGTGGGGTATATTTTGATTTGTCAAAGGCGTTCGATAGGCTTGATCAAGCGGTTTTATTGGAAAAGATTGAAATATATGGAATTCGTGGCATTGCATACGAACTGCTGAAATCATACTTAAGTGATCGAAAACAGAGAGTATGCATAACCATAAATACAGATAAAGGGGCACGCTTCACCTACTCTAATGAGGTCTCTTTAAATCAAGGGGTCCCACAAGGGTCTATTTTGGGACCTCTACTCTTTCTACTGTATGTCAATGACCTTAGTGAACATCTCCCAACGCCTACTAATTTATGTCAGTTTGCGGACGATACTTCCTGCATTTTAATCAATAACGATATAGGTGGACTTTGCGGTGATATAGAAAAGATAATTACCGAAATGGTCTAATGGTGTAGGTGTAATAATCTTTCACTAAATTTAAATAAAACTTCATTTTTATTATTTCGGCAGCCACATCAGAATCTACAAGTGCAGGTTAAGGGAATTAATATTACCCAAAGCGACACAATAAAATTCTTGGGAATTTCCATTGACGGAAGCTTGAACTGGGGAGGGCATATCACCGCTATAACTCCTAAATTAACTACTGCTTGCTATATGGTCAGATATTTGAGAGATCAATTAATGGTGGACACAATAAAAGTATTTTACCATGCTTACATTGAAAGCATAATATCATATGGAATAATTTTTTGGTACTCTGCAGTTACTAGTAACAGGATTTTTCCTGTACAGAAAAAAATAGTTAGAGCAATTTGTAATTTATCAGCTAGAAATCACTGCAGGCCTTATTTTCGAAACTTACGTATTTTTACTATACCATCTCTGTATATATACAAACTTATTATGACTTTGAAAAACCCAAAAAATGATTTTTTAAGAAAATGTGACATTAATAAACATAATATGGCGCTACGGGGAGAGCATGATTTTAGTATTCCTTTGCATCATTCGACGCTATTTGAAAAAGGTCCAAAATTTCGTGCTATAAGAGCTTATAATGCTCTTCCTGAGCACATACGAATCTCTGAGAATCTACAAAGTTTCAAAAAATTACTGAAATCATTTCTAATAAATAAAGCTTTCTATTCCTTTGAAGAATTTTTAAACGACCACTAAGATGCGTTATTAATGTTACGTTTAAGAATACATGTTACTATGTGTATGTAATGGTTGCATGCTATGTATGTTGTATTTTCTATTTATACATATGTTTTATTTATAAATATTGTATACTTATATTATATTTATATTGGAATAATTATGACACTGCCTTTGCCGTAAAGGATTCATGGCAATAACAGATAAATAAATAAATAAATAAATTATTAAAATGGACGAAGTAGAAGAGGAAGCTATTTTATTAGCATTGTTACTTGATGAAGATGATGAAAGGCAGAGGTAAATTTGCACTTGTCGTTTTTATAACATGCATGAAGTTATGTAATATAGGAGGGCTGGGCACGGACAGTGTTAAATTTTATCTAAGTTTTCAGAAAAAAACCAAAAAAATGAATATTATGAAATCATCGATCGAGTGACAAAGGGGGAGTTTCATACACTGTTTCAGGAACTTCTAAACCATGAAGAACGCTTTTATGTTTATTGAAGAATGAATATAGAATGTTTCCATGAAATGTTGAAAGTAATTAAGCCAGATTTTACAAATTACAGAAAACCTATTGAACCAGTTGAACGTTTGGCAGTTACACTCAGTTAAGATAGTCTGCATGCATAGGGAATTAAAATAATAAATATAGTCAAACTCTTTATTAGTCGGCCGCGTGGAAGCAGGACCGGCGCGGGAGAACTTTGCACAAGAGCCCGGGCGCGATAGCATGCCCGCGTGTGTGTGCGCACTTCCATGGTGAACACGGACACAATCTGATCACCACCGCCTTGGTTTGCGTTCCGCTTAAGGTTTAGAATATCCTCAGTCATCCATCCTGACTTTTTCTGTTTTTTGCTTTCTTCTAGTTTTGTCTGCTGCATCGCTCTTAGTATATTCCTAAGACTGTTCCACTTTTCTTCAGTGTCTCTTTGCTCATCTGTCACCGATATAATTTTTTCTTCTAGAAGTTCTGTTATCTCTTGTTGAGTGGTTTTGCTGGATAGTTTAGTATTCTGATTCTTTTGTTTCCAATATGAAATTAGTTCAAAAAAACAATGACGTGATCGTTCGAAAGATATGTTGTATTACTTGGGATGATATAACTAATGACAAAAACCATGTTCAAAATGGTGATAGAACGGTAAATGGTAGCAGCAAAGTTTTCTTTGTGCAGTTATAAAACATTAAGTTGTTAAATGCACAATAAGCCTTTAAGCGGGTGTTAGACAGCACTTTGACCTTGAGCGATATCGATCGTCTACGATTGGCAAGTTTATAAAGTTGTTGTCACAAAGAATGCATCAACATTTTATCGACTGATCCTTGTAAAAAGTGGAAATGTCAGAAGGAAGGAGAAAAGTCAGTAAGCATCGTTTTACAATTAGTGTTATATCAAGTATCGACATCGGTAATGAGCATTCAGCCTACATAGAGGTTCTCGTTAGTCGTTCTAGTGCTTCTGACGATTTCAAAGTATTATTAGTAATGTCCTCATTTATGTCTCCTCTTAAATCAAGACAAAGTACAAATGTAAATAAAGTTCAAATGTTCGGTTTTAACGAATTGCAGTCCTGAACGTGATCAAAAATGGGATCGTGTTAAGATAGTATGCACTCAGCCTTTTAATAGACATGTGTAATATGGACTTTCATTTGTTACTTTACATTCGTTAGAAGGCAAAGAAAGTGTTGGTTCAGGTACTCCAGTAAATCTAGGAAAGTTCTTATTGCGTCCAACTTCTCCTGATAATTTAACAACCAAAAGGCTATTTGCAAGAAGAAAAGAATTAACAGATCATACACCACGAACAGCTGCTGCAGCAACACGTGAAGCACCCTCCTCAACTATTAATGCAAATTCACCAAAGTGTAAACCTCGGTTAAAAGATGCAATAATTACACCATCTAAACAGGATGTTGCAGTTAACAATAAAACTACAAACTCACATAACAGAAATGAATTACTTTATAGTAAAGTCTTTGAGAAAATCGATAAACTTATTGAACAGAAAAATAAAGACTTGAAGGGGAAACGGGCAAAGGAAGAAGAAGAAGCAAATAATAAAAAGCAGAAGAAAGCTACACAAATAAACAATAAACAAGATAAAAAACAAGAAAAGAAATTAAATACATCTAAAAAACATGAAAACAATAAATTGGATACACCTTCAAGTAGTTCACCGAGTACAAGTAAACGGAAAACGAATGAAAATACTCTATCTATCTCCAAAAAAATAAAAATGGATAAACAAACTAAACCTTTTAGTAAATTACTGGATGGTAGTTATAAGTGGTATTCAAAATCCAGAGAGGGCCGATATTCGAAGTAATGCTTTAGAATTGGATCCACATTATAAAGCAGATTGGGATAATAGTTGTACTTTGTGCTTTTACTAACACTCCTAAATATAACCAGGTTAAAGGAAAGGATAAGGTAGTCAACAGATTGTGGGTACAAGCAAAAAAGGCTAGCTTGGAGACGATATGCCTTAGATCGTAAGGAACTTAGCACTAATGAAAACGAAGAAGAGATTTGGGAAGAAAAACCAAAATCTCCAGAGCTTAAAGTTCTTTTTACTAGAGAGAGACGGACATCGAAGGCGAAAGTTAAATCAACATTATATCTTTTAAAAATGCTAAAGCTAAATTGAATCAAAGTGGTTTTTCTACCAATACAGAAGAGGAAACTACAAAACCTAAAAAGGCAAACGCCCATCCAGAACTTTCAGATTTCTTGGGACAAAAAACTCTGTATATTGATTTAAATTTGGCTGAAAAAGATAAGTTACTCCTTTCACGATATACATATGTTGTATCATTTAATGGTTTAATACTTGAGGAACCAGATGATATTGTTGCTACACCTCAGAATGCCGAAGTATTAAAAACCGTGTGCCCAGATGCATATGTTGTAAAACCTGATTGAGTTATCGAATGTCATAATGAAAAACGATTAATTTCAACGAATGAGTATCAGTTGTAACGGTAAGGCCTAGGCTTGTGGCTACCAAGAGATTGTTCTATTTGTATGTTACAATTATTGTAAGTTGTGAAGAATGATGTAATCCTTACTGCAAATACTTTCTATATTTGATAACCACAGTCGGCCAGTATCGACAACACATTGGTGGTAATTTTAGTTGCCTCCTAGTTTAGAGGTTTTGAAACTGCTATAAGTGTAATGCCAGAAAAGGTTGATAAAATACTGATTCTGATACGGATACTATGCCTTTTGATATCAACCCTCTACTTAGAGAGAAGTAGGGGTTGATATGAACTAGAGGTTGTCTAACTAAACGAATTAATTTATCTATTTCTTCGGCTGTCCACCCCTCCATGTAATAATACTAATAAATATAAATAATAAAATCAACTGTTAGGTAATTTTTTGCAATAATTTCACTGCTAGAACCCAATGAACATGTACGCCATATTTTATAAATAACGGACTGTTCGTTGACCACTGACCAAAATTTCGAACCGGTCGGTTATAGTCGATCACTGCCGGTCGTTGCAGTATGACGGGATGCATTTAAATATACTGGTTTAAAAAGTAGGTCGGTCGCGGGCGGTCATAGTAAGAACTCTGTCTGACACCCGCCTTAGGCCAAGGCCCGCTGAATTAATATTGCATATAAGGCCTGCCCACTTCATTTAGCCAAGACGCAATTTAGAAAGGACGATGGCACCATTTGAGGTGAACTATACATTTCTCCCTTAAAAAATGTATAGTTCACCGCAAATGGCGCCATCGTCCTTTCTAATTGCGTCTTGGCTAAATGAAGTGGGCAGGCCTTATATGCAATATTAAATCAGCGGGCCTTGCTTAGGCTGCAGTGCTTCTAAGAGTCAAAGAGAGATGGACCCTGATACATGTTAAATCAAGGCCAACTGTATCAATAGAAACTTCGTCCCTTATAAGGCCGTACCGTTTCGCGTTTTTTACACTTTATCAACTTTACAGTTTGCGCTCTATAGGGCGACCTCTTCAGGCGAAATTTTAACTACGGTATTGTAAGTTAGTTGTCAGCTGTCGATCCTATCAAAGTTTTCAGTCATAATGACATCAGTATTATTTATAATTTTAACATTTCTCCCTTTAACGTTTGTTTTAACTTGGCGATACCTTTTTAATTAGGTTTGTTCTCTCTAAATATAGGTAAAGGAAGCAAAACTTTGGTCTTACGTAATAAATATTTTGACGTTTGTTAATACGTAGCGTTGCCAAATGTATATAAATAATCTAACCTCACTTTGTTTCCAACTCTTCTTTACATTTATTTTATGAAATTTAAACAATTCAATTTTAAAAAACTAACAAAAATTTCACTGAAATATAACGACCTTTTATTTGGAATTTACTACATATATTTTGTACAAAGCATTTTTAAATAATTGGTAAATCCAAAACACGCGTAAACAACACGCGCGGATTGTAATGACAACACTGTGCTCGATCACGTATCACTACCAACCTTACGCGAGAAAGTAACTGAATATGACAGCGGCGGAGAGTCAGGGAAAGAGGGAATATTTTTGTTTTTATAGTGGTATTACTATTACCACGAATGGTGACGTAAGACCAAAGTTTTGCTTCCTTTACCTATATATGAGAATTTCTGTAAAAACCGTGTCCTTACATTCAGAACAGGTAAAAATTGGATTGTTCATTAAGATAGTATGAATTTGTTCTTTCATTTGAAGGTATGAAACCTTTATTCTCAAAATGCTCCTTACATAGCACCGAATGCTTAAAAGTATCTGTAAAAATATTTAGAGTTTGTGTTTTCATCAGTGTAATGTCTAGAATTTGAAACTATGTATTAGATACCTATATTATAATTTTGTTTTAATAAAAGATTCAACTAGCATTAATAAAAGTTCTGTTGCTTATGAATTTAGAAATTAAATCTATGTAGATTTGTTGTAAAATCACATTAAACTTTTCGCATACCACAAAAACGTTCAAACCATATTTTTCTAATCTTGGAAGCACCAGCTGCAACATGGAAAATGGATTATTCACTTCTTTTAGCCCATATTATGAAAATTTTTATTTAAAAATTTCCAAATGTGTCAAAATAGTTGCAAATATTGCCTACAGAGGCGCTCTATAGAGCGCTAACTGTAAAGTTGATAAAGTGTAAAAATCGCGAAACGGTACGGCCTTATACGGGACGAAGTCGCTTTTGATACAGTTGGCCTTGGTTAAATAATTATAGCTTCCTAGATTTCTTTTAAAGGCAAAGGCCTCCCCCAAAAGTTTCCAAGTTTTCTAATTCTTATTGTGGGTGTCCATATTGTAATTAGCTTAGGTTTAGACAAGCTGTTGTTTGATCTGGACATATAGCCAGCCCATTTCCACTTTAGTTCTTTGTTGACACTACATTTATTATTTTACATTTAGATTTTATATCTTTCACTTTATCACTTAGTTTAATTTTTAATATTATTTTATATTGTGTATATTCTTTTGGAGGGATGTGATATTTTTACCACCCAATGACCAGATTTGTATAGGTAAATTCTAAATTTTAAGGTAGTTATCGCGAGGTTCCGATTTTCTTACGACACAGTTGATTTTTTTTATATGTATAGTTAAATAGTTTTTGAGTACACGGTTAAAATTCCGGCGAGATTGACCACCTAGAACCAGAGAAAATAATTAATGAAAAAAATGCCCTTATACACGGTATTCCTTATGAAACTTGGAAAATAAGTAACATCTTCGATCACATTAAGCATGTATTTCTTACCACTTTGATCAAATTTTTTTGGCGGCAAGAAACATTTTTGATAGTTAACTCGGCGAAATTTCGAAGCATTTGACCACCTACTTTTGTAGATAAAAAATAATTAATACCATTGTGTTGAACTTTTACGAAAGAAGACTCTATTGATTGGCAACACTGCAAACGAGAGAAGAGGGGGTTTGAACGCGCGATATTCAAACTGTCGCACGATCCTTGTTGGTTACCGGGGTAATTTTACGTTTCAATAAAAAAAACCAATAATGGTGCAGCGTCATGGAAAAACATTCAATTAAATAAATGTTGCATATATTCATTTTTTAATTATCAACAGTAAAAATTATCTATATATGTGTAGTACCTTTTAAAACTTTAAACCTTTCTTGAATGGCTGCAGCTGCTTCTTTTGCGTGTTTCATAACTTGCACAGCATTCTTTCTTTTATCAATCACCTTTTTCCTCGCAAACCTTCCCTCATATCGTATGCGGTTCATTTTGCCGCAACAACCGTTCCTCACCTAACCTCACACCTTACTTTCGTATGTCAGTGTGACAAAGTCGATAGAAAATGCAGCGTTGCCACGATCGATCAAGTAGTCGATAATACGTCTGGGATGCGTAAAATAGTACAGGGCACGGATTCGGTAAGTTGGCAACAGTTACAGTCCAAACCAAAAGTTTTCAAGACGCGGATACAGTTTTTCAGAGATTTCAACACACGCGGTCAGAATAAGTTTTGGTTCAGACTATCGCACGTGAACTGCCTTAAATGTCCGTGGTCATATCATGTGTTGTCATATTAATTGATTTGCTTTTAGTTGTTATGTGGAGTGCTTAGTTCAGTTTTGTTTTTTATTTGTATTATTGTGCTTATTTATTGATGTATTTGCCTGTTCTTCTTCTGAGCAATGTCTTTTTCTGATTGTTTCTTGTTTGCTTATTTCTGTGGGGTCCATCTTGCTATCATTAACAATTATTAGTATATTGTATTTTAACAGAACAAGCCTTGCTTGTTCTCTTAGGTATATCATTACTGGTTTTAGTTTTCCTTCCTTTAGGATATTTAATGGGTAATCTTCTCCTATTTTTGTTTGAGCCTTTTAGTAGCTTTGTTCTTTTAAGAATTTAATATTTGAGTTTCATATTAATTACATGTCGTTTTATAGGGCTATTTTTGTTTTTAGGAGGTGCATACTTAAAGGCATTGTCAACTTATGCAACATATTTAGTAAATATCGAAATACGTTAGTTAAAATACTCGTAAAACTACCCGCAGTGGTAGAATTTCAATATCTTTGATAATAACCACAATAAACGGGTAGAGAGAATTCATTTCCCCGATACGTGACGTCACGACTGTCGGCCTCCTGAGGCTACTAAACAAACACAATACCCGCGTTGCCGGGTTATTAGTATTATTAGTCGACTCGGCATTCCGCTCTTACTGGCAACCGACATTCGTGACGTCATATCTTAAACTTTTAGCTCCCATAACACGGTAACGAATTAAAATTTACCTACTTTTTAAATTTTTGAAGCTATGTATGGTTAAAATTGTGAATAGAAATTTCCTTCAACAGCAATTAAATTAGGTGACGGCATTTTCAGAATGTTTAGTCTTATTTGTGAATAAATCTTACGTTGCCTTCTTTACGATTAAAATTCATTAACAAACAAAGCGATTTATCTTAGTCTCAGCACGTTTCTATTCTAACTTACCGATAACAATAATTTGGAGCAGACCATACTGTCAGCACAGTTTCGTTAAAATGCCATTTATATCCTTCCATTACGAGCTGATGTGCTCGACATATCATGTCAATATCATTGGCAGCATTAAACTGGGCAACAACATCGGAACCAAATAAATAACCAGCTCCTCGCGGTGATACTCCCCAACCTTGTGTATCTGTAATTAAAGATTTATATAATTATGTTTCTTAATTTAACACATTCAATCAATCATTACCTTCAGGGTCACTCCAAAGTAGATCACACATAGGCCCATCATGAGGAACTTCTTGTTTGCGATCGATGGTTCTTATTTGATCTAAGGTTTGGATTGAAGGAGACAAGCCTCCGTGAACACAGAATATTTTTCCATCTATTATAGCAGACAACGACAGATAATCGAATATTTCTGTACAATATCGCCATACAGTTATTGATCCGTATTTTCTAAGACACTCATCGTAGAAGCCATATACTTGTGTTATTTGTCTTGATTCATGATTACCTCTTATCAAGGTTATGCGATCAGGATATCTTACCTACGGACAGCAAAAAATTAATTATAATTGTTCTTGTACACAAAGCGCACAATCTCATTTGATATACCTAGCAAACAGTAAAAGTCAACAGTAACCGAACTAACTACGAAAAAAGTTATACCTTTAAAGCTAATAATAGTAAAAATGTTTCAACACTATAAAATCCTCGGTCTACAAAATCTCCCATAAAAAGGTAATTCGTTTCCGGAACATCTCCTCCGACTTTAAACAGTTCTTTCAAGTCATAGAATTGTCCGTGAATATCACCACATACCTAGAACGAGACCGTTAATTTGCAAACATGAACTAACACAAACCGTGTCATCAACTTACAGTAACCGGTGAGTCGACACGTTGAACATTACTTTCTTCAACTAATATTTCTCTCGCTTTGGCACATAAAGCCTTAACCTCGGCCTCTTTTATTATTTCGCACCTTTTAAGTTGTTCTATTTGACGATCTAAATCACTTGTGTCTGACATCTCTGGTATTACCTGTGATAAATATATCATAACAATTACTTTTGTTTTCTATTATACCGATAAATTTATCGGGTACCACTTCCAACTGCAGAAGTGATACTACATATAACATTGATTAGTTAGGAAACCACAAAAATGAGGTTATGTTTTAACAATTACACAATTGTACAACTTACGTACTTAAAAATCACAAAAGCCTATGCATGTGCAAATTCGAATAGTATGAAAAATCTACACAGTCTCACTAAACTATTTACTATTTATTTTTTGTATTAAAACTTAATTAGTGACCTCAAAACTTGTAGTAAAACCCCAAGCTTATCACTAGCACCGTTTGCCTATGTTTTAAGTTTAGACATGCGCCGTGTATATGAGTCACGCTAATAGTTTGTGTGACGCGTATGACGTAGGTGTTTTCTTGTTAGAAAGTATACGTCAGAAGAAGTAATTTTTGTTGTGGTTAACAGGACTATAATACTTAAATCAGTAGTCAACTCACAGGCTCCATATTTTTCAATCTAACCATTATATATTTTCAAGAAAAGTTGTTTGATGCTGTTGTTTGAAAGATTATTCACCAACAACAAAGACATTTAGTTGATTTAGATTTATTCATTTATTTTGTTTGTCTTTTTTATAAAGTAAAATCGAAGTTTGCGGCTACCAAGTATTTCCAAGCGCAACTATTAATTGGATTTGTATTTTAAAGTTAATCCACTGTTTAACCATCGTGTAGCATACATATTTGCTGAATATTTATGTTTAGTATTTAATTACTTGTTCAACCTTTAATTTTAACCAACTGATAGCGAAATATCCATGCAGAAGTAAAATGAAAATTGTATTTGAGGTGATGGTTTTGTTTAAATGAACTATATTACTAAACATGACTATTAGTCCAGTAAAAAAAGATATTTAGTTAGGAAAAAATCTTATCTGAGATTTTTCTTCGGGAATCGTTAGTGGGGATATTAGGGATGAAAAAATCAGAAAAATCAGTTCCAAGGGTACGGAGCAACCCCCCCAAAAAACCACCCCTTAGGTAAAAAGAACGGTTTTTCGCCTATAACTCGTTCGGTTTCAAAGATATTAAAAAAGTACCTCAGATAAAAAAAATAGTTTATACAATTTGCCACAAAAAAGGTCTCTTGGGATTTTTTCTCACATGCCATATTTTTTGAGATATTGAAAATTTAAAAAGCTTAAAATTTGCCAAATTTCTTGGGCGCGAAATCTCGCTTTTTCAAAAATTCTCGCTCGCCGTCTTACAAAAAAATTGAATTACTCAGGAACCATTAAACATAGAACCAAAAATCAAAATGTGTTTTGAAGGGGAGACTCACTCGAACATGTTTTTGATATTTACATTGACTGAAAATAATTTCTACATTGATAACATAACAATACAGTATAATTTTTTGATGGTTTTTGCGATTTTGGCTAGTTGCTGTCCCAATGGCAGTAATTGATTTCAATATAAATTATAAATGGATTATCTTTTAGTTTAAGGGATCACTTCAAGTCTCCAAAAGAATAGAACAGTAAAATTTGCTTTTTGTAATTTTCCCAGCATTTTTAATTTGCAACATTTTGACCAATTTTTTATTATTTTATTAAAGCAAAGAAAATAAGTCGCAAATATTATGAATATATACAAAAAACAATTTCTTTGTATTCATATACACTACGACAATTATTCCCAGTCATTTATATGTCAATAAATTTCATAAAAAAAAAAACATAAAAAAGTGCAGATAGGCCATTTTTTCGATTTTTTTAAAAATTGTTGTAGTGTCCTCAGTTTATAAAATTTTTAAATCTACGCGGTCCAGAAATCAAGGCAAGTATATATAGAATACGATCATACTATTAAAAATTATATTATATGTATCTGGGTGGAGTTAAAAGCTATTGAAAGAGGACCGGTTTGATGACCGAAGTGACGCGCCGGTTATATAACGTGTGTTCACAAACAGTCGTCATCTCGGTTGCTTTGAAAAACAAATTACAAGTCTTAGATTAAATCATAGACAATGACATTTTACAAATCTTGACATTTAGTTTTGTGTTCTGAATCAAATTACGAAATATGTTTATGAAATCACAACCTACTGGGATGACGACTGTTTATGAACACCCGTTAGTATAATACACTGTACCGTACTATTGGAGGGAAGAGACAAGATAGCACGAACAGTTTATTCCTCAAAAAGCTTGGATTATATGCCATTTTGTAAGAAGAATGTCTTGTTTCTACATGCATTATCTGGATGTGATACGACATCGTGTTTTTATTTGAAAGGAAAAAATTCAATATTTAGGTCATTTGAAAATGCAGGAACTGAAGTGAAAAATGCGGTAGAAGTATTCATGCAGAAAGATCAATCAGCTATATCGATATTAGAAATGGCATTTCTTGTATTTTACAAGTGTATAAAGCACAGAAGAAAATTAAATGTCTCAATGAGTTGAGACACGTAATTTTTATGAAGAACGTCGTAAAACAAAAAGCAGTAAATCTTGGGTCTCTTCCTCCCACCAATGATGCAGCGATACAACATTGCTCAAAGGCAGATTTTAGCGACGAACCTGGTTCCTGGATTTTTTGAACCCGGTTCGTTAATGACGTCATCAAATTTACTGTTCGCCAAAACGTAATTCGGTTCAAACGGCGGTTTGACATTAAAATTCTAACCTCTAACATAATTGAACGCTTTAGTATCTACAATGGATTTAGGTATTTAGGACAACTTGGCGTGTTAGCTGCTTATGAAATGCTGTTTTCGAATGATTCTTAGATTTACCGTTATTAGTTAAATCGCGTTCAGGTAACTAGCATTAACTTAAATTCTCAGCGGTTTCAGAATCTACAAGTAATTTGTAAGACACTCCGTTATACGTGACATCAACGTTCTCCATCTTTTTTTATGAAATAATAGTAGATTTTTAATTGCAAGTTATAAAAATTACACAGAGTAATTTCAAATTCGTAAAAACCGCCAGCCACTGTTAACATACAAAAGTAGTCACGTGATGGCATTCGCGCTCCGATAATTGACGAACCCAAACGACTTGTCAGGAACACACGTTGCGAGGTTGGTTCGTCGGTTGCTGGAACCCGGTTCAATTTTTTGAACCGTGACGTCATTGGTTCGTCGATAAAACGAAGCGGTTCGAAAATTTGGAACCAGGTTCGTCGCTAAAATCTGCCTCAAGAGTATACCTCCAAGTTCAAAAATGGTTGTCGAATGATTTAATTCCTGAACAGTGGGGTTGGAAAAAAGATAATATTTTAACACAAATTATGATGACACGACCAGCAGCACCAGATGAAATTTTAAAAATGATTTTCTGTACCTGAAAAAAAGGATGCGGAAATGCTTGCTCTTGCAAAAAAGCTGGCTTATTTTGTAATGATGCTTGTGGATCTTGCAGAAGTAATTCATGTAATAATCAAATACCAGTTGAACCAGAAGAATCAGATTATGATGACATTATACATAACGAAGAAGAGAATGAAGTAGATTAATTTTGTAAAATTAGTATGTATATGTAAATAGTAATAATATGTTAATAATAATTGTAATGATAAGAAAGATTATAATAATAATACCATATTCGTAAATAGTAAAACATTATTTTTATTTCATTGATTACCTTCAATTCCTTCAAGAAAAATTCAATTGACGTTGGTATGATGCCTCAATCATGCAATCTCTGCAAAACCGATTATTTTAAGCTTTTTAAATTTTCAATATCTCAAAAAATATGGCATGTGAGAAAAAATCGCAAGAGACCTTTTTTGTGGAAAATTGTATAAACTATTTTTTTTATCTGAGGTACTTTTTTAATATCTTTGAAACCGAACGAGTTATAGGCGAAAAACCGTTCTTTTTACCTAAGGGGTGGTTTTTTGGGGGGGTTGCTCCATACCCTTGGAACTGATTTTTCTGATTTTTTCATCCCTAATATCCCCACTAACGATTCCCGAAGAAAAATCTTAGATAAGATTTTTTCCTTACTTTTAACAAATTTTTTACTTTACCGACTGGACTATATGTAAACAGTTTCAGTTTTAAATCAAGGATATAAATATTTATTCTATTTAAATTTGAAGTTATGATAATGTACAACCAGAGCTAAGAAAGCCTCATTTAACTAATATTCTTCATTTTTTTAAAATAGAATTTGAATAAATCTAAACATTTAATAAATTAATAATTTGTTTATTTATTGGATGTCATTTTGATTTGCATTGTGAACCATGGCCAACTGGTATTGAATCTGTGCCTTCGCGCCTCATTTGATTGTATCCGTCAATCCGTCCCAATTCGACTTTATAAAATTTTATTAGTTGTCCTCCACTCAGCGCCCTCTCCAAGTGGATGTGTCTATCCAAACCAAACAATTGGTTCGTTTCTGTGCTTATTGATATTTGTTAAAGTACAGACGGTGGTGTTATTAAGATGGTGTCTCCACTCCTTCAATTGTTTGTGAACTGTATTCTTTGACAAGTTGCGTACTAGTTCCAACAATTGCTGTAAGATGGCGTTAATGACAGTTGAATGTTGACACCAAGAACTGCCAAAATATTTAATTTTGAATGTTATCGCAACTCTTGGCGACACAAAGTATTTATGTTTCGCCCGTGCTTTTTACCTGATTTTCGAAAATGCCCAGAAAAACATTTGGGTGAACAATTTATGTAAATGCTTGTTTGCAGCATTGCAGCAAACCTTTTGCGAAAAAAAACCTATTTAATTCAAAGAAAAAATCGATTTGTTCTTAAAGCTGCAGCGTTTATATTATATTTATGTGTTTTTAATATCTTCTGCAAAAAGTGCAAAATTTATAAAAATACGTTACGTTATAATAGATTATGATTATAAAATATCAAAGTTTATGCCGCCATCTAGCGGCAAATATCTAAACTAGTACGTATACTGTCAAACGATACAGTACAAAAGTTTTATATGGAAAATAGTGGGAGTAGGAACACCATATCTTAATAACATCACCGTACAGACAAATAACTAAAATTAAACAACTTTTTCCCAGTTTCAAGATGAATTTAAATTAAAAGTAAAAAATAACTTTCTTAACCAAGGCCTGCTGAATAAAATATTGCATATTAAGGCCTGCCCACTTCATTTAGCCAAGACGCAATTTAGAAAGGACGATGGCGCCATTTAAGGTGAACTATATATTTGTCCCTTTAAAATGTATAGTTCGCCCCAAACTAGTACTTTCTAAAACGTTGGGCATCGGTGTGGGAACTGTTCATTCCATTATTCATAGTCTTGGCTATTACAAAGTTACTGCTCAGTGGATTCCACGACTGCTTACTGATGAGCAGGAGAATTTGTGTTCGGCCTTATCAGTACAGCGTTTGATACGCTATCAACAAGGTAATACCTTTTTACACCAAATTGTTGCCGGTGATGAGTCTTGGTGTTATCGTTACGAACCAGAATCCAAACGCCAGAGTACGCAGTGAAAGTATGCAGAATCTCCAAAGGCTAAAAAATGTCGATCTCAACCTTCAGCAGAAAAAGTAATGGCGACCAAGTGTACTGCTCTTAGATTTTAAAGAACCTGGTGTCAACATCAATGCTGAACGATATACAGACACCTTAAACGGTTTTTATGCGCCAGCATCAAGGATAAAGGTCCCAGGAACCTCATAAACGATGTCATCTTTCTGCACAATAATGCTTGCCCTCATGTAGCTCGAATGGTTCCAGATCTGCTTGCTCACATGGTTTGAAAAGTCTTACAACATCCACCTTACAGTCCCGACTTGTTTCCTTGTGTTTGGCCTATTAAAACAATCGCCAAAAGGGCGGCGGTTCAATTCGGACGCTGAGGTAGAGTTTGCTGTTAGAGAATGGTTCCGCAAACAGCCGCAGGAATTTTATGAGCAAGGAATCTATAAATTAGTGCAGCAGTGGGACTCATGCCTTAATGTTAATGGAGATTTCTTTTAAATCCATTGAATAAAAATTGCTTTACGATCTTTAAACGTGTTTCTATTGAACAATCCTCGTAATTTGTAATATTAACTGGTGAAGCTTTAAGGCATTCGATTTAAACTTCTGAATTTATAACATTACCCAAAATGTTCGGTTGGGAGCACAATTTAACCTCAAATTTGACAGCTGACATTCACTCTGTCTTTTACAGACATCAACTATGCTGCAAAACACATCGCCTCTCTTGATTATGTATTTATTTGAACCACCATTTGAACCTACGAATAAAAAAAGAGAGGAAGTAGCATAACACCACCAGTATGCAATTTAGATGGTGTATCAATATGGCGGATTTTAGAAGCTCATTGGCTGAGAATACTAAATACGTCAACTGTCAAAGACAAAAACGTAAACAAACAGTTAGTCTACCAATAAAAATTCGTGCCGGTTGGTGTTTCAATATGGCGTGTGTGACGTATTTCCGTTGCACTTGTAGTTATCCACCATAATACCTTAGTGTCCTTCCTGTTTCTTTTTATTCGTAGATTTGAACTCACATTACAATAAGCTATTCTTTATGCAAGTTATACTTACATTGTAGTAATTATTATTATCAGCCTTGTACATCTCTTATTCTTTGCACTTTTTCAAATTTTTGACCTTTTTTAGAGAGGGTTTTTGGTATACTTTTTCTTACTGATCGGACACAACGTGCTGGACTGGGGTACCTAGCTACGGCAACCTCGACCCTATAGTAATTATATATGTTATGCAAATTAAACTTAAAATCGGGATTTTAAATTAGAAACAACTTTGAACATAATATGAATATGTAGGCCATAATAATATACACAATCACTTGTTAAAAAGACAGAAGACGAAGAAAGGAATTTTCTGCTAGAGCAAAGTTTAACTACATGCCGTATAACGTAATCAACTTCTGGCGCAAACATGTGGTTTCAATTTAAAGAATTATGTTGGTAAAGCGTAATGTATTGATTTTTAAATACACACGACTTTGTTAATCCTAGTCCTATTCGCCTGAGGTCGACTCTCCTAGCTAGCTTCAGACCATTGGAGGATAATAATTTTGATAAGAGTTTTTAACATTTTTACAAGTTTTTAAACCTTGTATTTAGCTATTTACACCTTATAATAAATTTAATGATTCTAGTTTTTGTATTTTATTGCTGTATTTAGCTTTTCCGCATTCTTGTTGAACTCTTGACACTTATCAGAAAAATAAATGAAGAGGATATTTATTGGTAAATTCAGCGCATGCGTTACTGATTAGTATTTGGATATAGCATGGCCGTGTATTGTACGCCGGAAAAGCTTTGCTGATATACTTTTGATTTTTTTCTTGAATTTGTAGGGTTCTCGGGTCGGTTTTGTGAATTTTTGGTGTTGTGTGGATTTGTGCTAGCAATGGGGAACATACATACAGTCGGACCTAACGAGGCGCTTATTGTATCAGGTATTTAACACTTGTTTTTCTGTAATATTTTAAAATTCTTATTAATTCGGGTTTCGTGAATATTTGCATCCACACGTGTATGGTTTTTGACACAGCGGTTCTAATTTTACCGGTTTCTCCAAGGAAAAAATGAAAAAACAACACGTTCGAATAAATTTTTAACATTACAAACGAGATGCTTTGGCAGCGTCTTTTAACACGACGAAGAGCTTTAAAAAGGGGGAGTGGTTGTCTGGTTGTTGTTTTAGTATTGCATAATTTTGTTGCTAGCGTAACCTTGAATTTAATAAAATTGTGTCAGTGTTACAAGAATTATTTCAGCGATAATTTATCCGCTCGTACCGGCATGGGTTTTAACCAAGCACATGTCTTGAATGTCTGCTTTCACTTTATTTCATTCAGATTGCTCTAAAGTGTGAGCTTCAACGTGATTTAAATCGAATTGTTTAAAAAAATTATAGGTTAGGAAGTATTGCACTTCGTTTGTTTACGGAAACAATTCGACAAGGTAACTCGATGTCCTTGCTTAGATTGAAATAAGTAACCTTGAGACGTACCGAAAGATAATTTACCAAGCCGTGATTGCAACAATTTGCATATTTTGTTTTAGTTTTTTATTTACATGCCCAGCTCTACATTCACAAATCTGCAAAATTTATTTTTAAAAAATGACCGAGAAACTGCTAGATTTTAAATGTCATAAATAGCAGGTTAAAATCCTATAACTCAGTAGCGAGACTAACCCCAGTTCCACAAATAATAGATTTTTAATACCATCAAAATCAACAAATGTGTAAAAATAATAAATCAATAAGCGCCTTCCTGGTTTTTATTTGCATTGCCGTAAATAGTGTGTTATCCATGAGTGGCTTGTTAGGATTGTTCAACAGATAACGAGTTTACTTCCTGTTCTTGCTTCTGTTATCTGTTTATTGCCGATCCCAAACAGCTCGAAATTATCGGAAAAATTGTTTAATATTTTGGGAGGTTATCACGTTTGGTTTACAAAAATAGAATAAACTTTATTTGAAAGTTAAATAACATTCTAAAACTAAATCATTCAGTAGATTTATGTTTATTAAATATAGATTATTTAATCATCCACTTATGTTTCAAGTATGTTTTGAATGACTAAGTAAACATTTGAGATTGTATGAAGTGGATAAAAAATACTGAATTTCGTTTTCGAGAGACTTAACAAAGGCGTATTCTTTTGTTTTAATTCTTTTGTGCTATTTCTTTTGTTTTACTTCCTTTGTTAGTGATTTACCACACTTTGGAGTGAGAAAGAGTAACGAGAGAGAAGTGCAAAAAGAAAGATGAAAGTCGAGGAAGGAGATAAAGAAGGGGGAAGATGATAGGAGGAAGCGAGGAGAGAGAGGATAGAGAAAGTAATAGCAAAATGATAAAGGAAAAAGTAGAGAAGAAAAGGGTTAGGGCGAAGGAGAGATAGAAATATCAAAGAGAGTGAGAATAAGAGTTCGGGGTGACAGAGCAAAAGAAGTAAGGAAAATGAGAGAAAGCGAGATACAGTGAGTGAGAGCAAGAAAAGAGAGAGAGAGAGAGAGGAGACGGAAAATTCAAAAAATTTGTTAAAATTACCAAAAAGGTAATGCGGAAAAGTTTAGAATTTTGCCGAAAATGCCTTGGAGTCAAAATCTAAATCTGTGGTTTGCTTTACCATCTGTTTGTATGTACAATATACAGCAGTAAAGCAATTCTCGTATTATCATTGAATTGTTTTTTAAACCAATTGCCCTATAATTGAAAACCCGAAATACTCGAGTTAAATGGTATTTTACTGGCTTATTTAAATCGATTATTCCTTTTGAACTCTTATTATCCTCTAAACGGGGAAGCTTATAACGCTTTTAACTGCTTTAAAACCGTGGAAACTTTAATTAACGTAAGCAAATTTAAAATGTAACTTTTTTAAGTATCTGTAAAACCTTTAAAAGCTTTTGAAATCATTCGGGTGGCTAAATTATGGTTTCCTGTCTGAGCAGATTTTTTGCAGCTTTTAATTGGGGAAGGGTTATTACGATAATGGACATAAAATACCGTTAGAAATTCATTTTGGTTTTTATAAAAGTTTGTTCGAAAGAAAGCTGCATTTTGAAATTACTGTTGTTAATTTTTCTCCCAATTAGAGGGCAAGCAAAAATAGTATATTGTGTTATTTGTGTTATTGTGCCGAGCATGACGTTTGAACGACGAGCGCTAGCGAGTCGGACAATTTCATGCGAGTCAAAAATGAACGTCATACCAGCTGTCATTGCTACGGGTTGCTTTGTTATAAAAAATAAAAACAGAAAAATTACGAGTTGCCATTGGCTCATTTTGTGTCACTTTTACTCCTAGGAGTAAAAGTGAATGTTTAACTTTGTGTATCCAAGGACACAAAGTCGTGTTTTTATGACGTTTGAAGAAAAAAAAATTGTATTCGATTTCGGTTATCACGGTGATAGATTTGTTGCTACTTTCAAATGTTATTTCCTTGCTTACTGAATTTTTATAATAATAATAAATTGCCAATCACTTGCTGGCCTTAGAAATGGTTTTGACTAGTTCAAATGGTTCTTATTCGATGTTACTACGAATGAACGTTTATATCATACGGAGATATACTCCTAACATTTGGCCAGCGTGTTCACCTGATATCAACCCGGCAGTTTTTTGGCTTTGGAGTTTAAATTTTAAAAAACAAATGTTTCTAAGTGATTCTACGGCTTTCGACGAGCTATAACGATATTAAAACAGATTTACTGCGAAACTTTGTTCACAACATACAGGAGAAGAATTGTTGCTTTCGTCCCATTGCTTTATTAACACGAACGTGTTTTTGTCATTTTGTGTCACTTTCGTTATTTATTTTAAGTTATGGCAATTTTAGAATACTTCTTGTTTAGTAGTGTTATACAGTGTGTCGCACTTTAGACGGCACCACCCCTGTATTTTTTTTTATATATTATCGATTTAAAAAGTTTCTTTTTTCTGATTATACCCCTCACTAAATTGTACATTTAGAGTATGTTACTTTCCCTTCACGGTAAAATGCTAGTCTACTACGATTTAAAATAAACAGCAAAATTGAAGAAGTCGTATTGTAACGGTTTTAAAACGTTTATTTAAAACTTCGGTTCGTTGTATGAATTATTTATTAACAAATATTAAACTTATTAAGCAACGAAGAAACACGAAATAACAACTTAACACTAAACACAACACTAATATTAATTCTAATATAAAACACTAATATTAACCCGTAACACTAATTAATTTATTTGTACAGTTTGTTTATTTATAACTATTCACGTATATTTATATTAACTTTACCGACGTACATAATATTCGCGACCGTTTATGTAGGCTGGATTAGACTGCCCCGTGTTCGTTTGGTCGCGCCTTATATATCCCAGCTCGTCCTTCCAGAACTCCATTCCAGAAAGTTCGACTAGTCGCGCGAGTATGAGTAACCGTCGACCGTGTGGAAGCTTCTCGGCGGATGACGAATATGATCCCACACGTGTGCTGACGCATCTCGTTACAGTATTAGGGATTTTTTTATCCAAAAATTTTGTTAATAAAAGTTGTTCAGAATCATTGAAATAAGCCAAATCCGAAATTTCATTAAAAACCAAAATTTTTGAAAATCTCTCTCCAGTCCAGAAAATAGAAAAATGTATATGTATAATGGTGATTTAGTTGAAAATACTATTATTTAAGTAATTAAGCATCGTTTTTTGTTATTGTATTGAATTAAAAGAATAAAATAAAAACACCATGGCAAACTTGTGAGATTATTATTCGAATTTTCTGGACTTTTCTGGATTTTCAAAATTTTTTGTTTTTAATAAAATTTCGGATTTAGCTTATTTGAACGATTCTGAACAACTTTTATTAACAAGATTTTTTGATAAAAAAATCCCTAATACGACTTCTTCAATTTTGCTGTTTATTTTAAATCGTAGTAGACTAGCATTTTACCGTGAAGGGAAAGTAACATACCCTAAAAGTATAATTTAGTGAGGGGTATAATCAGAAAAAAGAAATTTTTTAAATCGATAATCGGTAATTGCCGAGTTTGCAGTTGGAAGTGCTGCAGCGCCACCCAACTTGTTATCTATCAAGTATCAAGATGTCACTCTGCCACCATTAAATTAGTTATTATTTGTTGCTCAATCTAGTAGGGTAAGTAGGGTGTGCCGGTAACTTGTAAACTGTAAACTTGTAACTGATTCTATAGATATCTATAGATTTAAGTGTAAATTAAAGTATTCAAAATCTGTTTATTGTTTTTACTAAACCCTTCTCTGGTCGAACTGTTTCTGATGCGAAATCGACCAGGGAAAAAACAAGGCAGAAAAGAAGCTGATCTCCAGTAATAGAGGCCTTTCTGCAACACTGAGCATTTCGTTTTATGTACGCACATTTCTCCCTTTTTTTTTGCTGAATATTGCAACCATTTTGTGCACTTTTTAAAGAATGTAAAAGTACGAAGAGCTCCGAGTATTTCTTACTTTTTCAAGTACAAAAACGTACTAGTTGATATTTTCTTCCCTTCTATCGTTTTCTTTTTTTTGCTGTAAGTACAAGAATTCGTTTTGCGGTGAATCTTCTCGCACAACCGTTTATTGTAACTTCTGGTCTAAAAATAGTTATGTCGCATTTTACATTGTTAAAGTAAGATTTTAGCCTGTAATTGATTTTATTTATAATTCTGCTAATTGCTTTGGCGTTGCGGTTTCCCTTATGGCTTTATGAAGGGTCGCGAAAAGGCTATTGTTCGAAAAAAGTGGACGTTGTCATTTGACCCCTTTGTGTTCGTCGGCGTTGCTATTGTTTGTTAAAATCTCCGTGCTGTATGACATCAGATTAGATCAGCGTAGAGTGCGATTTTTATTGTCTCTATAATAGCATGTGTGCATGCAGCCATCAGATTAAATATTGTATTTGCGTTATTTAAGGAGACAGACGTATTTGTTATCACGTATATTTGATGTCACTGATTCGTTCAAATTTTCAGACGTATTTAAATCGAAATCTTGCTTATTATTCGAGTTTTATGTGGCGCTTTTGTAGGATTTTCTGCTTAATATTATGCCCCAAAGAAACTTTACTTAATTACATCGGTTTTTGAATTAGATTTAAAAAAAAACGAAAACTCCTCATTTTTTTTCTGTTATACGGTTATTTGAGATAATATCAAAAAGCCATGAACACTTTCTGAACGCAACTTTGGACTTTTGGAGTGCAGAAAGTTTGCAACAAACGAAAAACTTTTCTATTATTGATTGCTTGAAAGACTTTATCCTTGATAAAAGTGTGTGTCCTTTAATGTACCTTAAAATTTTTAGAATTAAAAGATTTTTTTCGGTTGTTAAAATTGTCAATTAAATATTGTAAAATCATCAGCTTATCATGATCGCCTTTTGTGTAGAGATTAAAAATTTAAGCAAATATGAGCTTAACTTCATTAGCCTAGGGGATGTTTATATTATTATAAAAATGTTGTGATTATTTATAGTAATTTTTATACATATGTATTTATGCACCGCAATGTTACAAAATTGGTAGTAAAATCTTCTTCTAATGAATTTCTTGTCTTCATATTGTGTCGTAACCTGCCCCGAGTTTTTATATGTTTTTGAAAGTTTGGTTGGTATTTGTTGATAATAACTATTTATCAAAATAATAAAGGAATAATATAATAGAGACATCATTCTAGAAACGGATCTGTATATATTCATGCTTTAAAACGAAATATTTTATATGGTGTATGTGTATACAAAATTTACAGATATTTGGCAATTTTTCTTTTTTATAAAAATGTATTTTCAAGAAGCAATTTCTTAAATTCAATATGAAAAAACTACGTAGTAATAGTTACCTTGATAAGATATGCTCCTTCATTAATATTACGTAACAAGTACAAGAAAATCGCAAGGATTGCCATTTTTCTTTCAAGACAGGAAGTTACTGGCATATTATAATAACGTATTTAATTTCAATTGGGTCATCATTCTGTTATTAAATCATTTAGAAAATAGATAATTATAGGCACAGTTATGAATACCACTATTGTTTTTAAGGCTTTTAAACTTTATATCTTGCGTTTATACTAACATGGCACGTTGTTTTGCAAAAATTGAAGATAAATCCATTGAGTATTATTAAACTGAAGAGAAAATAAGCTTCCTTAATGATGTAAAAGGTATCGTGTCTATTTAAAAAATGTAGGTAATTTTGTTTTATAGTAAGGTACAGTAATTCAGGGCCTTCAATTTTCAGTTAGAAGAATTTGATCTTAGATTGAAGACAGCTCAATTTAAATCCGAATATTTTATGTTTATTTATAGGATTCCAATTTTTCTTCAGAAAAACTTTGGCAATACAAAAGCTCAGCATAAAAATCTGATTCAGTTTTATAAATTCGAATATAATTCAAGGCCTTCAATATCTTCAGTTAGAGAAATTTGATTTAAATTGAAGACAGTACAGTATTTCATCAGATTAGTCTGAGTTTGGAACTTAATACAAAAGTTGTTTTGTTTTATCGTTTACAGTGAAATTATTTTTAACAGAATCTGAAATTCTAAATCTTCTTTCAATACGAATTTGGACTTTAGAAGTGTGTCAAACGGGGTTTTATCATGCCTCAACCACAAGTTTTGTTTATAAAATTGTTAAAATATTACATTGACGATTCCATGATTAGAAATAACTTAATTTAAGTCTCAAATCAGTCCTCAATCAGAAATTGACTTAAATTTAAGTACGAATTTACAAATCCTTATCTCTATTCGAAGATATCTGAAGTTCAACAAAAGGTTTCTATAAAGCCTCAACCGCAGCAAATTTTACTTGGCACATAAGTTTATTTAAATTTCAAGTTAATTCTCGATCAGTTTTTTGCCTTAATTTAATTTTACAAGATTTTAAAATTAATTACCAGATTCAGTCTTCGTACTTAGGTACCTATCTCAGAAAATTTCAGGAATGAATTATACGATTCTGAAAGAAGTTTGATTAAATGTTGGGTATACTTTCTAACAGTTTTGAATCGAAACGATTCAAAGCTTGAATCTGAACGATTTAAAATATTTGTTGGATGCCAATCTTGAATTGTTTAGCAAATTTTGTGATTGCAGAATATAATTCAGGAATTTCAATCTCCAGGAAGATGAATTTGATATTAGATAGAAGACAGTTTTGTAGCTCAGTTTGAATCTAGAAGATTTGACATTTATTTGTTGGATTGGATTGTAATTTTTAACAAAATGTGTGGTTTGAGTAGCCAAATACGAACCTGAATGCAATTTTGCTAAGTCGAAAGTAGAATGAGGACAGTTGGGCGGCCATTTTGTTTTTAATTAGGTCAATCAATTTAATCGATTGCGCAATCAAGGTCGAATTAATGGGATTAGCGGTTTAATTAGATCAATTCGCGGTTTATTTAGGCCAATTTAGATCAATCCGCGGTTTATTTAGGTCGATTTAATGGGATTAGCGGTTTAATTAGATCAATCCGCGGATTATTTAGGACAATTTAATGAGATTACGTCATAATTAGATCAATCCGTGGTTTAATTAGATCAATCCGCGGTTTAATTAGGTTAATCAAAAAGTTTAATTAAATTCTCGATTAAAAGCGGCGGCCATCTTGGAATTAATAGCTCGATCAATCGATTTAATTAGGTCAATTAAATTCTCGATTAAAAGCGGTGGCCATCTTGGAATTAATAGCTCAATCTTCGCGGTTTATTTACTTTAATCCGCGGTTTAATTAGGTCAATCAGCGGTTTATTCAAATCGGCATTTAATCAATTACGTGGTATCAATTCAGCCAGTAAAATTAACTAGATCGAACACTTGGGCAAGCTTCGGCAGGTTGAAACCTGTTCGCCGGCGAATATGAAGTCAGTAGGGAATTATTTTTTAACAACCGATAGTTTTCTAAGAAACGTTACTCATCTGGTTCGTCGCATTTTTAAAAAACAAGCCCGAAAACTAACATGTGACTTATTATTCTTAAATCTCCGGATTGCATTTTATTAAATAACAATCTATCGCCGTTAATTCAATTTTTAATTGTCAGCTGATCTACAGATGGAAATAACTCAATTTTAACTGTTACATTTGTAGATGGAAATATTTCAATCCAACAATTATAGTTTTTAAATAATTGCTGTTTAAAACTCGATGGATTTCTAAAAGAGAGATCAAGAATTCACACACGTTTTAAAAACAGTTCAAAGTTATCAAAAATCGGCGTTATCGCGGTATCTAATTCAGCCGAACCACGTATACCTGTCTTATTATTTATATAAATTTCTAATTCTTTATCCTACAGCCAGTTTAACTCTGACGTTGATGCAATAAACATGGAGTGCCAGTTTCAACATCCGTTTTCTGCAATTGTTGCGGGACCGTCAGGGTGTGGAAAGTCGTTTTTTGTAGTTGATTTTTTAAAAAATATGAACAGCGCTAATATATGCAATGTGAAATTTGAAAAAGTAATTTGGTTTTATGACGAGTGGCAACCTTTATATAAAGACTTAACCTCCATAGCTGAATTTCAACAAGGACTACCAAATATGGACCAGTTTGACGGGGTTCAACCAAATTTAATAATTATTGACGATTTAATGCGCGAGACAAACGGCAGTATTGTAGATATATTTACTAAGGGGTGTCATCATAGAAATTTAAGCGTGTTTTTCATAACACAAAATATATTTCATCAGGGCAAAGGGCAGAGGGATATTTCCCTTAATGCACACTACATCATATTTTTTAAAAATCCGCGAGATGGAACTCAAATACGTCATTTAGCGTGTCAAATAGTCCCTTCAAACATTAAATTTCTACAAGAAGCGTACCAAGACGCAACTTCCAAGCCTCACGGCTATTTACTCTTCGACTTAAAACAATCAACACCTGATGAGTTTAGATTCAGAACATCTATATTTCGAGAGGATGGTTCATGTTATGTGTACGTGCCGAAGAAGGAGTATAAATACAACAACACCTATAAATCTGACGTCATTAGTGCATGATGCCTCACGCTGTGATTAAAAACTCTGAATTGCTCCGTGCCCTAGCAAAACTCGGACCTAAGGAGCGAGCGGCTCTCTTAAAGGCCGTGGGTGATAAAGAAATTCATTGTATTTGTGAATGTATTTATAACACTTTAAAAGGAAAAGTTCCATTAAGTATTCATCAGAAAAGGCGACTCTCTCAACACAAACACATCCTAAGGCGATTGGTGAAACCCGGGGAACCTATATTCAAGAAGAGAAAATTGTTAATACAAAAAGGTGGTGCATTACTACCGTTAATTCTTGCTCCACTAATTAGCGGAATTCTGGGAAGTTTGCTAAAATAAACTAAAAAATGGAGCATGCTAAGAAAATGATGATTGTGCCTCCCGAGTTGCTACAACGGTTAACTGTTTCTGAAAATACACAACCAAAAATATTATCTCAATTAGACGAAGACATGCAAAAAGTTCTTGGTTCCAAATTATCGGATCATGACAAATGGGCCCAGTACAATCAGGTGTTGCAAAGATATTTACACTTTACGGACCAGTCTCGTCAGCCAGTCAACGTGCCTGTGGAAGTCAAACAAGAATCTTTACAGCATTCAGACATACTAGCCACACTACCCGATACGTATAAGAGAAAGGCGAAGAATCTTATTAATATTTTATCTTCAACTGGCTCAATTGATTGGGATGATAAGGGAACCGTCTCCATAAAAGGTGAAATTCTACCGTCATCAAATATTATCGATCTAATAAATGATACACTAAGACCTCGCAAAAGTTCAAATCCTGCAGGCTGGGAGCAGTTTGCATCCTTTATGAATGAGAAAAATATACCTCATGAGCTAATAGGTAACCCTAAACGACGTAATGTTTCATCTTATAATCAATCGCCAAAATTTTTAAAATCAGAAGTGAAGCCCGAAGACTACGATGCCGATTCAGAAGGTCGTATAAAAGAAGTTTCTGGAACTGTCTCAACCAGTCAACAAACACCTGCTAGCACACGCTCTAAAAAGCGTAAAACTTTAGGCAATACCGCACGCTCAGCTAAATCTCTGGGCTGGGCAAGACTTAAACTTTAAAAATGGTTGATTTGAATACCATCTACTACGATCCTTCAAACCCTGTTGGATATTCTGGTGCCGATTCATTAATAAACTCTGTAAAAAATCAAGTTCCAAAAGCAGACGTAGAAGAGTGGTTAAAGAAACAGGATGCTTACACTGTTCATAAACCTCTTAGAAAACATTTTCCAAGAAACAAGTACGTTGTTAGCAACATGTTTGAATTATGGCAGGCTGATCTTTGCGACATGAGGACTTTGACTAAATACAACGATGGAAATAATTATATTTTAACAGTAATAGATGTCTTTAGCAAAATGGCTTGGGTGAGACCTTTAAAATCTAAGACTGCAGCATCAGTAGTAGAAGCTTTTAAAGAAATATTTAACGAATGTGAAACGACTCCTTTAAAAATTCAAACTGACAAAGGCAAAGAGTTTGTGGCAGCGCCCGTGCAGAAACTGTTTAAAGAACATGACATTAATTTCTTTGTTACCAATAATCCCGATGTAAAAGCGGCCGTAGTTGAAAGATTCAACCGAACACTTAAAACAAGAATGTGGCGTTACTTTACCTATTCAAACTCGTACAGATACATCGATGTACTGCAAGATTTAGTTTCATCATATAACAATAGATATCACTCGAGTATCAAAATGCCCCCGAGTAACGTAAACGAACAAAATGTATTGGAAGTATGGAACAACCTTTATCGTGGAGGAGTGGGGGTACAAAGAAAACCTAAATTTAAAGTGAATCAGCATGTTAGAATCAGTAGAACAAAACATACATTCGAGAAAGGTTACGAGACAAATTGGAGTGAAGAGGTCTTTAAAATCTGCGCGACTATACAGCGGAAGCCGCCTGTATACAGAATAGTTGACTTAAACGACGAAATTATTGAAGGAACTTTCTACGAGGAAGAGCTACAACCTGTAACGTTAGAAAAAGACACAGTATTTAAAATCGAAAAAGTGTTAGCTGAAAAAGGTCGTGGCAAATCAAAATATTATTTAGTGAAGTGGAGGGGGTACAGCGACAAATTTAATAGTTGGGTAGCAGCTTCAGAACTTAAACGTTTGTGAAAATGGAGAACGAATTTTATCTAACTCTCTTAAGCAACAGTTCAATGAAATATTTTCCCAAAAACACTACAACAAAGTTTATTACACAGTTACATAAACGTGTAAGGTTAACTAGTAACTGGGTTGTTGGAATTGCTGAAATTCAATATCCGTGCTCCTTTTTAGCTGTGACAGACACGGATAACTTAATTTATTATCGTCTAACGCCACCTAACGCTGAAGACAAGGAAACGGTGCTAAAAAATGCTAGCAGCCATTTCAAAGACAGCTCAGAAGTTTTATACGAAAATGACGGATGGTTTGTTTTTCACATACCAGCCGGGAATTACGAGAATATTGAAGATGTTATTACGACGATTAACAGTCATCAATTACTAAGTAGGCTGTTGGAATTTAAGTACAATAAAGTTACTAAACGGGTGTCGTTAAACTTAAAAGAGCAGCTAGCCGTACTGGGATTATCACAAAGATTGGCTCTTCAACTTGGATATAAACCGGGGACAAACATTGCACTCAACCAAGCCCCGTCCCACCCCTCAAATATCTGGGTAGGCCTGCCATCTCAAATGTTTGTATACTGCGATATTGTAGAACCTCAACTTGTTGGCGATGTTTTATCACCACTTGTTCGTATTATCAATATAACCTCAGACAATTATAATTACGGATGTCATAAAGATGTAATATTCTCGCCCACTCACTACATCCCTGTGATGAGAAAAGAATTTGAAAATCTCGAGATAGATATAAGGACCGAGACCGGAGCCTCGATGCCATTCGAGTTTGGAACTCTGAGCTTGAAACTACACTTCAAGAAAATTAATTAATGATGGATTGTCCCTATCAACAATATTACGTACAACAGGCCGGGAGTGGTATTGGGGCTATTTACAGAGGAGCTCCTTATCAACGTGGACATGGAATTGGATCATTTCTGGGCGGTATATTTCGCAGCATCCTTCCTCTTTTTAAGACTGGTGCTCGAGTGGTGGGGGAAGAAGCCTTGAGAAGTGGGAGTAATTTTTTAAACGACCTAGCCGACAAGCGCACCGTTAAAGAAGCCTTTCACAATAGATTAGAAGAAGCTGGAAAAAATTTAAAACGTAAAGCCGATGCAAAAATCAGCACTTTAATGGACGGATCCGGGTATAAAAGACCACGCACATTAAACATTACTCAGTCTATATCAAGATCTCCTGGAAGGGTCGTCAAGCGTAAAAATACTACGAAAACAGAACATAGTGATATATTTACTAAAATTTAAAAATGTCTTTTCTACATGCTCATTCTTGTGAATGCATTAAATCGGAGCTGGACTTGTTTGCGTTACCTTCGACTCAAACTAGTATCGAAAATGGACAATGGATATTTTATAAACCACTTTCTTCGCTTACTGATGACGCACCTATTGAATTTATTGTACCCGGAAATGGGAATGATTACCTGGACCTGAGTCAAACTATGCTACATGTAACCGCCAAAATAGTGAAACAAGACGATACACCTCTAGGCGATGAGGACAAACCAGCCCCCGTAAATAACTGGCTACATTCTCTTTTTAGTCAAGTGGAGATATATTTAAATCAAAAATTGGTATCACCTCCAAACAATACTTACGCCTACCGTTCATACATAGAGACTCTTTTGAATTATGGGCCTGAAGCTAAGAGTTCTCACTTGACCTGTTCGCTATGGTATAATGATACAGCTGGAAAAATGGACGCCACAGGCGATGAAAACAGTGGACTAGATAAAAGGCGGTCGTTCACGAGTAAGAGTAAACAAGTTGAATTAATGGGCCATGTTCATGCGGATTTGTTTAATCAAGAGAAATTTCTTATTAACGGTGTTGAAATGAAGATAAAGTTTGTTCGGTCACGTGACACGTTTAGTTTAATGGCTATCGCGGGTTCGACGTATAAAGTGAAAATTACTGACGCTAGTTTATTAATAAGAAGAATGAAGATAAACCCCAGCATTTTGATAGCTCACACTAAAGCTCTGGCAACGGCTACATCTAAATATCCAATAACTAGAACTGATGTCAAGGTTTTAACAATTCCATCAGGTGTACAAAGAAAATCCTTAGACAATGTGTTTCTCGGACAATTACCGAAACGCTGCATTGTCGGATTTGTGACAAATAAAGCATTCAACGGCGATTATGCATCCAATCCCTTTAATTTCGATCACTTTAAAATGAATTATTTTTCATTGTATATTGACGGACAACAGATTCCTACTAAACCTTTACAACCAGATTTTACAAAGGACGGAATGTACGTTCGGGCCTACCACACCTTATTTTCGGGGACAGGAATTCATTTTCTGAACGAGGGTAACGATATTTCACGCGAAAATTACTCTAAAGGATATTGTTTTTTCGTTTTTGACCTAACACCAGATTTATCGGCAAACGCCAGCACTCATTGGAATCTTGTGAAGAATGGCTCACTGCGTGTAGAAGTTGGATTTGAAGAAGCTTTGAAAGAAACAGTGAATTGTTTGCTATACGCAGAATTTGACAACGTAATCGAAATTGATAAACACCGAAACGTGGTGGTGGATTTTAGCAGTTAAAACAGGTTTTGCTGCAAGTGGGGTTTTAGTCAGGTGCTTGTAGTTGCATAGTATGGACGTATTCGTTGACTTGCAAGGTTTCCGTGGAGCAGACAAAAAGTTCATTCCAAAAGAAGTTGTTATTATTTCCGGCGACGGAAACAAAATTGAAATCCTTCACTTCGAACCCCCTCAAATTTATTCATCGCTACCTGCTTCTGTAAAAAAGGACGTGACATATCTAGAAAATTATTTTCACGGACTGTCTTGGGATTCAGGCTTCGTAAATTTTGAAGAGTTTGAACTAGAACTCAAACGTGTGGTGCAGTGCTTCGATACAGTCTTTGTTAAAGGCGAGGAGAAGAAGAAAGTTTTAAGCTTTCTCAAACAAACTGTTATAAATTTGGAGGAATTTGGGTGTCCGTCTTTAAATAAATTGAAGAAAAAGAAAACTGCAGTACGTTGTATGAGTCATACAATTGAAAATCCTGTTTGTGCGGTTGAAAACGTACTACTTTTATCTGATTGGTACAATGAACACGTTCGAAATAAAGAGAGCTCTCCAGACAATACCGAGTCTGTCGAATGTGAATCGACATGTTTATGCTTCTGATGAATTGCCTACGTTTATAATTAGACCATGTGCGATTGTGGCAAACACAGATCCATCTTATAAACCCGGGGAACACTGGGCAGCTTTCTACATCGATGAAAATGGTCATGGCGAGTACTTTGATTCATTCGGGCGCCACCCCGAAGGACGTCATTATAATTTTATTCAGAAGAATTGTAAATCTTGTAAAAGTAATACTAGAATGATCCAGAGTATGACTTCAAATTTTTGCGGCCATTACTGTTTAGTGTATTTATATTTAAAAATGAATAATGTATCAACTTTAGATTTTCTAAGTATGTTTGATAATAATTTAAAAAGCAACGATCGGCTCATCAAGCTGATATACGACAGTTATTTCCCTAAGATAAACTTGTCAACTTTGGCGTATGACATACTAAATGTAATACAATCTAATGTATAAATTGTAAATGCACTTTTTTATATAAATAAAACTTTTTTAAACGATTTCTTGTTTCCTTATTCTCTACGAAGTAAAACAAAGAAAAATTTCGATTTGTATAAGAGTTTATTATTATTTCCATATATGTTGGTGGGTATAAAAAGTGAATTATGTATATAATAATAATCGTATAACGAAAGTGTAAGTGATAAGTACAGCAGTAACATTAATAGTTAAAATTGATTAAAACTTGGTTACATAAAATTGATTAACTAGAGTTAAACTTGAATTATTATTATTTCCATATATGTTGGTGGGTATAAAAAGTGAATTATGTATATAATAATAATCGTATAACGAAAGTGTAAGTGATAAGTACAGCAGTAACATTAATAGTTAAAATTGATTAAAACTTGGTTACATAAAATTGATTAACTAGAGTTAAACTTGGTAGCATAAAATTATCTACAGAGTAAAAAATGCTGATACTTGGAAGTTAAAAAACTATTATAATAGAGTACTGATAAATGATTAAAAATGAATAACTAAAGCTAAATTTGGCTATACAGAGTTATATACATTTTAAAATACTAATATTTGAACTTAAAACTAATGTGATATGAAAAAAGTATATACAAGCTAAACTAAGAATAATATATAAAGACTAAGATTAATTATGCTAACGTACAAAATAAAACTAAAATTAATTAATGGGAGATGACGAGCAGTTTCAGCTATATCGGTGGAAATCTACCATGTTATTACTAACTTACGTTCTATAACCGAAAGGAAGCGTGTCAAAACTATCCTCTACACGACGCCGCTTCGTATACTGAACTCGGAAAACCTTCCGTTCAGGTTTGGAAACGACCTCGTGCACAGGTGTTCTGACAATCTTTCTATCGGTTTGAACGTACGTGGCCTCGGCGTCGTTAAGAACCATGTCTTTAAGGGTCTCGAAATTTACACTTTCGGAATTCTTAAAATTCAGGGTTATCCCTTTGACTTTGCAGATAAAAATAAAACTGTTCTTATTGGTGGAAAACACCTTAAAGGCATAGTTCTTAGGTCCACCACTAACGAACTCGACAATGTAACTACCGGGCCCGTAACACTCGATCTCGTCGGTCATGTCACCGAGGAAATCTCCTGTTTCGGGTACCCACTCACCCGGTCGCTGTGTAAAAATCACACTGTCGGTATCGAAGTACAGCACACGTCTACCCAGCTTTTCCAAATACTTATACAGCTCGAGGCGTGCATTAGCTGTCGTATATGCAGCTAGCGCGACATTGACGGTATTCAATGGCTGAATACACTCGTCCGGCCTGTCCCAATTTAGAATAACCGTATCATCGTCCACAGGAGTTAATGTATGGACTTCAACCGAAGGATCGGTAAGCTTCTTGAATAACTCATTCGAGTCCGTGATGATAGAGGACTGCATTAGATTTTCTCTCTGGGCAAACTTACCCCAGAAGCTGTTTAAACACAATTTCGCAATGTACCGCATACCCGGATTTGACGCGATTTTACTTTTATCTAATGCAACCCCCTCTCGATCAGCGTATTCGGAAACATACCGATCCTTGGCCTGGTCATCCGTACACCAAGAAGGCCATCCACTACACTCCTGCTTTATCTTCACGAAATTATTGACGTAATCTGAAAAGAGTCCCCCTGTTTTCGTTGCCTTGTTGTACTGAGCGACCTTATATTCCCAAACCTCTAAAATTTCTATCACCCTGTAGCCCAGCGAAATAGCTTTCCGGAGTTCATCCGCCACGTAAGTACCGGTAAATTGACGCTCATCCTGCGTATGAGCACACTCGCCCATAAACTTGTCCTCAGCACAAGTTCTACACAGAACAAACATCAATTTACCGTGCATTCTAAGAGGTAGAACAGGATGATATAGATCGGTTGGTGGTACAATCGTACACTTGACAATGCCCTCTACAGAATTAAGATCAATCTGTTCACATTTATCCCTGCCCACATGAATTTTAGGATGCCCTATGGGGTATTTCCCATACTTATTAACAAAGGGATACAGTGAACAGACGTCTAAATACCTGATCTTCTCATCCTTTTCTACCTTGTGATGCAACTTAATCGCATTGGTACGCCCACCGAAGAAACTATTTCGTGGGTTTAAGGGTTCGTGTCTAATAACGTTGTGATTTGCCAAAAATTCTGCGGCCTGAATATTAGTTTTTAGAAAATTTTTAAAACGACATTCTTTCATTTCAACGAGGTTATACCCGTAGGATCGGATGCGAGCTGATGTGGCCTCTGTCTTCTCACGACGCATAAACATCGTTTCATTTTTGTCACCACCAAGTTGCGCCGTTTGATCAGGGAAACAAGCTTCGCAACCGTGGTAGTAACAACCCTGGAACTGGTATACAGTGTTCGTAGCATCGCAGAAGCCATCGACCAAGCAGCCCTCCCTAAGTTTAACCTCGCGACTATTACCCGCGTGTTTAATTTGAATATCCAAAGAGTGTTCAAGATATAACAACCATTTGATGGCGATAGCTGATTGCTTGTCGGCCATTCTATAACCGTTTGGGGGTATAAGGCCTATTGTATCAGTTGTAAGAAACTTACGTCTGAAGACTGCATTGCAGGAACCAGCAATCGTGCATGCTTCACGGAAGGGATCAACGCCGTTTGACGTGCAATAACTACGCCAAAACTCCAAGCAAGCCTTCCTCAGTATATCGACGTCAGAAATGCAGTATCTAACAAGCTCTTCTTGCAGGTTGAATACTGCATCTCGCTCGACCTCGCCTCTATACCAAGCAAGAAACTCACTTCTAGTCGACGTAGCCATCTCGTCAGCCCCGTAATAGTGTGTAGCCGGCATTGGCCCAACATAATTTTGATTACCCAGAGTATTAAAGAAGTGCGGGAAGAACCCTTTGGAACCCTGGAAGCCAAACGTCTTGGGTAACTTGCTGAGTGGCATCGGCATGTAGTTCAGAGAATCTAAAAATTTGATGTCTTCGCCGCAGGAGATGGACATCAGCTTGGTGCCATTGGATATAATTTTAGGGTTCCACCGTTCCTTCTGACTAATAATCCGGCGTAATACAAATTGTGAATCATAGCCTTTAGCGTTGTGCGCCAGAGCAACTACGGATCCTACCGATTTCTTGAATTTTAAAATGAAATTTAACAGTTCATCGACAGGATTCTCTCTAAAAATGTGCTGGCGCTTTCCGCACTTGTTGCAATCTTTATTGATATCGGCGTCGTCAATACACGACTTACACACGTTCTGTACAACGCACAAGTTTGGCTGATGCAGATAAACATTATCTGTACCTTCCACGAGAGAGTCCTGTCGACATTCAAAATCATAAAAGACAAAACCAAAATGTTTGTCTAACTTTTTCTTATTCGCGACATTCTTTGACATATGACAAAGATGACGTATGGGTTGCTCGGACCTACATCTACTGCAGTACTTGAATCCACATTTATGATTGGACTTTTTGTCAGTCCACACACTATACAGGCAGGTTGGGCACCTCCGCAAAGCCTTACACAGATTTTTGGTATGCTCAGTAAAACAGGCTTGACCGCGAAAATCTCTGTGGCACTCGTTGCATTTAACGAGGTCCACATTCAAATTACAGGGGGGTGATGAATGACAGGACGGACAAATGTATTTGCAGCCTTTATGACGTATCTTGCTATTAGTACGAGTACGGCACATTTCGCAGAAGTAGGCAGTTGAAAAAGCTGAGCATAAATTAGTAATAACATTGTAGTGCGCGTTTTCAAGGATTAAATTCAGGACTGGCTTGTCGTGATGCCGGGGTCCCTCATAGTACACACTGTTACCCTGTCGGTTATTGTACACGACTATTGTGTGATTTACCAGATATTGCTGAAACTGCTCTATATGGTCCCTGGTCCCGCCCTGGCTGAGGTCCACTCGGGCTCTAGTGCATAGCTCGTGAGTGCGCCGGTCCATCTCGGGATACCCCTTCACTAACACGGGGAGTAGGGGATCGTTGGCCCTCCAGGCCATTGCTAGCACTAGAGCCCTGGCCAAACACTGGTTGTCGTCATTGTTGACCACCATGATGCCCTTCTTGCGCCGACAATACTCCTCGTAGCTAACGCCAGTTAGCTTCTCCCTTGATGGTCCATACCCACCCACAGGGAGCGTGACCCTGTCTAGCTGGATTCTCAGCGCGTCCTGGGAGAAGAAACTGGCGTTGCTTTGCAGGATCTTGTCTAGCACCGCCATCACGACCTCCACGGATAACTGGTCAACACGGCGAAATGATATGCCTATAGGCTTCTCAGGGAACTTGTCGCTGTGTATGACCAGCCCCACACGGTCAGATGGCGATGCGTCGGCTATCAGGTGGTCAATAATCTCAGTGAATGCATTCTAAAAATAATATTTCTTAATTAATAAACACTCTTAAAAATATAATTGGTTTTTCAAAAGACTATAAGTTTAAAATAAGTTATTTACCTTAAGCCATAAAGCAGGCCCACTCGCTTCATTGTCAACGTCGGCAAGCTTCAAGGTGACTGTCTTGGCCATGAGGTTGAACTTTTTAACCAGCTTCGTGCCTTGACTAATCACCTTGAAGTATTTAAAGGCATCAACTGCGGGCTTCTGCTGGCGGATACCTACGTTGTAGGCCGGCTCACGCCTCCGGGTTAAATTGGTAACCTAAAACAAAAATTAAATTGAATACTTTCATTCACCTTACTCCAGTTAAAAATTTGTAATTTATCGTATAAATTTTATAACATTTACCTGATTGCTAGCAGCCTCAGGTCTAGGCGCCTTAATGGGTGTAGACGCTGCCTGCCTCGGTACTTGCCGTGAAGTCGATGGTACACCGGCACCGAAGGCCTGGAAATTGAGTTAAAAGATTAGGAATTACTTCAGACATGGAAACTTAAATTTCTTAAACTGATTTTATAAGAACTGTACTTACATCGACAGCGTCTCTCGACTCATCCCTGGGATGCTGAACGGACGTGGGTGGTGCCTGCATAGGTCGTGAAGTCGAAGGCTGACTTTCCCCTAATGCCTGAAATTGATTTTAAAAAATTAGAATTTGCATTACTTCAGACATGGAAAACTTAAATTTCTTAAACTGATTTTACGAGAAGTGTACTTACATCGGTAACATTATCGACCGACTCGTGCTGCTGCTTTTTAGTCTCCCCAACAACCCCGGGTGATTCAACAGTTACCTATAAAAAATAAATAATGAATAAGACTCGCACTGTATAAACGGTTGTTAATAGATAATTAAATTCCCTAGCGACAAGTTTATAAAACTGAATTATTTTAAAAATCTATTTTCAGTATTTAAAATTTTACTTACCCTTCGATTCTCTTGCAGCTTCAGTATGTAACCTTGCAGCTCTTTAAGGCAGTCGGCCTCAACAGCCGTTAAAGAGTAGCCTTCGTATACCATCTTACGACAGATTAGATCGTAGATGGTACACAAGCCTTCCTCGGTACGGATAAGGCCAGAGGCTACAATCTGCAGGAGTTCGTTGACGGTAGACATATTTTCTTGACGTAGTTGATGCTGGAGTCGGAGAAGTAAAGTGGAAGGAGTAGAGCGATGCAGCTAGTTTTATACGGTTTTTTCAATCCCTACTTTCACGATTTTTTTTTCTTCCCACGGTACACACACAAAGAAGTTTAACAAAGCCGAGCAGTAAAAATTTCAAGAAGATTGAATCACGCATTGTTTTATCTACAGACAATGCACAAAAGGTTTCCGGATAAACAAACCTGGTCAGTAAAAATTTCAAGCAGATTGATTCACGCATTGTTTTATCTACAGACAATGCACAAAACTACCTTTGTTAAAAGACCACTGTTTACTGAAATAATACGACATGTTAAATACAATGTCTTAAATCCTTAAAGAATCGAACGTCGGGTTTTTCAGCCCGGATTAAAAAATCTATTGTTTAAACGTATTAGTCATTTCGCATTTCACATTATTGTGAAATAATTTTTAAGCTTAACAAAGTTCTTCTATTTCGGTCTGTAGCGTATATACTAGAAAAACTGTTTTTAAAAACGTGGTTAAATTCCGGATTTAGAAATTCATCGAGTTTTAATTATTTAAAACTATAATTGTTGGATTGAAATATTTCCATCTACAAATGTAACAATTAAAGCTGAATTATTTCCAATTAGCTGCAGTAGATGCAGTAGATTGTTATTAAAATGCATTCCGGGTATTTAAGAATAACTCACATGTTAGTTTCCGTTTACGCTTTTTTAAAAAATGCGACGAGCGATGAGTAACGTTTGCTAGAAAAGTTTCTATTGTTAAAAAAATTAATCCCTATTGACGTCATAAGCTTTGAATTCTAAACATACAGGCCCCAACTTGTCGAAGACGTACCTTGTTTGACAAAAAATGACTGTACTCGGCCTAGTTAATTTTATCGGCTGAATTAGATACCGCGATAACGCCGATTTTTGATAACTTTGAACTGTTTTTAAAACGTGTGTGAATTCTTGATCTCTCTTTTAGAAATCCATCGAGTTTTAAACAGCAATTATTTAAAAACTATAATTGTTGGATTGAAATATTTCCATCTACAAATGTAACAGTTAAAATTGAGTTATTTCCATCTGTAGATCAGCTGACAATTAAAAATTGAATTAACGGCGATAGATTGTTATTTAATAAAATGCAATCCGGAGATTTAAGAATAATAAGTCACATGTTAGTTTTCGGGCTTGTTTTTTAAAAATGCGACGAACCAGATGAGTAACGTTTCTTAGAAAACTATCGGTTGTTAAAAAATAATTCCCTACTGACTTCATATTCGCCGGCGAACAGGTTTCAACCTGCCGAAGCTTGCCCAAGTGTTCGATCTAGTTAATTTTACTGGCTGAATTGATACCACGTAATTGATTAAATGCCGATTTGAATAAACCGCTGATTGACCTAATTAAACCGCGGATTAAAGTAAATAAACCGCGAAGATTGAGCTATTAATTCCAAGATGGCCACCGCTTTTAATCGAGAATTTAATTGACCTAATTAAATCGATTGATCGAGCTATTAATTCCAAGATGGCCGCCGCTTTTAATCGAGAATTTAATTAAACTTTTTGATTGACCTAATTAAACCGCGGATTGATCTAATTAAACCACGGATTGATCTAATTATGACGTAATCTCATTAAATTGTCCTAAATAATCCGCGGATTGATCTAATTAAACCGCTAATCCCATTAAATCGACCTAAATAAACCGCGGATTGATCTAAATTGGCCTAAATAAACCGCGAATTGATCTAATTAAACCGCTAATCCCATTAATTCGACCTTGATTGCGCAATCGATTAAATTGATTGACCTAATTAAAAACAAAATGGCCGCCCAACTGTCCTCATTCTACTGTCGAATATAATCCAGAGATTTCAATCTTCCGTTTAAGGAATTTAGTTTGAGATTGGAGACAGTCTTTCAGTTCTGTTGCCCAATCTACATTTAAAAAATTAAAAAGTTTTCATAAAAGTTCAATTTTAGATTTTTCAGGGAAAAATTTGGAAATATGAGAAGTCAAATGGGTTTTCCATTCGTTTTATTTAATTGAATATAAACCAGAAATTTAAGTATTTTTTAATTAAGCGCAGTTTCTTAATTTTATAGCTCAGTTTGAAAGCTTTAAAATGTATTTATAGGATTTCAATCTTAAAAATTTTTCCAATCCAATTTAAAATATGACTCGAATCTGAAATCAGTTTTTTTTAAAATCAAATATAATTCCGAAATTTTAGTCTCAGCTTAAAAAAATTTAATCAAAAACTTAAGATTTATTTATCTGATTTTAGTCATTGATTCATTTCATTTAAATCTCTATTTTTAAGCAGTTTTGAATCTGAATTTGGAGCTTAGTTGCTTAGTACAGAGTCACTTTGTTTTTACCTATTTTAATATGAAAATCCTAATATAATTATAAAGTGATTTCATCCAAGTCACAAATGAAATCAAAATCTATTTTCAATACGAATTTGGATCTAAAAGTGTTGGAAACGTGTTTTGTGAAGCCTGAACCACAGAACATTTTGCTTAGGAAATTGTTTAAATATTACATTGACGATTTCTTGATCCCAATTTGACTATTAGGTACTCTGTCTCCGTAATCTTTTTTACCTTTCGGTAAAGGCTTTAAAACTTACAAGAAATTATCTTCCAATTTAAATTTTCTTTCAGAAAATCTTTAGCAATACGAAAAGTTTCCCAATTTTTGGAAATTTTGAACTCTGATCATCCTTATGACAAAAAATTCATGAATTAGCCGATACTTTTCTTATACAGGGTGTCAATGAAACCTGGGGCACCCCTATTTTTTAAATTACATTTTAAGATATCAAAATTAAATTTGGTACATGTAATATACTCTTAAAACTGCATGATTTGATATAGAACACAAGATTCCGTCACTTTCGGTTTCGCTGGAATTAACCTAGACTTTGTTAATTTAAACGAATCATATTTATACATTTTTGGAAACTGCTGAAATTAGACGTATATTAGAACAAAGTAAATTTTTGCAGAAATATGTTTTATTAATCTAGAGTGCCATGATCTGCGTAAAATGAAAGTCAATGTGCCCCCAACACTCATGACAAATTGCCCTGCTGAGATATCGCAGAAGATTCATTTGTCGATCGACTTCCACAAATAAGCAAAGCAGTTTTGTATAACAAATCCTTAATTTTACAATTGCATTGTTATTGCCTCATGGAGTTTCCTGTTGAAAAAATAAGGGGCGTTGGCGATGATTGAAGTTTTTTTTTCAATCATCGCCAAGGCCCCTTATTTTATCAACAGCAAAATCCGTGAGGCCATTGAAGTCATTAAGACCCCCAACAGCTTGAATCGTGACACTGGTTATCATCTATCAGATAGTTGGAAGTCTGCAATCACTACTGGCTCCGCCCCCTCCACGCCTGACCAATCGTCATCTTCGTCCTACACGCTTGACCGGTTATAGCCGGTATAAAACCGCTGCCTTTTCTGTTTTTGTTCAGAAGGGTTTCGCCTCTGGCGTGGTTGACACGTTGAGTTACCGTGCTCTTTTAGTGCTCCCTTTTACTCCTGATGAAGCCCCTTAAAAAAGTGGGCAAAACGCTGAGTTCTTCTGTCTCAACAATGACACGGTCCCAATTCGGAAGACGTCCTGTAATTATTAAAATACCTGTTTTTTATAAGTTTTGTTTTCTTTACAAACCTTTAAAATAATAAAGTTGGTTTCGTAGGTTTTTTGTACACTATGAGCTCTGTTAGGGGTGAGTTTCGTTGGTGTAAACTAAATTGCTAGGTGTTGTTCAAGCTAATTCTTCAAGCAAAAAGAATAACAAGTTATATTTGACAACAAGGCATTCCATACATAACCTAATATTTATCAAGTTATAATGCTACAGTCTCTCCCTAAAGTAATTAATCCATAAATTCAATAAAATGATAACAATTTTTTTCGTAAAAAAGCTTAAATACCACAAAAGATATATTAAAAAGCACATTTTCTAAAGTAATTGATGTTTGAACTACATATATGTAGTTTTAGAAAGGCTACGATGTCGCCATGTTTTTTTTTCAAAATAGCAATCAATATTTTTTATTATCTGATTAAATTAAACAACAGAGAAATTTCAAGGAAAAAATATCAAAGTTAAAAAATGTAATAATTAAAAATAAAAATTTGCTACTCCTTCGCGAAGTGTAAACGCCGATACCTTTAGGTTTACCTTTACAAAAAAAATTCAAATTTGATGGAGGGAACTTCTTGCAGAATGACTTTCATATTTGTAGTTTCTGGTGGTCTATTTTAAACCGAAAGAAAAGCGTAAGTTTAAATTAGTATGTTTGTGCAAACTCAGAAAAGTCATTTATTTGTTAAGAGCTCAGAAACGAATTAGATTCAGTTAATATTTTCCATAAGTGATAAACCACTGGCGTCAGAAAACCTAACTGGAAACTCCAAGACGTCAGAGCAGAATTTCTGGGAACGAACAATCAATGCGAATCCGGGTATTTCTTCATCTTGTCTTAATTTCTCTTTGGTTATCCTACGCTTGTTTTTTTATTTGAATTATTTGGTTGTGTTTCCTCATGTAAAACAGAGCCATATTTTAATGTTTTGTTCTGAAAAATGTTTTGTAATTCTGAAAAATGAAAATATTTGTTTATCTATTTATATTCACTTTTTGTTTGTGGTATTCGGTTTCAATAAATTTGAACCTTGTGCTAGAAAAATTACATTTAAAATGTCGTTCTGTCATAGATATTGGCAGTAATTTCTTGCTTATCACTTGTAATTCCTTCTATGTGATTAACAAAATATCACCTTTAATGAATCATACTTTCGGAAACCTATGGCATGAATCTTCCCGCTTTTAATGAATGATAACGTGCATCGTTTACTATTCCAATTTAGAATTTATCGTTGTAGCATAGGGATTTACATTGTATGAACTTTATCTCGTGTTAATGGTTTTTCTAATGTAATTTCCAAAATGTTATTTCGTACGTTTTTGTTCATCTCATTCTTCATCAGTAATAATGGGTGTTCAAACGTAAAAAAAATGTTTTAAATAAAATAGATAAATTTAGCTCATTTTTAATCATTTTGAAATTAATAGGCTATGCCAATTGTCATTTTTGAAGTTAATAGACTTTGTTGACTGACACCAAAATAGTATATTATATACCAAGGCAGAGAAGACATTTTTCTCAGCCGAGCAGTATTGCTGTGAGGCTGAGAAAAGTCTTCTCTACCGTGGTTTATATACTATTTTTTTCACTACTAGCACCTTTATTCCTTTTAATTAATCGTTTTTACATCAATATAAAAATAAAGTGACAGATGGATATGTTTATTTTTATATATCCAAAAAAATCAAATAGTCTTGCTTGAAAACAAGGGCAGGAGCTAATTTCAATTGACGTTTGTGTAAAATACATTTATAATAGGCATCTGAGTGCATAGCAATTGTTTCCATTATTAACCAGTAGTCAATAATGAAAAATTATTGACCACTAGGAGAGAAATTCATCTTCTTGGCTCGAAAATAAGGTCAATAATGATATCTTCTAATGCTAGTAGCAAAAAAAGTGTTTTTTTGTGTACTTAATGGAAAACGGCTATTTTAATATGTAGAAAATAATAAATTAAAGTGGTCATCTTGGACACTCAGTTTGCTCAGTACACACGCGTATTTGTGAACACAAACGTTGCTTGAAATCAGGTCTCCTCTCACACTCAGCTATTGCTTAACATCATCACGAGACTGGCCATAAGTTCTTGTTTGGAAAATCTTAGGTCATCGCCAATGCGCCTCATTTTTTTCAACATGAAAATCCGTGAGGCTTGAATTGTGATGGTTATCATCTCTCATACATATGGAAGTCTGTCGTTGCTCCGTCCCCTTTACTTCTGATCAATTGTCATCTTTGTCTCGTACGCTTGACCGGTTACAACCGGTATAAAGTTCTTCTGTTTTTCTTCAGAAGAGTTTCGCCTCTGGTTCGTTTACAAGTTGAGTTAACGTACCGTTCTTCCTCGAGCTAGAAGAGTTTCGCCTCTAGCGCTTGGTGTATACGTTGAGTTACCGTGCTCTTTTAGCACCCTGTTTTTCTTTACAAAACCGTGGATTAACAGCTCCTGAATTGAAAAATATGCTCCAACGCACAAGAGATGTTAGTGTAAGTAATAGAACTGTAATAAGAAGAACATAATTTAACCCCAAAGCAACCTGTTATTTTACCCTGACTTCTCCCACATTATAAAGTGCAACGTTTGCATTTCGCAAGAGATTGTCAACTGGACAGAACAGCAATGGAAAAGCGTTCTCTTCACCGCTGACACCCGGATTCAATTGTGGAAACCAGATGGACGTTAGCGAGTTTATAGACGACCTGGAGAACGATATGTCCCATGTAACTTGCTGCAAAATGTCAGTTTTCGAGGAGAGTCGATTATACTTTGGGGTGGTATTAGTTTGGAGGGCCATACGGAGCTTGTAGAAATTGACATGCAAATATTACATTAATACCATATTAAAAGAACATGTGCTACCATATGTTGGCTTTGGAGGATGTGATAGTCTTGTGTTAATGCATAATAATGCACGTGCACATGCAGCTAACATCGTCGCTCAGTACTTATGTAAACAATCGACTATTAGACTGGCCACCATTAAGTGCGGATTTAAATCCACTGGAGCATCTATGGGATTTACTAAAAAGAAGAATACGAGCAAGAAATCCGGCTCCAACTACTTTAGCTGAGCCTCGCAATGCAGCACAAGGGGAGTGGTATAACATCCCACAAGGAGATATACAAAATCTCATCCGTACTACGCCAAGAAGGATTAGAGCTAGAGGGGGCAATGCCAGATATTAATTTTTCTCCATATTTGCATAGTGTATTGCAAATATTGTTTGATTAATTGTTACATGTTTATTTTTTTAATTGATTATTATTACTTTATTTCTTCAAAACTGACTTATAGATGTGGAATGTAGTAGTATATTAATTTATGTTAAAACAAAAATTCTCTTGAAATTAATGTTTTTGTCTAAATATGATCTTTAAAAAAACATATGCAATATTTTTGGCTCTTAGGGTATAATCAAAAATAATCTGCACTAAAATTTGTTTTTTTTTAAATTAACACCTTGTTAAAAAGTGGTTACTTGGTCTATGGGAAGAACACTTAAACTGAGCATATATTATACCCAGGCCATACAGAGACGTCATCTCGTAAAAGAAGAATAGAGGGTAGTGGTTTATCTACGTTAAATATCATTTTTAATTTGCGCAGGAATTTTATTTCTGTTAATATTTTTCGCTATTTTTAATGGAAGGTAACTTCACGGTATGTTGTAATTAAGCCTGCTTGATTTTGACGACAAATGTCTTCAGACGACTTATGCAGAGAGTTTCAAGTGTGCTCGCATGGTGCCACCTTTAATTAACAATGCCTTCTAAGAATTGTTTTATTTCTATCTGCACAAGTTTCAATCCATTTGGATCATTTCACGAATTTCCTTCTGATCCCTACCCCTACCTTGAGGAAGAAATGGCTTGGAAATTTTCATCTTCATTCTGCAGTTTAAAGAAATTCTTTACAATACGAATTAATATATATTTTATTATTAAGTATGCGAATGAAAATAATAATAAACCTTGAATATGCTTAAATGAGTATAATTTTACATTTTACAAAACGCTAACAGCAGCTGATTAGTTAAGTTTCAAACCAGAAAGGTAACGAGCGCCATGCGGAGCACAAAGTTATAATGGATTTTTTTAAATTCAATAGGTCATGTACCTAACTACGTTTGTCGTCAAAATCGAGAGTGCCGTGGTTCTAATGATTATTTTACCAGAGGTCGAACTTTGTACCCGTAAAATAAGACTGTAGCTTAGTTTATGTAGTGCTTTATTGCCTGTTTGTAAATTGTACGTAACCTTTCGTGATCTGTTATTACTATTAGTCTACTTATTGTAATACTTGCACCGGGCTGGCAGGTAAAGATTAAAATCTACTGATATTGTGCGAGTCGTACAGTTGTGGACAGAAAAAAATAGGACAGTGTTTTTTTTCTAGTTTAAAATGGCCCCTGTGTTGTAATTTGATTGCTAGTCAATGTGACAAATTAATGTCATAATTATAATAAAAGCCAAAATCAAGTTACTAAATTTTATAGGATAAAGTTTACTTGATTTTTCGACTTGTCCTATTTTTTTCTGTCCACAACTGTACATATTATTAGAGGTATTTCGTGCCCGACAAGTAAATAACATTTAATTTAGAAATAAAGGGAAAGTAATTGCTTATTAAGTAACTAACTACTTATAAATAGTAAAAATTAGTTTGAACATTGTAGTATTTGGCCTTGTCAGTTTGTAAGCAAAACAATAAGTTGTAAGTTGTTGTCAGCAACGCACTAAAAAGACTTTTTGAAACTCTGCAAATAGAAAAAGATTTTATGTAATGTTAATTACGATAGTAAAGATGATTTAAAGGTTCTCACTATAAAAATGAAAGTAAAATGTAAGTCATTCCCGATTTTTATTTACTTTAATCAGATATATTTAGGGAGAGAATTTCGTTGGTGTAAACAAGGCTTTTCCTGGTATAAATTTGTTTATCAATAAAAAAATCACCCTTGTGATTAAGTCACAAGTAATATTACCACTGTTGCCGGTTGTACGAAGTTTTCAGAAAACTCGATTTGTTTTACGAAACCATAATTTTTTCTTCCATAAAATTCATAAAAATTAAATCTTACTAATTAAGCTACATTTTTGAGCTGCTCTGTTGGCACTGAACAGTTGTAAAGTTGTATCAGGAACAATACTTCAATGTCGCAGCATTCTGGAGCAAGTCGCTATTGACAATAATGTCCTAGAACTCGTTTGGCTCAAATGACATTCTGGACTATACGGTAATGAGCGGGCGGATGGTTTGGCAAGGCAAGGCTCGGAACAACCCTTTTCTGGTCTCGAACCAGCACTCCCACTATCCCCAATTGCGCTTAATACCTTAATCGGAAAGGAAACCCGCAATCGCCACAGCGAAAGATGGGTCAACATGAACAAATGCCGTCATGCAAGGATGGCGATTAAAAACCCCTCATTGAAGATGGCAAATTTTTGTATATATCTGTCAAGAGATAAACTACGACTTGTCGTAGGAATATTGTCAGGACACTGTAAACATGCACAGGATGGGATTAAGTGAGGATCCAACCTGTCGTGGTTGCAGCTTAGAAGACGAAACAGCAGAGCCAGTGGCGTACCTATCGTTGGGAGGCGGAGGGGGCAATGTGTCTTGAAGGCGCCTTAGATATTATAAGAAAAAAAAATTTAGTTTGGGCTAATTTTAGTAGCCCGTTTTTTTGTCTATTTTTTGCACTTGAACAACGATTTTTTTTGTTTTTTTAAATACTGTACTAGTTCTAGTTCAGTTAAAACAATTTAAAATACGTTTTTTGCATTTTGACAAAAAAAGTGGACTTTTTTTATTAAAAAATCATAAAGAAAGCAACACTTTTTTTAACTAACGTGTGTTCACAAACAGTCGTCCTCCCAGTTGCCTTTAAAAACAAAATTTTATATCTTTGATTAATTCGTGCAACACAATGAAGCTTGGAAAACGTCAACTAGTTTTATGAAACGTCATTGAGTACTGTCATAGCGCGTTTAGGTTTGTTCAGTTTTGAAATCATGTTTACGCCGCAACAGAAAGCATTTATGCTCGAAAGTTATTTTCGCAATGGAGTACTGGAAAATGGAGAATGGCAATACTCGATCGAAGCTTCTAAAAATGAATTCAGATTGAGGTTTCCAAATGTAGTGTTTAACCACAATCAGTTTAGGAAGCAGTTGAGCAGATCACTTGCAAATTTTCGGGAAACTGCTTCAACTGATAAACAACGGGGAGGTGGAAGACCTAGACTTCGCACGGAACATGTTGTCAATATGGTTAGAAACGCGATCGAAGAGCGACCTACATCTTCAGTTCGAAGGCTTTCCCAAGAACTAGACATTCGTACAACAACTTTGTACAATGTTTTAAAAAAGGATATTCACTCGCATCCATACAAATTACAAATGTACCAGGAGCTGTTAGGTCCAGATTATGTGAAAAGAGTTCAGTACTGCCAGTGGTTTAATGAAAATTTGAACAACAATGATGTACTCGATAAGACATTTTTTTCAGACGAGGCCTGGGTGCACTTGAATGGTTACATTAATGCACAAAATATGCGTATGTGGGGAACCGAAAACCCTCATTACTTTAGAGAAGCAACGATGCATCCTGTTAAAATAGGGTTGTGGTTAGCAGTAAGTCGTAGAAGAATAATAGGCCCAATATTTTTTGAAGAGACTATAAATGCTGAAAACTATCGGAACATAATGCTGGAACCGTTTATAAATCAACTCCACGATGACGAGTTGCAAACCGGATATTTTCAACAGGATTCTGCGCGTCCGCACGTTGCACATGTTACTTTAAATTATTTACGAGGATTTTTCGATGACCGTTTAATAAGTAAAGACCTTTACCCACCACGTTCTTGCGACCTTACGCCTTTGGATTATTTCGTGTTTCCGTACATTAAAAATAATGTGTTTAGAAACCCAGTACACACATTGGGGGATTTGAAAAAACAGCATTCAACACCAGTGCGACCAAATAACACCAGATATGCTAATAAATGTATTTGAAAGCATGAAGCGAAGAGTTAATTTGTGTATTCAAGAAAATGGTCACCATTTCCAACAGTTATTGTAATCTCAGTTCAGTTTGGTTTACTTTTGACACATTGTTTGACGGTTAATAAAACTTGCTGTTGTAAATAATGATGTTTGCATTTTTGCTCAATTTTAATAGACATACGTTTCTGAAGTCAAAACCTACTGGGATGACGACTGTTTATGAACACCCGTTATTTAATTATAAGTAAGTATGCTTTAAATAAAATATTGTAAATTGTCAGTTTGACAACTGTCAATTCTCAAATCCTTTTTATCCTGTTTTGAGGGATTTAAGATGTCAAAATGCAAAAAAATATTGTGTACAACTCGTATGAAAGCATCTTTTTTTCACTCGTTTGATTGATGCACTCCGGCTTGGCCGTCGTGCATCAAACTTCAAACTCATGAAAAAAAGTATTGCTTTCATTACTAGTTGTACAAATAACTATTTAAGCATAGAACATAATATAAGCAAATCTTTACTCTACAAAATCATACTGCAAATTGCCGAAATGAAAAACAGAACACTACTCTATTCTTTTTAATTTTGTATACATTACGTCGGCATTTTGACGGATCGGCGGCTCTTTTAAAAATAAAGTTGCACATAAAAGGGATTCTTTACCGCCGCGACGTAAATCGTAAATAATGTACTTTTTTGTAAATATTACCGGGAAAGACGATATGATGACAAAGGACAAAAGTTACCGCTGCCGACGCCCACCAGTGCGACGGCATCGGCAGGTTTCTAGATAATTATTTCTTTGTATAGAAAATTAAAGCGGCCACACTGCCACTATTTAAGAATATTTAAAATGAATGCAGACATTATTTATCAGGGCGGTAAAAAATAAAATAAATACAATGTGGGGGCTCGGTTCTTATAAGGAATATAAAGATCTTGCTCACTGTACCATTTTGATTTTATCACGTCTATAGAATTATGTAATAAGAATAATTATATTTTTTGTTTTCGTTAATTAAAAAATAAAATATCAAAAAAATGCACGGCGCCGAAGGCGCTAAAAGGAAGAAGGCGGAGGGGGCAGACTGCCCCCCCTAGCCCCCCCGTAGGTACGCCACTGAGCAGAGCATGTCCTGTGCGAATGCCCTGCACTCGCTTCAATCACAGGATCCAAGCTAGGGGACTTCTGGCCTAGAATGGCCAGTATTAGCAGCATCCCTCTGGCCAGTATCCTCAGGTTAATCCAAAGGTTAGGATGGCTTGAGTGATGCGCCTAGAGGAGGATGTTGCAACGGAGGTAGCACAATGGGCCCATATGGTGGCCTAAGTGCATGTGACGAAAGTCACCCTCCCCCCATAATCCAGATCCAGAAGCTACATTTGACAATAGAATGCTGTCTACAGGGTGTCCAAGTATCAACGTAATAATGTTGAATAAATTATGAAGAACTAAGGATCCGACAGTGTATATTCTAAAACTAACTTGGCTTTCAAATAATGTCAGAAATTACTGATAAGTTTTGTCGAAAATTTTCAGTGTTTGTTGTATTAAAAAATAGTCTTTGAGTTTATTCTTAAGCATGTTTTCGGTTATATTATGTATACCTTGTAGCAACCGTTAATTAAAAAATAATTACTTCTAAAACTGTAATCACAGACAATAACATGTATTTGCAGTTGAACGAAAAGTTCCAGCATATTTTAAAAATATATTCATAACCGAACTCGTAACTTATTTCCAGTAAAATTTTCACTTCCTGGTTTATATTTTTACAATGTAGTTTGAGCAGTACTGAGACATGCAGTTTTGCTGCTCTTTTATAAATTTAATTGCATGCTACGCCCACTCGTGCCTGCTCTCATTTTGTTCTGACGCATTTTTAACTTTGTGACGTCATAGAGACGGCACTACTCTTTTAGGTCGTCATATTAGGGTATTACAGAGTTAAGCATTTAAAGTAGAATTGTTTGGTGTTATAATGTTAATATTAACAATCTGACACTTATTTAAATTGTTTTGAAGCGAAAGTATTTATAGAGAAATTGCGATAAAAATTAATGTTACTGTAAAAAATAAATAATTTAAAAAGAATTTGGATTTGGGGTTTTCCATCGAAAATGTATTGATTACTCAGAATTTATAGAACATCGACGGTTCAATGTTGTTATTTAAAAGTCCCGATGAGGTTACGTAATGTTTGTTCCTTTAGTTGGGCTGTTGGACATTTGGCTTATCATCCACCATGAGAATGGCCGAATGTAGGACAACGTTAAATTATCTTGCTTATCCACCCAATTTGCACTTGGCTTTAGCTGTTCCTGTAACTGAAGTACCTACCCCAAAAATGACATCGATTTTTTGTGTTTTCTTTTCTATACATACAGATCCTGCTTTCCGTGACTTTTATTAAGTACTCGTAGTATAACGCAGATAACATGAAAAAATTCAAATAATCTGTTCTTAATCTTTAATCAAGCACAAACGACTACTCTAATAATTTATTTTTTAGATAAGTAAAAAAAGGTGTCGTCGTTTTTGGCGTACATTTGTATTTGAAAATTTGGTATTTTATCTTAAATAAGAAAAGAGCCTCATTCAAACTGTGATTTAAAATTCAATTGGTTCTTACATGTATTTATGCATTTTTGCATATAAACGAGTAAAATGTAATTTTGCTCACTGTTTTAATTATGAATGTTTGAAACGAATATATGCCAGTACAATGCTCACAAAGTTATATCCTTTATAGGAGTAAAGAACAGCAACCAAACTGCCTATTAACTTAGAATAAATACCTTTTAATAACCTCGTTTAGTATTTTCACGTTGCGAAAAACAAATCAGGGCCAAGCAGATATTTAATATTTTCAAAAAACATCACCCCGGATATTATAGCAACTATTGATAAATTCACTGTTTTTAAAAGTCGGCGTGTCCAGGAATGGGCTTGTTGAGTATAAGAATGTTAAATGTATTTAATAATAAGAAGATAATATGTATTTGTATTTGTTATTTACTATCAAATATTTATTTTCTTTGTTCTTAAAACTGTTTGCTAGTATCAAATGTAAACGAATTACTGTCACTGTCGCTGAATGATAAGCCAAGTACTATTTCTAAAATTCACATATACATATAGAATATTTGCTTTGTTCTACTCGTAACTAAATCTTTTTAGGAATATTACATGTTTTGGATATAACAACCCCAAATGCTAAAAAAAGCTTATCGTTCTTCACAAATACTATCGTCCGATCGATTTTTGATCATTCATTCAGTATGAGAGAGTAGCAGCTCCAGTAACTTTTAATCATATTATTGTACTAAATCTTTACTTTTTTATTTCTATTAATAAAACATCAATAAGTGATTGCCCACAATTTATTTTACATAACAATAAAGTACTTGGCTATTAAACAAAATATGCAACCTATTTGCTCACTCTAATTGATATATTTCATTAGACCTTTGTATGATTATTGTATGCTGTCCTTTCTGAAGAAATATTATTTCGTTAAAAAGTGAATTTTACATATAATTTTTTTCATTTAAATACGTTTAGCACGGCCCTGATCCAATTATTAGAGGTTGGAATTTTTAGTTTTGTCTAAGTTCGGATCGGCTCGTAAAAAATTCCAGACATGCTTGGCTTGGCTCGGAGAAAATGTCAAATATTCTCGGTTCGATTCGGTTACCGATTATCGAGCTTCTCCCGAATTTCGATCTTTTATAGAATTTTGAGCCTTTTGCCGAGCTTTAAGCTTACATCGGGCTCGAACCTTTACTGAACTTTGAGTCTTTACGGAGGTACGGAGGAGCACGAAGAAAGATACAACAGGAGAGTGTATATACGGTTTTAAACCGTTCCCACAACATATTTTAACATTTGCTAAACGAATTCTTCTCTGTTCAAGCAACTGAAAAATTTTTACGATAGTATTTAATAACTCAAAATCCACTACTAAGTCCAAAAATACTTGCAGCATTTTTGGGAAAGTCTCCGAACTATACACTCGACCATTCCCTCGAATTTAACTGGATGTCGAGTCTTTACTGAACTTCAAGTCTCCACCACATTTTGAGATTTACTGAGCATCGAGCCTACAACGATTTCCGAGCTTTACAAGCAATTTAGAAAAAAACTCGCTCAAAGCTCGAGTCGAACGAGCTGAGGTCGAGCTTCAAGGTCTCGTTCCCACCTCTAATATAAAATGTTCGAGTCTATAGGTACGTGGAATTTAATTGCCGGACCTCGTAGATGTACTTCAATAAAGAAAGTTTTTGTTGAAAACTACCTAAACGCTTTTTTTGGTTTTGTTCTTTGTGCTCTGTATGAATTTACATCGATGACGAAATGTTGACAGAAAATAATTGTAGGCTAAACTGAAAGATTTTCTATTAACTGACAATGTTTAAATATGGGACTGTGTTTCATATGATTTAAGGCGGCAGTCCCACTGAGACATCATCACCCACCACCACCAACTGAAATTACATGCTGCAGTCTCACTGCACCACCGCTGATCACCAAAAATTTATATTTCCCGCTTGCCTGTTAGTGATTTTTTGATTTGATATATTAGTAGTAACTTTGGTGTTGAAGGTTGTAATTATATTATCACGTGTCTTTGTGTTGGTTATGTTTATGTTATTCGCGTGCCAAGTGCCAAGTGCGAATCTGTATTTTGGTTATAATAATTTTCGATTACGTTTATTTTAGGTTAGAATACCCACAAATGGCATAACCTGCCCAAGTTTAACTTACATTTAAATTTCCCGCCTTTCGCGCTACACGCCCTGGGGCACGCGCAGTGTCAACAACCAACACCCACCGTCCACCAAAATCCCAAACAAGTTGAAAATTTCAAACTGGTAACTACCATTTGATGACGGTGGGTCGATGTCGGTGGTTCAGTGAGACTAACAGCATGTGATTACATATTACATAATTTTAGTTGATGGCTGTTGGTGGTTGATGGTGGTTCAGTGGGACTGCCGCCTTAGTGTATAATACATTCATGGTTCTTTAGCACGTGTCAGGCCAAGAAGGCAGTTTCGTTAGGACAAACAACATTTTGAATTCCCACATTGAATTAAATTGAAGCTGATGGTTAGTAAGCAAATCAACGTTATTAATTGTACGTAGTATGATTTAAACATAACAATATTATAGCAACCTAATGGCAGAATCATGGTTGAAATTTTAAATTATGGGTTAACCCAAAGAATATTTAAATCATGCTTGAAACTTTAAGGATAGATGATTCAAATGACCTGGATTGTTGGTTATTGATATTATTCTAAATAAATTAAATATAACATTTATAATTTTATACAAATAACAGAAAATTAGTTTTATGGGAATCTGGATCTGTCTATAAAACTCAGATATAAATAGCAGTCGACACGTATCGTGATACTTGGCACCCCTAAGCCCAAATCTCCTCCTGTAAATAAACAAACAAACAAACAAATATGGAAGTATTAACTAATAGTCGAGTCAATAAAGCGGAAAAATCGTCAAAACTTCTAAACCCGCAAAAACAGAACCGATTTTGATGATTTTTTTTAAAATGTTTGTTATACTAAATTATTCAAAATCAGAAGCATTCCAGCTGGCGCTATCAATTATTTATATTGTTTAAATAATTAAAAAAAAAAATTTGACAATTTTTTTCGATGAAATTTTAACAAAGTATAAGTGACTAATTTTGAAATAGTTATTTGTACAACTAGTAATGAAAGCAATACTTTTTTTCATGAGTTTGAAGTTTGATGCACGACGGCGAAGCCGGAGTGCATCAATCAAACGAGTGAAAAAAAGATGCTTTCATACGAGTTGTACACAATATTTTTTTGCATTTTGACATCTTATATCCCTCAAAACAGGATAAAAAGGAATTGAGAATTTACAGTTGTCAAACTGACAATTTACAATATTTTATTTAAAGCACACTTACTTAATGCAAAATGTAAAATTAAATAGTTAAAAAAAGTGTTGCTTTCTTTACGATTTTTTAATAAAAAAAGTCAACTTTTTTTGTCAAAATGCGAAAAATTTAATTTATAAAATAATTTTTGAATTAAAAAGTTTCAAAATTTCCATTGAAAAATGTTAATTATTCATTCATTCGGATGCAAGAATTGAATTCCAAATTTGAAATTTTTGTATCTGCACTTTCTTGTTCTTTGCACTTTTTTTCTAAATTTTAATCAATAATTAAGTTCTCTTCAACAATTTTCACTAATATTTTCAATATTTAATGTTAAAAACTTCTTTTAACAGATTAATAACAATAATAACCTCAAAACACACGCGTTCACTCCGAAAATCATGGTGAAACATCTGGAGTTTGACCTTGAATTCCTCTACCTGTGATACAAAAGGTCGATTTCTTGTGCGTGTTTAGATATTCTTATAAAAGTATTGATTTTTTAATAATTTTTTTTTTATTGTTTAAACAATATAAATACTTGATAGCGCCAGCTGAAATGTTTCTGATTTTGAATAATTTAATATTTAACATTAAAAAAAAAAATTCATCTAAATCGGTTCTGTTTTAGTGGGTTTAGAAGTAAAAACCTTCGTTGACTCGACTATAAGTAATATTTGGTAATAAAACATAAAATTAAACAAATGGCAAAGGTAGTCCAAATTTTATTACCAACATAATAAACTAAAATCATGGCCAACTATTGTGCAATAGCAATTGAACAATGTATATTTAGATTATAGGTACTCATTTTTTTTTTACTAAATGGCCCATTTTGTATGGGTGTTGTTTGTTTCAAGTTACAATTTAGAGCATAATTTAATAAAATAGTTCAGAATATTTTGGCAACCTCTTTAGCACTTATTGTAACTAAGTTCTTTATTTAAAAACTCAACAAAAATCAATTTCTAAAATGAAAACGAGGACCGTAAATATTATTACTTGTTCAGTTATTTTCTTAAATATCTGTTCTGTCGAATATTTAAAAAAATGGTAAGAGCCAATCGTCATTAAGAAAAAACCGTTATGACGCATTTTCTGAAGAAAGCTCTGAATAATGAATAACTTCCATATTGATATTTTATTACAGCTACGTACGAAAGGATAAAGGGCAAGGACCGTATTTATTAAAGTCAAACCGTGAATGCGCGTTGAGTAATTGTCGGAATTTAATTTTAATTCGCCAGAATACGTACCATGTAAAAATTAGGTCGCCAATCTTCTCAGCCTTTTTATCTATTTACGTCATTGTAATAAAAGGGAATTAGTGGTTTACGTTGCTATGTTTGTACAACATTGAATCGAATACTTGTTAGTACAAGCTGTACTTATTATACAACAGATGGGACACTATAAATAGACTTGGAACGTATGGTTTACTAAATATTTAATGCGGAACATCTTGTTCTTTTTATTGTAACAGACAGTTTACATGCTGTTACACAATCGATGACTTCATTATTTTCAGTGATCATTCCACTTGTAACGAAAAAATTTAGACATTGTTGTATATGTGCGACAGTGTTGCCAACTGTCCATATAAAAGCATTGTTTGTGAATTCACAATAATTACTGTTTAATCAAGATATGGTCCAAGTTTATTTGAAATTTCTAAAGTGATCACGAGGTGTACAAATTGTTTAACGTTTATGGTATTTTGGGTTAGAAATTGTTTTGGCAAAGAACTAACGATGACAAATAAATTTTTTCATTAATCAATTTGTAATGAATTTGCTAAATTTGAATGACCAGCATGGCTGCTGCAAAAATAGAAAGGAAAACAATTTAATGTTTTCCAAACGATTCTTTTGAAAATGTCTGAGTATTGAAGGAACAATATACTCAGTTCATTTACTTGAAATGAGGATGATCCTAGATATTTATTTGTCTGTCACGTTTTTGTTCTGGGATTCTTTGAATCGCAACTAAGTTTTGCTTAAGAAACTCGAGAGGCGCTTAGGGAAGTTTGCTCCGGCAAACAACTAATTAAATAAAAACTTTCGTAGTTCATAATTTATCATGCCTAAGTGTGCTTTTCATGTTAATATTATCCCCGAGAATCCAGTTTGAAAGGTAAATTAATGGTAAATTTTTCATTGGAACAAAGATTTTTTTTTCTTATTTGAGATTTATAACCTTCAGGACCGGTTTGGCATCTGATAAATTTAATTTTCAGGTATTAAAATGAAAACAATTGTATTAAACAAATGTTAGCAAGGAAATATCTATGGAAGTTATATTACCAGGAGATGGAAAAACAAACAATAATAAATTTCAATCTTTTGGTATGGTTACGTCCAGGTTTTAGTCTTTCTTTTCTTTGATATGAAACGAAATTTTAATTTTGTTAAACTTTTGTCCCTGGAACTTTGTCGAGCCAAATAATTTGTTGTGTAGTAGGCCTTTTAGGCCTATTGCTTACTTAACAACCACTTTGTCAATTTTTTCCCATCAAGCGTTGTTTCCTTGTAATTCTTAAATGGTTTAGCCTCCTTCTTTCCCCTTCCTCCATGTTGATATTGGCTTGCCTTTCGTGTTTGCGCCAACCGTTTTAAGCTTTTTTTTTATTGACAGTTGCCTTTCTGAAATCCGTACTAAATGATCCATCTATCTCATTCTTTGCTTGTAACCTATTGAAAAAATGAGGAAAAATTGTAGTGATTGATTTTCAAACAAGATCTTATGGCTAATGTCGTGATGATGTTCAGCAACAGCTAAGTGTGAGAGAAGGCCGAGTAACCAGTTTCTCGAATCTACACTAAATCACAAGAACAAGGGATACTGCAGACACCTCTTGAGGGGGGTCTCCGAAGGGAGTAACTGTAACACTTTTGAATAGGATTTGAAGATGGTTTTGATGTTATGTTTTCTGAGAATCCTACCTATTCGATCAGTCACCTGGTCAATGTATGGCAAGAAGGGAGTAGTCTGAAGTGTACAAATGTTCTGAGAACTTCCAGAGCGTGAGGGGTGTAATTATTTTTCGATGATCTTCCTAATGTCCCTTTTGTTGTACCATTTTTGACGAAGTTGTCTTGAATATGGGCTAACTCTACATGACGACCATCGGGATGAGACACTGTGAAAGCACGATGAACGAAAGGATTAAGTATGGAGAGTTTGTGCCGGATGATGAAGCGAATTGGTATGAAGATACTTATCCGTGTGTGTACAGTTCTATTTCCTTAGTGAACCTAATGTCAGGATGTTCTAGGAAGAAAGCAAGATCATGTCTTCCATGGGGCCAGAAAATAAATGTATCATTTACGTAATGGAACCAGATCTTGGGTTTTAAATCTTTGGATTCCAGGGCTCAAAAGGTCTCAAAAGATTCCATAAAGTTGTTCGCAACCACCGGAGAAAGGGGAGAACCCATAGCAGTGCCTGTCAGTTGCTTATAGAATTGGTTCTTAAAAAGGGAATATATGAAAGAAAGACACTTTGAACGAGGTTAAATGATAGCTAAGGAGCCAGGGATAGAGGCCTTGGTGAACAGAGAGGTAACATGGAAATTGACAAGCAACTCACAAAGTGAGAAGAATAAGTGAAAAAAGTTTCCCTGTATATGCCTTAAAAATGCCAGTGAGATATTTGGCCAGGTTGTAGGTGGGAGAATTTATGGTATTAACAATGGGGCGGAAAGGGATCTGCCGTTTGTGAATTTTAAGAAGACCATGCAACCTTGGTGGTTTGGATTCACGAGGGATTAGACTTAGACGACGTTAAATATCCTGTGGCAGGTCAGATGATTTGATGAGTGTGACAACCTCGCATTCGATTTTGTTTGTGTACGCATTGTCCTGAAGAAGATCATTTCATTTTACAACATTGCGTTTTATCTAAGGACACAGTGGCATTACCAATGTTACCTGGTAATATTACAATGCTGGAGTTGGATCGAAAATTTTTAAGGGCAACTCTTTCTTCATTTGGGATATTGTAAGATGCAGGTTTCGCAGAACAAAGATACCTGGTTGTTACGAAACGAACAATATCAGCACTATTTTTAGGGAGTGTACGTAGTGTCGACTCAACCGAACTAACAAGGGTTTCGATGGGAATTTTGGCGGGAGCTGTAGAAGAATTAAGACCTTTTATTAAGAACGGTTTCGCCTCTGAAGTGGTTGACAAGTTGAGTTACCGTGCCCTTCGTCCTCTTGCTAAAGGAGTTTCGTCTCTGGCATGGTTTACACGCTGAGTTACCGTGCTCGTTTAGTGCTCCTTTTTCCTGTTGATGAAGCCCCTTAAGAAAACGGGCGTAACGTTCTGGAAGACGTTCTTTTAACACAGTCTTTTGTTATTTTGCTTCATTTTGAAGCTGAGAAGATCTTCTAAGGAAGTTTAGGTCTGTCTTTTTAAAGCAGCTGATGGTTATTTGGCAATAATGGGCATTTATTTTCCAAAAAATGTTGGGGAAGTTGGATCAATACAAAGATATTCTGCGGTTAATTGTTTAGTGTATTTGTCAAAATGACAATATTCTTGCTTTTTGGTACTGCATAACTGTAAATTGTTGGTATGTTTTCGGCATTTCACTTTAGCCCTTCGATGTAGAAACCAAATTAATATGATAATGATCGAATTACGTGAACTTTAGCTACTAAATATTTATTAACTAACTTATAATGGACACAGTCTTATACGAGTACCTACTTATTATATTTTACAAAGTGCTTTATTAGTAACCTCTCCACGTCTGCTTAATTAAGTCTGCCGCTTTTTCTCCAACCATAATCGCAGGCACGTTAGTATGAGCTGTTATGGCGAAAGGTATTACACTGGTATCCGCAACTCTCAAGTTTTTGATTCCGTAAACTTTTAACTCATGATTAACAACTGCTCCTGGATCGCTAACTGGACCCATCTTACACGTCCCCACTTGGTGATGTAAAGTTATACTCAAACTTCTAACGGCACATTTCCAATAAGGATCACTGTTAAAGTGATAGTTTTCGCATCCAGGAACGGGTGTATCGTGCAAAACAGAACCAAACCTTTGGAAAGGTTCTGTTTTGGATAGCTTAATAATGAAACGTATTGAAGCTACCATGGTGTTTAAATCTTGTTCCTCTGGGTCGCTCAAGTAATTCCCATAAAGTAATGGATGATCGAACGGATTCCTTGTTCTTAATTTTAAACGACCAACAGATTTGGGATGTAATAACATGGGAAAAATTGTCCAACCCGGGATGTTTTCGATGGGTCTCCATATTCTATTGTAGACGTCCGTTCTAATATTCATGGTTTTATAGTTAACAATACCATAATCTGAATGCAAAGCTCCCCCTACAAGAAGTAATTCCATATCAGGATAATTGTTACGATCTTTGGATACGCTTGTTTTTATGTAAGCTATTCCTTCTACTCCACCTAAACTAGTATATGGCCCCTTTCCATTTACTAACCAATTCGAAATACTTCCCGGCGTTATTAAATTACTTGGAGAATACGAAAGGCTTTCGTTTATCTTAAACGTTAGCCCTACATGAGTTATATGGTCATGAAGATTTTCTCCCACTGCTAGATTTTGAAGGACGGGTATGTTCAATTGTTGAAGATGTTCTTTAGGACCAATACCAGATAACATTAGAAGTTGTGGAGAAGCGATCGCTCCAGCAGAAACAATAACTTCCTTTGAGGCATATACGGTGTATTTTTGGCCCGCCTGAACGAACTCTACCCCATAAGCTTTGTTGGTCGATGGTTCTATTAATATTCGCGTCACGTGTGCTGATGTTCTGATTTTTAAATTTTTTCTATATCTGAACGGTTCTAAGAATGCTTTTGCCGTGCTATGGCGTCTTCCTCGTAGTGCCGTGGCTTGAATCGTTGAAAATCCAAATTGGTCAGGACTTGTGTAATCAACTTGTTTATACCCTAATTCTCTTCCTCCTCTTATGAAAGCTTTGACTAGATGAGATTGATATACGTCTTCGATACTTAGATAACCGCTGGTGTTATGAAAACGGGGGTCGCCGTATTGTAACTTTGAATTTTCGAATTTTAAAAAGTATGGTAGGACTTCCGCGTACGACCAGCCAGGATTTCCTTGTTTGTACCATCTGTTGAAATCTTCCGGATTCCCTCTGGTATATATCATGTAATTTATAACGGTTGAACCACCCAGTGCTTTTCCACGGGGCCACGCTAATCTTTGATTAACCATCGCCCTAGCAAAACCTGGGTCGTATTCCATTAAGTATTGCCAGTCGTAACCAGTATGCTGGAGAACTGGAGCAAAGAGTGGTGGAAGTTCTTCTGTAAGACCGGCTTCTTTTCCGGTTTCTAAAAGGAGGATCTTCCAGTTAGGGATCTCGGAAAGGCGATTCGCGATGATTGATCCTGCTGAGCCTGATCCTATAATGATGAAGTCATAGGTGGCGCCTGTAAACAAATTAAAAGAAAATTGTGTTAATGTATTTGTTTTAACCTTTCTATTACACTATGAGTGAAAAATTAAGCGTTGTTTAGATTTTGATTAATGTTAAATGAAGGAGCAGATCTTTGATTTTTTGAATATGAGGTATTGTTATACGGTTACACTCTTGGAAATTGTCCACACCACCAACGGGTTTGAATGTGTATCTGCTGGTCGGCGCAGACTTTCTAACCGCTACGCCACTGAGACCCTAGAACTACGTATTTCAAGATTGCTCAAACAGGCGCCGCATTATGCGGGGTGCTCTATTTCTTGAGCGTGGTTTACGGTATATTTTATAGCTAGTAAAGTTACATAACCATGTGAATTTTCTGGTCTTACGAAGATGTAAAACCTTTACGATTTTGATTAAATCGGGCTTCCAACTGTGATAGGCTTTTTGAATTTATTGCTAGAGGGGACTACAGTGGACCTATCATCTTAATTCTTAATATTCCATTTAAGTTGACAGGTTGCGGATTAAGCAGCGTATCTCCCTCGTACAATTCTAATAACTTTAAGATGCGCTTTGATTTAACAGGGTGTTATGCAATGACATTACCAAGCTTAGGCAGATCATGGATTCGAAATAACGTTTCGTTTGATGCACTGATGTTCATTATTACAAGGATGAATGCGGGCATTGCGAAAGTGAAAGAAAAGATAGATTCTTTAATGCTATTCGATGTGAGCAATTTAAAGTGTGTCCTAAAGTTGTTAGAATTGTAGGAGGACAGCACATTGGTTAATCTGAAACCCATCAGCTTAGGATGGATTTGCTTCGGTTTCTTAATACTTAATAGCTTTTCTGCCAAGCAGATTTGATTAACTGGTTAGCTACGTATGTTCAACTGAAACCTTGATTGTGTGCTGCAGCCTAGTTCTTAAGGTTAATCAACAATCATTTTAAGGTTTTCATATGTGTGTTTTTGCTAAAACGATTGGCAATTAAAGTAAGCATAAAACGGTGTAGCATTATGCAATTTTAGCGTGCAGAAAAGAGATGCACAATATTGTCATGTTAATAAACGATTTTACATTTTAATCATCGTAATGGAATAGTCTATTGATGATAAACGAACTTTATAAGGTTTATTGAGAGTTGCTATTACCTACCTTGTTTTTCTGGTTGCGATTGGTATGACTGAAGGTATTTCCTTTTGGCGCTGAAGACTCTCTGTAAAAGATCAATGGGCAATAGTGTACTAATTGATTGTATTAAAAGTAGAAGAGCAAAGATTGATCTTTTAAATGTGAAGTGCATTTTTTTTAGAAATCCTTGGTGGCGTGCGTTGAGGTACAGTTAAGTCACCAAGTTTGACATCTACGCTGACATCTAATGCAGTTATCCACTTTGGAAGTATTTTTGTGTCCTAAAAGATAATGAAGTTTATGATTAGATAATTGAAATTAGTTTTTTTTTAAATTTAATCGTTATGCAATATAAGTATTATTGTGTCACGAGCTTAATGCCAAACATTATTTCATTAGCTTTAGTTATCAATCCAAGGAATGGAGCCTGTGTTTGGTTCACTCGAACGTCAAAGACCCTGTAAAATCACAAACATTGATTAACAACAAATACATATTTTGGCAATTAAGTTATCATCCTCAGTGTTAAGCGTTCTTGACAATGTTGTTTGTAGTCAGTGTCGAAAGAAAGATTTTTGTTAGCAATTCGGCGAACAGAATATCTTCAGAGACTAAGTCCAACCAATTTTGACAAGAAAGCTTAATATTGAGGATGGCAACATAGTTGCTTGTATTAAAGTGATATTGTGGTTTTGAGGGTTTTTAACGTTCGAGTTTACGTTTACTGATGAGATCAAAACAGTTCGAAACTAACATTTATTGTAAATATACCGGGGTGCTCATTTTATATGTTCTCGCCGTAAGGCAACACATCATTCAGGTAGATGATGCTCATATGTTCTTCAATTTTTTTGGGAAGTAAAATTTGTTGTCTAATTATCTTCAGGCAGGAGTCCCGATATACGATAAACGTTTAGCATTTACAACAATGTTGTATCGGAATTAAACTTATATTTATGGAGTAAGAGAAAAATTATTAAATTAAATTAGGTTCTCGTTGCAATTCTTCCGGTATTACTAAATTATTTGAGAGGTAAATTGTGGTGAAATATTTGCGTAATTGCATTTAAAATGTTCAGCTGGTGCTTATGGATTTAAACAAAGAAATCATCCAATTTAATCCCATTAGCAGTGCAAACTAATTGATTTGTTTACTTTTTTTTATATGAAAGTTCATAATAAATTATTGGAAACTTCACCGAAGTTAAAACAGGACTGTTAAAGTGGTTGCATAAGTAGCAGTTAACCTCTGAAGTGTAGGTTCAAAATTACTGGAATAATTGAACACCAACAAACTCTTTAGATGTCCTTAACTTTCTATCGATGCTTACCTTAAATATAGTCTAGTTTTTATAAATGATAATACTAATTTGGCCTCAACCCATTAAAAAGATGAAGATGAGAAGAAAATTAATGACAATAATAATAATTTTTGTTCGATACGACAACACATTTTTAGTTAATTTGGAATTATATATAGTTAAGTATGAATTAACAAGTACGATAAATCAAAATTTAGAAACTAAAAGTTCGCCGTGACATTGCCAATAAGACAGTCATTAATATAATATCATTAATAACCAAGAAATTTGGCTTGTTGATTATTGGAAATAATTTTACCGTTAATTTCCACATTTAAGAGGATTGTCTAAGCTTAGGAGAACATTCTTAAGCATTAGGTGTAAACTGCGATTGTTTACGTTAAAATGTTTTCGTGATTCATATTACTAATGCCAGTTTTAGAATATTTTATAAAAAACTCAAAACAAGACTCAAATTTACTTAGCCTTTTACTTAAATAACAATTACATTTTTGTTTTTAAGTGTATTGGGAATTTATCGGGTCTGAAACATACATTAGCTTATTACAAAAAAATGATTAATTATTTATATTAAACATGCATACAAACTTACGTTAATCAGTAATTACAAGGCATTTTTTATTTGTAGAAGAAAAATCAATGTGAATTAAATCGCAATTTTTCTTTATGCTTGAACTTTAATCAACATTGTTGTCAGTCTAAAATATTTAACGAGGTAGCTAATTTAATAAATAACATTTTTATAGAAGAAAAAATACAAAGAAACTTAAAATTTGACATGGGTAGTATCATGTCAAATGTTCGTAATTTTATTAGTCAGTTTGGTATATTTATTCAGGCTATTACCTAAATATAATTTAACATTAGATACAAATTAAAATTTTTACAGTCACATTTTTTTTAAACGTTTTTCGAACTCTATGTGATAAGAATATTCATAATTAATAATACACATAAATACAACGTAAACTCGTATGACATGATAGTTAACAACTACCAAGATGAACTGATATTAACTAAAAACTATTACTAATCCTTAAAATTCTCAGTACTATTAAAGCCTCATAACATCAGACAGGATGATTAAAACCAGTTGTAAACAAACTTGTCTGTGGAAAATATTAGGAAAAGGACTAACCGTCAATGTATTTCAAATACATTAATTTTTACAGATTATTAAGCTAAAAATTCAAAAACAAAAATATGTATCGTAATGTCCTAAAATGACATATAGACATATTAGACATTCATAATACAAAATTTGGTAAATTTTGATTTCCTCTAGAAAAAACATCTAAGCCGTTTCGACCACTTTGAAATTATTTTGCTAAGGTATTACTAATATTAAGGTCCCGAGTTGCGGTAGCTAGGTACTCTAGGTACCCCAGTCTAGTGCGATTAGGAGGGTTAAGCAGCGTTGTTCTCCGATCAGTACTAGAATGGGTGACCCGATTGCGCCGTCAACGCGGCACCTCTCTCCCACGAGGACCGGTCACTATGGGAGGTAGACCAAAACCCCTCACGAAAAAGTGAGTAGAAAAGAAAGAAGTGTGAAAAAGAATGAGGGAAAGAGGGGGAGCCTTTGCCCTACATAGGGATGTTGCAGTCTGATAATAATAATTACTAATATTACAAAAAAATTTGCATCGTCACTACGTAACCTGTTCTGTTCTGAATGCATGTCGTTTTTTGGAATAAAAAGCTTGATTGGAAGTAACGGGTGTTCAAAAACTCCCACGTCTGGAGTTAGTGCTGATTCGGTTGAATGTCAGTAACCGTTTGTCGGTTTGGTAGCCACACGACCAGCTGACCTTCGATTACTTTATTTAACGTTTTAAGGTTATACTTCGTTCTCTCTTCTTTGTAAGTAATTATTATATTTACTAAAAATTCATTACCAAAATGATTCCTTTTAGGTGTAAATCTGTTTTAATCATCTTTTATAAAGAATAAGGAATTTTCATGATTTTTCAAATTTTTTATAACAGTGACCGGCAAAAAGTTCGCAACATATGAGAAAAATTTTTATTATTAGAGTATCGAAAAAACTTTTATGGGGAATGGGTTCTGTATGTCCGATAACCTAAAAATCGAATTTGAGGTATGTCACGTGACCATTGGTATGGCGGAAAATTTAAAAAAATCACCGTGAAGTCGGAAAAAGTGGGGTTAGATGATAAGATGATAAGATATCCAAAAAGATTATTAGAAAAACTTGCTTCGAATTTAATTTTAGATCCATATGCAAAATTTCAAACATTTATTTAAACAAATTGAAAATGGCAATTTTTTTGTAAATATTTCTTAATTATTTTATAAATACCCAATTTTTTCCTTTTAAGTGATACAAAGATACAAACCATTGCAACAGCGAGCATCCTAGCGAAAACCTGTTTTTTAGATTTAGGCCTGTTAATTATGGAAAAACGAGAAAGTTCTGCCACTGTTATCCAAATACATAGATTCCACTTCAATCAAGCTATTTAAAAGTAAGTAGTAACAAAACAACGTTTTTTAAATTATAACTTCAGGGCAGTATAGCGCCCAAACGAAGCAATAATATTGTTTAAATTGGCCTGACAGAAACGTTGCAATCGAGAACGCAGGTAAGCAAATAAAAAAAGGAAAGTACAAAAAAGATTAGTTTGAATCTAATAATTATTCATTTAAATTACGGGGTTATAGCTACTTACAGCGGCCAGATTGAAATAACAGTGTTGTAAAAATTTTCTATCCACACAAAGGTATCTTGACATTATATTATGTTATTATGCGAAGTCTTCTTGATTTATTAATAGAAATGCATATGTTCCCCGTAAGTTTTAGAGGACTGTATCTCAGTAAGCGTAGGACTTTAGAGTAAGGTATATTGAGCTCAAATGTTATATTTTCAGTCCGAAATTCACCTGTGTAAATTATGGTACTTTATTTACTAACACCGTATATAATTTTGTCCAGTCTTCAGTTTCAGGACCATTTTTTTAAAATATAGCAGTTTAGTAAAGCGTTTTTTAATACTTTTAAAACTCAGTTGGTTTACCAACTTTATTTTAAAATTGTAATAAGATAGAAAACATTGCACACATTCATATTTTCAAAGTGTATGTATGCCAACTGCCAACGTACACTGTTATGTAGATTAAAATTTATTAATAATACCTAAAGTTTGTTTTATTCGTTATTAGGTCGATAAGCATCAATTCGGCAAAAAGAACAATATTTACATATTTTTATACATTAGATATAAAACATCTGCGACTTCATGAAATAAGAAAAATTCGTAGATCTCTAGATGAAAACGTTCAGCATGTAATATGATGTAACCATGTCTATGTCTATTGAATAATACGAGGGCGTTTTTTATGTTATCTACTTAGCCATGAAACAAAAAAGCGATGTATGTTCATTATGTACGTGTTTACTATTAAATACTGGTCTCCATAATACACACCGTTGAATAATGAATTATAACTCACATGCTGCACTCGATCATGAAACTGCATATCCTATTACCTATTACTCCGGGTTTCCTGAAGTTACGAATCTATTTCACGGCTGCTTTATTATCTAGTAGCCATGTATGGGTTTTTTATTCGTGAAAATTGTTGGCGTTTTTAACACCACTTTTGTAAGTAGTCGTTGGTAATTATTAGATAAAGAGAATTAGTTAAATTTGAATTACCACCAATTTCAGTCAAAAACAAAAATTTTAAATTCGAAAATACATCTCGAGTACAAACAGTAGTGCAGTTGTTTTAAATGTAAATTACGTTTTAAAAGATGCATACAATTTGATAAAAAGTAACATTTTTTGAGAAATTAATAATAATAAGTTTTCAATTTCGTGCATACTGTATAATTATGTATAATTATTTATCACTTACGTTCCACTGGGTTGTATTTCACATTTTGTAGCACTCTTATTCACACAACAACTTTTTGTTTGTACAGATTTTACATTAATACTGTTTGATGTGATTTATTTCTTCAGTGTAACTAATTTTAAACTAATAACAAGAAGTAGTCCGGAACATTATAGAAAACACTATTAATGTCTTAAGAAATACTGATATTTCTGCTTTCCACGAAGGTTTAGAAAATAAACTTATTTGAAGCTCATTAAGACTATATCGGTTGCTTTATCGACCAGACTTTATTTTCTTTTGGTTTCACAAAAATACCTTTGTTTTTTAGCTAATGATTGTGATAAAAGATAGTTTTAAATCTAAGTTTCGAATGTGTTTTCGATTTCTGTCATTTTAACATCAAGGAAACTTCCTTTCTACTGATATTTATTATCCTGAATATATATTTAAAATGTTTTTAATAAGTTATTAGACTGGAAACCATTACTGCGAGGTGTCATAATCTTAATTTTGTAATTTGGTGATAGACGATTAAGTTCTCAAATTTTACGCATATACCGGATGTCCATTTTGATGAAAGTTGTGTAGGTAACTTTTTTATGCTAACGTTAAATTAGCAAGGTGGCTTAAAATTTAAAGTGAAATGTGATGTTTTGAGATTTGGGGGTTTTTGAGATATTTTGAAAAATTGAAAAACTACAATTTCTTGACAATTTAATTTTTTTTTTAATAAAAGAGTGTCTCATAACAAATACCTATAATTTACAAGAAAATGAACATTCTGTATATAACGTACAATGCGATCGTAAAAATGTTTTGAAATGGTTTTTGAAAAGTAAATTATGGTGTTGTATTAGTTTGAATATTTACAATTAATTGATCCTTCTCAGTTTAATGTTTGTAAAAGCAAAGTGTGTAATTTTATACCAGTACGATTTAAGCATTTCAAAAAGTCATTCGTCCTTGATCAAAAATGTTTATGATCGCCCTGTATATACCCATTAAATAATAGTTAAAAATAATCACAGGAGTGATTTACTATCGATACATTGAAGATGCTCCATTTTCCAAAGGTTGAATGTTTAATAGTAAGAGAGTAGCCAATAAACAGGGTGTAACAAAAATATGGGTCATACATTTAACTATTATTTCTGGGGATGAAACTAAGTCGATTTAAGGCAACTTGCCCTTATACAAAAATGCCTCTAAAGGAGAAAATAAAAAACAGTTTCTAGAAGTCAAATGGTTTGAGGTTTTGTTTATGAAAAGTTGTACAAGGTTTTAGTATTTTAATGGAAATATCTCAAGAAAAAGCAATGAAAAAACTGTCCCCATTAAGGTTTTTAGAAGGAGTGTGGCGCCTTTGATTCCTTCAAAATTTGCTTTCTCAGCGAGCCATTTCTGGTTTTATACGACTATTTTGTTGTTTTTTGCCTTGTAGTAATTTTTGTGCCGTACTTTTATTTGCAACTTCATAGTCTGCACTTTTGAGTATCGGCTTTGCCCATCTTCTACAGGTGATACGTTAGAAGACCTGTTATTAATCTTATATTTGCATTTTCAAGTTAAGAGAGCTGTTCAGCGCCCTCTTCGGTTGGTTTTGACTAGGGGTATTCCTCCAGTAGGATTCTTTTAACCCGTTTTCCCATTTCCGAATCTCCTCCGACACGTGACTGTTGCTTACTCCAAAAAGGGGTTCTGGCCCGGCAAATGGTGTGTCTGCTTCTTGCTTTGCAGAGGCGTCAGCAATTGCATTCCTTCCTAATCATGTCCCTGCATTCACATTAAAATTAATGTGTTGTTTGCGGCCAGTTGCTGAAGGGTATTTTTACAATCCCAGGCTATTTTATACTTAAAAATATAAGATTTCAGAGGTTTTACAGCAGCCTGACTGTCCGAAAGAATATAAATCTTAGTTCCTCGCATGCCTTCTGAATTATGGGTGGAGGGTGGCTTGCGTCACATGCTCTTAGGCCTCGAATGGGCCCATCGTGCTACTTTCGTTGCAACATCTTCCTCTTAAGCGCATCACTCAAGCCATCCTAATTTTTGGATGAACCTGAGGATACTAGCCAGATGGATGCTGCTAATATTGGCCATACTAGGCCAGAAGTCCCCTAGCTTGGATCCTGTGATTGAAGCGAGTGCAGGGCATTCGCACAGAATATGCTCTGCTATCTCGTCTTATAAGTTGCAACCATGACAGGTTGGGTCCTCGCTTAGTCCCATGCTGTGCATATGCTTATTTAGTTTACAGTATCCTGACAATATTCCTACAAGTCGTAGTTTGTCTCTTGACAGTTGTGTACAAAGGTTTTCTATCTTCAATGAGGGGGTTCTGATCGCCATCCTTGCGTGGTGACATTTGTTCATGACCTATCTTTCGCTGTGGCGATTGCGGGTTTCCTTTTCGATTAAGGTATTACGCGCAATTGGGGTTAGTGGGAGTGCTGGTTTGGGACCACAAAAGGGTTGGTCCGAGCGTTGCCTTGCCAAACCATCCGCCCGCTCATTACCGTATACTCCAGAATATTCTTTGACCCAAACGAGTTCTAGGACATTGCCAATAGCGACTTGCTGCAGAGTCCTGCGATATTGGAGTATTATTCCTGATACAACTTTGCAGTTGTTTAGTATCAACAGAGCAATTCTGCTGTCGCTTGCAATTCTGATAATCTTGTTCTTGATTCTACGTATAAGAATTGCGTTTGCACCCTGCATTATGGCCGCAGCCTCTACTTGAAAGACTGGCCAAAGTGCCCATTGATGAGCTTTCTTGGAGGTCTAGGTCATCTGAGAAGATGCCTGTCCCTGTACCTTTTGAGGTTTTGGATCCATCAATATAATTGGATATATCTGGCTCGGATGCATCTTCAGAATTCAGATAGATTCTGAAGTGCTTCCTAAATATGTAGGTGGATGGAAGAGAGTCCATTTTCGCTCACAGAAGATGCGTGTCCCTGTACCTTTTGAGGTTTTGGATCCATCAATATAATTGGATATATTTGGCTCGGATGCATCTTCAGAATTCAGATAGATTCTGAAGTGCTTCCTAAATATGTAGATGGATGGAAGAGAGTCCATTTTCTCTCACAGAAGAGGCACCCGAAGGACTGCCTCTCTTAGGATTTGATGGTCTCTTCCCCCAACACCTGTATCCTTCCACAGTCCCTTCACCCTAGTCTAAGAGCAGACGTTAGTGCCATCTCCTCCACATGGAGGTCCAGTGGTGAGAGGCTCAAAGCAGTTTCCAGAACTGCGGTTGGTTGGAACGTATGGCCCTTGTTGTACTCATACACGCCAGTCTCTGTCTCCTCGCAGGCCTTTTTTAATACACTCCTGAGCGCATGGGTCTACTCGTATTATGTGGATTTCCGCTTGAAAAGTAGTTGCGATGCTTCGTAAGGATTTCGACATCCTACGTTTAAGTTCTAATACGCCTATACCAATCCCTTCGTCCATTTTGGAGCCATCGGTGTACCATACACTTGCTCCAGGATTCAACTTTAATCCTTCTAATTTTGCTTCTTCGCGGCTTTTAATATCCGCTTGATAAGTGCAGTCGAAATTGTATTCGACTGGCATTATATCTGAAGGCTTGGCCACGGTCTCTGGGTGAATCATATTCACAATCCTTAATTGTTCAACCAGAACTCCTGGTTTAAAAGGTTTGGTCTGCTGCAGCCGGAGTCCACTCATCCTCTTTCCTGACACATAAGTGAAAGTGTAGAAGGGCTAGCAGCATTTCCATTGCTGCTGTGGGACACGAGTGTATAGCTTCTGTAATTCATAAACAGGCAAGTCTTTTGTAGCTTGCCAATTGCCACAGATTGTTCAGTTTTCGTCTACCATACCAAGAAGGCTTATATGACAATATGCTTGGTAAACATTTTGTATGACCAATAAATCATTTTGGCTTTAAGCGCCACGTCTTTCAAAAAAAAACTGTTGGCATGTCCACATCGTCATGTCCACATTGTCATTGTTGCTTTTGCAAGAATCTTTGCCAAATGGTAGTTCCAGGGTAGTTTTTGATCGAGAGTAACGCCCAACTATTTTACTACACTGGAAAATTCTAATTGGATTCCATTTAAAACGGGAGTTCTCAGGTTAAGCTTTCTTCGTTTTGTAAATTGAACAACGATAGTTTTGTCGGGGTTTACAGATGTTACTCCGAGCACTATTTGGTAATCATATTTAGGGCAACTTGCCTAGGGTTAGAGGCTAAAAACAGCAACATCATGTATCCCCCTTATTATAACGACTAGTCATTCACATATCCTTGGACATTAAAACCATCTTTTATATTCGTAGATAGTCGAATTACTGAATTATTTTAAATAAAGGAACATGTCTCAAAGTTTTGTTTGGCTTATAGAAAATAAATTCTCCAAATTTTAAATAAATGAATTTGCATTTGACGATCTTAAAGGTGGATTTACGTTGAACGATTTTTTATAATTCTCTTCCGGTGTGTTTCCAGATGAAACTATCCGATACAATTATTAAGATTAAGATCGTTGCAGCCAATCAGAAACGACGATGGGTTCGATATTCTCGGATGCATCGTCCGAAAATAAAAGTTTGTCTCTGGAAAACTTTTTATCGTTTGTCTCGGATGTATCGTCCGAGATTTTGATGCGCGTGCATCAAACCGCGACGTTTTTAGAAACGATTCAAGTCTTTTCGCCGTTAGCATACCCGGACAAGAACTTTTAATAAAATAAAATTATTGAACTGGCATAGACTGCATGTAATAAATATCTAGATACTGTTGTACGAATCCGCAAAAATGGCAAGCGCATACCGCCTCGTTGCTGGATGTTCGCTTCCTTCTCCCATCATACAGAAATTATGAACGCAAATCAGGACTTTTATACTAGCCGTGGTTGTGGCTTTGCAAGTATTCATCGGCCTTCTTAAAATATACCTACTAGCTGTCGAAATCCCAAAGGCGTTCTCCACTACTCTTCTTGCTCTGCTCAGCTTGTAATTATAAACGCGTTTACCATTGTCGAGAAATTCGCATGGATATGGCCTTATGAGATTCGCAGTCAACGGTATCCCACAAACCCATATTATGAAAAAGAAGTATCGGCTATAGGAGGGTTTTCAGCTGGTGACAAGTCAAGACCCTCACTAAACAGCAGTTTTCCAAACTCAGAACTCCTGAGAACACCTCCATCACTATGCCTACCTTTAGCCCCAATGTCCACGACTAAGAACCGGTACCTTGCATCTGTAACAGTAATTATAGTGTACCATGCACCTTCAGTTTGTCCGTTTTTAAAAATATGACGCACAGGCCATCCTTTTTTGGCCTTAAGGTTGTTAGGTATATTCTTCTATGTCTCGCAATAATAATACATCTCAACAGCCTTCTCCGTTTTGTCTAATATGACTCTCCAACTATTCTACTGCTCTGCTTTGTTATAAAGCGCGTTCTGAGTCGTTTTCGAAAAGCCAAAAGCCATGCGATGTAGTAAATTTATTTCGATATATGTATCTAAAATGCAAATGTGATAACACGCTGATGGAGTTTCAAAATTGTTCCTGGAAATGTGCAGCATGCCAATTTTGAAAAAAATTGTACTACTACAGAACACAATACACTTTCATTTCAGAGGTGGTTCATATATATTTCCTTAACTGTCACTTGAACTAATTGAATTTTTTGGAACTATCGGACAGAAAAATATAGGAACAACGTAAATACCATTCGTCCGATGGATCGTCTCGTCTCGGAACGCATCGGACGAGAATTACTGAAAATCGTCCAACGTAAATCCACCTTATACGAGATGAGTCACTACCTTTTATTTATAGATGTGATATTGTATAGTAATTAAAAAGCAAATAAATTTAGAAAATTTAAGTTTATGAAAATGCACAAGTTTTGTAAATGCATTTTAACCTGAGACAAATTGAACATCGCGCGTTCTTATTCTGTTGCCCATTAAGAGGAGTTAATGGTACACATACATAATATACCTTTTATTTTAAAGCAGTATAGTCATCGTTGCTCTTACGCAGTGTTAATTAAGCTTGTCTTAACGATAAATCTGGTATCTTTTACAATTTCAGAAAAACCTTAATTATTGCAAAATCAAGCCCTCAAAAGAAAACTAATGTTACGAAAGATATATCTATTGTAAGGAAAAAGGCTTGTTTCCCTAAGCGAATTGGCCGCTGTTTCTGGTGTGGTGGTTACCGCAATATCTTGTAAATTTTGGAATTGGTTACGGTTTTTCCAGGGTAGTTCTTTAAAAAAGCTTCAATCTTTGGGTGCAGTGGGGTTGCAGAGGTGATATAAATTTCACATCCAGTGGTTATATATTCTGTGTCGTGGGGATAGAAAAAGAGAGAAAGAACTGTTATTAGGCCAAAGACCAGCCACCTTTAGCTGCGATTCAGAAAAGGACAAAATCTAAGCAGCCTTGTGCATACGAAGATTGGACTAAATTTCTGTTCTGTATATGGGGATAGTAGGAAGAGAATTATCGGAACGCAAAATGAGGCATTCAATAAGGACGGTCTCAAGTGAACAGTTAAATTTGCAAAATGGCACCTAGTCTAGCCATAAATACTGTTACACCGTTTGAGTCTTCTTAAATTGAAACGACAAAGCATTATTTTGCTAATTTAAATTTTTTTATTAAAGGCAAAGCTACAGATTACAAAAACGGAAAATTATTCGAAATGGTTGCTCTTTGCTTGCGCACACGCCTTTAAACTATTTGGCCAGCGATCTATTGCGGTACGCAAGACATCGATCGGAAAATTGGCCACTGCTTCAGTTAGTGAACGTTTTAAGGACCTAATACTTGGATGCCTTTTGGAGCAAGCCATGCCCCCCAAAACTGACCATAACTTATAATCGAACGGATTAAGATCGGGCGATCGGCACTTGCCGAAGGTCAGTCTTCGGGGCGTATAAAATCGGGAACATTTTCTTTTAAACAGTTTCGGCTTTGTGACCTGGCACAAAGTCCTGTTGAAAGCTTCACCGCCGATTTTCGAACATTGTCGCATTCAAAAATTTTCCACAAGATTCCAGGACTGTTTCTTGATACACTTTAGCTGACGTCTTTGCCCCTTTTTTGTAAAAATAAAGTTTTGTTAGATCGTCATCGGATGATGACCTCTTTGAACCTTTTTAACCACCGGTGACGCTTCTCGGGAACTCTTGGCATATATCCTATCATTTCCGCTTATTAAAATATTCCTCCACGGTGAAAATCATTTCATTTGTATGAAGAATGTGAGGATGATTTCATAGGCGTACCGCTGGAGTAGTGTTTTTGATTTTTCCAACCTGTTTTTCTTCAGAGACTCTGACAGCAAGTGTCCCGTTAGTCTACTATATGCCCCTAATTCTAAGTCACAAACTGTAAATACAATTTGACATATTGCACCATGTCAAATATTAACGGCTTGGTCACAACAAATGCATCAGGTGTTGTAACAGTATTTATGGCTAGACTAGGTAGATGGCACAGTGAACTCTGGAAAAGAGAATTTGGAAAACAATTTGTTACTGAGTGTTGAAATGTTACATGAAGATGGAAACATTCCGTATTAAATAATGTGGATTTGGCATTGGTTTTTGTATTGTTATTAATTTTTTGTCAAGTTCATGCTACAGCGTTAAATAATTCTTAACGTGTCACATTTTACGCATAAGCACGTGCCACGACATTAAAATCTTTGTTGTTAACAAGCGCCGAAGCTAAAGAAACGTGCCTTGTTTTGCTTCACAAATTTTTGTTTGTGTGTGTAAGGCGTTGGTGGAAGTTTTTCAGTATGTAAAAGAACAACGAATTTATTTAAAAAAGCAATTACATTGAAGATTGCAAAAAAAAACTTATGAAACTGGAAATTATGCTACCAAACTAGTATTTCGCTTTGTGGGTAAAATGATTTGTTCAAAATATGTTGTACCTAGCAGTTTCAAAATACCCAGAAACTAAACTTTCTTCCGAATTTATCACCGTACAGAACTATCGTGATTATGGCGAAAATTTAGAATAATTTTTGATTTCCTCTATTCGCAATAACATACACAATAAGATTATCTTTTTATTGTATTTAGAAATCTTAGTTTTCGAGAAAAAAAAATCAGAGCTAACTAGATATATGTATCAACAAGCGAAGCCCTGCAATATTTTTGCTCTCCCTTTTCTGCTACTTCTAAGTATAAAAAAGTATCTTAATAAAAATGTAGATTCTGTTAAAGACGTAGGAAACGGCAGGAATCAATTTTTCATTCCTTAAAAGGCACAGCTTTGAGGATGTTCACATTTGTTCTTTGTTATTTATCAGTGTTCCCTTTATAAATAATTAGATAGCTGCAAATCGTTTGGCCCTTTTGCCTTTTTTAACTTTTTGAATTTTTACAAGGTTTTAAAATTCTTTAAACTTACCTTATGTTGGTTGAAGTTGTTTCAACAAATATTTTCCGCACTCTATTCAATTACACGAACTTTATGTTAATTATTACAAGCCACGCTATTTATTGCACTTGCTATCCTGACGTGTAGTTTCTTCTTTTTGAACAATGGTAGGTATTCGTTTTATCAATGTGTAATGCATTGGTTTTAACTACCGTACTGCATGTAGTGGGTTAAATTTTGTCATTTAATTCAGTGTGTATCCAAGGTAGTCTAATTGCTAAAATTTTGATTAGTCCAATTTGCATTGGAAGAGTACCTTATTCGAAGTAATGATAATTCAAAATTCAGTTCGTGTACAACATTCGAAGGTAACTACAGGCGTTGTCAAGTTAACTAATTATTAAAAAATAAGAATGCCAGATAGTCCGGTTCGTAGGTCAGAGACTTATGTTTCGGTTACAGCTACGGTGTTAAATTTTGAAGGTTTTTACCTGGGAATGTTTGGTCACCTTGGCTGTTGACTTCAAGTAAAAAAACACAAGTAAGTAATGGACAGTAATTACAAATAATATTAATATTATTATAATAACTACAACGGCCTAAACGATGTAGAGGTCGGTAAAGAGATCAAGGTTTTCGGGTTCAGTTACCGCTCCAGTTCAGAGGATATTTATGATGAGATATTTTGCTTTGTTTCTGATAGGTGGCAAAACAAAAAATCTCTTGCTAATACGATGATTGATATAAAATTATTGAATTCTTGCCTTTAATATTTGAATGCATTCCGAGTGTTTAAGTAACGACACAGCTTGCTTAGGAGTAATCTTTCTCCTCTTTTCAACATGACCCAACTTATTATAAAAAATGGAATGTAGCTACTCCCAGTAATCTGCATAATCTATAGTTTCCTATTTGTTCACGCACATGTGCCAAAAGGTGTTGATTAAAAATATTTTAAAATGGGCAACCAGAGCACCTATAATAATTATTTGAATGACAAACTTGACGACCGATAACTTAATAAAATTGTTTGGTACATACAGGGGGGGAAGTTTTGGATCAAACCTTTCCTGTTAAGATGATTAAAGATATAAATCTAAAACTTTACTAGGTGTAATATGGTGTTTCTGTGCAAATATGAGACAAACTATGATTTTGTTCCTGCACAGTTTTTGTGCATGACCATCATGTTAATTTTTTTAGATAGCAGTTGGCGCTATATTATACAGGGTGACCGTGAAAGTTTACGACATACTTTAACAGCATTACATGAAAAATAGTGAAGATTTTTTAAATAAATTTTTTTCCTAAAGGGACAAATTAAAAAGTTAACGACCCTGTAAAGTTGAAATAAAAAAAATATTTTTTATATTATACGTTATATTCATTAGAAATCAAAAATAAGTTCTCTGATGATATACAAGGAGATAAAGTTGTTATTTGTTGCGCGAAATCAATTGTGTAGTACCACATTGTGTACCTCAAAAACGACTTTGTTGAGTTAAAAACGTCAAGAGAACATTTTTACGTAAAATAAATTTTTCTTTCATAATACGACACAGGATGTTCAAAAACGTGGCTTTCATATTTTTCTTAATTAAAAATGTCACTGATCAAATTAAAGCCTTCTTATTACTATCAAATTATGACCCTTATTTGCTCTGTAAAAGTTAAAAATAAATCTTCGATGGTTTTTAAAATAGTCAAAAATAGTATATTGTGTTATTAGGAGTAAAAGTGTCGTTTTGTGTGCCGAGTATGACGTTTGAACGACGAGCGAAGAGAGTCCGGCAATTTCAGACGAGGTACACAAAATCACTTTTTCTCCGAATAGCACATTTTATTTTTTCTTCAAACGCATAAATTAAACGATTCAGCAAGAAAATTTAAAAAAAGTCCAAAATGTGCGTCATACTAGCTGTCATTGCTACGGATTGTTTTGTTATAAAAACAGAAAAATTACGAATTGTCATTGGCTCATTTGTAATTTTTACTCCTAGGCAGACAAAGTAGTCACTTTTACTCCTAGGAGAAAAAATGACTGTTTAACTTCGTGTATCCAAGGACACAATGTCGTGTTTTTATGACGTTTGAAGAACAAATCAAATTTTATTAGTTGGCCCTATGCACACATAAACTACGTTTTGTGTAATTGCACTCTAAATCTAGAAACTTTTGCAAAAACTAAATTGACAAATGGAACAAAAATCGCCAGTATGTTTCGTACAGGCAAACATTTGTCTATTAGTTGTGATGACAGTAAGAAAGTAAGTGTAAATTTACTACCTTATTCGTAAAATAATATTAAACTATTTTCTAAAGAAATGAAAATTTAGTAAAATAGTTGGGACATAATAGGCGTTTTAATTTCTTCCTCCCAGTGAGTCGTTCTATTTATTTCAATGTGACATTAGAACATACACTTTTATTTTTCTTTTTGAGGACGTACATCGTCCGTCCATACTCCTTGCACGTAGGCTAGTATCACAAATTTCACGTTCGTCAAAAGTCAAAATTATATTTAGCGAAATCAGTGAATTTCCCATGGCCAACGTTGGTTCAAATAACAATGAAAATGACTATAAACTTGATTCTATTATTCGAGGTGGTATAATTTCAAAAAGCTGTATTTGACCACAGTATGCAACATTTAAAATTCTCAAAATAACAGGCTGTACAAGTTACAAATGAATGTAATACTAACATAGTCAATTTATTAAAAATCGTTGTTTAATACGGTGAAAAAAAATCGTAAATGCGTAATGTACAGGGAGCCCTATTTATTGAACATTATATGTGTTTTTTATTTAAGGATAGAGAAACAGTTAACATCACGAAATGTGTTTTCCCCCAGGTCAGTAAAATAGGCATCTACGGCGGATTTGGCTCCCTCGTCAGTTGAAAATCTCGATCCGCCCAAGAAAATTTTAAACTTAGGGGATAAATAGAAATCAGAGGGGGCTAAATCCAACGAATAAGCTGTAGTTTCGTTTCTTCATTTTAGCCATTGCAGAAACACTAGTGTGGGGGCATCATTATCGTGATGAAAAATGATTTTTTCGTGCCAAACCTAGTCTATTTCCTTGGACGTTATGGTGCAATTGTTTCAGAAGGTTTAGCGTAATATTCACTATTTGTAGTTTACCCTTTTTGGAGATAGTCATCAGAATTCCTTTGGCGTCCCAGGAAACTGACGCCATCACCTTGGCAGCTGATGTTACGACTGTTGCTTTCTTAGGAGCTGAGCAACCGGGTTCTGTCCATTGTTTCGATTGGAGTTTCGTCTCCGGGTTGTAGTAATGAACCCAGGTCTCGTCTGTAGTTACAAATCGACGCATAAAATCGGTTGAATTTTTTAACGGTCTAAATACTCTTGGAAAATTTGCACTCAAAGACGTTTTTGATAAGGTGTAAGCAATCGCGGCACCCATCTTGCTGAAAGTTTTTTCATGCCTAGTTGTTCTGTTAAAATATTGTGCACTCGCTCTTTTGAGATGTTTGCAATATTAGTTTAAGCCGATCGTGAATTTTGTTGGCCATTTGTGGCGTTGGGACATTTATTGGGTTTCCAGAGCAATGCTCGTCTTGGATGCTTGTAGGGCGACGTTTAAGCTCAACCTTCCATTTTTTTTCGGTCGCATATGATGGCGGACTTTCACCCAACGCGCTTTTCAGCTCTTCGAAAATGTTTGCACTTGTTAAACCTTTTAAATAAAAAAGAATTAATGTCGGCGCGATGTTCAGTAGCTTCCATTGTAAAACAATTATTCTTTGCAGAGTAGCTAATACCAGACTATTGGAAAGATAGCCATTATATTTTCAGTATTGCCAACTAAAAGATCGAAGTTTCAAACTGAATAAATATTTTACCTACCAGCCCACCTATATGAAGGCTAACTACTCATCATTCAGCTCTCGTGTATTAAGTAAAACACGTGCTATTATGCATAGATTATTATTTTATTTATTAATTACCTCTTCTACCGCAATGCGGTGTCGAGACTCATTCACACTTGCTGCTGTGCAGTGGAGGTAATCACGCGCCAACCAGCTTTTATCCACAACAGACCGTAAACCTAAGCCTTAACTAACGAATTCGACCCAAATCGGCTACAATACTATGGCCACCGCTGGAATCGCACCCGTGTCAGCCGGCTAGCTAGCAGGCACTTACCTGACTGAGCTACCCAGGCTGCCTGCTATTGTAAATTAATTTAAAATTAATAGCAGTTTTAATAAATAATACGCGTCCAATTATCACAGCCTTTTTCTTTCTTTTTGTGTGTGTCTTATATGCGTGTATAGCCAATCTGCTCGGAATCGCCTTTAGGCATTACTGCAAGTCAGACGGCTGTGTCATGTGTGTGTTACTACGTGTGTAGTGGTCTTGTTACTCTATCTCATAGACCAGACTTCCGAGTAGAGCACAGTTAATTAAGGTTGGATTTTAGTAGCATGTTTACGCGCTGAAAATTGTGTAATTTTAAAATAACGGTACGGTTAAATAATAACAGTTGAAAAGAAGGACGGGTATGAATTACAATTTGTAGACCTTTCCTTCATATGCAACAAGGCCAGAACGACCAATTTTGATATCGTAATTAAATTATGACTATTATGTAAAACTTACAAAAAAGGACTTACACAAGACATCCATCACAATGAACAATGTATTGATTTTTGCATGTCGCGGGGTGGGTTTCAATATTACCTTCCTATGCATGTATCGACCCTTTTGAAAATTTCTATAATTTTGGCGTAATCTTTATTTGACTTTAGAAAATAATGCTTTTAATTTTTTAAAAACTGATTAAAGATAGGCAACCCAACATTCACCGACTCTGTTCATCACTTTCAATGTTCAAAAAAAAAAATGTTTACGAGATTAAAAATCGGTATTCGCAAATACTTTTCAAGTTTTATTAGGTAGAAGCAATACTAGAAGATCCAATCCTTTCTTGGCTGTTTTTAAGTCGGGCAACCTAAAATACTTAAAAACCAAAAATATTTTAATTAAAACCCACCATTAAGCCCAACTGTAAATGGTCTCACCAGGCCTAGTACTGCACGTTAAGTACATTCTACCTAAAAATTGTTTAAAAAGTATGCAGAGAATATTTTTTTCTTCAAGCGTATCATAATTGTAACATTTTGCTACTGAATACACAAGGTAAAAATACTCCATTATGTTACTAATACAATAATGGGAATCATTTTGTTACTAGTAGCATAATGTTGGTGCAATTCGTCACAAGTGGTGGTGTCACTTGTCATTGTTTTGATTACAACTGTCAAGTTTGGATAAATTTAGGCAGTTAGTAAAGGCGTTTCGTTTCTCATCAATCACTTTTCAAACATACCTGGTATATAAAATTTCTTGGCACCATTGAATTCCTCATAAAAAAACTGCACTACTTTGCCCATTTAACTGTTTCTCTATCTTTATAAAAAAAAGTTACCCATACAATGTTCATATTTTTATTTTTGTTTTTGATTATGATTGTGGCACAAAAATGTTCTTTTGTCCACGACTACTTAATAATCTGTCAATTATTCATGTGTTTGGTCAAGGATAATGCTATCCATAATTCACTAACAGCAGTGAATAATCATTATTCACGGTGTCATGGTAACCATAATTGTTTATGGTGTATAATGAAGTAAATAGGCTATTTATTATCCTACCATTTCGTTTAACATATAGTCCTACCACATGGTTTTAGTAGCGTTGTTATTTAAATTGTAATTAAAAATACTTAGTATTTGTAATCGTGGACAAAGTATAGTATACGACTCGCTATAATGGCTACTATTACCTCGGATAATTGCAAATATTATCCTCAGTAATAATAGCATTCATTATAGCATCGCGTATAATATACTATTGTTGATCTTTTTATACGTTTGGATGCACATTCTATTAATGATTTTATTGGTAAAGGCTGAGGTTTCATGCTTTTCTTTTTTTTTGCAGGTAAGCAAAGTTGAACAGTGAAAGTACTTTTAAGTCTTCATTACTGCTGAGAAGTGAGTAAATTAAAGTTTATTTATTTATTATATTCTAAATAAGTATATTTAAATTTTTGATATTCGTACTTTAGTCTTCACAAATGTTAATAAGACGCTCAGTAAATATTCATAAAAGTCAAGTATAAAAGAAGAAATTTGCATTCAGTTTAGTTAATTTTTATTTAACATTCAAATAGAACATAAAAATTACAAAATGACAAAAAAAATATTGAGAAAGACGAGGCGAATCATGAAGAGAGTAACTTCACCCTTCGTTTACTTAGCTTTAATTTTCAACTAATAAAGTCCCGTACAAATCTGAACTACCTTCTGTTCACCCACAAATTAATTATGGGAAGGTTGATCACCGTAATGTGTAATTTTTATTAAAAATAAATGAAAGGAGGATAACTTGATTTGGTAATTAATATTTAACGCTTTTTTTAAGTTTGGTTTCTGTGATGTAGCATGTAGCTTATAAAGAAGTAAAAATGGTTCCGAATGAGCGGTTTTAATGAGTTTTTTTGTGTACTCAACGGTAAACGGCCATTTTACTATGTAGAAAACAGTAAAGTAAAGTGGCATTTTACTTTAGTAGTGAAGTAAAGTGCGCAGCAACACAAACACGCCCACTGCGCATGTGGGCGTTGTTTTAAGGCGTTGCTCCAGTACAGACATAACCTCGAGAAATTTGATTTTCGAACTTTTCCATTAAGTACACAAAAAAATAGCGTATTCAACGCGTAAGTAAAGTGGTTTACTAGCTGGTGGAATTTTAATTCACTCGCTAACGCTCGTGAATCAAACATTTTCCACTCGCTAGTAAACAACCACTTTACTTTACTTGTAGAATAAACTACTATTAAATCAACTGAAATACGAAAAAAATATTGGTCTGGGGTTTTCTGAAATCTTCCATAGATGCTTCCATAGATGCACGAAAGGTATTAAAGTTATAGTCGTAGTCAACTACAGTGTTGCTAAACTACAAGGTTTGCACCTTCAGAACGTAAAAAGAGAAACGCAAACACAAAATTTAATATTTTCCAAGGTTATAAACTGTTATGCTTTAAATTTCAGAAGTAAAACACTTGGAAGTTTGTTAACATTTTTTTAAATCAATAATACCATTAAACATTTTTCAAAATTTTTAGTTTAGGACAAAAATGAAAAAGAAGAATATGTATTAATATGGTGCTTCTTAACTTGTAAAAAATGTGCATTTAAACTTACCTGAATGCTCAGTCACCTCTTTATAAGAACCCCATTATGTTTACTGAGCAACTCCAAACTGGCTTTTGGCTTTTGGTAAATGTTTTTTTATCACACGAAAAGGTTCTTGTTTTTTTTTATCTAATCTGGCGGCGTTATTTGTAATGAGGCCATTTTAAGAATATTAACTCGAACCGATTCAAAAACAAGTCTTTACTTAAAATCTTAAAAACTCCAAGGTAATTAACACGACCAACGAGAGTACTAAAATGAATCGCTAATAAAAAGAAAAGATGTGCCTAGTTTTGCTAGATGTTTGTTGTTGTTTGTTTACTTAATTAATTTATTTGTGTCTTAATTTAATTCTTTTAAATTCATTTTGTCAATGTTGTAATTTTCAAATAGAATATATCAAAAGTAAATCCAATCGTCCTGAATGAAATCATTTTACCTAAAACGAATCAAGTTTTTTTTAATTATTAAATATTAATGTGTGTAATACAAGAAAGTATAGGGATCTAAGTAATTCAAGGGCGATCTATAATTATCCAACTGTTGCGAGTGATTTCGTTACGCAAATGCAATCAGGTTATTAATAATCATTGAAGCATTCAGCTCTTATTTTTTATGAATTATTAAATTGTTAATTAGTGTGTGTTGTCCGTGAAGTGCACACAGGTATTTTTTAAATTTGTATGTAGATTACAACAGATCAACAAAAGAATAAATAATTTTTTCATTTTTTATGATATGCTTTAATAAATTCGCAGACTTGAGTTTTTAATTAATTTGTTGAGATTTATCCGGTTTTACTGGGTTGTTTGTTTAAAAATAAAAATAAAAAGAGGCAGTTTTAAATTAAAGTTTGTTTGTTGGGTGGGTGAGATTTAGGTTTGCGGGTGTCAAGGATCTTCAAGAACAACACCAGGATTATTAACATTATCCGAATGGAATCTTGTTTAACGTAATTAACTGTTACCCTTGTAAGAGATCGCATTGGCATTAAAAATCGCTTGACCTTAGCCAAGTTCGAACCCGAGATCTTTGGTTTACAAGGCAATCTTGCTACTCGTCTACATCATTGAGGCCGCAAAAATGTAATGTAGTGTAGAGATGAAGATTGTCTCCTTAATGATTTTCCTGTGTATCTCAAACGTATTGGCATGTATAGCCAGATGTTACTGGTTCGAAATACTACCCCAAAGCAGTATTTCCTGACTAAATTGAGATTTAAAACTACACCTTTAAAGTCTGTTAAAAACTGTCTAATACAGTTGCATAATTTTGGTTTACCCTGTATAACAAAAGGTCTGTTTCGTTTAAAATGAAGATGATATAAATCATGTTAGAAATGACAATAAATTACTGGTGACTCGTTCAGTAAGGCAAAGTATTTGGCTTGGATTCCTGGTCGATGACATTTTTAATGTGGAAAAATCTGAACCTGTATCCTCTTTTAGGGATGACCTAAAACAGCAGGTGTGATAGCTGACACGAGAAGGAATCTACTTTGTCTCCCGTACAAATCTAATACTGTACACTTGTACAGCAATGTGGCGGCCCGCCAGGTGAAGTAGATGAACCGCCTCTTCACCTGAAATTTGTGCATCCAAATTATTTTTTATTTATCGACACTTCAATACTACGTATTGAGAGGATTTTTTTAATTATAAATGCATATTATTTACCATAATATACGCCACTGGCGACTAGCCTATTTTGTCCCCGTCTACACCGCATTCGAATGAAACGAACGCGCTTGAAGTGAAGAGTTGGAATTGACTGGCTTTAACTCTGCTCGTTGCCATGGTAACGCATACGTCATCAACACCTGCGAGCGGTCCATTGACACATGTTGAATTGTTGAATCGCTGAGTGAAGTGTTTAGTTCTGTATCGACGAACCACTTCACTACATCCACATCGTGTCGCGTGTGGGTTATCACTGATTTTAAATAATTGAAACTGCTGTCTTGTTTTGGTGTTTGTTCTTTGTGTTTGTTTTGCAATAAGTGTGTGTTTTTAAACATGAAATATTCAAAAACAAAGGAAATGATCAATTTTTTAAATTAGTTTTCGGAAAGGCAAACGGAATGGTGCAAATCGACATTTCTAAGCGCGAATATGCTAATCTTACAAGTGCTGAAATTAAAACAAAGTTTAAAATTCTATTTTATAAAATACTAGATCACGTGGTAATGGAAATGGAAGTAAGGTTTCAAGATTGTGATAAGTTACAATTTGTGATTCTGGCTGATACAACAAAATTTGAACAATATCATTCATGTTTTCCCTCTAAAGCTTTTGAAAGTTTAAGCCAATTTTATGGAAAATTATTTCCTAGAAATCAGCGTCTAACAAACGAATTACATCTTCTGTATGCCAATGAAAATTATAGAACTATACCACTAAGTACAAGAATTACTCAAAAATCTCAATAATGAGAATAAAGAAATTTTTACTGAAGCTTATAAGCTGTTTTGCCTTATACCATAGACTAACTTATAAGTTAGTCTATGCTTATACTAACTATTTCATCGACAAGTGCATTAGTTGAAAGAACTTTTTCTTGCCTTAAACGGATAAAAACATGCCTAAGGAATACGATATTTCAAGATAGACTCTCCTCTTTGGCGAATATTTCAATTCAAAAAGAATTTTACTAGGGTTAATTAAAAACCAATCATTTTACGGAGATGTTACGAACAAATTTGCTACCATAAAAGACAGAAGTATTGATTTGGTGTTCAAAAATTAAGTAACTCCAAATAAAAAGTTTTTTTTTTAATTTACTAGGTACAATAGCACTTCAAATATTTTTTGACCCACGAGCCGCCACTGTAATAAACAAGAATCGCACCTACAGCTCGATACGATGAATCCTATGTTTAATAGTGAAACCTTTAAACATACGAATTAGTCATGAGACATATTCGAAATATTCTTCTGCTGTAATTTGCAAAATATCTTCTATTATTGAAATATTTTAGCTTCTTTGATAAGAAAATAACGCATTGTATGTCACACCTAAAAGGTTTTATTATTATTTGTATTTGTATATAAGTAATTTAAAATTCTCCCCGATTTTGTTTTGTTTTAATTATAACCTCCATTTATAAGATACTAATTCATTGCCACAAATAATTCGTTTTGAATCATGCAGTAATTACAATTTTTTGCAATCGATTCTTCTCTGTAATGTTTTACTGTTATTGTTTCATTAGTTAAGCTGGATCCGATGTCTTATGATGCCACTTAAGATGTTTGATATATCAGTTACTTTAGGTTTAGATTAATATGCTGACGTTGTATAAACAATACATAAACCAAAACTTAGTAATCATCATAAAAGTGACACCGTCCTGTTATTTGAGAACATTTCTATATTTTTACAAAATTAACAAGGTTATACCGTTGAGTATTTACACCACGTGTTGCCCCAAAAGTTATGGAATCGACCTTTGCCATGAATGTAATTCACAATAATTCGCATACATATTTCACCTTTTTAAATATTTTTGGAGCATTACTTTTAATTTAAATTGTTTTAAACTTGTATCAAAAAATAATTAGATTTATTCCAATTTAGGTCCTACAGTCAATAACAACTACTGGTATTGGACGGCACAGGAATTAAATTGCTAACCGTCTGTATGGGTTGATGATTACGCATTTCCGCGGTTAAGGGAGATACCTGATTACTTCTAGTTTGATTTCGCCGCCGATTGTGCCCCAAATTCCTTCTAACCCGAAACAGCACCCTTATTTTAGCACTAGTCCAATGTGAGTTCTATGTGATCGCGCTTCAAGAGCCTGTAACGAATGATTACTTTTAGTTCGTATTTTATATTTACAAAGATTCATTAAGCATCTTGGTTCAGGAGGACTATGAGGATCATCCGGACTGTCCGGTACAGAAACACAACAGTTCCATCTGCGCTTGAATTTGCGCTGCGTTGGTTGTTGGTGTTGCATTTGAGTTTGTTTTGGTCGTACGGTATTATTCACTAAAACGCAAGTACGACAGTCGTCTGGAGTTGATGGTGGAGTCGGCGTAGGTTCGGCACACCGGTACAAGTTTCTTCAAGCACTGCACACGTAAACACAGCCGTTATTTGGGAACCCGTACGGTTGTCAAAGTGAAGATTGACTGGACGATGTCTCACTGAAGAACAATGGTGATTAGAGTTTTCAGATGTTCCTGTCTGATGAGGAGCTGCGACCTGCTGCCGTTGTTGTCTGATATATTCGTAAGTTGTTAAGCCCAAAAAAGAAATGTACATGTGAAAGAAACACAAATGGAGAACGGCCGTGATGGCTGCGAGTATCGCCAAAGCGGCAACCACCGTCAGAAAGGCCGCGTCGTTAGCAGGTGCCAACAAAGATTGTTTAGAAGGAAGGCCCTCGTTAAACGGAGTTCCAGATGGGGCCAATATGATGCAAAACGAGCTCAACAATGGCCAGAAGAGCCACAAGAACAGCAGCAGCTACTGCGGTAGAGACGCACATAAGGAAGGGTGCGTAATTTCGACCACCTATGCAATGGTTAAGCCACTTGCAATGATGGTCAAAAAGAGCCACGCACTTGTTGCACGCGCTGCAGTGTTTGGTGCGTGGACCAGAAATTTGAATACCGCAGAGATGACAAAGGCAAGTGTCCGTTTTCAGGCGTGGTCCTGAGAAAGACTGATATTGCATCCAGATTTTTTTTAAGCACTTGACCCCCACCGGGATTCAAACCTCGAACTTCTCGATTATGAAACAGACTCAATTACCACTGAGCCACCGGAGTGATCCGAATATATTCCTAATTAAGTTTTATATATTTGTTACAATTCAGGACTTTTGGTTGCGCAGCAGCGGATTGCGCATGATGCGTAGTGTTCTGGTGAGCATCGTTTCTGTGCGCAGGAGTAGCATCCAATGGGTACTAGCTTGGCTTATGGGGTCTTCTGCCAATGCTATGTGCGTGGTTCCTTTAGTTTTCGTTTGCTACTATTTGGACCTTTGGCCACAATTTTTGCTTTATTCAATTGGACGCGATGGTCTTCTTGCTAGACGTGTTATGCAAGTCTGGATTTTTCCGTTTCGCCGAGATTCTCACTCTGACAGATCGGCTGGTTTCTTCAATGTACTGTCTATCACATTCGCATGGTAGATCGTATACACAATTTTTGGAACTTTCTTCTTTGTTTTCGGGTTTGGTCCTGGTTAGGATTTTCCTAAGTGTTCTTGTGGATTTGAAGTTGTTCGTATTCTATAGTTTTGTCTTATTCTGCGAATCTGGTCTGATATACCCGGAACATAGGGTATAACCGCGGCATACTTCTTCTCATCTTCGCGATTGCTTCTTTTCCTTTTTCAGTTCCTCCTTGCCCGAGCATATTGTTTCCGCTCGTTGGTGTAGACACTTGGCCACACCTACTTTCACGCTCTTGTGATGGTTGGAGCCGAAGTGTAGATATCTCCCCTTGTGGGTAGGTTTCCTATACATATACACTGGCCTTAAGTGCATTCTCATTCCTGAGTACGAGTATGTACATTTGTACATCTAGGAATGGAAGTTTGTGGTCTGACTCCAATTCCTTTGTGCACTAGATGGACGGTGTGTGGTTATTTAGGTGTGGGAGGGAGCTATGTAGTTTCTCTTTTTTTTATAGTATTATATTATTCTAAAATTTCCTCTTTGGTAATATTTTAAGAATCAGCGTTAAAAATATGCTTTATCCAATATGAATCAAATAGCATCAAATTTTATTTGTTCTATTTATGTAGTGTGCCCAAAATTTTTTAATACTGTGCGACCAAAATACAAATGTTATTAGGTAAGCCAATGTAGATATGTTAATAACCTCGCCACTCAATTCATAAAGTTAAAATAATACAGAATATTGGAGGCTTTATTGGCGCCAAAGCGGCCAATGTTTTCAGTAAATAAAATTACATAATGCAATTAAAATTCCTTTAAAAATCATGCAGTACTTCTTTTTCATCTGCGTTAAATATTGTGATGAATCATACCTCAGTGATTTACTAGAACGTTCGTGTACCATCTGGTAAGGTGGGGTTTGGCTAAGAACTTACAGGAACGTTTTTTGGCCAAACGGTAAATGTGTAAAGGGTAGAAAAAAGTAAAGGTACCGGTAACGGCATATACACTGCGAGGGAGTATGGCCGGCCTCTTCAGTCGCTTTCATACCCGTTCGTCTCGCACGTTATGTGTACGGGATGATGTGATAAGCACCACACCTGCCGTTGGTTAATGTAATTTAGCTTTAGTTCAATATACGGCAGTATTCCAATAAAATAAATACCCAACATAATTTGCTTGTAGTTAAATTATATGGAAAAGCCTGTCCCAATGAGGGACAGAATATTAAGGGAAAAAATACATGTTAAAACCCCCTTGTTTGGACTTAGCTGTGTCATCAGGTATACTTATAAGGTGCGTACATAAGAACTATTTGAAATTTATTAAAGTTAGAATCCGGAAACAAAACTTATTTAAATGTAATAATTTCGACTAAATCCCACTTTAGCTGTCCTAAGGCAATGACGTAATCCTATGCGATTGAATGACGATAATGCAGTTTAATGTAAGATTTTAATTTCAAGGATTTCTACAATTTAGAAATTAATGAAGTTTTTGTGTAAATTACTAAGTAAATAAGCAAATTCTTTTAGGATTAACTATTCTATTTTAAAAGTAATACAAATACGACTGCTTAAAGTAACTGTACAACATTAAAGCTAACACTACATTTTGTTATACGATCTCAAGATATCGGAGGTTTGAAATACCTTTAATTTTTGATCCAATGAAAAATTTTTATAATCCGTCTCAATCTTAGAAAGTAGCAGAAGCTTATATGGAACATGTTTGCCTTTGTTTACTTTGAGAGTTTTTCTATCATATTGCCGCGCTTTTTTTAATGAAACAGAGTTGTCAGTTTTATTATTTATTTATTTATTTCAAAATCAAACAAAACGGAAACAAGCCCATTATGTGTGTTTTGGCGGAGTGCTGTGTGCAATATGGCAACGCTGTTCTCCATAAGCCTTGTATCTCTTTCTAATGTTGAGATGAACTCTTGAGCTTAACTATAAAATACTGTTTTTACCGTAGGAAAATCAAATCAAAATAATTAGTAGTAGGTTTTATCTAATTATACTCTTCGAATGCCCCTAGGAACTTACAAAACTCCCCACTCCTTTTTTATTAAATCGGAAGTTTTTTCGCCAATCATCACTGCCGTCACACTGGTATGCCCAGAAAGGCTAACAGGAATAATGCTGGTATCAGCAACTCGCAGTTTTTTAATACCATATACCTTTAATTCGTGGTTTACAACAGCTTCATGATCAGATGCAGGTGCCATTTTACATGTTGAAATTTGGTGGTGCGACGTAGTTGTTAGATATTGAACAGCACACTTCCAATAATCGTCAGAATTAAACACGGTATGTTCACATCCCACCATAGGTTTGGTAATCAAACGCCCGTTGTATTTTTTAAAAGCTTCCGTTTCTTCCACAAGTTTTATGGCGAATCTTATACCGGCTATCAGTGTTCTTCGGTCATAATCTTCGGGATCCGTCATGTAATTGCCGTAAAACAAAGGAGCGTCGAAAGGATCAGAAGATTTTAGTTTCATGTATCCTTTAGATTTCGGATGAAGTATAGACACTCCTATCATGAAGCTTGGCATACCTTCTAATGGTAAATACATTTTGTAATAATAATCGTCGGAAATTCCAAGCGCGCGCCTGTTGATCACTCCATAATCGCTATGGATACTCCCAGAACCACTGAACAGAAATTCTATATCGGGATAATCTCCAATATCTTCTGAAACCTCGGTTTTGATATACCCGAGTGCTTCGAGCTCTCCGATATTTGAGAAAGGCCCTTTGCCTGTTTCAAACCAGTTTAGAAATTGACTGGGATTAAAAAGATTCCTTATATCTTCAACTGTTGTGTTGATACTGAATCCTAAACCAAGGTAATTGATGTGGTCGTAGAGCGTTTCACCAATCGGAAGGTTAACCAAAGGTTTGATACCAAGTTCTTCTAAATGTTGCTTTGGACCAACTCCCGAAAGCATTAGCAATTGCGGGGAATTAAGCGCACCTGCTGAAAGAATTATTTCCTTACGAGCCGTAATGGAAGATCTTTTCCTTCTTCTAACGTATTCCACACCATACGCAGTTTTGGTAGAAGGATCTATAAGGATCTTAGTAACCCTTGCACCAGTTAGAATACTCAGATTTTTTCGCCCAAGAATTGGCTTTAAAAATGCTTTCGCCACGCTGTTTCTTCGGCCGTGTTTCATGGTTGCTTGAAACTTAGCAAAACCGAAATAGTCAGGACTGTTATAATCAACGATTTTATAACCAAGTTCCTGACTGGCGTTGAGAAACGCATCAGTTAAGTCCGAACCGAAAGGTTCCTGTACATTTAAATAACCCCCTTTATGGTGATAAGCTTCATTGGATGTTTTCAGTTCGGAATTTTCCGACTTTAGGAAGTAAGGAAGCACGTCTTTGTATGACCAACCAGGATTGCCTTGTGCAGCCCATCTGTTGTAATCTTCGGGGTTTCCTCTGTTGTATACCATGTAATTTAATAAACTGCTACCGCCTAAGCCTTTACCCCGTGGCCACACGCAACGTTGATCTTTCATAGCTAAGCACATCTTATCTTGTGGTTCCATCGTATACCCCCAGTTATAGTCTGTAAATTGCGATATTGGAGCCAATATTGGAACCTGAATTATGACACTTTCTGGATAGCCGGCTTCTAACAGAAGAATGTTCCAGTCACCAATTTCTGACAAACGATTTGCTATCACGGCCCCTGCTGAACCTGCTCCAACTATGATGAAATCAAACTCTTTATCTGGAAATTATATTAAGCACATTAAAATTGTAATTTCTTATGCTTGGAAGAGTTACTTACTTGTGTCTTCTGAACTATGTGGAATTGTATATGGAATCGTTTCACTTATACTTGTTTGAAGATTATAATTTTCGGGAGATGCCCCCATACATCCAGAAATGGTAGTTATTAAAAATAGTACGTGCATCAAAATGTTGAACTGAAAATTGAAATGGTTGGTTATTAGTCAGAGATTACCAAGGTTTATCCCGTCTTTGTGACTAATGTTTTAAGTTGAAAAATTAAGCTTAATGGGCTGAATATACAAGAAACAATTTCTTGAGAGGAAAAACAATTTTGAAGCACGATCATGACATTTTTGAAATTCGGAAAAACTCAACTTTGGAAGGTTTGGATGTCCGGGCTTTTTTGAAAAGCCAAAAAACTTTTCAAATTTTTATTTATTAGTCCATGACTCATAAAAATGATCTTTTTAAAAAATAAACTTACAGGATGGATTACAAAAGGAAAAAATGAGATGTTTTGAGTTAAAAAAATAATTTGATGGCACCAGTTTTACAATTCGAAGAAAAACTGACGTGGGATTTCAATTTCATAGTTTTTCAAAATTTTATTTTGCCATCTGGAATACCATGGCTCCACAAAAATGTTTGTTATTGATTCATGTACTTAAGATAAGTAATCGCCATATAGGGTACGATACAAGCATTAAATATTTATTACTTGCTGTTCTAGGTTTAATCGAGTTTTTTTAAATTGAACTATTGTGTTCAGTATTTTTCATCTAGCATTTGGGTTGTGACGCCAACTTGCCCCGCCCAAAAACTGTATGGGTAGACATGCGATCGTGTGCAGTAGGTAATGAAAACCTAGTTTAGAAAGAGATGAAGTATAGTTGAATTGTGAATTTCTAAGCAGTGCGTTGACGTCACAACCCAAATCCTAGGTGAAAAATACTGTAGTAAGTATTGGAGAGTTATTCGAGAAGAAAAGTTTTTACAAATTTGGTGGTAACAAAATCGTTTCGGTAATCAATTCGGTAACTTTTTCTAGAATAATTAATCTTGTGAACGAAAAAGATAAGGCGTTTTATCGAACAATTGAAGGAAAAAAATTGAACCTTGTAAGTTTTGACAAAACTTTAAAACATGAAAGAATCGTCAAGAACAGTTTTCCAAGTTTCCTTTTTTTCCGGTAAAACTGGAAGTGGTTCAAAATTGTTTTACAGCCTATTAAGTTTTATGTTTCAATAAAAACAAAAAAGGAGTGAGCCTGTTTTCTTTCACACCGACGAGAAACCTTTTTGGTGCATACATTTAAAATGTGCCGAAGAAGTTTTTCAGAGGGTTTAAATTTTCATATTTAACACTAAGTTACCGAAACAGTAGAGTGATCACGTTCACACTTGTCTACGGTATTTGCATACTAAACCGATTTATACATACAATACAATACATTTTTAAAATTGGTAAAAATATTGAGTGATTAATTATTTTATAGTGTAAAGGAAACTAGATTACAACTGATTCGTATATGGGTAGTGCGAGCACGCCTGAATAGCACGTGCTCACTTCATTGGTTCTGCAATTTAGGCATATCATTAACCTTCACCAAGTTTATAACCACAATAACCACGGCTAAACTCCCAGATGTCCGAATGGCCGATTGTGCCTTTAACTACGTGAAGTCGAAGTCGAAATATACATTTTAATTTTCAGACTGTTTTGGAAAATCAAGTTACTCCTTTAGTTCAGGTACTTTCGTTTAATTAACAGGCTAAGAAACTCAAAAACTTCAGAATCGACTTTGTCTGAAAGTTGTTACGGTTCCATTATACTAAAGTAATTGACGGATGATCTTTCAGAAACTTATTTGTTGAAAAAACGCTTTAAACTGTTTTTAAGTATGTTGTTTTTAAGTCCAAGTTTTGTAGCTTATATACGAGGCCTGTTTTCTTTCTGCCGAGCCTATCTATTAGGGCCATTAAAATTTGCAACAATTTTTGTTTGACAGTAGAAGCTAGTTGTTTATAAGTTTAATGACAACGACGGTTGACAAATATACTTGAATATTTTAAAATACATAAGCTTAAAGTAATCTTTTTCGGAAGAAATCATTGAGTTAAACAGAGAACATTAACCAGCTGTGATGTTTTTACAATTTCAAACGTGGCTTTAGCCGTAAATATTGTTTTGAGGAAATCAATGGAGTATTGGGTGACAAGTCGTGTTCTTTAGCTACCATAAAGCGGTGGTACAATGAATTTCAATGTGATTGACTTTCCTTAAATGACAGTTTTCGAGCTCCTAAGCCAAAAACAGCCGTTACCGAAAAGAATATTGGTCTTGTTCGGAACACGATTGAAGAGGATCGGCATGTTACTGTAAGGAGTATTCAAGCAACTCATGAGCACCATTTTACACAAACATTTGAAGCTTCGTAAGCTTTGTTCCCGTTGGATTCCCCACAATTTGACTCCAGTTCAAAAAAAGACCGTGTGAGGTGGTGCAGATCTACACTAGATCGCTTTGACAATGGATCGTCTAATCTGATGTACATCATTACAGGTGATGAAACTTGGGTATACTGCTATGATCCAGAAAAAAAGCAAAAATCGACAGTTTGGGTCTTTGAGAATGAGTCGGCTCCAACAAAGGTTGTTCGTGAAAAAAGCAGAAACAAGAAGGTGGTTGCCAGATTTTTGGAATTACTGGACATGTTTCCACTGTAGCACTATGACTAGAGGATCGCCGTACTGTTAATGCCGAATGGTACACTACAGTTTGTTTGCCTCAAGTTCTCCAAAATGTTCGCGAACAGCGTCCAAGAGGAAGGGTCATCTTGCATCAAGATAATGCTCGGCCACACACGGCTGCTCGAACGATTGAGTATTTGAATGCCCAGAACATTGAAATAATGGCTTGAGATGTGCAAAAGAGAAAATAAGAAAAAATGTATTGATTAACTTCTAGGCATGTGGTGCCATACGTTCGACATTATTTGCTTTCGAAATGGTAGTGCAGGCACTTTTACCACATTTACATAAAATTAAAATATTTAAGCAACAAAATAAAAGTTTTTCGCTAGATTTCCAGTTGTTTAGTGGATCAATAGGATACAGGTTTAAATTTCACAAAAATCTGCAAGTACTTTGTCGATTCTAAGTGGTGAATATGTTATAACTTTTACATCTCTCTTTAATTGTAGCGTGGACTTCCTCTGATACATAATGTTGAATTAACTCTAGTGTAGAATCAACTCATTTGTGAAATTGAGATATTTTGAAAGTTTAAATAATTACACGAAACTTTTTCGGAAAGAAAGTTTGGTGAATGAGAGATCATTGCAAACTTTGTTTTGACAAGTAAAAAGGCCGAGGGTGAGTTGTCCAAAGCTTTTGTTAAATTAATCCATGGTGTTACGTCGTATGCGAAGGATGGCATGCTTAAGATATTTTTCCGCATTACAAATCTGACCGACCTGGACGAGGAATCGAACCCGAGATCTTTGGTTTACAAAGCAAGAATGCTTGCTAATCCTGATGCCATCGAGACTGGATATACTGTTTTTAATAAGTATAATATAGACATATGATATTGGGGATAATAATAAAATATGACAAAATAATTATAAATGGAAAAAAACACCAGAAGAGGAAGCAATTAAATCAATTAGAGAGGACAAGAAAAGAATAAGAAGCGAAGATAGTGCAGCTACTCCTGAAGAAGCAAAAAAACGTAACACAAAAAAAAACAAAATCTACTAAGAAAACTGGAGAAAACAACTGCGAAGAAATGCTATCAGATCCTAGCAAATACAGATAAATAAAAAACAACTGCAAACACCGACGACGACGCTGGCAAGGAATAGGACCACGAACCAAACAAACAAAAAAGTGAAGCTACAATTAGATGAAAACAGTCCTACCCAAAGTAGGTTAAGCGAAAGTATGGCACACTATCCTCATAAACAAACAAACGCCCCGAAATGTCAGTCACTCAATATGTTTTTAGGTACATGGAACGTGAGGACATGCTTACAAGTAGGAAAAATAGATGAATACTCGCAGTTCAAGAAGTAAGATGGAAGCAAAATCTCAAGGTAGTAATGGAACAGGTTTTTTTTAGCAAAAAAATTAGAAACAAGATATTAGGATTCGAGCCAACTGATGATAGACTGTGTAAGATAAGAATAAAAGGAAAATATGCAAATTTGACTTGTATATGTGCCTACGCACCAACTGAGGATGCCTCGGACGAAGATAAATATACATTTTACACAAAACTAAAAGAGTGTTGCGAAAAAATACCAAAACACGATATAAAGGTCCTACTCGGCGATTTCAACGCTAAGCTAGGATTAGAAGAAGCGTATAAAAATATAGTAGGTAAACACTCACTACACAAAGAAACAAATGAAAACGTTTATGTCAATTAGCACAAGAATTGGATTTAGTAGCAAGTAGTACACATTACAAACACAAGAGCATACATAAGGGAACATGGCGGATACCTGGAACAAACATATGTAACCAAATCGACCATATCCTAATTTCTAAGAGATGGGCAACGACAATAAATGATATAAGATTATATAGAGGTGCCAACTGCGACAGTGACCATTTCTTAGTAAGAGCGAAGATACACTTTAGAATAACCACAGTAGTAGGTAAGAAAACAAATCAGACAAAAAAATGGAATACTCAGCAACTTCAAGACAATAAAATAAAAAAGGACTATCGAAACAGTATTACACAAAAGGTATGTAACACTCAGTACGAGGAGAACATATTATATGAAGAGTGGGAAACCTTAAAAAATATAATAATTGATACTGCACAGACGACATTACAGGAAAGTAAAACCACAAAGAATGAATGGTATGATGAGGAATGTAAAGTAATCAACGAAGAAAAAAAAGTGGCGAGAATGAAGTATATAAACGATCCAACTGAAACAAATAAAGAAAATTATGACAAGAAAAGGAAAAAAGCCATGAGAGTATGCAGAGAAAAGAAGAGACAACAGATGAATCAAAAAATCGAAAACATAAATCAAAATGGACAAAGAAAAAGGAAGTTCTACAAAGGAATAATGGAGACTAATAAGGAATACATGCCAAAAATAAATAACTGCAAAGACAAACAAGGCAACGTCCTTATGGAAAAAAATGATATACTAAATAGATGGCATGAGTACTTCTCGGAAGTCTTACAAACACAAACACAAGAAATAAGAAGTGAGGCATACATAAACGTAGAGGAAAGAATAAACCCACCTTCCCTAGACGAAGTGGTAAAAATAATTAGACAGTTAAAAAACAACAAAGCACCTGGATACGACAGTATTACTGCGGAGTTAATAAAAAATATGGAGGACTGAAACTCTGGGAAAGAATCCATAAATTAATAAGTAACTGCTGGGAGATGGAAAAAATGCCAGAAGAATGGGAACTAGGAATTCTGTAACCCATACATAAAAAAGGCGATAAAATGGCATGCGACAATTATAGAGGTATAACCCTTCTTAACATGGTTTATAAATTTTTTTCAAGTACCATAAATAGAAAACTTTCAGAGTATGCGGAAAATATATTACAAGAAAACCAAAATGGATTCCAACCAAATAGAGGAACCTTAGATAATATACACATAATAAGACAAACCTTCGAAAAATGTACTGAATTTCAGATACCAATATATTGTATATTCATAGACTTTCAACGTGCCTTCGACCAACTAATAAGGGAAAGAATAGAAGTAGACTTTATGAAATTAGGAATACCAAGTAAAGTAATAAGATTAATAAAAACAACGCTCAATAACTCTAAAGCAAAAGTCTCTTTTCAAGGCGAATACACAAATGATGTTAATATTAATAATGGTGTAAGACAAGGGGACGTATTATCGGCAACGATCTTTAACCTTCAACTAGATGCCGTGATAAAAACATTAAACATAAAAGGTTGGATAAACACGAAGTCAGTACAATTGTGCGCATATGCCGATGATATCGCGATAATGACGAGAGACATCAAGACTAATGTAACGTTTTTTTACGACGTTTATTTAAAATAAACTCGGTTCGTGGTGTAAATTAATTTATTAAACAAACTTGAAGTACAAAATAATTATAAAGAAAAACAATTAAACACTAACGTAAAACTAAACGGAACACTAATTAAAACCGAACACTAAAGTAATTTATTTGTAACAGTTATTTATTTAACTACTATTTATTTATACCGTTTATACGTATTCACAATTATCTCCGCGCATATCAGTTCAAGACTGAAGACTCGTAAGCGAGCGCGCCTTTAATATAGGCAGGCTTTCATTCTCGTATGTTCCACAGTGCTGTAGAATGATTTCCTTCTAGAGAAACTGACTCATGGCTGCGAAATGATTCACCGAACACCTGACACCTGCCGCTCGCTACACTAATATAGATGGAGACGAATATGAAATTGTGAAAAGCTTCAAATACTTGGGTGTCCAAATAAACAGTGAAAATAAAATTACGGAAGAAATCAAACAACGTCTACAAGTAGGAAAACGAGCATTACGAGCGAATAGTAAACTCGTTAACCCAAAAATTCTAAATAGAAGTGCGAAAATGTTAATTTTCCGAACATTAATTAAACCAGTGGTAGTTTTTGGCTGTGAAGTGAGCAGGACATCAGACGCTTACAAGTATTTGAACGAGACGTATTACGGAAAATATATGGCCCGATCAAGGAAGAAAATGGCGAGTGGAGGTTGCGCATGAACCATGAGTTAGAAAAAATAATAAAAAACCAAAACATAATAAGGTACATCAAAGCTAGAAGAATATAATGGTTTGGCCACATAAACAGAATGAGCAACACGAGAGCACCGAAAATCTTGACGAAATGGAATCCAGATATAACAAGAAAAGTTGGAAGACCGGCAAAAAGATGGGAAGAAGATACTATCAAAGACTTAAAGAATCTAGGATATCAAAACTGGAAAAAAATAGTTAATAATAGAAAAAAGTGGAACGAAGTGACTGACAAGGCCAAATCCCACGTTGGGATATAGCGCCGCGGGAAGTAAGTAAGTAAGATATTGGGGAAGCCAGGTAGCTCAGTTGTAAGAGGGCTAGGCTTGCATGTTGCAAGTCCCGGGTTCGATTTTTTCTCAGGCCTCTGGGATTGGATCTAGGCCTGGTGAGACCATTCACAATTGGACTTAATTAACTGTGCTCTACTCGGAAGACTGGTCTATGAGTCTATCTACTCTAGTAACAAGACAACTACACACGTAGTAACACAGACATGACACAGCCGTTTGACTTGGCGGTTCCGAGCAGGTTGGCTATACACGCATACAAGACATACAGGGAGTTTTTCTTTTTAGTATACATATCCCCTATGTATACTTTTATAATAAACGCAAATAGGCAACCCACTATACACTATAAACGTCACGTCACGTAAAGGTTATGTTTCATGTTTGTAAATAAAAAATAAATCAAAATTAGTGGAATATCAACATAATTTTAATTCAACGATTATTCTAAAACATAAAATATCAACAATACAAAACAGAAAGGAAAATAAAAACAGCAACAGTTAAAGACTAATTTTTTGACATTAACTTAATTTGATGATTTTTGCCACAGCATGCTAATTTTTAACGTTTATAGTGTATAGTGGGTTGCCTATTTGCGTTTATTGTAAAAGTATACATAGGATATATGTATACTAAAAAGAAAATTTCCCTGTATAATATTACCATGGTAATTGGAATGACTTTTACTAATTCACCGTAAACAAACGCACGTGATGATTAGAAATAATTATGAGACTGAGTAGGTTGCACAAAGCATTAGTAGAATTACGTAATGATCAAAGCTAATCAAAGATAGGCACCTTTTGTTTACTAATGTGTTATTTGCTATATACTACAGATTCGAATTTTGTTTCGATTTCGTTCACTTTGACGAATGATAAATCGACGAATCTGTTAAATCATGTTTGTGCAACTCGCTCATAGTTTACAACCTGTTATTGGCGAAGACAAGATAAAGTTGAGGAATAATTTAAAATAGTACACTACGCGTTTAATGTTGACAGTCATTAAAAATTTTACGTGAACCGACACCGTTTGTTTACCTTCATGGTTACATACGTTCTCAGTGATTACTGTTATAGATGGATATTTACGTCACTGGTGCTTTGAACATCTTCAATGACTTAGCTGTTATCGTTAACTTGTTAGTCTAATCCGGAAATTATAATTATTGACGAATTTATTGTCAAGGTGAGTGGCAACGTAATCACTTTGCATTTTTCTAAATAAATAATATCAAAATAATTTCGTGATCCGCTTATTGATTTGGAATACCTACATATGAAATATGTAGAGCACGATGTGAGGCTATCCTCATTAAGGTTGTATTATAACCCACAAAATAAAACCAAGTGTCAATGCCATGACTGGTTTGGTATTTTTTATGGCGATATAAAATATTTTTTTTTTAAATCAAGGCTTTGAAATGTTTTTGTAAAGTATGTCTTAGAGCAGTGATTCCCAAAGTGTGTTCCGTGGCACCCTGGGATTCCACGAAATAATGTTGGGGTTTCGTGAGTCAGGTGCATAATATTATTAATATGGGTGAATAAATTATTTGTAGGTAATTTCTATTTCTTTTAATGCCCAGTTAAGATTAGGATGTTTGTAGATATCGCGAGGCTTTCACGGTATGTGAAATATTCTATAAGGTTTCCGCGGAAAAATAAGTTTGGGAATCATTGTCTTAGAGCATTTATGTTCAAATTGAGAAATTGACACTCATTAACTTAAATGTAAATAACAAATGTTAAACTGGACCTTGTTTGAGGTTACGAACATGCGTTAATTTTCCATGGGTTATTGCGAGTATTTTTTTATGAACATACTTAAAAAAAACGACTTTAAAATTCCATAGCCGCATTTTATGGCGATACTTTTTGGAACATACGTGTTATGCATATTAAAAACAGGTATTTTTCCCTTTTGTTCTCATTCAAAAGGATATTTAGAGGGTGTATTAAATATGTAACAGATTAATGAAGAAACTGCAGTTTAAAATATAAGAATTTAACAAAGTACGCCCATTTATAAAATTAAATTCTTATAGAATTATGACTTTTAAAAGAAATGATCCCGGATTTTGTTTGTTCCAAATAAGTCAGGAAATACAGAAAAGGAAAAGGTAAATGCATTGACGCTAACATAGGCAACCTGCCAGTGGTTTTCTCACATGCTAAGTGTAAGGGGTAACGTGGTAAGCATCGCTCCTTCGACAACTGCCTACCTTCCCTGCCCCACCACTTTGTTTTGGTTCCCTACTATTTTCACCGACTGGGTAAACCACCCGCCGAGCACTCGACTCCGGTTTGAATCCGAGACCGTCTGCGTTGTAGCTGAATGCCTTACTCATTCAGCTACTCCGGCAATTTACAGGGTATTATTTAAAGTCTTTTTGACAAATTACGTAATAGCTAATTCCTCGATGTTTATATTAAGTATTCAGAGGCGTTTTGATTAAAATTGACTTTTCTAATTTTTTTGATAATAGAATTTATCCAGTGTTGCAAAATATGCAATACACTCAACGATCTGCATATTTTGGACCAAATATCAATAAAAAAGGTGATGTAATTCATATTCATACCTTTTATTTTCTTTAAATGGCAACATCTTTGACGAACAACTTTTCCCTTTCTACAAAATAAGTAATCATTCAACTAACGAATGTAAAATATTGTAACTCTGGAAGCTGCAAAGATACAGTTTTATATACGGGATGTTCTATTACGTAAATATATACGGGGAGTTCTAAGGATAGAGATTAGGTTTAAATTTGGCTATTTGTTTTTTCTTTTAAGAAAACTAATCTGAAAAGATATTTAACGTAACTGTCATCGTTTAAAAGTCTTTAAAAACCAAGGATTTCAGAATAAATTTTTTTATTCGCAGTTTTTGGAAATTTTGTAAAGCAAAAAACGTTTCAATACTGTAACGAAACACGTTATCTATAAGCAAGCTCCCGAACAAATTCAAGAACAAGAACAGAATTCTGGGGCTCTCGAGATGCCTACGCTGCAAGAATACAAATGGCGACATTAATTTGTTTGCAGTATATTTGTTACTTGTTTTTGGTTAAAATATTACTTTTTGCTCATTGTGTGTTTTATAGAATCATTTAAAAAGTGCCGTTTCTATAGAAAACAAAGACTGATTCGTGATATATAATTTTTGCTGTTCTACCTTGTATTTGCAATGATTACATAATTTTCCTAGTAATTTCAGGGTGTTATACACGCATATTTAATTATCATTTTGTAACCGAAATAGAGGCTGTATTATTATATGGCTAGATGATTGCAGCCCAGAGGACACAGATTCGAAACTCAGTTGTAACCCGGATTTTTAAACTCTGATGTAAATGCTGGTTCAATTAGGAAATATAGCTGATGCTTAATGGCAAATAATACCAGCAGTCGACATTCTGAGTTAAAATAAAAAGCCGCATGCACCGGCTTGATTTTCTTCCAAAACAGTCTATTATTAGGTTCTAATATCAAAAGGTATCGAGTTAAAGCCAATTTGATTCGGTGTTTCATTGATTTATTTATTTTGGATGTGAATTTCATGATTTTTAAAAACTACCAAGGTCTACTAGATAAACACAACCGGAAAAGTTTTTAGTAGAAAATTACGGCTTTGTTGTTTGAGGTTATGTGGCTTGGTGTTCTTTCATCTTTATAAATCTAGTTTCTAACTGGCATTTGAAAATTAATTTTTTTTCAGTTTTATACATGTGTTAAAGTTCGTTATGGCGCAAGTTAATAATCATCGACCAAAATACAATTTACGGCAGTTTTTATACTAATTACAAAATCGAAATATGACCTTAGGTATGTAATAATCTATACTTATCCAACGTAATTCAACAGGTGGTGCTTTTATAGAATTGAAACACACTTTACGTACAGCTTAATGCTAGAGAAAATACGTTTAAAATTTTTGGCATGGTTCTAGTTTTGTTGATACGTGATTGAATGTGAATAATTAATAATCAATAAGTACTTACCATGGTTGCTTGTTCTTCGATGCACTCTTCAAATGAAATCTATACTTCTATAATATAAACGTAAAATCACTAACCGTACAATTTATGCTACCGTTAATGGTTCCCGAAGGTCACTGTGTGTACTTTAAATTACATTCTGAACTTACAATTTATACACTGATTTAAATACTTAGCCGGGGGGGAGAGTATTAAAAGAGTTTGTTTGACAGAAGAGTACGGTTACCTGCCGAAGATTGAAGAGCAGTCGATAAACTTATAAACATTTAGGCGGCCCTGAAATTAATAACTCAGCTGATACTGGTCTCTGGTCTGTTGGATAATATGAATGTTAGCAGTTATTTGCAGAATACCAAATCAAGGCTCTTTTAATTTTCCAAATAATTTTCAGTGATTTTGCTAATATTAATCAATATAAATAACAAATTAAAAATACAGACACTTTATTGCAAATAACATTAAATAATACCGGTTAATGTAAACGTAATCCTGAGTACGTTCGTGTTACATTTACTTTATCTTATAATTTGCATCTCATTACATCATTGTTGTTATTATAGAACGCGATAGCGTCAAGGTCTCAATACGAACGACACGTTTTTGTGTTCTGTTTAAGCTTTTAGTAAGTCCTAGTTACAATTTACACATTATACAAACTTCCTTGTATTTTTATCTTAATTAGTTGTTTATAAGGAATTTATATCAAGTTTATTTTTGTTATAACTATGTTTTTAACGTCTTTTCCAGAAACAGAATCGCTGTTGTAACTTATTCAAGGCGTTTGCTACGAAATTTTAATGAATCGAGCTTGGTTCATTCTGTCGATTTGATTATAATAATTATGCTAAAATACGTAAGAATTACGGCAAAAGGGTAAAAGTTAATTAATTCTCGTATACAAACTCGATACTACAAAAATTGTTATTTGTTATGTTTTTAAATACCATTCAAACGGTTCTAATGTGTATATAATGGGTATTTTAGGAAAATTTATAAACTTGTGGTTTTAAAATTACTGGCATTATTCCTATTTAAAATTTTACTAAAATTGAAAATACCAGAAACGGATTTATGTTGAAGTTCTCAGAAAACTAACAGAAGAAGTTAGTGAATGAAAAATATTTATAAAGACTGGGACAAAGAATTTATTTTATATTGTTTCATCACACTCGCATTATTTATAATTAAAATATCGAATTGTTAAGGGTTCTTCAGTTTCTTAAAGATATGTTTTTATTGAACATGAATTAATTTTAGAAAATTTGTACGTAGAAAAATATGCGCCCCCACAGGGATTCGAACCACTGACCTTTGGTTAAACGCGCCAACGCTCCACCTTAGCGATTTGCTTTTGTAACTCCGACCGTTGGCGCATATAGCCAAAGGTCAGTGGTTCTAATCTCTGCGGAGGTGCGCATTTTATTCACCATAATTGATTAAAGTACACATTCAGTGGAGTCCGGATATAATAAACCAAAAGTGACTGTAAAAATAAGTTCGTTATTAGTGGTGTTCGTAAAAAACGACACGCGTAAAATAGGTCTTGTTTAAACCATTTTAAAAGCACTATTTTCCCATATCTTGCTTACTTTTTTAAACTTTGTAAGTGTGGCGTTACCATGCTCAAAAGCCTTTTTGATTTTAAATTTATTTTTTCCAAGTGGATCCCACACTTTTGAGAGGTACCTAGATTACGTTCTCTACACACTTATTTTTATATCAATTTCATATGATTGCCTAGGTTTTGTTGCCGAGGCTGAGTTTTCCGTTATTGGGGTGTTGGTTCGGTTCTGCTTCTAAAAGGCCGAATAAACCCTAACAACACTGCTACGGAATTAGGCAGATGCAGTAAAAAACCAGGGAAAAAACGGTAAACATTCAAATTAAAGCGAGACTCTTCGATTTAGTATACAATAGCATTTTAAAAGCCGAAGATAATTGTAGATATAAATAAGAATCAACGATCTTCGGATGGATACGATGATGACTACTTTAATCAGAACACACTGTACAGGATTTGACACGACGACCGTTGAATAGACTTTTCTTGAGAAAAGCTTATACCGAAAGTAGACACTAACTTCGTTATTTCAAATAGAACACCCGGTATATTAGTAGATATTCAGAACCGATCTTTTTCGATGAGTGCAATGAGGTAGCACTATAAGGATCTATCATTAATATTTCAGTAGTTATTCAACTGTTTTTGAAAAATCTAATCACACTTTCGAGGAACGCCACTGCGAAATTAATTCGAAGTAAGCGTTTTTTCTCAGGGTTGTAACTGTACGTACCCCAGGTGTGTTATCCTGTACAGTTTTTCACCGTGATCGTCTAGTTTTCACTAAGATTTTCTTTACCCTCAACCCTTATTGGTTAAGTGAAAATCTTACCCTTTATTTAGATAACTGACTATTTAGTTAGAGGACCCTTAATGTGATTGTGATTCGTTGATCTAGAGTAGCTCACCTTATAAAACAAGAAATAAATACTTCATCAAGTTTAATACACATATATTATAAAGTCATATTTATGTATAGATATTTACGAATACAGTAAATAATTATGCATAGTGAATGAACATCAAACTAAGCAAGTTAAATATGGGCAGTGGCTTGAATAATTATTATCCTTTTGTTTTATGATTTTGATGTAATCAGGGTGGCCTGTGTTCGGTGGTTCGATCACAAGAAATTATATTGTAAGTCAGTGCGCCAATCAGATAAGCGATACAAGATCGATCTTTTGTGGGATTAATATTAAAATGAATCGTAAGCGGCCGGAGCTAACCTTTAAAGTTTGACGAGGGTGCAATTTTCTTCCAATTGAGTACATGCGCTATGCACGGCTCTTAAATTAACGAGTATATGTGCTATGCACAACTCTAAATTACTGAGTGAGCGTTACGCCCTCCTGTAACGAGTATGTACGCTATTTACAACTCAAAATGTACGAGAACACTGGGTACCTCGTATTTGTAAGGGCTGTTTATCCCTGTCGTTGATTGAGAATATGCTCAAGATATATCTTAGTAGTCAGAATTTTCGTATTTTTGTAATTAATTGCGATCAGCACCTACAACAGGGCAACCCTAATGTAATATTGAATATGATAAATATATTAAAATTGCTAACTTTTACGTTGTGCGTTAAATTTGGATTTCGCTGGGAGACCCCTCAACTGGAATTACTTTATTGTAACCCTATGACCAATACACACAACCGGAAAGGCAATGCTTTACAGCGGTGTACGTATGATTATTAATTTCTACAAGTTAGTGCAGAGAAACAAAGTGCAATACAACTAACTGTACATTTTACAGCAATTAGATACACGTATCAGCGTACTAATCGAAATTCCAGACTACTATACAGACAGACTGAATAGTCAAGACTGGTTCCTGTGGTAAGATTTGATCCCGTATTTATACTAAAAATCCGCGTGCAGCGGGGTGGTAATTAAACGTTCTCACGGGTTTGCATCTGGTACTTGTCCAGAAAACTAATAAATTTCATAAGTGGGTTGTTATCAAAACGTTCCCATTAGTCTGCAGCAGGCACTTGTTCAAACTAATAAATCTAATATTTTAAGGGTTTATTTCCAAATCCTAATTTTTGTGGTCTGTTTTGTATTCCTTTGCAATTTGACACTTTACTAGAAAGCGTGTGTGTCGGTTTATTTACATATATGCGGCGTAACTAATTTAGAAAAGGGACGGTGGTTTCAGTGCTTAAGTCCGAGGATTTATGATATTGCTGTTATTAGCTTACAAATGAAATCAATACTTTCTTGCCACATAATTGCCAAAAAAAAAACACCCCTAACGCTATGCTTTGAATAAAAGGAAATACATTAAAATATAATCCCTGAAAAATAGAATAAAATTAGTAACGCTCAGCTGGTCATTACAGGGTTTAATTTTAAGATTATGTCACGCATGGAATAGCTAGGACTACTTGAGACTAACGTTTGCTAGTACACAGGATAATCGAAAAATGCTGACCCCGATTTTCTCGAATTGTTTATATAGAAACCCAACTTGACGAGAGAAAATACATTGATATCTAAACTAAATGCAAATTTTTACAGTTTCTTTTATTTTCGTTCAGCTAAACTTAATTGAAGAAATAACAATGTATGCAGTCAATGGAAAGTATTAAATGGGAAGTTTTTAATGATAAATATATTATTATTGGAAATACGTCTAAGGCATCTGATTGTCCATTTGCCTTAATTATTTCCTTGTTTCAGTTACTGTTGCATTATGCTGAATTGAATTATGACAATTTTGAGGAAATTTTAATTAGTTTTTAATACATATTTGTTTCGGATATCTTCGAAAGTATTCGATTATTTTCGATTTGTTTCGTCAGTATTATTGACATTATTAAATTGTATGAACTTCTATTTGCATGTGACTGAAAAAATGGAATTTGATAAAAAATGCCAAGTTTGGTATATCTCTCTAACTTTCTTTTTTGTGAAAATATAAGCCAGCTGTAGCGATTGTAGCATAAATTTCTTAATTTCCTGTATATTGTTTAATTACGCTGTATTACTATTTTTAAAACCATAATATTTTTTAATAAAAAAGAGATAAATGTATCTCCTTATCTTCTTTTTCAAGTAAATAATAAAAGAAAGAAGTCGAGACATATACGAGGACGTATTGAAAAATTCTTAGCCTACTATAGAAGCAAACAAAATTTGAAAGTCAAAATATTTTATTATTCGACATATTCTCCTCTTAATTTAGTACATTTATTACACCGAACCTGCAACGCCTCTAGACCTTTAAAAAAAAAGTTTTATCTTGCTCTGCAAACCAAACCTCCACAGCTTCTATAACCTCTTCGTTGGAAGAAAATTTACGACCTTTTAAACTTTGTTTCAGTTGAGGAAAGAGATAATAGTCGGACGGAGCCAGATCTGGTGAATAAGGGGGGCGTTCCAGTAATTTGAACCCCAAATCACGAATTGTTTGCATGGCAACATGCGATTTGTGTGCAGAGGCATTGTCCTGCAAAAACAAAACACTTTTGGACAACTTTCCGCGTCTTTTCTCCTTAATTTTTTCTCGTAGAGTGGTCAGTAACGTCGAATAGTAATCCCCAGTTATTGTTCTACCCTTATCCAGATAATCAATCATGATTACTCCATGGCAATCCCAAAAAAACTGAAGCAAGAACTTTTCCATCTTCAATGGAAAATTTACCTCTTTTGAAGCTTGCAATCCAATTTTTTACGGTCGCATACGAAGGACATTGATCGCCAAGGGTATTAAGCATATCTTCGTAAATCTGCTTACCTCTTAACCCCTTCAAATGCAGGTATTTGATGATGGCTCGATACTCCAATTTTTCGATTTTCACATTTTCGGTCGACATCCTTTTTTTGAAATTTTATTGCGCAAAACTGGTTTGACTTTTTGACGTGAAACTTTACACTGACACTTCTAATAAGTTACTGTTCGTTGCTATGGTATCGCAATATTTTGTTTATCCATGGAAGCGGTCTAGGCTAACTAGATATCAATACATCCTCGTACTTAATATACAGTGCGAGTCAGCACTTGTAATCCATATTTCCAAAAGTACACCTATTATGAAAAACATTTCTTAACAAAACTTTAAGGGGTCTCGCCGCTCTATAACTCTGTCCAGTCCATTGTTTCTTCCACAGTACTTTGCAGTAGCAGTGATGCTATCTTGGATTTTTTTAAATCACACGTCTACATTTTTTCACAAATTTTGATTTCGTTTTTCGTTCTCTTTATGAATCACCGGAAGACCTTGGTCGTAGATAGGATTTATTTCCGTTAAATGTAAAAAAAACCTTTGGGATTGAAATCAATGGTGAAGCTACTGTCAGCGCATGTACTTAGTTATTCCAAAATCACACTAAAGACTTGAAAAGAATACACAACAATAATTTGTTGTTTAAGAAAATTAAACTATTAAATGTTCAAAGTGGCGTCGTTTGTGATTCCAGCATCATCGTGCACCACCACATGTCATACAGTGTTGTAGTTAGGACCTTCTTAAATAGACATTATTCAAAACGGTTGGATTGGACGAACTCCTTAATCACCGCAGAATCCAGATCTCGGTGCATTAGATTTCTCACCCTGTATACAATAAATAGTTTAACTAGCTAATTATGGTAGGTAGATGAGTAACATAGAAGCAAAATCACAGCATTGTTGATTTATACTTAAATTTCAGTGCGTTAGTTAGCAACAGTGTCGGTAATTTTTGGCTCACCCACCCCCACCTCCCCGACTTTAAAACTAAAAGAGATTGTTTTTATGGTAAAGTCGTGTAATGCAAGTTATTCTCCTGTTACGATTATATTGTTGTCTTTACCTGTAGTTATTTATTTCGTGTACAGTTTGGCCTTAAATAAACTATCCATTATTAACTTTTGTAATAAATAGTTGCTTGTCGTGTAATACTATACAGGGTGTCCCATAACTTATGGGCCATAGAGCAACTGGAGATAATACACATAAAAATAGGTATTTTGAGCCAAATTTGCCTAAGTAAAATGTTACAGGTTGAAGAGATACAGGGTGTTGAAAGTGAAAGTTAATTTTCGAAAAATGATGGTAATTTTAAAACGGTTGAAGATATCGAATTGAAAATTGGTATAACTAGGTTTTCGAGAATGAAAAATTCGAATTTGGTATTAGTTTGAAGATACTTCCTAGAGGGCGCTTGCTACGTGCTTCGTGTTGAATTAATTCATCCATATTTTCTTACCCGTACAGTTAGTAGTATTTATACTTTAAACTATAAAAGAGCCAACATTTTTACGTAAAAAAAGGACTCTTGGTCGATCTCGATATCTCAAGCCTTTCCCCACATTTTTGCATATGAAGATAAAAAGGCAGAAAAGAAAATCAAAATGAAAATTTTGAAAACCATAACTTATGGGCCATTGAGCAATTGGAGATAATAGACAGAAAAATAGGTATTTTGAGCCAAATTTGCCTAAGTAAAATGTTACAGGTTAAAGAGATACAGGGTGTTGAAAGTGAAAGTTTTAATTAATGGTAACTTTCACTTTCAACACCCTGTATCTCTTTAACCTGCAACATTTTACTTAGGAAAATTTGGCTCAAAATACCTATTCTTATGTCTATTATCTCCAGTTGCTTTATGGCCCATAAGTTATGAGACACCCTGTATATACAGGGCGGGAAAAGTTCGAAACCAGAACTTTTCTACTAAAACGATTAGAAATATAGATTTGAAACTCTATAATATATGGTGTAATACGAAAAACAAAAATAAAATTTTGTCCACGACTACTCAATAATCTGTCAATTATTCATGTGTTTGGTCAAGTATAATGCTATCCATTATTCACTACCAGCAGTGAATAATCATTATTCATGGTGTCATGGTAACCATTATTTACGGTGTCATGGTAACCATCATTGTTTATGGTGTATAATGAAGTAAATAATCCTACCACTTCGTTTAACATATAGTCCTACCACATGGATTTAGTAGCGTTGTTATTTAAATTGTAATTAAAAATTCTTAGTATTTGTAGTCGTGGACAAAGTATGGTATAGGACTCGCTATAACAGCTACTATTACCTCGGATAATTGCAAAACTAGCTCGCTCCGCTTGCTCGTGTTGCAAACATAATCCTCGGTAATAATAGCATTCATTATAGCATCGTGTATAATATACTATTATTACATGGTATTTTCTGCGTGGCCGCCGTTTTGAGAGAGAGAGAGAGAGAGAGAGTAATAATCAGTATTTTATTTATAACATTTTTTATGCTTCCTCATAAAATTTGATATTGGTTAGAAATAGAAAAACATAGGCTCTCTAATGACGTATACTATGTATAGTATAATTGCTGTTTAAGACTTTGGCCGTCTAGCTGACAGCACTAGCCTTTTCGTTTGAAAATAATTTATTTAAACGTATTTACTTATACTTATCCCAAAGCCTCTTCTACCTGGGCCTGGGGTGTAGATAAAAATTTATTTCAAGAACCGAGAAATGGTTTTCATTTCGGAGGCATTTTACAACTTAGAGGTAGATTATGAGACTTAAATACAACCAACATAAATCATTTGTAGGTACAGGGTGGCCCATTTTCGATGTTTTTAAATGGGAAGTACCCTTAATATTGGAGATAGACAAAAACTGACGTCGGAGTCTAGGGCTCTTTTTTGATGCAGGTTCAGGTCCCGAAAACAAAATTCCGCTATCTTTTGTTATTTTTTAATTATAGCCCAAAATTCAAAATTTTGCCATATCGAAAACTTCAAATAACTCTCTTGGTTTTGAAGATATCCAAAAACGGTAAAAACATTCTAGAGGCACTTTTTCAAGTAGAATACGCTAGTCAATTCAGATATCTTCTAATTTTCATGTTTTAAGAATTATGACATAAAGTTGGTATTTTTTAAATATAAGTCGTAGTTGGTCATGATACCATTAAATTGCATATTTTTTCTGCTTTCCGAAAGTACGAGCCCAGTCGCATATGAATTGGACCAAAACAAATATGCAAGAAAATTGTATTTTTCTGAATAAAAATTTATTTAATTTTCATAATTTCAACAGAGACAATCAATAAGCTTTGGTACTATGTCGTTTTAACAATTAATCAACAAAGTGTGAAGGGGAGCTACGACAAGTAAGTTTCAGTACGCAATAAAACACTTAAATTCGATTATCTCAGAAACGGCTGCTCGAAGCGACACCTACTAAGTATACCGTTTTTGGACAAAAGATGCCAAGGAATAAGAATTTTTAACCATTTAATATACTGAGACAAAAAAGTTATGAAGCTTTAGATGTAGGCGAAGTGCTTCTGGTGGCGTCCTCTGCAATGTACATCGAAACTGTGATCAGCTCTCGATTTCCCATTCTAAAAAACCCCTAAGTACCAAATTTCGTGCAAATCGTGCTATTATTAAGATAAATATTTACAAAAAAGTTTAAAAAAATAATAACTTTGACACCCTGTATTTCGGAAACTATCAACTTTTGGACTGAGGTATATTGGGCTAGACCCTCACATTTTAGCCTCGGGAATTTGTGCTAGCGTTTTGTACAGACCTTTCAGGGACACCCAGTATAATGAACGTCAGAACACCTCTTCAGTTAGACTGATCAGTCATTTCTTCCTTTCAGTGGAAGTGAAAAGTGGTTCTACTTTTGGTCAGTTTTGCTGATCTTTATTGAAAAGTAAACGTAAAAGGAATAAAATGATTAATAATAAAATGACACGTGTGGACGTATGCATTTTCATTTTCATTAAAAGTGAATCGGCCAGAATAAATCAGCGAAACTGATATGTCAGAACTCGCCTTTAACCACCTGTTTATGTATACAAAATAGCTGGAAGTGGTAACTTGGGGCTTCTTATTACCAAACCAAAGGAAATTCGTAGTCCATTCATTCAATATTCTAATTTTAGGCAATGCGCTTGTATACAGTATTCTTTCAGATTTATCTATTGTAAACTCACTACACTGCTTGCTCACTTCCACAACTCAACAGCATGGCGGCTACTTTGGTATATACAGAGTCTTATGAGACAAGATTAGCACTCAGAACATTAGGTCAATCCTAATTTACTTTACACGATTTGATTTATTTTTTAAAGAAAACCGGTCTGATATAGTTTAAAATTCAATCGTGTGCTTTATTATGGGTGTCTTTGGCAACAAAAGCTGTACTTAGAAGGCTGCTATTTGTTATTTTTTTTAAGTATCTAGAATGTGTTTTTTTCGAATAAAATTTATATCATTCTCATCAGCACGTCTTCTTAAATAAATGTAGAAAAATTTATAATAAAATACCCAGTGGTTTCGGCATTGATCTTGACGACAGAATTTTGCCATAAAATTCCCTAGCGTATTACACCGTATAAATTTTAACTTAGAAGAGATTGAGTTGTATTAAGAATAACTCCGAGTTAGAGGTTGTCATAATTAAAATAAACACCAAACTGTGTAGCTTTATATATTTTGAATGTATAGGAAATTGATGCCCGATTTTGCCACAGGAGGTTGTAACATAGACTATAATACTAAGGACTGAGTTAACAATATTCCGGTACCTTTAACTTTTAGAGGTTATCCTCATTATTAGAATTGTTTCTATAGTAAATATCTAAACCGTAAGTTGTAAAACCTTAAGCGATTGTTTTCTATAGATAGTTTAAGGATAGAAGTGAGTATTTCAATAACAACCTTGCTACTGCCACAATATTATCTCAGTTTACGTAATTAATTTAGGTTAATCGTTTTCACACGTCACCATCGTTCAATTATTCTATATTTTTTGTGTCAGGTATTCTTGTATATTACTTAAGCTGCAATCGGAAGTAGCATCTAGTTAATTAATTATAAATTACATTTCTGATGCTTCAAGGGCGTAAAGTGCGTCTTTTTCGTCCTAGGGCACACATTATTGATCATTTTAATACAATGGCATTCCTTGTTTACGTCATTATCGTCGTTATGGGGATTATAGTTATTTATGTACCAAGGGCGTAAAGAAGGCGATGTTGGCCTGCGGCGTGAATATTATAACCCGAGGCTTTAGCCGAGGGTTATAACACGTCAAAGGCCAAAGTCGCCTATACGCCTGTGGTACATACAATATTTTTTGCACGAACGGAGATTTTATTTAAATTTTTTGATTTATAATAAAATTTTTGTAATGGCATTTTTAAAAATGTCAAATTGACGCATTCACGACAAGAGTGATTTTATAAAAATTGTATTGCAACTAAGGTATTTTTGTGATATTTCAAATTAACTTGTCGCGAGCGTAAAGTGCACCCGAGGTCTGCAATAATGAACTTTACGCCCTTCTTTGCGGGCGAAAAGTAGTCACTTTACGCCCGGGAAGTGCAAAAAATAATTTAAATATCAGCTGAAAATCCCTTGGGTTCAACAAAATTCTAGTCGGGTAGTGCCAATGGCCATAGTAGTCGATGCGCTTGGAAATCCCAGACACCCGCAAGCCTAACCAAGATTTCGCCCAATAAATAAACAAACAAACTAATATATAACTGACAAACGTCAAAAGTAGTGATTTTTTATTGCTAACAAATATCTGTAAACTTAGGTTAGATTTAAAGTGATGGTTTTGTCCAACAACAATCATTGTTTTTAATGGCAGGTGGCGCTATCGGAAACACATCAACAACACTACGAAAACTATCGATACTCTGTAGATATTAGTTGGCTGTTACTTCTTTAAGCCTCATTCATGATCGCAATGTCCGCTATTTGTATCGACATAAAGATAGACATTAGACATGGATGTCCTACCTAGCATCATAAAATTTCATGAAGGAGGCCGCCTCCGTACTTGGTCATGCAACTAACTTTGAATTAAAGTGGATGAAGGTGTATTACGTAAAAATCTAGAAGGTCGTGAAATGGCATAATTACATTTTGCGATGCCTGTGCTGTTGTTGTCTCGTCCTAGTATTCAGCAAGTGCAATAACATACAGGGTCGCTTTTATATATGGAACCAGTGGATTATTTCCCAAAGTAAGATGGTTAGAAAAGAAAGGTTAAGACAAAAGTTTTAGGGTAGTTTCCAATCTATTTCCCAAAAGAAAAATTAAGTATACAAGGTCAGTCAAAAAGACACGGCAAAGCAAGGTTGCTTTTTTCTAATGGAACACCCTGAATTTTATGCAATAATTGAATTTTCCTGGAAATTCTGAACAAAAGTCATATCACACGCTACATTCTTAAACTTAACCGTTTTCGAGATATCGAGTTTTCAAAATATCAAGTGAACATTAACTCCCACAAAAATGTGTTTTCATTTTCTACAATAAATTATTTGTTCAAAGTAATTTTGTTTCATTTCATGACTTTTTATCAACCATGTACAAAAGAAATCATTTAATAACATTTAATAACACTCATATTATCAACCTTTGGTAGATTTCATAATAAAATAATTTCAAAAAAATTATTTTGAAAACTCGATATCTCGAAAACGGTTAAGTTTAAGCATATAGCATGTGATACAACTTTTGTTCAGAATTTCCAGGAAAATTCAATTATTGCATAAAATACAGGGTGTTCCATTAGAAAAAAAGGAACCTTGCTTTGCCGTGTCTTTTTGACTGACCCTGTATACTTAATTTTTCTTTTGGGAAATAGATTGGAAACTACCCTAAAACTTTTGTCTTAACCTTTCTTTTCTAGCCATCTTACTTTGGGAAATAATCCACAGGTTCCATATATAAAAGCGACCCTGTATATGTTGAACGTTGAAAGTTTCTAAGAGCTTCACGAATTTTTGTTCTCAAGTTTTCATAAACTCAGTCTCGTAATTATTGTCCGGTGTTGAATTTCTAAATTAAGAATATACCCCCGTGAAGAGAGCATTATGTTCTTAATCAAATTTAGCTGATGCGTCGTACATTGTTTGAAAGTTTTCTTTTAATGTCAATAGTTGATGTCTGTTTTTACGTTGTACAAATCTAGAACCCAAATTTAAAATAAAACAACCCGAAGTTAAAAGGTTTTATTTTTATTTGTACGTAAAAGAAAGTGTTTTTAAATTATGTCTAAATTAGCTCTACTCTACTAACAGACTTTGGTTGAATTATTAAATAATTATTTTTCTTAAAAATCTATAGAATTCCCCATTCTTTTTTAATTAAATCCGCCGCTTTTTCGCCCACCATAATTGTAGGAGCATTGGTGTGTGCAGATAGAGTAATTGGAATTATGCTGGTATCAGCAACTCTTAAATTCTTAATTCCGTGAACTTTTAATTCGTGGTCCACGACGGACGTTGTATCACTAACCGGACCCATTTTGCACGTAGCAATTTGATGATGCAAGGTGATGGCTAAATACTCTAACGCACATCTCCAATATTCATCCGAATCAAATGTTAAGTGTTCGCACCCAACAAAGCGCTTGGGATTTAAATGGGCGTTGTACTTTTTGAAAGCTTCCGTTTCAACGATTTTCAGGATAACTCTAATCGCTGCTATGAATGTTTTCACGTCCTTGTCTTCGGGATCTGTTAAATAATTTCCATAAAGCAAAGGGTGATCGTAAGGATTGGAAGATTTCAGTTTGATGTATCCTTTAGATCGAGGATGGAGTAACATTGGGACTAAGCAAAAGTTTGGGATGCCTTCCATGGACGAATACATCTTGTAATAGTAATCGTCGGAAATTCTTAAGGTTCTTCTGTTTATCAACCCGTAATCCGTTGGCATTGCGCCCGCACCAGACATAATTATTTCCACGTCGGGATAATTTTCTATTTCCGTAGACATGTCCGTTTTTATGTACCCTAATGCTTCCATACCTCCTAGACTAGAAAGTGGCCCAACTCCTGTTTGGTACCATCTTAATAATTGTATAGGATCAAAAAGATTGGCAGGTGATTCTACGGATTCGTTAATATTAAATACGAAGCCCGAAAATGCAATGTGATCGTAAAGCGTTTGACCAACCGGAAGATCTTCAATGGGCGTAATGCCCATTTCTTGTAAGTGATCTCGAGGGCCTACGCCTGACAACATCAGTAACTGTGGCGAACTCACCGCACCTGCTGAGACGATCACCTCCTTCTTAGCTCGCACTGAATATTTCTTCCTTCCTTTAATGTATTTCACCCCGTATGCGCTTTTAGTCGAGGGATCTATCAGAATTTTCGTCACCTTAGCACCTGTTAAAATATGTAGGTTCTTACGTCGAAGAATCGGTTTTAAGAAAGCTTTAGCAACGCTATCTCTACGACCACGTTTTATATTTGCTTGCATCCTGGAGAAACCGAAATAATCAGGACTGTTATAATCGACAAGTTTGTAACCAAGTTCTTGAGTTGCTTGTAAAAACGTGGTGGTTAAATCAGATTCGTAAGGATCACCAACGTTTAAGTATCCTCCTTTGTTGTGATAAGCTTCGTTCGATGTTCTTAAATTTGAGTTTTCTGATTTTAAAAAGTAAGGAAGAACGTCATTGTAGGACCAACCCGGGTTGCCTTGGGCAGCCCAACGGTTGTAATCGATAGGATTGCCCCTCGTATATATCATGTAGTTTATGACGGTGCTGCCACCCAAAGCTCTTCCCCGAGGCCATGGACAACGTTGATCGATCATAGCTTTGCAAATGTTTTTCTGCGGTTCCATTGTGTAGTCCCAGTTGTAGTTTGTAAATTGAAGTGTTGGTGCCATTAGTGGTAATTGAGCTATCGAATTTTCGGGATAACCAACTTCTAAAAGGAGAATTTTCCAGGTGCTGACTTCTGATAGACGATTTGCTATCACTGAACCTGCTGAACCTGAGCCAACTATTATGAAGTCGTATTCATCGTCTAAAATATTGATATGTTAAAGTCTTGAATGATAAAAATATATATTAGTTAGCAAAAATTGAACTTTCCACCTCCTGAGAAAGTTAAAGTTTAGTCAGTAATCAGGAGATGGGCAGTTATGACAATTTCTTACCCAATTCATATCTTGGTATGGTCAAAGGAATATTCTGACTATTTCCGGAAAGATCTCCAGCATAAAAAAATCCTGTGCAGCTGGCAATAGTTGTGGCTACGATTAAAGCTGAATAGATCATCTTGTGGTTCTGCATGGGAGTTGTTTTTCAGTAGCTGCAAGCAATACATATGTACAATTATGTTGCAGTTCGGTTTTTTTAGAATTCGAGATTAGAGATTGTTCCCCATATCATGTAATAAAATTGGATTAAAGTAACCATTAGTGAAATTATTAGGCCAGACTGGTTAATTTTGTGATCTTAGACGGAGATTTTCAAAAAGATTTTACGAGGTGGTACTAGACGTACAGGGTGTATCTAAATTCAACTTATACAGGTGGTACAAGGTACCATGGCTAGCACCTATCGTAAGTAAACCCCGGTTTAATGCATCTGCTGTGATGTTTGCGTCCAAATTTGTACAAAACTGGGGAAAGATGAATTGGCTATGCTAACCATGGTATTGCCCCTTTGTGTTGCCCGCTTGGAGTTTTTAGTTTTGCACTACATGATGTCCTTCGTTTCCCTTACTCGTCTGACTATACCTCCGAGCGATCTGTATTTTGTATGTAACCTTGTAGAGGAGAGTTAACTCGAATCTTAGTACCGAACAAACCCAGAAAAGATTATTTTGAACGGACCTTCTAGTGGCATGGACATCTTGGAATTGATTTGTACATCCCAAGAGAATTACTTTTTGATTTTCTATACAAATTGTAACTTTTGAGTAGTAGATCGCATATTGAAAAGAGCTGCATCATATATGAGCTTACAATTGAAGTAAACAAAGATGTTGGTTTTAGTATACATTAAAATTAACCTTGATGTATTAAGACCCAAAGTTTTAACATGTTAATTTCTAATTATTTTTAAATGCTATCTAAGTCGGTGTGTCCAGAAACTAGGGCACCAAACTTTGCGAGTTCCTATATCAAAACTTCTAAAACTCCAAATGAAGACAATATCGTGCCGAAAGTATATTTTCGTAACTTTTAGAAGCATGAGTAATAGGCATTAAACGTTTCAGACACTAGACTAGTTTGACGATTATAATTCAAGTTTAAAAGCTTAACACAAACTCGCTTAATATTAACGAGTGGGGTGTTTAAGTTGGCTAGCGGTAATTAAAGACAAGGGTCTGAAATTATTATTTATTACAAACAAATAACAAATATTCATCATCATCATCACTCAGCTCCTAAAGTCCACTGCTGGACATACGCCTCCCTTGAGTACTTCCATAACTTCCTGTTTTTGTAGCTTGCCTCCAGTTGGAATGGATAGGTCTCAAATCGTCATACCATCTTGTTGGGGGACGTCCCCTACTTCGAGCAGCATTATGTCGTGGTCTCCATTCTATAATTTTTCGGGTCCATCTATCATCAACAATTCTGAAAATGTGCCCCGCTCTCAATTCCATTTAAGGGCGGCTGTCCTATCTACTGCATCTACCTACTTGGTTTTTCGGCGTATTTCTTTGTTTGGTACTCTGTCCCTTAGTGATAACTCCAACATCGACCTGTCCAGGGCATATTGTGCTACTCTTATTTTGTTATTTTTCTTATTGTCTTTTTAGCCAGTGTTAATGTTTCACAGCCATAGCTCAGGATAGGCAACACATATTGATCAAAGACCCTTATTTTTAGACATTTTGGGAGTTTCGATTTAAAAATGTGCTTGAGATTTCCGAAGCCTATGTCAGTCCTACTTTTCTGCTGAGTTCATAAGTCTGGTTGTCTCGGCCAATGCGTACATCGTGGCCTAAATATTTGTAAGAGGTAGTCTCCTTAATATGAGTGTTATTCAAATATAGGTATACCGCCTCCAGTTACTAAGTTAGTCATTATTTGTGTTTTTGAGATATTCATTTTCAGGCCGGCCTTTTCAGAGGCTATGTTCAATCTTTGGAGCATCATAGTTGCTTTGTTAATATAGTCCGATATAATGACCACGTCATCTGCAAATCTTAAATGACACAGATTTTCGCCATTTATATTTAGGCCTAAATCATCCCAGTTTATTTGTTTGCAGATATACTGAAGCAAATTTGTAAATAGTTTCGGGGAGATTGTGTCCCCTTGTCGGATACCTTTTTCGGTATTCTATTCGACAATCAGCCAACGCTTTCAACATTTATTAGTGTTAACAAATATTAGTACACAATAAATAAGTATAAAAAGGCATCATGACGTTGAGGGCGGTGATGTGTGTACCTTACAAAAGTTAGATGGCGGAATGACATGGTCCGGCGGTGTTGAGAGATGCGGCGTTGCGAGGCAACATGGCATATGGTGAATGCAGACGTGCATCAGTCAGTGGTGAAGACGGTGGCGTTAGCGGCGTCGTAATATGGTACGACCAGGGAAACGGTTGTCAGAGGCGTCTGACAACAACGAGGAAGAGTGTTTCAGCTGGAAGTGTGCTGTGTCCGACACATAAGCGACAACGGGTCACTTCAGCACTCGACGGCGGCGTTAGCGAATTCTATGGTGTCTGTACAACATGCGTGGTGCGGTTAGTGTGATCTTCTGCGTTTACCGTCGGCTAGAATGAGCGAGACGACGGCAGCGTGTTAGACGGATCAGACAGCGCCTCGACAGTCAACGATCGATAGTGTACGATCGGCAAGTTTTTAAAGTTGTTGTCACATAGAATGTGTCGGCTACGATCGGCCAGTAGCGGTGGTGGTCGATATACGTACATGACGGTAGTTTACACTAAAGTTTCATGTTCTGTGGTTTACACTTATTTACAAGAAGCTGATCATTATATTCTGTAATTGCAATTATTCGTGTCTTAAAAATTAGTTAAAAATTAAACTACCCTAACTTTTTGGGAAGTAAAAAATGTCGTTATCATCAGATTTAGACAGCGAAGTTGTATTGTATTATATGCATGTGGAAGAAGCGTTCCGTCTTAGCGAAAATCTCATAAAGCCTTTCCCAATGAGACAACTTGACAATGGTAAACGTGTTTGCAATTGCAGACTGTCTCTGCTCGACAAATGGTAGAATGCACGTTTATGTTTTAGTTGTCAAGTTTAGAGTTTTTGAAACCGTTATAAGTGTAATGCCAGAAAAGGCCGATAAAATACTTAAAGCAGCATGCACTTTACATAATTTTATTCGGACTATAGACTGTGAAAATTCTGATACGGAAACTATTACTTTTGATATCAACTCCTGCTTCGAGAGAATGGGGCCAACTGAAGTTAATGTGAATCAATCAACAAGAAGAGCTAAGCATACCTATTCGTGAAAGTTTTATGAATTATTTTGTAAATGAGGGGGCTACATCAACTAATACGAATTATAGTAACTTAGAAATGTAATAAAAAGTTGTACAAAGACAATGTAATACTTTATTAGGTATACGTACAAACAGCAAATGATAATAAAAAACATATCTAAATTTTGATGATGTAATATTTAACATTAATTAATTATACACTTTTTTATACCTTTTTTTGCACGCCATAGTAATTCTGTAGTATCTCGGTTTAAATACGCCTATATTGAGAATCGGAAAATCTAGATAGCCATGGGAAAGAAAACAATTTTTATTAAATGGCGCATTTGTTTATCTGTTAAATGTGATTGTGTTTGTCGAAATCAGGTGAATAGTATTTTTTAGTGATCTCGCTGCTTCGTTGGCTACAATTTATAGATGGTACAAGGAATTTCAACGTGGTTGTAAATCTGTAACCCACCGAAAAGGAGCAGAACCTCCTTTTACAGCTGTTACTGAAGAAAATACAGGAAATACAGGAAGAAAGTACAGGGTTAGTGTCCACAATTAAATTAGAGGAACAAAAGACTGTCACGGCTAAATAGTACGTGGAAAATTGTCTGCCTCATGTCTTCAGTAAAGTGCCAAAGAAGGGTATGATGTTACATCATGATAATGCGTCTTCCCATACAGCAGCATTGACTGTTCAGTATTTAATGGAATCAAAATAATAGAACATCCTCCATACTCGCGAGATCTTGCGATGTGCGACTTTTGGCTATTCTATGGACTCAAGAAACATTTGCGAGAGAAGAGGTTTCATTCAGAAGAGGAGATAGATGTAGCAGTTAGATCCTATTTTGACGGGATTCCTAAACAAGCTTGGCTCGATGCGTTCAAGCAATGGAAGGAGAGAATGGTCAAGTGTATTATTGTGGACGGCAACTATTTTGAATATATTTAAAATAAAAACATTGAAAAGTTCCACTGATTTTGTTATTCTCAATAATTGCAGCTTGGTCCTCGTATAAATAATAGAAGCAAGTGTTAGGTAAGTTTTTACAATAATTTCACTGCTACAACCCAATGAACGTGTACGCTGTGTTTTATAAATGACGGAAAACTCATCGACTGTTCATCAATCACCGACTAAAATTTCGAACAAGTCCTAAAGTTCGAACCGGTTGGTCGTAGTCGATCGCTGCCGGTCATTACAGTATGACGAGATGCATTTAAATAAATATATTGGTTTAAAAAGTTGGTCGATCGCGGACGGTCGAAGTAAGAACTCTGTGACAGCCGCCGTAATGCGCGGAGGAACTTTGTTGCTGCGCATTTACGATCCATCCCGAGAAAGTCCCATTCTGTCAGGCAATGAATAGCAAATAATAGATGAGAAAGCTTTTTACTTGTTTGTAGTGGTGCTGTTGTAGTGTTAGCATATGATATGTTAAAAAAGAAACGACAGAGATGTAAATCACGAATATACAGGGTGTTTCTTAATAACATGCTAATATTTAAGGAGGTTATTCTTGGGTCCATTTTGAGAAAAAAACTTCATATGAACATATGTCCTAAAGGTCTTAACTTTTGAGCTACAGGGTGCTAAAGTTTTAAGAAAAAAATCTTTTTTTTATGATAACTTTGGTATGACCCTAGATATTTTTGTGAAACGTAGTAGGCATCTTCTATGCATCAAAAGGCATTTTCTGCTGTACAACATAATTTTTTATTCTTGCCAGTGGCGTTCGTGCGGGATTTGCACTAAATCATTTTAAAGAGAAAAGTGATACGCCACTGCTTTTTCTTAAATTAAAAATTATTTTTGAAATCCTCATTCCTTTCTGAGCAAATCTGGTCTCTTGATTTTTTTCGTTTGACGTACGGTTTTCGCATAAAAAAATAAAATTCATTCATTTGCGTCTCGCTAGACCACTTAGGAGAAAAATCAATTTATGTAACTTTAAACTAAAATTTATTTAAGAGAATAATTTTTAAACGGTAACATTATAAAATTATGTTGTACAGCAGAAAATGCCTTTTGATGCATAGAAGATGCGTACTACGTTTCACAAAAATATCTAGGGTCATACCAAAGTTATCATAAAAAAAAGATTTTTTTCTTAAAACTTTAGCACCCTGTAGTTCAAAAGTTAAGACCTTTAGGACATATGTTCATATGAAGTTTTTTTCTCAGAATGGACCCAAGAATAACCTCCTTAAATATTAGCATGTTATTAAGAAACACCCTGTATACAAATAGCAAGAAAAACACGTCCACACTGCGCCGAGGAATTTCTTTGTGTTCGTGTCAAAAACCGACAGAAAATGGTTCGTTTCGTGCCGTTGCAGTATCGACCCAGCGCGTGTTCGCAGTCCCATCCACACGAACAGACAGTATGTTCGTTTTATGTTGCATTACAAGTTTGGCACGCTCGTCTATACGCACCTTTATGCCTGCGATGACGAGCGATCCAGCAGAGTTTCATGGTGACGATGTGGATTATGAATTATGGCGTGCAAAGACGTTAAGATGTCGATCTCAATCAATCATATAGCAATGTCGATAATGAGGTGGATTTCACGAGAGTATTTATAGCCCGAAAATTCATTGCTGTTCTCGTATTAGTTGGCGAGCAAGGGTAAAAGTGACAAAATCGATGTATTTTTATTATTCGGAAATAATTGTCCTAAAAGTAATTTACTGCGAATTTTAATTATAACGACTGCATTGCTGGCGCCTTGACGCGCGACGTGGTTGTGCCGACGCATCCCGCAAAATTCTACGCAATGGTGTTTCATAGCGCAGGTATTCGCTGTGAGATTGCACAGGAAGTGTGGGCTCATTTTTCTGTGTTCTTCGTTGGGGTTCGGTTTTTATTTATTTTTTCTTTTCAGGGTATTTGAGTAGCTATTTAGTTTATTTGATTATTCTTCTAGATATTTCTTAGTTAACTTGGCTGCAGAATGTGTTATTAATTATGATAATGGTATGGTAATGAAGTTCAATGCGGTTGGAATATGAAAATGTAGCATTTTCAGCTATATTTTGATTATCGTAGCATGAATTTAATGAAGTAATAAGGAGTATTTGGGAAATTATTTTCATTGGATTACTGGTTTAAAATTTGATTCTTGGATACGTGTGTGAATGTGTTGTCAAGCTTGCGGCCTGTACCCATTATTGTGCAAGCGGGGCGATTTCATGACGACCTTTCCGTATAACGGATTTTGGGGTCCTTTTTTGAAAATAGACTAATTTTTAAATTAGAATACTCTAGAGTTGGTGATTAAGATTTTAAAATGGTCCTCTGGTTAAGGAAGAATTGGCGACTGTGAGATTTGAAAATGCCGTGATTGTTGTGAGATTTGTAACGGTTTTTGAATGCTGATTAAAGTGTATTTTCGGCAAGTCGAAAGCATAATATCGTGTTAACCTAAAATGTATGTGGATATATTTTTTAAATTTTTCTGCATTGCATTTCGGTAGCACCTTGTTTAAAATTCGTAGTACCATACCTAACTATAATGCATGTAAAATCTTTTTAAACTAAGAGTAAGTACTTCAATGGTGTAAATAAGACTGGCATAACTTTGATTTGTGGGCAAAAATCATTTAATTAATTTTACGGCAACGGTTCAAGACAGAACCCCTGCCATAAGTTCTATACTCGACGATTCTTTTATTAAACTTTCAACATGCGCCATTTGACAAAATTGCAGGTTGTTCAGTTTTAATACAACATAATAAATTAAAAATCCTGGATAATCCTATGCGATCGTAAGTAAATTATAGTAATTTAATAGTACATTATTCAACGAGTCTATTATGCTAGTTATTACTCAACGTACAAAGCTACTTGATAATAATGCAAATTAAACCCTATGGTAAAAGAATAAATAAAATTACATTTTTAATTAAATTTTAAGTCCAAAATCCTTAACTCCGTTTTAAATCTTGAGCAAATTTTTTTTTGCAATTTGTACTTTATAAAACCATCGTTTATCGTTTAAAGAAATTATTTGATCTCTAAAGAAAATTAAAAGGCTAAATAAAATTAAAACTTACCCCATCTAGCAATTATTCCTTTCTATGGAAACTGTTTATCTCCGAACTACTTAGTTTTCTTTATTGAAATGGAGAAACAACCAAATTAATCCAGACTGAAGACCTGAGATTCTTTGTTAATGGAGCGTTTACTTTATATTGTCTTGTCAATAACCTGGACAAGGTTAAAAACAGAACTCGTTTTTCTTATGCGCGCTATGCGTACGAGCATAATTTTTATTTTTGTGCCTATTTCTAATGTTAATGAATTAGACTAGTTTTTTTATAATTTCCTTATTTCTTAAATTCGAGTTAATTTATAAGTTTTATTTACGTATTTTATACTAAAATAAGTACATACTTGATCAATCAAAAGCTTTCGGTAGTTTGAAGGTTGAACTGTATCAGTTTAAGGTTGTGAACTTAAGCGTGTATTAAGTAACGAAGTGATAATTAATAAGACCAAATTTGTCGTCTGTCATGGCCATTTAATACTACCCGATTAAATTTTTTTGCAGACCCCATAGGACTTCCAGTTTTGGATTTTTGTCGTGTTAAATATCACAGTAGAACGAAAAAACTATGGTTTTAACTCGTATTGAAAAAAGGTCAAAGTTTAAGATTTTATCTGCATCAAAAATCTTTCACGACTTCAATCGAAATAGAACCCTCGACCCCAAGTTTACAAAGAAAGTATACTAACTTTGATACCAGGAATTATTTTCCAAATTCTTCTCTTCTTCTACGGATATCCTTATACCTCTTAGGGCGTCGAATATGGACCGGCATTTTTCTCTTCATTTATTCATTTCTTCTATTCTTTGCGGTCTTGTGCCATTGTTTTTATTTCGCATATTTGTCTCTATTTGTCTGTAACACTTGTTTTTCTGGTGCTAGTCTTGCTACATGTCCATTCCAATTTAATTGTTTATTTTTATACTTAGTTATAATCGGTCCTTATTTTGTTGTTTTCCTTATGTGTTCACATCTAAGCCCGCTATTGCCCTAAGTAACTTTATTTCTGTCGCGTCGATTTGCGTTTTCTGTCTTTTTAAGAGCACTTATAACTCGTAAGATTATGCCTTATATACTCGTACTCATTTCTATTCCCTCTTTCTCAAGATTTTATCCTAAATCCCGTGATAGATGTTGATTGTTTTCTGTCTTCCCTTCCCTATTTCCTATGCCTATTGTTATTATCGATCTCAGATAGTCATATTACTGCTACTAGATAGAGCCTCTCACGTTTGCTTATTATTGTTTTGTTCTTCAATAGTTAATTATCTGTGGTAATTTCCATTTGTAGGTTTTCTACTTCTTGTATCTATATGTTTACTAGACTTTGTATTTGTCTTTGTGTCTTCGCTGTTAATACGATATCATTAGCATATAGTAGGCTGCCTAGTTTTGTGTAGATAAGGTTTGTGTATCCAATTGTAGTTTTGTCTGTTCTTCATTTGGTATTTTTTTACTAGATGATCCATTACCATGATGAATATAGTGGACTTAGGCTATGTCGTTGCCTTACTCCTCTCCTTAATTTGAAACTTTCTGACCTGCTTCCATGTAATTGTACTTTCGTTCCTACTGTCCTGTATGTGCTCTTAATTACCCTTACTAGTTTATTGCTTACTTTAAGTTCTTTCAGACCTTTCTGTATTATTTTTTTTCTGTCATATCAAAAGCCGATCTAAGTTCAATAAATGTCATATACAGTGTGTCCCCGGATTGAGTTCACTATAGGTATAATCGATTAACTGTCAAATAACCCTATTCGGCAGGCTTTATAAACCCCGTTTTGAATCAACGCAGGCGACGGTGTTAATGAACGAAAAATCACGTCGTAGTAAAGCAAACAATTGATTGTCATTATCTTAGATTAAAGTCAAAACCTGGAGGACGTCAAATAGAGTAATTGTTATTTAATTTCTTTTTTAAATAAAATACTGTTTTAGAAACTTACGTTTTTTTGTGAGCTGATCTTTTTGAAATTTTGCACAGAGCCATAGTTTCATATTCTGAACAACTTTTCTCGATAACATTTTGCCGTATTATTGACAGAAAAGGCACTTTATCTGAATAAAAAATAGCGTTTTCACATTTTTCATGGCCGTCTTAATGTTTAAAAAACTAAAACTCTGCTTAAAATTCTTTTCAGACCAAGCAGGGCGGAATCCCAAAACATGAAATTGAAATTCTCAAATTTTTTGTCGATTATACCTATAGTGAACTCAATTCGGGGACACACTGTATATATATAGTTGTTCGTCGTTCTCTAAACTTCCTTTTATAAGATTACATATAATACTTACATTATCATTTGTTTGTTTATCTGATCTAAAAGCCGCTTGCTCATCTTCCAATGTTTGTTCTTGTTTTCATATTGTTTTCTCTACTATTCTAGTGTTTACTTCAAATCCTACTGGTGATAAACACATCAATTTTTTGATAATGTATGACTCTTTTTTATATTTGGATAATTAGGCCATTTTTCCCGATGCTTTGGTATTATTTCTTTTTTTCATATTTCATTGTACTGTAGCCACTATTTCCCCCTTTCTCCATCAATTTTATAATCTCTGACTATTCTGTCTTCCCCTCTTTTTTTTTCTATTTTAGTCTTCGTTGGGGATTCTTCTATTTGTACTATCTCTATCTGTTCCATTTGTCCATCTTCTTCTTCCTCGTTTTGTTTTTGTCCAAAATCTCCCGTATTTCTTTTAAATGTAATCTTTTTATTTTTATTTAGCATTCCCTTCATTTCTGTCTTCTTTTTTCTCTCATGGTTGGTATTTTATTCCTGAATTTCCGATTATTATTTTTATAGTCTTTAATTAATTCAATATCCAACTCTTCCAAACTTCTCTTTTTTCCTCTCTTACTGATCTCTTTATTTTGTTTCTAAGTGTCATTTTGTCCCTTAGATTACTCGTTTTCTCATATTTTTTCATGTTTGTTTCTTCTTTTTGTTTTCTCTTTTAGCTCCCTTGTTCACCAATCCGTCCGTTTTCGGTTTTGGTCTATTTCCTTAGTTTCACATAAAGGGTGTCTCAGTAAGAACTTGAATTTAGAATCGCGCGCCATTTTCGTCTGTCAATTGTTGAGTCAGCCATATTTGGTAGTTTTTTAATTAATACATTGACATTTACGAAAATGACGCGTTACACTTTGGAAGAACGTTTGTTAATAGTGAAAACCCATTACAAACATGGGGAAAATTTTACTGTGACGATTCGCAAGTTACGTGATCATTTTGGCGTGCATAATCGACCATCACGGCCTGCTATTGAAAATTTGATCAACAAATTTGAGCGGACGTTTTCATTGAAAGATGAAAGATACTTTACCCGTTATCGCCCCAAAAGATCGGCTGAAAACATGGCAGCTGTGAGTGTTAACGTCGCAGAACAACCAAACACCTCCACCCGGCGTCGTGCCCAGGAATTGAACCTCCACCGCAGCACTCTTCAACGAATTTTGACAAAAGATTTGCACCTTAATGCTTACAAGATCCAGTTGACTCAACAGCTGCAGCCTACTGACCATAGACAGCGCAGAAACTTTACCAACTGGATCTTGGAACAACTGGCCGCCAAGAAGTTGCGATTTAACCTGTTTGGATTATTTCCTCTGGGTTTTTTTGAAAAGTAAGGTCTATGCGAACCACCCTGAGAGAATTCAAGAACTCAAAGAAGAAATTGAACGCCAAAATCGTGAAATCCAGCGGCCCTTACTCCAAAACGTCCTGCGAAATTTCGTCAAAAGAGTACATACCCGCCACCAGACCAACGGTGACCATTTAACCGACATTTTATTTCATGTTTAATGTCATTAATAACTCTGAAGATATCAATAATAAAATCTAAAAAAACCAATAAATTAATGTGTTTTTTAATTTATTTAAAATTCAAGTTCTTGCTGAGACACCCTTTATTATACATATATTGTTTGTTTTAAAGTTTCTCATCGTTTATCTATCGCCCACTCCTTTTTTTGTTTCTTCTATGTCTTTTAGTGCCTTGTCTATTTCCATTTCGCTTTTCTTCCGGTTTCCTTATCTTGTAACATATATTTTCATTTTGGTATACTTTATTCCCAGGTTTGTCTATTTCCTTTGTATGTAGATTTGCTAGAATTTCTGATTTTGGAATGGCCTTACCATGTTTTATTTCGTGGTGTGTATTCCTTGTTAACGTATAATACTTCCAGCATTCGTTTCTTCTGCTGTGTTCTTCGTATCTGTCTTCTATTTGTTGTTTCCAGGAGGAAATTTAAATTTGTAATTGGTTTTCTATACAGAATTTCAGCATTATTTTCCAATTTCTGTCTAGTATTGGTTCTCCATAATCTCCTATACAACTTTCCAATTCTTTAGTTCTAATCCCCCTTAATTATTTATCATTGTTTCTTTATTTTCTCTCGGTTTATCTATTTTTGTTTATAGTATTTGGTAGATATTTTTTCAACAAGAAAATTCGTAGGGCTATTGAAATGACGAACAACTTGAATCGAGGCACTACCATCTATCCGACATATGGAAGTCTGCAATCACTACTGGCTCCGCCCCCTCCACACGCTTGACCGGTTACAGTCGGTATAAAACCGCTGCCTTTTCTGTTTTTCTTCAGAAGGGTTTCGTCTCTGGCTTGGTTCCCTTCTTCTTGTTAAAAGAGTTTCACCTCTGGCGTGGTTGATACGTTGTGTGACTTCTTTTCCTCCTGATGAAGCTCCTTAAAAAAGCGGACGAAAAGTTGAGTTCTTCTGTCTCGAACAATGACATGGTCCCAACACGGAAGACGTTCTTTTAACAATGTTATCGTGCTCTTTTAGTGCTCTACCTTTTACTCCTGATGAAGCCCCTTAAAAAAGAAGTGGGCGAAACGTTGAGTCTGTCTCAACAACGACACGGTTCCAACCCGGAAGACGTTCTGTTAATACTGACACTGATTGTGGAAGTCTTCGAATTCATTGATAGAATTCGTTTAAAACTACTTCTGGTTTTCCTTCTACTGGTACATACATAACTATATCTGTATTAAGTAGGTTTATTAAGTCGTGTCGAAGCAAACTTGTTTTTATTATTCATAGATTTATTACTTCAAAGTTTATGACTTTGATGTTAAGTGGTTTACTACAATATCCTCTTCTCCTTCAGTTCTCATGCCTCTAGGAACCGCCGAGTAATATAAAATGCATACATTTGTTATTCTTGTGGTTCCCTTATCACCTTTTTAATATTCCAATTTTTTATTTTTATAATTAGGTACTATTTTTTCGAAATGTCATTTTTCTTTCCACTAACCCTTTTTTTCGTCTGGCCAATTTCTTTGTCAAGTCATTTCCATTTTGTGTTTGTTTTCCAAATTCAGTGTTAATAGATTACTTTACAAATAAAGGATTGTAAGATAACGTAGATTATTGCTTTAGTTTTTGTACCTTGATTTTAATTGCGGTGGGCTGTTTTCTTTTGGATTTTTAGATAATCTGCTAATTTCAGTATTTCTTTAACATACTTTATCACATTAAATACCAGGGCATCTTTGTGAAAATAATGACAGTTTACAAGAGAATGATGGTAGAGATATTTTTACAATCAAAATAATTATTCTGTAAGTTTTCAAGCGTCTCGGTGTAAAAAATTTACTAAAAGTACTTTCACATAACGCGAACGCTGAAAAAGTTCAAATAATGAATAAAATACTCCATTACTTACTTCTCTAAATGGAGATTTCAAACAAGTCAACATAATAATTTATTGTGGAGTAGGCATTTGGGTTTGATTTAAGCGCCCGTACTTCAAAATATTTATCAGTACAAAACCGATAAACTAAGATCAATAAATTGTATACTCCAAATTACAACACCATAGCTTTTATCTTTTTTTCTACAGTAAAATCTAGATAGGTTATAGTCGTTAAATCTTGAAATTTGTACAGATTCATTATTTTCGTGTGTTTCTGTTAGGCAGATGAATTATAGAAAGAAAACTTTGAAATTGTATCAGTTTCAGTAAAGTCGGTTTTAAAATGGTTTAAACTTCCTATAGTCATTAAACAAATATCTGCATACATGCTCCTATAGGCAACATATCTGGCTTAAGACCTTTTTTTAAATAAAACGACGAATACTGACCTTTGTATTTCGCATATAGCTGTTCCCACCTGACTACTGGTAAATCAACTACCATAAATTGTTTAGCTGATCCACGGCGGTATCCGGGTCCAGTCGTATACGCAAGATGCATATTGTGGAACTGTTTTTTATTATGTTGCTGGTTTTACTACCGATTCTTTTCGTTCAATTTGAACTTACTTCTGTTTCCAGTTATCATGAGGATGTTCTGTGTCTTGCAAGTTTATAAGTATCTGAATTCAAATTTATTATTTCACTACATTTTAAAGCAGATTTTGCTCAGTTGTCGCAGTATCAGCTTGATGTTTTGTGATAACACTTGTGTACCGAATGTCAGTGCAACGTGGATTTAATTTTTTGAATTATCTTTTAAGATTTTAAAATGAAATTTGGTAAATGTAATATATTCTTAAAACCGCATTATTTGACGTAGAGCACAAGTTTCTGTCACTTCCGGTTTCATTTGAACTGGCATCAAGTTTGTTATTTTAAATAAAACACCCTGTATATTTAAATGTTTTTGGAATTTGTATTGAATTTTACGTATGCTAGTATCAAGTTTGATACATTTTGAGGACAAAGTAAATTTTTGCAGAAAAATTTATTTATTTATTTAGAGTGAGTGGTATCTCCTGCGTAAAAGGAAAATCAGGGTTCCTCAACACTCAAGACAATTGGTATATCTAAAGTTGGCAAAAATCATTGAATTTGTTTCAGAATAACATCTCCAATTGGATGTGGAGGTTGCACCATACTCATCCAGCTGATTTTTTCGATAAAAATGTTAATCCCCCTTAACTCAACCTTGACTCAAAGCTATCACTTCCTATTTCAACTTTGTTAATTTACTGTTACGCTCTGAATATTTTCTTACTGTGGGCTAAATGTATAATTGCTTAGCTAAATTTTTAACAAATTTTATTTTTATAAACATGGAAAGAATGCGAAGGTAAAATAGCATGCACCGAGCGAGTAAAAATTTAAACAATTAACAAGCTTCATATAACTATCTGTATTAAGGATTTAAGAACAGCTTTTTTTTTGTAAAGTTAAGTAATGGGTAGGTTTACCAAAAAAGTATCTATCTCTGATTTCTCTATACAACCGTATGCTGATGATTTAGTTGTGATGGTCGCGGGAAATTTCCCTGGCATCCTATGTGAGCTCATTCAAAAAGTTCTTCATGAAGCCCTGTGTAGTGATAACAGCTTGAGGGTAAACCCCCTGAAGACGCAGAAAAATAATACAATAATATTTAGGAATGCCATAGGATTATTTCAATCAATCAAGTACCTTGGAGTTTTAATGTACTCTAAACTAAATTGGAAATTGCATCTAGAGAAGGTCACCAAAAGGGCTACAATTTCCTTCTAGATGCGTAAACGGCAGATCAGACTTAAACCAGTACGTGCTTCCGGTAATGCTATTAATTATATATGGGGCCCTAGTTTGTTGTCCTGTATTAAACTACAAGGTAAATAGGAGTATGTTCAGCCAGCTTCAAAGACAAATTTGTGGGTGTTGTTCTCATAGCTCCAGTTACTCTGAAGAGGTTCTCGAATCTACCACCTTCATTGTTAGGACCGAGGCTATACGATGTGCTTACTGGCTGTGACACAGATCATTATCGTATACACTCTATGATTATGATATTTGTAATACTCTGAAAATGAAAAGTACTTAATTGGATTCTTCCATCATTTTGTTTTGGAAAGACCTTTACAATCAGGTATCCTACAAGGGATCAATGGGCTACACACCCTCAAGATCTTTTGTAACCGGAAGGTCCGGTATGATTTGCAGATGAATCCAAAATAAATAATTACACAGGAGCTGGGGTCTGTGGACCCAGAGGGGAACGAAGTTTGTCCTTGGGAACAATGGCAACTATCTTTGAAGCTGAGGTCACAGATTATTTACTACACAGATGACGCACTCGTGTATCGGCACTTTGATGTTGCAGTCCGAACTTTTAAACTCGTTGCATCTCTCTCACACGCCCCTCGTATGCTCCTGGTTCGCGAACCAACATGTCACCAACACACTAGTCCAGCGAACCAACACGGCCATGCGCAATGAAAAATCGGGACAGCAAACCAAGGGAGTGCATCATCTGTTCGTAGTAAATAATCTGTGCTGAGGTTGTCTGTATAAAGGAAAACCTTGAAAGAGAAATTGATATTTATACACTCACATGGGCGCCGTTAGGAAATTTTTCAGGGGGGGGCAAGCAGGCGCTTTACCATTTTTTTGCTTTCACAAGGGGGTACTGTCCCGCAGTACCCCCCCCGCCCTTATCTACGCTGGTGGGGGCAATTTTTTTTTATAAAATGGAGGCTACGGGGCGTAGCGTTAAATTCAAATGAACACCCTACTAATCAATACTACGTACCTATTAGGTTTAAAAAATATTACAGATATGTATCTGAATTACATAATATACGTACATCATGGTGCAAATAACCAAAAATAAAGAACTACATAAAAACACCTATCAAAAAATCTATTTATTTTCACAAAACAAAACTTTCAGTTTTACATAACAACATTGTTATTACACAATACACAACGATACAAAAACAATCTGCAGAAAAATTCAAATACACAACCATGCGGCGCCTAACAAGCAAATTTAGCGATCAGTGCAAAATTTTTCAAAAATCCAGGGGGGGGCGGCCGCCCCCCCTTGCCCTTATGTAACGGCGCCCATGTACACTCATCACCGACACGATTATCCCATTACTTATTACAGTTTGGTCTATTTGATAATATGTGCAAACAGAAAGCAAATTGCTACTCCAAATATTAAGTTACATGTTAGTTTCACACCATAAGTGTATTAAATATGTGTAGATTGTAAATAACCAGAGTTCAACAATAAAACGACGAAGTGGGGAAAGAGATTTGATTTCATCAAACAACTCATGTAACTAAGTTCTAGTAAATAATGGGTGTTGCCTCCTCTTGCCGTTTTTGCGTTCTCATACGGTTTGGTATGCTTGAAATGAGGTTTCTGAGGTGTTCTTGGCGCAGTAAACCTTAGTTACGCGCAACGTCGTTTTTAGCTCGGCTAAGGTGTTTGATTCCATTAGTCCTAAACATGTTTTATTGAATTCATGTCTATACCTATACTCCGTGCTGGACATCTAATTGATCAATGCTAACGTCTTGAAGGGTTTGACGAATTCCAACAGCAACATGTGGTTTGTCGTTATCGTGCATTAGGAGAAAGGTGCTATTATATCAGGCTCTTTATTTGGACGTTTCGTACTTCAGTTAGGCCAGGGGTGCTCAGACTTATACTATTGCCGATCTACCGTATACGTATTAGCCGGCAAGCGATCGACTAGGTAGAAAAGAAAGTGGTAGGTTGGTAGGTATTTATTAATTGCAGAGATGAATCACATACATAGATATTATAATAGCTATAGGTTTTCTACAACTAATTTGCTTTTGATGACGAAAGTTGTCGCGTGTTCTAGGCACTTCGTAGCGTAAGTACGCATTAAATTATTTACGCGATCGACTGGTCGATCGCAATCGACGGTTTGACCACCCCTGAGTTAGACGGTGTTGCAGATAGGGTGCTATCCCACAAGGCATTGAGAGCTAGAAAGTGATCATCTCTGGCTGTTGTAGACATTTTTGGACCTTGTCCTCTTCTTCTTGAGTGTTGACCAATTTCCGTGTATCGATGAGCTTCACGAGACACCGTAGATTGATTCATGCCTAAGTGTTACCTTCTTCTAGTAAAATAATTACTTTAACATTATCTTCAGGGGCCAAATGATTTATTTCAATGATAGTTAAATATTTAATAGTTTCAGTTGCATTTTAAAAACATTTGCTCGTGGCTGTATACTACATATATCTACAGTATAACTAAGAAAATGCAGTAATATTATTAAAACTTAGGAGAATATTTCAGTAGCTGCTTCACATAGGATTTGGTTGCGATTCTATGATAAAAAGTCGGATTCAATTTATTAACAAAACACGTAATGTATGTACTTATGTACTTAGTATGTTGCTTTTGCAATTTTTAGAAATCTTACTTATAAAATTATTTTGCCAAAAGCGCTTATTTTATCAACAAGGAGTTCGTGAAAAAGTACTTTTAAGAATATATTAATTTTACAATTTTACACAAAAGCATTTTCTACAATTTTAGATTTTAATTGCTTTAATTCTAGAGATAATTAATGTTCTTTTTTTGTTGCAGGTACGTTCGTCATGTTAGATCACAGTGGATTTCAACAATAAGTAAGTTATTGTTCTCGTATGTTGTTTATAACATACAGGGTATATGTGAACTCGATCAAAGAACCTTTAGAAGTGATGGAGAATACTAAGGACCTCTTTTGTAAATGAATCCCAAGTCGAAAATGTAAGATAACGATGCTTGGCTGTCGGAAAGCCTTAAAGTAGGCAACCAAGTGTACCAACCAAATATGAATAACCACAGAGCACATAGCTTAACCTTTATACAACGCATTGCTTTACTCTACAGGGTGCCCGTTTTTCGACCTCAAGCATGGGGATCTCTGTTATTATAACAGATACGAGATCGGTTAAATTAGGGCAAAGTTGCGCATTTTTATGGTGATCAATTATCTGAAAGAAAATTTGATCTGTCATTTTTAGTTTTTGAATTATTGGAGAAAAATGGAAAATTGTGATTTTTGTTTTAAGTTTTTTAAACGAAAACCAATAAAACTAGACATTTTTAACTAAGACATTGTGAAGGCACTTTTTTGCAAGGAATCCGAATCTGGCATCATGTTTTCCAAGGCATCCTAGATGCAAGAGTTACAACACTTAATTTGTTTTTTCTTATGGGCGCCATATTTGATTTTTGCATTTTCGAATAGAGCTCTTTTTTCTGATTACGACTATGTATCACATGATATGGTCAAGCTTTACATTTTGATTAGAATTTAAGAAAAATGTTTTTGCGAAGAATGCTTTGGAAACAACAACATCTACTTTTGTCTAACATACAAATTTTTGACAATTCAATTAAGTTTCACTATTCGGTTGCATTATTTTTAATTTTGTTCCAATTTAAATACAAAAATTCTGCCTTATCCTGTTCTTAATTTAAAACTTAATTTTGTAGGTAAATTGGGAAGAAACGTGAACGTGCAACTCTAAATTTAATTGAATTGTCAAAAATTTGTTTGTTGGACAAAAGTAGATGTTGTTGTTTCCAAAGCATTCTTCGCAAAAACATTTTTCTTAAATTCTAATCAAAATGTAAAGCTTGACCATATCATGTGATACATAGTCGTAATCAGAAAAAAGAGTTCTATTCGAAAATGCAAAAATCAAATATGGCGCCCATAAGAAAAAAAAATTAAGTGTTGTAACTCTTGCATCTAGGATGCCTTGGAAAACACGATGCCAGATTCAGATTCCTTGTAAAAAAGTGCCTTCACAATGTCTTAGTTAAAAATGTCTAGTTTTATTGGTTTTCGTTTAAAAAAATTAAAACAAAAATCACAATTTTCCATTTTTCTCCAATAATTCAAAAACTAAAAATGACAGATCAAATTTTCTTTCAGATAATTGATCACCATAAAAATGCGCAACTTTGCCATAATTTAACCGATCTCGCATCTGTTATAATAACAGAGATCCCCATGCTTGAGGTCGAAAAACGGGCACCCTGTATATGTAAGCAACCAACTATGCACTAAACCTAAAATATTTAATTTCTTAAGAAAAAATAGCATGCTATGGCAAAACTAATTAAATTAACTGTAACTGTTGCCGTTTTTATTTTATTTTCTGTGTTGTGTTGTGTTGTGTTGTTGATATTTTATGTTTGAAAGTAATCGTTGAATTAAAATTATTTTGATATTATACTAATTTTGATTTATTTACAAACATAACCTTTACACACCACAAAAAATAAAAACTAATGTCCCTAAATTCACAGCCACAGTAACGTTTAGTGTATAGTTGGTTGTCTACATATAGGATTTTGAGGCGTTTATTTTAAAACTAAACAAAGGGGATATGTATACCTACTAAAAAGAAAAATTCCCTGTATGTAAATATAGCTTTGTTAGGGATGGGAGTTGCCTCTACTCTTCGAAGCTTAGCTATAGAAAATCATATTAAAACACAAAAATGTATTGTTTAATGACATAGTATATCCTATGCGTTCGGTTTTTATTCAGAGTTACATACATAGAGTTAAAGTGTGCTAATATTTGCAATTGTCCAATGTTAAAATTATTGCAATTAAAACTATAGCTTCACATAATTATTTTCTATTTAAAGCATTTTTAGGAACTTCTTGTAATGCCCTTGTCGTTATTATCTCAAGCTTCTGACTTGAAGTTTATTTACTTTAAGCACCTTTTATCTCCTCACAACTGTTTCGTCCGAATTCTGATATGAATAGAAGAATTAATTTATAAAATGTTAAAATATTTTGCGAAAACAGTTTAAAGCTGTACCTGGTAGGGCGTTTATGGCAGGGCTTACCACTTCTAACTATTCATAATATTTTTATTGCCCGTTGTAACAACTTAAGAAGTCAAGTGGAAATTTCGGACACGAATGAGCAGCCTATATTCGAAATAGTTCTGTTTTCTATAACAGAATTAGACTTGTATGTAGTGGAGTAATGACTTTTCATTTTATTGTTCTTAAGGGTACTTTTTACATTTAATTGGTTTAGGTGGTTTAATAAGTTATTTTCGTAAATTCCTAGAAAAAACTGGCAGTTTTAATTCCAAGTGCTTTTACATCTACAATTAATTACTGCACTTAAACAAAGTGTATAAAAACCAAGTTTTTCGATGACTATTAAACAATATGTCCATTATATACACGTTTCCTGTCCAATAATGGCCTCCATAATTCACATCGTTGAATTATAACTCACAAGCTTTGCCAATTACCAAACTGCAGATTTCATTCTCACGGTTTTTTACCAATCGCGAAGCTGCGAATTGATATTTCACAGCTGTATAATTATATTAATTATCTAGCCATGTTTGGTTACGTTATTCACCACTGTTGTTTTGTTCGTAAAAAATGCTGTCTACACTTTTCTACTATGCAACACATTTCTGCTTACCCCTTTAGTGATTTAGCTTCATTCTAGCAATCCCAAAAACTGGTAAAAGTGTGTTGCCTAATCGAACGGCGCAAATTACAACATATTTGCATTAGTCTGTATCTACTTATGCGAAGAAATTTGTGAATTCCGGAATATGTGTACACTAACAGTGCTGCCCACTAACGCAGGTGCAATTGGTAAAGATATTTTTCTTTTGTATGTAACAAACACGTTTAAATACAGTACAAAGGTAATGCTAAATATTTAAATAATTGTTTCATTATTTCCATACACAAGGAGATCATTTGGATGTACAAGGTGGAAAAAAGTTTGAAATCGCAAATTTCCCCCTAAAACCGCCGAAAATATAAATTTAAACTAACATTTTTTCTTACTTAATCCATCCTCATCTACCTTACGTTCTTATAATTATTAAATACTGCGTCCGTTATGTACGCATTTCCCGTTAAATATTGGCTTCCATGATTCACATCGTTGATTAATAACTTCTAACTCACAGACTGTTCCAAATCACAAAACTGCAGATCCCATTACTCACGGCTTGCTGCTAGTTGCAAGATTGCAAATCGTTAATTGATCGAGTAGCTATGTGGGGGTGCGCTGACAGTTGTAATAAACTGTATTATAAGTTCTTTACTTGCATATGTATGTATGTATGTACAGCACTTTCAGGCCTGAAGGCCTATGGTTGTTTGCTGATGCGTTAGCGTATGTGGTTTTAACGGGTGCAATGCACAGCCCGCATCGTCTCTGCGAGTTACATGATTGGTGCGTCGTTTGTACCTACATACTGCACCATGTGTGTGTGTAAGACCTTGTTACTCTACCTCTTAGGCCTGTATTCGGAGGAGAGCATCGTTAATTAGGTGCCCAACGACGAATGGTCACCAGGGCTCGATGCATCTAGCGAGATTCGAACCGGGGACTAGCGTAACGCTAGTCTGACGCCCTTACCACTGCGCCACCCTGTCCTTCTTACTTGCATATGGAAAAGTATAATATTCTAGTCGCGTGTAACGCCTATTACTCACTCGGGCGAATTACGGCATTCATCATCGCTCTTACCGCAAACTACGCCCTCGTTGAGTAATAGCTGTGATAACAGTCATAACACGTACGTTGAATAATATACGTGCTATTTATTTTGCATCGTTTTGGCACGGCTGGGCCGTCATCCTTTTTTACAATGGCAATTCAGGGTATATTATACATCAACAGAGAGCGCATTTTTTCTATGTATGTTTTTTTTAAAATTTAGTACCAAATTATCAGTATTACTTACCCCAACATCGGAAGTTACTTATAGCATCTTCCATCAACGTCGTTAATTCCAACATGCTCTCTGTCTTTATTTGTTTGGGAAGATCATTTAGATTCAATAAAAAAATTAAGACATTAGATCGTATTCGATCCTATTCGCTGGAAATTAGAAATCGAGGGCAACATAATAGTAGATAAGCAAAGCCGATTCTGTATTTTGCACTTCAAGGTCATTGCGTGGCGGATTGCATACATGTCAGCTAACTTCGGAAACAGCTTCAAACAGATCAGAAACAGATAAAAGCAGCTTTAAACAGATAAAAACAGGTTAGAAACAGATCAGAAACAGCTGAAAAACAGCTTTAAACAGATAAAAACAGCTTTAAACAGATAACAACAGGTCTATACAGGTTAACAGATGAGGGCTGAATGATCTGAAGTATCACTGTTCTGCAGCTGACATGCATAAAACCCGCCACGTAATGACCTTAAAGTGCAAAATAAACCTCCATAAGAAAATGCATGGGTTTTTGTGCCAGAATCGGCTTTGCTTATCTTCTCATAATATAGCAGGTAATGGAGTTCAGATATCTGGCAGTGGATGTGATCAGTAGCAGAAACACTTACGAGGAAGTCAAGCGTCAGGCATGGAAAGGCGCCAGAACATCGGAATATTTGGTAGATATAGTATGAAGCGACAAATACTTAAATGTAGAAAGTAAAACAAAATTGATTTACGGAGCAGAAACCCGCGCTGACACAAGAAGAACAAAACAAAAAACTACTACGCACCGCTGAGAGGAACACTCTAAGAAGCATTATAGGCAAAACCAGACTAGACAGGGTAAAAATCCAAGACGTCAGAGATTAATGCAATGTGGCCGACATCGTGAAGTTTGTTAGAGCCATGTTGACGGAGCTACAGAGAACAGAGTTATAAAGGTGACAAAGAAATCAATACCAAGGGGAAAAAGAGGACCAGGCAGACCACTCAAAACATGGACAGAAGCGAAGAAGAAGAATTATGCGTCTTAGAACCTATCCTCTCTTAACTTGAGGGCTGACATTTTGATTTCAAGATGTATCCTTAATTGTGACTTAGCATTTGTATGTCGATCTTTCTTTGCGGGCACACTTAGAATGCTAGATTTGTATTTCAAATGGATTATCGTGTTTGCGTGCGAGAGTTATTGACGCTGTTTTTATATTTTTTAGAGACTGGCTTAATTGGGCTGACAAATATATTAGAACTAATTAACGAAAAGTTCAGCCAACTTAGTAATAGTATTGTAATGAAGTAATGTTGTGAAATAAATTGTCCAAAATACAAGCGAGCGTTAACTTGACGTGTTATCTACGGTCACTAAACTAGATTAAGAAGTCCTGGAATAAGGGCATACAAATATGCGAGATGTGCCTGCATGACCGTCGTGATCCCGTAAACGAAGACGTTCGTTGAGCTGTGGAGTCCATCGGAATGCTGCAATATCATTCCTAAATATTCACGGCAGAGCCGAACTATGCAGCTCGGCACCTTAAAGTATTCATATTAATAAGATCAGAAACAAGTATAAAACAGCGAGAAGAAGAACACCCTGTGTAGAATTATCATAATTCGTTAAAATACATTAAAATTATTATTATTGTATTTCATTATAGATATTTAGTTTTCAATTCTTGTACAATTAGGGACTTTAATAATGTCGCGTATATAGATCGCAACAGGGTCTGAGTATAGGCAACACACAATGCGGCTGTAGTAAGCTACGACATACCTATTTTAAAGTATCAACTACTTGCAATTTCAATTAGTATAAAATGACGTTTAAAATACTTAAATTAAATAATTACATTATAATAGCATACCCACGACATTATTAAAGTCTCCAATTGTACCTTACTATGTCACATTGTTTTTGCTTGTGTTAGATTTGTAGAATTTACTGGTTTGATCAATTAATTTTTAAAGGGGTTTTATACTGTTTTAAAACATTTAGATTACATGTATTCTTGAAATTTGTATGTGCTGCCATTACAGCATTATTTATATGTTATGTTATCTTACGGTTTGTTTGATTGAACCTTGCTTGACCAGAAGTAAAAGTATGACAGACTGCTTCTAACATCCTATATTCATCGCTAAATAGGACATAAAAATGAAATCCTTTCAATATTTAATTTTATTGCGTTTATTATCTAATAGTATTTACTGGGACTTTTTGAGAAACTTTATAATACAATTTTAAAAAATAAATGAGGACATTTGGTGCTTGGTACATGCCTAATCTTAAATGTGACACACTGCATCTGCTCAGTATAATAATGATAAAAATTCGTCTAAATATATGTAGTTTAAAAATTGCGCAAAACTCCCCAATCCTTTTTTATTAAATCGGCTGCTTTTTCGCCTACCATAATAGAAGGAGCATTCGTATGTCCAGATACTGGAATTGGAATGACGCTCGCATCCGCAACCCTTAAATTTCCGATTCCATATACTTTAAGTTTGTGATTGACAACTGCGGTGAGATCATCGATTGGCCCCATTTTACACGTTGACGTTTGGTGATGTGTGCTACTAGACATTAATTGTAATGCGCATTGCCAATATTCGTCAGAATTGTAAAATAGATGTTCACATCCTACGAAAGGCTTTTTGTATATCTGTGCGTTAATTTTTCGAAAAGCTTCTGTTTCCAGAAGTTGCATAATTAAACGAATTGCTGTAACCATAGTACTTAGATCGCGATTTTCTAAATCCGTATAGGCCTTCGGGTAAAGCAAAGGGTAATCGTGAGGATTGTGCGATCTTAGTTTTAGAAATCCCTTAGATTTTGGATGTAACAGGATGGGGATTATCGTGAAACTGACGGTTGTTAATTGTAGAGGAAGATACATTTGATTGTAGAAATCGTCAGAAACTCCTAGAATTCTTTTTTCTATCGCGCCGTTATCTGTACGTATGGAACCCATACGCGCCGCTAATTCTATATCAGGATAGTCGTGCGAAGTATCAGTGTTGACAAAAGCGATGCCTTCATTTCCACCAATGCTCGATAAAGGACCTTCTCCTGTTGCATACCATTGCAGAAGTTGCACGGGATCAAACGTGGGTGTGGCATTTAATGGTAAATTTGTTGTTATTACCAGCCCAAAAAATGCCATATGATCGTAAAGTGTTTGTCCGACTGGAAGGTCGCTTAGTGTTGGGATTCCAAATTCGTGGAGGTGTTTTTTAGGTCCAACTCCCGATAACATTAACAGTTGTGGCGAATTGATCGAGCCTGCTGAAAGTATAACTTCCTTTGTGGCTTTTGCTTTTGTGAGCGTACCCTTCCACATAAATTCTACTCCGTATGCTTGGTTTGTTGTAGGATTAATTAAAATTTTTGTCGCCTTAGCTCCGGTTAATACGCGTAAATTATCACGGTCAAGTATCGGTTTCAAGAAGGCATTTGCTACGCTTTCTCTTCGACCTTGTCTTAAGGTTGCTTGCATTCTTGAAAAACCAATTTGTTCCGCACCGTTATAATCAATATCCTTATAACCGAGTTCTTTCCCTGCATTAATAAAAGCATTTCCTACATCTGAAATGAATGTTTCTGATACACTCATAGGGCCGCTTTTGTTGTGAAAAACGTCGTTGGAATTCTTCACTGTGAACATTTCCGATTTAAGAAAAAATGGAAGCACATCCGCGTATGACCAACCCGAATTGCCAAGGGCAGCCCAACGATCGTAATCGTTTCGGTTCCCTCTCGTATAAACCATGTAATTTATCACGGAGGAGCCTCCTAAAGCTTTTCCTCTTGGCCATGCACATCTATGTTGGTTCATAGCAAGGCAAGTGTGTGGTTCTGGTTCCGTTATGTATCCCCAGTTGTATTCTGTAAATTGAAGAGCGGGTGCCATTGTTGGAAATTCGGTTATGCCAGATGCTGGTAAGCCAGCTTCCAAAAGAAGAATTTTCCAACTGCCAATTTCGGAAAGTCGGTTTGCTATTACTGATCCTGCTGAACCTGATCCAATTATGATGAAGTCGTAATTTTCAGCTGAAACATATTCATTTTGTTGCTCAAGCAGAATTAAAGAGTCTTAAAATATACTCACTGTCCGATATCGATGAAATTGGAATTTGCATTGGAGCGGTTCCATATAACCACTGATCAAATTCATAAGGATAATATGATGCATCTTCGTATGTGCCAAAGTCACCAGAGTTGCATGCAGAAAAAGATATGGTTAATACTGCGCAATGAAGGAGGTTGATACTTATCTGAAAATTAAAATAAAAAGGTATAAGAGCAGTTTCAAATATTTTTTGTGTGTTTGGCTTTTAAGCATTAGGAAATATCCATCTTATAGTATAAAATAGCAATTTATTGATTCATTGAAGTAAGTTAAGACGTAAATGGGATTACTTCCGTTACACGAACATCTCGTAAGTTTCGAAGAAGCTTCTCCACGTCAGTGTCTATTAGAATTCGACGGACATATGTACTTTTAGATATGATAAAGTGTATTGAGAGAAGCATCTCAGATAGCACGTTTCGTAAGACCTTTATTTACTTTTTAACATTAAAAATCGCATTAATATTTTGTGAAGTATCCCTTGGCGGACTTTAGAGCTGGAATTCTTCTTTGCATGCTGTTAATGACATTGACAGTATGCTAAAGTAATTTCTTATCATTGACTTTTTGGCACCCTCTCCCGTACTTTTTTTTAAGAATTGACCAAATATTTTCAATCTTATTCATATCCGGGCTATTTTCGGGCAATTTAAGTAGTTCAATGTATTTCTGTCTTAAATATTCAGTGATCACTTTCGATTTGTGACATGTGTACCATGGATATTCCATCTTTTATAAACCATTATTTCATTTTTTATAAGGAAACTGTCTAAAGTACTTCTGCAACTATTAGAATTTATTATACCATCCGCATTGTAAATATCACTAAGTCCTTTTGAAGAAATGGCAGCCTAGACCATCACTTTTGTAGGAAACTTTACATTTTGTTTTCAAGTTTTAATTTCAGTTTTTAATAATATGGCCACATCTGTATACCTAGTGTAATAGTGCCAAATGCGTCAAGAGCAGTTTGTAAATGCTATACAGTGCGAAATCTGCTATTCATGTACACTGTGTATTATAGTAATATACGTGTATGGGAGATGGAGAGAGAAACGGAGAAAGAATAACGGGTAAAGAACAAAAACAATGTGGTACCGTTAGTGCAGACTTAATCTTTATATGCAGCTATATACGGATGTTAAGTTCTTTCGAAGAAAGATCGCGTTTTCTCATCTCCCAAGTGATGTTCCTTTTTGGTATACGAATTGACGCTAAATTTAAAATTAACTTTTGAAGATCTCTGATACAAAAATTAAACATGTCTTAGCCACAGAAATATTTTATAATTATAGTTAATGATTAAACAAATACCACACTGTAGTATTCAGAACTAGGATTCTAAGACTTGCCTGGTATTTGTAGTAGGTACTTCAAGTGAATCTCTCAGTTCTGTTTAATTCTAGCGGTTTGGATTACCATCAAAATGTAATTGAAAAGAATTCAAACTTAAAAAGAAACACGATGTCGAAGCACATTTGTTATCTTGCAAGCAATTTTCTAAACATTTGCAAATACACGTACGCTATAAATTTAAAATAGTCAAAATGCTAAATATTTTCCGCATTCTGATGATGCTGAAGAATAACACCTTTACTTCTTTCCGAAGATACTATACGTGCTAGGTTAAATTTAAATTCGACGTAGTTCAATATTATGTGCATAATATGGAGTTATAATCCTTCCTTACTGGGAATGAGAGAAGGTAAGGCTACTGTTAAGAGCGCAGAATAAAAGATTACGAAGCCCGTATATTACATTGACGACGCATATACTCGTATAGTGGCTTGGCGAAGCTTATTAATTTGTATAACTGGGTCTGTAAATCTATTGGTGGTTTGCTTATCGAATCCGAGACCTTCGCACAACGTGTTAGTCATCCGTTTTGCTCAAAGTACGACCATATGTGGCCAATTTTTCTTGAAAATTTCCGCTGAATCAATCTGCTTACTTATAGGTTTTCTTCCACATTTTCTTCATTATGGCCCTCTAACGTTAAATTGGTTTCAGCTCTGCAACATTTGGTGTATTGTGTTTAGGGTTTATACAAAAAACGACTTTTTAAAAAACCGGTTTTCGAATCTCAAGTTTACCACGAAACCGGTTAAAACCGTTTTCGAATTTTCACAAAAAAAATTGAGGTAAGGGGTATTTACAACTTAATTTAAAACTTTTAAATTTGTTTATTATTTATAAAAATTCAAAAATATAACAAAATAAAGTATCATTCAAACGAAACAAAAAAAAAGCTACACAAAATTATGAAAAATAAACAAAAAAAAACTTACTCCATACATAGACACCCATAAAGAAAAGCGAAAACAATGAATGCCAAATGCCATGCCTATAATAGTTATTTATGTTACAAGTACAAAATGTAGGACTTTTTTTGGAACGAGCCGCGTTTTATGGACGAGCGAGCGCAGCGAGCGAGGCATATAAATAAGGCGTTTTTGTACGAGTGACATACATAATTTTATGTTCGACTGCCCTGAAATGATATTTTCCGACAAACGTTTATTAATATAATATACTTATATTATATTACTTTCCCACACTCATTTTGCGTGCGGGAAAGTTCACTTTCCCGCACACGGAGTGCCGGAAAGTGACAGCGATTTCTGAAAAATCAGAAAATCGCATAGCAACTATCCTTACTAGATTATTACTTTAAAAGGAAATGTCAAATTTGATAACTTGAAAACTTACAAAATGATAGTTTAGGACGATTCCTAAACGTTTGTAGGAAAAACGTTGTTCATAACACGTGCGGGAAGAGTGATTCCGAAACGTCCTGCATTCGTTTTGGAATCGCTAACTTCCCGCACTTGTTATGAAAATAACTATTCCTACTTCAAATAATGACGTTTAATTTAATATGACAGTTTGATAGGACTTTGTTACTATGACTACTTACCTAAAAAGTAAAAGGTACTAGTCCAAAAAAGTAGGTGATTTTGGACAGTATACACTGTCAAAAATGATGAATTTTTGAAACAGTCGAACATAAATTTATACGTCATTTCTTGTTTTGCCCACGAAAATATGATTTCAAAAAGCAAAGAATGTCAATAGATTTATTACTAAACCGTGTTCTTGTGTTGTACATAAAATTGCCAGAAATAGAAAAAAACTCGTTCACTTGGTACTGAGCTGGGTTTAGTGGTTTAGTCGTCTTTAAAGCATTAAATAATAAATTTTAATTTTTTGTTCTTCTGTTTGTAGCCTCTAATACTAAAAACTCATTATCTTTTAGTGTCTTACGGCTGGACAAAGTCACTTTATCAGGTTCTTGAAAATATTTATTTATTGATATTTCCATAGCATTTTTCAAAGCTATGGCTTTATTTCCTTCTTCGCCACTTTTTTTAACATCGCAGTTATCTTCTGTAGAATAATTTGGATGTAATCTTGATAATATTTGTCCAGATAAAGTAATGATACCAGAATTTGCAGCTAGTGGAAGAAATACGCTAGACGTCTTTGTCCAAACGTTCTGTTGATTTTGTAAATAGAGGAGAAGAGTTACTAATCCCGTTTGCCTTCTCCCTTGAATTCGTGTCTCTACAGCATGTAATAACTTGGAACTAATTTCAGTTTTCAAATTCACGTAACAGGAATTCAAGCATGCCTTCCCTTGTTAATAACTTCGCATCTTGTCTTCCTAAGGCCTCAGCTGCTAAACGTATAGGTCCTAAAACTTTAAGGAGCTCTACAATTTTACAATACTCTGCTTCATTCCACATGTGAGAAGAACCGATGTCATTCAAAGCCAAAATAACACATTCTTTTAAGTGTACTTCTTCTTTCTATCATGGCTTCTAAACTATTCCATCTCGTTTGGCAGTCAAGAATCAGATAATTTTTTTGTGTTAAGTCTAATCTAAAAAACCGACATTTTTAGTTAAAAAAAAAACGGTTTTTGAAATATGTAACTTCCTTAAAAATCCGGTTTTTAAAAATCGACAAACCCTAATTGTGTTCCTTAACTATTACATTGGCTTTATTCTATTGATAGCACTCTGCAGCAGCTTTGGCAAAACGAATTGGCACTAAGTCAGGCTAAAATGTTGACGTAGAAGATGCAACAACATCGTCTGAAGGCACCCATTGATATAATTTTCAGTGTAAAAAATTGTAAAACTTTTCAAACCGTACGAACAAATTGTATGCCGTAATACCATGACATTTTTTCCAAATATATTGATGCAATATAATTTACACAATCTGGTTGGTTAACTCGTGTAGTCCATTTTTTACGTAAGATTTGTCATCCAACGTTAAACAAGAATTATTTGGGTTTTAAAGAATGAAATCGTAAAGCCTTCTAAAGCTAGATATTGCCCGATTGGTTCGAGCCAAACTTTTGTAAAACTTCAAAATAGGTATGATTATTTTGGTATTTTGCACTGTTAGCATTGACGGGTTGCATTTCGAGCGACATCTCTCACCGACATCGGGAAATAACTTTTGATGTGGTTAAGGATCGCTTGCTCTAACTTAGAACGACCCCTTGGCTAACTGCTTCTGCAGTTATTTTTCATACTTTGACTTTCACCTTGTTTCCATCTCTTTATGATAGCTGAACAGGTGAGAATGATGTGCCGACTTGTTTTTCAATTTTACACATGGGAGAAATTTTCGGAAATCTTCTAACCCTTGCGATTTATAATTGATCCCTATTTAACTGAAATCAAAGCAATGAGCTTGAACTGATTGTGGCATTTGTAATTTGTTTCCGTATAGACGACTTGCCTACAGAACTCATAGTTTACTTGATGGAATTGATTTTATACAAGTCGATACTTTCTGTTACACCCCTTATAAGACCTTAATTCGTTATTTTCAGATGTTATCGTATATTGAAATACTTCTCCAACCTTTCGTCTTATGACTTAATTTAATTTTTAGTTGTTTGTCTTTCGAGATGTGTTTTGTAATGTGCCCTGCTTCACTCGATCAGTGGTTTGTATGTAGCGTTTTTTTATTTATTTCATACTGTCTGGTAAATTCAGTTTCCCGGCGCCATTTTGTGTCCGGAAAATGAGCTATTACGGTATCAGAGCCGGAAAATGTTGCTTGGCAACATTTTCCGGACAGTTATTTTATGCACCCAATCAGAGCCCGTAAAAGTCTAACCAAGCCACACCTACCGGCTTTGACACAGTAATGTCACATGTTGACGTTTTGAAAAAGCGTCACATGTAAAAATTAAAAATCAAATTGTTGACAGTATGAAATAAAATACATAACGACATTCGTCCGTGAACTCTTTTTACAGTACTCGTTTCGAGTTTCAAGACTCGGCTCCTTGCGTCGCCTCGTCTTTAAACATCTTACTCGTACTGTAAAATATGAGTTCCCGGACTTGTGACGTTAATTACTATTTTCGATTCCACTCTCTTTTTCCGTACTCTCTCTGATATTAAGAATCCCTTGTACATTTTACTTAATTTCAAAACTGATTTCTATTATACAGAATTTGCTCATGATCGAATTATGTCGCCAGCAGTACAGGAACGGAGCCAGCTTGTAAGAGGATTGGAATTTTAATAGTGGCAACTATGAAATTACTACAGATACAGTACACATACATTTACATGTTTCAAAGTTTAATCCTTCGATAAGATGTCGTTGGCGGCGCCTGTTTGGTTGATCGAACAGAGCGGTCTACTGCTTAAACAATGCCCGGAATAGTTCTGAATCGAAAGCCGCAAAGTGGTTCCTTTATCTTAGGGACCAAGTTAAAGTCATAGGGTCGTAAGTCAGGGGACAGTACTTCCTAGCGCCATCTATTGAACAACTTCATCACAGCGTCTGCAATATGCGGTCGACCATTGTCATGCAAAATGCTGGATGAGTGGGTTCTGCAGAAAGTGTCCCTTCTTTTTTCCTTTGTAACTTTTCCTTGTGCAGCACGGCTCTTGAAACTTTAAATGTTTGTTCAACTCTGCTACTTCAATTTCGTAATCGTGACTAGACTAAGCTAGACCGGCAGATAGCAACAGGCCGTGTTTTTCTGGGTGGTTCTAGTGAGAAAAGGGGACTACCTACTTGCTTATTAGTTAAGGTAGGTATCCAACCAACGTGTGGCTCAAATATGCTCTCCATATGTTTGTAGCTATGGTTATACACTGCTAAATACTTTCTTGTGATCAGCTCATAAGATGGAGAGGTTTTTCTTCGTTTTATGTTATCAGTTTATCACTTATATGTTTTGGTTTACCAGTTCATATTTGCGATCGTGGCCCTTTTGCATACCCTTTCTGTTTCTCCTGTTGTACAAAGATTTGTATTGCTATGATTGAAGTTTCTAATGTAAACATATGGTTGGTCTGAATGTTTAGATTTTTCGTATTTCGGCTGTGAAGGCGAAATTACTAACATTATCAGTTAGCCATTCAAAGGCGGTAAAAAGTTAAAATCGCGTTAAGGTCCACTTTTTGCTATCTAATATTGACATAAATACTATGTTTGTTATGCGGCTAGTGAAAGACATTATTTGCATTATCAAATTGGATCAATTTATGTAATATAAAAGTAAACGAAAGTAATTCAATTTGATTTTATGCTACAGGTGTAAAAATAAAAAAGTTTAAAATTTGTTTTAAGATTAACAACATTGGTCTACTTTTCCATCAAAACCTGTGTCTCAAAGCTACTAATGTGAAATTGTAATATTAAACAAGGAAGAGTCGATTGCCTTTTATAACTTGGTATACGTTTGAATATCAAATATAATAGCAAGTTCATTAACATGTTTTCGACTGGTCAGCTTCCTACTTGTTTTTGGCGAAGGAACATTCGCCCTACTTTCAAATTACGCTATTAACTGTGATCAATTACTTCCCTGTAAATGTCTTTTATTTTGTTTTTTGTCTGAGAGGTCTGTAGTAAGACTTTCGATTTCAGTTGCTATTTCGTACATTTTAATTATATTATTACATTTATTTTATCTAAAATTTCTTTAACGAACGCCTAGACTATTGAAAACGCAAAATTACTACAGCCGAATAATGAAATATTAATTTGCAAAGTTTGTTTCTAGTCCAGTCAACGAACGCTCAATGGGGGGGTGTAGAATGCATGGAGGGTGTCACAATTTTTGACTTCAGGGTTTTGTTTGGAGTCGTTAGGAGGTAAACATACTAAAAGTCCCCGGACATAGGAGGTGAGCGGGGTGCAGGGGGGGACCGAGAAGATCCCTTTTTTAGGTTTTTTGCTTGTATCTTGAGTAAGGTGCGTCTTAGCGAAAAAGTTATTATATACAAAATCAAAGGTGTCAAAATTTCCCACATTTTTGGTTGGTAAAGTTTTTTTATATCTCCAACCGTTTATGCGATATCCGCTATCAAAAATCGCTAATTTTCAAAAAAAAAATATATAAAAAGTATATACCATTTTGAAGGAAATTTAATCCTGTACAACTTCTTTTGTGGAATTTTTCTGTAAACCGAAGAGGTGAGGTGCTAGAGAGAAAAGTTTAACGAAAAACGGGAGGCAAAATATTTTCTTGCGAATATTAATGATTTTTGATAGCGGATTTCTCATAAACGGTTGGAGATCGAAAAAAACTTAAAAACAAAAAATGTAGGAAATTTTATCAGCTTTGATTTTGTATATAATGACTTTTTTGCTAAGATGCACCATCTTCTAGATATAAGCAAAAAAACAAAAAAAGATACCTTCTCAGTCCCCCCCTGCACCCCGCTCACCACCTATGTCCGGGGACTTTTAGTATGTTTACATCCTAACGACTCCAAACAAAGCCCTGAAGTCAAAAATTGTGACACCCTCCATGCATTCTACAATCCCTTTATTGACTGGACTATTCTCAAAATCGAAAATATAAAATTCGTATTACTCGATTTAATTATTAATAAACCAAAAACAAACCTGAAGAGTTGCTCAGATTTTCGTGCCTGATTATGTAGCATACAAAAAAAAACAACAACAATTAGACATGCAGATACGAGGGTCGTTTGATAATTAGGGTAAAAAGCAAGTTAAACACATTGAGCCATATTCATAAACAGTGTTTAAAGTTAGATGTTACTAATTGCTATAGCAACATATATTAATTATATTGGTTTAGTAGCTACTAAACCCCTACTAACTTTAAACACTGTTTATGAATATGGCCAATTGTGTTTTGAAAAGATGAATTTTATTTTTCAACCTATTAACCATTAAGGGCTACACACTTGGTCCAACAAGATTCCAATTTTTTAACCCGTTGGAAGACTAGCTTTTTCAAGGGCTGCAAAATACTCATTGACTGCGGTTGTTAGACCGGACTAAATTTTCAAGTTTGGAAAGAGGAAAAAATCAGTGGGAGGCTACGTCCGGAGAATAGGCTGGATGTGGAATTAATTCAAAGCCTAAATCACGAAATTTTTCAATGCAATTGGAGACTTATACGATGGCACATTGTCTTGGTGGAACAACACTTGTTTGCGCGCGTTTTTGTTTCAGCTGTTTTTCAGACGGTCCAATAAAGTTGCATAATAGGCTCCTGTCTTCTACAATAGCGGTATTGTGGATTTTTTCAATTATATCTGTCGTAGTGGATTCAACTGGGCTTCCAGAGTGGGCTTCATCTTCGGTGCTCGTTCGGCCACATTTAAATTCATTTATCAAAAACTAAACTGTCTTCAGCTACGATGCAAAGTCCCCTTGAACTTGATTTAACTCCGCTTAAATCTGCGCAGCCGCCCACTTTTCTAAATAAAAATGTTTTATGGCGGCATGAAATTCACCTTTTTCCATTTTTATATTAACGGCTACAGTGCACACTTCAAACGTCTGCAAAACAAAATGGCCTTTGTTTCAAATTTGGCATGATTTTGTTTGAAGAGTGACACTTGCCAGCTGTGACGTCACCAAACAGATAGTGGCGCCATCTCAAACGACCCTCGTAAAAAAGAGATATGTTAATATTAATATTGTAAACGGAAGACGTACTATTTCATACTGTACGTACGGATATCAAATTATATTTTCAACCATGTAGCATAACCTATTGTTTATTAAAAAAACAAATCGCACAAAAAAATATTTAAAAACAATCCAAGTCGCCGTTGTATTTGACGGATTCGGTAACAATAACAGCGGACAGTAGAAAACAGTTGATGTTCAGGGCGTTGCTGTTACTGTCGGTTGTTTTTCTTTCTTACCGCCTACTATTACTATTATACAATTAGTGAAATGTAGTGATAAATGAGTTTACTTTCAAAATGTTTTTGTGAACTCTATGTTATGCACAAAGCTGCAGTTTTGTTACGCGAATGAAAAGAAAATTTGTGTTACATTCGGAATATTAATTAAAAAGTAAACCTTCCATTTAAAATAACGAAGTTAGTATATTTGGTATATTGTATATTATAATTATTATCAAGCGTGAAAACTTGTCTTTTTTAGTCTTCGACTTTTCTTCTGTCTCTAATTAGGGAAATATTAGCGGATGCATCATTTGTCACTCATGCTGTATAGTTTTCTAAACATAACTATGTGTTTTATTCTGTATTTTTGGTACGCCATGAATGCAGGCATCACAGTTTTTAATCAGCAATCATAAAAGATGCATTGTAGCAGAAATAATAGAATTATAAATTAGCTTTCGTTAAATAATAAGTAAAAACCTTACGAGGCTCTTGGTTTTAACATAAAACGTTTTTATTCGTCTCCGAATAATAGTGCCACTTACCAGCGGGCACTGCGATTGTCATTTCTTGAAATACTAATCACACGAATTAATAGTTGCCAATGACCAACAACTTTAGTTAAGTTTCAATCCACAGACGGAAACTAGCGCCGTGTGGAGCACACCGGCATTAAGGTATTTTAGAAATATGATCAGGCCGGACAAAGATGCTTTATTTCAAAATTAAGAAGGCGTTGAAAAATAGTTGTGCAAGGTTTACTGATAGGATTATCAGCTGTGGTTGAAATTATTTTGGTGTTAAGGCATGTTTGTGTATAAAAGTTGCATTAACTTCAATTAACAAAAAGGGTTTGGATAACGAAGGGCTGAAAGCCCTGTAGTTTTACTGGTCGAATATTCATTACATTATTACTTAGCATCCGTTCAGAATGATTTGCCTCTTTTTTTCACTAATTTATTTCTTAATACGGCCTTGATCGCTAAATGCAAACTCCATCTCTTTTAATATCTCTCACATTTGAGGTTATCTTATCGAGTTTCTGCAGACGTAACTATTTCTCTAACTATGTTCTACGTCGCAATTTGGCGATTAAATGTTCCTTGCTGTGCATTTTCTACATTTTACTAATTTTATGTTAAATGTAAATAATAAACTTTATACCGTAACCTCATCTGTCTCTATAATATTTATAGTTAACAACCTCAAATTGTATTAAACTATAAATTACATTAATTCTATTCACTCGTTTTTTTGTTTAATTTTTGAAAAATTCTGTTGAAATTTTTGGAATATTAACATTTACTTTGAAGGTGTTAATTGTTAAACAAAGTATGATGTTATCATACTAATGCTTATGATAATCTTCATAATATTCAAATATAAACAAGTTGCTACCAAAAAGAAATTTTTTGAAACAGGTTCGAGCTGGATCAAATTTCCTTCGGATTGTAATTTGTTCCGGGAAAATCCAAAAGTGTCTAATTTAAATCTACCTTCAATTGTTTATAATAAGCGAGATTCTAACTTCTAATAAGGAACGGGGTGACTAAATATTAATAATATACCAAAACCGGATTTAAATACAAAATGTTATAAATTAAAATCATAATAAATTATTTTTATTATTTCCCGAGTTTGTAATTTTCAGGCAGTTTCTTCTGCTTTCATGCCGACACCGTAAAACAAGTTCTAAAAATTCTACTTACCATTATAATATTTTATAACTGCATTCACTAAAACAATCTAATCACGACTAATTCGCTAATATTGCCGGCTGTGTTGAGATTGTGCCGAAACTAGTTCGGAAACACTTCCTCGTACGGTATTCAACATATCAAATTTTTTTTGCAACACCATATCATTTCAACATCGGCTGTTACCAAAACCGTGTTCTCCCATTTATCAGTTAATCTATTTTCATAATTTGCAATTTACTTCACTTTCGTTTATTGGGTATTTACTCGTCGCTAGCTTTCGCTTAAAATATCGTACTTTAACTGCGAACTGCGGCAATTAGCATATTTAAAACGTGGAATATTTCGTAAATGGTCTTATTTTTGTTTAATTTAGTAGTTATTTCCTTTTTGGTTGTTGTAATTCTTGGGTAATGCATGGAAAATATTGCCTTATGAAGAAGAATTTCTACATTCTTGTACAGGAATGTTGCATCTTTAATTAAATGTTCTTTGTATTTTAGGCTCGAATTCAAAAAGTCTGGTTCTCTATAATAAATTAAGAATAACAACCAGTACGTGACAACGCCTGTAGTTGTGTAAACATAATCACTGAATTTAGCAACGTATTGATTATTGATTTATTTATCTCCATTTACTATGCTTTATACCAGCGATGTTCAGTCTCCGTCTACGTAGAGCTCAAATGGAAAAATTTGCAAAGAAAAGGAGGAAAGTCGCAGTTTTCTTGGTGTACTTGAACCTTCGACAAGTACATACACAATCTGATGAAAATATTGCAGATTATAATATAAATAGGGTAACTTCCAGTAAAGTCGAGAAAGCTCAGCAGAAAGGTCAAGAAGTGAAAAAAGGATTTCAGACGTCATAACGTCATAACTATAATGGCAATGTGTAATTTACGTTTAAAAGATCATCGTGTAAGTGTAACACCCGATTCGCAAGAAAAGGGCAATTTTTTGAATATAATAGAATTATTAGCAAAATACGTCTTCGTAATGAGAATTCATTTGCAGAAAGCTTTGACTAATGTTTAAGTCTATTTTTTTCTTGGTTATTATCTACGGATACGCCCAGTTGCGCAGTAGACCAAGTGGGCTGTCTTAAGATACTTAGAGCAACATATTATTAATCTTCTTAAAAAGACGCTGTACCGAAGCACATTGGTGAACGTTACCACCTTGTCTGACCGTTCCTTCGCCACTAAGAATGGATCAACCTCTAACTGTGATGAGTAGAGCTTGGATTATATGCACTAAAAAATGGTAAAATATGCAGTTATGCATTAAAATCTGCAAAATAATTTTTTTTTTTTTTTGTATATAGTTTATTAGCAATCAGAACATTACAGTATTTATTCTATGAGCTAATTTTATCACTGGTTATAATATATATGTCATTGAGAGGAAGACTCCCATCGAAGTCACCTCTTTATTGCACTAAGTCTTTTGGCCATTTCTTGCTCAATCGCCGAGTCTGAGGATCTTCGCTTAGTGGACTAATGGTTTCATTGGGATGAGTTTCTAGTGTGTCGTGGTGTTTTTTGGCTTTTTGGTTGATTACATCTTATTACAAGTTCCTTGTAATTTATTTAGTTTCGCCAGTCATAGTTTAATCCACATTTAACTTAGTGCTAGTTTGGTTGCCTGCTGACCTCTTTAGAGGAAAGGTCATTTGTTATCAGCAAGGTTGAGTTATATTTTTGGTTGGTGATCCTGAGCCTTTTGGGGATTTTTGGAACCTCTTCTTGGTTTCGTTCTCTTTTGCAAAAGTCGTGTCGTCAATGGTGGTTGGCTCCTGATGCCTGGAATATAATTTGGTTCAATTTACGTTTATACGGATAATCCAGCATCAAATGGTAGTTTGGGAATTATGTTAAGCAATTTTTGAGAGATATTTTGCAAGTGTTACCATTATTTTTGGCTTAACATAATCGAGCACATGTGTGGTTAGATGTTCCACGTACTTACACGACTTGAGGGCTTCGAGATCTTTTAGAAGGTAATTAATGCTTTGTTGCTCCTCTTTTGGAATTCCCTAACGTCCCCTTTCGATTTTTACAGCCCGGTTTTTGGAGGGTTATTTTGGATAACCGCATTTGGTAAAGCCACCTTTTGGATGTCTGCCTTTGGAGGCATGTGTTTGGCTGCATGTTCGTATTGGATGAATTATTAATTATTGGCTTTGGGGACAAGATTTGCACCTGAGTATTTATTTTGAAGATTTACCTACCACATTTTCCAAGTCCGAAGATATATTTTTGGAAAGCCTGCTGCAGTAGCCGGACCTGGAAAGAATCCTTCGGGGTTTACATCATTCAAAAGAATCTTCGCAAGGTAGCATTTCTCCACGTTTTACTTTTGTGTTTGCGGAACCTGAAATTATTTGAGGTTATACGTTGTAAAATTTAACCGATGAATCAAGATTGCCGTAGTTTTATTAATTATTTCTTGTATCAATTTAGTATGGTAAAATACTTACTGTAGATTTCGATATCCGCAGGGGTACGAGCCTCACTCGGATTCCTTGCCTTTTCTTGTGTTCGCAAATCTTTATTGTTATTAAGTATCACCATTTTATAACGTGTCTTGAAAGGTGGGTAGTGTCTCATGCTACCGCACCGGGAGTTTAACATTAATATTTATAGTGCCTCGAACAACACGTAACGTTTTTCTATTCAATCAGTACTTATTGCTTGTGATTTTTAGCTTTTATAATAAGTCGAATTACCGTTTATCTTGACATCAGAGCTACGCAAGGTTACTAGAGGACTAATTAAGTCACTCTAATTCTTATCTTTTATACCAACTTTTACGCGATATACGACAAGTTACCGAATCAGATCTGCTTCGACCATCTTGCGTACGATATTAGCTTATATATCGTTAGACTTGCGACCTCGGTTATTGATCGGCAATTCGCTTAATCCGCTTATATTCATATTTAATTCATTTTGGGTTTAATCCCTTACAATTTCATTTCATATCTAGACGACGTATTGTTCAGGAGTTTTGGGCTTCACCCGCTCTGTTTTACGATTGTTCCCTCCCCAATATTTATCGTGATATCTATTTATTTACTTGTTATTCTATTTATGCATGTTGTTTGTTAATAATTATTGTTATCGTTATTTACATATATATATTTATACTCAATATACTTACTTATCTGAACGATCTGAAGGTGTACTTTATTGGGTTATTGGGGTACCTGGTGTTTTGAAGTTATTTGCAGGAGAACTGTTATCAGTTACGGTTCTGCGTCTTTTGCAAGACACGCTTGCAACTGGTTGGCGCCCTTTATTTTCCAGCATTTAGAAGAATCCCGACCCTTTCCCACTAGCTGTCGGTAGCGTGTCCGAGGGGCTACCTCGGTAGTTTAGGTACAAGTAGCCACCCTTTCTGCAAACCCTTAGGTAGGTAGCAATCTTTTACATATGGTACATTGAGGTCGGTGTGGAGGGTTCTGTTAGAGACATACCATGGCGCTCCAGTTATACTTCGTAGTGTCTTAGATTGAAAACGCTGGATGATTTCTATCAGTGAGTTGCTTGCGCAACCCCATAGTTCGCAACCGTACAGCCATTATATTGGTCGAAATATGGTCTTATAGATGAGTAATTTGTTGTCTAGAGAGAGAATTGATTTTTTTTATTTTACAGTACCGATATAGGCGGTTATGATCCTAAAAATGCATGTTGGTGTTTAAGGGTTAAATTTCCACGTAATTTGGTAGCTAAATTAAAGTATTACAGTCAGGAAATATCATTAAAGCGTTATTAAAGCTTACCATTTTGTCACAAACTGTAGAAAAAACATGAGAAGAATCAATAATCTTCGAATCAGTATGATTTTCACACCATTTTTGTAATAAAACACATCTATCAGTCGATTTTTTCAGCATTTTGAATTGTCTTTACAAAGCAACGGATACTTCAAAACTAACTCATAAAATCTAAAATTTCCCCAGAACTATTAGGACTGAGAAACAACAAATTCTATGAAACCCATTAACACAAGGGGCTAATCCTTTTTGAACCAAGTAATCCTAAACACCTGACCTCACTGACAAAGAATAATTCCATAATTCCAAGTAAAACTGACAAACAATAAATCCCAAGAAGCTCACTGTAAAGAGATTTTAACTATCTAAAAATAAAAATTAAGATAATTTAAGGGAAATACCCTTAAATGTGCAGAATAACATTTTGCATATGCATTTATTAAATATTTGGTAAAATATGCATTTATGCATTATAGGAAACACAAAAAAAGCATGAATTATTAATTTCGATTTAAGAAGATCCTACGTGAAAGTAAAACTACGGATACAATTTCAGCTTCACTTGACATGGTAGCTGCTTCAATATTTGAAAAACTGGCATGGCCACATAGTGCCACAATACGCAATGAAAATAGCCTTGTAAACATGGGTAGTTTGGGTAATAATAATTGTATAAGGAAATAAATTCGAGTAAATAGTAAAAGGACAGTTAAAAACATGCAAAATAAATATGGTAAAATTAGTGTATATATCGTATAAGACGAATAAATAAATAACAATAAAAATATACTATGTACAAATAAAATGACTGAATCGAAACCCACTCTAGAAACGTATTAAAAACGGCCCCCATGACTTCGGAGTGGACCAGTACGACTACACCGCTGGCCCCCACGAAGTCTAAATCGGGCTTCCTCAGTTTGCCGTTCGCAAGACGATGATGCGGCTCTTCCTCTACCAACCACCCCTTGCGCTCAGCCATTTGACGAAGGCGAGCGCAGATCCGGTCATGACGCCGGAACCTCGGCCACTCGGTTACAATCCGCTCTGCACTGTCGGACAGGGGAAGGGTTAGATGGGATTCCTCTTGTTGGCAAAAGGTTCCCCCTGAGCTGGATAGACTTGATGTAGTCTGCACCGATCCAGAATGGTAGTGGATTGTCTATCCATAACCCAGAATATGTAGAGTCCTTGCCCTGATCTAAGACGTTACCACTATAGGATACCTCCAATCTGCCGCTCCAGAATCTATCAATTTTTTTATTTGTGCCACCGTTTGACTAGTCTCTCTCAGAGCCTTTCACACTCCGGCAGAGACAGTAGCGCAGCGGTGGTCTGTTCTGCACCAAAAGAAAGGTTTGCAGGGACCTGCCAAATAAGAGGGGTCACATTGAAAGAAATCACCACCAGAAGGAACAGTTTTCTCATAGAGTCTCCTGAGTTAGATTTTGACATCATCCTGACACATCTTGGTAACTTTCTGTCCCTTGTGTGATCTAATCTCAATCTCCTTTCTGTCCCTACTCACAAATCCAATTGTAATCTTGTTATTTTCAGCAGTTTTTCTAATTGACATGTTTGGATTTTTAACAAAAAGCTGTTTTGTTTTTTTGACCATCCATTTGCTTCTAGCAGTACGCCCAGACCCCGATTTTATATTATAACAAACATTACCACTCTCTGTATATTTTTTATTACTTGGTATATCGGTCTAACAGATATATTCCTTTGCACGAAGTATGAATGTGCCATCAATTCATAAAATACGTGCAGCTGGAAAGACTGTGCAATTTCTGTTGTTGTTCTGCGGTGATCAGTAGCGCCCTTAAGGTCGGTCAGCCGGGCTTATACCCGGGGCCCCGCACCGAGCTGCATAAGGCTAAAGCTTACTCGTCTCACCGTTTGAACGTTTTTATAAACGGACAAACGGTGAGACATTTGTAACCGAAGTCCCGCGCCGCTGGCCGGACTAAAACTAGTGGTGGGGGTAGTGCATCTAGCGACACTGATTACATCGGCACGACGCGACGTTCAACGACGGGGTCGCGTTGCATCGCCAGTCGTCCGAGAACATTTTGTATAACACAATTTTCTAACTGTAACTGACAAATAATAAGCCCTTGATTTCATCTGCGCTCGTGTTATTTGAACATTTTCGCACATCGCACTTTTTTTATTTACTGGGGGCCCCACTTCATATTTGTGCCTGGGGCCTCAAAATCCAAAGGGCGGCGCTGGCGGTGATCTTCGACTTTGGCATGACCAAATAAGAACTTTGATAACAACACAACTAAACACAATAGCTCGAACTTTGAAAGCCGCTATTTTCCTTATCTTTTGTTTTATTGCTTCCTTGCGTAACACCTACTAAATTCCCTGGTCAAAAAACCTGGTACGTACCTTAGGACCGATAATACGTCTTTGAGACACAGCTAACCAAATACCAACTTTTAATTAATGCAACGGCGTTTTAATATATCTCAAAAGGATGAAACAGTTTTATTAAAAAAAATGTTAAATTTAGCGGTTGGTCGTTGTGCATAAAATTTTGTTGGAACCACTGGCAATATAAAATTCGCCTATTGTTATATGTTATCATGTAAAGCAAGAATTTTGTATGGGGACAGCTTTAAATATTTTTTAATGATAGTCTCTTGAGAAAGTATCCACAAGGATTTAGTGGGTTCCCGATTCATACGTTGACAAACATAATAACTGTATTTTCAGTTCAAACCCGTTACCTTCCACTCCCATCTTTACGAGTTATACCTCATGTATCACGGAACAAGTCGATATATTTCCTAAACCTGCTATAAAAGTTCCCTTCAAAGAAGGTCATATTTGAAAAGTGTTGTCGAAATACTTCTAAAATAACACCATTTTGTAAATGCACTCGCCGTTCTCTCGAACACCATTCTAAAAATATCATGCAATCATACATTTTTTGTAAAAACTATTACATTTGTAGTTTATTTGAATTTTCAATACAAGCTTGTGGCCACAACGACAGTGAGATAATTGACAGCTAACTAATTATAGTGCTTGTAGTAGACGGTATATTAGTATTTTTAAGGACAACAGTTCAAAAAGTTTAATGAGAAATCTACCCCCTTTTTTATATAGGTGGCCTCTTTGACCACTCCGTCTCTTTCCTGCAAATTTTAATAATGATGAAAATCATTGTAAAGCAGCCGCCATTTTTCTGTATTAGTTTTTCTGTGTATAAAAGTTACAGTCAATCATTGTTCAGGGTAAAATTTTTGACACATAAAATTAACATTGCCTGGTTTATAAAGCTGTACAGAAATTTCGCACGTTAATAATTAATACTGTTTTTATCAGTATGGATATAGGTTTACACTTTTATGCAACATTTTACGACACGTTCCAGTACAGAGTTTTAATTGCTGCGACAAACAGTAATAAAAGTATTCAGCCCATTTTTCGTTAACTCAGTCGCTGCTGTAACAGTTTAATTTGAAAGTGTTGTTGTCAGGCGATTATGTTTTTTCTATAACGATACTACATTGCTCATAGAATTTTTTTATTACAGCCCGAACAAATTAATCTACGGTTAAAGTATATAAAAAGGAACATATCTACTGTATTTGTTAATTTATTACATGTCACACACAAAGAGCCCCAGGACATATCTATAGTGTTGTAATTGTTACGTAAACTAAAAATCTAAAACGAAACTTAAACAATAGGAAAACTAACATTTATGTACTAAAAAATGTAATTGTTGTAACTCGACGTACCAATATGTCGTCTCGAGTTGGTAATTTTTGTAGTTTAAATTGCTCGAAGGACCATAATAAATAATAAAACACCCGTAACATATGTTGTCGGCAACGCCCTGTAAAGGGTATGCTACTCTAAAAAGAAGAACATATGTTATTCAAACCAATTTTATTTTACACCAACCTTCTGGGATGGTAGTTGAGTAACGACTAACTTATTTAGATAGAAATATTTTGTGAAGTAAACTACCTAACTATGACCAATGTAGCCTGTAGCTTTTGTTGTATCTATGTATGTATGTTTGTAAAACTATTTTCATGTTTATCTCCAAAAGGTTGCTGGTCGATGTTCTTTAAGAAGCTCGAATCTCTTTATTTCTGATTAAAACAGACAAAACAGTACCGTCTTTCTAATGTTAACGTTTGCCTATTTTACTTTTAAGACAAGCCTGTTGTTGTACAGTGCTTAAACATGACCACAGATGTGTCTAAATATGTATTCCACTCGATCGAGTGATTATGATAGTCAATGTTTAGGATGTCTCTAAGGTTTATAAAATAAAGGTATCGATACTGAATTTACTTTCCTTACCTTGGTTATTAGTTATTACTGTTGATTACGTTTAACAACAGCTTTGGAAATTTTAAAGTTGTTTTCATCTTTGATTTTACCTTTTTGTACATCGAGAATATTTTTTCCCGAGAAACAGAACAATTTTCTGTAAATTTCTAAGGCCTAACTGGGTTTTATTAAGTGGAAATTTTATTTGTATTCTTTGATTTTAATATGCTTGTTTCGTAATTGTAGTAATATAATACCGGGTGCTCATTTGAAAATTGATCATCCCCAATATTTCTGTGAATTAATATCGCCAAAGAAAACCCCGAGACACGTCAGCAATTTTATTGAGGTGGGATTGATATAAAAAGTGAATCAATTTTGTTTCATCGCCTTACTGTCCACAGCCACCTCCCCAAAAAAGTTAAATGGGGAGGAGGGCCGAGTGATTTCATTTTGTGTCATATATTCGACTCCCATTGAATATGTGATCTACTAACTACCTTGCACTGTAGAAGCGGTGTCTAGCGGCTAGCGTCACAGGCATATTAACGTCATACAGTGTTCCCTGTTGGCATGGGGTGGGCCTGGCGTAATCCAGGATTGATCCACGAGGATCTGCTCCATGTCAATTGATGATGATGATGATGATTCTACCACTTATTTCTTAAAATTGTGAGTTTTGGGTCGGAGTAGTGCCCCTTTGAATATATAAACTTTAGGGGGCTCCCACGATTTTACTTCATTTGTTTTGGTTGACCGTAAAACTATTAAGAGTCTTGCTTCCCAACCAAATTCAAGCATTTTCAGCGTTGTCGCTCGTGTCTGTTTTTGAGAAACTTAGATCAAATAATTTAAAATAAAAGCTATTACTGTTTAGTAAACCCTTCAGTGCATGCCTCTACGTGGCTAAAATTTACAATTAAACTGTTAATTTAAAATAATTAATCATTGAAAAAGCCGGTTTTAGGGGCATTTTTAAAAATTAATTGCTGCTAAATCTTTCAGTTTTATGGCAAACTATTTACATAGAGGCATAGCCTTGGGTTTTGTTTTTCCCACTGTATTTATTATAAAGACATTGGATTAAAAATTTTTGCAAAAACAGACACGAGCCTAAGGTCTGCACACTCAAAACCGTACTTTAAAATTGCACTGTACAAGAGCGCCACGTAGTGGACAGAACCAACGACAGAAGTATCATTCCATAGGTTAAAAAATAAAGATTGCCGATTTTAATATTCTGTTTTATACTAAACAAGGTAGGTAATAATATATGTATTTAACTTCCATAAGCAAATAAGCGGCGCGCTTAATTTGATCATTTGAATATATTTTGGAAAATTCTGTGTATTCAAAAAATAAATTGATATTAGCAAATACATTTTCAATATTTATTATTTGTTGAATGTGTCATAATTCCAATAAAAATATACCAAGATATTTGTGATATGTGTAGCAATCTTTATACTTCTTTTAAAATACTGCCTTCAGTAAATCATTAATCTGCAACTATTCGCTTCTGTAATTATTTTACAGCCAAAAGGTGATTACATTTTAAAATCAGGAAAGTGCAATAATGACTCCTTATATTAGTTACGTTTAGTTTTCAATTTAGGGGATCAAGAAATTTTAAAAGAAATGCAACCGCTTTTTTAAAAAAATACGTAATATTGTGAAATTTGAACTATAAAGATTCGAATCAAAAAATATTTGGCACTGAAATAATCCTGTGCAATTTTTATTGAATTGTACTTATTAACTTTAAAGAATATCATTTCCTAAATACTCAAATCCCTAGAAATATTAAAAAAGGGATATAACGAACCTTATCAACAGTGAAATATTGAGCACCATCTTAATTTTTTTGTCATCAGTTTTAAAAGAAATTTTTTATTATACCTGCATCATAATCTTTGTATTTCAAGCTAATAAGCGTGCGAAAAAGGACGATTAAAACACGCCGTGTTATAAAGTTGCCTAGGTAACGACAACGTTTTATAACAAATTTATATAACAACTGCTAATCATCTCATGCAATGTGATGGGATCCACACGTCACCTTGTAAAATGAATCTAAATTTTTCAATTTTTTACTCTAATTTTTACAATGTAATGCAGTGCAGGTAGGTATAATAAAAAATAGCGTATAATACACGTGTATAAGAGCCTTTAAAGCACTTGCGCCGCTAAAAACACTCGGCGTTGCCTCGTGTTCTGAAACCCGTCGCGCGTGCTTTAAAGGCTTTCTTATACACTTGTATTATAATATACTATTAAAAGATAGCCGTGTTCGTACAAAGTTCGTAGAAAGTCATCTACAGACGCAATGCATCAAAAGGCTGAAAATTTAAGGAAGGACATTTTAAACAGCCCTTCACATGTGTTTCAGGAGCATAAAGAGTGTCTTCAGTTAGAATACTTTTGCTCAGAAAAATTTAACTGTAACTCAATTATAAAGGATTTTGTCCACGACTTACTAGTCAATAATCTGTCAATTATTCATGTGTTTGGTCAAACATAATGCTATCCATTATACATTGCCAGCAGTGAATAATCATTATTCAGGATGTCATGATAACATCATTGTCTATGGTGTATAATGAAGGAAATAGGTTATGTTTCTAATCCTACCACTTCGTTTAACATAGTCCTACCACATGGTTTTAGTAGCGTTGTTATTCAAATTTTAATTAAAAATTCTTCGTATTTGTGTTCGTGGACAAAGTATAGTATACGACTCGCTATAATGGCTACTATTACCTCGGATAATTGCAAAACTCTCTCGCTCGCTCGCTCGTGTTGCAAACATTATCCTCGGTAATAATAGCATTCATTATCATTATAGCGTCGTGTATAATATACTATTAAGTTAACGGGTAACAGATAGATAATTTCTAAAATTTCCTTCCTGAGCAAATATCACTGCCATAATTCAAAAACCCATAATTCAGCACATAATTTTATGTTTAGATTTAATTTTGATTGATCTCTGAACACATTTTGATTACAACATTTCGTGCCCTTGTGCCCTTTAACAGAAACCGCCAATGTAAATACAGGGTGTTAGGTAATGCTTCTGCCAAACTTTGGGAATAGCTTTATAATGACAAATAGAGCAAAAAGTATTATACAATTTTTTTCTAATGTGCACAGTTTCTGAGAAAAAGCATGCTTTAATTTTACTTTTTATTCTGGGGAAAAACAAAAACAAAGGATTAAAGATACAGGAACAAAATTTTTACGGATAAATAAGAGTCTTAATACATCAAGTAACAATAAAATTTTATTACATTTTATATTTTAATATGTATGTATTATCTCCAACCTCTTATACCTTTCGGTGTCGAGGCTGGTGCATTAACGTATGAGGCTCTACACGTACAATGCACTATTCGGCTCGTCTCTGCGGGTTACGAAGTTGGTGCTCCGTTTTACCTTCATACTGCACCATGTGTACAGTGTAATGTGTATGTACATTGTGTAAGACTTGGTTATTCTACCTCCTAGACCTGTATCGGGAGGAAAGCGTCGTTAATTAGGTGCCCAACGAAGAACGGTCACCTAGCACAACGCTAGCCTGACGCTCTACCACTGCGCCACCCTGGATATCGTTTTAATAATAATATTAATGATAAAGAATAAATTTGCGATGGTTTGGTTCACAAAGAAATAATAATTTGAAATCTGCATTCTAGTGTTTACGCGCGATCTCTCAAATAATATGTTTCACATACAGTACCGTTCCTTACTTTATAACGGATACCATATTTTAAAATCTTTAAATGGGCCTGGAAACCTTTAAGGGGCGATTTTATCTCTTTCAATGTGCTCTTCCAAATAGGATGTTCACACAAATTAAAATTTATTAGCATCTACATTTTTTCAAAATTTAGATAAATGGAGTAAAATTGTAGCAGAATTCTTAAAATGGGGACCCTAAAGATTAAATATTTAAATTAGAACTACTCGAAAGGGCACGGCACGTTCAAATTTGAAGAACGAGATGGCAACATGTAGATAATAAAATGAGGTATCACTCAGCCCCCTTTCCATTTAACATTTTTGGTGAGGTGGTTCTGGTTAGTAGGGGGATGAAGCAAATGACTCATTTTTTATGTCAAAATACATCCCCTTCAACAATATTGTATGTTTTGGGGTTTTCTTTAAAGGGATTTTACCTATACCGAAATACTGGGACAGGTAAATTATCAGATGAACACCCGGTATAGTTGTACCCTAAAAAAGGAAAGATCATGAATGTATTTTACTCATCTGGTTTAGTCGCAGGCTTAGGGTGCGTTGCACAAACAGCTCCGTCAAGCTGAATAAAATCGAATCAAAATTTATTCGTTGTTAACTTTCATTATTCTTTAATCTAACGAAAGTTTTGTGTAACCCACCCTTAACATTACTGCGGTTTTGCAGTTATCAGAAAAGCGAATAAAAACTTGTTATGACGAATAGCCTCGATGCCATAGTAAATTACGAGTCCACCTCGTGATCGGTTCGCATAGGATCAAATCCCAGTGGTGGTGTAAAGATTTTCCAGGAGCCTTTTGGGTTTTAATCCTGTTAGTTAGGAAGATCATATACAGGGAATTTTTCTTTTTAGTACCTATACATACTCCCTATGTATGGTTTTAAAAAACGTGCCAAAAGTCCTATATGTAGGCAACCAACTATGCACTAAACTTAAAATTTTAATTTTTTAAGAAAAAAATAGCATGCTGTGGCCAAAATAATTAAATTAACTTGATGTCAAAAAATTATTCTTTAACTGTTGCCGTTTTTATTTTCATTTCTGTTATGTGTTGTTGATATTTTTGAGAATAATCGTCGAATTAAAATTATTTTGATATTCTACTAATTTTGATTTATTTACAAACATAACCTTTACACACAAAAAAATAAAAACTAATGTTCCTAAATTAACAGCCAGAGTGACGTTTAGTGTATAGTTGGTTGTTTACATATAGGACTTTTGGCACGTTTTTTTAAAAACCATACATAGGGAATATGTATACTAAAAAGAAAAATTCTTTGTACGACTAAAGTATTCAAGTGTCTTAAAATTAGTTAAATAACCAAAATATGTCATACAAGAATTCGGAAAAGCATTGACACATATAAATAAAAAAGGATGACGTACATAAAGTGTCCGGAGAAGCATTTTAATTATGCAGCAATTTACAAGTATCACGGCGACCAAGATTACTTAAATATTACAATACGAATACAGGATACCCGTTTAAAAACTCTAAGCCTGAAATTCTTTAAGTAGGTAACACACAGTGCAGGCACAACGCAGCTATAGTTTTATGCAACGCACCCTTTATGACTTGATAAAGCAAGCTTTAGTTTGTTAATGTGCTGTTTTGTATTATTTGATATCCACTTTTTCAACTATTTATACGATTCTTTAAAACAATTTACTCATTTACGAATATTCTTAGTTGTCATAATAGATGCTTGCAATGTGCGTTGCATAAGCCAAATACTACTCGAATAAGTTATGTATGTGCATCGTCCAGTATAACTATCTTTAATTGTTAAATTCCTCCGTGGCATCAAAAATATATTTGGTTGCATACTAAACAGAACCTTACTTATCAAATAGGAAAATGTTGAGAGCGTACCTTCAGGTTTTTAAAGCCTCATTTTGTAAACACACAATCCGTCGCAATAAATAAGGCAACCTCGGAAATTAAGTCACTTGAACATGGAGTGTCCCAGGGTTATGTAATAGAGCCACCATTTTTTATTTGTATTGCTATCTGCAGCCAAATGACGGCGTTAGATTGTATGACATTTGCGACAGAATTAAAAGCATTTGGTGTATATTTATTGCTGAAATCATACACTGGCAGTAATGAAGTAAGCGTATTATTTAAGTTAAAAAATAAGTAATTGGCACCTTCCATACATTGCCCGAACATATGCTATTGCAACTTAAAACTAAGAACATATTAAATGTGCAACATGTTTGTACAATGGAAATACTTAAACATATAGTTTAATTATGCCAACAAGGTCATAGCTGTGAATTCTTTTCAAATTGGGTTGTAATTTTTAGATATTTCAATTGAAAATATATTAAAGAGTAAACAGAGCATTGTGAAATTGTTCGTTGTGTTTTTTTATAACAATTATTAGATTAGAAAATAATTTAGGGAATTTTGTTTCCTATTCCACCCCCTTATTTCCTCAAGATACAGCCTTGCCTGTGGATTACTATTGACAACCCTGTAATGATGTAAAATTGAAAGAAGACACAACCGTTTAATATGTGTAAGCTGTTTGTAACTAAATTAACTGAAAATTTAAAATTCATAATAAACTAAATTAATAACCTTAATTTTAGGTATCTTTGGAAGTCAAGATTTAAATATTTATTTAACCTCTGGATCATGACTGGTTGGTGTTGGTTAGGGCAACAGCGAAACCATTTTTTTTTAAATAATTGTTCGTGTGAAATATGTTCCTACAATTATTAAAGTAGAAGGATCATTATAAAGTAGCGAACATTTTAGAACCATTACATCGCCCCTAAAATTTGGAATAAAATCTTTTGAAAATTTACTACCAATTTTTTGAAGAACACTTCAGATCGGCCAATTTTTATTTTGAAATACACATCTGCAGAGGTTATTTTCAACCCCTCAGCCTTAAGCCTCAAAGCCGTAACAACCGTGAGTTTAAAAATGCAAGTAGGTTGATATCTCTTGTGATACCCTATTTTACAACATTTGTTTTGCTGAATATATTTTTTATTTAAATAACGGAGATACAGTATTTTTCACCTAGGATTTGGGTGTGACGTCAACGCGCTGTTTATAAATTCACAATTCAACTATATTCCATCTCTTTCTAAAATAGGTTTTCATTTCCTACTGCGCACGAACGCGTGTCTACCATATAGTTTTTGGGCGGGGCAAGTTGACGTCACAACCCATATGCTAGATGAAAAATACTGTACACATTTTTTTTTTAATGCCAATTCGAACGACTTGCAATTACTTTCAACTCCTTATTGTTAGATCTATATCAACATCTGCTCGAATGTTAACATCGGTATTTAAAAAACATTTTGCTGAATTTGTCCGTTATTTATCAATAGAATTAGATTTTTTGTTATACTCAGCAAACTGCTTTAAAACAAGGTGTCATTAGGAATATCTTAATATTTCAAATCTTAAAGTTAGGGTTGTTAGGGTTTGGAGGCTTAGCCGTGATGGTAGTATTTAAAAATAAAAATTGACGCCCCCGAGATTTTCTTTAAAAAATAAATAGGTGGTAATTGTCTAAAGTAAGTCGCAGCTTACCTAACCTCGATGTTTTTGAGTATAATTCACACAGTTAAAACTATTATTAAACGTCCAGCAAAAGGTTAAAAAAAATACGAACATGTTATATTTGAAAATATTATGTTATTTGGCGCGAAGGACTACAAAGCATCCCAATCTTTCTTTATCAAATCCGCAACTTTTTCACCAATCATAAAAGCAACTGCAGCGGTATGTCCTGAATTAAGCTCCGGCATGATACTCGTGTCCGCAACCCTCAAATGTGAAATCCCGTACACTTTCAATTCGTGATTAACAACGGAAGTAGGGTCGTTAGGTGGCCCCATTTTACACGTCCCACTAAAATGATGTAACGAGGAAGCAATCAACCGAATGACACATTCCCAGTGTGCGTCCGAATCAAAGGGCAATCTTTCACAACCAACGAATGGCTTTCTACTCAATTGAGCGTTATACTTTCTAAACGCTTTGGTTTCGAGAAGTTTTTCGACGGCCCTGATACCAGTTATTAACGTTTTGATGTCCTGATTTTCTGGGTCTGTAAAATAATTTGCTCGAAGTAAGGGACGATCGTATGGATTGGCGGATCTTAACTTCATATGCCCTCGGGATTTAGGGTGAAGTAGTGCCGGTATTATTGTGAAGGTGGAACTCGATTCCAAGGGTGCGTACATTTTATTATAATACGAATCGGATATCCCTAATAGCGTCCTTTCAATCGTACCTCTGTCAGTTACTAAGGATGTCAGTCGTAGAAGTAGTTCTATATCTGGAGCAATGTATTTCGATGCTTCAGTTTTTAAGAAGGCTATCGCTTCGATCCCAGCGGAGCTCGATAGAGGTCCCTTTCCAGTTGCGTACCATTGCAGTATTTGTACTGGATCGAAGGGAGTGGCATTCATTGTTAAATTCGTCGTTATGATAAGTCCCAGAAGAGCTGGCTGATCGTTTAAGGTTTCACCAACTGGAAGGTCATTTAAAGTATGTATCCCAAGTTCTTCCAGATGTTTCTTAGGTCCGATACCTGATAACATTAATAACTGTGGCGAACCAAAAGGCCCCGCGCAGACAATTACTTCTTTTCTTGCTCTTGTCCTTATTTGTTTGTTTTTCCAAGTGTATTCCACCCCGAAAGCTTTCAGTTTGTAAGGGTCAATCAGAATTTTTGTCGCTGTGGCCCCAACAAAAATTTCCAAATTTTCACGGTCAAGTATGGGTATTAAAAACGCATCGGCCGCGCTTTGTCTTTGACCTTGCTTTATGTTTGCTTGAATTCGCGAAAAACCGATTATGTCAGCACTATTATGATCGACGTATGAGTGCCCAAGCTCCAGTCCGGCGTTAATAAACGCATTTCCTAATTCGGATATGTAATTTTCAACCACTTTTAGGTTGCCTCCTTTGCCATGGAAGTGTTCGTTAGATTTATTCAAATGAGCATCTTCCGACTTTAAAAAGTATGGAAGTACATCTTGGTAGGACCATCCTGGATTACCTAGGGCTTCCCAATGGTCGTAATCTTCTGGGTGTCCTCTTGTATAAAATAGGCCGTTTATTGCACTGGAACCTCCCAAAGCTTTTCCACTTGGCCATGTACACCGCTGTTCGACATTAGCGAGGCATGCATGGTGTTCTGGTTCTGTTGTGTCCGCCCAGTTGTATTCCGTAAGTTGAAGAAGAGGTTGTAACGGTGGAAATACTGCTAAAACGTTCGGAGGATAACCAGCTTCTAATAGAAGGATCTTCCAATTCCCTATTTCCGATAGTCTGTTTGCTATGACCGATCCTGCTGGGCCTGAACCAATTATTATGAAGTCATATTCACCACCTGGAAAAAACGTATGTGTATTCTGTTTTATTGATAAATTGGATTATTTTTATATTGAACTAAGTTATTTAAGGGACTATAGCAAGTGGTTGTCTTTGTGGATCTAAATGCTTTTAGGCGAGTCTTTATATACTTTGGAAAGGGGTTGCTAAAACTTACCATCTGCTTCTGGTAGTTCAGGTACTTCTAAAGGTATTTGCTGATGGTTGTGTTCGTCCAACTGGAAATAATTGTTCGTAAGCCAATTATAGACATCTCCTGTATGCCCGAAGTGCAATACTGTAAGGACGGTGATGGTACGTAGGATATTACTGGAGCCCTGAAATTAAAATTAGTATTAAATTCGTAAATAGTCTCAACCATCGTTGCTTGGAAATATAAAAAACAATCAATACAAAACGTAAATGAAAAGTGTAAGAGTGATTTCGAATTTCTTCAACTCCATTAAAAATATATTGTTGATATGTATAATGTTTATTTATGTCGCTTGTATTTATTTTAAACTATTGCTTGAGATTTCTCGTAGACCTGTTGATTTTGACTTCCCGCTCTTATCGGAACGTATTTTTACATATGCGGCTGCTCTTGTTCTAGACGTTCGTTAGTCGTAACATGCTTACCGATATAATGTTCCGCTACGGTATATCATGGCCTACCACTCACTGATTCCTTCTTATTTTTATTAATTATTTTTATTAATTAAATAACAGATTCTAACCTAATTTCTAAAGTAGAGATATAGTTCAATGCCACACCCTTATCGACCACTCCCCCCGTACGGTAACATATTACGAAGTACAGTTTGTTGTAGTTTACAGTCCATAAAATATTGTTGGTGGATCACGCTCTTCTTCGTGGGGGTTTTGATTTAGCGGCTTACCCCATCTCTCTAAATCAAAGGAATTACATCATCTTCTTCAATATTAGATTTACCATTGGAATTATTTACTTATGAGGCGCAAAAACCGTACACAAAAGAAACTTTTAGTCGTTGGGGTTATGAGCGTGTGGCGCGTGGATAAATGTTTGCTTATTTTACAATACAGCTCCGCTCCTTCCTGTCGGTAACCTTCCTTTCTTAATTTCCAACGCCAATTGTTTAGAGGTATTACAGAACATGATCACGTCGTCTGTCGTCTTAGTTTAAGACTTCCGCTGTTTCTTTTTGGCCCTGGTTTCCATTCCGTTATTATCCTTATTATCTTTGTCGGATCCATGTGCATTATGTGGCCAGGGAAATTTACTATGTGCTTTGATGGATTTTACGATGCATTCGTTTTTCATACGTTTAAATAAATATTTTTTGCTCTCTAGGCTCCTTCTTCTCTTCCTCCTTCCAGCTAGACCAATTATTGTTTTATAAATTTTTATTTTAGGTGATCGCTCTGGTCTGCAGCATGTTCTTATTCATGTAGTACTATTAATGATATGCTTTTATAGTATCTCCTCCTTCAAGTTGTACTTTCCAATTTAGTTCTTAAGTAACAAACTTGTACAAATATACCATGTATAGTATAACGTTTTTAAAACGGTTAGTTAGAACTTCGGTCTGTGGTGTGAATTATTTATTAACAAATTTAAACAACGTAATAATTAACACGAAACAACAACTTAAACACTAACAACACAACACCAATATTAACCCGAAACACTAACTAATTTATTTATACAGTTTATTTATATTCACCAACCCAGAACATTCGAAGTCTCGAAGTGATGACGGTTTCCGCGTCTCGTTACAATATTTTCCCTTTTGTTAATGGTCTATTTGCTGCTGTCTCATTTGTTGTTACTACAATATACTTCCTTTTGTCCTGATTTATTGTGAGCCCAAATACTGTTGATTCATCTACAAATTCCTTACAATACTCCATCAGGCCTCGTTTTGCTCTACTTTGTAGATACCACGTTTTTTATTTTTATTGTAAGATTATGCCATTATTGGAATTAGACTTTCCAAATCCAGCATGTTTAGCGCAGTTTACTACGGTTGTTTGAGAAACTTTTTCTCATGATTTATGGTCGATGTTTTCTGCTAGTTTCATGATTCGCAAAATGTACTTCAGTCGCTTTAGTTATCATTTAATCGAGGGGCTGCAGTACAGAAATGGGCAAAAACCATAGGTTTATCAGAGTCACTTTATTGATGTTTGTTTACTTTATAGCTCTTGATCCCATTTCCTAATGTATTTTGTAAATTAATAATTGGTTTGACATCGTCGTTTTTTTGTTACAGAACAAATATTATAATCACATAAGATACCTTAAGTTGCTATTAGCCTGCACAGTACTTGTTCCAAAGTGCCACACGTATGCAAATTTTGAAATACAATAGTATGGGGAGTTCCCGTAACTAGGGCATTGTTTGGCTTTATTTAATGCATCGCAATTCGTTATATTCGGATTTATAATTACAAGTAAGGTAAATATTAGGTTGAAATAGCCGATTCGAGCGTTAAAAAATTCGATATAAACGTGAAAGCGTACACTTGTTTACATGGACATTAAATTAAGGCCTACAATAATTTCTGTCGTTACATCCGACTAACGTTTTAGCCGACGTCGTTATAAACGAATTACAGTGTATTTTCAATACGTGTATAATGTTTTGAATTGACAATTCATTCTACTATGAAGACCCCTTTCTCATGCAACCATTAGTTATACAGTTAACTATCATTCTTCTTGCATATCTGGTGACTTATTCTACAGAAAACTGATTGCCATTTGCATCGATTTTGTTTTACATATTCATGGCATTGGTATGTTCTTGGATTTGAATATGCTGTATATGCCACACATTATTAAATAAATAAATGTGTTATTACATTTTCCGACAATAAGGGTAGTCAATAGGCACAAAGCTAGAATATTCCATACATAATTTCATACAATTAAAATATTCATCGACTGCCAAACAATGGCGATTTTATTCGACGATGAATACTACTGAAATTTATCAAATCTAGAGGCAAATGGTTAAACAGTTTAATTTAATAGATAATATATAGGAATTCTTATCAGTCGTTGTTGATTTAAGCTTATGTAGTTCAACAGTATTCTCATGAGAAATATGATTTTATCGCCAGTTTTCGAAGAATTATCGATATTTTTTAAAAGCACATTAGGGAGCTGAAAATATAAACATAATTTTTAAAGGAAACAATTCTTACAATACTTTTTTGTACCAATAACATGCCCTTAACACATCTAGAACTACCCCAACACGTGATGCCATAATTTAAGATGGAGTTAATAAAAAATGTATTATAGTAGAATAATACGAGGGTTATCCAGAATATAATACCCGTTTTGCTTTTAAACCAAAATTATTTAACCAGTTAATAACGTACAGGGTGTTTTAGGAGGAATCTGCCAACCTTCAAGGGTGTATTCCCTAAGTAATTTTAAGCAAAAAAAAGTTAAATCATCATACGTATTTAGGTCTGATTCGAAAAAATTATGGAGTTATGGCCTACTAAATATACATGTCAAAGTAACCGTTTTTATTTAAAAATAAATTACAAATCGAGTGAGATAACTTGATAATAACTACAATAACTGTTCAAAATGTCCAGCTGCTTCTTCAATACACATTTGAGCACGGCGAAATATGGAACTTATCGCATTCTTAGGTACTTGAGGAGTAGCTCGTATTTCAGCAGCAGCATTAAAAATTTGCTGTAGGTGTTTTTCGATTGTTGGTTCTTTCCGAATGGACCAAATGTCCAAATCTGTCATATGTCCCCATTAATAATAGTCAGTCGAGGAGATTTAAGTCGGGGGACCGTGCTGGACACGCATATGGTCCTCCTCCTCTCACAGTCGCCTATGCGTATCAACAAAAACTTGATGATTTGGAATACGATCACGATTTGGAAAACGCCGACGATATTCTTCCACAGCAGCTTTGGCATTGCCATCGCAAAAACCGCAAATAAAGTGTATATCAGTATATCCGCATATTCTTTCCACGAAAACTGCAATACGAGTAGCATTATTGCAAAGTAACAATCTGTGCACAAGCTATGAGTTTACTGATGTCAGATAATAAACACACAAACAAGCAATTGTTTCTCCCGCTACTCTCTGCAATGTACAATCGAGACGCACAAATGCTCCGAATAGTCCGAATTTTTCATGTCTATGTATTTTTCTTTAGTTGTCCATAACTCCTTAATTTTTCTCAAACGGACCTATGTTTATACGACTTTTTTACTTAAAATTATTCAGGTAACACGCCCTGGAAGTTTGGCAGATTCCTCCTGAAACACCCTGTATATTTATTTTTATACATTATGATTATTATGATTAATTTATTTTTGTTCATAGTCATCACCTAAGGCTAAACATTTTTCGTACCGTGAGACGACCTTCTGTATTCCGATGTCGTAAAACTCTCCGCCTGTTCGTGCAACCACTTATTATTCATAGCGAATTTTAACGGGTCACTATTTTCATACCGCTTTCCACCCAAGAAGTGCTTAAGAGGGTTGCTGATCAAGGGTATTATGCTTTTGCATGACAATGCTCGCCCGCATGTTGCTGTGAAGAGGCAAGAACTGCTTCAACGTTTCAGGTGTATAGCCGGATTTAGCACCAAGTGATTTTCACCTGTTTAAAAATCAGTTGATTGTAAATCATTAAATAGTATATTAGGTACCGAGATATTATAAATCTAGCTATGGTGGCTGTAAGAGAGCTATCTAATGGGCTTTGAAATTTGCTTGCCGCTCTCTTCTTAAATTAGCCGGAGCTGTCACTAATTAAGTCAACTTTGGAACAAATGAACAACAAAATGTACACTTTATAATAAAACACCTTCAATGTCGAAGAATATTTTGGAGCAGGACAGTTTATGAATTGTGAATGGAAAATGGCAATATTTCTAAATCGAATGCAAACAGCAATATTGTGTGAGAGCGGCATATTTCATTTTACAAGAAAAATTCAGAGCCAACTAGATGTGTGGCTTTTTTAACCATTCTGTATTAGTAATTCGAAGCCATAAATACACTTACGGAAGGAGTTACCTATACTATTTTTTCTACTAGGTACCTACACAAAAAAAGATATTAAATTGGCTTCATTTTAACGCTTCTGCTTATCACAGAAGTTTACTTACTAACTTCAGTGCCCTATCTAGGGCAGGGCCATAGGGGCACCTGCCCAGGGCGCAATCTCAGAGGGGGCGCAAATTCAGACTCTTTCCTCTACTACTAAAAGACTCAAACTGAGCACAAAGTAAAGGTTTCCGGTTTACCGGCGTTGTTCGCTGACATTGCGGTTCACTTTGGTGAACATTTAGTGAATTAATGGCGCTACTGAGCACTGACACTCACTGAAATGAATATGAATTATTTATTGAATATAATAGCTATATAAATGTTTTCTTTTGTTCGTTTTTAGTGAATTTTCTATTTATCTTACATTTTTGACTGATTTTATTTAATATACTGAAATGGTCTTGCTCTTTTAAAAGATTTTATTTAAATTTAATTTATTTATTATTAAGCCCACATTCAATATTTACAATTATCCCTTGCTTTGCTCTTTAATTTTACTTAGTTGTTTGCATTGCTCTTATCTCAGGTCGTTAATTAGGTTCCTTGTTTGTTATCTTTCTAAGTATATTTTTACCCAAATAAAATAAAATTACTCAAATAATTATAATGCAGATTTTTTTTATAGTTTTTTCCTATCAACCCTGCCTTAAACCTATCTTATAATTACGGTATTTACACTCACTATTTACACCGGTTCCTGGGTTTTGTTTGAAATTTCTTCTTTTCCAAAATAATTTCTATTTCACCACCAAAATCCAATTTGCCTCTGTTTCAAATTTAACGTTCAATTTCCTCCGCTTCAATTTCAATTTTCAATTACCTCTGCTTGAAATTCAATTTTTAATTGAATTTGCTTAAATTGGCTCTGCTTGAAATTCAGTTTTCACTTGCTTCTGCTTTTATTTCACTTTCGATTCAATAAATGATTCTTTTGATCGTTAACTCAATTTAAAGTTAAATAATCGGTTGATATTTAGTATTTTGGGACGAGCAAACCTATTTGGTTGTTGCCCCTTTTAACGCAAAAATATCACTTATTTATTAAATTGTTTTTTTCTGTATCCAAGATATTTTTATCTAAATTGTTTTTCACTATAACAACTATTTACAAGGTTTCTAATAGTAACTTATTTTACATTTCTATAACTACCAATTTAGCTAATTATTACTAACAAACATTATAACAATAACTTATCTACATTTTCACATAACTTAAATCTAATCTAGCTATCTTAAAATTATATTACAATTTTTAATAATTTAAAATCTGCATTACTTATATTTGGCAAATAACATTTTTCTTTTATAAATTAAACAAACAACTTAACCTTAATTATATACATCCAATTAAGTATCATCTCAATACATATTGATATGGTCACAGTCTTTATATTTTAAAAGAAATAGTGCTCCATACAATATCCCAAATTAGCTCTCAAATTAGTAATTATTACAGTGTTTTTCTTTTGGTTTTCCTCCTTTGTCAACTGTATTTCACTATTTCTCAAAACTATTTCATATTTACGTCACTTTGACAGTAATATGTCAAATGAAATTCACTATTTATGAAAACTCTTTCACGTTATTGCAAATAATTTTCTTCTTTCAGCATTCATTATGATTTAATAATAATGTGAAATTGATTTGACAAATAAGGAAACGCTTCTGCCAAAAAAGGAAATTGTTTGACAAACACAGCACTCTGTGTAATAGAGATAGGAAATAGTTTTGAGAAGTAGTGAAATACAATTGACAAAAGAGGAAAACCAAAAGAAAAACACTGTATTATTGTCAGCAAATCTAATTATTAAATAATTATGAATTTAAAATCGAATTAAAAATGAAAATTTTTATCTCAGGGGTTGAAGGATTCGTTTATTAAATTTTGATAATTGGATCGACAAATATTATTTTCTTGATAGGTAAATTAATGTAATAATTTCTAATCCACTTTTAAAAATGCAAGATTTATTACAATAACCTATTTCTAACCTTAAAACTAATACAAAACTATATCTAAAAACACTCACACACAAGCAATTATTCCTTTGATTATTGGCAATTCCACCAAAATAACGTTTTGGTCCAATTACTCTTCCAATCCAATTCACTATTTATTATTATTATCCGTTTAACCAATTTTTGATTAAAATTATATTTACCCAATCCAATTCGAATCTTAATAGTTCATCCTCAATTCGCAATTATTCCCCATGAATAACGATTCAACCTCTTGTTGATACAACTATTATATCAGTTTTATAGAAAACTCATAAACAAATTTTGTATTTTAAATAAAGAATATAAATTTTCTAAAAGTTATATCACTTCAATATCTATGTTCCATGTTACAAATGTTTAGAATTATTTTTTTATGTTTTTGTTCCTTTTATTATTTATTTTATAGAATATATTTTTTATTATGAAATGTTTTTATAAAATAAATATGTTTCTTCAGATAATCCTTATTAATCCAAATATTTTGGATAAGAAAGATCCGGATCGACGGGGGGGCGCAAGGAATCAAGTTTGCCCAGGGCGCAAAATTGCCTAGATACGGCACTGTTAACTTAGTAGGCACAGTGACTTGTTTATCTTGAATTCGCGGAAACTACAAGGAAAAAGTTAGAATCATAGCAACTTCTACATGTCAGCTGTTTACTATGCAAATAGTCGGAAAAATTATTCTCGTTATCAAATTGGAGCATATTTATGCAATAAAGAGCATTTTCATACACGTGTACGAAAGTAAGTCGATTCGGTTCAGCGCTGCAAATGTAAAGTAAATAAAAGATGCATTTTCTGTTGAGTTACTTCCATAAATGTCATATTTACTATGCAGATATTGAAAAATAATATTTATTTTAAGATTATGTCACATGTAAACAATTTTTGAAATCAGTCACGACATGAAACAATTTTAAATGGGCAAATGAGGCATATTACTGACATTATCGACAACAAAGTGTTTCCGAAATTATTAATATCCGTCTATTCTCTAGGTTAACTAATAATAATGAATATATTGTTACTAGCACAAATTATGCATATTCTTCAAAAATGTACATACATAGTTGACATTAACAACGCACCGGTTCATGTATAAATTTAATTACAACAAAAACACAAATATAAGAATTAATTTCGGCTTTTAAACTAGTTACCTATGTATTTACACTATTTACGTAAAAAATCGGACTTGAACTTTCTAGTAACAGTGGTAGTGTGTGTGTGATATTCAACGGACCATGAGTTTGTAGACTTATAAACAACAGTTTTTTTGTCGTAAACAGAATAGGGCATTGTAAAAATTTAAATAAGTATGAATGAAGGGAAAAGTAATTCCCTAAGATATCATGGTATTAACTAATCAACCATGGTGCACGTTTCGACCTATTATAAAAAATTCACGTCGCCTTTTTTCTCTTCCTTGTTTTAGAATTACAAATTTCAAAACAATGAATAAACTTTTGAACATATTGAGAAATTTATTTATATTAAAAATTCGTGTTCTTTACATTTCAATATTTTACTCTATTTTAGTGGATTTTAGTAAAGTTCTCTCTTCAACCATGTAATACAAACCATAAGATTAATCCGAAAAAAAAGTGAGAAAAGGCCATATTTATATTTTTTACTAATAAATCAAAACAGTCATAGAACAAAATAGAAACCAGATATCACAAATATGACAAAATTAAGAACTTTTATTAAAGAAATTTTTAATTTACTGTTAAATAATTGGTACTTTAATCTTGGCACCATTTCCTTCATTTTTAACCATCCTGTAAGTGTTAGCGACATTTTAACTATGACTAAAAACGTTTCATAATAAACAAACCTTTTTAGAAACTGTAAGGGTGCGCAAGTTCGGAAAAACTAAATTTCCGTTAATAAAGACAAACAGGTTAATTGCTATATTTTTTACTTTATGCTACCCTAGGTGCAAACACTTGTAATATGTAGTATAAGAATTATGTAGATTAGTTAAGAAATATATAATCCGTAAATCTCATGTTACGCAACATTTATGTAGCTATAAATTACGGCAGAAATAGGAAAGAATTTATTCCTATGGGAAACTTAGTATTATGCCGGGTTTGATACAAAAACCGGTCAGCCAATCACGGCTAAACTTCAGTTTGGAGTTCAATCTGACTTGATAAAAGGAACCCTTTCTATTTGTGGGTTGTCCAAAATTATGGTATAAATACATGTGATCACAGGAGCAAAAGGGATTCCCCTTTCATTTGTACGAGTGCTAGCCTGGAGTCTTACCCATCGGCACCTGCAATTCCTTAACCCTTTTCCATTTGTACGAGAGCTAATTCGGGATCTCACAAATCTCGTGAGGCTCCTGCAATAATCCTTAACCCTTTTAATTGTACGAGAGCTAATTCGGGATCAGCCAAATCTCGCGAGGCTCCTGTAATAATCCTCAACCCTTTCCTTATTCGAATGCTAGTCTGGGATCTTACCAATCTCGACAGGCACCTGCAGAACTCCGTAACCCGTTTAATACTACGAGAGGGTCCTGTTCGGTGCCCACGCCCTTGGTTATTCATATCGTTCTTTTTCAGGAGATTCGCAGCCAAAACACCTACTCGGGTACGGACACCCGCCTTACGACTACCACTTGTTGTTAAGAATTGCTGTTCAGGAATAGCATTGTCTATGTTAATAAAGCTTAAAGTTGTACTCTGACTTGTGACTTTTCTTTCCTACCTTTATCAAAGACATTGGGGTTACAAATACACAAAACAAAAAAAACAAACGAGGGCCCAAAGGTTCGGGGTTTTTCAACAATTACTGAATTTTCAACACCCCGCATCGTTACAAAACATCGAGTTTTTCTCTAAAAATAAGTAATAAAAAAGTTTACGGGTATAGGGTATAGTTAGCTCCATACGAAGGTTGACAGAAAAATAATGAGACTGATTTTCTTTTAACCATGAAATCAAGGTTATCCTCTTCAAAGTAGTTCCCTTGGGCAGCTACACACCGATCTAGGCGTTTTTTCTATTGTTCGTAGCAGTTCTGGAATGACTTTCAACTCGTCGGTTACGCTCTTCTGGATATCTAAAGTATCAAAATGGCGCCCTTTCAAGTGGTTTTTCAGACGGAGGAATAAAAAGGGGGGGGGGCAGTAATGCTTCTTCCAAAAATTCGTTGATGGAGACTGCCCTGTGACATGGGGCATTACCGTGGTGCAGCATCCAAGTGCATGCAATGCCTGGTCGGACACGTGCCACCCTCTTCCTGGGTCTTTCAAGAATTCTCGACGTCAATCGACGGTCTGACATCACAAGAGTCCTCACTCTTTCCACATTGTCGCCCGGTTTTGAGGTTGAAGGTCTTCCCGCACGAAGTTCGTCTTCCACTTCCACTTCCCTCTAAAAAGGCCTTGTGCCATATGAATACTATACTTGTGCCCTGGATAGGAAATTCTCGCCATTAGCGGATTCGCTATCTAACTGCCGTGTGAAGGGGGAGGCAGCAGCGTTGTCGGTTCGCGCACAGTGTTGCCAGTCTCATTATTTTTCTGCCAAACCTCGTATATTTTATTCACTATATTTTAATATTAGGCAATTCATGTAGGAGGACAGTTTCATTAGTCTTAACAAGACTTGTTAAAACTTACATCGAAGTAATAATAGAATTGAGATCTCTTGTAATAAATAAACAAATCAGCAAACAAAAGAGAGTTTGTTAACGACAAAACCAGCTTTGTCAAATGTAAACTTGGTTCTGTTATTCAAATTAGGGCAATTCTGACAAGCCAACGGGCTGTCCTCTGCAGAACTTCGCGTTCGATATCTGGCAACACATCAAAAAGATAACAGACCTGCCTATTTTTAAATAAGTCTAATACTACATTATATTTTGATATTATTCTGTGATTTGAAAATATAGCGGATGGATTATAACATTTGAGCTAAGCAAATCGAATTTACAGTGGCAGTCGTGATTTCCCAAAAATAAATTAAAAAAGAAATGACAATCATATTACCAACCGATTCTGAATTGTTTATAATAATTAAGCTTTGGTTTCCTAGGAAGCGGTGCCGTCATTTAACGGCCGTAAAAGTACGGTGGGTGACGTCACGAAAAACGGTGTCGTGTATTTTAAGCGAAGTGTTTTCCAAAAGAGCGGTAGCGCACACCCAACGTAATAGAGCGGTGTCGTCTCATCTGAAGCGCTGAGCCAGTATGGTACGAATCAGTTCAGCAACGTTTTTTGGCGGTGCGTCTTGTCACCCACCGTATTTTTACGGCCGTTAAATGACGGCACCGCTTCCTAGGAAACCAAAGCTTTACTGTTGTTTTAGATTTATTGTTATTCAATTTAGTATCAAGTGTTCTCATACTACCATACTAGTCATAAAAGTAAATGGTAAAAAAATAAACAAATAATAAGTCATGGCGCGACTGGATTTCCCTGTGTTTATGTTATTTATACAAAATCTTTAACTTTCTTAAAGTTGTGAAAATATTCAGTTCGCTGTCACCCAACATTTTATTTGTAACAAATTCATCGATGTTTATGTAATACTTCTTTAAAGTCAGTATATGTCACTCATGCATGTATAAAGCTGCAATAAACATGCAAACTTACGTTGCATGCAAACCTGATTTATACTTATGCAATGTCAAGGTTTGTTTGTGGTTTATTGGTTGGTAAGTTCAATGTGAATGGCTTGTTTAACAACATTAAGAACATTTTGGAGGTTAAACTTTTAAGGATTCGCCCCTAGTGGGAATACCTTTAATAAATTAATGTTTGCAAATAATCGTAGTGAACTAGAAAACCTAAAACAATCTTATCAATTTTCAGTGCAGATAACTTTGATATAAACTATTACTTCTACTACTAAGTCTGTAGTTAAAGTGAAACTGTAGCATGAGTTTCACAATATAATTTTGGTCTAAGTTCATTAACATTTTTCTTAAGTTTACTTCCGAATCTCTGTGATTTTTATTAATGTATAATAGGTAGGAGTGTGCACTTTCAATTTAGACTTGGAATTCCTCTTGTGAATTCGTATTTTTTTTGTTTTTGTTTCATCGATTTAGATACTTTCAACGGTAAGTGTTTCTCTCGAAATACATGCGAAGGAATTGCTTTATTTGATTCAATTAAATAATTCAAATGAAAATCAAAAAAACGACTTTGGTTTTTATGAAAGGTTTTGGTTAATGTGGGGCTGCCAAGAAAATTAGTTGAAACAGATTGTATAAATTTCGTAAAAAGTTGTATTTAACTACAACTAAATCTTGGGTGGCATTTATAAAAGAAGTTTAAATCAACTGTTGGAATTGGAAAATTACAGACTGTTTAATTTTATTTGAATTGGCAGCATTAAAAAATTAAATCATTGAGTTTAAAATAAGTATTGATCGTTATACAGAGTGCTCTTTAAGAACCTAAATAAAGTAATGAGTAAAGAAATTATTTAAGCAGTCTATTTAGTGGGGTTCTGCTCGAGGGAAGACGAAATTAATGCTTAATTATGAAATTTATATAATACATAGTAAAAACGAAATTTAGATCAATTATTTAATATAAATGTGTTTGTTTAAATTTTTTGTGTATGATTTTCAGGAATCCTTTTCCACACAACAATTAATCCCAGTTTATGATATTTTAAAATTAAAATAAAACATTAAAAATAATTAAATTAAGTTTTAATAATGATTGAGCAACAGTGGTTTAGTTGTTAATTAAATTCAAGATTTACACTTTTCGTTTTGGTTATGTAATCCCGTCAAATTTTTGAAACCAGGAATTTGGGCGTAAGCGATTTTTTTATGTTTGCCGGAATTCTAATTTTTATCTAAGGTGTTACGCACTGGATTTCTTCCCTGAAATGTTACGCCACATTCAGGTAAATCAAGTTTATAATTAGTATTTTAGGTTACATGATAACAAACAGCACTACTTCCTTTCCGTGCAAATAAAAAAAGGTTCAGTGCTAAACTTAAGGGCTTGTTCATTATGTTTCTGTGAGTCAAAAATATCAATAAACTTATGTTCGATTATCAACGGTTATTGAGTTATCGATTAATGCATTTATTTTTTTGACTTAGAAATTTTCAAAATTGATGTTACATTAACCCGTTTAAAATGGAGCACAATTCAATACTTGTTTAAACTGATTTGCTTGTTCGTATTTCATTTCATAACGATGAGTTAGGGAACTCCTAACATTAGTTGGGGTTGTTTGGGATAGTTGTGGTAAATTTTTCTTTAATCTTGTTGATAACGCATGTCAAATTTTGGTGTCATTTAATAACCTAATAGCTTATCGAATTATAAATAAATAAATTCTGTAATATAATAAATAAGGCCTTCGCGATTTTCTGCTTCAGTCGCATACTTTTTCTTTTGTAGCACCCCAGAAGTAGTCAATTGGAGTAATATCTGGAGAACGAGGCGGTCACGTAATTGGTCGCAATGATTATTCATAAAAATCAGCAACTTGATTGATAAATTGGTAATCGTTGATAGTTGAAGATAAGTTTATTAACATATTTTACTCACAAAAATATGATCAACAAGCTTACAAATTTGTGATTATATTTTTTACGATACACTGTATACAGCGTGTGCCAGAGTCTGCACTATATAGGATATCTTTTATTATTTAATATGTAGAAAAATAAATTGGAGAAGTCGTTTGTACTTGCCTGAAGACTAAACAGGTGTATTTCGATTTTGTTACGTGTTTTAACATATACCAGAAATTTGACATACTTATTGGACATACTTATTGAGCAAAAATCCTGGAAAATGTTTGTAAAAATTCCAAACATAATTTCCCATTTTGCAAAAAATTGCAAATTGTGCGGATGTTTTTTACTTTTATTGAAGGCATTTTATTAAGTAAATTTTTATGTTGAAGGATGCATATGTAGAAATTAATAACAGCCACCTTAACAGCTGAAGAACCACCGAAGTAGTTTTATTATTTACCTCCCAAGTTTTTGTACAATGTGGTTAACTCAGACGTATACTCAATTTAATGCAATACCTCTAGTATTATCATGTGTTTCTAGGAGACCCTACGGTATCCAAACAAAGAAAAAATATGGAAAAACCAAACGAGACTTAGGAACAAAATAGTAAATTTTCAGTATTATTATGGGGCACTACAAAGCGGCATTAGTAATTCTTCCCTTAATTAGGGAAAATACGAGGAAAATAGTAAACTTTCTACTTGAGTTATCTTATTTAGCTGGCAACATAGAGGGTTAAGGATTCCTAAGTTGCTTTTATACCCGATTGTCTCGCACGGGGTGATGTGGTAAGCACTATGCTTTTGACAACTACCTATTTTCCCCACTACACCACTGTGTTTCGATTTCTAATTACTTTCAGTGACTGAGTAGACCACCCCACCGGGCAACAGACTCATGTTTGGACCCGAGGTGCCGAGGTCATCTGCGTTGTAGTCGAGTTCTTTAATCATCCCTATGAAGTTTATGCATAGGCGCCAAGTTTTCAGGATTATTATGGGGGCACAACTAAATAATGTAACATTTTTAAAACGTTTATTAAAACGTCGGTCCGTGGTGTGAATTATTTATTAACAAATTTAAACAACGTAACAATTAACACGAAACAACAACTTAAACACTAAGAACACAACACTAATATTAACCCGTAACACTAACTAATTTATTTATATTCACTTATTGGTACTTAATCCGCGCACATTTATATTAACCAAGCACTTGGTCGCGACGATAGCTTTTGGTAGACTCTTGGTAGACCGTTCGGCCGCTCACGAAATCGCGCCTTAAATACAAACCGCGATTTTCGAGTAAGTTCTATGTTCTTCCAGAACGATGACGCATGGAACAGTCTCGAGACGATGATTCAATCGGCGAACAATCTGGAACAGCTGACGCATACGAGCGAAATGATTCACGTTCCGGCTGACAGTTGACGCGTCTCGTTACAATAATATTTTTACTCCTAGATTAGAATATCGTTAGTCAAGGAAAATAGTTATGTAACTGAGGGAGGCTTCATAATATACGAAACAGTTGATCTTATTTGTGTAAAAGCTACTGTTTTAATTAATATCTAAATTTTATTGTTTGTTTGTTTTATGGGGGCATGGGCCCTGATGCCCGTACGGATTCGGCACTTATGCGTCTATGCACTGAGCTATCCTAAATTTAAAAGTTTTATCGCTGGGCTCAGTCATGGTTTCGGGTTCGATCCTGGTTGAGGTACCATGAAAGTTTTAATGCAGAAAACATCTGAAAGAATGCCCGTTATGTATTAGTGAAATGCTTGGTACGCTGAAGATCCCCTACTAGGGGGTGGAACTTAAAGGCAAATGTTTCGTAATTTATTTATTGGGTTTAACTAAATTTTATTCAGCTTTTAAAGGGCAACATCTCCTTTGAAAAAATCATAGAGTACCCTATAGTATGCTGGGGTAGTATAAAGAACATAGAGGTTTTTATTTATTGTTTGTTTTTAAATTTGGCGAAATCTAGGGTTTTCAAGCAAATTAATACGTGCAAATTTTGTATTATTTTTTGGGAGTAAAATACTAGGTGTTAATGAGCTCATGTATTAGCTTGTAATTTTGTGTTAGTTAATTGTAATTTTACAACGTCGGCCATTATATTGACCATCTAACATAACCTATTTTCTCAAAGAAATCACAACTTATCGATTTGCATTTAAAACAAAAAACAGAATGAAACAAAATTCGAACTTGCATCCTCTTGATTGCAAAGCAGTTCTAGTTCACAGGACAACTAAGTTTAAGTTATTTATTTGTAATTTTTATTAGATAATGAACTTTTGGGGAATATATTAAGTACTTAAGTATAATTTGTTTTTTGAAATTATTATTTTTTTAAGAAATTTTTGAAATAAAATTAAAAATAAGGAGGACTTTGTCCAGTTTGTTTCGAATTTTTTAAATAAAATTTACACCAGCTTTAGTGTCTCAGTAAAGTTTGTGAGTATTGTAAGATATCAGATTTATTGTGAACATCACACTTTGAATCTTACGACGTGTCATATACTCTGTGTATGATGGTTTTCACACTTTTTTTTGATTTTCATAAAGGGAAGAATACAATTTTGACGACATAAAAGGTTTATCTTGTGCTACAGAAAACCCAGCCTTTTATTAAATATAAATTTAAAATTTTGAATTTATGTTTTTTCAAATCTCCTTTTTTTCAAATTAATGTATATTAATTTCTTTATTTTCCCCAAGCAAAAAAATTCAAATATCCTGATCGTCTGCTTTTTGGATAAATTGAAAAAGGTTTATCAGTCAATACTACAAGAAATTGCTTACTAAAATTGATAGAACCGTGAGCGTTATACATGATTCCGACGACATCGACAGTTTAAAAAGAAAAAGTGTTGAACTATATTATAAAAAGGTTGATTTTTATTTTTTGCGCTTGAAGAAATAAAATTGGCAATTAGTGTAATTTCTGGTTGGGCGGGAAGCAAAAAGTTATGTTCAATACGCATTATTAAAAGGAAAGGAGTTTTTTGTTTAATAAAAAAAGATTGTGTGTTGCTGCTGTTATGCCAATTACAAAAAAGTTTTGTTGCCAAAGAAGCTCTTGACTACCTTTTCCTTTTATGCTGAAATGCTGGCGATTTGAAACGGATTCTATATGCTTTAACGTGAAATAATGCTGTTGACTAGTCTTTATTTAAATTTCAACAATAAAAATTCGAAAGCGAAAAAGTCATTTAGTTTTTGATCAAATTTAGCTTTCTCAAATTTCGAATGCCCGTAAAAATGTATTTCTTTTTAAATGTTATCATACGTTTTATAGTTTTGTTTAAAGTGATTTGCCCAGTAATTAAGATTATGCTGGTATGTGTTTTGTTGAGTTAGATGTTAATATTTATTTTTTATTTTTACTCCAATAGAAATTTTCTGAATCCAAAGGCCTTTCACCAAGTAGAAATGAATATTTATTTTCTAAACATGGAATTAAAACAGGACATAATATACTAAAATTGACTGATTTTAATGGTTTAGGTTGGTTTATGTGCGCTAAAGTACCGGCACTCCACAATTGGCATCATTTACGATGTCCTGTCTCTTAGGGGACTTTTACATTTACATTTGCCATTTTGAGTGTTTTTTAGTATGCAATATGCAATGTTCAGAAATTACCCAATGCAAATCAGTAGCAAGACATGTTTTTGCTCATTTTTAGGTACATATTTCAGATAAAAATACGAACGCATATGCCGGAGAATATACTGGGTGATTCACGTAAGACTTCAATGCAATTCAACATAAGTACATATTTCCAAAGCTACTAGCAATATCTGCAAATTAAAAAGTAAAATTTGATCGAGTAAGTATGTTCACAAATACTTATTGTTTACTTAACCATTAAAAATGACAGTGATTTGGTAATGTAAATAATTTTTCATTAAGGTGATTTGAATATAAAATTGTTATTTGTGCCTTTTGTATGTTTTTGTATTAATAATTATATTAATTTACATTATTGACAATATTTTTCTTAATTTTATAGTTATAGGTTATGAAAGGTTTTAATTTAGAATAGAATCTTAACATGGCATTTAATATGTAATGTCATTCCGAAATAAACCATCTCCGAATATAGAAATTTACTAATTGATACGGGGCGCGTCTTATGTGAATCGCCCAGTATAGTTAATGCAGCCTACTTTGGTTATAGGCAAAGATCTGACGACTGCTAACACTTTGGCATATATGAACTCGTTTTACGAATGACTCTGTATGTTTACCTCATTTCTGTTTTGGTAAATTTTAAGTTATGTAACGCCACCTATGAACAGTTCGATTCGATATATAGAACTATGAAATATTTCTTAAATTGTATCCTATAAAATCGCAGTCAAATAGACACTGCGCCATTAGCGTCTGTTAATTTTATGAAGTGTTGGAATATGACTGAAATTGAGAAAATTGGGGATTCTGTATGAACGGTTTATTCATCATTCGGTGAACTAAATTGTACTTATTAGGTAGTGCCATCTATGAACAGCTCAATTAGATACAGTAAACTATGTAATAATTTTGGGATAATGTGCCTTATTTTGACATATTATATTAAACAGTAAAAATAAAGTATTTGAAGTAACTGTGATTGTTTCAATAATTCAGTGGCAACCGGTGTCGTAACAATCTCGTTTATTAGCGTCCCCATAGTTGAATGAACTAATTAAATAGGATCATAAGCTTCTCTGTCGGTCTTAGTAAAGCATGGACCAGAATGTATGTACTATTTTTAATTCATTTCCGAAAAAAGGCATTTTTCCCATTAAAAATTTGAACTTGGATGGAACGAGAATTGAACACCAGAATTTTGGTCAGTGTTGCCAATCTGTGGATTGTTGTATATTACGGTAGATGCGATGTTGCAAATTCGGTTTACTTCACAAAAATCGGTAGTTTACTTTTTTGTGTATTTATTGAATTATGCTTCGTTGTTTCTGTTTAACAACAATATTTGTTTTATTAATAGATTTTTATATGTTTTAAAAAATTCATATAAAACCATATACTAAATTATTTCAATTTGTGTTGCATTTCCCTAACATTCATAAAAAGGCAAAAAGGGGTAAAATCAAAACTACTTCAGCCCAGGCGCTAAATGGAGTTGTTGCAATTCCGACTTGTAATTTTCTAAAACCTCATCCTATTCAGGCATATCGTTTACTGTGTACAAGGACTGTTTGGGTTAAGTTTTTTTTGCGAAAATCCAGTTACCTAAATGTAAAAATTTTAATAGCGTAATTAATGTTCACTTGTAATTAAATATTCCATTTTAAGTGATCCATCCCATGGATTTTTTTGTTGTGTGCCAATAAAACATTCTTCCAAATTTTGAGTATATATTGTAGAAATTATTTTTTGTTTCACATTTATAAATCCGGTAGAATTTAAAATACTTCGGTACATCGACCAAAAATCGGTAGAGTTGCAACACTGCTTTGGGTTTACATGGTAATTTCTACACTGTTTAGATTGGCTAAAATTGCATTAAATTACATAGTCTAGCTAGAAATACTGTTACACGACGATGTTTTTCGTAGGTGTGCCGCTGGAGTAGTCTTTTTGATTTTTCTTCAGAGACTCTATCAGCAAGTCTCCCGTTATTCTACGATATGCCCCTAATTCTAAGTCACAAACTGTAAATAAAATTTGACATATTGCACTATGTCAATATATTAAGTAGTCTTTTTGATTTTTCTTCAGAGACTCTATCAGCAAGTCTCCCGTTATTCTACGATATGCCCCTAATTCTAAGTCACAAACTGTAAATAAAATTTGACATATTGCACTATGTCAATATATTAATGGCTCATGTTAAGATATTAATGGCTCATGTTAAGATATTAATAGTTTGGTAACAACAAATGCACCAGGTTTTGTAACAGTATTTATAGCTAGACTAGGTATAGGATATTTACAATTTTAAAAAATCGCCGAGTGGCCGAGTGGTTATGACATTCGAGTGCAGCGCGGACGGCCTCAGGGTCAAATCTGAGTCGGATACTCGGCGAGTTGCCTGCGCAGGCACTAAAAATAATTGGGAACCGAAACACAGTGGTGGACTACGGAGGGTAGACGGTGTTTACCACATCACTCAATATGTACAGGGTCGGCCTTCTCTACAAAGGGGCCCGGGTGCAAGGAACTTTTTGGGACCCTAAATTTTTTTCAAAGGTAAAAATAACAGTATATTGTGTCATTTGGTCTCTTTGCGGGGGCCGGGTGCATTGCATCCGCTACACCCTCCCCCCTGTGGCCGGCCCTGAGTATGTATAACGTGCGAAACAACCGAGGTATGAAAGCGCCTGCGACTTAGGAGGCCTTAGCCCACCATGTGGGCACACCATGCTCCCTCGAGGGTCGTTGGTACCGATAGTTTTACCTTTACAATTTTAGAAGTTGTCAAAGGGCGGGTTGCACAATTATGATTTAACAGCTTGGTTAAATTAATCATTCGTCAAAGTGAACAAAATCGAGTCAAAATTGGAATGCATATGACAAATAACACATTAGTAAACAAAAAATGATGCTCTTTTCAACTTTGATCATTCGTTAATTTAACAAAAGCTGTGTGCAACCGGCCCTAATAATTTTATTTATTTTATTGATATGTATGTTTTTTAAATTAAATTTTTTTAAACAGCCTAATTGTATACAATGCTTTGTGGGATGGCTTCAGCTCTCACAGTGTTGCCAACCCTACCGAAATTTCGGTAGATCGGTAGATTGAAGTCGAAATCGGTAGATTTACCGAAATTTCGGTAGGGTTGGCAACACTGTGAGAGCTGAAGCCATCCCACAAAGCATGGCATTCCGGCGTGCATTTCCGTACTTTCAATAAAAATTTAATAAAACCGTTTTAAATTTAAATTCTTTCAAAATAAGGAAGAAAAAACTATACAGTTTCCGTTTCTAAGCTGAAACTTATTAAATATTTCTTATAACTGCATGGGGCGACGGCAAACTTGATCTTCGATATTTTATACCTTAATGTATATGTCCATAAGGGCTACTTTTACAGCAGTAATTTTGAGAATGACTCCGCTTCAAAATTCGCGCGAGAAAGTGACGTCATGGCTGTTCGGCCCTATTCCAATGTTTCGTCTATATTTTGAAAAACCTTTTCACGATATAAATGATGACGTAAAAATAATTCCTTGTACAGCCATTTTTGGGGTAAATACTCTAAGTTTAAAACGTACAAATGTTATTTGTAATCAAAATAATCGTAAAACTCTAAACTACAGCACTTAAAAATGAAACTAATGAACAAATGAATTTGGCTGCACCCAGCAATCTTTTCATGGTGTTTAGCGAGAGATTGATAAGATAACAAGGGCCGATTGCATAGCCAGCGTGATCACCTGACTTAGCATCAGCAGATTTGCTTCTGCGATCATTTAAAATAGTGGAGTTGCATTAATAGATCAAACAATTCAGACGATTTAATGCATCGGATACGTGTAATAATGGAACATACATAACTAACGAAATAACTTGCTTAGATTTTGCTAGTTAAGGATGTTCGAACTACTATTTTTATGCCCTTTAATTTCGAAGGTTTAGATTATTTCCAATTTAAAAAATGGCATCCGTATTTTTTTCAATTTTTTCTCGCACAAGAATTATTATATAAGAGGCTGATATTTTTGTATCACCATTTAATTGGTGAGGAGGTCTAACAAAATTTATGGAGTAAAAATAATTTAGCAGAATGTTCAGTAGTAAATTTACCAGTTTTATCAGAAACTCAATCATCTCTCGGTATTTAAAAATAAAATACTGAAAACTATATTTATACGATAAATTTGGATAACCTAAATAAGGTTTATTTAAAGAAATTTATGAATTATAAGTCAAATAATAATCAGTAATTTACAATTTTTCGTACATGTAATGTCCCTATCTCCTGAATTTACGCTAAAATTATAAAAGTCAACTTCAAAAGTAACCTATTATTTAACGTTTAATGAGAGTTTAATAATTTAAATGGGATGAGCCCGAAAAATCGATCAAGTTAGCTGGATGAATGCACTTAAAAATGAAAAAGTTATCAAGTATATTCTTTATTTTTGTGGTTTCGCAGTGACATTAAAAACAATCCTAATTGTTTTTTACTATTACACGCCGCGATAATTCAATTAAGATCACTTACACCTTCATACAGAACAGAATTACTCAACTTACCATATTACATATCACAGTTATCACGGTAACACAGCCTTCTTACAACTGATTTATGTTACAATTAATATTAGTTATATATTAGTAAACCAAGTTTAAGAAGCACTTTCTTCTTTAAAAAAAAAATACGGCACTTTCTTGGTGTCTGTGTTTTTTTTTAATTGCACTGATAATTATGTCAAATTGTATAATGGTAGCAAATCTGGTTTTAGAAAACTTTTACTCTGTTAGAATTCCCGGTGCTTTTTTCACGGATTCAATCTTTGATATGTTAATCTAATAATTCGATTCTTGCTTATAACATCTACTTCCTTTCTTTTAGGAGTCGTGGTTTTACTTTCGCCCCACAAATTCGAACAGTTGATGTAATTATATTCCAATGAATTATTTATAACGAATTTAAATCTAGCGGTTTTAGGAATCTAAAATGTTTGGAATTATTTTGAAGATTTACTACATTTTTGAGTAGTTTTTAAATTGTAGCGACTTTTAATATGCAGCTACCGTCGTTGAAATACGCATGCAAATGCAAAACAAATTGGGTTTACTTTTTTGAATCCAATTCAATTTTTGATTAGATAGTTCCTAATTACATGAAATTTTTGCTTTTACATGCAAGTTACAAATGAAGCATAGGTTTTGGAACGGATGATTGATCTGACTTTTACTATCAACACAAATCTTTAATTTTTAAGTATGCACTTTTCTGCAGTTTGCCTGCCTGTAATTTATTGCAAATACTATTACTCAGGCGTTTGAACTAAAACAGATAATTTGTTGAGTATTAATTGATTGTCAATTTGAGTGAGTGTGCAGCTCAGCTTTAATATTAATCGAAAGTTGAATGTAACTGTTCTTGTTGCATAACGTTACCCATCCAGTCTGTTTTTAATTTTGTTGTTACTACAAGCTCGTGCTGTTGAGATTTAAACCGTTATGTAAGTTAACAATAATAATGTAATTAGATTGTCATGAAAGAATGCAGAAGAATTATTATTGTAAACTCGAATAAGTGGCAGGTGCTCTTAATTTCTTTGAAATTAAAATGTTACAATTTGCTGAACAATTTATAGATGTTAAAGATTTATTTATATAGCTTTTCTATTGTTATATGAAATAAAACCAGTTTCGGTATTAACGAGTAGTGTAGAAAATCACACCGTACAACAGTCATATAATTACATTTCAACACTAAGATCTGAAGCGGTTCACGTCTGTGTAGTTGTTGGGGTCCTACTTACATGTAAAAATCGGAAAATTCGTTAAAGACTCGGAAGGTATTGACGCGTGTCGTATTGATAAGAGAAACCCACGAGGTGAAAGACTACATTCAAAAAAACTATATTACCTGAACGCCTGTTTTAAAAAGTGGACATGAAGGAGTTCGGATGGAAAAACCAAAAATAAATAGGTTTTATAATATCAAATAATAAGAAGATTGTGACAGCGTATCGGTTTTAAAATTCCACACTGGAACCGATCATGGGTTAGTTACAGTCCAAATCCACATAAACACTAAAATGAAAAAAAAAAGTTTAACATTAAACGATATGACGGAAAAAATAACTAAAGACACACGAGTAGCAGTAAGAAAAGTAATTACGAAAAACCGCAGAAACTTATGGAACGAGATTAGTAAGTCCATCAAAACGGCGATTCGTAAAGATATCAAACGTATAACACAAAGCATATCAGTGGCACAGTTGAAACAATAAAAAGATAAGAGTGTTACGGAAGAAAATGGTTCCTAGTTAACCACGAATCCATCAAATAAGAGACAAAACAACATCCTAATGAATGACAAACGACAAAGAATCAATGAAATCTAACAATTTTGTAAAGAAAAGATGCATGCAAATGAAGAAGAAAAAATCATTAGACATGTAAATTCCCAAAAGATTCCGAAAACTATAACAAGGGAGATAGAAATTGCAGTAACGCAAATGAAAAATTGCAAAACATCAAGATCTGAAATGCTGAAAACTTCTAAACCAGTGCTTAGAACTAGGTCAAATACCAACTAAATGGAAGAATGCCGAAGTCATTGTTTTGCATAAAAAAGGAGACAAAGAGGACACCAAAAACAGGCCCATAAGTTTTATATCCAACTTATATAAACTTTTGGATGGGAATAGTGACGAACCACATAGCAAGAAAATTGGATTTCTATCGACCGGGAGAGTAGGCAGGATTTCGCAAGGGTTTTAGCAGAGATGATCATAGACAAACCATTCGAACTTTGATAAAAAATGATTAAAATATAACATCATATTACACTTAGGATTTGTGGATTTCCAGAAAGCTTTCGATAAGCTCCAGATTCGGGCTTTGTTCAAAGCGCTAAATGATGCTAGAATTGATTCAAAATACACAACACTGATAAGAAATGTGCCAGAATGCAGCAATCAACTTTAAAACACAAAATAATACCACAGAATAAAGTTTATTCTGTGATAATACCTATACTGGAATAGCTATTTATGCAACGAGTTGCAAAATGATGGACTTTTTATCACCAGGCGTGAAATTGTTCGTCGAGGCGAAGCCGAGATGAACAACACGCCATGTGATAAAAAGACATGTTTTGCAACGTGTTTCATACAAGATTTTATCCAATTCAGATAACAAAATGTAAATGCCACATCTTCTTAAAAAAGGAGTTGGGTCATCGTGATAAAATGGGAGCATATTTTGTAACTACATAGTTACAAAATGAAACACTTTTCGCAACTCAAATCATCTTTTTGTAACTAGTTACAAAATGGGAGCATATTTTGTAACTAGTTACAAAATGAACCACTTTTCACAACTAAAATCAATGTCGAAATGTTGACATTTCGTAACTGAATTGGATAAAATAGTAATTTGTAATACAAGTGTTGAAAGCTTGCGTTTGCCACACGAATGTGAAGTTTGCAGCACGAACGCTAGTGAGTGCTGCAGTCACATGAGTGTGGCAAATACAAGCTTTCAACACATGTATTACACACTATTTTTTCTACAACCACAAAAAATTTAAATATTTCTGCAAAATCAAATCTGACATTCATCAAATGTCATTTATGACATTTTGATTTGCGTGCGGAAAGTAAACAAATTAGCGTGTGGAAAGTTTACTTTCCGCACGCAAATCAAAATTTGAGTGTGGAAAGTTTACTTTCCGCACGCAAATCCAGATTAATCCAGATTTGCGTGCGGAAAGTAAACTTTCCGCACGCTAATTTTCACTTGTTCGGCAAACACTCATTTTCAATACTCGTATCTATGGAGACGAAGTCTGAAAATCCCACTTTCCATGGTGGTTCTAGAAAAATATTTTTGCACGATCCGTCAATTTGACATGTTTACTGATTTAATTATGACAATAGTAAGTTATACTTACAAATTACTGATCGGTAATTTTTTTTTAAATAAAAAAGGTCAAACCCGAATGACAATTGTTTATCAAATGTTTATTTATAATCTGTAATTAACACCACCGATTTTAATACCACTACATTATTATGTTTCCCGTATAGAAATACGAAACCTCAGAATAACCAATGTGTTACAAGCAGGGGCGGACCGTTAACTTTGGGGGCCCTGGGCTAACACTATTAGGGGGCCTACCCAATTAACCCAAGTTGGGTTAGTTGTGGCAACTCGTTCGCCATTTTTCGAAAAACTGTTCTTTTACCCTTTTTTAAATAGGAAAAATTATAAGCAACAGATATTGGAGAACTTTTTTATTTTATTTGATGCACTTGGATATACACACTTTTATATACTACAGTTGTAATGAAAAAAGGTTCTGTATACATAACAAACATCAAACATAAATAAAAAATAAAATGTATTAGGTATACGTATTACTTTTAGTAACAAACAAAAAAACGAAACCACAAAGAATAAAGATTAAGAAAAAAAAAAAAACAAAATATATATAGGACATCCTGGAGAAGGATCGCTCCACCTCACAGCTGGTGATTGGCAACGCCAAAAAAAATTTCAAGATTGTATAACAATTCGGAAAAACATCGACTAGTTTCTTTTCATAAATTAGCTTGAATATAGATCACCGCATGAGTCTGGCTTATAGTCTGTAAGTAGGATTTTAACTGAATGCATTCATTGACTAAATGTTCGTCTATGTCCGAATAATAATAATCAGCAAAATTACGGGCACTTTCCAAGTCAATATTTTCGATATTAATGTTTTGCAAATCTATTAAACGTTTGAATATTTTGTTAAATTCCCCATAGACATGGCTGGCCTCTTCTGTTTAAATCCATAATCAACTTATCTAATGCAACGTTTGGCGTATCCCGTTTAAAGTTTTCTGCTCTATTTGGAGAAACTTTGTCTGTAGATTTATTCGAAAATTTTGAAGTAATACTTCTCTTTTTTAAATCACTGTATTCTTTTTCCACACTAGTAGCATTGTATTTAGAAGTAGAAATACAATGCTAGTAGGTACTTAATTTTTTGGCTGTCTCCTCGTATTCGTTTAGTTTCTGATCTAATTGTACTCGTATGTTGATCACGAACGTTTCTAATGATGTAATTAATTTCGCGCCTTCACATATGTCTAAACCTGGGGTCTGCACTTTTTTGTTAACTAAATTTAATCTCTCTAAAAAATTTTCCCAAAAAACAGTTAAAGTCGCAGTTTCAAGTTTCGCCAAATTATTATATAAATTCTGTGCCTCTCTTCGAAAATCAAGTTTCTCATCCATATTGTCACTAAACGTTTGTAATATGTTCATGATATCATCGTAGCAATTTTTTAAAGCTTTAACAACATCATAGTGACAAGACCATCTAGTCTGGATTAAACTTTTTATCGAACATCTTAGTTTGGTTTCACGATTTAGAAGCTCCCACCTATGGGTAGATGCAGAAAAGAAAACATATATTTGTTGCACTACTCCAAAAAAGTTCACAATTTGAGTTGCAACTTTAACCGCTTCTCCACCAACTAGATTTAGGGAATGCGCAGCACAAGGCACATAATAACTCGCGACAGAAGCGATAGAAGACAAACTTTAAATGACAGACTATTTACTGTCATTTAAAACATTGATATTTGATATTTTATTCAATCAAATAGTGTTGCAAATCAACGATTTAAACTTTATCTAGATACGAATTTTGTATAATTTTTTTTCTTAAATTTTTAATTTAAATTGGGTTTATTTATATTTTGTTGACCGCGAAGGGGGCCCTTTGATTGAATGGGGTCCTGGGCTGCAGCCCATAAAGCCCATGCCTAAATCCGCCCCTGGTTACAAGGCAATGCCGCAATGCTAGGTTTCGATTTGTTAGTTATGTATTACACAATGGGCTTCCTATGCGGTTATTTATAAAATAGATCTATTTTGTGCTTATTCGCTTCGTGTTATAGGGTTGGTAAAGGGAAATTTCGGTTATACGAGCACACATGCACCACTTCCCTCGTGTGTGACTTAAGTCTGCATGTGTGTTTTTATGTTTGGGCCAACCCTTGGGATAATTTATGGCTTTCGTTTGGGGAATAGTAAACTAGTTACTAGGGCATTGGTAACTTCTAATTCTTAGTTTTATTTATTGATAACACAATATAAATATAAATAAACTCACATTAAATATTTCATCAATCTCTAACATTTATTACTTCAAATATCGTCTAAAAATGTTCTTATTACGTTACATTGTATGTAAACGCAAAATAAGTATGTGCAATTATAGATTTTGAATTATTATTTAGAGTTAATGAAGAAAAATTACTTATTCACATCAAAGTTGGGATGTAACTCCTCAAATTGGTTTTCGTTACCTTACATTCGTGTTCTATCAATCCTAGACTAGCTTAATCATTAGCGAAATTGAATATCTATTTGTGAGAGCGTTCTTGCATGAACGTGTTAACTGACAACTTACTCTTATAAAGTATTGTTATTGGAAAGTTCTCATTTCTCAATATAATTTTGTACATGTGTGATAATAATAACTGCTGCTTTCTTACTTACTTAGCAGATTAGAGTCAACTAAGAAGATACGTTGGAATCATTTTCTAAAGATCAGTAGTGTTTGTGATGATTAGACATGGCCAAACAGTTGTTTTGAAATAACTTTTGCAACCTGTATTACTGATTTAACAGGTAGTAATAATGGATATATTGAATTCGAAGACTTCCACGGTCAATGTCAATGCTAAAAGAACATTTTCCGGGTTGGGATCATGTTATAAGAAAGAAGAGTAACTCAACGCTGTGCCTTCTTTCTAAGGGCCTTCATCAGGAGGGAGCACTAAAAGAGAACGGTAACTCAACGTGTTAACGTGTGAACCACGCCGGAGGCGAAACGCTTCTGTAGGGAACATTTAATAAAAGATACCTCGTAGTCAATTTTACTTATCTGAATTTCTATCTAGTTTTTTTAAATCGAGAAATAATATTTTTGTGTAAGAAAATTATAATTGAATAACAAACTTGTCGATTGACAATTAGTTGTTGACAGACAACCTAATCTCAATACAGTTTATATTACAAACTAGGGTTCGACACGCTTGGTTATGCGTTTCCCTTTTTCATGGTTAACCTTGAGGCGAAATTTTTGGATCACTCTATATCACTTCCCCATAAATCAGCATCATGTCAACTAATTCGATATTAGAATATCGATGGGTCATCCCGATTTTCAATTTTCAAATGACAAGTCAAAAATAATACAATTTTTAGCCAACCAAAGGTGATAGTAAAGGTTAATTTGACAACAACTTACTTACCAAATAATCAAAATTGGACAATGCTGATTAAGTAGTAGATTGCTAGATTTTTAAACAAATTAATCGTTTAATGTAAAAACTAAAAGAATCATTATCACGTGCTAATTCCGCACTATGACAGCTTATAGGGGACGTCGAAGTTCTGTGGCTCTCGGTTAGCCAGCAGTGGAGAAGGGGGGTTCGAAACGCTAAACCCTTCAAATAGTGGAGGTCGTAATCTGGAAGAAAAATGGGCGCCACTACGGAAAATCACCCAAAGATGGTTACGAGGAACGTACCGCAGATAGTTCCTTCGGGCTCGAAAGGGGTTGGGGATGGCTGCACCCTATTGCTGGATGTACTTACCCTTATTTACTGAAATAAAACTGGAACTGGTGGCCCAGGCTCACAAGCTATACACAGTTACTGCACAATATATGTAAAACACAAATAAAAGACGATAATGAATTGACAATGTAATTTAATGAATGCAAGTAATATTCAAAATGAGTTCACAAGTTTTATCATAATTTACGTACAAGGAGATTGAGGGATGCCACATTTACTTGAGTTGGCAAATATGTATAATTGACAGCTAGGCTCCCTTAATCGCAAGAAAATGTATGGCAATGACAAAACTTAAACTAAAAATCAGGTTACAAATAATTTTGCACATGCGTCAAAAAATAAACAATCGTCACGATAGTTCGCACTGTTTTTGAATTATGAACACTAAAGCAAAAAGGTAAGGCACACTAATTGAAGACTTAAACACTACGTTGAACAAATTACACAAAAGAAAGGATGCTTGAAGTACTTGATTTTCATGCACTACTTATTGGTGCCAGTCCACGAATGAATCACCAAAATACGGTACTGAATTAACATTTGAAGTGATACACTCACAACCGCCAGTAAAGGGCAGCCTAATGTACTTACCTGGAAAAAGGGGCGTCGTCGAGGGTGGCCCAGAAGAAAGCGATGGTAGCTTGAAACCCAGGGAGAGATAACAGCGGTCGGCGTAGAAAAGGAGGGTCCTTCTTCCGGAAACAGATGTGAAGACAACAAGATGTCCTTAACTGGTAGATGATTGAATCCAAAAGCGAAAACTGGGAGGAACGATAACTTCGCCAAACGTCAAACTTAAACGGAACTTCCAACACAGAACTTATTGACCGGATACAAATAAGACACTCTCTGGAATAATCCGACAAATATGCCGTACGATAGGTTTTCCACGAAAACTATACGAAAGCGAGAGGCCGATACATAAAACGGGAATTTTCTACCAAAAATCCGGAAACGGTAATTGCACGACCGAAGATGTTGACACCTGACTATACTCTGAAGTGCTTTGCCATTTTTCCGCAAAACGAAGGATGATAAAAAGAGATGCACAAACGTTCCTGCTGCACGCGGGTTGAACCTTGGATGACGTTACTCTAACTTTACCCCGTCAGCGACGGGTGCTTCCCCGAATTCTTGACGATGAACTCAAGCGAACAAAGACTACATTACCATATTTGGTCATCAATTTAGGATTTCTCCGATATATTCCGCAGCACCAAGAATGTGCTAATTTGGCATTATTCACGCAGGCTCTGCAAGCTTCAGGGCCGGCTTAAACTTCGGAAAACAGGGCCGTATTATACTAAATCTACGTAAAATTTCAAAAACCGTGACATCATTACTCGCTTATCAGACAATTTTTACTAAGGTGTTTTAAGATTTATCGACTCCTTTTGACCTGTACTATCGCCCTTTAAAAGGATATAGAGAAGACCGTAAACACCCTGTATAGGCTAATATGATACCATAGGACCTAAACGTTACGAGTCGTTTTGGCAGGACGTGAACCCTTCCAGTGAGGAGTCTACTTTATCTTCTAAGGTCGGCTGGCCAACATCTTTTTAATCTTCTGATTTCTTGTTGTTATAATAGTGGTGCTATTAGGGGATTACTGTGAATATCTAATCTGGCACGATGCTTGTTACTGCGTTCTTGAATAACATCTTTCACAAATGGGATGCCAAGGTCATCGTGAAGCGTTTGGTTAGATATAAACCATTGCTCGAAGAATCTTGGACTGGCATCTTTGGAGGATTGCTATATTGGACTTGCTTGCACAATCCCATAGTGCGATGCCATAAGTCCATATGGGTTTGATAACTGCCTTGTGGTCGGGATTTTATTTTCGAAGGACAGTTGTGATCTTCTTCCAAGTAGCCAATATAATTCCTTGAATCTAAGGTATTTGTTTCCTTTTCTTAGATATACATACATCTGTATGTTCCTTCCAATTGAGTTTTTCATCTACATAAATAGGTGTAATCGTAAGTAACGTATCTGACGATACAGAAATGATTGTGCTGGAGAGCCTTCCTTAGTGCAAAGGTTATCTGCATTGACTTGGCTTCATTAATCTTGATTTTCCACTTATTTACCCATGCTTGTAAGAGGTTTAAGTGGTCTTGTACGTGTGAAAATGCATTTATCGGATTTTCATGGCTTGCAAGGATGACCGTGTCGTGGGCGAAGGTCCCAGTTAGGGTATTAGTTGTGGTAGTCTGGTCAGATGTATACAGGATGTAAAGTGATGGGCCGAATACGCTACCCTGATGCACTTCGGCTTTAATTTATAAATATTTTCCTTGATAATCTTTGTTAATACAGTTTACTGTTTCCATACTAAATACCCGAAAGTTGTATATATTAAAAAAATAGCGTACCTGAAAGTAGTACTATACGTGTAGAGATCATATACTACCACTTGGCAAGATATCTTGCCGGTTTAATTCATAATAGTTACATTTATTTAATGCAGCCTAATGTCTTATAATCCCCCCAGGTATCTCGCCAAGTAGTGATGTACGATCTCTAATAAGAGTGGAGTAGAGTCTTGATTATTGCATAAAAATTAACTATGTATGATAATGACGTAAAATTTTTTGTTTTTTGTTGGTAAAATAATATGGCTGCCGTTTATTTTTTGACTTAGGGAAAAACTTGACTGGTAGCATACATTTCTGTATAAATAAATTAATTAAATTATTAATTACCTAACTTCGAAGTATACTAAATATTTTATTTTTTACAGGTAAGCTGGATTTCACCAAATCAATTTTGAACACAAACGCAACAAGAAACTTTAACAAACGAGAAGTCTCCCATTTTACCAGATATCCATTCTATATTTTATATACAGTAAGTAAACCTTAAGTTGGCAGTTATTTACTGTTGTTTATGATTTGGGATGGCTCGGAAGAGTGCAAGCACTTACGTGGTTCGGAGCACACGAAGCTATAAGTCCTCTATACCTGTAGGTTACTTGACAGGCACGCCACAGTAATTTGGAGAGAAGACCGACAACGCCCTGCCCTGTAAAGGCCACGTAACTTAACAAGAACAACGTATCTATGTTAGATATTTATGAAATCGGAATAACTTGGACGAGGTGTTTCACTATTAACGGAACTCCTTAATGAGTTGCGAAGTGTTTAATTTAGTAAATTTTATTTTCCGAGACTTCTTTTTCTTCCTTCATTTGCGGCATATTTTAGTTTACATGAGAAATTTGGGACCAACCAGATGCATGACTTTTTAACTACCCTATATAAAGCCTGTGATTAAGAAATGGAAAAATTGCAGACTTGTCAGTGTTTCGTAAATATTTTCAGTAGTTTGCCGATTTAGTAGGTCTTAACGTAATCGCCATCGACAATAGCATTCAATTTGGTCGCCTGTCATTTTACTTTTACTGTTAAAAGAAAGTAACTTAAAAACACAGGGTCGTTAAATAATGGCCCATCCCTAGTAGAAATTCGCTTACGTACGTAATAGGTAATGAATTCAACGGTCGACGCTATAAGATTAAAAAATAAGAAATGGTAGAAAGGTTGAGATGTTTATGTTAAAGGTTAGTATTCTAATATCTTTTGCCGTAGTATACCAGGTGTTGATTTATTTATATTTTTAAACTGGTTATACATATAACTAAATCAGTTATACGGCCTATGTAAAATTTAGAGTTAACTAACTTTACTAACTAATAGATAGTATTCATATTTCGGCGGCTAGTTGTAATTGAACGCTGTGTGGGTTAGCTGTGAAGCACACTCTCAATTCGCTGCATAAAAGCAATAAATATAAAATTAAGCTCCACCGGCGTTGCAGGCCCAGGGCTTGTCACGTTACGCACTTCTATCATCTCTAGCCGTCAGCTCCCAATTCATAACGTTTAATTCAATGAGGGCTTTTTTCGCCGTATTCAGACATTTGCTCTTGAGTGTTCGTCCTTCTCTTTTCTTCACCCCCTATTTTCATCTATATCTTCATTTATAGAATTTTACTACCTGTGCAATACTTGGTTCTTCGTATAGTTGCATTCTTGCCCCCAAACACTCTTCTCAAAATCTTCCTTTCTTAGATTTCCAGTCTTTTTTGGTTACACTTGTTTAATATCCACCCAACAGTCCAATTTCACACGTTGCCGCCGGTCAAATAACTGTTCTAACAAGCGTTCAAAAAAACCTGTGGTCAAGTTGGCTGGTCAGCGTTACCGTATGTCGTAACTAGAGCCACTGCTGAACCTAGCTGGCATCTAATGTCAGCTGTCATTTTACACGTATTTGGCAACAAAATTAAGTTTATTAGAAAACGAATTCTTTTTAGAACTAGCAAGCGAGTAACTTTCCAGTTTTTCACGGTTCAGTTGCAATTCACGATGCTTTTTAGTGCAGAACAAAAAGTGACATTTATAAGTGGGGTTATGTTCACCACTGTAACATATACGCTGCGCCCTATGTTTGAAATTTTTCCATAGGTCACTTGACCACAGTTTTTTTCGAACTTTTTCCATTGATCTTAATCTTGATTAGAGACCCTGTATATATTAGGATAAGAGTTGGGAAAATGAGACTATTTTGACAGCAATTTTTGATCCAAACACGTGATCAACACAAACGTCATTTAAATTGTCATCACAGTGTCACTTAACCAGTCAAATATAAAAACCGCAAATATTTTAACACAAGATTTATTTGAACAGATTAACATTATTTTCCTTTATTTCAGCTCTATTATTACAATTTCTTGCCCTGCAGCCAGTCATTTTGTCGTATTTGACCCATTATTAATAAACATCAAAAGTGTCAATTTTAACAGATTTCAAGTAAATGCATTTTAATTAAGTAGTCCATGCAAAAATTGATCCAAACCAATCAAACTGTATCACGGCATTTTCCCAACTCTTATCTTTATGTATACAGGATCTCTAATCTTGATTTTACCTCCTTCGACTGTTACTAAGTCTTAAGCCTGCTTAAAGTCGACGAATACCATGGGAAGTGTTAAGTTATGCTCGTATCTACTTGCTATTAGCTGCTTCATAACGAATATCTGGTTAGTGATTGACTATTCCTCCTGAATCCATATTGATACTCGCCGATGACTCCATATTACCTCATCTGGTTTATTTTTCAGGATATTTACGAAGACTTTATACGTTATATCCAGTTATGGTATCCTCTATATCTCCGTTTTTATATATCGGGCGTAGTGTAGCCTCCAACCATCTTCTTTGCGCTAAACTTCTCCTATAAACTCATGCACTTTCGTTATTAAATTAGCACCTCCAGTTTTTAGCAGTTCTCATCAATTATTTTTCAGTTTTGTTATTACTATTAAAAATCTTTTCCAAACTTGGTTCTTCTTCTAAAGCAACTCCCTCGCCTTCTTCGGTGCTATTTCTCATATGGTTTTTCCTTATTTCTGGTCCTCTTTCATTGTCTTTTAATATTCCCTGAAAGTGTTCGGGCCATCTATCCAAATTTTCTTTAACTTCTCTCACCATGTTTCCTTCCTTGTCTCTACAAAATCCAGGTCTTACTTTGTAGCCCATCTTTTCCTTTTTGATCAAAGTTCCTTAAATCTTCAGTGTTCTCTATTCAATCACGCCAGAGGCGAAACTATTTTATCGACAGAAAGAAGGGCGCGGTAGCTCAACGTGTTAACCACTGATGAAGGGTTTCGCCTCTGGTGCGGTTTACAAGTTGAGTTATCATGCTCTTTTAGTGCCCCTTTTTCCTCCGGATGAAGTCCCTCAAGAGAGCAAGCGATACGTTGAGTTCTTTTTTCTCAACAATGACACGGTCCCCCAACCTGGAAGACGTTCTAACTGACGCTGGCCGTGGAAATCTTCGAATTCATTGTTCTCTATTTTTTTGTAATTTTTGTTGCATATGTTTCCCTTTTTAACTTTTGCATATATGCTTGACTTTTTTTTTAGTCTCTCCATATTCTGGTTTACCTCGTTTTCTTTTGTCCTTTGACACTGTAATCCTTGTGGTATTTCTGCACTCATCGTCAAACCATTTGGTACGTACCTAGCGCCTATTCATCGTTCTTCTATATTTTTGCTCTATATGGATCATATATTTGTGGATTATTCTTTCGTTATTAAATTTGCTGTTGCTATAGTTTGCGTTTTTCTGTATTTTACGATTTCTTCCGTCTTATTTGTCCCATTTTCAATCGTCCTAGAAAATAATTCGAATTTGCGTCGGCTGCTCTGAAGCTCGCCACATCTCCAATGTAATTTATAAACTTTGCTCTGTTTCGGCACTAGAATGACAGTATTCCAACACGCTAGAATGCTAGAATGAGTTTCATTCATGAACGATTTTTGGTGACATTTTGTTTTCAGGAATTGGTGCATTCAATAATACACAAAAGACCTAGGCAACCATTATTCTTTATTCAATGCTAGGCAACAAAAATATGTCAAAATTCTGTCGACTGTTAAATATAAATTGCTCTTAGTAACCTAATTATTTTACCAAGATTTTCCAAAATGAAAATTGGCAAATGTTTTTATAATGAGAAGACTTGAGGTTGAGATTTAGACCGAGAGATGCCGCTGTTTAAGTAAGTCGGAAGCTTTACTCCATGAGATGGCGCTTATATTTTTATTTTGTTGTTAGAAATATAATTTTTGTCATTAGACTTATCATATACTCGTACATTTAAAGCCCAATACAAACTTTAGACATTTAAAGGAATCTGTATATATCATCAACATAACATATTAGTTTAAATATTTGAAGCTTCCTTTGTACTGGAAATAAATATAAAGCCAACGCCAAAAAAGTAAATTGCGTGGTGATCCGAGTGAAAACTATTTGGTAATGGTATTTCTGACATTTGTAATAATATTTAAATACACGTCACACATTACCATTTATCCGGATGTCTGGTCGTTTGAAAGACAATATGTATACTTCAGCTGTGGTAATATAGCATATTTTCTAAATGATCGAAACCTTTGTAATACTATTTGGGTTAGTCCATCAAACTAATTAGGTGTTTTAGCAAGCCATGGTACAATTAGCAAAACAAAAGCAATATTCTATAATTCCATTCTATTGCATTGAAATCTTTACAGTATGTGTAGTCATTAACAACAACAATGATATAATAACATTTTGTGATACATCGAATAAACAGCGGATTATAATCTGAAATTAACGTAGTATTTTTGAAATAACATGTGATCAAATAAGATATGTTTTAACATCTTCCATTCAACCACTTTTCATTTGTAGAAAGTTATCCAAATTTAGATGATTATGGTTTTTAAGGAAAAAATTGATAGTAGAATACAGAAATACGTACGATAGATTTATCTAAGCCTACTCTAATGCAAACAATTTCATTAACATATTGCCTAATTATACTTATATTGTTAAAACTAATACCCTAAGTGAAGAAGACTATAATCTTCAAATCAATTAGCGTACCTAGAGCATACGAAAGTTTAACCGTATTACAAGACTCCCCATTCCTTCTTTATTAAATCAGAAGCCACTTCGCCTATCATAACACCAGGGGCGTGCGTATGGCCAGATATAGTATTTGGTATTACACTTGTATCTGCAACCCTTAACTTTGCAATTCCATGAACCTTCAATTTGTTATTAACAACAGCCTCAGGATCGCCTGCTGGGCCCATTTTACACGTTGCTATTTGATGACTTACAGGATATGCTATATGCTTTAGCACACATTCCCAATATTCGTCGGAGTCATATTTCAAGTTCTCGCAGTCCACGAAGGGCTTTTTACTTACTTGGGAGTTAAACATTTTGAATGCGTCAGTTTCACAAATCTTATGGATGAAACGAATTGCAGCGGTTAACGTTTTAATATCCGACTTTTCAGGATCTGTTAAGTAATTAGCGTAAATCAATGGGTAGTCGTGTGGATTAGTCGATTTCAATTTTATATGTCCTTTTGATTTCGGATGGAGCAGTATTGGAATAATCGTGAAACTAACAGTATGTTCGTCGTCGGTCCCGTACATTTTCTTGTAGTAATCCTCAGATATTCGCAAAAGTTTTCTTTCAATGCTACTGCCTGTTTTTAAAGATGACGTACGCATAGCAAGTTCAACATCAGGGTAGTCTCCGGCGTACAAAGCTCCTGTATTTATAAATGCTATCGCTTCTGTTCCTGCAAGACTCGCTAGAGCCCCTTCTCCACTTTCGTACCACTTCAGCAAGTCCAAACCATTAAAACCCGAACAACCCGATTTTGTTAAGTTGGTGTTTATTAAAAGTCCGTTGAAAGCTAAGTGGTTATACATCGTTTGCCCAACCGGAAGATCTTGTAAAAGTGGTATGCCAAGTTCTTGCAAATGCGCCTTGGGACCAATACCCGATAACATTAACAATTGTGGTGAACTGTAAACACTTGCAGAAATAATCACTTCTTTTTTAGCTCTTGCCTGTAATTTCGATTTTTCCCATTCGTACTCAACTCCATAGGCCGTTCGAGTAGCAGGGTCGATCAAAATCTTCGTCACCAGTGCACCTGCTACAATTCTTAAATTTGGACGGTGAACGAAAGGTTTCAAGAAAGCCTTCCCAGCACTGTGCCTGCGTCCTTTTTTAAGAGTGGCTTGCACTCTCGCAAAACCAATCTGTTGCGGGGTGTTGTAGTCTGGCGTTTTATAACCAAGTTGTTTTCCTGCGGTTATAAACGCTTCCCCTAAGTCTGATATGTGAGGATAGGAAACGCTTAAATATCCGCCTTTGTGGTGATAGTATTCGTCGGAATTGTTTAGATGCGCGTCTTCAGATTTAAGGAAATAAGGGAGAACGTCCGGGTATGACCATCCCGGGTTACCGTGTGCCGCCCATCGGTTATAATCCTCAGGATTTCCTCGAGTATAGACCATACCGTTTATAACACTGCTACCTCCTAAGGCTTTACCTCTGGGGGAGGAACACCTGTGTTCGTCCATGGCTTGGCATGCCACCGGTTCTGGTTCTGTTACGTACTTCCAGTTGTAATCTGTAAATAGTAACATGCCGAACATGGCTGGAAATTCGGATAGAATATCTTCCGGTTCTCCAGCTTCTAAAAGCAAAATTTTCCAATGTGGCACTTCTGAAAGTCTGTTTGCGATGACTGCTCCTGCTGATCCCGCGCCGACGATAATGAAATCGTAGCCATCTGAAAATTTTGAATATGGGTGTTTGTACGTATTGTTTTAAATAAGTTACCATCCACTGGTGATTCAAGAGAAAGCGGCAGAGGAACGCTTTCAAACGCTGCTTCGCCCAGGCCTGCTAATGCAGGATAATCGGGAAACTGCGCAGCTGCATGGGTAAGACGTAGTGAAATTAGAACTCCGATAAACTGGAGAAGCACTTTGAACACCTAGAACAAAAACGATTATTTTATTAAGAAAACTCATTTAAGTGTCTACGGGGTACAAAACACTTTCGTTTTCAGAAGCTTTATGCAAATTCCTGGCCATACATAGACCGCATCTTTCTGTAACTTACATCCCTTCTGTTATAAAGTAACCCAACTGTAACAGTAACAGAGTTATATTACTTGTAATCGGACAATAAAGTGTCACTAGAGGCAGAATACAGGGCGTTTCCTGCAAAAGCCAAGGAAAGAAATGGCCGATTTGTGGAAAATTCTGTATGTATAAGAATTATTCATAATTTATTACTTAATTATGTGAAGTTTGGAGGTTTTATCGAAAACTTGTGCGCCAACACAGCACTGTGCAGAAACAGTTTTAGTTGCAATTATTTAGGGTCTTTTTGGTATACTACATCTACAAAATTTCAAGTTGGTTTCTACAACTAAATGAAGTGTAAAATTGTTAACAATTTGCAGAAAACGGGGTCTCATTTTATTTAAGTCTTAGTGTATTAAGTATATTATATAAACATAGTAAATTAATTAATATTAAGTAACGTGAGTTGTAGATGTCCACTTCCGGATGCTCTTCTAAAATTAGACGGACTTATCAAAATAACAGTGGCATTATTAGTGATAAAAATATCAGTGAGATTAGTAATTCCGGCAAAATAATATAACGATCTGAAGGGCATTTATTTGTGTAGTTCAGTTACATAATCCCAAACATGCAATACACAGAACGTTTAAAAACCAACAGGTATTCGAGGATTGTAAACATGTGATTAAGATTAAAATAGAATGTTATTTATTTTAAATTTTAAATTAAAGAGAGATATCAGGAATTTTCGTCTTAAAAAAATATAAAATATCCGAACACTATGTAACGAATCCAAACCAAATACATATTTCAGCGACTAACAATAACACCTCATTTCCTGACTACGTATTTAGACCTGTGTCAAATACTTTTTTAACTTAAAAAAAATGGTAGAATTCGTACATTTTTCTTTTGATAGTTCTTTCACCTAAAGGTACAGATACAGATTTCTTTCAGTATTTTAAACGTTATATTATTGTAACAACTGCAATTTGCTAACAAAACAATGCCCCAGCTTCTTATCATTTCAAAAAATAAATTCTTCCTTGAGATTTGGATATTTTTAAGATACGAATTGTGGGCATTTTAATATTCTTACTATTGTTTACTTGTTTATTCAGTACTGTAAAGAACAAGCTATTTAGTTCGGGAGTTCCTTTAAAATGCATGAATATCGAGTTGTAGAATTTACTCCATCTGGGCTTCTACATGTTTTACAAAGTTTTTTTTTAATTTTTGTTAAATTATATTTTGTAAGGCTCCCGAGCTGCGGTAGCTAGGTACACCAGTCTAATACGATCAGGAAAGTTAAGTTTCGTCATCTCCGCTCAGTACTAGAATGGGTGGCCCGATTGCTCCGGTAACGCAGCACCTCTCTCCCACGAGGACTGGTCACTATGGGAGAGTAGACCAAAATAAGGCTAATAATAATAATAATAATATTTTGTACTTGTATTAAGGTAATTCACCACATCGAGGTAAATTTTAATCCCGGCCATTTACATTTAAATAAATAATTAAATTAGATCTACAGAAGAAACTGCCATAGCTTTTATTTAGTTTGAAGTCTTCTACTTATTACCATATTTTAATATTTTTTATATTTCCTGTTTACCCGGAACTGCGTGTTTATTTTTAAATACGGCATTGATTTACGCCTTCTCTTTTCAAATTTTTCTATGTAAAGAATGGAACCAGGAAAGAGCCGCAGACAATAGATTGATAAAAATAGCAAAAAACTCAAAACCACAGGTTAAGGGAGAACCAAGAAGACTACGTAAAAGATGGGCGGAAAGCTGGCTAACATTTTCAGCAAATTCGATGTAGGGTGAAAGAAGAGCCTGGTTGCAATTCCTATAATCTATAATAAAGAAGAAAAAGATTTACATTTATAAATTTCTACTCCCTTTTTAATTCTCCTTTCTACAATCTCTTTTTATTGTAAGCGAAACGATTATTTTTTAAATTTTGGTTGTAATTCGCAGAAAAGAAGTCATTTCGTGTTTATTTTCTAGCGGCATCAGATACGAAGTTTGCCAAAAAAGTAATGAGCCTGTTTCTCTACAATAAATATTTATTGTCATGTAGGTACAACATTGTAATTAATTATTATCACGTTCAAAATAGTTCTGTTGGAAAGCCATACAATAACGTAGTTGGTGTTTCTACTTGTGGAAATAATGTTTGAAGTCTTCAGTTAACAGTTCCTTTCTACATATTGGTAACAGTTCTCAAATGGCGACAGCAGAGTTGGTATTTTTAGTCATAGAAAATTAACTCACAGCCCGGGAGCATAGGGGGCTGAAGTACCGCAGGAACCCTTTTTTTGTCAAAAATTCACTCATTGACAATATGTTATGGCACGGGTGTTATCATGATGAAGCGTTCAAGAGTTGGCAATTTCAGTCCATATACCCATCCTTTTTCTGACTCTACAAAGACCTCGTAGCGGTAACTTTGAATAGTTCTGTCCTTGAGGCTCACATTTGTTAGGAACTATACCAGGACGATAAAAAAAAACAAATGAGGTGCAATTTGATACTTGATTTGCTCTGTTTTGCTTTTTTTGGACGTAGCGTAGTGTACCACCTCTCATGCTTCTAAGTCGAACTCAAAGCTCCATGATTTCTTACCTCCTATTTAAAAATCCAGGTCATTTTTAACAAAGCTTCTTTCTGTCCCCTATCTAACTTTGCATAAATTGTCCGCATGCCTAAGTTATCAGTTAAAGTTACACGAAAGGTCTGATGATTCAAGTTTAATTCCTTACCAATTTTTTCAGAGTTTCGAAAGTCGATTAACTTTACGAGAGTTTGAACTTTCGCTACATTGTCTTTTTCATGCAGTACTAGGTCGTTCACCTTCCATAGCCTCACGTCTGACTGAAAATACCTAGTCCCACACAAAGGCTGTGCTAGGGATAGCATGTGATCTTCATCAGCTTATTCCAAATATTTCTGTCGCGTTGCCCTGAAGCTTGTCATAGAATTTGGTAGCATAGCATCGATTGATAATCTTTTACTTCAGGTTCGTAACGCGTCACCATAATGTGTATATTACAGCACTGTACACCATCAAGGCACCTGGCTCTAAAGCATGTATTTGTTTTTGTACACCACTTCCTCTCAATTCTATAAGGTCGTCTTTTATATCATCCACTTCTAAACGTTATATTTTTAAAAATTTTCTTCTATTTGATGTAAGGTTGAAGCCTTTGAAATATTCTTTTCTTCTTTCTATTCCCCTTTTCTGCCCACCTAGCAGATTTCCAGCTTTATTGGTGCAGTAAATTGCTGGTGGGTAGGATCGCTGTTTCACTTTCCTTGATATTTTGTAAAAATTTCTAATTTCATTATTATAGTAAAATTGTTCCATTTCTCTGGATGGACTTTTCTGCCTCCTACCTTTTTTGTCTCTACAAATCTTCTTTGCTTTTCGTCTTGCCTCTTCATACGCCTTTCTGATTCTTTCGGATTCCGTTTCCAACATTTTTAGCCTTATTGTTGCTCTTTTTCGAATTTTCTTGTAGGATCTTCATTAAACGAATCTTTTCTTTTTGTTTTCCCTTTTATTCCTAGAAAGTTGGTTGTAGCCGATGTAACTGTCATGTTGATTTCATTCAACGCTTCTTCAATGTGTTGTATCTTTTTCCGTTCTTGTTCAACTCCAGGATCAAATAGATAAAATTAACTGCAATGAATATATTCTGACAATGGGTGATTTAAACGCTCGTGTTGGCTGCCTTCCTGGCATTGAACAAAGATATAATGAACAAACACAAAATGACAATGGGGATTTGTTAACAGGTTCCTGTTCGCAAAACAGTTTAAGAATCAACATATCAACAACACATTCTTTCCTCACCCCTGGAAGTATAAATAACATGGAGAAATTCAAGAGGACAAGAGTCAGTGATTGACTATACGATAACAAACCGAAAATTCACGTCCAAGCAAATATTAGATGTTCAAACTCTCAATTCCGCTAACATCGGAAGTGATGATGATCTGTTATTATGCAAAATTAGATTTGATCACATAATAAGCAAAAATAAAGTGCAGACAGTCGTAGAAAAGAAGATGATTCAGTTGACGAAGCATGGAAAAGAATTTAAATTCATTGACGAGGCAGCAAAAGAAGCGTTTGGATTAAGAAAAGTACGACTTCTTCTTCTTTTTCTGGCCTTTCAGTCCTTACGGATGATAGTTTCTTCTTATATGAAGACCCCAATCCATTCATTTTAAGGCTTATGGTTTTGACGTTAGGCAACTTAGATTGCAGAAATTGGGAAAGTAAAAAATCGAAAGATTATGTTTAACTGGTTGCCTAAATACAGTTTTATTTTTGCGATTTAAATGTTCAATAAACATCGACGAAAAAAATCTATTAGAAGACTTCAGTAGACCGTGCTAATCATTGTCAGTTTGTTTAAACTTTTTTTGGTTTCGATCAGAAATAAACGAAAGAAACTGCAGAAATTATAGGACGTTTTCGATTAATTACAGCAAATTAATTGGCCTGTTGACATCAACATATCAACACATCACTACCTACAGAAACTTTATAAGTGTCGACAAAGCCACAAAAGTGATATAAAATATTGCGATTTTTGTCAATATTTCCGTTAAGGAAAGCAGAACCTTAATACCCTCAATAGTCAATACTCTATTATTTCTTCCACATTTAAAGTAGCTTTTCATAAATTAGTTAAATCGCACGTGTTAACGATATCAAGTTGAAACCTTTCCAGAAGGTAAAGAAAAGATGTAGAAACACGTACGTACAATACGGCCAGTTTCCCCAATATATACCAAACCGCAGACACCTCTTGATGATAGAGTTGTAGTTTTCTTTCCTTCGGGGAATGAAGTATTTACGAAATATTTTGCGTGGATTTGATTTAACGAAGATTTCGTTGTTGTGCTTTTAGCGAACTTTCTCTATGAACTCAGCGACTTTGTGAATATATGGCAAAACGATCGTAGTTTGAGGTGTCCTGAGGTCTTTCCGCTTGTGAAGGGTGTGGACGACTTTCTACGGCCTCCTCAGCGTTCACCCTATTGTAGCCATTTTCAACGGGATTGTTTTGAATATGGTTTAAGTCGGTTTGAAGACTATCGGTTTAGAAGACCGAAATTGCATAGAGTGAGTGAGTTCATCACAGGGTGATGCGGTGATGATAAAACCTGGCATATTCTTGTGAGTAGATTGTTGTAAACAAAATGTTCGAAACAACCGTTTGGTTCTTGAGTTGCTAGGATGTTGCCAAACAGGTTCTATTGTGGCCTAGAATTACGTGTATTTTTACAGACAATAAATGACATTAAATATATATTTCTGGTCCCAGTACAAAGTTAAGGTCATCCATATTGTTATATCAAATGCAGATGGTTCTTATAGATTTTGATATTATTAATTTTAATTTTTAAATTATAAGGTCAAACGTACACCAATTTAAGGTTTGTCTTTAGAGCTTTGGGACACTTTGTAACCATTAGCAGGAGGTAATTTTTCAGCCGTGACTGTAAATGTTTTGAAGAATTATAGTGACGAGTTGTTTAGATTACCTAAAATTTTTAGGAAATTTGTGTATATTATGTAATTCAAAAAAATTTAATTTCCATTCCTTCTTGGAAACCTTGAAATGCAGCCAAGAGGATCTGGTTTTTGAATGAATTTTTAATTAGTTTTTTTGTGGCTTGTAATAACTGATACCATCGTAACAAACAAAAACGCGTTGTTTTAAAATTATGTAGTAAAGATAACCGAGTGTTAAAGTTAATTAACTTATTAAATCAAGTTTTATCATTGGACGTTTTCGTTTAAAACTTAGGAATTTAAAAAAAGCTTGATGACTTGCTGTTTTGATTTATTGGCATGAGTAACTGAGTAATCTGTTTAAATCTAACCAGTATAAAAACCACCAATTATGCAAAATAGATTTCCAATTAAAAAAAAGCAGCGATATTTAAAACAATAATTACTACGCGTATTTAATTGCCGTTGCTCCAAGTTACGATTGTACACTTGGGATTTTTATAGGTTTAATTTATTCTGATGTCCATTAGTCTTTTTTTGCTGCTAAGTAAACAGATTTATTTTAAAGTAACATAAATTATTCATGAGGAAAAATTAAGTCTTAATGTGTTATTTTATGGTTTGCGTGATCAGAAATATTTTGTTGTTGTTGTACCTTTGGTCTTCCCAGTAATATTTAAATTGAATTCGTGTTGATTTGAGCAATCATTTACTGTGAATAGTACTCAGACGAAAAACTGCTTAAGTAGAAATAATTAATTATATAACAGAAGTAAACCTATAGTTAGTTAGACATTTATAATTCGTCACTTTAAACATGTAATCTATAGTCATTTTTAAAACAGTAGAATCACTGGGCAGACTGGGGAAAGACTTGTCCGTCTAGGGAATAATCGGAAAAACCGAGCAAAAGAGAAAAATTTGATAATAATAATAATAAATTTATTGTTCAACAGCAATTGCCAATTGTAGGACAGAAAGAAGAATAAAACATAAATCGGGGCGAAGTATTACAGTTGTATATTATAAATACGTATTTAGTTGTTTAATGAAAATTTAAAAAAAATATGGTACAGGAGGGATGTTTGCTGGAGCAAGAGGTGTGAGTTTAATACCTTTTAAAATTATTTGTGTTTGAAGTTTATGGAAAATTTAATAATAAACGTTTTATTTTTGTAGACAAGCAAAAAAATTATTAGCATTGGAAATTAGAACCAAGAAAAGATATAATTAACTTGGCAACTTCTGTTAGTAAACAAAGTAACATAAATTTTATTTTAATTGCAAGCTACAGTTTAAACTTAGGTTTTTAGTCCATATTGACAGTCTTATATTCATGAGAATTTGCAGAGGAAACCCAGATCATTTTGATTTACCGAAACTCTTTAAAATCTTTCTCACATGATTTTAAGTTCTGGCTAGATATGTTTCTAACATTATAGGAATTTAAGTAGTTGTAAAGCAATTTTTGCAATTTCTTTACGTGGCAAGTCCTGAAGAATGTGTTGTTTTTTTCACATCTAATAGCTAATGAATGGTAAATATTTATACTTAAAAGGAAACTACCTGGATCTTCTCACTCATATAGTAAGCCTTGAGTAACAAAAAAAACCTGGACTGCCTACCTTTATATGTATATCTTAATGCTTTGAATAATTAATGAGCATAAACTAGTTTATCACAGAAAAATGTTGACCGATTAATAGCTAGATGAATAAGGCAACGATACCTGATCACATAAAATAAACAAGCCCACCTAGCACTACATTTGGAAGAGTATCTTGTAATGATAGATAGGTCTATTAGAATTCAATTCAATAGAATCAGCTACAATAAATTCTTCAAAACCACGTTAAGACGTTGAACTTATTTTAAAAAAGCAACACACTTACAGTCTGTTCCTACCTTAGAAGGAAGTACTTGCTAAATTTTATTCTCGGAGCATTTTGAGGGTATAAAAAGGGTAGTGTCAGAATTATCCGAGAGCTCGTCTGATATAATAATTGCAGAATCAAATCGGTTACTAGCTAATTCTCCGTTGAGCCAACGTTTAGTTTATATTGAAAATCATTTTGTTGCATTTCCGAAATTATTTTTGGAGTTGGAAAAATAAGAAATTTCGCTAGTCGACTGGGCAAAGTTAATAGAGAGTTTTGAAAAACACAAACAATTTAAACGGAAAATTGAATGAAGTTTCATGTAAAAACGAAGACTTTCAAATTAAAAAAAAAAACTTCAAAGGTTTTGGATGGAGAATATCAGCCCTCCATAAACCCTGCACTTATTTCTAAGGTAGGAACGGTCTTTAGCATATTTCATATAACTACGTTTTTAAATTATGATATTTCAAAACATACGATTAACTGATTCCTTATCATATTTAAGTAATGACACATTAATCAGGAGCACTAGATAAGTACCTGTTTTTAATTAATTTATGCAATATCAGGTGTGTTACCTATTTTAAATTGTCAGACTCGATGTTTGAAAATGACCACCCTGTATAACTCATGGCGTTTAAAGTAGCCCAGCCAAGCAACCATATTAGCGACTGAAAATTACCTATAAATGGCTACAGAAATTAATGCAAGATAACGTTTTAATGTTTGAACTAATAATAAAGCTAGTTTGAACCAGGTGTTGCACCCACTCAGTGACATGGCAAAAAATATCATTCCGCACCCCTCCTCTCGAGGGAATATGCAAAAATTTTAATAAAACATAACATATAAAGCCAGCTCGTTAAGGTTAAGGAGGCTCCAGCAGTGCCATAGAAGGGCTAAAGTGAAATTTCTCCAGGAAAATGGGCTGATAAACCGTCTGGGCACCCTGCAATGCTACCCTCTATCTATGTTTCCTCTGCAACTTCCTGTCATATTTGTAAATTAGGGATAGTATTTTGTTTCATAAATATCTTGATTTAGTAACAAAAAATCTAAAAATCGTTCTTTCTCATTAGACATATGGTATATATTGCATGGTTGAACTATAGAAAAAAATTGGGTTACCTCCAACTATAGTCTCAATTTAAAAAAATACTTTGACCAATTACTGCAAAACATTTCTAGCATATTTTTATATTATTATTATTATAATAGCAAAACTAATATTTCTGTTTTTTCGCCAATAAGTTTTTAACCGCACCTCGTAGATCAGATTTGTGATTCAAGGAACAAAAACCGGTCGACTTAATGCATGTTGCTGAAGAAAAACAAAAATTCGTTCGGAAAATTTCAATGGCAAGCATCGAGTTGGGAACACTGTATGTTTAACATATTTTATATTTGTTCAACCTTGATGGCCAAAGGTTTAACTGGTTCGTTCACAAGGATTTACAAATTTCCAGAATGACCAGCTTTGACGATAAGCATAGATTATTTTTACGTTTTAAGTTCAAGCTAAATTATATACAGCGTGGCTTACTTAAAAAGTTTTTTAATAAATCGATCAGTTACTTCAATTTTTTTCATTTAAAACAATAATTACATTAATTACAATACATTCTACCGTTTCACGAAAAAAATAAACTCTGTTTATTGTGGAAAAATTTTAGAACATTTATTAAAGTGTCAAAAATTAAAAAAAACCTAGCCGAACAGTAATTGGGTTGTACCGTACGAATTTTCGTAATTTATGTTTCTTTGAATGTACCAATAATTTTTTAATTGTTTTTTTAAAGAAAAGTATTTCATTTATGTATATTAAAATCAATTTTTTAGACAGGTGGAATTGTTTTTATAGATGAATTAATTGTTTATTAAGAAATTTCCATAATTAGTTTTTCAATGATTAATTTCAACGAACTTGAAAGCGGGTTAGTTCATAAAACCTTTACAATTGAAATATGACTATTTGTTAGAAGGGAGCCAGTGACGTAGCCAGGTAGGGGTTAGGGTGGGTTCAACCCCCCCCCCCCCATGAGAACCTGGAAGGGCCTTTATTTTATTACAAATTCTAATAGAGTTATATTACTTCAAAATATATTGATATTATATCTTCCCTTTAGTTAACTCCAACATGAAAACATCCTGGCTACGCCACTGGAAGGGACACTTGTAATTTCTGAGTAGCTAAATTATACTCTCAAGTAAATTTCATGGTCGGGTATTACAGTTTTTGAAATTTTTTCTTGACATTTTTTTTTAATATACTGGACTTGACAAAGTATTCCCCCCTAAAGGAGTAAATCCATAAAATTCAGTTTCTAAAAATTGTACTTGATATATTTTTAAAATTTTAAAAATTCAAAATCCCACAAAATGGTCAGTAGTTTTCCTTTTTTTTTTTTTAAATCAGCAGACCCTCTGAACAGCACTGTCTTTAGGAGTTTTAGAAAAGTTTGTGGTTTTAAATGAAATTTGTATTTTTAAAATCTATCAACAGTAATATCATTGTTGATGATGGTGATCACCTCGTATACACTTTTACAAATAAATGCTTGCTTGAGGGACATAGGTTTTTCTGGCCAAATAAACTAATACTCAAATCCAAGGGCTACCCCTCAGTGATATAAGGCCGTATGTTTAAATTCATCACTTTTGCATTAACTGTAGAGAAATTCAGACTACCTGAAATCGTTTATGGAAAAATCCTAAAAACACTGGAATTTTCAAAAATGTGTTTTTGACCCAGAGCCTGCCATTTTTTGAGAACTTTTAAAAACAAAGCCACTTTTTTAGTGAAACTTACTAGGCTACATGATAATGGTCATTCTGAAAACAACATAAACATGTATTCCTGGTATTTGAAGAGCATTTGTTTTTGCCTTTGTTAAGGCTACGGTTAATCTAAGTGAGTTTTAAATGGCGGTTGAACGGGTTTTTGTTTCCCCGCCCTATGCAGTTTCAGATTTAGTTACAACAAGATATAACGCATGCCAAATTTCACGGGTCAGAGCGGGACACGGATATGCGTTATATCTTGTTGTAACTAAATCTGAAACTGCATAGGGCGAGGAAACAAAAACCCGTTCAACCGCCATTTAAAACTTACTTAGACTGCAGTAGATGCGTATTCGAACTTTTCTTCTGAGATATATGCTTACAGTGAATGCGTATTCTGACTAAAGTCAGTAGTCATAGTTCACAAGATGAATGTTGATGATTACTTATTGGAAAATCCTTTGCTAAAAATGTTACTCTTGAGTGAAAGAAGTGAATGCACGAATAACTAATAAGGTATTTGCTTCAAGAGAAAGGAATGGGGAATAGCACACACTATTTCAGGAATTATTGAATCCACCAAATAAGTTTTCAGAATATTTCAGAATATTACCAGAAACATTCTACTACATACTTAATGGAATTGAAATAAATATCTATAAGCAATCAAAAAATCTGTTTTCAAATACAAGGGTAATTAATTTTTCTATGTCCATTTGTAACCACTTACTCGCACGTATTCGTATGTAAGTCAAACTCATTTGAACTATCAACATGTTCTGACGAATTCGCGCTTTATCTGACGAACAGTGCACCTGCACTATAACCACTCTGATAGCATTTCTATTGTTTGATAGTTCTGACAAATTCGCTAGAATTATTATTCGTCCGAATACTCATCTACTATAAGCGTAGCCTGTTATTTATCTGCGGTTTAAATAAACTTAGGACAGCATAAAACAAAACAAAAAACACCAGAATTCGAATTTATGTTACACTAATACAGGGTAGTTAAAAAAAGTTAAGTACATCGAGTTGACTTTAAAATTTTTTTCCATGTAAATTTGTATGTGCCGCTGCTGTATTATTTATTGTCCTTGAATTAGCCAGAGCTGTCGCTGATTGAACGTCAATTTTTGACAGGTATACTACTCACTTGGAATAATAACTATAATTAATTTATACAAACAGCAAAATGTACACTTTACAAGAAAACATCGGCATTAGGCATTACATAAATATATTTCATATCAGGACAGTTTATATACAGTGAGGAATACGCGTAACAGCATTGCGCCAAAGCGGCATATTTTTATTTCACGCGGTAAATTCATAACCAACTAGATATAAATAAATTTTAACCACTCGGCGCATTTGTAAACAAAAGTTTTATGCAACCCACCCTGAAGTCAGTTAATTTGCCAAGTATCACCATGAATGCCAAAAGACAATATCAACGATTCGATCTTTTAATTAAATATTTGTTTAATTTAATTTATACGCCGCCAGAAACAATGTATTTATTTCTAATTCGGTAAGACCTTCATGCATTCGAAATTATGTTTATAAACCCTAAAAAATGGGCCAAAACAGCGGCTCCTCTAGAATAAGCAAATCGTTAGTGTTTCCTTTGAATAACGACGAAATCAGTCGATTTTGAAACAGACAAAAATATAGATCTTTTGTAGCAGTATTTTACAACTATAATGTTTTTAAAATTATATCCCGAAAACATCTTCAGTTCGACTTGTTTAGGCTGTAATATTCGCTTAAAGTGAGGTTATATTGAATAACTGTCGAATTATTAATTGTTGACTCATTAAATTGATTCAGACGTGCAGAAAAAAGATATGAATTTGCATTTACACTAAAAATACATTAAATAATAATTGTTCAAGTTTTTCTTTGATATTAGGAATACTATAGAAGAAAATCATAGAACCGTGGGGCACCCTGTATTGTATCGAAATATCAGGTTTTTGACTTTTTTGTCTTCGAAAACATGAAGTATAATTAACACGTTGTTAAATGTTGATATGGTTGTCATTAAAAAGCTTTTAAAATTCAGATGTCATTGTGGAATAAATGTATGCTATTGGATTAGTTATAAGTTATAACTTATAACATTAGAAAAACCAAACTCGAATTAAATCAACTCGGACAGTTTTATTTCGAATTTTTCAAATAATATTATTGAGAAAAAACAAAGAAAAAATCGTAATATTAATAAATAAATAAATGCTGACACTACAGAAATTAATTTTTTTTACCAGCGCAGATACACTTTTGGTTTTCGAAAACTAATATATAGACTCAAAACAAAATTGTACTTACCATGATATCGAAATCGTATCGTTGTTTTCTTAAATCACAACTTAATATTTCATCTTTAAAACATCAACAAAATCCACTGAACGTTTTTCTTTGCCAGCGCTTCGTGCAGAAGTGTCTTTTTTATATAGTTTTCCAAAAAGAAACTCCCAATATACGTAATAATCCGTTTCGGTAGCCTGCACTGTCAGAATGTAATAATTTAGTGTTTAGTTAATAACGTTCTTATAATTTCTTTTAAGAAACCGCTTTTTCTCCAAGGTTGCCTTCAAGGAAAACCGGTTAGTGCTTTACTCAAATTTTGTCTTAATCCCCTTTAGGTGTGTTTTTGTGTATCGGCCACTGTTAACTTCATTAATGAAGTGCTGTTTGGGCCGTTTTTCTTCGGTCCCTTCATCAAATAGGAAGTGGAAAACACAAATAGAAAGCTAAATCAATCGATTAATATCATAGGTAGTAAACAGTTATTTTTTTATCTTTTATGTGTTTTGAGAGGAAATCAAATTGATATACTGTTAATTATATGCCCCTTAAAAATAAATACCGGACGAACCAAGATATTACCGAATTCCAAAGATTCGTGATTCGAGGTATAATAAAAACTTAATGCAACGGCTATTTATTCCGTATCTACGAAATTAAGTGGGCAATAAGTTATTTTTAATATATTCTCTGAAGTTTAGTGAGTTTTTGTGAAATTAATTTAGCTTTTCAGTGGTATTTTAATGCACTTGTAGTGTAGCGAAATTCAAGCTTTTTACCATATTTACTATTTTATCAGTTATAACAGTTACGTTACACTACGAGAATCTGTTCAAATATGAATAATAATTAATTTTTTATCGATTGTATTTTTAAAGTCTGATACTTAAAACAGAAACACTGATTTGTCGGTCTTTTGACGTTTAGGAATTTCCAGGTTTCTTTTATGTTTTATCAATGTACTAATTTGTAGAAGAGCAGAGAAGCTAAAAAACTTGTAAGTAATCTATATATTTATAATAATTATAGACTTCTCATCTTGTTTTCCCAAGATGCTTTTCTTTTTATTTTCTGTGTACTTTGCTGTTATCCGTATACAATACGAGTAATTCTTTGATTTGTAAGTTTGATAGATTTAATACGGGATGTAAACGAAGGGAGGCTTGCCTCTTTATTATTATTATTATTAGTTGGAGAATAAAACTTACAGCTTGTGAAAGGCAAATGCCGTTTTTGAGCTGTACTTCCGGTTGCATGAGAAAACCATAAATAAAAAAGCTAAATGGGTCCCTGTTTATTAAAATAAAGGCCCCCAGAAAACTATTAAATCTGTTGTAAATTTGCAATTAAAATGAAAGTCTGATATAGAGCAGAAAATAATATAATTGAAAACAAGTTACAGTATAACAATAGTTTTTTAATGAGTTTGACTCCAATCTGTCCCCTTTTTCCTTAATAACCGTTTTGGGAAGTTCGAACAGGCGAGGCGGCACGAACCATATCATCAGGTATTTCCGACAGAGCAGGGTTATGCAGCGGTGCGTTTACGCATAGGCGCGCGCCTAGGGCCCCAAATTTATAAAAATATATTATATCAGCATCTTTTAAACACGTGGATTTGTTTTGACAGTTGAATGTATAATATGTATGTTTAGAAGAAGAAACCAAATATCCGTAGTTTTCTAGCAAAAGTCCGCATGTCCGTAGCTACGAGGGGAACTAGAAAAATTAAAAATGGAAACACCAACGTTAATCTAGTGCTCGCCTTTTATTGTTTTTACTCATTGGGCGCATTCAGGGACGCTCAGCTGCTTAGCTAAGCGGTAATTTAGTCAGCGTATGCTAAATGACAGCAAACGGTATTTCCCTGAATGAAACGTCTGATAGTAAGCTGTTTTGACAGTTTGCTATTTGTTTTGTAAGGTTAGGTGTTAATTAATATGTTTTTATTGAAATTATTAAGTTTGTGTAACTAGAATACACATATTACACTTTACATGCGAGCACTATAATATGAATTTAATTTGAGATTAGTTACGTTGTGGTTAACTTACACTTTCCCGCTCTTTTTTTTGACACCGCTGACAAAGTCAGCTAATAAATTATACGCTGAGCGAATTTCTCAGCAGCTTACTGCGAGCTTCTTCACAGCGTGCCTGTTCAGGGACTTTGCTAACTTAGCGCATCAGCCGCTGAGCGTCCCTGAATGCGCCCATTGTAATTATATTTTTCATGTCATACTGATTTAAAAACATATTGCAAGGTTAGGGAAGTCTTATTATAAAAGTCAAAAGCAATGACATGAGGTTATGATTCGATGACATGTAAAGACACGTTTACAAATTATAAAAATTAGTATTTCCATTTGTTTGTCCGCGTTCTACTTGAAACGTCAAACAGGGACAAATTTAATTTGAATTTGTTCATTATTACATTTTCTATAAGAGTTGTGAAATTAGAACATCGCAGTGTTATAAAATTGTTGATAAAGGAAGGGACTAGTCCAAAAAATATCCATACAAGGATGATTGCAGCGTATGAGGATGATCATATTTTACGGTATAATATAGGTCTAAAGATTTTGCACAATAAATTGGGCTTGAGTAAGGTTTCAGCGAGATGGGTTCCAGGATTGTTAACTTCCGAGCAAAAATTGGGTAGGTAGGAAATTTCGCAAAATCATTTGGCATTTTTTGAAAGCCGACTTTGACTTTTTCTCTAAGGTCGTGACTGGCGATGAAATCTGGGTCAATCACTGGGACCCAGAAATAAAATTGGAGTCTATGCAGTGGGCCTGTAAGAGCTCTCCTCCGCCAAAAAAGCTCGCACAGTCTTCAGCTGGGAAGCACATGGCCACCGCCTTTTGGGATCAAGCAGGAACTATTATGCCGAAAGGCACTACAATACTACAATACATTAAACAATTTACGTAAAGTTATCAACCAAAAACGCCCTGGTTTGCGTCATGAAAATGTCCTCATTCTTCACAGCCGAGTCCACAAAGCAATCAAAGTTCAACCAGTTCTAGGCCGTCTAGGCCAGATTTTTAATTTAGAACGTTGTAGAAGCATGTTAGGGGACGTGAGTTTTTGGACGACAACGAGTTGAAGGAGGCCGTTGACGCCTATTTTGAAGACCAAGAAAAATCATTTTTTCTACTAGTATAAAGTCGTTGTAGGACAGGTGGCGCAAGTGCATTGAAGTTGGCTAACAATTTTTAACCAGAAATTTAATATACCGAGGCACAAAAAAGTTATGAAGTTTTAGATGTAGGCGAAGTGCTGCTGGTGGCGCCCTCTGCAATGTACATCGAAACTGTGATCAGATGCCGATTTCTCATCCTAAAAATCCCCTAAGTACAAAATTTCGTGCAAATCATGCTTTTATTAAGATGACTATTTACAAAAAAGTTAAAAAAAATAATAACTTTGACACCCTGTATTTGGGAAACTATCAACTTTTGGACTAAGGTACATTGGGCTAGATCCTCATATTTTAGCCTCGGGAATTTGTGCTAGCGTTTTGTACAGACCTTTTAGAGACACCCTGTATTTCATGCTTTTAGAATGGCTGATTTTTGTGCAATCTGCAATTTACAAACATGTAACTATTAAAAATGCAACAAAGCAATGATACCTTGATGTGTTCTCACATCGGAGCAATACTAAAACCAGTATATGAGTTACAAGTAAAACTAGTCAACAGTCTCATAATCTGAAGATGAAGAGACTTTGATTTTTTGTGACAAATGAAGAAGACAAACAAACAAAAATCCAGGACACATCCTGCATAGGGTTCCCTTATAATAGTGAATCTTTCATTTCTTTTGAAATGTTTTCCTATGCTTTTTCTATAGCATCTTTTTTGGAGTGATTGGATCTACAATAATTGTAAATACATGAGTATTCTTCAACAATTTCCAAAACTTCCTCTAGTACTTACCGTATAATAATACACATTGATGGTAGCTACTTACACCTCTATGTATGTGTTTGTTCCTGCAAGTTTGTTATTCGCTTTCATAACTTCCATCTTCGTTTCCCATTTTTCAAATCTAGCAATTACAAAAGCATTATTACCTGTTTTTGGCTTTATTATTTCCGCCGCGTCTAACTTTTAGTTTTGTATTTAGGAATTCTTCGATTCTTTTTTTTACGCGATTTTCTTGAAAGGCCTCGCCTTTTATTACTATGTTATTTTTCTCCTCCTTCTTTTCGGCTCTGAAACGTTTGTTTTCTAAAATGTCTACCCTTTCACTTAATTTTTTGTTTTTTTCCTTTAATTCCTTAATTTCTGTCCTGAATATCCCTTGTTCTTTTCTTATTTCTTTTACTTCCATAATTAATTGCCTAATCATTTCCTTCAGTTCGTCCATTCCTTCTTCCTTGCATTATCTTCGTTTCATGACCCTTCGCTAGCATAACGTGAAACTGCTGACGCCTGCATTCTTTAACTTTCTGTGTACGGCGCTTGACCTTTGTACGTACGCGCTTGTTATCTACGTGCACTAATTACGCGGTTACTTCTGTATGCACAATTTTAATTTTTAATGATTTTTTTTACCTAACTTACTACCTATTTCCGATTTTCCTAATATCACTATTACACTTCTCACTTATAAAACACCCGCTATTTTCACACGTTCGCGGGTTTAATGCGATAAATCTCAAGTTTGTTGAGTAATTACATCGGCGCGTTTTGCAAACGTGTACTCTCCTGTGCGTTCCGAACTAGACTCTATAAGTAAGGGCATAAAAGTTGTGCTTTAGCTTGGTTCTAGAAATTTTGAGAAAATACAGAACAACTAATAATAACAAATCTAAACATGTATATCAAGAGATTTAAGGGTCATCCTAAGGTAGCTATGGAATTAAAACTCTTGTCTTAGTTAAATTCATCAAATGTCATGTTGACAAGGTACAAAAAAAATAATGCATAACCTCAAAAGTTTCAATTGCTCCGTTCCTACGGTTAGTATGCGCCGTCGCACTTCTCGGATATGTTGAGTTTTCTAAACTTCTGCCAAAACTTCCTCAGCTTTATTGAAGATTTTTGTTTGGCATACCTGTCAAAACAAACGGATGTAATATTTCCTGAATCTAGGTACGACATGACTTTTAATTTCATAGCCTTCTGAGGATGACTTTATTTTGGATTTCTTGATACGATCTTTAGTAGTTGTTATTAGCAAAGACATGGTTTTTCATTTCAAGTATGACTTTAGAATGGATCGCTTTCAACCGCCCAGGTATATTGCTAAGTGGTAGTGTTTGACTATTGATTAACCAACGATGATCATGGCCTATTTTTTTTTTTACATTTCTCGTTGGTATAAGAATAGGACTAGAATTTATCCTTTAACTTAGCTAGTGCATATCAGCTATCGATGAACTTGACTGGTGTCATGCATTTATTATAAATTAAATTATTATTGTTATTATACATATATTAACTGCATTGTTCTAAAGTTTGTATTTTTTACAGGTGAGCTGGTTTTACTTGATGAATTTTTAAATACATGGAGAACAAGTAAGTCTATCCAATAAGAAGCATCTCTTTTTACGAGATATCTGTTTGATATTTTGTATACAGTAGGTAAACTGTAAGTTGGCAGTTATTTACCGTTGTTTATGACATCATCGTTACGATCAATACGATTTCTATACTATATACCTTTTTGTTTCATTTTTCACTTTAAAAGCGATGCACGGTGCTTTTTAAGACTTTCAGTTAGTAACTTGAATTATTAGGATGTTGCATAAAAAAAAGTTAGAAAAAACATTAGGTTATGTGCCTTTGATGGTTAAAACTAACTTGTAAAAATCACAGTCTGCTCGATTTTGACGACAAGCGTCGTTGTACGGCCTCTTGAGTTTAAAAGAATACTATTATGATCTTGTGCTCTATATGGCGCTCATTAGCTTCTTGGTTTGAAACTTAACTATACACGCTGTCAGCTTGTCACGTGCCAATCCTGCACCATGACATTAAATGGGGGATGATGGAATCCCTTAAGCGTGCGGCTAGACTAAACAGTGAAGATGGGGGGTTCGAAACGGTAAATGACCCTTCAATTAAGGGTTGGTCATGATAGGGATGGAAATTGTTGAGCGCCACTAGGATTATTAAAATCACCCAAAGATCTAAAAGGAGGAAACCCATCATAGAAGATTCCCAAGGGTTGTCGTTGTACCTACTTTCTGCTGCAAGATATGACTTACCTTGCTGAAAATTACTTTACTTAACTACAACTCTAAAGACTTGTAGGCAGGCTTAACACTTTACACATAAATCGTTAACAGAACACGGAAACACAAATATGAACGGGAAACACTGAACGCAATAACGAGACCAAACCGAATTGAATACTAAATATTTAATGAATCAAAAAGTCGAACATGAATACATGAAATTACACAAAAGACAATCAAAAATACGTTATGTTAATAACAAATCATAGAAGTTACGCTTACTTTAAACGACAGTAGAACTGAGGGCACTACATTTACTCTACTTACTGCAAAAATATTCTCAAGTTTAGCCCCTCAATCCCAAACAAAGAATATAGGAAAACACAAATAATAAACTAAAAATTTGATAATTCAATAAGCACCAATAAATTTCACACATGCAACACAATACAAAACAATATCCTAACTTGACATAATACTGAACTCTAATCCGAACACTAAAAGTCTTTACTTTACGAACACAAATGAAATCGTTACTTTACAAACACCAAAATTACTACAAACTAGTTAACTGAGTTGCCAGGGGCCCTCAATTTTGCAATGTGAACATTAGATCCGCCCAAGGCGAGGTTCACAAATCCTTCAACGCAATACCACTGGACAAAGCAGATAAACTAGCATTAACTACTTCAAAAACAGGTTGCAAACAAAACACAAAGGCAAATACAAAAGGCGGTACGTATTAACTTCAAAACAACTAATTAACATTGGTGAAGGCCTGCCGGCAAGAGGCAACGTAAAAATCAAAACTGACGTTACAACACAAACGAAGAAAGCAGGAGCAGCATAATGGAGAATAGTTTTTACCTGGCGAGTTGTTCTTACTTGCTCGACACAGGGGGTGACGTGACGGATGTGACTGAAGGAGCTATATGTTCCTTCTTCCAAGATGGGTGCAAGACAACGATAAATAATCTAATAGCTACGGGTTTTCTGAATCCCTCAAACAAGGAAATTGCATGGGATCGGTACTCCACTAACACAAAACTATATCTCTCCGGAGTATATGACATTTTTTTTATTAATCCGACCAAGTCGCTAATTGCAATCCTTTCAGAGGATTGCCGGTAATAGAAGCCTTCCGCTTTAAGGACCCAAGCGGCAAACGACAAACTCGCACCACGTCTTACAAAACGTCCGATAAGGTTGACTAACTGTCACGCACTGAAGAATGGGGGGTGTATAGAAGAATCGGAAGGACGCCACAGAACGGCTGACGCGGCCTAACGTACAGGGGATTCCCCCGCACCGTATCACGAGAAGTTGTAATAACGGAAGCAAGATGAGATCATGCCTTGATGAAATACGCGTGAATTTAGGTCACCTTGGGGTTTTTAATAAATGGAATTTTACCAAGACGAAACATACTGAAATGACTTTAAAGATTTCGTAGAACTGCAAGGGAAGAACGTGCCGAATTAGGCTTAACCTTTCATGTCCTCCAGACTAAACCAATTTGACTGTAGCAGAAATAAAATAATTGACTCGGAATCAAACTTAAGGGACAGGACCGTACTAAAGAATTTACCAAAAATTAAAATGACTAAATTTCCCAAAATAACACGAATTTGCAAAATCACGTGACAAATGTGAAATTTATAACAGATATGCAAGGTATATTATTTTCGTCCAAACAGAAATAGTATAAAGTACGTCTAGCCAATATACAACTCTAGCGCTTAAAATTCCTTTATGCGCTGGATTCAGTTTCGACTTGACTGAGTCATACGTGTTCATTTTACGGTGAGTAAACCAGTAATGCAGAAGAGGATGCCACTAATTTGACATCGCTTCGCTTAACTAGCAGCGCTAACAACACGGAGCTGTATATTCACTAGACGTAGTATACAGATATGAATACATTAATTCTATATCAGAATGAAGATGTAAATTTTCAAGCCATTTCTTTTTAAGACACGGTCAGAAGGAAATTCTTGAAATTATCTAAATGAATTGGAACTTGTGCAGGTAGAAATAAAATATTTTTTAGAATACATTATTAATTTCAAGTAACAGTAAATTTATATATATATAATTATTAAATAATAATTCAACAATAACAAATAATAAGATAAAGGAAACAATAGCATAAGAATAACAATAAACAGAAATACCATAAATTTTATAGCAAACAGATAAATTTTGACAGCAAGCTGCAAATCTTTGTTCGGGCATTAACTAAATTTTAATTTATGGCAGTTTGTCATATAAAACAATTTCCGGCGGTAGGTGGCGCCATGCGGAACACACCTGAAACAACTGGCATTTGAACTGGCTATGGCTGTATAAAGACGAATTTTCCAAAAGTGTTGCATTTAAATTTACCCACCATCTATAATAATAAATGAATTTAAATTACTATACATAAACGGTTTCAATTGTAAGGTTTTAATACAATAGTTGCTGCCCGAGGTAAATTTGTAATGTTTTTATTTTAAATTGTGTTGTTTTCTTTAAATGTACCCTGAGGTAGTATTTGCATAATATGAAGTTACATAATCAGACCCGAATGAACTTTTGTTTTTGTTGTAATAATTAAGGAAAAAAATAGATTTAAACATTTTGTAATTCTTATATGCTCGATTCTATTCAAAATCTTCGAAATGTTAACAAATTCTTAAAGCGTTTGCCACATAAAATATTTCTTTAAGCATATGCATCTTTCTGGAAGTTTATGGTTGTTTTGATTATTTCTTACTCTTAAGTAAAACTTTTGAAATATATTTTGGCCATGGTTAGGAATTCAGCACGTACATACTCGAATGGTTCATTGTGCTTATACTTTGGATATTTGTCGTGGCGATTTACACAGTGTAATCGGAAATAAAACGTACAAATAAAATCGACAACATTGCTGCATGGCCAAAAGGCAAAAAGATAGTAAATGTATGATATCTAGGGTGTCTCTAAAAGGTAAAAATGTTTGTGAGACCAAAATACGAAACTTACGTCTATTGTTTTGACCACATAACACTGACGTGCAAAATATTATGTGAAAAAAGACAACTTTTACAAAACAGTTACATCCCCAATTTAATCCCCATCGCCAAAACATTCTTGTTATTTAAAAAGAAATGTTGAAGTTGTGTGAAGTTCGTTAGCGCCTTAATGAAGCAGTTTTGGATAGAGGTAAATTTGGCTAAGTAATTATATTTTGGTTTTAGGAATATGTGTTGGCGTTTTTTTACAGACATGCTGTATTTTGCTTAGTTTAAAATTAGGGGTTTTATCTTTTATTTAATCGTGTCCATTATGTTAGAAGTTCACAAATACGATTCATTGTTTCCACATTACAATTTTAGTGCGATCTGGTATTGATTACTTTATTATTTTACTGTTACTATCCAAGTAGTAGCAGCAAATGCGTTCAGAATAACTCTTCATAAACTACATTTTTTTTTTTATAAAAGGAAAGTAGTTACCTACTTGTCCGGTGTATATTAATTTACAGCAAAATCAATTTAATTTTTAAAAATTGTGAGTTGATCTACAAATTACTAAAATTAAATCTAAATCACTTTAACAATGTACCCATTTGACGAAGTGACTAGCATAAGAAAGTGTTAATTAGATTAAGTGAATCTGTTTTACATTTCAACTAAATTAAGTACTGTTTTAATTAGTCTGCACCAGAAAAAAATTTATAGATCAGGAAGTTTGCAAACAAAAAAAAACCTTCTGGAATGTTGCATTTGCCTTCTATGTGAAATATAATATATAATATAAAAAAATAAATAAATAACATAAAATGTTACGTTTTAGTAATTACATTGCATTAAAAAACTTCTTCTGTGAGCTAATCGAAGATGTACTATAGAATCTGTAAATTACTGAATAAATAAGGTTGCAATGAATTACTAATACAACTTCATTTGTTGCTTTTATGAGTTTAATTAATAAGTTATATATGCAACCAATAATGCTAAGTTGAATGAGCGGCGGTATAGTTATAAGGTTATTACTTTCAGCACTGCACGGAGGAGCGACGCAGAAATATATAAAGAAATCTGTGGGAAAAAGTTGTAAAATGGAATCCCGCTTCATTTTAGTTTAGACTAAGTTGGCCATGAAATTCTATTGCGATATAGCGAGTGAAAAAAATTAACGTTAAATTTTTATGTGTAAAACATCCAACAATAGTTGGCTACCTGAAGAAATTATAGACTCAAAAAATACGATTTCATTATTTTCCATATTTTATTTTGAAATATTTTTATAAAAATTAAACAAAAAATGAAAAAAGTTCGAAGTTAGAAGCACATTTTTTTATATATTTCAAATATTTATTAAAAAATAAAATTACCTAAGTGGGATCTAAGGTTAAGACGTTTTTAGTTTATATTCTTAAATTTAATAGAAAAAACATAATCAAATAAGTCATAAAAACAGTATTACAAAGTAACTCACTTAAGTTAATGATGTACTGCTTAGGAGTGCTTAGGAACGAGTATAGTAGTTACTTTACCAACTGTTGTAGAAAAGTTTATTTCAAATTAAAAGGAAAGTAATAACAACTAAACCAATCGATATGTCATTGCAAATTATCACTCCGCGTGCCCGCAACAAGTGGTAATCATTTAACTCCCTCGTAGTTAGACATTTACCTCAATTAGAAACAAATTAAATAAATTGTAAAGGCTTTCGTAAGACGGTAGGGATTTATTTTAATAATGTTTACTGGATGATGATTGATACAAAAGTTGGTTCTCACAGCGCCCAGACAGAAATGTAATCGCACTGATCCATGTGCGTCCTCAGCTATCGATAAACAAACAGTTATACTGCCATAAGTTTGCTATGATAGAACATAGCAGACCAAAGAAAAATGGTTCTTTCCTTGGGAAGTCCAATGGCCATATGCACTTTTTTTGAAATCCCTGGACACTGCCGAAAATTTCTAAACTTTTACAATCATCAAAGGTCGTGCCATCCAAAACTACCAAATTCTCGGGCAAATAACTAGCTAAGTAGTCTCAACAATAATTGCAAAACTCTTACAACAATTTTGTAAACCTTACGCTCAGATGATAACAATACGGTAAGCTTCAATAAATATATCAATTACCATTAACAATATCTGCCGAAATCAAATGTGGTAAGTGCCTTGATAGCTTAGATAGCTACACTTACAAACTATTGCTCGTAGTATTTTTAACATGTAATACTTACTATCAGTTTGGAACAAAGCATTTTACAGATACATTGGTGGTTGGTGGATTATTTTTATATTGAATTTCAATAACATCTTTGTATCTTGTCGTCCTGGCTTGTGAGTATCTAACTTGTGCGAGTTGTTTTGTTTTGTTAGCTTTAAATTTTTGCATTTCTGCTTAATAACAACGGTTACGGTATACTTGACGATAACCAAACTATTCAGAAACCATGCTTTTGAGTTGCCCATTAAATGTTACTCGACCTGAAATAAAATAATCGCTAATTAAATTTTAAAAAAATTAGACAATTAGTTGAAACACTTCAGAACGTTAAGAAAGACATTAATTTGCAACGGAAAGCCCAAGCAAAAGAAAAGGTTGAAGGTAGACTTACGGCCGGTCATTCCATCTCCTAATAAACTTCCCAATAACCTATTTGACAAATAAATATCACTGAGCGTATTTCCACCTCCTAATAGCATTTATCCGGCTAATAAGTAAGGTTATTCGGGCTATAACTTATTTGACGATTGAACTGTCTAATAACTTAAGACATGAAAGCGCGTGCGCAACCCAATGTCAGCTACAGCACTCATAAGTAAACAATAGACCCGGAAAATATGTGAAGTACATTTAAAAATTTGTAGCCGTAAAATGTTCGTCCAATCATCACTAAGAATTCTCAGAGCGTACCCAGGCAAAAGTAACGACGCCGACACGCCGATGTCGCGTCAATTTGTCAGTCGTATTTTGCGTTGGCAGATTATTTTTGTGTTTTTAATTTTTGCTGTTAATTAGTCTTTATGAAAACATTCTTTTTCAAGGCCCTTTTTGAGTGGGTTTCGAGAAAAATGGTATGTATTATATTATCCATAAAACATTTAAATTTACTGTCAAGATACTTTTTACCCAGAGTCTACCTACTCTTCAAATGCAGAGCCACCAAGACAGATTATTTTTGTGTTTTTAATTTTTGCTGTTAATTAGTCTTTATGAAAACATTCTTTTTCAAGGCCCTTTTTGAGTGGGTTTTGAGAAAAATGGTATGTATTATATTATCCATAAAACATTAAAATTTACTGTCAAGATACTTTTTACCCAGAGTCTACCTACTCTTCAAATGCAGAGCCACCAAGACACGGTCCTACAGGGACATTGTTTGCTTCTGGGAGCTGTATTCTAACTTCGTAAAGTGGCGACACAAAAGCTGCCAAAATAATGTTTTATGCAGTTTGTCTAAGCGGGAGTGGTGAAATTTAAATTAAAATGGACCTTTTTGAAGATTTTGAATTTTTCTTCGTAATCTGTAAGAGGTTCTGGATTAGGCCAACTTGCTCCTGTTTCAAATATCTCAAATTTATTTATGGAATTTATGACTGCTTACTATTTATAGTTCTATTAACTGACCCTGTTCACGCATTAAAATCAAGGGGTATTTTTTCTCAAGCTTGATTTTTGTCTTTCCGGGTAATTTCGTCTGCCTTTTTTTTGTTTTCAATAATATGAATATATCGAATAGCAATATCCACTAAAAATCTAATTTCTAGTTCTGTAAAATTTGCAGCTCTCACTTATTTTTTCAAAGGAATTCATTTTTACTGCACAAACATTACCTACGTTTATGTTACATGATTAAATAATGCAGGTAAGTCTGCAATTCTCAAGTTCATTTTTATGACCTGCAAACAGATTTTGCACTTTTATGCGGCGTACCGATATATTTTAAAATTGCCGTTCTAACTTTAAAAATTCCAGTTACTTTTGTCACCTCTTTTTTACGCATGCATCTACTGCAATAGTTATATTTATCTAAAGCAACACACTGAAGTTGCGTCACAAGACTTTTAGTTACTTTTGAGTATCAACATAACAAGATCATTTACTCAAACTCTTATCCGCCAAATAGCTATTCCTCCGATAAGTAGGGGTGGTAAGAGGCTCACAAGCAATCTAGCTAATAAAAGTAGTTAATAAGTTTATTTGACAAATAGTTATTAGCTACATTATTAGCAGATGGAAAGAACGCCCCTTAATATTTTTTATTTTTAATAGTTCCGCTAGGAAGAGTTCCACATTCATACATACTCTGTTTCAACCTTAATAGGTGGTATATCAACAAAAATTACGCCGTATATCACATAATTTTAACAGTAACTATGAACTCAGTAATGCTTATTTGCCATTACTCACTGTTTGTACTTGTTTAGTTATTACTATTACTATTATCCTGAATAAGGCAAAGGCCTCCCCTTTTCTCTTATTCTTTGTACCTTCTCAAATCTACTTAGGGGGTTTTTGTCTACTCTCCCATAGTGACCAGTTCTCGTGGGAAAGAGGTGCCGCGTTAAACGGACCAGTCGGGCCACCCATCGCAGCACTGACCGGAGACAACGCTGCTTAACTCTCGTAATCGTGCGGGAATGGGGTACCTACCTACCGCAACTCGGGACCTTGTACATTGTACTTGTATATTACTTCAATATAGTTCAGTTATTTATGAGCAGCAATTATTATAAGCAGACTATCTGACGTTATTTTACAATTTATATCTCTGCAATTTCATAGATAGGCAAATTTTAATGAATGTTAAAATGTTCAGTACACTGCACGCCCTGTAAAATATTAACAATTAATATACAGTAACTGGCAAAAAAAATTTTGGGCGATCGATTCTGCATGTCCGATAACCTAAAAATCGAATTTGATGTATGTCACGTGACCACTGATCCCTCAGAAAAGTTTTTGATAAAATTTTTTCCCATATGTTACGAACTTTTTGCCGAGCACTGTATGTTACATTTTTATATCTATTTCTCTTATACAACTTAGTTGAGACCTTGAATAAAATTAATCGACCTCTTCCAAAACTGTCGTGTTTGACAGTTTTTGTGACGGTAAAGTAAGTGTTAAGTATAATAATGAAACTAGCAATTATAAGCTGTTATGCAAGCGAAGAATACCAAAACTGAGATCAAACGTTCCAGTGTAACTGTTCCTTTTTCCAAGTGTTCTCTGGAACTCTTTTAGCATACCTGTTCCAATTAAGTATGGTTAGATATCCAATGTATTTTCTTAAATATATCATTTTCCGGTAATAAATTATTTAAAATTATTTAGGTAAATTTATTTGAGCAAGTATACATGAGCTTCGACCTTACATTGCAGTAACAAAGAACGGATTACGAATATGAATTTGATGTTTTTAAAATACGTTTTTACATTAAAAAAACGGCAAATTCTTGAAATATTTACACAAACTACTTACTAATTTGATTTGTGCGTGTGGGGAAAAGCTCCCCATTGCTTTTTTATTAAATCTGAAGCTACTTCAGCTATCATAACTGTAGGGGCGTGCGTATGTGCAGATACCGGAGCTGGCATAACGCTGGCATCCACTACCCGTAGATTTGATATACCGTAAACCTTCAATTCGTTGCTAACCACAGCAGTGGGATCGTTAGGCGGTCCCATTTTGCATGAAGATATCTGGTGATGAGCAGGTGAAGCCATTTGTTTCATTACGCATTGCCAGTATTCATCACTATCGTATGTTAAATGCTCACACCTCGTGAATGGTTTTGTATTTATTTGAGCGTTGTACTTCTTCAATGCGCTGGTTTGGCAAAGCCTTGCGATCATTCTGGTACCATTTACCAGCGTTTGAAGATCGTGCTTTTCGGGATCCGTGAAGTAATTCGGATATAGCAAAGGATAATCATACGGATTAGTGGATCTCAGTTTCATGTGTCCTTTAGATTTTGGATGTAACACAACAGGAAGTACAGTAAAGCTTGTTGTTCCTTCCAACGGAGCATACATTTGATTGTAATAATCGTCAGTTACCCTTAGAGTAAGTTTTCCGAACGTGCCATTGTCTGAAATTATAGATCCCAATCGTAGAAGTAATTCTACGTCGGGGTAATCTATAGACGAATCAGTTTCTACGAACGCCAAGGCATCAAATCCACCAGGACTTGATAAACGTCCTTCACCAGTTTCGTACCAATCCAGTATTTGTAGGGGATCTAAAGTTATTGGCCCACCCGCAGAAAAGTTTGTGTTTATGACGAGACCGCCAAAGCCCATGTGGTCATAAATTGTCTGACCTACTGGAAGATCTTTTAAGGTGGTTATTCCAAGTTCTCGGAGGTGATTTCTAGGTCCTATCCCTGATAACATCAGCAATTGTGGCGTGTTGATGACACCCGCCGAAACGATAACCTCTTTTCTAGCTCTAGCCGTAAACGTTTTCTTCTTAAAGTCGAATTGCACACCGTAAGCTTTTTTGTTAGGACCATGTATAAGTACCTTCGTTACCATGGCTCCAGTAATAACTCTTAGATTATCACGATACCGTATCGGCTCAATAAAAGCTTGTGCCGCGCTGTGCCTACGACCTTGCCTGATATTTGCTTGAATTCGTGAGAAACCTTCTTGTTCTGGACTATTGTAATCAGTCATTTGATAACCTAGCTCTTGCCCAGCAGCGATGAATGCCCTTCCTAAATCTGAAGTAATAGGATTAGAGACACCCATTTCGCCATGTTTATTGTGATAAGCCGGGTTTGAAACTTGTAAATGGGGTTGTTCCGATTTTAGGAAATAAGGAAGAACATCTTCGTAGGACCAACCTGGGTTTCCAAGTGCAACCCAATTATTGTAATCTGCTGGATTACCTCTGGTGTATACTAAACCGTTTATTACGCTGGAACCTCCCAAGGCTTTTCCTTTAGGCCATGGACATCGTTGTTCTTCCATAGCTAAGCAGGCATTAGTTTGTGGTTCCGTGAAGTAGTTCCAGTTGTAGTCCGTGAGTAAAATGGCTCCTAAGAGTGTTGGCCATTCGGCCATGAAGTCTTCCGGAAAACCGACTTCGAGAAGAAGGATTTTCCATTTGTGAATTTCTGTTAGGCGGTTTGCTAGGACCGATCCTGCTGAACCTGAGCCGACGATGATGAAATCGTATTCTCCAACTGAAATATTAAAGGGGTTATGTGAAACTAATTTGGCCATTGTAATCTCATATGTATTTTAAAACAATTACAACCATGATAATTTATATAAAACATACTATCTTCTTTATCTGGTTGCTGAGGTGGAGGTCCGCTATGGCTTGCGTGTGGAGGTCCGCTATGGCTTCCCTGTAGAGGTCCACTATGGCTTCCGTAACTGTCGCTGCAGGTGAAGAATATTGCACTTAGGACTATGGTGATTTTAAAAATTGCTGTGGAAACCTAGAAGTCAAATGCTTTATTAGAATGTTCAGTTCGATAGCATTTTAAATAATTTAACACAAATCTTTGTGAAACGAATGTTTTATGTATATTACATTATGTAGCAAGTATGGAAAGTGATTCATTATGAAACGAGTTAGGTTAGGAATGCAATTGTTCGTTTTGAAATGTTGAAAATAGAATTTTCAATCACGTAACACGTTTATTTTAATCTTTCTTTCCTTCTTTCTCTTGTACCCTTTTATACCTTTACAGTGTCGAGGGGGCGGCACACCGGGCTGCAGAGTGGTCCACCCATTCTCCTTCAGACCAAGCAGGCCGCTGCTTAACTTTCAATATGTCAGTGTTACGTGCACTCTGCCGTACTGCCGGTGTTTATTTTAATCAGTGGTTCAAAATGTTGCGGAGGTGGTGTTTTTCTATATGCAGAATTTTTAAAATTTATTAAAATATTTCTCCAGGAGCGAATCCTTAGAAATTTAAGATTTAAAATGAATTTGTTGCCTGTTGTGAGTTGTGGTAGTAAGAATGATGGGTGGGGAGGTAAAAAAATGAACTCCATATAGGGAAAGAGAAAGAAAAGAGTAGCAAGAAAGAAAGAAAATCCTTTCTTGCTACCCTTAAATAGTACTAAAACTATGGACAGTGACTGCAGAGTAAAAAAGCTAACCAAAGAAAATAAAAAGTACGACAGAAAAGTGGGAAAAAATAGAAAAAAAATAAGTCGAAATGAATTGGAAAAGAGGGCCGCGTGAAGTCGGGAGGGGTTGAAAAAAGAGAGAAAAAGTGTTCCTGCTAATAATAACTCATATTTTTAATTTTTAAAAAGAAGAAAACGGTAAGTAAACCGTCTTCTTTTTAAAAATTACAATGTTGTGGAAGTTTTCTGTGGTTTTAATAAGCAAATACCGGTTTCTAAAGTCGATTTGTTGAAAACCACAACTTTTTTATTTATTTATAAGTATTAAGTTACGTAGTACTTTAGCAATACTGAAAATGAAGATCATTTTTGTCTTGTTTGAATCTGATATTGTGGTATTTTTACAAATTTGTAAGGCTTTATAAGTTAATCCGGTAGACAGACATATTAACCTTTTGTGTGCTCCACAAACTTTGAGTATTGTAAAATTAACTGATTCTGGGTTAATTTTAATTGTTTACGGTGTTAAAGTTTGATTTATAATGGATTCGTAGCCCATCATTTCAATCTTATTAGATTGGTAAGGTAAGGTAAGATATCGGCACTTATAATCCGCGGAATATGGTTGGCAATACGGAGGACTAAGGCCTCCTAAGGTACTTTCGTCCACGATTATATTGATATTAAATGTCACTTAAAGTTAAAAATAAAAGAGTCTCTTATTTTGCTAAATGTCGAATGCCAAGTTATGTATTCCCTACATGCTGTCAAAGTAGCTTGCTTGCACATGTGCTTCTCTTTCTTTTTCAAGACAAGAGTTAAATTTACCGATCTTATAAATAGTGTTTATAAAGGAAAGTATATTAATTTAAGTGGTATAGAAATATTTTTAGGGCCGGTCTTTCCATCTCCTAACAAACCTCCTAATAAGCTATTTGGCAAATAGTTTCCATGGAAACGATTGTATTAACCGGTTTTTAATAGGAGAATAAATTTATTAGGAGATGGAAAGACCGGCCCTTAAAATTTTGACGCTCCATGTATACAGGGTGTTCCGAAACTCGAGAGCCATAGTGAATATACATATTCCTGAGGTCATTTTGGATCAAAAAGTCCTTGTGAACAGGACCGTTTCCAAGTTATGGGTACGTTTAAATTCCAAGTGATTGTAACAGTAACAGTTATTATTTAAGTACATTTAACGTTTCAAATTTAATTTTTATTTAAGTTTTTAATTAGTTTTAATCTAAAAGTGACTCAAAATGACCCTCGAATCTTCGAATAATGGAAATAACACAGCGCATGAGAGCAATGTTCATGAGGACTTTTTGATCCAGAATGACCTCAGGAATATGTATATCCACTATGGCCCTCGAGTTGCAGAACACCCTGTATAAGGTGTACTTTTTTTTTGAAAATTACGATTATATAAATAACTTTTTTATTTAAAAATCTAAGTAAAAGATTAAATTAGCATAATTGCACACGATCAAAAGACAAATCTGAGAGTCTCTTTAGATTTGAAATATCTTGTAGACTTCTTGAAATATTAAAAAAAAGCAATATCGTATATTTTCATAACCATATAATTTATAGCAAGAGTAAAAATTAATAATTTTGAATACAGTTCAACAAACTACGTTAAACTTTCGCTACATTCTTTTTTCCCTACTTATAACGCAAACTTACTTTGTTTGAATGGAAACAATATTTTTGTGTCACTGAAAAACCTATATTCTCCTCTTTTTTAATAATGTATCATTCGATGAGTTTTTTAAAACAGCTGAATAACAAGTATGAAACACAACGGTGGATCACAGAAGGTAGTTGATTGTCAAAGGCGTATCGCCCTGTATATCAGCGACTTAAGCTTAAGAGGCCTTAAACCTCCATGTTGCCAGTCATACTTCCTTGCGAACTGATATCTGAATAACAAACGTGTTAATTTAAAATTACATAAAGCTATATCGTTTTACGTTTACGTTAAACACGACTTTAGAAACACCTGTAAATGAGTAGAAAAGAGATGAAATTTAAACATGAGATGCGATTATAGACCTATAACTGCACCATTAGGTTAAAAAGCTTTAGTAATAAGACTACTAGTTAATTGTAACTAAATATATCTAGAATTATTTTATAATAAATAAGCTTGCATATTTTGACATTGTCAACTTTTCATTTGTCACAATGGCCTTTATCACTAACGAACGAAAAAGTTGCAGATAAACACAATAAAAGGTTCATTTTTAGATAGAGAAAAACTAAGCCCTTTAATAATATAAAAAGCAATTAGTGCCTTAATTTTGAAAAATGTAAATTTGCATTTATATCTCAAAATTCACTTTTACTTACAGTATTTTTTACCTAGAATTTGGGTTGTGACGTCAACGCGCTGCTTATAAATTTACAATCCAACTATACTTCATCTCTTTCTAAACATTACCTACTGCGCCGGAAACGCGTGTCTACCCATACAGTTTTGGGGCGGAGCTTTTTGACGTCACAACCCAAATCCTAGGTGAAAAATACTGTACTTACTTATTTAATCGCATCCTCTTGTAGGCATTTTTACTGAATTTACTAAATTCGACATAAAACCACTTTGTGCATTTTATTTATATCTAAGAATCAATTAAGTCGTAAAACTACAAGGTCATATTGATCTTTACTTAAAACAATTAAGCGTACGAAGCTAACCAAAACAAGGACTTCCATAATTTTTAATTTAAATTGGCCATTAAAATAAACTAATTTTAAGATGTTGCCCAAAAAAATACGAATATATAATGCACTCGCGATTTTTTAAGATCGCAACAGCCCATGTTAAAACGATAGTTTCATCGTCATTGAGAAAAATCTTTACCGGTATAAACCTGCTTTGTTTTTAATGCATTTTAACGAATAATAAAATCCAAAAAATAATAAGAAAAAAGGCGGCCAACCTGTTTAGTCGATATAATTATATAAAAAAATCAGAAAAATGAGTTAGTAAATAAATAAAATTTCAGAGCAACTTTACACAGTTAATTTCCATAAGTAGAAATTAATTACTAAACTTATTCAAGAAGAATTGAGCCAGCAATTAAATAAAAGCAGGACGAATTCCTGATGCGAAGGCGTTTCGTTTCACTAATGCTATTTTATCCCTTTACCCCGTTAAGAGTATTTTAAATTTAAAAACTTATAATGGGAGAAGCATACATACGAGGGGCGTTCAAAGTATATTGCAATTCGGGCATTGAAACAACTGATACCAATAAATTAAATTCATTTATTATTTCTCAATGTAGCCCTCCCTAAGTTCAATACATTTGCCCCACTTCTCCTTCAGCGACGCAATCCCCCGAAAAAAAAAAGTTTCATCTTATCCTGCAAACCACGCTTCCGTCTCCCCTTTAAGACTTTCGTCGTCCGAAAACCGGCGCCCCCGAAGATATTTCTTGAGGTTTCGGAATAAGTAAAAGTCACTAGGAGCCAGGTCCAGGCTGTAAGGTGGATGATTAAGTTGTTCGAACCTACAGTCCTTCAGGGCAGCCTTGTGAACTGGGGCATTGTCATGTCAGTAGGAAAATCCCCTTGGACAGTTTTCCACGTCTCTTTTCGTTTAATTACGCTGCGCAATTTTTTCAAAAGTTGTGCATAATATTCTGCATTAATTGTAGTTTTGTATGGCATATAATGTATTAAGAGCAGCCCTTGGCAATCTCAAAAAACAGACGCCATGATCTTCCCAACAGAGGCCTATGTCTTAATTTTATCGGAGCTGGAGATTCCGCATGCTTCCATTGCGTTACCTCTTGCTTCATTTCGGGTTCCCAGTGGTGAAGCTATGTTTCATCTCCAGTCACAAGTCGAGCCATAAAGTCATCTGGATTGGAATTAAAAAGGCTCACGTGATGCTTCCATTCTGCAGTGCTTATCCTGAAGAGAAAGATTTTTGGGCACCCACCTAGCTGACACTTTCGACATGTGCAGAGTGGTATGGATGATGTTGTGAACACTTCCTTGTGAAACACCGATCTCTTGGGCAATTTCTGATACCTTTATACGCCTATTTGCAAGTACCAGTGACTCAACCTGAGCCAGATATTCATCATCGGTTGCAGTTTTTGGTCCTCCGCACTTTGGATCATCTTCAATGCTCTGGCGTCCTTGTTTGAATTCTTTAAACCACCTAGTGACCGTAGGATACGAAGGCGCATCCGATCTGGACACTTTCGATAAGCGATCAAAAATTTCCTTTGCATTTACACCCTCTTTAAACAAAAACTTGACGCTTCGATACTCCAACTTCTTTAAACTACACTCAGCCATATTTCACAACTGACAGAAGGAAAACAAAAGCAGATAGGACAACCAATTTTTGCAAGCAAGGGTAACTAGATCTAATGTATCAAACAAAATTTGCACGAAAATCTAAACTTTGCTAGATACCCCCAAACTGCAACACACTTTGAATGCCTCTCGTATTTGTGAGATTTTTCCATTAATTCAAATTAATTAAAATGTAACATTTACTCTGAAAATGGCCAACTGCACAGTTGCAGAAACTTTTATAAGTAGTGCCAAATAAAAGTTTTCACAGTGAAAACTTTGGGAGGGATGCACAAAACTTTTATTATATTTTAACGAAGTTAATAAAAGAACAATTGTTTACTATGTCATTTTCCGAAGGATCTGATTTTTTTTCTATTTTGTTTATTTTAACGAATGATTAATTTGACGAATGAATTTGACAAAGCTATTAAATCAAGTTTGTGCAACCTGCCTTTCAATGTTACTTACCATGCATTTATAAAATTTTAGCAAATGCCCTGTAAATTGGGGAGAATGAAAAATTAAGATAATGAGAATTGTTGATTACTTGTCCGTGAACCTGAACTGACAAAACACAAAAAATTTATGCAAAAATAAAGCATGGCATTATATGTCAAGGTCAACTTGCGCATAAATAATGGTCAATCAGATGCTCGCGGTTTAGAGCTACTTTTGAAGTGTCAATGTTAATTTTCACAAAAATCGTTTATTTCTTCGTTTGCATTACCGTGAGTTTTAGAATTTCACTTCTATTTGTTGAATGTTCCCTAAGGGAACATAAAAAAAAATTTGTTGAACTGTTACAATTATTACAAGTTCGTATAAATTAATATGTAGTAAAAGTTAACAGTTTTCGTTCTGCAGAATGATTATTGCCTTTGGGTTGCACAAGTTTGTTGGTAAATATTTAATAATTTAATTGACAAAAGCACTTCTAATAACTATATAAAAATATAACTAAAATAAAAATAAGAAGTTGTTCTCACCATTTTTAAATTACCACCAAGTCAAATCACCAACTAATTTTTCTAACAAAATTAATTTTTTACGATCACTTGGATATAATTAAAACAAGTTTTCACTATCTCCGAATCTTATTCCTAGGAACTTTCAAGTAGTAATTTTGTGGTACTTTTTTGAACGTCTTTTATATGTTTTTATCTTCTACGTCACATAAACGATATCGATATACAATGTACTCGTCCTGATAACCTTCAACTTATGTAAATCACGTCATTCAAGTTTTACAATTTATTTATTTTGGACTTTTTCGCCCCCTTTATTATTATTAGTATTAGTATTAATATAATATGTAACTTTCTCTTTTGATACTTTTTTAATTTACTTGCAACTATTAAAAGTTTATTAAGGAAACCTTTTTGTTTTGGCACAGGTTTTCGGTTTGCATTATCTTTATACAAACCTAAGCAAATATTAACATTATAAGATAAAAGTTTATCTACAGAAAGCGAGTGCTGAATGTTAATAAAGGATGTTGTAGTTTTTATTATTATTTTTTTTAATGTGCGAATACTTAGCAGCTGTTTAAAAGGAAGTTAGCATACAATAACAGATTATGAAGTAGTCATGAACATAAATTTGCATATTTAGCTTAATTATTGCCTTAATTATGCGTTTCTTTGTAGTCAATAGGTACAGACAAATTCCGACTTAAGCTCTGATTAATAATGCTTCGGTGGGACAGAGCAGTCAGTAGATAGGCTGGCTTGTGAACCAAATGTTTCGAGCTCGATTTCGGCCTAGATCAGGTGAAATCTCTTCGATATAGGGAAAAATCCTAGTCGGATGGTGCCAATAACCAAAGCAGTCAACTCGCGTTGAGATCCTTGGTACCCGTAAGCCTGGGTAAACAAACAATAAATTATCCTACTAGTTCTTCTTCTTCTTCTTCCTCCTGTGGCCGATGGCCTGTTAGATACTCGTAAGAACGAGTTCTGTGAGCCCTCTTAGCACGTATGCTGGGCAGGAGGCTACCTTAACCCATCCAGAGAGGTGAAGAAGACCGACCCGCAGTGTTGCGAGGTTAACGGTTATCAAAGGTGTTAGTATGATAATCCTACTAGTTGAGTTTGTTTAATGGTTAATATGCGCCCAGTTGAGGTACCTAGGTACCATTCCCGCACGATCAAGAGAGTTAAGCATCTCGGGTTGGTGCTGGGTAGTCCGATTGCTCCCTTAACGCGGCACCTCTTTCCCAGTAAGAGCGGTCACTATGAGAGAGTAGGCCAAAACTCCTCACTAAAAGTGAGAAGATTTGATAATTACAAAGAATGAGAGAAAGAGGGAGGTCTTTGGCTTGTATAGGGATGTTTGGGCTAATAATAATCATAATAGTATTTACATGTAGGATTGCAGAAGTGTTTGAGTTTGTGAGGTCCATCGAGTGGAAAATGGTCAGAACTAACTTTTTTTTAACATGAGAAATCAGGCGTGGAAACTCCTTGGATCCTTGGTTCCTACAAGTTAAGATTACATCTAATGAGTCAACAAACATATTTATGAAGACGGTGTATACCGTCGCCTGCGTTGATTCAAAACGGGGTTTATAAAGCCTGCCGAATAGGGCCGTTTGACAGTTAATCGACTAGTTCAAATTTTCTCCGTGGCGCTGCTTATCCTTTCACTGACAGCTGTATTTCTAATTTAAATTTGTTAATTTTTGGGTATTCGTTTAGTTATGCAACAAAAAATACGTTCTAAAAATGTCTTTTTTCATCCCTCCTTGCCATAATTCTACAGATTTAGTTTTATATTTAGGCTAAATAACCAGTCCAATCCCTCGAAAGTCTTCTTGGTTTGTGTCGAGGAAAAGTAGTAAGTATCTGCACCCTTCTTACACTCTTATTTAGTTAATTTTTTACAGTCTCATAAGGTTTTGAAAACCTGTCTAAAATTGAAATTTATATTGTAATACACTTTCTGGACTAAAGATTAAACATCCAATAACCCGTATTTGTTGTAAATCGTAAAAAATCAAAGCCAGTTGACAGCTGTCAACGATGGATAACTAGCGCCACAAGCAAGCAGTGGCAAATATTTGCATAATGGCCATTTTTGCTATTCGGCAGGCTTCATAAACTCCGTTTTTAATCAACGCAGGCGACGACAAAAATAGTCATTATGCAAATTTTTGCCACTGCTTGCTCGTGGTGCTAGTTATCCATCTTTGACAGCTGTCAGCTGGCTTTAATTTTTGGCGGTTTATGACAAGCACGGGTTATTGGATGTTTAATATTTAGTCCAGAAAGTGTATTACAATATAAATTTCAATTTTAGACAAGAAATTAAATAAATAAAAGTGTAAGAAGGGTGCAGATATTTACTACTTTTCCTCGGCACGAACCACTGTGATACTACTTATCCACAAAGAGTATGTATTTGACATTGTTACTTGGAAACTCATGATAGGACTTGAATTATGGCAAGGGGGGATGCAACAAGACATTTTTAGAAAGTAAATTTGGTTGAATAACCAATAATTAACAAATTTAAATTAGAAATACAGCTGAAAGGATAACTAGCGCCACGGACAAAATTTGAACTAGTCGATTAACTGCCAAATAGCCCTATTCGGCAGGCTTTATAAACCCCGTTTTGAATCAACGCAGGCGACGGTGTATACCGTCGCCTGCCGAATAGGGCCGTTTGACAGTTAATCGACTAGTTCAAATTTTCTCCGTGGCGCTACTTATCCTTTCACTGACAGCTGTATTTCTAATTTAAATTTGTTAATTTTTGGTTATTCATTTAGTTATACAACAAAAAGTACGTTCTAAAAATGTCTTTTTGCATTCCTCCTTGCCATAATTCTACAGATTTAGTTTTATATTTAAGCTAAATAACCAGTCCAATCCCTGGAAGGTCTTCCTGGTTTGTGCCGAGGAAAAGTAGTAAGTATCTGCACCCTTCTTACACTCCTATTTAGTTAATTTTTTACACTGTCTCATAAGGTTCTGAAAACCTGCATACAATTGAAATTTATATTGTAATACACTTTCTGGATTAAATATTAAACATCCAATAACCCGTATTTGTTGTAAATCGTAAAAAATCAAAGCCAGTTGACAGCTGTCAACGATGGACAACTAGCGCCAAAAGCAAGCAGTGGCAAAAATTTGCATAATGGCCATTTTTGCTATTCGACAGGGTTTATAAACTCCGTTTTTAATCAACGCAGGCGACGGTGTATACCAAAGTATCGACACTCTTTGTCCACTAGGTGGCGCATTGATGTTTGCTTTTGACATTTATAATATTTCAAGTATTGACGTTAGATATTCAGGAATTATATTTTTAAAACGGTAGACATTTGCCAATTGTAGATATTTGCGGTATAAATGCAAGTTTCAATATAGTCTACCTTGCTTACCTTTGACCAACCAATTTCTGGTGACTGTTGGTACTTTGAGGTACATTAAGTAGATTATTCACGTCTTAATTTTCGAACTCATTTTCTTGAATTTCCTGAGGTTTTCAGGATTTTCGTGGTTTTCCGAATTTCGTTTGGCTTCTTATGTCTCCTTACCTGTGATTTTTAATTTTTTAGAATTACCTTGGCTTGGTAGATTTCTCTGTCAATTGGAAGTTTCTTGGTTTTTTGAATGTTTTTATTTGTTATTAAATTTCTCTATTTTTTCGTCGATTTCTTCAAATTACTAGATTTATTGAATTGCCTTGGCTTTCTTGGGTTTCCTGATATTTCAAAATTTCCTTGGTTTTCGAGTTTCTTTCATTCGAATTTTTATTTCCTCGTTTTATTTTTACTGTACTTGGTTTTTCTTCAATTTTTGTAGGAGAGGAAATGACCAAATTAGTTACAAAACCAATGTTCACTACAGCCCTTGTTTATGGCAGTGAACAGATCAACAGGTAAAGTGGGCAATTGTTCCCGTTGTAGAAGCTTTAACGCTTTTATACACACTTTAACAATTTTAGGAGCTTATCCCAAGAAATTTTCAGTTTGACGTTCTCGGTTTTCACGCCGTAATTAGTGAGTTTGTTACTTACTGTAATTAAATAGTTTTTTTGGGTTTTCTTTCATACTTGCAATAGTAACCATTTTTTTGTCGATTATGACTTCATCATTTCTGTTTTTGTAAACCTTTGCATCTTACTTGGTTTTTTTGCGCATGTTATGTATTTTGCTTCTTATTGTTCTAGTTGTAGCATTCTTGTTCTGTTTACCTTTCCTTCGCTTTCCAATCTTTCTCTCTGTCTTTCTTGGTATCTTCGTCCTAGCTCTTAAAAGTTATTCTTTGATTTATTAGATTCATAATTTTTTTGTGTTACTTTTCTGGTTATGTGCTTCAACTTTTCAAGGTTTGTTTTACACATTACCGTTTTGGTATTTTCAGCCATGTACATTTCTTCTTCTTCTCCTTTCTCCTCCTTATTTTTCATAAGTCTTGCGACGCAGCTTTTATCGTTCTTGGGATAGGGAATTCTGACTATTTATTGATATTTCCTTTCAGCCCTTGCGGTTTTCGCTTCTTTGCTATTCATTCCGGTCTCCCTTTATTCATTGTTTCCACATACTGACTCATTTCTCGTCGTTTCTCTCCCATGACTATAGTTTTTCACATTGCCATCTTATTATTATGCGAGTTTCTAATGTTGTTTTTTGAGGCCTTCCTTGTTTTGTGTCTCAAAAATTTCACTTCTACAACCATTAATATAGCCTTGAATTTACTGCAATCTGCTCTGGTTTTCACCTCGTATGAGCCGCATCTGCCGCATACGTGTCTTATAAATTCTCATCGTAATGTTTAGATTCGTATTTTCATTCTTCCAGCTACAGTTACAATTTACAGACTTATTCACGTCCCTTGATATTTTGCACCGAGTGCATTTTGACTTTTTGTTTAGCGATGGACTCTGAAGCTTTATTATTTCAGTATATTGAAATTTTTTATTTGTAGTTCTTGAGTCAAGGTGTAGTGCAACGTGCAAAAATGGATCCGAGTTTATTAGAATATATTTTAGCGTTGAAATTATATTATTATAAAAATATGCTCATAGATTTTCAAATATCCAGTATTATACATGTATATCCAGCTTCGGCACCGAAAGGTGTAAGAGGTTACGGCTACAGCTACAGATATAATAAACCATATAAAACTACATAACGTAATTTGACAGTTGAGTTCATGGATGTAGCCATTACAAGTACGTGAATGAACCCAAAACACAGATTTTGTTACTACCCTTGTCCTAACATTGTTTTGATCGCACTGTATATAATTTATAACTCCGGGATTTTTTGTGGTTTGTGGTTTCCCCAGCCGCAAATTTTCATTTTTCCATGACAAGGTCTCTGACCTAACTTACAACGAATACCAAATTCGTTTTGCTGTGATATATTTCACAGTGCAAATATTTTTGTCTGGAATGCTATTTATTAAATCATTACTAAATATTTGCAAGTATTATACGCGTGTATATAATTTATTACAGTGAAATTTTCGTCACAAGTTCTTTTTATTTTTTATTTTGTCATACATAGTTTGCTGTTTACGTTTACGTGATTCTTAATTTTTAATTGTAATTAAAAACAAAACTCTATTTACGTATGGTATGCATTAAGTATTTCGATATGGAATAATTTTTATGGAATTATTATAGAAAGAAAAGGCTAAAACATATTCGGTGAGTTAAGGTTGTATCGTAGTTTTTAACTTTGCTATATAAAAAGGTCAAAATAAAGTTCAGAAATAACATACGGAGAATATTGCATTTTAATACATGCAATTTTGAATGGCAGTTTATGAGAATTTGTCCAAAAAAATCGATCAAAAAATGACCCCCTCAAGTATTACATTATTTAAGTCCGTGGGGAAAGTCTCATGACTTACACCCTTACTCCATTAGAAGTAGTAATTTGCAGATTTTTATAAAAACTTAACCATCATAACGTAGAATCTAAAAATTTGATAAATCTGTTGCCGATGGGTACTTGTATATGGACTTTCATACACTCTTTGGAAGGATTCTTAATCTCAGCAATTCAAGTAGTTAAGTACACACTACTTAAGTTGATCTAGTTTACATTTGAATTAATCCAATCTCCAATTTTTAATCAATTAAATTGATAACATCTTCTAATTACTTAATAAAACTATACATGTCAACCCGATAGTAAAATTAATCTTGAGATTTGGAAAAGCGTGTCCTGGGTGACGACACACTTTTACTACCATGGAGCTTGAAATGGAATTGAATTGAAAAATATAAATATTCATAAAACGTAAGAAGCAAAGCATTTATAGCATTTTGAAATTGTAAAATAGTTTTTTCACTACTAGTATTAGAAGATGTCATTATTGACCTTATTTTCGAGCCCAGAAGATGATTTTCTCTCCTAGTGGTCAATAATTTTTTATTATTGACTACTGGTTAATAATAGAAACAATTGCTATGCATTCAGGTGCCTATTTTAAATATGTTTTACCCAAATGTCAATTGAAATAAACCTCTCCCCTTGTTTTCGAGCAAGGCTATTTGATTTTTGTGGATATTTAGAAATAAATATACGCATCTGTCATTTTATTTTTTATTTATGTAAAAATGATTAATTAAAAGGAATAAAGGTGCTAGTAGTGAAAAAAATAGTATATAAACCACGGTAGAGAAGAATTTTCTCAGTCTCACAACTTATTTCCCTCCATGCTTCGCATGTCGGGAAATAATACTGCTCGGCTGAGAAAAATGTCTTCTCTACCTTGGTCTATAATATACTATTGTCCACGACTAGTCAATAATCTGTCAATTATTCATGTGTTTGGTCAAACATAATGCTATCCATTATACACTGCCAGCAGTGAATAATCATTATTCACGGTGTCATGGTAACATCATTGTCTATCTATGGTGTATACTGTATAATGAAGGAAATAGGTTATGTTTGTAATCCTACCACTTCGTTGAACATAGTCCTACCACATGGTTTTAGTAGCGTTGTTTGTATCTAAAGTTCCATCACTACTTAAATAATCACGGATTTGTGTATGACTCAAAACTGTAGAGTTGGGTAATAACTGACAAGTTGGGATGATTAAATTGTTTTTGAAATAATACGAAATAGTTTGCCTTCGAATTCCGTTTCATATTTTAAATATTTGCTATTATCTAAAGTACTCTGTTAGCTAAGTTGCCTACACGCTGCATTATGAATAGTGAGTTACAACGATATTTCTAAAATTTATTTCCATTATTTCCGAATTAATTTGCATTTTGGAAAAATGTTCGTGTGCTCTTTGAAAAGGAAATGTTTTTATCTATCTATTGACTTGGAGATTTTTTTGATGTCTCAATTTTTGCAAATACTATTTGAATATTTTTTAAAGTAAAATAGAGTTGTACGCTTTTTATTGCTAAAACGTTCCTCAAAAATGGAGCAAAGTCATAGCAGTGCGTATAATCGACTATTTTTCAAGATGTATACTCCGCGGTTAAGGCGCTGATTGCTATGGTTATTTAGCAGTACTCGATTAAAAATTTTCCGAATCTAAGGGACTTTCGGTCCTACAAGGCTTCTATGTCGTGCAAGATCCACGGTTTTACCTCGTATTCGAAAGAGAGCAGTTTCAGATTTTCTTGCACAGAAGAAATTTCGCTAATGTTGAAAATCGAACCCGAAAGAAGAATTGTTATCGAAGTGACCAAAGTGAAAACTGCAGGCCCAAAACAAACTAGGAAATGAATTAACATAAAAAAAAACAAAAGTGTCAAAAGGATTAAAACAGTGATGTACTTTGTCACGTTTTAACATATACACGAAACAAGCATTGAAACGATGGCACAGAAAAGGTGACACATTGGGAATGCCTATAAGAGATAGAATACTATAGGTACTCACGGTTTGCTGTTGTGGATGAATCTTCAAAAAGTCTTTGTAATACAATTTTAGAATATCTTTTTGTGTTGAACCTCATTTTTCTGTCATTTTGAACCGTGTTAGCTATATACGGACCTTCATTAACAGAAAAAAAGGGGGCCCCAGAAGGGGTTCTTATACATCTCTTAGATACCTAATATACTGCCCCAAATTCTATTTCATCCTCCTTCAAGTTTTGTGTTTTAGAATTGTACTGACTATAGCTTTCACCATTTCTTCGATGCACCATCATATACCTCTCTGACGTGAAGGTGTGAATTTCATGATCTTTGATGATTATGGACTCTTTAGCTGCTACTTTTGGATACCTAGCCGTTCAAAGAAGAATAAGGCTTTGAAAATTGTTTTCCTTGTCCTGGTCTCCTTTTATATTCTTCAGTTTCCTTGTACTTGCACGAGATTTATGAAATCCGCGATTAGTGCATCTCTATAATCGCATGGACCACAGAATTTTTGGCTATTGCCATATTGAATTAAATGTGGCTCGCACAATTTCTTTATAGCTTATTAGGCTGTATACAAAGTGACGCAGGGGTATGTGTCTATTTTGAATAGTTAGGCATAACGTTCCTTTATTAAGATAATGTGAAAAAGCTGTAATTTCGAAATTTTTCCCAAAAATTAGATGATGGTTATCTAAGGCTAGTGAAATTGCGATAGATAGTAGGTTGATTCCTTATCTGTTCCGGTACTCGTTATTTAGAATTGATTTTATTTGGAACAACGTAGGTTTGATTTTTATGATGACTGTCATGATAGGTGTAGGGTGGTTTTTCTTAACTCTTAGGCACGTGCCGGGGCGTAGAAGTATCCTCCAACTTTTCTGTGTCTTCCAATTTACTCTTTTCTATTATAGAACCGAAAAATTGTACTGTTTAACTTTATAATGATCATTTTTTCATTTTTCTTCTCTGAGTAAAATAAATCAGCTTTGGATATCTATCTAAGTAACTGTGGGTGCCGGCCGGGTACCTGCCAGCGGCACAGTATACTGTGCTAGCGGTCCCAACCCAACCCCAATGGTAACGCTGTTTGCAACTCATTGCATTCACAATAATTCTCGTTATACGTAATTACTATGTACGCCTAATTTGGATGCAGTAATAAGATAGACAATTATTGTTCGGTCTATGCTAGGCTAAACTACCTCACTATTGTTAGAATGTTACAATGCTACAGTTACTTAGCTTTAATCAGGTGAATGTTGTAGTTCTCCGACGAATTCACAGGTGGACCTGTATGTCCTGTACAGGTGCGCGGGTTTTCTAATCGACACTGTAGTCCTGAGTCCTGCCTTCGTCGCCTTGTACCCTCCTCTTATTCACACAATTTCCACTAAACCCACCTTTTGTTTATTTATTCGCTAGTTTTATTATAATTACAATTACTGTCACTTTGTAATTGCCTGGTAGCTCCCGCGTGAAAGGTATACGATTTATGTATTTATTTATTATTATTTTTTTATAGAACTGCGTTTTTTAAAGAAAACTGTTAAAAAATTGAAGCCACCGGGAGCTATCGTAAAGCGATGCGTTCCGTAGCCTGGTCGGCACAAGAGTCGATGATGATGAGATGGTCGGTCTATGTATGTCGAAGTTTTGGCTTCTTTGTATACAGCCTTGGAGTCTCTTTAAGTTTGTTTTTACTCGATAACTGTTGCCAAACATCGAACAACTTTTCCTAAAAAATTGAAGAATTTGTACAAAGTGCTCGGAATTCGTCTAAACTAAGCGACATGTCTGTAAAGTTCCATGAACTCTCTCAACCCCAAAATACCCTGAACTACTTTAAATTAATTCAATTAATTCATCTACGCCTTATTCAGTAAGAAAATTATATTGATGTAAACAAAGGGTTTTGCGTTTTTATGATCTATAATAGTGAATCTGGAAGATAAAATTTTAGTTTTGTCTTGCTATGGGTTACTTAATTTTAAGATAATGAAGCTTGTTTTTGGTCGTATTGTGCTAATCATCCATTAATTTGATGCTGTTGTAAAGTGAGATAACTTAAAATCATTTGCAATGGCACCCAAGAATGTTTTGAAATATCACTCCCAATGTTCGTAGTAATTTGCGTGAGCACGCATCCTTGTGCTGTCAGAGCAGTTTACATCAGTAGTATCGTCGTCTAGTCTGATTGAAGCAAATACTTAGCTTATATCGACTTGGACTATCCATCAATTTTCGTAATGATAATACTACATTATTTTAAAAAGCCAAAATTTCAATTCATCTTTAACTTTAGAAAGACTTTTACACTTATTGACAGTCCAAGTTAGCATATTAAAAATTTTGAATCTCACATAATAGGCCACCAAACTGTTTAGTTCTTGTATCGTACGTGTTATCGTTATGTAGCTTACTTATACAGGGTGGTTTTTAATTGGCCACAGGCCAACAATAGATTCTTGGAATCAAAATATTACGATTTAGCTGGGATTACCTTAGCTGAAAAGCTAATATTAAAAAAGTCAAACTTATAATTCTGAAATTATAAAGGCTTTTAAATAGTTAGTGAAACCAGTTATACTGATAATACGTAGGCTAGCGACAGATTTACTATACTTCATTTTCTCTACATTCAAGAATAATTGGCTTTTACATCACCTATAAAGATTATGTTAAAAACTATAGCATTTACTTTCTAGTAGTTTACTATATTTAACTGAAATCTCTATCCATGTGTTGTTCGCATAAAATGTGAAACCAACTGCGGGGTTGATAGAAACAAATCGTTACCATAAACAAGAAAAGTGTAGGGCCTTGTATTGAATCCTAAGAGGCACCATTGTTAGCATTACTGCAATTGGGAGTAAAATTTAACACACAAAGCTATTGGTGACTTTTTTACTCTCTTTAATAATTGTTACCAAGAGGAAAAACTTGTATTTTTTTGCCAGAGAAGTAATTAATATTAAGAAGTATACTTTCTATACCTTTGTACAATACGAGCCAATAGTTTATTTTATAGCGCTCTTGGTTAAACTAATTTGAAGTAGTCCATAACTGTTAGGGTTACTCCAAACATCACGTAATTTCATCTTTTTGTGTTGTTAATATCATTTTTAGGGGTTGGTTAAATAAGAACTTTGCCTAAGTCGGCTTAAATTACGGTTTAACCTAAGCTTCTACTTAATTTCTATCGTTAGCACCGAAACTTTAAGCTGCCTCAAAAGCAAAGGACGGCCTCAGTAGTCAACCCCTCCACACTGTGCTTTTGAGGTTATTTGTCGGTTTTAGGTACAGTCTGTATCTTTCCTTCTTATTATTCAGACTGCCAGGCTATTGTTGAAATAAACACGTTCATGGGAAACATTCGTTGGAAAATGAATCCATAAATTAAAAAAAATAGAGATTTATTTATACTATTATTTGAGGTACATGTTTAAAATCACAAATATATGGTAGTAACAAAAAGGAACTAAGTATAAGTTAGTTAATAATATACTCGTATGTTTAGTTTCACAGTTAAGAGCTTGTTGTTTAAATCACTCCAAGTTATCAGTGATTTTTTGTTAAAGTTATAAATTCCATTTTTGAGTCAGCACCAAAGGCAAAATTATGTAATGTTTTTGTTTTCGCACAGCACAGTTTATTTGTGCGTTGTGCAACAAGCACTGGAGATGAAAGGATAGAGACAGATAGATAGACTGACAAATGGATGGAGAAAAGAGAGAGAGAGAGAAAAGGGACAAGCAGAAAGAAAGAGAGGCAGACAGAGGAGAGAAAGAGAGACACACAGAGGAGAGAATGAGAGATAGGCAGAGTAGAGAAAGCGAGACAGACAGGGGAGAGAAAGGGGGACAGATAACAGAGAAAGAGAGACAGACCGATGAGAGAAAGAGAGAGAGAGAGGGAGAGAACTCCTTTGGAATTGAAAACTAACGGCAAACTTAAATATACTAGCGAAGTGGAGCAATTACTTCATTACGCTATCGAAGCTCTAAATACGAAAAGTTACCAAGAGCTTTTAAGACTGTTTGGTAATAGCAGTTTGTAATAAAATGCTGTTTCAGCAAAAATCTCATAAAACCCCCCAGTCGAGTTTAATTAAGTCCGACGCTCTTTCACCTAACATAACAGTTGCGGCATGAGGATGCCCTGATAAAGGAAACGGAATGACGCCTGCGTCCACGACCCTTAAATTTCTAATTCCGTATACCTTTAACTCGTGATTGACCACAGACGTGGGATCATTAGGTGGTCCCATTTTGCACGTAGCCACGTTGTGCTCTATCGAAACAGACAATAATCGCAGCGCACATTCCCAGTATTCATCAGAATCGAATTTCAATTGTTCACAATTTACGAATGGCTTTTTGCTAATTTCAGCACCAATCTTTTGGAATGCGCTTGTTTTAGTAAGATTCGTAATGAATCTAATCGAAGCGATCAAAGTCTTAATGTCGTGATTTTCAGGATCGTTAAAATAATTCGGATTAAGTAATGGTTGATCGTGTGGGTTGGCAGATTTTAACCTCATCGATCCCACAGATTTTGGGTGCAACAAAACCGGAAGTATAGTAAAACTTGGAGTGCCTTGTAAAGATGCGAACATTTTGTTGTAATAATCGTCAGATACTCTCATCATCCTTCTTAAAAGTGTTCCATTACTTGCAGTTAGAGAATCTGAACGTATAATTAACTCAATATCGGGAATATCTTTATCTTTTGAAACTCCCGTATTTATAAATGCTAACGCTTCAGTCCCTCCAGGACTCGATAAAGGCCCCTTGCCAGTGGCGTACCATTCAAATATTTCTACCGGATCCAGAACTGGTTGGGGAGTTGTAATATTCATCGTTGTTACAAGGCCAGCGAAACCTAACTGATCGTAGAACGTTTGACCGACAGGGAGATCACTTAAAGTTTTAATTCCAAGTTCTTCAAGATGAGTTTTGGGCCCTATTCCTGACAACATTAATAGCTGGGCTGAATTTAGCGCACCCGCTGAGAGTATAATTTCCTTTCTTCTCGAAGTCAGGATGGTTTTATTTTTCCACTGAAACTCTACCCCATAAGCACTTTTACGTGATGGGTCTATAAGAATCTTAGTTACTACGGCCCCTGTTAGAATTCGTAGATTTTCACGGTTAAGTATCGGCTCTAAAAATGCTTTTGCTGCACTATATCTTCGCCCTTGTTTTAAATTAGCTTGTATTTTCGAAAACCCTGTTTGGTGGGGACTGTTATAATCAGTTGTATTATAACCTAATTCTTTTCCAGCGGCAATACAAGCATTTCCTATCTCTGATATGTAAGCGTCTGCCACGTTTAATTGTCCATCTCGATTATGATAAGTCGGATTAGAATCTTTTAACGTCGATTTTTCTGATTTGAGAAAATAGGGTAGCACGTCGGCGTATGACCATCCAGGATTACCCAACGATTCCCAACTATCGTAATCATGTGGATTGCCCCTTGTATATAACATGTGATTTATTACACTAGAGCCACCCAAAGCTTTCCCTCTTGGCAAGGCACATCTTTGTTCAACCATAGCCAGACACGATTTTTTTTGTGGTTCAGTTACGTAACGCCAGCTATAGTCTACAAGTTGCATCATTCCCGCCATTAATGGAAATTCTGATAGGAAGTCTTCTGGAAGACCAGCTTCTAGCAGGAGAATTTTCCATTTTTTAATTTCTGATAACCGGTTAGCTAAAACAGATCCTGCCGATCCTGAACCGATTATGATGAAATCGTAATCCCCATCTGGAAAAGTTAAAGAAAATTAATATCAATATGAAAATGCACCAGAGCGAATACAATGGAATGACAAAAATAGAACAATAAATTATCACTATTTATATCACGAGAGCATAGAAAATAATCGAAAATACTTTGACGAGTTACGAGACGTATTGCCAAGAAACACCACGAGTGGTGTTTCTTGACAATACGTCGAGCAAGGAGGCAAAGTATTTGATTATTTGCGACTGCTCGAGTGGTATATAATTAGATTATATAATGAATAAATAACAAAACTGAATTTTATGTGCAAGTGACGTTTGTTGATAAATAATGTAAATATGGTTGCTACGAAAAAATTGAAAAAATACTCATACTAGATTCGAGTTTTCTATTGTTTGGGACCAGCCGAAACACCAAAGTGATTATACCACGTCGTCAAGGGTATATTCACTTATTAATACGTAGTAACCAAGCAAAATGCTTGATGCTGATTGGTTAATTATATTATGAATTGTATAATCACTAGTTATACCACGAGAGCATAGAAAATAATCGAAAATACTTTGACGAGTTACGAGACGTATTGTCAAGAAACACCACGAGTCGCGGCAGCGACGAGTGGTGTTTTGCGACAATACGTCGAGCAAGGAGGCAAAGTATTTGATTATTTGCGACTGCTCGAGTGGTATACAATTAGATTATATAATGAATAAATAACAAAACTGAATTTTATGTGCAAGTGACGTTTGTTGACAAACAATGTAAATATGGTTGCTACGGAAAAAATTGAAAAAATATTCATAGTAGGTTCGAGTTTTACATTGTTTAGGACCAGCGGATATACCAAAGTGATTATACCACGTCGTCAAGGGTATATTCACTTATCAATACGTAGTAACCAAGCAAAATGCTTGATGCTGATTGGTTAATTATATTATGAATTGTATAATCATTCAATATACATAATAAATACATTAAGATTGTCGAAAAACCCTACGATTTAAAATCGACCATGCTATATAAGAAGTAGAACATCATTCTTTCTCAGAAAAAGAGAAAACTAAAAGCGCTTTCAGATTCATCTTGTTCTGAGTGAGGCGTTGTATATGAATTCATCCAATGAATTCTATTTTCCTTACTTGGACTTTAAGGTATCTATCCATATATGATTCATCATTTATAGAGGTGCTTTTCCTTAAACTGGGATCCTAGAATATTTTAATCTTCATTAAAGTATTCAGTAATTTTATGTGATCTACAAAGGTTAGTTGTCATTATATTTTAATCGGAAACTGACTACAAATAATTATTGAGTACTTAATGAAACACTACTTGAATGTAGTGTTTAAGTCTATATCATTCTTAAGTCTATGATTACCAGCTGAAGACTTCAAAATCTATGGTGATTCTAAAGCTCCAATCTATTTACAAGAAAAGTACCTTTAATGATTGGAAAAATAACACAAATCAATTAAGTGTATACTAGGTTGTGGAATCCAATAATTCAACACTCTCCCTTGCCTATCTAAGCATTACTACCGATTTATCGTTAATATTCCAAAAGATCAGATATGATGGTGTCCACAGCAGCTTAATGCGGTTTGGCAGTTCCTGGATACTGTTAATCTTCATATTGTACATCTGTGTGCAAAAGGTCAGGTCAGGTGAACTAGGATGTTGTAACTTACGTGAGCCTCTTCCAATCCACTTACCACGAAATGCTTCATTTAAGTAATCACGTGCAATGGTGGTGTCATATTCAGATACGTTGCACCTGCAAATGTGGATTCAGCAGACACGAAAAGCTCGTATATTTTTAACTTGGTGATTTTCAACCAAACACTGTCTTCAGGTGTATCCTTTTCCATGCAAAGGTCTCACATGGCTGCTCGTTTTAATTCTGATTTTGTAGCAGTTTACCAATCCTGCTCCGTAAAATTTGTCCACCAAGATGCTTCTTTGACCAGGTTAAGAAATTTCTGCCTAAAGTGCTCCTGGACCTTTAATTAGTTTATAGCTTTACTTATACAAGCATTCTCTATTCGTTTGTCAATATGGTTTATACGACCTGTGCAAGAATATGTTTGAGTACAGTTTCATTAAAATGGATTGAGACGTTGCAAATTGCCTTGGTATAGAGTTGAATTCGTATGTTTTCTGGAATTTATGATGCTTTCAAATTTCATTGTTTTCTACCTCCTGATATTTGAGATTCGGAAGATTTGAAGAAGTTTGTTAGGTATTCTGCAAACAAGTTTGCTTTTTGGGCATCAATTTTTTCCCAAGCTCCATTATCATATCTGATGGAGGAATTACAATGCTACCATGCTTTTAACTTTTTCGTAGCTTTCCATAATGAATAACCTGTGCTTTCAGCAGTTGTTAGGTTCCTTAGATAATTTTGTATCCTTTGATTTTTCACTATTCAGAAGTTATTGGTTTTCAGTAGCTTTCTTCAGTTTTGGTTATGTGATCTAGTTAGTTGCTATGCCCTTTTTTAATTTATGTTTCTCGGATGTCCTGTGTTGTATGTTTGGGGGTAGTGCCCCATTGGTTTGAATTTTTCAATATTTTGTGAAGAATCCCAAGCTGGTTGCTGAATAACTAGTAGTGGTTTGATAATCGATATTTTTGTCAACCTCCTAGCTTCAGTCAAATGGCTAATTTCCTTCTGAAATTTTCCCAATGGATTTTGTTTGTAGGGGAGAGTCGGACAAAAGCGGGTAGGTTGATAAAACCGGGTACCGCTTAATTTTTCTAAACGGCTGCCATCCATTCCAAAATACTAAAATTAAAGTCCTTAAACAGCCAACAGTCGCATGTATTGGTTTCTGCATCATTTGAGTCACATGTGCCGGAGCAGGGAGAACTTGAATATTTTAAGTGCACTAAACTCAACTTTTAAGGTAAGTTTACAGGCTCTTTTTTCATCTACTGATTAATTAATGTTAATTTTGAAACATATTACATATAACCTAATGTATTAACTCTAATTTGGTCAACACTTTTGAATGTTATCTCATAACTTAAAAATTTGACATAATATTTAATTTCTCGTTTTCGAGTCCTACAAAACCGGGTAGTCCAAGTGGCTACAAAAACGGGTACCCGAAATTACCGATTGCAGATTCTGACAGTTCGGGGGAAGAAGACGATAATAACGATGCGTGTCTTTCTTGCAAATGAACTATTTTCAAACTCTAAGTCGAACGAAGGCCGGATAAAATGTGTGTCGTGCAATAAATGGGCTCATTAATCGTGCAGTGGCTGTGCTGACACAGATGAAGTATTTATTTGCGACTTCTGTTCATAACTTTTATGAATATTTTGATTTTTTGTTCACATGTTTTGAATAAATAGAGCCTTTTTTCGTTATTTGCATACCGGTTGGACAAAATCGGGTACTTTAAACAAAATATTGTTTTGACTAATTATAGGAATATTAATAAAAATTGACACTGGTAGATCAAACTTAAGTAATTTTGAATATATTTCAAAGTAAAAGAAACCTTTGCTACTATAAAGTGGCACTGAATGCAGTCAGTTTTTGGTCTGATACCCGGTTTTGTCTGACTCTCCCATTCTTAGGATGGATGATATTATTACATTGAAACTAAACGACATAATTACTGACGAATGGTCTGATAGCCTAAGATATTTTAAATTATGATGGGGTGAAACAGTAACATCAAAGTAACTTTGAATTTACAATTTGACATTTGTCAAAGCATCTGTTATGAATCTTTGGAAAAAGATATTCCTTAAAAATTGCTATGCATGATCGAAATAAAGATAAAAAAAATGTTTTAAATTTATTTATACTAAAAGTACCAAAATTATTTTCTGTTCAAATAACTGGCAGGATTCTACGAGTACATACCTTCTAATTCCGATTCTGTTATTGTATTGTCTTCAATTATGTATGGGTTAAATTGTTGATGTTGATACAGGTATTGTTGTTGATACTGCTGCTGCTGCTGCTGCTCCTGCTCCTGCTCCTGCTCCTGCCCCTGCTCCTGTTGCTGTTGTTGATCTTGTTGTTGCCCCTGCGCCTGCTGCTGCTGTTGATCTTGTTGTTGCCCCTGACCCTGCTGCTGCTGCTGCGCCTGCTGTGGTTGTTGTTCTTGTTGTTGATTCTGTTGCTGCTGTTGTTCTTGTTGCTGCTGCTGCTGCTCCCGCCCCTGCTGCTGTGTCTGTTGCTGTTGATTTTTTTGTTGTCCCTGCCCCTGCTGCTGCTGCGGTTGTTGTTGATTTTGCTGCTGCTGTTGTTGTTGCTGCTGCGGTTGCTGTTGATCTGTTTGCTGCCCCTGACCCTGCTGTTGCTGCTGCTGTTGTTGATTCTGCTGCTGTTGTTGTTGCTGCTGCTGCGTCTGTTGCTGTTGACCTATTTGTTGCCTCTGGCCTTGCTGCTGCTGCTGCTGCGGTTGTTGTTGATTCTGCTGCTGCTGTTGCTGTTGTGGTCGTTGCTTCTTCTGTTGCTTTTGATCTTTTTGTTGCCCCTTCCCCTGCCGCGGTTGTTGTTGATTCTGCTGCTGCTGCTGCTGTTGTTGTCGTTGCTTCTTCTGTTGCTGTTGATCTTTTTGTTGCCCCTTCCCCTGCCGCGGTTGTTGTTGATTCTGCTGCTGCTGCTGCTGTTGTTGTTGTTGTTGCTGTTGATCTTTTTGTTGCCCTTGCTCCTGCTGCTGCTGCTGCGGTTGTTGTTGATTCTGCTGCCGCAGTTGTTGTTGCTGCTGCTGTTGCTGTTGTTGCTGCTGTTGTTGTTGCTGCTGTTGTTGTTGCTGCTGCTGCTTTTGCTGCTCCCGCCCCTGCTGCTGCGTCTGCTGATGTTGTTGACCTTGTTGTTGTCCCTGCCCCTCCTGCTGCTGCTGCGTGTTTTGTGGTTGTGGTTCTTGTTGTTGATTCTGCTGCTTTTGTTGCTGAAGCAGTTGCAGCACCAGCAGGCGCTGCCGTTGATACGGCTGTTCTTGTTGTTGTTGTTGTTGCTGGAACTGTTGTTGGTCTTGATACTGTTGTTGCTGGAACTGTTGTTGGTCTTGATACTGTTGTTGGTCTTGATACTGTTGTTGCTGGAACTGTTGTTGGTCTTGATACTGTTGTTGCTGGAACTGTTGTTGGTCTTGATGCTGTTGTTGCTGCAATTGATATTGTTGTTCTTGTCGTTGCTGTTGATACTGTGGTTCTTGATTATATTGCAGTTGTTGATATTGGTACTGGTCCAACTGGTACGGATATTCTAGTGGCGCAGTATCAAAAATATTATACCATTCGGCACATCCAAAAATTGACACAGTGGAAGTAATGTAGATGCGTATTAGTAGAGGTATGACCTGCAAATAAAGGAGAATTTCTTTAAATATTTAATGGTAAATAATATGGTGATTACTATAACACCTTTGTTATGTTTCAACACCGATTGGAATTGCCATCGACACTATATCGTGTAATGTTCAGCAGTTTAGCGATAACCGTCACCAGATGTAACTTTAGTTTAGAGAAACCCAGTCAAAGTGACAACAATTTGTTTCTTTTAATTGCTCTCTTTCGTTAAATTATAATTATTGTTTCTAAAGTAATGTAATATTACTAGTGTTCCGTCGCTGGCGGTGGTTAACAACAACAAAAAAACTTGAAGTTACATATTTTTCAAAATTTAAATTAAACAACTCTTGAAGTTGAGCTTGAAGAAGTAACTAACAACTACGAGTAGCTATCTGATTTAGTAAAACGTGGTATTCCTCCACTCTGTTGTAAGAAATACTTAGGGCTAAATAAGTGGTACTAAAAAGACTACTTTTAAATATCTGTTAGAAGTTGCTTTTTTATTTCTGTGTACTAGATTATTAGAAACCTCAAGAGTTTCACAGCAAAACTTTTAATTATACCAGTTACAAAAGGTTCTACATATGGTAAAGACGTGAAATTGATGACAAGATGGTGTTTAGTTTGTTCACAACATGTTCAGAAGCAGAACAAACTCAGCAACAAAAAGGGCGGATGAAGGGGTTGTGATTGTTTGCATTAAAGTTAGTTATCAGAGTTATTTCGTTAGTGTCTTAATTTTGTTTAATCGGATAGCTAGTGTTCAATGAAGAAATTTGAAAACCGGAAGTAGTACTGTGGAATTCCCGCAGTTTGGTAATTTGTTTTATGATAACTTATTAATAAATATCATTATGTATTTGAAAGGTTATAATCCTACCACAAACTATTCATATGCATGCATGTTTAGGTATTAAATTATGCAATTATTCTCATTTTATTATAAAATTATGTGCAAATTTAAATTTTAAATAAAGCCCCTCCATTAATGTTGTTAGACTTGTTGAAATAAAAAACAAATCGATGTCTTGAAATTATACTGTTTTATTTAATTTTAGAAAAGTAGCCTTAGACTTGAAATTTTAAAAAATATTGTCAGCGATACAATTTTAAATTTAAAAACTTTCAGAAAACGTGGAATTTGTTATAAACTTTTTTATTGATTTCCGAAGTAAAGCTTAGGAATTGTTTTGGGAAAAATCATTCCTGTTTCTAGATTTTATAAAGACTATAATTAAAGATTACTTTGTCGATGAATTTTCATTGCACAGTGTGTCCTAAATTCGAGGTAGATTAATGAATAACTTTAGATCGAAACCGATTGCACGTTGTCGTTTTTGAGACTAATTGATTGATATAAACAGAAATGAGCGATCTTTTTTGTTTTCGAATCTAAATGATTGTAATTCTACTAAGCTTTGTACGTGCTTTATGGATAGAAATATCTAAAAATGGTATAGAGGTAATCTATAGATATTTTTACCTAAATTCCAGTGGCGTACACAGATTTTTGCTATTTACCATTACTTTTCAGTTACAGTATTAACATGTACTTTTTAAATGGGAAACGCAGTCGGCTTCAAGCTCATTTAAACGATCGTTAAGAGGTTTTCAAATATATGTAATTTATTATAGTTAATATTTGAAGGGCGTCATTAGTAATTTATACTTAAATTAATACTAATCATAACAAAATAGTTCTATTTTGTTAAAGGTTTTGCCGTATCTTTACAAATAAAAAAGCTAGCCACACATTGACCTCGAATGTAGGACACACTGTACATAACTTGGCGCACCGATTTTACCAATCAGTCAGATAATTTCTGTAATACGAAGAAGCGTTACTAACCCATATATTTTTCAAAAAACATACATTTAGAGTTGTTGAACACTGAAACGTGTTTTCCTTTTCAAATTTTTACTATTTTCACGTGTCGCATGATTTAATTATTTCCATACCAGTTTCATCAGAGTAGGCCGATTAGTATAACGATTAGTGCACGGAAACATAGTTTTGCTTTCCGGTATTTTTCCTGATGATATGATTACCATCCGTTCACTGTATGGCAATGTTGATTTTGACAAATTTCAATTATGTTTAAAGTTAGACAACAGGGTTTAATCTAAAAGAAATTTTCTACTTTTTAAATTCCAAAGGCAAGTGGCCTGTCAACTACTAGAAAAAGATGTTTTTTGTTTTTAATTTTAAGTTATTTTATGTTCAGCTGTCTCATAATGACTAGATTATTTTACTGTTGAGAGGCCATAAAATATCATATTACGGACTAGTCCATAATGATAAAGTAAAACGGCCGTTGCTTCTGTTAAACAACCTGGTAACTAGGTGATTATTCAACACAGCACCCTGCAAGAGGCTAGAGCTATAAAACATATTTGAACCTCAAATTAATTTAAAAGTAAATTTTGTGATATGCAGCTAAACATAAAGCTTTGTATGTAATTCGTACATAATTAGGTTTGATGGACTCGCCAAATTTATTGGCCTCGCTCACTTCGCTCGCTCTGCCATAAACTTTTTGGCTAGTCCATAAAGACCTACATTATGTACTTATTACATAAATAGCTATTAAGTAGTCGTGTATGTTTAGATTTTAACTAGGTCGAATTATGCAAAAATATGCGGAGCTTTTCATTTAAAATATTGTGTATTTCATTGAATATCACAAAAATCTAATGCGCAATTGTTTTCTTTTTTGACCACCGTGTAATTTGCGTGAAAAATTCTGCTACTAAGCTAATTTAACCGACTGTGGATCTTCCAGTAATAAAAGAGATGACAATAATGTATCATTTATTTGGAACGCCCTGTATATACCAACACTTCAAATTGCTTTTAATTTTTGTCAAATTGTATTGTCAAGAAGGTAAATTATATATGTTTGTAGACTACATCCTTAATCTTCATAATAGAACTAACTAACTTTGTTTTGGTGCAGTTCAACCAAACTTATCTCTATTCAAATGTGCTTAAGACATTATTGAAGATCGAAAATCTGCCAGAAAATCTCTTTTTTTTTAGTAACAAAAGATTGCTTTTACCGATGGATATTAAATCCGGGTTGTAAATCAGTACTGTAAAAAGGTGTTTTTCGACGTTTTTTTTTTGCTCGTGAGTGTTACGTAAGTGGTCAAAAGTTGCTGATCCACAAGCAAAGAACCTACCTTTGAAATTGTTTTTCCAAACATACATTGTAATCCATTTATTTATCTCACGTACGTATTGTAACGGTTTTAAAATGTTTATTTAAAACTTCGGTTCGTTGTGTGAATTATTTATTAACAAATATTAAAATTATCAACAACGAAGAAACACGAAATATCAACTTAACATTAAACACAACACTACTATTAATTCTAATATAAAACACTAATATTAACCCGTAACACTAAGTAATTATTTATTTGTACAGTTTGTTTATTTATAACTATTCACGTATATTTATATTAACTTTACCGACGTACATAATTTCGCGACCGTTTATGTAGGCTGAATTTGACTGAAGTTCGCTAAGAGAATGCGTCTTATATATACGCAAGCTTCTAATCTAGAACTATCCAATTCGCGATAAGCCTAGTATATTCTACGGGCGGGGCGCCTAGAATTATCGATCGCTCCAAGATACTTCTAGTGGCCGATGACGCATGTGATCTCGCACCTACTTTCCGCGGCTGCTGATGCAATTCGTTACAGTATTTTCTAATATTCTAAGTTTTAGACAATTGTTATTACTTTGAACGATTGACACTGACAATTTAATAACATTTTCCAAGCTAATGCCTGCTTCTTGAAGCATCCAAATAAGTAAAAATGTCTGCAGTACAAGGCGTGCAGCAAATCAAAATAATTTATTCTCCCTAAACCTAAACAGACCAAAAATGTTTGAAATAAGAATACCTACCTGTAAAATGTTTTTAAGGAATTGGTTAAATTGTTATAAAACATAATTTTTTGGACGTGGCTCATACGCGCCGACTCCGTGGGGAACACCAGGGCTCAGGGGCGTGCTGGGTACTTCAGACCAGTTCGGGATTACAAATGAAGCGGGCCAAAATAAGATTTAGTTTTTGCAAGGGTTACCAATATAGAGTAAATCATCTTTTCTTATAAAAGTCGAATAACGAAAATAAAATGGTCAAGTTGCTGCTATTACTTACTAATTACGAAACAATATTCAGGAACGTAATATACTTACATAATTCCTTTTTTTTATTTATGATTTTATAGAAACTACAAAATGTTGATTCTACTTCCCGGTTAATTATTTTCGCAATAAACTGCTGCGTTCGACAATTTTATCAATAATTAAGTCACCATCCAAATTTCTAACCACATTTTTTTCACTTGCCATTAACAAAAATGCTTCCAGGTGATTATCACTAATTGTGCTTCGTAATATATTTTTTATAGTATACTTTAATAATGAAAATGATCTCTCATAAGCAACTTGCATCGTAGGTAAAGGTAACAGCACTTAGGCCCTCCGCACATTAAGCTACTAAAAAGAAACTAAACTAGTTACAAACTTAAATCACCAATTAGTTACCAACTATGAATCGCACACGACGCTACTGAAAGTTTATAAAATCAAGTCATTTCTCGATTATCGCGGCTTTGTTATTATAATATTGTGTTTAAATTATAATTTTATTATTGTGATTTTTTTAATATTTCCATTTTTCTTGACCAGTTTCTTAATTCTATCAGGATTGGTTTACATTTTCCGTTTCTCTGCTTCCCAATTCTACGTATCTCCAATCCTTCCTCTTCTATTACTATTTTAATTTCCATATCTCTTAATACTGTTCTTACTTTTTCTTTTAGTTGCAGGTCTTTCTCCCCTTCTTTTTCTTTTACTCCATGTATGATTATTTTTCTTTTCCTTACGTATTTCTCTTTCCATTTCTTCAATTTTCTTCTCTTGTTGAGTTATCCTTTTTTCCAATTGTTGGTTTTCACTTTTTAACTTTGTATTTTCTTCTTTTACTTTAATTAGTTCTTTTTCAAATGTATTTATTTTATTTTTACAAAACAAACTAGAAATAAATCGCCGAGCGACTCTGCATGTCGGGTTGCTTCTGATTGATCACCGACGCGTTACAAACCGATTACCAACTAGTTGCGTTGTGTGCGGATGCTCATTGAAATACACGGGCGGCAGCTAATAATTAGCAACTGATTGGCGATTTAAGTTTGTAATTCGTTTCTTTCGCTTAATGTGCGGAGGGCCTTACACTTCCACGAGGGAGTATGGCCGGCAATATGGAGGGTTAAGGCCTTCTAAGTCGCTTTAATACCCGGTTGTCTCGCGCGCTTGCGCGTACGGTGTGATGTAGTAAGCACCACGTCTTCGACAACTACTTACTACTCCACTATTTTCAGTGGCAGGGTAGCCCACCCACCGAACATACGACTTGGGTTTGACCCCGAAACCATCCGCGCCATAGTCGAATGCCTTAACCACTCGGCCACATCGACGATTCGTCGTAGGCAATATTAATAAATATTGGTAAGCTAATGTTAATGTACTGTAAGTCTCGCTGTATAAGCTGTACTTTATTAACGCTTTATAGCAGCAAATGGGGCAGCTTTTAAAACGTTTGCAGCTTCCAGAAACTGTTTGAAAATCATTTTCTTTACCCTTATCGTCGTCACTGTTATCAGCTCAGTTTTTTATATTGTATTAAGCTGGTATTGAAGATGCACATATTTTTCATCAACTGATCTTTTTAATATATTCCAGCTGTTTGTTGAGTGTGAGTTCTCTAAGTAGATTTTTTTTAGTAGCATTGTTATCAGACCTACTAATTTTCTAATGGTTCAGATGGTAAACGGTCACTGTTTATTAAATCAATATTTTGATGTGATAAAACACTTATTTTTCGCGAATCTTGTCTCCATACTTTCTATTAGTCGATTTAGGATCATGTTGTGAATTTCCACTGTAATTTTTTGTTCTGGGTGTTTTAAAGGATTATCATGACTTGTTTTTCCTAGCATTTTTGTTTTGGCAGTCTTTTTAAAGGAAAACTATTGTAATTCTACGTCGATATTTCTCTGCAAAAATTCTTTGGATGCCCAGGCAATAAATGCACCTGCAGCAGCTTTTACTTCAGCCCTACCTCTCTGAATAGATTTTAGCTGGTTAAGCGTGGAAAAAACTAACTGGTGGCAGTTTAAAAGATCTAATCCGGTAGTTTGCAAATACTTAGATATCTTTAATATTAAATATTCAGATGTAAATATGAGCTAACAAAATTGTTTCGTATTTTAACAATATCAACTTGGTCGCACCAGGAAAAGCTATTTTTTTTCCGGAATCGCTCAAGAGTAAAGGGGTGAATCGGGTTGAAACTTTGGTGGCAACACTTTTATGATGTGCCAATAATAAATTGATATTATCGACTTGGTCACACTACGGAAAGGCCTTGGCCTGCAAGGATAATAGCTGGTCAGCAAATTAGGCATTCCCGTTCCGTTGTCACGATATAATATTTTTTTTAAGTTTAAGGGCAGTTTTGAATCATCTGCTGGCCATTGTGGGTGTTTACATCTTCCTTAAAACTAGTAGCTGGTTCAGCTGATTCTACCAAATGGGCCCGAAGATCAACCGCAGAACAATTACTTATATGCTCACTATCGGTGTTACAGATATGTGTTTAATATTTTCTTGATCATTTACATGTAGGTAGTAGCCCTGATCACATAACAATCAGATACGCCAAGTTAATGTAAAATTTGGCCGGCAGTTTTATGCTTAGTTTGCCTTCGGTTACCAGGTGTCGCCAGCATAGCACGAGTAGACGCGACTCTAAAGTGCTTAGAATCAGCGGATTTGCATGATTCCAAACCATTCCAAACACTTCAGGGTCGCTTCTGCTCTTGCAATGCTGGCGCCATCTGGTAACCGAAGGCAAACTAATCATAAAACTGTCTTTGTTTTGCCCTTTGAATTGTTTAAAAATAAGCGCTCGTAAACAAGCTAACAAAAAAAACGAGACGAGATGTCAAAAATATTGTAATAGTATTGCTGAACGTACAAATCATTTGTAATGGTTCACGAGTATAAAATTACATTCTCCAAGTTGCAGGCCACTTCCTTAAAAATGCAGCGGTCCACCGGAAATATTTCCGGTGTCCCGTGGGCCAGCACGCCCCTGGCCGGAGCCTATGCCCCCAGTAAAATTTGGACATTGAAACAGTAATTTTTACACTAACATTATGATCCTAAAGATACATAACTATTTTCCTTGACTAATGATATCTAGGAGAAAAAATACTGTTTAGTTGTGCGGTTGTGCCCCACAATAATACTGAAAGTTTGGCGTCTGTGATGTGAATATTCAATTTGACCACTTACGTAACACCCTTCAGCAAAACAAATATGTCGGAAAACACCTTTTTGTCGGTACAACTTCACGTCCGGAATTTAATCCCTATCATTAAAAACAATACTTTGTCATTTAAAAAAGTTAATTTTTATGACGTTCGATTGGATAGAGGTAGCGTCTTATGCAGATCTTTTACAAACATCCTGTGTAAGTTGGTCCGAAAAGTTACTGTTTAAAATATCACAGAAATAAGCAAAGCAATTCTTGATGTTATGGTATACGGACTATACGGTAGAAGGAAAGGTGCCAATTTATTAATTAAAAAAAAGTACCCACTAAAACATCGAAAAACGTTGAAAATTAAAAACTCGTATATTCAAATAATTGTAATTAGTGAAGTTTGTGCACAATTAAAAATAAATAAATTAGCATGTTTAATTTTGCAATTCTTAACATTCATGGCGAGCTTGTAAGATGTTATCACCACAACCGGCACTGTTTTAAAAATAGGACCTAAATAATTGCATCTCATTTTCTGATAAATTTGGCAGAAATATTTAAGAACGAACAATTCGTAATTAAGTAATAACTAATTAATTAATGCTTATATTATTCTTAAGATTAAGTACATACCATTGTCAGCTTGTATTATTTCACTCACTTGATTAGGAAGCGTTTAGCGGTTTAGCCGCTGCTTAATGTAATGATAGTTTTATTAGATTGCTGAATCCGGCTGCGAAGCACTTTCATTTATTTATTTATACTTATTTTTATGACAGTTGTTGGATCTGTCCTGTATTATACGAGGGCTGTACTGTTATTATCGTGCTTTAAATTTAAATGATTGTATAATTTTCTTTGTAATACATTTATTTATAGGTTTGAGGTTACGAGTTTATACATTTAATTTAGAATTTCTCAAGAAGCACCTAACAATTTATTAAATTCTGTCAAGTTGTTTGTTTATTTTCTATTTGTGTATGTAAAATACAAAAGTATTGGCATTTATATTTCGTGAGGCAGTATGGTCGGCAACATGGAGGGTTAAGGCCTCCTAAGTCGACTTAGAAGTTTGTGACTGCAAATATAGTTTATGTAATGTAGTACATACATAAACTGTTTCCAGTTTCTTGCTAGAACAGATTGTTCTGATTCATAGTAAACTACTAATTTTATTAAAAATCGCAGTGAACTTCAATAAACTTTTTTGCATCAATTTATGAAGCAATAACATAGGACGGCAATAATAAGTGAAATATTGTTCTAAATAACTTTCAAAAAAAATATTTGTTTACCACTCGTAACTTCCCTTCTACCACTTTTACAACGTTGGTTTTAGTTCCTTTTTTACTTTTCTTGTATGCTGTTACTTTTAATAGATGCCAATAACGCCAGAAATTTAGTCTTTTATTTTTGTGTTTCTAAAACCGGAAGCTTAAAAAATCTAGGAGCAAAGTGTTACACATGTAATAGGGTATGCAATAATGATATCGAAACGAGGAAATTCCATTGCGCAACATTCAAAACTGCGATAGGACCGCACCTTTTATCATAAAAGATGTAAGCATTTTTTCTTACTTTGTTTTATGTAGTTGTGTGTTATCTAAGATGCTTAATTGGAGTAAATTGATTAACAGTTTAATGTAGGACATTTTTGATAAAGTAAGAAACAAACAGTAAGTGGTACAGATAATAAATACTTTTAACAAACTTTAAATGATATTAATTCATTTAAGGAGTTTTTAAATATTGACCTTTTTTCAGTTTTATAATTTTTGTTCTAAATTACCTTATAAGCTCAGCTTCTAAGACAAATAATAAGGGAAATAAAATAACTTGGATATGTTGACAATGTTGCCAAATTGTTCTATATCTACGGAATTTGCTTTTTGATTTACATTTTTCAATTGTTGGTATGTGCCTTCTATGGAAAATTGGCGTAATGAAACAAGGCGATTTAAATTTAGTGTTATGTGATACAAACTATGAAATGACTTTGATATTGTAGATCTGTATAGCCGAATTAAATTGGGAATATTATTAACCTATGAAAAAATTCCAACCTTATTTTTAAAATAATGTTTCGTTCCTGGGTCTTAAGAGCTTACTTCGTACAGGTTTAAATCCCGACAGTGGCGTGGAAATTTCCAGGATTCGACGAAGTTTGAATCCTGTTAGAAAACCCGTAAGTATAACCCGTATAGTCATTAACAAAAATATTATGTTTTGTGAATTGTCAATTTTTTTGTTTTACAAGTCATCACAGATTTTTTAAATCCTGCAATTAATAGTAAAGTATTTCTAAACAGAATAAGTTTTTAAATTATAAATTCCATCTAGTCTGACCACACGGAATTCCCTTATCAGGTTGTAGGTTGTAGAACTATGTAAAAGTATGCAATAATTACAAAAAAACTGAGAGTTATGTAATACACAAAATATAGTCTGCGTTGTAATCAGTGCCAGCGCGAGGTTATTTTGCGCCCTAGGCCAAGTTTATTGGCACGCCTCTTCTTTCACAAATTGTTACATTTTTTTAAAATCGAAATAACAAAAAAAAACATTCAGATGTATTTATATATTTATTATTAACAATTCCACAAAAAATTACACATAGATCACAAAATCAAATTTTTTCTTGCCTTCTTCCTTGCAAAATTTTCTATGAACTCCTTCAAATCCTGTGTCCAAGCTTGGTCACACTCAATTGAAATTATTGCCAAGTCTACGAGTATGTGTTGCGACATCGTTGAGCGCAAGTAAGTTTTAATAAGTTTCAATTTTGAGAAGCTACGTTCAGCACTTGCCACTGACACTGGGAGTGTTAGAAGTATTCTTAGGGCAACAAAAACATTAGGTACACAATCCACAAATTTTTGTTGCACTATAAAGAGAAGTACTTATGGTGGTGGCATAGATTTTGGAAGTCTCCGAGCTACTGTGCTTGAAGTTCACTGTAGAGATTAGCATCAATATCTTTACAAGACTTATGCGTCAAAGCCTTTTCAACATTTTTGCAGTCGATTAGTATATTTGCAGGTGGCTTTTTGTTGCTATTATATAATCATACAGGAAGCCAAATAGAATATTATGTTGTTCCAATTGTTGGAACCTCTCTTCAATAGTTTGTATAGTCATGTCTAAAACGGATAGTAGAAACCTATTTTGTATGTCTACTTAGGATCTTGAGCTTCATATTGAAAGTGCCGTTTCTGTCTCCTCTTTCGAAGTTGTTCGTATGAAATTTTGGTCCTGTTTCTAGTTCCTTTGCAATCTCAGCAGCATCAACTAAAACCTGTTCAAAATTCCTGCATCTTAAAAGATAATTCTTGGTCATTTGCAGTTGATTTGTAGCTGAATTTAAATCAGCACCCTTTCCTTGTAGTATTCTGCTTGCAATGTTTACTTCGTAAATGATATTGTACCCATGCGACAAGGGATACCATGAACTTGAATTTGCAAGGGCCTTTGCTTCAATTCGGGAAGTATTTCCGGATGAATTTATTTAGTCTTGGGTCATCAAAGATCTCTAATACAGCATCATATATATCGCTAAAATGACACCTTAGAGGCTTCTAAGCATCAATCCGACTCTCCCACCTTGTTTCACTCAAATGGTTTAATGGTAAAATTCAAGATATGGTAAGATAAAACTTGCCAACGATGGGAGTCAAGGACAAATCCGCTTGAAGCCACACCGTATGACTCGAGAGTTTAACTGTGGTTTAAAGATTACAGAGCTTGTTCCAGAGGTTCTGAACATACGGAATTGTTAATATTAATACTGTAACGCCTAATATTTATTTATTTTAGCGAGTTTCCGGTACCCTATGCATAAACTCCAGTTCCAATGTGGTAGCGAATATACTATATATATCTGTTGGACTAAACTGAAGAAATTAGTCGCTTCTAGGCAAGATTTTGAAGCATCATTGACCACCAAGTTCAAAGAGTGTGCATTGCAGGGAGTAAAAAAGGCTCGTGTTTAGAACTGTCTTTTGTACACCATTTTCTTTGCCTTTCATACTACTTCCGTTTTAATATCCTTGACCATGGAGATTCTCAATGGGTAATTCCATTTGTTCAAGCTGTTCAATCAAAGTTTCTGTCATTTCTTCAATGGAACAAATCCTAAGAAATGTTCTCTAATTATTATCTTAGCCGCGGCTATCTCCAGTCGCGGCTCTTGAGTTTTTTTAGTGGGAGGGCACATTAAAACCGAGCTGGAAACATTATCTAAAAATACTTACCTCCCAACCTCACCACTTAAATAGAAAGTCCATCCTTCTGTTCTTCTTACTGCTGAATACATCAATAACTTTATTGTTGAAATCGGGGATCTATTGTATATACTTTTTTTCAATCGACAACACTGCCAATGCGTTGAGCCTGTCCTCAGACATGGTGCTTCTCAAAAATGTTTTTATGCGTTTTAAGGTGGAAAAACATCTTTCACATTCGGTCGTAGACATCGGTGTTGTACAAAAATAATGTCAACTAATTTATTAGTTTCTAAAAACACTTGTGAGATTATTATCAGCAATAAACACCAAAAGTGACAAAACACCACCTACGCTACACATATCGTCTCGTTCATAAATTGATCTAAGTTCAGTTTTTTTACTTCGGTATCCATGTCTATAAAGAGTAAACAGCAATAGACAACAAATAAACAACAATAACCAATAACGAGCAAACAGTAACAACGAACAAACCACGAAATCAAAATAAAAACAACAAATTAAACCAGTAAATAGAATGCGATTCTCACTAAATGCACGTATCCTCCAACACAATCACATAAACAGCTCTTACGCGCATGAGTTCCACTGTTGAACTAACTTGATTCTGTCACGGGTCACGATTCAATGTGCCCCACAGCCGACCGATAATCGGCGAATTTTAATGCATATTTCCCACCGTGGTTGCGAAATGTCGCTAAAAATAGGTATCATTTCAACTTGTCCTCGGAAGAAAGTTTTTGATAACTCCTTGTTTCGGCAAGCGACGCGGCAATGGACTATAATATTGATATTATAGGTATAATAATAGATTGTTTTGTTATTTGTGTTAAAAAAATAAAAGCTAGAAGTGAGAAGTGTTATTAAAAAAAGCTTTCTTTCTCTCGAGTGTAGGGAGGGCTCGTGCCCTTGTGCCCTTTAACACCAGTCGCCACTGGCTATATCACTATCCAATGGTTTGATAACATCAACAAAACGTAAATATAATCATTGTCATCTGTTCAACATGGCTAACGTCCGGTGTGGATTCCAAGATAATTGAGTAATATTTTGCCGATTTTACAGATGACAAGATTTTCTTTTTATAGCTCCTGCTAGGATCTTACTAAGTTCATTTTGAATATCTTTTCCCAAGTAATTAATGATCCAGTGTTTCTTCATTTTTGACTCTGCGCAAATGTTGGTTCATTACAAGGTCGAAGAGGACTAGATATTCATTAAACTTCAAGAAATTATTGTTACTGGTACTACTTATACAACGTTTCATTTGTTCCACGAAATGCCAGGTTTTGTGTGCCATGTACTCTGAACAATTAAACGTTCCAGTATTTGGCGCCAATATTGTTTTCTCTGATATTTTACTGGTTAAAATTATCAATTGTTGCGTCTTTAGATAAACCCAAATCAAATTCTTTCCGGATTGTGCATTTCACGCGTAAGACTGCATACGCTAACGCATCAGCCTCAACACCGAAAGGTATAGAGGTTGGTTAAACGATTACATTACATTACAAAACAATAATTTAATCATAAGTGAGGGACTGAGGGGAGCAGGCGAGAAGAGATTGACAATCGTGGTGTCAATGCTGTGTCATGCAACTATGCAACTTGATAAGCTTTTTCGTGTTTGTTCTCTTTTTAACTTTCAGGGATTCAGGAGAAAAAATATAATCTGCAGAAACTGATAAAGGCGATAGATCCTACATCTTAGGCAATAGCTACTTGAGGTACTAACTGAATAGTTGAGTAATAAATAAATTTGGTCTTTCATTTCAAACATTTTGTACTTGACAAAAGGCGGATTGCAGAAAACTTTCGTTAAGTTAACAAATAATCATCAAAGTTAACAAAAGAGCCTGATTTTCCGTTTGTACCTAATTTTCTCGAAAAGTATTGGTTTTAGGTAGAACCATTGGTTAATAAAATCTGTAGAGCCTAAAAGGTTCTGTTTAATTATGCAAAAATATACAGGGTGTTCTATTTAAAAAAATCGAGTTATGACACATTATAATTTAAATTTTTTGCATTACTGGAACCGTTGTATGCTCAATTCAACTTTCAAAAGCCTGGAGGATAGTACATGGTCTTGATTATCATTTTCCAGAAAAAAATTGTTTAATCTGTAAAACTACGATTTGTGCAAATTTTATAAGCGAGGTCTGCAAATGTCATTTTTTTCTTAAAAAAGTTGAATAACTTGGCAATGCCAAAACGGAATTTAAAAACAAAAGCATGTCCAGGAAGGTAATAAAAAGTCGAATAAGATTGTGCAAAAATATACAGGATGTTCCATTTAAAAAAACTAAACTTTTATATGCCACTTTTTTATGCAACCCCATGTATAATTCAAAATAATTTTACAATATGGTCCTCGTGGTCGCCTACAACTTTTATTTAAAAACTTTTTATGTATTTTAAACAGTAAAGAGATATCAACCACCGCACTCTGTGCAGCTGACGATTTAGTCTGTGATAATACGTTTTTTCGCATTTCCTACACTAATGTATTACATTAGTACACTCAAAATCGTGAAGTAATGGGTCACTTTACAATACAGCAACCATTACTGCATAGCAACGTCAGGTTTCATTAAAACGCAATTTGACAGATTCTCTGGCAGCATTTAAAATATCTTCTGAATGGTTTTCCAAGTTATTTTCGTCACAAAGTCCATTTCAGAATTAGATTTCAAAAAAAAATGTATTTATTTGTTTGAATTGAATGCTGTTATGTCAAAAACAGTTCCTGTCAGATTATTATGTTATCGAGAATCCGCCTACTGTTTTTATTAATATTCAGAATGTATTGCAATAAATTTAGATAACTTTTTATGTGAGATTATGCGAAAAAATAGTATACGCCCCGCGTCAGAAAAGTGATTTAACAAGACACGTATGGCATTTAAGTACTCGCTATCGCTCGTACTCAAACCTGCCATACTCGTCTAGTAAAATTCCACTTTTCCGCACTTGGCACGTAATATACTATTATCGAGTTCGTTTCGTGCGCGCTGCCACTTTTTTCTTGCCCTACGTTTTTCTATAATTAATTTACGTATATATTTGTGGTGTATTGACTTGCAATGGTTTTAGGTAGTGTTGAGTGCCATGCCGCTTCTTGGATAAGCGTCGTGAAGTATTGTACTGTTATGTCTAGGTCTAGGTCGTTCGGTTCTTTTATTCTGGCGTCAAGTTTTGAAATTGTTTCCAATTTATTTTATTGGAGTGCAGCTTTGGTGCCACAGGTTTAGTTATAATGTTTGTGCTAATGGTTATAATTATTGGAGTATGATCTGTTGATACATCCCAATTAGATTAAGTTGTACTATGCATATCTGAAATACCATTAGTTACTGCAAAGTGCAGTAAGTTCGGGATTTTATTATTATCACTCGGTCGGTATGTTGATTCGCCTGTTGATAAATGACTGTAATGGTGTTGTTGCATGATTGGTAGCAGGTTCCTTACTTTAGTTGTTATTAACCTCGACCGCCACTGGGTATGCTTAGCATTCCAGTTGCTTGCGACTAAAAATTGGTGTCCTAAGGTTAAAAGGAAGTGGTCATATTCGTTACTTGATATCATGTGCCTAGGTGGACTATAAATTGATGCTATTGTTAGTGTCCGTGATCGAAGATAGACTTGGATTTATTGGTGTGGTATGAACATTGCTCATGATGTAATATCGACGTTCTGATAAGGAATCCAGAACCTCAATGCGCTGTACCATCAGAATGTGTGGTGTGATAGAGAGTGTAGTAAGGTATGCTAAATGAACTTCTGTCAGTAAAATGTGTTTCAGAAATTATAAAAATATCTACAGAGTTAATGCGAAGGAATTGTATTATTTCTTCTTTATGATTGGATAGCTCGTTGGCATTCCTGCAATTCGTAAAAATTGGGCCATTATTTAACTAGTTTAGTAATCACTGTCGTAAGCATGTTTAAAATCATGCTGTTTTGTTGTAGTAGCTGATTAAACATTTCCTTGAACTCGACAAGAAATTGTGTAAGTGTAAGGTCGTTGGGTGTCTGTGGCTTATTAGCTGTTATATGATTATAGGTAGTTGCTGGTGTTTTCATAAAGTCATTTATTGTTGGCAAAGGTGGAAAATTTCTTAGATCAGGATTCTATTAAGCGTACTTGAATTAAAATATTTAATCAGTTTGTTTGGACAGGTATTCCAAATAAAATGTTTAAAGCTGAGGACGTTTTGGCAGAAGCTTAGAAAATTCAAAATATCGAACTTGATTAGTAGATAACCTTCAATCGTACTAGAATCGACGCCGGAAAAACCGTATGAAGGTAGTAATCTTGTCAACATGACTTTCGCTCAATCTAAGACATGAGTTTCAATTCCATAGCCATTTGAGGATGTCTTTAAATTAGGCCTCTTGATACATTTTCTTCCATTCTTCTTCTAAAAATAAAATAAGGTTATTCCTCTATTGCTTAATTTACAGTTCACCATAGCTCCTATTAACTTGTTTCAAACTCATTTGTGCATTAACTTATATACAAGTTAATTTTAAAAATTTTTGCTACGAAAATATAATTGCATATTTTAGCTCACAGGTTATGGTAATCCAAGAACCAATAAATTAATTAGTAAGTATGTGAATTACGATATGATTTGGTTTAAATGACAAGATTTGATAAAAAGTTCACCTGACATTTTTAGCTGTATTTGTTTTTTGTTGATTTCTTCTTTGTCTTTGCGATTTATGCTCTGTCTTACGTATAACTGTTACATTTATTATCATGTATGCCCTCCTTTCTTCTTCAGCACTGAAATTATTCTCTAGGATTCTATGCTTGTTATTCCTTCTGTGCATTGTTCTGTCGTCTGCTCGTCTGTCTTTCAATCTCCGCGTTTTTCTGGTGTAGTTTCCAAATATTTTTAGATTTCTTATTTATTAGTAGCAGTAATAATAATTAAAACAAAGATGTGGTGACGAATTCCAGGCACAATGCACATTATTCGTTTCATCCCGAGGTCACCAGGCGCAGCATAGTCCCATTAAAATTGGAGAATAAACATTTAGTTGTAATCCAGCTTGTTTCCAGTAGTTGGAATATCACATTTAAGGAAAATATAAATTGAGCGTAAAATTATTTTAGTGAGGTCGATTACTGGGATTCGTGGCAGCATAGAAGCTAATTTCTCCTTAGAACGTGAAATTATCTATGCAGGCTAATTTCCACTTCTTTGGCCTAAATAATCCAAAAGGCAGTTCTTGCATTATTCCACGTGACCTTCCGTGATTATCACCATGGTCTTGGGTGCGACCGCATGCAAAGATCTAAAAGGTGATGCTTAGGTAATATGACATGTCACCAGGCGTTGAAGCTGAAATGGGTTATGAATTATTTGAAAACTTTTTACCATGAGTGGTTGGGGGCTTGGTTTTGTTTCATCTCTAAGTGAAGGAAGACTTTCCAAAAGTCGCTTCTGAATAAACAAATAATAATTTTAATAAAGCAATAGAAATGAGGTTGTGTAGACCAGCATTTCTCAATCTATGAATCGCGGCCCAATATTGGGTGCTAGCTGCCGCCAAAGCAGGAAGTTCAGAACGGATCCGACCCTCTACTTCTTTTGGTTCGGTCCTGATCCATCTCGGCGAAGTTAGTCGGATTCGTGGTGGGAGAAAACATGGTGTGTTTTAGAATTTTTATAAAGTTCAGTATTTATTCAGTCTACATTTTTTTAAATTAATTTAATATCAAAAATATCATACAATATTTCAATTTAAAAATATCAGAGCATTTATTTAAATTAACAATTTCTAATTTTTTTAAAATTATAAAAATAAGACGCGAAGGAGCTCATAGCAATTTTATGACACCAATTATAATCAGGACTTCAGTATAGCATTTAAGGCACCTGCCAACAGTAGTAATTTGACCCGGTCCTTGAATTGGAGACAGAATGATAATTTAGCCGCAGAACTAGGAAAGGTTGCCCATGTCTGGTCTAGATTATGGAAAAGTTGAGACTCTTCATGGAACACCCGAGTGTTTGAAGGTTACTGAAATTTCCAAAAAAATTATTTTAGTTAAAGAGCTCAGTAAACGACTTGAATATCTAAAGCAATATTGTGCAATTACTGTAATTATATAATTGTTACGTTTTAGAAGCTTCATAACAAGTTTCCTTAATTCTCACATTTCTTATTGATGTATACGCAGTGTGCAAAAAGCACGGTATCTATTGTATAGCGTTATATATTCATCTGCCATTAATATTTTTAATTAATTAACAAATCTTTGAAAAGTTCAATTATTATTCATTCTAAAATATAAACCATTTTTTTGGCCTGTATGTATGCATATTGATACTTCTAAAAATGATCTTATCTTTAACTACTTAATTGTGATTTAGTTGATGACTTACATATTTAGTCAAACATACGAAAGCTCAGATTTTCTGTAAATTCGACGAACTCCATTCTGCCTTTATTAAATCAGCCGTCATTTCACCTATCATCATAACAGGAGCATGAGTATGCCCCGATAAAGGAATTGGTATAACGCTACCATCCGCAACCCTCAGATTAGAAATCCCGTATACTTTCAATTCATGATTGACAACGGCGAATGGATCATCCTGGGGACCCATTTTACAAGTAGATGTTGGATTATGAGCTGAAGTAGCCATGTAACGCAGTGCGCATTCCCAATGTTCATCAGAGTCGAAATCCAGGTGTTCACATCCCGCAAACGATTTCTTAACTATTTGGGCGTTGTAAGTTTTAAGAGCGGTAGTTTCGCAGAGCTTTTCTATAAACCTAATTGCTGCTGTTAGTGTTTTAACATCTTGCTTGCCAGGGTCTGTCAAATAATTTGGATATAACAGTGGAAAGTCGTATGGATTAGTAGACTTTAGCTTCATGAAACCCTTAGATTTTGGGTGCAATAATATCGGAAGAATCGTAAAAGTCGATCCGTAATCCATGGACCCATACATTCTGTTGTAATAATCGTCAGAAACTCTCAGAGTAGTTCTGGTAACCGTTCCACCATCTGTAATTATCGATCCTGTTCGTACGATTAATTCTATATCGGGATAAATTTCGTCTGTCGTGGCGCTGGTGTTGAGAAAAGCCAACGCTTGGCTTCCTTCTATACTTGATAAGGGGCCCTTACCTGTTAGGTACCACTGTAGGACTTCAAGGGCACCTAAACTAGGGGCATTCGTTGTAAAGTTTGTTGTTATCACCAAACCACCGAAAAGTAAATGATCGTACAACGTTTGCCCAACTGGTAGATCGCTCATTGTTGGTATTCCTACCTCGTCTAAGTGCGAACTAGGCCCGATTCCTGATAGCATTAGCAACTGTGGTGAATTGAAAACACCTGCTGAAATAATTACCTCCTTTGTTGCCCTTGCCGTTAAGTTATTATCTTTCCAGTTGTACTCCACACCAGAGGCTTGTTTGCTTTCGGGGTTGATCAGAATTTTAGTTACCATAGCGCCTGTTAAAATCTTTAAATTTTCACGGTATGCTATGGTTGTCAAAAAGGCATCAGCAACGCTTTGTCTTCGACCTTGTTTTGTATTAGCTTGTATCCTGGAGAAACCAAGTTGCAGGGGACTATTGTAATCCGTAATTCTGTAACCCATGTCTTGTCCCGCTATAACAAATGCGTTTCCCAGTTCCGTTAAATAAGCATCATTCACTTCCATGTATCCTGCTCTGTTATGGTAAGCGTCGTAGGTAAAATTTATATTTAAACGGGAAAGTTCCGATTTTAGAAAATATGGTAGAACACCTGCGTATGACCATCCTGGGTTACCAAGTACGGCCCAACGATTGTAGTCTTGTGGATTTCCTCGGGCGTAAATCATTCGGTTTATTACGCTTGTACCACCCAGAGCCTTTCCTCTCGGCCAGGAACATTTTTGGTCGACCATTGCAAGGCATGCGTGACTTTGTGGTTCACTTATATAACCCCAGTTATAGTCGGTAAAGTGTAGAAGACTCGTTAAGGTTGGAAATTCGCTTAGCATATCTCTTGGAAGTCCAGCTTCTAGTAGAAGAATCTTCCAGTTTGATACCTCCGATAGACGGTTTGCTATTACTGATCCTGCCGAACCAGAACCAACTATGATGAAGTCATATTCGTCATCTGAAAAAGGTTTATTTGAAATTCTTTTCGTTTTAACTTTTGAAGTTGACTAAACTGTAAAATAAACACAATAGTCGATTTTTAATAATTGAGAAAACTTTCGCTTCGGTCATTGTTAATTGAGCGTATTTCAGGATTGAAATGTTTATTTGTTGAAAAAGTAGACTGACTATTGGTAAAGGACTTCATAAGGAATTAACTGAAACCTAAAGGAGGTTTCAAAAAAGGTTGGGCCCAACTTTAAGCAACAATAACATTTTAGTCTTCTATTGACACGCGTATACTATTGACTTACCATTTGGTATCTGAACATCTGGTACTGGAACTGGACGTGCTTCAAAAGGAATTGCATGCTCTAAATCGTTAAGTCTTAATGAATTTTCCAAAAATAAATTGTTGAAGTCAAACTGCCCCATGCATCCATGTAATTCCACTAAAATTAGGCTAACCTGGAGGATGCTGAAGTCCTGAAGATTAAAAAGAATCGTTATTGTTAAGCTGTAAGATTTTGCATATATTGTAACTAATCTCTAGCCTGTTATTTATAATTTTTAAACTATTTTTCAAATATATTCAAAAATTTCGGTTGAACTCGAAATATTTATTAAAAAAGATTTAAAGATGTACAATAAGAGCATTGTCAAACATGGACTGTGTTACACTGAAACAACTTGTAGTCCTGTGAGTTCTGTTATACGAGGCTGGAATGTATAGTTTCTGATCAGTCAGTATAGATCACCAATTGGCAGAAATTGCGTATAGTTATGTGAAGTGCTATCCATTTTTAGTTTGACTTTGAGGTTTCATAAGCTCATATCAAGTTGTTTGCGTTGTGCAACAATAAACATGTAGAGAACATAACTAAATAAGGCAGTAATTAAAGTCCCCATACTAAGGGTTTCTCCTTAACCGAAACAACACCTGAGTTGGATTATACTTTTGGCCAGCTTGTTCTATCCTTTTCTATAGTTAAAATAGGAGTTACTGGGTCTTACCAATCCAGAGGACAAAGAACGCGCGGAAAAATCGGAAACAGTTACTGCTGGGGGCATTGTCCAAAAACCACACAAATTTATATGAAATGACCATGGATTGTTTAGTCGGAATAGTTAAGGTTATGAGTATATCGAAATCGTAAGCTTCTTCTTTTGTCTTCCTCCTATGGCCGAAGCCTAGGCCGATGGCTTATTATTAAGCTTTTGGCTTATTTAAGCCATCAGTTCGATGGGTTCCGAGATAGCTCACGCTAGAGCAAAAGCTCTGAATTGCTACATGGTGCAGCTTAATCCGCGGCATACTATTAAACCTGCCAAATGCCGCCCAGCCCAAACGTATGCTTCTCTTCACTTCTTCTCTTTTTTGAGTATCTGCTTGTAACTCTAAAACCTTGGTGCGTATGTTACAAGTTGCACAACGAGAAATGGGAAGAGCTATACTTGGCCTACGTCTCAAAGACTAGAACATATGGTTCCGTGAAAAGACCTAAGTTAAAGATGTTATGGCCAGAGTAGCAAGATTAAAGTGGCAATGGGCGGGGAATATTATTAGTAGCGATTATAAAAGGTGGACCAAGCAAGTCCGTTTATTGTTGTTATTATTTTGTGACCTTAGCAGTTATCGATTTTTGTTTTGGAACGTAAATATGTTAGCTGGAGCGGTCATAATAAATTATAACTAATTTTTAATGACAAGAAGATACTGCATTGCTAACTTAAGTCATTGACTAAAATAATGACTTATTACTAAAACTAAAAACCAGGGTGATTTGGACAAGATACCTTAGCAATTTCTCCTTATTAGAATACAGAAAAAGGATGGAATAAAAGTATCATATGCCGTGTGTACAAAGAGGGTGACAAATTACAGTATAAGAATTATAGGAGCTTATTATTACTATGCAGTACATATAAAATATGTACTTACATCTTAAGCAAGCAGCTACAACTAACTGCAGAGAATATCATCGGAGAATGTCAAGCAGGTTTCAGAGCTGGCACATGTATAATGGATCATGTGTATCAGATATTTGTCGATTTTTGTCAAGCATACGATAACATCGACAGGGATAACCTGTACCTGAGTATATTAGAATTTGACGTACCAGCAAAACTAGCAAGCCTGGTGAAATAACAATGACAATACGTGTTAAAATATAAGACCCAATCGCGATAAAGCAGGGGGTCGGTTTGGCTTCATTATTCTTCAACATAGTATTAGAGTATATTAGTTGTAAGGAAAATGTCGACTAGAACGAACAACATAAGTAGATAACATCAATATATCGGCCAGATCACTGCTAACAGCTAAGCAAACCTATATAAAAATAATGCCGCTAAAACTAAATTAGATACCACGACAAACGAGGTTAAATAGGCAGAGATAGAACATTACCATCGCAGATGATAATAAAGAAGTAGTAGACCTTCGCTTATTTCAGCAGGAACGTTGAAATAAACGGGGACCTGAAGTTCAGAGAAGAATTACCCCAGCCAATACAGCGTATTTCGCTATTATCAAAACCGGGATAAGTAAAGAAAAATTTATCAAACAATTCTCCACCCAATTTTTTGCAGCAATGAACGCTTTTGACAGAATAGTACTGCGCCGAATATTACTCCCCATAAATGAAAACAGGATATGGTATAATTATGAGCTTTACCAGCATCTAAAAAACCTAAAATAGAAACACGAGGGCAAGGTGAAAAGTTCTCGGCATGGCAGAGAAAAACTGCGATTTTTGTTCAAAAATGCATTTATTTTTCTACATAGTCCCCCGTTAATTCAATGCACTTTGTCCAACGTTTCTCCAATGAACGGATTCCATCCCTGAAGTGAGATTCTGGAAGGTCTGCAAAATACCCATCTACGGCTGCTATCACCTCTTAATTTGACGCAAAACGCTTTTCAGCCACAAATTTCTGCAGATTTGGGAATATGTGGAAGTCAGAGGGAGCCAAATCTGGTGAATACGGTTCATGTCCCAACAATTCGTACTTCAGATCCCTCAGTTTTCCCATTGCCAAAGCACCTTTATGGGCAGGTGCATTGTCCTGGTGAAAGATGATTTTTTCTTTTGCAATCCAGGCCTCTTCTCACGAATTTTTTCATCCAGTTGGTCCAGGAGTATTCGCCAGTTATTGTTTCCCCTTTTCAAGGTAATCAATGAAAAGAATGGATTTGCATCCCACAAAACACTAGCCATGAGCTCTCCGGCAGATGAAATCGACTTCGCCTTTTTTGTCGCAGCGCCACCGGCTTCCACCCATTGCTTTGATTGCTGTTTGGTTTCTGGCCTGTAGTGGTGGACCCACGTTTCATCCATTGTAACAAATCGGCGCACAAAATCGTTTGGATCCTTTTTAAAACGGTCCAAACATTGTTGAGAAATTCGTTTTCGCATGTCAGCGGTTAACAAATGCGGCACCCATCTTGCACAAAGCTTTGTCATAGTTAATTCATGAGGTAAAATGTGCCGTACTATTTCTTCTGATATGCCTATGGCCTCAGCTATCTCATACACCTTTAATCGCCGATCGTCCAATACCATAGTGTGCACCTTTTCGATGTTTTCTTCTGTGATTGCAGTTTTTGGTCATCATTCACGTGGATCATCTTCAAGTGATATATGACCACGTTTAAATTTAGCCGGCCATTTCCTCACCGTTGAAAATGAAGGAACAGGCTCCTTATAAACCGTTACCAACTTTGGATGAATTTCCGTTGGCGATAAACCGTCCAAAACAAAGAATTTTATGACGGCATGATATTCCGTTTATCCATTTCAACGAAACACACACAACACGTCTACTTTAAAAAGTCGTATAAAGAAACTATTTGACAGATCAATTTGAAACTTGACGTGCATTATTGTGACACATGTACGAACATCACAAAAAAAATGCACCGATAGCACTGCCATCTCTGTGCGAGGACGAGGACATTTCACCTTGCCCTCAAATTTCATAGATTACGGCAGGTAGGCCACGTTACTCGAATGGAAGATTCAAGGGCCCCAAAAAGAACTCTGGTTGGTTAAATGAAAGGCCGAAGATCACTTGGGAGGCCGAAGAAAAGCGGGAAGACGGCATTGCTGAAGTTGCTAGGCATACGAAACTGAAAACATATGCCGCTGACTGAATACGATGGAGATCAAAATTAGAGGAGGCGAGCTTCGATTTGAGCTACATAGCCAGAGCAGCTGAATAACGAAAATGCTAATAAGCATATTATGTCATAGATGGTTTTGTTAAAGAGCTACAGCTTTGCAAAAATGGCATTGGACTCACTACTAAGATGTTGTTCACCAACTAGACATTAATTTAACAGAAGTTGGTATTTTTAACCAAATTCCTACTTAACATTTAGGCAGATATCGCCGAGATCACCAATCGAATCGTACGCGATATCGTTTCGGTTAAATGGTCGATTATTAGAACTTCTGGATAATGTTTCACTGGTTCGCCGTTAAGCAATGTTATTGCAGCACGATGGAAAACTGCTTTAATGCAGTAGAAATGTGCATATATCCTCAACAATGAAATTCTATTAGATGAATTAAAAAACTAACCAGCACGCTCACCGGGCCTTGTTTCTGCAAGGAGACCATTTCTAAATAACTTAATATAACCTTTTAACAAAGAAAATCTGCTGTGGTGTTTCTGAATCACCCTGCATTATAAAAAACTAAAATTGTGTTAACATACAACAATCACATTAAAACCTCGAATTAACAAATACCCATTTTAGTCCGATAAACTAATTAAATGTGTATTGCTTTTACATTGGGTAATAGTAATAGGCACAGTAGATTTATTATTCTGGTTTACATTACAAAATCCTTATTTATTGGAACTTCAAGGACACAAGTATAGATAATGCCGGTGCTTGTATTTAAATACCGTTAATAATGAAATAAATAGTTTAATATGTATCTCACTGGTCATTTTTACTCAGCTGTAATAACAAGTTCATTAACAAGTTTGTCCTACATTTGTTGTCTAATTTTTTTGTTATAATAGTCTGCACTTTCTAATTTAACAGCCATTAATATATTTTCGATTTATTTGGCAGCTGTATTTGTGGAGAAATGCAGTCGATTAAATGCATAAGTTCGAGTCGAAAGAAGATTTTCCAGTTTCTTATGTCAGGCTAATAAACTTCCAACTCTAGATTTTTAGTTTTGTTTTTACAGCGAAAATAATGCAATTTTAATATTTTGCTGTTGTCGTGAGTAATAAATAATAGTAGCGTGCTTGTTTGAGAATATCAGTTCTTTTTGCTTTTATTTTTAACAAAAGCGTGTTGTTTCTTTGGCAGGAAGTATTAGTTCTTCTATAAAAAATTTATGCAAGCAAAACTATAACGTTTAACCAGTTACAGTTGTTACATTACGTTAATTAAACATACATAACAACATAATCAAATAAGGAAACAAGAATATTGTGTAAAAATACTAACCTCTATTTTTTGTTAGTATTAATTTAAAAGTTTATTTACCAAATTTAGAATATTAATGAGATTCATTTCATTATTTTGAAATTTATATTTTACATTCAAGTTTCAAATTATTTTTCTGTCTAAAGAAAAATTAAATGGCTTTTAATTCTACAATGATAACATGCTTGCCGTAAATTATCAACATCAACCGATTCAAAATTAAGCCTTAATAAACGACAACTAATAAAGGGCAAAGTATCAAGATTTATTATTTGTTTATAATATGTAAAAATTTCCTGAACCAAGCTAAAACATGAGACTCAATTCAATAGGTAAGGATGAGCTTAAAGTGAATGATTTTATGTACGTGCGTATTATAAACGATAACAGTAATAGCTAACAATACAATTTACTTACTTACCATAATATAAGGTCGTATCACACGCAACTGTTACTAAACTATTTCTTAAATAACTGAACTGCTTTACGCTGCCGTTTGAATACTAAATTACACAACGATATGTTGAAATACGGTTCTGACTTTTTTCTTAGTTTAGTGTCTAATGTTCATTATTTTTTAGGTATTTAGGTTCGATTTCTATTGGTTAAATTCCATATTGCTTAATTTAATGGGACTACCTGTAGGTATTATTTGGTGTTAATGCGTGGGATAAAAATTAAGAATTTTTTTAATTTTTCACTAGATATTATTTTTATTTAATAAAATAAAGAATATCGTGAGTTTTAATAATTTTATAGCAGTCGTGAGTTTTAATAATTTTATAGCAGGCGGCGATGGGGTTAAGGTTAGGCGTGTAAATCTAAAGTCTCGGGTTCTATTCTTGGTCTAGGTCGGTGGAAATATTAATGCAAAAAAAAATCTGCAGCTCCCGTACCAATATGATGTTCGGCACGATAAAGCTAAGATTCCTTTTAGGGCTGGAATGACCATAGTCGATGCGCGTTGAGATCCCTGGCACCCTCAGCCTATATCTCGTTCTAAAGGTAACAAACAGTAACAGAAAATTGTTGCGGTAAAGAGAGAACAGAATAATTTTTGGGTCATTTGTTAGGTAAAAGTTCGTTTATTAGTTATGTTAGTCGGTTGTTTAAACCTACCGCTAACCTCTCGTCCTCGTAAGGGGCTGGACAGAAGGCGAGGGACGCAAACAGTGCAGTGCGTTCGACATCTTTGCAGCTCCAGTGGCGGCGCATTTCGCCATTGCCATAAAATAAACATAACAATTACTGTTCTGCCGACTCCCTTATTTCGGTGCGCCCCTCACCGGATACAGATTTATCTACTGCTACTACTTCTTTGGTTTTCCATTCACCAACCACCTGGATTTTCCGGAGCTACCTTAGCTCCCTCCTCTTCTTCCTTGGGAGTTACACAGTATTGAGGCTAATTAACGCCAAAGAGTCAATAGAGGATTCACTCACACTCTTAGCAGTATCCTCCTATCGCAAAATCGGACTGGGACCACATAGGTACCCTGGGATCACACAGGTACAACCAGGAGCAGCTCCACTACCAGCCAGTACCTCTTTGCAACGATCTTCCCTGTAAGCTAATCCTTTGATTAGACATGCACGGCACGCAAGCTTTCCACAGCACAAGCAACAATCACTAAGTCAGAGGTACCACAATTACTGTCATGTCACTACAAACGGAATTCTACCGTCGAGTGTGTCGCCACCCATGATACTGTACTAATCGTCAACCTCTTTCGGTTATCGGGACATATATACACCGCTCCACCTATCCGTCTTAAGTCTACCTTTTTTTTTGAAGGTCGTCGCCGGTTCCCGCATAGGGATTTCCGGAACGAGTGGACCTCCGGAACGTCCGCCTATGCCGGAATCACACTCAGATGTATTACCTCGGCATAGGGCCTCAGTGGCCCGTGAGACATTGCGATATGAAATAGTTCAGATACGCTCTTTCCCTGGATACCCAGCTTCTACAATTCTTTATCAGCCTTCTCGTCCAGTTACCTGCCCTATCTTGTTGTTCCATTCATCTTCCCTGCCAAGCGGTTGTAGTTTCATCTCTAATATCCTTTTTGGACCTATAATCTTCTCGGTCGTGAACAGCAGTGCGTTCCCGTATCATCAGGTCGATGGAGATAGAACCTGTTACTACCTGAAGGACCTCAGTTGAGACCGTCTTGTAGGCATTTCCAACTCTTATCATAATTATCCTTTGTACACTCTCCAATTTCTGGCGCAATTTTTTCTTTTCTATGATCTTCCCCCATATGGGAGCAGCGTATAAAACAATAGAGTATACTACAGCAGCAAGTAGCGTTAGTTTTCTAGAACTAGCCCCACCTTTGTTAGGCATGATCCTACCAAGTTGTCTAGCAACCTGTCCGGCCTTAGAAGCCACGTACTCTATGTGCTTGGCCATAGAGGCGTTTTTGTTGAACATAACCCCCAGGTATTTCGGAGCATCGGTCGTCCTGATTTGTATATCGTCTATTTCTATCTGTAATATTTCTTCTGGTGACCAGTACTACAGCATCTGTCTTTTGGGGACTTAAGTCTACCTGTGTTTTTATGTTTAGGCAAACCCTTGAGATAATTTATGGGGCATTTGTAACTTCTAAATCTCATTTTTATTAATTGATAATACAATATAAATGTAAGTAAAAGTACATTAAATAATTCAGTCTCTAACACAATGTCAGAGCAATAACAGTTTTTGCTTGGTTGGAAATTCACCCCACAAGACATAACAACAAGACGTTGCTAAAGACGTATGCCGAATGCTGATTCACATCGTATGTGGCGATCGAATGGTTTTATTTAGAGATGGCCGACCTGCCTCTCAAGAATAGCTAGTTGTAAATCTAGATAGGGCTAAAAATATTTATTTGTATTGCCAAAAAAATTATTGACTAAGTCGAAGGATCTGCAAGGTTTAAGATATTATTAGATATTTTTATTTTATTTATTAAATTCAAATGGTGTTTTCCACAGGTTAATAAAATATAGATACTATACTTCATTCCTTGTTAGTGGCTGCGGTTAACATTTCGTGCATTGCAAGGTAACTTAAAAAAATATTCTTAACTTCAGCTTGCTAGTTCTGCTCCTCATAGATAGTTAACTCACGTTTAATGCAAACGGCAAGAGTCGGGCTAACAACTCTAAAACAGTGAAGTGAAATATCTAATTTTACGTAATCTACGGTGTTTACTATTCTTTTAGAAATGTGGTTTTATCGATTTTGCACAAAGATGTACAATTATTTTCATTGACTATTCTTCCACCATTTTTATCTATATTTACCATCTTACAAGTGTCGAATGATTATAACTTATAACCAGTCACAAATTTCACTTTTATCTACTATTTTACACTGTAATTCATTTAGGGAGAGTATTCATTAGGAAAAATTATATCGTATTGTTAGTTTGTTTTCATGATTCAGTGACTAGACGGCTGGAAGAGCGAATAATTGTCTATAAGCGGGTGATAAGTTTGGAACAAACAGATAGACGTATGTAAATGGGGGGTCTCACAAGGAGCAAAACAGTTCAAATTTGCCATACGTTAGTGTTAGAGTAAAGTAAATGTCTGAAATAAATTTGTAAGATAGGTATACGAGGGTTGTCTTTTTAGTGTTGCATATAGCCATAAAAGCAAACAGTAGATCGACTTAAAGTGCTTTATTGTATTTCAAAGTATTCTCCGCAAAGATTGATACACTTTTGCATTCGTTCAAACCAAATGTTAAAGCAGTTATCAGTTGGGACAGTCCAAATCGCCATTTTGAAGGCATCGACTGCTTTTTCCAGCGACTAGAACCGTTCATTCTTAATCCTTGGAAACGTAAAAGAATCATTGGGATGCGGGATCCAACGGGAAAGTAACTTTCTCAAATACAATTAATCGTGCAGAATTTGTTGGATTTAGGTCTTTGAAATGCCCAAGGATATCTCAATCTCGCGATATGTCACATGTCAATCTTCCTTGATCAGCTGGCGCACAGCGTCGATATTTTTCTGTGTAACTGCTGTTCTTGGATCGTCGCTAAGACTGGTGCGTCCACGTTGGAATTCGCAGTACCAGCGAGAAATTGTCGATTTATGTAGTGCTTCATCACCAAAAACAGAAACCAACTCGGCTAGACATTGTTGTTTGAGATAATCTTCCCTGAAAGTTGTAAAAAATTATTGCGCGACAATTTTCTCGGCTCAATTCCATTTTGTCGGGTGACTTGTCAACTTTAAAAATTCACTGTGGCTAAATCACTTGCCGTATCTTGATGAAACTTTACAATTAGTAGGTTAACTTAATATCGAGGTTAATTTTTAACTCTCAACCACTTCAGATTTAAGTCTGTCTACCGTCTACCCAATCGTTACAGTAACGAGAAGTATGGTTATTAAATATTACCATTTTGACTTTGTGGGACGTCACATGTTCTTGTATAGCCGTTTTTGGATGACTCATGCTAAAACGATATTTGATACGATAAAAGACCAGGGTTAGAAACCCACTCAATTCGGTAAAATACCATTAAGATAACGCTAAATGACGATAGCCATCAATTTACGTTGAAATACTTGGTACTCGTAAGCTCGTATCTCTCTTAACAAATAACCAATCACACTATGTACAATGTTTTATGGTGGGTTATACAAATTTTTGTTAAATCAACGAACGATTAAAGTTGACAAAGAGCATCATTGCACCAGTTTTTGTTTACTAATGTACTATTTGCCGTATGAATTTGAATTTTAATTCAATTTTTCTCATTTTGACGAATGCTTAATTTAATGAAGCCGTTAAATCATGTTTGTGCAACCCACCCTAAACCAAGTAAATTTAAATCAAACTTGAGTTGTAAGAAAATGCCAGTTATATTTATTTATAAATAAAACTTATATTTGTTTTTTATTTCAGGTAAGCCGATTCCTGTTTCTCATTAAACTGGTTGGATTGCTGCATATTATCCATAAGTGAGTCATTTTTTACATGCTCGTATTTTTATATAATCGTGAAGTTTATGACTAAAGAACAGGAATGGAATTAGCATTTTTTCCATTTTTTATCTGGTATGTTGGTTAAATACGTAAACACAATTAAATGAAAATAATCGTTTTAATTTCCTTTTTTTATCGTTTGTTAAGTTACCTTAATACTACGCTTATTACATGCAGTTTAATTCACTGTAAAAATGGAACTATTAATATTCTTGCGGAAACTGTAAATAAATCAATGATCTTTTACTTTAATAGATTGTTAATTAAGATGGTTACATTTCAAGAAAACGTAAAAACTCGCATAAAGTGGGTGTGTTTTAGATGCATTAATTCGTTGTCATTTGAAAGTAATTTAATGTACGAACATTAACAATTTTTATCGATCAGGAAGTCCATAAATTATTCGAAGATATCCAAAAACGTCTTAAAAAACGCTGAAGTTGTGTTTCATGAAAGTTAATTTGTAAAAAGCAACCTTTTTGCACAATTTCTAAAGTGAATAAATTTTTTTATATCGTATCCTTTTATATTCAAATCTCTTTCGCTATAGGACCATCGACTGTGTTGGGCATAAATTATATTTTTAGTTTCAATATTATTATGGTTAACACATTAGCCTCGTCAGCCAAAGGTTTGTCGTTCGGTTCTTTGTTTAGGTCAGTTTTATTTTGAATCTGAAACTTTGTGCTCCTTCAGATACGAGGTAAAGTCATGCGTGCAAGTGCGATATTTGGCATGACAAATATCCCTACCAGAAGTGGAAGTCTCTTGGTTTCGGAAAAATTTCTACCCCGGTAGTGCCGATGAGCAGTCAACGCACGTTGGAATACTTGAAATCCGTAATCCTAAATTTCTCCGGCAAATAAATGAGCAAACAAAAACTTTTTAATAGCATTGCTGTCTTTGTTGCACTCATAACGTGCCTTTTTTCCAAAAATCTTGAGGCGTTGTGTAGATTGTCTTAATCATAATCAGTGTAGGCCGCACACTGAAGAGGCAGAATGCGTGCTTGATGCATGCATCAGTCAGTGCAAAAGATCTGAACACATTATTTTTAATGGAGTACCGCATACCGATGACGTATGATTGATTGGATGCGTGATGCATCAGTCGGGCATGCCTTATCAGTGGCGGCTCGTGATTTTAGGAATGGGTGAAGCCGATTATTAGGCCCCCCCTCACTCTTTTAGGAGTCGAGTTGCAGGGGCAGTCCCTCGGTTGTTTTCAAAGTTCAAGGTCATTCGCCTTTTTACAATTTGAAATATTGATGGAACCCGGGTTCGCTTAATGTAAAACTAAAACTATATATTTTGGAATTATTCTTTAAAGATGTATTAAGAGCAATATTTTAAAGAAATTGGGGGTAATAATAAACATTAAAATCAAATCCACTTACCAAAAAACGTGAAGATATAATCCACTACTCCAAGAAACACCTTGAAAATGGCGTTTCTAATAAAACACATACCGGATCGTTTGATGGGAACATTGTGTAAAAATTCGCGTGGTCTGTCCGTTAAAATGAACAGCAAACCAAAATATGTAACACCGAAACCAGAAGGCAGGTTGCGACTGACGCCGGTCTAGAATCTGTCTCACTTCTCCGTACAAATTCATTTGTAAGCGTGCCGTTGCCATGACGCATATTTCTGTTTAAATTTGAAAAAGATTATGTAAAATTTTAAAGATAATTACTTCAAATATTGAGAAATATAAAATAACGAATAATAGTTATTTATTATACAAGACGATAAAATTGTATTTTATCTTCGAGAGCGTTTTGTAGCGTCGAGACGTCAGTCGTGACGCTAATTACGCTCGAGAATATAAGTACTCTTTACTTTATGTTAAAATGAAATTTCATCGTCTAGAAGGAAAAAATTTCATATTCACTTTTTTCTTTGTAAATCAAAGCTACAAATAATTTGACGTTTGACTTTGACGTTTATAATTGTCAATCAAAATAATTAACTAATTCAATATTTGTAAATAATGGTGATGATAGAATAAAATTTTGTATTATACACGACGATAAAATTGTTTATTATCTTCTCGAGCGTATTAGCATTTCGGCTAACGCCTCGATGCTAAACTCGCTCTCGAAGATAAAATAAAATTTTATCGTCTTGTATAATAAATGACTATTATCTACTATTGCTGGTAAAGTATTACTTTATCTACCCTTGCGGTTAAAGTGCTATTTGACCTTTTGATTTGAGTAGAACAAAGAACACTTTAACATTTGCTATAGAAAAAAGTAATAAATAATCGCTTATAATGTCGTCATATTTTCAATTTAACTACCAGAGCATATTTTTATGGTATCTACCTAGCCATGAAAAAAATGTATCACATCAATAACCCTTTATTTTTCTACATAACTCCCTTATACACTTATTATTCCATCTTTTTTCCAATTGTCTCATACCCTCAGAAAAAGTTCCTTCGGCAACTATGCGAAATATTACAGCTTCTTTGTGGGCTTCATCATACGTAAAACGCTTTCTCTTGAGATGCTTTTTTAAGTTTTGAATAGATAGAAGTCTGACGGAGCTAGGTCCAGCCTATAAGGTGGATGCCATAACTCTATGAACCCACAGCCATTGTTTATTTACTTTTGTTTGCCTTATGAACCCTACAATTGTCGTGCAGCAACAAGCTTTTTCTTTTCCTCCAAAGCAGTTTTTAAATTTTGAATTGTGCCTCCGCATTTATGGTAGACCCTCTCGGCATATATTCAATAAGCAAGACTCCTTCAGCATTCCAGAAAACTGTTGCCATCAGCTTTTTTCCAGTTGTTTTGCCTTTTTTAGTGGTGGAGAGCCCTTATGAACCCACTGCATGGATCGCTGTTTAATGGGAGGGCCCCAGTGTTGTCTCATGTCTCATCCCCGCTGATAATTCGACAAAAGAGATTCTGCCCCTCTCAAACGTGGCCAAATTTTTTCGAGAAAATTCTTTTCTCAGCACTACCAAATTTTCAACAATCTCTTCAGTTCGAGCTTCCAAGGGCCGTCCGGCCTTTGGGTCATCGTAATTAGTTCTCTACCCCATCGAAAGAGTTTATACCAAAATTTAACTTGAAAATAAGATGATGCATCTTCCCCATACCCAATATGAATAATTTTATGACACTGCTCCACCTTAATTTCGCTAACTTTACCAAGAAGCAAAACCTTCTAAATCTCTATAAACCGCACAAGTCAAATACAACTTAGCACATGTACTTCTAAATATCACAGCTACTTTTTAATAATTGTTTTGACATCCTTCATAGCTAGCTAGATAACCTAAAAAACGCTTTCGTATCATCGTTTAGGTATGAACCTGAACTGAACAGTTTCGCTACTCGAATTTCCATGCTGTATGTAAATATCAGTTGATTTTGCTAAGTAGAGTGGAGTATTTGCGCAGCACTTTAAGTACTTACTTATACAACCCACATTACTAATCTGTACGCTTAGATTCATACACTGATGCTAAATTATTTCGCTATTTCGCTTATGCTATTGTGCACTATTTAGTTAAAAGTTGATTACGTTTTTCGATCCAAATCCACCCGACTAGAAACGGGTTAAATTTTTAATAATAATTTCTTTATGAAATAATTTACTAAAACAATTATACTCTACTTAGTTATTCTTTTCTATTTTGCAGTTTTCTTTTTTAATAGAAGTCGTAAAGCTGGGGATGAAAAGTACATGAGCGTGTCAGTTTAAGTTTCTCATTGTATATTCAGGAACGTTGCTTGACGTTATTAAATTGCTGAGTTACGAGTTAGTGAAAAACGAAGTACCAACGAGAATATTTTCCTTTGAAGTTCTAAAGAATCTAATGACTTACATTGTATTTTTCATATAAGAGCTCAATTTTGTGTATAAAGGATATCTAATAAGTAGATGGACTACTTACTGTTATAAAACAATTAAAAATGGAAAAAGAAAGAAACAAATTTTTATTTTAAAGTCTCATATTAACAACAATTTATTTTATGTGTGACATAGCTTTTGCTGCACCTTGACGAGCGATTTTTCTCAGCGATTTTTCCGTTGTCCGTTGTCCATAGATTTTTAAGTAAGTTCGAATCATTTTTTAGATGTAGATCAACATTGTTCAATACCCCTAGCTTGAGGTAAGTTAGGAGGGTTAATATTTTTAGGAACAAAGTCGGTGTTTTTATTTTTTTAGGTGTTCTATAGATATATTAACGTTCTGTAAAACCTACCTTGAACACGGCCAACTCTAAGCTGATTTGTTCTGAAAAGAATAGCGTTTTTTGCAGAAACAACCACCAACCACTGATAATCAAAATACAAAAATACAAATCAAAGCACAATCCAAAAATCCACCACTGAATGATGCGTCTTCCCCCAGAAACTTGGAAATGGAATAGTCCGACCGAAATTCGCGCTATGCGCCGATCACGTGATATGTTGTTCTTATTTCATTTTAAGTCTACTACAGTCATTTTAACGTAGTTTAGTTATGCATTCATTTAAACATACGGTGACATTAATAAGTAGTTGTTTCAGAACTGAAGGATTTTGACACGTTACCTTATTGGTCTATAGCTTGCAAAGCAAAAATTAGTTTTTGATTTCAATCTACCTGCAAAATTTACTTCACAAGGGTCCGAACTGTAATAGAAGTTTCTTCTTGGAACCTCAGCAGGATCTGTAGGGACATAAGTCTGATTGTCAGTTATGAGAATTTTTGAGTCACATAACGAGCACCAGAGTTTTGTTCGTTGCTCCTGATTGCTGGTCTATTGCGGAATAATTTTTTTGTTCTTACGATGCTAGTTAGTTTCTTAACTTTTATATAATTAACCATGGATCATGTTAAATTTGATTTGTTTACAAAAAAACACTAAGTTATGCAACTCAATTTACATGCGTTTGCAAAAGAACTTGGACGTTAATCTTCTTATTTTATACTCTTTGATTAAGCACAAAAAGAAGCAACTAAGAGTGGCAAACAATTAGATATTAAAGCGAATATCAGGCGAAACAAAGTATAGACAGAATAAGTAACGCATAATTTTGTGAAAAGACGGCCAGAGAGACAACCATGGAAGCAAAGCTGGATGTTAATCTGAAAAGATACACCCTAAATAGTGCTTTGTTTTGTTAATAAAACAGACCAAAAGGCTTCTATTTAAAAGATTTTGGAGAATTTTAATATGTTGCAGATACAATTTTTGGCAAAAATGCGAAGGGAAAAGTTTCAGGGTAATTTTATAAAACCGCGACTATAGTAATTGCAGAAGCAATATATCACTGAACGAGACCGAAGGTTGTAGGTGTTAGGTATTTTAATGCGTGTTGGTTACCATAGTTATTTAGCACTACCCAATCAGAACTAACCAACCCAACTCAACGGAGTTCCACCCATGGTAAGGTTCTTGACTGTGTCAAACATCGTATTGGCACGAGACCTACGGCTTTACCTCCATTTTGAAAGAAGACAAATTCTCAAAAATTTCAAACGAGGGATCATACCAGGCAGAATAGAATTCCAGAACTTTTGTTTATGAGGCATCACAAGTTACTAGATTTTGCAAAGTAGTATTATGGTAAGAAATTCTTTAGGTTTGGAAAAATTGTCTGTGGGGTAAAATCTACAATTTAATAAAAATCGAAAAGTAAGACTAAGTCTAAACCCAGAACCGGGGGCCCACTTTTAAATCTTTTTCCCGTTTTTTTAAGTTTATAATAAAGTTTGACCCAACAATCGGCTTCAGTATTTTACATAGACATCAAATGCAATACCTTTTACTAAAACCATCTTGTGTCTTTTGACTACAAAAATGAAAGACTCACTCGTTGAAATAATTTGCTAAGCTCTATGTCAATCTACAGTGACTAATAATAACAGATGAATTATCTGATTAAAAAAGCTCCTAGCGATTATATTAGAATTTTCGATGGTGTCCGTTATGGATGTTGGCAACGGGAACCAAAGCCACTTGTTTAAATGATTTGGCGTTGTGAACTTTGTTATACCCTCCTTACGTTAGGGAAATGTTGTATTTTCTACAATAGATTCCTGCTGCCTTTTGCAGGAACTATTCTATCCTATGTAGTCTCCTTAATTGCTTTACTGCTACATTGGAATGCCGCAATAGCCTTTCAGAGGTTTTTTTTTTGTTTAATGTTGATCCAGACCTTTGTATGTACACTTTCACACTTTCATTCAGTAAAATGGCCTGAATTATAATAAGATCCTACTTAGCATCCAATTTTCGGACAAAAACATCCCCTAGTATCTTCCAAAGTGCTAGGTCTTTTGCTTTTGTCTTTCAATGTGGTCCAGTCTCTTCCATTATATCAGCAACCCATCGCCTTCGTGGGTGTCCTCTTCTGCGATTGGTTAGTATTGGAATCCGTTTTGTTGATTTCTCAATCCATCTACTTTTAGCTCTGACTATAAGTATGTCCAGCCCAGCTGTAGAAAACAAAACAAAAATGGATGGCATGCATTACTCCGATATAATTTTTTGACAATATTGCATTAACTGGTCATTTTTCTTATCAGTATTTACGTAGGTTGCTCTACCTTTTTTTATTATTACAAATTGCGTATTTACAATCTACGTAACAAAAGGAAGTAATGAGTATATAATATAACATTCCGTGCATTTAAATTTGGGGGAAATTCATCCAGTGATATTATTCCCATTAGATACTTTATTATTCCCGGTTGGCGCGGAGCATTAAGTCTTTTGGCCACGTTCGTTGTAATCTTCTGGGGATGGTGGAGTCAGCGTACAGATCTTCTATCAAGTTGTCATGCCCCACGAGAGTGAAATGATAGGTAAGTAGTTGCTAGTTGATGGATGACAAAGCGTCTGGTTGGATAAATACCATGGCGCATCAGCAATTATACGGAGCGTTTTGGATTGGAATCGTTGCAGAATTTTGGTATGTGATGGTTTGCTGCAGCCCCACAGGTGAACTCCATATGTCCAAATTGGTCTGAGGATGGCTTTATAGAGAAACACCTTGTTATTTAATGAGAGCTGGGATCGTCGGCCTATCAACCAGTATCTACATTTATTTTAGTTTCAGGTCAAGATGTTTACGCTTTGCTTTTATGCGGGGTCCAAGTGGGTTTTTGATCCAGGTGAAGTCCCATGTATTTAACCTCTGACATTACTGGGATAGCAGCATTTTATAAATCCCGCCAGAGTTGGAATTTAAACCTTCATCTTCACTAAAGAATACAAATTATAGTCCGTTTCAACCTTAGAAAAATGTACAATATTGCATCCAGTTTGTATTATTTGTACACCATCAAAACACAAGGTATAATCCTGCGGATAATAAAACTGACAACACTCTTTTGTAAGATAATTGTGAAAAATCCCTAAATTAAACGAAACCAACACATTCCATAAAACCTCGCACTTCGTTCTAGGATTGAGACGGACTGCAGTTCATTCATTCAACTATAAGGATTTTATAGGTAGATGAGTTTTCTAAAGCAATAGTTTAAAGCCGTTTTTTGTTATTTCATGGTGTTAAGTGTTATTGCCGTTTGGCTTACTCTAATCTGTTTTAACTAGTAGGATTTACATTTCGACAGTTTTTGAAAAATATTGACCCTATTTAACCGAGAGAAGTGGATTTATAAATAATTGTAGGTTTTACTTTCCATGACATAGCTTGCAGATTCAGGTATTTAAATGGGTTTTCTGAATTACGAGGCGATTTCTGAGATAGCATCAAGCGACCTCAGTCACCCACGGAATTAAAAGTTAGGTGTTAACTAATACCAATTAATTGAGGTTTCTACATAGATCTATGTGATTATTATTTGTTTTGTATTTAATCTGCATTTCCTGAACCAAGATAAAGGTAACGCATTACTTTTAGTTTTATGGGTACTGACCCAATCCTTAGTGAGGATTACTTTAAATTGGATAATTTGATACTCCTAACCAACCTTCGTATGTTAGGCTTATATATTCGCATCCTGCTTTTACCCTTTTCTTCCTATTGCCTCTTTAGGCTGATGACCTGATGGGGATATCGTTTATCCTTTAGTAGTCCGTCCTCGACCTATACGAGATTGAAATTTTAACTGATCACAAAGCCTGAAGCCGCCGAACTATTTGAAACCTCATGAACAATTGACTGAATTTTATATTATTTGTTTTTTTGTATATTTATTTATGGATATACCTATACTACTGAAACAAACGTATAGAAAAAAAAACAGACACAATAAATACAAATGAATTAAGTGATTAGTTCATGACTCAACAACACTTCTGTATCCTCAAAATACGTGAACTGAATATTCTACAGAGCTCCCCACTCCCTCTTTATAATATCTGACGCCACTTCGCCTACCATGATTGTAGGAGCATTCGTATGTGCTGATAGTGAAAATGGTATAACACTGGAATCGGCCACCCTTAAATTACCAATTCCATAAACTTTCAGTTCGGGATTAACAATCGCGTAAGGATCATCAACTGGTCCCATTTTGCACGTAGATGTTGGATGATAAGCTGCAACAGTAACGTACGATATTGCACAGTGCCAATACTCATCAGAATCATATGGTAGGTGTTCACAACCTACATAAGGTTTGTCGATTAGCTTGGCGCCAATTTTTTGAAACGCCTCCGTCTGTAAAAGCTTCTGAATGAATCTAATAGAGGCTGTTAAGGTTTTCAAGTCGGAGTTTTCTTTATCTGTGAAGTAATTTGCATGAATGAGTGGAGGACCGTAAGGGTTTGTAGCATTTAACGTCAGATAGCCCCTTGATTTTGGATGAAGTACTACAAGAACTATATTAAACGTAGGAGTTGAAGGTAAAGGTAGATACATTTGGTTATAGTAGTCATCAGAAAGTCTTAGTAATCGCCTTGAAAGCGTTCCGTTATTCATTTTCAACGATCCCATTTGTAATAACAGCTCAACGTCAGGGTAATTCTTATCTTCAGAAGCGTCAGTTGATACAAATGCCAAACCTTCGAGTGATCCGGTGCTCGATATGGGACCTTTACCGGTTCCATACCACTGAAGTAATTCGAAAGGACTAAAAGGAGGTGGACTGTCATTTGTAAGGTTTGTGAATATTACAAGCCCAGGGAAAGATATGTGGTCGTACAACGTTTGTCCCACTGGAAGATCGCTGAGTGTAACAATTCCAAGTTCTTTTAAATAAACTTTAGGGCCTATACCTGATAGCATTAATAACTGAGGCGAATTTATGACACCTGCCGAAAGGATCACCTCTTTTGTGCTTCTTGCGATATATTTTTTGTTACTTCGTACGTATTCCACTCCGTACGCTCTGCTGGTGAATGGATCAATGAGAATTTTCAATACTGTGCTGTCAGTTAATACAGTTAAATTTTTACGACGAAGAATCGGCCGTAAAAAGGCAGCTGCAACGCTGTGCCTTCGTCCTTGCTTCATGTTTGCTTGAATTTTAGAAAATCCAATTTCTTCATGACTGTTGTAATCCACTTCTTTATATCCTAGTTGCTGACCAGCCTGGATGAATACGTCTGCTAGTTCAGATGCAAAGGCATCAGATACACTTAAGTACCCCCCTTTATGATGATATGCTTCGTTGGAATGATTCAAATGGGAATCCTCGGACTTCAGGAAGTAGGGAAGCACTTCTTCGTATGACCATCCCGGGTTTCCTTGGGCAGCCCAACGGTTATAATCTTCTGGATGGCCTCTTGAATATATCATGTAGTTTATGACGGTTGAACCTCCTAAAGCTTTTCCTCTGGGAAATGCGCAGCGTTTTTCGATCATTGCACGGCATGCTTTCTTTTCTGGTTCGGTTGAGTAGCCCCAATTGTAGTCTGTAAGTTGAAGAAGGCCGGCAAGGCTGGGATATTCGGTTAAACTGTTTTCTAAATAGCCGGCTTCTATAAGAAGGATATTCCAATTTGCCACTTCTGATAAGCGGTTTGCTATAACCGCTCCTGCTGATCCTGAACCGATTATTATGAAGTCGTATCCTTCTGAAAGTTAAAGAAAATTTTTAAGAACGTTTAGTACTCTGAATAGGTTTAGTTATAGTAAGTGAAAATGTGCTTTGTAATGTTTCTATTGTTTTTGTTTGAAAAGGCAGTTAGCACTGCATTAGCAACTGATTTAATCGAAGTTCCTATAATTAACAATTAAATTATAAAGATTTCAACCCATAAGCTATTAGAAAGTGGAATTATATTTGGTGATTATTTTGTTAGTATTAGATATCATTGAAGGAACTAATGCCTTTCTATATTTCTTATATAGAATATCACGCAATACTATGGACAAAAACTCGATTTTGCCGGAACTATTATGGCATCGCATGAAGATCTTAAAGATAGCCAACATCTAAATACTGTAGGTTTGCCAACGATAACTCGGAAAGCGCCTTGTTTCATTCGCATTAAGCAGCAGAGCATTGCTATATCAATGTTTAGAACATAACATTAAGAAAAATGCAAGTTGGAAGTAACTGTCAGTTCTACGAAATACTGGATTTGGTCATAACGTCTGATGTTGAAAACCACAAAAGTAAAAGAATGATTCAGCTGGAAATACTACTGAAGGGCATCAAAGTCGATTATTTTTTCTTGGGTGATTTCCAACATTAGTTGCTGTAACAAAACGCTTTGCTGTGTTAGATAAATATCATTAGTTCTAAAGAAAAGCAACTGCCTGCCCATTTAAGTAATCCTGAAACATTAATGGTCCTTTATTAACACCGTACTTAAGATCCCCCCCCCACTATCCTGTATTCATGTAGGCCTCTTCCATTGTTTTCCATCTTTTCCTGTCTAACGCTGCCTGGGTCCAGTTTTTCCCTGTCACTTGTTGTATATCATCTCGTCATTTTGTCTGGAGTCACTACGCTTCTTTTGTTCTCTGTCAGACGCCATGTCGCTGTTTTGTATGTCAATCTGTCTCTGTCTTGTCTGGCAATGTAGCCGGCCCACTGTCGTTTCATCTGTGCCACTTTTTTAATTACATCCGTTACTACTGTTCTTCTTTGAATTTCTTCGTTTGATGCCCTATCTCTCACACCAATACCGAGTACAGCTCTCTTCTTTTTTTTTTAACATTTCAGTAGTTTACTATCTTTGCCTGGGCTTCGTTCATTCTTCATTTACTTGAGTGCTGTTATTAGTTCGGGCATTTTGGACTTTGGATCTCTTATTATAATAATTTTGGAGTGGTTAAAGATGAAGGTAAACTTACATATCTAGTTTTTTTGGACTATTCTAAACCCTGTGATACGCTTAGTCATAGTTTACTTTTGGTCATTTTGCATTATATTGGACTTGGAGTAAACTCCATTAAATTATTATCAATTTATCTGGGTGATCGTTGTCAGCTTGTTAAATATTCATATAACATCTCAATTGTTCTACCGGTTGCTTGCTTTTCATCTAAAAAGTATTATTTTTGGATTTTTCCATTGTGGGATATTTTGCACTACACACAATTAGATATCTCTTCTACTAATGTTAATATTTCACCAGGCAGATTTCTAATCATTTCATTGGTTATATTACAGTCACCGGGTGTTTTGTTATATTTCATTTATCTCTTGCTCTTACAATTTCTTGTATTGTTATATCATCTATCATCTTTTCCTCAGATTCTCCCGCTTTTAATTTGCAGTTCTCCATTTGGGTCGAGTATAATAGGAGTACTTTTTTATAATATTTCCATTCTGTCTGTTTCCGATCTACCTTCTTTGTTCTTCAACTTGATGATCCATTTTGTTTAACTTATTATTTCTTTCCTTTCGTATAATGTACCTTCAAGAAAAACATAGATAAAGGGGTTCTACATGGAGTCAATATTAGGACCAGTATTGTTCTCAATTTTGACGTAGCAACTTCTTGACGCTGTGCTAATCATTTCCTTTTCATAAAGAAATGAAGCAGGCGGTTGCTGAACTTTGATTTGTCTCGTTTTTACAATATTAAAATAAACAGCGTCCTTTAGTGAATCCAAAATATTGCATGTAAATTTCTTTAATAAAGATTACTATTATTATTATCTGCCAGAAAACAAACTTTAAGATTATTTGATTATTTTTTATGTTGAAGAAACGTCTGTAAATATTCAAAACAATTGTAATTATGTAAGTCCTTCTTGACAATTAAAAAAAATTACTTAACGTATTTTAGAGGTAATTAGGTATATACATATGTATTATTGAAATCAGAAGTTAAAATGTTATTCATTGCTAGAAAATTCAGTATGGATGAGGGTGTAAGACAGATAAAACATTTTTTTACAATTATTAGATTAGGAGAAATATAAACAGAAATTTAGATTTTTCGTTTTTAACTATTCCATTAATGAAGCTCGGCGAGTAAAGTTTTCCGAAGAAGAAGAATCACAGCACATTTGGTCGAATATTTAAAAGTATTTCAAACATTTCGACAAACTTGGTGTTTAAAGAGGCCGACTTTGTCAAATACAAACATTGCCTTAAATGTCTCTAGTTTTGTGTACTTGTTTTTATGTTATTACGTTAATGATAAATTCATTTTGTTTATGTTGACAAAGCTAATGTTACTTATAGGTATAACTAATTATCGTACAAACCATCTTCTACTGGTAAATTTTGAAATTCGAGGTCAATTTCTTCGGTTGCTAATGTGGGATACTCTTCTAAAAGGTCATCATCAAGCAGTTGAGCATTTCCAATATCGATCAGAGTTATAAAGGCAGCTATGAGGGCGTAGATTTCGATTCTCTGAAAATAAATACCTTTTTAAAGTTTTTCCTGCTTCTGTTAAAAAAAATTACATGAAAAATGAACGTCTACTACAAGCATTACATTCTAATAACTGGCCACTGCCAGCGGTAAACCTAACCTAAAAATTATAAGCTTATATTGTGACTAAATTCTAAAGTTTACAGTACAAGTTTTACCTTCCACGGCTATGCCGTATGTATTTTTTTTAGCAAGCTGTATAAAGTTTACCTAATGAATATTTAATCAATTTTTTTCACATACTTATGTATGTTTCTCTTTTTGATAAGTCAGTCTTACGTATAGTTCGAGAACATATTTTGTACTAACAATATTTAAACTTCAATTAGAATGTAGAAATTTGAAATTGGAAATATGAAGGAATGTTTACTGTTTACGCATCACCATGTAGAAAACATATATTAACGAGGTATTGATTGGTGATCTGAAACTATTTTTCCTACGAGTAAAACTCGATATCAAATTGAATTACGATATCGCCCTCATTAAGTAATAGTTATTATGAGACGCTTGTTGAATAGTATGTTACTAATAACCAATTGGTTTATAATACAAAATTTCTAGCTATTTTTCAGAGCGAATCATTTTTGTTTTGAATATAAGGTAATTAATTTTAATTTAAATAAATTTAAAAGAATGTAGTTTTCATTAGGCCATGCCTTGTTTTTAGTTATTTTACTGTAGATTACAGATATAAATTGAAATTAATACCTATGACGTAAGCAAAGTACCTACTACTATTGCACAAACTTAAATTTACTAATTGACGGAAAAATTTCAAAATAGTTATGTAGTGTGCATTTACAAATTATATAAAATGTCACCAGTTGTAAAAATGAGAGTGTTTACTTACTAAATTTAAATTTCTTAGCGTTTGTAGTATTCGAAATCCATTATTTATTGCTGAGATATTTGATCAGTGCGTTGGTTAAATAAGACAAGTAGATAACTAACATGTGTTTTTTTCCTCAAAATTATAGCTTACTAACTATGGGCTGTGAGTGAAAAATTTATAATTAACCTTGTTTAGCTGTTAAGTAGAAAATAATATAACAAAAGTTTTGGCTGAGTTTTTTCGCTGTTTAATTTCTTACTTTATTTTTAATTAAGAAAAGAAAGTCGAATGCAATTTTGATAATAAAACGAACACCTTGTACATTAAGAATATATTCTGATGATAGCTTGCTCAAATCTAAGTAGGTACATATTGTCTGATTTTTTTTTTCAATTCTTTAGGGTTTAAAAAATATTTAAGTGTCTTCAAAAAGTCGGCTTGATGAGTTTAAGAAGTAATGTCGTAGTGCAATTTCATAGTAAACGTCAGATAGATAAGTACTAGCGTGGCTGACTGTATACAGCCGAGGCGAAGTCGAGGAACTTTTTTACCGTCTTAAATATGCACTTTTTTCGTCCATTGTTTATAATTAACATTAAAAATTTGATGATTATTGTTAATATTCTTTATGTTAGCTATGTCATCTAACAACATGCAGTTACGAGGTTGCTATAAAAAACAAATTTCATAAATTAATACCATCCTATTGGTTGTTTTAGTCTTAGAACCAGTACAAGTTTACTACCTAGGGTCCTAGGCAATACAAATGGAACTTTAGTGCCCGTCAGTTGTTAGTAAAATATCACTACTAAAGTCATTCGAAAAATTCCGAAAATACTAAATTAAAATGTTGAATTTTGCGTATCTAATCTCCGCGTTATAATGATTATTATTTGAAATAAGTACTAAAAGAGGGCGCAGAAGTTCATTAACTCGACTGTGAAAGGTATAGTGGAAGAGAACTGACCGCGTTTGTTTGCACGATGAATGTAAGTTTGTCGGCTTTGTCTCTATTTTAAAAATTAATGACGTTAAATCCCCTGTGTAAACCTGGTTATCGAATAGTCAGCTACACTCTTGCTTTCGTTGGTTCTTGTATTGTAATTATCAAACGCAACATATCCAATCTAGTAGAAAAGCCATATTTAATGGTATCCGTAGAGGATATTGTTGAGCTCTCAATTTGAACGGCCTAAAATACAAGGTGTCTATTTTGTCTCGTGACCATTTAATGGACTTGAAAAGTACATACTGTCACGTGCAATATGTGTTGTCCATTCAGAGCCAGTAAGGAGTCACGTGATAAAACTGACTGAATAGTCATTTAGTCGTAGTATTATTGTCCTGTTTAAAATTTTGTGTTTTAGTGGCATTTTGCGAACCTGATTCAAGTAGAAGTGAAATATTATTCTAGGTAGTATTAGGTTACGTATTGTAAATCGGGAAGGTTGGGTAGTTGGGTTATTTATACATTGAAACAGAACCCTAACAGAAAGTGCTCCTGAGGTTAGTAGTTAGTGGTAGTAAGATTAACCAAAGAAACCCTTAGTTATAAATTAAAATATAAAAACCATATATGACTTAGTAGCAGACTGGTGTTGGTTAATTACATTTGACAATCAGTTTGAGAAACATCTTACTCAGTCATTATCACATCTTTGGTTAACTTCCTATGTGAGAGAAAAACTTTTTACGATGAAACTCCTTCTATCAGAACCCTTTGTGTATAGGGTTACCTTATCTTATATCCGCTAGACTATAGATCAGGCTAAAAAAAACCTTTAAGGCTAGTCGCTGACATGCAGTTATTGAATTGTCATAATTGCACGGATGTCTTGCCGCAAAGGCTTTGAAGTTATTATCGAACAGTGAGAACTATTTAATTTCCAAGTAATAATGAACATTCAGGCCAAGTATCTGACTCATTTATATCCAGAAGTTACAGCAAATACCAATAATTTACATAAACCTACAAACTTTTCAATAAAATTAGTTTGAATTGTCTTTTAGAAGTTTAGGCCCGTTATGTTGAACATGGTAGGGATAAATCCGTAGTGCTAACATATACATTTACTAGAAAATGTCTTCCACAACAAAATAGATCTCATGTTCTGGCCTATCCTAGCATTTTGTTGCTCGAACAGCCAAAGAATGATTGAAAGGCCGTAGCGCACCATTTGTTCAAAAACCGAAAACTTTAACAAAAAATACCTCTGTGCACCACCGATTAGAACTCTTATGCTCTATTGAGTATTGAGCAAAACTGTAAGATAATGTTAAGCTTAAAATATTAACCGATTAGGAATATTTCCAAAACGTTCGTGCATGGATATTTTAGTAATCTAAAGACTCATGCTTCAAGTTTGAATCACACTGTACTATAGAAGATGATAGACCCCTATTAGTCGTTTAGTTTCTATCCCAAAATCTCGATAATAACGGTAATATAGGTACCCACTTGAACCCATAACCCCTTATCGACATTACATAACTATAGGTACAGTCTATTTCACCTAGGATTTGGGTTATGACGTCAAATCCAACTATACTTCATCTCTTTCTAAACTAGGTTTTCATTACCTACTGCGCGCGAACGCGTGTCTACCCATACCGTTTTTGGGCGGGCAAGTTGACGTCACAACCCAAATCCTAGGTGAAATAGACTGTAAACCACCTGGAATCCGTATAGGCGATGACTTATACAGCATGAGTATTGGGCTAACGAAATAAAATAGACGATAAATAAAAGAATTAAATTATATATCTTAGAGTTAGAAATTTGTGCTAACATTTTTATTAAATACGTTGCGGTAAGGGAAAACTAATATTTTTACGAACCTAAGGATATCGTACTTTTGTGATTGGCATTTGTTTCGATTTTAAGCAGAAGCTCAATTTTTTCGTTTTTCGTTTTTACTGTCACTAAAAACATATACTAATATTTTTCTAATTTTAAATGATGTCATTTAGTATATTGGTCTTTAATGTCTACAAGCTGACTGACGTAAAACCGTAGGCCATGTATGATATTTAAGAAAATAAAGTCCCTTTCAAAGGTGGAAGGCCCTTAGGTTTGATAGAATTCTAATCAGGTAGTGCTAAATGGTCACATCACTTAACGCGTGTTAAGATTCCTGGCACTCGCAACCCTATATCGTACATAGTAGATGAACAAACAAGAACAAGTAAATAAATTCGACAATCATAAACTAGGAACTTGAGAAATTTACTTATTAAAAGTGGAGTGCCTCAAATGTTCCCTCAACGCATTTTTCTTGTTCGTAACGGATCCTTTGCTTGTCTGTGCCTTTTCCCACGCCTACTTAGATCCGATACGATACAGCAAGGGGAGCATTTTCAACACTCCCATTTTAACCATTAAATTTCCAAAGTTTATAATTTATTAAATCTAATTTATTTCGGTCTTCTTAAAATCAAAACACATTTTAATAATAATAATAATAATAATAATAATAATAGACAAATGTAGAACATGTTCCATAGTTAAAGGCAAAATATTGTTACATGAAGGACATCATACACAAACAAATACAATAGAAGGACTGCAACCAGAAGAAACATACAAATACCTTGGACTAGCACAAAACCCACTCATAGACCATTCAACAATTAAAATGCAAATTAAACAAAAGTTCGAAAACCGCCTTAAAACTATTTTCAACACACAACTAAATTCAAAAAACAAAACAAAAGCAGTTAACACCTACGCAGTCCCACTTTTGACATATTCCTTCGGTCTTGTAAAATGGTCGGCTACCGAACTTGATGCCCTAAACAGATTAGTTAGAACAAACGCTACAAAATATCGTATGCACCACCAACAGTCTTCCATAGAAAGATTTACACTCCCTAGAGAAGAAGGCGGAAGAGCATTTACAGACATAAAAAACACACATTATAAACAAATTACAAATCTTAGAACGTACTTCCAAAACAAGAAAAACAATCCAATACACAAAATAATAATAGAAACAGACAACTCAATCACACCATTAGATCTCAAAAATACAAACTTTAACCCAGAAAACCATATAATAACTAACGAAACCAAGCTTGAAACATGGAAGAACAAAACACTGCACGGAACACATCCGTATCAAACAGCGCAAGCTCACGTAGACCAAGAGGCAACAAATAAGTGGTTACAATTAGGAAAAATTTATGCAGAAACGGAAGGCTTCATGATAGCAATACAAGATAGAGTTATAAAAACCAGAAATTACAGCAAATGTATATTAAAAGAAAACAACATCGATGACAAATGCAGACAATGCCATACAAAACCAGAAACAATCGAACACATTGTCAGCGCTTGCACAACCTTAGCACAAACAGAATACACAATCCGACATGACAATGTATGCAAAATAATCCACAAAGCCTTAGTAGAAAAATATGCACTGGCAGACAACGTAGAACCATGGTATAAATATAAACCGCAAGCAGTTATAGAAAACACACACATTAAGCTCTACTGGAATAGAGACATCCTTACAGATCACACCATAGCACACAACAGACCGGACATTACTCTCACAGACAAAAATAAGAAGACAACATATTTAATAGACATATCTATACCCAACACACATAACCTACAACAGAAGCACACCGAAAAACTCACTAAATATATACCATTAGCAGAAGAAATACAACAAATATGGCACCAGGATAAGGTGATTGTAATACCAATCATTATTTCAGCTACTGGAGTTATCCCCACACAACTACATCACAATATTCGTAAGCTTGATCTTGACCCAAACATATACATCACAATACAGAAATCCGTAATTATTAATACTTGTACAATAGTAAGAAGGTTCCTGAATATGCAATAGAAGGAGAGTGCTTGACATAAGTCCGCACTTTTCCTATTAAATAAATACCAGGGAAGAAAAAACCTGAGAAAGAGAATAAACAATAATAATAATAATAATAATAATAATAATAATACTTTTTTATTTCCCAAAAAGTTCCATAATAAATAAAAAAAAGTACAATTTATATTATTTTAAGTACATGGAACAGGAAAGGAAAAAACGATGGTGATCAGATGGTTTCCAAATAAGGAAACCCCTGCTCTACCCCACCACCGTACGTATAATAAATATAAATATAAATATAAATAGCAGAAGGTTATTAAAAACGGATTGCTACATTAAAACAAAATAACATACTTACTTATATCTAAATAAGTTGAAAAATAGGGTATAGTAAAAATAAACAAAATGATTCAATAGTTTAGAAAATACTGTAAAAAAAAAAATAATATCAATGAATTATTGGGTTGCAGCATGGAACATTATCATGAATGGAGAAGAACTGATTTAATTTTGTAGAATAATCCAGTTTTAGCAAAATCAAAGTTGCAAGTCAAGAGAGAAGAAATTGAAGTTTGAAAACATTTAAAAATCAACTTTAGAATATAATGTATGCTGTATTTTAAAAGTGAAATAAATGACAATCGTGACGTAAAAAATTGCAAGTTTAAAAAAGGCTACAAACATATCCTATGTACAATCTGGGACAAATGTTTTTGCCAGGCTAGACTCGTAACTTGGAGGATAGACAACCCGCCAACCGAAAAGAGTAAGAGGTTGCATAAGGTCGCTCTTAAACATTTTAAGTGTTTTTGACGTAGTTGGTAACACTGCAAAACGTCCGAAATTCATTTACTGTAAAATGTAAAAAGTGTGATTCATTTCCACTATTCAGGGAGGATTAACATTCCTTACTTTAAGCCAGGGGTTCCCAAAGTTTTCCCTAGGTGGGCCAAATTGTAAATTCCAAAATATTTGGCGGGCCAAAAAAAAGTGTTATGGAAAAATACGTTTAAATCGATAAAAAGTTAGACACAAGGGAAAGATTTATTATTTACGACAATAATTACTTATTATAATTACAATAAAATATATTCAATCTATACAGGGTGGTCGTGAAAATTTAGGAAGTACGTTAACTGCTATGAAAAGTAGTGAAGATTTTTCAAATAAACATTTTTCCTAATTTGACCGGTGGCGTAGTTAGGGAGTATTAATTAAGGACATTTTTAATTAAGAAGAAATATGAAAGTCGCGTTTTTAAACATCCTGTGCCGTATTATGAAAGAAAAATTAATTTTACGTAAAAAAGTTCTCTTGGCATTTTTAACTCAACAAATTCGTTTTTGAGATATACGCAAAAATATCTTCCAGTGTGGTGTTGCAAAATTGCTTTTGTGCGACATATTTTTAATTCCAATTTACAGGACCGTAATTTTTTAATTTACCGTTTAGGAAAACAATCTTCACTATTTTTCATGTAGTTAACGCAGTTAACGTACTTCCTAAACTTTCACGACCACCCTGTGTAATAAGAAGATATATTACACATAAAATTTAGTATTTTTTTAACTGAACAATTTTTAATTATAATATGATTAACATTTATTTATTTTTTTGTAAAAATGTAAATTGCAAATTATCTCTATAAATTCAAGATCGCGGATGATCTGACATCGCGGGCCGCATTTCTAGGGTTTGCGGGCCGCATTTGGCCCGCGGGCCGCACTTTGGGAACCCCTGCTTTAAGCGTAAGCGAGATAATGGAAGAATGCCTGGACAACAACGGTTTTTATACAAAATATTGAAATGTTTCGTTGGACATATTCTAATAAATTCGGTAACAAGAAAAATAAGTTTCTATAAGACAGTCTAACATTTTCATCGACGAATGTTCCTAATTATTGTAATATAATAAATTTTTTCTAACACTAATATCTTATACTGTTTCTATGGTGCATAAGAGCTCACTTGTTATGTTGCCTTTAAAATTCGCCTTTCTCTATAAAATACGTCGTCAATGACAACGATAAGCGAATAATCTTGAAATATGTAAAAAAAGCATAAAACAGTTTGCAAAATATCGTTGCTTTTACTATGATTTGTGCTCATATGAAGGTGTTTTCACGTTGTTACCGTTTATGACAAAAAGCATTATTGCTAGAAATCGGAAATCCGCACTCTAGTCATAACTATTTAAGATTTATTTAAGATCTAAAAATATCAAGGATAATAATTACATGGTCACAATGTGAAACTAATAATAAGGATTCAAAAACTAAATTACACATAAGGATATGTATTTAACTGGCAATAGTTTAAAATTGCAAAAGATAATAATTGTACCATATTTCTATTACCACTGTTATATTAGAATCAGAATTTTAATTTCTTGTCTGTGTCAAGTAAGCAGCGAATATTTTTTAGAAAACTAGAGTTGACTACCTATTTAAAAGCATAGATTTGATCGTATTTAACCGACTAAGGGCGGGTTACACAAATACGATTTAACAACTTTAGCAATTTAATCATTGATCAAAGCGAACAAAAAGGGAATTAAAACTCAAACAACCCATTAGTAAATAAAAGTTGACGCTCTTTTGCCAACTTTGATAATTCATTTTGTGCAATCCGCCCATAATGAAACGTAAGAAGCATCCAATTTCGGACACACTGTATGTTTTTAATAAAACTGTATTATTATTTTAAGTCATTTGTATTAAAAATTATCAAAAGGCAATTTTAATTTTGACACTTCAGAAGGGCAATAAATTATCGTTTGAATCAACCGTCAGTTATACAATATTACCAGTCATACTTATGAAATAAATCCAGGTACCTATACTTGATTATACTCGTACATGAGGTCAGTTTTGTTAGTATGTATAAAGATAACGGCATTAATGCTCAGCGAGGGGACATGGCCGGCAACACGGAGGGTTAAGTCCTCCTAAGTCGTTTTTATACGCGGTTGTTTCGCAGGCTATGCGTAAGGGGTGATATGGTAAACAACACGTCTTTGACAACCGCCTACCTTCCCTATTCTATGATGCGAATTTTGGAATTAGTTAAATTGATGACTTCTGTTTTAATGCAAAATAAGTAAGAGTAAAAGTTACTTAGACATCAATCAAAAAGAAAGCTTTGGCTTTTTGTGCTCGTTGAGGTGGTTACAACTCCTGTTTCGCAATAGAAAAGACGTGGCTTCAAATGCTGCCTAGTTATAAATATAAAATTTAACGCGGCCGAGATTTGAAGCCTGTTGGCCTATTAGATAAAGGAGTGGCTGAACGACCTTAGATTTTTACGCCTTAGAAAAAAATTATGTGCGTATGACCGCTCCAATTTAAGAAACGAATGGGTGCCAATTATAATTAAAATCAATAAGTATCTATTGCTTTGACAAATTTTATTTGTAAATTTCCCATAAGCTTTTATTTATTTACAAGACTTTTTAAACGTAATTTATTCAATTTTGCCGTATAAACTGACGTTTATTTGTTTCTGGCCTGCCCATAAAAGTTGATGTTTTATAAACAATCGTTTAAAATTTTTATTCCGCTAGCGATTTAAAATTTTTATTCCGCTAGCGCTTTAAAAATGTCAAATAAATGTCAATCAAAATAAATCAATAATTTATCAAAAAATTATACATAAGTACATTACAATAAATTAACAAAACGAAAACAAAAGTAACTACATATTATTTCCTCATTAAGGAAGCCAGGTCCTTCAACGGTTCGCCGATAAAAAAAAGGTTGCAATTTTGAACACTACCAGTTTCAAAAGTTATATTTCTTGTAGCACTAACTAATTCGTTATTCACAACTTTATGCAAATGAACTGCATCATCAATCAGAACAGGAGTTTTTTCCTCTGAAACATCAACTGCGGTACTAGGTTTCTCTACAGGTATCAAAGAAAAATTTTGTTTTCCAAAAATCTTTTCGCAGGTCTCTATCTTCTTCGTAATAGAGTCTTCGATATAATTTTCAGCGACTGTACTTGAACTCCATCCGCCATGTCTCTTAAGTTCAAGAAGATTCGCACCTCCATCCACCAAAAGCGAGGCGGAGCTCCTTCGAAAAGCATGACCTGTATACAACGCAGGCTCAGCAAGACCCAAAAAGGTCGCAATGACGCTAGGCATTTTACGTATTTTGTTCTCTCCTACCGGCTGGACAGTACATTTGCCATGTTGATAATTTAAAAAAAGGCGTCTATGGGTCACCGCTTGAGGTCGTAATTTTACGTAGGTTCTGTAGATATCGACAGCATTTATGGCTACTTCATTAATTATAGTGAACACGCGAGGTTTGCTAGTTTTTGTGTCTGGTAGAGTTACAACCAAAACATTTCCTCGATCATCCACATCGTCGATTTTCATGTTTACGAGTTCGCCAATGCGGCATCCACCAGCTATACCCATGACAAGTATTGTCTACAACGAACGAAGACATTTTTTCATTTGTTACGTTTTCATTTAAAAAATTAACTTACCTTAACCAGTAGAAAAATTTCGTCCGGTGCCTCACTGAAAAATCTTAACATATCATCACGGTTCAGTACTTTAGATTTTTTGCTCCTAAACCCTTTTGAATTTTGTTTCAATAGCGCTTTCACTTTAGAGAATCTATAAAAGTAATATAAATATTTACAGTTTGATCTATAGAAACACACTTTTTTCTACTTACTTTCCAATATCCACGTTCTCAAAAATAATGAGGCAGGCTTTTAGCATGGAGCAATAACTCCAGAGCGAAGATGGCTTCAAGCTCTTGGAATGTTCGACAATATAATTTAAAACGAGAGCTTCAGTAACTTCCATTGCACCTTTTTCTATTTTCCAGGAGCTAAATTTTTGATAAATTTTTTTGTACGTTTGTTTCGATTTTTTAGGGAGCAATTGCTCCATAATCGTATTTTCATTCTCCATTACAATTCTCACCTTGTAGATACACAGAATAATACAGTTTATAATAAACTTTGTTACAAAGAATTCGCTGTCATTCACAATTTACGTTCGAATTTTTTTCCCGTAAACAGTTCAATCCATGACAACGCATCAAAACAACTCACACTTGGCAACTCGATAACTACAAGGGATTAGTGACATTTTAAGCTTTTAGCATTTATAAAAATCTTACATTTACATTAGAAAAAGTTTATTACTGCAAAATTGAATAAACAGTTGTATTACACTTGCGGATTAAAATTAATGTATTAACTCGCGGTATTAACGCGCTTGCGGCTATCGCCGCTCGCGCGTTTAAACGTACCGCTCATTAAACATTAATTTAATCCGCATGTATAATAAATAACTATTTTTACATTGAAATCAAAGTTTCATGAATTACAAAAAAATATAACGAACTGGAATTAATTTAATAAAAATTTAAAATATGTAGTTGGGGTTGTTAAATATTTAGGAATTAATGATTTAAAAAAAAGAAAACTAAAAACAATAGTTGACAATCCGATTTATTTATTGAAAATTCTGAAAAAAGTACTCACCATATTGCAATATTTTTATAAACACAACACCTGTCACATTTGCTCCACTTGATGAATAGAACTGGGTGCATAAGCGCTCTTTTAACATTTGCACGTGGTGACTTTGACCAAGTTTACATTGACTAGTTTAAGGTTCTTCCTCGTACCGAAAATATTAGGCCATTCTATTAAATTTCTTATCTCGGCGCACGCTTACAACTATGCGCCGAATTAGATTAAAATGTGAGAATTACTTAATTGGGCAGATATTTGTCGCTTACATAATTTCGCTTAAGGTAAGTGCTCACCTTCAAGGTGATCTCGAAGTGCTTTCGATTTTTTTTTTAATAATTAACAGGCAGACTAAGTAGGGATTAATTTATTTTGTGATGTTGCAAGTTGCAATGGAATTTGTTATAATAATTGGGTTTTAATTTTATGCAACCTTCTTTAGTTGCATTTTTTGTATGTTTTGAATAATCTTCAAATTATGAATACTTAAAGCGAAACCTGTTGTCTGATCCAATGTAACTCATCTTTAGATAACGAAAACGATGTTTTTGTTGTGTAACTTTATAAATACAAAAATTAAAATGAAATATTGAAAGAAATATTTCATTATAATTCGGTACTGGTTGACTTAGTTATAAATTAATTAAAAGTTGTTATTTAAATAAATTTAATTCTGGTAAATGGTAGCGACTTATCCGGTTTATGAGTTAGTAAATCACCAGATTTAACGGTTTTTAATGATATTCGAAAAAGTTTAGTGTTAATGTTTGATAAGGCATTTTTAAGGTGTTAGTTTTAACAACCTTGTAGATTTTCTTATTTAATAGGTTTCAAATCATTATTTTTTATTAATCAATTTTACAGGGTAATTTCGAATTATTTATGGATATTGAAGTAATATGCAGATAATGAGTAAAGAGCAAAAACTTCTTTTAGAAAAATGGCGCTAAAATTTGTCCATCGCCTTTTGAGAACTACTGATCATATTAAAACAAAAACAGGTAAACTGTTCCATGGTTTAATTAAACATTATGATTATTTGTTTATTTGTAAGTTGGGTGAAATCTAGACCTGATTTCAACGCGCGTCGACTGCTATGGCCAAATCAGCACTACTGCACTACCCAACTACGACATTGGCCGAATCCAAGGGACTACTTCCAGAAGGAAACTTTGTCCTGCTTCCTGCTAAACATCGTATTATCACGGAATCTGCGATTTTACCTCGCATCAAAAAGAGGGCATATCATCAGATATTTTTCCGTATTAAAAATTAAATTTTGTTGGACTGGGTTTTTGAATAAATAAGTGTATTTACTTAAAAATATTTATCATTAATGATCTTTAATTTAAACCAAATTGCAGGAAGAACGACGAGCCATTTCTTGTTAATAAAAAGAGTCAATGCCCATTGGTCACAATCCTCAGCTTTAAATTTGACAAATTAATAATAATTTTACCATATAAGAATTCCGATTTCTGTCTATTACGAAACAAAGATTGCGTCAAATCATCAGCACCTACAAGATGGTCCATAAGTAATGGGACACAGCGCAACAGTAGATTCGTGGGGTCAAAATATTTTTTCCCATTACTCTGGCACTACTGTACGTATACCTTCAGGGTGACAGCTTGTCTGTTGGTTTACGGCCTCCGTCGTTCATCCTCTTTTTATTATTTTTTCACTTTCCGACATAAAGTCAATCATTGTACCGCTTGTGATTTTGCGATTTCTCTATGTGCAGCTCTTAGCCATCTTTCGCATCTAAATATTGTGTGTTCGGCATTAGGTTTGAAAGCACCCATGACCCGTTAGGGTTTGTGTTAGGTGTTATCCCGTGCTTCCGTGTGTCCTCGCTATCTGGGATCAATTCATGGGTCCATCGGCTTCCTTCGTATGTAGCACATCTCTCCTGCCATCTCGCGATGGTGTTTGTTCTCTCTCTCTTTTTCTCTCCTTCGGTCTTACTCACTGTACTTACCTTTCAGTTAACATGTCTATAGGTATGAATGACGCTCGCCTGTACCCGCACATTCGTCCTGTACCCGCACATTCGTCCTGTATCCCCGGCAGAAGCGCTATTTTCCGCTATACTTTTTCTGCCAATCTTCTGTATTTCATTATTTTGAAAGCATCTACCTATGCCGGCACCGCGTAGGGCAGGATCGTCTCCACCACACTTCCCAGCAGTCGCCTCTTTTTCTCGCTACCCTTGCCAGAATTCTAGACCCATTCAGCTTTGTTTCGATATTCCTTTTGTACAAAATTAGGTCCCAAGTGTCACTAGATATTCATTGCTGTCGTGAAAGCCTTTCTGACCAAAAGTTGCTTCGCCTTTTTCCAGTAGTCTAGAATCATATTTATATTCTATTGGCTTATTCCGAATTAAAGCTAGATTTGTTCTGTTGTTAAAGTTAGATTGGAGTACCTTGTATTGCTGTATGTTTCTTCTTCTTCTTCTTGCAGTGGCATGCCCTTTACAGAGCGTTGCCGATCCTCTCTCCTTATGCCTGTGGTGTGCGTATTAAGTAGCCTACAGACATAGGGGACCTACAGCTTTACGTGGGCTCTGAATCACGGAAGTGCTTGCACTTCTACTCCAGAGAGGACTTACTAGGCAAACTACACCTCGGTGGTTTGCCATTGCCTTCCCAGGGAAGCGGTCGGGTGTTTTCGATGTATATGTGACCCTGGGAATCGAACCCGGGCCATCTCAGTGGTAAGACGCACGCTGAACCAACTGAGCCATGACCGCCTTGTATGTTTCTAAATTTTCTCAAATTGAAGATGATCACGTATATTTGCTCCGCGTTGGTTGTGTAGGTCTAAGAAGGAGCTACGCTATTTTCTACTAAAAGTAATATGGATAGTTTGGTTCTTTATTTTGTAATCTAAAAAGTATTTCATGCATAGGTTTATAATTCTCCACTGCTAATCCATGTGACTTCACCAAGACCCAGTACGAGAAGATTAATCATTTTCCTGGAGACTTGAGCTAGTTTGTCCGCTTTGTTCATAGTTTGGACGTTGCATATGTCAATATTCTTATAAACCTCTTTATGTTAAATTCCGTTGCCATAGCCGACTATTATTTATACAGAGTGACAATAAATGATTTACTGTTTATTAACAAACAAGAATTTTTTGTCCAAACTATTTTCCAGAAAACATAAATTATGGTAACGTCTAGATACGGCATATACTACCTACATATGAAGAGCTGTTACTAAAAAACGTCACAGTCAGATATTAAAGATGAATTGCTGGTTATGGGCCCCCCACTGGGATTCTTTAGTGGGTTATAATAATAATAATAATTAACGATATCGACTGCTTAGATTATTTGGCCGATCTTAATTAATGAAGTTTAATTTGATTTCTGTATAAAAGACCGGACACCTTCATTTTAAGTCGTAAGTCATAGGTAACTGAATAATTTAAGGCAAGGCTTCAGAAAGCAAAACTCAGTGACACGCTTTTGGAGTTGCTTCTTCATTTGGTGAGGTGCAACTGTTAAAGATGTGCGCCTTCACATTTCATCTCCAATCGAGTATAGCCGAATATAGTCATTTGTTGGAATTGCTTGTAGAATGTTCAAAGCGTGTCCATTGATTTTTACAGCAGCTTCGAATTGTCTATGAGTAAGTAAATGAGGGTATTTTCCCATAAATTATTGGTGTTGTTTTTATCCTAGCGTAGCTGTCACGTGCTTATCTCGCACTACGATATTTAATAGGGACGTTGGCAGTCCTGTGGCACTCGGCTAGCAAAACAGTGGAGAAGGGGGGTTCGAAACGCTTAAAACCCTTCAAATAGGGGTAGTCATAATAGGGATGAAATTAGGGCGCCAGTACGGGATGTCACCCAAAGATGGTTACGAAGAACGTACCGCAGATAGTTCCTCTAGGGCTCGAAGAGGGTGGGGTTGGCTGCACCCTGCTGCAAGATGTGACTTACCTTGCTTACTGAAATAACTTACTTTACTGAAATTCTTAAGACTTGTAGGCGGGCTCATACTGTGTACGTAAATCTTAGACAAAACACTAACACACAAATTTTAATATTCTAAAGTAAACACGATAAACACAAATAAAAGGCGAGAATGAATTGACAATTAAATATTTAATAAATCAATAAATCATGAATACTGAGAAATTACACAAAAGAGGGTGACAATCAAAATATGTTACGTTAAAAACAAATCATAAAGATTACACTTACTTTAGGGGATGGTAGAATTGAGTGTATTACATTTAAGTTACGTACGGCAAACAATTTCCAAACTAAGCCCCTCAATTCCTAGGCAAAACATAAGGAGCAACAAATACTAAACTAACAATTCAATAAGCACCGTTAAATTTTCACATATGCAACATAACACAAAATATTAACGTAAGTTGACTTAAAACTTGAACTATAATCTGAACACAAATGATCTTTACTCGGAACACAAATTTACTAAAACAAACTAGTCAATTCTGGTTGGCAGCGGCCCTCAACCTTTGCAATGTGAATATTATCAAATCCGCCAAAGGCAAATCACAAAGCCTTCAACAATACCACCGGAGAAACAGATTGGCCAGAAATCGGCTACTCAAGAGACACGTTGCAAACAAAAGACAAAGATAGACAAAAAGGCGGTACTTATTAAAGTTTAAAACAAACTGAACAACACTAATAGAGCCCTGCCCGCAAGCGGCAATCGTAGAAATCTTAACTGATGTTGAAACATGAACGTCAAAAGCAGGTGGAGCGTAAAGAAAGGTAGATTGCATGGCAAGATGTTCGTACTTAAACGGAAGACCAGGGAGTACGTGACGGACGTGAGACTGGGAAGAGCTATGATGTTCTTTCTTCTAAAACGGGTGCAAAACAATGAAGAATAATCCTGAGGCTGTGGGTTTTCTTGATCCCAATTAAGGAAATTGTGTGGAAACTTTAACTTTCACTAAACTTCTCACACAAAACTATGTCTTTCCGGAATTATAAATGGCACTCTTTAGTAGAATCCGACCAAGTCGTAATGTAATTCTCCACGAGAATTACCGGTATAAGTATAAGAGGCCTTCCTACCCAAGCTGGAAACGATAAAATTGCACAATTGTGTTAAAAGCCGTCCGGTAGGATCGAAAAGTTGTCACGTACTGACGAGGGGAGTAGAACTGTAGAACATTACAAGACGCTGCTTTAGCGTACCTCATGATCAGTCGGGGCTTCCCCGAATTAACAATAACGAAATAAAGCGAATCAAAGTATATTACCATATTTGGTCATGCATTTGGGAATATCTCCGAATTCTTAACAAGGAATATACTGGACAAAATATTACATCACCATTTTTAAGAATTATTTCGCAATCGAAATGAAATGTGCTGAATTGAAATTAAACTATAGCAAAAATATCAGAATTAACCCGAGATTAAAATTAAAAGAACAGGGCCGTACTAACGAATTTTACCAAGAATTCAAAATAACGCAAAATTCAAAAAGTAACACACAATTGCAAAATCACGTGACACAGCATCTACCTCTTCTTTAACTTTCCGTTTTATTACACCGACAGGTTGTGTAGGGATGATCGGCTGTCTTCTTGCTGCCTTCTAGAATTTTACAATCATTCCTGTCTTAACATTCTAAAATCTTCTAATCCTCTGAAATTGTTCAGTAATTTCCATTTTAACTTTTTAGTTTTCTAGTAGCTCCTTCTAATGCCCTGGAATACAATTACTGCTTTAACTTTCTGAAATTTTTCAATAATTCTTGCTTTAACGTTCCAGAATTTTTAAGGACCTTTTTTCTAATGCTTTTTTTCGTCAATTTTACATAACACTTTTAAAACAATTCCGCTCTATTATTTTAATTTTAAATTAAAACTTTCTGGATCTTGACCTTCTTTAAATAATACCTTTTTAAGTTGTGCTTTCAATTCCATTCTGGTATGCATCGTATCCAGTTCATTTTCTTCTAGTTCTTCTTTAGTCACTTTTAATTCGTACAATGATTTCATTTTATTTACTGTATTTGGAATGGAGAAACAGCAGGTACTGCTATTATTATAAAATTAAGGCCGCTCGATATTACTAAGGAAGTACCTTCCAGCAAGCATAAAAATGTAAAAACTGTAGTGCTATTAAGATTATTTTGAACTAGAAATTTCCATTTGGACAGTAGGGCTGTATAAGTGTATAGGATGGCCTGCACGCTTCCCCACTGGATTTAATTTGTGTGTATGTGCCTGTTTTCCACGATAATGTGACCTCTTAAAAAATTACCCAAGCAACTTTGCAGAATTTAATCCTAAAGAAGTATTAACTTTAAGATATAATGTTAAAAATTCATATTTTTAACAAAATAAATAATCTTGGTAAATCATAACACAAAATATACGTAGAATTGGAAGAAGTTTCGATATTAATCTTAAAAAAAAAATATGTTTTAATTCTTAAATTATTTAATTATGCTCTGAATATTTGCCAACGCGCTTCTTGACATGTTTTTGTTTTTGCACTACTAGTTTAGTTTTGCTTGTTTAACATTTAATTTTTAGTAAGTGGTGACTAAATACACATGAAAAAATAAAAAAACCGATTATTTACTAAACAGTATGTTAAGATGGCACTTACCATATTTTTGTGTTGTCTCTTCGTTACTTTATAAATCGTTATAAACTGTCACATGTTATTTTACCACCGTGATGCCCTTTTTTGTCATTCCTAACACTTATTTTATTTATTTTTGAGAGTATCGTTAATTATTAGATAACCATAGCGCGAATCTAATTCGTCTAATGACTACTGTTCACCAAATAAACAATTTCTACTCTCATTGAAAGTAACCCAATATGCACTTTTTTATTATCTGTTTCAAATTTACTTCCGCAGACGATTTGACTAGGAACTAATTTATTCCGATGAAGTTTCACTAATGTTCGATGCATATTTAGACAATTAAATTTGGGGTTTTTCCATTGAATTTTTACAAAAAGAATAGGAAATGTTGAGTTTCAAATGTTTCATACATCTTGTATTTTATTTACTTCTGATAAAAAAAATTAATTTATATTGCGTGAATTAGAAAAAAACTGAAATGTTAAACTGGTTAATAAGTATTTCAAGGTTTCTTAATTAACTAAAAGTTTGTAGATAATAAAGTAGTTGGGCATGTACTTTCGTTTGCTTTTGATTAAGATGCAGCTTGGCAAGAATGTAATATGTGGAGTAAAATTTAAATAAAACTGGAATTGAAAACTTTGTCTGATGTTACTGTTTTGTAACATAAAGTATGATCAAAATTTCTGTTCATCAAGTATGGCCGTGGAAGTGCAAACCAACGCATTTAAAATTGGCTCACATATCTTTACTTCAAAATTTTTGACAGCTGTCACATTTAATATTATATGTAAGCCAATTTTAAAGGCGTTGGTTTGCACTTCCACGGTCATACTTGATGAACAGAAATTTTGATCATACTTTAGTTACATTTAGTATTTTTGTATCATAAGTTTATCTTTTTCCAACTTGTAGGCCTTTTTGTGGTTGTTCTGTTGCTAAAGCTTCTTTTGAGTTGTTATTTTTTTATGTATTTTGTATAAATGCAACAGTTGATTTCTTTATTTAATCGCCGTTGTTGTGATGTCAAGAACAGATGTATGTTTTTATTACGAAACAATTTCTAAAATCCGAGAATATACATATTGCACTGAACCTCACGTTGGGCTGCAATTATTGTACTGCACCCCTATTTAGTTATTATTATTACTGTTACTTACGTTGGATACGACAATTTACAAAAATAATAATTTTACTTTGCTCTTTAATTTAATTGCTTACAGAGATCTTACCTCAAGGTCGTTAGGTAGGTTCGTTGTTTGTTCAAATTTTTAATTAACCAAAATAAAAACTTTGCTCAAATTTTATAATGCAAATTCTTTTTATTTATTTTGTTTTCCCTATCAACCCTACTTAAAATTATCTTAAAATTATATTATACACTCACTATTTATTCTTAACTTCCCCTTCTTTTCCAAAAAGTTCTTTACCCCCAAAAACCAAAAATCCAATCTGCCTCTGCTTAACTCGCTCCTGCTTGAAATTTCCCCCGCTCGAACTGCTTTTACTCGAACTGCTCTTCTTGAACTGCTTTTGATCGAACTGCTTTTTCTTGAAGTTCAGTCTTCACTTAACTTTTCTTCAAGTTCACTTTCTTTTATTTAATACAGGTTCTTAATCTTGTTAATTGTATTTATAGTTGATTATTTATTCAATATTTACTCTTTTAGGGACGAGCAACTTAATTTTGTTATTGCCCCTTCGATTGCAAAATATCAACTGAATTCTAAATTTGTTTTTTTCTGTATCCTAGATTTTTAACACACATTTGTTTTTTCACTATAACGTAAAGTAACTTAGGTAGAACTCAGACAGGACCGATCGTCCACGACCGTGCATGATCAACCATAAGCGACCATTTGCTTTATCGACCGTTTTTGAAATAGTAACTCACACAGCGTCGATCGAGTTGTTGCGATCAAAATATTAGAAGTGGCGCGTATCTTTTTAAACGTAATAAACATAACCTCAATTTAAACAGAGGGAAATGTCAATTATTGTTTATTTTGCTTTGTATTGTATTGTAAAGACACAAAATGAATAACGATAGTGAATCAGAAGAAGAGGTTTTAGTAATGTATATGTTATACAAGAGAGCCAAATTAATGCGTAGTACGTGGGTTCGTGAAATTTTTTTAAAACGAGAACAGCAGGGAGAATATTTTATTTTATGCCCTCAGTTATGGAATGACGAAGAAAGATTCCAAAATTACTATAGAATGTCACATCAGTGCTTTGAGCTCTTAGTTCAATTAGTAGAGCCGAATTTTCAAGTTGGGCACACAAACTATAGGAAAAGTATAGGTTTTCTGGAACGGCTTACTGTCACCATAAGGTACAATTCATTGTAAATATTTTAGATTCTATTTATTATATGTAATATTTGTTTTCCTTTGCTTAAGATACTTAGCTAACGGCGAATCATTTGCGTCAGCATCATATCGGTGGAGGATTAGCGCCACCGAATTATCCATAATCGTTAATGACATGTTGAATAGTAATTTGTAATACAAGTGTTGAAAGCTTGCGTTTGCCACACGAATGTGAAGTTTGCAGCACGAACGATAGTGAGTGCTGCAGTCACATGAGAGTGGCAAATACAAGCTTTTAACACATGTATTACACACTATTTTTTCTACAACCACATTTCCATAAAAAAATTTAAATATTTCTGCAAAATCAAATCTGACATTCATCAAATGTCATTATGACATTTTGATTTCGGTGCGGCAAAATTATACTTTGCCGCACCGAAAATCATGCATGTGGGTGCGGAAAGTAAATTTTCCGCACGCTAATTTCACTTGTTCGGCAAACACTCATTTTCAATACTCGTATCTATGGAGACGAAGTCTGAAAATCCCACTTTCCATGGTGGGAGTAGAAATAGTTATTTGCGCTCCAAGTTATGGTAAGTGAACTTTTTTATCCGAGGTGGTAATTTGTGGACCGAAGCGCAGCTGAGGTCCATAAAGCCACCGAGGATAAAAAAGAAACTTACCTACGCGTTGCGCATTGCGTTTTTCTCACTACCACAAAATAAAATTCATTAATAATTTAACAAAAATTGTGACGTTTATATTTATGACAGTTTAACGGCGCTGTTGCTATGGTACAAACAAACCCATAAACGCAATTTCTGTTTTCAGTAACGAAAAGAATGAAATCAAACATTTTGTAAATACACCTTCATTTAACATTCAACGTTGTTCCAATTGTAAAATTAGTTTTAATATTAATAAATAAGCACGTATTCTCCATTATAACTATTTATTTTTTTTATATCCGTTATGGTAAAGCGTTATGGGGTACCATGCGCGGAAAATGACCTGGCGCGGTAAATCGTCTTTTTTGCCCTTAGATACAGTCTGTTTTTGTTCAACTAAATGTTTTAGTTTCCATTATTGTCGACTTTTTGACAATGAAATGTCAATTTACCAAGGTGGTAGTGAGAAATAGTTATTTGCGCTCCAAGTTATGGTAAGTGAACTTTTTTATCCGAGGTGGTAATACCATACCATAAAGCCACCGAGGATAAAAAAGAAACTTACCTACGCGTTGCGCATTACGTTTTTCTCACTACCACAAAATAAAATTCATTAATAATTTAACAAAAATTGTGACGTTTATATTTATGACAGTTTAACGGCGCTGTTGCTATGGTACAAACAAACACATAAACGCAATTTCTGTTTTCAGTAACGAAAAGAATGAAATCAAACATTTTGTAAATACACCTTCATTTAACATTCAACGTTGTTCCAATTGTAAAATTAGTTTTAATATTAATAAATAAGCACGTATTCTCCATTATAACTATTTATTTTTTTTATATCCGTTATGGTGTAGCGTTATGGGGTACCATGCGCGGAAAATGACCTGGCGCGGTAAATCGTCTTTTTTGCCCTTAGATACAGCCTGTTTTTGTTCAACTAAATGTTTTAGTTTCCATTATTGTCGACTTTTTGACAATGAAATGTCAATTTACCAAGGTGGTAGTGAGAAAAAATTATTTACATTTCACTGAAAGGCGTATATCTTAAGTACCCAACAAGAGAAGGTTGGGTTGCAACAGCCCAGGGTTTTTTAAAGAACAAATTTTTTCCCAATTGCGTGGGAGCTGTAGATGGCAAACATGTACGCATCAAAAAACCCCCAAATTGTGGTTCTTTATATTATAATTATAAACATTTTCACTCCATTGTGTTATTAAGTGTTGTGGACTCCAACTATAAATTTCTGATTGTTGATGTGGGTTCGCTGGGGAAAAACAGTGATGGGGGAATATTTGATAATAGTGGATTTGGAAAATTGTTCAAACAACAAAAACTTAATTTGCCAGAGAATTCCCCAGTTGAAGAAAATGGCACGGCTTTGCCCCATGTCTTCATTGGAGATGAAGCTTTTAGACTAACTGAAAATTTCATGAAGCCGTATCCTCGTAGGTTGCTAGATAACAAAAAAAGAATTTTTAATTACAGACTCTCATATGCAAGAAGTACTGTAGAATGTACGTTTGGAATATTAGTATCAAAGTTTCGTGTATTTGAAACTGCAATCAGTGTACACCCAGATAAAGTCGATGGAATTATTTTAGCTGCAGTTGCTCTTCATAACATGATCAGAACCATAGATTCTACTGCATTTGAAGACAATAATAATTTACTTAATAATTTCGGAGTATTTTGTAACTTTTCAAGGGATACACCAATAGACCATACGCCAAGCACAAATGTAAATCAATCTACGAGTAGAGCAAGAAATGTTAGAGATAGATTCACAGACTATTTTGTTAACGCTTGGAAGATTGCATGGCAAGACCAACATATTCCTAACGATGAAGAAGATATTTAAAGATATTTGTAAAAACCCTTATAATAAATAACACCAGATAGTAAACAGTTTTTATATTTAAATTACAGTCTCACAAGTTATAGGTCAAACATACGGAAAATAATACTTACAGTAAAAATTAGTGTACATACAACAGCTTTTGATTTATTACCTACCTAATTCATCTAATAATTCCATGACTTTAATTTTAAAAACTGTTTGTTTTTCACGTGGCAGGGCTTCTGCATCATCTATTAGGCTTAAAAAAAAGTATTCCATAGACGGCTTTTTATCTTTTTTTGCATGTTTCTCTTTTAAAATACTAATGTATTCAGCCATCTGCACATCTGCCATTTGTCTAGCATTATTGACTTTTCTCTTTCTGTTTTTACACTTTTCCCCATTGAGTGGCAGTCTTGAGTCATACACAAAATCCGTGCACAAACCATTTTAATTTTTTAAGTAGTTGTGCAACTTTAGGTACGTCAAATAGAAAGTGACTGTATGTAAATGCCAGCCTTAGTGGGTTTTCTTTAGGAGAAGTTGGACAGGTAGTTTTGCAGACTTGTAATAATGTATGACAGTTTAAATTTTTTGACTAACATTCTAACTATGTTAAGTGCTTTTAAATTTTGTTGGAACATTTTAAAAATCATATATTCTTCTAACACCTTTTTATTTTATTTTGTAATCATTCTATGCACACATACACTTATGTTTAAAAGAAGGCGGTAGCTCTTTTTGTTATAGACAGACTTATGCAGTTCTAAGGCTAACCTCCTATTAATTACTAGCAAAAGTTATTTCGTTTTCGGTAATGAAATGAATTTAAAAAAGAAAAATTAATTCTTATTGTTTTTTTAAATTGGATTTAAGGCACCGATCGCCGTATTTTGCTGTACCAAAGCCACTGATTATTATTATCATCAATTCCTTGTTATTATGAAGGAAACAAGTTTATATGCCCAGCTGTTATATTAGTTGCCTATTAACTTCGCGTAGGTAATAGTTTCTTTCGAGGTTTTGAAATATAAACCAACTAATAATTGTATTGCCTACAAATGTTGATTTTACCATTTGTAAACTTTTTAAATCTAGAATACGGCCAAAAAAATAAGATCTAGGAAATATTAAAAATATTTTTTCCTGCCAAATACATCTAGAAATATCCTTTTTATACTAGTATAAAATGTACCTACCGAAGACAAGATGATTAATGCTCTTATTTTCTTTAAATTCTTCGTAGATTCATATTTCAATCCTCTTAATGTACTTTGAGTATTGTTTAGGTCTACTTATTTAACGGAATTAATAAGAAGCCGTTTTCATTTGGATTCACACAATTTTCTTATTTTTATTTTATTCTATACATATTTGGTTAACTTTGTTATTTTTCATATTAGGATAAAGAAAATTATATTAAACTGATATAATTATTCTTAAGATGGACATTTGTAAATATTCAAAATATCAGATTTTTTCCGCGTTGAAAGTTTTGCCCATATGGACTAGAATTTGACTACAATGTAAGTATCTAACCTTGATGCCATCGCTGTGGCGTTTTTTGTTAAATTAAAATTTCAATATAAAATTCAAATCCCCACTGAATTTGGAATAGACGAAATATGGAGCGTGAATTGCATAAAAAACCTGTAATTCCATGTTTTTTGAAGACATATACCAGAATATTAAATCCCTTAGTTGTTTTTCACAAATGGTCAACAATTTTCAGTTATGCGTTGTGCAATATATGTTTCATGTAAGTCAACAACGATAGCAATCTAAATACAAGAGCAAATTATGGTATTTAAAACTATGTTTCAGGGTTTAAGTTAACAAAGTAAACGATCGACACTTTATATTTATTAAAGAACGGTTTTCATGGTCGGCGGTGTGGTACGCAGTACCGCAAATTAAATCCAAGCAACAGAGCCTGTGTTCTGATTCAATGAAACGTCCCCTATAAAGGAAAAAAACAATAATGTTGCTAAAACAAATACGTATTTCGACAACTAAATTCCAACTTCTCCAACTAATACGTGTTTGTTTTATTAATATTATTTAATATTAACTTCTGACGTTCCAACAGATAAGGTTCCAACAGATAAGGTTCCAACAGATAAGTTATATAAAATATCACAATAAGTTTAAAATGTAAACCTAATAATTTTGTAAAACTCCCCAGTGCTTCTTTATCAAATCTGATGCTTTCTCTCCAACCATTATAGTAGGGGCATTGGTATGTGCAGATAAAGGAAATGGTATAACGCTCGAATCAACAACCCTTAAATTCCCTATTCCATATACTTTTAATTCATGGTCAACAACGGCCGTTGGATCGTCATGTGGTCCCATTTTACACGTTGAAACTGGATGATAAACCGGTATAGCCAGTAGTCGTAAAGCGCATTCCCAGTATTGGTCGGAACCATACGGAAATTTTTCGCATCCCACGACAGGTGTGTAGCTTAACCGAGCGTCGATTTTTCTAAAGGTTTCAGTTTGTAAAAGATTCATAATAAACTTAATCGAGGCGATTAATGTTCGAATGTCTTTATTTTCTGGATCTGTGAAGAAGTTAGAGTAGATCGTTGTTAAACCATGTGGATCAGTGTAGTTTAATGTTAAAAATCCCTTCGATTTTGGATGCAATAACAACGGTATTATGGTGAAGCTGGGTGTATTGGGTAGAGTTGAATACATTTCACGGAAGTAGTTCTCGGGCCTTCTTACGACCCTTCTGAGAATCGTACCATTGTCCGATATTATAGATTGCGCACGTAATAGTAGTTCTATGTCAGGATAACCAGGTTCGTGAGAAACTTGGGTTGTTATAAATCCCAGTGCTTCGACTCCGGCAATACTCGATATCGGTCCCTTTCCAGTTTGGTACCATTGCAATAATTGGACAGGGAAGTTCATAACGCCCGAAGAATTCGTATATATTATTAAATCAAAGAAACCTAGATGTTCGTATAATGTTTGTCCAACCGGTTGATCACTCAAGGTTGGAATACCAAATTTAGTTAATTGATCTTTTGGTCCTATACCTGATATCATTAGTAACTGTGGCGAATTTAGAGCACCTGCCGAAAGAATGACTTCCTTCCTAGCTCGTACATTGTATTTTTTCCCATCTTTGACATACTCAACCCCGTACGCCTTTTTTGAGAACGGATCTATGAGAATTCGTGTAACCGTGGCTCCCATTAATATATTAAGTTTTTTTCGGTGTAATATCGGTATCAAAAAGGCACTTGCAACGCTGTGCCTTCGCCCATGATTGGTGTTAGCTTGAATTTTAGAAAATCCAATTTGTTGGGGACCGTTGTAGTCTATATTTTCATATCCAAATTCTAGACCAGCCTTAACAAAAGCGTCCGCGATCTGAGACGTGTATGGATCTTCCACACTTAAATATCCCCCTTTATTGTGATAAGCTTCGTTGGATTTCTTCAAGCGAGAATTCTCTGATTTAAAAAAATAGGGAAGGACGTCTGCGTATGACCATCCTGGGTTACCATCAGCTGCCCAGCGATTATAATCTTCCGGATTACCTCTGGTGTATATCATATAATTTATGGCAGTCGAACCACCTAATGCTTTTCCTCGTGGCCAAGCGCAGCGTTGTTCTTCCGCTGCTAGGCATGAATGAGGATCTGGTTGGGAAGTATAACCATAGTTGTATTCAGTAAATTGGAGAAGAGGCGCCAAGATCGGGAATTCAGATAGACTGTTTTCCAGATAGCCTGCTTCGAGGAGAAGAACGTTCCAATTTTCAATTTCTGAAAGTCGGTTTGCTACCACACCTCCTCCAGAACCAGAACCAATTACGATGAAGTCGAATTCTGCGTCTGAAAAATTATTATTTTGAAAACGACGGGAACGTAATGCAAGTGTTTTACGACTGGATTAGACATGTCGGAAATGTAACTTGTTTTCTGCTTCATCTTTGGCCAAAACCTAAGTAATGGTCTATTATTAACCCAGAATTTAGTTCTATCCATTCGCAAAGGAAAAAATTTAACTGTAGCGTCCTAAGAAAGACGTACATTTTGTTACAAATTTCGCGGGGCTCAAGAATCGAACTTTAGAATCGTGCATGAGAGTCTCAAGTCCCCCCTCAACTTTTCAGTGTAATTGTGGAAAAAAAAACAATGATACGAACCAGTTACTTCCGGCGGACCTGTTGTAAGAAGGGGTATTTCTTGATTTGCGAATTTAAATGGATCGGGAAAATATTCCAAAAAATCACTTATGCTTGGCCATTCTGCATTTGCAATATTCGTCGTCGCGATTAATACTGCATTGATAAAAATAAAAGCTCGGTTGGCCTGAAACAATATACGTATTTTGTGTTACAACAGTTTTACTTTTTTTTTTATTAAATTGCCTGATATTGTGGCGAAGTGGCTTGCTCATTTATTGTTAGAAATTAATAGAAATAAGATACTTTAATTTAGGTCGAGTCTTTGACCAACTTCGTCACTTGATATTTTGCTTGGCTTTTACGAGAGGTTTTTATTCAAAGTCGAATTCAACTAACATCATGTATTTCGTATCTGTGCTTTAGATTTACAGAGTTACATTAGTCCTAATTTAAAGTAGCCATTTAAACAGTTAAGAAATAAGTTCCAATCATATTTAAACGGCTAAGTCCATAAAAAGAATTCAAATATTTTATACAAACAATTTACAAGTCTTGATTTAAAGTTAAGTTAAAATAAAAACAGTCTTACATGAATATTACTGGAGGGTGTCGATTTGTCGTAGATACTGCAGCTTTGATGGTTGAACATAACCATGACTTAGCGTGCATCAAGTTGCAGTATTTATACCTTGAAATCGACTCCCTCTTCTCGGTTTTCTTAGTATCTTATCTATCTGCGTCCGAAGTATCGAATTTCTTAGTACAAAGCACTTTAATGTAGGTACGAGCTTTTCTTGCATTCTTAAAAGATGCAACTTCGATACGCCCCACGTGAAGGTAGCCAGCGGAATGACCTTACAAAATGACGTCAATCCGCTCGCTCGTGCGCTTAGATTATAAATTTGATATTTTTTACATTCGCCTTTGTTACAATATTTGGTGCTAATTTATGGTTTATTAATTATGTTCTTTATGTGTATTACTAAATAATGTAGAAATGTGAAAAATAATTGATTTTTTAAACCATAGGCTTAGATTTCACATTTATTCGATGAACTGTTGTATTGGTGCCTGTCTTTAGTTAGAAAAAGAAAAATCCGATTGGTGAAAGCTACTCAAGAGAATTTTTTATAAAAATTCATTGAGTTGGTTTCAAATGATAAGGCAAGCAAGCCATTGAAGATTATAAAATAGTTTTCATGTTTACGAATTTTAAATTGACTTAGCCGGGAAATGAAAGCAAATCCACTCCCTTAAAATGTGATAACAAAGAGTCTAAAACATAAGTCACATGGATATGAGTTTCTGTCTGTCATAAAATTCATATTTTGTACTATTTATAATTTTTGAACGGTGTTAAAATGTGTGAGTAATTTTGTTAATATTCGACATAAACCTTGCTTGAGACTCATCTATTGAGTTAAAATTAGATGGTGAAGCTACCCCAAAGTTCTTGAATGCTTGGTCGCATATATGACGAATGCAAAAGATAGACTTAAGTAAAGAGCTTATTAACCATTTTTTTACAGTCTCTGTTATGCAGAGAGTAACAAGCTTGCTTTGTAAATCAAATTTTTATTGTTAATAAAGAGTTGGATCTCTGCAGTCTACTGAATACGAGATAAAATAGTGGATGAGGACTCAATGCGGTGTTTGATTCGTTAAAAGTTAAATTATATTTTGGTAGTGCAAATGACCATAGCAGTGCGTTGAGATGCTTGGCACCCACAAGCCTAGATCTCACCACATATAGAAATAAGTAAATAAGCAGATAAATAATAGTTTTAGTAACTCTTTATTGCCATTTTTAGTGATTTACTATAACGTAAAACATATTTTTCTTGTGCTATGTTAAATTTTGCTGAACTGAAGTTTATTTCATACATCTAGCGATGCGTTTTACTATTTGAAATTGTTTTCTAGCGAAATAATATGAAACTTGTTAACATTGCTAGTGTTGTTAATTTCACAGTCTGCTCAATTTTGGCGACAAATTTCGTTATATGAACCATTGAGTTTTACAAAATGCAATTATGACTATGCTCTGCATGGCGTTCATTTCCTTCCACGTTTAAAGCTTTACTAAACAGCTGCGCCCTGTCAGTGTACTCTCAAATGTGCTCATTTAAGAATATCAATATATTATAATTTTTATTTAAATAGAAATACCGTGAGATCGAAAAAAAGATGATTCTGAGCAGGCCTTGACTAGTACAACACGATTGGTTACACTGGTTCTAGAATGCCTATTGATTTTAATGTGACAGTGACATTTCAAATGTAAGTCAGTTTTGCAATCTTGTTTCCAGAATTATTTAAGTTTATCGTTGTAATACTAGTGAAGGATCACATTTTGAACACCTACTCTAACATGTATTCATCTTAGTTTTCAGTTTGTTCCCTAAATAAATACTGTTGTGTGTTTTAATTTATTTGACATTTATTAACCTCTAACTTACTGCCACATTTTGAAATCAGTCTTGCCAATCGTGTTGTACTAGTCAAGGCCTGCTCTGAATCATCTTTTTTTCGATCTCATGGTAGAATCTGTATTATGGGAAACATATTAATATGTATTGTAAAGAATTTCATTTAAACTGCAGTATTCTACCGGAATGAAGATGAAAAAGTTCAAGCCATTTCATTCATAAGACAAGGTCAGAATAAAATTCATGAAATGATCTAAATAAATTGGAACTTGCATAGGTAGAAAGGCAATCTTAAATTTAAAGTAACAGTTACAGCTGGTAGTTGTAACATAAAAGTCGTCTCATCAGTAACTTATTAAATAATAATATAACAATAACAAACAATGCCTGTCCCAAGCCAGGATGAAAAAGAAGGAGGGATAGAGGAGTACCAACCTCTTTAAAAAACCAGGGTTCAGCTGGCCCGGCTGATAGCACCCTGTAAGGGCCCCTTCCCAGGGATACGGGGGAAAATCGACCAACGGTCTCCAGAAGAAGTCATCGGAAGAGAGCGGAAGAGTCACTAAAACGGGAAGATTGATCTCGTAAGCCCTGTAAGGCAGTCAATATAGGGGATGCCAACCTCGATAAGAAAGAGCCTGGTCCTCCAGGTTGGGGGTTGAGGCATTGAGCCAGCAACCCGATCCTCAGAAAATCGTACAAACGGTACTTAACCGCTAAAAATCCATACGCCAAGCCTCGGAAACGGGACGGAACTTCACGGAAACGACATAGGCTACGAAAAAGGACAATGATTTTCGGAACCTGGAATGTACAAGGAATCTCAACGAAGCATAATATATTTGAACAGCTGAAAACATACCGTCTAGATGTCTGTGCATTGACGGAAACGAAAAAAAAAGGAACCGGTATGGAAGAGAAAGATAACTACCTCCATATATATAGCGGAGTGAATAAAGAGAAGAGAGCCAGAGCAGGAGTTTCAATCGCAATCCTTAGGAAATATAAGAATTCCATAAAAGATTGGGAATATGTTAACGAAAGAATTCTAAGAATCAGCTTAAAAATCTACAATAGAGAATTAGAAATAGTTGCGGTATATGCCCCTACGGATGACTCAAACCAAGGTGTAAAGGACGAATTCGAAGAAACTCTTGCAGACGTTATCTCAAAAATTAGTAGCAGGAAGGAAATTATCATGATGGGCGACTTCAATGCTAGGACAGGGTCAAAAGTAAACAATAACATGATTGGTAGATACGGAGAAGAAGTGGTTAATGAAAATGGTACTAGACTTATAGGACTATGCGAGACACACTCGCTGCGAGTAATGAATGGCTTCTTCAAACACAAACTTATTCACAAATACACATGGATCCAACCAACCCGTCAGCTGAAAACTATTATTGACTACATAATTCTAAAACAAGAATCAACAATTATGACAACAGACGTACGGGTATTTAGAGGTGCAGAATGTGGGTCAGACCACTTCCTACTCCGAGCGAATGTATGCTTCCCATTCTTACAAAACAATCAGCCGGAAGAGAACTTAAACCAAGCTAAAGAACAACGTTCTACAACAGTGAAATACCCGAAATATAATGTTGATGCCCTACATGATAACTCAATATCATTTCTGTTCAAATTACGATTGAGTAAAAAAATACTCGAAAAGTGGACCAACGAAAATACAGTAAGCGACAAATATGAATTATTAGAACTATGTCTGCACGAGGCCGCTTTTGAAGCCCTAGGGGAAAAACGCCCATATAAGTCCCGGCACCCCTGGTTTACGGAAGATTTGGAACAAAAAACGACACTAAAGAAAGAAGCATACCAAAAATGGCTAAGCACTAATTGCCCAGAGGACAGAAAGGCTTATGCAAGAATACGAATGGAAACCAAAGAAGAGGTCATTAAAGCAAAAGAAAACATGTGGCTAAAAAAATGTGAAGAAATAGAGAAGCACATGGGAGGAAGTATCAGTAGAGAAGCCCGGAAAATAATATCAAATACAAGACAAAACGTACAGGAAAGATGCCGATTACCCCTAGTAGACATCAAAGAGTGGGAGAAGTACTTCAAGGATCTATTGCAAGAAAACAGACAACCATACATACAACAAACAACACCCGCGCTAGAAAACCAAGAACAAACAGAAGAAATAGAGGTGGAGGAAATAGAGATAGCGCTAAGAGGAATGAAAAATAACAAAGCTCCTGGTCCAGGAGGTATTCCAATTGAGCTTATTAAACATAGCACAGCACAAGTAAAAGAAATTATTGCAGAAATATTTAATGCTTGCCTCAAAGGGGAAAGTGAGATACCCTTGGAATGGAAAAAATCAATCGTTACACCTATTTTTAAGAAGGGGGACAGGAAAAAAACTGTAATAATTATAGAGGCATCAGCGTGACAAGTTTAATTGGAAGACTGTATGGACGTGTAATAAAGAAAAGAATAGAAATGGAGTGGCAGGATACTGAAGAGCAAAGTGGATTCAGGGCTGGGAGGTCGTGTACAGATAATATTTTCTGCTTAAGGCAACTGATGGAAAAGCGCTCAGCAAGGAACGTAGAAACTCACTTGGTATTTGTGGATTTAAAGAAGGCATATGATACAGTACCTAGAGGAAAAATGCTTGAGGTGTTGCAACAAACAGCAATTAATCGAAAGTATATTCAAACAATAAAAGAGCTCTATACCAATACACAGCATTGGTGAAAGTAGGAAACACGACTTCCGGGGTCTTCCAGACATCGAAAGGACTATTGCAAGGATGCTGTCTGTCACCCACCTTATTTAAAATTTATTTGACGTATGTCCTTCAACACTGGACAAGAAAATGCCGTACAATGGGGATACAAGTAAATGACTCTTACCTGTTTACGTTACTATTTGCTGACGATCAAGTGGTTATCGCAGCCGATAAGGATGACGCCAGCTATATGATGAGAAAGCTGAAGGAAGAGTATCAAAAATGGGGATTAGAGATAAACTTAGAAAAAACTGAATATTTAGCGGTAGGAGCGGACAGTGAGGATCTAGACCTAGAAGGAGAGTATGTAAGAGCCTGCAATGAGTTTAAATACCTAGGTGCAATCTTTGATAAAAACTCAAATTGCGACAAAGACATAGAGCACCGATTGAATCAAGGAAAAACGGCTATTAAACAACTAAACGGCATATGGTGGAGCAAAGGAATACAAAATACAACAAAAAGACGAATCTACCAAACCATCGTAGAAGGAATTGTCCTGTACAACGCAGAAGTATGGGAAATGAAAAATAGACAAAGTAAAAGAATACAGGCATTAGAGATGGACGCACTTAGGAGAAGTAGCAGAATATCTAGACTACAACATATTCCAAACGAAGTAATAAAAAACATGATGAGAGTAGAAAGAGATATCATAGACAGGATAGAACAAAAAAGGTTGATGTGGTACGGGCACATCCAGAGAATGGAGGAGACAAGATGGCCAAAACAAATGATGCGTTATGTACCACCAGGGAGACGAAGAAGGGGAAGACCAAAAAGGTCATGGAAAGAAGGCGTGAAGAAAGCCATAAGCAGCAGGCAACTCGAGGAAGAAAACGTGTATAATAGAAAAGTATGGCGAATCGGATGCAGGACACGGCGAACGCTGTAAAAACACCTGTATAAAAAAAAAAACAAGATAACGGAAACAATAGCACAAAAATAACAATAAGCTGCAACAAATTTGAATGTAGAAACAAAATATTGACAGCAAGTGTGTAGATCTCGGTTATCGATCGTTAATTGTATTTAAATGTCATATCAAGGCCGGCTGAATTAATATTGCATATAAGGCCTTACTGCTTCATTTAGCCAAGACGCAATTAGCAAGGACGCAGGCGCCATTTGACGTTTACTATACATTTGCAGCAAATGTATAGTAAACGTCAAATGGCGCCTGCGTCCTTGCTAATTGCGTCTTGGCTAAATGAAGCGGCAAGGCCTTATATGCAATATTAATTCAGCGGGCCTTGGTCATATTTGGTATAAAATGATTTCCGGCGTTAGGTGGCGCTATGCGGAATACACCTGAAACTGGCACCTGAACAAGACAATTGTCGCCGAAATCGAATACGCCGTGGTTAATTTAAATCGAATTTCTAATAATCTGGCTACATCTGTAGATTGAAATAAAAAGTTCGCCTGATTTTATCAACATAACGTGGAAAAACTTCTCGAGGTGGTTTACGTGCCGATTTTGTACGTTCATCATCTAAACCTTGAGTTATAGTTTATCTGTTAAAATAATCAAAAGGAAAATTAAATTGGTACTTACCATATGTTTGTTCTCTTCTTTATGAATAAATTTCAAAAGCGATTGGATTTACCTAAATTTTCATCAGTTTTGTGTGGTCGAAGTCTTTGTGACACGTTTTCAGCTCGCTACTTCATCTTTCTTAAATAACTGATTCATAGAATTTGACTACGGTTTGCCAAATAAACAGTTTATGTAGTTTGAAGTTCCTACTCTCTTTGAAAGTAGGTAATCTAATATGCACTTTTTATTTTATAAAATATACTTCCGCATACTAGGAACTAATTTGTACGGATGAAATAGTTTCACAAATGTTCAATGTATTTTTAGGCAGTTACGTTTATATTTTTTATGTAATGCATTTTCACACAAAGAACGTTAATTTTTGAACATATGCATATCCTTTTGTGCAAAATGAATAGTCATTTAGCAAGTGATAAACATTTCAGCGTTTGTTTAGCTGGACATGTACTTTAGCTGAGAATAGCTCGAGAATGGAGATGAATATGTTTTAGTGGGAATTAATGATTAAAATCTTAGAATTTAATTAAGTTTGATTTAAAACACTGGAATTGCATGCAAGGAAATAATATGCTGGCATTAAATGATTTAATATATGTACATTTCTTTTCTTTTTTGTGCAGCTTTTCCAAACGAGTAACCCAATTATGTCGAAGTTTGTTTAAAATTTCACTTTCTTTAATGTTATTCATAAATATAAGAGAAGTGCAGCTGCAAGTCATGTTTTAACAAAAAGTAAGTGTAACATTCCACTCTTGCTTTTTTCGTTCTGTTTTCATTTATCTGCCAAAAACTTATTTTTATAAATTAAAGTTGTCTTATTTCGCACCTTAAAAGAAAGGCCATTTTGTGGAACTTGCTGTGTAGGAACTGGAGCTACTTACATACATCTTTGCATGGCTTTCAAATAATATAAGACAGATGTACAGGGCGAGGCACAACGAAAGTGCCAAATTCTAGGAGCCTATTCTGAATATTAGTATATGATTGATTATATGAAAGAGATAATTATACGGTAAATAAAATAATGCTTTCACATAATGATGTAAATGAGTAGAAGAAACGTCGGCCGTCCGAAGAAAAAGTGGTCAGACCAGATACGTACAATAAGAGTAACGTAAATAAGGACTACTGAAATGAGCAGGTAGAAGAAATTCAATATCTAATATTGATAATTCGATAGTTTATAATAAAAAGGATTATAATTTCCTTATATCTAAAGCCAGGAGTTTTGGAGGGAGTTTCTAGTGTTACAAGTTGCTTATCTGAAACAAACAATTTTGACTATTTTAATCTTAATGGTAAAATTATCAAAGCTTGATGAACATTATTGAATCCTTTTTAACAGATCTTCTAAATACCTTTTTTACTGTTTCTTAATGTGTTTTAAATTATCAGTAATTCTAAACAGGGTAATAACAGTGATGTTGGAAACTACTGTTCCATATCAATTATACCGATACTTGGCAAGATTACTTATAGAAATATTGATTGAAAACCGATTATGAAAGTATCTTAATGATAACCATCATTTTAGTAATGCATAGTTTAGTTTTATTGCCTTCCAAGGCATCGCATCTCTACCGAGGAGTACGAAGAATACTTCCACCAGATTGGTAATAAATTCATAGCCATCTGAGACTGGAACGTCACACATACAACATGGGGATCACGACTAATCAACCCGAAAGGGCGTTGCCTGCTAACTGCTCTCCAAAACTTAAACATGAGGAATCTGTCCACAAAGGAACCAACTTATTGGCCTAGCGACCCTAATAAAATTACAGAATTACAGTCGAAAGATAAAAGAAGCTACATTTACCAATAAACACAGCACATGCCCACAAGTAACATTCAACAATGAAGTTATACCAGTTAAAACAGAAATTAAATATTTGGGATTGCACCTGATCAAAAACTTACCTGGTCATCACACATCAAAATCAAAAGAAAACAACTAGACCTCAAAGTTAAGCAAATGTACTGGTTACTTGGTCGATGATCTCAGCTTTCGCTTCAAAATAAAGTCTTACTATACAAAGCCATGCTGAAGCCAATCTGGACGTTTGGCATCCAGCTCTGGGGATGTACCAAGCCATCAAACACAAAAATTCTTCAGCGTTTTCAATCCAAAAGACTCCGTATAATGACAAATGCATCCTGATAGTTATGTTACCAACCAGACCCTTCACGAAGACTTGAAGATCCCTTACATAGCCAACGAAATCCTCAGATTAACAGCCGCTTACCTCCCCACTCTCATGGACCATGGGAACAACCTAGTAGGTCAACTAGCCCACCAACCAGCAACTCATAGGAGACTGCAGCATCACTGGCCACACGACCTCGTCGCGGAACCCAACTAGCATCAATTCCCAGTTTATTCAGGAGTAACATCGCTGGATGAGTCTCCTTCAAGACAGTAGTATGAATACATCCACATCATTTACTTATTACTCGTGTACTTGAAATAAGAGTATGTAGATTATAAATACGCACACGTAATAAAAAAAAATAAAGTAAAGTCCACTGCTGGACGTAGGCCTCCCGTAAGTTTGGCCTCGATTCGTCTTAAGTCATTCGTCCATTTAGTTGGGGTCTCCTAGTCCATTTACTCTGACCACTTGGCCCGCCCAATTTTACTTCAGACGTGCGATCTTTTCCATCACGTCTTCCACGGTTATTTTCTTGTGAATATCTGTATTTGGCACTGTATCTAAGAGTAGCCTTTCCATAGCATTTGGAGCTACGCAGAGTTTGGAGGTAGACCTTTTCGGTAATGTAATTGTTTTTGCGCCAAAGGCTAGCACTGTCAAATCACACTGGTTGTAAACTTTTCTCTTCAAACTTATTGGAATGTCTTGTTTAAAGATTTATTTTTAGCTTTCCAAATGCTGCCCGTGAGAGACTTATTCATCTAAGAAGCTCACACGTCTGACTGTCGTGGCCGAGATATATATAAGATGTTACTTGTTCTACATGTTTACCCTCTAAGGAGATATTTGCACTTAAGACAAGATTAGTCATGAGCTGGATTTTTGGAAAAATGTATTTTGAATTCTGGTTGCTTTAATGAGCAGTGCAGTCTTTCCAGCATTTGATGAGCTTTCTCTATACAGTCCGCTATAAGCACGGTATCGTCTGCAAATATGAGATGATGTAGGAACTTCTCGTTATGTTTATTCCCAATTCTTTCCAGTCAATTTCCTTGCCATACGTATTCCAGTGGTAAATAATTGTGGGGAGATTGTGTCTCCCTGGCTCACTCTCTTCTTAATTCTGAACGTGTCGGTGTTTTCTTATAATCTCACATAGGCTGTAGCGTGTTCGTAAATGTATTTTATCCACGACTAGTCAATAATCTGTCAATTATTCATGTGTTTGGTCACTCATAATGCTATCCATTATACACTGAAATCATTATGCACGGTGTCATGGTAACATCATTTCATTATGCACGGTGTCATGGTAACATCATTTCATTATGCACGGTGTCATGGTAACATCATTGTCTATGGTGTATCTATGGTGTACAATGTTGTCATTGAAATAGGTTATGTTGTTATTTAAATTTTAATTAAAAATTCTTAGTATTTTGTAGTCGAGAATAAAGTATAGTATACTACTCGCCATAATGGCTACTATTACCTCGGATAATTGCAAAACTCGCTCGCACGCTCGCTCGTGTTGCAAACATTATCCTCGGTAATAATAGCATACATTATAGCGTCATGTATAATATACTATTATAAGTATTCGTATTATACCGGTGACTGATTCTACATTCAGTCGCTGCTTTCAGCATCATATTCTGGTTGATTGAGTCAAAAGATTTATCGTAATCCACGAAAACCAGGACAAACGGTTTGTTGTACTCCACTGATTCTTCAATTAAAGTTTTTATTTATTTATTGGGTGAGATTTATTCTTCGAACTGGGAAGGATCTTAGCGTGCGTTGTCTGCTATGGTCATTTAACACTACCCAACTACAATTTTCCCGAAGCCAAGGTACTTCCACCCCTGGAAGGAATCTTTATTTTGCCAAACATCAGCATTGGCACAGGACCTACTACTATCCGAAAGAAGCCATACACTAGTTTTAGATATTTTACGCATTAAAAATCTCGCCGTACATTAGCCGAGATTGATTTATAGGGCAACCTTGCTATTCAGCTATACCACCGATGCCAACATTTATTAATTTACTGCTTTGATGAATTCGAAGACTTCCACGGTCAGTGTCAGTATTAACAAAATGTTTTCCGAATTGGTTCTGTCTTCTGCCTCAACAATGACACGGTTCCAATCCGGAAAACGTTTTGTTAATACTGCTTTGATATTTGAACAAGTTTTTGGTATATAAAATTGAATTTCTTGACAACCCTTTCCCTTTCCATAGAAAGAGTTCTATGGACGTTCTGGAGTTTCTTTTACTAAAGGAATTGGTCGTCTTTTGTTCTTAAAATTCAATGAGGCGAATACTAAATAAAATAATCTCTTTATTGAGAGAGAAAAGTATAAAAAGTAAAAACAAGTAATTTCAAATTAACAACATTGATTTTATGCAAACACGAAAGGAAGCATTCTTAAATAATAGAGTATTTACGTAAAAATAAATTATTTCCAGTGGTGCTTAATTAAATCGGCCGCTTTCTCTCCAATCATAAAAGCGGCAGCTTGTAGATGTCCGGTAATAGTGACGGGAATTATACTAGCGTCAGCAACTCGAAGTTTGTGTACTCCGTGTACGTTTAAGTGTTGATCAACAATTGCGTCCTTATCGGTGGAAGGTCCCATCTTGCATGTTCCAGTTTGATGTCTAAGACTGATGGATAAGTGCCTTACAGCGCATTTCCAGTAATCATCAGTTCCAAATTCGTGTTGTTCGCATCCTGCAATGGGTTGTTTATGCAAATGGGCTCCCAATTTTTGAAAAGATGCAGTTTCAGCTACTGCTAAGGCTTTCTTTATTCCCGCTAACATGGTGATCATGTCGTGGTCATCAGGGTCGGAGAGTTGATTAGGATGTAACACAGGCCAGTGGAAAGGATCTTTAGATTGTAGCGTTAGAGATCCAACTGATTTTGGATGTGTTGGCATTACTGCAATAGACATAGTTTTGTGGCCTTCCAGAGGCTTGTACATGGTTTCGTAAACTTCTTTTTTGATTCGCAGATTTCCATTTTCGGTCGCTCCCGAATAATGGGTTTTTGGAGAAAATATCAATTCAACATCAGGATAATCGGCCTTCTCTTTCGAAGCTTCGGTTTTAACGTAGCCTAAACCTTCAATGCTTATTGCTGATAATGGGCCTTTGCCATCTCTTAACCAGGTTACTAAATTTTCACGAGGGTTAGATTCTTCTGCCTCTGTTTCATTCAGGATAAAGTTAAGCCCTAAAAAGGCAATGTGATCCTTCATGTGTTGTCCTACTCTGAGATCATGAACTAGAGGAATATTTAATTTTTCTAATTCTTCTTTTGGACCCACGCCAGAAAGCATCAATAATTGTGGTGAGTTGAAAGCTCCTGCTGATAATATAATTTCCTTGGCCGCTTTAGCGATGTACATCTTACCATCGTGAATGTATTTAACACCGAATGCTTCTTTAGTATGAGGATTGATAATGATTTCGATAACATGACTAAGTGGTTTGATTTCCAAATTATGACGACCTTTGGCTGGTTCCAAATAAGCTTGAGCAGCGCTGTTTCTCTTTCCGTGCTTGGTCGTGGCTTGGCTTTTTGAAAATCCTAGTTGCTCCTTACCGTTATAATCATCAATATGTTTGTACCCCAATTCTTGACCGGCTTGTAAGAAGACATCGGTTAATTTCGAAACGTGTTGAGGATCTTCAACTTGTATGGGCCCACCTTGGCTGTGGTATTTTCTGTCGAAGTGTTGTAAATGGGCATTTTCTGATTTTTTGAAGTAAGGAAGGACGTCGTCATAGCACCAACCGTCGTTTCCTTGGTCCGCCCATAAATCGTAGTCTTTCGCGTTACCTCTGGTATATACCATGGAATTGATGGCAGTCGAGCCCCCCAAGGCTTTGCCAGTAGCGCAGGTACATTTCTTGTCAACCATACCTGTAAAATTGATATGTGGTTATTAACAAAAGCCATCGTATACAGTAATTGGATACAATGAGGTGGAAAAAGTGTGGTAATTGTTAATCTTATCAAACCAAACTAAGAAATTGATACGAGGAAGAATAAGAATGGAGGAAGTCGTATTGGCCTATTGTATGAACAGAGAGCTTATCAATGTGTGGATCATGAAATTAGAAAATAATAATGTCTGGAGACCGTTGCACAAATAATTTTAAAAAGGCAACTAGAAAGCTACGGAAAAGAAGGACCATGAAATGTGAAACTTAAAGAAAAGAGAAACTTATATATAGGCATCTGTTATAGCTGAATAAGAATAAGGTGTGAAGGTAAAATATTGATAACACTTCCATATCAGCATTTTTGTAGCGTTTAGGTTGAAGATCTTTAATTTGAAATTCGAATGCCAAATAAGAGTCTCAGGTAGAGCTAAATATTTGAACCTACGAAGTTAGCTCAACATCAGCGTATACGAAACGAAACTCAGTATTCACACCATGGTTAGGCGATTCTCTGAATAGAAATATAAGAGGAAGGGGATATAGAAGGAAGAGCTGTCTAAAGTTAAGTAACGAGAACTTGAACTGCCTCCCTAAAATGGACCATACGAGTCTAGATCTGAGCAATCTAAGATCGCATAAATAAAGTTGATGACCAAACTCTGACTGGATTTTAAACGAAGCTCTTTTACTTTGAATGTTAATCCTGAGCGAGCGATTTAGTATCAACTATCAAATATTCTTTAGAACAAGTTCCTTTACATACCAAGACACCATGATTCCTGTGGTTTCGTTGTGTATCCCCAGTTTAATTTAGTTCCTTGTAAAACATGCGAAAGAGCAGGTATTTGCGTGTAAGGCGTTTCTGGACCTCCTGCTTCCAACAATAGAATCTTCCATTCAGGAACTTCTGATAGCCTGTTTGCTATAACTGATCCTGCAGCACCTGATCCGACGACTACGAAGTCGAATTCGTGTGCCTCTGTAAAATAAAGTCTTAAATTAATAACTTCGTGTATTCCCATTTAAATAGTTGAGCTGTTTTTATATGGCAGGAATGTAATTCATAATAGTTGAGTATAATGGATGAGTTTAGGTGAGGTAGGTAGCGTGTACATCGTTTAAATTACACATTAATGTGCGCAATAAAAGTAAACGATTAGCTGTGGTAATACTTTGTAAAATTATAGTCACGCAAGAGGTTGGGGTATTTAAAAGCGAACAATTCGTTGAGATTAAATTGATATTTCGCCAGTCGACTTCGCATTATAGCCTTAAAACAATCGAATATATCAACTGATAGAATTTAAGGGCATCCTTAGTGATATATAGAATTAATAAAAGTCGTGGTTTAACATAACTGAATCTCCGAGGGCGACTAAGAATTTAATCGTTTGAGTCGTATGTCTGAGTATTTCTACAATAAAGAAATGAGGCTAAGTTTTGACTTCTTACGAACTAGTTCGAGGTAATTTCTTTTGTGTTGATTCTAATTCAAGACTGAAAATAGAACGATTCAAAAATAATATTACCTTTCAAAGCTTCAGCTTCATCGTATTTAGCAGGATCGTAATTTGCTTCTTCAAACACCGTTTCTGATGCGGACTTCTTGAGTTCTTCGATTCCTTTTTCGAAACTGTCTACATAATTGTCTGTTAATTCAAAGGGTGATCCATGGACTGTGGTTAATACTCCAAGGAGCAGTAGTGAGAACAGCCGGTTCATGTTTAATAACAACTGAAAGAAGAAGAGAAACGGTTAAATGTCTTCAAGTATTTTGTCAAATTTAATATATAAGATTAGACTCTCCGTATTGGTATCCAACCTTTATATACAATTGTGTAGGGAATGAATTGTGTTAGAAAGAGAAGATTCTAGAATTCTGGTTCCTTTTTCTTTATTTATCTTAGAAACTAGATCGGAGGGTGATTGATAGCCATAATTAGGGTTTTATGAACAGAATTAATTAATATTTTGAGGCATATTTTGAATGCCTTTGCATGTTTTTGTATGTGTTCACCGATTAGTAGACTGATATAGACGACCTAATCTAAATGTAACTAGCAAGACACACATCTCAGTTCTACTGCCATTAATTCCAGTTTTAAAAAGTTCTACAAATTAGAGGTGTATTCCTTTGTATTTCTATTTTAAAAGACACAATAGTTAAAAACTTCCAGTAGAATAGGAAAAGGTGGAAGAAATAATGACAAATTTTGAAAAAGGATGTAGGACAGCAACAATTGCATAAGAAGTCGAGCCCAGAAGGAACCATCTGCGGTACGTTCCTCGAGACCATCTTGGGTGATCTCTGCAGTGGCGCCCATTTTTTCATCCGATTGCGACCCCCCCCCCATCCAGTGGTATATTTACGTATGGGCTGATTGGGCTATAGCCCAGGGCGGCAGAATTGTAGGGGCGGCAAATATCTCTTCACTTTGATGTAAAAAAAAACAGTAAATAAAGACTAAGTCTGCACGCGCTTTAAGGCTAGGCTCAACTTCTATTTCCCCCCAGGAAATTCTCTAGGAATCGTAAATTACAATTTTTCAGTCAATTCTTGAATAATTCTCAAAAATATTGAGCTTAAAATAGCCGCCATGTCATCTACAAAGAGCTCCACAACCAATTTTCTTTCTTTACCAATATGCTAGCTTTGAGTACCGATGAGATAGCTGACAAAGCGACTAAATTGGCTCAATTATACAAAACCGATTTACCTGCTGATCCGGCAAATTTCATAAATGAGTGTTTACATTTTCGGGGATTCCTAAAGACTCTAGATGTGGCTCCTAGCACAGCCCTCCAATTAAGTCAAATAATTCACGAGAAAGGCATCGAAGCTATATAAATATCGCATTGCGAATATTTTTATGTATGCCTGCGTCTAACTGCACGGCGCGGCGGAGAGATCATTTTCGGTGCTTCGTAGAATAAAAAACTACCTCCGTAGTACTATGGCCCAAACGCGACTGAATTCTTTAGCTGTGCTTTCAATAGAAAGCAACCTGACGAAAGATATAGATTATTCGGATTTGATCGACTCCTTCGCGTTACAGCAGTCCCGAAGAAAGGTTCTTAAATAAATAAGTAAAATAAGAGCAAGTCTGAATAAATGCCTTTTGCAAAAAAATGTGTTATTATTGTTTCTAACTAATATTTTATGGCAAACGGGTGAAGAAAAGTTGGCGGTGGGGGCAGCCAGATTTAAGTAGCCCAGGGCGGCACTAAACCTAAATACGCCACTGCCCCCATCTAAAAGGTTAAGCGTTTCGAACCCCCCTTTTCTCCATTGCTTGTTAGCCGCGAGCCACCGACTTTGTCGTCGCCCTATAGGTTGTCTTAGTGTGGAATTAGCACGTGACAATATATAAGTGAACACAGAATTTCGCTACTACACCTTTTCAACTTCAAATTGAGACTAATCATTTTCATGTTGAAAATAAACGTATTCAAATTGGAAATAAACGACTTCAATTTAGGAAATATCAACTGCAAATTTGTCAATATTAATGTACAAAAAAATAGATCAAAAATAATCGTGATTGATATACTAACTATGCTAACATGCCCCCTTATATAAAGAAAATGAAGCAGACAACATCAGAAAACAAACTTGTGCCGTCTTCATTAATAGTAGAGATTGGAGAGGACTGGCGAGTACACTTGGTGTAAAGAGACCAACGGCTTATCAATGGACAAGATACAAAGACAACGTGGTGGAGAGAGGAGGACCAAAACTACGGAAGAACATCGTTAGTTTTGCTCATACACCGAAAACACCCGATCGCTTCCCTCGGCAACGGAAACCACTGAGGTATTTCTGCCTAGTAAACCCTCTCTGCAGTAGAAGTGCAAGCACTTCCTTTCGGAGCCTACGTTAAGCTGTCGGTAGGCTACTTGACACGCACACCACAGGCATATGGAGAGAAGACGGCAACGCCTTGTAAAGGGCACGCCACTTCTAGAAGAAGAAGTCTCAATAAGAAGTTGAAAAGGTATAGACTGGCGTTTGAACCTTATTTACCACACTTGGAAGTGAGCTTCTCAAGATGAAAATTACCGAAAAAAGTATCACGTACAGATACATTTAAGACATAAATAAAATATGCCCAGGAGAATTCATGGTATTATTAAAGCATAAAGAAGCTTATCATATATCATAATTCCGTATGGACAAGCTCTGGCCGGCAAATATCGGGATAGTATCGACACTATCGATATATCTAATTCATTGACATATCGATTATATCCATACGTCTAATAAGTCAATGCGTGAAACAATTGACATATTGATTAGTGATTGCTCCACGCATCAATAATAAACTCTTAAGAGGATAATTTAATCTGATAGTGTCCTTAGGAAATATAGATTTAATGAAACTACCTATTTCGATTAAATGGATATACCGCCAATAATTGAATCGATACATTGATATTCATGTCGATATACCGAAGCAAATTCCCCAATATGAATGCAGATGTGCAGATGTCTTAGCTATGTGTAAAGCGATACAATTTAAAGCAATTCTCGGTAGCTCATGAAACTGAAAGTCATGTCTTAACTAATGACAGTAATAAAGTCTTAAGGCAGCTATAATACGAGCAAAAAGAAATTGCATAAGGGTTGCCCATGGAATTTTAATGTGTGTATTACAATATCATAAAATTAAACAAAACAATTACACATGACTTCAAAATTCCATACGGATTGTGTGAATTTTCGTTTTGCTCATATTCTAAATTAATGTGATATTATTATTATTGGTTTTAAATTTTGTCAACATTTCCTGGACCAAGTTAAAACACAATTGTTTCTATGGGGCACTGAATAAGATTTTAAATTGGATCATTTGATATTTAGTTATTGCAATAAATTTATATAAAGTGAGTTTACAATTTTATGTTAAATAGTTGCAATAATGAAACAAGTATAAATTTTTTGTTGTGATTGAGAATAATTTTAGCTGGCGGTTTTCGTATTTGAAACTTCTAAGGAACTTCCCAATGCCTACTTTGTGAAACTTCTAATTTGCTCACGTTGGCAAATGTGTTTACATGAGTAAGACTGCGACCGTTGAAAAATGTGTGTTATGCCCAAGTCTCAACGTGAACAAAAATGCTTAATTGTTTTGCTTAGCTATAAGCATACAGTGAGCACGTAAAGGTTGGAATAAATTCTATAAAATATTTATTGGGCAAGTAAGAAAATAATGCTCGAACACGTCGATTTTCTTTTTTAGATGCGCATTTTTTAGTATACGTATATTTTTTATTACGTCATCCCTGTTCGAGTTATGAGGTCATCATCAGATTTTTTAAATGGCAATACCCTCTTTTGATAGTACCATTTAAGAGAGCGCATTTTTCTGCGTATAGACGCCAAATTTTATGGCATGTTACATAACAATATTTTCGAGAAATTAGTACCACAATTGTTGCACCATTTTTTATTGACGGCGCATTAAATGCTGAAAAACATTTGAATTTTTTACATTAACAGATAATTCCCGCGCTTGTAGCACTATATCCAAATAATCAAAATCCCCAAATGCCGGACGAATCAATATGGTACCAACAAGATGGCGCGTCACCACATCATTCACAGATTGTGCGTGATTATCTGAATCGCCAATAGATGGATATTGTCAAGAGGTGAATGATATGCAATTTCAACGTTTAATTTAATGGGTTTTAGTTGTATTTATTATTTCTTCTATTGTTATTTCATTACATTGTTATGAATTCTAAAACGTTTTTTTTTTTTCGAAAATATTGTTATGTAACATACCACAAAATTTGGCGTCTATACCCAGAAAAATGTGTTCTTTTAAATGGTATTATCAAAAGAGGGTGTTGCTATTTAAAAAAACTGGTGATGACGTCATAACTCGAAGAGGGATGACGTAATAAAAAATATACGTATACTAAAAAATGCGCATCTAAAAGAGAAAATCGACGTGTCCGAGCATTATTTTCTTACTTGCCCAATAAAGATTTTATCGAATTTATTCCAACCTTTACAAGGTGGTCCAAATTGGACACTTTTGATAGGAAACACCAATTTCTAGAGGAGATAGAAAAAAACTAACCTACATGTTACGAGCTCGATTTTTGTGAGAAAGTGAATGCCCAAAACCGCACATCGATATCTTGAACTGTTTAGAAGATATAGGGTGGTTTTCAATTTTGTGCATTTTTGACCCACCCCCGTAACTTATTTATTTATGAATATTTTTTGTTTCTGTAAAAACATTCTTGAGGCACTTTTTTTAAAGGAATCCAATGGTGTCCCAAGTTTTTTTGTAAAAAGAATGGTTTTGAAGCTATGACATAAACTTGTATTTTTTCTTATTGCTGTTTCTAAAATACTATAGGTGAATTTTGTTAATCTGGAGTGCCATGTTGAACAATAAAACGAAATAAACTTACAGCTGTTATAAAATAAATGTTTAAAAAGCAAAGTAGCAAGTATTTTATATATTTAGAAAAAGAATATGCAAAAATATATAGGGTAGTCCATAAGAAAAAATACAAGTTTATGTCATATCTTCAAAACCATTCTTTTTACAAAAAAACTTGGGCCACCATTGGATTCCTTTAAAAAAAGTGCCTTAAGAATGTTTTTACAGAAACAAAAAATATTCATAAATAAATAAGTTACGGGGGTGGGTCAAAAATGCACAAAATTGAAAACCACCCTATATCTTCTAAACAGTTCAAGATATCGATGTGCGGTTTTCGGCATTCACTTTCTCACAAAAATCGAGCTCGTAACATGTAGGTTAGTTTTTTTCTATCTCCTCTAGAAATTGGTGTTTCCTATCAAAAGTGTCCAATTTGGACCACCTTGTACATTAAGTCTCCGTTTAAAGACCGAAAAATCTTAAATTCTAAACTTATAGAAACAATTACAAACAAATCAATCAAGGTTGTCCTCTACGATCAGCATAAATAATTGCCAATTTACATTATTTATTTAATTCCAACGGCAAAAGTTTCCTTTTTACCTTGAATGTAAATGCAGTAAAGCGCTAAGCGCAAGTACAGAAACAGTTATAAAAAACATAAATTGTTGTGGACATAAATGCCAATGGAGGAAGTTAATGCAACACAATGTTTATTCAAATAGATTGAATTCATAGCTGTAACATAGAAACTTTCTTATTAATATTCATAAGTTACGAGATTACTCATTTCAAGGTTCTGTGTGCAGTCAATTGCATTATTCGCCGCTTGTGTTCTTTTACTTTCGAAGGTTAATTGTTGCTTGTTTTGATCATCGAACTTTCTTTACTTATTATTAAGCGCTTTTTGTGTATTTAATTGCTCGTACTTTTGTGCAATAAAAAGATTAATAGTTTGATTATCTCATGATATTTGGTAATACGTGTTCATATGTCATGTGTTAACTTTCTAAGGAGATGAATGGGTTTTGGTTTGATATTATATGGATCGTTAATAATGTTTTTAAGGCCAAAAGAAATCCGATGTTGCACTTACGAAAGATGACGATTAATGAAATTTTATTGTGTGTCAATTACGTGTTACATCATCGCGTCTTAATGTTGTGGATTGCATTTTAGCTGTAATCAATAGACTTGTGATGTAATATATAGGGTGTCTTTTAATGATACGGACAAACTTCTGGAAAACATTTTTTCAGAAAAAATTTGCCTGATTTACACTATCCACAAATGCACCTCTGCGGAGATATGGCAAATCAAAGTTTGCTCCAAATTGAAAGCAATAATAATGCGGTCACTTGCTATCAAAACATATAACTAATTAGTTACAAAAGATTCGCAAAGATCTTTACCCCGATTAAAGAATACAGAGGCCTTCTTTATCATTGAAATTAAATTTGTTTAGGATTCATTCCTTTAGGGAAGTACATTAAAAGTCTTTCTTTAATAAGTAAACGTCTGGAATTTAGTTAATTTTAATAGTTTTGATAACAATTTTGTTATCTCCTTTTAATTAATTTGAATCAAGTAGATTGAAATAAATTTTATTTTCCATCCATCACGTTAAAACTTGATTTCATTGGTAGTTTTAACTAAGTTTTTAACATTAACCTGTGTTCAAGTGCAGTGTATTATAACCTTGGGAGAAAAGGCATACATGTAAGACTGAAAAGAAAATTGCCCCAAGATTTAACAGATTAGTACTACCGTCGATTGACGTATTATGGTATTATAACTACCTAAACCTAATAATTTTAACGCTTTAATCTAATTTAGTTACAGAGGCATCGTCCTCCAACATTATTTATATACAGTCATATTATAAATTATTGTAAAACAACTGTATATAGCACAAGAAAGTGCTGATCCGGTTCAAATAAATTAAAAAAAGAAAAACTATTTTTTTTTTGTTACGCAATATAAGTATCTACATAATTTATTATTTTATTACCAATTATAATAATTCAGACCTTGATAAAGCGCAATAAGTTGAAACGAAACTTGAAAAGTGCCTTTGTTTACGGATAAAATTTATTTGAAAAATTATATGCGCACAGTTCAATGAAAAATTCCAAGTATAAACAACAATTTATGTAGAGTTAATAATGTATAAATCGAATACCGATTGAAGTAGGTAACTTATGTATTGATTTTTGTAAAAGCTAACCTTCCCCGTTTTTATTTTTAAATAGTAATTACTTAAAGTTCCTGTATTAGTCATACGGGTAGGTGCTGTTTTATATGTTCTACTTCACGGAATGTGCAGGGAAAACCAATTGCACTTTCTAAGCTATTAAATAAATCTATGATTTTATCGATAAGTCGTACGGCTATGTAGTTTGAGGTTATGCTCTATATTCGGCGAGTAATTTGTTTCTGTCGTATTCAAAAAAGCGTATTACGTGAGTTAAACAGTTAAATTTTAGAATCAGAAACTAACTAGGAGAATCATAAAACCAAAGATTCGAATCTGGGATTAAAATTCAAAAACTCCTTTAAATTGGTTTTAAGTCGTCCGACTATCTGTTTCAAGTATGGACTAAGTTAGATCTTAAAAACCCAAATCCATCTTTGAAAATTGATTTGAAATAGAATTCAGGTTTAGAATTTGAAGTCAAGCGTTAAATTTCTGTATGGATTTGGGTTCAAATCTAAGTTGTGTTGAAAGTTCTATTTTAAATTTACATAAACAAAATTCAAATTTGGATTTCCTAGTCAAGTTTTCAATTTCAATCTATATTGACAGTTTGATTAATGAGTCAATATTAAGTTGAATCTTGAAAACCCGAATTTGGATATCAAAATTGGCTTTAGATATTGAAAAACCAAATCTAAATTCGAGAATATACTTGAACACAATTCAGATTTGGTATGTAAAGTCAAGTAAAAGTCAAGTATCGATTATTGAGTAGAAATCTGTTTTGACACATGCCATATTCGAATTAAAATTTAAAATTTTGGAAATTCCAATCTAAATTTAGTTAAAATAGAATTTAGATTTGGAATCTAGTTAAGTTTTGAATTTCAATCGGGATTCAAGTTTCAACTGTTGGGTTCGAGTGCGTGTTAAGTTTAAGCTTGAAAACTTGAATCTGAATTTCAAAATGTGTTTAAAATTGCATTCGAATTTTCAGTTTTAATTAAAATTCAGATGTAGGCTAATTTATACAATTCAGGTTTGGAATTCAACTATTGGGTTCAAATCTGTATTATCGGGACGTATCTTGATAATTCGAATTAAAATTTCTAGTGGCTGATACCCTTCGGCGGCCAAAAATTGAATAACAGCACAGAAATTATCTTTGGACTGATTTTCTACCGTAAATCTCATTTTCCAACTTAATCATAACGCTTAGAAAAAAGCAACCAGAAAATTGTTTTGACAGACGCATCACTAGTACTTAAACAATCAATATAAACAACTGAATTCCCCGTTGTCGTGGCGATGAAGTCGCAGCTGCGCAGTCCAAACGTGTTTCTATTGAACAATCTTCGTAAAAGTTTAGTTAAAAATAATAAATATTCAGAATTTGGGAGAGATATTTTTATTGCAGTCCATATTCAAGCGGATTCAAAGTCAGAGTTTGAGTCACATTCTAGAAATATAGTAAATATTGAGATTTTGATTTCTGACTTAATTATTCGATAACAAATTAGGATTTAACATTCAAATTTAGACTGGCAATTAAATTTTCAATACGGACTAGTTCCAAATTCGGGTTTCATATCGAATACTAGATGGTTCTTTGGATTGTAGAGTTAGACGAAAATTGATAATAATACCTTAAATTTCTCTAGAAATTTCTAATTAGCAGCTGTTAATTATATTAATTGTTCTGTACTCGGGTTTTATTACTCTTATGCGGTTATTAATCAAATTTTGGATTTGAAATTATTTCTGTATTTTGTATCGAATATGTATATGGTTTCTTTCAGAACTTTTAGGGTATATAATTTAAAACAAACGTGTAGGGATAGGGAAATATAATATAATCAAAGCAAGAAATGTGGATTGCAACTGTAAATCATAAATTGAAAGGGAAATATTTCGTACAGTTTGAGTTCAAACAATTTGGGTGCAACTCATCGAATATGTTAATTTGTCTTCTAATTTGGGTACTCGAACTCTAATTAATATCTAAGACATGAAATCCGAATGCGTTATTAGGATTCGAAATACATTGCAAAGGACGTAAGTCGGGCATGAAAGATTGCAGCGTAAGCGAGCATAGCCATGCAAGTCAGAGTAAATCAGTTTACTCTTGGGGTGTTTACAATAAATACCAATAGAAACTGTTACTAAAATTTGAATAATCTTTAAATAATAATTCGGTATTAATTTTTACCGAATTAATTCCTTCACTTACGTCCCTAGGGAAATAAATTGGCATTTACTATCCCATTGTTATGAGTTATGAGTAACAGCCAATAAAATAAATGGTAAAATTAACTTACCACCTTCAAATATGAACAAACGTCACATGGTAAGTGTAACTTACTGAATCGATAGCTCAAAAAATATTTTAGTACAGTACATCGATGCAGCTCTCTGTCCAAATAGGGCAAGAACATTTTATGGTGGGTCGTGATACGGTATAATTTATTGTTACTTTGGGTGTTTACCTCTGTCATCTAAAACTCAACATTCTAAGTAGAATGTTAAATTAAAATTAAGTCAAATTTCGGAAATTAAAGCTCAACCTAAATAAGTGAAATTTAAGAAGTATTTAAAAGAACTTTGTTATTTATCGCATTTAAAACAAAACTGATATTTTAATTTCTATAATTTTAATACGCCCCATATATTTTCTGACAAGTATGTTATTATTGATTTAACTATTAATTACTATTTATACGTAGAATTACTCACCTATTTTTTCTTTTCAGGTGAGTTACCAACGTCATTTAATGCAGTTTACTAATACTTCCGGAATTAAAATACCATCGCCAAGTAAGTCAGTATCCTTCTGAAGAGTTAAGTCTTTTATCATGTGAAGATTTTGTAATGATATACATATATTTTTTTAAAATACAATTGAGTACATATATATTTGTATAATATGCAATTTCCTTTATTTTAACTAGTCTTTAAATAACCGACAAATTAAAATACTTCTTTATTGCTATCGCAGTAATATATGAACTTTATAAAGTAGTTTTGTGAAGTACGATAGTAGATATTTATGTTAAAACAGGTAGATCAGAATCAAAATGAGAAGGACACTCATGTGACTATGCGCCGTGGACCAGAAAGCGTTCGGGCGAGTCCAAATTGTTACGGAAGGCGAGAGTCTTTGTTGTTTGTCATTGGCGCTCCTGGTATTTGTTGTATTTGTTTCGTTCGCCCCCCCCCCCCCACTGGAATTTTTCTGCCGCACAGATCGTTGATGACGTACATGTCCTTCTCGTTTTGATTCTGCTCTACTTGTATTATTGCCCCTTTTTGGAGCCAGTAAGTCTTGAGCTTTGTGGACATTTTCCAGAATATCTTAGTAACTTACACATAATTTCAGCTATCCCAGTTCCTTTTCTTTTTAATTTTTACCATCTCGATTTAGACGCTGTTAAATGTTGATTAAACAAATCCATGGAGTGGCTTAGTGTATGCACCGTTTGTGTTATTTTTATGGGAGGAATAATCATGGTTTCGTTTGAGTAATTAGCCTCTAACTGAAATAATTGACTGTGAGATAAGCAGTAGGTTAAGCTCAGTAAACCTTTCTTGCAGATATCATACTCGTAGATGTCCGTACTGATGTCCGCTTCACACATTTTCCTAATATGGTGGTCAGAGAAAAGAACACTCTTAAAGCAGCTTAATGCACTAAGCAACAACAATAATTATATATAGAACCACTAACGAGGACAATTTATTACTAAATCCATAGCAGCGATCCTTCTTATTATTTTCCGTGTTTTTTTTTGGCGAAAAACTAAAGCAATATAATACGAGTGCGATTCAAATTTGATCTGCATTTTATTTTTTTCTGAACATAATTGAAGAGCTATTGCAAAGCGCTTTTATATTCATCGAAGTAGGCATGTTGGCTAACAAACGCCATAAACAACAGCAACTTGATTGTGTCAATTGGGTAAGGTAAGGTAATTTGGCAGCATTTCTGTTAAATTCTATTGCAGAATAGCCTTACGTGATAAAGTTCTGCCGCTTTGATACTAGATGGCGTAGGCTGCCTACTTTCCATTGTTGAAAGCGGGAGAACTTTATCACGTAAGGCTATTCTTACTGTCAGTTGTATTAACAATGTCGTGCAACGTGCAACAATGTGTCACATTCTGTTGCACAACGTGTAATTATTAAATTTCTTTTCAATGACTGTGTAAAAGCGACTGATATGCATCAGATACTTCATAAACAGTTTAAAAAGGCGTCTTTATCACTCAGAACAGTCTTAGTGGTGTAAATCCAGGATGGTCGTGAACATGTGTCGAACTTACCGCATGCTGCCCGTCCAGCGCCTGCTGTGAATGTTGGGAACATTTAAAAAGTTCACCTGCTGATCTGGAGCAATAGGCGAATACAGCTTATTAGAGTGAGCTTCTTGCCAACGAACAATAAGACGCGGTCTCTTAAACAAGGGCGTTATTCTCCTACATGATAACGCTCGCCCACCTACAGTCCATCTAACGAACAATACATTGGCTAAATTGGGTAGGGAAGTACTGCCTCACCCGCCATATAGTCCAGACTTGGCTCCAAGTGCTATCATCTCTTTGGGCCACTCAAAAAGTTCTTGGGAGGCAAGCTATTTGCCTCTAATGAGGAAGTGAAGGATGCGGTGCAAAATTGGCTACGTCGTCAACCAAAAGATTTTTTTTCGGCGGGAATACAGAAGCCACCGGAGCGATGGGACAACTGTATTTTAAAGGGGGATTGTTACTTAGAAAAATGATGTACCTATATATAATATTAAATTGTAGTTTGTATCGACCAGAAAAAAGTAAAATGCAGGTCAATTTTGAATCGCCCTCGTATACGTACACAAAGTAGGGTGAGGGTTTTTCGTTTTTCCCGACGCCCTAATACCTTCAAAATATTATGTAGGTAATTGAATAGGTCCAACACGAAACTCGAATGTCTTTTCTGAGATTCAAAATAGCCCTTGTATAGAGAGTGTATTTATTTCCATTTTCTTGAAAGTTTTATAGTGAACTTTTTTATTTAAAGAGTTAAAGGATAAATTAGCAAAGTTGCGTAGAATTAAAAAGAAAGTTTTTAATAATGCTTTTAGATTTGCAATATTTCGTAAAATTTTTTTAAAAACGAAGACCTACCAATTTTGTCAATTTCAGGTTCGATTAGAGCAAAAGTAGAAAACTAACGAGTGTTATGGAAAACTCGTCTTGTCAGAGTCAGAGTCACCTATGAAAAAAAAATTAAGTGTCTTAGATTAATTCTTAAATATCCACTATTCATTAGAACTATTGCCAGTTGCTGTCATTTAACTAATTGTGATTAAGTCTACTTGAAAATTAACTTAGGTACCAATACAGGATCAATACAGGACATACATTTTAATAAGCACAGGTGACTCTGATAAGACGAGTTTTCTAAAACGCGTTATCTTATACATAAATTTGTGTAGAATTCGATTCACTTGTTTGTAGAACCTTTCATAGAATTATTAATTTTTAGCATTTTTTTATGAATACAATATCTTCTTTTTACATCATTAAAAAACTTATTTTCTCGTCTTCTAATGATGTAACATTCTACGGGTTTATTTTCATTTTTTTATACAACCCAATACAGGTATATTAATTTAAACATTGTGATTGCAATATTAGGTTAAAAGGCTTTAGTAATAAGAGTACTAATCAGAACTACATCCAAAATTATCAAAATAATCTTGGATAATGTAATATGCAGTATGATCACTAAGGTAAACAAACTAAAAATTGAAGATAAACATGTCGAGTGATGTATCTAATTATCTTAGTTTATCGGCGTCGGTTGCTACGATTCATTGGCCGTCTAAACTTAATCCTACTTAACCTATACGGGTTCGAATGCCAATCACGTTCCAGGCGGAGGTTTGGTTATGGTTAGATCCGAACCCCGAACCTCTCGATTGTGAAACAGACACTAGTCCGCTACGCCACTAAAGAGGCCCAGTTGGTTTTTTAGAATATCTTAAAAGGTCTTCGAGAATTTCAAATCTGAAAATTGACAGTTTACATCTAGTTACCAATAAAAACCACAATAAAACAGATAAATTGGTTTCTGTTAAACAATTGACAAAATGGCCAATTAATTTTCTTAATCCTAAACTGAAAGCAACTAATAAATCGAATTTAAGAAGCAGCTGCGGAAAGTCGTCAAAACCCAAATAATTGCATAATACTTCTGTTATTTGTAAATGCGAAGCTTAAAGGAAATGAAGTCACTTCAAATATACACACTGTAATTATTATTTGTTCTTTATTGGTTTCCAGTGTTAACTAGATGTAAGCTGTTAATGCTCTTATTAAATATTTTTTCATCATATCTCAATAATTCTTCAGAATCATAACTAGATGGATATGTAGGTATTATGTATTACTATTCCCATTGAATGTCGTTATAGTAATTTTTAAAATTCATTCAGATTTTGTTGTTAATAAATCATTATTATATGTATAGTACCCAGTACACTCAACATCTTACGTTCGGCTTTAAGAAAGACAAACAGTAAAGTTTTGATATAACGATATAATAAGTTAAAATAGTAGGTATTTGTATATTTAAATGCTGGCAACGTTAACGTTCTATGTGTCAGTAATGTTCTCGCAACGTTAACGTTCAATTATGAATTTTTATACGTAACCCACACAATAAAGTTTGTATCGCCGGTGTACAGAATTATATGGCAGTGTGTTTCGTACTGCAAAAGTTCGAAAACAAGTCGTTATTAATATTATAATTAAAAGAATAGGTCCAAAGATAGAGCCCTGGGATACACCGCATGATATTTTGTTTTTGGAATGCTGTAGAATTTATGTGTGATTGTGACAATTCGTGTTCACTCACTTTCAATTTTTATATAGACAACCCTGTATATTTTTACATTTTTGAAATTGATTCTTTAGTATATGCAGACGATGTGGTGATTGTAGCAGATACCTAAAGAAAAATGCAGAAGCTACTAAATATATGAACAGAGGAAATTAGAAATTGTGTAAATAAATAAATATATAAATATAAAATGGAAATAAATTCAAATAAAAGCAAAGTAATGATAATTAACAAAGCGGAGGAGGATACTAACATCGAAATTAACTATCTTGAGACAAAGTTAGAAGTAGTCACAACGTTTGAATATTCGGGATCTGACAAATGATGGAGATATCGAAACAGATATATCTCACAAAACCAAAAAGGCAACAAACATAATATATACTATGTCCTTAACAATACAATTTTTGACAAAAAAAATTAATGATAAAACTAAGTTACTAATATGTAACACCATTGCTGTTCCATCGTTATTATACGCAAGCGAGACATGGGGTCTACAACAAAAATATGATGAAATTTCTACTAAAAACTGCTGGGAAAACAAAAAAGGCGACATTACAAATGAAGTTATCAGAAACCAACACCAATAGAAACAGATAATAAGGAAATATGAAGATAGATTATTAGAATGGTAGGCACATGTGATTAGATTGCAAGATAATAGAATACCGAAAAAGATACTGGAATCAAAATTAGTAAAGAAAAAGAAAAGAGGGAGACCCAAAAAGACATGGTTGAACGAGTTAGTAAAGCGAAGTGGAACCAGGGGCAAAATTATAGAAGAACTGAAGAACTAAGAAAAATGGCAAAAGACAAGAAAAGTTTTAAGGAGTGGATTAGAAAAAGTTAAAAATCCGACACCCTATGGGTAAAACAATTTAAGAGAAGAAAAAGAAGAAATTTTGAAAAAATTCTGAATCTTAGCAAATAACCTTCCTGATTTTTAGGATGTCTGAAATAACATTTTTCAAAATTTTATTTTTCAATCTGGAGTGTCATGACCCATACAAAATATTTTTTTATTGGTTCCCGTAAATAGTTAAGTAACAACTCATTGCTGTTGCTTATGTACAGTATAAAAAACTGGCGTTTGGAGTTTTTGAAATCTATTTCTTGGCTGTAGGTTAGTTTTTTCAACTGGAATAATAGTGGCTCACTGGGTTATTCGAATAGATTATGTTTTCTCTGCTTCTTTTTGATGCTAGAATGAGCGTCATTCTTACATGATTTTTGGTGACTTTTTATTTTCAGGTATTGGTATGCATTAACTAGTTCACGGAATACATAGGCAACCATTGCTGTTCTTAATTCAATGCTAGGCAACAAAAATATTAAACGTCAAATCTACATCAACTGACAAGGACCAATCAATGCCACTAACCTAACTATTCTAACAAAATTCCCTGTAATCGAAATTGTCAAACATTTTTATAAAAAAAATAATTGAAAGCCGAAACAAAGAAAATGGCATAAAACACTTGTTACAGAAGGTAATTCAAGCACTACGTGGTTCGTGCTTAAATTTCATGTGTGAAAAGGTCCAAATTGATGCCTTCTTACATTTTAATATATCATTTACACTTTTGACGCTACCAAGATTTTGAAAATTCGTCCAATACTTTTTGTGTATTAAACTTAATAAGGCAAAACTAGAGGAAATTGTTTTGACTTAGAAGGCATTGCCAAAAACAACGAAACACAATATCTCAAGCAACTGGGCTGCTTTTGACAGTTATTTTATTTGTCATCATCTTTCTTAAAGCCTTCTAAGATGGACAAGCTTCCTTCAGTTGTTTAATAAAGTATATTCTCTTTTCATTCTCAGATTTGCTTTACAAAAAGTGCTGAACTGACTTTCAAGATTTGAGTAACGTTCTATTAGTAATAACTAGGTGAGATACTATTATTCCATTTGAAAAATAACCCACAATCAAAAAAACTGATTTCAAAAACGTTGTATGCCAATATTTCATACTGTATTAATGCCACAACGATGACTTACTTTATTTAATTACAGAGACCAATAAGAGACATTTTTTGTGAGTCATGGTGCCCTTGATGGAAAAATAAAATTTTGAAAAATGTTGTTTTAGGCTTACAAAAAACCAGGAAAGTTTTTTATTCAAATTCAGAATTTCACGTGAATTCTAAAAATGTACACAGGGTGTTTCATTAAAACATTTTAATTTGTAGTTCAAAAAACTTCAAAAAAATAATAAGAAAACAGGGGGTTAACCTGTTTCCGATTACACCCTGTATTTATTTAAGGACGACCGATTTAAAAAGTAAGTTGAATTTATCCCGCATCATATATTCAATACGCAAAATAATCATAGTAGAACATGGCCAACTGTGTTACCAGAAGTATGTAAACGATGTATACACTATACATCGTTATGTTTTTATTACTTATTATTATTAAAATGAAGGAAATAAGGAAATACTTTGTTGAACGATTATATGCAGTTTTTAAACTACTTCCAGAATTTAAAATTAGTCGATTATTTATAATCAACAAAGTAGGTGTTGTAAACTATTAATGGAATTTAACTAAATCAGGTCAGGCTTGAATTAGAAAATCAATGGCTGTTTATTTAAAAAAATATTAAAGGCCTACTGGATATCTGCAGCCAGTTGAAAGTCTTTCTTTTTCCTTTAATATTTACGTGAAATGCAAAGAAAAGAAAACTGCTTCGTATTTCTTCTAAAACGCGAAATATTTTATTTTACTAATAATGTCTATATCAAAAGTAATTAGTCACTTGATTATGTTTGTTTCCTCAACTTGTGTTTAAAACCGCTAGACTATCTATCAATTCTGAATATCGCAATTTGTTACGATTCGAAACTCATTAAAATACGAGTAAAAACTAACTGCATATTCATTGTCACTTGCAAACAAAGCTTAGCTTTATAAAATGCTGTTATTAAATTAATTAATTATTTCACAAAAAACCTATGATTTGAGATAAAAGTCATATTTATGAAACGTTTTTGAACTGCACAGTCATTGTCGGTGGTTTATTTTCGATTTATTTATTTCAGTAGCTATTGTTTATTGCTATTTTATTTATACTGAGCTTCCATTTAGCTCGGAGAGCTTCAAAGATTTAATTCATTTATTTGTAATTAATATCAGTTTTAACTGAAGGAAAATTTCCATAATAAAATTAAGAATGCGAGGCTATGCAGAAGGCTTTGATTAATTGATAAAATAAGCAAAAGACATTCTTACCTATTTGTTTAACTAATTGACCCTCATTAAAGAGCAAGTGTTAAAGAATTGCAGAAAATATCTTTTATTTTTTTATCTTTAATCGCACATGTCCTTTATTGTATTATTAATAAATTCATATTAAGTATTCAAGGCTTATAATTAATCAAATAAGGAACAAAGAAAATAATCACAAATTCCTACCTATTTATTCTTTGTGTCGTTCTTCTACTTCTTGTTGCTCTCACTAACAATATACTGCGAGGTAAAACTTGCACTTTCGTAGATAACTATGACAATCTTTCGCAGATACCTCCTTCTATTTATTAGCTATGGATTCGTAGGCATGTGCACGTGTCCAAAGGGTACCTACGTTCCTTTCTATTCTAATGAAAACATAACCCATGCAAGAAAGAGAACACCATCAAATGTAAAGAACCGCCTCTTCTTTAGCCGATTAAATCAGCACCGGTTAATCTGGGTTGTAGCGGTAATGACATACCTTCTGGTAACATTGGCTGCTTTTTTTCGAACTCCTTTTGGAGTTTTAGAAGCCGAGGTTTCAAGCTTCTTTGCAAGGTGATAGGATTTTGTTTTACCTTTAAAAATAACCCAAGTGGTGTGCGTGGTTTTGAAGGCCAATTAAGATGTTAATATCTTAGTTTAATTAATTTAATTGTTGTTTTAGCTCATGATTGATGCCAGTTTCAGGAAATCACACGCGGGATGATTATCTTGGATCTTTTGTTTTTAATAACTGTAAAGTTTGCGGAATTAAATTTAAAATTGTTAATTTGTCCGGGTAAAGCCAAGACTTTTTCTCCGCTTTATGTTAAGATTATTGTTAAGCGTTTTAATAAAATTATAATGAAATAGGTAATAACAAAATTCAGTATATTTTATGTAAATACGAGTATGTGGTTTTATAGTATATTTCTTAAAACCATTCCTGTTCGATAAAAAAATCTAAAAGAATATTCTTTATATTTATTTGAAAAATCTGTTTCGGGCGTGTATCTGCATATACCTTTATAAGACATGTTTAATAGCATATGTAAGATGACTCAAAAGCTTGAAAATTAGTCGTGTATATGTTAAGCTGCCGCAAGACTTTTCTTTTGTATTAGTGTTTGTTTTTATCCCAAACAGAAGATGTCTCGATAGAAAATCGTAATATAAAATGTGGAAATATTTCGTCTATCTCGTTGTAGAATCTGTAACAGAGATTCTCAATTGAACCCATCAGTTCCAGCTGTCCATTGAAAAATTCGTACCCTGTTTGGGGGCACTCATTATCCTTGAATGTCTCCCATTAAGTCAAAGAAGCTATTGCGACCTCGCTACTGAAATAAATAAAATAATAGTAACTAACTAATACAAGCACGTGGTGACTAAAATACTTATTATGAATTGGGAGCAGATCAAGTTGCTGAGTGCTTGCAAAGTCCTACTTTGAAGAATGGCTTGGAAGGACCTTCTTTGTCCAATTAATCTGCCTCCATGTTACCTGAGGATTACAATGTCCAAACTACCAGACTAATTGGACCCAGTTGGCTGCCCTGGGTTTCTCTAGGGCTCGTGATCTCCAAACCCGTTGAAAGCCATAATCTTCATTATTTGTCATGGTATATGAAATGCTTATTGCAGTGACCGTTGGTAAGCCTCTCCTGGGCATAGACACATAAATTAATTATGGAAGATGTTAAGAAATTCAAACCAAAGCTAGACAACACCCTACTCTCCGTTTGTTGCCATAGATACGAGCGCCGGAGCCTGCGTCAGTATTTGATCCATCTATAAATTCGCTAATCTTGAAAATATCGTTTTTTTTATGACACATTTCGCGACTCGTGACAGTTTGTAATATCTGAAGAAGTAACAGGAAGACACTATATAGCCGCTAGTTCCGAGGAGTCAATCATTGTAGCTGCAAGAATTAAAGCATACCTACTTAGTTTTCCCTCATTCTTCGTCTACTGGCTATTTGTAAAAAATCTATAGGCAGTCACTTTAGTCAATTTGAATATGTCTTTAAACCCATAGAAGGGGCAATACGGAAATCCCCTGCAATGGCTGAAGTAACTATCCTATGAGACGTTGACTATATAGTGAGGCGTAACTAATAACGGCCAACGGGTTTGATCACCTTGGTGTATGTATATCAATAAGGATATAAAACGGTGAAACCGAGATGTGAACAGTCAATAAAGAAGTATGAGAAAGAGATTCGGAATTTGCTACTCAATTCGACCTAAATTTGGAATAAGTGATGAATAAGATAAAACGAATAGGTACCCAATTTTTCACAATAAACAAATGCTCAACTTTCTTAGGAAACATGGCAGCAATACAGTGCTTTGGCCATAGTTGGAACCAGCTCACTATAGCAAAGAAACCATAGGGTGGTATCCAAGGAATTAGGTTAGCTACGTGGAAAAGCAGTTCAATCCACCCAATGTTCCAAATCTATGACCGATAGAATGTTATTTGGCTATTATGAAGACGAAGTTAAATAAGACAGCTTCCATCTCTTAAAACCGTTTTACCTTTGGACAGATTATAAGTGTTGAGCCATTATTCTAATAGTGTAATAGTGAAGTTGGTTTTCATAATAGAAAGTTTATGAAAACCAGTTCCTTCTGGTACGAATGGAACGTCTATGTTAATAGAATGAACGCTGATTGTTTACCAAAAGGGAGATTGGGCCCTCCTTACAACGATAAAAGCAGACAACGTAGAAGCTGTAGATATAACCAAGCCATATTTACTCAAAAACAAGCTTGGTGTAAATTAAGTAGAAGAAAAATAAAACCAGATTGAATATACAGTATGTCGTCCGCTTGATTTGCCAATTTTATGTGACAATTTATATTTCATTTTTAATACTTCAGCATAACTGTACATGTGTAAATCTAATCTTTTCTCAATCTTACATTTTTCTTTAGCATATTATACATTTGAGCTACTTTTACTTTTTACCAGAAATCCATCTTTTTAAATAGTGTAAGATGACGAATGGTTGAAATATGTTAAACCATATTCTAATGTAGAGAGTTTTTTGAATGCATTTTTTCCATTAGTACTTAACTAAATCCGGGAGTATACCGTCATCTTCTTAAGTTCATCATCTTCTTAAGTTAGGACTTAGTCCTGTATATACTAATAAAATCCTCGTTATAGTAGGTCTTGTGACACCGATGTCCAGCTTTCATACCAGCGCTTTAGTGGTCGCCCAGGGGGCCTTTTGGATTTAAGTTTGCCCTCTTTAGCTATTTTTGCCAACCGGTCATCAGCCATCTTATCGACATGATCCCTCCACTCTCTTCTCCTTTTTCTTGACCATCTGACAACATCGTCATGTCACATGTGTGTCTAATGTCTTCGTTTCTCTGTTTGTCTCTTAAAGTACCTATAGCCTGTTATGGATCTCAGTGTTTTCATCTCGGTTGTTCGTAGAAGGAGTTTTGTGGTTGCATTTTCTGCTCTTGTCTCAATAGCGTATGTCGTGATGGGCCTTACGCATGTCTTATAGATTCTTACTTTGCTTTCCGTGCTCATGTGTTTATTCTTCCAGATTATATCACGTAGATAACCTGATATCATAGCCGCTTTGGTTGTCTGCGCTTTTACTTCTGTCTCTAGATTTCTATTACTAGTTATATTGGCCCCCAAGTATCTAAAATTCATCACTTGCTCCACACTTTGGTTGTATACGGGAGTATACCGTATGTTGCAGAAATATATTAGCAATAACGCAACAAGAAGAGGAAGAGCTCTAACAACAGTCAGAAAGAAAAATAGTGAGAATAATACTTGGGGTCTATAGAAATGCAGCAGGAAAATAGTGCAAAAATTGAAGAGTGAAGATGTAGCCAAGAAAACAAAAGAATAAAGAGTAGCTAGGGCATCTACGAAGAATAAAAAAGAAAAGTAAATGTGGGCCACCCAGTTCAAGAGATGAAATGGAAGTCTTGAGTATAGCAAAACTCAACAAATGAAGAGAGCAATAGAAAGTTGTGGAGAAGTATAAGCAAGATAAAAGGTAGATGGCGATTAATTCGTTCCAGTGAGCAAGGTCCAGCGAATATCTTTCGCCGTTTATTAACTTTAATAACATCGCAGTAATTTCCTGTACATACATATGAGATAAGATTAGGTTTTTCCTTTTTTTTATTTCTTTAGGGTTCCACCAACTTTTATGAAAAGCTAAATGTTTTGACAAGTAATAATGTAATAACAAATTTACTGTTTGAAGGACCCTGTACACTAACAAAATATTATCGGTAACTCAGAAAGGCGTTTTAAAATTTTTTCTTCCCGAATCTCTAATATTTTTTTGCTTACATCTTACTAAAATTTATAGAAGCGTGGTCGTCGGATAATGAAATTTACTGTTATTTATTAAAACTGACAAGTTTAGCAACATCGCTGATTTAGTAACATGCACTCCACATTGTTAGGTTTACAAAATTTCTGCAGCATATTTTATCACAAATTTATTAAATTTCTTAATCTGTTTTCCTGAATGTAGTAATTAAATTAAACAACAATATCTTATTAATTTTACGATCAATTATAAATTTTTGTTCAATTACATCTGCATTTCTAACAGGTTGCATAATCCGGACGCTTAAATCTTTAATTTACTTTCTATTTTGTTCTACACTGTAAGGTTATGTTCAAGTCCTTTTTAGCAAAATGCAAATTTTCACCTTGCATCACGGCCGTTTTATTTGGGGTGTCATTGTTTCATGATGGGAAATGATAATTTATTATACGTTAAAAATAAGTTACCGTAACTCGCATAATTTAAATTATAATAACTGTTTTCCTATTGAACAATTTCGTATTGTAATTTTATTCATATTTATTCGATTACGGGATTGTAATGGATTGCCTTCAACAAACACTATGTGCAAAACCTATTGTAAGAATATTACAAAAACTGTTTCGTTCTCTTTTTTGATTAAGAATCATTAGGTATACAGGACAATACATTTTTTGTCCCGAATGATTGATTAAAACTACGAAAAACTTAAATTGTTATTATTTAACAATGCTGGACAGGACATATTGCACATAAAATTCAAATATAGGGTTTATTAATTCAATTGTATTAATTAATAGGGTCACGTTACATATAAATTGCTTTAATTAATAAGAGCTACGCAAGGCTTTTTTTAACAAAGTACTTGTAAAATGCCGAAACTACAAGCTACATCTATGTAAACGCTCTGTTTGTTTCCTCAATTGAATATAGTTAATAATTATCTACTTTCAACAAAGTAGGTTCTTCATCGATTTTCCGTAAACAGAGAACTACTGTTAGACCGTAGATTTCCGTATAATTGGAATTCAGCGAAGTGGTAGTATCCACTAGCCTGCCAGATCACCTAAGCTTAGCTGAAGCGCTTAATAATATTTGTCTTTTGGGTGTAACAGTTTCTTATACACCAAGTGCAGAGCATCATACCGGACATGATTTCAATTATAGTGAAGAATCCCACAACAGAGTAATGCACTGGTCCAGTTTATATAGTCCGTTCGTTCTAGTCTGCAATTTCCGCTTACCTTCTTAAGTTATTACAACGGGCAATAAAAGTATTATGAATGGTTAGAAGTGATAAGCCGTACCATAAACACCCTATCAGGTGCGGCTTTAAACTGTTGTCACAAAATACCAATAACAACTATACAGTGTGTCCTAAATTCGAGGCTACTCCCGCCTCTTTGTTGTTTACAAAGCTACGGCAAAACCGATGGCAAATTATTGTGCCAACTTTTTTAATTCAATATTGGAACCAGGAACACGCGAACTTCTTTTGTTATGAACTTAAAAATAAATAAATATTCGAGTTGTTCCAGAAAATGTAAACTTTCTTCAATTAGACTAGGTCTTCTAATTCCTTTGTTTGCAGAAATATTTGAAAATGGTATAAAGGTTATTTATAGGTATTTTTAGGTAAACTTCGGTGGCGAACACAGATTTTTTATGTTTGCGATAGTTTTTCAGTTATTGTATAAACCTTTGGTTTTTAAGATGGTAGTCATAGCCGGAGTAAACCTCATTTAACAGATTATTTTAAGAAGGTTCTAGATATACCGGGTGTTTTCTATGAACGTTAACAAATGCAAGAAGTGATTTAAGTCATACAAAGGCGCCACTGATGAACTGTCGTTGCATTTGTGCACATCAAATTTGAAACTAATGTTCTGACGGGTTTTTGAAATTTACTAAATTTACGATTTTTTCTCTAAATTTCAGCATGCCGTATGTCAAAACCAAAGCTTAGCGGATATGTGTTGATAGATACTTTGTGTCTTAAAATAAGCCACGGGACATACCAATGAGTTTTATCCACATACTCTGGAAACACCCTGTGTATAGTTTATTATAGTTAGAGTGGGTTGTGCAAAGCTTTGGTTAAACGAATGGTCAAAGTTGACAAAAGAGTATCATTTTCTGTTTACTAATATATTTTCTGATACCGGAGTGGCCGAGTGGTTAAGGCATTCGACTACAGCGCGGATGGTCTCGCGGTCAAAGCCCAGTCGTATGCCCGGTGGGTGGCCTACCCAGTCACTGAAATAATTGGGAACCGAAACACAGTAGTGGAGAAAGGTAGAGGGAAAGAAAGCGGTTGTCGAAGGCGCGGTGCTTACCACATCACCCCGTGCGTATAGCATGCGAGACAATCATGTTGCCGACCATACTCCTCGCGAAGTGTAAGTGTTGTTACTTTTACTAATAATTTTCTGCCGTATAAATTCAAATTTTAATTCGAGTTTGCTCATTTTGACGGATGATTAATTTGACATAACTGTTAAATCATGTTTGTGTAACCCACCTTTTAAATATTTGAAATAAGAACTTTTTCAGCCGTTTAAGTTTATTATGTTAACCATAACAAAATAAACATTTATCAATTGAGTGTTATTTATAAGTTGTTACAGATCTTACATTTTAAGACTATAATCTTCAAATTTAGGACGCCTTATACAGGGTGGACCACTTTCGATAGTTTTAAATGAGAAGTACCCTTATTTTAAATTATTATCGTAGATAGACAAAAACCGATGTAGGAATCTTGGGCTCTTTTTGCTGATTCAAGTTCCGAAAACAAAATTCCGCTATTTTTTAGTTATAGGCCAAATCAAAATTTGACCATTTTGACAACTTAAAACTCCTTTGTTTTAGAAGACGATATCCAGAAAGTAGTTGGCCTTGGTACTATTAAATCCAATATTTCTTTTGATTTTCAAAAATATATACCTTGTAGGAGTTAAATGCACTTGCTAGGCCTTTTTGAACATTTTTTGTCTGTCCCAGATCTTCCTTTTAAAATCATCGAAAATACCACCCGGTACATCTAACGCGCTTAACATTCTGAATGGGCTCTGTTTCTGTTATATAACCTCTTTTCATTTTTAGATATTTATACACAATCTAGAAGAGAAACAATCGTTAATTTAGGGTAGTTTTGTTGCTGTTTTTCAAATATGTTGAGAAAAAATCACAATAAAGGTACAAAATCAACCTAAAAATTAAAAAGATTTCCGAAGACGTTAACATCCGAGTTATTAAAAGTAACGACATCATTGAAGTCGAAGAGAACGTGTTTTAGAAGGCATAAAGCATATAGGCATTAATAAATCTTAATTAGTGGTTATTTACGTCTGTTGGTAATTCATTAAAACCTGAACCGCATAACGATGTGCATCGATAAAATAACCAAGCATTCATCTGGTGTCAATTTTTTTTTAAATTTTATAATTAGTAAGCGTAACGGTTTATTTTTTATGTATCACGTAGACGTGAATGGTCAGTAAACTCTGAATTTGAGTTTTATTCTAATTTTTTGAATAGTTTATTAAACGCCTGACGACTTTCTTCGAATAATCATAAAACATAATCATAAAAGAACAAAAGCAAACGTATAAAAAACTCTATTAAAAAGTATTTTCTTGCCTCTTTAAGGTATTTCACAACTGTTGCTAACTAGTCTAATATTATATTGAGTACTTGTAAGAGTTGTTTGAAAATTTAGGAGTTCCATTTTTGTTTTCTAATACCTCTTAGTTCTTCGTCTCCTTCATTTAGTTTAGCTATGGAGGAGAACTGTAGTATCTTATCTTAAACCTATAATGAGATACTGACCTCCAAGTTTCTAAGCTCAGACATTTATTATTCCTACAGATTAAAAGGTAAACATTCCGTGCGGGAGTACCGTCGGCAACATGGATGGTTAAGGCCCCCTAAATCGCTTTCCTACTCTACTACTGTATTTCGGCTCCCAATTATTTTCAGCGGATGCGTAGGCCACCCGCCGAACAGCCGACTCGGGTTTGGCCCCGAGACCGTCCGCACTGTAGTCGAATGCCTTAACTATTCTGCCACTCCGGCGATATTAAAATAATATTTGCTTCTATTCATTCTTATTGATCGAGTTGCATTTACGAATCTAAGTAACAGGTGGTCTCAAAATTTTTTCATCAGATCCTACCGCATAAATGTGCAAGTATTAGCTCGTGTTGCAAATTAGCCATTAGAGTTTAACTATTACTATGCCGGGTGATTTGTTCGAATTACGTCCTTTCTTCTTCTTCTTAGAGTGGCTACCCTTTACAGGGCGTTGCCGATCCTCTCTCCATATGCATGTGGTGTGCATGTCAAGTAGCCTACAAACATAGGGACAGTTTAACGTGGGCTCCGAAGCACGGAATTGCTTGCACTTCTACTCCAGAAACGACTTTACTAGGCAGAATACACCTCGGTGGTTTGCCATTGCCTTTCGAGGGGAGCGGCCGGGTATTTTCGATGTATATGTGACCCTGGGAATGGAACCCAGGCCATCTCAGTGGTCAGACGCACGCTGAACCAACTGAGCCACGTCCTTTCAGATATAATTAATTATCAAAAATCACCCGGTATAGCAATAATTAAACTCTAATGGTTAAAGTGCAACACGAGGAACTGCATCAATAATGCAATTAATGCATTAGTGAAAGGTGTGACTAATCAGCTAAAACGTCACGATTACCTTTATAAAAGTCACGACTTTGTACAGAAACGTCCTCCCCAAAACATCCGAGGTGTCGATTACATATCAGAAAGTGATACATCATGCTTATAAGCAAAATAAAATAAAATTAATGTATAGAAGGACATGATGATTTGTGGTTTCTAAATATTAACTGTTAATTTTTAACGTAATACAACAAGCAAGGCTGCATTGTCAGTTTCTTGTCCGCTACATTTCTGGATAGAAAGCCTAGAAGACTGTTTTAGCTTAAAAAAGTGTGAAAGAATCTTGTTATAAGTACGTTAATAAATAAGTACACCTCGTTGGCCAAAGTTCTTTATTTGAGGTTGTAAAACAAAAGGAGCTTTAATAAGTTTCTCAAATTTCAACGTAAAAAATCCATTAAGCAGAGCAATATAACGACATGAAAATGTGGATTTGTTTAGTGGAGCAAAGACGAATTCTGCTGGAAAAATAATGAGAAGATATATAAATACCATCATCTTCCGTTACTTAACAAAAAATAAATTGAACGGGTAAAACAATTAACGTTAGGTTTGATGAAAAGCTTTCAGCAAGGCTGAAAAATTGGTTTTCATTCCTTTTTTTAATGGTGTATAAGGCCTTGCAGTTATCATGATTTTATGGTAGAATATATCAATATTTGGTGATGTGCTATTATTTTATTATGCACATGCATATGCAATAGAATATGTTCAAAATCGACTTTAAAAACGATTTATGATCAATTTTAAAAAGTTAAAAAGCAGATATACATATACGTATTAAAATTCCGAAATAAAATAACAGCAAGACATTTTTAATGCGTTTTATTTTATCTAGAAAATTATAGTGAATGCATAATAATTAATTAGATAATAATAATTATTGTTGTCAATACAAATAAAATTATGCTAAATTTTAAACTAGGATTTAATATTATGAAAACAACTTACAACTAAATGTTTTTCAAAAGTTTCAAAAAGAAAGTTATATCTTTTATTTGGAAGAATGTATTTGTATATCGAAAACGATCATTCAACATCTACCGATGTGCATGGAACATTTGCAAATTTTGGAATTACATATACAGGATGTATTGCACTAATAATCCTTAATTGGTTTGAGTTTTTAAATGATTTAATGTCCACTGATCTATAATAAACAAGGGCTTAGTTTAGAACCTGCTGTGGCTATAGATGCCATGTGTATCCGGTCTTCTGAGAAAATCAATTACTTTTAGAGTAAGCTATCTGTGACCTTACCCATACAAGATACAATACAAGCTATGATGTTATGTAAAACCAATAGGTATTACATAAAATTGGAAACCAATCGAAAAAAATTAAAAATATTAAATGTATGCATGAATATGCAGAAAACGTCTAAATATGCAGACTTTGCCTAAATATGCAAAATATGCATTAATTAATTGGTGTCAATTAACTCTAAACATCATGATTCGTCCACATTATTGACTGTTTCACAATATATGCAAAAATTACATTATATGCAGTTTGCATAAAATCCTTTCTCTACTTATAAGTAAATATTCATAATTTTATTAGTCAGTTTGATATATTTTTTTAGACAGTACAAATACATGTATCAGTTTATTTATTGTTAAATGCGCTGAAAAAAGAACATAAAACTATCACGTAAATACTATACTTATTTGATAAAAGTAGTTACAATTATTAATATTAATAATTAATAAAATATAAACTAAATATAAAATCATACCGCTAGAACGGGGCTATTCGGGAAGAAATTTAGATATTTTAATGATTTTTTAAGCCAATTGTAGCAATTTATGACAATTAAACATATGTTTGGATAGAGTTAGGTCCACTTAATATAACCCCATATCATTTGACGTTACCCCCCAAATAGGGGGGTATACAGGGTGTTTCTTAATAACATGCTAATATTTAAGGAGGTTATTCTTGGGTCCATTTTGAGAAAAAAACTTCATATGAACATATGTCCTAAAGGTCTTAACTTTTGAACTACAGGGTGCTAAAGTTTTAAGAAAAAAATCTTTTTTTTATGATAACTTTGGTATGACCCTAGATATTTGTGTGAAACGTAGTACGCATCTTCTATGCATCAAAAGGCATTTTCTGCTGTACAACATAATTTTATAATGTTACCGTTTAAAAAGTATTCTCTTAAATAAATTTTTGTTTAAAGTTACATAAATTGTTTTTTCTCGTAAGTGGTCTAGCGAGACGCAAATGAATTAATTTTATTTTTTTATGCGAAAACCGTACGTCAAACGAAAAAAATCAAGAGACCAGATTTGCTCAGAAAGGAATGAGGATTTCAAAAATAATTTTTACTTTAAGAAAAAGCAGTGGCGTATCACTTTTCTCTTTAAAATGATTCAGTGCAAATCCCGCACGAACGCCACTGGCAAGAATAAAAAATTATGTTGTACAGCAGAAAATGCCTTTTGATGCATAGAAGATGCCTACTACGTTTCACAAAAATATCTAGGGTCATACCAAAGTTATCATAAAAAAAAGATTTTTTTCTTAAAACTTTAGCACCCTGTAGCTCAAAATTTAAGACCTTTAGGACATATGTTCATATGAAGTTTTTTTCTCAAAATGGACCCAAGAATAACCTCCTTAAATATTAGCATGTTATTAAGAAACACCCTGTATATATTGAAGTGATATTAACCTTTTGGAAAATTTATATTTATTTAAAAATACAAATTTGGAGTATACTTTTAGGATGCAAGTTTTAAAAGATTAATTATGTAAATAAGTTAAGATTAATTTAAGTATTTATTGTTATTTGTTGTAAATATTGTTATTTATTGTTATTTAGTGTTAATTATTGTAAATAGTAGTCATAGTTATATTTTATATGCATGTATGTGAAAGAATGAATGTTATAAAACAAATTCAAGGAATGGGAGATTTTGGGGAATAACTAGGGAAGGATATAAAAATTGAAGAACGAAAAACAACAGTTGTTAAAACTGAAATAAACGAAAAAGACGTGTTTTTGGGTTTTCTTCTGAAAACTTATAATAATAAGATAATATCAACGGAAACTTGAATACTAATTAGTGGAGAATAATTGCAAGCTGGGATAAACTGATAATATTGATTTGGATTTATTGGATAAAATTTTATAAATGGAAATTGGTTAAAGAAGAAATAATTACAAAGGATATTTGGAACAAATAATAATAAATTGGACAAGGAACTATATTTTGGTGGGATTTTTCAAATTCGGGGATTGATTGTTTGTGAGTGAGTGTTTTTTAGTTTTAGATTTGTGTTAATTTTAAGTTTAGAAATAAGTTTTTGTTGTTATAATAAATCTTGCATTTTAAAAGTTGATTGAAATTATTACATTACTCATTTTTCAAAATTCAAAAAAACGAATCCTTCAACGACCCTGAGATGTCAAAATTTCATTATTAATTCAAAATTTCAAAAATATTAATTAGAGAGTCTAAAAAATTGTATGGAGCTTCTTTTATTGATAAAAAGAAATTAATTAAATTAATTAAAAGACTGCAACCATAACAATATATTTTTTAATCATTTTCCCAAATAGCCCCTTGGTTGGAGATATTTGGGATTACATTAAGAAACATGTATAAATTGAATAAAACCTTATAAGGGGCTATTTGGTAGAAAAAAAGGATGTTTAAAAATATTTCTAACCTCTATTTTCGAACCATACCCAATGATAGAGAACCTGAAAAATATCTTTCAATTAGGTAGGTAGGTACCACCAATCTTATGTATAACATGTGTCTGTTTTTTCTTTTTTATTATTTTTTTGATATGTTATGCGACCTTGAGCCTCTGCTCTTATCAAATAATAATATCTATAAATAGCAATAACTATCATATTTTTGTTTCTGAGCTATATCTAGAAGGTACCTGTAACCATTTTGGTGACCAAAAACCACAGTTTTTTAAATTTCCCAACTTAGCCTGTTTTTAGGTCTCAAATAGCCCCACTTTACATTGCAGGTTTTACATAAAAATCTAAAATTGTGTACGAAAGCTCAACTAACATGTAGCAATTTATTGCCAACATTTCATATACATTGTACTTACCCGTTGGATTCTGGCTATGAAAGTTTGCACGTTACCAATTTCAGCTAAATTTCAATAGTTCGTTAATAATTTTATTATAAGAACACCTGCTAATCATTCGCTGTAAACCGCCACTAATATTCGCAGTCTAACTTCACTCGACTTGAGATGCACACAATTGGGTGGTTTATATGGCAATCGTGAAAGGGGCACATACGCCAATTTCCCAAATTGCCCCGATAATACCAAATAGCCAAGGTATCTTAACTCTCCTAGGTAGGCTAGATTTTGCACGTCGCCTGCGTGACGTCACAAGTGGAAAGCACCCCGTTCAGCCGTTGTATCGTTTGTCGGAAATCAAAGATAATCAAGTCTACTTTTATATTGTTTTTGGTCAAATTAATGATAACTTTGGAAAATTTGAATACAATAAGGGCTGTAGATGTGTGAATCGCCTACTGTTACCTCCCTATAAATAAATTTACCTTTCTGTTTTTCTCGAACCTTTTGTACAGCCAATTACTACGAAAATATTAAACTCTACCTATTTCACTCTAAACAACCAAAACGGCGTTTATCGGCACGTTGTTTCTCTAAGAAACTTTCTGACCGAATGATGACAGATGACAGATTCCACTTGTGACGTAGCCGTACCTCCCCTCCGACCGCACGCGTCCCTCGCCCCGCTTCTCATTACCCCAGTAAGCTAGCCTACCTAGGAGAGTTAAGATACCTTGCCAAATAGCCCCGTTCTACGGTAGTACACAGCGATCAAAATAAACTGATGATATCCAAGAAATATGAAGAAACTTTCAAAATTTTTGTAGTTTATTATTAATCCCTAAAATTCTCAGTACTTTAAAATTAGGAAGGATTAAAACTAGTTGTAAACAAATTTGTCTGCGCAAAAGGTTAGGCAAAGAACTGGCTGTCTCCAATTTGAAATTGTAGTATGAAATTGGCGTTCGTAGTGTTTGTTGTATTTGTTTCGGCCCCCCCCCCCCTCTGGAATTTTCCCGCCGCGCAGATTGCTGATGATGTACATGTTCTTCTCGTTTTAATACATGTGTATCATAAAAACGTATGTATATTGTAGAGATATCTAAATTTCTTAATAATTTCGAGTACTGTTCTGTACCTTTTCTTCACATTACTTTTAATATAATAAATGGCTGAATAAACATGTAAAGGTTTTTATCTACGATCGCATTATAATTTGACAACGTCTCTTTATAGCCCATGGGCGTCTTCATAGCCCATCGGGCTATACTGAAACGTCAAAACAGTTTAACAGTCTTATAAAGATTTTTTTAAAATTAAAATCTAAAGTATGCTCTTTATTAAAACTTTAAATCGGCCTTATGTGTTACCTCCTCGTTTAAATCACAATAATTGCTTGTTGTTCTTACAAAAAGTGCAACAGAATTATTGGAACAAGTTTCCTTACTGATAAGAAGATAAATATTATTTTAACATGATGGGGCCTCAGCGCATTACGCACATGGAATAAGAAACGTCTCTCTGCTATGTGGGTGGTTTGGACGCAGGAGAAAAGTTGCTTGGCCTCCTCTGTAATCAGATCTTACACCTTGTGACTTTCGTTATATAAAAGCCACCAGCACCAAACGAGATGGAACTTGTTATTAGTCGTATTATGGAAGCTGCTGCTAAAATACGAATCAATCCTGGAATTTTCGAACGCACAAGATAGTAATTAGAGGAGCAGATAGCCACGTGTAAAAGGTCTCGACTTCCCACGTAGGTATCTTGGGTTCAATTTCCGAGACCGGCGATATCCCCACGGTTTCTCCGTGCTTCGGAGGGCACGTTAATCCGGCGGTCCAGGTTTTCATACTAACATTTTTGATAACCGTCAACCTTGCAGCACTGTGAGTCAATCTTCTTCCCCTCTTTCAACAGATAAGGCTATTCTTCTGCCCGGTATACGTGTTAAGAGGGCTCACAGAACTCATAGTTATGGGTTAATAATGGGCCATAGGCCTAGGCTGGAGGTGGAAGAAGAAAATAATTAATGCGCCGTTGTCACTTGTGTGGAAAATTTGGAGGCAATAATTTTGAACATTTATTATAAAATAACTAATAACTAACTTCATCATCATCACTATGTCCTTCATGGATTAGGTCTTGGACCTGTTCCTGTTTCCTTCTATCTTTTCTTTGGTCTTCCAATACTTCGTTTCCCTCGCGGATTGTATTTTAAAATGCTTCAGCTCAGAATCTCGCACTGAGAAAACAGATTCTTGGTGGAGCAAAAATTCGCAACTAAACAAATAAATCCCAACTTTAAAACTACAAATCAATAAAGTAACCTTTTTCCAATAATTTTATTATAATTTTATCTTAGCAGCATACCTATTAATTTCCGGCTCTAAGTTATATAATACAAAGTTCTTATTTTGATCTGCTCTACTTACCCTAGAAATTTGTAAAACGAAGTATCCAGAACCTTGTATGTATTGTTCTGTTATTTACACATTTTCACATTTATACAACACTTATACAATACACATGACACAAAATAACATACAAAATGACATTCCGTTTATACATTTTAATTTATGGTTAATACGAAATATAATATTTGCTTCAATTTTTATAAGAAACTATATTAAAAGTAATTTTTATAAACAATTTTAAATGTTTGAAACCCTGTAAAGTTAGATGATCCATGAAAAGAGTGGAAAATTGAATCGAAAAGTTTTCGTCGTTGAGGCGCAGTTTTGATATACCGATATCTTCTTTATTTTGATTTGTTAAGTTGTAAAGATGGGATATGTTGATTCCTTGTTGTTATATTTTTCAATTTCCAGGCTAAAATATCAGATTGAGTTATAAAATTATGTATTTAGAGTAATTGAATTTTGGTAGTTTGAAAGTTAGGGTATAAAATTCTATTTATTGAAATTGTGATCATCAAAATAAATTTGACCAGATTAAAAGTGTTATTAAAAGTTGACCAAGCTTATAAGCTATAAAATTATCAAGAATTTGAAGGGTGAGAGGCTATATTATGTAAAACCTACTGCCACTGAGACGGAAGCAGAACAAGAGAAAGATTCATCATCAACAAGTAGTGATGAATTTATAAATAATCAGAAAAATAAGTTTTTGAAAGTTCAATTTGAATAAAGTTTTTAAAAGTAGTTTTTCAGATAGATTTAAGCAATTTTGTCACTAAGTCATTTAGGTAAAGTGTTAAGTGGAAAATAAGGAGCATTTTCTGATAAGTTAAATTAAAATTTAAAATAAATTTATAAATAATTAAAATTTAATATTAGGAAGTCAATTGAATTATTGATAAAAATTATGAAGTTAAATTAAGTAAAAATAATTATGAGTTAGATGTTGTTTTGAAGGAAATTTAATGTAGCTTGTAAATATGTAAATAGATGTAGATTAAGATGCGAATTAATTTGGAAGATCGATAATTGTGTAACAAAAGTTTAAAAAATAAGTAAGATTATGAATATAATCGATTAGTAGAAGTTTAAAAAGTGAAATAAAATAATTGCAAGTGCGAATGGAAAAATGAATTGAGATATTGAAATTAACAACTTAATATGGGATAATAATTTAGTAATTAATGAATAATTAAAAAGTAAAGTGATTAAACAAATATTTTGCAAATACCTGTTATGACGAAGTTTGTTAATGTTGAAGATATTAATTGTAATCCTAATATCTTTTGGCAACTCCAAATAATATTTTAAATAGAAGTAAACAGACGTTATTATTGAAACAACGTGTTATTATTTTCATCGATGACATCAAGTTTAACCTGAAAGAATACACACAAGTAGTTATAGTGAAGAGTTCAAGAGTAATTAAAGTTTTATAAAACAGTCAAAGTTAATTATGATAAAAGTATTTAAAAATAGACCAGTGAATTAAGAATTTGTATGGAAATATTTAAGAAGATGAACTCCATTTTAACAACAACCATCTGTTAACCGCCACAGCTGTGATAAGAAACACCTTTGCACAACGAAGAAATTCAGAAAAAGAGGGAATTCACCGTCAACATTTAAGGTTTAATGAAGTTAGTTAATTTTGAAATCATTTTAAAAATAATTGTTAAAATAATAATGAAATCTGATTTTCAAGTTTTTCAGTATTTGTTATCAATTCATGAGTAATTTTCAAAATTTAAAACTCATAGAATCCACATATCTATCTATTTATTTTATTTTCATTTTTAATTTTAATGTAGTAGTGTATTCAATTTTAAACTGTAATTGTGTTGTTTAATTCTACAGGAGATATATGATTTTAATTTTCAATTTATTAATTATATTTCGTGTAACCACACACTTCATATTAATACTTACCCTGAGATTCAACACGACACATTACACGATAACACAATATTTATTAAGCTTATTTATTTTATGACGAGTTTAAGTTGATTCAAAGAACACTAGGTACAGTATGTATATCATACTTTTGAAATTAATTAAAATGCAGTATAAATTTGTGAGCTTCCAGTATTGAGATTCATCCTAAAATATCTGCGATTTAAAAATATTTACCATTAAATTTTGCCAAAAAGACTAATTTAATCAAATATATGTCTGCTGCTTTGAAAGGAGATGCACAAATAAAAAATTAAAAAGTGCCAAGAACACAGTTAAGACCTCTTTAACTTTTTTTCATTCTATATTCCTTAAACCTTAAACCGCCTGATCATCTCAACCTACAAGCCTGTTATTCTTATTTTTTCATCCCGTATTTATAGCTACAAGGGGATTTATATATAGAATTGGAGCTTTTATTAACATAATATCGATTGGGGCACGTTCGTTATATTTATATTTCTAACAAGCATCCCCGGAACCTTTCAATCGCTCTTGTTTTGTTAAAAGCTGTCGGTAATGCTTTACCTTCGTGTGCAAGGTTTCTGTGTCATTATTGATTTATGTAAACTATATTCTATTTTAATATTCATTCTAGTTCGGTCAATGAACAACATTGTAGGTGAAATTTAGACCTTTAACATAGATCGTATACGGTTTTGGTTGTAAAAAAATTGCTTAAGGTTACTATTTTAATTGGGTTATATACGCTTAATTAGGAGGATTAAGACTCGTTTTATAAGGCAGAATTATTGGATTTTCGAATTAAAAGGCTGAAGTTCAGCGTTTATTATTACGCTTAATGATCCGTAATTCAATTAAAAGATTAGTTAAGCGTGGGCTTTTTGTCTTCATTAAAACGAATTTTTAGTATTTTACCGAATTTTCCATCATTTTTATTTCTATTCTGAAATCAAGGAGAGTAAACCTTTTAGTTACATTAACTTGAAGAAATTACCGATGGAATTTAATCAAAGTAGGCGTATCATTGCACAAACGTTTAATAGCTGGAAATGATTTATATGATTTTGTAACAACTAACAATAAACCGGAACACAGCGTATGTTTGTATTTTTAAACTGTTTTCCAGCAAGTAAATTATAGAGCTTGTAGAAAAGTAGAAGTTTTCATTGGTCGGTAACAAAATGCTACGGTTGGAATTAAGGACAGGCTGTGATAATAAAAGCCTGGCGGAAAAATTATCTGAAATATCAAAGTTCATCCTGAACAAAAGAACGTTTTTATTTTTTTACTTGATGCCAGTTCATTTCGCAGAAAGGCTGGATTTCTTGGAAAACCAAACAAAAGACGTTGGCATTTCTTGAAAATTGTATTTTGTTGATAATAAAAGGACATTGAATACAGTAAAGTTGACGTTACAATGATTAAGTTTAGGGGTTGGTTCCGTTTCTGAGTTATAAAATTGTAATCGATATGAAAAAGTTATTTAAAAAATAAAGTCCTAACTAGAATTCGAACTTGTGGATTTCTGGTTGCGAGGCAGACATCTAATCCACTAGGCCATCAACGGAACTTCTGCGTTTACTAGTTTAAAATTTTTAGTCTATATTTATTAATTAAAAGGAATGAATGGTGCAAGATATTTCGGTTAAATTCAATAACATAAAAGTGGTATCTTCGTGGTCAACTGGAGCAAACATCTGCTTCACAACCAAGATGACACGGGTTCGAACACACTAGGCGTGATTGAACTTTTGTAAAACATATAGAATTGGCGGATTTATACTGCTCTATTTAAGGCATCTTCTTCTTGCAAATTATAACTGTTTATCCTTTCCTTAATACCACTGCTCCACGATTTCCTTGGTCGGCCTCTTTTACGTTTACCCGGGGGAATCCATTTGAATACTTTTTTAGGCTATTCAAACCAATTGAATCTTCTGTCAATTCTGTCTGTAGCAGTATCCCGAGCTTCTGTCCTGTATCTTATTTCGCCATTCGTTGTGTGTTGCGTTCTTACTCATACTCGATGCTAATCCACTTCTGTTGTTTGCAATTTCGTTGTATATTCAGCGTTGATGTCCAGTGTCCGCATCAACAGCATAAAACAGATTCTACCATATATTTCCCCATATGTTTATATTGTTTATTGACTTTGACCAATAAGTGTCTATCCCACCATATTGGGTTTAAGCTTCCTAAAATTCTTCTCTACTGTGGACTCTACTTCTTCTTGGATTATTTCGTTCTTCGTAATAGTCGTTCCCAAGTATTTAAATCGTTGTGTAATTCCCTCTCTATCATTAATTAATACTTAAAATTGTGCTTCGCTGTTTGTAACTGAATATTCTGTTTTATTTCTCCTTATTGTTCATACGAGTATCTTTCTCACAACCTCGTAAGCGTCTTGCGCTATCACAACCTCGTCATCGAGCAAATGGGTGTTTATTACGAATACTATGTTCAGCACACTCCTTTTCCAGTCTCTCAGGACTACTTCTAAATATATGCATATATTAAATAGTAATGCGGTTAAGCAGCAGCCACGTTTTAGTCCTTTAGTAGTCGTGAACGGTTCTTCAAATTCTTTAACTACCATTATTTATATTGACTCGATACATCTCCTGTATGACATCAATTAGGTGTTCATCTATCTTTATTATATATGTAATGCGCCCCATAATTTGTTCCAAGGGACTGAGTCATACGCTTTCTGTAGATGTGTAGATCGATATACGCTAAATGGGTTTCCTCTCCTACAAGTATTCTTTTCTCTGTCACTTGTTGTAATACAAAGGTATTATCAACGCAGGACCTTTCCTTGGTGAAGCCACTTCACTGATCTTGTTTTGTAAATTACTACTAGTTGTTCGGGTCTTTTCGGGACTATTTTTTATAGATTGAAATTATATAAAATTCTTTCCATTAAGTTGGTAGTTTATTCTTCTTGACGCAATTATTAAAAAGACCTATTAATCTTGTTATTAAATCAGCCGCCCTCATACTTTAAGAACATTGCTTGGTACATTTCTTGGGCCGACTGCTCTTTCGTTCTTCATCTTTTTTAACGATGCCATTCTTCAGTGTTTTTGTTAGTTTCTATTCCGTTTTGGGCACCCTTATATTCTGGGCTATTTTCTATTAAGAGGTCTTTGTAGTGTTGAATCCAGTCTGATGTTTTACTACCACTGTTATTGTCATTTCTGATTGATTTTAGTGATCTCCATATTTCAGTTGATTGTATTGTGCTCCACCTATCATACTGTTAATATCCAAACAGTTGCGTTCCCAGGCGTTAGTTTCACTGCTAGCTATTTTACTTTTCACTATTCTGTTTTGAATCTTATATTCGTTGTGCTTAAGGATAGCCACTTATTGTAAGCTTTGTTCTTTAATTCAATATTATGTGCAATATCGTCGTTTCGCCACTACGGTTGCCTTGCCATTTTACTTCTCTACTTCTGCTAGGCCTTCTTTCGCAGGTTGGTGAATTGGTTTAGTTGAACTTAGGAATTCGGTTTCTATATTAGTATGTTCTCTTTTGTTTGGAGCTGTAATTTTAGTCTGTTCTTGCATAATTCCTTAACACTATTTACTTTTAGCAACTGCAGTTTATATTGCACTGATGGTTTTGTTCTTTCTTCATCTATTTGTTTTTCCGTTCTTTGTTCAAGCAGGTATCACTATTCTTCCTACTACCAGATAATGGTCGGAACTACAATTGGCTCCTCTTCTTACACATACTATCACGTGCAAAAGTAATGACACGCCTAAGATTTGTTATTGTATGATAAACAGCCTTGCAGCAGTCAATGAGTAACTTTCTTATTCTAACTTGTTAATCCTACGCCAGTCGTTTTTAGTTGTGTCTCTAAACTTTCCTACCATTTCGTCATTTTCCCATTCTTCCTTTTAATTCTCCTATTACTATCAGCTGTTGTTTAGTTTTAACTTTGTCTAACTGTTCTGTAACTACTCTGCAAAATTCTTCCTTCAGGAACGGTATCTGTTGGTCCATAAAGACCCAGTATTGCTATTTTATTATTTGTAATTTTCATTGTTAGCATAATACACCTTCCTGATATCGCTGCAATGTCCAATTACTTTATTTATATATTTTCTATTGATAACAATTATTGTTACTCCTGTTTGTATATGTTTATATTTGAGACCTTTACGGTTTCCGTAAGACAGACTATATCCATGGTTAATGTACTTAATTCATACCAAATTCCTTGTCAGAGATGCCTTGAACGTTCCACGTACCAATTTTTCATGTCTATTTATCACACATAAGTCGTCTCTGTTTACATGCATTCGAGTTCCGAGGCTTGACGCGTAGTTTTTCCGCATTTAATATGTTTTAGGAACACCCAGGAACAGACCAAGCACTCACCCCACAACTTGGAAGACCAGAATTTTCGATTAGAGTTTATTCTCTTAGCCGAATTGTCCTGGTTTTAAAACGCCGGAAATTCGCCCTTCACCCTTTCCTGCTAGCTACGGTCTATTACGACTACGGTCAAAAGGCACGACGAGAAGGTGGGAATAAGGTTTGCTGGCAGAGCTACTATGTTTCTCGATCCTTATTAGCGAGTGCTTATTCGGCATCAGCCCCTCTATCGAGACCATACCAGCCTTTGGTTTCCAGAATTCGAATGGCTTTATGTTAAAATAGGTGGATGTCCAATTATTTTGGAGTTGTTGCTGCAGTTAAGATAATAATGTGTTGTGTTAAATTACGGCCCCCCGATTACGACGATCATTTATAAAAAAACAACATGAAGAAATATGAAGATGTGAAAACTAAATGAACTATGATATTGTTTGGAAATCGAGCAGAAACTTTTTTTACTATTTTTTAATTGTATGTTTATAATGCTATATTCTTTAGAGAATTTATTGTAAATCAAATTTGGTGTCTATAAGCAGACTTGAACTTTTCAGTGTTATGCCTTGGAGTTGTTAGGATGAACATTTACATTATGAATATCGTAAATAGATAGAATAGATACTTATTTCGGATACTGAGCTCTCATCAACCAAAATAAAGATGTCCGGTAAAACTAATCGTTTTAAGTGGTTAAGTCCAAATAAAATTGCGGAAGTATTAAAAGTATTGATAATCACAGAATGCTCAAAAGATTGTCTAGCAATATTTTGAATATATTCATTAAGTCTTCTGCGGGCAACTTGTACTTCATTTAACTTGAAAGGTATATAAAGCATCAGTGGCATACTGATGACATGTACAAATTAATGTGCAACGCATTGTTTAAATTTAACGTATGGATAGTATATACCACGAGTCCTAATACACAATCATGTGGTGGTACCCCAGATTCTGCTGGTAATGGAGTTGACAGAGCATCGACAATCTTAGCAATTTGACTTCTATTACGTACTAAAATAATTTTCAAACAGTTTTATTGTCAGTTCTTCGAAATATATATGTAAATATTTTAAAGTCGATAAAAGCGTGGTATTGTCGAACAAAGTTGTAGTATAACTATGCCCTGGCCGCAAACCTGATTAAGTATCACGGTATAGATTGTTATTGTTAAGGTAATCTTTAATCTGAGCAGCTGCCACCCTTTTAAGGATCCTGAAGGCCGTTGGCAATATGCTGATTGGGTTTTTTCAGATTCTTTGTTTTAAATGTCAACTTATAAAATTACATAAAAAAAATATTTATTATATGTGAGCAAAACAGTTAATTAATTTTACATTCAAACCACCCCCCAAAAGCATTTGTTTGAATTGATTTAATGATATTAAATATAACAATCTCATCCACTTCCTTAAAACTGAAACTACTGTTGCAAAATGTATTATAGTTGTGGAGCTCTAAAATATTTTTATGATTATTATTAGCACGTGGCACAAAATTTCTAACGAAATCATTTAATTTAGTTAGGCTTTCTAACAGATCTTGGAATTTCTAATTTAGGTTTGGTGTATATATTTTTTGTTAGTTTCTTCCAGATATCCTTACCTTTGTTATTTTTTAGTTCATCTGGCACAAGTGATCGTTTTTCATTTTTATCAGCTAAATTGTTATAATTACGTAGTTGTTTATACTCAATAATTCCATTCTATTTCTTTGCGAGTTTTCTTGATTTTGTGAAGTGCTTTATTTCTTAAAGAAGTAAGTAATTTTATATTGTCCGTCATCCATGGAGAATAAGGTTTAGTGAATTTAGAAATTACAAACGGGGTGTGTTTATCAGAAGTAATATCACAAGACCTCCTGATTTTATCAATAAATTTTTATTTTGCACGATTTTTTTTGCGTAGCAACAAACACGAAAGCAAACTGCATGGTAAATCCCGACTCCGAAGGAGGAGGGGTTTTACCTATTGTCAGTTTGCTTGAGTGATTTTGCTTAAAAGCAAAAAATGAGTGCTTAAAAATAAAAGTTTATCTGAGAAAATCAGGGAGGTCGTGTGGTATTTGGCGAGATAAATTCCAAAGACAACGCAAAATAAAACAATTTAATTATTATTACCTATTTTATTTAACGATTTTAGAACAAATTTTAATTACCTATATGTTAATGTACAGGGTGAGCGAAACTCGATGTCTCAGCTCTATTATAAGAAAAGGAAAAACGATAGAAAAAATCTGAAAAGAGGTTCTTAAATGGGATTGAGTAAGGTCCATTTTAAGCCGAATTTGCATATTTTTCCATATTTGGAAACTGAAGTAATGACGTCATCGAATTTCTTTTTCCCAGAAACATACCTATATTTTGGCATATTTAAAAAGAGCTAATTTTTCTGAACAAATTTTGTAAAGAAAAAAATTTGCTATCTTTTTCCGTTAAAAAATTATAAGCAAATTTGTAAAAAAAAGTATTATCAAAAATTTGCAATCGTCACGATTTAAACAAGCAGCCTTTGGAAACAAATAGCAAAGTCGCATCTGTCAATAATTAAACATTATTAATTAGTATTATTTATTAATTTAATATTAGAAAACACATAATATGTTACAACTATTACCACAGAAAGAAACCAAGTAGGTAGGTAACATATTATGTGTTTTCTAATATTAAATTAAGAAATAATACTAATTGATAATGTTTAATTATTGACAGATGCGACTTTGCTATTTGTTTCCAAAGGCTACTTGTTTAAATCGCGGCGATTGCGAATTTTTGATAATACTTTTTTTTTACAAATTTGCTTATAATTTTTTAACGGAAAAAGATAGCAAATTTTTTTCTTTACAAAATTTGTTCAGAAAAAGTAGTTCTTTTTAAATATGCCAAAATATAGGTATATTTCTGGGAAAATGAAATTCGATGACGTCATTACTTCAGTTTCCAAATATGCAAAAATATGCAAATTCGGCTTAAAATGGACCTTACTCAATTCCATTTAAGAATCTCTTTTCAGATTTTTTCTATCGTTTTTCCTTTTCTTATAATAGAGCTGAGACATCGAGTTTCGCTCACCCTGTACAATTATTAAAAACAAATATTAATTAACTGCCACACTGACAGTTATAAACAATATCAATTGTTTATTTACTTGATAGCGGAAATTTTATTCATCAAGCACTGACTCAAACCGAATACTTTATGTATGATGTATGATTACAGTTGTACCTATACATTTATATTAAAATCACCACTACAAAGTACGTCGTCATACTCAACTATCAAAAACCGTAAGGTAGTTAGTATCAGATCTATTAGAATAACTTAGAGCATGAGGTGAAAATACAGGCGATTATTAACATGTTCGACTAATATTGTTAGTTGTGATTGAGTTAACGGCATGTTGAGATAGTGTAAGTACAGTAATATATTAAAATCGCCCTTATTGCTGAGAGACTTAATGCGCCAAACTTGAACGTCACTCGTCGCATGCATCTACAATAATTTTTGTAATTTATAGGCAGTGTTACCATCTATTTTTTGGTTTCGGTAGCTTTCGGTTCAATTTTTCGGTAGATTTCGTTAGACATAATTAAATTGAGAAAAATATAAGTTTTTAGCAAATTCAAGAAAAAGCAACTACTACATGTGGTTTAAAAAAATTATTTATGTAAGTCTGATACGTTTGCTCTTGGGTCTAACAAGTACCATCTACAATCTAATGTTACTTTTTTTTATAATTTATAAGATATCAAAAAAAATCAATAATGGTTGAAAATGAAAAAAATATATGTATATGTAACTGTCAGTTTTATCACCATGGCTGGCTATTATTAATCTGCAATTAATGATTTTCCTGGTTTTGCCGGTTTCGGATGGTAAACATTTTAAACAATAATACAAATTAATAGGTACATGAGTGTTTCCCTATCGAAATATAATCAGAGTTTAGCTTTAAAATAATTAGGGGAGATAATATTTGAACTTTAAAAAATTGTTCCCTGAGTCACCACACTTTATAGTTACTAAATAGGATTTTATTACAAAAATAAAATTAAAATTTTCTCCGCCACTGAAAGATAAACTTTATACATCCTATCCGATATTATTACGAAAAAGTGTTTGTATAATCGGCACGTAGTGGCCCACAATTAGAAGTTACATTTTAAAACAATCTTCAGGCAATGTGTTTAAATAAACAAAATTTTGTTCCGAGTCAGATGCATTTTGTGATGTCAAGATAAGCAAAACAGGTTTTTTTTGAAGATTATTTATAATATGCTTTAAAAAATCGGTAGATCTACCGAAATTTCGGTAGGGTTGGCATCACTGTTTATAGTGTTGCAATGCGGCAAAAGCATAGTTATTTTGTAATTTGAATTAAAATTTGATTTTCATTCGAACAGCGAAGAAAAGGCACGGCGTGCCAAAACAAGCCCAAGGTTGTAAGGTTAGGTTAGAAGCACCACGAAATTATTCCGAGGCGGGTATTCAAGTCAGCTCGAATACAAAATGCTAGACCGATGCCAACGTCTGATGAGCGATACCTATCCATGTTTGATTTATGAGCGTTATCTAGTGGCGCCACCTGGGGAAGAAGTTGATGATATTAGTACAGCTGTACAGGAAAAGAAGAAATCTTTGAATTAACCTACACTCAATTTGGGCATTTTGGTTTTAGTTATGTCACGCTCACGGTTAGAAGAAAAAATAGCTGCTCTAATGAGGCACAGAATTGCCTATTTTACCTTAAAATATTTTTTTCGTGAGACTCAAAGTTTAGGTCTTGATTTTGGTAAATTATCATTAAGCTTTGATAGTGTTATTTTCAAAAAATATTGTGATCACAGCTTATGTCGTTTCATCAAATTGAGCATTTGCTGTTCTTATTTGGTTTCACCATTTTAATAAAAAAATGATATCTACAGTATTTATGACTAATCGCATGATTTAGCTTTATTGCTTTAATATTTTTCAGAATAATTTGCGATGGCCTTCTTGTCTGAAACATTGTCTGGTTCATTATATGTACAGGGTGCTTATAAAAAGCTGTTTCGAGTAATAATAAATTTACATGAAAACATCTTTATTATTGAGGCATACTTCCGATTGGGACAGTTTATGATTGGCAATGGCAATATTTTTTATTTTTATTTTACATGGGAAATTCACAATCAAATAGACGCATGCATTTTTTACCATGCTAGTAGCTAGGTTGTTAAGGGTGGGTAGTACATAAGCGTAAAGTTGCCAAAAATGCCTATTTTTGTGTAACGATTTAAAAGAAACCTTTATAATTAAAAAAAAGATCAGATATTTGGTGAATATTTGCGGGTCCTCTGAAGATACGTACGTGGAGTTTTTTTTAGATTATTCGATGCTATTGAAACGTTGATTTGAAAAAATTAAAAAATTCAAATTTCTGTCTACAGAGTCAGAACTCAAACCTTCAGATTTAGATCCAAAATTTGAAATACGCAAGTCTATAATAAAACTGAATTAATTAGGTACTAAATTAGGTGAAAAAAATTGTCCTTGAGATTTAAATTTTGAGCTTAATTTGAGCTTTGTGCTTCGGATTAATATTTTTTTTGCCGATTTCGAATTTCTGGCCATTAACTAGCGTAGATTCAGATTTGAGTTTCATGAATACACAATCGATTGTTACAAATAAAATGTTCTCAAAATGTCACATGTTGATGAGAAGATTAGTACTTTCCTTTTGTTCATGAAAACAGCTAACGTTATTGATAGTATAAGAACACTTTAATGTGGCTACTTACGTTACTTACTTACCTTACGTCTGGGTTGCCTAGCTTCTTATTTTAAAAACCATGCTATTTACCATAGTAAAGAGTATGTCTCGTTTCAAAACGCAACAAAGAAAAATAATATGGAAAATCCAGCATTACAGTTTCTTTTTCTTTTATGGGTTTTAGGAAAAAAGAAGTCGATAGAACGTGTTTAGCATTTTTGTATAAACTTAGTGAATAATTAAACAAACTTCAAACAGAAGCTTAAGCAGTCTATTACGACTTAAATCAACTCACACAGCACTCAAGCTGTAATTTAACTAGGCCTAAACCTAACTTTAAATACCGATTCTAAACAATTACGGCTTAAGCAAAAGATAATGAAAACTCTTAGAAGTATTACATTTCCATTTGTATGAGTGTGTACCACTTTAGAAGAATGCTTAAGAAATACTACCATAAAAAGCTAAACTACTTAAATAGTTATTATTATTATATTCTTGGAATTACCACCATAAAATAAATGGTTTTCTTATTACTTCCAATTTAATCCGTTACCTACTATAAATTTTAACGTTTAAAAATCCATGATGTGGATCAATTTGAAACGTTAAGAATCATATTCTATCAAACATTAATATACTAAAACATCTTAGGAATAATGCTAGAATTATCGTTTAACCAATCTTCCTTTATTATATCAGCTGCTTTCTCTCCTACCATAAACGCTGGTACGTTCACATGTGCCGATAAAGTAACTGGGATTATACTGGTGTCAGCGACTCTTAAGTTTTTGATACCGTAAACCCTCAATCTGTGATCAACGACAGCTTCGGGGTCATTTGATGGACCCATTTTACACGTCGTAACCTGGTGGTGAAGTGTTGCCGTTACGTGCCGTAGAGCACACTCCCAGTATTCATCGGTATCGAAAACGTGATGCTCACAACCTGGTAGCGGTGTTCTGACTTGTTGAGTGTCATATCTTTGAAACGCAGGCATTGAAGCTATCCTTTGCACTTCCCTTATTGCGGCTATGAAGGTTTTAAGGTCCTTATTCTCGGGATCGGTGAAATAGTTTCCGTAGAACTTAGGCCAGTGGTATGGATTTTTGGATTTCAGTCGCAAATATCCATAAGATTTTGGATGTAGTAACATGGGGAAAACCCCCCAAGCATACTTATTCTCAAGTGGTTTCCATATCCTGTTGTAGGTTTCATTATTAATCCTAAACATCTTGCTATATAGCACTCCAGCGTCTGTATGTAAACCACCGCCAAGGAAAATCAGTTCCATATCAGGATAATTCTCGGGATAATCTGCTTCCTTTGTTTTTAAATAAGTTAAAGCTTCGACACCCCCTAAAGAAGTTTGTGGTCCCATTCCGCCTAAAATAATCTGAAAGAAACTTCTAGGATCTTCAAAGTCAGCTTGTTGTATAACTATCGACTGGTTAACTTGAAAAACCAGTCCTAAGAATGTTAAATGGTCGTACATTTTTTGACCGACTGGAAGATTTTGTAAAACCGGAATGCCTAACTCCTGTAAGTGATCTTGTGGTCCGATACCAGATAACATAAGTAATTGAGGGGAGTTGAAGGCTCCTGCTGATAATATTACTTCTTTGGAGGCTGTAGCAAAGTACTTTTTTTTATTCCTCGAATATTCAACCCCATAAGCCGTTCGAGTTTCCGGATCAATGAGCACTTTCGTAACGCGACTTTTAGTGAGGATAGTTAAATTTGGACGATTCTTTGCTGGCCTCAAATAAGCTTTTTCTGCGCTACATCTCAACCCACGTCGTGTTGTTGCTTGGACGTATGAAACCCCCATCTGACTTTCTCCATTGTAATCTACATATCTGTAACCAGCTTCTTGGGCAGCTTTGATGTAAACGTGCGATGACTCCGTGCGATAAGGCACGTCTTGAACACTTAAATAACCTCCCTTTCTATGGTACGCTGGATCCTGAATTCTTATATTCGCATCTTCGGATTTTAAGAAGTATGGAAGAACGTCGTTGTAGGACCATCCAGGGTTTCCCATCTGTGCCCAACGATCGTAATCTAATTTGTTGCCCCTTATATGAATCATGTAGTTGATAACTGAAGTACCTCCCAGGACTTTTCCACGAGGCCAGTGCATTCTTTGATCGGTTAAACCTGAAGGAAGAAATATTAAGCTTTCCTTTTGTCTATGTTTATTATAGGTTTCCTACCCAAACAGAAATTATCCTGTTTTTCCATAAGATAACCCCAGTTATAGTCAGTGAACTGAAACATCGGGGCAAGCACTGGTATATCTGTAAAGAATGTAGGTACATCTCCCGTTTCCAACAGTAGAATGTTCCAGTTTCCAATCTCAGAAAGCCTGTTTGCTATCACAGAGCCTGCAGAACCCGAACCTACTATGATGAAGTCGTACATTCCTTTTGATCGACCTGAGTAACCTGAAAATAATACGATAATTTTCCATTTTTTGGATAAGGCTTGATCATGGCAACATGTCAGTTTAAATATTGTGAATGGGACTGAATTTTTGTCGATTGTTTAAATGCCATTGGCATTTCCTATATTTTAAGGATATGATTTCCGTTAATTACGGAGCAGTATCCATCTCATAATAACCACGAATTTTCTTTGAAACTTAGTCTGGTATGACATTTGTGAATGTTAAACCCACAACTTAACAAAACGGCCTTGCCTTATCCAAAAACATTTGGAATATTTTATATATGGATTATTTAGAAGATTTTTAATGTTCGGTTGTCTTGGCACACTTTGATATGTTGATTATGCAAGTTTGATTTCTTCTGATATTGGAGGACATTGTTCTTTAGTGAATATTGTGGAATTATTGTTGTACATTTCAAGAGAAAACTATAGATTAAAATATGATATTTTTGAATTCAAAACAATTCATATTTGACATTTCGAATGATATAAATCTTATCTCATAGACTTTTTAGGTCAGAAACATAAGTCTCGCTAGAAGAAATATCTTATCATTTATATTACATACGACAGTATTGTATAGTTTTTTGTAGTGGCATTATAGAATACTTATGTGCAAGGAATCTGAAATTGAGAATATAATATAGGCCAACGTAATATTACAAGGTGTGGGAGATGCTAGGGAAAAAAATCATGGACACCGACAAGTTCCTGAAACGAACAATCCTTTAAAACCATCTGAAAGAAAATTTGTTAAATACCTGTGGGTTTTAAAGGAATTAGCTGGTGTAATTACTGAATCGGTTAGTCCATGACCATATATGATGGTTCCTTCGAGAAAATTGTGATTGTTGAACATAAAGTGCTAACTCGTTTGCATTCTTATTATATAGCAGTATAAATAGCCACGTTACTGTTGGCTCAACCAGTTTAGAAATAATGCTTTTCTCGAAATTTAACGAAAATATCCCAAGCATGGGGGCGATTTCCAAAAAGCTTAGAAACAGGTTGGCTGCCATTACAAACAATAGCCTAAATTTTGAATACATGTATGTTAGTAGAAAAACCATTATTTCCCTCGACTAATTTACGATTCTACAAATTGTTTAAATTACTAGTATATCTCCTGGAAGTGTACATCATGTTTATATTTAAAAAAGAGTCTAATGCCACTCGGTTAATGGAAGCTCGATGTAGAAGACGTCCCAATAATAGCCTTTTCCTTATAAGTGGTTCTGGTTACCCGCTGAACTTATAATTATCGAAGCTCTTAGGAAATGTTCAATCCAAACTCCCGAAGAAAGCTTTAAACATTATAAGGATTACAGTATTGTAGCAATATACGGTATATAGTTTTGTAGTCGAACCTAATTTATTTAAATATTTACAGAATATTAGAGCAAATCAAAAATGTTAGCATTGTAAGGTTTACCTCGTGACATTCTATTTCTGATGAGGCTTTTTCTCGAACTACGTGGAGACCGACAAAGTTCGTTTACCTGTAGGGTTTGTTTAGGTTCGCTTACCCTGACGGTGAAATGTTGGACTTTTTGACCTTCTTCAGGTATGATGTTCGCATCGCCTGGTATGTACAAACGGAGACAACTTCTGGGCAGTGAGCTATGGAAATGCTGCGGCCCTGAGATATCTTTCACTAGGTATTAGTCCTTGGGTGTAACTTTGGAAACAATGTAGGTCCCTTCATGTCTCTTGCGAAACTTTGACCTTAACTGGTACATAATCTTCTACTGCAAAGTGTGATGGTGACTTACACGTAACACGATTTTGTTTTTTCCTGAACCTCTACTTAACGATGTTCGTATTTGGGGTGTCTGAAAACGACCAGCTGCTTTGTCGCTTGATGGACTATTATGGTAAGTGCTTTCAATAGCGTTCGGAAAAGTTTGGTCGACTTGGTGCGGAGGTTGTATCCGGATATTACCTGAGATGGAGTCAATGTTACGTTGATACGATAATGAATTCGAACAAGATCATTGTAGTGTGAGGCCTTTTCTGTTATCTTCATCAATCTATTGCTGATGGTGCGGTTTTTTCTTCCGCGTTGATCGTTGGCAGGGGATATCACCATTGCGTTAAGAACTTATGCAATCTTCCATGTTAAAAAAAAGAATTTGCATTTACTTCCCATGCTATGTAAGTAACTATTGTTAACTCAAACTGTTATCATTTCTTAGATAAACAACACTTTTCTCCATGTCTGTTATCGTTTTTGTACATCCTGGACCCAGTAATCTTATTCATTTTATTCGCAATATGATCTTTTAAGTATTTTTCTTTGGTACCATGTTGGCCAAAAGAAAACGAGACAGCCCTTGGCCTATAGTATTGTTTTGCTTAGTTGTTTGGTTTGCTTTGTCGTCATTATTTTTTTCTGTTGGTGAAGATCTTCTTTCCTTCATTGTAGCTTTCAATTATCGTCAAATTGAACGAAGCTTCTCAGATATATCTCAGTACTTATTTTATTAATCTAATACGCGTTGGAATTACGTATAAAAAGCAAAATAATTTACAAAATCAAAATCCGGTAGTCATTTGAATATTGCCATAAAATAAGAACCCAATTAAACTACAAGAATACGTTTTTTCTAAGAAATACCGTATTAGATGAAATAATTTAAACTCATATAAGTAATTATTAACATCTCGTGGCGTCAAGAATAACCGTCTCAGGTTATTAAAACAATTAATTGTTATTACGGCAATTTAGTATGCAAATTAAATTAGTCTAAACCGCAATAAACGTAAATTGAGATCGTAAACGTCCTTTCCTTATTAAGGAATAATTTTTATCGTTCAGTATCAATTAGAATTAATAGGTAACTACTAATGTTCAAGGAAACGAAATAAATAAACACAGAAGAGCATCCTTAAAGGGATAGAAATCTCTTAGTCGAAAATTTTCATACAGGAAATAATAATCTTATATTAAACATACAGGATATTTCAGGCAAAACTGAATTCTTTAACTTAACTAAACGATTTGGATAAGTTTGAACGGCTATATAAACATCTGTGCATGGGAAATATCAACTCTGCATTTTCTTAAATAACTGGCTTTTGGTCATACAGGGATAGATCACTAAGGTTATGTATATCTATATACAGCATTAGAGGTACGCACTAATCATCCTATTTCCTAATCAATATTGACAATAATATATAACCAATTCATTAAATTAAAAAGACCAACACGCCAAGTCTTCATGATGGCCTTCGACTCAGTCAAAACATATTTAGGTTTTGATTGATGCCTTAAAGAGATGCTGAATTGACTTGCGGTATATAAAGCTAATCGATGCACCTTACGATTATACATTAATGACTATACAAGTAACCAACATGACCAACTCCATTGAGTGTGATGCGAAATACCATCCCTTTCAAACTGTTTTTAGATGTACTGGAAAATATTCTAGAAACGATAAATTTGAACACTTGGATTAACAGAAATGGAAAAGTCCTCAGCAACTTCAAGTTTGCGGCCGACATCTCTCGCCTTCTCTCTTTGTGGTATTAGACAATATGATAGATCAGACGTGCGTGAAACTGTTTCAAAATGAATATCAGCTAAACTAAAATTATTTCTAAAAAAAAGTTAGGAAAAAAATTTCAATTTCACAAATTGGCTAACAATCAGTTGATCTACTTTCGGAAAATCCACACCCAAAGATCTATCAATATTCGAAGACCTTCAACGCTATTCTGTCCGCATTTGAGTCGGTTGCTAACAGCGACGAGGTTAAGAAGATTCCGAAGCCACTCCAAAGAAAATGGGCAGAATGATGCTGGGGTTACAACTAATGATCGGACAAAGAACAAAAGGAAGCATTGGCCATGCCAGAAAACTTAAATTGCAACGGGAGGCACATGTTCCATGAACTCAGGATAAAGAGTAGAAAAAATGGGCCGAAAGGGTATCCGATTGGTGACCAAAAGTACGAAGGAGAGAAAGGGTTATAAAGACGATTCCTAAAGAATATTTGTCGTACAATGAAACAAAATCATCAAAGAAGCGAACTTGAAGTTAATGGGGTAGGAATATTATGTCCATAGATGCAATAGCTAATGCTGGATATGATGATGAATCTTCTTGTTATATTAAGTTTTTAACATTTTATAGTCTACTGTTTAAGACAGTTTTCTGAAGGTAAACATTTCTACTTCAAATGATAACTTACCAATTTAAGCCTCACTTAAGGCACACCTTATTTTTGCCTGCATCATTCACAACGCTTAAACACTATAAATTAGAAGCCTTGGATGAGTTGCTTTATTTATCTAGAGATTTGCATTGACCAGAAACTGGTGCATTTCCTGGTAAGCCCCTGTTTTATTTAGCCATAAGTCCGGGCACTAATCTTATCTCGATAAAGGACTCTGCCTTCGGCCCTCTTTCTGGCAAGGCGTTTGTGTCTTCCTTTGCTCTTTTATGCGTGCCATGCATCTAACTGTTCGCTGCCGAATCCACTGACGTCATTCAGCAATGACTAATCAATCCTCACTTTTTTGGAGGTATTCCTTCAGGATGACTTGGTTATCGGAGTACATATTGATTTGTTTATTTATGTAGGACTATCGTAAATCTTCGTCCGTACAAGTTATAAAAGCAGTGAATTAAAAACAAGCTGGTTCTAGTTCTTCATTCATAAACACCCGTTTCCTAGAGCTGTGTACTTTGTGGAGGCCGATCTAGCCTCCGGCTCTACCAAAAGGTTAAAATAACAAGTCCCAGTAGTACCTTTAAGGTTCGAATTAGTGCAGTTCTTATAGCAACAATAGTCCGTTTAGTTCTGGGACTGCTGTGTACCAAAATTCAGATCGCCATACAAATGTAAACAGAACATGGGTTTAATCATGGTACTGGTACTTCATAAATAATTACTTCTTGACTTTGTTTTGTATATACTGAGCGATGAAAAGCTTGGGAGTTTTACATACGATGACATTAAACTTAGGGTTAGTTAGAGTTTAGAAGGAAGACAGAAAGGTTTTGCAATAGTAGCAATAATGGAAAATGTGTAAGCGCATGAAGGTCTATTGCAAAAACCAAAAGTAGATTATATAAATATTACTTCGTAACAGTTCCATCCTTTACATAGAGCGTGAATATAACATTTCCGATGTCGGATAAATTGCAAACAGATGACATTCAGAATTTTGGAAAAAGACAATTTTATAAAGTTTGTTTATTTATCAAGCGAGACCTAGGCTTGTGAGTGCCAGGGATCTCAACGCACATTAACTGCTATAGTCATTGATACTACCCGACTAGAATTTTACCGATACCAAGGGATTTCCACCCCTAGAAGGGATTTTGACCGTGCCAAACATCTATTAGTATACGGCCTATGGTTCAACCTCGTATCCGAAAGAGGACAAGGTTTTAGATATTTTTCCAAGTAAAAAGTCTCACCGATCTGAAGGACTATATTCATTGTTAACTAAATTTAAGCGGCACTAACTTTCGCGTAACTAGTGCTAATGACAAGGGTTGTTGAGATACCAAATGCGTGTAAGCATTCGGGTGGGTTGCACAAACACGATTTAACAGCTTCATCAAATTAGCCTATGATGGCGATAATCCGCCCCCTAATTTTATTTCTTAAAATCTTTGATTGGTTCTTCTTTTACTAAATTAAATTCTTAATTAAAACGCTACAAGCTTATAGAATAATATTAAAACAAATTTAAACCTAAAATTGACTATGTGCATTTAATAAAAGGCAACAAATTCTTACCTGAAACTACCTGACCTATTGTGTTCTCTGGCAAAAATGTCCCAGCCCTGTTCCTCATATTTTCGTAATCCTTAATTAAATTATTGACATCTTCATCTTGTTTTTGTCCCTTGGCGGTGTAAATAAAGTATGTGATAGCCAATAAAACTTGTACTACCAGCATGTTGCTGCACCTTCAACTGGACAATAAAATAGATTACTTCCTAAAACTAAATAATCGCTAATTCGTACTAATATTTAGGGTATGGTTTGGTTTTTCATTTCGTTCCACATTGCTTAATGTTTTACAAGATCACATTTGGGCAAATTGTGCTAATTAACGTGCAAGTTATTATGTCCAAAAAGTAATTGACCAAATTTGTAAAGGTATCGGCTTACACCCCGCGAGGGAGTATGGCCGGCAACATGGAAGGTTAAGGCCTCCTAAGTCGCTTTCAATAACCGCCTACCTTCCCTACACCACTATTGTGTTTCGGTTCTCAATTTTTAGTGACTGGGTAGGCCACCCGCCGAGTATCCGACTCGAGTTTGACCCCCAGACCGTCCGCACTATAGTCGAATGCCTTAACGATTCGGCCACTCCAGCGATAATTGACCAAATGAATTTTGATTACATTATTGTTGTGTGTAAATTAATTCAGAAATTAAATAATTAAAAATTTAGAAAAAGATTAAACACTTTCCTTTTTTTCTTTATAAAAGCTTTCGAATTAATTTTTTAGAAACGGCCAAGCAATAAAAAACGAGCCCATATTCCAGAACTAATCCTACCTTTTTTGTTTGTAGGCATAACAATTAATGAGCTTTTCACTTACTTTATTCGTTGGTAAATTTACAACTGAATTACAAACTTAGGAAAAATTCAATTTTTATAATTTCTATTTTATAAAATTTTATAATGTTCTAAATGAAATTTGTTAGATTTCTGATTGACACAGATTCGTTTCTCTTAACTAACTGCAGTTGATATGCTCGTCAACATATTGGATAAATCGTAGTAAAATTAACGTAAATAAAACCAGCACCTGCAAGGTCAATACTAAAACATAGATGCATAGATCTTAGGAACGGTGACAATGCAATTTCTGAATATACAGGTGGTAACCAATCGGTTGGAAAATTTTCATTCTGATATTCAGCATTCAAAAGATATTAATAATTTAAGTTTGTTAAGAAAGACAACTAAGATTCTCAAATGTTTTAGAAATTTAGTGGTTCTCCCGATCCTACGCGTTTGCCAGATGAGAAAAATTGTTCAACGAAATTAGTATTTTGATTGTAAGACTTTTGGAACTGTTATTTTAGCATTTTTGTATGATGTGTTTAATAGTGCAATTTTAGCTGTCATCTGTGCAGGGCTTTTACCATAAAATTATTAATCATAAAAAGCAAATTATACATCATCTGCAAGTTTCACCAAGCGGTTAGGTTCGCTCTGTATTTATTTTTATGTGTTAATCATAAAATTACTTTGCAATTAAATCCTGGAAATTAACCTTTGTTGTTCCGTCCGCATTAATTGTTATTTAATTTCTGACATTGATTAGAGCACATTTATATTGGAAATCTATATTTAAACTTCAGAACGACGTCATTGAATGAAATTGTTTTACATTTTTCTGTTTATACAGGGTGGTCGTGAAAGTTGGGGACATATTTTACCAGCATTAACTACATAAGAAATGGTGAAGATTTTTCAAATAGAAAAAGGGGCAAATTAAAAAGTTACGGCCCTGTAAACTAAAATTACTGAGTTTTGAATATTCTAAAAACCATGGAAATTTTATTTTTAATTTTTACTGGGTAAATCAGGGCCTATCAAAATCATAATTTGATAGTATTAAGAAAGCTTTAATTTAATCAGTTGCGTAGTTAGAGAGGATAAGGACATTTTTAATTAAGAAAAAATATTAAAGCCACGTTTTTTAAACACTCTATGTCGTATTATGAAAGATAAATTAATTTTACGTTAAAAGTTCTCTTGACATTTTTAACTGAACAGTTGTTTTGTGACCGTTCCAATTCGCTTAAAACCGGGCCCTGAAAAAGTGTTTTCCTCGGGGCACCATCTATTAAACACGTGAACAAGTTAACAGTTGCTGTTTTCGAATTTTGATTAGTAAATAAGTTATTTTTTACTTTTTTGTTGTAAATACATGTTAAGAATGAGTAAAAGTTGTTTAATAAAACGTATTTGTCTGTAAACTTCTTTGCCTCTGTTTGCTTCAATAAATAGCAAAATGAATAGAAACCCACAGGTAAGTTGGCTTTGATGGGAGTTACACCGTGTGTGAAAAATTTTATAAAATCCAATTGAGACGGCCATAATCAAGCTAGATTCAATACTAGTTCGCCATGGTTTAATTATCACAATGGAGACGGAAGAACTGCACTACGCAATGTTTAATGTTTAGGTTTCTTCTTGATTTAGTACTTTAGTATTTTCAAATGAAGAATATGCAGATATTCATTATGTTTACGGTCTGTTGTGATGGAAATGCTTTAGCAGTACAGCAAGAATATCATAGAAGATATCCCAATAGAAGACTGCCTACGCGTACAGTTTTCTTTAATTCACATGGTCAGCTGAGGGAACATGGCACTTTCAATGCAAGACATGCAGTCGGCCAAGGAGTTGTCCGTAGACCCATAAACGAAGATGAGCAAGTTCTTGATTTATTACAAGAAGATCCGTCTTTAAGTGTGCGAGGAATTGCATTACGTACTGGAATATGTAAACTCCTGGACAAAATTAACGCACCACTTCATTTTTTTCAAATAACTCCTAGATTAGAAGGATTTTTGACTTACTAATTTTTTTACAAGTAGGCTGTGGACCTCCGCTGTCATTTTTATCTCTGTTGTCATAGGTTTGTTTTGTTTAGAATTTGCAATTTTCATTTTATGTGATTCTTGACTTGGGAACTTTTCGTAATTCGATTCGAAATCTTCTTTTCAACGTAAGTTAACTTTAGTTATCATGATTTTTGTTATCAATTCATCATTTCTGAATATTCTAGACTACAAAAATGAATCGAGCCAGAAACCTATCAGTGGAAGAATTGGTACAAGCGGTAACTCTTTTGGGGTGAGGGATACTCAATGCGTCAGATTGCTAATCGGCTAGGAAGACATCATTCCAGCGTTAGTCGCATGGTAAGCCGCTTTAACGAGACTGGATCTCACTCACGAAGACGAGGGCAAGGTCGAAAGGGGTGTACTGTTCCAAGGGATGAGCGGTTTATTAGGCATTGCGCTCTGAGAAACAGGAAAATCACTAGCACTGAGCTACAAAATGAGCTTAGAACTGTTCGCAATGTTCGAATATCGTCTCGAACTGTCAGAAGACGTTTAATGGAAGCTGGATTGACTAGCAGAAGGTCGGAAAAAAAACCATTCCTAACTACGGAACACAAAGTTCGAAGACTGCGATTTGCCCGAAATCACCAATATTGGACTCTTGATGATTGGAAGAAGGTTTTATTCACCGATGAAACCAGAGTGAGCCTAAAATCTAATGATGGACGTGAACGTGTCTGGCGAAGACCTGGAGAAAGATTTTCGAGTTGCAATGTCTCTCAAAAAATTCCTTTTGGTGGCGGCTCGGTAATGTTCTGGGGAGGGATTTGCTTCAACAGTCCCACAGAGTTAGTCCCTATACGTGTGAGGTCTATGAATGCAGATCATTATCTGCAACACATCGTAGTTGATAATGTAATGCCATTTGCTCCCTTTATTGGACCTGATTTTCTGTTTATGCAAGATAATGCTCGACCCCACGTAGCTGCACAGGTTCTTGACTACTTGAATGCTGTTAATATGCCGTTCATGGAATGGCCAGCGAACAGTCCTGACTTAAATCCTATTGAACATTTATGGGACGCCCTAAAAAGAAATGTTCGAAGTCGTATACCTGCAGCTATCAATCATGACCAACTGGTAAATGCAACGCTTGCAGAATGGGAGAATGTTCCTCAGGGTTTGATTGAAAATTTAATCTCCAGCATGCCAAGGCGTATGGAGGCAGTAATTAGAAGCAGAGGAGGTCATACGCGGTATTAACATCGAGTTGAATACTAAAATTTCAGTTTTTACGAATTTTTCCGTTCTCACAATTTGAGCGATTTGTAGCAAAAAAAAGATTTGAAGTCAAAAAACAAAGATTTGAAGTCAAAAATGTTTGGAATTGAGGTCATGTTATAACACTGGTCTAATTTATGAGTTTTAGCGTAGTTTTGGTTTGATTTTAATTTCTATATTGAAATTAAGTACGTTTAATAAAGTGGTGCGTTAATTTTGTCCAGGAGTTTAGAAACCAGGTTAGGAGAATAATAAGAAGTGCTCGCTTACTTCCATATCATTATCAAATAGTTCAAGCTCTAGGTAATAATTTTGAAGCTCGTTTAATATTTTGTAATTGGTTACAAAATAATCAAAACCTACCGCATATTTTATGGACCGATGAAGCTTCTTTCACGCGAAATGGTATCAATAATTATCATAATTTTCATGAATGGTCTACAGAAAATCCTCATTTAAGAAGACGCTCGCATTTTCAATATCGATTTAGCGTTAATATGATAGCTGGTATTCTTAACGATCGTCTGATTGGACTATTTGAACTGCCACACCGTTGGAATGGTGCGAATTACGAATATTTTCTAGAAAACTCTTTACCCTTATTACTGGAAGATGTGCCATTAAATATTAGACGTGCAATGTGGTATCAACACGATGGGGCACCAGCACATCAATCTCTTCGTGTTAGAGCTTGGCTTATCGCAAATTTTCCGGGAAGATGTATTGGAATAGGGGGACCTGTAGTATGGCCACCGTGTCCGTCTGACCTGACTCCATTAGATTTTTATCTTTGGGGTCACATGAAACAGATTGTTTATGCAACTGAAATACACACGGTAGAAGAATTACGCCAAAGAATACAGCAGGCTGTCGATATTATTAGGAATAACCCAGCAACCATCTTAAGAACGCAGCGATCTCTTCTGCGACGTGCGGCTTTGTGTATCGAACACAATGGAGATAATTTTGAACATTTATTGTAAATAAAATAATAAAAATGTATTTCATAAATTTCGTTGAACTAAAATTTTAGCCTATTAATTATGAAATAAACAATAACTCGATAACGGTTACGTATAGGGCATATGTTTTTATGAACTTTTCGACTCTAAATAAGTTCTGGAATTCATCCTTGAAATATTGCCGGTACGTTTTGGAAAACCCTTTATTACTCAAAAATTCAATATAATCAGTGTTTTATTAATTTTATTTGCGTTTATAATATGCTCCCTGTACTTCCGTAGACTCGCATTTCCTACACTTGTCGCGAATTGCGGCGACAAACATCGGCACGGGCTTGGGCGGGCAGCTGTCTTTATACTCCGTGTCTAGGACCTAACATATTGTAGAAATACCTTCAACTAGTGTTAAGTTGCTATAAACGTATTTATGAGAAATAACTATTTGGAATACACTAAATATCTTTTTCTAACACTAACATCTTATACTGTTTCTATGGTGCATAAGAGCTCACTTGTTATGTTTCCTTTAAAATACGCTTTCTTTATAAAATACGTCGTCAATAACAACGTATTTTATAGGCCTTTAAATACGTCGTTGCCTAGCAATCTGCGCATTTTGTACATTATGACGAGTCTCAAATAATAATTTATTAAAATTTCTAATAATATATTAGTGAAAAAAAATGTCTGATATTAGTGTTAGAAAAAATCTTGAAGACAACTCGTGTTTTATAGTTTAAAAATCTCGGTCTATCAAATCCTCGGCTCACTTCGTTCGCTCGGATTTGAACTACGACCTTGATTTTTAAACCTTCTATAAAACACTTGTTGTCTTAATAGCTATAATAACCGGTTTAATGAAAATACGTTTTTAGATTGATTTATGTTAGATCCTCGGGGATTCCATATATGCAAAAAAATTTTGGAAATTATTAGAAATAACGGCAAATAATTGTCAATAAACCTAATTTCTTTATTAACAATAATTATTCAGTTTAAACAAAAACTTTAAGAAGCACACGTACAATACAAATTGCAGTATAAAGAAAGTGTTTTAAATAAAATTTGTATAACTACTGGAAAACTTGCTTTTTACGTTGCAATTTTTAAGCGGGTCGTACCGCCGTAACGACAATAACACTTCAAACTTAACCATAATGTGGGTTGCCTAACTTCTTACTTTAAACACAGCTTTAAACCAAAGAGCAGTATAATAATGAAATTATATTGTTTATATTATAAGTCTTCTTCCAAGGAAAATCAAAAGGCAGATAGTAAGATTTTAGAGTTATATGAATTTCTAAGCTTCTTTAGTAGGTACTGATTTGGATTAATTTTGATTTCAACCTTTGTAGATAATATTTTATGGATTAACCCTTTTGGTAAATGACTTTAAATGGATTTTAATTAATTATCAGATTTTTTCTATACAGGGTACTCTGTTTTAATATTAAATATACTAATAATAGCGTTCCATTCCAGTGGAATTTTAGCTGTTCTCGGAACTTTTAAGATCGTTTTATTGGGGTGGATCGGTCCCCATGATTCACATTTTGTTTTTACGCTCTGTTTTCACACATACGCATTTCACCTTGTATTTACAAATTTCCATATGTCTTCGCCTCGTTTACGATCTTCCTCCAAGCCTTTTTAGATCTTTTGTCACCTCGTCGTACCACCTTATTCTCGGTCTCCCTCTGGGTCGATCTTCACCCGGTTTCCATTGCTTAATTAATTTGATGGTGCTATCTATCATCTACTCCAATTTACCTCAATATTTCGTGGTTCATCTTTCTTGTAAGCCCCTTATTATCCTTTTCTGGTCCCAGCACTTTACGCTCGAAGATTCTCAGTTCTTCCTCTTCCTTTCCTGTGTTGCACATGAGTTCCGCTGCATACATAGGTAAGTACAGGTCTGATTAGAATTTTGTATATATTTTGAGCTTTGTTGTAACCGTGATCTGCGCATCTTTTAACACGTTTTTATTTATAATATGCTCTGTGCCCTAGGTGTATCTGTCATCTTACCTCGTACTTTCGTTCATTATTATTGTTGATTGGGACTCTCAGATAGTTAAAGTTGTCGACCTATTTGTAGGTTGCTTCTATCATGGTTTACGTTTCTTTGGCATTTAAGGTATTTGGTCTTATTTTTATTTATTTTCAATCCCATTATCCCTATTGAGTTTTCCAGTTTTTTGAACATTTCAGTTATCTTCCTTTTTGACCTCGCAATAATGACAATAGCACCAGCATATGCAAGCAGCTGACCTTCTCTGCTTATTATTGTCCCACCATGATTTATTTTTCTTATTATCTTTTCTAACACAATATTAAACAATGTGGTAGATAGTACATCTCCTTACCTTACCTCCGCATTCACTATGAAGTTACTTGTTTCCCCTGCTGCGGTTCTAATAGATACCGTTGTTGCCTCCATCGTCATTTCTACCAGACGCACTATCTTTGTTGGTATGTTTATTTTACACATTGCCTTTATCATCTGTCTTCTGTTGATGTTGTCAAAGGCTTGCTGAAAGCCAGTGAATAGCAGGTGTATGTCTATGTTGTGCTCATATTCTTTCTACATTATTACTTTGTACCTAATATGGATCACGTCCACCGTTGATCTGCTCGCTGTAAATCCATACTGATAATCACATTCGTGTACGTTATTAATCGCCTGAGTATTAGCGTTGAAACGATGTTGTATGTACTCGTATATGGCAATCCCTCTATAGTTGCGGCAGTCTTCCGGGTCTTCTTTCCTTTTTATAATCACTATGACTCCCTCTTTCCGTTCCTCAGGTATCTTTTCTTCTGCCCATATCTGCTTCACTACTTCGTAAATTCTCTCATGTAGTTGCTCTCTTGTGTTCTTTATTAGTTCTCCATTTACCTTTGCCAAGTGACTTTCCATTTCTTATATTGTTTATAACATTTTTAAATTATGTGTATGTTGGCTCTGCTATTTCAATTTCACTACCCTCGGTTTTCCCTTCCTCTCTCTGTTATTCTTCAGTTTCTAGTTGCATATTTAGTAGTTTCTGAAAGTGCTTCCTCCATACTTCTTTTATGCCATCTGGGGTGTGTCAACTATGTAGGTCACAGGCATTTAAAAAAATGCAAGCTTGGCGAATTACTTCAAAACGATAACAGTTACCAAAAAACATTTAGCTTACATTATTCTATGTAAAAATTTGTTCCAAAGGTATTTGAAAAATATTTTTCTAATATTAAAAATAAAATTAACTACGTGCAATAATAGAAAATTAATATGGCGTTAAAAAACATAGGGCACACTGTAGAGGCTCATTCGAATTCGAAGTCCCATTATGAATAATTCACTTTCGCAGAATTTTGCTTAATATAACTGCAACCGTATGTGAGTTAATAATTTCGTTTCTCACACCTTTATTTGATGAAATAACAAAAAAAATTTTAACTACGAGAACTTCTGAGAACTATGGAAGGTAGAGAAAACGATATTTTAAAGTTATGAGGGAAGTACTTGCTAGAGCTTAAAAAGTTGCTTCAAGAAGGTACATACATAATCCATCAATTTCCTCTTCTACCGCAATGCAGTGTCGAGGCTCATTCACACTTCCTGGTTTGCAGGGGTGGTGATGGGTCCACTTTTGGACTTGCATCATGCTTCAACCAGCGTTCATCCACAACACATTTATACACTTTAAACCTATTAAGCCTTAACTAACGAATTCGACCAAATCGGCTCCATAATACTATGGCCTCCGCTGGAATCGAACCCGCGTCAGCCGACTAACTAGCTAGCCGGCACTTGTCTGACTGAGCTACCCAGGCTGCCTTATTGCAGCGTTATAGTAAACATAAAATTCTGCAACAGTCCTGATATAAACCGCTTTGTCGTTAGAGTCCAATTGGTAAAACGTTGACGCATAGAGTAGAAACTCGGTGATTAAAATATATGCAGATCTGATTCTGGCACATACTTTTTATAATTCGTTAACCTCAGGGTTTAGCATACTTGCATTGTAAACTAAAAATCTCGGTCGAAGTCAGTTGAGATTTTGGATGTGGAAAAAGGGAAATTTTGCCATTTCTCGGATACGAAGTAAAACCGTAGATCCTGTGCTATACGACGTTTGACACAATAAAGATCCCTTAATGGGATGAAAGACCCTTGAAAAATTTTAATCGGGTAATGGTGAGTAAGCCAGTCGACGTACATTAAGATCCTTGACATCCAATAGAAACAAAATGTATCGATCTTGTGTGATTTTAATCAATTAGTTTTAGACTAAATGGTGTAAATAGATTGAGTTTAGCATTTTTCTTAAAAACTGTGATTTTATATTGTATATTATTAAATATTTAGCTTTAGCAACACAAGAAAAGATCCGAATTTTAGCGAATAACTTCAAAAAGAAACAGTTACTGGCTTACTGCTGAATGTATCAATTCTTCATTTTATATTGATCTACTTATCACATTTTCATTCTAAGCAATTCTCTTCAGAAGGTTGTGCAATAATAAATTGACCAGTAAATGATATGTAGTTTTCCTTTTTCTTGTAGTTTGTGTTTCTACGTGAATATTTTTAAGCTAAATTTTAAATATATTTCAAAGAGCTCATCCTAACCATGCAATTGCAGCCTATTTAAATAGGTTACTATGAATACATTTAATTAGACTCATTTCGAAGCTGAAAATATCGAATGTAGAAAAACATAGGCATCGTTGGTTTTGTGTAAAACTATATAGAAATTCTCAGATGCTAAAGTGTTTTACAAAAAGAGTATTTTTTATTTTCACAACAAATCCATTATGTTTATTTATAGCAATAGCAAACATAATGTTATTGATGATTGCTTTTGGATAAAATTTAACAAATGAGGAGAAGGAACGACAGGAGCTAAGCAATAAATATTATAAAAAATACCACAAATATTCAAGAGCCATTTAGTACTTTGTACTTACTACAGTAAAGAGTCCACGCATTAACAAAAATTTGAATCGTCTACACTAACAGCTCAAATATTTAAATCTACTTTAAAAACTATATTAAAAATTAAAAGCGTAAGGGTTCAACTTAAAACAGAAGCTTCAGCAGACCTAACGGCAGCAATTCAGTATAGGTTTAACCAGAAGCTAAGTTTAAGTTTCCTTAAATTTCAGCTTCAACTTAAGCTTAGTTTAAGTCAGAATTCAAGCTGCCCTTAACCTGAGCTTTTGCTGAAACCCGTACCAAAATACTAATCCGTAAACTATAATATAAACCGTTTAAACTACTATTTAAGTCGACTGCAATGCCCTTATATCGTAGTTGAAGAAGGCTTAAGGTAGGCTTGCATTAAAACGTCGACCGTAACTAATTTCTATTTAAGCACCGATTTTATGAACACTATGACTAAAATAACTATGAAAATCATCAGAGTTATCCCTGGACAATACACTTTAAAAGGTCAAAACTAAAAGCTACTCATCACAAAAAGGTCTACTACTTAAAAACTAAATTAGCTATTTAAGACTATTATCTTTTATAACTCACTGAATTACGCCTAACATATTTAGGATCAATGGCAGAATTATGCTGTAACCAATCTTCCTTTATTAAATCAGCTGCCTTTTCTCCTACCATAAACGCTGGTACGTTCACGTGCGCCGATAAAGTAAGTGGGATTATACTAGTGTCGGCGACCCTTAAGTTTTTGATACCATAAACCCTCAACTTGTGATCAACGACAGCTTCGGGGTCGTGAGGTGGTCCCATTTTACACGTCGTAACTTGATGGTGAAGCGTTGCTGTTATATGCCGTAGGGCACACTCCCAGTATTCATCGGTATCGAAAACCAGATGCTCGCATCCTGGTACCGGTGTTCTGACTTGTCGAGTACCATATCTTTGGAACGCAGGCATCGAAGCTATCCTTTGCACTTCTCTTATCGCAGCTATGAAGGTTTTAAGGTCCTTATTCTCGGGATCCGTAAAAAAGTTTCCGTAAAACCTAGGCCAGTGGTAGGGATTTTTGGATTTCAATCGCAAAAAGCCGTAAGATTTTGGATGTAGCAGCATGGGGAAAACCGTCCAAGCATATTCTTTCTCGAGTGGTTTCCATATCCTATCGTAGGTTTCATTATTAACCCGAAACATCTTACTGTATAACAATCCAGCGTCCGTTTGTAAACCACCGCCAATGAAAATCAGTTCCATATCGGGATAATTCTCGGGATAATCTGCTTCCTTTGTTTTTAAATAAGTTAAAGCTTCGACTCCTCCTAACGAAGTTAATGGTCCCACTCCACCTAAAATAATTTGAAGGAAACTTCCAGGATCTTCGATGACAGTTTGTTGTAGCACTATCGACTGGTTAACTTGAAAAACCAGTCCTAAGAATGTTAAATGGTCGTACATTTTTTGACCGACTGGAAGATTTTGTAAAACCGGAATGCCCAACTCCTGTAAGTGATCTTGTGGTCCGATACCCGACAACATAAGTAATTGAGGGGAGTTGAAGGCTCCTGCTGATAAAATTACTTCTTTGGATGCCGTAGCAAAGTAATTTCTTTTGTTCCTCGAATATTCAACCCCGTAAGCCGTTTGAGTTTCCGGATCAATGAGCACCTTTGTAACGCGACTTTTAGTGAGGATTGTTAAATTCGGACGATTCCTTGCTGGCCTCAAATAAGCTTTTTCTGCACTACATCTCAAACCACGTCGTGTTGTCGCTTGGACGTACGAAACCCCCAGTTGACTTTCTCCGTTGTAATCCACGTATCTGTAACCGGCTTCTTGGGCAGCATTGACATAAACGTGTGATGACTCCGTGCGATAAGGTACGTCTTGAACACTTAAATAACCTCCCTTTCTATGATACGCTGGATCCTGAATTCTGATGTTTGCATCTTCGGATTTTAAGAAGTATGGAAGAACCTCGTTGTAGGACCATCCAGGGTTTCCCATCTGTGCCCAACGATCGTAATCTAATTTGTTTCCTCTGATGTGAATCATGTAGTTGATAACTGAAGTACCTCCCAGGACTTTTCCACGAGGCCAGTGCATCCTTTGGTCGGTTAAACCTAAAAGTATGAAAAAATTACGTCTTTGATGACTTTCTGTTTATCTGCCGAGGCTTCTTTGATTTGTGCATTAAACTAAACGTAAACCGTTTACATTTTATTTAATTTGAAGCGAACCTTAAAAAGTCTATAGTTATTACTTGAGAAGAAACAATTATAATTTTGTATTTTAGACGTCTAACACTTGTTACCTCTATCGTAGTTTTTGAATGATATAGTCTTGTGTTTCTGCATGCTTGAAGTTTTTAAATTTTTGATAGGATTTAGTCCTCTGAAAATACGGTTAGTCGTAGTAAGGCAAGTAGTAAGTGTAGTGTGTCCCAAATTTGAGACAGACGAATAACTTTGATAGCTGAAACTAATTTCTGAAACATTAGCGTGAGACTAATTCTTTTCTGTTTTTCTTTTCAGTTTGCTCAAATTCCATTGGTATTTTAAATGATATTTTACTTAAACTATAAAATCATTTTTTAACAGAAACAAAAGTGGGGTTTTATACCAAAACAGGAAAAAAAAACGTTTTCTCTGTATCACTAACCTAATAAAAATAAATCTTTTATAACAAAAATATAAAATTATAGGATTCTTACCTAGGCAAAAATTATCCTGTTTTTCCATGAGATATCCCCAATTATAATTCGTGAACTGAAACATCGGGGCAAGCACTGGTATGTCTGTAAAGAATGTAGGTACTTCTCCCACTTCCAACAGTAGAATATTCCAGTTCCCAATCTCAGAAAGCCTGTTTGCTATCACAGAACCTGCAGAACCTGAGCCAACTATGATGAAATCATACTTTCCTTTTGGTCGTCCTGAGTAACCTGAAAATAGTATTAGCGTTTACTATATGGGTCTACTTGAATAATGTTTTTAAAATAATCTTTTGGTAATTACTTTTGTGTAATTTTGTATTTCAGAAGACGGCTTCTTTAGACGAAGAAAATGTAGTCTTATTAAAACTTCTTTATAAGTTGTAAACATACGAAATATCATAATATTAAAGTAAATTATTCAGTTTGTTTATTTATTTTATTTATTCATTGGGCGAGATTTGGTTTGCGGGTGTCAATGTTCTCAACACGCCTACTGCCATGATTATTTAGTTCTAGTCGACTAGAATTTTGTTGAACCCAACGGATTTTCGAGAAAGAAGGTAATATTAACCTCCTGCCCGGCATACGTGCGAAGAGGGCTCATGGAACTCATACTTACGAGTTAATAGCAGGCCATTGGCCTAGGCTTCGGCCATAAGAGGAACAGGAAGAGTATTTGTTTAAAGATTTGCATATCCTGAAATGTCATAAATGAGGTTACTATAGGCTAAACAGATCTTTCAGAAAATTTGAACATAGCAAAGTGATATCTGGTAGACTACATTTATTTTTGATTTCTGCTAAGACATCGTCCAAATAACTGACAATTCTGTTCGTGTTGGAATTTAAAGTATCAACCCCCACAATCAGGAAGAAACCCTCAAAAGTCTATGGTATAGCTAGAAGATTAGTTTCTCCATTGGCATGTGTCACAACTATCTAGATTAAATTAGACAAGAAGGGATTTATTACGCAAAATTGACAATTGAAGTATTTCCGCTTATGCAGATGCTTAAGGTTATAAAGAAAGTCTGGCGAAGAATTTAAAGTGCATGATCAAATCATTATCTTTGAAAGGGGGATTTGTAATGATGTTTGGGAGCATATTTTCAAGAAGACGTATTGATAGAGGTTCGCGGACGACACCGACGGAAGAGTTGTTACCCCTTTTATGAGAAGAATTGGTCCACATTTAATGATGGTGGTTGATAAGGCGAGATTATAGTAACTTTAGTATAAGTATAATTTCAAAAGAATCTATAAATAAAAAGAACTAACGGGTGTCCCATAATGAATTTCAGTTTATAAATTTGAATTATTGGTTACTCCTGCAAGGGACGGGGATCGGACCGTTGGCATCTAGTGTAGGAGAGTGGCGGATTTGTTAGTAAATATGGATTACTGGACGATCGAACAGCGTGCTTTCTTTGTCGAGGCATATTTCATGGATATTTATGGATGCAGTCAGGAACTTATTCCCTAGCAAATTAATTTAGACTATCCACCTAGATCACCAGACTTAAGTACTATGGACTTATTCCTTTGGGGATATTTGAAAGCAAAAGTGTACGCTATTCCCCCTGCCAATGTATACGAATTAAAGCGCCGCATTGAAGAAGAAATCGCCGCGATACCACCTGATATGTTTTTAAAAGTTTTTAAAAATTTAAGGGCCTGATTAGAAGAATTTCTCCAAAGAAATGGAAAGCATCTTGACAATATTATATTTAAGAAATAAAATCCGCATGTATGCCTTGTAAATTGATGTCAATAATTTTTTTAAAAATATCCTGTCTTTTTTGTAACCATTGAAAAATTGAAATCCATTATGGGACACCGACTAGTTAGGGCACTGTAGAGAAAGATGAATATCCAGTAAATAACATTTGACAACTCTTTAGATGGGAGTTTAATCTTTTATACAAGTTGATCTCGAAAGAAATTTGCCCAACTGTGAACTTGGCAGTCTATTAAAGGGAAGTAAGACGTTGCGTTTGTTGCGAGATTTATAATCAAGAACTTGAGCTTCTTCTTCCTCTTATAGCCGAAGCCTAGGCCGATGACCTGTTAGTAACTCGCAATAACGAGTTCTGTGAGCCCTCTTTGCACGTATGCTGTGCAGAAGGCTAACCTTACCCATCAAATATGCAGAAGAAGATCGCCCCGCAGTCACAAGCAGGTTTACAATGATTAAACGTTGACAGTCCACTCATTGATCTTACAGCTTGTTTTTGTAAAACGAATGTCCCCTGGATGTCACTAGCTGAACCGTAGTGTAAAAAACAATAATAAAAGGCAGATTCCATAAAACCGCGAAATTGTATTTTTCAGTTGCCGAAGTAAGAATATATGTTTGCAAAGCTTTACTTTCACCTCAATTTGTTGTCAATGTAATCTCCCAAAAATATAGCACATTCAACATGAGCTATGTATTATTTTTATCTACTCTTAATAGTAACTTGAATCGGTTTTGTTAGTTTTTGTTATACAATTTATCATCTGAGTTTTGCCAAAATTTAATAACAGGCTATTTAGAGAACACCAAGTTTTAATTTCGTTTACTGCCAACTGAGTACTCTTTTGTAGGCCGCTTTGGTTATCAACATAAATAATCGTAGCAAAGTATTTAGGTAAACCATTAATAAAAATTATAAATAGCAAAGGCTCAAGGACTGAGCATTGGGGTACCCCGCAATTTACTATTTGTGTACTTGATGCGTGATGGTTAATAGGAACTTACCGAGTTCTATTTGAGAGATATTAGCGATTTACTTATGTGGAGGGCCCCTTACCTCTTAATACTCTAATTTTGAAAACAAAAATACGTGATTCACCACGTCAAAAGCCCCACTGAAGTCAGGTGGTACCCCCAAAGTTAGTCTTTTGTCTTTCTGGGATTTCATTACAAACTAAATTAATTGGTTAGTTGCTCTTACAGTCGAAGGATTTTTTTGTAACTATTTTGGCTGTCGCATTATTATTATTATTATTATATAGGGCAAAGGCCTCCCTCTTTTCCCTTATTCTTTGCACTGTTTCAAATCTACTCGTTTTTTTTTAGTGTTCAAAAATCGAAGTGCGACTCATTTTTTTATTTTTTTTATTAACATACCACTCAACTATGGCCAACTAAAAAACTGATTTGTGATTTGTTATTACTTGCAAATATTCCGAGCTCTAAATGCCTGACTGGCTGAACTTGGGTCATTTTTCTAAATATTTGTTTCAAAAAATGTTTATTGCATTAGATTTAATAATAGTTAATAAGCATCAAAATTGAAGACAACTTTTACGTAAGTTCAAATTGAATGGATCGACATAACTTGCACTTGTTTTCACAGTCTAACGAAATGATGGAAAACAGAACCTCGCATGTATGAACGCAGTAGATATTTTAACATGTCAGAATTATATCACACCAAATGTCAATGCTAAATTTAATATCAAAACACCTCACTATTAATAATATCAAAGGACTACGTTAACTAGTTTTACTAAATCGTTGTCATCCAAACTATACAACCAGTTGAGTTGGTTTAGTTTAGTAAAAAAAGCTGGGACCATATGAAAACAAAAAATTTATTTTGAAGTAGTTAAACGACCAATTAATAAGTAAACACTCGAAGATTTTGAATTCATCAACCTAATTAAGCAAACAATACCACGTACGAATTCGTGGGTTAGAATAACACTTCAGATTTGCTATTTTTGAACTAACTTCACGAGATCAAAAACCGAAAATTAAGTCAATAACCTTTAACAAGGCGACCTTTACAGGAAATCTATCAATAAATATTCGTAAGGTATAAATAAAAGGCCTTGCGTGTTCGGACTACTTACTGTAATCGTTTGTCGTAGTGCACGTGTTATTTATATAGAATTTTTAAGCACTTATTTATTGGACCATATGCTGACTTGTCTTACATTATGTTTTTCTGTTTTTATTTCAAGGTTAATCAAGATATTTGGAACCGCAAGCCTATATCTTACATAATTAAACAAGCAAAATCGTACAATTTTTTTTTAAATTCAATGTTAAAGTTTTGTAGTGCATGGCTAAGAATTTTATGGTTTAAAAATGCAAAAGGAGTACCGCAGGGCTCTGTTTTGGGACCGTTCGTTGTTTTTAAGTTTAAATAATGTTCAAATATTATATCAAATGAAGAGATTATTTGTTATACTTTGCATATTGCAGCAACCAATATAAATCAAAATATTTTCGAGCTTAACTTCTCAGTTTCTTTTTTGAATTTTTTAAACCAATTGGAAGGTATGTTTATAACATCCCATCATTTCATTAAACCTTATCATTGATTAGAAAGAAATTATAGCTATAATTTTCAGTTTAATTTGGGTACTGCAATATCTCATTTCCCATCATTGATAATTTAATTAATTAGGTTCTAATTTGACCACGTAAATTTAAATAGAGTTAATACATTCTTACCTGAAACAACATCGTTGACGGTATTCAACGGCAAAAACCTTCCAGCTCTGTTCCTGATGTTTGCGTAATCCTGGATTAAATTATTGACTTCTTCATCATGTTCTTGCTCCTGAGATGTGTAAATAAAGCACGCGACAACCAGCAAAACGTGTGGCACCCGCATGTTGCTGCACCTGCACTTGCACCTGAATAATAAGATAATGCAAATGGTTGTTAAGTATGTAGCAATTCAGATTATTACCGAAAACTAAATAATCGCTAATTCGTACAAACGTTTAAGGCAAGGAAATCGTCTATGACCCTTAATTGCTTTAAGTGCCCCCGGGCTCCCCTTCCATTACTTAATATCATTTGCACATACTTATGGTTCTATGAGCAATATGATCATTTAATTTCATGTCGAGTACAACATAACTAACCTTAGGTCGTTTTCTGTTTTGTTCATGATTGATTGTCTGGAATTTATTGAAATTTCTTTGATTTTGATCAAATTCTTACTTAGAAAGTTTACATTTTGGTTGGAGATTGTGCTTTATTTAATGCATTTAAATGCTGTGCTTAGGCGAAATTGGTGTACAGGGCGTCCAAAGTAATTGAACTGACAGACAGTTTTAGTGGTTACACAATTACTAATATTAAAAATATGGTGTTTTTATTATTAAATTAGTTGTGGTAATTTATAAAAATGCGTTATATTTCGCAAAGAATCACAGCCAAGCAACATAAGGTCATTCCAGGACTAATATTTTTTTTTCTTTATAAACATTAAAATTTATGAGTTGTGTGAAGTAGTTTGTACGTGAATAAATTTCAAAACTGCTCTGAAGGACCAACAAACCTAGAACAATTTCAGGTTTTATGGTTTTATTTTGAAATTTAGAACCAAATTTGGTATCTTTGTCATTGACAGGGTTCGTTTCCCCCAAGTTGTTACAGTTGATGGTGACATGTTTGCATCCATATATGGATGAAATGCAAAAAAATAAATGTAAACAAAACAAGCCACTGTCAAGGTTAATACTAAAGGAGTGGATTTTATCAATCGTGATATTGCAACTTCTGAATATACTAATATCTAAATTTGTCGGAGGTGTGTTGCGCCATTTGGTGGCCAAAAACTAATTAGAAAGTAGTTTACTTTTGGAAATATTTAGAATTTTAGTTCTTTGGAATGGGCAACATTGCAGAAAATAATTAGGTACGAATTTATAAATAATTTGAATTTCTTTCGGTCTCTAAATTCTACGTAGACGGTTTTGTGAAAACAAAACTTGGTTCATCTAATTAATATATTAAGAGCCAGGTTTTACAATCTTCTAAGAAAGACTTTTAGGTGTGTAATGTGAAAACGGTATTAACAAAGCTTACTAAAGGAAGTAACTTCAAGTTAATGTCACATGGTGAAACTGGTCCTAATTGGTATAAGACTTTCGTACAAATATTTTCTTTATGTAAGTAAATTTTGGTATAATTCCATTACTAACGAAAATATACGAGTATAATTGTTAGGTTCGAAATGCTTTTACCATAAACGTCTAAACGATATTTAAAAAAATGTAACCCGCTATTACACTACTGAATTCTGATAAATTATTATTTAACCCGAGATTAGATCTACTAAACTGTGCCATTAAAAAATATGGATTAATAAGACATGCTTGGAATAAAAGTAGGATATTAAAAAATGAGTGTTTTTCAGAGCGCATTTAATTCCCGGAGCTATTTTGAAATCTTAAATAAATTCTCCATCCAAACCTTTGAAATATTTATTAAATTTGAAAGCCGCCATTTTTATATAAAACTTCGTTCGATTTTTTTTAAATGCATTTTTCCAATTTTTCTGTTTAAATTGTGTATGTTTTTCAAAAGTCTCTGTTAATATTACCAAGTCGATAGCAAAATTACTTGTTTTTCAAGTTCTAAAAATAGTTTCGGAAAATACGTGTACTAAAATGATTTTTTAATATAAGTTGAATGTTGGTTGAATTGAGAATTAACTAGTAATCGATATGATTATGTAATTGCAATATACGAGACATCGGACAATTCTGACACTACCCTTTTTATACCCTTAAAATGCCCACAATAAAATATAGCCGTTTCCCACCATATATCCCATCTAATTAATACAGGTTTTGGTGGTACAATTAGACCCTTAAAGGGGCTTTTACAAATATTTTTTGTATATTATTTATAACATCGTTACCTAACTAAAGAGAACTGTTTCCTAATTTCCTTTACCACTCTATTTAATTCATGTGCCAAACATACGATAAAAAATGCTTAAATTTTAAGCCGCTTTTACCATATAAGGTCGGCTTTAGAATTATTTTGTCAGATGGAATACCTTGTGGTAAAAATAGGTTATTTAATCCTTCTTGAATAAACGTTATTGGTCGGCTACGACGTAAATCAGTAGGTCCCGTATCGATACGTAGACAAAAGTTCTGGTTATAAATGACCATAACAGTCGACGCTCGTTGAGTTCCTTGGCAGTCGCAGGCCTATATCTCTCACACATTCAGTAAACAAACAAATCGTGATAATATTCTTTGAATAAATGGAATTATTGGTTTATAAGTGTATAGCAATAATTTCTAATGATAAAGGATGTTCAAATAATGCCCAGCAGCAAAAATGATACCAATATGAAGTTCAAATTTGTAGAAGGTGGGCAAGCAAATATTTTTTCTATGTCCTATTCCTAAAATACGCTGGTCATCCTTAAAGTTGAGATTCAATGTCCCCTTTAGTCTCCCCAAGGCATTGTGTTATATCCAGTATATTAAAAAGCATATTATTTTGTTTTCATGTGGGTTTTGAGAAACTCGTTTTCGAATTAATTGCTTTTACAAATGGGTTTGTGTGATTTAGTTGGCTCACCAATTGCAAAACAAGTTCTTATCTAAACTTCAGTTAATTAATAAATTAATACCAAGTTAGTAGGCCCAGGCAATAACTATTCTACAAGATCAAATCAATATTTTTCTGTCTTTATAATAATTTGTTGTTGTTATTAATCATATTGCCTTATTATTTATTTACCGAATTACTGGTTTTAGTGGACTTATTCGAACCATACTCCGTGTAAATTTTCAGTTTTTTGTTGTCTAAGGAATTTGGTGATGAGAAGAGCATGGAAAGATTTGATAGTTGGGCTCCTGATTCCATTTGTCAATTAGTTCTTGGTCAATGTAATGCCAAAAGGGTATTTCCAACGGACAAGAGAAGATAGGAATTTTATTATGGAATTTGGTGAACCAAATCATTTTTTCATGGGTCAGAGTGGCCCTTCAATTTATTTTTTTAACATTATAATTAAAAATCGTAGACCAATATTCACACCTCATGTTTAATAGTTATTTGTGTATCAAGGGCGTAAAGAAGGCCAAAGTCGCTTATTACGCCTGTGGCACATACAATATTTTTGCACGAACGGAGATTTTATTTAAATTTTTTGATTTATAATAAAGTTTTTCTAATGACATTTTTAAAAATGTCAAATTGACGCATTCACGGCAAGAGTGATTTTATAAAAATTGTATTGTAACTAAGGTATTTTTGTGATATTATTATTATAATCATATTCCCTTTTACCTAATCGGTGTCGGGTTTTTGTGATATTTCAAATTAATTTGTCGCGAGCGTAAAGTGCACCCGAGGTCTCCAATAATGAACTTTACGCCCTTCTTTGCGGGCGAAAAGTAGTCACTTTACGCCCGGGAGTGCAAAAATTTAATATTATCTTTAATTACCATGATAATATTGAACAATATAAAGCTATATTGTTTTGTGTTTACGTTAAACTTGACTTTAGTTTGTTAGAGGCTAGAATGAACCTTAACTGCCAGAGTTATACTAAACATTCAGAATCTTCGGTTTTCAATCCAAAAATGCTTTTAAATATAATAATGTCAAGGTTGTGAACTTAGTTTCTGTGATATTTGCATTTTGCATCTTTATGTTATTAATCTGTTACTGTCATATGACATTACTTCTCAATTTCAACACACTGTTAAAAAAGCTTTAACGCAAAGCCTATCCTGGATCACAATAAAATGAAACAGATTGTATGGTCTCTACAACTATGCGATTTGATACCCAAAAATATAATTTCATTCTTTTTTGGTGATGCTTGGCCTTTACCAGAGAATTTAAAAAACATTGAGAAACGAGATAATTCCTTAGGCACTGAACAATGTTTTTCATACTATTAAGAAATGGCGGTGGTCACATAATAAATTTTATTTGGTTACATACTTGGTTATATGTATACGTCTTTAGTGTTTAGTAGAGGAGTTTATTTATTTATTTATTGGGCGAGATTTAAGCTTAGAGGCGCTTGCTAGAGACGTTTGCTACCATGTCCATTGACAATCTGAATAATCTGAATAGATTTTTACCAACCAAATCGAAGGAATTTCCATCTGTGGAAGGGATCTCTATCGTGATAAACATGCAATGGCAGAGAACCTAAACCTACCGTTTTACCTCGTATCCGAAAGAGGGATACTTTCAGATATTTTCCGTCTGAAGAATCTCATCGACCCACATATACTGACCTTAAGAGCACCAACTTTGTTAGATGAAGGGCGAAGTATGCGTTATGTGGCCAGTCTGTTAGGTACTAATCATTCAACAATTGGTCGGATGATTAGAAGAATTAGGGAAATTGGAACACATTCTAGAAGACGTGGATAAGGTAGAAAAAAGGGTACAATTTCAAGGGATAAGCGTTTTCTGCTGAGCTTAGAAATGAACTCGCAACAGTCAGACAGGATTTCAGCTGCAACTGTTAGGAGAAGACTAAGGGAATCAGGATTAGCTAGTAGGAGGCCAAAACAAACAGAGCTAGATTAAGATTTGCAAGAAATCATGCACATTGGACCATAGATGACTGGAAGAAAACTTTGTTTACAAATAAAATCAGGGTAAACTTGAAATCATCGTGAACGAGTATGGCGAAGGCTTGGTGAAAATTTTGCTGTCTGTAAGGGAACCATTTGGTGGTGGGCCAAGAATCTTCTGGAGAGGAATCTGCTTTAAAACTCGCACAGACTTAGACTTTAGTCAACAAAAATCAAGGAATGCTCAATTCTATGTAGAAAATGTTCTTTAGGACTATGTTGCGCAGTTTATTTTTATATGAACTGGTGATGCTGCTATGGAGTACTTGATCGAAATATAAACAGTGGGAAGTGCTTCAAATATTTTGAAGGTCTTGTGGCTTAAGGCAACGATAAAATATTTTGCTGAAATTTTGATTCGACGGAAATTTTGATAATAGGACAGCGGTTTAAGAATTTTGTAGTATGAATAGCTTGGAATCACTTCTTTGGTTTGGTAGTTTATATACAGTTAAACCTATACGAGGTCTATCCCGATTCTAAGTGGTCCATATTTGTTAAATTATAATTAAGCAAATCCAACACAAAAGAATGAAAATTCAATATACAGTACAGTATCGTACTCTTGTAAACCTTCTTATTTTTGGATTTTCAAAAAACTTGTTGTTTTTCAAAAGTCTGTTTGCCCTGAAATGAGAATTATAATTATCATAGGTTACACAAGTCGTTCAGAAAATTTGTAAATGATAAAGTGATTTCTAGTAGCCAACTAACTTGCTTTTTCATTTATCGAAACGTATTATTTAATAAAGTTCCAAATAAAGAGAAAATCTTAAATACGAAATTTAGAAAGAATCAGAAAGAGAAATGTTGAGAAGAGTAAGATACGTCACCCCGGGACAGACTGTGTAATGTGTATCGTACATAATGAGTTAACATAATACAAGTATTATAAAAATTTGAATTTCTAAATGCGTTTATTGTTGTTTTAGTTAGTTTGCTTGTACATTTAATTGGCGTTATTTATTTGATTTTCAATTAAAATTCGGTCCAAAAAATATTACAGAATACAGTAAATCATAACATCAAAAGAATTAGGACCAACTCGTAGCTCACAAAATCCCTTTTCCGAATTTCTAAAAATAAACCACTTTAAACCTTCAGAGCAGATACGTAGTTATTGATATCTTGTCAATTATTAACTTCGTTGAAAGGTACGAAGATCGTATCCCTGTATCGATTCGGCACTGAATTACAAAAGAACCTTTTGCAGCATCCGACATTCCCAAAAGCAGATGTCAGAGAGAATCATGTTGCGGAATCTTAAGAAGTTAAAAACGATGTTTTAGAGTTTATGTTTTATTGTACTGTAAAATAGAACGCGGGAACTTATGACGGGTTTAAGCAAATTTAATGTGACATGTGAAATATCCAGCTCATCTTCAGGTTGTAACAAGGGAGTTTTATTGTGTGATATGAAAATTCGTCCTTTTTAGGTAGTAACTCACTCGTCTGTAGGAGTGAAAATGCGAAAACTTTGTAATTATGACATTTTGGCAAACATTTGTTAAATATTTTGCTTATTTCAGTCTTCAATAAGGCCTTGAAATAACACGTTTCCCCTTTTATAGACAGAACCGTTTAATGGAAAAAAGTATTCAGAATACGAAAACACTACAAAGACAGATGCATTTTATAATTTTAATTTACTGTTATATTATTATGGAAGATAGTACCAGGCCAAATTAAGAAGTAACAGAGAAAAGCCATGCATTACTATAATCAATGCTAACAGTCTGTTACCGTGCAAAGTGGAGTTTTGGTTTCTTGTCACGTTTAGTTTAATATTAATGCAGCAAGTAATTCATCGTTATGACAAAAATTAAAGATGGGTACATACCTAACATGGCTCATAGTTATTAGTTTAAATTAAGAGTACATGACCTTTGTGTCCAAGTCAGATGCCAGCTTATTTAGTTGTAAATGAAATAGCACTAGATTTTTAGAAAAAGGCAAATCAAGAAATTAACCGAAAAATGAATTGTTTTTGCATACAAGAAAACATTTTCTTTTTATTTTTTAATCATTCAAAACTTCCTTTAGAATGTGAAACCAAATTAATGTTGCTTTTATTAAGAACTAATTGTTCATATTTATATTATGCTCAACTACTAAAAATGTCCCAAGAGTTTTCTGTGAGTAAATGTTAAAAAATTTGAGAAAACACACGTTTGTACTAGAAATATAACGTGTGATCAAAAAGCATTTCTACGGTGGCTATAGATTGTATATGCATATACAGTGTGTAAAGTGATGAGGTTTCCTATAGGGAAAAAATTCTTAATATGAGTTTTAGGAGAAAAATTTATTCTTTATAAAAAATTGTGCTTGTATCGAAACCCCTTATAGTCAAAGAAAAATCCAGTAATCACTTAAGATAAGATCAAAATCTTGAAACGATGTCGAGTTGTTGATTTTAAATATGACTAAGTCCGAATGTTACATCAGTATCGTATTACCCATGTAGTACTCGTTAATCAACGACATTATGGTGGAGAAGTCTCGTATAAATATGCAATACCGTTTACAAACAGAAAAGTAATAAAAGTTTTATCGAAATGACATTTGCCTTTTGTCTAACGTCGACAATTACAGGTAACACGATACTGATGTAACATTCGGACTTAGTCATATTTAAAATCAACAACTCGACATAATTTCAAGTTTTTGATCTTATCTTAAGTGATTACTGGATTTTTCTTTGACTATAAGGGGTTTCGATAGAAGCACAATTTTTTATAAAGAATAAATTTTTCTCCTAAAACTCATATTAAACAATTTTTCCCTATAGGAAACCTCATCACTTTACACACTGTATATACTCTCTAAATTCTACCGACCAACTTCCACAAGTCATTTTTCAGGCAAAGTTAAAGCATTTTGATTTGATTTACCTTTATCCAAAAATGCATCTTGCGGAGATACCTGCTCTAAAATATAAAGCAAATTTTTTATCTTCAAAAGTATAAAGGTTGAAAAAGCATTTGGGCACTTTAGTGTGTCATTTTGGCTAAAAATTAAAAATATTGCTCAGCTCTGTGTTTCTGGGGGTTGGGGGTAAAAATTAACGCTCTAGAAAATTTTTGTGTGTGAGAATAATCTAAATTCAACTACATCCGTTTATGTAAAATTCAATATGAAAACGTTTTTACTCTTACCATTTTTTGTTAAATCCAAGTATTCGAGTAAAGAAGCAAAATGTGAATGGTAGTGAAACGAAAAGATGAATTAAGTTGCCACGTTCTAATTTACTATTAATAAACAAAAGATGACAACCCTTATTTTAAACAAAACGTACACCAAAAAAAGTAAGTAAGTAGAATGATTGTTCAAACTTGCCTCCTTGTTCTTGAAATTTTAGAGCAAACTTTGATTGGCCGTGTCTAGCGCTGCGTGCATTTTTGGCTACAAGTAAATCAGGTCAATATGCTTTAATTTTGTCTGAAAAATACCTGTAGAAGTTTGTCGGTATGATTTAGAAACACCCTGTATTTTTTTTTGTATTAATTTACGATATTGGTAATAAATTTAAATTAATTTTTTTTTAAATTGTACTTAAGTATTTACTCAAAATACATCCCCATACTCTGTGTCATTAGTTGTTGATTTGATGATTCATGATTTTAGTCTAGGGTTTTTCGTCTTCTTTTGGTTTTTTTGTGTTATCTCTTTCCATGTCTTTTTAGTGGTCTATCATTGTTCACCCTTATCAGGTTTGCTTCCATTTTCTTTATGACAGATTCCACCTGTAGATGTCCTTTGATGTAGTCGTACCCAGAGCTGGCTCATCTATAGGGGCCGTGCCCCACCTATATTTGTATAACTAGCTCAATAGTTGTAATCTAAAAAAATATGTTTCTTGTAATTATTATCTTTTGATCTATTTCCAACACGCTTTACTATTTAATAAAAAAAAATCACTATAGTATTTTGTGGAAATATTGTACAATGCGACTTAGTACGGTCTCTGGGGCCAGCCGTGGCTGGCCCTATGTTATAGGTGTAGAGCACGGGGCATGTATGAGGCACGTGCGCTAGCGATTACCGGGCGCAACGCTTATCTTGGGGCCCGTTTAGTTTGGCCCAGTCACTGCGTTTGTACGTAAATAGTACGCTATGCTTTCATTGTCTTATTATTTTTCCTCGTTGTTGATCTGTTGTATTGTTTATTGTTAGTGTGTTTAATTATTGTTGTCGTTTTTTGTTATAATTTATTTTAAAGTTTAAATTTTTATTACGTCTATAAACGATACATTTTAACTATGAACAAAATCGGTAGTTTATCGGAAGACTATAGAATTAAATAACTATAAATCAATAATAGAATCCACTATATGTATAAAATATTAAAAAAATAAGTTGTTTTTGGCCCCTGGTCCTGCCTGTTTCTATTGTCACCAGTCGCCACTGGCCGTACGTAATCCTATCCATCCTCGTTACTCCTAGAATTTGTTTAGATATTTCATCCTGCTGTTCATACTTTTTGTCAAGGCCCAACTTTTTGGATGTAAACCTAAAAGGCATTAAATAAATTATTATTATTATTCCGAATGTCCAAATCGGGACGAATACTGTTTTGTATCTACTAAGTAATTTTCGTCTTTCTCGATGTTTCTTTCTTCATTATAAATGGTTCTTAATGCTGTAAGTACATTTTTGTGGCATTTTTATTTCTTCTACTAATTACTCTGTCTTTATCTTATCTACTGTTTATATGCACTCCTAGGTACCTACTTGAAAAATTCTATTTGCCCAATGTCTTTATTGTTTATTTTGATGTTTACTCTCTTGACAGTTTTGACGCTCACCATGACTTCACTTATTTTAAGATTTCTTCTCATTAAGGTTTCACTCTATACTTCAAGGTTCTTCGCTAATTCTGTCTCATTTTGCAACTATATACTTTAGTTCCTTGTCTCTCTCATTATGTCATCCAGTACAATAACGAACAAGTTTAGGCTTTTACTCCTCCTTGTTGTGGGCTTAGTTTACAATAAACTTTCTTGGCTTAATTTTTGTTGTTGCCGTGCAAGCTCATTATTGCATTTATTAATTTAATTTGCACTTTCCTTCTTGTTAGATTTTCCTCTACAACCGTCCTTGTCACTCTATCAAGAGTCTTTGCTACGTCTATAAAAGCTTGGTATATTTCAGTTTTTCCATTTCGCATTTTGTCTGTAACTTGGTCTATGTTAAAGATATGATCAATAACACTTCTTCCTTTTATAAAGCCGCTTTGTGTTTGTCGCGTATCAATTTCTTGCTTTAATGTTTTTTCCACTATCCTCTCACAAACTTTCAATGCTATACATAGCAGCTTCATCCCGCGGTAGTTGCTACATTCTCTTTTGTCTTTTTTTGTAATCTGCAAGATGACACCGACTTCTCGGTTTTATGGTATTTTCATTCTCCCAGGCTTTGTTTTATATATTTATTTGTCGCATATTTTTTAACAATTCAGTGGTATCATATTCTGCTACTTTTACCCCTTTGCGCATTTTTACAACTTCTTTCAATTCTTCCATTTTTATGCTATTCTCTTTCTATTGTTCTTCTTCCTGTACTAAAATGTCACAATGTCTTTTACCTCGATCTTGTATATTCATACTTCTATGATATTTTCCTCCTTCTTAGTTTTTAATTTGTTTAAGTGCTTGCGATCTTCCTTCTGTCCTTAAGTTTTTCAGCAGTTTGTAGAACAGGTTTTGGTTTAGGTGATGGTATTTTTCAATTTTATTTGTTTACAGTAGCACTTCTTTAATTTTTTGTTTGCTGTCTCTGCTTTTTATACTCTTCACAACGGTCCTTGCTTCCCAGGCTCAGATACCTTTTCCACTTTGGCTTTGCTTGGTTTTTGATAGTATTTTTTATGAACCACATACACGTTTTTTTTCTGGCGATTTTCCGATGTATGCCTTGGCTATCACTAAGAAATGATCAGTGTTTATTTCGGCTCTTTTCTTTACTCTTATACCCTTCATTTTCTGTCTTATGTTCTCTGTTAATTAATAAATAGTTTATGACTAATTTTCCATTTAGGTCGCTTCTGTTAATTCTTTACAGAAATTATCATTGATTGTAGCTCTTCATTAGGTCCATATTACGATCCTGTTTAGCTTTTCTTGCATTTCAATCGCGTTATCCAGTTCTGATACGTTTTGTTCTTTTAGTTTCCGTAATGCCTGATATATCAGCGTTTGCTTTTTCGAATTCTCCTGTAATTGGTTTCTTCTTTTTACCTAATTCTCTTACAATGCACGTCGCTATGGTCCATCCTTATTTTTTTCTAATTAATTTTTTATTCATTTACATATTCATGAATCATGACTTTATTCTTTTGCCATTTTTGTCTTCACATAAGGATCTTTACTTAGTTTTTTGGATTCCTTGGGTCTTATGGTCTATCTCTCTCCCTGGCCAATTTTCCATATCTCAACGAAGTTATGGTAGCCTATTTTTACCTTATTCTTTTCAGTTTCCGCTTCATTTGCTGTTTTCCGTGTGATTTTCTCGACTTTTCTTTCTCGTTTGGTTCTACCTTGGCTTATCTGGTTTATAAATGTTTTCTCTTCGTTGAAGTTCCTGAGTTTGTTTTTATTTTTCAGTATATCTATTTTATCCTGCTGATTCTTTGCCATGATACAAATTTGAAGTCCTATTCTGAAAACCGTCTTAGCGACCACATTGAGTTTCAAAAACTTCTTACTCTGTCACTGTAATGTAACCAAAATTACATTTTGGAGTTTTCTCTTTTGCCTATATGGGAGTTCCTCAAATAGCAGCGAATCAGAATCACATTTATACTCGACTATGTTGTTTTTGTAGCTAATCGTATTTATGATGTTTCGAGAATTAGTTATTAGTTACCGGGTATAATAATTTTATACTTTAATCGGCCCTGTCCCTAATTTAATGCAGACAAAGTAGTGACTTAGATTTCGTTTAAGTCGTAGATACTATACACATCGTTTGTTGTAATTTAAACTTAAATTTGAATTAAATTATGACTGACTTGAAAGCTGTTTTGTTGCATTTGTTTCATTGTATGGCTCAGAAATATACGGGGTGTCAAAAAAGTTTGGAATAATGGTTGTATCTTTTTAAATATTACCTGGATAAAACGATTATCTTAATAACAGTTGTTCAACAGTTAGATAGGCATAGGATTTTAAATCATCTCGGTTATGTTGCTATGGCCACAAATTATTATTTTTTTCTAAATGACAGCTCCCATTTTTTTAATTTTTAAGAAGATTATTTTTCTACTTGCAGCAGCACTGGATGTATGTTGTACATAGGACTACAATCCTCTTTAAATTTAACAATGATTCTGAGCTGTCTGTAATAAACGGGCGATACCTATATGTAGTTTATCAAATAGTAAATTCTTGACGGTTAATTTACATTGAAATTGATTTTCAGAAATAGCTTCATTTCGAGTGCTTATTCAACTGCTTGGCACGTTGCAGAGTTAGATTATAGAATTTGTTATTAGAAGATACTCTACAGAAATTCAATTAAATCTTGATCTTTTGTTAAGTCAACATTCTTGTGTTGGGTAGTTTACTTACCGCCTAAAACAAATATATGATTCAATCATGGATTTTCGCTTATGTACGCTTATATCAAAACAAGTCGCTTCAATTTCAAATAATATATTTAGCTTGAAACGCTCATCTGATTTTTAATTCTGATAGCCCACTCAATGGCCTTTTTTTTGAATCACTTGTTATTTTGGACTTTCTAATAAATAACCTCCCACTTCCGAACTTAAAAACAAATCTGTAGATTTTTCTGACTAACCTCACTACCCGGTTATAAATCTATTTTTATTTTTGAATATCTTATTCTGATCTACACATATGTTCGTTTATTAAAAACCATTTATCAGGGTGTGATATATTTTTTACAGCGTTCCTTAATGGACCTTTTCACTTATTCTAATATCCAAAGCTCTCTCCAGCAGTCTGCTTTAGATACGGACGTGATGTCCTATTTTTCTGGAGAAATTGATTTTGTACTAGAGTCGAGCCGACGCCGCTTTTGGTGGCGCCGGTCGGCGTCTGGTGACCAAGTTTGAATTTGAGTTCTTCAACCTACGCTCAGCAATGCGGATTTTCTTAAATGATGTGCCTTTATGAGACTATATCGATCGTTTTAAGCAGCTTCAGTGAATGAATCAATGTGAGGGAACTCCGAGATGTTTCAGGGGATTTTCCCAGATTTCAGACATGTAGGGCAATAGCTTTTGTACTGGTTTTAAATTGAGTTGTATAAATATAACTTAAGAACTTTGTTAAATTAGTTTATCAAAATGGCTCAAAATGTGTTGGAATATAAAAAAATATAATAAATAAAATGTTCGTTAATTACTAAACTCCAATGACATCAGTCATTAATTAAATTAACAACATTTTAACGACCTGAGGGTATACACATCCAGTAAAATAACACAGTAGCTAATGAGATTATTACAAGTTTGGTACTATTTTCGAGTATTTCATTTGTGAGGTACCAAGGTTTCTTCAGAATATTTGAAGTACCTACTACTTAAAATTTGAATATTTTCTCGAGTATTCGTAACTCTTCAATCATAAACTAAACTTTTCACTAAATTCGTAGATACAGGGTGTCTCAAAAGTGATTCTGGTCCTTTGAGGTTTGATTTATTTAAAACAAATTGAATATCAAGAGTGAACAATTTTTCGATTGGTTTTAGTTGATGTGTCAGAATGACCTAAGGTTGACAAAAATGATATTTCAAATGGTACCATGGTGGGACACTAGGATATTAAATACGAGCATTTTTCATTCATTCGCCCTAAAGCAGAAGCATGTCGACCTTTTCGTTTCAACTAAACGTCTCCAGAGTTTAACAAGTTTGCTTAAATGTTTTGGAATAAACAAACGAAACAATGCGATTTTGCAACAAATATGTCATTTGTTTTCTGCATCTCATTTGTTGAAATCCAGTGCCTAGATTTAATTGTTCAAAATATCGTTTTTCTAAATGGAGAGCGTTATAACAAATTAAATTTTCAGATTAATCTAATCGTAATGTTATTAGTATCAATTAAATCATTGAAAAATACTATATTTTAAAGAAGACACCTTTAAAATACCTGGCTATCAAGTCCATCGAAACGATAGAAATTCTCAAAAAGCAGCAGGCGGTGTAGCAATAATAATAAAAAGGCAAATTACACACAATTGTACCCCTAATTTAACCCTAACAAGCATAGAAGCTATCAGAATCAGGGTAACGACAAATAATAATCAAAGCTACACATTAATAAGTGCATACAAACAGCCAAACCTAAGACTAAATGAAGCAGATGTGCAAATCATATTCAATACAACTGAACCTGTATTAGTAATAGGTTATCCTAATTGTAAAAATACAAATTGCAACAGAAAATTCATTCCAAATTTTAGATCTCACAGAATACACATACGACCCTTACCAGCATGATCGGGCTAAATTCCACACTATCCTAGATCAACAATGTCCAACCAAACTAGAGTCAATAGAAGGTATAAATACGGCAGTAACTAAATTTACTGCATCAATTGTAGACAGCGCTAAGCAGGCAACCCTAACAAACACTCAATTTCAAAAACCTATGAGGTACAGCACCCCAAATTACATTATTAATCTCATAAAGAGTCAAACCAGACGAGAGTGGCAAAGAACTAAAAATCCAGAGGCAAAAGGAATCCTAAACAACTTGACACATCGACTCAAGAAAAATAACCTGCAGTAGAGGTCACACCGCGTACATAATGAAATACATAGAAAATAATCTGCCTGTCATCACTGAGCCCATTAAACCTACATCACCAAACGAACTTAAAGCCATAATCACCAAACTCCCCAAGCGGAAATCACCTGGGCATGACTTAATACCAAATGTAATCCTAAAGCAACTAACCAAAAAGGCTCTAACTTATCTCTCCATTACATTCAATACATGCCTACTTCCCAATGACTTGGAAACATGCCTATATCTTGCTATTCCCGAAGCCAGGAAAAGACAAAAAGCGCATCTAGAATACAGACCCATCAGCCTGCTGACAACATTATCCAAGCTACTTGAAAAAGTTATTAATTCTCGCTTAAACGATAAAATAACGACACTGAACATTCTTCCGTCTTCCTAATTTGGCTTCCGAAGGAAATACTCAACAAACCATCAACTCCAACGGATCACTGAACTTATAGAAACAGGATTTGAAAACAAACATTATACAGCAATATTCTTGCCTTCGACAAGGTCTGGATAGAAGGCCTGAAGAGTAAGCTGCTCCATCTAAATATACCCAATTACCTCAAAGCAATAGCTTTCTCATTCTTAACTAAACCTGGAAACATAAGAGCTAGATTTCCTCAAGGCACTGCTGTTCAATATTTACACTTCTGACCTGACATACCCGCAGTGAACGCTACCATAGCTACATTTGCCGACGACACGGATATTCTCACGCAAAGCCACGACCTCACACTAGCTATCTCTTAATTACAAAGGTCAACTGACCAAATGTACTCATTGCTCAACAAGTGGAATATTCAAATCAATTCCACAAAGTGCCAAACCAAAATATTCACGTCAAAACGTATTCGTAACCCAACCAACATTAAGATCAACAATAATGACATAGAGTGGAACCCCAATTACAAGAAGGTGAAATATTTGGCAGTATTGCTTGACACGCGGCTCACATGGAATTTGCATATTAATCATATAAGCTCAACCAAAGCTATGCAAGATTGGCGCAGTTGTACCCATTAATTAATAGAAAATCTACAACTCTAATATACAAGTCCCTAATCAGGCTACTGGCCTAACATATCTAAACTCCAAAGACTACAAAACAAAACGCTACGAATAGCAGTAACTCGAAACGAGCAACTACATTATGAATTGGGCATCTTAACAGTCCAAGAATATATGAGTAATAGTGTAACAAAATTCTTTCCTAACATAAGTGCTTGTGATGGTGCAGTGTTTTATAACCTCGGGAAAAAAGATATTCACACCCGACTTACGTAAAGCGCAAAACTAGATGAACTAAAATACCTCAAATGTCAGTTTCATAGTTATTTGTAACGCAATTAACACTACCATGTATAACAAAATCTTGTTGATCTGGTAAATAAAAATTGCCTAAAAAAAAACTCTATTTTAATATCCTAGTGTCCCACCATAGTGCCATTTAATTATTCTCGAAAAATTAGTATCGGTTATACTTATTGCATAATACATTTTTAAGCCTATACCACATATAATAAATGTTGATATCTTAATACCTATATAATTAAAGAAATAGAAGCGCATAGGTTTCATTTAACCAGCGTATTTAATACACATTCGAAATAAACACGTCTTCGAAACTATGAAATTCTATATCTTATCTAAAACAGCCTTATGATCAATCACATTGATGGTATAAAATAGTTTTTGCACTCCCGGGCGTAAAGTGACTACTTTTCGCCCGCGAAGAAGTTCGTAAAGTTAATAATTGCAGACCTCGGGTGCACTTTACTACCGCGACAAATTAATGTAAAATATCACAAAAATAAGTAGATTACCTTAGTTACAAAACAATTTTTATAAAATCACTCTTGCCGCGAATTCGTCAATTTGACATTTCTAAAAATGTTATTAGAAATATTTTATTATAAATTAAAAAATTTAAATAAAATCTCCGTCCGTGCAAAAAATATTGTATGTACCACAGGCGTAATAAGCGACTTTAGCCCTTGGCGTGTTATAACCCTCGGCTAAAGCCTCGGGTTATAATAGAGAGTTATCGCAAGTACTACGCTACATTATCGCGCGCCGCTATTTTACCGTACGCTAAAGTTTCCGAACCTAACCTCAACACATAAAATTACTTGTTTATAAATACGGCAACATAACCTCCCAACTCAAAATAACGTACGCAAAAACCCTCCACTATTTTATGAAAATAGCGGACCGCGGTTATTTATTTAGCGTACGCTAAATGTAGGCGCATGCGCATTCGTCCGATTGTACGAAAATAACGTACGCCAAATTTAGCGTTGTACCTACTACTTGCGATAACTCTCTAATATTCACGCTGCGGGCTAAAATCGCTTTCCTTACGCCCTTGAGACATAAATAACTATTTAGTAAGACATACGGATAAAATTAACGTGCGTTATTTTCTCGTTGCTAAAAAACAGAAAACCTAAGCAGCGTTTTAAACGTTATTGTTGTAAATATAGCAAATAGATATAGATAATTAGGTACAGTGGCGGTTGGTGACAATAGAAACAGGTGGGGCCAGGGGACAAAACAAATTAATTTTTTTATTCTTTTAGACTTAATAACGAGAAACGTTTTTCCGATAAACTATCGATTTTGTTCATACTTAGTTAAAATGTATAATTTATGGACGTAATAAAAATTTAAACTTTAAAATAAATTATAACAAAAAACTACAAAAATAATTAAACACGTTAAAAACAATAAAACAGATCAACAACAAGGAAAAAGTAATAAGGCAATGAAAGAATCGCGCGCTATTTGCGTACAAACGCAATGCCGGGCCAGACTAAACGGGCCCCAAGATAAGCTTTGCGCCCGGTAAGCAAACACGATTGGTAGTGCACGCGTCTGATACATGCCCCGTGCCTCAAAGACCGTACTAAGTCGCATTATACAATATTGCCACAAAATACTACATTAATTTTTTTATTAAACAATAAAACGTGTTGGAAATAGATCAAAAATAATAATTACAAGAAACATATTTTTTAAAACTACAATTATTGGGTTAAGTTATACAAATATAGGTGGGGCCCGGCCCCTAAGGCCCTTATGGACGAGCCGCCACTGATTAGGTATATCAGTTTGACAACTTTCAGGAATGCCAAGCTACGTATAAATAAACAAAAAAATTGATTGTAGGCAAAGCTAATAAAGGCTAATGTTCTAGTGTTTACAGAATCGAGTTGCTAAAAGTATATTTTAAAGCCGTGGGTTAATGACATCACGTCAAAATTAACGTTTCGTTTAACCATCTTGTTAAAACATTCTGTTATTATTTATTTTGAAGGAATAGTATATTAATGCCAATATTTGTTTTCAGGTGAGTGCTCCTTTGATCTCATGGTTGCTTGTACCTACTACAAAACCTGGTGAGTAAAAAAATGACGTCACGGCTAGATACAATTTACATGTCCTTAAGAAATCAACTTATGGATTATGGATAATAAAATTATGCACCTGAATAATTATCTCACGTAAATAATTGTTCTTGATTATATTTTTGTTTTGACTGAGATAAAGTAGGTTAAGAAAGGTCAGTTGTTAATATAAAATTAACTACATTTACGAATTAATGAAAATCGTTGTAATATTTTACATATATTTATAAATTGTAAGTAAGTTTTATTTATTTTTCTTAATTAAACTTATCGGCGTCGATTGCTAATTGCTACGATCATTGGCCTTAAATTTAAGCGTACTTAAACACGGGTTCGAATGCCAACCGAACCCGGGACCCCTCGATCGTGAGCAGACACTCGTCCGCTACACGCTACACCACCGAGAGGCCTCAAGTTTTATTATTTCAGTGGCATATTTATTTACCAATTTTTAATGTTTAAGGATACTTAATTTAAAAATTTCAAACACTTTTGGAAAACAACTAAGGAAATTGATTAAAAACTACACTAAAATAAGGTTTTGGGTGTTTATTCTCGTATATTAACTTTATGTCAGTAGTTCCAAATTCTGTCGCTTTCCTATGACGGCGCTGTAGGTGTTCGTTCTAGGTACTATTAAATAGCAGTCTGTGATGTGTGCTTAAATGTTGGTTGTTACAAACCGGCAAAAAGTTCGCAACATATGGGAAAAGTTTTAATTAATAGATTATCGCAAAACCTTTTCTGGGGGATCGGTTCTGCATGTCCAATAACTTATTAATCGAATTTGATGTATGTCACGTAACTACTGGTATGACAGCAAATTAAAATCTACATACATATTGTATAAAATATTTCATCAAGCGTTAGCGATAAATGACATCTTTACTGAGAACAAAGAAATTCGTGAATTTACAAATAATGAGGAACACATGCAGGATCCTAAGAAACGATATTTCAGAGGTTATTTGTCAAGTCAGACGGGGGAAAAAATTGGTTACACTTAGTATTGCCGGCCGTGTCTTTCAAATTTCTAATTTTGAAAATACAATTTTTTTGAAATGTTCTCACGACAGCTTGCCTGTCGTTATTTATTTACTTTCCTTCTTTCAATTAGAAATGAAACATTTGTGAAAACTTGTGGTTTTAATCTAAGAACGGTTATGAATGACGTGATCCATTTTCATCTAAATGGACATGTTAGTAAACAAAATTTCTTCTTTTGGGGCGATGAGAAATCCTTGTTTGGCCCATGTAATTTGTATGGAAAGTTTATTGAAATTTTTGTTAGTATTAGCTACCGGGTGTCTTAAAAAGAATTACTAAATCTACCTTTGAAATTTGTTTGCATGTAAACTTTGCGCCAGTACATTGTTATTGGTATTGCATTATCCAGAGCTGTCATTAGTTAATTGTAAAATTAAAAAGTGAACTACTTCACTGTAAATAGTTTAATTAAATTTGTTAATACAACACAAAATGTACACTGTGCAAGAAAATGTTTTTATTATTGAGACATATTGTCGATGAGGACAGTAAGTCAATACATCCGTCTGCTAGCATAACCGCATTGCATGAGAGCGGCACATTTTATTTTACATGGGAAATTCAAGCGTGCTAGATGTATTTCATTTTAAGACACTTTGTACTTATCGAAGCTCTCCGGAGGAGCCACTGTGTTTCAACAAGTTTCAATATACGACCTCTACCTCAACATATTTTATCTTAATAATGATATGTGACTAATTATATTTTTACTAGTTCATTTCATGTCAGAGCCACTATATCAAACTGTCTGATATTTTTAACCTTTGAAGGCGTATTATCAGTTAAAATTAATTAATAAGTCATTGCAACAAAGGTTAGAACTTTTTCAATGGTCAAGTACAGCAATATCCTAAAAATTCAACATAAAAAATTTAAATATGCATAAGTAAGACAAGGTCGTTTCAGGACCTTGATCGAGTTATTCACTTATTGTAATCACCGGTGGAGTAACTAACATTTTGCAAGTGATAATCATCGATTCAAAATATTTCGTTAATTAATGATTGTGTATCTTTGCATTAACCTTAAACTTTATGGCAGTAACATGAATATTCAAGTTGCTAATACATAAGAATTAAAAGAATTTATGAATATCTGAAATTTCAAGATACTAGCAGAGATAAAGCAAGTTAAGTTAGTATATCAGTCACAATATCTAATGTTTATCGTTTTGTAATATGAATATTCTAAATACTTTCTCTTGAATGGCTAACTTGCTACCTTTACAGTCCATTAAATTTGCTTTATTAAAATATAACTCATTAAGGAATATAAATAGTTGGAAGGTTATGTTAGATATTTTTAGAAATTTTAGATTTATTGTTATATCCTTGGTTTTGAAAGCATTCGTCCATTAATAATTTCATCAATCTGATCATAGTTTAACTATGCAATATTTCAAATTTGCATTGCTGTTTCTTATTAGTATATTACAAGCATTTACTAGGAGCATGTTACATTCTGCGATTTGGTTTAGACTTGCTAAACTTTACTACTTTTTGTCTTCAAAATTCATATCCACTTTCTAAGATACTCTTAGTGTTTCACAATTTCAAGATTCATTCCAAAACAATGATCATAAGAAATAAAAAATGAAAGCCCGTTCACCAATCCACTAAAGAAATAAATTGTTGCTATATTGACACGTCTTTTAATTGTCAGTATTATAATGTTGGAGTATTAATTAAGTAGTGATTAGTTTAGTGCACTCTTAGTATTATATTTGATAACATTCTTTAATTTCATTACAAATAATATTAGTCAGAACAACATTCATAAAGTTGAAATAGTTTTGCTTAATTTAATTTTATCCTAAAAGTATTTAAAGTTATTAGGTTCTGGACACTGTTTTCAAAAGTTGTTTGGATCTATACATTTCACAAACTTTAAAAAAATGTTTAAACTTTAGTTATTAAAACATAGAAAGTTTTTCAGAAAATAATCAGCCAGTTTTATTTGAACCTGCTGAACGAATATGAGTAGCCAAGTGCTGTAGAAACCAGTAACCACAGTTTCTTCTTGATATTATGTTTTTGACTAGATTTTTAACCACGTTTTTTCTATTACCTGTTTGATGTTAAAAATATTATATCTAGACAAGATTGGTATGCTGTAAATCCGCTTTCACTTTATTTCACTAAGCTTCACTGAAGTTTATTATTTTTCTTCTATTTTTCTTTTTGTTGCTTTTCCAAAAAGTCTGGCTATAGATCGTGTAATACTTATGCCTCTAGTATTTTCACAAAGCTTACGATTTCCTTTTTTATCTACAGAATGTCTTGAAATTATTCCAACAAACTTTTACAGGCCATTTTCATGCAAAATTGAAGCATGTTGCCTGATTTATCTATATTTTAAAATGCACCTCAGCGGAGATACAGACAGAGGTTAGCCCTCCTTACACTAACCCACCACCCACAGTCAACTGAGTCAACAAGCATCAGGACCATCTCACCCCTCGAACGGAAGGTCTCTAGGGACCGCATAACCATACTCTAATTTTGGAGTGATGTTCCCTCTCCAGTAGGGACTGTGTACCCTCGCCCAGCTTAACGGCTCTAAAATTTAAAAAAAAAATCTATTTTCTCCGAAAGTATTAAGTTTATAAAGAAAGCATTTGGGACACTCTAAATTTAGCTACATTCGTTTCTGTAAAATTTAATAAGAAGACGTTTTTATCTCTTTCCATTTTTTGTTAAATCTAACCACATTCGAGTAAATAAGCAAGAAGTAAATGGCAGTGAAAAGCGCTGTCACTAAAAAATTTAAAAACTTGCCATGTTCCAATTTACTGCTGGCAAACAAAATAACTTCAGTTGTATTTTAAACAAAACAAAAATCGAAAACATTTAATTTTACAGTAATTGCTCAAAGTGGCCTGCTTTTTCTTGAAAATCTTTGAACAAACGTTGATTGGCCATATCCCCGTAGAGGTGCATTTTTGGATAGATTTAAATTAGGTTAAAATACTCTAATTTTGTCTGAAAAATACCTTCTAGAAGTATGTCGGTATAATTTAGAGACACCCTGTATACATGTAATATCACTCATATTCCACTCTTTAGGTAAGTACCATTTGATCCTGTTTTATTTGTAAAAACTTCTGCGTTATGAATTTTATTAATTTGATTCCTCTATCGCCATAAAGGGACAAGGCTTTAAGCTAAAGAAAAATACGAAGGATCCTCTATGTTAGAGTGCCTAGTTCTATTGTTTCCTGGTCCAGCTGATTTCCTGCCTTTGTTTTCTTGTAGAACATTTTTAATATGGTAGATTCGTTTATACGAGTAGTTAATTGTTCTGTATTTTCAGTGGTTATATACGAGTTTTCATCTGAAGTAGCGTTTCATAGTATGTGATCCATTTTTCTACCAATACTTTCCTTTATCATTTGACATGTCTTATGATCTCTCATGCTTCCTTCGATTTGTTGGAAATCTGGAAACTCGTATGACATTCGTAGATCTTAACAAGGTCTACGATAACCTACATAGAACCCCTGATCACATAACAATCAGATTCGCCAAGTTAATGTAAAATTTGGCAGGTAGTTTTATGATTAGTTTGCTTTCGGTTGCCAGATGGCGGCAGCACTGCACGAGCAGAAGCGACCCTGAAGCGCTTGGAATCAACTTGGCGTATATGATTGTTATGTGCATTGTTAGCTGCAATGGAGAAAATGAAGGAGGAACAAAAGTATTGTTGTTGTTAAGACACACATAAAAATTGTAAAGGGCTTGAAAAAGCCTGTACAAATAATAAAAGGATTGAAACAGAGTTGTACACTTTCGTCTCTGTTATTTAATATAAACGTTAGACTGGCTATTTTCGTCCAAGACGAATATGACAGGGTATATAGGGTGTATCTAAAGCATGTAGCCAAAATTTACAGGCGTCTTGTAGACGTCAAAATAAGATTTTTTTTAATATAAACGTGTCCGAAAATGCGTCCCCTTCGAGCTAGAGGACTTCGAATAGTTCAAGATAAACCACACATTTTTTACTACTTTTTTTAGGAAATATTGTCACTTTAAAATTTGAAGTTGAATAGATATCAAAGTAATAGGGCAGAATTAAGTACAGTCTTTTGTTTTCCGATCACTGTCAATTTAAAATTGCGTATCTCGTTTTCAGTGACTCTTGCTCTTGCTGAATTTTGTGAGAAAAATGAGGTTCACTACACAGGAAATGGCATTTTTGAAAGGGGACGACAGTCACTGAGGTGAAGAATGGAAGCATGCATTGCCTCAAATGGTTCACATTTTGAACAATAAAAAGTAGTAAAAAAATGTGTGGTGTTTCTTGAACTATTCGAAGTCCTCTAGCTTGGAGGGGACGCATTTTCGGACACATGTTTATATAAAAAAAGTCTTACTTTGACGTCTACAAGACGCCTGCAAATTTTGGCTACATGTTTTAGTTACACCCTGTATATGGTTAAAAGAAAAAGGCCAAACGATGAATTTGAAGGATGGAGCTTTAAAATTAATTTTGCCCAAACACAATACATAGGGTTATTTAAGGTGGATATAGCTTTAAGACCTGATTAATCATGCAATTTGGAGGAATAAATGATGGTATACTTGTTAGATTATACCTATTATTATTATTATTATTATTATTATTATTATTATTATTATTATTATTTCATAGTTTGTTTGTGTTCATAATTATTTAATATTAACGCAATTAGTCAATAATTTCAGTTGTATAATTTTATTCGCTAGGGGGACCAACAACTAGCGTCTTTTTATTTTATATATTTGATTGCCTTGGTCTTTAACCCCTACCCTGTTTTCCTAAATTCTAGATCTCAGCCCATTCGTGTACGATTAGTTATTTAGAGTACTCGTGCATCGTGCAGTTTCGTTTACGCACTTTCGTCCCAACCCATGTGTTTATCGTGCAATCATCCCCAAATATTAAGGTAAGTCAGGGCAACAAATTACAATTTATTTTAACCAATTTATTTATTAATTTTGATCTAGAGTGTTATTCGCAGAATTAAAATTTAATTAACCATTACCCACACACAATACTCGTATCCGATTCTCAAGGATTGAAATAGGATACCAAAAATTCGAAGCTAGAAAGAGAGAAGTGTAAAAAAGCAAATCTTGTGGTACTGCGTACTGCGAAGGAGAACATATTTATATCGGTTACTTCGATTGTAATATCTCGGGGGTAAAATTTATGAAAGTTTGATAAAAGTTTTGTGCTTAAAATAGAATTTGTCAAAAAGGCTTATCGTTCTATGCTGAAACACATCTGTTTTTCTCTTAATCATCTATATAGAAACTTTATTACTTATGGTTGCAGAACTCGTTACAGAAAGCATTAGGTACCTACAGGATAATACTCATTTCAGAAGATTGCTCTATAAATTTGCTAGCGCGTCGTAAACTTCACATTGAGTTGCTTTCGTTCGTTTATCTACATCTAGAGATACTTCGTTATATGATTACAGTCTTGTAAAACCGAAAAAACTGTGTTAGTTTTCATCAAAAACCACTTTACTAATGGATTAATTAAATCTACGTGTGGCACACGACAAAAATACTATATATGATAATTATTTGAGATCGAAAGTGTATCATAAAAAAGCTAGATGCGAGTTTGTTCTAAATAGTCAATGAATAGGAATTATGGAATTCTGATAATTTACTCAGAGATAAGGCGAATCTTAGCAGGTCAGCCATGAATCTCGCTTAGAAGCGGTAATGGAAAGGGCATAATTTGTGAACCTTCTGAAAAGGTTAATGAAGACTGTATGATCAGAAACATCACCAACATTTTTAGTGTAATGATTTAGTTTTGTATCAGTAATTCTGGCTCTGTGTAAAATCAATGAATGAGTACAAATACAGTATGAGCAATAGGAAAATTCATAAGAGTTGGGCATGGAAATCTGTTTTTGCTCATACTATTTAAACAAGTACCGGAAAAGGTATTTGTAAAGTATTTGAATGGTTTAAATCCAGATGAAGATCCTTAACCGTTTATGCAAGATGGCGTCCCTTGTCATAAAGCAAAAACTATAACGAATTATATAAGTAACATTAAGTGTTGTATTTTTTGGGTAGGCAAAAAGAACTAACAAAATTAAGGATATTTTAATAAAAAATATTAGAGATATATGACACGCTGATAAAAAAATACAAACTTAAGACAACAGTAAATCTTTGTATATACAGTATGTCCAATTAGTGAAGTTTAAATTATTAATGTGCTTAGTAAGTAAGCATAAACGACTCTTGTTTTTATTAATATTTTTGTTAGACAATATTTTAAAAATAAAAAATATTTTAATCGGGCACTGCTTTTGATATATCCGTATTAATTAGGTGCCGACAGTTAATGTTAAATTATTATGTCAAAAGTTGTTAAAAAAATTTAGTGGCGGTTTATATTGGTAGTTATGTATAATTTGCGTTATTATTCTATGTTCGACAGAGTGAAAATCTCAGTTTCCAAGCTATGTACAGTCACTGCAAAAAAATTCACTTATTATCAGACCACAATTTTTCTATACTGTCACCACACAGAAATTCAGATTAAGGTCGTCTGCATCGGATCATTACAGACGTCTTTTTTCTTTCTTTTTGGCAATGGCTGCACATAACTGCTATTTCTCTCAATTATAAAAAATGATACTAAATTCTTACACAACCAACCTTTAAAAGGCAATATTACAGGCTACGTTAAATCTTGAAATATTATGAAAACAAGTCGAACAAAGTTTAACCTGAAGCTCTAGAAAATTTCATTTAAAAAAACTCCTACTTGTGCAACTACTTTAACTGCAAATAAACCCTAACTAAAACCACCGACAATTTTTTGGCTATAAAAATAGAAATTCTCTTCAGAAAGCTGTGTCCAGAATGTTTAAAATTTCTTAAATTAAGTTAATAACGAAGTAATTAAAAATTTAACATCTCAACGCTGTATTTACGACAGCCACTTACTTTTAATGTCAATACTTTCGTTATAAAGTAACACTTATACAATAAGACTACGCTCAAATTAACAGGAATTTATTTGTAACTTTAATGGAAATTTTATTGCCGTAATGACTTATACAATAAGTATAAATTCAGAACCTTGTGTGGCGAGTTGGAAATAATGATGAATAAATGAAGTAATAACCTGAAAAGACATTAAAATTTAGGTTTGCCTGAGTGATGCAAAAGTTAGCGTAGTGGAAAAAGAACGTGTTTTTTGACCACGAAGTAAAATGGTCCTAAAACAAATAAAACATTAGGTCTCATACGGATGTTGTGTGTGACACGATAAAAATCCCTACCGCACGTGGAAACCCTCTGGGTTTGGAAAAAGTGACACGATAAAGATCCCTACCGCACGTGGAAACCCTCTGGGTTTGGCAAAATTCTGGGTAATTTTCAAATGTCAGTGACAGTTGGTTTATGTTGCAGCTTTTGTTACATATTGGAATATCGTTATTGTCACCTTATTATAAACTTCATCCATTTATTTACATTTGTTTGTTTGTAAGTAATTTTCTGTTTAATCTGTTTAAGCTATTTGGATATCTCTAGTATAATTTAACCTTTAGTCGCTAAGTTAATAACTAATTTAGATTTGGGCATTATATTATATTTATTATTATTACAGCATAACTAAAAACATTGGTAACACAGCAGATTGTGAATGCAAACTATCTATTTTCTTGTGCTAAGTGCTAAGTTTATAGTTAATATTTTGGACAACAGACGTCTACGCGTAGCGACATCTTGTGCTCAATACATCGTCCGTGATCGCATTTACGATATTGCTTAACTATCTAGACAGTTTTGGACTATTTTTACAATTGCATAGAGGCGTAATTAAAAACTCCTAGAAGGTAACCATTGTAAATACATATTTAGGCCCCTTATATACCATTCGTTAATTGGTTCGCCCATAATAAAAAAAGAAAATAAACACCTAAACTGGTTATGCTTGATACAATTTAATTACTACTGCTAATCAAGTTTTTATTCTAAAAAAAAGATCATATATGCGTGTAGTAAAGAACAAGCTAGATATTGAACATTAATAACATCTTATTAGAAAATTTCAAAGTTTACTATAAAATCAAGAAAATTAATCACAAATTGATAAATTTTGAATCGTAGCTATATAACATATACATATCTCTTTGTTGTGCATTTCACATGATTAAAGAGCATTGTTATGTATTATAGCACTCTAGAGTTTCTTGAAAAGTCAGTAAGGCCAATCATTTCGATTCTAAATATTTTCTAGGTTTCGAACACGCAAAAACTAGGTATTTGCTATGCGTTATCTGTGATGATTACCTTCACATTTTTACATATGTATGGGGATTTCGCAACCAGTTGCACAAATTACAATATTTTACATATAAATGCTTGTCAACTTTTTAATCTCAGATACCGAAACTCGGATATAGAACTAAAAATGTGGGATATTTTATTTGAAATTGAAAGTTGGGGTCATTTCCGGTAAAACCGGAAGTGCTACGAAATTACCCTGCGGCTTAGAAAACAACATTTTCCATCTACATTTCATTAAGTAGTAGGTGCATGTTTCGAATTTAAAAATTCTTACCAAAAGAAAAGACGAACGTGTGTAAAAAGTACATTGTTTATGTAAAGTTTTATCTCAGTAAAATCGTCCCTTTTAGGGGGTAATAAATCAGGTAACTCTGAGGATTCTTAAATAGTAGGGAATTTTTTGCTGAACAATTTTAAAGCGAGCTTCTTTGTAATTAGTGCCTTTAAAGGGGGTAGGTCCAATCGCATTAGGATATAGCTCTGTATGTGATTAACGTATGATTAGATCTATATACTTTGAGATGCACGATGTTCGTACGTTTAGAAAAAAGTGTGCGAATGTATTGGTGAAGCCAAGACAAGCATTTTCTTTTGGTTTAAAATTAGGGCGAAAAATTTAAATTTCGTGAATTTTTTTTAGGTTTATGTCTGAAAGATCATACGAAATGTTTTTTACAGAGATTTTAGTGGCGAACCATAGTAAAGTTTTGATATTTTTAATCATATTTAAAGAAGCTAAACCAAATTGGGATTTTTACTTATAACCAAAATCAAGCCCACCTGTTCCAAGCTTCCCATGCAATTTTTAAAACTTGTATAGATATTATCTCTGAACAGATAAACTAATTGTTTACAATATAAATAAGCCTATAAAATAGTAACAACAATTTGTAGGATACTTACCAATATTTGATTAATTGGAGAAAAGGAAAAACTTCAGTTTATTACATTAACAATACATATAACCTGCTAAATATTCACACTTCAAACGAAATTTTAATAAATTTTGTTTATATCTGCACTCCGATTTGCTTACACGCACTTTAAACCTCTTCGATTTCTTTAAAAGGAAAGCTTTGTATCGGTATTCAAACAAATTCAAGATTAATTAATGAATTAATTTATTTATTTATACACGAATTGCCGCATCGTTATTCAAAAGTAAGCGTTACCTTTACTAATCAAGAACTGTTTAATTCAACGATAGTGAAACCAAACGTATATGTAGCCAGCCGGTTTTGTTAGCATCGTCTTTCTGTGGATAAGGTCGTTTGCTGTTGTGTTTTTTATTTAACAATTTTATCCGGTAGAACTCGTTCTTTTTTCTATGGTCAAGTGTATGGCCCTAGCATAATTGGAATACGAGGTAAAACAGATTGAAGTATTTAGAAAATATTATGCAAGGAAAACGTTGACTTATCAAGGTTAATTTTAATCGTTGTTGCATTTGGTTCAGACTTTTAGTATCCTTCTTTTCAATAAAAAGTTTAAGAAAAATGTAAGTTTATAATTGTTCAGCTGCGTTGTGTATATGGCTTAGATACTTAGATGCTTCGTTAATTTTGGGTGTTTTTACAAGATTACAATTTAAATAAATTAATTTAGTTACGTATATGGAGGCACGAAAGAATGTATATTGCACCGATTTCACTAAATCGTGCTTGGGTTACTGTCCGAACTCTTTTTATTTAACCAAAATTGTTTCAGAGCACTTCTTTACTAATTTATGAACATTAACAGAACTAAACACAAACTCAGTTTAATTTATTTATACACTGATGTCAGTATATAGTCTATACCATAGCATTAATTTTAGCCGCTACTTGAGATATACAGGGTGGCCCACTGAAAACAGTAAACGCAAGTTTTTGCCACTTAACATCAATTTTTCGAAAAACGCTCGAACACGTCAATTTTAGTATCAAGGGGGACATCTGAATTGATTAGTATTATTTACACAACTTCAACCCTAAGATGAGGGTGAATTGCTCCCTAAAAATTTTAAATACAAAGGGGTGTCAACCATTACACAATTCTAAAGGCATTTCGATTCTCTTTTCAACAGTCAAATTCGATCATTAATTCCGGAAAAAAATACATTTAAATTTTCATCTAGGAGGCTTAAACAGTTGAACGTAGCAAACAAAAGCACTTCATCTTCATTGTAATAAGCAAGTACTTTATGAATTTGTCAGCATTTAAATTGATAATATTAAGTGGCCAAAATTTGCGTTTACTGTTTTCAGTGGCCACTATGTATATACCTCGTAGGTTTGTTGGTGGCCTGTTCTTGCGGGGATGTGTCTTTATATGTAGACATGGCTGCAGTTTTATTCTCTAATACGGCAGAAAGTTCTAGACTGTTGTGGCCATTCGCTATGCGTAACATGCTTTCCTGCTGCAATATGAAAACGTTTTATCAGAAAATTCTTAAAAATTTGTGTTAAATTTGTTCGATTGTTTTACAGAAGCAAAGAAAACTTTTAGTTGGTTTGCTAGGTACTTTTGCAGTGCAAGCTTTTAAAAGCCATTTAAGCACTTTTGGTAAAATGAAAGTAAAGAAAAAATATATACTTTGAGCTTTTAGTGGGCAATACTGAAAATATACCGCATTTTCTATTTATTTTACAATGAGTTATTGAACATCACGCCGTTATTAGATTTTTTTATTCAAAAGGTTTAAAAGGCGCAGAAATATTCGAAGAGATGAAAATTGGATGGCTGGGTTTAAACGCAGCCGTACCAGCATCCAAGACGAACATCGCTCTGGACGATTAAAAAGTGTCACAACGCCAGAAATTATTAACAAAATTCACGATCTGGTGTTAAAAGACAGACAGCTCAAACTGAGTGAAACATCTCAAAAGAACGAGTGCACAATATTTTAACAAAAGAACTGGGTATAAAAACTTTCAGCAAAATGGGTGCCGCGATTGCTTACACTTTATCAAGAACATCTTCGAGTACAAGCTTCCCAAGAGTATTTGGACCGCTTAAAAAAATCGAACCTGCTGACAAGGTGGTGGCGTTAGTTTTCTGGGATGCCAAAGGTGTTTTTGTTGCAGAAAAGCCTCTATTTAGACGAGACCAGCTTCTTTTCTGCTTCTTGTTTTTTCCCTGGTCTATTTCACAGGAGAAACGATTCTACCAGAGAACGCTTAGAATAAAATATGGAAAGTTACAGTTATCACACGGCTTTACAGTTACCACGTGGAGTTAACCTATGCACCTCTTACCAGTTAGGGTATCAAAGAATAACTAAACTTGAGGGCGACAAGGTGCATCCTGACAAAACAACGGGTCAGGTGGCGCTGCAGGACTCAAAGCGTAAATGTTGCAAAATCAAAATAACTAAAAAGGACAGCAATAGGTACTAAACAAAAGGTATTCTGATGATAGACAATGGCAATGGCTACAATCAATAAAGTAAACTACGATTTACTTCCATATCCAGCTTATTCGCCGGATTTAGCTCCCTCTGATTTCCATTTACTACCGAAACTTAAAATTTTTTTGGTGGTACAGAGATTTTCAATTGAAGAGGAAGTCAAGTTCGCCTATTTTGCTGACCTCGAGGAAAACACCTTTCGTGATGGGACCAGAGTATTAGAACAAATTAGAACAAAGTGGACTGTCAGGAGACTATGTTGAAAAATAAATATCATTTTGAAAACATTAACTAGTTACTCGTTATTAGACTAACCACTTATCATCCTGCCCTCGTAGGTCCTTCTAATTTTCGATATAGTGTTTATTATCGCGTTAACTGCGCATGAATTTTGAACACTGTTTGTCTTTCCTTTGTTGGTTCACTTGCCCCCTTTATAGTTTTCCTTTTTCTATCTCTTTTTGTTTTCGTTCTTGTTTCCCATACTCTATGCACTGGGCTGTCTTTTATCATTCTTTTTAAATTGCTCCACCAACTTTTTGTCACTCTTCAATGTACTCTACATGGATTTAGTCAGTATTTCATCTCGTATGTCTGTGTCTCATGTTTTGTCTCTCTTCCTTACACTTTAATCCTTCCTCACTAGCGTTTGTATCTTGCTCTTCATACGTCTTGATAGTACCCATGATTCATATCGGTTGTAAGCGATGGTCTATATTATTATATTAAAAACACTGATCTTCCTTTTGTAGAAATTTCCTTTTTTTTTATAAAATTATTTTTATTGTATGGAATAGTTTAGCAGTTTTGTCTATCATTTAGTTTATGTCAGTTTCTTATCCTCTTGTACTCTCTATCATGACTTACAGGCATCCACATATTTTCCTTGCTCCAACTTTATCAAATACCTTTTCCAAATGTATGAAGTTTAGTAAAAGGTGTCCCAGATTCTACGCCGGATTTAAATTTCGCTCCATTTTCTTGTTTTGCGGTTGGCAACTCCGTTTTTTTTTACATATGTCATATATGACAGTTGCAATTAGCCAATATGGAACGCTACATAAAAGCACAACGCATTATTATTGTTAAAACTTATTACAAAAATAGTGAAAGTTTTGCTGGGACAATTCGCAAACTCGGTTCAAATTTCGGTCGGCGAAGTGTACCAAATGAGTCCTCTGTTTGTTCGGCGTTTAATCAATAAATTTGAGGAAACCGGTTCGGTGATGGATGCAACTCCTCATGTTTATCCACGTAGTGTAAGGTCAGCCGAGAATATCGCCAGGGTGGAGGCAAGCGTCGCCGAAAACAGGAGAACGTCAATTCGGCATCGTTCTCAGCAATTGGACATTTCAAGGGGCTCTCTGCAACGAATAATGGTAAGGGATTTGCATCTTCACCCGTACAAGATTCAACTAACCCAAGAGTTAAAGCCTATTAATCATTCGACAGTTCGTCAGTTGGTTTTTAGAGCAGTACGAAGTGGGTCATCACTTTGGCGAAAAAATCATCTTTAGTGATGAGGCCTATTTTCATCTCGACGGATTCGTAAATAAGCAAAATTGTCGGATCTGGGGCTTGGAAAATCCTCGTGAGATTCATGAAAGACGGATGCATCCTCAAAAAGTTTCGGTTTGGTGTGGTTTTTGGTTCGATTTTTTGTTCTTCGAAAATGAGGCCGGTAGTGCGGTTGCAGTCAATGGTGCCAGGTATCAAAACATGCTACAGGAGTTTTTTTGGCACCGATTGGAAGGTATGGACCTCGATCAAATGTGGTTCCAACAGGACGGCGCCATATGTTATAAGAAACACTGACTTTACTGGCAGAGAAGTTTCCAGAACGTTTAATCTCAAGATGGTCGAAGGGCGATTGGCCGGCCAGATTTTGCGATTTAACCCCCTGCGACTTCTTTTTGTGAGGATATCTTAAATCCAAGGTCTATGCCAACAAGCCGAATACAACTGCTGAACTGAAAAATGAAATCCGGCGCGTCATTGGTCAGACTATCTGGAAACACGTCATTGAGAATTTTGTCAAAAGAACGAGATCCTGCAGATGTAGTATGGGTGGTCAACATATAGTTATCTCTTTACCTGAACGTTTCTTATCATTTTTTTGTTATTATTCACTACCAATATATGGCCCATAATTAATCTGTTTCCACTTTGCCGTATCTTGTGAATTTATGTATGTGTTTATGTTCGTAGTAGGTGTTTGTCACTATTAGGGTATTTATTCCACAGTAACCTAACATTCTTCTTTCGTTATTGTTTATTTTTTCTTAACCATGTACTCCTGTAAAATGAATGTAGTTTTCATTCCGTCTTCCTACTCCAGCACGGACGTCACCAACAACAAAGATTTTTCCTTACTATTTTCTGTAGCAATATTTAGTCTTTGATTTCCAGTAATTATGCGCATAAACTGTAATTATTGTCATTTTGTTCTTTCAATGAACTGAATAAAAAATTACGAAAACAAAGAAAACCTGAAGTGGTGTTTGATACAAACAAGCAATAGAATGTATTCTATCTACGTATATTACTAGGAAGCTCTTTGCAGTTGCTATTTTATAGAAGTTATGTGAAAAGTAACTTTTGGACGTATTCAAGCCAACAATTTGAAAGGAAACCTGTTTAATTGCTCATTACTACCCACACTGCAGAATGTAAGGTGAATGCAGAATGTTTTACTTACACAATAAAAGAACAGAACGCCATCACCCTATTAGTTCAGTAATGTAGAGTATTTCGTGAAAAATCCAGGGTGCTGTATGTTTACGTACAAATTTTTGTAAAATGTTGTAAAATATTTTCTTAATATAGATGAAATGCGAATTTTGTACAGAAAGATTTTTAGAAAAACAAGGTAAGCCAAAAAAAGGCAGTTTGGTTTCGGAAGAGAAAGCTATGTAACTTTGTTCTTGGTTAAGACATGCGTCTTGGGGATTTTTCAAAATATTCACACCTCTAATGTTTCAATTCGATTTGCGGAATAAATCTATAGGCTTTAAATCTTCACATCACATGGTAAAACTGAGGAGACAAAAAATTGCAAAATTGAGGTGAAGTTAAAAATTCAAGTTTTGATTTCGGAATATTAATTTAAGCTTTGTGACTGAAGTGTTTGCTAATTCTATGCCAGTTCTTATTTCTTCATCTGCGACAATGTCCTTATTAATTCTACTTTACAATTACTTACAACGGTCTACTCTTTTGATTCCTCTTCCGTTTAGACAAAGTCATACGTTGTCGGTATTTGTTTTGTTTATTGTTCTTTTTCATGTTTGGCCAAAGCCTCGGCTGATAAGGAGCTCCGTGAGCCTTCTTAATATGTGCACTGGACAGAAACGTACCCATCGAAGAAAGCAAAGAAAGTCTAATCATATTGTGGAGTAACGCTTGCCGAAGATGTTTGTAAAACAACCAGGGCCTGACTTCCGATACTTAGTTTGCTCGTTTCATCAGTTCTGCCCAGTAGTGTTTGCAAATCGTCCATGATTTTTCCTAATAGATCAAGATAATCAGCGTAAAGAATTATATTGGGACTGTCGTTGTTGGTTTTATTCCCTTTAAATCTTGCAAGGCTTCAGGGCTTTGCCAAAAACATGCTACAAATACTTACTGGCGGTTTAGTTGCCTCATTTTAATTTTAAATAAGACTATTAATATTCAATTTTCTCACCCTTAACTATTGAATACCACGTAATTCAAGTGCAGGTTTTATGTAGGAGTTTAACGCTTCTTTATTTAGGCAATGACTGAATTAACATTGTGTTTATGTTCTATCTAGTCAACGTCCTTTTCTTCGGAAACAGAATAGAGAGCGATTTAGAACAATCTTGGAGAAGTTCTACAATAGTATAAATAAGGCTAAAAAATGAGTTAAGCATTGTGGCATTCGGTTTTGTATGTATCTTTGTTTTTGAAAAATTGTAATCAGCAAAGCGCAATCGAGGCAAGCAGTGTTGAAAAACGGATGTTAACGCACAGTTGGGCAATTTATAGGGCGCCCTTAATGTATGTTAAGATGTTTTGGAATTTAAATGAAATATTGGCCGAGCCCAAATTGTATTATTTAGATGGCTTTTGGTAGTGTTCGTTTTTACTACTACGTATTCATTAAAAGTATTGGGTTCCTATTTCACAAACAAAAAATCAATAACTACTTAAAAACGATGCAGATATTAGCGTTAATAAAATTCTTTTTGATGGATTGCTCAGACAAGAAAGACAAAAGAAGCCCAACGTTTGCATTGTAGAATATTGAAGTTGTATGAAAACAGTTGCTGTTGTGTTGGTTCTTTGGCTTGGAGTTATCTTTGAGTAGAGAATAGTTTTTCATTTTCTACAAAAATGCATTGGTTTTCCCAAGAATGCCTTCTTCTTAAGAGTGGCATACCCTTTACAGGATGTTGCCGATCTTCTTTCCTTATGTCTGTCGTGTGTGTGTCAAGTAGCCTACAGACATAGGGATAGGGGACCTATGAACAGCGTTACGTGGGTTCCGAACTACGGAGGTGCTTGCACTTCTACTCCAGAGAAGACTTACTAGGCAGAAATACCGCGGTGATTTCTTATTGCCTTCCGAACTAATATGGGCCATTCTTAATCTCAGTGGTCGGACGCAATCTGAATCAACTGAGTCACGACCGCTACTAAAACTGTCTAAATTTTGATATCTTCATTTTCAATCTAAGTGTATAACCTATTACATTAGATTTTCCTGCATTGCCTCTAATGGCTATGTAATAACTCCAACTGCTCGAAAATCATCGAAATTCACCCTTAAAATATCAATCAATAACTGGTATAATTAGCAGTTACAAGAATGATTTTTGAAAAAATGTTGTTGTGGATGCATGTTCGGTAATTCTATCGTAAAAATGTCACCTTCTTAACACCTGACCTGCGCGTTCACCTGAAACCAACGCGGTAAAATTAAGCACAAGTTTTTTTAACTAATTCTGTGACTATATCGTTATTTATTGAAGAGCTACATGGCGGACTAATTCAACATCTAGACTATAAAATTAAATCCTATTGCTTTACCAATACGAATTTTTGAAAACGTTATAGTAAGTTTAGATTATAATTTTCTTTCGAATTACCTTCTGTATGATGTACTATCACGTGCAAAAGTAATGACACGCCTAAGATTTGTTATTGTTTGACAAACAGCGTTGAAGCAGTTGATGAGTAACTTGGGCATAACCATAAGACCTTGTAGGTAGGATTAACAAGTTAGAATAAGAAAGTTACTCATCGACTGCTGCAAGGTTGTTTATCAATCATACAATAACAAATCTTAGGCGTGTCATTACTTTTGCACGTGGTAGTACATAGAATAACTTCATTTTCATAATTGTTTTTAACTTGTTTGCAGTATCTTAAAAAAATCTGAAGGTCTATAGATTAGTTTTACTAAAATACTCGTTTGTTTTATACAACCGATGTTGGTAATGACATAATTACATTTCTAATTTGCACTGTATAATTATAGGTACATATTTTATTTTAAGCAATTATACAATTATAACCTGGTTTTTGTTTTTGCACAGTAATTTTTATTTTATATTCATGAACTTAATTACAATCTAATTAATGAAAGTACAGTGAACTCTTCGGCAATAACGAGTTTATTATTGTAATTAACCATGCGTTTTACTTGTTTTTTAATTTATGTTGTTTAATCATTGAAATTCTTGTTGTTAGGAAAATTGATTGATTTGATTAATTTAATTTAATTTTACGCAAAAGTATAAATATTTAAAATGTGTAGACGTAGCTTAACTACAGATTCCTGCGTGCAAAATAAGATAATTTAACCCAACTTACTTTCATTTCTGCTTAAAAAAATAATTTTTCTTATAAGAGCAAAATGCTTGGATCGATTTGGATGATATTTGGCATGACACTCCATACGGGCATAAAACATCTTTTGAGATGATTGATGATAATGGTTATTAACAATGGACCGCTAGTGTATGAAACATGGGTGTCACAGCCCACATCAGACAGTAACTCTTCAATGGCAAGACCGATAATTAGAATAGTTTTTTTCGGAAAGAGTAAATAGTAAACTTTTTTGCCTCATTCTAATTTGTGATATATCTTACGGTTTAAGCACAAAAATTTAAAATGTGAGTTACTGTTCTGAACATTTCTTAAAACAAATATAATCTAGTAACTTGGTATTCTAAGAAACAAATGACGAAACGGCAATTTGATAAAGTTTATTAGTAAGAAGTTTTTCTTGGATACAAATGTCGATTCTATGCAAAAAATGTACTTATTGTACTCTCTCTGCAACATTTCTGCATTATTTCCAATTGACCATGTAACGTATTGTATCCTACTCCAAAGCTTTTTTTTCTTTTGAGGAGCATTAAAGAGCAAAGTGTATTCCAGTCCTATAAACACTGGGGAAGAACTCCTCTTTTCCTGGAAGCGATTTTTATCCTGCTAACAGCTAAACTACGGTTTTATTTATCTTGCATCCGTAAGAGGGCATCCGTTCACATTTGTATCACATTAAAAATCTTAAATAACATTGAAGACAAAATTGGCTCACTATTACCAGAGTAGGTCTCATTCTCTCATTGACGATATATTCCCTACCAGAGATGTTGCTATTGCGATTTTTATTGTGTCATGTAAGTAAGTACCATGAGATCGAAAAAAAAATGATTCTGAGCAGGCCAGTACAATACGATTGGCTACACTGGTTCTAGAATGCATATGAATTATAATGTGACAGTGACATTTCAAATGTAAGTCAGTTTTGCAATCTTGTTTCCAGAATTATTTAAGTTTATCGTTGTAATCCTAGTGAAGGATCACATTTTGAACACCTACTCTAACATGTATTCATCTTAGTTTTCAGTTTGTTCCCTAAATAAATACTGTTTTGTGTTTTAATTTATTTGACATTTATTAACCTCTAACCTACTGCCACATTTTGAAATCAGTCTTGCCAATCGTGTTGTACTAGTCAAGGCCTGCTCAGAATCATCTTTTTTTTGATCTCATGGTACATAAATATATATCTATCAGTATGCCATAAGTCGTCATGATTGAGGTCGAGCGTGGCGAGCACTGGGTGACCTGGGTGTACATATCAACCTATTTTAGGTTGTCTGCTAATATCTATACTAATTGATACCACCACATATACCTAGTTCACTAGCACTACCCAACTAACATTTATTCATTTATTATGTCACACACCGAAATGTACGATTTTTACCAATTGATATTGGAGTAACATATGAAGCTGAAACCGTAGATTGTGGATATAAAAACGAAGTTTGAATATTTAGAAACTGTCTGTCTCCTATGATGTACTGGCTTAATTTTGAAGAAATTTAGTGGTTCATTTATATCTAATGAGCAAGTTTGTTCCAGGAAATAACATACCAAAAATTCATTTCACATTAGTAAAGTGACTTTAAGCTCCTTTATGGGATGATATATACTTACATATATAGACTTATCAAAGATCTCAACGCGCATCATTTGCCGATTCCAAGGTTTTCCAGCGTTGACACGGAACCTACCTTTTCTATCTTGGATCCAAAAGAAAATCTCACCTAACCTCAGCTTAATTGAACCTAATCAGTGGCGGCTCGTCTAATGACGCAGATGAACCGCTGCTACACCTATATTTTTCGGTTAAACTTTTTTTTTATTATTCAAAATCCGAAATCATTTTAATTTTTTCATTTTCTTTAATTCAGTTGATATAACCAGAAAAGAATGAAATAATTACTTCCATTCCTAATAATTATTATTAGTAGCTATATGTCGCACACAGCAAGCCCCTGCAGGTTATGCCGCCCCGCAGCACATACGTGTTCTGTGGTACATACTACAGGTCACATGCATTCAACTGAAGCAGGTTCTCTTATACAGGAATCCTGCGTCAATTTTCGTATGTTTATATACGACCCGTTGCTATGGCAACGACAAGCTTTCATATTAATTTGTACGAAGCAGTAAAGCAGATTCAAGACCTGCTTCAGTCGCAATCTGCCTTCTGGTTGCGGTGTTACATACTGTGGCTCCCATTCGTATTCGTACAGCGCCGCGCGTTTGGTTCAAATGCAAATTCAAATACATACGTAGGTAAACGAAATTCAATAATTTTTTGTCATTACATTTTATAAATCATTTATTTAACAATTAATTATCAATAGTAGTACAAAGATTACTTCTACTCTAAACAATAAAATATTGGAAAGACGGTGAAAATTGCTGACACATTCGTATTCGTACAGTTTAATAATCGACAGCTTGCTGTATAACAATAGTATATTATGTTACTAGGAGTAGAAATCGCACTTTTCGTGCTGAGCTCAGAAGGTTGCGGCCGAGGTCAAAGCAATATAGGTGAAGCACAAGAAAGAGCTTTCTTCCCCGAGTGACATATACTATTTTTCCTTCAAGCGCTATATACGGTGACTGACGAATAATGATTGCACGTTAATCAATGAAAACGACAGAACATTTTAAAAGTACTTACTTGACTGTCAAAGATCCACAAAGACATTGGCAAAGATCAAAGTGCGTGCTCAACATCTCAACAACTTGTGTAGACGTGTGCACAGAAAAGATTTTTCTACACAAAAGAAATATCGTTCGAAAATAATTTTCGGAGCGTACAACACGCTTTTGAAGTAATTTTACCTTTCCAACTGTCTGAATTTATCCACAGTAGTAATTAAAACCAAGGCCCGCTGAATTAAGTGCTAATTAAGTATTGCATATTAAGGCGTGCCCACTTCATTTAGCCAAGACGCAATTTAGAAAGGACGATGGCCTTTTTGAGGTGAACTATACATTTGTATACAAAATACAATATGCAATACAAAATATGAAAGACGGCAAAGCAGCTGGACCAGACGAGTTCCCAATCGAAATTATAAAGCTAATAGAAGAACAAGAACTTGAGCCCCTTATAGATCTATTTAACGCTATATATAGAACTGGTGAAATACCCAGAGAATGGTTAAAGTCAACTTTTGTAGTATTACCAAAGAAAAATAATGCGAAGGAATGTTCTGAATATAGAACTATAAGTCTTATGTGCCACACACTTAAAATCTTTCTAAAAATAATACATATGCGAATATATAAAGGTTAGAACAAGAAGTCGGTGATACCCTGTTTGGGTTTATAAAGGGGCTAGGAACTAGAGATTCATTGTACGGAATTAATGTGTTACTACAAAGATGCCTAGATATGAATGTAGATGTTTATATGTGTCTAGTAGATTACGAAAAGGCATTTGACAAAGTTCAACACCAACGGCTCATTGAAATACTTAAGACCAAACATATAGACAAACACGACATTCAAATCATTCAACATCTATACTGGAATCAAAAGGCAGATATCAGTATAAAAAATGAAAAAACTGAAGAAATTGAAATTCGAAATGAAGTGAGGCAGGGGTGTGTATTGCCCCTTTGCTGTTCAACTTATATTCCAAAGCAATATTCCAGGAGGTATTAGAAGAAGAAACAGCCGGAATAGTAATAAATGGAATACCCATAAACAGTATGAGATACGCCGATGATACGGTAATATTAACAGACGATATCTCAGATCTTCAGAGGATAATGGAACGGCTAAGTACAATAAGTGAATCATACGGTTTACGCATAAACTTAAAACAAAACAAAATTTATGGTCGTATCCAAAAATAAAAGCGATGCAACATATTTAACAATAAACAGCCTGCCCATTGAAAGAGTCAATAAATATAAATATTTGGGGACAATAATAAATGAGACTAACGATCAAAACCAAGAAATAAGAACCCGGATAGAGACGGCGAGGCCCGCTTTCATTAAAATGAAACATTTATTATGCAATAAAGATCTAAAAATAGATATACAAACCCGATTTGTGAGATGTTATATATTTCCAGTACTCTTATTCGGAATGGAGGCTTGGACCCTGAAAAAAACGAGATATAGACAAAATCCAAGCCTTCGAGTTATGGATATATCGGCGTATGCTACGAATATTGTGGTTCGAGAAAAAGACGAATGAGGAAGTCTTATATCAGATGCGTAAAGAACGAGAAGTAATCACTACAATAAAACGACGGAAATTGGAATATTTTGGCCATGTTATACACGGAGAGAAATATCACCTGTTACAGTTAATTATCCAAGGCAAAATAACAGGAAAGAGAAACGTAGGAAGACGAAGAACATCTTCGCTAAGAAATTTGTGCGACTGGTATAACTGCTCCTCTGTAGAATTATTTAGAGCAGCAGTCTCAAAAATCAGAATTGCCGTTATGATCGCCAATCTCCGTTAGGAGACGGCACCCAAAGAAGAAGAATACATTTTTCCCTTTAAAATGTGTAGTTCGCCCCAAATGGCGGCATCGTCCTTTCTAATTGCGTCTTGGCTAAATAAAGTGGGCAGGCCTTAATATGCAATATTTAATTCAGAGGGCCTTGATCAAAACAATGACAACCACTTGTGATGAGTTTGCACCAACATTATTTTACTCAAGGCCCACTGAATTAATATTACATATAAGGCCTGCCCACTTTATTTAGCCAAGACGCAAATTGAAAGGACGATGGCGCCATTTGAGGTGAACTATACATTTGTCCCTTTAAAATGTATAGTTCGCCCCAAATGCTAAATTGCGTCTTGGCTAAATGAAGTGGGCAGGCCTTAATATGCAATATTTAATTCAGCGATCCTTGATTTTACTGGTAACATTATGATATTAGTAACGCAATGGAGTAGTTTTACGTTGTGTGTTCAGTAGCAAAATGTTACAATTATGATACGCTTGAAGAAAAAACAATTTAATACGTTTATCCTAATATTTGGTTGATTTCCTTTGTTATCTATGACTTCCTGGAGTCGCTTTGGCATCGATGCACCAATTTTTCCGTTTTTTTCAAAATATATATTTTTAGTTTTACATTAAGCGAACCCGGGTTCCATCAATTTGTAAAATAGCGAATGACGTTGAACAACCGGTGGGCTGTCCCTGCTGCTCGACCCCAAAAGGGGGAGAGGGGACCTAATAATCTGCTTCGCCCATCCCTAAAGTCACGAGCCGCCACTGAACCTGAGACCTTTAGCTGACAAGGCACCCTGCTACACCATCGAAGTCATCTATGAAGAAATACTAATGGCGGAATAATAATTAATTTTTGTTCACCAATTATTTCAGTCTCTAATAGTCGAACTATTTTAAAAACTGTTTGGTAGGATTGTGTGAATTATTTCTTACTTAACAATTAAAGACACAACAATATTTTACTCGTTAGCTTGCCAGCTGTAGCTATCACTGGACTGGTGCCAGTTTGTTCCTTGAACACGCATATATCCTATCGAACGTTTCTAGTAGCTTTTCGGACTTTTCTAAAAACTTTGCGTTGCGTGCGTACCTGGAGAGTAACGGAATTCTCTAGATAACACGAGGACACGTTAAATCGTTAATCATGATTATCATGCTATCTTTGGTTAACTTCATTACGTTACGAGTATACCAAATATTAATTTTAAATAGATAAATCTGTGAAAGGATGCACATTGGCAAATATAACCTCAAATCACAACATCAGAGAAGAACTTGGAATCTATAACATCAAAGGCAAAATATATAATTACAAGGAGAGATGGAAACAACATATGAATAGGTTGGAAGACACTAGGCTTCCTAAACATGCAAAATAATGCAGATTAAGAGGAAGACGGGATGTGGGTCATCCAAGAATGAGGTGGGACGTAGAACCGAAACAGGCCTTAAGGCCTAATCCATGAAAGATGATGATGACCATAAATCCTTAAACTTTTCATGCCAGCCGATTGTTGTAAATAATTCACATACCGGAAGTGTAGATGTTTGTTTTTGAAGTACCTTATATTTACCTAATCACCAAAGTGACCGAGAAGTTAAGGCACTCGATAGCAGCGCGGACGATCTCGGATGCTTCGAAGGTGGCCTACCCTGAAAACAATTAGGAACCGAAACAAAGTGGTAGAGCACAGAAGGTAGGCGCGATTGTCAAATGTGTTGTGTTTACGCATAGTGTGCGAGACAACTGGGTATGAAAGTAACCTACGAGACCTTAACCCTCCATGTTGCCGACCATACTCTCTCGAGGCGATACCTTCATTTTTACCCATTTGGTATAAACAATATTTTCGGCTTCTATTTTCTAAGAATTTAACAATCTGTTAAAACCATTAGATACGTCATATCTCAAAAGATAATTTTATAATACTGCCTATGCAAAAGATTTCTTTTGAATGAAAAGCAATAAAAATAGACGGTTTTATAATTGCGCATTTTATTTTAAAAATGTCTTTGTTTAAACTTAACATAAATAAAGTTCTATGTACTAAAAGCCGTAACTCAAACTCATCCAGTTAAATGAATTTGGGCAACGCCAGTGTCAAAATGTAGTCATAAAAAGCGTAATCGGGAGATTATTAGGAAAATTACCTCAACAGTAAATTCTTTGATACGTTTGCAATGGTTATAAATGAATCAGCATAAAAACATTTTCCTAAAGAGCATTACGCCTGATATATTTAGGATCAATAATAGAAGCTTCAGCTTTTAACCAGTCTTCTTTAATTAAATCCGCTGCTTTTTCTCCAACCATAATCGTAGGAGCATTTATATGGCCGGATATGGTAACTGGTATCACACTAGCGTCAATCACCCTCAAATGTTTAATTCCGTACACCCTTAGTTTACTGTCAACAACTGCTTCCGTATCATTGTAAGGTCCCATTTTACAAGTACCAATGGGATGATGAGCTATTGAAGTTAGGTGTCTCAAAGCACACTCCCAATAAGGATCAGAATCAAAAGGGTGCTTTTCGCAACCTGGTATTGGAGTTTTCACCAGTTGCGCGTTATATTTTTGAAGTGGTGGTGTTGCTACTATTCTTTGGGCTTCCCTTATTGCTGCTAATAATGTTTTTAAATCGTGGTTTTCCGGATCTGTGAAGAAGTTGCCGTACAATCGTGGCCAATGGAAAGGATTTTTAGACTTTAGTTCTACGTGCCCGTAGGATTTTGGGTGTAGTAGTATTGGAAGAATGGTAAAGGCATGTCGTCCTTCCAACGGTTTCCAAATCCGATTGTAAATTTCATCGGTTATTCTAAAAATGCGTCTTATTATCATACCACGGTCGATGTGAAAAGCAGTTGTAACTAAGGCTAGTTCTGAGTCGGGATAATCTTCTGTGTAGTTAGCCATGTTCGATTTTAGAAAAGCTAAAGCTTCGATACCAATTAAAGAAGAAAGAGGACCATTTCCCCGTAAGAAGAATTTGACGAAATTTATGGGGTCGTCGATGTTTTGCGGGAGACCAATAGGTTTATCTGTTGTAAATGTTAGTCCCAGGAAGTTTAAGTGGTCGTATAATTTTTGACCTACAGGAAGATTTTCTACCATTGGAATTTTAAGTTCTTGTAAGTGCTTGCTCGGTCCAATTCCTGATAACATGAGTAATTGCGGCGAATTGAAAGTTCCTGCTGAAAGTATGACTTCTTTTGAAGCGTTAGCGATCAAATGGTGTCTGTTTCTTATATATTCGACACCGTAAGCTTGACGGGTTTCGGGGTCGATGAGTATCCTTGTAACTCGTGCTTTTGTAAGAATGGTTAAATTAGGCCTGTGACGAGCAGGCCTTAGAAAGGCCTTTTCAACGCTACAACGCGCTCCATTTCTTGAAGTTGCCTGAGTATGTGATACCCCTAACTGATTTTTTCCATTGTAATCCACGTATTTATATCCACTTTCGTAAGAAGAGTTGAGGAAAGCATAAACTGATGCAGTACGATATGGAACGTCTCTAACGCTTAAATATCCACCTTTGCGGTGAAATTCTTGGTCTTGGATATGTACCGTTGAATCTTCTGATTTGAGGAAGTAAGGAAGAACTTCATTGTATGACCACCCTGGGTTACCAAACGCTGCCCACCTATCATAATCGTGTTTGTTACCTCTTGAGTAGATCATGTTATTTATAATCGTAGATCCTCCTAATGCTCTTCCTCGAGGCCAAGAGATTTTTTGGTCCACCATTCCTAAAAATACATAAAATTTAGAATATAATTTTGTTCTCTTATTTTAATGACGTAGAGTCTTATGACATAACTTATGCTTGACTTTCTGTTACTAATCTATTCGGGAAATTGCATTGTCACAGTATTGGTTACCACCATGCTACAGTGAAAATTGAACACTTGTAGGCTAGTTATTGATATTGTCCCAAAAAGTTGGAATGTTTCTTCCCTTAGATGAGCTCCCTACACGTGGATATTAATTTATTGCAATTGCGACTACTAATGCAACTGACCATAGCTATTCGTTGCACAAATAATCATTTTCCAAAAATTGCCACCACGTGCTTTACGTGAATATTTATTTGTGACATTATTTATCATCTTAAAGCCTTTCGCTTTTACTGAGGGTTTACTTTCCTATGACTCATTATTTTTTACAAAGGATTCAGCGTAACACCCTTGAATTTTGAAATGTAGAATGAAGCCGGTAGAATTTTATAAGACCGTCCACAAACGTCATTATTTGTTTCAAAACTCTCTTTTTATTCTCTTAGAAATTGCAAAAACAAAGACGTGGAGGCATCTGTACTAACTGACATTCAATTTAAACCAATTAAAATTCCCATTAGACCATTGGAAGAAATATAATTATAGATATAGCGTAACATCAAACTCTTTTATAACGTTTTATACCTCAATTCAATTGAAAATATCTTATGTAAGAGTTTTAAAATCTATTTTGTTTTCTAATAAAAATATTAAGCGTATTAGAGAAATAGAAGAAGATAAGGATAAAAAAGAAGATTCATACCAAGAGCGAAATTATCCTGTTTCTCCGTGAGGTATCCCCAATTATAGTTCGTAAACTGAAAAGCAGCAGCAGTCATAGGTATATCTGTGAAGATAACTGCTTCTTCGCCTACTTCTAAAAGTAAAATGTTCCATTTTTCTATTTCGGATAGTCTGTTGGCCAAAACGGATCCTGCCGATCCTGATCCGATTATAATAAAGTCGTAGTTATCTTTTAGCGAAGTTGGACGATCTGGAACAAAATTAAATTTTTTGTATTTCTTTTTGACAGAAACTTTAAGCTATAGATGGATGAGACTAAGACAATGATTAAACAATTTTTGATTCCAGAATTATCCTTTAAATTAGTGGAACAGTTGTTAAATCTCGATTATCATACTAAAATGAAGATTAATATTTGATTCGTATGGCAACACCACACTGAAGTTAGCACGTGTACTTCTCTTTCAACTACTTGAACAATACGTTCCCCTATTTTTACTTATTATGAGCAGATTAAGGATTCCTACAGACAGGCATCGGTTAGTACGTGTATTTACTCGTGTTAGAGGGGTAGGACTATACTATAGCGGGACAAGTCGAGAAGCGTGTTGTGCATATCACCCAGAGCATGCAGGAGGTCAGTACAGGAGTCTACGGCGAAGCTCACGTAGCGTTTAAAAATAAGGTATAAATAAATTAGAGTTGGTATTTAGTTCTGTTAATCGTATACTCTTCAAGAACAAATATGTCAGAAATCCTGGGAATATAATAGGAATATACACACCATTTTCATAGACTTCAGAACTGCGGTCGATAAAGTAAACAGGAATTTATTGCTAGAAGAACTGAAACATCTGGGAATACCATTAAAATTAATACAACTGGTGGAAATATGTCTCAAAAACACAAAAGCAAAAGTGCAGTTTCAAGGTACAAAAATGGGCGAAGAATCTTCGCTGTACTTTCCATACTTACACAATTGAAAAATGCATAACAAATATATCATAAGCGTGAGGATAAGCAAGGTCTCTTTCACCCATGAACGATTTCAGAGTTCCACATCAAAACTATTAAAACGTAGCATTAAATTATGTTTGTAATTTAAAGACAAAAAAAAATAAAACAGTTTGTGTTAGAGGGCTTACTTTATTTTAGGTGTTTAGGATTTGGGGTGTTTTTAAAATAATAAAACTTTAAAAAGAATCTCCCAGGTAGGAAAGCCTAGAAATTTAGGAAATTCCTTCGCATTGTTACCTTCACTAACTTACTCAGAAAAATTTCAAGCGGATTAGGGGATTTTCCGAAATGCTGGTTTATGTGTATAATGCTTTTATTGTGGTATTCGTTTGTTGCATTAAATATCTACAATTTTTTCTGGGGTGTTCGCTTCTTAATCCCTGAATAGTTGTCAACAATATTTTACTTGTTCTTGGAAGGCATCTGTGTAAATATGCGATTGACAAAGTTACTGGAAAAATTGAAAATATCATTAAACCAAAACTCAATGCTGTTCTAAATACAAAATGAAGGTTTGAAAATTCTTCATAGTTTCAAAAATTTTACAGGGTGAATTTGTTGAAATTAATGTAGATCCTGCAATCATTTCCGTTTTAAAATATGCACCCATTAATTATTAATGTACTTAATTTAAAAAATTCGTTTATAAGAATTTATTTTAAAATTTTTGTTGTGATCATAAAAAAGTTCATTTTTAGAACTCCGAAAAATCTTTACAACATATACCTAAATTTGTTACGTAAATTCCTTAAAAAAAAAAACTATATTAGTTTTTAATTCGTGCAAAGAATAGCGCAATCAAAAACCTAATATTACAAAGAGCGGTTAATTTAAATTTTCTACGTATTCACAGCGACAACGATATCTAAACATTATTGTCGCTTTTCGAACATCGTTGCCGCTCGTTTTAATTTTATCGAAAACAACGTAAATTAAAAATCAACATGCACGAATAAACACAGATTAACATAAAACAGCGATAACACTGTCTACAAAAACAACAACAAAAAGTAAAAAGAAAAAAAAAACTGCAAATATTGCAATAAATATTGTATTCGACTTTCGGAACTCTTTTTGCGTTTTATATTTTGGGGATGCGATCAACGCTATTTGAAAGGCATCTTGTTCTACTATCGACCCAGAACATTAAAAAAAAATCGTGTGTGTCGTTTCCGAGAACAGTAAAAAGGGAAAAAAGGAGACAACGGCACGCGGTGTTCCCAGGCGGTCACCCATCCAAGTACTGACCGCGCCCGACATTGCTTAACTTTGGTGATCAGACGAGAACCGGTGCTTTCAATGTCTAACAATCAAAATGAATGTCTATTTACATCTACGTATATTTCACCCAAATAATTTAAAAAAAATTAAACAGGGGAAGATGGTTTGGACACTACTTCTAGGCGCTCATATTTGTGTGTTACGTAAAATAAGAGCATTCGGGAATTCCTTTTAGAATTTGAAAAATTATAAAGAAATGTTAAAACAATCACTTAAACAATTTGCAAATTAAACAGCAACTGGTCAATTGGGCGCGTAAACTGATTACAAAAAAATCGGTAACTCTTTTAGGGAAGGATAGTTAATTTTAAATCCTAAATTAGGATCCAGCAACACCTACAATAGCCAAAATATTACAGTAATTTTGATGACATAATTAAAGACTTTGCAACGAAAAAGTCCCGACAAGTTATTTAATAATAATCCTATATAATATGTAATAATGCTTTTATAATAAATAATTTGTATTTTCAACATAAATGAGCAGAGTAAGATAATATTTTTTTGAAAAAGTGGGTAATATAAACAAAAAAATATATATTGTAGTCACGCAGATTCGAACCTCCAACCTTTCAAGCGTATGCGGGTGGAAGCTTGGTCTCTTACCGCTGGACCAATACCGCCGTCGTTAAAACGGTGACTCCTGGCCTGATATTTATCTTCCGTCTTTGGAATTTGCCGTTTCCGATAAATTTTTTTTTGAAATTTAAAAAATTTTTTTCAGCTAATTATAATCAGTAGAGGTAGGGGTACAATTTGGCGTTAAGTTTATACAAAGATGTTGATGTGTTTTTGCGAAAAAAAATGTTAAAGTCCAAAACTTCAAATGGTCATAAAAGGCGTTAGGGAAAAATTTTGGGGATGCGATCAACGCTATTTGAAAGGCATCTTGATTTACTATCGACCCAGAACATTTAAAAAAAATCGTGTGTGTCGTTTCCGAGAAATTTTTTTTTGAAAATTTGAAAATTTCCAAAACTATCCGGACTTTTTATTTTTGAAATTTTGAATTTTTTTTTCAGCTAGTTCTAATCAGCCGAGCTAGAGGTACAATTTGGCCTTAGATTTATAAAAATATGTTGATGCGTTTTTGGGAAAACCGTCCTTAAAGTTGCGCTTTTCAAAAATTCGCCGCGGGCGCAATTTTTGACATAGAAACTTCGGGAAAAAATTATTCGATTTATTTTCAAATTCTGTATTGATTTCCTAAGTAAAATTTTGAAATTTTTTTCAAGGAAAAATCTGCGCCCAAAAAAACATGGCTAACTTCCGTTTCCGGTTCCGGATTTTTTTGAAAAGCTTATTTTATAGATGTACTGTAATTATAGGCCCGCATACCAAATTTGATGAAAATCGGCCCAGTAGTTTTCGAGATATGACGATAACGCACGCACGCACGCACGCACGCACGCACGCACGCACCCACCCACAGACATTTTTCAAGAAACACATATTTAGGATGCCTGGACCCTAAAATGTGTTTTTTTCGAATTTTTACGATTTTGAATTTTTGCACGATTCCAATACTTTCCTATACATGCGTTGCAAGTATGGAAAGTAAAAACTGAAAAGTTTGACGCGATGCCCTGTCCCCAACACTCTTCAATTTGGTGCTAGAAACTATTATCCGCAAATTTAAATAAGAATATTATAACCGACCAATTCCAAACTATAGCATATGCAGATGACCTGACGATAGTAGCTAAAACAAAGGGATATTTAATAGATGCAATACAAAGACTGATGAAAGAAGCCGAAAAGTTTGGCTTAGAGATAAACGACCAAAACATAAAGTACATGAACTTCGGAAGGAATAACCCTACGGATAGACCTTTAACAATTAACAAGCATACCTTTGAAAATGTAACGTGATTTAACTACTTAGGAGTAGTGATAGGAAACGTAAAAGTAAGAGTTAAAGAAAAAATCGAGAAAGGAATTAAATCATATAGCATCAACAGACCTTTATTAAGAGCCTAACTAAAATAACAAAAATCAAAATTTATAAAACGCTGATTAGACCAACAATCACTTATGCAACGGAAACTACAGCACTTAGTATACTGGAGAAAGAACAGCTAAAAAGACTAGAAAGAAGAATAATGAGAACAATACTGGGCCCAAACGTGACAGAAGAAGGAGGAAGAAGAGCAAAGACGAATCAGGAGATTGAAGAAATAATGGAAGGAGAAAATATAGTGCGACACATAAAAGCACAACGCCTAAAATGGGTAGGGCATGTTATGACAAGACCACCAACGGACATAGTAAAAAGAATAGCACATTGGAGACCACTACATCAAAGAGGGAGAGGTAGGCCAAGAATAAGATGATGGGACGACATCGAGAAAGACGTAAAAGAGATGAAGATAGAGAATTGGAAGAATGTATATAAAAACAGGAAACAATGGAAGGAAGTAGTTAGAAAAGCCAGGACACACAAGAGCTTATAAGGGAGGTTTGCGATCTTGCCGGCATCCTCCCTATCGATGCTCGCCTCTCCGGACTCCGGGGCCGCTATGTGAGACGCGCGGTCGAACGTCAACACACCTTCGTACTCGATACCCTGAGGTCCCCCGTCGCCCACCAAAGGAAACCGAAAAGGAAGCTACGCCATCCGCTACCACCCCACCTATCAGACGCCCCCTACCTCCCTGAGGACCTGGAAGAGCTCCTCGAAGACCTACCGTTAGCGTTAAGATAAATTATTGTGTTTATATCTCTTATAGCATGTATAACTAGAACTAACATTTATTTTATTTTTTCTGTACATATTTAATTTCTTTTTTTTGTATCTACATAATTATAACAATGGCTGAAGAGGGGACTAACCCCTAAATAGCCAATTAGGTTAGGTTATTCCGTACATCACTTAGCTTAATAAACTACTTTGAATTGATTGAGTCGAGGAGTGATCCACCTCCGGAAAGGGATTGCATCTCTCTCTAACTAGTTGGGAGAATAAGCCATAATCAGATGGATTGGGAAGGCTCGATGGTGATGAAACCTTTCTTATTTATTTTCAGGGCCATAAGTGAACATTCATATTTGTAATTATATGGAACATACCGGGTGCCAATGAAACCTGGGATACTCCTATTTTTTAAATTATATTTTAAGATATCATTTGAAATTTGGTAATGGAAATTATTTCGAGTATACAGACGAGGTGAAACAATGTCTGTGGCACTGCAACCATGGAAAACTTGTCTATAGCAGTATACATGTATCTAACGAAAGTGATTACATTGAAGGGCATAAGAGTTAAGATTACAAAAAAATGATTTAGAATAGACTAGTTTCAAATAGGGCAGAACATTTAATAACTCACACGAGTTATCAAAATCGCTGCGGTAGTTTCGCCAGTGCCCGTTTCTAGTAAATATGTTGATGGCATAACCTCACTTTTGCTTTCTTACTTTTTACTTGAAAATCTGCAGGTAAACTTTGGTCTGTAATGCACAACTCAATTTCTACTATCCATATATAATTTTGATTTTAAAAAACTAACTTTTTACTCATGTTACACAACAGAAAGAATCAAAAACTGTCTGTTTGAATCTACTCTTCCAGTGAGGTTTTTAAATAGGCGCACCTGGTATGTTTATCAAATATTAGCGGTGTGTATGCGAAATAATTACATACCTCAGTCCTCAGATATCTAATGTAACATATTTTTAGTTGTAGGCCGATATTAATTGGGTGTTTATACACATACCCATAGCATATTTTAGAATTGTCTAAAGCAAGTAAAAATGTTGTAGTATAAACAAAACCAAAGCATATGTGACAATGACATGCTTTGGAGTAAACTCCTTTTGCATATTTATCTGTTGAAATATCTTTTGGATGTCCATGTATGATTTAATTGTTTTCTTTAATAGAATAGACTAAATTAATTGTAGTAGTAATCATTGTAATTTTAAATTAATGTGCTGTTGAGTTTTTATATATAATTTAATTAACCCAAAACATTAATTTATACAAAATAGATGAACAGAAATTGTATAAAGAGTGTAAACGAAAACAGGCTCAACTCCTTTTTTTATTAATATGAAACTTACTGGATTGAATGTACAAGAAAAATTTGTTGTTTTGGGCAACAAAGTAATTGAGTAACACATCCGGTTTTGTCGAAAATTTTTAAATAGAATACCATGTATATTTTTATTTAACATTATCCAACAACTTTTTGGCGCATATGGACAATTTGATAGTTTTATTATTTATCATTTATTATAATAGTCAGGATGGCGCATTGGTAGAACGTCAGTAATATCTGGAGAACGATGAGCTCACGTAGTTGCTTATTTTTAAAAATCTGTCACTTGATCGATAAATTGGTAATCGTTGATAGTCGAAGATAAGTTTATTAATATATTTTTTCTGAAATCGTCAAGAAAGCTTGTCATGACAGAACTCAAGTTGGTCATGAAAGTGTCACTTTACAAGACTAGTCACTTTCATGATTTTTACAAGACTCATCTGTCACTTTACAAGACTCATCTGTCATTTTTAGACTGCAATTGAATTAGAAATCGTCACTTATCTTATGAAACGTTTATTTAATATAATTAAAAACACTAACAATGAAATACAACAAATTATTAATTGGTATTAGAACTATTAAAATGAAAATTAATGTTAATGCTGCCGACACTAGTATTATGCACATTAGAAAAGTTTATTCCAGGTATATAATTCAAAGCATTATTATTTCTGTTTTCTGTTGCGTTAGCTATGTTTGACAACACTACTTTTTCGTTGACATCCATGTTAGGAATATTAACATTGTCAGCTACAGCAGTCTGATCAAATGCACTTGTTGAAGGAATTTCACTCGCGCTATTTTCCGTGAATGCACCTTGACCTTGCTGTATCTTTTTGGCAATTTTTCTTTTATTTTCTAATGATTCGGCTACATAGCCCTCCGCTACTCCTGTAGAAGACCATCCGCCGTGTCTTTTAAGGTCTTCTATGCCACTTCCACCATCAATCAACAAAGTTGCTGATGTTCTCCTCAAGGCATGGCCCGTATATTCCGCTGCATTTTGTAAATGAAGAAAACCAGCTATTTTAGCAGGTATCTTTCCGAAGGTATGAATTCCTACAGCCTGAATACTGCATTTACCTTGTCTATATGAAACAAATAAACGCCGGTGTGGTGTATGAGCAGGGCGAAGTGCTAGGTATTTTCTATATAAGGCAATATTTCCGGGTTCGCCAACATCGTCCAAAATTAAAAATCGTCTTCGTTTGTGAGTTTTCGAATCTGGAATGTTCACAATGAGAGTATCATTCTTGTCTTCAATGTCATCTAGAGTCATCTTCGTCAACTCATCGCAACGGCATGCTCCGGCTAGTCCAAAAATTAATACAACCTGAAAATATAAGCCGCCAATTTAGATTATTTTATAATTTATTTATTAAAACTACTTACTTTTAACAATAGGAAGTCGTGATCGGGAGCTTTTCGAAGAAACTCGTTTATCTCATTTCTTGAAAATACTCGGGACTTTTTTGCTTCATATCCTACCGATTTTCTTTTCAGATATGATTTTAACTTTAAATAATTTGCGATATTGATGTTTTCTTTAATTAACAGCACGGCTCTAAGCATTGAATAAATACTCCAGAGGCTTGAAGACTTGTAAATTTTACTTTCTCCAGCAAAAAAAGCCAGCATCACTTCTTCCGTAACTTGATTAACTTTTTTGTTATTACACCAGCTTTTGAACTTTGCATATTGTTTCTCATATCTTTCTTTGGACTTATCCGGAAGCAATTCTTCCACTGCAGCAGCAGCTTCTTCAATTATTCCAGTGGGAAGAGTGTTTTCCATATTATAAAGCACTTTACAACTGTTTACAACACAAATTGTGACGCTTAAAAAATTTGTTGACAATTCATTGTCATGGATATCAACTTCTCATACGACTCCGATGTTGATATATTTTTTCAGTTTAAATCTATTTTTAGTTTTTAGAAAAACGATTTCAGAAAAAATATAATACATCACTGGTCATGAAAGTGTCTCTGCTTGACTCGGAGGCTTTAAAGAGATACTCGGACGCTACGCGTCCTCGTACTCTTCAATAAGCCTCCTCTTCTGCAAAGTTTCACTTTCATGACTTGTAATGTAATATACTATTATTGTATACTCAATGGTAAACGGCCATTTTACTATGTAGAAAATAGTAAAGAAAAGTGGCATTTTAATCGTTAGCAACCTTTACTTATTGTCATTAGCAACGCTTGAGTCATTAGCAACCAACACTTTATCCTAGCAACACAGTATGTTTGTTTACTTGTTACTATGTACGTGTTGTAGTTGCTATGTTTCCATACAAACATAACCTTGATAAATTTAACAAATTTGTCTAGAAAATTCGAACTTTTAGTACTTACACAATAAAATAGCGTATTCAACGCGTAAGAAAAGTGGTTTTCTAGCTCGTGGAATTGTAATTCACTCGCTAACGCCCGTGAATCAAACATTTTCCACTCGCTAGAAAAATGGCACTTTTCTTTACTTGTAGAATAATCTACTATTACTCACAAAAATACAAGCTTATAAATTTATGACTATCCGCCAGGGTGGCGCAGTGGTAGAGCGGCAGGCTTGCGTTGCGCTAGTCCTTGGTTCGAATCCCCCTGGTGACCACTCATCGTTGGGCACCTAATTAACGACGCTCTCCTCCGAATACAGGCCTAGGAGGTAGAGTAACGAGGTCTTACGCAAACATATGTACACATTACACTCTACACATGGTGCAGTATATAAACTGGCGGAAAAAATTAGGGGATATTAAAAAAAAAATAACGATTATGTAATGAATCGGCGTTTCATTTATTTTCAGTGCAAATTGTACCTTCTTTGAACATAATTACAAATAAATAATGTTGAATATGGAACCATAACGACATAAAGACATTAAAACCAACACTATAACTTTTCGGTATTAACGCTTAGAAACAAATGATCGAAATATTTTAACATTAGTATAAAGTATGCCTTTCTCTTACATCGAATACAGCTTGACATCTCCTAGGCATACTTAAAATCAAGTTGTCAATAGCTTTTTCCGGCAAATTGTCCCATAACATTGGCAAAACTCTTCTTAGTTCTTGAATAGTCTGTGGAGAAGGATTATGCTGCTCTAGTGCGCTTTTAAGCATATCCCATACGTGCTCAATGACATTTAAATCAGGAGATAGAGGTGGTAAAGGCAAATGACGTATTTGCTGGGTTTGAATAGCTTCCATGACAATAGCTGCTGTATGGGGTCTGGCATTATCATCTACCAATATGAAGTCTGGGCCAATGTCAGCAGCACAATTAGCAATAATGTCTAAAATAATGTCATTTCAATATTTCTGACCATTTATATTGCCATCACACACGTATAGTTGAGTACGGTGTCCTAAACATATACCGGCCCACACCATGACAGAACCACCGCCATATGGATGAACCGTCTGAATAATGGAGAAGTGATTTCGTGGTGTAGTTTGCCTTCTCCATACTCTAAGTCGTCTGGAATCACTATGCAGGCCAACCCGAGATTCATCTGAGAAAAGTACTGTGTGCCATTCAACATCCCAGAGTCTTTGTTCTCGCACCCACTCGAATCTTTGTCGTCGATGTCTGTTGGTGAGTGGTACTCTGCGCAATGGACGCCTGGAATGTAAACCTACCTCATGTAGACGATTTCTGACAGTTCTGGCAGAGATTTGTACATCTGCCGCATTTTGAAGTTGTCGTTGGAGTTGAACGGCAGTAACTTTCGGATGCATTCGGGCCAATGTAGTCAGTAAACGATCTTGCCTGACAGTTGTCGCTCGTTTTCTTCCTTGCCCAGGTCTTCGCCGAACATATCTCGTATTTCTAAATCTGGCACTTAATGGGCTTGTTACGCTTTGCGACACATTGAACAAGTCAGAAACCTCCACTTGACGGAAGCCCCTGCGGAGTAAATTAAGTGCTCTAGTGGCACTATCAATACTTAAAAAAAGATATTTTAAAAACCTTCATCGAAAATTTGGACAAACAATTTGCAAAACAACGCGTAATTAGTAAAAAAACACAATTTCAGTAAAATAACAAAAAACAAGTGTTTATAAATCAAAAGTGACCTGATAATAACCAATAACCCATCCAGTATTTATTCTTTAATAGCAAACTTTAGGTAACTTAGCATGCTTTATGTTGTTTTTTTTAATATCCCCTAATTTTTTCCGCCAGTTTAGGTAAAACGGCGCACCAACTTGATAACCCGCGGAGACGGGTCGGGTTGTGCATTGCACGCGTAGTGCCTTATACGCTAACGAACCAGCCTCAACACCGAAAGGCATAAGGGGTTACATATTATAATACATAATACATCATTTATCATTTACTTATGTATTATTTCATTTGCCATGTATGTATGTTTATGTGTAGCTATTAATGTTGTTTTTTTAAATTGAGAGTCAATTCCGTCAGGGGTGGGGGGCATGTTTAGTGGACTTTGAAAGAAAAACAAAAAACAAAATTACTGTCAAAGGCAGGCCAGCCCAATTGTATCTGTTTTTTTTTTGTTAGTTTTCCAAGTTGTGCCGTAGAAAGAAATTCGAATTCAGAATTTCCTCCGTATTTCAAACATGTAAAAATATACAGGATGTTCCTTTTAAAAATTCAATGTTGAGGTTATTTCTGACGAAACCAGAAGTGGTGCTAAATTTTGTAGTTCGAAAAAACTCATTTTTCCTCTCTATTGAACCCTGCAAGTTTCATTTTTCAACTTAAAAAAATAAATAAAGAAGAGGGGGGAGGGCTGTTTTCGGGCAGACCTTGTAGGTATGTATATAACGACCGTTTTTTTCACTGCAGATTCAAAAAAAAAAAAGTAAATAAGAAGACAAAAGGGTGAAACGCAAATGAATCCTGTTTAAATATGTAGCACCTAAGGTTTTACACAGTTTCGGTTATATTCGCCGATACAACAGAGGCGGCTCGCCAGGTGAAGTAGGTGAAGTGCCTCCTCACCTAAAATTTGTGCATCCAAATTATTTTACCTATTCAAATTATTATTTATTTATCGACACTTCAATACTACTTATTGTTTTTTTTATTATAAATACATATTATTAACCAAAATATGCGCCACTGGCCACTAGCCTATTTTGTCCCTGTCTACACCGCATTCCAATGAAACCAACGCGCCTGAAAGGAAGAGTAGGAATTGACTGGCTTTAACTCTGCTCGTTGCCATGGTAACGCATACGTCATCACCACCTACGAGCGGTTCGTTGACACATGTTGAATCGCTAGAGTGAAGTGTTTAGTTTTGTATCGATGAACAACTTCACTACATCCACATCGTGGCGCGTGTCGGTTATCACTGATTTCAAATAATTGAAACTGCTGTCTTGTATTGGTGTTTGTTGTTTTATGTGTTTGTTTTGCAATAAGTGTGTATTTTTAAACATAAAATATTCAAAAACAAATGAAATGATCAATTTTTTAAATTGGTTTTCGAAAAGGCAAACGAAATGATGCAAATCGTCATTGCTAATCATACGCTAATCTTACAAGTGCTGAAATTAAAACAAAGTTTAAAATTCTATTTTATGAAATACTAGATCACGTGGTAATGGAAGTAAGGTTTCAAGATTGTGATAAGTTACAGTTTATGTCTCTGGCTGATACAACAAACTTTGAACAATATCATTCATGCTTTCCCTCTAAAGCTTTTGAAAGTTTAAGCCAATTTTATGGAAAATTATTTCCTAGAAATCAGCATCTAACAAACAAATTACATACAATGAAAATTATAGAACTATACCACTACAAGAATTACTCAAAAATCTCAATGAGAATAAAGAAATTTCTACGAGAATTTTTACTGAAGCTTATAAGCTGTTTTGCCTTATACTAACTATTTCATCGACAAGTGCATTAGTTGAAAGAACTTTTTCTTGCCTTAAACGGATAAAAACATACCTAAGGAATACGATATCTCACGATAGACTCTCCCCTTTGGCGAATATTTCAATTCAAAAAGAACTTTTACTAGGGTTAATTAAAAACCAACCATTTTACGAAGATATTACCAACAAATTTGCTACCCTAAAAGACATAAGAATTGACTTGATGTACAAAAATTAGGTAAGTCCAAATAAAAAGTTTTTTTTTTATTTATCACAATAGCACTTCACCTATTTTTTGACCCACGAGCCGCCACTGCGATACAATAAAAAAAAATCTAGCAAATGGATGTTCAAATCAGTATGTGATTTCTTAGTGTCATTTCAAGGAGCAGTTTTCACCGCTTATTTTAACTGGACAGTGCATATTAGTATTATACAGTGAGCGGCTAAAGTATGGAATTAAAACTGAAACAAATCCTCGAACACGTCGATTTTATTTTACGAAAATGCACATTTTTCCATTAAATTCGATTTTCGATCGTCATTTGTTTTCGAGTAATAACGTAAGCGACATTTTTTATAAATAGAACCGTCTTACTTGTTTTCGTGATTTCGATACATCTTTTAATTGTCAAAACGTTAACATAAAATTTTGACACCTTATGTAAGAAAATTTTGAGCACAAGACAATTTAACTGTGCAGAATTAGCCCACAAGTTATCGGCAATGTGCAAGAATTTGTAAGACAGCAGCTTATTGCCAAGAAATCGATGGATGGCAGTTCCAACACCTAGTCTGATGTTTTAATTTCCTTAGCAACGGGAGTTTTTCTTTTGTGTTGTTATTAATAAAATATATTGTCTAATTTTCGTTTGTTTTTGGTTCGAAAATTTTCTTATGTAAGGTGGCAAAATTTGATGTTACCGTTTTCGTAAGTAAAGGTTCTATCGAAATCACGAAAAAAAGTAAGGCGGCATATAAAAAAAAAAATTCGTCGACGTCATTACTCGAAAACAAATGATGATCGAAAATCGAATTTAATGGAAAAATGTGCATTTTCAGAAAATAAAATCGACGTGTAACTGGTTTGTTTCAGTTTTAATTAATTTATTCCACACTTTAGCCGCTCACTGTACGTAAATTTATATTAAAATTTTATTACGAAGCCATGATTATTTCTTAATATAAATATTGAAATACAACTGCGACATAAAGGATTTATAAAATAATTGGTTTAAAAATGAATTCTCATGGTATCGCTGTTATAATATCGAAGAATATTAATTAACCTGCGTAAAAGTATTTTGCAACTGGGATTTTTCCAACCTAAGCCTTGTAATTTCACCTTACGAAGCGACATTTAGCCAACCTGTCTGATCACAGCGGTCGATTTATGCTTATTATTATAGTTATTGCCATTATTCAATACCACGCCGAAACTAAATGTCAGAGTTTCGCTTTCATTATTTTATATGTTAATTTATGAGTCGCCTGTATTAAAGTCTGTTAATTTAACTTTTGATAATGAATAGTATAAAAAGGTAATAAAATGCGTAAGAAGGGTTTATTTATACTGGGTGTCTCAGGTAAGACGCACCATAGGGAAACACCAATGTATTTTTTCAGAAAGGATCCGCTGTGCCTTTGGAATATGTATGGATTCAGTGTTCAACGTATGTTATTGGATTTAGTTAATGCTAGAAAGAGATAGAAATACTGAAAGTATCTGTCATTGCGACAGGCGATCATTTCATTTTAATAACAACCCCGATTTTTCCATAGATTTAATCAGTTAAGAAGTGTTGTAAAAAATTAACACCTTTCAGAAGATTTTTTGAAATATACAAATATAAATGTTATCTTTAAAGAAAATCATCTTGCAATTGGAAACTAAAGGACATAACAATAGTATTCAGAATGACCTCAGTTAATAAAACCGAACGAAATTGTTCAAAATTTTCGCACAACCAGTTGGTATTGGTTGTTACGTGTGTAAACATTTCTCGTATTTTTGAGTTCTATACGAATCCGATGTTTTAAATCATCTAAATTATTTGATCTATTACAGTAAATTCCTGAGAAAACAATTTAGCGGTGTTAAGTCTAGCGAACGCACTGGCCATTAAATAGGTCTTTGTCCTGTTCATTTATCAGAGAACTCGCGCTACCAAGAAATTGTAGGAGTATTGCCTAAAATATTTCTGAAACCAAATGTCTTTATGGACCAAATTACCATCGCCATAGTTGAAATTTAGTTTCGAATTACAAATTATTTTCAAAAAAATAAAATTTGAATTTTTTGATTTTGTGTTCTTGTTTTAAAAGAATTGTGAGCTGATACCCTTTAATTGGTGAGATGATTGATCTGAATCTTGGAGAAAAAATTGGAATTGTTTAAAAAAATTTAATAGTGACGTCAGAGCGCAGGAACAAATGCCGATCAAAAGCGAATTCGTACGCTAAGGAGTGTCTTTATACTGAATAAAATTTAAAATTGAACAGTATTAGGATTAAAAAAAAAACAAATATAGATAAGACAACTGTCAAATAAAAGGTAACGAATTTTATCCTCAATCGATGTAAACAAAACGATATCTTACCAAAAGACGCGTCGTAATTATACGTCACAGATAGCCTAGATTCTTCAGCCATTTGTTCATAGTGATGTAACAGCCTTTTAATTTCATCTTCGGCGGGTTCTTCTTTGGAAACACTAATGGCACAGGTCACGAGTATGAAAAACCGAATTACTCGCATTTTAATTTTGTTTTAAGCCTAATTTAGCAAAGATGTTTTAATTTCATGTTAGTTAATTAAACCGACTAGGAGCAGCGCATTGTAAACATTTGAACGTTATGAACTTTATGAAAACATAACAGTGCTGTAGTTGAACTATCTGTTGAATTCGATGCACTGAACGAAGGTGAACGTTCAATTTCGTATTAGGCGTTTGTTGTAAATTTGCGTGTTATTTACAACCTGTCCTTTTGAAAAGGAAAGTAGTGGTGTGCCAATTGATTTTTTGGATCAAATTATTTAATTCTGGGTTTTTTCGGTTTTTATATACCTGTAAAACGAATTCTGAGGTGTTTATAAAAATAAATACGCCAGTCTTCTAAATTAATAGAATTCTAAGAGTAGAAGTGAACGTGTGGTAGGAAATTACGATTTTTTATTTAATTTTTATTGCAAAAATAAACTTCGTGTGTAGATTATTCAGGAAGCTTTTTGTAATAAAAATAAATGTAGAAGTTATGCTAAGACGTCGCCAAAGGCAATGCAAAGAGTGTACTATTTTTGATGTTATATACATATTTATTTGTAGTTTTCGGGCTTCTTCTAACTTTTTATAAACTTTATACTGGAAAAAACAGAACAATAAGGAGTTCTTGTAAATTATAGTAAATTCACGACCTTTTGTACCAGACGTTAAATTCCACAACAGTTCTTATAAATGTTTACAATGCAGCCAGTGGCGAAGTTAGTTAAATATGCGCCCCCTCCACAAAGTAATTTTATGTATTTTAAATTAAAAAAAATCTTTTACTTCTACAATTTTTCCTTGCGCTTACGCTTTCTGGTGTTATGCCCCTCTAACCACACATTGTTTAGTTCGTGGGATCTACTCTACACCACTGAATCCAGCGGAAGCAAATTCAAATAACAAATAGTTAAAAGCAGGTTATTAGGTATAACCCAAGCAGAACAGGAATTGCATTTAATGTTACTGAAACTAATAAATTTTGCCCACGAAATAAATTACTTACGAGGTTATTAATGTACCGGAATAAGAACAAATTCTCTTGAATTCGAAGATTTTCCGGGTTGGAACTCTTCAGAAGGGTTTCGCCGCTGACTTTGTTTATAATTCCCTTCTTCCTCTTGCTAAAGCAGTTTCTTCTCTGTCGTGGTTAACACGTTGATTTGCCGTGCTCTTTTAGTGCACCATTTTCCTCCTGATGAAGCCCCTTAAAAAAGTGGGCGAAACGTTGAGTTCTTCTGTCTCAACAATGACACGGTTTCAACCCAGAAAACGTTCTTCAAGCAAATTTTCTTATTTACGAAAGAATACCTTTTATGTGATCTACTATTTAACCATGAGCAACAAGAGGTGGAAATAAAATTTAATTAATTTTTTTATCATGGGTCTCGTTTGTGTTGTTAATACGCTTATTTAAGCGTTTACAAGATTTTTGTTAAATAATTAAGGGCTTCATAATTCATACCGTTGAATTATAACTTATAACTCACATGCTGTACGTAATCATAAAACTCAGATCGTATTACTCACGGTTTTTTGCCAATCCCGAAGTTTATTTGATAAGGTAAGTCATCGACATCAGTTGTTTTATTCGTCAAAAGTTGTCACAAACTGTTCTAATTTACAATACACGTTTTTAACTTGCACTAAGAGGTACGTAATTATAGAAAAAGTATGGTTTTCTACTCAAGCGTTACTCACTTGTCCCTCGTTGAGTAACAGCTATCATAACACCTTGAGTAATATACTATTTAATAACTTGTCAAAATACTGTCCAGGAATATCGGAATATCATGGAATATCTGTGAATTAAAGGGCATCCTGATTTATATGTAATGTACAGAATGACGGTTTAATAAGCCAAGACTCGAAACAACCCTTTTGGGGCTTAAAGTCAGCTATTGCGAATCCCGCTATAAGCAAAGATGATTTGATTTATCGCAACCCCTTCGCTGCCTTCGTAGCCTTCGCAAAAAGTTTTGTGCAAATCTACCATGCCAGATATTACATTCTTCCTAAAAGTATTTTTTAGACTCTGAAAATAAGGGATTAGGCGAACAGGATTGTGTTAGTTAATGATTTGACCAATGGAAAATGCTACTTTATACGTTCTGTCTCGCAAAATGTAAATTAATTGAAAATATTGTGGCGAAGCCGTTTTGCCTTTAATGTTGGGAATTACTTTAATAATTTAGGTAGGGTCTTTAACCAACGCCGCCACTTGAATATTGCTTGGCTTTCATTCAAAATCAAATTCAACTAACATTCATGTATTTCATATCTGCTTGAGTTTTACAAAATAAAATAAATTGTTCGAAGTCCTGAATTAAAGTCAAGTTATAAGTATAAATTATTCTAAGTTCTGATTCAAAGTGAACAAATATAAATGATTCTCCTGATTACATTTAAAGCGACTAAGTCCATAAAATGAATTTAAACAATTTACACAAATATTTTACAAGTCCAGAATTATAGTTTAAGTTTAACATAAAACAATCTACATGTATTGCTGGAACCTCATCTTGAAGGGTGTCTATTTTTCCGTAGCTGCTGCTTCTTTGATGGCTGGATATAAACCATGTCTCTCATGTGATTTCGGTTAGCATTTATACAGAAAATTGACTCCCTTCTTCCAATATTCAGTATCTTATCTTAGTCGCGTGGATATTACAGAATTGCATAGAAGCACGTACGAGGTGTCAGGTTTCACCGTTCATTGCACTTCCATATATTTGCATTAAAAGATGAAACCTCGACACGGCGCGTATGCCTTGTCAGTGAATGACCTGATCGAGTAACATCATATCAACGCTCGTACTAGTGAGTTGAATAACTTGAATGCACTTCAAACTTCGCTTAATATTTTTACATTCATCTTTGTTATATTATGGTGTTGAGTTCTAATAGCCATATTATTTAAAGTGTATTCTTGACGAGCCAGTAAACTAAATATTTAGTTTTAAGTGAATTACTTTTAGCATAAAAAAATCTATCGCCACATGCGGTCTGCTGTTCGTGGCGGTCACTTTCTTAGTTGGTGTGTAGCACCAACTTATTAATCTTTTCAGCCTTAATCCCCATCAGGGAGTGAAATGACCATTGTGGCGTTATTTACTGTCTCTTTCGTTTTCTGTTTTGCGCCACTGACGAGTGTGTGCATAAGTATTCCAATTAGGTTACTTGGTCAATCCACCTCGTTGGCGAACGGGCGGGCGGTCCGATTCTGCGGATTACGTGATTGGTGCACCGTTTGATCCTACATCCTGCCCCGTGTGTATAGTGTAAGTCTGTGTACGTGTTGGACCTTGTTACTCTGCCTTTTAGGTGTGTATTCGGAGGAGAGCGTCGTTAATTAGGTGCCCAACGAAATGGTTACCAGGACTCGATGTCGACCTCCAAACTGCAGGAAAATCCTGCCGATTCTCCCAATTCGAACTAAGGTCTAGCGCAACGCTAGCCTGGCGTTCTACCACTACCATCATCATAATCATATTTTAAATTTAGCCTTTCCATGTTGGTGAATAATTTAGCCTTATTTCTCAATAATTTTAAGCTTAATGCATCGTGGGTACAGCATTTTCGTTTCGTTGTGATTATCGGAGCTCCCCTTTTCCATGGTAAGCTTTTGAATGTTTTAATTGTTTCTCCAGATATATTTCCACTAATCGCAAAATCTGAAGTCTTACTGAATGTTCAGTTCAGAGAGTTCTTTCAGTGTTCCAAAATTGTAGCTATCAAACGACAGTATGCTAGCCTTTTTTAATGGTGGGAAATCTTTGTATAAATTGCTGCTTTGCAGGAAGATTGATAATCCAGATCGCACGTTATCTTGAGATCGATCCGTTAAGCTATCTTTGTATGTTTTGATCTACCAATACGTAGCGCATTTATTAATTTTCTTGCAAATTTTTCTTTGCAGTTGTTTTGATTTCTCTTCTTTTTCCGTAATAGACTTTCGACACATCAGGCTATCTGGAAACTGCTTAGATCAAAATTTACTTTAAAATAGGACAACCTCAATCATAGCTTCCTGTATAGGATTAATGCGTTGCCGTTTTGTATTAAGAACTGTGTTATTTTTAGTATTTAAAGTTAGCTTCAATTACGTTCCTTTATTCAGACCTTCATCAAAGCCTTTATATTTAAAATTTAAATAAAATGTAATAATAAAGACTTTCAAGACTTTAGGTAAATGAGAAATTATATTGATTAAAGTGCATAGACCTGCAAATCATACCGAAGTGCCGAAGTCTACCAACATATTTAGAAAATCTGTAATTAAAATATCAGTTTACATCCAAATTTTTCGTTTAAATATTGAGGAAAATATAAATATTTTTGTATTTGAAATGAAAATTTAAAATTGAGGATAAATGTTAGGAACTTCCGTCAAGTAGTACCTATGATTTTATAAAAAATAGATTTGGCTTTCTGAACAACGTTCAGTAATATGACTATAAACACAAAACATCATTCTTTGTTTCGCTTTGCTTCTATTATAAACAACCTTTCGTTTTTGTATGAAAGATGAAAGTCGCCAACAAACATCAAAGAGATTAAAGCAATTTAGACGACATAATTACTAATCCTGAGGCATAATTATATAATCGCGATGGCAATTTAATCCAAAAATAGTAATACTAAAAAGAATGATTGCTTCGCTTCGTTTTATTTTTCGTTTCTTGTAGATAATTAGTTAGTGTCTGCTGTGTTTACTTTTTGCTCTTTAGTCTTGTTTCTAATGTCGACACAATTTTATTCGTACTGTTTTCATATTTAAATAAACATTGGGAAGCCACATAATCTATTTTTTTAATTACGCCACAGATAGCTTTTTAAAATACTCGAAATTTGCAAATGAATACTTCCTCATTATTTTTCTAAGGCAAAAGATATTTTAGGAAGCTTCAAAAAATTAAAAGGAAATTCCCCACAGTTAATTAATTAATTACTATTATATGTATATAGGCATGGAGTTCAAATGAAGGATCGAAAAACACTAAAGTAAGAATTTTTAACACCAATATAATGGTTCAGAGACATGGGCATTAAGTAAATCGCAATTAAGGGATATACAAACCTTCATAAACAAATCCATGTAAAGACGTAACTAGACAAGCAATGGAGTCCACTATCAAGGGTAAAAGGAAGCTTGGGAGACCAAATATAACAAGTAACATACAGCACAAAACTTAACCTGGACTCCGTTAAAACACATAGCAAAAAATAAGGAAGAATGGAAGCAGGTGTACTATGTAAAGATGAAAGATGAAGCGGACTAGATCAACTAGTGTGTTAATGTAAGTTTAATGAAATGAAGTGAGGCTTCTATTATACTAGAACTGTCAAAGAAACGTCTCTGACGCCCTATACTCCCCAGAGGAGCGTAAAGGACCGAAGAAGAAGAATTATTATTTTTATTCACTGATATCGTTCTGTTTTCTAAATTGTAGTTATGGAGTATAGTTTTCTGAAATGTGCAGATGCACATTTGATGTTAATGGAACATCCTGGTAATTTTAATGTAGCGGACAGCTTTCTATTATTTGCATAAAAGACATCTGAATGTTATCGACTAGCTCATAAAATTCGCCCAATTCATCACTTGGCAGAAGCCGTTAACATCAACATCGGATATTACTGACACAGGTTGAAGAAGACATCCAAATGCAGTTCACAATGAACCGAATCAAAATGCTCGATCTACAGCAAGAATATTTACTGTTCAAAGAACTGTTCGTTGTATATATAGTATTACATACAAAGGTTTGTTGCCAGATGCTATCGCCGAAGAGTAAAGTTAGGCATTAGACATTGTTACTGTTTGAGTAAGAAATGAACGCTGATTTTATGGGGCATATTCCATGGACTGTTGAAATGCAAATTGAATGAAACTTCTCACTTATCATTTGATCAAACTAACCACCAAGTTCGGTTTAGCGTTAAAGTATTGATAATAAATTGTATACCAATAATAATTAATAACACGAAGTCGGTTCCCACAAATATATTTAATTTTAGATTTTAGATTTTATTCATGAACGTTTTCGTGCCGACTCCGGCACACCATCAGATGTTACAAAATACTGTAATATAAAAAAGGGAAATAATAACACTAAGTTCTTAAAATCAAAACGTTAAAATCTTACCTGCTAAAAAACAAAGAAAAACATAATAAATAGAACTTTAACTTAACTTACACTTTCATTTACAACTTAACTAAAGATATGACTAAAAATTAAACAAATTGAAAAGAAGGATACCCCACCAACCGAAGAAGTAAGGGGCTCCTAAATATACAAAAGGCAAGCCACACATGTGGTTCCCATTACACGAAAAATTTTTTTAAAGATAGAATTTAAGCAAAAAAGGGGGCACGTGGTGACATCTGACCATACAAAACAAAAATAAACTAACCGGTCGAAAAAAGGGAAACTGTAACAAGAATACTGAAAAAACTGAAAAAACTGAAAAAACTAATGGAGGTTGAAAAAGATTAAGTTGTTGTTGAAATTGACAATCTCATTAAGTAGATTGTTCTTATCGTTTTTATGGGCCTTATTGATTTCGAGCATTTCAAGAAAGTTTAAACGGAGACCTTTATTGCAAAAATGGAGCAATGTGACGTCAACAGTGGGATTAAATGTATGTTCCATTTCTATGATGTGGGAAGCAAAAGATGATTTGATATTGAGATGGGGGTCTAATTTTATATGGTTACGACGGATTAAAGTGTTGTGTTCAGAAATACGGGTTTTCATAGCTCTGCCAGATTGACCGATGTAAAAAGCAGGGCAACAATTACAGTTTAACCTGTATATACCAGATTTGTTGATATGTTCTATGTGATCTTTATTGTGGACCAGAAAATTATGGAGTTTAAATTTGACAGAAAATGAAATTTTGAGGTTGTGAAGTCTAAAAAAGTTGGCGAGTTTGATGGAGGTAGACCCAAAATACGGCAAAGAAAAATACTTGTTGTTGGTGACCGGAGTAATGTCTAAGTTGGTGGAATTGTTTAAGTAAAAGGAATGTTGAATTTTGAGAAATAATTTATTAATAATATCTGACGGGTAATTGTTGTTGCGGGCAATGGTATGAATTGTTCTTAATTCAGAATGAAAATCTGATTGATTGAGGGGGTAACTGAAGAGTCTGTTGAAGAAAAATCTGAATGCAGCAAGTTTATGAGAAATAGGGTGAAAAGAATCAAAGGGGATAACATGGTCTGTGGTGGTGGGTTTTCTGTAAATGTTAAAGGCTAAATGGTTGTCTGAACGAGAGAATAAAATCTAAAATCTAAAATTAAATATATTTGTGGGAACCGCCTTCGTGTTATTAATTATTATTGGTATACAATTTATTATTTATCACCATTCCCATTTCGAGAAAAATGGACATCAATCATTTTGTTAAAGTATTGGCTGAAATAATCTAAAATATTCGTATAGGACAAATGTCGCATTACTTAACCGGTAACAATTTTGTCGAATTTTTAGACAACGATTTACCAAACATTTTGCAAGTAGATGGCATGCCATTATCTCTAAGAATATATATAACGACTGAACGGGGTACTTAAATACGATGTCATAGTGAATAGGATATTCAGTAATATGACTTCAGTTATCCAGTTCTTCCTGCTAGAGCTTTAAAAATACTCGTGTTAATACTCAGTAGTTTGCATGAGGACTGAAGGACACGATTAGAAGGATTAGGAACAATAGTATTCCGCTTTTCCCCAAAATTTAGAAGAAAACACAAGTCTAGAAAACGTATAGAATGTGGAGTAGCCATTTTGAGCATTTACTATAATTACTTTGCGTGTTTCAAAAATTTATAATAAACGTTCAACATTTAAGTTTAAGAATGCGTAATACCTACTAAAAATAGAAAACCCAAAATACTTAAACTACAATTAAAGTAACGGTATGGCTATAGCCTTATGATATCATTTGACTAAGATTATTGTTTCATTACAGCCCAATGTTTCGAAGTTTCCAAAACTTTAATTAAAAATTCTTCAAATAGTGACACAATTTTTTGCTCGGTTTCCGATTGAAAACCGAACGATGTAAATATTATTCGTTTGTAATTATTACATTATAATGCATTTCCATCCTTTTAAACTGCAACTGTAGCAGAATATATTAGAGAACTAGTTTCGTTGGTGGAATAAGACTTTCCTGATATAAATCTGTTTTATCAATATAATGCATAATAAACTTGAGTTTATGATTCACGACAGACATAGTTCTAAAATTTGATGTAATTATTCTCGGTAGGGCAGTTCTAAAGAGCTATATTTACGTAGGATGTGTGTTAAAGGTTAAATAGTTCGACGACTGCCACGACTGGGGAAAACTAACAGACTGCTTAATTGCTCAATTTTAAATTGAAATCGTAGTGGTTGTGGTTCTTTTTTTTCATTCGGTGGTATGGTATGGCTGAATCATTGGGCTCTAGAAGACCACTTTCGAATAGGCCATGCCTCAGAAGAAGTAATCTGGGTCATCGTAAGAGGTTTCGTGTACCTCGTTGCAAAATCATGTCTTTTGACGAGACTGTGCCCTCTAAGAAATCCCGTAACTATCCTGAAATGGTTCGTGCTAAACCTCAGGAGCTGTTGGGACCTTGTTCTTGAAAGTTTGTATATGAGTTGCTTCGCTTACCTCAGCTCATAGCGCGAAGTCGAGTATGAAACTGAGAGTGAGTCCAGACTCTTAATTGCTCACTGAAGCTTTAGGTAGGCCGAGGACCGGTTCAGGACTTAGAAAGTGTTCCAACAAGTCCTTCCTAGTTAACTAAGTCGGACTTCACCAGGACCCGTCGACATTCCGTAACCAGTTTTAATTTGGTTTTTATAAAGCTCAGAGCTTCGAACTTTGCTTGACTATGGGGACCTATGCAGATATGCCCGTCACGATAACCTCTGGCGAGCTTTTCCTAGACAGACCAAAATTGCAAAGACCTCAATTTGGAAAACGGCAGCTAGGGGTTGCTCAGTTGTTCAATTTTGAGTTGAACTCATAGTGGTTATAGTTTAAAAACTTCTTGTGAATATTTAAGATAAATTTATAAGTTTATTTGTTCATTATTATAATTAAAAAATATATTTGCTACAAAACGAACTTAAAGTTATTTACACTTAAGAATTAAAAATTAAATAAGTACCATCCAAGTTACTCTTTATCATAAGCAGGCGACCTCCTTCTAATATATTTGGGATCAATAATCGAAGCTTCAGCTTTCAACCATTCTTCCTTAATTAAATCTGAAGCTTTCTCTCCTATCATTACTGCCGGAACGTTAATGTCGCCGGATAACGAAATAGGTATTACACTCGTATCAGCAACCCTCAAGTTTTTGATGCCATACACTCTTAGTTTACTATCGACAACGGCTTCGTTATCATTTGACGGGCCCATTTTACACGTTGCTACAGGATGATGAAACGTCGACGATAAGTGCCGTAAGGCACATTCCCAATAAGGGTCCGAATCGAAACGGTGATTTTCACACCCTGGTATGACAGTCTTAACCTGTTGCGCTCCATATCTTTGGAATGATGGAGCTGCTACTATGCGTTGTATTTCTCTTATTGCTGCTATTAGTGTTTTTAGGTCTTGGTTTTCAGGGTCGGTGAAGAAGTTTCCGTGTAACTTAGGTAGCTGAAATGAATCTTTTGTTCTTAACTTTAGGTAACCGGATGATTTTGGGTGTAGTAATACGGGAAGAATAGCAAAAACTGGCGATTTTTCTAAAGGTTTCCATATGTGATTGTAGATCTCATCGTTAATCCTGTAGATTTTCCTGAGGACTTGTCCGCAGTCCTGTTGGAAGCTTGACGTTGTGAAAATTAGTTCAACATCTGGGTAGTCTTCCGTGTAATTTGAGACGTCTGTTTTTAAGAAGGCCAAAGCTTCGATTCCGATTAAGGAAGTAAGTGGGCCGCTTCGTTTTGCAAAGAGTTGAATGTAATTCTGCGCGTCTTCGTAGATATTTCCCAGTAAAACTATGGGTTCGTCGATTGTAAACACCAAGCCTAAAAATGCAACGTGATCGTATAACTTCTGACCAACAGGTAGATCCGTAACTAGTGGAATTTTCAACTCTTTTAGATGGTCCTTCGGTCCAATCCCTGACAGCATCAATAATTGGGGCGAATTAAAAACGCCCGCTGAAAGTATTACCTCTTTTTTCGCTTTGATCGTGTACTTTTTCCCGTTTTTTACGTATTCAACCCGTAAGGCTCTGGAAGTGACGGGATCGACAAGTATTTTGGTAACGAAGCTCTTAGTGAGGATAGTTAAATTCGGCCTGTATCTCACGGGTCTTAAAAACGCCTTCTCGGCACTGCACCTCATCCCGTCTTTCGTCGTAGCTTGAACATACGAAACCCCTAATTGACTTTCTCCATTGTAATCTACGTAATCGTAGTCGCAATCGTCGGCTGCGTTAATGAAGGCATGAGCTGCTTCAGTGCGGAATGGCACCTCTTGGACGCTTAGATAACCCCCTGATCTATGGAATTCTCGATCTTCGATTATCAGATTGGAGTCTTCGGATTTTTTGAAATATGGAAGAACTTCCTCGTAAGACCATCCTGGGTTTCCGAGTGATGCCCAACGATCGTAGTCGTACTTGTTACCTCGGGTGTGGATCATGTTGCTTATTATTGTTGAACCTCCTAACGCTTTGCCTCGAGGCCAGTTCATCCTTCCATCGACCATACCTACGATTAGATAATTTTATGAATCAAAGTTAAAGACATGGAAGAAAATCCGCAGTTTTCAAATTGTCAGCAGTTTAGGCTACGACAATTCTAAAAAGTTTGAGTTGGAAGTGTATTTTTGGACCTATTGGAGGTCATTGCCAAATTGTATTTAGAACTTGGATCTAATGAGAAAAAAATAATTTTTGCTGGATTCAAAATTTCTTTAAAACCATAAAAAGTATAATTCCTTATTATTTTCGAAATTAGCTATACTTTTTAAAAAGAATTCTTAAATCGAATAAGTTGTACCTGATTGGCGCCACTCCTAGAATTTACAATAAATTTAAAATATTAAAATCCAATTCATTTTACAGTAAATGCCTCTTCACAAACGGCATAAAATTGTATTATCTACTTATAAATAGCGCATTTCCCTTACCTAAGGAAAAATTATCCTCTTTTTCCATGAGATGTCCCCAGTTATAATCTGTAAATTGCAACACGGGTGTGATTGCCGGTATATCTGTAAAAATCGTTGCTTCTTCTCCAGCTTCCAAGAGTAGAATATTCCATTTCTCAATTTCAGACAGTCTGTTAGCTATAACAGAACCTGTTGAGCCTGAGCCGATTACGATGAAGTCGTAACTTCCTCGTACTGGCGGCGAGGGATCTGAAAGACAGTTTTATGTGTGTTGAAATATTTAAGAACTCCTTTCAAATCTGTATTCCTTCTGTTTTTTAGCATTCTGAGATTTGTGAATATTTCCAGTTAAAAATCTTTTGTGTATAACATGTGGATCAGAAAGTTTGTTATAATTGAAAAATTTAAAAAAATGCATTTTGGGTAAAAGCTTTTACATAGTTCAAAAAGAAAATTTCACCTAAATCAAGTGAGGCACGGCGTACTGTTTAGCGGAAAATTTAAATTTTCTAAAATAGGTCCAAGAATTCGCTAAAAATGTGTTTGTTCAAAAAATTTGTAAGAAATTTAATAATATTAAGAAATAAAAATGTCAAAAATTAAAAGCAAATCCGAATATTAAATTATTATGAATTAATGAATTATCGTTAAAAAACCAATTCATATAATTGAAAAGTTCTTTAAAGCCCAGCTAAATTTGTCTATATTTCTAAGAAATCATATTAAAGTTCCATGTTATATTCTAGTTTTTAATTAAGTTAAAAACATACAAATCTAATTGAAGTATATTTGAAAAAGTCCAAGATGGACTGCTGCTGCAGTGTGTTTTTTTCTCCATAACAATCGATTGCACATTAATAGTATATTTATTATTATATGAGCGATTATGACAGCCATTATTCACGAACATGACGTTTGAGCCCACGAGCCGTCAGGCGAGTGGCGCAAATCATCTGAGCGAATAATGACCATAATCGCGAATGTAATACGATGCTTTTTCTACACCTATTAGACAAATAGATTAGACTCAAATTAATTAAGTGCATACGTTGAAAAACGTAAACAAAATATATGACAACACACTTGGGCGTCACGCGAGTCGATTGTCAGCTACAGAAAGAGTTGATCGCGGACTATTTAAAATATCATTGCATCAGCGAAATAGTGATTTTTGGCTTTGTATTTGTGATTGGCCCGCAAACAGTGAATTATGAATCCATAATTCACTGCAGTGAATTATAGGTACTATTTTTCTAATAATTGCAATATAATTAAATAGGTGTAGAAAAAATTTTGAATTTTGTTTTCGTAATTCGGAAATAATAATTATGCTTACATTCTTACATTACAAGCGTTGATTTACCCTGTATTCTATTCTTACGAAGTTGCAGCGTTGGAGACCTTACTTTATTGTCAGCCCTCGTATTTTCCAAAAAATAGAAATGGATCTGACAAATACTTTTTTTAGATGTTTATTTAAAAGAATTATTTCAGTTACGTATTCTAAAATCAAATTTTGTTAGAGACGTATACCTGTTTTTATCGATAAATTTAATTCTTATAAACGAAGTTGCGAAATTAGTTGTTTCAATAATTAATTCCAACTTAATTGAAAAGTAAATTAGTTCGTAAAACCTTTAAAAATAAAGCATACTTATTTCATTTCCAACAGACATAATTCCTGAGCAATTAATTAAATTTAAGGTAAAAGGTATCGGCCCTTACACTCCGCGAGGAATTATGGCCTGATAATCTATCGAAAATTACAGGTCATTGATGACAGAGTACATTAGACCGGATGGATTAAAAGTTGAGAACAAAAAATATCGAACGTAATAGATTTTTCAAACAATTTATTCTTGATAAACGTTTGTGAAGCATTACAAATATTAAAAAAATTTAGGAAACCAATTGCGAAATAGAAGCAAAAGTAAGCCAAGCTTATTTTAGAATATTTCATTTTTTTTCGCAGTACGTGTTATTGTATCGCCGGAGTGGCCGAGTGGTTAAGGTTAAGGTATTCGACTACAGCGCGAACGGTTTCAGGGTTAAACCCCAGTCAGATGTGCAGCAGCCAGTCGCTGATAATAGTTGGGAACTGAAACAGTGGTGGATTAGGGAAGGTAGGCGGTTGTCGAAGGCATAGTGCTTACCACACAGTGGCTGCTCGTCTAATGAAGCAGGTGAAGCGTTGTTTCACCTATATTTTTCGGTTAAATGTTTTTTTTTTATTCAAAATCCGAAATCATTTTAATTTTTTTCATTATCTTGAATTCAGTAATTCAGTTGATATAGAAAAGAATTTTAATTTATGTATTTTATGCCCGGCGCGGCGCACAGTACATCGTACAAAAAGCCCCTGCAGGTTATGCCGCAATGCATACTGCAGTCCACAATCGTTCAGCTGAAGCAGATTCGCTTATGCAGGAATCCTGCGTCAATTTTCGTATGTTTGCGTACGAGCCGTTGTCATGACAACGGCAAGCAATTAAACCTTTCTTGTGGAAAATTGTATAGGCTATAAATTCGGTAATAAATATTTTTACAATAAAACTAACCGTTAACGAGATATTCGTAAAATACCGTTTTTTATGACGTTTGTCCCCGCGTAAAATTTTTAGCAGCACTCGGATCGATGGGGACCTTTGACATTTCACTTAGATCTATAACATGAAGGCTCATACAAGAATTCAGCTCCATGGGAATTATTCCGAACTGTTATGTCTATTTTGCCTGGATTATAATCGACAGCTTGCTATATAACAAAACAATTTAATACGTTTATCCTAATATTTGGTTGATTGCCTTTGTTATCTACGACTTCCTGGAGTCGCTTTAGCATCGATTGCACCAATTTTTCCGTTTTTCCAAAACATATATTTTTAGTTTTATATTAAGCTAACCCGGATTCCATCAAAATTTCAAGTTGTAAAAGAGCGAATTATCTTAAAGTTTAAACACGACCGGGAAGCTGCACCTACAGCTCGAACCCCAAAGGGGGAGGGGGACCTAATAATCAGCTTCACACATTCCTAAAGTCACGAGCCGCCACTGTTACCACACCACCTCGTAGGCAAAGTATGTAATAACTGGGTATGAGAGCGACTTAGGAGGCCTCAGCCCTCCATGTTGTCGAACATACTTCCTCGGCGGGTGTTAGCGGCATTACAGCTTATTAATAAAAGTCGAGCTGTGAAAAGGATTTCTTGTGAAATATGTCAGGCGCAAATGTTTTTTCATGAAAATTTGGCAAAGGAACTACAATGGCCCTAAAATGTTCTATGATTTGATTAAGAGTAATGGTTTTGTACTAAACCGTAATATATTTAAAGCCTGTTTTTTCTCTTCATCCTTTAAAGGTATTGCTTACTAAACTGTCAAAAAATTAATTATTGGATATTGTCTTTGAATTTAAATGTATCCCCAAAGAGATTTATACTTCTAGAAAATAATTACATAACTACTTTTAAGTTAATTGGATGTAGATAAAATAGGTGTTTTCAGTTAATTGTATGTTTTACTACAAAATTTATTTTTTATTTACAATAGTTATTTTCTACGTCTACGTTAAAATTTCATGTTAACGTATACATAATTAAATTTTCGCTTCTAATTTATAAAATTATTGCTATAAATCTTCCTTTTTAAAGTCAATGAATGTTAAGTTTTTAAGTTATCTTAAGCAGACATTTGTGCAGCTGGTGTGTTCTAACCCCGGATTCACACTTGCGTTATTCGTGTACGAATATTCGCTATTCGGATAAAATGCCGCAAGTGTGGATGAAAAATTCGTATTCGTATACGTATATTCGGCACTTTTTCACGAGCACGAATGTTTGCCATGCAATGTCCGGTATTGACACACATCAAAGGTGACGAATATTCGTTTTCAGGTATTTTTCGCCTGCCCTCCACACTACCGTGTACGAATATGCAAGTCGTCTGTCTATCTTTCATTTAGTTTTGTGTAGCGATTACACTAACACGATTCTAGAGTATTTGAAAATGGAATGTACAAATGAAACTGTATTAGAATTTCTAGAAGTGCACAGAATTGAAACTTGCGTTTGGGATCCAAAGGATTACAATCATAAAAATCGAAACAAGGCTGCAGATACGTGGCAAAGAATACATAAAACGTTAAATTTTTAATTGTTCTCTAAATAAACTGAAGAAAAAGAAAAGGATTCCTTCTTCTGAAGACGAAACCATGATGCATGAAGCGAATACGAATATTTTCCATATTTTAAATATCAAATACGAATAGTCAGCTAATATCACGTATGTGTGGAGGGTGTGTTTGGCAAATATTCGTAAACAAATATTTGTGCACGAATATTCCTCAACTGGTGTTGGAGCCGAGGTAAGACGATAAGCAGGAAGGCTGGAAGTTGCGATTTTTTGGCAGTTTGTTTTCTCGCGCCGAGGAATATATTTGTACATTAAAAGCGTTTTAAAACCTAATTTCATTAACTTAACTTCATAAAATAAAATACGTGTATTCCGCGGCTTTTCAATGATATAACTATTAATAAATACAAATAAACTTGTTCGTAGTGTATTAAAAATAAAGAACTATTGATGGTGAACCGAAATTTCTTTATACCCGAATGGGAGGCAAACAAGTTTATTACAGCTTCGTTTGTAAGGTAATGGCTGTTATTAGTTATTTTCGTATATGTTCACACTCTTCTTTAGTCCTGTAACCTAATTTAAAATCTAATAGTTCTCTTATTACGTCCCGAGTTGCGGTAGCTAGGTACCCCCAGTCCAGTACGATCAGGAGAGTCAAGCTTCGTTGTCTCCGGTCAGTACTGGAATGGGTCGCTCGATTGCTCCGTTAACTCCGAACCTCTCTCCTACGAGGAACGGTCACTATGGGAAAGTAGACCAAAACCTCCTTACTAATAAGTGAGTAGATTTGAAAAAAGTGCAACGAATAAGAGAAAAGAGGGATGCCTTTGCCTTTACTGACTCGAAATGTTCCTAAATATCGTACCATCATTTACGTACATTTTTTTCCAAGGACTGTTCTGGATTTACTACACTACATTACACTACACAGCCAGCTGATGATGAATTTATAGCAGCCGTAACGCACTAGTAACGTATTTCGGTTATAAATATTAGTTCCAGTGACTGGGTACTGGGTAGGCCACCCGTGCCCCTGACTGGGGTTCGAACCCAAGAGTACCCGCGTTGTAGTCGAGTACCTTAACTTGCTATTGTGCTACTCTGGCGACAAAAGAGTTAGAATGACATTATTCTAGCATATTTTGTTGCTAGAATGAGTTCCATTCTTAAACGATTTTTGGTGGCAATTTATCTTCCAGAATTGGTGTGTATTAAACAATACACAAAATACCTAGGCAACCCTTGATGTTCTTTATTTAATGCTAAGCAACCAAAAACTTCTGTCAACTGTCAAAACACTACTAACTGTCACCAACGAAACAAAATTTTCCCTAATGGAAAAAAACTATTTTCATTTAAAATTCTCTTTGTTTCAGGTACGACCTTTGCCGTTTCTATGATTCATGACTTTTATGCGGTAAGTTTTAATTTCACAATGAAAAAGATACCCCTAGTGTGATATTACAAATTTGAAATACCGTTTAATTAATTATTTTATCTTTAAACATATACTGGAAGTACAGTGTGTCCTAAATTCGACGTAGATGTATGGGTAACTTTGGTATTTGTAAACCTACGTTATTACGCCAACTTTTTGAGACTAATTCTCAATGGTGGAAACATAAATGGACGATTTTCTTTTGTTTTCGAGTTATGGCGGTAAATTGAAAATTACTCCAATTCTACTAAGTCTTATAACTTCTTTATTTATAGAAATATCTGAATATAGTATAGAGGTTATTTATTGATATTTTTACGTAGAGTCCAGTGGCGTACAGAGATTTTTTCTATTTGCTATGGTTTTTCAGTTACAGCATAAACTTGTGTTTTTTTAAATGGGAATCATAACTCGTGTTAACCTCATTTAAAAGACCGTTTTCAAATATATATAGTTTATTATAGCACTATCAGCCATTTATAGTTAAATTAACATTAATTATAACAAAATAAACAGTTAGCCATGAAACAATAGAGTATTATAAGTCTTAACGGCATTCAAATGTTTATTACAAATGTCAGATTTTACGGCTAGGACAATGCGAGACCATCTAAAAAAGAAAACTGAAGGAGAACGAGGAGGACCAAAAAAACACTTTCAAAAAACTACAAAATGATCAGTGATTGACCCAGCGTTATTGATCCTAGACAACCATTCTAGCCATGTGAGTGTCCAAGCATGTGAATTTTGTAGGTCCAATGGAATCCACATGCTTTCGCTGCCTCCTCATACAACCCATCGCATTCAACCTCTCAATGTAGTGTTTTACGGTCCTTTGAAGAAGGCCATAAAACGTGAAATTGCCCTTCACTTAAAAAATCGGCAGCATGAGAGAGTCACACAGTATGATCTTGCTGCCATCTTATGGCAAAGTGGCGTCCGTGAAAAAGGCCGAGAAAGAATTTGAGTGTACCTGCCTGTATCCATTCAACCCTAACGTATTTAATGAGGAAGATTTCGTACCTGTTGAAGCATTTGACGTTGGACTATCTGCCCCAAAACCTGGACCGTCCTAGAGTAGCCCCACCAACCCTTCTGGATGCTGACGTCTCTTCACCTGTAACTCCAGTTGCCGAAATATCTCCTATTCCAATCATGAAGAACAGTCGTCCGACGCGACGGCGAGAAAGGGCACATCCCTTATATTGACTTCGACACCTCTGAGGAAGACGTCATTGCTTGAAAAGGAGTTGAAGAGAAAAAATAGAAATGATGCCACCAATAAAAAAGTAAAAAACTAAGATACCCAAGAGAAAAATTTCCTTCAGTAGCTCCTCTTCTGACACATTTGATGAAGTAATTTTCGATGATGAAGGGTTGGATGACGCAGAAAGTTCCGAAGAAGAGGAGTGCATTGTTTGTGGAGACAGTGGATTTTAAAAACCTAACAACTATGTTTTGTTTATCAAATCAGTAATTTTAAAGCAATAATAATTAAATAATATAGCATCTACTAAAGGTTCTTGATAGTTACCAAAACCGTATAATATTGTCATAGTCACTATACGTGGAAATTTTATTTGTATTTAAAGGTAAACTTATTTTTCTTTTATAATTCGGAAGAATGTACAGTATTTGATCTCTGCACTAATTTTCTAAGCAGCAGAGTGGCAAATATAACACGAACCTAAACTTTTACAAAAAGAACTTTCAAAAATCTATTATTTTCTTCCTAATAACTTCCGCCATAAGATTCGATTCTAAGTAGATTTTTGTTAGGCTGCACTGTATATATTCTTCTTTAATGGTAACAATTTTTAAATCTAGTTAAAAATAGGTTTCAGTGCATTTCTATCGTTTTATTTTCAAAATTCTGTAGGAACCATGAAAGCTACTAATGTACTAAATAATTAATTTTGCAAGAGTGTAAACTATATCGATAAATCAGGCTAAGTGAAAATATTACTATAACAGTTTTAGATAATGTTAACTTTTTTAGAATTCTAAAACCATGGAGGAGACTAATTGGTGGAATTTAAAATATTTCCAAAGCTTTTTTTCTTCCGGGGTACTACATAATTTTGAAATATAAGGAAAAATAATAATAATTTTTTAATTTAGTCAGTCAAGTATTTAGTTACAACTTTATAGAAATATTTTATATTTCTACATAATGGAAGTTTAAGTAATTAAATAGAAAATCCTTAAAGTTTCATTCCTTTTGTAATATCACCTTGATAGATACATACTTAGATTTCCCCGGACGTACTTGCCTTTCAAAACCCAAATCCAGAATTCGCTTAAACTTTTTGCATTTAATACCTACTTTGCATATTAATTATTCAAGGCAAAATTAAAGATTGCATTTATTATTTATAGAACGTTGAACTGTGATTTTCTGCTATAATTTTATAGGTTTGTTTAATTGTATTAAAAACGTTTTAGAACTTAATTAATGTAAACATTTACGAGTATAATTATTTTAATAAAAGCAAGTGTTTGTTTGGATCAAATTAGACTGATTCGTCTGAAGAGATACAGCTTTAGATATTCGAATAAATTTTATTAAGAAAATTTTCCAGGATTTTGAATAGATAACAGTACTTTATTCGACTGTATGAATGGTTTTTCATTCATCACTGCTGTTTTGATTTTAAAAAATCTTAAATATGCCCAGAATTGATTTCCACTCAAGACAAGCTTAATTTAAAAAAATACGGTGAGCTCTGTACCTCTTCTTAATGAATATACTTATTATTTTTCGTTATCTTTCATTAGTGATAAAATTAAAATAAATTTAAAAATCTGAAACTATTTTCTTTCGGAGTGCTTATTGAAAGTAATTTGCATATTTATCAACAAATAGTCAATTCATTTAGGATCAGTGAAGTTTCCGAAATATATTTTTCAATAAAATGCCGTGGCCTAAATTAGGTAATTTATGAGGTCACACTAAATGCAATTATCTCTGCTTCGACTCCAAATTTGCCACATTAATCCGTGTAAGTTGTGATGTAACCTAAGATTTTGTTGTCCATAACCACCCTTATCAAAAACAGTTTTCAGTTACAATATTCCTTTAAGCATTACAATTTAAAAACGAAAGCAAAACAGAATATTCATAAATCAGAACATTTAAAAAGTATCCTCAAAGGATAAATAACAAAAACAAAATCACTTGTCTTACGGCTTACGGTTCCGAGACTTTATCAGATTCTTAAATACAATTGTTCACAGTCTTAAATTACTTTTTTACCGAATTATGTAAATTCTATATATAGAAAAATATCACCTTCGCAGGGATGCGAACCATTGACCTTCGGCTATACGCACCAATGCCATTGAGCTACAGGCAAATCACCAAAGATGCGATATTCGTCTACATATAGTAAATTATAAACTTAAATTACGCTTGATAAGATTATAAAAAAAATATTTTTAAACCCTTACCTAAATGAAACTCGTAGGTAAGCTGTACGTACGGTGCAATTTCAACCAACATGAACTCGTAATGACGTATCAACCTTTTAATTTCATCATCGAATATTTCTTCGCTCGAAATTTGCAGTATACAAACAACAATTAATAAATATTGTAACAACCACATTTTACTTAACGCACTTGCAGATCATTAATAATTCTTGCACTTCAGTAAATTTAATTTAAGATGAACGAGTGTTCTGCTTCGCCTAGACAGCTATCTTATGCGGAATTAAGAAGTACTGATACAAGGTGAACCGTATTCTTTCTTTATAATTAAAATTATTTTAGGCATTACATTACTAACTGTCTTACACAAGGAAAGGAGATATTGAAATTAGTTGTTACGAAAAAGCGGACCAATTAAATTTAATGTGAATATTTTTATGGTATTCTACGTATATGTTGTTTAATTTTAGAGATTATTGATTGTACTCACCTGTTTGTTCGAAATAGTCATTGACACAATTAATTGTCCTTTTTTAAATTTCAAAGTACGATGCGTTATTTTTTTGTATTTTCCGAAAAGGAGAATGGGTAGGTAAATTTTATTATTTTAAGTAATGGTCCTAGGACTTTTAACAAGCTGCAATTTTAAACTCGCTTAACGCAGTCAAGATTTGAACGTATGTATTGTTAACTACGAGGCAGAGCCTTTGCTTCAATGAGTAGTTTAACATTTCGGGTTTGTCAAGCTCATTTTCTTTATAAGCACTCTTACTCTCGACCTTGTAATGCCCATATAGTTTAGATCCCCATTTTGGTCCCTTCTTAATTTTTTTTAACAATTTTAATACAGTTCATTCTAACAGTTAACAATATTGATTCTAGGAATTTCAGTTAATGCAAAAATGCTCTTGTTCCCTGCTATTCGCACTTCTATCGCTGCTTTTTCTGTAGATCCGCTTCTTAAATGACTGAAACATGCCTCTTCTTCGAACTTGTATCTTATTTGCCTACTAAATTTAAGCCTTAAATGCTATTAAATCAATTATATGCATACCTTTTATTAGGTAAATCGCTGAACTTGACTTCAACATAAAAGTAAATTTGAGAATTGTTTAGAAGACTTCTCTAGTGTAAAGGTAAATGTTTTTGTACATCGATCTAGTTTCCGAAGTAATTGTAGATTTATTCATTCGTTAGTGAAATTGATCTTCATATTCAGTGGTTTTCGCGTAAACGTCTTCCTTAACTGTGCCCCTTAGAAAGTGATCCAGCGTTACCAAATCGGGGTTGCGAACTGGCTAACGATTTGATGCATCCTGTCCTATTTAATTATTTATTGCCCCACACTTCTGTTAAGTAACGTCTTAGATCCCCGTCGTAATGTAGAGCAACTCGATGATTCAAAAACCAGGCATTTCTTCTTACATTTAATAACAGAACGTCTTCTAAAAGAGCTGATAATTTTGTCTTCGTTTGTAGCTCGCCGAGATCTGGTTTTAAGTTTAGAAAACTGACCACATCTTACCTAAGTACCTTTTTAATTGATTTATCTGACGAATATCTTATAATTGGGAATTTAAATAGCATTTAACCGTGTGTCACATACATTTGAAAAAAAAATTCTCTGTTTCTGCATTAGAGTGACATTATTCTGGCACGCCTTTTTATGCTTGAATGAGCTTCATTGTTAAAGGACTTTTAGTGACAGTTTGTTTTCAGGGATCGGTATGCTATCTCAAATAGTACAAAAAACCTAGGTAACCATTGCTATTATTTTATTCATTGCTATGAAACATACGTCAAACTTCCGTCACAAATCTAAGTAACCAACTTAAAAATGTATCCCCTAAATTAAATTGTCAACATTTTCATTAAAATATATAAATAAATACAGTAAATAAAAGCTGATACATAACAATAAAATGTGAAATTGGCTTTGACAGTTGTATAGCTGAAATAAACACCTATTTAAATACAGTTTTAATTTGTTGTTAAATGGTACGCATAGATTACTGTTTGGTGGTTGATAATGTGCGTTGCTATGTGTATGTCTGTCAAAAGGTTGGAACATTTTAAATGGCCACTATGTATATTTTGAAAACTGATAAAATAGGGAATGCAAAAATTTCAAAACTTACTATGACTACCATTTAAAAAATTCAGCTTAATGTGGTAACTCAAAAACAATTTAATAAATATTTCATTACTTATGTTTTTCAATGATACCTGATTATTTTTACCTGTTTCTTAAATAAATTGTTATTTCTGTATAACTCAAAAATGGCAAGAGATTAATTGCAGAAATGTAATCTTCTCAAAAATTCTAGCCCAAGGATGCCAATCATGTTTGTTCCTAGCTATTGTTAATTAGATACCCTTCTTCTTCTTCTTAGAGTAGTATACCCTTTACAGGGCGTTGCCGATCCTCTCTCCATATGCCTGTGGTGTGCGTGTCAAGTATAGTATATTCGCTACTACATTGGGATTCAAGGACAAGTCCGCTTGAAGTCACACCGTATGACTCAAGAGTTTAGAGATTACAGAGCTTGTTCCAGCGGTTCTGAACATACGGCATTGTTATTATTAATACTGTAACGTCTAATATTTATTTATTTTAGCGAGTTTCCGGTACTCTATGCATAAACTCCAGTCCCAATGTAGTAGCGAATATACTATAGCCTACAGACATATACCCTTCAAATTGTGCCGTAAGTTTCTTATATGTTAATTCCACTGGGAAGTAGTGATAATAATTCATTTGCAATAAAACATTTTCAACATGAAATATATGTTAAGAATGTTTTAACAAAAAGCTTTGTTTCATTACTCTTTTTGTCGGTCGAAGACGTGGAAAGTAAACAAATTTGCTTTTCATAGGCGCCTGGATAACTAACTACGTCACTGATTATTTATGTACATTCGAGTGTCATCATCGAAATTTTAGAAATGCTAGAAATAGTGAGATGTGCAGATCGAGACAAAGTTATACTCTGAATTTGTTTTAGGACATTCATTGGTAGGGTCGTACGATTAACGCAGCTTAAAATCAAGTAAACGTCTTTATCTCAGCGATTGCTGAAATTGTCACAATTCTGCTGGGATTTGAACTTTCGTGGCAATATGTCTAAATACACACTTAAATGACTTCACAATACTAGTACATTTTTCCTCAAGACAATAATTATTATTGTTCCTTTGTAATTTTGATAGAAATAACTTTTGTTTTTTCAAAGTAGAGAAACTATTAAAAAGGATAATTTTTCGTAGGGAATTTAGTAGTGAGAATAAATTTTTATGTGCAGTTTGTAGAATTAGAAAGGTATTTTTCAAATTATTATTTTGGGATGAGGCCTTAGTCTCAGAACTGCAACCATTTTGCTCTCCACAGTTTGGTTTATCTTACCAAACATGTAAATCTAGTACCTCTAAGAAGTTCAGGATTTCACTCCATACTAAATATTTCTCTTTAGGTCTTCGGGTCTAAAATAATACACCTAGGAGCAGCTCTCTTCTCTGCTTTATACTAACACACTCTCTATCAGCCAAGCAGTAGAGTGGAATTTCTTCTTCATCCTCGCATTGTCTGCAATTGTGACCCACCTCAGCCCTTGTCGGTCTACCCAATTCTTCATTTCTATATATATCCCGGTTTTTCCACTTTTACCAGATTCTTGTGACGTGCCTGGATTTTATATTTAAAATGAAGGACATACAATTCCTCACTAATATTACTACAAATTATTTGAATAAATCTGAGAACACTTGCTATCGGGGTGCTGCTCAAATTCTCCATGATTAGTCAGAATTCATCCAGCATGAACCGTCGTAACAGCAGAACTGTGAGTATGGGTTCTGTTGTCTTGGTATTTATGTTGAATTCGAAGACTTCCACGGTCAGTGTCAGTATTAACAAAACATCCGAGTTGGGACCGTGTCATTATTGAGACAGAACTCAACGTTTCGCCCACTTGTTTAGGGGTCTTCTTCAGGAGGAAAAGGCAGCACTAAAACAGCACGGTAACTCAACGTGTCAACCACGCTAGAAACGAAACTCTTTTAACAAGAGGGTAACGGTAACTCAATTTGTCAACGAAGCCAGAGGCGAAACCCTTCAGAAGCCCCTTAAAAAAGTGGGCGAAACGTTGAGTTTGGAATGTATGTTGTATACTCGGCAGTTTGATATTTAGACAATTATACCACGATTAGTCAGAGGTTTGTCCAGGACAGTTCCAAACAATTTTTAGCTGCCTCGGCTGAGGGCACCTCAATGGTAACTCTGCAGCATGATCTTCCTACAGTGAGAATTGTCTTGACTTAAAATATTGTGGTTAGGACTCCCAGGCCTCTTGTAATCTTACGACCTGGTGCCTTAAAATAACTCTGCAACTTGGGCCAAGCTGTTTTTTATTCATATCAGATCCCTCCTTGGGTACAGGATACTTGTTTGGATTTCCCTTCGTCTTGGTATAAACTTTTGTATAGTTTCAATGTAGGCATCATTTATCAGATTGTATAGCAAAGTTGCAGATTTCGTTTAATGTTTTAAAATTTCAATGTGATCATTGAAGCATCCTGAGTGTTTGTCACATCCTAGCGTTTTAAATCGGTAAGTGCTGAACTTAGCATCTCCTTATACATTGATGTGTACTGTGGTTCAACAGAGTTTTCATTGGTTCAATCGGAGTTTGTTGACAGAGCTCCCATAATTCCTAGCCAGACTTTTTCAATTCTGTTTTTTCAATTTCAATAACAGTTTTGTTTTGTACCACAATGCCACTACGGAACAATTTGGTACCATATAGAGCCACTATACTTCTTTTCAACTGTTTCGAGGCCAGTTGAACCCTCTCCGTCATCATTGCCTCAAACTTATTTTTGATGAGAATGGCGATTTCATTGGCATATCTTTGTGAACATTTCTCTTCAAACTCCCATAACAGCACATCAACCATACTGCTACAATACAGGGGCGAAAGTACATGCGGACTCTGGTGACGGTTACTGACAAGGTTAGTTCGTTAAGAGATATTGCAATTATTTTACTAGAAGGGAAGGTTTCTAGCTAGTCCAGAAGAACTGGTGGAATTCATTTTTGTTTAGTAGTTGCAAACAAGATATAAAATATTATAGGCTCCTTCCATTTCAAGGGATACTCCTGTTGTCCCAGTAACTTTTTCAGTCCTGCCAGTTAGTTCATGAATTGCAGTTGTCTCAAATACTTTCTTTTTACTTACCTAGAAAATACATTCGATTTTTTTTTTTGATAATTTTGGTGTAATTATCTAATGTTATATTTTTGAAAATGTAAAGCATGCTTGGTTGTAATCTGTTTAAAAATCATTTTTACCTTGTTAATCATGTTACATAGATCTTATGTTTAATACAAAAATAAAAATAAATTGGTACGATGGAGATCCTTGGCACCCGCAGGCCTAGAGCTCTTCCAGTTACTAAACAAACAAATAAATAAACAACATTAGTTAGATAGTTAGTTTGTTAATTTATTGGGCAAAATCTAAACTTACGGGTGCCATGTACTCAACGGACCTCGATTACTATTCCCAATGACATTAACCGACTAGAATTTTTGCCGAACTCAAGGGGTTTCTACTCCTGGAAGGGGCCTTTATCGTGCCAAACATCGTATTATCATGGGACTTATGAGCATACTTTCAGATATTCTTCCGCATTAAAAATCTCACTCAGCTAGCACCTATAAAGCAAGTATACTAACCTTAACACCATCGAGACTAGCAATATTAGATTTTTAAACCAACTTGAGCTTACCGTGAAACAGGACAGAAATCAAATGTTGCAATAATAGAAATTAAAAGGGGTCGTAATATAAGCCCTTTTTGAGAAGAGATCAACAAGAGACAAACAATTATTTATTAGTTAAAAGGAACCAATTTTATTAAAAGTAACTGACATTGTGGTGAATAATACTATGATGAAGAAAAATTGGTAATGAAAAAACGAACAAAAAAAACATACGAAACACTGGCTAACAGGAGACCTTCAGTAATTTTTGATAAATAAGAATAACATTTATTAATAAATAAATTAATGAATGAAGAAATAACTAAATAAATATACATAAACTTCTTGAATTTATACATAGTAAACTCGTTCATTTTGCAACATCTAACATTGAAGAAAGTTCAAATTAGCAAAACCTGGACGGATGTTGTACCAAAATTTATAGATACAAGTATTTATGCGTACGTGCGAAGTTGTTTTTGTAAATATTAACAAAGAAAATGGGAGCGTTTTTGTGATACTTATACATGTTTCTGTACCACCTTAACCTTTAATAAAAATGGAACGACATTTTAATGTGTGGCATTGAAATTGATCTTGTGGTTAGCCAAAATCTTTATTTATTGTTTGTTTTAATTTCTATTCATTTTTAAGTTTTATATCTTAAAATAAGAGCTATAAATGAACGTTTTCTATTATACATGGTGTTCCGTTTTTCAACAGACAGTATCTAACTTAAATTTTTAAATATTACAGCTTAAAATTATACATCGAGAACATAAGCATAACTCGTTGTTTAAAATCGACCTGTCCTTACTAATAATTATTTATTAACTGAAAAAGATGGAATCTTCAAATTTGACACCCTGTAAGAACTCATAACTTTGTAGGTACTGAGTTTTCGTTCATCATGCCTGTATTTTGATAAATTTAAACGATGGCAACTTTGTTACTTTAAACAGAACAAACTGTGTGTTTTATACAAAGTCGTGTTCGAATTATTTTAAAATTTTACTTAGTAGTAATGATAATGCTATCTGAACATCCCGCGAAAGATGACATTTATTAAAATTCAGTAATAGTTTATTTAGGGACAGAAGTATATATTTCTATCTATAAACAATAATTGCAATCAAAATAGAAGGCAATTTGGCTTCTAAGTTATTTATCAAATCAATCAACTTAGCCAGATTAATATACCAGGTGATTCACGTAATATACGCCCCTTAAAAGCTTCAAATGCAACCCACCATACGAGGATTAACATTCTTCCTCTGGTTCCTTCTCCTAGCGGAGGTTGGATATCAGCATGGCGATTTTTATCTTGTCCACTGCCGCCCTAAACAATTGGTTGGAGCTCATATTGAACCATTCTCTTAGATTCCTGAGCCCCGACATTCTCATTCTTCCTATATTCCTTTTTCCCAGTATTTTCCCTTCCATTATTAATCTAAGCAGGGAATATCATGTTCCTCTCATCACATGGCCTAGATATTCTAGTTTCTTTCTCTTGAGGGTTAATATTATTTCTTCCTCCTTATTCATCCTGCGAAGCACTTCTACGTTCGTTATGTGATCCACCCAAGAGATCCTAAGCATCCTTCGATAACACCATCTTTCGAAGGCCTCTAGTGTTTTATTTTATCTTTTCTTCGTGGTCCAAGCTTCGACTCCAATAATAGTGTGGAGAGATGAAACATCTGAAACATCTAGTATAGCTTCCTGGAAGATAGCTTCGCTATAAATGTTAAATAGCATCGGGGACGAACCCCCCGTAGATTCTCTATTTCGTCTGAGTATTCATGGTTCACTCTTATTGTTGCTTTTTGTTGCCAGTAGAGGTTGGATATTATTCTGATGTCTCGGCTATCAATGTTCTTTGATTTTAATATGTCAATTAGTTTTTCGTGATGGACTTTGTCAAATGCTTTTTCAAAGTCAAGCATGTATATGTCTTGATGCATGTCTAGGCACCTTTGTCTCATTACGTTTAGCCCAAATAATGCTTCTCCTGTACCTGTTCCGTTTCTGAAACCTACCTGAGTGTCGCTTAGTTCTGTATCTAATTTCTTAAAAATTCTGTAATGAATTATCCTCAGGAAAACCTTCAGGGTGCAATTGTTCGATGTTCTGAGCATACTGTCGCATTCTTCCTCTTAGGTATTGTAACAAACGTGGACACCAACCATTGCTTTGGTATTGTGCCTGTTTTATAAATATCATTAAACAACGTGACTAATATGTCGATGTTTTCCTCGTCTATTAGCTTCAACAATTCTACTGGGATCTCGTCCGGTCCCGTTGCCGTGTTGCCCCTTGTTTGTCTTATAGCAAGATATACTTCTTCTCCTAGGATGTTCGGTCCCGTTTCTTCGTTGTGTTCCGTATCACCTTCTATTTCTTGTCTATCATCGTCAAAGAGTTCTAAAATGTATGATACCCATCTCTCCAGTTTTTCTTCTGTGCCTATTATTATTCTTCCGTTTGCGTCCTTTAATATATTAGTATTAGATTATTTCTGTCTGTTATTACCCGATATTTCTTTAACTTTTTTGTGTAAGTTAAAGGCGTCATATCTTTCGGAATATCCCTCCAATTCTACACATTGATCCTTCAACCAGTCTTCTTTGGCTCTTTTAATTTTTCGCTTGATCTCTTGGTTTAATTCCCTATATCTGCGTTCATTTTTGTTCTTTTGTTCTCTCCTCTTTTCGATAAGGTTAAGTATTTCGTTTGTCATCCATCTTTGTTTAGCTTTTTGTTTATCGTTCTTTATTGTGATCAGGTTGTTTTTTCCCGCTTTCATTAATGCTCTTTGAATCTGATCCCATCTGTCATCTATACTTTCAGCGTCTCTGCTGTTTCTTACGTAAGTTTTTAAAAAGTTATTGACTTGTTCTTTTGTCTTCTGTTGTGTAGTTATGTCTTGCAGACTGTTAGTACCTAGACTTTGTCTGTTACTATTTTTCTTTATCTTTTATAATTTTACTTTGATCGAGGCCACAACAGGGTTATGGTCCGATGAAATGTCCGCCCCTGGATAAGTTTTAGCAGACTTAATTGAATTTCTAAACCGGTTATTAATAATGATGTAGTCAATCTGGTTTCTAACTATTTTATTTTCTGCATCTGCGGGTGATTTCCATGTGTACAATCTTCGTTTCGGAAGCTTAAACATTGTATTTGTTATTATGAGATTTTTGTTCTGACAGAATTCAGGATTAACATAGATCAAGATTATTTATGAAATTGTAAGTTGGGTTGCCTATACCAGTTATTAAGGGGCGCGTCTTACGTGAATCACCCGGTACCCGGTACCCGGTATATATGTTAATATAGCCACCGTAGGAATACCACTCTACTTAGGCAACCAAGAACCGGTAGACCGAAGAAAACATTTACACAGAAGTATTATAATAAAATAAGAATATACGGTACGACGTGCAACATATTAAAATTATTTTGTGCGTTTGACTGAATAAAAAACTTATTTTAGACGAGGTGCGAGGGTAATGGGGGTTCATAGCTGGTATTTATGTGTTTGAGCGGCAGAAGCTATGCCATTTTACTTGTTTTTTATTGTGTTTGTGATTGGAATCTACTTAAAACCTATTTTGAAAATGATAACCATCATTGTAACCACTGCGTTTCGTAGGCATTTCCGAGTATGACGATATGAAAGAGTTCTGACAAGAAAACATTTTTTACGCATCCCGTCAAGAAGAAAATGAGCTTCCGCACTAAAAAGTACAACTCCTTTGTATCGACCCACCAAAATGACTATGAAATAACTTGCGTTGCAATGATGAGTTACCATTTTTGAAATAGGTTTCCAGCACAAATGAGTAGTGGCAAACAACTAAAAATGCTCAAAAACATACTACCATCTGCCTCCAAAAGCACGTCCCGTACAGTGGAGATGTTTAAGTGCCCTGAGGGACATCTGAGTTAAAGGGATGCATAAGTGAAACTTCTCACCTTACTCTTGTTATGAATTATGGTTAAATAAATATGGCTCTGAAAATTTATTATAACGCAATATGTCAGACTTTATGAAAATCCTGACTTACTTCTAAGAATATCGCACGGCAGTATGTAAGCTTGTAAAAGATGTATTTTGCATTACATGTGGCTAAAAAATGAAGCAAATTAAAGTTATAACATTTTATTTAACAATGCTTTCAACCAAACAATGATTACAGCATACTAAATCGTTTCTATAAAAAATGATGCCACAACATTAACAATTCTAAAAAGTCCAACAAAACATTAATATAACATACTAATTATGTTTGACCTAAGCTATCTTAGAGTATCTAAGAGCTCGAAGACTTCCACGGTCAGTGTCAGTATCAACAAAACGTCTTCCGGATTGGGACCGTGTCATTTAGAGACAAAAGACTCAACGTTTCGTTCACTTTTATAAGGGGCTTCTTCAGGAGGAAAAGGAGCACTAAAAGAGCACGGTAACTCAACGTGTCAACCACGCCAGAGGCGATACTCTTTTAGCAAGAGGCAGAAGGGTAACGGTAACTCAACTTGCAAACCTAGCCAGAGGCGAAACCCTTCTGAAGAGAAATAGAGAGAGCAGCGACTTTATACCGGCCGTTCCCGGCCAAGCGTATCCGACTGTGACGACGATTGGTCAGGGGTGGAGGGGGCGGAACCAGTAATGAACCAGTGTCACGATTCAAGTTATTAGCCATCGTTACTGGTTCCGCCCCCTCCACCCCTGACCAATCGTCGTCTCAGTCGGATACGCTTGGCCGGGTACGGCCGGTATGAAGTCGCTGCTCTCTCTGTTTCTCTTCAGAAGGGTTTCGCCTCTGGCTTGGTTGAGTTGAGTTACCGTTACCCTTCTGCCTCTTGCTAAAAAAGTATCGCCTCTGGCGTGGTTGACACGTTGAGTTACCGTGCTCTTTTAGTGCTCCTGAAGAAGCGCCTTATAAAAGTGGGCGAAACGTTGAGTCTTTTGTCTCAAAATGACACGGTCCCAATCCGGAAGACGTTTTTTTAATATCTAAGAGCTACAACAAAATGTAAAATATTTTGTTGTGGAGTATTATGTTACACATTACATAACGGCTTAACATTTAAAAACGTCTGCTAGCTAATTTGCTATCCAATGGTTTGGGGTCTTGAATATCGGCAGCTGTAATGGAATATTGCACGGTATTTCCTCCAACGTAGGTGCTGACATCAGCCTGGCCATTTGGATCGGCATGGGGTCCATCACCAAGAGGCTCTTCTTCTTGCCTGAAACAGTTATCTTTAATAACTTAATTCAATACATGTTGTACAAGGTGTTCAACTTCTCATTTAACACCATCGCAATGCATTCAAGGCTTAGGGTGAGTTTTACAAACCTGGTTTAACAGATTTGTTAAAATGAACATATGACAGAGTATTACAAAACAAAACACCTTGAGATACGCATTTAAGGAAAAATAAACTATTCAACTTACTTGACCACCCTGTATCCATTTTCATCAGCTTCATAGTGCACCGTCCTTTTTACATAGCCATCGCTGTACGAATACATTCCTTTAACAGCAAGCCCATCCCTTACTTCCTCTCTTTGGTGTTGATTCCCGCTTATGTTGTCGTCAATTTGACTGGCAAAGCTATATTGTGCACTTTCTGCCTGCTGCCTGGCGAGAAGTTCTTCCAGTTCTTCGTCTTTCTGTTGTTGTGTATTGAATACTTTCGGAGATGTGTGTTGTGCTGGGGATGCCCTATGAATTGCGTTACGACTGGGGAATGCTTGAGGTGTGGGTGTTGGTTCTGGTTGGACATTTATAAGGAATTGGGGCTGTTGGGAAAACAGAGGAGCTTGGGTTACAGGTGGAGCAGCCTGCAAAGGTCGGCTGTGGAATGTTGGTTGGAATTGTGGAACGGCTGCTGGTTGTGCACGGGATAGGAAACTGGCAGTGCCTGCAAATTCTTGGGGTTTGTGGGTTTCTTGTCCAGAAAACCTAAAAGCGGGCTCTTCAACGCCTACGAATTGACTTGTTGTCCGGTGGGTTTGTTTCGGTTGTGCTACTGAACTTAGGAAGTCGTGATCCACGTTTGGAACGAACAAACCGTGCGAAGGTGTTGCTGAGAATTGGTTATGGCCAACTGGGGATACCGATACTGGCATGATGACGGTTACTTCGGTGAGCTTGTTGCGTGGACGTTGTGGAATGCTCTGTTCGAAATTGAAAGTGTGAGCGGGTTGTTGAGCTGCGAAATCGTGTGTTTGGAAGTCTTGGACTGCAGATAAAGGTGATGGAGTTGTTGTTACTGGTCTTCGTCTTTTTGCGATTCGTACCTGAAATTAGACGAGGGTTTAATAATGACCAATTTATTTAAATGTGAAACTTGTTTTCTGATTAATATTTTATAACGTTCATTTTCATATTTGCATGATCAAATTTCTACGTTCCTAACTAACAATTTTTGTTTGATATGTTGGCGGCCATACTGTTTCGCTGTACTTTACCTTGACTTCGCCACTGTTTTTTTTTTTAAATTAATGTTGGTATGATTTTCACAACAGTGAAACATTTAGAAAATCAACAATTAAGATATTTAATTTTCTAAAATAACTATAGCAGAAGTTTCTACTAAAAAAACAGCACGTTATTAATTTTTTAATGATGTGATATACTTAATATTATACCGAGTGATATAAGATTAGCTAGGTAAAAATACAATACAAATTTGGAAGTTCAAAATAGGAAAATTTGTTTTTCTACTAAAATTTATTCGCTAGGAATATGACAGTGGTGGAAACAACTGAAACAACTGTACATGGCTATTAAAAACAACGTGACATTTGTACAGCTTGTAATTGGTTTCAAGATACGATTTTCGTAATGTCATGAAGCTTTGCTAAGGGCAATTTTAAACTGATTTCTTTAAATGTTAGAACATTGCTGACGCTCACAGCAATTTATGTAGCAGAAGCATGCTGTGAAACCAGCGATGGTTACTAGAACAACAAGCAGTTATTAATTTAAATAGATGCTAAATAGCAAATGTAAAAAATATATATTTACAATTCTATAGAGTTACTAAACGCATTTTGTGAAAAATCCCCTTTTTTCAATTATAAACATTGTTTAAGTAAAACATGCAGGCATTGTATCAGAGCGTTTATTTACATCGGTGTCATATTCTTAGTGAACAGAGTTTAGAGTTAAGCACACAAATACTTCTTTTATCATGTAGAGTTTTATTTCGTCTAAATTTATCACTTCCTGAATATATTGAAAAAGTTAATTTTTCGTAATTAATTATGATTTTATTTGAAAAAGCGAGCGATTTACGTAGATTTTTTTATATCCCAATAAAAATGTTTAGAGGTTGTTAAATCAGGCGATCTTGAAGGCTAATACGCAGGTTTTGTTCATCCGATCTATTATAAGAATATAAATATTTGGGATATAATAAAACAAACAAGATTATAGAAACCTGAAATTATTCTGATTTTCATAAATCAAGACAAAAAATGTAGTAGGTGGGGACGTCGGGGGTTAGGCCAGGTACAAGTTTTTAAATTATAAAAGTATGCTTTTCAAACATTCGGCCGGTTGTTTTGGTTGTTTCATTAATTTAAAAAAAAAATGTCGTCTACTTTGCTATGCTTTTTCCATTGTTTAAAAATTTTACTGTGAATGTTTAACGATTTTGGATCTATAAATTTTAAATAAATAGATAAAATAGTAAGAAAAAATTTACAGAACTTAGCGTTTTGTAACAAAAAGATTTAGGTGAAAATTGTTACAAATGCATGGCTCCAATATTACAAGCCACTCAGTACCAGAGGAAAGAAGTCTTAACTGAGTTTTTTCGTATACATACAAGTTTTATTGTTATTTATACAGAAAAAGGTTTTAAAAATTATGAGATTTTTAAAATATTTAAATGAGAGAGAAGTAAAGTAAATCTGAAAACTGATTTCAAAATTTTGGTTTTTATCTCTGTATTTCCTTATACAATGTGCTGCTAAAGTATGGAATAAATTAATTAAAACCGACACAAACCAGTTTTCGAACCAATCCTCGAACACGTCACTTTTATTTTATGAAAATGCACATTTTTCCATTAATACGATTTTCGATCGTCGTTTGTTTTCGAGTAATGACATCATTTCGTGATTTCGATAGATCCTTTAATTCTGAAAACGGCAACATAAAATTTTGTCACCTTACATAAGAAAATTTTCGAACAAGACAAATGAAAATTAGAAAATATATTTTATTAATAACGAAACAAAATAAAAACGTCTGTTGCTAAGCAAATTAAAACATCAGATTAAGTGTTGGAACTGCCATCCATCGATTTCTTGACAATAAGTGAGTCGTCTTACAAATTCTTGTACATTGCCGATAACTTGTGGGTTAATTCTGCGCAATTAAATTGCCGTGTGCTCAAAATTTTCTTACGTAAGGTATCAAAGTTTTATGTTACCGTTTTCAGAATTAAAGGATCTATCGAAATCACGAAAAAAAGTACAAAAAAATCTCTGACGTCATTACTAGAAAACAAATGACGATCAAAAATAGAATTTAATGGAATAATGTTCATTTTCATAAACTAATATCGACTTTGTTGGACAACTAGTTTTTTCGGTTTTAATTAATTTATTCCATACTTTAGTTGCACACTGTATACATAATTTAATAGCAGGTTTTCAATTTTGAAAAACTTCTCAATGCATTTTAAAATTTTCAATACTTTCTAAAGCTATGGGGAAAATATTTACAGTGTGGTTCAGAAAATTTGCAACAAATACCTAGGAAACCTTTTATAATTTATTGCTCTTGCATTGCTGAAAATGTAAATTATGTTTAAAAACAATTGTATTACAATAAATCGTTTCGCGTGAATTTGAATTTTTGAAAAAGTAAGCTATGTTTATTCTGAAAAATCTTAAGAGAGAGTTTATTAAAAAAAATATCAGAATTTAAAGAATAAACCCGAATATGAAATTGAGATGAAAAATATTGACCTCCAATTTGAGTTTTTGGATCTTTTGGATACACCATTTGTTGGTTTTTATTGATATCAATAAATTTGCCGAATTTCTTTCAGTGATTACTTTTAAGTACATTGGAAAGGGAATTAATTCACAAAGGCTTTAAAATTGAAATAAAAGCACAACTACTTTATCTGGAATTGCAGCTTACAATTTTCAGAGTTAAATTACTATCACAAATTCACTTGAAGGAGTTTTAATTCTAAGAAGCTCCGAAAAAGCTGATAATTTTAAGTTTAGCTTGGGATACCTTAATCAGGGATTTGAACCCAAAGGTCACTGGTTCCAATCCTAGTGGGTGTGATATTTTTTATACGCAGAAGTTTCATAATTCATAAAAATTCTGTCACACGAAATTAAAATAAATTATTGAAACGCAGCTTTAAGACAACTTAAGGTTGTTGCGTATACAGGGTGTCCCAGAACGGGAGTGAGACAGCATCTTAACTTAAACGATTTAACAAAAACTGAACAGCAAGCAAACGTGTTAACAAATTAATTTCATATCACTTCTGTTAAAAACGGAAGTAGAGTTTTTCATATAGCAATTTTTTCTTAAAAGTTTTCTCAGTTCTGCATATTAAATCCTGGATACACCGATGAGATTTCTACGAAGCAAATCTGAGAAAAATGTTTCATTTAATGTTTTTTTAAATAAATCAAAACAGCTTTTTGAATAATTTCTTTTAAGGGCAGATTTTTCGGAGCCTTTAAAATTAAGACACAGTTATTTTACTTGCAATTGTCTCTTATAATTTCTGGACAGTTAAGTAAATTGCAACTAAGCCAACTTAAAAATTCTGCCAGCTTAAACTGGCATAAAATGTAGAAACAATTTTATGTCGAAAATTTTCATTCAAATTTCATTTTTGAATATCTCAATTCTCAACAGTTTTTGCATGGATTTTCTTACAATATTTGTAAATAAGGGAGGTTACCCTCGATTTCATTTTTAAAAACTCAAATTTTCCAGGAATCGGTATGTTATGAATCAGACACAAGAATTTAAAATAATTTTAGGTAATTGGAAGTCTGAAATATTTTTGACTTTGAAAGCAAAACATCATCGTAAAAATTGTCTTTAAAAATCTTACCGGACTGGTCCTAGCAGGTTGTGCACGCCCCCTTGATGTACTTGCGAAGTTACCATCGTGAAAACTACCACCCTGAGCAGGACTCTCAGGAAAACCGCCGCTAATAAATTGCTGTTTTGGCGGCGAAACGATCGGTTGAGCATTAATATGATTATTTCGCGTCAGTTGGCCGTGTAAATTTCCTTGAAACGCTTGATCATTAAAGAAGGCTTGATTGTTCGAAATTCCTGAATTTAACGGGGAACCTCCAAAAGCATGGTTTGCGTTGGTTGACGTTTGGAAGTTTTCGAAGGGTATTTCAACGAATTGCTGATTGTGTTGGGATTCACATGGTAAAATCGACACTAACGCGACACAGATTACTATTTTCGCGAACATTTTGGAAAAAATAAGCCTGTTCTTCGGGCTTTGGCTTATTTAAATAGTGAACGCGATGCGTAACGAGATGTCAATTCAGATAACCACCCAATTAGCATTGTTATTTGTTTCAAAGTAGATTTGTTTTCGACAAAAGTGGAAAAATACATTCATAAAGGAATTTGTTACTTTCACAGTTAATATCGAGAAAGTCTGTTATCTTTCTAGTTTGCATACTTTGCTTATTACAAATTAATAAACAAGTGCTGCTTGGAATTTCCAAAATTCACTTTAATTTTTATAGAAACTTCGTGCGGATTAATCTTTTGTTCTTTGATAGATTACGAAAATCAGAAGTACGGAATTTTTTTATTTAAATATTGGACTGAATTTTGAGTATCAAAAAATAATCGGTTCAGAATTAATAAGGTTGGCAAACAAAAACTGAAGATCCAATTACATTTGAATATCTGTAGGGTTGCAATCATTTCGATACCGCTTAACTGCTTTCAATAACATTTTTGTGAAGTACTTCTTGGAAATTGGGAAAAAGTTAGTCGTTGAGAATTACTTTTGCCCAAGTTTATCCATTTTACATACATAATAATCAACATAATTATAAATATATAATTTACTGAGTGTTACAAGTTCAAAGAACAAATCAAAGATACTGAAAAAGCTGACATTTTGTTATTGTTAACTTAGTAAAATAATTTATAAATGCCCAGACGTACAGAATATTTGTTAGGATACCCAAAAGAAAAGAAAAACTGGCTTATCCCAATGCTTTTGGTGAATAGTTAGATGCAAGCTTGCGTCTTTTAATTATGCATTACCCCACGGAATTGTCCGTTTAAAATTTGGTGAATTGTCTTGAAAAAGCAAAGCTTATTTGTTCTTTTAACGCGCGTTTTAAACTACAAATAGTGCAAAATAGTTGTAAGAAAAAACTGAAAAACTTTAAATATCTGAGTTTTTCCTTGAGTCCTAACATCAGCTCTTTCATACTTTCGGATGCCTGTCTCCATTTTATTCTAAGCTTTCGTATGTGTAAAAGTGTACATCTTTCCATTTGGCGCGACTTCGAACAATTTGATGGATTCATAACTATAGGGACTGTGAGTCTTTGTAAAATCCTTTTGCATCACGACTGTAATTAATTATACCAAGCTAAGTCTGGTGGAAAGAAGGTCTAAACCTAAACTCTATGACGATTTAAAAATGGGCATCTTGCAATCTTGCACATGCATTTCGATATTAATTCAATCAGTCGTTATAACGTCTTCACTTTTCGGAAGTTTACAACACAATTCGTTTCGCCACACATGACACAACAATTAAATTTTGTTAAAATATTATGATATAATTTTCTGGCTTAAGTTTTAGCAACTTCTCTGTTTAAACCATTTTCACCTTCATTTGATGAACTGTGCTTGTTATCAGTTTTCCTTTTTAACCCGAACCAATTTTTCGTTCTACTGATAATGGTTTTTTATTTATTTACTTTGAATATACAGACCACCCGTTCAAATAATCACAATACATCATTCTTCTTCTTACTACGCCCTCTCCTTATGAAGGTTGGCGATGCATACAGCTAAAAAAAATTAGAAACTGCTGTTCCAAGAATATCCAGTGATGTACCTACATCCAAACCATCTACGCATGTCTTTCAACCATGAATTTTCACTTCTTCCGATTGACCACTTGCTTCTTATTTTGCCCCCATTTACTAGTCGCAATACCTCATATTTTGGTCCCCTCATTATGTGACCGAAGTACTGAGTTTTTCTTATTTTTACTGTTGTAAGCAGTTCTTTTGATTTGTGCATGTGTGCCAATACTTCCATATTTGTTACTCTCTGTGCCCAGGAAATGCGAAGAAGACGTCTATAGGACCAACACTCACAACCATATAATAAAACAGAGAATACATAAGCTCTTGCCATTCTCATTCTAAGTTCCATACTGAGATTTGTTCTATGGAAAAATGTATTCATGGCTATGTAGGTTTTTCGGGCTTGCTCAATTCTACTGGCGCATTTCTCTTCTTGAATCCCAGTTATCATTTACGTTTGTTTCTAAGTATTTATAGGTGTAAATTTGGTCTACGATATTGTTATTGTGAGTATTTTTGGTTGTCGGTTTTTCTTTGTTATCACCATCCATTTAGTTTTTTTTTACTTTCATAGTTAAGCCATATTTCTTACTGATAAATACAACTCTGTCGATTAATTGTTGAAGATCTCTGATGTCACTTGCTAGTATAACACTATCATCAGCATACCGTATATTGTTCACTACAACTCCTTAAAGATATTGTCTGAATAGAGATTAAACAACAGCGGTGAGAGTATACACCTCTGCCTAACACCTTATGCTATTAATGGCTTCCGATAATCTGTCGTCACTGAAAAGTTTTTCTATGTATTTTTCCCACGTCTTTAACTTGTCTTTACTATTTAATATAATCTCATTGCTTGAATTTCTCAAAATTGTTTCTTCCTTTTTCCTAGTTTTTCCAGTCATTTCTTTAATTTTCTTATGCAAGTTAAATGTGTCGTGTTTTTCTTGTAAGTTCTCAATTTCTCGGCATTTCTCTGTTACCCAAATCTCTTGTGCTTCTCTGCATTTACGTCGAATCAGATTATTTAGTTCTTTATATCTTCTATGGGTATCTTTTCCTTTACATAGTCTTCTTCCATCCTAATACCATCCTAATATGTCTTGTGTCATCCATTCCTGTTTCTTTCTATTTTCTGTTTGACCTATTTCTTCCTCCTGTATAGTTATCAATCCATTTTTAATCCTTGAGCATTCTGTTTCGACTTCGTCATTTTATATTCTTGTTCGTTCTTTAAATTCTTCTTTAATACGACGTGATCTCTGTGTTTTAATTTCGGGATTGTGAAGTTTCTCCAAATTTATATAATTTGTTTTCTGCTTTTTATCAACTCTTTTAAATCTGCGCATTTTAAACTCCATGACTACAAGGTTGAGATCGGAGTTTGCGTCGGCTCCGGAATATGTCTTTATAGACTTTATACACTTCTTCATATCCTGCTTAACAAGAATAAAGTCTATCTGGTTACTGGCCACGTCCCCAGGTGACCTCCAAGTATATCACCTTCTGGGAGGGAGCTTGAAGAATGTGCCTATCGTCTTGACCATTTCTCACACCTAATCCATATTGTCCAACAACTTCACCATCTGTTCCTGAGCACACCTTTGAGTTAAAATTTCCCATAACTACAGTTATCTCACCCTTTTTCCCAAGTTTTATTACTTCTTCTAGCTTACTGTAAAACTGTTCCACCTCTTCATCTGATCTATCGCCTGTTGGATCATACACTTGTATGATGTTCATTATTCTGTGCGTCGTTTGTAGTCATATTAACAGTATTCTATCGTTATATGGCACAAATTTTTTACTGATTTACTAATTTCTGGTGATAATATAACAGTTACTCCATACTAGTGTTGGGAACCTCCCGAATAGTATATGTGCCCATACTTAATTCTTTGTTGTCCGGAATCAGTTGACCTAACTTCACTCAAGCCAAGAATATCAATTTTCATTCGGTGCATTTCTTTTTCAACATTTGCAAGTTCTCCAATCATGTAAAGTGTTTTAGTATTCCATGTTCCTGCAATCTGCGGTGGGCAAGGTCGATGTATTTCCCTATTTTCCTATTCGCAAGAAGTTCCTACCCTCTACCCTACAATACATCAGAAAAGAACAAGATTATAAGAGATACGTTGAAATATTTACACATACAGTCAAACAAACATGCTCCAAAAATAAAGTACTTATGTTCATTAAAAAAAAAACTCTAGAGTGCTTTGAAAATTTGTTTTAAGTATGTCTTAGGCTGCATGTTACATATGAAAATCATTTCCAGGGATTGCTGCGAGTTTTTTTTTAATGAACATACGTTATATCTAGTATAACAAATCATTCACATGTAACTATTTTTAAGTTAATCCAGTTCGTTATATCGTTGATTGAGGGAATTGGGGTTATATCGATCATATCGCACATAAATATATCAACATCACATTCATTTACGAGTTTGCACATTCTAGTAATTGGATTATTTACTGTAGATGACAATCTATAATGATTTAATGAAAATACTGCTTTTTGTCTTAATATTTTTGTCGGATCTTTAAACCTCAATTCATTAATTAAAATGGAACAATCAATCGAACCATTTAATAATTTATATTAAAATTTAATATCATTAGATTCACGCATTGATTTTAACGTTGGAATATTTAGTAAAGATGACATATTGGAGTAATTATGATCAATGAATGAATCAGGAAGATTTAATCGTGGGGCTACTATCCTAAAAAAATTATGTTGTATTTTTTCTAATCTTCGGAAATATGGTGACCAAATTGTAGAAGCTGAACGAAAATCAGTACATGTTCTTCTAATAAAACTCATCTTTAGAATTGACTTATTTATAATGTTATCTATATGTATATGTACATTGAAACTCCTTTTAGCATCAAATAAAACTCCAAAATTATTTATAGATGATACTTTTTCTAAAGATACATTATTTAAGTTATATTATCTTTAACATTCCTTTGTCTAGAAAATGTAATCACTTTATATTTATTAGCATTTAAAGGTAAATTATTGTTTATACACCATCTATGTAAATTATTTAAACAAGTTTGAAGATCTTCAATATCTGAATTATCAATTATATTTTTATAGATTTTTAAATTCTGAATTTAAAATATCGGAACCCAGCCATGTTTCTATAAATCAAAAACTTCAAATTCTTTTAGTTTAGTTTTTAATCCTCTCACATTTTGATAATAAAAATTTAATTTAATTTGTTATAATTTCTTGAAAAATTATTTTCTGTTATGTTTTTACGGTTATTTTCTCTAGATTCGTTGTTTTCGGTAAGGTTTAATGATAGTGTAAACCGGCCAGTTTGCGGAATTGAAAATTTCTTTGGACGTAGGAACAGCAATTTTAAATGCAGATATATTTTTAGATTTTATAGGTAACTTTTCAACGACGGAAAACGTGCGTGAACGCTCACTGGAACAGCAACTGTCCTACCATAAAACGAAGCCAGCTACTTGCTCCAGCAACTTGGCTGTTTACAAAACTCGTGTGATCAAGCCTTTAGTTGGAGCACTAGAAGGTTGAGTTGATTTCATAGTGGTTACGCGTACGTACCGTTTATAGTTCCATCTCTTTTCATCATTGTACGTTGTACATTTTTACTTACAGCGACTTCTAAGTTAATAGCTTTCGGCTTAACGTGCTCTATAGAAGATCAAGAAGATGGCAGTGTTTTGTTTACACTGCCAACCTTGTCGCAATATATTAATTTTTCTAATGCATTAATGTATCCTTTTAGGGCAATAATGGCATCCTTTTGATTTTGTATTGTTAAATCTTTTTGTTTATTTATATCTTTGAGGAACCATATCTCCATATTAGGACTTTTGTTAATAAATTCACTGCTACAAGACGTACTGCTTTCATCGTTGTCTTGTTGTCTTCATGGCGACTTTTATTATTGGCAATTTCTTCGCAACATATACCTACATAATATGTTTGTCGTCCAAAAATTTTACACCCTTTAATAATTTAGCACAAATACTGTGACTTAGTGAACCACAGCGCGCGCACATTAACCTACTTCTTCACTGTCCGCCATTGCACATCCGTATGTAATCAAGTTAAATTATGTTTATAAATCAATAATATGAAACGACATTGGTTTCCTAAAACATTTCCTTATTTGCATTTAAAATCTTCCTGATACCTTTAACTTAAGGTCAGTAAAATATTGATTTCTTTCCTATAACTTTTTGAAATCATAATAAGTTAGGAGAGGTCAAAACCTGAGCTAAAAGGATATTTCGACTAAATTGACCATGTTTTTTATATTTACTGATTTTTAAGCTTTTGGCAAGCTGGACTTATATTACAGTTTTCTAAATAGATGCTCAAAATTAAAAGCGTTCAGTCCAATTCTTTCACTTCAATTTAAAAAAAAGACGTTGTTTTAAAATATTTAGTCGCTGAATTAACATTGAAATAACGGTCAATGACAATAATATAATACGTTGGATCTGAAATTTTTATGAAAGTATGTGTTGAGCGAAACTGATGCAGATGCTATCGCATAAAAAGTTTTCAGGAATAAAAAACTAAAAACAAATAAAATTCTTATTCTTCCTTTTATAACCGAAGCCTAAGCCGATGGCCTGTTATTAACTCATAAATAGTTCTGTTAGCCTTCTTTGCACATATGCTACAAGAGGCTAACCTTACCCATTGAATGAGGCAAAGAAGATTGATCTGCAGTGTTGCGGGGTTAACGGTTATCAAAGATGTAAGTAAAACCGGGACCACCGGCTTAACGTGCCCTCTGAGGCACGGAGGAGCTTACGACAGATATTCCGGCTTCGCAGGATTTAGAACGCGAACCTGAAGTGCCTGCGTCAGACATTTTTCACGCCGCTACTCGCTCCTCAATAAAATAAATATAAGTAAATAAATACAATAAAATTTTTGAGTCATTGAATTAGTAGGTAAATAAGTTTATTTCTTCATCAAAAATAAATTCTTAGCTTTTTTAACTTTTCCTTTCCTTCAAATTTATCTATAATGCTTGTATACAGCAAATACCAAACTTATTACAGCATAATCAAGAAATACTGTTTTAATTGGCAATATAACTTTGGGGATTTTTTCAATTTGGCAACTTATTAACTCATGTGTTACATACATTGACATAATCAAGGTAGGTAAATTAGCGATTTTAATTTAATTTAAAAATCTAAATTTGTTTGAATTGTACGTCATTATAGTATAGATCAGAGTTTTCAGTCTATGGGTCCGACTCAATAGTGAGTCGCGTATAATTTTTAATGGGTTGTGAAATCAGAGCTGCTATATACCTTGTGTCAACCGAAAAACTGCTCATATTCATTCACTTTATCCTTAGATACGAGTATATCAAACGCAAGGTAAAAAATGAAAAATCGCACAGCCTTTTGCGGTTACTCATGCGGAGTATCGTAATTGCTCGCCTTCGAAAACAGTTACTTGTTGTCCCATAATCTTATACATTCAGGTACAATTTTTTTTTACTTTTGGACATTTACTTTTAAATCACAAAATATTGTAACGAAGCGCTTTTTGCATTATTGATTATGGTAGAGACTTATAGCCAACTTCATTACGAGTGTTTAGGCTTGGCTTTTGTAAGATGTTATATTAAAATACGGAATTAACTAACATCAGATATATTGGTATAACTTAGTTACAAACATTATTTAACTGTTCAACAAATGATATCCAAACACTTAACAAGTCTTAAGTCTCATTGACTTAATACGGCGTACAAAAACATTAATATCAAATTATAATAAACACTAATCTTACGTGAACATCTTTAGAGGAACACACATCTTGGTAACAACCAACCCTTGACTTATGGCCAAGGGTAGGTCCTAGTAAGGGCCTCTCGTCTGAATATTAATCAGGCATCGTAGTGAGACTCCATCAAGAGACTGATTTCTCTATGGCAGGGTTCCTATATTTATACTCCCAAGATGTGTTCTTTCTCTCTTACATTTAAACATCTGCTTATGTTAGTACAAGGGTTCCATTCATTCTTACATTGTATGAATATAGGTCAGCTAGTATAAACTAATGCAACTTTTATATTACAATGTTATACTTGCGTAATACAACCAGCTGTCCATATGACTCATATTTAGTTAGTAAACAGATTCAACGATCCTCACTTTGTAATGATTGCAACACTTATTATATCAAATACACCCAAACTCTAACTTATTGAATACATTTCTGATGGTAATACTTTAAGTTATTTATTAATTAATTCACTATCTTACAATATTAACCCTCCATTGGAACTATGCTTGGAAACAATCGTAATGATTTAGTTTACAAATACGTTGAAGGACCTGCCATCAACGTGTAATTGTTTAAATTTACCTTGTGCTATTCACAGTGTAAAATAGAATTTCAAAAAGATGTATGCTTTCTATTTACTGGGCGTTTTAAAATTGCGCGGCACTATTCTACGTAGGTCAAAATAAACAAAAACGTTCAGATGAATGTATGTCTTCAATATTGGTTTATTACAGAGAAATCAAAGGTTAAAGATAAAAGTGTGATGTTAATCAAGTGGCCGTGGGCTAAAACTATCAAGAATAGTTCTGATGTAAGACGTACTCAGAGAAGCGGTTTCGTCATCCTGAATTTCTGCAATAATTATTATTAAAAATTCCCTAGGATTGTCTCAAAAAGGCAATCCTTTAAAAATACGTGGTTATTGTCATCATCATCGTCATAAGCTTTAAAAGCTTATGTGGGTTGAGCTTGTTCTACCACTTTACCCTACATTTTTCTGTTTTTACATTTGTTTTTCTAATCTGTTACATTCATTATTGGTAGATCTTCTGTTGCTGCTTCACTTTTTGGGGACTCTTCCTATTTTCTTGATTTTTGATATATCCATTCTGTTATTCTCTTTGCTGTTCTGTTTTGGTTCATTCTTCGGATATGTCCTAACAACTGTGGTCTCCTTGTTTTGATGCTCTTTATTATGTTTGTTTTTCCCAGAATGTTTTCTATTCCGAAGTTCATTAGTTATCTTCTCCCGTCTTCTTCTTTTACTATTCCATGTATTCTTCTGATTATTGTTCTTTCCCATCTCAGTAGTTATTGCTAGCTTTATTCGTTGTCCAAGGTTCCGAATTGTACAGTGACCGGCAAAAAGTTCGCAACATATGGGAAAATTTTTTATTATCAGAGTATAAAAGTTTTTTCGATATTCTAATAATAAAAATTTTTCCCATATGTTGCGAACTTTTTGCCGGTCACTGTATATGGTTTGATTAGCGTTTGGTTAATTTTCATCTTTGTCTTGTGGTTAAGATCTTTAATTCTATTAGTTGTTTATTTGCTTAAAAGGATTTACTCCCTAGATATATCGTTCTTTTTATTTCACTCTTGTCTTCTCATTTTGAATTTATTTCACTTCCTAAGTATACCATTTTGTCCATTTTCTCTGTTATATTTTCCCAACTGCACATGTCCATCTATATCTTTTTTTATTTGTAAAGTCTTTGGTTTTTGCTCATTTATTCGTAGTCCTATTTTGGTTTCTTCTACTAACTTAAGAAAGGTAGCTTCTGGTTTTGATTTCCCAAAGCTAATTATCGCCATGTCATCTATAAAAGCACTCAATTGTATTATTTTAATTAGTATTGGTCCTGTTGTCTCTAGGTTTCTTATTGCTGTTTCTAATGCTAAGTTAAACAAGGTTGCAGACAAAGAGTCTGCCTGTTTTACTCCAGTTTTAAGGTCAAATTTCTATAATCCTGATAATCTTTTTGGGTTTTTCTATTTCGTATAGCAGTTATGTTAACTATTGTGGATTTGTTTGATCTAAAACCATTTTGAATGTCTGACAGAATTTCTTCAGTATATAGTTTTATTCTTTTGTTTAATATATTCGATAATATGTTATAGGTATTGTTATTGTTTAACAACATAATTCCTCTGTAGTTTGTGTAGTTATAACGTATGTTCATTTAAAAAAAAAACAAACTCGCAGCAATCCCTGGAAATGATTTTCATATGTAACATACAGCCTAAGACATACTTAAAACAAATTTTCAAAGCACTCTAGAGTTTTGTTTTTAAGAACATACCTTATTTATCGCCTTTTTTTGAAGGTGGGTTGGGTTATACCTAGTTTCAATTCGTCCAGGAGGGTCTCTTTTTTCCATATTACTTCTATTAAATTTTGTAGTTACTCCGTCGCTTCCGGGTGCTGATTTTCACTTCATTTATTACTCTCTCTACTTCTTCTTCTTGTGGTGTTTCAATATTTAATTCTGCTGTTTGTACAGCTTCTTGTATTTCGTTTGGTTGCCGTTTTTCTTTATTTAGCAGTTCTTCAAAGTGTTTTTTCCAGCTTTTTTCCTTCCTTGTTTCTGAATTTGCTATGAAATTGTATGTTTTTGTATATTTTGTGTCTTTACGCTTTTGTAGAATACAGTTTACAAGGACTTGTTTATCTGTAATAATTCAGTCTAGTTTTGGAGGCAGTTGTTTCAGCATCTAATAAGTATTTGGAGAGCAAGGGGCGCGATAGATTCAAAATCTGCTCTGTAATCAGCCTACCCAAGGTGTCCGCGGCGCGCGTGGGGAGAGGTCTGGACTTGCGAGTGCCAAGCATCTCAACGCACATCGATTTCCACCGATTTTACCTAATGTAAGGAATTTCTATTATTGGAACGAACTTTGACTATGTTAAACATTGCTCTGTGGCAGTAATTTTAATGGTAAATTTTAAAAAAATTAGCAACAAGAACTTAAAAACCGAACCCGAAACCTTTGGTTTACAAGGCAACCATGTAGCCTTCTACACCATCTTGGAAAAATCCAGGTCATTATAAGAGATTTTCCAATTTTCAATTTGAGAGAAATCTACTGTCTCAAAGCAATAAATCTTTAAGTATAAAAAGTTCTTCTTTTCTTTCTCGTATGACAGAAGCCTAGGCCGATGGCTTGTTATCAACTCGTAAGTACGAGTTCTGTGAGCTTTCTTGGCAGACATGAGACCAGGAGGTTAACCTTACCCATCGCAGTGTTACGATATTAACGGTTATGAAACTGTGACACCCTCTCCCCCACGAAGCAATATTAAAATAGTTATTGGTCATTACTATAATGCATAATCAGACATTGAAAATATTTCAAAACGGCTTCAGGAACGGTTAGTAATATCAGAGCCACCTGCGATTTACATGTAAAATAAAAAATGTGCTAAAATATATACTTGAAGGCTGATACGTAATTTTCAATAAAATCTTGGCGACCTTGATAATTTAAAAGATGCAGTATTCTATCTTCTGAAACACTTGATATCGATATGTATGAAGGAAAATCGAAAATTCGATTTTCTTCATTGTTTCAACGGAAATCCAAATAATTTTTGGGCGCCCTGGTAATTTTTTTCCTCTTTTGCAAACCCAGCATAACATTTTTTGAAGATATTGTGTTTGCAGTATTTCATTAAAACCAATTAAATATTACCAAATATTAGAATGAGGTTGTCCCAACTTATGGTTCTTTTAAGTACTCGGCCCCTTTCCTAATTTTTGGAAGCTGATCCATATTACTTAAAAAAATTAACAAGAATTTAGGTTCCTAAAGTTGCAAAGAAGATAAGATGGGTATGCAAACTTAAACCTAGTTAAAAATTAAATCTTAATAGGAATTTGAAATTAAGATGACACTTGCAAAAGTTCTAAGAAGGTGCATTTTATGGCAGAGCCACCTTGTATCCTTTTTTTTATTCTCTAAACAAAGGCAATAAAATAATTTGTTCTATTAATAACGTTTAGCAAAGCCAAGAACAGTTAGGATAATACTTCTGACTTACGTTTAAACATAAAACAAATACCAAAATTTAAGCGTTTTTCTTGTACTGTTAACCGAAATGTCAGCAAGTATTCTAATTACATTAACTGCAATGGTTTAAATTCTATTTAGGCTGGGTGAAATTTAAATGTTTAATCGCGAATTTTCCATGAAAAACAGAATTAGTTGCCTTTATTACTTAGTTTACTGTTTGTGATTTGCCATTGCCACTTTTGATAGTGCGAGTTGCTTCATCAGTTATTTACATTGTTTACGGTGTAGATGAAAATTCACAGCCACCTTTGATTAAAAGTTTTTAATGATCTCGTGAATAGAGCAATGCTTTTGATCATTTACACAGTTTTCCAAATTAGATGAGATATTTAATTTTTGACAAAATAATTACATACTCCGTCTTTCATAATAAAGCCGTTTTGATTGATTTCACAGTTTTCTTTAATTAAAATTACTTTGAAGGACGTTATTAACAAACAAAAAACAAACGTGAACATAACAAGTGAATCTAAAAATGTACGTGAAAGTTTAAAACCGCAGACTAAATTTTCTGGATTATTAATATTTCAGCCTTTTAAAAAAAGGCGACGTAACCACGAACCACACATTAAAATGCCGAAGCCTTGGGCGAGGTCGTTTTAACAAAAGTTTAAGTAACTAATTAATTTATAATTCCACGTGAGAAACTTCGAGTGTTTTGAATGTGGCCTGTAAATGTTTAAAAGTATTTGCTATTAAAATATTATTTAAATTTTAGTATTATGGGTTCGTTTAAAATATAAAATTCAAATTTGTTACGCATAGTTTCATTCAAGTAAAAGATGTTTTCTGAGGTTTTGCAATATTGTGCTTTAAAACATTAATAATTTCTGTTCTCTGGGCCCCTTCAATTTTTGATTTGTTTGTTAAATAAACAGTTTTTTATTTGTCTTTAGATATTCAGATATTAACATAAATTGTGATATAACCGATTCATCATCATCATCATCATGCCATATCCTTTTTAGGACGTTGGCGAGGGGGATTAAAGCCACATTTTTTAAACGACTTGGCGTCGTGAACTTTGTTGTATCCCCCTTATTATACTAGGGAAATGTGTTCTCTGCAGTGGTTTCCCGTTGCCTCCTGCAGAGTTTGTGACCATGATTACAGCAATAAAAAATAGATCTTCGAAACATCGAGTTTTATGACATGTCAATTGAAATGTTGATGTTTTAATTGTTGGTGGTACAATAAACAGCTTTAAATTTTGCTTGAAAGGTTATAAGGGTAAAATATCTAAATTTTCTTTCAAATTTCATTCTCAATTACAACCTATTAGTTGTTGAAAGATAAAGGAAATTGTTGATCTGTTTTATTTTATGTAATATCCATAAATATGCTTCTAGACATGCGTTTCGGAAATTTAAACTTCTTCAAAACCTAAAATCTGAACTAAATATATTTTTAAATAATTTCCCAGCTAAATAATCAATTTTGCCTTGCAACTACTAAGTCCGACTTTTTCATCGCGTAAGATTTCTGAGGTTTTTAAAGTGAATAGTTAGGTCTTATGGAAGAAAAATATATTATTTGGTTACCGTTGTTTTTCGAGTTAAAGCATCTGTACCACAAAGCTTGAAACATTCTTAAAATTCAACAACAATGAAAAGCGTCATTGTCATATTGTAAATTAAAATTTATTTCAGGCCATTGCAGAGACTCACATTGCTTCGTTTTAAAACGGCGGTAAAAATTGTTTTTGTACGCAGAAAACTGTTGTGTTAGTAAGAATTACAATGTCAGGTGTTTATGTTTGAAGGACTCTGCTTAAGAATGAGGACAGTTTCAAAGTTCCTTGAGAAAATTTAATTACAGCCAAATGTGTCTAAAAACCTTTCCGAAAACCAGTCTGGCTTGAAGCAGTTACAAATCAAAATAAGCAGTTATTCTATTTTTGACAGCTATTTCAAACATGTTACTACAATGTAAATTCGTTTTTTGAAAATTGATATAACCCTAGAGATAATTGGATAGTTTATTTTTTATTTTTTATTGTTTTTTTCTAAAGACTGTCAAGTATTTCATACTATACAGGAGCCACTGCTTAATCTATTTCTTTAACTATAAAATAAAATTTTGAATTTGTTTTGAGCTTTTCAAGAAATCAAGAAGGCCAAGTATTCGAAATCAGAATTTCTTTCGAGTTTCAAAAATATAAAAATATATTAGATTTAAAAATCAAAAGCTGATGACATTTTAGCGAAGCCCTTTTTCTGACGACCATAAGATTTTTCCATCACATTTCTCGACTATATGAATACTACACATAATGGGCTTATTACTTTCAAAAAAAGAGTAACGTTAAGTAGAGATTTCAATATAATTCTTTACTCAAATAATCCTAGATATACAAAGTTTAATTACTCAATTAAATCATTTAATTTTAACCTGAGGGTAAATGTAAGCACGGGGAGTAACAGATGTTTAGACAAGGTTATTACAAGTCTTTCTGAACCTGTCAAAATTGGCGTGATGACCCTGGCGTATCCGATTACAAAGCAGTTATTTTCTGCTACAAATTCTTTTTATATAAGTTATCACCAATAAACCTGCTGCTATCAACAAGTGCCAACCTTTAACTCTCGAATTAATGTATAAATTTTATAATCTGCTAGATAATATAGATTGAAATTTTGTTTGCAATGATACCTCGATTATTGATAAAAAATTTCTGAGATTTATTGGCATTGTTGCAACAAGTATGAAATCTGGATTTCCTGGAAATTAAAAACTACACTTTACAAAAATTGTGAAACTCTAAATCTTCTCCAAGATATACAGAAGCCAATAGGGCTGAAATTCAACTTGGCAAAAGAAATGATATTATCCTACTTAAGTTCATTAGCTCCAGTTTCAGAACTATAAATAGATATAGCCTGTCGATAATAACAGTGCCCAAAATTTCAATGATTTTTTCCCAATGTATCTAGAGAAATAGTTGATAACCTACCTTATTCCAATATGTCTTTTTAGAATTTTCTTCATAGGCCAGGCCCTAAATTTTGATTTTATAAAGCCAAATGACGAGCAGAGAAATAACTAAAAATCAAAAGCTGTTTTGACATATACAGCATTAATACAATAATTTAAAAACATATGCTAGGTGTAATAACATATCCTTTGGCCAAAATAATAAATGATGCTTTAAACAAAGGCATGTTCTTAAAAATGGCTAAAATTATTCCTGTATCTAAATGCAATTCAGTAGATCAGATAAATCAGTTTACACAGATTTCTAGAGTACCAGTTTTGCTAAAATTCTTGAAAGAGTTTTAAAGAATTTTGTTTATTTTTTGAATAAAATAAATTATTTAGTTCTAATCAGTTTGGTTTTCGTAGCACTAAATCTACTACCTTGGCCGTCACCCATCTGGTTGGATTAATTTTTAGAATCGGTCTGCTTGTTACTTGTATTAGTTTCCTTTATTAATTAATTACGGTTGTTGTGTGTCTTTGCTTCATTTGTTAATTTATTCCATGTTTTCCATTCCATGACTTTTCTTCTCCAGTTTTGGATTCCTATGGTTCTGATGTCTTCAGTTACCTGGTCTTGCCATCTGGTCTTTGGCCTTGATCGGGTAGCCATAGGTTTCCAGTTTGTTATTTTCCTTATGATAGCATCGGGGGCCCTTCTCTGGATATGTCCGAACCACGTTAACCTTTGGGCTTTTACATACTTGACAATATCTTCTCCGTCCATTAGATTTTTCATTTCGTGATTCATAAGTGGTGCAGATTCTCCTTGGACTTGTTTTGGACCGAATGTTTTCCTTAGGATTTTTATTTCTAGCACCCTTAGCTGTTCTCCATCTTTTTCTGTAATACGCATAGTCTCTGCTCCGTATGTTATAATTGGTCTAATTACCGCTTTATAGATTTTTATTTTAGTCTTTGCTAAGGTGTTTGTCTCTTAATAACTTTTGGTATTCCCAGTATGCTCTATTTCCTGCTTTCGTTCTTTCGTTTATCTCTGAGCTTCTATCGTTTTTGTCGTTTACAGTTAGTACTAGATATTTAAAATATTTCACTCTCTGCAGCCTATAATTATTTATCTTTACTTCTGTTTTATTATTTGATTTTCTTATACATATGAGGTATTTTGTTTTTTCTTCGTTAATTTTCAGACCTCTCTTTTCAGCTTCTTTAGCTAGTTTTAAGAAGGTTTTTTTCAGGGTTCGCTCGTCTCTTGCTACTAACGCTATATCGTCAGCGTATCCTATCGCTTGTACCGAGTTTTGTATGATTAACTTATCTGCTTTCTTTATCGTTCCATCTAGGGTAATATTGAAGAGGGTTGTAGGTAAGCTGTCTCCCTGTCTTACGCCTGTGCTTATGTTAATGTTTTCTGTGTCTCCATCTTTTGTTGCTACTTTAGCTACTGATTTTTCCATCGTCATTTTGGTAAGTGTTATTAGTTTCGCTGGTATGTTCAAGTTCTTCATTTCTTTTATAAGTTGACATCTATTCACTGTGTCGAATATATGTATTTAATATATTCAAAGGGTTTACTGTTGTCTTTGTTATTTTCTTCCAACGTCTGCATCTTTTCAGTGATCCAATTCGATTTTTTTCTTTGTAAATAGTTTTGTAGTTTCTCGTTTTATTTTCTTATACTCGGTTCTATCTCCTTCTACTCGTGTTTGTAACCATTTCTTCCTTGCGCGCCCTTTTTCTTCGCTTTTATTGTGGCATTCTTTGTCAAACCACTCTTTTGGCTTCCCGTTTTTCTTAGGTCCTATTATTATTTCTGCTGTTTCAGTTATTATTGTTTTTAAGTTGTTTCAGTCTGTCTCTACAATGTCAGCCTCTCTTTGTTTATGTCTGCTGGGTTCAATTTTAGAACATCCGTGTCAGCATTGGCACCTCTCTCCCCATACCTTAGTTAATAAATTGAAAAACTACGGCGTTAACCTTACTAGTTTGAATTTAAGGGCTTCATAGCTTAAACATGGAAAACGAATAAAATGTCCAATTATAGCACAGTTAGAAGCGGTGTGCCATAGGGCTCGGCATTATGCTCTGTATTATTTCTCATTTTTATAACTGATATGGGTGACTGTATTCTTACCATCGATTTAACCCTTTTTGCGAACGATACAACTGTCACTGAGGCAAATCAGACCTTACCAAAGTTACTACACAACATAAAAATTTCGGAAGAAACAATTAGCGAATGATTGATAGCTAATAAATTGCAGAGGAATAATTGAAAAACTCGAAAACTTATTTTGTCTTTAAGGCCATTAACAGATTTTGAAGTATCAAATTCTGGCACATTTCTTGGGGTTTATTGCAACAATCTAAATTGGATAGTCTTTATTGATTACATCAGCAACAATACATACATACATAAGCGGATCCTCTTCTACCGACTGTAATTCAGTGTTTGTTGAGGTTTAGTTTTCTTGCTACGTTTCCGCTATTTTCTGCTGCCACTGCTTTCCTGTTTCTTGCTATTTCTTCTGCGCTGTTCCAGTCCACTCCCATCTGCTTCATGTGTCTTCCTATCTCATCGTCCCATTTTTGTTGCGGTTTGCCTCTTGCTTGTTTCTTTGTTTTTCCCATTTTCCATGCATTCTAACCGTATGTCCAAACCAACGTAACGCGTTTGCCTTTAATCTCTGTTCCATTGATTTTACTTCTAGCCTTCTTCTTATCTCCTAATTTCTCACTTTGTCTAGTAGTGTTAATCCTGCCATTCTTCTAAGTGTCTTCATTTCGCAGGTCTGTAGTCTGCTTCTCTGTTGTTTATTCAGGGTCCAATTCTCTGAACCATATGCCAGTGTTGGTATACATACATACTGAATTATATATTCTTATTTTAGTTTTTGTCGTTATTTCTTTTTTATTTAATATCTGCTTATTTAATGCGAAATATAGCCTGGTAGTTGCTTTTACCCTTTTATCTATATCTGCTTACATTTTTCCGTCGTTCGTTATAACGGTTCCTAGGTATTTAAACTGCCGTACCTGTTGTATTGCTTCGTGATCTATCATTATCCGACATGTGGCTTAGTTTCTCGATATCGTAATTGTTTTTGTTTTGCCCATGTTTATTCTCAGTGCTTGGTATTGAAGCTCATCTTTTCATACCTGTAAATTATGCTGTAAATCTTTTTCTTTATTGACCAGCAGGACTACATCATCTGCAAATGCTAGATGGTTTATCAGTACTCTTTCCAAATTGTAATAGCCCCATATGGCTTGCTTTATGTTGTCTTTGCATTTTTTCATTACTTCGTCCATCACTATTGTGAATAAATACTGGCTTAAAGTCCCGCCTTGTCTCACTCCTGATGTTGTTCCAAAACTCTCTGAGGTATTATTCTTAGTTCTTACATAGTTGTTGGTGTTTTTATACATATATTATGTTCTATACACCTTATTAGATTTGTGACATCGATAAAACAGACATATAGGTATATTTTTGTTTCGTTGGCATCTATTGTGCTTTCGATTATTTTTTGATGATGTGCAGTGCATCTGTTGTTCCTCGTCCTAACCCGAACCCGTATTGGTCTTCTTCTAAATCTTGTTCTATTTCTTCTTTCAGACGTTGAGTTAAAGTGCATTCATACGTTTTCATTATTACGCTTAACAGTGCAATGCCCCGGTAACTTCCACATTCATTCCTGTTTCCTTTTTTGTACAACGGTAGGATTATGACCGGTCCCAGTCCTGCGGTATTTCGTTTCCCTTTGCAATTTTGTTCAATAATTCTAATAGGAACTTTTTCCTATGTTTCCTGTTACTTTCACCATTTCTGAGGTGATCCCATCATGTCCCGGAGCTTTGCCTATTTTTTGTTTTCTTATAGCTGCTTCCAGTTGTTCCATAGTTATATCAACGCCGACTTCTTCGTCCGTGCTTTTTTCTTGTGATACCGTCGTTGTTGCTTTGTTTTCTTCCTCATTGTTGCAGCCTAATAACTCTTTAAAATATTCCCTCCACATTTTCATTATTTCTTCGTCTTTCATTAATAATTGTCCATTTTTGTCTTTAATATAGTTCATTACCCTTTTTCTTCTTTATGTCTGTAGAAGAGTTTCTGGTTATCGATAAAATTTTGTTCCATTTTCAAGCCGAAATTTTCTCAGCAGCAACAAAATATCTAAAAATATTTGTGCCCTTCGCAGCCTAAAAAACAATGTGATATGAATATATTACTGTCAGCTTACCATTGTTTTGTTGGTTTTGTTTTAAAGTATGCTGGTATTATTCACCTAATGCTAGTCAGATATTTAGACTTCAGTGCAAAGAAATCAGGGTTACTGTTACGTTTTTTAAACATTAAGAATTTAATTCCTCTGGAAAAGATATTTCTAAAAATTTTTTTAAAAGGGCAGGAAAATATATCAGAATAGGTTCACATAAAATCCTCGTTTAAGAACCAATTTTATAAAGTCTCCCCATAAAATATGCTTTTGGTTAGGTGCTACGAAAACCAGGAGTTTGTAAAACCAGCATCAGTACAGAATTTAGAAAAAGCTGAATTTAAGCTAACTTAATCTATGGCTTAAGTCCATCTGCAATAGAGCTTAAAATATCTCTTAATAGTTCTAATTTAAGACCTGAATGTTTGTTTAAACCTGCAATGGACTATCGGTAGTAAATCATGTTAAAGGTTGATGCATGCTACACTTAAGCCAAAATTTATGAAGGCTTAAACTGAACTTTTACTTAAATCTGTATTGAAATATCAACTCTTAATTATTAAAATCCTTTCCTTAAAAAATTGCTTAGGAAAAGCAAGTTAAACCTCTTCCTTGAAATGTCTTCTAGGATGGCTGTAAAACAGTATTTATTTACTTTTGCTTCAAATAGTTCGCTGGAGGATTCACCCTATAGCTACACAGTGTGTTTGATTTTAACTGAAGATACCCTTGAATTTTGGTTATTTATTAAAGAATTTTTACCAACCGGTCATCTTTTAATTATGAATATAATTCGACTGTAAAAGCAGGGCCTCCTAGGTGTTTACGGTTTCTGGCCTTTATTTTTGATCGTAGTATTCCACATTTATGATATGATAAATTTTATAATTGGCGTTGGTTATACATATACCTACACTCAATGTCAATTTTTAGGGTTATACGCGCACCACAGAAGGGGCCACTTCCAGAAGAAGAAGAAGGGTTGTATAACGTGTTAAAATTTTAATTACAGATAACAATCAAAGATACAGGGCTATCTTCATTTCTAATGAAACACACCGTACCTTCAAATTAAAAAACAAAAACAAAAGATATGGGTAACTAAGTTTGTTTATTAACATTTTAAATCAACAAAATCTTACTAAAAATTAAACATACATTTTTTATTAATTTTTTTTCTGCAATAAGTTGTTCTTATCACGTTTAATATTTATATAATGCTTATTCAAATTGCGGATTGATATGACCCTCTACGACTTTAGCTACTGGTCCATCGACAGGAACACTGACCACCTTATATCTTAATTCGGTTCCATGGGCGTTGCTGCTTACGGATGCAGAACCTGACAGATCAATGTGGGGACCATCCAAAGGCTCTGCTTCCATTCTGTAAATACAGCAATTATAGTATTTTTAAGTGTTTTTAATAACCAAATTTTGCTATTTTTTTTAAATTAATTCTTCAGGAAAATAAGCCACTCATTGTATGAATACTTAAAATTGATAGATGTTTTTGATTCTTATAATGAATTACGCATTTCATTTTTTTTTATTCTTCTGCGAAACTAAAAATTTTTATGATTTATTCTAGTAAACAGGATTTAAATCTGACAGATGGAAGCTGTGTCGATAATACAAAATTTAATGAATTTTGAAAAGTCTTAATCTAGAAAAATATCTTAAGTGATACCAAAATTCAAAGTAGAGAAGAGGCAAAACTACTAAAGTTAAAGAAACTTCTTACCCAGTTACACGGTAACCATTCTCATCGGCAATATAATGGACGGTTCTTTTGAAATAACCATCGCTGTAGGAATACATTCCTTTAACTGAACTTCCTTCTCTTACTTCTTGACGTTGTTGGGTTAAATCGTTGATGTGATCTTCAACAGCTGAAGAAAATTCATACCTGTTGAAATAATAATAAAGTCAATCAAATCTTCAAACATTTATTTAAAAATCGAAAGAAACGAAAGGAAGAGTTTACCTAGCATTTTGATTTTGATAAACTTCGTAGTCACTGGGTTCAAATGGTTGTGCAGGGGCGCTAGCTGAGCTTGGTACCTTCCTGCTTGCGTGGCTTACAGGGATAGGAATAGGGATGTTTTGAGGCTCTGAAGCTGCAAGTGGCGCAGGAGCAGAATTGTGGAAAGACAATCCACGAGCTGTTGGTCCTAAACTTTGATGTCCACTTGGCCTAACAAGGCGTCCTTGTGGCCTGCAGCTAATTGCTGCGATTAAAAGTGTGAAGACAATCTGAAATATAATAAGTTTTCTTAATATTTTTTTTGTGGGTATATTCCCAAGAACTTTAAAAATAAAAAAAAAATATTTTAGTTGTCGCTTTAGAAAGATAAAATGATTGTAAAACGACTAATTTCATTAAATAATTATTCAATTGCACGAAACACGGATATCCTTTAACACAAATTATTATCATTTTTTTGTAAATATTACCAAATAAAAAAAAACAAAATACTTACAGCTGAGTATTGCATTATGAACTAAAGTGATATGAATGAATGAAAAAACTAAGGATTTTTTATATTGCTTCGCATTTAAATAGGAGTATTGAAAATCCCAATTAGGAAAAACATTAAAGTTAATTGTTGGTGATAGTTTTTTCAAAGGTACGGATTATGAACTTTTAGAAAGTCAAATCATTTGCTTGACGGACAAATTCTTTTTGGGAAATTCACCCGAACGGTAAACACAAATTATGAAACTTGTTTTTGTTTTCTAGAATACTTATTAAAGGACGGTTTCCCATTTACCGGAAGCACTATTTAATGTATTTGTTATTACAGCTCAATAATAACGTTATCTTATCGATAACTAAATTGTTATAACCTTTTGTTTACGTCTCGTAACTTATTCGTAACCAATTGGATTAATTTTTACATAAATATGTCCGTATTGAAGTTTTTAAAACGGCTAGAACAGGGCACTGAATAGCAAAACACTGTTTTTAATAACCAAACTTCGGTGTGAAGCGTAGAGACGTTAATTGTCATCTGTGGAAATTTGATGAGGTAACCTCGGTGTTTATGATAGTTGAATTCAATAATGATAATTTTACTTGTATGCAATCCTGCGGTTTGCTTCTAATAAAGAGACAGTAATTTATAAAATCAGTAAATCATATACTGAGTGATTCACAACAATTGGAATAGGCAACCCAATTGATAAATTCAGAAATAACTGACGTTCATCTAGTAACTATATTACTCCTCAATTAAACGTATATAATAAGAAGTGGCTTACTTCAGAATGATAATACATAATTAAATGTCATGTTAAGGCTCACAACCTATAACTAGAAAATTAATTTATATCAATTGTTAGCACAAAATTAAACAAAACATAACAATTTTATATACAAATCACCTTAATTTTTTTTAAATTTGCAAGTAACATTACAATCCATTCTAATTAGACCATTGAGTAAATGGTTTGATGATAATAATAATATATGACTTGTATTGGACGTTGTCTTTTGGCAATGCACCTCAGTTTAAATTGTTAGTTTGTGTCGTGGATCACACTGACATGAGAGTAAATCGCCTTATTGAAAAATTATTTTTACGACTGCAAATAAGTATTTTTGAACGTAACTACTAACTAGGTCAAATTTTGTTTTTTTATTTTCAGACCTTTCTAGTAGCTTTGGAAACCTGCATGTTAGATTGCATTTGAAGATTTTATATCGACTGAATCAGGGTGTACCTCAGTTATCTACTTTTAATCCTCTGTTGTGCGTTCATAAATTATTTAGATGGTAGTATAGGCAACCAAGCATACACGATTGGTATCGCACAATACAAAAATCACTAAAAAAAGCTACTACTTGTTAGTTACTATTATCAATTAAATAATATTAGAGAACTGTACATGTGTCATTGTTGAGACAGAAGAACTCAAAGTTTCGCCCACTTTTTTAAGGGGCTTCTTCAGGAGGAAAAATTCGGAAGACGTGTTATTAAAAATGACACTGACCGTGAAAATCTTCGAATTCACAACAACTGTACATGTATTTTAATTTATAATAAGTGAATATTCATATCATAATATGTTGAAAATGTTGCCCCTCGTTATTTAAACAAGCATTAATTCTTTATTTTAAAATCTTTATCTACGGTAACTTGCTGAATCTCATTTCTAGTTCTTCTAGAGTATGAAGCCTGTTCTTGTACACATTATTTTTAAGTCGACCAAACAAGTAAAAATCTGGAGCTGGTAAATCCGGCTAAAGACCTTGACTAATGATCCTACTATCATAAAATTCTTCAATATATATTATTGTTTCTCCAGCTGTATCGGTTGGTGCATTATCTTGTTGGCAAAAGCCATTGTGTAATTCATCATCATGCGCTTGTGCAAAACATTCTTGTAAACTGATGGCCTCTCGGCTGTTATAGTTTCTTGACAGCCTCTCGGCTGTTATAGTTTTTTGACAAACACAGGCCCTATTATGCGTCTTCTTGAAATAGCAACTCATAATTAATATAGCCAGATAAGTGAAACCACGTTTCATAAGAAAAAATGTTAAATCCAAAAGGTTGTTATCGTTTGCCTTTCTTTTCTTTACAGCTGTATGAACCCTGCCCACTGCCATTCAAAAAATGTGTTATACTAACAACATAACTTTGTAAATGCTCAAGTAGTAAAGTAACTTAATACCTGTCTGAGCTGCCAATTTTCTTAAGAATTTTTTCGGGCTAGCTATCATACGATGTTGGATATCATCCAGTGTATCTGCTGTTAATTTTGTTGGTCACCCAGAAGACTTCACCTTACAAATGCAGTTTTCTTCTTCAAATCGCTTGGCGATTAAACTCGAGGAACTCAGGAAACTGCTGCGTGAATTGTTGAATGCAACATTTCAAGTCAATACAATGTACTCAGTATTTTGTCCAAGCATGATCTATCTTGTCTGAAACCGCTCTGTTCTTCACTCAGTATTGTGATGCGATCTCGAACTTCTGTATTTATTATACTGGAGAGCAATCTTACTACAAAGGTAGAACGCTAATACCTCTATAATTATCACAGGACCTCTTGTTACCTTTTTTATAAATCAACCTAATGTATGTTTTCTCGTAATTCTATCTTATTAGAGATTTTTTTAGATGTTTTGCTACTTTGTCACCCCCATATCTCCTTGAACCCGGGAGTGTAAAGCGCTAGGTAGCTTGTATATCCGGCCCACAGATAAGGAGCGCGCTCAGCTGTGACTTACCGCCTTCCGCGAGCGGAGAAAATTAAAATACTTCAATTTTTTTTCTATAGACTCTACAATTGGGGTATGCACTAATATCCGGGGGTTTAGTATTGCTATAGTATAGCTATACAAGCCAGAACTAAAATGATGCACATAGTGCATCATCGGATATATCCGTGACCTAGAATTTCCAAATATGATGCAAGTGGATATTTGATAAGTTCTATTCTGATGTTCGCTTGTCCTGGTGCTCTGTTATTTTTTGCCATCCTTAATGCTTTCCTAATATCTTCTTTTGTTGTTTCCGTTGTATTTGTCTCTATTGTTCTCATTTTTTCCGCTGCTTGATCGTTGCTCTTGTAGTAGCTGAGAGTAGTTTTTTTGGTTTTCCATGCTTGTGCTGATTTGTTGTATCCAATAGTTCCGTCAATACCCTTGTCCCAGTGTTCATTTCTTTCCTCTCTCATTCTTATTTTGACCATTTGTTTCCACTGAACATATTTTTCTCTTGATTCTTTTTTTTATCTAATAGCCATTTACTCATATCTTCCAAATTGTCAGATCGTTTCTCTACATGATCTCTTTCTTTGATCTTCTATTCTCAGTGCTTCCTTAGCTGCGCTAAACAAACGCTCTTTCAAGTGTTCGTACATTTCTGTAGGGTTGTTGTCTTTTTCCAAGTCTATTTTTCTGCTAGTCTGTTCTGATATAGTGCTTGAATACTGAATTGTTTTAATAAATCAGTTTTAAAGATTATTTCTTTATTAATTGTCATCCGTACTCTATTTATGTTTTTGTTTTTCCGTATCCTATTTTCACACATTAGTAGCTTTATAATGGATTAGATGTTCCTACTTGGGTCTTCGTAGGTAAATTTATCAATATCCTTGTGTTGAAATATAGTGTTAGTTAGTAACCATACATTCACGATGAGCCTTTATCCATTGTTATTCATAGTATTTTCCCCAAACTTGCCTGCTACTTCTTCATCCGAATTGCCAACCCTACTATTTAGGTCTCCTATTATTATCAGCTTTGTTTGATAGTTTACACTTTCCATCACATCATTTAGTTGAACGAAGAAATCGTCCTTTTCTTCTTTGGAAGTATTATCGTTTATGGCGTATACCCCTATTATTGTTATTTTTCGGTTCAACAGATGTATATCTAGCTCTATAATACGTTCATTTATTGTTTCAAAAGAGGTAATATATTTCGTTAAATTGTTTCTGATAAGTATTGATACCCCGGATTTTGACTGTTGTAATTTGGGATGATAATTTTCTAACCTTTCTTCGCAATATCCAATTTTCGTGGTTTCTGTCAATATTATAATATCCGTTTTCATCTTTTTAATTTCTTGTTGTTTTGTTCTAAGAGCCTGTATATTCCACGTACCAACAATAGAAACGGTCCTTGTCCGTCGCCAAAATCGTTTTCTACTAGATCCAGCCGTATTCCGAGGCTCTTTGGAAGTGTTGAATGCTGTATATTTGTTTGTTTGTTTTCCGAAAGGCGGGGTGCAGGCCTACCGCTCCAACTCCGAACCTGGAGGACCAGGTAATTTCTTTTTCGGGGTTTTCTTCCCCTAAACTGTTTGTTTTTCTGAACTTCCGCTTTCAAGACCATTGGGTACTTGTGTAATCATACCCCCTCTGCTCTATCCACTGTTAATCTTCGTCTGTAATCCCCTAACGTGGAGCCTTTACAGGGTGCTATTATGTGGGTCAAATGAACCCTGGTTTTAACGGGGTTGTTACTCTTTCCCTCATCCTTCCCCGTCTCTTTCTTGACAAGGCACCACGCTTGGGACTGGCATAGCGGAGTTTTGAAATTATTTAAATTAATATTATTGGATTTGTAATCTGCCTATTAGAGGTTAAGTGGAATAGTGAATAGTGCCCCCCCCCCCCCGCCCCCATTTAACTATCTACAATAATTAATAATAAAATTAATAATTACGCTATTTACTCTCTCACTGCCATGGCAATCAACAAACAAATGGTAAAATCAATCTACGTCTACTAAATATGGGATTGCTAATGCAATTTACAAAATCGGTCGTGGAAAAGGTCATATAACAGCTTACAGTCGAGTTGCATAGAAACAAAAAAGCCTTCATGAGGCTGATACAAGAAACAGCGGGTTTAAAAGAATCAGGAAAAATAATTTTATTAAAGAATCGGCATCATTGCCTTCTGCGATTTCGTGTGGTATCTGGTATCATGGTATAACTGGAACATTGGCGTCAGTAAAGTCATTTATTGATTCTCCTGTTACAATAGTGTAACCATGCTTTGCTCTTTAGTGACAAAAATAATTGTCACCGCAAAAGAAGCAAAAGGTATTACAAGTTCTTCCACCCGATATTTTTATCGATACAGAATTACCGTAAAAATGTGCAAATAAAACATTTTGCATTCCACTCGCATATGGATAGTGTGGGTAAATGTGTACATCATGTAATCATTCCATTGATATTTGAAGAACCAGAACGCAGGGATAGATCTCTTACCATTCAGTTCTGTGATTGATGGCCTAAGAAGCAAACATAAATTGGAAATTTTTACATTGTAAGCGACTGTTATTAAACTGTTTTCGAAATTTAAGTAATCAGTAAACTAAGTTAGAGAAGTAAGTTACAGTGTCGTATTAGTTTTGTTTATTATACATATATTGAAAAAAAAGATAATTGTACTGGTTATTTACGTTTTCACGTAAGAGTAATTTCCAAAGAAGTATATTTCAATTACTTTGACATCATATTATAGTTCAGTATTATTAAATATAGTATGAGTAAAAAGTAAATTGATATGGGGCGGTATGGAAATTTCAAGGTTATGTGTTGTAACAACACAAGTCAATATCAACTATCTCTATCATAAATGTTTCGATGTTTTGTTTTCTTTTATGATATTATAATAGACACACATGGCTGCAAAATTGCATAACCGTTCCTTATCAATCTACTTCTTGATTATACTGTACTTTTACTCTTTATCCTTAAAACATTTATGCAAAATCTCAGTAGATGCTTTACTATTAATATTATTAGAAATTTATCGTTTCTGGTAATCCCCTTATACTTCTGATCAAAAATACGGTGTAGTGTAGAGGACTAAATTAATAATTTACAAAATTTATATATATTTATTCCATTAAAAACTAATTCATCTTAATGTAATGCTGATCGCTTTCTTTGTTGCAGGTAAGACAAGGCCATTGTCGTTTTCATCGTCGGCTACATGATGTATGTTGGTACGTGATTAACCCTTTGTTAATAATTTCCTAATTAAAACGGAATGGGTAATGCTTTAAGTTTGAAATCTACATAAACAGGAGCCTTAATAACAACCAAGAATCATGTCCAGATGATATAGCAAATAACAGGCTTCAAATTAATTACGAACCGTCTGACTTTCTGTGAAGTATGACTTATGTCAAATAATGATAATTATTTAATTTTTTGGCGGTACCTATCATGACCGGCAGTACGGCAGAGTGGGAACGCACGTAGTACTGCAATATAGAAAGTTAGGCAAAGACGTGTTTTTGTCAAAACTTGAATGGGTGACCACTCAGCGGCTGGGTGTGTTCGGCCCCCTCGACACTGTAAAGAGGGTAAAAGGAAAAGAAAGAAAGTACCTATTATAATAAATAATGATAATCTGTTAACTGTAACGTAATATTTTAAATTAAGAGAACTTTTTCTGGAATCGTTCAAATATAAAGGTAACCATTATGACCTCTATACCTGACGGGCCATACAAACTGACTAAGTTTTTACCTTCGAGAGTTTCTGGGTTTAGATTCTTTCACTTGTCCTTTCTTGTTTTCTTATTTTCCATTTTTTTAATAGCTAATATCAATAAAATACGGTTACTACAGTTATAAAAGCCTTTTTAAACAAAATCTGACGGTCAACTACATATGTTTTAAAAATATTTTAATACCGCTTATTGATGATGCGTGTTGAGATCCCTGGCACCCCCAACTATAGATATCGCTTGAGGTAAAACCTGTAGTAGGTTGATTCATCGTCAGTTTTTAAATTGTAAGATGGTTTTACTAGATTAAAATTTTTCTCTATTAAGCAATACCAGATAATCCATACCTTACAGTGGAGGAAAAACAGAAGTTTTTAAAGGACTGGTTGACATGACACTCTTCTTAGGAGAGCCATCAGAGATTTACACCCAAAAACTTTTAAGTTTTAGTAGGGAAAAAATTATGCATGTAACAAGAGTCCTGACTGGAAACTGTTGTGTGAACAGTCACTTATACAGACTGGAGCACTCAGAAACACCACTGTGCAGATTCTGTGAAGACGAGGACGAAACCCCCATCCACTGTTTACTGCCATTGCGAGGACCTAACAGACCTCAGACAAAAACATTTTGGGGAAACTGAAATTGCACTTGAAATGCTGAAACACATTTGTATAAACAGCATCTTGACGTTCTTTGAAGAAGTAAGGCTGCCATTATAGTGTCAAACTTTACGGGGAGCACAATAGTCCTTTTAGGACGCAATTCTGGGGATAGAACCAACCCGGAGGAAAAAAGGCTGGTTTCCCTAGATGGTGTTTTTATATAGATTTTCTTAGAAATTATACTACTTGCAATACGAAATACAAGATCAAATTACTTATTAAGAATTCGTGCCTTTCTCGTTATTGTTTTTAGAAGTTGAAGAAGGAACCTTAGGGCACTGAATATGAATGAAACATTGTGGTTTTACTACAAACAGCAATTGAGTAGCATTTCCAGTTTTACCGAAAATGACCCCAATATTAGATTTTTGAAAGAAACGCCCTTTATATTTGGAAATCCGTGAAAATTTTGTATCCGAATATCCAACTTTCTTGATTTTTTGTAATGTATCTTATGGATTCCTCCAATTAAAGAAAAATTAAGTCATCATTGTGACTTCTATTTTTACCAATCTAATATTGCTAACATCTCGAAAATCTGTTTAGTACATTTTGTAGGTTGGTAAAAATATGGGCTTTATTCGAATAACTATTTCATATATAAGCCAATTTAGAATGTCTTCCGACGTTGTCCGATGCCCCATCTCCATCCTGTTCGGTTCTCCGCATCTTCTGCTGCTACATTCTTCTCGCTCATAGATTTATGTCTAGCTTTTTGCCATTCCAATCTGGGCCTTCCTCGTTTTCGAAGTCCTGTTGGTTGCCATTCTAAAACTTGTTTGGGAAGTCTTGTTTCAGGCATACGCCGTACGTGGCCATACCATATCAACTGTTTGTTTTCTCTGGTTATATTTCCTTCAATTTCCATCTGTTGTTTTATTGTTTCATTTCTAATGCTTCTATTTTTTCTTTAAATTTCTTTGTGTTTCAGCTCCATATCTCATAAATGTTGAACTTTATTTTTGTTATTTCTCTACCCCAAAATATGCTGTTGAGACATCCGATAATTTTCTTCGATTGTACTATTCGTTTTTCATTCTCTTTTGTATCAGTACCAGAATCATCAAATATAACACCTAAATATACGTAGTTCTGACAGTTGGAGATTTCTTGTCCGTTGGCAAGGTCTAGTGTGCTAGATTCATTTCGTATGCAGAGGTATTGAGTTTACTCGATATTGACTGATAACCTCCAATGGACGTATGCTTCGATCAGTTTTCGCATCATATACTCAGTATACAGTAATACTGTATTCTGTAATGTCCGATAGTAAATAAATAATACACAACTTCATATTTATTGACTTTATTTAAAAACTGTTTTATTCCGTGCAAAGCACTCTTACAAAGTGAGAGTTTCTGTCGTTGAAGGACGTGGCGGAAACAGCTTTAAAGAAGGAAGCGGTGTTATAAGCAACCACGGAACACGTGAGAGTTAACTGGACACAAAAAGGCATGGAGAAATCAAGCAAATTTAAATCAAAATGGGAGAAACCACAGCAGGAAAGAAAAGAGGCACATACTCCATCAACATCGAGGCAACTGTGCGAGCTTTGTGGTAAGATTCACCAGCAAAATCTTAGTATGCAAAGCACTCTTACAAAGAGAGGGTTTCCTGTCACCCCCTGCCCAGCTAAACGTTGTCCCTTTGGGCCAGGCTAACTGTCCATGACTCATTCGTCATACACCACAGTCCCCCTCTTTAAGATAAAAACCCTTAAGTAATAACTTCTCTTAACAATAGCCTACCACTTTACAATTCTACCTTATTTACTAAGGCTACATTATTGCCAAATCTATCAGGTACTCTTTTTAATCGCTCACTTCAGCGAATGAAAGGGGTATCTTGTGTTACAGTTACATTTTCGCTATCTACAAGTTTCATGTCAGTGTTTGGTTCTACTATGTCTTTACTATCTATTACCATACCTACTGGTTTAGGTGCATACTTAAACTTAGGAACCAATTCTTCCCCGTTTTGTTGTTCCAGGCTAGATTCCTGCTCACGTGTTGAAATCTGATTTACATGCCTTTTCCATAGCAAACCGTCTCTTAATGATTCACACAAGTAAACTACCCATTACATCTTTATCATTTGTTATAATAGTTATAATCACCTGATCGTCGGCGAATTGAAGTGTGTATATGCAGCTGTCATTAAGTTCAACACCCATGCCCTCTAGTTCCAGTTTTTTTAACGCTGTTGCCACGAATATTTTAAAAAAGCTTGGTGAGGTACAGCATCCCTGTCGTAATCCCTTAGTAACCAGAAACTCTTGGCTGAGGTATTTAACTATCTTTATTCCAGATTTTGAGTCTTTGTGTAGTCCTTGTAGAGCCTGTATATAAGTATGGTTGATGCTAGTACAGCACAGTATGTAATAATTTAACTAAACCACAGCGACTGCTTAAGTTTTCGTTAATTACAAGGACCGACAGGAAACATTTCTGGGGATCATAGAATTCATGTTTAGAAAAACAATTCGGATTCAAAATTTCTTTCGGATTTAAAACTGTAGAAATATATTCTTTCTTATAACTCGGTGAAATCGAAGATGGCACAAAATTATTTAAATCTAATTGCATTTTTTCTCAATAAATACTCAGATCTGTAAGTTTTATTTTTCACCACTCAGAAATAATTAATAAAAAAGGAGTGAACCAGTTTTTGGTTTACAAACCCCTTATTGTTGATAGATTTTGGAAAATTTATAGAACATTCCAACAACATTAAAACCATCGAAAATAACCCAGGTTGGTATACAACTGAGATACAGCTGAGATTAGATTATTTGCTTGTAGGAGAGTAGGTTTTGCTTTCTGTTCTGTTAAAGGCAAACTCGTCTAACATTTAACTCATGCAAAGTTCAATTAATTCTATTTAAAGCGTTTCCAATAAATCAGAAACGCATTTTTATCTAGTTATTTGGATTTGATTGCGTCTTTTTCGAATTGGTGAAATAGAACAAAGCTTACAACTGTTTACATGAAGGCAGCAATATGGATTTCACGCCACTTTAATGTTTATTTTCTCTTTATTTTACAGTAATGTAGTTAATAAACTTAACTTTAATATTTGCAGAAATAATCGAATTCATGTAAAAATTAAAAGTTTTTATTCTAAAATGTTTAATTATATATTGGGAAATATTTAATGACCTTGGCAATGAAACTTTAAAATAGAGCAAGCAGTAGGTACAATGATTAAAAATCGCCTAGCTTCGGCTTAACACTTTCGTACCAATATCAATAAAATTGCAGAATATCGAAACAACTTGCTTGTTATCTTAATTGAAAATGTTACATTACTTATGAAATCATATACGGTAATAGTAGTCATAACTACACTGATAATAATCGAAATATTCTGACATTTCGTATTTATTAGCCTAGTATGTAATCCACTTGGGAAATAAGGGAACACAGGTTCAAATCCGTCACTACCAGTTCGCCGTCGATGTCCTAAGACAATTAAAACTGGACTGCTTACAAAAGAAAAAACAACTTCATGAAATAATCTAGAAAAAGGGGAGAATACTAGAATACAGACTTAATTTTAATTCTCATTGAAGATATTACAAGCTAGCAACATCTTCAAGAAACTTTTACCATAAAACAGTTTACAAAAGTGTGTAACTTTGCTTATAGACGCACTATATGTTAACAAGGAAAAGGGGTAGCCAGCAACGTCTATCTTACTTAATCTAACTTAAGAGACGCCCTGTATATTCATCGTATTAGATTTTAGAAATGTACTAAATTTACGCTTTTTTTCTTTCAACTTCATCATGCTCTATTTCGTAAACGTAGGACACATGTTGATTGAAACTTTTTGTCTTAAAATAAGCCAAGGAACATGCCAGTGAATTTTCATGTATACTTAGCTTAGGAGGTGCCCTGTATATTCGTCGAATTAGATTTTAGAAATTTACGCTTTTTTTCTCTGATCTTCATCATGCTGTATTTAGTAAACATAAGACAAATGCTGAATGAAACTTTTTGTCTTAAAATAAGCCAAGGGACATGTCATTGAATTCTTTCCATGTACGTAGTTAGAAGACGTTCTGTATATTCGCCGAATAATAATTCCTAACAGATGAGTTGGAAATAGTCATTTGCAATAAACTAATTATATTTTTGAATTACACAATGCACAATACTATTACTAAACTACCTACTTAATTCTAATTATCAACTAATTTACTTCAGTACATTGCATTCGCACAATAAATAATCCTTAATTCCTGATACTATCACATTACTTGTATAAAAATAAATCTATTATCTTCTTAAACAAAACAAATCGTAGTCCCTATGGCAAAAATGTGGGACGCACACTTCATAAAAAAAATACTACCAATCCCACAGCTTATGGAAGAATAGACTACCGTCCGGCCCAATCTTCTTTTATCATATCAGCCCCCTTTTCTGCAATCATAAACACTGGTGCATTCGTATGTGCTGCAGGAACTTCGGGCATAATCGATGCATCTATAACTCTTAGTCCTTTAATACCATAAACTCGAAGCCGTGGGTCAACCACCGCCATTTTATCACTTTTAGGCCCCATTTTACATGTGCCACTTTGATGGTAAATAGTAAAAGTAAAGTGCCTAGCATGACATTCCCAATACTTGTTTGTACCAAATCCTAAATGTTTACAACTTGGAATTGGAATGTCGTGCACTTGGGCACCGAGTTCCTGCAATGCTGGTTGTCGAGATACATCTATGGCAAGTTTGATACCTTCTACCAGTGTATCGATGTCTTCTTGATAAGCGAAATAATTGGGGAAGATATACGGTTTCGATCTATAATCGTTATTTTGAAGCACGATGCGTCCTTTACTCCTCGGTCGCATTAACATAGGCAACACCATGAACGAATGTCCACCTTCGATGGGTTTGTATACCTTTTCGTATATTTCATCGGTGATACCAAAGTTTCTACGAAGTAAAGGATCGGAAACAATAGAACCAGCTTGGTAAAGCAATTCGATATCGGGGTACCCGTCAGGATCTGTTGGGTTTTTAAGGTCGGTAAATGAAAGGACTTCGCATCCGCCTGGTAAGCTTAGTGGTCCTTGGTGGTGGGAAAGGAATTGAACCAGCGTATCCCTATGGAGTACGTCTTCCGTACGGATCGAGTAAGGTTTGTTAATTCTGAAAGTCAACCCTCCCGCTGCAATATGATCCATCAGGTTATACCCTACTTTAAGGTTCTGAATAACAGGAACTCCCACTTGCGTAAGATGCTTCTTGGGTCCTACACCAGACAACATAAGAAGTTGAGGGGAATTAATTGCACCAGCCGATAAGATAACTTCTCTATTTGCAGCTATTCTAAAAGTCGTTCCGCCAGTAACAAATTCCACGCCCATCGTTTGCTTGGTTTTAGGATCGATCAGTACTTTTGTTACCATGGCGTGCTTACGGACGTGCAAATTCCGTCTGTTTGTAATTGGGTGAAGATAAGCCCTGCTCGAACTGGCCCTTACACCATCTTTCATGGTGACGTGCAAATACGACACCCCAGTCTGTGTAGGACCGTCGTAATCCACGTAGTTCATTCCGTATTGAATGGAGGCATTCACGACAGCCTGCGCTACTTTAGTACGATATGGGGCGTAACCAACCGTTAAATATCCACCCCTGTTATGAAATTTCGGGTCTTGATATTCTGGTATGACGAAATCTTCGATTTTTTTATAATATGGCAAAATATCAGCGTACGACCATCCCTCGTTCCCAAAATTTGCCCAAGCGTCGTAGTCCCTTCTGTTACCCCTGGTATAAATCATGTAATTTAAGACACTCGATCCGCCCATTACTCTTCCACGAGGCCAGTTGCATTGCAAACCGTCCATACCCAAACAAGATTTTCCACTTGGTTGCGTATTATATTTCCAGTTTGCCTCTGTAAACTGAAGGTAATTCGCTATGATGGGCAAATCCATTATGTAGTTTTCCGAGCGACCTGTAAGTCAACGTTATAAATTTACGTCGTAAACGAGTATAAAATTACAATTACCTGCTTCGAGTAGTAATACAGTCCAGTTTGTATTTTCCGTCAAACGATTGGCGAGTACGCATCCTGCAGTACCAGCGCCTACTATGATGAAATCGTAAGCCGGGAGGAATGTTTGGACATCGCGGGGTTCTGACGATTGTTGTTCACCGCCTTCTTCTATAAATTGGAAGATTGATTCCACTAACGATTGTTGTTTTGTTAGGGTGCATGCTGAGAGGAAAACTAGGAGGAAGTATCTTTTCATCCCCAATGATTTGTTCTAGCCTGGAAATTTAAAAAATTTGGTATTATTTTGAAGGTCTGTATTTTTCAAAAGGCAGGTGTTGAACCGTTCGTTTTTGTAAATTTATTTATTAAATTTTTAAGTTTTCCGTCTGATATTATTTTGGCAGTATAAATTAAAATTTTTATAATAAATATGTTCAGGTTTGCGTATCCTAAAATGAGGTCCAAATGTTACAGTTGCAGACTTTTTTACCATGATCTGTTACAAAAGTGTGGTGAAAAATGGGAGTCTTAAGGGAAAATGTTCTTCAATTAAAACACAAAATTGGAAGCAGTTTGTAGTCGTCGTAATGCGACTTCTGAGAGATGCGATTGCGAATTTTTTCATCCTTATCCAAGCCAATCCACAATTTTAATCAGTTCTTTTAGAACCATCCTATATAGTTTTGCAATTATTTTGTTACATTAATTTAACATTTTATTGAATAAATGTTAGTATCTCGGCAGATTTCTAGTGGAGTAGTGCTAAGTGACCGTAGTAGTCGACGTGTGTTGAAAATCCTGGCACCCACAAGCTTAGATTTCGTCCAATTAACAAACAAACAAACGTTAATAACAGTAGGCAGATATGATCTTCTGTTGTTTAAAACATGAATTACTTTTTCTAAAGATTATCTCTTTCGCTGGATTAGATAAAGATAAAGGTAAATGGTTAACTTGTGACGTCATATTAGTAATAATGCGGCTTTAGATATTCCTTAGCTTATGTTGTCGTGTTTCAGCCACTTGTAAATGAAGAGAAATTAGATATTTGCATTAAATTTATGTCATCACATGACAACATGAATGCATTCTTAACGATTTTCATCTAATAATTGAATCATTTTATCTCGCATAATTCAAAATAATTGATTGTATTTCTTCAAATAAGGAAACCAGTCGATATAGAATGTAGTAAAAACTCAATTAAAAACTTGAAGACGATGAGAACCGCTTTTAGAATTGCTACTTAGCACAACATTAAAAATAATTATTGGGAAGATAGCATAAATATGTATAACTGGTGCTATCGATGTTTAAAATTTGCAATTACGAGAATTAACGAGAAGTTAGTAAAAGTAGATTCGAATGTGATATATCGGCAGTAGACGCCTTTAGAACATTCATTCGGATGTATGGGAAAGATGTCACAGAAAATGGTTCATGTTTAATGTGATACAAAGCTTCTAAGATCTACATATTTCGCAGAGATGCTGCCTGCTTTCTTAAAAACCTAAATGTCACATACGGTTCGAATCTCATCGTAGTGCTTTGTGTGATCTGCCGAGACTTGAATCCTGTTGCTTCAGTTTAGGTTAGCTTCATCATATATATTTATTAAAATCAGTGGCATATATTAAATTAAAAACAAAACTTAGACTTCTGATAGTATGTAACTAAGTAAAATCAAACGTTGAAATAATCAAATTAACACCATCAGTTTTGGAAAAATTGCATTTAGTACTATACCTACAAGAAATTTCCTCCCAAAAATGTTAATAGATCAGCCAAGCTTGTATCAATAATTTAAAGCAAAAGAATCGTTTGTTCTGTAATGGAGTTTTATCCTACCAAATGTTGCTTTGGTCCTAATATGATTTACTAAAATTTACTGGCAAACTAGATCATTAAGAAACACCTTTATATTGTAGCAAGACGCCCATGTTGCACTTTTATTATTATTATAGTGTCTAGAATGTTCTTGCAATAGTCCAGAATCGTGAACGTTATTCCCAAAATAAGTGCAACAAAAAAGCAGGCTTAAGAATAAATTACACCAAAACAAAGGTGATGACAAACTTAGTAATCAGCAAAATGATAGAAATAGGAAAACTAGACTTGCGACTAGACTAGCTCTGGGCTGGGCGGTATTCGGTAAGATGAGAGACATATTCAAATCAAACATACCGATAAGCTTCAAGAGAAAAGCGTTTAACCAGTGTGTCTTGTTTATCCTGACATATGGTGCTGAAACCTCTCACTTTCATTATCATAGAACGCATTGCAAAACCTAAATGGAGATGGACAGGATACATTGCAAGGTTGAGAGATGGAAGATGCACTAAGAAAATGCTCGAATGGAGATCGAGAGTTGACAAGAGAAGTAGGGGAAGACCAGATGACATTAAAATGATCTCAACGAATTGGGTTGCAACAGTAAAAAACAGAGAGACGTGATAGCGCCTAGAGGAGGCCTATGTCCAACTTGGGCGCAAGAAAAAGCTGAGTGAAAATGATGAAACTGGAAATTTGAAGACGAACATACAAATCTATCAAGGAAGAGTCTCGAGAGGAGTTGCTACTCTAAGTTCAACAAGGAAGTTTGACGATGAGATAAATGTGTCAAGTATATTTCTGAGTTAAAAACATTATTATACAAACTAATAGTGGATAATTAGTTAGGGTTAATTAGTTTAACATTCGACAGTAGTATCAGCGTATTATAATAAAATAATTATTCAATTGTACAAATAATAAAAAAAATGCACAATGGCGGCCGCGAGAAATAACAAGAAGTGTGCGAAGACCACAGCGGAGATGGATCGACGACGTGAAACAAATAGCAGGTAGTAAATCGCTACAGAAAGCGCAAGACAGAGGAACTTGGAGGAAACTAGGAGAGGCCTACATCCAGGAGTAATTTAATTATTGAACCTGTTGAACATTACAATGGGCTTTAAATTGTCAAAGTTTGATATAAGCGGAAGCTACCTTAATACATTGAAAAAAAAATTGTTCCACCTAATTCACCAAATTTGTTTAAGCCGTTCTCAGGCTGTGCTAATTAACTAAAAAATTTTGACTTCCATAAAATGCGATTGGGCTAATCACTCAGCATTGCCACTTGATGTTTTATATCTAGTGAAGGCAAAGAAAGAAAAAAGATAGAGTGTGAAAGATAGAAAAGAGAGTGGGGGGGAGGGGCAATTTGCAGATATTGGTACTTGGATTAGGAATCAAACCCAAAAACTTTGATTGCTATATAACTAACCACTTTCCTTATTGTAATTTCGATTTACTATCTCACTTCAGAGATAAATATTAAAAATATACGACCGCCTTGTTTCAACAAGTTCTAGATTTTCAAACGAAAAAAAAAATAAAAGGATCAATAAATTACCTCGCAGAATTGAATCTAAGTTTAGTTCGTGCTAAAAAAAAAGCTCTTCCATAAATAATACTACTAAATACCTTAAATGCTAATAAGGCAAAGTTCATTAACCATGATAGGTTCCGGTTACATTGTTAGAAAGTGATAAATTAAATATGTGTTTCCCTTTTTAACCTTGTGACTACATTCTTTAAGGAAATACCTGAAAACCCAAACAACGGTTTCTGAAAATAATACGAGTAGCCTATATAAATAGCAAGTAATACTTAGCATTTAGATGCTAATATATGAAATATTATATTAAAATGTATTGCCCGGATTATTTAACAGCGTTATAATATTAGTATCAAATTATCGATGTAACGCAGGTTCAAATAAAAAATATAGGTGATAAATAGCAAAAGGAATTTTTTTGTGTGCTTTGGCATTTGCATTGGCAGTTTTTAATTTGTAGGTTAAGTTTACGACTGTCTTCTAGTTCTTAGCGAGTGCGGTTTATATGACAAATGTCAAATGTAATGACATAATTACAATAAATAAATGAAATTGTAAAAACTTGAGATACTTGGCATCCGTAAGCTTAGTAGAACAAGCTCAATAAGGAAACAAACGAACTAAACTATTAATCTGTGGTTTGCCATCACCAACTCATACCTATTTTTATTGGTTTGGATGTTTTTTCTTCTTTTTTTTTTAAATTAAAACTGGTTTTCCATGAAATTCTCTACATTCTTGCATTTTATATTTGTTATAGAAAATCTATACTAAATGTTATTAATTAAATGTGGTTCAAACAAATATTTACTTGCAATTTTGAAGAGGCTTATTGTCGTCATTAAAATACTATTTCTTTGAGTTTTATTACATTTTGGGCATTAGTTTTTTTTTGTAATTCAAGGTGACGATTGTGTTGTTGTCCTAGCTTAATACCATTAAGTACTCGACAGCATGTGGAAATTTTCACCAGGATTTAAACCTGTGTAAGCTGGACGCGAAGAAATTCGCTGCTCAACCGAACCCACTTTTTTATTCTTTTATTTCGAATTGAATTTTTTTACGAGCATACCTTTATATTTTATCATTTGTATAATGAAGTATTGCTAAACCAGTAAAATAAAATAAAATTTTGATGGAGTGAATTTTGTCTGTAATAAGGCGATGAGTATTCGGTTTCATAGTCAAGAATTTTATAATCTGTGGCAAAGAACAGACCCGGCTTTTCGCAGTATTATTATAATTACACACGTTAGGTAAAAAGGGCAAAGGTATCGGCACTAACGCATGGCTGGTAACATTGAGAGTTAAGGCCTCCCAAGTCGATTTTCATACGTTGGTTGTTTTGAACTTTATACGTACTGGGTGTTGTAGTAAGCACCACGCCTTCGACAACTGCCTACCTTCCCTACTCCACCACTGTGTTTCGGTTCCCAATTATTTTCAGTGACTGGGTAGGCCACCCACCGAGCATCCGACTCGGATTTGTCCTCGAGGCCGTCCGCGCTGTAGTCGAATACCTTAACCACTCGGCCACTCCTGCGAAATACTTTCACTGTGCTAACACTCTAAAGTAAAGCAATTAAAAGACACTTAAATTGAAAAGCGGTTATTAGCTGCTAATTGCATTACATGTTGCAGAAGATTTAATTACATTTGTCTCGTCATTATAGCAATACAAATTATATGAATACAAAAATAATAAACAATAAACAAATACCAAATTAATTTTTTGAAGTATTTTGAAAATTTGTAAGTAATTTAAATAAGGAAGGGGGGGGGGGGGGCTCGGTAATATAACATATTGGTAGTCTGCAGCCGTCTCCCATGGGTTCAAACCCCAAAGGAGGCGTGGAATTTTTGCCAAGCCACCTGTTTGACCACATAACCGGTGAATGCACAGTTTACTCAATAGGTTAAGAAAATCTCTTGTTCCAAACATTAAATGCGGTCGACCCATGTAATGGCCTGCCAAATCGCCGAATCGAAATCCATTGGATTTTTACTTATGGGGCCAATGGAAACAGGCTTTTTGTTCCTGGGCTGTTGGTAATTAATAATTATATAATGAATTAACTTTAGTTGTAAATCGATAAAAATTGCTATTTTGTAAGACTTCGAGGTTGTATTGAGGATACTTCGTTTATTCCTATTTGACTAGCTGCATCAAGTTCCGTCAAAAACCACAACCTCATTTGTGCTGATGTGTTAGATTTAATACCGAGGTTTCGTTTACTTTAACCACTTCTTGGCATGCCCTACTGCGATAAAAATTATCGTAAATGCATTATGGCTTATTATTATATAGCCGCAATTATTGTTTTCCATCATACTTATGAGACATCTTTTAATATGATATTAATGTTCTATAAGGAAGGTTAAATTTTATGCCTCATTGTTTAAAAGTTCTTAATTATTTTGAATTACAGTTCTAAAAGGACGAAGGTACTGAGAATGACTTATATTCTATTTGTCACAAAGTGACTATAAAGATGAAAGTAAACATCATACAATGTTGCACAAAAACCTGGAAACATCGAAATGTCTGAACTGTTGTAGAAGACCAACAAACTTTGTTTTACGTTTATTAGTTGTATACAAATTAAAAATTATAAATGAAGTAAATGTATTTTTAATATTCGGATAAATTATTTAACTGCGAGTTTAAAACTAAAACAGTAAAGTAAGAGGTACAGCCAAAGCTTGCCTTCAACAGGATGGAGCTCCCCCTTTTGTTGCACGAGACGTACGACTTATTAGACAGTACGTTTCCACGTAAGTGGACTGGAGATCAAATCGCCTGATCTTACCCCATTAAAATTATTTTTTTATGGGACTAACTAAAATCTGAGGTTTATTTACCTTATCTGAAAATAAGAATTGTGGAAAAAATGACATTACAAGAAACGAACAATAAAGTAAGGATTAACGGGGCCACCTCACGGAATTTTAGAGTTAGCCAGGGACTGAGACAAGGAGACCCTTTGTCCACAGATTTATTTAATTTGCTATTGGAACAGATTGTAAGGAAGTGTGAGTTTCACACAAACGGAACTTTATACCACCATAGGCACCAAATAGTCGCTTTTGCCGACGACGTAGCTTTAGTAGCCAGAAGTAAGTACGAAATAATAGAAATGCTACAGAAATTGGATAAAGTCGCAAAGGAGTATGGTCTAAGAATTAACATGGAGAAGACAAAGTATATGGAAGTGCAAGAGGGAAAGGGAACAGAAGAGAGTAGAAATTTAATATTCAGGTCGGAAGATGAAAATGTGAATGAAATCGAAGGAGTTGGAGATTTTACCTATTTAGGAGTGATGCTATCAAACAGGGGCGGGGATGAAAAGGAAATAAATGGAAGGATAGTGAAAGGTAATAAAAGTGCGGGATCTTTGCTGCGAATTTTTAAATCTAATAGTGTATCGCGAAATGCCAAGATTAGACTCTATAAAACAGTAGTGCGGCCGACAGTTACATACGGGAGTGAGATGTGGTCTCTTTCCAAAATGGAGCAAAAAAAGTTGGAAATATGGGAAAGAAAAGTGCTGAGAAGGATATTTAAGGGCAAGAAAGTAGGAGATAGATGGGAAAGGAGAACAAATGAAGAGGTGATGGGTTTGTATGGGCAACCATCCATAGTAGGGGTAATTAAAGGCCTAAGGATACGTTGGTTGGGTCACATAAGAAGGTTAGGAGAGGAAAGAGCAACAAGACAAGTCACGCAGCACGGAGTTCAGAGAAAGAGGAGAAGAGGAAGGCCAAAAAGGAAGTGGATGGAGGCAGTAGTAGCAGATCTAAAAGAAATTGGAGTTCGCAATTGGGAAGAAGTAGCCATGGACAGGAGGAGGTGGAGGGAGATAACCAAACAAGCCCAGGGCCTTCTAGGCCTGTAGAGCTATTTAATATATATATCTACTTTAACTATAATTGTATATAAAATTATGTTTTGATGACCTGAAGCATGAAACTGTTTCGTACGAAGAGGGACGTTGGTTCGAATAACATTTGAATCCTTTTAAGTTAAATTAAAATGACAAATTATTAATTGACTGTAAGTTAAGAAAAGGGGAAACGAACACTAACTACCGATGTATCAGTTTGACTAAAACTTTTGTTTTGTTATACTTAATGGAGTAATTAACTGGTCGGAATCTCACCTACCTGGACCAAGGACCGAATCCTTGAACTTCGATTTATGAGGCAAACAAACTGATAATCCCAACTCGGGGCAGCGAAATCGTTTTTATTTTCATAATAACTTCTACATTTCGATGTCCTTTGTAATTAATAAGTCATCCATTCGAATGCCAAATGAAGGAAAACCGGTTAAAAAGGCTTTTTATAGTATAAGGCTTTGACCAGGAACAAAATTTAGGCTGATAGATACGTTTATGCAAAAATGCCAACGCAAAATATGTTCAACGATTCGCCAGCAATACGAATTGGAAAGGTTAAGGTCGGGTGATCGAGAAGTGCACTATTAATTAAAAAGCAATTAATGTTAGTATTTTAATTATAAATAATTTAAATAATTAAATTTCGATAGAGCAACTGTTTTAGATTGAAAGCCATTCTTGGGAAATTCTCTGCCAACTGCAAAGACCAAAGGTATTTGGCAAAGACACTTAATTTACTTATAATCTTTAAACGTACCGAATAAACAACAATGTTTTACACGAGCATTTATTTGTTCCATTTTTATCTGGAGATTCCAATTACGACAATCGCTAAACGTAAATATTGAGATACAAATTATCGAAATTAAATAAGCTGCGGTCAGGGCCAGCTTTGATTTATTATTTGTTGCTAGAAATTCTGTGTCAGTTGGAACATTTTAACAGTATTACATAATTCCTGTCTACTGTCCTTGACCTTGAACGTCAACAGTTATACGACTTTATGTATATAAATTTATGAAGTTGTATAATTTGATCGATTTGTTTACCATCACCATCTTTGAAGCTTATTTTGGATTTTCTTTTAACTGTGATGGTAACACGAACGTATGTAGGTATTTATAATTCGTTCACGTCTTTTTAGACAAGAGTAGGCCACGATTTCAGTTTTTAATTGAACTAATTGAACTTTATCTGAAAATCGAACGGATGGGTTACGTAGGGAATGGACTGTTGCAAAATTTGATTTGTAAGTCTGTAACTAGGATGGCAGAATGCGATTTGTAGCCGGCAAGGCTGATCCGCCTTTCAACAAGAACCTTAGTGATTCAGTGTGATTGGGGCTTTACAGGGACATAGGAAATATTTCGAACTCGTGGCCAATTTAATATCATATATCATAACAAATAATATATGTATTAGCAAATCAAAGAAGTAATGCAAGTGTAATTTTGCGATTTATGAGTAAATTGAGAAACATTTATATTTTTAAGAAGGGTCAGGCATTTGCTAATAATTATTGGTGAGGCCTTTGAGTTCATTGTCTCTTAAGCCATGTAAGTTACCGCAACCGTATGCAACAATAGCTCACGGTGTATTACCACAAAGCACAAACCCAAACAAATAAATACATATAAATCGTGTTAGTTGAATGTTACTAATTTACTAATGGTTTAATTTAATTTGTACCACATTCGATTGTTAAGCCTACTTGTCTATAAGATTTACCTGTTAACATTGACCTACATCATCGATCGTAGCATTGATCTTATTTTTATTGAGTATGAAGGGCACGACTTGGTTTCTTATTTTAAATAACCGAAGTTAATTCTTGGTTTATTAATCAAAAGTGAACTTAACAGTTAACATTGACAAAACACAGGATATACTAAAATTTGACGAGCTTCTACGTACAATCTTTTCTCCAGCAAACTAATAGGTTATGTCAAAATTGATTTTTTGGAAATACAATGAAAACAGGTAATTTGCCTCCTTTACCAATGAGAAAACTTCACAATTCTGGTGCAAAAATAGTCGAATTACAAATTTAGATTCAATTTTGGAATTTCACACCCTGCTTCTGGTTTCAATCCTTAATAGCAGATTTAAATCTCGGTATCTTAGACTTGCATTAGAATTTCCAATCCCTTAACGTGCAGAAAGAATAATAAATTTCACTAAATTTCCCAATTCCAAGTTTGGCTTGCCCAGTAACTAATTAAAAAGCACACTTATATTTAAGTCTGAAATTTGAACTTTGAATCTCGTACTAACAATATGAATAATACAAACGCGTCAGATTTAATTTAAACTTCAGGAAAAAAGTTAAATTAGGTTGAAATTTTCCATCGACTGATAATTAATTAATTACGTACATTAAGTAATTTGTAGCTCAAAGTAGAACAGATATTTGTATCTCCGACTGAAAATACCAAATTTTTATTGGGCCAAAGTTGATAAAATTGAATTCCCATGAAGGACATTCAATTAACGAGATTCAAAATTTGAATTGAGAATCGAGGGTTTAGGTTTGCAGGAAATCTGTAATTTAACTCTAAATTCGAGGATTCAAATCGCGATTGAAACAATTGAAATCGGCTGCTCAAATTCAGTTTCAAAGATTTCATACAAAAGAATTTTTTATTAACACTTGCAATGAAAATAAGAACGTATGTCTTAGTTGATACCATACGTGGTACGGGCAGGTTTTGCGATGGTAGGGAAAATGATTAAATATGACAGAACTGCATTTTAATATCATGTTGCAATACGTTCTCTGCCTATTATTTGGTGTTTAAATAAAAATTTCAGTACAACTGACCGTGTGAGGCCAAGAATTTTTATATTAAGTGGTACAATAAGCACCATAAACAGAAGATTATCCAAATTACCGAAGTTGTTGGAAATGGTCGCCTGCAACTTGAAATGACAAACTTACACATTGTTTGATGTTCGTAAAAGTGGTGTTTCTAGAGTTTTACAATAATTGGTTTTTATAGACCTCCAGCGTTGTACTGTATTTTTTAAATAAGGGAAAACAAAATAACCTTGGAGTTTACATTTGGAAAAGGTGGAGGATATTTTGTTTTTGAATTCGCACTTATTTATTACAATATTTAGTAACATTGAGGTAAATAACCCAATGTTTTTTATATTTGGTAAATTCTGATCATCTTTCATGAAATGTTGAAGAAACCATTGGCAATTGGCTTTCCGTAGTAATAAACAGTTGGTAGCAAGTTATTTTATACAGAAGCACGTGCAGATTTTTCTTCAATGCAAATCCATCGCCCGGAGACAATTTACGTGTTGACTTCGCAGGGTCACTGCTTAGCCAAAATAGAGTGCATAAAAATGGCTGTTATTTGTTCCAAAACGTTTGTTCCGTGACCTTACCGTTTTTTGCAGTTTTAAAGCCTGGAGGTATTGAAATAATTCCATTACACAGGATCTGCGTTAGTTTTCATGCTTTTGACGTCAGTATGCGTTTTTTTCATTTAACCATTTTGAGTGTGATTTGTGTTATTCTAATGCTAAACTAGTTTTTCTGCAGTTACATTTAAGTTAGTTGTCAATTGAACTTCAGAGCTTTGGTTTACAGGGCAACCTTGCACTCCCCTGCAACCAAAGTATTTGCGTTTTTATTTAATAATATTCCCTTTATTCATTTTTACATCACCAATAGCTTCCAGTTTTTTGTTAATTTCTTATGGATTAGTTTCAATTAGTTTTTCTGTAATATTTCATTAAAATAAGTTTAATTGCTGAAAATCGAGTCTTTTAGTGGTCTAGTGGATTAGATATCTACCACACAACCAACAGAACACTGATTCGAATCCCAGTCGTGCCGGATTTTTTAAGAAATTTTAATTCTGTTAAACTAGGAAATAAAATAGCTGAAAATTAAAGTCCCTAAGCTTAAAAAGAATACTGAAATTTAGTTATCACTGGATTGATGATATCACTTAATGGGAAATAATAATAATCATGATTAATACAGAATAAACTCAATATGAAATAACACCCAAAATGAACTGATGTCAACCCAGAAATTGCTTAATGCTTACTAATCCCTAAAGCTACTAAAGCCCTTTATAATTCGACAAGAGGATTAAGGAGTAGTGAACAAATTCGCATAGGCACAATTTTATGACAATAGCTGACCATAAGAAAGTAAACAACGTAGTAATTTAAAAAATGTTGACATGTTAATTAACGAAAATTGGTAAAATGAAAGTCGAGTCAAAATGGAATTGTAAACAAACGAGAAATGTACGAAAATAACATAAAATATTTGCCGTTGGTATCAAAGAGGCTTGAATATATAGTTTGAAGAATACCTATCAAGAATTTTAATGAAGGGGTTTGTTTTGGTAACTTGTAAAACAGAAGAAATTTTAACCGAATGTAATAAAAAAGATCGCTTCATTTCTGAAAAGAAAAATGAAGCCACCAAATTATTGTTGCTCAATCATTGGACATCTAACTTATTAACTAAACAACATTTTCCTGCATTTAAAAAAGCGAAGAAATATCTAGAAATAAAACATAAATGAAAAGTTGGCCGCGACTCGTATTCGAACCTGTGTCTTCTTGGTTAAAAAGTAAAAATACAGTTCATCCAAAATTGTACAATTAATATAAAAATAAGTAAAGAGCAAACTTTGGGATTGACAATAAGATGAGTGATATTTTTTAATATCACCTGGAACGTATATTTTAGTGGTTACACGTTCACGTTGTAATGAGGAGGACACAGATTCGAATACCAATCGTTAGATTTTTCAAATCTGATGTGACTAAGTATTCATAACTTGTTAGCTAAGTTAACTAAAGTAAATAGCTAGTGACCATACAAGTTGAAGTTGTAAAGTAATAAAAAAATTATTTTAGAATTTTTTAATACAGCACAAATTTTTGGATTCCTTGATATTTTCATATTTCTGGGTATGTTTATAATTTTCACGATCAGAAAGCGCCACAAATAGCCAAATAATTGCTAATAACTATGCGCAAGCTAATTATCAAACACTTTTAAGGTAATCGGGTTTTTCTACATTCCTATACATTTAGAACCATTTTTCAAAAAAAAGATGTAAATAATATTACGTGGTTTGTTTAATTCAAATTCCTTTTGGAAATTAGTCAGTTACGCTTGGGGATTTGTTTTTTTCCATAGAATATTTTTAAAATTTGTTTATAATAGCTTGTTTGTTGCATTCCGGTTTGTGGCAAATTTTGGCAAGCCCAAACTTTCAATGTAATTTAATCTTGTCAATTAAAATAATTCGACTCGAAAATCATTCCACTCGGGGTGTCGAGAATTTAATAAAATAATTTTTGTTCTGTCGTTCTGCCATCTATCACAAACTAACCAGAAAAAATCAACAGATATTGTTTAATTATAATTTTTATTATTACTTAATTGTTTAATTTGACTAATTGTAGTTATTTGGTATTATAAGAGAATATTTTTCGAAAACTTTTCACAAGTTAAGTTTAATAATTTCAGACGAAAATTAAATTTTCCAAAATGATACAAAGAATGCAAATTGATTTTTAAGAAAAAACCTGCATAGAATTTTTTACCAGAACACTGCACATATTCAAAAATAGTTTAAAATTGGGAGCCGAAAAATGTAAAATATTTTTAGTCAGCGTTGATAAAGTCTTTTTTAAAACCCTCGAAGGCTGAGTTGATTTTCAATTGCATCAAAGTAGCACACTAAAATAAATATTTAATTCTAGTAACATATGAACTCACCTTAAATATAAAACAAAAATCTCAGAAAGGACCTTCGCCGGACGCACTTAAAATATTTAAACGGAAGAAATTTGTCACCTCACTCTTTTAAACGCAACGACAAATTTTCACTTAACACAAATCACCTCGCATTAGCCGGTATTGGAAACAGAAATAACTGAAATATATCGTAGCTTATACGCGGGCATTGATTGAATACCAACCTGTAAGACATGTGGTATTGTTATATCTTTATATTAGTCCCTCTACCCCCAGATTAAGTCTTCTTCCATGACGTGCGATCATTGATAACTTGTTTTCAGGTAATTTATACGATTTGGTTAACCTATCGATCCGGATTTTTTTACGTTATCAACGTTTAAGAGGTTTCTGTCGTCTTAGTGCGTGTGCAATCTCACCTCACAATAATTAACCAAACCATATTCGAGTCGGTGGCAGCGGTATTAGGAAATTCCGTGCGTAATAAAGAATGACAGTAGGATTTTTGTTATTATTGTTAGGTTCTGGTATTTCAAAATTGAGCATTTGTAATTATATATAAAAGCAATCGATAATGTAAATTGATTCAAACGACCGCGGGTAGGTAAATAATGGTAATTGTATTACCGACCTACCATGTAACAAAGTTCGCCTTAAATGTTGTGCGAATTTCAGGCAAATCGTAATTTTTTTTGAACCTTAAAAACTATTGAAATGTGATGGTGGAAACCAACTCTATATACATAATTATTAAATTTATAAAATTACAGAGGTGATTTTTTTATTGTCTAATTGGAGTTTCACATTCTTATTTTGAGCTAACATTTTCTATGATTTTCTTTGTGATTTATGGAATAACAAATAGAGCAGCACACATTCTAATTTGCACATCATTGCATATTTCAATAAGCTTGAATGTGTATTTAAATAATGAATTTGCAGCGAGGCGCAGAAAGAGATATGAATTGGCATTGATTGATAAACAGCCTACAGAATTTAAATTCACCTACTCCAGAGAAGAACACTAAATTGCCCCAAATTTCTCAAGCTCAAACATGAAACCATATGCACTTTGAATCTCGCATATAAAATATTAATAATACGTATGTATCGAATTTGATTTAGAATTCAGGAAAAAATTAAAAATCGATTGACTGACAATTAATTAAAAATATTAAATTGCAGCGCAGGCATGTATTATTGGAGTATACAGGCTTATTCAAAATTACTGGAATACTTAAATATTTTTTAACCCGTAAAGAATTGCAAAACAAATTTCAAACAAAAATCTCTTAGATTTAAGCAAGCAAGGTTTTTATTTTATTTTTTCAAATGACACACCTTGTATACTGTTACAATCTTCGGATTTTACGATTCATTCTAAGAAAATTTTACAGGAATATATTTTTAGGAGGCCCTTTATTTTTGAGTTACAAGCAGTTGGTCAAAATTAGTCTAAACTCCCAAACTTCAAACTAAGAATATTTCCCCACATACAGGGGGTTTATTTTAACCATTTAATTAACAAAAATCACAAAATTACAACCAAATAACAAAAATCTAATTAATTAATTGCTATTGTGAGGGTCATCTGAAAAGTAAGGTAAACGACGCATAGATGGTAACACCATAATCAAATTGATGCATGGCCGATAAGTTTGATCCTTCAAACAAGCCCTCGCCGAGTTTTAGCTCAGTGTATTGTGAGGTTATTGTTCGGTAACGCGAATGAACGTGAAAGCATTTTCAAAAATGATGGACAATTTGTTCCCTATATTTGTTGTTCTCATTGAGAATTGTTCCCAAATATTTCTATTTGTTTACCTTTTGTACCCTTTCTCCGTGAATTGTAAAATTTTCTTGTTGTTGTTGTGTTTTTGTAATTGTCATGAATTTGGTCTTTTTAGTGTTTAATGTCAATCCATCCTGTTCACTGACTTCAACCACTTGGTCGATCAATCTCTGTAGGTCTTACAGACTTTCCGCAATCAGTACAGTGTCATATGCGAACCTTATGTTGTTAATCGGCTTTCCGTTAAGCTTAATCCTGATCGTTGTCGCTGATAGCACTGTTCGAATTATTGTTCTGAATATAAATTGAAGAGCATTGACGAAAGCACAGAGCCCTGTCTTACGCCTCGTTGTATTTTAGTTTCCTTTTACAATATAATTCTAATATCTTATATATCTAGATTATTCTCTTTAAGCATTTGAATAAGACGATTATGTTGGACTCTATCGAAGGCCTTAAGAACCTACTCTGAATAAGGCGAAAACAATAGCGTCTGCCGATTCACAGGGTGTGATCTTTATTAACTACCTGAAAAAAGAAGGGACAATCACTGGAGAGTACTACGCAGGTTTGCTGCAAAATCTGAGCGAAGAAATTAAGAAAAAGCGACCGCACATTGCCAACAGTAATCCTCTTTCATCACAATGCACCTGTGGCTAAAATCTATGAACTCAAATACTCCCCGATTTAGCCCCATCTGATTTCCATTTGTTCTCGAAACTCAAAAGATAGCTCGGAGGACAACAATTAAGCGGTTCTGCAATACCTGTAGGCTCGAAACTAGTTTTTGATTATTGCTTGTAACTTGATAATAAAGGCGTTTATAAAAAAAGCAATTCCTACAAAAGCTTCTTAAAATTAATGGCAGAATTAAAAAATGTAAAACTATACAGGATGTTTCAGTTGAAAAAAGCAAGTTGAATACAATTTCGATAATAAAACGAACACCTTGTATATTTAAAATATGTTTTAATGAGAGCTTGCTTAAATTTAAGAAACTCTGTGAAGATATTTAAAATTTTCTAAAAGTTTTTCGTGGCGAGTTTAGCATTTTACATTTCATCGTTGGTTTTTTTTAAAAACTGGTAGCGAAAAACCCTACTAAGAGAAACTTTTACTTAAAATCTTTTTTCAATTCTTTATGGTTTAGAAAACATTTAGGCGTTCCGGTAATTTTGAACAACTCTGTGTATTTGTTTTACAAACTGGGGCAACAGACTTTCATTGGGCCAAAACTTCTAAAATTAGCATGAAGCATAATCGTAGAATCAGATTCAAAATTTGTACTGACAATCAATGATTTAGATATCCTTATGGAAATTTAATTTCAAGCCTTGGAGTTAATCGATTTAAAATTTGATTTTAATTTGGAGAAGTTTAAGAAGCGAATTTAAATCGTGGATTTGAAAAAAATACGTAAAATTTAACTCACAAATTCAGATCCAAGGTTTCAAATCTTACAAATCCAAGCAGGTAAAGCGAGTGATTAAATTTCTTTTCTACATTTGTCATAAACATTTAAACGGATCTTAACTCATACCATACCTAATATAATCAGCTTTGAGAATTGGGGAAATTATTGAATATATTACAGCCACTCAAATACATCCGTAACATAGTTTTATGCCGTTAATTTTTAGCTAACATCGGGTGTTCACAATTAATTTTTTTTTGTTATGTACAGAAACTTATTAATCAAACTAAATGTTTATTTTAAATTTCATATAACAAAAGAAATAAAGCAAGTTAAAAGTATCCTCTTATACTTCGTCTCCGCATAATATACCAAAATAAATCTTTTAATCAACATCTATACTGTTTGGTTGCTTAATAATAAGAGAAGTCCTCGAAAGAGAATTACGGAAATTTAAAAATGCATGACACATTTACAACAAAGCCTTCGGAAACTAAAAGTGACCAGTCAGTAAAAGTCATCAGGCGTTCTTGTTACAACGTTGAAGCAAGATATAAAACTTGTTAAATACATGTAATCCTTCCGTATGAGTAAAATAATAGGTAGACGACTGTGATGTTGGATTACCATAATTATTTCCTTACAGTGAAATAAATAAACCAGTCATTAAAGGTCATTAAAATATGTGTTTTAATGAAGTCATCGTCAGCTTACACTTATATTTAAAAAAAAAATTCCAAAATAGTTCTATAAAAAGCACCCGTGGAATATTTTGCCGTTTGTAGCATCTTTAAAAATAAACGAGTCACTTCAGGTCTACAAAATGGACTAACTTTTGATTTCCCATGTTTTTATTTTCGGATTTGGAATTAGCAATAAAGGTATTTCCCATATAATAATAATGTCAACCATCGGAGCTATACCCTAACATTTAAAGCAAAATTTAGAGGACTTCGGTTAGAGTCTATAATACCGGGAGATCCAGAAAAAAAGGAATTAGAGCAGGCCCTGATTAAGCTGTTAAGGTTGGTTAAATTTCATTTCAATGGTAATCTGATTTGTTACTTGAAAAATAAATTTGACATTTTATAACCTAAAATAAAAGCATTAGTGGATGTAATTATATTTATGGTTATTAAGTAAAGTAAAATTATTTATTTGTTTATTTAGACTGCCTACAAACAGGCAATTACTTACTGGAACCTTCAGATAAAATTATCGAAATTACTCCAATCTGTATATGTGTTACGGTTACTCAGTAATTTTATTAAGCCCATAAGACTGTGCCTTTAAGATAAAGTAAAGCATAAATTCTCTAGCAAATAACCGAAGGCAAAATACAGAAAGTGTAAATATTTATATATCAAAGTATGTGCAGTATAAATCATTGAAAAATATGGGTTGTCGTATAACAGCCACGGTTTTAGTTTTTTTTAAACAATTTACACTTTACAATCTGTCTACAGACATTTAGTAAATTTTGTGACTATTGTATGTGAATAACATATCAGAAGTAGCCCATTGGCTACTTCTTTAAACAGAACTAAAGTAGTTTTAACATATACGATATGTACATTACATCTGACCTGATAACTGAAATACATAATTACTGTCCAAATCGATGTGGTAGGTCAGAAGGCTTAAATCTTTTGAGCCTTCGTGGTTTGTCGTCTTCGTCGAACAAACACTCAACAAGTCTATTTGGATGCGCACTAAGCCTGTCGCGATATCTCAAACTGAATTTGTGTATTGCTTCACTAATAACGGTGTCTATTCCGAGGTGACTGATAATAACATTGTTCGGAACCACCTATGGTTCTTAGCACTTTTGACTGAAATCTCTTTAGAATGTTTATACTTGAGTTACAGGCCGTTTTCCATAGTTGGACCCCATAGGTCTAGACTGATTTGATGATAGTCTTGTATAAATAAGAGGATCTTGTTTTCTATAGATAGCTGTGAATGCCTTCCTAAAATCCAGTACATGTTGCGAAGTTTAAGACCAAGTTGCTTCCTCTTCTTCCATATATGTTCTTCCAACGTCAACCTTCTATCTAAGTGTAGCCCAATGTATTTGGCTACATTGGCTTGTGGTATTTGTTTACCATGTAGCTGTACTGATGGGCAAGTTTCTCTTCTTCGCAGTGTGAAGGTTACATGGACTGATTTGGAATTATTTATTTTTATACGCCATGTTTTAAGCCAGATCTGTAATTGATTTAAGTACTCTTGAAAGAGTTGGGATGCTATGACTGGGTCTTGACGCGTTGCAAGGACAGCTGTGTCATCAGCGAACGTTGCTAACATAGTTTGATTAGTGGTCGGCAAGTCTGACGTATATACAATATATAGTTTAGGTCCTAGAACGTTGCCCTGGGGGACTCCAGCCTTGATTTGGTATATTGGTGTGATACTGTGATAGCAACTTCCCAGCAGCTCTTTAAGAATTGTGCCCGTTTCGGGTTCAGGTGTTTCAAGATTGTTCTTTTAACTTTTCAGCTTATAATACAGGTCACTATCTAATTAGTGTAATTACATCCTGAATCTGTATTGCTGAACCGATGAAATGATAGCTTGCTGTTTACGTTTACTCACACTCATAAAATATTAAACCTTAGATCAGATAGGTTTCTATGAAAGTGGTTATATTGACTATTGCGCTGTGATCTTTGTAAGTTTATTGTAGTCTCCCATACGTTATAGGTCACTATCTAACCTTTATTATAAGCCTTTTCAGTAGGTTTGACAGTGGCCATTTCCTGTAGCTTTCGGCCATTCGCTCATTCGTGACTGAATTGTAAAAACCGCTCTTGCTGGGCCTTCACGTTAGCATAGTACATGTGTTTTCGTTTCTTCCTCTTCGTGGCAGAACCTACACTGGCTTTCTTCTGTCAGTCCAATTGTGCTCATGGGTTTTCTGAGCCGGCAATGTCTTGTAACTTATCCTATTATATACTTTTATCCATACTAAGTTACGATTATGGTTTAGAAGATGTATCGTAAGTTTTGGGCATCGTCCTTTAAGAACTCTTACGCTTGTATTTGCCCTAGGGTTTTCTGTCACCTCTGGTGGGACTACTCTTTTATCCATGTTTGAATGAGTTCCATGGTAGACCTAATGATAGCACAACAGTTCTGGCCTTGTAGAGCCATTGACGAGCCTTGTCGGGCTAGTTCATCAGCCTCCTCGTTTTCTTGGTGTCCTTTGTGCTCTGGCACTTGGACGAAGGTGAGTTTGTTAACCCTACCTATTTCGGTAAGGACACGGACACAATCCATTATGGACGAATATTCGCCGGTTGTCAACATTACACCTTATTAGTTTGATAGCACATTGAGGAATAGCTACTACTTCTGCTTGGAATTGGATTTTAACTTTCCCGTTAACCCTGTATATTCCGGCTCCGACTCCAAGTTCCATCTTTGAGCCGTCCATGTACCATGAAAGATCGAATTTTATCAGAGGGCTATACCTCCAAACTTGTCCCTCTGCTGTTAGAATTAGAAAATTGTTTGGGAAGTTGTATATTGGGGCCATATTGTCACAGGGCATTCCCAATACTACGTCTGCATTTAGACCATCGTACAGTTTCAGGTAGGTTACACCATGTCTTTGAACGACTGACAAACAGACCTAGCTTCTCCTTGTATAAAGATATCATTCTAATGCTAGTAGGTCCAGTAAGACTTCCAAGGTTGCTGTGGGAGTGGTTCTCATGGCTTCAATAGTAACTAAGCAAGCAGTCATTTGTGCACCACTTAATAGCATTGTTATTTCTGCTGTACTGTCTTTGGCCACCCGGCCACTACCCCATATTAAACCTTAGAGAGCATAGGAGGCACTGTCATTGGTGGAATGTAACCATGTAAGCTTACCCTCAAAGCACCAGAGGCGCTGTTTCACTATATATCGGTTAATTTATGCCTTAGTCAGCAGTTCATAAATGTATGTTTTCTGTAGGTAAGACAAAGAAGGCTAGTGTGATGAGGTGAATTAATGTTAGTATACGTTAAATGTCATTTTTATAGGTATATGAAATTTAAATGTTTCTAATACATGGACATTTTCTATTTTCTTTTTTGGTTTAAGTGTGAAAAATTCTATGTTTACTTATTGTTTGACTTGGTTTTTGTTGTTTTTATGGAAGACAACTTCAGACGTATGTTTAATCAACTTGAAAATTCTATACCTACTTGAATGTCAAATATGTCAAATGACGAAAAACATTCCTTTACAGACTGGCTTAATAGCAAACGTTCTAAACATCGATTCCCAAATCGCGCAATGAATTTCAACATATTTATTTTATCTCCAAAAATACAGGTTGCTTAGCCATCTTAATATTCAAAGTTTCGGGTTGATATTGATAAAATGTCGCTAGGACGTTATTAATTTTATAGCTAAAAATAATATTAAGCGATCCTAAGTAAAGTCATCCTTAAGTAAGCCATTCGATTAAAAATCGTGATTTAACCTAGTTCAGGTAAATCTATATGCCTTAGTTTTTACTAGTTGCTATTGGTTAATTATAATTTCATAGGTAACTGAGGAATTGTCCCCTGAACCAACACATGGCGCTTTTTTTTAAATTAAGTATTCAGTGTTCTTTGTATCCTGTAAGGTTTATGCTCTTTTCTATGCTCACACCACTCGTATGCAAGGGGAATGCAGAGAGTCTCATTTATACAGTGTCCTGCAGGGAGGTATGGCGTTTTTGAAAAAACTGTCACACACTTATTTTTGATCGAATTACAAATTTTTTTTTCACACATTACTGGTACATTGCCATTTGAGAATACATAACGAAACATAAGAACAAAATAATCAGCTGCGAAAAATCAAATCAGTTAGGGCATCGCCATTTTTGTTGAGGCATTCTTGTAGACGTTTGGCGAAATTGTCCATACTCCTTTGAAGCATGGCACGCGGAATCTTTCGAATTTCTCGCGTTATTGTTTCGGAAAGGGCTTCAAGAGTTCGTGGTTTGTTAATGTCCGTGAAGTTCGATCACCTCCCCATGCTGTCCCCGGTCTCAAAAATCCTGTTGTTTGAAAAATATTCACCCAATTCAGAATGGTATCCCGTTTTGGAACGCGACCATGACGACCAACATTAAAATGGTTTCGAAATCGTCGCTGTGTGAGCACCAAAGAACGACCCGTTTCAATGAAGGTGTTGTAAACAAACACACGATGTGCTACAGACCACGGCTCCATGCTATTGAAATGGCATCTGTCAACGAGTAGATATCAACCATTCCGGAAACAATCGGTCCACCCCAGCGCGCGTGACAGTCTTTTCAAAAACACCATACCTCCCTGCCGTCCCTGTACATCTGTACAATAATAGCTATTTATGTAATAAGTATATAATGTAGCTCTTTATGGACGAGCCGGCAGAGCGAACGAAGGGAGCGAGGTCAATAAATTTGGCGAGTCCATCAAGCCTAATTATGTACGAATTACATACAAAGCTTTATGTTCAGCTGCATATCACAAAATTTACTTTTAAATTAATTTGAGGTTCAAATGTGTTTTATAGCTCTAGCCTCTTGTAGGGTGCTGTGTTGAATAATCACCTAGTTAGCAGGTTGTTTGAAGCAACCAATCAACGGCCGTTCTACTTAGCAACGGCCGTTTTCTTTATCATTATGGTACTAGTCCGTAAAATGATATTTTATGGCCTCTAAACAGTAAAATAATCTAGTCATTATGAGACAGCTGAACATAAAATATTTACAGATGTATTAGGTGGAAAAAATTGTCAATTATTGGAATACTTCATTTATGTTATTCGGCAACTGCGTATTTTTGAGTGGTAAACGACAAGTTGTTGTACAACTTGTATTGTAGAATAAATTCAGTCAAAGAATAGGTACCTAATATGTTGTAACGATTTTTTCGGTGGGCTTGTGTACATCATTTATTACATAACAATTAAAATCACAAGAAGAACGAATAACATACATAAAAACAGCAAAAGCGAACTAACACTAAAATTGCAGTAATTTATGTACAACATAATTTTCCTTAGGCCGCGTCGCCGCGTGCGTTTAGCATTTAATTCACTCTTTTATTTTATAGCGGTGGCAATGAGTAGTCTGATCCCAATTCCCTCCTTGAATACGTTTGTATTCTATTGCATACTTCCATTCCGCTCTTGAACACGCATCTCTAGGATATTCACGTAGCGTACGCATCTCGAGAGCCCTAGAATTCTCTCGTTACTTTCGAATTTATTCGAGAGCCTGCAGACGTAGTTCTACTAATTTTGCTAAAACTATTTTTGTTATAGATTTTCGTTTTTGTTATTTAAAATGGTATAAAATATGAAATGCAAAAGTATGGCAGTTTATCTCAAGCACAGTGATTATTCGGTGTATTCACATCCTGAATATTATTAATGATGATGTCAGTCACAAAATATATAATTAAAATTATTCCTTCTTCTCTTTAATACTAATTTAGTGTTAGTAACCAAAAAAAAACATCTTGTAAATCTAAATGGTTACATTGTCATAATTATGCTACCACAACATGCGAATATAATAGCAACAATAATATAATTAAAGCATTTAAGTAGTGAGCGGTTGCGATTTTTTTTACTTAATCCGGACACTTTAGAATTACACAGCAGTCAAAGAGTAGTCAGAACGAAATTATGGATTCATAAAATTGATGTTTGGCAGTATGGAGAATATTTGCGATCAATATATTTTTATGAACTGCAAAAGGTTAATATTTTTATACAAGAATTTAAGAAGAAGGTAACACCCATTAAAGAAGTTTAAGTAAAATCTTAAATTTACTACTTAAAGGAAAGTGCAACCTAAATCTTTAATTCTTGGAACTCCTTCTGCGTCGCTGAAGATTTTGCTGAAAATATGAAGAAATGAAGAACATACTTCTGCTAACTTTATAAAATCACTATAGAGGCTTTACGTATATACTCGTAGGTGCATATCAGCTCACCGAGCTTAGTCAGCTCATGATTTAGTTTATGGATTCTTTAGTTATTTTTGTTCTTATTATATTCTGTTCTGCATCGTTCCTTCAGCTCTCGCTTGGTCTTACTTTCCCCGTTTTCCTGCGATGTTGGTGGTTATTAGCTTCTTTGTGAAAACACCCTTAAGAGCCCATTTATTCAGAAAAATATTACCTGATATTCCTCTGCCACCAAAACCTGTATTATTAAGATGCAGTACATAGTTGGAAGCTTTTTTATTATATTCGGAGCACTTTGAGGGTATAAAAAGGGTAGTGTCAGAAATATCCGATGGCTCGTCTGTTGCAATTACAGATTCAAAGTCGATTACTAGCTAATTCTGTGTTGAGCCAACATTGGCTTATATTAAAAATCATTTCAGTGTATTTCCAAAACTATTTCTAGAACTGGAAAAACAAGAAAACTATTGACTCGATAAAATTAACAGCAAGCTTTGAAAAACAGCTAAACAATTTAAAGCGAAAAATTGTAAAAATGCATTTAAAAAATTTAAACAAAATGGTGCTTTCAAATGTTAAAAGATGTTTCGAATGTCTTGTTAGAGAATTTATTAAATATCTGCGGAATTATGTCAGTATATTTTGCCATGCTTTCCCTTTTCCTTGCCCAGCTTTAATTATCAGTATTAGCATCTGTCATTAATCGTTATATCTTGTCATAAGAGTAGCAAGTAGTAATGACAAAAATTACAAGATATTTACGACAATTTTCCAAAAATTCAATGCAATTCTCTTGACGTAATTTGGAGATAACCAGAAGATCAGCTTTCCCTTTTCAAAATTGCTGCAGGGTGCATGATGTGCTGGCATTTCTTGGTAAGCTTCATTACTTGTTTACGTCATAGCTATCCTGAGATAGGGCTGAAGCAAACTTTTAATAAATGATCTCTATTACTGTATCCAAATACACCTTTTCAAAGAACTTTTTGTTACTGACATGCACAAGCAAAGAAATGAAGAGGTTTTCTTCGACCTTATTTATATTATAAAGCTATGAGATGAGGTAGATATGATGTAAAATTTGGCAAGTTTTGATTAATTTGCATCCCTATTACGTAACCTGTTATTTTCTAAATGCAGGTTATTTTTTAGAATACAAAGTTTGTTCAGAAATGGTAATAAAATTAAATCAAATAGGTCCTCTTTTAGTACTTATTTCTACTAAAGAGAAGCATATTCACTATTTAAGGTTTCCTCAAAAGAGACAAAATGTAATAATGATTTAGAAGTAGATCACTCAAAAATACAGAGCTGGTTTTATGCTAATTTCAGTTTAATCATGTAAATAGTACATAAGCAAAGATTTCGGCCTGGTCAGATTTAAGACCTTAGCTTCTTGGAAACGAATACACGAAAACCCGTCTTGTGTATCTTCTGATTTTTTCTCGTTGCGAGTGCAACTGTAAGGATGTTTACATGATCAAGAGCACAATAGAACTTCTTAGAACACTACCGCTCTTGCATGCGAGTATGACCCATAAATCCCTTCTCATACGGGTGCTTATGACATCCATAGATTTACTTTGGTAATTCAATATCTCTTTTTCTCTCTCTTATTCGTATAAATAACCTTGTTTTAGAAAGTAAAATAAAATAAAATCAGAAATGGCGTAAGACAGGTCTGAAGTAAGCCGTTTCTAAGAAGTTGCGCGTTCGAAAATTGTCATCTACGATTTTTCTGAACTGTAGCTACGTCCATACAAATTAAGGCCATTAAAAAGAATGAACGTTAATATATTTTTTGTATTTGGTCAATCTTTATCTGTTTGCAATTTAAGTGCTTAAATCAGTCAATAATTTTTATGATATTGCATTAAACTTTGTCTTCTACATCATTGTGCTTGTGTTCGAATCAAAATAGTGTAGTCAAAAGATACAATCAAGTAGATATTAGACCACTTAAACAAATATCAGTCTTAACAGCCTTGTTATTGATTATAAGAGTCAATCGTTTAATTATCCTTTGCCTAAATTACTAGAAATATAAATAGCAGTTGCATTATAAACAAATTAACACATTTTTAAAACATTTCAAAAGATACACAAAGATGCTTTCAGAAGTAATATTGTAAATTATTAAGCAAAGATAAAAATTTTAATGTGGTGGTCATTATTCGCCTATAATTTTTTTTACATAATGATATTTATCTTTGTCTTTCTCATTTCGGTCTTGGCTCTTGGAAGAAGAGAAGTCGTTATTGTAGCATCATTAACATACTTTCTTAATTCTCCGTCCTTGACTTAGATAACAAAGATAATACACTGATTGGTCCTCCCATAATGTCGGTCATTTGACCGATCCACCGAATTGGAAAACGTCGTAATGGTCTCAGTTCTTTTTTCTTGAATTGTCAAACCTTTAATGTAGTTTTTCGTACATATTATGAGGGATAATTATTCAACAGCGGGAGTTAAATCACTATGGAAAACTTTTTGATGTTAAACCTGTTTGCAAGATGGTAAACATGTCGTGCCATAACGCCGAACTCCAAAGTGAGATTTGGAAATTGATCCGCAAATTGCTTAGCACAAGAAATCTTAGAGTATGTCCGTTCGCCCTTAACTCCTCACTCACCGCTGCTTCCAATAAAAATCGCTCATGCTCAGCCGAAATGCCATGCTTAATTGTAAATAAATTTTCTACAATTTACTCTATTTATCTAAAGAAAGCAGTCAATTGTTTTGAAGAAGCAGTTTTTTGTTCTAAAAATGATGGAAATGCACACAAAATCGTAGATATTTAAATAAACAATTCATATCTAAGCGCTACCGTGACCACAGTTCTACATGAAGAAGTTTTGATACAAACAGTTTCCATGTTGCAGCAAATGAGCAATTGTATCCTGTCAGTTATCTACGATTACTGAATACTCGAACATTTCCTAGTACTACCGGCGGAGATGTTAAAAAATTAGGTGCCAAGTACCAACACAGAAATCTCATGCCAATATGAAGGAAATTAAGTAAGCCTCGTGAAGGCTTTAATCTTTTTGGTATTCCTGTATGCCTCTGATGGCTATGTATTCGAAATTCATTGTTTGTGACTTGTAGGCTGTAAGAGAAACTAATCTTTCTCTCACTCTCTTCTTCTTACCTTCATCGCCATCTCTTTCCTTCACTTCCCATCCTTTCTTCCCTTCCCATTTCGTACATTAGACAAAGAAGCGATTATGTGACATCAGGGCCGCCGAGAGGGAGTGACATCTGAGACTATTGTCACGAGCCCGGCATCGAAAAGGACCCGACCGTCGGACCTCTACGTGTCACGTAACTGTGTTTACAATGCATGGTTTTAATTCTCGTAAATGTTTAATGTTTTATATAACTTTTTTATTAAAAAAAAGTAAAGCACTTTTGAAGTAGGGCCCGGAATTCTTTCTTGTTCTGTGGCCCGGACGACAGGCTTGTCATGGGCCCGAAAATTTCTCATACACCTTTGGATGAGGGTCCCGTTTCAGGGTTACGGATGATAACCGGCCAGTCGTGGTGGCAAATATATCTCCAACGGCTGTAGAAGATCTCGGCAGTTCTGAAAGACAATCTATCATGGGGAAGGACACCCCAAAATCACAGTTCCTGCTCCTCCAGGTTGGGGCGATGGGCCAGCATCCCATTATCTGGAAAATTTCTCTTCGAAGAAGAACCGCTAAAAACACTAATACTACTGGATCAGGGTATAAAATTGGCATAAAACTGGAAAAAAAAATTAAAGTAGCGGCTCTTAATCTCTCGAGCTTTCGAATCGAGCAACCGATCAAGAAGCAGAATTTGGTTAAATCGCATCTCATCTGAGTTTTCATATCTCTTGTCAGAGACCTCAGATCTGCGTACTGTTTATGTGCCTGTTAGATCAAGCACTCCAAAAGGGATTTTGCCGGTTGGGACATGCGCAATAGTGTGGTTGACGGTGCCGAAGGCTGACCATGGCATTACTATATAGCTAAGCCACCAGTTCTCATTTTCTTACTGGTCCTACAAAGAGAACTCTGAGTCGACGGATTCAAATCTATCTAACGGAGTTGCAGGCAATCAACTGGAAGGTGGCATATCCAGAGTTAAAAGTGAATGTACATGATATAGTACTGTCCGTATCAACATCCCTAGACAAGGATTGATGTTGAATATCTAACCACCAGTAGCAATTGGGACTGCAGGGGCCTGGTAATGTCGTAATCATAAGGCAGTTGTTGACAATTTGCACGCTGCATTAGGGGACTATGGCCCCGCATGTGTATTGCATTGCAAACAATTCGATATTATATCTCGAGAGTTGGTAGTATATGATTAGTATTTTTTATAACCACAGAGTTCAAGAGGCGCAAAGACTACGGTGGTAGCTCTTTGATCGATAAGCGGTTGGGAAGTGTTCTAATAGGGCGTGATTTTTATATCTGCGAGGGAGAACGGTTTCCATGCTTCGAGAACATCTTTGTTGAACTACTGCTAGGGGTTCGATATGCTTTACTGTTTTGGAACATCACTAGCTCGAAAGATGGCGTAACTGTTTTACACATTAGGTGAAACAATAATATTTGCTTTAGATATATCCAAGCTTGTCGTTGTTTATTTAAACTTACACAAGTTATACCTAGAGTCTTGAAGTTTTTATTATAATAGCGGACGATTTGTTTAATCTTCGGTCAGTTGTTACCTGTGCTAGACTCTGTTGCACCAATTTTTCCCATATATCTCATAGTTTTGATTACTTCGACTACTTAGTTCGTCATTCTTTTGAAGTTTCTTCTTGTCATCTTGGTAAATAGTGAGTTTTCTTCTTACACTTCCTAGCAAAACTCTTGATAACAGTTTTCTCCATACTTCTACTACTTCGTTCATGTTTATCACCCTTCAAATTCTCAATAGTTGATATTTGCTTGACCCTAATTAGCCACTTGCTTCTTTATTGTGTGCAAGACTTAAACTTTTGAGTACTATAAGTATCTCATCGCACGTCAACTGTCATGGGCATTTAGGACTATCTTCCAACAATTTTACCAAACCCCATCTACAAACCTGTTCTTGGCCCTTCAGATCTATATAGATTATCACTGCTGTTCTTTATTTGGCATTTTGGTCTGATACAAATCCCATCGTAAGTGAAGTGAAGTAAGTACTTTTAATTATTGAAATGCCAAACTTTTTGTTACGAATTGTGTTGACGTTTTTTTGGTTGCCTTTATTAACAGTAAAATAATGTTAATGTAATTGTCAACGGTCAATAAGTCTATTTAATTTTGGTAGAACAAAAAGTTCTGTAAATATCATGTTCGTTAAACGAAGAATTATTATCTAAATCAAATATATGCCCCCAAAACATAGCATAGCAATCTAGCGTTATTTGTAATCTTAAATACCGCCATGTTAAAGGTCTAATTTACATACTGATATCCCATATATCACACAACATAATATCTTATAATGTATGGTAATTAATAGTAATTATAATAATATATGAAGGAAAAATTTATTTACTTGCACTGATCATTTGTATTTAACAGTTGAAACATATAAATGGTAACGGACCAAAACATAGTCATGAACAGTACATTTATTTATAACACTAATTGAAACTGATTACCTTAGCAAGGTTTATTTAAAATAAAAATATAGGGTTCTGATGTTTTTAACGTTAAGGGAATGACCATGCGACGAAGTAAATGTATACGACGAATTAGCAAGGCAGAGATCGACTGAAGCTTACTTTGGTCCAGGACCAGCTTTAACATTTCAAGAAGTGCCATTCGAGTATACGTAAGTGATTGGATTGACACTTAACACGACAGATACTGGACCAACAGACCAGGACAAAACCACAGGAAGGCATTTATAAACAGACCTTGCACGAAGCGTGTTGTTGAACTTCTCATTGGTAGGGCACAACTCAAGTTCGTTACTGGTCTACTAACAGGACTTGTAACTGTTAAGGAATACCTGTGGAAGATCGGTAAATATAATGGAGACCTTACTTGTAGACTTTGCAATAAGGAAACAGACATTTTTGTGTCTGTGATGCGACGATGAGAAAAAAAACAGCGCATATTCGGGAAGCCTGTTATGGAATCGGAGGAGTTCGGTAGACACCCGGTGAAGGACCTCTCTTAATACAGGAAACAAAGGTCACCGACTGCGTGTGATCAACAAATCAGGGTATGAACAATATTAAGCTTTTTAGGCTGCAGTGCTTCCCGGGGTCAATAGATAGACGGGCTCTGATATCTTAAAAAAAATGTATACGTGGATCACTGAATCAATAAGGTTATCACCTGCTTTTCATATAGACCCATACTGCCCGTATATGTATAAAGCAAATGCGAAAGGTATCTTTTTCCCATAAAATGAACGGCCACCCAACAGAATTTTGTGGTGGAAAGTAATATCACCGGTTATCAATGCAAGTTGGTTGGTCAAATATTATTCCATTAATTGGCGAATCAAATGTGGCAAAATCTTTTTCTAATAAAAATGTTCGTTGATATTTCAAGTAACCAAGCAAAATTATCAAATCTAATTGATTATATTTAAGCGATATATTTAAAGAGATCCTTAGTAAGCCATAGTCATATTTTGGATTGTTCAGGAAATGTCGGCAAAATACGAAACAAATAATAATTACATAAATCATATGCCTTAATTTTTATTAATTGTTATTAGCTACAATATGGCTTTAGTTCTATGGGTCACTGAGGATAACTTTAAGTTGAATCGCTTGATATAAGATACGAGCGAAACAATGACACACAACTATAGACAAAACGTTTGACCTTGAAATTGTAATAGAAAACACAGGCCTGTTGTTCATATCTGATTGTAGTTAGTAGTTATTTATTTATTTAATTATATATTCACGATTGCTTAAACTAGGAAGAAATAATAACATCGTAAATGGTACACTTTACCATTGGAAACATGCTTGATTACATTAGTCTACGTAAATTAAGAACCCATGGTCAACTAACAGTAAATATTTTTATAGGCATAATTCTATTAATCATTTTAATTTCATTGTACTGTAAATATATGTATAAAGTTAATAAATAGGTTTTTGTTAATACTCGTAATATACTTGTGATATTTAAAGGGTTAGCGTTAGGATCTAAGATTATGTCAACGTCCTTCTAAGTATTTCCATGCATTATAAGCAATCGTGATGGCATAATTTTTTTAGGGTGTTAAAGTGTTTATTTAGAAACTACTAATATTATAAATTTAATATTTTTAACAAGGTTAGAAGAAATATTAAGTATCCTTTACTATCATATTTGACTGGCTGTATTTTACAGTATTTAACGTTTATATGTCTAGTCGTAAAAGTGGTTTCTAAAAAATATTTTAAGGCTAACTCCCGTCAGAAGGCTTTTTTAACCACGACTGCTTGAATAAAAATTCATTACATTCATGCGAAATGTGAAATACAACTTCACCACAAAAATCAATTTACAAATTTTCAGCAGTCGTAGAAAAAAACTTGTATGTCGTACTTGGAACAAAGGTATTTAGAGAGTTATCGCAAGTACAACGCTAAATTTAGCGTATGTTATTTTCGTAAAAATCGGACGAATGCGCATGCGTCTACATTTAGCGTACGCTAAATAAATAACCGCGGTCCGGTATTTTCATAAAATAGCGGAAGGCTTTTGCGTACGTTATTTTGAGTGGTGAGGTTATGTTGCCGTGTTTATAAACAAGTAATTTTATGTGTTGAGGTTAGGTTCGGAAACTTTAGCGTACGGTAAAATAGCGGCGTGCGATAACCCTAAAATTTCATTTACCGTAAAAATAAAATAGCGTATAACATCACGTAATTTTAGCGTTAATGGAAATTTAACGTAGTACTTGCGATAACTCCCTACAATACCACTCGTGTGATTACGCGACTCGGTCTCCGACCTCGCCCGGCACTTTTCCCACGTATTACAACGTATCTCTACTAGTAACATAAATAACTGTCATAATATGTTTTTAATACTTTTGTGGAATTAAAATTTTTGCCTTAAATTCTATAAAATATAAAAATCTAATTATATATTAATTTTGTCCATTATTGTTTTTGAATATTGTTTAATTTTTTATTTCATACTGTCTGGTAAATTCAGTTTCCCGGCGCCATTTTGTGTCCGGAAAATGAGCTATTACGGTATCAGAGCCGGAAAATGTTGCTTGGCAACATTTTCCGGACAGTTATTTTATGCACCCAATCAGAGCCCGTAAAAGTCTAACCAAGCCACACCTACCGGCTTTGACACAGTAATGTCACATGTTGACGTTTTGAAAAAGCGTCACATGTAAAAATTAAAAATCAAATTGTTGACAGTATGAAATAAAATACATAACGACATTCGTCCGTGAACTCTTTTTACAGTACTCGTTTCGAGTTTCAAGACTCGGCTCCTTGCGTCGCCTCGTCTTTAAACATCTTACTCGTACTGTAAAATATGAGTTCCCGGACTTGTGACGTTAATTACTATTATTTCATACTGTCTGGTAAATTCAGTTTCCCGGCGCCATTTTGTGTCCGGAAAATGTTGCTTGGCAACATTTTCCGGACAGTTATTTTATGCACCCAATCAGAGCCCGTAAAAGTCTAACCAAGCCACACCTACCGGCTTTGACACAGTAATGTCACATGTTGACGTTTTGAAAAAGCGTCACATGTAAAAATTAAAAATCAAATTGTTGACAGTATGAAATAAAATACATAACGACATTCGTCAGTGAACTCTTTTTACAGTACTCGTTTCGAGTTTCAAGACTCGGCTCCTTGCGTCGCCTCGTCTTTAAACATCTTACTCGTACTGTAAAATATGAGTTCCCGGACTTGTGACGTTAATTACTATTATTTCATACTGTCTGGCAAATTCAGTTTCCCGGCGCCATTTTGAGTCCGGTAAGTAAGCTATTACGGTATCAGAGCCGGTAAGTATAACCAAGCAGCACTCACTGGACTGTTATTTTATGCACCGAATTAGAGGCCGTAAAAGTGTAACCAAGCAACACTTCGCGGCTCTGATACCGTAATGTTACATGCATGTCACATGTTGACGTTATTGAAAAAGTGTCACATGTAAAAATAAAAAATCAAAGTGTCTACAGTATGAAATAAAACGTTATACGATACATGTCCGGGAAGTTATTATTGAAGTACTCGTTTAGAAATTCTTGATTCGGCTCCTTCGTCGCCTCGTCCATAAACATCAAAATTCGTACTTTAATAAGTCACTTCCCGGACTTGTAACGTAAATTACTATACTGAGACAACTCATCTAGGCTTGATATTAATTTTAGTTTAGTTTTCAAGTCGATATTGTGAATTTAATTACTTAGGTATATACATATTAATTAGTGAGAACAATAATTATTTACATTCCTCTCTCACTTTTTTCACTCACTTTCAGGTAAACTAATAATTTTAGCACTGTAAAATTCACATAATTAGGATAAAGACCGAGATCTCGGATTGAATTCCATATCCAGGTCAGTGCAATTTTTAATGTGAAAAAACCAAGGCATTGAAACTTATTTCGGAGACAAAATAAGACGTTTTAGATCCTGAGTGAATGCCATGTTTGGTACGATAACGACCTCGATCAGGGCTGTCCTCTAGACATAAAATTCGCTCATTAAATGATTAAACAAACGTAATTAAAAAATAAATTAAATCCTTCATATTTTTTTTAGAATATATACGTTGGGGCAAGATTTGAAATCATTGATAAATATACATTAAAAAGTAGGTAATGAGAAGGCAAGGCTACTTATTGTTTAAAACAATTGTTTATAATAGTGGCTGTTTCTGGATTAAATTCTGTTTATATTTCTACAATTTGTACAAATGCACAAAAAGCTTATTATTATTACTGTTTAATACAACGATTGCGATACTGCGGTATTTTGTAATTAACCTTCTCATTTCTCAGTAATAGAAATCGATGGGTTTGTTCTATTGTTAACTTACATTAAATATATACAGCCGATATTTAGCAGTTTATTAGTTAATGGTTTTTGGAATCGCAGTATGTCAATTTGTATTTACGTAGTAATTATCGAATGTTAACAAATGAAAATGTTTTAAACTCATAAATTTCCCGTTCTGGTTAAGAATAAGTGATGATTGTAGTGGCTTTAAAATAGCATTTTGGCTGATTTTCTATATCCCAAGTATGTGGAGAAAATGTAGAAGCTGACTCCGAGTACTTTTTCATATAAGCTTGCATACTAAAATTCCTGAAGGGTTATGCCTCTTTAAAAATGGGAAAAATTTGCTTTTTTAATGTTTATTCAAAATTTGAAGAAGGATAGACAAATAAAAATCAATGGACGTTTTCGACTAATAGGAAGGCCCCTTAAGAATATTTTCTTTGTCTGCCCGTATTACAAGGGGGTGAAATTCACAACCCTTGTTCAATTTTTTTATTAGAACTTTTTAATGCACCGGAATTTAAAATACGCGCCGGAAAATATGATTTATTAAGAAATATATTTGTAGAAGCCCTGCTCTTGCAATTACGCAACCTTTACAAAGTCCTTATTGTCATTACTAACTAGTAACACGAGAAATAGTGTAAGGTCCTCTCTAGCACCATAGGTTCATTCGTTGATCTGAGAAACAAAAGACCTTCTTGAAACTGCTTTATCTTTATAAACTTCCAACCCCATCAAGGGCTCCCATCAGTGGTATTACGCATGCAGAACAGAAACTTGCTTTTGAAATCACTCTACCGCCACAAAATTCTTACGTGTAACTCGATCCCCATCTACCAACATAAGTGTCGAGCTACCTTCAGCTACGTGGATTCCCGTCTTTTGCTATCAAGTACAAATAGCAGAAAATCTACTTTGGAAACTGTACTGCCATCTTAAACCTCTTGTTTCCAACTACAATCTCAAGAGTTTCTTTTAACCCTAAAGTCCCCATTTCTTAATGTAAAGTGTTTCAGCGCCTAAAACTACTTTACCACCACCAACTTCCAAGATAAGAGACAGTCGAGAAGGAGCATGGGAATCCCATGGGGCTCCTTTTTTAATGTTAAGTTGATAGACCAAGAGACCTAGTAGTCTTGCCTATGCAGGAACTCTCATATTAATATACTCATAGTTTGGATTACTGATTGATGTAATAATACAAATTAGATGGCATATGAGCCCCTTGAAGTTATGAAAGTACTAACTAATCTTAAGTTCTTCAGTGAAAGTCGTAGAAATCCCGTATGAAGAGTTTGGTATGTAATCATTTTGAATTCATTCAGAGTAAAATACATCATACTCGCTGGAGGTTGCATAGCGTATAATTGTCGCTTGCAAACAATGGGTGTTTAAAGTGAAACTCCCGTGAAACTGGTATAATTTGTCGGAGACCTGTTTGGTTGTTTATTAGTCAGGTGAGCTCTAGGCTTGCGGGTGCCAAGGAACACAACGACTGCTATGGTTATTTAGCACTACCCAATTATAATTTTGTCTGACCCCTGACCCAAGGAATTTTTATCCCTGGAGGGATCCTTAAGATGCCAACTATTACACTAGCAAGGGACTTGCGGTTTCACTTCCTACCCGAAAGAGGCCACACTTTCAGATCTTTTTCCGAATTTAAAATCTCACGGACCTTGTCCGGGAATCGAACCCGGGATCTCTGGTTTTCACGGCGTATATTCTAGTCTGGCAAAGTCCAAATGGAAACGTAAAAAATGAAATCGACTACATCATATGTAATGATAAAAACATAATTATCGACACGACGGTACTAAACACAGTAAGCGTAGGAAGTGATCATCGAATGATAAGAGCAAAAGTGCGGATTAACATACAGAAGGAAAGAAGAAAATTAATTACAAAGACAGGAAGCGGAATAGAAAACAAAAAACCAAATATAAACATATTGCAGAGAATCGCATGCAACAAATAGAAGATCAGCCAGATTTAGACTTGGAAAGTCTAAACACAGAAATAACAAATGGCTTACTGCAGACAGCTGAACAAATAGAAGGTAATAAAAAAGAAAACAGTAAGAAACTAAGTGACTAAACACACAAACTAATTAAAGAACGAAGCCAACTATTAAAAAACAGAACAGACAACAAAATAGAAATAGCAGAAATAAATAAAACGATCAGGAAAAAAGTAAGAGATGACACGAGAAAATATAAAAACACGAAAATAAAAGAAACCCTAAAAGAACGAAAAAGCTTAAAGGATTTACGATCAAAAATGAATGAGGGAAAACACCAAATAACAAAATTGATAAATGAAGAAAATAATGAAATTACAGAAATCAAAGAACTAACAGAGGTTATAGAAAGATTTTACCGGACCCTATATGAAAGTAAAAAAGCACCATCCCCAGGAAAAGAAGAAAAAGATAGGAAGAAAGTCACAAATATAGGATCCGAGGAAGTACCGAAAATTACAGTTGGAGAAATAAACAACGCGTTGAAGAATATATCTAACAAGCGAGCACCAGGAGAGGACAGAGTAATAATAGAGATGATAAAATACGGAAGTAAATCTATCCTAAAACAACTAAAGCGAATTTACAATCAGTGCTTGATGCCCGGATGGAGTCTCGAATACCAAACGCTTGGTTAAATGCCCTAGTAGTCTTAATCTCTAAGAAAGGAAACAGACATAAATTAGAGAATTATAGGCCAATAAGTCTTCTGTCAGTGCTGTACAAATTGTGTACAAAAATAATAACATATAGACTAGCAAGCTGGGTTTAGACGAGGTTATAGTACGACAGACCATCTACAGACAATGCGAATATTAACAGAAAAGGTTAACGAATATAACATACAACTGTGGGTAGCAATGATATACTACGAAAGGGCGTTTGATTCAATAGAGATATGGGCAGTTCTAAATGCTTTAAGTAACTGCAGAGTAAACAACAAATATACAACCCTCATTAAATATATATACGAAAACGCAACGGCACAAATAGAGACAGAAATACAAACTAATAAATTTAAGACACACCGTGGTATACGACAAGGTGACTCAATCTCCCCGAAACTGTTCACACTGGCTCTGGAGGACATGTTCAGGATGTTAGACTGGGAAGAAAGAAGAAGAACAATAGATGGCGAGAAATTTAATCATTTGAGATTCGCCGACGACATAACATTGATAGCAAAAGGTAAAATAGAGCTACAAGAAATGTTAGAAGAACTGAACGAAGCATCAAAACAGATAGGATTGAAAATAAACATAAATAAAACAAAGTATTTAACAAATGAAATAGAAGAACAACAGGGGATTACTCTAGAAGGAAAAATAATAGAAAAAGTTGACACATTTGTATATCTAGGCCAAAAATTTGAACTATCAAAAAACAACTTAATAGAAGACCTAAATAGAAGAATCTCACTAGCTTGGGCAGCTTTCGGAAAACTGGAGAGAAAGATGCTGAACATTAAGTTACGCGACCATATACCCAATACTGAAATACGAAGAAGATCAAAAGTAATGGACGTAATAGAACAACTTTGCACCCTGTGATGGAACTGGGCAGGGCACGTAGGAAGAATGGAAGATAACAGATGGACGCGTAAGATCAGTGGAGTGGAGGCCCCGAGAAAACAAGAGAAGTAGAGGAAGACCACAGACCAGGTGGACAGACGAAATAAAGAGAGTGGCAGGATACGATTGGATGGGAAAGACACGCAATAGAGAAGAACGGAATCACCTTAGAGGGGTTTACATCCGACGATGGGCGAAATAAGCTGAAGAAGAGATTCTAGTCTTGACGCCAGCGAGACCGGTAAAAGAATTGTTTCTGACTAATTAGTAAGTAGTAGTATTACAACGTAATAATAGGACAGCTAAATAGTTTCATGGTTAGATTAGAACAATTTATTTACAACTCATTATTCACAAAAATCATTTCCCACACATGTAGTGCCTAGTGCAACATCATTATTAGCAACGTGCCGGGTATAATTAGGCGGGCTGTATAGTGTGTAAGTGACCTTACCTTTAAGAACGAATTTTAATATGCACCAATATACAAACAGAGAATCTTTTGGAGAGCTACTACACAAAACGTCGCAGTTCTTGTCTCTAGCAAAATTAATTTTGCGCCTGGTTTTTCCAAAGTTTTTACGTTCTAAATACAATTTTGACAATTGGACATATTTTAGCATAACCTCTTACTAATGTCAGTGTAGGTATAATGTACTCTCATATCATTTTACATAATCTCATCTCGTCTCAAATTTGCTATAGTTGACTTTTAAGGTCGATCCTGAATTATCCCAGGGCTGTGGCGAAATATGTCACTTTCTCGGAATCAGATGATATAATAATAATAATAAATTTATTCACACACACACCAATTTCAAAATTACAAAAATTAATCCAAAAACAAAATTAGTATGAACTATTTAATGCCCCACAAAAGCAAAGCTTGTGCGTGGGGGCCAAACAGTTAATAATCAACAATTACAGACCTATCAATAATAAACAAAAACAAAGTACATTTAATTTTAACTAATAGATGAATCAATTTTAAGCAATAAATGAATAAAACTGATTTCTAGTCATTTCAAAAAGAAAGTTTTTTACCCTCCGCTTGAAACCAAGAGGAGATTGATTTTCTCTAAACTTTTTTGGTAACTTATTAAAATACCTGGGAGCAATATAAATAAAGGATTTTTGTCCTATGCTTTTTTCTGCAGTTGATGTTTCTAACTGAATGTTAGTTATGGCTCTAGTTTGATAAGTGTGACTAATGTAATTTGCTGAGTGTCTATTTATAAATTGTTTATATACTACTTTTAAGAAGTAAAGCTGTTTTATATCTAAAATTTTAGCCTCTTGATAAAGTAAATCTGTCGGATATCTGTTTTCTTTATGTAGCATAATTTTTAAGAATTTTCTTTGAATAATATTCAATTTATTTATTTGACTAACATTCGCACTGCCCCACCCCAGTAAACCATATGACAAACGTGACTGTATCAAAGCAAAATATATAGCTTTCATTTCCGGTAGATTTAAAATTTTGTTTATATATTTAAATTGATATAGTTGATATCTCAAATTTTGTGCCACATAATTTATATGCCAATCCCATTTTAAATGTGAGTCTATAATAATACCTAAATACTTTATGTGATTTGTGGATTTAATTTCAATTAATTCGTTGTGATTGCGTATTGATAGTTGATACTGTGGGAGCATATTCTTGTTGCTAGTGAAGGGTACAAACATTGTTTTCTTATAGTTGATCGTTAATGATCTGTGACTAAATGCATCTATAATTTTACTTAGTTCAGTTTCTACATTAAGTTTCAAATTAGACCACGAGTTGCTTTTATAAAAAATTGCAGTATCATCTACAAAGCTTATCATCTTACCATGACACTCCAAGTTAAGAATATCATTAATGTATAAAATAAAAAATATCGGTCCAAGAACTGTTCCCTGAGGAACTCCATAGTCAACCACTTTGCTTTCACTAAGTACTGAATTTACTTTAACGTACTGTTTTCTATTACTTAAGTAACTTTGTATGAGTTTATATGAGGTTCCTCTAAATCCAAGGTTCCACAAAACCTCTAACAACTGTTTATGACTCACAGTATCAAACGCTTGTGCGAGATCCAAAAATACACATAAAGCTGGACTATTTTCATCAATTGCTTGGTGAATTTCCGTTGTTAGTAAGGACACTGCGTCTTCTGTTGATAAGCCTTCTCTAAAACCAAATTGATTATTTGATAAAATATTGTATTTTTTAATATATTTACCAATTCTATTTTTAAGCAGTTTTTCAAAAATTTTTGTTAAATTAGTTACTAGGGAAATTGGTCGGTAGTTTGTAGGATCAGTGTCATCTCCGCTTTTAAAAATAGGTTCTACTATTGCTGTTTTAAATTTTGTGGGAAAGACACCAGTATGTATAATTTTATTAAACAAGTGTATTATAGGTTGAGCAATATCATCACATATAATTTTTAAAGTTTCGGATTTTATTAGATCTATTCCCGGTGACTTATTGGCTTTTAAATTTTTTATAGTTTGGACTACTTCATCTATTGTTATTGGGCAGAAAAAAAAATGACTGTGATAATGACTTTGTAATCGGCGGTGGAGTTGCTGGTTTATGGATTTTGTCTGCATAATTTTTACCTACACTTATGTAAAATTCGTTTAAAGTATTTGCTATATCTAAATTATCCTGAACAATCCCATTGTCTTTTCTTTTTATCTCCGAAATATGTTTTTTTGTACGTCTTGTGTTAGTAATATCTTTAACTGTATTCCATAAGTTTTTGGCATTATTTTTATGTTTATCAATTTTGTCACGATAATAATTTATTTTTGCATTTCTTAACAAATTACTCAAAATATTTCTATAGTTAACGAATTCTTCTTTGATATTCATATTTTGTTTATTTTTTATCATTTTTTTGTAGAGTTCATCCCGCTTATTAATTGATTTGACTAGTCCCTTAGTAATCCATTCCTTCCGTTTCTGTTCGTTCCTTTTTAGTTTAATTATTTTTGTATTTGTTTGTATTATTTTAGTTAACAATTCAACAAAAAAGTTCGTAGCTTCATCAGCATTATCTAAATGATACATATCAGTCCAGTTAAAATCCGATAAACTGGATTTTAATTTGGGATAGTTAATGTGTGCAGCATGCTTCACGTTTAATTTTGGTAGGTTTTTATGAGTTTTCATGTTGATACTGATTCCCGTGGCATAGTGATCGGTCAGACTAATTTTCAGAATATATGGGGTTATATCACTTTCAATTAAATTTTCTGTACTTTTTAGAAATATATGGTCAATACAGGAACCAGATGTTTCCCTAGTGGCTGCATTAATCATTGAGTGAAAACCAAATTCATTACAAGTATTTAAGTACTCTAGTGTTTGCTCGCTATCTTCTAGTACATTTATATTCATGTCACCAATAAGGATATAATATTCTGCATTTTCTTTTAAATTTTCTAAATATGACCTAAGATTTACTAAAAAATTTTCAGTAATAGTTGAGGGTGGTCTGTATATACCAGAAACAATGAACACTTTATCTAGATATTTTAATTTTATTTGGGGGATCGAATGTTCGCCTACATTTATAATCGAAGATGTGAAATTATGAGTATCTTTTATGTAAACTAGAACACCGTCATTTTTATTAATATTACCCTCGTTGTAAACTATACTGTACCCGTTTAGTTTAACAAAATTTAAATCATGTATTTTAAATGTCTCTGTTAAAACTATACAATCAAATTAGTTGATCTAGTTGACTAATGTAGATTTTTAATTGATCTAAGTTCTTATATATGCTCCTTATATTGAGGTGAAATATGTGAAAATGTAAAGTCTTGTAGCTATTACATAAGTTATTTAGTTATTATAATACATTCTTCTTTTGATAGTGTCTATCTTCTATTGATGTTGGTAATCAGTAATCACGTTGGCCCACCTTATCTTGTTAATTGCAGCTCTGAACAGTTCTGTTGATGTTAGGCCTGTCCATTTCCTTAAATTTGCTAACCAGGAGATGCGTCTACATCGAGGGCCTCTTTTGCTATTGATTTTTCCCTGCAGTGCATGATGTGCCTAAAATAGTCAACTTTCTATATTTGATGGTATTTAAAATTTCTCTGTCTTTGTGTCTTTGGAGGATGGTGTCATTGATCGCGTGATGCAAATATGAAGGCTCCTCTACACGATGGCCCATGATGGGCCACTATGGTGGTCGCCATGATGGCCACCATCAATGGTGACCAGTCGCTGGTCCATCCACACGCTGGTCGACGATGGGCCAGTGTGATGGGCCAGTTCCGAGTGACAATCTCGAACTGAATGATGGGCCATCGTGTGGATGCACCGCGTGGGAACCCACTGCGCACCTCGATTGTGCATGATGGCTCCCTTTGATGTGGGGAGAAAAACCGCTCCCAAAGTCATCCTACGCCACTACAGCCCATCATCGGCCACTGCACGCCAGCCCACCTTCCACACGATGGCGATGGCTTGTAGTGGCTTACCAATGGGCCATCGTGTAGAGGAGCCATGAGACTCACAACATTCGCCGGTAGCACGCATTTCGCTTTCAGTAAGACTCCAACTTTCCACTCCATAAAGAAGAACAGAGAACAAGTAACATCTAAGAGCTCTGATCCGGATATCGATGTTCAATGAGAGATTGCAGCGAACTTTTTTGAGGCGATTAAAAACGCTTCTCGCTTTTTCGATTCGAATTCTTATTTCGTAAGAGTGATTCCATGTTGCATTCCAAATAACTAAGTCTTCCTACTTTTTCTAGTGGTGTGTTGTTTACTGTGAAACTATCTATTGCATTGGGATTTTTACTAACAATCAATGATTTTTGTTTTATTACAGTTTAATTTGAGATCATATTCATTACATGTATCCACCACGCTATTTATTATTATTTGCAGGCCTTCACCGCTGTCTGCCAGCAATACGGTGTCCGTCGGCATATCTCAAGTTGTTGATAGGTGCGCCATTTATGATGATGCCATCATTTACTATACTTAAAGCTTTTCCAAACAGATTTTCAGAGTAGGCGTTGAACAGTGTAGGACACGCATCCCTGACAGACACCTTTATTTATAGTGAAACTTTCTGATAGTTGGCTCCCTAAGTGGACAGTTGCTTGTTGTTCCAAATACAAATTTGAAGTTATTCTTATGTCCTTACTATCAATGTTTGATGTTTTTAAGGTTTAAATGAGTTTTTCATAAAGCACTGTGTCGAAGGCCTTTTCAAAATCGATAAAGTAGGCGAAAACATTGCAGTTGATATCTCTCGCTCTCTGAATAAGGACTTGTAGGCTGAACAGCGCATCTCCTGTTCCGAAACCACTCCTAAACCCAAACTGTTCTTCGCTGAGATTCTCTTCTAACTTGATGTTTAGAAATACCTTCAAAACATTAAACTAATCAATCTGTGTTCCTCACATTTTCAGGTATAAATATTGACATCAGCCAGTCTCTAGGTATATATCCAGTTTCGTAGATTTTATTAAATAGTTTGCTGAGCATTTTGACCTGTGATTCTTCCAACAATTTGAGGATTTCTCCGTATACATCATCTGCTCCTGGTGTTTTGTTCTCCTTGAGTCGTCTTATAGCTATCTTAATCTCATCAGTTGTTATTTCTGGACCATATGGATGTCCTCTGCATTTATTAGGATTTGTCCTTTGGCATCTGTGATCGCTCCAGTTCTCTGTTGATAATTAGAACCCACAATTTCTTTGCTTTTTTTGTGTATGTGAAAGTTTTCGTGCTTGTCGTGCCCCCAGGCACTCGATTTTTGTACATTTCTTTCTTACTTTCTTTCTTTCTTTCTTTAACCATGATTCTTTCGCTTCTTTTATCTTTCGCAAGCTGTTTCTGTGAATTTATTTAAATATAATGTTGTCTGTATTTTTATACATTTGTTCCTCCATCATATCTGAAATTTCTTCCGTCATCCATTCTATAATATATTAGAAAATGAAAACCACGCGAGCTATAGTAAAACCAAAAAGTATGATTTATGTATAGACTTATTTATTACATTCTATGGATGCACATATTTAATTTTAATGCAGTTTATTAAATCACTAAATATAAAATCTTGCTATATGTAGAACTAGAATCGAACCTGAAAACTTTGATCTATAAGACCACCATTCTAGCTTCGAACCGTTTGAATTGGCAACACTTGACTTATCGATAATTGCGTTTAGTTAGCTCAGTTTAATTAATCGCAATAAAAGTAAAAAAAGGCTTTGTACAACAATGCAGAGTGGTAGTTAAAAATACATTTGTATATAAAACGGCAAGACAATAAACTTAATAGGCATCTTATGTAGTTAATAAGAATAATAAAGAAACAAAGTTCGTCATTAATCATAATAACAATAATAATTAATAACGACACTTGTTTCTTTATTATTCTTGTAGTTTTACGTACAACATTGTCGTGCGATGTCTTTTTCGACCGTGTTACATCTTCCTGTATTTTATGTAATAACTAATTTTTAACTTTTTCCTTTAATTCCTGTTATTTTTTTTAATTCGTCTTTCACTTTATTTCTATATAAACATTCCCTTTACGCTTGCAAGTAATTAGTTTGTTGGTAAATGCTCCATTTAGTATTTACATGACCTAACCATGTAACTCGCAGAGACGATTCGGGTTGTGCATTGCACCCGTTAAAACCACATACGCTAACGCATCAGCAAAAAGCCATAGGCCTTCAGGCCTGAAAGTGCTGTACATACATACAGGCCTATCTGCTTTTGTCTTCATTTTGTGCCAAGCACACTTCGTCTTATCTTCGATTGTGTTGTTTTTCGATTATTTTGATTTTAGTAAGTACCAAGGTGTAGATGTTTAAAATTAATAGAAAAGCGTTCATTGGGTTGGAAAGTGTTTTAGGAATTTGTTCCGGTTTCCTTTTATATTACGATGGATTTCTTTCTGAAAACTCTTTCTAGAGGGGGTTATCTTCGTCTATTTTTTATAATCTCTTCATTTTCAACTTTTTGTTTGTTATATAGGGTATCTCTAAATTATAGCGACTTCTGCAGGGTATTTTGCAGACAAAATTAGAGCAGCTCTTTTAGCCAAAACTGCATTACTGCGGAGAAACGGCCAATCAAAGTTTGCTCTAAAATTTAAAGAAAATTTATTACCTTCAAAAGTATAAAGATTATGAAGAAAATATTTGGGACACTTTAGTAATTTATCAAAAGGGTCGTTTTGGCAAAAGACTAAAAATATCGCTAAACTGAAAGGGTATTTCTGGAGGGTAGGAGTAAAATTAACTTCTAGGAAAATTTGTTTGTGTAGGACTACTATAAATTCACCTAAAATCGTTTATGTAAGTGTAATAAGCCAAAACTCAAAAGTAGCGGTATCATTAAAAAATTTAATCAAGTTGCCAATTCGTATTTTTTTTAAGGTCTGTGCCAAAGGTTTCGGTTTTTACAGTGTAGCCTAAAAAGCGTCTGAGGTCTGAGATCCCCGCATTATAGTGTGAAGATCTCCCAGTGGCTGCGGTTTCATAACTGGATAACGATTTCCTCATTCCATAGTCTGCATGTGAGGTCCCCGTTGAACTTTTCGATCCTCTGCAGGTGTTCCTTCACGGGCGCCTGTTCTGTTAAAAGATCAGTAATAGTTTTGAGCTGCATCTTACTTACAGACAGGAGTTTTGTAGCCCTTTTTTGGAGGGTCTTTCTAAAAATGCTTATTATGGCGTTGTCCTAGAGAGTTAGTCCGGTAGCAAATATGTTGAGTGCGAATCCAGTGCTTAGTACAGTTACGGATTATACTTCTTGGAATTCCGGAGGCAGGTTCTGGCCCGAGGTATGCCCCAATTGCCCCCCCTAACCAGATCATTGGCTTTCTCATTACCATCTATTCTGCTATGGCATGTAACCCATAACAATTTAACAGTGTTACGTTCTGCCAGGTCATTGAGCCCTTTAGCACATTCTCATGCCATTCTGGATGAAATCTTTGGGCTTTGGGATTTAGGCAAGGACCTTCAGAGCCGCCTGGCTATCGGACAAGATGAAGATAACATTTGCGATGCTAAACCTATGGAAGGATATACGTATATATCCAAAATGGTTCAAGTTTTCCCGAAATTAATTGTCATGGCGTGATTCAGCTCGTTGTCCTGCATCGGCCTGCACTGAAATATTAAGGGAAATGAAGTTAGACCCACCCCCCACCTGATTCGCAGATGTTAAACCTATGGGAGGTTATATGTATATCAACAAAACAGTTTCCCAGAATTTTTTCGGCATGGTTGGATTCAGTTTGTTGTCCTGCATTGACCTGCATCGAAACATTTAGAAAAATGTAGTTAGTCTTACCCGATTCGCAGTTATTAGTATAGCCCCTTCTTTTATTCGTGTTTCCCCAGGGAGAAGCGAAGTCTTTCCCTGGGTGTCTTGCCATAAATTCCTGATCCAACACTTGAGGCGGCTTTTGAGCCGTCTGGGTACCAGATCATGCTTCCAGCAGAAATTCTTTCTTGTTTCTTGTTTGTGCTCGTTATACTCTCCATGATATTGTATTTTTATCTTGAAGAGAGAGTTCATTAGATACCTTGAAGTTATATAGTCACTCCTTGTCTCAAGCAGAGGACCCCTTATGCTGTCGGTTATCTTTGTGTGCTCTGTTCCACTTTATGGGTACAGTGAATTCTGCATTCTGTATACTCCCAGTTTTCCAACCACCCTCAGTATTACTATGTGAAGAAGAGGCAGATCTAGAAGGGCTTCCATTGCAGCGGTGGGCGTGGTTCTCATTGCACCCATAATGCTAAGACAGGCAAGCCTAATCTCCAAATACTTTTTTTCCACCGACGCGACGTGTCAAGTAAATTTTCGCTGAGGTATAGAGGGCCAAGACCTTCCGGGTTTCTTTTTATTGTAAATGGGAGTTTTCTGGGGCTGACTCTTAGGCCTTCTATTTCAGTCCACTCTGACACGACGTTCAGGGCCCGTTACATGCGCTTCCTGATCGCATCTATAAATAGCCTTGCTACTGGCGTGACTAAGTCATCGCCATCAGTATAGTCCAAGGGGAAAACCCTTCTCTGTTGAGTTCCACGAGAAGGCCATCTATAAAGAGCTTCCGCAGAAATGGGGACAACCCCCCACCAACCGGACCGCCACTGTTTCCTCAAACACTGTTGTGCATACCACCCAGCCTTTGAGCATGCAGTCTATCCACCTGCAGCTAATCTCCTGCATCTATTATACTGCTAATAAACAAAAGAACGCCAGTTTTATTTTAAATAAAACATACATCAAAGATGTTTAATTTTACAGTGATTGTTCAAAGTCCTCGTTGTTCTTTTAGAGCAAATTTTTGTTGGTCGTATCTCCGCAGAGATACATTTTTTTGGATAAAATTAAACAGGTCAACATGTTTTAATCTTGCCTGAAAAATGCCTTGTAGAAGTTTGTCGGTATAATTTAGTATAATATATTTTGCTGTAAGTAATTTGTAATTCTAATTACTTTTAGAGAAATTTATTTGTCTTTAAATTTATAAGTTTGCGTGTTACATAACAATATATTATTATTTTAACATTGGCGTTAAAATTTAATTGGATTTTTTTGCAAATAGGGTAATGTAAAGGGTGTTTTGGGAGATAATGTCAATATGAAAGATTCAATTTCCAATGGTTACTAAGATATACAAATTTTAAGGGTTAAGCTGAAAGTAAAGAAAAATTACTACCTATTATACTATGTACAACTACTGCTACTAATTTAGATTTGAACCTGCGAACAGACGGCACATCCAGGGGCATGAAAGGACCAGTAGCACAATATCCTAGAATCTTCTTGTATTCAGATATATTTTGAAAAATTTGTTTCCAACTGAAACCTCTTCCACAATCACATTATCGTCTTAACGTCACGTTGGTGTTTATATTGATGTTATGCGAATATTACTAACGCTTTTATTCATAATGGCGTTGGCTTAAACTAAATGCATGTTACAAAAATTACTTAAATTGGTCCACTTACACCATATTTACTATGTCAAACTAAAAAAGTATGGAAATTAAGATAGAGCTAATTAGTAATCTTCCAATTAAGTTGTTAAATAGATCACTTATTATATCAGTTAACAGGTCTTTCGTAATGTTAAAATGAATCTAATAACTAGCAGTTATATTTGTGCAGTCCTCTAGTTTTCGGAAGAAATTTTTGATAGGCTAACGTGATGCAACTAATAAAAACTTCTTGAAACTAACCTAGACATTAACATTTTGTTGTAACATTAACTTGTATGTAATCCATTCTGAAATACTCAATCGTTTGTTTGTTTGTGTAGTAAACGAGATTTGGGATTGGGAATACCAAGGGTTTTAACGCGAGCCGACTGCTATGGTCATTGGCATTATTCGACTAAACTTTCGTTAAGCCCAAAGAACTTCCACCTCTGGAAGATAACTGTATTGTGTCAAACATCACATTGACATGGGACTTACGGTTTTATTTTGCATTCTAAAGATAGTAAAGTTTCAAAACTTTTCCACCTGTTAGTAAATACTATAACGATGCGGGGTGTTGCAAATTCACAATTTTCTGTAACTGGTTAAAAACCCCGAAGCTTTGGACCCTCATTTGTTTTTGTTGTGTATTTGTAACCTAGCCTTTGATAAAGGGTAGGAAAGAAAAATCACAGTTCAAAGTACAACTTTAAACTTAGCTTTATTCACACAAACAATGATATTCATGAACAGCGAATCTTAAGGCGGGTGTCCGTAACCGAGTTGATGTATTTTGGCTGCGAATCTCCCGAAAAGAACGATATAACAAAGGAGTTAGGGACCTAATAGGACACTCTCGTACGATTAAAGAGTTAAGGGAGTTTTGCAGGAGCCTAATGAGATTTGTGAGATCTCAGATTAGCTCTCGTACAAAGACAAGGGTTAAGGATTATTGCAGGAGCCTAACGAGATTGGTTAGATCTCGGAGTAGCTCTCGTACAATGAAAAGGGTTAACGACTATTACAGGGGCCGAACGAGATTGTTTAGATCTCGGAGTAGCTCTCGTACAATTAAAAAGCCTTTCTGTTCTTCTGGTCCATTTTATTTATACAATAATTTTCGACAACCTCCAAATAGAAGGGGTTACTTTTATCAAATCAAATTGAACTTCAAACTGAAGTTTGGCCGTGATTGGCTGACCGGTTTTCTATTAAAACCGGCATAAAGTAAGTTTCCCATAGGAATTCTTTCATATTTCTGCCGTGATTTATTGTTGCTAAAAATGGGATGTTTTAGGTGACTAACTTGACAGCAGTTTTTACGGGCACGTGGTGAAATAGCCTTTTTTTAAATGTTTAGTGTTAAAAAAAATTATTGGCAATTTTCTCCCCCGTAGAACTTAAAAATTGCAAATCGCAGCAGCCTACTTTAGAATTAACACTAAATTAGTGTGTTAAATTTGGGAATGTTAAAGTAGGCCAATTGTTATCGTGCAATATTTATCTCAACAGTTAGCAGGTAAGAATTATTGCAGAATTCAGCTAAATAATTGCATTCGTTTATTTGTGTTGATACGTTCGTACGTTATTGTGCGTCATGTTTGTGTAAATTCAATACAGTCCTTTGAGGTTTTGTGGCGGAGAAGTTTTGCTTAACTAATTTTTTAACTTCAGCAAAGAACTTAAAATATGTTAATTTGTTTTAAACGCTTGTTGTTCAGTCATTTAGGAACCTTTTTAAAACAACCACCATCGTTGTTGAAACCCAACACTTCTTATTCTGTAGATGACGACACACAGAGAATGAAAATTTGATATTCCACGTACTTAGTATGGTAGCTTATAAGCGAATAAAAGGCGATATAAAAAGGCATCACAGTCGACATTTAAGCTGCACAAGAAATCTTAATGAGAACACAAAAGGATTGCTTATTTTGATTAGAAAGTTTTAAGCTGTCATAAGCCCTTTGAATATATTGACATATTGACCGACCATAGATTGACCATCAAGTCTCTGTCAGAGTTTTTCTCGGATAACATCAGATTTTCAGGATTCAGGGTTTAACTGGTCAATTTAAGTTAGTAGCAGCTGCTCCTTGAACGCTTATATCCTATCGCATAGTTCCATTTGGCCCTCTAAAGTATCTCTAGCTAGAGTATACGCATAGCGTACGCATCTCGAGAGTGCTAGAATTTCCTCGTTCGAGAGTCCGCCTACCGATGACGTATTCATTACAGTATGTTGGATATCATTTGCGTTGAGAAGTGTCAACGAAAAATAACAATAGATCAAGAGCTGTTCCCTGTCAAATCACATTTTCAGTATTAGCAAAAGTCGAAAAAACTCAACTCAAATACCATTCTTCATCATCGCTATCGGCAACATCAAAATCATTATTATAAATTAGGTTATTTACCTGTTTGTTCATCAACATTCGAGTTTCGTTACTACCATTCTTGTGATGAAGATGCCCAACTATGTTTCCATTATTCCAGAGGCCTATCTGGAGTGCATATTCCTTTTGGCTTCCCATCTTTTGCTATTCTTGTTAGTCTTTTAGACTAGGCCATTTTTTTTATTAATCTATTAAGTATTCTCTTTAGTCTGACTTTGCTTGCTATCCATCTTAGAATTCGCACTTCCGTCATATTAACCAGCCCTTTTATTTTAGCGTTCTTCGGTCCGGTTTTTGCAGCATACGCTAGGGGTGGATGGTTTTGCTTTCTACGATCAATAGTTGTTTGTTGCCACATAATGACCATCTAGGGACTGAGGCATTCAAATTCCTATGGCGCTAAACATCTTCGTAAACAAGGCATACAATTTTTATTTATCAAAATATAATAAAAAAAAAATTATTTTACCATTGTTTCATGCTTTTCTGCTAATGATTTTGGAAAAAGTATTGTGGGCGCCTTGTCCATGAAATCTTAAGAAGGTTTGCATTAAAACCCCTCTGAGAATTGAGAATCCAGATGTATCAAGAAAAGTGCCCTAAATTCCCTTTACCGCCGGAGCCGATTTTAACTAGATGGAGTACCTGGTTAAAGTGTGTAGATTTTCTGGCAAAACAATGCACTGAAATTGAAAACGTTATATGCCAGTTTGATCCCGAAAGCTCAGCTGCAGTTGGAACTTGTTTCAAGTATTTAAGGCCCCAATTTAATTTAAATTCGTCTGGTTTGGACTATATCATTGTTAAGGTAAAATAACTTTATTTATTTATATATAGTATGCATATGTTATACGTACTTAATTTTGTGAGCAAAATGTTTCATTTAACAGTTTCCAATTTCTCTTGAATTCAACACGGACGCTTAATCAGTGCGATTAAAAGAATTATGGGTTAAATTAAATTAATGAAAAAAATAGTTTCATTGCGCTAGTATAGAAGTACAAGAACGGTTAGTCCAATGAACATGCTTCGTTGTTTACTCTGTTGGATTACATGAATATCAATTTTATTATTGTTATTTTTATTGATGCATGGACGTAAGATTCAATAAAAACTTAATTTGTAAATGTAGTATTCTACGTACAAGTCTTTATGTTTTCGCCTTCTTCGAATTGTATTGCTAAAACATTAATGATCAAAATAGTTGACCTCGTAGGTTATTGATAAAGTAATAAAATATTATTAAGTAACAATGTAGCAGAAAAAGTTAAGTAGCAAAAACAAGAACAGATAAGTCAATTTGATTGTACAGCATTCCAAATGTGTTTGTCTTGGTCTTCCTCTCTTTCTCATTTCTACCAGCTCTGCTTGTAACACCCTTTTTATTATTCTACTTTCGTCCGCTCTCTCCACATGTCTTAGCCATCTTAACCTTTGAGCTTTAATTGTATTTATAATACTTTCTGCTCCATATAGTTTTACTACCTCTTCATGTGATGTTCGTATCGACCCCTCTCCTGCTCTTTTTCCTTCAAACATACTTCCCAGAATTTTGTGTTCCCATGTTTTCGCCCTCGGAATCCATGTTTTAGACGCGTATAGGACCGTGGATTTTCTTATTATTTTATATATCCGGATCTTTGGCTTTCGGAAAATACTTTGCCTTTAGCACTTCTTTTAGTGCGTCTGTATTCAGTGGTCAATGTTTCTAGAAATATAAACTCTTGTACTCCTTCATATGTGAATTAACATTATCCTTATGCCTTTATTCGTTATCCTATTATGTATTTTCCTCTCGTTCCCCATGTCAATATATTTTGATTTATGTTGGTATATCGTTAGACCCATTTTCTTTGCTTCTCTTTCTATGCACCCATTCCTGTTTATTTTGCTTTATTTTATTATTTTTCGAGAACTATATTAAAAAAGACTGGTGCTAAAGGAACTCCTTGACGTAACCCTTTAAAACTCGTTGATGCGTTGGCGTATATTCTTATCCTAATTTCGGTGTTATTTAGTGCCGTATTCGTTAGCCTTAGCAGTTTATTGGGGATCTGCATATCTTGCATGGCCATGCAAATATTTTTCCTTCCAACCTAGTCTTAAGCCATCCATAAACATTGCGAAGATGCTGATATTGTGCTCATTTATTCTGCACTTCTTTTAAAGTAGGTATCGTTTATTTGATCTATCGCTGATCAGTGACCCTTAAATGCACCACACCTGTACTCTGTCAGACTGTTTTCCGTCTACATGTTAATTTTATTTTAATTGCAGTAATTAGTATCTTATATACTCTATCTAATGTAACGATGCGGGGTGTTGAAAATTGACAATTTTCAATAACTGGTGAAAAACCCCGAAACTTTGGACCCTCGTTTATTTTGTTGTGTATTTGTAAAGGGTAAGAAAGAAAAGTCAAAGAAACGCAGATATCAATCATATTTGTATATTTATTCAATAGCATTGGTTATGCCGGGTCCAGTGTGATCCCTCAAGAGTAGTCGGTGTAGTCTCAGTCCAACGGACGGGTCGGTACGGGTGCCGTGGACGCTGATAGAACGGAGGTGCCCAAAGGGTTTTGTTTTATAGTATTTACGTTTGTGTTCCTGAAAAATAAACAAAGAGTGTAGGAATGTATGAGCCTAATCGGGCTTTTTACGACCACAGAGTAGCTACCGTACGGCAAACGGGATGCAGGAGGATTGCACTAAGCCTAATGAGAGTGTGAAGTCTCAGAGTAGCTTTCGTTATGGAAAAAGGGTTGGAGGAGTGCAAGTCAATAAAGTGTTAAGAGCCCCTGACACGCTCATGCTTCGTTCCAATTTTACCCTCTTAGGATTGAAAGGGGCGATTTTACTCGAACCGTAAAGGCGCATTTACACGTTCGTTGTTTTATTCGATGTTATAGGTACAATTTTGAATGAACAGGCTTGTTATACAGCTAGTATATAAAGTACAAGATAAAACTAAAACACAAAATTTGTGCTGTTAGTATTGCTATATTATTGCTCCAAAGGAAAAAACGTGTCCGTTCGCAGGTATAAATTAAATGCAACTTCACAAATACGCTTATCAATCAGAATGGGTCTACAGTCTGCATGAACAGTGAACACTTGGTACCTGGTCATACAAACATACGTTCGGTTTTAACTCAATTTTACCACCCGAACGGCGTGACGTTACACAGTGAAAATCAAATTATGTTGGATTTTGTTCGTGCCGTACTCGTTTCAATTTTTCACGCGTGAATTGCGCATACTCTGTTTTACCCGTGCATTATTAGACGGTACGGGTAAAATTGGAACGAATCACGAGCGTGTCAGGGGCCCTTTATGATCGCAACAGCCTAATAAGATGTGTGAAATCTTAGAGTAGCTAGCATGCGTGGAGTAAGGAAATGGAAATGGTCCTTTTGATCTTATGATCAATTGTATTTATACGATTATTTTGGAACACCCCAAACTAGAAGGGTTTCCTTTCGTCAAATCAAATCGAACTTCAGGCTGAAGTTCAGCCGTGATTGGCTGGCCGCTTTTGGTACAAAACACTTCATAAGAAAAATTTTCCTAGAAATGCTTTTATATTACTAATGAAATTTATAGTTCCGTTTGCAGTGTCGCAACGTAACCTTATCTATTTAACAATTGGTAATTTGCTACGCTAGCGTACTCGAGTGGATCTGGTTAAGCACCCAAAGAAATACTCATTTCGGACACCGTCCCTTCAATGCAGTGGCCTGAAAAGTAATTGTTATTGCTGCAAAGAAATCCATAAACTACAAGACAAACGAAACGTTTCGTTAATGGCCCTGTACCCTTAAATCTATTTAAATCTAGCATCGTACAACTGTTTACAGAATCGGTATTAATATTACATACAATCATTTACATAAAATAAAAGAAAAACCAATAAGTCCTTATTTTAAGATGTCTACAACATGCCCACCGTTACACTAATAAACCCATTCCGTCCTGTTTTCCTTCTTGTATATGGGTTCTATTATCGTTTGGGACCACGCTTTTGGCATAATTTCCGTGTCCCTCCGTACTAAGTTTTGTTATCATTCTATTTTATCTTTCAGTTATTTTATTATCTTCAGTTTCGTTGATAGTTCCACTTTCCTTATTCTTGTTCGTTGATGAGGTTTTCTTTTTCTATTTCTGTTTTTTTTTCTTCCATTCCGTACTTCCTCAAAATAATCCTTCCATTTTTCTATATTCTTTTTCTCATCTCCTATGATATTTCTTTCCTTATCTTCATGGAATTTGACCATGGGATATATGGTCTTTACTTTCTACCGATGCTATAATTCTTCCTTTCATGCTATCGATAGGGAGTTGTTAGTTTGCACTGTTAGGTAATTTGAATAGTATAGTCTGAACGGTATTATGCTTACTAGTTCACAAATTTTTTTAATAAAAAAAGTATAAACAGTATAGCGGGATACGAACTCGGGAAGCGAATACCCAGAACACCCTAAATGATGTTACCGTATTCTAGTGTGACAGAAAACGTGTTACGAATATTTAACACCAAGAACAACCTTGAGGCCCCTACAAGATTCTAGAATAAGCAGCGGCCGTATATTACGAGTATGAATATTACATTATGTGATAGGTACATGGGGTTTAAAATAAATACATGGGATATGAATAAATATTCAGGTAAATAAGTGTTTAGCTCTGTTAGTGTCCATAAAGTTTTTTATTTAGTTTAATAAAAGGAATTCACACAGAGCCTGAATACGATTTAGTAAAATCGTGACAATAGTTTACCCTGAAATTCCTTTGTTTTACTGAAGGAAATGTAAACACCTAAATTTTGATTAAGTTCTACATTATTCTATAATATCTATTAATCATTTTGTAGAAAACGACTTAATAATGTAAAAGGTTACTCTTCCAAGTTGAAAAAACGCGTTATTATTTCTTTTACGCATTTTATTATTATTTTTCACAAAAGACTACGTAATTAACTAAAACCAAAGAGTATAAATATAAAGAGATTCAGCCTTATGGGGTATAACGTAATAGTAAAAATCCGCCGCCCGCCAGGAAATCAAGATCGGTCGCTCTAGCGGCCGGCGGATTGAACTAAACATCGTTTGTTTATGCTAAAGCAAGTCAAGGTGTGCAGATTCCTTCTTCTTTAAATTCTACAGCGTTGTCAGATTGTGGTTAAAATCCGAAAATGTTTAGATGTTTTTTAATGTAAAGAAATTTGAATGTAATTAATTTTACAAATTATAATAACCCTTTTACAATTTTTTTTTTGTGATTATGGTCCCTTAAACTTAAAAAACGGGTTAATTATAGAAAAGTAAACATAGCAGAAAAAACGCAATCCACAAATATTTTAATAATCTTAGAGTGCTAAATTTCATAAGTGGAAATTATATTAAATTTTCTAGTTTTGAAGATCGCATTTATTTTAAGTGATTTAAATCTAAAAAGTAGTACGTATTTTATACTTGCTAGTGTAAAAATTACTGATATACTGCTTCTTACGAGTATCTAAACCTTATCGTATGATTAATGTTTGTTGTTTAGCAAAAGTTTATATTTTAGTATATGTTCGTAAGAAAATGCTAAATTCAATTCATGTTGTCGCTGAATTTTTTGAAAATATAAGATGTTACTAGCTGAAGTTTATTAATTGACGTTAGCAACAACTATTAGATCAGGATAATCAGTTCAACATTTATAAAACAGAATGTCACGCAATTATTACTTAAAGTACATTATAAAACAAGTAGGTAAACGAATTTCAGCGTACGAGTTTGAGAACGAAACTTCATGTTCGTGAGCTAGCATTACTTATACGTGCCCTATTTATTAATTTATTTATTCTAATATAACTTGGAACAGGCATGCTAATTTTACTTCGACTCATTTCGGTTGAATTTTAAACAGCAATAAAATCCTAAGAAAATTCTCAAAACATAGGAAATTCCTAATTCTATATTGTTCTATTCCTGTATTGTTTTTCGGATTTTGAATATCTCGTCAACGGCTTACGTTATTTTAATCCCTGGGATGATTTAGTTTGTATGTACTTTATTTTAAGAGGATTTGTTGAACAGTAAAAGGTAATAAGTAATGCTATGTCTGATGGTTAGTATACATATTGCACTTTTTAAATTTATTTAAGTCTCAGTTTTAGAACAGCGCAGCGGTTGCTTCATCTTGTAGGCTTCACGTGTTTTTTATAGTTTAAAAATTGTTACGTGTAATTGAGTTAATTACCTAGAATTTGTTTTCTTTTTGTGTTCGAAATGGTAAATACGTGTGCGTATATAAACTCATTCTGACTTAAGTTTTTTCCGTTTCCCTACAAATGTAAAAGTAAAATATGGTTAATTAATTGCGGCAATCCACATCTTTTTACCTTAAATTTAGATCAGTTGCGTGGCAAAAGAATTTGTGCCACTCATTTTTGTGAACGCCATTTTACGAATTCGCATAAAAATAGACTCCTTCATAATGCTGTTCCAGTAAATTATAAAAATAACGAAAGTGATTTCACAAAATATGTCGAAAGTGTGCCACCTGTTTCGCCCAAAAAATTAACAGTAAAAAGAGAAGCCGTTCCGAGTGTACAGTAAAGTGCTTTTTAATTCGGAACCTTATTTATCAGCAACAGATAACATCTCACTTGGCGAAGCAAACAAAATACGGGAAAATTCCTGTATCATACAGGTGAGTCAAATACATTGAATCAATTCTTTACTTATTTACTACCTAGCACCTACCACAATAACAAAACAAAAAAAAGACAAATACCTACATATTTTAGTATTTGTGCGACAATACACCAGATTAATTTTATTCAGATTTTTTCTTAAAACCGTAAATTAAAAAGTTACTGCCAATATAGGTTTTATACGAGCCCTGTTGCAAAATAGTTGGCCTACCTATTTAATTTATACATTATCTGAAAAGCATAAACGTAAAGTCGTTTACTTTATCCACGACTAGTCCATAATCTGTCAATTATTCATGTGTTTGGTCACTCATAATGCTATCCATTATACACTGAAATCATTATGCACGGTGTCATGGTAACATCATTTGATTATGCACGGTGTCATGGTAACATCATTGTGTATGGTGTATAACAGGGGTTATTTTGGTGTGCAGCTCTAGCTTGTTTGTGCAGCCCTAAATTTCAAATGTGCAGTTCTAATTTTAATTTTGTGCAGTACAAAATAAAAGTAATGTTATGGTTACAAATTTTAAATAAATCAAAATAAATTAATGGCTTTGGCTACTTGCTGTTCGCCTAGTTTTATTACCATCAAGCACAATAACAAGTAGGCAGTTTTTCGAGTATTACTCAAAATCGGTTTGTCCTACCAGAGAAACTCGAGAGGCCTTTTCTTTTTAGAATTTGCTGCCGATTAAGACACAAACACCTATTTTGAAAAAAAAGCAGTGACGTACTATTTTTTCGTCAGAATTATTTATTTTTTGCTGTCCCACACGCCACTGCTGGAATTGTTAAAACTAGTTTGCATCGAAAAAGAGTCTCTTCATGCCAGTATAGTGCATACTAAAGCTCAATTTAATATCTTAAATCGTTTTCGAGATATTTAAAAAAGAGCTTATTTCTTGGACACCCTGTATCTCGAAAAGGAAGCACTTTCGGACCCTTATTTATAGGAATAGAATACTTCCTTAAAATATTGACCTTTCCTCCTGGGACACCCTGTATATCATAATTTTCAATAAACATATTATTCGATTTTATTAAATTATTACTTGCATGATTTTAAATTTTCAGAAATCAAAAATGTACCCCCACCCCCCTCCCCCCTTCTTGCCAAACTATCTGAGTTCAGTTAGGCTAATTTGTGCAGTTCTAAATTATCCTCAAAATAACCCCTGGTGTATAATGAAGGAAATAGGTTATGTTGTCATTGAAATAGGTTATGTTGTTATTTAAATTTTAATTAAAAATTCTTAGTATTTTGTAGTGGAGGATAAAGTATAGTATACTACTCGCTATAATGGCTACTATTACCTCGGATAATTGCAAAACTCGCTCGCACGCTCGCTCGTGTTGCAAACATTACCCTTTTTGCTGTGGTATAATAATTGGTCTTAAATTGCGTCACCTCTCACTTATTCTTAATAACGGCTTGTAATCTTTTGGGTAATGTAGCAACTAGGTTTTCACAGTAATTCTGGGTAAAATTATCCCATATGTTTTGAATCACTACTCTCAATTCGCTTATAGTTTTGACCGGTCTTTTGCGAAGCTCTCTTTTCATGACATTTTGATTTGACACTACATAAACAAAACTAAATAAACAAACAATCTCCGTTTGATAAAATCATAATGTCACAACTAAGCACAGTATATTGTAAGCATATAAGCAACGAAAAACAATCTTGGATCACAAAACGTGGCTTTTACGATTGCAGGCTAACTATTTTGCAACGGCAGAAATTCTGCAATTTTTTGTTATAATTCTTGCTAGTTGCAAATTTTAGATTAGGTACTTCTAATCTACATGCGTCATATTGCAAGGTAATACCAGTTTTTAACGCTACTATGAGATTAGCAGTGTATTAACTATCAACAAATTTCTATTGTTTATTTCATTATTTGACTTTGTTGAGTTAAAAATGTCAAGAGAACTTTTTTACGTAAAATTAATTTGTCTTTAATATTGCTGCACAGGGTGTTTAAAAAAACGTGGCCTTCATGTTTTTTCTTAATTCAAAATGTCCTTAATTCCCCCTAACTACGCCACTGAACAAATTAAAGCTTTCTTATTACTATCAAATTATGACTTTGGTAGACCCTAATTTACCCTGCAAAAATTAAAAATAAATCTTTAATAGTTTTCAAGTTATTCAAAAAAATCGATATTTTTAATTCAAATTTACAGGGCCGTAACTTTTTAATTTGACCCTTTAGGAAAAAAATTTATTTAAAAAATCTTCACTACTTTTCATGTAGTTAACGCAGTTAACGTATTTCCCAAACTTTCACGACCACCCTGTATATCACAAATCGCCAGCATTATACCTTTTTATGAGGGAAAAATTAAAATTTACGCTTCCCTCAAAATCTACTATAGTATCGTGAGTATTTTTAAATTACTTTTTGAGGTAGGCTTTGATTTTGACTTAATTTAACAGTTTATTTTGAAGTGTTACATTCACACAATAAATTACTTTTAATTTTGTCTTTAAATACCAATCAATTAGATTATGTACCCATATGCGCTATGGAGAACCATTTTGATAGATCCAGGTTTTATTCACATTAACAAAACTTATTTTTTCGTTTTATTCGAAAATGGTTTTAAAACTTAATTTTTGTTGCCCCAAAACACAATTTCTGTGGGTATATATTTTTTGTATTTTGTAACCCTTTCTATTTATAATTTTATATAGTATTAATTCTTCAAAGCCTACAGTTTGTTTTGCAAATTCCAATAAATCGTTAATAGTAAAGTGTTTTCAATTTTTATTAACTCACAATTTTTTATGCTTAAATATTTTTTAAAACCAAAATTTTTTAAATAAATTGCAAGTTTGCTTCCTTTTTTTTATTTTCTTTACTTTTTTCGCAATTCAAATTGGGAAAGAATATAAACAAAATTGAAACATTTGATTGAGTCATTTAAGTTAGCAAACTTTATAATTGATTAATTATTATTTTTTTAATACTGATTAACAAATACATAGACGAGTAATAATTTAAAATTATAAATTATGTTTATATTATTAACTTGCTTATCATTTCCTTTTTATTACTTTTTTCATTATTCTTAGAATATGTACTATTTTCTATAAATTATTAGTTATGTCTATTTCTTTACTGTTGTATTATAGGCTTGTAGGCATTTAAAAAGCATATTTCTATAAGTATTAATAAAAAGCGTATTTTCAAACACACATAAAAATCACTGTATTTTATTATTTTTGCTGTAAGTATACTCTTTGCTGTAAGCAAAGAATTGCAAGTATATTTATTCTGGTGAAGCTTCAGCTGTAAACAACAACACTGTAAAATGTTAAGAGGTTTAGAAACTTGTTCGGGTAAAAACCAGGTAAAGATTCTAGGAATTTGTTGACCTACAGCAACCTACAGTTGATAATGCGTACAAAATCTGTTGTTTAACACAAATTTTGCTTATGCAACCCAACATACAACTATTCTCTAAAATATATAGGCGTTAACCTTCTTCTCTATTATATATTCTTTGCTAAAACTAAAACCAAAACTATTCGTTTATAGCTTTAATACTGAGATACGCTGACCTGTTAATGAACTTGCAACTCACTTATATCATTCTACCTTGACACTTGTTGCATAACATTACTTTCTCTTTCGTAAACTTCTCGTATTTCCTATATAATTGAGGACATCTCCAGTGTCCTTGCATTCCACTTTTTTGTTTTTTGCGTGACCTTGATTTTAATAAAGCTAACAATAGTTTTTTATCCGGACAATTACAATTTCAAATATTTCATTAATACGCCGTGAGTATTTTGTTAGTAAACAATGCTTAAATTAAGGAATTTTGTCTGATTTAATTCTATTACTTTGGTTATTTCCAAGTTGTAAACCTTACATTAAGGATTTTCTTTTAGAATTTGAATTTTTAAGTATTCACTCATTATGGATATTTGCTGAGAATCGTTCTTATTAAAAGAAAAACTTTTCCTCCGTCTGCTGCAATAAGTTAACACATTGAAGATTATTGATTACTTCTAATGCTGATAATTAGGTATGTTGATCGAATCCGTAGAAAGGTTTGACGTATTAGGATTGCTTTGCGTCAACCATCCTGACCATAGTTTTATTATGTATTTACTAATTTACTATGTATAAAGATTTCGGTTGCTATACATTGTTACTTAAACATTTTTTATTACTTAATCCATAACCTACGGAGTAATTACCTTTTGGTAATTATATATTATTGCATCTATTTTGATCATTAATGCATTTGCAATAAATTTCGAAGAAGGCTAAAACATAAAGACTTGTACGTAGAATATTACATTTAAAAATTAAGTTTTTGTTGAATATTACGTCCGTGCATCAATAAAAATAACAATAATAAAATTGATATTCATGTAATCCAACAGAGTAAACAACGAAGCATGTTCATTGGACTAACCGTTTTCGTACTTCCATACTAGCGTAATGAAACAAGTTTTTTCTTCATCAATTTAATTTAACCCATTATTCTTTTAATTGCACTAGACTAGGCGTCCATGTTAAATTCGAAATTGGAAACTGTTAAATGAAACATTTTGCTCGCAAAATTAAGTACGTATAACATGAGCATAAAATATATAAATAAAGTTCTTTTACCTTAACAATGATACAGTCCAAACCAGACGAGTTTAAATTAAATTCGGGCCTTTAACGTAGTACTTTTAATATTTATAATAAATTAAAATTCAATTGCTCTTTAACTACAGTAAACAAAAGTTAATAACACAGAATTCATAAAATATTGCCTTCTTGCTAAAAGTAACCGCACTTACACTCTCCACGAGGGAGTCTGGCCGGTTTTTCGCACGCTTACACGTGCAGGATGATGTGGTAAGCACCACGCCTTCGACAACCGCCTACCTTCCCTATTCCACTACTGTGTTTCGGTTCCCAATTATTTTCGGTGACTGGGAAGGCCACCCGCCGGGCATGCGACTTGGGTTGGGCCCCGGGACCGTCCGCGCCGTAGTCGAATGCCTTAACCACTCAGCCACTCCGGCGATTTACTATTTGGTAGTCCTTTCAATTATTTTTCTATTTCCGGTGTAATAGGAAGTGCATATAGTTTTTGTTTTTCAAATGACGTCACATATATGTATAAAAGTATGAAAGTAATTTTCACCGGTTTGTACAACGCAGATTTTGAGGCGGATCGCATATGCAACCATCTTAAGGTGACTATATTAAAAAAAATCCAACGGCATGAGATCAGGTGATCATGGACGTCATTTCACAGGTGCATTGTTTGCAATCAATCGTCCATTAAACCTTTAATAATTGAGGTATTCTCGAATAATAAAGGCGTCCAACTAAAAGCACACATTTTATTGTAAGGCCAGCGGAAAACCTTCCAACATTGAAAATCTAGGTATTTTCTAGTATTCGGTTTTCCATCGTACATGTAAGATCATAACAACCGACCTGTTATTAGACCGTAACAAATATACCAAAAACGGTATGATAATTCCAATGTGGGCTGTCATCTCATCACAAACAATTGTTTTGCTTATTAATAACCTCATTATTAGTAAATCTTGCTTCATCGTTCCATAAAATTTGATATAACATGGATAGATCATCTTTATTTAAACTCTTATTCTTTCTTCTTTCCGTTTTTCCAACCTCTATCTGGGTCTTTCCATTCTTTTCTGTATATCCAAGCCCCTTGCTGAATGCTTCATGTTTGTTTTATATTGTGAATTTCCTCATTCCATCCTCTTCTTGTTCGTCCCCTCTTTCTTCTTTCTCTTGGTTGCCATTCCATTGTCTTTTTCGGGAGCCTACCATTTTTCATTTTTTGGACAGGTCCGTACCACATAAGTTGAATTTTTTCAGCTTCTTCAACTATGTCCTTTTCTGTTTGCATTATTTCGCGTATTCCTGACTCTTTCTATTTAAACTGTTCAAGTACCATAAAATAAAGATTAACCTGCCATCAGGATATTCTGGCCGTAAATCTCTCGAGTGTAAAGCAGCCATTCACTTGTTTCACCGCTGGATCCTGCCTGATTATTATTAGAAAAATCGTTCCTTTCCTAAATTGCATTTTAAATTAAATTCGTCCTTTCTGTTATGTTCTTAGGTGGTGTGCTAGTGTGGGTGTTCTATGTGGTAAATAATAATGACTTGAGTTTTATATTAATTTTATTTATGGTCTTGAAGCATGTAGATGATGCGCTCTGAACAAGAGTGGAAGAAGATGTGTGTAGTTTTTAAAAATGAAATTGTCTAAGAAAGCTAGGTAGCTAGTAAAAGAAAATAGCGTAGGCTAAATATGGATTAAGAAGAGTTTTTGTAGGAAGGGCGCCGTTGGTGCATTATATTAACAGAGCGTTACCTTGCATTGCGGATGCTGGAAATTTCGAAAGAATTAGTCATGCATACAGAAGGGTAGAGAAGTACAAGAATTCTATAGAATTTAGTAAAGTATGTGGTTAAGACGGATAGAAATAGAATAAAGGAGGAGATTATAGTGAATTATTTACAATACTATTTGCAATGCATTAAAACAGGGTTGATGTGGAACACAGTAGTCCCCACAATAGTAGCAACTGTTTTTGGAGACAATAAACTAACTGAACTACAATAAATATTTTCCTTTCGATTTTGTGAGTGTCTCTAAAATGGTGGAAAATATTAGCGTAGCGCGATTTTTATGGTTTATATGGTTTTGTCCTAAAGCGTTTAGTTTTTGAGATATTTATATTGTAACGTTTAAAAAACTTTGGTTCGTGGCGCGACTCGTTTATTTATAGCTATTAATAATACAAGTGCGAAAACACACGCTTAAAGTTCGAGGTTGTTGCTATGCAACGAGACGAAGTCGAGTTGCATTTACAACCGAGATACTTTAAGCGTTTTCGCAAGCGTGTTATTCAAAATTTTTGTTGTTGGTCATAAGTCATGAACATATCTAAAGCTGCCTACGAGAACGTTTATTCAAGTTTGTGCCATTGGCGTAATATAGACAGTAAATTATTGTTGCTATTGCCTACGTGTTTTAAATGCCTTTTAAAACACGTTGTTATGGGTAACGTGTTTTAAAATGCTGTTTATAATCTAGAATGTAGACATTAAAAAGGTGACTTAAAATGTCACCAACAAAAAAAGACAATTAACGCAACAGAAGTAACAACAACAACATCTTAATCACTAATAAATAAAAGCATGAAACATTAAACTGAATTATTTACACCGTCATTTATTTTAACGCGATTATGTGTATGTTACTATTTAGGTATGTCGATTGGGCGTTCAATACCGTCCCAGCGCGCTCACCGAACGCTCACCATCGCAGACTTTGATCTTATTCCGGAACGCATTGGGTTATTCTATGGCCAACGGATCTTTTCAGAAAGTTTATACAGATGACGTGTTCCGAATGATTCAGATCATTCGCGAGTTCTTGCCGACAGATGACGCGTTTCGAACGACCGAGATCATCCGCGAGTTCCTGCTGAGAGATGAGGCGTTTCGTTACAATATTTAAAGTTTATTAAACTTAGCTAATTATACACATACAAAAATTTGTTGCGAGATTCAAAAAAAGTACAGTTATTTAGCAAAAAGTATTTCTTTAATAGTAACACGTCAATAACAAACATGTATGTATTGAAATATTTGTGCTTGACCCTTTAGTAATATGAATCTGATAATATGTTTTCACAGAAATAAGGAAAGTGAAAAACCATTTTTGTTCTCATTTACATTGGAAACAAGATAAAAACAATATTAAGGAGAACAACGTTCTGCGCTTATCTTTCCCCATTTTAGAAATACCCTGTATTAAAATTGTAAATTCTTACTTTTTGTATTTTATTTTTGTTTTTATATTTTTAACATAATTAATCGAAGTGCTGGTGCGCTACAACTTAAGTAAAGCTACTGAAGATGAGCAACGAGCACTATTCCCTGTAATTTTGAAGTATTATCAATTAAAATTATTATACCGGCGTCCCACTGGATGTTTTCGAAAAACAAACAATGGTTCAGTCTTTGAAATTTGTAAATTGCAAAAGTCCCAGTCGTGGCTTAGTTGATTCAGCGTAGGTCGGACCACTGAGATTAATACTGGTCCGGGTTCGATTCCTAGGGCTACACATACACCGAAAACGCAATGACAAACCACCAAGGTATTTCCGCCTAGTAAGTCTTCTCCGTAGTAAAAGTGGTTCCGAGCCCACGTAAAGCTGTAGGTCCCCTATGTCTATAGACTACCTGACACGTACACTTCAGACATATGGAGAGAAGACCGACAATGCCCTATAAGGGTATGCCACTCTACAAAGAAGAAAAGTCCTTATTCATTCTGTAATAACCGTAAGCACACATTAAACTAATTGATCACCTAATTCTCCGCTCAAGAATATTTTTCGTATTATACTAGAGAAACGTGTTCTCTGCATTGGTTTCCCGTTGCCTTCTGCAGAGTTTGTGATGTTTGTGAGTATGTCAAACGCTTAAATCGCGTTATTAGCTTAAGTACGGACCTCAGAAAATGGGGGATGTTTTTTTTTAATCTACCACCGATGAAAATTCGAACTCTAGACTCCCAGCTAGGTTCCAGCGCTGTTACTACTGTACCAACGAGTTAATGTTGTGAAAATTATTTACTAGTTGACTGCATCTATGCATTTTGGCGCAATGTTCTTAATAGTGGATAATTCCAAGTTTATGGATAATAGGGAGCATCATAAGTGTCTATATATTGTCGATTGTCGGAGGAGTTTCCACTAAGTTACTAACCCAGTACATGCACTTCGATTATGGTATTCTGTGTACCCCCTAACCTTTCTCAGTCAAGGTAGCTCCGTGCCTTCAACGAGTTTTAGGATGTTACTTACTTACGAGGTTTTCGTATAAGTATGAGAACTGCTCCACGTAAAATTTCCCCGAAGAGTTGTCTCCTACGATAAAGCGCAGGGCAGTCAAAGCTTATGTGCGAAGCTGTTTCATCCTCTTCTTCGCATAGCCTGCAGAGTGTGTTTCCTCTGTATACACATTTTTTGTAGATGTCTTCTTAAAGTGGTCTATAACAAGTCCCACCAGCCCAGCCGTTTAATCTGAGTACGTACTAAGTGGAGTGCGTCAGTTGTTAATCTGTGTTAAGGCATACCAATTATTTCCTTCCCCAGTCTTTGTCCCTGTGTTGCATCCAGCGAGAGGCATGTTGTGTCTTAGTTCACACCTCTCTCGCTGTCCGGACGCTTCGTTTGGGTATTCCAAATACAGATTCTGGTCCTATAAACGGGGTCGATGCTGCAGTTTTAGCTTTTGATGTTATTAAATAGTTATGTTGTTAGATTAAGGGGACAGTTGCAGAAACCTGCCCTCAATATTTTTGTAGTATGCTTTCGTTCAATTTAATACAGCTATTATTTTATTAAGCTGTTTTTTCAATTGGTTCACTTTTTGTGCCAGCTATCGTTTTGGTTTAATGCGCATTGATTGCCTACAACTCAACAAAACGGAGCTACAGCATCTCCGTGATGAGCAAATCTACTGTGGTGCCGTTTTACTGGGTCAGAAATATGTGTTAATGTAAACAACGACGCTGCTTAGGCAAGGCCAGCTAAATTAAATATTACATATTAAGGCCTGCCCACTTTATTTATCCAAGACGCAATTTAAAAAGGACGATGTTGCCTTTTGAGGTGAACTATACATTTCTCCCTTAAATAGTATATAGTTCACCGCAAATGGCGCCATCGTCCTTTCTAATTGCGCCTTGGCTAAATAAAGTGGGCAGGACTTAATATGTAATATTTAATTTAGCTGGCCTTGGCTTAGGCGCATTAGTAAAGCAGAGCCACAGTATTTCTGCAATGAGCAAAGTAAAAAGTAGAACTGCGCTAGCGTTTCACTGAGTCGAAAGCGCTTGAGTTAAGTGAGAGTAGTAGGAGTACACCTTCCCTCCCCCATTAGCCTATGAATAGCAATCGGTATGAATGTAAACAGCGGCGTTAGGTTAGGTTTTTATTGCTGGAATTGCGCCCACGACTCAGTAAAACAAGGTTACGGTGTCGCTGTGCAGATTCCAAGTTCTTCTTTAAATCAAGTCCTTGCAGTTAAGCTCTCATGTATCTCATTTCAGCAAGTCGAAGGTCAGACAGAAAGAAATAACAAATGTTGATTACTGCTCCTTTTACAGCTTGAAATTAAGTTTACGATAAAGTCGATAAACCTGAAAACTAAATTATATGTTATCATGTTCTTTTTCAACATCAGTTTGTTCACAACGCAAATATTTAATTGATGTGATGAATACAACTAACTCTTTGTTTTGTTTCAGGTAAGAGTTGTAATCACTAACGCACGATTTTTCCTGTACCACTTCGAAAATAAAAGGTAAAAATTATAATAACTTTCCTGGGTTTACTAGGTATCAGTGGTCTGAGGCTCAGTAAGTTGTTCAGCTAACTCAGCTTGTTTTTGTTATACATACATAGTTGTGGCGTTTTCGTGAACTTTTATTTTATTTGTAATTTATATTCCAGCCTAAAGTATGTACTGTGTTACATACAGGGTGTCCCGAAATGTAGACAAATTTTAATCACAGCTTCCTTGGGTCAAAATAAACTCATAAAACCACACGTAGTTTAATACATTGTTAGTTTCTTAAGGAGATATAGGGTGTTAAAAGTCAAATTTTCTGTGTGACTTTATGGGTTGATTTTGTTCCAAGCAGTTGTGGCTGAAGTTTGTCTCAACCGTTCCGGACATCTTGTATACTCATTATAAATTGAAATTTAGTTATTCAAACCATTAGTAACGCTGCATCATCTGCCTTCAAGGATGTTTAACAGTATGTTCTTTTCTGCGATCCATTTTTTTTTTTTGACAGTTGTTCTGTAATTTAGAATAAATTAACTTCATCATATTGACTTCCGAAAATCATAATAAATGATTTAGCATCTTCCAACTGTAAGGTATTATTAAAAACTTGAATAACTACTGATTTTGAGATACCTTCTATAGTTTTTAAATGACATCTTTGAGGTTATGTTGTACATATTTTGTGTAATTTTCCAACTCCTTGGCTATAAATACAGACAGATCAATAAAAAAACCAATTAGGGTAGGCTGTGAAATTGAATTATTTTGAATTGGTACTTTAGCCACATCCACAGAATGTCATTTCTGACATGAATTTAAGGTTATAAACTTTGTTTACGAGAAAAATGTCAAATTACAAACGTTATAAAATGTCATTCTGTGGATGTGGCTAAAGTACCAATTCAAAATAATTCAATTTCACAGCCTACCCTAATTGGTTTTTTTATCGATCTGTCTGTATAAAAACTTTGAATAACTTTTGATGAAAATTGTTCTGGGTTTTCCTCTGTCTAGCGGTCTTTTATGCAACTATCTTTTTGGAAAGTTATTTAATCGACTTAAGCGTTCTTAAAATTAAATATAATGAAAAATTCAGTTTCCTAAAGCATTTCCGAATTTGTTAAGATTTCGACTATTTGTATAAAAATTGAGACATGAGTATATAACTTTCCTCTATTAGTTAAATTGTTTGAAGAAGGAATAACACCCAAAACATCGAGAAATTCTTAACCGGTCAGTTTTATAAGTTTTGAAAGAAACTCAAAGACTTTTCTTTCTATCTGAGTTACCTTAAAAACCAAAACAAAACTGTAAATTACTTTAACTTTCAACTACGTCATAAATTTATTAAAATTGCCATAACATTAAAATATACCTATATGTAATATTACTTATAATGATAATCAGTAAAGTTAAAAGTTTTTAGTCGTATCCCTGAATGAGAATAATTTCCAACTAAATGCTGTTAAAAAAAATAACAATAATAATATGTTATCGAAACTAATAAATTGTCACACAGTAAAGATTAAAAGAAATGATTCTTTAAACCTAATTGGAGTGAATTTGTTCTTTAGGCGCGTTATAATTGCCTTGGCTTTTTCAAACCAATAATTTACTTTTAATAAATTCCTCAAATGATTCTGTTCATCCCAAATTAAGAAATTACAATACACTGGAAATGGGCACCTCTTTGTGGCTTTTATTTTTAGGCAAGTCATGATAGGCATAGATCTGGTTATTCAGTAATCGCTGTTTTGTCATTGAATATGTTAACAAACTTTCCAACGGATCTTGTTTTATCAAAAGTTAAAATTCCATACTATTTTAGTAAATGCTTTACATTTTCTGGTTAAAACTTCATAAAGATCGTAACAAGAAACGGAATTTTTAAGAGATACATTGTTTATTTATTAAATAACAGTTGCCAAAATGGCAATGTTATAAAAATCAAACAAAGCTTGCGAATTTCGAAAAACCGAATATAAAAAAAATTACGGCCGGATAAACACTTATTTCATCATTTCAAATTCTTTGAGTGAGTTCAAATGTTTGTTTTTAACACCTTTATTGTAGGAGTAATAATTATCCCGTGATCTTGAAAAGCCCGTACCTAATAGCGTTTAGTAAATAAGAGGCGATTATTAAGAAAATCTTGTCGATACCTGAAGGTCCCGTCAATGCCCTAGAAAGCTAAAGTTTGGTGACAAAAATATTTAAACTAAACACAAATACATATGGTTATGTGTGTGTAATCACGTTTGAGCAATCTAATTGTTAATCTTGGTTTGTTCCTTTTCAATGCCGTATTGTGTCACATTTAGGTCAGCGCTTTATTTCCAGCGTCGCTTTTCAGAGAAGAGAATTTATGTAGTAAAATTCAGCGAGTGCTTGGAATTTCAATTTAACCGTGTACTAATAGAAGTTATTTACATAAAGTTTTTTCGCAAATGAATTATTTGAAAACGTCGCTGAATGAATTCTTAAAACACTACGAAATTGGATGTAGGTTTAATCTTTGTATACACAGTGCATCAGTAAAAAGTAACGTGATTTGTAGCACGTAATTTTAAGAGCTCAAAGTCAGACGATTTAATTAAATATTAACATTATTCTTCTTAAAGTTCTAGAGTTAGTGTACATATAGTAACAGCAGGGGAGGTAAGTTTGATTTGCTCTATTAAGCACAGAAGATTGCAGTTAGAGCGCAGCAAAGCCTAGTATCATACAAGACAAAGGAAACCACAATGTTTTTCCACTGCCAGTGCAGGGTGTTAAAAAACAAGTGTAAGGATATTTGGTAGAGCACAAAATAAGTCGAAAGGTCGTAATCAACATGGATCCGAAAATGAATTGTTTGAGAGATACCGTTTACTTAAATGTAATCACTGTTGAATTTTTATTCCTTTATGGTTCGTAGCAAAAAGAAAAGTATTCTTAGTATTTATTGGTAAAGGTGTTCGTAATAATCGTGCCGAATAACATTAGCGAATCGAACAAGCTTATCAAATCATTCGGCAAATGTCCCGACATTCCCGAAAGAGTTCATTTTATAGAGGTATCCTGCATGTGTTGAAATGGAAGGAAGATGTTTCGAACATTTTTAACTAAAAACTGATTTATGAAAAAAATAAAAACCTACCATATCTCTGAAACAATTGATTTTCGGACCTACGTTGCTTAAGACTTTCACGTATTTTAGTTTATATTATATGTTCCCCAAATATGTGTATATTACATTTGTTTTTAATACACTAAATAGAAGTTCACTAAAAGTTAAATAATGTTTCACGTGGTAATTGGATAGGTATTAATTTATCAAAAATATAAGCAGTAGAGAAACAGGCAGTGGAGCAGTCAAAAAACCCATAGAAGTTGTTACCCATGCTCAATAAATATCTAACGATAAAAGAACAATGCGGTCAAAATTACGTCAGCTAATAATTAACCTTTCTACTGAAACAACTCAAACAAAGAATGGAACAAATGTATGAATATTAATAACAAATCCCATAATGTTGGAAAATGAAATTGTGAAGAAAGAGTTGCAAAGTGTCAGTACATTTTCTCAGTGGAAAGGTGAATAGCATTTCCTACTGTTTAATTAATTTTCAAAATAAAACAATTCGAATTGGGTATTGTCTGTCTAGAAACACAAGCGAAAAGCAGATAGCCAGAAAGTATAGAGAGTGTGGAAAGCAAACAAAAATAGAAAATAGTGGTAGGTACTACTGGAATGCGAAAAAAGAAGACTTTGATCAAAAGAGGGAGACTCGGAAAAGTAAAAAAACTAAAAAGTAGACATTCAAAAGGAAAAACACTGAAGAGGATACCGGCTATGTTAAGGGAAGATTAAACAACGAAATACTCCACAGAACGCAGGTTATCAGGGAAGCGGAAGTCCAAAACCCCCCTTCATTTATGTTAAGTTTAAATAAGCAAATAACAAAAGAAGCGACAATACAAAAATTAAAAATATGTTCAATAAATGTAAAAACATTATGATAGACTAATATAATTTGAAAATGTAATAGAAAACATTAGCTGGGATATAATAGAGATGTCGGAGGTAAGAAGAGAAGATGACTTTTTCTTCCAAAGAAAAACTGGGTATGTACTATACACAAAGGGAGAAAAGAAAGGGCATTATGGAGTTTTTATATTGAAAGAAGATAGAAGAATTAAAATGATATTCAGACAGAGTGGCATCATTAACAATAAAGTTCAACAAAAACGAGAAAATAGTAATTATACAAGTATACCCCTACCGAAGCTGTTCCAGATGAAGAATTAGAAAAGTTCTGTTATGAAGTAGAAGAGGCAAGAAATAAAACAAGCAACATTGTAGTGATGGACGATTTCACCAATAAAATAGGCAGGCACGAGAAGGAAGATAGAGAAATCACGGGAAAACATGGATAGGGACAGAGAACTAATAAGTTTTGCTATAAGAAACAAGATATACAGAACTAACACCTTCTTCAAAGCAAGGAAAAATAAAAAATGGACGTGGAGGTCACCAAATGAAATTGACAACCAACAAAAGATTTGTCACAAAAAAACGAGATAATAAACTAGTTCGAACTCATCACGGATCACAGAATGGAAAACGAAATACAAACCTGTACGATACAATAGAAACAGTAATAAAGGGAGTCAAGGCGGAAGTGAAAAAAATAGAAAGGTGGAAAAATGAGAAATTGACAAAAAAAAACAAAAGACCTAATAAAGAAGAGAAAAACATAAAAAATGGAAATGGAAGTAGAAAAAGAATAGAATATGTAGAATTGGATAAACTTCTAAAAAGGGAAATCAATAAGACGCGAGGAGATATGAAAAAAAAATGGAAGAAATAATTCATCACAGGCTCAACCAGGAAGTTAATAAAGAAATTAAGTGTAGGTAAAAAATGGATTAGCCAATTAAGGAATATGATAAGGATATAAGGGTAAGAAGGGAATTAATTGAGGAATCTACATATTCACCATTATCATCAGCAACCTTCCTTAAACGTTTCCACTCTTGTCTGTTGTTCGCCTTTTGCATCTAATCGTATCCAGCAGTTCTTTTTATATCATCAATCAATCTGGTTCTTGTGCGCTGTAGGTCTCCACTCCACAATTTTGCAAGTCCGTCTGTTGTCTGTTATTCTCGCTGTATGTCTCGTCCAGTTCCATCTTAATGTACATAGTCGTTTGTCACGTGCTAATTCCGCACTATGACAACTTATAGGGGTGGCTCGCGGCTAACAAGCAGTCGAAGAAGGGGGGGTTCGAAACGCCAAACCCTTTAAATAGGGGCGCCACTGCAGAAATCACCAAAGATGGTCTCGAGGAACGTACAACAGATTGCTCCTTTGGGCTCGAAAGGGTTGGAATGGCTGCACCCTACTGCTGGATGTACTTACCCGTTATTTACTGAGAAAAAACACTGGTACTGGTAGTCAGCCTCACAAAGCTATACACAATTATTACAAAATAAACACAAAACACAAATAAATGGCAGTAACGAATTAACAATGAAATTTAATGAATGCATGATTATTCAAAATATGACACAGAATGAATCTGTAAGTTCTATCTTAAATTATATGAAAAGGATGATTAAGGGATGCCACATTTACTCAAGTTACGGCAAAGATAATTAACTGCTAGGCTCCCTTAATCACAATAAAAAAATGGCGATGACAAAACTTAGGCTAAAAATCTGATTACATATTTCACACATGCTACATAAAACGGGCAATCATCGCGACAGTTCGCACTATTTCTGAATTGTTAACACTAAAGCAAAAACTAATACGCACTGGTTGAAGATTTAAACACTTCGCCGAACAATTAAGCAAAAGAAAGATGCTTGATGTACTTAAATTACAGACAATACTTGACTTGTGCCTGCCTACGAGTAGACCGAAATATACGGTACTGAATTAGGGTTGAAGCCTTAAATATCGTTACCTAAGAAAACGGCTTTGTTGAGGGTAGCCCAGTGAAAGCGATGGTCGGCTTCCCCACGGAAAGATAGCAGCGGTCGGCGAAGAAAGGGATGGAGTCCTTTTCCGGAAGCAGGTGCGAAGACAACGGGATGTCCTTGACTGGTAGGTTATGTGACCCGAAACGAAACTGTATGAAACGGTACTTCACCAAACATCAAACTTAAGCGGAACTTTCACACAGAACTTATATTTCCCCCCGATACGATAAGACATTCAACATGTCGTAAAATAGTTTTTCATAGGTCATTCTATTTGGGACGTCTCTGAATTATTTCGCAACCAAAAAGGAATGTGCTTAATTGGCATTATTCACGCAGGTTCTGCAAGCTTCAAGGCCGGCTTAAACTTCGAACAACAAGACCGTATTATACTTAATTCACGCAAGATTTCAAAAGCCGTGACACGTTGTATCGCTTCTGTTATTTTGGATTTTCTTCTAATCTCGTTGTTGGGTATAAGACCTTGAAGTTTAATATTCAGCATTCTTTGCTCCATCGCTCGTTGTGTTACTTGGAATCTATGTTCTATGTCCTTGTTAAGTTCCCTCTCCGTCCCATGTGTTAAGATAGATAACACGTATTGATCGTTAGTTCTTGCTTTTAGGGTATTCGGTATGTTAGATTTGAATATTGCCTGTAGTCGTCCAAATGCTGCCCACGCTAGAAAAGTTCTTTTATCCCCATCTGTAGATTATTACAAGGAATTATTCAGAAATGATAGAAACATAAGAGTCATACAAGAACAGAGAAAGAAAACAGGAAGAGGGCGAGAATAACTGGTGACAAATCGAAACAAATGATATAAGCGAGTCTTAGATACATTAAAAAAAAATAAAAGTCGCCAGGAGAAGATGGAATATCGAATAAGTAAGTATAATGTCTACCACAGGAAGCTATTGAATTACGAAACAAAATCTGTTCAACAAAATAATTAGAAATGAATTCATTTTCCTCAGCAATGGAAATTACTACTATAATATTGATTCACAAGAAAAGTGAAGCTAATGAAATAAAGAATTAGTTACAGACCCATTAGTCGTATATCAACAATTTACAAACTGTTTGCTACCATTATAAAACGTAAAATTATCGAAACCTTGAATTGAAGCTAACCACTGGAGCAGGCAAGGTTCAGAAGCGAATATTCGACAACAGATAACTTACAAGTTATACATCAACTGAAAATGCCGGGAATGTAACAAACCTTTACAACTAGCATTTGACAGCCTGGAACACGATTTAATGCAACAGGGAGTGCCATCTAAATATGCAAGAATCATTGAAGAAATATACAAAGAACGGAAAGGAAAAATAAGACTAGAAACAGAAGCCAATAATTTTAATCTCAAAAGAGGGGTGCGACAGGAAGATCAGCTGTCACCAAACTTATTAACAGCAACATTAGAAGAGGTTTTTAGAAAAGTGAAGTGGGACAAATATGGAATTAACATAGAGGGAAGCAGGCTGTCCAACTTGAGATTTTCCGATGACGTGATTCTAATAGCGGAAATCAGATTAGATTTGAAGAGATTGTTAGAAGAATTGAGTGTAGTTAAAAAGTGAAAAAGTTTTAAAAAAGAGCTGAACGCGAAGTGATAATGCCATAAGTCTAAAAAGAAAAGTGGTTAATACGAGTACGTGTGATATCCCAACAATTACTTACGGCGCACAATCGTTGTCATTAAATAAAAGGTTATGTCCATGATATAAGAAAGAAAATGGGAACCAAAGATATGGGGAAAATTTGCAAACAATTAAAATGGAATTGGGCGGGACCGGAAACCTTCGAAGACTACTAAATGAGAGATGGGCACGAAAGACTACGGTATGATTGCCACGAGATGGAAGAAGGAGAAGAGGACGTCCAAGACAAAGGTGGGAGGAAGAAAGTGTGGAAGCAGCAGGAAATAAATGGTGGGAAGATACAAGACAAAGATAACTGGAACTAGAAGGAGGAGGCCTTTGTCCAATCATAAGATCTATAAGGCTAGTAATAATAACAATTTGTCGCATTTGAGTTTTCTAACCTCCCAATTTTGAGTGATTAAACCACAAAAAGTAGGGTTACCTTGTGAAGTATAGGGTGAAAGGTGGGCAAATAACATTGCTTTAGGTTTAGTGGTGGAAGTTCATAGATTTTTTTACTTCAGTGCACTATTTTAGTATTTTTAAGAAAGTAGGAAATAACTATTTGTCCACAAAGATAGGAAAAGTAAAGCCTTTCCGTACTACGGGCGGGATTTTTCATCTACGCAGAGGTAATTATTTCTTTAGGAAATTGAGGTTGGATTATAGAACAAATATTTGTGAGTTTCAGAAGAAAGAAACATTTAAAATTTTACAAAATTTACTCGCAAACCTCCTTTACTTGTTAGCTTTTAAAACAATTGTTACCGAAAATATCGTTCAAATAATTAAAAAATACCCTTTTGAAAAATACAAGAATCGTTAAAAGTTGTCTATAATATTAGCTAAAATATTACTTGCAAGAAGACAATTACTACATTTCACTTAATTTAATCATTCGATGTTACCCTAGAATGTTTACGGAAGATAATTAGCACGCTTGCAAGAAAACAAAGCTTTCAAGCGCTCCTGAAACTTGATAATGTGAAATATGCTACGTGTCTTGTTTATCTAAAATCCACCCCTTTACGCTACTAACCGACCAACACCCTAACACTTGTAGCATTCGTAAAACAGACAACGGGTCATTAAATTCTGGGTAGGTCGATAATGATGTTCTAAAAATAACTCGCACTGAAATAGTCGCGTTGGAAATAAAGGGGAGTAAAAATAAAATAGCACGCGTAAAAGGAATACGAAAGCTACGAAAATAGAAGTAATCAGATAAATTAATATCAACTGTCGTAACAAAGGTCTACAAATAAATGAGTTATGATGAAAATAATTCAGTATGTAAAAAACTAGGTTTTTTTCAGAGTTGAACATCCAGGATTAACAACATGGAAAGCGTATTTGTAAATATAAAGTAAGCGAATTGGAAGTTTTTAATGTTATTGCCGTAAAACTTTTTTAATTTCGTATTACTTTCAGTATCTGTTGATTGAATTATTCCAAAAACCTAGGTGTAAAAAACAAAGAAGGAGAAGAATAAGATCAAAAAGTGTTCAGATGTAATGATGCTTCAAATTAATTAGTCAGAATAGCATGGTGATAAACATGCCGTCAACTGTCATCAGTAAACTAATTCGTTAATGGGTATATCATCACTGCGAATTGCCCTGTGCAATGCCAATGGCTTGGCAAGACATAAAACAGAAATAATGCACTTCCTCCAAATAAAGAAGATCGATATACTGCTCATACCTGAAAAACACTTTACTAACTGAACAGTTTTTCAAATACCATCCTATAGAACATACCACACCATTCATCCAGATGAAACAGCACACGGAGGGACAGCAGTATTAATACACAATGCAACATCACACCATGAACTATCCTCATTCCAAACAAACAAAAATCATGCTTCAGTAATTCACGTCAACGCCGAACCAAGATCATTTGCTATAGCAGCGTATAGTCCACTTAGACATGTAGTCAGTACAGTCGAGTACGAAACAATGTTCAACTTCCTGGGAAATAGATTTATAGCTGAAGAAGATTTGGAATGCCAAACATTCTGATTGGGGTTCAAGATGTATAACACCCAAAGACAGAAATCTACTACGAGCAATTACAAACAAGAATTTTACCTATTTCCAGACCTGGATTTCTTTGTTGTCAACGGCATTGCATACTTTCATATTGAACCTAGCTGGGATTTCTCATCGGCCCACCCTCCAGTAATCCTTACTCTTAGTACTCATATAATTATAAAACCAAACCCACCTAGACTTGTATCTTCAAAAACTGATTGGACTAGGTTTCAACAATTCATCGAAGAAAAACTAATTTTAAATATTAAATTAAGACAACCCAAAGATACTGATCGTGCAGTACAATACTTTACCAATATAATCCAAGAAGCAGCCTGCAGCAGTACAGCTACACCAACTCCAAACAAACAATTTACCCTTGCAAGTTCGACAACGATAGCACATAAGAGACGTATTAGATGCGTATGCCAAAGATCTCGGAACAGATTTATGCAACAGCTCAGGTCTACACTCCAAGGCTTACGAAATTCAACATTTGAAACATATATAGATATAAAAGAATTCAAAAAGCCTACAAGTCACATACCACCACGAAGGAAACAATACGGCAACTGGGCAAGAACGGATCAGGAGGAAGCAAATATGTTTGCAGAAGATTTAGTACAAACTTTTAGCCGTCGTCCAGAACCCAACCCTAATGATGACAAGATCCAAAATCTCCTGGATGCACCTTGTACGATGATCCTTCCAATTAAATTATTTTCGCCATCAGAAGTTTAACATGAAATTAATAATCGCAATATTCGGAAAGCTCCTGAATTCCAAATCCTCAAACAGCTACCAAAAAAAGCAATAAGATTTCTAACCACTATTTACAATAGTATGATAACATTCACCTACTTCTCATCTCCAGAAAATAAATTCGCACCCAAACCCGTCAGATCACCAAATTCTAGTCCCTTATATCGCCCTATAAGCGTATTACCTCAGTTATCCAATAGTAATTAACGTCACTAGTCCGGAAACTCGTATTTTACAGTACGAGTGAGACGTTTAAAGACGAGGCGACGAAGGAGCCGAGTCTTGAAACTCGAAACGAGTACTGTAAAAAGAGTTTACGGACGAGTGTGGTTATGTATTTTATTTCATACTGTAAACAATTTGATTTTAACTTTGAAAATGTTTCGTTGATGTTGCAAATTAATAATAAATGCTGATTTTCGAGAGTGACCGAGCGCGCGTTCGGAGTTATTCGGCTGTCTACTCTATCCGAAAACTTAGACTGTGAGACTGTTACGGTTAGAGAATTTTTATTGTTTTTTTTTGCGATTTCGTTAGATAGATAATGGTTTTAAGTGGATTAGTAGTAAATTAGAGACATTAAATAGTATAAGTGTAGTGTAATTATTAGTGTACAAATCTTTTGCAATTCATTGTTGAAGCGAGGTGAGGTTGTGTTTATTATGTTTACCGCGATTTTGTACTGCAGATTTTTTACTATTTTATACATATTTTTGCTTCTTTAATTCAGATTTAAAAATAGTTATGTGTTTTGCTCCTCTGTGCAAACATTACAGCGAGCAGAGAACCTGGAAGTTTTTAACCTTTCCCGTAAAGCCCGAAGAACCGAAGAAATGGATAAATTTAGTTGGGTATGTTAATGCGAAATAAATTGCAAGTATTTTGTTTAATGATATAAAAACTGTTTTTGTAGACGGAGCGATCGAGAACCAAGCAAGTACTCGTTGCTTTGCAGTTGCCATTTTAAAGACGGCGAAAGAAAATATGCGTCAACTATCTTTCCACACAATATTAAAAAATTTGAATTTAATTCACCCGAAAAACGGTTGGTAACCTTCCATCTTTACTTGGTAATAATTATTAATGTGAGGATTTATTACTTTTAGTAAGAGAATTAACAAGCACAAACCGCAGACTGCAGTTGGAGAATTAAGGACTGCATTCAACGACATGCAGGAACAAGGAACTTCGAGTCACCAGCAGCAACCAATTTCAGTATCGTCACCCAACTTACCAGAAGTAAAAAAACCCAAACTTGTTCAAAATGCTTCAATCCAAGCAGAAAATTACTTTTTGAAACAAGAAGTAGAACTTCTAACAAAACATTTGGCAAATTTAAAAGTAGCCTTTACCTACGAACACATAAAAAACAACGATGGGCAAGTGTTAATGTTCACTGGCTTACCAACTGCAGCAATTTTTGAATTTCTGTTTGGTACGATGGATAAATTTAAACTAAATTATTATTCCCAGTGGAATTTGGAGAAAATCTCAAAAATTGACCAATTATTAATGACATTAATGAAGGTCCGATTAAATTTGCCCCAGGGAGATTTAGCCTTTAGATTTAATTGTTGCAGGGCAACAGTAACTAATGTATTCATGACATGTGCGTAAGAAGTTGTCTTCCCACAGCATTTTCAGGTTTTTCAAACTGCAGAATAATTCTGGACTGTACGGAATTATATACGGCTGTACCAAAAAATTTAGAAAAACAGCGCTTAACTTATAGCTCATATAAGCATCGAAATACGTGGAAAGACTTATATAAGTAAAGCATACCCAGGATCGTTATCCGACAAGAAACTTGTACAACATTGTGGAGTACTTAACCAAATGTGCTGGGATGACATGATAATAGCAGATAAAGGCTTTTTAATAAGAGATATTTTACCAGAAGGTGTCACATTAAATATTCCACCTTTTTAAACTACTCCGCAGTTTACAGAGCGGCAAGTATATGAGACACAAAAATTGCGAAGGCAAGAATCCATGTAGAGAGGGCTATATGTAGGATTAAATGCTACAATATATTAGACAGGATACCGCAGTTTTTAATCACACATACTTCTGCCATATTCGGGGTTTTTTAGCATTGACGAATTGGCAGTACCCACTAATTAAAGAAGTAGAAGAATATTTTAATTAATTATTTTATATTTAATATTGTTTTTATAATAAAGTTCAAAAAATTGTAGACAACTTTTATTATTGTACCTATTTACCTCAGTCATTGGTGCGATACGAAAAAAAAACCTATGAAACTGCTTTATTTTATTACATTGTATTTGTTAATTGTGGTACATATTGATTAACATAAAAATTTTCCAGTGTTCTTAAATTTATTGCCCATGATATATCTTTATTAATGACAACAATTAGTAGTACATTTCATATCACTAGATAGCATGCCGAGCGACCTAAAATGTGTAAAAGTCCTTGAATTTGGTCATGGGTGTCAACCATATCTCTGTTGGATCTACCATTAGATTGTTTTTTTTTTAATTCCTTAACAGCTATGCTCTTGTGTGTTCTGCCCCACTGTATGGCCTTCACCCTGTCTAAGTTGTACATACCTTAAACAAAATTCACTCTAAAATTTCTTAGTTACATGCAATTCATGTTCTACTTAATAATTATAATTGAAATAAAATATATAATTTACCAATAAGACTTTTAAATAGCGATGGAGGAAAGCGGTTTCTTCGACATGCTGATAAAAAGGCTCTAAAATTACTTGCTGTCAACCGATGTTTCCGGGCAAGAAACCAGCTTTCATTTTTACTTTGCCCTACAGTTTGTTGCGGCACTTGCAATATTGTCCCACTATTTACAGCACATTTTTCACGTAAAAACTCCTCTTTGTTCTCTGCAGAAAAGAACTCGTCCGAAAAGACAACATCCACTATATGTGTCAACGGCAAAGTGGATTTTCTTGAAAATCGTCACGTAGAAACCATGAAAATTCAATTGTGGCACCAAAGGTATTCAATTGGCCACGTAGCTCCTCTAATTCTTCTCCTGTAATTTTTTTATGGATGGCGCAGTATGGCTTTTTTGGATACAAATCGTCACAAGTCATAGTTTTACTGGTTTTTGCATTTCTCCACATACGCTGCTTGTCCGTTACTGATATGTTATAATGGGCAAAAAGTAAAAGAGCTGCTATGTGGTGGCACTTTATGCCTTTCGTACACGAACATAGTGCTGTGGATACATTTCCATTCTAGTTCAAGGAAACCTTAATCGAAATTAAAAATTAGTTATATATTAAGTAGCATTTCTAAAGCATTCTTACCTCGACTTTATAAACTTTATTTTTCATGCTGGCATGAACATTTCCACGAATAATCATTAATTCGGTATCAAATTCCATCTTCTCGACATGCCCCGATTCTACAGTATTCTCGCCCTTTGAAAATGTTTTAGTGTCCTTACTGAAGAAATCCACTATCGTGACTAGCTTTAAAACATATTTTGTGGCCATTTCGATTAATTTTCAGCTAAACAAAAGTGAGAATTGTAGGTAACAAAAATAAAGTAACAACATAACCTCAACTTACTTTAAACGAGGTTGCTGAAATGGGCATAAACTTATTAAATATCAAGTCTTTAAATTACACTATTTATTGTCCTTTATTAATATATACTACAACTAAAACTCTTATTTTTCTACCAAAACGCACATTAACACAAACTAAAAATTCTCTAACGGCAATCAAACACGTAAACAGGAAATGTTTGGACAGGTGGTGAAAGTACCCGCCCCTTGTGACAGACTGTTACGTTCATGCAAATATATGAAAAACACGTACAATAATATTTCATTTCAAGTTCGAATAATTGGAAGTCGAGGTTCTATATTATTGTGTTGTATTCCCTTGAAAATTAAATTTCTAAAAAAGGTTTGATTTGAGGTTTTATTGTGTCAAAAATAACAGGCGGTAGGCGTGGCTTGCATAAAATAACAGTCCGGAAAGTGTTGCTTGGCAACACTTTCCGGCTCTGATACCGTAATGGCTCACTTTCCGGACTCAAAATGGCGCCGGAAAACTGAATTTACTAGACAGTATGAAATAAAATATTTTGAAAGACTACTACTGAAGAGACTGAAGACTGACTTTAACTAGGATGAGATACTACCGACTCATCAATTTAGCTTCCGTGAGTGGGATTCTACAATACACCAGTGCCATAGAATTATAAATGAGATAATAAGGAGTCTAGAAGAAAAAAAGTATGTGTTGGGGCATTCACAGATATAGAGCAAGTATTTGACCGTGTCTTACATCTGGGTCTGTTATACAAGTTAAAACTTATTATCCTTCTTACTTATTATTACCTCATTTTAAAATCCTGATCGCTTCTTTCAAACCAAATATAATAATGATACCTTCACAATCCATCAAATTGAAACAGTACCCTGGGTACCGCAGGGTAGGTTCTGTGTACCTTGAGTTTACGGCGGACATTCTAAAAACGGGACGAGACTGTGTTATTGTATACTGCCAATAATCCCCAACTAGCTGCTAATTATCTGAAAAACCACTCGGACATACTTGAAGAATGGCTCAATTCGTGGAGCAAGAGTTCTTAGAGTAGCATACCCTCTACAGGGCGTTGCCGATCCTCTCTCAAGCAAGCAAGCATCAAGAGTAATAGTAAACACCACCAAATCAACACAAGTAAACTTAAAGATTAGACATACAGTCAGCCTAAATGTCTCAATCAATAATACTCTATTACCTGTCAAAAGGAAGTAAAATACTTAGGTCTAATACTGGGCTCTATGTTCATATGGAAACCCACATAACATCCAAAAAGAATCATATCAACAACAAGATTCATCAGATGAATTGGTTACTTGGCCAAAATCTATCATTAAACCAATATGAATGTATGGGATACAACTATGGGGTTGCACCATGCCATCAAATTAAAAAATTATTCAACGTATGATCCTAAATGCACCTTTGTTTCCGACAAAATAAAACTATCCACGATGACGTAGCCATTCCTACAGTTGAAGAAGAAATCCAAAGATTCAGCGAAATCAAATAATCTATTTAATACTAGAATGAGGACGAAGACGATAAAACGAGGAAGACCCATATCAAGATGGTTACAAGTTGGGAGAAGACCTAAGAAGGGTAGACAATGGGGATTGATCTTACTCAGACAAATGGCACTACAGAACATAAGGGTGTTTAGCTATCATATATATTTACTGCATTAAGCAATCAACGAGATGCCTTTAGCTATTCAATTCGATTTGTGGCACATGCGTAAAGCATAATCGGTTACGCGACTAATACTAATACTTTTAGAGACGGATAGACTGGTAGAAATGGACAACTTTATGGTTTGCGCGTTCGCCTGACTTAAGTATGAGACCACACAAAATAATTACTTTAATGTAAACCCTGTACATATGTACAAGTGAAGAATTCCCAGAACAAGTAATCGATACTGCTGAAACAAATCGCCATAAGGAGGGCGTTTTTACTTTATCTTTTGTAACATTTGATTTAATTATTTTTTATTAATAAGAAAAACTTTCTATTGTTTTCGTAATTTAGTTTATCATTAAACGCCATGAATAAAAGGTTGCTGTTTAATTAAAAGAGGTTGGTTTATTATTTAATTTAAATTAGATTGCAAATAAGTAATTGATAGCATATTTTTATTATTTTTATTCAATTTTGCCGTATAAACTGACGTTTATTTGTTTCTGGCCTGCCCATAAAAGTTGATGTTTTATAAACAGTCGTTTAAAATTTTTATTCCGCTAGCGCTTTAAAAATGTCAAATCGCTTTAAAAATGTCAAATAAATGTCAAAATTGAATAAACAGTTGTATTACACTTGCGGATTAAAATTAATTTATTAACTCGTGGTATCAACGCGCTTGCGGCTACCGCCGCTCGCGCGGTTAAACGTACCGCTCATTAAACATTAATTTAATCCGCATGTATAATAATTAACTATTAAGTGAATACGCTTACTTATGAAAATCATTATTATAAAACTTTAATTATTACCAATAACCATAGCGATAAATGAAACCAATACCTTTATTGTTGTTGTTACGATCACTCAAAAGGTGATGGGTTAAATTTTCGTTTTTGAAACGAAACGAAATGAAACACTATTTGTATTAAAAAGTGCAGATTAGTTTATTGATTGTCAATACGATTACAATATGTGCAAAATATTTCGAAATGGCCCTGTGCATTACAGCAATAATAGTACTTAATAAAAAAGGAAAATTAATTATCTCATCAATTTCTGACACTTTTTTGTTTTATATTCGATCTTTGCCCCATAATTTGGAATAAACATTGCATCATTTAAAAGGATGTTAGTTATTAAGGGGAAAACCTTTCTGGCTATATTGTTTTACACCTGGCGATGACGTTTATCGAAGATTCAGCTCGGTACATTTCCTACACGCCACCATATACTGATGTGCGTTTATTTCTTAAAACTGATATGACAATAATGAGAGTAATTAATTTAATAACTGTAATAATATCAATTGGATGACGGAGGCGTTGAAATGTTCGAATCTTTTTTTAAATTTAATTCATGGCACCGAGTTATTTTGGTTTATTATTAGCTAAAACTTGAAAAACTTTTCGGACTATGGAATGGCGAAGTCAGAAGGTGTTGTTATATATTTTGTGTGATGGATCGCAGTTTTACCTTCATATAATGACAAAGTTAAAAAAAAAATCCGGACTCCAGACTACTGCAGCATTGGCTAATGTTAAGGCAAGTTCTGGTAAATTTTCTATACAAACTATATGTCGCTTTCGCAAGTCAAAAATTGGCGTTTAATTAGTAATAGTCCTGGCTAGACTAGATGTGCTTCTTGTTAACCACCCTGTATTATTTACAACTGTACAAAACATAATTGTTCTAATTTATTGCATTGCAGGGCAGATTTTGGTTGTTACAGTTCATGTGTTGGTTGTTGTTAACAGTCTAGTACACCAGCAATTGAAGAGAACACTAGGATTAATTTACATATGCAAGAAAATCTCGCTATTTCCATCAATATTATTCAGGCCCTGTGAATAAACAATATACAAAAGGGACTACTTTTGAAACAAAAATATATGTTTCTCTTTGTTAAATATACACCTAAGCCGATTTGTAATTTAAGCGATTTGGGTATTTTATGTAACTCTCCAAGAGACGTAATTTCCATTCTTAACCTTAACCTCTTGCACTTACTCTATGTACTTAACTTTGTATTTTTAAGAGGTACTCAGGCATTATTCACAAACTGATTATTTTTTGATTATCCAAAATCAGTCCCGATCTTTTTAAAAATAATTTCTACATAAACTTATTTTTAAATTAAAAAAATATGGCTACTATATGGTTGCACAATCGGTAGGGTTCTAAGAAGTGGTTTAAACAGCTTTTTATTAATCTAATTAGTCATACATTAACAATTTATCAAATTCACGTATATACTATAAACAGTTATTCGAAATATTATACCAAAATACCAATTTGGCTTCAAGAAAGAGCACTCGACAACGCACCAACTATTAAGAATTACAGAAACTATTGAAAAAGGTTTTGAGAATAAAAAATATACTGTGGTGGCATTTATAGATTTACAAAATGCATTTGATAAAATATGGACAGCTGGACTAAGATATAAGATTATTAAACTTGAAATCCCAGACTATATCATCAATATCATCACTTCATTTATTAGCGATAGAACATTTGCAGTACGAGTGAACGCAACATTATCCAATACAAGGGGCATCAAAGCAGGAGTCCCCCAGGGAAGCCTTTTAGGACCAACCCTATTCAATTTGTACGTTCATGACCTACAAATCACAAGTAACGCAACCCTGGCAATGTTTGCTGATGATACGGCGGTGATAGCCCAAAGTGAAAATCTTAGAACTGCTACCGAACACTTGCAAAACTCACTGAATGAGATGTGTCAATGGTATAATAAATGGCAAATCAAAATGAACACAGGAAAAAGTCAAGTAAAAGTATTTAGTCTTAAGCAAATTAAAAATCTGCCAAATGTACAATTAAGACAAACAGTAATGGAGTGGAACGCTAGAGACTCGGCAGTTAAATATCTAGGGGTGTATCTAGACACCCGGCTCGGATGGGGTTTTCATATAAATAAAAAACTAAATGAATGCTACGTCAGACAAGCAATCCTGTATCCACTAATAAACAGGAAATCGCACCTTAAAGCTGAGTGCGCAATGCTAATTTATAAGTCAATTCTAAGGCCTATTTTAACCTACGCGTGTCCAGTGTGGAGTAATGCATCAAAAACCCACATGAGGAAAATCCAAGTCATCCAAAACAAAATCACCCGCATTGCAGTGAACGCTCCGTGGTTTGTGCGTAATGAACTGATTCATAGAGAACTGAAAATACCAACCCTATCTGAATTTATAAATAATCAGTGTACTAAGTTCTTTCAAAATATTAAACAGTGTGAAAGTGCAGTTTACTACAACCTTGGACAAAAGAACATACATAATAGACTCAAAAGGAAACTTCCGCAAGACCTGATTGACATGCTCTAGTCACCTTTTTTATTTTTTGTTGTATCAAAATTATGTAATTTATGAGGAGATATACTAGCCTCAACATGTTGTAAAAAGACATTGATTACATTCATGTAACGCAATCATGTATAGCATAAATAAATGCTGAGCTGATTTTAATAATATAAAAAAAAAAATAAATAAACAGTTATTGAGCATAAATTACGAAATTAATTTCACATATATTTTAATCCATCGTCCATACGAAAAGCTTTAATATGGTTTTTAATATAGTAGCAGTGGCGGCTCATGAGTTTTTAGGGGTAAGAGCTGTCGAAAAAATAACTCCAAATAAATAAGAAAATCATACCTTAATTTTATTAATGCAGAAAATAAAGACGGTTTTTGTAGCTCACAAACTTGTCTATAACTTTAGAATTAAAGTTTTTAATATTTTGAACCAAATCAGCTAAAGCATTTAACCGTTCTTGCGACGTAGTGTTTCCTAAGAATGTTGAAAACTCCGTCTAGAAAAGGGGATTTTTAAAAGATCTTCAACTGAATTCATATTGAATTTAGGTAATTCTACAACGATAAACAAAACACTATGTAAACACACAGCTTACGTGCATTATTAGAAGTAAGAAAAGTATATGTACATAATGATTTAGTAATTCTGTAATTGTAAAGCAACTTGTTTCCTAAATAAATGTTTATATTATTAGTATTACCAGTATGTAAACACAGCTCACAGAAAGCATAACATTTTTTGAGACAAAACATTCTCTCATAACACCGGCGAGTAACTGCCGTGCGGTACTTTCGGCAGCACGGTTTAAACATAAATCTTAATGTTTTAAACTATACTGGGGTATCTCCGCACGTTGCTCGGTAATTCAAACCGTGCAAGAAATTGCATTGAATTCATGTATTTATTGTATTATGATGTGCGCGGTATTTTCGGAAGCGATTTAATTAATGTTTATGTTGAAAATATAATGTAATGCTGTTTTAATTATTTATTTTATTTAATTTCAAATGTAAATAAAATGTAATTTCGGAAATTACTTTTTATTTTTTATTACTGCTAATAGCTTTGGTAAAATTTAGGTCGGTACTGCAGCCTGGCAGCCCTTATTTACCTGCCGATACAGTACAGTAGTAGTGTTGTATCCCAACTTTAGATAAAAATAAAATAATTTATAGGGAAGCTTGCGAAGTGTTTATTTATTTCCTTAAACGTCCCTCTAAGTTAACTTACTATACCTATTCGTAACAGCGTTTAATAATCAATTTCGTATTATTATTTGTAAAATAACGAATTATTTGATTGACGAATTTATTAAAAAGAATTTTTTTTACTTCAAAGCCGGAATGCATCTCGTGTGTTGCATTCCTTCTTAGTTGTTGCTCACTTGCATCCATGCTGTTTCTTAAGACTAACTCTCGTTAGCGAAATGAAGTATCTGAATGGTATCATCAGGAATTATAGCTGTGGGAGCCTTCTCATCATATACGAATTTTGTCAATTCTACGTTTTCGAAATGCACCCTCTTAAACCCAGTACCGTGTAAAACAAACTGAATTTCACGATATCGTGATAATAGCTGACACACAAAGAAAAATGCAAATTTTCCTAGACATATGGGTAGAAGAGATCGAAAATATGAAAATGGAAATATAAACAAATGCAAATATTGATTGTGAACCAAAAACTAGAAGTAGGAATGGATGAAAACATATGGTGTAAAGGACAACAATTGGAAAAGGTAATAGCCTACGAATATCTGGGAGTTACGTTCACAAGTGATGGCAAATGGGACCTAGAGATGGCACATATAATACATACTATGCTTTAAATAAAGTGATCTTTGGAAATAAAGACGTAGACAGAAAAAACAGTTCCGATTTATAATACAATAACAGTACCAACCTTACTATACACTAGTGAAACATGGGTAACACAAACCAAGCACGAGATGGCCATAATAGAGGTGGAGATGAAACATCTATGATAGATTATGGGAAAAGCAAAGTTAGACAGAATTAGAAACGAAAACATAAGGACATGATTAAACCTGGAGCCAATCATGAACAGAAGAGAACTAAATTGGTTTTGACATATTTTAAGAATGACCCAGAACAGATTAGTAAGGAAAGTGATGTTTGCAAAAAGACAAAAAAAGAGCAGAATAGGAAGACCAAGAATTGAAGAATTGAAGAAATATGAACATGAAAGGATGGCAGGAGACCTGAAGAAATGGGCAGGTGAGAAATAAGAACCGAAATCCGACGCTCGTTTAAAGGGCATAAGGAGAAGCAATCAATACATTTTCCTTATAGATTATTTCTTAAAATAATAGTGGAAATTGTGTACCTTTGGTATTTTCTGGTTTAAGCCACAAAGTATATGTAATACCAAGACGGTGGTAACTAAGGAAATCTCAGGTTAAAAACGAACCTTAAAGCTTTAAGGAACCGATGTAAATTGCCCTGGAATTTTTTTACATTTTAAAAATGATTGTGTCACTGATTTCTCATTTGTGTTCACTTTTGACTAATCATTCTATAATGAAACGATGACCGTGCATTAGTTTGAAGGTGAATGTTTTTCGGTAAGAAAAGGAAATCCTGGTGTTTCTGAAGGACAGTACTAGATATTAATGTACCGGAATAAAAAATATGTGTGGAAAATCCCACAAAAAGAATAATATAAATGTTTAGGTGATGATTTAATGATGTAGCAGTCTTTTGTTATAAGTTCTAAACTTCAAACTGAATAGGTTTTCGAGGTGAATTTCAATCTTTATTTTCTTTTACTTTGGAACCGAATTTTTACTTTAGTTAGGTACGCTTTTAAATTTTATGTGTTTCATGGGCAATGCGGAATTAAATTGATGCCCTCTGGTAAAGCAGGAGACGTAGTTACAGCCGCTTCAAGAAAAATATAATTTTGCAGTGGAACAACAAACTTAAAAAAAAAGATTAGCAAAAGTTTCTAGAGTAAAGTTGGAAATATTAAAAGAAAAGTACATTCTTGTAAACAAAATTGTCTTAGTAAAACTAAAATTTAAGATCAGGCTTGGTTCAGTCCCTTCTTATTTAACATTTTTTATGTGTTTTTGCAGCTCCTCTCTGCAGAAATAATTCTCGTAAATTTCAGATTGGAAATGCTTCGTTCAAACGACACCGATTTGAAAATCTAACTCATAATAATAATAATAATAATAATAATAATAATAATAATAATAATAATAATAATAATAATAATAATAATAATAATATTTCCGTATAACAGTTTTGTCCATTATTTATTTTTGTTTTACAATTGAAACTTATATAGAGATTGTTATTATTTAAAGTTGTAAAGTTGTAAGTGATATGTATGCAAGGAAAAAAGAATAATATCCGCATACAAATGCATTAAATTATGGTAACTGTAAGATAATCCAATAAGTAATTAGTAACAAAATAATTAAAAAAGGTGAAAGGTGAAATTTCTTATTTTCTAAGTTGTAAAAATAGCTTGTGATATGTTAAAATAATTTTTAAAATAAGCTAAATGTTGGCTCAACTGAGAATTAACTGGCTATCAATTAGATTCTGTACTTCATTGGAACAGACGAGCCATTAGATAATTCTGACCTACCTCTTCTATACCCTCAAAATGCTCCGATTAAAATATAGCCACCTCAAACCATGTACTCCGTCTTGTTAATACAGGTTTTGGTGCCAGAGGAATATCAGGTAATATTTCTTTGTACAATTGGACTCTTAAAAGCGCTTTTACACATTATTTATAAAATCTGGTTCTCAATTTACCAGTTAGGTGCTGCATCGGAAAGCATTAGAATTATTTTGTTAGATGAAAGAGCTTTTTGCTAACTCTTGCAGTTGTTACATTGTTGGTATTATCTGTGTGTTTACAACTAATTAAATACAATTTATGAATTATTTTTACCATTAAATTTGTATCTACTGCAAACAAACAACAACGAAAAAGGGAAAAGAAAAGAAAAGAAAAATTTCGCCTCTAGCTTGGTTTACAAGTTGAGTTACCGCTCCCTTCATGCTCTTGCTAAAAGAGTTTTTTCTCTGGCGTGGTTGACACGTTGAGTTACCATACTCTTTTAATGCCCTCCTTCCCTCCGTTCCAACAATGATACGGTCCCAACCCGGAAGACGTTCTTTTAATACTGACACTGACCGTGGAAGTCTTCGAATTCATAACAACGAAAACTATTTAACGTTTTTTACAGTTTTCCAAATAGTGGCCATAGTTTCAACATAATACCCATCGATATATCTTTTTCAGAGATCATGAACGACTTTCTTTACAACATTTTGCTAAAAATTCCTCCAAAGTTGGATTACTCAATTTGTTTAAGGAGACGTTGGATTACCAAAGCTTTATATAAATCCAGTCAAAAACTCATTCTTTTTTGTTGTTTTTTAGGACAATGTATTCTCACATTGATACTTGGTACATTTCAGATAATTTTGTTTTTCGTAGTTCCTCTTGTGCAACGGAATGCCACAATGCTAGTCAATTAAGTAGTTCCTGCCATTAAACATATAAAGCTTCGAATTGGTTTTTTTTTGGGTAGATTTATTAGGGTAACACATCACAACAACTGAACATAGACCAACTTACGGATAAAATTACAAATTCCATTAAAACCTCGGCCAAGAAATTATGTTCCCAGAGATTCGAAACTAAGCCCCTAACACTCGAAAACTACTAGAGTAAAGAAGAAACAGAATAGACAGAACATCGGACAGTTTTAAAGAACTAAACAAAAGAGTGAAGAAAGAAATTCGAAAAGATAAAAGAAATCACAACACAAATTACCATTACAAATAACTATAACATGAAAGTACTACGTTCAGGACTCTCAAAGGGAAAAACAAAAATGACAAAAGTAAGAAACGAGAACAATGTACTAGTATAAGGTAAAAAAGATATCATTAATTCCCTAGAGAAGTTTTATACGAAATTATATTCATCTGTAAGCAGGGACAATCATTTTAAACGCAGGATCTGAAGAAATGCCGGAAATTACAGAAGATGAAATAGACACAACATTGAGAAAAATGAAAAATAACAGATGTCCAGGAGAAGATCAAATCACAACAGAAATGCTGAAACTAGGGGGAAAATCTATAAAAGAAGCATTAAGAATCCTGCTAAATAAATGCCTTCATGACGGAAAAATCCCAATGGAATGGTGTAACTGTGAAGTTATACTCATATTTAAGAAAGATGCAATACGACCATCGAAAATTACCGACCAATATTTCTTTTGTCACACCTATACAAATTATACACAAAAATAATAACGAATTGCCTAACAACAAAACTAGACTTTTCTCAACCCGCGGAACAGGCTAGTTTTAGAAGGGGATTCTGCACAATCACATCATATTTATACCTACTAACTATACGTACTCTGATAGAGAAATGTAGATAATATAATGTACCAATGCATCTGGCCTTCATTGATTTTCAGAAGGCGCAAATATGGTTAGTTTTAAACTCCCTAGAAAACACACGAATAGACTCCAGATATACACAAATAATCTAAAATATCTATAAAGAGGCATCAATACGCATTAAAATAGACGAAACTACCATGACTGATAAAATACCATTACAAAGAGGAGTACGGCAAGGGGATACCATCTCACCCAAATTGTTTATATTGGTTCTCGAAGACGTCTTTAAGAAATTGCAGTGGGATAACAAAGGCATCAACGTTGATGGATCCAGACTTAATCATCGTAGGTTTGCAGACGACATAATCGTAATAGCCGATAACATTAATGAACTAAATGAAATATTACAACAACAAAACGAAGTCTCTTCAAGTATAGGTCTAAAAATGAATTACAAGACAAAAATAATAAGTTCTGAAGATGCCAACGTATACATAGACAATAATTACATTGAGCGCGTCGATGAATAATATGTCTATCTAGGCCACATTATCCAACTAGGGAAAGAGAACCAACATGCGGAAATTACTAGACGAATTAGACTTATGTGGGCAGCTTTCGGCAAATTAGGACACATTCTTAAGAATCACACAATTCCCATAAATTTAAGAACTAAAGTATATAATACATGTATCCTACCAGTCAATACATACGACCTTGAAACCATATGCCTCACTAAAGCCTACGCCAAAAACCTCAGAACATCACAAACAGCTATAGAACGAAGCATGCTTGGTATTCACTTCGGGATAAAATCAGAAGTGAAGAGATTAGAAGAAGAACAAAGATCAATGATGTAACGAACGAAGTGGCGGTGGGCTGGACACGTGGCTAGACAAGCCAAAGGCAGATAGGTACCTAAAATCACAGAATGGAGGCCAAGACAAACAAAAAGAAACGTGGGACGCCCTCCGAAAAGATGGGTAGACGATATTAGAAGCATAGCAGATAAACGGTGGACAGGATAGAGAGAAGTGGAAGGTGTGTAACGGTTCATTTTCCGTTATATTATTTTGCTCCTTTCAATTGCTTATTTACGGTGAATGCATTTATTGAACCTCTATTTATTATATATTCACTGGTAAAAGATAACGTAGTTAGTGACTTTTTGGTTTTGAGTAGGTTTTCTGATTTGGGAGAGAGGGTCATGCGCGTTGGGTGATAGGCGTTGGTTCTAAAAATCTTGGCTTTTTCCGTTTGGGATGTCTGCCGAAGCAGTTGAGTTTGAATTTATCCCGAAGTTACTCATTTAATTCTGATAGACTTTTCGGAATTATAACTTCCGAGATTTTCGGTTTTGTTTCACTTTGTGAAATTATTTTTTAGAAGCACCAAGATTGTGGTGGTAAGTGGAGATTTTTGTCTTATCATTGAACGCACGTGTTAATGGCGACTTTGTTACAGCTTCTTTCTTTTCTTTTGGTTTTATTTTCCATTAATTTACCGTACTCCGGCTCTTTTGGTTATTGCCTTTTTGCGGCTGCATTATTTATGGAGTCTTGGATACGTTATTTGCAAATTTGGTTGATGTTTATCAAGAAAAGTTATTTACAATAGCTGGTTATTCGCAACTCGATCGCTTGGAGGACTCAAGGTCGGTGTTTCTTGAATTGTTAAAGTGTCGTCGAATTTACCTGGTTTTATTCCATTTATTAAATTTCTTAATTTTTAACTTTGATTTACTTAAATATTTGTACAATTGAATTTTAACGCCTTCAGCGAATTTAACTTGCATTTATATTAATTATCTCATATTAATCCTTTTTCGCTTCACGAAATAAATTTATATTTTTGTTGTAATATTCTGTAACGCTTTAGGTTGGTTTTTCCATTTTATTTTATTAACATATCGAATTTGCGTGTTTTTTTCAAGGTAATAAGCTTGAGTTTAAACAAGGCTATTGCTATATATTTTTTTGATCGTTCATTTTTATTAGACTTGTTTTCACTCAGGTAATAAAGGTAAGCGCTTATTTTTTATTTATCCACCTTGATCGTTTTTTTCCATTCATGTATTATCCTTATTCAATTCAACTAACGTTGATATTTAGTTTTTGGTTCAGTTTATTTGCTTTGAAATTTTTATTTTGAAATTAACCTAAGCGAATTGTTTTTGTATGTTTGGTTGCATATTTTTGGCTTTTATTTTTTCCATTTAATTTGTCTATTGTTAAATATTTTGAATTTATTAAAATTACTTATCTGTATTTCTATATTTTTTTTGAAAACTGAAAAGTTTTCTGGCGCCCAATTTTTTTCATTTTTTATCAGTATTCACTTTATGAGTTTTAACTTTGATAAGGCAATCCTCGGCGATCTACGGCCCTCGCAAACAACTAAGTTAGTCGGCGAATTCTTTTGAGTTTTTTTGTAAGTATACAGGTAGGTGATTATTTTTCTTTGTTTCGCTTTTACCTGATATACTAAATTGACGCAGCAACGTGGGGCTTTCGAGATTGCTACTGGTTTTCTCCCCTTATCATTTTATCATTTCTTTTCGACACCTTTGTTCGGACACTTTGTCATTTTATTAATTCGCCACCATGAGTTTCAACGTTAATGCTTTGAGGGGCGATGAACTCTTTTATGAACTAATCTTCCGAGGGATAGATCCCGAATTCATGTCCGTTGACCAAAAGCGCAAGGCTTTACGTGCTAAATTAGCCCTAGAGAAATTAGATACCTCTTTAATAAACAGTTACCCTTCTATTCAGTACGATGTTCCTGGTGAGTTGGATGTTTGTGGAACGAAATTGAGTGAGCTGTCCTCCCAGATCAATAATGTTTTTCTTAAAAAACCTACTTCTTCTGAATGTGTGAGACTTGACGCTCGGTTGTCCCATTTATTTGCTAGGTTGAATCGTTTGAAACCCGAAAGTGACTTAGAATCCCTTCACGCCGATAAGGTTAGTCTTTGTTTGGACTTAATGGATTTAGTTAGGAAAACCGTTGACGACGATGAAATCCCTGAAGATGAATCCGAGGTTGAACAACCCGAACCTAATATTGAAGAAGTTTTACCGTTAGCTAACTCCACGAGTCAGCGCCCGCGGGTCTCTTTTTCTGACGTTCAGGTAGTTGATTTATCTCGTCCAAGAGCTCCTGTATCTCCGGGTGGTGGTCCAATTGAAGATCCAATTGATGAATTACGTCGTCAACTTGATCGTTTACAACTCTCTAGAGCTACTTCGAATTCTACCACGACTGCTAGTTTACCTTCTTTTACTAAGTCAGTTCCTGTTTGTAAATGGGGTTTAACTTTTACCGGTGACGCTAGTGTTATTGGAGTCAACGCTTTTTTACAACGAGTCGAAGAACTTAGAGTCGCTCGCAATGTTTCTTTTGATCAATTGTTTGCCAGTGCGGTAGATCTATTCTCTGGTCAAGGTCTCGTTTGGTTCCGAGCTGTTAGGAATCGTGTTACTTCATGGTCCGAATTAATTGACAAGTTACGTTTTGACTTTTTGCCAAATGATTTCGACGAAGCATTGTGGGAAGAGATTAAAAGACGTAAGCAAGGTTCCGACGAAAAACCAAGTTTGTTTGTAGCCGTACTTTTAAATCTTTTCGACCGTTTAGTAGAGAAGCCTTCTGAGTCATTAAAACTTAAGCATATTTTACGTAATTTACAACCTTTTTATGCTACTCAACTTTCGTTAACTGAAATTATAGACGTTGATCAACTTCTTGTTTTGTGTAAACGGTTAGAGGAAGTTAAACTTCAAAATGCTAGGTATAGAAATCCTAACCTTGATTATTCTTTACCCCTCGAACCTGATTTAGCTTACCAACCCAAGAAGAAGCCTCCAAATGTTGTTAGTGCCGAAGTTTTCACTTCTAAACCTGCTTCTACTTCTAAAGTTTTTAAGAAAGTAGCGAATCGAGCTAGGTCTAATACTAAATGTTGGAACTGTCACGGTACGGGGCATACTTTTCATACCTGCTCTCAATCCAAGACTATCTTTTGTTACGTCTGTGGTAACCCTGGGGTTTATTTTGCCAAATGTTTAAGGTGTCATCCAAAAAACGAGGCTTAGGGATTGGATGTTGCAGCCGATCCATCCCTTCTGTAGAATTATTGAAGGCTGAACTCGAATTATGGCCATCTTGGTTGAACGTGGTACGTAATTTTTGTGTTTCCTCTCCTGAGACTTCAGCTATTTTTGCTAAACGTTCAGACGATAACAGGCCCTATGTTTCGGTTTTTATTAACGGCGAACCTGTTCAAGCTCTCTTCGATTCTGGAGCCAACCAGACTTTGATTGGTAAGAATGGTTTTTACCTAATTCGAAAACACGATCTTAAAATTAATAAAAGTAATTTACCTCTTTCCTTAACCACTGCTGATGGTAATTCGCAGACTATGTTGGGTACTGTATCACTTCCTATTTCTGTTGACGGGGTTTCTAAAACTCTTGACGCCGTTGTTTGTGGTACTATTCCGTCTACTCTTATTTTAGGGATGGATTTTTGCTACTCTTTTGGAGTTAAAACCGACTTTGTTTCTAACCAATTTTCGGTGTCTGAGGTTTCCGCATTACAAGCTATTTGTAGTACTGACGATTTGAGTCCGCAACAGAAATTATTATTGGATGAAATCATTCAAAATTTCACTGCAATTTCAGGTCCCGAGTTAGGTCGAACTGATAGAGTTTGTCATATTATTGATACTGGTGATGCAGATCCCATTAAACAACGTTATTACCCACTTTCTCCTGCTATGCAAGTACATGCTAATGCCGAATTAGATAAGATGTTAGAGAATAGTATTATACGTCCTTCTAAATCTCCTTGGAGTTCGCCCATGGTTCTGGTTAAAAAGAAAGATGGTGAATCTTTTCGCCTGTGTTTTGATGGAAGGAAACTGAATTCTGTGACAAAGAAAGATGCTTATCCTATTCCTTTCTTATCAAGTATTTTAGATAAATTAAGAGATGCGCGATTTCTTACGTCAATTGATTTGAAGCAAGCTTTTTATCAGATTCCTCTCCATCCTGATTCACGCGAAAAGACTGCTTTCGTTGTTCCTCGTAGGGGTTTGTTCGAGTATAATGTTATGCCTTTTGGTGTTGCCAACGCTCCCGCTACGCAGCAGCGTTTGATGGATTCTATTTTCGGTCCCTTGCTTGGTGATAACATTTTTGTTTATTTAGACGACATTATCATTGTTTCGAGTACTTTTCAGGAACATTTAAGCATGTTAAAAGAAGTTTACGACCGGTTGAAGAATGCCAATTTAACTGTTAACATTGATAAGTGTGAATTTTGCAGACCTAGTTTGACTTACTTAGGTTTCATCGTTGACAAACATGGATTGCATACAGACCCTAAGAAGGTCCAAGCTATTTCGAATTATCCCAGACCTTCTACTGTAACCGAGGTTAAACGTTTCCTTGGCTTAGCTTCCTGGTATAGGCGTTTCGTACCCAATTTCGCTACTCTTTCTGCTCCCATTTCAGACCTTATTAAAGGACGTGTTAAAAAACAAAAGATTACCTGGACGGAGGAGGCTGAAACTTCTTTCCGTGAAATCAAATTACGATTAACTTCAGCTCCTATTCTTTGTAGCCCTGACTTCACTAAACCCTTTAATATTCAGTGTGACGCTTCGAGTTACGGGTTAGGTTGTATTCTTACGCAAGGTGAAGGAGATGATGAAAAGGTCATTGCATACGCTTCACGTACTTTAAATTCTTCTGAACGTAATTACTCTGTGACTGAAAGAGAGTGTTTGGCAGTTATCTTCGGTGTAGAAAAATTTAGAGCATATATTGAGGGAACTCATTTTACAGTTTTTACCGACCACTATTCTTTATTGTGGTTAACTAATATGCGTGAACCCACTGGTCGTCTTGCTAGGTGGAGTGTTAGACTTTCACAATACTCTTTTGATATTAAACATCGACCGGGCAAACACAACGTTGTTCCCGACGCTTTATCACGAGCTCCTGTCATAGTATCCGCTTTAGAACTTGCTGAAGTTGATTTAGATCCTTGGTACCTGAAGATGATTGACAATGTCCAGAATAATCCTGATAGTTATCCCGGCTGGAGAATTGAAGGCCATAGCTTGTATAAATATACTCCTAATCGACATAATATTACCAGTAATTTGATTGAATGGAAGCAGGTAGTTCCTAAATCAAGACGTAGAGAACTTTTCAAAATTTTTCATGATGAACCTTCCTCCGCTCATTTGGGCGTTTATAAAACCTTTCATAAACTTTGCGAGCAATATTATTGGCCCAAAATGCATGCCGATGTTGTTCGTTATGTCCGTCATTGCGATATTTGTGCGGCTAGTAAAGCTTCTCAGCTTGCTAGACCTGGTTTTATGGGAAAGGAAAAGAAAATTTTATATCCTTTCCAATGTTTGTCCATAGACATTATGGGCCCTTTTCCTCGTTCTAAAAACGGTCACACTAGCATCATCGTTGTGTGTGATTGGCTCACTAAGTTTGTTTTAGTGAAAGCAGTGCGTCAAGCTACCGCTAAATCGGTTGTTAACTTCATTGAGAACGAAGTTTTTCTTATTTTTGGGGTTCCTCAAGTGTGTATGGTCGATAACGGTCCACAATTCATTAGTTCTGACTTTAAAAAACTTATGAATAGTTACCAAGTTCAACAGGTTTGGTATAATGCTTCTTACCATCCACAGGTTAATTTTGTGGAAAGAGTCAATAGAGTAATTGGTACTGCTCTTCGTTCATACGTAAATGACAATCATCGCACTTGGGATGTTAATCTTTATAAAGTAGCTCATGCTTTACGTAATGCTATTCACGAAGTTATAGGTTATACTCCTTCTTTTCTTAACTTTGGTCGAACCGTTCCGATTTCGGGAGATTATTATGGTCGTCTAAAGAATTTTAAAGAGGAAGAACTGACTCTTGACACCCGCGAAGACTTAGTCGCTGATGTTAATCAGTTGTCCGAATTGTATCAAGACGTTCGTAGACGCCTTAACAACGCCTACCAAAGAAATTCTAAATCCTATAACCTTCGTAAACGACCTTTAAGATTTCATCTTAATGATTTAGTTTGGAAACGTAACTACGTTTTGTCAGATGCTTCACGTAATTTTAACCAAAAGTTAGCTCCTAAGTATGTCAAATGTAAAGTTATTAAAGTAATAGGACCTTTAACTTATCAACTCGCGACGGTCCCTGATAATAAACGTGTAGGTGTTTGGCATATTAAGGACCTCAAACCCTGCTTTGGGGAAGAAGAATTTGAAGAATAAATTTAGTGTGAATGTGGGTGAATGCAGTGTGATTGTTGTTGGTTGAGCTGGTAGATATGTTCGGTCATTGACCCTAAGGATTTCTTTATGGTGTTTGTTCGCTCTAACTATCTATATTTTGATATTGACCTTGATTAGGTTATTTTTAGTGTTAGGGGTCGAAAAGCATTTATTTTACTCCTTTATTTATAACCATTTTAGTTTATTTTTGTTTAGGGTGCATTAACACATTCCTTATTTTTAATGCGAACCTATTCTTATTTACCGATTTGTTGGTGCTACTTCCACTGATTATGGATTTATTTTGGGAAGTTTATTTGAGTGGCGGATTTTCTGTAAATTCAACGAACTCATCCGTTGTTAGAGTGGTCAGGCACTTTCGTGTCTTTGATTGAATATTTTTTCCTGCGTGTGTTTGTGTCATTTACTTCTCCCTGAAGACCTTTTATCCATGTTTTTGGTTAACAGAATCGTCTTCCTTGTACCTTTGTTTTTAGTCTTTTGTCCTCCATCCTTTCCTTTTCCTTCGCTAGCATTTTTGGGTGGTTGGTTGGGGATGCCGGCAGGCCACGGGGGTGTCTTTTCCATTTCCCCATACAAAAGGCGCTCTCTAGGGTTTTACCTTCAGGTTGCCCTTGTGTTATTGTGTTCGTGTATTTTATATGTTTTTTGCAATTTTTGATTTCGTTTTCCTACCGTTGGTCACGGTGGCGGTAGTTTCAGTGGACTAGTCGGTCCTGGACTAGTTTGCTTTACCTTGGCCTAGTGTGGTGGTGGGTTTAAGATTTTTTACTGCTACTCACTGAAAGTTACCTACGTTCACTGATGTATTCTTTCGGGAACCAGTGCCGGGTGGCTCAAGGTGGTAGAAGTTTCATTTGTTTTTCGGCTTGATTCCATTTTGAAATTTTCTGTTGTCTTTTTAGTCAGCCACACGAAACCAACCCTCCTACCCTCTCCTTCTTCTGTGGTTGTTTTGTGCCGTTTTATCCCATTTTTTTATTGTTTTTTCTCGGTGCTGCCATGCTGTTGCTCATTTATTTTTTTGTTCATTAGTGGAGCTAACACTAGTTGTGTTAGGGTGGTCGGTTGGCCCACCGGCGCAGCAGTTTTCATCCATGCAGCGAGGGGTCAACTGGCATTTGTTTTGTCATTTTTTAGATGAGCAATGGTTGGGTCAGTACTGTGTTTTTTTTCTCTCCTTTATTTTATTTTTTTAGTCCTTTGTTCTCCTTTCATGTTCCTCATTTTCTCCGGACCTTATTTTTCTCCAGTTCTATCTCTGGTGAGTTTTCTCCTCTGATCGATGGTTTCTACTTTCGTCGTCTTGGTTGGGGGGAGTGTAACGGTTCATTTTCCGTTATATTATTTTGCTCCTTTCAATTGCTTATTTACGGTGAATGCATTTATTGAACCTCTATTTATTATATATTCACTGGTAAAAGATAACGTAGTTAGTGACTTTTTGGTTTTGAGTAGGTTTTCTGATTTGGGAGAGAGGGTCATGCGCGTTGGGTGATAGGCGTTGGTTCTAAAAATCTTGGCTTTTTCCGTTTGGGATGTCTGCCGAAGCAGTTGAGTTTGAATTTATCCCGAAGTTACTCATTTAATTCTGATAGACTTTTCGGAATTATAACTTCCGAGATTTTCGGTTTTGTTTCACTTTGTGAAATTATTTTTTAGAAGCACCAAGATTGTGGTGGTAAGTGGAGATTTTTGTCTTATCATTGAACGCACGTGTTAATGGCGACTTTGTTACAGCTTCTTTCTTTTCTTTTGGTTTTATTTTCCATTAATTTACCGTACTCCGGCTCTTTTGGTTATTGCCTTTTTGCGGCTGCATTATTTATGGAGTCTTGGATACGTTATTTGCAAATTTGGTTGACGTTTATCAAGAAAAGTTATTTACAATAGCTGGTTATTCGCAACTCGATCGCTTGGAGGACTCAAGGTCGGTGTTTCTTGAATTGTTAAAGTGTCGTCGAATTTACCTGGTTTTATTCCATTTATTAAATTTCTTAATTTTTAACTTTGATTTACTTAAATATTTGTACAATTGAATTTTAACGCCTTCAGCGAATTTAACTTGCATTTATATTAATTATCTCATATTAATCCTTTTTCGCTTCACGAAATAAATTTATATTTTTGTTGTAATATTCTGTAACGCTTTAGGTTGGTTTTTCCATTTTATTTTATTAACATATCGAATTTGCGTGTTTTTTTCAAGGTAATAAGCTTGAGTTTAAACAAGGCTATTGCTATATATTTTTTTGATCGTTCATTTTTTTATTAGACTTGTTTTCACTCAGGTAATAAAGGTAAGCGCTTATTTTTTATTTATCCACCTTGATCGTTTTTTTCCATTCATGTATTATCCTTATTCAATTCAACTAACGTTGATATTTAGTTTTTGGTTCAGTTTATTTGCTTTGAAATTTTTATTTTGAAATTAACCTAAGCGAATTGTTTTTGTATGTTTGGTTGCATATTTTTGGCTTTTATTTTTTCCATTTAATTTGTCTATTGTTAAATATTTTGAATTTATTAAAATTACTTATCTGTATTTCTATATTTTTTTTGAAAACTGAAAAGTTTTCTGGCGCCCAATTTTTTCATTTTTTATCAGTATTCACTTTATGAGTTTTAACTTTGATAAGGCAATCCTCGGCGATCTACGGCCCTCGCAAACAACTAAGTTAGTCGGCGAATTCTTTTGAGTTTTTTTGTAAGTATACAGGTAGGTGATTATTTTTCTTTGTTTCGCTTTTACCTGTTATAGGTGCTGGGAGAGACCTACGTTCAGGAGTGGACGACTATGGGTTGAAAAAGAAGAAGAAGAAGAATTAAGGTAATTGTAACTACGGCTGTAGTTAACCGATTAATTATCAATAAATTAAAGAACTGCCAGAAAAGCACTGGTCGATGACTTCTTACAATATTCAAGTGTTTACTGTAGTGCCACTTGATAAATAAATACCCAAAACTAAAAATTTTCGTAAATAAGGGTGAATTGTATTTTAAATTGCTATGTAAAATATACTTTTAATAATTTTTGTTTGTTGAACTACCTTAAGAGGATTATCTTAAGTTATTATATTTTAATCCTTATGATTGACAATGCGGCCGGCAGTACGGCAGAGTGGGAGCGGAGCGCACGTAGTACTGCAATGTAGAAAGTTAAACAAAGGCCTGCTTGGTTAGAACTTGAATGCGTGGCCACTCTGCGGCTCGGTGTGTCCGACCCCCTCGATACTGTAAGAGGGTAAAATGAAAAAAAAAAAAGAAATAATGATTGACAACGCCGGGCGGTTTCGGGGTCAAACCCGAGTTGGATGCTCGGCGGGTGGTCTACCCAGTCACTGAAAATAATTGGGAACCAAAACACATTGATGGAGCAGGGAAGGTAAGAGGTTGTTGAAGGCGTGGTGCTTACCACACCACCTTGTACGTATACCGTACGAGGCAACCGAGGTATGAAAGGCGACTTAGGATGCCTTAACCCTATATGTTGCCGGTTATGCTCCCTCGCGGAGTGTAAGTACCGATACTTTTATCTCTATGATTGATAGGTACCAACAAAGGATTAAAAACTGTATGAAAGACGAGGCATTTCATTTAAAACAAATTTCTAAAAAAAATCCTTAACTAGATAAATGTGCAAGGAAGGTGCACATAAAATACTTAGTTTAAAAAAATAATATGAAATAAGTTTAGAAAATATCATGTTACACATTTTTTATATATAAAAAGTGCAAGACACAGCCAATATATACAAAATGTATCAAATTAAATGGGGTTTAATCAGTGTAAAATATCCAGATTATTTCATATTCAAAAATAAACTATACTACACAGTTTGTATAGATTCAAAGCTTTATTAATGATCACAGAAATGGAATTCCTTTCCGTTAAATTCAAACTACTGTCTTATCGTCCAAATATTAATTTTGGGAATGCTCTCAGACAAATTCTTAATCTTGATTTGAATTGAATTTTATTACCCTTTGTTATCAAAGTAGATTAGCTAAAGTTCACAGGAATAAAATAGAATTACTGAAATAAGATCGCTGATACGGCAATCATTAATTTATTGGAATGAATTGAAGCGACATTTTTTAACAAAGTAACTTCAATATAGCTTTTTATTTAAGTAGATTGTTTATTTTAGGATGTATTTACTTATGCCGCATAATTAACAAGATTGTAATCGTTAGTACGTAGGTTATAGTTTTGAAAACGTAGGTCACTGTGAGTTCTCACGCATAGTTGAATGCAACCCCCTAATGACGTTTTGGTTTTTCACTGACATTGCTTTATTTTTTCATATTTCATGGCGAAGATTTGTGATTAAAAGCAATTACGTATGTGCCGTTATTTGTCGATTTTTGACTATGAATTACTAAACGAAACTAAATAAATTTTTATCGTAAAACTCATTAACATAACCTCAAAATGTCATTATTATGGTTGCATTCAGCGACGCTTTTAAGTTTCACAATAACATAAGTTTTCGAAAGCAAGACTAACTCAAAGTTTTGCTGTTATTTTGTTACTATTACACTAATAGATATGTACAGTTGTGGACAGAAAAAAATAGGACAGTGTTTTTTTTCTAGTTTAAAATGGCCCCTGTGTTGTAATTTGATTGCAAGTCAATGTGACAAATATCATAATTATAAAGCCAAAATCAAGTAACTAAATTTTATAGAATAAAGTTTACTTGATTTTTCGAGTTGTCCTATTTTTTTCTGTCCACAACTGTACATACTTTAACTTACTTTAAATTACTAAAGAAGGTAATTTTCGGATCACTAAGACCACCTCCCATGTTTAACGAATTGAATTTAATTAATAAAACCTTAACTCTTTTAATAAAGCTCATCATAATTTATTAATTAATTAATTATTGTACTTTCGATGACATTTTGAATTCAATAGAGATTTAAATAAATTGGCCATTAAATAAATTACCGCTATAAATAGCTATACTTGTGCTTTAATTATTCGTTTCACAGCAGCCCACGGAGCTGAGTAGCATTAAAATTACGCTTTTGTTTGAAATGCCGAATTAATCCCTTAAGTGTTTTTGTTAAATCCGAATGTTGGCTGGATTCTAATTTAACCTTAATCACTGTGCTTTTTTACTACATTTACGGATTTGAGGGAAACTTTTCAGGTTTTGAGATTTATAAAACTGAAAATCAGAGATCTAATTATTATGTTAAGGTGCGCACTTGGTTAGGAAGCAATGAAGTCCATAATCGTATTGAAATAAAGAAAAATTACATCAAAAGAATATCCGTTAGCTTATGGTTAATTTGTTTGTCCAAAATGTTAGCAACGTTACGTGTTAAAATGTTAAACTTTAAAAGAAAATTTAGCTTTCCCCGCTATAATAATATTACAGGCTCTTCAGATGAACTAAGGTGTACACATGTTTGTGTTGTTAAAAATATTTGTATAGCCTCGGAGCAAGCTTTACGAGGTTACCTACCAAAATCATCCGTCGATGTCGCGCCGGAGGTGAGATTATTCGTTTTCGTTTCTTCTTCTACTTGCCAACCCCTAAAACTTTCTAAACCGGCGAGGAAGTTTTGTAAAAACACGAAAACACGGAGGATATTCCTGATGCAATTTATCTCCCGACTTTACAGCAAAGTTGGCTGATGGGAAATAAACCTAAAATTTAGTTAGCCTACGGAAAGAATTTTTATTTGCGTTGATATTCAATTTGAAATTTTTTATTGTTTAAAAATATATACCTACATACATGTTCGAAGGTTTGTTTTTATAAATTTTAATTGATTATAAAAATTCTCTTTACAGGAGGATATTGAACAATTGGCCCTCAACTCTACGCATAAATGCTTTAAATGAGGTTATTGTTCTTTGTTTCTATAATATAAGGTAGATGAAAGGAAAATAAAATGATTATTAATGAATAAATAAAAAACTAAAAGCGGAAGGGAAAGAGAGTGAAAACGAGCTAAGAGGAAAACACCGTGCCTCTCTACATCGAAAAAAATAAATAAAACGGAAATGGCATTGCATAAGAAAAAAAGTAAATTATTTGTAAAAACTACCAAACGTTGTTGTTATTCCTATGTCAAAATGGTTCAGTTTCTCCGTACCATGGCTAGTACTGATGAACCATTATTTCTAAGTGTTAAAATTGCAGATTTTCAAATGTAAAACTGGCCATTTTCCAAACTTTAGACGTTCTTCCTTCAAGAAACCGTGTTAGTGGAGTTTCTGACCCATTTGTAACTATCCAAAAATTTCAGTTTTAGTCGAATACATCCTAAGATTAACCTTTAACGCAATTGTTTTTACAAATGTTCATAGAGTTGAAGTTTCTATGGTTCAACTTTGACGTGATCGTGATGTGATCATAGCTTTATCAAAAATACTTTTCACTTGCCGATACTTGCATTTTTGCAGAGCAGCTAATTATTTTCCATAAATTGCCATTTTCTTGCATTTATTGTTGTTGCTTAGCTAGTTGTTCTGGTTTTCTCTGTTATTAGTGACGTAGTTAGAACCATCTTTACTCTTTAGAACTTCCCAACTTTCGGTACTCACGTGTACCTACTTTTGCATTGTCTTGATTGATTTTTTACTCTTTCCTTTTTGTATTGCTAACGTCCTCCATTTGGACTATATTTAAACAGCACATCCATGATTTCCTTCAAAGTTTTTTTAGAAGATTCGTTTAGCACTTTCCGTCTCTCCATCGACTGGTCTCTCGATCTGCGACATTAATTTTGTCCAAGATAAACATATACCAGCCATCCCGCCCTGTTATTCTTAATTTCACTTATAACATTTGGTGTTAAAAATCTCCAGGATTAGAAAAAATCAATGTTGAATTAATAAAATATGGTGGAATACTAATATAGTAATTTACGTTATACATAAATCAGGGAAATGACAATTTATAGGAAAAAAATTAAAAGAATAAAAGTTAATAAGCAAAACCTAATTCATGAATGAATCATACTATACAAAATTTTACATACGAAAGTTAATTACTTAATAAACAGGTAAATAACATGTGGCAAACACATGTTAATAATACTAAAAATTATCAACAGTAATTACATAAGTGGTGATAATTTTTTGATAATTTTAACTAGATTCACGAATCTTTATTGCTATGGAAATTTCACTAGTGGACGAAGTCCACGAGTGGAATTTCCTAATAGCAATAAAGATGAGTGCTAATCTAGTTAAAATTATCAAAAAAAATTATTACGCTTAACGTGCGACACAATGGACTCGCCACACCGAAACTAATGCGCACACTCATCCTCAGAACTACGACCTTACTAAATTCATATACAAAGTGCGTAGAAAGGAATGGATTCACAACAATATAAAAATATAATTAAGACATGGAAAATTAATAGCACACAAAAGAATATATGAAGAATAGAGTCGGTAAAACCGAAAGAATTTACTTTTGAACGAAAATTAAGACAAGCAAATGGACTAAATGACCAGGCATCGCTTAAAGATGGAGATTTATGCGCCGGCACAATGGAAATAAAGCATAGCAAATGCTGTCAGAACCACGAACGAAAGAAAATTTTTACAAGATACGAAAAGGGAAAAGCTAAATGAATTAGTCAAGTAAAATGGGAAGTTTTGAAGAAAATAAAAAAATAAAATGAAACAAGTACAACAAAAATTCTTAATACTTAAACAACACTGGCAATAACAAGAAAAACTGATACAATTTAATTGGCTAAGCAAAAAAAATTGTAACAACGTACCTTAAGGTTCCCATATATTCAACGTATTTATTTATTTCTTATTTAGTCGGGGTGCTGCTACTACGTGTTTCTATCGGTCTTAAAACCGTGTTATATACAGGGTAATAGAGTATGAATAGAAAAAAATCGAACGTTAGTAGATTTCTGCGTGTTGATTAAAAATTCTTGTAACAAAATCGTCTGTTCTTTGAATCTCTTGAGATACAGCAAGACTAAGTTGAAACCATGGATGTTTGACAAGTTAAGGCGTATTGGGCATTTATAAATGTTCAACGCAACCTTTTGGTTATGAAAATTGCATACAAACAACTCAAATACTACAAAGCAACAGAAAATGAAATATGAAGAGAATAGTTTCAAAAATTTATATTAACCGAGCACTTGATCGCCACGGTACCTTTTGGTAGCTCGCTGGTAGGCTCTCGGTAGTAGACTAACTCCGTCGCTCACGAAATCGCGCCTTTATACCCTGACCGCGGCTTTCGAGTGCAGTGTGGATCGCCCCAGCCTATTCCCAAACAATGAGTCATAGAATAGTCTCGAACAGCTGATGCATACGCGCGAAATGATTCACGTCCCGCCTGGCAGCTGGCGCGTCTCGTTACAGTATATTTGGATATTTTCACTAACTTTGAGTCGTATGTTTGCCATACTTCAAATACCCGTTTCTTCGTTCTCTGCTTGTTCATCTGCTTTCACACCACTGTACAATAAGTTTTACTGAAGTTTACAAAAACATTATAAAGGTTGGTATTTTGTTCGTAGTTCATTATCAGTACCCCTTTTTGAATCTGCTTTGGTATTCATCCACTTCTCTTTCTACTTTTCCATTACTGGTGTCAGCTTCTGAGCATTTTCAGTGCTTAATATTTCGACGCCGAAAAGCATTAAGAAGAAAACAGAGAAGAAGACCTTATATTATTCAATACTTGTGCAATACGCTTTTGTCCCCTTTATTGTGTACAAGACAGATTAATGCTGTTTTCCAAGTCCTTGACTCGTTTTTCTCTATTTTTTCCAGTTAATTCAAAAATTCCCTTTTTCTTACAAATTCCCTCAATATTTTAAGACTTCACTTGTTATCTAATGTTATAGATAGATTATTGGTTTGTATTGTATCCCGAATAACTTCTGTCATTGTTGGATCATGCTCATCCTCTTCATACTCCTGATGGGTATGTTCTTGATCTAGGTGTTCCTCAACATCAATGTTGGCTACCGTTAGTACAGTTTTGAAACATTCCTTCTATAATCTTAAGTATTCTTATTGATAACCGACCAGATTTTCTTCTGCGTCCTTGTACTTACATACACCTCTAAGTTGGTAGCCTTTTTGCTTTGAGCTCGCTGGTTAAACAAATTCCTGGCTCTCTTTGTTCCATCATGTTTTCTATTTATAAGGATTTTTTCTTTCGTAATCTTGTAGTATCTTCTTTTTGTACTCCTTAGTTATTTTGTATATCAGCCTCATTTCTTTCTTTGCCACTTCTCTGCATTCTTCGCCGTGTCGTTTTTTGTGTTTCGGTTTTCGGTTTTATTTTTTTCTCTCTCTAATACTTCTGATGACGTCAGTAAAATCCTTTTGGTTTCCGCCCATTCTTCATCTATACTCTTTTCATTACCTTTCTTTTAATTCTTTGCATATCTTGTACGAGTATCTTTGAGCTATCGATTCCTCTTGTTTTAGTTTATTGGTGCCACCCTTTCTTCTATGTATTTCCCCCTGCTTTCCTTCTGTTGATATTTTCTACGTATATTTAGCAGAAACCAAAAATTTATCAATGTCACAATCTTCCACTTTGTAGTTCCAAACGTCTTGTATGTATATACGACACATGTCTAGCATCGATTGCTACATGGTGTGCCTGGTTTCTTGTTATCCCATCTCAGGAGTTGAAGTCCCTTTATGAAATCTTTTATGTTGGAATTCTTTACCAAATACTACCATGTTGATACTACTTGCTAGTCCCCCATTATTGGTAGTGTCGTTGTGCATATTATTATAACTTAATAAACTTAACATTATAACAGCCTTCTTAGAGAAGCAGTTGCACCTCATGACTCGTTAGGTAAGATGGATTAATTCTTTTTATTTATAGTAACACAATAGTGTTCATACTCCGACAATTTTTCTTTGGAAGCTTATTTTTGGTCTGGAGAGCGAAGGCAAAACGGTATTCGGAAATCTTTGTGTCAATCTTATTTTGATCAGTTTCAAGAGTAATTTTCCAATGAAGAAGCCGGCCAATATGTAGCAGCATATTCATCGAATTATTCATGAATACAACGATGATAATGATGAATGAATGTATGTAAAAAATTTTGCCGTTAGGAAAACTGCTCACTCAAAACCTATAGAAGATTTTCAGCAGCTAATGTACACCATTCTTCTAGAAGCGGCGTGCCCTTTATAGGGCGTTGCAGATGTTCTCTCCATATGTCTGTAGTGTGCGTGTCAAGTAGCTTACAGACATAGGGGACGTACAGCTTAATGTGGGTTCCCAACCACGGAAGTGCTTGCACTTCTACTGCAGAGAGGGCTTACTAGGCAGAAATAACCCTGTGGTTTGCCATTGCCTTCCGAGGGAAGCGGTCGGATGTTTTCGGTGTATGTGTGACCCTGGGAATCGAATCCGAACCATCTCAGTGATCAGCCGCACTCTGAAACAAGTGAGCCAAGACCGCGACAATGTACACCATAGTCCAGGAAAATCTTTAATGGGTTTGTCTGTCCGGAGATGTAAATAGTATATCTACAGAGTTTCTACGAATGATTTCCCAAATGTTGGGAACCTGTCGTAAGGTCTACTAGAATTACATATATGTACTCATACAAGGGCCAAACATGCACGAAATGCATTTTTTAAATTTAGTACCTAGTTCAACAATAACTTAAATAAACCATAACTAAATTTTGATGAAAGGATTGTGACAGGCTGAAACTCGGAAACTATCACCCAATAAGTCTACTCCACAAACTACTAACAAAAATAATCACAATGTGCTTAACAACCGCTAGACTATTATCAACCCCATGAACAGGCAGGGTTTAGAAAGGGATACTCAACATCGGATCACCTTCTTTCTATGAAAATTTTAATAGAAAAAAAATGTATATCAGTGCCATATGTCTATCTCGTCTTTGTTGATCATGAGAAGGCTTTCGATTCGGTATGTCACGACGCCATAAAGAAAGAACTACAGAACTGCCGGGTCGACAGCAGATACAGTCAAGTTATGGATGAAAAACTCCACGGCAACATTTCATTTAAACTAAAATGAAGGAAGTAATCCTGTTATTTTTAAGAAAGGCATGAGACTATGGGATACGCTCGCACCCAAAGTGTTTACACTTGTATTAGAAGATGTCTTTAAGGAAATGGCTTGGTCAGCAAAATGTTGGAAAACACCTTACTAATCTAAGCTGTGTTAATGACGTAGTAATTATTGCTAGCAGTCTTAATGACAATGTCAACTTCAACAAAACCGGCGCTCAAACCTGGACGATGACACAGAAAAAAAAATGAATTGCCTAATAGCAACTCAACGCGGGATGCGAGCCATGCTGGGTATTTCCTTGAGAGACCACAAACCTGGATTAGAGAAAAGACCAAAGTAGTCGATGCAGTAACACAGACCATCAGGTTATGGTCTAACGCAGTACACATCGCAAGATGAGACATCGACAAGTGGTAACGGACAATCCTGACTTGAGGGACAGACCTCCGCTGAGATGGGTCGATGATATAAAACTCACTGCAGGCTTGAACTGGATGTCAGTCGCGTGAAATAGATTATGTTGGAAAAATGAGAGTGAGGAGGCGTATGTCCAAAATTGATGCAAATTCTACAGAGAAGAAGAATACACAACCAAAAAATCTATTTATGCATTTCATTACTATCTTTAGCCGTGGCTATGACTGGACTGGGCTAATCGGCTCCGTCGAGCGCGCTTATATCCTGTCGCACGCTGCTAGAGTTTTCGAGCATATCTTTAAAGACTCTCGGTATCGAAAGTATCTCGAGAACTCCAGAATTCGCTCGTTACTTACAGCTTGTCCGAGGATCCGTTCGGTAATGACGGATTTTATTATATCCAGGCAACTTATTGGTTTTGAAAATAAAAAACGTGTTCAGTTAATATGTATTTGAACAGTGATTTCTAAATATTATTAGGCCAGCACAAGTTGAGAAACAAATAAAATAATAGAAATTTGTATAACTACTCCTAATAGTTTTGTTATTGATTAATTAAAAAATTAAATAATTTGTCACTAAATATTTTAGTTCTCATATTATGCTGGTGAACTAAAGAATGTCACTATCTATTGATTAGCAAGCGAGCAAGAACAAATTATTACGCTCACGCTGTATATATCAAATATTTTATTGGAGTCATTATGAAAAAAGGTGTCAGTAACAAACCTTCACTTCGTGTAAGTTTTATTTAAAAATTTACTCGCCTACTTAGCAAGAATCATAATGTAAATAATTAATTAATTAATTAAGTGGATCGGGTTTATTTCTGCATTGTGTTTTTATTAAAATCACGAAATAAGCTTAAAATAATTTAATTGCTATTCATCAGACGTAAAGGTTAATTAAAACTCATCCACCCGCCTATCGGGGGTTATTATTAAGTAATTGTATCGAGTAATAAAAAAAATTGAAAGTATTCATTGGCCCATTCATTGTTTTTCGTTTAAATCATTTTGTGGATTCGATATTAGTGTAAAATGAATAAAACAACTTGTTCTTTAATGATTTAAGATATCGGTTAATGAATTGTTAATTAATTAATAATGAACTGTTTTATTGCATAGTAATTTACAGGTTTATTGCTTGTAAAGATGTTTTCATTTCGTTTGTTTTATTTTACTTGTTATACCGGTTGTCAATGAAAACTAGAGCACCCCTATGTTTTTAATTATATTTTAAGATATCAAAATGAAATTTGGTAGATGTAATACACTCTTTAAATTGCATTTTTTGACATAGAACATAAGTTTGTGTCACTTCCAATTTCATCGGAATTAACCTCAACTTTGTTATTTTAGATGGAACACCCTGTATATTTATACATTTTTGGGATTTCCATCTAATTTTACGTATGCTAGTATGAAGCTTGGATCATTTCGATGACAAAGTAAATATTTGTCAAAGAGTTTATAGTATATTATTATGACAATAAATACTCGTAAATTGAACATTTTATAAAGCAAATATGTAAAATCGTTATAGAGATATAGAAAATTCCAGAGTATAGATAAATAAGGTCGGGCTATTCTGTGGAAAAATTTACGCAAGCAATTTACTCGTGTTCCTTACTTTGAAATTGCTTTCAGACCGTGCATTTGAAGAAGGAAACCCTTATACGGTTTCGTTTTAATAAAATTGTCGAGAAGTCGTGAAATGTTTGTTTGTCATTGTTTTAGTTTGTTTATATTTGGTGTATGAGACTATCTGAATTACGTGTTAAGAAATGTCGTACAAATTAACAACGCGAAGAAGACCTCAAAAGAAAGGTGGGTAACACAACTGACCGCGCTCGTATGTGCGACAAATGTAAGTTTCGTCAGTTCCTCTGAAGTTAAGGACTTTTTGACAAATTTAGTTTATAGAACTAGTGACCAGGTATTGATATAAGCGAACACTTCTTTCATAAGTCAAAAAAATTTCGTAAAATTAACAAAGATGTATTATATCTTTAGTAGGTTTTAACCTATTATAAATCTGTAAGCCTGAATTATGACTGCACTGCACACTTGCGAATTAATTTTAGATCTACCATCGGCTACTTTTTTAAATAAATTAAGTAGCTTCAGTTAAATTAAAATTCCTTTAAACATTTGGATTCCGAATAAAGAATTTTTGCATAGTTGATTGTAATAACTTCCTAGAAAACATAATAGCAAGTAAATACAAGTGTTTACTGGCTTAATACAGCTTACAGCCACTAAATAATATTTAACTCTGTGGGAAATTCCAGTAGCTTTGGGTTTTTACATAAGTATTATAGCATAATTTATAAAATGTTATTCATATTTTAGGATATTTCCTAATAATTATTAATAACAACCTCACAGACACATCTCTTGGTTAGTAACTATAATTAATGTATACCTGTGACGACGTCTTTGTATGTTATGGGCAGTAAGTTTAAGAAGTAGGTAGTCTTTAAATCTCCGAGAGCCATTCGAGCCGCAATTTCCCACACTTTTAAGCTTGGTTTAGACCACAGTTTAAGCCACGTAATTAAATTTTAAATAAGTTTGGTATAAATGGTCCTCACTTACTGCTTCAGCTACTTACTTAAGCTACTTAGAGTATTTCAGAGTAGTGATTTAACCTTCATCATGCCAGGTTTAAAATATATATCACATCTTACCATTCAGACCACATGTTAATTTTGCTTATTTTCGGGGCAATTTGTTTTAAGAGCTTAATTATGTCATTTTATGCCTAATTAGTTAATAAATTTTACACATTTACTATAAGAATATTTATTGAAATAGCTTACGTTACGTGACTTATTGACAATTTTAATGGGTAAAAGTTGGCGAAGAATGTGTCATACAACCATAATTAGTACACTTATTACAGTTATATTGCGTGCACGGATGTAGCCCCTTTTCTTTTGTTCTGCAATATTGTTTCTATCTCACTTTGCATTGATTTCAGGTACAATTTTCAGAATGTTTTGATTTAGAGTGTTATTTACTTAGATTGACTATGTTTTTGTAACGATAAACCATATTTTCTTTCATAAGTGTTTTACCAAGTTGCAGTAAAAACTTCCTGCGTCCATCTAAATGTTCCATACTGTACCCTGAATATGACGCGAATTTCAAAAGTGCTGCAACCTTAAAAAAACTTAATGGGGTCTAAGTAGAAAAAAAGCAGGAAAAGTAAAATATATTTAGAAAACAAATACACGAAGTTACCATAAAGGTAAAAGTATAAAATATATTTAATAAAATGCAATGAAATTAAGACGCTATGGGATCTGTCTAGATTGGCATTATGAAGGTTAGTTCCAGCTGGCTTAAGCTAAAATTCCACTTAAATATTTACTAAAATATCAACCTCTTGTGTTAAATATTTATATTAAAAAAGTGAAAGTGATTGTACTTCTATTAACTGCAAAGTTAAGAGGTTGATTGAAACCTCACAAAAATAAAGACTGTATAAAAGCTAGTTAAACCTTACTATTAATCTGTTAAAATTTTAATGAATGTAAGTAGTGATTTAAGTGTAATGCAGCTCATCTTAAATCGTAGTTTAAGCTGACTTAAGGACCTTTTTCCAGCCCTAAGGGTTGGTAAAGCTTTACGTAAGATAACTTAAACTAGAGTTTAAGCCCCAAAAAGGTTTAATTTAAAGTAATTCAAATTAAATTTTTACTTAAAATTGTACTTAAATATCTGTCTCTTAGCAACTTGATAACCTTAGCTGATTACTTAGTTACTTGTTTCAAGTACCAGCTGCCCAGTAATGTAATTTAAAATATCTCGATGAAGTACACTGTTGCTGGCTTTAAAAGTGTAAAACCTCTTTAACCGAATGGTATGCAACGTTGTATAAACTTCTGTACAGAGTGTTGCCTATATTCATACATCATGGAAAAGACAAATTAAAGATTCTTAGATTCTTGAATTCAAATTGCAAATTGGATTTTAGAATGAAGATAAGTAAATCCGAATTCAGGACAACAATCCCAGGGCAGCAAGTTCAAAACTCTAAAAATTACGAATTCGTCTTCTGTTTTTGGGAATTTGTGTTCAAAATTCTGGAATTAAGAATGTAAAATTTAGAATGCAAATATCAAAAGGCCAAATATGATTTTTCTAATTAATTAGAACTGAACTTACGCAGTGCTCATAGGTTTCAGGACTTCACGCTCAAAAACTCTACAAATTAGGATTGAAACTGAATATTCTTTTAAAAATTTTTGTTTGCAAATACTAAATTCTTTCTACTTGGGTTTCTGACTCTAGGGGTTGGTAATTTAGAATTCCAATGATGGATCTGAAAGTATTCGTATTGACAAAAATTTTAAGTTTCATTAAGCTCCGTTATTTTCCCAAACACTATAAAAGCAAAGATCGAATTTTACATTTTACAATTTGGTAGAATTTCCTCTTTCATAAAGATTTATTGAAGCCAGTGAAACGTTATTTTTAAGTTTAAATAATTTTAGAAATCTTAAACCAAGCCACGTAAATAAAATTAGGAATTCTGATATAATTTAATTTAGTGATTTGTAGTGCCTTTCTCTAACGATGCAGAAAGACCAACCCAAATTCGAAAATAATGGAAAGCATGTTTAATTAATTTACACGTAGGTGGCGTTTGTAGCAGAAGTCAGAAGTAAAGAGACTTTCACATAAGTTTATGGGTAGGTACGTCGATGAGATAAAACGTAATGTTTATGAACGGTTTTTTGAACGTTAGATAGCTATTAAAATGCAAAAACAATGGGAAATATTTCAGTTTAGCTTTGGTTAATTTATAATTTTATTATAGCCTGTAATTAGTCATCAGAATTTTTTTATCATACTTCATTGCCAAAGGCCAAAGAGTAGATAACGGTTAAAATATACAGTTCATCTGGTATTTTAAACTAGTGGTAATCGTAATTAGAGAGTGTAACTGTCCGTACCCCAGGTGTGTTACCCTTTACAGTTTTCACTAAGATTTTTTTTACGCTTAACCCTTATTGGTCAAGTGAAAATCTTGTCCTTTATTTAGATAACTGATTATGTAGTCGGAGGACCCTTACTATTGTTGTGATTGGTGATTCATTGATCTAGAGTAGCTCACCTTACAAACAAGAAATAAATACTCCATCCGGTTTAATACATGTATTATAAAGTCATATTTATGTACCTACAGATATTTACAAATACAGTAAATAATTAAGCATAGTGAATGAACATCAAACTTGGCAAGTTAAATTATGGGCAGTGGCTTGAATAATTACTATTCTCTTGTTTTATAATTTTGATGTAATCAGGGTGGCCTGATTGCAGTGGTCCGATCACAAGAAGAAATTAAGTCAGTGCGTCTGTCAGATATGCGATACGAGATCGATCTTTTGTGGGATTGATATTAAAATCAATCGTAAGCGGCCGGACCCAAATGTGGTATAACAACCAAACTTTAAAGTTTGACGAGGGTGCAATTTCTCTCCAATTGAGTACATGCGCTATGCACGACTATCATGTAACGAGAATGTACGTTATGTACAACTCAGAATGTACGAGTACTAGGTACCTACGGGATGTTTATCTCTATCGTTGATTGAGAATATGCCCAAGAGCCCAAGACATATCTTAGTAGTTATAATTGTCGTTTTGTTGTACCTAATTGATTGTGATCAGCACCTACAACAGGGCAACCCTAATTTAATTTTGATAAAGTATAATTTTTGATATGATAACTGTATTAAAATTGCCAACTTTTACGTTGTGTGGTGTTAATTTGGATTTCGCAACGAGGCCCCTCAAATGGAATTACTTTATTGTAAGCCTTTGACAAACACGCAACCGGAAAGCAATGCTTTACAGCGGTGTACGTATGATTATTAATTTCTACCAGTTGATGCAAAGCAACAAAGTGCAATACAACTAACTGTATACTTTACAGATTAGATACACTAATCAGCGTACTAATCGAAATTCCAGACGACTATACAGCATAACAGAACAGCCAAGACTGGATGCTGTGGTAACATTTGATCTCGTATTTATATTGAAAAATCCGCGTACAGCGGGGTGATGATTACACGTTCTCACGTTCACACTTGCCCCAAAACTAATAAATTTCATAGTTGAGTTAAAATCCTAATACTGTGTTATATTTTAAATTGCTTTGCAATTTGATACATTAGTAGAAAGCGTGTGGGTCCGCTTGTTTACATATAGGCGGCGAAACTAATTTGTAAAAGGGACGGTGATTTCACTGCTTTAAGTCCGAGAATTTATTATAGTGCTGTTTTTAGTTTCCAAATGAAATTAACCTTCTTGCCACATCATTGTCCAAAAAAACACCCCTAACGTTATGCTTTGAATAAATACATTAAAATATAATCCCTGAAAAATAAAAAATTAAAATTATAAACGCGCAGATGGCCATCACAAGAGGTTTAGTAGATAAACCTAAGCCTGTAGAAATGTTCATATGCACAAAGTTAAGAAATTGCTTTCCAGCTCATTACAGGATGTGCATCATGTAAACCGACAGTGCTGCCAGAATAGTTGTTTACATCTTTACTTCGTTGGCATATTCTCGATGAACAATTTTTTTGGCGTAAAAAGGTCATCTAAAACGTTTTAAAAATAGCTGCCAATGATTAATAGTTCAGAGCAGCTAATTGTAACTTGTCGGTGTCAGAGGACTTCCACCACTGGCAGGGAGCTTTATACCACCAAATTGGCAGCGGTATGGAACCTATTACATTCCAAAGGTAATAGATTTTTCTAGATTTGAATCTAGAATCGAACTTAAGGTCTTTTACTTATAAAACAAGCTTACTAACCGTGATTTTAGATGATAGGACAAAGTAATTGCAATTATCGGTAGACATGCTATTTGTATAGGCATTTGCTTTGATCCAGGAAGTTTATTTTGAGTGAATTTTACATGCTTCCACAGAACGAAATGCTTTAACGTCCTTTAGAGTTTTGTAGTTTTTCATTTCCAAGTCATCGTTTATTTATTTTCTTGATATTTGTTGTGAAGTAAAGTATGACACGCTCTTTATCTATGTTATATTTTTTAAACAGAAAACACCGTATAACAATCGTGGCATAGAACAAGAGTAGCGTATAAAAATAATTTTAAGATACAAAGCACGTTATTTTGCGTAATATTTCAGAGAGCACCAATTAAAACAATCTGCTATCTTAAATCTGTTCCTTTTTAAGTGAAATATTGACTTTAAACTATCGACAAGACACTTACAGTTTGTAACTCAGGCGAATAGGTAATTTGCTCACTGCAAATTTTCCAAGACAACAACATATTTTATGAAAAAAGAAATCCAGTAGTGGATCAGATTAACGAGGCTTGTGTACTGGGCTTCATGATCACCTAGTTTAGCAGCTCTCATTTGTTTTTTAATGTACTTTGAAACGAAAAGTCAACTATAAATAATTTCTAGTCAATACAAGATCGTTTGTTACAGTTATAGTTGTACAGAGAGTTATTTACGTATCTAAGGTCAAAAAATTTAAACAGAATTGAAGCTAAAATGCAGTTTAGATGTTCTTTTTTCTCTTTTTGGTGATTTATCACATGTTATACTTATATGTAAAGTTGTCTATATAATAATATGTCAGTGTTTACACATGAATATCTATGGATGATTGATATACGTGAATCTTTTGTATAGTAATTTAAAAAAAAAGATGTTTTGTTAATCGCTAAAATAATGACAAAAAACAGAAATCTTTGGGTGCTTTTTTCATCGATCTCTTTTTCACAAATATTTCAGGCTAGAAAATCTTCTGCACAAAGTTTATTTCTAAACTCTTCCTGTTTTAAATTTCAGAAATATTGTTAAGTAAAGTTTTGTGTAGAAATGACTCGGCAGCTTGAGTTTACCGTAGAGAGATTGTGCTCATATTCAAATAAAAATCAACATACCCCTGTTTTCCTGTATATGAAAACGCCAAAACATAAATAGTAGATTATTCTACAAGTAAAGAAAAGTGGCAGTTTTCTAGCGAGTGGAAAATGTTTGATTCACGAGCGTTAGCGAGTGAATTACAATTTCACGAGCTAGAAAACCACTTTTCTTACGCGTTGAATACGCTATTTTTTTGTGTAAGTACTAAAAGTCGAATTTTCTAGACAAATTTGTTAAATTTATCAAGGTTATGTTTGTACGGAAACATAGCAACTACAACACGTACTACATAGTAACAAGTAAACAAACAGACTGTGTTGCTAGGAATAAAGTGTTGGTTGCTAATGACTCAAGCGTTGCTAATGAGTAAAGGTTGCTAACGAGTAAAATGCCACATTACTTTACTATTTTCTACAAAGTAAAATGACCGTTTACCATTGACTACACAAAAAACTAATTTTTTCTGAAATCGTCAAGAAAGCTTGTCATGACAGAACTCAAGTTGGTCATGAAAGTGTCACTTTACAAGACTAGTCACTTTCATGATTTTTACAAGACTCATCTGTCACTTTACAAGACTCATCTGTCATTTTTAGACTGCAATTGAATTAGAAATCGTCACTTATCTTATGAAACGTTTATTTAATATAATTAAAAACACTAACAATGAAATACAACAAATTATTAATTGGTATTAGAACTATTAAAATGAAAATTAATGTTAATGCTGCCGACACTAGTATTATGCACATTAGAAAAGTTTATTCCAGGTATATAATTCAAAGCATTATTATTTCTGTTTTCTGTTGCGTTAGCTATGTTTGACAACACTACTTTTTCGTTGACATCCATGTTAGGAATATTAACATTGTCAGCTACAGCAGTCTGATCAAATGCACTTGTTGAAGGAATTTCACTCGCGCTATTTTCCGTGAATGCACCTTGACCTTGCTGTATCTTTTTGGCAATTTTTCTTTTATTTTCTAATGATTCGGCTACATAGCCCTCCGCTACTCCTGTAGAAGACCATCCGCCGTGTCTTTTAAGGTCTTCTATGCCACTTCCACCATCAATCAACAAAGTTGCTGATGTTCTCCTCAAGGCATGGCCCGTATATTCCGCTGCATTTTGTAAATGAAGAAAACCAGCTATTTTAGCAGGTATCTTTCCGAAGGTATGAATTCCTACAGCCTGAATACTGCATTTACCTTGTCTATATGAAACAAATAAACGCCGGTGTGGTGTATGAGCAGGGCGAAGTGCTAGGTATTTTCTATATAAGGCAATATTTCCGGGTTCGCCAACATCGTCCAAAATTAAAAATCGTCTTCGTTTGTGAGTTTTCGAATCTGGAATGTTCACAATGAGAGTATCATTCTTGTCTTCAATGTCATCTAGAGTCATCTTCGTCAACTCATCGCAACGGCATGCTCCGGCTAGTCCAAAAATTAATACAACCTGAAAATATAAGCCGCCAATTTAGATTATTTTATAATTTATTTATTAAAACTACTTACTTTTAACAATAGGAAGTCGTGATCGGGAGCTTTTCGAAGAAACTCGTTTATCTCATTTCTTGAAAATACTCGGGACTTTTTTGCTTCATATCCTACCGATTTTCTTTTCAGATATGATTTTAACTTTAAATAATTTGCGATATTGATGTTTTCTTTAATTAACAGCACGGCTCTAAGCATTGAATAAATACTCCAGAGGCTTGAAGACTTGTAAATTTTACTTTCTCCAGCAAAAAAAGCCAGCATCACTTCTTCCGTAACTTGATTAACTTTTTTGTTATTACACCAGCTTTTGAACTTTGCATATTGTTTCTCATATCTTTCTTTGGACTTATCCGGAAGCAATTCTTCCACTGCAGCAGCAGCTTCTTCAATTATTCCAGTGGGAAGAGTGTTTTCCATATTATAAAGCACTTTACAACTGTTTACAACACAAATTGTGACGCTTAAAAAATTTGTTGACAATTCATTGTCATGGATATCAACTTCTCATACGACTCTGATGTTGATATATTTTTTCAGTTTAAATCTATTTTTAGTTTTTAGAAAAACGATTTCAGAAAAAATATAATACATCACTGGTCATGAAAGTGTCTCTGCTTGACTCGGAGGCTTTAAAGAGATACTCGGACGCTACGCGTCCTCGTACTCTTCAATAAGCCTCCTCTTCTGCAAAGTTTCACTTTCATGACTTGTAATGTAATATACTATTACCACCCTTTCCTGGCAAACCGTCCAATGTAAGGTACTAATCGCTTGCGCATACAAAAAATGGAAAAACACTACAAATAGCAAAATTTGCCTTCTAATTTTAATTTTAGTCATTTGGCAATATTACATGTAATTAGCAAATAAAGTGTACTTGTTAATTTCTCCCGACAAGCTTGTATAGTTTGCTAATATTGACCTTTCAGAACATAAATAAAAGTTACAAGTAAAATAGCAAGTGCACTTAAATAAAACTACGTCCAAGATTCAGTTGTTTATTTATTAAAATTTCTTAAAATAATTAACAAACTCATGAATTAAAATTAAAGGTAACAATATACAGTAACAACAAGGAGAGGTAATTAAAACACTAAAATACAAATGCACGTTCTTAAGTCTGTTGTCTGACTAATTAAGAACAGTATTCACACATACATTTCGAGCGAACCTTCGCGCCCACTTAGATTCATTCATTTATTGTTCAGTTTTGGGGGTAAGTTGGGCTTTCTCGATGATTAATTCTAATTAAGACTTAAATGAGGGCTGAATTGTCCTTACGTTTTGCCCTTACACTGAAAAATGGCACTAAACTATCATGCTTACAAAAATGCATTTAAAAATAATCTAAACTAATAAAGGCATCCTTGGCCTTTGCCTAAATTTAGAACAATTGAGGATTTGGGGAGTTTTCCTTTTTGTTGTAGTTCATCAGGTATTTAAGTGCTTGTGGGGTTATTTAATATAGCCCTTATTGGAGTAAAGTATGGCGATTGGTCACCAACATCAGTCATGGATAGCATCATAAAGGAAGGTTAAGTGCTTAAGCTGCTTAGTAAATGAAACCCTTAATAACAGAGGAACTTACTTAAAAACGGCTGAATTATGAGTCATCATGGAACACAATATAATACTTTCTTACAGAGGGCTTCTGGAGGTTAAAGAAAAGAGTCTTTTTGAGCAGTTATCATATCTATAGCTAGTATATTGATCACAAGTGTTCCTAATGGTTTAGGTAATGTAAAATTAATTAAAAATAACAAAGCTAACATTTGGCTTAATAAAAACTTAAAATGCCCCGCCGCTACCTCTTTATCTTTAACCAATCTTCCTTAACCAGATCAGCCCCTTTTTCCCCAATCATTATAGCAGGAGCATTAGTATTACCGCTGGGAATAGTGGGCATTATGGAAGCGTCTATAACACGTAAACTTTTAACACCATAAACTCGTAATCTTGGATCCACAACGGCATCGGAATCCCAAGATGGTCCCATTTTACAAGTCCCCACCGGGTGGTAAACCGTCATCGAAATGGTCCTCATATGGCACTCCCAATATTCGTCACTTGCAAATTCTAAATGTCTACAGTTGGGAAACTTTATCGTATGAACACGGGAACCAAATTGTTTAAACGCATCCGCTTGGCTTACTCTCATAGCAAGCTTTGCACCTTCAACTAAAGTCTTAACATCGAAGGGATCATCAAAGTAGTTGGCATTTATTCGAGGATAATGAAAAGGGTTTTTGCTACGTAATCTAACCCATCCCCGTGATCTTGGTCGTAACAGTAAAGGCATAATCGTCCAAGCGTCTTTGTTTGCTATCGGTTTAAAAACCGTATTATAAACTTGATCGGTCAAACCTAATACTTTACGCACACGTTGACCGTTATCCGAACTTAAACTAGCGGGCGCCATATGAAATTGTATATCAGGCCAGGATCTATTTCCGTACGGCGTATTCATAAATGCGTAGCCTTCCACTCCACCTAACGTAGTCATGGGTCCTTTACCACTCGTTACGTATCTCATAGTCATAGCAATCGCCTCAAATCGATCCTGAACAATCGACACTGGTTTATCAACAAGAAAGGTTAACCCACCCATGGCCACATGATCTTGAAGATTCTCCCCGACCTTCAGATTCCTTAGCATCGGGATTTTAAATTTGGATAACTCTTCTTCAGGTCCAATGCCCGAAAGCATTAAGATTTGGGGAGAATTAATAGCACCAGCGGAGAGGATAACTTCCTTCCTTGCCATTACCATCTGTTTCCTTCCATTTCTTATAAATTCCACGCCAAAAGCCTGCATGGTTTTTGGATTGATCAAAAGGCGGGTAACGTGCGAATTTAAGGCTATGTGAAGATTCCTTCGTAAGCGTACCGGCCTTAAAAAGGCTTTTGCCGTTGAACACCTAGAACCTCTCCGGATGGTACCTTGCGATAGCATAAACCCAGCTTGTTCGGCTCCGTTTATATCTCGAATCGGATAACCAAGTTCTCTGCCCGCTTGTACGAAAGCAACAGCTAAAGGCGTCCTCCAAGGCGATTCCTGTACCGTCAATAAGCCACCCGTTCCATGATAAGGTGTGCGCTGCAAATAAGGGTTTCTGTTATCCTCTGATTTCATGAAATATTTGAGGACGTTTTCGTAATTCCATCCGGGATTTCCTAACGATTCCCATAAATCGTAATCGTGTCTATTTCCTCTTACGTATAACATATAGTTGAGGACGCTTGAACCACCAAGAACTTTCCCTCGGGGCCAATTGCATCGGCCGTTTTTCATTCCTAAACAGGCTTTACCTGTTGGCTCGGTTTTATACGCCCAGTCGAGTTTCGACAACTGTAGGTACGCTGACAACGAAGGCACGTCGGAGATTTCGTTTTCATCCGGACCTGCCTCCAAGAGTAAAACGTTCCAGTTTTTTACTTCTGATAATCTGGACGCCACGACAGCTCCTGCCGATCCACCCCCTATTATAACAAAATCATACTCCCTGTAAAGCATTTTTTGATCCACAGGGTGGGATTCAGGATCATGTTTATCGTAATTATAGTAGGCTATGCTAGCTAATAGAAGAGGAATCAACCAGAGTGATTGACCGACGAGGGTGATCGTTCTGATGGCTGACGATATAATTACTGTTTCTAGCATTGTGAAGTTTTCATTGGGTTAATTTATTCTATAACTTATGGATATAATAATCTTGACTAGAAGGTAACTGAAATTTGAGTATTGATGTTTCAGTCAGGGGGGTGCTTGCTCATTTTCCTTCCCCGATGATTCCTTGAAGGTTTTTTGCGTCGTTTTGCTAACATGTACTGTTGATGCATAGTTTTATGCATTTCTGGCCTTGTTATCTGGTGGGGTATCTGTAAAAAAATTTGAACATATTAGTTTTTTGAAAATTACAAGATATTTTAATGAAATTAAGCAAGAATGAAATCATCTAGTCAAGCTAATTGCGCGACATGTAATGAAATTTAATGTAAACAGTGGAGTTCTTAAATGTATGGACGCACATATGACACGACGTCGACTCAGTAACTCGGGGTTATACTAACTTCATATTGAGTAAACTATACAAGAAGTAATGTGCTCGCTTTTTGCTGAGGCGGAAAGGTGATTTACTTATCAGTGATACCTAATTTGTCAACGAATACCATTCGTAGGAATGGGCGGTACACATGTTGCCATTGCGCATTGGTTTCTACGACTCAGTAAAATGGTGCTACACTGTCTCCCTATAATTAATAAAGTAAAACGATGTACTGAGCTGCTGTTGCACTGAGTCGGAGACGTACAAGTGGTAGACCTAACTAGGTGACAAATACCAATCTGTTTGAATGTAAAAAGAGGCACCCTTTTGGGTTTTTATTAGTCTAAAAATAATTATGAGCGGCTCCAATGCTGCCACTGCCCGTTGGTTCTGGTTCCTGCGACTCAGTAAAACGGGGCTACAGTGTCTCCCTAATTAGTAATAGTAATAAGCAAAAAGATGCACTGCGCTGATGCTTCACTGAGTCGGAGACGAGAGTTACTTCGTAATTAAGCAATGAATTTAAACAGTAGCGTTGCATTTTGTGATTGGTTTAGAAATAAATATGGGCAACCAATGTTGCGACTGCGCATTGGTTCCTGCGCGTCAGTAAAACATAAACACAGTATCTCCGTGGAAGTTTCAAGTTTTTCTTCAAATTAAGTTAATTTTTGGCGTAGAAGTTGAAACCGTCTTGCAAGACAGTTTCAGAAAGTCAAAAATAAGTCTAACAAAGTTAGACAGAAAGAAAGAACAAACTTTTATTACTGCTCCTTTTATAACTCGAAATTAAGTTTACGATAAAGTCGATAATCCTGGAAGTGAAAATCAAGGCTGTTGTGTAATTTTAATTTAGGATGGAACTTTTAATTGAATTACGGGAGATTTCCTGATTTCGTCAGTTCATAACGAAAACGTGTAATTAATTTGATGAATACAACTAACTTTGTGTTTTGTTTCAGGTAAGAATTGTAATCACGAACGCATGCTTTTACTTGTACTGCTTCGGAAATAAAAGGTAAATATGTATCTTAAGAATCTAAAAAGAAAGGGAAAGTTGGGAGATCATTCTTGACCTCTGGTGTTATTAAATTTAAAACAAATGAATAACGGGTTCCCTATTTTAATGAGTATTAATTCCGAAAAAAAGTAGGTAATTATGTTATTAATACAATAGCTTTACTAAGTTGTTTGCAGTTTAAACAATGGTTAGTGTTAAAAGTTCATCCAGGAAATTAAATGTTTTAAATAAAAAGGAAGTACGTGAGTCTCTATTCTTTGATGCTTATAATAGAATTACGCGTTAGTTTTCTAAATCTCGAGATTTTCAGACGATAGCCTTTAAGTATTATAGTTGTGGAGATGTTGAAATTTTATTATTTGTTTTATAAAAATTTCAAAATGCATAGTAGTTTAAATTTAAATGCGGAATTTAATTTAAGGACAACACTAACGTGTAAGAAAGTTAAAGTGTGAACTCACTGAAGGTTATTTTCACTCTAATGCGTAACTACAATGAAGTTTCTGCGTAAGTATTTGTTTATTAAAGTGTCTCCAGGTTTGTTTTTTTTTTTGGTTGCGCAAATTCTTTATCAGGTCATCCCATAAGTAATGACCGAATTCTACAGAAATTTTTTGACATTGATTAATAAAACAATTTTAAGCAATAATATATTTTCCATTATTGCTTACAACTGTTTGCCATCTACCATAAGCTGAAATATGCCATGTGTTAATGCATTCTCTGCGATGATTTTCTGGAATTTTCCCAACCTTTGTAAATGACAATGGACAGTTAGCTTTTTGGAACCAAGTTTTCTTGAAAGATCTTCGACTGTTACGACAGGATTTTCATCAAATTTAGCAACCAGAAAGACATTATCAAATTTAACAGGACAGCTTGAACACACTTCATCTTATAAGCTGTAAGTACCAGATCTATATTTTTCAAATTATCAACAACACGTCTTCTCATTCAAAGCATCCCTGCTATAAATTTCCCGAATATTTCGTGTTGCTACACTTGTGTTATTATTTTCTTTTAATTCATAAAGCATTACATGTCGAATATATAATCCTTTGGCAATTCCATGACTTTGACTGTGCTAATATATTATAATGTAACACTGACACTTCCAACATTGGTCTTGAACAAATGAATCATCAACGCATTTTGTGATGTATGGTTGTATGCGTCTTTTGGTTTACGCATAATATGCATGCCTGAATCTGTACACATCGCACCCTATTTTGCAATAATAAGAAAACGGACATTACTTATGGGATGACCCTATATAATAGTAATTATAGGTTATTATTATGTATGTTAGTGTAACTGAGGTGTTCTTTCGTTTCATATATAGGGTACGAATACGTATGCAGTGGCGGCTGGTGCTAAAGGGCACAAGGGCACGTGCCCTCCCTACAATCGAGACAAAGAAAGCTTTTTTTAATATCTTAATAACACTTCTCACTTCTTTTATTTTTTTTACACAACAATCTATTATTATACCTATAATATCAATATTATAGTCCATTGTCGCGTTGCTGCTGAAACGAAGTTATCAAACCTTTCATCCGGGGACTAGATGAAAATGATACGTATTTGCGCAAGCGCAGCGGAAAATTGCAGCAAAATTTCGCCGCTGCTTGATCGGCGTATAGGGCGTGGTAAGGGCACATTAAATCGCGGCCGTTGGCACGTGACAGATTCAAGTTATTTGGTTCACAATTGGAGTGCGTGTACGCGTGAATTGTGTTAAGCGCGCATGTTCCGTTTAACTGTTGTTTTTATTTTGACTTCGTGGTTTGTTCGTTGTTACATTGTTATCTACTGTTTGTTCGTTACTGGTTATAGTGGTTATTGTTGTCTACAGTGAAACTTGTTAAAAGGGAAACTCGTATTTGCGTATTTAAAGGTTTGTAATTTTTAGACACAACCAAACATAACTATATTAGCTATTGTTAAACATACTCATTATTAAACCTTTTTGGAATAACTCTACATATACTCAACGTAGAAGTTTGAAAATTTAATCGTTTGTTATTCTTGTGAATATCTAACTTACAGCCAAATTTCATTCCAATATATTTATGCACTATAGGTGTTGCATTTTCATTTACCCGCAGTGTATAATCAAATATCCCATCTAACTGATATTAATTGTTGTACACTTACTGCTCTAATTACCAAAGCTTGCGATTACTACACATAGTAAGTTGATTATGTTATTTTTGTTATTGTCTTATGTGTTATTATGTACTAATTATTATTAAGCTGCAATGTACGTATTTATGTCATTTATATATTATGTTGTCCTGTAAATGCTCTAGAATAAAAACTGGGCTGTATACATAAAACATCACCCGGTAGGAGCACACGGCGCTGAAGTCTTGACAAATTCACGCGACAAATACGATGCGAAATAAATACCAGCTGTATAAATATACATTCCGTATAATTAAATTAGACTGAGTGTGCTTAGTGCTTAGTTCTGTTAACTTGAATGCTCATTTAGTAAATACGTGGGAAATAGATTCCCAGAGAAAGGTTCCATCGTAAATTTTTGATAAAACCATGCTTTAATTGTTCTACCCAAGAAATGAAGTGGGCAAGTCACTGAAAGCCTCAGTGGATGGTTTTACAATTCGATGAAGTCCACGAACTATACGGTGTGTTGCAGCATTCTGTAATATTTCTTTAGCGCCTTTGTAATCAAAGTAGCGTAAAAATGTTATTAATAGTAATTGTAGGTATTTGTCTCTTGTGTATTTTTGCATTATTTCCGAATATTCAGGACATTCACATCAAAAAATCGTCGCAAGAGCAACAGTTGCTTTTGGTGTTCTTTTTCAGGATCTAAGTTAAGGTTTTTATTGTCGATCAAATTGTGAAATGGGACGCTCTATATTTGATTTTATAATTTGATAGTCATTCTCTTGAGCTTTCTTAAGATATCCCTTTGATAGGTTTGTAGTTAATAAGAAGTTTCATAGTTTCGAGTTTGTTGATTTGTAATCACTTCGCATTTGAAGTTATTTTCATCGAACCCTGTTTATTGTTTTTAATCGGAAAGCTCACTTTTTGAGCTTTCAGAAAATTTGGCATTTATAGTTTCAACACTAAACATACGTCTTAGAACAATTTTGAATATGGAAAACCTATAATTATCGAGTTAGGCATGGAATTCCTTTCACTGGGGAACAACTTTTTCTATCTTCACATACTTAAATGAATAAAAATTATTTTACAGGCAAGAGCAATTCAGCAAACATTGGTGCAGCTATTAACTATTTTTATATGTCCAAACTAATTATAGACAAATACACAATTCTGACCTCTAAATTGTTCAAATTATAAATACGAATGTCTAAGAACTTATTGCTTCGAAATAAAAAAAAAGGCGTTGCTACTATTATTGTGAAATGTAATACCGGGTCGTCAAAAAAAATTTATTTAATTTGTTGTCATTTAATATATGATAAAGATAACTGATCACAATTTGGAAGACGTACTAAGGAAAGATATGTTGAATAAGACTTCTCTGATTACATTATTCGTTTTTTTTGGCTTTCTTAGAGTTTGATCAACATTTTTGAAATGTTAACATCTCTGAGACTACACTGTTTCTTAAAGTGCATTTCAGACTATGACTTTCAGGTGGTATTGTTCTGTAAATTATTCGATTGTTTCAAAACTTTTGTAACGCTACTACTCGTGCTGTATTTATAATTTGTTGAAACTTAGATCTTGAAATAAATAGTGAATAATATATACAATGGTTTATTTTTGGGTCATCGTTCATAATTGCTTTCCCTTTATTTATACCCAAATAAATGCCTAATTCGCTATATACAGATCCATATTCACTTTTGGTGATAAGCTGATAAGACTACCAAAATTTACATTTTTTAAAAGCAAACACTCACAGCCGGGGCAAAGTTGCAGAACTCCCAAAAATAGGATTATAATTGAAACAGTAAATTATTTTATAAAATAGAACAATTCCCAACCTATCCACGGGTCAAGCTGTAATGTTACTTTGCACAGTGAGATTAAAGAGCCATGGGACCGCTATACAGTGTTCAGGAAACAGCTGTCTTATTTAGTTGTTCTGCACTGGAAAATCTGCTTATTCGGTAGTTATGGTTGCTATACGATAGGGCTCGAAGTTGCAAAATTAAAGCTAGAATTGAGCTATATTATGTAGCCCGGTTTGTTAATAAGCGTATTTTGATTAACTGTTGACCTGACCTGACTAATTCGTGAATATACTTTTATTTTTTTGTACTATGTGTTTATCACAATCCTAAAATAGATGTTGTATTTAACATAAAAAAATTTAAATTAAATTAAAAAATACGAGGGTCATCCAGAAGCTAATACCCGTTTTGCTTTTAAACAAAAATTATTTAAACAGTTAACAATATACAGATTGTCTGACGGTACTAGGTACAAACGGTAACTAGATACAGAGATGGTTTAAAATTTTCAGTTGTTGTTAAGCAACACACCCTTGTGATTAATGTATTATTGTAAATATAACAATATTTCCATTTTATTTGTTTGTATCTAGTTACCGTGTGTACCTAGTACCTGCAGACAATCTGTATATTTATTTTTATACATTATGAACATTAATTTATTTTTCCACATAGTCATCACCCAAGGTTAAACATTTTTCGTAGCTTCTGTACTCTGAAGTCGTAAAACTCCCCCGCCTGTTCGTGCAACCACTTATTCACAGCGAATTTTAGCTGATCGCTGTTTTCATACCACTTGCCACCCAAGTAGTTCTTAAGATTTTTAAATGGATGCAAATCACTTGGTGCTAAATCCGGACTGTACGCCGAATGATCCATAATCTCCCATCTGAAACTCTGAAATAGTTTTCACAGCAACATGCGGGCCAGCATTGTCATGCAAAAGCACAATACCATTGGTCAACAATCCTCGGCGTTTATTTTGAATGGCACGTCTTAATCAATCAATGAGTTGACGGTAAATTTCATAAGGTCATAAGATGTGACAACTGTGACAGCTCGCGGTGTTTTCGTGTGAGCGTCTTCTATTCACCAACGGGTACTATATACTAGATGACCCTCATATAAAAAAATTTGTTGCTTAGATAAATTCTTTATTGATATCCTCTTTATAATTTGTTTCCGCCGTCACTGACATACAGGGTGTTCGTAAACATTTGAATGTAGGTATGCATTCAAAATTATAATTAAATTACTAATAAATCAAATATAGGGTACTCTATTAAGAAAAAGGAAAATCGAGTTCGGATTTATTGATCACCTTGTATAACATTAAGCACTAGATATATCCAAATTTACTAGAATACAACTGCGCGCAGATTTTTATCCTAAATTGGCCCCACAAAGTACATACCTAGGTATGTATGTATAAGGCTGCAGTCACGTTTGTATAAAGTTAAATTAGTTTTGGTAAAAGCAACTCAATTACTTCTCAACTCTTACTTTTAAACTTCTGCTCCGTCATTACCGCGAGTTTTTAAACTTTGACATAATCTGGCCTGAACGCGGATATACGATGTATGGCGCTAGTTGCAGCCTGGGGTTTTGAATCAGTATTTCCTTTAATACAGGGTTTGTTTCCGCACATGTGTGGCGCCATGCAGAGAACACATGAAACTGGCAGTTAATCAGGCCGAATAAATACGTTTAATGCTAAAAAGGTAGGCGCTGAGAGTATTAAAAAAATTTATGAAGTTTTTGGTTGTTCCGTAAAAAACAGTTTGTTTGTTGTCACGTTTTTATGAAAGCTCTTGTATATTTGAAAATAACTTTAGGTTATGGAGAAAATGGATACCTATAATTAGTCTGAACAGCATTTTGATGTATCTCAGCTATCAAAGTATTAATAAAAAAATATAGTTCGCTTGACCACCATTTAGTTCTCGAAAACAACACGTTTGTTAGGATTTTTATATTGGCCTGAAGGTCCTTTAGTACTTTAAGGTTAAACCTATCGATGATTAAAAACAAGCCCTCTGTCAATGATTATAAGGGAATGAATAATTTTGCATCATTTCGGCTTTACGAAGGTGTTTTGAAAAGTATTGACTCCTTCGCCCTAACTTAATTAATAGATAAGATATACAAATAAGCTATACAGGGTGATTTAAAAGTATTGTCATTAATTTTAAAGGAGGTAGAGCATATCAAATCGAACAACTTTTCTCAATGTGTCACAAATAAACTTATAAAGATCAACACAAAAATTGTTTGGTGGTCACTGGAATTAATTTATCAAACACCCTTGTTGTTGATACTAATAACTAATAAGAGAGACCAGCTGTGTTAATATCACTTCATTTTTCACTTTCAAAGTGCATTTATCGAACGTTTTAATGAGAGGTCAACCTTTTAACAACTGAATTAATTGATGTTATTGTTATTGTGCTTAATTTACGAGGAAGCTCTGGAAACTACCGCAACAGCTCTGAAAGACAGGTTCTGTTTGTGTTGTATGTGCATTTGTGTTTGTGTAGAAGTTAATGGATGAAAATTTGAACATCTTGTGTAGGTTCTGTTGCTCTTATTTACAGCAATTTTTTCTATATCACTTTTAAACACACCAATCATTGTTTACTGCCAGTCTCCAGCCTGAAAAAATGCGAGAGGAAAATGAAACCTGTAAATTACATAAATGTGCAATGCTTCATTTAGTTTTGAAAGGTCAAATTTCTATTGCAAGCTTTTTAAATGCATATTAACCAGGGGTAAGCGATGAGCTTTAAATTTTTGCTGTAATGTACTTCTATTAAGGTCAGCATAATTATACCCATTTAATTTAATGACAATACTTTTGAATCAGCCTTTTTATCTCCCACAAGCTTGGAATGTCCTCTATCAAGGGGTGTCATTACTTTTCTACGAAATCACCATGCGTCTCCACCTCCACATACGCATGCCAACGCCGTACAAGTTTCTTTTCGTATTTATTCAATTATGTGCATACTTGCAAATTTGAATGTACTCGTAAGTTTATTATATCCTATACCTGCCTTCGGATTTTTAACGTGCTTTACTTAACAAGGTTTTTAGATCCTTTTTGCGTATTCGACTAGGAATATCATTTTCTGTAAGGAAAAAAGCCTTTCAATGTTAATGAAGTTGTCTACGTACTCTTACAGAAATTAAAAAGACCGAGGCTTACAAAGAGATACAAAGAGAAATAATGGGTGAAAACGAGAGGGAGAAGAGGAGAGAGAGGAGTAGGAGAAGGAGAGAATGAGAAGAGGCAGACAGAAAAACAGAGAGGTAGAGAAAAAAGATGCCCAGAGAACTAGGAACATATAGAAAGATTGGAAGAAAAATGAGCTGTGTGTGAGAGAGAAAGGGAGAGCAGGAAATAGCCTCAATTTTCTCATTTAACGAACTAGAATATTTAATTAAAAAATCCGTATTGACTTTTTTTACTTTAAACATAGACTTTGGAAGGTCACAAATTTTGCGTTAGATAACAAACCTGAAATAATTCAAAAACAAGTATGTCGATGTCAAGTTCACAAATTACTGTGGTTAACTAAAATACTGAATAAATATTGTGCAGGAAGTAACGTGTGTACGTATTTCCTTAACCGTCACAGTGAAAGTAGATATAATAGTATATTGCGTCATAAGGGAAGATATAGGCATATTTCATCCCGAAGATTTCTGCTGCACGAGCGAACGAAGTGAGCGAGGGCAGCAAAAGCCAAGGGATGAAATATGCCGTTAGATTCCCGTAGGGCACAAGTTATTTTTCCGCATCCATGAAAAGTTCGTATTAAATAAAAATAGTTATAATTTAATACGTACCTACGTTTTTGACATACAGGGTGGTGACTCGGACACCCGAACATAGGGATTTAACATGTAAAATCATATTTTCGTAATTTCCTGCTCCCCTAATTATTTTAGGTAAAAAAGCTTCAAATAAAAGTTGTAGAGCATAAAATCCTGCATCTGAATCAATAAACAAAATTAATTTTGCGTGCCTTGTAACCTCAGAAATTAGGTATGAAAATGACGCAAATCACCCCAAAAATAGCGATAGCCATGGAATTCAAACAAAGATTAACAAATGTTAACAGTTTATCTGTCAAATTTCATGGTGGACGGAAAATTTAAAAGATTTAAATTTGTGTTTTTTTAATATTTTTAGGACCGTGGTGTGGTGCAAACCTAATCCAGATCCAATTTCTCTAAGGCTCACATTTGGATTATTTGATACCGCAGCTAATACATTGATTTCGTTAGCGTTATGATCTTCAGCTTCAATATCTTCTTCAGGTGCAATATTTATTTGATTTTTAGTACAACTCTTGCAAGGGACGAACACTGACCCTTATTTTGTTTGATTATTGATGGTGGTATGGATTGTTGATGTCGACGGAATTGGTAGAATGACGATATAAATTCGCAAATAGATCTCGTACTTGTCTTATACTGTTACCACTGTAAAATAACTTTAAAAATTGATTTTTTTCACTTATTGTATAATTGTTGGCCATATTTTCACTTTAACAGTAATTACAAGTAATAATAAAAATAAACTAACGCAGCGTAACTTGACAGATAAACCGTTAACATTGGTTAATTTTTGTTTGAATTCCACGGCTATCGCTATTTTTGGGGTGATTTACGTCATTTTCAGACCTAATTTCTGAGGTTACAAGGCACGCAAAATGAATTTTGTTTATTGATTCAGATGCAGAATTTTATGCTCTAAAACTTTTATTTGAAGCTTTTTTACCTAAAATAATTAGGGGAGCAGGAAATTATGAAAATATGATTTTACATGTTAAATCCCTATGTTCGGGTGTTCGAGTCACCACCCTGTATAACCTCAAATTACACATGTCAAATTGTCGTATTAAAAATAACTTCTGTAATGAATTTATGTAAAAAATAATCGTATTTACTTGAATTTTAAAAAATAATTACACTTATCAATCACTTAAATGAAGATTTTTGTATAATCAAATAATAATTTTGATTCTAAATTCTATCGGTAGATGTCACGTCGATAGCATGCACGGTAAAAACCCTCAAATGTTCATATCGTCCCGCTTTTTCATATTTACCCGCCATCCGCCATTGTTAACCTCAAATGAGATAAATAATCTGTCAATTACATACCATGGATACGGAAATAGTATATTGCGTCATAAGGGAAGATATAGGCATATTTCATCCCGAAGATTTCTGCTGCACGAGCGAACGAAGTGAGCGAGGGCAGCAAAAGCCGAGGGATGAAATATGCCGTTAGATTCCCGTAGGGCACAAGTTATTTTTCCGCATCCATAAGAAGTTCGTATTAAATAAAAATAGTTATAATATAATATGTACCTACGTTTTTGACATATAACCTCAAATTACACATGTCAAATTTTCGTAGTAAAAATAACTTCTATAATGAATTTATGTAAAAAATAATCGTATTTGCTTGAATTTTAAAAAATAATTACACTTATCAATCACTTAAACGAAGATTTTTGTATAATCAAATAATAATTTTGATTCTAAATTCTATCAGTAGATGTCACGTCGATAGCATGCACGGTAAAAACCCGCAAATGTTCATATCGTCCCGCTTTTTCATATTTACCCGCAATCCGCCATTGTTAACCTCAAATGAGATAAATAATCTGTCAATTACATACCATGGATACGGAAAAATGTATTACATACATTAAGCGCCTTACTGCACAAAGGTTATATTTCCATCAATTACACGCTACATAAAATTCACGTATGCACGCGCTTGTGAACATCGAAAATTATATGGTGACTTTACTCCTGCAGAGGTTGCTTATGCTTTGTACTGAAAATGCTATTTACCGTTTTATGTCAGATTTGAGGTTGCATGCCTAACATTAGCGAAAAGACTACGCATTAAATCAAAGTCAGCTAAAACGCGATATTCGTGGTTGAATACACTGACTGCTAAAATTATGTCGTCACTTTTAAAATTTCCTCAAGAGCCCCAATTTTCATAAGTGCTAAATTATTGGTAATTAAATTCCTTTTCCTGTTGTGTGGTACAACGGTGAATTCTCTATTTATTTTATGCGTCCCGGCAAACTTTTTATGTTCCCATTTTAATACGTCATTAGGTCAGGAGTTTACTTTTTTGTCATCTTCTTTCAGCTCTCATCTAAATATCATAAGATCTAATTTAAAGTCATGGTCAGTGACCCATGGAATTAAAAGCCATATGTTAACTAATGACAACTGATATAGTGTAATTGCTATCTGTTTTGCATTCTTTTTTAACATTTCCAAAACCAAGCTAAAATCTTTCATATATTGTAACGAGAGGCGCCAGCTGTCAGACGGAACCTGAATGATTTGGCGCCTATGCGTCAGCTGTTCCAGACTGTTCTATGACTGATCGTTCTAGGGCGATGCACACTGCACTGGAAGGTGGCAGCAGGGATATATAAGGCGCGATTTATTGGCAAGCAAATAGTCTACTACCAAGAGCCTACCAGCGAGCTACGAACGTGTCGCAATCAAGTGCTCGGTTAATATAAATGTGCGCGAATACGTGAATATAAATAAACAAACTGTATAAATAAATTAGTTAGTGTTATGGGTTAATATTAGTGTTGTATTTTACTGTTTAAGTTGTTGTTTCGTGTTAATTGTTACATTGTTTAAATTTGTTAATAAATAATTCACTCCACGAACCGAAGTGTTAAATAAACGTGTTAAAAACGTTACAATATTCAAAGCTAAAATATGATCCTCAACTCCATATAGGTCCCTGAGGATGACTTTAAATTGGATTACTTGGGACTTAATACCCATTCGCGTTGTCAGAACCACTTTTGCTGCTTTTCTCGGCTTTATTTACTGTTGGCTATTGTCGCACTTGAGTTTTGATTTTAAATGTGTCTTCCTGACCATGAACGTTGATAAATGTTAGGATAGCGGTAATACTTTGCTTCTTTCTTCTTCCCGTCAACAGTTATGTCTGAGGATCTCAAATCCTCATTTTACTTTTTCCTGAAATGGGTTTCTTCACTTATTTACTTTGTTGGGCAATATCTGTTCATGAAACTTTTGGCCTCTACCTTTTGGTCATCTCATAAACTATTTTGAATTGCCTTTCGGTATCCAAAATGAGTTTCTCTAATTCGACTTTTCTGACTTTTTCGTCTTTCTTTAATCTATTTACCCTTATCAGGCGTCGGATGTAGATTCCACCCATGACTTCATATCCATAGCATCTCTTCTCATTTGCTCAGGTTTCTTCCCCTTGCTTTGCCTTTTCATTGGCTGTATAATGTTGGGCATGTTGGAGTTTTTAATTTTTAAAGACAGTGTGTTGAGTAACCCTAAGATAATATTTTATTTAATCCTTTTGTACGTTTATGATCACTTTTTATTACTCCTATTTGGTTGCCCTTTTTGTCGTTAGTCAGTGCCTATTGTCCACATTTTAGGCGCCTTCCTTAGTATCTTCCACGCTTTCCCCGCCTGGTGGTTGTGCCATATTATGAATTACCTACGTATGCTGCTTTTTTTTAATACAAGGTCGCCACTCTGTTGTTCTTCGTGTCCATTTGTTGGTTTTCAATTCTTGCTTTGTTAAATATGGATCGATTCAGACTACCTCTTTGATTTACTTCATTGCATTTATTGAATCCTCTGGGTTCTTGTATTAACCGGGATTTTCCCACCATCTTTATAGTTTTGCCTTCTTTTCAGCTTGTTTGTCTTTTCTCTGACCGAAGACCAGCTCAGTGATATATTGTAACGAAGTGCTTTTTGCATTATTGATTATGATGGTAGAGACTTATAGCAACTTCATTACGAGTATTTATACTTGGCTTTTGCAAGAGGTTATATTAAAATATATGATTAACTAACATCAGATACATTGGTATTACTTTAGATACAAACATAATTTAACTGTTCAACAAACATGATCCAAATACATAACTGGACGAACGACTCCATACAGCGTACAAAACCCTAGCATTACACTTTAATAATAAACACTAATCTTACGTGAACATCTTGAGAGAAGCACACATTTTGGTAACAATATTTTAAACGATATTTAATTAACTCCTGGTTTACTACCAGAGTTAGTTCTGTTAAAGTCTCTCGCCTTGATCTTAATCAGACCTCGTATGTGAGACTCTCGCAAGAGACTGATTTCCCTATAGTAGGGTTCCTATATTTATACTTGTTGTATTTATACAAGATGTGTTCTTTCTCTCTTACATTTAAACATCTGCTTATGTTAGTACATATTACAATGTTATACTTGCGTAATGCAACCAGTTGTCCATCTGACTCATATTCATACAAGTGCATCTTTAGTTAGTAAACGGATTTAATGATCCTTACTTTGTAATGATTGCAAAACTTATTATATCAAATACAACCAAACTGTAACTTATTGAATACATTTCTGATGGTAATGCTTTAAGTTATTTATTAATTAATCCACTATCTTACAATATTGTTTCCTTAAACATGCTGGACAAAATGCTAACCTTACTGATCAAAAGATGACGAGATTTTCCCGCAGTGGTACGGAGCTAACAGTTGCCTAAACATACCCAATTTAAGCACGAAAGAGCATTTGGGCTTCTATAAACTTCAGTAGGTATTTTGTTCGTCTCAGGAATCGAACCAGAGATACTTGCATTAGAGATCGAGGCGTTTTACACTTTGTGTGTTGCTTGCAATTCCAGAAAATGTTTTGAGATAATTCCCCAAAAACAGCAGTTAGATCCAGGCAAACCCAGAAAATATCTTCTATTTTGTCTTCATCTGTTCTATGATCTCAAGTGTGTTTGTAAGATCTTGCGAAAGATTGCTCATTTTGTAATTGGTTGTCTGTACCTTTTCACTGCTGTTATCCTTTTCCTTCTTCGTTAAAGGTAGTGCTGATACTGTAATATCTTTTTTCCTTAATGTCTTGATATCTTTGTAGTGCCCCTACGGATTAGGACTTTTAGCTTTTCTGAAATAATTAAGACGTAAGATTGTTTTTCGTTCCATTTCTTCCCATTTTTTTGACATCTTTATGTCGCAGAGTTCCATTATCGACATCATCTTCATTTTCAATATTCCATTAATCCATTTATAACTCTTTGTTATAATGTGTACAGTAATGTAGAGTAATAGCTTGTTAGCCGCAGGTTTCTGTTTCGCTTTTGACCGAGGTCAGCCGCAGGTTTCTGTTTCGCTTTTGACCGAGGTCAAGTGAGATTTTTACTTATTTTCTATCCAATCGGGTATAAGGCAAGGGTTGGGGTTGAGTTACGGTGTCAGTTGCCTTCTCAATCCTCCTTCCATTTTCTGTGGACCTGTGTTACTTGCTTTATTTCCTTCTAATTTGTTTATTTCTTCGCTGCACTTCTAACTTCCATGTCTTTCTCAAACTTTTTCTTTACCATGCTTTCATCCTTCTTTTTCATCACATGCCCATACCATTATAAATGACCTTTTTCTATTATCCATTCTATTGGTTTCGTTTTAAGGCTTACTCTATACACTGTATTTCTTATTCCATCTAGTCTCGGCTTTCCCTCAATTATTTAAGATATCTCATTTCAGAGCTTTACAATTTATTTTTTTTTGTTTTCTATCTGCGCTCATGTTTCTAAGCTGTATGCTAGTATTGACGTTGGCACCTTTTCTTGACTTCGGTGTTTCTTATTTTTCTAAGTATTTAAATTTTTCTACTTATTTCAACTCTTTCCCATTTGTTTTTAATTGATGTTCTACTTTCGTATTGTATACTATAATTATTGTTTTTGACTTTTTGGTATTTATTTTCATGTCAGTGTTTTGGAAACTTTTATTGTATTTTAAGCATCTCATCGGCATAGCAGACTTCTGATATTCTTCCATATGCCAGTAACCAATTCTACACTGTTTAACCTGCTTTTTCGCCTCCTTGATTACTTCACCTAAGACTAGATATAACAGGCGTGGGCTTAGGATGCATGATTCATCCTTGCCTTACTCCCTTCTTTGTCTCGAACATATCACTTCTTAGCCTACTCCCCTCTTTTCCAGTATCCTCCAGATATACTTCCTGTTCATTTAACAAAGGTCTTCTCCAGGTCAATAATGTTTAGGTGTATTTCTTCTGTCTCCACTATAGCTTTTTCATTTAATTGTCTTAGTACGAAGATCGTCCCTGCCATTCCTTGATTTGACTTAAGTCCGAACTGAGTATCTTCTAAAGTTTTCTCAATGCTCTCTTAATTGCATTTTTAGGATTCTTCCAAGATCTTGACTTACCGTACTGAGTGGTTTCACACCCATGTGTGTTGCCTTTTTTATGTATTCATGTCATTATCGCATCTTTGGTTATTGGGTCATATGCTCCAGGTGCTTTGCCTAGTTTCGGTTTATGAATTGCATTTTTCACTTTCTCCGTTGTTAGGCTGCCGTTTATGTTTTGTTCGGTATTTACATATTCTTTGCTATTTATTCTCATTCCAAAAGTTCACCATCTTTCCATAATTTTTTGCTTCGGTAATTATTTCCGCATTGACTTCGTTTATATTATTTAAAGTTGTTGGTTTGTTTTGTTTTGCTTTTCTTAAGATTCCTCCGAATTCTATCCAGGACCTTTGTTTTTCCTCTTTCGACATGTTTTTTACAGTCGTTCTTTCTTTCTTATACCCTTCACAGCCTTTCTGGTCTTTTGTAACCTCTTCCTTTTCTGCTTGTTTTATATTTTCAGCCACCAATGCGTCCTCATGTATTCTTTGTTCATAATCATTGATGCTCCAAAACTTTATTCTGCTGCCACTAATACTACTTTTTTAAATTCTTGCTAAAGGTGATGGGTGCTTCTTTATTTATTAGCTGTAGCTTTTGGTACAAGTCTTACTGATACTTTATTTTAGTTTATGGTTCTCTTAGAACTTAGGTACTTACTTACTTACTTACTTACTTAATCTTTCCTCTTTTACCGTAAAGTGTCGGGTTTGGTCCTTTTAGGTTTTAGCCACCTGAACTGGTTGTTTTCTACTTATCTTTGTAATGAACTCACTTTTACTCTCTCCTTAATTTCTGAGTTACGAATTCGGTCTATCTTTGTTACTCCCTCTATTTTCAGCAGCATCTTCATTTCAGTAGCATCTTCATTTCAGTAGCTTGCAGTCTGGATTTGCTATTTTCAGTTAGTACCCAACACTCGCTGCTATAGGTTAGCGTGGGAATATAACATGCGATCGAAAAAATTTCACCTCAAGTTGGCTATGAAACATGAAAACACAAACTTAGGCATGTCGACTTTTAAACCGTACAAATGTCAGCTGTTGTTTTATAGGTTATGTGAGGTGTGTGAGGTTATGTCTGTTTTGCTGTCAAGCATATAAAAAGTCACTAATTCTATTAAACACAGAATTCAAATCTGCCACCAAGAAATGGAGGTCACATAACTCAACTACTTTAAAATAATTTTCCGTTAATAACATGTTTCTGTTCAATTTGTAATTAATTTTAGTTTTCAGAATAATTTAATCTGCTCTAATTTTTATCAGTTAGGCGTGGTTTTAGATTTAGTAGTTGTAATGGCTTATGTTGTATGACTTTAGCAAAGACATGATTTATATTTTTCATGGCAAACTTTGAGGTGAAATTTTTTCGATCACACGTTACAAATATATACATGGCTTTGTCTACTTGTATTTTGGTGTTTTTTGAGTTTTGCCTGTTTCTGAATAGTCCTTTGTTTAACGCATAAAACATTCTCTCCGTGGCTCCAATTCGATTATTTAACTCGTTGCCAATTTTGCCTGTGTTTTCAATGGTAGCTCCTAGGTATTTGAACAACATCTTCACTGCCAATTTTTACTTTTGCTCGCACTTCATGTTTAGCCACCACTAGTATTTTAGTTAATTTTCAAGCCTATTTTATCTAGGGACTCCTTCCAGACATTCATGTCATGTTGCATAGCTTCTTCCGTTCTAGAAGTTAAGACCACAACGTCCGGAAAAGATATTCCTCCAATGAATATTGGCTGCAGTCTTTGATATCCTATCTGATATTTCTTCGTTCTCTGTTTGCATTCTTTCATCGCGTCATCCATTACGGCCAGAAATAAAAGCGGACTCAATATGCCCCCTTACCTAACTCCTATCGTGGTTACAAACTCATTTGACTGAATGTTTCCTGTTCTCACGCAGCTTCTGGTTGTATTGTAAAAACTCTTTATCGTCTGAATTAAGTCCTTGCTGATGTTTCGTTTCTTTGGGACTTCTCAAATTTCTTCTCTCTTGATTTTATCGAAGACCTTTTCTAGGTCTATGAATGTGGGGTATAGTTAGTTGTTCATTGTATTGGATTGTCTTCTCTATCAGCTGTCTCACTCTCCTTTTCTATGGATTGGAACTATTGCCGCTACTTCACAGTCATTGGGAATCTTCTTGGTATTCCATGCCTTCGTTATAACTTCCATCAATAAGTCTATACCTTCCATTCCTAAATATTTTACCATTTCAGGGGTTATATCATCACACCCGGCCGCTTTACCTAGCTCCTTTTAATTCTTCGTAGGTAACTTCATTATGGCTCTCTATTGATTCTTCATTTTCCTCTCCTCCCATTTAATCTCCTACCATAATGTCTTCGAAGTACTCCTCCCAACGTTCTGCAATGTCAGCCTGTGTTGTCGCCACCTCCATGTTTGTCTTCAGTATTTGTCTTAGTGCGTGTGGCTTGTTTTTTCCTTGTCCTTTGAGTACTCTATAAAATAGTTTTAGGTTGTCTCTACTTTTTTCTTCCGTTTTCTCGCCAAACTGCTTCCAGCATTCTTGTTTGGTATGTATCACTGCCTCCTTGGCTTTTATCCTTTGCTGCTTATATTCGTCGTAGCTGTGTATTGTTTTACCTAAGAGGTATTGTTTCCATAGTTTTTTCTTTTTTGCTACTTCATGTTTGGTCGTGTCTGTCCGCCAAGCTGTTTGCTTTCGCCAGGTATCATTTTTGTTGTTCCGTATGCATCTATGCATATTCTGCGACCACTATCATTGCCTTTTTTAATAGTTGCCACCGGTTCTCTATGTTGTTGCTGTTATCTTCGCCTTCTAATTTTCTGCGTTTCTTTGTCTCGTAGTTTGTGCACTCAAATTTTTTCTATTACTTTTGTGACTTTTTCATCGGCTAGGTTTCTTTCTTTCGGGGGCTCATTTCTTGTAGTACAGCCAGGACCAGGTAATGGTCACTTCTAATCTCGGGTTCTCTCTTGACCTTTACATCTCTTATCATTTTCTTTATGTTTTTTGATACAATAACATAATCTATGATTGACCGTTCTTTTCTTGTCGGTTCATCTCTTGTAAACTTGTTGATGTCCTTGTGTTGGAAAACTGTGTTCATTATTATGAGGTTGTTTATTATGCATAAACCCATTAGTCGTTCTCCATTGTTGTTCAACTCTTCTTCCCCGAATCTATCTTCCTATTACGTGATCATGTTTCTCTGGTTGATTCCCCACTCTAACATTTAAATCTGCAAGTAGCATGGTGTCGCCATTGATTGTCTCAATCTCTCGCTGCAATTGATCGTCAAATTTCTGTTTTTCCTCCGCTTTGCCATCTTCGGTTGGAGTGTACACTACTATTATATTTAAGTCCATTCCACTTACCCTTTTTATCTCAACAACCAGTAATCTTTCTGTTATGTAGCTCCAATTTTTTATTCTTTCTACAATGTCAGTTCGTATCAAACATCCAACCCCTGCCCTTGCTCTATCATTTATATCAACTCCACTATATAGTAAAACGTGTTCGTTCACTCCCTTTGCATTTCTTTTTAGTTTCTGTTAGCGCCAATATCATTAGTTTTCTTATCAAATTCTTTTTCTTTGCCATTAATACTTCTTGTGTTCCAAGTCCTTATTCTGAGCTTTTTTGTTCCAATTCTATTTTTAATTTCTACTTTTCCTTTTGTCATCGATGCTACCCTACTCATTTGCCTTTTCTTTGCTTGTGTCGTCATAGTTGTTGCCGTGTTCATCTTGTCTATTAGTTTTTTGTACGGACTTCCACTATGCAGTGGTTCGCCGGGTCCTAGTTGTACCGAACGTCCTCAACAATAAATTATTTTTTGGTGGCTCACTGTAGCCTTCTTCCCTTTTTTCCTCTCTTCTCTGGCAAAGCTTCTCAGTTCAGCTTGGATCTTTCTTTCCTCCTGCGTTTTTATGACGCCTAGTCTTTTTTTCTGTTCCATAATTTCTTTCTTAATATTCGAGGATTCTAGTTCCGATATAATTAGCTGTTTGTTCTCTTTTCCTCTGATAACAACTGTCGTTCACCTTCACATTGATGCTGAGCTTCTCTTTTATAAGCTTCTCCACTGCTTCGTTTATCTGGCCTTCATCAGTGGATACTCCTTTTATTACTACTTTGTTCTTTCGTTTTTCTTTTTCTTGCCTTTCTATGTAGTTTGTTATCCAACCTGGCTATTCTTGTGTCTTGAATCTTGATTTTTAATTCTAGTAGCTTTGTTTCTTTTTCCTATTTTTGATCCCTAGCTTTCAGTTCTTTTTTCAGTTCTTGAATTTCCTTTGTAAATGAAGCTTTCATTTCCTTTAACATTTCTTTTATATCCTCCATTTCTCCTTCTTGCTTTCCTGTTTCCTTTTCCCTTTTCCAACCTTATATTTTTGTATTGGGTTCCTTTATTACTTTTGTTGACAGCTTCTAGTTCTGTTTCTCCGCTGCTTCTCTCTTAATGTAGCATATAATTTTTTGATTTTTAAATACGGTTCATGTTTTCGCGTTTTGCTATGAACGAGTGCAGAAAAATTTGAAACGTTTGTCCTTGTTTTGTTTCGGATGTAAGTGTCATGCCAATGCGTTGTTTGACACTATAAGTTCAATTCGATAAGTGCCCGAGACAGAAGAAATTCGAACTTGAATAAGGTACTGAAAATTCTGATTCTGTTGTTTCAAATGAATGCAGTGTTTTTTACTGGAAACAGATTTAGATGGAAAAGCTAACGACCAGGTCTCTCTAACAAAGAGAACAGACCTTGAATGCCTTCTAATAAACACGTTCGTTTTATCAGATGATACGCACGCAGTTCGTATTATTGTGGAATGCAAGTCTGTGACGAGTAATCTGTGTAAACCTCACCTTAGCCTTCAACGTCTGAACTCAAAGCTGATGCCATAATTTATACCCACACGGAAATCAACAAGGTAGCGTTCACTTTCTTCGCGTGGCGCTTGGAGATCATGCTGATCGATACCATTTCCGTCCTGTTGCTTTTACTATGACGTTATTAACCTGGTGCATCTTAGAATGCGTCTTCCGGTGTTTGTCTATAAAAATTTATGGGCATTTGTGTATTATACGCATGTAAAAGCGGAGACGAGAAAGCTGTTCATTTAAATGCCTTAACTAATTATTTAACCGTTTATGTTAAAAAATGGAGATATAATGTTGCGTTACGAATTAATACTATGATTTAATCCGACACTTCCGAATGATAAGTATCAAGTTATTTTATGCCAGTAGAATAATAATTTTTACATAAAAATGTGGGGCAGCAAAAAGGGGTTCAACGTAATTCCCTCGTGATTTTGATATATTAAATATTGTTATAGATTTGCGGGGTTTAACAAGCTTGAAGAACGAAATAAATAATTAACTAACAATAACGTTTTCCATAATAAAAATGCTGATTCTAGGTTAATTTTGTTTTTTAACGAGTTTGCTATATAAATTGTGTTCGTTTAATTTGCAGCAAAATAGCTCTGAGAAATAAGATAATAAATTGCAGTTTTACGAAAATGTCTTTTGTTTAGTATTAATAAAATGTTTTTTATGGTGCGTTTGATTTTGAAAATAAATGAAGAATAATAATAAAAATTTAACGAAGATCTTGTGCTTATTCGTTAAATAAGATGATGGTGGTATTGCACGCATGTAATATTAAATGAGACTAATTCAAAGAGTGCATCAAATCCGAGTCGGATGCTCGGCGGTAGCCTACCCAGTCACGGAAGATAATTAGGAACCGAAACACAGTGGTGGAGTAGCGAATGTAGGCGGTTGACGAGCTTACCACACCACCCCGTACGCATAGCGTGCGATACAACCGAGTATGAAAGTAACTTAGGAGGCCTCCATGTTGCCGGCCATACTCCCTCGCGGAATGTGCCGATAAAAAAAATAAAAAATGTTCAATAGTGCATTAAACACTCCTTCCTTAAGCGCTACTTTGATACGTCTCAGTTTCGGCTCAAACCTGCACTGAAATACAGACCCTTAAACTACTTCTCTTGAAACCCATAGTGATATACCGATCCTTAGGAAGAAATCATTACAAAATGTTTCACTTTAGTTGTAATGTTTAGTTTACTTATAATGCTTGATAGTGATAAATAAGTGGTAATCACATGGCTAAAAGTCCAGATTACATTTGGACTCTATGCACTCCATTCTTCCACTTTCATTTCATTGATGTAAATTCATATTCCTCAACATTCTAAATCTTCCTTATAAGTCTTTCGCTTATGAACAAATGCCACCATGCAAGGATGGCGATCAGAAGCCCCTAATTGAACTTCTGTATACAGCTGTCAAGAGACAAACTACGACTTGTTGTAGGAATATTGTCAGGACACTGTAAACTAAATAAGCACATGCACAGGATGGGACTAGTCGAAGACCCAACCTGTCGTGGTTGCAACTTAGAAAACGAGACAGCAGAGCACATTCTGTGCGAATGCCCTGCACTCGCTCCAATCAGAGGATCCATGCTAGGGGACTTCTGGCCTAGTATGGCCAGTATTAGCAGCATCCATCTCTCTCGCTAGTATCCTCAGGTTTATTCATAGGTTAGGATGGCTTGAGTGATTTTTGGGGTTTGCGTCTTTAGTTTTGTACTTCTTTAGAATTGCCCCATTGATGTTTTTCCTTCTTTTTCTCTATGCCACTGATTAATACGGCTATGTTATCTTATTAATCAACAGAGTTCAAACATCGATAGTTCATGAAAATTTCCATGCAATTTCCAATGGCTTTTTATTATTACCAGCGTATGTTTTGTAAGTCCTCGTTGTATACCTATATACTGAGAAAGTTGCCAGTATTACGAGAGGTTATACAATCTTACTCATCAAACCAGGAAAATAAGATCCACCGCAGTATAGAGTTAACGATTTCCAAAGATGTTGGTATAAACCGCCGATTTAACATTTTGCTTTAGTTTATGTAACGTCCTGTTACATAAACTGATATCAACTGGGTTTGGTGGTATAAAGCAGAAATTACTGTGAATAATGCTTGGGCATTATGGGGACCATGTCAGCAATCTTCACTTCAGCAATATAGATTCTGCTATACCTCCTAGCTTTATACCTAAATAGATCAGCGGATGCAAAACTTTAGAAATTTAAAACACTAAGAAGTGGTAAATACTCGGGGTATTCCAATCATTACACTGAGATGTTTTTAATAACTACAGTAATATGGGATAAATGAAAATTCTATATAAATAGAAGCATATTCATCATAACTGACAGTTACTTGGTAGAGTTTAAATATTTACAATTAAAGTGGCACATTAATCTGGCGAAATTGATAGATCAACCTCTTCAGAGCCTGAAGCTGAGATTCTAGCGTTCGTCAACGTTTTAAGATGTATGCTACGCTGCGGTGACAAACTGTTACAATGGATGAATATGCAAAACTGTCACCCAGCTAGGCCTGCTATCGAGATACCTTTGTCTAAGACACTCACATATTGTTTATAGATATCCGGACAAACTTTCAATTAATCGTGGGAATACAGTCTAGATCATGTAGCCGGACCCCGATCGGGATAGTCTCAAATTCATTCAAAGGGTTGGATGACTTGGTTAGTACTTAGTTCGAAGCAAATTGCTATTAGGAGGTAACACAATGTTCCCTTCGGGTTTATTCGAAGGGTTGACTGATTTGAGTGATGTCCAATTCGTGGGAGCTCCTATTCAGACGTAACACAATTGGGGTTGCCTGTGAGGCCTAAGTGCACGAGACTGTTCCCTTCTCTTAAAATCTAGAATCCAGAGGTGCGTGCCATAATAATGTGCTACAAATAAGACAATGCGACAGTTTGAGTAGTGTGGATATGTGGACAATCACGATTTATATGAAAACGATGTAGTAGAATTGTATTAGCAAGAATAAAACATTAAACACATAACCGGACGATTAAAACAGTCATAGTAGATTTGAGAAGAACTAATATGACCTAAATAACTTTTTGAGCCACAATTAAAGGCCCTTTGCAAAAATCAGTAAATGCTAAAAAAATTATTTTACCATGAATTAACATTTTTAGCCAAGAAGGTCAAAAGACCATTGTGCGAGGGAAAAAGAGTGATAGACTAAAGCAGACCATACAATAATTCATGGATTGAGGTCCTGGTCGTTGTAGTGGAACAACGGCTGCCTCTTTGGTAGTTTAAACTAAAACGAAGAGGAGGCCAATAGGTCTTTCAGGCGGCAATATAGGAACTAAGGCAAAATTCCAAGATGAGAATAATTAAACATTGAGCTCAACTTAATTAGATTTTTTCACATTAAATATCTCGGACATTGTTGTGGTAACCTTTTGTAGTATCTAATAAACTAACAAGTTGCTTCACACGAAGCTTATAACAAATTATTGCACGTATATTGTCTTATTGATCAGAGGGTTATAAGGTCCAGCTTGTTCAACGTTTGTAGCTCATTAATTTTTATTAAATCAGCATTACTCAACCGGTAATGCTGTTAAAGCGGATTTCTTCCACTTAATTATTCATTTGCTAAATATGTCATTACATCTGTTATTGGAGCATAAAAATTCGAAGAAAATATCTTATTAACACATCCAGGTTAACATTATTTGCACTCGTAGTATTGTGAAGTAATTTATTATGTAACAAAGGAAAACCTAACTATATTTTGTAATTTAAATACGGTTATTTAAATATGGATACACACAAGGATTATTTCGGGAAATAAGATCATTAAGAGAAAGAAACATAAGCTTCAGATGAAACACTGTTACAACTGCTCTATTGCCACAACTAATGACCATAACGCTTAATGAAATTTGGTATGCTTATAAAGCCATAATAATAGAAAGGGTTAATATAAAGTAATGAAGCTAAAATTACTTTTAGTGTTTACCTTTAGTACCTATTTAAACTGTAGAGGGCCAAATTAAATTTTCGAATAAAGAGAATTAGGTGAAAGCAGCTCAGTTTGATTATAAGTAATTTTTATAAGGGCTTTGGTTGTACCCACAATTGATTGAGGATCAACTTTTCGACTAGGTTAAGTACACCGTATGACCAATTGGTGGCATAATTCAATTAAAGAGAGTCATTTTCTAACGTTATATCTATTCGAAGCTATTGATTCTTGTTGTTCGCTAAAGTATTTCGTCTTCATAAGTTTAAAATACTTACAGCTTTGTTGTTCTCATTGTGTTTTAAGTTCTTTGCCAAACTTTTAATTCTATGTTAAGTTGATGGGTTTCGGATTATAACGTATCTCCCTCGTAGAATTCTAAAGTGCATATTGACTGACTTAATCGTATCAAACAGCAGTAGGCTTGATATACCACTGTCCAGAGCAGTCAGTACTAACCTAACGTTAAGGCAAATCACAAGTTTGAAATAACTCTCGGTTTGATGCAGTTATTACAATGAAAAGAAAGATCATTTAATATTATTGGATGTCGTTAATTTAAGGTATATCTTCAATTTGTTAGAAATGTACGACGGAAATTACCGTTACCTAATTCGAAACCCGCCAGCTCAATATGGAATTTGCTTTAATTACTCTGTTTAATGAGTCTCCACATTCTGTTCTGTATCATTTTATTAAAGCTTTGTCAATAACTTTATAACGTCATTCCATACACCTACACAACTAAAACAGAAATATCATCATTTCTCATTTACTTCATCGACTTTCTAACAAACTTTTTGTAACGGAATCAGGAAGTCCTGCGACAAACATTGAACTAACGAACTTATTGTTTTGGTAGTCTATAGTTAGGAAGTTTTGTAGTATTTTTATTCAGTCATTAAATCGCGTGATGCAATTTATAATTTTTGAAACCGGTGAGAACCGGACGTTTAAAGTGTTATTTTCTCATAGTCCAGGAGCCAGCGCCCTAAAAGATGACTAATTTCCATCAAGCTGGAATTTGTTGTATGTGTTAGTAGGGTCATGTCTGCCAAATGTGGGTGGTAGACAAAGTATGACCGCGGGACATAGAGCGCACAGAATTGTTGTATTTTGAATTAATTTCTGATGAAATTGACATACATCGTGCAAGCTGATTCCTTTTTATTTTCGTTGTTTAAGACATTTCGACAAGAAAAAGTCAAGTGTCCGACAGAAAAGTCGGAACTGGTTCTGTGTCTGCCATTTGGGGTTCGTACATTTTTTTTATGACAGTTGACTTATTTCCATCAACTTGATTTTTTTTTTTATAAATTAATAATGAATTGAAAATGACAAAAATCATGTTGTCCGACAATTTGTGCGGGACAGAACCGCTCTCTGACGCCCTGGGTTCGTTAGTTGGCTAATTGGTTTTGACCGATGTCCATCAGGCTATTTCTTTGTATGAAAGTTGCATATGTAAATGCGAAATATATTGGTGTATATGTCCGACATTATAAGTGGGACAAAGTCGTTTTTTAGGGTGGAAAAGTGTTCACAAGGTAGGTATTTAATGAATAATCGTATAGACTGAACAGTTAGACGAAATGCTTGAAACGAAAGTTGTATGCAATAAAATTGCGCAAATTTCACTTTTTCTTTTATTTGCCCATGATAAAATTCGTTTGAAAAGTTAAAATCGGACCATCCATGTCGCATCCAGACACGTTGCAAGATATCGCTTTAAAAAATTAAAATTGCAATTGCGCCGAAACTAATTATTGTCCAATAGCGTCTATTTTTTGCACACATAAAATGCATACAAAAAACTAAAAATAGTATATTGTGTAACAAGTACGTGAAGCTGACCTTTTTATAGCAGTGTGCAGTTTGCGACACGAGCCGAAAGGCGAGTGTCACAGGCACACGAGCATTGTAAAGGAGCGCAAGGTCGGAAAAACTAAATTTCCGGTAATAAAGACAAAGAGACTAATTGCTATAAAGTTTTTTACTTTAAGCTACTATATGTGCAAACACTTGTAATATGTAGTATAGGAATGTAGATTAGTTAAGAAATATATATTCCGTAATTCGAAACGTTTCGTTGGCCGGCTAATTTATGTTTTCCTTTGCAGTCGTTTTAATTATTTTCCAGGCCACTTCTTTGTAGGACCGGGGTCCGAAAAGGGTGCTAAATTATTGGTGCTTAACCATATGCGTTCAAGCGTGTTAGCGCAGCGAAGGCCCAGATATTGGGAATCTCAGGTTACACAACATATGTAGCTATAAATCACGCAGAATTATGAAAGAATTTATTCCTATGGGAAACTATTAGTGTTACGCCGGGTTTAATACAAAACCGGTCAACCAATCACGGCTAAACTTCAGTTTGGAGTTCAATCTGATTTGATAAATGAACCCTTTCTATTTGGGGGTTGTCCAAAATTATGGTATAAATACATGTGATCGCAGGAGCAAAGGGGATTCCTTTCTAATTGTATCGAGTGCTAATCTGGAATCTTTCCGATTCCGATAGGCACCTACAATTCCCTAACCCTTTTCATTTGTATCGAGTGCTACTCTGGAATCTTATTTCACTAGGAACCTGCGAATCGCTAACCCTTTCCATTTGTATGAGTGCTAATCTGGGATCTTACCGATTCCGATAGGCACTTGCAAAATCCCGTAACCCTTTCAATACGACTAGAGGGTCTCATTCGTTGCCTACACCCTTGGTTTATATCGTTCTCTTTCAGGAGATTCGCCGCCAACACCTCCTCGGAGATGGACACCCTCCCTAAGACTACGACTTGTTAAGAATTGCTGTTTTCAGGAATATCATTGTCTATATTAATAAAGCTTAAAGTTGTACTCTGACTTGTGACTTTTCTTTCCTACCCTTTATCAAAGACATCGGGGTTACAAATACACAACGAAAACAAACGAGAGGGTCCAAAGCTTCGGCGTTTTTCAACAATTACTGAAAAGTGTGAAAAGTGAAAAGTGTGAATTTTCAACACCTCGCATCGTTACAGTATAAAGAAGGCTTCACGTATGTGTTGCACACTATACTTTTTCTACGACCTCAACTCAAACTTAAAAAATGAGTTAAATTAGCAAACGTTCACTTCACTTGACAGTTCTGACAAATTCGTCGTCCAAACAAAAAACAAGCACAGCAATCTATTCAAGTGTTTACCCGTGCCGAAAAGTGCATAGGCTCTTATGGCAGAAATGCGTAAAATAAACTCCATAAGAAATGCATTGCACTTCACGCATCGATGTAAAAAATACGATTTCACGTACTGCGATCAGTATGTGAAACTACTACTTTATGCATGGGAGTAGAAAAAAATGTTTATAACAAATTAATAAATGACATTTGCGATGTGTTGAAGTTGAAAGTTTGAGAATAATTTTCAAAATTTCAACTTTAATGAAATAAGAGTCATTACAAGCATGTTTTCCGTACTAATAATAAAGATAAGAAATTAATTTTGGCAGATAGCCAACATGTCCCACTATTTTTGTCGGGCAAATATTAATATTGATCGTACATACAACTTCTGACAATTTGGTACCATTGTCCGACAGATGGAAATCAGTCAAAAACAATTAGCCAACTAACGAACCCAGGGCGTCAGAGAGCGGTTCTGTCCCGCATAAATTGTCGAACAACATGATTTTTGTCATTTTCAATTCATTATTAATTTATAAAAAAAAAATCAAGTTGATGGAAATAAGTCAACTGTCATAAAAAAATGTACGAACCCCAAATGGCAGACACAGAACCAGTTCCGACTTTTCTGTCGGACACTTGACTTTTTCTTGTCGAAATGTCTTAAACAACGAAAATAAAAAGGAATCAGCTTGCACGAAGTATGTCAATTTCATCAGAAATTAATTCAAAATACAACAATTCTGTGCGCTCTATGTCCCGCGGTCATACTTTGTTTACCACCCACATTTGGCAGACATGACCATACCAACACATACAACAAATTGCAGCTTGATGGAAATTAGTCATCTTTTAGGGCGCTGGCTCCTGGACTATCACATTAAAAATACCAACAATCACGAGGTGTGTTATTTTACCACTTAAGAAATTTTTGTTCCTAAATAAAAAAGTGCCATAACGAAATGGATTTCTAATAGCTTTAATTATTATACGGCTAAATAGGTGGAAGATTTCTAGCCTATATCGGTTGTTAGGGAAATTATTTATCTGCCTTATCTTTCACAATTAAAAAGAGCTTAATAAAGTACGTTTTGGTATGATATATGAGTATAGTTCTTAATGTTAGGATAATAAACTTGCCGCTAGCGCACCCTTGGGTATCACTTGAAGATATCCTAAATTTCTGCCAAAACTTCCTTAAATGTCTGTCAAAATAAACTCATGTAATTTTTCCTGAAACAAGGCACCTACGCCCTGATTTATAATTTCTTGATCTTTTTAGTATGACTTCAAATTCAATCACGTGATACTAGAAGAGTCCTGTTTATACGTTATATGTTTATACATGAGAAATTCAAAGAGAACTAATCTAATCTAGGTAATACCAATAATTGAAGATATAGAAGAAACCTAAATGAGTTATCGAATCGGCAAAACCAGACAGAATTTAATTCTGAACGAAATCAAAACAACAAATAAACTAAATAATCAGACATCGCTTACGATGACAATTTAGCGCCGGCACAAAGAAATATAGCATTACAAATGCTGTCAAAACTACGAACAAAAGAAAACCTTTACAAAATAAGAAAAGGGAAAACAACAATGTAGATTAATAAAGTAAAATGGGAAGGACAACACAGAAGAAGGAATAAGAAAGGATACTGGATAACCAGAGAACGGATCGTGAGATTGTCTTGTAGGATAACAGAAAATTTCTATAAAAATACCAAAATGATTGAAGTTACAGAAACAAACTACACAATCAGGCCAGGTTCCCTAAAGAATGTCATCAGGCAATATAATTGAAAAGACGTGACTGTAAATAAATTCTAAACCCACTACCCCACTACCTTAAGGTAAAGGAAATTGATTCGGGAACAATCAACCCCTAAAACTACTTAAAAATGACATAAGCAGAATGGTAAACCGCAAAATAAGCAAATGTTAGTATGAAGAGTATCAACCACAATAATATGAGAAGAAACCTCTTTTACAAAAAAACCTAAAGCTTACCAATCAACCAACAGTGGCGATTGATAAGTCGAAAACGAAACAATTGACTCGTAAAGACAAAAAATTGTAAAAATACCAATAAGGTCTTAAAACGCATGTAAGTTGATTGTATACAATTTCAAATCAATCAAGAATAATGTCGATGACAATATTAGAAAATTTCGCTAAATCTAGGGGAAAAGGATTTTCCAAATCTCCAATCTCCTTAGATTAGGAAAATTTAAAAAACTACTTCCCATCTGTTGTTTCCTAAAGTTAAACGATTTACTTTTCCATACCCTGTGTTTTTTTTATGTCTTAATACATTATGCACTAATAAAATATTAATTAATCTAATGTTCAGTATTCGATGTTCGATACATCAGTGACTCATAAAAGATGATTTTAAAATTATTCCAAATCACAGCCACCCAGAAATTAACGTGGGGAATTCTTTTATTAGTCAATAATGTATTTCTATCTTTCCAAGTCTGGCAGAATGTTAATAATAATAAAATTAATCAAAAGTTTCGCCATTCATGTGATGATACATGACTTGAACTTGAAATTAAATATTTAGAATGATCAAAACTGAATACAACCGACTTAAGTTAATAACGCGATAAAAATATACTATACATATAAGGAGTTTAAAATAATGAACTACGTATGTGTCGCCAGTGTTACGAAATCACCTTTAATCTAAGGAAATTTTCTTTGAAAAGAAAACAAAATCTAAAGAGTATTTTGTTTTGTCTTGTGAATAAAACGTTGTATATGTATGATATAAATAATATAAAATGCTAGAAAATGAAATATATTATTGTTAATAACCGGTAATATCCTGATAGCTCTTTTATCTATGTGTCTTTTATATACATCTTTTTCAAAAAACAACAATTAAATAATAATCCCCATTGTGCTGAAATACTATGTATGTAGATGAGTGACGTAAATTCTGTTAACAATTCAAATAGAAAACCCGAGAGAAATTCAAAAAAGCTAAAGAATCAAACAAAAGAGAGTGCGACATAAATAAAATCCTAATTAGTCGGTCAACAGCACTTGATGAAAAACAAATTGAATGCTTACTTGACGTAATAATACTTTCTTTAACCGACCGCCTTGCTGCATACTTCTGGTTGTTCCGGTTGTTACGAAACTGGTTCCTTAATCGGATGTACACCGTATTTCCGATTTCCGTATATCGTACACTCGACCGCTAATGCGGAAGCAATGTTCCTCCCTGGCGGCGCTCGTAAAATTAGCTGACTTGTGGAATCTTTTATATCTCGCTGGAGGTCGATTGCTTTTCTGTTTTTTTATGGTTCTCGTTACGCGGTATCTGGAGTTTATTTTATGACTTTGTGCAAAAGACAGAAATAGATAAGGAGATAAGAATTTACATTTTTAATTGAGTGTTAATTAATTTTTAAATTCGTGGTTCAACGGCCATTTACACGAATAAAGTAATTAATTTTGCAAATTTTATATCACGAGCTTTTATAGCTTTTATATTGCTACATGAAATTGGCTATGTTGTTAAGTTGATTTGAAACAGTTTTTATTTCCACTTACATTTATGTTACGTTCTGTTTTTATTTCCGTGATATATTAGGCTGAGGCTGGAGCATTTTACAAGAAAATCTGACCTAATTTTTGTATTTTCAAAGGAAAGATTTCCTTTTCAAACTGTTAAAAGCAATTGAAATGAAAAAGTCTTAACTAAATAGTTCAAATACCGAAGGTGATATAATATTCATTCATAAAATATTCAAGTGCAAATTCAGAAGTTTTAAACGATTTAAACAGAGGCCTCGACATCTACATTGGTTTCCACGATGCGGTATTTACGTACATGCTCAGTGCGTTAGCAACAGTAAAAACAATACCACAAGAGGTTTGAAATTGTCGACTATATTACGGAAGCGTGCTGCATATCGGAACACCAGAGAGTGTCAATTTGACAGTTAAAAAATCACGAGGTTGAAGCCCGAGTGATTTTCTGTCAAAATGATATGATCGAATTGCTGTGCAGGACGCTTTTGTAAATTAATCTAAAAATGTCGTGCGATATTTAAGAAGATTTAATTATAAACACAAACTGGCAGAAAAATAATAAATTAGAATCGTCATTTTTTTCGGATAACAAGGTATATGTAATTATGTATAAAAATTAATAATGCTTATTTGTTACCATGGAATCTTACTTGCTAAATTATCAGAAGTAATATCACAAGACCTCACGATTTTATCGATAAATTTTTATTTTGCACGAATTTTTTTTTGCGTAGCAACAAACACGAAAGCAAACTGCATGGTTTACCTAATGTCAGTTTGCTTGAGTGTTTTTGCTTAAAAGTAAAAAAATGAGTGCTTAAAAATAAAAGTTTATCTGAGAAAATCAGAGAGGTCGTGTGGTATTTGGTGAGATAAATTTCAAAGACAACGCAAAATGAAACAATTTAATTATTATTATTTTATTTAACGATTTTCCATTACACTTAAAATATAAATATTAGAAATTATTTTTAAACTTGAAATATTAATGAACTGTCACACTGACAGTCATAAACAATAACAACCGTTTATTTATTGCTTGGTAGCGGAAATTTATCGGGGTATCCCATTGGTTGAATTTTCAAGTGTTTTGCATCATGATTGGTTAAAAACTAGTAGTTGGAATTTATCGAAATAATTTCATGTCGGGTAAGTCAATCCCCCTCTAGGATTTGTCAGTCTATCTATGCATAAGATAATCAGCGTAAGTTTGAAAGTAATCTCTATGAATTAGTTCTAGCTTAAAAAAGTTATGAAGTTATTATGTTGTCCCATAAACTTAACCAAAGTTGCCCTTACCGCAGGTTATTCCCCTAGTAAACAAGTAAGCTTTCACTTCCAACCAATCAGAAGATAATGTATGGCCATGCGATCATTGGTTTCACGTGAATTTGTTTCTTGGCTAATAAAATAATTTAGCTAAAATAAAAGATCTCGGAATGGATTCTGGAATTTATATTAGAAACTCGAAACTTTAAAGTTTCAGTATGAGATTTAGTCCTAAACCTGAGGTTTTTTCTTCAAGCCCTCAGCTCAAATCCGTTATTAATAGGATAGTATTTGTAGTTGAAGTACTATACTACATTCAGAAAACGATATGAAAGCCCTTTCTAGTAGGACGTGAATTGTTGCTGGTGGTTAGGGTAATACTCTAAAAAACTCTAAAAATCTGTAAGGGTTGAAGGGGGGGGGGTTCATTGCGGATAGAAACGTCTCTACAGAATCAGAAAAACTATATATTTTTTAACGTTAATTACTCCCCTTGTAAACAGGTACGATAAATTGAATTTTCTTTCCTTCGTCGCTTCGTGTAACCAAATGTAAAAAAGGCAATCCTTAACAACCACGTGTTCTTACTTACATTGATACATTCTTGATTAATGAAATTGAATATAAAATAGAAAAGTCAATGGCTTATTAGCTGAGTGGCAGTTGCATTGTACAAATAGAACAATGAATAATGTGTGACGTTTTACGTTTGTAGTAGGCGAACTTTCTGGCCTTGTGGATGTCAAGGATCTTAATACGCGTCGATTGCTCACCGACTACGATTTCGTCAAATGCGAAAGACTTCCACCTTTAATAGGGATATTTATCGCGCCAAACATCGCATTGACACCGACCTACTGTTTTACCTCGTATCCGAAAGAGAGAAAAGTGTTAGATTTTTTTGCTATAAAATTTTCGTCTGATTTTAGCCAGGATCGAACCTGAAACCTATGGTTTACGAGCCAACCTTGTTACTTCCTACACTACCGAAACCAGAAAAAATTAATGTTGTGGTGGGTGACTAGTTCTTAATCTGCTCAGGGAGTATTTTGTAGCATAACACACCATGTAAATTAACAATGTTGTTAAAGCGGTTGTTTTTGTCTTATTATACCCTCTGTAAAAACGACTTTAGAGTCGATATCTCACAGATTAAAGCAGAGGCTTATAATAAGTAAGATTGTAATATATTCGTACGTGATTTTGTATGACTTTTAAGTGAGAATTAGCTATTGCCGAAATACATGTTTAAAACACATTAAGGAAACAAACATTTTAACATCAACAATTTATCATAATTTTGTGAATGTGGAAATTTTATTTGCAGTTTTTCTCATCAGTTTGTGCTAACTTCTTTTAACTTGCCAACACGCATAAGGTCTTCTGTAAATTTTCGCTGTATTTGGTGATGTATGTCCTTACTCTACATTGTGTTTGAGAGAGGTAATTTGAATAAGACTGACGATCGGGATTGAAGAGGTTGTAGGTTCGATTTCCATGTCCTGTTCCTCTGAGTTCAGTTTTTTTTATGGTTTTCTTGCACCATAAAAACTAATGCTTCTACTTAAATTTTCTGCACGTTGTTTTCCCTCCACTCAACTGTTTCTTGGCCCCACGTTGTTTTCAACTTGTGGATAAATTCAAAAATCCCATTAGCATTTTGGGGCTTGTGCTTCCGGGTTTTCAAGTAACCTTCCACGACTATATTAATAAATATTGAGCCACTAACCTCTTGCTAAATGTCGTAGTTGTTCGTTTCTTTCCATTTGTCTTTTACTCTGTCCTACTTTGAATTTGAGTTATTTACTTTAAATTTGAGTTATTTTTCATAATAAGCTTTATTTTTACCATTGAAGAAATTTTTGGTTCTATTACCATGACATTTTCGTCAGTTTATCATTTTAAATAATTTTTTAAATATATTTGTTGTGGCAAGTTTCTTGGTGCTTTGTTTACTTTTTCATGGGTAGTTTGTTAACAGTTTTACTTTGTTTTTTCTGTCGTAATAGCGAATACCAGGACAGTAACTTTACCTATGTTCTCTACTTATCAATTTCCTCTTACTGGTTTCTTAGATATGATCGATTTGGAGTTGCGGATCTTGCAAACCTTTGGTTCAGGAGTTTTTCCAAAAGCTCAAATATTGGAATACTAATTGGACCTAGCTTTCGCATGTGTTACTTCTCCTTTATTTTCCTACTCTACGTTATCGTTAAGCTATGAATGTACTCTTTTGAATATATGACGTCTTTCGACCAGCTTTCCTCAGTTTAGTGTTTGAAACGCCTTTTTAACTATAAATTGCGACGTGTTCTACTCTATCTTATTTATAAGTAAAGGAATTTTTGAATAAAATTGATTTTTAACCTTAAAGAGGAGGTGGTAACGTTAATTGCCGCGAAATTTTTGGTGCCGAATGCTGGAGTTTTAATTTTCGTCTCTCTGTTCATGGGTTTTCATTCATTTACTCTTTTTCCTTAAATAGTTTCTTAGTGAGATGATTTTTTGATGTTTCCTATCTTTGTCAATCATCAAAACGAACGTAGAGCCATCAACCTCCACTTAACCTCAGAATTTTGTTCTTCTTCTTTCCCATTTACGTGTTCTTCTGCCATATATTGTTTCCAAACGGGATTATTCTCGAAATAAGATCGATTTTTTTCTTCTTCTTTTTCTTTAGTCGGCGTTTTTGTCCCATTGAGAATAGATATACGCCTCGTTCAAGTTCTTCCACACATCCCTTTCCTGTGCTTTCGCCACACATCTCTTGGCTACCATCGTGGTATAGAATAGCCTAGACTCCTTTTTTGTTTCCATGGCTTCCACTCTGTTATGTTTCGGCTCCATCTATCTCCATTCATTCGGCCTATGTGCCCTACCCGTCACCATTTTACTTTGATGATAGTTATGCACATGTTTTCTATCTTTGTTTTCTTGTTATGTTTAATATAACTTTTCCAATATTTCTTAAAGATGTCCTCTATCACCCAGGTGAATAATTTTGGCGATATTGTATCACCTTGTTTTATGCCTCTGCTTACTTTTATTGTCTTTGTGTCTGAGTGTAGTCTGGTTGCCTCTTTGTAAATGCTGTTCAGTAGTTCTGTATCTGGAATTTATTCGCCAATTTTGAAGTGAGTTAATTATTGCCAATGTCTCTAGAGACTTGAAAGCATTGTTGTAATCCAAACCGCTTTTTCTTGCCTTTTTCCAGATAGGAAAGGGTTACTGTCTACCATAGCAGTAATATTGGAAATATTCGCATTGTTGTGGCGTTTAGCGTGAAGATCTTCCTATCAGATATCTGAAGTATTTTGTGATTTTTACTATATTTGCTATAATGATTCTCTTTGCAGAGGTTATTCATTTTTATTAATCGAATATCTATCCAAAATTATTGTTTGACATGGTCTTATAGAAGTCCAATAAAATTTTAGTATTTAGCTTTTCATAAATATTATACGTATAAAAGCAGCTATTTCTTAAATTTACTTCGAGATTTTTTTAAAAATCAACTCAGTAATTTATTTATTCTTTTAGGGCTTTTTATACCGTGAGTTCAAAAAGTTTTTACATAAGGGTTGGCCATGAGACACAAAAATAATGTCAATTGCAAGATTTAGAATTTATTAACTGTCACCATTGTGTTGCTGGCATAATACTGTTGTGCAAATTTCAATAAAATTGTAAAAACAAAGGTTCTGAATCTCGCAGTAGACATTACTTTTGTGTCTCATGGCCATCCCTTATGTAAAAACTTTTTGAACTCACGGTATAAAGTAGATTGTTTAGTTTCATTTTTTGTATCAACTTGAACTGGTCGATTGTTGTCATTTGTTTCAAAACATTTAAAAGTTAAAGGCTATTCTGAATAAATAAAAATAAAATGAAATCTTTAAATTCCAAACGGGAAATTATCAAATTGTCACAAGTGAATGCCACCTACACAAACCACACCGTTCTGCTTTAAATTATTTATCAATAAACCATCAAGTAATTTCAAATTACCACTATAAAACCGCGTTTCCTTGTATTCATCACTAAAAAACTGCATTGATCCGAGTAAAATGTTTTGTTCCGGCCAAAGGAATGCGAAATTATAGAAATATTCCCCCAAGGGCATTGTCAATTCTTCGCAATTAATCGGTTATTATATAATTAATTATTTATATTACTTTCCGTGTATTATCACATCCTCACATCAATCGTGCTTGCTAAATACCAAGTGTGACAGCGTAGGTTGTGTAACAGAAGACCTTAGCAGTTGCATTAGACCCGAGTAATAATAGTAGCGATTTCGTTATATGTCATTATAAAAGACGAGGAAGATTTCACAAGTATCATTAGCTGTTAATTGCAGCTTATATCTTGTACTATTTAATGGTAAAGTTTCTTGTAATTTCTTGTGTGGTGTAGTTTCCTTCGGACTTTTGGTTTTAATTAGGATTTCTGTTCAGGCAGGATCAGTTTCATCAAGTTAATTTTAGTTTCTAAGAAATCTCTGAAGTTTTTGCTGTTTCATTTGATGGTAGTCACTTCGGTGCTTTTGCTGAATCTGTTGTGCTGATTCTAAGAACAAATCTTTTAAAGTGTCGTTGCCAATAATAGTATTTAATTGTTGTCGATTTATTGAACTCTTAATAAAAAGCGAATTATTATGTTGTTAACTTCGCTTCCTTGTTCTTTATTATTTGTTTTTCGTGTGATAAAGTTATTTAAGGATTAGCAAAGCCTACGGAGGGAGACCGCACAGCCTATTGGGACAAAAAACTTTTGATCGGCAATATTTTGATGTGTAAATTTAACTTTTTACAGTGGCGTAAAAATTAATTGTTCTGCTTGGTCATTATTTTAATTACACGAATTCTTGATGCAATTTACCTGTTGGAGTAATCATCTTCTTTTAGACTCTTAATTCTGTTTATTTCTTCTTGACTTAACCTTCTTCCGTGATCCATTGTAACTAGAAATCTCAACGCTTCTTTGTGAAAAGCAACTGTTACAAATAACGGGTGTTCTCGATTAGCAACCAAACAAATAATTACTGAGGCTAATCAAGTGACTTGCCTTTATATGGCAATGTGAAAAAATGAAATTCTTCAAGAAATTTCCAGGTGCGTCGAGAGGTTTTGAAATTCTGATGAGTTACGTCCTTTTCCCTAAAGGAAGTTATTTTTAATTCTTATTTTGATTACATTGAAACTATGGTCTACCATTTAAATAAGTCGTTTTTGCCCTTAATAACACATATCACATATTGCCCTATTCACGATATCTAGCTTGCTAGTTACCGTATTTGTATTATAGTTTTGGCAGTGTTTTACATTTTCAATATTAACATTGAAAATGTTTTAGTTTTCGCGTATATAGGGGCTTAAATTCGCTTAGAATTGCATGTTGCATTTGCTGCTTTTCGAGAGTGATCGAGCGGCGTTCGGAGCTGTTCGGCGCTCTACTCTATCCGATAACTTTGACTGTGAGCGGCGCGAATACAAAGTTCCACATACTATCGTCGGATCCTTCGTAAGACTGTGTATTGTTTAGACTGTGACTTGCTTGTAAAACACGTACAATAATATATTATATAAAGTTCGAATTGGAAGTCGAGGTACTATATAAATCTATCTTTGCAACTTTTTAATACTTTGTAACAAATTTTATCGCATCCCAAATTTCACAAGATTTGCGTTCTACTTCATCATTTTCAGTGTCTGTCAAAGGACTGTGAATTTTTTTTAATGATTTATGCTCAACCTGGAGTGTCCAAAATATTATGTCTTTACAACTTTAAAACAGTTGCACAATATATTCGAAAATTTTTAGATATTTGAGACAGAAATACGAATGACGATAGCAGCGCCTTTGGCGGAGAGAGCAGCGTTAACTGGACCTACTTTGGCCATGGCCAATCAGTTATTGGCGAGTACGGTTGATATTTTGACGTATATCAGCGTACTTTGAAAAGTCGGAGAATCGCTTTCAGATCATAGAGTTATTTAGATTATAAATTGGATTGTCCTTTATTTATTATTTAAAATATTCCAAACTTTAAGACTATGTAATAGACTCCACTTTTGACACATAACATTCAGTTATAGTTTGTTCAGAGACCAGCGTAAATAGCTTTTATTGTCCGTTGTAACAACTTAAGAAGCCAAGTGGAAATTTCGGACACGAATGAACAGTCTATACCATATTGTATAATATTGTACATGAAGAAATAATTCTTAAAATTTCTCGTTTAGGAAAAATGAGGTATTTCATAACAGTTTTTCCTTACACCTCTTAATGATTTAGTGAAATCACGAGAATACCAAGACTATTTGAGCCTGTTGATTATTTTACGGTGTGAATGGATTTAGTATAACCTAACCTAATCAGTAACATTCGCATTCTGTCCTCCACGTACCTACTAAAGATATTGTAACCTGTAACCATATTGTAATGTCATTTTGGTTACAAAGCAGACATGTAGCCCTCTCAATTATTAAGACACCTTATAATTTATTTATGACAGTCAAAAATAACCAATTCTAATAGAGCAATGGCATTTTCAGATTTAATTATTAAAATTAAAAATTACTGAAGCGTAGTTTATTTCCGACGAAAGGAACACTCCAAGTAATAGGTAAGTTTATTATAAATCTTTTGGATTTCAGTTAGGTATTAATAATGCCAAAGAACATGGAAATGTATATTATTTGTTGATATTTAAGCCTTTAGTTACGTTATTTTCTCCTCGGCAGTTGCTAACACTTGGATGCTAAACAGTGGCGGCTCGTGAACTTTTAGGGGTAGGGGCTGCAGAAAAAATAACTCTAAGGGCCGGTCTTTCCATCTCCTAATAAATTTATTCTCCTATTAAAAACCGGTTAATACAATCGTTTCCATGGAAACTATTTGCCAAATAGCTTATTAGGAGGTTTGTTAGGAGATGGAAAGACCGGCCCTAAATTAACGAGACAATCTTACCTTAATTTTATTAATGGCGGAAAATAAAGTCCATGCGACGGTTTTCCTAACTCACAAATTTGTCTATAACTTTAGGATTAAAGTTTTTAATATTTTGAACAAAATCTAACGTAGCTAAAGCATTTAACCGTTCCAAGACATAGTGTTTCTTAAGAATGTTGAAAACTCCGTCTTGAGGGGGATTTTTAAAAGTTCTTCAACAGAATTAATATTGAATTTAGGTAATTCTACAACGATAAACAAAACACTACGTAAACACACAGCTTACGTGCATTATTAGAAGTAAGAAAAGTATGTGTACATAATTATGTAGTAATTCTGTAATTGTATAGCAACTTGTTTGCTATATAAATGCTTTTGTTGTTGTTATTATTATTATTATCACCACTACGTAAACACAGCTGACAAAAACCATAATACTGTTCGAGACAAAACATTCTCTCTTAACACCGGCGAGTAACTGCTGTGCGGTATATTCGGCAGCACGGCAAGAAATGTTTGCACCCAGAAGCTTTGAGTTCGTGTATTTATTGTATTATGATGTGCGTGGTATTTGTCTAAGTTGAAAATATAATGTAATGCTATTTTAATTAATTTCGTTTATGCGAATAAAAACTAATTTCCGAAATTACTTTTTATTTTTGATTACTGCTAATAACTTTTGTAAAATTTAGGTCAGTGCTGCAGACCGGCAGCCCTTATACCGGGTGTAGAATTGGTTCACGCACCATAGGGATTTCCATGTTAAATTCTTAATGTTCAAATATTGGCTCCCCAAATTATTTTAGAGAAAAAGTGTAAATATGTTTCTTGTAGAGAAAAAAATACTGTATAGAACCATGTCATTACTTATTTTTTTTACTTTCCATACAAAGGGAAAATCAAGGAAATTAAAACTACTATTTTAGCAAAAATAGGTGGTGCCTTGGAATTGTTGAAACAAAAACCCGTTGATCGTTAGCTGCCATGTTAATATTTTAATCACAAATTTAGACGTAGGTATTTTAAGTAGGTAATTTTGCGTTTAGACAATGCATTCTAGTGCCGAAAATTTATTTTTTCGCATTTTGACAAAAAAAGTGGACCTTTTTTATTAAAAAATCGTAAAGAAAGCAACACTTTTTTTAACTATTTAATTTTACATTTTGCATTAAGTAAGTTGCTTCAAATTTGCGGATCATTCTTTCAACAGTAGTGTGGTTTGGAATTGGTCGATTCGGATATTCTGCAGCAAACATATCACTTACTGCACGTGCGCTATTACCAGAATAGTACCATTTTATCATTAGGATCTTTTCATTCAACGAATACATAATATTAACTCAGAATTACTTAAAATACTTCTAAATTTATTATTAAGATGCTAACATGACAGCTAACTAACAATTGTTTTTTGTTTCAACGATTCCAAGGCACTACCTATTTTTGCTAAAGTACCAGTTTTAGTTTCCTTAAGTTTAACCCTTGTATGGAAAGTAAAAAAATAAGTAATGATATGGTTGTATACAGTATTTTTTTCTCTATAAGAAACATATTTACACTTTTTCTCTAAAATAATTTGGGGAGCCAATATTTAAAAATTAAGAATTTAACATTGAAATCCCTATGGTGCGTGAACCAATTCTACACCCTGTATACCAGCCGCCACTGATGCTAAATATATGTTATGTAATTCATAGACTCAGATGCCAAAAAATTCAGAACTGACTGGAATGGTACCGCAACCCAAATATAAATTTTGTAAAAACCTGCTATAGTGGAGTCGCTGTATATTATATAACTGAATAAAAGAGATAGGTCCCGAGTTGCGGTAGCTAGGTACCTCAGTCAGCTGCGATCACGAGAGTTAAGCGTCGTTGTCTCGGGTCAGAACTTGGATCCTTCCCACATGGTGAGAAGTGAGAGAGTAGGACAGTTTGACACAGTGGGTGAGCAGATGAAAGAATATCCGACGCCCAGAGGGGCATAAGGACAAAAGGGAAAGAATAAAAGAGACCATTATTTAATCTTTTAGGTTAAGAAACTAATTTAACTTCTAGTCATGCAAAGGAGTATCTAACGATGAAGTGAATGGATTATGCTCTGGGCGGTTTTTCATGTAGACACAATGTAGCAGCTATCATTTCAATATTGGATCGTGACCCATAAGTTAAGAAACACTGTTCTTCACAATCCAGACCAGCACGTTGCTTACCTTTTTTTAATTAAGGCAACGATTGCTATGATCATAAGGTCGTCTTACCTAACAGATTACGAATCCCAACGAATCGTGAAAACGTACAATTCCATCACGGGGATTTGAACCCATGTGAGCCGATCACGAAGCAGGCTCTCAATATATTGCTCCACCTCTGATTTTAGTCTGTACTCTAACAGAACGCATGTATTCAGATTAAAATGTCTTTTTCTAATAATTGGTGAAATTTTGTTCAAAATAACTAACGGTTGAAATAATAATCGGCGATTGCAATGGGCCATGAGGATGCTTCTTTGCTATTTATTTCATTTTTGAACCATAAGAAGTTTTTTTATTGGCACCAAATAGCGGGCGAAGTTTGGAAGTTGGATGACAGGACCAATCTGCCATCTCCATTAGATCAACAAAAGAAATTTGTTCAAACAATAATGAAACTCTTGATTTACAGAGGATTTTCAGACAAGACGATAAATTACTAACAAATATGTAAAATCTGGTGCTTTTAACATGAGTTACTGATTTCTTTGCAACATCCATGATTTTCTAGCTTTACATTCCCAGAATTACTCTTCATAAACTCGACATATCAACACTTTCCTTAACCTCTAACATTGTCTTCGGCTTAGAATAGATACACCAAAGAGATGATGGCTGAAAGCATTTGACTATGCACATTATCAGCCCACATTTTTTTCCCACCACACTTCTCATACTCTTTCTTGTACACATCCTTTGATTGTGCTGGGGTTAATGTCAGTTGAACAGCCGCAAATTCTTCCAAAATTTCTCTCGAGTAAACATGATCACTGATCACCTTCCATTTCCATTTCAAACCCTTTTTCTTTTTTTTTGTGTGTGTCTTGTATGCGTGTATATGCTCGGAATGGCTTTTAGGCATTACTTTAAGTCAGACAGCTGTGTTATGTGTGTGTTACGTGTGTTACTACGTGTGTACCGATCCCAGAAGCCTGAGAAAAAATCTCCACCAACGTAGAGATTCGAACCCGAGACTTGCAACATGCAAGCCTAGCCCTGTTCCAACTGAGCTACCTGGCTTCGTTTACATTTCAATCTCGAAATTGTTTATAAACAAACAGTAGCAAGACATATAATTTAATATAGGAACAATAGCAACATAAACAATTTACATAACAACCATAGCAACACAAACTATCCAAACGCCCCTACAACGATGGCATCGCTCTTTTGCCCAAAATACTGAATTCTTAAAATTTTGATCATTTCGGGAACCAAAATGAAAATATCTATAATATTTCCTCGTGCTTGAATCTATTGATTACGCCCTTAATACATAAATAATTATTTTTCTATACTGAATGTTATTTTGTGCTGTTTTAAAGTCATCAATCAGCTTATGTAGTATTTTATGGTTAGTAATTTTCTTAAAACCTACAACTTATTCTAAAATACAATAATATTTGTAAACGAAGCCTTTCTTACTGTTTTCATTTTTTTTTTAATAATTTTAATTTTGCGCGAAGTTGATTTACAAAAAAAATGAATTGAAATATTTTGCGTAGTCTGTGACATCATAGCTGTCACTAATGTAAATGTAGGTTATGGTTATACCTATCGATAATGTAATAATAACCTAATTTTTAAATGTGGTTAGCGAAGTATCAAATTAATGTGTGCGAAAAGTTGCTTAATATTTTATTAGCCAAATGTTTGCTGGGGCCGACTAAAGGTTAAGTTGCGTTATTAAAACGTGGCATAATTTTAAAATAGCACTTCTGTTGCAAAACTTGAAAATATTTCAGATTGTTATCTATTATTTCCAAATATATATTTTTTGTAATTATTTAAATATGCTCCAAGGATTTTTGTATTAATCAGGAAATGCGTCAGTAAGGAATTATTGATTTTAGAGATTATTCCTCCAGAAAACCAGTTTAAAAAGGGCCTAGACGCTGCGAAAACAACTCTAAGCTAGAATATAAATTTAACTTAAAGTTTGGAGGATTATTTAGTATTGATGGTTACAATGCAAAAGCTTTGAGTTACTCTCGTCAATGGCAAGCTTCCATGTTAAATTTCAAAGTTCAGTTTTCTGAAACTCAGCATTATTTTGTGTTTTAATTTGACATTGAAAATCATATAACAAAAAAATTAAAAAAACGAAATAATCGATAGTAAGTGCTCAGTAACGACGAGTAGAATTACAACTCTGTAAGTGCGCTTACATAAACATATAACCTAATTTAGATTTGTATAAAAAATGAAGTAGAACAAGAACACTATTAAAATAAGAGAAAGGACTAAGTTTGAATGTGTACTATGCGTATAGTACTCGAAATATATTGTCTGCATATGATTTTTGCAAACGGTTTTATAGAACACAATGAATTTTGTTTAATAAGAGCACTCAACGTTTCAATTTAATATATGAAGCTACTGAAAGATTTATTATCTAACATTCCCATGTACTAAATTTACTTTATGCTAATACAAGAGTGTTAATTCACACTCACAATCAAAATCTGCTTTTGCTAAATTAGATGTTTAAATTTTCTCAGCCTACTTCGACTGGCTTTTCTCTGAATTCTTAATTTTATATTGAGTGTTTGTTAAAGTTAAAGAATGATTATAATAATACAGTTCCAGATATAGTCGAACAAAATGTATTTATTTTAGTCAAATGTCTAATCTAATCTGCTTAGAGTTTATTTTAAAGAAAATTATTGGTGTCTTTAATTTAGTTAATTCTATTTTATATTTGGGATTAATCATGTAGGTACATACAATACACATTAATGATAAAGTATAATGCATAGTAGAGGTGTGTCGGTCGTGAACGATTTGTTCAAAAAGAACGAATCAGTACACTGAATCGAATGAATCGAGTCTTTACTTTCAAGTGAATAGATTCACTAATTCACTCGACTCGGCATCGAAGTCCGCGGACTGCGGAGCCGCCGTACTTTGAATTGAATCGATTCACTCGACTCGGTATCGAAGCCAGCGGAACCATCGGGTATTTTTATCACAAAGATTCAGCGTTCAATTCGTTCGAGTTTCGAGTTCTACGTAAAATTGACCAGTAATTATCGGATTTGATGGTGCAAAATTTGACAATGTGGTGGTTTTCCGTCTTCAAAGTAGATTCAAAATTTAATGTAAAATGGCAAATAAATAAATCAGTAATTATAATTCTCTTTTCTTGGCGTTGATTATTTAAATTAATTTATGTTTGGCAAATCATGCGTGAAACGTACATTTATGCCAGCGTTACGAAATACAACGGTGCGCTCGCTGTACAAAAATCCTTAGCCTTTGTCGCAAGGGCGAGTGGTAATGGATAATTATGGATGATGACTATGATGAGTGATGATCAAAAAAGGTTGAATGGAACGTGATGAAATTAGCGTTACCAGAAAACAAAAGAATAGCAGTTATTTGTGACACAGTAGCAAGTAACATAATTATATGTGAAACAGAAAATATGAAAAATTATCGAAACAATAATAAAAGGATTAGGGACACTAGGCATCCGAGTATACTAGGGCACTGGGAATACAAAGTTTCTAGAGAAGAGAACATTACAACTGAAAAAGTTACTGAAGCAGTAGTAGATATCCAGAAGCGACAACCATTAGTACGAACAGCTGAAAAGAATGGCGTCTGGAAGATTACTATATATTGCAATACGTATACATTCACCAATAATAAAACTAATTAAAAATAGATAGGTAAGTTCAAACCAATTTAAAAATATATCTCCAAAGATTATTAAATCGGCTGTTTCCCGTGAATTCGAAGCAATTGATTTTTCTTGTTGGTATTATATTTTGATCTTCTGGTTTGTTGATGATATTTCAGTTAATATACAGTGCGGTCATAAAAACATCTTGGGTTATACTGTATTGCATACAATATTTGGCAGATGTCATAGTCACTATGAATTAATTATAGCTATTAAGACAACAAGTGTTTTATAGAAGGTTTAAAAATCAAGGTCGTAGTTCAAATCCGAGCGAACGAAGTGAGCCGAGGATTTGATAGACCGAGATTTTTAAACTATAAAACACGAGTTATCTTCAAGACACTAATATCAGATATTTTCTTTCACTAATATATTATTAGAAATTTTAATAAATTATTATTTGAGACGCGTCATAATACACAAAATGCGAAGATTGCTATGCAACGACGTATTTAAGGGCCTAGAAAATACGTTGTCATTGACGACGTCTTTTTATAGAGAAAGCGTATTTTAAAGGAAACATAACAAGTGAGCTCTTATGCACCATAGAAACAGTATAAGATATTAGTGTTATAAAAAAATATTTTTCCTATAGCAACTGTTAAAGTGCTATTTTATCTATTAATTTGAGTAGATAAAGTGTCACTTTAACAGCAAGGGTAGATAAAGAACTACCAACTTTAACGACTGTACGCCCATACTAATGACATTTTAAAACGTGACTCGATTTGAAGTTTTTTAAATGTCAATGTTAAATAAATGTCAAATAAAATTTATTTTATAATTTTTTTCCTTTAAAATGAATGCTATAAAAAAATAGAGTATTATACACGACGATAAAATTTAATTATCTTCTCGAGCAATACGCCCTCGAAGATAAAATACAATTTTATCGTCTTGTATAATCAATAACTATAATTTTGCTTTCCATAACTGCCCTTATTGAAAACACTTTGTGATCGCATTATAACAACAGATCAATAAAAATACCAATTAGGGTAGGCTGTGAAATTGAATTATTTTGAATTGGTACTTTAGCCACATCCACAGAATGACATTTTATAACGTTTGCAATTTGACATTTTTATTGCAAACAAAGTTTATAACCTTAAATTCATGTTAGAAATGTCATTCTGTGGATGTGGCTAAAGTACCAATTCAAAATAATTCAATTTCACAGCCTACTCTAATTGGTTTTTTTATTGATCTGTTGTTATTTTTCTATGTAAATATCTTGGTCATTATAAATGAAAAAATGTCAAGAAATGAAGTATTTGAAGTAAATATCAATACTAGTAATATTATTGTTTATAATTTTATAGACCTGAATTTCCATTGTGTATTGGAGTGTTTGCACAGAAATGCCTCAAAATGAGCTTTTAATAGATAACTAAATTTAGTATAAATTTGCAAATTCATATTAAGATTCATAGTAATTTTTATTTTTCATTATTTTGCAATTATATTAAAAACTTCTGGATTCTACAAAATTTTAGTCAAGTTCTAACCTTGAAATAAATTGTAGAAGCATTCCAAATGAGTTTCTAATGAGTTCTGTCCTAATTTTGATTTTATTTGTACGTAATGAACAAAATATTGCACCATATCTGAAATCGTAAATTTTAATGTTCACTTTCTACCGAAAAATCACACCAAAAGCGTCGTTATGCTAATTTTGCGAACCAATGCTTGTTAGTAAACCATACCCGGTAAAGATTTATGAATACAGTTACTGTTTAATAAAAAAAATGTTTGGAGAAAGTGCTCGTTTACTTTCCGATGCAATATTAATGTTTGTCTAATATTTAGCAAGCAAAAAAATTAATTAAAGTAGGCTGTAAGAGTTGCGAATGTTTTCGCGATAATTTTTTTTAATTCGAAACTGTAATTTTGTCGTTAACGTCAGATAAGATAAATAATGTTTTAATTATAATATCCGATTTATAGACCTCAATTAGCTTTTTTTCGTATAACAACTTTGACAAATTTTAATTGGAATTTCAAAATTATAAGAGGTTTGAAGAGACTTTTACATTTATTCACGGAGAGGAACAAGATAGAAAAGTGAAAATCAAACTCTCGACTTAATTTTCCATACTTATACTGCTGTTAGCCACAAATTTGTACGGATTTATTATGAATGCTTGAGTAATCATTTGGAAATTCTAAGTTCAAGTTTTTGCAGGTGATTTAATATTCGCAATTTGCTATGGTGTTGCATTTTAGGTAGGTATTTCAAATTGAACATGTAATTAATTGGATTTGTTTACAAAAAATTGAACGAACACAAGGTGTTGGAAGCTTTTTTAGGTTTATTCTGTATTAATGGCAATCACAGCTATTAACTGTTTTGTTCTATACAGGGTGGTCCATGCTACAAGTTTTGACTTGTACATCCTTTATCTCTTTTATTATTAACTGTAGGGCTGAGGTAATTTTAGGTAAATCATAATATTTGGACCTCAATCACACTGTATAACACGGAATTATCAAAGATTATTTTGAGTTTAATCACTATTAATAAATTCGAATTCTCCATTGCCCAATATATTGCTAATCATTTTTTAATAATTATCCAAACTAACCTACCAAGCTACGATGCGTCGTTGGTAATCACTGCTTCTCAAACGTACCTAATTCGTACCGTATTCCCAACAGCGTTGGATTTTAACTGACAATTTCTGAAAACTAACACCGTAATCAGAGAGTATTTTTATATAATCCTTGATCATTTTAATTTAATTTAAGCAATCGTTGTAATCGCTAACTGTTTTAGTAAAATTATCAAAACACCCTTCTTTTAGGATTATGTGTTCCTGACTTGCCTCAATTCTTCAAAAGTATAAAGTCTTTGTTCGGTTTTATAACACAAACTGTAACATCGCATAATATGTAGTTAATTATTTGTAATTGGCAATACTTCCATTGCTTTCCGTACATATAAAAATCGCATCCTGAAAATTGTTAGCATGATCAATGACCACATACATAGATGATAGATTACGAAGATTCTTTAAGGCGTCGTAATCCTGCTTAATCATTTGATTATCCCAGCTATTGCAATATGCTAATCTACTCTAATGAAAATTTAATTTTGAATTAGTTTTAAACACGGTTATTTTTTAATCGGTAATTATTTTTATATAATCGGTGTTTTTTCTTGTGTAATTATCGACTTGAAAAAGCTAAAAGGAAGCCATTGCAGAAAGCACATTTCCTAGTGCAAAGAGGTTCTAACAAAGTTCACGATGCGATGAAATGTATTAAATAGGCATAATCTACTGTAATCGTAATCTAGTCAGAGCCAATCTGTTGAGTAATCCTTGATTATTTCAATTTAATCATTAATTATTTCAATATAATCGCTTATTGTGTTCATAGAATTGCCGAAAACATTTTTTTCTTATAAGGTAAAGTATCGAATAAGCATTCATCCAACAATTGCAGTAACTCTTCGAAGTGTAATCAACACGTGAAATCGTTTTCCAATCTAATTAGAATATAATAAATTGGAAGGTCGAAAATCGGTAGCTAATTATTTGTAGTCTCAATATTTTGACTGCCTTCAATAGTTTTAAAGTTTGTATTAGAATTACCAAACTTGTAGTGCATAGTAATACGTAATCATTATAATAATCAATCTTATATCAATATTTTGATTTATCTAATGATTATACTGAAATTGGTTTTAATCCAATCCTTAAAATCGTTGGATTACTACTTTTTGCAGAGTAGCCTTTAATTAGTATAACCTAAACAATTGTAGTTGTACGTAAATTACTGCTTTTACTAAATTTTTCTTATAAAAGTTTGAAATTAACCTTCTAGTTGGTAAAATTGAAAATCAGCAAACAAACTTTATACATATAAGATTACAATAGATAAGAGGGAAGTTAATAAACTATCAAAATACAGGCAAAAGTAAGCAATTCGTGTTGAAAGTTAGTCATTTTCGATTATACCGGAGGTATAGAAGCATATTATTTACGAAAATTTCAGATTAATATCTTTAATTTACATCGTTATTAGGAGTGAAAAATGCTGCAGGATGTAATACTTAAACCTGATACCTCGTAATGTTGTTATTTTTTATGAGAGTTTAGGTAAATGATAGAAGAAATACCGAATTTAAAACAAACTCTTTAAAAATGCTGCATTTCAGGTAGTGAAAGGTATTCATATCATTTAATTCAGTACTAGGTATATCATTTGCAACTGAAAAGCATTTAGAAGGGCTTCGTTCTATCATATATAAAAACCTATTTACTCAGACAATTTACCATACGGAAAGATACACTCTTAAGAAAATGTCACTTTTTGCTCAGAAGTCATCAAACTGTAATGTTTGCTTGTATGTATATCTACTACAAGGAATAATTTCTCTAGCGGAAACTGTTAAATATGTACATCCTCAGTTCTTCTTTACAGTATCGTGTAATTATTGTTTATTTAAACATTTTTATAAAAAATTGCAGAAAAGTGCAGAAGCTTCCCGATTTCATATTTTATATATTTTTCTCTCATTATTAGATTGAACCTAGGAGTTGTGCTATCCTTGTGAAAAAGTTGAATTACACTAGTTTTCCTGAATTCTTCCATTACTTTGTTACTACCATCACAAACATTTACGTTGATATAGCTCTTACAGTCCTAATAAAATCGGTAAATAAAATATTGAAAACAGCTGTGTGAATTATTTATCCCTTAATAATTAAAAACAACAACTAATAACGAACTTGTGCATTAATAAAAATTGAGTAAGTAAGACGAAATTAACACTCAATTGCACTAATTATGTACTACGGAAATTACAACAAAATAATCCTAGAAACACTGGAAAATAATAACAAACAACTCCAAAGAACAATAAATGGAGAATGTGCGCACATAAAAGAAACAATGCAGAAACACCACACATATAGACGGTGTAAACTGGAAAAGTTATATTCAAGTTAAACAAATACAAGTACTAAAGGTCGGTTCAGAAGGAGTACCAGGTATAACTAAAACAGAAATTTCCAAATCCTTAAATAAGATGGCAGAAGGTCGAGCACCAGGCTGGTTTATAGGTTAAACTAGGAGGAAAACCCATATTTGAAATGCTGGAAAAATTATGTAACAAATGCCTCCAGGATGCCGACACTCCGACAAACTGGAGCTAGGCGAAAATCAAATTAAGCAGTTAAATACATACAAGCTTCCTGTCAGCGTTATATAAACTTTTCACCAAAATAATAACAAATTTGATAATTATCAACCGCGGTAGCAAGCCAGCTTTAGAAGGGTTTCAGCACTTTGGACCATCTCCAGGTAATGTGAACGCTGATACAACATCACAGTTTGGATAGCGTTCGTCGATTACGAAAAGGCGTTCGACTCAATCGAAACATGGGCAGTTTTAAACGCCCTAAGTAACTGCCAAATAGGATAACAGGTACGCAGCGCTCATTTAAAGGATCTACAACAAAGCAAAGAAAGTAACGGGTTACAATTAAAAATTTGCACAAAATTCAGTCCACAATATTTTTAATTGTTTAACCTTCCCACTGGCAGTCGGCGGCGTGTTCCCGAGAGCTACCTCGGTGTTACCCTTTTGGTGTAGCAAGTCTTCTCTGGAGTAGTGCAAACACTTCGGTGGTTCGCAGCCCACGTAAAGCTGTAGGTGCCTTATGTCTGTAAGCCGTTTGACATGCACACCACAGGCATACGACGAGAAGGGCACGCCACTCGAAGAAGAAGTAATAGACAGCGATATAGAAAAAACTGGCATTGTATATTTAGGTCGAAAATTAATAATATCAACGGATAATGTTAAAGCTGACCTATGTAGGAGAATATCGTTGGCATGGTCGGTCTTCGGAAAAATTCGCAATATCCTACATTAAACGCACCAAACACCTTAAAAACCTGAACGTTTGACCAGTGTATACTCCCTCTACCTACATACGGAACAGAAACTTGTGCATTGAATATAGAAATTATACAAAAGGTAAAAATTTCTCAGAGGACTATAGCGAGACGAATGTTGGACGTCAGTCTCCGAAAGCATATAAGCAACGAAGAAATGCGCAAACTATGCAAAGTGACAGAAGTGATGCATGTTTCCAGAAGGACGGACTACCCGAATAGAATGGCCGCCACGCAACAACAAAAGCAGTCTGGGACACCCACTATTAAAAGGTTAGTCGGCACCAACTGGAAACAGATAGCTCAAGATCGAGAAGATTGGATGAAGCTTGAACAAACACATACCTATACAAAGATGGACACAAAATTAGGGGACGCAAAATCTGGCTATAGATTGATAAGCTGAATATGATGATGATGATGTACAACGAAGAAGGTTTATTTCGTTACTATTTATTCTTTAACCGCGAACGTGGAGCGTTCAATTCACTGGTTTGCTTCGTAGCTGTGGCTGTGACTGGACTGAACTCAAACGCACTTATATCCTACCGTATACTTCCTGAACTCATCTTTCAAGACTTGGCATCTCGAGAGCCTCAGAATTCGCTCCTTACTTTGAGTTTGTTCGAGAGACTGCTCACCAGCGACGTGTTTCAGTACAGTACCCTTGTTCTGAATAATTCTAATTTTCTTTGCATTTAGAAAAATATCGCCCCTTGAATAAACCGCTTGTGTGCGTGGCAGGGTTTACGTCCCCGCTTAATATAAAATAAGCTTGGCTAATTACAAAAATGTGGCATTCTTTATCGCTTTATCGCATTTAATTTAATGTAGAATAAAAAAATTAACCAGCCAGTTTTACGCTAAATTTTTCTGAAAATGCACAAGTTTCTATGTTTTCCAGTTCTCGAAAAAAAGCATTAACAGAAGTTTCATAACTTATCTGGCTATTTTTAGAACCTTCGCTGATTCTATTACAAAAAGCTTACCTAAAAGCAATGCAATGCAATTAAAGAACCGATTAAAGCTTCAATTTTTAAAAATATAATTAGCCAATCATTGTAAGACTTAGCTCTTAAATATGAACGCAATACCTAACCTAACATTTGATATAAAGCTTGTTAAAAGCGACCTTGTTGTTTTCTAATGCACAGGATTATAAAACACAATTAACAAAATTTTCTATTTTATCGTATGGCATTTGTAGCCATGAAACGTAGTGACGGTCTGGCTGCCAGTTGAGGGGATCAAAGCCACATTTTTAAACGGCGTCGTGAACTTTGTTATATCTTTATGTTAGGGAGTTAGGGAAATGTGTTCTCTGCAGTAGTTGCCTGTTGCCTGCTGCAGAATTTGTGACCATGTATTAAGTATTGTGTAGGTGTCTTGTTACTACCTGCAGTTAACCACTCTGTAGACAGAATCGTTAATTAACCAGACGATTAAATGGCTTCAGTCGCTTCTTTATAAAAATCCTTACCACTGCGTGAGATTCGAACCCAAGACTCCTAACTAGGAGACCAGCGTTGTTACTACTACGCCAACGAGCTTCCTTAACAAGATTAACAAGATAAAAGGACTTAAGCGAATTTGAATTTAATTTTAATTATATAAGGCTTCCAACCCCGGTAGGAATCGTTATAGCACCAAAAATCGCACTGCTACTGTTTTTATCTTATATCCGATGCAGATCATGGTTTCTGTACCAAAAATTTCAACCAAAACTGGGATAGAATTCCTGAATTAGGAAAGTAAATCAATCACTATTTCACCAAGCAGGCAAAATAGAAACTAAAGTTACAAAAATATTATGTTTAAGCTTTCAAGTGTCAATTTTAAAGGTTTCTGAAGTGACACAGCCAAACATAAAAAAAATCGAAACGTAATGTTTTGGTGACTTTAAACATTGTAAACTGATCGTAATATTTAATGGAGTTTATTTTTTTAACTTTTATGTAACTATGTACCAAACGACTGGCTTAATGTCAATCTAACACTAACAATTTATTGTTTAATATGTATATTATGTATAGACTAACCCATTAATTTCGTGAATTTGTTTCAGGTATTTACGTTACTGCAACTCTGCTGTGTTTTGATCTTGTACTGACAGCTCCTAGCCAGGACCTCTCTTTCGTCTGATTGATAACCAGAATATTCCGTGAGTCATTGTTTTCAGGCCGCGTTCACACTTTGTAGCTTTATAATCGTTTACTGGCAATTTTGAGCTAATTGTGGGAATTTAGATTGTCAAAATTAACGTTCTGTTTAATCGATGTTGTACATAACGCATAAGTTAAGTCGTGACTTGATTTTTATGTACATTTTTTGATGTTTATTAGCCATATACAGGATGTTTCATGTTAAGTTGTACTGACAAACTTACAATATGAATTTAGGTCCTTACAATAAGAGAATATCTTTTCTTCCAGAGGTAGGCTCCCAAATATTTCGTTGAAGAGGTACATACTTGAATTGTTTCGACCAATGTATTTTTAACCTATTCGTGACTCAAACAAAAGTTAATTTTTTTTAAGCATTTATGGTATTTGAAAAACCGAGGCACACTGAATTTCTTTACAAGTTACATGATCATGCAGCGTTTGAAGGGTTTTTGGTTTTAAATGGCCTAAAAACGATCAGGTGATCGCGGTGGTTATGAGACGGGTTCAGCTGGTTAGATTCCTTACTGCACGATTTTAGGTTAGATCAGTAAAAACTACCTAAACTTCAGCTTGTTAAGAGTTATCGATTTTGATTAAATAATAAATTAAAAAGAAACAAATTTCAACATTTTGTTCCCTTTTATTATTTTTAAACAAAATAAAATAAAATACGCTTTAATTTTCCCCATATGTTATCAGTAAAATGCAGTCAGTTATTCCTATAACAAAGTTAACCTATTTCTAAACGATTTTAAAACATGGTGTGATAAAAACAATCTTATTGTAAATATGGAAAAAACAGCTTGTATGTATTTTCACAAAAAAAGAATAAAAGAACTACTCTTCAAGTGCAACCCAAGTCACAAAATCACACAATCTAAAAATGTTAAATTGCTAGGAATGATGTTGGATGAAAAGCTCAGATGGTCAGATCAAATAGATATGGTCTGTAAAAAATTAAATAAAGCATACTTTGCATTACTTAACCTAAAACAAACTTTATCCCGCAAACAATTGGTATCTGTGTATTACGCTATGGTACACTCTATAATTTCGTACAACATAATTATTTGGGGTAGTGCAGCAGAAGTAAGCAGGGTTTTTATAGTTCAAAAGAAAATTATGCGTCTTATTTTCAATAAAAAACCAAGGGAATCTTGCCGTAACATATTTAAAATTAACAAAATTCTAACAGTCACAGATGTCTTTATTTATAAATGTATATTATTTGTAAGAAACAATAAACAAAAGTTTTTGCTAACAAAACACGTTCATCAACATGAAACAAGGAACAAAGATGATATTTTTATAAACAATTACTCTATGGCCCTTTACACAAAATCGCCGGCGTATTGCTGTAGTGCAATATTTAATAAGTTACCACTAGAATTACGGAACTTAAGTAACGACATTAAATTTAAGAAAGAATTAAAAAACTATCTAAACTGCAATACTTTTTACAATATAAAAGAGTACCTGACATGTTAGTCTGCCATTTAATGTATTTTTGTTTTATTATTATGTTATGTTATTATATTAATGTTATTAATTTACTGTTTGTTATTTTATGACGTATTACTATACAAAATATGTTTGTGCACTAGTAATTAATAAAGAATCTTATCTTATCTTATCTTATCTTATCTTATATCATCTTGCGCATTGATTTTTCGTTCGTTTAACAGCTGTTTTTGTATGAAACCCCCAATTTCAAATACAGCTCAGATTTAAGAATCCCCACAAGAAAATCCTTGCCAAGAACTTCCACTATAAAAATACGAAAGTGACACCTAAATAGGGTCGGTTTATTTATCTCCTCGTCCCTGTTGACATTTCCCAGCGTGTTTTTCTTAAGGGAATTCTCTCTCCTTACTTTTCTCACCAAACTTCCACCTAATTTCTCCAAATCCGAAACATTTATTTCAGACACATCCAACATATTCCAGCTAAGACAGTTTAAACGATTAAGTTAGAATTTTCCCTTTCACTCTTAATTTTTTCTCAGACCTTTTCACCTTCTAGCTACGAGATATATTTGTTTTTAATTCGCCATTGTGAACATCGCGTTCCACATTTTGAGCTTGTTGTTTAAATATGTGGTAAAAACACGTTCGAGCATCGACCGATCAAGGTGATCATAAAAAGTTCTCGGTTTGTGAAAGTGGTCGTTACATAACGAAGAGTTGGGTGAAAGAAAATCGTACTTGTGAAGTCACTCGTGTTGTAATAATAATAACGATGATAATGATGTTTTCGTTTTCATTTTCGTTTATGTTTAAATGGAAAATGTTTTATTTTTATTTTTAAGGAAGTGAAATGTAACTCGTCGTATAATATAAACTTGCGATTCTTACAAAAAGAAAAACAACTAAATGTATGTTAGAAATTTACGACTACAAAGTCATATAAATCTGCTGAATTAAATTTAAGAAGTCAGCCCGTGTGCTAATCTACGAATTCTAGTGGTGTTTGCAACACACAAAAGTCATTAAAATTTCGAGGTTACGTGCATTGCTGGGTTTTAAATTAATTAAAATTCCGAATTTTTAGATATAGTAAATCTAAATGTTAGTTTTAAGCAGATTTTTTACCTTTTTAAGAGGTTTTCCAATAATTGCAAAAGTTTTTGAAATCAGATTTTCAAATGAATTCAATTCTGAATCAAAAATTCAAATTTGTGAGTTTAAAACTCTAACTTTACATAAATGTTAGTTTAAACAATGTTTTAGAATTATTGTAAAATCTAAAATTCAGATTAAAAGTGCAAAAGACTAAAATCTTGGATTGATATTGCCTTTCTTGACTTGAAGAATTCAAATTTAGTTAGAAAATTATAGCAGGGTTTGAGTTCTAAACTTCATTTTCAAAATTCAGTTCTGCATTCGAAATGCAAATCCTAAAAATATCAGATTTCCTTTTTCAAATTCTTTCGACTACTTCATTTCAAAGTTACGGCTTTAGATTTAATTTCCGGATTGGATTCCATAAATTATGATTGGAAATTCAAACTTCGAAATTGTACTTTAAGAGCGAAGTTCATTCATCTTTAATTTAAATTCTAAAATTCGAAGAAATCCAGCTTTAGTAACACATTTAAATCCGCAAAGTGGACATTAAATCCCGAACGATCAAACTATACATATATCTGCTTCAAATTTTAAAACTTAATTCAAATATTCGATTTTTGAATTTAAATACAAAGTTTTAATTTCTACCATTCAAAGTAGTTAAAAAAGCTGTAAAATCGGATTTGAACATTAGACTTGGCTTTAGAAATTGATTGAAATCATCTGACATTGATCAAATTCCAAATTTTGCAAATTTTGAGATTTCAAATGCAGTTTTACAGATTAAATTTTAAATATTAAAAAACACAGCTTTGAACTTTTGACTTTTATCTATTCAGCAGTTGGCTGGCCGATTTTCAATATTTTCAGAATTCAAAGTCTTTAATTTTGGTTTTAAAAGTTTTGAGAGTCGGGTTTTAAATGCAGATTTTGTTCTTTGGAATCTAACAAAATTTGGATTGAAACCTGGACATTTTACTTGATAATAAATCGACTATGAATTTAAAAGCTGTGTATATTTCCCAACCTTTAAAGGTAATTAAATATGAGTTAGAATTGACATTCAGAAATTCAGATTTAAAGACAAAATTTAAATCTTAAATATTTAATTAAAATATAAATCCAAATCTAAATCAGTAAATTAAATTTAAACATTTAAAATGGGAGTAATACAATTAAAGAAGTTACATTCGTTTATTGATTTCAAAATCTGAATTTCGGTTTGAGTCTGAAATTGTGGTTTGAAATTTAACGGCTTGAAAAGCTCGAGTTAATTCAATTCGGTTTCTGATTCTTTTGATTATTCTTAAATTCGGTCCTGGATTTAAGTTTGTTTGAATTGAAATTTTGGACAAGTCTAGGTTCAGATTTTTGTTTCGGTTTCAAAATATAGAATTTTGAGTTCTGAAAATTTGGATTGTAAATTCCAAATAAGTTTAACTTTTGTATTGTTGGAAAATTGAAACTTTAGATTCAAATTACCATTGCCTGATTGGCTCATTAAATTCAATCCTAAGATTCAAACTTAATTTGGGACTCCAGAGGCACATTTTGAAGTTCGATTCTTGCTTTTGATTTTTGTATATGCTTGTCAGATTTCAATTTGGAAGTGCAGTCGAAAAAGCCAAAATTTATTTTTTTGTCGAATTTCGAATAAAATTTTGGATTCTATTTTCAAAATTATGGAAACTCGTTTTTTAAGTACCTATGTACTGTGGATGAGGAAAGTCAAATTTTGGATTTATATCTGAAGCTCTTAATCCAAAATTCCAGATTAAATAGATATTGAGTATAAAATTTTTAAGGCAACTTGTTTTTAAAAATAGGTTTTGCTCTTTTTGAAGCAACTTTTTGAAATTAGAAAAATAAAGTTCGTTCGAATCCTTAAAGATGTGTTTGTTTTTAAGATTTAAAGTATTTAAATTATAGAATTGTTGGCATATTTGTGAGATACCAGTTTTTAGAATTAAGAATTAAATTGTGATTGTAAACAATTTAGTAAGCGAAATATAAATAAATAAATTATTTTTGAAATTTAAGATTATACTCACATTTTGATTAATTTTTTATCCTTAATATCCATTGTTGCTTTCTGACTTTAACAGAAATTAAAATAATCCAAAGGTTGCACTTCTTTTTTAAGTCCGTCGGCCTCTTCTTTTGAAGGACCGTTTAATATCAGCACTGCGCGTTTACTTAACTTGGTTCCTTAAAATAAAACTTAATTTTTTTTCCAGCCTTCTTCAAATTAGGTTAAAAATAATATAATTTTTAACTTTAATTTAGGTAGTAAATTTTGAGTATGAAGACGTTTAAGATCATTCGGTGTACGATTAAGATGAAATCCGGAATACGACTAACTAAACTGATTGTTTGAACTCAAGCACCTTACAGGTGGGGCAAAGTCTGCAAGTGCTACTACTTGCACTGAAAGTTAAGTTCGTGTCTATAAACCGCAACGCGAAGACATTGAATATTAAGTAGTGAAAAAATGCGGATATAATCCTCGCATGTCCGGAAAACGGAATGGTTTATATGTAAATATTTTGTTATCAACTCGGAAGTGTTTATAATTTCACTCTGTATTATTTTTCTGTTGTTTTGTTAACTTGCTCTTGTAGAAAGCATGTTGTTTATGTTTTATTTATAAAAGATTTTGAATTTTAAAATGATTCTTGCTGTATTCATTCACTCGCATTGTTTAATATTCAAAAGGTTAGGTAACTGTATGAAAAATTCTTTAAGAATTAATGCTGAAGGATCGCATCATCCTCGGCACACGGTTTAAATATACATCTGAAAAACAAAAATTTCAGAATATTTCCGGAGAGGAATTTTCGGAAAGTATTGGAGTTAGTTAACAGGAAATTATAAGTGCATTTACGATTTTTTTGGTCCAGGCTAGGCCATGGTTTTAATTGATTATGTTGGTATTTAATTTAGTTTATCAAACGTTAAATGCTAGGTTTTGTAGGTTGCCTAATACGATTTATTCAAACTATTTTAACTTGGATAACAAAATTGACTGTACAATAAATAAGTTCTATTGTGGACCATAACCTTAAATTTAATTATTATTATTATTATTATTATTATTTATTACAGAGTAGGGCAGAGGTACCCAGTACCTATTATGCCCATAAACTAAATTGTATATAAGAAAATATTGAGAAAGCATAAAAAAAATAGACTGGTACCAGGAAGTCTTGTTTATATTAAAAAACGAACTTTTGTGGAATATTCAGCATAGACTAATTTTATTTCGTCAAACATTTACAGAGGTGATACGTATATTTTCTGTACCAAAGCCAGTTAATTCCTCAATTACTGACAGTCCTTCTAGCTCTACTTCACTTGCCCTCATTCAGAAAATCTTGTGCCGCTAGGTGGCGTAGTGGCATTTATTTTTATATAAAGATACCACTCCATCTAGCGGATTTTGTCATCATGAATGAGGCCATGTGGAGATGAGTTGGAGGGAGTGCCAGTCCTTTGGTAAATCATCAACTGGCTTTATTCTGTACGAGGACGTATTGAAAAATTCTTAGCCTACTATAGAAGCAAACAAAATTTGAAAGTCAAAATATTTTATTATTCGACATATTCTCCTCTTAATTTAATACATTTATTACACCGAACCTGCAACGCCTCTAGACCTTTCAAAAAAAAAGTTTTATCTTGCTCTGCAAACCAAGCCTCCACAGCTTCTATAACCTCTTCGTTGGAAGAAAATTTACGACCTTTTAATCTTTTTTTCAGTTCAGGAAAGAGATAATAGTCGGACGGAGCCAGATCTGGTGAATAAGGGGGGTGTTCCAGTAATTTGAACCCCAAATCACGAATTGTTTGCATGGCAACATGCGATTTGTGTGCAGAGGCATTGTACTGCAAAAACAAAACACTTTTGGACAACTTTCCGCGTCTTTTCTCCTTAATTTTTTCTCGTAGAGTGGTCAGTAACGTCGAATAGTAATCCCCAGTTATTGTTCTACCCTTATCCAGATAATCAATCATGATTACTCCATGGCAATCCCAAAAAACTGAAGCAAGAACTTTTCCATCTTCAATGGAAAATTTACCTCTTTTGAAGCTTGCAATCCAATTTTTTACGGTCGCATACGAAGGACATTGATCGCCAAGGGTATTAAGCATATCTTCGTAAATCTGCTTACCTCTTAACCCCTTCAAATACAGGTATTTGATGATGGCTCGATACTCCAATTTTTCGATTTTCACATTTTCGGTCGACATCCTTTTTTTGAAATTTTATTGCGCAAAACTGGTTTGACTTTTTGATGTGAAACTTTACACTGACATTTCTAATAAGTTACTGTTCGTTGCTATGGTATCGCAATATTTTGTTTATCCATGGAAGCGGTCTAGGCTAACTAGATATCAATACATCCTCGTATTTGATATATTTATTCCGACAGTTTTCATCAGCGAACTGTTTCCACAGCATGGCCTGCTACCCTCCCAAGGAACTTAAATGGATTATACTTCCGTGCTTTAATATATTAAAAATTGAAAATATTTTATTAGCCATAAAAGTTTCATCACCTACAACCACTCAGTTACATTGCTTCGGCATAAATGCAGACTTTAATATTAAATTTAATGAGATTGACAATTACAGTAGGTACAGATGTAAATGTATGAAAATTATTTGAGTTTAACCATATTTTTAAACATTAGAAAATGCGTATTAAGTGTTTTGATTAATACTCACTAAAGGGCGAAATCTGCTATTAACCACCACTGATAACTATAAAGATGAAGGTAAAGGTATCGGCACCTATCCTTTGCGAGGGATTATGGCCGGAAACGTTGAAGCTTAAGCCGTGATGTAATAAGCAACACGCCTTCGACAACTGCCTACCTACCTTATTCCACCACTGTTTCGGTTTCCAATTATTTCCAGTGACTGAATAGGCTGCCAGCCAAGCACCCGACTCGAAATTGACCGCGAGTCCGTCTGGGTTGTAGTCGAATATCTTAACCACTCGTATAAATGTAATTTCTGTATTTCTCAATGAAATTAGATAACCTGTGTATCATGAGATTTATTTTTTGAAAGTTATAAATTCAAAAACCAGCCTTTATAAACGGTTGTTTGTTTACTTATTTATTGAGTGAATCTACGCACTACCCGACTACAGTTTTGTTAAACCCAAGGTATTTCCACCCTGTAAAGAATCTTGCATCGTTGTCTGCGGTCAGTGATAGGATGGGTAGCCCGATTGCGGCACTTCTTTCCCACGAGGATCGGTCACTATGGGAGGCCTACATCCAGCACTGGACGCAGAAGTGCCTAAAAAAGGGATTTTTATCGTGCCAAACAGTGTATTAACAATAACTTACGGTTTTATCTCATATCCTGAAGAGGACATACTTTTTCTGCGGTAAAAGTCTTAACCTTGTGTATAGTGTATGTGTGTGTACATATAGAACCTTGTTACTCTACCTCGTAGGTCAATATATTTATTTTATAACAATCAAAATTCAAAAAGGCATTCAAGTAGCCTTATGTCTCATGAAAAACTATATCTTTTTTATTGCAAATTCATTGAAAGCGTTAAAAATGCCTCACATTTACACACATTTAGAATATGCCAATATGATGTTTGTTTATGGTTTTTGTAATGGGAATGCTACAGTTGCAGCTGAAGAATATCGTCAACGGTTTCCACATCAAAGAATTCCTGATAAAAATGAATCATAAGGTTGTTTTAATAAAAAATATCAGATGACCCCCGTAAACTTTCAAAACGCTATAATTCGAAAATAAATAAAAATCGGATTACAACTTATAATAGTATATTTTGTTATTAGGAGTAAAAGTGTCATTGGCTCATTTTATGTCACTTTTAGTCCTAGGAGTAAAAGTGAATGTTTAACTGTGTGTATCCAAGGACACAAAGTCGTGTTTTTCTGACATTTGAAGAAAAATTTATTTGTCTTAACTATACGTGTAGAACATACCCCTGAAGTTTCGCACATTCCTCATGACTCACCCTGTATAGTTTGTTAGGGATTAATAGTTATTTTCGTATTATTTACTTATTATTGGTGCCTTAAGTCTATTTTGCGCTAATTCAGACCTTGTTCAGAATTCGACCATATCTCATTCCTATTCGTTTGATAACGGGTATTCAACATCAGTCAAAATATATGTCTGGCGTAATCAATGTACATCCTTCGATTGTTTTTTAAATTATTTATTGGACGAAAAACCAGGATTTAAAACCGAGATCTCTAATTACAGACTGAAACACTATTATTCGGTTTTTAATCTCTTGTTGCTTTCAAATGGTGTTTAATAAACTTTTTGCTTGATCATACCCCCAAAGAAAAAACAATCTAACGAGGTTGAAGAGACCAAGAATGTATGGTAACTTTTCTAATAAAGTTATTTCCAAACAATTTCTTAAATTTTAATGCAGTTGTAGTAATCCAAGAACGACATCTTGCAAAAGTTAATATTTTTCACCTGTTAAATTATCACAAGAAAAAGTATGGTCCAATAGGGTCATACCAACATTTACATAAAATACGAGTATATATTATGTATAACACCATTCCAGGCCCAGTGGCCTATTGCTTGAATCTTGACTTTCCATAGTTTGCTATGTTTGGCAATTATCTTCCAATTTTCCAGATTGCATTGTTGGACATCGTCTTCTAGATTCTCCATCCATCTTAATTTCAACCGGCCTCTTCTGTTTCTTACTTCCAAATTTACACCAAATATTTTCTTTGTGGGGTCTTCTTACCCCATTCTTACTATGTCTCCTAGCCACCGTAATCTGCACTTTTGCACAAACGTTGTTATATTTTCTTCTTTCTACAATCTTTCAACTTCCTGGACTGTTCTTCTCTGCCAAATATTATTTTCTTTAACACCTCCAAAAATTTCTTTTATTTTCTTCTGTTAACACCCATACTTCACTTGCAAACGTAACAGCTGGCTTTATATTCGTTTTGTACATTTTGATTTTTGAAGATCTTGCTAGCTGTTTATCTATTAAAAGGTTATTTATAGCCCTCATACATCTTGACCCTGCTATGATGCTTCGCTTGATATTTTCACTATGGCTGCCGTCACTTATTATTTCTTGGCCTAAATACAATATCAGTTATCAATTGTTCCTTAGTTTCCCGTTCGTTTGCATCGTAGTTCACTGTAACCTGAATTTGTTTTAAGTGTTTAATTATTTATTATACATTTTTAAATCTTTATATTCGCGTGCAGCATTTATTTTCAATTAAGTTAGTACATGATACTCCATATAATTAGGTACACAAACCTGTCTGGAGAATTTCAATAAATAAATAAATAAATATATTCCGGAGTTCCTTATTTTTAAAAACTAGGTCTCTATTTTCGGATAGCATAAAATACTCCTTGCAAATGCGTTTAGTAGTACTCAGCAGGAAAAATCTTGAATGTATTAGTGTAGTAGTATCTCTTTACTTCACCATTCTTGAAAATATTAAAAATTTCGGTTTACCCTTAATTTAGTTGTGAATAAAATTGCAGACTGGTATTCTTTGAGAGAGATCATTGCCATCCAAGGTTTGAACAATTGTAAGACGATAAGGGTAGCATGAGTTTACTTTCAAAATTCCTCTTAAAGAAGTTCTGCTAACCACCAAGTTCGTATTGATGATTTGCCGACCCAACATAAGGATCTTCACTAACCTTAATCATGAATATAATGAAATTGAAATTAGTGTTCTTACCATAATGGTAGAAATAAAAAGAATTTTGTAAGCTATAATTATTAAAATGAATGGGTTTACTTTATATTTGGGATATGAACCCAAAAGCTTAGACTTAGCTTATCTTTTTAACCTGTTGTAAAACCAAAACTTAACTAACAACGTTAATATTAGACTTGCTTTAGGTTCAGTTGTGTGATCTATTTTATCAAACAATGGCATTACAAAAAAGAATTAATTCGTTACCACTGTTAATAGATATCCAGTAACTCACGGTTAATAGCACAAGAATTACAATTTTCTCACAACTAACAAATAATAGGAATTTCGAATCTCAGGCCAACAATTTATTAAATTAACCAACTAAATCAGAACAGAACAATAGGTTAATTAACTAACCTTAATTTCAAGAAGTACCAAAAAAATCCTACTATCTGCTAATGTGAAATTCTGATTTCGAAGTTTCTAATGAGCTAACCAACAAATGCACTTTTGTAAGTGCTTAAAACATTACCATAACAATCATACGGCTTGTAAAGGTTTTCTAGCGGCACTAAAGATTTAGAGCGTCACTTCAACAACTTTTCTGAATAGGTTTAACATCCCGAGAGTTAAATAAATATTCATATTACACTTAAAGTAAGTTAAACAAACAACCGGAGTTTTAGATCATTTACTATTTATACGTAAATAAGGGTTTCGGCATTTAAGTGAATTTTTTGAGAAAGCGCAGCCGAAAAAGATACAAAGGAAAATTCAATTTAAATCTAATTAGAAACGCACAATTAAGTTCTAACAGTGTTTTAACAAGTAATTGTTTACAATTTTAATTATCTAATAATTAAGTACTTGCGGTTTAATGTCGGTGTCAATTTAAAAAGTGATATAAGAAAGTGAAACCATGTGTAACAGTTTGAGTAACTGAATTTGTTATTTATAACAAATGTCTGTCAGTAACATGCTTTTCTCTTTTGAGGTACCAAGTAAAACGAAATCTATGTTCTAAAATTTGGTGACTTCTCAGCGATGTAATGAATCTTCCATAAAATAATTTTAAAAAAGATTTAAAGTAAGGTTTTACTCGATCGCTTGATATCTTTGCAGATCTGATTTTAGTGGCAATTAATATGACAATAATACATTACTCATACGTTTTTAACATTTTCCACTGTACTCCCTTTTCTCCCAGTACCTACTTATCGTACTTCTTCACTCCTCTGTGTCCTTGGCATTCCTTTTTATTTGCTACCCAGTGCCCTTACTTCATAAATTATCTTCCTTAGCTGTGCTCTGACATTCTAGTTACATGTCATAGTAACTTTTCTTCTGTCTTTTGTTGTATTATATCTTCTACTGATTTAACTTTCAGGTTTTCCCGGTGCGTTTTATTTCTCATGCAGTCATTTCGTCTTCTTTTGTTGTTCTGTTCTTCTTATAATCTCATTCGTGTTCATCTTAGTCTACTTTGTTTTTTTTAATGTTGTTGCCCATGATACGTACGATGATACCGCTACCTTTTTAGGAGTGTCGTTTTATATTGCTGCTGATTCTATCCTCTTATATTTCTTCTTCTAACTTTCCGTTGCTGTTTATAATAACCCCCAGACATTTAAATTTTCCAACCTGTTCCAATTGCTCTTCTTCTATTTTGATACAGTACCCTTCAAGTCCCTTTGGAGATTTACTTATTATCGTTGTTTTTGTTTTCCCCATATTTATCCTCATGTTCGTTTTACTGAGTCTTCTGTAATAAATACTTAGGTTTTGCTGTAGCGCTCTTCCAGAAGCACCTACTACATATAACTAAGTATGTCATCATTTTCCAACTACGTATTTTTTTATTTCTTTGCTTTCTTTAATTACATTGTGTACTACTAATGTGAACATGCTTACTTTATACAACTAACTAGCCCTACTTGGTTTTCAAATGTGTGATAACTATATGATTTTTGGTTCTCAAGTAATAATTATTGTTGGTGCATATTTTCTTCTTATCCTCTTCTTTTTCTTCTTTCGGCGGTCCAAAGTCCATCCGCTGCAAATTAAGGTATACCTTCATACAGTCTGGCTCCTAGCCCGAATCATCGGACTTTAGAAGACCGACAACAACTAGGCCTCAGTAGAAGTAGCCTGAGGAATCACAAAAGTAGATGAAGATAGATTTCTTCTGCTTCGTTGCAAAGTCTTAAGAGGCTAAACTTAAGGAGTTATCGGGACCTATACTTCATTCAAGTTAAAGATAAAGTGGATGTAAACAATTATCGGCGCGTGATCTATGCGTGATCAGCACATGTGCTCCATTTTGGCTAATGCGATTGGCTGAACCCTCACCACTGCACCCTGGAATTACACGTCGTTGATATCAGTCCATGTTCGGCTTAAAATTATTTTATTTTCATTTTATTTTTTATTTATTGTACCCAACTTTATCATCGAATAAAAATGTTTTTTATAAAATGTTATTCATTACCAAATGTCTAATTATTAACATCATTTCAAATTTGTGTTTTTAGTTGATTTTTTAAATATTTTTTTGCTATACTGGTTTGTATGCAAATCTTTACGAATTTCCTTAATACTACCCTGTTTCTTTCAAGCACGTGAACAGCGCATGTATTTGTTTACATCCACTCTATCTTTAACTTGAATACAGTATAGCTTTTGAAGATCTGTGGATGAGTTGAGAAGCGAAGCCTGGTATGAGATGAACTGAAAGTGAGTCCAGTCTCTAATTGCTTATTTTATGCAGGCCGAAAGCCGGGTGCAGGGTTTAGAAAGTGTTCCAAGGAGCCCTCCCTTGCCAAGCGGCTGATCTGTCCATTTACCATAAAACTTCGCATTTAATTCTCTCAAAACCTTACATTAAATCGATTTAGAATATACAGAGTGGTCTATAAACACTGAGACACTGCGACAGTAGATTCGTGGGGGCCGAAATGTTATGATTTACCTAAGATTGCCAAATTGCACGAAAGTAATTATCTTGTTCAGTTAAATCTACCATAACTTTAGGCATAAAAATCGAAACATTTTTAAGATATTATGTGTAGCAAAAGTAACGTTCTTTTAGGAGTTACAGTAAAATCGAAAATGGAGTATTGTTTCCCAAGCCAAAAGCCAAAAGTTAGTTTACCTAACTTTCTTTGGAAATTACAGAAGAAATTAAGATTTTGACTTTAACACCCTATATCTCTTTTAATATTAACTTTTGGACTAAGCTAATCCTAATGATAATCCTAATATATTGCAATATTTTGGCCCCACAAATCTACTGCACTGTGTCCAATCACTTATGGACCATCTTGTATGTATTTTTTTCTGCACCTGTTGATTTGTCAATCATTTGCCGTATTGTGAAGATTAGACTTTGTACCCCTTTATTGCTCGTAAACTCACCAACTCACACTTTGTATCATCTACAACTTTTAACCTTCCTGCAGCTCTTAACAATGTTATACTCTAAAGTTTTTGTAGTTCTTATAATCCCCTTTTATATAAATATATTGGTGTTGCTAATCGTTCGGCATTCCCTTTTTTTTCCTGTCTCCTTCATTATTTACTAGTTTTTTTCTTCTTCTTCTTCTCCACCATATTTAATCATATGTGGTGTTATATTGTCATGCCATGTTGTCTTTCTATTCTTTAGCTTATTTATAGCCTTATCTAATTCCGTTTCCATATTTTTATTTGCTGTTATTGTGCTCGGGCTTCCCCATTTCCTTCTTCTTGTGTTTTTTTTTTATTGATATAAGTTATTTACAGCCTGCTCAGCAGGAGCAATAAGTAAATTAGCTTAATGAATAATACACTCTGAGTTAATTACAACTATTTCGGTGGTTTTACAGTTAACTAATTAATGTCTATTATTGATCTATATCTGTTGGCCATCTTCTGTTCAGTCTTCTTAGTACAGCTGGAGGCACGCTTAAAGCGCTGGCTTCTTCATTGGGATGCCCAGGGAGTTTGGTTAAATATATTTTGGTTAATCTGTTAATTTCGTCATCAACGGAGGGTATGCCTACGTTATTACTGACACAACAAGGGGCGTCGAAGATCATCCTTAGTATTTTTGATTGTATGTAACCTTTGGATGATTTTAGTGTTTGAGGGTTTTGTACAGCCCCACAGTTGGGCCCCGTAGCTCCGTATAGGCTTGATAATACGTTTGTAAAGTAAGATTTTGTTTTCTTTATTTTTATTTCTCTCATTTTGAAGTATAGTTCCTCTTTCATGCTGTATGTTCCTTAACCATTTTCACCATGTTTCCGAGAATTCTTCCCATACTTTGTTTTGCTTTTGATATTTTTCCAGCTTTTTTGGTTTTTCTTTGTTCTTCATATGTCGTTGAATTTTTCACTTCACTTCCTCCTCTTTAACTGCTTTTCTTATTTCTTTATTACACCAAAATGCACGCATTGTATTTTTATTTCTTATAGTAACTCCACAACTTTCCTTTGCAACTACTAATATCAAGGTTGTACAAACTCTTCCTGTTCTATAATTCTATATTTTTCTTGTCTTCATTCTTCATATATTTTAGTTATATTGGTTGTGATAGTTCCCTTTAAGGTTAATGGTCGCTTCTTATTTCTACCTGCCTATTTACTTTCACATCTCCACTATTTTTCATTGCTTTTTGCCTGTCAGAAAGTGGCCAGTACTTGGTTTTTGTTTTGTAAATTTGTGAGTGTCTTTTTGTGCAAGTCATTTCTTATACTTTGGTTGTTTCGCATGCTATACATACGGGATGGTGCGGTAAGCACCACCCCTTCAACAACCGCCTACCTTCCCTACTGCACCACTGTGTTTCGGTTCCCAAATATTTTCAGTAATTGGGTAGGCCACCAGCCGACACTTCTTTTTTGCCTTTGGAATAAATGCAAATTCCAGGAAATGGTTCTAAAACAGCCGGTATCGAAAGTGCAGATTCAAAATTTAATTTCTTTTATGTTGCGTAGCTTGTAAGCTTGTATCTAAAGTAACAAACAATCTCCACAGGTGTAGGAAAAGTTATTTATCTGAACTGTTATCGTTTTCGATTTTGTTTATCGTTTCATGGCAGTGTTTACTTAATCGGAACCTGCATCAACAACGAATTGTACCCAATACATGTATGTGAAAGTTTTAAGTTATTCAAATGATATGCATTGAACATAATGCAGACATAACAGAATCTGCAATATGACAGTAGTTGCTCTTGAAATATTACTTCAAGTTATAAAGAAGCACTTAAAAGACAGATTATTCGCACGATTTAAAAATTGAAGAGACTAAGTTGTTTTACTGCATTTATATGCGATGAGATTATTTAAATTTATAATTAAATTGAAAGAAAAATTAATTCAGAATGCATTCACTGTCTCTTTAACATTCTATTTTTTTTATTGTTAACTAAAAACACTTCTTGGCAGAATGATTTTTTGTTAAGAAATGATTAGGCATATGAAAGTTTTTAGTTTTTCCTTTCAGTTGTTTTTTTATGATATTTCTTTTTACTATACATACATACATACGTCACCAGTCCGCTTGTGACCGTAGGTGTCGAGGTTTCGTGTTCATTTTCTATTTTGTATTGCTGCTGAATTTTGTCCATTCTTTCCTGTCTGCAGCCTTCTCTTCGGCCTCGTGCCAGGACACCCCTCGTTCCTTTAAGATTTCGCCTACACTTTTGTCCCGTGTCCGTTTTGGCTTTCCTCTTCTATTCCACCCCCCCATCTTTAGCCTTCCATATTTTCTGTATTTGTCTGTTGTCTTTTATGCGGAGCAAACGTCCAAACCATTTTAATTTTTGTTCGATCAATTTTAGTACTTCACGGATAATTTCATTTCGTATGTGTTCAGCTCTTCGGACTTCTAGTATTCTTCCTAAGAATCTGATTTCTGGACCTTGTATTTGAGACTGTTGTACCTTAGTTGTTACCCAGTTCTCGCCTCCATAGGTCCAAATTGGCAAGTATATGGTTTTATATGTACTGTTAATTTGGTTTGTATGCTTACTTCCTTTTCATTTAGAAATTTATTATACAGGGCATAATACACTTAGTTGGCTGATATTATTCTAGCATTTAGCTCCTCGCCTAAATTACCATTCTGGTTTACTGTGCATCCTAAGTATTTAAAGCTCTGTACCTGTTCAATGTCATCATCACCCATTTTAACATTTAAATTAACTGCACTATTTAATATTACTAATACCTTAGTTTTATCCACGTTTATTTCTAAATTATATTTCGATTATTTTCTAAGCTGCCTTCAGTACCCACACAAATGTCGTCTGCAAAGGCACAGACTTCTAAGTTTATTACGAATTTTACCAATTTATTCTTACACTCATTAATTATTTCGTCCAACAGACAGTTAAACAATATCAGGCTTAACACTCTCCCCTGTCGTGCCCCCTCTGTTGTTACAAAAGGCGATGATAGTTTGTTTCCCGTTCTTACTCTATTCAGTGTATGTCTGTACGTACTCTTGGTTACTTCTATTAATTCATTTTCTACTTTCTTATTCTGCAGCTTTGCCAAATATGTCTTCTTTTTAGTTTGTCAAAGGCCCTTTTCAAGTTTATGAAGGCTAGGAATAGGTTTTTATTTTTCTTGAGTCTTTTCTCTTGTAGCTGCTGCAAAGTGAAAATGTGATCTTGGACACTGTAACTAACTGTAAATCCACTTTATTTCTCGTTAAGGGTGGGTTTTAGTTAAAATATTTTTCGTTTTGAAGTATTTTGAGTTGCCTGACGTAAAAATAGCCAAGAAAAGATTTGATCTTCTAGTATTGCTTCTACCTAACAAAACTTCAAAATTCAGTGTAAGTATTTGCGAATACCGATTTTTAATCTCTAAAATCCTCTTTGTAAACATGGAAAGTGATGAACAGAGTCCGTGAATGTTGGGTTGCCTGTTGAGTTGCCTATCTTCAATCAATTTTTAAAAACTTAAAAGCATTTTTTTCTAAAGTCAAATAAAGATTACGCCAAAATTATATAAATTTGCAAAAGGGTCGATACATGCATAGGAAGATAATATTGAAACCCACCCCGCGACATGCAAAAATCAAAACATGGTTGATGGATGTCTTGTGTGAGTCCCTTTTCGTAAGTTTTACAGAATAGGTTATAATTTAATTACTATATTAAAATTGGTCGTTCTGACCTTGTAACGTATGAAGGAAAGGTCTAAAAATTTTAATTCATACCCGTGCTTCTTTTCAACTGTCATTATTTAACCGTACCGTTATTTTAAAATTACACAATTTTCAGCGCGTAAACATGCTACTAAAACCCACCCTTAAATTGCGGTTCTACTGTCTTTTTCAATTTGTTATTTAATATAGCTTGATAAACCTTTGCTGCAACACAGCAAAATTAAATATTAATTACTATTAAATCTATATAACGAACACCATTGAGTGGAGGCTGTCGGAGAGAGCACACGTATTTTTGCGGCAGCTTTCAACGCCTCAGAAGGAAGTTATTGGAAAAATAAATCTTATAACTACCGGGGCAATAACAAGGCCCTGGTAATTATAATAAATAATAATAATATTAATAATAACAAAACGGGTGAATAAATAAATAAATAAACTAAAAGTGTTAGTGCAAGTGCGTTAAACGGGAACAGTTGCTGAAGGGGGTAAACAAGACGGCGAGGGTAGAAAATTATACACCACACACGTGGGACCTGACGCGAGATCATAGGTGGAACCAGGTGGAGCATATTTATATGAACCTGCGCGAAGCTAAGTGCAATTACAGTAACATCAGAATAACACTACATTACAATAATATTATTGACAGTAACAGTAGCATTTACGTGTTATGTAGACAGGTAGCGTAGCCTACTATAGACCGAACAATAACAATTGTACTATATCTTAGTAGTGCATCCAAATTAGAAGTTCATAATCATAATCACAACAGTAAATGCAATCAAAGGGCACGCATCCCACTAAGGTTCGCGTCACTTAACAGGAACTGATGACGTCACAACCGGCAAAAACCCGGACGGGCGGTAGTGGCAGAACCTTAGTGACCCAAACGCCATTAACTCCATTCATAGGACCGGCACAAACGACCGTTCCGTGTAAGGGAAGCGGGGGTTTAGAATATTTAAAAAATATATGTAGGGTAGTACATAAATAGGAAATAGAAATCAAATAATAACACCTAGTATTACAAAGATTATGTAATAGGCAATAGGCGCATGCGAATTGTACATATCTACATATACATAGATCAAAAGTAGGGTTCGTAGTTAGCAAGTAAGCATAACTACAAGGAATCAGCGTAAACTATATCAGAAGCAGAAAGACAGCAAGAAAGAAAACATCAGCAACAGAATGGAACGAGAAATAATATATCGACTGATCCACAAAATTTGTCTTCAGAGTGTGCCATGACAAAAATCACGTGTGTCTGAGCGTAATCTTGAAATAACGGGTCTTTTTAGGTACTTACTTTTAGAACTAATCACAGAGTATTGGTATTCTGCCCGTTTCTAAAATAAAACTCTAACATTCGCGTTTGAAATTAAAACGTGAAGTTAAAAGCTACGTGATTTAAAATAGGTACTTTGACAACTGGCAGGTGGAACTGTAAGGTTTGACACTTAAAATGACGTTTCTATACTGAAGCAATATGGGACATAACTTGTATACCTATCTCTTTCTTCCATGGCATACTCTGAAAACAAATTTTGTGGATCACCCGATACAACCGCCAAAGTTCAAGTATACAGGCGACAGAAACTGGCTATTTGCAGCAATAACGGATCAAATAATAGAAGGTAGAAGTAACAAAGAGGAACTCAACAAAGAAGCTCTGTACCAAGAAGAAATGCAACTGCACTTGGAAGAGAACACGAAAGATTTGGCTCCCAAATACGATCATCTGGACCACGTCTTCGGCCCAGCCATGCAAATCAACGCCTACATAGTAGATTTGGGAACGAGAGGATTCTGGGGTGGATACGAATCGATTCTCGCAGCGACAGTCCTACAAACGAAGAAAGTCACTGAATCTGAACGAAATTAACGTCGATAAATGCGAAGTCATTATAAGACAACCAGAAGTATACAACCTAGAGGCAATAGAGGAAAACCTGAAATTTGGAAATTTAAAAATAAAACAAGTCTGAAACATGAAGTACCTGAAAGCTTATATAACAAACACACTGGCAAGACCAGCAACGGTAAATCAACGAATCACAAAGGCTCACCAAGCTGTCCACGCCATACTACCCACACTACAACGGCATAAACTACCAGCGAGACTGAAGCAAATCTAAACAACGGCCCTATACGGACTAAAAACCAGCGCAATAACAAAGGCAAATGGAGTGGCACTGCCAAGAATGGAGAACAAAATTCTAAAACTCTTCATAATAAGGTCAAAAGAAGACAAAAAAAGGGCATATAATCTAAAAACAGACGCAATCAAGGTGGGAAAGCCCTGCTACACGTGGAAAACAGCACTGGAACAGGATATAATATGTAGACAGATCGGGTATACCACAACAAACTTAGGAAGAGTGGACAAGGAACAAAACTAGGATGAAGAGGGAAATGATTCGCATATGTAACTCAAGAGAAGAATCGGACAACGAGGAAATATAAGTAGACATAAATATCGAAGAATAATGCAGAAGAACTGCAAAGGAACTGACACCACAATAATAATGACAATAAAAAAACAAGGAAACAAGCCTTGCACTGTAGAAGTGGTGTCCTGCGGCTGGCGTCATAGACATGCTAACGTTATACAGTGCTCCTAATCTTACGATAGGTGGCTCCTAATCCCCACCTATCGTAACAAATCCTTTCACACCCTATTGGCATGGGTGGGCCAAGCGTAATCCAGGATTGATCCACGGGGATCTGCTTCATGTCAATTAATGATGATGATGATTCAATACTTTTGGTAAGTAAGCGTAAGCTGCATGGCAAAATTCGAGATTTTTTGTAATATAGGGGGTTTTGACAAAACAAAAAATGACTGGATTAATTTTGACAGTTATTCTATTTTTCATTGTTTTTTTTGTCAGTGCCTTCTAAGTTGAACAAATTTTCTTCGGGTGCTTTTTTAAGATTTTAATATCGTTCGGTGGGTAAACACTTGATCTACTCAAATACCTCAGCCAGCCACTGTAGTTACATTTGAAAAAAAAAATTGTGGGACCCGGCACTCTTCATGGAAAAATAAAATTTTGAATAATTTCTTAAAGGTTTTCAAAAAACCAGACGGTTAAGAACTGGGATTCGGAATTTCCTCCAGATGTAAAAATACTCTTTTAAGGAATCTAAAGTAATTTCCGTTGAAACCGGAAACCCACTAAATTGCTCTTTAGTTCAAAAAACTCCTATATTTAGTCCCATTAGTATTATTTTCAACTCAAAAAATTAAGAGAATAAATGGGGAAGCCGGCTTTGGATTATACCATGTATGCAATCTCACTAAATAGATTTACAAGGATGGTAATTAAATGAAGGAATGCTTTGAGTTTCTTTTAACAGTAAGAATCGCTGGGACCTTTCGATAATTTTTTATAATATTATTATTATACCAAAATTTATAATTTGTTTATTTAAACATATATCCTGGCCTATAAATTTGACTTTCATTAGCAAATATTTTTGCGCTATGACGTTATCATTTACCTATGTAAGTAATAACTTCAGTTTTGTCCTTAAAATTCTGATAGATCCCCCTAACAATAAATGATGTAGTAATGTAAAAATTACTTTTCTGAAAAAATACACAATTTTTGTATTTAGTGAAAATATTTTTGAAATCCGAAACTAAAGAAAATAGAATTAGTTCTTCTTCTTCCTCCTCTTATAGCCGAGGCCTAGGCCAATGACCTGTTATTAACTCCTAACTATGAGTTATGTGAGCCCTCTTTACACGTATGCCGGGACAGGAAGCTAACCTTATCCATGGTAAAAGGTGAAGAAGATCAACTCCCATTGTTGTTAACAGTTACCAAAGGTGTTAGTATGACAACCGGGACCTCCAGCTTAGCGTGACCTTCGAAGCACGGAGAAGCGTACGACCTCTGATATTCCGGCGGGGATGTCGCCGATATCGGGAATCGAACTCGAGATCCCTTCGTGAGAGGCGGAGGCCTTTTACACGTGGCTATCCGCTCCAAATAAATTAATACTTGGAAAACTTATTTTGTTAAAATTAATATTAGATACTGGTGATGTACACTATTAAAGTACTGAGTTCCAAGGATAGATAGGGCGAGAAAAACTGATTGAATGGCTAGCGCGATCACCTTATTCCTTTTAAAATCGTCCGTTTACATTTAACAACATAAACATGCTGGATGATTTAGATTTGATTGAATAAAAAAACTAGCAATTTAACAAGGAGTTTAATTTGGAATTTTTCTTCCGAAAACTATCAACGTTTATTTCGATTCATTGAATTTTGAGAACCGCAGACTAATATGCATTTAAAAAGCCTGCGCCAGAAATTTGACCCTGGAAAAATAAATGAAACATTACACAATAATGCAATTTACAGGTTTCACTTTCCTCTCACATTTTTCAGGCTTGAGACTGGCAGTAAATAATTACTGGCATGTTTAAAAAGTGATATTAGAAAAATTGTTGTTAATAAAAAGGAACAAAACTTACATACAATGTTCAAATGTTCCTTAATTAACTTCTACACAAATACAACAGAAACACAAACACAGCAGAAACACGAAATTAAAATAACCTAAAATTCGGCTGACCTTCCACTAAAACGTTCGAAGAGTGACTGGCCTATATAATATACGTGGACTTTTTATCAGTAAGGCGTTTGATAAATTTAGATTCCAGTGACCCCAAACCAATTGTTGTATTGATCTCTCAGCTTTTACCGTTTACTTGCGACACATGGTTTATTGAGAAAAGTTGTTCTATTTGATATGCTCTACCTACCCTTAAAATTAATGACAATACTTTTGAATCACCCGCTATTTAAATTTTCCCAGATGTGGAATAATTTTATATAGTATAACTGAGTGAGAACAATATCTTACTTCAAAGATCTTAATTCTGTAGAATATTACAAAGTATTAAATTTAGTTTTTGATACTGGTGTGGTTCTCTAGATTTTTTTAACTCTTCCATTGACTCTAAACTCGCATGATTTAGTCTGGTTTACTCACATTTTTTCAGTAATAGCAGTCAAAAACGAATTCCAAAACAGAGTTGGGGTTCTGTCTTTTTTAAGCAGTATAAAATAAAACGTGAAGAATTAAATGATGAAGAATTTATTCCCCGAACTACTTATGTCCTTATGTGGATGGGCATAACGACAGATATGGTATTAAAGTATTCTTTTCCACTTTTTTAGGTACAAGTTATAAATTATAATATTGTATTTTAAACTGTATAAAAAGATGTGACACAAACGCCTAGCTTAAGTTTATCCTTTGCAAATCTGCCAATGCTACCCGTATAAACAAATGTGTTTAAAGCATGTTTATTCACACAGTGCGGTTTATGTAAAATGTACAGCAAGACCTTCATTAACGCAAATTGCTGCTTCGGTAGATATGTTAAACCTTTTTCTATGGTTAACTAATGATAAAGCGTAAGCTAGGTTATGTGGTCCTGGTCATCTGTCAAACGGATCACCTGAAACTTTATACTTTCAAAGTTATGGAAATTTTTAGGGCATGCTTATTTTATTTATATTAATTTTTTAATAAATCGAAATAAGGCATCAGCCCATTCAGGTTATAACGTTTGAAATTTTTTGCATAGGTTACTACATTAACTTTAAGTTAAAATTTATAGCTGGCAATAAAGCTTTTAGTTCGGTACAATGGTGCCATCACCCCTTTTTTTTAAGATTGTCCAGTAGCACCTTTTACATGTTTTAAATTTCATTTTAGATTTTCAGAACTCAAGATTATGCACATTTTTTTATAGCAACAAAAATTTACAACTGAGATTAATTTAAACACCAAATAATAGCAACTTACGCTTAGAAAAGTCACACAAGTACCTACAACTACAGACCTGTTTTGAACTTCCACTTTGTGCCTTTCAAACTTCATTGATGATAATATGGTTTCGATATAAAGCTAACGGACCAGTCCTAACAGAACCACTTGACTTGGTAAATTTTAGTAATCTATAATAAAGATAAACAAGTAAAAAGTTCCATTTACGGGATACTAAACCTGTAATCATGTTAACAAATTAATCAGTTTCCATAGCCAAGCTTGATCCGAAAAGAAAGTGAAGGTATAATAAAATCAGTTACATTATTATCTATAATTATGGGCATAATAATAATTATAATTAACTACATTAAATAAATTTATGTATGTAAACGTTTGATGTACGTGGATTGAAATTAAATCGTTTTGCTTCTTCAATACTGCACTTAGAATTCAATAAGTTACATTCTTAACCTTTTCTCGTTTTTCCTGTAAAGGCACTCTGACTCACTTTTGAAAGCACACATACTTTCACACAGTGTGACTGTTCACGTCTCATTACACTTTTCACTCGAAAAACGTTTTTTGTCTAAACACCTTAATTAACTTAATTACTATTTTTATATAGGTACCTACACATGCAAATTCTCAGGCACGTATTTTAACGCCAGCATTTCAACATATCCATACGTTTTGTAATTTTGTAATTTGCCAGTGATGGTTAAGGACGTTTAACATCCTGTAAAAAATACAATTCTTCATTATTCTGTGCTGAAACGGCATAATTACCTCACGGTTAAGGTTAATTGTTAAAAGACTTAAAAAAAGAAGTTGATCATTTGACATTGTTACGTTGAAAATGTACGATGTTTAAGTGGGTTTAATCGTTTTATTAACATCGGTACTGTGAAGAAGCTATTGTTAAAAATGATCATCAGACCGAAGAGATTCTCGGCATTTACATCATCAGATGAAGATGTTTGAATAAACTCTCTCTTTCGTTATTGTGCTGGCTTTGTACAAATCTTGTTTACATTTGATGCTCCCAGCTTTAAGGGATTTATTTTTCGTTATTTTAAGCCTCCATTTACTTTATTTTGTACATTGCATTATTTAATTTTTAATGTAGTGTAAAGATGTAAAAATACAGATCTATTTTTTCTGAAAGTTAGTTGTGTTTGATATTTTACACATTTTTTTAGGCGAGGAACCTGGAAAGAATTAAATGTTGCAGATCTTGCCTGTCCCCTTTACTTTGATGTCTATACCATGAGTTCAAAAATAAATTACATAAGGCTTGGCCATGGAAGAATAAAATAACGTCTACTGCAAGCTTTAGAATTTAATTTTTAGGTTAGTTTTGCCGCTGACAGTATTATGCCAGCAACACAATAATGACAGTTAATAAATTCTAAGCTTGCTGTAGACATGGACCAGCCTTATGTAATTTCTTTTTGAACTCATGGTATAGTTTATCATCTGGTGTTCCCACTATCGATTAAATACGGTTTTCTAACGACTTCTATTTGTTATTTTATATAGACGTTGCCCTAATCAGTGTTCAAGAATTTTTCAAAATATACGATGTAGAGGTAAAGGTATCGACAGTAAAGTATTGCGAAGAGGCATGTCCGGAAACATGAGGGTTCAGGCTTTCATTGTTGCTTCCATACCTAGTTGTCTTGCACCTTCTACAACCTTCCCTCCGCTATTGTGTTTCGGTTTACAATTACTTTCAGGTAGGCCGCCCGCCAAGCACCAGACTTGGGCTTGATCCCGAGACCATCCGAGTTGTAGTCGAATGCCTTAAGTCAGCCGTTTCGGAATATATACGAGGTACAATGAAAAAATAAAGTAGGTTAGGAGTATAATCAGGAGTCACGTGAAATGAAACCTCACTATTTTGTCTTTAGATAAGTCGAAGCTTACAGCTGTTCATTTAAGTTTACAAAAATTACGGAGTATTGAATTTGAGGTATTGTTGAGTCTGTCTTAAAAATGAATTTTAGTTAATCTCTTATTAAAAAACGCAATGGGAACTCTCATTCACTCGCCAGATCGTGCTTTCTGCGATGTTTTTTTTTAATTTTCAGCTCTCAAGTATTCACGTGGAAATGTCACCACGCCTTCTTCTTCTTCATTATCCACTCTTACCGGAAATGGGAGATCATCATGGTTATTTTGACTTTACTTCTGTTCTATTGATAATTTTTGTAAACTTCTGTCGAACCATTCACGTAGGTTTCGTAACCATGATAGTTGTTTGCCTATCTATGCCTTTTATCTTCACAGTTCACTTGCATGACGTTCCTTGGTAATATTATATTCAAATACTTTTCGCTTTTTAATGGTCTTCGTAATTCTACAGGTTTAAGTCGTTGCAATTAGTGTCACCTCGACATACGTACGTATTTCAATTAATTTCTTGTATTTGTTTTTTGGTTCCAGTAAAGGTTTAGTATAATTTTAACGTCTCTGCTGCGTTCGTTCTCTTCAGAATTTGTAGCAGTTATTCCTTTATTACCTTGTCAAATGCCTTTTCAAACTCAGCCGACGTACACATTCTGGTTCATATCTAAACATCTTTATAGTTATGGTTATAGAAATTTAATTCCAAGCAAAGGCAATTCTAGTGTCTAACTCTTTTACGACCCCATTTTAGTATCTCTTATTTTTCAAGGTTATGGAATGGTTTGTCTCTGTTAGTGCCTTATCTTGTGCTGCATCTATTGCTTGTGTTTGCTTTGGTTAAAGTTTCGTTAATGGTTTGATTTTGGACGATCTCTTTTGACTGCTTTCTTCTATTGTTTCGTGTACCACTAGTTCTGCAACATCGTTTCTCATTTAATGCCCAACGTAATTAAGAATCCTTATTCAAATTTTACTGAATATGTAATTGTGTTGCAAGATGCTTTCGCACTATCCAAGGAACTCTCAGAAAACGTAGCTAACAGAACATCTGGAAGGCATCGATTCTATGCTGATCTGTTGTTTGATTGTTCATGTCTCCAACGCATCGGTAAAAATAAGGGAGATAAGTGTCTTGAGTAAACGAATTGCCTCCATGCCTCTTGCAAACTGGATTTAGCATTCGGTGCCTCTTTTTACTTTGGGTTCATTCGTTACTATGACATATGAATTGGTCTTCTACATCGTATCCTTCCAGGTGCTGTATGTATCGTCTGTTTTGGCGGGTTCTATTGTTGTATGTTAATTGCCTGTTTTAGGTCCCGGATAAATTCTAGTTCTTGGGTATCTGCGCGTCGATTAGGGTCCGCGTATCGAACGTTACTTATCTTTTGCCCTTCCTTCCAATCTTAAGTTGTTTGTCTTATTATTTATTTTCCGTATACGTTAAAAAAAGGGTCCTGAGTTCTGAGTTGAGGTAGCTAGGTATCCCAGTCCTGCATGATGAGGACAGTTAAGCATCTTGTTTCAGGCCAGTGCTGGGATGGGTAGCCTGATTGCTCCGTTAATGAGGCATCTCTCCCCCATGAGGACGAGTCACTATGGGAAACCTACGCCCATCACTGGTCAAATATGTGACCTAACAAAAATACGTTGAAAAGCATTTCCATACCACTCGTGAGCCTTTTTGTAGTCTACGAAGTAGACGGTAACAACTATATTATGTTCTCTTGTCTTTTCTCTTAGTTGATTTGAGCTTAGTCTATGTTCACATGTTCCTTTTACCTTGATGAACCCTGTTTATTCTTCGGACAGATTCAGTTTTAGAAGAATTCATCAGGCATTCCTTTAGAATATGTGTAGGGATTTTGCTCGTAATTATTATGGTATTTTCTGGAATATTTTTATTTATTAGTTTGAAGATGAATTTAGCCCAGCCTGCAGGAAATGCTCACGTTGTAACATAGTTGCTGGCATTAGTTCAGATGGAATTTGTTTGCTGACCATCCTTCTTTCCAGTTGTGATCCCATAATAGCTGCTTCAATTTCTGTTTATATTATTGGACATTCTCTACCGGCGATATTTATTTTGCTTGAGTGCAATGCGTCGTTGCTGTTGTATTTTTTGTATGTATTTATATTTTTAGTTAACCGTCTGGGTTAATACGTACCTATTCTTCTGTTTCGTTATTCTTCTTGACTAACTTACATGTGTTTTCACTCATCCAATGTTGACATTTCGATTCTTTAATGTTTGAGGGTTTGTGGCTGCTATATTTATACGGCTGTTAATAAATTGTCATGTGTTCTCTGTGTTATTTGGAGTGTTTTCCAAAGTTTGTTCCGCCCAATTTTGTTTTACCGATTCTTGGGAGCATTCTACATTGAACATTTTCCTTCAAGTTTGAGTTTTTGGGTGATGTGAATATCTGGTTGGTTAGATACACATTCTGCTCAGGTTTAATTCTAGTTATGTTAATGGATGGCCTCATCGAGTTTGTACCATTATAATTATTAGTCGACTTAATTTCGGTATGTGTCCAGATAGGTACTATCCAAATATACAATAGTCGCTACGTGTGTTGCTGGATCATGGTGTTCATTATGAAGGTACAATAGCATTTCTTCATATTCATTGCGAACCCCAGTTCCATGTTTGCATTTGCATTTCTCCATTTTGAATTGTGTTTAGTATTGTCTCTATTTCCACATATCTGTATAATGTCTTAGATAAAATGGGCAATGTTTATTGTCATTATTAATTGGGTTATAACTAGTTAGGTACTTACCAAGCTTTTTTCGGTATCATGATTGCTGTTCCATTTAAGCTTTGTTCGCCTCCGAAGTTTTATTCTATGCCATAATTTGTTTGGAAGTGTCTGTAACCTTTCGATTTGGTGTTTTGCTGATTTTTGTTACATAACTTTAGTTTTCTTTTGGTAATATGTAGTTTCCCTAGCATATTTAGCCCACAGCATTCTAAGTTCTTATCTTTAGAGTTTTTTCTTAACTTCCTTTTATCTTCTTTTGGTTCTTTTGTAGTAATTTTCTATGCCGGTAGACATACAAATACCCGACCACTCTCCTAGGAAGGCAATAGCAAAGTACCAAGGTATTTCTGTCTAGTGAGTCTTCTCTGGAGTAGAAGTGCAAGCACTTCCGTGATTTAGAGCCAACGTAAATCTGTAGGTCCCCAATGTCTGTAGGATTGCCAACAATGTCATTTTGACCCGAAGACTTCGGGTTTTGCGATTACTCTTCGGGCTTTGGGTTTCAAATAAAATTATTCGGATTTACTAAAAATTATACTCATGGACAAAAAATTGAATTTCCTTTTGATTGCAATTTACAACAACAAGAAAGTCAAAGCGACAACATGGCGAGATTTGAGAATTATTTGAAATGATATTTCTTCGGGTCAACATTGACTCTATGTTGGCAACGCTAACTGACCACTTCATATACGCACATTGCAGACATATGGAGAGAAGACGGCAATGCCCTGTAAAGGGTACGCCTCTCTTAAGAAAAGGAAGATAGGCAGTTTTCCACATGCTGTCTGTTATATCCACATTCATGTGACCGTTATGAAATTTCAGAGTACTTAATCTAGATCCATGATAGCTTAAACAATGTTTGTAACAATCGTATCTCTGTTTTTACAAATTGGACAATACGATCACTTTTGTTAGAGTCGCCCAAACTATAGTTGCCAACACGTGCTTCGACTGTTACTTGAGCCTCTTTGACCTTAAAATCGCCAAAAACGATTGCAATCTTTCGCCTACAATTTGCAGCAAAAAAATTCTATTTAGTAATATTTTTAAAAAATCCCAAAGGAAGATTAATCAAATGCCACGGAAGGTCGAAAGACTATTGAAAATCGTGAAAAAACGGGGAAGGTGTGGAGTTCTATTGAAGAATCGCAAGCAGATTTTGCAAATTATGTAACTTTATAGAATCTCACCAACCATATTGTCTTCAATAAACAATAATCTAGGAAATTTAATACTAAAACGTTTGATTATATAACATTTAATCAATAATTTACTATTAGTTCGTAAAATTATTTCCTGTCGAAAGCGTAATTTAAGAACAACCTAAATAACTAAACAATTAAAAAATTTAACATGTCCACAAAGAGTGTTTCTGGTGCTGCTGGCTGCTTTCATGATTACACCAAGAGTGAAAGTATTAAGTAACCATTGTGAACAAGAAATGACCACCTTGTCACCTGTGGAATTTCAAGTTCGCCCACTAAAAGTACAATTTTCACTGTCGAATTTTATTGTCTGTTTTAATTGTACGTTTATGGAATTATTTGTTGACAAAGATGTCACGATTTCTTTAATTTTATCAAGTTGCACAACGTTTGTGTTCTTGAAATACTAATTTTCATTTCTAAAAGAGAACAATGTTATTTTTTCTAATTATTTCCTTCGTTATACGTTCAGTTAATTGAAGAATGCAGTTTTTACAGTTACTTGCCTTAGGTAAATGAGTTATCTTTCGAAATTGATGTAAATTCTTGAATTTAAAGCTAATTTTGTTTCATTATTTTTGCATCATATTAAAATTTTGCCTTCAAATTAGAATTATTAAATCGCAAATATGTACGAGGACTCATTTATTTCTTCATTAAGTGTACCTTTAGACTTGCCTTTTGTATTAATTTATTTTTTATGTCTCGAATTTTATGGAAAGATAAATATATTTAATTTTTAAACTTAAATTCAAGCTGCTCTCGGATGCTTTAGTCATTTAACAATATCTGATGAAAATTTGTCGGATTCACCGTACTTCCACTCTTGGTAGGGATCTTTATGGTGCCAAATATCACAGTACTTGCTAATTAAAGGTATCACTCATTCTGTAATCAAACTCGTATCCTTGGCTTACAAAATTAGTATACTAATGTTGTATTCTGTATTAACTTGGTTAAGCGCTAAATAGTATATTGTACAACTAGTGCTGAAAAGTGCCTGAAATATCCTTTCAGCACGTGTTTTACACTATGCTTTTCCGACGGCCACTTTCATTTTACCAGTTTTTTATTTAAAAAAATGGAGCCAGCATTTTTTAACAAATGACGACCTTTTTATCCAATCTGTAATTAACTGTTTAGTCCAATTGTTGAGGGTGAATCTAGGAAAGCTAGTGCCACGATACGCGGTCTCGCGTACCAGTTAATAAAGACCTGGAAATGGCACTAGCAAGTAACGGGTATTAATTGGTTTTAATAACACTAATCTTTATTATCACAGTTCGTTGTATTTATACAAAACTTACGCTGAATTTACTATACTAAAGTACAATTTTTACAACCTTTGGTTATTTACGAAATACAGAAGCACGGCCGGCAACAACAGTGGTGCCCGCGTGCTCGGGCACCACACGTAAAATCAAATGGTGGTGCTCAGCACCATACGCTTCGACGATGAATTATGCACAGGGTACAGGGCACAGCTTTATTTTGCTCTATATAAATCTGTCTTTTTGTCTCTCATTGTGAATACTGAATCGTGTTCCGATTTGTGATGCATGTTCTGCAACAAATTGTGACTTTGCATCTACATGTACCTACAGCGGAAAGATCTTTTTCTGCACTTCGTTGACTAAAGACATATTTACGTTCCTGTCTCAGTCGGCCGAAGCACATCATAAATGAGTGGATTTCCAGGTCTGTAGTTCGTGTCTCCGCTTTTTCCGTGTCCATGTAAAATTATTTATATTACCTATGTATAATATGTTAAGCAAGTGCTAGGGTGGCGCAGTAGTAACGCGTCAGGCTAGCGTTGCGCTGGTCCCCAGTTCGAATCTCGGGATGGGCAGGATTTTCCTGCAGTCTGGAGGTCGGTATCGAGTCCTGGTGACCATTCGTCGTTGGGCACCTAATTAACGAGGCTCTCCTCAGAATACAGGCCTAAGAGGTAGAGTAACAAGGCCACACACCTACACTTTACACATGGTGCAGTATGTAGGCATTAAAGGGCTCACCAATCACGCAACTCGCAGAGTCGAGGCGGATTGTGCACTGCACCCTTAGAACCTCATACATTAACGCACCAGCCTCGCCACCGAAAGGTACAAGAGGTTACAGACCATACATACATGCATAATATGTTAAGTACCTATGTACCATGTATATTTACGTATGTTTGTAAGCAGTGGTGTAGTCGTAAATTAAACAGTACCGGAACTTTTATTAATTTGAAAGAAGATCACGTTGTTTTAAGGGGGTATTTTACATTTTTTTCTTATTTATTTCTTGGAAAAAAATAAGCAGTGCCGGAACGGCGTTCCGGCGCGTTCCGGCTCCACTACACCCCTGTTTGTAAGTAAAGCGTTGCAAAAATCAAAAGTTGCCGGCCCTGTAAAGAAATGCAAAACTGCAGATTTGCAGTTATGCGTTTGGAAATCTACTCCACACGCTGTGACCAACTAATGTGCAGCTAAAGTACTTGCAATTGCAATTAATGTAATGTTAATTTTAATGGTTTTAATGAATTTAAACTAATATTGTTTAAAGTAAAAATTATGTTTAATGGAATTAAACACCAATGATTTTAGGATTTAACCTCTAAATAAATACTGGTGAAGTCATTTTTGCACGCACCTTCATTTTGACATTACAAATAACGTGCAGGAAGTCCCTTTCGAAATTGTGTTCGCTTAGCGAATTATTTAAGGTCAAAGGTCAAAAAATCAGTTTTTTGCTAATATCTCGCTTTCTATTGGTTGTACGCTAATTTCAGTTATTACAAAAATTGTTTATCAGAAAATTATCTATAAAAAAGGTTATATACAAATTTTACGCACGATCAGTAGTTTTTAGTTAAAAAAGTAATCCTTCCTGCTTTCGTAAAGAAAAACCCAAGGTATTATTTTATCTGCAGATAATAATAAAAGTCAACGAATCATTACTAATGACGAACCAAACCTAGAAATAGTTAAAATACCAGACAGGGTATTTGTCTGTCTAGGCCTATAACCGATATAAAAATCAACTCTCGTTTTAATTTGACGACATTCTTTAATGCGACTTCTGCCGATTGCATTCACAAAACTTGTTTTTATTTAAAAACCGAAGAATTAATTAACATCACTTCCAATGAGTTTGTAATTCAACCCTAAAAATTTTATTGTGTAAGTCAGTAAGACTTTCTGGAATCTTCTCGCAAATTGATAGTGTGGATAACTGCGAATTTAAAGTTAAATTTGCCTTCGTGTTTGCAAATTAACAAATAAAGTATAATTGTTAATTAAATTGTTTATAAGCACCTGAAGGTGAGGATTGCAAAACGCAAGGTAACTAAATTTAGAATAATATTAACGAGCTTAAATTCTCCTAAATGACTGCCAAAAATCAAGTCCAAGCCAAAGTTAATTATCTTAGAAAGAAATCTCTTGATCCGGATGTAAATAACTTTTTATTTCAAAAATTCTTTCTTCCGCTCTGGTGAAGTTATGAAACGTATCTTCTTTCTAATTATTCTCAATATTCTGTGGCCTATGCCGTTGCAAAACTATTAAGGTATTCACAAAATTAAGCAATTAAATTTGTCAGTCACAAGCGTCTGGTATACTCTTGCAAAATTTCAGATTGTATGAATAGACGTAATTGGTTTCTTCGCAACCGTACAATTTACTTATTTAATAATTTAAATTCCAATTGTATAATTTTTTATTACATAAGTTCATTAAACGGAAAGTGATAATTTATTTTTGGTTAGACTTGAAAGGAAGCTACTATAAAAACACAGGGTGGGTTAGTAATTGTATGGAAGTATTGGCTAATACTTTTTGATTTATGATTATAAGAATTGACAAACGTTACATAATCAGATGATTATTTTGTATCAGATTTTAGATTGTATATAATTTAATTGTCGCGATACTTTCTTCACCATTGTCGTTAATTAGTCTTTGTATGGGTTTGTGGCACACATGGTTGCTACGTTTTCGTTAGTCAATTTAGTCCAAGGTAATTATGTCCTAATTTGTTTTATGTTAGTTGTTTCTGTTCTTACGCTCGGTATTATTTTAATGATAAGTTATCTTGTTCTTAAAGCTCTCTTATCAGTTTCTTTTCAGTGCTTGCTTCTCCCAGCAGTCGTTTGCTTTCGAGCTATATAAAAGCTTTTATTTTAATTTGCAACTCTATCGATGATTAAACAATTTTATTATTATTATTACGCTGTAAAACTTTAAGCAAATGCTCTCTAAAATTTCACTAATCTTAAGGATTTCAGGGCTTCTATTATTTTGTCCATTACAAGGATAAAAGGAATGGACTTAAACTGTCTCCCTCCCTTATTCCTCCAGGAGCCAATATTTGTTTAGTCGTTTCTTGGGCTATTCTGATTCTGGTTGTATTATTGGCATTGATTTCATCTATTGTTCTAATTATTTTATATGTTGATATGTGTTCTTTTAGTTTGTTCATGACGTCTAACAGCTGAACCTTGTCAAATGCTTTAATAAAATCGATAGAACATATAAAAGCAAATTTATTGAATTCTAGGACTTCTTCTTTTAATTGCCTAACAATGAAAATAGCATCTATTTTTGCGAAGTCTGAGTGGTTCTTCTCTGTTCATGATATATTTTACAAGTTTTACTCTTATGTATGCTTGTGAATAGTTTTAATGTTGAGCACAGAAAAGTTATACTTTTATAGTTTTCAAGGTTTGCCTTTTGTCCTTTTTTGTAGATTGGTATTGTGATGCTATTGTGTTACATGTTCTTCCTCTCTACCAAAATCTATGTCTTTGGTTTCAGCTTCGTACAATTTTTCGTAGCATTCTTCCCATTGTTCTAATGAAATTTTCTTTGTTTGTACGTACTCATTCACTGGTTTTTTCTGCTTTTCAGAAATCTCCACACTTTCTTTTGTGCCCCATGTCATTGGTAAATCTAAGCCGATAGTCTCTTTTAATTTTGTTTATTTTGCCATTAACATTTTTTTCTGGTGGTCACATATTTTCTATATGCTTCTTGTGTTTGTGAACTCGTGTAAGATAAAAAGCGTTTCCTCTTCCCTTCTGCCAGTTCTTTAACTTCTTCAACGTGGTATTTGTTGCATTTGTATTATTTCCTCGTTCCAATAGCTTCCTTTGTGGCTTGCTGTAAGCAGGATTTTAATTTCGTCTATGCTTCTTCAACATTATCATCTGTTGCCAGGTTGTCTCTCCTTAACTTTTCAGTTAGTCTTTCCGTATATAGGTTTCTGGAGCTTTCATTGTTGTATATTTTGGTGTTTCCTTCCTGACAGATGGTCGTTGTAATTGTAGTTTACAACCAACTAGTCTATGGTCTATTTCTTTGTTTGTGATAAACTAATCAATCGTTGATTTCTGATTTCTGCTATTGACAAATGTGTACCTATGTTTCTCTTTATGTGGAAAGAAGGTATTAGTAATTGTTAATTCATTTTTGGCACAAAAGCAATTAGGGGTTCTCCACTTTCATTTACTACTTGTTCGTTGACTTTTAATTCCATGTTCATTAAGGATGAGTTTAAACTCATCACTTGACACAGTTTTCATGTTATAATTCTAAATAGTTTATTGGAAGTTTCTTCTAAGCTCCCTTCACTTGTTGCTGGAAACGAGATGCCATCCTTGTAAGGCAGTATCTTATAACAATGTCATTCCGCTGAATCATAAGCTGCATTCTTCTTCTTTTTTCTTTTAGCAATTTGACATCAATTATTGGACTTAAGCCTTCAATTAGGCTTTCTATTAATTTCTATTTTGCACCTGTCTAATGTACCGATATTTTCAATTGTCAGCCCATCTTGTTTACGGTCAGCTTTTGCTTTTTTCCCAATCAGGACCTCCAACAATGCAATTGTCTCATTATACGAGTAGCTTGTTTCCACTTCACTTACAATATCCGCTGTATGGGTATTTTTCGTATATCTTTTCTTGTTCTATTTATTCATGTTTTTGTCATTTTTTCCATTCTTTTTTGTTAGGGTTCATATTTAAGCAATCTACGATAAAACTACTAAACACACCTATTAAAAACATTTATTTTTTAAAATTGTATTTTATTTTCAAGCTCTTGTCTAAATTAACAGCTTTGTCTTTGTCTACATACCAGCTAGAAAAACTCTATAATATTTGCCTTGGACCGACCTTGTCAGATTCCAATTTTAATTTGTTGAACATAGTTCGAAGTTATTTATTAAGTATTACGATTATGTCATCAGCGTTCTAGGTTTTATAGTAACATAACAGTAATATATTTTATTATGCTTTTGCCAATTTATTACAAGTTGGATGGACTTGTCAGAAATACTCATTCTCCTTGTTCTGAATTTTGGGATTTATTTTCAGACCTACGGCACTGAGTGTGATGATTTTTAATGCAATTTGCAATAAACGTTTTAATTTTTTGTCTGTGCTTATCAACTTCTTCACTCTCTTGTCCTTTTTTCTCTTTCTCTTTCTTTTTCCCTCTCTCTTTCACTATTGTCGTCTCTCGTTGTTTTGTCTTTAGTTTCCTATCTCTTGGTCGGTTCATTGCTGCAACTTTTTTCCTCTATTCATTTCTTTATAGATAAGTCACTTCCCATATTATTTACTTTACGTTCCTCTTCTTTCAATTTTTCCCTTTTTAATTGTTGCTCATCAACTTCTCTTCGTACTAAGTATCTGATTAATGGTTTACTTTTCTGCCGGAGTTGTTTTTCTTATCGCTTTTCTTAGGCCGACTCTGTCATTTACGATAAATATCGTTTAAATCATGATTCGGTGAAAATCCATTCTGGATTAAACAGAGATAGATTGCAAAGGTTGAAATCCGTATTCAAGCTTTTCTGCTGTATTATGCAAAATTAGTTCAAGGGCCCACTGTTTAAATAACATAGTCAAAAGAGCGCATCTTCTTTTTCTTCTACTTCGTCTTTTTCTTCTTTCTTGGTTTCTTCTTTTTTCCGTTTTTCTATATTTTTGTCCTTCTTCCTTTCCTTCTTTTTTAATGTTTTAAATTTCATAAAAGTTTTTTTTTATCCGTATGAAAGATTTATTTGGTTATTTATCCATTTATACAATATGTCCTTAAATTTTCAGTTTCCATTAATTTCGATATTTTCTTTAATTTTTAGGATATTTAAATTTTTCTCTACTGTTATGGACTGTAACTTCATTTCAAAGTTAGCCTGAAGCCTTCTTTAAATTTTCATCAGAAAATTAGAGCCTTCCTAATTTTGTCTATCTAACAGGAAAGGTATATTAGAAGAACTTAGAATAACAAGCATTTTAGAAGTAATTGACGAATATAGACAGAATTGGTTGGACCACGTTCTTAGAACGGAAAACCACCGAATTCCTAAATCCCTATTGAATTACAGACCCATCGGGAGAAGAAACATTGGTAGACCAAAAAGAAGATGGGCAGATCAGTTCACATGAAGACGGCACAGGCATAAAGGACCAAAACCTTGAAGATGATGATGATGATGATGAATAGGAAAGCAACAAAAATTTTAGAGAAAATTTTACAGGCCATACTAATCAAATCAAGAAATAGCAGAGGAAGAAGCTATCGTTTACATGGAAGATAAGCGTTGACTAAGAACAGACATGTTCAAGCCTAGAGGATAATAGAATTCTTAGAAAGCTAATTAAATGACTGAGAATACCCTAATAAAGACAGGCCCTTCAAACACTGCTAAAAAACTCACGAATGGCGGAATATGAGAGAGGCCTATAGTCAAAAGTGGTAGAAAATGGCTTATGATGATGCTAATGATGATGGTGAAGGCTATACAATTGAGTCTTGTTAGAAGAAGATGCAAAAGAAGAAAAGTAGGTGGAAGGCCAGGTAGATGAAATCGACGAAGCGATGGAAGATAGGGGGGCTTAAACTTAGAGTGTGGAAACAGAGATAAATATAGGATAAAGTTAAAAGGTGAAAGGCAATGATGTTTGTGAAATTCTTGATATTTTATTCTTGGTTTTCTTCAACTTCATTTAAAGCAGTAAGAGCGACGTTAATTTGAAATATTTCAGCTGTGTTAATATCCACCTTAGTCAGGCTTTGTTCGAATTTATTTACTCCTACTTTGTTTCAATATATAGTATTGCTTTACCATATGTAATTCAAGATAAGTGGTTTGCTCCATCCATTTTTCCCATTTTCATATCTCTCTTTTTTAATTTTTTCGGACGCGATAAGTCCCTTAACTACACTATTTTGTTTAAGATTTCATCCTTTTAGTCATTTTCCTATTTCTGACAATTTTTACTCTCTTTTTTCATTGAACTTCTTAACATTGAAAATTAGCAAAACATTAAGTTTGCGTGAAAAATGTAGGCAACCAAAATAACACCTGAGTAATTTGCACAGAATGATTTAAACAACATTCGATTTAAGTTGATTTTGTTGCTTTTTTGCAATAGTTGTAAAAAATATTCACATTAAAAACATTAGGGAATTCCATAAATAAATCAAACTATCAAAGAAAATGTTGAATTCTTTATTTGAAAAAGTAATAAATAACTAAAGAGAACGGCAACTAAACTTTTATGTCATTGCATTAGGCAAGATTTTGTAAAAAGAACTTCCCGAAAACATCATTCGAATTCAGAAATTTAATGAATAATTCCCAGCACGTTCGTATGAAAACGGTTTTCACGGTCTCCTACGATATCAAACAAAAGTAAAAGTGAAATATGTCTTCTGCAAAGTTAGCAAGCATAAAATCAGACATACGTGACTATCGGCATGTTCAGTTATATGCTAATAATGTGCAAGATCCTCCCGTCACACTATATAAAACACGAGTAGTAAATTAGTGTTCCGAGTGAAAGTTTAACTTGTTGATTCCTTGGCGACCCGTCGGTAAACTTGTTGAATGGCAAAAATCCAATAGGAGGAACTGTTGCGTGCCTTCTGTTTTCTTTACTAGTTGGTTCCTACTGACATCTGTTGTGCAACTGATATTTCCGGTATTATAACGTGATTTGTTGCACGTCTTCGGTTTATCTAGGTACTTTCGTTTGCACTTGAATTAGTGATGAGGAGATAAATATATTAACGTTGTAAATTATTCTTTGCAATAATTTTAACTTAGATGACCAGTTAATTATGGACGGTGAAAGGAATCTAATAAATCAAATCTAAGATCAAATGGGAAAATACCCTGAATAGTGTATAGGGTGATTGGCGGAAGTAGCATTATTTTATTGTCTTCGGGGCCGTCTTAGTAATGAAACAGAAGAAGCGATCTAACGCTAAATTCTAGGGCGGCAAACTTTGGGTGACATATATGTATAACAACCTCCTTAAAAGAACTTAAGTTATTTCATTCCCTAAAAGATCAACCTTAGAAAGAAATACAGGGTCTTATCGAATATGTTTGGATTTGTGAAATTTGAAAGATTTCTTGGTTATATCATCCTTTTTTGAACAAAACAATGTTGTCAGTTTTATTATGGACACAATTATGCGTCGTGTTTTGGTATCCTACAGATGCTAATGAGTATAATATTGCAACCCTATGCCTAGGCTTCTTCTTCATTTTAAGATTGAGATGGACTATAGGACCAATTCAAGCATTTTCTTAAAGTAAATGTTGGGTTTAAACCATAAATTACCTTGCTTGCTACTAGGTTGCCAAGGTACTTAAATTTTAAATAAAGTGCAAATGGCACTTAGAAGTTAAATTGAAAATTTCGCAACAACGCAGAATCCATCTTTCCTCAAGTGTTTCTCCAGAAGTTTGACAAGAGAAGTCCTTCGACCCTTGATTGCTGCACTTATCTTTTAGGACTTTTCAGATATTTTGTTCCTGTGTTATAACTTTTCCTATTCATAGTGGGATGCCTTTTTGCCCTATTTACTGCAGCTTTGCGCGTAAGGGCGAGATTTATGATGGGTTGAAGCTTATGTAGTAGGAGGGTCCGCATAATACACCCAAGTATCATCACCGATAATCATCTTTGAAGTAAGATTTCTATCGTTCGAAAGTATCAAAAGGTATTTATAAAATTTCTTTTCGACGTAGTTTTGTTATGGGGTGAGATACCTTGGATAGTAACTTTTGAGCCACATTAACTCTATTTGTTATATTTCTAAACGGTTTTGACCAATACTATATTTTGGCCCCATTACGTGTAAGCATTTCTTCATACATATGTTTTGAACCATTTCCTATATGGTAATTTTTCGATATGTACGGTGTTTTGAGTAGATACGTGCTTAGAAATTTGTCGTCGTAGTTTAGATGGTATGCTCGTGAAGTGATGAATGTGTAATTTTCCTTCAATTCCTTATTCTGGTTAGAGAACTATTTATACTGCTTTCATTGAATTTACTTGTGAATACAGAATATGTGTAGCCCATTTGGAATAAAATAGGGTTTATACGTCGCGGCCGTGTCTCAGTTGGTTCGACGTGCATCTGACAACTGAGTCAATGGCAGTGGCTAACCACTGAGGTATTTCTATCTAGTAAATCTACTATCTAGAGTAGAAGTGGTTCAGAGCTTATGCAAATCTATGGGTCCCTTATGTACATAGGCCACTTCACACGCACACCATAGAAATGTGGAAAGAAGACGGCATTCCCTTCTCAATTTTTCTTACGTCCTTCTTTTTTACGTTATGACTTTAGCCTAGGCCAGTGGCCTATTATTAACTGGTAGGTACTTGTTCTATGAACCCAGTTACTATGAATGTGCCGCAGGAGGCTAGCCTTACCTTTTTCACACGGCAATTAGAATAACCCCTGCCGTAGACTCACTACAAGTTTGAACGTGTTACAGTTGCTACGCGATTGTTGAGAGCATCTGAAGTGAAATTGTGTTCGTGAGGTGCGTTACAAAGATGAACAGGCAAAAGTCTGAACAACGTTGTACTATAAAATTTTGTGTAAAGCTTGACGAATCCGCTACTGTGACTTATGAAAGGTACAAAGGACTTATGGAGAACATTCCCTGTACGGGCCGAGAAGAAATAGAAGATGAACTTCGTTCGGGGAGAGCTTCAACCTCAAAAACGGATGACAATGTGGAAATTTGTGCCGCCAATACAAACTGCCAATCAAACTTTTTATCGGAAAGTCATTAAAAGGCTCAAGCAGAGGCTGGCACGTGTGTCACCAGGCATTGCACGCACTTGGATGCTGCACCACGACAATGCCCCAGGTCACGCAGCAGTCTACATCCCCAGCCCCCCTATTCACCGGATCTCAGTCCCCGTGGCTTATTTTTATTGCCCCGCCTGAAAAACCATTTGAAAGGTCGCCATTTTAGTACTTTGGATAATATCCAGAAGAGCGTAACCGACGAGCTGAAAGGCATTCCAGCAGAAGCCTTCCAGGACTCCTACGAACAATGGAAAAAACGTCTCCATCGATTTGTGGCTGCCCAAGGAAACTACTTTGAAGGGAATAACCTTGATTTATAAAAAGAATAAAATTCATGGTTAAACGAAAATCGATCTCATTATTTTTCTGCCAAACTTCGTATGTATTATAAGTACAGAATTGTGAAACCGATTTGACTGCAAAGTTTTAAACTAAGTTTTAGATTTTGGTCCACAATATTGGGGTCGTTCCTTGATCATTCATTTCCTTATGTTATCTCAAATTCATAAGTCTGCAAAAACATCAATATTTGCCTCATTGTGGCCTTTGTAAATAGCAGGGCATTCGTGGTAAGATGATTGGCGTATTGTTCTAGTTTGTAATGTAAAGGAAAGTATGGCACTTTAAGTTAGTTAGGTAGTTAATAAGTTTGTAATTTAGGAACTAATCCTGAGTGCTTAGTCTTCAGTTAAGTACTGCTGCTGTTGGTGCTTTCAAAATGTATTCACGCATATGCCTGAAGTTAAAAGGTAATAAATGTCATTTATAACGCATTTAGCCTTTCGATTCCATGGAAGGTCCGCCTCTATGCTACATCGAACTTGACCATAATTTCCTTTAACTTTCTGCCGTCGACGTTAAGAAACCACTACGTTAACCGAAGTTTTTCAGCTAAAAATAATGACTTTCAATGCGTGAATAGTCTTTGGTCTTTAATAATCGTTGAAGGAGATAAGTGATTATTATAATTCACGAACGATATTTCTAGGGTTTTCTGTTTGGGGCGCTTACTGTTCTTGTAAGTAGTTTTTCATCAAAAATGCCGCAAAGACGCGGCTTTTATGTACAATATGAAAGAGCATAAAATAATTATTATCAGGTGTTCTTTGGTATATTTTTAACCAAAGGTACAGTCAATTACCCCTTTTAAGTATGCAACACACCTATGCTTAATCCTTTAAACACGTAGCATTCACTTCAGGAACCGCTAATGTTTTTATGCTAAATAGGCATAAGGTGCAACTGGCAAATCATATTAACCTAACTGTAGCAAACACTATTTAATAAGTACCAATTATTGGGCATAATTAGAAAACATGAAAGAAATGTCCTTATGATTAGCAATATTTTACTTTGAGGATTTGTTGTATTATTTTATTTCCAAAATTTAAACTAACGATTAGATAACTACGTTGCATAAAAGAGAATTATCATTAATAGTCGTTTAGGATTGAAAAAGTGTTAAACCAGTAATTTTTCATTTACTTTTCGATCTTACTACATATTATTAAACGCCTTTTCATTGATAATATTTTTGGTTACTTAGTTTCTTCATAACGTCATAACCTTAAGATCCTAGCTGACTGCATCTATAATTTTGCCACTTTTTTGTAATGTCGTATTTCTGATATATTATGTGCCAAGTAGCACATAAATTCGATAAAATGGTACACATTGTTTTTTTAAGCTGAAACACCCCGAGCGATTTATTACTAAACTTATCAAGTAATAAATTCTTTTTAAATTATTTTTAGGAGGGTTATTAAGTCATCAGGTATATGATCAATGATCATATAACTGATCATGTCATCAACAAAAAGCAAACCGCTTAATACAATAATAATAATTTCCTGTATGATTATAGTTTGTTTCTACGTGTTTCCAAATCACACATTTAATAAGATATATTATTCTACTTCTTATGCCAATCCGTTACTGGATGTCAGTGATCATCCTGGAAATCCTATTTTATTTGCAGCAGCTCGGAAAAATCATGTTGTAGTTATTGAAAGCCATATGTTAAGGTTCTTCAGCCAAGAAATGCGTCTTTCTCATGAGTATTCAAGTGTTCTTTGTTTAACGGTGTTTATGGCTTCCATCTATTTGTCAAGCTGTTCTAGTACTTGGTTATTAGTGACATGCTGCATCCATAATACCCTTAGTATGCATCTGTACAGCCACGTTTCAAATGACTCCAACTTTTTGCTTGAGGCTTCGGTTAAGGTTTACGATTCTACCCCATAAAGAAGTACCGAGAAAACATAACATCTTAGGAGGCAGATCTTGAGTTTTAAATGTAATTCTCATCGGCTTCTAAATAATTTGGACATTTTTTAAAGCCCTGCTCTGGCTTTTTCTATTCTGCATCTGATTTTAAGTGAGTGATGGTTGCTTGTGCTGCCAAGGCAAGTAACATTTGTTGACTCTTTCTATTGCATTTTTGCATTTTGATTCAGAAATAATTGTGCCTGTGTGCCATGTAGGTACTTAGTTTTTCTTACATTGATATCAATTCCGAATTTCTTACTATGTTCTACTATTCCATGCATCAGTTTTTGCCGATACTCTAATATATCTGCAAAGACAACGGTGTCATAATTCATTCTTATATTCTGCTGTTCCCGCCATCTTGTAGATCCTCTAGTATATCTGCGAAAACAACTGTGTTATCCGCTAATATGATATTATTGATTCATTCTCCATTCGCCTGTATTCCTGCAGTTGTGTTTAGTAGTACTGGACTAGCTTCCTGGCTTCTGATGGTTTATATAAGCTGTCTGATTCTAATCGAGATTTTTGATGACGTGAAGGTCTTTGATGTTCTACGCTCTCAAAAACTTTCTGATAATCAATAAAACGTGGCTGTATATCACAGCTTGCATCTCTGCAGCGTTGAAATAATATCTGAATGCAGAACAATGCTTCCCTGGGCCCAGTGGCTTTTTGCAATCCGATTTGTGAGTTACCCATATGTTCTTCACAAAAGTGCATAGAGATATAATTTTTAAAAAGTTTTCAGAAGATAGCTCGTGATGCTAATTGATCGACAGTCGTTGCAGTGTTTGGCAGATGATTTCTTTGGGATCGATATGAATGCAGACTTAAACCGTTCAGTAGGTATGTTGCCGATGTCGTAGATTTTGTTTAAAACTGTTGTAAACTTCGATACAAGATCGATCTTGTGTGAGATTTATATTAATATCAATCGTAAGCGGCCGGAGCTAAAGGTGGTATTATAACCAACCTTTAAAGTTTGACGAGGGTTTCCCTCCAAAAGTACGTGCGCTATGTACGACTCTTAAATTAACGAGTATATCCGCTATGCACAACTCTAAAGTAAGTGAGTGAGCGTTGCCCCTCATCTAACAAGCATGTACGCAATGTGCAACTCAGAATGTGCGAAGTACTGGGTACCTCGTAATTCTAAGGGATGTTTATCCCTATAGTTGATTGAGAATATGTTCAAGACATATCTCATTAGTCAGAATTGATGTATGGTTATAATTAATTGTGATCAGCACCTACAACAGGGCAACCCTAATGTAATTTTGACAAAGTCTACTTTTGAATATGATAAGTATAAAATGACCAACTTTTACGTTGTGCGTTTAATTTGAATTTCATTGGGAGACCCCTCAATTGCAATTACTCTATTCTAACTCTCTGACCAATACACGCAACCGGAAAAGCAATGCTTTACAACGGTGTATGTATGATGACGAATTTCTACAAGTTAGTGCAGAGCAACAAAGTGTAATACAACTAACTGTATATTTTACAGTAATTAGATACACGGATCAGCGTACTAATCGAAATTCCAGATCACTACACCAGATTTTGTTGCGTATTTATATTAAAAATCCGCGATACTGAAGGGGTGGTAATTAAACGTACTCATGGGTTTACATCTGGTACTTGTCAAAAAAGAAACGATTAAACTTCATAAGTGGGTTGTTATCAAAACGTTCCCCTGAGTGACACTTGCCCCAAAACCAATAAATTTCAAAGTTAAGAGTCAAAATTCTAATATTTTGGTCTGTTTTACATTTCTTTGCAATTTGACGCTTTATTAGAAGGCGTGTGTGTCGGTTCGTCTCCATACAGGGCGGCGTAATTAATTTAGAAAAGGGACGGTGGTTTCAGTGCTTAAGTCTGAGAATTTATGATATTGCTGTTTTTAGTTTCCAAATTAAATTAATACTTTCTTGCCACATAATTGTCCAAAGAAATACCCCACTAATGTTATGCTTTGAATAAAAGGAAATACATTAAATATAATCCCTAAAAAATAAAGATAAATAAAATTAGTAACTGACAGCTGGTCATTACAAGCATCTTTTACAATTTATCCAATTATGCTCTAAAAGGAAGATGTTACGTTTGCTTATAAAGTATGATCAAAATTTCTGTTCATCAAGTATGGCCGTGGAAGTGCAAACCAACGCCTTTAAAATTGGCTTACATATAATATTAAATGTGACAGCTGTCAAAAATTTTGAAGTAAAGATATGTGAGCCAATTTTAAATGCGTTGGTTTGCACTTCCACGGCCATACTTGATGAACAGAAATTTTGATCATACTTTATATAGTATTGTAGCATTTATTAATATTATCCGGCATAGGTAGAGAGTACTACTTATTTTAAAGTTTTGTAGGAGTTATCTACAGCGAGAGGAAACGGAAATCCAAACCTCGTGACATGATTTCTTACTGTCGTATAGGCAACACATCTTGCACAGCTGACAGTATTTGCAACAGGTTTTAGTTAATACGAATAATTGTGTTGGTTATAAGTTACAAATTACGCCCTGTTTTATAAGTAATGATAATTTAACAGATTACTTTGGACTTTGATCCATTTATGTTGGAATATCACCATGAGTTTCTTGAGTTCAGGTAATACAATTGCTTCGTGTAAAACGTTCGAAGATATAATGCCTGAGGGGCACAAAAGCCTCATGACATATATTTCATCTGTGAAAACTAACGGATGTTCAAATTGTAGGTTCTGAAACTTATCTACAAAGGACCTCTAAAAGGAGCTATTTTAAAAAAATCGTGTAGAACATCGAAACCCAGAGTATAATAAACAATAATATACCTTACGAACACCGCTGATACAACGATATAATTTTAACCTAATAATATGGCAGAAGCTGAGAACCACCAATTCTAGAAATCCATATTTTCTTAAAAAATAAAATAAGGGACCACATGGCTTAGAATATATCTCGCTCTCGCTTATAACAAGTATAAACAAACATTCAAGAGTCATGAATGATTTCTTATCAAATAAATTAAAATTATGATTGTTAATAAAATATTTGAAAATATATACCAGGAAATATAACTTATTCTTCAAATGACATATATTTTCCAAGAACTAAAGATCATCAGAATAAAATTTCGGGTAAAAATAAAATCTAATCTGAAGACTTTAAAATAAGCAACATAAACGACATCTCTAACGTGTATAAATTAGATATATTGTTTAAAAACTGCAATATTAAATCAATGTATCAACGAATATATTATTAACACATAAATATCTTAATTTCTAAATACCACACTGCATGTACTGATCTTGCCTTATTAACTTTTACTATTTATAAACATAGGATAAACGTTTGTGATATCACTGACAATTCTACCCATAATCTGTCGTCCAATGAAATCACAGTATTTTGGTGAATTGAACCAATCACAATCGAATTATACTGGAAATTTCACTATTAGTGAAATTTCCGCGGAAATTTTACGACTAGCAGCGTTGCTTAGAGACAACGTCTGTCAAATTTTTTTAAGTGACAGGTATTTAGTAATTTCATGATAATTCGAGGAATTGACATTCCGAATACCATTCGTGACTAGAATTTTACAGACAATTTTTGCAGTCACGATCACTCTTGCTTGTTGCTTTAGAAAATCGTCACTCGTGCTTTCGCGCTCATGACGATTTTCGTCGCAACAAGCAGTTGTGTTCATTACGGAAAAAAAAATTGCCGGTAAAATTCTAGTCACTACTTGCGGTATTACTTCTGATAATTTGTATGTAATGTGGGTTGCCTATTGTAAATCTTTAAAGTTTGATGTTTTTAAATTGATTTACATTATTATTAAAATATGCGGTATATATTTGAAATGTTTCACAAAACTAGTATTTTCAGAATATTTGTATAAAGTGCTGGATTAAAAGAAAACAATAACTCTAGAATTCTCACTTTCTCCCCAAACTTGGTGTACTCATGTAACAGTCGCAGCCATTATTAATTATTTTTTAATTAATACTCGCAATGTTGTTGAAAAAAATTCAACATGCCCTAGTTCTGAAATATTGTTTGCTTAATTCTCAGTTCTAGTTATTTATAAAGAACAAGATGTCCTTGAGATTAAAATAATTGTACCAATATTCTCCGACAGATGCATTTCGAAATTACCCTCCTTTCAACTATGAATTTTACAAATTAAACCTGATGCTAGCGTGAATATGCATATTCTAATTATTTTATACTCTGGAATTTTACCAAAAACTAAAAGTGAATGGAAATAACTGTAAAGGATTTGCAAGTTTCTCTTCACTTGTGAAATCAGTTTACATTAATTTTCTACGAACGTTATGAAGTATTTACCCTTTTGACCAAATATTTTGTATTAAATTTTAATCAATTTATTTTAATTATACAGAATAAAAAATAAATATTAAACCTTCTATTAATTTTATTAAATAATTCTAATGAATACTTCATTTATTTAATATTATTTCCATTACTGTAGAAATCTTCAATTTGAAATTAATAGAAAGTTACGTAAACAACGTGAGATGATCATTGCTCGCCTTATGGATATAATTACACAAAGTTGAGTGGACTTTTAGAAATTTCACTTAACGTTTACATACTTTAAACTTTCTACTTGTTTATTGGGACTTGTTTTATTAACATCGATATTTGGGAATTTTTTAATAATTGCATTCTATACATACTTCATCTATAATTTACAACAATTATGTAACGACTACTACACCTTTATTAACACTTAATTAATTTATTGACTAGTGAAATCACCGGATGAGTGGATTTTTTAATGTTGATATAATATGAACTTGAAGATTATAGCGGTATACAGAAAGGTACCTTTGAAGTATAACCTGTTCATATTGTTTTAGGATAGAAGTTGGCCATTATTTGGTTTTCTGAGTTTGCTGTTGTTTGTAGATCATCGTTCCGTATTCGAATAATTTTGTGTTGAAGCTTGAAAATCTAAAATACCATAACTTCTATTAAAACATTCAACATATTTAAAAACCAATGAAGTTCACTCAACAAAATTATCAGAAATTCATGGTCAAGTTCCACCAAAACTATATTTAATGCAGTACAATATACAACAGTATAACTATCATCGTGTATTAAATTTGTTATCCTTTTAAATATCCTTATATTAGGCGATGAATCATAAAAATCTTGTCTTCAGGATTCGTAAATTTAATTAAATAACTAAATTAAATAAAATATGGCGTTCCCTTGATAAATACCAAATGTGACACTGGGTGTTCAACCCCTCGCAGATCTTTTTCCACTCAACCAGTCTTCCATTATCATATCCGAACCTTTCTCTCCGATCATAATCGTAGGTGCGTTGGTATTCCCACTAACAATCGTGGGCATAATCGAAGCATCGATTACTCTTAAATTCTTAATTCCGTGAACTCGCAATCTGGAGTCCACTACTGCATCAGGATCGGTGCTTGGTCCCATTTTGGCTGTTGAAGTTGGATGGTAAATGGTAAAAGTGAAATGTCGAATGCTACATTCCCAGTATTCGTCCGTATCAAAAGGATATTGTCTGCAACCTGGAAATGGCATCCGATGCGGCCTGGAGTTGAATCTTTGAAATGCTGGTGTGTCTGATACGTTTAGCGCGATTCTAATGCCGCCGATTAAGGTCTTTACGTCTTCCTTATTTGCGAAATAGTTGGGGATTATGTCAGGATATATTTTGGGGTCTTTTGATTTTAATTTAACCCATCCAGTACTTCTTGGCCGTAGCAAAAGTGGTAAAATGGTCCAGGTGTCGGTGTTTAAAAGCGGTTTATAAACCGTATTATAAACGCTATCACGAAGCCCTGTTACTTTTCGCACATTTTCTCCATCTGAGTTGACGCTACTTGGTGCGAAATGAAACTGGATATCGGGCCATGTGCCTTCTTTCGGAGCATACTTGGTGTTAACAAAGGCAACCCCTTCAATGCCAAAGGACGTCAAAGGCCCCCTCTCGTTCATTATATACTCCATTGCAACGTCAAGCCTTTGATAACGATCCCTTTTAAACGATATGGGATGATCAATAATAAAAGTAAACCCTCCCAAGCCCACATGGTCCTGTAAATTGTGCCCAACTTTCAGATCATTTAAAACCGGTATACCAAAGCTTTCCAGGTGTTCTTTCGGCCCAACTCCTGACAACATCAAAAGCTGTGGGGTGCTTAAAGCACCCGCTGATAAAATTACTTCCCTTCGCGCCCTCACGGCAAGGGGACGACCATCCCTTACAAATTTCACACCGTAAGCCTTTTTCTTATTAGGGTCGATTAAAACTTTAGTAGCTTGCGAATGCATGGCAATATGTAAATTTCTCCTCAAACGTATTGGTCTTAGAAATGCTTTGGCTGTCGAACATCGAGAACCTCTGCGTATTGTTCCTTGGGAAATCATGAATCCGGTTTGCTTTTCTCCGTTACAGTCGCGTACTTCGTAGCCTAACTCCTTTCCAGCTTGAAGGAAGGCAACGGCCAAAGGTGTCCGCCATGGTGCTTCCTGTACCGTTAGGTAACCCCCTGCTTTGTGATATTTCGTGCGGGTCAGGTATGGGTTACGGTTGTCTTCTGATTTTAGGAAGTAAGGAAGGACTTCTTCGTACGACCATCCTGGGTTTCCCTGGGCTTCCCAATTGTCATAATCGTGTCTGTTTCCACGAACGTATACCATGGCGTTTATTGTGCTCGAACCTCCCAATACCTGTAATTAAATACTTGTACAGAAATTGCTCGTTTTGAGACGCTTAGGTACTGAAATATTTCTATCGACATTATGGAACTAACGAATGCAGATTAAGATAATAAATATAGCCACTACAAAATTGTATGTAATAACTAATAACAATACAAATGTGCCCTCAATTAGTCTCAGTGACCTAAAGTGTTATGGGTAAATGTTTTAGCTTGGTTCAGGAAAAGTTGGCAAAGTACAAAACAAATAGCGATCACACAGACCTTCATGAGTCACTAACGATAAATTTTTAATTGGTTCTCTTAATACGACTGCAACTGGAATTTGTTTATTTAAAATTTGATCTGAGTTATCTATTTTTATTTGAAAAGCTAAAAGTATTGGGATTTAACGCTTTGCGAGGTTGTATGGCCGGCAACATGGAGAATTAAGCCTCCTAAGTTGCTTTTATGATCGATAACCGCCTACTTTACCCACTCCTACCAATTATTTCTAGTGACTGCCAGCATCCGACTCGGGTTTGACCCCGAGGCCGTTGACGCTGTAGCTACTTCCGCGATTTTTATTTAATTCAGTATAATACTGAAACAGTCATGTTGAAACTGAAGTTTTCCGTTCTCTTTATTTGTATAAATCTTTTTTAACACTAATTTGTTGGTAGAAGTACGCGACAGTGGATATTGGCACATTAGTGTTAATAAAAACTAATTGCACGCAATTTTAAAATAGCGGTTTCCTAAGCCAAAGGTTACAATGGAATAGCGTTCGCTGATTGATCGTTTAATAATAAATCTAACCTTTTCCCTTATTTGAACGCCAAATTGCAGCAATATATCAGCAAGCGGATCCTAATAGTTTTCCGAATTATTTAATTTCATGGTGGATTGGTTCTTTCCTGTAGTCGAAGGTTGGAATATTTTACTTATATTTGATCAAAATTCTTTTCTTTCTTTTTACAAATCTTATCCCTGGCTGGCAGTTATTATTGATGTGTTTTAATTTTTAATTTTGGAGTAAATTATCGGAATGTTGACTTTAATGCTTGTAACTTTGTTCTTTGGAATACCAACTATCATAGCACTATCAAAGACTACTGTTTGTCTTCAGTATCTAATTTGACTTATAAAGGATTCACCGTATTTCTGTAAACATTCTTTTAAACATTATATAACAAACTCTCGGGTCGTTTAAAAACTATAGCTAGTGAGCTCATCTCATGGTTCAAGTAGTTCAAATTCCATGTTCAAAGTAAACTTAAAATAATATAGCTTTATACAAGGTGATTCACAAATGATGACGCCCCTTAAAAATGTTATATGCAACCCAACTTACATACTTCCAAAGCAACTAGAAAATTTCATGTTTAAATTTGGGTTTCTGTGACTTGTTCCCCTTTCTCAGTTTTTCATTTGAACAAATATTGTTTTCAAAACAGATTTAATATTAATTTAGGGCGAGTGTCGCAGAAATGCCGGTTTAGTAGTGAATTTGTACTGTTGATGTTACCGTCACAATAGAGCCTAACATATACAATTTTTATATGTTGTTGATGTTTGTTATTTTTATGTTATCTGTTTAACGTTTCTAAATTATTGTACCTGTTATAAATAAACGTTTTCTTGCATGTTAATGACATTTATTACCGGCTTTTGTTTTTATCTGAATACAATGTTTAACTTAAAGAAAGTGTTGAAGTCATTTTTGAATCTGTATGTTGTGTTGCATACACGAATTCGGCCAGGAGGGTCATAAATCTGTATAATTTTATACGTGTAGAATGTAGAAAGGAAGGAATAGCTGATGTTGTACTAAAGAATTAGTCTTTAAAATATTTCTTAGGGGGCAATATCATTTAAGTTTTGATAAAATGCATACGATAATTCTTATCAAATTTATGTTATTTTATGGAATTCTTTGAACCTACTCCTTCCTCTCTTCCTCCCATCCTTTCAACTTAAAAAGGTGCGCCCTTTTTTCCACCAGCTTCTCATTTCCTTTGCATAAAAGCTATCTATCTTACTTCTTAAGATTCTATTTGCTTTTAGGAGTACTAGGGGAACTGTTTACAGTATAATTGACAGAAAGTTTAATGAGGCAAACCAGGCGCGGTTTTCGCTGTTGAAGTTGGCTAAATGCCAGGTGGGGTGATGCATTAAATTGAATGATTGTATTGAAACAAGTTCGCGTTGAGTGTTAATCACGTCGAAGGGGTGTATGATTTCTTTTGTGTGTGTTGTATGTATCATTGAATCTTCGCAAAATTGAAATTGTAACATTAACAGAGGTATATGTGGTGGTGAAACAATTAGAAAATAATAGAGTTATAAAATAATAATTAACAAACAAAATAAGGTATTCGATGTACCAAACCGAGTTGCTAAAACAATAAAACGTTAAGAAAATGTATTGGGACAGCTCAAGAAGCATTCGGAATAGCAAAAAACAGGGCTAAAGCATTTTAACTATTTAATTCATTGTTGACGGAATGAAGATAAAAAGAAAATGGTAAGTGGTTGATAGAAAATACAACAGAATCGAGCCAGAAAATTTTAACGATAAGTGAAAGCGAAAGTTCGGCAAGAAATAAATGGATATTGTGACACAGGCTGGTAGACGTAAGACATATAAGGGCAATCCACAATCTAACCTCCGTTTTCATGTAGCCCTGGAAGTACTGGGGATAGCGACACCATTTTTGTGTCTGCCCACGCAGGAGCTCAGTACGCGTCTAGCTGTGTCAGTGTGAAAGTCGTGCTACATTTCGTTTGTACGTTATATTGATTCAAGATGGCCGCTGTAACTGAAAATCCTGCCAAGTGTGAAATCCGTGCTGTGATATTATTTTTACTGGCAAAAAACCTTTCAGCAGCAGACATTCACCGTAAAATCTGTACTTTTTACGTATCAAATGTCATGAGTGATGGAGTTGAAGAATTTACATAGTTTGCGAAGAACATATGTCGGAGACACAATTTGGATTCCGCGATGCAATGGGAACAAGAGAAGCTCTTTTCAGTATACAAGTACTGTTTCAAAGATGTAGGGATGTCAATTGCGATGTATATACTTGCTTCGTAGACTACCATAAGGCCTTTGATGGAGTCCACCATGGCAAACTCATGCAAATTTTAAACGATATTGGAATTTACGACAGGGACTTACGTATAATTGCATTTCTATATTGGAATCAAACAGCCTACATAAGCATAGCTGGAGACCAATCTGAGGCAATAAATATTTTACAAGAAGTAAGGCAAGGATGTGTGTTGTCACCGTTGCATCTACTCCGAACACATATTTAAAAAAGCCCTCAAGAATAATAACGCAGGAATACTCGTAAATGAAAAACGAAGAAATTCGATATCGCATCGAAAAGGCGAGAGCTATATACATTAAAATGGCATCAGTTTTTAAAAACCGATCTCTCACTCTAACTACTAAAATAAGGCTCCTTCGCTGTTACGTTTTTTCCGTTTTACTCTATGGAGCAGAGTTATGGATCTTAACTGACGCCACCACCAGAAAACTAACAGCATTCGAAATATGGCTATATCGCAGAATATTAAGAATTTCCTGGATAGACCATGTGACCAACGAAGAAGTTCTTCGCAGAATGGAAAAAAGTACGGAAGTAATAAAAACAATAAAAACACGGAAACTAGAACATAGGCCACATAAATGCGTAATGAAGAAAGATATGGCTTATTACAAGAAATACTGCAAGGAAAAATCCGAGGAAAACGTGGTCCAGGACGCAGAAGAATTTCTTGGTTAAAAAACCTCAGAACGTGGTACTCTTTAACAACAACCGCACTCTTCCGAACTGCGGTGAACAAAATTACAATCGCTAGAATGATCAGATGATCACTAACATCCGGAAGCACCAGAAGAAGATGGAGTTGTGCGTCAATGGTGCCGTATGTTTAAAGATGGAAGAACGAACATTCATGACGAGGAAATGAGTGGCCGCCCATCTGTAGTCAGTAATGAACTTATTCAGAAAATTGACAACAAAATCCGTGGACATCGGCGTTTAACGATATCTCAACTTTCGGAGCACCTCCAAGAAATTTCGCAGTCTCTTTTGCACGAGATAGTATCAGAAAAATTACGCTACCGGAAGTTCTGTGCTCGGTGGACTCCGAACGTGCTTTCTGAGAATCACAGGACACAAAGAATGGGGTCTTTTTTAGACTTTCTTTCGCGGTATGATGCTGTGGGAAATGAATTTCTTAACAGAATTGTTAAAGGGGACGAGACTTGCGTCTCGTATGTCAACGCTGAAACAAAACAGCAGTCAATGGTGTGGGGCCATACTGATTCCCCAACCAAACCAAAGAAATCCCGGCAAACATTGTCCGCGAGAAAGGTGATAGCCACCGTTTTCTGGGACGCACAGCGAATATTGTTGGTGGAGTTCATGCAGTGTGGAGCATCCATCACTGCTCAAGCCTATTGCGAGACTAACAAATTTAAGAAGAGCAATTCAAAACAAACGTCGCGGTTTGTTCACTACCGACGTCGTGTTCTTGGACGATAACGCTCGGCCCCATACTGCGCAGCAAACATAAAACCTGCTGCGTCAATTCAAGTGGGGCGTTTTTGACCACCCACCATACAGCCCAGATCTGGCTCAAGTGATTTTCACTTGTTTATGCATATGAAGAAGTGGCTGGGATCACAGCGCTTTGACTTCGATGAACATTTTCAAGATGCTGTCACAGGCTGGCTGCAATCCCAGGCGCCAGAATTTTATGGAGAGGGAATTTACCAGCTAGTTACACGCTATGATAAATGCCTAAATTTTGATGGCGACTATGTAGAATAATAGTACACAGCTGTAGTTGTAAGATGTATATTTTAACATTTCTGTATCTATATCTGTGTTTTATTCATAGCCAAATGGAGGATCGTTAGTGGATTGCCCTCGAAATATCATAGGACTTAGTAAGTCCATGGAAGCATGAATAAAATAATACAAAAACAGGATCCTAAAATGCTAACAAAAAGCACTAACCTTAATAAATCCAAATCAGTGGATTTAGCATTATGAACCATTTTTACAAGAAAAGCAACCAGAATATATAAAACCACAAGAGGAAAAGGAAAAATAAAGGACAACCAATACACAGGGTTTACTGTGTAGCCAAACTGAAATCACAAATTCTTCAGGTAAAAATATGACCGTTTAATGCCAGTATGTAGATGTGTATCGCTATGGCGGTATTCGCTTTCAAAGTTCTTGAAGAAAAATCTTTATAAAACGATGCAAATCATAATAAGAGGGAACATATTTATTTATTTTAACACTGCTGCGTAAAATACGCTTAACTATCATAAAAGATGCTCAAAAGTGCTTCAACAGGTCTTGTCAACGATTTTATTTTTTAATGCCGAAACCGTTAGAGATAATAGATTTTGCGAAAGACATGTATGTAATAAGTGTAGTTGTTCAGTAAAAAAACAATTGAAGTAATTGCTCACACCATTTGCGTTAATATGAAGCGTGACACTCTTGTCTTGAGCACTTTATTATCGGGACGAAGATTGCAAATACAGTGTCAAACGATAACTTCTACTTATAAGATATCACATGCTAAATATTATCCAAATTATTAGGTTTTTGTTTAAAAAAATGTTTTTCTTCAAGAGCATTGAATTTTAATAGCCTCTTAACGATACATATTTGTATATAAGTAAGTTGGGCTAAATCGTTAAATTATTTCCTTAATAGTAGTTTTGTGATTTCAGTCCGGCGACACAATTGAGGTACAATTTGTATACCAATGAAATAGGAGCAGAATGTATTATAAAGGCTTTAAAAGACAACATGAACAATAAATTAGCAGGACTGGGGTGTTCTAAAACAGAGCTTTTACAGAAGAAACGACAGGCAGTAATAGAAATGCTAATTAAAATATTCCATAAATAAGAATGCAGACAGCATATCAAGGAAATGCAACCGTTTAGCAATAGTTTCATTGCACAAAAAGGACGATAAAAGATTGTACCCTAATTATAATAGCAATTATGATACCGAGAGTTTTGGGAAGAGCTATAAAACGCAAAATAGGAAAGTACATAAAAGATTCTACCGAATAGCAAAGATTCCAGAAGATGTCGGCTATACTTAGAAAACATTGCTGTGCAAAACAAATTATTGTAACGAGATGCGCCAGCTGTCAGGCGGTACGTGAATCATTTCGCGTGTATGCGGCAGCTGTTCCAGATTGTCCCATGACTTATCGTCTGGAAAGATCCGGATTGGATTCTAGAAAGTCACTTGGTATATATTAGCCGCGTTCCGACGATCACAGATCGGTCTACCAGAGTCTACAGCGAGAGCTACCAAAAGCTATTGTCGTAATCAAGTGCTCGGTTAATATAAATGTGCGCGAATAATATAAGTGCATGAATATAATTAAATAAACTGTATAAATAAATTAGTTAGTGTTTCGGATTAATATTAGTGTTGTGTTGGTAGTGTTTAAGTTGTTGTTTCGTGTTAACTGTTACATTGCTTAAATTTGTTAATAAATAATTCACACCACGGACCGAAGTTTTAAATAAACGTTTTAAAAACGTTACATTGTAAAAGAAAACAGCAAGAAAAAATACTGGAAACACATGCGATTGTTTTGATTTGGAAAAAGCGGACGACAATGTGCCCAAATGTTTGATGTGGCAAGCAACGAGGAGAAGTTAAAGAGAAATATAGTGATGTGCCTATATCAAAACACCAAAGAACAAATAAAGATAATGAGACAAAGTGATGAAGCTTTAGATGTAGGCGAAGTGCTGCTGGTGGCGCCCTCTGCAATGTGCATCGAAACTGTGATCAGATCTCGATTTCTCATCCTAAAAAACCCCTAAGTACCAAATTTCGTGCAAATCATGCTATTATTAAGAAAAATATTTACAAAAAAGTTTTAAAAAATAATAACTTTGGCACCCTGTATTTCGGAAACTATCAACTTTTGGACTAAGGTAAATTGGGCTAGATCCTCATATTTTAGCCTCGGGAATTTGTGCTAGCGTTTTGTACAGACCTTTTAGAGACACCCTGTATAACAGATATCAAGGCGATGGTTCAGACAATTCGAACGAATGGAAATTCAACTACGATTTAAAACAATTTCTCTCGTGTTCGTCGATGACCAAATTATATTTGTATAGCAGACAGAAGATATAATATATAGTGCGTCCAAAATATGCGGGCTGTGCATAGCGATACGGTAAAAGATAGAGATTTGATTTTCAGTAGAAATCTGAGAAACTTAAATTTTCAATTTTGGTTTTTGTTTAAAACTATCTTATTATCGGCAAAAACACAAAACGATTTGAACATTATTAAAACTTTTTTTATTCAGATTTGGAATCTTAAATTACATTCCTGTAAATCGCTAAATTTTAAAAATACCATAGTAGTTGATGCGCGTTCAAATCTCTTTATTTCACCCAATAAACAAAGGCACAGGTAATATTGCAGAATATGGAAGTAACAACAACAATCACTAAAAGATCAGAATACAGCGCTTAGATGCTATCTACACGACGTGGGAATGGAGGAAGGAAGATAGCCAGCTCAAATTGAGACAAAAAGAGAAGAAGGCCAGCTGTCGAATGGAAAACTCGTATACAGAAGGCAATGATAGAACAGGGACTAAATAAGGGAGACTGAGAAGATCGGTTATATTGGAACATAAAGAATGGCAAACCCTTAACGAGAAGAAGTCAAAACGACGGGGAGAAATTTGAGGTTTGCAAATAGAGAACTACGTAAACTCGAGTCATATAAATAAACTGATGGGGGCGTTAACTTTTTATTGTTTTGTACTCAGCGGGAAATTTTGTTGATATGAAGATTTTGTTGCTCTGTTGTAATGGATTTGTTAATTCCTCTTTAAGTTTTACTTTATTAAGTGTGTTTCCTAATTATACCTAAAAACCTAGTCAAAATTTGGTAGTATAAAGCTATATTCAAAATTTTTAAATCTCTCTATTCTTGTTCTAGATACGATAGCAAAGCTTAGCGAATGATCGCTTTTACTAATCTTCGACCATAGCCATTCGAATAGGCTAATTAATCAATAATTTTAACGAGCATGCTTATTACGGTTAATCAAAAACACACAAAGAAATTGTTTATTGTTAGTTAACCTTAATTATTTCAAGTAAAATGCACGTAGTAACGATATCGTTTTGACAAGATTCATATAACACCAAACTATCCAGAAATAACAAGCACTCTACGAACCATAACCGGCACCCACATAACAAATTAGTTACGCTAACTCTTTGTACTAAAAGGTAAACACTGCGTTTCTTTCACTGCAAGAATAAAACTTTCAACGTGACTTAACTTTCAACATGATTTACCTTTCCTCTTGGCCAATTGCATCGATCACCGATCATTGCCAAGCAATAAGAAGAATCGCTAGGAGGAGTCGTTTGGTACATCCAGTCCATTTCGGACGTTTGCAAATATCCTGATAAGGCTGGTATATCCGAAATTTCGTTTTCGTCACCGCCAGCTTCCAGAAGTAGCACAGTCCAGTTGGATATTTCTGATAACCTTGAAGCTACCACTGCACCAGCTGAACCGCTTCCTACTATTACGAAGTCATATTCGGCGTATATCTGAAACATGTCAGGTGTTATTATTTAACGCTGTCTGTACCAAGAGAGTTTATTAATTTAATTCCTATTTTAGTGACTGGTGGCGAAATACCCAATTAAGAAGTATAAAATGTGAAACTTATCACAGCAGACCTTTAAAACACATATATACAGAGTACCAATTTTGAATCCTCTAGTTCTATAAATAGACAATACACACCCAGCGACAAATGGTTACCAGGATTCCATACCGACGTTTAGACTGCAGGAAAATCCTGCCCATCGGGAGATTCGAACCAAGAACTAATGTTATCCGCTCTACCACTGCACCACCCTGGCATTAATAATACGAGTATAATGTTTTAAATAAACAAACAAACAAAACTATATTTTAAAATTATTGTTATCGTGTACAAGGTGGTCCAAATTGGACACTTTTGATAGGAAACACCAATTTCTAGAGGAGATAGAAAAAAACTAACCTACATGTTACGAGCTCGATTTTTGTGAGAAAGTGAATGCCGAAAACTGCACATCGATATCTTGAACTGTTTAGAATATATAGGGTGGTTTTCAATTTTGTGCATTTTTGACCTACGCCCGTAACTTATTTATTTATGAATATTTTTTGTTTCTGTAAAAACATTCTTAAGGCACTTTTTTTAAAGGAATCCAGTGGTGTCCCAAGTTTTTTTGTAAAAAGAATGGTTTTGAAGATATGACATAAACTTGTATTTTTTCTTATGGACTGCCCTATATATTTTTGCATATTCTTTTTCTAAATATATAAAATACTTGCTACTTTCCTTTTTAAACATTTATTTTACAACAGCTGTAAGTTTATTGCGTTTTATTGTTCAACATGGCACTCCAGATTAACAAAATTCATCTATAGTATTTTAGAAACAGCAATAAGAAAAAATACAAGTTTATGTCATAGCTTCAAAACCATTCTTTTTACAAAAAAACTTGGGACACCATTGGATTCCTTTAAAAAAAGTGCCTTAAGAATGTTTTTACAGAAACAAAAAATATTCATAAATAAATAAGTTACGGGGGTGGGTCAAAAATGCACAAAATTGAAAACCACCCTATATCTTCTAAACAGGTCAAGATATCGATGTGCGGTTTTCGGCATTCACTTTCTCACAAAAATCGAGCTCGTAACATGTAGGTTAGTTTTTTTCTATCTCCTCTAGAAATTGGTGTTTCCTATCAAAAGTGTCCAATTTGGACCACCTTGTACATTGTGTCTTGCCTATTTCAAGAATTTGAGGCTTAGAGTTTTAAAATGGACACGCTGTATAAACCATCGAATTTCCATGTTATACATAAATACGAGGAGGATTCAAATTTAACCCGGATTTTTGCCGCCATAAACAAAATAATTTGCATATGGCGAAATAGCTTTTCTTGATAATACATTGGACAATCTAGAAGCCGTGTGTGCTGTTGTTATGGTTACAATTATTTTTGTTTAGGGTCGGCAACCATGACGGAATAACCAATTCATAGTTCTGTTTTGCAGCGAATTATCATTAAATTTCTTCTTAATGAAAGATTTTTTAAACTCAATCCTGACCTGTGGTGAAACCTGGGTACACCATTTTGTCCCAACATCCAAAAAATCAAGCATAGAATGGTGACATGAAACTTCAACAAAGCCTAAAAAAACAAAGGTTATAGTCGAGTCAATGAAGGTTTTTACTTCTAAACCCACTAAAACAGAACCGATTTTGATGATTTTTTTTTTAAATTGTTTGTTATATTAAATTATTCAAAATCAGAAACATTTCAGCTGGCGCTATCAAGTATTTATATTGTTTAAACAATTTAAAAAAAAAATTATTAAAAAAATTTTTTCTTCGATGGAATTTTAACTAGAAGTGACTAATTTTGAAAATTTAGTATAATAAATAATTTTTGAATAAAAAAGTTTCAAAATTTCCATTTAAAAATGTTAATATTCAATCAGTCGGATGCAAGAAGATAATATACAAATATATAGACATATGTATATTGTCAACTAAAAAAATCAATACTTTTATTAGAATATGTAAACACGCACAAGAAATCGACCTTTTGTATCACAGGTAGAGGAATTCAAAGTCAAACTCCTGATGTTTCACCATAATTTTCGGAGTGCACGCGTGAGTTTTGAGGTTATTAATCTGTTAAAATAACTTTTGAACACTAAATATTGAAAATATTAGTGAAAATTGTTGAAGAGAACTTAATTATTGATTAAAATTTAGAAAAAAGTGCAAAGAGACAAGTAAAAATACGATGGAAAAAGTAATTATATGTCATTTATTCTTGGTTTGTATTGAAAATAATTGGATTATATTTGCGTTTAAGTTTGTTTATGCATTTTGAAGAATCGAGTTATTATTCTTATTATTATGTTACATTTATATTACATTATTACAGTTATTATGATACATTTATATGCTGTAAAATCACATTTTTTTGTAATTTTGATCATTACAGCAAAATCGCTTGCGTTGCATATAAGTTAAAAAATGTTTCCCGTTTAATAAATAATTACTCAATCTTAACTAAATTTTGATTGCTTATTTGGGACGTATTGATCTAACGATTCTAAAAATTTTAGCCCTTTAAGTGTAATATTTTTAATTCTACAGTACTTTTTTCACTGAATTTTGCGCGCGTCATGCTCGTCGTTAAGATTATTTGCAAAAACAATTTGTGTTAAATTATTCTTTGGATGTAATAAAATCTTTTTAAATTATTAGAAATATATTTCCTGTCTTACAGCTATTTCCCTTTGAATTTGATCCTCATATTTAAAATCATACGTGTTAAAAACATCTTCCAAAATTCTTTTATATGTTACAGGAACAACAACAAGATACTGTAGACTCTACAGTTAATTGTTATTGCATTTGCAAAGAACAAGAGAGTGCAGATACACAAATTACACAAAGTTTTTTCAAAAATTTCAAATTTGGAATTCAATTCTTGCATCCGAATGATTGAATAATTAACATTTTTCAATGGAAATTTTGAAACTTTTTAATTCAAAAATTATTTTTTAAACTAAATTTTCAAAATTAGTCACTTATACTTTGTTAAAATTTCATCGAAAAAAAAATTGTCAAAATTTTTTTAAAAATTATTTAAACAATATAAATAATTGATAGCGCCAGCTAAAATGTTTCTGATTTTGAATAATTTAGTATAACAAACGTTTTAAAAAAAAATTCATCAAAATCGGTTCTGTTTTTGCGGGTTTAGAAGTTTTGACGATTTTTCCGCTTTATTGACTGGACTATTATCCCTTCACCTGGGAAAATAATGGCCACTGTTGTTTTGGGATGCAGAAGTGGTTTTGTTTACAGATTTTTTAGAAGATAGGCGTAGAATTAATGCTCCTTATTACGCTCAACTACTTGCCGAAAAAGTTAACCGTGCATTTCGGGCGGAAAGACGGAAGCGTTCGGTTAGGAGTGTGGTTCTCCTTCACGACAAGGCTCGCCCGCACACTACCCAATTGGCTAGGGAAACTTTAGATAAATTACACTGGGAAACACTTCCATATCCTCCTTACAATCCGTATTTGTCTCCTTGTGACTTTCATTTGTTTGGGCCACTCAAGGAAGCAATGGGTGATATTCAATTTGAAGATGATGAGGAGGTCAAACATTTTGTGCAAAGCTGGTTTGTCGTGAAGCTTCCAAAGAGATGGCAAAAGTGCGTAAAGTTAGAAGGAGAATATGTTGAAATGTAGGATAAATCATAGAGTAAAGATTTTGTTTAAATAAAAAGTTACAAACAAATTCCGGGTTAAATTTGAACCCTCCTCGTATATGTAAAGCATAAACGATTTACCCTCTTACCTAAAGGTTCTGAAAGCTCAGCCACATATTCGTAGCTCTTTTTGTTACTTTATTGACTTTTCAAAAAGCTATGATCTAATCAAACTACTCAAACACAAAAAGGGGATGAATTATAAAAAGGTTCATAAAACATTTTTACTGAGAAAAAATAACGAAAATATGATCTGTTATAGCTGATTATCATTATCGTTCATTTCCAAATAAGAATTTAATATGTTAATTTAATAAAATCATTATAAACAGTTCAAAAAAAAAACTCAGCAGCCTATCATGGCAATTTTAAAAATTTACTACATACAAGACAGACCATGAGTTGTAATGTTCTGATTAGCAAAGTAGCTCTTAGGCGTTATTTCAGCGAAGCTGGATAAGGTTTCTGAAAATAGAAATTGTACAAAGAAGGCAATAGGTACCTTCAATGTCAATGCAAGACCTGCGCTAAGGTTGTAACCTGTTGAACACTCTGGTTGATGATGGTAGAAAGGTGTCTGATGAAACAGGCTCCTCGAACCTCATATGCGATCAAGAAAAGCTGCCGAAGTGCCTAAATTGGCCATCCCGCAGAAATTTTTCCTTCAATACGAAGATTTGACTTTAGTTAACTACAGTAACATTCTCTTTTCGGATAAATCAAGATTTCGAATAAATCATTGCGATAGACGTGTGATGGTGTGACGAATACCGAGTGAAAAATAGTTGGACGAAACCATTCAAGAGATTTAAGTTTTGATTCTGGATCGGTTATGTTGTGAGGGGGTATAATTTTATACAATACCATAGAATTGGTGGTGATAAGAAATGGTTCTTTGACGACAGATGTCATCTAAATAATATCTTATACCCACATATACAGGGTGTTTCGGGAGGAAAGGGAAATATTTTAAGTAAGTATTCTAGAGGTCAAAATAAGAAAAAAGTTCCTATAAATAAGAGTCCGAAAGTACTTCCTTTTCGAGATACAGGGTGTCCAAAAAATAATTTTTATTTTTAAATATCTCGAAAACGATTTAAGATATTAAATTGAGCTTTGGTGTGCACTATACTGGCATGAAGAGACTCTTTTTCGATTCAACTAGTTTTGACAATTCCAGCAGTGGCGTGAGTGACAGCAAACCAAAAAGGCCTCTTGAGCTTTTCTGATACGGGAAATAAAAAGGAGAAGGAACCTGGGACCGACAACATTACACCAAAAGCTGATTAAAGCAGACATAGAAAAAAGCACAGACATACTACCTAAGTTACTAAATAAAACACGGCAAGACAAAATACCAGAAGACTGAAAGATAGGACTCACAGTTGCCAAAGAAATGAGATACCACTAACGACAATAATTGGAGCGGTATAACTCTTCTATGCACAGCAAGCAAAATACTAACCAGAATAATGCTAGACCGTGCGAAGGAAGAAACTGAAACGTCACTTCGGCAAAGCCAGGCAGGCTTCAGAATAAGCAAATCTTGTATAGATCACATTTGCATACCATGAGCAGTAATAGAACAATCGTTAGAAATGAATAACAAACTATATTTGAATTTTTATCGACGCGACGTTCAAAAAGCCTTCGATAGTGTGTATAGATCGCAGATGTGGAAAGTATTCCAGATATATGGAATACCAGGAAAATATGTTTTACGAGAACTCCAAAGAAAGAATTGTACATGATGGAACCCCCATTGGAAACGGTGTACAGTAATGGTGCATCCTATCACCAACAATATTTTTCATAATAATAGACTGGGTCATAAAAAGAGCAACAAACAACACCACGGGGATACAATGGGAGGGTTTTTACACAGAAGATCTTGACTTCGTGAATGATTTATGCCTACTGGTTGTGAAGCCTCAAATTGCCAAGGTCCAAAATGCCTTCTACTTACATGCTAAATGAAATATGGTGCTCTAACAGCCTATCCCTTAATACCACATGAAGAATAGTTAACACAAATGTTAAAATTGGATAGAACCCTGGAGAAACAACAAGAAAACCACATCTAAGTTACGAGTGTTTCTAAACAAATGTCTGCGGCAAATACTAAGCTTCAGATGACCAGAAAGAATAAATTGTGTGCACACATCAAGAGCCTATCAGCATAACAATTAAAAGGAAGTTGGCCTAGATAGACCACACACTTATGAAGCAACGAGATAATCTACATAGAATGGAACAGCTGGGAAAATAAAGCGCGACCGGCCGAAAGAAACACGGAAGAGGAACGTGTTCAAAGAAATGGACCAAGTGAACAAAATACGTGGCGTCAAATAGAGCAATGAGATGGAGGCAGGTGCCCTATGCGGCCTATGCTAATGGGAATGAAGAGGACTACTACCGCCTTCACCAGAACTGATTCACTTTTTAACATACAATTGGAATATTTCATATTGTTAAAGCTTTGTTTAAGACGATTTATTATTACGTGCATAGTAATTTAGTCTGATACATCCTGGGATATACTACAATTACCTATGATAGCACATAAGTTTATTATTTAATTATTTCCCATAATATATTGTTATGTTTATTGTTACATTATGAGTGAGTTACTAACGAATTGATAATCCACAGTATAAATATTATTTACGCAGAGACATTTAAAAACTAAAACATATTTTTAACCGCATAATACGTATACATTTTTGGTTTTTTGAAAATGATCTAAGTAGGTTAAGTCTTTCACAGTCAGAGTCATATTTCCTTATTTCCCATCACTATATTTTATAACAAATTCACATTGCAATAAACTTTTTTGAAGACAAAAATTGAGGTTGCATAAAACAAATGCTTGAAAGTTTTTATAACTAATTACTAGGAACAATACACCGCTTTCAGGTTAGAAACCCAGTGAATGGTGTTATGAAATACCAGTCGGATGGGTATTTCTATAGAAGTAGATACTCATATGCAAAATATTACACAAGACAGTCTCATGAAAGATGGCGCTTGCTAAATAAATGTATAATTAATACACGCAATACATAAAACTGATTGCGCATTTGATAATCTTTTTACATAACCTTAATAGAAGGCATCTTTAAAATCTTTATTACTTTTATTTGTGGGACGACTGAAAGCGTTAAAACTCAAGTTTTCAAGTAATTGGAACTCTGTATACAATTACGGAGACTAATTGGGTCCTTTGTTTTTCGTATGTAGCTTGGTCAGAATGGCTAAAGCATGCAACCGTTTTCAATTATTAATTTTTCTTCTTACTGAGATTCATTTTAGTTATTAGTTATTATAATACCTTCATGTATAAAATTGGTTTGGAATTCAAATTAGTTAAAATTTTTGTAAGCGAAAGCTATGTTTGTTTCAAAAACCAGACCACAGTAGGCCATGATTTACATTTATAACGCTGAAATTAAATTTGGTTTGAATTTGAAGAACCTATTTCTTGTCATATATTTAATTCCAGAAAATTTTAAAATAGCAAATACAACATTCAAATGACAATGTTGGTTCTGTCTTTAACCGTGGTAACCTCAAAAATAATTCAGTGTGTGACTTTTACTGATAAGGCGGGTTTATACTAGGAAAAGTCTTGTTCACACCAACAACAACGTTTTTCTAACATGACCTGCTTTGGTCTACAAAAGTCGTGAATGCATTATAAACGAGCCTCTGTAGCTCAATTGGTAGAACTGTGGCGTGTAAAGCGTGAAGTCAGGGTTTCAAACCCATGCAGAGGTGATATTTTTCTACAAAGAGTGTTTCTAAAATAGCGGCAAATAAGCACAGGGCCTTGTTAATGTTTTTTGCTTGATGTTTAGTGGCTTCCAAGTTAAAGATTTTTGCCTTTCTTTTTCTATTTTTGATTGCGCTGATTGCCTCTTGTATATCGACTTTAATAATCTATTTTCCTCCATTTTAGGGACACACTGTATACACACTACGTTTTTTATAATTGGTTGAAGTACATTGAAATATACAATATTTTCCTCCGTTTTGTTCATCTGTAAAATCGAAAGCTAACTTAACGAACCCTGCTCTTAATTAAGGCGATCGTTAAACTACTAAACAATATTAACTAACCAAAGCAAAAGAATTTCAAATAATTACATATGTAAATAGGTACTATTGTTCTGTTGCATCTAGTAGTTTTTTAATTATCATACTAATTACAATTTTTATCTTTTCAGGTGAGTCGAGTTATTCAAATGTAGTCGTTTGGGAATCGCCGTTAATTCTTTTAATTGTGAAAGTTAGGTAAGTCGTATACATAATTTGGGAAAAGTACGCTTATTGTTATTCTTACGTGAAATTTCTACGCTCTGTGGGTAAAATTTAGGCGTTTGCGTCATTTAATTGATTTACTGGATGCTATTTTTATTTTTAAAGTAATTTATTGTTTGTTCTTTTAACATTATTTTGTAGGTTATTTTTGTAAGATTCAAATCTTTTGAAATGTCTCTTTGTTTGTATTTGTTAATGTTATAGTTCTAGACTTTTTACATTGGGAACTTAATAGCTCGAAGACCTAATAATGCTTAAGATAATTAAAAAGAAATAAAAGCAATTGGGGGATTAAGAGGAAGAGTTATAATAAGACCAGGTAAATGACACAACGTTAAATTTAAACGTCAGTAGTATTAATATGAAAAGCTGATCATTTTAAAAACATACACCTATATAATAAAGTTTTTCTACACCTATTTAATTATATTGCAATTATTAGCATTTTTTTTTGTGAAAAATAGTACCTATAATTCACTGCAGTGAATTATGGATTCATAATTCACTGCAGTGAATTATGATTTCGGCCAATCACAAATACATAAATATTTCGCTAATCCAATCATATTTTAAATCGCCCGCGATCAACTCCTTCTGCGGCTGACAATCGACTCGCGTGACACGCCCAAGTGTGTTGTCATATTGCTTGCTTACAAAGATATCAAATTTGACTAATTTGAGTCTAATATATTTGTTTAATAGGTGTAGAAAAAGTATCGTATTACATTCGCGATTATGGCCATTATTCGCTCAGATGATTTGTGCCACTCGCCTGACGGCTCGTGGGCTCAAACGTCATCTTCGTGAATAATGGCTGTCATAATCGCTCATATAATAATATACTATAAAATATATAGTTCTATTTTTACTTTGTTTATATCGCAATAAGTGCCGAATAAACATCGAATAACATACCACAAAACTTGGCGTCTATACCCAAAAAATGTGCTATTTTAAATGGAGGGTGTTGCTATTTAAAAAACTGATGATGACGTCATAACTCCAACAGCGATGATGTAATAAGAAATGTACGTATACCAACAAATGCGCATCCAAAAAAGAAAACCGACGTGTCCGAGCATTATTTTCTTACTTGCCCAATAAAGATTTTATATCCAATTTGTTCGTACATGCTCACTGTAGATCCTCCTTCAATTTCTTTAAAAGCTCATGGTTCATTCTTGGTCTCTTCTCTGTGTGGTTTATTTTAACTAGTCCTAATATTTTTCTTAGTATGCTTCTTTCCAGAATTCTCAGCTGCTCTTCTTCATTTGTGTCAAGGCATAGTGTTTCGGCTGAATATAAAATAGTCTAATTATTGTTTTATAAACTCTTAGTTTCGTTCTTCTACTTAAATTTTTGTCACCTAATAAATAGATGTTTGTATATGTAATATGTTCTGTGGCCCATTTGTATTCGTTGCTTGACAGCTTCTTTTCTGTTATTTGTGTTTCTGCGTGCCCAAATACTTAAATGTTTCTCTTTCTTCAAACTGATAAGTTCCGAATTTAGCCTTTATAGGATGTTCTATTTTGGTGTTAGTTTCCATGCATTTTGTCTTATTTTAATTTATCATCATTCGTCTTTTTTGACCCTCCTCATCTATCTTGTGAAATACTTCTTTTTATGTATTTATTAACCTTGCCACAATCACTAAGTCGTCAGTACATGCCATTTATGAACTGTTTCGAGCTATTAAGTCTCCTGTGTTTACTTTCCTCACAATCCCTTGCATACTATATTACTTTGTATGTTATCCGTTTCGCCGTTGCTAGTTTTTATTTTTGCTGTTGTTTTTGTAAGGGTCATTCTTATTAAGTTTATTAATTTAGGTGGGAATTGTCAAATGTATTCTTAAAACCTATAAATAATATAGTTTGTTGTATTCGTGACTATTTTCTAGGATTTGTTTTAGTACCTGAATTGCGTCTACCGTACTCATCACCGATGACCTCTTTTGCATGCTTTGATATTCGTTTCTGAATTATTGTTGTTAGTATATAGTTTGTAGCTGTTGTTAAGTAGTATAATTGCTCAATAATTAGCTGGGTTGTCCTCTTCTCATTTTTTTTTAATATGGGTACAATTACACCCATTCCCATTCTTCCGGCATTTTCTCATTTTCCAAAATTATCTTTTTAAGTTTGTACAATCTGTCTTTAATTTCCTTTCCTGGGAGTTTTATGAGTTCCCCATTTATTAAATAACTTCCTGGAGCTTTTTGTTTCTTTATTTTATTTAATGACTTCAAATTCGTCCTTCGTTGGGAATTTATTGTTTCCTTCGCATGATGTTTTTGGTTGATGTTTTATAAGATTTGCATTTTTTTCACACAGCAATTTTCTGAAATACATCATCCAGAATTCGTTTTTCTCTCATGTGCCATGCTTAATCTCTCCTTCTTCATTTTTAAGACCTCTTAATTTCTCTCTAGTTTCTCTATTTGTACATTTCTTTTAGCTTATTATTTCTACTGTCTTGTTCCATTTCTTCTATTTGTCGATTAATCCATTCTTTCTTTCCTTGTTTAACTATCTTAGTAGCTTCCTTCGTCTTGGTTCTGTACATCTCCTTATCATCTTCCTTCTTTGATTTTAGCCATTTTTTCATACATACATGAGTTTTTCAGTTTCAAACACAGGAATGGGATTGGGACAACAATGGCGAGCAAGTATATTCAGACAAATAAGTAAATTTGATCCTTGAGTAAAATCAGTGTAGTCCTCGTTGGCCCATTCATTGCATTTACTGGGTTTCTCCATACTGCCCATTACAATAAAAATACAGAGTTTATTCATTATCATCTTCGACTAATTTGTTTTTCTTCTGTTTTTCCTTTCTTGCTTTTGGACGTAGTACCGTCAGTTACCTTTCATTTGAGCCTTTCTTTTTTCCTTGTTCCTCTTTACTGGCTTTTTTCTTTTCTAACTCATCTTTGAAAAAGTTGTTGGTAAGTATTCTAGATGTTTTGAGTTTTCGGCCTTTCGATCGAGGCGCCAAAGCTTTGTACTTCGGAAAAGGAGATATATCAATAATTAATCTAATAGGGTTTTCAGTGGCATACTTGACTCTGTTGGAAGTTTAGCATGTTGTTCCTTTAGTTTACTTTTTTCATGTAGACTTGAGCGCCCAGCAAGGTGAAAATCACTCTGATTTTAATACTGATTTTTGATCATTGGATTTCGATGTTGTTGACCTAAGCGAAATATAAAAATCTGCAGTAATTGAATATGGCAAAACGGCTGATGCTGCTCCAATAAATTCATTTTCATCAAATACAGATTTCTCGAAGGATTTCAGAATATTTTTAGATGAAAATGCACCGGTATAAGCTTCTTTAATGATGGGTCTAAGTACATATTCCGTTATTCGCTCCAAATCTACCTACGTCTAGAGGTTGGAGCCTTTTGCTAGTATGGGGTGAAAATGTTAGCATCATTATCTCATTATTCCCATATAGGTTTATGGCATCCAATGACATGACTGCCGTGACTATCAAATAGAAGAAGAAGGAGGCGCTCATTTGTTGATCGTACGCATTTTATAAAATCTCTAACATACTTATTCCAAAAATAGATTCGTATCACTTTAGCCAGATGAATTAGCAAAAACTATATGGGTCAAGAAAAACGAGTTAGACCTGTTTCGGCGACAATTTTTCCCGATTTTTACAGGCAGGCGACGACGATTTCGTCGACGTTAAAGATTCTTTCTAGAGAAAATCAATGCATGTCTTTAATCTTATATAACAGAGAAAAATTTAACAGGCTTGGTCTTTGTAAATCGAGCTACTCTCGCCTTATTTGTTACTTCGAATGTTCTCAAACTCAAATGCGTCTTGTCCATAAATGCTCGTCAATCTTTTCCAACCATTTTCCTGCTTCTCTTCTTCGCCTTCTGCGATCGACTAGAAATTAATTCCTGTTTGTCCTGCTTCGTCATTCCACCCAACTTTCAGCCCATCTCTTGAAAGCTTGTCCTGGAGGTCGTTTCCCTGTTGGTCGTCTATTTTTACAGATTGTGTGTTCACGTGTTCATTCCACTTCTTCTTCCGCTGTTTCATCCATTTTACTACGTCTGTGCGTTGTCTTATGTCATAATTTGTCTTTCTATCTCGCAGTGTTAGTCCTTGAATTGAACGTAGTCTTTTCATTTCTACAGTTCTCACTTTCTGTGTTGTTTTCTTTGTTTCTGCTCTTATTCAGTAGTGTTTTATATATCCTTACGTTGGTGGCAATTCGCATGAACTTATTGTGCCATGCCATAGTTCTGAGACTTCCAGCTGCTTGTGCGGCTCTTTGCGTTTGTTGCTGCATTTCTCCAATTAGATCTACTACTGGTTATAAGGGTACCCAAAAAATTAAATTTCATTACTTGCTCTATAATTTTCCCTTCCACTTCTAATTTGCAACGGATTGGTAGTTTGGCAATTACCATTGTTTTCGTCTTCTTTGTTGAGACCTCCATGTTTGATCGTTTACCGGTGCTGCTAAACTGAAACAACAATCTCTACAGGTTATGCTCGCTATTGGCCACTAATACGGCGTCATCTGATTCCCATTTTTGTATTCCAAGATACCTAGCTGCAAGGTTTCTTCACTGTACGAATTCTGTCTTTCTTTTGTATTTATGTACCATCTTACTAAAAAGCAGTGCCGAACTTGCCTGCGAGTACTTCTAACGAATTTGCACGCGATGTACATTGATATATTCACTTGACGGCGTCCTAGCGACCATCTGTCAAGGTAAACCCGTAAACGCAGCAGTAGCCAATATCAGAATTACAAATGGACTAAGATACTCGTAATATTTTGTCCCTATGAATCTCTAGTTGTCTTGTGTATCATTACTTAAGGACCACCCTGTATTTAACAAACGCAAAATTTTTCAGTATAAGTTTTTTTATCGCAAAATATGGCGGCCAAATTCCTGCACGGTTCATTTTAATTCAGGGAAGTTCAGTCAAGCTAAAGTTTGCCATTTTATTTAAACGTGCTGTATATTACTGTTCATGCTAGATAACAGTTTTTTACACTTTTAAACAAACAGTGATTATTTATTTGATTATTTTAATAGCGGGAGTTCTTCAATTGATGCATACTGTTTTTGTTTTGTTTAAATTATGTATGGAATAATAAAGTAAGTACAAACATTAAACCATTTAACAGGCTTTTAAAATTAACTACAGAAACTTCCAAATAATTAAACATTAACTTACTCGTCTTGCATTAATGGGATGCGATTCAGGATCAATAGATGAGTATCTCATGTAGGTTAACCCTAGCGCAAGAAGGGGAACAATTCCTACTATTGTGAAAGGACTTCCCCCAATTCCAGCTGCTAAATTAGCAATGCCCGTTATTATGGCTGACATAACTTTTCACTTAATGTTCAATTCCGTTGCGATTAATAATTTCCTAAACTTAAACGAGCACTTTTCAATAACACTTGACACAAAATTACCATCACATCCACATTCCCATGTTAATCTCCTGATTTAGAACTTTAGGCGTATAATTTCTAATCGAAACTTTCTGCACTTGAAATCGCCACTTGGTTTTTTCTTTATCGACGCACGATTTTATGTAAAGGTGACGTTTCATATAATCGTTCTGCGATGTTTGTTTTTGACTTTCCTCTTTGCAAGCCTTACATGCAAAATTATCATCTCTCGATTCTCGTTCTCTTGGAATGTACGGGGCCGTACAGTATTTCTCCTTAGGTTGATAAATTGGGTCTGCTTGCCGTTTCGTATATTCGGTGTGGTATTTCTCCTTGAATTTCAGTTGAGCTGTCTCGTTCCAGTGTATGAATTTTGATGGGTTGAAGCCAAATTTTCCCATGTCCCGGAGATGTTAACCAATAAACTGTAACAAAAAGATACTAAGTTATTGTCTTATTTGTTTGTTTAGCTAATTATTTAATTAGAATGGGCACAAGTATGCCCCCGTTTACACTTTATTTAAGCTTACAGAAAATACCCACGAACTTTATTATATATTTATTTAACCACCAAGAAACGAATAGTGTTATGTAATTTATTGTAATTTGGTTCTTATGAATCGCTGAAACTCTTTGACATGTGCACGTTGTATCTTAATAAACCATTATTGGTTCGGATTGGGCTATATATTGCTTATTCATAATAAGTGAGGGGTTACGAGATAAAATGAGTACCCTGTATAGTACAAATGTAAACATACATGCACAATTCTAACATAGTACCATGACCCATAGATAGCTCAAGAGGTTCACCAAGCTCACGTATAATTTAGTTGTATTAGTCCATTATTAGGAAATACAGACTCCTACAACAAACAAGGATGCATCTTATCGCCCCCCTTATTTAATATATAGCTAGACCAAATTATTGCAGAATGAATCAATGAAGGGTTGCTTTTTGCTGAAGATATGGTCATTTTTGCAGAAAATGAAGAAGAGGTACGATGCAAGAATTACAAGTAGAATTTGACAAACGAGGATTTAACATAAACTTTGACAAAATGAAATATATGTGCATAAGAAATGAAGGAACTGATACAAACAACGGTACCTATAACATAAATAAGGAATACTTCTTCTTCTTCTCTGTAAAGCTTAGAGCTTGTTTATTCCAGCACATTTTTTCATCTCTTTCTCGGTATGCCCAGTGATCTTCTCCCCCTGGGCGATAAGTCTCGGGTGTCTCGACTATTCTGGCATCGTCCATCCTAGACATATGGCTATTCCATTCTGTTCTTCTTTTCTTGACCTCGCTCCTTATGTGATCACGTTTAGTTACGCAGCGTCTTGATCTCCGTTGTCTCCAATAATTGCTTGGTCTTTACTGTGTCTAATCTTGTCCCAATAGCATAAGTCATGATGCCATATGGTGTTATTCAGATATGTCGATATTTTTGTTGCCTTCTGGGCCTGATGTTCGATCTCTCTTGCCAAGATTCCATTTCTTCTAACTTTGATCCCTAGGTATTGAATTCACATCACTTGCTCTAACACAGTTCCATTCAGTTCGAGCTTACAGGGCAGCGGTTCTTTGCTAATTGTTAGTGGTTTTTGTTTTCTTGTCCGATACTTTTAGTCCGAACGTCCCACAGGCTTTACTAAATTGGGATACTAGTCGCTATAAGTCACCTTCATCATCAGTAATAAGTATTGCATCGTCAGCGTAACATACTAATCGGATAAGGAATACTAAATATTTAGGAACTAAATATTATAGAATATAACAAGAAAATAGAAGGAGATATAGAAAACAGAATAAAACTACGAAAAGTAGCTAATATGGAATAAAAACGTAAGGAAAGAGACAAAACAGAAAATATTTACTAGTCGAAATGTTGTCAGAAAATAATAGAAGTAAAATTCGCACCGTCGAACTGGACAACATGAGAAGAAGTTTACAGATTACAAGAAACTGGTAAAGCATTAATGTCTTGTTCAACTATGTACAGGCTCCCCATTTTGCGTTACAGTATTACTACTACTTAAATTTGGACCGAGGATTATCAAATTGAAGGTCTAACGGTGAGCTCGAATCTAACACACATTTCCAATTTTGGATGTATTTACCATTCCCCCCAGCATTAAGCTGCTCCACAAATATGTTGACATATCCAATATGAAATGATCAAGAATACCTATATATTTTTGCATAGATAGGTAGATTGATTCTGGGGGTACGGGTATGATCTTCATGCGATCAAGACCTCATGGGTCCATATCGCTTTTATTCGAAATTTCCCTTATTCTGAAGAAGAAATCTTGTTAGATCCAGTTCCTTCACCTCTTCCGGTTTAATCTTCTTCTTGCCAAATATGCTGCTCTTCATACTTCTCGCACTTTGCTAGAAAATGCATAGCAGTTTATTCTTCTGATTCGCACTGTCTGCAGTATGGGTCCTACGTTATACATGTATATGTATACAATGTATAATGACCTGTCAAGGTTCCTATAATTATTCTAGTAGATTGTCTAGAAGATTCTCTAATAAAAAGGAAGTTGCTTAAATCCGGCCCTTTAATAATTTCTCTTGCTTATTTACAGCTATCTCCTGTGTGTCTCCATTCCTTTCTTATATCCGCCATCTTTGATGACTTGGTCGGAGACCCCAGCCGCTGGTTCCGGTCCTGTGAATGTGGAGTTTGCACGTACTTTAGCCAATTCATCGGCCTTTTCGTTACCCTCCACTCCATTGTATCCCGGCAGTCATGCTAGCCGTAATCTCTTTCTTCGCCCAAGATCGCACAATGTCTGTTTATATTCTTTTCCTACCCCGAGATTACCGTACATAATGCTAGCGACTCTGACTCTGAATAGATAATATTTGTCTTTCCAATTTCTTGTTGCAAACACCACATTGCATACATCGATTCGCCATCTTGCCATATTCTTTTTCATCTTAAGCCCTTATTCCTTTAGAGCGTCGGGTCGGTTACGTCGAACTATTTTTTCCACTTCTTTCGGTCTCTAACCAGCCTATTTATTTCTCCTTCACTCTTTCCCCATTTTATTGTCATTCTGTGTATTCTATCCACCCACTTAATTCTGGGCCTGCTTTGTCCTCTAGTTCCCCCCGATGTGGCCTCCAACACTTCTTTGGGTATTCTATCTGTCTCCTTCCCCTGGGAACATATCCATACCAGCCCAGCTGCCTGTTTTCTATTCTTCCATTTAGGGGTGTTTGTTCCACTTGCTCTCTAATTCTGGTGTTTCTTACTCTATTCCTTCTCTTTTGTTGACCATTTTTCTCAAAAATGTAATTTCTGTCCCCTGTATTCGGCTTTTATGCTGCCCCACCATTGCCCAGCTCTCTGATCCATATGTCAGGATGGGTATACAGGGTGACAATAATCTACCTGTGTTGTATGGGTAACTTTGTTATTATAGAAGTTAGAGAGTCGGCTAAATTAGCAAAGTTGGGCAGAATTTCAAGACAAATTAGATGCCAGTTTGACATTTGACATACACTTTCAACTTTTTCAAATATTTCGAAAAACCTAAAAACATGCGATTTTTTAAATGTTTTATAATTCCATAACCACCTATTCTAAAACCAAAGTGAAATATGTTTCTTGTAGATATTTTTACGTAGAATTATAAAAAAATATTTACAAAGTCATAGCACTCTCGATTTTTGAGATATAAGCCAAACTTACGTTTTTTTAAATGGCAACCATAGTAGGCTATGGATTTATTAAAGAGCTTATTTTTTGCTGATTTCAAAAATGTATAGGTTGTCATATCTGTTTCCGTTAATTTTCTCAGAATTTGCAAAAACGCAAATTAATGATGATAAATAATAACCATGAACTAAGAATGCCTTGAAATTTTGTCATAGTCTCTTGTTTAGTAACTCAGCATCAAAAACAATTGAAATTATCAATTTTTTTAAATTAAACAAATAACAAATAAAATAGGTACTTAGTAACTATCATTATGGATAACAGAACTAAATAATAAATGTATGTAACTATAAAAATAAATTAATGATTATAATAATACTTCAAAGTGACCACCATTTTCTTGAACACATAACTGACATTGTTTTAATATTTCACGTTGCAATTTATTTAATGTATTATGTCTAATTTCGGCTACAGCTCTTCTTATTTTTATTTTCAGGTCATCAATTTTATGAGGCTTTTCTATGTGCACTTTGTCTTTAATAGTTCCCCATAAAAAAAAATCTAGGGGAGTTAAGTCCGGAGACCTGGTAGGCCACGCAATAGGACCTCTGGTACCTATCCAATTAGGAAATCTTTCCAATAAATAGTGTGGCACAATGTGAGCATTGTGAGCAGGTGCTCCATCGTGTTGGAAGTAATTCAAATTTTGTATAAAATTTAATGGAAGATCGTCCAACATTTCTTCGAATTGATTACGTAAAAATAGCAAATACCTCTCCGAATTTAGATTTTCCTCATAAAATTAAGAACCGAGAAGTTTTGTTCCAAGAATGCCGCACCAAACGTTAATAGAAAAAACGTATTGCTCTGGCCTTTCAACCGTTAAGTGTGGATTTTCCCTTGCCCAGTAAATATGATTTTTTCTATTAAATAAACCATTATTTGTAAATTTGGCTTCATCCGTAAATAGAATTAATTGAGAAAAGACTTCGTTTCTTTCACTTTCTTCAACAAACCACATAGCATAATTGAATCTTCTTTCTAAATCTGTTGGATACAATGTGTTTCCAACATGATGATGATAAGGTTTTAAATTATTTTGTTTCAAAATTGTTCTTGCTTGTTCTCTGGATACATTACACTTAAGTCCAATTTCTCGCACAGATGCAGTTGGTTTAAAAGTATTGTATGCCAAAACACGCACCTCTGCTCCTTCATTAATATTTTTCTTAGCTTCTTTTGGTTTACAAAATGATCCATACCATTTTAAATTGGATTCAAGTTTTGCAAAAATCCTTTTATCTGGCTGCCTTCTTTCCATGTATGTTTGCAGTTACAATTCAGAAGCTGCATTCGCATCACGATTACAATTTATTGTAATAGCAAAATAACATATCATTTCTTTCTTCCCACGAGTAAGCCATTTTTTTTAGTAACTTTAACAGAACTACTTAACACATTCACATCCGTAATTATCAGCAAAACAGGACTAACTTTGGCAATTAAATTTTTGTTATGATCACTAACTTCAGTTTTTTGCAAATTCTGAGAAAATTAACGGAAACAGATATGACAACCTATACATTTTTGAAATCAGCAAAAAATAAGCTCTTTAATGAATCCATAGCCTACTATGGTTGCCATTTAAAAAAACGTAAGTTTGGCTTATATCTCAAAAATCGAGAGTGCTATGACTTTGTAGATATTTTTTTATAATTCTACGTAAAAATATCTACAAGAAACATATTTCACTTTGGTTTTAGAATAGGTGGTTATGGAATTATAAAACATTTAAAAAATCGCATGTTTTTAGTTTTTTCGATATATTTGAAAAAGTTGAAAGTGAATGTCAAATGTCAAACTGGCATCTAATTTGTCTTGAAATTCTGCCCAACTTTGCTAATTTAGCCGACTCTCTAACTTCTATAATAACAAAGTTACCCATACAACACAGGTAGATTATTGTCACCCTGTATATACTGCATTATGTATTTGGAGTTACGTTTTATTTTGAATTTCTCTGTTTCCTGTTATAGAGTTGTTTATTTGGAAGTATGCGTTTGTTGTTTTCTTAATTCGGTTATTAATTTCTGCGTCATTTGTTCCCTTACTTGATATGATTGTACCAACATATTCGTATTCCTTTATTACCTCCAGTTGTACATCCTTACAACGGATTCTGAGTTCCTCTGCGTGTTCCTGCCATTAATGATTGTGAGTTATTAATATTATCTCGTTTGCATATCTTAAAGTCAGTTTTACTGCGTCATGGTTCATTCCTTTATCCAGTCGAGTTGTTAGAATTCATTTTGTAGCGCGATGGTAAATAGTTTCCCTTTGACTAACACCTTTCTCTTAAAAATAAAATAAAATAGTTTATTTGTTATGCTTCTCGCTGTCACGTGCAGTTTGATTTTCTTATAGACCGAATTGATTAAAGTGGAATATCTAGAATCAACACGACAGTTACCTAAAGCTTCAATTATAGATTTTAGTTCAATAGCGTCAAAAGCTTTCTTGTAGTTGATGAATGCTGTCATAAATAGAACACTAAATTAATTGAATTTCCCAATTAAGAGCTTCACGTTTTCGAAATCATCCTTGCTGTGGTGGCTGGTATCCAGTTTTTTTTAGGTATCTACTCGCAATAATTATAAAGGCCAGATGCTGCAAGGTCTATGGTTTTTCAGTTGTCATCTATCGCCTTTTTTGCGCAGTAAACTTATTTAAACATCATTCTTTCCGCACTTTTCCTAATTCTAAGCATTTCCTCCAGATTTAATATGTATATTCGCCCCAGGCGCTTTTCCGTTTTTCATCTAGTGTTTCTGTTTCATTTTCCATCTTATTTATTTTTCTTCTTCTTTTTCATAGCGAACATTCATGATTCATCACTGTATGTATATCATTTCTGTTCGAGAGTGAATCTAGTTTTGTATAAATTAAATCAAATATTTCGATTTCTTGCATTTATTTGACGTTATTTTTCCATCTGATTTTCTTATGTTAAGTATTTTCTTTTTTGCTAAGTTTAATTCAAATCTCAATTCCTTCAAATTCTAATGCTTTTAAGTCACGTTTTCAACTTCTGATTTGTTTCTTGTTTAGTTGCCTTGTTTGACTCCTTTACACTCAGTTGTACATCATATTCCTAGTATTCTTGATTCGATTTGTTCGTTTTTGTATAAACTTTTTAGTATTTGCTTGGTTTTAATAGTGGTCTGTTAATTTTTTTTTTTTTTTTTTGAGCAGTGTACTTCCACTTAACCAGGACTTTTATCAATTAGAACTTTGGATGGCCATGACTTCACCATTATCTCTACCTATAGATAATATTTTAGCCCCCCCCCCCCCCCCCAACTCACTTATTTTTGCAACGGCAAACCCTTTTTCCGAAGAAGTTAATGGGTGATTCATCATTTTGTTTGTTTGTTTATTTATTGGGCGAAGTCTAGGCTTGTGGTTGCCAGGGATTTCCAAAGCGCCTCCACTACTATGACCATTGGCACTATCCAACTAGAATTTTGCTAAACCCAAGGGATTTCCACCCCTCGAAGGGATCTTTATCGTGCCAAACATTGTATTGGCACGGGCATTTTTCCGCATTAAAAGTCTCACAGAGCTGGACTGGGAATTGAACCCGAGACATTTGATTTACAAGGCAAGTGTGCTAACCTTGACGCAATCCAGGCCGGCTATTCAACATTTTATGAGTTATTTTTGATATAACGTTTGACAATAGCAAAAGATGAAATTAGTCTTCATAAGTCACTGCGAAAAATTAAATTTACATAACAAAATATTGCCAATCAAACTTGGTTGTCCCCAAATACAATACCCAAACAAATCAATAAATTGGTGGAGATACGTTGATCATATCTTTTATCTTCAGATCTTGATAAATTAATTAGGTTTTATTAACCGTCAGGAAAATTCCATCAACTTTGCCTTAGAAACAAAATAAGCAATTGTCTTGTCTGGGTACACACAATATATAGGGCGTGATATGTATGAATTGAAAAGAATTGGAAGTTAATAAACTTCCATATGCCGAACAAAAGATTCTTTGTGATTCTTGAGATACAGCGTGACAAAGTTAAAGGTTAAAGGCTTGGATGTTGGAGTAAATGAATTATTTAAGTAAATGGAATATGTCGCAATTTGTCCTCAACAAGGAAGTTGCGAGCCAGGACCGTCCACGTTTTCCAGTCTATTCGACTATTCTCGCGAAGAACTGCGGCATATCCAAAGTGAAGGAGGGACATTTTGGATAAGAATTTTTTTATACTTTTGATTCCACTTTGTCTGAGTTATTTCATTTTCTGTTGCTCTGTCAAATTTAAATTGCTTTTAATGTAAGCAATTTTCATAATTACAAGTTCACTGAACTGTTCTGCGGTTCTGAAATATTAAAGCCTTGAATTTTTTCCTACTGTATCTCACGAAGTATAAGGAATATCAGCTTCTGTTTCTGAATTCTTTGTTCGGCACATGAAAATCTTATTAGCTTCCGTCTTTTTCTTCTATTCATATCTGTTACACCCTCTGTAGAGGTAATTTTAATCTGTATACCGCAAGAAAACATTCACCAACAGGTAGTAAACACTATACTTCTAACTGTCGTCAGAACAATCTGCTCGAATGTTTAAATTTGCAACAAATTGTTATTCAAGAAGTCTCATTTATGAAAATGGAAAATAAACAAATTCAGCAAGACTAAATCATACAACAAAGAGAAAGATTCACTGTGCTGAGAATACCATAATTCCAAGTGTATCAGCTAAATTGAAATGTATTGGTAAAAAAGTTAACATTAAACAAGTTTGGAGAGCCAAGAGTACATACATTGAGACCAGTTCTTATTAAAACCAAACCAATAAACGAGGGACAAAATTCGAAATTCCTTGTGATTGCGAGAAACATTTTATCGGTGAACCAAAAAACATGATTAAAAACTGCGAACTTGAAAAATCACAAACGTGCCTGAATAACAATTTTATCTGAAGAACTCATACAAAGTAAGCGAAACAAATATTTCGTCTTATTTTGCTGCGAGTATTTCAAACTTGGGCAGAAGGCTTTTGTTAAGCCTTTAAGCAGGGATATTGCTTTCATAACCTCAAAATTACACTTTACTTCATTATCTCATACTTAGGGAAAGCAAAATTAGTTTATTCGGTAGAATATCCAACAAACCTAGCATTCAGGCAAAAATATTAATTTATAAAACAATTACAGCTCCACATTTCGATAGCTGTAACAGCATTTTATTTATATGTTAGAAAACAGAATTTAAAAGTCCGAAAAAACAACAAACGGTGTTTTAAATGTTCTAAAACTACTATGATGTTAAATTTTACAATGGTTAAGTGTTAAGCGACACGTGTATCTTAATACTCCAATTTTAGCATTTAAGCTATCAATCACTTATTCCAACATACATCTCTCATAACCTTATATAGAATTCCGAGATTCATTATTACAGTGCTAGAAATCACCATGATTTCAGGTTACCAAATAAGTTTTGTACTTATAAAGCTTTGAAAATGTACAACTTTCTTCCACCACAAAGTGTCAAACAGTTAACCATAAATAATTTTAAGAAACTTGTTATTATCACTTTAGTAAAAAAATGTCAAGCAAAAAGAAACAGTGAATTCTAAAATAGAGATTTATTGAAAACACGCTCATCGAGGTAGAGGGAGTTAGATTTCAATGAGCTTTTCATGATCGAGCTGACTTGCAGTTATTGCTTCTTGCTTTTAGGATTGTAATAATAGACGTTTAGTTGAATAATTAACTTGTAGCTCTGTATTAAATTCGTTTTAAAATACCAAAAGTCGTAAACTATAGAACTACAAAAACACGACGCTTGTTTGTCAATCTAAGTAAGGTGAAATTCAGGTTTATTGCTTAAAAACAAAAACAGCGGCTTTATTCTCGTAATCTAGGTTAACAACGTTGTCTTTCCTTCAAATTTACTTTCATCATTTTAGCCGCACGAAGCGACAATCAATATTGGCTCTAAAATTTTGTATTATTAAATTAACGACGAGCTGCCGTTCCCTTCGGCTTGATTATAACTCTAATATTGCTTAAGTTAATTATAATGCAGGGAGTAGGAAAGTCCTTTGAATAACAAATTTTTTATGTTTATTGGCTGGCGAAAATCTACGTAAAGTTGAGTATTTCTATTTAAGTAGTGTTCTTGTAACAATTTTATAAATTTTACGTACTTTCAGGTATTGGCGAAACAAAAATGTTTCAGCTATAACTTTTGTTGGTAGAAATCACTTTGAATAAAATTTAAGGTTACCAGGATCGGTGATGTAGAGGGACAATAAGGTAGCCTTGTAAATCAAAGATCGCAGACTCTGTTCCGGACAAAGCAATGGAAGGCGCTTGGGCAGTGTTCAACTGTTGAGATGCTTAGCACTAAGAGGTTTAAATTTCGCCCAGTAAAGAACAACTTTAAAGTTATGTTTTACGAGAGAATCATCGTTGGCAGCTGTAGATTTTTAGTGTCGTATTCGAGGAAGAGTAAATTTTAAACCATATTAAGCAAACTCTATTAACATTAAACACCTGTTACATTAAATTAATGATTGTAAATGCTGGATATTTTCTGGTAGCTTCTTGTTAAAACTAAATGCCGTACAAAATAAATCAGAAATAGTTCAAATATTTACAGTAATGACTGGCAACGTAGAGAAATGTTGATTAAAAGCGTGTTTTAGCATAAATTTAGCAATAAATGCGGAAATAATGGAGCAGAACGGAAAGGGATATAAATGGAAATGAGAAAACTTTAGAGTTAAGGAAACTGTTTGAGTTGTGAACGTTTAAGATTTAATGCTACAACTTGTATCCGACTTCATCAAAATGGTTTGAAGTTATCATCAAGGAATTACTAAAATTTACATTTATTTTTCTCCCAGTTACGTTTGCAGTATTATAATAGAAGTGTAAATATAAAGGGTGTAAATGATATCTTTTTAAATTATTGGATGTAATTTACCAAAAGAAAAGAGTAGCTAAGAAAGAAAATAGACAACATTGAAAGAAGTTATGTAACTTAAGATATAAGAAACTTATATAAAAATACGTAAATAAAATGCTAGCATTACTCGACTAGGATGAAGAAATGTGTTTCTGTGAGGATAGAAGTGGCAATATTAAATCCGATTAATAAAAAAGGAGTTCCAACATTTATTTCTAAAAATTACGAAAAAGTTTTACGACATTCTAGCTCACTTAATAAATGGAAAATTAAAGAAGGAATCAGAGTCAAAGCGAATTACTAGCCAGGCTTTACAGAAGGCAAATCAGTAGTAATCAATATATTTATTCTAACGCAAATATACCAAAAATGGAGGAAGAAACATTTATCCCTTACATGAAATCTTTTTGGACTTTAAACAAGCCCTTGATAAAGTGAAAAGAACTGAAATACTGAAGACACTGGAAAACTGGGGTATAAGTAACGGATAACGGTAAAGTAATGGGTTTAGTGAAGATGACTTTAGAAAATACAGATAATTTATCAAAACCATTCAAAAGTACAGTAGGTTTAAAACACTATCAACTACACTATTTCAAATAGTGCTAGAAAACATCTTTCGAAACAGTGGTATTTATACAGGCAAAAAAGTAATTAGAAATTCGTATCAGTATCCAGCATACGCAGACGATGTCGTATTTTTATAAAAGCCAAACAAGAACTAAGCAGCCTTGTAACCAAGTTCCAAAGAATTGCAAAGATTTTTGGGTTAGAAATAAACTAAGACAAATCAAGCTACATTGATTTTGGGGAATAGTAGACCAGAAGAAAATCAAACTCGAATAAATAATTACTGCCGAATCAGAAGTTAGTGTTCAAGCTAAGCACCAGTGTGGTATTCCTAGGACAAGAAATAAATAGCAATGGCAACCACAGAGAAAACATCAAAAGAAGAATTGATGCAGGGGCTAAATGTATGGGGGCCTTAAATAATATTCTAATATCTGATAAGAAACTGCCAAGACCACTAAAAATTAGGCTGTATAAAACAACAAGTGGTTACTTCCGCATGTGAAGTATGGACTGTCACAGAAGAAAATAAAAGAAGATTGGAAGCTTGGGAGAGAACAGTTTTAAGAAAGATTTACGGGGAGTTAAATAAAAATATATATGGAGGAGAAGAAGAACAAATCAAAAATTAGAAAATCTCTATAAAGAAGATAGCATTACTACACAGATACAGAAGAGTGGATCACATGGCTGGGGCACTTGGCAAGGTAAAAACATATTTGGTATGAAGATGGGAAGTAAAAATAGAGAAGGAAGACCTAAGGTAACTTGGATTCACAATATACATAGAAGAAGATATTAAAAAATAATTTTACCAACAACTAGCAGAGGTCGACGGAAGTATCTTTGCCTTCCGTCGACCTCTGCTAGTTGTTGGTAAAATTAGCGGTAGACCATGAGGCCTGGAAAGCTGGCATTATGTATACCGTGCGGGTTTAAAGTATGGAATATAATTATTAATTAAAACCGAAACAACCCAATTTTCGTTAGAAGTGAGATTTGTCTAATGTTTTTTTTTTTTTTTTTAATTTAACTTGTTTATTTATTAGGCGAAAAGTAGACTTTCGGGTGCAAAGGAACACGCGTCTATTGCTATGGTCATTGACATAACTCGGCTAGAATTTTGCCAAGACACAACACAACTTTACCTAACCTACGGTTTTAGTCGTATCTAGAAGAGTTCAAATTTTGAAATTCTTTCTGCATGAAACATTTCGCCAATTTCGGCTGGAATCGATCTTGAAATCTCCGGTTTTAAATCTTTAAAAGCTCTAAAATATGTCAATTCTATCATTATTCGATGCAGTCTCGACATTTACTAAAAAACTTTAACTTAAAAATATATCATCCCAGTAAAGCTTCGAATTAAGTAGATTTGGTCCATTTCATGTTATTTCTTATGTCTGTGATATATCATGATGGGCAAATGATGTCTTTCTTTAATAGTTCGAAGTCCACCCTGAGGATATCGCTTATAAGAGGTAGATGGTAGGTTATCATTTGTAAGAAAATAACACTATAAATTGCATACCTATGCAAAATCGTCAAAGTTGAAAACCAATGAAAATACAAAATATACAAAGAAAGAAACTTTTTATGTAGAACTCGAATCGTTAATCATATATGTAGATAATATATATAATTAACCTTAAAAGAATTGACTATTTTCCAGGTTAACTGATTCTAAAGAAGGAAGATAACTACTACTACCAGCACATCTATTTCAGTTTCTACGCTAATTAAAAAAATAATAGAACTGTATTTTATTTACTTAGCTAATTAGTCGAGTCATATAGAAAGATATAAGTATTTAATTGTCTGAATGTCCCAGAAATACGTGCCTTTGTTTGAATATCAGCAATTCCCTAGAGATCAGTTGTATGTATTTTAGTTTGCTTTGGCATTAAAAAATATATGTATTAGCGCTTTTATTTAAACTGAGATTTGCTGCAGTTTATATCAAAGGTGCAGTGAGAAGTTGAGAATTCCTATTTTTTTTTTTTTTTTGTATAATTTAAAGCAAAAATGCAAACAAACTAGTATTATTAAAAAGTCGCGGTTACTGTGGAAGTTAAAAGACAACATTATTTACTTTTGTTATTTTTATGTCATTGCAGTATATACTTTGCTGCCATTATCAGTTTATGATTCATAAAAAAATTCTTCCAGTTGAATTTTAATAAAACCAGAAGTAGTTCTTAGTAAATCCGCAAAATGTGCAGAACACTATCTGAAGATATACGAGGTAGCGACCAAATATTCCTGGCCTAACCCGCTTGCAGTTGTTTGAGAAATAAAAAAATCTGTTCATTTTTCAACATAATCACCCTTTTCTTCAACACAGTTCTTACATCTTTTAATAAGCAGCTCTATACCCTTATAAAAATACTTTGGAGTTTTGTCTTCAAAATGCTGAAAAACCGCCGCCATCACTTCGTTATCATTGGTAAATTTCTTTCCCCGTAAATCCTGCTTAAGTTTATTTTGACCAAATTTTTACAGTTGATAACGATGGTCCACTGTCATCGTAAACTGCATCCATCCTTTGTTTAATTTGATCTGGCATCAAACCTTCTTTAGTGAGAAACTTAATCACTGCACAGTACTCTAGGTTTTCCATTTTCGAAAAACATTCCACTTGTTGTCGGTCTACTGACAGCTATTTGTAATCAACGCAATGGAAACAAATGAAAATTTATGTGGAGCCTGAGGAACAATGTAGCCTACTATTACTTATATTATTTTGCATTTCACGCTTCTAGAAGTAGGTCGGGCCAGGAACATTTGGTCGCTACCTCGTACATATAGTTATATCCAAATAATAAAAGAAAAGAAAATAAAATTAATCTTGAAAACACTTCAAATAGTGGTATCTTTCTATACGCAGATATAAAAATTAATTCAAATTTATTAAAAGCATATCCCGAACGTGTACAGCTTTACACATTTTATTTTTAAAATAAAATCAGTAACTCAGTTATCCAATTAATCAAAATTACCGGAACACTTGCATATTTTTTAAACCCTAAAGAAATGCAAACAAATTTGCAAACCAAAGTTTCTTGCACTCATCAAAAAAAATTTTTATTTGCAAGGTATTCGAATTATTATCGAAATTGTATTCAACTTGCTTTTTTCAAATGAAATCCCTGTGTATTTTTACATTTTACATTACGTGCTAAAAAGGGGTGACGTTTATTCCAACAGCTGCTCATTTCTTACTTACTTACTTCTTAGGTTTCTGTTTGCTTTTAAGAGTAGGTACTAGAGAAACTGTTTGCAGTATCACTGACAGAAAATTTAATGGGGCAAACCAGGCGCTTGTGGTTTTCACTGTTGAAGTTGGCTGAATGCCAGGTGGGGTGATGCATTAAATTGGATGATTGTATTGAAACAAGTTCGCGTTGAGTGTTAATCATGTCGAAGGGGTGTATGATTTGCTTTTGTATGTGGCGATTGAATAAGCCTCGGTTATTTATGGATAAGTCTGAAACTACCTACATTTACGTAATTAGGCCAAATCTTAGTTCATATTTTAATGCTAAATTTGACTTATAGAAGATTCTCTGTTTGAGATCAAAGCCAAAGGACAGGTTTTAAGAAAATACTATGATTTGTTTTTATGAGAAGTTAATGGCCGCTAACAAAAAGTAAGATAAAGTTTATTTTTACATCTTTTAGGATAGGCTTTGGCTTTAAATTAATTTAACAGTTTACAGCAAACTCAGGCAACACTGAAACAATACTTTACTAACTTTTTATGGATAATTGACAGCATTATTTTTATTCAACTTAATTTGTTTGTAACGATATGGCATAGTTAAATTAACTGGTTACAAAATACCCTGAATTCAAAAATATAGCTATAACTATGGATATACAGGGTGTCCACAAACTCACTTCACAAAAGAAAACTGCAAATTCTAGAGCTCATTTTATGTCGATTTGACGTAAATCACCTTATCCAAAAATGCTTGCTAAGGGAGCTAGAGCTCTTTAAAAATGGCGCCCTTACATCGGTTTAATTCAAATATCTTCAAAACGGTTCCCTTTTAAGTGATAACATTTTCTACATTTATTTCGTGGAATATGCTCAATCGTATGGCATAAATACGATTTTTTAATTGTAGTCATAAGCGGCTCGTTAGGGACCCCTCCCAATACTCCTATTGGACATTTTTATTCATAACTTTTTTGTCTTTGAAAATTTCGCCATTTTGACATAACATTTAACAAATTTCGATTTTTTATAAAAAAAAATGATGCTCATATCTGAAGTCGCTATGACGCACCGTTTTCGAAAAAAATCGATTTGAACTTTTCATGTTCAAAGAGCTCTAGCTCCCTTAGCAAGCATTTTTGGATAAGGCGATTTACGTCAAATCGACATAAAATGAGCTCTAGAATTTGCAGTTTTCTTTTGTGAAGTGAGTTTGTGGACACCCTGTATGTACATAGAAGAAGAATGGGAAGGAATAGCTAAAGTGGAAATGGAAGTAGCACAGGCAGTTCTAAGACCAGGAAAAGAGATAAAAGGCAAACCATAGTTCGATGAAGAATATGTAGAAAGCATAGAAGCAAGAAAAAAAAGCAAAAACGATTTATTATAAAATTCATTGCAGATTGGAAACATTAACAGTTTGATCATTACAACACGTTCAACATTTTTACTTTGAATAGTAACATTTACAAAGATCTGAAATTATCAGTTAGAAAGAATTAATGAAGATAAAACCAGTATTACATTTAACAATTATTATCAGGAAAGCCAACACTAAAATAGAAATTCTTTGATGGACTTACTTCTTTAAAATGCGAGGGTGTTTTTTTTTAAGTTATCTACCTAGCTATGAAGGAAAACTCGCAGAGCTTCAACAAAATGTATTTTTCTACATAGCTACGGTCTACACCCTTTACGCTTTTGATCCTGAAATCCTGAACTTAAAGCCTAAAGTTTATAAATTTTTGATTTTTTTAAATCCTGAAACCAATGGGAAATTTTGGTAGGCAAAGGTACTTTAAGGATAACCAAATACAGTATTCGAGCATCTTTTTATTATTAAACCCTTACTTCGTGTACTACAATAATTAAAGATCAGGAATAAATCTACAGATTCGAAGGGATAACCTTTTAGCTTTCTCGCATATATTTATAATCACCGTGTATATTCTAAGGGATAGATCTGTGGCCAACATGTTACAGTAGAAATTGCTCCTTGCTGTTTTACGTTAATTATCGGATTTACATTAGTCTGGTTATATATTCTTTTCTTTAGACTTTCCCAATTCCGTGAGGATAGCATGGTTGCATATAATGCATACGTCTTAGGCGCTTCTCTTCTTCCTATGAATTTAGCCACTTAGTGGATTTAGAATCTTTAAGGGATTCGTAAATCTTTAGGTTGGTTTTCTTTAGGAAATTCTGTTGAAAGATTATTAGTTAACCTTCTTCTACTTTTGACGTTCGTCGTGAACAGATCGTTTACCTTCGTTTTTAGTTTGGTTTTATCAAAAATATTTAAATCATCCTGAGGTACGAAACTTCGAAAATGGTATTAGTTAGCCTTTTAGGCCCTTAGAAAATTGAAACGTTAGTGAGTTTTATATTTGAGCCATTTTCAAACATTCATTTGGATTTAATCTGTTCGTCGACCATTTTGCTTGAAGAATTCTCAAAGGGCGCTTAACAACTTTTGGTATGTAGTACATTGATTTCCTTTAAAGATTTCTTACGGTATTCGTTGAATTTCAGCCCTTCTAGTGCTTTTTAGTATACTTCTTGTGTTGCTGATTTTCGTGTACGAACGACGTGTTCGTAAAAACCACCTGTTAGTTCGACATCTGTATTTCACGTGTTGTTATTTCGACATCACGTTTGAAATTCGTAATTCGTTAATTCGAAGAGATTATTCTACCCCGTGATTTAGAAGATACCTAATTAGCCTGGAATTTTCCTGATCTGCAGTTCATTATCTACACGTTTTAAGACCCAAGGTTAAAGGGTTAAGCTCAGATAAATTTGATTTTGAGGTCATCTTATTATATTAGTTAATATTAAAATCATTTTAGTAGTTGTGTTATTAGAAATTTGAGTAGAAGCATTTATTAGAAATATTTACTGTAACTAAATTATTCATTGTATTTTAAAGTATTTTGTTTGCAAAACTTTCAATCGTCAATTTAGTAAATCGTATTTCAGTACGATTAAATAAAATAGTGATTGCGTTTATGGCAACGTACTATTAACTTGTAATTTTATTTTGTAAAGGAATATTCAAATTTTTGCGTTTAAGATTAGTCACTCAATTATAATTATTTTTTTTTAATATTCAATCGTAATTGGATTGGTGCCGACAGGTCTCGCAAGACATTATTATTATTTACTATTGATTATTGTTATCTATAACTGCGACTACAACAAAGTGAGCTCATTTTCTCCGTGTGCGTTAGTTATTAATTTAGCTTAAGATTACCGGATCCTTGCGAATCCTCAAAGGATTTTACCTTCGTTTAATTACGATGGCGTTAATTTAAACATTACATTTTACTTTCGTTTAGTTACGATAGTGCTTTATTTTGAACATTCCCTATAGTTTTGTTTGTTTGTTTAATTAGATCTTGTTGTTTGAAACATTACATTTAGACTTACGTTTGATTACGATCTTAATAAATTTCTGTATTGGTTTATTTGAGCGATAACTTCATTATTAATTTTCAATTTTGTAGGTATATGTGTAATTTTTGCTTACGAGTTAGTATATCCTACTTCGTTAATTACAAAGCCTTGCGTTTTATTATCAAGTCAATTCACCTTGGAGGTTTATTCTTCAGGAGATCCGACTGAAGACAGGACTTTATCTATAGGATCTGACGCCCAAGGAACATCGTTAGTTTAGTTATTTAGTGAGCACTACTATTTTTCTGATAGGAACCTCACGCGCACGCAACCGAGTAGCGGGTTTATTTAGCGTTATCACCTCCGGATAATATTTGATATCTTCACCTAATGCTGGTGGGTGTAGCAAACATTATATTTCTTAAAATCGAATTTACTGAAGTCTCTAAATGTAAATAACAATAGCTTCATTCGTAACACTTCATTAACTGAATAACCACAAAAAAAGACAGTCAATGATCTTGAAATACCTAACTTTCGAAAACAAAATAAGTTATAATCCTAAAACGACCTTCTCTGTACATATCTTTTTTAACAAATTCTTGCCTAGTAAATGTGCAAAGTGTAAATAATTATACAACACCGCCAAATATGCGTTTACGCAAGCCGCGAATGTTGCACGTAAATACGGTAACGACATTTTCATGTATTTCAAATTACCGAAATCACTACCTGTCTACTTAACTGGGTTTAAAAGTCGCGTAAAGTTAAAAAGTGGGTTGCGACAATGAAGTTGTATAATTTCAGAGCTGCGTAATCTGTTTTGTTAGGCACATGATTATTAACTACGGAATAACTGTAATCAGCGTTACAAGTATTCAAATTTCAGAGCTCTTTTCGTGTTTATACCTTTCACTTTTAAGCTTTTTGACTGAAGAAAGGATTTCATTAAATAACGCGACAATGTGCCCAGAAACTGATGTTTCATGATAAAAGGAAACTGAAACCCCCAAAAAAGTATCATTTTAGTTTTCTTAGTTCCTAAATTATTAAACTAGCTCACGTGAGTTAATAGGTTATTAATTTAATTATATTTTAGCAACCAACTAAGAAAAATAAAACGCCAAACTGGCCACAACAAACCATCAGAAAATATTTAAAATTTGATCGAGTAGCAAGTTCCAAATTAGGTTAATTATTCAGTGATGTTGCTGCCCTCGTTCTGTCGAGATAACAGCAAAATTTGCACATTATTGTATTTAAATTAGCGCTGCTTGCTTAGAATGGTCATGTTTTAGTAAAATGTGTGAATGTAAAACAGTTTAAATAAGGAACTGAGAATGACTACCTCATTTGCAGATTCTCACGTAAAAAAGTGATAATAAAAAGGTATTTCCAAATTACTACTTTATTTTTGGTTACGGAAATGCCTTGGCACAGTTTCAAGAAATTTCTAACCGATGTTTATCACAAAGGACTTTTATTGGCGTTTTATGGAAGGAACTTCATGGTGTTTAATATTTCTTGAATTTACATAGATAGCTTATGGCGAAACAAAAATATTTGCGCTAACCTAGTTTGGTAGGCTTAATAGTAATAATGATAATACTAATGGTTTTTTAACAATATTTCCTGCACAGCCTGATAAAGTTTGTCAACATATAAATAAAAGTGCTGGTAATAAACTTAACAGCTTTCGAATTACCTGTGGTTATTTGGAAAAACGAACAAAAGAAAATAAATTCCGTAGATTAAATATTTTAAGGAAAGATTTCAATGTCCGCTTCCATTTGTAAAGTTAAACTGAGGAGGACTTTGCATTTATTAAGTAAGAAACGATATCAAACAATGCTTTTAAACTAGTAAAATAAATATTTGAGTGCAACTATTTATTTATTTTTCGTCGAAGTAGCCAAGTGGTGAAAGCATTCGACTACAGCGCAGACGGTCTCAGGGTCAAATCTGAGTCGGATGCTCGGCGAATGGCCTGCCCAGTCACTGAAAATAATTGGAAACCGAAATACCCATGTTGCTGGATATCCTCCCTCGCGGAGTGTAAGTGCCGATACCATTTACCTATTTATTTATTTTGATACTCTAGTACTATAGTAAGTAGTAAGACTGGCAAAACCATTGACTTAACGCCAAGGTTATAAACCAGAGAATTTTAATGTAGAAAAATATCTGAGAGCGTGCCCTCTTCCGGATACAAAGTAAAACTGTTAATCCTGTGCCCATGTGATAAAAATCCCTTCCAGCGTTAACAGTCCCTCAGGTTCGGCAAAATTCTAGTCGGGTAGTGCCAAAGACCATCGTAGTCAACGCACGTTAAGATCGCTGATATCCCCAAGCCTAGATTCGGTTCATTTAATAAACAAAACTTTAATGTTGCACAGCAGCCCAGTAGCAACGAAGTTGTTAAAGCCCCTAGTGAATAAGAATTCTCAGGAGTTCAGTATCCACCCAGCTTTAACATTTATATTTTGTGGATTAATGGTTTCCTCGCGCAGCATATTCCAAGTACAAATAAGCGTGTTAATTAGTTTTTCCTAGGGAGTTTGTTTTTTGTTTGAATAACTTTTTTGGATGACCACGAAGGCGCACATTAGGATTATGACGGAAAATGTTTGTATTTCATTTTGATGCTGAGTTAAGTGTTGCTAGGTTAAATTTTTGTGGGTATTTCTTCATAGGAAAGGTTTTCCACGTTTTTATGCATTTTAGTAACTTTGAAGCAGCTCTATATCTTTCACCAAGTAGGTACTAAAAATGTATGACTACATAATTTTTAAATTCTTTCATTGAGTGATTTTTGAATGCTTCCTGAATGAGGTGGGCAAAAGAATTTGCCTTCTTTACGCTGCTATTAACATGTATCTCCTTCTATAAATCACATTTTGCTATGATACTAAAATAATTTTACTGCTGAACATGATTCCGTCCTATGTTGTTCAGATAGATAGATAGATTCGGGTTAAGGTTATCTTTACCGTGATCAAAGCGGTTCAGGCCTACAGGATGCTGGACCATCTAGTTCTCTTCCTTCTTCTGGTTTAATACTGTGGCGTAGTCGGGGGTTGGTTTTATTGTTAATAATTAATATAAATAAGTTATTTTAATTAGTTTGGTAGAGTCTTTAACCAACAACGCCACTTGAAGATTGCTTGGCTTTTTACGAGAGGTTTTAAATCAAAGTCGAATTCAACTAACATTCATGTATTCCCTATCCGTGCTTTAGCTTTACAAAATAATACAAATGTTTCTGGTAATAGGTATATCATCGTCAGCTTCGGAAAATGTTCTGTCAACAATTTTTAATTGATTTGTACAATTGAGAGTCTTTTTCTCATTTCAAAAATAGTTGTTCAAGTTTGATAGACCTTGTTCATTCACATTTTATCCTGGCTTCAGATATTAATTCCAATAGTTTGTTGTTTTGTTTTCTATAAAGTTGATAATTTTCAATAGTTTAGTTTCTTCTATATTCATCCCATGCTTTTCTTTTTTTGTGTATTTTTTTTAACAAATAGGTTTAACTAAGGTTTAAAAGATTCCTTCTTAATTGTTAAGTAATGCTATACATTTTTTGATAGCGATTTTCTCAGAATATTCCTATTGTTTTTGTTGCCCTTATTCACGTAGGAAATGCTGTTACTTAATGTGGATCCTTGTAAGCCCCGAAAAATGCTGCTACCAGAAAATTAGGTTGGTTAGTCTTAATGCCCTCTGTAGTTGAAGTCACCAAATAATATTGTTTGCATGCCAGTATTTCATACTTTGCACAAGCTATAGCGACGATTTAATTTTTATTTACTTAGGGGGATTAAGTTTTGTGAGCCAAGGCACTCTTGATGGAACAATAAAATTTTTACAATTTAATTTCCAGTTTTTCAAAATATTGGGAAGGTCGGGGATTCAGATTCACAATTTCATGAAAGTATACAGGGTGTCCCATTAAAAATCTGAAATTTGAGGTTATTTCCGGCGAAACCGTGTTACTAAATTACTTTGTGGTTCAGAAAACCATAACATATTGGACCATTACTATTATATTATTACTTAAATAATTAATTAATATTTAATTAATATTTCAACAGTCAGATTCTTCAATCCCATTGATTTATATTATATGTATTTTTCCTTTTGAATTACAATTAACCATAGGTACTAAATATATTATTACTAGATCAAAAACGGATATTACTAAACAGGCGACAAAATAAATATTTGGATTTGGATTTGGTGTTATATTTTTAAATTCAAGTAACCTTTCTTTAAAACTCCAATTCTATCAAGCATCGAGGAAATTAGCTGTCTGCAATATTCAGGAGAAATTTGCGACCAAACAGTTTAAATTTTTTCTCTTACATTGGATAGTGTCCCCTGAGGATTATTTCTAATTTGCTTCGTCAAGTCACGCCCAACATTTTCAATTACATTTATGTTATTTTCATCAAACCAGTTCTTGTTGCATTAGTTGTATGGCGGGATGCACCATCTTGTTGTAACCTACATATCGTATATTTTTAAGTTATGTAATACTTAGCAATAGATTTGTTGTAAGATATACTTATATTTTTCTGCCTTAACGCTCCCCTCAGCGAATTTCAAGTTATCTACCCTAACACCTGAGCTACATTCCGGTACATCAACCCTTTTGAAACTTAACTGTTCCTTTTAGACAATCTTTATGAACTGCTTTGTTTGTACCCCTTATTCCACATATTACAATAGCATTAACGTTGATTTAAAACGTAACGTCTAAACATTATGCAAAAACTTTCTAAAACAACGGTAGTGTGGCGATATACTAGAAAAGCAGAGAGGAAACACAGAAAGAAATATGAAGAAAACAGTCTATGAATGAAGGAACAAAAATTTAAATTTAGTTCCAGAAAATAATTTTCGATCTACATAGTTTATAATTAGATAATTAAATATTCCAAAAGTTAAACATTTAAATGTATAAAAACCGATTACAAATCCTAACAAAGGGAAAAGGTAACAAACGAACGATGTTTTATAATGAAAAATGCGTTTTTTGATTCTTTTTTGATATTTGCCTTCATCAAACGTGAAAACTGATGGACTGAAATACATATATTATGAGAAACGGATATTCTGCTTTTATACACATCTGTCAAAATCATTCATGCATTACCTAAAAATGATTTTTCAGTTTCCCCTATTCTCAGCCATAGCGAGTGTTTTTATTTATTGACGTATGGGTTTTACTTCCTTGCGAGTGCAATTTTTCCTACGTTTACGATCGAACCAGCCCCTGCTCGTATATTTTTTAGTATGAGAAGGTGTTAAGCTCATGCTTGATACTTTTAAATATGAAATTAATTGTGTAGAGACACAGTTAATTGGCAGATGAACTTAGACAAGCATGTATATTAAGGAATGGAAAAATGAATTTATTGGGACAAAGTACTTTTTCGCTAAAACCGATCGTTAGACAGTTGCTTAAAACAATTATTAACTAATCGGTAGAAACCACAAATAGCATTGAAACGGATAATTTAATAAAATTTAGTAACTTGTTAATCAGGTAAACCATTCGATTCTGAAATAATGAACTAATTAACACCGATTCCAACACAGTCAACAAATCGATTGATATCCGTTAAGACTATCAATTTTATCTACACTGCTCAAAAGAAAATAGGGATCACTTCCTATAACCCGTATAATTTTTTTGTAGATTGGCATGTACTTATGAAATTCGGTACACACATTGCTTGAACATGATCCATATATCATTTAATGAATATCTAAAAATATGCCGTGTTTGAAGCTTTATAAATTAAACAGTGTCAAAAATCGAAGTGAAGACAAAGTCTTTTGGATTTTTTTATTTAAAGGAAACAAAAGACAGTCTTGACAATTTACATTTTAATATGATGTATTACCACCTCTGGTTCTTAGAACAGCATTATAACGACGAGGCATGCTCCGGATGAGTCGTAGAACTGCTTCTTGGGGAATCCGTTGCCATTCCTCTAGAAGGGCAATTTCCAACTCTTGAATTGTGATTTGGTCGGGTTTTAACAGCTCTCCCTAGTTGATCCCAGAGATGCTCGATGGGATTTAGGTCAGGACTACATGCAGGCCAAGGTAGCGTTTGAATTTGGTGGTCCCGAAGATAATTTTGCACAACATTGGCAGCATGTGGCCGAGCATTGTCATGCATAAACACAAATTCTTGGCCTACATCTTGTGCAAAATAACGTACCTGAGTATCCAGTATCTCGTTTATGTATCGTTGTGCCGTCAGACTACCGTTACGTAGAATGATAAGTTCAGTTTTTCTATGCATTGTGATACCACCCCAAACCATTACGGAACCACCATCATAAGCTTTAGTTTCTACCATTGTAGCAGGTATATATCGTTCCCCAGGTCGTCTCCAAACTCAGGTACGTCCATCATCACCCGACACGGTGAATCTTGATTCGCCAGGAAACATTATAGGGCGCCAGTGCTGTAACTGCCAATGCTGGTGTTCTCTAGCAAACTGCAACCTTGCTTGTCGGTGACGAACTAATAATCGAGGTACTTTCACAGGTTTTCTAGATGTCATTTGAGCTTCGTGGAGTCTACTCCGTATTGTCTGGTCACTAGTAAGTGTTCCAGTGGCTGGCAGAAGATCTCTCTGAACATCATGGGCAGTTGATGTACGGCTCCGAAGCACTTGAATACGAATAAATCGATCCTGTTCAACTGTTGTTTTTTTTTAGACGGCCCGATCCTTGTCTTTTAACAACATTCCCTGTAGCAATGTGCCTCTTAAGCAGTCTAGATACCACAGATTGCGTTGTACCAACGATATTGGCGATATACCGCTGGGATCGGCCTTCCTGTAAAAGTGTTAAAACACTAATTCGTTCATTGGCATTTAAATGTCTTCTTACATCATGGACAACTTCATTACAATTTGCCATGGTGTAATTGTTTCTTAAAATAGCAAATACACAATAATCGTACCACAACAGTACACTTAAATTGTCGTTGGACTGACACTTAACTCAATTTGCTAGTAAAACAAATGAAAATAACGAAACCACAGCACCCTACTAGCCTACTAGACAAATGAGTGTATGACTACCATAGATGTCATCATCATCTGATCTTTCGTTAACGACATATAATTCTAAATATAAGTGATCCCTATTTTATTTTGAGCAGTGTATATATAAAGTTGCGTTTAAGGATAATTGATTAATTAAAACCACAAATAGAAAACATTGAGAGGGAAAACAAAAAATTAAATTAAGTCTTGCCAACCACTAATCGCCAAGAATATGAAAAGAATTGATCTCTACTTGCACCATCAAACACGTCGAAAATCTTATTATTTCCACCCCGTATAGTAACTTCAATCAAATAATTAAGCCTAAAGGATTCATTCTTTTGTAATTGCAATTTCATCTAATTCTATTCGTGTTTGGTAAATTATACCTATCTTTGCAGAACATTAACACTTTCTGTCTTGTTGGACCTGCATATTAGAATGTTGCAATTGAGAAAGTTAACAATGCATTATTGTTTATTATCACTATTAGTACCTGAAAAACTTCTTAAGAAATCTAATTGAACGCATCCTGCATTGCGACAAATTTAAGTAATGATTAATGTTAATCTTAAGTACTTCTCACGATTGTCAAAATTCCACTTAGAGTGGATATGATTCCTGCAATTTTATTTTTTGCTGTGTGATAATGTTGGCAATTAAAACCTAAAGAAATTCTGGGTTAATCTATTATATAATGTAATTATAAATTTCTTTTTGCCATCAAGAAGGCCATTGTAATCTGGGAAATTAACTACGTAAAAAGAATTTAGAAGAAACAATGTGCAATATTTTTTGCGTTGCATATACGAGTATAAATTTCCATTAACAATTTAAATAGTTTTTGACATAATAACAATCGATCGTCACAAAATTAATTTATCCATTAATGTCCCTAGAGAGATAAGTTTACATTTACCTCCCCTTTTATGTAATCAACCCAACTCTTTCAAATATGCAATTTATCGAGACAACAGTGGAATAACTATTTTTAGAACATAATTTAAGTTCGAAAATTATCCATAACATGCATTGCTTTCTACTTCAAACTATAATTTATATTATATTATTTATTCAGCAAATTATCAAAGGGATTTAATTCTGTTTCCAACCTAAGTATTTTCAAAAACCTCCAGCTCAAGTTAAACTTGTAACCTCTACTAAATTTATATAAAATTTAACTTAGTAACATTTGAAATAGGAAAAGCCTACGATTATTATAGTCTTTCCCATGACTTCGTACTGGTATAGAAAGTAAAAATTCAGTGGAAAATTTATTAGATTCTAAAGAAATGTTTGCATTAGTAACATTCGGAAGAGGAAGATCCCGAACTGTTACATAATTTAGATAAAATTAAATTTAACGACTACGCTTAAGGCAGGTTGACATTCGGGTTAACTTTTTACGACCTAAAATAACTTTTGTTACTTAAAAATATGTACACTTCCGCTTCCTTGTTTTACTATTTAAATTTTTAACTATTTAGATAGAAAAACTAAGCCTAGAATAAATATTTAAACTTCGTAAATCAGTAAGTAAACCGTATTAAATTGGAAACGTTACTTCTTCACCAATTTAAGAAAAAAAGAACAAAAATAGTTTTGAATGAAAGCAAACCGCCGCAAAGAAAAACTGCATACTTTAATATTGACTAATAAGGTTTGTAGAAAGGAGTTATAGTTGTTTTATTTTTTAATAACGTACACGAGAACTAGATTGACCAGTTTTCATTTTGTGCAATTCTAACTATTTAAGTATCACTTCTGCCATAAAAATCGTCTTTGGAATTCTTTTCTATTTTTTTGAATTGCTCAGCAAATTTATGGAAATATAATTACTTCTTTCAAAAATGCATGTTTCGTTAGCTTATCCAACTCAACAGCTTTTAGAAGGGAACCCAGACAATTACATATTAATCTTAATGTTACTACAATGCATTCGAGACTTTTTCTAGCCATAGAAGGCCATGATTTTACTGTGTTGCGATTTGAAGAGCCTGTGATTTTCGCAGATGTAGAGGTTATGTAAAGTACAAGCAATTGACAAAGGTTCATTGGAATTACATATGTATTTGTATAACTTAATCAAGTTTACAGCTCACTACGTTGACGCTGTTGTTAAACATAACCTTATTTAGTTTATTGACAAAACAGATTTAGAAAGTCTTATTTACATTAGCGAAATTGTTTTCTTAACACCGCCTATCGTCTAAAAATGTATTTTTTGGCTATTCCGAATTATGAGTTAAAAAAAATTAACACACGTTTATTCGTTACTCTGGAATCGGTCGTATTCTAGATTCTACTCAGGTTTATTAATCACTAATTTAATAAAATTCCATATTATTTGTTGAAATTTAATTAAATTGCTAAAGTTTACACACGTAAACTATTCGTTACAAATAGCTATTAATAATACAAGTGCGAAAATGCAAGCTTAAAGTTCGAGGTTGTTGCTATGCAACGAGACGAAGTCGAGTTGCATATGCGACCGAGATACTTTAAGCGTTTTCGCAAGAGTGGTATTAAAAATTTTTTTGTTGGTCAACTACTATGTTGGTCATGAGCATATCTAAAGCTGCTTACGAGAAGGTTTATTCAAGTTTCTGCCATTGGCGTAATATAGACCATTATTGTTGCTATTTCCTTCGTGTTCTAAATGTTTTTTAAAACACGTTGTTATGGGAAACGTGTTTAAAATGCTGTTTATAATCTAATGTGGATATTCAAAAGGTGACTTAAAATGTCACCAACAAAAAAAAATTAAATAGCTTGTCTGTGATTAAATCAAGAGGGAAATTTTACGTTATTTTACATTTAGGAATTTCTATAGTTTTATCGGATATCCTGAAGTAAATGAATTCCTTAATGAATATTAATTATAATTCATCTTTGACACACTTATTGTCTTCCTTTTGAAATGAATACTCAGAGAGCCGTAGTCTATTTTCCTGCATACTTTGTGGAATAAATTATTTGCTCTAAGTTGAGAAGCCAGGAAGTCTATTTAAAACCAATACCATAAGTTTCTAATTTTCATAAATTAATAATAAATGTTTCATATCTTATTTTAAGGTTTTCGTGTAATTTCTAGTAAGAGTTTCGCGATTATAATTCAAACTTAACAAATCTTTGGCCTTTAATAGTCCTTAATTTCATTTTATACTTCTTTTTCTGGATATTTCGCCACTAATTGCTAAAATAAAATAATAAAATAATAGGATGTTAAAAGGGTCACAATAAACCTTTACACTAACTCTGTTTTCAATAAGAATATTTAGAATATCACCAGGCAGACTTATGAAAATTTCAGAACTCAAAATGCTCTTATCTGTCATCGAAAAATCAAAATGTTTAACTAACAATTGCCCTTAAAGTTTTTTTTATGAATATTTAGTCAGATAATCATGTGAGAGGATTCGACCGGCAGTTATTAAACAGAAGAATTAGTCGGCAGTCATTTATTTTTTGGAAACAATGATTATTTTATTTTTTGAAGAGCATTGAAGAAGAGCATTCCCAGTTATGCCTCACGGCATTAGGTACTCTATCCATCTTCTATAGGTATTTCTGTCGCTCGTCATTCTCCTTACCGCTTCGATGGGTTTTCCTTTCTTTCTAGCCATCTGTCGGATTTTATCTTCAGTAATCTACCTCTGGCTCTTCTTCCTTCTATTCTTGTTTCAGAAATTAGTCTGGGGTACCTTTCATTGCCCATATGAGTAAGAATCCCCGCACCATTTTAGTTGTTTATTTTCCAATATCCTGTATAATTGGTTGTTGGTATAGCTCGTCCCTTATGCTTCTATTCCTAATTCTATCTCTTCTAGTTTTGCCCAGTACTCTTCGCAGGTAATTCATCTCCGATGCTGTTATTTTTTATCGGTGTTTGTCTAATACGGCCCATGTCTCTGATCCGTATAGTAGTGGATTGGTAAATATTGTTTTGTATATATGCATCTTTGCTTTGCCGATTGTTGCAGAAAGGTCTCTATTTGTGGAGATCAGTCTTCGTTTCTACCGTTTGGTTTTTCCCTGATCGATTTCAACAGTAGAAACAGTTCGACCAGAGAAGGGTTTAATAAAAACTGTAGAAACATTTTGAAAACTTTAATTAACACTTACATCGTAATACTAATGGGTTGAATCAGTTAACACGTGGTTTAATAGTTAACCGTGGAGTTACGTATGCACACCCTACCAGATTGAGCCGCAAAGAATAACTAATTTGTTGAGTGGCGCTGTAGTACTTACAAATGCAAACGCGGCAAATTCAAATAGTATATAAAATAAATTGTTTATTTGGTAGCATAATTTATTTACTTTGCTTATTCTGTTATTGATTTCTTCATCTATTCGGCCGCCATTTTTTATAATAGTTCTTAGATACCCATATTTTTCTATATATTGAAGTGGTTTTCCCTAGTAAGATGGGTGCACCCTTTTTCTATCGTTTTTGTTGATATGCACTATCTTACCGTTTCGTATGTTGATCTTCATTCCCTTTTCCTCCAAATTTCTTTTCGATACGTTTATATTGTGTTGTGATTGTCTTATGTTCGTTGCCTTTACCAAGATGTCATCTGTGTACATAAGGTCTTGGGTCATGGTAGGGTTTATGCTGTTAGTATCCTAGTCTTGTTTTTATTACTTCGTTTTTTGGTTTTTCTTATTAACTATACTATTTATGTAGGTTACGAAGAGCAAGGGGCTCAGACTATCACCTTGTTTTACCCCTTTTCTTTTGTCCGTTTATTCTACTCCTACTGCACTGTTTATGCTGTATATTATTCTTATTAGTTTTGGGCTTGTCTGTAATTCTGGAAGGGCCTTCCATGTGTATTCTCTAGATATTTGACCAACATGCAGCCTTGAGGTCCAGGAATGCTAGGAAACTTTCTCTATGCTTATCTATCATCTGTTTCCCCGGGTAAAATGCTGCTGGTTCATCTTCTAATTTATCTTCCATTTCCATTCTCAGTCTTTTTTCTATGCTTTTGGAATACATTTTTAGTACCACTGCCGATAGACGTATTGCCAGATAGTTTTCCCAATTTGTACCTGTTCCGTCTCCCATGCTTGTTGAAAGATTGATTTTAGCTACTTGCCTTCTGTTTCTACTCATTTTTTATATTGATTCCGGGGGCAATAGCGTCTTCGCCTGCGACTTTTTCGTTTCTTGGGGTTTTTAGAGCCATCTTGATTTATTCTTCGCTCTTCTGCGCCTTCTCCTTCGCCCTCTGTTTCTATTTTCTGTACTTCCTGATCTGTATTCATATTTTCTTCGTTCCACCATTTTCTTCTCTTTCGGGTATTGTGCTTGATCTCTTTTGATCCGCCAGTTTTTTGGGCCGTTTGGAGTAGTACTTCCTTAAATGTACTCATCTTTCATCGAGGTTCCATGTTGTTTCCATGCGTTTAGTTAATTCGTAGAATCGTTGATGTTTCAAAATTCAAAGTTTTCTACATTTGAAGTCAGTTGTTAGTAATTATTTCTTTTGAAACTCGATTTTGAATTTCATTATTGAATAAGAGTTAAAGCACGCCCGTGCCTACTCGATGGGACACCAAAAAAGAAATTATAGGGCTATTTTTGATCAAACTTTTAGTTTTTCCATTTCACATTTTTACTCTATGAGTTTAATGGTATTTCAAAAATTCTCACAAATCAAAATTGTGGCAATCGTTAAACCAACCGATGAGTGTTGTTAGAAATTACAGAAAAATTTCCGAATAACAAAAATAGAACTTTGCCTTTAGTACTCTAAAATTAAATTTTCGAAGAGAGGCTTGTATTATTACTTTTAAGTATCGACCCATCTTCCAAAGTGTGACACTCTAGTTTTGGGACATCCTATATTCTTATTGTTACTAATTAATATAGATTCGCTTTCGGTATGAGTGATTGACTGCAATATATATTGTGACGGTTTTAAAACGTTTATTTAAAACTTCGATTCGTGGTGTGAATTATTTATTAATAAATATTAAAATTATTGAACAACGAAGAAACACAAAATAACAACTGAACACTAAAACACAACACTAATATGAATTCTAATAGAAAACACTAATATTAACCCGTAACACTAATTAATTTATTTGTACAGTTTGTTTATTTATAACTATTCACGTACATTTATATTAGCTCCCGACGTACATACTCGCGACCGTTTTTGTAGGCTGGATTAGACTAAATTTGCTAAGAGAGTGCTGCGCCTTATAAAGGCAAGCCTTCAATCTAGTAAGCTCTATGGGCTTCTAGATCACTCGCGGGAGCAGTAGAAAATTCTAGTAGCGGATGATGCATGTGATCTCGCACCTGCTTTACGTGACTGATGACGCATCTTGTTACAATATTGTCATTGTCCAGCGCCTTATCTTTGAACGACATTTACTTTATAAGTTTTATTTGAACTTTGGAAGATGTCACTGGTATTATGTATTATTCTGTCATTTTATATTATAACCTGTATCGGTATCAGCCTAACCTCTTTTACCTGTGGTATTGAGGCTGGTGCGTTAACGTTAACCTAAAAAGATAATACCATAATTAAAGTATGTAAACAACTCAATAAGAGTAGTTCTTATTAGCGGGACATGAATTTAAAAAATGTTACGGTTATAACATTTAAAGACTATCATAATGACTAGTTTCGCAATGATGACGCTATAATCTGCAAGAAATTTTATTTGCCACTTATAAAAAAAATAAGACATCCCAATATGGAATTTTCGGATACATAATCGAATTTCGTAATTTATAGAATATTTTGCCATCAAGTAATGTTGAATATTGATAAATATTTAGTTTTGGTCTAGGCTATTATTAGTAATTCGATGTCGGTTTCCAGTCACAATATGACAAATTATGTACATAACTAGAAATTGTTTCCTCACTACTCACTAAAACTGTGACCTCCTTGATGGCAAGAAGAACATGAATACCTACTTTACAAATAAGTTTATACAAATTTTGTTTGGGATTAACTTGAAATCCATGTATACAGAGTTATTCGAAAATACCGAGACACATAAATATTCTATGAATCACAAAGAATTGCAAAACAAATTCAAACAAAAGTTTCTAGGAATTAAGCAAGCCATCATCAAAACATTTTTCATATACAACATTTTTTTTTAAATGAGACACCCTATACATTTTTGGATTCTACAATTAATTCCAAGGAACTTTTGTAGGAATCATTTTTTGAGAAAACCCATTATGTTCGAGTTATAGGCAATTATTCTAAACTCCTAAAGTTCAAATTATGAAGATTTTCCTCCATACAGGACGTTTATTTTAGTCGATTAGTTAACAAAAATAAGACAAACAAATAAGAAAAAATCAGTTAATCAATTTAGAAAATTGCTACTATCTCGTATTGCAGTGGAATTTACAATCACCTTACTGACTTTGTTTTGCATTTAAATTTTATTAATAATAGGTTACAAGCCCTCTTGCATTCTCTCTCTTTCTCCCTTGTTCCAACACATTCCGCCTCTTCCTTTCCCATCTCTCTATTTCTAAAATAAACTAGAAAGAATAGAATCAGTAGTTAAACATTCTGTACTTATTTGCATCATAGTCTTAAAATTGCTTAAAATAAAACTGAAATAATAACATTGTTTTTCTAGTTGTTTGTTTGAAAGCTCTTAAAAACAAAATTCATGCAGAATTGTTATCGGATGTTAACTTTATGGAAAAGTATTTTATCAGCAACACTATAATGTTCAGAAAACTTTCTCAGCTCGTTTATTTCAACACTTAAATAAATTTTATCAGGACTGATCTGTACCGAAAATATTTTCTGTAGTTAAAGCACCTGCACCTGCACATCAGCATGTAAAAAGGTGCGTACTGACTTGCAACAAAACGCTCCGAACGAACAGAACCAACCGCGCGCGCACGAAAGAATTCGCCTAGTGAGTACGTGTTTTAACTCCGCGCCGAACGCGCAAAACATTTTCCGAGTCTTGTCGGTAAATAACAAATGCACAAAAGAAATGTTTGTTCGGTTCGGCCGTAGTGAGTACGTGTTTGCACTGTTTGTTCTGTTCGTCGCGTCCGTTGCAGCAGCAAGGTGTTATTAAAATATTTTAACACGTTGACTGCCATGCTGGTCCCATGGGCCCAGCACGAAGATTGCCCTCCCGGCCGTGCTGGTCCCATGGGACCAGCAATGTTTTTGTATTAACTCTAGGCCGCTGGCAAATAATATGTAGTTTTTGTTACGGGAAGGGACCAGCATGGCCCTAACACCTATAAAAGCATAGACGTTTTTTAAATTTTGCTTTTTTTCAGCTTGTGGTCCCATACTACTTGTTTTTGTAAAACAATCATAAAATGCAGAGAAATAACGATATTTTTCAATAATTTGTTTTTTAATTTTACAAAAAGTACATAAAGTATATAAGTATTAAAACATGGCAAGCACAGAAATGGAAAATTTCGGCACTCTTAAGGAGTCGAATTACACACACATGTGGGACCAGCGGCCCAGGCGCCTAATTTTCAACAATTTTTTGCTTACCAGGCCGCGCTGGTCCCATGGGACCAGCACTTGTAAATTTACATAACTCAAAATTTTGATGAAATTTTGAATTTTTACAATTACTGGGTGAATTTAAATATCATTTAGCATGGTATTTCACAATCGGCCCACTGGGAGAATTTCGAAATTTTGGTCGGCAGTCAACGTGTTAAATATGTAACTAAGTAGTTCAGAGATTCTTATTTTAAACCATTTAATAATTATTTGTTATAAATGGAGTGGAGTCGTGATACTTCCATGTTATTAATAGACCAATTTGAAAAATTTCCCGAACTATGGAATCCGAAACATGGTTCTTATTATAATAAAATAAAAAAACATGACGCTTGGGGTGTCCTAGCGGATTGGTTAGTAACTCAAAATCTTCCGCTGACATTCTTGTAAAGTTTTTGATATGTATCGAGTCTAAATCATTTAAAACCGATACATTACTCCGCGTAGCAAATAATTTTCTAATCCACATTCTCTTTTCCCGCTTTTTCCAGTTTTTATTTTCAAATAATAAGGCGGTAAAAACGAAAAATGCACCAGCTGCTACAACCCCGTTGTCCATTTTCAGACTGGAGTTTAACTGGGAACAGGCCGAACACAACGTGCACTTCAAACATCGCGAACATTTGCACAAAATGTTTGTTCTGTATGTTCGTGCGCGCGCGGTTCGTTCTGTTTGTTCGTAGTGTTTTGTTGCAAGTCAGTACGCACCTTTAAGAAGAAACTATCATTTCAGCAGAAATAATTGACTTTAATAATGAAAATGTAGAAAGCTGATTATAAACTATTTAAGTTTTTCTACAAATTTACAAAAATATCTTAATAAAACCAAGAAATTCTCATAACTCTTAAGATCTGCTTGTGGCAACGCTTTCAACATTGATTTGCAGACATTCTGCAATACATACATATATGGGTATAATTAACCTTTTGCAAAGTATCAGATTTATTATTTAATTCATAACCTTATACTTTTAGAGTCACCATCAGAGTAATTGAGTTCAAATTCGCACAATTTATATAAAATGGGAAGTCTTCTTTTTAGCACCCTTTATGCATATCAAATTTATGCGAAACACACTAAGAAGATGATGTCCTAAAGTCGCATAAATTTTAAATTTGTCGAGATTTCAATGCTTGAATAAACAGGAAACCTTCATTCCCCGTATGAACAGCCCTTGTGTTGTATCTTAAAGTTATGCAAAATATTTTGTACATTACTATCTCAATCCGCATTTAATTTATACAAGGCATATATTAAACCATAGTTAAAATAACAAGCAAAAATGTCACATAAAATTATTATTTTGTAGAGATTTCAAAACTTGCTTAGAGAAGAAACCCCAATTTTGCCTTTTGAATGCATTGTATGTGTATTGTGTATTATACTTATTCAAAATACTTGGTAAAAAAATATTTCAGCTCATATTTTATTATTACAATGCATATTGTAACGCTCATTGAAAATAGTAGGCGAAAAAACCGCATAAAATTGAACTTTTGTGGAGATTTCAACGCTCGATCAGCTTGGAAACCTAACAATTTTTGCTTTGTATTTCGGCTCCTACTTCATTAGTGCAATACATATTACAAAGCATATTGAAAATAATAGACTAAAAAAATTAAATTTTCAGTCGATTAGTGAAATCTTATTTTTGTATTTTTAGCGCCCTATAAATAACGAGTGTTAGAAAACTCGTCTTATCAGAGTCAATTATGAAAAAAATTAAGTGTCTTAGATTAATTCTTAAATATCCACTATTCATTAGAACTACTGACAGCTGCTGCCATTTAACTAATTGTGATTGAGTCTACTTGAAAATTAACTTACGTACCAATACAGGACATGCATTTTAATAAACACAGGTGACTCTGATAAGACGAGTTTTGTAACACCCGTTATATGTAAAATATCTGTTATACATGCATTTCAGCTGATACTTTATTAATACAATGCATATTGTGAAGTTTAATAAAAGTAGCAGCCTTAAAGGACGAATTAAGTTGAAAGTTTCTGGAGATCTCAACGATTGATGAGACAGGAAACCCTAACATTTTGTTTTTAATATGTTGTTTAGAAAATTATTATCATTAAACTCTTAACATCATAAGTACAAGCTTACAAAAAGCATTTTTATGTGTTAGACAATTCAAAAAACCAAAACTATTGTTAAGAATTATTGTTATTACCTCATTTTGGCCGAATATAATCCACTGTGTCACATAGACCACCATTGTGAAGTATTTTAAAATTCCTCGACAGTTTCAAAAGCACAACACTGTTTTTACTTAGCACTGTAGTTTAGTCAACAAAGAAAATGTTTAAAAATTCTAAAATTGCAGTATAATGCAGCACTTTCAATGGTCAAGAACTTGACGTTTCTTCACTCCGATCGTTGAAAAAAACGCAAAGTATTTGACGAACCTGCTTCGTGAAAGGTGAAATTGTTCTTCTACAGGTGTCCATTGGTTTCACTGGGAAAGTAACAGATTTACTCGTTCGGAATCGCCCGACGACGATTGTATTTTAACTAAATGAAAGTGGTATTTATTACTGGTGAGACTTCGTATGCAACTTGACGAAGGAGCAGGGAAGAAACTTTACGCAATATGATTGCCGAATAATTTAAACTAGAATTATCTTTTCACGCAACTAATTCTAGTAGAAATTTGTCAAATTGTTCTCCTAAAATATTCTTTAAAACTTTTAATATTTTAATCAAGTTCTCTATGGAAGTAGAATGAAAAGTGTTTGGTATTTATTTTAATTATGAGGCAATGCAAATATGGCGTACTCTAGTTACATAAATTAATGAATATCCTATTGCAAAGTAATTGGTTTTTAAGTAGGTTATTAACAAATAAATCACCTAAAACTTACCAATGCCAATACATTTTTGAATTTGTGCCAGTATTTTAAGACTATTCCAAATATTTTAGGAAGTTTAACCTAGAAATCTGATACATTTATTTCTTTTTTAACTGGACGAGATGAAGCGAAAGTTTATAAAAAGTGCAATCGCTTCTACAGAACTGGAATTCTTGCCTAAAGCTGCTACAAAGTCACACTTATTATAATAACATTTTTGGGCAAAAATTGTTAGTTGTGAAGACTATTTTTAGCATTGCTTAATGTTTAGAAATTCGTAGGTATATACCGAATGAGTTATTGATGTCGATTTTAAGTTCAAAATTTAAGAATGCCGTGCTTTAGCAGATATTGTAGCAAATACAAGGTGAGTCAACACATATAGTTCCAAAAGTAAAAAAATTTAACAAAACCTTAACGGGCTCTAGAACTCTGCGTAGTAAACTATTTCCTCTATGGCACACTACAGCAGTACTGCCGCCATCTTTGATGTTTTTAATTGACACATTTACACATTTTGACAAATTCTAATTTATTTTTTTGCTCTCTCTATGAATCACCGAAGGAGCATGGTCATAGATAGGATAGTGTAAACTGCAAAAAGCTCCAGGGACTAAAACCAGTGGTGAAGCTACTGTCTCTGTCTCTGCCTGTGGTTGTTATTTATTTTTGTTTTAATCGCGCTAAACACTTGAAAAGAGTCAACAACAATAATTTTTTATTTAATTTAAAATACGTGTTAAAAATAAATTATTAAAACTACTTGGATCACAAGCATTGACTCGCTCTTTATACACAATGTGTCCAAGATAAGGATGAAATGCATGGGAATCTCGACTACGGTAAAAGATACAGGGTGGCTCAAATTGGAAAAAAGTTGCGTAATTTTGGCTCGATAAAATGCCGCCTCAAAATTTGAAAAATTCCGACTAATTCCGAAGATATCCGGAAAAAAACGAAATTTTGGAAAAACGTTTATATTTGAAGAGACATTTAAAATTAATTCACACTTTATTATTTCAACTTTTTCCCCTCTATAAGATGGCGTTACCAAATTTATAATTTGAGCCACCCTGTATCTTTTACCGTTTTCAAGATCCCCATGCATTTCATCCTTATCCTGGACACCCTGTATACAGGATGATCCATATAAGTATAAGTATTTAATATAATATTCTGGTGGACTCGCAAAAATGCAAATTTACTCCACCTTTTCTAATGACATGAGAATTATTACCCAAATTTTTTAATTAAGGGAAGTCAGAATGTCTACTTGAGAGTTCGGTGCCGGCTGTGTTGGGGAATGCACGCTTTAGCGAAACGCTCTTAAGTTTTCGTTAGACAACGCGCTTCTATTTAAAACAAGGGCAATAACAAAGTGGCAGTAGTTGTAATCATAATAAAACTCGCGAATAAATTAACTAAAAGTGAGTTTAGTGTAAACAATGTGTGTAGGTAAACAATAAAGGTGGGAACAAAGCGATTGTCACCATTTCGTCCAACGGACCCGGAGCAGGTAGATTGCCTGCAAACCATTTGCCGATCCCTTCCGTTGAAAGAAAAAAAAACCATAGGGATACAAATTATTTTTACAGGTTCAAAAGGGCAAGACTGGCCGATACCAGAAGCAAACAAAGTCCCCGGAAATTATGTCAACTAAATTTAAAAATTTGCAGCGGTAAAACGTTCGTCCAATCGTCACTAAGAATTCTCAGAGCGTACATTCCCAAGCAAAAGTAACACCGACACGCCGAGGTCAGTGAGTTTTGCGTTGGCAGGTTATTTTTGTTCACGTTTCATTCCATTTACCTATTGCACACACTTTAAAAATACGAGACATTCTAAATTCACCATCTAAATTCGCCATCCATAAAACATTTAAATTTACCGCCAAGATACTTTTTACCCTGAGTGTACTCTTCAAATGTAGAGCCACCAGGACACGCCCCTTCAAGGACTTTGTTTACTTCTGTGAGTTGTACAATATTTAAAATTTAGGTATAAGTTGTAGTCGAGATGCGCAAATGGGGAAATAAAAGAGCAAATGGAAAAGAAAGGATGCAAGTAATTTCTGACGTCAAAAGTACCCACTAGAATCTGAAGTGCACTTCGCATAGCAAGTATTTCAAGAAATGCGAAAGCAGGTGACAGAAACTGTCTATTTACAACATAATGGAACAATTAACAGAAGGTAGAAGAAACAAAGAAGAATTCAAGAAAGAAGCCCTGGACTTAAGAAGAAAAAATCACAAATTATGTGAGGGAAACCAAGAAGAAATGCAACTGCAGTTGAAAGAAAATATCAAAGCCATATATAGAAGATTTGGGAGCGGAATAATTCTGGGAGGGGGAACAGCACTGGAACAAGATATAGAGCGATCGGGCATATCACAACAAACTTAGGAAGAATGGATAATAAAAATGATGAAGAAGGAAATAAACTGCATACATATACGACTCAAGAGAAGAACCAGACAACGAGGAAATAGAAGTAGTGGAAGAAGATACAAATATCGAAGAAAAATGCAGAAGAACGGCGAAGGAACAAATATCACAATGAAAATAATAATATTAATAATGATATTAATAATGATAATAATAATGATTAGGCTAAACTAGCATGTAACATGTAACAGAGCAGGCATGTCTGCGTGAAGGCGTTTCATATCATAGACCTAGGAAACTAGCGGTAATACTAGAAATACTATTAGTATAAGATGATAAAACATGCTTAACCATCTCAGTCACATATCCAACTCCCATTGAATATGTGACTTACTAACTACCTTGCACTGCAGAAGCGGTGTCTTGCGGCTAGCGTCACAGGCATGTTAATGTTATACAGTGCGCCCAATCCCCACCTATCATAACAAATCCCTTCACACCTTATTGGCATGGGGTGGGCCTGGCGTAATCCAGGATTGATCTACGGGGATCTGCTACATGTCAATTGATGATGATGAAGGGAAGTCAGAATGCCTACTTTTGTTAAGTTCTCAAAGTTGTATTTTCTAACGTGCATCGTTAACTAGTACTTAATACAATCCTCTACGTAACGTTATTCAATTTACAGTGATCATTGAATATTATGGTGATGAATAGTTATTTCCATTGCATATTTCTATGTCCCATACAAGGTTTGCACAAACTATCCATATACCGGGTGTCCCAACGATTTGAGATTCTTCGATAGGGTCTTTATTGTGACAGTTACATCAAAACGTTTATTAGGTTCGATGTTCGGTATATTTTAAAATACAGGCTGTAAAAATGTGACGACATAAAGTTAATATTTTTACATAAAAGGCCCTACATTTTGTAGATATTTGCATAAGGGTGCAGTATTATAGAAATCGATGTAGTCTGGTTCAATAACAAACGTCAATTACCTAGAAAACCACAAAATAAAAGTAATCAAAACAAATAAGTACGTATTTCGGCAACTAAGTAAAACTTCGTGACAAACTTGGTTGGAGTCGGTCTCTGGTGATATTCTCTTCACCTAATTAGCCGAGACAGAGAAAGAAGGCCACTTTACTCTCTCTGGCGATTTGATCGAGTTTTCTTGAGGAGTTCTGTCTCAGCTAATTTGGCGAAGAGAATATCTTCAGAGACCGATGTCAACCAAGTTTGACAAGCAAGTTTTACATTGAGGATGGCAAGTTAGTTGCCGAAATACGCATTTGTTTATATTAATCATATTTTGTGGTTTTCCAGGGTAATTTACGTTCGTTATTGAGATAAAAATAACCTTAGTTTGAACGAATGTCACACCATAACTAAGTCAAAATAATTATGAGCTGTTTTTCGGGATGTCCTTTTGCAGATTTATTTTTCCTAAAATTACAAAAGGTTAAAAAATTGCAAGGCGATATAATTATGCCACGGAAAATCCTCACTGGTTCAGGAAAATTGACAACCAGGATCAATGGTCACTAAATATTTAGGGTGAAATAATTAATACGGAAGTTCTTGGTCGGTACTTTTTTGATAAACGATTGACAGAGGAGAGGTATTTATTTTTTTTTATAATGAACTACCAGAATTATTATAAAATAAAAAAAACCTTCAAACTCGCCCAAGAATGCGGTTCATAATTTTTGGAGGGTACAACAAATTTTAAGTAAAAATTTGGGGTGGAATAATTAATACTTCTTGGTCCATACGTTTTTAATAAACCATTGAGCGGGAAAAAGTATTTTACGTTGTCGGAAGACAAACTTCCAGAATTAGAAAATGTTAACCTTCGAACTCGCCAAAGATATGGTTTCAGCATGATGGGGTTGCACGAATTTTTAAATAATTGATGATGGATTGATGTGCGTTCTCCCAATGTAAGTTCATAGGAATGTACCTAAATAAAACAAAAATAATGAGTTTACAAAATATTTAAGTAACGCTAAACGGTGTACAAATAGAAAACGTCAAATACTTGAAACCAACAATACAAATAGAAAAAGAAAACAAGTAATCGAAAGAAGACGACGACTATGATGTTTAATGATATTTGGATTCTCCAACACACTAAATCCAAGATATTCGACGAGTATCTTGATTGTAGCCTGCCCCTCCCCTCAACCAAGAGGGTGACTCAGTCACCCGCTCATATCACATCAACAGAAGCAAGTTTCATTTATGTATTTTTATTTTAACAAACCAACAAACAAATCATCATTCGTAATCATAATTATATCAAATCAATCAAAATTTTGGTCCTTCAACGATCCGAATACTATCAATTAACATTTGGCCCTTGGTACTATCAATCAAACATTTTGGTATACACAATTTAAGAGTCACCCAAAGGGCGATGGAAAGGGTACTGATAGGCATTTCAATAAAAGAAATGGACCATAAAAAGAAATAGAACAAAAATCACTGATGGAATTTAGTTACCCGGCTAAAGTGGTACTTTGCAGGACACGTAGCAATGTTAAAGGATTTTAGATGAAATTGAAGAATTATTCACCGGAGGCAATGAAATGAAAAGAGGAGCAGAGGAAGACTGTTCACGAGTTGGTACGACGACTTAGAAAGAGTTGCTGCTGGGTGTACAGATAAGCAGACACAACTCAAAATATTGAAAACTGGAGAAAGATGAGGGAGGCGCATGCTCAGCTCTAGGCGTAATAAAGAGCAAAAGAAGAAGATTTATTTTTATGAAGGAGTATAGAAAAACAAATTTATCAAGGCCGGCCTACTACAACCGAATAATATATGAAAGATCTATAATTTTAGTTTTGTTTATTTCTAGTTTTCATAGTTTAAGTTACAACATGTACTGCAAAGCTCTTGTTTACGGAACTTCTTTTATTATTTAGTCGTGATTTCAAGTACCATCAAAGATAAAAATCACACATGGAAAGGTCTTGTGACCGTGAAGGCCACGGGATATTGCCAAAGCGAGAAATTACCCCATTAGGGAATGCAGCTCGAACAACATTAATGGAAGCCGTATAAGCAATGGCCCCAACTTGTTGAAACCACACATCCCTCCTGTTGATTCCTCGTCTCCGAAGTTCTGGCTCGAAAACTTTTCAAACATGTTTACGTAGCGGACTGAATTAACAGTTACTATGGCTCCATCTTCTTCGATGAAAAATAGCTCGAAAATCCCGCACTTGCCAATACCACACCACACCGTTACTTTGGAACTATGTAATGGTCTCTGGTGCAATCCATGGGGATTTTCTAAGGCCCAATATCTGCAATTTTGTTTATTGACTAACCCATTTAAATGGAAATGAGCTTCGCCGCTCGTGATGATGGCCAAATCTTCTTTTTCTTCAAACATGTCGAGCATTGTTTCAGCAAATGTGAGGCGTTGTTGATTGTTCCGTTCACTAAACTCCTGAACAATCATTATTTGTACGGTTGAAAGCCCAAATTTTTATGCAAAATACGATTCATAGTGCTCTGACTCATTCCCAGTTCAGAAGTGTGCCGCCTAGCAGAGCGACCAGGACTTTACAGAATCGCCTCCCTCGCCCTATCTACATTCTGCGGTGTGCGCGCCGATGGAGAAGGACCAGGTGGTTTTGTTTTCATCAATGAACCCTTCTTTCGAAGTACAGCTACCCATCTGAGAATGATGTTACGGCTGGGGATCTCACCATGACGTCCGATGTTGAAGTGACGCCTGAAGAGCCGTTGCATTTTAATCACGGACTCGCCACTTTTAACAAACGTATCATAAGCAAACACGCAGTGCTCTAGAATCCACAATGGTATGATGGATACTAAACGGCATCATATGGGAATCGGTAGACACCTGCCACAGGCCCCCTCTGCTCCTACTAACTAACCGAGTACTACCTATTCTAAAGACATCCGTTTCCCGTGGATCACCCTGTACTTGCCTGACTGTGACTTTGTACAAGCCCTTAATTCCAGTCAAGCTGAATATGAAAGGGTTTATTGAAGTTTTACCGTGTAGGCATAGTATCACTGCTCATCTCCAATAATGAGTTTGTGGCACTAACAGTAATCCTAGTTTGAGCAAGAATCGGCCTGGTTTGCAAATTTCCACTGTTTCAGCCTGTAAGCCGCCATCCTAGCCTCTGCCTTGATTACAAGATCTAAGTGAGGCGGGCTTAATAAAGTTTACAAGGCTGCGGTAAGGGCGCTTCGTAGTGTTCCCGTGATGCACAAGCAGGCAAGTCTTCGGAGTTTTGACAGCTCCAATTTGGCTTGCTTTTGTTCCACTTTAGGCCACCATACCAGTGATTTATAGGTAATCATAGATCTGGCCGTGTTATCAAATTTATTCCAGATGAATATCACCAAATCAGCAGCATATCCCTGATTATTTAGTTCGACTAGGAGTTGATCCACGACCAGGTTCCACAGAAGGAGTGATAAGACCTCCCTTGCGGACATTGTTTGGGAGCTTTTCTCCCCATTGTCCCACCTGACAGAGTTGACTATTTTCCTATCATATAGCATATTGCCTATCCACCTACAAATGGTGTCATCTACACCATGATTGCTCACTGCCGTTACCATTAACTCAAATGAAGTTTGATCAAATGCTCATTTTTATCGAAAAATAATTTTAAAATATGCAGACCATAAACCCATACTACTTGATATTGTTGCCAAACACTAATGAGTTATCGACTGAAATATTAGCATATGAATCACAGGATTGGGCTATAGATAAATATATAAACAAATGAGTTCCGCTAGCCAAGATAGTCAGTTTAAATTGAACATATCGCAGTACGATAGGAGAATTAAAAAAAATCACAAACAAAGACCAAAAGTAATCATTTTCACAGGTATTTTGACTCATTCTGAAAAATATTTTATATTTATATTGCGGTTTAAAGAAAATATCGGTATTCAGCATTATAACGTAATAATAATAAAAATATTGTAATAATAAACCGTTTGCTCACTTAGTTGTTACCTACTTAAACGCTGTTTCCATTGCTGATTTAGTAAGTTTGACTTACCTCCTAATATCAGATCATATTGAAGGCGGTGGGTTAATTTTAAGTGTAATTTACCTCCCTAGGGAAGTATCAAATGCTTTGAAAAAGTAAGTTTACATAACTTCTACTTTTTTTGATAAATTAATTAAATAGTCAGTGCCAAATTAATACGTTAAAAAATATTTTTTGGCAGTTGAGAAAGATTGTACATACATATCATGGAAGTTAACTGATTTATCCTTCCCGTATGGTTGAAAGCATAGATGTGCTACGCTCAGCCTACATTTTACACAAGGGATAGGTTAAATCTCACTTACCTCCCTTGTCATATAAAAAAAAACTATTTAGCAACACATCTCTCATTAAACATGTAGTACAAAATCTTATTTAAACCGTAAATAACCATATTCACGCCTGAACATCATAGTCCTTAACATTATAAGTTATTAAAAATAAATAAGTATAAATTACAGAAAAACTGATCACCATAATAAGTTATTTAAAAGCAGTCGATTAACACAGCTGATTACCATTGGAATTGCAAGAAACGAATAAAACGTAATTATTAGATTATATCTAAATTATACATTATGTATTTTTATTTCAGGCATCACTTTCATAGCTCAATACCAGCGGCATCGCATATTAAAATGTAAAACGATCGGAAAGTAATACTTGCTTTCCTCTTGCCTTGCGTTTACTTTCACTGTCAGTTAAGCCTTTCTTTCGTTCTTGTTTAATATGTTTGATGATGCGTTGGTATTTGAATGATTAATGAATAGATTCTACTATTGTTGTTGTTGGTATTGTTCTGGCTTCAGTCCATTACGGTTGGGTCATTAATTTATACCTTTGTATTACTCCTTGTTTTGATTTTTCCGTTGTGGGTTAGAAAAGGTTCCTGTTTTCTTTATAAGGTAGTTGAAAGCGTATTCGTTAAGCAAATTAGAGGAAAATTTTATTCTATATAGGGTGTCCCATTTTGAAGGAATAACGTATGGGATATGTATTAATTAATATACACCGGGTGTTCCATTTAAAATAATAAGGTTACGGTCATTTGTAATTAAAATCCATAATATTCTAATAATTATACCAGTTTAAAAATTGTGACAGAAAAAGAAAACGATTCGATCGAAGCATAAGATATTTGTAGTTGTCATATCAGTTTTATTTTAGCTATTTAAGAAAATGCAAATAGTTCTCAAACAGATGTTTAAATATCAGATTGCTCCACTTAATTGAAATTGTCACTTACCTATCTAAACAAATCATAAAGTGGAGTATCATGATGGCATTTTTTGTGTTTGGTGAAATGAAATCATACATATGTCTTGTTTCAGTATTTAATTTTACTTTCCTCTAACATTGGGTTGGAATCAATTAAGCATGTGTTTAAATAAGTGCTAAAATTGGTACATTTGTTGTCAGAGAAGAACCCAATGTAGTTAATAAATAAATTTATTCAATAGCTTTTTATGAATGCCTTGGCGTGGTTTTGTCCTGGTCTGTTAGTCCAGTATCTTTCATGTTGAGTGCCAGTTCAATCACTTTTCATACTCTCAGATAGCACTTCTTGAAATTCCTAAGGCTGGTTCTGGGCCAAGATAAGCCACAGTCGATCCCTGCCTTGCTAATTCGTCAGCATTCTCAGTACCGTCTATGCCACAATGACCTGATACCCAGAATAGTCTCACGATGTTCCGTTCTGCCAAGTCTCTGAGTTCCTCTGGACATTCCCATACCAGTCTGGAAGAAGACCTACTACCCGAGAGACCCTTTAAAGCCGCCTGGCTGTCTGATATGATGTAAATCAACTTATGTTTATAAACCCTCCTTCTTTGATTATATTAACCTTTCATGAAGAAGTAAGTTTCACCAGTAACTAGCTATACTGAATTAGATTAACCAGAGCATACATTGCATCTTCTTTTAGGCAAAACATTTGCAGAAATTAACTTTGTGGTACATGTTCCTGGAACAATTTGTAATTTCTCCCAGCTAACTAGAAAAAATCAGAAGCATTTTATACTGTTATACAGTACAATCTTTTAGTTGTAGAAAATGAAAGCGCTTTCCTTATTGATATTTTATTATCAGCATTAAAAATTTACGTGAAAAACTTAAAAACCCCAATGATTGTGAAAACATAAAGTAAGAGATTTGAGTTTTAATTTTAATTTTTACTAAAATTGGTCATTGCCAGTGTATTTTTTACCCAAACGCAGTATTCGTGGATACTTATGCTAAGATGTATAGGTCCTTTAATGAAAGATGAGTTATCAAATTAATGTCAAAAGCAAAAATTAGTTTTTAAGTATTTCAAAGTTTAAAACAAAAATGTTTTAAACTTTGTCAATCGGGGCAGCCGCCTTGCACGGTGCAAGACGACGAACGCAGTCCAATATAGATAACGTACAGGGACGGGTCGCAGAAATTACAGTTTATAAGACACAAATAAAACGCGGCAAAATGCAGGAAATGCTAGAAGAGATCTTAAAGAAATTGGAGGGAATGGAAGAAAGTAACAAGCGCATAGAAAACAAAATGGATCTATTCCACCAGGAAATGACTAAGATAAAAGTAGAAAACGAACAGTTCAAAAATGAAAACCAGCAACTTAAACAAAGGATATCACAACAAGAGAAGAGAACAGACGAATTGATCAAAGAAATAAAAAAACGGAATTGAGGAACAAGAGCAAGAAAGCGATTTAATGTTAAAAGAAAAAGTAAGAAAGATGTTAAGAGATATGAAGGTAGAAATAGTATTAGAGGAAGAGGCAGTAGAAATCATAAGAATAGGAAAACGGCATCATGGGAAGATAAAACCCATACTAGCCGAGATTTTAAAAGCAGCTAAAGCACTAAAGGGAATAAACATATACATTGAGGAGGACTATTTAAAGGAAATACAGAAAACTAGGAGGGAACTGATAAAACACAGGACTGTCATAAAAGCCCAGAGACACCACGCAATACTAAAATACGAATACAACAATCTAATAATAAACGGGGGCGACTTCTATCTAGAACAACTAAAAATCCTAGGAACCGATAATAGCATAAGATTAGGGAACGGAAGCACAACATAGGAAAAAACGGGGGGAACAACATTCAATGAAAGGTCCCCAGAGGGAGGGATACAAGAACACCAGCATAAATTAACTAGAACAAGCAGGGAAACTGGAGCAATTAAAAAAAGAAACAGAAAATAATATATGCACAAAAAATAAAAAGACACAGGCAAATGACACAGGACACGATAAAGGACACGAATAAAAATAGAAATAAGAAAAAAATAGGCACATGGAATATAATTTCACTAACTGGAAAGGAGATCGAATTAATACATATATACCTAACAAGCAACTATATTTTATATTAATCGGGGTAAATCTAATCAAGAAGAAGAAATCAACCGACGAATCAATTTAAGTTATCCAGCATATAGTAATTAGAAGAAGTTTTCAGGAGAAAAATGGACCAAAAATTAAAAGCCAAATTATTTAATCAGAATATCTTGCCTGTACTGTGCAGAGACCTGTACACTAACAAAGAAGAATTAAGTAAAGCATAAAGAGCTATGGAGTGGTCAATGATAGGTTGATGGGAATATCGTTAAGAGACCGAAAAACAAATGAGTGAATAAAATCGTTAACAAAGGTAGAAGACGTAGTGGAAAAAAATACAGAAACAGAAATGGCGATGGGCAGGCTACGTGGCGACATTGAAAGACAGATAGATTGCGGAAGATGGTAATGCAATGGAAGTCTAGGCAAAGAAAAAGATCTCGAGGAAAACCTCTCATGAGATGGACCGTTGTTATCAAAGAAGTTGCTAATTTCAACTGGATACAAAGGGCGAAGAATAAACAGGAATGGCATTCATTTAAATTGATGTAGGCGATGATGATGATGATGATACGCTTGCCGTTGATAAAATTCTTTCAAATTTTGCAGCCCATACGTCCTCCATACCTATATAAGTAAATACGTCTTTGTCAATATTTTAGCCCGAATTACAAACTATTGAAACCTTCACCTGCGCTGATTAAAAACAGGGTTTACATAATATAAAACCTGTCAAATAGCAAAAATGGCTATTTTACATATTTTCGATCTTTTGAAGTCTAAATTTCTTTAAAATAAAATAAGAGTAACTTTGGTAATATGTTTTTTAAATTAATAATATTAATAAGAAATATGTATAAAAACCTTTCAAATTTTTACATAAAATTCTGTATCATGCAAAAATCAAATTTTAAAGGAAATTTTATACAAAGTGTCCTTTTTCATATTTGTGTACCTCGTTATTACCTTCTTTTGGTAATTTTGAGACAACTTCTTCTTCGGTCGAAATCACATTCCAGGGTAATGCGTGCCGTGTCGTTTATCACTTCACGCATTTTATCATTAAACCAGTAAAGTAGAAAGAAAAACACTGTACCTATTACGTAATTAAAGATAAACATTTTTACTGTAAACATAAACCACCACTTTCTCTAGATATGTAAATATTACATTAGAAATTACATCTGTAGTACAACGAAACCACTTTGTACATTCTCATTATAAAGTGCTTTTTTAATAATAAAAATTCAACCTTTTAATAGAGAGTTCTGCTCACTCGGATGTGACCACACACTCACGTAGGCATTGGCCCAAACAAATAATAAAACAATTTCCGAAATTAATTCCACGCGCATATCTTAAAAATCACTGCCCAAAGAAAACACTAGCCCAACGTCTAACGAATCGTTAAGGTCGCGTTAATGAAAAGAAAGTAAAATTATATAACCAAGTTCATTGTCAGTGCCAAGTGAAAGTTATAAAGTGTGTACTTTAGCACGTATCCAGGTTTATTAATGAGCGTTTTACTAATAAAATGAAAGAGTTTCACTGTATTAAATACGTTTAGGTGCGAAATTCGAAATTAAATTTATGAAACGGATTCGTTGCAAGGCCAATTCTAATTCTGCGACGCACTTTTTTAAGCTGAAGTGAAATTTGTGTGTGAATGTCCTGGATCATTGTTCTAATTAACCATCTCTGGAGGAGCATAAAAAATAAAAGGTCGTTGTCATTTTAACGTGATGGATTGTTGGTTTCACGTAGTCTACCGTGAGTTATTCGTTTATGCTGGAAATTAGGTCAAGCAAATTAGAACAGAATTAATAGCCGATTTTATTCGAGGAGTTGTTTTATCCATATTCAATGAAAGTGAAGCGGTTAGGAAGGATTTTGCAAAATATATTTGTTCGCCTAAATTTCCCATCTAAAAGTTTTCATGTACTGATTTTGATAGTAAAGTGCGATTCAAAGGTTTTTAAATAGCACCAGGAAGAATCACGTAGGTGATTCAGTTTGCAATGTTTTATAAAGGATTGTGATTTTTATCACTTAATGGCCATGATTTCACCTTTGTTTAAGTTTAAACTACAACATCTTTCATACCAATTAATGAAATGAAAATTGGCTGCCTGTTAAACGTGAAACCTTTTTTTTTAAAGAAAAAATCCTACAACTGTCATAACATCACTTTTGTCCAATAACAACGCTTGAATCAGCATTTCAACAGCCAATCATTTATTTTTATCATGATAAAAAATATCATTACGTCCTTCTCGCACATCGAAAAAAACGACGCGTCTCTGTTTGCTCTGTTGCTACAGAAACCTAAACTTCAAAAATATTATTTGACATTAATTGCTAAAATAAACGTCAGAAAAAATGTCTTTAATAAAAATTTGTTTGTTGTTTCAGGATTTTTTCCAATTAAAAAACACTCTACCTTTTATTTTTATGGATAAAATTTCATTCTTGTATCACTCAAACGAAGTTGCCATAAGAAAATGGACTCGACTAGGCCTACATAAAAAAACCCTTGCCCTTCGGGCGCGGGTTTTTAATTAATGTAGGCCTAGTCTCGTCCATTTTCCATGGCAACTTCGTTTTCGTACAAAATGAAATTTTATCGATAAAAATAAAAGGTCTCGGGCTTTTACTGTTGAAAAAATTGAGGTTTGAAAATATTCTTCAAAGGAAAATTCCAGTGGCAGCATTTAAGTAATAATATATTAGCCTAGATTTCGCTCAATAAACAAACAAGCAAAACGCAGAAACGAACTTATAAAAAGTAACAGGATGGACCCCAAATTTCGGCATTTAGTTACCAGTGAATGAATATTTCAGAGGTTTTATAAATCTCGCAGCAAGCAACTTCCAAATTCAAGTCCAATTAGTAGAGAGATTGTTAAAAAATTGCGTTATGGTGACTTCAAACGTTCCAACGATAGCTCGAAATTTCGTTTAAAAACATTAGCGAATAAGTTGCCAGGTTTATAGCAAGTAAATTAATAATTGACTTACACAAGTCCATCAATTCTTCAGAACTATTAATCTAGAAATGTTTACGATGCTGATGGGTTTAATAATTCTAATGATAACCATTATTTAGCTTGTTCTATTTCAATCTCTACACTAATTAATATAGATATATTCGTATAATAAGTAAAATAAACAAAACAGTATAAATATTTACGAGGAAAACAAAACGTAAGTATATGGGTAATGCGTTTGTAAAGCTACGGCAAAACCGATTGCACTTTATCGTGCCAAGTTTTTGAGACTAAATTCAATGATGGAAAGAGAAATAGGCGATCTTCTTTTACCGAAGACAAATTGAAAATTACTCAAATTCTACTACGTCCTTTATTTATAGAATTATTTCAGTAAGGTATAGAGATTATTGATACATATTTTTAGATAGATTCCAGTGGCGTATGAAGATTTTTAGTATTTGCGATAGTTTCTCAGTGATAGTATCAGCTTATCAGGTTGTATTTTTTAAATGGGAATCATAGTCGGCGTAGACCTCATTTAACAGATCATTTTAAGATGTTTTCAAATGTATACTATCTATCGTTATTATAGGTACAATACATTACTAGAAAGGAAATCGAATGCTCTAACCAATAAATATCTAATAATACATATATGGTGTGGTCTATTTAGTAATAATAAAATTAAACATTCTACTTAGAAACAAAAAGTTAGTTTTTAGAGAAGTATTGTGTGACTTCTTTATGTAATGATTCTTTCCTTTATATGTAAAGTAACTGTAACGATGTGGGGTGTTGAAAATTCACAATTTTCTGTAACTGTTGAAAAACCCCGGAGCTTTGGACCCTCGTTTGTTTTTGTTGTGTGTTTGTAACCCTGGCGTTTTTGATAAAGGGTAGGAAAGAAAAGTCACAAGTCAGCGAATCTTAAAAACTGGTAGTCGAACGGCGGGTGTCCGTAACCGAGTAGGTGTGTTTTGGCTGCGAAATCTCCTAAAAAGAACGATATAACAAAGGATGTAGGAACCTAATAGGACACTCTCATATTATTAAAAAGGTTTACGGAGTTTTGCAGGAGCCTATTGAAAATGATAAGTTCCCAGAGTAGCTTCTCATACAATTAAAAGGGTTAAGGAATTGTAGGAGCCTATTGAGATTGGTGAGATCTCAGAGTAGCTTCTCGTTCAATTAAAAGGTAATTGCCTGTTGCTCTTCTGATCCATTGTATTTATACAATAATTTTCGACAACGCCTAAATAGAAGGGGTTCCTTTTATCAAATCAAATTGAACCTCAAACTGAAGTTTAGCCGTGACTGGCTGACCGGCATAAACTAAGTTTCCTATAGGAATTCTGGCATATTTCTGCCGTGATTTATAGCTATGTTGCAGTGTCGCAACGTAACCTGATATTCCCAATCTTTGGGACTTGGCTGCATTAACACGCTTGAGTGCATATGATTAAGCACCAATAACTTAGCTAGGATTAAGAAACACCCTTTTCGGACACCGTCCCTACAAAGAAGTTGACTGAAAAATATTTAAAATCCCTGCAAGGGAAACATAAATTAAAAACCAACGAAACGTTTCGTTTTACGGATCATATATTTCTTAACTAATTTAAATCTGTAAAATATTACAAGTGGTTGGACATATGGTAGCTTAAAGTAAAAAATATATATAGCAATTAGTCCGTTTATCTTTATTGACGGAAAAATAGATTTTCCGAACTTGCGCACCCTTACATACTGAAATAATTAGCTAAAAAAAATGCTTAGGTAAATCATCCTGTATGTCGATTACTAGTTTAATAATCCCCAGGGCTCTTAGATCCGGTATTGTTTTTGCTTTCCCGGACCAAAAGGGAGGGGGGTAATCTATCCATGAGCTGGATAGGCTGGAGTGGTTCCCTCGGAGTAACCCATTCCCCAAATAGGAAATTTGAAGATCCCTACTCGTCATATCCCTCCAAAGCAGAGGCGCCTTCGACAACTTCCCTAATCAAGTTATCCTGAAATGTTTTAACTTGATGAATCTACTTATTATACAAGATAGAAGGAATTTTCCTTGCACTTTGCATGAACATATGCATTTGGGGTGGTCCGCGTAGGGTGGAGACTAGTTTTAATTACCTTTCTAATTCGTTTTTCCGGGTTTACTAGGGTTGTGATATTTGTCGAAGGCGATTGTGGGGCGTACAGATATTTGGGTATGAGATGCTGTTTGATAAGATGTAGCTTTTGATGGGGTTTAAGCGGGGCCTTTTGTATATTAAAAAGCTAGGTGACTAATTTTGGTATGGATGGAGTAATTATCCCCATATGGTCATAACTCATAAATAAACCCCAGATAATCCAGATATTTATAAGTGTCACTGATGTTAATTTGCCCCAGGGGAAGCCGCTGGATTTGAAATTGGTTGTTGGAACTTACGAACATGGTTTTTCTATGGGGTGCTGTTTTAACGGAAAGGGCTGTGCACTTATCGATGTTCAAATTTAAGGATCTATTATTCAGAAAGGAGCCAGCAGGAGCAGGTCGTCCGCATACGCAAGCGCGGCTATGTTCTAGTTGTTCTTGTGGACAGACCATAGTGGGACCCATTCAGTTGTACCATGAGTTCGTCAATGATAAGGTTAAGGATGATTAGGGATAGGGGATCACCCTGTTTGACGCCTCTCAAGATGGGTATGTTTTCTATGGTTGTTTTGCCGCAGTGTATATCTGTATAGTTGCCATTGTATGTATGTATACAGTCCCATGCGTTCCATAGCTCTTTTTATAGAGATGAAATCAAACGTCTTTCAAGTTCAGGGTGACAATTATTTTGCCTGTATAACTTGATCATGTTACAGAGTATCATATTGTTAGCAAATATTCCGTCAATCCCTCTTTGTAAACCCCTTTGCTGTTGATTTAGGTTGACTGCAGATGCGAATCTCTCTGCAAGTAACCTATGTAGCGCTCTTTGTACGAAGGACGATATTATTATCGGTCTCCAAGTTTTGCGTATCGTTATTCTTCGGCATCAAGATTGTTTTGTTCCTTTGAAATTGGTCTGCGATTGTGCTGGTGGTGATCATTACATTATATAACACCAGAAGGTCTTCATTGAGTATATTACAGAAATAGGTTTTTATCTTCTTCATCGGGGCCAAGGGAATTATTTTCAGTATGGAGTTTGAAGTTGTTGTTGCTGTCTTCTTCTGTGATAGGATGGACGAATGAACATGAATTTGTCGGTTGGGGATCTGAGATTGGGTGTTCGTAGAGAGGAGAAGGAATGTTGAAGATGTTGTTATAAGCATCGGTAATCTCTTCTCTACTAGTTAGTACATCTCCTCCTGCTATACCCTCGATGATTAAGTCAGCAAGCTTGGATTTGTTTGTCTTGTATAGAGATTTATTTTCTTTTTTCTATAAGCTCTCATTTATTCATACACTTAGTGAACCATAGAATTCCAATTTTTATAGTTACTTACCCTTTTAGTTGAGTATGTGAATTTTTTCCCTACTCTGAACGAATGTTTAAGTTAAAAACTACCTCAGTAGATAATTTGTCATTGTCGTAATAACAAGGCGATATGAAATCCTAGCCAAAACCATCTACACATAAATGGATTTGATTTTCAAAAATATCTAGAAAATAGTGATTAGTCATTTTGATTCTGTAGAAATTAATATTGAGATAAGTAGATGAATTATCTAGGTCCGCTAGGTCGAAGGTCATTTTCTTTCAAGTCTGTTCGACAGCTGTGGAAGAAGGAGAATTACAATAATTCTATAATTATCTGTACTTTAAAAAAATTCAAAAAGTAAGTTTTAATATCTACCGAAGTTTGAAGTATGAACAGAAAATCAGATGATGCTTACATGGCATAGTGTAACTCACTTATAAACATTTTTAAAAACATTTCTTCCCGATATACAGCATTTCGATATCGTTTAAATACTTTTAAAACAACAGGAAGCTAAATTAAAGTTTTGTAACATTGTTGTTCTAATTTAATGATGGTTAAATTCCTTTGAAATGTGAAACAGTATAGGACTTTCAGGCCAATTTTACTCATTCGTAGGCACATGACGTCCAGTAAATGAAAAACTCTTCAGAATCATGACTTCGATATAATATATTTCTTTATCAATCATTTTAATAGCATTACTGAGATCAAATGCGTATTCCTTTTAAATCAACCCAAGTTATGGTTATGGATACACGTTTGAAGATACAATACAATACTGTTTTACGTGAAATGAGCATCGTGTAGGTTGGCGCCTGTTACTGATCATAGGGTTTGTTTACTTGGTGGTTCAAGTTATCTTGAACAAACTTTAAGTGAGGGTATTTGGAGCTTAACCCATCTACCTACCGAACGGCAATTCGCGCTTGATAAATCACGGTTACAGTTGCAAGTTTGTTATCTAAACTATGAAAGATATCAGTAGTAACATTGTATGCTGTACCACCACTACCTAAATCATTTATAAGGTTGGCTAACTACCAGGAATTAGATTATTTCAATTCAAGTTATTCATAAGGTAGCATCTTTAAAATGTTAAATAGCTGTGTCGTCTTTTTACTTACGAACGGAAGTTAACACTCATTAATAAAGCATCTACAGAGCAAATATTTTAACGTCGCACCAACCTCTTGTATTAAAGGCAAAATTCAGAAGCAATGACTAAATTATGCATATTATTAACAGAGTAAGGAATAAATTTGTTAAAATGAGAACATATTCCTACCATTCGTCTTAATTACACTCACTTGTGATATATGAGATATGATATAATAATATAATAAAGTTTCCCTCACACCCGAAGGCCTTGTATATGGGCTAGTAAAGCAGGGTTAGCTTTAATTACAAGCTAGTCTTAACCACCAAATCCATGTTTGCATAATTATCTGGAAGCTACCCGAGTTTCACTTTGATTATAAAATATAGTATATTGCGTCATAAGGGAAGATATAGGCATATTTCATCCCGAAGATTTCTGCTGCACGAGCGAACGTAGTGAGCGAGGGCAGCAAAAGCCGAGGGATGAAATATGCCGTTAGATTCCCGTAGGGCACAAGTTATTTTTCCGCATCCATGAGAAGTTCGTATTAAATAAAAATAGTTATAATATAATTCGTACCTACGTTTTTGACATATAACCTCAAATTACACATGTCAAATTTTGGTATTAAAAATAACTTCTATACTGAATTTATATAAAAAATAATCGTATTTGCTTGAATTTTAAAAAATAATTACATTTATCAATCACTTAAATGAAGATTTTTGTATAATCAAATAATAATTTTGATTCTAAATTCTATCGGTAGATGTCACGTCGATAGCATGCACGGTAAAAACCCGCAAATGTTCATATCGTCCCGCTTTTTCATATTTACCCGCTTCCGCCATTGTTAACCTCAAATGAGATAAATAATCTGTCAATTACATACCATGGATACGGAAAAATTCATTACGTATTTATGTGTAGTAACATCAGTCGTCTGTATTCAATATCATTTATATTAAATAACACAGTTGACGAACATCATAGATTCACTAAAGCGCGAACACTTCGTCTTTATTATGAAAGAAGTATGAAGGGCGGTTAATACTAGCATTTCAAGCTTTTTTTTTTCGTTTTTACTACCAGAAGAATTTAAATCTTTTAAAACAAGGTTAATTGCAATGTTTGTAACGACAAATTATATATAAAAGTGAAAATAAGCATACGACCCTTGTTGACCTACTCCTAAAGTGTTGAGTCCACTGACGAAACTAAATAATTATATAGTTTCTCCTCTGGAATATTAATTAATGGAGGATTTAAAAATATGAAAGTGGAGCTATATCAAATAACTGACTAATAACTAGTAAACTGTTCTATAAATACGTCACGTAAATTCATTCACGCCATTTTAAACCATCGCAGAGCGCAGACCATACATTCGACTCATTCTATTGGTATTACATTTATTTTAATACTCATCATTATTATGTTCTCAGAGGTTCAATGCCTAGGTTATGTAAATAAAGTATTACCAAATATAACTTATGTGGGTTAGTTGAACTTTAGTAACAAAATCAACCGTGGTTCTATCATGATCCTACAAATTTATGCTGCTGCAGAGGGTTTATTTACGTGCTAAAAATAATTTTTTCCGTATCCATGGTATGTAATTGACAGATTATTTATCTCATTTGAGGTTAACAATGGGGAATAGCGGGTAAATATGAAAAAGCGGGACGATATGAACAGTTGCGGGTTTTTACCGTGCATGCTATCGACGTGACATCTATCGATAGAATTTAGAATCAAAATTATTATTTAATTATACAAAAATCTTCATTTAAGTGATTGATAAGTGTAATTATTTTTTAAAATTCAAGCAAATACGATTATTTTTTACATAAATTCATTATAGAAATTATTTTTAATACGAAAATTTGACATGTGTAATTTGAGGTTATATGTCAAAAACGTAGGTACGTATTATATTATAACTATTTTTATTTAATACGAACTTCTCATGGATGCGGAAAAATAACTTGTGCCCTACGGGAATCTAACGGCATATTTCATCCCTCTGCTTTTGCTGCCCTCGCTCACTACGTTCGCTCGTGCAGCAGAAATCTTCGGGATGAAATATGCCTATATCTTCCCTTATGACGCAATATACTATTTCCGTATCCATGGTATGTAATTGACAGATTATTTATCTCATTTGAGGTTAACAATGGGGAATAGCGGGTAAATATGAAAAAGCGGGACGATATGAACAGTTGCGGGTTTTTACCGTGCATGCTATCGACGTGACATCTATCGATAGAATTTAGAATCAAAATTATTATTTAATTATACAAAAATCTTCATTTAAGTGATTGATAAGTGTAATTATTTTTTAAAATTCAAGCAAATACGATTATTTTTTACATAAATTCATTATAGAAATTATTTTTAATACGAAAATTTGACATGTGTAATTTGAGGTTATATGTCAAAAACGTAGGTACGTATTATATTATAACTATTTTTATTTAATACGAACTTCTCATGGATGCGGAAATAGTATATTGCGTCATAAGGGAAGATATAGGCATATTTCATCCCGAAGATTTCTGCTGCACGAGCGAACGTAGTGAGCGAGGGCAGCAAAAGCAGAGGGATGAAATATGCCGTTAGATTCCCGTAGGGCACAAGTTATTTTTCCGCATCCATGAGAAGTTCGTATTAAATAAAAATAGTTATAATATAATACGTACCTACGTTTTTGACATATAACCTCAAATTACACATGTCAAATTTTCGTATTAAAAATAACTTCTATAATGAATTTATGTAAAAAATAATCGTATTTGCTTGAATTTTAAAAAATAATTACACTTATCAATCACTTAAATGAAGATTTTTGTATAATCAAATAATAATTTTGATTCTAAATTCTATCGGTAGATGTCACGTCGATAGCATGCACGGTAAAAACCCGCAAATGTTCATATCGTCCCGCTTTTTCATATTTACCCGCTATCCGCCATTGTTAACCTCAAATGAGATAAATAATCTGTCAATTACATACCATGGATACGGAAAAATAACTTGTGCCCTACGGGAATCTAACGGCATATTTCATCCCTCGGCTTTTGCTGCCCTCGCTCACTGCGTTCGCTCGTGCAGCAGAAATCTTCGGGATGAAATATGCCTATATCTTCCCTTATGACGCAATATACTATTAACGAACCTCAATTGATCATGAAAAGTATTTTACTTATCACTAAATCAATCGCTTCACTTACTTCCGAAGGGCGGTAAATTCATATTTAATTCTTTAGGGTTCTGGCAACTAACAGGCATAGGGTAAAATGAACCTCTTCCGTCAAATATAATCAGACTCAACATGATAACTACAACTTAATGAATCCATACATAGTGGAAAAGAATTGAAAAAGAGTCAAATTAGTAAAGGCTAAACTAAAAATTAGTGTAGACTTACCTGGATGCACTAAATACTGAAGTACTCAACCCAAACACGTGTTGTGTAATTACTGCCTTATAGCAAAAGTTTCAGTATGTATGCTTAAAATTGTTAAATATTTAACATAAATCAACTACAAATATTTAATGAACATGTGGAAATCCAAACCTAAATAAAACCGAAAAGCTGTGGTATTACACCTTTGTAAGCTGACTGTTGCCGCAACGAATTTGTTTACAACTGAATGAGATGTAATTCAAGCATGTTATAAACGCATCTTCGCAATAAAATTTATCGATAATTTCCACCTTGGTTGTTAGTTTCTACGAATAAACCACCTGTTCGGTTTTCTATAAGTAATTAATGTAAAGAGGCCACTAATCATCAATAACAGAATGTGATTAAACTACGTGTTGTTTTATTTTACATTTACATGCTTTACATGTGTGTCGTTTTTTATTTTGTTACTTAACACCTGTTTCCTACTGAAAAAATCAGGAAATAGAAGTTGAAAGTTATTTGTAAACACAATGTCAAGAGGTTAATGCTACATTATAATTTAACGATTACACGGTTATTACAGCCATGTTTCACTGAGTCGGAAATCTGAATTTCTTACCAATGGTAGACAAGTTGTTACTTGCTTACATCTTATATAACAGTTCGTTTAAAGTTAACTAGGTATTTCGATCAAAAATGCCTTTAACTCGGCTCCCTGGGCAGGTATCATTAAGGCATTGAAAGACATGAACGAATAGTGGAAACTACTTAAATAGCAGGAAAATACTCCTAGGAGATAATGAAGAAATGGAGGTGACGTGCGAGGTGCCACAGGGATCGTTCCTGGGCCCCCTGTTCTGGAATATTTATTTTGACGACATCCCAAAAATAGAGATGCCACCGGGGGTAAAGACCCTGTGTTTTGCTGACGACATAGCATTAACGATATCGGTAAAAACTAAGGGAATGGTGACGACACGCGCTAACACGGCGCTGTATAGAGCTATGAATAGAAAGAAGCTACAAATAGCACCACACAAAATGGAGGCAGTAGTACTATATGGCGGAAGAAAGGTAAACGAAATTACTCTTCAGAAAGGTGACCAACAAGTACAATTGAAAGAAGCTATAAAGTATCTAGGGACATACTTCGGAACTTAGAAATGAAGGCGCATGTAAGATACGTAACGACGAAAGTAGAGAAAGCGCGAAAGCTATAGCGGGGCTAATTAGACAAAACATTGGAGGGTCGAAAGCCAGCAGGCGTAGATTACTAAGCTCAGTAGGTCATTCTATCGTCCTGTATGGAGCCCCAATCTGGAGTAAGGTGCTGCGGATACGTAAATATAAAGACATGATAGTGAGGCTCCAGAGAAGAATGGCGATCAGAGTGGCATGCGCGTATCGCACTGTATCGATAGAAGCAATCCTGGTAATAGCAGGCATACTGCATAAGGAGAACAGAGGAAGCAAGCAAGAAATTAAAGCTGATGTGATACGGAAGTGGCAGACACAGTGGAGAACTAACACCGGAAAAGCAGGGTGGACAAAAATATACTAATTAATGACATTGGTAGATGGATAGCGAGGAAGCATGGAAAGTTACAGAATCTTTGTAGTGCTAGGTGCTATTCTTATTTGATTTCTATTCCCTATTTATGTATTACCTTGTCAATATATTTTTAAATATTGTAAACACACGCTTCCTTACCTCAATCGGTCCCTTTTGTTCTCTTGTTACAGCTGTCCTTGTAAATATCGTTAGAGCCCTAAGGCTATTGTCCCATTATTTCTTTGTACCGAGGAAAAGTTCGGTTCCCCTGATTTTTATGAAGGCTCGGGTCGTCGGCAAACTACCTGCCAGCGATCGAGTTGGGCGAAGTTAAGTGGTAGATATACAATTATTTCTATTCGGTCTATGCTAGGTTAAACTACTCTATTGTTAGAATTCTCAATGTTACAGTTGTGATAGCACTTAGCTTTCTACAGGTGAATACCTGTGATTTCGCCGTGAAATTCCACGTATGTGCCCTGTACGTGCGTGATTTTGGTCCCTATGATTTTCGCCGCCTATTTTATCGCCTTCTTCCCGCTTACCACTTGCACGTGCACTAATCCACTTTTAGCTCTCGCGTGCTAGTTATACGATTTATTTCTTTCAATAAAACCGCGTTTTCTAAAGAAAACTTAAAAATATTGTACCAGCCCGGGGAGCTTCGTAAAAGCGTGCGTCATCTGGCATAGTCGGCCCGGAACTCAAAAATAGTATATTGCGTCATAAGGGAAGATATAGGCATATTTCATCCCGAAGATTTCTGCTGCACGAGCGAACGTAGTGAGCGAGGGCAGCAAAAGCCAAGGGATGAAATATGCCATTAGATTCCCGTAGGGCACAAGTTATTTTTCCGCATCCATGAGAAGTTCGTATTAAATAAAAATAGTTATAATATAATACGTACCTACGTTTTTGACATATAACCTCAAATTACACATGTCAAATTTTCGTATTAAAAATAACTTCTATAATGAATTTATGTAAAAAATAATCGTATTTGCTTGAATTTTAAAAAATAATTACACTTATCAATCACTTACATGAAGATTTTTGTATAATCAAATAATAATTTTGATTCTAAATTCTATCGGTAGATGTCACGTCGATAGCATGCACGGTAAAAACCCGCAAATGTTCATATCGTCCCGCTTTTTCATATTTACCCGCCATCCGCCATTGTTAACCTCAAATGAGATAAATAATCTGTCAATTACATACCATGGATACGGAAAAAAAATTAACGTAACATCATCAAAACAAAAACAATCCGTTAAAAGATTTAATGTGACGTCATTCCATCAAGATTGACTTTTCACACTGTCAAAATGGTTTTGGCCAAATTTTGATCAACTATTTGATGACATTGTGATTGTGAGACAGCGGCTTTAGACTGTGATATTACCAGCAATGGAGATCTAGTTAAATAAAAACTAGAGAAGCACATAACTTACCCGTAAAGATAGATATTTAAATAGTAACAAAGCATAAACTAAAAGCTATTGTAAGGATATGCTTCTTCTTTAGGTGGCTCTATGTCCATAGAGTCTTGACCTGCAGCTTTCTTAGTTCTTTTTCTTTCCTGTACGGAACCAATCTCCAGTAGCTTTCTTATTCCTGACTAACTGAAATTACAGTTGCGACCTGACAGATATTGGTCCATGTCTTCCTGTTTTTGGATTTCAATTTACTGTCTTCGATGTCCATACTCTTCGGATCTTTTTGTATACTATCAGCCCATCTGCCCTTTGGTCTTCCTTTCTTTATTATTAAATCCGGGCGTCCCCACCATTTTAACCTCCGGCTCTTTGTATATTTACTATGGCTATTCCTTCATTTATTTTTTCCATTTCGTAATTCATCAAATTTCTTTTTCCATTCTACTCTTCAACAGGTCCCAGTATTTCCCGCAGAATCTTCCTTTCAGAACTTCTTTACATCTCTTCTTCAGACTTGTTCAATGGCCACGATTCTGTTGCATATGTCATAGATTTAATAGTCGTATTGTATATTCTCAGTTTCTTTGTTTTACTAAGTCATTTATTTCTCAGAACATGTTTGTATGCATAATATGTTTTCATATCAGCTTTGATTCTTTTTTCTAATTCCGCCTTTATATTGTAACGTAGTGGTTGTCGCCAAAAGCAATGTTAATAATCAATAGAATTTAAAAGATAAGTTACTTAAATTTAGTAGAGGATCTGATAATTATTAAGTACCAGGCGTGGTTGTGTATTTAGCCAGCTTGGGCACGTAAGGGGGGTTGCTACGAGAGGTTTTATGTTAAAATTCTGATTCAACTAACGTAACATATATTGTCCAACTCTAACTAAGTTTCACAAATATTATTTAGAGTTAAAAATAAACACTTAAACAACGTTAAGTATAAGTTCCAAGTACGTTTAAACATCAAAGAACCTACCTTCCCACGGACATGATTCTCCAACGATGGCACTAACCATAGTGAGCTCTTACTCGCCAATCCTTATGTATAAGAAGTCAGCTTCCACGCGCACGTGTTTTGGAGCAAAGGCATGCACTTTGCCGTGCTGGTGCTGGTGCATTAACCCTGCCGTGAACGTGCCGAGCTGCGCAATCCAGTTCTGTCGTGCATTTAAAGAATGCTATTCCGGCGTTCCCACGGACTCCACAACTGGCTCAAGTGTCATCTTTCTGGTTCACAGCGGTCATCCACATGCATCTCGCATTCTTGGATGCCTTCATTCCAGTGCCATGTAATGACCTTGGATAACACGCACATGGCTACTTTCCATTCTATAACATCGCTTCATTACAATATTATTATCACTAGTTATTTGTGATCGTAAGTAATTAAAACTGTAAACTTCTTCGAATTTGTACGATTGTATTTCCAACATCATCTGAATTTGCTTCATTGATTGTGGGCTAAATTTTATATATTTTAATTTTTATCGTTAATAACTAGGCCATATTCTTTTGGTATTTTTTCTGGTTTCACAAATTCTTCTTTTAAGTTATGTTCTGTTCTACTTATTTTACTAAATCGTCTGCGCAAGCCAATACTTGAGACATTTTTGTAGATATTGTCCCAGATAGATTTAGTTTTCTTACAATTTATTTCTAATGTTATACCATGAGATCGAAAAAAAGATGATTCTGAGCAGGCCTTGACTAGTACAACACGATTGGCAAGACTGATTTCAAAATGTGGCAGTAGGTTAGAGGTTAATAAATGTCAAATAAATTAAAACACAAAACAGTATTTATTTAGGGAACAAACTGAAAACTAAGATGAATACATGTTAAAGTAGGTGTTCAAAATGTGATTCGTCACTAGTATTACAACGATAAACTTAAATAATTCTGGAAACAAGATTGCAAAACTGACTTACATTTGAAATGTCACTGTCACATTATAATTCATAGGCATTCTAGAACCAGTGTAGCCAATCGTGTTGTACTAGTCAAGGCCTGCTCAGAATCATTTTTTTTCGATCTCATGGTATTAAACAATAGTGTTGAGGTACATCTCCCTGTCCGACTACATTTGTTGTTGTAATTTCTTTCGATGTCCCCATTAGAGTTACTATCTGTGCTTTTGTATCGTTTATGGTCCTTATTATCAGATTGATTAATTTACTGGGCGTATGTAGTTCTTTTCAGGCTTCAATCTTCGAGATTTGGCTTGCCTGATGAAATCTATATATAAAATGTGGACAGTTACATATATTGTATTATCTACTACAGATCTTCTCAAACGGTAGGTCTTCGCAGTAACCTAGTAATATGGCATCGCTCGTGAACCTTTCTTTAAGACCTGACCCGACATTTCATACTGCAAATGGCTAGCTATACTTTTTATTGGAAATTCTCCTTCATAATTCGGCCTTGTTCAAAGTCACGCAGTTGTTGATAACCTGTGAATTCTTGACATTGTATTTAAACCACAACCTTCTAGATTTTGACGTAAAAGTCTTTATCCGGCCTGATTAACTGCCAATTTCGGGTGTTCTACATAAGGAACCACCCACCGACCAAAATAAACATTGTAATTGAACGAAGTGCTCATCATGTTGGGTAAAAGTCAAGGAAGTTCTAAATATGGAAAGGGCATTTCCATAAGAACGTCGTTTCCTGTTGCCAACAATTGGTTCTTCTTTTGAAAGCAATATATTTGTTTTCTAGGTATAGTGTCAAATGTAGTTTTAATATGAAAGCCAAAAAGGGGCTCTTTTTCCATCAAGAATTTTTCGCTTGTCATTCTCAGAATGAAAATATGGTATTGCCTTTATTTTTTGTCCTTTTATACCCACCATCGTTGTGGTGGATTTACATATTACACTGAAATTCGTCAATTAAAACAGTAACCAGTAAAGCTTCGACATGAAGCGTAAGAAGTGAACTAGCATTGGCAAAAAGTCGATAACAAAACTATATCTCGACCGATAAGTAATAAAGTAACAAAACAATAATTATAATTTTTGTAATGTTTAGTGACAGTCTAGTGGAGTAATTCATTCTCTCCAACCGCGCCTCGCAGAGGGGAGTCGAATGTGCTTTTAATCAATTAATTTTTATGATTTTTCCATAATGTATGACTAACCACACGTATTTTTACAAAAATATCTTTGAGGGAAATACAAGATTAATTTTAACAATACAATGGGTAGGGATGAGGGTTGTTGAAGTTCTGCTAAAATCCTTTTATTTTTAGACCCTGGTTAGCTTCTCGTCAAAGCTTACTCGACTTGTTGATGTAAATCTCATGTTGTGTAGATCACCAACAATACTTTGTCGTTATGCTGTTGTACGAACTCTTAGTTTTAGGTGCAAGCTTTCACAATTTCTATGAAGAAGAGCAAGTATCGTTTCAATAAAAGATTTAAATTAGGAAATTATTAAAAATGTATCGTTCAGTATCCAGTTGGATGAAATAAAAGTATTTTGGTTCGTTTGAAAAAGGAGATATCTCCGAAACGTTACATTAATTTTATTAGATAAATTTATTTGTTTAACTTTAAATTTTCAGCAGATGATGGCGAAATACCCATAAAAAATTTAAAAAAATCAATTATCAAAATAGAGACATAAATCACAAACTTACTTTCGGTATAACTTAGTGAAAATTTGCTAGACAGTCAGCATTTCGTTTGATTATAAGTAATGCCGTTAAATTCAATTAAGTGATTTGCTGAACAGAACGAACGCCCGTGAAATTAGATTAGAATGATTTTCTGACCTTTATTTGGAATATAAACAATAGACAAATAAAGTAAGATATTCTTCTTACTTCCACTGACAAGAAAAAGTTAATAACCGTTATTTTTACCTCAAATATCGTAAAGCTATACGTAGAAATTAAAACATTTGCTACGAATAAGTATAAATCCTACAACTTTTCTTTCATCGTACTAACACTTAACATTGTAGGTTTGTAGGTGTTAAATTTGATTTAAATGAATTGAAGGTGGAATGTTGCAGTCGCCAACAAAGACTTATACATAAACATAATAAACAACATAATAAAATTAAAAAAAAAAAGTTTTACCAACGAGTATCCTATAACGTTTTACATTTCTTAAAACACTACGTACAAAATGTTACGTGGGTTGCCTATCTACAATAAGTAAATATATTTTTATGTGAATATTTATTATGTGCCGAAGTGAATTCCGTACTAAGCTGGCGGATTTTGAATTAAGCAACGTGCCTCCTTCATACAATTTGAATAAGTTTAAGACACACCCATTTCAACATTAGTCCTTATAATAATAAGTACCTATACTAAACTAAAGTAGAACATCAAGTCTATCTTTACTGATTGTCGTGAATAACACAAGCCATATCTTAACGAGGGAGGAACACTGTTTAATCCACCCCCCCCCCCCCCCCCCATTGGAATGGAATCAGCAATCAGCTTTACTTAAAATTTCTTTAGTTGCGATAGAGCTATAGTTCAATGGCCGTCGGTGCAGATTATCCCACTGTACTTGGTTCGCCCAGTTCTGCCAGTAAAATCGGGGCAACCCAAATAGCACAATTACAGTGACTAACTTTAACCTTATAATAAAATTAGATCAAATAACCAGATTTTATATAACATTTTTATAGGTTAAGTATTTTGTTAGATTTGACAGGGTATAATTCAGTGTTGAAATCACTTAACACTATTTTATTTTAAAAAAATAATGGCGAAGTTAATATACTGTTTATAATAAATTATATTAAAAATCTACTTGCCTAGGAGGTATGTAATTTGGGTTGCATATTTTACGGCCAGAACTCAGTGAATATACCTAATATAAAATTTCATCATTTTGTGAATACCAGGGTGGTAGAGGGTCAAGTTAGCGTTGCGCTAGTCGTTGATTCGAATCCCCCTGGTGACCATTCATCGTTGGGCACCTAATTAACGACGTTCTCCTCCGATTACAGGCCTAGGAGGTAGAGTAACAAGGTATTACACATACATAGAGCTTATGCCCTTCTGGCTGGCAAAAGGCTAGATGCGCACTAGGCTAAGTGGGCTGTCTTAACTATTGAGAGAGACGTGGCGTACCATTTTTCCACTATTTAAATTTTAACTAGATTATTTAGTTACCGAATAAAGTTTTTTACGGCTGTAATTCCGTACGAAATGGTATGTGGTATATAAGTTGATTTTCTTAAATACTTGATGGATTTTATATAAATACAGGTTTATATATTATTTAAGTAAAAATTGTACTGCTTGTGCGTACGCCACTAAATATAGTAGCACTCAAGGGCGGAGTTACCAGCAAAAGTGACCACCTTGTCTGACCGTTCTTTCGCGAGGCAGAAGAGAATAAGCTCTACACATTACACTCTACACATGGTGTAGTATGTGTAGGTAAAACGGCGCACCAACTTCGTAACCCGCAGAGACGGGCCGGGTTGTGCATTGCACGCGTAGCGCTTCATATGTTAACGCACCAGCCTCGACACCGAAAGGTATAAGAGGTTACAGATAATACATACACGTATTTTGTGAATATTTGGAAAACCCTAAATAAAAATCAGTTCAGATTAATTATCGTTTAGGCAAATAAGAATCTTAAATATAAACCAAATAATATTTAGTTTTTGTTTCCCCAATAAAGGTCAAAATTGCAACCTTTCCTATGTTTATTAGACATGAAAACATGAGTTTATTACGTACGAGGGTGCATTTTTATGTTATCTACCTAGGCATGAAACAAAAAAGCGACGATGCCAAACCAATTATTAAACAATAGCTGGCACAGTTGTGTTTAATTTGTGCCGTTTATAGAGATTTGGGAAGGTTTACTTCTTGATAAAATGAGCGAAATTAAGGTGGAACATAGTAGTGTCATAAACAAAGTCGAGCAGATAATTAATTACTGTGAGTTAATAGAGTTAAAGTATCCACCTTATAACCTTGACCTAGTTCAGTCGGACTTTTTTCCATTCAAAAACTTCAGAAATTATCTCAGGGGAAAGCGTTTTGCATATGATAAAGCACTCAAAGAAGCTGTTGACCAATAGTTTGCAGTTGCCGAAGGAATTTTTTTCTGAGGGCTCGGACAATTGGAAAAAAGAAGGAATAAGTTGAATGGAGTTACGTAGAAAAATAAAGGGTTGTTAATGTGATACGTGTTTTTTTTCATGGCTAGGTAACATAAAAATACGTTTGTTTCATTATTTTTTAAATGTTAATTGTACATGTTATACTCTGTGACGTCACAGATGATGCACAGCAATAACTCAATAATCATATAAGTAATGTTCCCCAATTTATCTAAAGGCAAAAGAATTTGTTCACATTGAAATAAAGCAATAAATAAATAAATAAGCACTTTTATTCAAAATTCTTGTACACAAAAGTTAAATAAATCAATAATAACTAACATGACTGGCAGTGCAAACTCGTCTTAAGCTTAAGCTTAAAACTGTTTGTAAGTTGATCTAATCTAACTTATCAACTACATACAAAATAATTTAACAATTAACAGGGCTATTTTACTTTAAATACGTATGTACGTGAGCAAACAGGTGTATATCATTGACTTAATGAGCTCTTACAACTAATTTTATTATACTGTAATTTACTACTTAAACTTTACCAAGTAGATAGGTACAACATATTATATGTTTTTTTTATATTTCTTGCATAGATGGAAAAGTATTGAATAAATTATTGAATAAATTATTGCACTTGCTTTGTAAATTGGGACCTCTTATGTCCAGAAATGTTGCCAAAATGTAGCGCTGCCTGCCTTGCTTGGAAATTTTACGTATACTGGTTCAAATAGCAGTCGTTGGATTTTTAATGAGCAGCTAGATTGGTATTAACAAAATCAAGTTTAGTTTATGAAAATAATCTACAGATGTTTCAAATGCGAAAGATTTTGGAACGTTACAAGCTCAAAAACTATACACTGCTAGGTCGAAGTGTAGTGGATATAGCTATTGATAAATGCATCATAATATGATCAAAAAGTTTGTAGCTAACGATAGTTCCGGACTGTAGTTAACAAGTTAGCTGCAGCGATTGGTGGCTATTAATTCGCATAATCGAGTGATAATAAATGTATCTATCGACAAGTGGTGCCACGCGGAGGAACACTTCTGCAGCTGATAACTGAGCAGGCCGGGTCTAGGTCAATACCACTCCGCAATTACCACGCCGGTCAATTCCACTCCAACAAAAATCACTCCAAACAATAACCACTCCGAACAAAAACCACGCCAGCAAATACCACTCCGTAAAATATCACTCCTGTAAATTACCACTCGGGGTAAAAACCACTCCAACAAATATCACGCCTGTACAATTCCATGTATGTAAATAGTATTTTAAGACGTAATAAGAAAGATACAATGGTACTGCCAAAATAAAGAAAAATTAAAAATAATGATTTATGTTATGGCTAATTTGATAAATTTGGTTATTATGCATAATAACAGGAATAATTGAATGAACAGAAAACCTAAAAGGCTTCAATTCCAAAGCACTTTTTGTAGACTTGCAGAAATATTTGAAATCTGACGTATTTATGGTGTCAGTAAAATTGTTTCTACCATTTTGTAAAGCTGTCGTTGGGATTAAAACAGTATTCATATTTTTCTGAATATACCGTTTACTGTACTTTGACAGGAACCCTTTTCCCAGGTTTTGGCGAACAATTCTTTGTAGCTTATTCTTTCTTTTTAACTTACCCATAAGAAATATCTCTTAGTCTATTTTGTTGTATGTATCTTGTGTGCCTATGTACGTTTTAGTTCTTAATATTATTTTATTTATATTATCAGATTCACATTAGTATTATTATTATTAGTCCATAGACTAAACAAACGAACAAACTTCCCATCTTCATTTGTTATTTTCTTTTATCTTCGTCGCATCTTGTACAATAAACTTGATCATTTTCGTTCTTATCAGGTCTTGAAATATAACTTTTATATGTCGAATATAACGGCGTGATATTTGTTGGAGTGGTTTTTACCCCGAGTGGTAATTTACAGGAGTGATATTTTACGGAGTGGTATTTGCTGGCGTGGTTTTTGTTCGGAGTGGTTATTGTTTGGAGTTATTTTTGTTGGAGTGGAATTGACCGGCGTGGTATTGACCGGCGTGGTAATTGCGGAGTGGTATTGACCGGACACCAGCAGGCCGGATACTGATGTTTTACGTAAAAATTTAAAAACTCATGGAAAATATATAGATATGTAACTATTTCTGTTTTGTGATTTATATAAGAATAAAAGTACCTAATTACACCATTCATGAAAGGCTAAAATTTAAAGACTTAAATATTTTTCGCTATTTGAAACGCCCGTACTTCTTTTATTTTCTATAATTTAATAATATCGTAGAAAACTTGAGCAAGTACAACTCTTTGGTTTATTGGATAAATCAGAATTAACTGTGGATATTAATAAACAGTGGTAGAGTTAATGGAATTTAGCGCCATGCAGTCCGTACTATTATTACACTTTACTTCATTTAAACTAAAGCTAGTAACATTTAATGCCACGTCCCTTTTTCTCCTTTCCGTGGCTTGATTCAACCAATATTCCTTAACTAAATCAGCACCTTTCTCACCGATCATAAGCACCGGGGCATTAATATTCCCACTCGTAATATAGGGCATAATAGATGCGTCGATTACCCTTAAACCGGAAACTCCGTACACTCTCAGTTGGGAATCGACCACTGCGAACGGATCGCTTGATGGTCCCATTTTGGCAGTGCAGGAATAATGATAAATTGACAAGGTGTACTGGCGCACCGCACAGTCCCAATATTCGTCAGTAAACAACGGTAAATGTTTACAATTAGGATACGGAGTGGAATGGAATCTTGATCCGAACCTTTTTAACGACGTCGTTTCACCGAACGCAATGGCGGCTTTAGTTCCCTCCCTTAATACGGCCACGTCTAAGGGCTGCGTTAAATAATTGTGATACATCAAAGGATACCTCAGGGGGTTCTTAGATTGCAACTTTACCACACCCCTACTTTTAGGACGCAACATCATAGGGAATATGCTAAACACGTCCTTTCCATTAATGCTCGCAAATACTTCATTGTAGAACTCGTCGGAAAGACCATGAGCTCTTTTCACTTGTGTCCCACTATCCTGATTCGTAGATGTGCTCAACAACATGAATTCCATATCGGGCCAATCGTCCGATTGGTTTGCATATTTAGTCGAAATAAACGCGGCTGTTTCTAATCCAACGCTCGATGTAAGGGGTCCATCTTCGTTAACGGCGTATCTTATAGCCGCGTTTATATTCGTCAGTCGATTTACAAGCAAACTAACGGGGTAGTCTATCTTGAAGGTTATTCCACCTGCAGCTATGTGATCCTGCAGGTTCTGACCAACGCCTGGAGAATCGTGAATCACGGGTATTCCCATTTCTTGTAAATGCGCCTGGGGTCCAACTCCGCTCAGCATTAGAAGTTGGGGCGAATTAATGGCACCTGCTGATAATATCACCTCTTTCCTGGCTTTTACTGTTTGTCTGAGCCCGTCTTTAATAAATTCAACGCCGTAAGCCTGACGGGTTGCCGGGTTTATTAAAACTTTCGTCGCATGCGTCCGTATCGCTATATGAAGGTTGCTACGTAGCCTTATCGGTCGTAAAAATGCCTTCGCTGCACTACAACGGGTACCACGACGCATTGTAAACTGGAAAAGTGCAAAACCTGTTTGCTTTTCACCGTTTATGTCGCGAATTTCGTATCCCATTTCTTGACCTGCTTGTAAGAAGGCGATGCCTAGGGGGGTGTTGTATGGCGATTCTTGAATCGTTTGATAACCACCTGTGGAATAAAATTATTAATTATTGATTTTGTTACAGGTACATTATGACGTTTTGGTAGAACAAGAAAAATCAAACTAGCTAGGATATAAGTAAGTACGTCAAAATTCAAAACAAACATTTCAAGAGAATAAAACCATTCGAAGTACTTGGCGTTCAGAAAATTATCGGTGGATCTCTTGTGCCATACTGGGTTGGATGTCTGATTAGCAAACGAGAGGACACGAAATCGAATATCAGCCATGGCTGAGTTTTTAAAATCGGGGCTACTGATATACGAATCTGCTATGTAATTTAAATTCAGGTAGATAGTAAATGGTCTTTCTGATAGACAACATAAGACGTGAATAAATATTTAATAATAATTAAATAAACAAAAAAATAACCTTATTCATTTTGCACTTAAAACTACCGTGTGCTAATACTGATGATTATGACTACTTTTTGGTCACTGCACAAATATCAAGAAGTGTTAAAGTCCCTAAACTAAAATTATATGGAGATGGGACTGAGACTTCTTCGAGTCGAATCGACCGCAGCTCGAGCTTCCAGCGAGATCGAGCCTAAGAATTGTTGAACTCGTTTCAGGCTCGAAGCTTAGTAAAGTCCCGAAGTTTGAAAGCTCGAAGTCTGGTAAAAACCGGAAGATCCGTAACACCCCGAAACTCGGTAAATTCCAGTAAAGTCCAATAAAGTTTTGAAAAAACGACTTGGGGTTTAGCAAAAGCTCGAGTTCGATAATAGGTTAAATAATATTTAAATGCACCGGTTTGAAGTTTTGGTGAACCGAGCCTAGCCGAGCTTTTTTTGCATGCTTATAAAGCACGAAACTCAGTGGCCGATCCAAGCCGAGCCTATTTCGCTCTTTTTGAGCTACCGTTTTAAGAGAGAACGCATAAATGTTCTTAATAGTTATTAGCCATATAACCGATTTAAATAATATTAGTAGGGTTTCTCATGCATACGACAAGGTGTCTGCCGAATAAAGACGCCAAAACCTCCTTGATTTAATAACAAAAATTAATATATCTCGGTAGACGTGCGATTTTGAACTAATGCATATTTGACACAAACGTCAGTTTTCCGCCCGAGCTTCACCTACATAAATAATGCTTCTTCATTTATTAACACCCCATATCTGAATAACAAAATCTTGCGCTATGCCAGTAGTCAAATATTTATGTTCATTCACCTACGTGATTTGTAGCTGCTGATGAAACAGAGTAAATTAAAGAACATTAAACCTTTCGTGTAAAACAGTTACAACCGTTCTTTTACTGAACACTCATTAAAGTTTGAAAATTCCTTAGTTTAAATTTCTAATAGACGATTGTTTTGTAACCTCTAAATCTACACTAAAATATACTCGTATGATAATTTAGGTCACTAATGCCGGAAGGATGCATGTCGGGCAGTCCAAGGTACAAATAAATAAAAGTCACAAAAATGGTTAACAATTATATTTTCACTCCAAAATATTACCAAAATTGCAAACATCGAACATTCAATACATAGGATAGTTACTTAAATTTATCAAAATTAAATCAAGTTTATTAACATCAAACATTTAATAAATTGGACAGATTTACTTTAATCGAAATTAAATCATGTTTGTTAACATCAAACATTTAATTGAAATGACTCGCAAGTTAGTTATTAAATTTACTAAATCCTGATGCAGGTCGTAAGTTTACATAAAGGACCCATTGTTAATACTATAGAACACGCAGGTTCCCTTTAAAACCAAAAACAGTTGGTAATTTTACTAGGAATTCTCGTGTTAGGTAAGATCTTACTCCACGACGGAACCTATTTGACAATCCCTAAGGATTATTTCTTATTAAAATTATCTTATTACGTCTTCCTTACAACAAAATTATGCAGATGTCCAAGATCCAATTCAACAAATAACTTAACGTAATCAAATTACACATATCTTTTGTAAACATTACTTGCTGATTATTAAAATTAGTTTTTAAATAAATAAATAATACTTCTTGATTAGTCTCATTATTAATATCTACTATAATGGACAGGATGCAAAGTTACTTTAAACAACACATAATTATCTGACCTTCAGCCACTGATGAAACGGTTATTACGTGAACTAGTTAACCAAATCCTTGTTAAACGAAGAACTGGATTAAGAAACCATTCATCAGCAGGCGTCTTCCTCTACTCTCGATGCCAGCAAGTAGAACCAAATTACCAAAACAGCATCCCCAAGCGCAACCAAATTCCACAGGAATCAAATATCCAAAAGTAACTACCACTTGAACAGGAATCAAAATTTAGCCTACGGGCTACTGCACTATTCTTCTCGATTCGTTTTACAAATTAAGCCAAGTATGGCATTAAACCAATAACACTTCATTCTTGCACCAAGATACCCTTAGGACGTCCGTTCTCCTCTCAACCCCCAATCAACCTCCTTTATTATTTTCGTTGCCATCTCCACCAAAGAAAACAAAGCATCACTTTGCTAAAGCACCTTTTGTATCAAATTTTGAAAATATTTTCCCATGACTTATACATCCTTGGATTAAATTGTTTCAGTCAAATATCAAAGCAAAAACCAGGATTAGTTTGAATGTCAACAAATTCAAATAGAAACTACATTCTCAAGCTTTCGCCCTAAACTGTTAAATAAACCATTAGCAAAGCTCTAAATTAATAACCCTAAAGACAAATTGAAAGAACAATTAATTAAAAATTGTTAAAGTTTCAATAATTGAATAAGAACAGGTATCTGTTGGTATTCCAGCAAATTTAATAGTTACCAAAGTCGTAGTTAGATTGGAAAAACCATATTAACCAAGTTTTGAGTTCTTTTAAATTACAAGTAGATTAAAAATGTTACTCTATCAAACCCTTTAAATAATATACAGGGTGTTAGATAATGCTTCTGTCAAACTTTGGGAATAGCTTTATAATGACAAATGGAGCAAAAAAGTATTATACAATTTTTGTCTAATATGCATAGTTTCTGAGAAAAAGCATGCTTTATTTTACTTTTTATTCTCGGGAAAAACAAAAACAAAGGGTTAAAGATACACGAACAAAATTTTTACGGATAAATAAGAGAATAAGAGTCTAATACATCAAGTAACAATAAAACTTTATTAACAACCACAAAATAATCAAAGGAAAAAACGCCACTGAAAAAAAATGGTTTAAGAATTTTTTATTCCTTTTATCGTTAGAAACCCACCCCTAAAGTTTAGCAGAAGCATACCTAACACCCTGTATATTAGAAAAATTTAAATCTGTAAGGATAGTTCGCATCGTCTATCAAGAAAATTTTTGAGCTTAGTTTAAGGTAGAAATTTCCATGGTTAACTTTGAGTTGCTTAGTTTAGGTTTACACCATGCTTAAGCCCAGTATGTTAGCTAAAACTTAGTTTAAGGCAGCTTAGATTAGGTCTTAAATCCAGCAAGTCGTGACTTAAGACCTACTTTAAAGTCAATTTTTTTCATATATCCCTATCTCACATTTAATTTTTACGTGGTATTTCAGTGAGGGTTAAAACAGTAGTTTACTCAAGCAAGGTTTAAGAGGACCATTTGCGCCGCTTTGGCTTAAAATTTAGAGTCTTCCAATTGAATTACAACTTGATGGGATTCCATTTGTTTTTATGATAACCTACGGGTATATTTTAAATTTCATTTTTGGTAGTTTCATCTGGACCCCGCCTTGTCCACCTTCTTTGTTTTTTTTTGTGGAAAAAGGATTCATAGCTTTCAATCAGTGTTCTTCCATAAAGTTCGCCAGCTTTAGATTTTCGTTTCCAACTCCTATTCCATGCTATCCGACTGAGCTTTCTGTATCTTGTCATTTTCCTAGTTTCGAGTTGAAATCGCCGATTATGATTATGTAGTAGGTTTTTTCTTTACTTACTACCAGAAATGAAATCGACTTCGCCGTAACAGACAAGAGTTACATAATAAGATGTAACTGTACTAAACCAAGTCGACATGAGTGAACAGTGAACATCATCTCCTAAGAGCCCGGAAAGTAATCAGCACTAAGGTCGAACGAAGGAAACTAATAGACAACAATCGGCACACTTTGCATACCGAAACTCTCGAAAGAAATAACGCAAAATACAGAAGTAAACTACAAATCGAGCTCAATAGGATAACCCACAGAACATGATATCAATTGAAGATGAATACAATCATATTAATAATATATCGAACGGCATTAAAACTATTAACAAGCGAGTAAATCGAAGAAAAACGGAAGGAAAGCTGAGGAAAGAAATAAACAGAGGAAAGTTGAAGAAGAGTTGAAAGAATGGAATATAGCGCCTGGACCGAACGACATCGTTATTGAAATCATCAAAACAGGAGGAAGTGAGCTAATCAATCATATCGTAAAGCTCTTCAATACATGCATTGAACAAGGACGGGTTCCAAACGCCTGGAATAGCGCATCAGCCCCCTTGATTTTAAAAACAGGAGATAAAAGAGACCTTAGAAATTATAGGCTTATAACTATCACTAATCTTTCACATGTGCAAATTGTTTACCCGCATTATAACCAACAGAACAACAATCAAACTCGACGCCTTCTAACCCCAAATCAGGCAAGTTTCCGCGAGAAATATAGCACGCTAGATCACATACACACTATAAGACAAGTAATGGCAAAGTCGTATGAATATAACCAGCCTTTTTATATGGCCTTCATAGATTTCGAAAAGACTACCAATATATGTAAACCATATCAGACATGTACAGCAATGCCAGTGCTACTTTTAAACTATTTAAAGACGCAAAACCTTTTAAGATCGAAAGAGGCATAAGGCAGAGAGAGCCCCTTTCTTCTAAGCTTTTTACAAACTTGCTAGACGATGTTTCTAAATATAAACGGCGAACACCTTACAAACTTAAGATTTGCTGATGATATCGTGCTGCTTTCCAACAACATGAACAAATTGGAAGTTATGATAAGAGACCTAAAAACAGCAACCCAAAAAGTACGTTTAAACATGAACCTCCTAAAAACTAAGATAATGTACAACACGGATGGATGATGGAAGACATATACAAGTCGAAGATCAACGTATGGAAGTAACAACAGAATACATATACTTAGGACAAACACATTTACACATCTGCACCCTGGGTTCTGACAAAAACTAACATCGAGACGTTGAAAGTAACACAAAGGAAGATGGGGAAAGAGTAACGCTAGGAATTCGACTCACAGATAGAAAATCAAATCAGTGGATAAGAAGCAAAACTAAAGCTGAAGATGTGGCAGAACGGATAGCAAAACAAAAATGGAAGTGAGCAGGCCATCTTATTCGAAGAGAAGACGGTAGATGGAGTGAGCAAACAACTGTATGAAAACCAAGAGTAGGAAAGCGATGGAGGGATGACATCACGAAAATAGCCGGAATCCAGTGGACAAGGACACAGGAGCGAACGGAGAGGAAAATCTGGAGGAGGCGTATTGGAGTAATTAAATGCTGATGATGACGATGCTAGTTTAAATGGGAACAAGTCCTTATTGATATATTGATTTAAATCGTAGTTTAATACTGCTGAAGCTGTGGCTTCTGCTTAAACCTACGTAGACTGACGTATCATTATAAATCATATCAACTGCCTTTTGTATTTCAGATAAATATTTTGTACAGGTTTAAACGAATGCTTAGTTTAAACCAGTGGAACTAGAATTTAAATTTCGTCTTGCTGCATTTAGGTCGAACTATAAGGATTGACAATTTAGTGAAGGTTTAAACTGGAGCTTAACTAAATCCAGCTTAAACTAGAGCTTAAGTGTAGCGAGATTTGACTTAAACCCTAATTAAAGCTAAACTTGAACTTAAACCGGTTCTAAGTTGGATTAATCCAATTTTACTTGTATTGAATGTCTACTGAAATACTAACTTTAAGCTACTTAATTGTTTATGAACATGACAATTTCATTTAATAGGTCAGTTTTTGGCCTTCGTGGTGCAACTTCGCGATTGGCCCACACAGGTTCAAACCTCGACGGTTGCTTAAAACATTTCCAAAAGCCGTCTATGTTGAAAACATCTTTGTAATCGGCGCTTTAAATGAATTTAAAAACAGATCACTTTAAATCTCAATGATTGTTTTCTTAAAACCCTGACTAAAAACTTAAATTCAAAATGAATAGGCATTCTTTAAGAAAGATTTCAGTTCTAATTATAGAGCATTGATATTTTTTACAAATTGTTAAACCAAGATTTTATATATTCGGATTCAGTATCGAAACGCTAATTATTATTTAGTAACACTTAAACTCGTTTTAAAAAGAAACTTTATTCTAAAAATGAGTAAAGCGGAGCTTCCGATACAATAAACTGTACTCTAGCAGCATTGATCAAAAAGCGATGTTTGTCCTCGGTGGAGTATCGGTTGGTTTCCAGGTTTTTGGAAATCCTTTCGTTTGCCTTCAGCGATGTTTGTCGTCCACCAAGCGTTCAAGATTCCCGTGGAGTGATCATGTTTTTTGGGAATACACGGTTAAAAGTTAACACTTCAAGAAACACGCTGAATTTTGATTTTGGAAAATTTATTAGTGCCCCTCGCGCATCCTACTGACTGCGCCAATTATTATTTATTAACACTTAAACTCGTTTTTAAAAAGAAACTTTATTTTAAAAATGAGTAAAGCGGAGCTTCCGATATAATAAACTGTACTCCAGCAGCATTGATCAAAAACTAACTACCCATAATCCTAACATTAGATATCCGAAGAAAGAAGCGTATACTACAGATAACTAATGAATAGGTGTCTGTTGATTATCTTCTACGAATAAGCAGTTTAAAATGCATAACTCGCTCTTCTTATATAACCACTTTTAAATATTTAAATTGCAAATGGAATTACAGTTCCGTAAATTAGGAATTAGGCGATTTGGAAACTAGTTCAATGGCATTTTAATCTCTTGAATTTAGTATAATTTGTAATTTTTGATTAACGAAAATTATATAAAATAATAAAATATATAAAAACGTAAGAAATGTGTTAAGGCCTTCCAGTTATACCAAAATTGAACAAGCCGCGTAAATCCTGTTAGGTAAGCCATATCACCTCAGCCGTTGCTGCCTTAAATCATCTTATAAAAACCTTTAAAAATACATTCAAACCTACATTCAGATTTCCAATATTTAAATTTAAATATTTTTGTTTTGCGTCTTTATCCAAAATCTACAAGATTAAATTTTGAGTATTCAATTGAAATTTTGTAACTTCACCGTATATTCAGATTCATATAAAATATAAACTTGGTTTCAAGATTTTACTATGAGTCTTGCATTTTAGTTCAGATTTAATATCAAAAACTCTGGTTTCATCCACTTTTTAAATCTAGTTGAATTTAGAAATTCTAAGAAAAACGAATTCGATTTTTTGTTTAATAAAAAAATGTTATTGAAATTCATCTTATAAAAATTCATAAACATGAAATCATTAAGTGGCTTTCCATTTCGGTCGTTTTCTAATTTGCTAAAGATGTAAATAAATGAATAAAGCAATTTATTATTTCGTGAATTAATTAAAACCACAAAGACAATTGTCAAGTTCAGCAAAAGAACCAACGACTCAAGTTCAAGTAAAAGTGATCGAACAAATCAAAAGTAAAGTAAGAGAAATTTATTAATGCACCGTCAGTTGAAAATGACTTTCGCCAATCGCCACTGTATTATACTTATTCTAGCACGAATTATAGGCACAGATTATTTATTGAAATTGTCACGTTTAACTATAGTGAAACTTTGTGTTTGTATTCGATGATGAAAGTGTTGTTTCGTTGTTTCCGTATATTACTTAGCTGTATTTGTTTTGTTTGCTGTAGCTGTTACTTTATTTTATAATAATGAAAGAGGTAGTCTTTTAATTAAGTAGGCATAACCGTTATTATACAGGAAATAAACATAATACACTGGGAGTAATTTACTGGTGTCATAAAATTAATCTCATATAAATGTAGTTATAAATATTCTATGCTACCTAATTATGTACGTATAAAAGCATAAAAGAAGAAACTTTGTTATTTATGGCATGACTCGTCATACACTCTGTCCAACTTAAAATCACATCTGTGACGTCAATTATTCTATGTAATTTTAGCCCAAAAACGTGGCTTTTACTCGTCAGAGTAAAAGCACTGTTCTATTCAACATTAATTTGAGAAAACTATGATTTAATTATTTAGTACGAGTATTGTAGGTATTAACGATTAATCCGAGAATCGATCACACATTGACATAGTTAGTAATAGGTACCATCGATATTTGTTGTTACTTTTCAGTTTCTTTTTGGAACGCTTTAGATGTCACTTTATCTGTGAAACCCACACAGTTTATATTTTGTAATTTTTTACCTGATAAAATACCCACACCATAGCAATAACTACGTGTGTCTTTGCTTGAACGATGCACACGCAGTCTTATATCTAACAGAGTATAAGTGTAAATTAATAAACAAAATTACCTATGGCGTGATATCGTTTGTTTTTTGCCAGATACGGATTTCTTTGATCTTCACTTTTAAGAAAATATGGAAGGACGTCTTCGTATCCCCAGCCTTCATTCCCGAGATCTCTCCATCTGTCATAATCCCTTTTGTTGCCTCTGACGTATATCATCGTATTGAGAACACTCGAACCGCCCAGAATTTTGCCACGAACCCAGTTGCATCGTTGGTCCACCATTGCTTGGCATGCTGTTTTTTGAGGTTGTGGCCTAAAATTAAAAATTACACAAAAAATTAAATTAATTACTCGAATAAAAAGAACTTTGCGATTTTAAAGCTAGAAACGATTGGAATTTAATTTACTTTTAAGTATATTGCAAAGCTGGTTTCGCATTTTAGTTGGGCTTGTCGGTCATTCACGATCAAGCAATAACAACAACAATAATGAAAACCCTTAATTACGGTACAATCAATAAAATTTCAGTTTTAGTATGCATGTTTAGGAAAACGTAAGTTGTTGCGAATGCTGCCGCATTGAACGCAACCAGACAGCTGTAATGGTGACATTTTATTTGTTTTCGGTCTTTGAAATCAGAGTTAAAAGAACATCTTCCAGCTTGGGACCGTGTCATTGTTGAGAAAGAAGAACTCGACATTTTGCCCACTTTCTTGGGACTTGGTCAGGAGGAAAAGGGAGCACTAAAAGAGCACGATAGCTCAACGTGTGAACCACGCCAGAGGCGAAACTTTTTTAACAAGGGGAAGAAAGGCAAACGTGTAAACCAAGTCAGAGGCGAAACCCCTCCAAAGAATAAAAGAAATAACAAACAGCAGATCCCTTTCCGCCCAATTGTTAATAGTATAAATTCCCCCGCCTACAACTTGGCCAAATATCTTGCTGGCATTTAAGTACAAGGTGGTCATCGGGAAACTGATGTTTTTGGAATGGATAGTACTCGGCTAGTAGGAGGAGAGGAGGCCTGCGGCAGGTGTCTACCGACTCCCCATACGACGCCGTTTAGTACAGTGTTGCCAGATCTACTGATTTATCAGTAGATCTACTGATTTAACCTTCAGTCTACTGACTTTCTGATTTGTATGTAAAATCTACCGATTTCCTCAAAAAGACTAGAAAAACTGACAAATTGAACTTATTTTTGTTGTTCTGTCGATATGCTAAAAAATATTTTCGATCTGCCAATTGTGTTGTGTAGTAGGCCCTACTGTTTAGGCTAGTAGGTCTGGCGTCTTATCTCTTGTCGTTGCCTTGCACTTGTGGCCAGTATAGTCGGACATTTGCGTACCAAACACTACTTAAAAAGTAGGAATGAAAAATGCTTCTCTACTGATTTTTCTAAAGGACTAATGAAACGACAAAGTCTACAAAAAAAATTATGAAAGAATAAATGTGTGTTCATGAAAATGGCCATCACTTGAATGACATTATTTTCCCCACTTAAGCATTTGAAAATGGCATGTTAAACTGATTATTTCTATGATAATGATTGTAATGAATATTTTTTTTACAAAAAATTAATGGGGTAATGCTTCTTTAAAAAAACGTCCGTTTCCCGTGGACCACCTTGTATATATAGAGAAATCTTCTTCACATATCCTAAATTCTTCCCACGTTGTAAACCTCATCGGCAATCTCGCCGTAGACCCATGACCTGCTTGTAAGTTTTGACGTTGCTTCTCTGTTCACCCAGGTCCCTGACTCAATAGCTATCATCGAATAGTTAATAGTTCAAGACGGCAAACCAGCAGGTTTGACCATTTTCGTTGAAAAGGGCCTTTCCTCCACACATTTTCTTTTTAACAACCAATCCAAGTAAGCAACAAGGGCTGTTATGGGTTTTTCCCTTTCTTTCTTTTGAGGCAGTACCTCTGGAATAGTTTGATTTAAAATCTAAGGTCTGGTTCTGCTATGTAGATGACACTTTTATAATCAGACCGCATGGAAGACCATAACCTTGCTTCATTCCTAGAACATCTGAACAATCAACACCCTGATATCAAGTTGAATATGGAAATAGAATTAAACTGTTCTCTAGCTTACCTCGACGTCCTCGTAACCCGTAAACAGAATGGTCATCTTTCACACTCAATTTATCGTAAACCTACACACACGGATAGGTATCTTTATGCCAATTCACATCATTATACGGCACAAAACTCTATATCTAAACTTGACGCTGGTTATCATCTGCCAAACTATGCAAGCGTGTCATCGCTACTGGCTCCACTCCCTCGATTCCTGACCAATCGTCATCTTCGTTTGATACGCTTGAACGGTTACAACCAGTATACAGATTTCTGTTTTTTCTTCAAAAGAGTTTTTCCTCTGGTTTGGTTTACAAGTTGAGTTACCGTATTCTTTTAATGTCCCCTTTTTTCTCACGATGAAGCCCCTTAAAAAAGTGGGCGAAACCTTGAGTTCTTCCTTCAAAACCATGACACGATCCTAACCCAGCAGACCTTCTTTTAACACTGACGCTGACCGTGGAGGTCTTCGAATTCATTTTGAAAGAATTTAATATTAAAACAAGTTCTTTCCCATTCATCTCCTGCTTTTAACTTTTATAATCCCTGAACTTTGACGTGATACGTAAACAATGAAGGAGCATCCACAAAAACTACATAACATAACTTTAAAATACTGTAGTGCGTCAAGGAAGTTTTCAGAATGGATACAGTCTATAACAAAACGAAAGACAATAAATTAAGATTATGTAATTATGCTGCACTGGACCTTATAAAAAATGGTACCATTTTCAGCATTTCCAGAAAACACGAGGAAACATGGATAATCAACCATGTGTAATCAAATGCTAATTACAGAAAAGGGAGCCAAACACATTCGTGACTTTAGATCATATCATGGGGCAAAACAAATTCGGCCTGTTGTAGATTTACACAAGAATGACCTGTAACAGAAATATCGAAATAAATTGAAGCAGGAAACAGACCAAAATTCCAATAGTAATCAAGAGTGGAAAACACAAACAAGGGTCTGTAATGCAGCAAGATGATCGGAGTAAAAAAAAATTAAAATGGTTTCTGGAAGAATGCTCAGAAATAATTAATAAAAAGAGAGAAGCGAGATTAAACTGGCAGAAATCAAATGAAATCAGGGACTAAGAACGCTATAAAGACGAGATAGAAGAAGCATATTATTTAGTAAAAAGAAAAAAGAATGGATTGTAAAAAACTGAAAGAAAGTGAAAACAACAGATAAGTCAATAACGGCCGAAATATGAGGAAGAAAATATTTATTATGCACAAATCAGGATGTTAAAAAGTCATAAATAATAAAACAAATAGAAAGACACCTGGAGCAGACACCATAAAAGCGAACTTAACTTTGGTGCTACAGAACTATGCAAAAAAATCAAAAAGTATCAGGTATCAGGTATATAGAAAATAGAAGATACCAAAGGACTGCAGAATACTGACTGATAATACCGATAACAAAAATTGAAAACAGGAAAGTTGTGATAATTTACAAAAGTACTATCACCAATATTTGCAACGGACACTGAGTAAATATACAGAAGAAGAATTGATAAATAATTAAAGTTCCCACCAAGTATTTGTATCAAGTGATCCAATTTAAAACCATTCGCAGTGACCCATGGAATATAAAGTCTTAACTTAAAACAACTAACATAAATTAAAGTATCTACATTTATGTGATTATTAGTTGTTTTGTATTTTGTCAGCATTTCGCGAACAAAGCTAAAACATGACTTTCACTTCCATAGGTCACTGAGAAAGACCTTAAATTGCATCGATTGATATACTGACGCAGATAAAAGAAAAGCTTTAGGAACTTAATATCGATTTTAAGAAAGCCTTCGTCAGTGTGAAAAGATATCTACGAATACAAGATATGAAAGAAATAAACATACCAGGTGACAAAAATAGCCATGGATAACTCACAAGCAGAATTCGAAACACCACAAGGCTTTAGCCACAATTTCGAATAAATAACATCATCTTGGAAAACATAATCAGGAAAATTGAATTTAACGGCCCAATGGAATAATATACGTATATAAGGCAGATGTTGTCCACCACTCTTCTTTCTTCTTTCTTCTTGCTAGACCAGCCTCTAATACCCATTTCATCTACATCCATTACAACTGTCTCTATTCATTTTGTGATCTCTTCTGTTAATGCTTGTTTGGTTAGCCTCTCATCTAACATTCTTTTCGCATGTCACATCCAGAGCATTCATATTTATTGTTACTGGTTGTCCATATAGTTAGTTCCTTTAGTTTTATATTTGCTCATCTTGCCCAGTGATTGCCTTGTTTTCTTCCACCAAAAATTTCTCTTAATACCTTTCGTTTTCACACCTCGAGCATTTCTTTCTCCTTTGTATGTAACTTCCACAACTCACTACCATAAATTACATTGGGTCTTATATATTCTGACTTTCATATTTCTTGAAGTATTGAGTAACCTAAACACCTTTCTTCGACCATTTATACATTTTGAACCTTTAGTTATTCTCTCTTGTATGTATTTAATTTTTTCTCCTACTACAATAGAATAAGGAGGTATAAATACTGGCATCTACCGACGATAGTAAAAGCAAAATGGAACAAACTCTAAAAATATAGAATACGAAGCTGCAGAGAGAGGAGGAGAGATAAACGTAGAGAAGAAATGCAGAACAGCAATAGACAATCAACTAAAGCATGTTAAACGATGCGGACTTTCAACTACCTAGGCAGACAGATAAACCACCAAAATAATACTATAATATGTTAATACGAAATTATAATAATGTTGAAACTAGTGTGTCTTAAAGTTATTCTTAAAGAATTGTATGTGGCAAGAACGTTGCTTAATCCGAACCCGCCAGCTTAGGATGAAATCCGCTTTAGCCAAATTTTAGTTAAATTTTAGTGGAATTCTAATGTAAATTTTTTGTAGCAGGTTACGCCTCACCTAAACAAAACTGCTTAATCTTAACAATTAAAACGTTATGTAGATATCTCAAGAAGCTTATTTGTATACATGCATCAAGTTACATAACAACAATTTAAATGTAGAAAAGTTTAATTCATATTTGTTTTCATAATTGTACATAATAATTAAAGCACGTAAGCTCCCACACTCTTCATTGTTTGATAATAGTTTCCTGGATTGTCCTATGAAGTACTCAACAGTTATGTGACATAAAACTAGTGCTTCAATGATACTTCAGGTTTTTTTCATTATTCAAGCACTCTCACTGTCATTACCACAACCAAGTTGCGGAATTTTATGTTTGTATTAAAAATTGAACTTCCTAGTTGCACTTTAAAAACTGCTCTTGCAGGTTTAAGTGTCCGCTGTAATCAGTGTCGTGTCATAGCTTTGAGTCTCTTATAAAGTGTTTCTACATTTCTTTTGCTTTGGTCAAGTTTTAAATTTTTATTAATTTAAATTAAGCTGAGTATAATACAAATGATGTCTTAAAATTAGTACTGCAATGAAAAAGGTCTTGCTTCCGGTGTTTTAATTTAAAGAAATTTCTAGAGAGTAAGATGCAGGTATTTTCGTCGAAGGAAAGGTTAAATTTTAAGCAGATTTTATATTTATTACCGATATTATTATAGTGCATTCACTTCCTTTTAAGCAAAAGTAGACCACGTTAGGAAGATAGTATCTAAGCAAGACTTTTCCTGATATGGACCTTGCCAGTAAAAGTCATACTGAATTAATTTTAAAGTTGATAGTTCACATCAGTCGCCAGTTTGCCGTAAGTTTGTTTTTGTTATTCAAAATAAAGAAATCCCTCTGCTACGTATACAGGGTGGCCGTTAAGTAACAGGGTACAGGCCAACAATAGATTTGCTCTGCGTTCCATTACTTGTTTTTAGCAAGAATGTGTCTAGTCGTTTTAAATTCATGCTTACTACGTTAAGGATTGAATAAAATGCTGCATCTCTTAATATCAGTAACAAATATCTTGGAAACTGTTAACTTTAGCAACATTTAAACAGTATACCTTTTTTAAGTAAAAAACCTACCTTAATTTTAAATATAAAACAGTTGAACCATTTTTAAGATACGAGTATTAGGTGGTGCAAGAGTAACGTTCTTTTAGAACCTTCATTAAAATCGAAGACAGATTATTGTTTCGCATGCCAAACAAGTTAGTTTCACCAACTATCCTATAAATATTTCGAAAACTTTTGAAATTACAGAAGAAAAAATTTAACTTTCTTTTAATATTAACTTTTGAGCTAAGATAACATAATTTTAAGCAAATAGTATTATTTTGACCCCACAAACTGTTTTGCTGTGTCCTATTACTTAAGGGTCACCATGTAGGTAAATACTCAAAAGTAATTCTAACAATTTATGTTTGGAGTCTGTAGTGGTGTAGCGCTTTTGGCAAGAGGTTAAGGGATAAAAAGGTAGGATCATCAACCTTGAAAAAGCAGCGTTGCCAGACTGATCAGCTTGGAGTGACAAATACAGAATTTTTGCTATAGATGAATACATAATACAGCATCTTAGGGTAGGCCGACTAATGGCACAATATCCACAAAGGAATGCATTAAAAGGAAAAGAAGTGAAGGTACTGGTGATTAGAAAGAGTTTTTACAATTAGAACCATTTAAACAAAGCAAGAAAATGCTCACAACTTGAACCAAAAGCGAATCACAGAGTAAAACAATTACTGGAAAAATAATAGATACAGAGAAAGACAGAGAAAATATGGAATGCAGTATTAAAACTATTAGAAACAATAATGAATATAAAGAAATCAAGCAATGTCAAAAAAATTTAGAAAGTGAATTTAAGAAGAACCAAAAAGAATATTAAAATATGAATTTCAGAAGGAAATACTGCAATAGAAAACTGAAAAAGACATGTTAGTTGAACGAATTGTAAAATTGGAGGACAAAATGCTAGAATACAAAAAGGAAAAGATTACAGTTTACACGCTACAACCAACAGTAATGGGCAAAGATTCATAAATTTCGCTACAGAAAAAATCTAAGAATAAGAGTAATATAACTGCAATAGAAAAATATTCATAAAGGAACATGCCCAATAGAGTAAATAGACCATGCTCTGGTAGAAGCAAACCATTACAATTATATGTATAGTCACGGCCGTCTCTAGTAAAGGCCGGAGTGTTTCCCCCACATCGCGCTAGGTTGGTGACGTCATGAGGTCGTTTACTCAACGCAGTTATATGAGTAACTACGGTTTTCAGCACTTTTTTGATATTTAGATCGAGTAAAATTTATTTAATTCATACCCAGTTTCAAAATATCGAATCTAATATTAAGTTCTTTCATTGTTTATTCTCAATTACTAACAAAAATTAAAAGACAATTGAGATATCGCCTTACAAAGTTCACTAAGCGTTAATACTGACTTTGTTACAGTAGAAATCACGCTCTTGTTGTTTTATATGTAAATTCTCGAATTTACTTTCGGCTAGGTAGTTGTAAATTTAGACTTCCCAGTAATATCTAAAGATTGCATGGTTGCATACAATGCTAATACTGACGTCACGCCTCTTACTATGAATTTAGTCACTAATGGGTTTAGAATCTTTAGGGAGTTTTGTTGGCAGATTCGTTAGTTAACCTGCTTCTGCTTGAAACATTCGTCGCGGATAGACCTCGTTTACCTTGGTTTTAGAATTTTGGTTTTCCAAAATTAGTGGAATCATCCGAGGTTCGATTTTGTGTAAAATGGTTTAGTAAGCCTTAGAGGCCTTTAGAGAATTTGAAACGCTAGTGAGTTTTATATATAATTACCATTTAAACCTTTATTGGGATTTAACTATCCGACGACCATTTTCATAGAAGCTTTTCGAAGTGCATTTTAACATCTGTTGGTATGTAACGCATTGATTTTATTTAAAGATTTCTTACGGTATTCGTTGTATTTCAGCCCTTTTTCTGGCAGTACGTTAGTACGTCTTTTAGTATTTCCTGTACGAACAACGTGTTCGTAGAAACCACCTGTTAAACATCTGTGATCCACGTGTTGTTCGAGGTCACGTTTTTGGGTTGGAATTTTGGAGCCGAAGAAATTAGTCCATCCTGTGCTTATTTACCCTGCAATTATCTGGAATTTCCCCTAACTCAACTTCGTATCCTGCAAGTTTAGTTGTAAACTCAAGGTTTGATTTTGAGGTTATTTTGTGTGAAGTTAAATTTAGAAACATTTAAACACATTTCATTAAGCTTGATAATTTTGGTATTTAACTATTGTTAGTAATTTTATTAAAAGCATTTATTAGTAATATTCACAGTAATTAATTTTCATTGTAATTCAAAATATTAGTAAAATTTTCAATCGTCATTTAGTAAATCGTACTCCGTGCGATTATTTAAACATTGTAGTTGCGGTCACAGCAACGGGAATTTATGAACTGTAATTTTTAATTTGTAAAGGAATATTCAGATTTGCGTGTTTCAACTTAGTCAATTATTTTTCTTTAATTTATTTTTATATCATATCGTAATTGAAATTGTGGTTTCCGATAGGTACGCAGGATATTATTATTATTTTCTTGTGTTATTATGTTTTTTTATAGCTGCGACAACGACTAAAGTGAGCTCACTCTTATCTGTGTTCGTTAGTTATTTAAGTTAATTTAAGAGAGTCTACGTACGTTTAATTACGATTTGGGGTAAATTTAAACCTTACATTATTTTCATTTATCTTTCGTTTGGTTACATGATTGTCGTTGAACATTCCTCATAGTTTTCTTTTTTCTGTTTAATTAAATCTTGTTTGAATATTACATTTAGACTTATTAGTTGTTTACGATTTTAGTAATTTTCCTTATTTGTCCTTTGAATTAATAACTTAATTATTAATTTTCAATTTCAATTTTGTGTATGTGTTTTTGCTTGAGTTAATATATATCCTATTCGTTAATTACCAAGCTTTGCGTTTTATTGTCAAGTCAATTGACTTTGGAGGTCTATTCTTCAGGAGGTCCGACTGAAGCTGTACGTTATAAGGACCTGGCGCCCAAGGAACATCGTTAGTTTAGCTATTTAGTGAGCACTACTATTTTCTTTTAGGAACCTCACGCCCACGCAACAGAGTAGCGGGTTTATTTAGGGCGGGTTGCACAAACATGATTTAACAGCTTGGTTAAATTAATCATTCGTTAAAGTGAACAAAAGCGAATCAAAATTCGAATGCATATGGCAAATAACACATTAGTAAACAAAAAATGATGCTCTTTTGTCAACTTTGATCATTCGTTAATTTAACAAAAGCTTTGTGCAACCGGCCCTTAGTGTTATCATCTCCGGATAACAATTGATATACTTCACCTAGTGCTGGTGTAGCAACTTACCCAATCGTGTTATTAAATAAGTAAAAATAAAGGACAAGTTTTGAGATAATTTATTGCAGACAATAACTGAACAAAAAGAACGGACCAAAAGTAATAAATCTTAAGAACAAATACGTAAAAAGTGCCAATGGACACATGACTTTACAAGTATGTTATAGTACCTGCGTATTTTAAACGAATAACTTATTTTATTAATCTATGCTTAACTAAATCTTTAATACATTTTCACTACATGAAGCAGAATTCTGATATACGAGTTGAATAAAATTTGGAGATGCATTCAAATAAAAGGGTTTTATACAGGGTGTCTCAAAATTGACGCCCGTGCTTCTGGAATTTGATTCAGGGGGCTAAAAGAAATCGAAAATGAAGAGTGGAGAATTTTCCGTTTGTCCTTTGTTATCAAGTTATCAATAAAAAACAAAAATTTAAGTATTAGCTTTAAACTTTATTCAAAACGAATAATATTTTAAAACAAGTTATTTTCCATATCTTCTGTCACAAAAAGTCTTCAAATAGGTTGCCTCCTACTTCAAGGCAAACATTCACACGATTTATCATTGACGCACGAACTCTCTGTAGCATATTTTCGTCTATTGACGCCACAGCAGCGTGAATACGAGCTACGACATCTTCAAGATTCACAACAGGTTCGCGGTAAACTTTTTCTTTCAAATAGCCCCAGAAAAAGTAATCCATGGGGTTCAGATCGGGTGATCTAGGAGGCCATTATTTACATTTTCATCAATAACTCGATAACAAATGAAATATTTAGAGAAGCTGTTAGTCGCTGTAGGCATTTAGGATGAGGAAGTTCTAGCAATTTATTTGCACGTATTGTTTCATAGCATTTTCTTGACGGAAAAAAAATAATAAAAGCCGTTAAAATCATTTTTGGAGAATAATTCTTTTTTTTTTTTCAAGAGAATTAATATGAAAAAGCAATTGTAGTGCGACAAGTAAGTGAGTGCAATAGCCTCATGACGTCACCCACCCTTACCCAGGGTTCCAGCCTCTTACTGGAGATAGCCGTGGTATAGTGGATGTGACAAGTTGCAGGAGGAGCATTGACACTGATTCTGATCATTTTATGGCCATAATAGAAATGAAACGGCAACTACCTAAAATAATAAACTGAAAAAGACAAAAATAAAATGGGATCACAAAGAACTACAACGGGAAGAAAAAAGAGGTAAATACTTACAAGAATCAGATAATAATCTATTGCGATGAATAGAAAATGATATGGACATACAAACAAAATGGAAAATTATGCAAAACTCCTTAATACAAGCAGCACAAAGTCATCCACAACAAAAAATTCATAACAACTGGTTTGATGAAGAATATGTGGAAATTGAAACAATAGAAGAGGATACTGAGGATAGTAATGATAATGAATTTAAAGAAATAAGACAACTAGAAACAAGTTTATGTAGGAATAAAAAGCACGGATATTACCTTTGTTACAGTAGAAATCACTCGCTTGCTGTTGTACGTAAATTATCGGATTTACATTAGTCTGGTTGTATTATTTTTTTTAGACTTTCCGAATTCCGTTAGGATTGCATGGTTGCATACAATGCTATTGCATACGTCACGCGTGTTCTTATTTTTGGTATTCACTTACTGGGTTTTAATCTTAGGGAATTCGTAAATTTTTAGGTTGATTTTCTTCAGAGAATTCTGTTGGCAAATTCATTACTTAGTTTCTTCTACCTTAGTCGTCGGTCAAGAATAGACGTCGTTTACTTTGGCTTTAGTATTTAGTTATCCAAAATTAGTTTGATCATCCGAGGTACGACATATTGCATAATGCTATTTAGTTTGCTTTTTGGGCCTTTAGTGAATATAGAACGGTAGTCGTTTTGGATTATAAGCATTTTTCAAACCTTTATTGGGATTTTAAATATTCGACGACCATTTTGATAGGAGCATTTCGAAGGGCATTTAAGAACTTTTGGGTATGTAATGCATTGGTTTTATTTGAAGATTTCTTACGGTATTCGTTGTATTTCAGCCCTTCTTTTAATACGTTCTTGTAGTACGTTTTAGTACTTCTTTTAGTGGTTGTTGCTGTTTTTCCTGCACAACGTGTTCGTAGAAATCACCTGTTCGACATCTGCTTCCACGTGTTATTTCAACACCACGTTGGTTTGGAAATTGTTTGGAGTTCATTAACCCGAAGAAAACATCCCGTGATAATTAGAAGGCAATTAACTAGAATTTTTCCTGAGTTCAACTTCGTTATTTACACGTTTTAAGACTCAAGGTTAAGGTTTGATTTTGAGGTTATCTTGTGTTATTTAGTTAAATTTGAAAAACATTCAAACATTTTAGTAGATTTGATACGGTATTTAGTTGTGTTATTAGAAATTTAAGTAGAAGCATTTATTAGAAATATTACCCGTAATTGTAATTTGTATTAGTAAAATTTTCAATCGTCATTTAGTAAATCGTACTCCAGTGCGAATATTTAATATTGTGGTTGCAGTCACAGCAACGTGAGTTTATAAATTGTATTTTTGATTGTGTAAAGGAATATTCAAATTTTGTAGTTTTAACTTAGTCAATTATTATTTCTTTTAATTTATATTATATCGTAATTGAATTTTGGTACCGACAGGTTTTGCAAGACATTAATATTTATGTACTATGGATTATTGCTATCTATAATCGCAGGTCACGATGAACTGAGCTCAATTCTGCGTATGCGTATTTAATAATTTAGTTTAAGAATTATCCTTGCGAACCCTCCGAGGGTCTACATTTTATATTTTTTTCCTTTAGTTAAATTACGATTGGTGTTATTTTGAACATTCCATTTTATCTAGACTTCGTTGTTTAGATTTATGTTTGATTCCAAACTTAGTTATTTATTTGTTCTCTTTTATGATAACTTATTTTCTTTATTTGTTCGTTTGAATTAATAACTTCATTATTTATTATTAATTTTCAATTTCAATTGTATATGTGTGATTTTGCTTATGAGTTAATATATCCTATTTCGTTAACTACAAAGCCTTGCGTTTTATTATCAAGTCAATTGATTTTGGAGGTCTATTCTTCAGGAGATCCGACTGAAGACAGTGTTACTTAAGAAAGGGTCTGGCGCCCAAGGAACATCGTTAGTTTAGGTATTTAGCGAGCATTACTATTTTCTTTTAGGAACCTCACGCCCACGCAACAGAGTAGCGGGTTTATTTAGTGTTATCACCTCCGTATAACAATTGATATCTACGCCTAGTGCTGGTGTAGTACCTTCAAAAAATTGAAATGTTTAAGCACATTATAAAATATGTTCATTAAAAAAAAACAAACTCTAGAGTGCTTTGAAAATTTGTTTTAAGTATGGCTTAGGCTGTATGTTACATATGAAAATCATTTCCAGGGATTGCTGCGAGTTTTTTTTTAATAAACATACGTTATATACCACACAAGAAGTAAACTGTTATATAAGGAAATATCTATAATAAGAAAAGGCTTTTAGATAAAAACGTGGCTGTGTAAAAGTGAGCAAGGAGGTTTAATAGGTGGGGAAGAGCTAGTGCTAGTAAGATGGATGGAATATTTTGAAAAGGTGATGAATGATACAGATAATGATGGATAGATGGGACTCTAAACTCTAAAGCAATCGCAAGAAGAAGGAGGGGTAAATAAGCCAACACGAGAAGAAAAATAATAAAAGCCCAGGATGTGATGCAATATACATAAGTTGAAGTAATCAGTTGAAAACAGAAATATTTGATCTAGTAAAACTTATATGCAATAGAAAACGGGTGCCTTCTGAGTTGGAACAAGCACTAATATCACCAATCAATAAAAAAGATGACCACTTTATACGTGCAAACCTGCAAACTATAGGCCAATTTCAGTTCTGAATGTAACACAAAATTTTCTCCACAATTATCGGCAGGTTAAAAGAAATAGCAGAAAATATATTAGGCAAATATCACTGCAGATTTAGACATGGTCGATCAGTGATAGACTAAATATTCGTATTTAAAAATATGAACATCCTCATCGATCTTAGACAGGCATATAACAAAGTAAAAATAAGTTCAGTCTTTCAAGCGCTTCAGTAACTGAACTTTCCTCAAGAATTAATAGAATTAGTTAAAATGACACTAAATAAGTCCAGTAGTCAAGTCAAAGTCCAGGAAATCGACATTGTTTATTCGTTGAGGGTTAAGTCACTATCTTAATTGATATAACAATATCTAAATATGTTTCTTCTTTAAAATAAAAAAAGCAGCTTCATTTATAATCATACACAATAATGTTGGACGAGGTTCGATACTTCTCCTGTTTGTTATAAACAAAGAAGCGCCTAAAAGTAGTCTTGGCATGTTTATTTAGTTTTAGGTTGTTTCAATTAAAAATCTAAAAACGTAGATTTCTAAATGATGAGACTAAAAGTTTTGTAATATTTAATTGAAGAAACTAAATACACAGGTACTGATAGTGGCTTTAGTCAAGGCGATCCGATGACACCAACATCATTTAATATTGTTCTAGAATGCATTGTACCTATAAGGCGCTGTAAAATAGTAATAATAATGATGTTCTTATCAACGAACTAAAAAAAAGAAAATTTGAAGAAGAAGCAAAAAAATTGGACTTCTAATAAATGAAGAAAAGATATGAATAATCTTCTCATACGAGGAAGGAGAATATTGAGGCGAATTTTTGGACGAAGGTTGGAGAAGACGAACAAATAAAGAAATTGAAGATACCCACAAAGGACCAAATATTGTAAATATAATATCTTAGGTGGTTAAGATATGTAGCAAGAATGCCTGAATCAAAGATACAAAAAAAATAATTTTAATGGAAGAACCAGAAGGCACTTACTCTAGAAGACCACCGAAATCTTGCATACACTGCATACAAGAGGACTTAACACAAGTAAACGTTAGAGATTAGCAAGAGCTAGCAGCAAGGCAAGAATGGAAAAGATTACAATTGAAACATTGATCTCTTACAAAGCCTGTTGAGCTAATATTAATTAATTAATCTTACAAAAGCAACCAGTTCAGTTCCAATATAATGAGCTGAAGTCGTCGCCTACTGTGGTTTAAAAAAAACGTGAATGTATGTTATGTAAAAAAGCGGAATTGGAAATTAATTTCAAAATTTCCAGGAATATGTAACACGTATGCAAATGCAATATGAAAGTTTATTGTAGCAAGACACGTAAAGCTGAATCGTAATCCGGGAAATTTCACGAATTCTTAACTAGGCTGACCGGATAATGTTTTGGTAGGAAAACTATCATTTTACATGTGGCATGTGGACTACGTGCAAAAATTTTCATTTTCGAATACGTAGTTAGTTACTGCTTTTATAAGTACTTAAAACGTGTCGAATACAGTGCAGTTGTTTGTTTGTTTATTTGTGTTTTATAATGTACTTTGGTGTGCTTGCTTTTTTTAATTGCAAAACCTTATTTAAAGTACATGCTTTACACTTCTATTTTCTATTATATAGTTTATGGGGTGGTAACTCCGTAACTCAGGAAGTGATCACAGGATATTACGAACTAAAATAGAATGAAATAAAAAAGTGGAAAGAAAGAAACGAATAAACAACCCAAGGATGCCAATCGAAACGAAACATTTAAAAGAAAATCAAATAAAATAAGCAAGAATTAAACAAAAGCCTAGAAATCTCCTAAATACAGAAATTATCTTTGAATGACATGAACGCCATATAAATAAATCTATGTTAAAGCTCCAAGGAAAAAAGATTGGAGGGCACAAACAAAAACAAGGAAATACTCGGTGGTTTGCCATTGCCTTCCGATGTATGTATGACCCTGGGAATTGAACTCGAGCCGGTCTTGATCTCAGTGATCACACGCACGCTGAACCCGCTGAGCTACCACCGCGACATTACTTTATTATTTTTTTTATTAGATTACCATTATTTATTACATAACAGGTACTACGAAAATATGTAGTAATTATCATGATTAGACCTGGACCGCACTTCACAAAAATTCAGAAGTGAAGTTAATTTCTGGCTTGTCATCTGCTATGTCCTGTAGGAAATGACCTATTTATCCTAATGGCAAAAACGCCCCTGAGCACAATTCGGTTATAAAGACAGTATAATTATTATGATATTATGACTAACGGTACAGAACATTAAATAAACAAATAACCCTATTTACTATTCATTGTTATGAAAACAAGGAAATACCCAAGGAATGCATTTAGGTAAATACATTCATTTATTTGTGTCTTCTCTAAAAAAAAAAAAAAACTTCTCTCTTGTAAAAGGACGGCATCTGTTGGTTGAATTACCATTACAAATTTTTAATAAAGGATCTGTAAACTTAAGCAAACTTGATTTCAGCCAATTTACAATTTAAGTGACTTTTAATGACCCATGCTTCTTCCTTTTTTGAACACGAGGAAGAAATCCAATGACAAATTCCCAATGTTAGAAACGTCACAAAGAATACGCAGACAATATTTAAGACATATGTATAAGTATACAAAATCACTCAATCCTACATGTACAATGCCTTTACAATTGTACATAATACTAAGTATATACAGCATACCGCAAGATGTATCACCTTTGATATTAAAATATAATTCTTCGACTTATTTAAATGCACATACTTTTTCTTACGTAAGGAGGAACGACATTTCTAATAAATCTTAATTGCAACCACGCATTTATCGCGAACAGAGTTTGGTAAAATCTATCAGCTTGGTTATTAATGACTCAGAGTATCTCACAAGAATCTACGAAAATAGATAATTTATTAAAAGAAAATGTGATAGACAGATGAAAACCTATCTAAATTGCACCAGGTTCTGCAAACTATATTAAGATAGATTTTTATTACGAATTGTTGTTGATTACAGTAGGCCATGCCAGGGAGGCAGTTTCGTCAATGGAAACAAGACCCTTTTTATATTATTGGTAAAAAATGCACTGAACTAATTTTAAGGTTATAATCTACAATAGAACTAGTACGATCCCGTTTTGGTAGTTATTCTTCTGCGGTATTGACTGAAAACTTGATTACATTATTCGAGTTAGAGCATTTCTAAGAAGTATTTGGCAGTCCATATAAACAAAATATTCAACGTGTGGCAAAACAATATGTTCAGTTTTCATATAAGTATAATATCATGTATCATAATATCATAAATATGTACTGAAAAAACAAAATCTATGAAAATTAACACTAACAACACTAGACAATTCACCTTAAATGACAACACAATAGATGAAGTCGATAGCCTTACACATCCAGGAAGTGTGGTAACAGAAACAGATGTGAAAGCACGAATCCAGAAAGCAAATGTGGCATTCATTCAGCTCTATGCACTGCGGGGGGGGGGGGCAACAAAGATAACACTAAAAACTAAACTCAGAATATATAGAAGCAATGTTAAACCAGTGCTTTTAGATGGAAGTGAAACTTAGAAAGTCGCTAAAAATATTACCAACAGTCTACAAGTATTCATAAATAGATACCTACGAAGAATTTTGAAAATATATTGGCCAGATACCATAAGAAACACCGAACTCTGGGAGCAAGCAGGAGAAAAGCCAATACACCTCCAGACCAAAATTAGGAAGTGGAACTGGCTAGGCCACACCATAAGAAAAGATCCATCTGCAGTTGAAAAACAAGCTCTATACTGGAACCCACAAGGCAAACGAAAAAGAGGGAGACCAAGAACCAGCTGAAGAAGAACAGTGGATTAAGAAATAAAATAGAAAGGGAAAACATGGAATGAGATAAGACACATAGCTAAAAACAAAACCAGATAGCGCTGCTTCGTATAGGCCTTACGCTCCACACAGCAGTAACAGCAAATAAGTCAAGTAAGTCAACACCATTAATTAAAATCATTGCCTACTATGACCTAAAAATTCGAAAATTCAATTTTAGCATTAGCTTCATTTTTTTGATGTTTAGGTAATGAATAGTATGTTTTAATACATTAACTACTTTCTTTTTTAATTAAGAACATGCAAATTTAATTTCAAATATCAGATTTTGATAAATCCTAATAAATCTCTGATGATTAATTATTAATAATTATACAAAACCATAAATAAGGTAATAGTAAATCCGTAGCAATCTTGTATCTCGCCCAATAAATAAATAAATAAACGAACACTAGCACTCATTTAACTTGAATTTGCAAACAAACATGTTTACTTTATCGCTTAATATCTACCATTAAAAAATTCACACATACATTAAACTCCCAAAAATTTATGAAACATCATTAATTTATTTGACTGAAACGTACGACCTTGCTGCTTTGTTATATCATATTACATAATGATTCAAAACATTGTTCACTTTAAATTTGATTTGTAGAGTGAAAGCTTAATAGCATCCCATTATACCTCTGTCATATCTCCTACGTAAATTTAATTTGTTGTGTATTATAATAATTAGGGAAACTAAATAAAATATTTAGAATATTAAATACATAATTTTTAAAAATAGACTTAGGTTTAATGTAATGTTTAATTATAAATTTAATCTCTAAAATTTGTAATTGCTACAACATAGTGCCTCTCTTTTCTACACATTAAAATCACATGAAACTATACCGTTTCATGTTTATTTTAATCGCGACCTTAGTTAAAGAAAACTTTAAACATGAAAATAGAGTATTTTTTATATGGTTCAGTTATGGAATAAAAAACAACAAAATGATTCTATATTATAACCTAAAACAAACAAATCTTTACCGTTTGTTTTTTAATTGTTTGTTTGTTTAATCACTGGACGAAATTTAGATATACAGATGCCAATTAATTATCTTTATCTACTCCTGCTAGGATAAGAACATATTATATCATTCATTTGAGTTCGATAATGAAGTTTATTATCGCAGTGAGTGAGATAATGAATTCATTATCAAACTCAGCGGGATAAGACAATAGTTATGACCAAAAGTTTTATTTTTTATGAAGAAAATACCTTCGTTGCAGCTTCTTCTATGTCCAACGGAATACTTTCACAAATATTTACCGGTTTTTCTCCACAAATCAAGGAAAAATTAAAAATACAAAATTATTGACGTACAAATTATTTAGTTGCTCTTACTCCGACTCGGGCTAACGCCCTCGTCGGGCAACTCAACGCATTCGTATGTTAATGATGCCTTTATCCCACTGATATAATAAATAACTATTACAAGCGTCACTTCTGTGATTATTTAATAATGTACAATTAGATGTTTGTCAAATTCAGAGCATTCTCACATCTAATAGGAATTTTTTGTGCCATTCTTGAACCAAAAATTGAACTCAAGACGAGTGTGCTAACCCCGACGCCATCGAGACCGGGTATACATTTCTGTTATGCTTTAATGCTTTATCAATATTATCACACGCGTTTAAACACATATGTCAAATTAAATTTATCAATTTCCCTACAAACTGAAACTGCCAACCTATAGTTCATTCATCTTAATACATGTTTTATGTTAAATTCTGAGACGATCGCTATAAATACGACACAACAAATATAAACCAATATCGAAAAAAATTTAGATATTTTCTATCTTTATAATAAAGTAAATAAATTAAAAATGCACTTAAAATGAATAAAAAAGGGATGAAAGAATTAAACGAAAAGATATAAAGGCAAAGCTCGTAATTAAGTTAACAAGAGCAAAGGATGAAGATTTGGAAGCTGCTGTGGGTGTTACGAATGTTTAGAGTGGAATGAACATGTAAATAGAATGGCAGATGATAAGATCGCGAAAATAGTAAGCGATCCAGACCGACAGATAAGAGATCGCTGAGGAGAGCAAGAAAACGCTGGAAAGAATCGTTGGTATGGGCAGACTGTAGGCGACGATTTTAATTAACGGTGTCGATATTACATTCGTGTGAAAACTGAACATATTGTTTTGTTACATATTATATAATCTCTGTCATATATTCGACTCCCATTGAATATGTGATCTACTAACTGCCTTGCACTGCAGAAGCGGTGTCTAGCGGCTAGCGTCACAGGCATGTTAACGTCATACAGTGTTCCCTGTGGGCATGGGGTGGGCCTGGCGTAATCCAGAGTTGATCCACGAGGATCTGCTCCATGTCACTTGATGATGATGATGAAGACGCAACACAGTCCTGTCAAATATTGCTGCTTAGAAATGCTCTAGCTTAAATAATATAATCAAGTTTGCACTCTACACCATAAAGAAATAACAAAAAACAAGGGATAGTACTAATTCTATGGTAGACCATAACCTTAAATTGAATTTGGTGTGTTTTTTACCAACGTACGGGAAAAGTCTAGTTTCCATTGACGAAGCTATCTCCCTGACATGGCCTACTGTGGTCTAAAAGAATTCGTAATGAATATTTATAAGTGTAGTTTACCGAACCTAATAGAATTAATACAGGTTTTCATTTGTTTTCCATATTTGTTCTTATAAATTAACTGATACACTTTAAAGGCGAATGCTATTTTCCAAGATTCTTATGAGATACTCTGCGTAACTGATAACCAAGGTGATAAATTTCAACAAACGCTTGGTTACAATTAAGTCGTTCCTCCTTACGTAAGAAAAAGTACGTTGAAGAATTATTTTTTAATACCAAAGGTGATGACATTTCACCGTATTGTACTTAGTGTTATGTAAAAGCATTTTGTACATGTACGATTTAGTATTTTTGTTTTCAACCTTCTAGTTGCATTGCAAACAGAATAATGCAAACAAACATAAAATGTGATTTATTTGCAAACAGGTGTGAAGAGTAAGAAAATCATTTAGAATACATGTAAACGCTCAGCTAGTATTACAGTAATTTAAACATGTTTTTTTAAAAAAGTATGAAGAATAGGCTCGAAAATAGTTGCATTCCTGTGTGATATACGAGTACCTATGTGTAAGCTCATTTCTGTTTACGAGTAAATAATAGACGAAAATGCTTTTTGAGTATAACTAAAGTTCTGCTAATTCAGCTAGGTTGATTTCACTATTTTCTAAAGATTTGTTGTGGCAAGTTTGAAATTTTATATTTCTAAGTTAGATTTTTCGCCACCAATTGCTAAAATTAATTCAGGCAACATTTTGGAGACAAATCTGTCTCCGTTTTCAAACAAGTCAAAACACTTTAAAACGAGTAAAATGTTGTAATTTTATTTGACATATAAAACTGTTATTATTAATAGTTCTTTAATTTAATTCTATTTTAGCAACTGGTGGCGAAAGACCCAACTAAGAAATATAAAATGATTTCACCATTCATTTATTGGTTGTTACTGGGGACGCCAAGGCAGTTAGTGAAGTAAGCGAAGTGATTTATTTAGTAAAACTTCATGTCCAATGATTACGGCAAAAATTATTAAAATGGGGAGCTACGTGATGTAATCTATCGAGTATGGAAGATTGCAGTCCAAACTACGAGGGCTTGCAACTATGCGTGGTAGATCGTACTTACTTCCCTTGTTATGTATGTAAATATATAATTAAGTCCAGTAAACCTTAAAGTTTTATAAAAGTCATTTTTTATTTACTAAAAGAGTACGAACATCTGAAGTTTAACACAATCCTTAAAGTCTGTTTCATTATTGTATGTTCATACAAAAAGCTCAAGTTGGCTTAAAAAACATAATTATGTTAAAATTAACAAAGTAACACTCATAACTTAAATGTAAACAACACAATGTCAAGCTGAATATTGTTTTATGTTATTAACAATGTAAATACATTAGTTGTTATTCTCATCTCATGTTGAATTTATGGTCATATTTAATTACCATGGTAATATTGTGTGTTTTTTATCTGCACATTGAAACAGTATCAAGCTAGTTAGTTATCAAGATAGTTAGAGATATTAAACATGAGGTGAGAAGCCGACGCCTTTGGTTTGCCATATCAAATTGATTTAAATATTTTTATTTAGATCACAAAAAATCGAGTTAGTAAAACAGTTTCGTTGTTAGATATAAATAATGCGTTATCAGTAAAAGTTATAAATTATCGTTAAAAATAAAGTGTTATGCGAGTTTGAGCAATTCTTACGAGCAGTATTTGGCAACGGGGTATTCCCTACAAACCCTAATCATTAATTATCTGATGAAATAATAATTTTGGAAAAAATTTAAATACCAAATTAATAATTCATGACCTACCCTAGCCCAAACAAATTTTGAATGCAATATACTCAAAGGCATTTTCCATCAACCAAGTATAAAAAGGAAAATATCAAGCCGAGCTTTTGTTATTAAAATATCTGGTTTGAAGTCCTATTTTCTTAAAGATATCCTACAAACAGGTTGAACAAGAATATTTTATCTAAACTAGCCATTTATGAAATTGATAATTAGTTAATCTGAATCTAAACATTTGGTTATAGTTTTTTAATCGTGCAAATTTACCCATTTAATAGTGCACGTGCACATGCAGTGGGTTAGGTGCATAGGCGTAGGTACGGGGGGGAGGCAATAAGACCCTTAAGTTCAAGGGGCCTATTAATTGAAAGGTAAAAAAGGGTCGATAGTCCGAGACTGTTAGGATCAAATGCATGTTGTCCACTTGAAGAAACTCATTTTTACTCTTTAGAACCATAAAAATCTCTGGGAAAATTCTTTCAATTAACGTCACAAGCCAGCCAATTGAACCATTCAAATGGAAAATTCCGGTAAAGAGAATCTTGGAAAAAGTATGTTGATATATCTTTTTTTATGTAATAACAATAAATAAATATGGGTTTATGGAAAGTGAGTCCGAAGTTTAGATGGCATTCCTGTTATTTTTCTCTTTGGTAGTGACAGTGGCAAATGTGGAGAGATCATGCAGTAAGCCAAACATCGAACACGAAGTTGTTATCAACAGATTTAGATGGTATTATTAATAATTGTGCAAACGTAAAACCCAGAAAAAGGTATTTGTAATTTAGGTAAACTAATTTTTATTTTAAACAATGTAACTATTTTACCAACTAGGAGGGCAATGGGGGTCGATGGACCTCTTCAAACAATTATTTCTCTTCTAAGACTCCCTCGTCAAATACTAAGTAGTTCGTTAAATAAAACTAGAAACATTTAAATTTCGAACGTCTTACCTGTAACCCCAATCCACTTTACTCCTATGCAGATAGAGACTAAAAATGGGTACATCCGTGATTTCAGTTTCATGTCCACCAGCTTCGATCAGAAGAATCTTCCAGTCCGGTATTTCCGACAACCTATTCGCCAACACAGATCCGGCTGTACCACTTCCAATTATTATAAAATCGTATTCCGAGTCAACTTGTTTGACTGTTATCGGTCGATTTTCCGGATCGAAAATATCATAATGAAAATAGGCAAGCGATGCCATTATAAAAGGGATAAGCGCTACCTTTCCCATTCCTATTAAGGTTGTCGCCGCTTTAATGGCTTTTAGCACAACTGGGAGAGAAAGTTCAACGATTGCCATTTTTAAGTTAATTTCGTATTATACTAATAACAATTAAAGTAATCCCTTTTAAATTATATTTCTATGACTAGACTCGATATTGCGTTTTCTAAATTAATTGGGGAAATTAGGCTTCCACTTTAGCTTTGTTATATATACATCTGTAGTCTTCCATTTGATTGTAGAAAATATTTAAAACTTTCTTAGAGGGTTCGTTTCTTGATAACCAATTTATCTTCATGTTTAGAATCACCACTTTCAACACCCAATAAAATGTTTTTCTATTGTCATGGCTTTCTTGGATTTACAACAGTGCATGTTGGACTTTTTAAATTTGTCATCCCATTTCATCGTTTCAAAATCGTTTGTCATCATTTCGGCATTCCGATTTGACTTTCACACACGTTCAAAGTTTCAAACTGAATTCGGTGATCAATTCAGGGACGTGTTCTGCATCTGATTTTACTTTCTATAAGGCGACCTCGTCGGTTGTTGCCTTTTTTCATAGAAGACGGCGTAAACGTTCGAGTTGTATGAACTTTTCAAGGCTGGAATTCCTTTTCCCTTGCAATTGTTGCTGGTCACCGGTGACCTCCTGTGCAGTATCTGTAACGAATGAAAGTGATTAATAAATTGTACTTTTTACAGGTGGTAAAAAATCTCTTTTTGTTTTACCGTAACGTATGTATTGTGGAACGCAATCATAAATTTGTGCCAACGACTGACATACTAGAGCAGTTGAGTCATAAGTAGTTTGAACTTAATTCATAGCAGATAAATGCTTTGATATTTGCTGCTTTTTCACACATTAGGTTTCTTTAAACAATTTATTTTACACAAGTCGATAATTAAAGAAAATATTACAAAGTAATTAGCAAGTTTCGTTTTGAAGTCATTGGTCAGCTATTGGATATCTTTTGTTTCATAAAATGACTTGTGACTCGGTTTTCCCCAGATTTTGCAAGAAATTTCTCTCTCTTACATTCATAATAATTAAAACGTATGAGAAATATGGAAGGTCCTTAACCATAAGCTGAATACATACGTATTTCAAAAACTTTACTGCGGAACTACTGAAATGAATCAACCAACCTATGCAGTCGAAGACATTTAATCATTTTAAAAAATCGTGCTTCGCCTTAAACTAAGAGAAAACTCAAATTAATTGAGTGCGTATTCACTTAACAAAAGTATATTTAATAGTTTGAAAATAAAAATGTTCAACATAGTCATGAATTACTTAAGAACTTCGTGGTAAGTTTCACTCTTCTTTGAATACATACATTTGTTAGTCTGTCAAGAATCTCTGCCTACATTTTCCATGATTTGGATTATTATTTAAGTACCTTTTGGTATTTGTAATTGTAATTTTATATTTAAAAGCTTTTCTAGGGGTCTCTTAGCTTATACTTAAAATTTTTAAAGTAACCATATAAAAAGCATTCAAAGTATTGAGGTCGAGTGAACAAGCAGGTCTTAGAAGTGACCAATGTTTTCTTACTTATTTTTTATGAACTCGTTCGTTTACCTACTGTACTATTTGGCTTATGTGCAGGTGCTTCATCCTGCATGAACCAAGGAGTGTTACGAGTATTTAAACAAGTTAAAGATTTAAGTCAATTTTGCAAACTTTGACTTATGGAATTTATTCCCAAATTTCGATGTTCTTCATTCCTCAATATTTTGTTTTAATATTCTTTCCATTTATAATTTATATTGTAATACAAAACAACATTCATAGCGTTGTCACAATCTCCTTCTAAGATTTGAATGATATTTTGGTTTATAAAAGTGATTGGCAAATATTATTTGATGTACAACATTGATTTGCTTATAAAAATAGAGAATAAACGATTGACCGGAAAAAATAAGCTGTTTGTTGCAAAATAGGAATTTTTATACCCACAGTACTTTCTAAGAGTAGAAACTTACGTGCAATATACTCGTATATTACTTAAATGTTATGGCTGTCAAGATTCGAAAATGTCTATCTAGAAGAATAAAATCGTTAAGATTCGAATTTACAATTATTTTTAACTCGAGATTCATACTACTGATTTAATATTTCAGCCTGAAATTTTCGACTGCGAATTCGGAATTTGTTTCATCAAATTGTGCTCAAGATTCGAATGTAGATGTTGGATTTAATCGTTGAATATCAAATTTGGATTCCAAAATTCGTATTTTTGAGTTCAGTTTTAAATTTATGACAACTTACTATATAGGTATATTACAATTTTCAGATAGATTGGCAAATTTAAACACAGAAATAAACCCGTTTTTTAATTGCAAGAGGGCAACGGGAGACCAAATTTGAAATGAAATTTGACGTTTCACTTAGCATTCGAGATTGGTACTGGAATTTGTGACCTAAATTATTCGGAATTCAAATTCGGGTTAGAAATTCGGAATTTGAATTCAAATTCGAGATTCGGAATTCCAGTTCACGCTCAGAATTCGAATCTTCTAATAAACAGTTTAGATTCAAATTTTCGATTGCGAATTCGATGTTAGGTTTATTAAACGGTGTTCAATACAAATGCAGATGTCAGATTTAATGGTGGAATCTCCAGTTCGTATTCCAAAATACCTATTTTTGATTTCAGTTTTAAATTTATGATAACTTACTATTTATTACAATTCTCATATTTAATATGGATTGGAGAATCGGGACACAGAAAGAATCCCATTTATTGTAGCAAGGCTTACGGGAGACCAAATTCTAAATTTTAAAATTCCAGATCCAAGATTGGATGTTTCAATTTACATTCGAGATCCGTGCTGAAATTTCTGAGTTAAATCTAATATTAGAATTTCATATTTGAGTTAGATTCAGGACTTAAAACTTGGATTTCAAAATTCCAACTCAGGCTCAAGATTCGAATCTTCGAATAAATAGTTTAGATTCAAATTTTCGATTGCGAATTCGATATTGCGTTCAATATTCGACTCCAGATTTAATCGTTTGATCTCCAGTTTAGATTCCAAAATTCGTATTTTTTATTTGATTTAATTTGATTCTAAATTCATGGAAATGACAGCTTGCTATTTATCTATTATAATAAATTTTGGCATTGAATATTATTAAATTTACTAGAAAGGTAATTTGGCGAATCGGTACGTTTAAACACAGAAAGAAAATGGTTTTTTAATTCCAAGGACTATCGGAAAAAAAATTGAAATTCGAAATTGAGTTTGTACTGAAAATTTAAATTTCGCACATTGAACTTGAGATTTGCATTCGAAATTCGTATTGGAAACTGTAACCTAAATTTAATTTTCGAGATTTGAGATCAGGTCCGGAATTCGAAATTTTAATCCTATAGATTCGATATTCTAATCTGAAATGCAAATATACATACATACATTTGTTGTTCCTGACGTATTAAGATTGACCGAATTTAATATTGTAACGTTTTAAGACGTTTATTTTAAATAAACTCGGTTCGTGGTGTAAATTAATTTATTAAACAAACTTAAAGTACGAAATAATTATAAAGAACAACAATTAAAACTAACGTAAAACTAAACCGAACACTTAATATTAAAATCGAACACTAAAGTAATTTATGTAACAGTTATTATTTATTTAAACGTAGGTATTTATTTATACGTAGGCCGCGATTATCTGTTCAAGACTGCCGGGTTTTTGTTCGTACCGCTCTTATATCTGCGGCGGCCTTTAACTCCCGAGATTTGTGGATTTTGCTAGAAGACTCATCGAATTTACTCGTCGGCTCGAGAACAGCTGACGCGGCGATGATGTCATTGTATAATTTGTTACACTGCCCCCTTCTTTAAGTCTGTTCTGTCCCAGAACAGGTTTTGACCCTTGATTCCTGAAGAACGGGTCATGACGGTATCGGCACTGTTCTCCTCTTCTGCAGGTCCCACTGCGGTAGAAGTAACAGTCTACACTCTTCTTCGGTGTTAACGCAGCCATTGAATCAAAACTGCAGACCAGGATAGTAACACCGGAGTCCTTGAAGACTACCTCCAGCATGTTTCGTACGGTCCTCCAATCTAGCCGATCCAGCCCACAGCCGAGTTTGGGAACTGCCAACTTCTTAATGCCCCTAGCTAACAGGTCTTTCTTCAAATCCCATAGAGCATTCCAGAGGTCACCATAATCCGGCTTCTGGTAATGGAACTGTTTCGTAACCAAATAATAAATAAATCGTTGTTGATCTGGGAGATATAAAGCTTTGCCGACCGTGGGGTTCTGTCTTTCGAGTGCGTCTAGTCGCCCAAATTTCTTCTTAAATACGACCGCAATTCCTCTTCCTAAACGAAGGTCCTTGGATACGCAGTGAGCTATCGAACAATCAGTAGGAACCTTGAAGAGATCTTGCTGTACTTCAGTCGTCACTCCAAATCGTGTTTTCCGGTTCCGGAAAACGCCGCCATGAACTCTTCAAAAGTCGGTCGGCTTTCGGCAGGCTCTACTCTGTTGATGAGTTCTCTGCCCTCGTCTTCAACACCCAGGGCTCTGTCATTACTTCCTTCGTATGGTGCCAAACGATTGGAATGCACCACCTTTGGTTTTCCTCTGGGTTGTTTCTGAATGCGATAGATTACGTCATTTATTCGCTTCTTCACTTGATACGGACCTTCCCAATTCCGTTGTAGCTTCGGTGAGAAACCACGACGCCTCTGCGGGTTGTAGAGCCAAACCAAATCTCCAGGCTGAAATCCGCCTTCTTGGGACCTTACGTCGTAGGAATTCTTCATCCGGTCGCTAGCGATCTGGGTATTACCGCGGGCCCGATCGTGGATGTCATTCAACTTCAATTTCAATTTCGTGACGTAATCATCTCCTGCTACCTCTTGTTCCGCAGGCGGACTTCCAAATTCGAGGTCGCAGGGTAGTCGCAGTTCGCGTCCAAACATCATGCAGGCCGGCGTTTGACCAGTGGTTTCGTGAACTGCGGCACGATTGGCCATTAAGAACAGGTGCAAATATTGATCCCAGTCTCGTTGATGGTCGGATACAACCTTGGCTAAATATTTGCCCATGGTCCGGTTCATTCGCTCCACCATTCCATCGGACTGCGGGTGTAGCGGAGTAGTTCGAGTCTTACGGATGCCCAATAATCGGCAAACATTTCCGAAGAGTGCAGATTCAAAATTGCGGCCTTGATCCGAATGTAGTTCCAAGAGTACACCAAAGCGGCTGAAGAATTCCTTAACTAGCACTTCGGCGACCGTCACGGCTTCCTGATTTGGTAGTGCATATGCTTCCGTCCATTTAGTGAAATAATCCATTGCTACCAGGATATACTTATTTCCCGTATCAGTCTCGGGAAACGGTCCAGCAATGTCTATGGCCACTCTCTCTAAGGGACTGCCCACGTTGTATTGTCTCATGGGTGCCCTTCTTTTTCCTAGCGGCCCATTCCCTGCGGCACACAGGTCGCACTTGCGACACCATTCCTTAACGTCTTCTTTGCAGTTGACCCAATAGAATCTTTCTCTAACCTTCTCGAGAGTCTTTTTCACACCATAATGGCCTCCTGAGGTGCCATCGTGAAGATTTCTAAGCACTTCTGACATTCGGCTTCTCGGAACTACTAACTGAAGCCTGACGGTAGTTCCGTCTTCGTTTTCCAGTTGCCGCTTCAGAAGCCCGCTTTCTATCTTCAAGGAGTCCCACTGGGCCCAGTACGCCTTCAGGGTTCTGTTAGAAGAGCTGATTCTCTCCCAGGTTGGTCTTTCACCCTTTCGTTTCCACTCAAGCACCATTTTCAATTCGGGATCTTCTCCTTGCTCTCGTTGCAACTCTTCAGGCAACCAATGGTCGTTGACGATTGTGGTTCGGCAAATCTTCCCTTCTAGTCGAGAGCAGTGAGGACAGTCTGCTGGACATGGCCTTCTTGAGAGGGCATCGGCATTCCGATGAGTAGTGCCCGCACGATGTTCCGTGTCAAAGTCGTACCCTTGCAGCCGTTCAATCCATCTTGCGACTTGTCCTTCCGGATTACGGAACTGCAGAAGCCATTTTAACGCGGCATGGTCTGTCCTCAGCAAAAACTTCCGCCCATACAAGTATTTGTAGAAGTGCTCTACAGACTTGACGACAGCCAACAACTCTTTTCTGGTTACGCAATAGTTTCTTTCGGCTTTCGACAAGACCTTGCTAAAATAGCCGATAACCTTTTCATGTCCATCTTGTATTTGGGAAAGAACACTTCCAATGGCCAGGTTACTTGCGTCCGTATCGAGTATAAACTTTCCATCCATCCGTGGGTAGTTTAATATCGGTGCGGTTACTAGAGCATGTTTCAGTTGTTGGAAAGCTGTCTCACAGTCTTCGCTCCAAATGTAATCGTGACCATCTTCCGTTAGCCTTGTCAGCGGTTTTGCTATATTGGCAAATCCCGGAACAAAACGCCTGTAGTAAGTGCATAACCCAAGGAAACTTCGCACTTGGTGTTTATCCCTTGGTGTTGGCCATTCTTGCACCGCTCGGATTTTATCAGGGTCGGCTGCTACTCCATTTCGTGAGACAACATGTCCAAGATAGTTGACTTCTTTTCTAAAGATGTGGCACTTCTTCGGACTTAATTTCAAGTTGGCTCCACGAAGTCTTTGGAACACTTCTTTTAGGTTTGCCAAGTGTTCTTCAAATGACCTGCCAACTACGATTACGTCGTCAAGATACACCAGGCAAGTTTTCCAGGACAATCCCCTCAAAATGGTCTCCATCAAGCGCTCGAAGGTGGCCGGAGCGTTGCATAGGCCAAAGGGCATAACTGTGAACTGCCATAATCCCGAACCGATGGTGAACGCAGTCTTCTCTCGGTCTTCAGGTTCCATTTCAACTTGCCAATAACCACTCTTCAAGTCCAGTGTCGAAAACCACCGTGAACCAGATAACGTGTCCAAGGTGTCATCAATACGCGGTAAGGGATAGCTGTCCTTCTTCGTGACCTCATTGAGCTGCCGGTAGTCCACACAGAAACGCGTTGATCCATCCTTCTTGCCAACTAGAACCACTGGTGATGCCCATGGACTGTTTGATGGTTCAATGACCCCTTGTTTCTTCATGTCGGTAATAATCTTCTCAGCTTCGTCACGCTTTGCCCATGGAAGTCGTCTCGGACGCTGTCGTATAGGTCTGGAATCCCCGGTGTTAATCTTATGTCGTACCACTTTTGTTCGTCCCTTTTGATCTTCATCAAGGGCAAAGACGTCTTGGTATTGGCAAATCAAAGTTCGCACGCTCTTCAATTCTGTTTCATTAAGGTCTTCACATGAATTGGTTATCATGTCAATACGCTCACCAGCATGTTGTTTGGTAGCTGGTCTTTGGGATTCATTCATGCATTGGGCTATTTGGGATACTGGTACACACTGCCCCACAAGGGTGTTCCTCTTCAACGTCACCGGCTCCATATTGACGTTCATAATCCTCACCGGTACTGTTTCTCCAACCTTGACCAGCGCTTTCCCTACCAGTATACCACTGTGGACTTTCTTGTCACAAATAGGTTCCATCATTCGTACACATCCCAACCGAAGATCTCCATCCAGACCTGCCTTGACAATTCGTTCACTTCTAGCAGGCACCGTCACGTCTTCGGTTAACCGGACTTGTACTACCGGATCATCCATTGGATGTAGAGGAAGTTCTTTGTTGCCGATTCTTAGAACTCCTTCCTTCAGATCCAGCGAAAACCCGAATTTTCTCAAAAGGTCCATTCCCAGGATGAATTCGTCAGTGATGTCAGCCACTAATACTTCATGTACAAGCTTCTCGCTTCCAATACCAATGGTCATCTTTGCTATACCATGCGTCGTTATCACATCACCAGTCGCAGTCCGAAGCTGGGTATTCGTGGATGACAGCTTCACGGATTCTTGCAAAACGTCTGGGCGTATGATGGATTTTGTTGCCCCAGTATCAATGAGTAGCGGAACAGTTTGGCCGGCAATGTTCCCATCAACAAACAGACTAGCATTTTGGTTCTTTGACAATACGGCGTGGATGGTGATCTTCGGGGCATTTCTTTTCGAGGTCAACGTTCGCCCTCTCACGTCAACCCGTTTTAGTTTTCCGGCGGCTGTTCTCTTCTTGGTTTAACGCAGCGACGCTGGATGTGCCCTCGCTCGCCACAATTCCAACAACGGGGTCCTTGTTCTTCGCGAACATTCTTCTTACGACTATCTTCTTTCTTCTGGATAATCCTCAGCACTAACTCTTCTAATCGGTCCTGGGAGCCTTCAGGTTCTTCGGCCATCAGGCGGACACGTCCGTGTCCTCGTGATGCTTGTTTCGCCGCTTCGAATTCTAAAGCGTGGGCGAGTGCATCATCTATTGTTTTTGGCCGCGCTAACCGCAATGACTGCTGCGTTTCCCCATCCCTTAAACCATCTACGAACGTTTGTACTGCTAGTTGCTCCAAGAAGGAATCGGGAGCCGTAGAGTAGGCTAGTCGAACCAATCGTGCAATGTCGGCTTCATACTCTTGAAGATTCTCTCCACTCTTCTGAATACGATTCTTCACTTGTGCGTGGTACACCTGTTGAAGATGTGCGTCTCCATATCTCATTTCCAATCGGGAAACTAACAAGCGGTAGTCATTCTGTTGGCTTGTTGGAATCGCCTGGAGGACGTTCAAGGCATCTCCGCGCAAAGCAACGATTAATGACACAGCCTTTTCACGGTCAGCCCAACCATTGGCCCTGGCAGCTGCTTCAAATTGTTTGTGATAGGTGGACCATGGTGTCTTTCCATCAAACGTTGGTGGTTTGAGTCTCATTCCGGCGGCAGACCCTTCTTTAATCTCCGGTCTGATTTCAGTAGGCTGTGTGGTTGCTAAGGGTGATAATATTTGATTCAACCTTTCTTGTAATAGTGTTGTTGTCTCATCTTCCTCGGCCGTCGTTGCTAGATCCATTTGAGCCAATCTTTCTTCTACCATTCTTACGATTTTATTTTCTAACGTTCTGGAATTTTCCAACATCTCCTGCTTTAACGTACTGGAATTTTCTAGAACTTTTTCTAATAATTCTTGTTTCAACGTTCCACAATTTTCTAGCATTTCTTGCCTCAAACTTTCAGAATTTTCTACTACCTTTTCCAGCACACTAGAGTTTTCGAGTACTTTGTCTTCCAGGGATTTACAATTTTCAAGTACTTTTTCTTCTAAGGTTCTAGAATTTTCTACAACTTTTTCCAGTAATTCTTGTTTCAAAGTTTCAGAATTCTCTAGCACTTTGTTCTCTAGGGTTCTAGAATTTTCTACAACTTTTTCCAGTAATTCTTGTTTCAACATACCAGAATTTTCAAGTACTTTTTCTTCTAAGGATTTCGCATTTTCGTCGATTTTGTTCAGAAGCACTTTAAAATCCATTCCGCTGCCTGGCATTTCGAAACTAAAGCTTTCTGGATCTTGGCCCTCTTTTAACAATGCTTCTTTTAGTCGTGCTTGTAATTCCTTTTTTGTACCTGCCGTGTCCAATTCCCTTTCTTCCAATTCTCTTCTCAAGTCGGCCACTTTCAACTCTTGAAGCGATTTTCCAGCCATTTCACTTGTTTTAAAGCGCTAAATTTTTAAGCAGTTCAACTGTCTTTTTATTTATTTTTTTATTTTTAATTCAACACCGAACCCGACACCTGACGCCAATGTAACGTTTTAAGACGTTTATTTTAAATAAACTCGGTTCGTGGTGTAAATTAATTTATTAAACAAACTTAAAGTACGAAATAATTATAAAGAACAACAATTAAAACTAACGTAAAACTAAACCGAACACTTAATATTAAAATCGAACACTAAAGTAATTTATGTAACAGTTATTATTTATTTAAACGTAGGTATTTATTTATACGTAGGCCGCGATTATCTGTTCAAGACTGCCGGGTTTTTGTTCGTACCGCTCTTATATCTGCGGCGGCCTTTAACTCCCGAGATTTGTGGATTTTGCTAGAAGACTCATCGAATTTACTCGTCGGCTCGAGAACAGCTGACGCGGCGATGATGTCATTGTATAATTTGTTACAATATTTTTGTATAACTGGTTCATTCTACCGTTGAGGCGCTGATAAACGAGATCATTTTACAGCGATTTTGATAGCATACAAGTCATCAAGGTTATTTCGTATTTCTTTTCTTTTTAATACAAGTATGTTGAAATAAGGCACACTGTCCTATAATCTTGACTTCCTAAGTTGTAACATTTTAAATCGTTCATTATTTTGCTATATTTAAATGTGCTACTCGTAGAGGGCGCCCTCCTCCTCCTCAGTTGTCAGTCTGTATCCAACTAAAAATATTCTTTAATTCGAAACTTATACAACAGTGTGGGATTAAAGTATGGAATATATTAATTAAAACCGAAACAACCCAGTTTTCGAACAAATCCTCGAAAAATTTTGAAAACGGCAACATAAAATTTTGACACCTTGCATAAAAAATTGCATTTCGGTTTTAATTAATATATTCCATACTTTAATCCCACACTGTATAAGACCGATACAAGATTCAAATAAAAAATTACTAGGAAGTGGCACAGTCAGTTATTTATGATCACCACATATCTAAATTCCTCCACAAACAACTTAAGATTTGGCCAGTGGCGTGCGGTCCATGGAAGCGATGGAAGCACCGCTTTCCTTGCTTTCACAACGCAAAACAATATGATTTTTTAATTTTTTTTTGTTTCAGCGGTAGGTTAAAATTATTTATTTAATTTTCGCTTTGTATAATATAATGCGAATAGTCATTGTTAAAATTAGCGCAGTTAATCTCCCGGCAGCGGGACTTCATACACGGTTACTTCAGTGAGCTTTGTTCGTAGCTTTCGTCACTTTACGGTAACCGTCGAGCATTGTTTTATATGCCCGAACGCGGCAATTAAATCGCTTGCACTTCACACTTCACGTGCAGTACTGCGCAAATTATTGGATAGAGTAAACGCCCTTTTAAATTTCGTATACGTGATTTTTGTTTGTGGAAAAGCGCTGGATTTGTGGCATCCGCATCTTTAGGTTCATTTGTTTGGTCTGCAGCAAGCGCATGTGACGTCATAGTGCAAGTTGTCAAGATTACATATTAGGTATTAAGTACTAATACCGTATTTTTTCTTATAATACCTTGCATTATCTTTAGAGGTTTCTAGGTCTTCTCCAAATACGCCTTTTCGAAAATATACATTATTAATTAACGATCAGAATGCCTCAAACAATCGTAAATTTTCTTCAGGGTGAACTTTATTTTTTAAATTGCCTTATAGTGCCATATACAGGGTGTGTCACGACGACCGTCGATTAGACGTTTCTTGATAAAAACTTCTAGTATATAAATGAAAATTTGTAAAATAGGGGTTTGAGATATTACAAATTGATTGAAACTATATTTAAGATTGTACAACTTCCGGTTATACTTCGTTATTTCAAATAAAATACCCTGTATATATTTATGTATTCAGAATCCACTATAGGGATCTATCGCTAACAGTTCAGCAGCTATTCAACTGTTTTTAAAAAATCTAACATCACTTTGGACGAACGCCACTGCGAAATTAGTTCAAAGTGAACGTTCTCTCTCAGGGTTTAATTTAAGGAAAGCCCACAGTGCTTCGTTAGATCTTCATGGGACTACGAAAGTATCTTTATATCAAAAGAAGTTCGCTTATTAAATTATCGCTGTATTTTATGTACCTATGTACTACCTATAGCAAATCAAAAAAGATAGGCTCTAAAGTAATCCCTGTGGGACTTCAGCGATCATTTTAATTAAATGCCAGTTGATATATCCTTTGTAGAACTTTAGCGAACATATTGATGAATAATTCGAACCTCTGTTCCCTTTACTGTAAAGCAGATATCAAATCCATGATCCCGCCAAGACATGCAGTAAGTTTTTCAAGTAAAGGTAAAGGTATCAGCACTTATACTCTCCAACAAAGTATGGTCGGCAACGGAGAGGGTTAAGGCCTCCTAAGTTGCTTTCCTATCTGGTTGTATTACACGTATGGGATAATGTGGTAGGCACCAAGCTCTAGACAACCTTACTCCATCACTATCTGTTCGGTTCACGAATGCCTTAACTACTCAGCCATTCCAACTAAAATCTTCGAAGTACCTTTATTAAATGTTAAATAAAGTCACGAATTAATAAAAATGTAGCGAGTCAAAAGAAACTAATTTTTACGTTATTAATACCTTATTAAGGATAACAGATGTAAAACGTGAACATTCTTCTTATACGAAATACTACATATTTAGTCGATAATGGTATAATGTGAGTGGTTAGCATTTCTAGAAATTTGCATTCATTCAAATCAATACAACTATGTTTCTAAGGATTTAATGAGTGAATTGCCAATAATTCAATTCTTAAAAATAATTAAGCGTAACCACGTCAATAATAAAATTATATAAAATTCCGTGATCACAAACGAAATTTACCTCCTTCTTTTTATTACTGCAGATTACGTGAAATTGAAGAAATACGTAATTATAAATATACTTAAATGTTTGTTTATTGCCATAGAAAATTATACAACGTAATAGACAATTTACTCATTTTAAAGCACCGATAATTTACTTTCTACGCTTTTAAGTGATGGTTAAATGTGGAATACGAGCAGAAACCTTAGACATAGTTCATAAAAGTAATGTTATTTCAGAAATTGCTGCAATTAAAATGCTAGGAATAATAGGACGTCTATAAAATAATAACGGAAAATACAGGAAATTTGCATTTGACCGGTTGGTAACGCTTAAAATTTCTTAGAGCTTACCGAATTTAATGACCCTAATCATTCTTAAGTATACACATATAATTTACTTTTTATATGAACAAATCAAACGTATCTTAGTCTTTAGTATGTTACAACTTTTCTAACATTTACTTAAGCTTTCCTGCACATATTAATTTTGATAATTTTATTAAAGAGTAAAATCTGAATGCAATTATTACAGTTCTGGTCTAATTAAGTCCGTAATTATATGCTTTCGGTTCAATCTTGAAGAATTTATCATATTTTAAATTTGTAGGTTAACGTTAACTTCAATCTTGTGCTTTGCACACGTGTGATTAAATTTCACACTCTAGTAAACATCTTCCGAAAGTGCCTAGATAATCTTATTTACATAATAGAAGAAGGTAATCGTGTAGTGAAGCTACCACTTTTCACTTTAAACGTACTAAAGTATTAATACTGCGAAGTATCATCAATATTAAAGCCTAGGTTCATTCGCCGCCCTAGATGAAGGAAAACAAGAATTTTAGGACGACTTAAATACTTGGGACTTTTTGTAAGCCATAACAAAAGAAACTCCAGAATTATGTAATAGTTGTAGGCCCGTATTTTCTCTTCAAGTTTCAAGTTGCCTTTTAATAGTGGCGGCTGGTATATAAGGGCTGCCGGGTTGCGGCTCTGACCTAAATTTTACAAAAGTTATTAGCAGTAATCAAAAATAAAAAGTAATTTCCGAAATTACTTTTTACTTACATAAACGAAATTTAATTTCGTTTACGCATTAATTAAAACAGCATTACATTGTATTTTCAACTTAGACATTAGTTAGATCGCTTCCGGAAAGACCGCGCATTATAATACATGAATTAAAAGCTTCCGAGCGGAATACACCGAACAACATGCCCAAATCGGGTAGATTATACTTAAAAGCATACAGATTTAGTGTTGTATGGAAGCAGCCAAAAACTGACGCTCAATTAGTCATAGGCTGCTGGATTCGAGAGAAAGATTTGTGTGTTCCGCGTTCTGTGTTTGCGTAGTGGTGATAGTAATAATAATAATATAAACGTTTATTTAGCAAACGAGTTGCTATTCAATTACAGGATTACTACATGATTATGTACATATAATTTTTTACTTCTAATTATACACGTAAGCTGTGAGTTTTGTTTATTGTTGTAGAATTACCTAAATTCAATATGAATTCCGTTGAAGAACTTTAAAAATACCCTTTTCAAGACGGAGTTTTGAAGAAAAACTTGAAATTAAATAACTGGGACGCCCTACGCTTTTATTAACTTTGATTTAAAATGAACAAATCAACGGTTAAATGCTTTAGCTATGTTATCAATAGAAAAAGATTTGGTCCAAAATATTAAAAAATTTAATTCTAAAGTTATAGACAAGTTTCTGAATTACAAAAACCTTATTTTCCGACATTAATAAAATTAAAGTTAGATTTTGTCATTAATTTAGAGTTTTTTTTTTTCGCAGCCCTTACCCCTAAAAACTCACGAGCCGCCATTGCTTTTGATACACTCGTGTTTAAGTTTACACGATATTAGAAAAGATATCGATATAGTACCGATACTATCGCCTTATCGAATAAATCGATATATCGAATAAAGAAATGTGTGGAGTGGAATTGTTCGATACATCGGATAATTCCATATGGTTAATGATTCAGTACGTAATTGCTGCATTGATCGCTAAATACTTCACACGTCGATAATAAACGTTTACAGATACTTACTTAAACCTGATTGTTTCGTTAGGAAATAAGAATTTCTTTCTTTCCCAACTTGCTACCGAAAGAGCTTGAAATATTGTTGTTTTATGTTTATATGATTTATTATATTTCAGTTTTAGGTACATTTTTTTGAAATTTCTAATCAAAATATGACTTTTTAAATACAATAAATTTAAAGAGTAACAAAACGTACTGAATACTTTTCTTTGTGTAAATGCATTTATTAAAGTAAATTAGATGCAAATCTAAAATTAAATATTTTTTAGTAATTGAAACCATTAATTAAGTCAAAAAATTTGAGTTTACGCATTTTTTTTAAATACTGGGACAACAAACGCACCTTCTGGTTTTACACAGCGGCCATGTAAACCTTTTTTATTAAAATAAGACAAGAACTTAAAGAAATCAGTAGAAACAATGAGTAACAAGATTATGCTATTTAAAAATGTCAATAGTTTTCTAGAGAAAACTATAAAAATGCTAGTAAAATTTCTAATCGCTAAATCGAAAAAATTGGTGTATCTAATAATTCCATTTGTTTAATCATTCAACACGTGAAATAAATTGCTGTATTGATTTGTCGAATACGCCACATGTCGATAAAAAACTTATAGATTCTTTAATTTGATAGTTCTCTCACGAAATAAGGATTTTATGGAATTATTTCATAAATAAAAAATCTTTAAAACATCGATTAAAGGCCAACGCGCACTTAACCACGCCACGGCGCGCCACGCCGGACGGCAATTTTTAAATTACATTGGTTGTTATGGAATAACGCGCCGTGGCGTGGCGTGGATAAGTGCGCGTTATTCCATAACAACCAATGTAATTTAAAATTGCCGTCCGGCGTGGCGCGCCGTGGCGTGGTTAAGTGCGCGTTGGCCTTAAATCGATATATTCCCAATGCTTAAGTCAATACATCGATATGCTTATTTCGATACATCGATATTTTTAGAATAGCATATCGATATTCGACGTAGCGATACATCGATATATCGAAAAAAATCTCAGCGTTACTCGTGTTTAATGTAAACATAAGACAATATAACTTTATACTGGATCGTACATATATAAACGAAATTTTAAGTTTAAACACGAGGTGAGAACCAACCATTGCTTAGTAATGAAAGTAAGATGTGGATACTCAAGGTTTAGAACACAATGCCAGGGTTTCTATTGTACAGGGTGATCGTATTACATTGACCTTGCCGCTCTATTGTAATGACTTGCTCAATTACGGTTTGCCGCTTCATAGTTCAGTTTTTAAGTTGGCAGCGCCGCTGCCTTGAAAATGCAGTCAAACATAAACAAATTAGCATAACCTCAAAATTAACAATAAAGGAAATTTATTTCACACCCATTTGAAATAATTAAAACATTAATTTAATGCTTTATTAATTTTTGTTACAGAAGTTGTTCAAAATGTTCACCGCTTACCTCTAAACATAAATTAATTCTACGCTTTAAATTATCAAAAATATTGTGTAACATTTGTTCGCTAATATTGTTGACTTCTTGAACAATCGCTTCTTGCAGTTTTTCTAGCGTATGTATCCTATTTCGGAAAGAAAGTAAGGTCCAGTCTATCATCACGGTTGAGGTTAGCATTAAACCATTCGCAAAATTCTACACGTCGTTGAAAATCGGGAGTGACAGGTACCGTACGACAAACCTAAAAAAGCAATACATAGGTAATAAAAACTCGTTACAGTGACTTATAACTAAATTACCTGTTTGCGCACAGTTTCCGCAAAGATTTATGCGGACTAACATCTAATCGTTCCCGCACATTCGCCAAAACTTCTTCTGTTAAAACAGTTGGCCTGCCAGTAGGGTGCTTCTTAGTTACAGTGCCAGTCTCTCGAAAACGATTAACAATTCTATTTACATGTCGTGCGAAAACATCTTCGTCGAACTCAAATTTTGGAAATTTTATACGAAACTGTGCTATGCAAGAAATAATCGAATATTTCCACTCCCCGTTGGTTTCTTCGCCTGTTCGGAAATAAGATTCAACCATAAATCTTTCCTGCTGTTAGAAATTGGCATTTTGTAGAAAGTTAACCTAACAAAAATTGGAATATATTTACCGCTGTAAATTGGAATTACATGCAAAACTTACGAGTCAAGGATATTCCTGGAACTGGTAGTCGTGAAAACGACTGTTTTGTAAAGAGTAAGAGGCTTCAAAATGCAAAAACGGCGAAAATAAACTAACACAAGCAACTCGAAATGACAACCAACCAACCACAAAATTTTACTACTAAACCAGAACAAGTGTAGAGCGGCAAAACACCATTTTTTCTGAATTCAGCACCTCCACGCTATAAAGCGGCAAGGTCAATGATTTACGATCAGTCTGTATTACATATTAAGCATTATTTAAGTTCGTAACTTTTAAATAACGGTAATTATATTGTTTGCATACAGTGTTAAGGTTGTATATATTATTTTTTGTTTTCTTGTCTGACGTAAGATAATGCAACACCTTATTCAGTTTTTGTATCTACTACGGATAGACTGAAATTTTCATATGAGAAGCGCAGTAACCTGTAAAATGTTTTCGAATTTCGTTACCGTTGGATACTTACAACTGGAGGTATAAATTGCATCTTTCCATACTTGATTTTTATATTAACTATTTTATGTGTAAACAAAAACAGGCTCACCTCAGTTTTTCTTATTATTTTTTGAGTCTGAAAATTGGTACTGAATATAGAATTTATTAAACTTTTCAAAAAATCAAAAACTTTAGGTACCTATTCGGAATTTCCATTGGATTTCAAAAATGTAAAAATATACTGGGTATTCCATTTAAAAATCGCAGTCACTTCCAGCAAAACCCGAACTGTTTTGCAGTTTATAAGAAACTTTTTCCTCTTCGTTCACCCTTGTAAGTTTCATTTTTCAACTCCAAAAAATAATAAGAATATGGAAAACTTATCCCAGAAGTAAGAGAAAATAGAAAATCATAGAGGAAAGTAAATATACTAAAGCTATGTAGAAGAACACTTTACTTTTACTTTATGTGTTGATTAAAGTCAGTTTATTTATATTAATTATTATTTTATCCTTAGGAATGTTTTGAAAATTTAGTATTGTCGCTTATTAATTATTATCTTATTAATATAATCCAAATTTGTATGACAAATAAAACAATGGTAATCAAGTGATGCTATTTTGTCTTTTTCGATCGTTCGTTAATTTAATAAAAGTTTTGTTCAACCCACCCTTAGTAAATTAATCAGATTCTTAGAAGGATATCTGTATAAATATAAAACCATGTATGAATAACAAAAGCGCTACGAAACTGATGGGACATGAAAAAAACATTGCTTTGCTTAATTTCCAGCAGCAATGCTGGGGGGAATGTAGTGGCTCTAAATCACCTTTCCTGCAAGAACCATTCTTGAAGCAAGAAAAAATGGTATACTTATAGACAGTGGCGTATCTACTGGGGGGCTAGGGGGGGCACTCTGACCCCCCCCCCCGCCTTCTTCCTTTTGGCGGCTTCGGCGCCGTGCATTTTTTGATATTTTATTTTTTAATTCAACCAAAATAAAATATATAATTATTCTTATTACATAATCCTATAGACGTGATAAAATCAAAATGGCACAGGAACAAGATCTTTATATTCCTTATAACTACCGAGCCCCCACATTGTATTTATTTTATTTTTTACCGCCCTGATAAATAATGTCTGCAGTTATTTTAAATATTCCTAAATAGTGGCGGTGTGGCCGCTTTAATTTTCTATACAAAGAAATAATTATCTAGGAACCTGCCGATACCGTCACACTGGTGGGCGTCGGCAGCGGTAAATTTTGTCATTTGTCATCATATCGTCTTTCCCGGTAATATTTATAAAAAAGTAGGTACATTATTTACGATTTACGTCGCGGCGGCAAAGAACCCCTTTTATGTGCAACTTTATTTTTAAAAGAGCCGCCGATCCGTCAAAATGCAAACGTAATGTATAAAAAATTAAAAAGAATAGAGCGGTGTTCTGTTTTTCATTTCGACAATTTGCAGTTTGATTTTGTAGAGTAAAGATTTGCTTATATTATGTTCCGTGCTTAATAGTTATTTATGTACCAAGGGCGTAAAGAAGTTTTATGGCCTGAGACGTGTATTTAGCCCTCGGCTGATAAAAGCAAGTTACGCCAGTGCGAAGTAGTATGCACGAAGTTTTTCAAACTGAAATACAAGGAATAAATTAATTTTCTACCCCTACGAGTAGTTACTTGCTCAATTATGTTTTTTTACTAACTACTGTCAAATGGTTGAAGTAGTTGCGCCTAGGAATATTTACATAAATAATTGTGTTAAGTGTGTTGTTAATACAAATTGTCCTAAATAGAGTTTTAACAAAGAGCATACTTTCGATTTTAATTTAAAAAAATTATTTTTAAGACTGTTAAGCTGTTTATCAATTTTTGACGTTTCATTATAGCCCGGAGGGCTATAAAGACGCCCACGGGATACAAAGAGACGTTTATGTCAACAAAATTCAGACATAATTGTCACATTATAATGCGATCGTGCATAAAACGTATTTTAAATTGTTTTAGCTGAGAACTAGTACATTTAAAAAAACAAAAACAAATCGTTGTTCAAGTGCAAAAAATAGACAAAAAAACGCGCTCCTAAAATTAGCCCAAACTAAAATTTTCGCCGGCCCTTTTTTTCCTATAATATCTAAGGGTCCTAAGGCGCCTTCAAGACATTTTGCCCCCTCCGCCTCCCAAAGCTAGATACGCCACTGCTTATAGAACAACAACGCCACTAACAACATTCAGAAAGCATTGATTTACTTCAACTATACGATGTGTCCAAGATAAGAATCAACAGCATGGGGATCTTGAAAACGGCAAAAGATACAGGGTAGCTTGAATTAGAAATTTGATAACGCCATCTTGTAGAGGGGAAAAAGTGTGAATTAATTTTAAATATCTCTTCAAATAAACTCAGAAAAAAATAAAAACGTTTTTCCAAAATTTCGGTTTTTTCCGTATATCTTCGGAATTAGTCGGAATTTTTCAAATTTTGAGGCGGCTCAAAATTACCCAACTTTCTTCTAATTTGAGCCACCCTGTATCTTTTACTGTTTTCAAGATCTCCATGCTGTTCGTTCTTATCTTGGACACACAGTATAATGAAGACATATTTGAATAATAAATAAAATTATTTAAAAAATTGTACTGTCTTCCCATGGCCAAACTTCGACCACTACGTTAACTATTCAACAACATCAATTCAACCCTTTTGTGGCTTTTTTTAAACAAAAGTGAAACTCATGATAAATTTATAAAATGCATATCAGCAAAGTGTGTTACAGTAGAAATCTCACGCTGACACGCTTGCGCTGGTTGTATATTATTTTCTTTATACTTTCCCAATTCCGTTAGGATTGCATGGTTGCATACAATAATGCATACGTCACGCTTCTCTTACTATGAATTTAGTCACTAATGGGTGTAGAATTTTTAGGGAATTCGTAAATCTTTAGGTTGGTTTTCTTTAGGAAATTCTATTGCAAATTTTTAGTTAACCTTCTTCTGTACTCAAACACCGTCGCGGATAGACGTCGTTTACTTTGGTTTTAGTATTTGGTTTGGTCATCCGAGGTACGACATATTAAAATGCTATTTAGTTTGCCTTTTGGGCCTTTAATGAATTTAAAACGTTAGTAGTTTTGGATTTTAAGCATTTCTCAAACCTTTATTGGGATTCGACGATCATTTTGATAGAAGCATTTCGAAGGGCATTTAAGAACTTTTGGGTATGTAATGCATTGGTTTTATTTGAAGATTTCTTACGGTATTCGTTGTATTGCAGCCCTTCTTTTAGTACATTTTAGTACGTTCTAGTACTTTCTAGTACTCTTTAGTACATTTTGTGGTTGTTGCTGTTTTTCCTGCACAACGTGTTCGTAAAATCACCTATTAGTTCGACATCTGTATTCCACGTGTTGTTGGTTTGGTTTGGAATTCGTGATGCGAAGAAATCGTCCACCCCGTGATAATTAGAAGGCAATTAACTGGAATTTTGTGTGAGTTCAACTTCGTTATCTACATGTTTTAAGACTCAAGGTTAAGGTTTGATTTTGAGGTTATCTTGTGTTATTTAGTTAAATTTGAAGACGTTTAAACATTTTAGTAGATTGAATTTTTTTTATATATTTAGTTCATTGTTATTTAGATACTTTCAATTAGAAATATTTGCCGTAACTAAAATAGTCATTGTATTCAAAGTATTTTGTTGCAAACTTTCAATGTCAATTTAGTAAAGCGTATTTCAGTACGCTTAAATAAAATTGTGGTTGTAGTCACAGCAACGTGAGTTTATAAATTGTATTTTTTGATTTTGTAAAGGAATATTCAATTTACGTGTTTAAACTTGGTCATTTATTATGTCTTTTAATTTATATTCAGTCGTAATTGAATTTTGGTGCCGACAGGTTTTGCAAGATATTATTATTTACTATTGTGTTATTATGTTTTCTATAACTGCGACGACGACAAAAGTGAGCTCATTTTTCTCCGTGTGCGTTAGTTATTAATTTAGTTTACGATTACCTGATCCTTGCGAATCCTCAGAGGATTTACTTTCATTTAATTACGATTTGGGTTAATTTAAACCTTACATTTTTCTTTCGTTTAGTTACGAACTTCGTTATTTTGAACATTCCCTATAGTTTGTTTAATTAGATCTCGTTGTTAGAAATATTACATATAGACTTACGTTTGGTTAAGATCTTAATACATTTCTTTATTGGTTTATTTGAATGATAACTTCATTATTAATTTTCAATTTCAATTTTGTATATGTGTCATTTTGCTTATGAGTTAATATATTCTATTTCGTTAATTACAAAGCCTTGCGTTTTATTATCAAGTCAATTGACTTTGGAGGTCTATTCTTCAGGAGGTCCGACTGAAGAGGTTTACGTTATAAGGATCTGGCGCCCAAGAAACATCGTTAGTTTAGGTATTTAGTGAGCACTACTATTTTCTTTTAGGAACCTCACGCCCACGCAACAGAGTAGCGGGTTTATTTAGTGTTATCACCTCCGGATAACAATTGATATCTACGCCTAGTGCTGGTGTAGTAAGTGGTTAGTGAAATCTTTAAAGTGCCGTAAAAAATATAAAAACAGACTGAAAAGAATAAAAAATTAAGAACAAAGCTATTCTAACATGAAAAAATTTATTTAGTGAAGTCAAACAAACTGAAGACAAATCAAATCCTTCTAAATGTAGCCGAACGGCCGACAGTTATCTGAACCTGTCATAATTGAAATGGTATATTTATTATTAGGTTACTGTTCCGGCTGAAGGCCTTTTTGACTATTTAAGAAATTTCGAGGAAAAATTGAGTTTTTTAAATTAAACCCTCGCACATCTTGTACTGCAGAGAACAGGCAGTTCAGGACCCATTCTCTTAAAAAATGTGAGTCGATTATTCTAAAATATTGTTTATATTGTTGCGAATGATTCATAAAGACTGGAACTTTTGAGGAACGCCTGCTCATGACAGACGCAACGACGCAACCTACTAAAATGCGCAAGAAATGCAGCGAAAGATATGAGAGTGAGAAATAAATAGGGATTTGTTATAAATAAATATTGGTTAGTTTTAAATTAGTTTATTCTTTGACCTTGTTATAGTTTAAATGACTAATTGTCTTTTTAACAAATACGCAGACTTTGTTAAATAGTGCTGTCAATTTAATTTTTCGGTCCGTTAAATGTTACAATATTTTAGTTGGCCTAAAAGAAATGTTTTAGACCCTCGGGGTTATTTAAATTTTTGCATGTAATCGCCATTGAAATGACACAAGTTATAAAAAATTCCAATTCCCAAACCCATATCGTGTTTAAAATCCCAATTAATTAATTATTAATTAGTAATTATCTTTTAATCAGCTTGGATTATGTCTAATTTATATTAATCTGATTGAGCTACTTTTTGTTTCTTAAAAATATTGTTTAACGTCAACCTATTTAATTACATTATTATTTATAAACCCCTATTACCCAACCAAAGTTTTCCAGTGTCAAAAATCAGCAATGAATGGTCCGTCCTTCAGATTTGTAGCTAAACCGGTCAATCGGCATTTTTCTGAAGGACTAATAAACTACGATTGCGTTTAATATTATGTAAATGGAACTGAAAGCTGCTGTCGAAACCACTCTCTCGCTGTATCTGCAAGTTTTACTTACTGTTCTGCTTTTTATTGAAGTATTTCTTTACTAATTTAATTCATGCGTTTGTGATTTGGTGGAATTGGGTTAAATTTTTCTATGAGCATTTGGTAATTTGTTTCCAAGTTCGTTACTGCTTCATTGATGTTATTGCAGTTTTATTGTTTTTCTCTTTGCAATACCCGTAGTTGGGGAAAGTTCTATTGTAAACGCTAAATTGATGTTTATAATATCCTATAGTTTATTCATTGATTGAAGTTCAGACTCAGGGGTGTTGAGCCTCCCAACGCGCGTGGACTGCTGAATGCCGAATGCAAAGGGTGGTAGGTAGCCCTGACCCTGATCCTAGATTTTTATAGTGCCAAACCAATGATGTTTTATTTCGCATCCAAAAAAGGCCAATGTTTCGAACTTTTTACACATTAAAAATTTCACTTGACTTCGGCCAGGATTGAACCCAAGTCGATTAGTTTACGAAGTAAACCTGTTAACCCAAATACCGTTCAGGATCTATGAATTTTTAAATTAAAATTGCGGCATTGCCAGGTCGACACATCTGTCCTTAGGATTCTGATTTTAGCCACATCAGCTTTTTAAAACATTTTACTACTGGTATTTGAACCTTCGTTCTGTTGGCGAAAAAACGGACTTAATTTATTTTCTCGTGTAAAATGGAAAAAGTCGTTTGTTTAAATGAGATTGTTCTACTGCCTGGAAGTGAGTGATTATCGTACTCAAGTACGGTCTTAGGTTCAAACCTTATTCGGATGCCTGCCGAATGGCCACTGAGAATAATTGGAAATCAAAATACAGTGGTGAAGTAGGGAAGGTTGTCGAAGGTATGATGCCTACCACGTCACCTCGTACGCTAATGTATGCGAAAGCTGCTTAGGAAGGCCTCCATGTTGCTGACCATTCCTCAGCACCGAATGGCTTAGAAATTAATAATTTTCCTATGTTGGAAAAATCCATACTCCCATGTAATCTTTTAATTTAAAACTAATATTTAACCAATTCCGAAAGCGACATAGAAAACGAAATTGATTGTACGTAAAAACCGATTACAAAGGGTCTTAATTCCCTTTGGGAGAGTTCGTTCTATTTTATCCTTTAGGTGGACGTTCCTAAACCACCTGTGGGACTTGATTAATATGGAAATTGAACTAAATTGTAAAGCCCAGCATCTTTTAGCATTTTGCTTATTAAGCGGGCGAAATTATAATTGGTTTTTCACGCCAGGTTAAAATTATTTAAATGGTTTTCACTTAATCGGTTTTTCATCGTTTTAACTTGATTGTTAATCGTTTAAACTTGGCATGATAAACAAAAGACGTACAAGCTACCACCGCCACACTGCACATACTGTTTTTGGTACAAGGTACAACTGAAAATCAACAGCCATCTTTGATAAAAAAAATAGTGACACGTTGATCTGGTTAATACCATGAGATCGAAAAAAAGATGATTCTGAGCAGGCCTTGACTAGTACAACATAATTGGCAAGACTGATTTCAAAATGTGGCAGTAGGTTAGAGGTTAATAAATGTCAAATAAATTAAAACACAAAACAGTATTTATTTAGGGAACAAACTGAAAACTAAGATGAATACATGTTAGAGTAGGTGTTCAAAATGTGATCCTTCACTAGTATTACAACGATAAACTTAAATAATTCTGGAAACAAGATTGCAAAACTGACTTACATTTGAAATGTCACTGTCACATTATAATTCATATGCATTCTAGAACCAGTGTAGCCAATCGTGTTGTACTAGTCAAGGCCTGCTCAGAATCATTTTTTTTTCGATCTCATGGTATTTTTCTTACTAATAAAATTATAAGCTTTTACAAGTTGTTTTGATTATTTTCTATCTTAAGTAAGTTTTAACGATGCGGAAAGTTCAATGTTTAATCTTTGTTTTCTTGTTTTCAGGTCAGTGCTCGTCAAATCAATGCCATTGACAGAGTGACAATTCTACTGTGGAATTAGCTAATTACATTGGTCAAAGCATGCTGTAGGTAAAGTTAATTATTAAATAATTAAATATTACAGTTTATTTTTATGAGTTACTTTCAAAGGACAATTTTGGGTCTATAACGACCTCCACTTCTTAAAGCCGTATTTCCAGATTTTGCTGTATTGCAATGTGGGAAAAGAAATTTTAAATTTTTAGAGAGAAATTTGATTTTAACCATTGCTTTGAAAAATAAAACCTATAGATTTTATGGAAATAATTTTCCCTTAAAATAATAATTTCTGGCCTTTTAATGTTATTTTATTAACAGTGTCGTAATAAAGAAACTATTGTCAATTGTCATTATCCTCTGTTATGGCTGTCGTTGTTTGGATATAATAGACAGTAAATTTGTTAGGTAGCAGACATTACCTTCTAATTATAGTAGCAATTCTGATCATTGAATATCTACTCCTTACCTTTTTATGGGTATTAAATTCATTCTTATGGTTTTCTTTTATAAAGAACATGTGCACGTAACAACGACACTGTTGTTGAAAATTTTGAAAATAAATATAACTTTGTTGCCTTGACTTACCAATTTTAAATGAAGCAGTAATATATCTTCCTTCAATGAATAAAGCAGTCCAAATATTTTAGCGTGCGATTCAAAGGAGTAAACTTGCGGGAGTCGTAATTCTAACACACAAAATTAAGAGGAACGATAGTACAGAAAAAAGTTCAATTATACCAACAAAAGTAACTGAAAAACGACTAATTTTAAATGCGTTGTTTGGTCCATCTAGCAGAAACACTATCAAATGATTGACAACATAACGACTTAAATAATAATAATTAATATGAAAGAAAATATCAAAAATAAACTGAACAGAAATTAACCTAACTAATAATCCAATAGAAAATATCTAAACGTTTTCAAGGAAAATTTACTTTTCTACTGTTTTGCGAATATATTCAAGAACAATGCTGCAATTTATACAATTGGATGCTTTTTCTAATGCTCTTCGACAAAGCACCTTACATGATAAAAGAGATCAAAATTTACGCATTTTTTATTCAAATTTAATTCATATAAATATGTAGACTCGACACTGAAAGGTAGAAGAGGCCCGGATAAAGAGAGAAACATAAATATGTAGAATGAGAAAATTAAAAGCCAGTTTCCTTTAGTCAGCGCTTTTATAGGTAATACAAAAAAAAATTATAAAAAAGACCAGTTGCACAGAGAAATATTACCTGATATTCCTCTGGCATCAAAGCCTATAGTAACTAGATGGGGTTACATGACTGGAAGCGGTTATATTTTATTCGAAGCATTTTTAGGGTATAAAAAGGGTAGTGACAGAATTATTCGAAGACTCGTCTGCTACAATTACAGAATAAAATCGATTACTAACTGATTCTTAGTTAATCTAAAATTTAACTTATATTACTAATCATTTTACTGTATTTCTGAAACTATTTTAAAAACTGGAAAAACAAAAAATTTCGCTAATCGACTCAGTAAAATTAATAGACTTTTGAGAAACATCTAAACAATTTAAACAAAGAAATTAGAAAATTTATTTAAGAAAAATGGAAGGCAGTTTTATTTAAAAACGAAGACTTTCAAATTTTAAAGAATGTTTCGAACATTTTGGATGGACAATTTATCAAGGATTTGAAAATACCTCCGGTTATTATACCAACCCTTTCAAATGCGCCCATTACATCTGTTGACGCCGAGCGAAGTTTCTCTTCTTATTATAAGTAAAGTTTAAACAGCAGGAGACACTCATTTCTTACAATAACATAGAAAAACATCTAATTGTTAGTTTCTACCAAACTATTCATGATTGAATTAAATACGTATCTGATTGAGTATGCCAGGGTGGCGCAGTAGTGTCAGGCTAGCGTTGCACTAGTCCTTGAATCTCACAACCGGGAGGATTTTCCTGCAGTCTGGAAGTCTGTATCCCTATCCAGCCCTGGTGACCACTCTTCGTTGGGCACCTAATTAACGATACTCTTTCCGAATACGGACCTAAGAGGCAGAGTACCAAGGTCCAACACGTACACACACTTACACTATATGCACGGTGCAGTATGTAGGACCAAACGGCGCACCAATCACGTAAGCCTCAGAGTCGGGCCGGGTTCTGCATTGCACGCGTAAAACCTCATACGTTAACGTACCGACCTCGACACCGAAAGATATAAGAGGTTAACGATAACAAACAAACAGTCTTGTATATACGAAAATCGTTTGGCATAGGCATGTAAATGCACATATTTGTCCCCTTTTTTTGCATATAATTCACAGTTTTAGTTAGCAGGTCGCTTTGAAAACCAAAAATCCCGGGTCCAATTCCGGTCCAAGGCTTCAGCATGCCAAGACAATGTTTAGTACGATAAAGGGGCCACCAGAGTTGAGACGCCCCCATTCGGCAACTATCTGATAAAGAATTAATTATTTATTATTCAAAAAAGTCTTGTGAAATTAACACTCTTAAAAATTGTATCCATATCTAAGTAATTAAGTAAGGAAAAAATCGGTTAAAATTTGTAATCTAGTCGCTAATAGTACACAAAAAAGCTAAAAGTAGAAATAAACTAAATTAATTTAACGGCTTGCTAAGTTTAATCACTGCTAACTATTTCGTGTCCCTAAGGAAAGGTTGCTTCGCTACACCTGAAATTGTCTGTTTGAAATAGTCCTTTCCCAAGGGCTTTCCCGACCATGTTGTGTGCTTAAATACAAAACGCACAGCACGGCCTCACAGCATCCCTTTGAAATATTTTATGCACCAAGTAATCCCATTTGTCTTGAAGAACGTCTCTACAAATTCTACCCTTTGTCATGTAAATGAAAATGAAAGTGGTAACAATGTAGAATGTTGCTTGGCAATGAAAATTTATATTTTTTGTGTTTTGTAGGTTTTTGTTATTTAATAGTTGTACAGGGTGATTCCTAAATAGCGTATAATAAAAGGTTTTCTTGACGTAGAAGTGTAATCAATATAATAAATAAATAACACGCGTATTTGACGGGGGCTACTGTAGTGTAAAGTGGCATTTGCAAATTTTATTATATAAAATAGTTTTCATCCAGTTTTGGGGTTTCTTTACGTTTTCTAAACTTAATATTAGACCCTCTTAACTTGTCTTAAAAATTTTTTTAATAGGTGTTTAATAACATACCAAACTAGAAGAGTTTCTGATGCTTGTAAAAACATTAATACTAAGTTTTTGCACGTAGTGAAACTGCAAATGCGGAACGGATTCTTGCTTTCATTTGCAATACGAAAATAACTAGGATGTTACACCTAAAAATCCGTTAATGGTGCAATTGAAACAGTGCTCGCTTAATTGCGAAGCAGTGTCGGAAATAATTATAGCGGTCGAAGCACAACACTCTGTTTTTGTAAAATTTGTTTTTAATTATGCTATTTTGTGAATATCAGAATACTGTTATATTGAAGATAGTATGTTTAAGAAATCTCACAAGCTTGATAATGATTTCTGTAATATATTCACCACAATAAGTAATTACCAGGGAAGCATATTACTAAGTGAAAGTGACGACCAGAACACTCTCGGAAGTTCTACCGTATTCGAGAATAATGGCTGTATATGTAAAAATGTGTCCCAGCAAAACCTTGTACTGGACAAGTTTATGAGTAGCCCTAAGCAGCGAATATTAGGCGATTGCCAATCTTCTCTCCATATGTCTGTGATGCCTGTGTCAAGTAGCCTAGAGACATAGGGGACCTACAACTTAACGTGGGCTTCGGACCACGTGCTTGCACTTTTGCTGTAGAGAAGACTTACTAGGCAGAAATACCTCGGTGGTTTGCTACTGCCTTCCGAGGGAAGCTGTCGGGTGTTTTCGGTGTATGTATGTCCCATCTAGTAGTCAGTCGCACGCTGAACTAGCTGAGCCACGACCGCGATCATTGCGATTTAAAATAAATATTAATAATGATTTCAATAGACATTCGGTACATTAGATTCAGTTAGTGCTGATTTTATTAATCGGAATGCTCATAAATTAGTGATAATTAGGTAGATTAATGATAATGATAATTGAGCTTGCTGCTTGGCTTACCGTTATCTCCAACGATATTGTCAACGATAATACATTCTAGATATTATGCTCTCATAAAAATATGAACGTGGATAACAAATCAATAATTTGGTGGTTAACCTGTGTTGTTAATTAACTCAGAACTTTTCGATTCATACGAGCAGATTGAAATGACTTTTAAAGGCCTCCGTGAAACTCTTCGACTATATGATCATTGCTTTTAGACTCTTAAAAGTATCAAGGCAATTGTATTTGCTATGATTCATCATTGGCGAATTGTAAAGCTTTAATCTAATATTCTTAGAGCATTATGACTACATAAAAACGAAATCGATTATATTACCTCATCTCGTAAAAACCGACGTCTCTGTACTAAATAGGTTCCCCACAGAAAGTGGCCATCTCCTAGTTAAATGTAATCCTGAAATAACTTTTCTGGAGAGAAACATCATGGTAACTAACAAATTACTTCAACAGGACACCACCTGACTAGAAGAAGAAACTGATGTATACCAAAATAAAGTTGCTGCTAAGTTATAATCAAAAAACCTGTCCGAAGACAAAACTATAAATGAACTAAACAATATAATCACAACACCATTAGTTGAAGCAGAAAACGAGGTAGCAAAGAAGGGAAAATCAAACCACGACTAGTTCAGCAACAACAGGACAAAAGACTTTTCAGAAAGAGACGCAAAATAGTAGAGGAAAATCAACGAGGTACTGTGGAAGTTATAGAGATGAACAAATTGATCAGAAAAAAGGTAAAAGGCAAGAAAACAAAGGAAAAGATTAGCAAGTTTATAGAACAAAATAGAGAAGTCAATTGTATGAAAAACCAAAGAGGCCAGGAAGCCATAGCCAAACAAAATGATGAAGAGATGAGAAATAGAAATAAAATAATCTCTACCACAGAACAATATTATGAATAAGTCCCACCAACGAAACCAGAAAACAATTAAAGCAAAAATCATCAAGCTCCGAAGATATTCCGGACACAAAAGAATGCGAAATAGAAGAGGCATCTAAGAAACCAAAGAATAAAAATTATTGAAGTGAAGGGCGGTTATACAATCACTTAAAGTGTCATCACTTAATACATGTCTACATCAAGCTAAAATACCGAATGATTTGAATGTTGGTATAAAAATCCTGCTATTTAAAAAAGTAGTTGGAAACTACTGTAAACCTGCAGGCCGATAACTGCTCTATTGTCTCAACTCTATAAACTCGTAACAAAGGTTATTACTGCTAGAATTTCCAAACAGAATTTAATCAACCTGTTGAATAGGCAGGATTTCGACAGGGATGCCTTACAAATGACCAACTAGTTACGATAAGAATCCTTATAGAAACAAGCAATGAATATAACGTCATTATACCTCCTGTTTATAGATTATAAGAAGGCGTTCGAGTCAGTACAACACTTCTTTTTACTGCCATATTATTTTCAGGACGTTGGTGAGGGGGACCAAATTCACATTTTTAAACAACTTGGCATCGTGGACTTTGTTATATCCCCCTTATACTAGGGAAATGTGTTCTCTGCAGTGATTTCCTGGTGCCTTCAGCAGAGTTTGTGAGCGTGTTTTAAGTGTATAGAGTATGTGTCTTGTTACTATCTGCAGTCGACCACTCCGCAGACAGAATCGTTAATTGTAACCAAAGGATTCAATGGCTTTATTCACTCAAGTACCGGCCTCGAACAGTAAGGAATTCTTTGTAAAAATCCTAACCACTGCGTGAGATTCGAACCCAAGACTCCTAACTAGGAGATTAGCGCTCTTTGCACTACGCCAACGAGCTTCTTTTAGTAGAACACTGGGCGTTTAAAAGAAATCTAGAAAACAGTCGAGTCGATTCTAGATACTTATATACAGCTTTTACATAACATATACGAAGAAGTCACTACCACAGTAGAATTACGCAAAGAAACGAAACCATATCCCAGAACACGCGGTGTTAGATAAGGTAACACTGTAAGCCCCAAACTCTTTATAACAGCATTAGAAGATATATTTACAAAAACGAGCCGTGAGCAGAAAGGTGTTTTAATTATCGAAGAACGATTTAACCACTTGTGATTTGCAGATGACGTCGTCTTAATTTCAAATAACACAGAAAAAATAAAAGAAATATACATAGACCTCTTAAGCGAATCAGAAAAGGTAGGTCTGGTAGTAAACACATTTAAAACTATTATAGTTAATTTGGTTGGAGACAATAGTTTAGAAAAGGTCAAATAGTATGTATATCAGGGGTAGAACATTTTAATTGACAAAAAAATCAAAGAGTTAAATAAGAACGCGGCTAGGGAAAACCTCAGCCATTTTGAAAAACAAAAAAATACCACTTAAGTTGAGAAGTAGAGTTTTTGATCACTCCCGGTCCTCACTTACGACGCTCAGACGTCGACATTAACGAAAGCAAATACGGACATTATGGACAAGGTTGCCAGAGCACAGAGAAGCATGGAGTGCCAAATGCCACATATAAAGAAAAAGAAATGATCGATGGGCCAATGAGAGAGGCCCTTGTCCAAAACTAGGCGAATAAGGACTGAAATGGCGAAGAAGAAAAAGCAGAACAGCAGTGTTTGCTGAATGTGGTTTAAATTTGATGTTTTCCTTATATAGACCGGGGTCCCACAGGGTACTAACTTAGGCGCATTACGTTTTGGAGATTACATTCTTAATAATTTATTCCTTTTTATTTTTAGTGCCGACATACGTTGTTAAAAGTTTTAGTCTCAAATAATTTAACCTATCTGTTATTACAACATTGCGGAATCGTAAAGAGTTGTATTTAGTTTATTACGATTTTATAATGTATTTATACCTTAGGTAGGTACCTTTTTGATGTTTGAAAAAGCCACTTTAAAATTGGCTATTCGGCGTAAATAAAAGAAATTTCATGCCCTCTGCAGGAATTTGAGTGTCAGTCGATTGAAAAGTATCAAGAACGCCCAAACTTGTTTTATTTACATTTAAGGTAGGTACTTGAAAATCATTTCGTTTTATGAAATTTTTAAAAACTAGTAGAGATCCTTTCTAATCTTTTTTATTTCAAAGGTTTTAAAACTACGGGGCATTTTATTTCAAATAACTTGAAACGTATCTATTTTTTGTTTTCACTTTAAACCCGAAAGATGAAAGTAATAAAACAGCAACATTGTGCAAACTGAAAGGTAATTGATATTCTGACTGCGAAAAATCAGCAACCCATATTAAAAGCCTGTTAATTAATGCGTTTAAGCAACCACATTGTTATTTACATAAATCATATAAATTTATAATAAACACGATATGATAAGAGAAACGTGCAGGCCACTGTATGCCCAGCGAAACAATTAACCAAATACTGAACATTCTCTGAATATTCATTAATGCAAAACAGTTCCAATATATCTATATACAAAAAAGAAATGCATGGTTTTCTTTCCAGGGTATGTTATTTATTTAAAACGTGTATTACTTACAACTTATTGATCAGACTTCGTTCACTTAAACCTCAAAGACTTAACTGAGTTTATTAAAGTTCGATTTGATATAAAAACCAAACCCTCCAGAAGATTTTAATTGAAGCATCTTGCAGAAACTGTTCCACTTTCCCTTAATTATTATGAGCTTGTATTACTGTATTAACCGACAGGTTTTGAAACGACTGAAATAGTAATTAACGTCACAAGTCCGGGAACGCATATTTTACAGCACGAGTCAGATGTTTAAAGACGAGGCGACGTAAGGAGCCGAGTCTTGAAACTCGAAACGAGTGCTGTAAAATGAGTTCACGGACGAATGTCGTTACGTATTTTATTTCATACTGTAAACACTTTTTCAATAACGTCAACATGTGACAGGCCGGAAAGTGTTGCTAGGTAACACTTTCCGGCTCTGATACCGTAATAGCTCACTTTCCGGACTCAAAATGGCGTCGGAAAGCTGAATTTACCAGACAGTATGAAATAAATTAATTGTCTGTGGTTTGTCATTAAAAAGGACTAACATTAAAATAACCTACCGGTTTAAAAACAATTTCTTGTGACTGGCAAAAGCAATAAAATTCGCATAAAATCGAAAATCTTTTTTGTGGTTTGGCGTGCTAGATAATTCTAATAGGTAGTAATTTTTCGTTTAGTAAATAATTACTTAATTAAACACTTTTGCGTCCCAAAGTACCTACAGATCTTAATTTTCTAATTTTAAATCTTACATATATCGGTAATTAGCATTATGTAAGGCATCGTTTAACTGTAATTTTAAGTTAACACATAATTACTTAAAGGTATAGTACCTTTATTATTAAATAATTATTATAATTGCGATCGTTATTAATTAAGTTAAAAAACGATACTTCCTATCTTTACTTATAAAAATGATGAGGGAATAACCGAATCAGTAAAAAAGGTTCGCAAAAGAGAACAGTAGAAATATATTTAACTGAAATCTTAAAAATTCTAGAAAATAACAGCAAAATTAAGAAAAAAATGTTTTGAAAAATTTATAAAAAATACAATAAATTTAAGAAAACTAATGATACAAATACAAAAGTGACAAAATATCAAGGGTGGTTTGCACAATACTTTTGTTGACAAATTATTTGTGTTGACAAAAGATCCTCATTTTTCGTTTACTAATGTGTTATTTGCCGTATGAAATCGAATTTTTATTAGATTTTGTTCATTAATTTGGCGAATCTGTTAAATCATGTTTGTGAAAGCCCCCTAAGACAAATTAAAACCGATATTTAACAAAATTTATTGTTCAGACATTTGCAATCTTTTAAGATTATAGTAAGCTCTGAGTTTGATACATTATGTTGTTATAAAATTTATTGCAAATTAAACAGCCACCAGAACAAAAATATTAAATTTCAATAAAAATAAATCTCCGAAGAAGTGAATACTGTTCTTTTGTATATTATATTACTGCTATACTTTAGCTCAGTTTTATTTGTAGATAATACAGGCAAATCAATAAAAAAACCAATTAGGGTAGGCTGTGAAATTGAATTATTTTGAATTGGTACTTTAGCCACATCCACAGAATGACATTTCAGTTTCAATTTAAGGTTATAAACTTTGTTTACAATAAAAATGTCAAATTACAAACGTTATAAAATGTCATTCTGTGGATGGGACTAAAGTACCAATTCAAAATAATTCAATTTCACAGCCTACCCTAATTGGTATTTTTATTGATCTGTTGTTATTTATATCCAGAGAAGGTTTTCAGAACATATTTACTACTTATGGTGCATGAAACCCCCTTTTTTGAGATTCCAAAATTAACCGATATTTCGAACAGTTGGGGTTTTAAAATATGTTGTTAATTTTTACAAGAGAATGTTTAATTGAGCTATTTTTTCCAAAGTTAATATCAAAAGATCTATAGTTATATTTAAGTAATGACATAAAATTTGATAATGGTTAAGTACTCATATTGCCTTTATCGAAACTTTAAGAATCGACGTTTTAAGTTCTATCTTTTCTTCATGGGAAGGTTAAAAACCGAACATATTGTCTAAGTAGGCAGATGGATCTCGAGATTAAAAAAATAACTAATATCATATTGGTTCTGCCTGGGAAGTAAATGTGTTTCCTGTTTATCAATTTTCAGGCAGAAACAAATAAAAAGGCACCCAATATAAATATTGATTTGTTTTTAATCGACATTCTATCTATAGTTCTTTTGGCCAGTCAAGTAATAATAAATTTTATGACATCACAACTTATTACGTCTACATGAAGTTTCAAACGATTTAATGTTAATAACACACGATCAGTCAAAACTTTGCCAGTCAAATATAAACATATCAACAATAATACCAACTTAACTTTATGAACTAAATTAGAAAAATAAAAACCCAATTTCTTTATTATTTACTTATACTATTTATAGACCTTGTGATAAAACATGGCTGCCTAATCTTAGAAAACTACAAAAACCACTGTATTTATTTAACTATGTTCTCTAAGGCAAGTGTGAACAAGTTCTTATTCGTCTTAGCATCCTGGTCTATTTGAATACAGAAAGTGGCAGTTCTGTATATATTTTTTATAATCTTTTGTGGCATCGTCCATTGCTGAGAGAAAATCCCATATTTCTATAGAGTCGAAGGCGTTTCTGAAGTCTACAAGGACTAAGTGAAGTTGAATGTTATATTTATTTATTACTTTTTCCTGTAACTAGTCATCTACAACGTTCTCACAGTGACAAATTTCAGTTCGAACATCTTTAGAAAATCTTGTAATTCTGGTTTAAATTTATATACGTATTGAAGTGATATCACTTTTAGAAAATTTTATATTTATTAATTAAATACAAATTTGTAATATACCTTTTAGGATGCAAGTTTTAAAAAAGTTAATTATGTAAATAAATTAAGATTAATTTAAGTATTTATTGTTATGTATTGTTATTTATTGTTATTTATTGTAAATAGTAGGTAGTCATAGTTATAGTTTGTGTGCATGTATAAAGTATGAATGTCAAAACAAAATCAAGGAATGGGGACACATAAAAATTGAAAGGGGATAAAACAAATGATTATTAAAAGAAAATCAAACATAAAAAAGACGTGTTTTTGGTTTTCAGTGGAAGTGGTGTAATATAATAATAAGTTATTGCTGGAAAACTGAAGATTTATAAATAAATAATTAAAATAAACTAGCAATAATAAATTGGGTACATTGGAGAAGAGTGAAATTGGAGATTGGTGGAGGAAGTTATAGTTAATGGTTTGGAACAGTATTTGGTGGGATTTTTAAAATTGTAAGGATAATTGTTTTGAGTGAGTGTTTTTAGTTTTTTAGATTTTTGTGTTAATTTTAAGTTCAGAAATAAGTTTTGTTTATAATAAATCTTGCAGTTCTAAAAGTTTAGTTGAAATTATTGTATTAGCTACTTAAATTTTTCAAAATTCAAAAACGAATCCTTTAACGGCCCTGAGACGTCAAAATTTTAATTGATAATTTAAAAGTTTCAAGGTTTTGTAACATGAGTCTCTAATAGTTGTGTGAAGCACCTTTCAGTTTAAAAGAATAAATAAAAATAATTAAAAAGGGGGCTATCATATCAGTATATTTAGTAATTACATTCTGTTTTTTTATCGTGCATTATTGGTAACGCCGACCGTTGATCATGTGATTGATGACGTGCATTACCTGATTGCTCAAAAGAACTACATATAAGCTTTTTCAGTTAAAAATTTTTAGCCGGTATTTTAATGCAAATTTACAATAAATTTCACTTGTGCCGTAATTTAAATCAATTTATTTAAGGAGAGAACATGAGGGGTTAAGTCCTCCTCAGTTACTTTTCATATCTTGGTTGCCTGGCACACTAAGCGGACAAGGTGGTGTGGTAAGCATGCCTTTGACAAACGCATACCTTCACTACTCCACCATTGTGTTTTGGTTCCCAACTATTATTATCTGTAATTGGGCTGGCCATGTACCGAGTTTCTGCTGAAATGCTGGCTATTAATTATGTATTTTTAGTTTTACTTTTCTGTATTAGTAACACTTTCGTTGATATCCAATTCTTGAAAAGTAAGTAGAGCAAAATAGATTTTAATTCGATGTATACACGTCAGGTATATGTAAATTAAAACTTTTAAACTTATCTTCCAGATAGGTACTTTAAAACTCGAGTATAAAGCAGTCACATTTGTTAATTAATTAGCTCACTAATATTTCTTTACAAATTTATTTTTTTCTATACAGCTACAGAATAAATCTTGTCTGATTTTTTGCAACGGATCTAATTTGTGTTACGGTGAAATACAACATTTAACTGGTTTAAAATAAAATGGAAGTATTAAACTAATTTGATTTTATTTATTTTTATGCGGAATTTTTCTAATTTATAGAGACAAACATTGAACTAAAAAACAATTCTCAGAAAATAAAACATAAGTTGAGTATCTTACCCGAACTCCTGATTAATATCGTTATTTAGAAGCAATCTAAATTAATAACTTTACGAAATCTCATTTCCCTTATTAAATTTTGCAGGTTAACGTCGACCTGTTTTGTAATTCAAAAATGTACACTTTACAATAACCTCTAAAAATTCAGCTTGTTACCTATTAATCATTAAATTTAATGTTTATTTAATATTCCTAACATGCTTCTAAAGTCGTTCATTTATTAATTAAGGTATTACACACGTGACCTACTAAATAGTTTTATTAATTCTTGTTCACTTTCGTCTGTACTAATTTTTAATGTCACAAACTTGTTAAGATCGATTTGTAACACAATTTTGCAAGAGTTCTCTTTTGCGGTTGCGTTTTTTTGAATTTATCTGCGACAAAATGTTGTAAACAGGTTGTTATTTAGTTTCTTTTTGTTCATAAGTTTACTAAAGCATCAATATTCATTGGTTTAATTAAATTTTTAAAGTTATGCTTTTTATTGAAAACAAGCTAAGATTCTGCTTGAAATTACATAATTTCTGCAGATTTTAAGAAATGAGAATTTCTGTTGGCTTTGTTGTATACAGAGTGGTCCTTAAGTAATGGCACACAACTCAGCATCAGTGTTGTCAAAAGTAGGTTTTACCAGCTTCCTTAGGAACATTTCGAAAATTTTTGAAATTATGCAGGAAAATTAAAATGTTAGCTGATGAGACACTGTATCTCTTTTAATATTAACTTTTGGACTATGGTAATTCCAGATAAATCGTAATATTTTGACCCCACGACGCTACTGTTGGTCATTACTTAGGGACTTACTTGTGTAGTATATTTTGATTAAATTGGGCAAATTTTTTTTTACTATTTCTTCAAAGGTTTTACGTTTGATAGCAGTCTAAGTATACATAATTGGAAATTTGAATTGATCGTTTAAAGCATGTACCTACCGTTTCGCGGGAAAGTTTAAAATACGCCTACATAAGTGTACATTTATTTTGGGAAATCTTCAAAAATTAAAGAATAAAACCAGTTATGGAATTTAGTTGAACATTTACGAAATTTGTATTTTTTTTTTTTTCTCAAAATAAATAACTGTTAATTTGCAACAGACTAATATTTACTAGCCTGTTTTAAGCCAGTTGTTATTTACATCATCAACCTTTGCAATGTTCTGCAACCGTTGGTTTTTTTCTTAATGATAACAACCCAAATTGCTTAACTTGGTTAAATAAATAATTCCCTTTTGAGTATGAACAAAACCTGTAATGTTTCGACATTATTTAAGTAACTTTTAAGAAATGTAACCTACAGGTTTAGATAATATTTTTTAACATAACATAGTCAATTTCAAAACTACTTCCATAATAACTACAATAAATTGCTAAAAATATTTGGAAAATTGATACTTTTATACTTTTCGTGTTTTTAAATAAACATAAAATGTCAAGATATCACATTTAAAGTCATCCTCAGAAGACCATGAAATTAAAACTCATGTCCTAGCAAGATTTAGGAAATATTACTCCCTTTATTTTGGCAGGTATTGCAAATGAAGACGTTTAAAGTTGAGGAAGTTTGGGGAGAAGCTTAAGAAATTCAATTTGTTGAACTTAATTTAGTAGGCAACCTTCAAGTGATACCCAGGAGTATGTCGGCACCAGAAAACTTCATGAACGCAATAATTGTTTTCTCTTTTTTCAACATAACATTTGCAAAGCCTACCTAAAACATCTGAGGATGACTTTGTATTAGATCTCTTGATATATAGTACAAGCAAATAGTACTTTTTAGAAAAAATAATTTATAAAGTTTTTATATTCACGTAGTTACATTCTCAATAGGGGTAGGGACAAAAGCCCGGAAAGTTCCCACCCAACGAGTGTCCGCAACATCCCCCTTTTTCGTGAAAACTCACCCCTAACGTGTATAAGTTACAGTTTTTTAAAAACTTTTAACTATCTATCGTAGTGGATCATTCAAAGGGTCCAAAACGTGTAGAAAAAGAAGAAGAACATAATAAAATCAGGATATTTCGAAGCGCTGTGAGACCAATTATGACATACAGAATGAAGACCAAGCAAAGCACAAATGATGTGAATCGCACAAATGAGAGTCGTTCGGACAATCCATAAAAGAATGCTGCGGGAAAGGAAACGAAGGAAGGGTTGGAAAGAATACATGGGAAGAATGGTTGACGAACGATTTCAAAAAAAACCAAAAAAGGTAACCCATAGGACGAAGATCGATAGGTAAACCAACGAAAAGACTTTTACCTCCGAAGATCAGGCGTAAACTAGGAAAAACCAGGCCACGGGCCTATATGAAGTAAATAGGAAAACTATTTTAATCTAATTATAGGAGGCGGCGGCGGGAGAGCGGTCTCCATTTTACTCTAATTATTTTTATAATGGCGTATTTATATTTCCAAACGCGCATTCAATCAACTTACCAAGGAATAACGTTAATTCCACCAAAGTTAGATTAATGTGTAGCCTCGGCCAGGTCTCGTAAACACCCAAAGCTTGATACACACATTAATGCTAATATCATCCAGGCAATCATGTAACACAGATAGCAGCGATACATGAAAGCAAAACTTGCACACATCTAGTAGAAAAAACCTTGGAGATGTTGAGAAGTGGTGAGTGTTGGGTACCGTCAGCTACTTGTAGATCTGAAAGCAGGCAGAGATGTGCCGCAAGACAGCTATGACAGAACATAGCCGACCAATGGGAGATTCACCCATGTCGATGTCCCGTCCATGCTAGACGACCGGTACTTCTAGGAAGTCCAACAGAACAAAAAATATGCGGAGGCGGGCCCACCTGGCCATCCCGAGGGGCGTAGCCTAGGCATCACTGCCATAGGAAGGTTGAGGGTCTTTATAACTACGCCTAGTTATCAAATCCCCAAGCATATAACCGGCTATCTTCAGGTCCCAGAGTTCCGAGAGCCTCATGCTCTGACAAACAACAACGAGCCTCATGCTCTGATAAACAATATGCCCCAACAAGTCTCAGGGCTTGTCCAACATATGAATAACAAGAACATACGACAAAAGGACGCGGAAATTTGGACGCGCGACAATAGGACGCGGAAATTTGGACGCACGGAAAAAGGACGCGAGCGATAAAAGGACGCAGGCGACATTAGGACGTGGGCCAATAGGACGCACGACAAATGGACGCTCCTAAAAATAAACTTCCCTTGACACAGAGAGTTGCTGGCGTGTTTAAAAGTTTTTGTGTTTTTGTATTTTCATAGTGTTTAAAAATGGTGTGAAAATAAATTAGGATCATATTAAGAACATCTTACAGCTTCGTTTAAGCAAAAAAAAAGTGTACCGTTCCATTTAAAAATAAACAATTGAAAATCGCTACTTTGACATTTGACATCGAATCAAAAATCTGACTACGCCCTTCTAAACATACGGATACCAAAAATGGTTAACAATATCCTAATAATAAACTCATTAAAAAAAAAATCGTATAGCTTGACTCAGCCTGTATATCAGCGGTAAAACCCGAAGTACATCAGAAAGTTCAAATAATTCGGATTTAAACAAAAAAAAATTAGTCATTTCGGTTTTTTTTATTTTTATTTATTTTTTCCTTTTTACATAACTATTGTACAGTAATACGCCTAACTTATACACGCAGCTAAAAGTTGTGGGCAATTCCTCGCAAATACTCTAAAGTTGGCCTATGCCCGTACTGAGAAACTATTATTTTGATCCTTTTTGCAGTGTCTTTATACACCTTTTTACGCGGCGGTACATTGCCAGCTATAAACTGTTCAATTTTTAACATATTCAAGTTGTCTTCTTTCTTCAAAGCGTTTATAAATCTCCATATATTAGGATGTGTAGCATGGAGTAAAGATGAAAAACTGTTGTGCCATCCTTCCACGGCATTATTTGTGTGTGGTATATCTTGTTATACCAAATCATAGCAAACCCACAAGTTCTTGGAAAAGAGTGGTTCTCTACGTTGTCTTCTTCTGTCCAAACGACCCATCCACGTATCTTCAAAGTAGTTTATCACGGGTTGCAGTAAATTCTCATTTTCCGTATAAAATGCGCTGTCAAGTAGTTCTTCAAATGCTGCAATAACGTGTTCCTCTGGGATAAAAGCTAGAGCTGACAGTTACCGCAAATGTAAGGCAAAGTCAGGATCGTCACTATATCTTGCTTGTAATCCTGCACCTTGAATGTGTCTCCACAGGCACTGAGTGAAGTGAAAGAAACAACCACGGACCCTGGCATCTGGAAACTCTGCTTGAAAAGCATTTATACGTATGTATACGATTGCTGCGTTTTATTTGGAAGAAGAGCGTATACGGTTGGAATAACGTTACTGTACTGCACTCCATGAATGGTACAAAGTTGACCAAATAATGCTGGAGTTGAAGTAAATGTGCCATCAGCATACCAGTGATCACAGTGTTCCATAAATCTCAAATTTCTCTCAGTCGAAAATAATAGGATGCGTTGTTCACCTGGTCCGCTATCAAATAAGAGGAACGGTTCACCATTGCTGTTTTCTGTATATTCGGCGGGAAGAACAAGCTCTGTCAAACTTCTTGGGTTTGCCGGGATAGCTTCTTGTTGCTTACGTACTCGTTGTATGGTTCGTTTTAGAGAAACTACTGAAGGCAACTGCCCTGCTGCAGCCAACGAGAGTCCTTCTGATGCAGTAGCCACTATAGCTTGGGTGGTTGGTTCAACTTGTTGAGCCATCTGCTTGATATTATTGCAAGCTCTCCTTGCTTCTAGTTTTGCAGCATCGACAACGTGGTTATGGGACACACTCTTCACGACTTCGTTTTCTACTGTATGCACCCTTCTAGGACATTTACGCTTATTGTAACTGGCACACTTCCAGATACTCTTCCCCTCAATTATTCGTTCCTTTTTGTGAAGAAATCCATTAAAACACAACATGTTGTTGCCCTTCTGACTTTTCACAAATGTTAGCACCATCTTTACAGACCCAGGAATGATTCTAAACTGCGTATGATCCTGGAAGCATAGAATATATACTCCAAATTCCCTAGTTTTAAGAATTTACACAATGTATTCTTAATGTTGGTTCCATACAAAAATCCTTTCTAATGACTTATTTTTCGAATTTTTAATCTCCGTTTAGAGTCTATTTCTAAACATCCATTAGTTAAGTCAACTTAAATCTTTTAATAATAGTACGGAATGTTGTTGATTAGTATTTTTGTATATTTACAAGAACTCGTTAAGACAGAGGTAGAGAGAAAAGGATTATGATAATGCTCTTATAGTTTTTAACGACATTGGAATGTGTTGCGCAATGCAAGGGCATTCATGCGGAAACAAAATATTGATGCGTATGTTGATACATTTTTGTGATTCACAGTTTATTTCTATTAAAAGTGAGGTTTGAAATTAATTAATTAAAAAGTTAGAAATAGGAGCGCGTTCTTCTGCCATGCGTCTTTATGTCGTGCGTCCTTTTGTCGCGCGCCCTAATGTCGTTGCGTCCTTTTATCGCTCACGTCCTTTTTCCGTGCGTCCAAATTTCCGCGTCCTATTGTCGCGCGTCCAAATTTCCGCGTCCTTTTGTCGCGATACCGAATAACAATACCATCAACATAATCAACAACAACAACAGCAACAACAAGCCTCATTGCTTATCCACATAAATAACAAATACAGCTGTTTATATCGTCCTTATCTTATCAGACATACAATCACATCTATTTAACAATTTCAACTATTTCACACACTTGGTGTCCCGTCACCGACTACCCCTCAAAATCTGACCGAAGTCGAAACCCTTGAATCGTAACTAATCCCCTTATTTTAAACACTCTCGTTCGGGTTTTGTAAACAAGCTATCCTTGTTTTAAGAAATCTAATGCTTACGTCACCGTCGCCAAAAAGTACGTACAACATAATGATAAATTATATTGAGCAACGTATATCAGATCTTTACACCGTGAAATATTACTCATTCAAAATTACATTACAGGTGTTCCTTATCTTTAAATCTTTATGCTTCTGAAGCAGAGTTGACCAAACTTATATTTTCCGTTTGAGAACCGGATTACTACGAATTTTGTTATTAAATTTTAACCTCATATTTTGTACGTTTATACAAAGATCACTTCGCCACAGCAGGGTGTGTTTTTAAACGATATATCATTAATTTTCTCTAGATTTCCGACAGATTATACTTCACCTCGATTGTTTTTCGTAATACTTGCGCATGCCAAATTTTTGCAGCATTAACCTACTATCACCCGTCGTAAATTTTCAATAAGGAAGAAACATGGGTGGAACGACCCGGAAATAAAAATACACATACGCTTTGAAAAAAAAAACAGGTACGTCAATTATTACTAATACTAACATGAATGATAGCAACGAGAAGAAATTAAAGAAAGTAACAACCTTAGGGCGGGTTGCACAAACATGATTTAACAGCTTGATCAACTAATCATTCGTTAAAGTGAACAAAATCGAATCAAAATTCAAATGCATATGGCAAACAACACATCAGTAAACAAAAAATGATGCTCTTTTGTCAACTTTGATCATTCGTTAATTTAACAAGAGCTTTGTGCAACCGGCCCTTAGTGTAGAAATGAAACTGTAACGATAGTTTCCGTTTTATCCCAGAATGATCTGTCACGGTCAGCAGGTGTAAAATAATGAATAGTAATCAACGGTAAGTTAATCATACTGAAAAAAGAAAGGAAATACGCGGGTACGTCGTAATCATCGAAGCAACGCACATTTGAAAAAGTAAAAGTGTTCTTATTTACAACGCCCAATCGTTGTAAGAGCCTCCTTGAGGTTATGTCCGCGTGCTATTATAATAAATCGTTATAGTTCAGTAACTCGAAAAGAATATCGAACACTTCCTCAATAATTTTTTAATAACGAAATTTGCACTGATGTTTATAAAAGACATTGCGATGTCTCCAACCTTCACTTTGACGATAAAAATTTCACACAGTTATTTGCTCTTGAGACAAGGTGGAAGAGCGGAATTTTAAAAATACGGAAACGTTTCTAATCAAATGGTTTTACGAACGAAAGTTTTTAACATAAACTTGTCTTTGTTGTAAACTCGACTTTGCTTTTTACATTTTTACACTTGAAACGTTTTGGTATTCATTTTCTCTTTTAAAGTTCCAATTCCTTTACTATCTGGGTTTGGTATGTATGCACGTGCAGCAACAAAAAGAAAGTCGGGGCAAATATGTAGATGCACTAATTGAAATTAAAGTCACCGAAATTTTTCCTTGAACTTGAACTTAATATTCTCAACAAGCTTTGTTTTCTTTAATCGTGTTAAGTAGTTCATTGTTTAATTTCACACCATTAATAAAATTTAGGTTTTACTATTGACATTTACTTATTTGTTGTGTCGATTTTCGAATATGTGTTACTTACGTAAGTGAACCTGTCACAAGAACGGTTTCCTTATTTTCAAGTTTCGTTTACGGTATTATAAATAGTAAACCAAACGTAACTCCTAATTTCTGTTACGGAGGTTAGTTATGTTTTATTACATTATATAAAGTGTCATCGTGTTAACAAAACTTTACAAGGTTGTTTCTTCAGTTTAAAGGCGTATTTGTTATACAGGGTGTCCCATAACTTATGGGCCATAGAGCAACTGGAGATAATAGACATAAAAATAGGTATTTTGAGCCAAATTTTCCTAGCCATCGACAGAATGTGCAATAGAACATTCAAATATGAAAATCTGGGGAACGGCTTGAAAATTAACTTTCACTTTCAACACCCTGTATCTCTTTAACCTGTACCAGTTTACTTAGGCAAATTTGGCTCAAAATACCTATTTTTATGTCTATTATCTCCAATTGCTCTATGGCCCATAAAGTTACGGGACACACTATATAATTCCCGCATATTCAAGATAACCATTCCTATTTTTGGATTTTACATGGAGGATATAAAATTAAACTTTAATCGAAACTTCAAAGCTGTAACTGTCTAGTTTTCGGAAGTGAAGCTTTGTTCTGAAATTTTAAGGTTAGAATTTCAAATTTTAAAAATCTAATTCTTATACCCCAGTCTTTGATTTGGTAATTCAAAGTTCCAATTCATAAATTTGGAAATTCTAATATTGAAAACTTCAAAATAATTTAATTTAATTTAAAATATCAACTCTTACACAATTAACTTACGATTTAGTTTGGATCTCTAAAGTTGATATTTTGACTGTGAAATGGTAAATTATAAAACTAAATCCCAGAGCTGATTTTTAATTTCCAAATCTCAAGAGTCGACAAAGGTTGCAAATTCAGTTTGTTTTAAATTGTGAGAACTTGTAATTGCGGGAAATGTTGAAATTTTGACGTTAAAACTCAGAGTTGTAATTCAAGGCTTTCATTTTTGGCTCAGAATTGTTGAAGCTATTTTTTAATTGTAGAATGATTTTACATAATGCAAATTGAACTTTAAAACCAACACTTTGACGTGTGAAACTCAAAATATTTTAGTTCTGTAAAATTCAGATTTTTAACATTTATTCTAAAAGAAATCAGGTTTCAAACTCTGAATTTTATAAATCAACTTTAAATATTTAAAACAAAAGCTTTGTTTGAATACAAAATATTTCAAAAAATCCGAACTTCCATTGTGAAACTCAAAATATAAAATTTTAAAAATTCAGTTTTCGTTGCTTCGTTGCACTTGGAAACCCAAAGTTTAGGTTTTAGGATTTTGAAATTCTAAAGTTTCTATCAACGGCAATTAAATTACGTTTGAGATGCTGATTTTAAGAAACACTAACAGCAAAGATTCAGTTTTAATCTCCAGAATACCCTGTATGTAAAATTAAAAATTTTAATACCAATAATTCGTAAAAGCAATTTAAAAATTCGAAATTTCGTTTAAAATCATAAGTTAATAAAATATGACTTTGCTAGCTTTAAAAATCAAAAATAAATTTAAATTTTATTTATGCCGTTTGACAATTTTGAAATTAAAACTCAAAACCTCTAAAATAAAGAAAATATTCCTTTAAAAATTTTAACTCACAAGAGATCTAAATATGAATTCTTGACTTTTGAAATTCGAAATTTAGGTTTTTTTGCAAAAAAAATGCATATTTAGAATTCTAAATTCAACATTTGAAATTCAAAAAATCAATTAGGTATTCCTTTAGAAATGCTAAAAATCTTAATTTGAATTCCTGGTTTTTCAAAATGGGAATTTAGGTTTTGTTGCAAAAAAATGCAAGTTTGGACCTCTGAATGTAGCATTGCAAATTCAAAAGAAAAATTAATTCCTTTCAAAATTCTAACCCATAAACATCTAAAATTGGATTGATTTTTTTCGAATTTAAAATTTGGTTTTTCTACCGAAAATATTTTTGCAACTCTAGAATCAACATCGAAGTTCAAAAGTTTGAATTAGAAAATCTAAAGCTTGAGTTTTTTCGATTTTGTTTAAAAATGAAAGAATTCCAGCTACAAATGTTGGAATAGGTACTCCAAAACTGCAAATAAGTTTTAATTGTCAAAAATTAATGATAATATTGTTCAGGGCACAAAATTTGGCTATAATATTAATAGATATGCGTTCGTGACTCAGTGGTTCAGCGTGCGTCTGACCCCTGAGATGGCCCGTGTTCGATTCCCAGGATCACACGTACAGCGAAAACACCCGACCGCTTCCCTCGGAAGGCAATGGCAAACCACGGAGGTATTCTGCCTAGTAAGTCTTCTCTAGAGGACAAGTGCAAGCACTTCCGTGGTTCGAAGTCCACGTAAAGCTGTAGGTTCCCTAGGTCTGTGGGCTACTTGACACGCACATTAGAGACATATGGAGAAAAGTTCGGTAATGCCCCTGTAAGGGACATGCCACTACAAGAAGAAGATTATAGATAAGTTTGAAATTAATTGTTTTTCTACACCTATTTAATTATATTGCAATTATTAGCATTTTTTTTGTGAAAAATAGTACCTATAATTCACTGCAGTGAATTATGGATTCATAATTCACTGCAGTGAATTATGATTTCGGCCAATCACAAATACATAAATATTTCGCTAATCCAATCATATTTTAAATCGCCCGCGATCAACTCCTTCTGCGGCTGACAATCGACTCGCGTGACACGCCCAAGTGTGTTGTCATATTGCTTGTTTACAAAGTTATCAAATTTGACTAATTTGAGTCTAATATATTTGTTTAATAGGTGTAGAAAAAGTATCGTATTACATTCGCGATTATGGCCATTATTCGCTCAGATGATTTGTGCCACTCGCCTGACGGCTCGTGGGCTCAAACGTCATCTTCGTGAATAATGGCTGTCATAATCGCTCATATAATAATATACTATAAAATTTTAATCTGTATTTAAAATCATTGAAGTTAATGTCTCGCAAACATTTTAAAATAGCGATGTTTTTTTTTTGTTGTTTTCAAATAGTATTCGATGTAATTAAGCAATTTCATTGGCCAGCATTCTCACCTCATTTTTAAAGTTGCCTCTAACTAAAACCGTGTTTAACGTAAACATAAAACCATATAACCTTAAGCTAAACCTACTGTTTCTAATATATAGAAAAGAGACATTCCAGGTTCCAATGGTAATTAAATATAACGTTGAATTTAAACATGAGATGAGGTGAGAATACCAACAATTTTCTTTACGAGAAATTAACAAGAAAAACTCAATGGAAAAATCCAGTTGCTTTTCTTGTTTAGAGGTGCGTTGATTTTGAAATTTTGAAACTAATTTAAACTAAAAATCAAAAAAAGAAAAAATCTTGGGCAAATAATCATATTTTACTCTGTTTGACATTTGAATATATAAATTTTTGAAATCTTACAACTTTAAAATGATCAGATTTGCCTTTTAATTTTGCACAACTTTGCTAATTTAACCTTCAAGTAATGCTTCAAATAAGAGAGTTAACTATATAAGGTTTAAACTAAAACGGACGAACTCCCTTTTTTCTTATTATCGTTTGGAGTTGAAAAATGAAACCTACAAGGTCGAATATAGAGGGAAAATGTGGTTTCTTGAACTACAAAATAATTCAGGTTTGGCTGGAAACAACCTCAACTTTCTATTTTTAAATGGGATGTCCTCTATATTTTTACTTTTGAAATCCGAATATTACTCTAAATTCAATTAACTCGGGAAATAAATTTTCAAAATTGAATTTTTCAATCAAAAGTACCATGAGTTGAAGCCATTTATGAAGAAACCGGATGTGTTTCTAAATTGCTTTGTGGTTCAAAAGCCCCAAAATAACACAAAAAATGGGGATGAGCCAGTTTTCGTTTATACCTTGTAGATATTACTTTCAACAAAATTGATTCTTATAATGAATTCCCAACGTTGACATATACTTCGTAAAAATGTAAATGTAACAATACTACGATCTTATAATATGAGGACCTTTCTGTTTAAAATACCTAAATTGTTAGTGGCCATTTTGACTCCTAGGAAGATCTAGCGCTGAAGAGGAGGCTACAAATTAATTTCTGAATTGTATTCTTAACTGAAATCAATGTTATAAGTCGAATCCCGATTTAGATGATTGTGATCCAATTTCTGTCCTGAATAATGTTTATATTCGTTAAATATCATTTTTAATTTGCTCTGAATTGTTCTTCATGTAGAATTTTAAATGCTTCTGGTATATGGATATTTTCTATTTTCCTTATTGAGTCAAGTCTGAAAGATTTACTATACTATTTGACTTGGTTTTCGTTATTTTTAATGGAAGATAACTTTACAAGTAGGTATATTATAATCAACTTGAACGTTGAACCTTCTGTACTTGAATTTTAAAGTTTTAGTTAATAGAGAGTTATCGCAAGTACTACGTTAAAATTCCGTTAGCGCTAAATCAGTCGATGTTATACGCTATTTTATTTTTACGGTAAATAAAATTTTAGAGTTATCGCACGCCGCTATTTTACCGTACGCTAAAGTTTCCGAACATGACCTCAAATTGTTTATAAATACGGCAACATAACCTCACCACTCAAAATAACGTACGCGAAATTAGGAAAATACCGGACCGCGGTTATTTCTTTAGCGTACGCTAAATGTCGACGCATGCGCATTCTTCCGATTGTACGAAAATAATAGATAATAAAGGCAACTCCAAAACTTTTTATTTATCCCCAAACTAATAGATGGCGCTTTTAAGGGTCCTTTCTATAGTCCGTTCTTACCTTAGAAGGAAGTACAGACTCTCTTATGAGGTATGCTTGTCTTCGTTCAATTTGAGAGTTATCTCAATCATGCCATCCTTTTTTAATAAAACAGTGTTGTCAGTTTTATTATGCGCACAAGAATGCGTTTTATTTTGGCGGGTGTAGTTTTACACGTGGCAACGCGTTTCTCCACAAGCCATGTACTTCTTTATAAGATAGGAACAGTCTAAACTTGCGCGATAGTGAAAAAAATATCAAAAAAGTAGAATACTATCGATATATCAACTAAATCTAAGATGTATGGAATTAATCGATATATTGAATAAACCTATACAGGTTTAGTAATTCAATGCGCTCCTCATAAATAATAAACTTTTGGGGTTACTTTAATCTGATATTTTTTTACGAAATAGGGATTTTAGGGTATTATTTCATAAATGAAACATTCTCAAAATATCAATTAATTCGATATAGCGCCAATAATTAAATCAATGCGCTGATATATCGATATGTTTAGAATTCGATATAGCGATACATCTAAAAAAAATGTGGGTTACTTCGCAAGTTGTTATAATACCAATTTAAATAATTAAAGTTTTGCAACATAGATTTATCCTTTTAATTTGATCTCAAATCAGATATTCTTGTGATACTCTTTTCGCAAATAAATAATATTATCTTTAGCGTGAGCTTCAGTTTACATCAATAAGTTTATGGATTTTCTTTTGGCGTTGCAGCAAAGCACTACACACTAAATGCATAAAAATATACGTTCCAAAAATATGAATTTATGTAAGAATTCCAAAATACACAAATATCAAACATTTCATTAAAAGTGGGAAAGTTACGATAACTTCCGGTAAAACCGGAAACTATATTTTAGTAAACTATCCATAGTTTTAAGTATCTCTGGAAACAGTATAATTTCTACGAAAATTGAATTATGCTGACTTTAAATTTGGAACAGTGAACTGAACATGATATTTCGAACACCTTCCGAGTTTGAAGCCTGGAATTTGACCCTTAAGGCTGGCATTTACATGCAGAGACATTCTATTTGACGTATCTAAAGTTGCATAACTACTTAAATAAGCACGGATTTGTGTATGACTCAAAACTGTCGGGTAATAACTGACAAGTTGGGATGATTAAATTGTTTCTTGGAATAATACGAAACAGTTTGCCTTCGAATTCTGTTTCATATTTTAAATATTTCCTATTATCTATCGCACTTTGTTAGTTAAGTTGCCTACACGCTACATTATGAAAAATGAGTTACAACGATATTTCTAAAATGTTATTTCCATTATTTCCGAATTAATTTGCATTTTGGAAAAATGTTCGTGTGGCCTTTGAAAAGGGAATGCTATTGACGTGGAAATTTGTTCGATATCTCAATTTTTGCAAGTAAAATAGAGTTGTATGTTTTTTATTGCTAAAAACGTCATTTTTTTTTTAATTTGACAAAACCGAGGTATCTATAGGCAGACACAAGATTAATGATTAGAAGCAAAAATCGCCCGCCAGCCCTACATTAAAATTGTTTCTCAAGAAATGGAGCAAAGTCTGCATATAATCGACTATTTTTCAAGGTGTAAACTCCGCCGTTAAAGCTCAATTTCCAAAACTAACACTAAAGGTTAGCCTTTTAATTTCATATTTATTTTCATAGTCTCAATCCAGAGTTCGAAATTTTCATATTAAGATATACATTTTGTATAGGCCAAGCAAGAAACCAACGTATGTATCTGTGCGGCGAGTTTTAACGACCGTGGGGGTGCTGGCAAACATGATTATTTGATACTTTTTGTTTTAGATTGTGGAAGCTGTTAAAACTACTTTATACCTTTTTTTTTGTAATATACATCGAACTGAGAGACACTGTCCTATAATGTAGCATGTAAAATTAAGAAATCGTAAGGCCCCTCGGTGGCGCAACGGACGAATGCCTATCGAGAGATCCCTGGTTCGCATCAAGCATGGCCAAATTTCAGTCTGGAGCACGGTTGGCATTCGAAACTCTGTATTTTAAGTTAGAATGGATTTAAAAGGCCAATAACCACAACAATTGACGTCGGTAAACTTAATTACAAAAATATAGTCGTAAAATTCACGGTGGCACTGCCAAAAAAAAATATTATTTATTTATTAGGCGAGATCTAGATTTCACTAAATCGGAAATGAGCTAGCCATACACGCTTGTTAGGTTCTCTCAAGTTTAACAAGTCGTGATGCCAAATTGCAATAGATTAGGAATTCTAGTAAACTAAGCATAATTTCTTCTTTCTCAATATACTTTTAATCCTATTCGGTTCATTTGAAAATTTTCCTTGTATACTTTCAAAGGTATATGATTGTTATTCATTTGGGTTATATTAAGACTTCAGACAAGTATCTTAAAACGCTTAAAAGAGGCATTAAATCAATAAACCATGGAGTGCCTCAAGGTTTGGTACTAGGGCCACTCTTATTTCTTATTTAAATCAGTGTACCTAAGCAACATTGTCGTTTTACTGTACTTAAATAACGGTATTAGGAATCTAAAAAAATGCAAAATGATTTTATTCAAATACTTGAAATACTTATTGAATAAATGGTAAAGCTTGATTTTATTTTTGTCTAAAAGTGCAGTAGTGCAACTTTTCTTTAAACTTAAAATATTAAAATAGTTTATTTAAGACTTTTATATTTAAGAAAGCGTTAAACCTATTTTGAATTATACCAAATACTAAAATTATAAGACAAATCAGGTTTTGTTTTAGATATGTCCTCATTAAGTACTATAACCAAGCATGGAATACAGTGATGACGTAACATTATTACAGTAAAGTTTCATAGACTGCACTGTGATTTCTGAATCTAGCATTCGGTATAATTCTTTTGTATGTAGATATTATCAAAGCACACAATTTCGATTCGGAAAATTACACTTTTGCATGTAGATATAAATTAGTTCATTGAAAGTTATAGTTTGTAGTAATTGCATTTTCCTGACTTTTAATTATACTCATACATGCAACTCTCTGGGTTTAAAATTAAAATTCCTTCGTTTGCTTGTGATGCTGTTTGTTTTCAACTACAAATATCATAAGAAAAATTGTTATGACTGTAACAATAACTTATATATGACTGTAATGAAACCTTAACACGTTTTTTTATAGCTGATTAAATTTCACAAAAGCGTGCTTTCTCCACTTTACGTTGATTTAGTGCTGAAATTGGCATTTTTTAATATTTTCATTGTTTTCACTTCTAAAATGTCAAGGAACGGCTACTTAAAATGTTTAATACAACTCCATAAGTTATAATACAAAAGAAAGATTTGGAAAGTTGTGCTTTCACATTTTATTAATTGGTAAGTTCTGAAGGTTCACCTGTTGTTACTACAACAGTTTCTAAAGCATTGAAAGAATATCAAATTTATAGCTAGCGGTTTACCTTTATTTTAAATATTTACTATGAATTCTAATTTTATACGAAATCTGGTGTTTACAATAAAAGAAGGAGTGGGGAGTGAAAAAAAAATGAAAACCAACTTAGCTTCTAAATTTTTTCCACGTTTTCATAGCTTGAGCTATCATCTTGAGCTGTGCATTCATCCAAATCATCATTAAATCAAAGTAATTAAAAAACTTCATTATTTTCTTTAACTAAGTACCAGTCTTGGTTTTTAATAATTAAAAGCCTGTATTCTTAAATAATTTAAAACGCAGCGTAATTAGAGCAAAATTGAATTAACCCCGGTTTAATTAGATTTAATACAATTCTTCAAATTAATAATCCAAGCACCTTAGGTGCGAGAATGTTTGTTATACTGTTTAGGAATTTTTTTCTGTCAGTTTAATGCCCTATTAAAGTCCCGTTGGTTGTTTATTTATTTAAAATTATTATAAAAAATTCTGTATAAATGTAAAGCCAAGACAATACTGAGAGAAACTGACTTAACCAGACACGGTGTGAAGGTCGTTGCATTTATTAGCATGTGAAGAAATCTGGGTTAGCTAGCTGTGATTGGTTCCTACTTTTTATAACTTGTTAATTTTACTTTTTTTATTTGTTTAAGGAAGTTCTTTTGGTACTACGGTTTATTAGACGGGAAATAAATTCGGCTATTTGAATAATTTCCCAGGATTTTCATGAAGGTTTTAATTTTTTAATATGTAAAAAACTGCATTAAGGGCCTTACCTTTTTCTTAAATAAAAATACAGTGGTTTATTCCTTTTATTCCAAAATCACAGAGAAAGTCACTGAAACCAGCACTGATTTATCGGGTGCACTGTTTTAACAGTAGACAAAATTCGAATACTTAACCCAATATTTAATTTGCACAAACAACGATCACTTGGTCAGTTGCAGCGCTACTAAATTTAAGATAAAACATTAGCCAGCGGTCTTGGTGAAAGTGTTTGGTTCCCTCCTTAACCACGTGTGTTATTATTTAACATTCGTATTACTTAATTCTTAAGTTGCAGGTGAATCGCGACTTTATTGATTAAAAACGCGCAAATGGTCACATAGCTCTGAAAATTTCAAGAAAAATTTCGGAAATTTATTAAAGCCCAGGGTAGTTCAATTGGAAAGAAGGAGAAAGTAGTAAAAAGTAACGTTTGCTGTTTGTGGGCCTTTTTATAGGACTAAATTGGCGGTTTATAGTACTAAAGGGCCGCGAAATGCAAATTTGTGGGGTTCAATAAGGGAGTGGATCTCAAATATGAAATTTTTAGGTGGTGTGTTAATATACTTTATCGTTTGAGAGGCACCTCTCGATAGCAGAACAAGTTAGTAAAGAAACCCACATAAAGTAAGAAAGTAAACAAATAAATAAATTTGTACAAAAATTATTAGTTGGACCTAATTAAACGCCACCTAAACTTCATAATTAATAATATGTGTCATATTTCAAGGTTTCTGGGTTAAGTTTAACCTTTATGTAAAGATTTCCGACTTATGTAAAGGCAAAATAACCAGCACTAAAATTTAGAAATTCCTTTTAAAGGATATTGTATAATTTCGGGTTTTGACTAAGCAAACTTGATATAGCAGAACAGCCTCAAATATTAATTGGATGGCATTTAACGTGCTTTAAGATTACATATACATGCGTTAATTTTAAGATTTATACATACATGTATTACCAAAAAGTTGGAGTTTTCATACACGAAAAAGCTTTGTATATGGTTTTATTCAATTTACTTTGAAAGCCCGAACCTCTTATTGCAAGAAATATAATTAATTTCTTCAAGGAAGCCCTTGATTCTTTCGTCTTCACTGTGTTACTTAAAATGTTTCCTACAGTATTCTGGTTCATATTTATTTGCTTCTTTAAAAATAGTAGCTATAAAACATTCATTGATGCACATAACCATATCGTCAGAATGAGTCTCTGCTGACTAAAGCCTGATTCGCACAGGATGGATGCTCATGCTCAGCTTACGTTCAAAGCAGATTTACTTTAATGTTTTGTATAACCATCTTTTGCGTTGAGCGGAACCCATAATATACAATTTGTTTTAAAAATTTTAAGCAGACATAAAATCATACCATAGATCACAAATCAATATCAAATGGCGCCTAGAATGGAAACACACAAGAGACAACAAATTACGAGAAGTGAAGTGTGACACAGCAATGTGGCAACCAGCTCTCCCCCTATCACGAAAGTAAGTAACTGTAATCACAAGGATCAGAATCGGACATACAAAACTTACCCACTTCCACCTAATGAAAAACGAACCCCAACCCATCTGCGACACCTACAACGTTATACTAATAGTGAAACACATAATATGTGATTGTCGACAATACACTAAAGACCGTGCTAAGTGCGACCTTGACAACAACCTGTGCACCGTTTTAAACAATAATGCAAATAATCTAGAAAAACTCAAAATGTTCCTCAAACAAACCGGACTTTTGTCTTTGCTATAACCTACCTACTAACATTATAACCCCATCCAAGAGTGCCTAAGACCAAAGCACTTGTGGCACATAATTAATTAATTAAAAAAAAAAAAAAAACGCCTCGAGCGTGAGCGTGAAAATCCCTCTGGTGAGGCTCAGGCTTATACCAAGATCATACTCAAATTATGGAAATCTCTGGAAGAACTTGATGGATTAGTAGAGCGGAGCACGGAAGAATCCAGAGCAATGAAAAACGGACTAATATATCTAGTTGCGCTCAAAACTAGCCCTAAAAGCGCCATTCATCGCTATGCGAGTCCATTATTAACCATTACAACATATACCGAGAAACTAGACCATTTCGTATTTAGAACAAGGCTTTTGTAATTGGACATTGCAAAAAGCTACAGATCACTTAAATGAAGATCAGCTTAAAATAATAACGCAATATATGACGTCTTAACCGGAAGACTCTGCGATAAGCAATCAAAAACAGTATAGATGAGACAATCAGACGTTATTTCCCCGAGTCTTATCTATTTTATTTTAGTTGTAAATTAGCTGGTCGACTAATTATGATGAAAAGCCGGATATAAAGGCTACAAAAACAGAATAGTTGGCCAATTTTGAAGATAATCTAGAGAGACTTCTTCCCCAACATTTAATATCAAACGCAAAAAATATGTCATAGAAATATCCACCTAAAGAATGAAAAATTTGGTAATAAGTGATCATCCAACAAAATGCAAATTAGAAATTCAAGGGGCTATAGTTTAGTAAGTCTTGCCATTTAACAACTACTTAGGTTGTGGTATAACCAGCACTAGAAATCTAATTGAAGGGCCATCGAAGCATTCAGCAAAAGCATGCAACTAACCGGATATTTAAATGGTATGGTAAGGCGTAATGTAAAGAAAATGTAAAATATTATAAATTGTGTGTGGCACTAGCATGCAAAGACAACGTATAATACGAACTGTAATGGACTTGAGAGACAAACAAATATATGTGGAAGAAATGCTTGGGGCATAGAATATCATATATAAATATAGGCAAAAAGAGTGCAACGCCACATCAACAGGATGTAAACATTAACAATCATTGGGTGAAGGCTTCTAAAGGAACCACCCAAGAGATGATGACAAAATAAGAAACAGACAACCTTGAAGGACAAGACGAAGAAGGACATTTTCGGATAACCAATTCTGATGCCGAAGAAATTACTTAATCATCCAACCTTACAAACTGCATGTGATTCTGTGTTAGAACAAATAGTCAAGGAACGTACTGAGGCTGTAACCACCCCGAACAGTTATAAGCAGGTCCTGAAGGAAGAAACCCTTAGTTAAATGGCATTACTGGTACTATCTCAGTAAACCTTCATCTAATCAGAGATGACGCACGTAAAAGTAGGTCGGATACAGGCAACGTCCTAGTAAACTATGTTGACATATCAAATTTTGCACTTATAATTAATAAACATATAAAATCGCTTCCCATCATTGCCGATTTGAGAATTGCCCATTAGGCTTACATTCACACTCAAGCAACCGCTAAAATGTGCGTCAGGATGATAACGTTCAGTTTACACTTATATGTTCAGAAAGAAAAACATACATTTATTATTCAGGTCCGGGTTTTTCATTTCCTGGTAAATTTAACTTATTAACAAAGTTTACTAAGCAAACTATCTGGAAGTTAATATTACCAGGAGGTGGAAAAACTGGCGATACGTAATAGTTATTTATTTTTTTTAATAGTGTATATTACCAGATTGGCACTCAGTTGTTATGCATGGTAGGTATAAATGGTAAATTAAAGTAACATGTTAAATAACTTTAGGAGGCTATTACTCAAAACATACTAGGTTCACTGTCAATCACTATCATTAGATAAAGCTAAAGTCTAGTGGAACCCGCCTTTTGAGCTGTCTGACGGTAGGGGGAGTCAGGGAGTGTCTAAATGATGGATTAGAGAACTGGGATATTTAGACACATTGTTAAAGACATTTCTAGCAGCGAGGCGTAAGAATTCCTTAATTGTAGTTCCTCGTGGAGTTGATTATCTCTTACGAACCAGTTTGCGTTGCATATGATGCGGAAAATCTTGGTCTGCATAACTTTTTTAACATGAGTATTAGCAGCGGGTCTCCACACAACGGAACCATACATAATGATAGGTGAGTGCTTTATAAAGTATGAAAGAGCATTCTAACTTTAACGATGATTTGCGATTAATTAGTAGACAGAGTAAGTTTAGCCTTGTATAGCACTCATCGAGTTTCTTGTTAATGTGGTAGCCCCAAGTTACTTACTGTCGAAGTAAAGCCCAAGATATTTGACTCCATCGCCTTTGGGATTCCATGCGACAGCAGTTCCATTAACTAGCAATTCAGGAGGTTCAGCTGGGCGTCTCAGGGTGAAGCTTTTTGCTGCACGCTGTGAGGTATTAAGCTTAATTTTCCATCTATCACACAACTATTGGAAAATATCGACCGCTGTTTGGAGATCAGCGTTCTGCGAGATGAGACCGGCGGCAACTTCAACAATTGTCAAATTCAGGCATGTCGTAGACATATATATTATACGGCGTAGACCCGAGGATAGAGCCTTGTGGAACTCCGACTGATATGTTTTTTAATTCGAAATAGTGAGAATTGACTCTGACCATAAAAGTTCTTGAGGTGAGGAAAGCCGGAATCAGTCGAGTGAAGAAATAGGGCAACTTGAAGTTATTTAATTTGTAGGTCAGTCAGTATATGTTGTCTGGTATTAAATCCGTGGTGAATAGTGTTGGAAATTCTTAGGAGTTGATGAGTAGTGAATTAATTGCTGCGAAAACCGTACTGTGCGTCGGAGTAGTGGATTAATTGCTGCGAAAATCGTACTGTGTGTCGGGTATTATATGAAAATTGTTGACTAAATTGATGAGTCTTTTGCTAGTACCTTCGACAGTGTAGGTAATAAGCTAATAGGCCTGTATTTGCTGGGTGAGGTGTATCCTTTTGGGCTTAGGGAACATTATGATTTCAACTAGTTTCCATCGATTAGGAAAATAACCCAGTCTAAAACATGCGTTAAATAGGTTAGTAAGGAAGGCTAATACTTTTTGGGTTAAATTCTTTAGAACAGTGTTGGGTATGAGGTCGTGGCCTGGCGATTTCTTTAACAGAAGCTTATTGATAATTTCTTTAATTTCATGTGGAGACGTAGGGTTCATATTCACTGAAGTTTCAGGGATATTTCATCGTTTCGCGAGTTCTATTTCTTCTTGTTGTCTTTCTTGTTGTGGTTGAGATAAATTAGGTGTGAAAACTTCTGTAGATGTTGCGCAAATAACTCGCATTTTGCTTCGTCACTTTCGCGCTTGGCGGGAGAGTCGGTTAAGCGTTTGTTGATGTGTCGTATCGATTCCTCGTTCTGTTCTAGAGTCGTCTTATTTGATTCTTTTCCTTTGTCAAGTTGATTATGAATAAAGGTAGCTCGAAATCTGTTCTATGAAATTTGTTTTCATTGGGAGTATTCGCTGACCGAACTGCACCAGTGAATCCGTCGATTGCGTTATCGACATCGATGTTTGTTGTGATTTTGGTTATTAACAAGTTCTGATCTACTCGTAGAATTGACTGAAAGCTATCCCAATTAACCTTGCCCGTTATTAATCTTGAAACTGTTGGGTAAGGACTATGTGTGATGTTTCAGGAAATTTGTTGAAACGGTATGCCTATATTTTTCAATAGGGTTAAGTCAAGAGTGTCTGACCGTGTATGGATCTGTAGGGGTAGCGAGTTGGCTCTGTTGGAGCCATGATGTGAATACCTAGGTTTGATGTTATCGTATGTAATTTAGATCCGTTGGGGTTATTGACTCTACAACCCCAAAGCGTACTTTTGCAATTAAGGTCTCCAAGGAGTATCGTAGGAGTATTATTTGTAACTAAAGATAAGGTGTCATTGTTGTTTAAGCGTATTTCTGGTGGTCTCTAACCGGACATAATTGTTAGGTCGCTTCCATTTTCAAGTTTGATTTTAATGGATGTTGCTCCTATTGACGTAAGATTTGGAAGGAGAGGCGAATGATGTAGAATATTTTTTCGTATGAATGCATGCTCAGCCTCTCTATCGTTGCTATAGACTTGGTATCCTTTTATTCGCAAGGGTTTGTTGTTAACTAAATGTTAAGGCCTAAAAACAGTATGTTACATATCAAACATTTTGTTTGAAGGGAAGCTTCAAATTATTACGTCATAATTATTTTAGATTTTCAAGTTGTCGCAATAATTAACATTTTCAAGTATCTCATCGCAAGACTAATCTTTAAATTATATTTAAATGCACCGAAACTAAGGTAGCGAGTGTAAGCACGCATTGCCATTTTATTACTATGTACAGGGCATAAAGCGAGCCGTAGGGTGAAGAAGATGTACTTTACACCCTATCTTGAAGCATCAAACATTTTACAATCAGGAGAGCAAAAGAGATGTTTTGTTAGTTTGCTTTTGATGGTACAATGGCAACTGCTGAAAAATTCTGCTGTTAGTGTTTTCATTTAATATTATTATTATTATTAATATTTGCTGAAAGAAATTAGCAATAATGTTTTTGAAAGAGTTTTGGAAATACTTTTAAAATTCAATTTAATTTAAAAATAAAAATACGGCATAATCCTCCGACATTTCAGAACTAACGTTTTCAGATTCCTTTAAATGACGGAATACCAAGCCTATACTTCCAATAAAACCCCAGAACTCGAAAAACTAAGTATGCTCAGTAGCATCAATAGTCTAGTCGGTAGCAATAGCTAAGAAGAAATAAACCAAGCCCTTTTAAATACTTAAACTTTCTAATGGTAGGTTTAAGGTTTTAAAGCTAATCTTTCCAACAAAATGAAGAAAGGAAGCAAGCAGGTCGACGAAAATGTCTCGACCGAGGAGCTATAGATACAACCTTTTGCTTTTACAATCTCCAAAAGTATAAAGGTTATGAAGACAGAAGACAGCCTTTGGAACACTTTAGTAGTTTATCAAAACGGTCATTTTAACAACTGAAAGGGTGTTTCTGGGGGTTGGGGATAGAATTATCGCCTTGGACATTTTTTGTTTATAAGAATAATCTAAATTCAATTAAATGCATTCATGTAAAATTTAATAAGAAGACGTTGTCATCTCTTACCATTTTTTGTTAAATTCAACGGTGTTCTAGTAAATAAGTAAAAACAAAATGGTAGTAAAAGGCGGTAAATTTGATTCCAAAAGAATTAATTGAGTTTCTGGTAGTATTTCTTAACATTTATCATCCCCCTAAAAAGAATACGGGTCGATGAAGAAAATATTTTTAAGCAACCTTCCTGTTAGGAAGTAGAAAATGTCCTCTGATTTTAATTTTTCTATCTTTGTTCAAACTTGAGTTAAAAATTAAAAACCAAAATTTCTCCATTTTTGAAGAAGCGCAACTCTTTAGGATACAGGTTTATATGAGAAAGTTTTTCCTAACTTTCGCCCAAAATTCATCTCCTAAATTTTCTCCACGTATTTAAAAAACGTCCTGTGTAATATTTTTTCTGCTGCCATTATAAACTATTATTAAAAACTGTGAACATTTTGAACACAGTAATTTGACATTAATTGCTATTAAATTAATTTATCAATAACCTAAGCACTGGTTACATATGTTTGAATTTCAAAGTCGCCGTTACATCTCTAGGGGGGTAAATTCGCATTGACTCCAACCTATATCTGATAACGTGATAACCAATAAACAAATGATAAAAGCAACGTTCATTCTTTTAATATGATCAAATTAAATCGGCAGTGGAAAAACATACATTCTAGAAACCGATATTATCCAAGAATATTGTTTCCCTTTATGCACACCTTTGCACGATATTTGTTTGTTCTATGTCGAACACGTAATTACATATCTATATTTGTAATATTTAAAATGATATAACACTACAAATATTTAAATTTACTTCTCTAAAGGCTCGGCCAAGCAAAAGGCATGTGTCCTATTAATGCTTATTGTATGTGTAAATATTTATTACAAGACTGGTTGTCTCACTTATTTTTTATCTATCGTCTACAAGGTTATAGAATGTTTCATTTAGTATTTTTTAAACTAACATATTAAATATAATAAATGTTGCAAAAGTAGTCCATCTGTACTGTTATTATTTTATAAACAACTAAATAACCTCTGTAAACTGTTCAGTGTAAAATCTAACATCGTATTTTGCAGTTCTAAGCTTTACCTTTGACTTAATATTAAAATTCTGGAATTAAAATCGACTTCTCCACTTAAAAAATAAAAATAGCTTAACATTTTTAAATTTGAGGTTTAATTTAATTTTGTAAGCTTATTAATGTGCGGCCTAGTTTTAAATAAAAACCAGTATTCTGTTTTTGTTTAAAACCCTCGAATGTGAGCTTCGGAATTTTAGCTTTTATTTAACGTTCTTTTTTTAATTTTTTATGGTTTTTTAGGTTCTTCGTAGTTCATTTGCAAATTTCTTTCAATACCAGTTGTTAATTTAAAAGTTCAAACGTTTAAAATAATTCCAGTTTTTAAATGTTAATTTCCAGTCACTGAAACAAATTTAATGGGAAACTGAAAAATGCGAAGTAAGGACTTTCGTTCTTTATATACAAATATTCAGTTGAAACTTTAAGGTTCGAGTTTTAAATCACAAATATTAAGTAAGTGTCGAATTACATTTTAAATTCTGGTATTTAATCTGAAAGTCAAAACCTTTTTAATCTCAATACGAAAATTCGAATTGTTCGCTTCTAAAAATGTTAAAACTCTGGTTGTTCAAAATTTTTAAATCGAGAGGCTGCTTTCCTAAATTACTTCGGTTATAAAGAGTTAAAAAAATCTCTGGACTCCATAATAAATAAAATAAACTCACCTGACGTTATACGTCCAAAACTGTTCCTTAAATTGGTACTGGAATCGAACTCGTGATTATTACAGTGTTCATTACAATACTGAATATCTGTTCGTGTTGATATATCCATCGTAGTCCTAAGAGGGGACATTTTTAGTTTTTGCAACACATTACGATTCTATAGACCTATGAAGAAAGTATATCTACACAAAGGAACACCGTGTCATTATGCATATATATTCTCATTTTCTTCGCATATAAAAACAGAAAACTTCTCTCTACCGGTTTTTATTGCATTGTCATAACAGCGAAAATTAATGTTCGATTACAAACTTCATGCGTTGATATGTTACGTGGATATTTATTTTATTATTTTAAAATAATGACAATTCGACAATTTCTCCGGAATTTCCTTTTTATTAGTATGACGGAAAATTAAGTAAATTAAGCCATGGCTCGTTATCTTGTCAAATATAATGTTAACAAATTGCCTTTTTTTATCAATTTCCGTACTTTCTATTTTCTTTAGCAAAATCGTAAAATTAGTTAGGTACATAATGTTTTTCTTGGGAACTGCAAACTAAACAATGCAACAACTTGAAATTGTTGCGTTTATCTTTGTGGACTATTGGTACCATATCCGCCCACCTAACCCTTTTGTATTAGTATGATCTAAATCTGACGAATTCTTAACTAAAAAATGCATAAAGGCATTTCCAATAAAATTATTTCAAATGTAAATCATTTGGTTACTCCAGTTTAGATATTATTTTTAACATTTTTCTTCGTTTAGATTTTCTTGCCTATAATAAAAACAAATCCACCCAAGTTTATAAAATGTATTTCGTATGGTACAAAATTTCCATAAAGACACAATTCACCAATAGTTATAAATCAGTGTACTGTGGATAAATAAAGGTATTCAGAAATACTATAGCACACTTACATTGTAATCCAAAGGTCTCCAGTTCGATTCGTGCTCCAGGACGATGAAATTTTTAATACGGAAAAAATCTTAATCTTTCCCTGTTTTGGTAGTGAAGTAAAATCATAGGTGTCGGTTGATCTCTTTCAAGGGAAGAGGTTCCTGGGGTTCGGGAAATTATAGTTGGGTAGTGCTAAATAACCATAGCAGTCGACGCGTGGTGAGATTTTTGTCACCTGCAGGCCTAAAAAGTATCAAACGAACCTTTTATTTCTTGTTTAAATATTGTTAAATGATATCTAAGGAACTCAGAGAAAACTCAGACGAAACGAACTATTTAATCATTGTTCATAGTAGTAGCCTTATGCCTCTTGCTAGAAGAGTTTCGCCTCTGGCGTGGTTGACACGTTGAGTTACCGTGCTCTTTTAGTGCTCCCTTTCCTCCTGAACAAGCCCCTTAAAAAAGTGGGCGGAACGTTGAGTCTTTTTGTCTCAAAATGACACGGTCCCAATCCGGAAGACGTTTTCTTAATACTGATACTGACCGTGGAAGTCTTCGAATTCGTCTAAAAGTATTGATGTGTTTATGTAAAAAACGATTTCCCACACAAGAGTTTTCATCAAAGTGTACTCTGCCAATAATCAAACATTGTATGAAGTTGCATGTTTACGAAGGTGAGAGCATTGGTGCGTTTAACCTTATGTCGGTGGTTCGATTCCCCTCTGTGGTATCATTTTTCTACAATTTGAAACTTTCTGTATCTAATTTTCTTGGGAGGGTAATCTTCCTAATAGTTTCTAATATTTATATATTTATGTATTTAAACATTCTTGATGCGGATTCTTCATCTAAAAGGAAGTCTATGCTGCCGTAATTAGTCATTGTGAATGCGCTTCGAATTTAGTGGCTCTTTCACTTTATATGTGACTTTTAGAATAGATTTCAATTATCAGTTTCATGTGTTTGACGCTTTCTCGAGGGCCAGCCTCCGTAGCTCAATGGTGAGAGCATTGGTGCGTTTAACCTTATGTCGGTGGTTCGATTCCCCGCGGTGGTATCATTTTTCTACAATTTGAAACTTTCTGTATCTATTTACCAAGGATGTTGTAGACTATATGTCGACTCTTGCGCATTAAACACCACTAACATTTTGAAGTTTTAACTGATAAAATGTTAACCAAGTGGTAGGAGTGGTTGATGAAGAGGACTTTGTTTTTCAAGGTGATAACTTTCGTTGCCGTAGGAGCTATGAATAAAACATTTCAAAATGAATGTGCTCAGTGGCGTAATAGGTTGAGAGCCGACTACGATTGGTCGAAACGGTTCAATCTTGGTTTACCGATACTAAAGCAGAATATTAGACCGACTATTTTCTCCTGGCCTCAATCTAGCTGAGAAATGTTTGCGAAGAAAAGCAATGGAAAATACAGAATTGTCCGAATATCTGTCTAACGTACCAGATGCTTGAAACATTATGGTGGAAGGAAAAAACATTTTGAGCTCAGAATTTATGAGGTTATACATATAATAAACAAATGCGCCATTTTTCGTTTGAACAAAAGCAGGGCAACTGCCGAGGCTAATAATATTCAGCTGGTTGACAAGAAAATCGTGAAATATGCAGATACCAAAGAATTAAATAAGCTTATATATGCCACGTGGATGATGCCTACGCAATCGGAGGGTTTATTAACAGCAACTGTAAAGCGCACCTCCGCCAGAGTTTGAGTTGTCTGCTGTTGAGGAAGAACAAGGGCACCTTGATAAATATGCTTGCTGTCCCGATTCTCGCATACTCCTTCGGCGTTAGGAAATGCAACAAGTCTTTAATAGTAAAAGGATTAACATTAATCGCAATCAAAACCTTTCAAAGTAGTGATACCTGAGATGGGAGGAGAAGAAAAAAGAAAAGATGTGCCTGATTCAAAAACCACCGCTGCATAACAACTGTCTTAGTGGCCATTACACCATGTGTTAAAGCAGATATACATTTATAACCAGACAGCCAAACAGCCCTTACAGCAGTAGAAAATGTCGAAATTAAATCATTAACTAGAAAGCATCATGTGGGACCACACAGTTAAAACATAGAGAAATATAGAAGAAGAATCTAGACCTAGACCAAAGCAATAGCGAGCATTCATAAGGGACCCCTTCGAGCAAGAAACTGCCTACATAAAGCAGAAACCAAATAAGACAAAAAATAGAGGGAATATTAATAGGCCATCATTGTCTTAAAAGACACTTAATTGGGGTAACAGAGGATTCCAGATTTTACGAGGAAGAAGAAACTTCTTTTCACATAGTATGTGAGTCTTCAGTACCAAGTAATCTCACATACGTGGCACCTTATAATCCATTGTATGGACCCAGAAAAGATAGCTAAAGCTCCTTATAAGGACATTGTCAATTATCGTGAAGAGTTGAACACTTACCTAGGGGTTATACTAAAAGACTGGGCTTGAGTGCAGAGTGCTTCCTCACCTACCGGGATAATAATAATACATTGCAGTCTACACCCCAAGCCCTCTAATCCTCGCATTTGACCCAACTTAGTGGTAGAGTTCTTTTAAGCGTGTAGTGTCTTTTAGTCATCTTGGATACGTGCAATCAAATGTTTATGAGACATTTTTTGCATACAATAAGTAAGAGGGAAAGGTGCCTCTCTTTTAAGCAATCCGCAGAAATGCTGAGAAGTGTAAATTACAAGAACTTTCGCCAGGCCGGTAGCAATATGACCGTACTCCGAGCAAGCGTAAACTGGAAAGAACTGAAGAAATCAGAAGATTATCTCATACATTGCTCAATACTTTGCTACCTGCTTCTTCACGTGAAGCGCCAGGATATCTTTCGGGGCCAGCTTTTTCTTTCTTGAAGTTGACTGATCTAAAGTCCAAAACTGAGGGGTTTCTTCTGGTATGCTCTAGGATGGCGTCCTTAATACGCTGGTGTATCGAAATATTGTGTATTATCAGCAGCTCTCACCTACATTATATTCTTATATCAAGTGACCCAATTCAAAGTCATTATTAGCAACCCAAGGAATTAAATGGCAGCGTTTTAGCCAAATTCAGGAAATACAAAACGAATAATAATCACATAAATCTAGATACCTTAATTTAATTACATGGGTCACTGAAGATGACTTTAGACTGGATCACTTGATACATTCGAAAACACAACGTAGGTCTAGGAGTGATCTATTACCATTATAGATGCCTTTATACTATTGACAAATCACCTCTTACGCCGTATATTCACACTGAAGTCAAATCTGCTGGGGAATTCTGAATATGGTTTATATGGCAGTTATTTTTCCATCACCAGGCAGGTTCAAACAACCGAACTAAATAGAGTCTTGCTAGATTTAGAGAAAATTCCAACTGAGGTGTTTAGCAGAGGCAAAAATAAAAAGAGGTTAAAAAGCGAGAAAAACACCACGCTCTCTTGCCCAAGCTTGAGAGGATATATCCAAAAGTTATTAGGGTATATGGTTACATGAAAGCTGGCATCATTGAGAAATTGAAATCACCTCACTTTGAAAACTAGCCTTCATTTCTCTGGCATGGTGAATAGAAAAGACAATTTTTCTTAGCTAGCTCTTCATTGCAAAAGTGCAGAAATGGTATAGTCTGTGATCGCACATAATCAGGGTTTGGAATGCGAATAGTCGGTACCTCAAGTTAGGTCGCACCAGCAGGCTCGCAGGAGATCTAGTTATATCCCGTCCCCCAAACAGACCTGCAGAAGGATAGAATTAAGTTTACATCTGACAATGTTGGTTTTCTGTTGTATCCTAACCTTAAAATTAATTCATATTTATTTTTACCCACAACTAAACCTGTCTTGTCGGTAAAAACCGGAAAACGTTTTATTTCCACAAACGAAACTGTCTTCTAACATGACCTAAGAATGAATGCATTGCACATAATAATACCAGTTTTTAAGCTTATTAGCAAATGTAATTGGTTAAAACTTAAATTATTATTAATACTTTGTTTATCATTGCCAACTCATATATTTTTTATTTGAACATATAAGTGCCATCGCATGTATTATCGTTGGAGATATCAACGGTAGACTAAGCAGTAAACTTTTTCTAATTCATATCTATTATAATTTTATCATTTACATGCGAATTTCTAAAGAAATTTTCATGCAAAGTATCAGACATAATTATTTAATGGCTGATTTATATTTAATTGAATAACATCCAGAGAATATATTTAAATAAAATATTGACCTTTTGTCCAAGAACTTGCGACACTTTTTATAGTTTTTAATGACTTTCGAGTTTTATAAAATTTTAATTAAAAATCTAAGTAGAATAAAAAAATATTCTTGTAGTAAATTTAGTTTAATAGCACAAACAATTTCATCTTTCTAATAGGTATTAATTAACTTAATAAAATTTGCATGTCAAGGCTAAACGCAGTTATAAAAAGTAAACTTCATAATATGCAATATCATGAAAACTAATACAGTGTGCCCTCAAATTACCAAAATGCAGCACGGATGTCTCAATAATGGATTATAATTTTATGTGAAAGGAACGAAGGAATTTCAAAATGTAAACTGGTTGTCTTGCATTGTGCAAGTTTTAACTTTTCGTATAAGTTCAAGTATTGCTGCATTTTGTAATTAATAATAACGATTACCCATTGACCTACAAAAATAATGCCATGAAATTCAACGGCTTTAAGAAAACAAAAAAAAAAATCAAAACTGGAATATTTTATCTAAGTATTTTGAGGAGATTACAATTTTATATAAATATAGGCAATAAGCTTTCTAATTTTATTGTTAGCTCGACTAAAAATGATTATAATAAAAATTTAGAAATATTCAAACGTAATTTATACATCAGCCAAGGTATTTTATTTTCTACAAATTTCCACACACGCATGAACTTTCGACATACTTTTTGTATTTGTAGTTATTGGACACAAAAATTCTGTTTAACGCGTTGTTAAGTGTTTAAAGCCTCCCTTTTCTTAACATTATTTAATTGACTGAGATTCTAAGCTTCATCAATTTTTTTTTGCAAAATGAACTCAAAAAGATTTAACTGTAAAGTTTGGTAAAGTACGGTTTAAGAAGAAGATTGTGGAGTAGCTAGCTTAGAAAAACAAATATAAAAAGCACCTAATGGTTGACAGAAAGTAAAAAGATAGAAGACTTAAAATACCTACAAATCAACGGTATAAAAGAATATAAGAAATGAATACAAGTAAAGCGAAAAGAAGTAAAGGAAAAGCGAAGTCAAGAAAGCAGAAAATAGAAATCTGTAAGTCAACTTATAAAGCATTGACGCGAAAAGCCGAAGGCCAATAGTTAAAGTCCATCCCGAGATACAGAATTTTCATAATTTGTTAAAATACACTAAAAAAATTAAAGAATTGTTAGGAGAAACGGGACGTGAATGGAGAAAAGGAAACTAGAAAAAATGAATCACATTAGGAAGTAAACGAGGCAATAATAAAAGCAAAAGCAGGAGCAGAATACTTATAAAAATATTAGAAGCTATACTGCAAGCACCCTGGGAAGAATCTAGAGTATCTAGACAAACAATGAATAACTCGTTGTTATAAAAAAGCACAAATTCCGGATGATTGCCAGCCTGAATTATAATGCTTATGTTTAAAAAATCAAGCATTCAACGTAAAATGGGGAAGTGCACTATTAATTTATTATAGCCAAAACATATTTCATATTCTCGACTTTTATAAAAAGGAATAAAACAAAACCAAGAGTGTTCGTTGGCGCAATAGGTAGGAGCCTGCATCGTGATCCACGGACGCTGGATCGAATATCAACAATGATATCGAAATTTTCAAGAGCTGTCGACATTAGCCATATTATGTTTCCATATAATAATGAAAAAATAAAATTTTAGGAAATCTTTCTCTTCTGACCGTAGGGCGTTGAGTCTTCTTACTATTCTATCCGTGTTCTGCCCATTTCTTACATAGCTTTTTGTCTCTCGCTAATCTTCTTGTTTCTAATAAGGTCTTCTTCTCCACCCTCTATGAATCCTAATTGAATTTCCCATGTCATTGTTGTAGATCATCTCCGTCCTTTTTCCTTCTATTTTCATCTGTATCATTATTTTTGGAATGCTATTTTTCTCCCACTCTATAGATAGGTAATACTATTTTAATTGTTTGTTCTCTATTCTCTTTACCGTTGGTTCAACATTTAGAATCTCTACTGCTATTAATTTCTTCTAAACTGTCTCCATGTTTCTCTTAGGTACCTTAGGTACTGTTATTGGTGTGCCGTTATTTTTAGTTTATCTGTAAATATCCAATTTTATGCTGCGCCGTTTTCAGACGAATAGATATGTGTTTGTACAAGTCATGAGACTCTAAATTTCGCAATAAAAAGATTACATTCGAATCCAAAAAGAATTGCACTTTATAAGGCACTTTCGAATTGCTTCTACAATTTGTTGGACTTCTTCTATTCTTATATTGTTTATATTTTATGTTGCTCTCTGTACCGCCTAATATTCTTGCATTTTTCACACTTTTCTTCATGATATTCCTACATGTTTCTACAATCATTTCCTTCTTTATAATACTGTTTTTATTATCTTTTACATTCCTTATCATTGTTGTTTTTACCTTTTACACTCTTAATGGTTTACCAAAACTTCTTTCCTTTTCGTTATATTGTTCTTGTATTTCATTTTCAAGCTGTTCTCAGACATCCTTTTTGCTGTTCCTGCTTCCTTTACTTCATTTCTACTGTTTTTGTATATCTATCCAACTTCTTCTGTTTTACGTAATATTTCATTCATGTCCTTTTCTTTCTTTCTTTCGACTCCTTTGTTCCATTATTTTTGTTCTTTTGGAACCATCGTTCATTATTTTACTTCCGCACTTTTGTTTTGTGATTTCCCAAGTTTTTCATCACTATTCCTATTTCTCTGTTTCTCGCTATTTTCTTCCTCCTACAGTCCCTATCGTGGTGTTTCCTTATATCTTCGTACTGAGTAGACTCCATCGGTGAATCTTTCCAAGATGGAAGACGTGATAAACTTGCGTTTACGTAATTTATTTGGTATTGCCTTCAAGCCGCCTTCAGACGAAGTTGAATATGTGGGCATTATATTTGACAAGGCATTACACTATAGAGAGGACACAAACACGCGGTGGTTCAGAATTAGACAGAAAATAGCAGCGGAGTTTTTTCCGATAATCTAAACCTACATGTAAGCATACTACTAGGCAGATCCACCACGGTCTTTCAGACTGAGATGGTAGCAGTACTGGAAGGTGGTAATACAATTTTTGAAAATTTTTGAAATATTTAGGGTCAGCGTATTGCAACCTTTAGCGATAGCAAAGCTGCACTGTTGGTCCACAATTTATCAGTGTTACTGCACCTTTTAACCAATATTCGGAAAACAATGTTTCACTGGTTTGGGTAAAAGGACATGATTACAATCCTGGAAATCAGGAGGATTCAGAACGATCCTTTTGGGGTCCCGAACCTGGTGATGGCCTGTTATTCACAGTACTCAACGCAACGATGCTACAGATAACAGATAAACACACCTCTAGGTGGGCAAATTTAAGAACTTGCAGGCAAACACGGGCTACCCCGAAAGAAATTCCATCCTTGTTGGCGGAGTTCTGGCCTCAAATTGCCAATATTAGCAGCACTCCAATAGCGTATCTATATTCTAATATGTTTATCACTAGGATTTGAGTGGTCTAATTAAAGAGGGCTGCCCAGGAGGTAGTGTATATTGTCCACTTAGCGAGGCTAACTGCAATCCTGAATCCATAATTCAGAATATATCCTCGTTGCTTGTCGTCCAGTTCTAACTTTTCTATTCTAATTTTGTCAGATATCTTTTGATTGTACGTTTTTCGTGAACTTGTCCTTTAGTCACAAGTAGTTTGGGATTTGTATGAAATTCAGCTCTGTTACATGCTTTGAAGTTCCTTATGACTTGTTATAAAGTTGTATTGTATGTTACATAATCTATTACACCGCTAACGTTTCTCACTATCGTTTCAGATTTCATTTTAACCAGAAGTTTAGCTTCTACACAAAATTGTATTGTTTTCCCCATGGTTTTTAACTGTTTGTTCTCCCCCATTGTGTCTTGACTTCTAGATTGACGTTATCTCGTTCTATTTATTATGTACTTCTATATCTGAATTATGCTTACAATTTCGTTAGTCTCTATTAATTTTCCACCCAAATCTTGTCAGATTGTGAAAATGATTTTTAGTACACCTGAAAGAATATTTATAATAATTAAATTCTATTTTCGTAACCATAACCATAGTAAGATTCACGGAGAATGAACTTGGTTTCGCCTCGTTTTACAGAATCTCCAAAAATGTATCCCAAGGAAGTTGTAATAGGTGTTTGCAGCTTCTTCTAAACTTTTCTTTAAACTTTGCTTGACAATAGTTTGTCAGTACTGCACAATTGCATGCAATTCGCCGAAGCTCCGGACAGTTGGCGGATTCGCTTCTTTTAATACAACTTGATTCCTTTGGAACCAGTTCTTCGCCAGTTTACTATGAATCACTGAATCATCGTGTGGTTTTAGAAAAGTTAGTAACCGCTTTTCGAAATATTCTTCGACTTATGTAGATATTTTGGTTAATTGTATCTGTTGACACACATTTTTTTACCACAAATTGTTTATAAAACTAAATATTACTGAGGAAACTTTGTAGTTTTATTCACCGTAAAATTTTGTCCACCTCGTCTCAAACTGTAAAAATATAATACCTGCCCAAGAAGTTCGCGTTGGTATATACCTATTTCATTGTGCATAATTAATTGAATTTTGTCAAAAACGAGGCATACAATTTTTCCGCTCGTTTTTTGGTCTCTAAATTCTTTTTTTCGGATATATATGGTGCTTTAAAGCTGCATTAGAATTTCTTTTGAAAGCAGAAATCGCCATTTTCGCTAAATTCTTATTATTTAGCTTCAATTTTCTACCTAAGCCTGCCTGCCTTTCTTTCTAGTATTAAAATTTCTTAAAATTATATGCTTGTTTGAAAGATGTATAAATCACTGTTGATATTTGTTTTCAAAGCGTAATTGAATTCAAAACTGGACGACTTTTTTCGTGGACAATCTTTAAATTAGGGAAATAATAGTTAAAGATAGAGAACTATCTAACAGCATAAAAAGTAACGAGTATTTCAAAAGTCTTGGTATCTGTGGTTGCTGTTGATGACAAAATTATTTTTCAGCTAGAATTACACCGAAACATACGCTTTTTAAATAGTAAGTCAACTCGGTTTAAATTAAAATCAAATATATTCACAAATTCCTCTATTTTATAAATAAAATGCCTCGTTGTAACTTACCGTGGCAAGGCTTAATTTCAAGACTCTTGGAACTCTTGCCACGTGCTAATTCTGCACTACGACAACTTATAGGGGACGTCGATGTCCTTAGGCTCGCGGCTAAGAAGCAGTCGAAGAAGGGGGGTTCGAAACGTTAAACCCTTCAAATAGGGGAGGTCGTAATCGGGAGGAAAAATGGACGCCACTGCGGAAATCACCCAAGATGGTTCCGAGGAACGTACCGCAGATTGTTCCTTTGTGCTCGAAAGGGGGTTGGGGTAGCTGTACCCTACTGCTGGATGTACTTACCCTTACCTACTGAAATAAAACACTGGTACTGGTAGTCAAGCCCACAAAGTTATATACAAATATTTAAAACAATCAAATTAACAATGAGATTTAATGAATGTAAAATAATTCAAAATATGGCACAAAAGGAGTTCATAAATTCTATCTTAGGTTATATAAAAAGGGTGATTAAGGGATGCCACATTTACTCAAGTTACGGCAAATATAATTAACAGCTAGGCCCCCTTAATCGCAATCAAAATAATGGTGATGTCAAAACTTAAACTAAAAATCTGACTTCAAAAAATTTCACACATGCAACATAAAATAGGCAATCATCGCGATAGTTGGCACTGTTTCAGAATTATTAACGCTAAAGCAAAAGGTAATACACACTGGTTGCAGATTTAAACACTTCGCCGAACAAATTAAACATAAAGAAAATAATGCTTGATGTACTTGAATCACCGACAAGATTAACTGGTGTCTGTCTACGAGCAATCGATAATATACGGTACTGAATTGCCACGGACGAGAAAAATATGGGAACTATAAAACGGAATTCTTAAAAAAAATGAAATATGACAACAGTGGCTGGATGAAATAAAAAAGAAATTGTCTAAACAAAAACCAAAAATTAAGGCAATAAAAGGCAAAATGGAGAAGGAATAACTGAAATGGTTTAACCACGTGAAGGGGATGGCGGTCAGATTGTTAAGGAAAATTTATTAAGCAAGGGTCATAAAAAAGAGAACATAAGAGACCAGTCAAGCACGATCGGGAACAATAAAGTGAAAAAAAAGGGACAATAGTGAGAAACTTGGCTTAACATGTGCCGAAAAAAGTAGGGAAAGGTCCAGCAAAAAGGTAACTCAACAATCCCTAAAAGAGTAAAAATTACGATTTGTAGAACTTACACTTTGCCAACATTAGAGATATCAGATATCATTTGATGAATATTAAGCTCAAAACGCATATTGCAAAAAATTAAATACTCGTAATTGGAGTTTCTTAGATCTCAAGAAATATTCAAAATCTCGCTAATTTAAAAACCGTAACACCTGGAGATACTTCTTGCTGCAATAAAAAATATTTCGGCGTGCGTACGTGATGTTAAAATGTCAGACTCACCGAATTGTTATACTTTCACTTTGTAAAATCCAGTCGTTTTTCTGCTGTAATGAATTAAATTCCTTAATTACAAGCTCGAGTCTACACTTACATATTTTAAAGCATTTAGGTTATGAATGAATTACATTTTGTTTTTGTAAAAAACTTTCGGTAAAGATCTGTAACAAATGCAATCAACACTAAACTTCCTAATTAAATTACACATTTTTCAACACCTTTAATAAAATATGACGTAAAACCATTACAAAAATCAACTGAGTGGGTCAAAAAGTATTTAATAAGAGTTACTTCATTTCAGTATAAGAAGTTCCTGTTTTGTATTTATCTAAACAATCTAAACAATTGGTGTCATTAAACAGAGGTGTGTTTAAATGCATGTGTGGCAATTGTCCAAAAAACTTTTAGTACAGCGTAATTATACTTTAAGATATTAACACTTTCTAATTTATTATGTTAGAGTTCAACGTTTGACCCTTTCCAATAAAAAAATATTGTGTTATACTGTTGCAAAGCTTATTATAAATTGCATTAATTATACAAGTATTACTATGTATATATGGTTATTGATTTCGAACTGGCGATGGCGGAGAGAACGTTAATTAAAGCAGGTTGTCGCTGGTGAAAATTTATCTGAATATGTTAGAATCTGATAAACAGGTATCGAACAATAAAGTTTTACACCAATTTAATATTAACTTATTAGACGACGAGTTACTGGCAGTTTGAAGTTGCATTCTAGTTTGCTTGTGTAGGATGGGGTATGCGAGGGGGCTGCGGTTTCCATCTTATTCTAATTATTTTTATAACTCCGTATTTATATTTACAAAAGTACATTCGATCAACTTATCAAGGAATAACGTTAATTCCACCAAAGTTAGATTAATGCGTAGCCTCGACCAGGTCTCGTAAACACCCAAATCTAATACGTACATTAATGCTCACATCACCAAGGCATTTATATAACACAGAGAGTAGCGATGCATGAAAGCAAAACAGGCACACATTACTACATTTAGAAGTATAGGTTCGAATAGTGTTACTTACAGGGGGAGGGAGTACCCCTGTGGAATCCCAAGTTGCATCTAGTTTGTAGAAAAACCGTCAGGGATGTTGAGAAGTGGTGAGTGTTGGGTACAGTCAGCTACTTGTAGATCTGGGAGATCCACCCATGACGGTGTTCCGTCCATCCTAAATGACCAGTAGGTCTAGGAAGCCCAACAGAACCAAGAATATGCGGAGGTGGGCCTACCTGACCATCCCGAGAGGCATAGCCCGGGCGTGACTGCCATAGGCAGGCCGAGGATCTTTATAACTACGTCTAGTTATCAAATCCCCAAGCAGATAACCGGTTATATTTGAGCCTCAGAACCTCATGCTCTTTTTTTGTGTTTAGGAGGGGAAACCTTTTATAGGCGCTTCTGACTTCGCAGGGGGTGTGTGGGACTCCCCCCCTCCTCTAGGTGAGGTATACCCACTGAAACCCCTCCTCATCTCTCTCTTTCGCTGGTTACCCATACCCCCGGGATCACCATTGGTATACTTCAGATGTCGAGTTGTCTTCTTGCCGTCTTCCATTTTGCTTCTTTTTTTTATTGCCTTTCTATATTTCTCTGTTTCTCTTTCCTTGTCCGTCCTTTTTTAAGAACTTTTTTTATATACTTGCTTATCGCCTGCCAATTTTTTGCTCTGTCCATCACTCCCACTAAGTTATCTTCTTGTAGTCTCTCTCCTATTTCTCTTTCTTCGTTTTGTCTCTCCTCTTCCCATGCTTCACATCTTATCAGTGTATGCGCGGCGGTATCCTCTTCCTCGTTGCACCATTCGCATGCCGGGTTCTCTCTCTTTTCTGTTCTGCACAAGCATTCGCCGCTTCGCAAATTAGTTTTTCCTTCTTCTCCTTGGGTCCTTTAACTTTGGGCATAATTCTCGATACCGCCGCCTTGACTTTAAGCGCATTCTCGCACGCTCTGTTAACATGTCCGTTAAACCTTTCGCCTTTCTGCAGCCATACTCCAAGGAATCTTACTTCTTTCGCTGTTTTTATGTTATTACCTTTTATTTTTAACCCTTCTATCTTGTTTTCTTCCGGGTTAATAGTAACACTTCGGTTTTTTCGGGGGCTATACTCATATTGTTTCCTTCCATCTATTCTACTATTCCATTTAAGTTGTAGTTTGCCTTCTCTACCAACAGTTCCATGTTGCTATCGGAGACTACCAAAGCGAGATCGTCTGCAAAAATGACCAGTTCTACTCCTTCCATCATTTGTGTTCTTAGAAGCTCCTCATAAAGCATTAGCCATAGCAGAGGACCCAGTACCGACCCTTGAGGTACCCCTCTTTTGAGTCCGTGTGTTTTTATCTCTCCGTATCTTTTATACCTCACACTCCTTTGTTTCAGGTAGTCTCCTACCATTCTCTTCAAGTATCTTGAGATGTTCTTCCTTTCCAGTTCCTCCATGATCCCCCCCCCCCCATGATGCAATGTTAAAAGCATTACGTACGTCTACTGTTATTAACAAACATATTTTTTCGTCTTCCTTCCTCCTATCTCCGCTTCTCTGCCTAAACCCGTCACTCTGTCCAATGCTTGTATAGTGGATTTCCCCTTCTGGAATCCGTATTGTTTATCCAATACCCCTCCATTTTCTTCTATTTCTTGCCATAGTCTATTTGCAACATTTGTCTGTACGACGTCTTTACGTCGTGGGGTTTATCTCCTTTTCGAATCAGCACCAATGTTATCTTCTTGGATTTTGATGGGAACTTTTCCTCTATCAGGCAGTGGTAGTCACTGCCAATAAATAATGGATGTTGTATGGATCCGAGACCTGGACGATAATAAAAAGGACGAAAGACGAATCCAAACATCAGAAATACGCTTCCCGAGAAAACAAAACACTTAAATAATATAACACAACGAAGAAAAGATCTGTGAATACAAGAAGATAAACTCCCGCTTAAGAGTGCTAAATTATAAGGCTAAAGGAAGTTGAAAGGCACTGCGTGCTTACACGGGTTTGGTCATGTAAATTAGTCGGCTCCGTTTGTATTCTTGAAACAAGAGACTTTAAGGTAAAACACTTTTGTAAAAACTGGTTTGAACAAGTAAAAGTCTATTCCATGACTGAACTGAACGAAAACGGTTTTCTGAAATGAACTATATTTTAAATAACAGTATATGTAGGTTAAAAGATTTCAAATACAAGAAAAAAGTTTTTTACTGAATAGTTTTTTTTGCATGACCGCCACCTTGAATTGTTTTAAATAGAAATTGGGGTTATCTATCAATCATCACAGAGCTTATTTATTTGCCTTCTAATCACAGTATCATCATACAATAGTATTTTGCGTCATAAGGGAAGATATAGGCATATTATTTTTAGGCAAGTTATTTTTCCGCATCCATGAGAAGTTCGTATTAAATAAAAAGAGTTCATAATATAATACGTACCTACCTTTTTGACATATAACCTCAAATTACAAATGTCCAATTTTCGTATTAAAAATAACTTCTATAATAAATTTATGTAAAAAATAATTTGAATTTACATTCGTATTTGCTTGAATTTTAAAAAATAATTACACTTATCAATCACTTAAATGAAGATTTTTGTATAATCAAATAATAATTTTGATTCTAAATTCTATAGGTAGATGTCACGTCGAAAGCTTGCACTGTAAAAACCCGCAAATGTTCATATCGTCCCGTTTTTTCATTTACCTGCCATTGTTAACCTCAAATGAGATAAATAATCTGTCAATTACATACCATGGATACGGAAAAAAATATTATTTGACGGTACATTTTAAATCTAGAAATCTTTGGAAAAAGAAAATTGAAAAATTAACAAAAATTAGCTGCAAATGTTTTATAGTTATCAAAAACAGGCATAAAACTATAAAAATTTACATGGCATACTTGACGAAACGAATATAACATTAGTAACGTATCTGTGACATTTTTGACATATTGGCTACAAAGAGAAACAAAATGAGCTAAACATAATAACATGAAAGAACTATACCAGCTGACAAACAGGCTAACTAACAAAGGAAAAGCGACAAATACGAACATACGGGATAGGAATGGTAAACTATTAACAGGTGAAGATGAACAAATGAGTAGATGGGAAGAATACTATACCGAGATCATCGGAATTGAACCTGAGGAGGGTGATGAAGGGATACGAAATATCATCGAAAACGGCGATATCCAACCTGTAAGAATAAACACAAACGTTCCCACTGAAAGCGAAATTAAAAGCGCCATCAATCACTTACATTCAGGCAAGGCAGCCGGCATTGATAACCTACTGCCTGATATTCTCAAAGTAGATAAGGATCTTATTGCAAAGCTTTTGCATCCTATTATTAAGGAAGTTTGGGAAAATGAGCAAATCCCAGAAAAATGGAAAGCTGGGATCATTATTAAAGTACCTAAGAAAGGGGATTTGAGTCATTGTAGTAACTGGAGAGGGATAACCCTTCTCAATACCATCAACAAAATACTAACAACAATAGTTGGAGGACTTGGACTATGCTGACGACATCTGCCTCTTATCTCACACATATGCAGATATGGTAACCAAACTTCAACGCTTAACCACACAACCAGCCCTAGTAGGACTCAGAATCAATGTTCCTAAAACAAAATCATTGAGAATTGGAATAGGCAATCTAAACAAGTTCTACATTAATGATCAAGAAATAGAGGACGTGGAAAGCTTCTGTTACCTGGGCTCTATTATTTCAAAAAAAGGGGGAACTGAAGAAGATGTTCAAAGCCGTATCCGAAAAGCAAGACAGGCATTTGGAATGCTCTACAAAACTTGGTCATCGACTTATATCTCCAGAAAAACCAAGTTACGCATATTCAACAGCAACGTAAAATCGGTTTTACTATACGGCTGCGAAACCTGGAAGGTCACTAAAGCAATTTCTAATAAACTCCAGGTATTTGTAAACAGATGCCTCCGCAGAATCTGTCACATATTTTGGCCAGACCTTATCTCCAATGAAGAACTATGGCGGAATACCAACCAACCGGAAATAGCAAGAGAAATTCTGAAACGAAAATGGGGTTGGATTGGCCACTCTCTGAGGAGAGAGGAGAATGCAATCAGCAGGATGGTGCTAGATTGGAATCCTCAAGGAAGGCGAAAACAAGGCAAACCTCAGACAACCTGGAGGCGTACAGTACTGAAAGAAGCCAAAGACAACGGGAAAACTTGGAACGAAATAAAAGCCTTAGCACGAAACCGAGTCCGATGGCGCGACTTTGTGGAAGCCCTATGCTCCAGATAGGAGTTTACAGAATTATTATTATTATTATTATGAATAACGTATGTTCATTAAGAAAAAACTGGCAGCAATCCTAGGAAATGATTTTCATATGTAACATACAGCCTAAGACATACTTAAAACAAATTTTCAAAGCACTCTAGAGTTTTTTTTTTTTTTAATGAACATACTTTATAACGTTATTGGCAATATTTATCATCACAGGATAATTATGTTAGTTAAGCTTTAATAAATATCTGCGACAAGTGTCCTTTTGTTGTTTTTTTTTTTTATTGCAATGCCGATACCTTTACCTTTTACAATCATTGATGTTGTAACTCGATTTAATTTATTCAACCGGATTAGAATTTCCATCGCTTGGAATTTAAGTAAAATAAAAAACGACGACCGAGATTTGAACCTGTTTTATTGTGGCCACATATTAAATGTTTAATTTATTAGGCCACAAGAGGTTAATGCAATGTCAAGCATGTTACTGTTTCTAAGTAATATCCAAGGATGCTATTCATTAAATTTACATTACTTGGACAATGTATGATTGCCATGACATATACAGGATGTCTCAAAATTGACGCCCATGCTTCTGGCATTTGATTCAGGGGGCTAAAAGAAATCGAAAATGAAGAGTGGAAAATTTTCCGTTTGTCTTTTGTTGTAGAGTTATCAATAAAAAACAAAAATTTAAGAATAAATTTTAAACTATTAAAAACGAATAATATTTGAAAACAAGTTATTTTCCACATCTGTTGTCACAAAAAGGGTTCAAATAGGTTGCCTCCTACTTCAAGGCAAACATTCACACAAGTTATCATTGAAGCACGAACTCTCTGTAGCATATTTTCGTCTATTGACGCCACAGCAGCGTGAATACGAGCTACGACATCTTCAGGATTCACAACAGGTTCGCGGTAAACTTTTTCTTTCAAATAGGCCCAGAAAAAGTAATCCATGGGATTCAGATCGGGTGATCTAGGAGGCCATTATTTACATTTTCATCAATAACTCGGTAACAAATGACAATTTGAAAATTTTCCACTCTTCATTTTCGATTTCTTTTAGCCCCCTGTATCAAATCCCAGAAGCACGGGCGTCGATTTTGAGACACCCTGTATAGTCATAGTAATCGTACTTTTTTTACAAGTACTTGTGGAGTGCTCTATGTGCCTCTTCTGACGTAAGTCTTGTAAAACCATAATTTTATTTTAATCTTATAGCGCTTTGTTGCTCTGTAAACTAATATTAGATAGATATACAGGGTGTCTGGCTGTAAACTGACTGTAAAGGCGTTGGCCAAACTATTAAAAAAATATAAGCTTTGTTGCATTTCTACGATCAACTTTTGACCACTTACGTGACATCCACCGGCAATAGAATATGTCAAAAACGCGTTTTTCCAGTACATATTTATATCTCGAATTTAATCTCCAACACTAAAAGCAATCTTTTATTATTAAAAAGAAAATGAAGACGCTTTACGTTCGATGGCATTTTTTGATAGAAATAAGTTTGGTTAAATTGGTCTTTTTTGACCTCAAGAATATGTGGTACCGTTATGTATAGATCCCTAAAGGCGTTTATCGCGCGGTTTTTCATTGAAAATCATACGTAATATTGAGCATAGTTACTACGACAACGTCCAAATTTCTTGGAAATTTTTTGTTTGTAGCTAGAGCAACCTTCTTTCATTCTTTTTTGTGCGTCTTTTATGCGTGTATAGCCAATCTGCTCGGAATCGCCTTTAGGCATTACTTCAAGTCAGGCGGCTGTGTCATGTGTGTGTTACTACGTTTGTAGTGGTCTTGTTACTCTATCTCATAGACCAGTCTTGCGAGTAGAGCACAGTTAATTAAGCCCAACTGTGAATGATCTCACCAGGCCTAGTGCCGATCCCAGAGACCTGAGAAAAATCTCCACCAACGTAGGGAATCGAACCCGGGACTTGCGACATGCAAGCCTAGCCCTCTTACAACTGAGCTACCTGGCTTCGTCAGCTAGACCAACCTAGGTGAAATTAAAAAGTGGAAATTTTTTTGTCAAATATGACAGTTGACATACAAGTTCCTATGGTTACGTTTCTAAAATTTAAATATGTACTGAATTATTATTGCTTTTAGTGGCGATGTCGTTACGATTTTCTTACCGAATCTGCACTGGAGCATTAATTCATGTCTTAGAAATTTTTAGTAGTGCATTTTAACAACGTAATCGGCCCTCGCGTTTACGTTGTTGAAATGCACACCTAAAAATTTCCGGAAAGAATTAATATGATTATAAATGAAAACTAGGTCAAAAAATGTTAGGCCTACATGCTTTCATTTCAGGGATCAATTAAAGTTACAAAGTTAGCAACATCGTGTGGTAATGATAGAACGATCTTATTAGTCGACTGATATCATGAAACTATAGTAAAGGCAGTCGCCTTAATTTTACACTGTATTCACCGAGTTCTGACAGTAAAAATATGCATAGCATATCCCATCAGTGAGTAGATCGCTAATACAACATTATAATAAAAGTATGTCAAAGAACTAGATTGTTCAATGTTTTTCGTAACATTTATAGGTTACGTATTTTAGCAGATTTGAAAGAGCATAATTCTGCGCAGGTAGTATTATTTGACTAAACAACAAAAACAACTAATGGTCACATTGATTTATTTTATCTGTATCTGTATCTGTAACTTCTTTTACCTTTTGGTGTCGAGAGTGGTGCGTTAGCGTATGTGGTTTAAAAAACCATAATAAGAATCTACTTGCCTAGCAAATTTGTAATTTTGATTGCCCCAAAATCTTTCTCCTTTTTCCTCGCCGGTCATCATCATGTCGAACTGTTCTTTCCGAAGCTGTTTTGATATGCTTGCGAGTAAGTTACATGGCGGGTATCCTGGCCTGCCGTACCACCCTCCTCCTTTGTCCGGGCTTGGGGCGGCTAGTGGCAACTACTTCTTCTTCTTCTTCAAGTACCATGTTCACGAAGAACATTGGTAATCATCAACATAATTTTGTACTTTATCCGCGACTTTTCGGGACAGTGATGTTGCGCTTTGCCGGTATCACTGCCTTCGCATTGTTTATTAAGTCTCTCCATTGCCGTGATATTCTTAACCCCCTCAATCCATGAAATACGTAGGGTTCTCCTGTATGTCTGCATTGTAAATGTTTATAGCTTTATGGGCATCGCCTCAGTTAACGCCAATGCTTCCGCCCCACGAAGCAACGTAGAGAAAACAAAGCATTTAAGCACTTGCCTTGCGTGCCTGTTCTTTCTCGCTCTAATTTCTTGCATATTGTCCCAATTTTCATTCATGATTGCTCCGAGATATTTATAAGAGGACGCTTGATAAATATGTCTGCATTGACTCTTGGATTCTTGCTTATTACCACCCACTTAGTTTTCTCAGCAATTAGGACTGTATCATCTGTATATTTTAAGTTGTTGATCTTCACTCCGTTAACCATTATGCATTTTTTGTCACCATCCATAAGTCCCTTGAAACTTTCCTCTGCATATAGATTTAAAAAAAGTGGCGAAAGGACACAGCTTTTACACACTCCGCGAAGTGTTTCTATTGATTTTGTGTATTTATTGTTTAGTCTTACTTTCGCAGTTTGATTCCAATAAAAGTTGGAAATCAGTTTTATGTCTTCTTTTCGATACCTATTCTCACTAGAATATCTATTAGTTCGTTGTGCTGGACTTTGTCGAATGCCTTATCATAACTAATCGAGAAAGCAAAGAAAGCAAGAAAACCGAAAAGGGCTTCACTTGTTCCCTGTCCATACCGGGAAACTAAACTCCTTTTTTCTGAGAAATTCTTCGCATTTTTTAAATATTCTAGAATGGATAATCTTAAGAAGTTTTAGTACATGACTCGTCAGACTTATCATTCTGAAATCTGGACAGTATTTAGCATTAAGTCTTTTCGGGATAGTAACGAAGATCGATTGTAGCCAACCCGAAGGTATTTGATCAGTTATGTGGATCCTATTGAAAAGAAGAAGTATTATTTCTTTGGCTGCGTCATCTTTTGGTAGTTTTAATATTTTGATGTAAATTTCATCCGGACCCGGAGCTTTGCCGTTCTTTGCTGTAGAGAGAGAGCATATTCTAATTTGCTTTTAGTGATATCATGACCATCTAATTCATTTTCAATCAATTGTTTGTTGCAGTTCTGGTCGGTCATCTTTTAATAGTTCCTTAATGTATGGATCTCATTATTTCACTTTATCATATAAATCCAGTAGAACATTATTGTCCTCATCCATTTCTTTTTATTGTTGTGGTTGGTTAATTGTTTAATTTCTTTGTACATACTGAAGTTATACTTTCTATCAAATTCCTCAATTTCCTTGCATTGTTCGTTCCACCAATTTTCTTTGGCTCCCTTTGTCTTCCTTATAATTAATCTATGGATTTCGTTATATGTTCTGACATCCTTGTTCTTCTGAAGTCTTTGTTCTTCCATGAGAGTTAATATTTCTTCTGTCATCCATTTTTTCGTTTTGTGTGGATGTTTCTTGGTAATTTTGAGAGTTGCTTCTTTAATTTTCTCCCAATATGTTTCAATACTAATACCCTTAAATAGCTTTAAATTTTTAGAATTGTTGAGCGAGATTTGTTGTTATTTTATTCTTTGTTAATTGATCCCTTAGAAGGGACATATCGACGTGTTTGACTACTTCAAGTTCTGTACATTTCTTTAGCTTTAGTCTTATGGTTGCTACCACTGGATTGTGATCCGAGTTGATGTCTGCACCTGGATATGTTTTTGCTGATATGCTAAAGTTTCTGTATAGGTATCTAGTTGTAATATGTATAATCTATTGAGTTACGTACTAGTTTGTCTACGTTATCGGCATTTGATCTCCATGTATAAAGACGTCTTGGGGGTAATTAAACCACGTGTTACTGATGACCATGTTTTCATCTTGACGAAACTGAACCAGTCGATCTCCTCGGTCCGTAGAAATACTCAGACCATACCCACTATGTTTTCCCTACAGCCCACCCCAACCTTGGGGTTAGTTAAAATCGCCCCTTACTATGAGAATTTCTTGTTTATTAACGTAATTTATGGTGGCAACTACTAGGCTACTCAATCCACCCAGCAGTATATCTCGGCGGAGTTATAACTTTATTAAAACAATAATAATAATAATAATTCCAGAACTCTAATTTAGTTAAATCACTAAGTTGGCTATACTTTAGAAACCGCGACACTTTGTATAATGATATATATGGTTAAATAAGTTCCAAACCAACTCACCTACCACCTCCTTTCAGATGTACGTTTATGTACCAGTCACCCTGTATATAATAATACAGTTTTCATTGAAAAAAAAATAGATACAGAATTATTATTTCCATTTAAAGAACTTTCTTTATAAAAGTTAACATAATAGTGTAAACTATGAATTGTCAGTTTAATAACTGTGTTGAATTCGTTGTTACTTGTAAGGACATATATTCTACGGAACATGCAATATTTAGCTTAGTGAAGAATCCCAATTATGCCTTCGTGTCGTTGATTCATTCTACATATTTAGGGTGCAATCATATTCAGTAATATTTAACATGTTTGTTACTACATTCGAATGTAAATGCCACAGCAATAACTGACATAAAGAAGATTACACAACTGTAAAAGTGCATTTTTGTTTCACCTCGCAAGTTTCTTTCACAACGTTCTTCTGTTTAAATTATTTACAATAATTATTTGAGTATACCATTTGCCGTGTAGGTTTGATTTTTATGATTTTTAATTTTTACTTGTGTCAGAGAATTTTAAAACCAAAGGTTTTCAGTCAAGCTATAAGAAAACATAAATTTTCTATGAATTTACTTGAAATACGGTTCTGTTCTTTTGTGTTTTTTTTGTCATATAAATACAAGCATCATCTTCCAAGTGAACCGTAAAGATAACAAAAACCCAAGTTGTTCTCCTTGGCTATGATGGTCTATTTTTAAACGTATGATATGTACACGAAAACCGCATGGATTAAGGGGATTTCCAATTTTGCAACCGTTATATCAGTTTAGTTGCATCTCAACCATCATGAAGCTTGTGTGTTTAATTTTAGTGTCATTTTTATACGTCCAAGAAGCCCTAATGGACTGTCGTATTGTTCAAACCGTAAGGGAAGTCGATGATTACACATGTAATTCAACTCAAGAATTGCGTGAACAGGGAAAGCCCGAAATGGTGCACGTGTCAATATACGACGATCTGTCTTATCCTTTGATTAGCACAATGACCTTTGAAAAGTCGCCGAATTTGATTATGATCGTGGTGAAGAATTCCGTAAGCGGAGTTAAACCCGACGCATTTTTTTCTTTGAAAAATATATCGCGAATTCTTATTAGCGGTAATAGTTACTATGAAAAGGTAATTGATGGTACTTTTAGAAACCTACCAGTACAGTACATAAATCTGGATTTTAACAGCATAAATTCAGTCGAACCGGGTGCGTTTTTCAACTTGCCGAACTTGCAAACCTTGAGGATAAGTAGCAACAATTTAAGGAAGATACCCGCAGGGATCTTTAACAATTTGACAGCAGAAACTCTGAGTTTATCCAGAAACAGGATATCAATCATCGAAAACAACGCTTTCATGGATTTGAGAAACCTGAAACGTTTGCACTTGGATGGAAACTTGCTCTCCGAATTTGAGCCCGAAAAGTTAATGAATCACGGACCATCCTTGGAAATACTGTGGCTGCATAATAACTCCTTCACCAAAATCGATCAGTTCACCGTTAAGGATCTCAATAACTTACGACTAGTAAATCTGCTTGGTAACAAAATTTCCGAAATACTTCCGTATACCTTTAACTACCTCACAAATTTAGAAGTGTTGGTTTTGTCGAATAATTCCTTGCGCGCTTTTAACGCTGATATATTTTCAAAAGACCAAGTCTCAAATTTGCAAAAATTATACCTAGGTTTTAATCAACTTTCGTTTTTAACAACGAAAGTGCTAGGGAAATTGTCAAATTTAAAACATATCGAAATTGGTGGAAATCCATGGCAGTGCACCTGTTTGGATGCGATTCAGACGTGGATTGGTGACCATGAAATACAACAGAGATGCGATAAGGATTATTATGACGGTTCACGGCCTGCTTGTGTTGTTAGGGATGAAACTCCAAATGCATGTGTGTATGAAAGTAATCATCAGTATTACAATATATATAGACAAGCGATTGAAAACGTGCCTCCAAGCCCTCCCTGCCTCTTGTAATAAATTAAGAATTTTAATGTCTGTGTGTAACTATAATAAATTTTTTTAAGACTTGGTGTGTTACCTTTTTTACTATATTTAAGGAAATTTGGCCTTAACGGAGTATATTCTCAAAAAATGAAAAGCAAAACACTCCTACTTTTAGTAACCAATTATACTTCAGCCATGTCTGATGAGTTAAGAAAAAGTCCAAAACCGCAAACACATGCTAGGGGCTACACGTTTTAACAGATATTATGTGGATTCTATCTACTCTTCTAATAACTAAAAAGGGGAGTTTTCTCTAATTTACGTGCCCTTATCATAGATATTGCAGTATAAAACCATTGAACTTGTTCCATCTTGAGAATTTTAATAAAGTTTACAGCCATTTACATGTAAAATAAAATTAACACATATTTCTGCAGCGTTTATAAAAGATCTTGACAGCAGAGGTCCAAAATGTACCATCGTGTTCAAAGAATACTGGTACAGTGTGTTACTGCAGACACTTCCAAAACTCAAAATTTGATGTAGACACTTCTTTTGTGTGTAAATCGGATATGTCAAATAGAGGTTAAGTATTTGTCAAACTGACAAGTTTTTTAGATTTTTCATTCATAGAACTGTCACGTTGATGTTTCATGGTCATAGCCTGATTGATTATGTGGCTTCAAACCAAATTTAAACAGCCAAAATTTCGCTGTACCAGTATTCTTTGAACACGATGGTACATCTTATGTCAGCCGCGTTTTTTTTTTTCTAAATTGCTTGTAAATATCGGAGCTCCTTGCGAACTCCAAGCTCAGTAAAATTTGGAAACTCGGTGAAGGCTTCAAGTTCGGTAAATGTCCGACAATCAATTAAATTCAAGAAATTGGTTGATTGAAAACTTTTGTCTTATCTTTCTTCATACTCCTCCATAAAGGCGTTTGAACCTTATATCGAAACTCGAGCCTCGGCCTCAGCAAAGACTCGAAACACGGTAAAAGCTCGGGGTTCGGTAACCGAACCGAGCCGAAACTATTTGACATTTTCTCCGAGCCGAGTCGAACATGTTACGAACTTTCTCAGAATTGAGCCAAGCCCAGCCGAACTTAGAAAAAGCTAAAAGTTTCCACCTCTACTACGAATGTTGTGTAGTAAAAATTTGGTTGATTGGTAAACTGTGTAACGTGAATGGGAATATCAATGGAATCCCAAGTCTGAATCCTTATTCGAATCATAAAAGTGCAAATCCGAATTCAAATTTCGAATCTCAGGTACGAATTTGAGTTTTAAATCTCAGAGACTGGTTCAAATTTCCGATCATAAATTTGGATTTGAATCGAGTTTTCAGACTTTAGAAAAAATTGCAAATCTACCTTTAATTTCCCAGGTTTAGATTAACTACCTATGAAAAAATGAGACATTTCAATCTAAAACAAGAACTTTGAATTTGATTTTAGCCTATGAGTTCGTGGACAGATTAGTTTAAAATTTGAAGCCTTAATTAAATTTCAGCTTAAAATTTTCCATCCAAAAATGATTAATTATGATTACTATGAGTACTAATGACAACATAAATGGGTAATGATTGTACGGGCCAAACCTGCCTAGATTATCCGTGACTTGTAAGAGAACTTAATACCCACGTGACTTACAGTATCTATACAACTGATGTGTTCAGTAACAAAACATTTGTTTGTTTGTCTGTTTCTTTGTTAAGTTGGACGAAATTTATGCTTGCGGGTGTGAAGGATATCAACGCGCGCAGACTATTACGATCATTAGTATTACCCGATTAGGTAAAACATTTGTAAAATTGATATAAGTAAATAACCTTGAAACTAACTAGGCCAAGCTATATGGCGTACAGAGAAGTAGTAATCTTGCTCTGTTAACCAAAGGTCTCGGGTTCGATCCTGGCTGACGTCAAGTGAGATTTTTAATATATTTCGAATACATGGAGAAACCATAGCTCCCACGCCAAGATAACGACTGCCCTTCCAACTGGAGAATGAATTTTTTGATTTTCGTTACTTTTTTAAAAATATTGTAACGAGACGCGTCAGCAGAGGGGAGAGTACGTGCGAGATTGTGTGCGTCATCGACGATAGACATCTCTGGAGTTACCGCGAGTGATCGGTATGCGTCATCGTTTTGAAGGAACGTCGAACTTGCTGGATTACAAGCCCGCATTGGTATAAGCAGGCGCGTTCGCTGAGCAAGCACCAGTCTACCAAAGTCTACCGACAAGTGCGCATCGCGACCAAGTGCTTGGTTAAAATAAATGTGCGCGGATTAAGTACGAATACGTCAATATAAATAAATTAATTAGTATTACGGGTTAATATTAGTGTTATGTTTTTCGGGTTTAAGTTGTTGTTTCGTCTTAATTATTACCTTGTTTAAATTTGTTAATAAATAATTCACACCACGACCGAAGTTTTAAATAACCGTTTTAAAAACGTTACAATATAAAAATACAAACTGTCTTTAAGAGTCTAGTAACTTCCAAATGAAATGATAAAACAACCTTAGTTTTGAGGTACCTACCAATGCAAAATTACTTCCAACTCATCAATTAACAATCCATTTGTGTTCAAAATTAGTAATCTTACATACAAACTAACAAAGGAGTCGGGAAGTAGCTAGGCCAAGATAAAAATTAGGTAGGTGGAAGTCCGGTAAATTCGGCAAGAATTTGAAAATGGTTGGCACTCACAATCCTAGATTTCGTCTTGCAGGTTAAGGATCTCAACGCCCATCAGCTACTGTGGCTATTTAGTAAAACCTGAGTAAAATTTTTCCGAACCCAAGAGATTTTACCCTTAATATGATTGTTTCGTATTAAACATCGCTTTAGTATGAGACCTACAATTTCACTGCGTACCTGAAAGAGAACAGAGATTCGTTTTTTCTGTATTTTATTTTAATAACAACTTCAACTAAGCACAAATTTAATAATTTTATTTAATCTGTTCTGGTTTAAATAATCAGTATGAATTTTTCTGAGAAATAGTTAAAAATGCTACCAAATTCGAGTTGCCAGTTTATTTGTAATATTTAACAAATTTTGCCTTAAATATAGGCAACCAACTGTTTCCGATGTATAACACGTTGCACTCGAAATACAATCAAATGTAAAGTATAACATTAATAAGTTATTTGAATTTATTTATAATCCTTTTTCTAACACTAATATCTTATACTGTTTCTATGGTGCATAAGAGCTCACTTGTTATGTTGCCTCTAAAATGCGCTTTCTCTATAAAATACGTCGTCAACGACAACGTATTTTATAGGCCTTTAAATACGTCGTTGCTTAGCAATCTTCGCATTTTGTGTATTATGACGCGTCTCAAATAATATCTTATTAAAATTTCTAATTATATATTAGTGAAAGAAAATGTCTGATATTAGTGTTAGAAAAAATCTTGAAGACAACTCGTGTTTTATAGTTTAAAAATCTCGGTCTATCATATCCTCGGCTCACTTCGTTCGCTCGGATATGAACTACGACCTTGATTTTTAAACCTTCTATAAAACACTTGTTGTCTTAATAGCTATTAAAACATTTTTTAAATTGTGTTTTATGTGTCATAACTAATTTGATAAACTAAACTCTACGTAACTTATAGTTAAACATTTAAAAAAAGGCTGTTCAAACTTCAATCAAATTTAATGGCAACTTAAGAAATCATGGCTACTGCAATCTATAAAGATCGGTGTATCTACCAAATACGTGAACGAAAACAAGCTCATCCCCTTTTTTTCTTATTATTTTTTGGAGTAGAAAATAAAACTTGCGGGGCTGAATATAACTATAGGAATAATGTGTTTTTTTGAACCATGTATATTTTACGTTTTGTGAATCTGAATACTAGAAAAAAAATTCAAAATTTAAATTTTCTATCAAGAGAGAGAACCACGACCCACCAAAAATGTTTCTTGAGGTTTTTGACTATTAACGACGGAGTTTACACCTTGAAAAATAGTCGATTATATGCAGACTTTGCTCGATTGTTTTGAGAACCAATTTTAATGTAGGGGTAGCGGGCGATTTTTGTTTCTAATTATTTATCTTTTGTCTGTCTATAGGCACCTCGGTTTTATTAAATTAAAAAATAATGAAGTTTTAGCAATAAAAAACGTACAACTCTATTCTCTTTAAAAAATTCTAATCCTATTTGCTAAAGTTGAGATATCGAAAAAATCTCCACGTCAATAGATAGATAAAAACACCCCCTTTTCAAAAGTCACACGAACATTTTTCCAAAATGAAAATTAATTCGGAAATAATTCAAATAAGATTTTAGAAATATCGTAGTAACTCACTATTAATAATGTAGCGTGTAGGCAACTCAACTAACATGCGAACCAATAATAGGAAATATTTAAAATATGAAACAGAAATCGAAGGCAAACTATTTCATATTATTCCAAGAAACAATTTAATCATCTCAACTTGTCAGTTATTACCAGACTCTACAGTTTTAAGTCATACACAGATCCGTGCACAAACCATTTTGCTTATTTAAGTAGTTCTGCAACTTTGCATATGTCAAATAGAAAGTCACTGTATGTAAATGCCAGTCTTAAGTGAATTTTTTAAATGGAACAACAGTGGCTCGAACAGACCGTGTTTTTACCAATCAAACAACGTTTTCATGTTTTGATCAGAGCCAGCAAAGATTGTTTTAAAGGCATAACCTTATTATTAAATTTCTATATTTATTAATACGCGCCTGCTATGGGATTCGTTCTTAATAAAATAATTGGTTCCTACTCTAACTTAACAGATGTTTTAAGCAAAAGCAAGATTACAAATCACGAAATCTTTTCAAATGGAACAAACAGCTTACATGTTTATTTGGATATGTTTGCTATGTTTTTCAAATTCAGTGGTACTGAAATTTTAAAAATCCATGCATTACTTTTTGTATACATATACTTTTTTACTTTATAAGCATACACGATCAGGTAAAACTCAAGGAAATATTTGTAATTTAGAAGGCTTTAACAACGGAAAACCAATGTCTGAAGTAATGTGATTGCTTCTGACAGTTACTTTATTTTTCGTTACTCTTGTCAGACAGAACCTTGTAGAAGGAAGAAGTTAACTTCAGCTGTTTTATAAAGTGTATTATCGTTTCGTTTTCGGGATAACTTGTTCCATTTAAAAAATATGGTCACGGTACTCTAGATGGATAAACAAAATTATGAAGTATTTCTTTAGAGTTTGTGCAAAGTTAGATATTCAGATTCCGAATTTCCTCCGAATTCCAAAAATGTGAAAATATATAAATCAAAAATAGAATGTTGAGGTCATTTCCGTCGAAACCGGAAGGAAGTCTTGTAAATTTGGTTTTTAACTCAAACCAAAGAATATAGAATAAAGAAGAAGTACAACGCCTATGTATTTTAGGGAATAGTTGTATGATGGGTTGCATAAGCAAAATTTGTATTAAAAACAACAGATTTGTATGCAGTGCCATCTGCAGTCAACAAATTCTTAGAATCTTTACTTGGTTTTTACGCGAGTAAGTTTCTAAACTTCTTAACATTTTACAGTGTTGCTGCTTACAGCTGAAGCTTCACCAGAATATACTTACAATTCTTTGCTTACAGCAAAAATAATCAACAGAAATCTTGTATTTTATTTTAGCACGCCAGTCTTCTTAAAACAAACATTATTGTTTCCTGTCCCAAAAAAGGTGATTTCACCAATTTTCATATCAATATTTCGAAATTTTTTGAAATTACAGATGAAAATGAAACTGAAAATTTTGACTTTGACATCCTGTATCTTCCTAAATATCAACTTTTGGACTAAGGTAATTTTAGGTAAATCGAAATATTTGGCCTCGCGAATCTACTGTTTGTCTGTGTCCCATTACTTATGGACAACCCTGTATATATGTAGGTATAAGCTCAACAGGCTTTATAAGCCCAAGGCTTTAAAAGTAATCTTCTTCCATTCCAACCTATTGGCAGTCAGCCTCTGCCACTCCTAAGCTCATTAGGTCCTCTTGCACACAACTCAACCAAGACTTCCTCGGACGACCCCTGCAGTCTGTCCCCCACAGTTCTTCCATCATTACCTTCTTTGGCATTCTTGACTCCACCATTCGCCCGATGTGTCCCAGCCATCGCAACCTTGCTTGTCTTACTATATTCACGATATTGGGTTCACTATAGGCATCCTCCAGTTCCTGGTTTGTTCATGTTCTTCAGCTTTCTCCTATTTTAATCCGTCCAAAAATCCGTCTTAGTATCTTCCTTTCCCATATGATCAGTTCTTGGGTGTCTTGTTTTCGCAGGGTCCACGTTTCATTACTGAAAGTCACTACCGGTCTAATAATTGTTTTATAAATTCGCACTTTAACTTTCCACGAAATATTTTTAGCTGTTAACAGTTTATGTACACTAGCCGCTGGTCTCTAACCTGCTGTTATTCTTCTATCAATTTCACTGCCGATGTTATTACCACTATTTATTTGCACTCCTAAGTAGGTTACTGTACTTTTTTGTGTAAATTTATATGTTTTATTACCCTGTATACTTTTAACTTTTAGGTTTTCCTTATCTTGATTTTTGTTTCTTCCAAAAATTATGTAGTGCGACTTTTTTTCATTAATTTGTAACCCACACTTACTAGCTGCTTTTTCTAACTTTTTATACAGGTTTTGAGTCCTTCTTTCATTCTTGACATCAACAAAACAGAGTCAGCATAAGCCATAACGATAAGAGTTTCTGAAGATACTGTCACGTCGTGTTAATCCACTTTCCCTTATTATATATTCCAATACAATATTAAAAGTGGGAGTCAGGGGATCCCCTTGTCTAAGTCCGGACAGCTTTCCCTGCATCTTGAATTGGCTGCTAGTTTCAGTTAATGTCATCTTAACCAGATGAATTAGCTTCTCGGGAAAGATCAGTTCTTGTAAAGTCTTAAAGGCAGCACTTCTTCTCACCCTGTCATAGGCTTGTTTAAAATCGATCATTAAGGTGTGGATATTTATATTTTTTTCAGTACTTTTCTTGCAATTATCTCAGCACAAATATCTGATCCAGGGCTGTAGCAAAGGGGACGCCTGTCCTAGAACATTTTGTGCCTGCCCTAGGCTCTGCTACAAGTCGCCCGTAGTGGCAACCCTGTCGTGTCTCGCATGGCGAACATTAGTCACGATCGATAGCGGTCGAACATGCATGGCGACGATCCACGTTGCTCAGTCCCCTCAGTCTGTATCTGGTCTCTGTCCGGTTTTAGTGCTAAAATAATTTAATGTTTTGTGAGGGGGTATCCAGAATATTCGGACTTTATGTACTTAGCTAATTTGCTAATTTCGTAATTTCTAGTGCGTTCTTGCTATTCGTCGCAGTATTTACATAAAACGCGAAGGCGTTGAGGTTGGATTATTGGACTGAAAAAGTGTTGTGTATCAGTGTATCATGATCATGGATAAATTCTTAATTAGAAAATCTGTCACCACGGATAATAATCGATCGATTTCTTCTGCAGTTAGTAGCACTTCAGCTACAGAGAACGAAAGTATCGTTTCTAATGTTATAAGCAAGGATATAAGTGATATTTCTGCGATAGGGGAAAATTTAATTCAGCATAAACTGCTACTTTATCCTAAAAATAAGGGCAAACGAAGTTTCCGATTGGAGTGGTTCCAAAAATTCAAATGGCTGGAATATTCAAAAAATTCAGATGCTGCTTTTTATTATCCCTGTCGACAATTCCGTCCATTAGGAAGCAAAGAAAATGCATTCACCTTAACTGGATTTCGCAACTGGAAAATGGCTTTGAGTAAGGAAAGAGGGTTTGAAAAACACGCATCGTCAGAAGTCCACGTATGTGCTCTAATAACGTGGCAGGAAAAAGAAAAACGCCTTCAATCAAGTTCATCGGTGTCAACATTGATTAACAACGACGTTCTTGAACGCCATAGATATTACATAAAGTCCATTGCAGAAGTAATTCAGTCTCTGGCCATTAATGAACTAGCATTACGTGGTACATACGATATTGAGGAAAATCAAGAAAAAAGTCTATTTCAAAATCTTTTTAAGCATACATTGCGCAAAAATGAGAAACTTGTTGAATGCGTTAAGCACATACCAGCTAATGCTACATATTTATCTCCAGAGATACAAAATAATTTGATAGACATAATGGCGGAAATGGTCACCCAAAGCGTCGTAAATGATATTTGCAATGCTGATGTTCCTTGGTTCAGTATCCTAGAAGACGGTACGCATGATAAAAATAATCGAGAAAACATCGCTATTGGAGTTAGGTATGTTTTAAATGGGAAAGTTAAGGAATCTATTTTAACAATAAAAACTTGTACTGATTTAACATTAAAAGTACTTAACGATTATGGCTTAGATACCCGTAACAACCTTAGCCAGTGTTATGACGGAGCAGCTGTTATGAGTGGAGAGAAGGGTGGAGTGCAGGCATTACTCCAAAAACGCTTGAATAAGACAATACCTTACGTACATTGTTGCAATCACAGATTACATCTAGTTCTTGTGAAAGCTATAAAGGAAATATCAGAGATTAAGCAATTTTTCGACCAATGTTCAGTGCTATATATGTTTCTTAAGAGAGGAAGTATTTCAAAGTTCTACGATGGTCATGCACTATGTCGTCTTTACAGCGTTTGAGTGGTCATTTAGATGTCACACGCATAATTTTCAATAATTATGAGAAAATAATTGAAGCTCTAGAAAAAGTTACCAAAAGCGCAGGCATAGATGGTAGCTACGTTGTAGAAGCTACTGGTCTGCTAAAAATTATTAAATCTAAAGAGTTGCGATTTTGCATGGCATTCATGAAAAATGTCGTAGAAATTACTCCAGGCGCACGAAGCGAGTTTAAAGGACTCTGTCACTGCCTTAAACTCTGTGATGGATTCGCTTAATTCCTTTCGAAATAACGAGGTTCACAATGAAATTGAAAATAAAATCAACACAGATTTTAATATTGTCGAAGAGGAAATTCCCAGTAAAAAGGCCAAGAAAGACAAATACAATATTAACTGGATATCTAATATTAGATAAAATTGGAGAAAGATCAGAAGATGTGGATCAAAACGACCAACATGTCAAACTCAAAGCAATATTTTATCAAACCCTTGATGTCATCTCGACTGAAATGAAAAGAAGATTCGCAGAAAATGATAAACTCCTAATTGCAGTTTCCAGTGCTGAAGGCGAAAATATTGATGTTGAAAAGATAAAATATTTGCAAACTTTGGATATCAAACTTCCATCACCAGAAGAAATTGCAGTAGTCGACAGGTTTATCCAAACTCAGAAGAATGAAAACCCAAATTTAGTTGTTTTTGATGCAATTTTTCAACAGCGAGTAGCTTTCAGACATACTTATAATTTATTGGCGACAGCCAGAACTTTCGGCTGCAGCACGACTACTTGCGAATCTTCGTTTTCTGTTTTGACGAGGATTAACCGTCCACAGCAACTTTCTATGTGCCACCAGCGAATGTCGAATTTGATCCTTCTCGCATTCGAACAAAACCGGACAGAAAATCTCGACATGGCATTACTGTTAAGAAAATGTAATGATCAGAAGAACCGACGATTACAACTATTTTGATTTTGTTATTAGCACTCAATGATTATAAATATTTTCCTTTTGAAAAATGTTTTTGTTGTTTTTTAATTTTTATTAATCGAATATTTGAAACCTTTATTTTTGTACCTAGGTAGTTATAAAATATTGTTGGATGCCAAAACAATGTATTTTATATTAAGCTGAAAAATAAATTTCTGAAATTGCAACCCACATTTTTCACTATGGTGGGCGTTGGTTTAGGTTTGTAGGTACGGATACATATGTTCATTTTTTTAAAGATTAAAAAAAAGTTCTTCAATAAAGTGAGCATGCCCCAAAATTTATTGAGCCTGCCCTAAATGTACGGTCTGGCTACGGCCCTGATCTGACCTGTTAACTGACCGATTTGGCCGAAATTCGCACTGACATTCACTTATAACACTTTCGGCTATTAGAATCTATAGATCTATAAATATAATGATTATAATTTATACGTATCGAAATGTAATAACAGAAATTAGTTAACAAATTCATGTCCCACAATCCCGAATTTGTTTAAATTTAAGCTTATCTCGAAAACAGTTGATTTGCTAATCCACGTACAAACTTGTTTTGAACCTTATTGTATGCCCTTTAAAAGTTTAACCCTTTCTTCAGTACCAGTTCTAGTATTTGCTTATACTCAATTCTTTAATAATAATGCAATTTTTCCGCCAGTAGTTTCCAGTTTTGGGATGCCAAACTGGTACTAAGATATTGAACAATTCATAGATGCATGTGACAAAACACTGCACTTGATTGCATATTATAATCTAAAAATTCAAAAACAGAACAACAGCTGATTGCAACTAATTGCGGACGCTCATTTATTTTTTTTTTTTTTTAATACACAGTTTGTGGAAAATTTAATCATTATATTTTATTCTAACGACTAAACAATTAACTAATAACATCCACTATAAACATAATGACATAAAATGAAATTAATTATTATATGTTGCCTTACAAAAGCAGCTTGATTGTGGCTTATAATCGGGTAGCCATCTCTCTTTAATACATTCCGAAATTTTATCGGCCATCATGGCCGCTGTGGTTTGAAGACTGCCCGAAACTATTTCGGGCATAGCAGCAGCACCAACAATCCTCAAACCTCTTACACCTTTAACCAAAAGCTCCTCATCCACTACGGCATCGCGATCGCATGGTAGGCCCATTTTTGCTGTTCCACTAACGTCCCCTTGGGGGAAAGCCAGATATTTAATATTACATTTAATATGTGAATCGGTGCAAAACTTAAAATTTCTACAACTTGGTATGTCGATGTGAAGAACTCGAGCGTCATGTTGTTGAAACACTTCACTCTGTACAAAGTGTGTTATGTATTTAAAACCTGCAACTAAAGTCTGCACATCTTCTTTAGATTCGTCCGTTAAAAATTCGGGTTTTATTAATAGACTCATGAACGGATTCGTACCCCTCAAATAAACTCTTCCTCGTGATTTGGGCTTTAAAAGCGTAGGCATAAACATTATCAACGATTGATTTCGATTAAATTTTAACAATGATTGTTTTATTTCAGGTTGGTATCCGATATTATCCAGGAAACCCCCGAAGTACATGTCGTTTGGAGGGAAATAATAATGGTAAATCGCCAAATTTGGATTCTCGTAAGGTTGGTTGTTAGTGTTTATAAAACCAACAACATCGTTGATATTCGTGGTCGTTAAAGGGCCCGATTTGTGTATTAAGTACAAGTAAGTCGAATCGACCAATTCGCTCACTTGATTAACATAATAATCAGGATTATTTTTGTCCAAACCAACAAAAACGGGAACTCCCAGACGGACTTCCATATTGTGTCCCACGGGAATATCTGCAACAATAGGCAGTTCGAGGAATTTAAGGATCTTAGAAGGTCCTAAACCACTTAACATCATTATTTTAACGGTATTTATGGCACCGGCACAGAGAAGAACTTCCCTTTTGGCCTTTAGCCTTATTAATTTGTTGTCTATGGTACATTCCACACCTTTAACGCGTTTTTCTCGCACGTCCGGAATGATGAGTTTAGTAACATAACCATGTTTTACTACAAAGAGATTCCGACGATGTTTGATCGGTTTTAGAAATGCCGTCGCCATATTCTGCCTAATTCCACCGTGTACGGTTACGACAGAGTCGAGATAACCCAAGTAATTGAATTCGGTAAATTTAGAATATCCAAACCTACTGGCAGCATTGTAAATCAGTTTCTTAACGTAATGATCAGAGTCAAAATTATTAAGCGGCAAACTTCCACCTCTTCCCAAAGACATGCTGCAAAAGTCGGTGCCTTTGTAATTTTCTAGTCGTTCGTAAAAGAAATTTACGGATTCTGAACCCCAACTTTCGTATCCCATATCGTACCATGTTTCAAAATCGCGTGGATTTGATCGCAGATAGTGCAAGTTGTTAATCGTGCTCGTTCCACCCAGCACTTTACCTTTGCTTATTTTGCATGCGTTTTCTTCCATGCCTTGACACACACTGTTACTTTCGTGAGTTAGAAATTGCCAGTCTTCGTCTGTATTTTGAAGGGTTGGATATAATGCTGGTACCTACAACAAATACACTTTTATGAATAGTCTGATTCGTGCGATAGTGCTTGTACGTCATCACTGACGTCAGTCACCATACTTGACAACAACCTTTAAACTTGGCAAGAGCCCAGCATTTTATTATGGCCAATACATTGTAAGGCCACATTTGTTCGAATATTGAATTAAATATCGTACTTTTTTCTTAAATTTTTAAATTTCAAAGAGCTAAAAGTAACTTCAGAGCTTCAGACTGTATTGCCTTACAGTTTATCTTTGTGGTGGTTTGTTAGGCAGGTGTGGTTAATATAATCGATTTAGTTTGTATTCTTGCATGACTATCTTTTAAATTCTATAGTCACGGTAAGACCTGACGCCACAGTGATGTACTATATCGACCAAAATTCAGCTTAGGTTGTACTGTACTGAACTGCAGCGTTGCGGTTCTTGGCACTTGCAAGCTTAAAGCTAAGTAACATAAAAATGCCCAAAATGTTGCTAAAGAGTGGTCGCATTTGTTGTGGCTGCCATAGTACATGTATTCATTAAAAATTAGTTTTGGTTGTGTGTAAAAAATAAATAAATAAATCTGGCTTACATCAGTTGTTGGAGAAGGATCCCCACCAGCTTCAATAAGTAAAACCGTCCATTCTTGGCGTTGTGTTAGTTTATTAGCTAAAACACACCCAGCTGCACCAGCTCCAACTATTATGAAATCAAAATTAATATCTGGTTTCTGGAAATCAATTCTTAAATATTATATTTTTTAAAATGAGTTTCGAATAACTTACTTGTAACAAAGTAGGTCCGAAGTCGGAAGGATAATCCATATTTATACCAAACGAATCCCTCTCGATAATTAGAATGTTCATTAATAGTACGAAAGCTGCCCCAATCGCACCCGTGAGACGTCCCGTGTTAACACAATGATTAATATCTTTTTCCATTTTCACTAAATGATTTGTTAGTTTTGATTATGGCCAAATTAAGTATTAGAAATTTTCACAAGGATTCCGCTACTTCATTGATTTGACAAATAATTTAAATATCAAATTGAATTTGTTGCCATGGTTAAAGTATAGGTTTTGTTTTATCCGACATCGACAGTTGGATATAATTATTTGTTTTGCATTAACTAAATTACTATTATTATAAGATTAAAAGGTTGCCTAATAATCAGTTGTCTCGAATTTGATTCCCAATTCAGGCCAATGAGTTTTTTAATTATTTATTTTCCTTAACCTTTTTCTCTGCCCTACCTTCTTTTTTATCCCCATTCTTTCTTCTCTTCCTCTTTCCCTTTCTCAACCGATCTGTTATTCTGCTTCTTCAAGTTTTGTAATGTCTAACTGCCTGGCTGCCCTGTTTCTTCAAATACGTTTTCCGTTAATGAATGTTGTATTTCGTTGGTCATATCTAAGATTTTCATGTTATATTTGCTAGCAATGGTCTTCCGGTGACCCCAAAAACACTAACTTAAGGACCGAGATCTTCACCCGTATTTATGCTTTGATCACATCAAAGAATAGTAGACACACCACATGATATGATTGCCTTTTTTGTGCCTCTTCTGTATGTATAAATTGTGGCATTTGCCTTCTATAGCCGAAAATAAACAGGAAGAAAACTAAAATTATAATATGTGGGAAACAAAATTTAAGAAATGTTAATATACGTATGTATTTAGTTCTAAATAGGAGAAGGCTATAACAAGTAAAACAATTTGCTTACCTTGGTAGCTCAATAACCAAAGATGGAACATGTGATAGAGAAATTAGAACAAGAATGGAATTAGCGAAGAGAGAATTTTCATCAAATACACTGAACACAAGGAAACAGTTTATTAAAACATATATGGAGTATGCTACGGTATGGGTCGGAAGCGTGGACGGCCGGAACAACAGGTAAAAAGAAAACACATATAGAGAAGAGGTGGGTTACTAACAACGATGATAGAAGGCAGAGATACAAAGAAAAACACAGAGAAATTAAGAAGAAATGTTTTGATAGAAGTGTATGGAAAGCTGCGACAAACCAACCAAAAGGCAGGCTGAAGACCACTGATGATGATGAGTCGAAGTTTAGATTTTCTATTAATCCGCAATGCAAAGCAAAGCCTTTTTCTTTATTCATCGGTCAAGGAAAAGAAGATCTACCGATAGTGACGCATGGTCAATGGTTGCCAAAGGTTTGCCAAATCTTCGCATCTTCACATTATGGAAATCACTTATAATTCTTCTTTTACATAGCTTGCGATGTGTAAAAAAGAAGAAGGAACTTTACGCTATCAAACCTAAAGGGAAACAATGGAAAATCTTAACGGTTAACGTTGAGTTCAACAATTGCATGAAAACCATCTCATCTCACTCCCCGTATGATTAAAATTTTTAAGTAACGCTAAGAGTACTTCCTTGCCAAAGCCTGTCATCATTGCCGGTGCAAGTATACCGTAGCGGACCCTTTTCTGTTTAGCTTTACTTTTTTAGTTTCTTTCTTGTATTCTTCTTCTTCCTTTTTCAGTACCATAATCAGTACCATAATCAGTACCATAATCAGTACCATATACATAAAATGGAATGCTCCTGAACTCAGAACCGCAACACAATATTAAAAACAGACATGTACTTTTTCGACAACTAAGTTGTTATCCTAATTGGAAAATCTTCCTCAATTGAAGATATTCTCTTCGCCTAACTACATAATCAAAGTTGGCTAAAATAGAATGTCAGAATATATATTCTGTACCAAGTTATCAGGGGATCATGCCTTACTTTACCTTCTGCTGGTCTACACCTTCCTATTTCATTTCAGTATTTAACTGTTCTTCGAAGAACGTTTTCCCGCTGGTAATTATTTCTTTATGGGTCATTAATATTTCCCCCTATCTTACGGTTACGTTGCTCATTTCTTGTCCGTACTCCGAAGCTCTTCATAATTTGTAGAATAGTTCCTGGTTGTTGTTAAAATTGCCATATGACATTCTTAGCTAATTTTGCCCATATCTGCTTTTTTAGCTTACTGCCCATGACTCTGGTTTTGTTCCTCTCCGTTCTATTCTACAGTCTTTTATTGCTGTTAAGCTGCTGCTTGATTATTATCAGTCCACTATGTACTTTTTGCTCTCTGTGTTTACTGTTTGTGTAACATCAGTTAGATCCTGTTGAAACAACCTCCCAACGTTTTTAAATCTATTCCATTCATTAACACTGTTTTAGGACAGCCTCATTACTTCTTTTCGGAAATAATTCAGGGTCTAATTTTTCTATTTTGTGTCTTATCGATTTGCATTGGTGGTGGGTCTCAGGATATTTAACAATAATGGAAAAAGAGATCATCAGCCAAGTTTATGTCGGAAAGAGTAAACACTAACAAAAGCAAAGGTAGAGCAGGAGGAAATGGATGCAACACATAGAAGAGAAATGTTAGAATTTTAACTAAAAATGGGGGAAACAGTAGGAGACCAGTGTATCAGAAAAACGAATCGGAAATTATACTTAAAATCGGGCATAGTCACGTTATCAATAACCACAGGGAATGTTGTTTGCCGAGTAAGGTATTTTGGGAAAGGGAGATGAACCATGAAGAACGTTAAGAGAAATATTTACAAAATAAGAACTGAACGTTAGTAAAGAACTGAAGGTCATGGAACTTCCTGCCCAACAGGTATTAAAAAAGGACTCATAGGCTTACATTGTGGCAAGTGGTTGGGCTAGGCTTAAGCCAAAAAAGGAAAAAGATTTTAGTAAAGCATTTCTGTCGCTAAGATATATATTTATTATATTATTAATTACAGTAATTATCAGTTCCATTTACGTATGTACAGATAATAAAAAATCTACAAAAATATATTGATACTTAATATCAGGAAAGCACTCTAGAACTCGGTATGTTGATGCTTCTTCAACCAGTCTTCTTTAATAAGGGCCGCCCCTTTCTCACCAATCATGATAATGGGTGCGTTGGTATTACAGCTTGTAATAGTAGGCATTATGGAACCGTCTATAACCCTCACCCCTTTAATCCCGTACACTTTCAACCTTGGATCAACAACGGCATTAGAATTAGGTTTCGGTCCCATTTTGCAAGTTCCGACCGGGTGATAAAGCGTCGTTGCCAGTTTCCTTACGGCACAATACCATGGATCTTCATTGAAAAAGGTTTCGCACTTCAGGTTGTAAGTGTCGGAAAGTTTGGCGTCGAGTTTTTGGAACGGTATTGTTTTGATTAACTTTTCGAGAAATTTTATACCTTTTATCATCGTCTCTATGTCTTCCTCTTGGCAATTGTCAAAGGCGTTAAGTGATATGACAGGTTTATCAAAAGGATCCGCACTGCGCAGTAAAACTTCTCCTCTGGATTTTGGTTTTAAAAGTATGGGTGCAATTAAAATATTATTAGAGTTTTTATTGTGCTCTCCCTGGGCGTTTACAATTTCTTCAGGTAAATTCCAACCGCGATGCGCCATTGCTAAAAGGTGCCGATCGTTCTTATGGTGCAGTAAATGTAAGAATTGAATGTCGGGAAATATTGAATCATCGATAACGTTTATAAATGTTGCAAAATTAGTCAGCCCTTGCTCAACCAACGGACCTTTTCTATGTATAAGAAACTCGTACAGATCATCAATTTCTTGTGTTGGGGATCTCGGATGGACAGCAGATTCATTAACGTTTATGAAAAACGCAGGGTACAACATATGGTCTTGTAAGTTCTTGCCTACTGACAAATTTTTATGCACTTTAATCCCCAATCTTTTCAAATCCTCTTCTGGGCCAATCCCTGAGTTCATTAAAATTTGAGGAGAATTTATGGAACCTGCTGATAATATAACTTCCTTTCGTGATTTAATCGTCAGAAGCTTATCGTTAATCTTCACTTCTACACCTTCAACGGCTTTAGTTTCTTCATTAATTATTAATTTGGCAACGTGAGCATTTACAGCCACAAACAAATTCTTTCTGTCCTTTACTTTTCCAAGAAATGCCTTTCCGGTACTCGATCTAGTTCCGTTTGCTACCGAAAGGAAGGTATCCAAATATCCCAAAGGTTTTTCCTCGTGGTAATCCGAATAACCTAACTCCTTGTAAGCGTCTGCTAAACTTTGACGAATTGGTTGATCGCTTGTATAACGACTTATACCTAGGTCGCCACCCTTTCCAAACCGTGGGTTACATGGCCCTTGATTGTCTTCGTGCATTTTAAAATAAGGAAGAACGGAATCAAAATCCCAACCAGTGTTGCCTGCATTTGCCCAACTGTCGTAATCCTTTCTGTTGCCCCTTAAGTACATCATAGCATTGATGAGACTACTGCCACCTAAACCTTTACCTCTGGGGCAACGACATACTTGACCTTTTAATCCCAGACAGGCTGTGAATGATTGTTCAAACTTGTATTGCCAGTCTTCGGTTGTATCTTGCTTATCAAGCATCATAAATGGAATCTACAAAAATAAAATAAATCAGGCTGTGACATGTTGAAATTTAACATTTTAGTAAGAAATTCCTTATAAATAAAATGTATCTTATTAGTAAGTATTGTTTTGAAATGAGCTCCATTACATTGCGAAATAATAATGATTTCTACGGGTAGGCACCATAAGACGCCTTGGGCTTTTTTTTTTTTAATTTTCATTAATCGACATTTCAATACTTCCTCTGCTTTAGTCTTCTTTAGTTAAATGATTTAACAGGCAAAAAGATAACAATTTCACAGCCGCCTGAACAGGATCGTTCAGTAGCATACAATCATCATTTCAATATAAAAGAACTTGCCAACGTACTAAGTTAACATACTAAGAAAGATTCGATAATAAACTGTGGGATGAAGAGGGGAGATACCATATGAAGCGCATTTACTAAGTATCAATGATGCGAACCTATGCAGAACAAGGAATTGCATCTCAAATGGCCAAGTATAAAAGATAAATGCAACCAAAAGCGACATAAAGGATCTCACAGAAACGCCAAGTGAATAATACCAAAGCAAAGGACAGAAGATAATTAATAACCAGTACAATGAGCCATTTATATGGACATATAGTTAGTAGGAGCAAAAATGTTAAATCACGTAGGTACCTATAAAAACAATGCAAAAAAATGACCTCTTCGAGAACAACTTAAGGGCATATCTATAAAGATGGATTTCACTAGCCTAGTCAGCTTTTGGTAGACAAGAACCTTTGAGCTATATACATACATCTATTAGCGGTCCTCACATATGAAACAGAAACATAGTCATTCAATAAGAGCATTATAAATGCTACGGGATCACATACCCAACACGAAATTTGGAAGAAAGTCATACACTAAAATGGAACTGTGTGGGTCACATTAAACCAGTATGTGTAAAAGACAGTAGATTGACTCGTCGGATAATAAAATGGCGACCTAGGGAAAATGGGGTAGACCACAGACAAAAAGGACAGACGATACAAAAAAAATGGTTGGTTATGATTGCTAACAGAAGACAAACGATAGAAACCGATATGTAACAGTAGGAGAGGCTACATTCTACCATGGATAGAGTGAACTAACGATCGAATAAAAATATTGTGACGAAAAAGAACAACGGGGCTTTCGAGCCAATCAATCGTACAATGAATTATTATTATGAACATATTCTGCATTAAACAGATAATTGAAAAGATGGTAGCAACTAAATACACTTGGGATTGGGTAAATTTCAGAGTATCGTGTCTTTATGCGCTGCAGTTTGCAGGTGGTTATGGTCGAAAATAAAGAAAATTTAAAGTATGTCACAGGAAAATTAATAGAAGAATAACAGATGGGAGTGTAATAATCACCCCGGATAAGATGGAATACTAATAAATTAGAACAGAAACAAATGATCCCCATCCAAATCTAGAACGCAACCAAACAGTCAGATTAGTGAAAAATATAAATATCTAGAGACTATCTTGGATACAAATGGAGAAAGGTGACTTCGAAATCAAAAATAGAAGAAAAGCTGGCTGAAATGTTATCGAGTGGACGAACTTTGGAAAAACCATTATAGTACAAGCAAATAGTACTTTTTAGAAGAAATAATTTATAAAGTTTTTATATTCACATAGTTATATTCCCAATAGGGGTAGGAATAAAAGCCCGAAAAGTTCCCACCCAACGAGTGTCCGCAACATCCCCCTTTTTCGTGAAAACTCACCCCTAGCGTGTATAGGTTACAGTTTTTTAAAAATTTTTGTAACCCGTTGCTCCGACTCGCAAAATGTATAGGAAATGAAATGTTTATTATTAAATTCTACACAAACGAGGTTATATTGTCCTTTTGGCAAATCTCCATCCAACTCTGGCAAATTGCGTTTAAAGTTAAAGGGATAGTTCTTTGTAAAGTTGTTTGAAATGTCCAACACAAGCACTATATCTTTCTATTAACCGAATATTATTAACCACTGTATGTTATAATGTAATAATGTGTAGAATACTTAAAGTACCTACGTAAAATCGCTGCACTTAAAACCTCATTTTATTGATTTCTAACAGCGCGCTAATTACTACCCTTAACTTTAAACGTTATTTTCGCGAATTGATGAGGATTAGACAAAACATCAATGTAGCACTTTTTGTGTAAAATTTAATAAAGAATATTTTTGTTTCTATAAACATTTCCCGTTTAAACAACGGCTAAAGAGAAAAATGAGAAAAACAAGCACAATGTACGAGCTGGGGAGTGATTTTTGGTAAATAAGGGATGTTGCGGACACACATCAGTTGGGAACTTTTCGGGTTTTTGTTTCTACCCCTGCTGAGAGTTTATCTACGTAATATGTTCTATGTTTTAATGTTTAATTTCCGTGTACTATTAGCAAGAGAGGAAACTAGATACCTACAATGTGCTGATCAAAGGAATTGTATTATAAAAAGCTGTAACATGGCTCAGGACCAAAGCGAAATGTGACTGAAATAAACGCTATAAGAAAAGAATCCACAACACCTCCAAGAGATAGCGCTGGGAGCAATATTGGCAGGCAGAGTATGGGTATACGGCAAACAATTACAAAACTAGTGTGGTATGGATAAATGGGTATGTGCAAGAAATGAGGCAGAACGAGTTATGGACTGGAATCCCAATGCACGAAATAGAAGAGGACTAGAAGATGGGGCAATTGTTTACAAGATGTGATGTGAGCACTCGAAAGGGATACACCAAACCAGAATGGAAATTGGACTTCGGAAGGTGTTAAACGCTATAAATAACCCACTACTGTAATAATTATCAAAGAAATTTTTTTAAAATATGTAATCATACTGAACGAGTCGCTCTACATTCCCTCCACGGCGCAGCCCCTCTTTTAACCCAGTTTGTTTTATAACCCCTAACTTATTCTGGATAGGCAACCAATCCCACTTAGTAGCTACTTACAGCTTGTCAAACGCGAACTTTCACTTCAGATGTGCAGAACGGAAAGCGAGACAGCATTCGAAGCAAATGAGATGCACTTACTCTCGGTTCCCCACTTCGTCGAGGTACACTCAGTAAACCAAGTTATTTACCTAGTTACGATACGGGCTAGCATAACTAACGCGTACTTTTGTCGGAGTATACTCGATCTGCACTACTCGTCGTTCGGTAAGTAAATGCGCTCCGCTACTGATAACAGAAATTTGCCACTGCGTACCCTGGACTCAAGTGAAAGCTGTAGTATATTCATTATTCAGTTTATCTCTGGAGTATTATTGTGTTGCCTATTCAGGATATGTAAGAGGTTATTAAATTAAATGGACTTGTGATACAGTATTTGGTAGTATATAGTACATATGTTACGGTCAATGTGGTAAATCCGGTCAGTGTTAACAATAACCGGTCAATGTGGATAATGTACTTTTATTTTTTAAAAAACTGCTCTGCCTCTAACCTCCAATAAACACCTCTACTGTTTTGGCAGAGGCATTTATTGGAGGTTAGAGGTAGGGGAAGAACAGTTTTTTAATTGCTATACCAAGTACATTATCCACATTGACCGGTCATTGTTAACACTGACCGGATTTACCACATTGACCGTAACATATACAGTATACCCATAAACTTTTTAAGGTGGCGTCACTATTCACCGTCGTTCTTTATCTTAAAAATCGAGCGAATTTAATAATTAATTTTATAAAATCACGTGTTACATGGCATTAATATTTATATGGGAAAACAACAAATGTATAGCCAGGGTGGACGTAAAACACACTAACAATGACGTCATATCAGAACCTTGTTCTAGAATCCTCGAAAACTAAAATAAATATGATTATAATTAGTTGGAATGTTAATTGCTGTCCTCCTTTGAAATTAAAGATTGGTCTGCTAACTTTTCGCAAGTCTTTCCCACCACAATTTTCTTACCTATATTGTATTCACCGTGTTCTAAGAGTAAAACTGTAACTTCTATAGGGTATTTCATCAGTGCCTAGATCGCTAATGCAACCTTACAACAAAATTATATCTAAGAATTAGATTTTATGTAACATTTTTTCTTCTTCTTTTTCTTCATTGTATGGTAGATTAGGAACCTGTATTTTCTAGCGATGACTAATCGTGGCCAGTGGAAATCGATTGCTACCTGTTTCGTCATCGTTTTGCTGGTCTTCCTGGTGGTCTAGATCTGTGGGGTTTACCATCTCTGGCCACTTTTGTTGTTCTGTCATTATCCATCCTTGATACATCTTTCCGCATATTGATCGTAGTATTCTCATTTCAGTAGTTCGTAGCAGCCTTTTTGTTTTCCCCATTTCCGCTATTGTTGCGGCTCCATAAGTTAGAAGTGGGGTTACACAAGTTTTGTAGATACGAATTTTGCATTTTATGTCAATCTCTTTATTGGCCCATATAACAATCCACATGCATCCTGATATTGCAGCCCCTTTGTTGATTTGCTATTTGACATCTTGGTATAAGTTGCCATAGCACGATATATTTGTTCGGAGATATTACAGGAGTTGACTTTCTCGATGATATAATCGTTGATAGATAATTTATAGATCCACTAGGATTTTCCGTTGTATTCATCATTGTAGTCTGCAACTCTGATTTTGAGCTCAAACAGCATCCTCTGAAGATCGACTTTCGTTTCCAGTACCAATACTGTACCAAATGCTTAGTATGAACATGATTTATTTGGGTACGGGTATTCTTATCCAGACTGATCCATGTTATTTTGTGGATGTTCTTTCTTTTTAGTATAGTCTTTGTAGTGTTATTATTTAGTCTATAACCCTATAACGTTATTTATTATTTTGTCCATTACTTGGTTAAACAGAAATGGGTTCAGACTGACTGTTGCCCTGCCTGATCCTTGTCGTTATTGGAGGAAATTCGTCAGTTAGCTGTTTATTTACTCTTGCTATAGTGCTACAATATGTGTTGAGTTCAAGAATAGTTCTTGTTACTTGTGTTGGTTCTTGTTGCTTTTTTTAATAGGTATGCCAATTCAGTGCTGGTAAAATTACTTGAAACTATTATATGAAAACAAAAAACAACTAATTTGCCTAACTTGCCTAGGAAATAATATGTAATGTGGGTTGCATATTTTACTGTCAAAACTCGGCGAATATTGTATAGGTCGCTCATGCAACGTTAAGTAAGTATTTTGTCAGATTTGGCAATGCATTGACAACATTATCGCTTTGATTTATATTTTCTAAAAACTCATATTAAGAATCTAGTTGCCTAGAAAATATGTAATGTGGATTGCATATTTTACTGTCAGAACTTGGTGGGTATACAGGGTACCTATTTTAAAACTCCGAGTCTGAAATTCTGTAAATAGGCAACACACAGTGCAATGCATAGGTGACTTATTTTTATTTAATTTTGTATTTTGTGTACACTAATAAATAATTAAAGGACACTCAGATTTAATATAATAAATATAATAACCTTCATAATTTTATAATAACAAAAAATACAAAAAATAAATGAAAGAATATTCAAATCGTATTCCGCCTTTCTTTCTGGCAGAGTAGAACAACTAACTTGATTAGTAAACTGCATAATTACTGAAATGTGATGGCTCTGATCTTAATTATAAGAATATTATATTACAAAATTATAGTCTTGTACCTGCACTGTGTTGTCTATTTACAGAAGACCTTGCGCCTCTACATATTATATATTCTTTGATTATATTCAATTTAAGAGTATAGCAATTAAAACTTTTATAAGTTACGTTAACGCAGTTATCTAAATTCCATTATGTATCAGTTAAGTTAGTTTCGGATTAAATAATTTAAAATGATAGTTTAGATCTTGTATTTCATCTCAAAGTTATCAAATGCCCGTTAACATCATAAAACAAACTAAAAGAAATCTCAGTCGCCCTATAGAAGAAGTATAATAAAAATAAATTTTTAACGAACCTCACTCATAGCAGAAGGATAACCTCCCGCTTCCAACACCAAAACTTTCCAGTCTTCAACATCGGATAATCTGCTTGCAACGACAGATCCTGCAGATCCAGAACCAACCACAATGAAATCAAATTCATCCCCATCTTTTAATTTTGGTCCGTAATCCGGCGGGTAACGACCTTCGGGTCCCAAAGCACATTGAGAAGCCATTAGGGTATTAATCAGGGTTAAAAATAGATTTGCTGAAGTTCCTTCCAACGTTGATGGACAAGGATTAATTACTCCAGCTGCACAATCCATCTTGATTTTTATTGGGGAAACGTTAAACCTGAAAAAGTATTTTAACAATGCATTTACTAGTTTCTTTTGCCGTGAAACCTTTACATAAAATGCTGTTTTGTGATTTGTATTTAAACAAGTTTTTAACCTTAATAAAATGAAATTAGTTGAGCTAAACTTAGAAATTGCTGAAGTGTCGCTGAATTTCAAGTTTTAGCAAATAAAAAATAAACTAATAATCCATTAAGCTGATATGGTTAGATTTTAATTAAAAATTATGTTAATGCAATAACTTATGTAATAAATAATAATAATACGATAAATAATAAAAAATAAAATAATAAATTGTAAAAATTCACCTTGTACTCACTAAGAATGCCGCTTTCCTGCTAATCTTACTCAAGAATATATATGCCAAACAAACTTAATACTTGTAGTTATCGAAAGCACTTTTACTTATTTTTCTAAATTTGTGGTGTTTATTGACAGACAGATGTACTAAATCGTCGCTCTTATAACTGTGTAATGTTGACATTGTGATTAAGTAATATCACTCATGTTTAAAATGTCTAGAACATATGGTATCGTTATGTTATCATCTTTCACTTAAAAATAACACTTGAACTAAAAATAAAACCTAATATTTGTATAATCACTAACCAATAATTACTTCCTAAAATGTAGATAACCTTAAATTGTATGACCTTGTACTATGAGATTTAAATCATTGATTTAATGGAATATTTATAAAAACAAAAGAGCAACAAACGTGTTATTAAATATTTAAAAACAACAATTACTTCATGAAAAAAGGATAACAGAAGAAATTCAAATTAATAATTTCAAAAATAGAAACCCTTAAAACAAAAAAGGGCAGGGTTGTTTTATTATACCAAAGAGTATATACCTAATGCACAGAGGTGCAATGCTCTGTCAGGCTTCATCGTTTGAAGCTTACCAAATAATTAAATATTTAGATAGGTCTAATAGTTTGGATTCCAATCTAAATTGTTTAATACTTTACACTGCAAGAATACGGAGGATTGTTTGTTCATCTTAAACAGCTGTTTCATTTTTGTATTAAATAATAACAACTGTCTATATGAAGGGATCCTTTAGGAGCATATCTCGGAGGGGGCAGTCTCTCGTTGACAGTTCGGGGATAAACGAGCTATAGTATGTTGCCTTGCCTAGAAACAGCTGTAGCTCCTCTGGCGTTGTTGGCTTGGGTGCATGCCTTACAGCTCGCATGTGCATATCCGATTTATGTACTCCGTTTGCGTCCATTTTATGGCCCAGAGCTTCCAGTACAGGTTGAGCGAAGCTGCATTTCTGGCGGTTGAGTTTCAGGCCGTGTATCCTGAAGCGTTCTAGTGTCGACGTCAGTGACTGCAGGAGGTTATCAAATCGGTCTGCGTGTACAATAATATCGTCGAAAAAATTGACGACGTTTAGTAGATCCTGGAGAACAGTATCCATGCGTCGCTGCCAAATAGCGGGGATGTTGGCCGCTCCGTACACTGCGCGTGTTGGTCGGATGAGTCCATGGGTGGGGGTATTCAGTGTTAACACGCGGCTAAATTCTTCATCCACTTCCAGGTGGGTGTACGTGTCGGTGACGTCCATATTTATACTCGGAGTTTTAAAATCTATTCGATTTGCTATCTTACTCCGTAACTTAATTAAGTATGTTAGAGTCGGGCCTATAACTGTCTTACATATTCTTCTCTTTGGATTTCTATATATCTCTTTGTACCTTAATACTGTTCCTAACCCCCCTGCAAATCTGTTAGCTTTGGCAATTCTTAATCCTATTACTTTTTCTTCCTTACATTTATTAGTTACCATCACCCATAAATACATATTATAACTTTCCTCTTCTTCGACTTCCAGTCTTTCTCCTCAGCCTATCGAGATTTGGAGATTCTTCTTGTTCGGCGCTTTCTTTTGCTTGTTCTTTAGGTCCGTGTATATCGTTTTTATTACATTAATCTGTAGTCCTATTAGTATTTTCGTAATCTCCTCCAGTTCCCTTGTCCTTCTTGCCAATAAGGCCACAATTTATGCTAGGCATGGGCACCGAATTTGATTAACCAAAACGCCCATTGCAATAAATAATAAATTAATAGCAATCAACTGCATTGAGCTTTGATATGTAATACGAGGTTTGGCAATTTAATTCCAAGACTGCCACAATAAAACGAAACACAATTTAAGTAACACGAAAAATTTATCATATCCATTCAAACTAATCTACATTTACATGAATACACTTATTGCAACGTTCTAAAAGTTTTTGAAAAATGGCCGAAGGAATTGCTTTCAATTCGGCTGTTACGTTTTCTTAATGTCTTCCACGTCCTAAACCTGTTTTTCTTTGAGAATAGTTTTTACTTTTGGAAAGAGAAAAAGTCTGCCGGTGCTAAATCTGGCGAATAGGGTGGGTGATTGATTTCAACAACGCCGTGTTTCATAAGAAATGACCTTACAATTAGTGCGGAATGGGCGGGCGCATTGTCATGCAGCAAGAACCAAGAACCATTTTCTCGAAATTGTGGTCGCACTCGAGAAATGCGCTGCAATAATCTCCTCATCACTTCGACGTAGAATGCACTATTAACTGTTTGCCCTTCAGGTACAAATTCTTTATGAATCACACCCTGTTCATCGAAAAAGGTAATCAGCATGGTCTTGATTTTGGATTTTTGCAAACGAAACTTTTTGGGTCTTGGTGATGATTGTCCAGCCCACTGCATGCTTTGGCGTTTCGTACTCAAGCACCCACGACTCATCACCAGTGATGATGTAGTTAAGAAAATTCGCATTGGCACGACAAGTTTGAACGAAGTTTGGACACGATGCAACTCTCCTCTGTTTTTGCTCATCCGTCAGATTGTGCAGGACAAACTTTGCACAGATTTTTCTCTTTCCCAAATCTTTATGTAAAATTTGTCGAATCGTCTCCTTATTAATATTCAACTCATCTGCCATCATTCGGGAAGTCAGTCGGCGATCTTTTGCCACAATTTCACTGACCTTTGCGATCGAATCTGCGTTTCGAGCGGTTTACAGACGCCCAGTTCTAGCGTCATTTTGAACATCTTCACGGCCATCTTTGAAACGTTTAAACCATTCAAACACGGTAGTACGATCTACACACTTTTTAACATTTCGTAAGTTTCTGTCGCAGTTTTTCCTAATTTACAACAAAACTTAATATTAATTCGTTGCTCTACGACGACTGACAGAAACACGATTTGCGAACTAGCGTCTTGCGAAGTAACTAATAGCTATTCGATGTTTCTATTAGTCAAACCTTCTTGATAAAATTGTGAACTAAAACATGCTGCTTTAATTTTGGCTTAATATCACCTATCTTTAGAGTAGCAACGTCAGCCCAGGAATTAAATTGCCACACCTGTAATACGAGATCATTTACAATGACAACAATCTTTGAAGCTGTGCCGTATTAAAGCTCTGCAAATTTGCAATATCTTATATTACAACTTGCATAAATAAGCACATCTATTGTTTTATCAAAACACCAATCATGACTTAATCAACTTGCTACCGACAATACACGACTCACTCGTTCAAGAGCACGGTCACTTTAATCCTCTCCTCCACTACCTTTCACGTTAGTCGTTATTAACCTCTCTTGATACTTACTTTAAATAGCAACCATCACAACATAGCGGCATTTATCATACAGCACCAAATTTATGCTAACAGAAGCTACCATTGCAGTGGATAAAGTGTTGAAACTGTGATGTAAAGAATAAGTCCGTGAAAGCTTAATACCATTATGTCGTTATCGCCCTTACATTTAACAATTCAAAGAATTTAGAACATTACTCTTCGAAGGCATAGCCTACTAAACATGAAAATTTGTCGATCGCTTGGTAGTTTTAACAAATAAATTAAATTTCCCATAGAGGTTTCAAAGATATCAGTCAAAATTAGACTTTCCACAGTACTACTCCACTTAATATTATATTAAAAATGTTATTATTATCTACATTTTCTTACATATTATTTTTTCCTTATAAGTATAAAAACATCATAAATGACATATTCAAAAACTATAGTTCATCATGACCTTTAAGCCAATCTTCTTTAATCAGTTCTGCACCTTTCTCCCCAATCATAATAATAGGTGCGTTAGTATTTCCACTTATTATATCTGGCATGATAGAACCGTCCATAACTCTCACCCCTTTAATTCCATGCACTCTTAATCGAGGATCCACAACGGCGGTGGAATCATTTTCAGGTCCCATTTTGCAAGTACCAACCGGGTGATAAATTGTCGTACCTATATTCCGAATGGCACATTTCCAGTAATCATCGCTTCTGAACGTGAACCCTCTGCAATTTTCTAGATTGATGTCAACAATCTTAGGGGTGTGGGAGGAAAACGTTTTGGTTTCGATTAATTTTTCGTACAATTTCACTCCTTCCAACAAGACTTGAATATCTTCACCACCTTCATCGCTTAAGTAATTAGGGAAGATCATAGGTTTTTCTAAAGGATGCTCACTTCTTAGTAGAATTTTTCCCTTAGATTTTGGATTTAGTAGCAGTGGTATTAAAAACACATTGTGGGAGTTTTTATTATGCTCTAGCTCTGTTGCGACTACTTCGTCGGATATCCCCAAACACCGATGTAACTCTGGTAGTAAATACTGATCGTTTTGGTAATGCAACGTGTGAAGGGTTTGCAGATTAGGGAATTCAGAATCCTTTTTGGTATTTATGAAACCAACGAAGTTTGTTATTTCCACAGTACCTAAAGCGCCTCTTCTGTGTATGAAATAATTGTACAGGTCATCAAGCAAAGTTACTGGGGTTTTGGGTTTAATAGCGGATTCATCAAGATCAACGAACAAACCAGGGAAGATAATGTGATCTTGTAAATTTTCCCCAACTCTTAAGTCTTTAACAACTTCGATATTTAAGTTTTCTAAATGTTCTTTAGGTCCGATTCCCGAATTCATCAGGATTTGTGGTGAATTTATGCTACCTGCAGATAAGACTACTTCCTTTCTGGATTTTATCTTAATGAATTTGTTGTTAATCCATACTTCCACGCCCTTTGCTGATTTGGTTCCCGAATCGATCAGTAACTTACTAACCTGTGCGTTTAGAGCCACGTATAAATTCTTACGGTCTTTCACCTTCCCCAAGAAGGCCTTCCCTGTGTTAGACCTTGTCCCTCCAGATGTCGTAGCGTAAGTATCCAAGATACCCAAGGGCTTATCTTCCCGATAATGTCCATAACCTAATTCCTTAAAGGCGTCTTCTAGTATTCGACGTACAGGTTGTTCGCTCGTATAACGCGTCAGTGCCAAATCGCCACCTTTCCCTAAATTATCGGAATTGTCTTCTGGATAATCTTCAAACTTTTTAAAATATTTCAGAACGGAATCGTAGTCCCACCCCGTATTGCCAGCTTTTGCCCAATTATCGTAATCTCTCCTGTTACCTCTAACATACATCATGGCGTTTAGCAAACTAGAGCCTCCCAACCCTTTACCTCTTGGGCAACGACACGCTTGGTTTTTCAAACCTAAGCAGCAGGTTTCTGACCGTTCCATTCTGTATTGCCAATCTTCGTGAGTTCCTTGAAGGCTGAACATCAGGCCTGGTATCTGCAAAAACATTAATGAAATTTAGTTTCGTTTTTTGTTTTTTAATATAAATTGTGTTTAACGTAATCTCCATAATTTTAGAAATACCAACGGAACTTACATGACCCACCCGTGAAAGAGCGCGGCTAGTTTTTAATTACTTAGTAATTTCTTTTTAATTACTTACTCTTGTCGCGGTTTTGCTTTAGTAGTGTTTACATGTTGTTTTGGTTAGCTTGTTTAGTTGATTGAAAATGAAGCAACTGTTGGGCACGCGTGAAACGAAGGGTTTTAGCTTTATTTTTAAGGTGAACCACTCCAAATCTTTAGATTCCTATGACCCCATCCAGGTTTATTTGTTTATTTATTGGGCGAAATTTCAGCTTGCGAATGCAAGGAACATCAATGCGCATTAATTCCTATTAGTACGAATACTACCCAGAATTTTGCCGAAACAGAGGGATTTCCACCCTTGGAAAGGATCTTTATTGTGCTAAACATCGCATTGGATTATGACGTATACATTTACGTCGCGTCGTACCGAAACAGGGCGTGCTGCTTTCGTATATTTTTTTTTTTAGAAATTTCACCGTCGTTTATTCGCCCCAGTACAAATATTTTCACGTTGAACATTGAATAAATATATCCACACTAAAAAATTTCACTAAATAGACCAATTCACGCTTGTCTAGTACAGCGAGAATCGTAGAGGGGGTAAACTACTTGTGCAAGTAAATAGAAAATAATTCTATTCTCGTGACTAAAAAACGGACTAAATTATGTGCTTGTTCATGTACTAAACAAGACAATGCAATAACTAAATTTAGTTACTACATTTAATGACTTGTTTTAGCTACTATACTAGTGTAACCACAGCTTTACTCAAATATGAAATTTAAATATGGAACGGTAGAACATAGATATATACATATAGACATAAATAAAAATGGAGCCCACAAACTTACATGACCCACTCACGCAAGCACGTGGCGCGTTATTAACAGGGTGAAATGGCAACTATTGTAAAAGGGCGACTATATTATCTTACTGGCATTCAATTTAAAGTAAATGAAATGGCCTTTGTTCAAGTCTTGGAGTTTGATTTACAAGGTAAGAATTTTAATTAGGTATTAAAGATTCAAATAACTCGAATTTTTAATTTGGGCATTCTAAAGTTATAAATTTAAATATTTTTGAATTCTGAGGCAGCTTTTGTTACGGCGAAACAGCAGACATGATTTTTCAAAATAACTTCTAAATGTTCTAGTTGAGAAACAAACAATCGGGAAAATAATTAATGTGAACTTTAGTCTTCATAAAAAGATTTATTCATTTCTATGACATCATTTGATTATATCTAATGTGATTTTTCGTGGAAATACAGGTGATTACTGTAATATTCAATTCAGTGTCTTACTTACGTAGTAGTTGCAACTTATTAAATCTTCTCTGACCTTATATTTTCATATTAAATATTTAAAAAAAAATGTGTAAGAACACGAAGCTTTTTGGTAAATAACTGTGTCATTGAATGAGTAAACATAGTTATTTATTTCACAACATTGTCCCCCTCCCTCCATGAAGAGGTCGTGTTTTGTGTCTATCAATTTAGGCAAAAGGTTAAGAAAGGTCACAACCTAATAGGTACCTAAAATTAAATGTATACCAAACATAGATGGAACATTTAATAAGCCACTGACTGATTAAATAGATTTATTCTTCAAAACACGAATTAGCGATTGATAGTTTGGATGTACATTAATTGAAATTTGATTTTGGGGAATATAAAATAGTCGCTGGGAGCAAAGTCTAGCGAATATGGTGACTCGAGGACTTGTGGACTGCCATGTTTGGCAAGGAACTGCTGCACAAATTGAGATCTGTGGGCGAGGGCATTATCTGATGCAATTGCCACTCGCCATTCTCATGCAGTTCCGACCTTTTGCGACGAACTGCGTCCCTCAATCGTCGTAGAACTTGATAGTAATACTTCTTGTTAATAGTCTGGCCGTTGTAGTCTTAACATTGCTGCAGCTTCATCGTGCTTTTTTGGGTCTGAGAGAATTTGGAGTCTTTTACTGTGAAGATTGAGCCTTAGTATCGGGATTATACCCATAAACTCATGTTTCATCGCCATCCCAAATCCTCCATAAGAATGCATTGAATCGAACCATAACTAATGTTTAGATCTGTGGCTAACTCGCGAATAGTTCGGCGATTTTCCCGCACAACTTCGACATTTTTTGCACTTTTGCTGCTTGTAGGTCTCATTCTCAACACCTTCACGACCGTTTTCAAAGCATTTATACCACTCATAAACCTGCGCACAACTCATACAATCCTCGCCGTTACATTGGTGTTCTCTTAACATTTTCTGATAATCAAAAACAAAAATGCTTGTTATTGAATCATACTTCTAAGGCTGATAGTCCGAGCTGTATACTCCATGATTTTACATTACATAATATTTGGAAATTTGGCACTTGGTGGGCGACTCGTACAGACTCAGTTTTTTGCGTTTATTACTGATGTAATATATTAAAATTCATAGCTAATTGATCAATTAAATAGATGAAAGAGGGTGTAGTAAATAAATTTATAGCAAACGTTATCTGTTTTTGAAATAGCTCGATATATTTACCCCCAAAAGTATAAATTCATTTATAAAATCTTCTTTTTGTGCCTTTTATAACAGGATCCACAATGGAAAAACGAAAAGATAAGGGAAATCTTGTTTATCTCTTTGTATTTGATGACAAGTAAAGCCTTTTCTATTTGTATACATTTACGTATTGTTAAAGCTGTTACTCCATGTTGAGTGCTCAAACAAGGCCGCGCATTTTGCATTGAATTTCTTTATTGCACTCCGTGGTTTTAAATAGAAAGCAACCCTATTATAGAAAATAGACAAGAACTGATGTGTTATTGTTTGAGGTAGTTTTAACGAATTATGAAAATTCTATATATGTATAGGAAAATATCATCTCCGCAGGGATTTGAACCACTGACTTTACCTGTCAATGAGCTACAGAGGTGATATTTTTCTATATATAGAATTTTTATAATTAGTTAAAAATACATTAAAGTACTTCCCCCAAGGTAGTGAATCTTACAAAAATTTAATTTATAAAACATTTCATTTCAATAGATTCAAAATTTGGGTATTTTTAACACTTCAAATAACTTGTTTGTTTTTGAAAATATTCAGAAACTGTAAAAATAAAGCAGTTATTTGAAGTTTTTAAAATGGTCAAGTTTTAAATTTCGATCTATAACTGAAACGTAACAAGAGACAGCGGAATTCTGTTTTCGGAACATGAATCAGTATCAAAAAGATCCCTTGGCTCCGACATCAGTTTTTCTATCGCCATTTAAAACCATCTAAAATGATCCACCTTGTACATTTAGTTTGGCGTAGATTGTGCTTTATGCAGAAACAGAACATTAAGCAAGAATATTAGCAGTGTACTGAACCAGGCAATAATTAATTATTCAATAATTAAATTATTAATTAGTTTAATTATTACATACCATTATTATACTTATTATTTTTATTAACTAAGTAATTTCAGAGACTTTCCAATGAGAAACCGGGCTGATTATGCACAATAATACAGTGGGATATTGAAGTTTCAAAACTAGTTTACTGTGATAATAAATCGACCTGCTTATACTTTCTAAGTCTATTAAAACTGTAATTTGGTAACAGGTGATGGACTTGATATTAAGTCTGCCGCAAGAATACCCTTATTATAGATTTAAAGTAAAATCACTTAACTAAACAGCAAGCTAGAAAATATCGATAATATAGTGGAATGATTATTTCCAATACGCCCATTAAAATCCCCTAGTATTATAAGTTTTTCTTGCTTCGGTATTTTATTGATAATGACTTGGAGTTCGTCGTAAAAGTTAGAGTATTATCATCAGCAAGCGTTGGATCAGGTCATGGATTGATTTTCTCTAAACCCCCAATGGAACGTAAAGCCCATAAAACGGAAACCATTTTACAGAGACAAATTTAATATAGAAAATCTATCAAACCCTACTACCTACTCGATTATTGTACCAAACTAGACTAAAATAAAACTGGAAGAACAAGACCTAAACCCAAACCACAACGTAGAGCAAGACTGAAGTAAAATAAAAACAAGTATGATAAACGGCGCAATGGAAGCGATAGGAAAAAGAAAAGTAGACAGAAATAGACTAAAAACGAAAACACCGTGGTTTGACAATGAAATCAGAGAACTGGCAGAAAAGAAAAAGAAAGCATTCCTACAGTATGAAACACAAAGAACACGAGAACAGTAAGAAACGAGACTAACGAAAAATAAAACAAATTCAAGGAAACTATTGGGAACGATATTCCATGCAAATGGAACACAACCTGTATGGTGTTCAGAAACAAATATGGAGGATGTTACAAAGTCAGAAAAAGGAAATAAGTGAAACCAGAATAATTAATAATATAGAAGTCTCACCAAGGAAAACAAAAACTGTAGTTATTTTAGAATAACCAACAAGATGCAAATTGCAACTGGAAGGGGAAATAATCGAGCACGTCATGAAGCATAGATACCTTGGGATTAACATAACAAGTGGCAGAAACCTATCCTCTGAAACTATAGGCTAAATCACAAAAACAACGCAAGTTGCAACTGCCTGAATAGTACTATGTGGAGCAACAACCACATATCAAGAGGGAGCAAAGTAAGAACATAAAGCAGTAATTAGACCCATTATGACGTATGCTAACAAAACCAAAGCAGAAACACATATCGCCAAACGCAAACTAAAGACTGAAATGAAAGTACTAAGGAAAATTACAGGATTATCGCTAAGAGATAGACACGGGAGTATTGAAATAAAAGATGGTGTGATATACAAGACGTAACAAAATTGACAAAAAACGGAAAAAAGAATGGGAGGAACAGGTCGAAAGAATGGACAACAACAGATCAGCAAAGCAATGTAAAAATAATATTCCATTGGGAAAGAGGCCACCCGGAAGACCAACAAAGTTGGTTTTTGTCATCAGCAAAACAGTGAGGCTGGACAAACAGGACAATGTCTTAGTCGACGAAGAAAAAAAAAGAGATAGTAGGATCAAAAAGTCTTTGGGTCGCAATTGCTTTGGAATTGAAAAGTCATCTCTGAAATTATTTATTTTTAGTATTTTTGCCATTGACATCCATCATAATTGCAATAAAATCAAATATTCAAGTAACTGTCAATTACATAAAAATAAATAATTTCAGAGATGACTTTTGAATTCTAAAGCAATTGCGATCCAAAGACTTTAGTAACACTATACAGGGTGTCCAATTTCTTGAAAGCTATGTCGGTAATTTTTTTATTTCTAATTGATAGAGAAACGAATAAAATAGGCAAAGTAATCAGTTGTTTATGAGAAATTCGAGTAATAGGCTAAAGAACTGAATTCTATAAATTAACTGAAATCGTTTTTACATGTAGTTGAGGGGTCACTTATAAGCTACATAATATTTAAAATAATAAAAAAAAATTTTATCCGCAAAAAAAATAGAAAATTATCGATAGTAATACCACTAGAGGTTTGATTTGGCCGGATATTTTTTTATTTATATGAACACTTGGTTGCTTGGCAATTTGTTGAAAAGATTTGTACGGCAAAATCACGAGAGCGTAAGCTCGAGTGATTTTGACAGGACAAATCTTTGAAACAAATTGCCATCAAGAAACCAAGTGTGAATATTTATAAATAAAAAAATATTCCGTGCTAAAAATCAAACGTCGAGTGGTATTTGTCAAGATAATTCCACGAGTAAATGGCATTTGAACGTCATTATTTGTTATACTTCGTTTTTTAAGAATTCAGTGTGGAGAAGAGAAAGGATTTGCATTGTTGCAATCAAATAATTTACATTTTTATTTTTTTAGCACATGGAAATCATACAAATGAACATTTATTGTTATGAAAATGTGTTTATTTATACTTTTACGCATTTCATACATCATTATTATTATTTTTTAATATTACTATTAATAATCATATTCTAATTTTACATTTATTTTGGAAAATAAATCGATTTTACAAATTAAATTACTAAATTGGCCGTTTTTCACTGCAAATCAGTCTTCGTAATTATTTGAAACATAAAAAGGAACGATAAACGTATTCCAAATCACAAACATTGACATAACCATTATTATTTGAAATCACTATATTTGAATTTGGCGCCAAATTTTGTAACTAACTCTTTGTATTCCTCTCCGTTTCTTTTTTTCATATTATTAAAAATTTCACGTTTTCGACCGGTTGTGCAGAATTTAAATTAAAATTTCGTTCCTTACAAAAATCTGTAAATTGATTCCAAATAGAATTTTTGCTTTTCCTGGTGTTTGTGAGAACTGTATTTTCTATTTCACTTAATATTTTGTCTTTAGAAATATGTCCAAATCGAGAATTCATTTCTTCTTCAAGTAACAAACTGAGAATTGAAAATAAATTTATTTATTTGACATATCAAAAATATTGAAAACAATGCGTTACCATGGAGAAGGTAAATAAAAAAATATCCAATTTATCCACTTGCATTTTGCCTTCCTTCCTATTTTATCGATAGCAAACTGCGATTTTGATGTTTTTAAATGTCGTTTTTTATATAGTAGTGGAATTATCACCTATAATACCCCTAGAGCTTCAAAATTATCGGATATTTCCCGAATGTTTTCCTGCATAGCAACGAGAGGGATCAGCTTTGCAGATTAAAATCCCGAGCGCGAAGCTATACAGGGTGCTTTTAAGAAAACAGTAGCGAAAGTACAGGGGCTCATACGAAATTATTTAAACATACTTCATTTGAGTACAATAAAAGGCATTTGTTTCTTTAAACTCAACTAGTTTCGAAGAAATACGTCCTTAAACAAAGATTTTGCGTTTCTTACGCTAGTTTGCCTACGAAAATAGAATGTACAATTACTAAATGATAGAAAATAAAGGGAATCGTAATAATGTTATTAATTTAATCCATTTAAATTATCTTCTTGCAGTGGCATGCTCTTTACAGGGCGTTGCCGATCCTCTCTCCATATGCCTGTGGTGTGCATGTTAAGTAACATACAGACATAGGGGGACCCACAGCTTTACATGGCCTCCGAACCACGGAAGTGTTTGCACTTCTCCTCCAGAGAGGACTTACTAGTCAGAATACACCTCGGTGGTTTGCCATTGCCCTCCAAGGGAAGCGATCGAATGTTTTCGGTGTATATGTGACCCTGGCGGGTGGTCAGACACAAGCTGAACCAATTGAGCCACCACCACCTTTAAATTATAGTATCCTTCAATAATAAAACGCATACCCTGGAGTTTTCTTTTTACGTCAGTATGAAAATAGTGTTATTCTTATTCTGTTTCTCTTTTGTCCCCAATTTAATTTTGTTGTACTACAAAATACTTAATTAAAGTTAATTTTTCCACGAAAATAATTAGTTTGCTTTACTACTTTTGCATGCGGTCAAAAAAAGGTTGAATTTAAAAAATAATTTACATTGTATTACATGCGAATGCATAAAAAAGAAACGAAGCATAAGTGGCTTATTTCCTTAGGGATAACTCTACAACACGTTTGGAAGTTTTTATTACGATTTCATTGACTTGCAAATGCGCGAGCCTTTCCTGCACGGGGCTTACAAAATTCATGGCTCCATTCTTATTCGGGAACGAAATTCAGGTTGGGATTGGCAACATTATGCCGCGCAGCTTTAGAAATTCAAATTTTTTTTGTGAAAATTATACTCTGAAATATATTTTCCATACAGCAAAGGTTATCATTTACATTGTGGTAATAATGTCGCCTACAGTGTGTTTCAAAGACGATGTAAATTAAATCTAACGCTTAATTCAAATCATGTAACAAAATATTTTAATGTTTAGTTTTCCATTTTAGATTCTTCTCATAAACTTCTGAAAATATTTTAAGCACAAAATGCCAAGTTGATCGCCACAAGTAACACACATAAGGTATTTTAGCAAGCTTACGGACATTGTTACCAATTTTTTCAGAAAATCTGTAGAATATCCACATACATCTTCGAATTTATACCCGAACTCTTACAAAACCATCACAAAAGACAAATCAAATAAAAATAAATATTCACTTCGTTGAGAATAGAAGTGTAAAGGTCTAAATTTAGAGCAAATAAAGGAAGTTTCATATAAAAGTACATAGAAAATAGTAAAACTTCACGATAGCAAAATATACAAATGTATGAACAAATATTTTCAAAAAATGATTTTCACAAACGAAAATATTTACATTTGCATTCGACACAAATATTTTGTCAACTTTTAATTTAACAAAAATGATTTTTTGGTTAACTAGATCGGCGTGCAGTGTTGCCAACTCTACCGAATATCGCCAAAGATTTTTTTATGTATACTCGAATATTGGCAAACCTATTACTACAAAAAGAAAACGAAAATAAATATAGACTTCAGGCAAAATAAAACTCCGAAAGTCTAAATTTGGAATCGGGAGACGAATTGTCAAAAAAGATAAAATAAAATCTAGTTATTAAAATTATATTGTCGAAGAAAGCTAGGTAGCCAATAAAAGATAACAGCGTAGGCAACGTAGGTACGTATTAAGAAGGGTTTTTATAGGAAGGGCGCCGTTGGTGCATTATCTTAGCAGCAAGCAAGCACAAGAATTCTAGGGAATTTTGTAAAGTATATGGTTAAGACGGATATAAATAGAAGAGGAGATTAAATCAGGGTTGATGTGAGATACAGTAGTCCCCACATCAGCATAACAAAATATTTTTATTTATGCATGCAAAAATAATTTTCGCAAAGTAGTCGATATTTGAATTCAGCACGTAGTTATCGTCAACACTGAATTTAACAAACATGTTTTCATGGCCAGTTAGCTCATGAAGCAAAGATTTACAACTACTTTAATCCTATGTATTGTGTTTCCACCGCTGTAGATTTTTCGGTAAATCTATTTGATGTTAATTATTATAAGTAGTGATTAACAAATTCATTAGCAAAAGTAAAAATTTTAATATATAACCTCATACAGACAATTTTAATATTACCAACGTCGTTTGTGAAAAGATATTCTAATTTAATCCCATTTGTGCCTTAGGGCATTGACTCCTCGATCAATATTCCATATTCTTTTCAAGTTGGTTTCCGTATTGGTATCCTCCCACTTAACCCTGGGTCTATCTCTTTTTCTTGACACTTCGGGCCTTATTTGGAACGTTTTTATAGGATGTGTGTATTCCCATGCACATAAGGTAACGGTACCATTTAAATTACTTAGTTTTTAGCTCTTTAACTACTAGTCCGTGTTCTAACCTATTTCTTATGTCCTCATTTCTAATTCGATCTCTTCTAGTCTTGCCGATTGCCCTTCTCAAATAGTTTATTTTTGGTGCCGTTACCATGGATCTGCGTTTGTCTATAATGCCTAAGATTCTGCCTCATACAATATAGGCAAATATACGGTGTGCCCATTTTAAATCGTGGCCCCTTAAGGGATACTGCGTGTTTACTGAGGTGGGTGGTATTCATCGCCAAATCAGGTCTAGGTGGAATTTTTGAGCATTGTTATTGATAATGGATCTATGATCTGTTCAACTAAAATACTTCGATGTCCAACTAGTCTTCCTAAGATAATTTGTGGTGAACTTGCATGTTTCATCATCCACTAGCGGCACATTGAAATCGTTGAGCACTATTCAATTGCTAACAACCCAAAGTACAATCATTATAGCTCTAAGTATTCTATAATATGAGCAAAAATAAAACTCATATGAGTTGGCCGTGGAAGTCATTTGAAGTCATGTGTATTTTAACACTACAAAATAAAAATCAACTGTCACTGTCAAAGAAGTGTGATTGTTTTGTCTAATTTTATGGTACGTCATACAGAAGACTTACAAATTCCATGGCCAACCGTTATGATATTTTTTGCTCATACTGAACCCAACACGTCCATATAACCTTCAGCATTGTCTTATAGGACAATACTTTCCTTTTGTGGCTTTTGGTTTAGGTCCAAGGATTCAATACATTTGCCTACATTTTAAGTTGAACTGTAGTTTTTCGTTTTAAAAGATTGATCTCAGATACTTGATACTTTTCGAGATGAAATCCAAAGTACTGAGTTTCTCTATTAATTGGGATTGATCTAACCCTTACTGCTATCAATTGACACGTGGCAGTTCTTGTTGTAAATGTGACTGTGTATATTTTCATTTAGTAAAATCGTGATTCACCATAAATATGTTGGTATGAAACTACAGTTGCGTCGTTGTTTATGGAAGGAATCGCGGTATCCTTCACGAATGTAGCAGGCATGCTATTTCGAAAATGTCAGAACTATAGGTATAATACAGGAGAAGTAGGAAGTGTCCTAAAAACACTGCTCTGCAATCTGCGGTACACTAGTTTTTATTAAATGGTTGTTGTTCTTCACTGTAAAGTTACTCTTGGTGAGAAATGATTTAAGAAATTGATAGATAGACCTTGTCGAAGGCCTGCCTGACATGTAAGAATACCGTGCTGGATTTTGTTTCCTTGAGGCTCGTGGCGCTTTGTTAACGATTCGATGAAATTCTTGGACATCTTAGAATGGCTCAGGGTAAAATTTTGTTTCCTTAAGACTCTTCGCTGTTTGGTTAACGATTAAGTGAGCTTGTTGAACAGTAGGGTGATTCTTTCAAAAACTAAAGTGGTGGTTTGGTATCAGCGTAGCCAAGCCATATTTGCCTTGATTTTTTTTTAGAAAGAAGTATGATTGCTTGCATGGGACTTGCAAAAAGTTGTTGAGCTTATAGGCATCGACTATATCTGTCCTTAATCTTGTAGATGTACTACTACTACTACCTTATCCTAACAGATTCGAACGTTCCAGGCCCAAATCTAGTCATGCCTGTGTCCGAACTCGATGATAAAGCAAACACTCATATTATTTATGCTACACTATCGTTCCCGTGAGCTTGTTAAAAATATTTGAAAAATGTCTACTTTAAAATTTTATGAGTATATAATTGTATTATTCCTTATTAAATCTATATCCGCAACTTCTTAAACCTTAAACCTATAAAACTAAATGTAATTCACTGGAGAATATGGCTCTCATTTTTAAAATTTAAAGCACTGGCAACACTGTCTTATAATTCTTATACTGAATCTAGAGTAAAATCGCACGATGATTTAATTTCGAACTACGATACAATAACATTCTGCTTTAAAAACCCTAAATTAAATTCTGTCGTTCCACTTTCAGCATTTTGGTATACACCCCCAGTTGTTAATAGCTATTTTAATGTAATTACAAACATAAAATTCAATCACCTCACTCATAGCGGAAGGGTAACCACCCGCTTCCAACAGTAAAACTTTCCAATCGCTAACGTCTGATAGCCTGCTGGCAACCACAGACCCAGCAGATCCAGAACCAACCACTATAAAATCAAATTCGTCCCCATCTTTCAAAGTCGGTCCGTAGTCTGGTGGATATCGACCTTCCGGTCCCAAGGCACATTGTGAAGCCATTAAGGTATTAATGAGAGTCAGAAACAGGTGAGATGCCGGCCCTTGTAGGGTAGAAGGGCAAGGATTTATCGCTCCTGAGGCGCATTCCATTCTGGTTTTTTTATTCGGGAACCAAACCTGAAAAAGGTTTTATGTGATTAACATTTCAAATGCTTTGAAGAGCTTTTACGAAGTTATTTTTGGAAGTGTAATGATATTCCGGTAAATTATCATTTGTATGCACAGCGGAGACTATTTTTAAACTTGAATTTACCTTTCAAGAATTTTAATAATACGTTCATGTGGAGTATTTGCCTCACACATTTTCTTGAAGCGTCAACATTTAAAATATTCTAATATTTTGAAATGGAGTATTTATACTTTTCATATATGCTTAAATTTTTGACATAATTTGGTATTATTAAAATGGCTCTTTTGTGGTGTTAACTTCACCGTGCTAATGGCAGCATCCATTTTTGTTTATTTATTTTATTTTTAAAAGAAAAAATATATTAATAATTGTAAAGGTTTCTTTCAAGAAATAACCAAACAATATTATAGATAATTTACTACAGTTATTATAATAAAATAATCATGGCAACTAGTTGTAACTCGAAAACAGAAATGTTATATTTTAAGTTGGTGGCTAACGGATTAAACAAAGTGCTTCACTCATTTAATCTTAACAAGTTTAATGTGTGTCTTAAAATTAAATATTAAGTGATCCAGTTTAAAGTCATCCTCAGTGCATTATGGAATTGAAAGTTACGTTTTAGGTTGGCTCATGAAACGTTTACAAATAAGAAAACCAATAATTAGTCACCTTAATTTTTGTTGGCAGTCGCTAGTTAAGCTATGACTTTTAATTCCATGGGTCGCTGATTCGATCGTTTGATATCGATAGTTATAGTATGCCTTATAGTTATAGAACTTCACGAGATCAATGCTTTATTCAATTTTGTTAACTGCCAGTTTAAAATGTCGCATACATGTCCTCAAGTTTCAAATGCAAGCTTAATTTTCTCTGATTATTATAACATGAACTATCAGATTGTAACACAATATAAATAGACAGCTCTTAATAGTTTTTGGAGTTGAAGGGTGAAACTTACAGGGCCGAACAAAGACGAAAAGTGTGGTTCTTTGAACTACAAGCCGATTTAGCACCTTAAACTGTAGTCTGAACACCAAGATCTAACATTGATTAAACTTGACTTAAAACTGAAACTACATTTTGAACACGAAAGTCTTTACTCGAACACCAAACCAATGAAACAACTAGTCAACTGATTTTCCAGCGGCCCTCAATATTTACAATGTGAACATAAAATCCGCCGAAAGGCGATTCACAAAGCCTTCTTACAATTCCGCTGGACAAAACAGATCGGCCAGCAATCGACTACTTTAAAAAACGGGTTGCAAACAAAACACAAAGATAAAACAAAAGGCGGTACTTATTAAACTCTAAAACAAACAATCATTGATAAGGCCTGCCAGCAAGCGGCAATCGTAGGAATTGAAACTGACGTTACAAACATAAACGGCAAAGCAGGAGCAGCGTAAAGGAAGTAGATTTTACCTGGCGAGATGTTGTACTTGAATTCGAAGACCAGGGAGTACGTGACAGACGTGAGACTAGGGAGGGCTTGTGGTGTCCTTCTTCCCGGAAACGGGTGCAAAACAAACGAAGCATAATCGTAGGCTATGGATTTTCTTAATCCCGCAAATGAGGAAATTGCATGAACGACACTTTAACTAACTTTTCACAACTTCCACACAAAACTCTTTTCGGGAGAATATGACATCCTCTAGGAGTATCCGGCTTTTTGCTGTACCTACTTAGTTCTCCACGAGAACTACGAAAATGAGGAGCCTTCCCGGTGTGATTTAAATACCCAAGCGATAAAATTGGCACGCCTCGTCTTAATCCAAAGACGTCCGCTATGGTCGAGAAGTTGCCACGTACTAACGAAGGGGGGTGTAGAAGACTCGAAAGGACGCTGAAAAAGGTCAGCTGACATGGCGTGGCGTACAGGGTATTCCCCGAACTGTATCACGAGGAGCTGTATTCAACGGACTAGAATGACATCATGCATCGACAAAATACACGTGAATTCGGTCACCTTGGGATCTTTTAACAAAGGGAACCTTTACAAAGACGAAACATACTGAAATGATTTTTAAAATTTCGTAGAACTGTCATGAAAATGCCCTGACTGGCTTAACCTTCCGTGCCCTCCAGACTAAAATGGAATTAAACTGTAGCAAAAAATAACATAATTAACACGGGATTAAAATTAAAAGGACAGGACCGTACTAAAGAATTTCACCAAAAATTCAAAATAACGTAAAGAGAGATAAAGAGTGAATCCGAGCAATAGAAAGAGAAAGAATCCGCGAAGTGAAAAGAAATGGGATTAAAAAAAAGAGGACAAGTGATCGAACGTCGGAGATAGAATTAGAGGGAAGGGGAAGGATGTTCGAAAAGAGCGATTGCTAGAGAATTATAGAAGAAAAGAAAATTTAGAGAATAAGTATTAGATAGCCAGTCAAGTTGTGAGTGACAGAAAAAGAATCTGGAAAACACAAAAGTAGGAGAGGGAAAAGTGAAAGAAAATAAAAGCGAAAATTGAGAAATAATGCTGCAAGTAGGAATCAGAGAGAGCGAAAGATGAGAAATTAAAGAGGGAAGGAGAGTCAAAGAGAAAAAGACAGAAAATAAATTAATTAAATTAACGAATAATAATCAAAGTTCATAAAATAACATCACTTTTGTTTATTAATGGGGTTTTAAGAATGGTTAATTTAATTATTTGTTGAAATGAACAAAATCAAATTAAAATTCGAATTTATATATCAAATAATACATTAGCAAACAAAAAACTATACTTTGATCATTCGTTAATTTAATAGATCTAAAGTCAGAGACGAACAGAAAAAGAATCAAAGAGAGAAATCGCAAAAACAACAAAGAGAGAATTAGAGAGAGTAAAGTAGTTAGGGGCCGAATGAGAGTGAAAGGTAGAATCAAACCGATGAAGGATCGACGTGTTAAAAGTAACAGATCGAACGTCAAACAAGAGGAAAAGGGAAACAGAAGAAGAATCAAAAAGATGAAATAAGCGAAAAAGACGCAAAAGAGAAAGAAGTGAATCAGAGAAGACACGAAAGTAGGTACCAGAGAATATACGAAAAAATTAAAATCAGGAGGGAGAAGACTCAGAGGGACAGCAAGAGGGAAAAGTTCAAGAGAAAAGGGAAGAAACAAGAGATAGAAAGAAAGAGAATTAAAGGGAGAGAGGCACAAAGAGAGAATGAGAATGAAAGTGCGTCAGAAGGTCAGAAAAAAGAAGAGGAATCAGAGAAAGACAAAAGGAAGCAGAAATTAACAGATCGCAAAATGGGTGAGACCAAGAAGCATCGGTGTAGAAAGAGAAAAATCTGAAAAGGCAAGGCAAGAGAAGGAATTACAGGAAGGAAGGCATATCAAGAAACAGATTAAATCAGATAAAATTAATGGAAAAGAAAACGGAATCAGAGTGAGAAAGAAAACAATTAAAAAAATAGAGCGAGAGAAAAAAATAAAAGAAAGAAGGATAAGTGAAAGAGATTTTCATTTCTCCACTTTTATGTGTGATTTTTATTTTGTATTATTATTATGATTTCGTTATTTAAAAAAAACAATTATTTTAACTTCCAAATAAATTACTTTTGTGTCAGAGATACTCATAAATAAGAGATAAAACTCCTATTTTAAGTGTTAATTTTGTTCCTTACAATACTTAAAAACTTATTTCTGCATCGTTGGCAATAAATTTGGAGATTTTTAGATTATTTCCTTTAAAGTGCAATTTTTAAATGAACGTTCGGTATTTAAATTTAAAATTCTCGTAATTAAATAAAACATGTTCTTAAAATAAACCAATAAAAAATGAAGACATTACATTAATAATTATCAGTAAAGTATCTGAATTTTGAACTCTAGGTCATTCTGCGATAATAGTAATTTTGAAGAAAAAACATTAAATTTGTAAACTCATTCATAATCGAATTACAAATTTATCTTTTAGTATTTTTGTTTTTTTTTTTATTATTATTACTTAATATAAATTCTGAAACTGCACTTTTTTTATCAAATTTGTTTTAAAAACAAAACCAGAAAATACGCGATATCGGTTAGAAAAAAGAAACAGTCGAATTCATTATTTTTATACCGAATTTAAAATGTAATTGGCTCACTTCGATTCTTTTGTGTTAAAAATATGCATTTTATATAAAGTTTTTAATTTTTTAAATTGTTAAACAATTGTTAAATTAACTATGTTTAAGGTTTTAACAAATACCACATTTCCTAGATTCTAGATTTACTGACAACCAATACTATCAGCTCTGGTAATAACCCCAATAAAAAAAGAATTTAAACCTTAAATCGCCCTTTCGTTACTTTATACGTTCGAAGTTCGAACTTTGCCAGCGGAATAAATAAATTAAGGTGTCCAAGTTTTCAGTTTATGAAAATTTACAATTCATAACCTTCATTTTAGAATTAATGTACAAACCCAAGCAACTATTGTTGGATATTTTTCAATATCTCAACTAGCAGCTAATATTTTGCTGGGGGTACGATGAGATTTGACAATCTTTCAATGAAATCTCAGTTTAACAAACTTCGCGTACCTGCACTCTTGATAGTGAGAAAAACAAACACGAATCTAGATATCTTTAAACAAATGAACCAAGGAACTAATCTTGCAGTTTTTAACGAAATAATGTAAATTCCATATTTAGAAAAATATCACCTCCGCAGGGATTCGAACCACTGACCTTCGGCTATACGCGCCACTGCTCTAAATATGGAATTTACATTATTTCGTTAAAAATATATTTCCCCAAAAGGAGTGAATCCTTAAAATTTAATTTAAAATAATCTTGCAGTTGTTCATAAACAAACAATAATATCACCTGCGCGGAAACGTAATGTAAGGTAACTTGTTTTAATTTTTATAAAATTGTGCTGTTGCTTATAATCATAAAAAAACAGTAAGTAGCCTACTTTGTGGCTCCAAAAACATTTCAGATTATTTTGCATTCCTTTTAGCATGAAACCATTCATTAATTCACCTTGCAGGTTGACTTACCTTTCAAGAAAATATTAATTTGTAGCGTAGCTTGCAGGTTGTTACATTTGTAACTTCACCACACTTAATTATTAATTAAAGCTCAAAATCACCACTTAAAACTAAAACTTCGTAACACGTTCTGTCTTACCTTAGGAGTGGATTCAGGTTATTGTTGGGACTACAGTTTTCAATGAAGGTCGTTAGTACTCGTCCACGTTTGTTAATTTACCTCGTCCAGTGACTTCTCAAGTTGTACTGACAGAAGTGAACTTGAACTTCGACGTTGTGTTAAGGTTGAGGAGAAATTTATTTTCAAACCTTGAAGATTGCAGTATTATAACTAAGTCATTCTAATCAGACCTTTGATTTGGATGAAAAGTAGATTTTTATCAATTTTTAAAGATGTTATGTAACTTGTTTTTTATTTTTTCTAACGGATTGTTTATGTTTTGCGATTACTTTACGTTTTTGTAGCCGACCGTGCTGCACTGATTAGATAAATTTAAAAAAATAAGATGTCACTCTTGAAGTAGAAGGACAAACCCCATTATTTTAAACATTAAAAACACCTAAACTAGTTTTTTCTTTAATCAGTCGGTGTGATAAATATTTGCAATTTCTTGTTTTATTACGTAAATATTAAAATCTACCAAATCATTCTCATTAAAAAAGTTGTATACATGACATCTTATATTTTGTATAGTACAACGTGCCGACTATAAATTTATCAAATATACCAGAGAAGTACCGAAAACTATTATAATATTTTTTATGTCTGCGTTCGGAAGCAACTTCAGCCTTACTTACTTTACAAGCAGGTTTTTCTCCGGCCTGGGCATTTTCAAAGTTCACATTTTTTCCGAATGGCGCTGGTTACTACTAATGGCAAATTTAAAATGGTCAGAAATAAAGTGCAAAATTATTTGATCAATTTTGTGGTATTTTTCAAACTTTTGCTATATTTCTACATCTGTTAATTGCTTTAACGCCTTTTAATCTAAGGCAGGGGTTCCCAAAGTGCGGCCCGCGGGCCAAATGCGGCCCGCAAACTCTAGAAATGCGGCCCGCGATGTCAGATCATCCGCGATCTTGAATTCATAGAGATAATTTGCAATTTACATTTTTACAAAAATAGTATATTATAATATAGAAAGCCTTTAAAGCACGCGCGACGGGTTTAAGAACACGAGGCGACGCCGAGTGTTTTTAGCGGCGCAAGTGCTTTAAAGGCTCTTATACACGTGTATTATATGCTATTTTTTATTATACTTACCTGCACTGCATTACATTGTAAAAATTAGAGTAAAAAATTGAAAAATTTAGATTCATTTTACAAGGTGACGTGCGGATCCCATCACGTTGCATAGAGATGATTAGCAGTTGTTGTTTGGTTGTTATGTAAATTTGTTATAAAACGTTGTTATTACTTAGGTAACCTTTAAAACACGGCGTGTTTTAATCGTCCTTCTTTGCACGCTTATTAGTTTGAAATACAAAGATTATGATGCAAGTATAATAAAAAATAAATAAATGTTATCATATTATAATTAAAAATTGTTCAGTTAAAAAAATACTAAATTTTATATGTAATATATCTTGTTATTATAATTATAGATTGAATATATTTTATTGTCTTAACGGCCCCCCTATTATTAATAGAAAACAAAAACTGCACAAGTCACACACTTCAGATTGATGAATTTATTATTTTTTTCTTTTTATATTTAAAATTATTTAGTTATTTTTGTTTAATTATTTTTGAAATGTGTTAATAAACAGTTTGTAATAAAAGTAATTATTGTCGTAAGTAAAGACTGATTATGTTATAAAATTAGTATAATAAATCTTTCCTTTGTGTCTAACTTTTTATCAATTTAAACGTATTTTTCCATAACACCTTTTTTTGGCCCGCCAAATATTTTGAAATTTACAATTTGGCCCACCTAGGCAAAACTTTGGGAACCCCTGATCTAAGGGAAAGTGACACCATGTGTGTGCGGAGTATCCAAAACTGCTATTACATTTTGTATGCTTGCGTTGAGAAACATTCACGGCCTTACTTATTTTAATAACGAATAATCTAATAAAAAGCAGCAAAGATAATGGGAATAAATGAGAGCAAAATGAAGATAATGAAAAGAAACGACTGTAATGATATGGACCTTAAAGAAATGTCAATCATGAGAGCCGGAAATTCAGAATAAAAGTGTAAACTAATGGAAAGTTTTGAGTATAAACAACAGAAGTTTAGAGGAGAAATTAGAAAAGCGTCTAAGTAAAGGAAGTAAACCTGCAGGAATTTTATCAAGTTTCTAACTGAGATAAATAGATCGAAAAGTGCTACAGTTATATTTTAGATTAGACAAATAGTTCTATACGGAGATGAAATGTGGGTAATGGCTAAAAATACCGAAAATCGTTTGGAGGTGTGAGTGGAAAACACTTGGGGTCTAAGTAGGAGTAAAAGAAGGAGAGATGTGTAGACAATGGACAAAGGTGAAGTGAGCGAGTTTTTTGGGGAAGACAGTATAGTGGTACATATGTACCAAAAGACGGTTGGGACATCTTTTACGAATAATAAGGCAGCGAATACCAAGAAGAGCCATGGAAAGAAAAAGTGTGATTGAAGGCAATAAGTGCAGATCTGGAGGACAGGGGTGTCACCAGTTGAAGAAGAAAAACAATAAATAGAACTGAATGTTAATAAAAGTCTTGTATAGCTGGCAGTCTAAATACAAAACTTGAAACCACAATATAAAAGCTATGAATATATAAAACTGGGTATTTACAGAATATATCGTAAGCTACTGAAAAAATACAGTTAGAAGAGTCACCAAAAAGCAAAGTAATTGAAGTAAGCGAAGGAATAGAAGTAAAAAAATGGGCGAAGAATCTTCGCTGGACTTTCCATACTTACACAATTGAAAAATGCATAACAAATATGTCATAAGCGTGAGGATAAGCAAGGTCTCTTTCACCCATGAACGATTTCAGAGTTCCACATCAAAACTATTAAAACGTAGCATTAAATTATGTTTGTATTTTAAAGACAAAAAAAAATAAAACAGTCTGTGTTAGAGGGCTTACTTTATTTTAGGTGTTTAGGATTTGGGGTGTTTTTAAAATAATAAAACTTTAAAAAGAATCCCCCAGGTAGGAAAGCCTAGAAATTTAGGAAATTCCTTCGCATTGTTACCTTCACTAACTTACTCAGAAAAATTTCAAGCGGATTAGGGGATTTTCCGAAATGCTGGTTTATGTGTATAATGCTTTTATTGTGGTATTCGTTTGTTGCATTAAATATCTACAATTTTTTCTGGGGTGTTCGCTTCTTAATCCCTGAATAGTTGTCAACAATATTTTACTTGTTCTTGGAAGGCATCTGTGTAAATATGCGATTGACAAAGTTACTGGAAAAATTGAAAATATCATTAAACCAAAACTCAATGCTGTTCTAAATACAAAAGGAAGGTTTGAAAATTCTTCATAGTTTCAAAAATTTTACAGGGTGAATTTGTTGAAATTAATGTAGATCCTGCAATCATTTCCGTTTTAAAATATGCAACCATTAATTATTAATGTAGCTACTTAATTTAAAAAATTCGTTTATAAGAATTTATTTTAAAATTTTTGTTGTGATCATAAAAAAGGTCATTTTTAGAACTCCGAAAAATCTTTACAACATATACCTAAATTTGTTACGTAAATTCCTTTAAAAAAAACTATATTAGTTTTTAATTCGTGCAAAGAATAGCGCAATCAAAAACCTAATATTACAAAGAGCGGTTAATTTAAATTTTCTACGTATTCACAGCAACAACGATATCTAAACATTATTGTCGCTTTTCGAACATCGTTGCCGCTCGTTTTAATTTTATCGAAAACAACGTAAATTAAAAATCAACATGCACGAATAAACACAGATTAACATAAAACAGCGATAACACTGTCTACAAAAACAACAACAAAAAGTAAAGAGACAAAAAAACTGCAAATATTGCAATAAATATTGTATTCGACTTTCGGAACTCTTTTTGCGTTTTATATTTTGGGGATGCGATCAACGCTATTTGAAAGGCATCTTGATCTACTATCGACCCAGAACATTAAAAAAAAAATCGTGTGTGTCGTTTCCGAGAACAGTAAAAAGGGAAAAAAGGAGACAACGGCACGCGGTGTTCCCAGGCGGTCACCCATCCAAGTACTGACCGCGCCCGACATTGCTTAACTTTGGTGATCAGACGAGAACCGGTGCTTTCAATGTCTAACAATCAAAATGAATGTCTATTTACATCTACGTATATTTCACCCAAATAATTTAAAAAAAATTAAACAGGGGAAGATGGTTTGGACACTACTTCTAGGCGCTCATATTTTTGTGTGTTACGTAAAATAAGAGCATTCGGGAATTCCTTTTAGAATTTGAAAAATTATAAAGAAATGTTAAAACAATCACTTAAACAATTTGCAAATTAAACAGGAACTGGTCAATTGGCCGCGTAAACTGATTACAAAAAAATCGGTAACTCTTTTAGGGAAGGATAGTTAATTTTAAATCCTAAATTAGGATCCAGCAACACCTACAATAGCCAAAATATTACAGTAATTTTGATGACATAATTAAAGACTTTGAAAAAGTCCCGACAAGTTATTTAATAATAATCCTATATAATATGTAATAATGCTTTTATAATAAATAATTTGTATTTTCAACATAAATGAGCAGAGTAAGATAATATTTTTTTGAAAAAGTGGGTAATATAAACAAAAAAATATATATTGTAGTCACGCAGATTCGAACCTCCAACCTTGCAAGCGTATGCGGGTGGAAGCTTGGTCTCTTACCGCTGGACCAACACCGCCTTCGTTAAAACGGTGACTCCTGGCCTGATATTTATCTTCTGTCTTTGGAATGTGCCGTTTCCGAGAAATTTTTTTTTGAAATTTTGAAAAAATTTTTCAGCTAGTTCTAATCAGCCGAGCTAGAGGTACAATTTGGCGTTAGATTTATAAAAATATGTCGATGCGTTTTTGAGAAAAAAAATGTTAAAGTCCAAAACTTCAAATGGTCATAAAAGGCGTTAGGGAAAAATTTTGGGGATGCGATCAACGCTATTTGAAAGGCATCTTGATTTACTATCGACCCAGAACATTTAAAAAAAATCGTGTGTGTCGTTTCCGAGAAAAGTTTTTTTGAAAATTTGAAAATTTCCAAAACTGTCCGGACTTTTTATTTTTGAAATTTTGAATTTTTTTTTCAGCTAGTTCTAATCAGCCGAGCTAGAGGTACAATTTGGCGTTAGATTTATAAAAATATGTTGATGCATTTTTGGGAAAATCGGCCTTAAAGTTGCGCTTTTCAAAAATTCGCCGCGGGCGCAATTTTTGACATAGAAACTTCGGGAAAAAATTATTCGATTTCTTTTCAAATTCTCTATTGATTTCCTAAGTAAAATTTTGAAATTTTTTTCAAGGAAAAATCTGCGCCCAAAAAAACACGGCTAACTTCCGTTTCCGATTCCGGATTTTTTTGAAAAGCGTATTTTATAGATGTACTGTAATTATAGGCCCGCATACCAAATTTGATGAAAATCGGCCCAGTAGTTTTCGAGATATGACGATAACGCACGCACGCACGCACGCACGCACGCACGCACCCACCCACAGACATTTTTCAAAAAACACATATTTAGGATGCCTGGACCCTAAAATGTGTTTTTTTCGAATTTTTACGATTTTGAATTTTTGCACGATTCCAATACTTTCCTATACATGCGTTGCAAGTATGGAAAGTAAAAATGAAGAAAAGAAAAATAATTTAAATCCATGAATTCTTGAAAGTAATACATAGACTGTAATACCAAATAAACGCAAAACTGATCAATAAAAAATAAATCAAGAGATCAAACTATACCTCTACAAGTGAATGTATTTCCCCAAAGGGACGAATCCTTAAAAATTTGATTTTTACATTAATAGTCTACATCTACGTCAGTCTGAGGTAAACACAAAAGCAAAATAACTGCATTGAAGATGGCGATGGCGTAGAGAACTAAGAGAGATAAGATTAGGAATACGATATAGGTAACAACAAGGGAGAAGACAAATTTCTAGCCGATAATTGAAACAGTGGATATAAAAGAGACAGTTGTAATGTTGTGGCCATATGGTGGGCATAAGAGAGAAGAGGATGTTGAGAAAAGTACTGAAACCAAAATGATAATTGAAAGTAAGATGAGGTTGACCAAGGCTCACATGGATATACTCGATCAAGAAGCAAGCTGAGAAAAAAGAAAATAATAGGGCAAAGGCTAAACGATAAATAAGAGAAAGAAGAAGGAAAACGTTAATTAACTCTCTCTTACATTGAAGATAAAACAGTGATGCTACTTACTATGAAACTCCTATATTAAAAAATTCAAACAGCGCAGATAAGATAGGGTTTATAAGAAAATACACCGCTGCATCGTACATATATGCCGATTATAATACAAAAAGCGGCAAAAATAGGGATTACAACAAAACAACGATCGACATATACAAGGGCTGTTTGAAAAGTCCCGGGCCTAACCAAGAGATGGCGGTAGTTGTACCGAATGCTTATTATTTGTAATAAGTACCAACCGTCAAAAGGTCAAATATAAAATTTCATTAACATCTGACAAGTAGTTTGGTGTTAACAGTCATCGAAGCGTTATCACCTCAGTGTTTTTGTAAACCATGGAACAAAGTGAATTTCGTGTGCTCATAAAACATTATTTTTTGCGAAGCAAAACGAAAGAAAAGCTCGATAAATATTTTGGCGACTCTGCTCCGTCCACTACAACGGTCAAACGCTGGATGGCTGAGTTTAAACGGGGTAGAACGAGCACAAGTGACGAACCACGCTCTGGGAGGCCCTTTGACGTGACTATGCCAGAAATTATCAAAAAATCTATCGTCTGGTTGTTGAAGACCGGCAAATGAAAGTGCGTGAGATTGCGAAGGCTGTACACATTTCATCAGAACGAGTTTTCAACATATCACATCAGCACTTGCGTATGAAGAAACTTTGTGCGCGGTGGGTGCCGCGCATGCTCACTATCGACCAAAAACTCGAACGAGAGGATGTTTCAAAGCAGAATCCGGAGATGTTTAAACAGAATTTGTGCGTCGATATGTTACCATAGACGAAACATGGATCCACCACTACACACCTGAGACAAAACAGTAGTCAAAACGGTGGGTAGAACCCGGTTGAAGTGCTACGAAACGACCAAGGGCGCAAGAATCGGCGGGAAAGGTTATGGTCATTGTTTCTTGGGAAGCACGTGGCATAATTCTCATAGATTATCTTGAGACCGGCAAAATCATCATTGGCCCGTACTGCACAGCGTTATTGGATCGTTTTGATGCAGCAATTAAGGGGAAACGGCCGCATTTGGCGAGGAAGAAAATTATTTTCCATCAGAACAACACATCGTCTCACAAGTGCAAAGTTGCATTGCAAAAATTGAACGAATTGGGCGTCGAATTGCTTCTACACCCACCGTATTCTGCGGACTTGGCCCCCTGCGATTACTATTTATTTCCAAACTTGAAAAGAGAGACTGGAAAGAGATTTTACTCGAACATGAAGTGGAAGCCGCCACAAATGCTTATTTTGAGGAGTTTGGCGTCGACTATTTTTCTAAATAAGTAAAGATATGTTAGAAAGTCGCTGGACTAAGTGTGTTGAGTTGGAAGGAAACTATGTTGAAGAATAAAAATGATTTTTGTTATAAAATCGTTGTTTTCTTACTTAGGCCCGGGATTTTTCAAACAACCTAGTAATATATGTCATATACTCGTATGATTGATGGCGAATAGGAACGATAAGGAAGGCGAAGACTAAACTTACATAACAAAACGAAAAGGGCAAGGGATACAAACTAAAACAAGTAGAAAATCTTCTGAGATGAAAAGCAGCAAAAAAAATCCCAAATACTGAAACGCTCAAGTTAATTAACAACGATCAGAACAAATAAACATAAGAAAGGAAGCTTCAAAGAAAAATATTTGGAGGAAAGATAGGAAAGGAGTAGAGCAGCAGAACAAATCGGAAAATACAAGTATTATGTGAAAAATATGACGTAATCAGTTAATCACTGGGTCAACGTTGCCAGTTGACAATACTTGCTACTTGCTTCTGTTATTTAAATGGAGGTAATTCTAACAATCGTATTTGGCATAAGGGTAAACTAACATTCAGCATCTGAGAAGACAAATAGGCTGTTGCAAAAACAAATAATATCTACATAAATAACGGAATTCCATGGCCTAGTGGAGTCTAAAAACATAATAAAGGAATTTGTTAATTCTTGTTTTTCTCAGTCGCTCTTCTTGATTAACATTATTAGATGGTGATATTAAAACTTAGCTCCAAAAATATTTATATCAATTTTAATTATTTAGCAAGCATAATCTCCATTCCAAATGGTTTTGGATAAGACGTGGCCATGGAAAAATTTAAATAATTGAAAATGAGGGTGAATACACTGGGCCGTATTCTGATCTTATGTTTAAAGTTGTCTCTAACTAAAGTCGTGTTTAGCGTAAACATAAAACGGTATAGCTTTATATAATTTTATATGTGTATAACAGAGATACACGATATTGCCATGGTAATTAAACATGACGTTAAATTTAAATATGAGATCAGTAGAATCGTATTCTATATTCTACTGAGATCAGAATACCGATCAATGTAAATTGGATTTTTAAATGTGATTGTCATTTTTTATGCTTTAAGGTTATGGTTTCTGTTAATTACTGGACATTATTCCATAGAAACAACAGATTTTGTTTGAAGCTTAGTCGGGTGTGACAATTTAAAAAAAAATTAAGATGTTAAACCTACAACTTAACAAAACGAAAGCAAGGCCTCATCTTAGCCAGAAACATTTGAATATATTTACATACTAAAGTGGATACACCAAACAGAAATTTGTTTAAATATTGGTTGATAGGGGTTTTACTTAACATTAAGGTTGTACAGTCTTAATAGTATTCAATACCTACTTTCTTAATTAACTTTAAAAAATCTTATAGTTAACGTGATTAAATTAAAGGTATGTTTTACATATTGTCTTAAAACATACAAAAGGAAATACAAAAAACATTCCAACATCGACCTAATAACACTTATGAAATACTAGCTACCACGCTACTGCTTTGAACATACGTTTACCATTCACCAATAGTCCAATTTCTTCCAATGCGAAGGCATCCGTTCCTTGATTCTCTCCAAATCACTTTTCTTTAAAACGTTGTTATTTAAAAACGGAAACTTTCCCCTCTGCGTAAATTTCTGTTTTTCCTCTTCCGCACTCCTTCCGTAACTTTCCTGATAAAGGACACCCCAGTCTTCCTTAATCATATCCGCAGCCTTTTCAGCAATCATTATCGTGGGTGCGTTCGTATTACCGGTTACTATAAAAGGCATGATGGATGCGTCTACAACCCTGAGATTTTTCACACCTCTAACTTTCAAACGGGGATCCACAACCGCTTCGTAATCATCATCTGGTCCCATTTTCGCTGTTCCCACGGGGTGATAAATTGTTAATGTGACTTGCTGGGCTTGACATGCCCAATATTCGTCAGATAAGAAATTGAAGTCTTCGCAACCGGGTATTCGGAAGTGGTTTATGTGGACGTTGTATTTTTGCATTGATGGTGTTTGTGACAGGGCGTAACATATTTTGGCACCTTCCACCTGTAATTTGTTGAAAATTATCAATTTAGATTCTAAAATGTGTTTTATTTAATGCTAGAACAATTTTTTATGTGAATTGAGTTCCGGATCTGATACGAGTATTCAGAAATAGTAATCAACAATTAATATAGTAGCGTGTTGTTTAACGTTTTCTCTATATCTCTGCTGATTGTCAATAGTATAATACGTTACTCAAGTACAGGCCAACAAAAAAAAAACATTGTTTGATAGTGTTGGCAGAATGGCATTCTTAGTGAATATAGAGCAAAGAATTACTATTGTAACGAAACACGTCATCTGTCGGCGGCCTGTCGAACAAATTCGAGAGCAACGAGAGAATGCGGGGGCTCTCGAGATGCGTACGGTACGAGAATACCCTAGCTAGAGGTGCAAGGAGCGGATTGACGCCAGCCCAGTCATAGTCACAGCTACGAATCAAACTACTGTATTGAGCGCTCCACGTGCGCTGTTGAATAATGAATATAAATAGTAGTAGAATAATTTTCGCTGTGTACATAAATTAGTGTAATTTTAGTGTTACTTCGGTTTTACTGTTTCTATTAGTGCCTAATTTTATTAATCGTTGTTACGTTTTTAATTGTTAAATAATAAATAAGTCACAGGGACTCACAAAACTATGTTTTTAAAATCGTTGGAATATCAAATGTTGCTTTAAAGGTGGAAAAGTCGCCACTAAAACTTACAAAAAGATCAAATATGCGTATTGGGCTCAAACTTTATCACGGTCTAAAGATTTTGAATGGTTTTCTCGCTTTTGAAATAGTTACAAAGACGTGAACGAGGATTCTTGGTAGAAACGTCCGGTGACAACTAGAATATTCAAAAGTATCGAGGTTGGGCGTAAATTAAATAATACGAGGCCGCCGAATTGCTTTAAAAATGACATCTGAAAAGCTTCATGCGAACCCAAAGACATGCAGAACCAATTTAACTCAGGATTTAAAGCAACGAGTGGACGGATACCGAAATCTTGTAAAGGCCATCGATAATAATCCTAACTATTAGAATGAATTATTACAATTAATAAGATATGGTGTTTTAAATATGACGTCGAGTGCTGAGTGCAAAGGTAAAAATTCTCACAACAACATTCAGAAGGTGTTATCAATAAACAATTCGTAGTAGAAGGTCAGACTGTTAATAGCGAATATTACCTTTGAGTATTGAAAGGAGTTAGGGATAGAATGAAATGGCAATCCGGTAGGTTGCCCCTTTTACCAGATAACCCACTCACTTGAATCTTTTTGGCCAAAAAAGAAGCTTTATCACGCTCAATATTCCCCAAATATCTTCTCTTGTGGCTTTTATTTTCTCGGCTCAAATTGAAAATCGATCTTTTGACGCAGTGCTGATAGAAGAAAAAAGAGAATGAAAACTTTGAATAAATGTTAATTGTTAGAAGTATCGGAAGGCTCAAGGTTTCTTTTTTGAAGGAGATAATAAATGTTAATCTTTATTTTCTTATTGTAAGATCAGTTCCAGAACTTAATTGCTTTGCATAAAGTGTTTCTGTAGTCTGCCCTATTTAACCTGAGCTTAACTAACGGGATTCAAATTTTGACGACTGATAAAAATTGTCATGCCAAGAACGGGGTCCAAACCGTATGTGAGTTGATGCTGAGGCGAAATAGTGCCAACGTCGAAACATTCTGTACTCTCTTATTATATTTTTTAAGTTAATAAAAAATTCAAATCTCCAGTTTTGACTTTTGCTGGTCCGAGACACCCACATAAAATAATTTTTGCGACTCATAAGACGTTTGGTCAAAAATTGTGTTGATAATTTCATGACATTAATATTACTTAGAAGGAACTTTTTTGTGCAGACTTAAACCTAAATAAAAAAAAAACTATCGGACAAATATAGGATTTAAAAATAGGTGATATAACAAAAAGGGTTCCTTAAGACGAATTTATTCAAAACTATCAAAAATTGTCTATTGATAACTAAAGTACAATGTGATTTTAAATGATCGAGGACAGTTCGAATTTGGCGCCACAGTTTTTACTGCATTTCATATTTAGAATTTTGCTAAACTGAATCAATTTGGTAATTTTCGCTGTCAAATAACAGCAGCAACTCGCTAACTTTGTTAAAGATTTCTGCACTTTGTTGCTTGGTTTTTCTAGTCGTATTTGTGTTAATCGTATTTTTCTTCGTATTTATTTTACTATTTACTATCAGTTCTTTTCAGAACTATTGTTTAAGATTCTTTACTACTCAGGTAAGTTTTAAAAAAAATTAAATGAGTCCAATCCTTACTTTTTTTTTGCACCACCATTTCGATGTGCTTTTTACGGCTGAACAAAATGCTTTTACAATTTCATGAAGTTTATCCCAATTTCGTTGTGTCTCGCTCAACATAAAGATTTTTTTAATTAATAAATAATGGCCAAAATATAAATAATAAAGTTATTTTATATTTTTACAAAAACCCAAATAGTCGATTGTTCAACTTGATTATTTATCGTGGACTCGAAAATTTGGAACTTGCAACTATACACAATTTTTAATTTAAATTTGATGTTAGTTTAGGCCAAACCGGAAGTACTTACACGGCACACTCTGTTTATACTTAGCCTCATAAATTTTATTTTTCAATTTCAAAGGTTTACGATAACAAAGTGTTTTCATTTACACCTTGAATAACTAAACAAAATAAAATAGAATAATACACTGCATATTTGAGAAGTTGTGGTTCAGTTCAGATATATATATTTATTTTTTTAAATACAAATCCAAGTTTTTCTTTGTGAAATTCACATTAGTTAGAAATGAAGAACAACTATAATAAAAGAAGTTATATTTACGTAGGTTGTTAACGGTAACGGTCCAACAATTGAGCCTTGAGAAACCCCATTAACAAAAAACTGTAATTTTACGTAGTACCCTTCAGGCGGCCTTTACAGTTTACATAATTTTCGATTCGATTAACTAGTTTGTTGCTTAAATTAACAAAATGTTAAATGAACATTATATTGAATTTATTTTATATAGTTATCATGACTAAATAATTTGTAAAAACAATTGTCCAGAAAAAGTTCCTTGATAAGCAATTCTGTAATGAAAAAAGCACACGTTCAACTTCATTCGTAAAATTTTTTGACATTTTCTGAGTTGTTTTAAATTGACAAGACGAAGGACAGAACTTTCTTGTATTGTACTATACCACACAAAATCTGGCCAAATTTTACTTATAAATGAACTCATTGCCATAAACGCTTCAAAGAGTTTGATATGATTTTATCCGAAGCAGTTAAAAGTAAAAAAGGGTTAAAAACCAGTCATCGACCTGTGCCGGGAATTAAATCTGTGACCTTATCAAATAAGCATGGTAATCCAGACACCATGTAAGCTAGAAACGCGACCTCAGTTGTAAGGTGAAACCAAAGAGCAGCCTAAACACGGCGCTAATTACCGATTGACTAAGTTCCACAACTTGTACTGAATTCACTGCGTTCTTGCAATCCAAAATACGTATTTCATAAACAAGTAGATTATTAATACGATTTTTTATAAAATATCAATCAAGGTGAGAATTAGTCATAATATCAAGTACTTTTACCAATACCGATATTTGTATGTAAAACATGTAAATTATGCACTGCCATATCTGATAAAATACTTCTTAACTTGTTAATGTTTTAAATTCTGCCGCCTTATCTACTGGATGTAGGGGGTGCTTCGAGTACCACTACGAGTGATAGCTAAAAACATTCGACACAGTCCACTAACAACTCGGAAGAAGGATACTAAGTACGAGAAAATAAAAATAAAATCTCATAAAAATCGCACAGTCTCATTATTCTCAACATAACTTGTAAATAATTATTATATAAAAATTAAATAATCTGGTCCTTTGATTTAATTTTATATGTGCTATATGGGTTGCAGAATTTACTGTCAAAACTCTGTGAATACAGTATAGTTGCAATCATTAGTCATTGAAAATCGTTAAGTCGCATCATCAGCATTTCGTCCAACCACGATTACTGTGGGAGGGTCAAGTCTCAAGACGTGCAGAAGAAGAAATTATCTAATTATTGTTATTGGTTATTGGAGTAGAAGCTGAATAAAAGATTTTGTATTTTAAATCAAACAAGCCCAGCATATAGGCAACCCACTAATGGACTGTGTACATCGAAAAGTATGAGTGTGTTACATTAAGTTAAACACAAATTCTAAACTTTTTTATAGTTCTACCTTTGTTGTAAATTTGGATTCTTGTCAGTCAAATTTAGTTTTAATAGTAACCATTTTCGTTTATTTTTTGAAGAAAGATCATAATTTGCTAATACCCGATTTTACATAAAACCATTTTTTGAAGTAATCTGTGGACTTTCATAAATATTTATAATAAATTGTATTTTTCAATGCTTTCATGTTATTTTAATTATTCCAAAACAACTAAAGAAACAACACCTAATAAGTGATTCGGGGCCTACAAAATAGATCAAATCCGAATTGTTTTTAGTTGTTACATAGTTTTAAGTCAATTTTCAGGTATAGAATACCATTTAATTTTTAAGCCAAACTACAATTTCAAAGTGGTATCCAAAAGTAAATTTCGAATACCAATTACACATCTGAAATATTAATCTTATTATCAGAAATTTAAAAAAGTCTCAAACGGTAATAACGTTTCAATTTCGATTAATTATACTTTTAAAGGTAAATTCGAATCATTACTTTCTTAAAAATCTTGACTTGTGTCGGGAAAAAGAGATTCATACTTTGAATTCAAAATTGAAAGTCCTAAAACCTGTGGACGATGGGTTGGGAAACCCCAAGTTTCGAACGAAAATAAAATATTCAAATGTTTGAATTTGGCACAGGCTATTTGGATTTTATGAATGATATTTATATTGTAAGCCCCACTGCCACGTTTTGGAATTCGAATGCAAAGCTTTTTAAATCAAATTCTAAATATTTTTAAGTCTTGCAATTCAATTAAAAATAGTGTAAAAGTATCGGTATTGCCGGTATAGCCGGCAATGTGAAGGATTAGGGCCTCCTAAGTCTGTTATGCCCTGCAAAGAGTACAGGGTAATGTGGTAAGCATTGTTTCTTCGACAACTGCCTTAGCCCTCACGGTTAGTATCATCCCTAACTGCATTATTGTTTTATCCCCCCAGGCTTTCAACTTGGGTTTGAACCCTTGAACTCCAGACGGTCCTCGTTGTGGTTAATTACTTTAACTACTAATTCATTTTGGCAAAAGTTTTGTAAGCATAAAACAACTAACAGCTTACGTTGTGGTAAAAGTGGCAGGATTTCAATGATTTAACACAAACATCCTCACTGTGTTAGAACTACTTTAGATTTAATAGAATTTTTGGTAAAATTTTTTAAAATAATGTAAATTCGTTAATGTGTTACTATAGATTACTACTTACAAAGAACGAAGGTAGAAAATTCTTAGACACTTACCATAACTTCCATATCATGCGGATCGGTGAAATAATTCGGATAAATTAGCATGTGTGACTTGTAATGATTATCTTTCAGAAGAAGTCTTCCTCTGCTACGTGGTCTCATAAGTAAAGGCAACAGACTAAAGGCATCTTGATAAATTATATCTTCATAAACAGCCGTATAAAACGTATCAGTAAGCCCTGTGGCCCTTTTACTGAAAAGTCCCCCGTCGGTATTATCCGAATACGAAGCCATAAAAACTTGAATATCTGGCCAATCTTCGCTGGAATTTTGGTACTTTGTGCTGACAAAACCCATAACCTCACATTCGGGTAACCAATAAATCGGTCCCATTTCTTCTTCCGCGAAAGCTGCGATGTTTTCCGTTGAAAACACATTGGGTAACAAAAACCCACAACCATTTGGACAATACTCGGGCTCGTCAAATAAATAAGTAGCACCGCCCATCGCAATGTGATCTTGTAAATTTTTACCAACGCCCGGTGAATTAACAATGGGATCGATATCGAATTCTTCTAGGTGTTCCGCGGGGCCAACTCCAGAAAGCATCAAAAGATGCGGAGATTGAAGGGAACCAGCGCTTAAAATAACTTCACGATTAGAAAACACCTCCTTGCTGTGCCCAAATTTATTAAAAACCACCCCATAAGCTAGATGGGTCTTTTCATCAATCAAGACCTTCTCAACGTACGACAACAAACTCACGTGAAGATTATCTCGGTCGTGTGCAGGCCGAATAAACGCCTTAGCTGTGCTACATCTCAAACCATCCCGAAGAGTTCCATGGGACAACGTAAACCCCGTCTGGTGCTCCCCGTTTACATCTCTAATCTCATATCCAAGTTCCTCGACCGCTTTGAGAAACCACTCCACTAAAGGAGAATGGTATCTAAAGTGCTCGACAGTTAAATAACCACCCGTCCCGTGATAAAAATCACCCCGATATTCTTCAATCTGCATGTCTTCTGATTTTTTAAAGTAAGGCAAGACACTTTCATAATCCCACCCAGGATTCCCTAAAGCTTCCCATCGATCATAATCTTTTTTATTACCCCTTATATAAAGCATCGCATTTAATACGCTGCTCCCTCCTAGTACTTTTCCCCTCGGCCAATTACATCGACCATCTTTCATCGCTTTGCAGTAATTTTCTCCTGGTTCCGTCTTAAATTTCCAATCAAGCGGAGATAATTGCAATGCTGGGAATAACAAAGGCATGTCCGATACTGTAACTTCATCAGGGCCGGCTTCTAATAACAAAATATTCCAATAAGACACCTCGCTGAGTCTATTCGCCAGAACTGCACCAGCACTCCCGCCGCCTACTATGATAAAGTCATAATTTTCGTAAAGTTTGTGAGATGGTGTGTCTGACACGCGATTTTCTTTGTCGATGATATCGGGACGCTGATTCATAACCGCCGAATGCAAAACTATCAAAAACCCCAAACTTGGACCCAGTGTTAGGGTCATTCTTGTTAAAGAATACATGTTCATGGTTTCGGAAGACATTTTTGCTTGGTTTTCTTATGCACTTGAAGGAAGATAACTTGAAACTGAGTTGAGATTCTCACGTTCTTGCAAAATGCAGCACGTGCGTTACTTGAGAAGGCGTTTTAAGTGTGAAGACGCCTGCATTGGCAGAAATTCAAAGCATTAGAACTTGAACAGGAAGTATTAAAAACCAGCGGTATTTTGTATTTCTTTTTTATTAATGCAATAAATAAAATAGGATTATTTACAAAAATATTGCTATAATACTGCAATCGCAATATGGGTGGGTTTTCTTATGTACTTTCTAAAATAATCGCACCAATACGTCGTGTTAAGTTGGAATAAATTTTAAAATATATACAGGGTGAACATTTGAACGTTGGTGCAGTAATAAAACTGAAAATTATTGTCTTTTTAACAATCAGCAAGCATTTAAAGGTCCTAAAAATAATTTTAAGTAATTAAAATCGGAGTAGGCTGCAACACAACTTTTGTCAAATTAATCATTGATTGAAATCAACGAAAGAACATCATATTTTGTTTACAGATTGTCGTTTGTCGTATAGCTTCGTTGATTCGCTTTTGTTGATTTGTGGAATGACTAATTTCGCAAAGTTACTAAATGATGTCTATGCAATCTATGAAACCCTGAAACCTTCAATTTTTTAATATAAATATTTCTCGAACCTAAATTTGATCTAAATTTTGACTAAAATCGAAAGTCATTCTTTAGATAAATAATGTTTAAGACGTATTTAAATTTGTTTCTAAGTCACCGAAAATTAACATATTTTAAACGAAAAAACTGAATAAAGAGCAATTTGAACGTCTTATTTAATCAGCAATTTGATTTTCTCAAATGGGTTGCAATGGAAAATACCTTTTTTGAACAAAAACTATTTTTAAAATTCTGTTTTTTAATTTTTCTTAATATACAGGTTGTCTTTAGAGATCAGAGAAATATGTATGATAAAATTAAGGCTATAAAAGTTGTAGACTGCAAGCAAATTTTCAGCATTTAACGTAAGTCTAATTTTGTAAAATGTTTTTTAGGTGAAAAAATGCGTTTCTTTTAATCTAGTACGACATCCTGTATTCTCACGTTAATTATTTTGTGTGGATTTAGGTCAGATTAGGTATTTTGAAGCCGAAAATAAAGTTATATGGATTAATCACAGCTTAGTGATTTAAAAAATGTAGTTAAGCTTGACAATTGCTTTCCTACTTTTGAGAAATATAAACATTGTTTTAAAGAAAGCGATTGTTTCTGTAATAAAAAGAAGGTACTGGAATACTTCAAGCAGAGCTTGATAAAAACATTTGACCCAACATAACAGCATAATAACATTTTATTTTGTCGTTACGGAAAGTAGGCTTCTCTTTAAGTCCTTAAGTCAATTAAGTAATAGTACATTGCGCAGCAAGTGCAGAAAAGTGTTATGGTTGTGACACGAGACATAAACGAAGTATGAGAAACACGACTGTGAAAATTTGTCTATATTTTAGTAACATATGGAATACGACAGACTTTTTATAGTGGTCTTAGTAAAAATACTTTTCCACACTTAGTGACAGTCTTTTTTTATTAGCTGCATAGGAATGTCAAAAAGGTCATTGCATTCTCATAGGGATATTAAGGTCGGCGGTAAAAACATTCTAAAATTAATTACTTAATTGAAAATCTAGAAACAAGCTTGTTCCAATAAATAAAAATTAATTTAAGATATCTTCATTGATAAATCAACACCACTGTTCTTTTAATCTAAACCACATTAGTCACTTTCGTAATCATCACCAACCTCTCTTTCTCGTATGAACAGAATTTATCCAAAACTCTTTAATAAGGTCCGACCCCTTTTCACCAACCATAATCGCAGGTGCGTTGGTATTTCCACTAACTAAAGTGGGCATTATCGACGCGTCAATAACCCTCAGCCCTTTAATCCCGTACACCCTTAATTGGGGATCAACTACCGCGTCTTGATCCCAATAAGGACCCATCTTACACGTCCCAACTGGATGATAAATTGTCACAGAATATAATCTAATCATGCACTCCCAGTACGGATCTGTATAATGTGGAATATGGTCACAGTCTGGAAACTTATGTAACTCGCTTCCATACCGTTTAAAAGCTGCAGTTTTACTTAAGGCAACCCCGATTTTAACTCCTTCGATCAAGGTTTTCATATCGAAATCGTCTTGGAAGTAATTTGGGTAAATCAATGGATAGTCGAGTGGTTTCTTACTTCGTAGTTTGATGAAGCCTTTGCTTTTTGGACGGAGAAGGACGGGGATAACGCTCCAGACGTCCTTGCTGTTAATAGGCTTGAAGACTCTATCGTAAAATTCGTCACTTAAACCATGAGCTTTTTTCAGTTGAGCTCCCCCGTCCGAGTTTGTCGAACCAGAGATGAAATGAAACTCAATGTCGGGAAAATCGTCAGATGCGTTGACATACTTGGTATTAACAAAAGCCAATCCTTCCACGCCCCCCATGATCGTTAAAGGACCACCACCGAGAATTGCATACTGCATAACCGGAGTCGCAGCGTAAACCCTTTCTAACGTAATGGAAACCTCCTGCCGCACCATAAAAGTCAATCCGCCCAACCCGATATGGTCCTGCATGTTATGACCAACTTTCAAATCCTGTAAGACGGGGATTTTAAATTTTTCCAAGTCTTCTTTTGGTCCTATACCCGATAACATTAGAATTTGAGGAGAATTAACCGAACCGGCTGATAAAATCACTTCTTTTCGAGCACGTATCCTGTGAAGTTTACCTTCACGGACGAATTCTACACCAAAAGCCACTTTGCTGGTAGGATCTATCAAAATTTTAGTCACGTGGGAGTGCATCGACACGTGAAGATTCTTACGAAGTCTAACTGGCCTTAAAAATGCTTTGCCAGTCGAACATCTGGAACCCCTTCGAATTGTTCCTTGGGCGATCATAAAACCCGATTGAAATTCTCCATTGATGTCCCGATTTTCGTAGCCTAATTGTTTTCCACCTTCCACAAAACTGTACGCTAAAGGTGTGTGATAAGGTGCTTCGGATACAGTGAGGTAACCCCCAGTGGAATGATGGGGAGTCCGTGCCAAGTATGGATTTTTGTTGTCTTCTGATTTTTTGAAGTAGTAAAGGGCATCTCGGGAACCCCAACCTGGATTGCCCAATGATTCCCAAATGTCGTAGTCTTTTTTGTTTCCTCTTACGTAGAGCATGTAGTTGAGAACTGAGGAACCTCCGATTACTTTTCCACGTGGCCAGTTGCATCTGCCATTTTTCATTGCTGAAAGAAAAATTGAAGTCAGGTTATATGAAGATTTAAATGTTTCAGTAATAGCATTCGTAGTGAATTTAATTACTTGACTCGTGGAAAAAATTTTAATATCGGTTGTTTGTCAATTGAGGTATTAATGGTCTGGATGAAGGATTGTTAGGTTTTCAATTAATTATTTGTGGTATGCGCTTGGATTTTGAGTTTAATTGGGTTTTAAACTGATAATATTATCAACCTCAACTTGCAATTTTGCAACCACTGTTCACAAGGAAACCTATCCCAAAACAACACAATTAAGTAATTCGATCTACAAATACTGAGAATTCGTTAGAATGGTTTCTGTATTTCTATTCGTAAAAATGTAATGTGACTTATTGGAAAAGCTGAAACACCTTGCATTTAGAAGAACTGTTTTTGATAACCAAATTGTGTTTTCTCAGCAAAATTTTTTCTATGAAAAATTGAGCAGAAGTGGGCCTCTGAACATCTTTTCTTCGCCAAATTACAAAAGTAAAGTTAGTTTAGACCCATTTTCCTGCTGACTTATTAGAAGAAGTTAGTAAATAACTCATCGTTACAAATGGTCATAGTTCAATAGTCTGCATGTTTCCTAATGACTTAATGGTTTAATGAATCAATCGGTCAAAAATAAACGTGTCATTTGAGGAAACAATGACAACAATGTGAATTCCAAACCAAATAAAAAGTGTAGATGTTTTCACAACAAACTTAAAGGCTCATTCTTCGTTCTTCGTAAATAACGAATGGCGACATCTTCAAATCAAATAGATGAGGCCAACGAAATAAAAAAGACTTATTTTTACTATCTTCATGTCGTTACCTGTTACTAAAAAATATCTGCAGAATTGAAATTCCTTCTTAATTCTCGTAGAGCCAGTCTATTTATTCACTTCCTAATAAACCTTCCAATAAACTGTTTGGCAAATATTTTCTAGGAAATAAATAAATGTATTTACAAATATTTCCAAGCGAAATGAGACTCGAAGAAAGTTGTTTGAAATTGAAAGATCGATTCTTAATATTTTAAATGACAAAGACTACTGAAGTCTCCATGGAGTCATGAAAAGCGTAACTACCTGTCTAAAACAAGGAACCTGGAACGAAGGTGATGTCTAATAAGCATTAATTGCTGTACAGAAACATGGATACTAGTGTGTCGAGACGCTCTTGGCAATTATCTTTTTTTTTTTAATATGGAACGGCCAAAACCATGTGAATCATCAAACAATAGCAAAGTGCAGGACTAAAAGGAAAAATTGGGAAGTTCTAAAACTCCGAAGAAATGTTTGACCAAAATTCTAAAACATTCGAAGAAACCTCTAACCGAATTTTTAGACATTTCTGGAACTCATCAGATTCGAAAATCAAGAAAAACAGAATGATGAAAAAGGTCCTGATTCAAATACTGGAAGACCAAATAGAAGCAAAATGAAACGCAAAACGTATTAGACGTTATCAGTGCCTTCAGTATGGCTACCAACAACCACAGCAGATAATTAAAAAAGCAATAGAAGAAGGCAAATAGATTTTGCCACAAATATAAGAATTAATCCGCTAGAGAAGGAGAGAAGGACACTTAAAAAGCCTTTTAAGGAAAATTACCCGACACAGCATAAACATAAGCACTTAGCCTAACTTCTAACAGAGAAATTGAAAAATGCACAAATGCTGTTGAACTTAAGCACCACACATCTGATGGTGGAATCGCAAGGTTTGTAGGCGGCATATCGCTTAAAACTCAGTAAACATTTGATAACTTTCTCAAGAAAGGAAGGTCCCTACTGAGAATTTTGAGACTATAAGCAATGGTTTCGCTTTATTCTGCTTTTAGAAATTTAAATTTAGAAATTAAAAAAGCGAAATACCAAAATGATAAACGATAAAATACAACTAGTAAATATAAACATGGAAATAAATAAACAAATACGAGAATACAGGACAAAGAAAAGCGAAGAAATAATTAACAACGTAATAGAAGAGAATAAAACTATGAAATAAGACCCAACTTAGGTCGCAAACAGACATACTCCCTCATAAATGATAGGGATGAAGTGATAGCAGACCGAGAACAGTTTCTGAGGATAGTAGAAAATAGTATATTTTACAACAAGACATGAAAATAACGTTTTTTTCGTGAGATGAGAATTTGTCCACGAAGAAATACCCGATATAAATGAAGAAGAGGTACGATTCGCGCTAAAGGCTATGAAATCAGATAAAACACCAGGCGAATATGAAATAACAACAGATATGATGATTCAAGGGGGTGAGAAATTGATAAAGGTTGTAGCAACTCTGCTAAATGAGTGCTTACAACAAGGTAAAATCCCTGATAGCTGGAATAATGCCAAAGTAATCTTGCTTCACAAAAAGGGTGATAATAGAAGTCCGGAAAACTATCAACCCATAAGCTTGCTCTCGCACGTCTACAAAGTACTGACTAAAGTAATCACAAATCGACTGACACATAAATTAGACGGATATCAACCTCAAGAACAAGCGGGCTTTAGAAAAGGATATAGGGCTGCTGACCATCTGATGACAATGAGTATACTTATAGAAAAATCTAATGAATATAAATTCCCAGCTCGTATTTAAGTATTCGTGGACTATGAAAAGGCGCTTGATTCGATTGACGTATGGGCAGTACTACGTGCTTTAAGAAACTGCAGAATCGATCATACATACATTAAGCTATTAGAAAATATAGCACATCAAGCAACCGCAACCTACAAACTTCACAGGGATACTGAATCAATAAAACTAGAGAGAGGTGTACGACAAGGGGACAGTATATCCCCAAAATTATTTAATCTGGCTCTCGTAGATGTCTTCAAAAGACTCAATTGGTCGGAGAAAGGCATCAACATTAACAGCAATTACCTAAACAACTTACGATATGCGGATGATGTAATGTTAATAGCTCAAAATAAAGAAGATCTACAAGAAATGCTACAAGAATTAAATGCCGAATCACAAAAGGTTGGATTAAAGATAAACTGGTCACAAAGACGAAGGCGATGTACCCAGAAGAAGGTAATATAAGGGTAGAAAATAGATACATAGAGAAAGTCGAAGAATTTATATACTTAGGTCAAAGTATTACAATAGGACGAGATAACCAAACCTCAGAGATTAAAAGAAGAGTACGGCAATCATGGGTAGCATTTGGAAAATTAAGTTTTATATTACAAAACAAAAGAATTCCTCTACATCTAAAAACTAAAGTGTTTAACTCATGCATTCTACCAGTTATGAGTTATGGTGCTAAAAACTGGGTGATGACTATGAAAAATATGCATATGCTCAGAGTAACCCAGCGTGCAATGGAAAGAGCGATGTTAGGATTATCTTTACGGAATCGAAAACCAACGAATATATCAGAGAAAGGACAAAAGTAACAAATATAGCAAGAATAGCAGCATCTTTAAAATGGAAATATGCGGGACATATAGCAAGAGGTGAAGAAAACCGATGGAACAGAAAAATTCTACAGTGGCGACCATACGCGTTCAAACGACCAACAGGAAGACCACCCATGAGGTGGGTGGACGATGTATAGCTAGCGGCTGGGCTAAACTGGATGCAAGTAGCATCAAATAGAGAAAAATTGAAGATTATTGAAGAAACGTACATCCAAAAATTGATCTAAAACGCTACTGAAGAAGAAGAAGAAGCAATGGTAGGTTGCTAGATATGAATTGAAGATCTCTGATTTCAGAAACCTTTCACAATACAGTAATACCTGGAAAGAATGCAGAAGCAGAGATAGGAATTAGAAAAATGAGCGGGATGCATTTGATATACAGATGGATTGAGAACTACAGTAAGTACTGGAACAGGACTCTATCAAACTCATACTTGACATATATCTGAAACGGGAAAGCATCACTGCGGTCGTCCAAGCAGTAAAAGAGATTACTTTATACGCACAACATATAGTGCAAAGAGCTTATGAAAACAAGCAAATCTTCATCATGGCTGCACTAAGGGCACTGAAGCATTGGCAGTAAACTCCAGATTTGTGCAGAAGTGCTTGCAGATGTTGATGATACTAACACAAAATACCAAAGCCTACGCAGTAATAAAATTTGGAGCAAGCAGAAACATAGTAAGCAATTGTAATAAGTACTTTAAAAGGGGGAAATAGTATCACATCTATATAGTAAACACTGACAAATATGGAGGGAGACCCATTGAATGGCACAATTCAAGATGTTTATGCATCAAAAAATTGTACTAGACAAAAACCAACTAAGAAGGGCAATGGGGATAGGATAGGATTAAAAACTGTTCAGCTTACAGATTCTGTGAAGAGCAAAAAGAAACAACGTACCACATTAACTGTGTGCATATTTGAGACATTCTGGACCTTGTAGAAGGGGCAGTCCTTTAAAGTATATATTCACACCTAGGCAATACTGAAAGTCAGTAGAGCTTCAGCAAAAAGTGCAATGAATCTCGTCCCATTTAAAATAGTATTAACAGTAATAGCGCAGAAACCAATCGAAGGTGGAAAGAAATTGTAGTTGAGACAATAACAAGTACCTACAAAATAAAAATAAACTTTGAAACAGCAGCAACAAAAGGTAAGGGGAAGGAGAGTAGTGATAAAAAATTGATGAAGTAAACAATGCACAGTGGGAAACAAATGCCAAAAAATAAGTTGCAACAAAGAGAATTTATATAACTATGTGATTAACGACTAAAGAGAAGGAAAAGGTACTGAGATAAAGAAAGAGCAACAACAAGGTCGTGTGCGAGAGAGAGAGAAAGAGAGAGAAGAAGAAGGGAAGCAGAGTAGCATATTGAAGACAGGAGGGTGTGAAAGATTTCATACCAGACCTGTGACAGCTCTTTTCAGGTTGTCAGTCATGTCAAATATTGTACTTTCAGAAAAAATACCAACCCATGCAAAACAAAAGAAATTCTCTTTTGTGCTTTAGACTATCTATAATAATGACAGTTTGTAATTTTTGCACTTCTTCATTACTAATTTCTAAGCTACTTTGGTAAAATTCAGAAACTAAAACACCAAAAAAAAATTCACCGGAATTACAATAATGTTACAGTATCGGCCTCTCTACGAAACAATTTGTAACCGACGCTGTTAACTATGTAAACCCTCTACGAAACACGCGTTCACTGTATTAAGTTTGCTAATGTATTAATTTCCTTACCCAAACACGCATTCCCTTGAGGTTCGCTTTTGTATTTCCAGTCTAGCTGCGATAACTGCAGATAGGCAGCCATTAAAGGTACGTCAGATATTTCCGTTTCATCACCACCCGCTTCTAACAAAAGTACATTCCATTGTTCCATTTCGCTTAGCCTGTTCGCTACCACCGCTCCTGAAAACAATGCATTGTTTTAAAACTCGCATTTAAATACACACACAATCTACTTGGCGGCAGTGTTGCCACATTTTCGGAATTTTCCCCTAATCTAGGGAACTTTGACTTTAACTGTCTTTACTGCTGTTTTTTTTGTAAAAAAAATTGTTTCTCAAAAGAAATAATAATAAAAATTTTGCTTGATAATTTCCCATAAAATGATTGGTTTTTAAGCTTTAAAAAGTTGTGTTGGTAGGATTGTACAAATTGAACAGAATACATAGGTAGATCCATTGCTCAAATTAGGAAGGAATATTAGTATTATCTACCTGCCGATCCTGATCCCACCACTATAAAATCATAATTGTCCAATAAAAGTTCCATGTCCATATCAATCGGCCTAGATTCAGGATCCATAAGATCGTATTGAAAATAGGCAATCGCCGTTATCAATGCCGGTAAAATAAGTCCCATATTTGAAGCTGCTATCGCTCCTAGGCCTACCAAGGGTGCTGCTATTCCACTCATCCCTAAAAATAAATTTTTTATTATCAGAAGGGTGGCATGAAACGCTATCCGTTTTTTACATTAATGGTTTTCAAACGAAGTGAATCATCCCCTAAGGTATTATGCAAATAGTTAAATAATGAATGCAGATGCAGTCAGGATATTCTGTATGCTCGAGAGATTTAACTTAATCTGCATGTGATTAATAAATAAATATTTATGAATAAATAATTGGCGTTGAAATAAGTAAGTGAAGGAATTAGCCAGCCTATTTTGTTTTTTAAAGGGTTAATAAATTATAAATATTCTATTCTTTTAATTCCACTGAAATTACCAAAACATTGCAACAATGCTGTTGTTCGAATTAAGGAAATTGCTTTTGGTTTCTAGTTTTAATATTTGTTGGCGTAATAACGAGAATCAGAGAAAAACTAAATTAATTAATCAAAAGCATAAATAATAATAAATATTTCGGTTATAAGGCGATTGTTACTTCCTTACTGTTACGACAGTCAATAAACAAATGGTAGAATTCACCTACCTTCTTCAAATTGAATCATATGTCGCTGGTTAATGCCACTTACTTACCAAACGGGTAATGGAAAAACCATTCATGGCGTGTGTGTTTTTAAATGAAAACAAACGTATCTACGAAGTTACTAATGAATGTTGATAAGAATTAATCAAATAAATTGAAAGCAATTGTAATTAAACTTTCTCTGCTATTTTATACTGTCACCTGTACTTCTTGTGCTAAGACAATATATTCAAAAGTATGTTGTAACAATACCCAGACCTATTTTGTAATAACCATTAATAAAGCTTAACTTCTACAGCTTTTATTATGGCTTGTAGAGCATCAAAAATATATTGTAATCAAACAAATATCATATTTGAGAAGCAATAAAAGCTCGAGGCATAGCATTTGTCAATACATTTTCCTGATGCTGTTATTAATAATTAAATTATGTTGCTGTTTCACTCGTTTTGAGACACCCTGTATGTACCTAGTCTAGTCTACCGTAATCTCTATTTAATTGCAAAATACAATCAAGCCCTTTTAGTTCTCTTGATTGGTTAAAAGTTCAGTTCGTATGCTTAGGATTAAGGTTCGAATCTTCCTGATTAAAATTTGAATTTTTTCAGCATAGCTTCGAACTTTAAATATCTAATCCAAACTAAATCCCTAATCGGGCTACAACTTCAGTTGATAGTTTTAAGTGAGAATTAAATTCTAAAGTTTTATTTACTTTTGCATTTTCTTTCTTTATCTCAAGTTTATTTGAACACCCGATACATTTTTGCGTAGTCTCCATTTATTTGTATTTGATCACACAATACATTTATATTCTCTTGAGTCGGTTGATTGGTTATAATTTGAATTACTATTCGATCAAGAGTTGAATCGTAGGAACCAAAATTCTATCTCGGACCCAAGTTTCAGTATTTAATTTTATTCTGAATTTAAATTTTGGATCTGAAAACTGTAATTTGAGTTCCTAAAACCTAGCCCAGGTTTTATATTTTAGTTTTAGATGAGAATTTCCGATATACAATAATAAAAGTCAACTTCTACATATTTTACCGCCATCTCAAATTTATTTGAACGCCCAATAATAGTGAATCCTAATTTTTATTTGATCACATGATACATTGTAATCCTTATAGAGCTGTTAATTAGTTAACAGTCTAATTCACATCTTTATAACTGAGACTTAAATCTTGTCTTAGTAAGATTCCAGATTTAGTTTTGAATTTCAGTCTCAAATACAATTTTGAATATCGAATTCAAATTTGATTGCATTAAATCGGGCCCAGATTTGTGTGAGTTCGAAGAGTAAAGACTAAAATTGCTAATGTTAAAACGTGGGTTTGAAGGTTTGTCTTTACAATTTTCCTTAATTGTTAAATTTGAGTCAAGATATAATTGAACTCTCTAAACCGAATACCAGTTTTTAATTTGTCTTTACTAAACTCCAAGTCATCGATTTTCATTCAAATTTGAGCTTTTATTGAGCTTGAGTAGACCGCACTTTTACTGAACCCCAGGTCATCTTTAAGTCTTTATGAAGCTCCGAATTATGGAATTTTTATCGTATTTACCGAAAGATTATCAAAACTACCAATATTTACTGAGCTCCAATGTGGCAATATTTTATAGAACGTGAGTCTTTACTGAGTTTGCAGCCTTTATACAACTTTTAAGCTTTTCTCTTTGAACGTTACAACTTTTTGCCTTTACTAAACTCCGAGTCATCGACTTTTTAATCAAATTTGAGTGCTTACTGAGCTTGATGATATCGAACTTGTGCCGACTCCCACCCCAAATATTCTTTAAATATTCACGGAGTTTGGAGTCACAGAAGTTTTATCAAATCTTGAGTTTTTACTTTACTAAACTATTAATTTTTACTGAGGTTTAATCCCCTTTTTAAAAAACTTGAAGTCTTTATTGAACTTCCAGCTTTCTTTTCGCTTTAGCGAATATTGAGTCTTATCAATTGCTAAGCTGTGAACCAACGAATTTATACGTAAATTTAAGCTTTTACTGAGCTTCGGGTGTGCAGACCAAATCTTTTACTGAATCGTCATTCTTCACTAGATTATGAGATTTTATTGAGTTCTGTGCCCTCAAACTTGTATGGAACTTACTAAGATCTGAATCCTCCTCTGTTTTCTGAAATTTAAGTCTTTTACTGGGCGTTTTTCAAGCGTCGAGGTTTCTGTTGAACTTTGAGGATCTACTGAACTTTGAATCTTGTAAATAGTTTCAAAGAATTTTTGGTTCAAGACCAGCGCAACAAGTTTTGTTCCCACCTCTTGTCCTTAATCATTAAATTCGAGTCAAGATATGATTGAACTCTCTAAACTGAATTCCAATTTTCAATTTCAAACAACATCTAAACTTTAAATGTGAATGTGGGTTACTAAATCCAAACCCAGATTTGAAATCCAAGAGATTTGAGTCAAGATTGGAATTACGAATGTCTAATCGTGGATTGAATTTTAATCGATAAGTTTCAAAAATTATCCTGGATGCATGCAGTTTTGAATTTCAATCTACAATCGAACTCTAAATTAAGAATCTGAATATGAGCTGTTAAAATCAAGCCCAAATTTGAATTCTCAGAAGTTTGAGCTAAGACTAAAATTGCAAATGTCTAATCGTGCAATTTTCAATTTGAGTCCGCTTACGAACTCTTTCGAATTCATCCAGATATGGGTTTCTAAAATCAAACTCAAATTTGAATCTTGAGTCTTCAGTGAGGGTTTGAATTGAAAATTTCAAACCATGATGTGATTCGGTATCAGTTCTAATCTTTATACATAATCAATACCCCTTATAACTTTCGCTGTGGAGAAAACTTAACTAAACATAAAATTCTATTCTTAACTCAGTTCTAATCTCCACATTAAAATTCTAACTTCCATTTCCAATAAACATCCCAGACTTCAAATTAAAATCATCATTCCAACACGTTAGAATATTTGAAATATTAGATAGATATCTTATTCTTTTGATTTGAAATCAAAACTGAAATTAAGACTGACCTTGGCTTGGATTGAATATCAATTTCAGATGTAATTGTTTATAAACTTGAATATTTCTGCTGTTTTCGTAATAAATCGTTTAAATAAATCTAAATAAAATTTTTAAATTTTAATTTATATCCTCTTAATTTAATATTTTTAGTAACATACCTGCAAACCATGTCATTTTCACTTTTAACTTAAACAACAGCTACATTGATAACACAATCGTTAAACACTGAAACCAGAGTGGGTGTCAGTTGAGAAGTGACATTAGTACTAAACTAAAGTGACGAATGTGTCTTGAAATTGTATTCCAAAAGCTCATTAAAATTTTTAGCAGACATCACTTTCTATTGATATGCCCTTTTTCATTTGAAATGAATTTGGCCTACGTGAGACAGTAAACGGAGGCAAACTTATTCGTAGGTTCTGTTGTGAAAGTAAGATACGAATAGGTGTGTTAACGTCTGAAGAAGGTTTGATAACAGGTTGACTTGAAATGTTGCTTCATTTTGTTGTACGTGTTTTGTTAACCAAAAAGGGTGGAGTTTCGGAACTCCTAATTTTTTTTGTAGGTAAGATTAACTGTTCTAACATTCTGTTACTTTTATTGTTTTGCATTTCATAGTCACGAAAACGAAAATTCTTAAATTATGCAGACATCAAAATCTAAATAATTTGAAACGAGCAAAGATCCAAGAACACCAGAAAAATAGGTTGAGAAACTTTAATTTTCAAGTTGAAGGTTTTGTGTTTTGACCTAAAAACTGAAACTTACAGATTTCCAAATTTTGGGTTTAGAATTTAAAGATAAAAGATTATGCTTAAATTCAGTATATTTTAATTTACTTTTAATAATATAACTTCTGAACGCAAAAATGTCAGTACGAAATGTTGACCGTTCAAATAAAACGTTTTGTATTTCAGGCAAAGAACCCGATTTTCACCATCCATAAATATTTGCAACCATTGTATGACTGATTCTAAATAATGAAACATGATACGTTTTCAACCAAACCAAAACGAGTTTTCGCCGAATAACTTTTAATGTGTTAGGAATTTTGATAGGGTTGTATTTAGAAAAAATGTTTATTTTTTAATTTAGCATCGAATGCCATAAAAATATACAGGGGCTCCAATTGAAAATAAGGAAAATAAATTGCTTTAAAATTTGAAGAGTTTGACACTACATTTTGGACACCCTGTATAATTCGGATCAACCAAACTAGGTTAACGAAACTGATATTACCTTACTTAATAGGTACCTTTTTAATTTTATTAACGAGGCACTATTTGTATCTTTTATCAAGTTTTAAAATCAGTAGTGCAAAACAGTTTTTTTATCTAATTTTTTTTTTTTTTTTTAATCGCTGAACCGATTTCAACCAAATTTTAGGGGTATGTAGGTAACCACAAGAGGAACCCAAATATGCAAAAAAATATCGGGCGTGTAATCTAAAAAAATATATCATAATGACGTCACACTTTTTGAGAACATCCTGTATAATCAAAAATATTTTCCTGAAATGCGCCCTCGGGTACAGACAACGTCTGCGATATATAAAAATTCTATGTCTATTAATAAATGAGCTACATAAGACGGGAGGTGAGCTGCAGGACCCTGTATAACATGTACCAAAAGTCTTTAAATCAACCCTTGCTATGATAAATTACTGCGAGAAGTGTTACTTATAACATTATCAAATCTTTTAAAACATTTAATGTAAACTGAGTTTGACTTATTAAAAAAATTACTTAGATATATCATAATTCATGATTCCAAAATATTTTAGTCACTTGTTACATAGAAAAAAGCATACTTGACTCAGTCGTCAAGCCTTAACTCAGCATCATGTCTTTACCTGCCTCAGAGCCCTCGAGCTTTTACTGAAATTCTAAAATGTACTGGGCTTTGAGCTTTCACTTAACCTAAATTCGAACCTGTACTGAGTTATTCTATTTTATCAAGGTCCAAACCTTTATAGTTTCGAGCTGTTTTATAGAATTTCAGATTTTACTGAGTTCCCAAACCTTAACTTTTCACGAGACTTCTGAGTTTCTAGTTTTTACATCTTCTATTGAGCTCCTGGTTTTTGAGCTTTTACTAAAATTCAAGCCTCAACTAAGCATAAAATCATTATACCTTTAGTAAACTTCGATGTACTTACTGGGTATGAGTTTTTTGTTGAGTTCGAGCTCTGAACCATGGAAGTTTCACCGAACTTTGAGTCTTCAGATTAATATACAACGTTTACTGAACTTTCAGATGTTAAACTTGTCGAATTTCAAGTTTTCACTGGTTTTTGACCCGAGCAACTCTTCGCTAAGCGATCTTGCTTTACTGATCTACAAGTTTTTACTGAGCTTTGTTAATTTTTTTATAAAGATTTGAGACTTTACTGAACTTCGTGGCTATCCACATCGTTATTCTCTTTCCATTTCTGAGGATTGAGCACTAAATCTTTTACCCTTACTAAATTCCGAGTCGGCGACTACTTACTAAAATTTGAGCTTTTAGTAAGCTTGAAGTGTTTGAACTTTTGCAGAATTTTAAGCCATCTTGCTTATTCCAAGAGCTCCAATGTATTAATCTTTCCAGAATTTTGAGTTTTTACTGAACTTCCAGCTTACACAACTTCAAGCTTTTCTCTTTACTGAGCAATGAACATTACAAACTGTTTGCCTTTACTAAACTCCGAGACATCGATTTTTAAATAAAAATTGAACCCTTACTGAACTTGAAGCCATCGAACTTTTACTAACTCTCACGCGAGCTTCGAGTCACAGTAGTTAGTTTCACCAAATCTCGAGTCTTGACCATGGTGTTACTCTACCAAACTACTAATTTTTACTGAACTCTAATCCTCAAGTTTTTGAAGAACTTTCTGCTTTCACTCAACTTCAAACCTTTTTTTTTTTACCGAATATTGAGCTTTGCCAACTTGTGCCTTTACTAAACTTTGAGTTAACGAGTTTTTACTGAAATTTAAATTTTTACTAAGCTTCGGGTGACCACATTTCGAGTCACCTTCGTGTATTGAATTTTACCAGCTCCTAGTATAGAACTTTTACCAAAACATTACACCTTACTAAGTTGAAATTTTATTGAGTTATATGCCTTTAGGCATTTATGGAACTTCGAGTCGGTATTCAACTGAAGTTTTTGCCTTTACTAAGTAATCTAACATCGAACTTTGCTGAAATATGAACGTTTACTGAACTTCGAGTTGTCATCTTACTTTACTGAATTTCGAACCTTTGCTAAACCATCACTTTTTACTAAGCTACTAATTTTTACTTTATATAACTTTAAATCTTTATTTAACTTCCAAATTTTACCCACCTTTATGCCTTTTTTTCTGTCAGAAAAAAGGTAAAAACTGAGTCATGGACTTTTTGCTGAATTTGAGTCTTTACTAACATTCGAGTCATCAAACCTTTACCGAACTTCCAAACAAGGAAAGATTGAGTCATCGAGAACTTCTGTTGGGCCCTGAAGACTTACTAAACTTCGAAACTTGTGTATGTTACGGTCATTGACGACAATCCGGCCACTCACGTTATTGGCCGGTCAGTATCGATAATATCTTGCTAAGTCGGGCATCATCGATAATGACCGGCCAATAACGTGATTGTCCATGTAAATAGGGCGTTGTTGACAATTAATACTTCAAGTGTGGTTTTTACAACACTGTCCGGGCCATTTCGCTAGTGCCCACTACAGAGCGGGCGGTGATGATAGTATAGAAAGTTAGGCTATGTTTTTTGTTTATTTTGTGAGTGTCCTTGTGGTGTCCGTGCATTTCATCTAAATAATGGTACGGTCAATGTGGTAAATCCGGTCAGTGTTAACAATGACCGGTCAATGTGGATAATGTACTTGGTATAGCAATTAAAAAACTGACCTTCCTCTACCGCTAACCTCCAATAAATGCCTCTGCAAAAACAGTAGAGGTGTTTATTGGAGGATAGAGGTCGTAATTTTTAGTTACTCACTTAGATTATAAGATTTAAACAATATATTTGTTATAGCATTTAATTACTAATAAACAGTATATATTTTTTAGCATTTCATTACTGATTTAATACATTCACATGTAACATTTCCATGCCATCAACATTGTCCAGTTGCTTTTGGCCAACGTCGTTAGCGACCGAGCAAGGATGTAAATACTAAAATTAGATGAAAATTTTTACAACATTACCCAACCTTAACGGGCCATCTCGTCAATGCCCGGGCAACAGCGATAATACCCACGAAAATTGGACATCTACATCAATGCCCGGTGAATGTTGTTAATGCCCGCTTTACATCTTTGTCCGTAACATATATAATTTCAGAAAACATTTTTCTTCAGGATCAGCTCAACAAATTTTAAGCTCTAACTTGTCCTACGGTTTAATCAAACTGAACTATACTCAAACTTTGTTTTATTCCCACTCTAGTTTTAAAGTAGTGTTCCAAGTAACTACTCAAAATAAAATTAAGGAAATCGCTCTGTTAAGTTTTATGCTGGAATTTAGAATCTTAAATTACAGTTCGAAGGGAGAACGAATCGCAACAAAGCCAACATTTTAAATATGAAGAACTAATTTCCTTCAAAAAGCGACAGTAAGTTAATATGAATTGTTAAATAAGTGTTGAGGTAGCCAGAAATTAAAATTATACTTTTCAATAAACTGCAGCAGCTTTTGTTTTGTTTTTTTCAATAAAATTAGACGGCTATTTGTGAATGTTTCCTTTTAAATTATATCAATCTTTCAGTTTAGTTTTTCAGCAGTCTTTCTCCCTTTGCATGCAATGTTCGTAGAAAGTAATTTTCTGATTATTGTACTTCTAAAACATGTATTTAAGTTAATCAAATTAATGATTTATTTAAACAAATTACTAAAAGTCTCAATGTAAGACATCTTTTGTCATGTCATTTTAAAGGTTTGGTTTTAAGTTCTCCTGAAGGGCCATTTTTTTACTTAAATGTGAGATTACTAAATCATATGAAAGCGCACTTTAAGGGCACCTGCGTTGAATTTCTTTTCAATAAAGCAAAATTTCATAATTACAAAAGCAAAGCAATTTCTAATCCAAATTTATCTAAAATTATATCAAACAACCAGAAACTTGTTTCCATGTTTAATTGAAAATATTGTACGGTTTGAAGGTTAATCTAACGTTGAAATCTCCAGTATTAATCAGATTTCTAAAGGCAGAATAAAAGCATTCTGAGAAATTTCGTGACTATTGCAATTGGCTGATTTACTAGCTTTTCCGGGCGGTTTTTATACATATTAATAAAAGGGCCAAAGAATGTAGCAAAACTACGTTTTAGGTTAAATAACAATTAATTTTGGCAATTTCTGACTTTTGCCAATTATAGGTTTCGTGCGGCTCTTTTGTATCCGGGTTGCATTATAAACCATTCAAAATCCACGATACAGAATGATAAAATTTTTCTTCTACGCTATTTTTTAGTTTTAGAAGTTTCTGCTATTTTTGACTTTGAATTTTATAACGTTTGCAAGACAAATAGACAAGGAAAACTACCACGCTGTACAAACAGGAATAACGAAAATCTTTGTTTTCTTGATCTGCATACTTGCATTTAGTTTAAAAAAAGAAAAGAACTTAATTTCGTAACAGTTTTAAGCGTCGAGGCTTCCAAAATAAATTCCTTCTGTTTTGATGACAGAAATTCTATTTAAAATTACAAAAAGGAGCAATCTGACGCACCGCATTTTATGCCTAATTACATCAGGACAGCTTGCATACAAATTTAGTCCCTGCTTGGGAAAATGTGCTCAAACTGTTCACATTTTTCAAGTTTGTTAAATATCAAAGTCACTACTGAATTTAAATTTTAGATTAAATCTCCCTCGTAATGTAACGCGTTTTTATTTACTTTTGACGTTGCCGAAATACATTTCATATTTTTACTCGTAATTTAGAAATTTAGCATAATTGAGATAGATACTTTATTTAATGGTTGTAGCAAATTTAAAACTTACCGAATTTTTTTAATAAACTTCTAAATCAATTAATTCATCAACTTAAGCATTATATAAATTATAAGTTTTTGAAAAGCACTGCACATTTTTCAAAAACTTGCGTCACTGCACTGTTACACATTCATCTCGGATATTCTAACATCTCGAGGTTAAATCAGGTTATCCTTGAACTTGACACAGCTTCCTTCCTCTTAAAGGACTAGCCATCCACTATCACTCAGAATGGTGTTCACGAAGAAAGCATTTAATTTCTTCTAGAGCTAAGTAGCACCAACTTTAAACAGCGGACAACAATATTAAATGCTTATTTCTTTAAGATGCCGCTACATATCGATTGATGTATCCACATTACGTACGAGTTAACGGAACCCTTTTTCAAGTGGAGCATGTAAATGTTCAGGTCATTTTATACACGATTAGTTTTTTAGTTTTAATTCGTTCGACTGGAAACGTAAGTGTAACGGAATATACGCGAAAGCATTTTGAATTAGGTTATTGTAGGTCAGTGAAATACCTCCGTCTTTTTGGTCATCGTAAAGGTACGTTGATGTCGATGAGATGGAGATAGAGTAACGGATATTAGAATTAATGTCAGTAACTAGTTTATGACTTTTTTTGTATCCCCTTTCATTATGTCGGAAGATGTACAACGTGTAAATTTGCACGTAGTTATGGGAGTTCGTTTTCACCACTTTAATTATACTTATTTCAAAAAGCAAGAAAGCTGAAAATGTACAATAAAAGTATGAATTAAGAAAAATTAATAATAAGCATGTTTAAATCTTGTTCGTATACGAGGTGAAGAAAATAAATTTTTGGAACCAATTTCATTAACTGATGCAAGACAGAGTTAGTAAATGTTCTAAATCGGTGATACTGCTGTGGTAAACTTTGATCTTAGATAATTTTGTAAATAACAAATCGCGTCAAATTTTCCCACTATAATACTACAAAGATATAGAAAGAGGCCTTATTTTGTTCTTTAGGTAAAACATAAATATTTTCAGAAAACTATAGCCTATGAATACCAAAGAGTCCTTAGTTTTTCTTTTTTTTAATAGAATGTGTTGTTAGAAAAACACTCAAGTTTTTGTGTCGGGATGGCTCATTATTGAAGCTTGGTATTTGTTTTAAAACAGTCCTATTAGTACAAAGAATACGTTTTATTAATAATACGATATATTTAATTAGTTATCTCCCCCACTGGTAGTTATTTTTGTAGTAGCAAATATCACTATTTTAACTTATATCCCAAATAGGGTAAAGTTTCAGCAAATTTTTCGCACTAAAAATCTTGCTGATTTCAATAGGTTTAAAGTCAGCATACTTATCTTATAAACCAGAGATATCGGGTTCGATTCTTGATCTCGGTCGGTGAGATTTTTAATGCACTATTCCAGCTCTTCTTTGGTCATCCCCTTTGCTTCTTCTCTACTACACCCATTTTCCAAACTTGTTTTGTGACTATATTTTCAGGCATTCTTCCAAGCCATTCCAACTATCTCCTTTCAATAATGGATAACACCAGTTCTACCTTCAAAATAATTCCGTCACCTATCCCTTCTTGTTACTCATAGAATTCTTCGTAAATATCTCATTTCACACGCCTTACTTTTGAGAGAATCACTCAACACCCATGCTTCGCAACCGTAAATTTATACCGGAATAAACACTGTTTGATAGATTGTCACGTGCTTATTCCGCACTACGACATTTATAGGGGACGTTGGCAGTCCCTGTGGCACTCGGCTAGCAAAACAGTGGAGAAGGGGAGTTCGAGACGCTAAAACTCTTCAATAAGGGGTGGTCATAATCGGGATGAAATTTGGGCGCCACTACGGAAATAATCACCCAAAGATGGTTACGAAGAACGTACCGCAGATAGTTCCTCTAGGGCTCGAAGGGGTTGGGGGTTGGCTGCACCCTGCTGCAAGATATGACTTACCTTGCTTAATGAAATAACTTACTGAAACTCTTAAACTTGTAGGCAGGATCACACTGTAAACGTAAAACGTAAAACACTAACATACAAATATGATCGGGAAGCACTGAACACAATAACAAGACCAAGCTAAATTGACAGTATATTTAATGAATCAAAAGGCAAAAATGAATACATAGAAATTACACAAAAAGGGCGACAATTAAAATGTCACGTCAAAACAAATAATAGAAGCTACACTTACTTTAAGGGACGATAGAATTGGGGGTACTACATTTACGTTACGTTCGGCAAATCATTCACAAACTAAGCCCCTCAATTCCAGACAGAATATAGGATTAACAAATATTAAACTAAAATTCAACTGAACATTGATAGAGGCCTGTCCGCAAGCGGCACATTTAGGAATTGAAACTAGTGTTGAAACACAAACGGCAAAAGCAGGTGCAGCGTAAAGGAAAGTAGATTACCTGGCGAGATGTTCGTACTTGATCAGAAGGCCAGGGAGTACGTGACGGACGGGACACTGGGGAGGGCTTGTTGGTGGTAGCCCAAATGGAAGTTGGTGTCCTTTTTCCGGAAGGCGGGTGCAAAACCACGAATAATAATCCTAAGGCTGTGGGTTTTCTTAATCCCATAAAAGGAAAATGTGTGAGAACGGTACTTCAACTTTCACTAACTTTCACCCAAAACTATGCCTTTCCGAAATTATATGGCACTCTTTAATAAGATCCGACCAAGTCATAAATTCAGTTTTCCACGAAAAACTAACGAGAGATTTGAGGCCTTTCCGCAAATTATTGACAGATGAATATGCAGGCAGTTTACAGTTTTTCTTGGTAAAAATAAGAGATCTTTGCGTCACTGGGAAAGAACATTCATGTAACGTTTGATTTAATCATCGTACACAGATTTCTCTCCGGATCTTAAAACTAATATACCTGAAAATTGTGAGTCATTCCGGTTCCTAATTGTAACTGCATTTTAATACATGATATATTTGATATAACCATACGACTTTTTAAATGAAATTCCAGATAACTGTTGTTAAAGTTATTGAGGCTCACAGCTTAGTTTATATAAGTATGTAGGTAAACATAATACGTGATTACGTATTCAAAGTTTAAGGAATAGTCGTTGGGTACCTACTTATACCTTACTTACTTGTTACACAAAATAGGTTCAAATTCGGCATTTTTTAATTAATTACAAATTTTAAAAGTTTTATTAGCTATTATTCTTATAATTTTGATACAATAATTATGTAAGCATTCATTTAGAAAACTGTCAGTATTTAATAACATTAATTACATTTCATAAGAAACAAAATTTATGACTTAATTTTAGTATTGAAATAGTTTTACCCAATTTAACATTAGTATCTTCCTTTTGGCATGGAAATTTGATACAAACTGTATAATTACTACTTGGGTTAGAAATTAAATGTGGGTTGCTTTGTTAGTTTATTAAATTTCTTCCACTTTAATATTTTTAGAATGATATGATAAATACGTAGTCAACCTCTTACTCTTTTAATGTGGTATCTTTAGTCACATCATCGGTTTTCATTTCATTTGCTTTTTAAGAATCATTATAAAGTAACTTGATTCATTTTTCTTCTTTTTGGAAAGAGTTAGCTTTGGAAAAGTCAATTTCTTAGATTGGTCCAACTACTTAGATTTCATAAATCAAACCTGCCTACAATGAGTGATAGTTTATGTATATGAACTCGCTAAACTACGTAGGCAAGCAATTTTAAGTTGCGCTTACAGCAAACACAGTTTAAAGCCAAGTAACTCTAACGCTAACGCTTCCCTTAAAGTTTCGTTTTACTTTGTGGTTCTCACTCCTCGTGAATTGTAAAGCAACAGATGTTAGCATAAATCCGCCTACTTATAAAAGATTACCCGAGAAAATGATCAGGCTTAATGGTACAAAATTCGATTTGCGAATTACTTCATACTTGTGGCATTGACTCTTTTTAATTTTTTTAATTTTGTTTGAAATCCTCAAAATTGAAAAATTAGAAAAATTAAGAAGAATTTTTGCTCCTGTTAAGAAGTTTCATATTTCATACTTAACCCTAATCTGGCATCGTGGTTTGAATTATTTAGAAAAATGGGAAACTCTAAAATAACCACAATTTACCGTCCCCTCAGTGAAACCTTTTTCATAAGGATGCCTAGATTAATAGTCTCAGTATTATGTGGAAACTCTCATCTTATCACAAAAGACAAATGATATATAAAAAGGAATGGTCTTGCTAGGAGCAGTCAGTTGAAGTTCAACATACGACGGTGTTACAAAAAAAATCCGCAAAATAAAGTGTACAGATTTGGGTTGTAACGTCAACTTGCTCCACCCAAAAACTGTATGGGTAGACACGCGTTCGTATGCAGTAGGTAATGAAAACCTAGTTTAGAAAGAGATGAAGTATAGTTGGATTGTGAATTTGACGTCACAACCCAAATACTAGGTGAAATAGACTGTATGTAAATGAGCAACTTTTGAAGATAATTTTTCTAACGTAGAATTTGTCTTATCTTTTCAGGAGGATGTTGCGGATCGACGAAACGTGCTACCATCGTAGGCGGTTGGGCATGGGCCTGGTGGTTGGTTACGGACGTGCAACGTCTCTCACTGGAGGTTATGACTTTAAACCCCCAGTGCGATAGTGTAGAAACGGCCCAAGGTGTTCCTCTGACCGTTACCGGTGTAGCTCAGTGTAAGATCATGAAAGCGGACGAGCTGCTACACACAGCGTCGGAACAATTCTTGGGAAAATCGGTCAAAGAAGTTAAACTGACCATCCTGCAAACTCTTGAAGGTCATCTACGTGCCATATTAGGTAAGATTTTTTATTTTATAATCGAAAATACTACATTCTAGATGTTGTTGTTTTGGCATAGACTATGGAAGATCCGTAGAAAATATGGATATGTTGTGAAACATAGCCTTAAAATTAATTTGATGCGATTTCTTCGGTTTTACATGCAGAATATGCTCTACTATAATCTAAAGAGATCATAAATGCTGTATACGGTGAATTATTTCGGTAGATCACAAATGTCTGTTTGTCCCACATTATTATGTGGCCAGCGATAACTACGATCAACCACTCCCTATCTTAAAACAACCCACCACCTTAACTTTCGATTTCAACTCTGTCCATTTTTTTGAATCCCATGGATAATGAGAGTTTAATATTAACTTATTAATATTTTGCATTAGTTTGCTGTATATTTGTCGTCGCATGTTTTTCCTTTGATTCTGAAAACACATTTACAAATGATAGATGCCACATAGTAGAACAAGATAATATTAAATGGCTTTAAAATAAAAAATATATACAGAGTGTATCAGAATTCGACTGACAAACCATAGGTACCAACGTAATACACCCTTTGTAAATATACACCGGATTGGGAATAAATCGAATAGCTGTGTAAAATGTATACCAACAACCGCTGTTATCATTTGTCAAATTCTGTCATTTCAAATAATCGATATAACCTCTGTAAGCTGTGAATAACAGATTAAACTATGTAGTGGCGTTACATTAAGTTTCCAGCACGAGAGTTATTTGCAGTTTCCCCCCCCCCCCCCTTCACAACTTTAGGTGAATTTAGATTCACCCCGCATACAGCTTACCTATCTTAATACGTGGAATGAAATTGTTAAAATAGGAAACCCATTTAATAACAATCTAAAAATGATGTTCGAAGTATCCACTGTTGTTTCTGATTAATGTGTAAAACTTCAGGGTCATAAATACCATAGTGGATTTTCTTCTTCTTCTTCTTGTACGCCTTCTTTATATTCAAACCATACCAATTGACTGAATTGATTTCTGTCATTAGTTATCCGATGTAGTTGTCTTACAGTAATTCCCATTCAGTTACAAATATTATGCGACTATTATAGTCGTTTTCGACCCATTGGTCTTTTGCCTTGTATTCTTAACATAATATTTGATTAGTCCTACTATTAATGATAGTTGTCGATTAGTTAACGATTGTCCGCCTCAATTTGAGTTGTGATTTTCCTATCTGCATCCAGTTTGTTATTAAAATTATTCAGCAACCATTCTCCTTCTCTTCTTCTTCTGTCTATTTAAGTCCACTGCTGGACGCGGGCCTCTTCGTTCTCTCTCTTGCTCTTCTATCTTGGGAATTTGTTGTTGCTTAATGTCATCGAGCCATCTCTTTTGTTGCCTTCCCACAGTTCTCTTAGTTTCCCTGGGACTCCAATGTACTAGTCTTATGGCCCATTGGTCTGCATTTGCCTTATAACACATCCTACTCATCATCAGTTCTGCTGTGCCATATGTATTTTCCCATGTCTGATTTGTTGCCTCAGGCATTCTCCTCTCCATGCATCTTTGAGACACTCTCAGTTCGTTAGCGGTTATCTTCGTTTAAACAAATTGGTATGTCAAAGATTTTGAAAATGTAGTTCAGGCGACCAAAAACTGCCCTACACTCTGATTCTCTCTTCGCAGTTTCAATGGTATGCCCAAGGTATACGTAACTCTCAACATTCTCTATATTCTGATTGCCAATTTTGATTTACTTGTTTGTATGCGTCATAATTTTTGTTTTGTTGCGATTGATTTTAAGACCAATCTCACAGAATTTATTGTTTAATTATTGTAGACGTATCCCGATATCTCATGGCCCACGACATGCACGTCAAATTTGTGAAAGAGTGAGATGGAAGTCCAATAGTGAAACCTAAAAACATGCGGCACTCAGGAAAAAGCGCGTGAAATTTGAAATTGTTATCCTTATGAAATTGAAAATAAATACATTTATTAGCTACCACCTATATTGCAAGTTTCTCAGCTTATTATAACATAAAGATAGGTTTTAACTAATAATATTTTTTCATATTTTGACTTTGACAGAACGAACCTAACGTAGGGTTTTAGGTTGAGTAGTAGATGCGTTTTCTCTTTCTGTACTGAGGGCCATGAGATATCGGGATGTGTCTACCACTGTCTCTACATCTGTTAGGACATAGGAATTATGTCATCTGCAAATCTCAGATTTTTAGGTAACTCCCGTCTGTTTTCCCAGCGCAAGCTCTTGAAAACAAGACAAGAGGCAAGAGAAAATAGTTTCGGTGATATTACGTCTCCTTGGCTAACACCTCTTTTCACTTCGACCTTATCGGTTTTAATGTAATCGTTTCTTTGTCGCATTCTTATATACAGGGTGTTCCATATCGTTATGTTCAAATTTTGGGAGCATAAAATAGACTTAATTCTAATACTAAAAAACCCAAAAGTGGTAGGTCGATCTTTATTCGTTCTGAAGTTACAGGCATTTGAAGTGAAACACCATAAATAATCTAGGTGGCCATGCAACAGGACTACCACAACCAATCCATCGTGGATAATTGTTGCTCATGAAATTCCGGACGGTAATTCCGAAATGTGCTGGTGCACCATCCATTTGCAACTACATGTCTCTTCTTACGATCAGTCATAGTCACCTTGATTTCTAAAACTTATTTATCCCAATTACGAGAAAACAAGCGTGAATTAAGAATTGTCACTTCATCAATCGGCATACGAGCACAAGCTTGTATTCAGCAAGGAGGAGGGCATTTTGAAATATCGTTAATTAATTTGTGAAATAAGATAAGTTTTCAGTTGGTTTACGAACTTAAATCTGATTATTTATGGTTTATAATTTCAAAAGCCTGTAACTTCAGAACGAATAAAGATCGACCTACCACTTTTGTGTTTTTTAGTCTTAGAATTAAGTGTATTTTATGCTCTAAAAATTTGAACATAACGATACGGAACACCCTGTATATTCTCAAGAGGTCTAGAATATCTAGAATGAATTCTGGCGCCGTCCATTGCTCTCAGAAATGGTCATATCTCGATAGTGTCAAACGCATTCGGCAAATCAATAAATGCTAAATGAATTTGGATGTTGCATTCATTTGTTTTCTCTATAAATTGTTTTATCCACGAGTACTTAATAATCTGTCAATTATTCATGTGTTCGGTCACTCATAATGTTATCCATTATACACTGCCAGCTGTGTATAATGAGTATTCAAGGTGTCATGGTAACATCATTGGCTATGGTGTATAATGAAGGAAATAGGTTATGTTTCTAATCCTAATTGACAGATTATAGGTTTTGTTTCTAATCATAATTGACAGATTATTGACAAGTCGTCGATAAATTTTAATTAAAAATTCTTCGTATTTGTGTTCGTGGATAAAGTATAGTATACGACTCGCTATAATGGCTATTATTACCTCGGATAATTGCAAAACTCGCTCGCAAGCTCGCTCGTGTTGCAAACATTATCCTCGGTAATAATAGCCTACATTATAGCGTCGTGTATAATATACTATTTTGCTAAGATGCACCATCTTCTAGATATAAGCAAAAAAACAAAAAGAGGGACCTTCTCAGTCCCCCCCCCCCTGCACCCCGCTCACCACCTATGTCCGGGGACTTTTAGTATGTTTACCTCCTAACGACTCCAAACAAAGCCCTGAAGTCAAAAATTGTGACACCCTCCATGCATTCTACAATCCCTTTATTGACTGGACTATAAGGCTGCTCCCAATTTTGCTGATGCTATTTCCTGTATATCTTCGGAGCCCGAAATTAATATTTTAGATCTTCGGGAACATTTAACAAAACTGTGCGTTTTTTTTTCATTATTTGTGCGATTTGTTTCGATGTGTTACAACAATGCCCTTTTCATTTTTCAATTTTGTGGTTTTGGTTTTACCTTGTTATAAGTTAGACTTTCATGTTTGAGTTTGCCTCTATAGTTTGTTTGATCATTTTCGTACTATCAGATTTAATATTTTTGCGAATTTCTTTTCTCACCATTTTGTTAATTTAGGAATACTCAACAGTGTCTTTGACCTTCATCGTCTCAATTCTACTAATGTCTTAGTTTATTGATGAAGTTTATCCTGTCTAGACATCTCCTTATTTCTGCAGAGTTGTTTCGTTGTTGTTAGTATGCTTGATTTGATATTTGTTGATATTTGATTGACATCGAAAGTAGTCAAGTTTTTTCCAGCAACGCAGATACTTAAAATTATTAACTTCTTCAATCACTGTACCATTTACGGTCAATGGGCCAACTATTTGCTAATTACCATGCATTTGGCTTTTTCTGCGTTCACGTTAAGTCCTACTTTCTCTCATCGGTCGTCCTCCTTGTTTGCTAGAAGCTATAGATGTTGTAAGATATCAGCCAGTATCGTGGATCTTATCTTCTTTCCCGCGGTACCTTTTATAAATACTTATACATTGGAAATAGACATTGAACTGAAGCGACGAAAATACATACGATAACTTTGTATTCTTTTTCCTCCTCCTACCGCCAAAACTTAAGCCTATTTTTAATTAGTTATTTTATTCCTTCTTTCTCTATTGGCACCGTTGCAACCTGTTTACGTTATAAATTCATCTAGTCGTACTTCTTCTTCTAATGCTGTCATCATCTTCTCATATTTAACCCTATCCTTTTAGAAATCCATAAAGTCTATCGATTTTGGAACTCTCTACATTTTTGCAGTAGTTTATTTATTTATTTAGCGTATGGTATTTGTAGCAAAGAGATCACGTAGTGCTGGTTTGGCTGCCAGTTGAGTGGATCAAAACCACATTTTTAAACGACTTGTTCTCTGCAGTAGTTTCCCGTTGCCTTCTGCAGAGTTTGCGAGTGTGTGTTAAATGTATAGTGTTTGTGTCTTCTTACTATCTGCAGTTGACCACTCTGCAGACAGAATCATTAATTGTTGTAACCAGGCGATTAATGCTTCACTCGCTCAAGTACCGACATCGAACAGTGGGGAATTCTTTAGAAAAATCCTTACGACTGCGTGAGATTCGAGCCCAAGACTCCTAACTAGGAGACCAAGGCTCTTACCACTGCGCCAACGAGCTTCTTTGCAGTAGTACTAACCAGCTTTAGCTGATGACCATACACCATCATGCTAAATAATGCTCCCTTGCTTTTAAATCACTTCGGAACCCAAACTGTGAGTTATCCAATGTAGATTCGCATTTGCTGTGAATTTTTCTTTGCAGAATTTTTAATATACAGGGTGACAATAATCTACCTGTGTTGTATGGGTAACTTTGTTATTATAGAAGTTCGAGAGTCGGCTAAATTAGCAAAGTTGGGCAGAATTTCAAGACAAATTAGATGCCAGTTTGACATTTGACATACACTTTCCACTTTTTCAAATATTTCGAAAAAACTAAAAACATGCGATTTTTTAAATGTTTTATAATTCCATAACCACCTATTCTAAAACCAAAGTGAAATATGTTTCTTGTAGATATTTTTACGGAGAATTATAAAAAAATATCTACAAAGTCATAGCACTCTCCATTTTTGAGATATAAGCCAAACTTAGGTTTTTTCAAATGGAAACCATAGTAGGCTATGGATTCATTAAAGAGCTTATTTTTTGCTCATTTCAAAAATGTATAGGTTGTCATATCTGTTTCCGTTAATTTTCTCAGAATTTTCAAAAAACTCAAGTGAGTGATCATAATTAATAATTAGCTGCATAGTATAACAAGAGTGCCTTAGAATTGGAAAACAACAAAACAAATTTAATTGCCAAAATTAGTCTTGTTTTGCTGATAATTACGGATGTGAATGTGTTAAGTAGTTCTGTTAAAATGGCTTACTCGTGGGAAGAAAGAATAGTTATTTGTTATACAAGACGATATACTCACGAAAAAAATAAGGCGGTTCCATTTAAAAAAAATGCCGCTTACGTCATTACTCGAAAACAAATAACGATCGAAAATCGAATTTAATGGAAAAATGTGCATTTTCATAAAATAAAATCGACGCGTTCGAAAGCTGGGTTGTTTCGGTTTTAATTAATATATTCCTTACTTTTTACTCGCACTTTATAGTTATAATAACGACAGATCAATAAAAAAACCAATTAGGGTAGGCTGTGAAATTGAATTATTTTGAATTGGTACTTTAGCCACATCCACAGAATGACATTTCTGACAAAAACTGAACGCTCTTGTCAAATTTTTTAAGTTTTTTATTTGGTGAAAAAATTTAAAGTTTGAAAAAATGGTATTCACTACACAACAAAAAGCGAAAGCTATTGAATGATTCTTTCGAACCGGCGTAAGAATAAATGGAGAGTGGCAATATTCACTTCATGACTGCATGACTGATTTTCGTGAAGAATACCCCGATTTAGTGTTCAATTACAATTATTTTCGCGACGTTGTAACTAAATCTGTGCAGTTATTTAGAGAAAGTGGTAGTGTCGCTCGTAAAAGTGGAAGTGGACCGCCGCTTAGACGAACAGAAGCAACGATTGAATTACAAACGTTATTAAATGTCATTCTGTGGATGTGGCTAAAGTACCAATTCAAAATAATTCAATTTCACAGCCTACCCTAATTGGTATTATTATTGATCTGTCGTTATAAGCACATGTAGGAGTAGTCGCACATCGGCGGCCATCCGTATAGACTTATCCTACAAGGGCCGGTCTTTCCATCTCCCGATAAATTTAACTGGCAGATATTTGCCATGGAAACAATTGTGTTAATAATGGTTACCAAGGAAAATATCTGGAAGTTAAATTTATCGGGAGATGGAAAGACCGAGCCTAAGGGCCGGTATTTCCATCTCCTAATACATAAATTTATTCTCCTATTAAAAACCTGTTAATACAATCGTTTCCATGGAAACTATTTGCCAAATAGCTTATTAGGAGGTTTATTAGGAGATGGAAAGACCGGCCCTAAGTAATGTTGGTTATTTATATATTGTACATTTTTGTTAAGATTTATAATCGTTTAATTTACACTAAATTTTTAGAAACGATAAGGTAAGTCTAGCGGGGTATGGCTCTTTAACATTCGAACTAGTTCACTATTATCGAGTAGATTGATTGCCAGGAGACTGGGATGATGTTCCAATTTGTTTATATATCTAGCACTGTACCTCGTCACTTCTTCTTGAATTGATAACACTTTAAGTCATTATTTATTTCACGATTAGGTATATTAGGTATATGGTGCATTGGTTATAACCCGAAAAATTGTCGATTAAAATCGCTCTAGGATTTCTATGATAGAGTAGAGAGTCCCATAGCACCATATAGGTTTCAGAGCAGCTTTATACACCAGTAAGTTATTGACCAGAAAAGGTTTAGACCTAGATCAGTAGTTTTTGAATTTAAATCCAAGTTTTTTCTCTTAATCCAGATATGATTTTTTCCATGTCAAGCCCTTACGTAGATGCATACCCAAGTATCCGATACGAGCTGTGGAATAGTTTGACCATTCATAATTATTCTTGGGGGCGCGGGCGTTCCCTCTTCTTCTTCTTCTCGTGCTTTATCCGTTCCGGATGTTAGCTATCATTACAGCTATCTACACTTTATCTACTGCTCGTCGAAATAATTCTTAAGATGTTACACCAAACCATTTAGTAAGTGTTATGTGCACTGATTTAATTTGATTAATTGGAATACGCAATTTATTTAGCTAGTTTTATATTTGTTCTAAATTTCTTTGTGTTGGGACTGCTATGGGAAGCTTGGATCTGTAGTGTACAGCAAATAAAGGACTGGGCCCATAACGCTCCCACCTTGAGGAACTCTTACATGCCAGACTTTATCAAAAGTCGAGGAAGGCGGCAGTGCAGCTTCTTTGTTCAAACGTTCTATTAATAACGTCAACAACACGATGTACCTGTTCGATTGTTAAATGTCGGTTTTTAACCTCGAATTGGTGCTCGAATATTAGCTTGTCTCTATTTAGAATGGGCGTCAACCTTTTCAGTAGAAGCTTTTCAAACAATTTTGAAATGATCGACAGGAAGCTGATGGGCCTGCAAGATTTATTGTCATTTGTTGGTTTCCGCCGTTTGTGTATGGGGATTATTTTTCCACTGCACAGTGTATGTTCATGTTCTTAATATAGCATTGAAGATATTATTCTTCTTAAAGTGGCGTGCCCTTTACAGGGCGTTGTCGATCTTGTCTCCATATGTCTGCAGTCAAGGGGGGGCCTACAGCTTTAAGTCGGCTCCGAACCACGAAAGTACTCCAAAGAAGACTTACTAGGCATAATACTTCGACGGTTTGTCATTGCCTTCGGAGGGAAGCGATCGGGTGTTTTCGGTATATGTGTGGTCCTGGAAATCGAACCAGTGGTCAGACGTGCGTTGTACGAACTGGTCCATGACCGCGATTGAAGATATAACTTATCATAATTGTGTCTTTCTGAGGTAGCTCCTTGATAAGTTGGCCTGTGATTAGTTCATACCCGAGTGATTTTATCTATTAACATTGTTGATGATCATATTTTCTACTTCACCCATAGTGAATGGTTTAATGGATGGAGATAGTTGCTAAAGAGCGTCTAGGTAGTCTTAGATTGCTAACTCGTCTAGTGCCTGATTTGATAATGGTTGAAGTACTGTTTGCATGTATCTGGCAAATGTTTATGCTTTTTCACTGTCGCTACGTGCCATCAACCGTCATCTTTGCGGATCGTTGGTATTTGCTGTTTAGGCTGGCTTGGTCGCTTGGTCGCCTTTCAGAGAGAATATTCTGTATCTAGAGTTGCAGTTAATCCTTCTACATGTTCATGGAAAAATACAATTTCTCCATAAGCCTTTTTGCAATTAAAAAACTATTTGCTTTCTGTATCTAAATTTGCCAATTCGCCGAATTACCTTTTAAATCAGAATTGTAATAAATATGTAGTATACTGTCATATACATACATAAATTTAGAGTAGAAGCTAAAAGTACAAATTTAAGAATCCGAACTGGAGATTTAACAATTAAATCTGACATCTGGAATTCGAATCTTGAATGAATCCAATTTCGCAGTCGAAAATTTGAATCTGAAATACTAATTCAAAAATTTGGATATCGAATTCAAATTTAAATCTTAGGGATTCAATTCTTCCAGGATTCGGGAATCTCAAGTATTTTCGAGTCATAATGTCCCCAGAAATAACCCATAATTTTGACATCTGTTAATAATATCTCAGTGTTGCTATCATTAATATTTTTTGCCTTTTGTCAAAATCTACTATAATTCGTTTTATTCTCGAGCTCGCAATGAATTTTGTGATTATTCCTTTTCTTTTCCTTTTACCGTCTTATACCTTTACAGTGTCGGGGGGGGGGGGTAATGTAGTGTGATTTGCAATTTCAGTTTCATATTTCTAATGCTGAGATATTGTTCTTGTTTCTTTCCTTTATAACTTAATTGTTATTCTGAAATTATGATACGTTACTAAAAAGGTAATTTAATGTACCATCCAGATATCTAATACATAATTAAAAATATAAACCTGATCATTCGACTGTGTAATTAAATGTTCTTCAGTTTTTTAGAGTTGTTAGATGACTTCTTTACCTATATTATGCGTTCGTTCTACTCCATAAAATAACCAAATAAAAAGTAATTAGAAGAGACGCTTAGGTTAATCACCCTGTAAATTTGTCTTTTTTAAATTCCCAACAAAAGTGGATTGACAGTGAACAATTGCGTTATTTAATTGTTTACCTAAATTACAGTAATGTGTTTGTTATATGAGTTAAATAATTTTTCAAGTATGCCAGTTCCTAAGTTAACTCTTCACTTTTTAATATTGTAGTAACATGCTGACCTGCACGTAGCACTTCCTTTTTATGATAGCAGAGTTGATAATGACGTAAACCTAACGAATTTGCAAATTATTTATGCAAACAGAAACAAGATTACATTTTTTTCTTATCGTTTTGTTATTTTTATTTATGCAAACATAAATAACTAGAACGATCTTCCTCTTGTTTAATTTTAAACTTTTCAATATAATATTATGATATGAATTTAATTTCTTCGGCGTCACTTTATTAAATATTTCGTAGTCGCATTACATAAGGTTGGTAGGTTACTTGCTTTATGACGTTTAAAATGAACCCCGATTACGTAGTTGGTAAATCTACTAGATTTAAAAGGCAATATGAAGCAAGAAATTGTTTTTAAGAGTACCTACCAAGGGCAAAATAAAAATAATATCCAAATAAAAATTTAGATCTCACTTTGAAGCTTGCCGTGCTAATTCACACGTTTCAGGTTTTTTTTTTGTAAATTAATTACGTTTTTAGAGTTTTCTTTAACATTTTCTTTTTATACAAATTGCTATTAGAATCCTAAAAATACAAATATGGCTAGATGCACCGACCATCAATTATTTCAGGCAGTGTTGGTAACTTATTCTAATTAAATCGATTAATCGATTATTCTACAACTGCGATTTTCAATTTTTTTTAAATCAATTTTCGAATATTTGGTTATCTTAACAAATGCTTATATTTGTAAAAATTCAATTGATCTTATTGAATGGATTATTAGGAATATCCGATTATCACGACTTATCGATAATTAATATATTTTTTTTGCGGTTCCTGAGTCATTTTAGCATTAGAATGACATTATTCTAGCAGACTTTTTGGTGCTAGAATGAACTTCATTCTTAAATGATTTTTGGTGACATTTTGTTTTCACAAATTGATGATACTGTATTAAATTATATAGGTACAAAATATCTAAGCAACCATTCAATGCTAGGCAACAAAAACGTCAAATGTCAAACTTTTGTCAACTCTCAAGCAAAAAATCGCTGTTACCAACCTAACTATTTTACCAAAATTCCCCAACTGAAAACTGTCGAGTAGTTTTATAAAAAGAAACATAAATAAATAATGTAAATGGAAGCTGTCGTTACAGAGTGCAATTCGAGCACTTATCCCTTCGGCCACTCGCCAAATTTCGGCCTCGTGCGCGAGAAGGTTACCTTATGTAACATGTGTTTTAATATACCATTTAATGTGACATAGTAACGATTATAATTCATGTAAGCTGTAAAGATGATCTAAACAAATTTAAACAACAAAAAATGCCAACAATAGTATTAGAAAACGAATTTAGCATTACTTCTGGAAAATCCGGAAGTAGCTTCGACTTCCCTAACTATGTAACTTGTTTTACACAGCTGGTACTCCAAGGCTTTGATATTTCACCGTAATTTTTGGGTTCTAGATTTTTATCTATAGTATTAACAAAATTGTTATATCCGGTGTTTTATTAGTTTATTTGTGAAATTATTATAGTACTTATTTATATAATATTAAAAGATGAGTTTATTTTGATCCAAGGAGCTATGGTTAAAATTTGCCCCCAACCTTTCGAGGTACCCTGTATATGGTACTAAAACTAAAATTTCTTTCCAGAAGTTTGTAAAATTAAATTTTAAATTTCCAGACTGTGTGTGAATACCATTACCAGTGATAAAGGCTTTAAGTGTTTAAGCTATTATATTGTAGTAAATTTTAAACCAATTTTCAAGTTTGCTAAAAAAGATGTTTTAATATTAACATTTTTGTTAAAAAATAGAACAAAGTACACCAGTAAATGGCATCTGACACATTAGACTCAAGAATAGTATATTGTGACTGCAGCACTCACTATCGTTCGTGCTGCAAACTTCACATTCGTGTGGCAAACGCAAGCTTCAGCACTTGTATTACAATATACTATTATAGATCTTCGACAAATTCTATGAAAAATGCCTTGTTAAATTGTGAGTATCTGTTTGTCTGAGATATTAAACATACAACTGGCTTTAACTTTTTTAAAAATGTGACACGTTATTGTATTATTGTAAAGGTAAACAATTCAATGAGGTGTGAAATTTATAATAAGTGGTTATTGACAATAAAATCAAATTAACATATTGTTTTCATAACATTTTAAACCAACATTCCCAAGAACTTAAGATAAAATTATTATTGGACTAATATAGTATTGGCTGGTATGATTTCAGTGCTGTTTGAGCCTAGCTAAACTTGGTTCAGTAAGAATTGATGCAACAAGTTAGTGAAGCTGCTTTACAAGATGTGTATTTTGCGTATTTTTATTTCTCATTAGCTCCAATTTCGCAGGGATAAAAAGCTTAAAAAGTACCTCTACGATCAACGTTATACGCCTGTTTTCTGTTCAAATTGGTGCCTCTAAAAGGGGCCATTCTTAAAAGTTGGAATTAAAGGTGTGGTATCAGGCAATATGTTCGGATTACATCGCAAGCTACGCATCCTGTAATAACTTAAAATTCGAAATAAAACGTTGTAAGATACGAGAGCATTTTTTTATGTTATCTGCCTAGCCATGAAACAAAAAAGCGACGATATTAAACCAATTATTAAAAAATAGCTGGGACATTTAGAAGTACATGTGCTAAGTTGTGTTTAACTTGTGCGGTTTATAGGGATTTGGGAAAGTTTACTTCTTGAGAAAATGAGTGAAATTAAGGTGGAACATCGCAGTGTCATAAAGTTTGTCAAAGTTGGAGAGGGATAGAAATCTTTTTTCTTGAATTATGTATCACCGGAGATGACACTTGGGTAAATTACTAGAACCCTCCCACTAAACAGGAATCCATGCAGTGGGTTCATAAGGATTCTATACCACCAAAAAAAGCCGAAACTCAATTGTTTTGAAAAAAACAGATGGCAATAGTTTTCTGGGATACTGAAGGAGTCTTGTTTATTGAATATATGCCGAGGAGGTCTACCATAAATGCAGAGGCCTATGTAAACACAACTGAAAATTTAAAAGATGCTCTGAAGGAGAAAGAAAACATAATAATTGTCGGGCTTATAAGGCAAATAAAGTCCAGTAGATAAAAAATTACTGTGGATTCATAGAGTTAAGGCATCCACCTTATAGCCTCGTCAGACTTCTTTCTATTCAAAAACTTAAAAGGACATCTCAGGGGAAAGCGTTTTGTAATGTGATACGTGTTTTATTCATGGCTAGGTAGATAACTTAAAAAACGCCCTAGTATATAAAATACATATCCATATAGAATAATAAGTACTTGCTCTTGAATTACCAGTAATTAATATTAGACTGCTAACAATTTTGACAATAGATATATCGTCTTTGGCAACTGGCGGGTCAAATTTTTAATTAACAGGTATTGAAAGTCTAGTGAAGATTCTTCAGTATTTATTTAAACGCAGGTGACATATCAACCCATCTTCTATTCTGAAGACGTATTGCCTTCATTTATTTCTATTTAATAAATGTATTAACAATTTTAGAGTTTACCTTCACAACTAATTTTAAATAGTTTTCGCATTTTGTTTTTTACCGATTTATATATTTCAGTAGTGTCATCCTGTACTGTAGCTTAGAACGGCTTTTTTCAAATTTCTTTACTGTAGATGCGTCTACCACTAACTTTGTTTCGTACCTACCTGATTTATAACTACTGATTTTTTTTCTAAACCACACATATTATTCTACTATTGTTCTCTATTTAGTTTTTCTTAAATGCATGCATACATTTACCTACCTTCGTCAAAATCATCATCAATTGACATGGGGCAGATCCCCGTGGATCAATCCTGCATTACACCAGGCCCACCCCATGCCAATAATTTGTGAAGAGATTTGTTATGATAGGTGGGGATTGGGAGCACTGTATAACGTTAACATGCCTGTGACGCCAGACGCTAGGCACCGCTTCTACAGTGCAAGGTAGTTAGTAAGTCACATATTCAATGGGAGTTGGATATATGACTGAGATGGTTAAGCATATTTTATCATCTTATACTAATAGCATTTCTAGTATTACAGCTAATTTCCTAGGTCTATGATATGAAATACTTACTTTATCCTAGTTTAGTCTAATCGTTATTATTATCATTTTTTAAGTTATTATTTCCGTTGTACTTCGCAGGTATATTCCTTGTTTCCTTATTTTTATTGTTTTTATTATTATTATTATATTTGTATCTTCGCTGTTTTCCTGCATTTTTCTTCAATTTCTATATACCATGTCATTTTTTTAACCTGCAATTTTTAAATATCTGGAGAAAGAAGCATCCTACGAAAAAACTGTCCGAAATAAAAAGTTAATATTTGCGTAGGGGAAATTCACTAGTGCTAAAATTAGCCCCCCTCCTTCGCCCTTGTGGGTGGGGTGGGGGGTAACTTTGAAATCTTAAATAGGAACCCCCATTTTTTATTGCAGATTCGGATAGCACGTCAAGAAATATGAAACTTTTATTCGTAACATTTTTTTCGATTCGTGACAGATAGCGCTGTAATCGCCGAAATTTAATTTATCCTAAAATTTAGCTTTACAATTACTACTTACTTCTATTCACGATTAATTAACTTTAACTATGTATTAGATCTTTAATAACAACATATCAATAAAAAAAACAATTAGGGTAGCCTGTGAAATTGAATTATTTTGAATTGGTACTTTAGCCACATCCACAGAATGACATTTCTAACATGAATTTAAGGTTATAAACTTTGTTTACAATAAAAATGTCAAATTACAAACGTTATAAAATGTCATTCTGTGGATGTGGCTAAAGTAGGTACCAATTCAAAATAATTCAATTTCACAGCCTACCCTAATTGGTTTTTTTATTGATCTGTTGTTATAATATTAATTAAATCGGTGTTGTTTACTTCCCTCGTTGTGTCAACAGACTCTGTAAAGTCTATTCGTTCAGGTTCGTACTTTACAACTTAGTGGTGGATTATGAGTTTTAAATACAACCATCATAAATCATTTGTACTAGGCCGGACTCGAAAAATTCTACAACTACAAAAGCTACAGAATAATTCATTTATAAAATATTAAAATATTTTGGGGGAACAGTTTAAAGCCGCTCCTGGTAGGGTGTTTATGGCAGGACTTGTCACTTCTAACTTGCCATAATACCTTTATTGTCCGTTATAATAACTAAGAAGTTAAGTAGAAATTGCGGACCAACCGAACAAACTATTCATAAATTCACTTCCCTTGGCACTGAATCGACCAGGCTCACTCTTTATCCTCTGGTCCCTTCGTTGGCCAACAGGTACCTGCGGATGGGCCAATGCCGCTGGTCAGTGACGCTGGCCAATGACTCTGGTCAAAGGAAAATGAACCCTAATGGTCACGCCACTTATATGCCAGTTGCAACCATGTATCTAATTAACGTTATAATCACCACATATACCTGACTTGAATGTAGATGGAAGATGCACAATCACCTTGATCCGACTCTAGTTCAGTCTACACTAATCTAAACAATCTAGATATTAACAAAACGTCTTCCAGATTGAGACCGTGTCATTGTTGAGACAGAAGAACTCAACGTTTTGCACACTTTTTTAAGGGGCTTCTTCGGGAAGAAAAGGGAGCAGGTCAACCAAGCCAGAGGCGTTGACAAGTTGAGTTACCGTTACCCTTCTGCTAAAAGAGTTTCGCCTCTGACGTGGTTGACACGTTGAGTTACCGTGGTCTTTTAGTGCTCCCTTTCCTCCTGAAGAAGCCCCTTATAAAAGTGGGCGGAACGTTGAGTCTTTTGTCTCAAAATGACACGGTCCCAATCCGGAAGACGTTTTGTTAATTAAACATGAAGTTAAATTTAAATATAATGTGAGAATATCGACCATTTTTATAGCTGATTTTAGGCCACTGAGTAACTCACTTGATTATTCGAATAATTAGATTATGTTTTTACAAATTCAACAGTATTAAGATTTTGAAAAGTTTCTACTTAATGTTAAATATGCATTTTTGAATTTTGGATTTAAACAGCTTCAAAACATATCAAGTTATCAAGTATCGTAATTAAGACCATTACCATATAAAAATAAAACAATTTGAGTAATATTAGCCAGTCCTGTAAGTATATTGAAATCATACATACAGGGTGTTTAATAAAAACTCGTTCGGGATTGTGAATTTTTTTGTGTTTCTGGTTCTGGACAGCTTTTGAGTCGTAAACTGAATTCTATTGCAACCTTTACCGGCTCGAAACCAAATAAATAAATAAACTACTCGTAATAATCCGCCAAATCTATTTACTTAACATGTAACTGATTATTACAAGTACAACACGAATCCAATAACCAATTTTAATCTAACCAATAACTACAATAATAAATTGTTCTGTATTCATTTCACGTATTATTGTCGCAACTTTACCGTTCCTTAGTATGACCAAAGAATGTAGATAGAAGATAGATCTATATTCTTTGGTATGACATGTTTTTACAAATTTCCAGAAAGCTGAGGTGTGAAATCTGTGGTTAGCCCGCTGGCGTTCTGAACTTCTATTATGCCTTTGTTTATATTCTAGAAACTTCCTTCGTAACATTCCAGTAAAGTAGGCTCTCTCGCAAGTTCCAGTTCCTTCTAGAACACTTCTCATAAGGGACTCGTGACATTATAACTCAAGTTAGAATAATTCCAACCATGTTTGGATTATCGTCTACTGGCAATGTAACAGTTTAAAATAAATTGAAGGCAACAAAATAAATTGCAATCACGACCCACTGTTCTACAAAAATCGTGAATGTTCTGCATTAGAAGCATCACATTTATTTATTAATTTTTAATCATGATAAAAGTATAAAACCTACAAAATTAACAATTGTTGCTAAATTCTCAGGTTTAACACACGTTATATACCTAACGAAAACTTGTTATATGAAAGGGAGTGGAACAGTTCCTGACCCACACTGTATATTCTTATTAAAACCTTCATTTTCACAAAAGGTTACCAACAAAATTACTTCCAGCAAACCCTAATTACATAGCTTGCTATAATAAACAAATTTACAAGGTCTGGACGTCTTCATCAGAACACAATCAAGCCCTTTATATGGGCGGTGGCCTAGGATAATAAACACATAACAAAGGACACAACAAGGTTGTTATTAACGTAATCATAACTTCAGGTATTAAAAGGCCTTTAGCTAAAATTACTGTTAGTCCAGTCAAATGGTAATTTAGCTTTGCATTTTGGGTAGGCAGCGATTTTTTTTTATCGGTGTGTAGAGAGGTCAGTGGTGAATCTAAATCAGAGTTTTCGGGGTGGTAACCCCCTCCATTTGGCCGCCATCTTGAAAAGAAGGGTTAATTCGTTTTTTGGATATACCTCTGTAGTCGAGAATCTTACAAAAAGTTTGTATAAAGCTTTTTTGTAGAGAATCATATTATCTATTATTTATTATTAATAACTTTTTTACATAGCATTAATAATAAAAAAGTTATAAGCCGGAAAAGACAAAAAATTTAGAGGTTACAACTTTTTTATAATTAATGCTACGTAAAAAAGTTATTAATAAAACTTATAGAGAATGTGATTTCCTACAAAAACGTTTTAAACAAAATTTTTGTAAGGCTCACGGATACAGAGATATACTCGAAAAACGAATTAACCCTTCTTTTCAAGATGGCGACCATATGGAGAGGGGGGTACCACCCCGAAAATCCTCATTTAGACTTACCACTGACCCCCATACACATCGTCAAAAATCGCTGCCTACCCAAAATGCAAAGTTTACCTTTTTATTTCAACCATTTGATTGTACTAGTCCAGTCAAATGGTAATTCAATTTGCATTTTGGGTAGGCAGCGATTTTCTTTTTGCGATGTATGTGGGGGTCAGTGATGAGTCTAAATCCAGATTTTCGGGGTGGTAACCTCCTCTATTCGGCCTCCATCTTGAAAAGAAGGGTTAATTAATTTTTCGGCTATAGCTCTGTAGCCGTGAGTCTTACAAAAGGTTTGTACAAGGCTTTTTTTGTAGAGAATCGTATTATCTACAACTTTTATTAATATGACCCCACCACCCCACCCCCCAAGTCGGCCACCATCTTGAAAAGAAGGGTTAATTAAATTTTCGGCTATATCTCTGTAGTCGTGAGTCTTACAAAAAGTTTGTGTAAAATTTTTTTATGGAGAACCATATTCTCTACAATTTCTATTAATAACTTTTTTACGTAGCATTAATAATAAAACAGTTATAAGCCCTTAAGTTTTTATCTTTTCCAGCTTATAACTTTTTTATTATTACTGCTATGTAAAAAAGTTATGAATAAAAATCGTGCATAATACGATTTTTTACAAAAAAGATGTATACTAATTTTTTGTTAGATTCCCTACTACAGAGATATAGCCCAAAAACCACCTAACCCTTGTTTTCAAAATGGCGGCCGAATGGAGGGGGTTACTACCCCGAAAACCCTGATTTAGACTCATCGCTGACCCCTCTACACAACGATAAAAAAAAATAGCTGCCTACCCAAAATGCAAAGTTTGCCTGTTTATTTCGACCATTTGACTGGACTATGTAGAAACTACAAACTTTCCTTCCTTACTTCCTTTACATTGTGTTTTAATTTGCATAAAAAATATTCCTCGAAATTTAAGGAATAAACATTTATTTTAAATAATTTTCTGTAATAAACAACAACAAAAAAGCACATTTCTTGTATCTATCTGGTTTTAAACAATTAGCAAAAGTTACAAGATGAAATGTTTACTACTTTTCTTATGTAAAAAACCGAAGTTTATGTCATTTGTAGCGGTAATTGACGTATGCTAGACTTAAACAAGTTGAAACATTCCAACAATGAAAAGATCAACAAGAATACTTGCTTGATTGTTATCACATGATGCTTTTTACGCAGAATTAAATTAAAATGGCCGTGAATGTAATTGACATGGGCCGTCGGAAATTTTATATTCAGATGATTAACTACGTACGTACCACCTTGGAATTTTCACTTGACGTGTCCAACCAAAATCCTTTACAATTTATAAAATAAATAATAAAAGTCCTCGCCTGCATTGTAACAGAGGTAGAATGTTATTAAAACGTCACTCTTTAACTTACGTTAAATAGCGTATATTTTTGCTTTTAAATTATTTTCAGGCCTTAATAATAGATTTTACGAGTAAAAATCGCGAGTACATAAGCCAAGAGATTTTGTATTAAATCATGATAAGCTTAGTGAATCGATTTTTGAAAAGACTTGGTTTAGTTTATTTCAATTAAATAAATTCGAAAACTTGGTTTATAGACTCAGATAAACAATAAAAATTACTTTATTTCTACTAAATCGTTTTTGACGTTTCGATTGGCATTCGTTGATCATCTTCAGAATTTAGTTGAAACAAGATAACTTAATTAATACACATAATATTATTTTTGCACTCCCGCGAAGAAGGGCGTAAAATTAATAATTACAGACCTCGGGTGCACTTTACACCCGCGATAGATTATTGTAAAATATCACAAAAATAAGTAGATTACCTTAGTTACAAAACAATTTTTATAAAATCACTCTTGCCGTGAATGCGTCAATTTGACATTTCTAAAAATGCTACCGGAAAATTGTATTATAAATCAAAAAATTTAAATAAAATCTCCGTCCGTGCAAAAAATATTGTATGTGCCACAGGCGTAATAAGCGACTTTAGCCCTTGGCGTGTTATAACCCGAGGCTTTAATATTCTCGCTGCGGGCTAAAATCGCTATCCTTACGCCCCTGATACATAAATAACTATTTTGTGATGTACTGAACTTGCTATAAAAGGTTAGCATACTTACAGCATTGTAAACTATAGATCTCGGGTTCGATTCCAGTCCAGGTCGATGAGATTTTTAATGGGGAAAGATAGGTAAAAGTATGCCCCTTTTCAGTTACAAATACAACGTTGCTCACCATAAAAAGGTCCCTTCCAAGGGTGTAAATCCTTTGGGTTCGGAAAAATTCTAATCAGTGGTGCCAATGATCGTAGCAATAGACCTGTGTTGATTTCCCTAATAAATAAAGACAACTTTTTCATAACTAGAATTCCTCATATTAAAATGTTAAATGAAAAATCAATTAGAAACGCAAAAAGGTTTAAAATGAAAAATAAATTAAAAAGTGAGAAAAGCGCTCCAAAAGAACCTTTGTATTCCATTATTCTGACTCTCTTTTATAAGCGTACGCCTGGAGGTGCGGTGCTCTATGTTAAACGCTTTATTGAACAACCATCCCTTTTCAGTGAAAGAAATTAAAGAAATAAACTGGCGTATTTTAAAATTAATTTAGCTTTTTAATTTTTACGACTTTGTAACATTTAAAATACCTAAAATAGAAAAATCCCTGAATTCGTATTTCTAAAGTCTGAGGTTGCATTTTCAAGTAGCGTGTCACGCAATTAAGTTTATTGTAAGATTTAGTAGGATTTAATTGAATTTGACACAAATTTGACCTTCTGTAAATTCATTTTATTAACAACTCACACGCAGTCTTGACGGAGTTAATTAAAGCACGATCCATGAAAGTTGTTAAGCAAGGGTAGCTCTGGAAAACTAAATTAGTATCTTCTGAACTTAACTAACGCCTGTCGAATGAAAAAATTTTATCAAATTTTGCTATGAAAAATTAAATCAATATCGTAAATTAGTGCATATGTTGTAACTGATTATTGATATTGATAACGATTCCATTAGGTGCGTATGATGGGTGTGAGCTAAGACGTGCAATAAATTTTCATGGCAAGCCTTCATAAAAAAATTAAATAATCCTGTAAAAGTATAGGCGTCGGCGTCGCTCAAAGCCACAGGTGCTCTTGTTAATATTTTTTTACGTTGTATTCTCACAGATTTATTTTTAATTTTCGGTCGTTATTATTCTGAAACATATGCCTATGTAAGTGAATTAAACTAATAATGGACATAATTTAATGACATTTAGTAAGAATATTATAAAATTAACAAGAAAATTAAAAGCAAAAAGTAATTTTTATGCCTATAAATCATTTAACAGATATTTGCTATGAATAAAAAAAATACAAGCATTAATTCGCAAAAAAAGTCCTCAAAATAATCCAGACACCAGGGATTTCAAAGCACATCGATTGCTACAGTGCCAAATATCTCAACTCATGTGAACTGCCATGGCTAAAATTTTTCCGTATCCAGAAGGTTTCTACAACTGCTAGGGGTCGTTAACCTACTAGAAATGCATTGGCACGTTAAAAATCCTACTTATATAAACGGAGAACTTTATTTTATAAAATGAGCTTGTTAATCTTAATTTCGTTTAATTTTTCTTTACATAAAGGGTTTTTCAATAGTCACGCTCGATCTTTGGCAACTGCGCTCGACCAAACCGAGAATGACACAGCTGTAATATTTAAGAGGCGTGTTCAGTTAGTCTTGCATGGAACGCTACATGATTCAACAACGCGTGGAAATTGTTAAAATTTATCATCAAAATCAGTGCTCTGCTCGCCAAACGTTCCGTGCGCTGCGTCGAATTTATGGTCTCCATGGTCGTCCTGCAGAGTCCACAATTCACCGTCTAATAAATAAGTTGGAAACAACCGGGTCCTTGGTAGATCACACAACGCCTGTACATCAACGAAACGCAAGATCAATTGAAAATATTGCTGCCGTCCGGGACAGTGTGCGAGGTGGCAGTAGCGCCCTTAAGGTCGGTCAGCTGGGTGTATGCTCGGGGCCCCGCACCGAGCTACCTTATTTTAATCAACAACGCAATATATATCTTACGCATTAATAAAATAGACTGAGAGACCGACACTTGATGCAAGTTCTTATACATAAGCTAAAGCTTACTTTTGAAATGAAACGCACCAAATTTCCAAACGTCTCACTGCTTGAACGTTTTTATAAACAACGGGCAAACGGTGAGACGTTTGTAACCGAATAGTCCCGCGCCGCTGGCCGGACTAAAACTAGTGGTGATTAGATAAGAATAAATGTTGTATATGTTTCTTTCTTGTACTAAAAATTAAAGATTTTATTTATTTATTCGCTTTTTTGGGGGCCCCACTCCATATTTGTGCCTGGGGCCTCAAAATTTAAAGGGCGGCACTGCGAGGTGGCGACATCAACTGGCCACCCAGATCCTGTGATTTAACGTCATTAGATTTTTTCTAAATAGTATACATTTTGTGCATAAAAAGATAAGACATTTGTTTTTAATTAATCATAAAAACTGAGCCTTTTTTAAGATATTAGGTTCAGCAAAAGTAATTTTTTTAAGGGCTACCTGAAAATCAAAAGTGAAATATTGTTTCCCACCCCAAAAAAGTTAGTTTCACCGATTTTCTTCTTCTTTCATCCACTCCTGGGCGTAGGCCTCTTCCGATCTCTTCGACTGTTCTCCATCCCGTGCTGTTCTAATCCATTGTTTACCTACTACCTACAGCTCTGATATCGTCTACCCATTTTTTCTGGGGCTTCTTTTTGTTTCTCTCAGTCTCTATTCCGTTAATTTTCTTGTCCACTTATCTTCGATTCATCTAGCTACATGTCCTGTCCAACGCCACTTCCTCTTTGCTATTTCTTTTACGACATCGGTAACTTTTGTTCTTTTTCTAATTTCTTCGTCATTTACTTTGTCTTTAAGTAAGATATTTGTGGCGTTCTTAGTTTATTAGCGTAGATTTTTGTTAACGATATAATTTCCATTCCGTAGGTACTGACTGGCAGGGTACATGCGTTATAGCAAATAACATATTATTTTAGCTCTTTGGTTATAGACTTTGGTTGATGGTCCGTCTGGTAATTTCTGCGCGGTAATTTCTGTGCACTGATTCTCCTTGCCCAAATTAATAGTGTGGCCTACATACACATACTCATTGACGTTCTTGATGGGATGATTCTCTATGCATATACGGACATGTTTAGAACTTATTATTTTAGTGCTTATAATTCATTGTTAAAGCAACCTTTTCTGAGGATGCATTAAGTTGTTGCAACATTTAGTTCAAGTCATTGATGTTATCCGCAATTAGAATAATGTCCGCAAATCTTAGAGGCTGTTGAGGTGGGAACCGTCAATGTTGATGCCTTTCTTATCCCATTCCAGTTTCTTAAAAACGTCTTCAAGGGCTAATGTAGAGAGAGTCTTATCTTGATTGATTGATTGATTGATTGTCAGCGGGGTTTCCACTAGGTTGCAAGCCCAGTTTTTGCACTTGCTAGGTTTTTGTGTGTAAGAGCTATTGCACGGAAAATTTCCCCAAAGAATTGCTATCTCCTGCGGTAAAGCGCAGGAGAGTCAAAGATTATGTGCGAGGCTGTTTCCTCCTCTTCTTCACATTCTACAGAGTGCATCTGCTCTGTATACTTCTATGTCCCACCAGCCGTCTGATCTGGGTATGTCCTAAATGGAGTAGATCAGTCCTTAACCTGTAAGAAGGCCTTCGATTTATTTCCTTCCTTAGTATTTGTCACTGTGTTGCATGCCAGTGAGAGGCATGTTGTGTCCTGGTCCACGCCTTTATCGCTGTCCGGATGCTTTGTTTATTCCGAATACGGTTCTGGGTGGATGCGCCAGTTTTTCCGAGGATGTGTACTTTTTTGTTGTCATCCACACCTACATGTCCTGTAACCCATATGACCAACCATGTTCTTCTTGGATATGATTTCCAGGTGAGACAGGTATTCTCCCGTTAATTTAGAATTAATTCGAGGTGTGATTCAAGCTCTTTAAAGACTGCTTGATCGCTAAACAGAATGCCGAAGTGTTGTAGAGTACCTATATCCACGTTTTACATTCTCTTGTAGACATTGTACCGGGTGGCCACAAATATCCGTGATCGCATTACCTTTGAAATTATCACCGCTTAATAAAATTGAGAAATTCAATTACGTAACCTAACCCAAGGTATCTTAACTCTCCTAGGTAGGCTAGGTTTTGCACACGGCACGATCGTCCCGGGTGTTGTCGCCTGCGTGACGTGGAAAAGTGGAAAACACCCCGTTCAGCCAAGCCAAGCCAAGCTTCTCGTACCCCAGTAAGCTAGCCTACCTAGGAGAGTTAAGATACCTTGACCTAACCTACAAACGTCATTTGTATTGTTACAACTGCCATTGCTATATTGAAACATCATTTCTATGTAGCTAATTCCATGGCTACCGGGATCACGTATGGTTATACCCACCCTGTATTATATCGTAGAAAATATTTCAGCTTGAAAGACTATAGCGTTGGTTCCAATAGATACACTTATGTTCTCTTTTGGTCTTACGCCGTGTATACCTCCTGCTGTACTCTGTGCTGTGCGGGATCCATCTGCAAACCAGACTAGCCCTGTCTTCCGATAGGGTGCCGTTCCTTGAACCCAATTATTACGGTCGTATCTCACAGTGAATGGTTTGTCAAAAGCGTAATCTGGTTTAGTGTAGTCAGCGCCCATTCTAGTGATGGATTCACCTTTATCACTTTCTGTATTGATTTGTGTCCACATCGTTCATTGTGAATGTGCCAATTGCCAGTAGATTTCATTATATGTGTATGTGCTCCAATCTACGCTTCCACCTTCACATAAATATCCAGAGGGGTTAATCCTAAAGAGCTTCTATAGACGCAGTTGGAGTGCTTCTCGTGATTCCACATACGCACAAACAGGCCAGTCTTTGAATCCTGATTAGTTTAGTGATGGCTGTTTTTTGTACTGTCTTTAGCCACCAGACTAAGTTGACATGGGCTATGATGGGTCTACCAATCGTAATGTAGTACCATTGAATCATCTTTGGTTTCAGTCCTCATGTCGTTATAATAGAATTTTATTGGCTAAAGCCGATTCGCTAATTTTGACGTGCATCGATGCATTTTTATAGATGTTTTCAATTATTTGTGTATATCTAGAGCGCTAAGTACAGCTGTCATCTTCTCGGTATTTAATGCCTGCTGAAGATCTATGAAGGTCAAGTGTATTGTACCCTTGTATTTAGTGGGCTTCTATATTAGAGTTCTAATCTTCTAATGACAACGGTACTAAATCCCTTTTGAAGCCAGCCTATTACATGGGTTTATAAAAGTCTAATTTAGTTTCCAGGCTATTAGTTACTACTTTCATAAACGGTTTATAGAGGTGTGATAAGAGAGATATTGGTATACAATTTCCTGACTTTATATTATCACCTTTCTCGAAGGTTGTACCATTCCCTGGATATTTTTCTTTCATGAAGATATGTATTAAGCAGAATCTCAATTGCTTCTTCTACGGGTTTTCCCCCAAATTTCAGCATATCCGTCATAATCTGATCTTCTCTTGGACATTTATTGTTTTTTATTTGACTTACTACTATTCTTATTTCATCTTTAGTAATTTCGGACAGTTCTTTTAATGCTACATTTAAAATGTGTATGGCTTCCTCTATGTATTGTGTCTTTTCACATTTCTTCTTTACTTGCTTATTTAGTTCTTCGGAGTTGTCTGGTAATTTATATGTTCTAGATCTTCCCACGTTTCTCACCATCTCTTCCAAGGCCTTCCTAGAGATCTCTTTCCTGATGGTTTATTTATTATACCGGGTGGGGAGTTTCAGAACGGAACATAACAAAATTGTATTCGAAATTACATATGTTAGTCTGCACTCTCGCACCCCATTTAAACATACAAAAATGGTAATAATATCAATAGATGCAGAAAAATAGTACCCATAAGATGCAGCTAAAGTTATATTGTAAGATATTATTTTTAACTAAAATAAATTATAATAAAAATTACAATTTTGAATAATATAGTACTTGTATAGTAAAAGGTTTTAAAACTGTCATCTCTTTGGTCTTTGGTGTATCTACTGTAAGCTGAAAAAAATGCTTAACTTTAAGGAAGACGTTAATATGTCGAGGATTCTTCTGGTTACCGCGCTTATGAAGAGTAATTCTGTGAATGATGAAGCTAAGAAATTTTGGGTATTGCAATGAAATCAGTTTTATGAATTTATGTTAAAATCACCACATTCTACGTATTCAGTAGTCATTTATCATGTTACCTAAAATTACCCTGGAAATTATGAATGTGATCATTGTTTCAATAAATTTCGTTCTTTGATTTAAAGCACCTTGTTCCATAAAAATTAAACCACGCTCGCTATCTAATGCTAAAAGCTTATGGTTCCAAAATGAAATAACATTATTTTCAAAAACAAGGCCTACTATGCATAAGTGAAATTTTATTGCTCGCATGATATCTTTTAAAAAAAATACGTATTCTTAATTTGAATTAAATTCTTTAGTAATTTCTGAAACAAAATCCTATGAAAAACATAAACGTATAAATAAACATATTACAAAACATTTCACACTAAAAAATATTTTTTAAAACCCACTAACTAGTTCCCATAAATAAATTTTCGTAAGTACCCGCATGTACGTCGACATGAATTTATTCATAATTTTACGATAACGTCAGAGATCTTTGGTTATTTTATTTATATTGTTTGACCATATCATCTATTTCATGGGTCAGATACGCCCACGGAAGTTGTTAAAGGTTTTCCATTTGAATATGACCCAAGTATAAACGGACAACCTCAAATCATGAATGCAGTTTTTGTCGTAGAAGGTCAAGTTCAATTGATAAAACGCGAAAAGAATGAAAAGAATTTTATCGCACGTTTCAAGTTTTACTGTGTTATTTGGGGGGCACATACGTAGTTAAATCCGTTTGTTTTATCTTGTATTTTGTTTTCGTTTTTTTAGAATTATTTTATTTATTTTTAAGCGTAACAGATAAAATACATTCTTTAGCTTCAGCATCTTATTATCAATGTAATATAATGGACAAAAATAAACAACTTTAGTAAAACCATCATTAACAGAAGGAACGCGTTTGTTAAGAAGGTTGTAATAAATTATTTGAAAGTAGGTGAAATCAGGAAGTGCATGCTGCATCGATGTGTCATAAGGTCGTAACATAAAAGATTACAGGCTTGAAAAATAAAGAAAAATATTCTCATAATTTAGGTACATTAATCAATCAAAGACTGACCCTTTTATAATGGAATAAATAGCTAAGAATATTTATTAGCCTTTTTTCGTACTTGCTATATATGGATGTTAAATATGTTACACTCTTTTGGTGGGTCTTCTCCATTTATTAGGGATTTGTTAAATATATCGGCCAACATTTCAAGCATCATTTCCGGTGCATTCTTCAACAGCTCTACTGGAACACCTCCAGGACCTGCGGTTTTTGCATTTTTTTATTTTTCTGGGTGATTGTTTTACTTCTTCTACTATTATCTCATATATTCTTTCTCTCGCCGTTGTTTCTGTTTGTATATTTTTGTTTGTCTTCCGTGGGCATTTTTGAATAATATCTTACCCATTGGTCCATTTTTATCATTTGTACATTTATTTCTGGTTTTCGTTTTAATTCCTTAATTCCAGGCCATCTTAGTCTTTGTCTCTCTAATAAACTGGTCAATAATTTTTGGCATTTGTTTTCCCAAGCTTCACTTTTTGCTCTGTTCGCCTTCTTCTTTACTTCGTGTCTTATACTCGCATACAGTTTACGGTCTTCTGGATCGTTTGTTGACAGCCATTTTTTGCAACATTTCTCGTTCTCTTCCACTAGTTTCTTCGTTTCTGTCGTCTACCAGTAATTATTTGACTGTCTTGATCTTGTTCCTCCCTCTCCTAGAGCTTCAAAAGCTGTTTTGTGTGTTGCTGTTGTCAGTGTTTAATACGTGTTTTGCATACTTCCTTCTATGCTTTGTGTGAGTTTGTTTGCCAGCCGTAGCTTGTAAAGAAAACTTACTAAGTCGGTTTGGGTGATTCTAAGTTGTAACGTATTTCCACTTATTATCCTTTATCCTCTTCTTTTTTTGTATGTTTTGTTATCTTGTATTCCCGTGCCTTACATATGTTTTGGCTTTTAATAGGAAGTGAACGTTCCCTGATTACGCTCCCCTATATACTCTTACGTCTTTCGTTTTAAATTTAATATTGTCTCAGAAGCACGTAATCTATTATTGATTTCAATTTTTTAGTTGTTTGTACCTAAGTATATTTATGATGCTCAAAGTATCTGTTCAGTATGCAAAGTAATTGCGTCTCAAACAGCTCGATTAAATGTTTCCCACTATTGTTATTCAACGTATCTTCTCTGAATCGTCCTATCACCTGGTTGTTCTATTTTCTTCCTACTCTGGCATTCAAAAATCTCCCTCGTATCTCTCTCTCTCTTTTCTGTCCTTATTTAAGTCAAATTTACATATTTTAATGATCTATTAGCCGACTAGGCTTCCCATTTGAAAAAACAAAGCATTTTTGTCTTTTATCTGGTAGTTCTGTAGTACCTAGTATCTAAAATTAAAAAATAAGAATTGCTAACTAACTACCAAAACATAACGTTCTGAAGAGTTTTCAAGCGAATGAACTAAAAAAATTCTAGAAATTCGAATTTGTGTTGCAGATAACGTTTTGTCATTCAATGCCATAATCATTTGTTTCTCTGTGCAAAAGATTGATCCTACAAAAAGTTCGAAAAATTGCACTTAGATGTAGCATTTTACGTAATACTATTTGGAGGTCTTTAAGAAACCAACAAATTTTGTTTGTACCATTGAAGTTCTTTAAAGGGAGCTAAAGGTAAAGATATCAAGGGAGTATGGCCGGCAACATGGAGGATTAAGGCATTCCAAAGTAGCTTTCTATACCCGGTTGTACGGGGTGATGTAGTAAGCACGACGGCTTCAACAACCGCCTACCTTCCCTACTCCGCCAATGTTTTTCGGTTCCCAATTATTTTCAGTAATTAGGTAGATCACCCTCCGAGTATCCGTTCACGCTACAGTCGAATGCCTTAACCGCTCTGCCACTTCGGCGACCTCGTTGGTTAATCCAAAATTGTGTTTAATATCAAAGTATGCTTTGGTTGTGATGAAATAACCAACTATTTCAAAAAAGGATATCTTGAAGTGGACGAGTGGATGTCTTAAGACCGGGAGATGCCAAGTTAAAGCCGAAGTCAAATTAATTCTGGAACAAATGGGTTTGAACCCATCATTACTCTTGAAGATTTAGGGGAACAGGCAGTGCGACACATAAACAATATTATTTCAAATTTCAGTTCGTTGATATGAAATTTAAAAAAAAAATACCCTCGCGAGTGAATTACTTTTTGATCGTTGTGTAGCTTATCAAAATTATTCATTGACAGAATGACGGAAAAAGGGTAAATATAACCACTTTTTGTATGGTACCTACGTTTATATTGACATTTTAACATTTATAACTTGAGCCCGCTTTCCATTAAGCTTAACTAACGATGGAACTTTATTTTTATGTGCAGATTACACCGATTTGTTATAATATTTGCATTTTTACGTTTATGTCTAAAATGTTGGTTATTAAAGAATGCTATAGTTTCTCAAATGTTTATACTTATATACAAAAATCCGGTTTCATAACTTCAGTTCGTACGCCTTCCGGTTCCCAGCTTCCATTTCTTTCGGTCTTCCCAATCACCTGGTTGTAAGTTTCGTTCTGGCATACATAGACGTTCCACCCATGCACGTTGATTTTGGTTTTCTTCTATTCTTCCTCTCCGATGGTATCAGTTTCATTACTAATTTGGGGAGTCGTTCTCCTCTCATCCTTTCCACATGGTCATACCGCACCAACTGCCTTCTTTGGATTTCTTGGATAATATCTGTATCGACCCTCATTATTTATCTTATTTGGTCGTTTGGTGCTCTTTCTGGTCTTGATTTACCGGCCAATCTTCGTCAGAAGTCAATTTCCTACACCAACAGCTACCATTCAAGGGTTTTGTTCATTTGCCATGTTTCGCACCCATATAGAGGAGCCGTTTCTTCTTTTGAGAGATGCTCTTTGACCAGATGACCGAATTCAAGCAGCCTATTATTATTTTTCCGTTTACTATGCACTGTTCTACTTCTTTTCTGTACGCCCAGTTATTTCGATTTTTGCTCCTAGATACACATACTCATCACATGCCTGTATTGTTTCATTGTCATTAAGGTAAAGGTCTGCTATTGTTTCATTTCCAACACATAGATATTTCGTTTTTTTTTTTCTTATAAACTGATAGACCTCGTTCCTTGTATTCTTTAAACAGTCTCCTTGCCATAAATGCCAGGTCTTGCTTGTCTTGTGTTATGGCAACCTGGTCGTCGGCAAAGTGCAGTGTGTATAACGTCGTTCATATGTATTCCTATTCCACTACACGCTTGTTCAATTTTCTCAAACCCTCATTAAGATAGATTTTGAACAATGTAGAGGAGAGAAGCATCCCTGCCTAAGTGCTTTCGTAACCGCAAAACTATCTGAGAGCTTATTTTATAACTTAGTCCTGCTGTCGATTTTGATATAGTTGTTTTATCGCTGCTATAAGGGTACTATTTATTATACCCTGTTCCAGGATTTGCAATAGTTTGTTAACTGATGCAGTATCGTACGCCCTTGTAAGGTCGAAAAACTTCTCAGTTTGATGCAACTTCCTTCTCATTCAGCTGCAGCAGGCTGAAGATGTGATCAACACAGAACCTGCCAGTTGTTCAATCTCCTGGGGAGGGGGGGTGTTCTTCTTCTATTAGATATTTCAGAATTTTTCCGTAGAACCTGCTCATAGTTCTCGTGATCGTGATACATCTATTCATCATCTAGTCATCATTCATCTCTGCTTCCCTTTTTATGGATCGGTGTTATCCACGCCTCTTTCCAGGTTACCGGAATTGTTTCTCCGTTTATGCATCTTGTGAATAGTTCCCTTAGAAATCTAATTAGCTTTGGTGTTCCGTTTTTAAGCAATTTCCCTCTCTTGATCATTTCCTCCTATATATCCTATATTGTCCCTGTACTTCATATTGTTTTGGAGAGATATTTGAGTACGGTTGTCTGTCCTCCTTGAGTTCTAGCATTGTTGTCAATTGTTCATTTGAATTGATTAAACGTTGGATTTATTTGTCTTCAGTGATTTGATACTTCTAGGCTTCTGTCGATTTTGCTCCACCCATATACGAATCCACTTCTCTGCATTTCTTTTCCCGTGTATCATTCTCCTAAACTTTGCTTGCTCTTGTTTGTATATTATTTTGTCTTGAGGATCGTTTGTACCTATTTGACCATTTCCTATATGCAGTTTGTTTTATATTTCTTTGATTTTCTAACATCCTGTTTTATGTGATGTTACGGTTTGGTGTTCTTTGAGGTTTAGTTTCTATTCCTAGAGCTTCATATGCCGCAGCGTATAGGACGTTTGTTACATGTTTATTGCGTGGCCTTTTAAATCACTGAGGCAAGGTATGTTTCCGGCCTATTCAGTTTTTCAAAAAAAAACAGTATGAAAATGTACAACCGTTTGTAACCTAGTTTTGGCATGACAGCTCCAAATAAACTTTGATAAATAATAAATTATAACTAGCTTAATGGTAGGTACGTGGTTATTATTTGACTTCCTTGAATACATAAACGAAATAATCGTTGAACGCGTCAGCGTTCACATTGCCGGCCGGTCCAATTCACGTAAAACCAGATTCCGAGAAGTAGGCCGTGGGTCCTCCTCATGGCGTCATTTATTAAATACTTCAACAAGTTGACACGTTTTCGGATTTTGATTATTAAATAAGTTATTTTTTAGCTAAGCGCTAAGCACAAATCCAATGCCAAGGGCTCTTAGAAGAACTTGAGTTTCACTGTTGACTTATACACAATTAATGCACTCAATGTTTTAACAGCCTGCATTTCAAAAGATACGATCCGATTAATAAAAGTTCACCTCTAACAGGCAATGCTGTCGAAATTCTCCTACCCTTCTACTGAATGCAACCACCACAATGACATTTTGACGTAACGTTATGGAAGTTTCCCGAATGCTGGTTTATTTTTTACATTTCATATCGAAACTTGGGATTAAAACGGCTCTTTACTATGTGTACATAAGTCATTTCCAACTGTTTAAAATCCCAAACTTCCATTCCAAGCGTCAAAGACATAAAACAGCTTCAGCGAAAACCCGAAACGTAACCTTAAAATCTTATGGTTAGATTCAACGCTACGCGAAAATTCACAATAACTCCTTACAAATATTTTCGAAACCATGGCCTACCGTGATGTTTTATTAAAGGCAGTGTACTAACTACATTCTTTTAAACCAATACTTTCATTTTTCTATGGTGTTTTCTTTGACTCTCCCTAAAAGCACCTTGACCCATTCAAAATAGAATTTAAGCAAGCACATTAATTCGCCTCCCCCGCAAACGTCCCAAATAACCACTCAGAAGTAATTATGGCTCAATCAATTGCTAAATTTAAAATTCAAAATGCAAAATTATTTTTACCAATTGCTGGTTTAGGTGTAACGCTGAAATAATTAACATTGTGCCAGTTTAAAACGGTGTCATACAAGTAAGAGTAACCTTGGCTTTATAATTTTAAGTACATTTCTAGTTTTTAAGTTCATTTATAATGCTTCGTATTTTAAAATTGAAGGAAATCGTTTCATCTTGCATAATTATAACTGTTTGTTCTTTCATAGTGCGTTAGTAAAGAACAATTTGGAGCTTCAAAATTAAGATTTCTTTGCTTGTCTCTCTTATTTGTGTCTCTACAAAGAATTAAGAAATATATTTAAGGTTAGATGGAGGTCTTGGCCCTTCGCATTGCATGTGTTACTTATTACTTTTTGATCGAACTTAGTAAGAGTTTAAACATTTTATGAACAAACGAACGCCTTAAGGTGTTAAGCTTCCATAAAAAAAATAACCACAAAAGCTTAAAAAAGGAAATATAACTAAACTAATTTAAACAATTAACAAACAAGCTACTTCAAGCTTCAATGAATATTTAAAAGTCCCATAAATATTTTGAAAGAAAGTCTAAACGAATTCTGTTCACATGGATAATGCATGATGCAACTCGATCTTTACGTGGTGTAAAACGGTGTAAAAACTGCTGAAATTGACTTAATGATACTCTCTTCGACCTTAAGTAAAGTAAATCGTGGTGGGAGTCGACGTTTACTTACTTAATACCCGGTAACACCACGTGCTTCTTTATTCTTCCCAAGTGATTCGAAGTAATTATTTTGGTTTTGTAATACCGAGAAGACTCATTTTCGTCCCCATATCAGTGTTGGGAATCCGCAAGATCTCGAACATCCGCATAAAGAAATTTTGTAAAAATTGCAGTTGATTCAAAATTATCAAAAGATATAAGAGCTAATCTTAATTATTAAGTTAGCCTTGTATAGTGTGCAGTTGTTTTTTTATTTTTGTATTGCAAGCGATAAATCAACCAATCTGTGCTGTAATTTTGTGGTAATAAACTGAACTGGTTTTAATTGAAATTAGTTTTTTATTATTGTTATATAATTGAGATACTTTCGGTTAAAAGGATAAGTTTAGTTCGTACAAACAGTTTTAATTTTTTAGTGTTATAATTGTGGGACACTTAAGAGGCATAAAATGTCACTTTTGTGGATGAGTGCTATAAATGTCGGCCTTACCATTGGAGTTACTTATGCAGTTGTAACAAGGTTAGTCAGGTTTTTATGTTAATTATTATTTTCAAAGTCATGTTTCATCGTTTAACCTGTCTAAAATATCAAAACTATTTTGAAAAAGGACTTCTGAATAGAAATTATATACAGTGCTGCCTCAAATGGTAAAGTTTTACTTGCCTTGGGATGGTCTAAATGTATGTAATTTAATCCATGATATTTCGAATCATTACATTAGTTTTTTTTTGCAAACAGCTTTAAACTTTTAATTTTCACGAAAAATATCATTTTGTGAATTACTGCTGGATTGTTTCAGTTTGTCCATCCAATATAATAACTTTATCCCTAATGCAAAAATTAAAAGCAGGGACAAAAAATAAACTTGGCAAAAGTACATTTGGGGGCACAGCGTGTCTTTGTATTTCTTATTTTTAGATGTTTTTATTAACTTCAAATTAATTAAACAAATTTTCAATTAATTTCCAAAACCCTAGCGAAGGGTTTTCTGGGATTTTTTTAAATTTATTTAGAAATTTTTGCCTATATGAAAATGTTAAAACTATTTCAAGGAACCTAATTGGTGTCAATAAGTAAAACCTTCTTTGTCAATTTAGTATTTATTTATCTATCTTACAATACTATTACAACTTTAAATGTTAAACATTTTTATAAGCTAAAATTAATACAATTAAGTTTATTATTTACAGTTTCTGCCTTTTTGAATTTATCTCTTATAAGCAAGGCACGGATTTTATGCAAATGCATATGCTATACTAATAATATGTGCTAAGTGAGCTTTTGTATTTACGCGTATCTAATAAAACAGACCTAAATGGAATCAATTTTTTTGCATATTTTGCATATTTTAGGCATTTCGTGCATAAATTTGTTTCAAGAGAATATTAAATCATATTTCTTTATACATTTGGTTAGAGATAAATGTAGCTACACAGTTTCACTAAAATACGAGAAATGTAGAAAAATGAGCGAATGTCTAAATTTCGGAGAAACTATAATTCTCTGGTAAATGTCTATTTTTGTTGGGAATTTCTAAAATGAGGTATTTACCTACAAATATTTATGTACTTTTAAAAACTGCCCACTTCCCAGGCGTCTAATCCCAGCTTAAAATTTATCTCTTTATCTGGAAGAGCTGTGACAGGCATACAAAACTTTCACTTTCCAAGAAGTGACTAATGAACCACTGATACCATGGGATTTTCATGTTTTTGACCGTTGTTGGTCTTACTCGTTAGTTAGTTTTTGTTTTACTTTCGAGTTTCGCTTAACACTGTTGAATAAAAATAGGTAGTTAAGATTTATTTTATTGTTTTTCTCTAAAATTACCATTAGTTCTATAAAGATATAAGTAGTTTAGTAGGTATTAATTATGTTTCCTTTTGCTATTTGTATTTAATAATGTGTTAACAATTAAAATAAATAAATTCGTTTCATCCAAAAATTTCTGTTTTAAATATATACATAAAATAATTAAGGTCAATAATTTGCATATTTTAAAGCATATTTCATGAAAACCACTGCATATTTGGCATGTAATTTGAGCATATATATGCGCATATTTTAACACTTTTTGGTGCATACAGGTCCGTGCCTTGCTTATAAGCAATTGCGCCAACAGTCGCTTAGTTCAACCGTTGGTTATTTTGAACAAAATCGCATTAAACTTCGTTTATACATACATACTGCCATAAATGATTAGGTTTGTTGCGATTCTATTTCAATAGTCATGTACCATACTGCATACAATAAGTGCCAAAATTAATTGTACAATTGTTAAATTGGTAAATGGACAAATTTTATAGAAATTGATCTAAGATGTAGATGTACTTTCGTCTTCCAAAACTACCCCTTACAAACATTTTAATGACCACCCTGTAAAAATGCATATAACTTTCGAACAGCTGATGGTGAAATATCCATTTGAAACTGCAATTTGTGCGATTATTCACACTTTTTACATTGTTTAATAATTGCTGACATTTTATAAACTTTAAAGATAATACTTCAAAGTTACCTTGAATAATGTTATTGTTAAAGCTACAAGGTGTTTGTTTAAAATAAATTCAATTGGTGCTAAAAATCTATTATTTGATTATTTATGTATTTATTCACTATTATTAGTTATTTTTTGTTGTTTAGAAATTTACGACTGTATTCATAAAAAACAATTAAAATTAGTAAGTTTCTAGTTGAAATTAAATCCATTTAATTAATTTAATACCGTGATAATTTTGAATACTGTACATGAATATGGCCCAAACAGCTTATATAAAATTGCACATATCGCTTATTAATTTTTTTTTTAATAATTTGAACCAAAATACTCTTTTAGTTAGTCTAATTTTCAAGATTTTGCTATAATGATAGTAAAATTTACATACTTTCCTCTGCTATGCGAAGACGTTCTTCTTTTTTCTCTTCCTCTTCCTCTTATGGCCGAAGCCTAGGCTGATGGCCTGTTAGTAACTCGTAAGAACAAGTTCGGTGAGTCCTCTTTACACCTATGCTAGGCAGAAGGCTAACCTTACGGATCGAATAAGGAGAAGAAGATCGATCCGCAGTGGTGTGAAGTTGCCGATTGTCAAAGGTGTTGGTACCTATGACAACCGGGACCGCCGGCTTAACGTACCCTCCGAAGCACGAAGGAACGCATAACATATATTCCGGCTTAGCCCGTCTCAGGAATCGAACCTGAGATGTAGGCGGCTATTCGTTCCACTCTTTTTCCTGTTTTCCAAAAAGTCGGTAAAGTTAGGTATTCAGATTCGAAATTTCGTCCGTATACCAAATTGTAAAAATCGAAAGTTGAGGTCATCCCCGACGAAACCGAAGGTGTTATTAAATTGCTTTGTGGTTCCAAAAAACTTATTTCCTTCTATATTTAGTCCTCTAAGTTTCATTTTTCAACATAAAAAATAATAAGAGAAAGGGAGTGAGCCTGCTTTCGTTTACACTCTATATATCTTCTCTTCTTATTGTTCTTCTTTTAAACATTCCTTGTTATCCTGTTTATTTCCAACTTTACTCCACTGGCGATGATGCCCAACTTTGTTGTTGTCTGCTTTGACTTCTTTTACCGGCTGGTTTTCCATCTCTCACTATTCTGGCCAGGCGGTGCGGTTCCATTCTTTTGGCGTGGTACTCCATGCTTTTCTTCTTTCTTTCGACCATTTTACTACATTCTGAATGTTACATCTCTCTCTGGTCGTTTGCGTTGTCTGTCTCGTTGTGTTAGTCCCCTGCCTTAACGTTCGCATTTCTGTTGTACCGAGTTTTTGTTGTGTCTTTGTATTTCAGCGCTTGTTTCGATGCTGTGTGTCATTCTGGGTCGTACAGAAAGAAGTCTTATAGATTTTTGTTTTACTCTCAACGCTCATATATTTGTTACGCCACACTGCGTATCTAAGACATCCTGATATTGCAGATGCTTTTGATGTTTGCATTTGTACTTCTTTCCTTAGGTCTCTGTGGCTTGACAGTTCTATACCTAAATATTTAAAATTCATCACCTGTTATATAATACCTACTCCCATTAATTTCCAACTTGCGTCGTAGTTGCTATTTACTGATCGTAGATATTAACATATTATATTGTTTGATTGAAGGTATGCAGCATTCTTTGCAGATTGTCCCCATCTTCAGCTATTAATAGAGCATCGTCAGCGTAACACGATATTTATCTTATTGTCCTCCATTGTATAACCATTGGCTGTTTTAAAGTTTCAATTATTTTGTCCGTTATTACGTTGAAAGGCATTGGACTTAGTGAGTTACCTTGTCATCCGCCTTTTGTTATCAGAATTGATTCTGTGAGGTTATTATTTACTTTGATTTTTGTGAAGTGTTAGTATTTATGTTTTCAATTAGTGTCAGGGGACTTCTTGGTGTTTCTTTTTTATCTAGTATATTGAGTTTAATTCTGCCAAATGCCTTCGTCACGTCTATAAAGTATGCTAGGGTTTGAAATATAATGAACAATGCGTCTGTACAGGATCGATTATTTCTAAAACCTTGCTGTTCTTCGCTGAATTGTATTTTATTTTATAATTTGCTGCAGATTATTGGCGTTGGCAACTTTAGCATGGAGCCATGGAGCTAGGGAGCGTTATTCCTCTATGGTTTGCGGATTAGCTTTCTTTCCTTTTTTGAATATTGAAATTGTGATGCTCGTTTTCCATTCTTGTGGGATGTCCTCTACTAATACGATCTTCTGAAACAGCTTATGGATTTCCTTTTTTAGGCTCTTTCCTCCATATTTTATCAGTTCGTTGTGAATATCGTCTGCTCCTGGGGCCTTTCTGTTTTTTTACTTTTGATATAGCTTTTGCTAATTCTTCTAAAGATACTGTTGTCTTCGGTTGGATATTTTCTGTCATTGACTTCTGGTGTATAGCTTGAGTAAAGTTTTTGAAGTATGTTTCCCACTCCTGTTTGCCTGTTTTTTTGATTTTATTTAATTGATAATATTCATTTACAAATATCCAAAAGAAACCTATACAGAGTGATTCAAAAGTATTATCATTAATTTTAAGGGTAGATAGAGCATATCAAATAGAACAACTTTTCTCAATAAACCATATGTCGCAAGTAAACGGTAAACTCAGAAAAAAATTAAAAAGGTCAATACAAAAATTGTTCTGGGGTCACTGGAACAGGTTCCGTTTACATTCAAAATTTAAATTTATCAATCGCCTTTCTTGTCCGTACTGATAAAAGCCCAGGTGTGTGTGTCCAGTTCATTGTTCACTCGGAAAGTGCACTGTTCGAACGCTTTAATGGAAAGTCATTCTAACCTTATAACCGAATTAATTAATTATTTTAATTTACGGGAAAGCTCTTCAAAATGCTGCAACAGCTCTGAAAGGAAAGTGAAACCTGTAAATTACATAATTATTGTGTAATGTTTCATTTATTTTTCCAGTGTCAAATTTCTGTCGCAGGCTTTTTAAATGCATATTAGCGAGCGGTTCTCAAAACTGTGTAACCAAATTTAAAATAAACAAAAATTGCGATAAGCTTTAAATTTTTGCTGTAATGTACAGTTCTATTCAATAAAATCTAGTACAACTCTTGGGAATGATTTTTGGCATTTTTTGTTATTCTAAATTGGGTTTCTTGGCTACTGTGTGATTCTCTCTGAATAAATACAGAAACACAGGGAAATTTCATTCATTTTAATATGGATTAGTTTAATTTATTTCCTGTATTTATTTCACTGCTGGTGAAATTATGATTATCATTACTACTCTTGCTTATACCGGGTGATCAACGGAATTCATAATTAGAGCAGGCTGTGATATTTACCATAAAGTTGGCAACACAGGCTTGCAAGTTGAAATTAAAAATTTTAAGTGTCAGAATTGAGGTTACCCGGTGCATTGAAGCTGACGAACAACACTTTGAACATTTAAGTACCTATTGTAATTTCAATAAAAATTTCCAATTTTTTCTTCAAACTTATTTTATTTCTGCGTTTCAGCAAAATATCATCAAAGATCGTACAAAGCACGAGCTTAACCTCAAATATAACAATTGTCAAATTATTATTCATTTCTAAGTGTGTCCAACCACACAACATAAAATAGGACCAATCACAGCCTCCTCTAATTATGAAATTCGTTGATCACCCGGTACAACCAAACTAGAAATACATATATAACACGGTAAATTACATAGAATTCACAAATTTATTAATAATAATAAATATAAATATAAATTTATTAATAAAATAAACAAAATAAAATATTTATACAAATGGCAAATACTAGATACATACCTAACAGCTAACAAAATCAAAAGAAAAATATTAAACCAAACAATTATATTTAACTCAATATTTGGTCATAGCGCAATCGTTTGCTATTATCTTATTCAGCCGATTGGGCATTGAATGAATTAATTTTCTAAAAAAATTCGCATTATTGGCTAAGTCTTCCCAAGTTTCTTGGATAACTGACCAAAGTTGTTGCGAATTTTCGTCACTGAATATAACCCTTTCCCAAAACTAAAGATCGTTATTAATATGATTTAAAGCAAATATAACACGGCTTTGCTTACATTGTTCGTTAAGCAATATCTTCTTAACAGAATGAAAATTTTTTAATTCCGATTGCAAAATTCTTCGACATGCAGTAGGTTGGAATCAATGAAAATTTGTTGTTTGCGTAGGGATTAGTCCTTAAATAACCTACAAGAACTGCATCCTCGGCTGCAGTTGTAATTCTTGGCCGGCCAGATCTAACTTTCCTTGATAGACTTCCTTCTTCCTCCCTACGATTTTTTACAGTCATGACTGTACTTTTGTTAATATTTAATTGCTGAGCTACTGCCCTTATCGAGTATCCGTATTCAATTTTGTTATTATTCACATATTTTCAACTTCTGAAAGTTTACCAGGCATTTTATATGCGTATGACAGATTATTCTCTATAGTTTGACTTTTAACTAACAAAAACATAGTTTTTATAGATACCAAAGCCTGATCACTATGCTCAAAAACAACTGTACTAGATTTTATTGCATAGAACTGTACTTCTATTAAGGTCAGCATATACCTATTTAATTTAATGGCAATACTTTTGAATCACCCTGTACATATACAGGGTGGCCCATAAGTAAAGGGACAGAAACCAACAGTAGATTCACGAAGCCAAAATTACCTTAGTCCAGAAGTTAATATTTAGGAAGATACAGGGTGTCAACGTAGAAATTTTGATTTTAATTTTCTCCCGCAATTTCAAAAGTTTTCGGAATATTGATATGAAAATTGGGGAAACAACATTTTTTTGGACGAGAAACAATAATCCGTCCTCAAGTTTAATGTAGCTCTTAAAAGAACCTTACTTTCATTCAACTTCTTTGTACTTAAAATTTGGGGCAAGTCTAATCGAAAAATTTAATTGAAGAAATTCAGGTGGCTAAAGTGAATTAAATAATGTTATTTTACTTACAAAGTTGTGTTCAATACATACAACTGTACGTAGAAGTGACTGGTGTATTCTTAAAAGAAATTCTATATCCACAGCGTTATGCATTCTAAAATGCAGTTCTTTTAATGTTTATGCTTCATTTACATACATGTCATCTTCAAATCACAGTAAATTAAAAAAAAAGTTAAATACCTTGGCATGCACCTGGATAGGCGGTTAATGTGGAAGCCACATCTCACAAAAAAAGAGAAGACCTAGTCATGAAATGAAAAGAGGTGTACTGGCTGCTGGGAATAAAGTCTAAATTAACGCGTCGTATGACCTCAAAGATAAAAGTCTATATTCGAAACAGGATAGATAATGGCTGATGATGATGATGACCTAAGAGATAAGAGTCCATCTGAATAAGGTCTGGTGACCATGGTAGCTAAACTAATGGTCCTACTGTTCTATTCCATTTTTCTGGAAAGGGGAAGAAAACATGAATTGAAGATAATCTTCTATAAGGGTATCTTCTGATATTCTTGTTGTACTGCTAAAGCATTGTCATCACACAAACCATATACACCGCGAATATTATTCTTCATTTGAAAATAATCTTGTTATTGTAACAATAACTTGTTAGTTACTTTATAGGCCAGTGGCGTAGCTTCAGATTTTGGGCCCCCCCGCCAAATGTGACTTTTGTCCCCCCCTCAAAATTTATATCAACACAAAATCACAGTTCAAGTTAGTACCTAATGTAACGTGCAAAATCTAATCTCCCACTTACATTCGGACAAGGATAGAAAATAATGTAGGAGGATACTTAAAACCGCCTTAAAACATATTTATTTATAATAAGTTAAAATATCTAATAAGTACAACTACATGACATACTTAGGTAATAGTCACAAAGTAAATAAAAAGCCACCGACATTTAAAAGCAAAAAGAAAAGTTTGTATCCTAGATAATGTAATAAAAACAAACTACAACACAAAATAAATCTATTCTGTAAAATAAAACACTCGGTGGTAAGATTAAAAATAATGAGAAAATCAAAGAACAAACATTATTCAAGAAATTGCTTACTTCTGGACTTAGTTTCCGCAAAAACTTTAACTAATTCAGTTTTGTCCATTGCTGCAGTTTCCACGGCCTCTATACTAAGCAATGCTAAATTACTTAGTCAATTTTGGGGGCAGCAATTTCTCAAATAGTTTTTGATTACCTTTAATTTAGAAAATGAGCGTTCTGAAGACGCAAAGATTACAGGAAGCGTCAAAAATAATATTAAAGCAGTATATACCTCTGCAAAATTTGATGCTAGGGTATCATTTTCTACAAATAAAAAAATGTGCAAATTCTCTAATGCCTTTTTGTCTTTCAATGGCTGAGATAAGGCAACAATTTTCAAAGGAAACGCTGAGGAAATATCGCGAGGGTAATATTGTTGCAAAGCTTCAGCCGATTTAAATAACTCTTCTTCCGTCACTGATACAAGAATGGATGGACTTAAGAAACTAAATTTGTCAACAGTCTTCTTCATCCCTTCAAAACGGTTGTTTAATTGATTAATAACAATGTCAAAATCTTTGTAATAAATATTTACTTTAAAATAATGCTCTTGGTTATAAAATAGATAATTTGTATCACATTGATCATATTGCTTTTTTAGCTTATGCTGCCTTCTTCTCTAAATAATGGATAAATATTCCATCTTTTAGCAGTATTAGTAGCGTCAGTTTTCAAATTTTCGTAATTATTTCGATAATTTTTAACATTTTCTAGTGTCAATCCCAAACATTCTTTCTGATCAGGCTAATGGCGGCAGGTGGCCAGTGCCAGTTGGCTTTTGAGGTCTTGTTGAAGTTGTTTGGTATTTTTTTTTTTGGGCTTGACACCAGGGCCCCCTTGACGTCAGGGCCCCCCGCGGCCGCGGGGGTTGGCGGTATGGTAGCTACGCCACTGTTATAGGCTCAAAAATACTAGAGCATTGTCTTAGAGAAACAAACACTCTGAACCGCTATAACACACGAAGAGGTTCTTCAGGTTCGTTTCATCTTCATTTCTATTGACTTTTACGATGCAAAGGCGGTTCTTTAAGTAGTGACTAGTGAGAGCACCAATTACTATTATTTTTTTCCTTTAATAAAAAACCTAAATTTTTTTATAATGAAAAATCATATACGGTTTATTTGCAGTTTTTGAAAGGCTATGTTTTGTTTATGTGAAAAAATTGCTTCCAAATCACTACACCTTAATCCTTTTAAAAGTTCACAGGAAACCTAATTCCTATAAAAATTTTCGTTGGCCGGTTCGTAATTTCTTGGTGGTATTCCATAAGTAGGTTCCGGAACGTTGCGAGCCACTTTCATAGCCTTCACAGCTGATTAGTTTATGATCTCATTGTTCTTGTTTTAAAATTTAATTGCCAAAAATACCACTCATGATAAAGTTAACAGCTATTTCAACTAAGTTTCTGAACTAAGTTACTTCTGTATTATTATAATATTATCTTTATACAGGGTGTCCCATAACTTATGGGCCGTAGAGCAACTGGAGATAATAGACATAAAAATAGGTATTTTGAGGCAAATTTGCCTAAGTAAAATGTTACGGGTTAAAGAGATACAGGGTGTTGAAAGTGAAAGCTAATTAACTTTCACTTTCAACACCTTGTATCTCTTTAACCTGTAACATTTTACTTAGGCAAATTTGGCTCAAAATATCTATTTTTATGTCTATTATTTCCAATTGCTCTATGGCTCATAAGTTATGGTTTTCAAAATTTTCATTTTGATTTTTTTCTGCCTTTTTATCTTCAAATGCGAAAATCTAGGGAACGGCTTGAGATATCGAGATCGACCAAGAGTCCCTTTTTTACGTAAAAATGTTGGCTCTTTTATAGTTTAAAGTATAAAAACTACTAACTGTACGGGTAAAAAAAATATGGGTGGATTAATTCAACACGAAGCACGTAGCAAGCGCCCTCTAGGAAGTATCTTGAAACTAATACCATATTCGAATTTCTCATTCTCGAAAACCTAGTTATACCAATTTTGAATTCGATATCAACCGTTTCAAAATTATCATCATTTTTCGAAAATTAACTTTCACTTTCAACACCCTGTATCTCTTTAACCTGTAACATTTTACTTAGGCAAATTTGGCTCAAAATACCTATTTTTATGTCTATTATCTCCAGTTGCTCTATGACCCATAAGTTATGGGACACCCTGTATACAGCAATTTTAATGAAAATCGTACGACACTAATTAACGACCAATAAAAACGTAATATTGAGCATAGTTACCACGGCAACGTTCAAATTTCTCGGAAATTTTTTGTTGTTCGCTAGACCAACCTAGCTGAAATTAAGAAGTGGAAATGTTTATGTCAAATGTGACAGCTGACTTACAAGTTGCTGTGGTTACGTTTCTAAAATTTAAATATGTACTGAATTATTATTGCTTTTAATGGCGATGTCGTTACGATTTTCTTACCGAATCTACACCCGAGCATTAATTCATGTCCGGGAAATTTTTAGTGGTGCATTTCAACAACGTAATCGGCTCTCGCGTTAGTACGTTGTTGAACTGCGCACCTAAAAATTTCCGGAAAGAATTAATGCTCTTGTGAGATTATAAGTGACAATTTTAAATTACAAAAAAAAATTGGCTTCATGGTGGTCATACTTCTTTTAAATTTTTGCATTACACTAACAAGAAAACTAAATAATTTATTTTTATTAATACCAATTTTTTTTCTAATACGTCCATTACCTACACATACACGCGTTTTCTGTTAAATAAAGTATTCACACCGTTGAATAAGACTTATAAATCACAAAACTGCAGATTTCATTACTCACAGCTTTCTGCCAATCCCGAACCTACAAATCTTTTATTTCACAGTTACATTATTACTCTAAGCCTTGTTCGGTTACGTCATGGGCCGCACTTGTTTTTATTCGTGAAAATGATTGACAGCTGATTTTAACTTGCACCTAAAGTAAATAGCCATAGAAAAGGTATAATATTCTACTCGCGTGTAATGGATATTACTCGCTCGTGTCGCAAACTTCACCCTCATTGAGTAATAATTGCCATCATAACACGCTCGTGGGATAATACATTATGATTGATATCTCTTAAAACTACACATACTTTCACTTCTTTGTTACATTTACCTTTTATTAGTTTTGCAGTATACGATAAAAATTTGTTTCTGATATGCCATTTATAATAAATGCGAAATTGCATTGTTACTCTGCAATTTTGCATTTACATTTAGCCAGCTGAGTACTTTTAATCTTAAATAACCTTTCCACCTACAGTCAATTGTTTTTTTGATATTAAACCAATATTCCATTGAGCTGCTTGACATTTTGTTGCTACTTTTTTCTGAAACAATTGAAACCTTGCATTCAGTTGGTTTTTAGCACTCTTTTGTGACTCCACCCATTTTAATTTCTAATTTTATATTGCTTTATTTACTTACGTAGAGTAGTCTTTTATTTTACTTTTTCATGATTAGGCAATAATTAAAACAAAAAGCTAATTTGCAGAAAACTCATTGTCATATGTAATTACGGTTTCGGTACATGTTCATAATATACCTTGTCCTATAAATGGTGCTTTTATCGTTTCATGTATCATACACAGTAATTTACTAAATTTTAATTTTATTGAATTGTATTGTCATGACATTCAGGAACAATACCCAAACTTTATAAAACCAAGTGTCACGCTTTTACATTTTAAGCTTTTGAACACTGGGTAGGAATTTTTTCAGTTAATACTTTTAGCTGTGACCTAAAAAGGTGTTTAAAATTCTTGCATTTCGTATATTTGTATACCTCAAATTCAAATTAGAATTATTTGGTTCAAAACGTCGAATCTTTGTGCGTCGAACACCTCAAGAAAAATGATTCAGATTTGCGTTGTGCCTTCCGTCAAACATAGAGGTAGTTCAGTTCCATAATGGTATGGGATTGTTTTTCGTTAAATCGAATGGGAGATTTTATTAAAATAGATGGAATTTTATAAGGACATCCTTGAACGTCAGGTGTGCGTTTGAATGGTTGTGGCTTTATTATGCAATAGGATAATGATCCAAAACACGCTTCAAAATCATGTAAAAATTATTTGAAAGAAAATTAAGAGATGGGTTTGCTAAACAATATTAATTGGTCAGCACAATCGCCCGATATCAACCCTATAGAGCTACTGTGGGAGGAAATTGACCGAAAAGTGTAAAATGGTTACCCAAAATCAAAAGATGAGGTGTGGAATATTCTTCAACGATTTTTAAATAAAATTTCAAATGAAGTTGTAGAAAAATTCACAGTCCTTCGCAAAGATGCAACCGGAGGAGACATTGAAAATCATGAAGTAGAACGCAAATCTTGTGAAATTTGGGATGCGATAAAATTTATTACAAAGTATTAAAAAGTTGCAAAGATAGATTTATATAGTACCTCGACTTCCAATTCGAACTTTAAATAATATATTATTGTACGTGTTTTACAAGCAAGTCACAGTCTAAACAATACATAGTCTTACGAAGGATCCGACGATAGTATGTGGAACTTTGTATTCGCGCCGCTCACAGTCAAAGTTATCGGATAGAGTAGAGCGCCGAACAGCTCCGAACGCCGCTCGATCACTCTCGAAAAGCAGCAAATGCAACATGCAATTCTAAGCGAATTTAATCCCCTATATACGCGAAAACAGAAACATTTTCAATGTTAAAACTTCTATAAAGAATGTCAAAGCTATATCAAATTTTAAATGAAATAATGCGTCCTTTCTTGATGAAAAAATTTGCTGTATGACCAATACATAGTTACTCAGAGACTGATTTTAAAGTTTTCCTATTTCATATATTTAAGCCACATTTTGATAACTGTATATTTATTTACTTTAAATTTGGCCATATAACTGTAAAAGTCAGAACTACTTAATAAAAATAAATTAAGGAAAATCGTATTTCTAATAATTTTATTCTTTCTCTTTCAGGAACTCTTACAGTAGAAGAAGTGTATCGAGATCGAGATCAATTTGCAGCCCTTGTTCGGGAAGTTGCTGCTCCCGATGTCGGTCGTATGGGCATCGAAATCCTTTCCTTCACCATAAAGGACGTTTATGACGACGTGGAGTACCTCTCCTCCCTTGGCAAAGCACAAACCGCCATGGTGAAGAGAGATGCTGACTCTGGCGTAGCTGAAGCTAATAGAGATGCTGGAATTAGAGTAAGTTTTTAACAAATAGAAACCATACCTACAATGACGCTTATGTACAATATTATTATATTAGGAAGCAGAATGTCAGAAACAAGCTATGGATGTTAAGTACTCCACCGATACCAAGATAGAAGACAACGCAAGAATGTTCAAGCTACAAAAAGCAAACTTTGATCAGGAAATCAACACTGCCGTAAGTACCGATTTTTTTTTTAAAGTATTATTAAATTATTTTAAGATAGTTAATCATATCAATTATTACCAGCTACAGTGATGTTAGGATTTGCACATTTGCCTTATGAACCAAAGATCTCGGATTCCATTTCCAGTCTAGGTCGGTGAGATTTTTCTTTTGCTTTCCCGTTTGTGCCGTTAAGCGTGGGGCTTCTTCAGCCTCTGCACTTCTTTGAGGGTCTTTCCTCTTCCCCTTGCGACTTCAGCAATGTGATTCCCACACCCACTCAATCCTAAGACGGCTTCGAGTTCGTTTTCCTTCCATTTGGGCTTGTCAGATTTCTTTGGATTTGCGGCCATCTGTCATGCGGGCAATGTGTTCTACCCAGCGCAATCCTTTCCGTTCAACAATTTTTTTTATAGGCTCTTGTTTCTGCTCTTCCCTGATGGTTGTGTTACGGATGAAGTCTCTTCTCGTTTTTCCTGCAATATTTCTCAAGTATCTCATCTCAGCAGTCGTAACTCAAGCCTCTGTTGCATTGTCCAACTTTCCGCTCCATAGGTGAGTGTTGGTAAGTATACGGTTGTGTAAACCTGTATCTTCGTTTTTTTGGTTAATTTCTCGTTTGCCTACAATAGTACCTATTGTTGATTTTGTAATAGATCTGACTAACCTTGTGGATCCTGTTGTTGATTTCTGTGTCCAGCTTCCCATCTGATTTAAAGATTGTGCTCAGGTATTCAAACTGGTTCACTTCTTTTCGAGGTGAATTTTCCATGTAATGCTAAGGGGAGCGAGTATTCCTTTGGTGAACTGCACCACTTTGGTTTTTTCTATGTTAATAGTCATGCCATGGTCTTCCAATTCACTTGCCCCTGCTGTCAGGGCCTGCTGTAAATCGGCTTCACCCTCAGCCAGTAGAGTGGTATCGTCCGTTTACACCAAGGACTGCACTGTTTTATTGCCTGGTTCATGAAAATAACAAACAAGAGAGGACTAAAACTGTTGCCTTGTTTTACTCCCCTATGCATCTCGAATTCTGATGAACATCCACCAGCTCTCCGCACTCTTGGAACGCTGCATATGAATTTATGAGACTGCTTCAGCATCAAGTGCTATCCAACGCCGTTCCCTTTGTACCGAATCAAATGCAGCACGTAAGTCGACGAATGCAGCATACACACATCTTTTCTTTCTATAATATTGCGTAGACTGAATATATGGTCTTGGGTTTGCCTATTGGGTTTGAAAGCAGTCTGTTCTTCTTCAAGATTCTGTTCGACCTCCCTCCTCAGCTTCATTTCCAATACCCTCGAATAAGTCTTTGCTATGATGCTCCATCGTACTTCCTTTCTTACGAATGGCCACAATAATATTTTTCTCTCAATCGTCAGGAATTATTTTTGCCCTCCAAGGCCCTCTACAAATCTCCTGTATGCACTTAATAACAGCTTGTCCTCCATATTTTATGAATTCCTGTGCAATTTCATCCCAACCGGCTGCTTTGCCCACCTTCATGTTGGCTAGTGTTGCCTCAATTTCTTCTTCTGTAATGTAGCTTTAATCTTGTTCCTCCAGTGCAGTTTCCTCTATTTCCTCTTCTGGTTCTTCTCCCTTGGAGGTTTCTTCATAGTATTCATGTCAAATCGCGAAAATGTCCTCTTTTTTGGTCTGTACTTGCTGATGCTTATTTTTAATGTTTCGAATTTTCGTTTCGAACTTTTCCTAAGGCACTTTAAAGTACATATGCCAAAACTTCTTTTGATTTGTTCGGTAGTTGGATTTCATTTCTTCTCTCAACTTTTCCCAGTTGGATGTTTTAGCTGTTCGCACTTTCTTTATGTTCGACTTCATTGCGAGCTCGTACATAGATTGCCAATCTTTGGTCCTCATATACTCTTCCAGGTGTTCTTCTTTTCCTTCGCTGCTTGTTGCACCTCTTCATTCCACCATCTAGTTCTTTTCTTCTTGGTGTTCATTTTTGTTTTACCACAGATCTTTTCTTGCCATCAGTAGTGTTGTTTGGAAGACCTTCCACCTTTCATTCAAAGTCCAGCTTTCAGCTTCTCCTTCTTGTTCATTTATGGTTAGCTGTTCTTGCAGTTCCTGTCCGTATTTTTCCTTGGTCTGTTGGTTATTGAGCGCTGAACTTGACATTAGCTGTTCTAGAAGGGGTTTGAAACGTACCTTCATAGTAAGTAATCGGTGCTCTGTACTTAATTCTGCACTTCGGAACAGTATTCTTTGTGTAACAGAAGTAATCGATGCAGCTTGCCACATCTCGACACCCGCCTCGAAGGTCATTTGACGGATGTTACGGTGTGAGAAAAAAGTGTTACGCACACACACACACACACACACACGATACTACGGCCCTTGGAGAGCCTTGGCCTCTTCCACAACTACCTTCCACCCCTGCCTACCAGATTAAATAGGACAGGAGATAGTATGTCCCCTTACCTCACACCCTGTGTAATTTGAAAATCGTGTGATTAATCATGTGCAATCCTGCATCTACATATGGTATCTTGTAGCGTTGCCTTCGTCAGTCGAATTAGTTTTGCTGGTATATTAAATTCCTTTAAGGCCTGCCAGATGAATTTCCGTTTAATGTTATCGTACGCTTGTTTATAGTCAACATACAACTGTATGACATCGATGTTGAACTCCCAGCATTTCTCTAGGGTTAATCTTAAGGTAAATCCTATCTGATCTACTGTCGATCGTCCTTGCCTGAAACCTGCTTGATAATCACCCAAAAAGGTGTTACCAATTCGTAATCCATTATCAATACAGAACTCGAACATTCTCTCACCATTGTTGTTGAGGATACGCTCTGCTCCATGCCTTTCCATGCTCCCGTGTCCTCGTCTCTGGTCTTTCCCGATGCAGGCGTTCCAGTCAACCATTATAATAGCATGTCGGCTCCTCTTCCTTGCCTTGTTTACGGCTTGTTGCAATTGGGAGTAGAACAGCTCTTTATCTTTCGTGGGATGAAAAGGAGGGGGGGGGGAATATTTAAACATGAAAATACACGACGATAGTGGGGACAGAAAATAGTTCACTATATGCGGAATCGGATGTTTCTAGTAGTCGAAAATTGATTCATTGAGTCATCTAGTGTTATCTAGATGTTGCTAAGATTAAGTTTTTACTAAAATTATTCATTACAACTACGAGTGTTTGTTGTTCAAATATCTAAAATTTAGAATTTAGATATTAGAACGGCGCGGCGGGCACTTTAAAATTTCTTCGCGGGCACCTTGGTGCCCACGGGCACCGCGTTGCCGACCCCTCTGTCCTCTAGAGAGATGAGTCTTGAGTTGATTGGTTGATTTTTAATGCGAAAAATATCTGAAAGTATGCCCTCTTTCGTGTAAGAAGTAAATCCGTAGGTCCCGTTTCAATACGCTGTTTTACACGGTGAAAATCGCTTCCAGGAATGGAAATCCCTTGGGTTCGGCAAAATTGGGTAGTGCTAAATGACCACAGTAGTCAATGTACTTGGAAATTCCTGACACTCGCAATCATAGATTTTGCCCTAAAAATAAACAAACATATCAATTATTAGTAACAGTTTAACATTGTTCTTCTTCTTTCCTTGACGGCGCTACAGCCCGAATTAAGCCTTGGTCTCCTTCAGCTTTTGTCTCCATTCTTGCCTATCTGCTGATGTTCTCCTCCAGCTTCTAACACCGAGTAGCTTGCGAGTGTCTTCGGCTACTGCGTACTCCCATCGTTTTCTTGGTTTTCTCACTGGCCTCTTGCCTTGCTTTTTGGTGTTCAGTGCTCTTTTTGGCAGCCTTGCATCTTCCATTCTATTAACGTGTCCAGCCCATTGTAGTCTTTGTAGGCGTATAAAATCTACTACTGATGGTACATCGTGCTCTCCAAAGCCCATTTTCATTCAGTGGACCCAGTATTTACCTTATAACTTTCCTTTGAAAAATGTTTAGTTAGTTTGCTGAGTTTTATTCATTGCCCAGGTCTCACAATCATATATCTAGACTGGGTTAAGGCTTTGGTTTTGGTTTTTCTGTGTTGATTTCCAGTCTGATGTTTTTAACTCTGAGTACGCTTCTTGAGCTCCTTGTATCGTTCGACTCATGATGTTGATGTCGTCTGCATACGCAGCTAACTGGCTCGTTTTGTTGGTCAATAGATTTGCACCTCCTACACTCATCTGTCTTATAACACGGGATTAAACAGAGTGGGGGGCAAGTCCATCTCCCTGTTTCAACCCTTGCAATATTTTAAATTTATCAGACAGCCCGTTTGGGACGCAGACGTATGCTTCAGTATTTTCTATTGTTGTTTTAACAAGCCTTATAATTTTGGGGGCCACTTTAAATTCCGACGGAATTTTGTACAGTTTATTTCTATCGTATGCTTGTCTGAAGTCCGCAAAATATTATTACTTTTAATGTTTTAATAATTGTAAAATTATGAAATTGTGGAAGGAGATTTTAACCTTTATTTTTTGACTTTTACACTTAAAAACCCCTTGCAATGCATAACAATTTATTCATTATTATCAACCCATCCTTTAGGAAGCATTTCACTGGTGCTTAATTGAAATGTTGGTTTCGGTATACAATTTGGAAACTATGTTGCAGCATTCCGATACCGACAACTCCATTTAATAGCTGAGAAATTAATTCAAATCGAATTAAATTACATTTACATTACGTAGAGAAGCATCCCTCATTCGTAACTTGCAGAATTTCGTATATTAAATTATTTAAGCAAAATTATCTTCATAAGTTTTAATAAAATACATTAGGTACCGTTAATAAAACGTAATGAATTCGAAGACTACAATGATCAGTATCAGTGTTAAAAGAACGTCTTCGCCCGCTTTTTTAAGAAGAAGGGTTTCATCTCTGGCTTGATTTACAAGTTGAGTTACCGTTCCCTTCTTCCTCTTTCTAAAAGAGGTTGACACGTTGAGTTACCGTGCTCTTTTAGTGTCCTTTTCCCCCTAATGTAGCCCCTTAAAAAAGCGGGTGAAACGTTGAGTTCTTCTGTCTCAACCCGAAAGACGTTCTTTTAACATTAATAAAACGTACCAAATATTTATTTTGTAAAAAAATTTATCAGAATGGATTTAGTAATTTTACAATTTTTTTAAAATATATTTATAGAAAGCCGAATCCCAGTTAGCTTACGAACTACAAGCTGCTAAAATTCGACAAAAAATCCGTAACGAAGAAATCCAAATCGATGTCGTTGAACGAAAAAAACAAATTGAAGTCGAAGCTCAAGAAGTTCAACGTAAGGAACTTGAGCTTAACTCAACTGTACGCTTACCTGCCGAAGCTGAAAGTTACCGACTACAAATGATTGCTGAAGGCAAACGGTACGCCTAACAATTTACATTGGAGCATCACAAACTAAAATCTTGTTTTTACAGAACTCAGACCATTAAATCAGCTATGGCTGATGGAGAACGGGTCAAGAAAATTGGTGAATCTGAAGCAGCTGCTATTTCGTGTGTCGGTAAAGCTGAGGCAGAACGAATGAGACAAAAAGCTGCTGTGTATAAACAATACGGAGATGCTGCCATTATGTCGCTTGTGCTTGAAGCTTTACCTAAGGTACGAATAAGATTTTGGTTTTAAATGAGTTAATATTATCGGTATGTTATAGATTGCTGCCGAAGTTTCTGCACCTTTGGCCAAAACCGAAGAGATCGTTTTAATCGGAGGCTCTGACGGAACCACTGCCGAAATCTCACGACTCGTGAGTCAAATACCACCTGCTGTAAATGCCTTAACTGGAGTTGATCTTTCCAAAGTTCTAAGTAAGATTCCTGGAGCTACCACCACCTCGCATACTGCTGCTGTTAAATAAATATTACAAGAATTTCCACATACTTAGTGGATTAAAATCAAATCCATAAATGTACTTGTTAAAAAAATTCGATTTTATTTTATTCGTACCTTCTGTGTGGCCTTTTAATTAAAATGATAGAGTGAAAATTGTCTCCATAGTAGTTCATAATTTGGATTTGATGTTAACCACACCGTGGGATGTTTTTAATTACAAATCTCAACATGTTATTCGTTTTCTTTCGCATTTTAAAGGTTTGTTTTTTGTGGTTATTATAAGTTTTGTAATGTAGGTGCTGGTATTTTTGTTTGGTTAAAATGTTTGTTTTATTATCATTGTATTTTGAACTGTTCTACGCTGTCATGCTCAGCTTTGCAAAAGCTGACTGTAATGTGTTCAATTTGTAAAAATATAAATAACGTAATGGTTCTAAACACTAAAATTTAGGCTTCTAGGCATTTTGAGCGTTTAGCTACATGAAAACATTAAAGTATCATTTGTTATTATCTAATGTGACCAAAAACAAACGATGTTTATTTTTTAAAGGTTTTTCTGGCCCATAAAAAGCGTATGCACAATTTCAATAAAATAATTTACAGAAGTAGTATTCTTAAGTTTATTGAAATAATTTCAATAGAGATTTTTATTTTTGTCACTCATAATTTGTTTTTTCATAGCTAGTGTTAGATAGTAGGCAAGTACTAGGCACATTTCAATCGTAAAACCAAATGTGGCCTAGATTTTCTCAGGTTTGTAGTAAACCGAAAATGTAGAAATAATCTTAAGAGTAAAATTCCATCTTGCTATACAGTATCTCGTTTCGTTTTCCTCTTTAGTTTGGTCCAATTTGTGATAGAATTGTGTAGCAAGATGAGGTGTGGATTTTTCATATCTAAATAATTTAAAGTAGCCGACCAATGGTTATGTAGGTACTTAGTACAGATTTAGGAAAAAATTGTACAAGCCAAAAGTAACGTGTGAATCTAATTCTATTCATCTGTGTACGTTAGATCTGATAAAAAGAACTTTAATAATTTTAGATGGAAGATCCTCGCCTAGAGGATTTCATTCTTTTTCAGAAATAGAAATTTATGATGTTCGGAACTATTTTATTATTTTAGCTACAGCCTTAGAATATTTTTTTACTTAAAAAAATGGAGTTGCCAAATACAGCAGGTGCTAGACGTGTCTGACTACAAAGTATTTTTTTAATGGTAGCAAAGGATTAAACTAGGAATCAAATTAATGTGTCTTACGTGAGAAACACAAGAAAAAGTTTGACGTATCAGTTAAACCTTAGGTTTTATTATATCTAATTTTTTAGTAACATTGTTTCATGCATTACAACACTATTAAAACACTGTAACATCAGTAATTGACAAGTCGCAGTTAACGTCAAAGTAACCGTGATGAACAATTCCGTTTACCTATAAATTTAATCATCTAAAAGTGGAAATGATCGTTAGTGATGCCCTTAATTTTACAGGCCTTATCATACAAGATTAATAACATTTACCCTTCTATTTTGATTTGATTGTGCTTCTATACAAATAAATAACAAGTAAGATGAAATATGCCGTTAAGATTTGAGGTTATGTTGGAACATAAACAAAAAATTATAACCTCAAATTTTAGCAGTTTGTTTGATGTTATGCAAATTAAACTCAAGTTATTATTCTTTTTAGTTGACTTTAAATTTATGTGAACTTTTCTTTGGTTACAATACATAAGCTTAATCTAAATACCTAATTGTTGCAAGAATGAAAATTTGTAAGTATCATGTTTATGAAGCAGCAGAGCCATTTCTTTACATCATGTGCAACTCTTTGAATTTGTTATTTACAACCACACTATTTAAACCTTTTTTTAATTCTGAACCATCTTTGGGCTTGCCGGATTCACCTAGGAAAGGTGTTGTACCCAGGCGCCAACCGACTGAAACCTCTCGTTGCAATAAAGTAGAGGTCACTCTGGAACCACCGTGTATTACGTCGGAGTGATTTTTGAGTATCACAGTACCAGTTAAATACCATCATTCGACTTCTGTCGTAATATATTCCTGACCATTTGTTCTATTATTTCCCAAAATTCTTCTTTTTCTAGTATAATCTCTATTATGTTATCCTTCGTCAGATGCCTCCCTATTCGACGTTTACTTTTCTCTCATATTGTGTTCGATCGTGAACATACAAAAGTGTATGTTCTGGATCGTCTATTACACTCCTACATGCAGTTCTCGTTTCTGCCTTGCCTATTTTTTGTTGGTATGTTCTATAGCTACCATGGCCACTTAGCATTTGTGTTGGATAATAGTCAACGTTTCCAAAATCTCGGTTAAAGTTTCTTGCCTTATATCTTGCCTTTGTTTTTGTCCATCTGGTACACCTTACTAATCATTATCATCATTACGATGGCGCTTCAGAATCTGTGTCCATTCGTTTCTATCGGACGCCTTCCTTCACCATCCTCTGACTCCGATCACTCTTAAGTCTCCCTCAATGTTGTCCAGATACCTGATCCTTGGTTGTCCGCGTTTGGGTTTCCCTACTGGTTTCTCATTTGGGGAAATCCTCGTGTTCTTTGTGCCAGGTACGGTCTCCAGTGTTGGATTATCATATTCCACCTGTTGTCTCTTTGTCTAATGGTGTGATCTGCGAAGCTCCATTTAAGTTTGGCCACTTTTGCTGTTACATCTTCCACCTTTGTTCGATCTCTTGCCCAGGTATTTTTCTTTTTGCCTGACAGTTTTCTCCCCAACATCACCCTTTCCATGGCTCTTTCTGTTTTTGTCAGCTTTTCTATACTAGCTTTTGTGAGTGTTTCGGTTTGACACCCGTATGTGAACACCTGTTGATCACATCTTTGAAAATTAGTCTGTTTATAGTCAGGATCGATTTCATTTTTTATCTTACCAACAGGTAAGACTACTATGATGTTATATGTTTAATAACAACACTTTGTACTGCATAACAATATATTTATTGGATTATGATTTTACACATTTTACACCAGTCATGTTACATACTAGCATACAACATGGCGCAGTCGGTAGGATGTGTAAAATCATAATCCAATAAATGTATTGTTATGCAGTACAAAGTGTTGTTATTAAACATACAACAGAAACTATTCATGGCATGTGGATCTCCCAGCCCTAAAACCATACTGTTTATCGGAAAGGTCATCCTTATTTTTCAATTCTTCCCCCAGTCTGTAATGTATTAATCTTTCCACAATTTTATCCAAAGTGTCTAATAGACATATTGGTCTGTATTTCTTTCCATTACTGTCTGTTGGGTGTATCTATTAGGCATAATTTTGCCTTTTCCAAGCTTCTGGGAAGATCCCGCTCTATAACGGTGCATTCATGATATTTAGCATTAACCGGGTGCTTTCTTTTGCTTCATTTGCCTCCTCCCGTATCAATTCTGTTCTTCGCAGATTGTGTTCATCTACTATTTTATCAAACTCCTTCCGTTTTTGGCTTGTTAAATATTCTTCCTGTAGTTATCTTGTATCCTTGTCCCAAGGATTTCTCTCTATATCTTTTATAAGTCCTTTTCTTTAGCTTTTATTATTTCCTTTTATTCAAACTGATGCATGTTAAGTAAACTACATAATAACACAAGTGTTTTATAATTAATTTGTTAAAAAATTGATACTTGCCGTAGCACAGTTGAACCAAAACCAGGAAGGTAGATTTTAGCATATTTGAGGTCTTGTATGTTTAGGACTGTAAAATGGCAAACATCATTATTAATATTGGTGAATCCATGGCTTGTCATATGGGACAACCGAGGGACAACTATCTCGAATACATTTAAATCTGAATTGATGTATTGACATAGTTTTAGAAAAATCTCTTTAAATTTAACTGAAGGTGCTACAAAGCAAGCAAAAGTAATAAAATTTAAGTCACCCAGGAATATAATGTCATTTTTAATATAATTCTCATTATTGCAGGTATTAAAAGCTATTCTAACCAATAATAACTGATACTTGCTGAACGCTCGTGAAACCCCAACCTTCTTTTAAAGCTGAAATACTGTAAATTGCTTTTTTTATATGTCATTATACTGCCATCAAATAAAATTATAACATCCGCTTTCGAAAATAAAAAATCTGTAAAATGTTTTATAAAAAATGTAAGGTTATTATTGTGAAAAATCTAAATATAACTGCAATATAATAACAATTCTGTTTGATGACATTGCAAAGCGTCTTAGCTTCCGTTACTTTTTACTTGCTTTTTGCAAAAAGCACTAGGGATCTGAACGTGAATTATTTACGCTCTAACATTAATTGGCTTTCAAGTATTATATTTTAACGATCAACTATCGGTTGTTGCAGTTATCCCACACACATCTAACAAATCATTACTCACCAACATAGATGTATTAACTAAATAATAGTCGAAGAACTATAATAACTAACAAAAACATTTTCAGACAATGGGGAAGCAAGCACTGAAGAAAAACGTAAATTTGTCATATAAATAATACACATTCTCACAACGTGCCTTAATCCCCGTTATCATAAATTTGGCTTGCTATGTAATGGATCTGAAAAACGTAAATCATTTTAACGTAAACATGTTATAACAGCTTGTTATGTGCAAACTACGTTGATTGTTGTGCTGTTGTGGTCTGGAAGAAGAGCAGCAAACTAAAATAAAATTCTGCTTTCAACGTAATAATACTTGGTTTGGTGTCAAATTATTGTAACTTTTCATTCACCAAGGCACTGCAAATTTATCTCTGTAATCACCATCGAAAATGTTTTATAGAATAATTCTCATAAAAAATTGCCGAAGGGGCCGAGTGATTAAGGCATTCGGCTACAGCGCGTGGAGTAGGGAAGGTAGTCGGTTGTACGTGTAAAGTCTAAGTAAGTTTTAAATAGCGGTTGAACGGGTTTTTGTTTCCCCGCCCTATGCAGTTTCAGATTTAGTTACAACAAGATATAACGCATGGCAAATTTCACGGATATAAACGTTGTCTTTGCTAATAGACCAGAGCGTGGTTGTGGACGGTATTATGTATGAAAACTAATGATTGTAGTTAATATTTAGAAATAAAATAAGCGTAAATAGTTTTATTTCAATTCGAAAGTATGAATAATTACACCCGCTACAGTTTCCCGTAATAATAATTATCTGTATCTGAATACAAAAAATTTGTAAAAATCATTTTTATTGTATAAAGGATGAGTAAAAACGTTGGGTTTTATACATAACACCGTCCATATCCAACTGCATAGGGCGGGGAAACAAAAACCCGTTCAACCGCTATTTAAAACTTACTTAGACTATAACGTGCGAAACAACAGAGTTGCTGACCATGCTCCCTAGTAAGGCGTTAGTGCTGGTAGGTACCTTTTTTACCTTTCGCATAAAAAACCTAAATTACCAGAAGGTAATCCTTGATAAATTATGTTTGTTTAGCAAAGATGATTTAAATTTCTCTTCCATTTCAGTGCAATGCTTTTTTACTTTCGTCAACCTTCACAGGAATAGCTTCATAAAGTAAATATAAACCATTAGAAGCTTAAATATAATAAATATTAATAACACCAGCTAAATGGCAACTCGCATTAAATAAATCAGTTTTAGTTCGTACACTCGTTTACGTAGTTACACGGATTTTTTTTATAATAGATAGCGTTGTTTTAAGATGTTATTTGACTATTTTTATACTCATTTACAATGATATACACGTTATTCTTTTTTAGCAGTATAGTAATCATCATTATTATTATTAGTATGCCGCTTGTTTATTTGATAGATACAAATTTTATGTAAAAAATGTTCAGGAACTTACGTATGAATCGCACGATTAAAAGCAATCAGTTTTTACTTTTAAGCACAGTTAAGTTATCTCCTTCTGTTTGTAATAAAATAAAAAATTATAAAAATGTACATGTTGTGTAAAAGGATACTTTAGAAAACTTCTAATCCTGAGCTTTTCTGCAGAGTGGTTAGTAAGTTATATAATGCTAAACGACCTACCTACTTCCAACCCAAGAGGACCACGTTAGATTGTTTTATACTTACAGTTCTTAGCAAAGCTCTTAGAAAAATTTAACATCATTCATTCGAACATCTATAAATAATTCCAGTTCGTAATCGGTAACAGCTTAACAGTGGCAGTGCTTTTGTTTTTTATTAGGTATATTAAATTTATATTAAATTTGTAATCGCACTAACATTACTTGTTAATAAGAAATGTTGAGGTTTTCAATATATTAAATGATATTATGAAAATATTAAATCTGCCGTGGAGATCAAAAAAAAAAAGAAAACTTTTAACAACATAAGCAGCTCATACTTGTTCTGCTAATATTCATCACTCCTTTACATACCACTCTGTGTACTTATTGTAATAATAATTGCTGTATATTGTAAATGGTAGCTAGAAACCAAAATTTTATATTACGAACATCACTATGGATTAAGCTCCCGACGAAAACCGATTGACCCAGATTAGTCTATATTAACTGCGTCACATTCTAGATTGAAATGTGAACGATTTCTGATTAAAGATCTTGGAAGTATAATAATTTTAAGCAATCGGTTTTCAAGTCCTTCTAGCCTAGTTCTGCTATAGTATCTTAACACTTTTGCATCAACAAACCGAAGTAAAAATCCGTTTCATTATTTTAATGACCAATCGTAACGTAACAAACAAACTAACAGTAACTATATAAAATTACTCTATAGTGATGTTGTTAATAGGTACATACTCATAAAGTAGATGTGTCCATAAATTGTACGTACCTATTTTTCTACTCCCAATCCCTAAACCTTAGTTTGTTTGAGACTTGTTATTTAAAATTAAAAGAGTTAAATAGCTAAAAGTTTTCATGGCGTGTGTTTTACCCCTGTAACAATATTTTGCATTTTAGTATTAGGTTTTATTTTGTTGTGATTAGACAGACACCACCAATACATACAGCAAATGTTTATTATAGGATTTAAAACGTCGATTTTTTGTGTTTATCCTGTCAATAATATTAGATATAATATAGACCCGCAGAATTGCCTGTAAACATAATAAATATGTATGATTAATATTGAATTACTAATTTTTAACCAAATATAAATCTATGATGCAGAATATTTAATTGGACTTTAAACGGTTGTAATTCGGTGCTGTGTTTTTCTTAAGCAAAACCTATTTATCGATTTTAAAACTTTAAAATGCTAGTTGTCTCGCAAATTCAATAAAAAATTATATAAAGAGCTAATTTAATCTTGTAAGTTACAAAGGTTTAAAGTCTGATTAACAAGTTAGTTATATAAGTGCTTTTATTAAATGGGAACAAATGGTATTTGTTATTTGCATTCCCACCAAAAAAGATTCTGTAATGCATATTTGCTTTGGTTGTATGTTGTATATTCACTTAGATGTGTAACATTGTTCTGATAATCACACCCATGTTTTGTGAATGATGAAATTATTTTAATAAATGGTATGAAATAACACGTTTTTAACTATGCAAAACCATCAAAGCTTGGAGTGCGGATAGGGAAAAGTAAATACCTTACTACCTTAGCTTCTTACAAATTTGATTTTATTCTTTAAATAACACGACATTATACATACAACACCTCTCTTTAACATGTTATCTTGCCATGGTACTTTACCATCATTAATAAAACAGTGGTAAAGCGACGTTCTAGAATACACTTACACGAGTCAAGGTAAAGGTATAACCGCTGAGAAATTGAAACATGATACGTGCAGCTACATAAAACGATTAATCTGCATTCTTTGAAGTATAAAGATTAGCACGTTCGAGGTTCAAGGTGAATGCATGTAATGTCAGTACAAGGTGGGGATCTGATTCCTATATAAGGAATCACTTTAACAGAAGCGAATCATGGTCAGTGCAAATGTCAAACAGTCATGTCGTTAAGCGGTGTTTCCTACGATTTGTATGTAAGACTATTTTTCTGTATTTAAATTAAATGTAATTCAATTCACAGTAAGACTTGCTAATAGTTTGGAGTTAACCCTTTGTTTCGTTTATTAACTTTAATGTTTGCAACTGATGTCTAAAATTGTCTGTTTACTTGTAACTTTAACTTTAAATAATATTTGTAAAACCTAATTCGAAGTTCGGCCAGTATGTTATGCTAGTTGAATCAGACTTTCAGTATAAAACCTCTCGCAGCAAAGCAAACTCCACGTGGCGTAGTTGGTTAAATAATTCTATCTAAACTTAATTAACTTTTAACATTATTGGTCAAACCCACTACGTTACAATATGCTTTATATAGTCCAATTGTCGATCCAGGTAATGCGCGTCACCAATCATATGATCAACGGTCGGCGTTACCAATAATGCGCGATAAAAAAATACAAAATGTAATTGCTAAATATAAATTATTTTTGTAGTTTTCTAAGATTAGGCAGCCGTGTTTAATCAAAAGGTCTATACATTTTTGAAAATAAGAGAGAAATCGAGTTTTTATTTTCTAATTTAGCTCATATTTATTTTTTGTAAAGTTAGTATTATTTTTGGCATGTTTATATTTCCAATTTCCAATTTTACTTGCAAATTTTTGACAGATCGTGTTGTGTATCATTAACGTTTGTTTGACGTTTGACATTTTTTAGGTTATAAAATTTGTAAATCGTTTGGAACTTCATGTAGACGTATCAAGTTATTATGTCATAAAATTTATTGATGACGTGCATTACCTGGCTCGAAAATTCGACCATAATTCTTTTGGTTCTGTTCTATATAAATAAACTTGAAAATATCAGTTTCACTTAGAAGCAGACATTAGATATTTATTTTTATATCTAAATTGCTGTTTGTACGTTTAACTCCCACTTATTTACCAATTTTTTTTAGTTATATCAGATAAACATCGATTTAACATGGAATTAGAACTCAATTTGAAGAACAGTTTTTATTTTTAATAAGCAAAACTGGTTATCTGAAATATTTTATAAAACAACAGATAACAGTGTTTCATAATGATTATCAAAGTATTTCGACATTAAAAACTCTTTGGTTCTAATTTTGTGCTTTTATTGAATTTTCTTTTAGATTAAATGTTTCTCAAATTATGAGTCTATATACCGAACACTTTCCTTTCATTTAAATGTAGTTAATTTGTTATACAGATTGTCCGAAATCCAATCTAAACTTACAAAAATTAATGAGCGCAACAAGGAAGACATAAACAATATGGGTAACACAACAAAGATAGAATGAAATCATGGCTAGGTAAATTTTTAAACTTAAATCTCTCGCCAATAACAAGCAATATCTATGACAGATGTTTTTGCTTGCTTGCTTGCTATTGGCGAGAGATCTTTAGTTTAAAAATTTACCTAGCCATGATTTCATTCTATCTTTGTTGTGCTACCCGTATTGTTTATGTCTTCCTTGTTGCACTCATTAATTTTTGTATGTTTACATTGGAATTCGGACAATCTGTATACTTATGTACACCTATATTGAACTAATACCCAAAAGCAATATTTTTTTATAACAGTTTCTAATGTATTTGTTTAAGTATTTTTACAGTCAAATCTTGGATCAAAACAGTCATTCGAAATCTCAAAAATACCATCATCATTTCTGTTGTAATGCAGGTCAAATAACGTCAAAAATATTTGGCAAATTGTCTGGAAACGTATTTTATAAATTGCCGAGATATAAATCCAGTTAGTTAAATCTAGGTAAGGCCGGTTAAATATCAAGTAAAACAAATTTCTTTTCAACATTATACTTAGTTAAAAAACCTTTTACATAGCAAATAAAAGTAACAAACATACAGAATAAGAAAGTTTTACTTACAATTCTAAACCGAAAGCAATAATGGCCTTCTATTTCAAAATTAATAAAAAATGCTTCCCTTCAGTTGTAAGTTCGTTTTAGCTACAAGGCAGGATCTTTACAAAAAAATGTGATAGTAAGTAGTTAAGTCTTTTTGGAAATATATTTGGTTTACCTAACAAGTTTTTTTTTTAAACTTACGTAAATGTAATGATTTCACAACCCTTCGAACAACCAAGAGTATTTTTGTAATAAAAGCAAAAGCCAGTTTTATTGTTTTATTTATTTATACACATGCATGTCAATTACACAAAATAAATGTGTAAAATACATGCAAAAGCATTGCAAAAAACGGTACATTTTATACATGTATTAAACAAAAATAAGTCCGCAAAATGATCACCATTTTTACAATGCTTGATATATACCAAATAACTATACTATTTTTTCTATGTAGACGAGTTTGTTAAGTTTAATTTATAAATGTCTCAAATCTTTTTACAAAAATCATAAAGCAATAGCAGCAACCAATAAAGTTGCCTTATATTATTGTAAATTGTAACTATAAAACCTTTACACTTATTTGCATGTTTTATCGTTCATGGTATTTTCAACAATTATCTAACTTGGAGTTAGTAAATCAAAACAAAAAAAAAGAGGTCACATTCAACAGATCAAAAACCGTCATAATGAGGCGAGCGAATACCTTGTTTTAAGATCATAGCCGTATGTTACCCAGTTTTCACACAATATGTCGAATTCAATTTGTTAACAAAATTAATCATAAATTGAGTCGCAGACGAGACGTCAACTGTCCCATTTTAAATAACATCGTGTACGAATAAATCAAATGTTTTATACAGCACAACCAAAATTAAATACTCATTACTTTGGTAAGTGCCGCATTTATATTCTAATACATATTGAAGCATTTTGAAGTGTCGGTTTAAAATTACTTAAATAATTCACAATATAACTTATATTAAAAAAGACACACAAACAACAGTTCTTATATGGGTTCGTCTCCTGTTTTTTTCTCTATATTTTCTTCCCGCGGCCTTGCACCACCAAAAATAGTTGACGTTTGTGAAGTTTCCGCCACTGCGTTCACTGGGACTGTTACAGTTCTTGGCTGAAGTTTCAGTTTCGGTCTTCCCGATGTATCTAGATAAACATTTCACTTTAGTATTAATTTTACTTCTGAATTTTATTTAGAGAGAAGCGTGCCGACTATACCAGAGGACGCACACGTTTACGAAGCTCTCCGGAATGCTTCAATATTTTTCAAGTTTTCTTTAAAGGAATAAATCGTATAACTAGCACACGAGAGCTGCCGGAGCAATACAAAACTGATTGCAATTATAATAAGACTAGTGAATAAATACACTAAAAGGTGGGTTTAGTTTAGGAGTAAGCTAAGTAACATTGTAGAATTTAGTAATAGATAGGTAGTTTAGCCTAGCATAGACTGAATAATAACAATTGTCTGTATTATTAATGCATCCAAATTAGGCGTACATAGTGTTTATAATGGGAAGTAAATGCAATAAAATTGCAAGCGGAGTCACCATTTCCACAAGCAAGTAGATTTTCTGCAGACCTTTCCAGGAATCTGTGAACCGAAGCCGTCCCTCCGGTTCAAAGGAATAATGGGACGGTAGCCCCTTGCTATAAATTATATCTGCAGTGTTAGTTGGCACTTTTAAGAGAACAGGAACAGAGTGATGCAAAAAAAGGCAGGTGGTTGTAATGTTTAAAATATAGTTGTAAGATAATGCATGAATATGGGGAATGGAAATCGAATAATAATATACACAGATCGATTGAGATTGTGTGAATGGTGGGTGATGGTCAACGTCCTTCATAAAAGTGGTGTTAATTTGTGTGAAAATAAAGTGATTAACGAACAAATAAAACTGGAAATTGATAAAAACAGAAATTTGATGAAGAGAAATAACAAGAAACAGTGTTAAAGGTGTAAAACTGTTGAACAGAAAGCAAATAAAGGACAGAAAATTGTAACTTGAGGATGTAACCTAACCGCATTTCTTATCACAAACTAAAAATTATTCCGAAAACGAAACATCAAAACCACAGATCATTAAACAAGGAAGACCAGCAGCGATCTCAGCGCGCTCATAGCAGCTGGGTGAACTAATAGTTATAAGCGGGGTTATCGCAAGTACTACGTTAAATTTCGGTTAACGCTAAATCACCTGATGTTATACGCTATTTTATTTTTACGATAAACGACATTTTAGAGTTATCGCACGCCGCTATTTTACCGTACGCTAAAGTTTCCAAACATAACCTCAAATTGTTTATAAACACGGCAACATAACCTTACCACTCGAAATAACGTACGCAAAACCCTCCGCTATTTTATGAAAATACCAGACCGCGGTTATTTCTTTAGCGTACGCTAAATGTAGACGCATGCACATTCTTCCAATTGTACGAAAATAACGCATGTCAAGGAATGTGGCGGATTAAAACCACGTAGTTCACCCAGCTGCGCGCGGAGCGCTGCTATCGACGTTATTCCGGTTTTGCCGTATTCTTTGATTAGTCTTCCTTGTTTAATGGTCTGTGATCAAAACTACGACTACATCGAAAACAGCTAAATACGACTACATGGAAACTAACAATACATCTAAAATGGAAACCAACGACATACCGGCAATACCTAAGACAATATCTCACCAACTAACAATGATAAAAACATAGAGGAATTAAAAGAAGATAACAAAAAGAATAATAATGAAATTAAACAATTAAGGAACCTGCTTGAAGAAAGAGAAAAGAAAATTAATTTACAAGAGAGGAAAATAATAGAACTAGAACAGAAAATCACTCAGCAAGAAGGAAAAATAGAGCAGTTGGAGAAAGAAACTCAAGGACCACGAGGAAGAAACATCTGAAGACCTGAAATCAAAAATCACGGAAGTGCTGAAAAGAGTAGAAATAGACCTAGGAATAGTATACTAAAACACAAGCTACAGAAGGCATCTTTTCGCGCACGAGTCCGAAATTTGGACACGAGCCGCGTAGCGGCGAGTAGCCGAACCGACGAGTGCTCAAATTGCCTTCTGTAACGAATTTTTTATACTATTTTCTCTGTTTCGACTTCCATTTACATTATTTCTTTTTATAAAAATACTTGACAATTTCGAGTTGGGGAAATTTGGTTAAATAGTTAGGTTGGTGATAATGATTTTTGCTTGATAGTTGACAGAAGTTTGACATTTGACGTTTTTGTTGCCTAGCAACTGACTGGTTGCCTAGCAACTGAATGGTTGCCTAGGTATTTTGTATATTATTTGATACAGTATCACCAATTTCTGAAAACAAAATATCACCAATAGTATATTAAAATACAAGTTGCAGAAGGCATCTATTCAAGCACGAATTTGAAATTCCGAAACGAGCCGCATAGCAGCGAGTTGAGGAACAAATGAGTGCTTGAAGGACCTTCTGCAACGAGTGTTTTATACTATTTTTTCTATTTTGCCGCTTTATACCATTTTATAAATTAAAAAATAATTTTTTTTTCTATTTTGCGTTTAGAATAACTCCACACTTATTCTAATACTCAAATGACGTCATTTGGGTGCTAGAATGTAGTTATTCTAAACGCAAAATAGAAAAAAATCATTTAATAATGAAGCTCATTAAAGCATCAAAATGCGTGCTAGAATGATGTCATTCTAGTACCGACACAGAGAAAAGAAGCAGCAAACATCAGAAGAATGGGGAAATTTCAAGAAAACAAAAACAGACCAATATTTATAAGCTTCTACAACCAAAACAGAAAATTTGAAATATGGAAGAATTCCAGCTAATTGAAAGGTAGTGACATATGGATAGACAAGGAGCTAACATCAAGCGAGGCAGAGGAAAGAAAAGACCTTTTGCAGTTCAGGAATAAAGCAAGATAGGAAGGCTTTAAAGCAACTCTGAATGGGAACAAAGAGGCCGAAATAAGGAAGACGAAGATAATAACTAATAACACAGCAAAGAACGAAGAGGGAAAAGAAAGTGAATAAACGGCATGTACAGGATGATATACAGAAAACAAAAGTTGCATGAAAGATGGACAAATAGACGATGACCTAGGCAACGAAAAGGAAAACGAAAATAAGGAAATAGAGCGAACTATAAAAGAGAAAGAAAAAAGAAGAAAAGAACAGCAAACAAAACAATGTGAAAAGAAAAGAGAACAAGTAAAGAAAGAAAGGAAAAACACAACAACAATAGGGACTTAGAATATTAAGACCATGCTGAGGGTAGGGAAAATGGAAGAAATAGCAAAAGAAATGAATAAATACAAAGTGGAAATTGTAACATTACAGGAAACGAGATGGGAAAAAGATGGCAAAATAGATAAAAAAGACTATACAGTATATTATTCCGGCGAGAGCATTCATAATTATCCGTAAAATGAATGACAAAGTGATACAGTTTAAGGCAGTGAATGGGAGAATCACGTACATCAGATTACAAAATAAACAAGCGAACACAACAATGTTAAACGCATACGCACCAACAGAAAACGCTGAAGAGGAAGACAAAATAGAGTTCTATGAGAAATTAGAAGAGATTGGGGAAAGTATACCTGCAAACGACGTTAGTGGGGGATAAAACAATTCACGAGAATACAAATAACAACGGATCAAAACTATGCATTCTAGCAACAATAACACACATTTATAGTAAGTACGAAATTCAAGCACAAAGTAACATGGATCATTCCAGGAACAGATGGCAACTAAATAGACCACATCTTGATTTCAAAAAATTGGCTGAGAATAATACACGATGTCAGATCGCACAGAGGTGCCAACGCAGATTCGGTGCTAGCCAAAGTCAAACTCAAAATATTGAAAGAAACGTCAAACCCACGCAATAATTTTCGAAGATGGAATACAGATAAATTAAAAGAAGAAAGTATAAGACAACAATATGCAAAGACAATGGAAGAGAATCACACAGAAAATAGAAGTGACAGGTTAAAGATCAAAAAAAACATTATACAAGAAGGAAAGAATGGTACGACAAGGAATGCAAAAGGAGAGTCAAGCGAAAAAATGATGCAAGAAACCATTGGCCAGTAACAAAAGGAGAACAAGATCTAAACGAATACAAAGAAAGAAAGAAGGAGGCAGATAAGTACTGTAAAAAGAAGAAGAGAGAATGGATAGATGAGATTATGGAAAATATAGCGACAACAGTAAAGACAGCACAAGACTATTCAGCTATATCAAAACGCAAAGGGAAAGGAAGAATGGGAGACATATTTCACGGAAGTGTTCAAACATTCAGAGAATAGCGAAGGAGTGGAGAAAGAGACAGAAATGAGAATAATGAGGAGGATGAAGAAAAACCGAAATATGAGGAATACGAAAGAATAATCAACAAACTAAAACAAAGGAAAGCAGTAGGACCAGATGAAGTAGTTAATGAATTAATAAAAAATGCAGGGGAAGAACTAAAGCAGGAATATACCAAATAATTGTAGAAATTTAGAGACAAGAAATCATGCCAAGTGAATGGAAAAACGGATGGCTTATAACAATTCCCAAAAAGGGGGACCTAACAAGCTGTAGGAATTACAGGGGTATTATGCTGTTGAACGCGATCTACAAAATACTTACATCATTAGTTAGACAGAGAATGATGAAATACACAGAACCCTGCACATCCTCTTTAAACAAGCATTCGACAGTATATCAAGACACATGCTAGTCAAAGACATGAGAAACATCAACATTCCACACAAACTAATCAGACTAACAGAAATGACTTTGGACGGCTCCACAGCACAAGTCGTAACATATCAAGGAACCACCGAAAAAAATCCAGATTGAAAAAGGGGTAAGCCAAGGAGACGCGCTCTCCTTTTTAACATAGCACTAGAGGGAACAGTAAGAGCGACAGGGACAAGGAGAACAATTACACAAAGTCCATTCCAAATGGTAGCATATGCAGATGATATTGCAATAATAGGAAGAGGCAAAAAAAACCTAAAGGAGACACTATTAACACTAGCACACGAAACCAGAAAGAGAGGTTCAGAAATTAAAGACAAAACCAAATATTTGATAAGCAGCAGAGACAACACAAGAAATATAGGAGAGGTTGAAATTGGATAGTACAGATTTAAAAAGATAGAAAACTTTAAGTACTTAGGAGTGATGATAAACGGTAGAAACGAACGGAGCATAGAAATAGAGAAGAGAATAAAAGCAGGAAACAGAACCTTTTGGGGCTACCAAAGATTAATGAAAGACCCAAACCTAAGCAGGAACACTAAACTAAGAATTAAATCAGCAATCAGAGCAGTAACATGCTACGCTTCAGAAACTATATGCATAACCAACAGGGATGAGGAAAAGTTAAGAATCTTTGAGAGAAAAATACTAAGGAACAAGAGCAGACAACGACGGAGGATATAAAACCCTAATGAACCACGAAATAGAACAGATAATAAAGAGAGAAGATATCGTGAGAGTCATTAAATCCAGTAGTATAAGATGGTATGGACATATACAAAGAAGAGAAGGGGATTTAGTTACCAGCTGTAGACCAATGGAGGAAAGACCAAGAAAACCCAGAAACAGATAGGAAGACCAGGTAACAGGACACATAAAAAAGTTAGGAATAACCAACTGGAGGAAGAAAACAAAAGACAGAAAAGAGTGGAGGAAGATAACAACAACAGCCAAATCACACGAAAACCTATAAGCAAACAAAAAAAGGAAAGACGGAGTGATTCACCGCACAGAACGCCTACCACTTCGACAGAACTGCTTAAACCATATACATACATTGATCGAAAGTAGAGTTCATAGTTAGTAAGTTAGCATAAATGCAAGAGGAACCAATGTAAACCATACTAGGAGCGGAAAGACAGCCGGAAGTCATAAGCAACGGAAGGAAACGCAAAATCAAGTACACCACTCGCTATGGAATTCAAGTAGAGAAAATAGCAGATGCCGGAAACCGCCTACTTACAGCAATGACAGATCAATTAACAGGAGGTAGAAGAAACAAAGAACTCAAGAAAGAAGCCCTGAACTTAAGAAGGAAAATCGCAAATATGTGAGGGAAAACCAAGAAGAAAGGCAACTGCAGCTGGATGAAAATATCAAAAACTTAGGCCCCAAATACGATCATCTGGATCACAGCCATGCAAACTGATGCCTATATAGAAGGTTTGGGAACGGAAGGATTCTAGGGGGAAAACAGCACTGGATCAAGATATAGAGCAATCGGGTATACCACAACAAATCTGGGGAGAATCGGAAAGAAACAAAATTATGATGAAGAAGGAAATAAAACGCATATATGGGTCAAGAGAAGAATCAGGCAACGAGGAAGAAGATGTAAATATCGAAGAAAACCCATTTCCAAGAAATCATGAATATAGAAACGGCAAACATACAATTACCGGAAGTAACAGAAAGACCTGAGCTGCAAGTAAATGTTGACACTCCATCAAAGGAAGAGCTAATAATATCAACAAACCAAATGAAGTGACCAATTAACAGCTGATTTATTTAAAATTGATGTACACTAAACAGCAGAAGTAGACAACAAAATGGTTTCAGGGCAGGCCACTCATGCATAGACATAGAACAATCTCCGGAATATCAGAGTGGAGCTACAACCATACCATTGTTTATCGACTACGAGAAAGCCTTCGACTCCATAAATAGACTGGATTTGGATAGCCTTGAAAAACAGAGGTCTCCCGGATAAGATAATTAGATTTATTAAAGAAAGCTACGCAAACTATAATTGTCGAGTATTACACAGTGGCCAATTAACAGAAGCATTCAGCACAGACACAGGTGCGAGACAAGGTTGCATCATGTCCCCATTACTTTTTGTTATTGTGATAGACAACGTGCTAAATAATACAGTAAAGGCCAACGCGCATTTAACCACGCCAGGGCGCGCCCATGCCGGACGGCAATTTTTAAATTACATTAGTTCTTATGAAATAACGCGCCCTTATCCACGCCACGCCACGGCGCATTATTGCACAACAACCAATGTAATTTAAAAATTGCCGTCCGGCGTGGCGCGCCGTGGCGTGGTTAAATGCGCGTTGGCCTTAAAAGACAACAAAAGAGGAGTGCAGTGGGGTATATCAGGTACAATAGAAAGTATGTATAGAGTATGCAGACGATGTATGCTTGTTCACTCAACAAACTAACAAAATGCAAGCCAAATTAAATAAACTTGAAGGAGAATCAAGGAAAGCAGGATTGTGAATTAATAAGAAGAAAACGAAATAACAAATCCCTTCACACCTTATTGGCATGGGGTGGGTCTGGCGTAATCCAGGATTGATCCACGAGGATCTGCTCCATGTCAACTCATGATTTTATTTCAATAATTATAAACGATGCGAGAAGAACTCAAGGTGCAAGACATAGTAAGCTTTACAAGAGAGAGGCGCCGACACTGGAGGAATCATGTTAATAGAATGGAGGAAAATCGATGGGCAAAATATGAAAAACAAGGAGGCCTCCCAGCTGACCACTCAAAAGATAACATGAAAGTTGGACCTCCACCTCAAGAGAGGCCGAATAAAATAGGAAGAAACAAGACAAAGGCTTTAAATAAAAGAGGAAGCAGAAGTTATAAAAAAATTACATTTGTTTTGAACATGCATCAATTACCCAAGGATTTTAGAAACCAAAAAAAATGGTGAAATAAATTAGGTATTAAAGGGTTTAACAAACAACTAAAAAATAAATACCTGGTGCGGGATTAGGAAGCTCTTCATTGAAAGGCCTTCGATCCTGCCTAGGTCTTCCACCACCTCCTCCAAATCCTGCTCCTCCACCAGCACCAGCACCACCTCCTCCTCCTCCTCCTGCTGCTGCTGCAGCACCTCCTTGTCGATTACCACCTCTGCCCCAATCTCTACCACCTTCCTCACCAAAGTTGCCATAATTACCTCTATGGCCACCTCGGTCTCTGTCTGCATTTAAAAAAGAAAAATCCATTTTAAAGCCTGACAACTACGAACCACATAATCCAAATTTACTGATAGCTTATAGAATTTTGTTGTACCAAAGCATAGACTAAATATATTTATTTATATAAAATTGATCAATAACTGCATATTTTGGACATCATATTCAGGCACAAAGCAAGTCTTTTTGGACTTTTGATTGATGTCAATATTTATAAATAAGTATTAATGAAAAAAACATAGTTACGAAGATGTATTGCCCTGTTTTTCTTGACAAGGATTTATGCAATCTGGATCACCCTTTCTAAATTAAATTATTTTGCATGCACCTCAGGGGTAATCAGAGTCTTTAACCCTGTCATATTATAACCCATGCTGTAATTTTCACGCCAAAAACCAAAAATCCTTTCATACATAATCCACTAAAGGACTAAAGCTTTGAATTTAATGACAAAAATGGATACACCTGCTGGTGATTGTTCTGAGGCAACAAAGTACGGCTAGATTGAATCCGTCATCCACTTTAAAGCAAATCCCAATTCCTGGATTGCTGTGCGAATTCTTTAGTTGTAATGTTGTATTGCTAACTGCCAACATTATTAATCTCACAGTATAAAACCTCGAGAAACACGACCCCAAACCCCAGCAACACAAGTCAGGCAATAAAAACCAAGCTCCTAACAACTTTCAAGACAACACAGGTAAAACCCAAGGTAATGAACATGGATTGAATGTAACAGCAACACACCCCAAAAGGATGTAGCGGACTAAGGCGGCAGTCCCACTAAGACACCATCACCCACCACCACCAACCGCCACCAACTGAAATTACATGCTGCAGTCTCACTGCACCACCGCTGATCACCAAAAATTTAAATTTCCCGCTTTCCTTTTATAGTAACTTTGGTGTTGAAGGTTGTAATTATATTATCACGTGTCTTTGTGTAGGTTATGTTTATGTCATTTGCGTGTCAAGTGTGAATCTGTATTTTCGATTACGTTTATTTTAGGTCAGAATACCCACAAATGGAATAACATGCCCAAGTTTAACTTATATTTAAATTTCCCGCCTTTCGCTGTCGTAAATCAGCTGACGCTACACGCGCGGTTTCAACAACCACCGTCCACCAAAATTCAAACAAGTTGAAAATTCCAAACCGGTGACCACCATTTGATGACGGTGGGTGGATGTCGGTGGTTCAGTGAGACTAACAGCATGTGAATGCATATGTTTAAATTTCAGTTGATGGTGGCTCAGTGGAACTGCCGCCTAATCATTCACTCATCTTAAATTGCACGATTATCCAAACCTCAATCAGAAACAGTCAAGAAACCCTGTAAAAACAATTATAAACATGAAGACCAGAACACGCATGTTAAAATCCTCTTAGAGCCATCCCGCTTAGCACAAATAGATAGAATAATGGACGGGTGAAATACTAGGAGTAATGGCCGGGACACGATGAAATTACAACAGACACTCAGGAAGAAAGGAAAACCAAGTGATAGCAAATGGAGTTGTCATACTAATGTCCAAACAAGCAAGATAAAGTATAATAGAATGGCCTCCAGTTAATGAACGAATCATAACTGCACGTTTCTGCACAATCGTTAGGAACCTAATATTGTAGTACAATGTTACGCCCCGACAAAACCATCTGAAGAAGACGCCTAGAACCGTTTCTACGAAAATCTCACGTGCGTCAAGGAGCAAATAAATAGAGGAGTTATAATTTTACTAACTGGGGACTTTAATGCAAAGGTGGGGGAAATAATGGTGTAGGAAACAGATTTTTGCTTGAATAATAACTTAGTAATAGGCCGAACCCTTTTCCCACATAAAGTAATACATAAGATTACATGGACCTCACCTGTTAATGCACAGAGAACCAAATAGATCACATTGTGATATCAAAAAATTGGCGCAGCTCATTACCAGATGTCCGTAACAAAAGGGGAGCTGATGCAGTCAGTGACCATTACCTCCTGATAGGAGAAATTCGTCTAAAAATAACAGCAAACACAACAAAATATGCAAAATCAGATAGAATAAAGTTCGATGTGGAGAAACTCAGGAACCCTTTCACTATGAAAAAATACAGAGAATCCCTAAGAAGAAAAGTTCAAACAACAGAAGAACATGAAAATTGATGGGAAACCACTCAAAAACAGTATAGAAACTAGCAAGTCAGTACTTGGACTGAGGAAGAAGTACAGAAAAACAGTGGATAACTGATACAACATGGGCACTAATTATTGAAGAAAAGAAAAATATAAAACACCTTATAAATCAAGAACATGGTAATGCGAGAAAACAGCATCCTGCAGAACAGTACCAAGACATGAACACAAGAGTAAAAAGATTGGCTAGACAAGATACGAGACAGTGGGTTGATAACCTTGCCAGACAAGCACAGAAAGCAGAAAACTTGAAAAATATAAAAGGAATGTACCAAATTACCAGAAAGTTGACAAATAAAGCATTCAATAATAACAAACCTACAAGAGACAGAAAAGGAACCATAATAACATCTGAAGAAAAAGAGAGAGAAAGATGGGAGCAATACTTTGCTGAAATAATAAGTAAATAAAGAAACTTCAAGCCACAAACAGGAGACTAACCATGATATACGAATGAACTCCAGCCCATCAACAATCAGTGAAATAATGGTAGCCATACACGTACCGGCCGGCCTGTCAGTTACGTCTGAACAGTCCGCCGGTAGACCGGCGGCCGGAATGTGAGTGGGTTCCGGTTGGCCTGGCAGATTCGACTGAACCGGAGGCCGGAGAACGAACGAAAACACGTTCGTCCATCCGGCTGAACTGACGGGAGTGCAGGCGCACCGGTTCGTGAGTGGGGTGAGGCGACAGGCCGTCAATCAGTCAGATTGTCCTGATTGTCAGATAGTACCTATATACTCAGAATATATTGCGAGTCCTGTTTAACCTCGTCTGATCATAGTTAAAAAATGTCACGTGAAAAATAAAACCAATGTTTGGAGGAATTCATGAGTTTATATCGGAGTGAAACGTGTCTTTGGAAAGTGAAATCACCTGATTACCACGATCCCTTGCAAATTGCGTCACAGGTTTCAGGTATAATTCTAAAAGTGCATGGGGTGATATGATCGTAGAAACCTTCAGGTCCTCCAAACTTCTCCCAGTAGCTAGGAACCTCAGCGTTGCCGTCAGTCGTTCATGTGGGTAGATCGCATTTCTCATCACCGTATTTTTTTTGCAATTAATTGGGCAACCAATGACAAAAGTTGTAAATACGTATTTTCGTCCATTCTTAGGTAATTGTGCCAGTCTTTTGGAGCCAGTTTCAATTCATTAAGCAAATTGACGTGTGAATACGCATGTCTCCTCAGCAACCACTCTTTACACCATACTTGTTTCCTCCATTTTTTTATTATTAGCCTCTAATACAACTATTAAAGCGAGAATCGCTCGCGCATCTTCATCAGTAGGGAACATGATCACAGGATGTCAAATGCTCGCCGGCCTGGTTTCAACTGAAGGTGTATGGGGTTTTCAGTTCAACAGGCCGCCGGTCTCCCGGCGGACTGTTCAGGCGTAACTGACAGGCCGGCCGGTACGTGTATGGCTACCATAAGGAAAGCTATCGCACACCCTATCATGCCAGTGTGGAATTGTTAAAAGCAGATCTACTGTCACGGTTTTTTAAATTTTGCGTAAATTAATTGTAATACGCCCCTGTTGTCCGAAGTTTAAGTTCGCCGGAACAATGCAGAATTCACAAAAACTAATATCGGAACAGCACATTCCTTTTTGGTTGCAAAATAATTTAAAGAAATGATGCAATATTTGTTCAGTGATTTATTTGATAAGAATTCCGGGAATCACCGGATCGCGGGAAATCAACGCCAGGTTGGCGCCGTTCCAGATTTCACCCCGCGCACGGAAGTCGCGTTTGGGCATCTCTTTCTAACATCTTTCGCTTGCGGAAAAATAGCAAGGCAAATCAGAGTTTAGACAGCTGTCCAACTTAACGGTCGTGCAATTATCATTCCCGAACTTTTGGTAGTGAAATCCCGTGTTCGTCGGCCTCTCATTATCGTGTAGTTTTGGAAAAACTATCTTACGACAAATTGTCGGATTATCCCAGAGAGTATCGTTTTCGTATCGGAAAATGTAAGTTCTGTGTTGGAAATTCCGCTTAAGTTTGATGTTTGGTGAAGTAACCGTTCCACACAGTTTTCGCTTTTGGATTAAATAATCTACCAGTTGCGGACATCTTGTTGTCTTCACACCTGCTTCCGAAAACAGGACTCCATCCTTTTTTTTACGCCGACCGCTCCTATCTCTCCCTGGGGTTTGAAGTTTCCATCGCTTCCAAGGGCCCTGACAATTAAGCCCTTCCCAGGTAAAAATAATATCTTAGGCTGCCCTTTTACTTCCCGCTTGTGTGTACCAACTCAACCCTAATTCATAACGTATTTTATCGATTACTCGTAAACAGGCATCAGTTAAATTTATTGTCAGTAATTTCAAGTAAGTACCTCATCAAACATTCTTTTGTTCGTTTAATTTGTTCGGCAGTGTTTAAATCTTCAATCAGTGCGTAATTACTTTTGCTTTAGTGGTAATCATTTAGAAACATTGCGAATTGTCGTGACGCTTACGTATTTTATGTTGTATGGGTAAAATCATTTGTAATCAGATTTTTAGCTTAAGTGTTGTTATCACAATTCTTTTGATTGCAATTAAGGGAGCCTACCTGCTAATTATTTTTGCCGTAACTTGAGTCAATGTGGCATCCCTTAATCCCCGCCCACTTAAATTAAGATAGAATTTATGAACCCTTTTTGTGTCATATTTTGAATAATTTTTGCATTCATTAAATTTCATTGTCAATTCATTCCTGCCTTTTATTTGTGTTTTTGTGTCTGTTTTTAATATTTGTGTATAGCTTTGTGAGCCTATCTACCAGTAGCAGTGTATTTATTTCAGTAAGTCAGGGTAAGTACATCCAGCATCAGGGTGCAGCCACCCCAACCCCCTTCGAGCCCAGTAGGAACAATTTGCGGTACGTTCCTCGTAACCAACTTGGGTGATTTCCGTAGTGGCGCCCATTTTTCTCCCGATTACGACCTCCACTATTTGAAGGGTTTAGCGTTTCGAACCCCCCTTCTTCGATTGCTTGTTAGCCGCGAGCCTAAGGACACCGACGACCCCTATAGCGGAATTAGTACGTGACAAAGGAAGGCATCATTATTACAATCCCGAAGAAGGGAGTTTAACCAAATATGACAACTGGCTAGGCATCACGCGGCTCAATATGGTTAATAAGATACTTGCCCCAAATTATAAGAAGTTATAGAACCGGAACTACGTATGGAGTTTCGCCAAAATAAAACATGCATTGGCATTGACCATATAAATACTTTACGAATCATTGTTGAGCAGTCATATGAATGGAGAACTTTTTATATTTGGTTTTCATTGATTTCAAACGTGCATTCGACTCACTTTGTCATGTAGCAATTTGGCAGATTTTAAACCTCATCGAAGTATCAACGAAAATAATAAAACATAATAGAGTCTCATAGAGGCAAACTCAGTCACCATATCCAAGTTAGATCTGGGGTCAAACAGGGGTGCCCACTCTCACCCCTGCTGTTCAATATTACTTTAGACTGGGTAATGAACAGGGTAAATTTTGGGAAACACGGAATAAGCTTGGACTTTTATAATCAGCTGAATGATATAGAGTATGCAGATGATGTATGGCCCATTGCTCACATATATACAGACATTCAACTAAAACTAGACAAAATAAAACAGTGTTGTAAACTGATAGGGTTAGACATAAATGCCCAGAAAACTAAGGCTATGTGTATAAATACAACCAACACACAAGCATTGATGAACACCAACAAGAGGCTGAAGAATTTAGCTACCTAAACAGATGTGGATTAACTCACAGAATAAGGAAAGCTAAGCGGACCTTCGGTATGCTGAAAGAAGTGTGGAACTCCTTCCATCTGTTCTTCAATACGGGTGTGAGACATGGAAAATGACACAAAGTATAGAAAACAAACTACAAACATTCATAAATAAATGCCTCAGGAAAATAATGAAAATAAGCTGACCAAATTATACAACAAATACAGAATTATGGAACTGAACCAACCAAAAAGAACTTAAAAATGATATCAAAATAAGAAAGTGGAACTGGATTGGAATACACTCAGAAGGGAACAGAACTACATAACAAGAAAAGTGCTTGAATGGAATCCACAGGGGAGCCGAAGAAAAGGAAAACCGAAGATAACGTGGAAAAGAACAATAATAGCAGAACTTGAGACTCGAAAGAAAACTTGGAAGGAAGCCAAACAGATAGCACAAGATAGAGATCAGTGGAAAACACTCGTTGAGGTCCTATGCTCACCAAACTTACTGAACAGGTGCTGAATCAGGAATTTATGGCGACAACCCAGGGAAAGGCTTAGCTTCCCGGCAAGCTCGCCACGGTCTTCCAAACAGAAATATATGCGATACTTCAATGTATGCGAAAAAGTAAAAGAAGTGCCAGGTGGCTCTGAAGGCCCTTGTTAGCCCAAAGATTTCATACAGACTGGTATGGGAATGTGCTCAAGAGTTCAATGACCTGGCAGAACATAACATAAACGACGTTAATGAGAAAGTCGATGATCTGGCAAGGCAGGGAGTAATTGGGACATACCTTGGTCCAGAACCTGCCTCTCCCCTCTGTAATTCCAAGAAGTACAATCCATATCTATATTAAGGACTGCGTACTCAACATTATATGCTACTAGACTAACTCTCCAGGACAACACCACAACAAGGCATTTTTAGAAAGACTCTGCAAAAAACGAGTAGGATGCAGCTCAGCACTATTACTGGTCTTTTAACAAGACATGCATCCATGAAGGAACACCTGCAGAGGATCGGAAAGTTTAATGAGGACCTCATATGGAGACCATGCAATGAGAAATCTGAGACTACTTTCATTGAATAAGAAGATCATAGAAGGCTCACGCGCCAAATTTATAGCCTCTGCTAGAAAGCCACACAGTGGACACGACACCAACTAAAATTTCAAAAACGAATTCTGCTGCAGATATCTACAAAAATACTAACTCAGAAGTTTGGAACTGCGCTAACTTATTGTGTAATTGTTTATTTATTATGACTTTGGTGGTTGTGCATGCATAAATCTTATAATACAAATTTTTAGCTGGTGTAGATTTTGAGGCAGCACCGAGCTTTAGCATTTTTGAACGTCTCCTTTACCCCTCAACCCTAAGCCCCGAATTTTCAATGCTATACATCGGCCTTCTATATGTTCTTATTCAATGCTACTATGCACATATTGTGTGAATGTCTGGCGCTGGGGACAAACTCAGATCATGCAATGGCTGTGAATGACATAAATTAAGGAACATTTAATTGTATCTCAAAATACGATGCAGTAATAATCTTAGGAGACTTTAACGTCAACATAGACAAAGAAATTCAAAATCAAGCAGTAGCAGGTATTCACGCAATTCATAAAAAAACAAACGAAAATGGTCACAAACTAATAAACTTTGCAACTGAAAATGAACTATAGTTGTAAGCACAAAATTTAAACACAAAAGAATACATAAAGGAACCTGGAAAATCTCAGGCACCAATAAAGTGAACCAGATAGATCAGGGTTATCATCATTAATAAGAGACGTTAGAACTTATAGAGGAGCTTATGGAGACACAGATCATTTCCTAGTAGTGATAAAAATGAAACAAAACATAGTAAACGAAGTAACAAAACAAAGATGGAATATTGACAAATTAGAGAAATCAGACATAAACAGAGAATACCAAAACTGGCAAAAAAATAGAACAAATAGAAAGGACAAAAATAGTTATTTATGTACCAAGAGTCGTAGGTGCAGTTCTTTGGGCGAGAATGCAATTTGCAACGCCAAGGCCCGAAGGGCCGAGGTGTTGCAAGCATTCGAGACCAAAAATTGCACTGTACGACTCGAGGTGCATATGAGATTTTTCGTCAAACCTTATAATATCATTTTAAAATAAATAAAATTAAGTATTTTTCCGTATCCATGGTATGTAATTGACAGATTATTTATCTCATTTGAGGTTAACAATGGCGGATAGCGGGTAAATATGAAAAAGCGGGACGATATGAACATTTGCGGGTTTTTACCGTGCATGCTATCGATGTGACATCTACCGATAGAATTTAGAATCAAAATTATTATTTGATTATACAAAAATCTTCATTTAAGTGATTGATAAGTGTAATTATTTTTTAAAATTCAAGCAAATACGATTATTTTTTACATAAATTCATTATAGAAGTTATTTTTAAAACGAAAATTTGACATGTGTAATTTGAGGTTATATGTCAAAAACGTAGGTGCGTATTATATTATAACTATTTTTATTTAATACGAACTTCTCATGGATGCGGAAAAATAACTTGTGCCCTACGGGAATCTAACGGCATATTTCATCCCTCGGCTTTTGCTGCCCTCGCTCACTACGTTCGCTCGTGCAGCAGAAATCTTCGGGATGAAATATGCCTATATCTTCCCTTATGACGCAATATACTATTTCATTTATTATGCATAGCTGTCATACCAATAATTAAAAAAGGTTGCTGTGATTTAGATTGGGTATCCTTGACAACAAAAGAAAATAAAACATATTTATTTCAAAAAAATTTCAAACGCGTGTGTCAGTTGAATTTGTGCACAATTTGTGATTCTAAAAACATTCTCAAGAAATAGAAGAGGCTGCAAATGCAGCATCCCACAATTTATTACCGGTTAAATCGCAACAACGGTATATGGAAACATATAACATTTTCAAAAATTGGTGCCATGAGAAGAAATCAGATGTGATTACAGAAAAAGTGCTGCTGGCGTATTTCTTAAATAGATCTACAAAATTAAAATCTCCAAGCAGTTTATGGAGCGAATACTCAATGTTAAAAAGTAGGAGTACCATTTTTATCAATGACAATGAAGATATTTCCAAATATCCAAAACTAAAAGCGTTTTTAAAGCGTAAAAATGATGGATATAAACCCAAAAAGAGTAGTATATTTAGTCGAGACGATATGAACAAATTCCTTATTGAAGCGCCTGACATTACACATTTGTTAATGAAGGTACAGTCACAGATTATTTCATTTAACTCAGTTATTAAGTTATTTATCTGTCCTAGGTCGTTATGATAATGGGAATTTCTGCGGCCTGTAGAAAAGACGAATTATGTAAGATGACAACTGATAATGTTGAAGATAAAAATTCTGTAATAATAGTAACAATATCAGATACTAAAAATGGAGTGCAACGTACTTTTACGATCATTAACCGAGAAGAACAGCGTATAAATTTTGTTGATTTAAATAGGAAATATATAAGTTGCAGGCCAAGAAATAGTGAAAATCGGCGATTTTTTCTGAAATATTGTTCAGGAAAATGTGTGAATCAACCAGTAGGTAAAAACACATTTGCAAAAATTCCTGCTCTAATAGCAGAATTTTTAAAACTGAAAAATTCTGAAACTTATACTGGGCACTCGTTTAGAAGAACGTCAGCAACTTTTTTGGCTGATACGGGAATTGACGTTCTTGGTTTAAAGAGGCACGGTGGATGGAAATCCACAACAGTGGCAGAAAGTTATGTTGCAGATTCAATGACAAATAAATTAGAAATTGCCAGTAGAATTTTATATAATCAGAATAAGTATGAAGAATCTGAATCCACATCTTCAACTTCAGTCATGCAATTCAATAATGAAGACGAAATGAAAGATAGCCGCGTAATTGTTCCTAGCACCAAAGAAAATCAAGAACATATACAAATTGAAAATGTTGATATTACCGAAAATATAAACTTAGATTCAAAAAAGGAACTTAATTCTCTTGTTCAAGTTTCTAACTGTTCTAATTGTTCATTTACATTTAATATAAATAAGTTGTAATTAATGTAACGTAGATAAAATGTTTGTAAATAAAGGTGTTTTGTAGACAATTTACTTTTTTGCCCTAGGAACTTAATGAAGAATATTACAACCCGCTGCCCATGGTAACCAGTAGTTGAATGTAAATTGTCACTTACCGTCAACAAAACAATGACACAATGACATATTTTCGCAGTAGGTTTGACGAAAACAAAATTATTGATACAGCCACAGAGAAAATAGGAATCAAAACTAGAAATAAATATAAAGAATGGTTTAATGATTAATGCAGAATGGCAGTAATGAAGAAGAAAAAAGCGTGGCTTAAATTAATATCAACAGAGAAAGAAGTAGAAGAATATAAGGAAAGTAGAAAAAATTCCAGGAAGATTATAAGAAGAATAAAAAGAGAATATATGAACAGCGAAAATGTTTAAAAGACATAGATAAAAAAGACTAGAAAATACAATTGAAGAGATAAAGAAATTGAAAAAAGCATCATAGCAACGTAATAGTATATTGCGTCATAAGGGAAGATATAGGCATATTTCATCCCGAAGATTTCTGCTGCCCGAGCGAACGTAGTGAGCGAGGGCAGCAAAAGCCGAGGGATGAAATATGCCGTTAGATTCCCGTAGGGCACAAGTTATTTTTCCGCATCCATGAGAAGTTCGTATTAAATAAAAATAGTTATAATATAATACGTACCTACATTTTTGACATATAACCTCAAATTACACATGTCAAATTTTCGTACTAAAAATAACTTCTATAATGAATTTAGCTATGTAAAAAATAATCGTATTTGCTTGAATTTTAAAAAATAATTACACTTATCAATCACTTAAATGAAAATTTTTGTATAATCAAATAATAATTTTGATTCTAAATTCTATCGGTAGATGTCACGTCGATAGCATGCACGGTAAAAACCCGCAAATGTTCATATCATCCCGTTTTTTCATATTTACCCGCCATCCGCCATTGTTAACCTCAAATGAGATAAATAATCTGTCAATTACATACCATGGATACGGAAAAAATGTATTAACAGCTTCTTTCTTTGTAGTCGAGTCAATGAAGGTTTTTACTTCTAAACTCACAAAAACAGAACCAATTTTGATGATTTTTTTTTAAATGTTTGTTATATTAAATTATTCAAAATCAGAAATATTCCATCTGGCGTTATCAAGTATTTATATTGCTTAACCTTCCCGTACCCGTGGTCTAAATCTTCCTTTAGAACCCATGCGGGGTATTTCAGATACCCCAGTGTTTTTTCGTTCCTATGACTTAGTTTGGCTTCGTTGTTGCTTTTTATCATAAAATTTAGTTCTTGTAACACAAAAGTTTATTGAAAAATACAAATTAAAATTAAAATTAATGATGTAATTGAGGTAATTGTACGCTTTTACACGACTCAACTTGTGCGCAGCTGCACGAACTGGTTTCATCCAGATTTTGTTATAAACGGGTAAAATATTCCAAAAAATAATTATTATTATTATACAGACAAAAATTAATTGTTTAAACACGCTAACAATTATTTTCTTTAAATCAAATTTTAGAATTATAAAGATATTTTGTATCTCGGGGAATACCCAGAATCTGAAGATTATTTTCTTATTCTTTGCTAACATATAATTTATTTTGACTGATATTTTACCATTCAGATAAACATTTATATACCGAGGAATACATAAAGGCCCAATTCGATTAACAAGGTTATTAAAAAGTTATAGTAAAAAAACTGCACTGGGGTATGTAAAATACCCCGCACGGGTACGGAAAGGTTAAACATTTACAAAAAAAATTATTTAAAAAAATGTTTCTTCGATGGAATTTTAACTAGAAGTGACTAATTTTGAAAATTTAGTTTAATAAATAATTTTTGAATATATATTTTCAACTGAAAAAATCAATACTTTTATGAGAATATATAAACACGCACAAAACATCGACCTTTTGTATCACAGGTAGAGGAACTCAAGGTCAAACTCCAGATGTTTCACCATGATTTTCGGAGTGAACGCATGTGTTTTGAGATTATTAATCTGTTAAAAGAAGTTTTTAACATTAAATATTGAAAATATTACTGAAAATTGTTGAAGAGAACTGAATTATTGATTAAAATTCAGAATAAGAGGCAAGTAAAAACACGATGGAAAAAGTAATTATATGTCATTTATTCTTGGTTTGTATTGAAAATAATTGGATTATATTTGCTGTTAAGTTTGTTTATGCATTTTGAAGAATCGAATTATTATTCTTATTATTATGTTACACTGATAATGCTTTAAAAGGAAACAAAATACAGAGCCGGGCTTAGGAGAGACGTAAATCTTGAATTTTAAATTTAAAATTATTTTGAAACCTATAAATTTAAAGATGGAGGAATTACTGGAAGCAATAAACACCAAATTAGACAAAATGGAAGAGAGAGGACAGCGAATGGAAAAGAAAATAGATATATTCCAAATGGAATTAAATAAAGTAAAAGATCAAAATAAGAGGATGAAGATTGAAATGGATAAAATGGAAAGAAGACTAAGTTATGTCGAAAATAAATTAGAACAAAAGGAGAAAGAAGAAATAAGTAGAAATATAGTCATTAAAGGATTAGAAGTAAATGAAGAAAACGTTAATGGAAAAGTACAGAAGATTCTGAAAGACCAAATCGGACTCAGAGTAATAATAGAAAGTACTAAAATACTTACAACCAGAGAAAATAAAAAATTAATAATAGTAAAAATGAGGAAATGGCAGGATAAGCTGCAAGTCATGAAGGAGAAGAATAAGTTAAAAGGCACTAAAATCTATATAGACAAAGACCTAACGAAAGAGGAGCAAAGAATACGTTATATAATCAGAGGGAGAGCAATGATGGAGAAAAAGAAAGGTAACACAGTAAAAATTGGGTTCAAGAAAATATGGATTAATGAGAAAGAATGGATATGGAATAGACTGGCCGAAGTTTTGGAAGAAAAAATAGAGACAAAAAACTAATAGGGGAGGAGGTCGGCGAAACACACACAAACATGACCAAAGCAAAGGACAAGGACAAGAGTCAAATATTAATGGAAAAGAAAAAGCAGAAACAGAAGAGACAGGAAATAAAGAAACATATAGTGAGAATTGGTACATGGAACGTTAATACACTTTTAATGCCTGGAAAAATGCAAGAAGTTGCTGAAGAAGTGAATGAGTACAAAATTTAAACACAAAAAGAATCACAAAATCACTTGGATGCAACCTGGAACGACGGATGGTAACCAAATTGACCATGTGTTGGTGAAGAAAGGAAGCAGTAAGGAATTCAATGACGTAAGATCCTACAGAGGAACCAGCGTAGATACGGATCACCACCTTGTTATTGCTAAATGTAAATTAAAAAAGAATAAAATTGCAAAAAAGGAAAAGAAACACAGAAAATGGAATACAGAAGAATTGGAAAATGAAGAAAGTAGAAAGCTGTACAATAATGAGATAGAAAATAGATTAAGAAGCTGCCAAGAAGAAACTAGGGTAGAGGCTGAATGAAGGCTAATAAAAGAAACTGGTGAAAGCAGCTGAATGCACGAGAGGATACAAAGAAAATAGAAGGAAGAATCATTGGTTTGATGGAGAATGCGAACATACAGTGAGCACGTAAAGGTTGGAATAAATTCGATAAAATCTTTATTGGGCAAGTAAGAAAATAATGCTCGGACACGTCGATTTTCTTTTTTAGATGCGCATTTTTTAGTATACGTATATTTTTTATTACGTCATCCCTCTTCGAGTTATGACGTCATCATCAGTTTTAAATAGCAACACCCTCTTTTGATAATACCATTTAAAAGAGCATATTTTTCTGGGTATAGACGCCAAATTTTGTGGTATGTTACATAACAATATTTTCGAAAAAAAAAACGTTTTAGAATTCATAACAATGTAATGAAATAACAATAGAAGAAATAATAAATACAACTAAAACCCATTAAATTAAACATTGAAATTGCATATCATTCACCTCTTGACAATATCCATCTATTGGCGATTCAGATAATCACGCACAATCTGTGAATGATGTGGTAACGCGCCATCTTGTTGGTACCATATTGATTCGTCCAGCATTTGGGGATTTTGATTAGTTGGATATAGTGCTACAAGCGCGGGAATTATCTGTTGTTGTAAAAAATTCAAATGTTTTTTAGCATTTAATGCGCCGTCAATAAAAAATGGTGCAACAATTGTAGTACTAATTTTTCGAAAATATTGTTATGTAACATACCATAAAATTTGGCGTCTATACGCAGAAAAATGCGCTCTTTTAAATGGTACTATCAAAAGAGGGTATTGCCATTTAAAAAAACTGATGATGACGTCATAACTCGAACAGGGATGACGTAATAAAAAATATACGTATACTAAAAAATGCGCATCTAAAAAATAAAATCGACGTGTCCGAGCATTATTTTCTTACTTGCCCAATAAATATTTTATAGAATTTATTCCAACCTTTACGTGCTCACTGTATGTTAGAAAACATGAAAAAGGCAAGATTACAATGGTTAAATACGGGCCAACTGGAAGATATGGATATTTACAGAGAAAAAAGGAGAGAAGTAAATAAACTATGTAAGAAGAAGAAAAAAGAATGGATAGAGAACACATTGGCAGAAATTGAAAGAGAATCCAGAAGAAATAACACAGGACCACTGTATAGACACTTAAAGCAAAAAAAGAAATGAACAATACATTCATCATGGAAGAAGAGCAATGGATAAAGCATTTTAGAGAATTATGCAAAGACGAACCGCTAGCAGACGAACAACAAGAAGTAGAAATGGAACATAGATCGGAAAACCTGGAGCAAAGACCGAGTTATGAAGAAGTAGTGGAAACTATAAACTTAAAAATAATAAAGCGACAGGCACAGACCGAATAAGTGCAGAATTGATCAAAAAAGGGGGCATAGAACTGCATAAAAAAAATACACAATCTAATAGTTAAAATTTGGAACGAGGAAAAAATGCCAGAGGACTGGACAATTGGAATGATAATGCCCATTCCCAAACAAGGCGACTTAACAAAATGTATAAATTATAGAGGGATAACGTTGTTAAATGTCACATATAAAATTTTAACAACACTGTTAAAAGAAAGATTAACACAACATACAGAGACAGTGATCGGAGATTATCAGTTCGGCTTAAGGAAAGGTAAATCCACAATCGATGCATTGCACATAATGAAGCAAATTACAGAGAAATGCTATGAACATGACATAGATATTCATATATTATTCATAGATTTCAAGCAAACATTTGATCAACTGAGTAGGACAAAGATAATGCAAGACCTAGAACTAATAGCAACACCCCAAAAGCTGATAAAATTGGTCAGAATGACAATGGAAAAGTCAAGAGCAACGGTCATCGTAGGGCAGAATAATTCAGACAGTTTTGACGTAAATCGAGGAGTACGACAAGGGGACGCCTTGTCAGCATTACTATTTATAACATCATTGGATGACATAATTAAAAAGGTGAAAAGTAATGGAATAATCAACGTGAAATCCGTACAGATTATAGCATAAGCTGATCACGTAGCAATTGTAGCAAGGAGCCGAAGGGATCTAGAAGATGCATTTACAATAATAGAAGAAAAAGCGAAAGAAAAAGGATTATCAATTAATAAAAAGAAAACAAAGTACATGCACTGTAGTAGACAAAAGAAAGTAATATTCACAGGATTACGAACCAGTCAGTATAATTTTGAAGAAGTAGAGACATTGAAATATATAGGAATATCAATACATAGAAGAGGTGAAAGAATAAATATTAAAGAGAGAATACAGGCAGGATACAAAGCTTTCTATGCCAATAAACAGCTGCTGAGGAATAAGACACTAAGCAAAAACACAAAAATAAGAATCTATAAGATAATCATCAGACCCATCGTAACATACGCAGCGGAAACGGCAAATCTAACGCAGAAAGACGACGAACAACTTAAAATATTCGAAAGGAGAATTGTAAGAATAATAAACGATAGAAGAAGATGAAATAAGACAATTGATGACTCATGAAATAGATACTCTGCTAAAACAAGAAAATATAGTTAGGATTTTCAAATTACAAAGAATACAATGGTATGGTCATGTATATAGGAAGGACAATAAAGAACCGGTAAGAATAATATCAGAATGGAGCCCAGCAGAAAGAAGACCGAGAGGAAGGCCAAAAGCAAGGTGGAAGATCAAACTGAAAAGGATATAAGAACAATGAAGATACAAAACTGGAAAAGCCGGATTAAGGATAGAAAAGAATGGAAGAAGATAGTAAAACAGGCTAAAACGCACCAGGACCTGTAGGAAAAGATAGAACACAAACAGAAAATGTGGTCTTATCCACCACGGCAAATGGATCAACAGAGCTAAGAAGCAGCTACAGTTTCCCCGGAAATGTATAGCTTGTAATAATAATAATAATATGTTACATTTATATTAAATTATTATAGTTATTATGATGCATTTATATGCTGTAAAATCATATTTTTTTTGTAATTTTGATAATTACAGCATACTCGCTTGCGTTGCATATAAGTTAAAAAATGTTTCCCGTTTAATAAATAATTACTCAATCTTAACTAAATTTTGTTTGCTGAATTGGGACGTATTGATTTAACGATTCTAAAAATGTTAGCCCTTTAAGTGTAATATTTTTAATTCTACAGTACTTTTTTCAATAAATTTCAAATATTTCTAGAAAATTATCAAAAAATCTCAATTCTGATAGGAAATTCGTAATCAGCGACCCCGAAAACCCCCAGTAATATTTTTTCATCGAAAACCGGACTCGATATATAAAAACCTCAAATTATACAAAGTTTTTTCAAGAATTTCAAATTTGGAATTCAATTCTTGCATCCGAATGATTGAATAATTAACATTTATTTTTCAATGGAAATTTTGAAACTTTTTAATTCAAAAATTATTTTTTAAACTAAATTTTTGTAATTTCATTTCATCGAAAAAAAAATTGTTAAATTTTTCTTTAAATTATTTAAACAATACAGGGTGATTTTAAAATGTATCGCCAAACTTTAGGGATGGGTTTGTAACGATAAAAGGAATAAAAAATTCTTATAAAATTTTTTTCTCAGTTGCATTTTTTGTTTTTTTGTTTGTTTTTTTTTTCGGGTGTTCGGTAATGCTTCTGCCAAACTTTAGGGGTGGGTTTGTTAGGATAAAAGGAATCAAAAATTCTTATACCATTTTTTTCTCAGTTGCGTTTAACCCCTTGTTTTTGTTTTCTCAAAATGGGTTAGAGCAAATTAAAGCATCCTTTTTCTCAGAAACTATGCATATTAGAAAAAAAATTGTATAATACTTTTTTGCTCCATTTGTCATTATAAAGCTATTCCCAAAGTTTAGCGGAAGCATTACCTAACACCCTGTATAAATAATTGATAACAAACATTTAAAAAAAAATTCATCAAAATCGGTTCTGTTTTTGCGGGTTTAGAAGTTTTGACGATTTTTCCGCTTTATTGACAGGACTATTGGGAAAATATGTAGATTACGTCCTACCACAAGTTGCAAATCGACGATTCGAAATATTTTATATAAAAAAGATTTTTCTGTTAAGTCAATTACTTGGGGAACAAATAATGAAGATAGGGCAAAAAAAAATTGAGGAGTTTTTATTAATAAAAATTCACAATCCTTCGCAAAGATGCAACCGGAGGAGACATTGAAAATGATGAAGTAGAACGCAAATCTTGTGAAATTTGGGATGCGATAAAATTTGTCACATTCTAAAGCTAAACAATACACAGTCTTAGGAAGGATCCGACGTTAGTATGGGGAACTTTGTATGCGCGCCACAGTCCAAGTTATCGGGCAAAGTAGAGTGCCGAACAGCTCCGAACGCCCCGCTCGATCACTCTCGAAAAGCAGCATTTGCAACATCAAATTGTAAGGGAATTTAAGCCCCTATATATGCGAAACCAGAAACATGGCCTTATTTAGGGCTTCGTCAAATGGAGTAGCAAGTGGAAGTTAAATGTCCATTTTCCGCGAGGGAAATGACAGTTGAAGAAAGGATTAAAAGAAAACTTATACCATTCTTACAATCGTCTGAAAATAGTTTTATATTAAAAAAAAGCCATCCATATTACTCTCAAGTGCAGGGGCAACTCAATATTTGTGATAAAAGTATTTGCCATTTCGGTGTTTGGACTCTTAGAAATAGTCTTGTGATAGATATTTCAAAAAATGCTACAGGGTAAATTTCAAATTTGTTTCGCATGTAAAACATCGCCAATCTCCCAATCCGTAGTTACCTAATTTTACTTAACTAGCATGTGGTTAACATTAACAAAAGTTGATGCAATGTCAAATATAAAATTAGCAAAATTAAGCAGGTAGTGCTTAATTACAGTCAATGTAAACAGCTCTTACTTAATTAGATTCAAAGGCTTGTACACAGCGCCCACATCTGTTAAAAATTGAAAAAATATCTTCCGATTATCATCTCCGTCGTTGCAATACATAAATTCTACCAAGCAGAAAAGGCCAATGACTCCTATCTGAGCATTCTTCTAACTTGTGTCCGTGTCGCATTAATGTTTGGAACTTGAAAAATGATTCACTGGCCGATGTTTAAACTCATCACGACTGAGCTTCCTGTAGCTTCCATGGTTGTACTTTTCTTAGGCTTTGAGAACCATAACCCCTTTGTAATGCCTGCATCTTTGAAAACGATAGTAATTTATTATCACATTGTCAGTGGTTTAAAGCCTTCATGGTGCAGGCGCTGCAGGCATTTCAACAATCGTAATGGTGGCACAAGATAAGTGGATGATGTTAACAAAAGTTGCACTTGTCTTATTCTCCACTCATACAATGTAGGACTTTGTTGTTCTATGACGCATGCCGCATCATACTTCTTTGTAACTTCGCCTATTTCCACAATTTTCTCAAGTTAATCAATGTTATTCTACAGAAATAAAAATGCTAAGCACAATACGAATATCCCCAATAGAAACCACCAATTTCCTGAATGGCTAACATAGACTAAATCCATTTCAATACGAGATAAACATCTATTTAAATTCCCTAATGATTTGAACACACATATTTCGAATAAGTTCTCTTGAAGAGTCCACCGTTGCAAATGTTCTTTGTTTTAGTCACTTGTTTGCGCTTGGTAATTGCAAACTGTACTGAAAATGTTGAATACAGGGTTGTAAAGTATGACCTGTGCGCCTCATCATTAAACAAACCAAAAAATGTAAAGCATTTTTCAAAGCGTGCGGTAAGTTTGAGCGCCGCAGAACGTCTACTCTCAAAATTCATATGACAGATAAATGTTCATAATTTTAATAATTAAATCTAACCTGCAAAACCTCCTCTATTACCACCAGCACCACCACCACCACCTCGTCGATCAAAATCTTCAAATCCTCTGTGGTCACCACCGGATCTACCACCTCTAAATCCTCCTCGATTACCTCGATTTCGATCAAAACCTCCTCCCCTATCGTTTCTTTTACCTGCAAACCACAAATAATAAAATCACTAAAAACTCTCACATATAATGAAACTAATTATACATTTCGAAATAAACTGTAATTATTCTAGGAAAACCCCTAAAAAGACACTTTCTCCTCTTGACTTGTAGTTCTGATTCACAAATTAATATTAGTTAATTAAAACTGTATGCACCACTGATGTTAACGAGCCATATCTAGTTTTCTATAAATAAAAGCAATGTCCTTAAAACAATAAATTTTTACATTCACTTGTGAGGTACATAGAAATGCTTGCTTAATATACTAAAAATTTCTATGAGAATAACCGTAATACACAATAATCAAATCGAGCATCATACTTGTTTGTTATTATTATAGCATTTATGTATGTACCTTCCCACAAATATTTCAACTTGGTTTACGATACTGCAACACATACTTTAAATTTGCACTTGGAAACTGCATTTAAGATGAATTAAACTTTATCTCGAGTTTTCCTTGGAGTTATCGATATTTACCTTCGGCGACGTCAATTTTAATTCGATTGCCTTCTACTTCTACGAGACCGTCCATTCCGACGGCTTGTTCCAAATCTTGAACAGTATCAAATTCAACATAACAGAATCCTTTAAATCTATCGGTTTCCTTGTCCATGACAAGACGTACATTTCTCACTTTTAGGTCTCCGAAAATACGGTTTACATCTCCTTGAACGATGCCAATTGGTAAATTACCAATGAAAGCAGTAAATGGTGGTTCAGTAGGTAAGGGTTTTCTACCGCCTCTTCTACCGCCCCCGCCATAATCTCTGGAATTATTAAAAATAAATTGAGAGAAGCATGTGCACTTAAAAAAGCGGTAGTACCGGGAATATTTAAATCTCACGTAAAACCACGATTATGACAGTGAAAATTGTTCAGTTTAATAAACGTCACTTATAAATAGCTTGACATCTCCGAATTACACCTGAAAATAACGGGAAAATAGGAATCTCATGGAAATACCTGTTATCACGGTCTTCATAACCACCACGTCCAGCCATGTTTGATAACCAAAACCAAGGGCTTACGCGCGTCCCCAGATACCAGGAAAATCAAGGCAGCCAACGTTGTCATGTAGGAACCATTTTTTGTGCTACTGAATTTCAAATTTAAACCAAGAAATTAATACCTCTTTTTGATGTATGTCAGAACGCATAAAAGTAATTTTTCGATACGCTTTTTTATGTAATACAGCAAATTTTAGCGATAAACAAATGATTTGACAAAAGAATAAATACAGGTTAGCATAGGTTCGGCTGTGTCTATATAACCGTTGTCGGATTTAATCAACAACCTGATTTACAGGTTTTAGAGATTTCAGATTTCTCCTTTGCAATCGACAAAATGTTAGTAAAATAATAATAATGATCATAGCAGTCAATGCTTATTAACATAATGGTCAGTATTCTGATCTCATATTTAAATTTAACGTCATGTTTAATTACCATGGCAACATCGCGTATCTCTGTTACACACATATAAAATTAAATAAAGCTATATCGTTATGTTTACGCTAAACACAACTTTAGTTAAAAAGGTTGATTTATAGTTCCGTAAACATACTACATAACATAAACATATAAGTTAACATAACGTAGAATTTAAGCTTACCCTTTCATAGATCCGTAACCTGTCAAATTTACCAAGATGTCACATGAAGAAGTAGGAGCTGCTATAACAGTAGTAGTGTTGTATAGATATTATTATAACAATGAAAAAGTTCATAAGCGAATGAAAAGAGCATTTAAACAAGATTTATAAATCGATTTAGAGAATCAACTGGTTTTTATTTTTCCACTTTCATTCATGTAAACAGAATTCTGCTTACTTGATCTGTATAATTTCATATGTTTATGTTAAAAATTAAAATTGAACCAATTCATATGTAAACGATTATGTATAACGGTTATGTTTATGGATCTATAAATGGTAATACTGCAGTACTATATTTTATTTTGTTATGTTTATGTTATGTTGTATGGTTACGGAACTATAAATCAGCCTTTTAGAGACAACTTTAAACATAAGATCAGAATACGGCCCATTATATTTAACATCTGCAATAACAAATACGGAAGTAAGATCCAGAACAGAGCAAGCTCGAACAAACTTCTTCAAACTCCGAAATGTTATCTGCAACCATAATATTAAAATAGACTTACGGCTACGCATCGTAAGGCATACGTATGGTCCGCGGTACTATACGAATGCGAAACTTGGACATTAAAACATGACACCTTCAAACGACTCACTGCCTTCAAGATGTGGGCATATAGGAGACTGCTGAAGATCCCATAACCAGACCGCATCACTAATGCCGAAGTACTGAATAAATTAAACAAAAATACCACCGAAATAGAAAGCATCATTAAAAAACGGAGATTAACCTATTTCGGACAGATCATGCGACACGGTAAATACAATGCACTCCAAATAGAAGGAAAGCGTACCAGAGGTAGACGAAGAACATCCTGGATGAACAACATCAAAAACTGGACTGGTCTGAACAGAAAAAGACTCATACACACAGCCAAAGATGGAAATATGATTGTCTTAACTGAGCACTTTTGAAATTGTACTATTTCAACTTAGCATTTATATTTAAAGATTTATAGTTTTGTGTAGGATGGCGCAGTGGCAGAGCGTCAGGCTAGCATTGTGGTAGTCCTGGTTCGAATCTCCCTGGTGACCATTCGTCATTGGGCACCTAATTAACGACGTTCTCCTTAAAATACAGGCCTAGGAGGTAGAGTAACAAGGTCTTACACCTACCTACACATTACACTCTACATATACAGCGTGTCCCAGGATAGATGTTACAATAGGTGTGATGGACAAAAAATTTTTGAATTTTATTTTAAGATTGTGGAATTAGGCCCTGCTTGGTTTGAAGAGAATTTTAAGAATATTTTCAGTTTTTGAAAAACAAGTCGGCCTTGACATTGAAGCGAAAACTATTTTCTTTTCAGGTAAAGTACCCTTTTTGTTCATGATACGGCAAGATTTTACTAAGAAAAGTTGTTCATAATAAGAAATTATGGCCCTATGCAAAATTTCAGGAAGATCTACCTACTTTGATTAAACCGTCACATTTTAGATTAAACAAAATAAATTGTATTTATTCAAAATTTTCTTTGTAGAACATTGAACGAAACAAATAGCATTTACAAGAAATTTAACTTACGAAACATAATAATAACACTGATCTACAATAAATTATTTATTCCACATAACTGCCAGGAGGCCATGAAAAAACTATCGTTGACTAATCTTCCTGAAATTTTGCATAGGGCCATAATTTCTTATTATGGACAACTTTTCTTAGTAAAATTTTGCCGTATCATGAACAAAAAGGGTACTTTACCTGAAAAGAAAATAGTTTTCGCTTCAATGTCAAGGCCGACTTGTTTTTCAAAAACTGAAAATATTCTTAAAATTCTCTTCAAACCAAGCAGGGCTTAATTCCACAATCTTAGAATAAAATTCAAAAATTTTTTGCCCATCACACCTATTGTAACATCTATCCTGGGACACACTGTATGGTGCACTATGTAGGTAAATCGGCGCACCAACTTCATAATCTGCGGGGAGGGGCCGGGTTGTGCATTGCACAGGTAGAACCTCATACGTTAACGCACCAGCCTCGACACCGAAAGATATAAGAGGTTACAGATAATACATAACGTGTGATCGAAAAAATTTCACCTCAAAGTTTGCCATGAAAAATATAAATCATGTCTTTGCTAAAGTCATACAACATAAGCCATTAGAACTACTAAATCTAAAACCACGCCTAATTGATAAAAATTAGAGCAGATTAAATTAGTCTAAAAACTAAAATTAAATACAAATTGGACAGAAACATGTTATTAACGGAAAATTATTTTAAAGTAGTTGAGTTATGTGACCTCCATTTTCTTGATGGCAGATTTGAATTCTGTGTTTAATGGAATTAGTGACTTTTTATATGCCTGACAGCAAAACAGACATAACCTCACACACCTCACATAACCTATAAAACAACAGCTGACATTTGTATGGCTTAAAAGTCGACATGCCTAATTTTATGTTTTCATGTTTCATAGCCAACTTGAGGTGAAATTTTTTCGATCGCATGTATTGAGTACTGAGTTACATGAAATTTGTAGAATCAGTAATTGTTATTATTATTAGTGACTAATAAATCGTATATCTCGACAACTTATTAATCAATAATGAAAGTATTTACATCTCACCAATGTCATATTAAGTTAATATTGCGTAAAGTTTAGCAAATTTGCCATAAAAGTATTGCAGTATTGAGTAAATTAAGCAAAGGTGCTATATTTAAAATTACAATAATCCTAACTTTAACATCTACCGTTTTACCGTAGTTGTTCATGGAGACACAGCAATTAGTGGAAACTTTAATTTTCTTAAATTTGATGGTTAATAAACCAAGAAGTTAAATTTACTTTAAAATATAAAATAAGACAAGTAATTTATTAATTTTACATATTAGTGATCGTTTGGTGATAGTTTACCAGGCTTGTTTTGCTTGTTTGTACTTAGGGTATTATTTACTTTTCAAGAATAAAAGTAAGGTTATGATTCTTTAAAATGCCGAGCATGGAGATCGAACACGTTGAAACCGAAATTCAAGAAAATTCACCAAGGAAAACGCGGGGATCGGCATTAGACCATTTTTCCTATATATCAAGTGAAAAAGAAGCAGTGCGGCTTAAACATGGGTGGTTTTTACTCACACATTTGTTTAAAAACAATGTAAGGTTATAATCACATGTTCATCTGTCAACATAGCCTAACATATTTTAAATTTTCAATTTAGGAAAATAGTGAAGTAAACTATGCGTTAAAGAGACTTATACGAGGTCTGGGGGCATCAAGAAATTCATCGAGAATGGGATTTTATTCAACATTAGTCGCTTTACTAAGTACTTTCCCCTCACTACGAGTGGAACAAATACTTGAATGTGTCAAGAAGCAGTTACAAACTGGAAGTAGTAATTCTAAAAGTGTAAGTAGAAATATTATAAAATAGTGTAACTCTATGAAATTAAAATAATTATATACATACACAGGAAGTCGGTGATATCCATACAGGTCAAATTTTGACATGTGGAGCCATCATTCGCTCCGGTATGTTTTTTAACGCCTCATCAGATGAACAGAAAAATATCTTGGAAATGTTACTGAGTGCAGGCACAAAACGAAGTTATTTGGGTATGGCAATGTCAAGTTTTGTAGCAGAGTTGCTTGCTTTGGTAAGTACAATTACACATCTGTAGTATAGATTTAGTAAGTAGTATTAGTTTGTTTCTCAAGTAGCCCGAGCGTATGCTTCAAGTCCAGCGATAAAAAAGGGTCAAATAATTTTACTTTAGTGGTTAAGTGTACCGACCACTGATTATTTTCAAGTGTTGGTTATTTGAACAAAATTGCATCAAGCTTTAAGTTTTTGTTTAGAAAAACAAATGCTTGAAATAATCGATGGCTGCTACAATCAGTTATAGGTATCGCATTAAAAAAATACATAGCATAAACACTGCAAAATATTTAAAATGCAGTAATACCCCATCTTGCACTAACTCGCAGTTACACAGTTTCATATTTTCCCCTCCTGCTTTCTCCCTCACCACTCACTCGAACCATTTTACGTGTGCTTGCAGTGACACGAACGGATGTGTTTCACGCGAATTCCTTCTTTATTTGTAATTCAAGTCCTTCAGGCTCCTGAGGAACTTAGACTGCTTCAGTTGTAATGTTCATAACTTCTTTGAAGTACTCTTTCCAACTTTCTATTTGTTCCTCTGTTGTAAACAAATTTGTTCCAGTTTTACTTTTAACTGGAAGCTCCCCTGTTTTTCACACTTTCCCTATTAACTGTCTTATTACACGGTAGATAGGTACAATTCTTTCCTATCCCCTTTATCTGTTTCTTGTAATACTAAATATTTCATGACTGTTTAGTTGTTCATTTTATTTTAATCATGAAATCAGAACGTTAAGTTTTGGATATGCAAAACAAGAAAACGTCTTGTTAAACTATATAATAATCGATATAATTTTATGCTTTTGTAGGTCGATGAAAACCAATTTAAAACCTTAATCTGGCCAACTTTAAAGTCGAAAATTTTGAAACCATTGTCTGAACAACCCCTCGACAATGTATATCTTCTGTTTATGGTCCACAATAAATTCCCAGAGGTTCTCACAAGTGGAATTTTAAAGAAAAACATTGGAACTCGAGAGCTGTTATCCAGTGATAATATGCTACCACTGAGTGAAATCATGATGGTAAGTGTTTCAGTTGCTTTTATTCGCTTTGTGGGATTTATTTCAGTATACAGATGCCACAAAGAGTTACAGTTATTAAAAGTGGTAGTTATCAATTGCCATTAATGCTTAATTGTTGCACTATACTTATCATCTATGGCTAAGGAAACATCGTAAACAGTAAAAGCATTTTTTTTTGTGCGCTGTTTGCAACCATAGTTGTTCCCTCAACTTCGGAAAGAGCCAGAAGTCACATAGGGCTAGGTCCATGCTATAAGGTGGACAACGCAAAACATCCTGAAACTGCAGCTTCTCCAACACACCAGTTGTCTCTTGTGTGGGGCTGAGCGTTTTCGTGTTGAAGACGTGCTCTGCTATTTTTGATTTACAGAACTGTACAATGAAGACCATCGAGTCGTATGGGATCAAACGAGCATCATCGACCATGAAGATAACACCTCCAGAAGAAAAACGAAAGGGGTGGTACATATGCTACTACAACAAGAATCAGAATTTCACGAGTAATTGAATAGTAGGCTTATTTGATTAACTGTCAAATTTATTTCTTAACAACTGATGATGATTGCAGAACTGTAATCGAAAGCTATTGTAAAAACTTGCCAGTTTATTTTATTATTATACTTAAGATAGAGGAAGTCCAAGAAAATATCCACTCATCTACAGGGTGGGTATAATCATATGTGATCCCGGTAGCCATGGAATTAGCTACATAGAAATGATGACTAGCACTATATTTCAATATAACTTTGTAGGTTAGGTTACGTAGTTGAATTCCTCAATTTATTAAGCGGTGTAGATTCCAAAGGTAATGGCTTAAGAGGGGCACGTCCAGAGTAAAGTTTCTCGTTCCTACGCAAATAGCGCTACAATCGCGACAAATGAATTATTTCAATAATAGTTTAACATTTGAACACTAGAGGACAATCCTAAAATACGCGGGTACCAATGGGTTTTGTTCAACACTACATTAAAAATCTGACTTGTGAACTGTGTGAAACATGTAATGGGAGCGACAAAGATAAACAATTCTACCTGCCTCTACCCTTACAGATTACAGAATATTTACTCAAATGAAAACTAGATTTTTAAAGCAGGTACTTCTTATTATGGGAACATAAAGGTGATAGGTGCTAAACCACAGTTTGTTTGTCTGTAAATTATTTTTATTAGATGTTTTTATTTAGTTTAGCTATTAATAATTGCAATTTTTAATCGGATTTTTAAATTTAAACCTAGTTTTCTAGAGGGCAGTGTGCGCGATGTTTAATTTAAATTTGCTAGTTTTTAAACACTGAAACTATCTGCATTAAAAATCGCTCTATTAAGATGGTAAGGACATCATGTAAAGCGTGTATAATTTTGCTTGAATCTATATCCTTTTTATACTTTAAACCATCACGGTTGTTAGAATTGCAACCATAGAAAAAATATATAATATTAATTTCTCAAAAAATCAAGACTTTAAAAAAAAATTAATAAAAAGTTAAAATTTACTGCTAAAAACTTTAATTTTTTTATCTTGATACATATTTGTTCCGCTAATTTGTTCTATTAAACTGGACGTAAATACAAAACTATGCCTACCTAATTTAAATTGGATTGCGGCATGTCTTTAATTAAAAAAATCAAAGTAAAGAAGAATATAAGTGCTATTAAAACTTATTCATAATCTAGAAATGTATAAAATCAATTCATAGGAAAAGAAAAATTTTAGCGGAAAACTCCCAAGTAAGTTGTTCAAATAAGCAAAATTTTGTGAACTGATTTTACTCATCTGCATAAAAGACGGGTACAGACAAAAAAAACTAAACGATACAAGACAAGCTTTTAGATACGTACAGGTACAGACAGACAAGGCTTTGTACTTACTTTCCTTAATCTGCTTTTATACTTTATATGAATTTCGAAATAACTAGAAACGTGTATACTAAAAATTTTAATGTTATATGATTTTCAATATTTGATTTTTACACGTACTTAACGACGCTATGTTTTTGAGATCAATAAGCAACGAAAACTCTGGTTATTTTTTTTTTGTGCTCTACAATACAGGGTGATTCATTAGCCTCTTTACAAACTTTGGCAATGAAAACTAGATGTAATTTCATGAAGAAATGTTCATATGAATGTAGGTTCTATCTTTCTTTGTTAATTGAGGTTTTCATTGATTGTTTTGGCTTTTGTTTTTAAAAGGTCACTTGAAACCGGCCGTTCTTTAAGTCTCTGAGCACAAAACCATGAGTATAACTTTCTTTCCATTTTCGGCATTTTAGAGGATTTTAACGCTTTTCGTCTTCGTATTCCACAACAAACAACGTTGAAAACGTAAAATGCAAAATATTTCATAACATATTAGTCGATATTAATGGTAACATTAATGTCTTGTTGCTTGTTTTTGAAAATAATATGTCAACATATTGTTTTAAATGCAAGCCTACTGCGTTACAGAATACTTAAAAAATGAATAACATATTGCATTACTTACTTCAATAGCAAATATCTTAGAAACGGTTAACTTTAGTAACACAAATGGTTGTACACCTTTTTTGCATAAAAGAGAGGAGGCAATTGTTTTTTTCGATTAAATCTGCCCTAACTTTAAATATAAAAAAGTTAAAGTATTTTTGAGGTAGTATTAGGTGTAGTAAAAATAAGGCTCTTTTAAGAGCAATATTAAAATTGAGGATGGATTATTGTTTCCCGTCCCAAAAAAGGTAGTTTCACCAATTTTCATATAAATATTTCGAAAACTTGAAATTCTAGAAGAAAATTAAAATTAAAATTTCGACTTTGACATCCTGCATCTCCTTAAAAATTGACTTTTGGGCTAAGGTAATTTTAGGTAAATCGTAATATTCCGGCCTCACAAATCTACTGTTGGTCTGTGTGCCATTACTTATGGACCACCCTGTATATAGGGTTACTTTCTCAATATTAGCTCGAATAATGCAAATGCTGTTTCCTGTTTTATGTCTTTTTTTTTGACTAGGTCATTGACAACGGAAAATATGCGCTCATCAGCTGCATTTGAATGCGGTAAAGATAGAATATTAAAAAGGCTAACCTTGATTCAAAGATGAAGAGCATAAGAATAATTGTTTTGATGATTTTAAAGCGAAGTATTACGAGTAGCCGAAATTTCCCCGATTTTTATCGTTTTTATACAAAATTTCCCTATTTGAGGGAAATTTCCTTGATATGCAATTTTTGGGTGCATATGTAGTACGTGACTAACGTGACTTATAGGTAAATATCAACAGGAAGTTCAATTCTGCAGCATTGCATCTTTGGAATATAAAACTAATTGCCTAAATATCGTTTACACACGCAAATTCAACAAACTAATTCATACACTTCCGTAATTTATGCTGTTCACTGAATCGAATATGTTGCTGTTCACTCTATCGAATCGATGTTAAATTTTTGTTGTTTATATAATCGAGTTGTTCATTTAATAGAGAGAGTACTCACTCCACTGAACGTCTACTGTACTTCTTGTGATATACTACGTGTTCAATAAGTACCTAGCTGAATTAGAGTAGGCGGTACATAGTAATATTTATGTCGATTATAGAATTTTCAAAAACTTTAACAAGATTTATTTCACATGTCAATTGATGATGATGATGATCTTGTCAGTTTAACATGTGACAGTTTCTAAAGTGACATTATTTGAGCGTATGATTCTATCAAAGTTGCAATTTTGGATTTTTAAGGCTTTTGCTCTAATTCAGATACTTATTGAATACATAGTACTTACATGTATGTATAGGTACATGTATCATAAGAACTGTAGTAAAACAAATAATTAAAATATCCTAGTAGGTAATAAATAATAATGTAACATCGGGAGCAATTGAAAGCAAACGACTGATTTTAGATTTATAAATGTTTACTTAGTATTAACTTATTTTTGAATATTAACAAATATTAAATATTAACAAACAAAAATCCGGATTTTTTGCTTTTCTAAATATACCTGGGTTTACAACTTAGTAAATTCAAGGAACTATTATAGTAGAGTATTAGTCGTCAATAGTGATTACCTGTTTTACATACTTTTCAAGGTTTTCGCATTGGGGATGCTTCAGATCTCTATACCAAATAAAACTGTGAGCGTCTACTTTGTTGACGTTAAGGCATTTTTAAAAACGTAACATCCAAACAGCTGATCCCTCTGACCTTCAGTTTGTAAAGTCAGTCGCAGATGTTTATTATAGTTCAGTTGCGAATCATATTCCAATGCGACATCTGTTTAGAAACTGTTGAACTGTTTCGTCGCCATTTTAGAGGGGCACATGTCAACAATAATTTATAAAATAATAGTACTCAAAATACGTGATATTTGTTTGCTGTATCTGCTGTAGAAAGTTTTAGTAGTGCATCATGCAGGTGCTAAGCTACTTTAAATTAAATTTCTTTTGAAATTTTTACTTTTTTTGTCAACTATTAAAATTGTCAATTCACGTAATAGAGGGTTTAAAACCTATAAAAAAATATGTCAGCGACTAGTTTGAAATATCTATTTTCATACTAATTTAATAAAACTACGGAATATTAAGTAGCAAATTAATGTTTTATTCTCAAAAATACCTTGCAAATATGCACGGCATCGACGGTAGCGCCATCTACTTAAAGCAGCTATGGAAGTGCCCCTCTTAACCGATATTTATGGCCACCCGGTACAAAGACTTTAAAATATATAAATATGTGTTTCTATGTTAGGTCGTTTAACACGTTTGCGACAGCCGGAATGCACCACCAGTGGCACACGTTATACGAAGCAATAATATTTAATCTTGACTTAACGTCTATATGTAGGACTTTGGTTGCATATTACGTCTATGTGTGAGGGTCTTATACTGCAAATGCCGACTCCGTTTTCAAATTGGAGTTATAGTTCAACAACTATAGGCAAATACTGTAAATGCTATTTTCTGCTACAATTTTTTTAAATTTTTCGCTTGCTATACCACACATATGAAAATCAATTGCGTAAAATAACAAATAAAACTTCTATTCCTACTAAAGGCAAAATAAAAAATAGAAATTCACATTACAACTAGATAAAATAATGTTCAAAACAACGAAATCCCTAAGTACATAGTGAAATTAAAAACTCTTCATTAAAGCAGGGTAAACACATTGTTGGTTTACCATTACAATCATCACAATATGTCATCTCGTTTAGTTTTCACTCTTGTTTCTTTAGCGCCTCTTTCTCTCTGCATTTTTTCATAACAAGGGATGCACCTCTTATGGTTTTTTCTTGCAGTTCCCTCAAACTTCTTTAATTTATGAGAGATCTTTCTCAAACTTCCTCTGTTTTGTTCAATAATTTCATGTTCTTGCTCATTACCATCTTTGGGGTTCAGTAGTTTACTCGTATCTATTAGTTCCTCTCTGAATTTTAGCATGTCAAGCTTTTTTCTGTTATTTTTGTTGTAAATTAGCCAAGAATTCACAATTGCAGTACCAAGAACGATTTGGAAAATAACTTTCTTATACCATTTAACTGTCTTCTGAAGACCAGTGTAATAGGCAAACATCTGGTCTGAAACGTCTACGCCCTTTTTGGCTTTATTCTAATCAATCACTGCTTGTGGCTTCAGTACTTCGTCGCTTTTCCTGTTTTGTTTTCCAGCAGGGACTAATTCATCCATGTCTTGTGGTAATGTGCTTATAGGAAGCATGGTTCGTTTGTCTTGCCACTTGAAGACTCTCGCGCCATTGGTGTTTTCCTTTCTGCATATTTGCATTCTCCTCACATTTCCTCTTCTGTTTGCTCGCTAAGTGCCACATAGGAGATATTCACTTAATTTAACACTACTATAAAAATTGTCTCCATTTAGAATACGATCTTCATTCAATAAGCCTTCCAAGAGTTTTAGTATTACCTATATCAAAAGTGTGACCATTGCCACTGACGCAGTGACGTAGCTAGACATTTTTGGCCCATAAGCAAAAATTTTAATTTAGGCTCTTTATCCTGCATTAAAAATTAAAATGTAAATAATAACACTTTTTCAATTACATATTGCATAAAAAATATATTTTCAGTATACCTCTCGGAAAACAGTTGCTTTCCTGACGGCTTATGAGTTGCACTGCACCGGAAAATTTTTTCCCTGCTTATTCCACCTCCATCTGTCAAATAAACAATTCCAAACAAGCGTTGCTAAGGAAACCTCAAAAGCATTCTAAATGGCATTTGCTATGAGTAACAACGCATATTTTAATTTACGTGTTCTATCGCCGTTTCTCAGAGAGGTATAATGAAAAATATCGTTCATTACACGGCAGAAACTACTTTTCCCGTTCTCGCATGACTTCCCGTGCTCGGCTTCGCCTCACACGAGAATTGTCACGCTCGCCCGGGAAAAGCCTTGTTTCTCGCCTCCAAATGAAATATACTATTCCTCAACACAAAACACGTACAAAACCGAAAACCTGATTATAATAATATAATAACAATAGTAAATAAAATATATTATGTAAAATTTAAAATAACAAACAGAAAACCTATTACAGACTAATAAAAAAATAAAGACATTTTAATACAGTAACCTAGTTAATTTAAAACTTAACCTCTATGACTTTTAGATTTGCAAAATGAACAATTAAATCTACTAAATTCATTTTAGCAACTTGTTAATGCTCAATAGATAGCATAGAAAGATCTCTCAATCTACTTTGTCCAATAGAATTTCCTTTATAATCTTTTATAATTTTGAGTTTATTAAAAGTCCTTTCCACACTAGCTACTGTCACAGGAAGCGTAAGGAATAAAAGAAATACAGTAAAAATTTCAGAGAATTCGCTCTCTAACACGCTGTACTTTGTTATTAGTTATTAGTAATGAAAAGAATTGTTTTATAGACATTGTTTCGTTTAAGTCTTTTCTAATTAAGGAAATGAAATTAATAAACTGAAAAGAAAACTGGCAAGACAGTACTTCTGAATATTTGTTTACGAGATTTCACAATTAATTAAAATATATTCATCCGACATTTTAATAAGTTCTTTCGGTTCAAGAAAGCGGAAGTAATTTTTCACTACTTGCATTCCCTCAAAATGATTATTAACTTGTGTAATCATTCTATCCAGGACACAATAAAAACTATTAACCTTAAAATATTGATTCCTGTTGTCAAAGCAGTAGTCTAAAGCCAATTCATCGAAGTGTTTTTTAGTTTTTCGTTATCGTTTTGACTCAAAATTAGTGGGTATTACCCATTTATTCGGCAGTTCTGCAGTTTCCAATTTAATTTCCTCATAATTTCGTAAGATTTGTAGATTGGTCCACAAATGGTCTAATGCGAAAGTAGCTTCGTATAAGTCTATGTATATCATGTGTTTGGATAGTTTTGAAACGTAATTAATTTCAGATATTGCTTTGTGTAAAAATACACATATAAAAACAAAATCAAATGTTGCCATGTATTTTATTACTGCAAGTGCTTCTTCTCTGTCTTCCTTTTTAGTCAATTTGAAACTTAGTTCAGTTTAAGCTTTCAAAATATCTAGAAAACGAAGTTTTACTGCAGTTATAGACTTCAATCTGGCGGACCAGCGAGTTGGATTAAGCTTTTTTTAAGGTAACTTCGAATTCGCCCGTAAATGAAGATAGATTGATCCCACCTCTTTATACTATTTCCATAAAAAGTATAAAAATTTTGAAGATTGGCAAAAAAGGATGAAACAATATCACAACCACTTACACAATCATTAAGTACAAGATTCAAATTGTGACTTGCACAATGTACATACTTAACATTTGGTTGAATTCTTTTAATTCGGGACTGTACACCCGTGTATATACTGCTCATTACATTAGCCCCATCGTAACCTTGGCCATAACATTTTTCAATTGGGATATCCAGGTTTTGAAATATTTTTATTACTTCCTCTACCATTCCTTCCGCGGAATGATCATTGAGTTCGTAGAATCCTAAAAACGTTTCACATATTTTGTAACTTATTGGTTTGTGGTTTTCATTAAGAATAATGTGGACGTGTCTTATAGTGACACTCAACTGACCTTTTTTGGCAATGTCTTGAGTCGTATCCAAGAATAATGTGTAAAATGGCGACGAATTAATTTTTGATGTTAGTTCTTTCGTCAACTTTTCCCCTAAGATTTCAATTAGTTCATTTTGGATTGTCGGACTTAAATATCTTGTAGATCCCTGTGGCATATCTACTACTTGTTTCATTATGTTATCGTAGTGTGAAGGAAATTGAACTTCCGAGCAAAAATTTCCATAGAAGTCTTCTGAAACCTTTTTCTTATGACCCCGGAACGCTAAAGAATTTTTGGCCAAAAGAAGTGTGATTCGAAATAAATATTCTAAAACCATTTTCCAATAAAATAGATAATCAAGTTTTTAATTTTGGGAGAATTAAAATTATTTTATATTTCATTCCAATTTAGGATCCGGCAAACATGCACCGAAGCCAACATAGACTTAGCCGTAATATCAGAGTCAAATGTTGCAATAATAAAGGCGGATAACAGATGAATATCGGATAACAAAGGAGACGTCGCAGTATACATATACCGGGTGGTGCATTATCTCACAACGCACCATAGGGATTTCAATGGTAAATTTTTAATTTGTAAATGTTTACTTCCCCAATTATTTTAGACCAAAAGTGCAACTCTGTTTTTTGTAGAGAAGAAAATACCCAATCCAATGATGCCATTTTGCAATTTTTCCATAACAGAAATTAATTCTTGTACTTTGATAAAAATCACTGATGCCTTGGAATTACTGAAACAGTCTGGCTTGTCAGTTAGTTACACGTGTTAAAATTGTCATATTTTCCGTTAAATTTGTTTTAAAAAGTAATTTCCCTTCCTGTTGAATTTGGTGAATAATGGTTATTTGTTTACCAAGGCCAAAAAGTTACATTTTTCATATTGAAAAATAACTTCAAATTGTCATTATGACAGAGGGGTGGAGCTATAACAAATCACAGTGTCATAGCTCCACCCCTCTGTTTCAAAAATTTCATGGCATTAGTGATTTTCGTCAAAGTGCAAGAACTAATCCCAACAATTCTTCTGTTACACGAAACTCGAAACTTGTGTAGAATAGCATCAATCGATGCAGTATTTTTTTCTCTACAAAAAACTTAATTACACTTTTGGTCTAAAATAATTAGGGAAGCAAATAATTACATATTAAAAAATTACCATGGAAATCTCTATGGTGCGTTTACCACAGCAAGCGGTACAAATAAATAAACACGGTGGACGACAAGGATACGTGTGGGTGGAGACTGGTGGCGTCAGAATATTTTCATGTTATATATCACCGAATATTCCATTAGAACAGTTTGAACGATACCTGGCTGAGCTAGGTAGAAGCGTCCAAGGATTACCGAATGCAATAATATGTGGCGACTTTAACGCTAAGTCAAGCAGATGGGCGTCACTGATAGACGACCAACGGGGGGGACATAATGGTTGAGTGGCTAGAACAATTGGGACTTTGGGGGATACACGGAAGACCTGTCTCTGGCAACAAACAGTATGCTCAGAAACATAAAAGACTGGCATGTGGCTAAAGAGGAAAACCTCAGCCCCCATAATAACATTCATATAGACATAAAACACCTGGAATCAGTGATGCACAGGCAGCAATCGAAAATGCATAAAAAGGGATGGAGCATTGATAAGAGTAAGGCGGAAGGAAGGCTACTGAGATGGACATCGGATATGGACTAAACCCAGAGAACTTGATACCCTGCATGCTACAAAGTGAGGGTAGAGGAGATGATGATAACGATACTCGAAACCAAAGAACGAGAGGAAAGAGATAGACAAGGCCGATAGATAAAAAGGTTTGAAGAAAAGGTTCGGGAAGGCCACTTGTGAGGGATGAGCCCCTTCTACGCCTTTAAAAAAAAAAAGTATACTAATATTAATCGGACAATCGATGATCAATGCAAAATGCACGCTAAGCTAAAGATTGCAAGAGAAATATGCGTAGTGATATGGCATGGGATTTCCTTTATTATATCTAAACACTTTAGTTTTTAGTTACATTAGACGACGTAACACTGCATTCCATCCAACGGGACACGATGCATTGACGTGCGGACGCGAACGATCAACATCATCAAAATGCTTCTTATTTTCCCTATTATATATAAGCCGGCCCTTAAGAACCATGGGGCCCCTAAGCTTTGCTTATTCTTGCTATATGGTAGCTACGCCACTGCTGACTGATGTCATTATAATTTTATCCGCAATACCTTCATTATTAGAAAAGTGAAGAAATTTCAGCAACAGATCAAATCGATCCCATTTCATGGCATTACGTATCATGTCATTATTGACTTGAATTATTGGACCTATAAAAGCGCATCTTTATTATTAAAATACCAAGTAAATTTCGGATTTCAGCTCTATTTGTGTCTCTCCACTGTCGTACAAGTGATCTACGTGAAAGACGCTGACTCTGTATCCATTGATTCGCATATAAGTTTGTTTGCTCTACTATTATATCAAGAACTTCATTATCAATAAATCTAGTACGGATCGGAAATGTTGACCTGATCACTTTGTAGGACACTTTATGGAAGAAATTGAAAATCTTTACAGATTTTGCCACAAGGACCCCAAGTAACTACAGGTGGAGGTGGGGTGAGAAGGACCGCCAGAAATCATCTGCGTCATCTTGGATGTCGTGACCTCCATTATTATCTTGACTAGATAAAACGTCATCATCATTACTTCCATTGTTACCTTCATCACAACTAGGTGGTCTGTAGGAATCACCCGAACCTTGAAACGGTTCACTTGCTTCGTCTGACGAGTCAAACAAAATATTGACAAACAATTTGACTTGTATTTTGTGAAGAACTAGCCGTGGGTTCGTTTTGTTTTGTAACCACTATTATTTGCTCGTCTTGTACAACAAACCGTTCCTCTATGGCTTGCGTCGATGTCGAATAAATTACAGATTCAGTTTGCGAATTTGTAATACACTTGGCAGCATTCAAAATACGCTGAGTTCTGGTAAACATGTTACATAACTGTTACATAAAATCGAAGGGTATGCTCCGAGAAGCTGCTAGCTTAGAAAAATAAAGGTTCGTCTTATAATCGGTGGCGTCTTATAATTGATGTAATACGGTAATTTCATGGCCTTCTGAGGATGACTTTAAATTTGATCTCTTGATACATATGCGTCTTTACTGTTACGCTTTGAATATTACCCTTAAATCTATTCAAATATACTAAACTTTGCTTTCTGTTTCTTAACTACTTTTATTATGTTTTAAACTAAAACCAGTTTCTTTTTATTACAGGATATACCAAGAATTTCTTCTCTGAAACACCCTGCGTATGCGTTAATCAGTCAGGAAGTAGCTACATCACCTTTCGTTTCAACATTTGTAACACATTTGGATCAACAGTTAGCAACAAAATTAAATCGTAATAAACTCCTGGCAGTTTCGATAATCTTAAGAAACATTTTATCGAACATACAGGATCCTTCACAAATACCACAACTTCTTACAACCAATTTTATAAAACAAATGTTGCAATATTTCCGTAATCACTACAGAAATAATCACGATCAAGAGTTCCAAGAGACGATGGCCAAATTTTTCGATGCACTCAGTAATAGTCTTCAGAGTGATAACGTCGATGATAAAATAAAAATTTCAGTATTGAAAACTCTTTTGTTTTATCCCGGCTCGTTCATGATTGAAAATATTACTAAATCGAAAATTTTACAGCAAATAGTACGAATGTTAAATGAGGATGGAGTTAAAAAGTTGAGTAAATTATTCAAGGATGTTATAACTGCGAAGAAAGAGAAAACGATGGATGATAATGTAACGGAACTGTGGTTAAATTCTGAAAGAATTTATGCAGCACAGTTGTTAACGAAATTGTTGAGTCATCCAAGTGTTCAAAATGAATTGGAATGGAAAGTGGAGAATTTAAAACTTTTGTTAAATTTTGGTATCGTTAGACACGAGAAATATTCAAACGTTGGAGCTGAATTAGCAGGTAAATAATAAAATAAGATGATCAGAATAGCTGATGTCAAGAGTTTACAGCGTAAAAATATAACAACAGATCAATAAAAATACCAATTAGGGTAGGCTGTGAAATTGAATTATTTTGAATAGGTACTTTAGCCACATCCACAGAATGACATTTTATAACGTTTGTAATTCAATCGTTGCTTCTGTTCGTCTAAGAGGCGGTCCACTTCCACTTTTACGAGCGCACTACCATTTTCTCTAAATAACTGCACAGATTTAGTTACAACGTCGCGAAAATAATTGTAATTGAACACTAAATCGGGGTATTCTTCACGAAAATCAGTCATGCAGTCATGAAGTGAATATTGCCGCTCTCCATTTATTCTTAGGCCGGTTCGAAAGAAACATTCAATAGCTTTCGCGTTTTGTTGTGTAGTGAATACCATTTTTTCAAACTTTAAATTTTTTTACCAAATAAAAAACTTAAAAAATTTGACAAGAGCGTTCAGTCACAGTATACATAACATTCAGTAAGGACAGCTGCTGTCGGCACCTTTGAAGTTGATAGTGCAAGTTTTACAACCAATATGGCCGTCTTGACGGGTCTTCACTACATTGTGTACAGATGTCGCCAAACGAAAACGGCGCGAATTTAAAAACCACACAATTTTTGCGAAATACCATGAGATCGAAAAAAAGATGATTCTGAGCAGGCCTTGACTAGTACAACACGATTGGCAAGACTGATTTCAAAATGTGGCAGTAGGTTAGAGGTTAATAAATGTCAAATAAATTAAAACACAAAACAGTATTTATTTAGGGAACAAACTGAAAACTAAGATGAATACATGTCTGTAAATTGTGTTTTTTGGAAAAATTACACTAGTATTACAACGATAAACTTAAATAATTCTGGAAACAAGATTGCAAAACTGACTTACATTTGAAATGTCACTGTCACATTATAATTCATAGGCATTCTAGAATCAGTGTAACCAACCGTGTTGTACTAGTCAAGGCCTGCTCAGAATCATCTTTTTTTCGATCTCATGGTATTATCATTTAAATATTCCTAACATTAAACGTTCAGTTTTGTTGGTTAATTAAGCACCATCATTTAATGGCCATTTGCACCGCTTGTACTTAAAATTTTAGCCGTAGTTATATTAGAAAATTTCGTTAGATATCATTTTGTTACTATGGAAATGTATAATTTAAGTAGGACTTAAATTTTAACTAAAAACTGTGCAAATAACGATAAAAGCTTACATTTATAATTTACCATTTATCAATAAATTATAATACTCATCTTCTATGATAAAAAAAAATAGATGCAGAGAAATGAATTATTCGATCAAATAATGCTTCTTAAAGCAAATGAATCTGAGGAAAGGTATAAATAAAATTAAAGGGTGAATTGATATGCAATAAAAAGTGGAAAAGTATACAGTAGTATATATACATATGTAAAAAAATCTCAATTAATAATATAAAAAACTTCAAATTAGAAAAATTTGATTACATGAAAAGTGGGTAAAAAACACAAAATTAATTAAATACTCTATTTATCTATTTATCAGCAATACAGGCCTAGTAGTATGTACATCTTAGCTTATCTATTTATCTGTGGTTCCAAACAATTTGTTTCCTAAAAATTTTTTCTCCCTTTGCATTAGTGACTTTAAAATTTGCATTTACAAATTTTAATGCATAAAATAAAGTCATTCTACTAAAAAGATTTAGTAAATATTGCTGCGGAAAATATTGACATGGATGATTTAAAACAGGCAAATTATATAACAGCATGAACTTAGATAAAGTCTTTTCTAGTGTAACAAGTTGTTCAAAATTTTGTACAAATAATTCTTCTAGCTCACAGATATAGTAAAAAAAATTATCATTTGGCATATATAGTTTACCGAACAATTCTAAGTTTTTGGTTTGATAACTCCTAAAATGCGAGTATACAGAGGTTTCATCTAATTCTGTATGTTGGTTAGCATAAATCTCACATACATCACAACTATGATTACTTAAACACGTTTTTATCAAGTATCCACATATATATCTAATAGAATTTTCTTCTATTTTATGTAAATGATAGTCACAGTCTTTCAATGAAATATTAAAACTACTATTTTGCACTTGACTTGAAGTTTCCTCTTCATACTTCTTACAGTTGGTAATATTTAATTCTAAAATACCTTCAAAATCTGGCGAACAATTTTGATGTTTAGAATTAAAAAAATTAATAGAAAACAATTTTTTAAATGCTCTCTGGAACTGAATTGGTGTAGGATTAATAGCATTTCCACTTTGTTGTCTAACTGTCCCAAAAAAAATTTCTAGAGCATCCTGGCAAAGTCTTCGAGTAAATAAATATTCAAAGCCTACACATTTCAGCTTCTCCCATAGCACAAGAAGTCCTCTAATACTAATTTTAAAGCAACGAATTGATTTTATTTGTTTGGTTACTTCCTTGCCGTTCTGGTTAATTACTGTAAGTTGGTTCAAGAAGTTAAACATATCATTTAAGAATTTTAACTGGTAAGTTAAACCCTTAAAAGCTCTGTTAAACTCTTTCGCATTACTTGTCTTTGAGGAATTTAATATATCAAAGAGCTTATCAAAGCGCTCTAACAATTCAATAGTAGCAGCAGATTCAGAAGGTAATTGATTTAGATGCTTATGCGTACTCATCCCTGACACAACTGTTGCACTTAGTACTTGTGCTGCTAAATGCACCTTCATTTTTTCCATATTTGAAGGATGTATATGAGCATCAGTCAATTTGGGAGCTAATCGATTGTGCAATTTTTTATCAAAATTATAAAAATCTTCAATATATTTCCACGATGTAAATTTTCCATCGAAAACAAATCTTTTTGATATTAAATTATTTCTGATAGCTTTAATTAGGTGTGGAACATCAAACATGTAAACGATTTGTTCACCATCTATTATAAACACAGGATTGTCTTCTGTTACCCCTAACATATTCGCAGTACCTATATTGCTTGCTCCCATATCAGATACTACCACTCGTACTGTTAATCCTACACCCTTCAATTTGATAATGGCTGTTTCTATAATTTCTTTTAAACATTTAGCTGCACATGTATTGTGAACAAAAAAATATGCTAAAGGCTGCTTCCAGTTACAATAAATTCCTTTTATCATTAGCACTAAAACGTTTAAGGCAGGTTTTAAAGAATTTCCTTTTCCATAATCTTCAAAGCCAATAACCTCATCTTTCCCTATATTATAAAATAAATGAACTTTAATGGCCATTTCATCTAAGCAGAGGCAACAGTTTTTGTCAATTTCTTGAAAGGAATTTATTTTTTCCTGCGAAGTATCAAAAATAGATTGATTAAACCCTGGTTTAAAATGAATATTTTCTGTTATCCTATTTAATGTTCTCTGTGTAGGGAGAGTAAAAATTTCACTTATACCACGATAAGCTTTTGGCCCCATAAAATATATTTTCAAGCAAATGCTCAAGAATTGTCTGGTATATCTCCTCTGATAAGGTGATTTATTATGTAAATCTGCCTGAAGTTTAAAGAATTGGGAGCATTTCGGAGGTAGAAACTTCTCACATAAAACCTTAAAATCATTCAGGGTTGCCCTGTAATAAGTGCTCCGTCAACTTCTTGAAGTTTGATCTTCTTTTCCAGATGATTTACTTTATTGTGTAAGGTACGAATTTTTGTTCGTAACTTTTTTTTTCTTGGCGTTTGCGCAGTCAAAGACTGCGTTGTTTGGGTACTAATTTCTGGGCTACCGAGAGGTTGTACAACACGTACGTCTTTGACAGCAGTATCCTCCAACATATTAGGCTCATCACTTGAAGTTAGTAAACCAGATATTCCGGGCTTGCCTGAAATTTTTAGTTACATAAAATCAGCTTGTTTTTATATAATTATATGATTATATGACATTTTCACATTTAATTTTAAATAACAAAGATATTTTTAATATATGTATATCGTTTTTAATTAAACTTATTTGTTATTGACCTCGACTTCTTTGTTATTGTTACTGTTTGTGTTGCCGGTTTTTCAAAATTGCATTTTACTATATATGATACAGTTAACTTACTTATTTCTGCAAAAGAAGTAACACAATTGTTGTTGCCACTGTTTTCTACGGTCAAGTTTACTTGGGCTTCTGTAGTGGTTTGTAACAGCACATTATTTCAACTTCAACCGTAGCAGTAGGTTCAAATGTTTGGGTACTGGATTTAGCTATAATATTTTTTAATTAATATTTTTCATATATCATCTTTTACAACTTACAAGTGCAAATAGAAAAAGTACTGTAATTGTGTTCAACACACAATATCGGGTCTACTGCAGTATCCGGCAGATTTAAAGTTGGCATACTCGTGGGCAAAAGTCTTCGAAAATTAGTAGCACTGCTACTTTTCATATAGCAATCTTCTTCAAAATGCTTGTGACACACTCTATACATAGATGAGTACAAAAAACGTTTTTTTTGAAGAAGATGTTGGCAGCCACATAATTTTGCCCAATTTTTACACCTTAAAATGAAACAACTAGTTGCTATTTTTCGTAATCGTTAAAATATTCATTTTTAAGATATTTATAATTTTCTTACCTGTTAGTATCTTTAGGAAATCTAAATAAACGGGCACCTGCACTTAAAGAGTCAGTTTTACAAAACTTCACTGCACAAATATTACTGATTTTTTGCCGTTTCTTCGTGAAATCCATGATTCTTGCGTGTAATATTTAATTACAAAAGAAGCACCTCACACACTAATAACGCGTACTGACGTTTACGATAAAATGATAGGTTAGTTGTAAAACTTTTAAACACGTGTTGAGTAGAAGCGATTATAACGCCTCTAGTGGACTATTCCGTAAGTCCCCCCAATAGCTTGGCATGCGCATACAAAATTGGCTTCGTCAAAAGTCCGAGCTGTCCTTACTGAATGTTATGTATACTGTGATTCAGTTTTAAATTTTCATGCCAGAAATGTCATTCTGTGGATGTGGCTAAAGTACCAATTCAAAATAATTCAATTTCACAGCCTACCCTATTTGGTTTTTTTATTGATCTGTCGTTATTAAAAGTATTGGGTTGTAACATAAGTTTCCAGTTTTTATTTTATTTTATTCTGACACATCTATTTTTTATCACACATAAAAAAATTCGCCTTAATAACAAGCATTTGACGTTTAATTTAAAAAAAAAAATACAATGTTGTCTGGTTGCAGGTGGTTTACGTGAGATATTCTTCCGAGCCTTAGACCATAAATTCTCAAAACTGGAAAACATATCCAGTGTTTTATTAGAACTAACAAATTACCTACAAACATTGGTGACTTCAGAAAATTACGAAGACATTCTACGAGTGTCACTTAACGAAGAAGAGTTCGCAATCCTTGAGCAAATGTATGCAACTACGAAAAACTTAGAATCCAAGATAGCTAAAAACAAAAGCTCTCTAGTTTTCCAGATTTTATTCTTACACATGGGTTTACAACTTTTCAAAGACAAAGAATTGGCTATCGCTTCCTTGAAGGAATTGTTCTTGTGCTACGAAAAAGTTAAACACCATAAGAAACCGAAAAGTAATGACGAAGCAAACGACCCGGAATGGATCGAAGTGGTTGTCGATCTATTCTTAAATTTGTTATCGCATAATTCGCATCTACTAAGAAATATAATTAACTGTGTGTTTCCACATTTATGTAAACATATGACGCCGTCAAGTATTCATCAAATACTTTCGGTGTTAGATCCGAAAAACGAAGTCAATCCTTTGTCGAAAGGCAATGAATCCGATTCTGAAGAATCTGACGAAAATGGTGAAGAAGAAGAAGAAGGTAATGAAGATGACGATGAAAATGAATCAGAAGACAATGAAGAGTCGGAAGAAAGTGACGCAGAATTCGAAGAAAACGAAACTGTAAATGATAAATTACGAATGGCTGTACAAAAAGCCCTCGGAAATGATGGTTATCAAACCGACGAAGAAAGTATAAACTTAGAAGACATGAGCGACACCGAAGGAGAACGTTTAGACAAAGCATTAGCTCAGGCTTTTAAACAGTTCAAACCTAACCGAGGTAAAAATAACAAGAAACAAACTAAAGACGCCCAGATATTAACTCATTTTAGGGTTCGCGTTTTGGATTTGATAGAGATTTATTTAGATTCTGAACCTGCGATGTTGTCTTGTTTAGAAATAATGTTGCCTTTACTACAAACGTTTGAATTTACCATTAAAGACGAACATCAACAACCTTTACAACATAGAATAAAGCATTGTATGAAGAAATTAACAAATTTGAAGAAATTTAGTTCAACCGATGGAATAACTGAAGTCATTTTAGGAGATTTACTAAGCAGTTTGTTAGAAAAAGGCACAAAAAGTGCGATGATTATTCAGGACATGTCGACAGAATTATCAGATTGTTGCATATTTGTAATAAAATGTTCGCAGATTTTATGTGCAAATGAGAGTTTTCCGAAAAAGATGAAGAAAAAGTTAAAGGAGAAACTACTGGAAATATTAGAAAATGCTGTAAATTTCTACTTCAATCAACGAGATTGTTTAATTCCTTATTATTTATTTAAATCGATGTTTCAGTTAACCTGGGATGGTAATTTAAAGTTAGTCCCGTTAGTGTTTGGATTTGTTTGTAACGATGAAATGCGACCCTTCAGAAAAAGTCAAGGTTTAGAACTTCTAAAATTATTTTACTTAAATCGGCGTTTACAAGGAATGGAAGAGTCGTTCCGATTAAATTTAAGTAAACACGAACGGCAATTTTGCGAATATATCGTCAACATGTTAGGTGACTTCTGCAATAATCCAAAAACCAAAACAATTAAGGAAAGAATTATTTACCATCTTTTCAATTTATTAAAAGCGATGGCGTCACATCCCATTAAAAATGAAGAAATTGAGTGGAATTTAATCGGAGAAAAGATTCGTGAATATAGGTCGTTCGTTGCGTTATCAAAAGACGCAAAAATAGCCTTTAATCAATTATGTAGCCAGTTGAAAGTTTCAAACATCGTCAAGATGAAAAACCAGACTATAAAATTATCCGATGACAAAGACGACGAATCCGAGGACTTAAATAAAGAAAAAGAAGGAAAACGCAAAAGAAAAGGAAAAGGATCGCTTGAATCGAAAAAACTTAAAAAGGAAGCTCGTACATTAAGGTTTCAGAGTTTATCGGAAGGATTACCAGGTCACATCTCATTTAGTAACGTTAATGTTAGTAAGGTTAGAAATGAAGATGTTGAGGAAAATATGAGCAAACGGCTTAAAAAGCAGAAACAAAAAACTGTTAGCAATGAAGATTCAGAGGATGAAAGTGAGGAACCTAGATTTAATCGCAATGAAGATACGGATAAAAGCATAACAAAATCCCATAAAAAGAAAAACAAACGATTATCTAACGGCACACTTGAATCGGAAGTTGATGTTGATGTAGAGCAAGCCTCGATAGACAAAATTAAGAGTAAAAAATCAAAGAAACGCTTAAGTAGTGAAAGTCAAACGCAAAACAATGGAATATCACTGCATAAAAAGAAGAGAAGCAATTAATTTTTCTTATATGTGTGTTTATAATTGTGACGGTAAGAAATCAGATTAATAATAAATATGTACAATATATAAAATACAATTGTTTAAAATATTTCTTTTATTAATAAACTTATGATTTTTAAAAATTCTTTCATATACAGCATTAAGCCGACTAAGGTGTACCCTTTTACTTGTGATCCTGGCAGTAATTATTGATATTTAAAGAAATATTGAAAGATGATATTTAAACGAAGGATATTGTAACGTTTTTAAGAATTGGTTTGGTGAATTATTTATTGAACAACATGCAACAGTAGCACCGAAGATATCTATTTATTTTAACCCATGCACTAGCAGCACTCCATATATTCTTGTTCACTTTCTTGTAGTCGCTACAAGTAGACTATTTTAATTCGTTAATTGAACACACTTTATATTCTCTCACAGGTTTCAATGTCATTCTTGAACATAGATATATTCATTCGAGAGTTCCTTCCGACAGACAATGTGTTTCGTTACAATATCGACATTATCCGTAGTTTACCGACATTGCTGGTGAATATTAACAACTAAATATTATTAATATAAATCTGTTTTTAGCACATCAACAGTATTGAATTGTTAAATGCTTGTCACAATTACCAGGATCATTTGGAAGTTGAGCGTCAATCAGCGGTAAAACAAAAATGTAAAAACATGCTTAAATCTTAAATACACTCCTAAACTATTTCTTTACATCAGGGGTGCTCAACGGTCGATCAGGAAAGGTTTTCAAGTCGATTGCACTTAGGTTTTGAAGTGCCTAGAACACACGGTAACTTTCGACTTGAATATCTCGGCTTAGAGGTTGTTGTAGAAAACTTATAGCTATTATAATATCTAAGTATACATAATATCAATCAATTTTTATTAGTTATTATTATTACTAACAATACAATTACTTCTGTTAGTGGTCGTCATAATAAACAAAAAAAAACTGTTAAAAATATTAATAGCTACAACCAAAGAATACATAATAAGAAGAAGCTTAGCCTTATGGGATTTTCCGTCACGCCTAAAGTATACCCACCACTAGATGTGTAGCTGTCGTCCATCTAGTAGTAGGCTTACCTACTAAACACGACCCGCCTTAACTACAAAATGCAGATTTCTACACACCTATTATGTAATCGTAAAAGTTCGGTGTTGCCAGATTGTAAATTGTGAGGCACACTCTCACACTCATTTTTCTTGGAATTTTATATTGTTTTGTTGAGTTACATTATTTGTATTCTTTTAAAAATACGGTGAAAAATTACTATAATGTATATCTTTCTAGAACTAGGAAATAAGAATTTGCTTTAAATGTTTTACGCTGTTTGTTACGTATTGAATCCCTTATAATAAATAAAAGTTATTACGATCACTTTTATTTAAATATGTAATTATCTACTAAAAGAAAACTATTCAGCAAAATATAAAAAATTTGTTTGGGACTTCTCTTTTTAATACATTTTTATGGATTTTTACTTATTTTAAATCAGCAAAAACATAGAAGTAGATGTCACATGAAGTTACCTTAAAAAAAATTGGTGTCTAAAATTAGAAGGTAAAGTTAATGAATGGGTTTCGAATTTCCTTTTGCATGGGATTAAGAAGCCGCAACCTGAAGTTGCTGGTACTTTGTATTCATACAATAAGCAGATGCTTTACCAAGAATTGTTGCAGTTATTTGTGCATTTAGCACCAGATTATCGCTCCATGTTCTTTGTTATAACTACTACTCACTTCTTAACATAAGTGCAGCCTCCTGTCTTTTTACTCCGTGTTTCCAATATTTTGGAATAAGTACCTATATTTTCACTGTAGTTGAGAATTGTCAGAATTTATATAAAGCTTATATTGTCGAACTGCTTTACTGCTAGTACCTACTTCAGTTTGCGTTATACAGTTTACGGTAACTAACGGTGGTTTCTTTTTGTGTAATTATGACGGCTTGTGTATATTATGAGTGTAATAATAATTCAAAAAATTTCTGCGATTTAAGTTTTTTCCGTTTTCCCAAGGACAAAGAAAGGCGTGAAAAGTGGTTAATTAATTGCGGTAACCTTCAATTGTTTTCGTTATCTGAAGAACAATTATACAACAGAAGAGTTTGTGCCATGCACTTTAGTGGTGAACATTTTATGAATTTCTGTAAAAATAAACTTGTTCATAATGCCATTCCGATACATTTTAAATCAGACAAAAATGGTGAACTTTCTAGTGAAAATAAAAATAAACAAATATCAGCACCATCTGAAGAACTTGTAGTTACAAAGGAGGCAATTCCAATAGTTTACGGCAAAGGAGGAATAACTTGGAAAAGCTTTGAATGTGAGCCATCTAATTCAAATTCAAGTAATGAAATTTCGACTGTATACAATACAGATAGTTATTCACTAGCACAGGTAATTTAACTCAGTGGTTGTTTAAGTAGAAATATATAATATAGGTACAAATAAAAAGTTAAAAAGTTCGCATTATTAAAATCTGAAAACATTTATACAGAAAAGCGCATCTAAAATTCATATGCAAATTTTTATGGCCAACTCCGAAAACCTAAAATTTTTCACTTTTATCAAAATTATGAAGAGCATTAATTACAGAATTTATTAATCATGCATTATTAAACACCACGTTTCAGAATTTTATAACAGCTCTTTTACGATACTCTGAAATTTTTATTACATCAGAATTAATAAATAATTGCATATTTTTTGATAACTGCAATGCCAACTAAAATACAATATGTATAAAATGAAATAATATTTTTTCAAGGTTGTCAAAGTTTATACCTACATCAACTCAAAATACGATATAATTTTAAATAACCTTTTCTGACACAGTTTTTTCAGGTTCTCAAGAAACACTTTCTTGATTAATTTGTCAAATTTCCGAAATATGTATATGATATTCCAAACTAAATTCAAAGATAGTCCTTATAGTTATAAAAATATTTATATGTGATGGTGTACGTGGAATAACTTGTAACATTTTTGAGATTTTTATAAAAAAATTAGTACATAGTTGATGATTTCGTGTAGAATTTAATAAACTTAGTTAACCTTTCGTGGCACTCGTCGTTTTCGAGTATTAACACAAATTTACATGGTTTCAAATATCGTCACATCAAAAAGTCCTTGGTTCACGATTGCTGTGGATGTCACATTTTATGCATCCTAAACATCTTATATTCTTTTTGAAGCCTTTTTATTTACAATCTTCTCACTTTTAAAGGATACCAAGTAAACGTTAATGATATAAAAATAATAAAGCTATACAGGGTGTAAATTAATGTCATGCAGATATTTCAGGGGGTGATAGTACTCGGCAAAATATGAAAAAAATGTTAATATACACATGATCAAAAACGCGCCATTTTCGATATACAGGGTTGCAAAGTTTCAGTTTTTTTTTTCGTATTTTGCGTTTTTCTCCCGAATGTTTTGAGATAATTATTTGAAATTTAGTACAGCTACTATCTATTCGAATCTCTACAATAAAATGTGAAAATCATCAGTTGCAGTATACAGGGTGTTACATTTATTTGGGTTACCGACCATTTTACCTCCTGGAACTTCTTTTTGGAGCACCTGTATAAATTTTTATATCTTAATTGAATTCCCTGTTCTTTTCTACAGCTTTTTGTTTTTTCCATTATTCCCGTATCTGTCACCGTTTTCGAGTTATTTGAAAAAATAGCGATCAATACAAACCAAGTGTAGTCAAAATAATTTCTTTTTCTTTTTTGTAGCACCCTGTATACTGCAACTGATGATTTTGACATTTTATTGTAGAGATTCTAAAAGATAGCAGCTATACTAAATTTCAAATAATTATCTCAAAACGCAAAATACAAAAAAAAAATAGAAACTTTGTCACCCTGTATATCGAAAATGGCGCGTTTTTAATCATGTGTATATTAACATTTTTTTCTTATTTTGTTGAATACTATCACCCCCTGAAATATCTGCATGACATTAAATAACACCCTGTATAATTTCAGAGATGACTTAACTAAATTTTACAACAGCCGCGATCCAAGAACTTTTTGACCATACTATATAAACTATACCTTATTTTTATATCGTTGCTAAGCAAGCGTATGTTCTTGTTTTTTTTTAAATGATATTATTACCTGATGAGTTGATCCTCAACTTTTTAAAAACGATTAAATAACTGTGATATCAGGTAATACAAGATAGCTACAATATGAAGTAAAAACAGAAATAATAATAATCATATACCGGGTGTCAATGAAACTTGGGGCACACCTATTTTCTAAATTATATTGTAAGATATCAAAGTGAAATTTGGTCTATGCAATATACTCTTTTAATTGCATTTTTTGGCGTAGAACACAAGTTTTTGTCACTTCCGGTTTCTCCATTTAATTTTACGTATGATACTATCAAGTTTGATACATTTTCAATTTATGTTAAGTTTATTGCAGTGTCGGCAAAATTATTCATAGGACGGCGTTTTACTGTCAACACCAAATTGAACGGTTACATACATAGACCTATAATTTTTTACTTTTCAAAATATTTCAAAAATGTTACAATGCCTTCTCAATCTGAAAAGCTAAATTATTCTTATAATGCATTTCTACAGACTCTCTTAGATGCACAATCATGCAAGAATACAAGGAAGCGCCAAAGTTCAGCGGATCTTCAGGGAAAAGTAAATAAACTGCGAAAACAACTGACCACAAAAAGATCGCACATTTATCGACTGAAAAAAAGATCTCTTAGAAAAAATATAGATTTAGATATGCTTAATCTAAAATCAAAAAGTGTACGTGTGTTTGTTAACATGCAGTTATTCCACAAATCCAACCAACCTTGGACAGAAGAAGAAAAAGAGCTGGCACTAAATATGTATTATAAATCACCGTCTTTATATATATTTATGAGGCGCACATTAAAATTTATATTACCATCAAAATCCACAATTGAATCCTGGTTACGATTATCGCAGTTAAATACTGGTACGTCTACAGAATTGTCAAAAAAATTATCACTGAAGGTTAAAAGTATGCCTACCGAAGAAAAACAATGTGTCGTTTTATTTGACGAAATCAACATTAAGAAAGGCCTTGAATACAATGCGCACCAAGACATTGTGGAAGGGTTTGAAGACTTGGGGCATATTGGTCGTAGTGGTGGTATTGCTACCCACGCATTAGTTTTCATGATACGCGGGCTAGTTAAAAAATGGAAAATTCCATTCAGCTATTATCTAACTTCTGGCCCTATCAAACATGATTCCTTGAAAAAACTTGTTGAGAAAAATATCGAAACACTTCAAAGTATGGGACTTGAAGTGCGTGTGGTAACAAGCGACCAAGCTGCTTCAAACAGAAAAGTATTTTCGGTGCTAGGAGTAACGGAAGAAAGGCCATACTTTTATGTGAATAGTAAAAAAATTTTTGCTGTATTTGACGTTCCGCATTTAATTAAGAGTATTCGAAACAATCTTTTAACGAAAGACTTGCACACAGAAGAAGGAAAAATTTCATGGAAAGACGTAGAACAAGCGTACAAAATAGATAAAGCATCGACATCCGTAAGAGCTGCAGTCAAAATTACCGACGCCCATATATATCCTAACACTTTCCAGAAAATGAGAGTAAAATATGCAACTCAAGTATTTTCCAATTCCATGAGTGCTGTTTTGAGGGTAGCGGTAAGAACTGGTCAGTTACAAAGTGATACTGCTCTTAATACTGCCCTCTTTTTGCAAAAAATTAATAATTTATTCGATGTACTAAACAGTAGGATTTTAAATGCGCATAACCCATATGCGTGTGCGTTGTCTGTTAGAACGGATCGGCTCGAGACTTTCCTAAAGAAATCTGTGCAGTGGATCCAAACATGGAAAGCTTATACAAATACAGACAAAATAAAAAACGGCATTTACTGTTTTCAAGGCCTTATTCTATCTATTAAGTCCGCTCTTTACTTGTGGGAAGATCTTAAAAAAGAGGGATATAAATTTTTACTAACAAGTAGACTTAATCAAGATCCTCTCGAAAACCTTTTCGCAGTATTGCGATATAAAGGAGGTCATAATTCTAATCCCACAGCTAAAAGTTTTCGGCAAACGTTACAGCTGCATATGCTTGTAAGACTTAAGCAGCCTGTGCAAAATACCAATTGTGAGATTGATGGCGATGATAATATAATCTTGGACCCTCATGAACATTCCGTGCCAATTAATATTAACGACAACGATGGCGGACCGATAGACATTTTGGAAGCTAAAGAAGACAATAATATGTTGGAAATGCAGAGTAGTGTAGTCGAAGTTGTAGAAGAAAATTTAATTGAAGAAACGGAGTTGGAACTATGTGCTATAGTTTATGTTAGTGGATATATTGTGCATAAAACGATAAATCGTTTTAGTTGCGAAATGTGCTCTAGTACAATGTGCAGAAGTGGAAATATTTTAAAATACAGTTCTGACATTCTGTTAATAGAAAAAGACTACAGTGTGGGTGAAAACGTTTCGTATTTAAAAACTCCTTCAGAAATTGTAACAAAAGTATGCAAAATTGTACTTGAAACGTTTAATGCTCACTTTAGAGACAATAAAGCTTCTATAAAGTTTAAAGCAATGCTTTTACTCGAAAGCAGAAACAAAATTAATATGCTGGTACCAGGGTGGTTAAACCAAACCGACATATGTTATTTACATAAATTATTTCTTATTGAACACTTACTTATGTGTAAATTACATAAAACTTTAAAGTGGCTATCCCATGATTTAAGAGGTCCAAGAAAAGGTTTCAGTAGTGAACCTTGTAATAAGAAACTGAAGCATTTGAGTAATTTGTAAGCACTTAAAATTAATTTACTAATTTAGTTTTTGTATTCTTTTTAAACCTTTTTGTTATCTGCAAATAATTAGGTAGTTATATTATAGATTCTATGTACCTACCAAATGTTACTTTTTAATGTTGTTGTTCCATTTTTGAAAAAAAAATAGTCACACCAATCTTTTTCAGCACAGTTCAAAATGTCAAATTATGACAAAGTTATATTTAGTATATCTCTATCTATAATTCCGTACATTAAAATGTGTTTGTGATTAATAGGTATCTAATGCAAGTCTTATAGTTTTCGAATATTTTATAAAACACTGAAAATAAGTCTAAAATTCAAATTAATTTTCAACCGACTTTTTAAAAATTGATAAACAAAAATGTGTCATAAAGACGTATCTATACACTGTGTGTCCGAAGTTATCTGTTTACCATTACTAACTGTGTCATTTTTAGAGTTAGGGAGTCGGTTAAATTAACAAACCAGTGACAATTTTTCTGTAGATTAAATGATAAATGCAGAAAAACAATTAACGTTTCGTTTCCAAATGTTTCACAAAAATATTTTAAGTGAAACACCTTATACATATTTACATATTTTAAATGAAAATTTAAATATAAACAAAAAAATGTTAATACTGAACTATCCTAAATTTAAAAATAAATGACCAAGACTCAAACTTTTTGACAGTAGGTAATGAAAATAATTTCAAAATATCTTCGTAACAGGTTTAAATCGCACAGAATAGTAAAGAACAAAGCCTTCAGATTAAAAATTAACTGAATATTTATTTACTGTATTAAATGTTCAGGCGCGTTGACTTCTTAATAATTAATACATCCTGTTCCATTTAAAAAATCATATTTTTGCAAATCTCTCGGGAATGAAACGGCCAATTGTTTTTCTTAGTAATTTTTTTTTAAATCTCACATTTATTTTGCATTTTTAACCCCCCTTAAGATAACGAGTTGTTTATGTATTTTCAAAATAATTAAATACTGCTAAAGCTTAATTTTTAAGTAAGTTTATTTACTATGGTAACCAAAATGGTAACTTGTGTCGGACATGATTTCCATTAGCGGATGAAATTTGTGATAAATCTTTAACTAATTTTATCACAAAATCTAAAAAGTATACAAAACAATGTTATTAAGAAATATAGGTAACTTGGCGAGTTCTATTACTGAGGGAATTTAATGTACTTATTTCTGATACACCCTGTATATATGTATATAACGTTTTGCATCTGGTTTTCGTACATATGTATATTAAAATTATATAAACTTATATTAAATTTTATTTACATTAATCGGGATTTTAATTACAAACACCCAAATATAAAATCGTGTTAATAGTTAATTGTACCTAATTAAAAAAAAATGTTATTGTACGTATTATATTATTTTAAATATAACAAACTTCTGAACAAAAATGTGTATAAATAGTTATTGTTCATTTATCCTAAATAACATATTTAATTAAAAATTGATATAAATTCAGTTTTTCATCATTTATATTCCAGTGTTTTAAGTAAATGAATAAGTAGGTAATTCATATTTTTTCTCTGTATTCTAAAAAGTTATTAAAATTTTCAAACGTAAGTATTATACTGGGGTTGAATCCTTTTACAGTTGTGCTCATAGAAATGCTATTGACAACACTGTTCAAGCATTCAGGATTACGTAGAGTTTTTTCCAAGAACGGACGACGCCAGGTATCAAAAAGGTGTTAACTTCGTACAAAGTTCAGGTAAAATTGTGAACTTTGTGTAAAAACATACTTATGCAACCCAACTTACATCTGCTCGCATAAGAATATTGACGCTGAGTCTCTTTATAAATTTATACTCTTTGCTACAACGAGAATTACATCGTTGTAAGAAGTTATAAATGTTTAATTAAGTTTTAATCTGATAAAAGAAATTCCAACTGCTTAGTAGAAAATGCTTTGTAGTCATCAATATGATATATGGGATTTTTTAAAAAGAAAGATTTCGAAGAGATTTAAATTTTTTTAGAGTTTTAGAGTTAACAAGACTATACTACGTTTCATACTTCAGATTCAGTACGGGCTCTTCTGGAAGGTGATGTAGCAGTATTTCAGCACAAAACTGTTTGTAAATATTGAAATGGTCTTGCTCTTTTAAAAAAATTTTATTTAAATCTTTATTTATTTATTATTAAGCCCACATTCAATATTTACAATTATCCCTTGCTTTGCTCTTTAATTTTACTTAATTGTTTGCATTGCTCTTATCTCAGGTCGTTAATTAGGTTCCTTGTTTGTTATCTTTCTAAGTATATTTTTACCCAAATAAAAATAAAATTACACAAATACTTATAATGCAGATTTTTATTATAGTTTTTTCCTATCAACCCTGCCTTAAACCTATCTTATAATTACGGTATTTACACTCACTATTTACACCGGTTCCTGGGTTTTGTTTGAAATTTCTTCTTTTCCAAAATAATTTCTATTTCACCACCAAAATCCAATTTGCCTCTGTTTCAAATTTAACGTTCAATTTCCTCCACTTCAATTTCAATTTTCAATTACCTCTGCTTGAAATTCAATTTTTAATTGAATTTGCTTAAATTGGCTCTGCTTGAAATTCAGTTTTCACTTGCTTCTGCTTTTATTTCACTTTCGATTCAATAAATGATTCTTTTGATCGTTAACTCAATTTAAAGTTAAATAATCGGTTGATATTTAGTATTTTGGGACGAGCAAACCTATTTGGCTGTTGCCCCTTTGAATGCAAAAATATCAATTATTTATTAAATTGTTTTTTTTCTGTATCCAAGATATTTTTATCTAAATTGTTTTTCACTATAACAACTATTTACAAGGTTTCTAATAGTAACTTATTTTACATTTCTATAACTACCAATTTAGCTAATTATTACTAACAAACATTATAACAATAACTTATTTACATTTTCACATAACTTAAATCTAATCTAGCTATCTTAAAATTATATTACAATTTTTAATAATTTAAAATCTGCATTACTTATATTTGGCAAATAACATTTTTCTTTTATAAATTAAACAAACAACTTAACCTTAATTATATACATCCAATTAAGTATCATCTCAATACTGCCGTGCTAAAATCAAACGCGGTATCTACAAAAAATTCAATTTTTTTTTTTTTTTGGTTTTAGTATCTCAACATGTTATTCTATCGATTTACTAAATGAAAAATGCGGTATCTACATTGGTTTTATGTAAAAACACTACACATTTTGTCGTATCTTTACAAAATATCTACCTTTCCTAAGCACACATGTGGTATCTGCATGCTACTAGTTAAAAACGTCGTAACTACTTGCGCGCGTATGCATATGCCGCGTTTGTTTCTAGTATCTTGTAGTTACCGCCCTTTCATCTAGGAAACGTTGCTCATTTGGGGCTTAATTTTTAGTTTGCCTGTGTTAGTTGTTATAAATAGTGAACGCACCTTACTTCAAATTGTTTTCTAAAAAACTAACTACATAAACTACAAACATTTCATGATTGATGATAGTTCTTTTCCTGGGGATCATTAAAAGGTAAATTGATTAATATGATTGCATGTCTTTCTTATCAACAACTAGTTGTTTATTTCAGCAAAATGTCAATCACTAGAACTGATGTATTGTTAGCGTTAGCAACTAAAGGACAAATTCAACATAAGATGTCGGTACATAAAAATTACAATAATCTACCTGATTATTATCAAAGTAGTGATGATTTTCCTTCAAATTCCAAAGTGACTAATAATTATGCACAAATTGAATTTATGCCAAATGTACCGATTTCATGTGAAAAAGAAGTATATGATGATTTGCCGTTACATGATTTTGTGGATAAAGAACCTATGTCAATTCCAATTGTAGCAGCAGATCGAATTTTTGAAGAAACTTTAAATGAAAATAATAGTGCTGATGATGTACGTGTCTTTACAGATTTGTCAAATATGGTACCTAATGACGCAGAACGCCAGGAGTATGATAACAAAAAATGTGAATTTTTAAAAATTGACCACTCTTGCAAAATTATAAATAACAAATTAACGCAAGTCTTGGGTAGTGGAGGTCTAAACGAGATGATTGGAGAAAATGATCCAACATCTACCTCTACATTAAATGTTATATCTATAATAGATATTCATGAAGTTGAATCCGAAGAAAATGGTAATCATATTGACGAAGTGACACCAACCAATCAACCAAATGACAACTCTGCAGAAAATAAAACAAAAAATCTAGGTGATAAAGGTTATACGAAAGCAGGTAACCCAAGAAAGAGGAAATGGATAGACCCAAAGACTAAAATAGAAGAAAATAATATCAAAAGAGAAAAAATGATTCAAAAGCATAAAGTACTGCCAGCCTGCGATGTAAGGAGTTGCATAAAAGCATGTTTGAGTAAAATCAATGAAAATCAGAGAATTGTGATAAACACAAATTTCTGGAATTTAACTGATGAACAAAGAAAAATTTTTGAATAAAATGTTGGTAAATGATTCTTAAATAAATAAAAACGTACGTCAAATGGGATATTTTTGTTGCAAAAAATCGATTACGGCATTTTTTGTTAATTATCTTCCTATGAATGCTAAGCTAGAATGCCGTATCTACATTTAATACCAATATGACGCAGATATGGCATTGTGGCTTAGAAAGTATAAAAATATTTTTAACGATAAAAGCCGTATCTGATTTTTTAGTGTAAACAATTCACTTTTCTGAAAAGGTTTCATGTCTAGTCGATTTTTGATGTCATTTTACATCAGAAATCACCTTTCTTATATAACATATATTGTATTTTACGGAGGACTATCAAAAAAACTTAAATGTTTAATTTCTCAATTTTATGCCACCAGTAGATACCACATTTGATTTTAGGACGGCAGAATATATATGCACCTGTTTTTGTATTTCTGAGCTACAACTACTAATCTAAAGGTGGGTACAGACACGCAACAAAACTTCGTGTTGTAACATCGTAGTGTAACAAGTCTGTACGGCACTTCGTAACATAGTAACATCAAGGCGTCCCATCAGTTGTTGGTATTTCAGCGCCACATCAAAAAAATGATACGCATTTCACGCGTAAGACCACATTCGCTAATGCACCAGCCTCAACACCGAAAGGTATAAGAGGTAAACGATTACATACATTTATAGAGGTGTATCGAAGTAAAGAAATTTTGTGGGATACAAAACATTCCAAATATTATAACAAAATAAAAAAGAATGATTCTGGGGAGGATCTTGCCGTGTAGTTTCATACCGCAGTAAATATTTTTATAAGCAAGATGACGCATAACTATATAGGATATATTATGTAGTAGGAGTAATTTATCGACCTTATAGAGAGATATCCCTTGAAGGCCTAGAAGAAAGTTCAAGACAGCTCACCGTGCAGTATGACTATGTTAGTTTTTTAGGTGACTTAAACGAAAACTTATTGGAAGATAATAGGTAGATACACTATGGAAATGAAGTAAATGCTTGACACCTATAATTTATGCCAAATCATAGGGCATCCAACAAGAATAACAGTGGTCACCGAAACACTAATAGATTACATATGTGTGCAAGCTGATTTGCAGGTCCTTAGATGCGGGACATTAGAAAATGATTTAGTCGACCATGAAGCGTTATATCCTGACGTTCAAGTTGATAATAATACCACTAGTTTCTTTAAATTTATGAGGAATTTCAAGAATATAGATATTGCAAATTTTTCTCATGATGCGGAAGTTACGAACTGGTCACAAATTTACTTTATAGATGATCTTGATGATAAAGTTGCTTAGAAATAGTTTGAATAGAGAAGAACCTGTCACGTGGACAGCGCAGAACCCGAAATGAGTTTGGACGAATCTATTGCGGTAAACGAGGGCTGTATCATTATTGCAGCAGTGGCTTTCAATGTGATTTGGTTATTACTTATTGTGTTTTGTGTCGTTACATAGTGAAAAATCAGTTCTTTTCAGAACTACATTGACAAACATGTCCTATAAATGGGAGCTATGGATACAGGATACAGAATTGGGTACTTAGATTAGTTTAATTTTAATCCCGGTAAGTATAAAGAGAATTGTTACGCCACTGGAATAATGGCGCCGCGCCGATTTGTATGACTTACAGGTTCTTCTCTATTTGAAGCCACTCTACCTAAATACTTGTATTTTAGCCCTGTTTGATGCTTATGCTCCTGTACAACTTATTAATCATAAAAAGCAACGCACACCATGGGTTACCTACAATATAAAATGCATGCTAAGAACAAGAAACCAGGCATACAAAAAATATCAGAGAACTAGATCAATACAGGACCAACATTTCTATTGTGAGCTTAGAAATTACATGAATTTAACAACTTTACAAACCAGTATAACATAAAATTATGTAGCTATGTACCTCAGACAAAAAGTGTATTTAAGGTACTCGCAAGTAATTAAGGCCTGGGCTACTCGCCTCGGCCGTAAACAACTTACTCATACCTTAAAGACTTCCTTTTCGTCCTAGATACATAATAGTATTTTATGTATCTAGGATGAAAAGTAAGTCTTTAAGGTATGAGCAAGTTGTTTACGGCCGAGGCGGGTGCTAGGACTTTAAAGTGTCATTTTAAAGTCCTAGTTCTTTAAAGTGTCACTTTTTGTTCTATAAATGCTCGTTGCTAGGAGATACGAATTGTTGCGCCTTAGACTACTTACTTAAAACTAATACTGCTACAAATTGATGGAGATTTCTTTTAATAATTTAACAACTTTAGAAACCAGTATGACATAAAATTATGTATGTACCTCAGACGAAAAGTGTCTTTAAGGTACTCGCAAGTAATTACGGCCTCGGCCGTAAACAACTTGCTCATACCTTAAAGACTTACTTTTCGTCTTAGATACGTAAAATACTATTATCATACAACAATAAAATTTGAGCTATCATATACCTACATGTGTTAATATGTAATATTTTTTAGTACCTTATCTTCTAAAGAATGACATAAATTAAATTCGATTTAATTAATAAAAAAAACTCAAAATTAGATCAAAATGTATTGTTTTTTATTGGCACAAGTGCCCTGTTATTTCACGGGTGTACTGTGTACTCTATTGCCTTAACAAGTTTACTACAATGAGTCTTAAATGTCTAATAGTTTTCTAAAAAGTGTTAAGTGGCATAGCATTACTAAAAAATATTAAACGTCTATTTTTAGGCCCCATATGCGGAGTGGTTTTGAAATTACAGATACCCTCACCTTACGACAAGTTAGCTTGTTGATAAGCCGTCTACAGTAAAATATGAAACAACCAACAGTAAACAATAACATTTTTATTAACACTACAAATACAAAATTCTAAAGAGACTAAGTAGTTCACATATGTTCAGATTTTTTATCTTCTGCCCATATTTATTGTAGTAAAGAGCCATCAAAACATTCCTTACAGGACATCATCAAAAACTTAGTAACAGCTGTAACTTGCGTTTGCTGCAGTGTAACACAAAACAAAAAAAATACGGTTATCTTAATTAACACTCCTTTTTCTAAGGCTAAGGCTTCTCCTTTAAATTTGTATCGGTATGAGTACTCATATGCAATTTCAGATTGTCTTTAGTTACACCCCAATACTCACATACACTACAAGCAAATGGTTTTTCCCCAGTATGAATTTTCATATGTAAATTCAGCTTGCTTTTAGTTACACTCCTGTATTCACATAAATTACAGGCAAATGATTTTTCTCCTGTATGAATACTCATAATATGATTATTCAGACAGTATTTTCTTGCACTCTTATACTCACATAAATTACAGGCAAATGGTTTTTCTCCAGTGTGATTACTCATATGCAACTTCAGTGTCCTTTCGGTAACACTCCTGTATTCACATAAATTACAGGAAAATGGTTTTTCTCCAGTGTGAATTTTCATATGCAATTTCAGATTGTTTTTAATTATACTCTTGTATTCACATAAATTGCAGACAAACAGTTTTTCTTCAGTATGAATGTTCATATGCAAATTTAGTTTGCTTTTAGTTACACTCCTGTATTCACATAAATTACAGGCAAATGATTTTTCTCCTGTATGAATACTCATAATATGATTATTCAGACAGTCTTTTCTTGCACTCTTATACTCACATAAATTACAGGCAAATGGTTTTTCTCCAGTATGATTACTCATATGCAACTTCAGTGTCGTTTTAGTTACGCTCCTGTAATCACATAAATTACAGGCAAATGGTTTTTTTCCAGTGTGAATTTTCATAGTATGCAATTTCAGATTGTTTTTAATTATACTCTTGTATTCACATAAATTGCAGGCAAACAGTTTTTCTCCAGTATGAATGTTCATATGCAAATTTAGTTTGCTTTTAGTTACACTCCTGTATTCACATAGATTACAGGCAAATGGTTTTTCCCCCGTATGAACACTCATATGAAATTTCAGATTGTCTTTAGTTACACCCCAATACTCACATAAACTACAAGCAAATGGTTTTTCCCCAGTATGAATTTTCATATGCAAATTCAGCTTGCTTTTAGTTACATTCCTGTATTCACATAAATTACAGGCAAATGATTTTTCTCCTGTATGAATACTCATATGATTATTCAGACAGTCTTTTCTTGCACTCTTATACTCACATAAATTACAGGAAAATGGTTTTTCTCCAGTATGATTACTCATATGCAACTGCAGTGTCCTTTTAGTTACACTCCTGTATTCACATAAATTACAGGCAAATGGTTTTTCTCCAGTGTGAATTTTCATATGCAATTTCAGGTTGTTTTTAATTATACTCTTGTATTCACATAAATTGCAGGCAAACAGTTTTTCTTCAGTATGAATGTTCATATGCAAATTTAGTTTGCTTTTAGCTGCACTCCTGTATTCACATAAATCACAGGCAAATGGTTTTTCTCCAGTATGAATTTTCATATGCAAATTTAGTCTGCCTTTAGTTACAGTCCTGTATTCACATAAATTACACGCAAATGGTTTTTCTCTCGTATGAATACTCATATGCAATTTCAGTGCCCTTTTAGTTACACTCCTGTATTCACACAAATCACAGGCAAATGGTTTTTCTCCTGTATGATTACTCATAATATGTTCTTTCAGACTGTCTTTTCTTACACTCTTATACTCACATAAAATACAGGCAAATAATGGCTTTTCTATAGTACAACTACTCATGTGCAAGTTTACATCAATTGTATCAATTGTTTCAACTTTTATTTTGTCCGTTGCATGTACAGTACTCTCTATATTTGCAGCTTCCTCTCTCGTAGTCTGTCCAAAATTTTGGCTAAGATTGGAGTTAGTTTCATAGAAGTCATGTTTTTGTTCACTATTGTAAAGGATATCGTCATCGAATTCGCTTTTCATATCGTCCAAGTAGAGCTCAAGTTTTGTTTCTTCTTTGATGATATCCAAATCGAAATCATATTCGAGGTTAGCCTTTGAATTTACTTCAGACATTTTGCTGTAATAATACAAATCACAAAGAGTATTACAATTAACGTTCGGTAACTAGTGACTAACCTGTAATTATTTAAAAATATAATATACAAATGTAATCTCCAGACACACACAAAACACTAACCGTTAACAAGCTGTGAATAAGAAATGACATAAATTATTGTGTTAACAAATAATCGATTAATTTATGGAGGTGGCTATTATATCGGCAACGCAGACTATTAAAAAGTCATAGTTAATCGATGGCGCATGAAGGTACCATCGTGTTCAAAGAATACTGGTACAGTGTGTTACTGCAGACACTTCGAAAACTCAAAATTTGATGTAGACACTTCTTTTGTGTGTAAATCGGATATGTCAAATAGAGGTTAAGTATTTGTCAAACTGACAAGTTTTTTAGATTTTTCATTCATAGAACTGTCACGTTGATGTTTCATGGTCATAGCCTGCTAACGCAATTGATTATGTGGCTTCAAACCGAATTTAAACAGCCAAAATTTCGCTATACCAGTATTACCAGTATTCTTTGAACACGATGGTACGTAACCGTATGGTGAGCCCGTCTACCCGCAGTGAAACAAATTGAATTTCGTAGTGATATATAGCTGTGTTAAGCAAGGCCAGCTTTATTTAGCCAAGACGCAATTTAGAAAAGACGATGGCGCCAGTTGAGGTGAACTATACATTTCTTCCTTAAAAAATGACGCCACCGTTGTTTCTAATTGTGTCTTGGCTAAATAAAGTGGTAAGGCATTAATATGTAATATTTAATTTAGCTGGCCTTGGTTAAAGTTGACGTGAAAGTGTTTGTCTAAGGTTAATAGTAAAGTTAACGGCAAAATTGCAATAATAGGGAAACAAAACTCGATTTCAAACTTATGTGCGCTACGAATAAAAAGAAAAAGGAAGGAGACTAAGGTATTATGGTGCATAACTGCAAGTACAACGGAAATACGTCACACACGCCATATTGAAACACCAACCGGCACGAATTTTTATTGGTAGACTAACTGTTTACGTTTGTGTCTTTGACAGTTGACGTAGGTATTTAGTGTTCGCAGCCAATGACATTCTAAAATCCACCATATTGATACACCATCTAAATTGCATACTGTTGGTGTTATGCTCCTTCCTCTTTTTTTTATTCGTAGCTTATGTGTTAGGAAAATCAGCTGTGGCTCGATCCCACAAGGCGCGGCGCGAAATTTAAAATTTAGTACGAGGGCCGGGCATAATAAAGCAAATTAAATCAAATAAAATCGACAAAATAGTCATATAAAACACAAAAATGGATATAGCACTTGAAAAGTACCTATAGGTATGAGGAAACTATGTAGAAGATAGTGATAGAAGAGGCAAAAGAATGGAAATAAAAATAGACAGTTACTTATCAAAAGGAATTACATATGGCGGATCTGCAATCAATGATGGAATTAATGGAAAAAGAATCAATAAAAACAAAATAATTATTCAGGACCTCAACAAAGTGAATAATGAAGTGGAACTAAGTCTGAAAGAAAAGGGTAGAGCTACCTACGTTAATACGGAAATAGAATTTTATTATATCTCCTTTATGCTAGGGAAATGTGTTCTCTGCAGTAGTTTCCCGTTGCCTCCTGCAGAGTTTGTGAGCGCGTATTAAGTGTATAGCGTTCGTGTCTTGTTACTATATGCAGTTGACCACTCTGCAGACAGAATCGTTAATTTTAACCAGATGAGTAAATGGCTTCACTCGCTCAAGTACCGACCTCGAACAGTGGGAAATTCTTTATAAAAATCCCTATCACTGCATGAGATTCGAACCTAAGACTCCTAGCTAGGAGACCAGCACTCTTACCACTGCACCAAGTCGTTTAAAGATGTGGCTTTGATCCCCTCAACTGGCAGCCAAACTGTCACTACGTGATCTCCTAGCTACAAATGCCATACGCTAAATAAATAAGGGACATATACATACAAATAAATGTCCAGTACTGGTAGAACTAAATTCGTGGAATAAGAAAATGGAATTAATGAGATCGACAAAAAAACTAAAGAGAATAAAAGTGTTGATAACTGAGAACTACACAAAAAAAGTGCAGCACGAAAAGAAAATTTTGGTGGAGCATTTAAAGAAGTGATAGACAGTGGATACCCAGCTTATCTATATAAAGCAGCAGTTGGTGGTAAGAGACGAAGGGGCCGACCCAGAAGCAAGTGGAAGAAGGAATTACATACAGTTGGACTTACGCTGCTTGAACATTAGAAGATGGGAAGATAGAACCAGAAATAAAAAATAATGGAAGAAAGTGATAACCCAAGCCATGGACCTTTTAGGCCTTTAGTGCTATTTTTTCCACTATTAGACAATATGGGTAATTGTAGACTTGCAGTATATTTTGGGTAGCGACTATGATATTCGATTTTCGTGGTTCAATTGTGGACAAGTTCATAACGTACACAATTTCTTCCACATACATTTTCTAAACATCTTTAAAAACAAGAAAGTTACGCCGTGCTGAAAAACGGGACAAAATACATAATTAACTCTTAAATTCGAAACTTTATTTTTAAATTTCTAGAAAACAAACTGGAAATGTATTTAAAAGTAATTATAATGGTAAAATTTAACGTGACAATATATTTGATATAATAAAACAACTAGAAATAACACAAATAAAAAATATAAATGGGTACCTACTAGCTCAGTTACTCAAAAACTGATGCTTCAGTTTTTTGTATTTTTTGTTGAGCAACATCAAATCATGTCGACGTAGTTGAAAGGGACAGCTTCCAATTAATTTTATTGGTCCATAAAATACATAGTCGGTCCTGATTTCAGCAACTTGGCCATATCCATGAATCAGAATCTGGTGTTAAAAATTTAGCTTTTACTGTTTCATCTTTGATTTCCATAATTTTTCCTACATAGTACATCGTAATAAACACAGTAACAAGCTTCTAATTCGAATTCTATGCTTTTAGTAGATTTTTCACTTGATGAAGATTCATCTAATGAATCTTCTGCTTCAAATTCGCTTTCAACTATTATTTCGGTTTCAGATTCTGATGACGAAATATCATCAATTTTGTTTTTTTTCCTGTTGAGTTTTATTCTTACTTTTAGTTTTCTTAGGTCCCTTTTCCAACTTTGGTTTTTGCTTTAGATTCTTTTTTTCTTCTTTTCTATTTTCCTTTCTTGTTTTTCGTGTTCTTCGTTTTCCAATTCTTTTAATTTTTTTAAAGCCGTTTCTGAAGTCAAAATATCTCCAACTGTGTCAGTAACTATTTTTCTTTTCTGTACCCCAGGAACTGTTTTCGTTAAATTTTCTGCCAGCTCATATCTTATAAACGCTTCAAAGGAACTATTGGTTTGCTGTAATGATGTGGCACTGCTGGTTGATGGGCTACTACTTGATTAGCTATTTTCTTCATGTTTCTTTTTATGTTCTGCTTCTCCTTTACTACAGGAATTTTTTGCAACAACCTCCGTTTCATTAGGTGTGTCATGGTCCGTATTTTCAGTTTCTATATTTCTAGATTCAGTCTCTAAAATGTTGGTAGTCTCATAGTCAGTCTCTTTATGTATGCATTCAGTCTCTTCAGTTACTATTTCTGTGTTTTCTTTATCATTATTAGTATTTCTATCCTTATATTTATTCATTTTTACGTAATCATAAGCGTGTTCAGGAAATCTTGAAGCATCGCAGGGAAATACCAGTTGAGCGAAATCCAGATGCAAGATGCTCAGGTTTGAAAGAATTTTCATACACTTTCTTTAATTGTCGAGAGAATTCATCATTTGGTAGAATCACTGATCACATAACAATCAGATACGCCAAGTTAATGTAAAATTTGGCAGGCAGTTTTATGATTAGTTTGCCTTCGTACCATAGTACGAGCAGACGCGACTCTAAAGTGCTTAGAATCAGCTAATTTGTATGATTCCAAGCACTTCAGGGCACAGTATACATAACATTTTCAGGGTCGCTTCGGCTCATGTAGTGCTGGCGCCATCTGGTAACCGAAGGCAAACTAATCATAAAACTTCCTGCCAAATTTTACATTAACTTGGCGAATCTGATTGTTATGTGATCAGGGGTAGAATCTTTCCCGGACACTCCCTATTGTACTCCTGCATCAATTTATTCCAGTACGTTTTAACTGGTTTGAAAACGCACTTGTCTAAGGGTTGTGTATAATGTGTGACGTTTGGAGGCAACTTCATTAATATTACACCAGCATCCACTGCTAGCTTAGAAAGCTTGTAACTATACTTCATTCTAGTTAAAGTTAAAGTGGATGTAAACAATGATCGGCGCGTGATCAATGCATGATCAGCACCTGCGCTGCATTTTGGGTAATGCGATTGGCTGAACCCTCACCACTGCACCCGTGAATTACACGTTGTTGATATCAGTCTATGTCCGGCTTAAAATTATTTTATTTTCATTTTATTTTTTATTTATTGTACCTAACTTTATCATCGAATAAAATGTTCTTTATAAAATGTTATTCATTACCAAATGTCTAATTATTAACATCATTTCAAATTTGTTTTTATTTGGTTTTTTAAATATTTTTTTGCTATAGGTAGTACTGGTTTGTATGCAAATCTTTACGAATTTCCTTAATACTACCCTGCTTCTTTCAAGCACGTGAACAGCGCATGTATTTGTTTACATCCACTCTATCTTTAACTTGAATACAATTTAGTGTGATCGGAAGCACTGTCGAATATTAACAAGACTTTTTTACCATTTCTGCTTTCTAGGGTTTCAATGGACTCTAGAAAAAAGTAGCTCAAACCAGTTTTCAAAAAGTTCTCCTTCCATCCACCCTTTTTTCTGTGCCGTGTATCTGGTTCCTGGATAATCATCAGGGTATCCATGTGGACCATACATATTTTCCGGAAAAAATAATAAAAGGAGGGAGTTTTTCTCCAATGGCGTTTCCGCATGCTAATACTGTAGCTATCAATTTACCAGAGCCTGCCACATTTTTGGATACCCTTTTTTGCCCTTTAAGTGCTACCAATTTGATGTCTTTAGGATCACGAGAAAACCCTGACTCGTTACAGTTGAAAACACGATGCCTATTTTCTCATTCTTATACAATTTACGTAATTGTTTATACCACTGATTAATGGTAAATGGGTCTGCTCCTCTAAGCCTCTGCGAAGACATTATTTCGCCATTTCTTACAGATAAGAGTGGATGACGTTTCATAAATCTCACAAACCAGTCTGTTCCAGGTTGAAAATTTTCCCAAACTTTATGGTCCCTTGTCTCATCAAATTCCTTAACAAATTTTAGGATTTCCGTTTTTGTTAGGCCATATCCCGAGTTTTGTTGATCGTAATAAATTTATTATTTTGAAAAGTTTAACAAATTCATTCAATATTTGCAATTTGAATGCATTGGTATCTGATTATATTCAAAAGTACGTGCGTCAAACTAAAAAACGCGATAACGACGACGAACAATATTATTTGGAAGAATATCTTGCGGTAAATATGGTGTTGGAAACATCAATTATACGAACGTTGGTCTTTTATGCGACAATTTTGTTCGTTTATAGAAAATAAGATAAATAATTTATTATCGCTAACAACATCAGCATTAACATCATCTTCGTCTTCGTTGTCGTCATCCTCAGCTGCTATTATTAATCGTCAACATCCTATTGTGTCTATATCAGAGTTATCTGTCTCATCCGTACCTAACACAAAAAAATGTATTAAAAAAGTATCGTATGCATATTAAGGATAAACTAAAATAAATTTCACAAAAATGTATTATTATTTATACCTACAATATATGTACTTAATACATATTATATACGTACAACATACATACCTATGTATTAACATTAATAATGTTATAATATAATTTTTTTCTTATTTAAATATCCCAGAAGCTTTAGTATACCTATTCTGAAATTATATCGTATGGTCCGTTGGGTTTTTGTCTCGATACCTTTGGAAATGTAAGATTTTTCGGCTTTCCAAACCGATTGCGTATTTCATTAATTATCTTTGCGTGTAATTTAGAATTAAATGTTCTCTGATCATGCGGTATTGTTCTATTATAAACTCACGTCCGTCCTATAGCTTTAACCATTCCACCTTTGAAATCATCGTTTACTATTATCTTTTTAACCATTTCCATTTTAGAGGCGTGTTTCGATTCCATTTCGTCTAATTCTTTTATCGGATGCTCGATTTTAGTGATGGGTTCTTTTAACGACCTTTTGTGAAATCGCTAATTTTAACGAAATAAAAATGGAAAAAAAGCTGTAATACGTAATAATGTAATTTGACCGTAGTAGCCTTACCTACATAATACTTAGGCAAAAGAAAAAAATAATCACTTTTTCAAAATTGGCAATTATTAAAGTGGCATAAATTTACTGTTAGTTTAGTGATCTTGTTGAAACTTATACCTACATGTTATATGTGAACACTCTTGTCGTTTATCTTTAATAATTTCTACATAATACAAAAAAAATCATCAAATGTGCTTTAGCGATAACCGATAACTTAAGTATAAATTAATTTTTTATCGTCTCCTATAACATTAGTAAAAAAAATAGACTTACGACATGACATCAACTCCTTTGAATAGAGGATGTACAGGTCATTTTTCTCATTAGGTAACTAGTCAAATTTAAATTATGTTTTGGACAGTTTGAGGAAAGCACAATTTTTTTATAAAAAACCTTTTCTGTAAAACGCATATTAAAAAGTGTTTCCTCTTTGCAACCTCATCCAGCACGGACACTGTATATTATTATATATATTTTTTCGAGCTCAAAATACACACACACACACACACTGGCAAAATTAGAAGAACAAAAATGTTTTTGCTATAGTTTTAGGATGTATATGACTTAATTTGGTTATAAATGTTACTTCTTCTGGACATACCTCCTACACAGAGGCGGATTAAATGTCGAGAGCGCCCTAGGCAAGCACCTCATCGGCGCCCCTCTAGCGCGAAAGAACGAGGAATTGTCTCATTGCATAGCTGGTGTGTTTAGCTGGTGTGTTATCATTAATTATATAAAAGCTTAAAAGAATTTATTAATATTTGATAAATAAAAAAATTAAAGTTATGAATTATTTATTTAAAAATTGATACTAACCACATTCAATGTCAATTGTTAAAAAAAAAATTAAAAGTTTCTGCGTCTACATTTTTGTCTTGCGAAATTGTCAATAACATCGTCATAGTTTAAAGATAGCAATAAGTTTGATTCAATGTTAAGTATTGCTAACGAATTTAATCTCTTATCTGTCATGGTTGAGCGAAGATAATTTTTCACTCTCTTTAGACAGGAAAAACTCCGCCGCTCACCACTGCAATTGCTGACTGCCGTCGATATGCACATTCTTAAGGCTATATCAATGTTTGGGTAAATTGTTTCAAGTTCTTTATTTCTTAGAACCTGTAAAATCGCGTTGGTTGTTCGGGGCAGTTCTCCGTCTCGAGCTATCATTGTTAAATAAGAACGTAGATGGATACATTCATCAACAAAGCACTTTTCTAAATCACCAGAATACATTGTTACTAACATACTTGCTCTATTTTGAACTTCTTCATTGTTCAAATTGATCAAATTGCTTAAAAACGAAAATTTACTGTAAAAATTGCTGTACGCTTCTCGTCTCTTTTGAAGTTCAACCGCAAATCTGTCTATAATTACTAGATATACTGTCACTCTGAATGTTTCCCGACCAGATAATGAAGAAGTAATATCTTCGGCAGATTCATCTGCTGTGAGCTTTCTCTTCCGTATCCTCTTTGTGTCCTTTTCATATTCTTTGACTAATGAGAGTTCCAAGGCTTGCTGTTCATATTTATTAAAATTTTCCCTTTCTGCAGAAATTATGTGAATTAGACTGTCATATATTTGAATAACTGTACAAATGTCAATATTAACGGACTGTAATTTTTTGTTGGTTTTGTTCATGTGAACCAAAATAAAACCCCAAAACACGATCATGAAAGCAGTTTCTAGTCGTTCTAATTTCAATCTTATGCCTTTAGCTTCACATACAGCAGAACGTTTTTGCTCAGGATTGCTCTCGATATAGTTCCCCTGCTTTTGAATACAGATATTACACCGTTTCAATAATATCTTTAACCCATTATATTTTTTTCTTTGTTTAAAAATTCCGCGCGCGCGCCCCGCGCCCTTTTGTAACCTCGCGCCCCTAGGCACGTGCCGAGTTTGCCTTACGGATAATCCGGCACTGCTCCTACAACTGTGTCATATACATATAACAACGATTGGTTCGAATCGATCTTCGAAAAAACGAAAAGCTAAAGCACAACAACCATCGATATCGTTGAACAAAAAAATAGCATTTTGTCTTCGAGACGATCAAAACTAGAAAAATAAAGTGATATAGATTTTTATTACATCATGGAATGTCAAAATCAAGGAATTTAAAGACAAAAGTGCATATAAAACTATTACAAATATTATGAACATCACAGTGAATGCTACAGTTAAAAGGAAAATTAATAACCTGAGATTCACTTAATCAAGAAAAGAAAAGTATTAGAAAATTTTTGTAACAACCTTCGCTTTCTTTTTGTAAAACTGCCAACAAAATTTCCTCGATTCCAAATGCTGGTCTCTTTTGTAAAGATTCTTTTAGCCAAATACTTCTTTTTCTTCTAGCTGACTTTCGTTCTTGTAAATGCTTTGCTATACTTAAGGAACATCGGATACTACAATACATTCTTTGATGGCACCATTTTAAAATCTTTTTCTAACACTAATATCTTATACTGTTTGTATGGTGCATAAGAGCTCACTTGTTATGTTGCCTTTAAAATACGTTTTCTCTATAAAATACGTCGTCAATGACAACGTATTTTATAGGCCTTTAAAATACGCTTTTCTCTATAACATACGTCGTTGCCTAGCAATCTTCGCATTTTGTGTATTGTAACGCGTCTCAAATAATAATTTATTAAAATTTCTAATAATATATTAGTGAAAGATATTAGTGTTAGAAAAAATCTTGAAAACAACTTGTGTTTTATAGTTTAAAAATCTCGGTCTATCAAATCCTCGGCTCACTTCGTTCGCTCGGATTTGAACTACGACCTTGATTTTTAAACCTTCTATAAAACACTTGTTGTCTTAATAGCTATATAGTACTTCATAATAATGTAAATTAAAATTAGTTCTCATTTACGAGTAATCGCATACGAGTACCTACTCGTAGATGTAAAGCACACTTAATATGCTAGTGTACTAGTATTAGTTTTAGAAAATGTGAAATGCCCTTGAATTCTTTTATATAAACAGTTTAACTGATGCTATGGGACAAATATTCGTACAATTTTTGTTTAATTATCTAAAAATGACGTTCCTAATTTTCAAGGTGCATCTTAAATAGTATTTTACTACTGTTTATTTTCTTTCAGGGCATATTGGAAAGTGAAAAAGGGAATTTAATTTATTATGTATTAAAGGTTTAGAGACTTCTTTCTTAAAGCAAATGTAATAATCTGAATTACAGTCAGTTTCAAATTATGTTTTTATAAAAATTATTCATGAAATTTGCACAATTAGGTAGTATTTCACAAACTACTATATACCATTACAAGACTATTGCATTACAGTATAAAATGTTTATTGAAATAACGTGTTAAATATTCATAACATTGCACTGTCTTACACGAACATTACACTATATTACATACATTATATTACAGTATTGCATCAATTTCACAAGTATTACACAGTATTACAAAACCAAGCAATAGTACACAAGTGACTTCCCCCTCGATCAAAACGTTTTTTTTTTTTATTGGCATATATGCCCTGCTATTTATAGGCGTAACTTATATTTCCCTCTTACTTTATGATGTGTAATAATTTAATTACAGAGAATCGTGCTAAATACAATATTAGGCGTATGAAGTACCATCTGTTTTGGTCATTCGCAGGTGTACTCTATCACCTTAACAAGTTTACTACAATGGGTCTTAAATGCCTTAAAAAGTGTTCAAGTGGGTAGCATTACTAAAACAATATTTAACATCTATTTTTCGGCCCCCTGTGCGGAGTAGTTTTGAAATTATAGATACCCTCACCTTACAAACAGTTAGCTTGTTGAGAAGCTATCTAGACTCTAGAGTAAAAGATGAAACAACCAACTGTAAACACTTAACATTTTTATTAACAAAACAAATACAATATTCTAAAGAGAATTCCTTTGCTTATTTGAACAAATATTTAAGAAAAACATGCAAATTCTTTATCTGCTGCCCATATTTATCGTAGTTAAGAGCCATCGAAACATTCCTTACAGGACATCATCAAAAACCTAGTAACAGCTGTAACTTGTTTGCTGCAGTGTAGCACAAAACACAAAAAATACGGTTATCTCAATTTTAAATGCTCTTTTTTTTAAAGCTAAGAGACTTTTAATCCCAACTATTTGTATTTACTTTATATCGGTATGAGTACTCCTATGCAATTTCAGATTGTCTTTAGTTACATCCCAATATTCACATAAATTACAAGAAAATGGAATATTCATAGTATGTCTTTTCAGATGACTTTTACTTATACTCTTATACTCACATAAGTTACAAGCAAACGGTTTTTCTCCAGTATGTATACTCATATGCAATTTCAGCGTCCTTTTAGTTACACCCCTGTAATCACATACATTACAAGCAAATGGTTTTTCTCCTGTATGAATACACATATGTTTTTTCAGCTTCCAATTAGTTACACTCCTGTATTCACATAAATTACAAGGAAATGGTTTTTCTCCCGTATGAATATTCATAATATGTCTTTCCAGATGACTTTTATTTATAGTGTTATACTCACATAAGTTACAAGCAAACGGTTTTTCTCCAGTATGAATACTCATATGCAATTTCAGTGTCCTTTTAGTTATACTCCTGTATTCACATAAATGACAGGCAAATGGTTTTTCTCCTGTATGAATACTCATATGAAATTTCAGCCTGCTTTTAGTTACACTCCTGTATTGACATACATTACAAGCAAATGGCTTTTCTCCTGTATGAATACGCATATGATAATTCAGACTGCCTTTTCTTACACTCTTATACTCGCATAAATTACAGGCAAATGGTTTTTCTCCCGTATGAATACGTATATGATCATTTAAACAACTTTTAGTTAGACACCTATATTCACATACATTACAGGCAAATAGATTTTCTCCAGTATGAATTTTCATATGTAATTTCAGACTGCTTTTAGTTACACTTCTGTATTCACATAAATTACAAGCAAATGGTTTTTCTCCAGTATGTTTACTCATATGTAATTTCAAATAGCTTTTAGTTACACTCCCGTAATCACATAAATTACAAGTAAATGGTTTTTTTGCTGTATGAATAAGCATATGTAATTTCAGCCTGCTTTTAGTTACACTCCTGTATTCGCATAAATTACAAGCAAATGGTTTTTCTCCAGTATGAATTTTAATATGTAATTTCAGACTGCTTTTAGTTACACTTCTGTATTCACATAAATTACAGGAAAATGGCTTTTCTCTTGTATGAATATGCATATGTTTATTCACACAACTTTTACTTACACTCCTATATTCACATAAATCACAAGTAAATGGTTTTTCTCCAGTATGAATTATCATATTATGTAATTTCAGATTGCTTTTAGTTATAGTTTTGTATTCACATAAATTACAGGCAAATGGTTTTTTTCTTGTATGAATACACAAGTGCCGTTTAAAATTACTTTTAGAAGTAGTTGTATGTATACATACATTACAAATAAATGGTTTTTTTGAATGAATATTTTTCTGAGCTTGAAGACTGCATTTACGAGTCGTGCTAAATTCACAAACATCATATGTAAAACTTTTCCCTTTATTTTTATTCCGGTCATCCTCGTCAACTGAATCAGTTGTTTCAACTTTTATTTTTTCAGTTTCACGTGCACTACTCTCTATAGTTGCAATTTCCTCCTTCGCACTTCTTCCAAAATTTTGGCTAATCTTGGTATTAGTTTCATCGAAGTTATGTTTTTGTTCGGTATTGTAAAGGATATCCTCACTGAATTCACTTTTCATATCGTCCAAATAGGGTTCAAGTTTGATTTCTTCTTTGATAATATCCAAATCGAGATCATATTCGAGGTTAGCCTTTGAATCCATTTCAGACATTTTTATACAATTTTCTGCAATAATACAATTACAAAGAGTATTACAAATAGCGTTCGATAACTAGAACTAGTGACTAACCTGTAATTATTTAAAAATATAGGTAGGTATATACAAATTAATGTATTCTACATACGCACAAAACACGTGAACAACAGAAAAAAGGCGAATAAGAATAAGGGATGAATACAAATGAAATGACTTTAGATTTTAGAATTATTTGTGGAGGTGGTTATTATATCGGCACCGTAGACGATCCTATATAATAGAATCATATTATCACGTTGGCTCTGAAGTTCTATAAAATAAAAAGCAGACTCTTAATCAATGAGAGATGAGAGCTCTGGTAATTTCGAAACTCAAAATAGTTATTTTCATAACAAGTGCGGGAAGTTAGCGATTCCGAAACGAATGCAGGACGACCGAACGAGTTTCTGTACCTGCATGAGTTTCGGAATCGCTCTTCCCACACGTGTTATGAACAACGTTTTTCCTACAAACGTTTAGGAATCGTCCTAAACTATCATTTTGTAAGTTTTCAAGTTGTCAATTTTGACATTTCCTTTTAAAGTAATAATCTAGTAAGGATGGTTGCTATGCGATTTTCTGATTTTTCACTTTCCCGCACTAGTGCGGGAAAGTGGACGTTCCCCACGCAAAAAGAGTGCGGGAAAGTAACATTTTTAAACGTTTGTCGGAAATAGTAAAGTATGATCAAAATTTCTGTTCATCAAGTATGGCCGTGGAAGTGCAAACCAACGCCTTTAAAATTGGCTTACATATAATATTAAATGTGACAGCTGTCAAAAATTTTGAAGTAAAGATATGTGAGCCAATTTTAAATGCGTTGGTTTGCACTTCCACGGCCATACTTGATGAACAGAAATTTTGATCATACTTTATATTGTAATACAAGTGTTGAAAGCTTGCGTTTGCCACACGAATGTGAAGTTTGCAGCACGAACGATAGTGAGTGCTGCAGTCACATTAGTGTGGCGCAAATAAGCTTTCAACACATGTATTACACGCTATTTTTTCTACAACCACATTTCCATAAAAATATTCTACAACCCCACTGAGTATGTTTGCTGTTTAGGTCTCCACATAGAATGGTAGGAATGTTTTCATTAAATAGTGCCATTATGTCTTCTTCTCGTATTTTTTTGTTAGGCTGATTGTATGCGGAGATAATTTTTAACTTAAGGCCGTTCTCGAGTTCCAAGATAATAGCTGTAGCCTGAATATTAGCAAGGCGGGGAAGTTCAAATGGGTAATTTTTAATTTTATTTTTAATCATTATGGCGGTTCCTCCAGATCCTATAATATTGCTATTAGTACGATATATTGTAAATCCAGGTATTTTAAATTGTTCCTGTGATATGAGATGAGTCTCTGATATGCACCCAACATCAACGTTATGTCGTGAAAGGAAATCCACGTAGGCGGGTCGTTTTGTTTTAATGCCGTCTGCATTCCAGTTGACTAATTTAATATTTTTAAGTGTGCGTTTATGGTCCATTGCTATTAATATTACTCGAGAATAGTGTTGACATTATTAACTTGAGCATACTTTCAATATGAGGCTTAATATATTCGATTAATTTATATATTAACGTTTGTAGAACATCATTTCCAGTGTTGTTTGCGTTACTTGCGGAAGGTATTTCGTTCGTCTGTGCATTACGTGTGTTTCTTTCGGCAGCTGAGATAGATTGTACTTGTGGTGATGATCGGTTCCATGCAGGAGTTGCTGGGTTGACATTAGCTATGCTTCTTGTTTGCGTTCTGGTAGATATGCGTTGATTACTTTTATTTTTAAGTTCTTGATAATATTTACAGCCCCTGTAGTTTGCTGTGTGGTTCTCGCCACAGTTGACGCAAGTTGGTGTAGTATTTTTGTCTTTTGAGCATTGCGAGTAGTGATGGTTTGCGTTGCATTTGACACACCTTGGAGTTAATTTACAAAAGTTTTTGGTGTGATTAAATCTCTGGCACCGGGTACACTGAGGTATGTCGCGGCTTTTGTGCCTGGGTTCAACGAAAACGACGGCGTGCATTAAGTATTTTAAATTGAATATTTGCATTGCCTTTGCACTTTTTTCGAGTTCAATGGCACAGAGAGGCATGGGTTGCTTTTCCCGATTTAATAATCTAGTTACTTTTTTAACGGGATAAGAGTTAAGTAATTCTTGCATTATTTCATCTTCGGTTATAGAATGGGGTACATTTCTTATTATTACCGATAATTGTTTATCATTGGGTGTACTGAAAGTGTGAGATTCTAGATTGGAGTTATCGTAATAAGCAGTAAGTTGTCTGAAATCGTCAATTGTTGTGGTATTTATTTTTATAATATTATCACCTTTTTGTTAAGTTGTAAACGTGCTTTTTAGAATTTTGTTCAAATCCTTTAGTACTTCTTGGTAAACATTAGCTTTGTGTAAAAATATGGGGGGTATTTTTTGCTGTTTTGATTGTTCGGTATTAACAGTTGGAACTTGTTGCACGGTATCAGTAAGAACTTGAAATTTATTTTGTGTAGGAATATTAGCATAATACCTTTTATTTGGTGTTTCTTCGCTTGTAGGATCACCTTGGCGCTTTTTGGTTTCACTGTTATCTCTCCTAAGTGTATTGGTCTCTTGGAGTGCAAGCGAGGTTATATGTTGATATGCTGTGGGAAGATCAGCATTTACTAAGCTGGTATCCATATTGCATGTGTAATTAGAGGCGGCCGCGGCTCCGCCTCTGCCTAGTAGATTGTATTTATTATAAAAATAATAATAATAATCGGTGTCAGGTTGTTCGCAGCAGACACAAATTTTTTAACAAAGAAACTGTAAGTTGCTATCAGTCCAAACCGAAAATAAAGTTAAGAGCGCGCACTCAACTTCTCACCTCGGCGGTTCATCCAATTGTTAGAAATTTTTTTTAGTGACAGTAGGGACACCTTTAGTTTAGCTTATCGCAGTACAATGGACTTTCAACAAGATGGCTGCCCGGCTCACATGGTTCGTGCTGTAGTAAATTGGTTAAATAATAAATTTGGAGATAGGTGGATTAGAAGAAATGGACCAATTAGATGGCCTCCAAGAAGCCCAGATCTCACAATTGCAGATTTTTATCTCTGGGGGCGTTTGAAGCAGATAGTTTATAGTCAGCCGTTACCAAATGATAGAGATGCTTTGAAAGATCGCATACGACAAGCTGTAGCTTCCTTGTCAATTCGTGAAATAAGAAAAAGTTTTGATGAATTTCGAGCAAGAATTGAACTGTGTGCGGAAAAGGGAGGAGGTTTATTTGAATAAAACTTTATTTCTTTGTTCTCTGTTCAAATTACATTACTATTTAATTTTAATGAAAGCAAATATTTTAATGTCGTTTTTTTTGCTAAAAGTTGAATAAAATCTCAAGTCTAGTCTTGTTATCTGTTCCAATACTTCCACAAATTTCTAATGGATTGGACATAAATTAATATGTCTTCAATAAGTTTTCTATGATATGACGCTTTATGCGGTCATTAATCTTTTCTGGCGAAAGTAGTGAAGTTATTAAAGATAACTCACTTGAATTCGTTGATTTAAAACAAGCAGATTTTTTTATAAAGAATAGAGTAAAGTCGCCGAATGTGGAATACGGCTCATAATGTGGAATACCCTCATTTTGGCAAAACAAGTAGTGCCATCGTTACGGTAATAGCGAAATCATAAGCTTATTTGGCGTCGCCTGCGTTGATTCAAAACGGGGTTTATAAAGCCTGCCGAATAGGGCCGTTTGACAGTTAATCGACTAGTTCAAATTTTCACCGTGGCGCTACTTATCCTTTCACTGACAGCTGTATTTCTAATTTAAATTTGTACATTTTTTGGTTATTCGTTTAGTTATACAACAAAAAGTACGTTCTAATAATGTCTTTTTGCATCCCTCCTTACCATAATTCTACAGATTTAGTTTTATATTTAGGCTAAATAACCAGTCCAATTCCTCGAAGGTCTTCTTGGTTTGTGCCGAGGAAAAGTAGTAAGTATCTGCACCAGTGGCGGCTGGTCCATAAGCGCTGCGACACTGCAGCACCCCCAGAACAAAGTACGGAAATTAATTACCTATTAAATTTGTACTTGAAAATATCAATAATATAACAATCATTCAATATTTTGCATAATTATTACATAAATTTAATTAATTAAACCGCTTTTAAAAGGAATTATTTAAACCGAAGCTGTAGATTCCATTCAGAGCGCTGAGAAATGTAGCAGTGTCAGAAACGTAGTACATTCGGTGCACATTCCGCCGCGATTTGTTTGTTTTAATAATACATGGTAAAAGTAGTCCGAACGCTGCTTATCTGGGCAGCATCTCAGCATTAATGCATCATGCCGTTGAGCTCTTGGACATCCGATCCAACAAAAACAATAATACGTCTGAATACCACGAAAAAACTAGGTGATGTCATCATTGTGCAAGGACGTCTTGGGCGACGGTATGTGTAATATAAACAGGAATATTAAATAATAAATAGTTCGTATTTCCAACTTGATTGCAACATCACTGCGAATACGGTCAAGGCTGCTCCAGTGTTAACAGGTGATCGAAAAATTTTGTGAAGTTAAAAATCGCAGAATGGATTTTATATTTAAATAAAAATTCTTTTTATTTCATTTTCCAGTAAGCTTATTTTTTTTATAAATTGAGTAAAATTTCGATTTGTTTTGTTTTATTTAAGGCACCTTAAATAAAATAAAAGGCGCCTTAAAAATATCAAGGATCGTTACTGGTATGTAAGTATATTTCGAAAGCTGCAGCACCCCCATAATTTCAAGCCACGAGCCGCCACTGATCTGCACCCTTCTTACACTCTTATTTAGTTAATTTTTTACACAGTCTCATAAGGTTTTGAAAACCTGTCTAAAATTAAAATTTACATTGTAATACACTTTCTGGACTAAATATTAAACATCCAATAACCCGTATTTGTTGTAAATCGTAAAAAATCAAAGCCACTTGACAGCTGTCAACGATGGATAACTAGCGCCACAAGCAAGCAATGGCAAAAATTTGCATAATGGCCATTTTTGCTATTCGGCAGGCTTTATAAACTCCGTTTTTAATCAACGCAGGCGACGTTATTTGGTGTTCTTATTATTGTTTAATGTAAACTGTAGAACCTCTAACTAAAGCTAACCTAAAAAAGGCAGGTAGTTATTGCATTTTTATGTTGTGAAATTTTTTAGGTAAGATGAAAACATTTTTATTTCTATATCATTGAGACTAGTTTCATCGCGTAGTATTTTCAAAGAGTAACTTCATGAATGATAGTATCTGACAATAGCTGTAGATTTGTTTCAAAAAGGTTTTGTATTTTTTTATGACAACTTTATTTAAAAAGTATCGACGCCTTTATTGTGGAATACTACAGGGTACTCTAATGTGGAATATCCCACATTGCGGTAACTATTCCACATAAGAATACTTTTTTTAAACGCGAATTATAACTAGATATAGATAGATATGTTTTTTTACAGTAAAATGCCACGACGCAATGTAAAGGAGCATAAATGGGATATAGAAAATATGAAAAAGGCTGTAAATGCCGTACAGAAACGAGAGCTTGGTTATTTAGCTGCGTCGAAAAGATATAATGTTCCCCGTTCTACTTTATTTAGATATTGTCAAAACAAAAACCAGAAAACAGATGGTCTCAAGAAAAAATCTTTAGGAAGGAAACCAATTTTAACTGGACAATTGGAATTAAAACTTGTAAAGTACTGCCTAGCTATGGAGAAACAATTTTTTGGTTTGACCAGGAGAGATGTTTGTTCAATTGCGTTTCAATTAGCCCGACAAAACAATATCCCAAACGCATTTTCTTTGTTAAAACAATCAGCTGGGAAAAATTGGTTAAAACGATTTGTAAAACGGCACAAGGACACTCTCAGCTTAAGCAAACCTACAGGCACATCTGTAGCTCGCGCAACTGGTTTTAACAAAAAAAAAATTAATGAATTTTTTGATCTTCTTGAGAAAGTTATGGAAGAAAAAAATTTTACCGCAAGTCAAATTTTTAATGTGGATGAGTGTGGTATTTGCGTTGTACAATCCAAATGTCCTCAAGTACTGGCTTTAAGAGGAAAACGTCAAATTGGTTCTCTCACATCGGCTGAGAGGGGATCTCTCATAACTGTTTTAATGTGTATGAGTGCAGCCGGTACGTTTGTTCCACCAATGATAATATTTCCTCGCAAAAATGCCAATGAACAGTTAAAAAAGGGTGCCCCGCCTGGCTCCATTTTTAAGTTTCACCCATCAGGCTGGATACAAACGGATCTGTTTACAGCTTGGTTTGAACATTTTATTCAAAAAGTACATCCTTCTGAAAATAACCCGATACTTCTTATTCTTGACGGACATAACACACATACTAGAAATTTGGATATTGTTTTAAAGGCAAGGGAAAATTTTGTAACGATATTATGTATACCGCCTCATACGTCCCACAAGATTCAGCCTCTAGATAAAACTGTGATGGGGCCACTAAAGGTATTTTATAGCGAAGAAATCAGATTATTTTTAAAAACGAACCAGCGAGCCATAACTCATTTTGACGTGAGTGAACTTTTCGGTAGGGCTTATCTAAAAATACAAACAGGTGAGCGAGCCGTTAACGGTTTTTCAACGACAGGTATTTACCCTACTAATAGAGGAGTGTTTTCTGAGGAAGATTTCGTACTAGAAGAAGGAAACAAAAACCAGACGTTAGAAGCCAATATGCAGCTACCAGAAGCTAATGCCTTAGAAGAGGGTATCAATGAAAAAGAAAATAGCGCTGACAGTAATCAAAATGAAAATGATGATCAAAATGAAAATAATCTAATATACCCAGAGGATATTAGTCCAATACCACAGCTGGTTAAGAAAAAGGGGACTCGTGGACGAAAGCCAGGTAAAGCTAAAGTAATAACGTCAACGCCAAACAAAGAGGAACTAGAAATATCTATAAAAATAATAGATGAGAAGAAAGAAGCTGCCAAAAGAAAGATAGATTCGGAGATAGCAGGTTGTTCAAAGAAAAGAAAGACCCCAATGAAAAGAAAGAAGCTGCCAAAAGAAAGAAAGAAGCTGCCAAAAGAAAGAAAGATCCAGAGATACCTGGTTGCTCAAAGAAAAGAAAGAGCCCCAAAGAGAAAACTCAAGTTGTCATATCGAGTTCAGAATCGGATGAATCCAGCTTTTTGGTTCAAGATTCATCAGATGACGAAGATTTTGGAGAAGTGAGACCGCCACAACATGAGGCTTTTTGTATTTTCTGCGAAGAAAAATTTTCAGACAATGTTCCTGGTGAAATCTGGGTCATGTGTGTAATGTGTTCGGGTTGGGCGCATGAGGAATGTTCTGGTGTCGAAAAGGACCCATATGTTTGTGACTTCTGTTCTTAATACCTAGATTTATTTTATTTGTATCTACCAAATACGTTTTCGCAATTATGTTGTTTTTTCAGAGTGTATTATTTTATTTATTTGTGTTTTGTATTTAAAATACAGTTTTTTAGATAGCTAAATTTATTTATTAAAAACCATTCTCTTATAACTAATGCTCTACCGATTACTACACTAAATCCTATTCCACATTAGGAGATAGTACTATTCCACATTATAGGACCAATTTTTCAGTATACAAAAATGTATCTTCAGTACTCAATTCCACGTAAAATCTTGTAGCCCCAATTATTGACTAAATAACCTAGATACGAACATAAACAATACATCAACTAATTGTTTGGTGAAAAATTGAACTTAAATATTCATATCCCCTATTTTTTTCAAACCAAAAATAAAATGGTATTACACATTCGGCGACTTTACTCTACATTTTTTCGATAAAGTTGAAGATAAAAAAGTTTTTCCTCTTGTAAACCCAATCCGTGGACATACTGTATACACCTCGGGAGAGAATGCTATTTTTCCCTCGGTGCTCTTTCTAGCCCTCGGGCTCTAAATTGTACCTCAAGAAAAAACATGCATTTCTCTCCCTCTATGTATAATATACTATATTCCAGTTTGAAATTGGGAAAATTATGCATTATTTTGACTGCATATGCAAGACGAATAAAATAAAAATACGATTAAATTTTACACACAAAATATGCTGCCTCTATTGTAGATTTATGTATATTTTTGCAAGGCACCCTTATTTATGACAGAGCAATTTTTTAAAAACTGAATTGCAGTAGCCCTTGATAACCTTAGAACTGCCTGTATTAAGCTTTTGTTTCCCCCCCTCAGCTATTTAGTACAGTCATATATAAGGTGAAATAAGGGGTAAACCTCAGAATGAAACTAAGAAAGCTGTATATTTGCATAAACCTTTGTTTTGACGTTCTGAAGACTGGCTGAAAAGTCTCATATAATCTCGTGTCTGCGTCACAAGATATTACAGGTCACGAAAATCGGTTTTTCGCAATTACTTCATTTTCTATGCGTCATATGTCATTTAAGGTTATCGTAAAACTTGTAGATCATAAAATTATCTACAATTTTTATTTCGTGCGTTTTGTCGTATGATCAACCGTTCTCGAGATATAGCGCGGAGAGAGGCACGCGCGCATCCGTATGTAGTTTTTTCGAAATAATAAAAAAAGTTGATGGCATATGTCAAATTTGAAAATGGCATGAGATTTTGCTTGTAATTCTGCCCAACTTTCCCCATTTAACGGATCCTCTATCTTTAATATTAAGAGAGTTACCCTTGTAATGAGATAGATTATGGGCACCTTGTATACCTGGCTCCGCAATTTACATAGCGTCATCCTATATACGGATGCGCGCGTGCCACTCTCCGCGCTATATCTCGAGAACGGTTGATCATATAACAATATGCATCGAATAAAAATTGTAGATAATTTTATGATCTACAAGTTTTATAATAACCTTAAATGACATATAACGCATAGAAAACGAGATAAATGCGAAAAACCGATTTTCGTGACCTTTGACCTTTAATATCTTGTGACGCAGACACGAGATTATATGAGACTTTTCAGCCAGTCTTTAGAACGTCAAAACAAAGGTTCATACAAATATTCAGCTTTCTTACTTTCATTCCGAGGTCGAATCCTTATTTTACTGGACTAATTTGAAATCTGAAATAACAAAAATATTTGTCAGTTTCATAAATAAAAACTTCACATTTAGTCAGTTTTGTGTTTATTTAAATATGGATTTAACACAACATAAAGTTTTTATGGTCAAAGCCTATTTCCGAAGTGGAGTTATTGCAAATGGCGAATGGAAGTACTCAGTTCAAACTTGTTTTGAAGAATCTATTGTTGAATTTGGAGTCGTTGAGTACAAACAATTTTATAACGTATTAATGCGTGCTGCGGAATTGTTTAATGAGACAAGCTCTATTACAAGAAAAGGCAGCGGTAGACTAACTCAACGCACCGCAGAAGTTGTACACAATGTTGGTCAAATAATACATGCAGAACTTTCAACTTCGATTTGATGTCTTTCGTAACGCGTCAATCGGTCTTATTCTACAACCAGAAAAATTCTTAAAACAGATTTGAAACTTTTTCCTTATCGCATTACTTCCGTGCATCAAATATTACCCGCAGACATGCCTCGGCGAGAAGAATACTGTCGATGGTTTTTGCACCGCTTTCCTAATGAACAACATTTTCTTTTCAGACGAGGCCTGGTTTCGCCAAAATAACGGAGAAATGTAATGAATTAAATAACCTACTCCATATGCTAGACAATGTGTTCCGCAGTTTGCGAAATCGAGCCCTAGTTTGCATCGAGCAAGGTGGTCATTTGCTGTAAATTTAAATTGCTTAATGTAGAGATTCTTTCCTCTCCCTCTTCCATTGCACCTATCTTAGCATTAAAATCGCCCATAATAATTAAAATGTTTGTGTTCTTTTTCGACTCCAAAGTTATTTCAAATAAATCTTTATAAAACTTATCAATTTCTTCCATTTGGGCACTTTCGGTTGGACTATACAACTGGATAATCGTGATAATTTTTTTGCTGATATTTAACGGTGCTGAACAACTTGAAACAATGATTAACCAATTTAATACGGAAAGCCAAAAGGTAGGACTACAAATAAAAAATAATAAAAATATTTATCATGACTAACGGACAGGAAAGAAACATAAAAATTGAAATCCAAAGTTTAAAATACAGCAGACACGCGGTAACGTGAACATCGGGTAACGTGAATATCCGGCTAACATGAACAACATTTTTATTATATTGACCGCCGTATAACGTGAACACACTAACCCTCACTAACGGGAACATTGTTTATGATGTATGAAAACAATAAAACATATTGAATTTCTGACGTTTCCTGTAACTTGTTTACATGTCTATGCCGCATTAAAGGTATTTGCAGACATAACAGCGTTGACAGTGCACAAATGTGACTGCATAATATGTGTTTTGGTTAATTTTGGGTTGTCTACTGATACGCGTTTTTATTTAGTAGACAGTTATTAAATACGGCCGTTTTTCATGGCGCCAAATCTCTTTCAAAGCTGATGCGATGCATTAAAAACGTAATTGTTACTTGTGTTCAGTGTGTTTAATTTAGCAGTAAACGTTTCAATACAAAATTTTCTACAACAGTAGTTTGTATTTTAATATAAAACGTTAATAAACAATTTTTACTTTGTTTTTGATCTTTTTTTATCAGTTTCTAGTAGAAAATCATTACTATTCGATAACATGAACAAATCGCAAACGTGAACACGCCTTGTTTTATTTTGTTCACATTATTGCGTGTCTACTGTATGTACAACGGACAACTTATTTAGGGCAGGTTATAGCATTCTCCGACAAACAAGAAGATGAAATTAACAGAAGAGCAAAAATTGGCTGGAAAACATTTTGGAAGCACAAAAAAAGTGTGGAATGGACTGACAAGCTTAAAACAGAAAGGAAGAATTTTTAAAACCTGTGTCATACCAACCATGATTTATGCTTCACAAACATGGTCTACCACGAAAATACAATTAAAGAAACTGCAAACGGTGCAAAATAAAATGATACGCTATATAACAAAAACTAAGATCAGAGACAAAATAAAAACGGAGGTATCAAGAAAAAAACTAGGTGTACAAGATATTATAGTGACATGTGGAGTTCTAAAATGGAAATGGGCTGGCCACATGGCACGACAAAATACTAGATGGACCAAAATGGCAACTTTATGGAACCCACCAACACAGCTATCAAAAAGAAAAAGAGGACGCCCAAGCAAACGATGGAGGGACGACATTGAGCAGACAGCTGGAATAAATTGGATGCAACTAGCCAAAAATAGAAACACATGGAGAAGTCTTGAGGAGGCCTACACCCGGTCACGAGATCCCATATAATTTTAACAATCTTAATGTAATTTAAACAATGTTTTGAAATTATAATTTTGTTAGCATTTTGTTATGCATTAACTAGTATGTACTTCAAAATATCTATATATTATTTATACACTTATAAACATGTACAGAAGGGAAACAATAAAGGCTTATAATAATAATAATAATATAGAGATGAATACTACTTTAATGGAGCCATTTTAAACTAATATTTGTGGTCCATTTAACTTTAAGAAATTTGACGCATTTTCACTGATTTCTTCTCCACCACGTACGGTTCATAAATTATGACATACATCTAGTGGAACAGCGGGCTCTTCTGCTATACGCTTCTTAATACGCTCACGATATCGCTTACATATTTCAGCATTTGTCAACGGAGTTTTCCTCTTAGCACCATCACGATACCGTTTACATCGTTCAGCATTTGTTAATTTTCTAGGCGTAGATGGTTGCGAATCCATGGCTGTAAATATTCCAAGTACACACCTGTTCGGCAAAAAGTCATACAAGTTATGAGGGCGAAATTTGCAATTTTCTAGCTGTGTAAAACATATACAAGTGGTTGCCATGCGCGCGCTTTGGCGTTTCTCGACGAACAATCCCGACCATATGCGACAGCTCGAAATGAATTGCAGGTAATTAACACCAAATACCCTCCAAGTGAGCATAAATGGATATACAGTCGAACTTCGATAACTCAAACCACGACTTGCCAGAAAAAAAGTTCGAGTTATCAAGACTTCGAGTTATCAAATAAAATTCGTAATATGTATGTTTTATTTATGTATGTATTTATTTGACTAAAAATGCGTTACATATTAGCGATGGCTAAATAAAAGACATATTATTATTATTATATATATGTTACGTACGTACTTTAATACATTTTACCAAAGAATTACACAATAAATTGTGATGCAACGGAATTTCTATGCTGAAAAGTATACATAGGTACATAATACACATGTAGTTTTTATTTTAGTGTAAAAAAGTGTGTTATTTGTGACTGACGAAGGGGTATTTATTATGATTTTCAAAAAAAGCTTCAATGTTATTTAAACCATTATACAAAGAATCGGTTGTATTTTCATTGGTTTTTAAATACGAACGCAAAACGCTCAACGAATTTGCAACCAACTCGTTTGAAGGTGGTTGCCGCAAATCATCCTCTATCATATCACTTTCGCTGTCATCTTTATTGTCGAGCTGTACAGATTCGGATTCAGATCTGTAAATTTTTCATCGATTGACAAAGTTTTTAAAGTACGTTTTAAAGACATAATATCAACACCAGTAAAAATGACGTGATAAAACAAATATGCACCGTATGTATTATTTTTTGACTTATGTAAACAACTAATAAAGCATTCACATGCACTTAAGTAGGGCAGAAACCGAACTGCCTGCATCGTTATGTTATAAAACCATAAAACGAGCGGTTAACACGGTTAAAAACACACGTATTAGTTACGGGATTCCCAGAAAATTCGACTTATCAAAGGTGGCGCCAAATATTCTGTACGAGTTATCAAGATATTCGAGTAATAGAAGTTCGAGTTATCAAGGTAAAATTACACATAATTCTCACTCTAGGCGCTAATGCCAACCAATTTGTTACGAGTTATCAAAAATTCGAGTTATCGAAGTTCGACTTATCGAAGTTCGACTGTAATTCAAGAGATACAAGTAACAAAATACAAATATTAAATGGATGTGTAACACTTAAAATGCACAATCAGTTCTAATACTTAATTCGAGCGCCTTCGGCATGCACCGAACAGTTATCCTGTTGATAAATAAAATTGTCTAAATTATAACTTTGTTGCACGAATGGTAGCATAACATTGTCTAAAACATCACGATAGTATTGCGCGTTAAATCGTGCATCAATTCTCCAGCAAACTCCAGGCCCGACGATATTTGCTATACTATATTGCATTGTCACCGGACTTATACACGTGTGCAAAATTTCAAAGCTCTAGCTTAATTAGAACTAGTCGAAATTTTGAAAATATGATTGTTTCGACGGCTCGAGTTATGCGGTCCACGGTCGACATTCGAATGTCGCATGCATTCACTATTAGTCGGCCGGTATCCCCAACCGCGATCCCCACCTACTCCGACTCAGCAGCGGGTACTGTGACACTTATCGTGTCGCGGAAACTGCTAAAATTTCCAATGTTAAAACTTAGTAAGAGCTGTAACTTGTGTTTGCTGCAGCATAGCACAAAACAAAAAAAATAAGGTTACCTTAATTTAAAATGCTACTTTTTTTAAGGCTTAGTCACATTTAACCTAAAGCGTTGAATGAATAATATATTATTCATTCAACGCCTAAAGTGACCATATTTTAAAAGGCTTAATGACGGACATCTAAATCTATGAGGACAAGTCCCCATAAGCCATAAGGCCATTTCAGTTGCGTTTTCTCTGTCGCTCTGATGTAGGGAAAGTAGTGCTATCTGTTTTTAATAGTTATAACAACAAAACGCAAACATCATTTACAAGGCTAGCTAAATTAAATATTACATATTAAGGCCTTACCACTTTATTTAGCCAAGGCGTAATTAGAAACAACGGTGGCGCCATTTGTGGTGAACTATACATTTTTTAAGGGAGAACACCAACTTCATCCATATCCACTAACGTGTATATGTGGCCGTCCCAATTCAGCTAAAAACAGGTTTTAAAAAAGTAGACCAGTGGTCTACAGTTGCTTGATATATAACAGTTTAGACAACGGTGGTCACGTTTTTAATTGGTCAATCACTTCACGTGGTACGCAGACGCCATATTCCCTCCAATTTCTTTGTTTACTTCATTACGTACAGGTGTTTGGTTGTGTTTGACGTTGTGTTTTGAGACAATTATAGGCGTTTGTACTTGTTCTTGGAATAAACTTGTGAATATACTTCATTATAAAGGTAGGAGTATATTATTTTATTATTATAGTATTTATAGTTGACGGAAACTTAAAAACGGATCTGTAATTAATTCGTATGGTAGTAGAATATCTGGCAGAAGTTCATTGAAAGTTGGATTTCTCCTCGCACAGTTCTGTCTATTTTACTATATACTTACTTAGGTACGTAAGTAAATATGTGCAGTTTCCATTGCAATGCATAGTGAATAATAGTAGATTGTTTTACCAGTTAAAGGCATTGTCAACTTATGAAAAGTCGTTTTTTATTTATTTTATAATTTGATTGAGTAAAGTGAGTATTGCACCTGTGCAAAATTTTACGGCCGAATTTTAATTCGTTACCGTGTTATGAGAGCTAAAAGTTTAAGATATGACGTCAAGAGTGTCGCTTGCGAGTAAGAGCGGCATGCCGAGTCGACTAATAATACTAGTAACCCAGCAACGCGGGTGTTGTGTTTGTTTAGGAGCCTCAGTAGGACGACACTCGTGACGTCACGTATCGGGAAATGAATTCTCTCTACCCGTTTATTGTGGTTATTATCAAAGATATTGAAATTCTACCACTGCGGGTAGTTTTACGAGTATTTTAACTAACGTATTTTGATATTTACTAAATATGTTGCATAAGTTGACAATGCCTTTAAGAAAAGTTAAGAGTTTTCCAGCGAGTGTAAATTTTTAATTCACGAGCAAGCGTAGCTTGCGAGTGGATTAAAAATTTACACGAGCATGGAAGAATCGCTTTTCTTACGAGTTGACATGCTATTTTTTCGTGTACTTCACGAAAATCACGTTAATTTTAAAAATAAATATTCAAAATTTATCAAGGTATGTCGTTATAGTATTATTTTTCACTGTGGTCATCATGGATTTGTCCATTTGTACAGCTACTATTTGAATTAATTTTCGACTTGTCAAAAAAATTATGTAAAACGTCAGATTATTTTTAAACGTTTTTAAGATTTTGCGTGGGCTCTGTAGATAAAATATTGTACAATACACGTGTGATAATGCATTATTGAGATACGCGTTTGAAATTTGCACCTCGTTTAATAATTTGAACAATTGTACATTTACGAATATTTATACAAATAAATTGAACTAATGAAAAAAATTGTTGCAATGAAGAAAAGTGTTGCTAACAAGAAAAGTACCACTTTTCTTTACGATTTTTGATTGGACAATATGCTTGATTTCTATCTAGTACACGAAAAATATTATTACCTATTATCATTACTGTTATTATATACTTTTTATTCTGTAAACAGTGTCTACGATGTCCCATTCCGACAATTTAGAATATTTTTCATTTTAAATACGTAGTTGACAGGCCTAGGAAATCATTGTTTTTGTTTAAATCAATCTGTAGGCTGCTCTACTAACAATAATAAATTCTTTTGTTGGAATATAAATATCAGAATGCGCATTCCCCTTTTTAACTATTGCTTCACCTAACATCGATATCTTCAGCAGTGCAGAGGATTTATACCTTGTACATACAATAACATTCTGGCTTATACATATACCTACTATTCTAAAGTAGGTATAGTATTCTTACATGGTAGTTTACAAATGTGGATCCTATTGGCGAGTCGTACCTATACATTTTCTGTTTTATTTCAATATTTATTAGCTTTGCAATGTAGTTTTATTTCTTCTGTTTCCATAATATCTAATTCTCTACCTTTATCTTGTATATGTAGTATTATATTTCTGTGTTGACGTTCTTGTTCTTTTCCAATAAATGCCGATTTATCGTTATAGTTTTACCTTTTTCCTGTGTTCATTACAGATACCCCGACTTATGTTCTCCCATCTAGATTTAAATGAATACTTATAGTTTAAATAAACAAATAGCAAGGCCTTATATCCGTTGTTTTATTACAATTTATTTTTTCGATCATGTATTCCCACCTACAACTAACATATTTTAGGATACTATATATGTAGTACAGTTCCTTGCATGTTGTATTCAGCATGGAAGTGTAAGCAGGACTTAGCTTTACATGTTTTGCAGGTGTATTCTTTCTAAATGCAACGGACATGGGTAAATAAGGAAGATATTCAATATATTACCTATACGTATATATTTGAAATTGGAGGGAATATGGCGGCCGGGGGCGTGGCTGCGTGCATTGTCTAAACTGTTATATATCAAGCAACTGTACAGTGGTCCTCCCTGTGGCGACATCTATTGGATAGTTTAAAACGTTAATGAAATTTAACGTTTTCAAATTTATTAATAATTTTTCTAAATCCGTTAAACTAGATTTTCTGTATATTACTTATTATTGGTATAATAACAATGTATATTGTATAGTAATAATAACTTCAATTAACAAAGTTATCAAAGTAGTATGACAAAGCGTAGTTACACATTCTGCCGGAGAGGGCTCTGACAGGAGGACCTGTCAAAAATATTTAGAAGTGGAATTGGGACGGCCATATACAGGGTGTCCCAAAAGTCAACGTCATCCCTTGGAGGGCTGATAGGCCAGCTCATGACTGACCAGAATACCAAAATATGACCTTAGTAAAAAATTGTTAGTTTTTGAGATATTGGCACTTTTATGAATTTCGTGAAAATCGACACCTTAGATCAGTTTTTCGAGTGCCACCGCTACAAAATTTCATATTTTAAGATTCTAATCTTTGTTACGTAACGCTGAATAGCCCTACTATTAATTACAGTCCAAAATAAAATTAATAGTGCCATACCTTAGGGGAAAAAAACATTTTTGCCCGATGCACGAGTTAATTTTTTTTTTATTAGCTAACTTAGACTCTTCATACTGTAAAAAAAATCACCACGCTAACCTGGCAAGCTATTTTAAAAAATTGCTCATTTAGTGTAGTTTTTAAAATGGTATAACATTTTCTATGCTTTACTTTAGAAAAAAAAGATATTGCTATTTTACTGTAAAAGGAGCTCAATTCGTCAAATTAATCATTCGTTAAAGTGAACAAAGTCGAATCAATATTCGAACGCATATGGGAAATAACACATTAGTAAACAAAAAATGATGCTCTTTTGTCAACTTTGATCATTTTTTAACTTATTGTATTAACCTATTGTATTGGAGATAATAACGAACTGACCTGGCCTTCTTCTGGATTCTGTGTTTGTATTACGCGTTTGAGGTTCAATAGTACTCATTATGCCGTACCAGTATACTTCTCAGAAATACGCTAATATGCATTTATGGGGAATGCAGAGGCAATGGTGTTGCTGCAGCTAATCTGTATTGCGAAAGATACCCGAATGCTTTGAGACATCCCGATCATCGCGTGTTCATAAATGTTCACCGAGCATATGCGGAAGGCAGAGTGCCTCACAATCGCGCTAGGACAGGAAGACCACGTATGGATTACGATGAAAAAGTCTTACAAGAGATTGAAAATGATCCCACTACTTCGGCGCGAGCAGTTGAAAGCCGTACAGGGATACCGAAATCCACTGTAAACAGAATTACACGACGGTATCAGTACCACCCATATCGTGTGCAACGTGTGCAAACGTTGCTTTCTTGTGACTAAACAATACGTGTCCAATTTTGCCAAAGAATGCTGCAGAAACATAGGGAAGACACAGAGTTCATAAATAAAATTTTATGGACAGATGAAAGCACATTCAAAAAAGATGGCTTTATGAACATGCACAATCTTCATAGTTATGCTCTTGAAAACCCACATTCAATGCGAGAACAAAAGTCACAGCATCGCTTCAAAGTAAATCTGTGGACCGGCATCTTGAACGGTCAACTAATTGGCTCCTTTGAATTACCTGAAAATCTAAACGGGGAAATTTATCAGGATTTTTTAGAAGATGAACTGCCAAATCTTTTGGACGATGCACCTTTAGCCACACGCAGGGCAATGTGGTTTCAAAATGACGGCTGTCCAGCTCATTACGCACGAGGAGTGAGAAATTATTTGGACCAAACTTATCCACAGAGATGGATGGGCCGTCTTGGTCCCATTTTGTGGCCTCCCCGGTCTCCCGATTTGAATCCACTAGATTTTTTCTACTGGGGTTGCATAAAGGAGAATGTCTATGCAAAACCAATAAATAATGTAAATGAATTGAGGCGCCGTATTAATGAAGCCGCACAAGAAGCAAATGTCGCAGGAAGTGCAAGACGGATAAAAAGATCTTTTTTAAAAAGATGCCACGCTTGCATTCGACTTGATGGCAGGCAATTTGAACATATTCTTCGATTTTTACTTGTGTTTTTGTTAGTTTTTAATAAATACCTGTCACTTTAATTTAACAAGTGTTTTCATTCGAATTCCTAATTATTGAAATAATTTCACAATTAGCTCCTTTTGCAGTAAAATAGCAATATCTTTTTTTTTCTAAAGTAAAATATAGAAAATGTTATACCATTTTAAAAACTACACTAAATAAGCAATTTTTTAAAATATCTTGCCCGGTTAGCGTGGTAATTTTGTTTTACAGTATGACCAGTCTAAGTTAGCTAATAAAAAAAAAATTAACTCATGCATCGGGCAAAAATGTTTTTTTTTCCAAAGGTATGGCACTATTAATTTTATTTTGGACTGTAATCAATAGCAGGGCTATTCAGGGTTACATAACAAAAATTAGAATCTTAAAATAGGGAATTTTGTAGCTGTGGCACTCGAAAAACTGATCTAAGGTGTCGATTTTCACCAAATTCATAAAAGTTCCAATATCTCAAAAACTAACAATTTTTTAATAATGTCATATTTTGATATTCTGGTCAGTCACAAGCTGGCCTATTAGCCCTCCAAGGGATGACGTTGACTTTTGGGACACCCTGTATACATGTTAGTGGATACGAATGAAGTTGCCCGTGGGAAGAAATATACAGGGTGTCCACAAACTCACTTCACAAAAGAAAACTGCAAATTCTAGAGCCCATTTTATGTCGATTTGACGCAAATCACCTTATCCAAAAATGCTTGCTAAGGGAGCTAGAGCTCTTTAAAGATGGCGCCCTTACATCGGTTTAATTCAAATATCTTCAAAACGGTTTCCTTTTAAGTGATAACATTCTGTACATTTATTTCGTGGAATATGCTTAATCGTATGGCATAAATACGATTTTTTAATTGTAGTCATAAGCGGCTCGTTTGGGAGGGGTATTGGACATTTTTATTCACAACCTTTTTGTCTTTGAAAATTTCGCCATTTTGACATAACATTTAACAAATTTCGATTTTTTATAAAAAAAAATGATGCTCTTATCTGAAGTCGCTATGACGCACCGTTTTCGAAAAAAATTGATTTGAACTTTTCATGTGTCAATGCATACGTTTCCATTGACTAACAAATTCATTTTTAAATTATGAAAGATGGCTATGAAAAATAAACATAATAACAATTGTATGAATGTCAAATGACTGGTATTTCAAACAGGTTTTGTTAGTTGTCAAATAAGTATTAATTAAACCGATGTAAGGGCGCCATCTTTAAAGAGCTCTAGCTCCCTTAGCAAGCATTTTTGGATAAGGTGATTTACGTCAAATCGACATAAAATGAGCTCTAGAATTTGCAGTTTTCTTTTGTGAAGTGAGTTTGTGGACACCCTGTATAGTTCACCTCAAATGGCGCCACCATTGTTTCTAATGGCGTCTTGGCTAAATAAAGTGGTAATAAATTTAGCTGGCCTTGGCTAAATTAATCATTTAGGGCCGGTCTTTCAATCTCCTAATAAGCTATTTGGCAAATATTTTCTATGGAAACGATTGTATTAACAAAGGTTGCCATAGAAAATAATAGAAGGATAAATTTATTAGGAGATTGAAAGACCGGCCCTTAGGTTATAGTTAAACAATTTAATGCTAGATTGTGGCACTTACCATCCAACAGTTAGAAAGAGAGAAAATATGAATGCGACAACCTAATAGGGACTTGCTCCTACTGATTTAGTTGGCCTTTTTGGTGATTAACATATCGTGTTCGTGCTTTTATAAATCCTTTTCATTGAAAATTTAAAAATAACGGACAAATTGCCGGACATGTCAATGACGGACTTTTTTACGGAAACGGCTTCTAAATGATGGACTGTCCGTCGAAATGACGGACGCATGGTCACTTTGATTTAACCCCAACTACTCCTTTAAATTTGTATCGGTATGAGTACTCATATGCAATTTCAGATTGTCTTTAGTTACACCCCAATATTCACATAAACTACAAGCAAATGGTTTTTCCCCACTAAGAATTTTCATATGTAATTTCAGCTAGCTTTTAGTTACACCCCTGTATTCACATAAATTACAGGCAAATGATTTTTTTCAAGTATGAATACTCATAATATATTTTTTCAGACCGTCTTTTCTTACACTCTTATACTCACATAAGGAACAGGCAAATGGTTTTTCTCCTATATGAATACTCATATGCAATTTCAGCTTGCGTTCAGTTACACTCCTGTATTCACATAAATTACAGGCAAATGGTTTTTCTCTACTATGAATACTCATAATATGTTTTTTCAGACTGTCTTTTCTTACACTCTTGTACTCACATAAGGAACAGGCAAATGATTTTTCTCCTGTATGAATACTCATATGCAATTTCAGACTGCCTTTAGTTATACTCCTGTATTCGCATAAATTACAAGCAAATGGTCTTTCTCCAGTATGAAATTTTATATGTAATTCCAGACTGTTTTTAGTTACACTCCTGTATTCGCATAAATTACAAGCAAATGGTTTTTCTCCAGTATGAATACCCATATGTTTTTTCAGACCGTCTTTTCTTACACTCTTATACTCACATAAGTTACAGGCAAATGGTTTTTCTCCTATATGAATACTCATATGCAATTTCAGCTTGCGTTTAGTTACACTCCTGTATTCACATAAATTACAGGCAAATGTTTTTTTTCTAGTATGAATACTCATAATATGTTGTTTCAGACCGTCTTTTCTTACACTCTTATACTCACATAAGGAACAGGCAAATGGTTTTTCTCCTATATGAATACTCATATGCAATTTCAGACTGCCTTTAGTTATACTCCTGTATTCGCATAAATTACAAGCAAATGGTCTTTCTCCAGTATGAAATTTTATATGATATTCCAGACCGCTTTTAGTTACACTCCTGTATTCGCATAAATTACAAGCAAATGGTTTTTCTCCAGTATGAATACCCATATGATTTTTCAGACCGTCTTTTCTTACACTCTTATACTCACATAAATTACACGCAAATGGCTTAACTATAGTACAACTACTCATATGCAATTTTACATCAATTGTATCAGTTGTTTCAACTTTTATTTTGTCCATTGCATGTACAGTACTCTCTATACTTGCAAATTCCTCTCTCGTGGTCTGTCCAAAATTTTCGTTAATATTGGTGTTAGTTTCATTGAAGTTATATTTTTGTTCACTATTGTAAAGGATATCGTCATCGAATTCACTTTTCATATCGTCGAAGTAGGGTTCAAGTTTGATTTCTTCTTTGATGATATCCAAATCGAAATCATATTCGAGGTTAGCCTTTGAATTTACTTCAGACATTTTGCTGTAATAATACAAATCGCAAATAGTATTACAATTAGCATTCGGTAACTAGTGACTAACCTGTAATCTAGTGGAATAGCGGACTCTTCTGCTATACGCTTCTTAACACGCTCACGATATCGCTTACATATTTCAGCATTTGTCAACGGCGTTTTCCTCTTAGCACAATCACGATACCGCTTACATCGTTCAGCATTTGTCAACGGCGTTCTCTTCACAAGTTCAATTTCTGTATCTGTTAATTTTCTAGACGTAGATGGTTGCGAATCCATGGCTGTAAATATTACAAGTACACACCTGTTCAGCAAAAAGTCATACTAGTTATGAGGGCGAAATTTGCAATTTTCTAGCTGTGTAAAACATACGCAAGTGGTTATTATGCGCGCGCTTTGGCGTTTCTCAACGAACAATCACGACCATATGTGACAGCTCCAAATGAATTGCAGGTAATTAACACCAAATACCCTCCAAGTGAGCATAAATGGATATAATTCAAGAGATACAAGTAACAAAATACAAATATTAAATGGATGTGTAACACTTAAAATGCACAATCAGTTCTAATACTTAATTCGAGCGCCTTCGGCGTGCATCGAACAGTTATCCTGTTGATAAATAAAATTGTCTAAATTATAACTTTGTTGCACGAATGGTAGCATAACATTGTCTAAAACATCACGATAGTATTGCGCGTTAAATCGTGCATCAATTCTCCAGCAAACTCCAGGCCCGACGATATTCGCTATACTATATTGCATTGTCACCGGACTTATACACGTGTGCAAAATTTCAAAGCTCTAGCTTAATTAGAACTAGTCGAAATTTTGAAAATATGATTGTTTCGACGGCTCGAGTTATGCGGTCCACGGTCGACATTCGAATGTCGCATGCATTCACTATTAGTCGGCCGGTATCCCCAACCGCGATCCCCACCTACTCCGACTCAGCAGCGGGTACTGTGACACTTATCGTGTCGCGGAAACTGCTAAAATTTCCAATGTTAAAACTTAGTAACAGCTGTAACTTGTGTTTGCTGCAGCATAGCACAAAACACAAAAAATACGGTTACCTTAATTTAAAATGCTACTTTTTTTAAGGCTTAGTTACATTTAACTTAACCTAAAGTGACCATATTTTAAAAGGCTTAATGACGGACATCTAAATCTATGAGGGCAAGTCCCCATAAGCCATAAGGCCATTTCAGTTGCGTTTTCTCTGTCGCTCTGATGTACGGAAAGTAGTGCTATCTGTTTTTAATAGTTATAGCAAACGTCATTTACAAGGCCAACTAAATTAAATATTACATATTAAGGCCTTACCACTTTATTTAGCCAAGACGCAATTAGAAACAACGGTGGCGCAATTTGCGGTGAACTATACATTTTTTAAGGGAGAACACGGCCAACTTCAATGAATGAACTTCAACAACAAAACGAAGATGCGCAAAGTATAGAAGAGCCAACAGAACAAAAATTAATGGAAGCAATAAAGAAAACAAAAAACAATAAAAGTCCAGGCACAGATGGCATAATAATGGAGTAAATAAAACATAGTAAGGAAGAACTATTTAAAAGATTACACCAACTAATAAAACAGATATGGAAAGAGAAACGTATACCTACAGAATGGAACTAAGCTCTAATTTACCCAATACATAAAAAAGGGAACTTACAAAATCCAGAAAACTACCGCCCAATTGCTCTTCTAAATGTAACATATAAACTAGTAGCTAAAATGATAAATAACAGAATCCAACAAGATATAGAAAATAAAATAGGTCACTACCAGGCGGGCTTCAGAAGTGGGAAGTCTACAATAAATCATATATTTACTCTGAGACAAATACAGGAAAAATGCGAAAAGAAAAACATTCCACTACACGCTATACATATTTATAGATCTCAAGCAGGCTTTCGACAAAATCAATAGAAAAAACATATTTGAAACAATGCAAACTCTGAATATACCAAATGAACTCATACAACTGACAAAAATGACACTAAAAGAAACAAAAAACAAGATATTATATCAAGGCCAACTTTCTCAAGGTTTCGAAAGCCACTCAGGTCTAAAGCAAGGAGATCCATTATCTGCAACCCTGTTTAATATAACTTTAGAGGATGTATTACGGCAAAGTAAAATTAGAACTAATAACAATATATTTCGAAACTCATACCAACTGCTTGCATATGCCGATGACATTGTGATCTTATCAAGAACAAAGGAAGAATTAAAAGAACGAAAATTTGAACAAGACGCGAAGGAAGCCGGTATATGGAGATAAACCAAGGAAAGTCCAACTATATGATATTAGGAAACAAAGACCAAAATGAAGATCTACAACTAGTAATTAAAACTGAAAGTAGTAAAAAATATTGCTTCAAAATAGTAAATAGCTTAGTGTATCTTGGTGTAGAAATAACAAGCAGAGGGGAGTGCGCGAGTGAAATAAAAAGAAGAATTACAGTTGGAGCTAAATGTGCGGGTTCGTTAAACAAAGTGCTTAGTTGTTACCATAAAAACTTATCAATCGATAATAAAAAGCCATAATAATAGTAACAATTTATTTTTTCGGAACTCAATTAACGGCGCAAGGCCAGGATTCAAAATAATTACCAAAAAGTATTAAATATTGACTAGAATAATTGTTTAAGACTTGATATGATAAGATACACACAAATTTAAATATACACATAAAAGATATAAATTTAATACTAAAGATCAAAATAGATACATCTAGAAAATATCTAGATGGAAAGACAAGAGAAAATTTTTTAAATATCAAAAATTATAGCAATTCATTCATAAATTAGGGAATAACAGTTTAAACTGTTTAAAGCAAAAAATTAAAGAATCAAAGTTAATAAGCAAAACCTAATTCATGAATGAATCATACCATACAAAATTTTACATACGAAAGTTAATTACACCGTAAATAGAAAAATAACATGTGGCAAACACATGTTAATCATACTAAAATTATCAATAGCAAAAATTACAAAATTACCAGAAATAATTAATAAAGCACTTATCTCATTAAACATTCGTTGAAAATGGCAGGTGTTGAACTAACATAGGAAGCGAAGTATTTGTTGAAATCCTAACCGGAACGACAGCAAAGCATGGCGTAATATCGTAATGGCGTCCTCCCACGTGTTTCGTAAATTTTCAATTAGAGCCAAAAAGAATTAGGAACTCCAGCCAGGAACCATTAAAACATGAAATATATCCACACAGGAAAACGGATAATAATATAACCCATGTAAGACGCACAATGTCAAAGAAAGTGCGATTTTTAATTACCAAAATAAACTATTAGTACATCGAAGCGAAGTTCCATCCAATCAGCGGAAGACATAAAATCAATCAACGAACATTTGTAATAAATCGAAGGTTAAAATAAATTTTAACGGAGCCAACAGGTCCTTTCGTATGAATTTTCAACGGCCAAAGAGGGTCGTCCAACTTACGATGCAATGAACTAGCCCCACCGAAAACCAATGCGCACACGCATCCGCAGAAGACTACGGCCTTGCTAAATTCATATACAGAGTGCGTAGAAAGGAATGGATTCACAACAATATAAAAATACAATAAGGACATGGAGAATTAATAAAACACAAAAGAATATTTGAAGGATAGAATCGGTAAAACCGAAAGAATTTACTTTTGAACGAAAATTAAGACAAGCAAATGAACTAAATGACCAGGCATCGCTTAAAGATGGAGATTTATGCGCCGGCGCAATGGAAATAAAGCATAACAAATGCTGTCAAAACCACAAACAAACGAAAATCTTACAAAATACGAAAAGGAAAAATAGCTATATGAATGAATTAAGTAAAATGTGAAATTTTAAAGAAAAGCAATTAAAAATAAAGTTAAACAAGCACAACAAAAGATTCTTAACATTTAACAACACTGGCAAATTGAACAAGAAAATGATACGATTTATTGCTAAGCAAAAAAATCGTAACATAGTGACATAGAGACCCACAACGATCTACGGAAGTGAAACTTGGACAATAACAGTAGAAAGTAAACTCAGGCTAGAAATTAAATTTTTTTAAATTTCTTCCGATTGTGAAGACATAATTGAACCAAAATTGGTGCACACTATGCCCTTGCAGGTGGTTATTTTGTGTATTTTAGTTTCGAGTATTATTGGAATATTATCATATTTTTAACGCGTTGAAACGCTTTCCTGTAGTTGGCTAGTATCTTGAAAAAAAAGGCGATCGGACATTAGCGTATAAGAACTTTTTTTATTATTTTATGGTCCTCTATCGCGTGGTACTATGCATTGTAGTTTTTTCAATGTCACCCTGTATATATACGGCCAACTTCATTCATATCCACTAACGTGTATATATGGCCGTCCCAATTCAGCTTAAAACAGGTTTTAAGAAAGTAGACCATTCGTCCACCCTGTGGCGACATCTATTAGATAGTTTAAAATGTTAAACACATTTGACGTTTTCAAATTTATTAATAATTTTTCTAAATCCGCTAAACTAGATTTTCTGGGTATTATTATTGGTATAATAACAATGCATAAATAATAATAACTTCAATTAACAAAGTTATCAAAGTATAATGACAAAGCGTAGCTACAAATTCTGCCGGAGAGGGCTCTGACAGGAGGACCTGTCAAAAATATTTAGAAGTGAAATTGGGACGGCCATATATACACGTTAGTAGATATCAATGAAGTTGGCCGTGGGGAGAAATGTATAGTTCACCTCAAATGGCGCCACCGTTGTTTCTAATTGCATCTTGGCTAAATAAAGTGGTATTTAATTTAGCTGGCCTTGGTTAAATTAATCATTTAGGCTGTAGTTAAACAATTTAACGCTAGATTGTGGCACTTACCATCCAACAGTTAAAAAGAGAGAAAATATGAATGAGAATGAGAATAAGTAGGGACTTGTCCCTACTGATTCAGTTGGCCTTTTTGGTGATTAACAGTATCGTGTTCATGCTTTTATAAATCCTTTTCGTCGAAAATTTAAAAATGACGGACAAATTGCCGGACAGATGTCAATGACGGACTTTTTTACGCACAAGGCTTCAAAATGACGGACGTATGGTCACTTTAATTTAACCCCAACTACTCCTTTAAATTTGTATCGGTATGAGTACTCATATGCAATTTCAGATTGTCTTTAGTTACACCACAATACTCACATAAACTACAAGCAAATGGTTTTTCCCCAGTATGAATTATCATATGTAAATTCAGCTTGCTTTTAGTTACACTCCTGTATTCACATAAATTACAGGCAAATGGTTTCTCTCCAGTATGATTACTCATCATATGTTTTATCAGATCGTCTTTTCTTACATTCTTATACTCACATAAGTTACAGTCAAATAGTTTTTCTCCAGTATGAATACGCATATGTTTTTTCAGATTGCCTTTTTTTACACCCTTATACTCACATAAATTACAGGCAAATGGCTTTTCTATAGTACAACTACTCATATGCAATTTTACATCAATTGTATCAGTTGTTTCAACTTTTATTTTGTCCGTCGCATGTACAGTACTCTCTATACTTGCAGCTTCCTCTCTCGTGGTCTGTCCAAAATTTTCGCTAATACTGTTGTTAGTTTCATTGAAGTTATGTTTTTGTTCATTATTGTAAAGGATATCGTCATCGAATTCACTTTTCATATCGTCGAAGTGGAGCTCAAGTTTGATTTCTTTTTTGATGATATCCAAATCGAAATCATATTCGAGGTTAGCCTTTGAATTTACTTCAGACATTTTGCTGTAATAATACAAATCACAAAGAGTATTACAATTAGTATTCGGTAGCTAGTGACTAACCTGTAATTATTTAAAAAATATACAAATGTAATCTCCACACACACAAAACACTAAACGTAAACAAGCTGTAAAAAATAAGAAATGACATAAATTGTTCTGATAAATAATAGATTCATTTATGGTGGTGGTTATTATATCGGCACCGTAGACGATTATACAAGACTAGTGTTGGGATCACTCGAGTGAAAAATAACCTATTATCCGGTTATTGCAATAACCTCAATCATTCGGTTATCAGTTAGAATTCAAGTGACGAATAACCGGTTATGTTACATGCCCTGAAACGGACGCGAGTCGCGACATTTATTGCCCATTGTTTATATTTAAAGATTTACATGGTCGCCGCTTGGGAAATAAAACACCTAAACACATGAATCATGCATGTTTAACTAATTTTTTTTTTTTAAGCGGTGGATATAATTTTGTAAGTAATAAATTTATATTTTAAAATAGTGATTACGTATGTACTATGCCTAAATAAAATATTACATAATTAACACAAAAAGTAAATAAACTTTATTTTATTTCATTTTGTCAGCTAAAAAGGCGGGACGGCGCCAATCCGCCAACAACAACAGTCATAGTAACCAGGGGTTATTTTGGTGTGCAGTTCTAGCTTGTTTGTGCACCTCTAAATTTCAAATGTGCAGTTCTAATTTTAATTTTGTGCAGTACAAAATAAAAATAATTTTATAATTAAAAATTGTAAATAAATCAAAATAAATTAATGGCTTTGGCTACTTGCTGTTTGCCTAGTTTTATCACCATCAAGCACAACACAATTTTTTTTAATTACCCATCCCTACACATCACGAACTATCATTCCTCGCAATTATGCGTATAAGTCAAAAATCACCCTGTATAGTATTCCTATATCATAATTTTCATTAAACATATTATTCGATTTTATTGAATTATTACTTGCATGATTTTAAATTTGGAAATCAAAAATTTACCCCCACCCCCCTCCCCCTTCTTACCAAACTATCTGAGTTCAGTCAGGCTAATTTGTGCAGTTCTAAATTATCCTCAAAATAACCCCTAATAGTCACAGCTATCATGCAAGTCATAGGTCATAGATGCAAGTCTTAACAATAATTGGATGAATCGGTTAAACCGTTATGTACCGAAGTAATACCGATTCCACGGCACCGAGTCCGTACTCCCGAGAATTCAAGTGATATCATTCGAGTGATTAATCGGTTTTTTAAATCACTTGAATACTCAGTAGTCGGTTATTGAAATAAATCGGTTATTCCCAACACTATACAAGACGATTAAAAAGTCATAGTTAATCGATGGCGCATGAAGGCACAGAACACCCAATAATAGGACATGATTCATGCTAACGGCTTGAACCGTGTTGCGCCCTCTGTATTCATAAACCGTCCCTAACTCTTGACCTACATACCATGCCCCAGCTGATATTGTTTTATTCTAAATTAATTTTATTAATTTCTATTTATTTAGTGAATAGTTTTCATTGAAAACGTTTACTTACAATTCATGAAAATAGAAACGTTTTTATGAACAGTCTTCACTAAATAAATAATTAGATAAAATAAACTAAAAAGTTTCAATTACACCATTTTATTATGAAATAAACATTTTATACGTTTGTATTACCAAATTGAGATTACTATTTAAGATTTTTTTTACATTTCATAAGAAAAAATAATATAAGACCTTAAAAACTATAAAAATTGAGTTTTATATTTAGATCTGTTTTTATATATTACAGGTAATTCTGCTACCTTGTAAAATATATTTTGTTTTCCAGCTATAATTTTACTAAGGTTTTTACAATAATTATAAGTATAATATAAGTTGTGAAAATTCTTTGATTATTTTAGAGTTTTAGTAACTATAGTGTGTTCGTAATAATTAAAATTAAATTCTACGGTTTTCTTCAGGTAACGCAATTGTTTTTTAAAACATTCCTCGAATGTAAAAATTGTGGCAATATCCGCAATATAGGTACATAATAAGTGATTATATAGTACAGGGTGTCCGAAAAGTATGGAATATTCTATATATCTCGCTAAATATTTATTTTATCAAAAAATGTCTGAAATAAAAGTTGTCTAGTATTTAGTTCTTCATTACAGGAAGATATTTATAGCGTTTTCCACGTCCCTGCACTAACTGCACTCAGTGCGCACTGACTGATTTCGGTATGTTCCACCTATGCACTGCTGGCAACTTGTTGTACTGCTGCATGTTCCACCTTATAAATTGAGTGCAGTTTTTTTGCACTCAGTGCACAAAAATTAGCACCGAGTTTTTTGACGGTGTTAAATCTAGTGCAATTAAAAAATGGCGCCCGAAGCAATTATTGCCGACGTTTTCTTATCGTCAGCATCAAGTAGTGATGAAGAATTCATTCCTGTGCTGGCAAATTTAGATAAATATAAAATTCCAAGTGTAAAGAACCTCATTGAAGAAGTAGTGTATAAATTTAATATTATTAATATATTAATTTAATAAAGTGTCATGTTCCACGTCAGCACTTTTTTAGTTTGAATGCACAACCGGTTGAGTGCTAGCTATCACTCTATTGGTGCTGGTGCGCACTCGGTGCGCACTAAGTGCTAGGAGGTGGAAAACGCTATTAGTTAGTGGTTTCTTAAAAAACAAAGGAGCAGCGAATATCACTACAATTTTTTTAAATGACAAGGTACCCCCATATTGTACTCATTTGATAGATATTGTTTTTCTCTTTTCAATGATATAAAACTTTAATACTTTTACTGAACTAGTTTTTGAGAAAAAAGCGAAAAAGTGATGGTAGAGTGATGTTAAGTTTATTTTAATAGTCATTAATATAGACACCTATGATTGTGTCCTTCCCACTACAAACAACAGGTACATGCAGGTGAGCAATAAAGACCACTCTTTCTACAGCCACATGCCGGACCGTATCCAGTTTTGCAAGAGCAGAATAATTTTCAAGATTTTGTCCGGTGCTGTAGACTGCGTCATGCTAATTGATAATATAAAATTATCTTTTTTCCATCCCCATTGCTCGGGGTATATTGACGAATTAATTTACCACTGCTGAACTTGCAAATACACTAACTTGTGATTGAATAATGAACATTTTTCAATGGAAATTTGAAACTTTTTTATTCAAAAATTATTTTTTATACTAACTTTTTATAATTAGTAACTTCTAGTTAAAATTCCATTTTAAAAAAAATGTTTAAAAATTAAAAATGGTTTTTTGTTTAGGTACTTTGACAGTTCGTGTTACTGATACGTCAAATAAAACAATAGCTACCTACTTACCTAGCATTCTTATTAGAATAGACTTTTTGATTATTAAAGATTTTGCGTGTTTCTGTCGATATTTCGAAAACGGAGAAGAATTGACCCATAGTTTACTATATGAACTTTTTTACCTAAAATGACCCCTAGAATACATGGTAAAAGTTTGTTGGTTTCTATACAAATAAATAATATACAAAAACTTACCTCAACGTCAGACTAAGCCATTGGCAAGCAGAAATTGGTTCCTTAACGAATGTATTTGGAGTTTTTATTCTCTATACAGGGTGTTAGGTAATGCTTCTGCCAAACTTTAGGGGTGGATTTGTAACGATAAAAGGAATAAAAAATTCTTATACCATTTTTTTCTCAGTTGCTTTTTTTCCCTTTAATTATTTTGTGGTTGTTAATAAGTTTTATTATTAAGTACTTGATGTATTAGACTCTTATTTATCCGTAAAAATTTTGTTGCTGTATCTTTAACCCTTTGTGTTGTAATATTATTTAATAAGGACTGAATATTTTAATAGAGTAGATATTTTATTATATAACACATCTTTTGACAAGAGAAAAATTATTTTTACTACACACTAAAACATTTGAATCTCAAACTAAGATTACTAAATATTTAACTTGCACCATTGGCGGTAAATTCAAAAAACACTGTCAAAGCCAAGTAATGATTACTAACTTCAACACTCCCCCTTAATCTTACTTGGCGTGTTTAATTCCCATTGCTTCAATATAGTTATTATGTTTAGATTGCTTAAGTCCATATAATGCTTTATTTGGCAAACATACTGATTCGGACTCCCCCTTAACGATAACACCCTCCGGAATTTCCATAAAAACAGTTTCATCTTCTTCGTCACTTACTTCTATCTCTGTGTTGCCACTTTCTTCATTTACAGTTTCATCAACCATTGACAACCTCGATGTTTCTGATTCAACTTCTGCCTCTTCTCGTTCTTCATAATTTTCATTAACTTCTGGAGCTTCGTCTGTTTTTGGTATGTTTATAAAATCAACATTCACATTTTGATTTTTTGCCGTTTTAATTTTTGTTTCTTCTTCATATGTTGTTTTTTTGTCACTCTCAAAAAAACATACATCTCTAACTATAATGATTTTTTGAGGATAATTAGGATCTACACATTTGTATCCTTTACTTGTTGTACTATAACCAACGAAAATATATTCCTTACTTTTCGAGTCCCATTTACCTCTTTGCGACTTCGGAACTTGCACCATAACTTTACAGCCAAATACCCTTAAATAACCCAGATCTACTCTCTCATTTGACCATATTTCTTCAGGCGTTTTGTTTGGTATTGCTCTGCTTGGTGATCTGTTCCTAATGTATACGGCTGTTTCAGCTGCATACGCCCAGAATCTTCTATTTAAACATGAATCCTGAATCATACTTATACCCATTTCCACTATGGTTCTGTTAGCTCGTTCAGCTACACCATTTTGTTGAGGTGTACCTGGTATAGTTGTTTCATGTATTATTCCGTTAGTCTTAAAAATTTCCTTCATGGCTGAATTTACAAATTCGGTTCCATTATCCGATCTAAATTTTTTTATGGTATTTCCCGTTTGATTTTCTACTAGGGCTTTAAATTCCAGGAAGATATCTTTCACCTGATCCTTGGACTTTAGGAAATAAATAAAATTCTTCCTAGAAAAGTCATCTACCATAATTAAAAAATATAATGAACCATCCCAAGCAGGCTCTCTCATCGGCCCACATAAATCTGCATGAATTATTCCCAATAATTCATTTGCTCTTTTTCCACCTGTCTTATTAAATGGCAATCTTTCTTGTTTTCCTTCCAAACATATAGAACAGGGTTTCCTGTCTTGATTAATATAATTAATACCAGTAGCTATTCCTTGACGTAATAACTGCATGCTCCTTCCATTTAAATGGCCTAGCCTTCTATGCCAGAGCTGTTGCGACAAGGTTTCTCTTTCACTTGTAGTTTGTGTAGCATATACTTTTAATATTGCCTTTGCTTGACCTTCGTTTTTGGTTTGTATGTCCAATTTATACAGCCCATTATGGTTGCTTGCTGTAGCTATAACACTTCCATTATATTTAAATTCATTTTCATCAAATATTCTACAGCCATCTTTAAGAAATAATATAGCCATGCCTTTACTGCATAATGTACTTACTGATAATAAGTTTGCTCCTAAATTAGGCACATGCACTACATTTTTAATCTTTCTATTTTCATCTTTATTAATTTTAACTTCAACATCACCTCTTCCTGTAGCCTTTGTAGTATCTTTATTAGCTATCATTACCTCGGATTCTGTTTTTTCGTAATTCTTCATCCAGTCCCTTCTGTTCGACATATGTTCATCAGCTCCTGAATCTATTAACCAGTCTTCTTCTCCCATATCGGTATTCGTTGCATGAAAAGCAGTGAAGAAGGTCCAACTTTTCGCAGTGCTTGACTTTTCATCGTTGCTGTTCCCAGAAAATGCTTTCTGAGACACTCCATTAGAATTACTTTGTTGTTTACATTGATGATCTCTCTTGGGACACTGCCACGCTAAATGATTTGGATCTCCACAGCAGTAACATTTTCTCTCATTTGTACCAGATGTTCTTGAGTTAGATAAACCACGCGCACGACCTCTACTTCGAGTATGGCCTCCTCTTCCTCTCTGAGTAGCAGCAAAAGCCGTTCCCGTTGCGTTAGTTTTTCTGGATACTTCCACTTTCATTTCATGTTGAAGTAATTTGGTTCTAACCCATTCTGACGTTAATTCTTTACCGCTGCCTTCCAGTCCAAGTTCAAATGATTCGAACCTCTCAGGCAAACCTGCTAACATAATTTCAGCAATTAGTGCATCATCAAAACCTTTACCAATATCCTTCAGTTTCTGATGTGTTTCCATAACATCTGCAAGGTAAGCTTCCATCCCTGAATAATTTTCATAATTTACTCTCATTAACTTCCGTATGAGCCCTACTCTTCGTTGTGTACCACTGTCTTCATATTCTTTAGCTAAATTGTTCCAAGCTTCCTCAGAACTGGCTGCAGAAAGCACATGTATGTGACACTGTGGTTTTACATTTAGACATATTGCTGCAAGTGCTCTTTGATCTTTTCTTCTATCTGGTATAATAGAATTTCCATCGGCATCTTTCTTTTCGATACATTCCCATAAATCAATACCAATTAGTGCCATTCTCATAATAAGTTTCCAGGTAGCATAATTACTTTGCCCCTCTAATTTAGGCTCAATTGAAGTAAAACTTGCAGACATTGTGCTAATCGAGGTTGTCGTAGTAGATGTAGACGTCCCCGTAGTATTTGCAGTCGTCATTTTCTTAAATTTCACAAAATACCTTTCCTTTTTCTTTATATCAGTCCAAATATAGCCTCAGCGTCTCTCTGGGCCTCATAACCTGTTGTAATATTATTTAATAAGGACTGAATATTTTAATAGAGTAGATATTTTATTATATAACACATCTTTTGACAAGAGAAAAATTATTTTTACTACACACTAAAACATTTGAATCTCAAACTAAGATTACTAAATATTTAACTTGCACCATTGGCGGTAAATTCAAAAAACACTGTCAAAGCCAAGTAATGATTACTAACTTCAACACTTTGTTTTTGTTTTTCCAGAGAATAAAAAGTAAAATTAAAGCAAGCTTTTTCTCAGAAACTATGCATATTAGAAAACAATAATTGAATAATACTTTTTTGCTCCATTTGTCATTAAGTACAAAGCTATTCCCAAAGTTTGGCAGAAGCATTACCTAACACCCTGTAAGTATGTGATAATACTTCAAAAAACTGAGTTTTTGAAAGCCTAAATAAGTATTGATGGTATTTAGTTGTAATTAATATTGTACTGTACCTTGTTGTTGATTACTTTTTCTTACGTTGGATACAATTTTCAAAAATATAATTTGCTTTGCTCTTTAATTTAATTGCTTACAGAGATCTTACCTCAAGGTCGTTAGGTAGGTTCGTTGTTTGTTCAAATTTAATTAACCAAAATAAACTTTACTCAAATTTTTATAATGCAGATTCTTTTATTATCTTTTTCCCTATCAACCCTACTTAAAATTATCTTAAAATTATATTTTATACACTCACCGATTCTACTCTTGACTTCCCTTTCTTTTCCAAAATTCCAATTTTTCCCCAAAAATCAAAAATTCCAATCTTCCCCGCTCGACTCGTTCCTGCTTGAAGTTGTCCCCTTTCAAATTGCTTTTGCTCGAACTCCTTCTGTTGAACTGCTTTTGCTGAACTGCTTCTGTTGAACTGCTTTTGCTTGAACTGCTTTTGCTTAAACTTGCTTCTGCTTAAACTGCTTGAAGTGCAATCTTGACTTAATTTTTCTTCAAAATTCACTTTCATTTTATTGGATACTGGTTCTTTTTGTTACTAACTGTATTTATAGTTGATTATTTATTCGATATTTATTCTTTTTGGGACGAGCAACTTAATTTTGTTGTTGCCCCTTCGAATTCAAAATATCAACTGTATTCCAAATTTTCTTTTTCTGTATCCTGGATTTTTAACTCACATTTGTTTTTTCACTATAACGACTATTTACAAAGTTTCTAAAGTAACTTATTTTACGTTTCTAAGACTACTAATTTACCTAATTATTTACTAACAATGATCACTATAATAACTTAAATTTAATCTAGCTATATTAAAATTATATTACAATTTTTATAATTTAAAAAATCTGCATCACCAATCTTTGCAAAATAATATTTTCGTTAATTAACTCATAAATAACCTTAATTATAGGCATCCAAATTAAATATCACTTCAATATATATTGGCATCCTTCATCTTTTCTACATTCAGTATTTTATTAATGTTACTTCAACGTCGTGATTTTGGCAAACTTAATAACGCCTCATCTCCATCTTCTTCTAATAAGACATTTGCTAGTACACACATAGTACTTTCATAAACAGCCACTTTCAGTAAAGAGTAAAGAACGTAACTTAATTTCGTTACAAGATAGACCACACCACAGCAACTAATCGTTTCGATTACTCACAGTAGATATACCATAAGTGGTCAACTTTTATACAAAATCGTAAATCGTAGGTTTAATGTGCACTCGTAACCCATATCTGAGTAACTGACAAAGTCGACAGACATCCTAGTAGCGATTCGAGTATTCTGCTAGTACCGCGTGTTTGATTTTGATATGTTTCACGATGGCGGAAAATAAAGTGATATAGATTTTTATTACATCATGGAATGTCAAAATCAGGGAATTTAAAGACAGAAGTGCATATAAAACTATTACAAATATTATGAACATCACAGTGAATGCTACAGTGAAAAGGAAAATTAATAACCTGAGATTCACTTTATAATCAAGAAAAGAAAAATATTAGAAAATTTTTGTAACCATCTCCGCTTTCTTTTAGTTAATCTGTCAACAAAATTTCCTCGATTCCAAATGCTGGTCTCTTTTGTAAAGATTCTTTTAGCCAAATACTTCTTTTTCTTCTAGCTGACTTTCATTCTTGTAAATGCTTTACTATACTTAAGGAACACCGGATACTGCAACACATTCTTTGAAGGCACCATTTTAAAATCTTATAGTACTTCGTAATAATGTAAATTAAAATTAGTTCTCATTTACGAGTAATCGCACACGAGTCCTCGTAGATGTAAAGCACCCTTAATATGTTACTGCACTAGTATTAGTTTTAGAAAATGTGAAATGCCCTTGAATTTTTTTATATAAACAGTTTAACTGGTGTTATGGGACAAATATTCGTACAATTTTTGTTTAATTATCTAAAAATGACGTTCCTAATTTTCAAGGTGCATCTTAAATAGTATTTTATTACTGTTTATTTTTTTTCAGGGCATATTGGAAAGTGAAAAAGGGAATTTAATTTATTATGTATTAAAGGTTTAGCGACTTCTTAAAGCAAATGTAATAATCTTAATTACAGTCAGTTTCAAATTATGTTTTTATAAAAATTATTCATGAAATTTGCACAATTAGGTAGTATTTCACAAACTACTGTATACCATTACAAGACTATTGCATTACAGTATAAAATGTTTATTGAAATAACGTGTTAAATATTCATAACATTGCACTGTCTTACACGAACATTACACTATATTACATACATTATATTATAGTATTGCATCAATTTCACAAGTATTACACAGTATTGCAAAACCAAGCAATAGTACACAAGTGACTTCCCCCTCGGTCAAAACGTTTTTTTTTTATTGGCATATGTGCCCTGCTATTTATAGGCGTAACTTATATTTCCCCCTTACTTTATGATGTGTAATAGTTTAATTACAGAGAATCATGCTAAATACAATATTAGGCGTATAAAGTACCATCTGTTTTGGTCATTCGCAGGTGTACTCTATCGCCTTAACAAGTTTACTACAAGGAGTCTTAAATGCCTTAAGAAGTATTAGGTAGGTAGCATTACTAAAACAATATTTAACATCTATTTTTAGGCCCCCTGTACGGAGTAGTTTTGAAATTATAGATGCCCTCACCTTTCAAACAGTTAGCTTGTTGAGAAGCTATCTAGACTCTAGAGTAAAAGATGAAACAACCAACTGTAAACAATAACATTTTTATTAACAAAACAAATACAATATTCTAAAGATATTTCCTTTGCTTATTTAAACAAATATTTAAGAAAAACTAGTCCACTTGCCTGCAAATTCGTTATCTGCTGCCCATATTTATCGTACTAAAGAGCCATCGAAACATTTCCTACCGGACATCATCTAAAACTTAGTAACAGCTGTAATTTGTGTTTGCTGCAGCGTAGCACAAAACAAAAAAAAAACAGGGTTACCTTAATTTTTAACGCTCCTTTTTTTTAAGGATAAGAGACTTTTAATCCCAACTACTTGTATTTACTTTATATTGGTATGAGTACTCATATGCAATTTCAGATTGTCTTTAGTTACATCCCAATATTCACATAAATTACAAGGAAATGGCTTTTCTCCCGTATGAATATTCACAATATGTCTTTTCAGATGGCTTTTACTTGTACTCTTATACTCACATAAGTTACAATCAAACGGTTTTTGTCCAGTATGAATATGCATATGTTTTTTCAGACTGTCTTTTCTTACACTCTTATACTCACATAAGTTACAACCAAATGGTAATTCTCCAGTATGAATACTCATATGCAATTTCAGCTTCCAATTAGTTACACTCCTGTATTCACATAAATTACAGGCAAATGGTTTTTCTCCTGAATGAATACGCATATGATTATTCAAACTGTCTTTTCTTACACTCTTATACTCACATAAGTTACAAGTAAATGGCATTTCTCCAGTATGAATACTCATATGCAATTTCAGTGTCCTTTTAGTTACACTCCTGTATTCACATAAATTACAGGCAAATGGTTTTTCTCCTGTATGAATACTCATATGAAATTTCAGCCTGCTTTTAGTTACACTCCTGTATTGACATACATTACAAGCAAATGGTTTTTCTCCTGTATGAATACTCATATGTTTATTCAGACTGTCTTTTCTTGCACTCTTATACTCGCATAAATAACAGGCAAATGGTTTTTCTCCCGTATGAATACGTATATGATTATTTAGACAACTTTTAGTTAGACACCAATATTCACATAACTTACAGGCAAATAGATTTTCTCCAGTATGAATTTTCATATGTAACTTCAGATTGCTTTTAGTTACACTTCTGAATTCACAAAAATTACAAGCAAATGGTTTTTCTCCAGTATGAATTTTCATATGTAATTTCAAATAGCTTTTAGTTACACTCCTATATTCACATAAGTTACAAGCAAATGGTTTTTCTCCCGTATGCATACACAAGTGCCGTTCAAAATGACTCTTAGAAGTAGTTCTATATATAGTACATACATTACAAATATGCGGTTTTTTTGAATGAATATTTTTATGAGCTTGAAGACTGCATCTATGAGTCGTGCTAAATTCACAAACATCACATGTAAAACGTTCTCCTTTATTTTTATTCTGGTTATCCTCGTCAACTGTATCCGTTATTTCAACTTTTATTTGCTCCGTTTCATGTGCACTACTCTCTATAGTTGCAACTTCCTCCCTCGCATTTCTTTCAAAATTTTGGCTAATGTTGGTATTAGTTTCATTGAAGTTATGTTTTTGTTCGGTATTGTAAAGGATATCGTCACCGAATTCACTTTTCATACTGTCCAAGTAGGGTTCAAGTTTGATTTCTTCTTTGACGATATCCAAATCGATGTCATATTCGAGGTTAGCCTTTGAATTTATTTCAGACATTTTTTATAGAATGTCTGCAATAATACAATTACAAAGAATAAAGGGTATTACAAATAGCGTTCGGTAACTAGTGACTAACCTGTAATTATTTAAATATATAATTATACGTATATACAAATTAATGTAATCACACACACAAAACAAATGAACAACAGAAAACAAGTGAATAAAGGATGAATAACAGTAACAAATGGCTGTGTAGAATAATTATTTGTGGAGGTGGTTATTATATCGGCCCCGTAGACGATTATACACAATGATTAAAAACAGTCATATAATAGGCGCTTTCTTTTTACCATAAATCTCACGAAATCTCAGATCCAGTTGAGTCGATTTCACCTAATGAAGTTCTTTTTAACAATCTCAATTTGAGTAAGTTACCTTCCCCCCTTGCCGATCAAGCACAACCTCAAAAGCACAGATTAATCTGTGTCAAAAGGTTGTTCAAAATGAAGTGAGCAACTCATTTAGAGTGGGCGAAATATATGGTTTATGTATTATTAAGTTTTTTATGTTAAAATGTATTTTTATATTACAAAGAGATTTTCTTCTAATACTGCGGCCTCCTAATAATAATTGTATATTGTATCTGTTGTTTATTTACATACACACGAAAAAACGTAAACAATTGTTAGAATGTTAGGTTAGGTTTGGAATACTAGTCGACTCGAAATGTCAAATATTATAAAGATCTTTTTGTCAACTGAGCTGACTGAGCTTTCATCATTCTTTTCGCACCTCGCTCATATCACGTTTTTCACATCAGATGAGATAGTATCAAATTGAAACTCTTTGCAAAAAGAAAGCACCTATTATCTCGTTGGCTGTGAAGTTCTCCTATAAAATAAAAAGTAGACTCTTAATCGATGAGAGCTCTGACAATTTCGAATTTCGAGACCCAATAAAGAACATAGCGGCACCTAAAAATTTATGTACAAGTAATTTCTACATCAACTATAGATTAATCACCTTGTACCGGTTGAGTATAAATGATTGTGACTTTTTCGGGGGTTGATAATGCAAAAATTAGCAACCTTATAAAACCATGGCTATTCCTGCCCACACAGCAAAAACAGCTTGCATCAAACTTGCAGAAAGCTTGTCGTGGCAAGTCTGAAGACTTGCTGCAATCTTGTCATGTCAACACTCAAGGTTGTTGCAAGCTTGCAGCAAGCTAACTAGTCACCACCTGACAAGCTTGCCATAAGCTTTCAAGGCAAGCTTGCCATAAGCTTTCAAGGCAAGCTTGCCATACGCTTTCATAGCAAGCTTGCCATAAGGTTACATGGTAAGTTTGCTATAAGCTTACATGGTAAGCTTGATATAAGCTTACACGGTAAGTTATTAGGACCACTTATCATGTTCTTAAATATTTGAATTTATTTCATATTATTATTCATTAAAATGCATTTTTGCAACAAGTAACATTTTATATAACTAACTTTGTAGGTTTTCACACGTCTGTTCTCTAATCTTTATTATGAGCTTAATAAACGTCCTTTAAAGCTAGCCAGCTAGATTATTTAATCTATTTACTCGAATTTATGAGTGAGGATTGATTTTGAATTTTTAACCACATTCATTGAAGTCATGTCTGTTATAACACCACACAGGTAATCAAAAAATATCAAACTCTTTTTGACATTGACAGCTGTTATTAATACTTTTTGACACTTCTTATGATTCAAGCTGAGTTCTTAAATATGTATTCAGCTTGGAAGAGACATATTAGTTAACGAAAGTTTTTTAAATTAACCTATTATAAAAATATTTTAAAATAAAAGAAGTTATTGAGAATAAATCATATATACTTTATTAATCAAAATATTTGATATAAATAAATGCAAATACTTGTGTAGCATTGTTATTAAGTAATTTATACTGCTTCTCCTTGTTTTTGCTGCACCCTATGTTCTCTGCAATTAGAAAAATGAAAAGTTTAACATATTTTTGTATGCTGGTCAAATTAATAATGTATTGTCAGAACTTTTTAATTACTTACTTTCGTGTCCTTGGCACCTTTGGTTGTTGAAGCTACTCAGCAATGGCTTCTTTTAAAATTTCATCAGTGGCATCATGGTAGATGTTTCGTACACTGGCTATGCAGAAAAATTGCAATTAACTTCAAATAAGTAATAGAAAAATAAATTCAAGATTCAATGAAATAATTTGTTTTTTTAAATTTAAATGTGGTACATAGCTATAAAATCCTGTATTTATCAACGAAATAGAAGTTTCTAAAGCGATCAACGCTAAATAAAAATACATGCACAGCCTATTATGCTTGAGCCAAAAACACGTGTTTACGCCATTTTGACATATGTAAATAACTATATATTACAACTTTCCTGGTACAATGTGGGCAGTATACCTAAATCTAAATTTCACACAAAGAAAACCTAACTAAAATAAATTAAATAATGTAAACTTAATAGTTAGATAAAATTTATAGAAACTTACCATGTTAAATCTTGTTCACGTTTCAAATTCACTACCCTATAACTATATAGGTACACAACACAAAAATCTATATACACAATACACAATACAAAAAGTCAAAAATAATTATAATAGTAAGATTATAAAAAAACAACTAAATTAAAGGAGCACACAACACAATCTATCTTCTCTATTAACACGTGGAGCGGACCAAGTGGTCAATATAAACGCGAACCGAAGATGGTTTGTAAAGCGACATAAACTTGAAGCCGGTTAACCCCGAGAACCAACCATCACGCTATTGGTGGACAGAGTCACGTGAACATACTGACGCTGCAGCAAGCCATAACAACCTTGCAGTAGACTTGCAAGAAAAAGCTTGCAAATGCAATTTTGCAGCAAACTGGATAATGGCTTGCCAAATCAATGCAAGTGTAGCAAGGTAAAATCAAGGTACGCGCAAGCTTGCCTCAAGCATTGATGCTGTGTGGGTGTAGTAACATACGAATGTCAAATATGGGTAACATTCAAAAAATAAGAACCAAAAATATAAACATCTTAAATACAATTTCTGATGGCAGTAAAAGCTGTATAGAGTGGACCATTTTCGAAGGGATTCCAGTCTATCTCCATAACTATTGCACCTACGCAAAAAATAATAAAGGAGTTTTAAGACAAAATTAATGGTTTGTTTGTATGTTATTGTTAACCTATTTATACCTTTCGGTGTCGAGGCTGGTGCATTAGCGTATGTGGTCTAGACAGAAGCCACACCAAGGCGATGCAAGATGCAACTAGCAACCAGCAACCTGCAACATGTGATGTAGTATCGGTTCTTTATTCACATCAAAGCGATAGGCAAGTTGCAACCAGCAACGAGAAACATGGGATTATTTAGTACGAGTATTTCCGATTTTACTAGATCGCGACAAGATGTCCACCGTTAATAACGTGATTATTTGCATAGTATATGCTTCGGCGGTTCCATAGACGAAGATCTGTACAAAAAAAGAAACAGAAACGGCGTTATTGGGTTCGCCCTTTTAACTTACGGAATAGAAAATATAGTGTAAATGAGATTGCTAGGGAGATAAATTTATTGAAAAATTTAAAGAATTCTATAGAATGAACCAAGAAAATTTTTTGTCTTTACTTGCACTATTTTTCCCGTCAATTACGAAAAAAGATATAAACTACCTATCTCAATAATCTGAAGACGATCAGGCAACACGTATCTCTGGCGATTGACACTTCCTTTAAATAAGTTTCTAATACCGTTGTTCCTTTTGTCAAAACAATGATGTCGTCAGCAAATGCTCTGTTTGTTTTCCGTAGTCTAAGTTTAATAGAGAATTATACATTACGTTCCAATATCCCGGTCCACACTCTCATTAATTTTTCAACCTTTCCGTTATTATCGCCAGAACTGCTTTCCTTCCTATAAAATAATCTAGAACCAGATTAAATAGATTTCTTGCGCAATTTAAGCTTCTCAAATTGTCAATGATGGTTGGTCACCAGGCAGCGTTTAAAGCACCCTTAACATCCCAACTGACCATAATAACGTCCTTCTTAAGAGTATCTTTTCCTGGTATAAAACCGTATTGATTGGAATTCATCAATTTGTCCTTATACAGGTAATTGATTGTCCTGTCTATCATCAGTTTTTCAAGAATTTTGCCCTCTATGTTGATCAGACTGATTAGTGGATATTTTGATACTTTGTCTTTGCTTGGTTTTACCACTGAAATTATAGTTGACAGTTTCCAACTTGTTGGGAATTGGGACCTTACTAAACATTGATTGTAAATTTCTGTTACAAATGATATAGCGTGTATACTGTCAGTAGAATAGTGCTTATGCCGTCATGGCCGGACGCTTTCCTTGAATTTGTGTTTTCCAATATAGCTTCGATTTCTTGTTGTTGACGAACTATCCTCTGTATCTATGGGAAGGTTGCGTCTGTCCTTAACGTTCTTTTGATGTTCAGTATATTCTTCTGTGTCATCATCATGAATGAATTCTTCCATCATAAACTCAACAGTTTCTTTTGTATTCTGTGTGAATTGGCCAATTTTCCAGTATTTTATTTTGTTTGCTAATCGATGATTTGCTATCGTCAAATCTATATTACTCTTTGCCGTAATTGTTTCAAAAGTGAAGTGTTCACTTTGCTCATTTAATATATACCTACCTATAATATTGCTTCTCTCTCACAAAGTCCTCAATTTTCTTACCTCTCTCGTTTGTTAATAGGTCAAACCACATACCTGACCTGCAGTTACTATCGGCAGTGATGGGTACATCTTTGTATTTTGCAAATCGTAAAACTACATCTAGTTTTCTCAGATTTACTGCTACATCTTCATTAAATATATATAATTATCAATCAAAATAATTAACTAATAATTCAATATATGTAAATAATGATGAGGATAGAATAAAATTTTGTATTATACACGACGATAAAATTGTTTATTATCTTCTCGAGCGTATTAGCATCTCGGCTGATGCCTCGACTAAAACTAAACTAAACTCGCTCTCGAAGATAAAATAAAATTTTATCGTCTTGTATAATAAATTACTATTAGTATGTTATCTCCAAAAAAATGCATTGAGGATTATTATGACAAATTACATTCGATTTAATTAATAAACTCAAAATTAGATCAAAACGTATTTTTTTTATTAGCATATATGCCCTGTTATTTATATTTCCCACTTCTAATTACAAAGAAGCATGCTACAATATTGGGCGTATAAATTACCATCTTTTTTGGTCATTCTCGGGTGTACTCTATCGTCTTAACAAGTTTACTACAATGAGTTTTAAATGCCTAATTGTTTTCCAATAAGTATTAAGTGGGCAGCATTACAAAAAACATATTAAACGTCTATTTTTCAGTCCCCTGTGCATGGTTTTGAAATTATTAATACCCTCACCTTACGACAAGTTAGCTTGTTGGGAAACCGTCTAAGAGTAAAAGATGAAACAACCAACGGTAACCAATAACATTTTTATTACCAAAACAAATACAATATTCTAAAGATACTTCCTTTGCTTATTTAAACAAATATTTAAGAAAAACTAGTCCACATGCAAATTCTTTATCTGCTGCCCATATTTATCGTAGTAAAGAGCCCTTGAAACATTCCTTACAGGACATCATCACAAACTTAGTAACAGCTGTAACTTGAGTTTGCTGTTGCGTAGCACAAAACAAAAAAAATATGGTTACGTTAATTTAAAATGCTCCTTTTTTTTAAGGCTAAAGACATTTAACCCCAACTACTTGTAGTTACTTTGTATGGGTATGAGTACTCTATGCAATTTCAGATTGTCTTTAGTTACATCCCAATATTCACATAAATTTCAAGCAAACGGTTTTTCTCCTGTATGAATATGCATATGTTTATTCAGACTGTCTTTTCTTACACTCTTATACTCACATAAGTTACAAGCAAATGGTATTTCTCCAGCATGAATACTCATATGCAACTTCAGTCTACTTTTAGTTACACTCCTGTAATCACATAAATTACAGCCAAATGGTTTTTCTCCTGTGTGAATACTCATATGTAATTTCAACTTGGTTTTAGTTACACTCCTGTATTCACATAAATTACACGCAAATGGTTTTTCTCCTGTATGAATTTTTATATGTAATTTCAGACTGCTTTTAGTTACACTCCTGTATTCGCATAAATTACAAGCAAATGGTTTTTCCCCAGTATGAATTTTTATATGTAATTTCAGATGGTTTTTAGTTACACTCCTGTATTCGCATAAATTACAAGCAAATGGTTTTTCTCCTGTATGATTTTTTATATGTAATTTTAGACTGTTTTTAGTTGCACTCCTGAATTCGCATAAATTACAAGCAAATGGCTTTTCTCCTGTATGAATATTCATATGTTTATTCAGACTGTCTTTTCTTACACTCTTATAATCACATAAGTTACAAGCAAATGGTATTTCTCCAGCATGAATAATCATATGTTTATTCAGAGAACTTTTAGTTACAGCCCTATATTCACATAAATTACAGCCAAATGGTTTTTCTCCTGTATGAATACTCATATGCAATTTCAACTTGGTTTTAGTCACACTACTGTATTCGCATAAATTACAAGCAAATGGTTTTTCTCCAGTATGAATTTTTATATGTAATTTCAAATTGCTTTTAGTTACACTCCTGTATTCGCATAAATTACAAGCAAATGGTTTTTCTCCAGTATGATTTTTTATATGTAATTTCAGACTGTCTTTAGTTGCACTCCTGAATTCGCATAAATGACAAGCAAATGGCTTTTCTCCTGTATGAATATGCATATGTTTATTTAGACTGTCTTTTCTTACACTCTTATAGTCACATAAGTTACAAGCAAATGGTATTTCTCCAGCATGAATAATCACATGTTTATTCAGATAACTTTTACTTACAGTCCTATATTCACATAAATTACAGCCAAATGGTTTTTCTCCTGTATGAATACTCATATGCAATTTCAACTTGGTTTTAGTTACACTCCTGTATTCACAGAAATTACAAGCAAATGGTTTTTCTCCCGTATGAATTTTTATATGTAATTTCAGACTGCTTTTAGTTACACTCCTGTATTCGCATAAATTACAAGCAAATGGTTTTTCCCCAGTATGAATTTTTATATGTAATTTCAGATGGTTTTTAGTTACACTCCTGTATTCGCATAAATTACAAGCAAATGGTTTTTCTCCTGTATGATTTTTTATATGTAATTTTAGACTGTTTTTAGTTGCACTCCTGAATTCGCATAAATGACAAGCAAATGGCTTTTCTCCTGTATGAATATGCATATGTTTATTCAGACTGTCTTTTCTTACACTCTTATACTCACATAAGTTACAAGCAAATGGTATTTCTCCAGCATGAATAATCACATGTTTATTCAGATAACTTTTACTTACAGTCCTATATTCACATAAATTACAGCCAAATGGTTTTTCTCCTGTATGAATACTCATATGCAATTTCAAGTTGGTTTTAGTTACACTCCTGTATTCACAGAAATTACAAGCAAATGGTTTTTCTCCCGTATGAATTTTTATATGTAATTTCAGACTGTTTTTAGTTATACTCCTGTATTCGCATAAATTACAAGCAAATGGTTTTTCTCCAGTATGAATTTTTATATGTAATTTCAAATTGCTTTTAGTTACACTCCTGTATTTGCATAAATTACAAGCAAATGGTTTTTCTCCCGTGTGAATACTCAAGTGCCGTTCAAAATGACTCTTAGAAGTAGTTCTATATATACATACATCACAAATAAATGGTTTTTTTGAATGAATATTTTTATGAGCTTGCAGACTGCATCTACGAGTCGTGCTAAATTCACAAACATCACATGTAAAACTTTTCCCTTTATTTTTATGCTGGTCATCCTCGTCAACTGTATCAGTTGTTTCAACTTTTATTTTGTCCGTTTCAAGTGCACTACTCTCTATAGTTGCAATTTTCTCCCTCGTATGTCTTCCAAAATTTTGGTTAATGTTGGTATTAGTTTCATTGAAGTTATGTTTTTGTTCGGTATTGTAAAGGATATCATCACTATATTCATTTTTAATGTCGTCCAAACAGGGTTCAAGTTTGATTTCTTCTTTGATGATATCCAAATCGAAATCATATTCGAGGTTAGCCTTTGAATTTATTTCAGACATTGTTTATAGAATTTCCTGTAATAATACATTCATAAAGAGTATTACAAATAGCGTCAATTAATTAGTGACTAACCTGTAATTATTTAAAAATACATATCCAAATGTAACCTGCATACGTACAAAACACAACACGTAAACCACAGAACATTAAACCAAAGAATATTTACCGTTAGTAAATATTCTTTTTGATTAAACCTTCAGGGTGCTCTGTGCCTTCAACGTAAACAACCAGCGTATACGGGCGTGAAGTTAGCATACATTTACCGGCTACCGACTAGAAATGCAGTGGTTCCCAAACATTCACCATTTTTACGAGTGATGCCAGAACAGGCAACAAATACTTAATTTAAGTAAATTCCTTTAATATCACGTTCTTCTTTTTTAAGTGTGTTACAAAATTATTTTTAAAACAGTATTCTCCCCAAAATACACAAGGGAGAATACAACAGTATTGGACTATTTTACATTACATACCGTTCACTACTAAATCATTTGAACTTTCTATAATTATCATTATAGTCAACCCACATTCAAACACTTTGCATTCGCTAATCCACATTCCATCATCATCAATTGACATGGAGCAGATCCCCGTGGATCAATCCTGGATTACGCCAGGCCCACCCCATGCCAATAGGGTGTGAAGGGATTTGTTATGATAGGTGGGGATTGGGAGCAATGCATAACGTTAACATGCTTGTGACGCCTGCCGCAGAACACCGCTTCTATAGTGCAAGGTAGTTAGTAGATCACATATTCAATTGGAGTTGAATATATGACCGAGATGGTTAAACATGTTTTATCATCTTATAGGTACTAATAGTCGCTAATTTCCTATGTCTAGAATAATAACTGACGCTCCTTGGTATGTGCCAATTCACGTCATATACAAATTAATGTAATCTCCACACACACACAAAACACTAAACCTGAACGTCCTGAACACCAGAAAACGTGAAAAAGTGGTGAATAGCAATAGCAAATTACGTAGAAGTGGTTCTGTTAACTAATAGGTTAATTTGTGGGAAAGACAAGTTTTGTGGAGGTGGTTATTATATCGGCACCGTGGATGATTATACATAATGATTAAAATGTCATATATCTATAGTCTGTTTTTAAACTAACGTGTGTCCGTAAACTGTCGACATCTCGGTTGCTTTGAAAAACAAATTACAAGTCTTAGATTAAATCTTAGACAATGACATTTTACAAATCTTGACATTTATTAGTTTTGTGTTCTGAATCAAATTACGAAATATGTTTCTGAAATCACAACCTACTGGGATATTGACAGTTTATAGACACCCGTTAGAACGAGAAGGAGTAAATATAAAAGTCACATTCACTTGATAAATGTTACCAGAAAACACACTAGAAAAGTTTTGGCGGTAAATTTGAATTATTTCAACTATAATGTTGAAAAGAACTGTTACCTACGGAATTACACAGAAAGAGACTGAGAACACCAACAACCGGTAACTAGCCTGTAAATGCAACACTCGAACAGCTGCCAAAACAAAACACGAAATTAGAATTAAAAATACAATTATATTGCTATGAGGATATTCTTTTAGCTTTTTAAGTTAGTTTTAATTAAATTTACTTATCCCGACAGAATTATATTTATTATTATTTTTTAATTATGCACCGGCTAGCTCAATATTTGTTAGGCGTTGAAGAGGTTCTTATATACCTATGAATTATAAATTAATTTTATTATTTTGTATAAGGTAATAAAGTTAATTCAAAAATGTCTTATACAGATTTATTAACAAGAACAAATATAATTATAAATTAAACACATGAAATGGCCTAAATTCCCTAGCTAATATTATCTAGGTTTTTAATTATCAATAAAATCGCTCACGTTATGTTGAGGTTTCAATGTACAATTTCCTTTTCAATGTTCTCACTTTTAAAACCAAAACAAGCGTAGATAACTATCCATATTATTTCGTTACACTTCCAAATTGTTTATAATAATTGCACTATCCAAATATATCGAATTACTCAACTTCAATTATGATAATTTTCAATATGTAATTCACAATAATGATCCTTTATAGGTACTTTAATTAACTTTTATACCGGGTGTCTCAGGTAAGACGCACCATAGGGAAACACCAATGTATTTTTTCAGAAAGGATCCACGGTGCCTTTGGAATATGTATGGATTCAGTGTTCAACGTATGTTATTGGATTTAGTTAACGCTAGAAAGAGATAGAAATACTGAAAGCATCTGTCATTGCGGCAGGCGATTATTTCATTGTTTATTTTTTATATTTGTCAATTTTGGCAGCGACAAAACGTCAAATTGTTAAACTTGTCTGTTACTAAAGAATCTACATCTACAATGAATGAAGCACGATTATAGATTCATTATTATTATTATACTAAAACCATAAGTATAATTTAAAAAAATTATTTATGACATAATAATTTACATATTTACTAAAATCACTATTTACGTAAACGTATAATTGTTACAATTTTCTTGCACTTGTACTTCGCCCAATTATACATTTTTCTCTGTGTAACCAATTTCACACCTATCTACATGAACCATTAAAATTTGTAAGTTGCAGTAATAACTTCTGACTAGACAAATTCTTATTTTCATTACATTTTTAAGTTCATTCGGTACCTGACTGATTACTGATGATCATTTTCTTTCTTTTGATAGGATTCAATACTATTCCATGTTTATCGAATTTACTTACGTTTTCTTTACGTGTGCTGTTGTAATAAGGCGAATTCAATTTAAATTATGCAGAATGCGGAAACGGCGATTAAAAAAATTACGTATTTTGCGTATTTTATGGCAATGAAAGTTTTAGGTGCTGTCAAAATTGACAGATATAAAAATAAACAATGAAATAATCGCCTGTCGCAATGGCAGATGCCTTCGGTATTTCTATCTCTTTCTAGCGTTAACTAAATCTAATAACATACGTTGAACACTGAATCCATACATATTCAAAAGGTATCGTGGATCCTTTCTGAAAAAATACATTGGTGTTTCCCTATGGTGCGTCTTACCTGAGACACCCGGTATAATTAATTAAGATCAGTAATAAACTTTATTTGAAGTTATTTTATATTGAAAGCTTTCCTTTTTCCAATTTGAAAAATCTGTTCTTAATATCTTTCAATTCATTTGTTATTCGCCCTTTTCCTCGTTGTCCTGGTTAATTTTATTCACATTCGTTTACTTGATTTTCAATCTTTAACTTACTATTTACTTACATTTTTTGTTAATTAAATTTTATAATCTGTATAAAACTTAATTATTTTATAACTCATAACATTTTTTTATTAATTCCATTCTAATTAAAATTAAGTTTATAAAATATATAACAATACAATATACAGTGCGAGTGTAAAGTCTGGAACTATCGCAATAAATCGTTTATTAAACGTTTTTGAAAAAAATCCTCGAACACGTCAATTTTTATCTTAAATGAGACATATTTTACTGTAATCGTCACTTAAAGATCGTCTTTTGTTTTTGAGTTATGACGTAAGCGATAATTTTTTTAAATGGAAACCCTAATTTTTTATGGTGAATTTGGAAAAAGCATGAAATTCTTAGACCAAATATGATAAAAAAGTGTGATATTGTATTTTTCTATTTGGAAGATATTATACATAATAGTAATGAAAAATCGAAAACACGTCAAATAGGTCAATGATTTGATAGCTTATTTACTGTTTCATTGCGTATAATGTATTGAAATTATTATGAAATACAAAAGAAACAAGAAATAACATGGCTACTTGATTTTTTTAATTAAAACTTGGAACTCTTGATTGTTATTAGATTTTTGTTTTAAAACTTTAACGGCAATTATCTCGAAAATTTCAAAATACAGTACCATAGTTTTTTAGCATATTTGGTCTTAGAATTTCATGCTCTTTCCAAATTCATCATAAAACATTAGGGTTTCCATTTAAAAAAATTATCGCTTACGTCATAACTCAAAAACAAAAGACGATCTTTAAGTGACGATTACAGTAAAATATGTCTCATTTAAGATAAAAATTGACGTGTTCGAGGATTTTTTTCAAAAACGTTTAATAAAAGATTTATTGCGATAGTTCCAGACTTTACACTCGCTCTGTATACAGAGTGCCCCTTAAGTAACATCGCATTACTTGTATAAATAAATAAAGACAATTCAGCAATTACATAACTATATTTGTTATAATTATAACCAAAGAGTATAAATTAATTAGGTAGGTATTCTTTGATTTTAGTTAAAATATTTTTCGTTTTGAAGCATTTAGCCTGATTTAAAAATAGCTAAGAAAGTGGTAATCAAATGATGGAATGTTTACCTATGTAAAAAAGGTTATTTTGCAAGTAGGTATTTTGAAGAAGGATCAAGATCTTTAGAAAATAAACAAAAACCAAATTCCTTTTAGAGATATTTTTTTCTTTTCAACTTACAACTTACATGAACTGGAATCTAAGAGAGAATTTAGTTGAATTGTTTGCTTCAATATTCGTAAACTTGCAAATTTAATTTAGTAAATAAAACTTTAATTTAGGGGCATGAATAATTCTAGGAAGGCTAGTAGGGGAATTTTCTATAAACCTAAAGTATAAAACAAGATTAGTCATTATTTTAACTTAATCCTAAGAAAACTAATCACCCATGTAAATTGTAAATACATTATTATTATTAGCTTGTACAAATTCCTATATCGGACAAAAGCCTCCCTCTTTTTCTCTCACTCCTTACACCTCTTCAAATCTACTCACTTATTTTAGTGCTGGGTTTTGGTCTACTCTCCCATAGTGACCGATCCTCGGGTGAGAGAGGTGCCACGTTAACGGAGCAATCGGGCCATCCATTCTAGTAATGACAGGAGACAACGAAGTTTAACTTATATTTCTATCTGTTATTAGGTTATTACAGCAGAATAATTTAAACAGTTACTACATATACATATACATACCTATCTAATTATACAGTGACCGACAAAAAGTTCGCAACATATGGTAAATTTTTTTATTATTAGAGCATCGAAAAAACTTTTATGGGGGATGGGTTCTGCATGTCCGGTAACCTAAAAATTGAATTTGAGGTATGTCACGTGACCACTAGTATGGCGGCAAATTTTAAAAAATCACCGTGAAGTTGCAAAAAGTGGGGCTAGATGACAAAATATCGAAGCAAATTATTTGAAAAAGTTGCTTAGAATTTAATTTTAGGCCCATATGCAAAATTTCAAGAATTTATTTAAAACAATTGAAAATCGCAATTTTTTGTAAATATTTTTGTATTAATTTACAAATACCCAATTTTTTTATTTTAGAAAGCTTGATTGAAGAGAAACCTATGTATACGGATAACAGTGGAAGAACTTTCTCGTTTTTTCCATTATTGACAGGCCTAAATCTAAAAAACAGGTTTTCGCTAGAGCGCCCACTGTTGCAATGGTTTGTATCTAGCAGCTGTATAAAATTTTTACATATATTTTTACGCTGGAGCACTTATAAAAGCTAAATTTTCTTGGTAGTGGTCAAAATTCATCAATTTATAAAATAAGGAAGAATAAAAAAGCCAACAAACTAAAAACTACCTTTTTGATGTAATTTTCTTTTTCTTTTTCTTTCTATGATTCACGGTTAGCGATGAAACTTGACTATTCGAGAAAATTGATCTTTTCTAAGTGTTTTAAAATAAAAACATTTCTAAAAATTTTAAAACAGCTGTTAGATATAAACCATTATAACAGTGAGCGCCCTAGCGAAAACCTGTTTTTTAGATTTAGGCCTGTCAATGGTGGAAAAATCGAGAAAGTTTTTCCACTGTTATCCGTCAGTCTCAAAACTATGACTACAAATGGATCATACATCATACATAGATTTTCAAAATGGCGACTTCCGTCGCACTTTTTGTATAGCTACTAGAGCTATACCCTCATTATTCCTGTAGTTTTATATTCAAAGGTTTTATTGACTCCAAGATTTGTTTTCAAATGAAACAATAGTAGCTCACTGAATTAGTCGAATAGATCAGTTTTAACCAATCCAACGATACTAAAATCTTAAAAATTCGCTCAGCACTTTAGAAGGTTTTAACAAAAACAACGAATAATTAAAAGCTGTCAAACCATCAAAGCCTTCTAGGTTAAAAGATTCCTAAAAGTTTTGTCTTATCGCTTATGCGTACAAGCTTATTATATAAAAAGTACTGAACAGACTTTTAAATTACGAGGCTGAATTAAAAAAAAACAGGTTTTGTGGGTTATGGTGTTCTTGATTGAGAAATAAAATTTTGAATTTTTTCTCTATAAGCATGTTTTTGTCTATAAAGTGTATACTTGTAAATATGAAATATATTAATCCTATCATTTATTCAAAATTTGTAGACTCGATTTTTTAAACAATTAATACATCGCCCATAAAAATAAAATCTGATATTATTTATTTTTAAAAGTCTTTAAACTCCATAAACAGCAAAACATTTGGAACCTTCTACCAGACGTCTTAAAAAGAATTACATCTAGTTACCTTTGAAATTTGTTTGCATGTAAACTTTTATATGCCACTACATTGTTATTGGTATTGCATTATCCAGAGCTAGTAATGTAACATACCCGGGTATTTATAACTCCGGGTAAATACCCAAAATCCATAAATACCCGGGTATTTTTGGTTTTAAGATAATCGCGACTTGCAGTCCTTATAAGTTCTTGTAAAAACGGTTTAAATACTTATTCTTAAAATTAATATGAATGCTGTTTATACAGTGATTATAAAAATAAGCTTGGTTATATTTTTATTGGTTTTAAAACAATGTAAAGAGCAAACAAGTTAATTATTATTATTTAATTGATTTTTTTTATCATAGGCCTAGGTAGGCTACGCATATTTGGTAATCTTTTATGCTTAAGATCATTTTTGTTGCATTTTTTAGGAGCCTGCTAGGAGAGGATAGTATGCACAGGGTAAAATTGCAAAAATCAATAAAATGAGCTAAGAATTTATAAATACCTACCCTTTTTTGGTTTATCGCTCTTATGTGTATAGCAAAGTAAATTTTGTTATTAGTATCATTACAATCATTTTATGGTCATTCTTAAGTCTTCTATTAACCTAATATTTAATCAAAATCTTAAAAAGTTATTATTTGAGCTCATAAAATAAAAAAAAACTCATTTATAAATGCCCTACCCACTGGGTATTTACCCGGCCCACATCACTATCCAAAGCTGTCATTAGTTAATTGCAAAATTAAAAGGCAAACTAATTTACTTTAAATAGTTTTATTAACAAAACAAATACAATATTCTAAAGAGAGTTCATTTACTTATTTAAACAAATATTTAAAAAAAAACTAGTCCACAAGCATGCAAATTAGTTATCTGCTACCCATATTTATTGTAGCTAGTAAAGAGCTGTCAAAACATTGCTTACAGGACGTCATCAAAAACTTAGCAACAGCTGTAACTTGAGTTTGCTGCAGTGTAGTACAAAACACACAAAAAGAAATAGTTATCTTAATTTTAAATGCTCTTTTTTTAAGACTAAGTCACTTTTAACCCTAACTACTTGTAGTTAGTTTGTATCGGTATGAGTACTCATATGCAATTTCAAATTGTCTTTACTTACATTTGTATATTCACATAATTTACAAGCAAAAAGTTTTTCTCCAATATGAATATTCATATGTTTTTTTAGACCGCCTTTACGTACACTCTTATACTCACACAAATTACAAGCAAACGGTTTTTCTCCTGTATGATTACTCATATGCAAATTCAGACCGCTTTTAGTTATACTCCTGTATTCGCATAAATTACAAGCAAATGGTTTTTCTCCTGTATGAATATTCATATGTTTTTTTAGATTGCTATTAGTTACACTCTTGTATTCACATAAATTACAAGCAAATGGTTTATCTCCTGTATGAATTTTCATATGCCATTTCAGACTGCCTTTACTTACACTCCTGTATTCACATAAATTACAAGCAAACGGTTTTTCTCCTGTATGATTACTCATATGCAAATTCAGACATCTGTTAGTTACACTTCTGTATTCACATAAATTACAAGCAAATGGTTTTTTTCCTGTATGAATTTTCATATGCAATTTCAGACTGCTTTTAGTTACACTACTATATTTACATAAATTACAAGCAAACGGCTTTTTTCCTGTATGATTACCCACATGCAATTTCAGCTTGTATTTATTTGCACTCTTGTATTCACATAAATTACAAACGAATGGTTTTTCTCCTGCATGAATATTAATGTGTCTTTTCAGATTGCTTTTAGTTGCACACTTGTATTCACATAAATTACAAGCAAATGGCTTTTCTCCTGTATGGTTACGCATATGCAAGTTCAGCTTGTATTTAGTTACACTCCTGTATTCGCATAAGTTACAAACGAACGGTTTCTCTCCCGTATGAATACTCATATGTTTATTTAGACTGCCTTTACCTATACTCTTATACTCACATAAATTACAGGCAAATGGTTTTTCTCCAGTATGAATTTTCATATGCAATTTCAGATTCCTTTTTTCTACACTCTTGTATTCACATAAATTACAAGCAAATGGTTTTTCATCCATATGAATATACAAATGCTGTTTAAAATGGCTCTTAGAAGTAGTCCTATATACACATATACTACAAATAAATGTTTTTTTTGTTAAATGAATATTTTTATGGGTCTGAAGACTGCATCTACGAGTTGTGCTAAATTCACAAACATCACGTGTAAGACTTTTCCCATTATTTTTATTCTGGTCATCCTCGTCAACTGTATCAGTTGTTTCAACTTTTATTTTGCCCGTTTCATGTACACTACTCTCTATAGTTGCAATTTCCTCCCACGTATTCCGTCCAAAATTTTTGTTACTATTGGTATTAGTTTCATTGAAGTTATGTTTTTGTTCGGTATTGTAAAGAATATCATCACTGTATTCATTTTTAATGTCGTCCAAACAGGGTTCAAGTTTGATTTCTTCTTTGATGATATCCAAATCGAAATCATATTCGAGGTTAGTCTTTGAATTTATTTCAGACATTGTTTATAGAATTTCCTGTAATAATACAATCATAAAGAGTATTACAAATAGCGTCAAGTAATTAGTGACTAACCTGTAATTATTTAAAAATACATAAATATCCAAACGCAACCTGCATACGTACATACAAAACACAACACGAAAACAACCAGCGAACCAGCATATACGGGAGTGAAGTTAGCATACATTTACCGTCTACAGACTAGAAATGCAGTGGTTCCCAAACGTTCACCATTTTTACGAGTGATGCCAGAAGGCTACAAATATTTAATTTAAGTAAATTCCTTTTTCTTCAAACGTCATAAAAACACGACTTTGTGTCCTTGGATACACACAGTTAAACATTCACTTTTACTCCTAGGAGTAAAAGTGACATAAAATGAACCAATGGCAACTCGTAATTTTTATTTTTTATAACAAAGCATAGCAATGACAGCTGGTATGACGTTCATTTTTGACTTTTTTTTAATTTTCTTGCTGAATAGCTTTTAATTTATGCGTTTGAAGAAAAAGTAACATGTGTTATTCGGAGTAAAAGTGATTTTGTGTGCCTCGCATGAATAGTCCGACTCGCTAGCGCTCGTCGTTCAAACGTCATGCTCGGCACACAAAATGACACTTTTACTCCTAATAACACAACATACTATTAATATCGCGTTCTTCTTTTTTAAGTGTGTTGCAAAATTATTTTTAAAACAGTATTCTCCCCAAAATACACAAGGAAGAATACAACAGTATTGGTCTATTTTACATTACATAGGTACCGTTCACTACTAAATCATTTGAACATTCTATAATTATCATTATAGTCAACCCACATTCAAACACTTTGCATTCGCTAATCCACATTCCATCATCATCATCAATTGACATGGACCAGATCCCCGTAGATCAATCCTGGATTACGCCAGGCCCACCCCATGCCAATAGGGTGTGAAGGGATTTGTTATGATAGGTGGGGATTGGGAGCAATGCATAACGTTAACATGCTTGTGACGCCTGCCGCAGAACACCGCTTCTATAGTGCAAGGTAGTTAGTAGATCACATATTCAATGGGAGTTGAATATATGACCGAGATGGTTAAACATGTTTTATCATCTTATAGGTACTAATAGTATATCCGCTAATTTCCTATGTCTAGAATAATAACTGGCGCTCCTTGGTATGTGCCAAATCACATCATAGCCCACGACCCTCAAATTAAAGCCGTCAAAGAAGAAAAAACTAAATCTGCTCAAAAATATAAAATCAGACTAAGAAACCATCCTAACAGCCTGGCGACGCACCTGATGAACCAACCAAATACACGAAGACTCAAAAAACATGTTCCATACGACCTTCTAAGCTGATTTTAAATATTGATTCCCCAGAAAAATGCACTGTGGTTAAATTGTGAAATTATAACAAAATGTCATTGAACATGTGTCCTCCTTGTTAGCTATTTGTCATATCATTTATATAAAAATAAAATTCTGCTATGTAAAATGTTGCGTTTCCTGAACAGCGAAAAGAACAGATGGTATAATTATTCAAGTTCATTTTGCAAATTAACAATAGAATAGTACTTTTATACATATAGCCACATTGTCGTTAATGTTAATGAGTGGATTTGGTTCGTGCTGATACCGTTTGCCGAAACTTCAGCTCCAAGTTCTTTACATAGTAGTCCGACGAATATAATATGTTACGTGCTAATTCCGCACTACAACAACTTATAGGGGACGTCGAAGTCCTGTGGCTCTCGGCTAGCAAGCAGTGGTGAAGGGAGGTTCGAAACGCTAAACCCTCCAAATAGGGGTGGCCGTAATCGGGATGAAAATGGGCGCCACTGCTAAAAATCGCCCGAGATGATGATGAGGAGCGTATTGCAGATTGCTCCTACTGAGCTAGAAGGAGTTGAGGGTGGCTGCACCCTACTGTTGGAGGAACTTACCCTTGCTTACTGAAATAAAACTGGAACTGGTTGGCAGGCTCACAAAGCGGTACACAAATATTAAAACAAAACACAAATAAAAGACGAGAATGAATTATCAATAAAATTTAATGAGTATAAGTAATATTCAAAATATGACACAAAATGAATTTATAAGTTCTATCTTAAATTACGAGAAAGGGGTGATTAAGGGATGTCACATTTACTCAAATTACGACAAATATAATAACTGCTAGACTCCCTTAATCGCAGTCAAAAGAATGGCGATAACAAATACTTAAGCTAAAAATCAGGTTACAAATAATTTTACACATGCAACACAAAATAAGCAATCGTTACGTAGTTCGCACTGTTTCTGAATTATTAACGCTAAAACAAAAAGTAATGCGCACTAGTTGAAGATTTAAACACTTCGTTGAACAGATTACACAAAAGAAAGGATGCTTGAAGTACTTGATTTTCATACAATAATTACTGGTGCCTGTCCACAAGTAAATCACAAAAATACGGTGCCTACTGAATTAAGGCTTGAATTGGTACTCTCACAACCGGCAGTAAAAGGGCAGCCTAAGGTATTTACATGGGAAAAGGGGCTTAGTTGTCAGGGCCCTTAGAAGCGATGGAAGCTTTAAACCCCAGGGAAAGATAACAGCAGCCGGCGTAGAAAAGAAGGGATGGAGTCCTTCTTCCGGAAGCAGATGTGAAGACAACAAGATGTTCTTAGCTGGTAGCTGATTTAATCCAAAAATGAAAACTGTGTGTGGAACGGTAACTTCACCAAACGTCAAACTTAAACGGAACTTTCAACATAGAACTTACACCTATTTCCCGGTACGAAATAAACGACACTCTCTGGGATAATTCGACAAATATGCCGTACGGGTTTTTCCACGAAAAACTAAACGAAAGTGAAAGGTCGATACATAAAACGGGAATTTTCTATCAAAAGTCCGGGAACAGTAATTTGCACGACTAAAGATGTTGACAGCTGATTATACTCTGCTGAAGTGCTTTGCTATTTTTTCCGTAAACAAACTGGCGTGCCTCGTAATCGACTCAGTGCTTCCCCGAGTTCTTGATGATGAAATCAAGCGAATAAATACTACATTACCATATTGGGATTTCTCCGAAATATTCCGCAGCAAAAAAGGAATGTGTTGATCTGATATTATTTGCGTGAATTCTGCAAACTTAGAAAAACAGGGCCGTATTATACTAATTTACGTAAATATGCAATTGTGTATCATTTTAAGGAACACTTTTAGTGTATGGCACATGAGGCTTATTATTCTATGGTCTGAGCACTCTTTAGCATTTACTTTTTTTGGCAGTAGCACAAATATCGATTTAAGCCATTCCCCCGGATTTGTTCCATACTTATACATAGTGTCATATAGATCGACGAGAATTGCTATGTTGTCCTCACTGACTAGCTTTAACAGTTCCATTGGGATTTCGTCAGGGCCAGGTGCTTTCTTTGTCTTTGACATTTTAATAGCGTGCATGATTTCATCTCTTGTAATTTTAAGCCCCATATCTGTTTCGCTATTGCTATTTAAATTAGGTCGCGTATCTTCAAATAGTTCATTTATATATTCTTGCCATCTTTTCAGTTTCTGCGGTAGATCTAATATCAAGTTACCATTTTTATCTTTAATTCCTCCGTTCCGATTTTTAGTTCCTACCCCTGTTATTTCTTTAATTTTCTTTCTTTAATTCCAGTGTTGTAATGTACTAATTATACACATATAAAATTATAATTATAAGCATGCATTTATAAGTGCTAAGAACTAAATAATATACAATATATTTATAGATATAAAACATTGAATATTAACATGCAAATATTAAATTTACATAAAAATTTGGGGTAAATATAAAATAAATATATATGCTTTGTTTGTCTAGCCTTAGTATTCTACTGCACGTTGGTTATATAATATTATACATTATAGATTATAGCACGTTATGTATTGTTATGTTCTCCGAGTGAAAACATACATTTTTTTATTAAATTTATTCTGATAAAAATTTTCCTGCACCATGTTAGGCCAGCCAAATAAATATAGTGTACTTTGAATCTGTGCGATGTGTAAATGTTCTGTGTGTTAGATGTCAATAAAAAAAAAATCAATATCCAAAATTATCCCTGTAAAGCAAAACCAACAACAAATATACAAAATTCAAAATACATTAAAATTATGAACTCAAAATAAATTTAATGAAATGTTTAACGTAGGTTCTAACTGTGATTATAAAATTCCAAAGTTTGCAAATGTTAAAAATTGATAATTTAATTTTGAATATCTTAATAATAAACAACTTTAAAATCAAACTTTCACCATTCTAACTCAAGTAATAACAATTAAATTCTACTTTATAAAATTTCTAAAATTCAAATTAATTTCATTTCGTTATATTAATTACAATGACTTTATTACATTCAATAAAATTGTTTAGAACGACTTATCTGTTAACTTCTTATAATTCCGGGAAAGTTCTGGTGTAGCTGGAAATTTGGCCTCGCTGCTTAGAAATAAAACTGGCAATCTCGCATATCCAAATCGGTTGTTGGTAAATAAACTCCATACATAAAATTTTACTTAACTTCAAGGTAAGTCTTTTCACTTTATTGTCTTTTAATTATTTATAACTTTAATCACTATTTAAACTTTTCTTGCATATGTTACTATGACTGCTTTTATTTGATCACTTTACTTTCTTTATTTTCAGGTTCCTTATTTTTAGGTTAGGATTAACCTTCAAACACATTGTTAATTAAAACGAAGTTTTAATTAAATGTAAGTATTATTTAAAAATTTATTTACACTCTTCAATTTTCATTTAACATTAATTTTATTTACACATATCAATTAATATTATCTTTATTGTTTAAAAATTTTATTTGAATTATTTTTATTGGTTTAACTTCATTTTCTTATAAACATTTTAACACTTCCCAATTCAATCACTTTTAAAACACGTGATTTGCATTTATAAAACAACTTGTTACTAAGCGATTTTCATTTTTTACTTTCTAGAATAAAACAATTGAGTATTCTGATGTCATTTTTCTTATTAAAATTTAATTCTGGAGCGCACAAAAACACCCCTTTGACAAATTTAACAGCACTGGTGATTGTTTCTAGTGTTTTAACCAATAAAAATGAATCAAATTTATGACTTATTTAATAAATAATTATCTATTTCTATCCTAAATTAATTATAAACTATATGAAAATTCATTAAATTACCTTTTAGTTATTTACAAATTAATTTTATTTTATAAATAATATCATTTAAAGTTATTTATTGTTCATTTGACTTTCGTCTGGTTTTGATCTTTGCTTAAAAATTACTACATTTTCAAAATTATTCTTACCTTAACTAAAAATTATACAATTAAACTAAACATGAAAAAATAATGAGATCTTCTCTCTTATCATTTTTCTCTAATCTTCTTAGTTTGTCTGATAATTACATTTGAAATCTGACGTTTATTAACAATTACATTTTTATTAACAATTTTAATAATAGTCGCTTTTAGCATTTGAATTATCAATGAAATTAAGTCTCATATGCTTTTACACATCTTATTCATGTTTTATATCTTGTCTTAATTTTTTATAATAAGAAAACTTATCATTTTAAATTCTGTACTCAAATTTGGCTTATTTTACATAAATAAATTATGAATTTAACTTTGTTTATTATTTCTAGCATGGCAAACTGATTTATTTGTTCCCAAGAATTACTTCATCTATAAAAATCAACATCATACTGTGAATTGAAATAAATATCTGACATCGGAATATGTGTCCTATAATCGTCAATCTTTAACATTGTTTTTATGACCTATTTGTTGTTAATTTCTACTTTACAGTACTTAATCTGTATAAATAATTTATAAACAATTAATAAAATGAATTTACATTAAAAATCAACTTGGTATTCAATTTCATATACTTTGTGTGTGTAACAATGTTTTAACAAAATGTCAATAATTTGTATAAACTGTTCGTGTTAATTGTATGAATAAAATAAATGTTGTCTGTGATGTTTTGTATTCAAAATACACAACACTATACAGGGTGACAATAATCTACCTGTGTTGTATGGGTAACTTTGTTATTATAGAAGTTAGAGAGTCGGCTAAATTAGCAAAGTTGGGCAGAATTTCAAGACAAACTAGATGCCAGTTTGACATTTGACATACACTTTCAACTTTTTCAAATATTTCGAAAAAACTAAAAACATGTGATTTTTTGAATGTTTTATAATTCCATAACCACCTATTCTAAAACCAAAGTGAAATATGTTTCTTATAGATATTTTTACGTAGAATTATAAAAAAATATCTACAAAGTCATAGCACTCTCGATTTTTGAGATATAAGCCAAACTTACGTTTTTTTAAATGGCAACCATAGTAGGCTATGGATTCATTAAAGAGCTTATTTTTTGCTGATTTCAAAAATGTATAGGTTGTCATATCTGTTTCCGTTAATTTTCTCAGAATTTGCAAAAAACTGAAATTAATGATGATAAATAATAACCATGAACTAAGAATGCCTTGGATTTTTTTCATAGTCTCTTGTTTAGTAACTCATCATCAAAAACAATTGAAATTATCAAATGTTTTTAATTAAACAAATAACAAATAAAATAGGTACTTAGTAACCATCATTATGGATAACAGAACTAAATAATAAATGTATGTAACTATAAAAATCAATTAATGATTATAATAATACTTCAAAGTGACCACCATTTTCTTGAACACATAACTGACATCGTTTTAATATTTCACGTTGCAATTTATTTAATGTACTATGTCTAATTTCGGCTACAGCTCTTCTTATTTTTATTTTCAGGTCATCAATGTTGTGAGGCTTTTCTTTGTACACTATGTCTTTAATAGTTCCCCATAAAAAAAAATCTAGGGGAGTTAAGTCCGGAGACCTGGGAGGCCACGCAATAGGACCTCCGCTACCTATCCAATTAGGAAATCTTTCCAATAAATAGTGTGACACAATGTGAGCATTGTGAGCAGGTGCTCCATCGTGTTGGAAGTAATTCAAATTTTGTATAAAATTTAATGGAAGATCGTCCAACATTTCTTCGAATTGATTACGTAAAAATAGTAAATGCCTCTGTGAATTTAGATTTTCCTCATAAAATTAAGGACCGAAAAGTTTTGTTCCAAGAATGCCGCACCAAACGTTAGTAGAAAAACGTATTGCTCTCGCTTTTCAACCGTTATGTGTGGATTTTCCCTTGCCCAGTAAATATGATTTTTTCTATTAAATAAACCATTATTTGTAAATTTGGCTTCATCCGTAAATAGAATTGATTGAGAAAAGACTTCGTTTCATTCACTTTCTTCAACTAACCACATAGCATAATTGAATCTTCTTTCTAAATCTGTTGGATACAATGTATTTCCAACATGATGATGATAAGGTTTTAAATTATTTTGTTTCAAAATTGTTCTTGCTTGTTCTCTGGTTACATTACACTCAAGTCCAATTTCTCGCACAGATGTAGTTGGTTTAAAAGTATTGTATGCCAAAACACGCACCTCTGCTCCTTCATTAATATTTTTCTTAGCTTCTTTTGGTTTACAAAATGATCCATACCGTTTTAAATTGGATTCAAGTTTTGCAAAAATCCTTTTATCTGGCTGCCTTCTTTCCATGTATGTTTGCAGATACAATTCAGAAACTGCATTCGCATCACAATTACAATTGTAATAGCAAAATAACATATCATTTCTTTCTTCCCACGAGTAAGCCATTTTTTTAGTAACTTTAACAGAACTACTTAACATATTCACATCCGTAATTATCAGCAAAACAGGACTAACTTTGACAATTAAATTTGTTTTGTTGTTTTCCAATTCCAAGGCACTCTTGTTATACTATGCAGCTAATTATTAATTATGATCACTAACTTCAGTTTTTTGCAAATTCTGAGAAAATTAACGGAAACAGATATGACAACCTATACATTTTTGAAATCAGCAAAAAATAAGCTCTTTAATGAATCGATAGCCTACTATGGTTGCCATTTAAAAAAACGTAAGTTAGGCTTATATCTCAAAAATCGAGAGTGCTATGACTTTGTAGATATTTTTTTATAATTCTACGTAAAAATATCGACAAGAAACATATTTCACTTTGGTTTTAGAATAGGTGGTTATGGAATTATAAAACATTTAAAAAATCGCATGTTTTTAGTTTTTTCGAAATATTTGAAAAAGTTGAAAGTGTATGTCAAATGTCAAACTGGAATCTAATTTGTCTTGAAATTCTGCCCAACTTTGCTAATTTAGCCGACTCTCTAACTTCTATAATAACAAAGTTACCCATACAACACAGGTAGATTATTGTCACCCTGTATACAAATGAATTGGAATGTTTCGACGGTATTTAAAAAAAATAATATTAATCTTTATTAACATTAGACGAAATTAATTCTAAATCGCCTGACTCTCCTGACAGAAATACTTTACTGCTTGTTTTGAATACAGAAGTGGAATTTTGAGCTCCTACTAAGCAGGGAAGGCCGTACTCTCATGCGATAACAGCACCTGTAAGTAAATACCATGAGATCGAAAAAAGATGATTCTGAGCAGGCCTTGACTAGTAGGTACAACACGATTGGCAAGACTGATTTCAAAATGTGGCAGTATGTTAGAGGTTAATAAATGTCAAATAAATTAAAACACAAAACAGTATTTATTTAGGGAACAAACTGAAAACTAAGATGAATACATGTTAGAGTAGGTGTTCAAAATGTGATCCTTCACTAGTATTACAACGATAAACTTAAATAATTCTGGAAACAAGATTGCAAAACTGACTCACATTTGAAATGTCACTGTCACATTATAATTCATAGGCATTCTAGAACCAGTGTAGCCAATCGTGTTGTACTAGTCAAGGCCTGCTCAGAATCATTTTTTTTTCGATCTCATGGTATAAATAACACATCAGTTTGATTAAATCTTAATATTAATTTCTTAAAGATTTTTCTTTTTAGATACTATGCTAATTAGATAATGGAAGAAACTTTGTGGGTTTTATGCTCATTTGATAGTCACGAGATTCAAATACCTATCAACTATGGTTAAAGAAGATTTTAGAAGTCATGTACTTGCGTGTTAAAGTTGTTAGAAAAACACAGAAAAATAGAAGTTAATATAAACATGGAAACAGAAATACAAGAGATCAGAATGACGACAAACGCAAACAAGAAAGGAAAAAGAGGAGAACCAAAGAATACTAAAGCAACAAAAAATATTAAAAAGGATGATAGATTAAAGAATATAGCATTAGGGATTTGGAATGTAACCTCGTTGAACGGAAAAAAAAACAGGAATTGATACAAGAGATGCAAGAATATGGAATACAGATTATGGGCGTAAGCGAAACCATAAAGAAAGGAAGTGGAAAACGCAGGTTATCGGAAAAATACAAATTATATTATTCAGGAGTCTCAACGGGAAGAGCAAAAAAGGGGGTAGGTATGATAATTGTAATCGAAGTATCGAATAATAGAAAATTTTGGTACAAAATAAGAGCAATGAAAGGAAAAAGAAGGAAAGAAATAAAATGCATAAACAATAAAGATAACCAACTTATAGTAAACACAAGGGACATATTAAATACGTGGAGAGAGCACTACACAGAAATGCTTGGAATAGAAGAAGAACAAATTGCAACGGAGGAACTTGAAGAGGGACTGAACAAGATTAAGAGAGGAAAGGCTAGTGGAGTAGACGAAATAGACCCTGAATTAATAAAGCGGATAGGAGAAGAGAGTTAAATATGGTTGCTGAAAATATTCAGAGAAGCATGGAACACAAATAAGATTCCCAAGAAGTGGGAGGAAAATCTGATATTTAGTACCAATACATAAGAAAGGAGAAGGAACAAACTGCAACAACTATAGAGCCCTTTGCTTGGCCACTACAGCATTTAAACTATACACAAGGATGATAGAGGGTATCATAAGAAAAGACATGGAAGGAAAATTAGAAGAAGAGCAGGCAGCTTTCAGAAAAGGGAGACAAACAAATGACATTATTTATAATAAGAAGAAGAAAATAGACACAGGGGAAGAGCAGTATATAACTTGTATAGATCTGAAATCGGCATTTGACATGGTAAACAAGAAAGTAATATGGAAATTATTAGACGAACTAGAGATACCAAATAAAATAATCCAAGTAACGAAAAGCATATATAGAACCGTATATGGAAGAGTACAACAAAATGGAAAAAGAAAGAAAATTTTCGAATATTTAATGAAGCTGTTGATGTTAAAAGGCTTTTAATGCCCAACTAAGATAATCACGTTTAGCGATCTTGATTTTATTATAAAGCCCTACACATCAATTATTAGAACCTATGTCCTCGATTTACGAGCCTTATCCAGCAATAATTGAAAATAACAAAAGTGCACAGTTTACTGTGTACGAAGCGTATGAATAACACAAACGAATAGCAGCAAAATGTAACTCTAAAGTGTATTCTACAGTTTATGAACAGGCTGACATCATGCATACTAAGTCTGCTCGAGTGATAAACATGAAACGGCGAGTTTTTTGGCCAAGACAAGACAATCTTTCGAAGCATGCCTAAAAGGGGCTATAAACACTTATGTATGCAACTAATAAAAGAATCAGGGACTTGAATAGTGGCGAGGAAAGTGAAAGTAATGCATTTAGTAAAAGCAAGAAGGTCTTAAGGTCGCCGCCAAACCTAAGAGACATGCAAAAAAAAGAAGTAAAGATGGGCAAGTCGAAGGAAATAAACGAGCATGATGAAAACCGTGTTTGAGGAAACTGGGTGGACTTGCATTATACATTCCGAATTGGAAAATTGACTGCTAATAAAATTGTCGAAAAGATTTGTAAATCAATTTGTAGTCCTGTAGAGCTTCTTGTAATAATCAATATTTCTACTGAGAAATGGCATGATCTCGCTAATTTGAGAAAAATGCTAATTTTTCACACTGTATAGGTGCGACTGATGCAAAGCATGAAAGTATTATTCGACCATCTAATAATGGCTCACTGTATTACAATTATAAAAATTATTTTTTGAATGTTATTTGCTACATGTGATAATAACTATATATTTACTTATACTAACGTTGGATCATATGGAAAATCAACTGATTAAACTACAGATTCCCTCACTCACAACTATCACATATTCTAAATCAAAGTATCCATACATCTTAGTTGGAGATGAGGGATTTCCGCTATCAGAAAACTTACTTCGACCACAGTTCACAGAACGTTAATATTGACTTAGCAGAAAAGATAATTAAAACCGAATGCACAGAGAGATGGGATTTCCAAAGAAGATATTACTTCATCTTCCATCATTGAAAATATAGATCATGATACAATAAGAGAGGAAATTCAAAAATTATCAATGCTAGAGACAAATTCATAAATTCTTTTGTCAAAATTAATCCTCTGGAATGACAAGAAAAATACATCTAATGGCTATAATACATAGGTAGGTAACTACAAAAGTTTTGAGAAACTAATTTATTTATCTAGTTTTTTTAAAATATTTGCCATCATGCAAAACAAATTTTTTCGTATGCCCAAACCAACTAATAAAAATTTATTCCCACTTTGCTTCTTGTATATCGGCACATGCTTAGTCCCATGCTGCAACTAACTCTTTGTAGTTGTTAAATCGCCAGCCTTTCAACTGATCCCGAGCTGCATGAAGTTCTTCAATAAGGACAGTTCGATTTGCTCGAGGATCGTCGTGATGAAAAAATCACATCCCAAGTGGGTAGTTTGGTCAAAGGCTTTTAAGAACCTCTATTAACTTAGGCAAGCACAACTCTGTGTACCACTTAGCTGTAATCGTAACCAAAAATTTCTCACTTCAACGCTTTTTTTTCTGAGAACCTCAAAAGTTTTGTAGTGACCTACGTCTTATATCAGGAAATATATGTAAATAAAATATTTAAAAAGGACTTACCGGTATGTTTCCTTGCTCAACTGTTGCATCTTCTTCTACTGCTTTTTTCTCGTTTTTGTCCGCATTATCACTATGCTGCATGTCCTAAATTGAAGATTAGGCCTGAATTTATTCACATCAATATTTACATCCGTATTAATAACAATTAATTATTGTGAATTAAAAATTATAATTTTCAATTGAGTAGTACTACTTATTCATAAAAACCACAAATTTCAATTCAATGAAAATGTTGCAATTCTGAAATGTAAATAAATACCTGTACTGTGTATGATTCCATAATCAACAATGAATTCATCCAATGTTTGAAGTAATAAAAGCACTTTCCTCAGGTCAAGCAAATGCTAAAAAAAATTAAGAGATGCACCTGCAGCGTTGGCAGATGAATCATGGGCCAATCTGTCACAAACTGCCTTGGTTTTGTTCTAAGTCACTTTTAACACAACACTGCTCCTTTAAAACTGTATCGCTTAAAAGCAAATTATTTGTCATTTCCATGGATTTTCATAATATGCCGTTTCAAACTTGCTTTAGTTGAACTTCTACGTTCACATAAATTACAGGCAAACGGTTTTTCTCTAGTATGAATACTCATATGTCTATTCAAGTGATTTTTAGTTATACTCCCATATTCACATAAATTACAGGTAAAAGGTTTTTCTCCTGTATGTTTACTCATATGCAAATGCAGACTGCCTTTACGTATACTCTTATACTCACATAAATGACAGCTAAACGGTTTTTCTCCAGTATGAATACTCATATTATGTCTTTTCAGTTGACTTTTAGTTACACTCCTATATTGGCATAAATGACAGGGAAAGGGTTTTTCTCCAGTATGATTACTCATATGCAATTTCAAAGAACCTTTAGTTATACTCCTGTATTCACATAAATTACAGGCAAACGGTTTTTCTTTGGTATGAATATTCATATGTCTTTTCAGTTGGTCTTTAGTTACACTCCCATATTCACAAAAATTACAAGCAAATGGTTTTTCTTTGGTATGAATATACACATGTCTTTTTAGTTGGTCTTTAGTTACACTCGTATATTCGCATAAATTACAGGTAAATGGTTTTTCTTTGGTATGAATATTCACATGTATTTTTAGTTGACCTTTAGTTACACTCCTATATTCGCATAAACTACAGGCAAATGGTTTTTCAGAGGGTTTTTCTTTTATATGAGTATTCATATGTTTGATCAGGCGGTTTTTAACTGCACTTCTATATTCGCATAAACTACAGCCAAACGGTTTTTCTCCAGTATGAATACTCATATGCAATTTCAGAGAGCGTTTGGCTACACTCCTATACTCACATAAACTACATGCAAACGGTTTTTCTCCAGTATGAATCTTCATATGTTTAGTCAGATCGCTTTTAGTTGCACTTTTAAATTTGCATAAATTACATGCAAACGGTTTTTCTCCAGTATGTTTACTCGTATGCAATTTCAGATTTGATTTAGTTACACTCCTATACTCACATAAATTACAGGCAAATGGTTTTTCTCCAGTATGAATATTCATATGTTTTTTCAGAATGCTTTTAGTTGCACTCTTGTATTCGCATAAATTACAGCCAAACAGTTTTTCTCCTGTATGATTCTTCATATGCAATTTCAGATTTCTTTTACTCGCACTGTTATACTCACATAAATTACAGTCAAATGACTTTTCTATAATACAACTATTCATATGCGGTTTCACATCAACTGTATTAGTTGTTTCAACTTTTATTTTGCCCGTTGCATGTAGAGTACTCTCAATAATTGCAGTTTCTTCTCTCGTATTTCGTCCAATGTTTTGGCTAATATTAGCGTTAGTTTCATTGAAGTTATGTTTTTGTTCAATATTGTCACCAAATTCACTTTCCATATTGTCCAAGTAGGGTTCAAGTTTGATTTCTTCTTTGACGATATTCAAATCGAAATCGTATTCGAGGTTAGCCTTTGAGTTTATTTCAGACATTTTCTAGTAATAATACAAATCACAAGAGTATTACAAATAGCGTTCGGTAACTAACCTGCAATTATTTAAAAATACGTATACAAATATAACTTGCACACACACAAAACATGAATACGCCAATACGCGTAGAATAACAAACGCATCACATAAAATTAACCACCTTGGAATAGCACATTTTTCCAGGTAGATGATTGGCAGTATCTCAAGTACCATCGACGTGAATATAGCTCGGAGCATGAGACACGGCAGACACCTACAGGTAAATGTCCAAATTTCCATAAATCCATCCCATACATTCAACCATATTTCAGGGAATCATATGTGATTATACCAATATCTTCAAATCTTCCTTATCATTAAGTGGCCATTTCGGCAATTTACAATATTACTTTCCAGGTACTTACAGCTTTGAGAGTTTCGAAGATCCCAAGAGATGTGCCATTTTAAAGGGCGGTGACAAATGCACATGAATCAATTCTTTTAGTAGAAGGGAAATCAGTCATACTGAATTTCAGTGGCGGCTCGTGAGTTTTTAGAGGTAAGGGCTGCAGAAAAAATAACTCTAAATTAATGAGAAAATCTTCCTTCAATTTTATTACTGGCAGAAAATAAGGTACATTCGACGGTTTTTGTAATTCACAAGCTTGTCTAGAACATTAGAATTCAAGTTTTTAATATTTTGAACCAAATCCTTTTCTATTGATAACATAGCTAAAGCATTTAACCGTTCTTACGATATAGTGTTTCTTAAGATTTAAGAATGTTTTTATTCTTTTTAACGTAGAAAAACAGCGTTCTGCTTCTGCACTGGACATTGGTGTTGTAACTAAAATCCGTAAAAGTTTGATAACTTCTTCAAAGGTACCTATCTTCGATATTATTGCGAAGTATAAAATCTAATAACGGCAACGCACCACCAATTTTTCAAGGTTCACCTTGAAACAACAAGCATGGAAAACCAAACAGGCATTTCTTATTTCAAAAGCACATATCCAGGAAACATCTTCATAAATTTTGTTATTAAATTGTCTTTTATAAGGACCCTTTTCTGCTTTGTCCACTTTGACTTAAGGTTAATTTAGGCCGCCCCAATGATTCAATTTCAAGCTTTTCTTCAAAACTCAGTCTTGAAAAGGGGATTTTAAAAGTTCTTCAACGGAATTCATATTGTAAAATATTTAGGCCTGTATGATTAACCATTGTTTTTACTACTTTGGGTGAACAAAATTTTATTTACCTAGGATATAATAAACCATATTTATTAAACATCTTAGCCAACATATATCTTAACATGTAACTTTGGCAGAAACTAAAAAGAAAAACTTGGAAAGCTTTTATGGAATAATCTGTAGGTATATCTATGTTAATTTAAAAACATACTCTACATTCTAGCTCAATTATTTCTGAATAAAGTACCTATATGTAGAAATTATCCAGAATTTCTATCAAAGTAATGCACTTACGAGCTATTTTAAAGCTTGCCGATGACAATATGTAACAATAAAAAATATGTTTTCGGAAAATGAAAAACAATAAACAAATTCTATTAAATAACAACAGATCAATAAAAATACCAATGTGAAATTGAATTATTTTGAATTGGTACTTTAGCCACATCCACAGAATGGCATTTTATAACGTTTGTAATTTGTCATTTTTATTGTAAACAAAGTTTATAACCTTAAATTGAAACTCAAATGTCAATGTGGATGTGGCTAAAGTACCAATTCAAAATAATTCAATCTCACAGCCTACCCTAATTGTTTTTTTTTATTGATCTGCCTGTATATACTGATATGATATTTACTTTTGGATGTTGATTAGAGATTCAAGATTCTGTTACTTGTAATTTGTTAAAGGAGATTAATTTTCATAAAGATTAGTAGTGCAGATTTTATTATAAAAAATTGTAACATAAATTTTAAGTAGCTAGATTAAATTTTAGTTGTTAGTGTAAATAAGTTATTGTTATAATCATTGTTAGAATATAATTAGCTAAATTAGTAGCCAGAGAAATTTAAAATTGGTAATCATAGAAACTTTTTGTAAATATGATTGTTATAGTGAAACATTTTATGTAAAAAATCTTGGATACGAAGAAAAACAAATTGATAAATAAGAGATTATAATTTGCATTCGAAAGGACAAGAATCAAATAGGTTTGCTCCTCCCAAATTATGAAATCTCAACCAAATATTTAATTTGAAACAGTGTTAACGATAATTAGAATCAATTAATGATTCGATAAACAAGTAAAACAATAATTTAATTCTGGAAGTTAAAGTGTTTTGGATTTCAAAGAAAACTGAATTCGAAGCAGAGGCAATTAGAAATTGAATTCGAAGCAGAGGCAATTAGAAACTGGATTCGAAGTAGAGACAAATTGGATTTGGAGCTGTAGTAGTTCTTATTGGAAAAGAAGAGGACCTGAAACAAATTTAGAAACCTTTATAGATAGTGAGTGTGAAACCATAATCTTATGTTAGAGAGTTAAGCAGGGTTGATAGGGCTGAAAAATTAAATTAAATCTGCATTAAAAATTAGGGTGAAAATTTATCTTGTGTTAAATTAATTCTAAATACAACAACAAAACGAACCTTTCGCAACGACAGTAGAAAGCATACAGCTTGGGCCGCCATTTTGTTTTTAATTAGGTCAATCAATTTAATTGATTGCGTAATCAAACGGCTTATCAAGGTCGATTTAATGCGATTAGCGGTTTAATTAGATCAATCCGCGGTTTTTTAGGTCAATTTAGATCAATCCGCGGTTTATTTAGGTCGATTAATGGGATTAGCGGTTTAATTAGATCAATCCGCGGTTTAATTAGGTCAATTAAAAGTTCGATTAAAAGCGGCGACCATCTTGGATTTAACTAGCTCGATCAATTTAATTAGGTCAATTAAAAGTTCGATTAAAAACTGTGGCCATCTTGGATTTAACTAGCTCAATCAATTTAATCCATCAATTTAATTAGGTCGATTAAAAATTCGATTAAAAAGCGGCGGCGTATTAACTAGGACATTCAATTTAACTGGCAACTCAATCAAATCAGATTAACGGTTTAATTAGATCGATTAAAAGTTCAATTAAAATCGGCTAACATCTTGGATTTAATTAGGTCATTCAATTTAATCAAGCAATTTATTTAGTGCATCTAGCTCTTCCTTCTCAATGACGCCAGGGATTATCGCGAACAATAGGGACCTTTCATCGTCCAAAAATCTGCAATAATAAAAGTGACTTATTTTAAATTTCTGGAATGCAGGAAATGACTAATGTGACAGCCATTGTGTGATTACTGCTAACAATAACCATTGTTCATTCAATTTAATTGATAGCTGAACTTATTAAACGGGTTGCTTGATTGCTCCATTTTAACTAATTTGAATAAAAAAGCAATTGTTTGACATTTTGGCATAAAGATGTGTTTTCTATTAACCACTAAGTGATTCAATAATTTAAATTATTCTGGACAGGGCCGCGACCTAATCAATCAATCTACCTCTCGATCGCACCCTTCCCCCTCTCCTCAGCCTCCTGCGGGTTAAATAAACAAACAATGCAACAACAAGCAATAAAACGATAACATTTTTATTAACAAAACAAATACAATATTATTAAAGTCAATAAATCCGTTTATTTTAATACCCGAAATTAACTTAAAGTTATATTTCCATAATCTCGTTAGGAAAATGCATCAGCCCATCACTGTAGCAGAAATGCTTCTTGAAAGATTAAACCTAATCTCACTTTAGTTTTCCGGTGCTGCAAACATATTGAATGTTCTCCTCTAGTGTATTCTGTAAGCAAAGGTAATTTTTTAACATATACATATAATTAAGAAGAAACATAGTTTTGAACTTTACGCTATTCGACTATAGGTTAACAAGGTTACGTACCTTTTGAAATTAAAAGTTAAATTCTCCAAAATAACGTTATCAGCCAATAAGATTACGTTATGGACAACACAGCTTGGTTTATCAATTTTATGAAAGTTGCAGTGTTCTTCTCTTTCAAACTTCCTAGAGACGGACAACCAAATTCTTCTATATTAAAAAACAGACTGTCTGCGGAAACTTAGCATGATTTAACATTTTATAAAAGATGTACATGACATTATTTTGTATATGCAGGTACGTAATTAAAAGAAAAAAAAACACTAGGCATGGATAATAAAGAATGCATTTATTCTGGCCTTTTTTTTTATCCCAAAATTAAAAATAAAATTAAGCAGAGGCCACAGCAGCTCGCATCTGTTCCTTTGGGTATAACCTCGTTGAAGTGAAAGAATGTCGCTTTAAAAAATGTTCTACAACAGTTTATATAAAGGTTGCCACTCATAAAACCAAAACACTTTTGAAATTTCACACTGCATATACTGCTCATATTTAAACTAACCTGTTATTTATTTTAAACAAGTAATTTCTGGAATGCAACTACCTTCATTATTTATTAAATAGCAGTCTGGTACATTGCCGCTGAAGCGTATATTTTTAAAAATGTTTGATATTCAACATAAAATTTTTCTCCCTGAAAGTTTTTTATTCAAACTTATTTTACTGCTGCGCTTCAGCAAAATAATGTTTTCTACATCATCTAAGATCGGACAAAGCCGATCATAACCTCTAATATAACAACTGTCAATTTATTATTCATTTTATTCCTTATATTTTAGCAAGTACAAAAATTTTATTAAAATTTAAAAATAAAATTAAGCCAGTACTAATGAAAGTAATTTCATCCCTGGAAGTAGTTAAATACAGGCAAATTCCAGTGGTCGGCGTAGTGCCAGCCCTGTTCACAACGGTCTTCTATAAGTGCATCGAAGGCCCTCTGGAGGTTGTTAAATGCAGCCAAACTTACGCCTTCCGTGTACGGCCGACCCTGCTCAAAACTAGGTGAATACTGGACTGTTGAACTACCACCAAACAACGGCGTCGGAGCTGGTAATCGGCCATTCCGATTATAGTCGCTCCAGTAGACCTCAGTTGCGGGTTCCCAGCGGACGGAGGCTTCTACAGCGGAAATTGGCGATGGTTCACACAGGTCGATCACCTGATGATGATTTCGAGCTTCTGCTGAGGTCGGCGATGACGGCCCACACAGATCGACTATTTCGCCAAACGTTTCCTCCTGGTGGAAAGGCATTTTTTTCTTTTTTACGGGCTCGGAACTTGTACTTAACTCTGTTTAAAATAAGATGAAAATGAGTATCAGAGTCAGCTAGCTCGGCCTTTATATACCCGAATAGATGACAACTCTTGTCTTAATACCTTGTTTACTGAAAAACCCTTTTAGTAGTACAACAAAGCACATCTTTTAAAATGTTTTAAATTATCTGGGCATTTTACAAATAGCTTTTAAATTTAGGTTTTACCGTCTGAACAAAAAAAAAACAAGCTGAAAACCACGTCTCCGTTAATTACGGCTTTTAAAAACTCTGTGTTCTTTTTCTCTTTCAATAGATAGATATGCAAGCAAATTAGACAGCTTTCAACTGCAAGGTATTCAATATTTTCAACTTTTAAAGCCTTTCTTTTTATTTACAGGGTTTGCAAAGCAGTTTTGTATAGTATGGTCGCTGTAAGACGGAAGTGCTTATACGCCTGATTGAAATTTTGGACTTAATGTAATACTTTGCTTCAGATTAACCTAGAATGTCCGCCAAAAATTTAGAAAGTAAGAAACTAAACTGAATCTGCTTCATAATTATTTTAATTAAATTTTCTGTTTTTAATGTAACTCCCTGCTTCTATCTCTTACTAGGAAAACATTTAAGGAAATGAAGAGTCATATGTGGTAAATTCGATTTTCAAATATGAACCTAAAACGTCACTCCATTTGAAATTTGAATCTGATTAAAATAAATTTGAGAGTAAGAATCCATGCTGAAATATCTAAATGCGAGCTCATTTTAACTTTGGGGTTTAAACTTAATTTTAGGTGATCTGGATTGGATACAGTTTTTTAATTTAAAATTTGAAAGCTGATTCCAAATTTCACAAATCAATTAATTATACATGTATCTTCAATTCTGCATTATAAAATGCACTTAGTTTTAGTATACCTAACCAATAACAGGAAAAGGTGGAGAAAGATAGTGGAAGAGGCGAGAACACATAACTTTACATAAAAATGCCAATAAAAGATTGTGGGGATTAATCCACCCCAAAAAATGAATTTAGGAAGTTCTAAAGAACGGCCAAAACCCAACTAGGGTAGTGGAGCCACTTACGAAGAAGAATCCTGAATTAAAAATTATAATTTTCAATTGAGTAGTACTACTTATTCATAAAAACCACAAATTTCAATTGAATGAAAATGTTGCAATTCTGAAATGTAAATAAATACCTGTACTGAGTACGATTCCATAATCAACAATGAATTCATCTGACGTTTGAAGTAATAAAAGCTCTTTCTTCAGGTCAAGCAAATGCTAAAAAAAAAATTAAGAGATGCACCTGCAGCGTTGACAGATGAATCGTGTGCCAATCTGTCACAAACTGCCTTGGTTTTGTTCTAAGTCACTTTTAACAACTGCTCTTTTAAAACCGTAAGCAAATTATTTGTCATTTCCATGGATTTTCATAATATGCTTTTTCAAATTTGCTTTAGTTGAACTTCTGTGTTCACATAAATTACAGGCAAATGGTTTTTCACCAGTATGAATACCCATATGACTTTTCAAGTGGTTTTTAGATACACTCCCATATTCACATAAATTACAGGTAAAAGGTTTTTCTCCTGTATGTTTACTCATATGCAAATTCAGACTGCCTTTACGTATACTCTTATACTCACATAAATTACAGATAAATGGTTTTTCTCCAGTATGAATACTCATATTATGTCTTTTCAGTTGACTTTTAGTTACAGTCCTATATTGGCATAAATGACAGGGAAATGGTTTTTCTCCAGTATGTTTAATCATATGCAATTTCAAACAATGTTTAGTTATACTCCTGTATTCACATAAATTACAGGCAAACGGTTTTTCTTTGGTATGAATATTCATATGTCTTTTCAGACTAATTTTAGTTACAGTCCTGTATTCACAGAAATTACAAGCAAATGATTTTTCTTTGGTATGAATATTCACATGTCTTTTTAGTTGGTTTATGGTTGCACTGCTATATTCGCATAAACCACAGCCAAACGGTTTTTCTGCAGTATGAATACTCATATGCAATTTCAGAGAGCGTTTGGCTACGCTCCTATATTCACATAAATTACATGAAAACGGTTTTTCTCCAGCATGAATCCTCATATGTTTGGTCAGATCGCTTTTAATTACACTTTTATATTTGCATAAATTACAGGTAAACAGTTTTTCTCTAGAATGAATAGACAAATGCCGTTTAAAATAGCTTTTAGAAGTAGTCCTATATTCACATACGTTACAAATAAATGGATTTTCTATTAAATGCATATTTTTATGAATTTGAAGACTGGATCTATGAGTAGTTCTAAATTCGCAAACATCACAACCAAAACTTTTACCCTTATTTTTAGTTTGGTCATCCTCTTCAAAAGGATTGACTGTATCAGTTGTTTCGAGTTTTATTTTGTCAATTTCATGTGCAGTACTCTCGATAATTGCAGTATCCTCTCTCGTATTTCGTCCAATGTTTTGGCTAATATTAGCGTTAGTTTCATTGAAGTTATGTTTTTGTTCAGTATTGTCACCGAATTCACTTTCCATATTGTCCAAGTAGGGTTCAAGTTTGATTTCTTCTTTGACGATATCCAAATCGAAATCGTATTCGAGGTTAGCATTTGAATTTATTTCCGACATTTTCTATACACTTTACTGTAATAATACAAATCACAAGAGTATTACAAATAGCGTTCGGTAACTAGTAACTAACCTGTAACTATTTAAAAATACGTATACAAATATAATTTGCCCACACAAAAACACAGAACACCCCCCAGGGTCACAGGCCACAGGTACGAGTTACGAGTGTGAATGATTGGCAGTATCTCAAGTACCATCGACGTGGATATAGCTCGTTTAATGTTGGACCGATATTTAAGACATTTGATCAAAATAAGTCTATCCGATAATGTTATTTTAACATGAGACACCTATAAATGTCCAAATTTCCATAAATCCATTCTATACTAGGATGACCAGACATCCCGGTTTTCCGGGATTGTCCCAAATTACAATAAGGATTTCGTAATTAAATAAAATCAGTAGTGCTAGGAAAAGTGGTATTTATTTAGAAAAGTGCTAGTATTTTGACCAATATTCAAAATTTCTCAATCTTTGTCAATATTTGTTCGCGATTCTGTCGTATAATACCGAGGTGAAAACAGCAACTAAAACATAGTAGCGTTCTTTACGATATTACCCGAACGATCTACACAAACACAAAACTTGTACATTGGCCCAAAACAAATCTTATAACTGCGGAATACAAACCCTCCTAGGGAGTCGTAGCTGCCCCGTAATTTTCAAAAATTAATATCTCATAAATGGCACATAAGGCCGCGATTAAACTTTGGCGAAATCTAACTAGCAACAGGGCCAATCTAACGGTATAGGTAACAAATCCTCGCAAGGCGTCCCAGGAGGTAGCAGCTGCCCCCGTAATTTTCAAAAATTAATATCTCATCAACGGCACATAAGGCCGCAATTAAACTTTGGCGAAATCTAAATAACCACAGAACCAATCTAACGGTCTAGGTAAGAAATCCTCGCAAGGCTATGAATTAATTTCAACCAATGAATAACTGCCGAGGAAAATTATAATTAAAATTAAATTGAGAATATCAGAATCCTTTTTTATTTTTTTTTGTTGCAAATAAATTCGTTATTTGTGTTCCTTTTTATTGACTGCAAAATAAAATGTTCTTTTCAAGCAAACATCAACAATTAATTTTTGAGTTTTTTGGATAAAGGTATCCCGGTTTGCATTCAACATTCAACCATATTTCAGGGAATCATATGTGATTATGCTAATATCTTCAAGAATCCTTATCACTAAAGTGATCATTTCGGCAATTTACAATATTACTTTCCAGGTACCTACTTATAGCTTTGAAAGTTTCGAAGATTCCAAGAGAAGTGCCATTTTAAAAGGCGGTGCCAGGTTTAAATGCACATGAATCAATTCTTTTAGTAGAAGGGAAATCAGTCATAGGTACATACTAAATTTGATTGTCGGTGAAATACTTTTCACAAGAAGATAATTTACACAGCATTATATGATTATAGCAATAGTAGTGTCAAGGCCCGCTGAATTAATATTGCATATAAGGCCTGCCCACTTCATTTAGCCAAGACGCAATTAGCAAGGACGCAGGCGCCATTTGGGGCGAACTATACATTTTAAAGGGACAAATGTATAGTTCGCCCCAAATGGCGCCTGCATCCTTGCTAATTGCGTCTTGGCTAAATGAAGTGGTAAGGCCTTATATGCAATATTAATTCAGCGGGCCTTGGTAGTGTTTGGGTGCCACTGAATGTTTTGTTTATGGCTAGTGGATGTATGGCTAAGTTCACTCTAATACTGCGATCAGGGATGAATAGAAAGTGATGACGTCGCAGACCCATGGCGCAAGCCAACTGCTGATTCCAAACAAAAATGAACGCCATGTAAATTTCCATAAGCGAAATTTTAAATCAGGCTCAAATAAAGATTACAATTATATTAAACGTATTTGGGGCCAGGTTTGGCATAAAACAGAGCAAATGTAAATATTCTCCAGGCTCAAATTGTCCGTATTCGATCATATTTGAAATTGCAAGTAATTTTATACATAAGCAACAGGTAATTATTGTGGTTAAAAATGTCTTAGCCATTTTCTCAGAAGTTTAGAAATCTTCCATATTTTAAGTTTTCTACGGGTCTCTTCCTTTTCTCAAACTTGTCACATTTTTACCGTACAAAACACCCACTACATGGAACCTATTTTTAAACATAATATTATTATTTGTTGTAAGTATAATGTAACTTTGACAGAAACTAAAAAGAAAAACTTGGAAAGCTTTTATGGAATAATCTGTAAATCTATGTTAATTTAAAAACATACTCTACATGTCTACATTCTAGCTCAATTATCAATAAAGTAGTAGGCTAGTAGGTACAATTTGGGACTTTAATAATGTCGCGGATATAGAGCGTAATAGGCTCTGAGTATAGGCAACTCACAATGCGGCTGTAGTAAACTACAACATATATACTTTAAAGTATCAAATGCCTGCAATTTCAATTACTAAGAACTTTTAAGAACATATCAATCTGCGGTAAATTCTTGTAAACACACAAAACTCTTTTAAAACCCTTGTTTATTTGTGACCAGTTAGTTTTATGATTTGTTAGATTTTAGAACGTCTTCCACACAACCAAGAATATTGTGATTTAAAAAAAAAAATGGGAATTTTGTTAGAAGAAAAACACTTATTTTTAAATATGTCCTAACGTCAGAAACGCGTTCTTTAATGCAATTTAAAGAATAAAGTAAATATTTACATTGCCCAGTATTTATATTTTTGTTTGTGGCAATGCTTTGGAAAAAATATTTAAAGGAGTAATACGTATAAGAACAATTACTTTTTCCACTATTTACGAAAATCTGGTTACTTTAACAACTTTTTTGATGCAAAATAATAGTACGTACTCTTTAATTTAAAGCGGAAAAATCCCAAAATACGCATATTGAAAATCAAATATATTTGGCTTATTTACTTCTCGTGTCTCATAATTAATAACGGTCAATATAAGGCTTTTTTTTGCTTATAACTACTGAGTTGTAGTGTAAGCGAGAGCGCATCGGAACCAGGAAGTAAGAGTCCTATAGTTTGTTTAGTCTTCGACAATGTGGCGGTTGAGATAATAAATAAAAACTTTGTTCGAAAACACAGTGACAATATTAATATAAAATTGCACTACCTCCAGTTAGTTACATTATTTGATACAGTTAGGCTAATCTTTGTTTAATAAATAATTTTGAAGTGACACCCTGCACCTATTTACTGAGATTCAAAGGTTGAAAAACAAATTACAATTTAGGTATTTATGGCGATGAGCAGTACCAAGATGTAGAACCACAAAGATTTACGGAAATTTTAACCGAGAATAGTAGCATCTTGGCAGGAAAAATACATAGAGAAAGTGAATACAAAAATAACAGAAAGGGAAGGAGATGAAGAAGACATGGAGAGCAACTGGCGAAAAACAGAAGAAAGTATGAAAAGTGCAGTATATTTACTATTAAGAAAAGAAAGACAAGAGAAAAGAACCAACAAATGGTACAATTTGGAATGTGAAAATGAGCGAGAAAGTAAAAACTAGCAGCGAGAAGGAGAATGTTGCAAACTGGAAGAAGAGAAGACATAGCAGAATACAAAAAACAAAGGAAAACAACAAAAAATGTCTACAGAGAAGTAAAAAGAAAATATTGGAGAAATCGGGCAGAGCAGTTTGAAGAATATTGTAGTAAAGTGGGTGATATCAAAAAACATGTAAAAACATCGTCATAATAAATGAGTTAAATAAGTTAACATTTAGGTGTGGTGTGATATAACAGGTTGCGCAAATTATTACAAAGTAAGAAGTAATTAAATGTGTTTATCAATTAAGGATGCACCTGCATAAATATGTGTCATGCGAACATCTGGTTGGATTATGAATCATATCAATGTCTTACGATATTTGTAAATAAATGTGCAATGACTAATAAACACCTGCACTAAATAACACGAAAGACCATGACTCATGTTTATGTAACGCAATAATTAATGACAAATTGTATAAACAGTTTGAGCATATGTTAAGGATCTTGGGGGGTATAAATATAGGAACCCTACTATAGGGAAATCAGTCTCTTGATAGTCTCACTACGATGCCTGATTAATACTCAGACGAGAGGCCCTTACCCGGACCCTTGGCCATCAGCCAAGGGTTCGTTTACATATACTTTCCAACATTATTACAAAGATGTGTGTTCCTCTAAAGTTATTCATGTAAGTAAAGGTTTATTGTAACTTAATGATAATGTTTTGTATACTGTATTGAGTCGTTCATCCAGTTAGGTATTTGGATTATGTATGTTGAATAATTAAATAATGTTTGTATCATAAAGTAATGACAATATAGTTGATGTTAGTTGATCGTGTACTTTAATATAACCTCTTGCAAAAGCAAAGCATAAACACTCGTAATGAAGTTGCTATAAGTCTCTACCATCAAAATCAATAAATGCAAAAACCACTTCGTTGCAATATTACAAAACCAGAGAAATAAGAAATTTTTACCAAGAAACGAAACAGACCAGAAGAGGATTCCAACAAACGGCAACAGCATTCAAAGACAAAAATTGAGAAAGAATAAGTGACGATGAGCAAATAATTATTGGTTGTAAAAGATAGGTACTTTCAAGAAATTTTAAATGGTGAGGATTCAGAAACACAGTCAGAAGAAGAGAAAAATAGCAGAAAAAGAGAAGCAGAAGACAAAAATGAAAACATAGATCCCCTACAAGAGAAGAACTACTAAAGACCTTAAAAACTGGAAAAGCGTCAGGAGAAAACGGAGTGAAAAATGAATTAATTAAATACGGAGGAGACAAACTAGCTACACAGATATACAACTTAATTATCAAAATTTGGCAAAAGCAAGAGATTCCGAAAGGATGGACGAAAGGCAATAATAACCACAATTCACAAGAAATGTGACAAAATGATCCATAATAACTACAGGGGAATAGCCTTGCTAAACACGACATATAAAGTATTAACAACGACTCTAAGAAATCACTGAAATCAGACACATATTGTAGAGCAACAATTAGGAGAATACCAAGCCGGATTTATGCCAGGGCGTTCGGTCACCAACCAAATATTTATCATAAAGGAAACACAGGAAATGTACCGAGAATATAACAGAGAAGTTCATGTAGTTTTCATAGATGTCCTGAAAGCATATGACTCACTAAAAAGAGAATAGATATACTGGGAGATTCACGTAAGACGCGTCCCTTAAATGCTTCAAATGCAACCCAACATACATAAGCTACTAGAAATACATGCAAATTAAAAAGCAAAGTTTGATGGGTTGCCTATTCCAATTGTTAAGGGGCGCGTCTTACGTGAATCACCCGGTACTTATAGAGTCATGGAAATGTTAAAGATGGCACAGAAGTTGATAAGTTTAGTACAAATGACACTACAAAACACCACAAGCAGGATCAAATGGAAAGGAAAAACATCAGAAAGTTTTGAAGTGAAAAACGGAGTCAGACAGAGAGACCCAATATCGACACTGCTAATCAACATAACCTTAGAAAATACAGTTAGAGAAAACAAAACAAACAGAATAGGCAGCATAATTAATAATACCTAACCACCAGTGTACAGCATACGCGGACGACTTAGTACTAATGGCCAACAAAAAGAAAGACTTAATAAGAAAGGTAAAAACCTTAGGAGAGCAAGCATGAAAAGCTGGTCTGCAAATCAATAACCAGAAATCAAAATACATGATAATATGGAGCCAACGGAGCAGAACGCAAGACGAAAGACAAAATCTAAAAATAGAACAACACGAAGAAGAGGCAATATAAATAGAGAGAGTAAAAACATATACGTATCTGGGGGTACAAATAACAGAAGATGAAAAAGAGGAAGAGGAAATGAAATCAAGATTAACAAGAGGCGATAGAGCAGCAGGAGCATTATCTCGAATCCTGAAGTCAAAGTACATATCAAGGAAAGCAAAAATACAAATTTACAAAACTGCGATCAATCGTAACTTATGGATGGGAGGTATGGTAAATGGGAACTGTAAAAGAAGCAAAACTACTGATATGGGAGAGGAAAATACAGGATGTCAAAGTCGAAATTTTTACTTTAATTTTCTTCTGTAATTTCTAAAGTTTTCGTAATATTCGTATGAAAATTGGCGAAACTAAGTTTTTAGGGACGGGAAATAATAATCCGTTCTCAATTTTAATGCAGCTCTTAAAATAACGTTATTTTTGCTACACCTAATACCTTAAAAATACTTCAACTTTTTTGCACATAAAGTTAGGGCAAATCTAATTGAATAAAACAATTGCCTCATCTTTTCTATACAAAAAAGGTATACTATTTCAATGTCTCTAAAGTTAACCGTTTCCAAGATATTTGCGATTGAAGTAAGTGATGTTAGATTTTATTCGTTAAAAAGAGCATTACTTGCAGTATACATAAAATATAAAAATGTTTTAATGACAAATATCCTACTGATTCACTATTGCTATGTGTCCTATTACTTGTTTTTGACAAGAATATGCAAATTTTTTGTTTTAAATGTAAGCCTACTGCGTTACAGAGTGCTTAAGAAGTGAACAAAGCGCTGCATCGCTTACCTCAATAGCAAATATTTTGGAAACGGTTAAATTTAAAGATATTTAAAGAGTATACCTTTCTTGTATAAAAAAAGATGAGGTATTTGACTTTTTCAATTAGATCTGCCCTAACTTCAAGTACAAAAAAGTCGAAGTATTTTTAAGGTATTAGGCGTAGAAAAAAAACGTTATTTTAAGGGCTGCATTAAAATTATTTCCCGTCCCAACAAAGGTAGTTTCGCCAATTTTCATATCAATATCCCGACAACTTCTGAAATTGCAGAAGAAAATTAAAATAAAAATTTCGACTTTGACACCCTGTATCTCCCTAAATATTAACTTTTGGATTAAGGTAATTTTAGGTAAATCGTAATATTTTGACCTCACGAATCTACTGTTGGTCTGTGACCCATTACTTATGGACCACCCTGTATATACCTATATTATATGATGCTACAAAAGCACTTAATTTAATTTCTTTCTACTGCTTTTTCGTGATTTAGTAATTTTTCTTTTGTTGGGGTACTTCTACCCCCTTTGGTTTATTATAATCACTTTCATTATTACTAAACATAATGTAAATATAAAACAAATACAGTTACCAATTTCACCATTCATCAATTCGTCTGCGGAATACTGAAAACTGAGCGTTAAATGCTTCAAAGATCTACTGGATACTATACTACTTACACAGTTACATAAACAATAAGGTGCATGTACAAAAGATATTAAATTATTCTTAGTACGGTGGATGTGCAATTCATAACTCATTTTTTTACTTTTTAATTCAAATACATGTTAAAAATGGTGAAAAGTTGTTTGACAATATTTTATTTTAAATTAAAATAAATTTCTTGCTAAACCCGAGGCTAAACCTTTACAATAATTAATAGTTGATTTTTTTTAAATACCAGTGTTACCAGCACAAAAATATAAAGGAAAAGTACAAAAAAATTAAACAAAAACTAACAAAAAAAAATTGCCTTATTTGCTAACTTTCAGCAACATCTTTAATACTCATATGGTCTATTATTTTTAAAGAGATTAACAACCTACAAATTAATTTTATTCATTTATTTATTTCGTATGAGAAGCCTACAGTACATATGTTGAGTATTTCCAGCGTTATAATGTACCAATTATACAAAATATAATGCTATAATTTACAATGCTAAGAACTAAATAACTATACAATATATAGATATAAAACATTGAATATTAACATGCAAACATTAAACCTACATAAAATTTGAGGTAAATACAATGAGATCGAAAAAAAGATGATTCTGAGCAGGCCTTGACTAGTACAACACGATTGGCAAGACTGATTTCAAAATGTGGCAGTAGGTTAGAGGTTAATAAATGTCAAATAATAATTTGTTTTATTTAATAACGCCGTGATTAGCGCTAAACATGAGATCAGAATAGGGTTATGATTAAAAGTCGTGTTTAAAAATTTAGCAACGGCGTTGCTAAAATAAACATGAGATCAGAATACGGCCCACTATCTTTTAGAATCTCTACAAATAAAATGTCAAAATCATCAGTTGCAGTATACAGGGTGCTTCAAAAAAAATTTAAAAAAATATTTTTGACTACACTTGGTTTGTATTGATCGCTATTTTTTCAAATAACTCGAAAACGGTGACAGATATGGGAATAATGAAAAAAACGAAAAAGCTGGAGAAAAGAACGGGGATTCAATTAAGATATAAACATTTTTATTGTAGAGATTCGAAAAGATAGTAACTATACTAAATTTCAAATAATTATCTCAAAAGATTCGGGTGAAAAACGCAAAATACGAAAAAAAAATTGAAACTTCGCAACCCTGTATATCGAAAATGGCGCGTTTTTGATCATGTGTATATTAACATGTTTTTCTTATTTTGCCGAGTACTATCACCCCTTGAAATATCTGCATGACATTAATTTACACCCTGTATATGCAGATTCCTGCTCCCTGTTTGAGCTGATAGGATTGACAGTGGTATCAATCGAAACACAAAAAAATACGCTTAATTTGAAACTACTTTACTTGAATGTGTTGCTTGTTTAAGAAAGAAATAGCTTAAAAACTGTAATAAATAAATTCACAAAAAACATACCGGCCATGAGCAAATTTGAAGTTTGTTTATGCCAAAATAAATTTATATTATTATAAAATCTTTTGACAATAAATACCCTCTCCTCATTAGAATATTCAACATTATTATTCATAGTACAGTAGACACGCGGTAACGTGAACATCGGGTAACGTGAATATCCGGCTAACATGAACAACATTTTTATTATATTGACCGCCGTATAACGTGAACACACTAACCCTCACTAACGTGAACATTGTTTATGATGTATGAAAACAATAAAACATATTGAATTTCTGACGTTTCCTGTAACTTGTTTACATGTCTATGCCGCATTAAAGGTATTTGCAGACATAACAGCGTTGACGGTGCACAAATGTGACTGCATAATATGTGTTTTATTTAGTAGACAGTTATTAAATACGGCCGTTTTCCATGGCACCAAATCTCTTTTAAAGCTGATGCGATGCATTAAAAACGTAATTGTTACTTGTGTTCAGTGTGTTTAATTTAGCAGAAGACGTTTCAATACAAAATTTTCTACAACAGTAGTTTGTATTTTAATATAAAACGTTAATAAACAATTTTTACTTTGTTTTTGATCTTTTTTTATCAGTTTCTAGTAGAAAATCATTACTATTCGATAACATGAACAAATCGCAAACGTGAACACGCCTTGTTTTATTTTGTTCACATTATCGCGTGTCTACTGTAATTACAAGGTAGATACGTGAATTGCCACCATATTATTCACAGCAAGGCCCGCTGAATTAATATTATTATATGCAATATTAATTCAGAGGGCCTTGATTCACAGAATGTGCGTGATTATCTAAATCGCCAATAGATGGATATTGCCAAGAGGTAAATGATATGCAATTTCAAATTTCAACATTTAATTTAATGGGTTTTAGTTGCATTTATTATTTCTTCTATTTTTACTTCACTACATTGTTATGAATTCTAAAACTTTTTTCTTCGAAAATATTGTTATGTAATATACCACACAATTTGACGTCTATACCTAAGAAGAGGTGCTCTTTCAAATGGTATTATCAAGAGGGTGTTGTCATTTAAAAAAACTGATGATGACGTACTAAAAAATAAACGTATACCAAAAAATGCGCATCTAAAAAAGAAAATTGACGTGTTCGAGAATTATTTTCTTACTTGCCCAATAAAGATTTTATCGAATTTAAGAAAGAAACAACGAAAGAATATTTACTAGAGGTGAAACGAATATTGATTTCTGGCGGTAACCGAATACGAATATTCGGCTGTTAGTATTCGGCCTTGCCGAATATTTTTTTGCGCCCAATTTTATTAAATAGGAGTGTACCCTACTTACCAGCGAACTAATTTATTGTTTAATTATTAAATTGCCCAGCTAAAAGAGTAGACAAAACAATCGTATTTCTAATTAGTTTTTAATTTTTAATAAATGTCCGTTTTTTGTTGTATTTATGTAAATATATATAGCAATGTTTATAAATAAAGAGGTCACCGTTTTTCGTTGGTGACTATAATAAATGATGATATTGAAAATTTAAGTAATGCACAATCTTTAGTAGTCATGAATGATACATTTAAATAAAGTCGGCGAAATATTCGGTTATGCCGAACATTCGTCACGAATATTCGGCTTGCCGAATATTCGGTAAAATGGCCTAATATTACGACTGCCGAATAGTTAACCGAATATTCGTTTCACCTCTAATATTTACGTCTGTATTAATAACAATTGTGAATTAAAAATTACAATTTTCAATTGAGTAGTACTACTTATTCATAAAAACCACAAATTTCAATTCAATGAAAATGTTGCAATTCTGAAATGTAAATAAATACCTGTAGTGTGTACGATTCCATAATCAGCAATGAAATCATCCGACATTTGAAGTAATAAAAGCACTTTCATTAGGTCAAGCAAATGTTAAAAAAAAATTAAGAGATGCACCTGCATCCACTTTTAGCACAACTGCTCCTTTGAAACTGTATCCTTTAAAAGCAAATTATTTTTCATTCCCATGGATTTTCATATGCCGTTTCAAATTTGATTTAGTTGAACTTCTATGTTCACATAAATTACAGGCAAACGTTTTTTCTCCAATATGAATATTCATATGTGTTTTCAGATGGTTTTTAGTTACACTCCTGTATTCACATACATTACAGGCAAATGGTTTTTCTCTAGTATGAAAACTCATATGCAATTTTAGATGGCTTTTAGTTACACTCCTATATTCACATAAATTACATGCAAATGGTTTTTCTCCAGTATGTTTACTCATGTGCAATCTCAGATTCGTTTTAGTTACACTCCTATATTCACATAAATTACAGGCAAACGGTTTTTCCTCACTATGAATATTCATATGTGTTTTCAGATGGCTTTTAGTTACACTCCTGTATTCACATAAATTACAGGCAAATGGTTTTTCTCTAGTATGAAAACTCATATGCAATTTCAGATGGCTTTTAGTCACACTCCTATATTCACATAAATTACATGCAAATGGTTTTTCTCCAGTATGTTTACTCATATGCAATCTCAGATTCGTTTTAGTTACACTCCTATATTCACATAAATCACAGGCAAACAGTTTTTCTCCACTATGAATATTCATATGTGTTTTCAGATGGCTTTTAGTTACACTCCTGTATTCACATAAATTACAGGCAAATGGTTTTTCCCCCGTATGAAAACTCATATGCAATTTCAGATGGCTTTTAGTTACACTCCTATATTCACATAAATTACATGCAAATGGTTTTTCTCCAGTATGTTTACTCATATGCAATCTCAGATTCGTTTTAGTTACACTCCTATATTCACATAAATCACAGGCAAACGGTTTTTCTCCACTATGAATATTCATATGTGTTTTCAGATGGCTTTTAGTTACACTCCTATATTCACATAAATTACATGCAAATGGTTTTTTTCCAGTATGTTTACTCATATGCAATCTCAGATTCGATTTAGCTACACTCCTATATTCACATAAATTACAGGCAAACGGTTTTACTCCAGTATGTTTACTCATATGCAATTTCAGATGGCATTTATATGCACTCCCATATTCACAAAAATTACAAACAAATGGTTTTTCTTTGGTGTGAAAATTCGCATGTCTTTTTAGTTGGCTTTTAGTTACACTCCTATATTCACATAAATTACATGCAAACGGTTTTTGTCCAGTATGTTTACTCATATGCTGTTTCAAATTTGTTTTAGTTGAACTTCTATGTTCACATAAATTACAGGCAAACGGTTTTTCTCCACTATGAATATTCATATGTCTTTTCAGTTGGTTTTTAGTTACACTCCTGTATTCACATAAATTACAGGCAAATGGTTTTTGTCCAGTATGAATACTCATATGCAATTTCAGATTGCTTTTACTCACACTCTTATACTCACATAAATTACAGGCAAGTGGCTTTTCTATAGTACAACTACTCATATGCAATTTCACATCAACTGTATCAGTTGTTTCAACTTTTATTTTGTCCGTTGCATGTACAGTACTCTCGATAATTGCAGTTTCCTCTCTCGAATTTCGTCCAAAGGTTTGGCTAATATTAGCGTTAGTTTCATTGAAGTTATGTTTTTGTTCAGTATTGGAACCGAATTCACTTTCCATACTGTCCAAGTAGGGTTCAAGTTTGATTTCTTCTTTTACGATATCCAAATCGAAATCGTATTCGAGGTTAACTTTTGAATTTATTTCCGACATTTTCTATATACTTTCCTGTAATAATACAAATCACAAGAGTATTACAAATAACTTTCGGTAACTAGTAACGAACCTGTAATTATTTACAAATTACAAATATAACTTGCACACACAAAAAACACATTAATGTAGAATAACAAACGGGTCACAGAACATTAACCCTTCCAGCACATCGGCACATTTTTTGCGATGCAGAATGCAGATGCAGAGAGAAAATAATGCAGATGCAGTGGCTCAAGTACCATCGACGTGAATATAGCTCGTTTAATGTTGAATCGATATTTATTTAGACATTCGGTCAAAGTAAAATTTATTTTAATATGAGACACCTACAAATGTCCAAATTTCCATAAATCCATCCTATACATTCAACGATATTTCAGGGAATTATATGTGATTAACGAGTTACAACTAAAAATTTGCACAAAATTCAGTCCACGATATTTTTAATTATTTATTTAATTTAAACATTATAACAATGTGTTATAGCTACATTATGCCACAGTAATTACAAAACAGAAATTTAAAATGGTTTCCCGCAAAAGACCCTTTATCTGAAACCATACGTAGTTTTGTAGGGATATCTTCAATTGCTCTTTGAACATCACTTACGCTCTTTGAATATAAAACTACAGGAAGGAGTGTAGCGATCTAGTAGCTATAACAAACAGTGCGACGGAAGTCGCCATTTTGAAGCCCCATGTATGACTCATTTATGATCAATTCGTGGTTATAATTTCAATGTCACGTCTTTGAATATTTTATATTCAAAGGTTTACGTACTTAGCCCGTATCCATTCTAAAAGGTACGCCACTGACATATCGGAAATATTCAGCCGCCATATGCAAGCCCCATCTTGGTCTCACGTTTGTTTTATGTAGCCTAGCTTACGCCCATCTCTCCTTTTAGACAGTTCTTAATGCGTCTCTTCAACTCCTTCAGACTTTTAGCTTCCCATTCATCTCTATACAGTATACACCAAGTTACTTAATAAACCAAAATAATCTTCAGTGGGTCGACACTGTGGTAAATTAGTTGGGTTTCGTTCCTTTGGCACAAATGGGATGTTGTTCTCCTCAAGAAAGGTGTTTTCTTAGCATAGTAAGAGGACGCCTTGTCAGGCCAAAAGACAAAATCGTTCATTAACGTGATATTCAATCCAATTCTGTATATAAATTGCTAGAACATAGCAAGGCAATCTATTGCTATCTTAAAGATTTCTTGCTATGTAGCAAGATTGCTTAAATTTTGTATTCACTAACACTGAGTTGTCAAAACGAGATACTGCACACTATACGGCAGAGCCTAACAGCGGCAAACAAAGCATATTTTGCAGTACACAACATCATGAAATCACATATAGTAGGAATTAGTTCCAAGTTAATTGTATACAAAAGTATTATTGGACCGATTGCGACCTACGGATGTCAAACGTGGACAATGACAGCGAAATGTGAAGACCTGCTGATAAAATTTCAACGTAAGGTGCCCGGAAGAATTTTTGGGCCTACACAAGAACAAGACGGATGGAGAATAAAGTACAATCACGAACTACGGGACCTATACAGAGATGTTAATATAGTAAAATATATACAAATTATGTAATTGAGGTGTGCCGGACATGTGGAGCGCATGGAGGAAAAAAGAATTTCAGCAAAATTGAAAATAGAAAATATCGAAATTTTATCAAGAATTATAAAAAAGTTTAGGTGATTATTTTTTAAACAGTCCTGTCAGCCAATCATAATGAGACAAAAATTCAAATCGACCAATAGCATCATAATTACACTGATAATTAGCTAGTAGCTGATTACAGCGATAATTTTTTCACGCTGTTTCATTGGATCACAGAGAAATACCTGCTCTGTGATTGGATCTTTGTTTAAATAAATGCATAAAAAGTTAGCTTTGACTTTGACAAACGTTAAGACTGTCATTGTGTAATAGTTTAAAAAATAATCACGCCGAATTACATTCGTGGTAATAATTTTTTTTGATAATTTTAACTAGATTAGCACTCATCTTTATTGCTATTAGGAAATTCCATAGCAATAAAAATTCGTGCATCTAGTTAAAATTATCAAAAAATTATCACCACTTATGTAATTACTGTTGATAATATTTTTATCAATTCAAAAAATAAATCAAAAAGTATCTGGTCTCAAATTAATAGTCTAATTAAACCCGAGAAGAAAAACTCACCTATGGAATTAAACAATCGCGGAAAACTCATTACTGATTCACATTTACTTGCGCAAACTTTTGTAAATCATTTTGTTCTAAATAAAGTATTTGCCTCAGACAAAAGAACGTTAGCTCCACGTTTAAATTTAAATAACTTAAATTTTTTTTGTATCCTACAGACGCAAATGAAGTTTTCAAAATAATTGATAAGTTTCCAATAAAATTTAAGCCTAGATAGCATACCTTCTGCGGTTGTGAAAGAAGTATCTTTAACGGTTTCTGCTCCTCTTGCAGATGCGATAAATGAATGTTTTTCAGAGGGAGTCTTTCCTGATAGCTTGAAATCTGCCAAAGTGGTACCAGTCCTAAAGAAAGGTATCTAAAGCTGATGCCTTGACTAACTACAGGCCTATCTCTTTATTGTCAATCTTTTTAAAGGTCTATGAAAAAGTAATTTACACTAGATTGCTGTCGTATTTTAATGGCAATAATCTTCTGTCTAAAACACAATGTGGCTTTCTACCAAACAAATCGACTATAGATACTCTATGTTGTTCCCTTATGTATATAACGAACCAACTTGATAGTAATAAATTGGTGTCAGGCATATACTTCGATCTGTCTAAAGCTTTTGACACTATAAATTACAATTTACTACTCTTAAAACTTGAGAATTATGGTATTCGTGGAAAATGTTTAGATCTAATCAGGTCGTACCTGACAAACAGAAGCCTAAGGGTCTGTGTGAAATCTCATGATACTGATTATTCTGCAGAAATTCTATCTGAATCTGTGAGTCTTGCTCAAGGTGTGCCTCAAGGATCAGTATTGGGACCCTTGCTTTTTATTATCTTTGTCAAGACCTTTCCAGTTATTTAAATATACCTACTTTGTATCAATTTGCTGATGATACGTCATGTGTGTTAGCTAGAGACAGTGTGCAAGAACTATCGTGTGAAATGAGTCAGCTATCGCAAAAAATGATTGAATAGTGTAAAGCAAATATGTTAATCTTAAACACCGAAAAAACTAATTTAATGTCTTTCAAAAGCTTAAAGGACAAGTCCTTACTTGTTAAAATAAATGGCAGATCTATAAAACAAGTTGACATTCTAACATTTTTAGGAATAAAAATCGACCGCAATAGGCAACAGAATTATTTTTTTAAATTAATGTTTTTTAATGTTTATGCCGTATTAAAAAGACCCAAGACAAAAAAAAATTTTTTTTAATAACTAAGAAGCATAAAAAAAGGTCGGAATTTCAAATGAAAAATTTTCCCGCCAAAACGAGCACGTATTGCTGTGGCGTATGTAGCCGAACGCGTCAGCTGCATAGATAACCAATAATAGTCAGCTGTCAGCAAAACATACGCGAACGTTGTAGCGCGACGCGCGATATTTAACGTGTTTATTTACCTCCTTCGCCTGTGAAAATTAACAAGTACTACTTCTACACCAGGCAAGATATTTCTATCTATACCTAATGAATAGGTACATGATACTAACCTTAAATTTTTTCCAGTCACTTTGACACTGCAGAGTCTATTTTATGCATATTACCAGGCAACACCGATCCGTGCGGCGCGGTACGTCACATGCCGTTTTCGATTTTCCGGCGGTAATTCAAAATTGCTGAGATAATTTTCTATTTTTTTTCGGGGATAAATTTTTTTTTTTATTATTTTAAATATTATGTAGCTTATAAGTGACCCCTCAACTACATGTAAAAACGATTTCACTTAATTTATAAAATTCAGTTCTTTAGTTTATTGTTCGTGAACAGAGCAAATCAATTTGTTGGTTACAAAAATTAACTCGGCATGTTATGAACATAGTCTTAGCCTTACTACATTAAAGTCATATTACTTTGGATGTGTACAAAGCATACTGCAATATAGCATATTCTTTTGGTATAACGCAGTTGACACAAACAGAGTATTCATTGCTCAAAACAGATTAATTAGAGCCATGCTTAGTTTAAGAAAGGATGCTTCCTGTCGAACTTGCTTTAAAGAATTAAAAATTATGACTCTTGCCAGCCTTTACATATATACATCGGAAATTTACACTAGAAAAAACCTAAACCTATTTCCTAATACAAATAGCCAGATATCCCAATCGATGAGCACTAGGGGAGCCTCTTATCTTTCTATCCTAATCCATAGAACTACTTTATATGAAAGGGGGTGGTATTACAACTGTATTAAAATTTATAACACCATACCACCAGGTATAAAGTCATCTTCAACACTTGCAAAATTTAAATATAACTTCAAAAATTATTTGCTGCACAAAGCATATTATTCGATACAGGAATTCGTGTTGTGTAATGACTAATATCCGTAAGGGTTTATATACCGTTTTTAAAATGTGTTATTAATATCTTATTATACATGTAGTTTATGTACTGTATTTTTTTGTATCTATGTGACAATGCTCTGTTACAAAATGTAACTCTATAGCAATAAAGTATTATTATTATTATTATACAGCTTCAAAAAAGTGAGAATTTCAATATTTTAAAAACCCGATTTTTAGTTAAATTTTTGAGTTTGAAGAAACTTTCGCTATTAACCGCTTTATCAAGAAAAATGGTTCAGAAATAACATATAACATAATCGACATTTTCGTTAGTCGAGTAGAAGTTCGAAAAAAAAACTTAACTTCGATTGCGTTTCTTCGAAACACAGGCCTAATCTGGGGAAATCTAAAAAAAAAACTCTCCACCTAGGTGACTTCAGAGGACTCGCAAATATCTGACTTTTTTTTAAATTGTTACATAAAATAGGTATTTTTTGTAATTTTACGCTTACCTACTACCCATCCTTGTTAAAAACGTACGTTTGGTTGCCTAATTTTGCTAGAATAAATTTTACATCAAGTACAACCCTCTTAACAAGTTTACTACAATGAGAATCTTAAATGCCTAATAGATTTCTAAGTAGTGTTAAATGGGTAGCATAAACAAAAAAATATTAAACTTCTGATTTAAGGCCGCCTGTGCAGAGCGGTTTTGAAATTTTAGATATCCTCTCCTCACGAACAGTTAACTTGTCGAAAAGCCATCTGGAGTAAAAGTTGAAACAAGCAACATTTAAACAATATAACAATAAAATTTTTATTAACAAAAAAATACAATATTCTAAAGATACCTCTGTTACTTATTTAAACAAATATTTAAGGAAAACTAGTCTACACACCTGCAAATTCTTTATCTACTGTCCATATTTATCGTAGTACAGTGGGTGTCAGACACAGTCCTTACTTCGACCATCCGTGATCAGCCAACTTTTTAATTTCATACTGCAACGACCGGCAGGGATCGACTGTGAGCGACCAGTTCAAACTTTACGGTTTGTTCTAAATTTTGGTTGGTGATCGATGAACAGTCAATGAGTTTTCCGTTATTTTTAAAACACGACGTACACAAATTCATCGGGTTCTACCAGTGCAAAGATTACCAAACAGTTGATTCTATCATTTATATTATTAGTATTATTCCATGGAAGGGTGGGCAGCCGAAGAAATAGACAAATTAATTTGTTTAGTAGGAGACAATTGCTCATTGTATGATCAAACATTACCGGCGTATTCAAACCGAGGTGCTACCGAATTGCTATGGTATTAAACTTTAGTGTAAACTACTGTCATGTACGAGGGCTATTTTTTTTTAGGTTCCGGTGAGCTGGCGAGAACAAATAAGGGCAATAAGAAAAGTTTTAATATACACAAGAGTTACTCATACATCTGAACCATTTCTCAATGTAGTCGCTATAGACATTAAGGCATTTGTCGTAACGGGAAATCAGTTTTTGTATACCCTCTTCATACCACGTTGCCGCCAGGGTTCTCAGCTAATTTTGCACACAGGTTTTTTCAGCTCCTCATTATTGTTGAACCGCTGCTTTCCCAACCACATTTTCATGACAATGCACGCCCTCATACAGCAGCACGAACAAAGAAACTGCTCAAGAATTTCGGATGGGAGGTGTTCAATCATCCGCCCTACAGCCCGGAATTGGCACCAAGCGACTTCCACTTGTTCGCCAGGATGAAAGTGTGGTTGGGAAAGCAGCGATTTAACAATAATGAGGAGCTGAAAACCTGTGTGCAAGATTGGCTGAGAACCCTGGCGACAACGTGGTATGAAGAGGGTATACAAAAACTAATTCCCCGTTACGACAAATGCCTTAATGTCTATGGCAACTACGTTGAGAAATGGTTCAGATGTATGAGTAACTCCTACAGCGCCACCAATCAAACAAGTCTGTCTGGTTGGCGTGGTGTGGTGTCGCTGTATTTTAGAGGTATACTCAGTGTCAATAGTACTTTGGCGGTAAATTTAAACGTGTAACATTGTGTATTTGCAAGTTTATTAATTTTTATTATGTACCTACGTTCTTATAACGTGTGATCGAAAAAATTTCACCTCAAAGTTTGCCATGAAAAATATAAATCATGTCTTTGCTAAAGTCATACAACATAAGCCATTAGAACTACTAAATCTAAAACCACGCCTAACTGATAAAAATTAGAGCAGATTAAATTATTCTAAAAACTAAAATTAAATACAAATTGAACAGAAACATGTTATTAACGGAAAATTATTTTAAAGTAGTTGAGTTATGTGACCTCCATTTTCTTGGTGGCAGATTTGAATTCTGTGTTTAATAGAATTAGTGACTTTTTATATGCCTGACAGCAAAACAGACATAACCTCACACACCTCACATAACCTATAAAACAACAGCTGACATTTGTATGGCTTAAAAGTCGACATGCCTAATTTTGTGTTTTCATGTTTCATAGCCAACTTGAGGTGAAATTTTTTCGATCGCATGTTATAAATTTGTTAAAACTGTTAAAAGAAAATTTAGTAGACAAATACCAGAATTAGATTTGAGAAGAAAATAAATAAGGAAATTTTATTTTTATTTTAGATAAATTTTGTCTACTATATTTCTGGCTTCGGAATGAACAGTTTTTTCCCTTTACTTGCCATAGCGATAAAAGCGGTTAGAAGAAATGGATTCTATAAATAAATACATAAATAGCAAATACCTAATAGGTAAAAAATATATTTTGAGGTTAAGCGTAAGTTTCATTTTAAAAATACTTTTAAATTATCTATAAAATATATGCCTACCTTATTAGGAATAAGTCGAACAAAAATAGTCTTAAAAAGACCGATTTTTTTATAAAGAGGAACGAAAGCAGAGAAAATTAAGAAACACAAACACGCGATAACCTGTCAATTTGCTAGCTACTTTCACTTTTGACACGGAAGGTACAACGCCGGCAGGAGTTGTAGGTATTGGCTTAAACTTTTACCGCCACGAATTTTTAAAATTAGTTGGCATATTTTCCGATGGACTTGTTTGCTTGGTGGCGCTGTATGTATATTAAAACTTTTCTTATTGCCCTTATTTGTTTTCGCCAGCTCACCGGAACCTGAAACAAAAATAGGCCTCGTATATCGACAACCACTAATGCGTTGTCGCTATTGGCCGACACATTTTATGTGACAACAACTTTAAAAACTGGCCGATTGTAGATGGTCGATATCGCTCGATCGGTGACGGTCGAAGCACTGCCTGGCACCTGCATTAAAGAACAGTCGAGATATTCCTTACAAAACGTCATCAAAAACTTAGCAACAGCTGTAACTTGCGTTTATTGCAGTGTAGCACAAAACAAAAAAAATACGGTTATTCTAATTTAAAATGCTCTTTATTTTAAGGTTAAGTCACTTTTAACCACAACTACTTGTAGTTACTTTGTATCGGTATGAGTACTCATATGCAATTTCAACCTGATTTTAGTTACACTCTGATATTCACATAAACTACAAGCAAACTGTGTTTTTCCTTCATGAATATTCATATGTTTTTTCAGATTGCTTTTACTTACACTCTTGTATTCACACAAAGTACAAGCAAACGGTTTTTTTCCTACATGAATATTCATATGTTGTTCCAGATTGCTTTTAAGTACACTCTTGTATTCACACAAAGTACAAGCAAATGGTTTTTCTCCCGTATGAATACTCATAATATGTATATTCAGAGAACTTTTAGTTACACTCCTGTATTCACATAAATTACAGGAAAATGGTTTTTCTCCTATATGAATACTCACATGATTTTTCAGACTGCTTTTCGTGATACTCTTATACTCACAGATGTTACAGGCAAATGTTTTTTCTCCAGTGTGAATTTTCATATGCAATTTCAGCCTACTTTTATTTACATTCCTGTATTCACATAAAGCACATGCGAACAGTTTTTTTCCCGTATGAATACTCATATGTTTATCCAGGCAATTTTTAGTTACACCCCTATATTCACATAAATCACAGGAAAATGGTTTTTCTCCAGTATGATTACTCATAGTATGCAATTTCAGACGGAATTTAGTTACACTCCTGTATTCACATAAAGCACATGCAAACGGTTTTTCTCCAGTATGACTACTCATATGATATTTCAGGCTGCTTTTAACTACACTTCGGTATTCACATAAACTACAAGCAAATGGTTTTTCTCCCATATGAATACTAATATGTTTATTCAGAGAACTTTTACTTACACTCCTGTAGTCACATAAATTACAGGAAAATGGTTTTTCTCCTGTATGAATACTCACATGATTTTTCAGACTGCTTTTCGTGATAGTCTTATACTCACAGACGTTACAGGCAAATGGTTTTTCTCCAGAATGAATTTTCATATGCAATTTTAGCTGGTATTTAGCTACACTCCTGTATTCACATAAATCACAGGCAAATGGCTTTTCTCCTGTATGATTACTCATATGCAACTTCAGTTTGTTTTTACGTGTACTCCTGTATTCACATAAACTACAAGAAAACGGTTTTTCTCCTGTATGAATACACAAATGTTGTCCAAAATCCTTCTTAGAAGTAGTCCTATATACACATGCATTGCAAATAAATGTTTTTTTTGAATGAATATTTTTATGAGTTTGGAGACTGCTTCTACGAGTCGTGCTAAATTCACCAACATCACATGTAAAACTTCTTCCTTTATTTTTATTCTGGCCATCCTCATCAACTGTATTAGTTATTTCAACTTTTATTTTGCCTGTTTCATGTGCATTACTCTCTATAGTTGCTGTCTGTCCAAAATTTTGGATAATATCGGTGTTAGTTTCATTGAAGTTATGTTGTAGTTCGGTATTGTAAAGAATATCATCATCCAATTCTCTTTTCATATCATCTAAATAGGGTTCAAGTTTGATTTCTTCTTTGATGATATCCGCATCGAAATCATATTCAAAGTTAGCCTTTGAATTTATTTCAGACATTTTTTATATGGTTAATTTTGTATAAAAGTGAAAAATTCATAAAAAGTATGGCATCAAAATACTGATAATTAACTAGCCCTTTGACTCTATAACAATGGTCTCGAGTCCAGCTGGTGTAACAGTTGTTTTATATTGTTCGGGAACGGGGTATTCCACATAGTCTCCATTTGGTTTAGGAACAAGTATATTCATTTCTGATGATTTAGAACTAATCACCTCAACATCTAAAGACTCAGCACTCAAATACACTTGGCATCCGTCTGTTTTATTTATTGATACAGTGGGAACTTTTCCAAACACTTGCATCTGAACAGACTGGCAATTGATAAATTCCATAGATGATACTAAAGAATCAAATACAATCGATGTCTTTTTACAGGAATCTAAAGTAATTGAATTAATTTTTCCTTTGACTACAACTGTCGAATCAATGCATTTGTATAAATAAACCACATTATTCATTTCTGCATTTTCAACAAGCAGACTATGATTTCCTTTTTGATACTCAATTAGCCATTTCTTTCCGTCCCTCTGGAAGACTGGTGCTTGACCAACAGTTGCGGGAGGTGCAGCGACACTACCGAATTGATTGGATGGTGGCGGTGTTTTAAACGGAGCTGGTCCAGTACGAAGGGTCGAATTCGTATGTGCCTGCATATCTGCAATTACTTTCTTTAAGTTTCTGGTGATAGGTATTTTCACTGTGATTTATTTGAGCAAAAAGTGCAGGCAACATCCCCTAATAAAGTAGGTGGTGGACATCCAGGTGGGGGAGAAGGAACACCAGCTCCTGCTTATGGTGCATTATTAGGTACCAGCTACCAGCTCACACTAAACCTGTGGTGTGATGTTTCACAAAAGCCTGTAATTAAGCAACTTGTAATAATACAATTGCAAGCGGTATTACAAATAGCATCAGGTAATTAGTAACTAACTTGTAATGATATAAAAATAAATAGATATACCTAATACCTACAAATGTAATCTCCACACACGCAAAACACTACACGTAAACCACAGAAAGTACACGTACACATACATACGAGCAATAATGAGTAATTAGTATTTTTATCAGGTTAACTTGTGGAGGTGGTTATTATATCGGCATCGTAGACGATTAAATACGATGGTTAAAAGTTGACTATGAAGTTCTCCAATAAAATAAAAAGTAGACTCCTATTCGATGAGATCTCTGGCTAATTCGAGACCTAATTCATAATAATAGTTATTTGTACAACTAGTAATGAAAGCAATACTTTTTTTCATGAGTTTGAAGTTTGATGCACGACGGCGAAGTCGGAGTGCATCAATCAAACGAGTGAAAAAAAGATACTTTCATACTAGTTGTACACAATATTTTTTTGCATTTTGACATCTTAAATCCCTCAAAACAGGATAAAAAGGATTTGAGAATTTACAGTTATCAAACTGACAATTTACAATATTTTATTTAAAGCATACTTTGATTTTTTAATAAAAAAAAGTCCACTTTTTTTGTCAAAATGCAAAAAAATATATCTGCAAGTAATTTCTACATCAACTAGATACTAGATCACTAGATGTACTAAGTACTTCTTTTTTAATCACCTCAATTTTTTAAATAACGAACTGGGCGTAAACTGACGCCAGTTTAAGGCCAACACGCACTTAGCCACGCCACGGCGCGCCACGCCGGACGGCAATTTTAAATTACATTGGTTGTTATGGAATAACGCGCACTTATCCACGCCACGCCACGGCGCGTTATTCCATAACAACCAATGAAATTTAAAAATTGTCGTCCGGCGTGGCGCGCCGTGGCGTGGTTAAGTGCGTGTTGGCCTTAAAAGTGTTTTGACAATAAACACCCTCTCCTTATTAAAATATTCAACATTATTATTCCATTATTCCTAATAATTAGGTACAGTGACCAGCAAAAAGTTATGGGAAAAATTTTTATTATTGGAGTGTCGAAAAAACTTTTATGGCGGATGGGTTCTATATATATCTGCATGTCCGATAACCTAAAAATCGAATTTGAGATATGTCACGTGGCCACCGTAACCTATAGCGGAAAATTTAAAAAAATCATAAAAGTCCCAAAAAGCGGGGTTAGATATCGAAATATCGAAGAAAATTATTTAAAAAAGTTGCTTAGAATTTAATTTGAGGCACATATGCAAAATATCAAGTATTTATTTAAAAAAATTGAAGATCGCAATTTTTCGTCAGTATTTTTTTCTTAATTTACAAATACCCAAATTTTTCCTATGTATTTGGAAGAACTTTATCGTTTTTTCCATAATTGACAAACCTAAACCTAAAAACAGGTTTTCGCAAGAACGCTCACTGTTGCAATGGTTTGTATCTAACAGCTGTTTCAAAATATTAGAAATACTTTTATGCTAGAGCACTTAGAAAAGGTCAATTTTCTCGGTAATAATCAAGTTTCATCGCTAACCGTGAATACATCTCTCTGAAATATCATAGAAAGAAAAAGAAAAGGAAAATTACATAAAAAAAGGTGGTTTTTGGTTTATTGGCTATTTTATTCTTTTTTATTCTATAAATTGATGAACTCTGACCACAGTCAAGAATATTTAGCTTTTCTAAGTGCTCTAGCATAAATATATTCGTAAAAATTTTATACAGCTGTTAGATTCAAACGATTGAAACAGCGAAGGTCTTATGTCCTTAGATTTAGGTCTGTCAATTTTGGAAAGAACGAAAAAAGTTCTTCCACTGTTATGCTTTAGCAATTTTAAATATTGCATACAATTTTAAAATTTTCTAACTAGCTCAATGTTCTCAAGGTCGTTAAAGGGATCGCATTTATGAAATTAAAATTCATAAAGTAAAATTAAATCAACACCTTCAAAATTCTATAAATCCTTAACAATAATTAACAACAAATTCTAATTATTTTAAATCCCATCAATTATTAGCTGTAATGAAAACATAAAATCAAGAGAATTATTGGACTAGTTTTGATTTGAAACTGAATCTTTAAGGTTCTTCTGCAGCAGTACGGTAAAGTAACGTAAAAATAGCATATTTTCAAATTTATTTACAAGCTTATTTTAGGAGATGGAAATAGTGGCGATATATTTAATTGCATAAACCGTCTACATTTTCTTCGCTAGGTAATTTTACAAAAATTAATTTTAATTACTTTAAAATAATTACATACTTATGCCAAATCTTTAAACTGTAATTACCTGAAAACTAATTGTACCATTTAATTTTTTTTTAACTATTTAATAGATATCATAATAGTCACATTTACTGCATCATCACATTGTTTCCATGTTGTACTGTTTTTTATAAAATTAGATTTAAATTAGGCAACACAAAATGTTCGACGATAGAGAAATGCTGCAGTCCGAAAATCAATACTTTCAATATTTCCCTTTAAGTTTTTTATACAAAAATGGACCCCCCCCCCGCCGTGCGGGGTTTACGGGCATGTGATTTGCGCCACTAATTACTACTAGCATTACCAAAATTATTAAATAAAAAGACTATATAGAAAAACAATCAAAATATTATGAAAAACTTTTTAATTAAAATTTATAAGAACCTTGCGCTTGTTTTTCAAAACACAATTTTTTAATACCAGACTCTATGTTACTCAGTTTTAAGAGTAAAGTAAACCAAATATTCGCGTACCAAATGTAATACCATCGCATACCAGCAGTGGTACGCGTAACATAGGTTGAGAATCGCTGATCTAGAGTAATAGACGAAACAATATATCAATAACATTTTTATTAACAAAATAAATACAATATTCTAAAGAGACTTCCTTTACTTATTTAAACAAATATTTTAAAAAAACTAGTCCACATATGTGAAAATTCTTTTATCTGCTGCCGATATTTATTGTAGTAGAGCCATCGAAACATTTCCTATGTGTTAATTTCAAATGCTCTTTTTTTAAAAAACTAAATCACTTTTAACCCCAACTGCTTAAAATTCGTATCCGTATGAATACTCATATGCAATTTCGGATTGTTTTCAATTACACTCTTATATTCGCATAAATTTCAAGCACACGGTTTTTCTGCTGTATGAATATTCATATGTTTTTTCAGATTGCTTTTATTTACACCGTTGTATTGCAGGCAAATGGTTTTTCTCTAATATGTTTACTCATATGCAATTTGAGATATCTTTTAGTTCGACTGCTGTATTCACATAAATTACAAGCAAATGGTTTATCTCCCAAATGAATATTCATGTGTTTATTCAGAAAACTTTTAGTTACACTCTTGTATTCACATAAATTGCAGGCAAATGGTTTTTCTCCTGTATGATTACTCATATGAAATTTCAGACATTGTTTAGTTGCACTGCTGTATTCACATAAATTACAAGCAAATGGTTTATCTCTCATATGAATATTCATGTGTTTATTTAGAAAACTTTTAGTTACACTTTTGTATTCACATAAATTGCAGGCAAATGGTTTTTCTCCAGTATGATTACTCATAACATGAACTTTCAGCTTGTAGTTAGTTACAGTCCTGTATTCACATAAATTACAGGCAAACGGTTTTTCTCCAGTATGAATATTCATATGTCTTTTCAGTTTGCTTTTATCTACAACCTTATAGTCACATAAATTGCAGGCAAATGGCTTTTCGCCTGTATGATTACTCATATGCAACTTCAGCCTGCTTTTAGATACACCTCTGTATTCACATAAATTACAAGCAAACGGTTTATCTCCCGTATGAATACACAAATGCTGTTCAAAATTCCTCTTAGAAGTAGTCCTATATACACATAAATTACATGTAAATGGTTTTTTTGTTAAATGAATATTTTTAGGAGTTTGAAGACTGCAACCACAAGTCGTACTAAATTCACAAACATCACATGTAAACCTTTTAGCTTTATTTTTATTCCGGTCATCCTCATCAACTGTATCAGTTATTTCAACTTTCATTTTGTTCGTTTCATGTGCAGTACTCTCCTCCTTCGTATTCCGTCCAATATTTTGGCTAATATTGGTGTCAGTTTCATTGAAGTTATGTTTTTGTTCGGTACTGTGAAGAATATCGTCACCGAATTCACTTTTTATATCGTCCAAGACGTCCACGTAGGGTTCAAGTTTGATTTCTTCTTTGACGATCTTCAAATCGATATATTCGAGGTTAGCCTTCGAATTTATTTCAGACATTTTTTATAGAATAATTTCCTGCAATAATAGATACAATTAGAACGAGTAAAGAGTATTACAAATAGCGTTCGGTAACTAGTGACTAACCTGTAGTTATTTAAAAATACATACCTATACAAATGTATCCTGCTGTACACATACAAAACGGAGGGGTGCGGGCCGTCGCACGGAAACTTTTAACCGCATGCGCCAAATTAAAAGCCCCAGGACCGGAATTACAGTGGCTCGAAACATGTTGATTTGACCCTTGTATAACTGGTTTCATACACGCGTAGGCGCATTTGTGCAATGGTATGCTGATTATCTGTTGTATAATTTCTTCTTAGGTATAAGATTCCTTCAATCAACGGTATAAGAATCTAGTTCTGTAGTAAAACCATTAATAGGCATATACTTGATGGTATTTACATTGGATGGATGTTTTACAGCATACCTACAGCCATACACGTAAATATTTGCGGTTTAGATTAGAATATTTAAACTAATATGTAATTAAGAACATACCGACACTAGTAAATTTTTAATTGGTAGTAATTTATCTCTACGGCAAGTATCTAAAGTGCTATCTTTTTGCACGCTTAAGAAAGTTTAAAGAACGGACCGAAGGCTTTCTAGAAATATTAATTATTTTAGGAATTAACATTTTCTGTACAAAATTAACTAAAATCGATATCCTTAATTTAATTATAAATTGTCACAAACAGATAGCATATCATTTATTGTTTTTAGTGATGTACGTCTTTCGCCATTAAGCTGCCTTTCTACCGCACAAAGATATTTTTGAGTGATTAGGTATACAGTATAACTTCGCTAGTTCGGACATGCGCTAAACCGGACCCTCCAGTCATTCGGACATTGCTACAATTCGGACATTTTTGCGTCATTTGCCTCTATAATCCGGACACTTACGAAAATCATGTCAATTTTCATGTTTTAACCGTAAGTGAACTTCGGGGAATAACTTAAATGCCTACTTTCCTACTTACGTTTGTGTTTCCTTTGTGTTACCATTGCTAGTGATACCTTAGGTGCATGAGCAAACGTGTTGTTTAAACTTAGTGAAACTTAGTGAAACTGTTTAAAATTATGTTCAAAATGAAGCGACGTCACAACACTAACTATAAAAGAAAAATGCAAAGTTCTAGAATTTCTGGAGAGCGGCAAAACTATTCGCTTTGTAGCTGAAAGGTTTAATGTGCCAAAATACGTAAAATGTAGGCTCCAAGAAAGTTCTACGTCAAGGTGAGCATCCCAAGATAGAGAAGGCTTTGTATACCTGGTTTTTACGACAAAGAAGTCTTCATGTACCAATTTCGTCGGCAATTCTAAGGGAAAAAGCCAAATTCTTCCACAAAGAAATATCAGGAAAAGATGAGTGTTTAGCAAGCTCTGGCTAAGAAGAGGTATGGAATTCGATTTTTGAAAATTTGTGGGAAAAAGGCGTCTAGTGACACAAGTGCAGTAGAACCTTTCCAGAAGAAATCCTTAAAGATAGTTAGGGAAATGAATTTATCAGAAGAGCAGGTGTATAACGCCGATGAAAGTGCTGCATTTTGGAAAGCGTTACCAACAACCACGTGGGCTCATAAAAAGGAGAAGTCTGCACCCTGCGGAAAAATTGCTAAAGACAGGTTCACATTCATGCCTTGTTCCAATGCGACAGGAACCCACAAGCTACCACAACTTGTTGTGGGTAAATCTCTCAATCCTAGATGCTTTAAAATCGCAGTTCTTCCAGTCATGTATAGAGCGAGCACGAAAGGGTGGATGACTCAAACGATTTTCAAGGAGTGGAGTGGTTCGAAAAATGTTTTATTAAACACCTAAAAAAGTTTTCAAACGAAAACAATTCGTCACAAAGAGCCCTTCTAGTTTTTAGTAGATAACGCTCCCTCACATGCAACAGAAAATGTAATAAATTTTAATACAAACTTCAAAGTTATGTTTTTACCGCCAAATTGTTCGGCAATAATACAGTCAACTTACATGAATCATGGGAAACTATAACTGAAAAAAATATTAAGCAGAGTTGGAGGTTACTCTGGCCAAAATCAGAATGGGAAGAATAGGACGAAATTGTATTGGCTCAACTGAAACAACAGTGGGTCGCGGAATCAGCAAACGTAAATTTAAGAGCCATTACATAAATGTTGAATTCTATTGACCCACAAGTCAGTTCTGGGGAGGTTTTCAATTGGGCAACTGGACAAAATGAAACAATTTCATTTACAGATGAGAATTGAATTGAAGAGGCTTCAAAATCGGACCATAGTACAGATTCTGAATGCGAATTTGTAGAATCTTGCACTAAATATAACGCACAAAGATGCTGTTCAGTCGTTTTCTAATTGCATTCAATGGACAGAACAAAATGACGTAGCAATGCAAGGCATATTATTATTAAGAAGATTGAAACAAAGCGCCAGTTTATATTTGTTCGGCAGTATAAAGCAGTCAAAAGTTAGTGATTATTTTAAGAGACCCGATTCTGTTTAAATGTATATAGTAACTTTATTATAGTGTACTTGTTTTGTTATAAAGCTATTAAATAGTTATATACTTAAGGTGCATTAAAACCATGTTTTATTTGCTTGATATTTACCTTTTTTAAAATATTTCTATAATTCGTAAAATTCGCAAATCCGGACTAACAGAAAACTTTATCTGTCCGGATTAGTGAAGTTGTACTGTATGTATTAGTCTCGTGTTAAGAATGAGATAATTAGATTCTCGTCTGAAAATAATAATTTTTACCTATAAAAGTTGACTTTTGAATTTGAATTTACCCTTAATAAATTATAATTAATAGATTAATAGTAATATCATATCATTATATGTGATCCACATTGATTGAAGATAGGTTGAATTTCCCGCCACATTAAATTATTGTCACATTGGCAACACGAATTTATCATGATTTATTTTTCAGTGGCGTCTCATAAGGAAGTTGTATAGGTGTATTACAAAATTACCTAACAACAAAATTTTCCAACAAATTGCAGTTCTGAGAAGAATTGTTTTGTAAAATAAGAAAACAAGCGAAATTAAGCAAAAACTCAAGAAAACCTGGAAGAACGGGGCAAATCACACTGATGTAGACAAGACAGTAACGAGTCGACACTGTACTTTGACACAACATACTTCATTACTGTCGGGTTAACAACGTGAAAAACACTAAAACCTGCGGCGGGAAATTCAACCTGTCTTCAATCAATGTGGATCACTCTGCTGAATATGGAGAGGAGTTACTAATGAATTAGCTGGGGTAAAATTATCTGTACGTATTACCTAACACATTTATTTAAGAAAGAAAAAGGTCTGACCCACTTGGCTGCGATCGAAATTGGAACCTTTGGTTTACAAGACAATCTCGTTAAAAAAATTTGCAACATTAAGGCCGGTATGTGATTTATAAGGTACCTAATTTAAAAATTTGTTAATTTGATAGTTTAATAACTTAGATGTAAATTAAAAAAAATTGTATTTTTAATGTAACACCACCAAGTGTGAAAGAGCCTCGACACTGCATTACTGTAAAAGAGGAAGTGAATTATGTGGGTATGTAATATTCAAACATAATAATTATGTCTAATTATTCTTTTTTACTTAAGTTTAAAATAATTCATTTAAATATTTTATTACGTGTACACGTACATAAAAGAGATTTATAGTATTGTTATGTTATTATTGCATTTCTTTTGTCAATTATTCCATAGTAATAAACTAGTTAACAGATACTTACACATTTATTTTACAAATTTAATAATTATACAAGCGTGTAGCAGTAAAGAGAACTACAATTATCTGTCTATTATATTACCAAGTATACGTATTTTTAAGACAAGTACAAACAATATTTTAAGCCATTTTAATTGGAAAGCATTAAAATAACGCCTTGCATGCAAATCTGTACATAGGGTTGCATACTCAGTTATAACCGGTAAATTATCCGTCTATCGGGTACTTTTGAGAATCACTGGAACCTAACCTCAAATTCATCAAGTGAATTTTAACCGTAAAAAAAATTCCGTCGGATGGGGTGTTCCGAAACGGGAGCACCCCATATATAAAAATACATAGGTATACTTGGTAATAGCATAGATTAAATAATAGAATAGATACGCAACGGTACCTTTTTATATGTAACCCGAAAAAAATTCTGACATAGAGATGGCAGCACCTTGGCCATCTCTGATCGAGAATGTTTTTTAACCATCCTAGAATAAAACCGATATATCAATAATCCTAACATATCAACAACATTTGATCAAACAAAATACGTACGTTATTTAATAACCGTGCATTAGTCATATTGATATTAATGCCATGCAAATTCAAGCGTGTTTATAAAATAAGCACGTATAGATATTATTGTATTTATGGATGAAGTTATTTGTCCCAGATACAGTTTATTTATCTTATGCTTAGAATTTTATTTACTGACTTCGTTTTTTGCTAAACAGCAAATTTGTAGTATAATTATGTGTTAAAAGATCTAACATTTGGAATAAAAATAAAAATATGTATGTATATTTAACAATTACAAAAAATACGCAGTTACGTTGCACAAAATTTCGTTAAATAAAACTAGCGAGTTCAAAAAAAAATTGAAATACCTAAGGCCTGGCAATGTAAAACAAAAATAATGTCTACTGCAAAATTTAGAATTATTGTTTTTGCAATAATTTTACTGACATTTGCAAAACGGAATTATGGCAATAACACACTGATGACGGTTAATAAACTATAAATCTTGCAATAGGCAATAGACATTATTTTTGTTTCTCCTGGCCAACCCTTATCTAATTTTTTTAACTCACGGTTTGGCAAAGGATCTTGGAACAGCTGGGTTAAAATTTTAACCTAAGCCCAACAGAACGAATCTAAACCCTAAAGTCGGCAACCGTATCTACATCTATACATGAATATATGTTTTTGGTTTTTGAAGGAAAAAACGTATTTATGAAGTTGACAATTACGAACCATATTTGCCCGTACATTACCTTACATTTTCGTCGAATTTACTTGCATTTTCTTTACATGTGCTATTGCAATAAGGCCAATTCAATTCACAATAATACAGGGTGAGTTTTTTTTTTCATTTTAAGCATTGGGATCTCGGAAACCATAAGACATTGAGATTCGGTTAAATGAGGAAAGAGTTGTCGTTTAAGAGCTTATGCAAGATATGCTTTGTTTTTTGAAAAAAATCCACAGTTTACTAGCTATGAGCAAAAAAGAAATTAGCAATGTTTCTTTAAAGTGTTCTAAAATCGTTAATATTAGAGATACAGGAATATGATAAGAACAAAAATTGTAGATATTTTTCGGCTTAATAAGATACATTTATTAATTTCCATTCTGCTTTTATAATTTTCGAGTTATAGCGCAAACTTACATTTTTTTAAATAGCAGTCATAGTTGGCTTTGACATTTTTAAAAATGACAAATGCTTCTCTTTTTAACGATAAAGGTTTGCTAATTGCTATACTTTGATAAATAAACGCGATGCAGGAATTTTTGTATTATTGAGAGGTAAATAAACAAAGTTTGCCGTGGAAAACAATAAACAAACAAAGTACTGTTGCTCATTGTTTTAGTTGAAATTTGGCAGTTCTGTAACTTCTACAATTAAATTAAAGATGTTTTCTAATCGCGAAAAACTTAATATGGTCGAATGTTTTATTTTTTGTAATAAAAATAGAAAATAGTGTTCTTGCTGCCGAACGGTACCAACAATTTTATGAAAATTGACGTCAACCATCTCTACCGACGTTCAACAATTTATTTATACCGAAATCTGAGGCAGTTTGGTTCCTTTTCGAAACCAAAGAGGGATGAAGGCGTTATTAACGAGGATATTCAAATAAATGTATTGGCCTACGGCTGCAAGTAAGAGAGCACCTAAACCAACTGTTTCCAAATTCTTGGATAGGTAGGAACGGGCCGGTCCTTTGGTCACCAAGATCGCCAGATCTTTCAATTTTGGATTTCTTTCTTTTCGCTGTTCTAAAAGATTTAGTTTATCAGCGAACTTATGCGACAAAAGAAGAACTACGTGATGCTGTGGTATGTGCTTTTCGCAATTTAGATGGTAGGAAAATGAGGAAAGCTGTAAATTCTATTGTGAAAAGATGCCCCTTGTGTGTAAATAATAATGGTGGACATTTTAAACATTTGCCGAGATAGATTAATTTTTTTACATGTAATTACTTCAAAGTAGAAATTTAAATGTAATAATTCGTAGTTTCTTTCCGTTGTTGTTCTATTTGAGGCCCTAAAGTTTTTAGGTGAAACATTATAATAAACTAAGTAATTACTTTAAGAGGAAAAAAATGTTTTCCATGGCAGACTCTGTTTTTGCTACTCTCAATATTACAAATAGTCCTGTATCGTGTTTATTTGTCAAAGTAAGTACAGCGAACCTTATATCTCTGCAAACAGAAAAAAATGCACTTTTTAAAAATGTCGAAGCCAACTAACTTACTTAAACTAACTTAAAAAAACGAAAGTTTGTATTACAACTCAAAAACCGTAAAATCGAGAAGGAAATTACTATGTTCATCATATTAAGCATAAAAATGTCTAAAACTTTCATTCGTGTCATTTTGTTGTATTCCTAATAATAACGATTCTACAACATTTAAATGAAAAATCACTAAATCTGTTATTCGCTCATATCTAGCAAACTGGATTTTTTTCAAAAAACAAAAGCATATCTTGCATAAGCTCATAAAACGACAACTCTTTCCTCATTTTAACCGAATCTCTATGTCTTATGGTTTCCGAGATCCCAATGCTTAAAATGAAAAAAGAAAACTCACCCTGTATGTAGAATGCAGAAACAGCTATACCGGGTGTGGCCTGACATGTGAGACATAGGTGAAATGCTTGGGAAATTGAACATATTTATGTCAAAGTCGAAATTTTAATTTTAATTTTCTGCTGTAATTTCAGAAGTTTTCGGGATATTCACACGAAAATTGGTGAAACTACCTTTTTTGGGACGGGAATAATCCGAATAATAATCCGTTCTCAATTTTAATGCAGCTCTTAAAATAATGTTATTTTTGCTACACCTAATACCTTAAAAATACTTCAGCTTTTTTGTAGCTAAAGTTAGGGCAGATTAAGTATTTTTAAGGTATTAAGCTGCGTATTCACTTGAGCATTTTTGCGTGCACAAACGTTTGCTCGCACACACGTTCGTTTGCGAAAATTTTAAAATCTACACAATTATTTTTACGTTTTTGTTTGTACGCGCAAATATCCGCTCCAGTTGTGCTTTTACCTTTTGCCGTCACAACATAAATGCAGCCGTTTGCATAAATTAAAAATCTCGTCCAAACCGAGCAACACTTGCGCGCAAAATTCCTTTGAAGTGGTCCCCGAGACCGACAACCGATGGAGCGTGTGCGTGCGTGCTCAGACCTTGCGCGCGCGTGCTCAGACCTTGCGCGCACACCTGTTCTGCCGGTACTCATATGATCATTTTTGCGCGCAAACCGTTTGTGCGCGCAAAAATGCTCAAGCGAATACGCAGCTTTAGGTGTAGGACAAATAACGTTATTTTAATAGCCGCATTAAAATTGAGAACGGATTATTATTTCCCGCCCCAAAAAAGGTAGCTTCACCAATTTTTATATGAATATTACGAAAACTTTAGAAATTACAGAAGAAAGTTAAAATAAAAATGTCGACTTTGACACCCTGTACCTCCCTAAATATTAACTTTTGGACTAAGGTAATTTTAGGTAAATCGTAATATTTTGGCCTCAGCAATCTACTGTTGGTCTGTGACGCATTACTTATGGACCACCCTGTATAGAGCCCCCAAAGAGAACATAATGTATGACCCAATATACGTTCTTTTTTTAATACTGTTATTTTTACCTTTAAAAAATTGTTTTAGGGGCCCCTCATTGAAAAAGGCCGGCCCTGCGTCTGACAATTTAAGTAAAAGTACAAGAGATGGGAATCATTCTTTGGGTATTTTATGCATATTTTTGAAGGTTAACTTTTTAAGAATTTAAGTATTAATCGCTTACTCATGTGTATTAAAATTAATGCTGTAAGCTGACCAAAAGTTTCAATTTGTATACATATGCTCAACCAGTCGATTATTACGTGATCTGTTCGGGTTTAACTCTATTACTATTTTGTGTGTATATTTACTAAACGTTTACAAACATTATGGAATGGTATTTCGGTGTATCACGCTACAATTAAGAAGTATACGTCTAAATGGAAATAATAGCGTCCGTGCGGGGTAAAGTGAATGCAGTGAAGTTCCTTGAGTTTATGACAAATAGTTCAAAAATATTTTGGGGCAGCACCGGTCGAGGTTACCGTTCGTCACCTCCTTGCCCCCTTGTCTAAGTAGACACGGGTTACACTTTCGCCGGTAACGTGGGATCTCTATTTATATTATTTCCTCTATGGTAATAGGCAGTTAATTGTAGTTCTGTCTACTGCTATACGCTTGTATAATTATTAAATTTGTAAATAAATGTGTAATATCTGTTTACTAGTTTACTAGTGTGGAGTGTGGAATAGGCAAAAGAAATGCTATAATAACATAACTAAATCTCTTTTATGTACGTACCGTACCGTGGCTCACAGTGAAAATGATACAGATGAGAAAACATAACTATTCTAGGGCTAATAAGTAAATAAAACAATGTTTTCTCTTAGTTTAAGCAAGATATAGCAAAATAACGATGTTGTTAAATACTTCTTGCCTAAAACAAAATTTTTGATAAATTCTTATCAACAAAACAGCGAGGCAACGCAACGGCTGCACAAAATCCACCTCACAATGAAAATGATACACGTGTATAATACAAGTGTACGAACTTGGTTGTCTTGATTAGATATGAGTTTAAACCTGCTCCAAAAATTGTAGTCACACTTAACTGATATGTTAAAGCGGTTTCGTGAATCTATTTTCCATTTTATTCATTTTATTATCATAGTCGTGTTGAGATGGGCCGCCACTGCGAAAGCTAGTTATTTTTCATTATTTGAATAATAAAACATTTCGCAAAATTTCCGAAATTTGTATCAAACCGTTAAGTACAGCCCAACATATTATAGAAAGATATAAATTAGAAAACAGGATTAGAAGCAAAGTAAGAACAAGCCCCAAAAAAATTTTGACTCCTCACGACGAGCGATGGATAGTTTGAAAAATTCGAGAAGATCCAAAATTAAGTGTTCCCAAATTAACTAATGAAGTCGAAAAATATTTGGGAAAAAAGTAAATCTTGAAACTGTCCGCAGAGTTCTAAGAAAAGAACATTTTCACGGAAGAGTCGCCAGAAAAAAACTTTCATCAGTAAAAAGAATAAGGACATTGGATTTTGGAAAACAGTAATATTTAGTGATGAAAGTAAATATAAAATTAATTATTGTTACATCACAGTGCATCACACAAAAACTACAACAGATATTTACAAAGCATTTTTCGTTTCTTCAAAATCTGCCGCCCCCTAAAATTTGCCGCCGGGGGCACGTGCCCCCCCCCCGTAGTTTCGGCGCTGCTTGGTGGCCCTAACTATGACGAAGTAAAACTACTGGGCCGATTTTCATCAAATTTGGTATGCGGGCCTATAATTACAGTACATCTGTAAAATAAGCTTTTCAAAAAATCCGGAACCGGAAACGGAAGTTAGCCATGTTTTTTTGGGCGCAGATTTTTCCTTGAAAAAAATTTCAAAATTTTACTTAGGAAATCAATACAGAATTGGAAAAGAAATCGAATAATTTTTTTTCGAAGTTTCTATGTCATAAATTGCGCCCTGGGCGATTTTTTGAAAAGCGCAACTTTAAGGCCGATTTTCTCAAAAACACATCAACATATTGGTATAAATCTAACGCCAAATTGTACCTCTAGCTCGGCTGATTAGAACTAGCTGAAAAAAAATTCAAAATTTCACAAATAAAAAGTCCGGACGGTTTGGGAAATTTTCAAATTTTCAAAAAAATTTTTCTCGGAAACGACACGATTTTTTTTAAATGTTCTGGATCAATAGAGAATTTGAAAAGAAATCGAATAATTTTTTCCCGTAGTTTCTATGTCATAAATTGCGCCCTCGGCGAATTTTTGAAAAGCGCAACTTTAAGGCCGATTTTCTCAAAAACACATCAACACAAAAATATAACAGAAAAGTACAAAAAAAATTAAACAAAAACTGACAAAAAAAATTGCTTTATTTGTTAATGTTAGAACATCTTTAACACTAATTTGGTTTATTATTTTTAAAGAGATTAATAACCTACAAATTAATTTTATTCATTTATATATTCATTTGGTATGAGAAGTGTACAATATAAATGTTGAGTATTTCCAGCATTGCAATGTACCTACCAATTATACATAATATAAGGCTATAATTATACGCATGCATTTAGAATGTTAAGAACTAAATAACATACAATATATAGATATAAAACATTAAATATTAACCTGCAAATATTAAATTTACATAAAAATTTGATGCAAATATAAAAATATATACTTTGCTAGTTTAACCTTAGTATTTTATACATTATACCATGCTATATACAAATTAATTGAAGTGTTTGATGATATTAAAAAATATATATTTATCTTTATCAACATTAGACGAAAACTAGTTCTAAATTGCCCGACTTTCCTGACAGAAATACTTCATTGCCTGTTGTAAATACTGAAGTGGCATTTTGAACTCCTACTGTACAGGAAAGGCCGCACTCTCTTGCGATAACAGCACCTGTAAGTAAATACAAATAACACATCAGTTGGATTAAATCTTATTATTAATCTTTTTAAATACATACTATGGTAATTAAATAATGGAAGAAACTTTGTGAGTTTAATGCTCGATTGATAGCCACGAGAACGTAGATTCGAATACCTATCAACTATAGTTAAAGAAGATTTTGTGAAAATCAACTTTGTATTTCTTTAATTATCGCATTATGGATTTTCATCAAATAAAAGTCGATTCAAACAATTAAGATTTTAGAAGCCACGTACTTGTGTGTTAAAGTTTTTAGAAGAACACAGAACATATTATTCCAGGGCACGGTGGTTTTAAACACAAATATTGGAAGCTATATCCTCACCAAGCTTGAAAGCTTATTTTATCATCAAAAAGACAGAAGTTCGAATAGTAACTGCAGTTTTTTTAAAACTCTCGTTAAATAAGGTTGTTCAGAAAACATAGAAAAAGCTTGGCTCAAAATATTTTCCATCATGTAAAACAAATTTTTTCATTTATGTCCAAACCAACTAATAAAAATTTATTCCCACATTGCTTTTCATAGTTGTTAAATCGCCACCGTTTCAAGAGGTCCCGAGTTGCATAAAAGTTCTTCAGTAACGGCAGCTTGATGTGCTGGAGGATCGTCGTGATGAAAACATCACATCCCAAGTTGGGAGTTTGGTCAAAGGTTTTTAAGAACCTCAATTAACTTAAGCAAGCACGACTCGGCCTACCACTTAGCTGTAAGCGTAACCAAAAACTTCTCGCTTCGACGCTTTTTTCTACGAACCTTAAAACTATTGTAGTGGCCTAAGTATTATATCAGGCAATATGTAAACAAAATAAAGCAAAATATTTCAAAAGGACTTACCCGTATGATTTCTTCCTCAACTGTTATATCTTCTTCCACTGCTTTTTTCTTGTTTTTGTCGGCATTGCAGATTGGGCCTGAATTTATTCACATCAATATTTACATTTGTATTAATTTTCAATTCAGTAATACTACTTATTCATAAAAACCACGAATTTCAATCCAATGAAAATGTTGCAACTCTGAAATGTAGATAAGCGCCTGTAGTGTGTACGATTCCATAATCAACAGTGAAATCATTCGACGTCTGAAGTAATAAAAACACTTTAATCAAGTCAAAGGAATGATAAAAAAATTTAAGAGATGCACATGTAGAGTTTTTAGATGAATCGTGAGCCAATCTATCACAAACTGCTTCGGTTTTATTCTAAGCCACTTTAACACAACTGCTGCTTTAAAACTATATCCTTTAAAAGCAAATTATTTTTCATTCCCATGGATTTTCATATGCCGTTTCAAATTTGATTTAGTTGAACTTCTAAATTCACATAAATTACAGGCAAAAGGTTTTTCCCCTGTATGTTTCCTCATATGCACTTTCAGATGTCGTTTAGTTACACTCCTATATTCACAAAAGTTACAGGCAAAGGGTTTTTTCCCTGTATGTTTACTCATATGAAATTCCAGCTGGCGTTTGCCTACACTCCTATATTCACATAAATTACAGGTGAATGGTTTTTCTCCCGTATGAATATGCATATGTGTTTTCAGTTGGTTGTTAGTTACACTCCTATATTCGCATAAATTACAGGGAAACGGTTTTTCTTTGATATGAATATTCATATGTCTTTTTAGTTGGTTGTTAGTTACACTCCTATATTTGCATAAATTACAGGCAAATGGTTTTTCATTGATGTGAATATTCATATGTCTTTTTAGATGGTTTTTACCTGCACTTCTATATTCGCATAAATTACAGCCAAACGGTTTTTCTCCAGTATGAATACTCATATGTCTTTTCAGATCGCTTTTATTTACACTCTTGTATTCACATAAATTACATGCAAACGGTTTTTCTCGAGTATGAATACACAAATGCAGTTCAAAATCGCTTTTAGAAGTAGTCCGATATTCACATACATTACAAATAAATGGCTTTTTTATTAAATGGATTTTTTTATGAGTTTGAAGACTGAATCTACGAGTCGTTCTAAATTCACAAACATCACAAGCAAAACTTTTCTCCTTATTTTTAGTTTGGTCATCCTCTTCAAAATTATTGATTGTATCGGTTGTTTCGACTTTTATTTTGTCAATTTCATCTCCAGTACTCTCGATAATTGCAGTTTCCTTCATCGTATTTCGTCCAAAGTTTTGGCTAATATTAGCGTTAGTTTCATTGAAGTTATGTTTTTGTTCAGTATTGTAACCGAATTCACTTTCCATATAGTCCAAGTAGGGCTCAAGTTTGATTTCTTCTTTGATGATATCCATATCGAAATCATATTCGAGGTTAGTCTTTGAATTTATTTCAGACATTGTTTATAGAATTTCCTGTAATAATACAATCATACAGAGTGTTACAAATAGCGTCAAGTAATTAGTAACTAACGACTAACCTGTAATTATTTAAATATATATTATATAATATACAAATGTAACCTGCACAAACACAAAATACAACACATAAACAACTTGCGGTGAATTACAAATTACAATAACAAATGAATATAGGGGTGTGAAGTATGAAGTTAGCATACATTTACCGGCCACAAACTAGAAATGCAGTGGTTCCCAAACTTTCACCATTGTTTATGATTGATGCCAAAGGGCTACCAATACTTAATTGAAATAAATTCCTTTTATGCACGATCGCATTATAATGTGTCAATTATGTCTGAATTTGTTTGACATAAACGTCTATTTATAGCCCATGGGTGTCTTTATAGGCCGCTGGTCTATAATGAAACGTCAAAAATTGATAAACAGTTTAACAGTCTCATAAAGAATTTTTTAAAATTAAAATCGAATGTATGCTCTTTATTAGAACTCTATTTAGGGTAATTTGTATTAACAACACAGTTAACACAATTATTTATGTGAATATTCCTAGGCGTAAATGCTTCAACCATTTGACAGTTGTCAGTAAAAAATTAAAATAATTGAGCAACTAACTACTCGATGTCAGTGCCGTATCTAGGGCAGGGCCATAGGGGCACCTGCCCAGTAGGGTGGAACAAAAATGCCAAAAAAAATTTTTTTTCAAAATTTTAAATTGTAATAGTGCGGAAAAGTTGTCCGTTGGCAAACTTTTTTATACCCTAAAATCTGAACCTTGTCAAATAAAATCTTCCAGTGCCCCAGAAGGGACGAATTTTGTGTTCATTCGAACATAGTTTATCTGATGAAACGATGAAAGTCTTCGCATATTAGTATACAATAGTAAGTAAGTACACAATATCCCAGAGCTCCTCACGAGCAGCTTTTCCGCACTATTACAATTTAAAATATTGCAAAAAGAATTTTTTCCTCAAAGACAATTAAAACAACAGGTATTGTATTTGGTTAAAATGTATGCTCACGAGCTTTGGTCTTTAACAAACAAAACAAAACAAAATTAGTCACTTGCTAATAGTCGCTTGGTATCGAATTGTGGCATTAATTTACGAGATTCTAATCTGGAGCGAATGAATGCATCTCTAGAATCAGGACCACAAACTGCCGAGGACGACAGGGAAATTTTAAAAATTCCATAAAACTTCCATCTTCTTTCCAACCGCCAGAAATTATCATGTCCTTTAACTCTTTGTTTGAAACTTGAAAAGTTAGTGGCGGTTCCGTTAAATTGCAATCCTGCCATTGATATCAAGTCTATGTAATCCTGAGCTTCAAAATATAATGGTGGAATTTGGAAACATCTTATTTTATTTGGTAATCTTGGTTCTGACCTAGCATTCAGAATTCTTCTTAGAGCAAGTTCCCTTACATGTTGTCTTTTATCACACAACATTGTAAGAATAATATTTTCGTGGTGAGCAAAGTACGCATTTCTCCGAATTACCGGATCTACGATGCGTTTTGGATTATGACTAAGATATCAGCACCGTTTTATTAGTTCAAGTAAGTTCTGAGAACCGTTTTTGCAGTCTGTGTTGCACTTAATTCTAAACCAAACTACAATATATACTTTTACAATATACTCCACCAATATTTTAAGATTATCTGATGAAGACGTTGTTCCAATATATAATTGAAGCAGCCTATTAGCTGTTGTCAACCCTCTTGAATGCGATACCTTCCCAGGATCTCTTCGAGCTAAACTTTCACTGCACTTTCCAGTAATAACCGCACGACGTATTTCCAACAAATATTTTTGGTCTGTACTTAACTCTTTTTCATCAACTGCAACATCAACATCCGGTAAATCTGATTTGATTGGTATAAACATCATTTCTTGAAGTTTCTTACATTCAGCCAATTGTTTACCAATATGCACAGAAAATCCACGTGGTCCAGTTGTTGGACCATCTAAAAATTGGAAAAGATGCCGCAGGGGAAGTTCGTTCTCATGTAATTGGCAAATAAACCATTGTAATGGTCTGCCACAGTATTCTACTAATAATCGTATAGCTCCACCTTTCGGTCCCGTATTCACTGCTGTTCCGTCACATCCAATTGTTTTAATTGTTGTCATATCAATCTCATTAGCTTCTAAATAATTAACCATGCCCAGTTTTATATTTTCAGCGGATCCGGATAACGGTGTTACATGTCCTATGTATTTTGAACCAGGTTCTTGAACTAAAACATAGTGTTCCTCTATATAGTCGGGGGGCATACTTTATGAAATATACACTCCGGGGGAAATTCCATGATGAAATTGTGGGGCCAATTTTAATACATTCCTTATGCCCTCCACAATCATACCTTACCAGGTGCTTTGCTTAAATTTGTGGCAGACGACCTATATGACGTCGTATATCCAAGACGGCGCGGCGGCCACCCCAGACATCATCGGAAGTTCTCAATTATAACTCTTGATAGGGCCATCCTATCAATATTTTGTTCTGAACGTTTTTTATTTACAAGGAAATTCTCTATAAAAAAGATCCTTAGGAATTTATCAATATATTTTACCGTTTAGGTGTTTTGTATAAAAACGATTTTAATTTTGTAATCACTCGTATCATTTAATTTTTTTTTTTTTTTGGTTCGGATAGAAACGGATTGATAATCGTAAGCCGAGCAGTTTAATACTTTCAATAGTTTAAAATTAACTTTGGACACAATGTCTACGCCACCACAAATTCGTCTCTAAGTATCCCTGCCTCCATCTGCAAAAAAGGCAAGGCTGCAGACTAATTACGAGCTGTGTATTTTATGCCAAAATAAGAAGAAGTCGCCATTGGTCAAACCTATTAACTATGATAAAGTGTTAGAGTGTGTTAGAAAGAGATCAGAATGGAATGATAGTGAATACGTGTTAATTGATAATCGATTAAGAAATGTGACTGTTGAAGAATTGATAAACGAAAACGCATCATGACATACAGATTGCTATAAGAAGTGTACTCATAAAATCAAAATGGAGCGAAGTGAGAGATTATTTGAACAGGAAAAGAATAAGCCTTCTTGTTCTAGTTCCGCTGCTGAAGATAGTAATGAAGGTTACACAACAAGATCAAAAATCCCTGCGGGTGACAAAAATAAATGTTTTTTTCTGTCTGGAAGAAGGAAAGAGAAGAAATCTATTAATTGCCGTGAAAACAAACTCTGTCGGTCTGAAATTAAAAGAAGCAATTGAAATGTCGCAAAATGAAGAAGCTGACATTAAAATAATACTGCACTGCTTTTTTGCCTCCCGAAAAGGAGCTATTGCTATTCATATACATATATTCGTCTGATACAGACGTATTTCTACTAGCGTTGTGGTGATCAAAATCTTTTACATGTCCAAGCATGTTTGTCACTGGTGTAGGAAATAATCGAAGAATGCTTGACGTTGGCAGAATTTGCACCGCATTAGGACCAGAAAAGATAAAAGGATTACTAGGTCTGCATGTTCTGTCAGGATGTGATGTGACAGGTTCACTTGCAAAGAAGGGAAAACTATCGTTTTGGAAGGTTTATAAGACCGCAGATAATGACATTTTGATGCTCTTGGGAAACTTGGATCCATTGAAGAATTTAGGGATAAAGCTGAAACTATCATTGAAAAATTTATTTCTAAGGCACCAGGGACGAAGATTTCAGACATTGGGGAGCTTCGTTGGTGGATGTTCTCCAAGCACGAGACGCAAAGTGAAAATCTGCCTCCTACAAAAGCGTCACTGTCTCCTTTTATTTGTAGAGCACATTACCAGGTTATGGAATGGGGTCTTGCTGACCAGCAGCACCCTAATCTACCAACACCTTCTGATTACGGATGGGAAATGCAAGATAATTACTATGTTCCTGTTTTGTGTACGCTTCCTTGTACACCTGAAATCATTTTAAAATTAGTTCGGTGTTCATGGGTAAAAGGGAAATGTGCTGTATCCTGTAAATGTAAATCCCAAATCATTTTATGCACTGAGCTTTGTATGTGTGGAGGCGGTGAAGACTTTGATATCGATGACCTTTCAGATGAAGAATATTAAGCACACATTTTACGTGCAATAAGTAGAAAATTACAATTAATTCAATAAAAATATTGAAATAAATATTAATTTCTGAACTAGTTGTTATTTTTCAACCTAAAAATCTAAAAATCTTTTAAAACCAAAAATTAAAAATTGGCTAATACCCTCTTTAACTGGCTATAACTAATAACCGGTAGGTTATACCACAAAAACTTTTATAACCTTTTTTGTTTAAAATTTTATTTAGAATAAAAAAGATTTAGTACAAAATATTGATAGGATGGCCCTATCAAGAGTTATAATCGAAAACTTCCGATGTTGTCTGGGGTGGCCGCCATCTTGGATATAAGACGTCATATAGGTCGTCTGCCACAAATTCAAGCAAAGCACCTGGTAAGGTATGATTGTGGAGGGCATAAGGAATGTATTAAAATTGGTCCCACAATTTCATCATCAAATTTCCCACGGGATGTGTTATGCCCCACGACTAATAATAGCTTTGCGATGCGACTTGGTTCCGGTAACTTTTAAAACTAGAGTTTTGTCTTTGCGCCCATCGAAATATAACCCAGTTAGATATGACACATTTTCTTTTCTTATGATGTTTTTTCGAAGTTTTTGCCTTTGCCTTCGAACTTTCATTCTTTTTATAACACTTGTTAAATTGCAAACCTGTTGGGGCACCGGAAAGAATTCTCGTAGGCCAACCAGATTTTAAGGGCTACATACGCGTATCATAAGGCAACTTTCCCCCACTATTACGTTTCAAAAAAATAAATTTTATTTTTTCAGCCATAATTATATTTTGTTAAAAAGTTTTAAATTTCAAACCTGTTGGGGCACCAGAAAGAATTCTCGTAGGCCAACCAGATTTTAAGAGTTGCATACATGTACCACAATGCAACTTTTGCGCACTATTACGTTTCAAAAAAACAACTTTCATTTTTTCGTTCCACCCTACTGCCCGGGCGCAAACTCAGAGGGGGCGCAAATTCACTCTTTCCTCCACTACTAAAAGACTCAAACTGAGCACAAAGTAAAGGTTTCGGGTTTACTGCCGTTGTTCGCTGACACTGCTGTTAGCTTTGTGGACATTATGAAATAAATATTTTTTCCTACATGTTTTTTTAGATAATCCTACAATCCTTATTAATAAAAAATTTTTGGATAAGAAATAATTAAGGTCCGGGGTAACGGGGGGCGCAAGGAATCAAGTTTGCCCAGGGCGCAAAATTGCCTAGATACGGCACTGCTCGATGTGGGTAGAAAATTAATTTATTCCTTTTATTTCAGTTTTAAAATCTTCGATCGTGCATAAAATTATGTATGTACCACTGGCGTAACTTGCTTTTATGGCCTTGGTACATAAATAACTATAATATCACATTCCTCTTTTTTAAGTGTGTTGCAACATTATTTTTAAAACCGCGTTCTCCCCAATACACTACGAAAAATACAACGGTAGGAATTCATCTATTTTATATTAATATTACATACCGTTCATTACTAAATCATTTAACCATACTATAATGCTATAATTATCATTATAGTCAACCCACTTAGCATTCACAAATCTACATTTCGTCTTTTAAATAAATAAAACTAACACATAGGCAATAATTCTGCCCAATCTGCCCTGAGCAAAGCCACAGCATTCAAAATGTCTTGCTAGCAGGCATTAGCTGATTAATAAAATTTAGTATGAGTGATTCTTCTCTTACTGAAAATAATTCATTCTTGTAAAAGTCTGGCATCGTCCTTAGTAAAGGTACGTCCCTTGGAACCTTCGAAACTTCTAAGGCGCATAAAACTTTTTCTTTCTTTTCTACGCATTTCATGCGATAGAAGTGCGCCACATCTATGTGCAATAGTTTTGAAAATACCTCGATTTGTTAACAACCAGCAACGAGAGAAGAATATTATACACAGCAGAGAAAATAAAGCAACTTCAAAATAGGAAAGGAAATAGGAAGCAAAAAGCCAAATTAAAGTACAAGGGGGTCAGGCGGGATCTATCCAAAAGTTTTAACGTGAACCGAGGGTTAAAACAAGGGGACCCTTTATCCCCAATTTTATTTAATGTTGTGCTAGAAAATATTATCTGGAAAAGCCACATAAACACAAATTACACCATTTAAAAAAATCGTACCTATCAATGTTTGGCATACGCCGACGACCTATTGACTATTGATAATGGCAAAAGCACAAGAAGAGCTAAAGGTGTTAATGAGCTTAGAAGACGAAGCTGGGAAAGCAGAATTAATAATAAATGAGGAGAAATCTAAATATGTACATGGTTATAGGCAAAGGATCAAAAGAAGCATTTCAGGACTTTATAATAAAAAACAAACAAGGAAATAAGTTCAAAATAACAGAAAGTACAGTGTATTTGGGGATAGAGATAAATAGCAAAGGGGACATAACATCAGAAATAGAAAGACATTTGGTGGTAGGGTTCAGGTGTGCGGATTCCTTAAATAGCATCCTAAACAATGAAAGCATCTCGCGAGTGTTAAAAATAAGTGTACAAAACGATAATTAGTCCTATTATAACATACGAGAGCAAAACGTGGGTTTTGACAAGAGAAAACAACGAAAAACTGAACATCTGGGAAAGGAGAATCTTAAGGAAGATATATAGTGGAATACTGAAAAAAGAAGGCTGGAGACGTAGGACGAACATTAAGCTGGGTGCGCTATACAAGGAGCCAAAAATAAGTACAATCATCCAACAAAACCAACTACAATGGAATGGGTAGGACACTTAATGGGAAGCAAAGAAACACACTTAGCAAAACAAATTTTCAAGACAAATATAGGAGGAAGAAATCGAAGAGGACGCCCAAACATGACATGGTGGGGAAATATCGCGGGAATCCTTCAAGAAGCGAGAATAACAAACTGGATGGTGTTGGTACAAAATAGGAAGCAATGGAGGAAGAAAATACAGGCTATGGGCCTGCTTCCACATGTCTACATATTTTTTAAAAACTGTATCTTCAGTGCATCCCCCAACATTTTGGAAGCGTCTTTTGAGGAGCTAGATTCCTGATTAATCTTTGCCAAAGCAAAAAATGAATTATGATGTTCAACCATAACATTAGCTGTGTCAGAAGCTATGACAACTATGTTCTCTAGGGGTATGTTGTTTTGCTTCATAAAATCCTTGAAAGATTGATAAATCGTTTTAGCAAATATGTCTTTGCAATCTAAAGTAATCAGCTGTAATAGTTTTGTTTTTTACATGATATGTAATGGGACAGGTATATCTATCTGGTCAAAACACACGAACTGTTTCTGAGTCGCAATGTCCGTGATTTCGTCTATTAATTTTAGTTCTGTGTAATTTTATATCTCGAGTCAATAAATATTTGTTTCAAAAGTGGTACAAGAACGTCGATTGTTTGTTGCTATATTATGTGAAGCCATAAAAGCACTTAATTTAATTTTTGCGCTTTCTACTGCTTTTTCGTGATTTAGTAATTTTTCTTTTGTTGGGGTACTTCTAGCCCCTTTGGTTTATTATAATTACTTTCATTATTACTCGGCATAATGTAAATATAAAACAAAGACAGTCAACAATTTCACCATTCGTCAATTTGTCTGCCGAATACTGCAAACTGAGTGCTAAATGTTTCCAAGATTGTAATTTGACGATTGCGAAAAAATTCGCTAGAACTCTCGACCGATTACCGCCTACGTGTACATACATTAAGCCTTATCTACTGGATACTACACTACTTACACAGTTACATAAACAATAAGGTGTATGTACAAAAGATATTAAATTATTCTTAGTACGGGGGATGTTCAACTCCAACTCATTTTTTCCTTTTTAATCGAAATATACATGTTAAAAATGGTGAAAGGTTGTTCCGTATCGAACTATCGAGTATAAACTTTCCATCCGTCCGTGGGTAGTTTAATATCAGTGCTGCCACTAGAGCACTAATAATATTTGATTCTAAATTAAAATAAATTTGTAGTTAAACCTTTACAATAATAGCCAAAATTTATTTAATACCAGTGTTAACAACACAAAAATATAACGGAAAAGTACAAAATAAATTAAACAAAATTGCTTTATTGGTTAATGTTAGAGCAACATCTTTAATACTAATTTGGTTTATTATTTTTTAAAGAGATTAACAACCTACCAATTAATTTTATTCGTTCATTTATTTCGTATGAGCGTAGTAATGTACCAATTATACACAATATAAAACTATAATTATAAGCATGCATCTACAATGCTAAGAACTAAATAATAACTACACAATATGTAGATATAAAACATTGAATATTAACATATAACCATTAAATTTATATAAAATTTGAGGTAAATATAAAATATATATATACTTTGTTAGTGTAGCCTTAGTACCATGAGATCGAAAAAAAGATGATTCTGAGCAGGCCTTGACTAGTACAACACGATTGGCAAGACTGATTTCAAAATGTGGCAGTAGGTTAGAGGTTAATAAATGTCAAATAAATTAAAACACAAAACAGTATTTATTAAGGGAACAAACTGAAAACTAAGATGAATACATGTTAGAGTAGGTGTTCAAAATGTGATCCTTCACTAGTATTACAACGATAAACTTAAATAATTCTGGAAACAAGATTGCAAAACTGACTTACATTTGAAATGTCACTGTCACATTATAATTCATAGGCATTCTAGAACCAGTGTAGCCAATCGTGTTGTACTAGTCAAGGCCTGCTCAGAATCATTTTTTTTTCGATCTCATGGTATTTTACTGCATGTTTGTTATATATATTATACATCATAGCACGCTATATAGAAATTAATTGGAATGTTTCGATGGTATTTAAAAAAAAATAATATCAATCTTCATCAACATCAGACGAAATTAATTCTAAATCGCGTAACTTTCCTGACAGATTATTGCCGGTTTTGAATACTGAAGTGGCGTTTTGAACTCCTACTATACAGGAAAGGCCGTACTCTCGTGCGATAACAGAGCACCTGAAAGCAAATATATATAACACATCAGTTTGATTAAATCTTAATATTAATTTCTTAAAGATTTTTCTATTTAAATACTATGCTAATTAAATAATGGAAGAAACTTTGTGGGTTTAACGCTCATTTGATAGTCACAAGAACGTAGATTCGAATACCTATCAACTATGGTTAAAGAAGATTTTAGAAGCCACGTACTTGCGTGTTAAAGTTGCTAGAAAAACATAGAACATATTATTCCGGGGCACCCGGGTTTTAAAGATAAATATTGGAAGCTATATCCTCACCATGCTTGAAAGCTTATTTTATCATCAAAAAGACAGAAGTTCGAATAGTAGGTTGGTCAGAAAGCATAGCAAAAGCTTGGTTTTGAAAATAAATACTCAAATTCATGTTCTGTTCATGCTATAAGGCTCGCTTCATTATCGAATGGATGTAAGTTGCTAATTAGTTTTGTTCCCTTTACGTCAACAAAATATAGAACAAGCCTTTTTATATGATGTTTGAAGCTATGGCTTTTCGATGATTTTAAGCCTCATTTAACCGCTGCCAATTCAATTCGCGTCCACTCTCGATCCCCAATAATCGATAGAAAAATATTATTGTTCGGCGGAATCCTTCCTTTCTTATTTCTTTAGAGTTTTTGGACGTTTTTCTGCCTTCAATAGGTGCTTTTCTCTACCATACGTTCACCAGATTTACAATTTTTATTGTAGGAAAATACTAAAATTCCTCCTAAAACAATGCAGAAGTTTCGTAGGCCAACAAGAACAAACAAAATCTGAATTCATAAGCATGGTTAACAAACTCAGGGGTGGAATTCGCGAACTGGCCAAGCAAATGGTTTCAGAAGGCATAACACCATATCCCCAACTTATTTATTTCTTTTTGTTTGTTATGTTTTAAGTATGAAATTTTCTTCCTTTTTCTGGTCTTTTCTAATGTTTATTCCATATACGAAACAGGCAATACCAAGACAATGCCTTATGCAAAATGGGATAAATTGAGACTTCCTGAGATTATGTTCGACATACCAAAATTAGAAGCGGGAAAATTTGGCCGAGAAATTGTTGAGGAAGGGTGATGGTTAAGATTAGTTTGAAAGGTACACCGGTTTGTCCTGGTGATACTGTTGCCCGTGCTTGCGTTATTACTATTATTTTGAATGACATATTGACCAGTTACAGACTTACAGACAGGTAAGTGAAACTATGTTATCAAAAACACCTAAAAAATATGTTTAACTCCAAAATAGATCAGTACGCACAGTAAAGAAAAACCAAAATGATAAATAAGGAGATGGTTTTTGAATTGAAACTGGAAGGACGTAAAATACTTGCTCCTTCAAATTTAATTTAAAATTTAAAATTAAATCATCAAAATTATCCATTAATATTATTATTTAATGGAATAGCGAATTAAAAGAAGAGTAAATAAAAAAATAATATTAAACAGCAAGTGTATTAAAATTGGAGTTGGATTGAGACTGGATAATCAACGTGAACTGAAGTTGAATAGAAAGTGGATAATTGATGTGAACTGAAATTGAAATTGGAATACACGCAGGGTGAATGCAGATTGACGAGTACTGTAAATAATTTGAAATTTGGGAATAGGTGTAAGTGGTTTAAGTTAATATAATTTTAAAATAGTACAAGATAGGGCAAGATAGGGAATAATTTAGTAATAAAACCGTTATTTTTTGAAATTCGGTGAGTAGGTAATTCTTATTTGTCTTTTGAAATTCAATTTAAAATTGGCGAACCCTGAGAACGACCTTAAGATAAGAGCATCTCAATCAAATTAAATTATAACAATAATTGACAGCCCAACGTGTGGTTGTTTAATTAAAACGTGGACCGTCATCACAATATAAACAAATAAAGCAAAATATTTCAAAAGGACTTACCCATTTATGTTTTCTTCCTCAACTTTTGCATCCTCTTTCACTGCTTTTCTCTTGTTTTTATCGGCATTATCACTATGCTGCATGTCCTAAATTGCTGATTGGGCCTGAATTTATTCACATCAATATTTACATCCGTATTAATTTTCAATCGTTTGAAGTAATAAAAGCAAATTCATCAGTTCAAGATACACCTGCAGAGTTGGCAGATGAATCGTGAGCCAATCTGTCACAAACTGCATCGGTTTTATTCTAAGCTACTTTAACACAACTGCTGCTTTAAAACCGTATCCTTTAAAGGCAAATATTTTTCATTCCTATGGATTTTCATATGCTGTTTCAAATTTGCTTTAGTTGAACTTTTATGTTCACATAAATTACAGGAAAATGGTTTTTCTCCAGTATGAATACACATATGTTTATTCAGATCACTTTTAGTTACACTCCTATATTCACATAAATCACAGGCAAACGGTTTTTCTCCAGTATGAATACTCGTATGTCTTTTCAAGTGGTTTTTAGATACACTCCTATATTCACATAAATTACATGTAAAAGGTTTTTCTCCAGTATGTTTACTCATATGCAAATTCAGACTGCCTTTTCGTACACTCTTATACTCACATAAATTACAGCTAAATGGTTTTTCTCCAGTATGAATACTCATATGTCTTTTCAGTTGACTTTTAGTTACAGTCCTATATTGGCATAAATGACAGGCAAACGGTTTTTCTCCAGTATGAATACTCATATGCAATTGCAGATGACTTTTAGATACACTTCCATATTCACATAAATTACATGCGAACGGTTTTTCTCCAGTATGTTTACTCATATGCAATTTCAGATAACTTTTAGTTACACTCCTATGTTCACATAAATTACAGGCAAACGGTTTTTCTTTGGTATGAATAATTATATGTCTTTTCAGTTGATTTTTAGTTACACTCCCATATTCACAAAAATCACAAGCAAATGGTTTTTCTTCGGTATGAATAATTATATGTCTTTTTAGTTGGTTTTTAGTTACACTCCTATATTCGCATAAATTACAGGCAAATGGTTTTTCTTTGATATGAATATTCATATGTCTTTTCAGATGGCTTTTAGTTATAGTCCTATATTCGCATAAATTACAGCCAAATGGTTTTTCTCCAGTATGAATACTCATATGCAATTTCAGAGAATCCTTGATTACACTCCTATACTCACATAAATTACATGCAAACGGTTTTTCTCCAGTATGATTACTCATATGCAATTGCAGATATTTTTTAGATGCACTCCTATATTCACATAGATCACAGGCAAACGGTTTTTTCCTGGAATGAATAGACAAATGCCGGTCAAAATTGCTTTTAGAAGTAGTCCCATATTCACATACATTACAAATAAATTGCTTTTTTATTAAATGGATATTTTTATGAGTTTGAAGACTGGATCTACGAGTCGTTCTAAATTCACAAACATCACAACCAAAACTTTTCCCCTTATTTTTAGTTTGGTCATCCTCTTTAAAATGATTGACTGTATGAGTTGTTTCGAGTTTTATTTTGTCAATTTCATGTGCAGTACTCTCGATAATAATTGCAGTTTTCTCCGTCGTATTTCGTCCAAAGTTTTGGCTAATATTAATGTCAATTTCATTGAAGTTATGTTTTTGTTCAGTATTGTCACTTTCCGTATTGTCGAAGTAGGGTTCAAGTTTGATTTCTTCTTTGACGATATTCAAATCGAAATCGTATTCAACGTTATCCTTTGAATTTATTTCAGACATTGTTTATAGAATTTCCTGTAATAATACAATCACACAGAGTGTTACAAATAGCGTCAAGTAATTAGTGACTAACGACTAACCTGTAATTATTTAAAAATACATATACAAATGTAACCCGCACAAGCACAAAATACAACACGTAAACGACCTGTGGTAAATTACAATAACAAAATTAACAAATGAGCATACGGGTGTGAAGTTAGCATACATTTACCACAAACTAGAAAAAATGTAGTGGTTAGTGGTCCCCAAACGTTCACGATTGTTTATGATTGGTGCTAAAGGGCTACCGATACACATTATACTTAATTGAAATAAATTCCTTTAATACCACATCCCTCTTTTTTTAAGTGTGTTGTAACATTATTTTTAAAATCGCGTTCTCCCCAATACACAAGGAAAAATACAACGGTAGGTATTCATCTATTTAGCTGTGTGAAGTTAGATTTGGATTTAGATTCGGATTTAGTTTTAGATTTTAATTCGTTACAAGCTGACCAAATTATGTGTAAATATTAAATGCTAAAATAAATAAATCCAAATGTACGATAATGTCAAGAATTTGTGAACTATATTAATTTAAGGGTGGGGACCCCTACACCCCTACGCCATCCCCAAGAAATGCAAGTTTGTCAATTCAAATTGTTCCACTTTGAAATTTTGCATGAGTACTGTAGGCTGTAGGTGCGCTCCTAATGACAACTGTAATACGGATTTATAAAAATTCAGGGGTTAAATCCGTATTACAGTTGTCATTAGGAGCGCACCTACAGTACTCATGCAAAATTTCAAAGTGAAACAATTTGAATTGACAAACTTGCATTTCTTGGGGATGGCGTAGGGGTACCCACCCTTAAATTAATATATTTCGCAAATTCTTGACATTATCGTACATTTGGATTTATTTATTTTAGCATTTAATATGTACACATAATTTGGCCAGCTTGTAACGAATTAAAATCTAAAACTAAATCCGAATCTAAATCCAAATCTAACTTCAGACAGCTCATCTATTTTATTATTTTATATTAATATTACATACCGTTCACTACTAAATCATTTAACCATACTATAATACTATAATTATCATTATAGTCAACCCACGTCCAAACATTCGTAAATCTACATTTCCTCTTTTAAATAAATAAAACTAACACATAGGTAATAATTCTGCCCTGGGCAAAGCCACAGCATTCAAAATGTCTTGCTAACAGGCATTATTAGCTGATTAATAAAATTTAGTATGAGTGATTCTTCTCTTACTGTGGCGTACAAAATTATAGCTCACGTACTAAAAAGAAGGGTGCAAAAAGAGTGCGAGGAGAAAATAGGTGAATATCAGGTGGGGTTTAAGAAGGGAAAGTCAACAGTGGATAGTATGTTCATAGTACGGCAGATACAAAACAAGTAAACAAAAAAACATCACGTTGTACAAGCAAGACGCTTTTATTTGAATGGCTCATTATCGCAGTGCAACTCTAAATGCGGATAGATCTTGGAGCTATAACTTGGAGTCTTGCATTCAACAATTTATGCAGCAGTTTCCTGATGTACAATTTAATCGTCACAATTTTGTAAACCACAAACACAATATTATCCACCGATTTGAAGAAAAAACTGCATTTGTAAGGGAAAGTCTTCTGGGCGACCAACAAAATTAACAGCAGAGACACTCGACGATATCGAACATCGCATGACGACTAGCCCCAAAAAATCTTTGAGACAATTATCAACTCAAACAGGTATTAACTGAACTTAAACATTTAAAAAAAAATACAGCTATGCAATAAGTTATTAAAATAATTTCAGGATTGGCAGTCGGTACTGTTCACACAGCTTTAAAGCGGAGCGCAAACCAACGCGGTGGCGGTGGCGGTCAGATTGTGCCCATGTTCGCCATGGAAGTGCGCACACACACGCGGTCAGGATATCGTGCCCGCGCTCTCGTGCAGCGTTCTACCGCGCGGTCCAGCTTCAACGCGGGCAAACGCAGCATGCAGCATTTGCCCGCGCGGTCGCAGGAATTCATGGTGTTTGGGTGCTTTTTTAACAACAGAAAAATGAGTGAAACTGAGGAGTTGATTGAAATAGTGCGTGTACATAGCGTACTATATGATTTGTCACATCCTGAGTACTTAACACTGTCCGTGCAGTGACGTATTTTTTTTTAAATTGTAAATAATATCTTTCTTCACATCACAAGTTTTTGGTTTAGCCAAGGTCAAAGAAATGTCACATATTAATGGGGGATAATGCAAATCGGTATTTAGTAAACCATCTAACTCTTTATCCACTGTGCAATTAGTATTTGTTAAAATTAAATCCAGTAATCGACCATTGCCATTACTTATAGTGTTTAGTTGGTCATAATTTAACAAATTTATGAAACTGATTAAGACCTTAGCTTTCTGTGATAAATCTAACAGTTTTATGAAAAAAATATTTATAAGTCCCAACAATTAAATGGCGAAAATACAGATGACAGATGCCAAAATGCTGAGAATTAGTAGTGATCGCCTCATACAGACCGCGTGAGTATGCGGACCCGTGTTCGCCACCGCAACCGCCACCGCGCCCGCCACCGCCGCCGCTCCCGCCACCGCGTTGGTTTGCGCACCGCTTTAAAGAAGAAGCTTCGTTGGCATCCCTACAAAGTTAGTGTCGTGCAGCAACTCTTACCACCTGATTTTGCAATCCGTATGAGATACTGTGAATGGTTTAACGAAAATTTAGCACAAAATAATAACCTTCTGGATTTAACATTTTTTACTGATGAAGCGTGGTTCCACTTATCTGGTTATATTAATTCACAAAATTTCCGCATTTGGGGAGCTGAAAATCCCCATGAATTTGTTGAAACCACTTTACATCCCCAGAAGACTGGAGTGTGGGTTGCTGTTTCAAGAAGGCGTATAATAGGACTTGTGTTTTTTCAAGAAACTATAACAGCTGAAAGGTATCGGAGGATTATTTTACAAGAATTTTTTGAACAAGTTCACGATTATGAATGTTTTCAAGAACAGGCTTCACACTCTGGAAGAACTTAAAGAAGCAATAAGTCACGAAATTCAACAAATTACAGTAGAGGAGCTTCAAAGAGTTTTCGAAAATATGAAAAAGAGAGTTAATGCATGCTTAAATAGTGAATAGTGATGGTCAACATTTTCAGCACATGATATAAATACTAATAAATTATTAATTGAAATATACATATGTAGTTCTTCCTTTAATCGTTTAATTTAATACGGAAAATGTGTAATTTGATTAATTAAGCAATTGCATTTAGTTCAAATTTAGTATTGTTCTGTTTTTAGTAATTAATAAAAAATAATTATTAATAGACGAAGTAATTAATTTATCTGCACTTTGTATAAACCTTTTTGGGGATTTTTTTGCTATTAAATACCAATCATGTATAATGTGTTGCCTATAGTCTCATCACAGACAATTTTTAACACGCTGTATGTGCTGTTAACAGGCCCGACGAGAGGGGGTGGGCAGGGGGGGCAAAATCCCCGGGGCCCGAGCCCAGGGGGGGCCCGGCAGCTTTTTAGAGAGTACTCACCGCTAGTCGTATAATAAATAATAATAGAACGAAGAATTAAAATTTCAGTTTTTTTTATGTAGGCCTATATAAGAGTTTTTATCCAATTCAGTTACGAAATGTCAACATTTTGACATTGATTTTAGTTGTGAAAAGTGGTTCATTTTGTAACTAGTTACAAAATATGCTCCCATTTTGTAACTAGTTACAAAAATATGATTTGAGTTGCGAAAAGTGGTTCATTTTGTAACTAGTTACAAAATATGCTCCCATTTTATCACGATGACCCAACTCCTTTTTTAAGAAGATGTGGCATTTACATTTTGTTATCTGAATTGGATAAAATCTTGTATGAAACACGTTGCAAAACATGTCTTTTTATCACATGGCGTGTTGTTCATCTCGGCTTCGCCTCGACGAACAATTTCACGCCTGGTGATAAAAAGTCCATCATTTTGCAACTCGTTGCATAAATAGCTAACGACAGATCAATAAAAAAACCAATTAGGGTAGGCTGTGAAATTGAATTATTTTGAATTGGTACTTTAGCCACATCCACAGAATGACATTTCTGACATGAATTTAAGGTTATAAACTTTGTTTACGATAAAAATGTCAAATTACAAAGGTTATAAAATGTCATTCTGTGGATGTGGCTAAAGTACCAATTCAAAATAATTCAATTTCACAGCCTACCCTAATTGGTTTTTTTATTGATCTGTCGTTATTATTAATCGTTTAAAGTTCACGGTGACATAAAAAATTATAATATTATGCTTCTACGTATTCCACCCCTCCTCTTCTCAGTCTTCTCCCTCCCTTCACGCCATCACTTTATTGCCTCTACCTCTAGCAAAATTTTGTGTGTTTCACACTTTCACAAACCCTAAAAAGATGTTAAAGGTTGTAGGTTGTAGATCAGTAGGTGTGTTCTAGTATTAAGAATGATGAATTTTTCTCAGCTGCTACACCAATAATTGGTCAAGATCAAAACTGTAGCAATTCACAAAGAAATTACGGTTGTTTACAAACATTTTTAGTACATAATTAGTAAGTACACTCATTTTAGTAGAACATGAAGAGTTTGTAGGTAAAAAAAATAGATTACAATATGTGGGGGGGGGCCCTTGCCAGTGTTTTGCCCCGGGGCCCACCATGGCTCTCGGCGGCCCTGGCTGTTAATAGACTTTAAAATGGCATATAATAGAATTAAAAGAAAGCAAATTCTAGAAGCACAGCAAGAATTAAAAATAAAAAAAGAAACCAGGGAATTAGTCGACATGACATTGACGAACACAAAAAGCCAAATTAAAGTACAAGGGGGTCAGCGGGGTCTATCCAAAAGTTTTAACGTGAACCGAGGGTTAAAACAAGGTAGCCCTTTATCCCCAATTTTATTTAATGTTGTGCTAGAGAATAATATCAGGAAAAGCCACATAAACACAAATTACAACATTTTAAAAAATCGTACCTATCAATGTTTGGCATACGCCGACGACCTATTGACTATTGATAATGGCAAAAACACAAGAAGAGCTAAAGGTGTTAATGAGCTTAGAAGACGAAGCTGGGAAAGCAGAATTAATAATAAATGAGGAGAAATCTAAATATGTAGGTACATGGTTTTAGGGGAGGATCAAAAGAAGCATTTCAAGACCCTATAATAAAAAACAAACAAAGGAAATAAGTTCAAAACAACAGAAAGCACAGTGCATTTGGGGATAGAGATAAATAGCAAAGGGGACTTAACATCAGAAATAGAAAGACGTTTGGTGGTAGGGTTCAGGTGTGCGGATTCCTTAAATAGCATCCTAAACAATGAAAGCATCTCGCGATTGTTAAAAATAATTAGGTCTATTATAGCATACGCGAGCAAAAAGTGGGTTTTGACGAAAGAAAACAACGAAAAACTGAACACCTGGGAAAGGAGAATCTTAAGGAAGATATATGGTGGAATACTGAAAAAAGAAGGCTGGAGACGTAGGACGAACATTGAGCTGGGTGTGCTATACAAGTAGCCAAAAATAAGTACAATCAACCAACAAAACCAACTACAATGGGTAGGACACTTAATGGAATGGGTAGGACACTTAATGGGAAGCAAAGAAACACACTTAGCAAAACAAATTTTCAAGACAAATATAGAAGGGAAGAAATCTAAGAGGACGCCCAAACATGACATGGTGGGGAAATATCGAGGGAATCCTTCAAGAAGCGAGAATAACAAACTGGATGGTGTTGGTACAAAATAGGAAGCAATGGAGGAAGAAAATACAGGCTATAGGCCTGCTTCCACATAATGTCTACATATTTTTTAAAACTGTATCTTCAGTGCATCCGCCAACATTTTGGAAACGTCTTTTGAGGAGCTAGATTCCTGATTAATCTTTACCAAAGCAAAAAATGAATTATGCTGTCCAATCATAACATTAGCTGTGTCAGAAGCTATGCCAACTATGTTCTCTAGACTCTAGAGCTAGAGGTATGTTGTTTTGCTTCATAAAATCCTTGAAAAATTGATAAATCTTTTTAGCAAATGTATCTTTAGCATCTAAATTTAAAGTAATAAGCTGTAATAGTTTTGTTTTTTACATTATATGTAATGGGACAGGTATATGTATTTGGTCAAAACACACAACTGTTTCTCAGTCGCAATGTCCGTGATTTCGTCTATTAATTTTAGTTCTGTGTAATTTTATATCTTAATTTAATTTTTGCGCTTTCTACTGCTTTTTCGTGATAAATTAGTAATTTTTCTTTTGTTGGGGTACTTCTACCCCCTTTGGTTTATTATAATCACTTTCATTATTACTCGACATAATGTAAATGTAAAACAAAGACAGTCAGCAATTTCACCATTCGAATTATGTTTCAGGATCTTGTTGACTTGAAATAAAAAGCGTTATGGGCGAAACACTGGTTTATTAGTACAGACTCTTGTACAGACTCGTAATCGGTAGGTGAAACGTACACACACTCTGTCTATTATTTGAAAAGATCTACATTATATAGGATTATTACATTAATAATAATCATATGTGTATTTACATTTACATTAAATGAAAGAAGACAGAACATCTTCAAAATTGTACCAAGTAATATGTTACTATTAAATCAAAGTCTAGTATTTCATCAGCTAGCTTATCGCTACATGTTCTAGGAATAGTACATTTAAGTTATGAAATTGTTTATAGCAAATCCGGGTCAATAAGTCGCCATTAATCATAGAAAACATAGAAAATGAATTAATAAGTCAATTATATCTAAGTAAACAATTATAATATAACTTTCGCCAATTTGTCTACCAAATACAGCAAACTGAGTGTTAATAATATGGTTTAGCAGAGAAATAATTCAGTACATAAAACTAAAAAAGCAGTACAATCACCGTAAACACTTATCTGCAGAATGATAAATATTATCAAAACTAAAAATTTATTTAGTATTATAGATTTATAGAAGTCTCTAGTTCGGATTATTATAGAAATATAAAAAAATTAAAATCAAAAAAGGCAGCTGGTGTAGATCAGATACCGCCTTATACAGGGTGTTTCAAAATTGCACGGCGCCATTTTAGGGATGGGTTCTCTAGCATAAAATATTACGATTTACCTAAAATTACCTTAGTCCAAAAGTTAATATACAGGGAATTTTTCTTTTTAGTATATGTACATATCCCCTATGTATACTTTTAGAATAAACGCAATATGTAGGCAACCAACTATACACCAAACGTCACGTCATGTGGTGCGTAAAGGTTATGTTTCACATTTGTAAATAAAATAAATCAAAATTAGTGGAATACTTTAATACTAATTTGGTTTATTATTTTTAAAGAGATTAACAACCTTCAAATTAATTTTATTCATTTATTTATTTTGTATGAGAAGCGTACAGTAGGTACATATGTTGAGTATTTCCTACGTTGTAATGTACCAATTATACATAATATAAAGCTATAATTATTATAAGCCTGAATTTACAATGCTAAGAACTAAATAATAACTATACAATATATAGATATAAAATATTAATGTAAAATACAAATTAATCTACTTTAGTCTAGCTAACCTTAGTATTTTACTGAATGTTTGTTATATATTATATTATACATTATAGCACGCTACACACAAATTAATTGGAATGTTTCAACGGTATTTAAAAAAAACAATATAAATTTTTATAGACATCAGACGAAATTAATTATAAATCACCTGACTTTCCTGACAGAAATACTTCATTGCCTGCCTGTTTTGAATACGGAAGTGGCGTTTTGAACTCCTACTATACAGGGAAGGCTGTACTCTTGTGCGATAACAGCACCTGAAAGTAAATATAAATAACACATCAGTTTGATTAAATTTTAATATTAATTTAAAGATTTTTCTATTTAAATACTATGGTAATTAAATAATGGAAGAAACTTTGCGGATGTAATGCTCATTTGATAGTCACGAGAACCTCATTTAACCGCTGCCAATTCAATTCGCGTCCACTCTCGATCCCCAATAATCGATAGAAAAGTATTATTATTCGGAATCCTTCCTTTCTTATTACGGACGTCCTTCTGTCTTCAAAAGGCGCTTTTCTCTACCACACCTACATCAGTTTTACAATTTTTGTTATAGGAAAAGACTAAAATTCCTCCTAAAACGATGCATTTTTGATACATCAGTACGCACAGTAAAGAAAAACCAAAATGATAAATAAGGAGATGGTTTTTGAATTGAAAGTGGAAGGATTGCTCCTTCAAATTTAATGTAAAATTTAAAATTAAATCATCAAAATTATCAATTAATAGTACTACTACTACTATTATTTAATGGAATAAGCAATTAAAAGAAGAGTAAATAAAAAAGTAATATTAAACAGCAAGTGTATTAAAATTGGAGTTGGATTGAGACTGGATTAATCAAGGTGAACTGAAGTTGAATAGAAAGTGGATAATTGACGTGAACTGAAATTGGAATTGGATTTGGATTAGACGCAGAGCGAACGAAAGATCGGATTGACGAGTACTGTAAATAATTTGAAATTTGGGAATAGGTGTGAGTGGTTTAAGTTAATATAATTTTAAAATAGTATAAGATAGGGCAAGATAGGGAATAATTTTGTAATAAAACCGTTAGTTTTTGAAATTTAGTGAGTAGGTAATTCTTATTTGTCTTTTGAAATTCAATTTAAAATTGGCGAACCCTGAGAACGACCTTAAGATAAGAGCATCTCAATCAAATTAAATTATAACAATAATTGGCAGCCCAACGTGTGGTTGTTTAATTAAAACGTGGACCGTCATCACAATATAAACAAATAAAGCAAAATATTTCAAAAGGACTTACCCATTTATGTTTTCTTCCTTAACTTTTGCATCCTCTTTGCTGCAGGTCCTAAATTGCTGATTGGGCCTGAATTTATTCACATCAATATTTACATCCGTATTAATTTTCAATCGTTTGAAGTAATAAAAGCAAATTCGTCAGTTCAAGATACACCTGCAGAGTTGGCAGATGAATCGTGAGCCAATCTGTCACAAACTCCATCGGTTTTATTCTAAGCTACTTTAACACAACTGCTGCTTTAAAACCGTATCCTTTAAAGGCAAATATTTTTCATTCCTATGGATTTTCATATGCTGTTTCAAATTTGCTTTAGTTGAACTTTTATGTTCACATAAATTACAGGAAAATGGTTTTTCTCCAGTATGAATACACATATGTTTATTCAGATCACTTTTAGTTACACTCCTATATTCACATAAATCACAGGCAAACGGTTTTTCTCCAGTATGAATACTCGTATGTCTTTTCAAGTGGTTTTAGATACACTCCTATATTCACATAAATTACATGTAAAAGGTTTTTCTCCAGTATGTTTACTCATATGCAAATTCAGACTGCCTTTTCGTACACTCTTATACTCACATAAATTACAGCTAAATGGTTTTTCTCCAGTATGAATACTCATATGTCTTTTCAGTTGACTTTTAGTTACAGTCCTATATTGGCATAAATGACAGGCAAACGGTTTTTCTCCAGTATGAATACTCATATGCAATTGCAGATGACTTTTAGATACACTTCCATATTCACATAAATTACATGCAAACGGTTTTTCTCCAGTATGTTTACTCATATGCAATTTCAGATAACTTTTAGTTACACTCCTATGTTCACATAAATTACAGGCAAACGGTTTTTCTTTGGTATGAATAATTATATGTCTTTTCAGTTGGTTTTTAGTTACACTCCTATATTCGCATAAATTACAAGCAAATGGTTTTTCTTTGGTATGAATAATTATATGTCTTTTTAGTTGGTTTGTAGTTACACTCCTATATTCGCATAAATTACAGGCAAATGGTTTTTCTTTGATATGAATATTCATATGTCTTTTCAGATGGCTTTTAGTTATAGTCCTATATTCGCATAAATTACAGCGAAATGGTTTTTCTCCAGTATGAATACTCATATGCAATTTCAGAGAATCCTTGATTACACTCCTATACTCACATAAATTACATGCAAACGGTTTTTCTCCAGTATGATTACTCATATGCAATTGCAGATATTTTTTAGATGCACTCCTATATTCACATAAATCACAGGCAAACGGTTTTTTCCTGGAATGAATAGACAAATGCCGGTCAAAATTGCTTTTAGAAGTAGTCCCATATTCACATATATTACAAATAAATTGCTTTTTTATTAAATGGATATTTTTATGAGTTTGAAGACTGGATCTACGAGTCGTTCTAAATTTACAAACATTACAACCAAAACTTTTCCCCTTATTTTTAGTTTGGTCATCCTCTTTAAAATGATTGACTGTATGAGTTGTTTCGAGTTTTATTTTGTCAATTTCATGTGCAGTACTCTCGATAATAATTGCAGTTTTCTCCGTCGTATTTCGTCCAAAGTTTTGGCTAATATTAATGTCAATTTCATTGAAGTTATGTTTTTGTTCAGTATTGTCACTTTCCGTATTGTCGAAGTAGGGTTCAAGTTTGATTTCTTCTTTGACGATATTCAAATCGAAATCGTATTCAAGGTTATCCTTTGAATTTATTTCAGACATTGTTTATAGAATTTCCTGTAATAATACAATCACACAGAGTGTTACAAATAGCGTCAAGTAATTAGTGACTAACGACTAACCTGTAATTATTTAAAAATACATATACAAATGTAACCCGCACAAGCACAAAATACAACACGTAAACGACCTGTGGTAAATTACAAATTACAATAACAAAATTAACAAATGAGTATACGGGTGTGAAGTTAGCATACATTTACCAGGCTCAAACTAGAAAAAATGTAGTGGTTAGTGGTCCCCAAACGTTCACGATTGTTTATAATAGGCTACTTGCATGCAAAAAGAATTTTGCTAATTACCGTAAAATATGAAACATACATTTAAAATAAGTCTAAAGACTTTTTTTTATATCAAAAAAGGTCACATACACCGCGTATAATTAAAATCAAAATGCCTATACATTTAAATATTTAATGAGCAAGCAAAACACATTCGGACATGCGCAACATGCTGACGTCATCTTATAGTGGGCGGGGCTTAGGGCCGAGAAGTTGACATTTACTTCGTGCATATTTTTCAGTTCGAACAACACCAACAACTGACAAAATGGAACAGCTGATGCAGGTAAAAGAGTAATAAATGCAGAGGACGGAACTTCTCGGCCCCACTCACTATAAGATTACGTCAACAAGCCGCGCTTGCGTGAATGTGTTTTAAGCGGTCTAATTTTGATTTAAATTTCTTTTGTTTATAACTAAGTTAATAACAATTAATTGGCAGAAATATTTAGAACCATAATAAAACAATATTTTTTAAAGAGATTACAACCAAATCTAAAAATTATGCAAGTAGCCTATTGGTGCTAAAGGGCTACCGATACACATTATACTTAATTGAAATAAATTCCTTTAATACCACATTCCTCTTTTTTTAAGTGTGTTGTAACATTATTTTTAAAATCGCGTTGTCCCCAATACACAAGGAAAAATACAACGGTAGGTATTCATCTATTTAGCTGTGTGAAGTTAGTTTTGGATTTAGATTCGGATTTAATTTTAGATTTTAATTCGTTACAAGCTGGCCAAATTATGTGTAAATATTAAATGCTAAAATAAATAAATCCAAATGTACGATAATGTCAAGAATTTGTGAACTATATTAATTTAAGGGTGGGGACCCCTACACCATCCCCAAGAAATGCAAGTTTGTCAATTCAAATTGTTCCACTTTGAAATTTTGCATGAGTAGGTACTGTAGGTTGTAGGTGCGCTCCTAATGACAACTGTAATACGGATTTATAAAAATTCAGGGGTTAAATCCGTATTACAGTTGTCATTAGGAGCGCACCTACAGTACTCATGCAAAATTTCAAAGTGAAACAATTTGAATTGACAAACTTGCATTTCTTGGGGATGGCGTAGGGGTCCCCACCCTTAAATTAATATATTTCACGGATTTATTTATTTTAGCATTTAATATTATATGTACACATAATTTGGCCAGCTTGTAACGAATTAAAATCTAAAACTAAATCCAAATCTAACTTCACACAGCTCATCTATTTTACTATTTTATATTAATATTACATACCGTTCACTACTAACCACAGACTATTAAACAAGGAAGACTAATCAAAGAATAGGACAAAACCGGAATAACGTCGATAGCAGCGCTGCGCGCGCACCTGGGTGAACTAATAGTTATAAGCGGGAGAATTGTAATATTAGAGAGTTATCGCAAGTACTACGTTAAATTTCCGTTAACGCTAAATCACCTGATGTTATACACTATTTTATTTTTACAGTAAATGACATTTTAGAGCTATTTTTATTTTACCGTACGCTAAAGTTTCTGAACATAACCTCAAAGTGTTTATAAACACGGCAACATAACCTCACCACTCAAAATGGCGTACGCAAAAACCCTCCGCTATTTTATGAAAATACAGGACTGTGGTTATTTCTTTAGCGTAACAAAACATGTGCTGCGTGAAAACCACGATTACAATACTACCGCAGTCATATCTCGCATGCACGTCAGGGAATATGGTGGATTAAACCATGTAGTTCACCCAGGCGCGCGCGCAGCGCTGCTATCGACGTTATTCCGGTTTTGTCCTATTATTTGATTAGTCTTCCTTGTTTAATAGTCTGTGCTACTAACTCTTTTAACCATACTATAATACTATAATTATCATTATAGTCAACCCACGTCCAAACACTTAGCATTCGCAAATCTACATTTCGTCTTTTAAATAAATAAAACTAACACATAGGTAATAATTCTGCCCTGGGCAAAGCCACAGCATTCAAAATGTCTTGCTAGCAGGCATTAGCTGTTAAGATTGTTGTATTGTATCATAGATTAAATAATAGAATAGATACGCAACGGTACCTTTTTATATGTAACCCGAAAAAAATTCTGGCATAGAGATGGCAGCACCTTGGCCATCTTTGATCGAGAATGTTTTTTAACCATCCTAGAATAAAACCGATATATCAATAATCCTAACATATCAACAACATTTGATCATACCACCCAAAGTTTTATATGGAAAATAGTGGGAGTAGGAACACCATATTAATAACATCACCTTAATAACCCTGTATTAGTCGTATTGATATTAATGCCATGCGAATTCAAGCGTGTTTATAAAATTAGCACGTATAAGATATTATTGTATTTATGGATGAAGTTATTTGTCCCAGATACAATTTATTTATCTTATGCTTAGAATTCTATTTACTGACTTCGTTTTTTACTAAACAGCAAATTTGTAGTATAATTATGTGTTAAAAGATTTAACATTTGGAATAAAAATAAAAATATGTATGTATATTTAACAATTACAAAAAAAACTCAGTTACGTTGCACAAAATTTCGTTAAACAAAACTAGCGAGTTCAAAAAAAATTTTAAATAAGGCCTGGCAATGTAAAACAAAAATAATGTCTACTGCAAAATTTAGAATTATTGTTTTTGCAATTTTACTGACATTTGCAAAACGGAATTATGGCAATAACACAGTGATGACGGTTAATAAACTATAAATCTTGCAATAGGCAATAGACATTATTTTTGTTTCTCCTGGCCAACCCTTATCTAATTTTTTTTAACTCACTGTGTAATCTACCTGAGTAGCCGTGTGGCAAAGGATCTTGGAACATCTGGGTTAAAATTTTAACCTAATAGTTCTGCAGAACGAATCTGCACCCTTATAAGTCGGCAATCGTATACATAATTATTATTTATTGTTTTTTGAAGGAAAAAACGTATTTTAAAAATTAAGTCAATAAGTTAAATAAGTAAAAACTTAAATAAATCCTAACCATCAACAATTTTTCAAAAACTTTGCGAAAGTTTCCTTTTATTTCCCTATCGAACACATTATACTAAAAATGTTCCTTACTTTTTTTTGTTACTGTATAAAACACAATTTATTAATTAAAGAATGCTGCTGTTTATTGGTCAAACAGAAGGTACATGAAGTTATCACAAATTACGTAAGTTTAGTTTAGTAATAGTAGAAAAGTCGTAGCATGGTAATGAAAATACTGTAAATTCTTTTCCATTCTAAAATAAATTTTAATGTACCTAATTTTTTTGTAACTGAAAACATCTCCATAAATTAGCGACACGGTCCGTGGCATTATTATTATTTATTATTAATACATAACTGTTTAGAGTGTTGCGGTATTCTTTCATTTTACAAAAACTGAATTTTTCTTTTATTTGAGGTCTCAATTTGGGACAATTCCGGAAAACCTGAACGTCTGGCAACCCTAGACTGAAGTACTGTATGTATCAATCTCCCTTTAGTGTAGGGCAGTGGTTCCCAACCTTTCTCTCCTTGCGAAACCCTTCTAAAAACTGAACAAAATTAGCGAACCCCCTGTGTAGTCATTTCATTAGTAACAGTACAGAAAACAATCAAATTTGGTTGTTATTAACATTTAACTATTTTCCATATTGCCTAATAGTTCATAAGGAAAAACCAAAACATAATCGTGAAAAAACTACAAGCAAACATTAATAAAACTAAAGTGATAGCTTTTCTACGTTTGTAGAACGGCTTTCGACAGCTATATTTCCATCTTGTTCCATGCCTGTCGAATTCTTCATAAATTGCTTGCATATGAACATTTTCATCATCAGTAAAATGCACATCATTTATTTCAGAAATCAGCGTTTTAATTTCAAATTGACCTTTACTAGCAGACTTAATTTTAAGTAAACTTAATAGCTTAATTTTTTTTTCGGACTCTAATATTTGAGTTACAGAAACATTGTAACTAACCTAATCCCTCTTTGTAAATAAGGGTTAATTCATATCATTTTGTGTAAAATTATTCTGCTTTACTAAATTCTTGTGTTAACTGTCACTAAAACAATGATCAATTACAAATACCTAAGTAACCTAAGATCAAAATTAATCATTCTTCATAAAATAGGTTTTCGATAGATCTGTGGGAGTTCAAGAAGGGCCAATTGTCCATTTTTTACCGTTTGGAACGATTGATTTAAAATAAGGCCCATGTCTAGATTGGCCTGTTTCCAGAATATAAAAACTAGTTTGATTTTTGTTGTAAAAAAGGGTAATTTCTAATATATTGCCTAAAACAGGCCACAGAAAAATTGTTTTATTCTACAAATCCTCTAAAGCCAGTAAGTAAAAATCCCAAAAGCTTGATTTTGTTTTCATTTGCTGACCTGTTGCATAAACACAATTAAGTGCGGGTTGCACAAAGCTTTTGTTAAGCTAACGAATGATCAATTCACGTTACACACCTGAAAACGGGAATATTTCGTAAAACTTGAGAATACAACAAACCTGACTTCTCAAAGAAATCTATTTATATTATAATTAATTGAAACTGTTAGATATTTTTAGAAGAATTTAATTATGATATTATCTATATCGATATTGCCGATTTAACCGAAATTATCGAAGTGTTCAATATTATTAAAATAATCGATTATCAATATTATTGAAAATTATCGAAAATATCGATATTATCGATATTATCTATACATCGATATTCATGTTTTAGATATCGTCTTCCGATATTTTATTAAATATCAATATTATCGATAATTTCTGCCAGAGGGCTAGTCACAGCATCTCGCGTAGTAGGGCGCTTTCCCCTCCACTTTTCAAACGTTTTACGACTATGAGCTGGCCCGTACTTCTAGGTGGTCCTGATATTGGTCAAAATACTAGCACTTTTGGGAATAAATACCACTTTTTCTAGCACTGCCGATTCTATTTAATTACGAAATTGTAATTTTAAAACCGGGACATATAAGTATCCCGAAGAATGTTTTCGGGACACCGGGATTCTTTAGTGAAAACCGGGACATCTGGTCACCCTATTTTAGGGCCCCTTTATGGAGAAGACCGGCCCTGCGTCTGATAATTTAAAAGTACACGTGATGGGAATCATTCTTTGGGTATTTTATGCAATTTTTTTAAGTTTAGCGTTTTAAGAATTTAATTATTAATCGGTTACTCATGTGGTCATGTGTATTAAAATTAATGTTGTAAGCTGACCAAAAGTTTCAATTTGTACACATATGCTCGACCAGTCGATTATTACGTGATCTGTTCGCGTTTAAATAACTCTATTACTATTTTGTATGTATATTTACTAAATGTTTACAAACAATATGGAATTCTATTAATTCCATTTCGGTGTTATCACGCTACAATTAATAAGTATACGTCTAAATGGAAATAATAGCGGGCGGGCGGGGTAAAGTGAATGCAGTGAAGTTCCTTGCGTTTATGACAAATAGTTGATAAATATTTTGGAGCAGCACCGATTGAGGCTACCGTTCGTCATCTCCTTAACCCCCTTGTCTAAGTAGACACGGGTTACAGTTTCGCCCATAACGTGGGATCTCTATTTATATTATTTCCTCTATGATATAAGTTATTACGAAATCTTTTTAAATTTTGGTCAATGTTTGAAGTCAAAATTAGGGCATTTTACGGTATTTACACAGTTACATAAACAATAAGGTGCATGTACAAAAGATATTAAATTATTCTTAGTACGAGGGATGTTCAACTCATAACTCTACTTTTTAATTTTTCATGTTAAAAATGGTGAAACGTTGGTCCGTATTGAGTATAAACTTTCCATCCGTCCGTGGGTACTTTAATATCGGTGCTGTCACTAGAGCACTAATAATAATATGGTTTAGCAGAGAAATAATTCAGTACATACAACTAAAAAAGCAGTACAATCACTGTAAACACTTATCTGCAGAACGATAATATTATCAAAACTAAAAATTTATTTAGTATTATAGAAATATAAAAAAATTAAAATCAAAAAAGGCAGCTGGTGTAGATCAGATACCGCCTTATACAGGATGTTTCAAAATTGCACGGCGCCATTTTAGGGATGGGTTCTCTAGCATAAAATATTACGATTTACCTAAAATTACCTTAGTCCAAAAGTTAATATACAGGGAATTTTTCTTTTTAGTATACATATCCCCTATGTATACTTTTAGAATAAACGCAATATGTAGGCAACCAACTATACACCAAACGTCACGTCATGTGGTGCGTAAAGGTTATGTTTCACGTTTGTAAAAAAAATAAATCAAAATTAGTGGAATACTTTAATACTAATTTGGTTTATTATTTTTAAAGAGATTAACAACCTTCAAATTAATTTTATTCATTTATTTATTTTGTATGACAAGCGTACAGTAGGTACATATGTTGAGTATTTCCTACATTGTAATGTACCAATTATACATAATATAAAGCTATAATTATTATAAGCATGAATTTACAATGCTAAGAACTAAATAATAACTATACAATATATAGATATAAAACATTAATGTAAAATACAAATTAATCTACTTTAGTCTAGCTAACCTTAGTATTTTACTGAATGTTTGTTATATATTATATTATACATTATAGCACGTTACACGCAAATTAATTGGAATGTTTCAACGGTATTTAAAAAAAAATAATATAAATTTTTATCGACATCAGACGAAATTAATTATAAATCACCTGACTTTCCTGACAGAAATACTTCATTGCCTGCCTGTTTTGAATACGGAAGTGGCATTTTGAACTCCTACTATACAGGGAAGGCCGAACTCTTGTGCGATAACAGCACCTGAAAGTAAATATAAATAACACATCAGTTTGATTAAATCTTAATATTAATTTAAAGATTTTTCTATTTAAATACTATGGTAATTAAATAATGGAAGAAACTTTGTGGATTTAATGCTCATTTGATAGTCACGAGAACGTAGATTCAAATACCTATCAACTATGGTTAAAGAAGATTTTAGAAGCCACGTACTTGCGTGTTAAAGTTGCTAGAAAAACATAGAACATATTATTCCAGGGCACCCGGGTTTTAAAGATAAATATTGGAAGCTATATCCTCACCATGCTTGAAAGCTTATTTTATCATCAAAAAGACAGTTTTTTTAAAACTCTCGTGCAATAAGGTTGTTTAGAAAGCATAGAAAAAGCTTGGTTTTGAAAATAAATACTCAAACCTATGTTCCTTTCATGCTTCAAGGCTCGCTTCATTATCGAATGAATGTAAGTTCGAATAGTAACTATGCTTATTAGGTTTGTTAAAAACCCTTTACGTCAACAAAATATAGAACGAGCCCTTTTTATGATGTTTGAGGCTATGGCTTTTCGATGATTTTAAGCCTCATTTAATTGCTGCCAATTCAATTCGCGTCCACTCTCGATCCCCAATAATCGATAGAAAAATATTATTGTTCAGAATCCTTGCTTTCTTATTACGGACGTCTTCAAAAGGCGCTTTTCTTTACCACACGATGCATTTTTGATACATCAGTACGCAGAGTCAAGAAAAACCAAAATGATAAATACGATGGTTTTTGAATTGAAAGTGGAAGGATTTAAAAATAGTTGCTCCTTCAAATTTAATTTAAAATTTAAAATTAAATCATCAAAACTATCCATTAATATTACTACTATTATTTAATGGAATAGCGAATTAAAAGAAGAGTAAATAAAAAAATAATATTAAACAGCAAGTGTATTAAAATTGGAGTTGGATTGAGACTGGATAATCAAGGTGAACTGAAGTTGAATAGAAAGTGGATAATTGACGTGAACAGAAATTGGAATTGGATTTGCATTAGACGCAGAGTGAACGAAAGATCGGATTGACGAGTACTGAAAATAATTTGAAATTTGGGAATAGGTGTGAGTGGTTTAAGTTAATATAATTTTAAAATAGTACAAGATAAGGCAAGATAGGGAATAATTTTGTAATAAAACCGTTATTTTTTGAAATTTGGTGAGTAGGTAATTCTTATATGTCTTTTGAAATTCAATTTAAAATTGGCGAACCCTGAGAACGACCTTAAGATAAGAGCATCTCAATCAAATTAAATTATAACAATAATTGACGGCCCAACGTGTGGTTGTTTAATTAAAACGTGGACCGCCATCACGATATAAACAAATAAAGCAAAATATTTCAAAAAGACTTACCCATTTATGTTTTCTTCCTCAACTTTTGCATCCTCTTTGCTGCATGTCCTAAATTGCTGATTGGGCCTGAATTTATTCACATCAATATTTACATCCGTATTAATTTTCAATCGTTTGAAGTAATAAAAGCAAATTCGTCAGTTCAAGATACACTTGCAGAGTTGGCAGATGAATCGTGAGCCAATCTGTCACAAACTGCATCGGTTTTGTTCTAAGCTACTTTAACACAACTGCTGCTTTAAAACCGTATCCTTTAAAAGCAAGTATTTTTCATTCCAATGGATTTTCATATGCCGTTTCAAATTTGTTTTAGTTGAACTTTTATGTTCACATAAACTACAGGAAAACGGTTTTTCTCCAGTATGAATACTCATATGTCTTTTCAAGTGGGTTTTAGATATACTCCTATATTCACATAAATTACATGTAAAAGGTTTTTCTCCAGTATGTTTCCTCATATGCAAATTGAGACTGCCTTTACGTACACTCTTATACTCACATAAATTACAGCTAAATGGTTTTACTCCAGTATGATTACTCATATGCAATTTCAGAGAGCCTTTGGTTACACTCCTATATCCACATAAATTACATGTAAAAGGTTTTTCTCCAGTATGTTTACTCATATGCAAATTCAGATTGCCTTTACGTATACTCTTATACTCACATAAATTACAGCTAAATGGTTTTTCTCCAGTATGAATACTCATATTATGTCTTTTCAGTTCACCTTTAGTTACAGTCCTATATTGGCATAAATGACAGGCAAACGGTTTTTCTCCAGTATGAATACTCATATGCAATTGGAGTTGACTTTTAGATACACTTCTATATTCACATGAATTACATGCGAACGGTTTTTCTCCAGTATGTTTACTCATATGCAATTGCAGTTGACTTTTAGTTACACTCCTATGTTCACATAAATTACAGGCAAACGGTTTTTCTTTGGTATGAATAATTATATGTCTTTTCAGTTGATCTTTAGTTACACTCCCATATTCACAAAAATTACAAGCAAATGGTTTTTCTTTGGTATGAATAATTATATGTCTTTTTAGTTGGTTTTTAGTTACACTCCTATATTCGCATAAATTACAGGCAAATGGTTTTTCTGTGATATGAATATTCATATGTCTTTTCAGATGGCTTTTAGTTATAGTCCTATATTCGCATAAATTACAGCCCAATGGTTTTTCTCCAGTATGAATACTCATATGCAATTTCAGAGAATCTTTGATTACACTCCTATACTCACATAAATTACATGCAAACGGTTTTTCTCCAGTATGCTTACTCATATGCAATTGCAGATATTTTTTTGATACACTCCTATATTCACATAAATCACAGGCAAACGGTTTTTTCCTGGAATGAATAGACAAATGCCGCTCAAAATTGCTTTTAGAAGTAGTCCCATATTCACATACATTACAAATAAATGCCTTTTTTATTACATGGATATTTTTATGAGTTTGAAGACTGGATCTACGAGTCGTTCTAAATTCACAAACATCACAAGCAAAACTTTTCCCCTTATTTTTAGTTTGGTCATCCTCTTCAAAATTATTGATTGTATCGGTTGTTTCGACTTTTATTTTGTCAATTTCATGTGCAGTACTCTCGATAATAATTGCAGTTTCCTCCGTGGTATTTCTTCCAAAGTTTTGGCTAATATTAGCGTTAGTTTCATTGAAGTTATGTTTTTGTTCAGTATTGTAACCGAATTCACTTTCCATATTGTCCAAGTAGGGTTCAAGTTTGATTTCTTCTTTGACGATATGCAAATCGAAATCGTATTCGAGTTTATCCTTTGAATTTATTTCAGACATTGTTTATAGAATTTCCTGTAATAATACAATCACACAGAATGTTACAAGTAGCATTCGGTAACTAACGAGTGTCCATAAACTGTCAACATCCCAGTAGGTTCTGATTTCAGAAACATATTTCGTAATTTGATTCAGAACACAAAACCAAATTTCAAGATTTGTAAAATGTCATTGTCTATGATTTAATCTAAGACTTGTAATTTGTTTTTCAAAGCAACCGAGATGTCGACAGTTTATGGACACACGTTAGTAACTAACCTGTAATTTGTAATTATTTAAAAAGACGTAGTCCTATACAAATATAACTTGCACACACAAAAAACAAATTAAGCCGGGTAGAATAACAAACGCATCACAAAAAACATTATAACTCTTCTATTCTATTCCTTCTATCAACGATTCTATCACTATAGTCGAGGAGAATAAGCTATAAGTTTATTATCTTTGACTATAATCAGAACATCACAGCGCAAGTACGTGTAGATGATTGGCGGTGTCTCAAGTACCATCGGCGTGAATATAGCTCGTTGGACCGATATTTAAGACATTTGATCAAAATAAGTATCCAATAACGTTATTAAAGTTTTATTTTAATATGAGACACCTAGTCCAAGTTTCCATAAATCCATCCTATACATTTAACTATATTTCAGCGAATCATATGTGATTATGCCAATATCTTCAAAAATCCTTATCATTAATAAGTGACCATTTCAGCAATTTACAGAGTATATTATTACTCGCAGTGTGGATCATATAGCGCACGGTGGGAAGTTGCTGTTGCTTCTTTTAACAGTGGAGGTCTTTTGCAGCCAAATCTGTAAAGAATATCAACTTCTTCAAATCTAAGAAAATATACAGGGTGTCCCGGGAGGAACCTGCCAAACTTTGGGAATATGTTCCTGCGGTCATTTTAAGAAAGAAAAAAAAAGCGGGAGATCTTTGTGTGCCGCTAGCATTGCTTGTATGTGTTTCGGTAAGCGACCTAACCAAAGTGCCTGCATAACTTCTTCTGGGAAGCCAACTCCTGCCAAGTTACGCAGATGTCGGAGAAATTGACTAGGCTTCCGGTCACCAAGTGGCTCATTTGACGTCGAGTGTTCTGCTTTTGAGAAGCTCCCATCCGTTTAATGAGCTCGGACTTGAGGAGCTCGTATGACCTCTCGCTTCTAGGTTTTAGAATGACGTCACGAACCCCCACGGCGTATCGTTGTAGCCAGGGCTCCCAGGGTGTGGCCTAATTTTGTGCTGTCTTGCGTAATTCCAGCAGCCGTCCAACAGAAGAACCACAACTCCGGGTCCGCAGGCATGAACGGCGATATTTTAACGGCAACGCGATTCACCGAGGATACATAATCTACTTCGTTCGGTATTATCGTGCCACATAACTGGAATTCGAGCACTGAATTTACGAAAAGAAAGTCAAACGAGGCACACAACGTGAAGATAGTCACTAGGTATAAGTTAATGTTGTACACGAAAGCCACGTGTTTTTAGCACTATACAATCACGTAAAAAAGACAAACTCACGGTTTGCGAAAGATCACGTCGGTTTAACCAATTTGTTAGTGTTCCACGCAGTAAATAAATAACTTGAGTCTCGCTAATTCAATGTAATTGCGCATCTCTGGTTAGTTTAGAATCTGATTTTATGATGACTTATTTATTATTAAACCAAAAACTAAAACCTATCTCGTTACTAGACAATACCATTATATCATGACTACAACTATTGGATGTGAGACGCAGTAGTCGCCACACGTGTATAAAAAACTTAAATACTTTTAATTCAGTGCTTTATTACCAGAAATATTAGACTCCAGAAAGAATAAAGGTCTTCCACTACGTAGTGTTAGTTTAGGTAACAATTTTTAAACCCAAATTGATTATTAGGTAGTGTTTTCTTAATTAATTTAATTCCATTCTATTTATTAATAATATGTGTCTTCAGAGGACTCGCAAAGATATGACTTTTTTGTAATTACATAGGTTTTTTTTTAATTGTTCTATAAAAATAGGTATTTTTTGTAACTTTAAGCTTATCTACATATGTATGTACTACCCGCCCTTGTTAAAAATGTACGTTTGGTTGCCTAATTTTGCTAGTATGAATTTTACATCAAGTACAATCCTCTTAGAAGTTTACTACAATGAGAGTCTTAAATGCCTAAGTTTTCTAAGAAGTGTTAAGTGGGTAGTATAATCAAAAAAATATTAAAACGTCTATTTTTAGGCGCCCAGTGCGGAGCGGTTTTGAAGTTCTAAATACCCTCACTGAGAAACATCTAGAGTCTAGAGTAAAGCGTGTATTACATTGTACTTTTTTTGTCTAGAAAACTTTGACAAGTTTGTAAACTAGATGAAACACTAAACTAGAAATTCAAATATGCCACCTCCCTTCTTTTTACGCAGACTCCGCTAAAGTTCAATTGCCAATTGCCAATTTAAAGAAAACAAATTGTTTGCAGTTAAGTGTTTGTTTTGGTTAGTTTCACAGAATATATTTTAGCTTACGCTGGTTAGTATATTATTAAAGAAGGGAAAAAGGAACCGCAATAAAAAACTACAAAAATTTATGTTATAAAAACTAACAAAATTGAAAACAAGTTGGATGTAGTTGGCAGCTCTGAAATTCGCTGCAATGCGCAAGTCTAGTACGAAAACTTGGACAGAAAATTGGTCCGTACCTTAGATCATATATATATTAACATGGATAGCACCATCCCTATGTGGGCCTACAGAAGCTACTGAAGCCAACATATAACGACAAACTTTATTGAAATTATCTCTTTCTACTACGCATAAATACAATATAACCTATCTCTCTTACAGAACGCGTTTACACGGACATGCGCAAATGCACTTCACAGTTGCCTGGATTTCAGGCTTTTATTTTAGTTAGGGTCAAGTGGGGTAAATATGCAACGAAATATGAAACTTTCAGTTTTAGGGCACTTAAAAACACAAATTAAAATATCTAATTATACTACTAGACGCAGTGTTACGTGATCTTGTCGATTATACACCTTCTCTGTTTAAATTAACAAAAAATTTAGTTAAAAATAAATAAAAATCGTGTTGTATTTTTAACTTTCACTTTGGGAAAAGTTAAACAAACTAGTAATTCCCGTGCTGTACATAATACTAAAATTATCGATGTAAATATGAAAAAATGCACAGAAAACATGTGCCGCATGCCTTTAGTTTTTATATTTACACCCAAATGAAAATAAAATGCATCTAAAAGTGACAAATATTTTAGTAAAACTTTAATAAGGTTGAAAGACAGTTTATTGTTTTGTTCTTATTCATAAAGGAACATCAAAATTATAATAAACAGAATAATATCAAACTTGACAAAAACATAAGAAACAAATCCTAATACACTTTATTCAACAATACAGTAAATATAATGATAAAAAATTCTGTAAAAGGTATACATTCCCATGTATGTGTCAGGTTGTGTTGATTAATGCAGTTAAATTTTTGAATTTACCGTCAGTTTTCACACTTTCTACGCATACTCACAACTGAGGTTCCCACAAGTGAGATAGAAGATTGAAATACTTTGATTTAGAAAGAGATAGTGCAAAAATAGCACGTCTGTGCTATGTTGGCTTCAGGTTTAAACGCTTGTAGTGCTATCCATGTTAATATATATGATCTAAGGTCCACCTAGTTTCAAAACTTGTATCAAACTTGAACAAGTTTCTGAATTAGACTATCAAAGTCTTTACAAGTGAATCTAGTACAAGAACTAGTCAAAGTTTTCTATTAAAAGATGAAACAACCAATGTTTAAACAATATAACAATAACATTTTTATTAACAAAACAAATACAATATTCTAAAGAGACTACATTTACTTATTTAAACAAATATTTAAGAAAAACTAGTCCACATACGTCCAGATTCTTTAGCTGCTGCCCATATTTATCGTAGTAAAGAGCTATCGAAACATTCCTTACAGGACATCATCAAAAACTTAGTAACAGCTGTAACTTGTGTTTGTGGCAGTGTAGCACAAAACAAAAAAATACAGTGACCTTAATTTTAAATGCTCCCTTTTTAATCCCAACTACTCCTTTAAATTTGTATCGGTATGAGTACTCATATGCAATTTCAGATTGTCTTTAGTTACACTCCTTCACATAAATTATAAGCTAATGGTTTTTCCCCAGTATGAATTTTCATATGTAATTTCAGCTTGCTTTTAGTTACACTTGTGTGTTCACATAAATTACAAGCCAATGGTTTTTCTCCTGTATGAATACTCAGATGATTATTCAAACTGTCTTTTCTTACACTCTTATACTCACATAAATTACAGGCAAATGGTTTTTCTCCCGTATGAATTTTCATATGCAAATTTAGTTTGCTTTTAGTTACACTCCTGTATTCACATAAATTACAAGCAAACGGTTTTTCTACCATATGAATATGCATATTGTGTCTTTTTAGATTGCTTTTATTTACACACTTGTATTCACACAAATTACAAGCAAATCGTTTTTCTCCCGTATGAATTGTCATATGCAAATTTAGTTTACTTTTAGTTGCACTCCTGTGTTCACATAAATTACAGGCAAATGGTTTTTCTCCTATATGAATAATCATATGCAATTTCAGCTTGCTTTTAGTTACTCCTCTGTATTCACATAAATTACAAGCAAATGGTTTTTCTCCTTTATGATTACTCATATGTTTTTTAGACTGTCTTTTCTTACACTCTTATACTCACATAAATTACAGGCAAATGGTTTTTCTCCAGTGTGAATCGTCCTATGCAATTTCATATGGTTTTTAATTATACTCTTGTATTCACATAAATTGCAGGCAAACAGTTTTTCTCCAGTATGAATGTTCATATGCAAATTTAGTTTGCTTTTAGTTGTACTCCTGTATTCGCATAAATTGCATGCAAATGGTTTTTCTCCTGTATGATTACTCATAATATGTTCTTTCAGACTGTCTTTTCTTACACTCTTATACTCGCATAAATTACAGGCAAATGGTTTTTCTCCCGTATGAATTGTCATATGCAAATTTAGTTTGCTTTTAGTTGCACTCCTGTGTTCACATAAATTACAGGCAAATGGTTTTTCTCCAGTATGAATTTTCATATGTGACTTCAGCTTGCCTTTAGTTACACTCCTGTATTTACATAAATTACAAGCAAATGGTTTTTCTCCTGTATGATTACTCATAATATGTTCTTTCAGACTGTCTTTTCTAACACTCTTATACTCACATAAAGTACAGGCAAATGGCTTTTCTATAGTACAACTACTCACATGCAATTTCACATCAACTGTATCAGTTGTTTCAACTTTTATTTTGTCCGTTGCATGTACAGTACTCTCTATATTTGCAGCTTCCTCTCCCGTATGTCTTCCAACATTTTGGCCAATATTGGTATTAGTTTCATTGAAGTTACGTTTTTGTTCGGTATTATAAAGCATATCATCACTGAATTCAGTTTTCATATCGTCCAAGTAGGGTTCAAGTTTGATTTCTTCTTTAATGATATCCAAATCGAAATCATATTCGAGGTTAGCCTTTGAATTTATTTCAGACATTTTGCTGTAATAATACAAATCACAAAGAGTATTACAATTAGCGTTCGGTAACTAATGACGAACCTGTAATTATTTAAAAATATATATACAAATGTAATCTCCACGCACACGCAAAATATTAAACGTGAACAAACAGTGAATAAGTAATGATTTATAAATTATTCTGTAAAATAGCTTTTGGAGCTGGTTATTATATCGGCACCGTACACAATATGATTAAAAAAAATCGTAGTCTCGTAGTTAATCGAAGGCGGGTGAGGGTACGACGCTGTAACCGTATGGAAGGCTCGTCTACCCGCAGTGAAACAAATTAAATTTCATAGTGACAAACTGGTGTTAATAGGTAATAGCAGTGTCAAAGCTGATGTGAAAGTGTTTTCCTAAAATGTGGCGCTGCCGTTGCCTTCTGCAGAATTTGTGAGCGTGTATTAAGTGTATAGTGTTTGTGTCTTGTTACTATCTGCAGTTGACCACTCTGCAGACAGAATCGCTAATTATAACCAGACTATTAAATGGCTTCACTTGCTCAAGTACGACCTCAAACAGTGGGGAATTCTTTATAAAAATCCTTACCACTGCATGAGATTCGAACCCGACTCCTAGCTAGGAGACCTGCGCTCTTACCATTGCGCCAAGTCGTTTAAAAATGTGGCTTTGATCCCCTCAACTGGCAGCCAAACCGTCACTACGTGATCTCCTGGCTACAAATGCCATACGCTAATAAGTAAGGGACAGACATACAAATAAGTGTAGAAATGGAAATAAAATACATAAGAAGGCTGGGCGTACAAGAGAAACACAAAATAAGCCCAGTACTGGTACAACTAAATTCGTGGAATAAGAAAATGGAATTAATGAGATCGACAAAAAACTAAAGAGAACAAAAGTGTTCATAACTGAGGATTACACAAAAAAAAATGCAGCACGAAAGGAAAATCTTAGTGGAGCATTTAAAAAAAGCGAGTGACAGTGGATACCTAGCTCATCTATGCAAGGCAGAAGTTGGTGGTAAGAGACGAAGAGGCAGACCCAGAAGCAAGTGGAAGAAGGAATTTTACAGTTGGACTTACGTTGCTTGAACATTAGAAGATGGGAAGATAGAGCCAGAAAAAGAAAAGAATGGAAGAAAGTGATAAATAACTCAAGCCATGGGCCTTCGAGGCCTTTAGTGCTTTTATATACATATAAAACAAATATCTATATTATATATTGAGATAATATTTGATGATATTTTAAAGATTTTATGAATTGTTAATGAAGTTCAAGTTATAATAAATTGTAAATAAATATTCAGAATTTAAAATAATTTAATAAAATGTAATATTCAATAAATCTAGATAGTTAGTGTAGTTAAAATATTTGAAAAAACTAGGCAACGAAAAACAGGAGAGATAGAAAAATAATAATCAGCGGCAAGATTATAGCCAGATATTTAAAAAGGTTTTATCCGGATAAAGAAGTGAAAATAAGCAAAGAAATAATTTCTTTGCATGTGCGAAAAATAAAAAGGATTATCCTGTTTATGAAAATATAATTGGTCTTTAAAGATTGTTATCCTGTTTACAAAAAAAATTGGTATTCATTGGAAATTGTTATCTTGTTTATGTGAATATTGGTTTTCATTGAAGCTTTATATTATTTAATTGGATATTCGAGTAGATTGGAACATTGTCCAGGTTGTTTGTATAATGGATATTTGGAACTGAAAAGAAGTTGCCGAATGTTGACTTTGGAATCTGGAATTAATTGATCAGGATAGAATTTACAGATAAGTGTCTGTAATTTAAAATATTATTATTAATAAAACAGTGACAATATAAATTTTAAGAAGTTAGGGCGGATAGGGCTCAAATATTTTAAATAAATCTGCATAAAAGTTTTGTTTGTTATTATTGAATCAATTAGCATGCAAGTAAAAAGACTAAATTAAAAACGAACCTCATCAATGACCCAATGATTGAGCGAGGTATTTTTAGTAAATTATAATTAAACAAGGCTAGTAACAAGAATTTTTCAATAATAAAAGACTAGTATTATAGCAATATATACGTATTCTGTATTGCTTGCTCTCCGTAGACGTTTAAGGGTTTCGCGGTACGTCGCTGCAGTAATTGTGGTCCCAGAGTTCATGAACTCCACCAGCAAACTTCCTCTACAGTTCCAAAACACAGTAGCCATAAGCCATAAGTCTGTTGGATAGGGTCTGTTTGAACTTCTTTAGTTTGGCTGAGAACCCAGGCGGCAACGTGGCATGAGGAGGGTCTACAAAAACTGATTCCCCGTTACGACAAATACCTTAATGTCTATGCTGACTACGTTGAGAAATAGTTCATATGTATGAGTAACTCTTGTGTATTGTAACGAGACGGGCTGATGATGTCAGTCACATGCGTCATCTAACAGAAGCCCACGAGAATGTTCTCGGTAGTTCGAATCATCATCTCGATCGTTCCAGAATGAATTCCAGATGGCGCAGCTAGTATATTAGGCCAAGGCCAACTGTATCAATAGCGACTTCAGGGACGAAGTCACTATTGATACAGTTGGCCTTGATTAGGTGCGATCCGACGAGCACGAATTCTTAAATTCTAAGCTTACTACGGAACCACTCGTTTTCAACGAAACCCTGCGATCAGGCAAAACCAATAGTTCCACCGGAATGTCTTCTATTCTGTTCTTTCGCATTTTACTAATGGTAGTTTATCACTTTATCACTATTGGTTTTGTTTGTTCGCAGGGTTTCGTTAAAAACCGAGTGGTTCCGTAGTAAGCTTAGAATTTAAGAACTATACCAAAGTCTACCGAGCGACCAAATACGTGAATAGAGGTGCGTGCGTGAATATAAATAGCTTCATAACTTGTATAAATAAATTAGTCAGTGTTACGGATTAATATTAGTGTTGTGTTTTAGTGTTTAAGTTGTTATTTCGTGGTAATTGTTACATTGTGTAAATTTGTTAATAAATAATTCACACCACGGACAGAAGTTTTAAAGAAACGTTTTAAAACCGTTACAATTGGTGTCAGGTGTGGGGTGGTGTTCGGTGTGAATTAAAAAAAGACAGTTGAACGGCTTTAAAAATTAAGTGCTTTAAAACAAGTGAACTGGCGACGAAATTACTTCACGATTTAAAAGTGGCCGACTTGAGAAGAGAATTGGGGGAAAGGGAATTGGATACGGCAGGTACAAAAAAGTAATTGCAAGCACGACTGAAAGAAGCGTTATTACAAGAGGGCCAACATCCAGAAAGCTATAGTTTCGAAATTCCAGGCAGCGGGATTGATTTTAAAGTACTAGGTACTAAACAAAATCGACGAAAGTTCTGGAACATTAAAACAAGAATTACTGGAAAATTCTAGAACCCTAGAAGAAAAAGTATTTGAAAATTGTAGATCACTAGAAGAAAAAGTAATGGAAAGTTCTGGAATATTAAGGCAAAAAATGCTAGAAAATTGTGGAACGTTGAAGCAAGAATTATTAGAAAAAGTTCTAGGAAATTCGAGATCCTTAGAAAACAAAGTGTTGGAAAATTCCAGAACGTTAGAGAATAAAATCGAAGACCACCATCCACGCCGTATCGTCAAAGAATCAAAACGCCAGTCTCTGTTTGTTGATGGGAACATTGCCGGCCAAACTGTTTCGCTACTCATTGATACTGGGGCGACAAAATTCATCATACGCCCAGGGGCCCAATTCTCGAAACCATGCGCCTGCTTATCGCATGCGACAAGCATAAGTTTGCGCACAGAATTTCGGAAAACCTATTCTCGAGTGACGTATGCGATACAATTCGCACACATTTCATGCGACTCGACTACAGCAAAGCGTATACGTTTTTCGCCCTCCGGCTAGAAACACTCAATTTTCATGCGTATAAATCGTCTGGAAAATGCTATTTGCCGGACTAGTCCAGAAAGTAAAATTAGGATTTTTGATTGGTGGCGCTGAACCGAACTGACTCCGCCCTCTCATTGCTACGCCCATTGTCACGCCCAGAAAAATAAATTCCCTAGAAAAATAAATTCTCTAACGTCAAATATTTGAATAAAAAATGATTTTTTATAATTAACGTATTTTTATTGGCCGAAAAAATATTGTGTATCACACGCCTAGAAACTGCTTTGCAAGTACTCGTACTTGCAAAGTGACAGTTTCTAGCCTTGTGATACAAATAACTATTAGGAGTCGCGTTTGCGCATTTAAGTGACTGCATAGGTTATGTTATAGTAATTCTTTTAGAATAATGCGGAACTTTTTTGTTTTAGTTTTTGACTGAAAATCGTGCCAACTCTTAGTTATTACAAAATATAAAAATTTAAATAATATTGTTTTTTACCTTTCGCCATTGTTTTCAGTCCTTTCTAGCAACAGGAATTGAATTTAAATTTGCTGCCAGTGTTTGCCACAGTTCTTAGGCATTTTTGTATGTAAAACTAGCAGAAAATTTTGTGTTTATTAACTGCCTGTTTGATTTAACATATATCAGGCACTTCTTTGTGCTTCAGAAATTTTTCCCATCCTACTTTCGCTATCCCTGGTTCACAACTATTTCAGCTTGCTTCCCTTCACCTTGTTACAGTATTACCTTTACCTACCTTTGCCAAGAAGTAACCCTCCTTATTTTCCTTTGGTAAGTTTATGATTCGTTCCAACAGGGGTTATTTTGAGGATAATTTAGAACTGCACAAATTAGCCTAACTGAACTCAGATAGTTTGGGCGAGAAGGGGGGAGTCGGGTGGGGGTACATTTTTGATTTCTGAAAATTTAAAATCATGCAAGTAATAATTCAATAAAATAGATTAATATGTTTATTGAAAATTATGATATACAGGGTGTCCCAGGAGGAAAGGTCAAGTATTCTATTCCTATAAATAAGGGTCCGAAAGTGCTTCCTTTTCGAGATACAGGGTGTCCAAGAAATACGCTCTCTTTTTAAATATCTCGAAAACGATTTAAGATATTAAATTGAGCTTTGGTAGGCACTATACTGGCATGAAGAGACTCTTTTTCGATGCAACTAGTTTTGACAATTCCAGCAGTGGCGTGTGTGACAGCAAAAAATAAATAATTCTGACGAAAAAAATAGTACGTCACTGCTTTTTTTCAAAATAGGTGTTTGTTTCTTAATCGGCAGCAAATTCTAAAAAGAAAAGGCCTCTTGAGTTTCTCTGGTAGGACAAACCGATTTCGAGTAATAATCGAAAAACTGCCTGCGTGTTATTGTGCTTGATGGTAATAAAACTAGGCGAACAGCAAGTAGCCAAAGCCATTAATTTATTTTGATTAATTTAAAATTTGTAATCATAACATTACTTTTATTTTGTACTGCACAAAATTAAAATTAGAACTGCACATTTGAAATTTAGAGCTGCACAAACAAGCTAGAGCTGCACACCAAAATAACCCCTGCGTTCCAACACAGGCAACAAGCATATTTAAGCCTCTTTTCTCCAAATTACTTTAAGCAGTTTGTCAAACGCTACACAGAATTTAACTTTTTGTTTGGTATTTACTTATCAGTTCTTAAAAAAGCTAATTCAAATTATAAATTGAAGGAATTTATGAAGAGGCGATTTGCTAGAAAATTTTTAACGTGGCATTTTTTACAAATGTGCATATCACTTAATTAATGTGAAAATGGATTCACTGTTTCTGGTATTTAATTTGAATTTTGCGCCGAATTTGACAACCACTAAGATTCGATAAGATGTCAGTTCTTATTGGTGAAAATATAAATTTGTCTGAAATAATCTAAGACTCAGCGTAAAGCATACACATTCGAGGAATGTATCGAATGGTACTCGAGAATACGGTTTGCCAGCGCTTTGTTTGTCGCATGCGATAACAACTATTCGAAAAGTAACGTATACGAAACGAAGCGCACGGTTTCGAGAATTGGGCCCCAGACGTTTTGCAAGAATCCGTGAAGATGTCATCTACGAATACCCAGCTTCGAACGGCAACAGGTGACGTTATACCGAAGCATGGTATACTGAAGGTGACGATCGGTATTGGAAGCGAGAAGCTCGTACATGAAGTATTAGTGGCTGAAATAGCTGACGAATTCATCCTGGGAATGGATCTTTTGAGAAAATTCGGTTTTTCGCTGGATTTGAAGGAAGGAGTTTTAAAAATCGGCAACAAAGAACTTCCTCTACATCCAATGGACGATCCTGTAGTATGAGTCCTGTTAACTGAAGACGTGACTTTGCCTGCTAGAAGTGAACGAATTGTCAAGGCAGGTCTGAATAGAGATTTTCGAGCGGGATGTGTACGAATGATGGAAGCTATTTGTGATAAGAAAGTCCATAGCGGCATATTGGTCGGAAAAGCGCTGGTCAAGGTTGGAGAAACAGTACCGATGAGGATTATGAACATCAATATGGAGCCGGTGACGTTGAAGAGGAACACCCTTGTGGGACAGTGTGTACCAGTATACTAAATAGCCCAGTGAATTAATGAATCCCAAAGACCAGCTTCCAAACAACATGCTGATGAACGTGTTGACATGATAACTAATTCGTGTGAAGATCTTAATGAAACAGAATTGAGGAAGGTGCGAAGCTTAATTTGCCAATACCAAGACGTCTTTGCCCTTAATGAAGACGAAAAAGGGACGAACAGATGTGGTACGACATAAAATTAACACCGGGGAATCCAACCCCATACAACAACATCCAAGACGACTTCCATGGGCAAAACGTGAAGAAGCTGAAAAGATTATTTACGACATGGAGAAACAAGGGGTCATTGATCCATCGAACAGCCCATGGGCATCACCAGTGGTTCTGGCTAGCAAGAAAGATGGTTCAACGCGTTTCTGTGTGGACTACCGGCAGCTTAATTAAGTCGAAAGAAAGACAGCTTCCCTTACCGCACATTGGACCCGTTATCGGGTTCCCGGTGGTTTTCGACACTGGACTTGAAGAGTGGTTATTGGCCAGTGGAAATGGAACCTGAGGACTGCGTTCACTATCGGTTCGAGATTATGGCAATTCACAGTTATGCCCTTTGGCCTATGCAATGCTTCGTCCACCTTCGACCGCCTGATGGAGACCATTTTGAGGGGATTATCCTGGAAAACCTGCCTGGTGTATCTGGATGACGTGACTGTCTGATTGTAGTTGGTAAGTCATTTGAAGAACACCTGACAAACCTGAAGGAAGTGTTCCAAAGACTTGGTGGAGCCAATTTGAAATTGAGTCCAAAAAGTGCCACATATTTAGAAAAGAAGTTAACTATCTTGGACATGTTGTATCACGAAATGGAGTAGCAGTCGATCCTGATAAAATCCGAGCGGTGCAATAATGGCCAACACGAAGGGATAAACACCAAGTGCGAAGTTTCCTTGGATTATACTTATGCACCTACTGCAGACGTTTTGTTCCGGGATTCGCCAATATAGCGAAACCACTGACAAGGCTGACGGAAATATATCTGGGGTGAAGACTGTGAGATAGCTTTTCAGCAACTAAAATGTGCTCTAGTGACAGCACCGATATTAAACTACCCACGAACGGATAGAAAGTTTATACTCGATACGGATGCGAGTAATCTAGCCATTGGAAGTGTTCTTTGTCAAATACCAGATGGACATTTACGCAAAACATGCTGCCTTTATTTGTAGATTTATGTATATTTTTGCAATTTATGATATACATACGTTAGAGTTTAAACCCCTCCAATCATATTTGCTATTTGACTTGCCTCCTTGTCTTCAATGGAGGACGCTTCAACTAGAAAAGCCTTTTAAGCTTAACTAGTAATCTTTTTTCTAACAAAACCACAGAGCACAGAGGTTTTACCTGAGTCAAATTTACTATCTCTATGAGCTTCTGTTTTCAAAATTAAAGTAGCTCATGTTATAAAATGACTAATTTAATTTTTTAATTACCTGTTAAAAATCAAAAAATTAGGCTAACCGAACCCAACATAACATGAAAAGATGATGTTAACATCTTCTTTTCATGTTACGTTGGATTTTCGGTTACAAAAAAGTAGGGATGTACCGGATCAGGTATTTGGCCGATCCGGCCGGATCGGGACCTATATGGAAGTATTCCAACAACTCAACGTTATTTTACACGTTCTATCTATCTAAAGTATAAAACTCTGTAATTTCCGCAAATTTTGCAGTTCTGTACCAAAATATTTATAAAACTGGTAACAGTGCAGCGATTTCAACTCATTCGATTGGTTGCTTCGCTTCCAGTAAACAGGGGAGTCCCCAAGTCTGTCTGACTCATTGTCTTATTCTTATTTATCTGACTCGAACACTCGTTCACGTTACACGATTTTCAGTGCAGTGTAGTTGTGTTTTATGTTTCTGTGTAAGTATACAAATTAACAATAATTAAAATATATATAATATGGCTATAAAATAAGTTGGTTCTTTTTTGTAATACAGCTAATTGTCGTTTATCTTTGATACAGATCTTCTAACCTAAAAATGTCAAAAGTTTGGAAGTTTTTTGAAGTCCATAAAGACAACAAAAATAAAGCTGTTTGCAATTTGTGTGAAACGATTGTTTCGAGAGGAGGCTGTGGAAAATCAGCTTCTACAAGTCCATTGATAACACACTTGAAGCGGCATCACGATGACGAATTTAAAAATAATTTCACGACAAAAGGTAAGATACATTTATTTATTGTAGTGTTAGTGTTTTACTTTTTTGTCGATTATTTATTGAAGCCACTAAAATTTTCGCATATTCACAGTCGTTACTCGTTAAGTTAAAATGATTGTTGTTTTTGGTTTCTGGAAATATTTATTGTTTGTTTTAATTTTAATTAATTCAAAATTAAATGATTGTTTATTGTTTTCATTTTTCATATTTATATTGTAACGAAGGGATTTTCTGTTCATTTATTGATTATGATGGTAGAGTCTTAGACCCCTTCGGTTACGAATGTTAAGGCCTGGCTTTTGCAAGAAGTTTCATTTAATAATCACGATCAAACTAACATCAAATATATTGTTATAAGTTTACATACAAACATTATTTATACTGGTCTACAAATATGAAATCCCAAACACATTAATAAGTTCCAAGTCTGATGGACTTAAGACAAAACATAAAAGATTAACATTGCTTATCTACTTACATGTGTAACACATCTTTACAAACCAATTTAGCAAAGAGTCTCTCGTCTGAATAAAATTCAGTCATCGTCGTGAGACCTCTTATTCAGAGACTGTCTTTCTATGAGTAGGGCTCAGATATTTATACTGTTTTGGTTCGTACCATGTGTTTAAACTATTTATATAATTCATTAGTAATTATTTCTTTATGTAAATATTAATCATCGCCTTTCTCGTTATCTAAATGCAGGTGTTATCGCATATGTGTATTATTCATCTACTTATCTAAAGACATTACGATTAAAATAACAAGTTGTTTACATGACACATCCTTAGCAGGTATATGTCTAGTTGATAAACATTTCAATAACATCCTATTTTAAACAAACGTTGCGTCACCTTTTTATATCAGTCATACTAAATATTAACGTATTGAATGTTAATAATTTACTTTCTTAAGGAAATGTTTTTATATTATATTTAAGTAATTCTACTTCATTACAATATACATACATATTTATTTTTATTTTATTTTATATTAATTCATGGTTCATGTTCATGATTATTTGATTACGATTACATTAATGAAAATCGGAATTAAGATTAAAGATTGATTAGCCTTTGAGCATATTTTAAAAATAAAATTAGAAAATTACAATAAAAAAAAAGTTTTAATTTATTGAATTTATTCTGTAGAGAAAGACAGTTCTGCATCTACATCTACATTCTCTGTCCAGACCAGACAGCCAACTTTGGCTGAATTCAAATCTTTACACAAAGTATGGGACATCAATGATAAACGTGCAGAGAGAATTCATTATAAAATTGCGGAAATGATTTGTATGGATAATCAACCGTTTTCCTTGGTAGAAAATACTGGTATTAAGAAACTGCTAAATACTATTGTTCCTCAATATAAAACACCCTCCAGAAAATATTTTAGTGAAAAAATAATTCCTGATATTTACAATAGGGTTAGGGAAAATATTTCCAACGCTTTAAGTAAAGCGACATCTATTTCTTTTACATCAGATATTTGGACGTGTTCAAAAACGAATGAAAGTTTTATTAGTATCACAGGCCACTGGATTTCAGAAATGTGGGAAAAACGCAATGTTATTTTGTGTTGCAATAAATTTTCAGGAAGTCATACCGGACTTGCAATAGCCGACAAAATTACAACCTTGACAAACAGCTGGGCCATTGAGAAACAAAAAGTTCATTTATTGTTAAGAGACAGCGGAGCTAATATGGTCAAAGGCTGTAAAGATGCAGAAATAAACAGTGAGGGGTGTTTTATACACAAAATGCAATTAATAATCAATGACAGTATAAATTCTCAAAGAACCGTATCAGATATGATTAGTACCTACTGCCCGCCGAATTGCAACTCATTTCAATCACTCTTCTTTAGCATGCAGCAAATTAAGTGAAATACAACACAGCAAATTAAGTGAAATACAACAAGAGTTGAATATGGACCAGAAAAAAATTATCCAAGATGTACAAACGCGGTGGAACTCCACTTTCTACATGTTAGAAAGGTTACTTCATTTGAGACGTTGTGTAACTATTTATCTTACTGAAAATAGCAGTATAAATAATTTAACCAATAATCAATGGGACCTGTTGCAATCTGTCCTTGAATTACTTAGACCTTTTGAAGAGATAACCAAACTGATGGGCAGCACGGACTCAGTTATTTCGGAAGTAATTCCAACAATTGCTGTATTAAAGCGCTACCTTTTGTCCAATAAAATAGAACAGTTATATGGCGTTGGAACTATGAAAGAAAGTCTCATTACCGGAATGAACAAAAGGTTCTCCGATGTGGAGTCTAAGGACTGCTTTACCATATCGACTATTTTAGATCCCAGATATAAAGCATACTATTTTTCAAGTAATACTATAGTTGAAGATATTAAAAACAAACTTATGAGAAAAATCACAGAAATTAATAAGGGCAACACCGATGAGTCTGTATCTGAAATACAAGTAGATGATGGGGATAGCGTGGTTCTTAGCGAAGATGATGAAGAACCATTAGCCGCTATCCAAAAAAGAGCGAGGATAAATGAAAAAAACGATTCTTCAACAAATTCATCTTTCACACTGTGGAAGTGCTACGACGACTTTGTACCACCTTCGACATCTGCATCCTCTATGAGTGGTTCGACAGGCAACATACTCCATCAACTTGAAGTTTACTATGGAATGCCGAATATTGATAAAAAGTCAGACCCAATTGAGTGGTGGAGCAGGCACCGTGGAACATTTCCTGCTCTAATTAATTTAGTTAGGCAGTTTTTATCTAGCCCAGCAACTAGTGTTTATTCAGAGAGACTATTTTCGGAAATTGGTAACATATATGTTGACAATAGGTGTAGGCTAACTTCCGAAAATGCAGAAAAGCTCTTATTTATCCATCACAATCTAAATAAAATAAATGATGATTATGAATATTAGTTTTTGCAGTGTTTGGTTTATATTTTTTTTACGTACCTCGGTTTATAAAATGTATATCTCTTAATTCTCTTATTCCTTATGCTGTTTTTGTTTTTTTTTTAATTATAAAATGTTATCTAAGTGTAATGTTTTATTTTTATAAAATGCATTCGTTTGTTTAAAAAAAATATTGTTATGATTTAATAACGACTTTCAATGTAATAAAGTTCAAAATGTTTTTCTTGCTTTTTGCTTATATTGAACCTAATTTAAAATTTTCGAAAATTCGCGATTGTGATCCGGCCGGAACGGTAGTTCCAGCAGACATGCCGGATCGGCCGGATTTAGTGGTACCGCCGGAATTCCGGTACATCCCTACAAAAAAGTATACTGAAGGAGATGTTAGAAGTTGAGCTGCTTAAAATAATTAATATTAATGTTTTTGAGTCAATGAATTTACCATTTACTCGGTACACCCTGTTCCCACGAACGAGGCTCTGACGACCGAGTCACAGCGGGATAACTGTTCAACCTGGGACTAAGTAAATATAGTCTTATCGCACCTGGGAGGTCACTCCAAAAGAAAAGTAAACCATTGAGGAAGGAAGCGGGACCCCACCTCAATTATCAACGTCCCATGAACACACCTATGATGACTTCGCTCAATGGCAAATATTCCGGAGGTAAAAACAGCTCTCCGCTCGGATCTCCGGGGAGAGCGACACTGAGACAAGTCAATTATTTAACGATGAAAGATGAACTACACATGGGAACATGGAATGTACAAGGCATGCTACAGACCGGGAAACTGTTTATTATAGAAAATGAATTAAAAAGATACAACATACAACTAACAGGCATTTCGGAAACACACTGGAAAGGTCACGGCCATTTTACAACGACAAGTAACAACACAGTGTACTACTCTAGTCACGAATCAGAAAGCATAAATGGCGTAGCCTTTATAGTCACAAAACAAACCAACAAATACGTCACTGGATATAATACTATAAATGATAGAATAATTTCAATCAAGCTGAATGCTAAACCCTTCCCGATCAACATAATACAAGTATACGCGCCCACCAGCAAGGCTGACGAAAATGTCCTAGAAGACTTCTACGCTGCTCTAGAGCAAACAATAAGGACGATCCCAAAAAAAGAAATAATAATGATCATCGGTGATTTCAATGCCAAAGTAGGATCAACGACAAATGACGATCATATTAGAAATATAGTGGGAAAATTCGGTATTGGCACAAGAAATGAACGAGGAGAAAAATTTTTAGAATTCTGCACAAATAACGAGCTCTCGATTACCAACACCATGTTTCAACACCACATCCGCCGCTTATGGACATGGCAACACCCCAACGGTGCTAGAAATCAAATTGACTACATTCTAGTAAGCTCAAGGTGGAGAACGTCAGTAAGAAACACAAAGACTTATCCAGGTGCCGATTGCGGTAGTGACCACCAATTGCTTATAACTAAATTCTGTCTGAAACTAAAAGTACGAAAAAAGACTAACAGCACTAAACCACTAAGGATAAATAATAAAGAGAAATTCACAGATGAGCTACGGCAAAAATTCAGACTAGAACCTATATCCTATGACGAAAGTGCCACCTCTAACGCAATTTGGATGAAAACCAAAAATCACATAGTTACGACAATCAGTAAACAAGAAAATCATGCACTTTTAGAAAAGAAGAAACCATGGTTAAGTAATGAAACGCTAGCAATTATAAAGGAAAAAAGACTACTTAAAAGCTCTGGTCTAAATACACAATGGAAAGCAGATAGATATAAACAACTGCAACGTGATACCCAAAATGCATGTAAAAGAGATAGAAACGAATATTTAAAGAACTTATGTGCAACACTGCAAACGCACGCAGACCAAAGTAACACCAAAGATCTATTTAAGACGATTAAACAAATAACTAGGGACTTTTCGCCAACAACATGGGCAATAGAAAACACAGATGGAATAAAAGTAACAGAAATTGACAACGTTCTAGAAGAATGGAGAAGATACTGCGGACAACTTTTCAACGACATAGAAGAACAACAATATTTAACCAATGAACATATAACAGAACTCGAGCCTGACATACTAAGATGCGAAGTAGTAAATGCCATGAAAAAGATAAGGAATGGCAAATCAACAGGGCACGATGGAATCTCATCAGAAATAATAAACGAAATGGACGAAATTGGCATTGAAAATATACATCAAATCTGCCAAAGAATATGGAATACCACACAATGGCCGGAAGATTGGACACTCTCCACACTTATACCACTACATAAAAAAAGGCTCAAAGACCAAACATGACAATTACAGATTAATCGCGCTGATCCCCCACGCTAGCAAAATAATGCTTCATATTATCAATGAAAGACTTAAAACATACCTATCCTGGCAGATCCCAGAAGAGCAAACCGGATTTGTGAAAGGAAAAGGGACTCGTGAACAAATACTAAATATAAGGCAACTAATAGAAAAAGCTAGAGAATATAACGTGGCCCTATATCTCTGCTTTATAGACTACAAGAAAGCTTTTGATAGCATTAAATGGGATAAACTGTGGACAATACTAGCAGAAATGGGGGTACCAAAACACATTATCATCCTGATCAAAAATCTGTATCAAAACAGTAAGGCAGTAGTAAAGATTGACAACCACCTGTCAAAACCTTGTGACATCAAGAAAGGGGTCAGACAGGGTTGCATATTGTCCCCCCTCCTGTTTAACATCTACGGTGAATATGTTATGAGAATAACCATGGACAACTGGGAAGGAGGTTTCACAATTGGCGGCACAAAAATTAGAAATTTACGTTATGCAGATGACACAACTCTCTTAGCGAGTACAGAAACTGAACTAATAGAAATAGTTGAAAAGCTAGAAGATGTAAGTCGTCAATATGGACTAGAAATAAATCACAACAAAACAAATATAATGATCGTAGACCGGAAGAATGGAAACCATCCGGACCTGAGATTCATAAGGGACTACAAAGTGGTGAATAATTTTGTGTTCCTAGGCTCAACCATAAGTAATGAAGGAGGATGTGAATTAGAAATTAGAAGGAGAATACAGATTGCACGTAACGCTATGACTAAATTACAGAATGTGTGGAGGGACAGACAAATCACAATGAACACAAAAAAGGCAATAGTAGAAGCGCTGATTTTCCCAATAATGACGTATGGTTGTGAAACATGGACTATAAAAATGGCAGACAGAAGACGAATAGATGCCTTTGAAATGTGGGTCTGGAGACGCCTACTCAGAATACCATGGACGGCACATAGAACTAATGTGTCAGTTTTAGAAGAAATCAACAATCCAAATCGCCTCTCTAGCAGAATAAATGCAAAGATAGTAAAATACTTTGGCCATATAAATAGAAGAAACAGCAGTAACCTTGAGAGACTAATCATACAAGGCAAAGTGGAAGGAGCTAGAACGAGAGGAAGATCGCCAAAACGATGGTCGGATCAAATAAAGACACTAACGGGCAAATCTCTTCAACAAGCCACGAGAACAGCTGCCCACAGAGAAAGATGGCGCGAAGTTGCACGACGAATCCGTAATGAATAAAAACACGAGACGATGTGTTGTCATAGGGTCACGATTCTTCTGACAAGAAGAGAACGCAGGAGGAGGAGGATTTACCATTATGTTTATCATACAACAATAAAATTTGAGCTATCATATACATGTGTTAGTATGTAACAATTTTTAATATGTCATCTCCTAAAAAATGCATTGAGGATTACTCTGACAAATTAAATTCGATTTAATTAATAAATAAACTCACAATTAGATCAAAACGTATTTTTTTTTATTAGCATATGTGCCCTGATATTTATATAGGCGTAAGTGATATTTTCCACTTACTTTATGATGTCTAATTATTACAGAGAAGCATGCTAAATACTATATTGGACGTATAAAGTACCATTTTGGTTGGTCATTCGCAGTGTACTCTTATTACATTAACAAGTTTACTACAATGAGTTTTAAAGTGTTAAGTGGGTAGCATTACTAAAAAAATATTTAACATCTATTTTTAGGACCCCCATGCGGAGCAGTTTTGAAATTATACATATCACCACCTTAAGAACAGTGAGCTTCTTGAGAAGCCATCTAGAGTAAAAGATGAAACAATAACATTTTCATTGACAAAACAAACACAATATTCTAAAGACTTCCTTTGCTCATTTAAACAAATATTTAAGAAAAACTACTCCACATAAATATGTCGAGATTCTTTATCTGCTGCCCATATTTATCAGTGAAGAGCCATCGAAGCATTCCTTATAGCAGTGTTTCCCAACCGGTGGTTCGCGAACCCCCAGGGGTTCGCAAGGTTTATAAAGGAGGTTCGCGAAAATAATATTGTAATGGCGGAATTTTAAATCCCTAACGTAAAAAAGAAAACGGAATATTAAATTTACGGTGCGCATATCATGAAACAATACCTCTGACTAGTATCATTCTCGTCTGAAGCGACTCGCGAGTCAAAGAACATGCGCGCTCAAGTCTGAACTCATCTTTACCTCAGTCGCTTACCGCTTACGCAATGCGACGATTCCGCAGGGGGTTCGCAAGGAAAGAAAGGTTGGGAACCACTGCCTTATAGGACATCATCAACAACTTAGTAACAGCTGTAACTTGTGTTTGCTGCAGTGTAGTACAAAAATAAACAAAAAATACGGTTATCTTAATTTTAAATACTCCTTGTTTTTAAGGCTTAGTCACATTTAACCCCAACTACTCCTATAAATTTGTATCAGTATGAGTACTCATATGCAATTTCAGATTGTCTTTAGTTACACCCCAATATTTTACATAAATTACAAGCAAATGGTTTTTCCCCAGAATGAATTTTCGTATGCAATTTCACCTTGCTTTTAGTTACACTTGTGTATTCACATAAATTACAAGCAAATGGTTTTTCTCCTGTATGAATACTCAGATGATTATTCAAACTGTCTTTTCTTACACTCTTATACTCACATAAATTACAGGCAAATGGTTTTTCTACCATATGAATATGCATATTGTGTCTTTTTAGATTGCTTTTATTTACACATTTGTATTCACACAAATTACAAGCAAATGGTTTTTCTTCAGCATGATTACTCATATGCAATTTCAGTGTCCTTTTAGTTACACTCCTGTATGCACATAAACCACAGGCAAATGGTTTCTCTCCTATATGAATAATCATATGCAATTTCAGCTTGCTTTTAGTTACACCCCTGTATTCACATTAATTACAAGCAAATGGTTTTTCTCCTTTATGATTACTCATATGTTTTTTTAGACTGCCTTTTCTTACACTCTTATACTCACATAAATTACAGGCAAATGGTTTTTCTCCCGTATGAATATTCCTGTGTTTATTCAAAGAACTTTTAGTTGCACCCTTATATTCACAAAAATCACAGGTAAATAGTTTTTCTCCAGTATGATTACTCATATGAACTTTCAGCTTGTATTTAGTTACAGCCCTGTATTCACATGAATTACAAGCAAATGGTTTTTCTTCCATATGAATACTCATATGTTTATTGAGAGAACTTTTAGTTACAGTCCTGTATTCACATAAATTACAGGCAAATGGTTTTTCTCCTGTATGAATACTCATATGTTCTTTCAGCTTGCTTTTAGTTACAGTCCTGTATTCACATAAATTACAGGCAAATGGTTTTTCTCCTGTATGAATTTTCAAATGTTTTCTCAGATTGCTTTTATTTACACTCCGGTATTCACATACATTACAAGCAAATGGTTTTTCTCCTGTATGAGTACGCACATGATTATTAAGACTGTCTTTTCTTACACTCTTATACTCACATAAATTACAGGCAAATGGTTTTTCTCCCGTATGAACAAGCATATTATGGAATTTCAGATATCTTTTAGTTACACTCCTGTATTCACATAAATTACAAGTAAATGGTTTTTCTCCAGTATGAACTTTCATATGCAAATTTAGTTTGCTTTTAGTTACACTTCTGTATTCACATAAATTACAAGCAAATTGTTTTTCTCCCGTATGAATACACAAGTGCCGCTTAAAATTATTTTTAAAAGTAGTTCTATATATACACACATTACAAATAAATGGTTTTTTTGAATGAATATTTTTATGAGTTTGGAGACTGCTTCTACGAGTCGTGCTAAATTCACAAACATCACATATAAAACTTTTCCCTTTATTTTTATTCCAGTCATCCTCGTCAACTGTATCAGTTGTTTCAGCTTTTATTTTGTCCGTTTCATGCGCACTGCTCGCTATAGTTGCAACTTCCTCCCTCGTATGTTTTCCAAAATTTTGGCTAATATTAGTTTCATTGAAGTTATGTTTTTGTTCGGTATTGTAAAGGATATCGTCACTGAATTCACTTTTCATAGCGTCCAAGTAAGGTTTAAGTTTGATTTCTTCTTTGATGATATCTAAATCGTAATCGTATTCGAGGTTAGCCTTTGAATCTATTTCAGACATTTTTTATACAATTTCCTGCAATAATACGTACAATTACAAAGAGTATTACAAATAGCGTTTGGTAACTAGTGACTAACCTGTAATTATTCAAATTAATGTAATCTCTACACACACACAAAATACTAAACGTGAACAACAGAAAACATGTGAATATGCGAAGGATATTGAATAACAAATGATTGATGAGTATAATTCGTGGAAGTGGTTATTATATCGGCACCGTAGACCATTATACACGGTGGGTATAATCATCTGCTGTTATCCCGGTAGCCATAGAATTAGCTACACAGAAATGATGACTAGCACTATACAGGGTGACAATAATCTACCTGTGTTGTATGGGTAACTTTGTTATTATAGAAGTTAGAGAGTCGGCTAAATTAGCAAAGTTGGGCAGAATATCAAGACAAATTAGATGCCAGTTTGACATTTGACATACACTTTCAACTTTTTCAAATATTTCGAAAAAACTAAAAACATGCGATTTGTTAAATGTTTTATAATTCCATAACCACCTATTCTAAAACCAAATTGAAATATGTTTCTTGTAGATATTTTTACGTAGAATTATAAAAAAATATCTACAAAGTCATAGCACTCTCGATTTTTGAGATATAAGCCAAACTTACGTTTTTTTAAATGGAAACCATAGTAGGCTATGGATTCATTAAAGAGCTTATTTTTTGCTGATTTCAAAAATGTATAGGTTGTCATATCTGTTTCCGTTAATTTTCACAGAATTTGCAAAAAACTGAAGTTAGTGATCATAATTAATAATTAGCTGCATAGTACCTACAACAAGAGTGCCTTGGAATTGGAAAACAACAAAACAAATTTAATTGTCAAAGTTAGTCCTGTTTTGCTGATAATTACGAATGTGAATGTGTTAAGTAGTTCTGTTAAAGTTACTAAAAAAAATGGCTTACTCGTGGGAAGAAAGAAATGATATGTTATTTTGCTATTACAATTGTAATCGTGATGCGAATGCAGCTTCTGAATTGTATCTGCAAACATACATGGAAAGAAGGCGGCCAGATAAAAGGATTTTTACAAAACTTGAATCCAATTTAAAACGGTGTGGATCATTTTGTAAACCAAAAGAAGCTAAGAAAAATATTAATGAAGGAGCAGAGGTGCGTGTTTTGGCATACAATACTTTTAAACCAACTGCTCTGTGCGAGAAATTGAACTTGAGTGTAATGTATCCAGAGAACAAGCAAGAACAATTTTGAAACAAAATAATTTAAAACCTTATCATCATCATGTTGGAAACACATTGTATCCAACAGATTTAGAAAGAAGATTCAATTATGCTATGTGGTTTGTTGAAGAAAGTGAAAGAAACGAAGTCTTTTCTCAATCAATTCTATTTACGGATGAAGCCAAATTTACAAATAATGGTTTATTTAATAGAAAAAATCATATTTACTGGGCAAGTGAAAATCCACACTTAACGGTGGAAAGGCGAGAGCAATACGTTTTTTCTATTAACGTTTGGTGCGGCATTCTTGGAACAAAACTTCTCGGTCCTTATTTTTATGAGGAAAATCTAAATTCAGAGAGGTATTTGCTATTTTTACGTAATCAATTCGAAGAAATGTTGGACGATCTTCCATTAAATTTGAATTACTTCCAACACGATGGAGCACCTGCTCACAATGCTCAGATTATGTCACACTATTTATCAGAAAGATTTCCTAATTGGATAGGTACCAGAGGTCCTATTGCGTGGCCTCCCAAGTCTCCGGACTTAACTCCCCTAGATTTTTTTTTATGGGGAACTATTAAAGACAAAGTGTACAAAGAAAAGCCTCATAACATTGATGACCTGAAAATAAAAATAAGGAGAGCTGTAGCCGAAATTAGATTAATTAAATAAATTGCAACGTGAAATATTAAAACGATGTCAGTTATGTGTTCAAGAAAATGGTGGTCACTTTGAAGTACATATTATTATAATCATTAATTTATTTTTATAGTTACTTACATTTATTATTTAGTTCTGTTTTCCATAACGATAGTTACTAAGTACCTACTTTATTTGTTATTTGTTTAATTAAAAAAATTTGATAATTTCAATTGTTTTTAATGATGAGTTACTAAACAAGAGACTATGACAAAATTCCAAGGCATTCTTAGTTCATGGTTATTATTTATCATCATTAATTTCAGTTTTTTGCAAATTCTGGGAAAATTAACGGAAACAGATATGACAACCTATACATTTTTGAAATCAGCAAAAAATAAGCTCTTTAATGAATCCATAGCCTACTATGGTTGCCATTTAAAAAAACGTAAGTTTGGCTTATATCTCAAAAATCGAGAGTGCTATGACTTTGTAGATATTTTTTTATAATTCTACGTAAAAATATCTACAAGAAACATATTTTAATTTGGTTTTAGAATAGGTGGTTATGGAATTATAAAACATTTAAAAAATCGCATGTTTTTAGTTTTTTCGAAATATTTGAAAAAGTTGAAAGTGTATGTCAAATGTCAAACTGGCATCTAATTTGTCTTGAAATTCTGCCCAACTTTGCTAATTTAGCCGACTCTCTAACTTCTATAATAACAAAGTTACCCATACAACACAGGTAGATTATTGTCACCCTGTATTTCAATATAGCAATGGCAGTTGTGACAATACAAATGACGTTTGTAGGTTAGGTTACGTAGTTGAATTCCTCAATTTTATTAAGCGGTGATAATTTCAAAGGTAATGCGATCACGGATATTTGTACCCAAACAGTACATAATGATTAAAAAAAGTCATACATTTTCTATTTGGCTATGAATTTCTCTTATAAAATAAAAAGTAGACTCTTAATCGATTAAAGCTCTGGCTACTTCGAGACCCAATAAAGAACATGGCGGCACCTAAAAATGTATGTTCAAGTATTTTTTTACAATTTACATCAACTATTATAGATTAGCACCTTATACCGGTTGTGTATAAATGATTGTGACTTGTGACCTGCGCAATTTAGCTTACTTAATATTAGAAAGTGATAAAAATAGCCCCGGATGACAGTGCGTATTTTAAACTCAATAATTTAACGAGATAAAAGTTACCCAACCTTTTTCGGTTACTTACGCCCATTATCGTAACATTTCGCTTCATAAAACTGTTATTATTTAATTAACTGCCCTACGTTAGCCTACTGCCTGTCAGTAATTAAAGCACATTCAGCAACTATTGCTTCTCTCAAAGAATTAATATCTGGGTGGCGTCTTTTGTAAATTTCGCTTTTAAGGTTTTAAGGTGTCCCCACAAGAAGAAGTCGCAAGGTGCTAAATCAGCAGATCTTGCTGGCCAATTTATAGCACCACCTCTACCAATCCAATGATTTGGAAATTATGTAATCATTAAAAAAAAAATTAACATCTAAACCAAAATGCGCGGGACAGTCGTTTTGTTGAAACTAGTAGATCTCTTGCAACTTCTTTCGATGCAGGTCCAAACTTCTTTACTAAAAGATCTAAATACGTTCCTGAATTCAAGTTTCCTTCAATTTCAAATGGGCCGATGATATTATTATTAAAAATCCCAGCCCAGATATTAATTTTTTGAGGATTGTGAGTTCTGGTCGAAATATTAACCTTAGGGTTTTCCTGAGTCCAATATCGTGTGTTTTGAACATTTGGTCATTATTTAGTGTAAAAGTACACCCGTCGGTGAAGCATATCGACGAGAGAAAGTGGCGACAATTGTTCGCGCGCTCTTGTATTTCATAACAAAACACACTCCTATTTTCTTCGTCAGCAGCAAAAATCTCCTGATGGCACTGTGGCTTATAGAGATGATATTTATATTTCTTTAATATCTTCCATACCCGCGACTTATATAAACCAACTTCAAGAGAAATTTGTCTCAAACTGCGCATTTACCATCGCCAAAACACACTCGTTTGTACGGTCAACTATTTGTCAATTTCCTGTGATATGATTGTTATTTTAGAACATTTTATTTTTTCCGATTCTTCCGAAGCACATCTTTCAAATCGTTGTACATACATGGTATCTATGGTCGACTTTTCTTTTTTAAATCCATTTTGATATTCTTCTATTCTTTCGTGTACAACTGTTGTCATTCTATTCAGGATTACGGCTGATAAGATTTTGTAGCTTACATTAAGTAATGTGGTGAGTGATGACTCTATAATTTGAGTACTCCAGCGAGTTTCCTTTTTTGTGTATCGGTACTGTTAGTCCCCCCCCCCCCCCCCATTGTTGTAGCATTTTTTTCGTCTCTCATATTTGTTTTTTTTTTTTTTAGAGCACACTAGATCAACATATTGCAATGTTATACATGACGTTGTTACAGCCACGTAACTAGGGGTGGGCCTGGGTGGGCCAGGCCCACCTAAAAACTTCTAGGCCCACCCTTGGGCCCACCCAACCGCAACGAAAATTTTATGTCTTGTTTAATTAGAAAATAAAGGTAACGAAGAGGAATTATTTTAAAAAATCTTTAAACTCTAGAACCAAAAAACAGTCAGGACCTCAGCTGTTTTGATATTCTTGGCTCTAATTATCCTCACATCTGAAACATATCTTTAAAAAATCGTCAACAAACAACAGTAATATGATCACAAATACATAAAGTTTCTTTAAATGGTTGGGACTAAACAAACAATGTGTTTTTAAGTCTTGCATAGACTTTTACGGTCATTTTAGTACTAACTGGAATTATTTTGTAGACATAGTATAATTTATTATAGCAAACAAATCCCAAACTTCTCAACTGAAATATGATCCCGATATTTAAAAATCACACGCAGTCACATTTATTAAACTCGTCCCATAAACATCAAGTTTGAATAAACGCTGATACAGTGATACAACAAAGCTCCCTTGTTTGCCATAATATCGTAATTCATTATTTAACTCAATACTCATAGATTACGCGAATTTCAACATTTACGACCTTCAATAAAGGGTTCCAGCAAGCCATTACTTAAAATCTGTTCGTGACCATATGGACGTTTCTTAGATAAATACGAGTGATTGATATTATTTCTTAAGAAAAAAACTTTTGTTAAAATACGAAGACGGTATCCCTTCCTGATTTTCCTGGTCGAATAGTTGTACGTGTGTGTTACATGACCCAACTTATTTTGTAGTGCCCTAAAACGTTTGTGAAAATATTTTTTCTATTTTTACGGTTAGAACTTGATCATGAGTGGTAAACGCAATATAAAAGACTATTTTTCATCTTTCAAAAAAATTAAAACTGCAGATGATGCTTTGAAACCTTCGACTAGTACAACAGATTTGTTAAGTGTGGTCAGTGAAGAAAGTGGGATCCTCGAGGAAAGGAAGAGATTAGTACGAATTCTGAGGATGGATCGTCAGAGACAAGAAATTGTAAAGAAAGACCAGTTTAAAATATATGTGTTTTTGCCTTCTATTGACTTAATATTAAATGAATTAGATAATCGTTTTAATAGTTGTTCTTATGTTATCGGTGCAATTAGTGTCCTACATCCCAAAAACTGTAAGTTTTTAAATTATGAACGAATACTCCCCTTGGCAGAACATTATGGTAGTGATTGTGAAACCTTGAAGGCGGAATTTAAAATTTTACCAAAGACAATAAAGCAATATGAAGACGAAAAAAGAATTGAAGTGAAAAGTATCATGCAACCAATAGATATATTTTAGAAATTTATAAAATAGTTTTTAGTGCAACTTATAAATTGGCGGTCATTTATGTGACAATTCCTGTGTCTAGTGCGGCTTGTGAACGTACTTTTTCTTGTTTAAAACGTTTAAAAACCTATATTAGGAATAGAATGACAAATGAACGATTAAATCATCTAGCATTAATAAATATTGAACGGTCCACTGCTAAAACTTTAAATACCATGAGATCGAAAAAAAGATGATTCTGAGCAGGCCTTGACTAGTACAACACGATTGGCAAGACTGATTTCAAAATGTGGCAGTAGGTTAGAGGTTAATAAATGTCAAATAAATTAAAACACAAAACAGTATTTATTTAGGGAACAAACTGAAAACTAAGATGAATACATGTTAGAGTAGGTGTTCAAAATGTGATCCTTCACTAGTATTACAACGATAAACTTAAATAATTCTGGAAACAAGATTGCAAAACTGACTTACATTTGAAATGTCACTGTCACATTATAATTCATAGGCATTCTAGAACCAGGGTAGCCAATCGTGTTGTACTAGTCAAGGCCTGCTCAGAATCATTTTTTTTTCGATCTCATGGTATTTCAAAAGTGGTTGACGAATTTGTTGGGATGCATAATAATAGAAGAATAGTTTTACATTAGGTAAGTTTTTTTTCGTTGTTTTAATTGTAAGGGGTTGGCCCACCGAACAATTCCTAAAAAAATATGTGGCCTCCCTTCATAAATAATGCTAGTTACGTGGCTGCGTTGTTATAAGATTATATTAATATTCGTTTACATTAGCACGGAGGAATGTGCTTCCTCTGATTTATTCGCTATTAGTATTAGTGTCTGGATCTGAATCTATTATATCTTGTGGTAGTTGGCGTTTGAGTCGCGTGTAGATATTTTTTTGGCAGATTTGTCGTACAATTTAATTGCTGCTCTGTGTAGTGCTATTGATGAAATTTTTTGTCTGTCTTCTAACGAACTGCTCAATGGTATCAATTCCGAGTTCCTTGTGAATCTGATCATTCGTTATGAACCAAAGGAAGTTGACGGCTATTCGGAAAACTTTGTTTTGAAATACTTGCAGTTTTCTTATGTTTGTATGGGGCAGCAGAGGCGTAGGTTAGAATTGGCCTAAGAAGTGTTTTGTCCAATAAGATGGCACAATCTCTGCGTAAGGGTGAGTTTCTGTTAATTAATGGAAATAATTGCTTTAATGTTGCAAGCTCCAGGTTAATCTAGTGTCAATGTATATTTCTAGATATTTGATTGCCCCAACTCTTGGATCCCATGGTATGTCAAGCTACTGTTCTTTTTCATTTATGGTTTTAATGAATTTTAAAAATTTATTTTAAGAATTATACTTTTACAAAACTATAAAGAAAGATTTGAATGGACAATATCTTGCAACTGTAGAAAACAAATACATTTTTTGAATATTCTGGATTTTATGTTGTAAAATACATATTTTTTAAATTAATATATAAAAGGCCAATTTTCATCAAATTTGGTTTTTCATGGTGTAGGAGCAACAAAAAAGGGTGGTTCTATCTGATTACCTCTTACACTTCATTTCAATATTCCAACTATTTTACTTTATTTATTAAAGGCACTAGGGTAAACTGTCCCACAGTGAACCACGGTACACAGTGAACCATTTTGAAATTTACCGCCACCATTGTTTAGAGCGACGCGCCGATCCACGTAGCATGATCGTTTATGACGACATATCAGTATTATAAACCGTCTCCGGCCGTTAGTTGATCCCCAAACGCGTGGTGAACGAGATTGTGATTTAAGGTAGGCAAATTAAAATCTATTACCAGTGTTGTAACAGGTACTTCTTTTTTGGTACCTAGGTAAAGGTACAGGTACACAGAGAAAAAATTACCTAGTTACAGGTACAGGTATACTTTTACAAAAATACCTAGGTAAAAATACAGTTACCGTAAAAATGTACCTAAATATTGTAGGTACAGGTTTAGGTACAACCGCACAAATAATTTTTTTGATCGATTGTTAAAATTTAAATATAAAAAATACTACCATTTTTTAAATAAAATAAATTTTTTTCTTAAACATACCTACATCATGCACATCATTTATATTATTTATTTTTCTTGAACAATAGAGTATCAAGAGCCTCATCCCTCATCATAAAGCCTATTTCGTTTGGAAGTTAAAATTAAATTTGTCCTCCTGTACTAAACAGTCTTTCAATATGAGCTGATGAGAGTATGATTGTATTATTTATTATTTAAAAATTCTTAAAATGATTTCATAATTAAATAGGGATTTTAAATTTTTTGACTTATCTTCAAAATACTTCACTATATTTTGATAATATTAATGGCATCATCATTCTCTTTCACTTTACCGTTAAATACGCTACACAAAATACCCAAATGACGCCAATAAAATTCGAACTATATGAATATATTGATATTCTCTTTATATCCACAATTATTGTTTAAATTTTTTTACGTAGTTTTACAGAGAAAATAGAATTTACGTTGTACCTTAAGTTTTTATGTTTTTTAGGTACAAGGTAACTCTAAAAAATACCTAGGTATAGGTAAAGGTAATTCTAAAAATATGGACCTTTTAGTATACGAAGGTACAAGAGAAGTACCTAGGTACTTGTACCTAGGTACATTTACCTAGGTACGTCTCAACACTGTCTATTACTCGTTTCATGTCAAATTTTTTCACTCTACGTTTTTATTTTGCAATATTAGGTACCTATTGTATGTTTAAACATGTCTATTTTAGCATTAAGAAACGTAAAAACCGGATTGATTTGTCTGATGCTAAATTTGTTATTTTTTACTATTTTATGTTATTACTAAAATACACAGTGAACCAGTACACAGTGATCCATGATTCACTGTGTACTTTATGGTTCAGTGTGTACTATATATGTATTTGCTTTTTACAGTTTGTGTTGTTTCGGCATGGCTAGGCAAAAAAAAGACCGAAAAATCGGCAAACATACGGAAACCCAGATGAGAGATGCCCTTTCTCTGATAAATCAGGGTTCAAGCATAAGAAAAGCGACTCAAAGGAGGTCAATTCCCTACCCAACATTACGACGATATTTTTTAAAACAACAGCGATTGGGAGAGGAAGCCAAACTAAAGGTGCATTCAGACTCAGAGATTTTGTCCGGAAAGTTGACGGAGAAATTTAAATGAACCAATCAGAAGGTGTGTAGAATTTACCGCTTCTTACGATTCAAATTCTACACACCTCCTGATTGGTTCGTTTAAATTTCTCCGTCAACTTTCCGGACAAAATTTCTGAGTCTGAATGCACCTTTACTCCTAACTATGAAATTAACAGAGTTTTTACCCTGGAACAAGAAAAATCTTTGTTAGACTATTTATTTGAATGTGCTTTTGCTTTTTACGGCATACCAAATAAAGAGTGTCGCCTTATAGCTTACCAAATGGCACAACATAATCAAATTCGCATTCCAAATTCATGGACCCAAAATGGTTTAGCTGGTATGGAATGGTTACGATCATTTCGAAATAGGCATCCAGATCTAACGCTACGGTGCCCGCAACGTTGTAGTTTGGCTAGAGCGACAGCTTTTAATCGATCAAATATTGCAACATTTTTTGATAATCTGCATCATATTTTGCAGAGGCAGTCACGTTTTGCTGATGGTACAAGGATTTTTAATTTGGACGAGACTTCAACAACAACAGTGCAGAAGCCACAAAAAGTTCTTGCCCCCAAAGGTATTAGGTGCTTATCAAAGGTAACTAGTGGAGAAAAAGGCACCCTAGTTACTACCTGTTGTATTATAAGTGCTAGTGGTCAAAGTCTACCACCAGTTCTGGTTTTTCCCCGAGTTCATTTTAAAAATCATATGATAAATGGAGCTCCAACTGGCACCTTGGGATTAGCTACTTCCAGTGGCGGGATGAACTCAGACCTTTTTGTTGAAGTTATAAAACACTTCATTACGCACAGTTTATCTTCGAAGGAAAATCCATCATTATTAATTCTTGACAACCATGAATCACATCTAACAATTCCGGGCTTGGACATCGCAAAAGAAAACGGAGTTACCGTTTTAACACTTCCGCCGCATACGACTCACAAGACTCAGCCATTAGATGTTGGAGTAATGAAACCTTTCAAGGAATACTATAATGCAGCTATGGATTCCTGGATGCTTAGAAACCCAGGAGTTCCTGTTACCATTTACGAATTAGGATCCTTTATAGGGGAGGCTTACCAAAAAGCCATGACACCAACAACTATTTCAAATGCATTTCGAAAGATGGGAATATTTCCCTTTGACCGAAATGTTTTTTCGGATATAGATTTTCTTCCCAGCTCCGTTACGGACAGACCAGATCCAGGTGAACGAACACTGTATATCATAGAAGATAAGGCTGATGATAACCCGAAAAATAACTCAAGTCATACTGAAGCAAGTTCTTCAAATCAGAATTTAATTACAGAAATCGACCCTTTGAATAATGAAGCAGGTCCTTCGAATCGAGACTTATTAACTAAAGAAGTTGCAATACTAAATGATGCGGCTGTTCCATCAACATCGACCTTATTACCTCAAGCCAAAATCCAAGCATTGGTATCTCCAAAAGATTTTAGACAACCTTTACGCGCAGCTGCTAGAAAAGGTAATAGAAAAAATCGCAAAAGAGGACGAAGCCGAATTGCTACTGATACTCCCAAAAAAGACCAATTAGCTATGGAGAAAGGATCTAAAATTAGAAAAGTTCCAGCTAAGACAAAGAGAGTTGTGCTAGAAAGTTCTTCTTCTGAATCAGAGCCGTCATTGGATAGTGATGCATCAGATGATGAAGTTCTTGACACCCTCAAATTGCAATTGGAAAGACAGCCCCAAAACGACGATTATATTTTGGTCGAGTTTGCTTCAAAGAAAAATAGTGTTTATTATGTGGCAAAGGTAATAGAAGCAAAAGGTAACATATGTTATGTCACTTTCTTGTGTAAAAAGTTAGGTAAAAAGGTTTTTTATTTTCCACAAGTAGAAGATGTTTCCGATGTTAACCAAAAAGACATTAGAGCAATATTACCAAAGCCCCATGTAAACGGAAGCACTTCCAGACAAAATTCATATTTTACATTTAATATTAATATGAGTTTTCTTGATATTCGTTAATATCTAGTTATCGCGATTTATTTTTAGTTTTCAAGCAATAAGTTTTTATTTTGTCCCGAATGGAGTTATATTTTAGTTTCTGTGTTGTTTTCGCTTTTTTGAGAATATATTATTTTTTTATACCAAAGGTGTGTATTTATCTTGTTTTTTTTTTACTGGTTCACTGTAAACTTATCACCTGATTCACTGTTTCCACGAAATGGTCCACAGTGAACCACATGACATGTTTTTTAAAAAAATTAATTAAAAATAACTTTGTTGATTTGAACCAAAACTGTTAGTGTGCTTTTGTTGCCAACACCCTCAAGTACTCTGAAAAAAATTTTTGATTCTCTTAAATAAAAACTGTAGCTTTGGCATTAAAAATACCCAAAAGTGGTTCACTGTGGGACAGTTTACCCTAATTTAATCCACTGCTTAAAACCTTCACCCTTAAACAAGTTTACTAGAATAAGAGTCATAAATGCCTAATAGTTGTCTAGGAAGTGTTAAGTGGGTAGCATAACCAAAAAAATATTAAACGTGTTTTAGGCCTCCTATGCAAAGTGGCTTTGAAGTTCTAGTAGGCTGCGCACCTTACGAACAATTAGATTGTTAAGAAACCATCTAGAGTAATAAACGAAACAACCAACGTTTAAACAATATAACAATAACATATTTATTAACAAAACAAATACAATATTCTAAGAAAAACTAGTTCCCAAGCATGCAAATTCTATATCTGCTGCCCATATTTATCATAGTAAAGATCCGTCGAAACGTTGGGCGCATTCAGGGACGCTCAGCTGCTTAGCTAAGCCGTAATTTATTCAGCTTATGCTAAATGACAGCAAACGGTATTTCCCTGAATAAAACGTCTGATAGTAAGCTGTTTTGACAGTTTGTTATTTGTTTCGTAAGGTTAGGTGTTAATTAATATGTTTTTCCGTATCCATGGTATGTAATTGACAGATTATTTATCTCATTTGAGGTTAACAATGGCGAATAGCGGGTAAATATGAAAAAGCGGGACGATATGAACATTTGCGGGTTTTTACCGTGCATGCTATCGACGTGACATCTATCGATAGAATTTAGAATCAAAATTATTATTTAATTATACAAAAATCTTCATTTAAGTGATTGATAAGTGTAATTATTTTTTAAAATTCAAGCAAATACGATTATTTTTTACATAAATTCATTATAGAAATTATTTTTAATACGAAAATTTGACATGTGTAATTTGAGGTTATATGTCAAAAACGTAGGTACGTATTATATTATAACTATTTTTATTTAATACGAACTTCTCATGGATGCGGAAAAATAACTTGTGCCCTACGGGAATCTAACGGCATATTTCATCCCTCGGCTTTTGCTGCCCTCGCTCACTGCGTTCGCTCGTGCAGCAGAAATCTTCGGGATGAAATATGCCTATATCTTCCCTTATGACGCAATATACTATTTATTCAAATTATTAAGCTTGTGTAACTAGAATACACATCTTACACTTCAAATAACTACTAAAGCAGCAATCAAATTCTAAATTTCCAGCCTTGAACTCTAGGTTTATAGTTTGATTTAGAATAGAAAAGCTCCCACTAAGTCATTAGACAGAATCCTAAAAGGATGACAAAAATCTGGTGAATTGTATTCTTAGAAAAATTAAAAATAGTGCAGTGCAGGGTGAAAAACAGACTTGACGCACAAATAATAAGGAAAAGAAGAAGAGGGACAAAGAAGTAAACGAGGGGGAAGGAAGAAGAGAATGTGAAATAGCTGAAGAGGTATTAGGAAATAGAAAGACGGTTAAACAGAAAACAAATAAGAAGAAAAAGAAAGAAGAAGAGAAGTGATGAAGAAAAAGAAATTCAGGAAAAATAAGAATCAGAAGAAGCAGAACAAACAGATTGAAATAAGAAGAAAAATACAAATGAAGAAAGACAAGAACAAGAAGAATCAGAAGGAATAGAATGAGCCGAAGTGGAAGAAACAGATTAAAATAAGAAAAAAAAACACAAAAAAAAGATTTACAACAGCAACAATCGATTCCTGAATTCAAATTCACATCTTGAGTACAGATTTCAAATTCTAAATTTTAATCAAAGCAGATTAGATTCGAACATCGAGGCTTGAATTCTAGGTTTATGACTTGATTTTAAATCAAAAAGTTTTCGCCAAACTATTAAACAGAATGCCTAAAAGAGGACAAAAAAAGTGGAAAACAAACTTGGCTTAAAAATAATAAGGAAAAGAAGAAGACTAGAAACAAAGAACTAAATTAGGAGGGGGAGAAAGAGCAGGGGGGACATAAGAATCGCGAAAAAGGAAAAGTAAATGAGGGGAAGAAAAAAGAAGAAGCGAAATAAGGAATAGAAAAAAGGCAAGGAAACAGGAGAATCCGAAGGATAAAATAAGCAGAAAATTTATTAAAATAAGAAGGAAGAACTAAAAACAGAAGCAAAAGAAGGCAAAGAGAGCATAAAGATCAGGAAAAAAGAAACGCAGGAAGAGTAGAAGTGGTAGAAAAAGTAGAAAAACCAGATTAAAATAAGAATATAAAACATGAAAAAAGAACTAAAAGGAGGAAGAGGAATAAGGCAGAGCAAAAGAGTAGGAAAAATGAAGCTCTGAAGGAGGAGAAAGAACAGAAGAAGCCGAAAGTACAGACTAAAATAACCTAATACTCCTTCTAGTTGTTCGAAAAAAATAATTAGAAAATCACGTAAACAAAAACTTAATTAAAAAAACTGTTTTATTAAGAGAACTGATCTTGAACGAAAAAGATGTAACTTACGCGCAAGACATATTGCAATGTTTATATTAAATAATAATTATAATCAACTTTTTCCAAATCTGCTTAAAAATTTTCTTTACATTGCCAGTTACTATAGCAAGCATAGAGCATTATTTTAGCAAATTAAAATTAATCAAGAATTATCTTCCATCAACTATGTGTGAAGAACGCTTAAACACACTTGCTATATTAAGTATCGCAAAAGGAAATTGTTAAAAATTGTAATTTTTCTAATATGATTAATGGAATTAGCCAAAAAAATCACGTTTAAATAGATACATATGACGCAATCAATATACATTATCTTTTTTGAATATCTACTGTTACTTTTACCGTTGAAAAAATTTTTTTAGGGCCCCTTTATAGAGAAGGCCGGCCCTGCTCTTGGTAGACTGTCGTCCTTAGTAACTGAGGAGTTACAATGTAAAAAAAATATTGGACCATTAAATTACCTGGCAACATAAAAAACATGAAATTTGAGACTTCCATAGTTGTTGGCAGAATGCGGTCCTCATAGTTTGTAGACTCACTTCCCTTTAGAACCCGGTCTATTTAGCAAATAAGAGAATACTGCACAGTTCACTCAATGTTAATATTGACTTAGCAGAAGAAATAATTCAAACAATGCATAGCATTTATCTTCCATCAATGAAAATGTAGATCATGATACAACAAGATAGGAAATTCATAAATACTTTTGTCAAAATTAATCCTCTGGATTGACAAGAAAAATACATTTAATGACTATAATACATAGGTAACTACAAAAGTTTTGAGATACCAATTTATTTTTCAAATCTTTTCAAAATATTTGCCAAAACAAATTTTTCCATAGTACTAACCAACTAATAAAAATTTCTTCCCACTTTGCTTCTGGTATATTGGCACATGCTTGGTTAGATACTACAATTAACTCTTCATCGTTGTTGAATCGCCGCCCTTTCAACTAGTCCCGAGTTGCATAAAAGTTCTTCAGTAACGACAGCTTGATGTGCTGGTGGATCGTCATGATGAAAAAATCACATTCCAAGTCGGGAATTTGGTCAAAGGTTTTTAAAAACCGCAATTAACTTAGACAAGCACGACTCAGTGTACCACTTAGCTGTAACCGTAACCAAAAATTTCTCGCTACGACGCTTTTGTTTTGCGAACCTCTTTTTCCACTGCTGATTTCTTATTTTTGTCAGGATTATCACTATGCTGCATGTCCTAAATTGCAAGTTGCGCCAGAATTTATTCACATCAATATTTACGTCCGTATTAATTTTCCATTGAGTAGTGCTACTTATTCATAAAAACCACGAATTTCAATTCAATGAAAATGTTGCAACTCTGAAATGTAAATAAACGCCTGTACTGTGTACGATTCCATTATCAACAATGAAATCATCCAACGTTTGAAGTAATACGAACACTTTTGTCAGGTTAAGCAAATGTTTAAAAAACATTTAAGAAATGCATCTGCAGAGTTGTCAGATGAATCGTGGGCCAATCTGTCACAAACTGCCTCGATTTTGTTCTAAGCCACTGCTCCTTTGAAACTGTATCCTTTAAACGTAAATTATTTTTCATTCCCATGGATTTTCATATGCTGTTTCAAATTTGATTTAGTTGAACTTCTATATTCACATAAATCACAGGCAAACGGTTTTTCTCCACTATGAATATTCATATGTGTTTTCAGATGGTTTTTATTTACACTCCTATATTCACATAAATTACAGGTAAAAGGTTTTTCTCCTGTATGTTTACTCATATGCAACTTCAGAAGGTTTTTAGTTATACTCCTGTATTTACATAAATTACAGGCAAATGGTTTTTCTCCTGTATGATTACTCGTATGCAATTTCAGCTTGTTTTTAGTTATACTCCTGTATTCACATAAATTACAGGCAAACGGTTTTTCTCCGCTATGAATATTCATATGTGTTTTCAGTTGGTTTTTAGTTACACTCCTGTATTCACATAAATTACAGGCAAATGGTTTTACTTTGGTGTGAAAACTCATATGCAATTTCAAATGGCTATTAGTTACACTCCTATATTCACATAAATTACATGCAAATGGTTTTTCTCCAGTATGTTTACTCATATGCAATTTCAGATTCGTTTTAGTTACACTCCTATACTCACATAAATTACAGGCAAACGGTTTTTCTCCAGTATGTTTACGCATATGCAATTTCAGATGGCTTTTAATTGCACTCCCATATTCACAAAAATTACAAGCAAATGGTTTTTCTTTGGTGTGAATATTCGTATGTCTTTTTAGTTGGTTTTTAGTTACACTCCTATATTCACATAAATTACAGGCAAATACTTTTTCTTTGATATGAATATTCAGATGTCTTTTCAGATAATTTTTATTTGCACTTCTATATTCGCATAAATTACAACCAAACGGTTTTTCTCCAGTATGAATACTCATATGCGATTTCAGATTGCTTTTACTCACACTCTTGTACTCACATAAATTACAGGCAAATGGCTTTTCTATAGTACAACTACTCATATGCAGTTTCACATCAACTGTATCAGTTGTCTCAACTTTTATTTTGTCCGTTGCATGTACAGTGCTCTCGATAATTGCAGTTTCTTCTCTCGTATTTCGTCCAAAGTTTTGGCTAATATTAGTGTTAGTTTCATTGAAGTTATGTTTTTGTTCGGTATTGTAAAGGATATCATCACTGTATTCATTTTTAATGTCGTCCAAACAGGGTTCAAGTTTGATTTCTTCTTTGACGATATCCAAATCGAAGTCGTATTCGAGGTTAACTTTTGAATTTATTTCAGACATTTTCTATATACTTTCCTGTAATAATACAAATCACAAAATTATTACAAATAGCGTACGGTAACGAGTAACTAACCTGTAATTATTTAAAAATAGGTACAAATATAACTTGTACACACAAAAAACACATGAATACTCGTAGAATAACAAACGCGAAACGCGTCAGAATCACAGAACAGTCAGAATATTAACCCATTAACCCTTCACCTTCAAGTATATCAGCTCATTTTTTGTGAATTAGGAGCTGCGTTCGTTTATTTGTTCTAAGAACGGAACGAACAGAACCAGAATCTGAAACAAGGTCACGTGGTACGCTTAAGCCCCAACTATTTGTTCCGGGCGAAAAGAGTAAACTCCAAATGTTCCGTTCCGTAATAAACGAACGCAGAACAGGGTTTTTGGAGCGTTCCGAACAGATAAACGAACGCCCCTAGGGATGCAGGTACCAGGCACAGACGCACAAAAATAGTAGTGCCTCAAGTACCATCGAGGTGAATATAGCTCGTTTAATGTTGGACCGATATTTAAGACATTTGGTCAAAATAAGTATCAAATAACTCCATGATATTTATTTTAATATGAGACACCTATAAATGTCCAAATTTCCACAAATCCATCCTATACATTCAACCATATTTCAGGGAATTATATTAGCCCAATCAAATGGTAATTCAACTTTACATTTTGGATAGTCAGCGATTTCTTTTTACGATGTGCAGGAGGGTCGGTGATGAGTCTAAATTAGGGTTTTCGAGGCGATAACCTCCTCCATTCGACCGCCATGTATGTAGAAATCAGTTATTGATTATTGAACGCACTAAAACAACAAAAATTGAAAAAGCTACTGCTCGTGGATTTTTGCGTCTATCGGAAGATGGAGGTGAACAACAACGACTTACATGTCTTAAGATGGATCTTCTAAGGCATTTTGAAAAATTTCAAAAAGATTGTCAAAAATCCATGATTACCTTGACGGATATACTACATTTATCAAAGAAAATTGCGGTTGAGGCCCTTACTTTGATGGAAAATGAACCTTATCCCGGTGGATATGAAGACAAACTAATAAATCGTCCCGCAAGTGAAGAGGCAGCAGAAAGTGATGCAAATGTTTCAAGAAGACGCATTTTTAATTCCCTCGTTTCTACTAAAACGTGTTGGTCTGCAATTAGAATGGAAGTAGTGCTAGGCAGCAAGGAATTTCTTTCTCGGAGGTTAGGATTAAGACCAACAAAATATCGTAGATCGTATGAATAAGTTTATTGAGGCAAGAAGTTCATCGGAAGTGATTCAAGTAGTACGCATCGATGTTGAAAACTTATTTGGGGAACATGAAGTTTGTTCTTTCATCGATGATGTAATAAGTTTGTACTTCGTTGAGCAATTTCCACCTGCCAGAGAGATGAATACTTCTACAGCGAAATTGTTCTATTATTTAAAAGTCTCCAAGCCACAACCAGTGTTCTGCAAACTGGTACAGAAATGCAATTGAACAGCATCCCACATCTTCGGTACGAAGACTGTCGTAACAGCTAAACATTCAACGTACCACCCTTCATAGGGTATTACGGAAAGATTTAGACAAGTTTCCATATAAAGTACCTACCGATGCACCAAGAACTTCTCCCTCCAGACTACAATAGAAGACTCCAATATTGTCGTTGGTTTAAGGATAACATAAATAACGACGTGCTCGACTTAACATCTTTTTCTGACGAGGCGTGGTTTCACCTTAACGGTTATATAAATAAACAGAATATGCGTAAATGGAGTGATGAATATGTACCCTATTAAGATAGGGGTATGGTTTGCTATTAGCCGGAGAAGAATCATTGGCCCAGTTTTTTTTGAAGGCACTATAAATGCTGAAAATTACCGAAATCTTATTTTAGATCCTTTCATAAACCAGCTGCATGATGACGAATTGCAAAATGACTTCTTTCAGCAGGACTCGGCGCGTCCTTATGTAGCGAGGGAAACCTTGAGTTATTTAGAAAATTTTTTTGACAATAGACTAATTAGTGTAGATTGTTTTCCCCCTCGTTCGTGTGATTTAACACCACCAGATTATTTTGTCTTTCCGTTCTTAAAAAATTCCGTCTTCGAAGATCCAATTTATACAATAGAAGACTTACGAAATAAAATCGTGCAAAAGTGCCAGGAGATAGACGATGTTTTGAGAAGTTTTCGATCACATGAAGCGCAGAGTCAATTTGTGCATACAGCAAAATGGCCATCATTTCCAACATCTCTTGTAGTGTAATGTTTTAAAGTTAATAAAAAACATTTTGACAAATACCTAAATTTTGACATATTGACATTCAAGTGTAGACTTTTTAGTTGTATTTATAAAGTAGGAACTGCACGCTTTTAATTTCAATGTACTTGATAACGAAAGATTTGGGACACCCGTTATATCGGGGGTATAAAGTACCATTTTTGTTGGTCATTCGCGGATGTACTCTATCACCTTAACAAGTTTAATTCGAAGTCTTAATTGCCTAATAGTTTTCTAAGAAGTGTTAAGTGGGTAGCATTACTAAAAAAATATTAAACGCCTATTTTTAGGCCTCCTGTGCGGAGCAGTTTTGAAATTATAGATATCCCCACCTTACGAACAGTGAGCTTCTTGAGAAGCCATGTAGAGTAAAAGATGAAACAACCAACGGTAAACAATAACATTTTTATTAACAAAACAAATACAATATTCTGAAGAAACTTCCTTTGCTTATTTAAACAAATATTTAAGAAAAACTAGTCCAGATTCTTTATCGGCTGTCCATATTTATCGTAGTGAAGAGCCATCGAAACATTCCTTATAGGACATCATCAACAACTTAGTAACAGCTGTAACTTGTATTTGCTGCAGTGTAGCACAAAACAAAAAAAATACGGTTATCTTTTTTAAATGCTCCCTATAAATTTGTATCAGTATGAGTACTCATATGTAATTTCAGATTGTCTTTAGTTGCACTTCTATATTCACATAAATTACAGGCAAGTGGTTTTTCTCCTATATGAATATTCATATGCCTTTTCAGCTTGCTTTTAGTTACACTGCTGTATTTACATACATTACAAGCAAATGGTTTTTCCCCAGTATGAATTTTCATATGTAATTTCAGTCTCCTTTTAGTTATACTCCTGTATTCACATAAATTACAGGCAAATGGTTTTTCTCCTGTATGAATACTCATATGCAATTTCAGCTTGCTTTTAGTTACACTCCGGTATTCACATAAATTACAAGTAAATGGTTTTTCTCCTGTATGAATATGCATATGATTATTCAGACTGTATTTTCTTATACTCTTATACTCACATAAGTTACAAGCAAATGGCATTTCTGCAGTATGAATAAGCATATGCAATTTCAGCTTGCTTTTAGTTACACTCCGGTATTCGCATACATTACAAGCAAATGGTTTTTCTCCTGTATGAATATGCATATGATTAATCAGACTGTCTTTTCTTGCACTCTTATACTCACATAAGTTACAAGCAAATGGCATTTCTCCAGTATGTATATTCCTATGTTTGTTCAGACAACTTTTAGTTACACTCCGGTATTCGCATACATTACAAGTAAATGGTTTTTCTCCCGTATGAGTACACATATGATTATTCAGACTGTCTTTTCTTACACTCTTATACTCACATAAATTACAGGCAAATGGTTTTTCTCCCGTATGAATAAGCATGTGTAAATTCAGACTGCTTTTAGTTATACTCCTGTATTCACATAAATTACAAGCAAATGGTTTTTCTCCAGTATGAATTTTCATATGCAAATTTAGTTTGCATTTAGTTACACCTCTGAATTCACATAAATTACAAGCAAATGGTCTTTCTCCTGTATGAATACACAAGTGCCGTTCAAAATTACTTTTAAAAGTAGTTCTATATATACATACATTACAAGTAAATGTTTTTTTTGAATGAATATTTTTATGAGCTTGAAGATTGAATCTACGAGTCGTGCTAAATTCACAAACATCACATGTAAAACTTTTCCCTTTATTTTTATTCTGGTCATCCTCGTCAACTGTATCGGTTGTTTCAACTTTTATTTTGTCCGTTTCATGTGCACTACTCTCTATAGTTGCAATTTCCTCTCTCGCATTTCTTCCAAAATTTTGGCTAATATTGGTATTACTTTCATGGAAATGTTTTTGTTCGGTATAGTAAAGGTTATTGTCACTGAATTCACTTTTCATAGCGTCCACGTAAGGTTCAAGTTTGATTTCTTCTTTGACGATATCCAAATCGATTTCATATTCGAGGTTAGCCTTTGAATTTATCTCAGACATTTTTTATACAATTTCCTATAATAATATAATTACAAAGAGTATTACAAATAGCGTTTGGTAATTAGTGACTAACCTGTAATTATTTAAAAATATATATAGAAATTAATGTAATCTTCACACACGCACATACACACAAAACTAAACGTGTACAAGCGAAAACAAGGGAATAAGGGATGAAGTGGAGATGAATACCAAATTGGAGGTGGTTATTATATCGGCACCGTAAACGATTATACATAATAATGATTTAAAAAAATCAATTTATCTAGTTGGCTAGAAATTTCTCCTATAAAATAAAAAGTAGACTTTTAATCGATGTGAGCTCTGGCTACCCTGGCTACTTCGAGCCCCAATAAAGAACACCTAAAAATGTATACCTATACAAGAATGCAAGTAATTTCTACATATTCTACTATAGATTAATCGCGGGTTGATAATGCAGAAATTGGCAACTTTATAAAACCATGGATATTCCTGTAGTAACAGACGAATGACAAATATGGGTAACATCCAATTTTTTTTTTTTTTTAATTTGCATATTTACAATCTACTTCCAGATGAGTATTGAGTAAATGTGATAAAAGTACAAGATATGTAAGGGAAGCATTCACTAACGCTTCTCCTTATTGATTATTATTTCATCGTTATAAAGTATGATCAAAATTTCTGTTCATCAAGTATGGCCGTGGAAGTGCAAACCAACGCCTTTAAAATTGGCTTACATATAATATTAAATGTGACAGCTGTCAAAAATTTTGAAGTAAAGATATGTGAGCCAATTTTAAATGCGTTGGTTTGCACTTCCACGGCCATACTTGATGAACAGAAATTTTGATCATACTTTATTAGGTCTTGAGGCCAGATTCTGTGGAGTCTTCTTGTATTAGGACCATTGTTATATAACTGCTCTATCAGGTCGTTGTCGTGGTTAGTTACTTGGTCGTGGTATTTGATGGCTCTTAGTTCGATCTCGTCCTTGATGGTAGGGATTTTCAAGTCGATATGGAGTGTGTGGTTACTGACGTACCAAGGAGCATCTGCCAGGGTTCTGAGTGCTTTTGACTGGAACCTTTGTATGATCGCCAGATTTGATGACTTAGCACTCCCCCATAACTGGAGCCCGTAGGTCCAAATGGGTTTAATTATAACTAGTTTTGTATAATAGAATTTTGTTGTTTAATGAGAGTTTTGACTTACGTCCAAGAAGCCAATACATTTGACGAAACTTGAGTCCATTTGCTTACGCTTCTTCTTGATGTGGGAATTCCATGTAAGTCTTTGGTCTAGGGTTAGTCCTAGGTATTTGGTTTCAGATTTCGTAGATACGGGTATGTTGTTAATTGTTACAGGTGGGCAGGTTGCTCGCCGATTCGTAAATGTGACTTGGACTGATTTGGCTTGATTTATCTTCATTCTCCATTTTTTGTACCATTCCGTAAGAAGATCTAAGTGAGCTTGTAGTTGTTCAGAAGCTGTTATTGGGTTTTCACTAGTGGAAAGCACGGCAACATCGTGGTCCAAGGACACTACCTTGAGGAACACCCGATTCTAGGAGATGAAAGTTGGATTGACATCCGTTATATCTTAGTGAGACGTTTCTATCAGTTAAATAAGATAGAAATTACTAGATAGTGCGTTTTTTAATTTGAATAGGAGACCAGGATGCCACACTTTATCAAATGCCTGTTGGATGTCGAGGAATACCGCATTATAAAATTACTTCTCTTCTAGGCTCTTAGCGATTAAATTAACTATTCTATGCACCTGCTGGATTGTCGAATGTCGTTCTCGAAATCCAAATTGGTGGTTAGGAAGTAGTGATTGAAGATCATGTTCTTCATGGATTTATCTTAGTAGGAGTCTTTCAAATACTTTACTTGCTATGGGTAGGAGGCTGATAGGTCGATAAGACGATGTTTCATGTGGAGGTTTACCTGGTTTGTGAATCATAATTATTTCGGCATATTTCCATGCACTGGGATAATAGGTTAAACTAAACATTCGGTTATAGATGGTTGTTAAAAGTACAATAGCTTTTTTGGACAATTGTTTTAGTATTTGTCCTGTAATCAGGTCGTATCCTGGAGCATTGTGGATGTTAAGTTTGTTTTTCTTTCTTAACTTCTGCAGGCGAGAAGGGTTTAATTGGTAGGGACATTTGGCATGGTATGTGGATGGAGTTGTCTACTTCGTTGTCTGGATCTCCTATCTCGGATTGAAAAACTTCAGCTAGATGCGTGGCAAAAGTGTCGGCCTTCTCCTGATCACTTCGCGCCCACTCTCCATTAGGTTGCTTATTCCTTGGACAATAATAAGGCGAAATTCTTATAGCGAAAAAGTCACCAGATGCTTTGTCAACTCGTGCGAGGCCTTCAACGTTCAAAATTGGCAACGCGAATTGTGTACTTTTAAATGATAAACGATACTAAATTGTTGCCGTTATTACTTAATCCTTAAATAAAGTAACAGAATTTTGCAAAAACGGCTCCCTTTTCGTGTTGCCAATTTTGAACTTTGAAGGCTTCTCACGAATTGAGGAAGCATCTGGTGACTTTTTCGCTAAAAGAATTTCGCCTTATTATTGTCCAAGGAATAAAGTTACGGAGAGCTTGCACGCGAATTTTTACACACCCTGTATAAATATTGCTGTAGATAAAAAAAAGCTAAGGCAAAAATAAAACGATAACAGTATTAAAACAATATTGCTATTATATTTGTATTGCAATGTTTTTTTCCTATTAGTGATAAATAATTTATTATATAAATTGTGAATATTTTTATTTTTATCTGTTATTACAGCAGAATAATTTAAACAGTTACTACATATCTAATTATTATACATAATTAATATAACAAATAAAAAGAAAAAAATATGTATTTTCCAGTAATTGATAGTAGACAAAAGTGATGACTGTCAATCCAAAGACTGACGTTTGAAGTTTCTGAAATCAGTTTTCTTGGTTCCAAGAATTCTTTTCAAATGAAACGAAGTGGCTCACTGAATTAGTCGAATACATCAGTTTTAATCAATCGGACGATACTAAACGATACAACGCTTTTTGCAAACTAATCTAAGAAGATTTTGACAAAAACAACAAATAATAAAATAACTATTAAAAGCAACCAAATAACCTCTTAATTCTAACATTAATAATAAATAATTAAATTTTACATGAAGTTTAATTGAAGAAGTTAAGGCAAGCGTTTCCCTTTAGAACCGTTTGTGTCCACAGTCCACTGCAGTCTAGTTTTATGTGCTTAATTGCTACATAAATTGGTCCTTCAGCCGGATTTTAATCAACAAACAATTATTCCATGAATAACGATATGTTGTGTGTGATCCAGTTTTAAATAACCATTTCGGCATTTACGTCCCCATGTGTAAGACGAAGAGCACGCATCCGTGTTCTACATGCTGAAGAGAGACCACAACATAAAGGCACGCTCTAAGGTCGTGAATACGAGTTTCACAGGTGTCGTTTTCCTGCGATGTTTAGTCTGGGACAGCGGCGCGTTTTGTCTGTCGGCAAATAAATGTGAGTATTCCTTCCTTATCTACCTATTACCTATTACGTTTACGGCGGCTTCAAAATTAAATTCGTCGAATTTTATTGTTGCATATTTGAAGCATTGAAGCGGCAATTAGTAACACGTTTTTTACATTGTGCTTTGACATCCTGATGGCATTTGTTTTTGCTAATTTTTGTCATATCAATTAAATCGTACAAATATTTGAGTACGTTTTTGTTGCGAAAGATACGTCGCGTTGTCAGCTTGATATACAGTTGCAGTTCGCTTACGAACTCTATTTACGATTCACACCTTGTGTTAAATGTTTTTTGCCATTGCAACTTAATTACGTTCGATTGGGCTTTGTTCTATTTAAAGCATTTTGGTTTTAAAGTTATTTTGGCCATTATTCGATTAATATGGCACCTAATAAAGAAGTAAAATTATTACTTATTAGCGCTCAACACATAATGGAGCAAGTACAAGACTTCGGATTGTTACTCAGTTCTACTGATGAAAATTTATTAGAAGCCGATTTAAAACGGCTCCAAATTGAATTCGAGTACTTTAAGCCGCTATTGGATAAATACGAAAGAGCTATTAGTTCAATAGCAGCTAGCGATGCGAATAGTGATACGTTACCAACGTTTGCGGATTTTCGTAAGCAATATTTTGGATTTATGGTCACAGCTGAAAGTTTATTACAGGAGAATAAACTAAAAATGGCTTCTCGTAGTAATTCAGCAGAATCCCTTGCTAACAGCCGCGTCACAAGAGATAATATCAAGCTCCCAAAAATTTCGCTACCATGCTTTGACGGGAGTTTCCAAAATTTCAGAAGTTTTTTCGAAACTTTCGAAGCGCTCGTAGGCTCTAATGCTGACCTATCCCAAACGGAAAAATTTCTGTATTTAAAAAATTGTTTGAAAGGTCCTGCCGGCAAAATGATAAATGAACTCAAATCTACAGAATCAAATTTCAACGTCGCGATCCAGTTGCTTAAGGCGCGCTACGAAAACAGAAAACTATTAATTTTCAGTCGTTTTGATGCGCTGTTCGAATCCCCTAAATTGACAAGGAATTCAAACTTAAGAGAATTTTATGATAACCTTATCAAACATTTACGGGCAGTTGAAAACGAAAACATGACCGACGTCGAGTACAAGGACGCAGTCATTGCCTACATAGTGAAAAATAAATCTGACCCTCATACCTCGGCAAAATTCGCCGAAAAATTCCCCAAGAGAATTCCGTCAATTCAGGAAATTTCTCAATTCTTATCAGAGAGGTGTAATGTCATTGACGATTCGAGTAACGTCACCAAACCTTTAGATTCCCCTAAGAAAAGTAATATTAAGGGATCTTATGCGCTAGCTCAAACGTCGTATTCATGTGCCCTGTGCAAGGAGCAACACCTTTTAAATCGTTGCCCATCCTTTTTGGCCTTATCTACTAAGGCTCGCTTTCACAAGGCAAGATCTTTAAAACTTTGCCTAGTGTGCCTTTGTCACGGCACCAAATCGAAGTGTACATCTACCTTCAATTGTAAGCACTGTAATCAACGACATAATACGTTACTCTGTTTCAAGAATGCGGGGCTTTCCCACCAAAATAAAGGCCAGCCAAGCTCGAATAATTCGAGTCCCTCTCCTGGTGCTCCAGAAGCACTTCTCTCATCAGCTGGAACTACTACCAGCATTTCTACTTGCAATTTTTCTAGAACCGCGGAGCTCCTATTAGCCACTGTCCAAGTCAAGGTTAGCAGTGGTAACGAGAGTTTCACCGTTCGTGGCCTGCTAGACCCCGGCTCACAACATAATCTTATTACCGAGGGTTTATGCAAAATTTTAAATTCTCCATGCAAACCCATTAATCTCATTTTGAGAGGAGTAAATGACGCCGTTTCGTCTTGCTCAAAATACACCTCTGTGGATTTAGAATCCACTACTAGGCGTTTCAAATCAAACATCGACTGTTTAGTCGTACCTACAATTACCGACCAGCTCCCTCGAGTTCGGTTCAACAAGGATCTTCTAGATATTCCATCTCATTTACGTCTCGCGGACAGTTCTTACAACGAACCCGGAGACATCGATATTTTGCTTGGATCTACCATGTTCTATAAAATACTTTTACCTCAAAGGGTTTCGTTAGGTACTTTCTTGCCGACCTTGCAAGGCACATTATTAGGTTGGGTTGTCGCTGGTGACTTACCAGCCAATTTCACTTCCTCAAGCGCCTTTCGTCGTGAAACTTCGACGATATCGTGTCATGCCATAACTGAGGCCAGTGATCCTGATCTGGACCTACATCAGTCATTAACCAGATTTTGGGAATTAGATAATCCCGTTCCCATTAGCAAGCAATCATTACTCTCAGACGAAGAGAGATTTTGCGAAGAGCATTTCGCGAACACCATTCGTCGGGATGACACTGGTCATCTGGTGGTTTCAATACCATTCAATGGGAAATTATCGTTGTTAGGTGATTCCGAACAAATGGCTGAATCCCGTTTCTTTCGTTTGGAGAAACGACTCCAAAAATCTCCTGAGCTTCTCAGAGAATATTCCAAATTCATGGCTGAATACGAGTCCATGGGTCACATGACCAAAATTTCTGAATCCGAAATTCATAACCCTACGGTATCCAGTGTCATCAAGACTATCAACGGTTGCATTGACACCGCGGACATTCCTCCGCAATTTTATCCACATCATGCTGTAATCAAACAGTCATCCATTACGACCAAGTTGCGTGTGGTTTTCGATGCCAGCGCAAGGTCATCTACAAACATTTCGGTCAATGAAACACAGGTTACCGGACCTCAAGTCCAGGACAACCTATTCGACATTTTACTTCGCTTTCGAACGCATCCAGTCGCCCTATGCGGTGACATTGCGAAAATGTACCGGATGATCAATGTTGATCCTCCTTGTCGCAAATTTCAGCACATTCTTTGGAGGGATAACCCAGAAAAACCCCTCGATATCTACCGTCTGAATACGGTCACGTATGGCACTACGTCAGCCAGTTATTTGGCTACGCGGTGTTTAAAGTACCTCGCTGAGTCGCATAAAGATTCCTTTCCGGAAGCTTCCGAGGTCATTTCCAAACATATCTATATGGATGACCTACTATTTTCCACGGACTCGGTGGAAGGTGCCATAAAAATCAAGGAAAACCTTTCCGTCATACTTTCCTCAGCTGGATTTACAATTCGTAAATTTCTTTCAAACGTACCGGAAGTTCTCGATACCGCGAGCTCCGGAAGTATTGAATTCGCTACATTGCCCATTGAGGAGCGTTCTGATTCAAAAACGCTAGGTATTCATTGGAACTCGTTGAACGATTCCTTATTTTGTAGCATCGAACTACCTGACGAGAAGTCAGTACCTACCAAAAGGAAAATTTTATCCGTTGTGTCGAAACTTTTCGATCCTTTAGGGTTTTTTTCCCCACTTGTCATTCAAGGCAAACTACTCATTCAAAGATTATGGCAGCTCGGGCTAGGTTGGGACGACCCTATTCCAGAAGTCCTCTATTCCCAATGGTCTAATTTTAAGGATCAACTTGTAGGTTTAAGCAGCATACGTATTCCAAGGTGCGTTGCATCGGCACTTTCTAGTCTTGCCGCCGCGTGTGAGCCTTCTGCGTCGTCTAGTTCCCTCGTTTCTTATTTGCGGGTCGAATTGCATGGGTTCAGCGATAGCAGCTCCGTCGCGTTTGGTTGTTGTTTTTATGCGCGCTATGTCCTCCTTGACGGCAGCGTGCGCAGCAACTTGCTATTCTCCAAATCAAAGGTCGCTCCATTGCGCACTGTCACCATCCCTCGTTTAGAGCTCTGTGCCGCTGTGCTAATGGCACAATGGTGTTTCAAAATACTCAATGCTCTAGACATTGTTTTTCATAACGTTTTTCTGTGGACTGATTCCAAAATAGTGTTAAACTGGATCAACTCCGCCCCAAACAATTACAAGGTCTTTGTTGCAAATCGCATCGCAGTTATTCAAGAGTGTACTAACTCTGAGGATTGGTACCATGTTGCCACGTCCAATAATCCTGCGGACCTAATTTCACGCGGAACAAATGTCTCTGACCTGCAATCCAATAGATTATGGTTTCAAGGTCCGGAATTTCTCAGTAACGGTGAGTCCCAGTGGAACGTCAATTCTAACATTATTTGATTCAAATGAATCAAACGAAAGGAAACATACGACCTTGATAAACGCTACCTTCGCGCGGTCAAGGGATCCTATTTTCGAAAAATATTCCTCTCTAGGAAAGCTACAAAGAGTCTTCTCTTATGTTCTCCGATTCATACATAACAGTCGTAATCCCGACAAACAAAATGGACCATTGAAGGTCAATGAACTTAAAAACTCCTTGCTAGCGCTAACCAAGCTATGTCAGCAGGAGTCATTCTCTATGGAAATTAAGGCCATAGAGAGCAATCGTAACTTGAAATCTTCCAATATTCAAGCCCTCAATCCCTTCTTGGATGCTTATGGGTGCCTTCGCGTTGGAGGTCGGTTAACAAATTCTACCTTTGGGTATGATAAAAAACATCCATTCTTGTTGCCCAAAAACCACAAGCTTACCGAACTAATTGTTCGCAGTTACCACAATGAGCTACTACATGGTGGCGCTCAACAATTGCTCTACAACATTAGAGAACGCTTTTGGCCAATCGGTGGCCTTTCTCACATTAAAAAACTTTTAAGGACTTGCGTTCCGTGTTTTCGAACCAAACCAGTCATTCGGCACCCTTTGATGGGAAATATGCCCGGAATAAGGCTGAACGCAGTCTACCCGTTTTACAACGTCGGTTTAGATTACGCCGCCCCAATAATGGCAAAAGACAGAAGCACAAGGGGTGCGCGCCTCACAAAATGCTATATTTGTGTATTTGTTTGCATGATAACTCGTGCCATACATTTAGAACTTGTTACGTCCTTGTCTACGGACGCCTTTATAAACATGTTAAAACGATTTATCGCTCGTAGGGGCATCCCTAACTGTATGTCAAGTGACAACGCTACTAATTTTCGAGGTGCAAAGGGTAAACTTGATAACTTGCATTCGCTACTACACGCGAAAGAGTCGCGGGACAAAATTACTAATTTTGTATCAAACTCTTCAATCAAATGGGAATTTATAAACCCAAGGGCGCCCCATGAAGGTGGTCTTTGGGAAGGGGCTGTCAAATCAGTCAAAACACATTTGAAACGTGTTCTCGGTAACGCGAATTTGTTATTTGAACATTTGTACACGACTCTAACAATGATAGAGTCAATATTAAATTCAAGGCCGTTATCCCGAATATCTGCTGACCCTGATGACCTTACCCCATTGTCTCCTGGTCATTTCCTAATTGGCCGCCCATTAAACTCCTTACCGGAACCCGATATTGCTCACCTTCCGGAAAACCGCTTACGACTTTTTCAACGATCTCAACAAATGGTTCAACATTTTTGGAAGCGTTGGAGCAAGGAGGTAGTCTCTGACTTTCAGCGGCGTCAGAAATGGTTCAAGCATCTGCCGGACCTCCTCCAGTTAGACACCGTCGTCATGCTTCAAGACGACAACTTGCCTCCACTTCAGTGGATCCTTGGCCGTGTCATTCAGCTCCACCATGGCCACGACAACGTTCTTCGTGCTGCCTCCTTAAGGCTGGCAAATGGAAGTGTTGTGCGTCGTTCCGTGCATCGTTTGTGCGTGTTGCCAACGCAGTGCTAGTTGCGTTATTAATTGTGTACTTCGTTACAACTCTATATGTTTAACTTTTTAGAACTTTTGGTTTTTTGTACCACAGTTGCATTTGTTATATTACCATGTATCATTTGTTTTTTGGGAGTTCTTCCTCCCACATTTATTGTAAATATTTGTAGTTGTGTTTCTCGTTATTTGTGCCATATACTGTTCAGGTATCATTTGTATCTGAGTCTCGTTGAAATCTGGTTGATTTCAAGGCGGGGAGTGTATGATTTTGCATCCCTACTCGCAGCTGCATCCCGTTTGTGGGGGTAGCAGGCGGGCTCTAGTCTAACGAGACGTGAAAACCTCGCATGACAAGCAGGTTGTTAATCTTGTTTATATCTTTTAATAGCAGAAGTTTGTTCAGCTATTTGGTTAGCTTTTAATAATGCCAATGTTGTGTGTCTCTTAATTCTAACATTAATAATAAATAATTAAATTTTACATGAAGTTTAATTGAAGAAGTTAAGGCAAGCGTTTCCCTTTAGAACCGTTTGTGTCCACAGTCCACTGCAGTCTAGTTTTATGTGCTTAATTGCTACAGCCTTCTAAGTTAAAACAAATTCCTAGAAGTTTTGTCTTATCGCTTACGTGTACAGTTTATACCGGGTGATCCAGAAAAAAACGAATTAGAGCAGGCCGTGACCTAGTTACCAAAGTTGGTATCCCGTGAATTGTCTGCTGTGAGCGTAAACGGAGACACTATCTACCATTTAAGAGGTTACGTTACCTGTCAAAATTATTGTCGGGGTTTTAAATTAGTTTATTATCTTTGGTTTTAAATAATAGCACATAATAGTAAGTAATTGCCTGTTTGTAAGCAGTCTAAATAAATAATTTTACTTTATTTAATAACCATAAATGTAATTACGCCCACTAATGCTTTTATTTTAGGTTACACAAAACAATATTTTGAAAGTAAACAAATTTATTTACAAAATAAGGGAAATTTACAGAAAATGTTCAAATATTTCACCTTCTGTTTCAATGCATAATGCTACACGTCTCTTCATATTATTAAATGCATTTTGTAAAGTTTGACGATCAATCGCGTTGCAGTTACGAACTATTGTTTCTATGAGATCATTTAAATCGTTGTGCCTGTTTTTAAATACTGTATTTTAACAACCTGAACACGGTATGGGAACATGTGTAAATCTTTTTTTAGGATTCGATGACGTGCCATAAGATAAATCGCTCTGCTGAGCAAGTTGAGGAACAGATGTCGTTGGAGCTTCAGCCATTCGTGCTTCAACATCCTGAATATTATCTTCAATTCTTTTTGTAGGCCTTCCACTATCACTTTTTCGTGTAACGGTTCCAGTTTCGTCAAATAAATTTAAACATTTATTATCTTATTATTTGTTGATACACCGCTGGGAAATTTGGAAATTGTTGTCGAAAATCTTCAATGCATATAGGTATGGAATAAGTCCATTCTGCATTATTCTGCTTTACGCCATTTCTGTAGTAACTTTTAATAAGAAAAGTTTTGTGCCGTAATAAGAACATTTTTTGCAGATAAGAGGCACTCGCATTCTTAAATGTCAAATTTATTTTTTAAGTGACAAATCAGATTACCATTGATATGAAATTGAAAAAAATGAGAAGCAATGTTACCAACCTTAACAGCTTAATCAGGGCCTGCTCTAATTCCTTTTTTTCTGGATCGCCCGGTACAAAAAGTACTAAACAGATTTTTAAAATATCATTCATTGTGTAAATACATAACCTACTATCCAGTCGGCTGCTATTATTATTACCTTAATTTAATCTGAATTGTATGAAGTTTATTTACTGCAATGTCTCATACGAAATGCAATGTATATTCTACTTATTACTTGAAAAAAATTACTTACAGCCAAAAAACTAACCTTAAAAGCTTCAAACGATAATCTATCATACATTTAAACATATACATTATGCTACAGCAAAACCTTATTTATTTAAACAAACACTAGAAAAAAAAATACACTTCTCTTACTATTAAATACTTTCTTTTAAAGGCTAAGCCACTTTCAACACCAACTACTTTGTATCCGCATGAGTACTCATATGCAATTTCAGATTGTCTTTAGTTACACTCGTATATTCACATAAATTACAGGCAAGTGGTTTTTCTCCTGTATGAATATTCATATGTGTTTTCAGATTGCTTTTTCTTCCACTCTTGTATCCACATAAATTACAACCAAATGGTTTTTCTTCCGTATGAATAATCATATGTTTATTCAAATAGCCTTTAGTTACACTCCTGTATTCACATGAATTACAAGCAAATGGTTTTTCTTCCTTATGAATAATCATATGTTTATTCAGATAACCTTTGGTTACAGTCCTATATTCACATAAATTACAGGCAAACGGTTTTTCTCCAGTATGAATTTTCATAATATGCACTTTCAGTTTCCTTTTTTCTACACTCTTGTATTCACATAAATCACAAGCAAACGGTTTTTCTCCGGTATGAATGCTCATATGATTTTTCAGACAAATTTTAGTTACACTCCTGTATTCACATAACTTACAGGCAAATGGTTTTTCTGCAGTATGAATTTTCGTATGCTCTTTCAGCTGGCATTTAGTTACACTCCTGTATTCACATGAATTACAAGCAAATGGTTTTTCTTCCTTATGAATAATCATATGCTTATTCAGATAACCTTTTGCTACAGTCCTATATTCACACAAATTGCAGGCAAACGGTTTTTCTCCAGTATGAATTGTCATAATATGCAATTTCAGGTTCCTTTTTTCTACACTCTTGTATTCACATACATTACAAGCAAAGGGTTTTTCTCCTGTATGAATACTCATATGAAATTTCAGACTGCCTTTAGTTATGCTCCTGTAGTCACATAAATTACAAGCAAATAGTTTTTCTCCAGTATGAATTTTTATATGCACTTTCAGCTGGCATTTAGTTACACTCCTGTAGTCACATAAATTACAAGCAAATAGTTTTTCTCCAGTATGAATTTTTATATGAACTTTCAGCTGGCATTTAGTTACACTCCTGTATTCACATACATTACAAGCAAAGGGTTTTTCTCCTGTATGATTACTCATATGAAATTTCAGCTTGCTTTTAGCTACACTCCTGTATTCACATAACTTACAGGCAAATGGTTTTTCCCCAGTATGATTACTCATATGCACTTTCAGCTGGCATTTAGTTACACTCCTGTAATCACATAAATTACAGGAAAATGGCTTTTCTCCTGTATGTTTACGAATATGCTTTTTCAGGCCGTCTTTACTTACACTCTTATACTCACATAAATTACAGGCAAATGGTTTTTCTCCTCTATGATTACTCATATGCAAATTCAGACCGCTTTTAGTTCTACTCCTGTATTCACATAAATTACAAGCAAATGGTTTTTCTCCCGTATGAATACAGAAATGCTGTTTAAAATTATTCTTAGAAGTAGTCCTATATACACATATATTACAAATATATGTTTTTTTTGTTAAATGAATATTTTTATGAGTTTGAAGATTGCATCTACGAGTCGTGCTAAATTCACAAATATCACATGTAAAACTTTTCCTTTTATTTTTATTCTGGTCATCCTCGTTAACTGTATCAGTTGTTTCAACTTTTATTTTGTCTGTTTCATGTGCACTACTCTCTATAATTGTAGTTTCCTCCTTTGTATTCCGTCCAAAATTTTGGCTAATATTAGTGTCAGTTTCATTGAAGTTTTGTTTTTGTGTGGTATTGTAAAAGATATCGTCACCGAACTCACTTTTCATATCGTCCAAGTAGGGTTCAAGTTTGATTTCTTCTTTGACGATATCCAAATCGATGGCATATTCGAGGTTAGCCTTTGAATTAGTTTCTGACATTTTTTATAGAATTTCCTGCAATAATACAATTACAAAGAGTAACAAGTATTACAAATAGCGTTCGGTAACTAGTGACTAACCTGTAATTATTTAAAAATATACAAAGTACTAAACATGAACAACAGAAAACACGTCAACAAACAGTGAAAAACAAATGACCTTGTGGAAGTGGTTATTCGATCGGCACCGTACGCGATTAAACAAGATGATAAAAAAAAGTCATATATCTAGTTGGCTATGATTTTCTCCCATAAAATAAAAAGTGGACTCTTAATCGATTAAGGCTAATTCGAGACCCAATAAAAAGCATAGCGGCATAAAAAATGTATGTGCAAGTAATTTCTACATCAACTAGATGAGCATAAATGATTCAGACTTTTACGCTGGTTGATAATGCAAAAATTGGCAACCTGTAATAACATACGAATGTCAAATATAGGCCGTTTCATTTTTAAAAAACCACCACCTGTTGAATTATGTTGGCAAAATTCAAATTACCCTAATATTGCGATTTTTGAAATAAAGGGTTGGCATTACCATTTGTCAGATTTGAATTAATTTTCAAAATCAATGTCTAACATTTTTGGAAAAATGGGACGTAAGAAACGCAATTTATTAGATCGAAAGATGAAAAATGCGTTAGTCAAATGCTTTGAAGAGTTAAAATATTTGGCACCAGACTTAAGACTTAAGTAATAGACAGATTCACGAAAAATTAGAGAATATTTTTTCGGTAAATACAAATCATGTTCCTTTATTTACAATTTTCGAAAACAGGTAGCTATCTCGTACAACAGTAATAAATATTTTAAATTTAAATAAACAAGACGAGACTCTTGTTGCATCACGGCAGAAGGCCGGGGGAAAAAAGCTTCCAGAATGAATCGATTCTTTCCATAAGGAAGAACTGAGTCGTCAAATATTAAAATTCGAACAAAGTGGAGAACATATTACTTTTAAAATTTGCTCAAGATAATTTGGACTATACTGGTTCACGAACTACTTTATATCGAACTTTAAAATCTATGGGTTTTAAGTATAAAATGGAATTCTTATAGAACAACCTTTTATTGTCGCCAAAAAAATTACATTTTTGAGAAAATATTTGAAATTTAAAAGCAATCCTAATGTTAAATTTGTTTTTCTTGAAAAGACGTGGATATACAGAAATGGCACCCCACAGAAAACTTGGGTTAATGATACGATGCCTACAAGCAGTTTCAAAAATCGAAAATCTGAAGCAGAACGTTTCACAGTATTGCATACTGGCTGTCCTCTGGGATTTTTGACTGGTTGCAGTCTTTTACTAAGATCACGAAACAACGACAGAGATTATCGCAAAACCATGGATAGTACCTAATCTCTTTAAAAAGTGCGTAACCAATCAGCTCATTCCATCGTTGACTTCGTACCTTCGGAATACAAAATAGTGTCCGCCTTGAGAAACCGCCCACCCTTTCTGCAAATAAAGGAGCTTTGCAAACATATTTAATTAACAACGATATTACATTTTACCCAAACTGCACAAAAAAGCAGTTATGGGAGCAATACGTACAACATACAATTAAAGATCTCCCTAACAAATATGAGACAGATACCATCTTAGCTGAGCATGGTATTGAGGTCTTAAGGTTGCCACCTTACCACTGCCAATATAACCCCATTGAATTGGCATGGGGTTATTATAAAGCATTTTAGAATAAACATATTTTAACGAACACCGATGTTGAAAAATTTAAGGACTCATGCCTTATCAACTTACACCTCAGAGATGTGGTAGCATAGCATTGCACACTGCAAAGCAATCATTCAAAGCGATTGGCAAAAAGAGATGAGTAACTTATCTGTTGAAGATATACCACCTATTATAATTACTTTGGCAGAGTCTGATTCTGAGTCCGAATTATCTCTATCTGACGACGAAAATAATCCAGATGTATACATGGAAATTGACGAAGCTGAAGATACGGATTAATTCCAAACAGTTTATTTTCCCTTCAGTGATTGCGTTATTGTTTGACTTTTCATTTTTGCTTTACTGTTGTTACTTGTTAGACGTCGTGTTTTGATGTTCTAGTTCTCTACCATGTGTCAATTGTTGGCATTGTTTGTGCATAGAGTCCTTAAAGTGTGGCGCTTCAGTTCTTACACTGTCCCTTCTCTGTGATCTAAAAGGTTTATTTAAAAGAACTAGAATTATTTCTTTAACTTACTATTTTACAGCACCCCAAGATGAAGCAAAATTCACCGTATAATGATATTATTTAATACTAGTTACAAATTCTGATGTACTATCGCGTTCAAAGAATACTGGTACAGCGAAATTTTGGCTGTTTAAATTTGGTTTGAAGCCACATAATCAATTGCGTTAGCAGGCTATGACCATGAAACATCAACGTGACAGTTCTATGAATGAAAAATCTAAAAAACTTGTCAGTTTGACAAATACTTAACCTCTATTTGACATATCCCATTTACACACAAAAGAAGTGTGTGGAAGTGTCTACATCAAATTTTGAGTTTTGGAAGTGTCTGCAGTAACACACTGTACCAGTATTCTTTGAACGCGATAGTTACAACGTGATCTGCTAACGAAAGGTCATAGCGAAAGATGCCTAAACAAATACAATTACAACTGATCATAACTTCTAAAAGTCAAGCTGAAATATTTCTCACTAAACATTGTTGCCGGTTGTATTTCTAGAATGTAAACGAAATCAAATAGAAACACTTGCAACATTGTTAGAAGGTTCAGCGTAGGAAATTTATAAAATGGTTTAGTTCTCGGATAATCCTAAGCGGCGTAATTCTGAGACCCCGAACCCCAACAGACGGGTTACTTTAACCTACGTCGCTAATTCTTTAAAGGCTGGACCTCTTCTTAATACCTGCTCTGTGCTAATAGTTGTGTAAGAAGTGTTAAGTGGGTAGCATAACCAAGTCTAGCAATGTGGTTTTGAAGTTCTAGGCCCACCCGCCTAACGAACAGTTAGCTTGTTAAGAAACCAATGAAACCATCTAAAGTAATAGACGAAACAATCAACGTTTAAATAATATAATAATAACATTTTTATTAACAAAACAAATACAATATTCTAAAGAGACTTCCCTTATTTATTTAAGAAAAATTAGTCCACATGCATGCAAATTCTTTATCTGCTGCCCATATTTATCGTATTAAGGAGTAGTCGAAACATTCCTTATAGGATGTCCTCAAAAACTTAATAACAGCTATAACTTGTGTTTGCTGCAGAGTCAAAAATACATACATCTTAGGCTAGGCGCGCACTTGCGATTTTCTGTCACGCGACCGTTTTGTCGCAAAAATGAAACATTGGTTTTTAAGTACATACGCGCGCACACACGACAAAATAATCGCGGCGACTAAAAAGATACAACCAGCCCTATTTTTGAAGCGACGCGATTGTCGCAAATCAAAATGAGTCAGTGCAATAGGAATGCACCTGCACACACCTGCGACTATTCAGTCACATTAATTGCAATTCACTTGCGTGTAGTGTAGTGTGAATTCAATTATCAGATTTTATTAAAATGGCTCAAGAGTTAATAGATAGTGTTTTAGACGCAGAAAAAATAATTTCAGAGGTAGAAATCAGACCTGCTCTTTACACCAAACAACTTAAAGAGTACAGTGATCGCAACATCAAAGAAAAACTGTGGGGTAAAGTTTGTGTCAATATAATAGGCAATTGGATGGAATTATCTGGAACGGAAAAGCAAAAAGAAGGTATGTACAATCATGGTCATATGTTTTGTCCCTCGGAGCCTAAATGTATAGGCAGCACATTGCACGAGCGGCTGTTAGTAACGACATACGTTCCCCGGAATGAGCTCCTTTCACAGATACTTTCAGCCGCCTGTCGAACCCATAATTGTTAACAATAGGTACTTATCTGTCTCAAAAGATTATGATTTGGCTACCTGCACCTGCTAAAAACCTGAATAGTTTTTGTCCTACACAGGAAAGTTAAGTATAGAAATAATGTTTAAATCGTGTTTTATAGCGAATTTTAATAGTAACAATATTTACAGTACCTAATTAATTTATTTTTTTAAGGAATATCAAGTCATAGTTTTTAATAATGTTGTATCGTAATATAAATTGCTAACAACCATTTTATAATTTGATTTGGGGAAGGCCTTTTACCCGCAAAATCAGAAGTTTAACAAACGTAAGGCTAGTAATAATAAACAATAATAATTAACATAAGTTTTTAAGAAGTAATTAAGTACTAACAATGTGTTTTGATCGAAATTACCAAATAGTGGAACAAAAAAAGTTTGTTGAATAACAAATCATATTCGCAAATAATTCAACTGTCGATAACCAGCTACCCCATTATAACTCCGACTTGGTAAAGATCATTTAAAATTGCATGACATTTTACATTACGCATTATATAAAAGTTATTTTGGACAATTTTTGTAAACTGATATGGAAATATTTCAGTAGGATAATGCATTTTTAAAAGTTTCAAACAAAAATTGAACTTGTAGAATACGTTGCGCTTGTGCTTTTAACAACAATCACACGTGTTTAATGAAGATAACGTTTGTTTATCTGGTATTCAGCTTCTATTATTATTTAAGTGAGACACTTCCACATCCTCCTTGCAGCAGACCGGATTTGTCTCCGTGTGACTTTCATTTGTTTGGGCCAGTCAAGGAAGCAATGGGTGGTATTCAATTTGAAGATGATGAGCAGGTCAAAAATTTTGTTCAAAACCAGCTTGCCGCTTATTCAAAAAACTTCTTTAAAGAAGGGATCATGAAGCTTCAAAAGAGATGGTAAAAGTATGTAGAGTTAGAAGGGGAGTATGTTGAAGTGTAGGATAAATCATATTGCAAAAATCTTGTTTAAATAAAAAGTTACAAAGAAATTCCGGGTTAAATTGGAACTCCCCTCGTGCTTGTTTTGATATTCCTTGAATAGGTATGCTATTTTCCCACATACTAATTATTTTTCCACGTGTCTTTAACGTAGAATCGGCTTGTCCGCGACGTCTAGGCATCGTGAAAAAATAATTTGCTTCTATTATTACACCGACACCGTACTTATTTGAACCTTCAGGTTTGGTGAAGAACTAAATGCAACTCTAAAAATAACTTCAAACGCATTTTTATTCAAGCTTAAAATTTTGAAGTCATCGGAAAAACCAAATGACTACCTACTAATAAGTAAGCAAGGCATAATTGCAAAGAAGGATTTAAATATTTGCTTGGATTACCGCAGACCAACAATAGACACTACCGGAGAGCAGCTTACCTATACGTAAAGTGTTTACAAAAATACCAGTTAAAATCACAAAATTTCCGTTTTAGCTAGTTTTAAAAGTTTCATAAAATAGTAAAATTATTAGGAAGTTGGTTTTACTACATTTACGCGTCTAAGGGCCCTGAGTTAATTTTACCTAGAATTAAAGAAAATGAAAATCCATAAATTAAACTTACTAAAGACATTTTTAAGAATGAGTACGTCAACTACCACTCTATTATGCCTTATAAGATTTAATTTTATTCAATTATGCATTAATTATGAGAACTGTTATGTGTAATTATTTTTTCTTAATCCTAGGTTAAATTAACTTAGGTCGATGAAACTGACCCTAAATTTAATTCTTCAATCTTCGGTCATTAAAATTTTTTAAAGACGTGTTTCCAAGGTTCCTTCCAGAGGTTTAATTTTTCCTAGAAAAGTTCACCCAATTTCAAAATCCATACGGCCTGCTGCAATTGAGTTTTTAAAAAAATCACATTGTATGTATCTAGCTGCGAATTTATGCAAATTGCATATCCTTTATTTTTTAATCTACGTAACTGTGTTTTTGAATGTGATCGAATTACGATATTTGTAATTGATTAAAACGAATTTAATTTTGCATATCTTGCATTTCTTAAATGAAACATGCATAAGATGCATATTTTTCAAATTTTTCTTGTTTCGCATTACTTTTTTAGCTATCTAGGAATAATTACGTGCGCCTGTTTAGAAACTTCCTTGCAAATTTTTATAGCTGAAGGTATTGGGTTTACTCAGAAAGTTGTTTCAAATGAAATGCACTGTCTTTTGTTTTGTAGGGTTTTGTAACCCTTTGTTAAAGCTAAATGGTACCTGTCAATCAAGAGGATTAAAATATAGTAATTCTAGGTAATTCTTAAGATATTAAGATAGTTAACCAACAATTTAACGTGATTATTTAAAATGTGCTTAGGTATAGCGTGTTTTGTAAACATTGTGAAAAACCAGAAGTATTTATTCTTCACTAGTTTTATTTTTTTAATTCGTACCAAGTAGCATTATTCACTTTTAAATATTCCACTCAGTAAAATTAATAGTTTTGAAAAAAAAATAAATGAATTAAACGGAAAAATTGGAAAATGTATCGCAAATACTTTGACATTAACCAGCGTAGAAATTCCTAAACATTACATATAAAATTGATATTTAAACTTGTTCCACCCCAATTTTACGAAAGACTTCAAGAATTTGTTCCGTAATATAAATAACTGTTAACTAATTGTCAATCGCACTGCGTTGTGAAAATTCTAGCAACATATTTTTGTTAGATTATCTGAGAATGACCGTCATACAAGTTTCAGTTGATTTTGCAAAGAGTAAACTGTAATACGAATTCGTATATTGGAAATAAATACTTAACTTTGTTACTATCAAATTTTATAACCATAATATTATTTTACAGTTTTTGTATTTAAATTGATAAAGAAATCTAGTGGGTCACTAATAACTACTTATACTTAAAACTTCTAAGACCTAAACCTTAATCCTTTTTGAGAAATTCGTACCTGGCAGCTATTGTTAATGTGTGCACGTTGAATAATGTCTTTAAACAGCCTGACAGCAGGAAAAGTAAAGAACCCCACTCCGAGGACCGTATGTCGTTACTAACAGCCTCTCGTGCAATGTGCTGCCTATACATTTAGGCTCCGAGGGACAAAACATATGACCACGATTGTACGTGATATATACTTATTTTCTTTATTCTCGGTTAGATAGATACTATTACAATTTAAATTTTGTCATACTGCCATGGTATTGAACCTTGTGGGAATGTAGTCTGCAAAATACTCTCGTATGTTGAGTCCGCACATGTAACCCCGTGTTCCAGTTGGACGACAGCTTTGCAACAGACATTCATAATCCTCATCCTCAACTCGTAGACCATTCTTCTTGCGCACGAAATTATGCAAAACACAGCAAGCTTTGATAATATGGTCAGCAAATTTGACTCCCACATCTATAGATTGATGAAAAATTCTCCATTTGTTTGCTAAAATTCCTAATGTGCATTCCACCATTCGACGAGCACGAGTCAGTCTGTAATTGTACACCCTTTGTTTCATTGTAAGGTTTCTTCTAGGGTAAGGACGCAGAATATGTTGTGACAACGCAAATGCCTCGTCTCCCACAATAACGAAAGGCATAAGCTTTCCCATCTCATCATGGGGTAGTTTTTGTGGATTTGGAACGTTTAATTGCTTATTACTTATAGGCTCTGGCCAAAATTAGAATTTTTGAACACATTCGAATCACTGCCTGCTCCATATGCTCCCACGTCTACCGCAATGAAACAATAGTCCGCGTCAACTACACCCAATAGAATTGTAGAAAAGAAATATTTATAGTTATAAAAGTCCCATCTACAGCTCCAATACAGTTTGTAAAATCAGTTCTGGCATAAAATTGTGTGGCAATACTTTTCCAATTCTCTTCAAATATTTCTGGTAAGTACAATGGTTGCAGACATATCCAAAATTCCTGCGCGTGTCCTTAACAATCTCCCTGATTGTAGTAGCCCCCAGTAGATATTCAAAATGCAAAGAATTGAAGCTATTACCGGTGGCAAGATATCTGAAAAGATTTCATTTAATCCATAATGACAGTAATAATAATAACAACAATAATAATAATAATAATTAGATTAATTATAGCAGTTGTTGTTCGAGCTTAAAATAACGTGTGATCGAAAAAATTTCACCTCAAAGTTTGCCATGAAAAATATAAATCATGTCTTTGCTAAAGTCATACAACATAAGCCATTAGAACTACTAAATCTAAAACCACGCCTAACTGATAAAAATTAGAGCAGATTAAATTTTTCTAAAAACTAAAATTAAATACAAATTGAACAGAAAAATGTTATTAACGGAAAATTATTTTAAAGTAGATGAGTTATGTAACCTCCATTTTCTTGGTGGCAGATTTGAATTCTGTGTTTAATAGAATTAGTGACTTTTTATATGCCTGACAGCAAAACAGACATAACCTCACATAACCTATAAAACAACAGCTGACATTTGTATGGCTTAAAAGTCGACATGCCTAATTTTGTGTTTTCATGTTTCATAGCCAACTTGAGGTGAAATTTTTTCGTACGCATGTTATATATTTTTTATTTTATAGGCCAGGAAATTCAGAAAAAATGGAAAAACTTGAAAGATTGTTTTTCAAGGGAACTTGCACTTCAACGAAAATTAAAGTCTGGCGAACCTGCAAAAAAGAGGAGGAAATACGTTTACTTTGATTCATTGTTATTTCTACTTCCTTTCATGAAGGTTAGACCCACTGCACCTTTGGAGAACAGTAACAATAATAATCAAGAAGAACTGGACACAGTTACTCCGCATTCTTTACAAAGTAATAGTAATAATAGTGTTACCAACAAAGAAGATCATCTAAACGCTACTCCTCGACGTGGTAAAAAAGCCATACAAAAGACAACGTCTCCCGAAAGTTCTTTATTGCAAATTTTACAAGAAAAGCAAAACGAAGAAATTAATGAAGACAAACAGTCTGCTTTAATGCTTGTTCCCATGCTAAAGAAGATAAACGACGAACAAAAACATTATGCCCAAGTGGAGATTCTACATGTGATGAGATATGCTAAGAATTACCATCCTTCATTTGTACAATATCAGGACATGCATCATAGTAACATAGTTTCACCAACTTATTTTGCTCACGCAGCTAGATGCCAGCCGCCTTCACAGTCTACATCTACATCTTCAAGTTTCCAAATGCAGCCACCAAGACATACACAATCAGTTTCGCATTCAACATTGACTAACAACCAAAATCAAAATTCGGAATGCTCCTTGAGGAGTTACTATTCGCAGCATTCGGAAGATTCTTCGTCCTCAACAGCTGCTTCTTCATCGTGCGATTACTCTATACCATCATCGCCTGCCCTCCCCGACAATAATTCTGAATTATTTGACATGTCTAATCAATAACTACATAATATTTATGTATTTGACTGAACAAACTGCTTTTTATAAACTTTTAATATTCTAAATACATACTTACTTCTAGATTTTTTTGTAACACAAATTACAAATAAAAATTATCAAGCAAATAGTAATTACTTACCTTAATGTTACTGATAAGCGATCTTCAGGTGGTACAGATTTTCTCCATGTAGTGTCTTGATAGGTAATTTTTGGTCCTATTATTTGAAGTAATTCATCAAAACTCTTCACACTCATTTGATGGTATTGAAAAAATTTGCTAGGATGGTCTCTTAAGTCATAAATTTTATAAAATTGCCCTTTTAAGAATCTTTGACTTATTACTGGGTGCATCCAATACTGCTTCTTGCGTTGTTTTCTAGCTTTCATTCGTAATAATACTGCTATCATACAAGCGGTTTCAGTGAAATCCATATTGGCACTGGACTATAGTTGCGATTTAGTCGCAAGTGCGCGCTTAGAAAATTTATAAATTATTTTTCTGCGACTGCGATTTTTCAGTCGCTCGACAATAAAATCGCATATGCGCGCCTGGCCTTAATTTTAAAGTCTGTTTTTTTTTAAAGGCCAAGTCACTTTTAACCCCAACTATTTGTATTTACTTTGTATCGAATACTCATATGTTTTTTCAGACGGATTTTAGTTACACTTTTATACTTGGTTCTTCTGCTGTATGTTTACTCATATGTTTTTTCAGACCGTCTTTATGTACACTCTTATACTCACATAAATTACAGGTAAATGGTTTTTCTCCAACATGAATTTTCACATGTTTTTTCAGATTGTATTTAGTTACACTCCTGTATTCACATAAATTACAAGCAAATGGTTGTTCTTCCGTATGAATAATCATATGTTTATTCAGATAACCTTTAGTTACAGTCCTATATTCACATAAATTGCAGGCAAATGGTTTTTCTCCTGTATGATTACTCATATTATGAAATTTCAGACTGCTTTTAGTTACACTTCTGTATTGACATAAATTACAAGCAAACGGTTTTTCTCCTGTATGAATACTCATATGTTTTTTCAGACTGCATTTACTTATGCTCTTATACTCACATAAATTACAGACAAACGGTTTTTCTCCAGTATGAATATTCATATGTCTTTTCAGTTTGCTTTTTTCTACAACCTTGTATTCACATAAATTGCAGGCAAATGGTTTTTCTCCTGTATGATTACTCATATGCAATTTCAGATTGCGGTTAGTTACACTCCTGTATTCACATAAATTACAAGCAAACGGTTTTTCTCCTGTATGAATACACAAATGCTGTTCAAAATTCCTCTTAGAAGTAGTCCTATATACACATAAATTACATGTAAATGGTTTTTTTGGTAAATGAATATTTTTAGGAGTTTGAAGACTGCACCCACAAGTTGTACTAAATTCACAAACATCACATATAAACCTTTTCCCTTTATTTTTATTCTGGTCATCCTCATCAACTGTATCAGTTGTTTCAACTTTTATTTTGTCCGTTTCATGTTCTCTACTCTCTATAGTTGTAGTTTCCTCCCTCGTATTTCGTCCAAAATGTTGGCTAATATTGGTGTCAGTTTCATTGAAGTTATGTTTTTGTTCGGTATTGTATAAGATATCGTCACCGAATTCACTTTTTATATCGTCCAAGTAGGGTTCAAGTTTGATTTCTTCTTTGACGATATCCGAATCGATGTCGTATTCGAGGTTAGCTTTTGAATTTATTTCAGACATTTTTTGTAGTTCCTGTAATAATACAATCACAAAGATTATTACAAATAGCGTCAGGTAATTAGTGACTAACCTGTAATTATTTAAAAATACATATACAAATGTAAATGTAACTTGCAAACACACAAAACATTACACATAAACAGCGGTAAATAACAAATTAGTATACGGACATGAAGTTAGCATACGTTTGCCGGCCACAGACTAGAAATGCAGTGGTTCCCAAACCTTCTACGTTCATCAATATTGTTATGAGTGATGCCAGATACCGATACTCCGATACACATACTACAAATACTTAATTTAAATAAATTCCTTTAATTTTTAATATCACATTTCTCTATTTTTAAGTGTGTTTTAAAATTATTTTTAAAACCGCGTTCTCCCCAATACACAAGGAAAAAATACAACAGTATTCGTCTATTTTATATTACAAACCCCCACAGTCCACAGTTGCGGATCCAGTGGGTGGCAATTTATGTTTTATAGAAATTCAAATTAACACGGATAATGTTATTCTCAGATATGCGAAATCAGGTCATCGTAGAATTGAATTTTTAATTTACATTTTGTACATATAAAATCATAAGTATGAATTTTTCATGTTAGAATTTGTTTGTTAATAAGTATTTATTACTTATACAGGGTGTATCGTAAATGGCGCATAATATTCGCACCACGCGATTCTGCGTTAAAAACTGGACAAAAAATGTATAACTGTTTTAGGCCAAAACGTATAGTTTTTGAAGAATTGTTAATTAAAGTCTTGTAAACTTTGCAACACAGTGTGGTCAGCCATACCGCCTTTAGGCATTACTTCAAATCAGACGAATGTGTCATGTGTGTGTTACTACGTGTGTAGTGGACTTATTACTTTATCTTATAGACCAGTCTTCCGAGTAGAGCACAGTTAATTAAGCCCAACTGTGAATAGTCTCACCAGACCTAGTACCGATCCCAAAGGCCTGAGAAAAAATCTCCACCAACATAGGGATTCGAACCCAGGACTTACAACATGCAAGCCTAGCCCTCTTACAACTGAGCTACCTGGCTTTCCCCAACTTATTTATTTAATTACCTACGAGGCTGAATAAAACAACAGGTTTTGTGGGTTATGGCTGCAAATATGAATCCTATCATTTATTGAATATTTGTAGACTCAATTTTTTAAACACTTAACACAATGCCCATAAAAAGAAACTTTGCAATTATTTATTTTTAAGTCTAACAACTCTATAAACAGCAAAACATTTGGAATCTTCTACAATCTCTGACAATGCTTTATAATAGGTACTCATAATCCGGAGCTTAATGTTTATTGGAAATGATGAAGTAAATGTTAACTGTGTTACCTACCTAACTTCTTTTTCAGTTATGGTTTTGATGTGTTTTTAAAAATTTATTTTAAGAATTACACTTTTATAAAACAGTTATAAAGAAAGATTGTGTATAAGACTTCAGGTTGGATAATACCCTGCTGCTATAAAAAGAAAAATTGCATTTTTTGAATATTCTAGATTGTATGTTATAAAATATAATCAATAAAAGATTAATTTTCGTAAAATTTGGTTTTACATTCTATGGCAAAGAAAAAGGGTGATTCTATGTGCTTACATATTGCACTTTATTTCAATATATCAACTAATATTTTAGTTGTATGTGATTTAAAAGCGGGAATTTCAGGTATTCCCTGATACTAAAATCCCCCCCTTGCTTAAAACCTTAACCTTTTAACAAGTTTACTAGAACGGGAGTCTTAAATGCTGAATAGTTGTCTAAGAAGTGTTAAGTGGGTAACATAACAAAAAAAAAAACGTCTTTTAGGCCTCCCATGCAGAGCAGTTTTGAAGTTCTAGACCCCACTTCTTAACAACAATTAGCTTGTTAAGACGCCATCTAATAATACTAATAGATGAAACAACAAACGCTTAAACAATATAACAATAACATTTTTATTAACAAAACAAATACAGTATTCTAAAGATACTTCCTTTATTTATTTAAACGAATATTTAAGAAAAACTAGTCCACATGCCTGCAAATTCTTTATCTGCTGCCCATATTTATTATAACAAAGAGCCGTCGAAACATTCCCTATAGGACGTCCTCAAAAATTTAGCAACAGCTGTAGCTTGTGTTTGCTGTAGTGCAAGGTATCTTAACTCTCCTAGGTAGGCTAGGTTTTGCACACGGCACAATCGTCCCGGGTGTTGTGGCCTGCGTGACGTCACAAGTGGAAAGCACCCCGTTCAGCCGTTGTATCGTTTGCCGGAAATCAAAGATAATCAAGTCTACTTTTATATTGTACAGCAAATTACTACAAAAATATTAAACTCTATTTCACTCTAAACAACGAAAACGGCGTTTATCGGCACGTTGTTTCTCTGAGAAACTTTCTGACCGAATGATGACAGATTTCACTTGTGACGTAGCCGTACCTCCCCTCCTACCACACGCGTCCCGTGCCACACTTCTCGTACCCCAGTAAGCTAGCCTACCTAGGAGAGTTAAGATACCTTGCTGTAGTGGAGCAAAAAAACAACAAAATAAAAGCAAAAAAAACACGCTTATCTTAATTTTAAGTACTTTCTTTTAAAAGCTAAGTCACTTTTAACCCCAACTACTTTAAATTTGTATCCCCATGAGTACCCATATGCAATTTCAGATTGTCTTTAGTTACACTCCTATATTCACATAAATTACAGGCAAATGATTTTTCTCTTGTATGAACATTCATATGCCGTTTCAGCTTGCTTTTAGCTACACTCCTGTATTCACATAAATTACAAGCAAACGGTTTTTCTCCAGTATGAATTTTCATATGCAATTTCAACATGTTTTTAGTTACACTCCTGTATTCACATAAATTACAAACAAACGGTTTTTCTCCGGTATGAATACTCATATGCACTTTCAGCTGGAATTTAGTTATACTCTTGTATTCACATACATTACAAGCAAATGGTTTTTCTCCAGTATGAATTTTCATATGTTTTTTCAGACTGCCTTTAGTTAGGCCCTTGTACTCACATAAATTACAAGCAAATGGTTTTTTTGCAGTATGAATTTTCATATGTTGTTTCAGACCGCTTTTAGTTAGGCTCTTGTATTCACATAAATTACAAGCAAATGGTTTTTCTCCCGTATGAATAATCATATGTTTATTCAGATAACTTTTAGTTACACTCATGTATTCACATAAATTACAGGCAAATGATTTTTCTCTTGTATGAACATTCATATGACTTTTCAGCCTGCTTTTAGCTACACTCCTGTATTCACATAAATTACAAGCAAATGGTTTTTCTACCGTATGAACAATCGTATGTTTATTCAGATAACTTTTAGTTACAGTCCTGTATTCACATAAATTACAGGCAAACGGTTTTTCTCCAGTATGATTTTTCATATGCAATTTCAACTTGTCTTTAGTTACACTCCTGTATTCACATAAATTACAAACAAACGGTTTTTCTCCGGTATGAATACTCATATGCATTTTCAGCTGGAATTTAGTTATACTCTTGTATTCACATACATTACAAGCAAATGGTTTTTCTCCCGTATGAATAATCATATGTTTATTCAGACAACTTTTAGTTACACTCATGTATTCACATAAATTACAGGCAAACGGTTTTTCTCCAGTATGATTTTTCATATGCATTTTCAGATGGAATTTAGTTACACTCCTGTATTTACATAAATTACAAGCAAACGGTTTTTCTCCGGTATGAATACTCATATGCAGTTTCAGCTGGGATTTAGTTGCACTCTTGTATTCACATAAATTACAAGGAAACGGTCTTTCTCCCGTATGAATACACAAATGCTGTTTAAAATGGCTCTTAGAAGTGGTCCTATATACACAGACATTACAAATAAATGTTTTTTTTGTTAAATGAATATTTTTATAAGTTTGAAGACTGCATCTACGAGTCATGCTAGATTCACACACATCCGATATAAAACTTTTTCTTTTATTTTTATTCTGGTCATCTTCGTCAACTGTATCAGTTGTTTCAACTTTTATTTTGTTGGTTTCATGTGCACTACTCTCTATAGTTGCAATTTCATCCCTCGTATTTCGTCCAAAATTTTGGCTATTATTGGTGTTACCTACATTTAAGTTATGTTTTTCTTGGGTGTTATAAGAGATATCGTCACCAAATTCACTTTTCATATCGTCCAAGTAGGGTTCAAGTTTGATTTCTTCTTTGATGAAATCCATATCGAAATGATATTCAAGGTTAGCCTTTGCATTTATTTCAGACATTGTTTATAGAATTTCCTGTAATAATACAATCACAAAGGGTGTTACAAATAGCATCAGGTAATTAGTGACTAACCTGTAATTATTTAAAAATACATATACATATTTAACCTGCACACGCACAAAACACAACACATAAATAACCAGAAGTGAATATTTGAATAACAAATGAGTAAAAGGGTGTGAAGTATGAAGTTAGCATACAGTTACCGGTCACAGAGCAGAAATGTAGTGGTTCCCAAAAGTTTACCATTGTTTATGAGTGATGCCAGAGGGCTACTGATACACATTATACATTATACTCCATTTAAATAAATTCCTTTAATATCACGTTCTTCTTTTTTAAGTGTGTTGCAAAATTATTTTTAAAGCCGCGTTTTCCCCAATACACAAGGAAAAATACAACAGTATTCGTCTCTTTTATATTACATACCGTTCACTACTAAATCATTCGACCATACTACTTATAATGTTATAATACAAAGTGATCAACGGAATTTATAATTACAGCAAGCTGTGATATTTACCATAAAGTTGGCAACACAGGCTTGCAGCTTGAAAATAAAAACTTTAAGTGTCAGAATTGAGACAGTGTCCAACCGCATAGCATAAAATAGCACCAATCACAGCCTCGTCTAATTATGAATTCCGTTGATCACCTGGTACTATAATAAATTACCATTATAGTCAACCCACGTTCAAACACTTAGCATTCGCAAATCTACTTTTCTTGCTAGCAGGCATTAGCTGGTTAAGTATAAGTGATTCTTCTCTGACTAAAAATTTATTCTTGTAAATGCAAGTCTGGTATCGCGATTCGTAAAGATACGTCCCTTGGAACCTTCTAATAAGGCGCATAAAACTTCTTCATTCTTTTCTACACGTTTCACACGATAGAAGTGCGCAGCATCTATGTGCACTAGTTTTGAAAACACCACCATGCTGAAATTTATATTGTGCATTTCGCGTACTCTTTGTTTAAACAATTTATGTAGCATTTGTTTACAATAATTTCGAGATCATTTTGGCAGCATCTGAATCTAGAAAGATAAACTTTCCAACGGTTTAAAAATCATTGAGAAATATTAAAAACTAATTATTTAATTTTCAGAATTAACAAAATTTCAAAAAAGGTTTGTTTGTGCTTTTTTGCAATCGCAGATAGATTCGCGATTCGCGCCCTCCACATTTAGATCCGCAAGGTCATTCCACATAATGAATTATTATTTAAAAACTACCTATATCTTCAGTGAATCCCCAACATTTTAGAAGCGTCTTTTGAGGAGCTAGATTCCTGACTAATCAATACGACACTTGTAATGTCTGCTTTTGCCAAAGCCAAAAATTAATTATGCTGTTCAACCATAACATTAACTGTGTCAGAAGCTATGCCAACTATGTTCTCTAGGCTAGGGTACGGGTATGTTGTTTTGCTTCATAAAATCCTTGAAAGGTTGATACATCTTCTTAGCAGATGTGTCTTTAGCATTAGTACCTGTAGTAATAAGCTGTAATAGCTTGGTTTTTACATTATACGTAATAGGACAGGTATATCTGGCCAAAACTCAGGTGGATTCGTCTATTAATGTTAATTCTATGTAATTTTATATCTTAGGCAATTTTTGAGTCAATAAATATTTGTTTCAAAAGTGGTACAAGATCGTCGATTGTTTGAATTGCTATATTATGTGATGCTACAAAAGCACTTAATTTAATTTCTTCGCTTTCTATTGCTTCTTCGTGATTTAGTAATTTGTTTTGGGGTACTTCTACCCCCTTTGGTTTATTATAATGACTTTCATTATTACTCGACATAATGTAAATGTAAAATAAAGACAGTCAACAATTACCATTCGTCAATTCGTCTGCCGAATACTGCAAACCGAGTGTTAAATGCTTCAAAGATTGTAATTTAATGATTTCGAAAAAATTCGCTAGAACTCCTAAGACCAATTACCGCCTACGCGTACATTAAACCCTATCTACTGGATACTACACTACTCACACAGTTACATAAACAATAAGGTGCATGTACAATAAATGATAGCTATTAAGACACGAGTATGAGAATTGGCGAGTGTCTTAAAGAATACGAGTGTCTTAATAGCCATTAAATGCGAGTTGCATACACTATTTTTTCTACGACCAGTCATAATAATGAAGAAAAGCACAAATTTGAAGTAACTTGAATTTCTGCAGTGCGGACTATTATTTCCTCTCTGTACCGTGTTGTGTACGGATAAAACTAATTAAATTAAACTTTAGTTCAAATAAATTTTAACTTTAATTAAAATTCATTTTAATTTTAAAAGCCCGTATCCCCGTATGCCACGGTATTAAATTTATGCTAAAATTTTTGAGTAAATTTTTTTATAAATTTTCTGAAAAATTTTCGCAAAAATTGACAATTTTCTGTTTGCAACAGTCTCACTTTTTTTTTTTTTTTTTTTTTTTTTGTTAAATGTTTTTATTAGCAATCAGAAGTATACATTCTATAAGCCAAATTGATGTAAATACAATTTTTAAATAATATTGTACAAAATGGTGACTTGAAGAGGTACATCATCCAGCGATTTCACCTCTGATTTATATCAGATCCTGTGGCCATCGTCTTCGTAGACGTCTGTTTTCTACTGGTTGTAGGAGGTGTCTTATTATTTGGTTGGGGTGGACCTCAAGTTTTGCATGGTGTCTGGTGGCTCTTTCATGTATTACTGTGTTTACGTCTGGAACTTTAAGGTCTGTGTGTAATGTGTGATTTGTAACGTACCAAGGTGCGTTAGCAATAGTGCGGAGCTATACTAGCATTTACGTTTGTTTGTAGGTTCTTTTCCATGGTTTCAGTATATTTCTTTTTGACCTCTTCTTTATTCAGATGTTGTGTATTCCATTGTCTTCTGCCTTTTTCTAGTTTCAGGTGTTTTATTATTTTCATCTTTATTTTTGTAATTACCAGAATATGGTCACTATCAAAGTTTGTCCCTCTGTAGCCTATCATATGGACTGGTTTTATGCCATTAAGCCCGTATGACACGGTATTAAATTTATGCTAAAATTTTTGAGTAAATTTTTTTATAAATTTTCTGAAAAATTTTCGCAAAAATTGACAATTTTCTGTTTGCAACAGTCTCACTTTTTAATGCAAAATTTGTGAATTGCGCTTGCGTATGATTGCATTTTTTAGTGTTATTTGTGACTGCCATATTTGTAACACTGATGTAACCAAGAGTTGCCTTCCATGTTTGTTTATAACGGGCGATCAAATGAATTTCACATCTAGTAGGCTATTTATTTTTTAGGCATGTCTTAGTTTAATCCTTAAATATTTTCTTTTATGAACTGTCAAAATAACAAATCCATTTAAATTATAGTGCGCTGCAGTACTCTAAGACATGCCCTGCACTTACAGCGCCTACCCTAATCTGAAATTCATTTGATCACCCGATATATTTGACTACAGCCTCGTAGTGTGGAATGTTGCTCTATGCGCACTTTTAACGCGCACTTTTTCTGCTAGATTTAGGACACGTTCTAAATAATTTATGCATAAATTTATGAGAAAATTTATTTGTAATTTTTCTGTATTTTTATAAAAAATTTTTGCATAAATTTTGTGTAAAATTTAACGTCGTGTCAAACAGGCTTTAGCGATTTGTGTCGGTGAGGGTATAATCCCTGTATCATTATATTCAACGATTAAAGTGAAGTGGCTTTATCAAAATTTGCTTTTTGTTTTTTAACGATTATTCTGCCCAGTCAACACCCCCGGTTCGTTACATTTAGAGAACGAGCGAGTGGCTCTTCTGTCAAAATTTATTTAAGAAATTTCAAATAGTTTAAATTTTTATTATCGTAAAAGAATCACATACAGGGTGCTTAGATAGAAATTGTATGCGGGCGGCAAAGACCTTAGCACCGGCACTGTACGTACAGTACATATGTTGAGTATTTCCAGTGTTGTAATGTACCAATTATACATAATATAAAGCAATAATTATAAGCATGCATTTACAATGCTAAGAACTAAATAATATACAACATATTGTTATGTTCGGAATGCTCTTGTTGTTTAAAATAAATTTTGAGATGTTAAAATATTAGGAGTATATTTTTTTAATTAGCGCTTTATATGAAAACTCTTTATCACAGGGTCGTTACTGATGTTCTTCTAATGCAATTAAACTCAATTTAATTGATAAATGTGGATTTATTATAAATGAATAATCCCTATCTTCCCTACTTAAAATTAAACTTAGTTACACTCACAGTTTTTTTAATGCTTCTTTCTTATGGTTCTCAATTCTTACAATTTTATCTCCACCAATTTCCGAACCATTTACCATTAATAAATTCAAATTCAAAATGTTCCAATTCCTAAATATTCTTGTATCCAAATTTATGTGGTACGCCAAATACCCAATTTAATTTTATATAGCCCTATCTTCTACTTTCTACCATCTCAAATGAAGACTATATTCTCACGTTGCAAAATCAAATTATTTTGTAACGTTTTAATTCCCAAAATTCGAAGAATTTTCTCCTCTTTCACTGTTTGTCTGTATTTTATAGAATTACTGATTTCAATTAATATGAACAATCAGATTTACACGTATTTATTCGATCTGGAAGATTGAATACTTCCAACTCACGAAATTTATCTTTCACCACTTATTTATTATTTTTGAATTGTTTTTGTTGTTCTGGTTTTTCTCAAAATTGTCACCCAATTAAATTATTATTTCATATTCCTAACAACCTTATTTATAACCTCCTTATTTAGTACTCTAGCTAATAATTTTTTTACATTAAAAATAATATTTACAATTTTTTTATATAATAATTAACAATCTATCTAGCTACCTTATTAATTTTATATTACACATTTCTTCAAACAACTAAATCCACATTATTGAATAAATCAAATTTATTTTAGTAACAAACAACAATCCTAATTAATAATCATTTTTCAAGTCCAGTAGAATGCTTTATAACCCAATTAATAACATCACAATATACATATAAAATTGAATATTAGCATGCAAATATAAAATTTGAGGTAAATATAAAATACATACAATGTGTCCACGGATAGGTGATACAAGAGGAAAGTTTTTTATTATTGATTTCTCAGAAAATTTTATTCTTGATAATAATTTTTGCTGTGTTTAATAGTCTTATTTCCCATGTTACTTTTCCTGAACGTAATCATTTAAGACTTAAATTCACAATTTTCCTGTTTTGGACTTTGAAAAAATTTCTGAAATTTTTATAATCAGATCAAGTAGACACTACAACATTATTTTTTTTTGTGTTTTCTTTATTATTGAAACTTTCAATTTAAAATAAAAGTTTTCGAAACAACATATCCTAATTTTGTGTTTTTGAAGCGTCTACGAGCACAACAAAAGCCTTAAACTAACAAAAAAAAACCATTCTGTCTGAACATCTTCAAATTTTGCATACAAGCGTAATTTTGTGTTCTGAACAATTTTACTCTAATACAATTTTGCAATATTTGTTAAAATAATAAGACTTTACCTAAACCTCACCTTCGTTTTAACAGTGCTAACACCGATGCCTTGATTTAAAAAAATCGAAAGTTTGCTTAAAATTAATTTAAGAACAAAGCAGGGATAGACTGCCAAACAGCGTATTGCTATCTAAAAATTTTTTGTCTTTTATACCTTTTGTATCACCTATCTGTGGACACATTGTATACTTTGTTAGTCTAGCCTTAGTATTTTACTGCATGTTTGTTACCTATACAGTGTGTCCCAGATCGAGTGGGATTGCATGGGTAACTTTCTTATTATTGAAGATGGAGATTTGGTTAAATTGGCAATGTTTTGCAGTTTTATATGCTGATTTAAAATCTGTTCGAAAAAGTTCAAAATGTCGAACCCATCAGAAGTTATTAAAAAAAAACTAAAAACTGTCATTTTCTTGTATGTCAAATATCTTCGTAAATATAAGAGATACGAAAAAAAGTTTTATATGAAAGTCACTGTTTTCGATAAGACCAATTTAAAATTGATGTCGAACAAAAATTCAAGATGGCTACTTTTGAGGTACTCGTATCAACTTCCTTAAGTTAAATGGACTTCATATTGGATATTTTGGTTACTGAATAGAATTTTTTATTCTCTTTTCAACGATGTAAAATAACGTATGATTGAATAAAAAATACCAGTAAAATTAATTGTTTTTACATTTTAATCAAGTAGGTTTACATGGATCCAAACAAAATCAATTAAAAAAAAAAAAACTTAATCCTAATAATCGGGAAGCCAGGTAGCTCAGTTGTAAGAGGGCTAGGCTTGCATGTTGCAAGTCCCGGGTTCGAATCCCTACATTGGTGGAGATTTTTTCTCTGGCCTCTGGGATCGGTACTTGGCCTGGTGAGACCATTCACACTATTCACAGTCAGTTGGGCTTAATTAACTGTGCTCTACTCAGAAGACTGGTCTATGAGATAGAGTAACAAGACCACTACACACGTAGTAACACACACATGACACAGCCGTCTGACTTGAAGTAATGCCTAAAAGCGATTCCGAGCAGATTGGCTATACACGCATAAACGACACACACAAAAAAGAAAGAAATCCTAATAATCACATGAAATGTTCAAAATGCTGGCTATTGTTAGTTGTTAGCTAAACATAGTTGGCGCCATTTGACGACACTTCGGGTTACTTTACGCAACGTATTTCGATTAATACTAGCACACGCTTGTAGCACTGCTTCGCGCAGTTCGTGAACATTGTTGTAGCTGTAATTACTTCCATATACTTTATTCTTTAACGTACCCCACAGAAAAAAAGTTAAGAGGCGTTAGATCAGCTGATCTGGCTGGCCATCGAACATTAGCATTGGTGGCAATAACCTTATTGTCAAATCGGTGAATTAAATAACCTACCACGTTTCTTGAATTGTGGGCTGGACAGCCATCTTGTTGGTACCATAACCCAATCCTGTCTGCCAAAGGTAGGTCATCTATGAAATATTCTAAGGATATATGGATAATTTTTAAATAACGTTGAGCAGTTAAATTTCCATTGAAGAACAGGTCCAATTAAATGACTTCCCATTATGCCGCAAAATACATTAGATCCGAATCGAACTTGATTTCGACGTGGAACTATAACATGTGGATTTTCCTGTGACCAGTAGCAACCAGTAGTGTTCAGACTCATCTGTTCATAATACTCGACTCGTAAAACTATTATTTCCAATACGCTTGCGGATAAACCACCTACAAAATGCTAATCTGCGATCATAATTTTCTGGCCGTAAAGTTTGGGCAATACGCAACTTGTAGGGGTGAAACTTGTGCCTTCTTAAAATTCGCGATTCTTTTGATTTAGATACACCAACCTGTGCTTCTATTTCTCGAGTTGAAATGCCTGGATTGGCCGCGACACAAACCATTGTTATTAACTCACCGTTGTAATTATGATATTCAACTAATAAATTGTTTTCCCTAGTTTTAATGGACTTTTTCAAACTTCCACACCGCTGCATATTCTTGTCTAGTTTTTTAAACGTTTTGATACTTGGTTGTCTTCTTTTCGGAAAATTATTTAAATAGGTAAGTTTGGGCAGCAAGATGGGAATTTTTATAACACTTGATAAATGTGCAAAACATATCGTAGCTTTCAGTAATTGGAAAATTCGCCATAATTTTTAAAGTTTATAATACAAATGACTGTAGATAACACTTTAGCTTAAGCTAAAAGCAGGTATTCTGACGATTGTGATAAACTTTGTAATTGTTTTTTATCATAGCTACTAGCTACTTACCTACACGATTATACATTTTAAAAGTAATGTCACGATGTTTTTTGTGGTTCAAGTACCTACTCAATACTTAGTACTCAATTAACTTGTTACTAAGTATTATAGGAATTACATACAAAAGTTTTCTAAAATAAATTTCACTTAATTTTGTTTGGATCCATGTAAGCCTACTTGATTAAAATGTAAAAACAATTAATTTTACTGGTATTTTTTATTCAATCCTACATTATCTTACATTGTTGAAAAGAGAATAAAAAATTCTATTCGGTAACCAAAAAATCCAATATGGCGTCCATTTAACTTAAGGAAGTTGATACGAGTATCTCAAAAGCAGCCATCTTGAACTTTTGTTCGACATCAATTTTAAATTGGTCTTATCGAAAACAGTAACTTTCATGTGAAACTTTTTTTCGTATCTCTTATACTTACGAAGATATTTGACATACAAGAAAATGACAGTTTTTAGTTTTTTTTAAATATCTTCTGACGGGTTCGACATTTTGAACTTTTTCGAATAGATTTTAAATCAGTAGATAAAACTGCAAAACATTGCTAATTTAACCAAATCTCCATCTTCAATAATAAGAAAGTTACCCATGCAATCCCACTCGATGTGGGACACCCTGTATATTTAAAAAAAATAATATCAATCTTCATCGACATCAGATGAAATTAATTCTAAATCGCCTGACTTTCCTGATAGAATATTGCCTGAATACTGAAGTGGCGTTTTGAACTCCTACTAAACGGGGAAGGCCGTACTCTCGTGCGATAACAGCACCTGTAAGTAAATATAAATAACACATCAGTTTGATCTTAATATTAATTTCTTAAAGATTTTTCTTTTTAAATACTATGGTAATTAAATAATGGAATAAACTTTGTGAGTTTAATGCTCGTTTGATAGCCACGAGAACGTAGATTCGAATACCTATCAACTATGATTAAAGAAGATTTTAGAAGCAACGTACTTGCGTGTTAAAGTTATTAGAAAAGCACAAAACATATTATTCCAGGGCCCGATGGTTTTAAAGATAAATATTGGAAGCTAGTTCTCCACGATGCGATGCTTGAAAGCTTACTTTATCATCAAAAAGACAGAAGTTGGAATAGTAACTAGTTTTTTTGAAATTCGAGTTACATAAGGTTGTTCAGAAAGCATAGAAAAAGCTTGGTTTTGAAAATAAATACTCAAATTCACGTTCTGTTCATGCTTTAAGGCTCACTTCATTATCGAATGGACGTAAGTTCGAATAGTAACTATGCTTATCAGTTTTGTTAAAAATCCTTTACATCAACAAAATATAGAACGAGCCTTTTTATGATGTTTGAGGCTACGGCTTTTCGATGATTTTAAGCCTCATTTAACCGCTGCCAATTCAATTCGTATCCACTCTCGATCCCCAATAATCGATAGAAAAATATTATTGTTCGGAATCCTTCCTTTCTTATTTCTTTAGGACTTTTGGACGTTCTTCTGCCTTCAAAAGGCGTTTTTCACTACCACACCTTCACCAGTTTTATAATTTTTGTTATAGGAAAATACTAAAATTCCTCCGAAAACGATGCAGAAGTTTTGTAGGCCAACAAGAACAAACAAAATCCAAATTCATAAGAATGGTTAATGAACACAGGGGTGGAATTCGCGAACTGGCTAAGCAAATGGTTTCAGAAGGCATAACACCATATCCCAAACTTATTTATTTCTTTTTGTTTGTTATGTTTTAAGTATGAAATTTTCATCCATTTTCTGGTCTTTTCTAATATTTATTCCGTAGGTATATGAAACAGGCCAATACGAAGGCAACGCCTTTATCAAAATGGGACAAATTGAGACTTCTCGAGATTATGTTTAACATACCAAAATTAGAAGGGGGAAAATTTGGTCGCAAAATTGTTGAAGAAGGGTGATGGTAAGATTAGTTTGAAAGATATACCGGTTTGTCCTGGTGATATTGTTGCCCGTGCTTGAGTTATTATTATATTTTGAAAGATATTGACCAGTTAAAGACTTCATCTTCCATAATTGAAAATATAGATCATGATGCAACAAGAGAGATGTGTGTTGAAAGAATTTTATTATTTTATAACCATTACCAAGGAGCAGGAAAGATATTTTTATTGGAAGAAAATATTAGGGAACCGGGGCAACGAAAGACAAGAGAAATATAAATAAATAAAAAATTCCTAATTATTCTTCTTAAAAAAGAAGTTGTGTTTTCCTTTAAGAGAAGATAAAATAAAGAAATAAGTGGAAAAACGGAAGTTGCAAGTTGATATTGGAGTTAAATAAAAATTATTCTGCTCATCTGAATATTGGAGTCGATTGAAGGATTATTCTGCTTATTTGGATATTGGAATTGGATAAGGGGTTGCAGAGCACGATTTGATTTGGATGGGATTCACAGTTGCGTGAGCGCATTAAAACTATTATAAATAAATGTTAACAGTGAGACAAATAAATATTAAGAAAGCTAGGGAAGATAGCATATAAATTTAAAAAATAATGTTAATAAATCTGCACAAAAAAGTTACCGTTGTTATGATTGAATTATTGTTATTATAGAACAAAATTATATACAATTAAAAAGACTTAAGAAATTATCGAACCTTCAGGACGACCCTAATACTAAGCTAACCAGGGGTAGTTCGTAGCAATATATTGGTCACATGCTGCAATTAACTCTTCGTAATTGTTAAATCACCACCCTTTCAACTGGCCCCGAGTTGCAGAAAAGTTCTTCAATAAGGGCAGCTCGATGTGCTGGAGGATCGTCGTGATGAAAAAATCACATCCCAAATCGGGAGTTTGGTCAAAGGCTTTTAAGAACCTCAATTAAGTAACTTAGGCAAGCACGACTGGGTATATCACTTAGCTATAACCGTAACCAAAAACTCACTTTGATGCTTTTTTTCTGTAAACCTCAGAACTTTTGTAGTGACCTACGTATTACATCAGGAAATATATAAACAAAATAAAGCAAAATATTTCAAAAGGATTTACCTGTATGTTTTCTTCCTCAACTGTTGTATCTTCTTCCACCGCTTTTTTTTTGTTGTTTTTGTCGGCATTATCACTATGCTGCATGTCCTAAATTGCAGATTGGGCTTGAATTAATTCACATCAATGTTTACATCCATATTAATTTTCAATCAATAAATAAATAAATAACAGTAGCGCGTACGATTTCATATTGAACAATGAAATCATCCGACGTTTGAAGTAATACAAACACTTTTGTCAGGTTAAGCAATTGTTTAAAAAAAATTTAAAAGATGCACCTGCAGAATTGACAGATGAATCGTGAGCCAATCTGTCAGAAACTGCCTTGGTTTTGTTCTAAGCCACTTTTAACGCTACTGCTCCTTTAAAACTGTATCCTTTAAAAACAAATTATTTTTCATTCCTATGGATTTTCATATGCTGTTTCAAATTTGATTTAGTTGAACTTACATGTTCACATAAATTACAGCAAAACGGTTTTTCTCCACTATGAATATTCAGATGTGTTTTCAGTTGGTTTTTAGTTACACTCCTGTATTCACATAAATTACAGGCAAATGGTTTTTCTCCAGTATGAAAACTCATATGCAATTTCAGAAGGCTTTTAGTTACACTCCTATATTCACATAAATTACATGCAAATGGTTTTTCTCCAGTATGTTTACTCATATGCAATCTCAGTTGCGTTTTAGTTACACTCCTATATTCACATAAATTACAGGTAAAAGGTTTTTCTCCTGTATGTGTATTCATATGCAATTTCAGATGGTTTTTCGATACACTCCTATATTCACATAAATTACATGCAAACGGTTTTTGTCCAGTATGTTTACTCATATGCAATTTCAGATGACTTTTAGTTATACTCCTATATTCACATAAATCACAGGCAAACGGTTTTTCTCCACTATGCCTATTCATATGTCTTTTTAGTTGGTTTTTAGTTACACTTCTATATTCACATAAATTACATGCAAACGGTTTTTGTCCAGTATGTTTACTCATATGCAATTTCAGATGACTTTTAGTTATACTCCTATATTCACATAAATCACAGACAAGCGGTTTTTCTTCACTATGAATATTCATATGTCTTTTCAGTTGGTTTTTAGTTACACTCCTATATTCACATAAATTACAGGCAAATGGTTTTTCTCCAGTATGAAAACTCATATGCAATTTCAGATGGCTTTTAGTTACACTCCTATATTCACATAAATTACATGCAAATGGTTTTTCTCCAGTATGTTTACTCATATGCAATTTCAGATTCCTTTTAGTTACACTCCTATATTGACATAAATTACAGACAAATGGTTTTTCTATAGTACAACTACTCATATGCAATTTCACATCAACTGTATCAGTTGTTTCAACTTTTATTTTGTCCGTTATCGAGAGTACTGTCTCGATAATTGCAGTTTCTTCTCTTGAATTTCGTCCAAAGTTTTGGCTAATATTAGTGTTGGTTTGATTGAAGTTATGTTTTTGTTCAGTATTGTAGCCGAATTCACTTTCCATATTGTCCAAGTAGGGTTCAAGTTTGACTTCCTCTTTGACGATATCCAAATCGAAATCGTATTCGAGGTTAACTTTTGAATTTATTTCCGACATTTTCTATATACTTTCCTGTAATAATACAAATCACAGGAGTATTACAAATAGCGTTCGGTAACTAGTAAAGAACCTGTAATTATTTAAAAAAATATGTAGAAATAATTATAATTATAACTTGCACATACAAACAACACATGAATATTCGGCAGTGCCTCAAGTACCATCGACGTGAAAATAGAGATGGGTTGCTATTTAGCAGTCTGCTATTTTATAACTGCTACGCAACAATAGCAATAACAGGTTGCTATTTGAGAAAAAAAATAACAGGTACACACACAGACCAAAATATTTTTTGTAGCAGTTAATAAAATAGCAAGTAGCAGGCAGCGGTGCACCGAGCAACAACCAACGAACCAAACCAACCCACAATATTTCAGCTGACAGCTGCCATTCTGCTATCAGTGCTACCTGCTATTCGCTTCGCAGTCGCAGCCCGGCGCGTGTGTGATCTGAGCGGAGAAAGTGCTCGCAAAAGCAAAGCAAGACGGAATGATTCAAAATAAGAGTTGCTATTAATTAGCTGCTATTTTAAACTGCTATTTGTTAAAACAGTAACAGGTTGCTATTGCTATTTGAAAATAGCAGTTTTGCCCATCACTACGTGAAAATAGCTCGTTTAATGTTGGACCTTTGAATATAAAACTTCAGGAATGAGTGTAGCGCCCTAGTAGCCATATAAAAAGTGCGACGGAAGTCGCCAATTTGAGCACCCATGTATGACTCATTTGTAGTCAATTCGAGATTGTCCATTGTCTATAATTTCAATGTCAATGTTAATGTCAAAAGAATGAATATCATAGGCGTCACATACATATTTTATATAAATTAGAACTTTCCAAATACAGGGTGTTTGGTTCACCGACGTATATTTGAAAGGAGATGGTAGGTGAGTTGGTTTGGAACTTATTTAACCATATATATCATTATACAAAGTGTCACGGTTTCTAAGATATAGCCAACTTAGTGATTTTACTTAATTAGACGATTTTTGTATGTAGAGTGTATGAAATGATTTTATTTGATAGAATAGATATCAAAGACTTGAAATAAAAGTTACAAGGAATTAAAAACTTACAATAGTGTCTAATTAAAATTTATAATAGCAAAAATCGTCTAATTTAGATAAATCACTAAGTTGGCCATATCTTAGAAACCGTAACACTTTGTATAACGGTATTTTTGGTTAAATAAGTTCCAAACCGACTCACCTACCACCTCCTTTCGAATATACGTCGGTGAACCAAACACCCTGTATATTGAAGTGATATCTGTTTTGGGAGATTTTGATGAAGGATGCTGTCATCTTTAATTTCTTGATAAAGGTTATTTTCTAAAGATTATTAATGCAGATTATATTATACAAATTGTAATATAATTTTAAGTAGCTAGATAAAATTTAAGTTGTTAATGTAAATAATTTATTGTTAAAATTTTTTGTTGTTAGATTTTAATTCGCTAAAATTAGTCGTTATAGAAATATTGTATATACTTAATAGTTGTTATGGTTAAAAACATTTTTATAAAAAAATCCGGGGATACGAGAAAAAACAAATTCATAAATAAGAGATATTTTTGCTTTTGAAAGGGTAAGACGTAAATAAATTTGCTCTTAAAAAATATTAAATATCAAGAAGATTATTTAACTTGAAATAAGTTAAAAGATAATTAAAATCAATTACAAATACGATAAACAATTAAAATGGTTAAAGATAATAAAATCATTTTAAACGGGAAATGAAAACAATTTGAATTAGAAGAAGAGGCAATTTGGACTGCAAGTGGAGGCAGTAAAGACAATTTGAATTAATTTTGGAATTATAATAATATTGAAAAATAAGTGGAATTTGAAAATAATTTTGGAATTTTTGTATTGTGAGTGCGAAATTTATAATTTTAAGATAATTTTAAGATAGGGTTGAAAATTAAAAATAAATCTGCATTAAAAAAAAATCTGAATGAAAATTTATTTGTCAAATTAATATTATATAAATGAAATAACAACGAACTTGCAACGACCTATTAGAGATAAGAGTATCACAAATTCAAATTAATTAAAGGGCAAAGTATAAATTAGATATTGTTGACTTGTGGAATCAATTCATGAACTTATAAATAAATCAAAAAGCATAAGGTCCATTTAAGTCAGTACAATAATATATTGAAAAAGCTGGCCTCGGCACGTATTCGCCTACCTCAAATGTTAATACATCCTTATATTCCTTGTAACTTAAATAACTATAATTCCATTTTATTTGTTAATAATATTATTACCATTATTGGTAATTTTACGTTCACCATTTAAAGGAATATGTACCCTTAGAGTAATTATGTTTTATTTAATTACAATAAAATGTTTTAAAGAAAATAGTAGTAGGTACCTACATACTTTTATTTTTCTCTTTTTGATAAATTATATACTGTCCTTATTATCACCATTTAAAAATGTAACAATTTTTAGACACAATTTAAAAAATCGGTCTTGAATTTCTTATTTTGAACATAAGGAAATATTTAAACAGGTAAAAGGTCATTTTCTAGTCAAGTTGTTAACGTGACCGTAATCCTTTTTGGCGGGCGATGTAAAACGTGTTGCCTAAACATTAGAACAGCTGCATTTTGAAAAATGAGAATTATTGCAATATTTTAAAAACCTGATTTTTAACTAAATTTTTGAGTTTGAAGAAACTTTAGCTATTTAAACCACTTTACCAAGAAAAATGATTCAGACTTCAGAAATGATATACATGTATAATACACTACTGAAACGAATAATAATAATCAGCAAAAAATACCATTTCTCCATCATTTCAGATAAATTTCGTACTATAATCGACTGGAAAAAAAAGTACTTTTCGATGAATAGCTACAACGTAAGCAACAGTTAGCCAGGAAGATAATATTCACATATGTTCAATTTCCCATGCATTTCATCTATGTCTCACATGTCAGGCCACACCCGGAATAAGCTAAACTTAAGTGAATAAAATGCAAATAAAACATGTGAAAGATATGCTTTAAACATATGTGGAGTGCGCCAATGGGAGTATGTACATCCATCAACCGCTAAGACTTGCCTAAATTTAAGACTTCTAGACTTAGATTTAAGTAAGATTCATTCAAGCCAAATTGCTAGATAGTAATAACTAGTTGCAATGTAGTGCCACTGGCATGTTAAATAAAAAAAAACTCTTCTTTTCAAGATGGCGGCCGAATGGGAGGGGGAGTGGTAATTATTGTTGAAACCAAACAAGGCAATGCAAGAAAATCTAAATGTGTGGAATGAGACTTTGAACAAGTACAACTGTACAAGATTTACATTAAAAAGATGAAAGTGATGATGGCAGAATAAGAAGGAAAATCGTATGACACTAATTAACGACCCATAGAAACGTAATATTGAGAGATATTGAGCATAGTTACCACGGCAACGTCCAAATTTCTTAGAAATTTTTTGTTTATAGCTAGACCAACCTAGGTGAAATTAATAAGTGGAATTTTTTATGTCAAATACGACAGTTGAGGAAGGCTGGCGTACAGGTTTCTATGGTTACGTTTCTAAAATTTAAATATGTACTGAATTATTATTGCTTTTAGTGGCGATGTCGTTACGATTTTCTTACCGAATCTGCACTCGAGCATTCATTCATGTCCGGGAAATTTTTAGTAGTGCATTTCAACAACGTAATCGGCCCTCGCGTTCCGCTCGGGGCGATTCATACGTTGTTGAAATGCACACCTAAAAATTTCCGGAAAGAATTAATGTTCTCGTGAGATTATAAGTGAAAATAAATGAAACAAGTTATGAATTTTAAATAGGTAGGCACCGAGAGGGTTAAGAAAAAACGATGCAAGACAAAATCTGGATATCTGTGAAAGATGAAAAACATTACATTACAAGATGCCAATTTGATTTAAAAAAAGAACTGCCGCAATTGTAACCTATAGAAGTGAAACCTGGACACAACAAGAATGAAAAATAAAGTGCAATCACTAGAAATGAAATGCCCAAAAAATATTAAAGGAATGCAGATTGAATCGAATAGTTCAATCACCTACGTTGAACGCTAAATCCGTACACATTCTAAAGGTAACCCGTATTTTCAATATTTGTAGACCCGATTTTTTAAACAGTTAACACATTGCCTATAAAAAGAAAATCTGAAATTATTTATTTTTAAAAGTCTAAACTCCATAAATAACAACACATTTGGAGACTTCTACAATCTCTGACAAATAATTCATAATTCGGAGCTTAATGTTTATTGGGAATCATGAAGTAAATGTTAACTGTGTTGCCTAACTTCTTTTTCATTTATGATTTTAATAATGGATTTTTAAAAATTATTTTAAGAATTACACTTTTCTAAAACAATTATAAAGAATGATCTATTCATATAAAACTTCAGAATGGATAATGCCTTGCTGTTGTAAACAGAAAATAGTTATTTATTATACAAGACGATAAAATACAAATTTTATCGTCGCGTATAATATTCTATTTTTTTCTATAGCATTTATTTTAAAGGAAAAAAATTATAAATATATATTTATTTTGACTGTATTGACAATAATAGTTATTTATTATAACAACAGATCAATAAAAATACCAATTAGGGTAGGCTGTGAAATTGAATTATTTTGAATTGGTACTTTAGCCACATCCACAGAATGACATTTTATAACGTTTGCAATTTGACATTTTTATTGTAAACAAAGTTTATAACCTTAAATTCATGTTAGAAATGGCATTCTGTGGATGTGGCTAAAGTACCAATTCAAAATAATTCAATTTCACAGCCTACCCTAATTGTTTTTTTTTATTGATCTATTGTTACAAGCAGCCGAGACGCTAATACGCTCGAGAAAATAATAAACAATTTTATCATCGTGTATAATACAAAATATTTTATTCTAATCTCACCATTATTTACATACAGTGTGTCTCGCATTAGACGGCACCACCCCAGTATTTTTTTATATAGGTATTATCGATGTAAAAAATTCTTTTTTCTGATTATACCCCTCACTAAATTGTACTTTTAGGGTATGTTACTTTCCCTTCACGGCAAAATGCTAGCCTACTACGATTTAAAATAAACAGCAAAATGGAAGAAGTCGTATTAGAGATTTTTTTATCAAAAAATCTTGTTAATAAAAGTTGTTCAGAATCCTTCAAATATGCTAAATCCTTAATTTCATTAAAAACAAAAAAATTTGAAAATCTCCAAAAAGTCCTGAAAATTCGAATAATAATCTCACAAGTTTGCCATGACTTTATACGTTAGAAACAATGTATTGCTAATCTAACCACGTCATTTATCATATTGAATCCGTTAATTATTTTTATAAACGTCAAATTGTTTGTAGTTTTGATTTATAAAGAAAAAAGTGAATATGTAATCTTTTCCTTCTAGACGATAAAATTTCATTTTAACATGAAGTAAAGAGTAGATAAAATACAATTTTAACAGTGAGGATTGAATAAACATTATTACTGTCACGTTTTGAAGTTATGGAGTATGAGCGTTGCTAGGGTTAAACAAAATTGTTTTGCATTTTCAAGTATTTTTCTAACTCTAATATCTTATTAGAAATTTTAATAATAGTAATTTAAAAAACTAGTTTCATAAGACACGATTTTAGAGCACGCGTCCAAGTTTAGAAAACGAGCCGCACAGCGGCGAGTTTTCTAATGGACAAGTGCGCTTAAATGTCTTATGAAACGTGTATTTTATAACATTGTTTCTATTTTGGTTATAAACAGTAGTTACATCCACCAGTAAACCTCCGCCCCTTTTGCTTTGCCTTGATTGGTTGATCAGTAAAGCTCCGCCCCTTTTGACATTTTGCTTTGCCTTGATTGGTTGATTGCCGGATTCTTTAAAGTGTTACTTTATAGCACCCAAACGAGTTTCATAAAGTAGTCATTAAAGAACCCAAATAGAAAAATTATTAATTGAGACGCGTCACAATACACAAAATGCGAAGATTGCTAGGCAACGACGTATTTTATAGCGAAAAGCGTATTTTAAAGGCCTATAAAATACGTTGTCATTGACGACGTAATTTATAGAGAAAAGCGTATTTTAAAGGCAACATAACAAGTGAGCCCTTATGCACCATAGAAACAGTATAAGATATTAGTGTTAGAAAAAATTATTACTTTATCTACCCTTGCGGTTAGAATGAATAAACATTGTTTTTACAAACAATGTTTATTCATTCTAACCAAAACGCCTATACTAATGAGATTTTAAAACGTGACTCGATTAGTAATAATTTTAAACGTCAATGTCAAATAAAATTTATTTATAATTTTTTCCCTTTAAAATAAATGCTATAGAAAAAGAAATAGAATATTATACACGACGATAAAATTTAATTATCTTCTCGAGCGTAATTAGCGTCTCAACTGACGTCTCGACGGTAAAAAACGCTCTCGAAGATAAAATACAATTTTATCGTCTTGTATAATAAATAACTATTTTTGTATATTCTGGATTTTATGCTGTAAAATATCCATTTTTTAAATTAATCTATAAAAGACCAATTTTCATGAAATTTGGTTTTTCATTCTATAGTAGCAAAGAACAAGGGTGGTTCCGTGGTCCTATGCGCTTACGTATTGTGCCTACTTTATTTCAATATACCAACTATTTCAGTTGTTTGTGATTTAAAAGCACGAATATCCAGCTGTGCGGAGCGGTTTTGAAGTTCTAGGCCCCCATACCTTATGAACAATTAACTTGTCAAAAAGCCATCTAGAGCTAGAGTAATAGACGAAACAATATAACAATAACATTTTTATTAACTAAACATATACAATACTCTAAAGAGACTTCCTTTACTTATTTAAACAAGTATAAAAAAAAAACTAGTCCACATACGTGCAAATTCTTTTATCTGCTGCCGACATTTATCGTAGTAAAGAGCCATCTAAACATTCCTTACACGACGTCATCAAAAACTTAGCAACAGCTGTAACTTGTTTGCTGAAGTGTAGAAAAAAAAAACACAAAAATAATTAGGTTATCTTAATTTTAAATGCTCTTTTTTTTTAAAGGCTAAATCACTTTTAACCCCAATAGCTTTATATCCGCATGACTACTCAGATGCAATTTCATATAAATTTCAAGCAAACGGTTTTTCTCTCGTATGAATATTCATATGTTTTTTCAGATTGCTTTTATTTACACTCTTGTATTCACATAAATTACAGGTAAATGGTTTTTCTCCTGTATGATTACTCATATGCAATTTCAGATTGCTTTTAGTCACACTCCTATACTCACATAAAATACAGGCAAATGGTTTTTCTCCCGTATGAATATTCCTGTGTTTATTCAGAGAACTTTTAGTTACACTCCTGTATTTACATAAATCACAGGCAAATGGTTTTTCTCCAGTATGATTACTCATATGAACTTTCAGCTTGTATTTAGTTACAGTCCTGTATTCACATGAATTACAAGCAAACGGTTTTTCTTCCATATGAATACTCATATGTTTATTGAGAGAACTTTTAGTTACACACCTGTATTCACATAAATTGCAGGCAAATGGCTTTTCTCCTGTATGATTACTCATATGCAATTTCAGACAGCTTTTAGTTGCACTGCTGTATTCACATAAATTGCAAATAAATGGTTTTTCTCCCATATGAATATTCATGTGTTTATTTAGAAAACTTTTAGCTACACTCTTGTATTCACATAAATTACAGGCAAATGGTTTTTGTCCTGTATGATTACTCATATGTAATTTCAAATTGCATTTAGTTACACTCCTGTATTCACATAAATTACAAGCAAATGGTTTTTCTCCCGTATGAATATTCCTGTGTTTATTCAAAGAACTTTTAGTTGCACCCTTATATTCACAAAAATCACAGGTAAATAGTTTTTCTCCAGTATGATTACTCATATGAACTTTCAGCTTGTATTTAGTTACAGTCCTGTATTCACATGAATTACAAGCAAACGGTTTTTCTTCCATATGAATACTCATATGTTTATTGAGAGAACTTTTAGTTACAGTCCTGTATTCACATAAATTACAGGAAAATGGTTTTTCTCCTGTATGATTACTCATATGTTTTTTCAGACTGCATTTACTTATGCTCTTATACTCACATAAATTACAGGCAAACGGTTTTTCTCCAGTATGAATTTTCATATGCAATTTCAGACTACTTTTAGTTACACTCCTGTATTCACATAAATTACAGGAAAATGGCTTTTCTCCTGTATGATTACTCATATGCAACTTCAGCTTGCTTTTAGTTATACTCCTGTATTCACATAAATTACAAGCAAACGGTTTTTCTCCAGTATGAATACACAAATGTTGTTCAAAATTCCTCTTAGAAGTAGTCCTATATACACATACGTTACAAATAAATGGTTTTTTTGTTAAATGAATATTTTTAGGAGTTTGAAGACTGCATCCACAAGCCGTAATAAATTCACAAACATCACATGTAAACCTTTTCCCATTATTTTTGTTCTGGTCATCCTCATCAACCATATCAGTTGTTTCAACTTTTATTTTGTCCGTTTCATGTGCACTACTCTCTATAGTTGTACTTTCCGCCTTCATATTCCATCCAAAATTTTGGCCAATATTGGTGTCAGTTTCATTGAAGTTATGTTTTTGTTCGGTACTGTAAAGGATATCGTCGCTGAATTCACTTTTCATATCGTCCAAGTAGGGTTCAAGTTTGATTTCTTCTTTGATGACACCCAAAGCGAAATCATATTTGGGGTTAGCCTTTGAATTTATTTCAGACATTTTTTATAGATTTTCCTGCAAATAATACAATTTATTACAAATAGGGTTCGGTAACTCGTGACTAACCTGTAATTATTTAAAAATACATGTACAAATGTAACCTGTACACATACAAAACACTAAACGGGGTGAATAACAAATGACCTTGTGGAGGTGGTTATTATATCTGCACCGTAGACGACTAAACAAGATGATTATGTTATAAAAAGTCATACATCTAGTTGGCTATGATTCTCTCCTATAAATTAAATTCGAGGCCCAATAAGAACATAGCAGCAGCTAAAAATTTATGTGCAAGTAATTTCTACATCAACTAGATGTACTTATTTTTTTGCATTTTGACAAAAAAAGTGGACTTTTTTTATTAAAAAATCATAAAGAAAGCAACACTTTTTTTAACTAGGTATTTAATTTTACATTTTGCATTAAGTAAGTATGCTTTAAATAAAATATTGTAAATTGTCAGTTTAACAACTGTCAATTCTCAAATCCTTTTCATCCTGTTTTGAGGGATTTAAGATGTCAAAATGCAAAAATAGCTATTTATGTATCAAGTTGCAAAATGATGGACTTTTTATCACCAGGCGTGAAATTGTTCGTCGAGGCGAAGCCGAGATGAACAACACGCCATGTGATAAAAAGACATGTTTTGCAACGTGTTTCATACAAGATTTTATCCAATTCAGATAACAAAATGTAAATGCCACATCTTCTTAAAAAAGGAGTTGGGCCATCGTGATAAAATGGGAATGATAAAATGGGAGCATATTTTGTAACTAGTTACAAAATGAACCACTTTTCGCAACTAAAATCATCTTTTTGTAACTAGTTACAAAATGGGAGCATATTTTGTAACTAGTTACAAAATGAACCACTTTTCACAACTAAAATCAATGTCGAAATGTTGACATTTCGTAACTGAATTGGATAAAATATTGTGTACAACTCGTATGAAAGCATCTTTTTTTCACTCGTTTGATTGATGCACTCCGGCTTCGCATCAAACTTCAAACTCATGAAAAAAAGTATTGCTTTCATTACTAGTTGTACAGACAGATCAATAAAAAAACCAATTAGGGTAGGCTGTGAACTTGAATTATTTTGAATTGGTACTTTAGCCACATCCACAGAATGACATTTTATAACGTTTGTAATTTGACATTTTTATTGTAAACAAAGTTTATAACCTTAAATTCATGTCAGAAATGTCATTCTTTGGATGTGGCTAAAGTACCAATTCAAAATAATTCAATTTCACAGCCTACCCTAATTGGTTTTTTATTGATCTGTCTGTACAAATAACTATTTTAATCGTCTTGTGCAGGGTGAGTATAAATGATTGTAACTTTTTCGCGGATTGGCAACCTAGCTGCTTTATAAAACCATGGTTATTCCTGTAGTATATTCACCAAGAACTAGAAAGCATCCTGAGGCCTTCAAGTTACGACAACTTTTAAGCAACTATCCTCTTTCTACACGTTGCAGTGTACGAGCCAAACGGCAACCGTATTTCATTTGAGTTCTGACGTAGGACGTATCTGCAGTATTTGTACACATTAAAAAAAGATTTCAATAGGTGCATACTTACAAGCAAGAAAAATAAAACCTTGTTATCTCCACAGGTAAGTTTGATTGAGGATTAGTGTTTCTTGGGAAAAACCAACTTCCCAAGCTTGGCGCTTTTTATAAAAAGGCATTTATGCCTGAATAATCGATTCACGTAAAATTAGAGGTCAGGAATTACGTAAGATTCTTATTTGAAAATTTGCAGATTTACATAGTTATTTGTGTTATTAGGTACTGTAAAAGATATGGCAAAAACAAAATTACAATTTTCTCTGCCGTTCCTGCTTAAAAAATGAGTCTAAAAAAAATGGAACAAAATGTGCTTAAAATTTGGTTTTTCATTCTATAGTAGCAGAAGGGTGGTTCTGTGCGCTTACATATTGCACTTTATTTCAATATACCAACCATTTTAGTTCTTAGTGATTTAAAAGCATGAATATCAAGCATCCCAGCTGATACTAAAATCCCCATGTATGCGTGGTCAGCAGTGAATGTGTTAAGAAACCATCTAGAGTAATAGACGAAACAATATAACAATAACATTTTTATTAACAAAATAAATACAACATTCTAAAGAAACTTCCTTTACTTATTTAAATAAATATTTCAAAACAAACTAGTTCACATACGTGCAAATTCTTTTATCTGCTGCCGACATTTATCGTAGTAAAGAGCAGTAGCGTAACCAGAAACGTAGTTTGTAGGGGGCCCATTCCACTATTTGGTTTTCAAATTTACCATATTGGGTGGCTTTTGTAATGCCGATACCTACAATTATCGATTTTTTTAAATGAAATTTTGATTAATAACTTTGATCTTGAAGGGGGCCCGGGCCCCCTGGGCCCCCCCTTGGTTACGCCACTGGTAAAGAGCCATCTAAACATTCCTTACAGGATGTCATCAAAAACTTAGCAATGGCTGTAACTTGTGTTTGCTGAAGTGTAGTAAAAAAAAAACAAAAAAAATTAGGATACCTTAATTTTAAAACTTCTTTTTTTAAAAGGCTAAATCACTTTTAACCCCAACTGCTTTAAATTTGTATCGGTATGACTACTCATATGCAATTTCAGATTGTTTTCAATTACACTCCTATATTCACATAAATTTCAAGCACAAGGTTTTTCTGCTGTATGAATATTCATATGTTTTTTCAGATTGCTTTTATTTGCACTCTTGTATTTACATAAATTACAGGTAAATGGTTTTTCTCCTGTATGATTACTCATATGCAATTTCAGTTTGCTTTTAGTTACACTCTTGTATTCACATAAATTGCAGGCAAATGGTTTTTCTCCTGTATGATTACTCATATGCAATTTCAGCCATTTTTTAGTTATACTCTTGTATTCACATAAATTACAAGTAAATGGTTTTTCTCCCGTATGAGTAATCATATGTTTATTCAGATAACTTTTAGTTACAGTCCTGTATTTACATAAATCACAGGCAAATGGTTTTTCTCCAGTATGTTTTCTCAAATGAACTTTCAGCTTGTATTTAGTTACAGTCTTGTATTCACAGAAATTACAAGCAAACGGTTTTTCTTCCATATGAATACTCATATGTTTATTAAGACAACTTTTAGTTGCAGTCCTGTATTCACATAAATTGCAGGCCAATGGCTTTTCTCCTGTATGATTATTCATATGCAACTTCAGCCTGCTTTTAGTTACACTCCGGTATTCACATAAATTGCAGGCAAATGGCTTTTCTCCTGTATGAATACTCATATGCAACTTCAACCTGCTTTTAGTTACAGTTCTGTATTCACATAAATTACAAGCAAACGGTTTTTCTCCTGTATGAATATACAAATGCTGTGCAAAACTTCTTTTACAAGTAGTTCTATATACACATACATTACAAATAAATGTTTTTTTTGAATGAATATTTTTATGGGTTTGAAGACTGCATTTACGAGTTGTACTAAATTCACAAACATCACATGCAAAAGTTTTCCCTTTATTTTTATTCTGGTCATCCTCATCAACTGTATTAGTTATTTCAATTTTTATTTTGCCTGTTTCATGTGCATTACTCTCTATAGTCGCTGTCTGTTCAAAATTTTGGATAATATTGGTATTAGTTTCATTGAAGTTATATTTTTGTTCGGTATAGTAAAAGATATTGCCACCGAATTCACTTTTTATATCGACCAAGTAGGGTTCAAGTTTGATTTCTTCTTTGACGCCATCCAAATCGATGTCATGTTCGGTATTGTAAAAGATATCGTCACCGAATTCACTTTTTATATCGTCCAAGTAGGGTTCAAGTTGGATTTCTTCTTTGATGATATCCAAATCGATGTCATATTCGAGGTTAGCCTTTGAATTTATTTCAGACATTTTTTATAGAATTTCCTGCAATAATACAATTACAAAGAGTAAAGAGTATTACAAATAGTGTTCGGTAACTAGTGACTAACCTGTAATTATTTAAAAATACATATTATACAAACCTATTCTCCGTGAACAACAGAAAGCACACGAATAAACGGTGACAAACAAAAAAAATGACCTTGTGGAGGTGGCTATTAGATCGGCACCGTAGACGATTAAACAAGTTAATTTAAAAAGGTCTTATATCTAGTTGGCTATGATTTTCTCCTATCTCCTATAAAATAAAAAGTGGACTCTTAATCGATGAGAGCTCTGGCTAATTCGAGACCCAATAAAGAGCATAGCGGCATATAAAAATGTATGTGCAAGTAATTTGTACATCAACTAGATGTACTTATTTTTTAATCACCTCGTACAGGGTGAGTACAAATGATTGGGACTTTATCACGCGCAAGAACTTAACGTCGACTCTAATTTCATATAACCGTACTAAAGATAGGCAACCTGCACTGCACAACACAAACAAGAAGTTCGATTTCCAGTTCATATTTCGTAAAGTAATTTGGATAATTAGTTGAAGCTTATAGGAAGTGTTTAGCATACTTCCCTTTACGCCTTCACAAAAAATAAAAAAAAGCACGCCACTAGAAACCTCTCAAAAGAAACTTAGAATTTGTACCGCCAGAATGGTCGGATAGCGTTTGCGAGCGCTATCACGTTTTAATTAATATTTCGTAAATTAATTTGGACCGTTTGAAACTTGAAACTTATAGGAAGTGTTTAATACACTTCCATCTACTACCCCACAAAATATTAAAACACGCACGCCATTAGTACCGTCTCAAAAAAAGCTCAATAATAATATGTTTAGTTGCACATGAACATAAATTTCCAACTTAAAACAAAAATTATTCGGTGTTAGGGTACATACGTAAGGTACGACTAATGAAATATGTCTAGGGATCCCATATGTCCCGGTTCGCCCGGGACAGTCCCGGTTTTATTACTTCTGTCCCGGTGTCCCGATATGTTTAGTTCGTAACGCTGAATGTCCCGGATTTTTTCCAATATAATAGTTATTTTTGTAACATGTATACCTAAAATCAAGTTTTTTTGGACGAAGAGTCTGAAATAGCAGATGAGTCCCAAAAAATGATTTAGGTACGTGTTACAAACAACATTTTTTTGTTAAAGCTCCCAAAAACAGATTCAAACCTTTTATTATGTATGCTTAATGTGATCAGAGCACATGTCACTATAGTAGTACGCAAAAGGTTGCTATGACAACTTTTAGGGACTAGTCCGAAAATATAGCATTTTACGGACTTAAATGAGTCCGTAAAATAGCTACTTTTGGGAGCGTGTAGCTACTAAAAAAATTTTAACATTACTCATAAGAATGAGTACAAGTAGGTACAAGTCGTAATATTTTTGGGTGCCTTTAAAAATGTATGTTTACAAAACAATAAGCAGAGACATATTTATTTTGTAGTTCGGTGAATTACCAGAATGTTAGAATTTTGGAAAAACGATTTAGTTCCATACATTTCATTCGCCCGGAGAAAAGAATGTCAGAATGAGATAGAATGCGATAGAAATTTGATTCTGCAAAAATAAATGAAACATTACACAATTATGTAATGAACTGACATTAATCTACGTACACATACCTGGACTCTCTTATCAGTATGAGTAAGAAAGACGTTTGATAAATTTAGATTTTGAATGTAAACAGAACATACCTATTCCAGTGACTCCCAACCATTTTTGTATTTATCTTTTTATTTTTTTCTGAGCTTACCATTTACTTGCGACACATGGTTTATTGAGAAAAGTTGTTCCGTTTGATATGCTCTACCTACCCTTAAAATTAATGACAATACTTTTGAATCACCCTGTATATACCACAACATTTTAAATATAGGGGAATTGGTTGATATACAATGAGATGAAAAAGTAGAAAATAGTTGGCAGCCCTTAAAAAATAAGGTAACTAACAGAACTAACAAAATCGGCAGATAAAAAGATAAAAACACATAAAACTATTTTCAAAACAAGTAACCTCAAAAAACCACAGGAAGTCATAATAAACAAAGTACGCATGCGCTGCGTTGGTATTATTTGAATTATTATAGGGATTTTTTAAAAATGTGCTGCCAACTATTTTCTACTTTTTGATTTCATGGTCTAATAATTAGTTTGTATAATTTTTTTTTCTTGAATGCAAAATAAATAATAATTAAACTGAGTGTGAACCGCTTCATAACTCGTTTCCCCCCGCCCTCTTTTCTTTGTTTCGTTTTAAGTACATACAAGAAATGTAGACTAAAAAAATTTCCCTCAAATTGACAATGACGGCTTCTTGAGACGTATTCTTTGGAGCGATGAGTGCATGTTTACTAGAGATGGCGTGTTTAATACACATAATATTCACCATTGGACTGACGAAAACCCGCATGAATATCGAGAATATGATCACCAGAGAAGATTTTCCATTAATGTTGCAGATAAGACACGAAATGTTATACATGCATGATGGAGCTCCTACTCACTTTGCTCGTAATGTAAGAGAGTGGTTGGACAAACACTTGCCAAACAGATGGATTGGTAGCGGCGGTCCTATCTTAGGGCCCGCGAGATCCATCGATCTCAATCCATTAGACTTTTTTGTTTAGAGTTTCATTAAAGGAAAAGTTTATGCTACGCCTCCACCAAATTCTGACGAAGTTAGGAATAGAATTGATGCGGCTGTATTAGAAATCACCCTGCAAAAACTTGAACGAGTGATGCAAACTATACCACAACGGTTACAACTGTGTCTGCAAGCAGACGGTTTTCAGTTCGAACAATTAACTTAACTTATTTGTTCCAACATGTAACGGACATCGTTAGTTACCGTACTATAACAAAGGTGTGTGGATCAAATGTTGTCAAATGTACGTTCCTTTAAAATGGTTCCTGAGGACCGAGGAAGCATTATCCAACATTTTGGTATTAAGATTTTCAACTCAGAATTTTATGACCAACATCGCCACGTGTATTGCTTTCACCAATTTATACACACCCTGTATATTATGTATATTCAGAGGGTAAGTTGAGTCTGTTACGTTGGCAGCGCTTATGTTTGCCCGCGCATGGCAGATATCCAAAATTAATTTTGAAGTTTCGCGGCCAAAAACACAATTTTCGCCTTCCCCGCTGACGGATTTGGATTCTGCGGAAAAAATATAGCAGACTGAAACAGGCTTTACTTAAAAAATGGAATGTTTTACTGAATAAACTGTATAAAAACAACGACACGGAAAATGTAAGGTTATAATCACATGTTAATCTGTCAATATTTTAAATTTTCGATTTTTAGGAAAATAGTGATGAAGTGGATGAAGTAAACCACGCATTAAACAAACTTATACGAGGTCTGGGGCTATCAAAAACGGGATTTTACTCAACATTAGTCGCTTTACTAAGTACTTTCCCATCACTGCGAGTGGAACAAATATTTGAATGTGTCGAGAAACGGCTACAAACTGAAAGTGGTAATTCTAAAGTAAAGTAGTTGTCAGTTTATGAAATTAAAATAATTATATACACAGGAAATCGGTGCTTCGTATAAGAGATATAACTCGCTCCAACATGCTTTTTAATGCCTCGCCAGAAGAGCAAAAAGATATCTTAGAAATATTACTAAATGCAGGCACAAAACGAAGTTGTTTGGGTATGGCAATGTCAAGTTTTATAGCGGAATTGCTTGCTTTGGTAAGTACAAATACACTTTTACATATTCAAATTTAATGTTTGATAATGCCAGGGTGGCGCAGTTGCCGAGAATCAGGCTAACGTTACGTTAGACCTTAGTTCGAATGTACAGTTTGGAGGTCGGTATCGAGCCCAATGAAGGTCTTGGAATACAGGTCTAAGAGATAGAGCTAACACATCAGCCTCGGCACCTAAAGGTAAAAGAGCTTACAGATACAGAGAGAGAGAATAATGTTTTATTACTACATACGTTAGTTTTAGAGAGGCATATTATTTTATTTTTCAAACACTCCGAGTTAACCCTTCAAGTCCAATGACAAAAGAAGGCCAAATAATTTTATGTTAGTGTTAAAATGCACCAACTGCCAATATTGTTTTCGTTTTAATCACATTAAATTTAAGTATTTATTTACTGAATGCCAGTTAATGTATTTATAAACAATATTTGATGTGTTTTTGTTTAGAAAAACAAATGCCTAGAATAATTGAAAGTTGGTGCAATTATTTTTAATTTGATTACCTTAATTATGATTATAAAAAAATAGAATAGATACTTAAAGGTATCGGCACTTATACTTCACTAGGGAGTATGGCCAGCAGTAAGGCCTCCGAAGTAGCTTTCATATCCGGTTGTCTCGCATACTATGCTATTCGTCTAGCAACCGATTCGAGTTTGACCCCAATGTAGTGGAGTGCCTTCACTTATAATTTTTCGTTATGAAAAACAAAGCCAGTATTAAACCATCAATTTTTGAACATTCAAAACAAGAAAATGTCTTATTATAATAACTGTTATCAATAATTAATACAATTTTATGCTTTTGTAGGTCGATGAAAACCAATTAAAAAATTTAGTATGGCCAACTTTAAAATCTGAAATTTTAAAGCCGTGATCTGCATAAACCCCCGACAATGTTTATGGTGCTCAGTAAATTCCCACATGTTCCCACAAATAGAATTTGGAAGAAAGGTGTTGGAACTCGTGAGTTATTATCCAGTGAAAATATGCGCTAAGTGAAATGATAATGGTAAGTTTTTCAGTTGCTTTTGTTAGTTTTATAGTATTTATTTTGATATACAAATGGCGCAGTTATTAAAATATTAAAAGCGATAATTATCAGTTGTTATTAACACTTAATTTCTGCATTATATTTATCATCTAAGCTTAACATTAACCTTCTTGAGAGGAAATAAGTGAATTTAAGCGATTTTAAAGAATTTAACTAATATTTAGTTGCAAACAGTTGTGGTGAATCGTTAACAAATGGATTATAGTCTTAAAATTTTCGCATTAAAACGATGATAACATACATGTTAATGGTAACAGGCTTACGAGAACGCTGTATGATGCTAGATTAAGAGGCTGTTGTGGGCTAACCGAATTTTACCATTATAAGTACACATTTTTCAGTTCCAACTACTCATGACATTAATATTGCACCATCGTTAATTAGTTAATTTAACACGGTTCAACGCAAAAAACAATTTAAATTTTTATGCGTATAAAAATATTAGCTGGTTGCATAACACATGTCAAACACATAGAACAGATTTATTAAAACGGGGAACACCGTAACCTATTAAAAACATACATCAAAGTGATATATTTTGTTAATAAATAACACATCATTATAAAAGAGTGAATAAATAAAATGTTAATGATTGACTGGCGTATTAAACTGTCAGTCATTCTATACAAATGGTAATGTATATAAAATTAAAAAGTGCTTGGTACTTCTGTACTTATATAATCTGATGATTTTTTAAAATATGATAATAATTTTACTTTAGACTTAGGGGGAGGTGATTAATTTTTAATAAAATAAAATGGCATTCATTTAAGTTCAGTTGAATAATAATACCTAAACCTTTGTTTTGTAAAGGAAGATTATGTAGGGCATTTGTGATGAACTATATGTTATGAAGTCAAATTATCTTTGAGTTCATTTGAAAGTTTCAGGTATTTAAAGACGTTCAAAGGGATTTTGGCCTGAAATTTTAAACAAAATTCTTCATTCGTTCAAGTTTATTTTGTTTATTTATCTACAAGCCTACACCCGCTTGTCGTTTCTCTGTGTCTATGTAGTAGAATAAATAACCATTTTTGCGTTTAATTATTTCTTCATTAGAAGTCTAACTTCAGATACCTATTAATTTTTTTAATGCTGCTTCCAGTTCGATTAAGCACTCTTCCAATGCCAGACCTTTTATATTTAGCGTGTTAGTTTTTGCTAGGGGAAGTTGGCATTTTGTTTTCCTACTTGCCTCGTTGCTGGGTAGACGTCATGCATAATATTCCCTAAACCCAAACTAAAATGCATTTTATTATTCCAATAAATAATTCAGCGATTATTTTTTTTAAATAAGGCTGATTTCCACATATGAAGCAGTTATTTTATACATTAATGAAGCCATATTTTGAAAGCACAGAAAAATACTTATCTTTGAACTTCTCAATCACTTGCAAAAAAAGCAACAGTTTCAAAATGTTTCAAATATTCCCAGTATTCCCTTTATTGGCTGTTTGGTACATGCAATCCCAGATAAGTGGCTTCATACAAAGCTTTAAAAATATACATAGTAGTATATAAATTTATTATAAAAGTTTCTTCTTGTAGTGCCTATCCGTTTCAAATGTTGGTCACGAGCACGGCTATTCTGACTTTACTGGCCGCTGTCTGAAAGGGTGTGTGGTGGTTAACGAGAATCATTTTCGCAGATTCTGCAGCCACCTTGAACCCCTTCTTCTGTGTACTTTTCCTTGTAAAATGAATTGCAGGAGACTATATTGTTGTTCGTTGCATGTTATATGGGCTAAGTATTCCACCTAGCTTCGTTTTAGGCTGATAAGGACTTCACACTCATTATTAGTGCCACCCGTGAGATTCTTAATATTCGTCTGTAGCACCACATCTCATCTCAAAAGACACTTTTTTCTCCCGTTTTCTTCTTCACCTGTTCTGAATCTCGCTGTCATTTGAACGCCTTCTTTTCCATATGTTCTTGTACTTTGTTCTATTTTTTGCAGTTGTTCTTGTAGTTGTATTTCTTCATCTCTGCTTGTCACTTCTTTCCTTGTGTGTATACCTTCTTGTTTTTTTCTTTCTATATGCTCCAAAGCTGACCCATTGCTTTTGTGGCTTTTCCTAATCTTTCTCGTATGTGAGCTTCTGGTCCGTTATTTGTCTGTATAGCCTTAGTATTTACACTGCTTTACTTCCTCTATCTCGTTTTCCTCCCATTTCCATTTTGTTTTTTTTGCCCTACCCCTTCCCTTTCCAAACCTCTTTATTTTCGATTTTTCAGTGTTTAATCTCATTTTTTTCTCCTTTAAATATCTTTTCAATCTTTCCATAGCCTCCTTACGTTGAATCTGGTCTCCTGCCAGCAATACAATATCATCGGCGTCTGGTAACGTCCATATTTTTTCTTTTCTTAGGGTTACTCCTGCTTTCCATTTTTTCATTTTTTCCTCCAGATCTGAAAAGTATATTAGGAAGAGTACTGGACTCAGTGGGCAACCTTGCCGTAATTCTGCCTCTATCCAGAACTGCTTCGATTTGTTGTTTTTAACTTTGACTACACTGTAAGTTTCTTTATTTATTTCCTGCACTTTAGCTATTAGTCTTTGATCTATTCCTTTATTTTCCATAATTTCATACAACGTTTGTCTATTTACCAAGTCAAAAGCGCTTTTCAAGTCTGCAAAGAAGGCATATACCGTCCCTTTTTAAAATGTATAGATTTTATCTATTGTATATCTGACAAAACTCCCTTTTCCTCTACTTCTTTTTGTATTCTCTGTTCCAGGATTTTTTGATATATCTTGTAAGATGTAAGATGTGTTCAATAATGTGACCTCTCTATAGTTATCCACCTGGTCTTTGTTCCCTCTCTTGTATATAGGTGTTATTGTTCTTTTTCTCCACCTTTGAGGGTATCCTTCTCCTTGCCATACTTTGTTTATAATGTACCATACTCCCTCCACTACATTCATTGATGCATTTATCCATGCCTCATTGCTTATTTCATCCTCCCCAAGTCCTTTCCTCTTTTTTAACTTGGTTATTTGCCCATTCACTTCCTCTTTTGTTATCATTTCTATGTTGCCCAGGTTTCCCTTTTCTTCTCTTACTATTCTTTCTTCTTTCCCTCTTAAAGTTTCCATGAAATACTCTTTCCATGTTTCCATCTCTATTTTATTACTTTTTTTTTGAGTTATTTTCTCTCTATATTTATATATTTCCATAACTCCGTCTCTCTGTATTTGTTGTATTTCCTTTTTGTATTCTTCTTCTTTCTTCTATTTCTTCCCCTCACATAGTTCGTTATATGTTTTCAGAGCTTTTTTGTATTCTTCCTTTGTACTCTTTCCTTTCCTCCATTTTCTTAGCTCTTGTCTTGCTTCTCGCTTTTTGTTCTTGCACTCTTTGTCCCACCATGTGTTGTTTCCTGTTTTCCATTCATATATTACCTTCTTTTCTCTATAGTTATTTTTCTTTATTGCTGTTATTAATTCTTCCATTGCTTCATTAATATCTTCTTTTTTAAATATTATCTTTTTCATTTGCATTTTGTAGGTACCTCTTTTTCAATACCGCTTCCTTTTTCCTCTTGTTGTTTTTCTGTTTCGTGGCTGCTGATCTGATTCTATTCTTTCTACCACTTCAAATCTTTCTCCTCTGACCCATGCTGTTTCATTTACTATAATGTAATCTATAACTGTCTTGTCTCTTTCTCCTATATAGGTATACTCTCCTTCCATACATCCATTTAAAACGCTCCATCTATTTTCTTCTATCGCTTGTATTAATTTTCTTCCTTCTTTATTTTGTATCACGTCCTTGGATCTTCTTCCGACTATTTCTCCTTCTCCCCTTGGTCCAAATGTCCCTATTCTTACATTGGAGTCTCTTCCTATAACTATGTGAGCGTCTCTGTTGCTTTCCACTAATTCTTTTAATTTTTTTTATTACTACTGTATGTAGGCAAAAAAAAACGGCGCACTAATCACGTGACTCGCATGCGGGCCGGATTGTGCATTTCACGCGTAAGACCACATACGCTAACGCACCAGCCTCAACACCGAAAGGTATAAGAGGTTAACGATTACATACATACATTCTCTATTCCTTTATTGTTATAAAATGTTATTATTTTCCATCTTTCCTCTTGAATTCTTATTTTCCTCTCATATAATCCTGCATTTTCTTTTATTTGTGTGTTTCCTCATCTTCCAGCTCTTCCTCGATTAAATTTCTTTTTGCACTCCCGGGCGTAAAGTAGCCCGGACGGAAAGTGACTACTTTACGCCCGCGAAGAAGGGCGTAAAGTTAATAATTGCAGACCTCCGGCGCACTTTACGCCCGCGACAAATTAATTTAAAATATCACAAAAATAAGTAGATTACCTTAGTTACAAAACAATTTTTACAAAATCACTTTTGCTGCGAATGCGTCAAATTGACATTTTTAAAAATGCTATTAGAAAAATTTTATTATAAATCAAAAAATTTTTAATAAAATCTCCGTCCGTGCAAAAAATATTGTATGTACCACAGGCGTAATAAGCGACTTTAGCCCTTGGCGTGTTATAACCCTCGGCTAAAGTCTCAGGTTATAATATTCACGCCGCGGGCTAAAATCGCTTTCCTTACGCCCTTGATACATAAATAACTATTTTACACCTGTTATTATTCCTCCTTTGGCTCTTCCTTTTTTGTGCTCCCTAGTCGCGAATTGACATTTCCAGTCATACTGCTTTGGTAATTTGTGTTGCCGTTTCTCCCAGCTTTCTTTTTCTATCCATGTTTCTGTGAGGTTTATCATTTCATAATTTTCTAGGTAGGTATTCCCAAAAGTCTGCATCCTTGTTATTTATTCTGCTATTCCAAAATAATATTTTTATTTTTCCTGGGTTTGTTAATTCTATTGTTTTGTCTTTATTGATCCGTATACCGTCTTTTCTTGCTTCTTTTATTAATTTTCGAGCTGTATGTTCCGTTTTCATTATCCTTATACTAACCTGGGCCATCTTCATTTTAATTTGTTGGCACCTTTTTAGAAGTTTTTTGAAAGTTTGTTGTCTTGGTTTTGTAGCATTTGTTCGTCTCTGTGCCTTCTATCTTTTTCCCCTTCATTTTTTTCTGTTTCGTCGTTGGTGTAATTCTTATTTTGGTCCCATTTGTCTTGTTTCTTTTCCTAATGTGGTGCCAAACAACTTTGTGTCCATATTCTAGTTTTTTTTTTCGGTATTGTCCCTTTACCTTCCAGTCCTGTGGGCGAATTTCCATTCTCTTCATCTGTTGAGCTCTCTTTTCTTGCTTTTTCTCTCTGGTATTCTGTTTTTCCTGTCCTTTCGATAACGTTGTCTTTTTCTGCCGTTTTCATTTCCTCTCCTGTCATCAAAATTACATCTGTCTTCTTTGTCTTCTCTTCCTCCCTTTCCGCTGCTTTAATTTCTTATTGTCTCACCTCCTTCAGTATCAAATTTGTTTCTCCTTCGATTGTATAGGCTTCTCCATTTACTATAAACTTATTTTTTCTGATTCTTGCGTTTAAACCTTTTTCCGTGGCTTCTTTCAAATGCCGATTTACAAATCTTCTTCCTACCATTTCTTTTTCCGTTAGGTCCTCCTGGACCCAGTAATTAGTTCCTTTTAGTTTTCTGGTATTGTGTAGGATCTCTTGTTTCTTGCTGTTTGATTCCTATTCTATCTATATCTCTTCCTTTATTTATTTCCATCTCCATCTTTCCAAATATTTCGTTAACACTCTGTAGTAGTCTTTCTTGATTCTTATCCGGTAATTCTTTAACTCCCTTAATAATGATATTGTTTCTTTTTATTGCTTTCTCCAACTTTTCGATTTTTTCCCCTTGTTTTACCACTTTTTCTTTCAATTGCATATTTTCCACTTTTTTTTCTTGCATTTCGAATTTGCCTTCTGCATGTCTCTGTATTTTTATCTAATTTTGTATCTATACCATTTAATTTGTTTTGTATCTTCATTAGCATTTTCATGACTTGGTCTATTTTGTTTGGTTGCTTGCTTGGTGTTTCCTTTTCATCATCCTCCATCTCCATTTCCTCAGCTTACTGTTATTTGTGTTGCGTACTTGTACGGTAAGTGTTATGTCAACTAGCTTAACTTCTGTGTTATTTGGATTGCCTATCTAAATTCCGTTACGCTCGGCTCCCCGCTCGATTTTGAAAGGCCCTTTTCTTATCAGTTCAAGATTATTTATTATAATTTGGATCCTTGCACACGCGTAGCATTCGGGAGGTAGCGGGTTCGAACCCCACTGCCGACTGCCTTGAATCGGGTTTTTGGGTGGTTCTCCCGATTCAACAGAGTTAACCATCTCAGAGGTAAGGTAACCTATAAGCTCTTTATCCTAGTTTATCCACATCCTAGTTTAACCTATCCTTACATATCCGTTCTCCGTGGCTGAAGAGGAGTTCTGCCCTCCTAAAAGCAGCCCGCCACCTCATCTCTGCGGAGTGGAATGAAATAACGTTGAATTTCCATTTCCTTTATTATAATTTGGCGATTAAATCTAATTATCTTACATATATCTTCGTTGATTTCTTGTCAGTTCTTTCTCTGTTATCTAATTCTTTCTACTTACTCAGTTTCATTAATTATTTTTGCACTGTTCAATTATTATTTTAAATTCAATTCAAGACCTTTTATTTATGCAGCTTGCCTTCGCCACCAAGGCCACCAAACTCGCTCATTGATTATGGTATGTAGATGTTATTAATTATGCGAAGATCTTTGTCATCTAAGCCAATTGTTTTTAGAATTGATACTCCGTTTTAGTATACAATTACACCATAAAAATCAGTTTTTAAGGTTCTCATCAGATGTTATACTCGAGTATTAAATTCAAGTTGCGTTTAGTACGTCGTGGATTCTTTTAAAAATATGCTTATCTATTTGTTTAATTTCGGCATTCGTAGGCAATTTATTAATATTTCCTTCCGATGATAAAAAAACCTTAAAATCCGAATATTTTTCAACTAAAAACAGTCCAAAAGGAATGAATACGGTCATAAAAATATTGCCCAAAATAGAAATTAAAACAGGTATAATTTATGTAGTTTTATCGTAATTCTTGTGGAATGCAGTTTCGATTTTTAGCATGCGATTTGTTTGTAATGCATTTTAATTTGAATTTTGAATTCTAATTTTACAAACGGGTTAATTATTAAATCATAAAAAGTAGTTCGGTTGACCTATTTTGCTGTATAGAAAAAATTGTCATTGAGAAACGGGTGCAGCAAACATTTCTTGAATTTTTAACTAGAAAACTGTTTTACTTTTTAATTATTTAAAGTAATTTTTTAATTGTTATTTTGATACATTCAATATGACCTTTTGTAGCTTGTACGTACAAGTTTATACTTTTTTTGCAGGGATTTTAAATTCAGTTCGAATGAAACCACACTTAATATAAATCATAAACGAAATTTTCAAAATTTATCCCTAATAAATGGCGCAACACTTTTTTTGAAAATTGTTAACTTAGAAAAGCTGTTAACAACAAACAACATTTTCTCCACACTTTTAAAAATAATAGCAATTAAAAAAAAATGTCAACCCAAGATAGTTTCTCGTTAAAATTTACAATAATAGAGAGTTATCGCAAGTACAACGCTACATACAATCGGACGAATGCGCATGCGTCTACGTTTAGCGTACGCCAAATAAATAACCGCGGTCCGGTATTTTCACAAAATAGCGGGAGGGTTTTTGCGTACGTTATTTTGAGTGGTGAGGTTATGTTGCCGTGTGTATAAACAATTTGAGGTTATGTTCGGAAACTTGAGCGTACGGTAAAATTGCAGCGTGCGATAACTCTAAAATATCATTTACCGTAAACATAAGATAGCGTATAACATCACATGATTTTAGAGTTAACGGAAATTTAACGTAGTACTTGCGATAACTCTATTAAAACTCAAAATGAGCCGATTTTAAAGTTTTGGGAAATCTGGGCAATTCGATTTTTATCACTTCCTTCCATATTAGTGACCTTAACAGTGATCGAAATTCAATATGAGTAGTGCGGCTAATTTTATTTACTTGCACAGTTTTAATTAATTAATTCCCAGACCGACATTTGTTTTTGACAGTAAAAGGATCTTTAAAGGCGGATTCTCACATGTGCGCCGACTGTACCGCGACCGTACTATGTTGTGAGCATTCACACATGTAGTGTCGTGCACTTACTGTAGCCTATCATGTTTGATTTGGTAGTGTGTTAGTATTGACAATTTAAAATAATATAAAATGGATCAAACAGAAGAGGATGTTGTAATTGCTTGTGGACTTTATTTACTTTATAAAGAAGAAACAAAGACAAAGAAACACAGAAATTACTGGATACACGATGTTTTTAGAGCAAGAGAAGACGCTTTTTGGTCGCCTAAATACTTCAGGATGAGTTTTTCCAAGTTTGAACATTTACTTCACCTTCTACAACCACTACTTCAAAAGAAACATACAAAATGGCAACGCAGTATTACACCAGAAAAAAGACTTGCCTTAACGTTCAGGTAAACTACGGATATTTACATTTTACTTGAAACAAACATAATAGTTTAAATGGCTTGCAATGTTGAGGAATTCTCTTATTATTTATAGGTTTCGGGCCTCTGGAAATTCACAAATTTCTATGAGCTTTAGTTACGGAATTGCTCCGTCTACTGCGCATTCTATTATTGTATCAACTTGCGAGGCAATTTGGGAAAAACTTTCCTTAACCTGCAGAAGAGGTTTGGATGAAAATATCAGAAGAATTTTATTCTTTATGGCATTTTCCCAATTGCATTGGCGCTATTGATGGAAAACACGTTGAAATTCAAGCACCTTAACAATCAACTCTTTCTAATTGGCGATATCGGACTTTTTGGTGCGAGATGGTATTGTTAAAATAAATATAAACTGCAACTAGTATTACGTATTGTGAGTTGCAGATTGCAAATTGGTAATTGTTCGGATGGGAGAGCCGCCTGTTAGCTGTTTTTTACTTACTCTCTTTCTTGAAGATAGTCTTTTAGGAACTGCATCTGTTCCTCGAAGCGCCATTTCTTTATTTTTTTAGCTGCTTGGCCACTGACTAACGCCCTTCTGTAATACGATCGACACATTGCCCATTTGGATTTACATTCTTCAACTACAACATAATATGTATATTGAAATATCGCTGCTTATAAACAACAGACTTACCTGTACAATGTAATTTATTTCCTATGTGCTTCCAGACATGTTTTTTAAAGGCATTGTCAACTTATGCAACATATTTAGTAAATATCAAAATACGTTAGTTAAAATACTCGTAAAAGTACCGGCATTGGTAGAATTTCAATATCTTTGATAATAACCACAATAAAACCAAAATGAAATTCAGATCCTACGTACGTGACGTCACGAGTGTCGACAACATAACCTAAATTTAGCGTTGTACTTGTAGCTATGCTAGGTTTTAATTGTTTTAAATGTCTGTGTTTGCCTGTTTAGACAATGTTTGCTTGTTTAATTGCATTTGCTTCTTTAAAGAGGCATCTCACGTTAGAGCTCTTAGCGGCGACCGACGTAGTTGACGTCATAGCTTAAACTTTTAGCTCCCATAACACGGTAACGAATTAAAATTCGGCCAAAAAATTTTGCAAAGGTGCAATATTCAGTTTACTCAATCAAATTACAAAATAAAAAAAAATCGACTTTTCATAAGTTGACAATGCCTTTAACAAGAATAATAACGATGTTGTAGATTATACAGGCATTCGTATTCTTGCACTGATATAATTAAGTTTTCTTCATTCATAGTTACAGATTAAAAACTCGAGTTAACTACAGGATACAGGTTATAAAAAAGTCAGAATAGGACAACAAGACTGACAACAACTGTGTGGTAGCTGTGCTGTGTTGTGACCTTGGAAAATCGCTTTTCAAACGGTTGACGACGACAGAGTCGTAGCACAGTCGCTGTACAGTCTCTTATGTGTGAATTAAAAAACTATTTTCAATGTAATTTAAACGGAAACCACATCTCTGTGATTTTTAGCAACACAACACGGCTTGAGCACAGTCGGTTCACAGTCTTATATGTGTGAATCCACCTTTAAAGTACCGCCAGCCAGAATTTCGCGTTATTATTTATGTAGTGATTCATCAATGAATCTCAGTTTTTTAACTGATCCAAAAATAATTTGAATAATAAAACCAAAATCATGATGTGAAGTGATTGTCTCAGACCTGCAAGTTTGTTGTTTTCGATTACATCGTTTCTTTAATTTTAGATTTATTGATTTCTCAGCTTTTACTATTTTAGAAGTAATAATAATAACAAAAATAATAACCAAAATCAGTCTATAACAGACTGAGTACAAGGCTCTTATAAGTAGGTAAAGGTGAAGGTATCGGCACCAACGCCCTGCGAGGGAGCATGGCTTTCAACATTGACGGTTAAGGCACAGACCATTAAACAAGGAAGACCAATCAAAGTTAAAGATAAAATAGGAAGCAGCAACGATCTCAGCGCGCTCATAGCAGCTGGGTGAACTAATAGTTATAAGCGGGAGAATTTAAATATTAGAGAGTTATCGCAAGTTCTACGTTAAATTTCCTTTAACGCTAAATCACCTGATGTTATACGCTATTTTATTTTTACGGTAAATGACATTTTAGAGTTATCGCACGCCGCTATTTTACCGTACGCTAAAGTTTCCGAACATAACCTAAAATTGTTTATAAACACGTCAACATAACCTCACCACTCGCAAAAGCTATTCTATGAAAACACCGGACCGCGGTTATTTCTTTAGCATTAACAAAACATGTACTGCGTGAAAACCACGATTACACTACTACCACAGTTGTATCGCGCATGCACGTCAGGGAATATGGCGGATTAAGCGTCGCTTGTGTTGATTCAAAACGGGGTTTATAAAGCCTGCCGAATAGGGCTATTTGGCAGTTAATCGACTAGTTCAAATTTTGTCCGCGGCGCTAGTTATCCTTTCACTGACAGCTGTATTTCTAATTTAAATTTGTTAATTGTTGGTTATTTCTTTGGTTATTACTTTCTAAAAATGTCTTGTTGCATCCCTTCTTGCCATAATTCAAGTTCGGGTGTAACCTATCATGAGTTTCCAAGTAACAAAGTCAAATACATACTCGTTGTGGATAAAGTAGTATCACAGTGGATCGTACCGAGGAAAAGTAGTAAGTATCTGCACCCTTCTTACACTTTTAGTTATTTAATTTTTTACAGTCTCATAACGTTCTGGAAACCTGTCTAAAATTGAAATTTATATTGTAATACACTTTCTGGATTAAATATTAAACATCCAATAACCCGTGCTTGTCATAAACCGCCAAAAATTAAAGCCAGTTGACAGCTGTCAAAGATGGATAACTAGCGCCACGAGCAAGCAGTGGCAAAAATGTGCATAATGGCCATTTTTGCTATTCGGCAGGCTTTATAAACTCCGTTTTTAATCAACGCAGGCGACGGGAGTAAGTCACGTAGTTCAAGTTTTGTCCTATTCTTTGATTAGTCTTCCTTGTTTAATGGTCTGTGGGTTAAGGCCTCTATTAAATCGCTTTCCATACTTCGGGTGTTTCGTACGTTATATGTACAGGGTGGTGTGGTAAGCACCACACCTTCAACAACCGGTTTCCATTTTTTTTTCAGTGACCCAGGTCTGTCCCACAGATTGTCTGCACTCTAATTAAATATCTTATAAGTAGAGAAATATAGATTTAGCCAATTCTTTTATCAGTGTATGTACAGTTTCCCATCATTCTTTCAGTTGGAACGTAAGGCCTCCACGAGATTTCTCCAACTGATCCTATATCCGGCGAGAACTTTTAGCTCGTTCCAAGCTTTCCCTGTCTCTTTCACTTCACTCATGATGGTCCTTCTCCGGTCTTGCGACTCCCTTGAGGATCCCGACCAAGGGATGTTCATGTTATATAGTTATATGATTAGGTGATCTTCGGAGTGTGTGGCCCAACCAACCCCATTTGTGTGCTGTTTTCCATAGGTCTTCACTTGAAATGTGGTCCGGCCAGAAGATTTGTAGGATGCTACGCAGGCATTTATTGATTTGTGATGGTTTTTTAGTTACCTTCCATGTTTCACTTTCGTATAACAGAACTGATTCGACATTGGTGCTAAATAGACGAGGTTTTGTTTGTAGAGAATAGGTCCGCGAGTCCCAAAGCTTGTTCGTGCTTTATGTATCCTGATTACATCAGCTTCAGAACCTATCAACTCTTTCTATGATCTTATTGTTTACGCACAGAGGGTTTACATTTTCGGTGATCAGGCGCATTTCTTTTGTTTTGTTGTAGTTTATTACCAAACCTACCTTGCTTGCCGCGAGCAAGAGACTTACGAAAAGAGCCTCTCTTGTACACAAATTATCCCGAAAGCCAATGTCTTTTGCACTTTTTATACATCATTTTGTGTATTATTTTTAGGACTGTTCTTTGCATTCGGTTTTTTAGGTTATATACGAGTATGTTATTGAATATTGCAATAAGCCATTTGGTTTCTTCATCATTCATGTTTTTTTTACATTTCGGAATAAAAACTATCTGGTCCTACTGATATTCCATTCTTTACCCCTTTTATTGCTGCTGTTAGCTCTTCGTAAGTACGGGTCCACTGTTGCAGTCGGTTTCATCTTCTACATAATTTTTCCAATTAGCTTTTATTTGTTCTATATTGACTATTATCTTGCCATGATAATCTGTTATGCATCCAACTCTCTTAGTTCTGTACAATCCCGCTGCTTTGTCACGTGGTTTTACAATTCCGTGTTATTTTCTGAAGTTTACGTTATTTTGAATTTTTGGTAAGATTTTTTAGTACGGTCCTGTCCTTCGTAATTTTAATCCCATGTTAATTATGTTCTTGCTACAGTTTAAATTCATTTCAGTCTGTAGGGCATCCAAGGTTACACCAACTCAGCGCATTTTCATGGTAGTTCTACTAAATATTCAAGTCATTTCAGTATGTTTCGTCTTTGTAAAAGTTTCCTTTGTTAAAATTCCCAAGGTGACCTAATTCACGTGTATTTTGTCAATGCATGATCTCATCTGGTTTCATCGAATGCAGCTCCTCGTGATACGGTTCGGGAAATCCCCTGGACGCGAGGCTACGTCAGGTAACATGGTTTAACATCGTCCGTATGTTTCACACCCCTCCTCAGTGCGTGGCAAATCTTCAACTACATCGGATGTCTTTGGTTTCTCCGGTTTAAGATGGGTGTGTTCATTGTGTTCCGCTTGGGTATTTACCCCCACCGAGAAGGGCCCTATTACCGTAGTTTTCAGGGACAACTAAAATTTACGAAGAAAGGTCGGATTCACCAAAAGGGTGCGATGTAATCTCGGAGAAATATAGTCTTGTGTGAAGGTTGTGAAAAGTTAGTAAAGTGTCGTTCACGCAGTTTACTCATTTGAGGGATTAGGAAAACCCATAGCCCAAGGAATATTCTTCGTTTGTCTTGCACCCGCCTTCCGGGAAAAGTGACACCATCTCATTTGCCGATCACCGTCAACGTCCGCCACGTTATTCCCTGTGCCGAGCAAGTACAAACATCTCGCCAGGTAAAACCTATTCTTCTTTTACGCTGCCTCTGCTTTCGTCGTTGTGTTTTCAACACTAGTTCAAGCCCTTTCGTTTACCGCTTGCTGGCAGGCCCTTGAAATACTGCTCAATTTAGAGTTTAATGAGTACCGCCTCTTGTTTTAGCTTTGTGTTTTGTTTGCAGCTTGTGGTTTTGAAGTAGTCGATTGCTGGTCTATCTGTTTGCCCAGTAGTATTGTAACAAGGCTTTGTGAATCGCCTTTAACATTCACATTGTAAAGGTTGAGGGCCCCTGGCAAATCAGTGGACTAGTTGTTTCATTGGTTTTGTGTTCAAATCAAGTAAAGTTCATTTGTGTTCAGGTTATAGTTCAAGGTTTAAGTCAAGTTAAGATATTATTTTGTGTTATGTTGCATGCGTGTAAATTTAACGGTGCTTGTTGAATTGTTAATTTAAGATTTATTGATCCTATATTTCGTCTGGGAATTGAGGGGCTAAACTTGTAAATGATTTGCAGTACTTAACGTAAATGTATTACCCTCAATTCTATCGTCCCCTTAAGTAAGAGTAATTTTTATTATTTATTCTAACGTAATATTTTCATTGTGTAATTTCATTTGTGTAATTTCTTGTATTCATGTTTGCCTTTTGATTCATTAAGTATTTAGTTGTCAATTTAGTTTGGTCTTGTTATTTGTGTTCAGTGCTCCCCGATAATATTCGTGTAGGTATTAGTGTTTTGTCAAAGATTTATGTGTAAAGTGTTAGCCTGCCTACAAGTTTTTAAGTATTTCAGTTAAGCAAGGTAAGTCACACCTTGCGGCAGGATGCAGCTATAACCCCTTTGTCCGAGCCCTTTGGGAGTCTTCTGTGGTGGGTTTCCTTCTTTTAGGCCTTAGGGTGACTAAAATATTACAGTGGCGCCCTTCCTACCGTTTACGATCATCCCTTAGTTGAAGGGTTTTTAAGTGTTTCGAACCACCCCTTCTTCACTGCTAGTCTAGCCGTGTACTGCCGATTTTGACATCGCTATTTAAATGTCGTAGTGCAGAATAAGCACGTGACAGCTTCTTTAACTCTTTTGTGAAGATTAAATGAGTCATGTTTGCATTCTAATAATTCTATTTCATTACATTGTTCTTCCATCCACGCTTTCTTTGCCTCTCTAATGGTTTTCTTTTCTATCAATTTGTTCGTAACTGGTATAATCCTTGTTTTTAACTTTTCTTCTATTCTCCATCATATCTACTATGTTATCTGTCATCATGTCTTCTTTTTTACCTTTTTTGGTCAAAGGTATTTGTTGAGAATTTCATTATTATTTCTTGTAGTTTTTTAACTTTTACCTCAGCATCCGTTACCATCTCCGTTAGAGTAATTTTGCTTTTCATGTATAATGTTAGAATGTAATTTTTCGGTTGTTTTAAATCATATTTTGTTACTTTACTTTCTTCGACTTTCTTAAGTCAAATCCTTATTGTACCCAAATAGAGGATTGTGATCAGATGAAATTACTGTCCCGGGGTATGTTTTCATCGCGGTTATTGAGTTTATATATCGTTGATTATGATATAATTGATTTGATTTATGATTATATGATCTGGAGTATCTTGAGGTGAATTCCAAGTTAGTATATAGGTGGTAACTTGAAGAAGGTATTAGTGACAAGTTGTTCTTCCATTTGCAAAGACACTCAGTCGATCTCCGGGTTCATTTCGTTTGCCTAGCCCAGGGGACGGAAGAGCCAATCCTGTCCCTTACAGTACCGAAAGAGCCGCAACTGGCTCGCGAGTTTGGCGACCCGTGGCCTAGCCCAAAGGGTCTAATAATTTCACCACATTTTCCTTGGCAAATTTTGGCATGAAAGTCACCGATTACTAAGGTTATATCATTTTTATACTTTTATCAGAGTGCACGTTAGATCGTCATAGAATAGTTCAATTGCTTCATTGGATTTACCAGCTGTGGACGCGTAAACTTGAATAATATTAGTTTTAATAGGAAAAGAATTAATTTGGATAAGAAGCATTCTCTCAGACGAGGGAACAATATTTTTGTGTAGGATGATACCAACTGGCGTGTTTCCAGAGTAATATATTTGATGGTCTTTTATTGAACATTGCCCAGCATCAGTCCAGCGTATTTCACTGATTCCCATAATATCAGTCAAAAGTCGATCCATCTCTTTAATGGTGTTGTGTATTCTACCAGCTTCGTACATAGTTTTGACATTCCAGATGCAGATCTTAACAGGTAGTCTATCATCATAGTTTTGTGCCATGTTAGTTGTAGCAGTGATTTCCCGTCGTCTGCTGCATTCCCATGCCGTTGACTACTTTCAGTTCATTCGCCTTTAGAGGCAATTTCTTATCCCAAGGACAAGAGAGTGCCCTAACCTCTGCCTGCTCTTTCACCCTCAAGAAAGAGGTTGTTGGCAGTACTTAAGAGGGATGGTTTATACCGGCGATCACTCAGGCTGATTGCAAGAGTTATGAACCTTTGGGCGGTGGGATCGCCACATCCCTACGCCTAAATAAAAAGTGTTAACATTACATTAGTTCATCCATTATATTTCGATCCAAAACAATCATATAATTTTGTTTCCTTTTTAATTTTTTTTTTAATTTCAACCTTAATAACCGTGTTAAATTATTTATTTATTTTGAAGGTCAATAAAGTAATTGATATGCTAGACCACCAAATATATTGTGTGGTTATTACAAGTATACAGTAAGAATTTAAAAAAAATCGATTAAGGTAGACCTAGAGCTTGAAGTTAATGGACAATTCTGCCGTTAAATAGCAAATGCTGTAGAATACTTTTTGATTTAAAGTTAACATGTCTTAAAATAGGTCTTAGATTAGGTGTACGTCTAGGTATTTTATGTTGAATTTGTTGATAGTTTTGACATAACAATTAAATTTGTAATAAATCTTTGTGGGTATAAACTGTCGAACATCGGTAATTAAAATATTAAAAGACAATGATGTTTGAATTTTTGCAATGTTATTAACTTAAATTAAATTTAAGAACCGTATAGGCATTGAACTACCAATCAGTTTTAAATGAGAGATATGCTTGAATAGTTTAAGGTCGTCCATCAATGAATAGAATAACAAACCCCAGTTAAAAAACAACAACGGTGTTTTGATAATAATTGTCCGTGATGGTTTCGCGCTTTCTTAAATTTTTAATTACGAATGTGGGTTTGTTACAATCAAGACAATTAAGGAAGTTACAAGAACTATAATTATTGTAAATGCGTATTTATTTACGTATTTACTATCAAGGTGAAAGTGAAATAATGATCAAAAGTGATCATGAACAGTAGTTTGTATTTGTGCTGTTGTATTGGTCACTGATTAATTGTGAGGTGATTTTTGTAAAAACAATAGATGCAGTGTTTTAATATAAAGGTGATTTCGAAGCAAGTAAATTTGGGTGTTGTTTTTATAAAAGAATGCTCACCATTGACAGGTTTTGTTGTTAATTGTTATAAGAGATTAAAATGTATGACGAGTAAGATGGAAGTTTTGCCTTGATCTTATTTTAATCATGTCTAATCGTTCAGATTTTTTATGCTGTTAAGGAAAGAAATCGTGTATCTTTATTAAATTACTTTTATTTCATACTGTCTGGTAAATTCAGTTTCCCGGCGCCATTTTGTGTCCGGAAAATGAGCTATTACGGTATCAGAGCCGGAAAATGTTGCTTGGCAACATTTTCCGGACAGTTATTTTATGCACCCAATCAGAGCCCGTAAAAGTCTAACCAAGCCACACCTACCGGCTTTGACACGGTAATGTCACATGTTGACGTTTTGAAAAAGCGTCACATGTAAAAATTAAAAATCAAATTGTTGACAGTATGAAATAAAATACATAACGACATTCGTCCGTGAACTCTTTTTACAGTACTCGTTTCGAGTTTCAAGACTCGGCTCCTTGCGTCGCCTCGTCTTTAAACATCTTACTCGTACTGTAAAATATGAGTTCCCGGACTTGTGACGTTAATTACTATAACGGGTTTTAATTTGGATTTCGGATTCTATCGAAAAAATTAATTTACAAAGGTTTTTAGTAACAGGAAGCCATTAAGTTTGTTCCGTTAACAGCCGTGTTAATGTTAAAATTGTTTTTCTAATTTTGTAGGTTGGAAAAAAAAGAATGATTAAAAACATGTTTTTTAATCCCATTGCTGGAATATAAATAGAAATGGTAAATAAGGTTTAGTTGTTACTAAGCGCTCTTAAAGAAAAATAAAAAAGATAATTACAGTAACAGGTTTTTAAGTATAAGGTTTGAATTATATCCCAAAAAATCTATTTTTACATTGAACCTTTAATTATTTAATATTCTTTTCAGTATCTAGAAGTAATTAACTGTTAAACCATTAAAATACGTTCAAGGATGTTTCCCCATTTTTAAGTTTGTTAAAACCATACAAATTTTGGAAATGTAAATACAGTCGAACTTCGATAACTCGAAACAAATTAGTTGGCGTCAAGAGTGAGAATTATGTGTAATTTTTACTTGATAACTCGAACTTCTATTACTCGAATATCTAGATAATTCGAACAGAATATTTGGCGGCACCTTCGATAAGTCGAATTTTCTGGGAATCGTTGAGCGTTTTGCGTTCGTATTTAACCCTTAACCATAATATGTCCCCTCCCCCGCCCGTGAATTATTGTTACACAGATTAAGAAATCCTAGCTTTTATTTTAGTTTCTTTGCCGTCACCAGTGAACTAATTTATTGTTTAATTATTAAATTGCCCTGCTAAGAGTAGATAAAACAATAATGCGTTCGTTCAGAAATTTGTTTACAAACCCTAAATTCTCGGTAATTAATTAGTCATGGACATCAAACGTTTTGAATCCGAGGTATTAATTAGTTTAACGTAAAATATTTTTAATATTCAGTAGTATATGTTTCAGACGGGAAATTTTAGAAAAAGGCTAGATTTCAGGCTATAAACTTTTGGTATTTTTTAAGCAAACTTAAAATGAAATAAGTTAGATTTACCTTAAAATAAGTAGTCATGAATGATAAATTTAAATAAAGTCGCGAAATATTCGGTTATGCCGAATATTCGTTAAAATGGCCGAATATTACGACTGCCTAATAGTTAACCGTTAACCAAATATTCGTTTCACCTCTATAAAATAATACATCCATATTTATGTATTTTATTTAATAACCCGAAGTCTTGATAACTCGAACTTTTTTCTGGCAAGTCATGGTTCGAGTTATCGAAGTTTAACTGTATTATTAAAAAATAATAATTTTGTTTTATATGAAGATCATTTGGAAAATTCTCAGAATTAAACATTTACGGTGATTGTCAAATTTAAATTGAATGCTGGCCACAGTGGTTGGGTAGTTAGTAGACTTGCTTTGTAAGCAAAACGATTCAGGTTCAGCCGTGGTCTCGTTGAAATTTTTAATGTGAAAAAATTTAAAAATCTCTTTCAAATATGAAGCAAAATTGTAGGTCCGATGTTTCGTATGATGAAACCCCCTACAAGGGGTTGAAGCCGTCTAAATCCAACACAATTCGTAGTTAAATACTGTTTCAGTAGGTTCCGAGTTGTGGTAGCTAGGTACCCCAGTCCAGGACAATTAAAAGAGTTAAGTATCGTTGTCTCCGGTCAGTACTGGAATGGGTGGCCTGATTGCTCCGTTAACGAGGCACCTCTCTCCCACGAAGACCCCTCACTAGCTCACTTTGCTCTATAATAGGGATATGACAGACTAATAAAGAAGAAGATTGTTTCAATACTATTGTTGTTATAAAACTAAATTATTAAAAAAGGAAAGGAACACTTAAAAAAACAAATTTTTTAATATAATGACATTGCACAGCCGTTAAACATTTATTAATATACCCAAAGTCACCAAAGTGTGAGGCTAATTCTTGCCATGCTTTTTAGAAGTTTCCATAGATGGCTGCATTATGTTGAGTAATTCTCCGTATTTCTCTACCCAGCCCAATACAACTCGAGTTCGAGAATAGTTAATAAGCTAATATCTGGTGATTCTGACATCCTCCTCATTCCTCTATCCTACGTAAATTTGTTTGTTGTTGTCGTTGTTGCCCAAGCTTCTCTGTTTTGGACCTGGTGTGATGCTTCGCCGAAGGTGTATCCTGTAAATAATTTGATCTAATCAAACCACCTTGATGGGATCTTCGACCTTCTATGTTGCCCTCCGCTATCAATCTTGCTATGCCGGCTCCTTGCGTAACATGTCCAAAACACCTTGGTACCTTATGTTACGATTTATGGTGGGTAGTAGTCTTACACTGATTTTCTTGAAGGTAGGATTCATTTGTTTGGTAGGCTGTCCATGGATATTGGGAGCATTTTCCGATGCGCCCACATCTCGAAGCGAAATTATTTATTCGTGTGGCGTCTGCTTTTTTTTTTATTATTTCTGCAGTCAGTAGCGAATGGAAAGATCAACGAGTTTATGAGATTTAATTTGGTGACTTTTGTAATATCCGTATCTGTACATATTTTTGTTACCTTAGTTGTAGCCGATTTGGCCATAGCAAGGTGGCTCCCTCATTTGTTATATCGAAATATAATTGAAATGACTGACCACTTTATATTTAGCTATTCTTCTTCTTCTTCATTTGGCTTTGTAACCCTGATGGGGATCTTTGCCTGCCTTGGAGGGCTTTCATGGCCGTGTTGTTTTTGAAAGATGAGGTGGCTGGCCTCATGCTTTCGTTATATTTAGCTACATGTTTTATATCAGGCTGATTGTTCCTGGATTTGTTAATTATTATCGTTTTACCTGTATTTAACTTTAGTCCATATTGTTCACTGACGGACATAAGTTTATTCATTACATTCTGCAGTTCTTCTTTGGATGTAGCAAGTCAGGTTACTAATTCTACATCCTCCTATGGTAACTCCTCCCTGCCAATCAATCAAACCGCTTCACATTATATGAATAGCAGATGTGACGCACTCCTACCGATTATCACGGTGTTTGAGATTTTGTGTAAATTAAATGTAATACGTCCCTGTCGCTCGAAGTTTAAGCTCGCCTGAAGCTTGCAGAATCTGCGGAAATAATGCCAGATCGGCGCATTCTTGTTGTTGCGAAATAATTCGGAGATATCCCAAATATGATGACCGAATATGGTGATCTAATATTTTGTTCGGCGTATTTCTTTGTTAAAAAGTCCGGGGAACCACCGATTGCAAGGAAACGTCAGAGTTGCCCTCCCCCCGCGTACGAAAGGCGCGTTTGGGCATCTTTTTCTAACATACTTTTCGTTTTACGGAAAAGAGAAGAAAAGAATCAGAGTATAGCAATCTTTCAAATCAGTCGGTCGACAGCGAATTTTCGTTCCGGGCTTTGGTAGGAAAAATCCCGAAAAAGCCTCTCGTTCTCGTTTTAGTTTCGGAAAACTATTTTACGACATATTTGTCGGATTCTCATAGAGAGTGCCATCACGAATTGTCCTATAAAGAGTTATATCGTTTTATGTTTATTTTAAACACAATTTTAGTTTGACACAACTTTAAACATTAGATGAGAATATCGCTTATTATTTTTAAATTTGGTAGTTATTCTTCACTAAAATAATCCTCGGTGACCTAAACGCACAAATAGGTAAGGAAATAGGATATAGATCAACAATAGGCCAACACAGTAAGCATGATACCAGCAACGAAAATGGGTTGAGGCTCATCGATTTTGCAATGGGGAAAAACATGATAATCTCCAGTACCTGCTTCCCACACAAGAATATACATAAAGAAACCTGGGTACACCCTAACGGAAAGACACGAAACCAATTAGATCATATCCTCATAGACAGAAGACACGCGTCAAGCATTATTGATGTGAGAAGCTACCGAGGAGCAGATTGCAACTCGGACCACTACCTAGTACAGGGGTGGGCAACCTTTTTTTGTAGGGGGCCGAATAGAAAAATTTAGTATGGACCACGGGCCAAAACAAAAACAATTGATAATAATAGTATTTATTTAAAAAAAAGAGAAGGTATAGATATGTAAGTATACCTAGCGTTGGTATTACAATAAAATAATAAAAGCATAAAATTAAAATTAATAAACTGCAATAAACAAATAACTTCTTATAGTCATATAGTGCTGCAACTCTAACTAATGAGAAACTTGGGATTGCCTTTCTTTTGCAAGAAGTTCAATATTTGGTGAAAGTGATGTTGCTGCTACGCGTAAGGAGTTTTCCAAATTAGTATCGATAATCCTTGATCTGTTTTTTGATTTTGTGAAATTCACTTTTGAAAAAAATTGCTCACAGTAATAAGTACTGCCGAAGAGAGACATCATTTTACATATAAAATTCATTAAATTTGGATATTTATCTTTGGAAATATATCTCACGTAAAAGTCTTGCAGAGGTACCTCACGGAACTGACTTTTCAGAACATCATCTGCCTGGAGTTCAATTAATTCCATTTGAAGCGACATTTCCACTTGCTCCACGTCCACGTCGAAAGGCGTCATGAATATTTGGAAGTGAAGTTCACGTGAACGGAAATCCTCAAATCTGGACGTAAATTCTGTATTTAATGAAGATAGTTCCTGCGCTAGGGCATTCTTCCAGGAGAAGTGTTTTTTTAACTATTATTAGTTATAATTATTTAGCCCTATGTTTCCTTTATGTTAAAGGATAATTTCCCTCATATTATGGTGTTAGTCTTGATTACCGCGATATTTTGCTTATTTTTGCATATTATCCTTATGTTTCTGTCATTTGAAGACATTATCATAGTTAAACCGTTCCTGGGTTTACCTATTATCCTTAATTCAACCAGTATTCTTTTAATCCTTCTTCTGTGATTGTTTTGTAGATGTTTTTCTATATCCCAATCTTGATTTTCTATTGATTTCTATTTCTTCTCAGTGTTGAATTACTGTAGTTTTTGATTAGTTGTGATTGTCAATTTTGATTGGATTAAAAACACTAGTTGTGTTTGTGGAGATTAGTTAATCTAGCGGCGCGCTATTCAGATCTTATGTGCGATAGATTAATTAATAATGATTGTTAATATTAATTGGATAATTTCAGTAATTTAATACTACCAATTTTTTTATTCTTTGTCCTACTTATTTTCCTTTTGTTATTCCTGTATGTATTGGGGGGGGGGGGGATTAATTACTACAATTAGTAGTTGGGTTTATATCTGGTTGCAGTTATTTCAAATTTATTTAAATTATTTCTTTAAAAACCAAAAGTTCTTCGAATGCGGGCGCTAGATTATTTTATCGTTGCTGCACTTTAACTTATGTGAGTTTGGGAAATTTTCCGTTTCGCTGCGCGAAGTTTGATTTTTCAGAAACTGTTCAACTTGACTTTGAAGAGTCAAGATGCATTTTTCACATCGTTAATTTTTGTGATGATTCTTTAAAGTAAATTCCTAATTTGGAAATCTTTATATGGGAAATGGTGAAGATTGTATCCTATTTCTTTCTAGAAATATTAAACAGGGATTTTGGATTCGAAGCCCTCAATTTTTCCGATTTTAAAAGGCAATTATTGCCTTTTTTTATTCTAGCCCATTGTTTCAACGCATTTTTAACTAACTTTTGGTTAGCCGGTTTTTTCCATTTTGAATGCTTGAAGATTAAAATGGCGTTTCAACTCCATTTTGTGCAGTAAGCATCTGGTAACTTTCCTGTGGAATTTTCCATTGGTTCCATTTGGTTTGACAATCTGTACTCCAAGTCGTTTTATCAGCGAAGTCATTTTATTCGAGAAGTTAAGAATTTAGAAGATTTTTATATTGGGTATCGGATTTGTAATTTAGTAAGTGTTATTTGTTAGTATTAATTATTTTGTGTATATGGTTTATCAATTTATTTATGATTCTTTATTTCCCGAAAGTAACTAAGATTGATTTGGTGTAGTTATATTATTTTTATTTTTTTATTTTAGTAAAGTTAACACCGATCTTTGTGCCCTAGCTGGACTAGTAGGCCATCCGGCATTGATTGTAACGATAATTTTTCTATTATTAATTCCATAGTTAAATTGTCGCTACAGCATCTGTTATTGTTGGTATTGTGATTTTGTTGTATATGTTCATTTTTACTTCCATTTTGAGTTCCTTGTATCCCAATACCGTTATTAATACAGTTGTGTACTAAATAGCGCTGTCGAAACAGCAGCACTGAAAAGTATTGGCTGCGGCATGGAATGGTGTATGAGAGATGTGATCTTAGTTAAAGGTTACTTTTTTTTGCATGAAAGGCACTGCCAACCAGCTCAAATATAGCTTCGTACTAATGAAAATGATCTTATAAACCACCAGCTATAATGTGAAGATGATGCAAAAATGAGTCAATCATCCAAAGGCCTTGAATTACCATTAGAAAAATGTTAATTGTAACATTCAAACATATCCATATAGAGCTCAATTTCGCAATTATATTTATAGCTCGAAATTTACTACTTATTTATTGGTTGGCAAACCATGTTGGAAGCATCTAAATCACTGCATTTCCTGAAAATAATTGCTGTATATGTAATAATTAATATTAGTAATTATCACGATTATTGATGTCATCGCACATAATCTGATACTTGATTTCATGTGAGGGGTTTTAAATTAGAATGCAATCTCCAAATAAAATTATAAGATTCTTTGTAATCGTACAGTATTGCCTTGATAATTCAATAATTCGCAATAATCCAGATTTAAACATTGTTACAGTATGTTTGCTATAGCCCGGATTTTGTATGGTTTTAGTAAGGATAGTCCGGATCTTCAGGCTGTGTTAACAAGTGTAAATTTTGAAAATATAATAAAGAAATTTTTGACTACATTTATTAATCTGCTGCAAATTTGATAGGTTCCGTCTGTACGAATTACACTTCTGCACATTTTGACATTGTCAAAAACGATTGACTAACCATTTGTAAGTTACAAGTAGTTTGGTTGGTTATGTTATAAATTGTTTTTGAGAAGCAAACTAACATTACTAAATTTGCGTTTAATGTGTTAATGTGCTTTTTCGATAAATACATTTTTGTTTTGAACTATTTTCTATTTTTTTAAGATTCGGTAATCTGGATGTTGTGTTATTACTAAGGATTGTTTTAATTAATCCGAATTATCGAGGCAGTCCTGTAACACCATGTGACTTACATCTGTTTCAATATATGTTCCTGTTTTTGAAAAGAAATTAATGCCAACTATCTGTTAACAATTGTTTGAAACAATTTGTTGAAATAGTTTTTCTGTAAATTTTATAAACTTTCCAAATGATTTTTATATAAACAGAAGTGACAAAGTAACTATTATTTTTCTTACATTTCAACAGTTTGGATTTTTTATACAGGTTTTTTTAAGAAAAAGGAAATTAAAAGTAGGTACTGAGTTTTAGTTGTAGGTTTTGAATTATATCAAAAGTATTTTCCAAAAGAGTCTTTTTTTATATTAAACCTTTAATTATTTATGTATTCTAAAAATTGATATTAATTTTTAATTTCCAGCTAGCTCAATCTGTTTCAAAATTAATATCAATTTTTTGAAATTTCTTAATCCTGGGTCGTTAATGTGGATCGCGTTTATGAATTTAAATTTTTAAAAATTATTTATTATAACAAAATTATTTTTAAAAATTAATTATCAAGATATCCTATTCTACTTATATACAATATTATTTTAAATTAACAACTATTAATATTTTAACACTAAATTTACATTATTTTAAAATTAACAACTATTAACATTTTTACATTAAATTTACTTTATTTTAAAGGTGTTTATTTATTTACATTATTCTAAAATAAAATCATAACTCACCGTCTTAAGAGATTGTCTAAAGATATCATATCAGTATATTAACGGACAATGTTTTATTAAAAAGAGATTAATATTGTAAGATTTATTCCTAGTTTTTTAAGTTCCTCAGAAAAGTAAATTTGAGAATTTCCAATTTTTTGTTTTTATTAAATTGTTGCTGTAATTAGGACCTCTTTAATATCAAAATAATGAAATATAATTGTCAGTAATATAAATAATCATTATCATTTACAAGTTCAAGAAACCAATAATATTAGGTTTTGAAAGTAATTTGGAACCTTGGAAGTTTTTAATATTTTTCCTAAAATTTAACAAATGTTTTCGCTTGCTTTATATTATTTCATCTCTAACAATTTACACTGAGTTTAATAATGCGCATTAGCTTATAGGTACTTAGTCAAAAACAAGGGAAAAAATTTCCAACAACAAACAGTAATTTGTAATGCCGTTGAGGTTTTTCAAACAGACTGCAAAACCTTTAACTGGCAATATTAAAAAATTTAGATAAATAAAAATTAAAATAAAATTTATATTAAATCACTCGCTTCTCTTTCAAATTAATCTTGAAAATTTGGCTTGATAACATCTAATTGGTTTTTGCCAAAGCTTTACAAACAACAAAGTTGCCGATACGTCTACCTCGAATTTAGAACGCGGTACAGGATGCAGATACTACGTTATTGATTTTTCCGATAAATTAGGTTTTTTATTATTCGCTCGTGTAATTTCTGCAGAAAAAGTGGAATCATTAAATTCGGAACGCGAAGAAAAACAAATTATAAAGATTATGCAATATGAATTTCAATGGGATACAAAAATTATCATAATTTGCTACGCTTCAATTGCTTACAATAACTTAATGAACATACATTATATATTTTGTGTAAATTTCCATTTTATGGAAAATTTTGATGAAATATAAAATGAAGATATAATTTATTTTTTTGATAAAATTAAAAGCGGATTTCCGGTACACTAGATTTAATACAAGCAGTAAACATAAATCAACGATAAGTGCAGTATTAACTCAAAAGAAAATAATTTAATGCTAGGATATAAGAGATTAAAAACAAATATCATCATTAGCCGTTGTGGCATAACACGTGCTGCTTAATTAGTTAATTCGTACTGGATTCCGACAGTAATCGTTTTGGAGGTGAAATAATTAATTATGCATGCAAATCTAATTAATTTGTAAACATAAATCAAGAATGTTTTTGTTTATAGAAATTTTACTGTTTTGCATTTTATTATAGTAATAAACCTGCGTTTGATTCCATTCCTGATTTAAACAAGCATTGAAATTGCAGATAATTTTATAGTTCTGTTTTTGTGATAGCTCGTTTTTACAATAATTATTTAAGCCTTATATAATATACTTATGAATTTGATGCTCAAACAATTTTGTTAACGTCAGATGCATTATAAAACACGAGAGTTTAATGATGATTTCATTCTTTTTTTATATACAAAGCGTCTCTGAAATGGCGGAAAATACCAGCATAGTTCTTTTTTTGCTACTTTGTTTTTTGAACAGATACAGAAACAAAAACTGGAGGTTCAATAATAATAGCAGCTTTAAATTTGAACAATGTACAATAGGGTGGCTCTTAATTATGGTGGAAAAATTTTGACCGGGTCACCCCCCAAATCGGTTCTAAAAAAGTAAAACGTAATTTTAAGATTTACCAGCCCTCTTAATTCCAACGTTAAGGGGTGCCCCAAGGAGCATGCATTTTCTCATTTAAATAACATAGGTTTTCAGCATACTTCTGGTTTTTATTTTTTTGCAAAAGTATGTGTGCCTGAAAAAATCCGGCGAGTGCTGCGATTCATTGCTCACTGATGCCCCTTTCGCAGAAAAAATCATGGGAGCCAGGTGTCATATCTTAACAACTCGTTGCAACTGAGAAAAACGTCAATATTTTAAAATTACCCCTTTTTTCACTCCCCATTTATTTGCTTAAGATATGACACCTGCCTTCCATAATTTTTCCATGAAAGGGACACCAGTGAGCAATGAATCACAGCACTCGCCGGATTTTTTCAGGCACACATACTTTTATAAAAAAATAAAAACCAGAAGTGTGCTGAAAACCTATGTTATTTAAATGGAAAAAAGCAGGCTCCTTGGGGCACCCCTTAACGTTGGAATTAAGAGGTCTGGTAAAGCTTAAAATTATTTTTTATTTTTTTATAATCGATTTTTAATTTGCTTATTAAGTTTTGTGTTGTAAAGTGCCTTTCCGACACTTTAAATAGGTTGCTTTTCGACGTTTTCGAAAGTGTCTGGTTTAATACGCTTATTTTAAATAGTAAATTTAATATCTACAATTTTCTGATATTTACAAAACTCAATTTCACATAATTCTCAAGCAACCCGTTAGAAATAAAAAATGAATAAAAAACAAAATAAATGACTGTCCTGTCAAATTCAACAGTATTTGTTCAGTATACAGTGTGTCCCAGATCGAGTGGGATTGCATGGGTAACTTTCTTATTATTGAAGATGGAAGCCTACTTGATTAAAATGTAAAAACAATTAATTTTACTGGTATTTTTTCTTCAATCATACGTTACCTTACATCGTTGAAAAGAGAATAAAGATTTTATTCAGTAACCAAAAAATCCAATATGGCGTCCATTTAACTTAAGGAAGTTGATACGAGTACCTCAAAAGCAGCCATCTTGAATTTTTGTTCGACATCAATTTTAAATTGGTCTTATCGAAAACAGTGACTTTCATATGCAACTTTTTTTCGCATCTCTTATACTTACGAAGATATTTGACATACAAGAAAATGACAGTTTTTAGTTTTTTTTTAAATAACTTCTGACGGGTTCGACATTTTGAACTTTTTCAAACAGATTTTAAATCAGCATATAAAACTGCAAAACATTGACAATTTAACCAAATCTCCATCTCCAATAATAAGAAAGTTACCTATGCAATCCCACCCGATCTGGGACACACTGTATATATTTGTATGGAAATATCTACACTTAATTACGTTACAACAATAAGATTAGTTAGATTAGTAAGATTGCATTCATAAAATTACAGTAATTAATAAATAACTATGTTATAGTTCGATGTCAAGGTTTGCTATCCATTCCATTGTCTTCGGTGTTGCTTCAGCTAAGTCCTTATAGTCACTTGAAAATTGGGCAGTCCCATATTATGTGTTGTATTGTCTGCTCCGGTTCTCCGCAGTTGGATTCTGGTGAATTAGTTATTCCCCATTTGTGAAGGTTGGCTTTACATCTACCATGGTCCGAGGCAGTTTAGTTTGCTCCATGATTTTGGCAAACTGGTTCCTGGTAGTTACTTGGTAGGGTCTATATTGTAACAAAGGCGAATGTAATAGTAATTTACGTTACAAGTCCGGGAAGTGACTTATTAAAGTACGAGTTTAGATGTTTATGGACGAGGCGACGAGGGAGCCGAGTCAAGAATTTCTAAACTCGTACTTTAATACCGGACATGTATCGTATAACGTTTTATTTCATACTGTAAACAATTTGATTTTTTAATTTTTACATGTGACACTTTCAATAACGTCAACATGTGACATTACGGTATCAAAGGCGGTAGGTGTGGCTTGGTTACACTTTTACGGGCTCTGATTGGGTGCATAAAATAACAGTCCGGAAAGTATTGCTTGGTAACACTTTCCGGCTCTGATACCGTAATAGCTCACTTTGTGGACTCAAAATGGCGCCGGGAAACTGAATTTACCAGACAGTATGAAATAAAAATATTAAGCGAAGTTTCTTGTTTCCCAAACCTTCATGTAAAATTTGTCGAATCGTCTCCTTATTAATATTCAATTCATTTGCCATCATTTGGAGAGTCAATCGGCGATCTTTTGCCACAATTTCACTGACCTTTGCGATCGAATCTGCGTTTCGAGCGGTTGACGGACGCCCGGTTCTAGCGTCATCTTGAACATCCTCACGACCTAAGGTGTTATCACCGTACACGCTTTTTAACATTTCGTAAGTTTCTGTCGCATTTTTTCCTAATTTACAACAAAACTTAATATTAATTCGTTGCTCCATGACGACCGACAGAAACACGATTTGCGAACTAGCGTCTTGCGAAGTAACTGACAGCTCTTCGATGTTTCTATTAGCCAAGCCTTCTTGATAAAAGTATGAACTAAAACGTGCTGCTTTAATTTTGGTTTAATATCACGTATCTTTAGAGCTGGAACGTCAGTCCGGCAATTAAATTGCCAAACCTCGTATATATCGTTGTTTTTATCTAGGGTTTTCTTTATTTATTGCTTGTATGGTATATGTGTAGTCCTGTATTTGCCGCCCTGGTCAAAAAGCCGCTTGTTCTTCTTGTAGTTTATCTTCGATTTGTTTTATTAGTCGTTTTTTATTATTTGGGTGTAGAGTTTCAGAGTAACTGGAGATAAACACATTCCCCTATAGTTGTCGCCCCATTGTTCTGTCGTCCATGCCTCCTAGCATATGCGTTTCAACCATTGGATTACTACTCCTCTCCCTTTCTTTAGTAATTCTGAGTATATGTTGTTTTCCCCTGGTGATTTACCATTTTTGATTTTCTTTAGAGCTTCTTCAACCAGTATGTCCCCATTTCTTTCGTTGTTTAGATCTTCTTTGGTTGTTTCTTCTTCTGTTGGGATTTCCATATCTCTTTCTCTAAACTTTTTGGTGTAGTATTCCTTCCAAGTTTTGCGTTAGTCTGTAGTATTCCTCAGGGATTTTTAATGTCACGTATTTTTGGTGAACGATTCCTCTTTAGTTTTTTGATTATGTTCCACAATTGTTTTTGATTTTCGATGTAATTTTTCATTTCCTCTATGATTTCACTTTATTTCTAGTAAGAGATGTGATGTTCCATATACCAGTTCGTATCCTATTATTTCTCGCCTGTTGTCGTCTGTTAATCTGTCCATGACCGATGCTCAATAAATGTCTCCGAATCGTTTTACTCTCTATATGTGAGTAGCCCGATGATAAGGGCCTCGTTACCTCGGAACAACTGGTATCAGGTTACACCCCCTGATGCTGGGCATTTGGCCCGAGACATATTTATTGCTTTTTGCGTAGGTGATAGTGAAGGAAATAACCTGAAATCTTTGTAAAATGGTCCACCCTGTATGTGTAATAATGAAGAGGTTATTAAAGCTGTTATTTGTCTACAAAACAGAGGGCTTTAATTCCAAATGGACAAAATTTCTTATCCACAATTATTGCTTTAATAGAGTCCGTTTAACAAAGAGTTTTTTTTTTACATTAGCATAGCATAATAGAGTTGTGCGCTTAAGAGATGTGTTCATTAAGAGGTGATTTCTGTAGCTAAAGCGGTTTCCGTAATCAGTCCTTTCACTTGATTATATGTATATAAAAAAAAAGAATTTTTTTAAAGACGTGGTAGCTGCTTGCATTGGATCGATAGTGGAGTTGTCTGGGGCTTACACCCAACACCCCCAATTGATTACACAAAATTCTATTCTAATTGTACATTAATATATTTTAACTGACCAAGATACTTATTGCAGAAGTTGAATTTGTGAATTAATTAAAAATACCATATAAAAACTTTATAGAAAGAGAATGTACCCATTTAAGTTTTGTTTATTTTAAATCACAGGAAGTAAATAAATTTCGGCCTTCATGCAATATTAATCATTTTGTAATTATATACTTAGGTATTAATTAAAAATCATTCATGTGTAATACACAAATTAGAAAGCGAATCCTACTTTATAGAGCTTTAAACAAAAAGAGTTAACGGTTTTAAAGACTTATCCGAAGTTCTTTGTTAAAACTTAAAAGTATTAATGATTATTTAGTAGTTTAATTATTGAAATCTTAATAATCTAGCTATGCAATAATTAAAATTAGTAATGTTTGGTGATCTAGCCAGTTAGTGCCTGCTTGTATCATTTTGAGAGGTCATAGGTTCGAATCCATCAGCTACAACCAAATTAAATCTGGAATGATTCGGGTTTGAACTAGTTATGTTTAATTATAAGGCTAACGACCGACCGATTCTGCCAATAACTTTATACTAAAAAAACCCGATAATTAAAAGTAGTAGTAATTAATTAAATAATAGTAATTAGCATAGTTTATTTATTTTATAAAACTAAGGGTGGGCTGTGTAAATGTCAAATTAAATATTCATTAACATAAACAGAATCGATTTAGAATTTGAATTTATGTGGTAAATAACATGTTAGTAAACAAAGAATGGTGCCCATTTGTTAATTTAACAACAAAATGTATGCAACATTTCGAAAAAATATATTCCCTTAAAATGTTTTGAACTATTTTATTCATTTATTTATATACAATATCAACTTTTGTGGTCATTGTGTAGCTTACCGTTTTGCTAAAAAATTCTACCAAGGCTGTGGTTTGCACGTACGTCTCCTTGATTGCCAGGCAAGGTTTTTCTCTTACTGAACTACCGCACGATCTAAAAATTTTTAATTAAATATCGTTCAAGCTGGTGCTTATTCTTTGTTCATAAAGTAAGACCACAGAAATAATTCTTTGACTGTTTCTATTAGTGTATGCTTATTAGGTTGTGGTTTCATGTCTGTATCATTGGTTGGTGGTTTTATATATCATTGGCTTTAATATTGTGTATTTATTCAACATCTTACAAGGCAACTTTTAAAGGCAAATTATAACAACAGATCAATAAAAAAACCAATTAGGGTAGGCTGTGAAATTGAATTATTTTGAATTGGTACTTTAGCCACATCCACAGAATGACATTTCTGACATGAATTTAAGGTTATAAACTTTGTTTACAATAAAAATGTTAACGTTATAAAATGTCATTCTGTGGATGTGGCTAAAGTACCAATTCAAAATAATTCAATTTCATAGCCTACCCTAATTGGTATTTTTATTGATCTGTTGTTATTTGTAGCTTAAACAGACCATTTAGGTCTTGAGATAAATTAATACAGAGTACAACTTACATCACATTCATTACTTAACATAAGTGTAAATTACAATAATATAATAATCTAAACTAAAATAAACTAAACAAAACAAAATAAACTGAACACTTTGTATTCTCCAACACGATTTATATCATTAAAGAGATGTAATGTCTTTCCACTTTTTCCTGTCCCTTGCTAGTTCTCTCCAGTTTCTGATCCGTTTTTCTGTCAGGTCGTTCTCCACTGCTTGTATCCATCTTTTCCGCGGTCTTCCTTTTTCCTTCTGGTACCCTCCAAGCCACATCTTTAACATTTCTTTCATCCTCCATTCTTTCCAGATGACCTAGCCATTGTAATCTTCTATTTTTTTACGAATTCCCCTACTTACTTTTCTCCGTACAGTTCATATAATTCTATGTTCATCCTTCTGTCCCATCCTAGTATTGTATTCTTCTTAAGATTTTTCTCTCCCATGTTTCTATCTTCAATTGGTGTTTCTGGTTCATAACCCAGGTTTCGCATCCATAAGCTAATGTTGGCTTTAGTACTGACTTATAAATCCTAAGTTTTGTGTTTCTAGATACGTCTTTTGCTCTTAATATTTTGTTTAGTCCTCCTGCACAGTTGTTACCTTTTGCTATCCTTAGATCAATTTCCCTATCTTCTTCGCACTTGTTGGTCACCAAGACACAAGATACATGTAGTTCTCTACTTCTTCGAATTCCAAAACATCTTCATTTCCTTTTAGTTTCTTAATGCTGAGATTTTGTTTATTAAGGTTGCCTTTCTTGTTCTTGAGTTCCATGTATTTTGTCTTGTCTGTGTTAAATTGGAGACCCATTGTTTCTGCAGATTCCATTAACTGTTTTGCGACTTCCTGGAGTTCTTTTCTGCTTCCTGTCAGTAGGACTACATCATCTGCGCATGCGAGGCACTGATGACTCTTATAACTTTGTAACATTTTTTGTCTGAACATTTTCTTTAACTGTATCTCTTCCTCACACTCTTCATCTAACCATTTTTTTTCTTTTGCGGCTTTTGCATCGGGATATTCCTTTGTGTTGCGTACTTTATTGTTGATTCCAACCTTCTCCATCTCTCTTCAACTCCATCTACCGCATCTTCCTCTTTTTTGAGTATGCCACCTATGACCATCTTATATTTTCGTGCCACTTACATTATATCTTTCTCTTTTCCTTCTACTCTTTCTGTCCCTTTCAATTTTATTTGCACTCCCACAAGGAAATGGTCCGAATCTGCCTCGGCTCCCCGATATGATCTGACTTTTGTTATTATTTTTCCATGCTTGGCTTGGATTAGGACATGGTCTATCTGATTTGCTTCATTTCTTCACGGTATAGTCCATGTCCCTTTATGAATCTCCTTTCTCCGGAAATATGTACTCATTATTTTTAGATTTTTTTCTATTGCTAGCGAGATCAGTCTTACACCATTATCATTGCTATCCGTGTGTTTGCTTTCCCCTCCTGTTATCTTCTTATAGATGTCTTCTTTTCCGACCTTGGCATTCGCATCGCCAATTATTATTACAATGTTTTCCTTTGGGATGCTGTCTATTTTACCCTCTAGTAGCTCATAGTACATATCTTTTATCTCTTTCTCTTTTTCTTCAGTGGGTGCATGTACATTTATTATGGATATGTTCTTTCTTCCCTGCTTTATAGTTAGGATGCACATGCGGTCCGATATTTATTCAAAACTCTTTATTTCTTGTTTTATGCCTGGGCTTGTCAGAAAGCCTACGCCAAAACGCTCACTTTGACTTCCGCTTCTGAAGAGTATGTAATTATCTATGTTTTGTACGCCATTTCCTTTCAAGTGTGTTTCTTGCAGCGCTACTATTTCCATCTCGTATATTTTTATTTCCTGTACAAGATTTTTTAATGCTCCTTCCTCTTTAATGCCTCTAAGGTTCCAAGTACCTATTTTTATTATTTTTGAATCTTTCTCTATGTTGTTTCCTTTATTTTTATTTATTTTATTAAGTATCTTTGAGTCGTAGTCCTGTCCATTGCCATGTCCGTCATTTTTATTCCTTTCCTTATCTATAGCTATCAGTTTTTTGTCTTGACGTTTTCGTTATCTTTCTTATCTGCTCCGTAAAAGCGTAACTTTCCGGCGACCTTTCATCCACTGTTCTTTTGTTGCTTCCACTTGGCCTTCCCTGTTCGCCTGTTCCTTATATTTTTTCTGTCCTTTGCCGTTATCCTCGTTCGCTACCCCGTATACTTTTTCACAATTAATTTATTGTATCTTATCTGCGCATTTAAAGGCACATTATCAAAAAATTAACATTTTAAAGCCCGTCTACCACCAGATTTTGGTTTTACGCTGCAGCCAAAAAGGCATATTGTGCTAATTATTTTACGTTACTATCGATGGTATCCAATGAAACTAATCTGTAGCCATTGCTATTAATGAAATGATCTTGTTGGCCGAGAAAAAACTGAATCCCTTGGGAGCTAAACAGCCATTTAATGGCATATGCATATATAACGTTGCAGTTTCCAGTTACAGGGTAGTGAAGAACTTCAAGTGACCGACAAGAACGGTTCGTTATAACCGAGGTTCATTTTAAATAATTAATTACAAAAAACATTACACAATAGCAAATATCTCGGAAACAGTTCTTTAGCGACATTAATTGTATACCTTTTTTGCCTAAAAAAGATAATGTTTTTTTCAATTAAATCTGCCATAACTTGAAGTATAAAAAGGTTGAATTGTTTTAAAGATATTAGGTGTAGCAAAAGTAAGGTTCTTTTAGGAGCTACAATAAAATAGAGAACGGATTATTGTTTCCTGCCGCAAAAAAGGTAGTTTCACCAATTTTCATATAAAAATTTCGACAACTTTTGAAATTACAGAAGATAATTAAAATTAAAATTTCGACTTTGACACTCTGTATTTCTTTAAATATTAACTTTTGGGCCAAGGTAATTTTAGGTAAATCGTCATAGTTTTGGCTTTACGAATCTACTGTTGATCTGTATCCCATTACTTATGGACCATCCTGTATATGCGTGTGTGTGGGCTTTTACAGGCCGTGATGGCCCATTGCCTGGGTTATTTTTTCTCCATTCTTCTTGATCACCGGCCTTTCTTCTCCAGTCTTCTATTGCTAATTCTTTCAGGTCTTGGATCATTTCTTCCTTCCATCTACTTCTTGGTCTCACTCTAGCCCTTACCCCTAACGGGTTTATCTTGAACACTATTTTGTTTATTCTACTGTTTTCCATGCGTTGCACGTGCTCCAACTATCTAACTCGTTGTTTAACATATTGCACTATCGTTGGCTTATTGTATAATTTTATTTGTCAGCAGCTTTACCCCTTTTACTGTCCCTAGTTTCCATACTTCGCATCCATATGCTAGTATAGGTCTCAGCACTGCTCCTGCTGCTTTATCTCCTCTTATCAGTCTCGTTTTTATTTCTTCCTGTTCTCTTCCGTTCTCTGTTGTCTGCACCCTAGAAATGTAAATACTTTTACTCTCTCTATCTCTAGTGCTTTTTCATTTTGTTCGATTATTAGGTTTCGGTTTTCTGTGCTAAATTGATTCCTGATCAGCATATACTTTGATTTTGGTCAATGATGTGTACTTCCCTCGCCTTCTCTTCGACTTTCTTTATTACTTTTATCGATATGTTCTTTGTTGTTTGCTAGTAACACTAGCTCATCAGCATAGGCTATGCATTGATATCTTTCGGTGATTATACTTCCTGTTCTATTTATCTTACTTCTTCCTACTACATATTAAATAGGATTGTTGAAAGTGCAGTCCTTGGTCTGACCTGATTTCTAACTCTCTGCCATCCTTCCTTTCCATTTATCCTTGTTTGATATCTTCGGCAGCGTCATCTGCAAAAATGTAATCATCTTTTTAGGTACATTTAAGTTCTTCATAACCTTTTCTATCATTTTCCTCTTGATTTTAGAAAATCGTTGAAAGCGACATGGATCTCCTTATTGTATTCTCTGCACATTTCTCGAGTTTCTTTTAAGATAAACAGTTGGTCAGTGGTTAACAGTTTTATGAACATAATTATATACATCTACAAGGGGGAAGATCGATGGGCAAAATGGGCAAAAGACGAAAGTCAATACAAGGAGACCTCCTGGCCGACCACCCAAGAGATGGCATGTAAGCTGGACCTCTGCATCCCAAGAGACTTAGTAAAACAGAAAAAACAAGACAAAGTCTTAAAACAAAGAAGAAGAGTTGGTCAGTGACTGAACGGCCCTGCCTAAATCCTGCTTGATATTCTCCTATTTGCTTCTCTGAATAAGTCCCTAGTTTGTTTCTTAAAATTGTGTGAATTTTGTAAGTTGCATCTTATAAGACTATTCCTCTATAATCTTTATAGACTGTCTTTTCTCCCTTCTTGTGAATGGGGGGGTTATTGCTTTCGTCCATTCATTTGGAACCTTCTCTTGTTGCCAGATTTTGGTAGTTAGGTTATGCATCTTTGTTTGGGGTTCTGCGTTTTCTGCCTCCACTTCTTCTTCTGCTTTTTTGGGGTTCTTCCTTTTTCATGTTTTTCTTTTTCATTCTCTTGACTTTTAACCTCTTCTCCATTCGGCAGATCTTGAAAATATTTTTTTAGTCCTTAATTATTTGTTTTTCTTCGCTTATTATTTCTCCATTCTCGTTCTTAAATGCTATTGGTGTTTGTTGGTAGCTTCTTCTAGTTTGCTTTATTGCTTGGTTTATCTTACCGTCTGTTCTGTCCAACTTTGCTTCCCTATAACGTTCTACTAGCTTAAACTTAATAAACGGCATTAGTTTTAATTATTTATTGCAGTAAAGAATCCCATCGTAATACATAATTTTTGTATGAAATTAAAAACGAAATCATAGAACCACATTTATTGACTCTTACGAACTGGTTCCTCGACTAACAAGAATTATGGTTTATTTAAAGGCGTCTTAACATTAGATTTACATAGAATTTGTCAACTTTGTGTTGAGGTTATTTATTTGTTCGTTTATATTTCAGTTCTTTGAATGTATGTAGGCCTTTCCTAAGATAAGCCATGTGGCCTAATCTTGGGCTTTTTTGTTTCTCGTTTTAGGGTTTACCATTCCTCTAATGAAAAATAATAGAAATATTCAACTCTTTGTTGAGGTTGTTTATCTGTTTGTTTATACTTCAGTTCTTTGAACGTAGGCTTTTCCTAGAACGAACCATGTAGCCAGTGGCGGCTCGTGATAATTTATTTTGGGGGCTTTAGTTGCTGAGAAAATATATAATAAACACTCACCAAGTAGCTTAGCAATTCCATACAAATAGAAAATGTTTTATGTACAGACGTAAAAAACACACAACACAATAATCCCGTTAAAAACATTGCTGTTTATAGTGTTTATACGCAAAATCTAGTATTCTGTCTTTCTGAGAAATAAAATGTTCGATAACTTTTTCGTCAAAATTGTTTATGTTATGGATTAAGTTCTTATTTACTGACATCATTGCTAGGGCATTGAGGCTTTCTTCATCCATAGTGTTCCTTAAAAACGTTTTTATCCTTTTAAGAGTTGAAAAACCTCGCTTTCTTAATTTTTACTTTTTCCTCTAATGGAGGAGTTTTAAAATTCACTTTCAGAATACACTTTATATTATTTTCGGTCATTTTGTACCCAAAACACAGGACACCGAAACAACGAATTCGAATACAAGTCTCAAGCTGAGCAAACAAGACACCGTAACGCATTAAAATACGAACTGGGGTCTCTACAATAGTGAGCCTTCGGTTTAGCTAAGGAAAATAATGGATATCCGCAATCGGCAATTTCCGTTCTCAGTTCATTCTTACATATGTTTCTTATACATACGAAGGCTCGTTTCATTTGAGCCGTCATGATTTAAAATATAGGTTGGTGGGAAGTGAGCACGTCATTGTCACATAGCTGTCGCGTCGCAAGGGGGTAATAATATGTGTTATACATTAGTAATGTTTTATATAGATATGTAAAACTAGTATTGCAAAATTAACAATCAATTGTATGTTATAAGTAAATGGTTTTGGGAGGCTCGAGCCCTTGAGCCCCTATGGAGCCTAATCTTTGGGCTTTTTCGTATCTCGTTTTAATGCTGATCATTCCTCTAATGAAAATGAGTATTTGTTTAGTTTTCTTTGGTAGTTTTGTTTTCTTCAGATTACCAACCTGATCAAATTGCAACATGTCTATTTAATTCCTGTCTTTGCCTTTTTAAAACTGTTATTTTTTTAATATTCACTTGCTTCCCTTATAAGCTCTTAATGTTAATTTGTGACTGCATTGTAATTGGGGTGGGTTGCATAAAACTTTTGTTAAATTAACAAACAACCAAAGTTGTCGAAAAGCATCGTTTTTTATTTACTGATGCATTATTTGTCATACGAATTCACATGATTGATTTGATGATGCTGTTAAATCATGTTTGTGTGCAACATCTCCTTGTTTGAACTAACTAAACACTCGCCCACTTGTAAAGCAAAGCATGATTCACATATAACCGTCATCGGCAGACACGCACAAGACCGACAAAATATTAAATAATGGACCCGTCTAGACGAAAACTCGTTTCTGCGCATTATGTACTTCTTAGACTTAACCATGTTCTAGTAGAGATAACGGAGTCAGGTCTCGACCGCTGCACGAGTGGATTCTACCTGTCTCAGGTGTGGTTCGTTGGTCCACTCTGGTCCAGTCGAGATCCAGTGGCGCTGCATTCATGCAATATAACCAAACCGTATTTCTTCTTGACTCAAATCAAGTCCGGACGTCTGTGGCGCATTACCTTAAAAGTAAGGCGCCACAGATATCCGGACTTGACTTGACTGAACCGGACCAGACTAGACCTGATTTGGAGTACTCCCTTAGTTTAGAATCAACACATCCTCCCAAATTTAAATAATATTATAAGTAGTATGTAATCGTACATTACCATATCCATTCTAAAATGATCTTGGAATTTTTCAAGGTTCAAACTGTTAAGTAGTAATGTGCGCAGTAACAGCCTGTATTATAATATTTTGTGCTTAATAAACATTTTCATTTATTCAAATCTGTGATTTGCAACGTCTAAATACTTAGAATTAATTGCTGCAGGATTTAAGCTCCCAAAAATCTCCTGTCTCAACGTAACAGTTTTGATCTAGTTAGGTCTTCTCAGATCTGGTTGCATAATATGCCTTGAGGGTGCTTTGTTTTAGTCACTGTCTAGATTTTACTTGAATTGATGAAAACTGGTTAGATGTTTAAATTAAATAATTTGATTTTTAAGTTTGGTTCTAATTAATTTGCTCCTTTCTCGAATTTTAATGCTACCTATTAAAATGTTATTCATTTGTTTTATTTCAGCTATTTATGATGAAATTTATACACTTCTCGTTACAGTTACAGTAGCGAAGCTAGTGGGAACTATCGAATACGGGATAAAACTATTCGGAAATAAAAGCAGCTATAAGCAAAAATGCTTTCTAAAGAGTAGGAATTGTTCTAGTGTATCTCAATGATAATCGTACAAGGTGAACCATTTTCGAATGGATTGCAGGCTATCTCCCTAACTATTACACGTACGCAAAAAGTAATAAAGGGGTGTTGGGCCAAATTTTTAAAACAAATTTAATGGTGCAAACCGTAATTTATTATCATCTTTTTGTTTTCGAGCTACGAGCGAAAATTGAATTTTTCGGAAATCCTTTTCGAGATTGTAACTCGTTTGTTTGTAGAGATAGAAACGAAAACAATAGTATATTTCATTAGGAGGCGAGAAACAAGGCTTTTCCCGTGCGAGCGAGAAAGGGAAAATCAGTTTCTGGCGTGTAATGAACGATATTTTTCATTATACCTCTCTGAAAACGGCGATAGAACACGTAAATTAAAATATGCGTTGTTACTCATAGCAAACGCCATTTAGAATGCTTTTGAGATTTCCATAGCAACGCTTCTTTGGAATTGTTTATCGAGTGTTTATTTGACTGATGGAGGTGGAATAGACCGGAAATTTTTTTCCAGTGCAGTGCACGGGAAACATGCCCTTTCGCAACCCATAAATCGTCAGGAAAACAACTGTTTTCAGAGAGGTATACTGAAAATGTATTTTTAGGGCACTTTTTCATGTAGAATTTAATGGTGAAATTAGATTTTTATTTGTTTATTACTAAGTTTTGCGTTATAACATAAACTTGTGTTTTTTCAAATAGCAACCGTAGTTGCTTTGATACCTTTAAATAGGTCGCTTTTCGATGTTTTCAAAAATATATGGTTTAATATACTTATGTATTTTAAATAACAAATTAAATATCAACCAATTTTCCAATGCAAGTTTTTCTTTGTTGTAGAAGAAACATTAAAACACTAAATTGCTAAATATACGGCCGATCATTTTGTATAGGTACTTAATAGGTACCTAGTTCGTTCTTATTTGCACGTACTATTACTGATTACTTATTAATAATACTAATGTCTTATAATTTAAATAATGTGAACAACGTGTGGGTAATAGTAATACCGAACGATGTCGTCGATAGTATTGTTAACCGCTAATTTTGCAATATGAAACCCAAACAATTCCGTCTGAATCCGGTTTCATATGCACCGTGAACTCCTTGCTAAGGTTCGTTTGGTCACGTTCTCTTTCGGAGTCGGAATAGGAATGACTGAACCTATGTGCCAAAAACAAAATTTTCAAGGAGAAGCAAACAATTCTTTGTAATGTCCGTCCATAACTTAAATGTCATATTATTTTGAAAATAATTTTCATACACCATTTTACACGTAGGAGGTTTTACCAAACACTGCAGAATGCCAAAATAATCGAAATAGACAAAAACTCTATATCAGAACAAAATGACACATAGGAGGTTTTGCCCGTCAAGCGACGATTTGTTTTTTTGCATTTTTAGTCAAGCACTTAGAATTTAATAACGCACTCACTGATCCAATGGCTTTATTTCCTTTAAGCACTGTAGCTTGTATTTCTTTCCTGCCGTTGTTATTTTCCGTAATTAGCCAGTTAAAGCTGTCAACTCAATCAAACTTATATTCCCTTCAGGCCTCTGTTCTTATTTTCAAATCCTTTTTCCTTTCCTCGTTTTCTATGAAATTTTTCTGCTCATTTATTCTCAGACCTATTGTTCTTGCTGATTTCTAAATTTTTTAGTATCTTCTTCAAATGTTTTTTCGAGGTGGCGCTATTATTGTTAAATCATTAGCATACGCTAATCATTGGTGTATATTGGCACAAATTGTCCCTTTTCTGTTTATATATTTAGTCAGTTCCGCCACTATGGTACATTAAGACTTCTGCATATTTTGGGCCATACTATCCCCCCCTCAAAGTTTGTGACACATTTTTTTTTAAACCCTGTATACCGGCATCGAACTATTTCCAACAATTTATAATCCACGTCCGCCGCGAATTCACATATCGATGCATTCCAGAATCTGACGTCACGACTGTACATTAGTCCGGGAGATTTCGTTACAATACGGTAACAAAAAATATTTTTTGGTATTTTGCGGGAACTCTTGGCAAGTACTGATGGAACTCTAGGGTTCCGCGGAACACACTTTGAGAAACACTGGTCTAATCGACACTTATAGTAGAACGCCTTGCCCGGAATCCTACTTGTTCTGCACTTTTATATGTTTCATATTCTTTATCTATTAGTTGTGTCAAAATTCTTCCGTAGATTCTGCTCAGTGTGCTAGTGATTGCTATGCCTCTACATTTTTAGGTTGGTTCTTTGGACCCATTTTATGGATTGAAACAATCCATGATGTTTTCCAATTTTCTGAAAAGTTTTCTCCATTTAAGTATTTGTTGATGAGCACGGTTAGCATATTTAACAACTTTGCTGATGGATCCTTTGTCAGTTCCACATATATATTCCCTGGTCCGGATGATGTTCCATTTTTCATCTTTCTGGTTGCTTTTAAAACATGATCTGGTTTAATTTATATTCCCTCTCCTTGTATCGTGTACATACACGATGGTCATAGCTTCCTTATATTCTGCTCTATTTTCCTGCGGTAATTCCTGATCTTCTTCTTAAGACGCCGTCTCCCTTTGAAGGTTGGCGATCCAACTGGCTATGATGGTGTGTGAAATTGCGCCTCTGAAGATTTCTATAGATATGCGTCCGAACCATCGACGCAGATCTTTGAGCCACGAGTTCTCCGTCTTCCTACAGATCTCTTGCCTTCGATTTTTCCCTCGATGACAAGTCGAAGGATCTCGTAACGCTCTCCCCTCATGGTGTGCCCGATGTACTGGAGTTTTGGTTCTTTAATAGTTGTCAGAAGCTCTTTGCCTTTACTCATTCGTCTGAGTACCTCTTCATTGGTTGTTCTGTCGACCCAGGATATGCGTCGTATACGACGATACAAGTACATCTCAAATGCATTGATGCGGCTCTCCATTAATTGATTGAATGTCCAGCTCTCAGAGCCATAGAGAAGGACTGGGAACATGTAATAACGCAGTATACGTATACAGAGCTGCAGGCTCAGGTCTCGATTGATGAAGAGGGTCTTCATGGAAGCGAAAGTCCGTCTGGCCTGTTCGATCCTTGACGAGGGCCCCACGACACTTGTTCCACCACATTGTTGTTAATTCGAAGGATTGTCCGATTCGGTGTCTTGGAGAACACAACCACCTTAGTCTTGGCAACATTCATGTGTAGCCCGTACTGCTTGCTATATTCGACAATGAGGTCCACCATGTTCTGTAGATGTGGAAGGCTGCCAGCGAGCACGACCGCATCGTCAGCGAAACGTATGCTGTTAATGAGGGTCTTAATTCCTTATAGCAATCACTTAAGCTGTCTATGCGTATTATATTCAGAAAGTGTTTTTCTCTAGTTTGTTTTCGTAATGTTTTTAGCATTTTTTTGATTTCTTTCCTCTTGTGTATCTGTCCATTTCTTCACATTTCTACTCCCATTGTTCATTCTTAGCCTTTAATATTTTTCTTCTAAACTTTGCTTGGGCGCTCTTGTATTATATCTTCTACTCTTTGTGTGTTTATCCACTTTTCGTATAGTTTTTGTTTTATTTCTTTCATGTCTCTCGATTCTTCGTTCCACGAGTGCCCTGGATTTCTTGTACTTAGTAGTCCTTGAGTCACATTATTGTACTATCCCATGCACATAATATCGAGTAATGATAATAAACTTCTTTATGTCATTTTTTATTATTTGAAGTGATATTGCAGTTGAAACTAGGCAAACTTATTGCTGGCATTCTAACATATTTTGTATGCATGTAACAATTCGTTTATATGTATAATGCTTTGCTAAAACAATTCTGACAGAGTTGTTTCAAAATTGGACTTATCGGAATTAAATCTACAAAGCCCTTTTATTTTTGGACAATAAAGTGATCTGTTTATGGCTGTTTAACGTATTATTATTTTATATTTTACATATTATTTAGTGTTTTTAATTGCAAAAACTAAACAATATTGTTCTTACTGAAGTCTTTTTTTTATTGCATTAATTTGTTTACCATTTAAATAGTATTTGAAAAAAAATATTTATAGCTAACGTTTAAATATATACAAACCACATCGTTTGGTTTTTACCACAAATATTTTGTTTCCCTATCAGTGAAACTGTTTACCTACGGCATCAATAAGTTTGAATGTTAATTTAGAATCTGATCTGTTTTTAATGACGATGCAATGCCGTATAAATTTAAACAAAGGAAATTAGGTCATTAGCTTTTAATGAATTTGTTAACTCATACTTACTTTCAGATTGTGTAAATTAAAAGTGAATTCTATTTACTCGTAGGAGTTGGAATAAAAAATTTTTTGTTATGATTTTGTAAACAAAATTGCCTTAATGTTTTCCCCTTGCAACGCCTGGAAATTTAAAATTACTCATTAAAATGAACCAATATTTATAAACAATGATAAGATAAGGCTCTTTTACTTTTATTACAAATTTTTTTTTAGATTTTTAGGAATTCCACGCCGTACATTCCTTAATTTATTTTATCGTCGAGATAATTGAAAAATAATAATAGTGTAGGTATATATTATTAAACGTAATTATGTATGAATCTCCTTAATTACATTGTTCAAATTAACAGTTAAGCATATAGGAAACCTGTTATTAATGTACACCGTGTATAATAATAAATCAGTATTGGTAACTTTATTTTAAAAACATGTTAAATGATTTGCGACTGGAAACTATTTGCATTAATTATTTCTTAATTACAAATTGATTTCTGCATTTTTGTTCTGGTAATCCATCCTAAATGCAAAAGAATTTTGAAGCATAGTACGTTTTAATAGCAGAATTATTAACCTTGAACTTAAAAAAACAAAGCTAATGCGCATTGATAATTATTCGACTTTTTCAAGTATTTTTTTCCTTAAAGCTAAGTGTTAATGTTGGTCATTCCAAGGGCACACGAAGGCTACTTTAGAGGGAGGAAATATATTTTAGGTTTTTACTGAACTGTCAATGGTGGGGATTTTTTAAAATACAACAATTTGCTAGTTATCATTCACAGTGATAGTTATAAATTGCAGTTACATTCAAGCGAAACCAGATTATAAAACGAAATTAAACTCGTAAAAACCTTGAATGAAACTAATGTAAATTACTGACAAATATAATTTTTCAATTTAACGGGCTGTTAATAATTATAATAGTTTTTAATTCGGTTAGTGTCGCTTATTTTGAATTTTTGCGGTTTTATTGTGGTTAAACCAGCGTATGCCTTGGTGTCAATAAAAATCTAAACTTACGTCGTATAAATCATTTCTCTTGTTGTTTGTGGGTAAAGTTACATAAGGCGTGAAAGAACAATGGCTTATGGTGAATTTAAAATGTGGTGAAATGTGTTTATTTATATACTCTGATAAATTGGTGAATTACAGCTGTGATGTCTATTTAATAATACTTGTGTATCTCAGTGATTTTATAAAAGCTCAAGATTATAAGATTAGAACCGCCTCTAATTTAACGTTTACTCTCAGTTGATAATTATTTCAAACCTAATAACGTTTAATAAAACCCCTAAATTGTTAAAAGGTTTTATATTTTTACAAGCAAAATGTATTCTTGTGCAATTTTGATATTAGTTTTCTATTTTGTCAGTAACTTCAATTACGGTTCCTGTCGAATACTTCCACCTCCGTGTAAAAGTGAAATTTATTGTCACGGACGATTACTTCACACCATTCAACTTGCGAAGATATTCAACGATAGTAAGACGTTTGTTGACAAAAAACTTCTTCAAACGCCCAACGAAACCATGTATAATTTTAACAACTTCATGGAGAAAACCAACAATAAACCAAATAAAGACCAAATAAAGGAATTTATCACCGATAACTTCGATGATGGAAACGAACTTGAAAAGTGGAATCCACCAGATTTCAATCCCGAACCGGAATTTTTAAAAGACATCGATAACTCCACTATACGAAATTACGCTCGGGAGTTAATCAAGCTATGGCCGCAATTAGCAAGGAAGATGAAAGACGACGTTAATTCGAATGCCGATAGATACAGCTTCATTCCAGTTACCAATGGTTTTATCATCCCAGGTGGTAGATTTCGAGAGTATTATTATTGGGATTCGTATTGGATCATCAAAGGCCTTCTTATAAGTGAAATGGCAGAAACCGCTCGTGGTATGATAGATAACTTCCTATCGCTAGTAGAACGATTCGGATTTATTCCAAATGGTGGTCGATTATATTATTTAAACCGTTCGCAACCACCACTATTGACAGGGATGGCTTACAATTATTACAAACACACAAACGATGCGAAATGGTTAGAAAAAAATATTCAGTCGTTAGATAAAGAACTTCGATTTTGGTTAGAAAATCGAACGATGAACATACAGTTAGATAAGTGGAACGTAACGCTCGCTCGTTATTTTGCAGAAAGCTCCGGTCCAAGACCTGAATCATACGCCGAAGACTTTTCAACGGCTTCGTTTTATCAAGATCCTGAAAAGCAACAAGAATTATACATCGATTTAAAAAGCGGAGCCGAAGCAGGTTGGGACTTTTCTTCGAGGTGGTTATTTGATGAAAATGGAGGAAATCTAGCTAATTTGTCTAATATTAACACGAGGCGTGTTATTCCTGTCGATTTGAATGCTTTCTTATGTGGAGCATTCGAAGATATTTCCAAAATGTATTTAGAATTAGGCGATTTGGAGAACAGTAAATTTTGGACGGTAAAAGCGATCGAATGGCGTAAAGCAATCGAGTTGGCTTTATGGGACGAACAAGATGGAATCTGGTACGATTTAGATTGGCAATTAATGAAGATGAGGAAACACTTTTATCCTAGTACAATAGCACCACTTTGGAGTCGTTGTTTTAATGCGAAAGAAGGTCAAAAATTAGGCAAGCAAGTTGTTAGATTTTTCGAAACCAAAGGAATGTTAAATCATTTGGGAGGTATTCCTACTTCCTTGGCGCAAACAGGTGAACAGTGGGACTTCCCTAACGCATGGCCGCCTCTACAAGATATTGTTATACAAGGTTTAGAAAATTCAGGTAATCCCGAGGCTCAGAAGGTGGCCAAAGAATTTGCAAAGAGGTGGGTTAATTCTAACATTATGGGTTTTTCACAAACTGGAGAAATGTTCGAAAAATACGATGCGGTAATCCCTGGAAGATACGGAGGTGGGGGTGAATACACCGTACAAACAGGATTCGGTTGGAGTAACGGTGTCGTCCTGAAATTTATTTATGATTATTTTAGAAATGTATAAGATCTGAAATTTCAATGCTTTGCTATTGTGGTGTTAAAAATAATTCCTATTTAGTGTGTAGTTTTTACTAGTCTGTTACCAGTATCAAAACCTGGTAATTTAGTCGTTAATAGATGCTGTTATTATATTAAAGACATACCTGATAAATAATTTAATTAATGCTGGTGATTCTTAAATTTACAATCAACCTTTGTAATTCTACAAAAAAAGATGAAAAACAGTATTATGTATAAACTAGTTAAATGTATGCAAATTATGTGATTTTTACTGTTCTGCTTAAATTAATAGATTTCTTTTCTTTTATCTGTAACTAACTTGATTCCTTTTCCTAAAACAGGTATTACAAATTTACATAAACCTTTAAAAAGGGATATCCTAATAGCCATGATGTGGTTTTACATGCAAATTTGGTTGGATTGGTTTAACTCATAAACCAGTCGAATTAACTTTATGGAATTTCTTATTATTTGCAATAATTCATTATTCAATAATTATTATTCAGCAAACAAAATAAATCAAGCATCTTAAGAATTGATTAGATGAATAAGTATATTGCATATTAAATTAACTGTCATTGATAAAATATGTCCTTGTTTTTTATGGGTTTCTGTGGCATTAGACTTGCTTAATTATAGTCCGAGTAACTTATAAGAATAACAGTACCTACAGGTGCAAAAATTTATAGGTAAAATATTGCCAGACGAAACTCGTTAAGAGTTTTTTTCGTGAATTTGCTTTTTGCATAATTGAAATGTAGACAACATTCTTAAGATTGTTTTTGTGTTACATAAGTTTACTTCAAAGCAAAGTCTTCTGTGTTTACCAGCCAGAACTTTTCATAATTTGTTGTTATATAATGTTACATAAAGTTGTCCTACTGTCGGTTTAAATGAGCATCTTTACTGGCAGTAAAGAATTTTTAATACATAATAAATATGATTTATGTATTTTTTGCTCTTCAAAGAAAAAACTATATTAATATTTCATTAAAAACGATGTTACGATGATAAATAGGTTAGTTGTTGTTTATTTAATAATTAGTACGAAGATTTAAAAATTAATTAAATCATTTTCTGTGGATTTTCCGGGTCGAAAAACTAATATGTTTTTAATTGCCATATTTTAATGGTGTTTTGATGTTAGTAATCAGGGAAATCCCAGAATCTGCTTTAAAATTTTCTTAATGTGGATTAATTTGTTTTGTGGAGCATGCCGATTGCTAAACAGATGTTTTCTCTAATTTTTTTAGAACTGTTGGCCTTGGTTTGTTCTTTTATTAAGGCATTAATTAGTAGAGTTAATGTTTTGAGTTTGAATAAGAAAAACCAGATTATTCGGTTGTTGTTGATGTTTGAGATGTTTGAATTGTCAGCAATCTTTTGGGACCTGGTCACAACGGCCCAAAAATTGTTCGTTTTGGGCATGCCACAACGGCCAGCACAGTAATGGCTACCTTCCATATTAGGCATTTCCATGTGACGTCATTAACAGCTGATCACGGGCCGGCTTTGTTAGAGCGTTTATGGAACGGTGGCCTATTTTCTCGATTTTTTAAATTTATTTTACACTATACGTTCCTACTCTATGGTTTACAAAAAGTTAAAGAACTATAACTTCCACAAGAGCGCTAACAAATGTGGCCCGCAATCAGCTGTTAGAGGAGGAGTCAATGACGTCACTGTGACGTACTTGGAAATGGCTAATTGTCCATTTTTTATTTTGGTCGCAACGGCCACCCTGGTCCTGGTCGCAACAGCCAACTTATTAGTACGTCTATAGAGGCATTGTATCTACGCATAAGTAATAAAGGCGTTTCGGGCCAAATTTTTGAGACAAATTTAATGTTGCAAACCGCAATTTCCTGTCGTCTTTTGTTTTCAATCTGCAACCGAAAATTGAATTTTTCGGAAATTCTTTTCAGAGTTATAACTCGTTTGTTTGTACACACAGAAAAAAAAACATCCCCAGGGCGCCTTTTGTGTATAATTTAATGGTGTAATTGAAATTTTTAATTTGTTTATTAAGTTTTAGGTTCTAACATAAACATGTATTTCTTCAAATAGCAACTGTAATTATTGGCTTTGACATCTTTAAATGGGTCGCTTTTCGACGTTTTCAAAAATGTATGGTATAATCCACTTATTTAAATAGCAAATTAACTATCAACAATTTTCTAATATTTACAAATCGCAATTGCACATAATTATCAAGCAATCCGTGTGAAACAAAAAAAAAAACGATTAAAAACAAAATAAACCATTTCCTCCTGATTCTCTCACTATCATTTCAATTTGCTTTTCCCATGTAGTTCTTGGACTACCGCTGCGCCGCTTTCTTTCCACTTCCTTTCATTTTCGTAACTGCTCTTGGCATTCTGTTCTCCTTCATCCTACACATATGACCATACCACTTTAGTTGTTTGTTCTCTATCTTTCTTATCACAGGCTCAACTTTCATTAGTTCTATTATTGAATTATTATGAACCATATCCCCCCGGGTATATCCCGTTGCTTTCCTTATTTAGACACTTCAATCTCTGTTACTTACTTACTTATCCCAATTGCTCTTCTACCTGTAGAGGCACAGATCCGACTCCATCCTTTTCTATCTCTTGCTTCTTTCTTCACTTGAGTCCAGCTGAGTCCTTTGAATGTTTTTTCCATGTTTTTCGGGGTCTTCCACGTTTTCTTTTCTGGCCGGATTCCATCTCCCATATCTCATTTACCAACCGGTCTTCGTTCATCCTTACCATGTAGGCGGACGAGCTTATTTTCTGTATCTTGATTTTGTCTATTACACTTTTTACTTTTAGTCTCTTTCTTATTACTTCACTTCTTATTCTGTCCATTATTGAAACTCCTTCCACTTTTCTTAAAATCTTCATTTCACATGCCACAATTTTACTGTCAGTTACAGTTTACAACTTGTCTGTCAGCACCCACGACTCACTTCCGTATATGAGCATTGGCACTAGTGCCGACTCATATATCTTAACCTTCGTAGTTTTAGTCACTTCCTTTTTCTTATTTCCTCTCGTTGTATAGTGTCGAAGGTCTTCTCTAGATCTATTGCATAACAGTATAATCTTTTGTCTGTATTTATTATTTTTTCTACCATTTGCCTTATTACAAAAATCCAATCAGTGGTAGATCTGCCCGCTCTGAATCCAGCTTGAGTATCTTTTAGTGAACGCTCTATTCTTGTTCTAATTCTCTCGTACACTTTATAGGCAACACACAGCAACGATAATCCTCCAAAATTACTACAGTCCGCGCTGTCTCCCTTCTGGTATACTGATATAATTACTGCCGTTCTCAATTCCTTCGGTATTTTGTTGTTTTCCATGCTAGTGATATAATCTTATGTAATAGTTTAGTGCCCTCCTCTCCTATAAACTTAATAATTTCTGGTTTGATGTCGTCTATGCTAGGGGATTTGCCAATTTTAAGTCTTCTTAACCCCTTTTTTACCTCTTGTAGTTGTATCTCTTCTAATTGTTCATCATCTGGTTGTATTATCTGTATTTTTCTTTCCTTCTCTATTTCATCTTTTTCCTCTATCTCTGCGTCCAATAAATCTCTGAAGTGCTCTCTCCATCTTTCTAGTAGGTATCTCTGTTTCTTCAGAAAGGATTTTCCCATCCCTGTCTTTTATATTCTTAAGTGAGGTTTTCGTACCCTTTTGCAGTTCTTTCATGGTGCGGTATAGCATCTTTGCATTTCCTGTAGCATCTCTCCATTTTTCGTCCACATATGCATCAACTGTCTTGGTCTCACGTATGTTTTGCGTAGCCTCTTTCCTGTAGTTTTAAAAATCTAAGTAATTAATTTAATGTTCCAAAAAATAATATTTAGTATACAGTTTGTCTGATTGTACTATGTACAAACGGTAGATACAGAGGCGGTTTAAAATTATAAGTGGTTGTTAAGCAACACACCCTTGTGATTAATGTATTATTGTAACTATAACAATATTTCCATTTTATTTGTTTGTATCTAGTTACCGTGTGTACCTAGTACCTACAAACAATCTGTATATAATTAAGCAAAATAGCCAGAGTGGCGCAGTGGTAGAGCGTCAGCCTGGCGTTGCGCTAGTCTTTGGTTCGAATTCCCCTGGAATACATTACACTATCACATGGTGCAGCATATAGGTAAAACGGCGCACCAACTTCGTAACCCGCAGAGACGGGCCGAGTTGTGCATTGCACGCGTAGAACCTCATACGTTAACGCACTAGCTTCGACACCGAAAGGTATAAAAGGTTACAGATAATACATATATACATAATTAAGCAAGTGTTGTTAAAAAAGTAGTATACAGCGTACAGGTGAGTTTACACGCCAAACCATAGCATTTGAGCCAATATACCTTAGCCGAAAATTGCACACCTTCTAAAAGTGACTTTATGTTATGCAATTTGTTGTGAGATTAGTTGTTCAACTGGTCTGTCGGGCAAAACCAATAATATAAAATTGCTTCTTCTTCTTCTGAAGGTGGTTTGGCGTTTACAAAGCATTACCGCCTTCTCTCCATACATTTGTAGTGTACGTACATAGCGAACCTTCAGCTTTATGTGGGCTATGCACCAGAAGACTTACTAAATAGAATACCTAGGTGGTTTGCCATTGCCTTGCAAGGGAAGCGGATGGTATTTCCCATGTGCTGTCCTGAAACAACTGAGCCACAACCCTTTGTTGTTGTTTTTTTAAGATTTAACTTGCACTATTCAGAAGAACTATGCGACTGATTGTACCAAACTGACAACTTTGACAGTTTATAAATATCAATTGACTTGGCCTATGTTCTACGATTAATTGCTATTTTGTACCCACACTTACACCATACACATGGTGCAGTAACGTATGTAGGTAACTAAAGTTTTGGGAAAATTTTTCGTATGATTGTTTTCATATTAAAAATAAAGCAATCACGTTACCATTTGGTTACCATTGGATATGGAGAATCTGTCAAGTTTCCCCTACAGTTTGACAATACATTTGTGTTTACAAAATGTTACAAAATGTCTTACAAGCTAGAATTGCGAAATAGTTATTTACGATATGAGTATCGTAACAACTCGTATTACGATGCGAGATGGAAAGTTTGTCAAACGAGACCGCAGGTCGAGTTTGACAAATCCATTGAGGATCGTAATACGAGGTTACGATATGAATATCGTACAAAGCTTTATCTACTTTCATAAAATTAGCAAAAAAATTAAATATTTATCAATAATTGCCTGATGCAAAAGTTGACTGTTCCAATTTTCATTGAAATCTAATACGTTAAGGCTTGATTTTTTGTTTATTTGGTGTTGGTTGCTGTCAGTTTGAATGAAAATTGGAACAGTCAACTTTTGCATAAGGTAATTAATTATTGGCAAATATTTCATATTTTTTGATAATTTCATGCAAGTAGATAAAGCTTTGTACTATATTCATATCGTAAAAATCGTAAAAAGTGCATAATAAATGTTTATAACAAGTAAAATAACTATGAATTCTCTTGTCAATCTGTCATTTTTATGTCAAAAGTTATTACGATACTAGTGCGGTAATATAGTTCATTACAACACGATTTTTCGTTTCGAAATATTGATATTACGAAATGAAAGTAGATAAAGGTATTTACAACTTGGTTGGCCAAATGCCCAAACGTGACATTGTCGCCATTTATAGAAACCAACAGTTTACCGCTTCATTAGGGAATGTGAGGAAGGTTTGCCGTGTATGAATCTTCCCAAGACGGGCCGCCCTCGAGTTTTGAATCATCCACGGCTTTAGAACTTGCTGGAATCTGCAAAAAATAGAAAAGGAGTTTCAACGAGAAGATTAAGCCGAAGATTTCACGTATCCCATATGACCATCAAGAGGGAACTTGCCAAAAATAATTTGAAATTTAGAAAGCGACAAATAAATAAATTTAAAGTAAAACAATTATAGTTTGTATTACATATTAGATTTGAAAATTTTTCCCAAAACTTTAGTTACATACGTTATGTGGGTAGAGTCGGGCCGGACAGTGATGCCAAGTTGGTGCATTTTGCACTAGATCTGGTGTATTCAAACCCTATCTAGTGCCCAAAATTGTGTTCTAGTGCGCTAGTGCAAATTCTGGTGTATTTACCACCATAAATTAAAAAAGTATCAAATTGTAAGTCTAAAGCTGTTGTTGATTTAAAACTGATTTATTATTTACATTTTTCGACCCCAGTGTAGCAAAATGCCATTTACAATATTGTTTCAATAATTCTTTAAAGGTTCTTGGCCTGGCTCCTCTGTCGATAATACAGCGTACGAACCGCTCATTCCTGATTTAGTGCTGTCAGCTGATTATTTTCTTTTTGTACTGAATATTAAAATATTAAAACAGACATCTTCATAGAACAAAAAAGCAATATTGTTCGATACTGTTTTTGAACTCCCCAAACTCAGCTACGCCACTGTTTTGGTGCATTTCTGGTGGATTCTTACGTTCTATTTAGTGCATTGAAAGTATCTACAGTTGGCAACACTGGGGCCGGATTGTGCATTGCACCCGTAAAAACCACATACGCTAACGCATTATTAGATACATGTTAAATATAATTTCGCAGGTGCCTTGTGACTTCGTTATGGACCAACTTCTACTGTAATTAAATTGTTTTAAAAAGAAACGTCAAAATGTGTAATATAATAGTTATGTATTCTCCATCTTTAAAAACGGGTTCTAATGTACTATTTCAGACTAATTCAAAAACTTTCTATCATTCTACAAATGGATTCAACTGTAACACCATTGTTGCGACGTCACAGTACGTTGATTTGGAATACCACAAACCATGTCTAAAAATTAGCCTGTTGCTAAAAAGGCAAGTTTTCTTATTATGGCAAATTTTTATTCTTTTCAATGATCTTTAGATATATGTTATTTCATTATTTATAATTTTCCACGGCTAACTATGTCCGAAGTTAGAAATTAGTCGTAGTTTGTATATAATTTTTTCCGACGACCACTATGAAAAGTGACTCATTTCACACGGTTTACTAGTATTGAAAATAACAAATTTCGCATAGCAACGAAACTGTGTGAAATGCCCGTGTGCAAAACTTTGCACACGCTAAACCACACAAAGCAGTCGGCGGGCGACGTCAAAAGTCGTCATTTGTTAAAAAATAAATATTTAAAACGTCAAAGTGTTGCAAGTGTGGTGCTGGTTCAAATTTTTTTAAATGAAAAATTGGAATAATGGTCGACGGAAAAGTATAGTGTAAAACACGTGCTGAAAGGATATTTCACACTCGTGTGATTAAGCCACTCGCCAGAGGCTCGTGGCTCAACTTTCACACTCGTGTGAAATATTCAACTTTCAGCACTAGTTATACAATATACTATAGCCTTTTGATAGTTGCATGGCATAACAACGGTATCACTTAGCAGTCAAAGCAAGTTTAAACTGTTTCCATAACTGACATTTTCAGTGGTCACGGCTGACTGAGACTGTAAACTTGCATCTTACAAACCACATCGGGCCCTCGACTTGTTTTGATCCGGCCCATCAGTGAGTTAGTCGGATTTTCATAAAATTATAAAAATAAGACGTGAAATAGCTCATAGCAATTTTATGACACCATTAATCAGGTCTTTAGCATAGAATTTAAGGCATCTGCCAACGTAGAGCTTTATACCAGAGCATTATAACAACAGATCAATAAAAATACCAATTAGGGTAGGCTGTGAAATTGAATTATTTTGAATTGGTACTTTAGCCACATCCACAGAATGACATTTTATAACGTTTTTAATTTGACATTTTTATTGTAAACAAAGTTTATAACCTTAAATTGAAACTAAAATGTCATTCTGTGGATGTGGCAAAAGTAACAATTCAAAATAATTCAATTTCACAGCCTACCCTATTGGTTTTTTATTGATCTGTTGTTATTATAAATAAATGAAATAAGAAGTAGCAACCAACTTGTGTTAATTCATTTAATATTAATTTATTTTATTTAATAATTTGGTCCGGCCCTTGACTCGGGGACAAACTGATAATTTGGCTCCGAAACTAGTAAAAGTTACCCATGCCTGTTATAAACGGTCATAAGATCTCAATAATCGTTACACAATATAAGCAAAAATTAATAATGATTTACTTTATCTGAAATATCTAGCTCTTATGGCCGATCTCACCGAGCGTTCTTAAAATTTAAGAAAGACTTAAGTTGTTAAGACATACTTATGCGGTCTCATCGTCAATTTAAACCTTACTTATGTCTCTAAAAACGTCCTAAATATAAGTTATCAATTTCGGTGACTTAAAACGCTACTTAATCTATAAGTTGCCGCGTTCTGTCAGTAGAAAGTAGTGGAACTTCAACAAATGGACTTGGACAACGATTTATTATTTCTGCAAGTCTTACTTATGTCTCTAAAAACGTTTTAAATATAAGTTACCAATTTCGGTGACTTAAAACGGTACTTAACCTATAACCTATAAGTCACTGCGTTCTGTCAATTAAAAGTCAAAAAATGGTCATATCCCCATTTGTATGAAGCGGTACTTCCGTTTATCGATTTCGAACGTGCTAACCAATGTAAAAGCCTTTTGCCGCTTTAGTGGCAGTAATCGAACTAGACTTTGTCTAAGTCGCGACTTAACTCGCTTGGTGAGACAAAACACAAATTTATTTAAGAACAACTTTATTTTAAGAACTACTTAGCTAAGCTTTAGTGATAAGTATTGCCGGTGAGATCGGCCATTAGAATTATTAGTGCAATAACACCAATTTACAGTAGTATACAGTTTTCTACAGATGCAGATAACATAATTGGACAAATAAATATATTTATGTATATGTTTAATTTTATAATCTTCATGAAAATAATCAATAATTGCGATTTAAATTTTCCAAACATGGCAAAACTTCCCTTTTCTAGGGATTACAGTAATGAGTAATGAGATTACAAAAGTCATACAAAGGGTATTTGATGATATGAAAACCACAAATTTTATTTTACTGTAAATTCTCAGAAAAACCACTTCGATTTTTTTTTATCAGGGTAGTTAATTGTGCGGCCATGAACTTTAACCTAAATTCTATAATGCAAAATTCCATTTTTATATCGCTCGATTTTCCAAATCCATTTAAAAGATTATCTATTGTGCAATGTTTTTGTTTTGTTTTTATTTAAATGCATGGGATTTTTGAGTCTATTCAAAATAAAATGAGAAAAACCAAATTAGATCAATTATTTTATATTTAGTAATACGTTAAGTATATTTTTAGTATTACTCTTTTTGTTTTTTTAATCTTTATCTAATTGAGCAAAATAAACAATCTTTATCAAAAACTAATTTTTATTCTAACATTATAAAATCCCATCTGCCAATTTGCTTGTCATTAATATTTATTTGGCAAGTTGTCAAAGTTATATAATGCACCACCGTCTGTATAAAACAAATTAATAATGACATCACATCAAAACGATAATAACGACAGATCAATAAAAAAACCAATTAGGGTAGGCTGTGAAATTGAATTATTTTGAATTGGTACTTTAGCCACATCCATAGAATGACATTTCTGACATGAAAATTAAAAACTGAACGCTCTTGTCAAATTTTTTAAGTTTTTTATTTGGTGAAAAAATTTAAAGTTTGAAAAAATGGTATTCACTACACAACAAAAAGCGAAAGCTATTGAATGTTTCTTTGGAACCGGCGTAAGAATAAATGGAGAGTGGCAATATTCACTTCATGAATGCATGACTGATTTTCGTGAAGAATACCCCGATTAAAGTGTTCAATTACAATTATTTTCGCGACGTTGTAACTAAATCTGTGCAGTTATTTAGAGAAAGTGGTAGTGTCGCTCGTAAAAGTGGAAGTGGACCGCCGCTTAGACGAACAGAAGCAACGATTGAATTACAAATGTTATAAAATGTCATTCTGTGGATGTGGCTAAAGTACCAATTCAAAATAATTCAATTTCACAGCCTACCCTAATTGGTATTTTTATTGATCTGTCGTTATTATCTGTATTTGTTTTACGCGAGTAGATGAAAAATTAATTGAAAACCTAAATCATGCAATTTTAGTAATGTAATAAAATTGCAGACTTGTGCAATGGCACATTGTCTTGGTGGAACACACATTTGCGCCCCAATCTTGGGCGTTTTTGTTTCAACTGTTCTTTCAAACGATATATGCAGGGTGTATCGTAAATGGCGCATAATATTCGCGATTCTGCGTTAAAAACAGGACAAAAAATTGTATAACTGTTTTAGGCCAAATCGTTTCGTTTTTGAAGAATTGTTAATTAAAGTCTTGTAAACTTAGCAACACTGTGTGGTCAGTCATACTACGTCACCTGCGATATCACCAATAGCAACCCGCTTGATTTAATATAATTGCATTGTACATCGTTGCAACATTTATGAAAAGCACAAGCACTGCAACAATTTCAAATTTCGGCTGGGAATTCTAATTAAACGAAGGGTATGTTGAATACAATTACATATTAGTTATTTCTTTTGTTGATTAAACTACAGCTAAAAATCATTATTTCATAAAAATATGACACGACAAGCAAACCAGAATACTACTTAAGGCTGCTAATAACTCCATAACTAAAGAGTTAACAGCAAATTGGTACTGTAGTTTTTTGCTTGGATTTTGACGTAGAATCGCGTGATATAAATATTCTGCGCGATTTTCGATATACCCTGCATAATAAAGTTACGTAACAGGCTTCTGTTTATTGTATTACCCTTCTCCAAGTAGTCAACCAGGTTGTTCCAGGTTCCTTGTGCATCCCGAAAAACAGTAGCCATCACCTCACCGATATTGTTGATTTTTCCAAGAACGCCTGAAAGACTTGTCCTCTGAATGCCCATACTTATAGTCGATACTTCGCTCCATCTCAGACTTGAGCTTTACTCAAGGTTGGTCACACGCACACACCCTACCTTGAGACGTGCTCGAGGCGTACTTCGCCGTTTGATGTGTTTACGCATTCTCGGCTGAGCAGTTCTCAAGTCCGAGATAGAGTTTCGTCAGTACGGGCATGAATAAACTAAGCAGTTACGAATAAGAGAGTTTAAGCAAGTAAATGATGCAGTGGTTTAACTGCAAAGAGGCACCCATAAAATAAGACCCCAACCTGCTTTAGTTCGACTTCAACTTTATGAAGCAGAATACGGATATTAATTATGTATTCCAAAGGCTCATAATAAGATCAATTTTAAGTTTAAAACTTAGTGGTACCATTCATATTACAATGTCTAAGTGGCATTGTTTTATTTGTTGATATAGTTCATCTGGTTGCTTACTTATATTATTTTTCCAGCTTTATAGTAAAAACTATGTTAATTGGAACCAAAACAAATATTTTTATTCAAAGCCTCTGCTAGTACCAAGCCAGAATATGCTTCAACAGCAAAGTGGGCCCCTCCTATCGTTTAAAACGGGTTCTGCAGTTGCACAAACAAGGAATTATCTTTAATAAAATACAATCAATTATTAATACATTTCAGTAACAATTATGGTGTATTCATTTAAGTATATTTAAATTTTGCTAAGCAATCGGTGCAATTCTATAAAATTAAAACGCATTATAATTTTAAATACAAAGTACAGCACTTAATGTTATAGAAATATAGACTAAATCTAAATCTTTATATAAAAACACAAAGAAAACTCGATAAAGAATATAGGTACATAAATTTATGAACTCAACTCTCACACTAATAAGAAATAACTTTAAACGCTAAAAAAGTACTCTCATAATATTACAATTATTACTTTAATGTCTATTACATGGGTAGCTAGGTACCCCCATTCCCGCACGATCAGGAGAGTTAAGTATCGTTGCATCCGGTCATTGATGGAAAGGGTAGTCCTATTGCTCTGTTCACGTGGCACCTCTCTCTCACTATGGGAGCGTATGGGAATAAAAATAAGACACAGTAGGCTGTTTAATATAATACAAAAATCCGACGCCCTAAAAGGGATTAAGGATAAGCAAGGGGGAAAAATGTCTATTATAAAAAATAAATTACAAGATCGCTTAAAACAAAACTTGTGGCAAGATAGTTATGTAAACTCCTTTACAAATGAGCATTTTGCATGTAACCCATATGACTAATGTAAACTTATTAATTAATAACACTTGTATTACTAAGCTTTTATATTACTATATGAAAAAATATTAAGAAAACCAAAATTCGCAGTATATTGTAATCGATTACATGACCTTAAACTATCACTGACAGGTTAAAAAAAACAGTATACTATAAATCATGGTTGAATAAGAAAAATGATATTCTAAAAATTTATGTTAAGTCTTGATGAAGCAGCACTTTTGTTTTTATAGGAGTGATATGCAAAAGTACACTACAAGTACCAGAAATAGTAGTACGTAGCTTGGGAAACAATTATTCATAATAATTTAACCGAACCGAAAGCTTTTAGAGCAGAAACCTAAAAAAATCATTTACTAAACGAAGAAACCATTAGAAACTAAAGTAAAGCACGTATGACATTAACAACCCTATATTTTTCTAAGTCGTAACTCTCTTCAACACTTATTCCATCTTTTTTCCAATTGCCCGATACCCTCAGAAAAAAATCCTTCGGCAACTCTGCAAAATATTGTTCAACGACTCCTTTGAATGCTTCATCGGATGCAAAACGCTTTCCCCTGAGATGTTTTTTAAAGTTTTTGAATAGAAAGAAGTCTGACGGAGCTAAGTCAGGGCTATAAGGTGGATGCCTTTACTGTATGAACCCACAGTCATTGTTTGTCTACTGGACTTTGTTTGCCTTCTGAAGGGTTTCGCCTCTGGCTTGGTTGACAAGTTGAGTTATCGTTACCCTTCTACCTCTTGCTAAAAGAGTTTCGCCTCTGGCGTGGCTAACACGTTGAGTTACCGTGCTCTTTTAGTGCTCCCTTTTCCTCCTGAAGAAGCCCCTTAAAAAAGTGGGCGAAACGTTGAGTTCTTCTGTCTCAAGAATGACACGGTCCCAATCCGGAAGACGTTTTGCTAATATGATTCTTATTGCTCAACATTTAGAAAGTAACATTCGGTTATTCGATGAAATAATGTGAATTGAATTCTCTTGATAATTTATTAGTAGATTTTAGGCTAATGCATTATTTTTGTTTTCAAGGTTAACAGATAAATTCCAACATGAGGAAAAGGATTTAATTCAACTGGAAATTTACTTATGTCCACATTAATCTTATATTAGTGTGATAACAAGTTCGTTTCTTCTACATTTTTTTTCTGAATAATTCGAAGAACTCAAGATTTGCCCACAAGGAAAACTAACAACTAAATATTAAAAATAATTCAAATTTATTATTTTTTTTAACAATTTATGAGCACATTCAAATGTAATTCTTGCAGTTTTTGCAACTATGTTCTGCAAAATTGTTTCATTACGAACCGATTCTTATCTCTTTCATTATAATACGTAATTCATTTTATTTTCTCTTCCGTGAATCTATTATTTGAAATTGATTTATTTAAAACTAAATAAATTTAATGCTTATTTATTTTATTTGATCTTATCGAATGTTTAAATAAAGTTGTTGCATTCGATAAATAAATTACGGGTTTTAATGCCATTTGACTGAAATTATGTAATTATAAAAGTAAAATTATTCTATGAAGAGTTTTTGTATATAATTGACATGAATATATTCATTTCATCCTTGATTGAATCATTATTATTGATATTAGAAATGTGGAAGTATTAGTTCAGTAGAGAAAATAACATTATTATTGATTATATTGTAAATTTCATTGTATTAAATTATATATGATTTTCATTATGTATGTAAGTATAATTAATGAAATACTGGTAATTAATATTAAATTTATATTTACATTTACATATTGTTATACGTATCTAGTTTTAAAAGCAAGAAAAACATAATTTTTGTTCAATATTATCGGCTGCAAAATTGGCACGTATTATATTAGGTTGTATTGTATACAGGGTGAGTCCTTAAGCGCGGGCGCCGACTCTATCTCGGAAAGTAGTTGCTCCGAAAATTTTATAAAAAAAGTTGGAAAAAAATTTCAACTAATACATATTTATAGTTTTAGGAAAATACCGAGTGTTATGAAAAAGAAAAATCTAAACCAAAGATATAACTATTTTTAACGTTGGAGGTTATGTCTTCGCCCCGCAGCCCATCGTCAAAATTAATTAAAACTTCAAAAAGTCCATTTTATGTAAAATTAGACGTTCTTTTGATCTAGACATATTCTAATAGACCTTCATTTAGAAATTTTTCGAAAAAAGTGCGATTTAATGATGCCGCCCGCTGAAAGAATCGGCGGCTAAAAATATTTTTAGTGGATTTCTTAGGCTCAAGTTTATTCGTAAATTTTTTTCCCCGTTAACGTACGTCAACGACTTTCCGAGATAGAGTCACCGGCCGCGCTTAAGGACTCACCCTGTATAAAATACATTTATATAAAGTTACAAGGACATGGTAAATTGCAATGTATTTCTAGATAAACGTAGAACCATATAATATTCATTAGATGAAAAGGCATATTTTAAAATAAATTATTATGTGCCATTTTAAAGTGATTAAGAACAAAAAATCTAATTGAGTTAAAATAAAAAATTCTTTTTTTAATGTATTTTTAATTGTATCAAAACAAAACAAAATAAACCATACAATTTTTATAATAGAATATTTACGCTAAATGTTGTTTGTGCAAAAGATAGCATTTATGAATGTTGAATTAATGGGGACCGAGACTCGCAATCCGACGCCTGAAAGGGCAAAAGGAAAGGAAAAAGAAGAGGAGAGAAGAATTAATGGGTGCGGTGTGTCTAGCAGATGTTTGTGTTGGATACGAGGGATGTTTGAAAAATTCATGGTTTGACCAAAATAATAATAATAATTAGCGTGACACCAATAATGAGACAGAAACTTTGTAGATCCAATTGCTGAGGTAGATCAGTTCCGTAATATCGCGCGCACACATACACACACTTTACGGCTTGTTATGCACTTTTGCTTTATTAATTACTCGTCTCCGTATTTTCCTGTTCGTTACTTTCTCCCTCCAATTTGTGATTCCTATTTTTTATAGATCTTTTATTACTTCGTCGTACGTTATTCTGGGTCTACAATTTGCCTGGATTTCACAGGGTTTCAACTGCATGATAGATTTTGTTACGCTTCCTTCGGTTCTCATCACATGACCTAGCCATCTAATACGTTGTGCTTTTATGAACTTTATAATGTCCCCTAGAAATCTTAGAAAGCATCTTAGAAATAGAATATCTGATATAATTAAATATAAAGCTACAATAACAACAAACTAATAATGGAAAAAATTAACGAACTTCTATGAGTCCACTAAGTTGAATAAGGTCTATTATTTTCTTAGCTGTACTTGCCAGTTGCTGTATTGTACATATAATGTCATTGTCAATTTTTTCTACTCCCATACTTTAATTGATTTATTAAGCATGTACTACCTGTACTTTAATGAGATTCATTAAGATACAGATTTTTCATTAAGATACAAGTTTATAACCAATAGCAGCAAAGTATTTTGTTGTCAAAAATAAGGTTAGGCAGCAGCTTTTCAGAAGGTGTCTATTTTTTCATTATTGTAACTGGTCGTAGAAAAAATCGTGTATGCAACTCGCATTTAATGGCTATTAAGACAATCATATTCATTAAGACACTCGCCTGCGGCTCGTGTCTTAATTCTCATACTCGTGCAAACAGTACCTACTTGATTCGCGTAATTAACTGATCGGCATTTGCTGCTCTCGAATCCTTAGCATAAACATTTCCTTTTAATAAAGACCAAAGTCTTCAATTGGATGAACTTCAGGATAGTTTGCGGGATTGTCATCCTTCTCAACAAGTTTTATGTTTTCATACCTCAGGTCATGATTTTTGCGTATTGGGAACTGGCAAGATCGGGCCAGAAAACATATTCGGTATTTTCGTAATTGCTATGAATGTAGGGGATCAACCAACGTCGAATACACTAATCTAAATCAGGCATGGGCAACCTTTCCTAGTTCTGGGGCAAAATTATCATTCTGTCTCCGAGTCAAGGGCCGGGCCAAATTAAAAACAAATTAATACTACATGAATTAAAACAAGTTGCTACTTCTTGTTTCATTTATTTATATCAGTGAACCACTAAACAAACGTCAAACCTCATTTTTTCTAGCAATGATAGACAATTGTTTTATCAGAAATCACTTAACTTGGAATAACTGGCACGAACACGCAGAAAACACTGTCAACTACGTCACTGGTTATGACCTCGAATGCTTTTTGTTTTTGTTTTCAATATTTTGGAGATCACCCCACGGTTTCCTACCTAACAACTTATCTATTCAAGAGATGGCGCGATGGTTTAATGAATTACAGTAGTCTAATCAGAGTACAGTGTGCGTAATAGTGTTGAATAGCTTTGCAGATTCCGTTTAATTGTATTCTAGTTGGGATTCATGTTTGCTAACAGATAACTCTTAAAGCATTTTTCCTACAGTCTATAAACAATTTTAACAAAAATGATCCTAAGAAAGTAACAACAAACATTTTGGCCGCAAAGTAAATTACGGTAGATATCAGTGTCTCTACGGTAGAACTGTAGATGCAATCCAAAACCGGTAGATCTACCGTAATTACGCTGGCGCCCCCTGATTATTGGTGTCATGAAATTCTCCCACCACGAATTTGACTAGCTTCGTTGAGATGAATCAGGGCCGGATCCGACCCGCGGGCCGGATGTTGCCCATAGGATGCGGCCCTAGGGCGGTGCAACCGCACCGGGCACCGTCATAGGGGGAGGGGGCGCCGAAAATGCAACGATAGATCGTCTGTGCAAAAAATAAAACCCAAGCACCTTAATACCACTTAACCCTACCCGCCAAAATAAGAGTAGCATTAGCATCTTTTTTTGTTAACCAATAAAAGTTCTTCAACTTATTAAACAAAATGGTTGGCAGGATATATTTCCGAATGTGTGGCACAGCAGTTCGAATTTTGCTAACCATACCTGTAACTGTCGCTAAAGGAGAACGAAGTTTCAGCAAATTAAAACTTTTTAAAACTTATTTACGTTCAACCATGTGTCAGGATAGACTGTCAGATCTTGCAATTTTGTCTATAGAAAATGGTATTGCCCAGGACTTGAATTATTCTGACTTAATAAACAAAATTTGCAAGCGCAAAAGCGAGGAAAGTGGCACTCTAGGCTTTTTCTTTAATTTTTTATTTCTTCATTGGTTTCAGGTTTCAATTAATTTACGATGTAAATTTGACGTATGCGCGATGTGAGCGTTGTCTGCGCCATAGTAGTTTAAATAAACCTTTTCAAACAAATATTGTTCCTTTTTACTGTTATTGTTTCTCATCCATACTACTACTATACTAATCTTTCGAAGGTCTGAGTTATTAATATATAAAGATGTAAAAAATGTATGTTATCTTCAATCTCTATGTACAGCTTAATCACGAATAAGCGATTGCATATTGGGGGGGGGGGGGGGGGCGCCACAATGAGATCTCGCACCACCTGAAAAACTTGCTAAAGCCGCCCCTGCCGATATGTGACCTAAATACAATTTTGAGTTAATTGCAAAACAAGATTTGCGTATCAAAGGACGACTCAAACCTCTTGGGCGATGTCTATCCATACCAGTACCTTTCCTTCAGACTTTGCTTTTGTAGCAGATTTTATATTGGCTGGGGTCTAAGAAATATTACTTATACAAAATTCATCAGCTCCATCGATAGAAGATACTATTACGATACGTTAAGGTCGTCTTTTTCTTAAGAGATTTACACAAATAGCTAGAAGTTACGTCATATTTTCTTGCCACTGAACGTAGTAAACCCCATCATTGTTTTCGAACATAATTTTAATATTCGGAGAGCGTCGTTAATTGGGTGCCACACGACGAATGGTCACCAGGGGAATGCGAACCAAGGACTAGCGCAATGCTAGCCTGACGCTCTGTTATATGTTTATCATTACTTGCTCTAAGATAATATTGAACAATGTTGCTGATAGCGTGTCGCCTTGTTTTACTCTTGTATTTACTCTAAATATGTTCATATCTCCTGATGTTCTAAAACAGATTCTAGTTTTTTTTTAACTAATAATGTAAATTCCATATACATATAGAAAAATAACACCTCCGCAGGGATTCGAACCACTGGCCTTCGGCTATACGCGCCACTGCTCTACCATTGAGCTACAAAGATGTGATATTCGTCTACATGTAGTAATTGGAAACTGTGAAATCTAGTGAATCCTTAAAATTTAATTTATAAAAACATATTCTCGTGTCTTCCGATGTCATTTGTATTAACCGTGTCAGTTTATCTGGTATTTTGATTTCTTTCATTAGTTCTTTTCTGTTTACTCTGTCGAAAGCCTGTTGAAAGTCGATGAATAGAAGATAGATGTCAATATCATGTTCGTGGCTTTTCTCCATTACCTGCTTTATTATGTGCAGCGCATCTATTGTAGACTTTCCGGTTGTAATCCATGTTGATAGTTTCCGATTATATTGTTTGTATATTTTACTAGTCGCCTGTGTAGCAATAAGCAATGTCGATAGAATCTTATATGCTGTATTGAGTAGTGTAAATCCCTCGGTAATTCCGACATTTATTTTTTGTGGTAATTATCACTCCTTCCCATTCTCTTGGTATTTTTTCGTTTTTCGATACTTGTTTTATTACTTCATAAATTCTTTCATATAATGTTTCTTCTCCCTCTCCATTTATCTTGACTTTCCCTGGGGCCTTTCCATTTTTGATATTATGCATTATTGAATTCTTCATATCTTGGTTCTGATATTTCGTTGTCATTATTATCCATTGTTTTCTCTTCTTGTTGTTGTTTGTTTTTTTCTTTCTCTTCTTGTGATACACTCAGCAATTTTCGAAAGTGTTTTTCCCATATTTCTTTTATCTTATCAGGTGAGTGTTCTATATTTCCTTCTTCGTTTTTCATCCCTTCTGTTTAATCTGATAATTTCTTTTTTGCTTTCGTATTTTTCTGTATAAGATCTTTGTGTTGTTGTTTCTACTATTGCTTTCCATTTCGTCTTCTAGATCTTCTAATAATTTTTATCTTAACCATTTTATTCTTATTCCTCTTTGGAGTTTATTTGTGTCTCCACATTCATTATTGAACAATTCTCTAATTCACTCCAGGTTTTTCTTTATATCCTATTAGTCTTTGTGCGTTTGTTGCTAAACTTGAGCGTATGTTATCCCATTGTTGATCTATATCTGTTACATTTTCCTTTTTTTCTATTTCTTTAGTTACTTCCATCGCGTATTTCTCACGCAGTCGTTCGTTATTCAATTTCTCTATTTTCAGTTTTTTGTGCTTCGTCTCTTCATTTTTATCTCTTATTATTTTTTTTGTTTCATTTCTGTTACTACTAGATGGTGGTCAGTGCCTACATCTGTCGCACTCCTGGACATCGTTTGAAGATTAATGCTAAATCAAGTTCGATATTTTGAATTTCTTCAGCTTCCGCCAAAATTTCTCAGCTTTAAATATTTTCATTTGGAATACCTGTCAAAACAAACGGATGGAAAATTTCCTGAATCGAGATGCGATATGACCTTTAATTTCATGACCTTCTGACGATGGCTTTAAATTCGGTCTCTTAATACATATGCGCCTTTACTGTTACACTTTGAACATCATCATCATCATCATCAATTGACATGGAGCAGATCCCCGTGAATCAATCCTGGATTATGCCAGGCCCACCACATGCCAGTGATAGGTGGGGATTGGGAGCACTGTATAACGTTAACATGCCTGTGACACCAGCCGCTAGACACCGCTTCTACAGTGCAAGGTAGTTAGTAAGTCACATATTCAATGGGAGTTGGATACATGACCGAGATGGTCATGTTTTATCATCTTATACTAATAGTATTTCTAGTATTACCGCTAGTTTCCTAGGTCTATGATATGGAACGCCTTAGCACAGACATACCTGCCCTGTTACATGTTACTTTATGCTAGCTTAGGGTGGGTTGCACAAACATGATTTAACAGCTTGGTTAAATTAACCATTCGTGAAAGTGAACAAAATCGAATCAAAATTCTAATGCATATGGCAAATAACACGTTAGTAAACAAAAAATGATGCTCTTTTTGTCAACTTTGATCATTCGTTATCGTTAATTTAACAAAAGCTTTGTGCAACCGGCCCTTAGACTAGTCCAGGCATGGCGAACCTATGGCACGCGTGCCAAAGGTGGCACGTACGATAATTTCACTGGCACGCGAAGGGTTGACAGTATTATAATTTTATTGCTTGAGTAATTAAAAATAGAAATATACATCTCTAGTGAAATTTATCGGGAGTCATTTAAACATAACTGTAGCTGGCTTTTCAGCCGCAAACATAATTGCTAAAGACGGAAAACCATTTAGTAATGGGGAATATATTAAAGGAGCATGGTTAAAATGAAGATTTTGAAAATAAAAAAAAAATATTAAAAAATAAAGAATATGCCTTCGGATAGAAACATGGCGAGAGTCATTACCAGCAAAAACTACATAATTATAAAATCTTCTGGTTTAATTTATCTCTGTCTTGATGAGAGTAGTGGATATAACTGGATCAGCTCGTTTAGGAATTTTTATTCATTATTGCATTGAGAATAATATCAAAGAACAATTGACCAGTTTAACATCAAAAGGAATAAATGCAATGCTGTTATAAATGTAACTATGAAAATTGCTAGAATCATTAAATGAGGTAAACTTGGTGTACAATGGTTTACTTATGTGCAACAACGTCCAATGTTAAGCCATGAAAAAGCTCTTCAAAGTTTAGTATTTAGTTTAATACTTGTTTATAAGTTTACGGTTTTTTGTTAATTTTCAATTAATTTTTTAGTATTTTTTTTTCTTCTATAAAAACTATTTGGCACGTGGGCAACTGGATAAATATTATTTGCAAATTTGTGGCACGCGAACATACAAAGGTTCGCCACCACTGGACTAGTCATTCCTATTACCATTATTAATATTCTTATTTTCATTGTACTTCAATTGTTGTTGCGGGCCCTCCTCTTCGGTGTGAGCTCCTGTCTCGTAGTAGGTTTCTATTCTTATTTGTAGGACTTCCATCGCTGCGAGAATGAAATTGTATCCACCCCAGAATCCTTCTGTAGGCGTTGATTTGCATGGCTGGGCCAAAGGTGTGATCCAGATGATCGTATTTGGGAGCCAAATCTTTGATATTCTCTTCCAGCTGCAGTTGCATTTCTTCTTGATTTTCCCTCACATACTTTGCAATTTCCCTTCTTAAGTCCAGAGCTTCCTTCTTGAGTTCCTCTTTGTTTCCTCTATCTTCTACTATTGCTGCAAATAGGCAGTTTTCATCGCCTGCTATTTTCCTTACTTGAATTTTGTGATTGGTGGTGTAGATTATTTCTCGTTCCATTATGTTGCTTATGCTTTCTTTCTTTCTGTTTTCCTGCTTCTGGTATAGTTTACATTGATTCCTTATATTTGTGCTTACTTGCTAACTATGAACCCTACTTTCGATCTATGTATATGTACAATTCGCATGCGCCTATTGCCTATTGCATAATCTTTGTAATACTAAGTGTTATTATTATTTGATTTCCTATTTCCCAAACATATATTTTAAATATTCCTAACCCCCGTTTTCCCTGCACGTAGCGGTCGCTTATATCCTCTCGTTTATGCCGGTCCCATAAATAGAGTTTATGGCCCTTAGTCTGCTATCCGCTCTTTTTTTTGTGTCAGAATTTTGCGTTTCGGTTCCATCCCTTGGGTCGCTTTCAGATACCTGCCCGTCAGCGGCCTTGGTTGTGACGTCAGTTGGTGTTAAGTAACGCGAACCTTAGTGGGAGGCCGCGTGCCCTTTGATTGCATTTACTGTTGTGGTTATGATTATGTACTTCTAATTTAGATGCTCTACTAAGATATACAATTGTTATTGTTCGGTCTATACTAGGCTAAACTACCTATCTACATAATCCGCAAATGCTATTGTTAGTAAGTACACTAGTGGCACTTAACTTAGCAGGACAGGTATATGCTCCACCTGTGAGATGTCGTGAGCTCCCACCTGCGTGATTTTCGCCCGTGTGACCTGCCATCGTCGTCTTGGCCACTTTCAGCAACCTTTCCCGTTTATCTCGCTTGCGCTAACATTCTTAGTTTATTTATTTATTTGTTCACCCGTTTGTTATTATTACAATCATTATTATAAGTACCAGAGCGTTGTTATTGCCCCGGTAGTTACATATACGATTTATTTTTCCAATAAAACTTCATTTTCTAAAGGAAGCTCTGAAAGCGTTGAGAGCTGTCGCAAAACACGTGTATTTTCTCCGACAACCTCTCGAGTCCCTTTACTGTTACACTTTGAACATTGGCTTAAAAATTTATTCAAATATACCAAGTTTTGCTTTCTGTTTCTTAGTTACTTTGATTGTGTTTGCATGCACAATACCTTTATTTTAAACTAATAGCAGTGTCCTTTTATTACAGGACATACCAAGAGTTTCTTTTCTGAAACACTTCTGCATATGCGTTAATCAGTCAGGAAGTAGCTGCGTCAACTTTCGTTTCAACATTTGTAACACATTTGAATCTTTACGAAAATTACCAATTCTGACAGGTATTTACTTTCCTTAAGCATTTACAAAAATATGTTATTACTAACAACTTTTAGGATCGGCAGTGGGCACAGTTCATACAGCTGTAAAGAAAAGACTTCATTAATATCCTTAGTACTATGCAGCAACTGTTCCCACCTGATTTCGCAAGTCCAGTGAGATATTGTGAATGGTTTAATGAAAATTTGGCAAACGATAATGACCTTCCGGATTTAACATTTTTGTCCGATTGTCTGATTATATTAATTCACAAATTTTTCGTATTTGGAGAGCTGTAAATCCCCATGAATTTGTTGAAACCAATTTACATCCCCAGAAAATTGGAGTATGGGTTGCTTTTCAAGAAGGCACATAATAAAGGCCTGTGTTTTTTCGAGAAACTATAACAACTGAGAGGTCGAGAGGTGTAGGACCATCATTTTACAAGAATTTTTTGCACAAGCGCATGATGATGAATTACACGATGGTTTTTTTTCAACAAGATAATGCACCGGCCCATACAGCTAGAGATACAATAACATATCTTAGAGAATAGTCGAGGTCTTTGACTCTCAAGGTTGCCGGATTTAACAGCTCCAGATTGTTATTTGTTTGCTGGACTTAAAATTAATGTGTTCAAGAACAGGCTTCATACTCTGGAAGAACTTCAAGAGGCAATACGAAATTCAAAGAGTTTTTGAAAACATTAAAAGAAGAGTTAAGGCCAACGCGCATTTAACCACGCCACGGCGCGCCACGCCGGACGGCAATTTTTAAATTACATTGGTTGTTGTGCAATAACGCGCACTTATCCACGCCACGCCGCGGCGCGTTATTCCATAAGAACCCATGTAATTTACAAAGGGTTGTAATAAACTGAACAGTATTTAATTCATTATGTACAGTATTATATTACAAACAGTCAGTAAAATATTGTAAAAGACTCAGTACATTTATAAAATTTGATGAGTTAAAATAGGATTTTGGAGCAGTAAAAGAACTATTTGGCCAGTATTTCTATGTTCACTATTGTGATTATAATGGACAATAAAAATTAATAAAATGTCAGCATGGATTAGCTGGTAATAAATCTGCAAATCTACAGTAAGAATTCATAAATGGCCAGTATGCAATAGTTTTCAGATTACCACCACTATCTACTTCATCATTACATAACGGCAGAGCGTTTTACTTTATTAAGTTGTGTTTTATTATTGTTTCATTCATATTTGTCTTTATATGTTTTTGTTTTTAGTTTTATATGTTTTTGTATTTATATGAAATAAATACAACCATTTATTATTTTATCGACGGTTTATTAATTTGTACTGGCCAATTATTAATTTTATTGACCATTTATTATTTTACTCATCATTTATTAATTTAACTGACTATTTTTTATTTTACTGGCCGTTTATTATTTTCACCGACCATATATTATCATACTGACCATTTGAAATAAAATAGTGGTAAAATGTACTGCCCATAAAATTTGAAATACTGATCATTTAATTTGTACCGATTTACAAAATTGCCGTCCGGCGTGGCACGCCGTGGCGTGGTCAAAATGCGCGTTGGCCTTTAATGCTTGATGCTTGCTTAAATAACACTATGATATGAATATTCACTTATTCTAAATTAAAATGCATATACAGTTCTTTAACTTTATTTTATTTAAAAGTGAAATTTCGAATATAAGTTGTATTTAATTATGAATTTACTATATTTTATTTTTAATAAAAAATAATAAAAAGTGAAACAATTCGTGGATGATTGGTTGCCTATACTACCATCTTAAACGTTTATACATACTGTTGGGCCGCTATAAATTGGCGAGAACTCAAGATGCGCTGTCGAACTGTGACGCCAGCTCTCGTCACCATTGGCGTAACTATTCGCAGCGCGATGGGGTACAAATACCAATATGTAATTAGTACTAACAAAACATAATGAATAATTTTGTGACTTGAATTTTTAAAGTTAGCACAAACAGTCATTAACCAAATACTACCTAGAAATTTGTTGCAATTGCGGCACTTATAAATCGCCTACGCCACTGCATTACTTTCAATACTGAAGCATGACCTTGAAATCGCACGGTATGAGGGTTCTGTGTTCGGTAAGCGCCGGGGTTCGCCAACTTATAGCGGCCCAACAGTACATTGCATACAATATCAAAAATAAACATTTTAAATGTAGACATTAATTTAATACAAAAATTCTATTAACAAGACTATACCGGGTGTCAACGAAACCTGGGGCACCTCCATAATTTTTTTATTTTTTAAGGTATCTAAATGAAATTTGGTATATGTAATATACTCTTTAAATGGCGTTTGCTGACATAGGAAACAAGTTTCTGTCACTTCCGGTTTCGCCGGAATTGACATCAACTTTGATATTTTAAATGGAACACCCTGTATATTTATACATTTTTGGAATCTCCATTCAATTTTACGTATGGTAGTATCAAGTTTGAAACATTTTGATGACAAAATAAATACTTGCAGAAGAGTTTATTTATTAATCTAAGGTGCCATGACCTTCGTAAAATGGAAGTCAGGGTGCTACGACACTCAAAACAAATTATTTTAGCACTTCAACTGTAACAAGTCTGTCTTTTTTTGTGCATTTCATTTGTTTCACTTGTTTTGAAACCCAGTATCTAGATTTAAATGTCCAAAATATGGTTTTTTTTGAACGGAGAGTGTTATTCCGAATTAAATTTTTATATTAATCCCGTGTTATTGGTATCAATAAAATCCTTGAAAAACGCTGGTTTTTAATATCCTAGTGTCCCACCCTAGTGCCATTTGAAAAAATAGAGTTATTCTCGAAAAAGCATTTTTGCCAACTTTAGGCCATTCTAATACAGCAACTAAAATAGTTCAAGTTCTAAAACAATTTGTCTCGAGTGTTGGGGCACCTTGACTTTCATTTGGTGTTAGTCATGGCACTCTAGATTAATTTCTGCAAAAATTTACTTTGTCATCAAAATGTTTCGAACTTGATACTACCATACGTAGAATTGAATGGAGATTCCAAAAATGTATAAATATACAGGGTGTTCCATTTAAAATAACAAAGTTGTAGTCAATTTCGGCGAAACCGGAAGTGACAGAAACTTGTTTCCTATGTCAAAAAATGCCATTTAAAGAGTATATTAAACATACCAAATTTCATTTAGATATCTTAAAAAATAAAAAAATTATGAGGGTGCCCCAGGTTTCGTTGACACCCTGTATAAACATAAAAATTCTGCACGACAAAGACTTTTAATGAAGTTTTTATAAATCATGCATGTTTTAATTGAACTACCCTCACAAGTTGAAAATTTTATTAAGATTTAAAGTTATGAATTATTAATAAATAATCAATTTATGTTGATTACTAATATCATAAATTCATACTTTGTTTACCCTCTGTTTTGGTATCTGTAAGTCTTATGTCTTACATGATCGGGCTTGTTAAATACTTGGTGTTTCATAACAATTAAAATCGACTTTGTAACCAAAATATTAACGATTAATTAAAAATTTAAATGCAAATTACAAAGATAATTTAAAATAAGAAAGATTAAAGTAAAACATTGTTGATATATCTAGCTAGTTATTGGTTAGGATAGTCTGTATTTTCATTTAATTCTGTAAGCGAACTTTTAGAACTTGATTGGGGTGTTTCCTGCAACATAACAAATATGAGGTAAGGAAATCAGTGCAAGTTGTACAGTATGTCCCAAATTTGAGGGATAAATGTGGATAACTTTGTTAGTTGTAAAACTTTAGCAAAGCCGATTACACATTAATTGAAGCTAATTCAATTGAAGAAACAGAAACAGACGCTAACCCGATGGGCTTTTCTATTTGGAGTATCTTGGAAGCCAAAGTGTGCACTAAAAAACATGAAAGCATTCATAGCTATCTGAAGTGAGAATGGGAGAAAATCCCGCAAAGCTAGATTCATGCCGCGTGCAACGCGTTTTGGACAAGATTGGACGCCATTATTCGAGCCAAAGGAGGGCATGTGGAATAAATGTTGTGTTTTTCTATCTATCTAATGTTTGCTTGATGGTTAGACGGAGAAATCTTAGCTAACACCCAATTTAGGTAAGTTTGAACTTGTAACACTTGGAGTGCCGGACCCTGTAATACTAAAGTGCTACTCGATTTTTATACCACTAAAAGACCATTTTTTCTCTTCTCAGTAACATACAACATAATGACTCAATGTTTTTTTTTCAGTTTTGTTTTGCCCATAGTTATCAGCCTACTAAAACAAAAAAAATAAATAAAATCCGTAACACAAAAATTCTGAAGCTTAGTTGAATACTTATTAGTATTTCTATTGATACTGTCGTGATTTTTAACGTTTTGGCATGATACCATAGCAAAGTTATTTAAATTACCTTAGTTGAGTTGAGATCGATAATTACTTACACATCGTTGAAGAGGGAAATAAGCTTTTCAGTGGCGTAAAAACCAATAATTATTGATTTCATTAAAATATAAGTTGGTGTTATAATTTCATTAGCGAATATCAAGCTGGCTTTAGAAGAGGGAAATCGACAAACGACCAAATATTCACAATAATTGTGATTCTGGAAAATGTTAGGAATTTAATGTCGATATATACCAACTTTGTGTCGACTATATACAGGCATACAATAGCTTAAACCAAAATTAAATATGGGACACGATGAAAGAATTTAAGATACTAAACAAACTAATATGTCTAACTAAACTAACAGTCGCTGGAGCGCAATGTGTGCGCCGAGTAGGAAGCAAAACATCTGAAAAATTCAAAATAAAAAGGACTATCAGACAAGGGAATGTACTCTCACCCCTACTATTTAATCTGACTCTGAATATAAACCCTGGAGGCACGATATACAACAGAAGCGCCTACGTAGATGTTGTGATATTGGGACGAAGGAACAAAACATCGCAGAAATTTATACAACCTTATATGACCGGCATAGAAAAAAGATACAGAAAGTTTCAAATTGTAGAAAAATGAATCCACCGCGGGGAATCGAACCACCGACATAAGGTTAAACGCACCAATGTTCTCACCATTGAGCTACGGAGGCAGGTCCCCGAGAAAGCGTCAAACTTCTACACATGAAACTAAAATTTACTTGGTAGGGTAATCTTCCTATTAGTTTCTAATTTTTATATATTTATGTATAGAAAAAAGATCCAGAGACAGGAAGAATTGGAAAGAAATATGTAAAAGAAGACCGGAATAAACTACCTCCCCTTAGACCTCTGATAGAAAGGCATCAGCTTAAGTAAGTAAGTTATATGAGGAGGGACAACAAATGGGACTGTAAGTAAGCGAGAAAAAACTAAATACATGAAGACTAGTAAGGCAGACCTACAAGAACAACTCCTCGAGATACTACACAAAAAATTTGAAAATGTCAATGAGTTTAATTAAGTATCGTGGAACACATATTAATAGCAAGAACGATATCAACAAAGAAATAGGTACACGAATAATGACAAACAACTGTTACAATCTAAACTTCTGTCTCAGACCAGTAATATGCTATGGATGCGTGTCATGGGCTCTAAATCAGAATAGTGAAGAACTGTTAAATAGATTTGAACCAAAAATTCTACAGAAAATATATGATGAAGACTTAGAATGATGGAGATCAAGAATGAATTTCGAAGTGAAGCAGTTATACTGAAGCTAAGATATAGTAGGATGGGTGAAAAAGCAACGTATTAGATGTGCTGTATGTCCAAAGACAGGCCTGCGAAAAAGTCCCTAACACGAACACCAGAGTGACGGCAATCAGTAGGAAGACCTCGAGGATGATGGCTAGATCTTAAGAAAGTACGAAGATAGAGATGGCAGAACTTAGCTGAGGACAGGACTCAGTAGAGGGGCGTAGTGAAGGAGGCCGAGGCCTTACATGGGCCGTAGTGCAGAAGACAGTTATAATTTCAGTATGACTAAAATTGGAAAGGAATATCAGAAAAAAAATTTACGAAGAATTTAAAAAGAGTAAACGAGAGTTTCAAGCAAAAACAAAGCATATTAAAAATAAAGAGGGGACTTTGATCGGAGAAGAAAAGGAAACCATGGACAGATGAGCGGAATATTTTAAAGAGGAATTAAACGATAAAAACGAATGGGAAGATCAGAACATAAGACAGGAGGAACACACACAAATGTATGGACCCCATTTAAATATAGAAGTCCCAACACTGGATGATATAAGAGAAATAATTATTACACAAAAAAACAACAAGGGGCCAGGCGAAGATGAAATAAACGCAGAACTAGTAAAACATGCAAGTGAAGAAATAACAAAGAAAATACATGTGTTCCTGAAACAGATATGGGAAACAGAAGAAATGCCTGCGAAATGGAATAACGCCATAATATGCCCTATATACAAAATATTTACAACAATTATAGTGCATAGAATGGAACAGTTTACGGAACAAATAATAGGAGAAGGAGAATGCCAGAGCGGTTTTAGAAGGGACATATTGTAACGTAGTGAGTTGGGGCTGTATAATATAATAAGTCAAATAAAATAAGTTAATTAAATAGTGATGGTAGAGGCTTTGACTCACATTCGTTACGGGGGTTTGCTTAGCTGTGCGAGAGGTTTTGAACGAAAGTCTAATTGAATTAACAATTATATATTTCCTATCAGTGCTTTTAATTACAAAACAATATAAATGTTTCCAAGTCCCAGTTCAAAGTACATCGATGTAAATGATTACAAGTCCATCTTCAAAGTGAACAGATATAAATTACTCTAAGTTCTGATTACATTTTAAAGTTATACAAAATTACGTTTAAGTCTCAATCACGTTTAAAACGACTAAGTACATGAAATGAATTTAAACAATTTACGCAAGTATTTTCTAAGTTCAGAATTACATTCAAACGACTAAGTCCGTTGAATGAATTTAATTAATTTAACACAAATATTTTCTAAGTCCATAGAATGAGTTTAAATAATTTAACACAAATATTTTCTAAGTTCGTTGAATGAGTTTAAATAATTTAACACAAACATTTTACAAGTCCAGAATAGTAATTTAAGTTAATATAAAAACAATCTTACATGTGTTCACATCTTGAAGGGTGTCGATTTACTGTCGGTGCTGCTTGGATGATGGCAGGATAAAGACCATGCTCTGATGCATTTCAGTTCCGCTTTTATACAGTAAATCGAACCCCCTCTTACTATATTTAGTACCTTATCTTACGCGTGGGTATTGTTAAAACTGCATTAAAGCACGTAGCGAGTATCGGGTTTCATTACTACGTGATTTTCCTAGCATTCTTAAACGCTGTAACTCGATACGTCGCACGTGTGCCTCGATTCAGTTAACGACCTTAGTAACTGAATGACGTCACATCAACACTCGTGTACAAGTTAATTTAACAACTTGAATGCAATTCAAGGTTTGCTTAATATTTTAATACTCGTCTTTGTTACAATATCCACAATAAATCACATCTTTATGATCAGACAAACCTTAAAAAAGTGCTATGAGTACAATATTGATGTGCATCAAGTATTCATATAGATTTTATACCTAATGGCATAAAACCAGTCCATATGATAGCCTACAGAGGGGCAAACGATGATAGTGACCATATTCTGGTAATTACAAAAATAAAGATGAAAATAATAAAACACCTGAAACTAGAAAAAAGGCAGAAGACAATGGAATACACAACATCTGAATAAAGAAAGAGGTCAAAAATAAATATACTGAAACCATGGAAAAGAACCTACAAACAAACGTAAAGATGCGTTAATACGACGGAAAATACTTTAGGAGGAAAAAAGCATCTACAGTCAAAGAAAAGAATCAAGCAAGACAAAGATGGATATAAACAGAAGATGAAAATGAGTTACAAAAATACAGGGAGATAAGTAAAGAGTCAAATAAACTATGTAAAAAGAAAAAAACACTATGGATTGATAGACAGGTGCAAGAACTAGAAGAACATAATAAAGACAAGCAAAAAGCTATTTGGATATGTAAAACAACAAAATAGAATAAGGAAAACATTCGCAAAAATAGAGAAAAGAGAATGGGGGAAGCACATTTTAACGAACTTTATAAAAATCAAGAAAGGTCAGACGAAGAAGAAGGAGAATCAACAGAGGCAAACGACGATGAAGGGGAAGCACCAACATATGAAGAATTCACAAACGTAATAAAACGACTAAAACTAAATAAAGGATCAGGTCCCGACGAAATTAGCAATGAATTGATAAAAAATTGAGGTGAAGTATTACTAGCAAGCACAGTTGTATAACTTAATAAAAAATTCTGTAAAGAAGAGTCCATGTCAATTGATTGGAAAAGCGGATTACTAGCACCTATCTTCAAAAAAGGAGACTAAACACACCATACAAGATTTTGACGTCAATTTTAAGAAATAGGTTAAACATACACGCAGAAGTAAAATTAGAACAATATCAATAAGGTTTTTGAAAGGAAAATCGACAATAGATGCCATACACGTCCTAACACAAACGATTTGAAAAATGCCACGAACATGATATAGACCTACATATACTTTTTATTGACTTTCAACAGTATCATTAGAGAAGTACCTACTAGTAAAAGAAATGGAAATACCGACAAAGTTGATCAAATTGGTAAAAATGGCCATGGAGAACTCGCAAGCAAAAACAATAACTCATGAAGGAACAACAAGGCTCACTGACATAGAGAAAGAAGTGAGACAAGGGGATGCCTTGCCAACAACATTATTCAACATTGCACTAGAAGGGGTAATAAAAACAGCAGGAATAAAGAAAAGCATAGCACAAAATTCAACACAAATCATAGCATATGCAGATGATCTCGCACTTCCTTCCATTTAAAAATTTTGAGAAAAATTGAGGTCGGCATTTTTCGATCACCCTGTATACTGGTAAACGCTAGAGTCGAATGGTCCTAGCTATTCCATCGGTGATAAGATTCCTTAAATTAAATCTTGAGAAAAACGCTTATTTCTAATTAATTTTGCAGTGGCGTTCGTCCAAAGTAAGGTTATATTTTTTAAAAACAATTGAATAACTGCTGAACTGTTAGCGATAGACCCCTATAGTGCTATTATATCATTGCACTCGCCGTTGAAAGGCGATTCTGAAATAACGAAGTTAGTGTGTACTTCCGGTATAACCGGAAGTTGTACAATCTTAAAAATATTTTCAATCAATTTTTAATATCCAAAAACCTTATTTTGCAAATTTTCATTTATGTACTATAAGTTTTTTTAAAGAAACGTCTAATCGACGGTCGTCGTGACACACCCTGTATTGACGGAGACAAATGATACAAAGGCTGATATACGGACAAGGATAACTGCAAGGAACAAATGCAATTATTCTCTACAAAATATTTCCAAGTCCTGCAACCTCTCAAGAATTACTAAATTGAAAATCTACCGTGTGTTTCACCGAAGACTCAACATAGGGAAACACCAATGTATTTTTGTAGAACAGATCCAGGTTACCTGCGGTATATGTACGAACTTAGCACTGAACCTATGTAATTGAGTTTATTTGATGCTAGAATGCAACAGAAATAGCGCCGGCATCTGTTATCGCGGCAGGCAATTATTTCATTGTTTGGTTCTTAAATTGTCAATTTTAACAGTGACAAAACGTCAAATTGTTAAACTTGTCAGTTACTAAAGAATCTACATCTACAATGCAATGAAGCACAATTATAGATTCATTACTATTTTTATATTAAAACAATATAATTTAAAAAATTTATTTATAATGTCATAATACTTTACATATTAATTTACTAAAATCACTATTTACGTAAACGTATAATTGTTCCGTTTTTCTTGCACAACAATCCTGTACTTCACCAAATTCTACATTTTTCTCTATATAACCAATTTCACGCCTATCCACATGCACCATTAAGATTTGTAAGTTGCATTAATAACTTCTGACAGAAATTTTAGTGCAACTGACTAGACAAATTCTTATTTTCATTACATTTTAAGTTCATTCGGTACCTGACTGATGATCACTTGCTTTCTTTTTACAGGATTCAATACTATTCCATGTTTTTAGTGACATAAACTCGATAATTACGAACATACTTAATTTCCTGGTAATCTGAAATACTGCAAACACAATCTCACATTTTGATAGAATTTACTTACGCTTTCTTTACGTGTGCTATTGTAATAGGGCGAATTCAATTTAAAATATGCAGAATGCAGAAACAGCGTATTTTCTTTGTAAATGAAAGTTGTAGGTACTGGGTACTGTCAAAATTGACAAATTTAAGAACCAAAATAATAGCCTGTCGCAATGACAGACGCCTTCAGTATTTCTATCTCTTTCTAGCGTTAACTAAATCCAATAACATACGTTGAGCACTGAATCCATACATATTCCAAAGGTGCCGCGGATCCTTTCTGAAAAAATACATTGGTGTTTCCCTATGTTGCGTCTTCGGTGAAACACAGGGTATAAAACAATAGTAAGGACAACAGTAACGTACACATCGGAAACATGGTGTTAAACAGCAGATGACAAGAATATAGGTAAAGGAAGCAAAACTTTGGTCTTACGTAATAAATATTTCGACGTTTGTTAATACGCAGCGTTGCCAAATGTATATAAATAATCTAACCTCACTTTGTTTCCAACTCTTCTTTACATTTATTTTATGAAATTTAAACAATTCAATTTAAAAAAAACTAACAAAAATTTCGCTGAAATAAAACGACCTTTTATTTGGAATTTACTACATATATTTTAAAAACAATACAAAAAACCGGGAATGGTGATGCTAATAACGTAAACAACACGCGCGGATTGTAATGACAACACGCTCAATCACGTATCACTGCCAACGTTACGCGAGAAAGTAACTGAATATGACAGCGGCGGAGAGTCAGGGAAAGAGGGAATATTTTTGTTTTTATAGTGGTATTACTATTACCACGAACGGTGACGTAAGACCAAAGTTTTGCTTCCTTTACCTATAGATTACAAATTTTCAAGAGGAAATTACTAAGGAAAGTGTTTGGTCCAATAAAGGAGAGTGGAGAATAAGAATAAGCCCAGAAATAAAAGCTTTACAACCGGATATTATAGCAGTAATCAAGAACCATCATCTGGCATGGTTAGGCCACGTGCACAGGATGGATGCAACCAGGAAGAGCACCTAAAATTGCATATGAGAAGAAACCAGAAGGAAGAGGACATGGAGGAAGACTTAAAATACTTAAAAGTGCGGAAATGGAGACTTAAGGCGGATGACCGAAAGGAATGGCAAAGTGTTGTGGAGCGGGCCAAGGCTCTAGGACTGCAGTACTAAGAAAGATGACCAAAATTATCAAAGAGCTGATACACCACTGTAATCTACCTCTTGAAATTTTCATAAACAAGACACTTAATAGAATTCAATCAAATTAAAACTAAAAAACAAAAGATCTCGAATTTCCATTTTCCTCATTAAATTAATGTTCAAAAAATTGACACAGCATGATAAAAAACAATTTTGCTCTAGCTTTACAAAGAACAAAGTTAAACATACATGTATTTTGAATTTAGGACATGCTTGTACATCAGTCTACTGTAGTCAAAGTAAAACAAGCAAACTTGAATATAATATAATTACTAAAAATACCTGTTCACTGTCGGAATCAGAAATTACTTCCCCAAATATAGCACATTCTAGAAAGCAACAAATTAGTTAAAGTTAATAATAGTCCAGTGAATAAAGCGAAAAAATCGTCAAAACTTCTAAACCCGCAAAAACAGAACCGATTTTGATGAATTTTTTTTTTAAATGTTTGTTATACTAAATTATTCAAAATCAGAAACATTTCAGCTGGCGCTATCAATTATTTATATTGTTTAAATAATTTTAAAAAAAATTTGACAATTTTTTTTTCGATGAAATTTTAACAAAGTATAAGTGACTAATTTTGAAAATTTAGTTTAAAAAATAATTTTTGAATTAAAAAGTTTCAAAATTTCCCTTGAAAAATGTTAATTATTCAATCATTAGGATGCAAGAATTGAATTCCAAATTTGAAATTTTTGAAAAAACTTTGTATAATTTGTGTATCTGCACTCTCTTGTTCTTTGCAAATGCAACAGCAATTAACTGTAGAGTCTACAGTATCTTGTTGCTGTTCCTGTAACATATAAAAGAATGTTGGAAAATGTTTTTAACACGTATGATTTTAAATATGAGGATCAAATTCAAAGGGAAATAGCTGTAAGACAGGAAATATATTTCTAATAATTTAAAAAGATTTCATTACATCCAAAGAATAATTTAACACAAATTGTTTTAGCAAATAATCTTAACGACGAGCATGACGCGCGGAAAATTCAGTGAAAAAAGTACTGTAGAATTAAAAATATTACACTTAAAGGGCTAAAATTTTTAGAATCGTTAAATCAATACGTCCCAAATAAGCAAACAAAATTTAGTTAAGATTGAGTAATTATTTATTAAACGGGAAACATTTTTTAACTTATATGCAACGCAAGCGATTTTGCTGTAATGATCAAAATTACAAAAAAATGTGATTTCACAGCATATAAATGTATCATAATAACTGTAATAATGTAATATAAATGTAACATAATAATAAGAATAATAACTCGATTCTTCAAAATGCATAAACAAACTTAAAAGCAAATATAATCCAATTATTTTCAATACAAACCAAGAATAAATGACATATAATTACTTTTTCCATCGTATTTTTACTTGTCTCTTTGCACTTTTTTCTAAATTTTAATCAATAATTAAGTTCTCTTCAACAATTTTCACTAATATTTTCAATATTTAGTGTTAAAAACTTATTTTAACATATTAATAACCTCAAAACACACGCGTTCACTCCGAAAATCATGGTGAAACATCAGGAGTTTGACTTTGAATTCCTCTACCTGTGATACAAAAGGTCGATTTCTTGTGCATGTTTAGATATTCTTATAAAGGTATTGATTTTTTCAGTTGAAAATATACATATGTCTATATACAGGGTGGTGACTCGAACACCCGAACATAGGGATTTAACATGTAAAATCATATTTTCGTAATTTCCTGCTCCCCTAATTATTTTAGGTAAAAAAGCTTCAAATAAAAGTTGTAGAGCATAACATTCTACATCGGAGTCAATAAACAAAATTAATTTTGCGTGCCTTGTAACCTCAGAAATTAGGAATGAAAATGACGTAAATCACCCCAAAAATAGCGATAGCCATGGAATTAACAAATGTTAACGGTTTATCTGTCAAATTACGCTGCATTAGTTTATTTTTATTATTACTTGCAATTACTGTTGAAGTGAACAATAGTACATAAATTAATTTTATGTCATACTCGTTTCTAAAGCAACGTTTTTTGGACGATTTATAGAACAAAAAGTGACACTTTAAAGTGCTAGTATCATTTTAAAGTCCTAGAATGCTCGTTGCTAGGAGATACGAATTGTTGCGCCTTAGATTAGTTACTTAAAACGTAATAAGTAATAATAAAAATAAACTAATGCAGCGTAATTTAACAGATAAACCGTTAACATTTGTTAATTCCATGGCTATCGCTATTTTTGGGGTGATTTACGTCATTTTCATTCCTAATTTCTGAGGTTACAAGGCACGCAAAATTAATTTTGTTTATTGACTCAGATGTAGAATGTTATGCTCTACAACTTTTATTTGAAGCTTTTTTACCTAAAATAATTAGGGGAGCAGGAAATTACGAAAATATGATTTTACATGTTAAATCCCTATGTTCGGGTGTTCGAGTCACCACCCTGTATTTGTATATTATCTTCTTGCATCCGACTGATTGAATATTAACATTTTTAAATGGAAATTTTGAAACTTTTTTATTCAAAAATTATTTATTATACTAAATTTTCAAAATTAGTCACTTCTAGTTAAAATTCCATCGAAGAAAAAAAATTTTTAATTTTTTTTTTAAATTGTTTAAACAATATAAATACTTGATAGCGCCAGCTGAAATGCTTCTGATTTTGAATAATTTAATATAACAAACAATTTAAAAAAAAAATCATCAAAATCGGTTCTGTTTTAGTGGGTTTAGAAGTAAAAACCTTCATTGACTCGACTATAAAAACAGAAATTATTTTACCATTCACAGCTGCATTATTTGTTTCTTCGCAATGAATTTCAAATCTTGTTGAAACCTGCAACAAATATGTATCATTAAGTTCAGGTAGTGATTGAAGTAAATAAGTACTTTAGTTTAGAGAATCAAATAGGTACCTACTACCTACTCAGTTACTTAAATCTGCGAATTCAAGTTTGACATTCAAATAGGAGCAACAGGTAGAAGAAGAAGGTTTCAAATATAAATTGATATTTTTAAACCAAGACACATTAAGATCCAATTATAGAGGTTGTTTACAACTTATGATATTTCAATGAAGTTAATATTATGTTAAATTAAATGAACCCTCTACACCTACACTGTAAGGTAGAAGAGGGAAGAGGATAAATAAGTAAATTAAACGAATATAGTATGATTAGCTCTTGCCCAATAAATAAATAACAAAGTGATGTGATATTGTTCTATAATCAGACTTTTTGGAACCAGCCATTGTCAAAACAAAGGTGTTAGATTGCAAGATATGTATGTGCGATACGAGTACAACTCTGTACGGCTGGGTGTAGAATTCCATAAATTGCTGTAATGTAACCCCAAATTATTTATAGCAAAGCTAAAGCATTCAGCTTAGCACGGTAAAGATTTATTTGAGTTTATATGGCAGTATCGTATTAACACATGTGCATGATAGGTGATATTTTCTGTAAGACAATCCAAATTAATAGCAAGTTCTGATTATCAATGAAGTACTACGCCCATAAGCTCTTTATAGAAACGATGTTCCCTAAAATTTTAAGGTAAGATAAATTTAGTATTTATTTTGTGATGCAAATGTACTCATAACAGTTACCATATTTTATGTACAAGACTTATACTTAAAATTATTCCTTTGCAAAACGTCACATTAGGTGAAGTTGGGTTGTGATTTGAATTAGAAATCGCTTCTACCTGATCGTACCACACTGTGGTATATCGTTGAACATGCCAGTAGCGCAAAGAACTTATACCAAATCCATGCTGCTATTGAACATGACCGTAATGCACTGAGTTGCAATTATCCTTCAAACAGTAACACTAACTACAGTTTAAGACAATTCTAACGAAAAATCTTTGCACTTGCAGCCTGTTCTCGATTAAACTATTAGAGGAGAGCTTGTGGAGTATGATGCAAATGTAAAAGCCATCAACCTAATAAAAAGAAACTTACTGCTTCGTTATCAGCTCGAAGTAACAAAAGAACTTCCTTTTCGATTTCAGCAACTTCCTCAATATCTTCTTTATTTTTTAGAACTTTCCGAAATCTTTGCTTTCTAACATTTTTTAATGGTGTGGTAATCCCATGTGGGTAAGCATACGCTTTATTTTTACATTTGTTTATATTTTTTGTTTCGACATAAATTTCATTCTCCACTTTGAATTTTTCTTTCTGGCAAAGTAACATTTGAGATATCCCTGCTGTTTTAAATAAATGTGCCTTATTGATAGTCTTGTACGAATCGATAATACATGGTAAATCCACAAGTTTTGCGTAAAGAAGCTGTTTTTTAATTTTTACAGTTCCAGTACGAATGTCCTTTTTGTCATTATCTAAATTAATGTTTAAAAACTTTTTAAATTTCTTCGACTTTAATTGTTTTATAGCAGTTCTAACTGCTTCTGCTTGTGCCTAAAATGAAAATAGGCGGTTAATTAAATTCAAGTACTTGTTTAGTTTGATATTTATATATACCAATGGCAGACGCAAAATAAACTGATCTTCAAGTTCTACTTTTTGTTCGTCATTTTGATCACAGCTGACAGATTCCATTTTTAAACTTTTCGACATTTAAAAGTAACACTGGTAACTGACACATATATCTCTGTTGATAGTTTAAGTAGCCTAGCAACAAAAAAATACGCGATATGATTGGCCAGTTGGCCACTGTTTCAAACAACTGACGATAACATTGTATTTTTTTAAATAAATTGACAGGTCCCGTTCTATAGTCATTTGTTTTAGTTTTATTAAAAGGCTACGTATTTCGATAATTCGTCAACAATTTGAATTCACGTGCCAGTTAATACCTAGAATTATTCGACTACTAGGTACATTATCACAGCCTCCAGATCGTTAATTACGTTGGTTTATTTATTTTTTATTGAATGTAATCGACGCTTGAGGCTACAAAATATTGCCCCATCCACTTGCTAGGAATTATTTGTAGATTTATATTACACGTAGCTTATTAGTTAGAATTGTATTACAAGTTGTAACTTCAAATTCACGTCGTAAAGCTTCGTTAATAAATATTTTCTGAGCATTTGTTGTGACATGTTTCTTAACTATTACTACTTTTTTTTAAGACGAAATGCCTAAAGAAGGCAACGTATTTCCTTAGTTTGTCTGTCTGTATCCGTAACCCCATTACATTTGGTGGTCTTTACGGGTTTTAAAACAAAGTTAAAGGTATTTTCGTACACTTTAAAAATGAATTTCAATAAAAAGTAGTTATTATTTTTTAACATGCCAGAAAGACCAATTTTTAGTTTGCAATTTTCAATATTTCAATATTATGTTATTTTCCCGTCGGATGTACATTTAGGTACTTCCGCTGTTAAAAATCTGATGTCACTCAGTTGACATTTGTGTGTTTACAAAAATACAAGGAATTATTTTGTGTTAAATTTTACGTAAAATGTCTTTAGCAGTTTTTCAGGCGGACTGCAAAAGAGCCTTAAGTTTATTAACTCATTTAAGTAATGATGAATTGGATAACATCATAAATAACGAGGAACAAATTGAAAGCCTTTTGAAAGATATTGGTCAGGTTGGGAATGATTCATCTTAATTTTATCAAATATTTAAGTTTAACATTTTAGAATTGTCAAAAAGATATAGAAACAGAGAAGGAAACGGTACTTGCTAGTAATACTTCTTTAGCCGAATTTAATTTGGCAAGGGAACCGCAACTCGTCGAAGGTAGACAAAGAATCGAAGAATTATCTCAACAAGGTGAAGAGTTATCAAAGACTGTCGAAGAAAAAATGAAGGAAATAAGTAAGTATTTTGTTTGCGGTATAACTCTTGTGAACTAATTAAAATGTAACGCAGGAGAGAAATCCGGAGATGTATCTTTGGAAACTACATTAGCGTTATTGCAAACCGCGGCTAGTGAAATGGAAGAAGATTCAGACAAGATTGCGCAAAAATTTTTAGACAACGAAGTCGAGTTAGATGAATATTTGGATCACTTTCTAACTAAACGAAAACTAATGCATTTAAGACTCGTAAAAGCAGAAAAATTGGCAAAGATTCTTTCGAGGGATCCTAGCCTTAATAATATACCAAATTACGTTAACGCACCACCTGTAAATATAAATAGCAACTATTTCCCTGGAATAAATCCTAACGCTATGCCTAGCGTTCCTTATCCTCTAGGACCTATGCCTATGCCTATGCCTGGAAATATGAATTATTTCCAGAATCATTTTTAAACGTAACAAAGGTCTAAAAATTATCTTTGTCGAAAATACCATCATACATTATCTTACGTTCAACGTGCTAATCACCTAAGAAGATGACACTTTTCTGGTATTTTTTGTAACCAATTTCAACACCTTTTGCACTCATTCATTTAAATCGATATAAATTGTGTGGCATAATTGTAAGCCTCAAAAATTTGTATCATTTTCGTTAATTATAGGAAATTTTTCTATGCAACGTTTAAAACATTGGTTGTTTAACTTATCCCGAAGTTATTTGCATACCAAGTAAAGTAACTAATGGATTTTTATTGTTAATGAGGTTGATTATCTAAGTTCAACAAGGTTTTGAAATTAGTTTGTACTAAAGTGTACTACATGAATAATTATTTAAACTGTGATTATTTATTTAATGTTTGCTACTCGTACATAAGTTCGATAATCATGGTTCAGTTTATGCATGTTTACGTGTGTCGTTTTCCCTTAATTTATGTATATATTTTTAATACTTGCGTTATGAAAAAAAAATATCTAACAAATTAGTGTAAATACCAGTTATAAAAAAAAAAAACGCCATACTTTGTATATAACTAGCTTAGTTGGTTTCATTATACATTTTTACATACTTATATGAAGTTAAAGTTAATCACTGTAATTTTTAAGAAGTTTAACTTGTTGACCCACAAAAATATATTGTAGAATTATATTTAGTTAATAAAAATTGTATTTGAAGCACCTGTATTCTGCTTGTTTTCTTTACTCTAAAAGCTAGTTCAGGATGTACTTTGTAATAGCAAGTCATGGGTTACACAGATTACAGAGATTTAAACTAAGGCGCCACAGACATCCGGACTTGACTTGACTGAACCGGACCAGACTAGACCGCCATAGCATCCTGACCAGACTTGAATTTTCTTTACAGTCTCAGTTTGATAAGGTGCTTCATCAAATAAACATGTCCACCGCTGTTCTTGCAGCTTTAGATTTAACTTCAGACTCAGAATTTGAATTTGTACTGACGATCACTACTTCTGTTAAAAAAAGAAAGTGATGGTTGAGTCCGTATATTAAGCAACAGAAAAAGTACGGCGAATTTCATGCTGAGACATTTAACAACAGAACAATTTAAGAATTATTTTCGAATGAACTCTCAACAATTTGATTATCTTCACGAACTAGTAGCGGCTGATATTACAAAAAAAGAAACTAATTGGCGAAATCCGATAGGAACAAGAGAAAAACTGGCTATCTGTCTAAGGTAAGAACAACTGCTTTATTACGTATTAGATATACATAAATTTATAAACATTAACCTATACTATTGATAATGTATTGGTTGAAAGCTACTACTTTCATAACATGCAGTATCGTAAGTTGGAATAGGGGTAGAAGTAGATGATCTACTATTTTCATAAAAGTTGGAGAAATTCGCTGGTGATGGTGTGCTTGAAGAGGGTTGTTGATCCATGGCATCTTCAGCCGCTGAAACTGCCGCGAATAATTGTAAATGTTGTTTCATACATAGAGTCAAAGAAAAGCTTCAAATCATCAGAAGGCTTAAGCAGCTGTCATTGGAGATCGTCCCTACTTTTTTGTCTTTCCTCTCTTGCTGCTGCCTGTTCTCGTAAAAAACTTAGTGTCAAATTATTTTCTTTTGATGCTCGTTTCTTGAGAGGATCATCAGTAACATCTCCACAATCTTCTTCCAGAGTTTCTGTATTATACAGGGTGATCCATAAGTAATGGTTCACAGACCAACAGTACGAGCCCTAACAACTATATCTTAGGCCATTTCATAATTTCTATCTAAATATTGTCTTAACATAATACTGTTACCAGCAATACATATTTATTACTATTTTTTTCATAGATTTTGGTATCACCAGTATTCTGGCTGTACTACGTGTATAACGATAAAATGCAAAAAAAAAATCACATTCCTCTGTTTGAAAAATTTTCTGTCGAACTACGTAAAACCGACAATTAAATGTTCGGCCAAAATAATATGCATTTTAGATATATCACCAAATTAAAATCTAGATAACTTTGGATGCTGTTTTGACGTTTAAGAAAACAAAAGTCGTCTTCTCAGCCCATATCTTAAGTTTGTCAACTTTGAGCGCACACTTTGCTTAAAAATGGCTCGAGGTGTGGCAACTCCCAAAAAAGTGAGAGATTTAATAATTAGCATGTTTGGTCAGGGAAAAAAATGAGGCAAATTGCCAGAGACTTGTAATTATCAAAATCTACGGTAACTTATATCATAAAATCATATGGTGAAAACGGTAACACCAATATTAAGGCTGGCATTTACACCATGAAATATACCTCATTTTAAGCACATTTTGTTCCAGTTTTTTAGACTCATTTTTTAAGCAGGAACGGCAGAGCATTTTTTTTTGTAATTATCCATGTCTTTTCTATCTATTGATAGAAAGATTTTTTTTAATTTCTAAAAACCAACTTTACAGTATTAAAAAATCTAAAGCTCTAGACACTAGACTAGGCAACACAAACAGCACAGTCACAACGGCTTTAAATCCGAACTTTCCACAAACTTGACAAGGAGATTACAATTTAAATACACAGAAACTCGTAGTTTTGTTTGTGCCATATCTTTTACAGCCATACCACAAATAACTATGTAAATATGCAAATTTTCAAATATGAATCTTACGCAATTCTTGACCTCTAACCTCAGCTCGTTTTTGACGTTCTGCTAAACGCGCCTTCTTATGACTTTTTGATTTTTTAAGTAGTTATGCAACTTTAGATACGTCAAATAGAAATTGACTGTACATGTAAATGCCAGCCTTAAGGGGAAAACATCGACCTTATACTACTGGACAGATAATTCCCTATACCAGCAGTAGGTGGAAAGTGAAGCCAAGATTATTTTCTCATGAGTCCCTTTTGCATCTACTGCGCATACGCGAAAAATTCGGTGGTAGAATTACGATTTTGAATTTAAACTGGGTGCTGTATATCTTGCTAGAGTATATTCTACTTTTGCTGTGGTTATTTTAGAAATTTAATTAAATCAATTTTAATATATTTTTTCAATGAAACGCGATGAATAAAACAACTTTATTTATACTTTAAAACGTCAAGCACTACAAGCTTAGCATAACCGCCATTAATGTGGAAATGGTAGGCAGCGTAGGTACATACCTATTCAACATCAACAAATGGTTTGCGTTTCACTCAACGACAATGAGAGTAACAGAAATAGAGTATACAAGTTTACGCTAAATTGTACCGCACCATCGACGATCGCTGCATTGCCACCTAATTTTACTTGCGCATGACTGTTTCAGAACGCGGCGGTTGATAAGGACGACGATATATTATTTCTCTTACATTCTTGGCTTCAGTTTCAGCACGGAAGGCTCTGTCCAGTAGTATAAGGTCGATGGGGGAAAAGCTCAGGACGTCCGTGTTTAGTTTCGAACCGACAAAGAAGAAAGCTAGTTAAAACCTGCTAAAATAACAGAAGAGGCACTTTAAGAGAAATAACAGCTGAGTGGAATGATGCTACAGGATTATCACTTTCCAGAGAAACTTGCAGAAAGTGGATGTATAAGAGTGGCCTACGGTTTTTATAAGGTAATTTTATCAATGACAAATTTTTCAATATGATACGGACAAAAAATATAACATTTTAGGCTAAAGAAAAACCATTATTGACCCATCGCCAGGAAAAAAAAAACGTTTGGCATGGTGTAAGGAACGGCAATCATGGACACAGGAGCAGTGGAATACGATTATTTTTAGTGATGAGTCGAAATTTGATGTGTGTGTGGGGGATAATCGAAAAAGAGTAGGTAATTAGAAACAAGAAAGAGGCGTTTCACAAGGATTGTTTAAAACGTACTGTCAAGTTTCCTTCGGGGCTTATGATATGGGGCTGTATGTCCGCAAAGGGCGTAGGAAATATGCAGTCTATTAATGGAACCATTAACGCTGTAAAATACCAACAGATACTGGAAAAGAACTTAATTCCCAGTATTGAAAAATTGTTCCCAGCGGCGCCATTTATTTTTCAACAAGATGGAGCATCATGCCATACAGCTAAAACCACCCGAAAGTGGTTTGAAAACCATAACATGACAGTACTGGATTGGCCTTCCAGCAGTCCAGACTTAAACGTCATCATAACACTTTGGCACAAAATGAAACAAAAACTGAGAAACAATCCACAGAGAACTCTGGAAGGTTTGAGGTCTAAACTTCAAGAAGTATGGGACTCAGTAACAGTAGAAGAATGTCAATCTCTTGTAAATTCCATGCCAAAAAGAATTAGAGCAGTAATTGTAGCAAATGCCGATGTTACGCCGTATTAAATTGTTAAATTGTTATTTATGACGATGAAATTTTATTTTGGCCGAACATTTAATTGTCGGTTTTAGTTCGATAGAATATTTTTTTGTATTTCTGTTATATTTTATCATCAAGTAGCCAGAATTACCATGATCCTAAAATTAGAAAAAAAAAACATTAATAATACATTTTACGAGTAACAGTGCATCCAGAAAAAAAATTTAGATATAAATTATGTAGTGGCCGAACATGTTGTTAGGGCTCGTAGATTCCTGAGGCCAAAATATTACGATTTATCTAAAATTACCTTAATCCAAAAGTTAATATTTAGGGAGATACAGGGTGTCAAAGTCAAAATTTTTATTTTAATTTCTAAAGTTTTCGTAATACATATGTTACCGGCAATGTACAAAATCCGGCAATGTGCGAAATGACTAGATATTCCACAAACTGGGTGATCTGCGGATTTACTATGCTATTTTTGGAAAAAAGGCAGCAGAAATGCAGACCTATAGCATTGCTAAATGTGTCTTACAAAATTTTAGCACATCTGATAAACCAAAGATTAAAACAAGAAACAGAAAACAAAATAGGAAAGTATCAGGCAGGTTTCAGAAGTGGAAAATCGGTCACGGGCCAGATCTTTATACTTAAACAAAGCCAAGAGAAATGCAGCCAAAAAAACATCAGCATACATGCACTGTTCATAAATTTCATGCAAGCGTATGACAAGATAAAGAGAACAGAAATATATAAAGCCCTAAAAAACCTAGAAGTATCAGAAGATTTAAAACACACACACAATCAAAAGAATTCCAGAGCAATTCCGGGCTTAAGCAAGGAGACCCTCTATCAACAACCATCTTCAATATTGTAGTAGAGGATATACTGAGAAAAAACAAAATTACGATTAGATAAAAACATCATATCTGGCACATACCAAATTTTAGCATATGCAGATGACATAACAGTACCTACTAACTCGAACAAAAGAGGAGCTCAAAAGAATTGTAAAAAACATAGAAAAACAATCAAATTACATGATATTAGGAAACAGAATACAAGAGGAAACACAAAACCTGACCTTCCAAGTAACAGACACGGAGAAAAAATACGTTTTCAACATAGTGAACAGTGCAGTGTATCTAGGAGCAGAGATGACAAGCAACGGACAACAATGAGCAGACATAAAGAGAAGACTGACCATGGGCTCAAGATGTGTGGCAGCATTAGACGGTCTAGTGAAAGATAAAAACATACAAAGGAATTTGAAAATAAGACTATATAAAACAGTAATCCGCCCGGTGGTTTTGTTCGGTGCAGAAACCTGGGTACTAATTAAAGAATATGAAAACAACATAGATGCATGGGAAAGAAAAATCATAAGAAAAATGGTAGGAGGAATAAAAGAGAACGGAGAGTGGAGAAGAAGGACAAACCTAGAAATACGGGATTTATACAAAGAACCAATTTTAACAACAGTCATCAAACAAAACAGATTAAGATGGCTAAGCCACATAAGAATAACGAAGCAGGATGGCCCGGTCAGAACAACCTTAGCGGCGGAAGCAGAAGGACGGAATAGAAAAGGCAGACCGAAGAATACTTTTGGTGGGGTGACATACAACAAGACATAAAACACTTTGAACTAGAAAACTGGGAAGAGAAAACAATGGATAGGAAGGCGTGGAAACACGCAATTGAAACCATAGGCCTCAAGGCCCGTAGTGCTGAACTATGATGATGATGATGATACCCGATTGCTCTATATTTTGTTCCAGTGCTGTTTTCCACGTCTAACCTGTAATCCTTCTGTTCCCAGATCTTCTATGTAGGCATTGATTTGTATAGCTGGGCCGAGGGCGTGATCCAGATTATCGTATTTGGGAGCCAAGTCTATGATATTCTCTTCCGGCTGCAATTGCATTTCTACTTGGTTTTTCCTCACATGCCTGGCGATTTTCCTTTTTAAATCCAGAGCTTCTGTCTTGAGTTCTTCTTTGTTTCTTCTGCCTTTCGTTATTTGATCCGTTATTTCTGAAAATAGGCAGTTTCCATCGCTTGCTAATTTCCTTACTTGAACTATAAATTAATCAAATCTAATTAACTAAACTAACTAAATTAAAAATAAATGAAACAGTTATGCTTAATAATAATTTAAACAATGAGAGTGAGAGAATTTACTAGAAATTCAAGACTAGTATCTCTGAAGTTCAGTGTTTCTGTGATATTGAATCGCCCTAGGCGCCCTATGTTCCAGGAATAAATAGGAAGAAGAAGAATTTGTATTAAAAATCATAATTTAATGCGAATTTTATTTTACAGCCAAAAATGTATACATAATCTGTTCTATTACAAAGCAGACTCGAGACCCGTTCACAGGGCTGTTTATATTTATTACAGAAACTAAAAGAAAAGTTAGGCTTCCTAGAAGTACTATCACCTTCCACAAAATTTTGAAGTGTACGCCACTGGAAATATGTCAGGCTTCCTAGAAGTACCGTCACCTTCCACAAAATTTTGAAGTGTACGCCACTGGCAATACGTCAAAATGAAGATCTTGGGAATCTTGTGACATAATTTTCAAATTTCTTTTTATTTAAAAATAATTAACCTCAGTATATGTCGTTTAATTGTGGCATATTCGTATTATGTAAGTTTATTCGTGTTTTTATCAACAATCATTAGACCTACGAATGACCGACGGTACCTAACCTCAAAAAATGTATTCTTTGAATTCATTACGGGTTGTTCAGCAAAACCTGCGGTTTTTTACGACTAGTGCAGGAGTTCTAGCAAAAAACCATTATGACTCTCTGGGGATTACACCGAAAGCTACTCAAGCGGATGTAAAACTGGCTTATTATAAGTTATCGATGTTATACCATCCTGATAAAAATGACGGAAGCGATTCCGCAGCTCAAAAATTTAGAGATATATCTGAGGCATATGAAGTACTTGGAAATATTAGGTTACGGAAATTATATGATAAAGGTATGTAGTTAATCGTCATATTATTCAGTTAGTATGTTATTTATTGACTTTTGCAGGAGTTTCCCATATAGGTGTCAATATAGATTCTTACGAAGATGCGACAGCTAAATTTTATAAATCTAGAGATCGTCGTTCAACACCACCATCTACTGGACGTACTCCAATATATGATTTTGACGAATGGTCACGATCGCATTATGGTGCAACTTTTGCACGTGACATGGAACGTAAGAGAAATACTGAATTTCGGAGAAACATAGTTGAAAAAGAAAACCACGATATTAAAACTGCCAGAATACTTTTAGTATTCGGTACACTTCTGGCAATTACGATGTATTTGTCATATGATAAACGACATCCAGATGATATTGATGTATCGTATGTTATAGGTGATGCTGGTGTTATAACAAGTAGAAGATCAAAATAGGCAAATTTTTAGTATCAACAATTTAGAATAATCGAATTGTTTGTTGTATATAAATTTTGTTGTTGATATGTTGTGTACAGTTTATATAGGTTGTATATTTATGTCCTACTATGTGCATACAAGTATTAATTTAATTATTTGTAAATATTATTTACAAGATGAACAAAAGGCCGATGTAACATTATTTTTAATGAATTTATTTTTGGACAACAATTAAAAAAATTAACAAATTATTCAGTGTTTGTATATTGCTTTGTTTGTTGTGAAGGTTACCAACTTTCTAGTGTGAGAAGAGAGAACAGACCAACATATGATGAAAGTAGTATAAGCAAACTGCTCTTTGATCATAGATTATTAGTTCAATTCCAATAGTAACAATAAAAGAATATGACGTGTTTCTTAAAAATTAAATGAAGTTGTAGTCTTATATAATAACTATTGATAGCCTACTGAAACAATCTGAATTTATCTTTGCTCATTTATGAAATCATGGCTCCGATAAAAGAGATTAAGTTAATAATTGTCGCTGATATTTTCAGTTTAATTGCACTTGTGAACCCTGGAACTCACGTTTATCTTTGCATCTTTATGTTAGTTATAGCCATTACACATGTGCAATAAAATATTCGGGAGGACCGAATATTTGACTGAATACTAGCAGTCAAATATTCGTATTCGGTTATCATCAGATATCAATATTCGTTTTGTCTCTAATATAAACCATAGTTAGAAAGTTAATATTTAGCTAAAATAACTGTATTGGTGCTCCCGTTTTATTGACAATATATAAATAAAATTTTAATCATACATAAAGTATGCACCTCCAGCATAACTAGCGTTTTCGATGGTTATTGTGCTTCGCACCTTATGCTATAATCTTTGCCACAGACCAAAAAAAAACCCTTGCTTACATCCTTGATACATAAATAATTATTAAACAAATACAACCAAACAAGTAAGACACTTTTGTCATATAAATACTGGAGGCTATCATCCTTAATTACAATTAAACTTATTTAATCAACGTCAAATACTAACACCATCCAGGCCCTTGGAAATATGACAAGTTAAAAATTAATTGATTGTAAATAATGAATTTTCGGATGCCCATCTCTGCTGTATTTTACCGAGAATTGTTTTCTACACACCTTAAAATAAAATCTACCACAGCGTTGTATATTGCGCAATTCAAAAGATATTTATTAACATGCATTTGATAAGCTTACATTATTTAAATAAAAAATTACATACATAACATTAGTGTGGGTTTTTATTATGATGTTTTTTATGATTATTTAGGTGTACTCTCTGTGTAAAACGTTTGGGACATAAATTACAAGTATACAGTCTTTTCCCTGTATGCATTCGTCCATGTTTTAATAACTGACCTTTCTTTGAAAATGCTACGTAACAAATACTGCATGAATATGGTTTTGTACTTGTATGAGTCCTCAAATGAACAACCAAACGTATTTTTTGAATAAATACTTTTCCACAGATATGACAACTGTACGATTTTTCACTTGTATGAGTTTGTAGATGTCTTTCGTAAGAAGTCCTGCATGAGAGAGTCTTCGAACATATTTTACACTGATACGAACTTTCACTTATATGAAGTCTTAAGTGGTCTTGTAAATGCTGCTTCTGAGTGAATGATATTTTACATGTAAGACACAAAAATGATTTTAAATGACTTTCACTTTTAATAATTACTTCTTCACTTATTATTGGAGAACCATCTACATCGATTTTAATAACTTCATTTTTACATTTAACATCATCGCCTGAATCACTCTGAGAATCTTCGCTATCATTTTGAACTAAATTAGCCTTAGAACTGATTTTGTTCTTTGGGAGTTCCATTTCTGAAATGTTTGGTACATTAATACTTATAAGAGAATTATCAATACCGTTTACTTTTGATTTCTTATTAATTAGATGTGGCGACTTTACCAACTCTGGATAATCGACTAACTTCAATTTTGTTTGTTTTCTTGTTTGAATAGTTTTGGGTAATTTTTTAGAAGCAAATGTTGGTACTTCGTCTTTATCATGGCTTTCATCAGAACCAATACTGTTTTTCCTGTCTGAAAACCTATTTGTAGTTGCCGTGGCACTCGATCGAGTTTTCTTTACCAACCCTGGATAACCGGCCACTTTCAGTTTGGTTTGTTTTCTTGTTTGAATACGTTTGGTTAATTTTTTAGAAGCAAATGTTGGTACTTCACCTTTATCAGGGATTTCATCAGAATCAATATTGTTTAGAGTGTCTAAAAACCTACTTGTAGCTGCCGCGTCACTCGATCGGGTTTTCATCAGTGTGGTTATTGTTTGCGCATTTCTAATAGTTTTTGTACTTTGCTTGTTTAATTTGTTCTTAGTCCTACCACTTTGTGATTTTGGGACTTCATTTTTAGCGCCTTTTTCAACATTCCGTTTATTTTTATCCTTTTTTGTAAGTGCTGTTTCTTTCCTGAAATATTTAGCAGAACGTCTTTTTCTACTTCGCCCTTGTACTCTTTTCAATCTTGTAGGTTTTTTCGCAGATTTCACAACTGACTTGGTTGATTCTGAAATTGCGTTATTAAGTTCAGGAGGGTTATTCGCTTGCACCACGTGAGCTTTCAAGGAAGTTTGTACTATGGAAGGTAACCTTATAGAAAATTCATTTTCGCTATCGCTGTCGTTTAGGTGTTCTGTGTATTTTTCAACATAGGAATAATTGTGTTCTTCGATAATATCTTTTTTCACTAATCCTAACAGGTCGCAAACGTTTAAGAGATCGGTGCAGTTTAGACTGTGCTGTCTTTGCCGTATACATGCGAATAATGTTTTTTCTGTTTCTAAACATATACTTTTAAACTGATATGCCAAGGTAAGCCCTGCGGTACAAGTGCTGCATATTGTTGGTTCTACAACGATGTCTACTGTCTAAAACAAAAGTATAAATTAGGTATTTGATATTTGTAATATGGCAACATAACGCATCACTTATCTCAGTATTAAGATAAAATGTATTCAGAAAGTAATTAAAATCAATTACAGCAAACAAAATAGTGGATTTTTAAAGAAATTGAAGTTTTCTAGGTTACTTACTAGTTCTGGAACACACGCTGTAAGTTTTTGCCTGACTGTTACGGTTTCAAATTCCCGAGGGGCCTCATTTAGGTTAGTTGCTGAATAGTTATTTCCGATTATACGAAGACAAGTTCTACAGACGTTCTCCATTTTAATAATAAAATTCGTTTTTAAACACGAAAGTGGTTATGTTTGGTGTTTGCACATAACTGATAGATTGAGGTTAGAATTCTCGGCCAGGGTTGCCAGATCCATAGACAAGAAGAACATGCCAGATTTGCCATTTTTTGTGTTGGCGATTTACTTCCAATCCAATTAGGCGATATTTTAAACTATAATAGTATATTAAAACACAAGTTACAGAAGACATCGTTTTCGAGCACGAGTCCGAAATTTGGACACGAGCCGCGTTGCGGCGAGTGGCCGAACGGACGAGTGATGGAATTGCCTTCTGTAACGAGTTTTTTTTTTTTATACTATTTTCTCTGTTTCGGCTTCCATTTACATTAATTCTTTTTATAAAAATACTTGACAATTTCGAATTGGGGAAATTTGGTTGAATAGTTAGGTTGGTAATAGTGATTTTTGCTTGACAGTTGACAGACAATTTCTGAAAACAAAATGTCACCAAAAATCGTTTAATAATGAAGCTCATTAAAGCATCAAAATGCGTGCTAGAATGATGTCATTCTAGTGCCGAAACAGAGAAAAATTATTTTGTTATTTCTCAAATAGGAATGCATTATATAAAACAAAGAGATCAGATTTCAGCGTTTTAATATGATTCTGAATTTAGTTTCAACTTGGAAAAGTGAATGTTAATAACGTTTCTTAGAAAGTACACCTATCTACAACCAGATGCTGATATAAATGACTATTTGTTCTATTTATGTAATACATAAAATAATAGTTATTAATCATACAAGTGCGAAAACACAAGCTTAAAGTTCGAGGTTGTTGCTATGCAACGAGACGAAGTCGAGTTGCATATACAACCGAGATACTTTAAGCGTTTTCGCAAGAGTGTTATTCAAAATTTTTGTTGTTGGTCAACTACTATGTTGGTCATGAGCATATCTAAAGCTGCTTACGAGAAGGTGTATTCAAGTTTCTGCCATTGGCGTAATATAAACAGTTATTGTTGCTATTACGTTTGTGTTTTAAATGTTTTTTTGCACTCCCGGGCGTAAAGTGACTACTTTTCGCCCGCAAAGAAGGGCGTAAAGTTCATTGTCGCAGACCTCGGGTGCACTTTATATACGATAGAGTTTTGGGCATATATATATAATTGCTTGGGCAACATATATCCTTCAGCTATGGCAATCATGTCATGGGACACCCTGTATATTTTTTCCATTTTCAGCCATTATCGATTTATTTTGACTTCTCATAAATATTATAAAAAAAGTGACATTTAGATTGTGCATATGTGCATGGTACTTGTTGGACCCAAGAGCCAACGTATCAGACATTTTTTAAACCGCATGTGGTTGTTTTTCTTTGAATTTTCTAAAAAATGTAAATATTCATCACAGAACTTGGTAAAAACTTTGTCTACCAAAAATCTACCGAAATCAACCGAAAAATTGAACCGAAAGCTACCGAAACCAGAAAATATTAGATGGCAACACTGGGAACCGTGCATGGGGTGACTCACAAGATTAACAAGAATTTTGTATAATCTGTGAATAAAAACAAAGTGTTCTGTGATTGTGTCAAGCACTTTAGGTATGTAAAGATTATAAATAACACAGAATCTTATTTGTAATATTTGCTTATAATTTTTATTATGACAGAAACCCGTATGAAAAATGAGTGATCTCGAATGTAATACCGATTTGCGTTTCATCAAAGAAGAAGTCAAACTTGAACCTTTCTTGGAGAATATTAAAAGTGAATTCAGTGACGATATCCTTTACAATACGGAACAAAAACATCACATTAATATTAGCCAAATCTCTGAACGGAAACCAAAAGAAGAAACGGCAAATACAGAAAATACTGTGTGTGAAATAGAAGAAATAAAAGTTGAAACGAATTCTACAGTTAACCTTTTTGATGAGAATAAACAAAATAAAAATACGGCTCCTAAGAATATTCATCTAAGGAAAAAGTCTTTTATTTGTAAAGTATGTCAATATAAGAGTGTAAGTAACGGCAATCTTAAGGTACATATGACTGTTCATACGGGCGAAAAACCATTTGCTTGTACTTTATGTGAATATAGGGCTGTAACTAAAAGCATTCTCAAAAGACATATGAATATTCATACAGGAAAAAAACAATTTGGGTGTAGTGTATGTGAATTTAGAACTGCATATAAACAACAGCTTGAACAGCATTTGTGTGTCCATACAGGCGAAAAACCATTTGCTTGTAATTTGTGTGAATATAGGAGCATAACTAGTAACAATCTTAAAAAACACATGAATATTCATTTGGAAGATAAACCTTTTGCTTGTAATCTATGTGAATATAAGAGTTCATATAAAGGCAAACTCAAAAGGCATATGAATATTCATACAGGGGAAAAAACATTTGCTTGTGATTTATGTGAATATAGAAGCATACGTAAAGACAATCTGAAAAGCCATATGAATATCCACGTAGAAGAAAAACCATTTGCATGTGATTTCTGTAAATTTACGACTGCAGATAAATACACTTTCAAACGGCATTTAAATATTCATACAGGAGAAAAACCATTCACCTGTAATTTATGTGAATATAAAAGCGTACATCGATGGAAACTTAAAAAACATATGAATATTCATACAGGAAGAAAACCATTTGCTTGTAATATTTGTGAATTCAAGACTGTATATAAACAGTGCTTTAAACAACATTTACTTATTCATTCAGGATAAAAATCATTTGTGGGTAATATACACTATCAGCGGAAAATGTAATCGCACTGCTGTAAATTTCAAAACACTACTGCAAACGCAAATTCTTGGCTGCGCAGTAAACATCGTCCATAAGAAGGCGTTACCGTTTTATGCAGTACAGCGAAGCTACATCACGTTGATTCTTCCATTTGCTATATTTCTTATATTTGAACAATGAAATGTCTTAGGTGATATAAAACAGAAACGCAGTTTTGATATAAGTTTTAAAATTATAATAGAAAATCATAGCGGTAAAAAATTAACACATTAAAATATAAAAATAGAGCAGCCGTAATTCTAACCGTAGTAGCGCTGTACTTCGTCGTAGCCGACTCTCGGACGGACTCGCTTATTGCACGAGGTAAGCTGCGCAGTGAATTTGCCTCTGTAATTTGCGTTTGCTGTAATTTAATCAACGCAAATTTGAAAAACACATTCGTAGTTATATACCTACATTCAAATTTGGTTTTTATCAAAATATCCTCCTCGAGCTTTAATGATTACCTTATTATCGAATAAACTGTCTGTTTTCTAATAGCAAGTTGCTAAATAAAGTATTTATTATTATTATAACTGATGCTCTGCTGCTGTTGTTGTACGGGGTTTTCCACTTCCTCTACGATCAGTTAGTTGTCCTGTTCCAACTTTCCTTCTAATGGTTTGCTGAACACAATACTCTGAAACTTTCAGTTTGTCAGCTATTTCTTGGTTCGTTATTTTCATTTTGTGAAAAACCCAAATTCGGGTTCTTGGCTCCAGTTCTATTTTCTTTTTTTTCACCTTTAATGCTATAACTATGATCGACGTACAAGAAATAACGCAACTGTGTGGTAAGTAGATTGTAGATTGCTTTGGGGTCGTTATGGCTATAGTAGCCACCCATCACTTCGACTTCATATAATCTAGTATTTTCTTGAGGGCCATTTTTCCTATTTCTTCAGACAGTGTCACCTTTCCAAGGAATTTGAAACTGCCACGGGTTGATGCACCGCAATCACATAGTATGTGTTCTGAAGTCCTGCATGTTTCACTGTTAGTTTTACCCATCTTTTTGAGATGGTATCTCAGTAGGCAATGACCAGTTAGGAGACCAGTCACGAGTTCCAGAAGCTTTCTTAGCATTCTTTGTCGAATAGTTAATAAACTTTGCGCCTGGTTTTGTCCTGGTGTTTCTTTTTGCTCCTTTTCCCATCTTCGGGCCTCTTCCAGTATGTGGCTTTTGGTAATTCTACAAAAAGATTCTGGTCCAATAAATGCTTGCAATGGCATCGGCAGTTTCTCTCATGCCCCGGCACCCACATTAAGGTTAATGTGTTGTGTGTGGTAAGTTACATAAGCTCAAGCTTTTAAGAATTTTTACCTGCGTTGACCCTTTCAATACATCAGTCGCATCACAAGCGGCCAGCAAAAGGTCTTGGACAAGCGTTACTTACTTACTTACTTACTTAATCCTGATGCCTATCTACCTTTCGGTGTAAGGCGTAGTGGGCTTAGTTCGTGCTTGGTATCCTTTTCCATACTTCTCTCCATTTCACTCTGTCCTCCGTTAACTGCCTGATATTTCGCCAGACCGCGCCTCTCTCTTCTGTCGCTTTTCTCACTTCCTCCTGCCAGGTCTTTCTCGGTCTTCCTCTTTTTCTTTTCCCTATCTCTCTTGCTTCATAAGTTCTTCTAGGTATTCTGTCTTCTCCCATTCTGTTCACATGTCCTAACCACCTTAGTTGTCCTACTTGTATTGTGTGCCTTATCGGTTGTATTTTCAGTGTTTCCCTGTACGTTTCGTTTCTTATTCTATCTAACTTTGTCTTTCCCTCGATTCTTCTCAGGAACCGCATTTCCATGCTACCTATTCTGCTTTTTTGTCGTTCTGTTGTTGTCCAAGACTCACTCCCATATATCAGGATCGGTACCGCCACTGTTTTGTAGATTTCTACTTTTGTCTCTTTTGGGATTTCCTTTTTTCCTAGCAAAGGCTTTTTGATAGCATTAAAAAGTCTGCCCGCCGTTCCAATTCGTTGTCCTATTTCTTCTTCACATCTTCCGAACTCGTTGATTAGCACCCCTAAGTATTTGAAATCCTTCACTTGCTCTAAGCTCTTTCCTCCCACTTCTATATTATGTCTTTCTGGCTGTGGGCTTATGATCATTGTTTTTGTCTTTTCTCTATTTATTAGCATATTTCTCTTTTTCAGTTCTTTGTCATATAGGTATTTGTATGTTGTGTTGTAGGTCCTGTTCTGTTTCGCCTAGTATAGCCATGTCATCTGCAAATATAAGTTCTGTAACTTGTATTTTTCTCATTTTCCAATTGCCAATTGTATAGGGTTTTATTTCTTTATTTGCTTCCTTTACTACATCATCCAGTATTACTGTAAATAGTAGGGGGCTTAGTACACAACCTTGTCTGAGTCCTACTTTTGTTTCAAACATTTCCGATGTTTCATTTCTTGTTCTCACGTAGTTTAAGCATCTTTTATACAGGGTCCTGGTCATTTCAACTAAATTGTCTTCTATTCCTCTTTTCTTTAGACAATCCCATACATCCTCTCTTCGTACTCTGTCAAAGGCTTTTTGTAGATCCACGAAGCATACATGTGCTTGCTTGTTTGTCCTTATTGCTTTTTCACTTATCTGCCTTAGGGTAAAGATTAGGTCTTGCGTACTTCTGTTACCTCGAAAGCCACATTGTGAATCTTCTAAAAGCATTTCTATTTTTGTTCGGATTCTATCTTCTAGTATCCTTGCGTAAACTTTACTCGGTATACTTAGCAGAGTTATTCCTCTGTAGTTTCCGCATTCTCGTACATCTCCTTTTTTATATATTGGTATGATTATGCCTATTTGCCAGTCGTTGGGTATCGTACCTTCTTTAATTATGCTGTTAATAACTTCTAGTAGTGTTTCTTTTGCCGTTTCTCCTGCGTATTTGATCATTTCCCCAGTAATGCCATCATGCCCTGCGGCTTTGCCTACTTTCAGCTTGTGAATTGCTTTGTCCAGTTCTTCTCTTGTTACTTTCGTTTCTTTCTTCCTTTTTGCACTTTCTTTCTGTTCTTTTTGCTCTTGTATTCCTTTATCTGATTTGTCAGTTGTATCGTCTTTTTCTGTTTCTAGTAGTTCTTGAAAATACCTTCTCCATCGATCCATTATTATCTCCTCCTCCCTGCTTAGTATTTGTCCTGATTCATCCTTGATCGTCTTCAGTGTCACTTTCTTCTTTTCTCTTAGTTGCTTTAGCGTCCCATAGAATAGTTTTTGGTTATCTTTGTATCTATCTTTCATTTTGTTGCCGAATTCAATCCATGCTACGTTTTTTGCCTCCCGTACTTTGTCTCTAGCTTCTTTTCTGCTCTTCTTATATTCTTCATAGTCTTCTTGTCTCTTTGTTTTCAGGTACTCTATCCATTTCTTCTTCTTCTCCTTTATTTTCTTTTTCACTTCTTCTGTCCACCAAGGGGTTCTTTTTATCGTTTTATTACCTACTCTTGCTGTACCATAGCTCTCTTTTGCTGCGTCTATTATGTTTTTCTTTAAGTGTTCCCATTTTTCTTCTGTTGTTGTGCCGGTTTCGTGCTGTTGCATCTTCCTTTCCAATATTATTTCGTAGTTTGCTCTTATTTCAGGTATATTTAATCTGTCGTTTCTTATCTTTTCTTTTATTATAGTTCTCATTTTTTCTTGCTTTATCTGTTTTCCTTCCTTCCATTCCATTATTAATAAATAGTGGTCACTTCCTATTTCGGCCTGTCTCTTTACTCTTACGTCTTTTACCGCCTTCCAGCTGCTTTTGCTTACCAGAAAGTAGTCAATTATCGATTTTTCCCCTCTTGAAGCTTCTTCTCTTGTGTTTCCATTTGTGTTTTGTGTTTCTTCGCCTTGTTTACCTAAGAATTCTTGTATATTATTGTTTTTGTTGCCGACTCTTCCATTTAGGTCCCCCATTATAATAATTTCGTTTTCTGTTTTGTCTATTTCCTCTTGTAACTCTTCAAAGAACGTGTCTTTTACCTCTTTCTCGGCGTCTTCATTTGGTCCATATGCTATTATTAGTGTGCTTTGCTTTTCCTGTCTTAGTTGTATTTGTACCACTAATATTCTTTCGTTTTTATGTATGGTTTCAATTATGTTATCTATTTTATCATGTTTTACTAGGAAACCTACTCCTGCTCTTGCCCTCTCTTTTTGTTCTACTCCTGCCGTATACATCCAATAATCCTTGTGTATTTTTACTAGTCCACTACCTTTCCTTTTTGTTTCTGTGACGCCTAAATAATCTAGTCCTGCTTTTTCCATTTCTTCTACAATTTCTTCTTCTTCCGGACAAGCTTTAAAGTTTCTTATATATTTATGTTATTAATTTTTTCAAAAATTTGCTTTGTTGCAATTAAACTTCTTTATGGTAGGCATAGCAGTGCGATTAAAGTTTCCGATGGTAGTGTATGTGGACCTAAGAGTGCCTATAAAACAGTTTAAGGCAGCATTTGCTTGTAACTCATGCAAACATAAGGATATTCGTAAATAGTTTCTCAAAACCACGGCCAACTTCATTCATATCCACTAACGTGTATATATGGCCGTTCCAATTCAGCTAAAAACAGGTTTTAAGAAAGTAGGCCATTGGTCCTCCCTGTGGCGACATCTATTACATAGTTTAAATGCCGGAGAGGGCGCTGACAGGAGGACCTGTCAAAAATATTTAGAAATGGAATTGGGACGGCCATATATACACGTTAGTGGATATGAATGAAGTTGGCCGTGCTCAAAACACATATGAAGATCTGTACGGATAAAAATAATGTAATTTGCTTGTGAAGTATACAAATTTAGGTGTGTATACAAAGACATTCTTGAAAAACATAAATATTGGCAGAATAGTACATATAGATATGTAACTTTAGATGGAATGTGTTTTGTGAATGATTAGCAGTCTACACATTAGATACAAATTAAATTAGGTGCAAATGCATTGATATTACTCTTATTTCTGTTTATTACGATTGCAGTTTATTAAAACTATATTACGAAGTGAAAAAATGATTTCTTTTTACTTGACCCAGAATAGTTTCTTATTTGTAGGTTATTACGGGCTAGCTGTAGCTAAACAAGAATTCTACTTTTTGCAGTTTAAGTTACCTACCTTTAAAAAATATTATTTCTACAACAAAATCTTCATCCTTGTCTGTAATCTGTAAGAAAGGGCGTTTGAAAAACATTCAAGGCTTTGCCTCGCTGTATTGATTTGCTCATTTGGTGCTTTTGGTATCGGATTTCTTGCTTGTTTTTGGACTTTGATTAGCTGTCGGCAATTGTGGTATATAATACGTTAGCGTGTTCCGTAAAGTGTACTGGAAGCTGTGCAACTTGAACTGAATAAATACTCCTTTAAATAAGTTTATAGTAAAAGTGTGTTGTTTATTTCGTATTCATTATGGGCAATAAAAGCGGACCAAAATTACGATCTAACTCAAATGTACGATACATGAAAAAACTGCGTGCATACCGTGCTTTGAAAACTAGAACTGAAACTTTCGAAGATCATGTGAATGTCGTACATTATAATGAATGTTGTTTTAATTTTTTTTTTGCTATTTATTGCCAGCTACCCTCACTGACCGTTGCTAGTGGACTGTATGGTATGTTAGGTAGCCCTAGTGGTGGTACTCGAAACACCCCCTATATCCGGTGGATAAGGCGGTAGAATTTGAAACATTAACATTCTCCCCGCCTTTGAAGGGTACCTTCAAACTAATTTATCTTACACTAATTGGTTAACATATTGAAAATGTACATAGATATTAACTATACATGAATACTAACTACAAAAATATCAATGTCTATTCCAATAATACTATTAAATACCAAATATTAATGTCTTCTTCTTAAATACACTATTAAACACAAGAATGTTTATTCCTCTGTAGGTAACGGACACACCTTTGCGACAGCTCTTTTGAGTATACCTAAACGAGTTTTTATGGAAACCACTCTCACTAACCCGTCATTAGGGCTGGGCGATATTAAAAAAGTTATCGAAAATATCGATATCAAAAAAATATCGATAAAACCGATATATCGATAAGTATCGATATATATCGATTTATCGATATGTATCGATATGTATCGATGTATCGATATATCGATAAGTATCGATATATCGATAAGTATCGATATTTTATCATTATCGTTATTCGATATATCGATAAGTATCGATATTTTATCATTATCGTTGTTCGATATATCGATAAGTATCGATATATATCGATATATCGATATTTTTTCCCGGCACTACTCGCAACTAGGGCTGGGCGATATCAAAAAATTGCGATAAAACCGATATATCGATAAATATCGATAAGTATCGATATTATCGATAAGTATCGATATATCGATATTTTATCATTCCGATATCGTTATTCGATATATCGATATATATCGATATATCGATATTTTTTCCCGGCACTACCCGTCATTGCCTGGGTGCACATCACTAATACGCCCAAGTTTCCATTTTAATGCTGGCAGATTCTCGTCCTTTATTAAAACAAGATCTCCAATTTTTATATTGTTTTGATTTTGTTTCCATTTGACTCGCTGTTGTAATTCTCCGACATATTCCCGGGACCATCTCTTCCAAAATTGTTGTGTTAGTTTCTGCAAGTACTGGAATCTATGCAGTCGGTTCATTGGTGTATCTATAAGGTCCTGCTCTGGTACCGAAGTCAAACGACGTCCAAGCAAAAAATGGGAAGGAGTCAAAGGTTCATAATCACTTGGGGATGATGATAAAGGAGTTAAAGGTCGGGAATTAAGAACTCCTTCAATTTGCGTGATGACTGTTAACAATTCCTCAATTGTGACTAAAGCATTACCTAACACTCTTTTTAAGTGATATTTTGTGGACTTTACACCTGCCTCCCACAGACCTCCAAAATGAGGACTACCAGCGGGTATAAAGTGCCATTCAATATATTCTTTACTCATAACGTTCTCTAATTCTTTGTTATTATTAACTAAAAATTTCCCTAAATCCCTTAAATGTGAAGCGGCTCCTACAAAATTCTTCCCGTTGCCGGAATATATGTGAGATGGCTTACCGCGTCATGAGATAAATTGACGTAAGGTTGCTAAAAATCCGCGAGTTGTTAATTCAGTAACGGGTTCCAAATGTATTGCGTTTGTGGCAAAACAAACAAATACACATATGTAACATTTAAGTGTTGCCTTTCCCCGTCCTTTGCCGGCTTTTATAAGAAGTGGGCCTGCATAATCTACTCCCGTTGTATAAAAAGGATACATGGGCAAGGTCCGCCCTTTCGGTAAATTCCCCATTAATTGTTTAATTTCTATTGGTTTTACCTTGCGGTATGATACGCATTTATGTACAATACCTTTAGCTACAGACCTCCCCGCCGTGGGCCAAAATTGTTCACGTACAGAAGCTAGCATCAATTGTGGTCCTGCGTGAAGAAAATATGTTTCCTTGATAATAACAATGGATGTTTTTTTGTCAAACCCAAAATTAGAATATTCCAGCCTACCACCTATCCGTATTAAACCCTCTGAATCGATGAATGGTGATAAATATGTTAAACTTGCCATAGTTTTTGATTTATTATCCCCTGTTAAATATTGCAGTTCATTGTGAAAACTTTCTTCTTGCGATAGTTTCACTAACGTTTTCATAGCTTTATTTAACTCTAAACCAGTTAATCTTCCAAATGTTTTATTGCCTTTATTTAACTTAGTGTTGTTGATAAATCGCAAACATAATGCAACTATTCTTTGTAATTTTGTTAAAGAATTTGTGTAATGAAATGGAAAAGTATCCCTTTGAATTGGGACAGCCGTTAATGTGATGCAATTATTTTTACATTCCGGAAGTTTGCTATTATCCACTGATAAAATTGAATTGGGCCATTCGCATTCAGGAACTTCCAACCAAGATGGACCCTTCCACCGAATAGAATTTATTAAGTTTTTTTTACAAAAACCCCTCGTGAAACTAAATCTGCTGGATTATCACCTGTATTTATATGTCGCCAATCAGCAACTCGAGTTAGATCTTGTATTTCTGACACCCTGTGAGCTACAAATGTTTTTAATAAATTAACCATCTAATTACTATTGTTGAATCACTCCAGTAAAAGAATCTATGAAAATTTACTCTATTTAATGACGATTTTACCTTTGCCGCTAATCGTGCTGATAATAAGGCACCACATAACTCCAATCGTGGAATTGTTGTACGTTTTATGGGAGCAACTCTAGATTTTGAACAAATTAAATTTGTGTGAATAGCATTGGTTTGATCTATTACTCTTATGTAGATACATGAACCGTAACCGACTTCTGAAGCATCTGAAAACGCGTGTAATTCAACATACACCATTTCCGAGCATGGAACATGTCTTGGTATTTCAAGTTTACTCAAATCGGTTAGACTGTTTTTGAAATGCAACCACCTTTTTCGAGTTTCTTCAGGGAGTACATCATCCCAACCGACATTTTGTAACCAAATCTCCTGTAATAAGATCTTCGCTATGATTATGCAAGGTCCTATTAAACCCAGAGGATCAAATAATTTGGAAATACACGATAATATTTGTCTTTTTGTTACTTCTGTATTTGAACCTAAGCCATTAATGTCGTATTTTAATGTGTCTAACCCATATTGAAGCCCATATTGAACCTAGTGTTTTCCTATCACCTTGATTTCCTATATACAATGTATCTTGCGATTTACTTTCATCTGAGTTAATAACTTTCATAAATTGATCATTATTTGATATCCACTTTCGTAATTTAAATCCTGAAGCTTCTAAAATATATGAGATTTATTTATATAAATTGGTAGCGTCCGATACACAATCGGCACCCGTCAGAAGATCATTCACATAAAAATCGTTTAAAATGGCGTCTACTGACTTAGGATAATCATTTTTCAACCTACAACCCGCTTCTTTTAACGAACGTATAGCTAAGTAAGGTGCTGATGCGGTCCCGTACGTAACCGTATTAAGCACGTAATGTTCTACAGGATCATTATTACTTTCCCACCATAAAATTCTTTGATAATCCCGCATTTCTGGTGTTCTAATAACACCAGAAATCTGTCTATACATTTTTTCAATATCTGCAGATATAACATTAACATGAGTACGGAATCGAATTAAAATACTGAATAAATCTTCTTGTAATGTCGGGCCAACATATTGGATGTCATTCAACGATAAACCGTTAGTCGTTTTACAGGTTCCGTCAAAAACTACCCTTAATTTAGTAGTCAAGCTATTTTCTTTAAGTACGCCGTGATGCGGCAAATAATACGCGTGTTCTAACCCTTCATTTGGATTTTTAATCTTGCTCATGTGCCCTAGATTTATATAGTCTCATAAATTCTACATAATATTGTTTTAATGTTTCGCTTTTATTTAACCGACGCTCCAAATTGTAAAATCTCCTTGGCGCAGTTTTTAGTGAATTACCTATAGTAAGTATGGGTGTTTTGAATGGTATATTTACAATAAATCTTCCCAAATGATCTCGTTTGGTAGTTTTTAGAAAATATTCTTCGCAAAATTTGTCGTCGGACGAAAGCACTTTATTTGAAACAACTTCTTCAAGTTCCCAAAAGACCTTTAACTGGTCTTGAATGTCTAAATTTCTAGCCATATTACATATTACCCTGTTCTCATGTACGTAATCCCCGTTGAATGGACCGGAAAATACCCACCCTAATGACGGTAAATTTGGTCCTAATTTAATACTTCCGTTCCACAATAAATCCCAAAAGACGTTAGCACCTAATAATACTTCTACTTTCCCTGACCTATTGAAATCGCAATCAGCTAATTTAATGTTATTAGGAATATTGAATTTCTTAGTATCTAAAGCTCGTGTTGGAATACTTTCAGTAATTTTATTAATTACATAACACGTGATAGAAGCCCGATACGGATATTGACACGACTGAAATTCAAGTTTTGTTTTATATTGTAATATAATAGATTAATTGATAAATAACTTAACATTTCCATCAGAAATGTATTTAATAAGTTAGGGTTTGGTTGTATTTGATATGACAAGTTTCAAGTTTCATAATTTTAATAGAGAGTAAGGATCGTTAATTCTGTTTACTAATAAAGATATACTTGTATAAATATGAGTCAGACGATGCAGATGGTTGTATTTCGTAATCATACCATTGTGTTACAATGTTGCATTTGTTGATATTAACTTTGTGTGGGTTGTACGTCGTGACCTATATTCATACAATATAAGAATGAATGGAATCCTTGTTCTAATATAAGCAGATGTTTAATTGTAAGAGAGAAAGAACACATCTTGACAGTATAAATACGTGAGCATTTTCATAGTAAATTCAGTCTCTGAATAGAGGTCTCACTACGATGTCTGATTAAGATCTAGACGAGAGGCCCTTACTAAGACCTGGCTAAGGGTTGCTAAGTTGTTGTAAAGATGTGTTATTCATGTAAGTAGATATTAATATTAAGACCTTGTATGGGATATTAAGTCCTTCAGACTTAGTACAAATTTATGTATTGTTGGATCATGGTTGTGGAATCATTAAATAATGTGTTGTACGCCAGTCTAAGAGTTGTTGAGTATTTTAATCTTATATTATTGTTGAATAGTTGGATTACGTTTTTATAGAATCGTTTAATAATGTTTGTATCTAAATTAATACCAATATATTTGTTGTTAGTTTGATCGTGTATCTTTAATGAATACCTCTTGCATAAGCAAAGCATTTAACGCTCGTAATGAAGTTGCTATAAGACTCTACTATCTTAATCAATAAAACCAAAAAGGGCACTTCGTTACAATATTTAATATTAGATTGTATTTGATTAATTCCTATTACCGATATATTAATTTGTGATTTTTTCAAATTTAACTTGTTGCACAACTCCATGGTAATGAAACTACTCTCTGGTCCGCAATCCAATAATGCGTGACAGAAATGAAATTTACCCATCATATCTTTAATTTTTAGTGTAGCGGATGACAACAAAACATGAAAATTATTAATACTCCCCACATTGCTTAATACTACCTGATTATCACCCTTTTCTTCAATTTTTGTTTCGATATCGTGTGTGGTTTGATTCCTTGCAGTTGCATTATTTGTATTTGTGTAATGTAAAAAGGAGTGATGTTTTTTGCTGCATTTCCTACAGCACCCCGCATTACAATCAAAACTAAAATGGTTTTTCTTAAGACAGTTTATACACAGTTTTTTAATTTTTACTTCATTGGTCCTATCATTTAATTTTAGAAAGCTTTCGCAATTATAAATTAAATGATCACAAGTATGACAAAATGTACATTTTAATTTGAAATTTTCATTATCTTTACTTGTTTTACTTGATGCAAATAAAGTCGTTGTTGAAGTCGATTGAAAATTACTTTTATTATTAATTTCATATCCTCAATAGTAGGAAATTCCTCGTTCAATCTACCAATTTCCCATTCCCGCTGTGTCTGTGAATCTAATTTTGTATTTATAATGCAAATTAATAACGCATCCCAATACTACACCGGTTGCCCTCAGACCTCTAATGATAATAAGTGTTTTGAAAATTCATCCACTAATTTGCGTAATTCTTGTGCTGTTTCTGATCTAACTAGTGGCAAATTAAATAATGCCTTTATGTGATTTGCCACAAAAAGTTTTTTATTATCATATATTTCACACAATAACTTCCAAGCGACCTTGTAATTAACTGCACTGATTTCTAGTGATCTGATCACTTGCGAAGCTTGCCCTTGTAAACTTTTTCAAGTAATGTAATTTTTGAATGTCTGGAATTGCGGAATGCGAATGTATTAATGAACTGAAAATATCCTTAAACTCTACCCAATTTTCATAAAGCCCAGAAAACTTAGGCAATTTTACATTAGAACCGATTACTGAATTAGATTGTGAACAGGTATTCGATGCTGAACTGTTGCGCTGTTCTCTAACCCTTTTAAAATTATTAATATAGGTTTTACCTCTTGCAATTGTTTCAAAATAAGACCGTTCAAATTCCGAAATTCCCCCCTTTCCTCATATTGTTCGGTTACATTTTCGTCATCACATAATTCTTCTAATTTTGTTTGGCATTCACAAAAATCTTGAAATAAAACTTCTAACCTATTAATTCTTTCGTCTAATTCATTTACAACTATTTCATTATTTAAATTAAAATTTCAATTTGTAGAAAATGATACTACCGCGGGGAATCATTTTCTACAAATTGAAATTTTAATTTAAATTTTCGTTGGCAAGTTCAACTTCCGAGAGTGTGAGTGTACTGTTATGAATTTCATTATTTGTTTCATTGTTATCTCCTATTACTTTTAAACGAGTTCTAACACTTGTTAGGCTATGCTTCATACCACCACGTCTTCTAGTTAATGTTTTCAAATCCGCCATCACACAAATTAAAATAGTTAATAAATTGGAAATATATGGATGAGGAATAAAAAATAAGGAATTGCTTGTTACCGTTCTTACCCCAGGAATTCAGTTGAGATTCTGCTCTTTGTTCCTCACCACGTGGAAATTCCAGTTCGCCTTCAAAGTACTGGTGGTGAATCCCGCTTCGATGCACTTTCTTCTGTTGCAGTACCAAACTGGTCGACTGTAATTCTTTGTTCTTTTTTCACGTTTTGAAAATTGCTTTATTTGTTTTGAGATTTTAATTGCACTCCGATTTAAACACGACTGACTCAAATCCGGTTCGAAGATGACCAAATGTTTGAATGAAACAGCCTTCCTGTCCTTTGATTTATTAAATATTGCCTCAAAGTGCTGCGAACATACTGTCCTGAGCCGATGAACAGTGGTGCACTTTAGTTTTAAAAGTGACCGATTTCCACATAACGACAACCATTGCTTAACTGCGTGCATTACAGGGTTTCGAAAACCGTGATGTGTAATCTATAGTCGAATTGGCGATTCAGGTAATGCGCGTCATCAATCACATGATCAACGGTCGGCGTTACCAATAATGCGCGAGAAAAAAATACAAAATGTAATTGCTAAATATAAATTATTTTAGTAGTTTTCTAAGATTGGGCAGCCGTGTTTAATCACAAGATCTATAAATTTTTGAAAATAAGAAAAACATCGGGTTTTATTTTCTAATTTAGCTCATATTTACTTTTTGTAAAGTTAGTATTATTTTTGGCATGTTTATATTATTTCACTTACAAATTTTTGACAGATCGTGTTGTATGTCATTGTCATTGTCATTGCGATAGAATAGGAAAATGTCAACAGAAAACTTGAAACTTCATGTAGACGTACCAAGTTATGATGTCATAAAATTTATTCATGACGTGCATTACCTGGCTCAAAAATTGGACCATACCTACATTGTATATCAAAGATTACGAAGTATAATAATTTATGGTAGGACGAAAGATGAAAGAACATTATAATCCTGTTTATTATTCATTTATATATTTTAAGCATAGTGGTCTATCGTTGAGGGTAACAAAAAAGCAGTGGGGGTTGCTAGTTTCTAAAGAAACAGTCTGTGCTTAGGAGTAAAACATTGGCGACCTTGGAGCATAATTGTGTAAAGTTAAACCTAAACGTTGTTTGATAAAACGTGAATATTTTAAGGAACAAGAATGTGTTTTAAGTGTAAGTATTTTATTGATGCGAATCTTTGAAATGAGTATCAGAACATCTAGAAATAATCCTGCAATTTAATTAACTAAATGATAAATTTCTGCAAAATTATTTTAATTTCTCGTATCAGTAATCTGAATCAAAAATATTTCAAATATTTATTGTTTCTGGTGTCATATTAGCATTTTTAAATTTTTATTCAAGTTATTTAAATCCTTAAATGTTAAAATTTTTATTTAAAATAAAGCGAATTTTTATTATTACAGTGGAAGTTTAAAATAAAATTACTCTTTTATTCAAATATGCTAATGCAGCTAATGGATTAATAAGTGTATTGGTATACAAACAAATAAAAACAAAATTTTTAAATACATATATTGGTATTTAAATTTATTTATCTACTCCTGCTAGGATAAGAACCTATTATATCATTCATTTGAGTTCGATAATGAAGTTTATTATCGCACTGAGTGAGATAATGAATTCATTATCAAACTCAGTCGGATAAGACAATATTTATGACTAAAAGTTTTATTTTTTATGAAGAAAATACCTTCGTTGCAGCTTCTTCTATGTCCAACGGAATACTTTCACAAATATTTACCGGTTTTTCTCCACGAATCAAGGAAAAATTAAAAATACAAAATTATTGACGTACAAATTATTTAGTTGCTATGACGAAAATAAATTAGGTATGCAGACACGATGCTACTCTGATTTTAAATAAAATACCATGCTACTCTGATTTTAAATAAAAAAGATGGTCTGTCAAAATTATGTAATTTTTTCAAATTGAAAATTATCTAATTTTTTCAATTTTGACCAGTCATAGATAAAATGTTGTATTATATACGTGTGATAAAGGCCATTAACATACTCATGCTCTTACTCCGACTCGGGCTAGCGCCCTCGTCGGGCAACTCTACGCATTCGTATGTTAATGATGCCTTTATCCCACTGATATAATAAATAACTATTATATCACACAAGAATTTGGCACGCTAATGATGTCGATAATTGATTACAGTTAATTCATTTAACGATTAAGTGTTTTACTTACTGTGGTGCCCTCTTAATAAATTGAATGAGAACTATTTCTTGTATGACCGTCGCCTGCGTTGATTCAAAACGGGGTTTATAAAGCCTGCCGAATAGGGCCGTTTGACAGTTAATCGACTAGTTCAAATTTTCTCCGTGGCGCTGCTTATCCTTCACTGACAGCTGTATTTCTAATTTAAATTTGTTAATTTTTGGGTATTCGTTTAGTTATACAACAAAAAGTACGTTCTAAAAATGTCTTTTTGCATCCCTCCTTGCCATAATTCTACAGATTTAGTTTTATATTTAGGCTAAATAACCAGTCCAATCCCTCGAAAGTCTTCCTGGTTTGTGCCGAGGAAAAGTAGTAAGTATCTGCACCCTTCTTACACTCTTATTTAGTTAATTTTTTACACAGTCTCATAAGGTTTTGAAAACCTGTCTAAAATTGAAATTTATATTGTAATACACTTTCTGGACTAAATATTAAACATCCAATAACCCGTATTTGTTGTAAATCGTAAAAAATCAAAGCCAGTTGACAGCTGTCAACGATGGATAACTAGCGCCACAAGCAAGCAGTGGCAAAAATTTGCATAATGGCCATTTTTGCTATTCGGCAGGCTTTATAAACTCCGTTTTTAATCAACGCAGGCGGCGTGTATGACTCATAAGGTTCTGACAGTTCCTATTCCACTTGACAGACGCTGCATTTTTTAATCATCTTGTATACTTGTCTTCGGCGCCGATGTAATAACCACTTCCAACTTCCAACAGTTAACCTATTTTTTTTTTGTTGGTGCTTGTTCATTGTGCATGTTCGTTGCTGAAGTGTTTTGTGTGTGCAGCTGTGCAGGGATACATTTTTATATGTATTTTTAAATAATTACCGGTTAGTGACTAGTTACCGAACGCTGTTTGTAATACTATTTGTGATTTTTTGTTATTACAGGAAATTGTATAAAAAATGTCTCAAACAAAGGCTAACCTCGAATATAATTTCGATTTGGATATCGTCAAAGAAGAAATCAAACTTGAAACCTACTTGGACGATATAAAAAGTGAATTCGGTGATGATAACTTTTACAATACCGAACAAAAACATAACTTCAATGAAACTAACATTAACATTAGCGAAAACTTTGGAGGGAATACGAGGAAGATAAATACAAATATAGAGAGTAGTGTAGATGAAACGGACAACATAAAAGTAGAAGCAAGTGATACGGTTAAAGTGGATAATCAGAATAAAAATAAAGGGAAAAGTTTTACATGTGACGCTTGTGAATTTAGAACGACTCGTCGATCCGATTTTCAAACTCATAAAAATACGCATTTAATAAAAAACCCATTTATTTGTAATGTGTGCGACAATAGGGCTACTTGTGAAAGTAATTTTGAACAGCATTTGCGTATTCATACTGGAGAAAAACCTTTCGCCTGTAATTTATGTGAATACAGGAGTGCACGTAAAAGCAATCTGAAATCGCATATGAATAAACATACAGGAAAAAACCTTTCGCCTGTGATTTGTGTGAATATAGGTTTGTATCTAAAATCGCTCTGAAATTGCATATGAGTAAACATACTGGGGAAAAACCGTTTAGCTGTAGTTTATGCGAATATAGGACTGTAACTAAAAGCATTCTGAAATTGCATATGAGTAAACATACAGGAGAAAAACCTTTCACCTGTAATTTATGTGAATACAGGAGTGTAACTAAAAGCAGTCTGAAAGTGCATATGAAAATTCATACTGGAGAAAAATCATTTGTATGTAATATATGTGGTCATAAGAGTGCAAGAAAAGGCGATCTAGAAATGCACATGAATATTCATACTGGAAAAAAACCATTTGCCTGTAATTTATGTGAATATAGGAGTGTAACTAAAAGCAAGCTGAAATTGCATATGATAATTCATATAGGAGAAAAACCATTTGTATGTAATATATGTGGACATAAGAGTGCAAGAAAACGCGATCTAAAAATGCATATGAATATTCATACTGGAAAAAAATCATTTGCCTGTAATTTATGTGAATACAGGAGTGTAACTAAAAGCATACTGAAATTGCATATGATAATTCATACAGGAGAAAAACCATTTGTATGTAATATATGTGGACATAAGAGTGCAAGAAAAAGCGATCTAAAAACGCACATGAATTCATCAATTCATACTGGAAAAAAATCAGCAAGCTGAAATTGCATATGATAATTCATACAGGAGAAAAACCGGTTGCCTGTAATTTATGTGAATATAGAAGTGCATCTAATGCAAGCTTAAAAAATCATATGAAAATCCACAAAAATTAAAAATAATTTGCTTTTAAACGATACAAATTTGAAGGAGTAGTTGGGGTTAAAAGTGACGTAGCCTTAAAAAAAACATTTAAAATTAAAGGGGGTTTAGTACCAGACCAAGTAGCTGAAATTTGTGCTTTCAAATCGCAACAACTAAAATAGTTAGTATATTGAAATAATATAAGTGCATAGAACCACCCTTTTTCTTTGCTGCTGTAGAATGAAAATCGAATTTCATGAAAATTAGTCTTTTGTAGATTAATTTAAAATATATATTTAAAAAAATGCCATTTTTCTTTCTTTAGCAGCAAGGTATTATCCATTATAAGGTTTTATATGTATAGATATTTCTTTATAATTTTAATTTTCAAGAACAAAGTTTATTAATTCAATTCCAATAGTAACAATAAAAAATGTGACGTATTTATTTGTCAACTTTGTCACATTATATACCTACATAAACTAAACAATAGAAAAAAATAAGCATACATTTCTTAAAAATTAAAAAGCTAAATATAAATACGAGAAATATAATTTTTTTAAAAGGAATTTGTAGTCCTACACAATAGATAACCACTGAAACAATCTGAATTTTTTTTGTACATTTATGGAATTATGTCTCCGATAAATGGGATTTAAAGTTAGGGTTGGATTGTTAAGTTAATAATTATTGCTATTAATTGATATGTTTAGTTTAGTTGCACTTGTTGACGATGGAATTCACATTTACCTTTGTATTTATATCTTAATGTTAGTTATAGTTGTTATAAGTACACAACATGTATTTTTTAATAAAAGTTTGTGTAATAAAATATTCGGTCGAATATTCGTATTCGGTTACCGCCAGAAATCAATATTCGTTTGATCTTTAAGTCATACAAGTATACAGTGTGTAAACGAAAACAGGCTTTCTTATTATACTTAGGAGTTAAAAGTACCTATAAGACTAAATGAAGAAAAAAAAGTTTAATATTTTTCAATCAGAATGCCATAACCCGCGTTTCTGTAATTAACTAAATAATGTTTTTGCTGTACCTTGAACTATTTAAAGTTTTTAAAATTAGTTTTTTGGCTGTAAGTGGTTTTTTATCGTTTTAACAGTACTTAATATATTTTTTAATTCGTAAGTGTAGATTTTTTAAATTTTCATTTCTGAATAAACCTATAATGACCATTGCCGCGGTATCGGGGATTATTGCAACGGGTGGAGGTTTTTCTTCTTTAGAAGAAATTACATCATCACTTAATATTGCATTGCATATCAAATAAAACCTTCGCAAAATATCAAGTAGATGTCTAGAACGCATTTAACGAATTATCATAAGATGAAATGACGGCAGCTGGTAGGGAATAAGCACGATTGACTTTTGAAGCAGGCGACGTAGATAGTAATTGTGTAAAAAGAAATATTAATAATCAACCCGACGAAAACTATGGACCAAATGCCAATTAACCTTTTCTAGAAGATATGCCTGTTCAAGAATTTAACAAGAAAAAGCAGATTTATCTAGATGATTTGGCAAAAGAGAATCCAGAAGAAATTGAAATTCTAGCCAGGAATGAACATAACTGCGATTTGTGGCGGGAAATGCGAATAAAACGCATTACAGCTTCCAACTTCGGAAAAATATACAAACTAAAAGCCACAACTTCGCGACCCATAATTTTGTGAATAATCTACTTTACTCTCATTTCAAGGGAAACGCTGCTACAATATGGGGTAACCAAAATGAAACGAGTGCTATCAAAGCTTTCGAATATAACACTGGATTAACTGTAACAAAATGTGGACTATTTATAGATAAGATCCATTCATATTTAGCAGAATCTCCAGATGGAATAATACCATCAGAGGATTCTTCAATGGAAAATAAATCGGAAAAAGTGCTTGTTCTTTTGTAGTATGTTCGAAAAGTTATTCACATTTAATCACAATGCTTTATTACCCGAGTTACTGGATTCTTGGAAATCTAGGAGATTAGAATTAAGAAAAATTTATATCAATACTCCAAAGTTATAATATACCTATCCAATAAGTTATACACCCTATGTACCAGTATTTAGCTTTAGCTACATCATTTATGTTTTTTTATTTTATAAAACATCCTTGTATCACTGTATTACGTACAGAAACAAAAAACAAGTAGTATAACAATTTCTTTTGTTTATATTGGATTTAAAACAATAACTGATTGATGTTAGTAGTCCAGTCAATAAAGGGATTGTAGAATGCATGGAGGGTGTCACAATTTTTGACTTCAGGGCTTTGTTTGGAGTCGTTAGGAGGTAAACATACTAAAAGTCCCCAGACATAGGTGGTGAGCGGGGTGCAGGGGGGGACTGAGAAGGTATCTTTTTTTGTTTTTTTGCTTATATCTAGAAGATGGTACATCTTAGCAAAAAAGTCATTATATACAAAATCAAAGCTGATAAAATTTCCTACATTTTTGCTTTTTCAAGTTTTTTTCTATCTCCAACCGTTTATGAGAAATCCGCTATCAAAAATCGTTAATATTCGCAAGAAAATATTTTGCCACCCGTTTTTCGTTAAACTTTTCTCTCTAGCACCTTATCTCTTCGGTTTACAGAAAAATTCCCACAAAAGAAGTTGTACAGGATTAAATTTCCTTCAAAATGGTATACACTTTTTATATTTTTTTTTTGAAAATTAGCGATTTTTGATAGCGGATATCGCATAAACGGTTGGAGATATAAAAAAACTTTACCAACCAAAAATGTGGGAAATTTTGACACCTTTGATTTTGTATATAATAACTTTTTCGCTAAGACGCACCTTACTCAAGATATAAGCAAAAAACCAAAAAAAGGGATCTTCTCGGTCCCCCCCTGCACCCCGCTCACACCTATGTCCGGGGACTTTTAGTATGTTTACCTCCTAACGACTCCAAACAAAGCCCTGAAGTCAAAAATTGTGACACCCTCCATGCATTCTACACCCCCCCATTGAGCGTTCGTTGACTGGACTATAGGTATACAGGGTGTAAACGAAACCAGGAACACCCCCCTTTTTTTCCACAAGTTTTAAGTTAATGAAATGAAATTTTGGGATGTTGAACTATTGGTAAAAACGCATTATACGATGTATAAATCACTGAACTAGCGCTTCCGGTTTAACCGGAAGTGACATCAACTTCAGATTTTTAAATAGCACCCTGTATATTTTTTAACAGATTCTTGTACTATTCGAAATTCTCTTTTCAATGGTTTTTTCAAATTTAAAATTGGTAAATAAATGGCGTAGAAAATTGCAATTGTTTCTCTGCAGGGAGATGGCCATGAAATCAATGTTCAAGTTAGCAATATTTAACAAGTGGGCATTCAGAATTATTGTAAACATGTTTTAGTACAATTGTGGTAAAAAATCGAAAGTAGTTTAGACCAATAGTCCCAATATTTTTAAATTTTATTGAAAAATTCTAAAAAAAAAAACTTTCGTATGAAATAGCTGGCCATAACTCCATTTTTTTAAATGGGACCTACCAATATTTTTTGTTTTTTCTTAAAGAGTTTTTAATTGCTTTTCTAATGACATATGTAAATCATATTTTTACTCACAAAAATTCCATGGATAACTAAATTTGTAGGTATCACTAAGAGCTAAAAAGTCACTTAATATTTTATTTTCCGTTTCATTGGAATTTTTGTGAGTAAAAATATGATTTACATATGTCATTAGAAAAGCAATTAAAAACTCTTTAATAAAAAACAAAAAATATTGGTAGGTCCCATTTAAAAAAATGAAGTTATGGCCAGCTATTTCATACGAACGTTTTTTTTTTTAGAATTTTTCATTAAAATTTAAAAATATTGGGACTATTGGTCTAAACTACTTTCGATTTTTTACCACAATTGCACTAAAACATGTTTACAATAATTTTGAATGCCCACTTGTTAAATATTGCTAACTTGAACATTGATTTCATAGCCATCTCCCTGCAGAGAAACAATTGCAATTTTCTACGCCATTTATTTACCAATTTTAAATTTGAAAAAACCATTGGAAAGAGAATTTCGAATAGTATAAGAATCTGTTAAAAAATATACAGGGTGCTATTTAAAAATCTGAAGTTGATATCACTTCCGGTTAAACCGGAAGCGCTAGTTCAGTGATTTATACATCGTATAATGCGTTTTTACCAATAATTCAACATCCCAAAATTTCATTTCATTAACTTAAAACTTGTGGAAAAAAAGGGGGGTGTTCCTGGTTTCGTTTACACCCTGTATATTTCATAAATTTATTTGTAACTAGGATGAAATTTTAAAATGTTATGAGTTATAAAATAATTGAGGTTTATACAGATTTAAAATTCAATTAAAAAGAAATGTAAATAAATAATAACTTAGATAGCTAGCAATATTTAAATTATGTACATTAATTATAACATGTTAAAAATGTAATATTAAGTTAGCTAGAAGGATCTAGTTTGATGATAATAATTTGTATTTGAAAATATTTAAATAAGTTCATGTTGAAAATCAAGTAAACGAATGTCGATAAAATTAACCAGAACAACCGGAATTTTTAAGAGAATATTTGGTTATTTTCGCTTTCTTTAGCAAATCTGAAGTTTCAACACCAAGCACTCAAGCAGCAATAATTATCAGCAGGTAATTCTGTAAATCCAAGTAGACCTACCTAATCCTTCGTGTTACGCTACGGGGGGGTTGCCTCAGTGTTTTCGGGTGTTTTCTGTGTTGTCTACCTTAGACAGATTTTTTAGTATCCGAAACTAAAATTTAGAACAATCAAAAGTCGATTAAAAATTGTATTTTTCGCCCTCCGGCTAGAAACACTCAATTTTCATGCGTATAAATCGTCCGGAAAATGCTATTTGCCGGACTAGTCCAGAAAGTAAAATTAGGATTTTTGATTGGTGGCGCTGAACCGAACTGACTCCGCCCTCTCATTGCTACGCCCAGAAAAATAAATTCCCTGGAAAAATAAATTCTCTAACGTCAAATATTTGAATAAAAAATGATTTTTTATAATTAACGTATTTTTATCGGCCGAAAAAATATTGTGTATCACACGCCTAGAAACCCGCTTTGCAAGTACTCGCACTTGCAAAGTGACAGTTTCTAGCCTTGTGATACAAATAACTATTGTAAATGTCAGGCCAATCTCATCTTATTATTTTAACAAATATAAATCCGGTTTCCTAGAGAAAATTGCATTTTGTCGTATTAATTAAGCCGCACGCTTATATGACCGATATTATTTATAATATTTTTGACGTTTTTGTTTTTAAAATTTTTGTAAAAAACTACGATAACGGAAAGGGAAAGGTTTAAGGAATGATATAAAACTTTAACCTTATTTTCATCTTTTGAAATAAATAAAAAATTGTAGCTCTAAGTTTACCAAAACGACTACATTTTACTAGGGGTACAGCGGGCCCTTAAGATATCAGAGAGATGTGTAGTTTCTAGGTTTCAGGTACAGTTTTTGAAATAAAGCTATATTAATTAAGATTCTAATTCTCCTGTAATTTTTCAGTGTTAAGCTAGATCATTACATTCTAGATGTCTATATTTTTAGAAAACCAAATAAGATCAAGATGTATAGGTAATATTAAGTGATTATTTGATTTTTGTATTGCTCTGTAAAGGGCAGAAGGATTATGTTGAAGAAGAAGAAGTATTAAAGTAATGTAAATGTAAGTAGGTGGCAACGCTGCTAAAAAAGAATAATGATATAAGCAAATAATGTGAATGTCATGTAGTAATGTCCAATGTTAATAAATATTTAAAATAGAAGAGTTTTTAATAAAATAAAAACATACCGATAAAATACTTTTTTCTTTTAAAACTGGATAATTCAGATCGTTCTTTTTTTAATATTTTAGATGAGGAGCAGTTTTGTAGTATTATTTACAAGTTTGAATTATTTTAAAAGAAGTTAATAATTGCCATTAGATGTTGTAAGTTTAAAAGACGGGTGTCGAGGATTATGTATACTATGTATACAACCCTGGTCGAGGACCATGATTTTATGTGAGTGACAATGCACTTGAACTTGGTGTTGGGTTGGGTGCAGCTCTTTGTATATTATTGTGGGATAGCGCCGCTTCACCTATATTTTTCAGTTAAAAGTTTTCTTTTATTCAAAATCCGAAATCATTTTAATTTTTTTCATTTTCTTTAATTCAGTTGATATAACCAGAAAAGAATCAAATAATTACTTCCATTCCTAATTATTAGTAGCTATTTCACAACGCTATGTGCGACATACATAGTGTTGTGAAATTTCCGGAAATATATTCTTTGAAAATATTTCAGGAAATCTTGAAAATATTTATTAAAAACACAGAAACTTAAAAAAACTAAACATATAAATCGAATTATTATGCAAAAATAGGCACATAAAATAAATGCATACAAAAACATAAATAGAAGAGCAAAAAACATGTAACAAATTAACAAATACGAACAAAAAAAAATTAGATTCGTGAATCAAGAATCAGTGACTCACACACAAATCTAGCAAGAGGCATGTCTTCATCGCTGTCATAATTATCAATGGGGGTAGACATGGTCTCTAGAATATTTGGTAATGATTTTTCTTTGTGTTCATTTTCATTATTTGCCTCATCGTCATCATCAACATCAGTATAAATGAATAACACGAAAACGACGCGACGTTTGGGTGATTCCCCGATGCCGGACTGAAGTAATTTGTGATTCCCCGAGCTCGTAACTTTTAATAATACGTAATAGAGTAGAGTGGGGCAGAAGTACGCACGTAACGTTTGACGATGTACAAAAACTTAAAATAAATATCATATGTGCTACAAATTCACTTTATAAACTGTGAAGGGTCTATGTAAACATTTGATATTGAAAAAAATGTTAAATTTTATATCTGAATTTCACTTATTACTGAAAATACGGATGGCTGTACTTTCGTACTTTTGCCGCACTAGTACGGTAAAAGTACGCATGTGATGGGGAATACGCATCCTCTGAAGATCCAAGTCCTCTGGGCCACTTGACGTTGAGACAAGCCAGTTTGCAGCAACTCCTTGGCTCTTCCAAATATCACAGGGGTGATGGGATTGCATTCATATTTCCGTTTATATGTTCTGAAAAAGTGCGAACTTTTTCCCCACTTGAAATTTTAAATTTGGTGCCACAGATTTTTTAACAATGCAGAAACACAATTCCGAGCGTTGAAGTCTACGAATTTATTCGTAGGTTGGAGTGAAGTGGTGGACATTTAATTCTGACTTTCTGACTACAGAGGGCGCTGTAGGTTACTTGCATATTTAAATATGGCTGATGCGTACTCTTACCCGCCGCGAACTTTAGCCCCACCCTACTATATACGTATTTTTTTGGAATTTAACTTATTAGTATGATGTTTCTATTAAATAAAAGTATACACAAATGTACAAACCTTTATTTAGGATCTGTTTAATACGTATTTTTGATTGTTTCCAATATTTCTGTTAAGCATTTGGAAATTTCTTATATTTCCATTTACAACACTAGTCGCACAGCAGAATACGGTATTTTTCGTACATACTACAGACCACAAGCGTTCAACTGAAGCATTCAGGAATACTGCGTCAATTTTCGTATGTTTGTACGGAGAAGTGAAACAGATTCTAGAGATTCTAAACCTGCGTCAGTCTTTGCGGTAACGTCACACGGTAAATGACGTCTCAGAACATCGCGCATAGGCGGTTTAACGGGGTTTGGTATTATGCGTATGACGTCATGTCGACGTAGGTATGTATTTCTCATATTGCGTCTGCTCTAACATAATTTATATGATTACAAAAAATTGTTATTTTGATAAACCAAACTATAATGATGTTTTTGAAACATTGGTTAATTTAAGAGAATTCCGTTCGATCAATAAAATTTCAAAATTAGCTATGCCTAAAATATCTTGCGGTTTAAATGGTCTAAATTGGCTGGAAATAAAAAGCATGAGTAACTTTATGCATTCCAGATAATAATTCAGATTTTGTTAATTTAGTATTGTAACGAAGTGCCTTTTGCTTTTATTGTTTATGATGGTAGAGACTTATAGCAACTTCATTACGAGTGTTAAAGCTTTGCTTGTGCAAGAGGTTATATTAAAGTATACGGTTAACTAACATCAGATATATTGTTATAACTTTAAATACAAACACAATTTAAACTGTTCTACAAATATGAAATCCAAACACTTAACAAGTTCTAAGTCTGATGGACTTACGACAATGTACAAAAATATTATTATTAAGTTACAATAAATCTTTACTTACATGGATAACTTTAGAAACATACACATCTTGAATGTAACCCAAACCTTGGCTGAGGGCCAAGGGTAGGTCCTTGTAAAGGCCTCTCGTCTAGACCTTAATCAGACATCGTAGTGAGACTCTATTCAGAGACTGATTTTCCTATGGTGAGGATCACATATTTATACTACCAAGATGTGTTTTTTCTCTCTTACATTTAACATCTGCTTAAGTTAGAACAAGTGTTCCATTCATTCTTACATTGTATGAATATAGGTCATGATGTACAACCCACGTTAATTTAGTATAAACAAATACAACTTTGTCTTATAATGTTATGATTGTGCAATACAACCAGCTGCGTCGTATGACTCATATTCATACAAGTGCATCTTTAGTTAGTAAACAGAATTAACGATCCTTACTTTGAAATGATTACAAAACTTATTATATCAGACCACACCTAAATGCTAACTTATTTAACTCATTTATTATGACAACGTTTTAAGCTATCATTTAAGTAATCCACTATCTTACAGTATCAAATAAAAATAATTCTTTAAACTCGATGAAAATTAATATAATCCGAAAGGATGACGTATTTGAGAATTTTATAAGATATCATTATGAAACTCAGGATATTCCTAAAATAGAATCGCAATCTTCAGATAAATTTTGTTATTTTCCTAATATTCTTTTGTATTCCGATTTAGATCATATATGTATGATTTTTCAGAAATGTCAGAATCTAATGATCTACATTCGTTCATTAAACTTTGTAGTGATAAAAAAATCACTTATCTTTGCATTGCTAACCAATTTCACTTTGACAAAATAGAATATAAAGAGATATTTTACTGAACAGAATTAATTAGTAAATCTAATACCGATAAAATTTATATTCATGATGTAACTATAAATAATAAAAACATAAAAAGAGATATGTTCTGCGAAATAATACATTATTTGCTTAATGATACTAAATTTAAACCAATTTGGGTATTTTCCTATTTTTCAAATTGTATTTCAAACGTTAGATTATTGGTAGCATATCATAAAAACCTAATTAAAAAAACAATGTAGCTTGAGTTTTTGAAGAAAAAAATTATTTAAGTTCAAAACTAAAAACTTTACATTCAACACAAATGGAGAGTAAGCAAAATAAGTGGTGTTTTGTGCCAGCTTGCACAAGTACGGTGCCAAAGGATTACGCACGCAGAAAAATGTGGTTTAAAGCTGCGAGACGTGATTTTTTAAAATCAAAATCCACATTTTATTGTTGCCAAAATCATTTCAATGTATAGTAGCAAAGATTGGAAGAAATTAATACTGCGAGGGAATGATAAGATGTCCTCGAAAGAAGTAAAAATTGAATCAATTTAAGCTGAAAAACAACTGAACCGTATTTGTTCATGTTTTACTGAAAATAATATTAAGGCACCCATTACGTGCAAATCACCAAAAATTCACCGAACTTAAATACTGCCAGTGGATGTAAAAGCGTTAAATAAATAAAGGTAAATTAGTCTGGAGTTAAAACTAAATTAGGCAATTGCGTCTCTTTCAATTGTTTATGGAACTCCTTCGAAGCAGTAGGTTTAATAAATTTTAATTTTGTGGGGCTTATATTGTATAAAAAAAATTATTGATATTATTTAATAATCCCTCTGTAACCGCTCGATTATTTTAGTTAAAAACAGCTGTCCTTATTTGTTTATTTTTTGCTGAAGATAATATTCAGGTGCCTATTACCTGTAAAGCACCGAAAATCCATCGAACTTAGTTAATATAAGTGGACACCAAGTCAAAATATCCCGATTTAAAGCTAAATATAGGCTCAAATTCAAAAAAATTAATTTTTTTTAGTAACTTTTCACGTAATTCTCCAGTTTTCCAACAATTAGTGACGATTTCCATATGTTATAAGTAAACAAAACACTAAAACAAGAATTAGGTACTCCCGCATACCTAACTAACTTATAGGTAATATACCTACCAAACCAGCAACAATTTCTTTTGTTTATTTCTGAATAAATACCGTTAAATAATGGTAACTTTAATAATTACATTATATTCCAACAGTAACATAAAATACTTACGCAGTAGCCTTTGCTCCCCTTAGCTCTGCTGCATTGAACCGCTCATCATTTTTGATGAATTCTATCACCATAAACATGTCTACAGATGGTAAATTGTTGGATGAGGCTTTCACAAAAGCAACTGATGCCATTTTATACTCAAAAAATTCGCAAACACCGAAATAAGACACGGAGACGATCTTCTTTACGTTGAAACCACGTTAAAACAAAGTAGTAGACGCCATTTATATGGCCGGTGACGCCACGACAGTCATAGCCAATGAGATGCGTTTCGGAAGTGGCTTTGAAATAGCCTATTTTAAGGAGTTTTCTAAAGCGATTTTTGCCAAAAAACTCTCAATAAACATGTTTTTAATATGTTTAGGCCGTTAGTGGCGTATGTTTCTGCGTAGAAACATGAATATAACGAAAATTGAATGAAATGGAAAATACCCAATTCTTCGAACGGAGGATGAGATATTACAGGTAGGTACTTAAAGATAACCATGATTCTAAATTAAGCCGGTTAATCTGGGTTTATAAGAACATATAAAAGAACAAAAGAATTCTATAAATGGGAGTCCATGAAAAAGGATATCAAAAATTATATAAAAAAATGTCCATCTTGCCAAGTTAATAAAACTAATTTTAAACCTTCCAAGGCACCAATGGAAATTACTTCAACTTCTACGGTAGGTACCCCTTGAGAAATTAGCTATAAATATAGTTGGTCCACTACCACAGACTTTAAATAATAATAATAGATTTATATTAACAGTGCAGGATGATCTCACAAAGTTTTCTTATGCAGAAGTAATTCAAAATCACGAAGCTCAGACAGTTGCACTATTACTTTGTTTGGAATTCCTAAAATAATCCTATCAGACCAAGGTACTGATTTCACTTCAAAATTAATGAAAGATCTGAAATTATTTCAAACAAAACACATTCTGTCTTCTCCCTATCACCCTCAGAATAATGGAGCTCTAGAAAGATCACATTTGACTTTAAAAGAATACTTAAAACATTACATAAATGACAAACAAAATAATTGGGATGAATTTTTACCATTTGCAATGTTTTCATATAATACTTATATTCATAAATCCACAGGCTTTTACCTCATGAAATTTTATTTGGCAATAAACCTTTCTTACCAAATAGTATAACACAAGAACCAACGTTAACGTATAATTATGATGATTACATTATTAATTTAAAACAGAAATTAAATTCATGTCAAAAAATAGCTAGGGAAAATGTAATTCAATAAAAAAAAAAATCAAAAGTATATTACGATAATAAAATAAGAACGTATGAATATAAAATCGTGGATTCAGTTTATACTTATTGTAAATAAATCTGTTAATCCGGGTTTAAATAAAACACTTAGCCCAAATTTCTTAGGTCCATACAAAATAGTAAAAATATTCCCTAATCAAACAGTGCAAATACAGAAAGGCAATAAATTAGTGAGATATCATGTTAATTTACTGAAACCTTCTATTTCAGAATGAAATCACAAATTGGTATAATTTCAAATACAATCTCTATTTTCAATAGTTCAGTGCAAACTTTAAACTTAGCGAAGATAAACTTAACGCTTGTAAGGCAAATGACCATAAATATTGATCAATTATATTAGCCAAAAACAATATTTTACATCCTCAAGTTATTTCACCTATAAATTTATTAAAAGAATTATCACGAATTATAAGGTCAACAATTACCTATTTCTTTGAATTATTCCACAAATATATTCCTACATTGATCCTTCTTTTCCTTACCTTTTATAGAGTACTTCAAGGGTTTACTATTCCCAGTTGCAAAATTTGTAACAATGTACTAGGATGTTGCCACACTATTATATCTGTAAACAAATAAATCAGGAAATTCCTGATTACAATCACATTGCTTTGGCCGCTTTGGGTATTCTACGCCTACTTCAAAGGATATTATGCTGTATCCTCATCATCCCCAGCAAGATGTTGTCCCAGGATTTTCAACATCAATATAACAGGTGTACCCATTACTCAGGATTTACTCAGGACTTAGTTATCGGAAGCAGTGGAGTTTGAAAAATTAAAAAGTGAACGAATAGAAATGAGTGGGCATGTGTTAAATAAACAATTAAGTAGTACTTCAACCAAGGAAACCAGCATCTCGTGGACCTTCTGTTGATATGAATTGATTCATGTTAAAATTCACAATAAATCAATCTTAAGGAGGGAGGTGTTGATTTACATTTATTGGAACAGATTAACATTATTTTCCTTTATTTCAGCTCTATTATTCTTGCGCTGTAGCCAGTCATTTTGTCGTATTTGACCCTTTATTAATAAACATCAAAAGTGTCAATTTTAAAAGATTTCAAGCAAATGCATTTTAATTAAGTAATCCATGCAAAAATTGATCCAAACCAATCAAACTGTATCACGGCATTTTCCCAACTCTTATCTTTATATACTATACAGGATCTCAACAATTGCTTAATATCTGTCAAGAATTAGTTTTAGTAGGTTTTGATGAAGATAACGATAACAACGTAAATTATGGAAAATTTAAAAGAAAATAATCGGCGGGAGACAATCGCCGAGTTTTATAGAAATTTACTGTATAAATCACTTTTTTCAAATGGGGATACCAAGAAGCACCATATATATGATATTTGTGGAAGAGTAGAGAAGGGAATTTCAGCAAAATTAATAAAAAAGATGTACATTTATTTATGTATCCTGATTTTTGTGATTATAGTATTTATGAATATTATACTTCCTTAATAATTAAACTGAAAAATAGGAAATCGTATATATGCAGATTCCTGCTCACCGTTTGAGTTGATAGGATTGATAGTAGCATCAATCGAAAGACAAAAAAAATACTCTTAATTTGATACTACATACCTTACTTGAATTTGTTGCTTGTTTCAGAGATATACAGGGTGTTCTATTTAAAAAAATCGAGTTATGACACATTATAATTTAAATTCTTTGCATTACTGTAACCAACACCCTGTATACTCAAATTCAACTTTCCAAAGCCTGGAGGATAGTACATGGTCTTGATTATCATTTTCCAGAAAAAAATTGTTTAATCTGTAAAACTACGATTTGTGCAAATTTTATAAGCGAGGTCTGCAAATGTCAATTTTTTCTAAAAAAAGTTGAATAACTTGGCAACGCCGCAACAGAATTTAAAAACAAAAGAATGCCCGGAAAGGTAATAACAAGTCGAATAAGATTGTGCAAAAATATATAGGATGTTCCATTTAAAAAAACAAAACTTTTATATGCCACTCTTTTATTCAACCCCCTGTATAATTCAAAATAATTTTACAATATGGTCCGCGTAGTCCCCAATAACTTTTATTTGAAAACTTTTTATGTATTTTAAACAGTAAAAGAGATATCAACCACCGCGCTCCCGTTGACTCACCCTGTATACGATTTTCCATGCTATTTCCCTATGTTCGCCCCTTAAGTCAAACACCCGGTATGTAGAATACGCAACCAAGTTGATAGGTTGTGACTTGAGGGTTATATACTAAGTTACATAATATAACCAAAGAGTATTATACTGTTCTTTGATATAACACTTACAAATTAAATTTTTAAGGATTCGTTCCTTTTGACGAAATACCTATAATGTGTTTTAACGAATTATGAAAATTCTGTAATAGAAAAATCACCTCTGCGCTCTGCAGGGTAAAGCCAAAGGTTGGCGATTCAAATTTTCTTAATTCCTTAAACTGTATTAAAACATTAAAAGTAGTTTTACAGTACCAGATACCTTATAATTTATAATGATTGAATGAATGAAATCAGGAATAATCATAATATAACTAGGTCGTTGTTTAAAATTTTCAGCAAAGGAGTGGAGTAAAAGCTCGACTGGTAACTAGACAAAATGAAATTAATTGCATAACATTCGGTCAAATTTTTAATGAAATAATAGTAATAGTAACATATTTTTACACAGTTTAAAATCTGGTTAATTTTAGTAAACCATATTTTTTTATGTTACCTACCTTCGCTTTTCACACTACTAATAAATCTTTAATACCTACTAGTATTTTTTCTTAACTTTTCTGGGATTAATTTCATTCGTAACATAAACAAAATTGTATTTTTACAGTTTTATCATTGTTTTTAGAGGTTTTATGTTACAAATTGAAAAAATTGCATACTCTTATTTTATTTCTAAATGCATTAAATACGGTTATTTTATATTTTTGTTTATTATTTATTGTTAATCATGAATTAAATTCTACAAAAAACATGTCTCGAAATATATTGCAATCTCTCAACAAATTGTGCAATTTCAAGCAATATTGCGGCAGGAGTGCAAAAGGTATATAAAAGCGAGTCCCCTTCCGCCATCTATCAGTCAAGAAGTGTACGAGTAGTAGGTCGTGTGTTCTTGTCTTTACTTGTGTTGACGGCGCCTCGGCGCTGGTGTTTTGTTTTTGCGACTGTTTTTGAATTTTAAAAAGGAGTGAAATGGTATGTGTAATTAAATCTTGTAAAGAAACAGTTATCCAATAATGTTTCTTATTTAATTAGACTAACATTACAGAATTAAAAAATTACCTTAAATTTAATAATTGCATATTGCGCAATCAGGTGAAATACTGACTAATACTGACCTAGCTCAACAATTTGAATGTTACATAATAAATATTTATTATTCAATTTTGCCGTATAAACTGACGTTTATTTGTTTCTGGCCTGCCCATAAAAGTTGATGTTTTATAAACAATCGTTTAAAATTTTTATTCCGCTAGCGATTTAAAATTTTTATTCCGCTAGCGCTTTAAAAATGTCAAATCGCTTTAAAAATGTCAAGTAAATGTCAAAATTGAATAAACAGTTGTATTACACTTGCGGATTAAATTAATGTATTAACTCGCGGTATTAACGCGCTTGCGGCTACCGCCGCTCGCGCGTGTAAACGTACCGCTCATTAAACATTAATTTAATCCGCATGTATAATAAATAACTATTATTATGCAATGTTTACAAACACTATTAATTTAAATGTATTTTTGTTCGAATAGGCGCACTTCACAGTCGATGAAGTCCGCCGATTGATGAATAAGAAGCGAAATATCCGCAACATTTCAGTGATAGCCCATGTTGACCATGGTAAATCAACCTTAACCGATTCACTTGTTTCTAAAGCCGGAATAATAGCAGGAGCAAAAGCCGGTGAAAAACGCTTTACTGATGTTCGTAAAGATGAACAAGAACGATGCATTACAATTAAATCAACGTAAGTAATTTAAGCTTAGCGGTATCTATGATATTTGTAATTCAAATTACAACTATAACGAGGTACTTCATTTAATACAATAAATAATTATTTCAGCGCAATTTCCATGTTCTTCGAATTAGAAGATAAAGATTTAATGTTCATTACCAATCCAAACCAACGTGAAGAAAATGAAAGAGGATTTTTGATCAATTTAATTGATTCTCCCGGTCATGTTGACTTCTCATCGGAAGTTACGGCAGCTCTTCGTGTTACCGATGGTGCTCTTGTGGTTGTCGATTGTGTTTCCGGTGTTTGTGTACAAACGGAAACGGTACTTCGTCAAGCAATAGCAGAACGAATCAAGCCTATTTTATTCATGAATAAAATGGATCGTGCCTTACTTGAAATACAATTAGATCCTGAAGAGTTGTACCAAACTTTACAAAGGATCATTGAAAATATTAATGTTATCATTTCCACTTACTCTGATGAAAATGGACCGATGGGGAATGTGCATGTATGAGCTAGTTAAGTTCGTTGATGTAGAATTAAACTAACAAAAATTCTGTTTTAGGTTGACCCAACCAATGGTTCAGTTGGATTCGGTTCTGGATTGCACAGTTGGGCCTTTACACTTAAACAATTCGCCGAAATGTACTCAAATAAATTTGGAATCGATGTAATGAAACTTATGAAACGTTTATGGGGAGAAAACTTCTTTAATGTTAAAACGAAAAAGTGGGCTAAACAGAAAGAAGCTGATAATAGACGATCCTTCTGTATGTACGTTTTGGATCCCATCTATAAAATCTTTGACTGCATCATGAATTATAAGTAAGTTTATTTATATTTATAAGAATTTAATTAGCCGGAAGCAAAAGTCATACAAAATACGAAATAAAATTTTGTTTGTTAAAGGAAAGACGAAACGAGTACACTGCTGAAAAAATTAGGCATTTCTTTAAAACCAGAAGAAGCAGAAAGTGACGGAAAGGCGCTCTTAAAACACGTTATGCGAAAGTGGTTGCCTGCTGGTGAAGCTTTGCTTCAAATGATTGCGATTCATTTGCCGTCGCCTGTAACAGCTCAGAAGTATCGAATGGAAATGTTATACGAAGGACCTCATGATGACGAAGCTGCTATAGCCATTAAGGTAAATATTTCTGCAGTCATAATGTTAAAGCAGATACTTACTTTTAATAATTAATTTAAAGAACTGCGACGCCGACGGACCCCTTATGATGTACATATCGAAAATGGTACCCACTTCCGATAAGGGACGTTTCTACGCTTTTGGACGTGTATTTTCAGGAGTAGTAGCAACGGGAATGAAGGCTCGCTGCATGGGTCCTAGTTACGTCGTAGGAAAAACTGAGGATTTATATGAAAGAACAATTCAAAGAACTGTTGTCATGATGGGCCCAACTGTTTTGGCTATCGAAGATGTTCCATCAGGTAAATACACCTGAAACTATTTGTTTAATTGGAGCCTATAAGGTGTTGAAGCAGATCTTCAGTATTCTCTTGCACCGCCTTTAAAGGTACAAGTCGAATATTTTTTGATCATTTAGGCGATCCTGGTATAATTTGTCATTTATATATAATTTTTATTTGAAGGTAACATTTGTGGTTTAGTGGGCGTCGACCAATTTTTAGTGAAGACTGGTACAATAACAACCTTTAAAGACGCCTACAATTTGAAGACAATGAAATTCAGTGTTTCACCCGTGGTTCGTGTTGCTGTCCAACCGATGTATCCTTCTGATTTGCCAAAACTTGTAAAAGGTATCCTAATTATTCTTAATCAATTCGTCTATAGTGTTATATTAAAACTTTTTTAATACTAGGTTTAAAACAACTCGCTAAATCAGATCCTATGGTGCAATGTATTATTGAAGAGTCAGGTGAACACATAGTTGCCGGAGCCGGTGAATTACATCTTGAAATATGCCTAAAAGACTTGGAAGAAGATCACGCATGCATTCCAATTAAGAGATCTAATCCTGTTGTATCATACCGTGAAACAGTAAGCGAGAAATCTAATCAAATGTGCTTAGCTAAATCACGTAATAAGCATAACCGACTGTTTATGAAAGCCGAACCTATGCCCGATGGACTAGCCGAGGACATCGACAATGTAAGTTAATTTATATTACTATCATAAGGGCTCGGTTTTTAGCTGTATCTGTCTGTAAAGTTATATTTTGATAAAGGAAACTATTATTTTAGTTTTTAGTACAGATTAAATTTAGCAGCAAAAGTGTCTTCAATTTTTTTAGTATTTATTCACAAAACAGTAAAAAACACTTAAAATAGGTTGGCTACAATTACTTTAATAAGCTAACTTCACTGTATGAGTAAGAAAGCTATATAGTATATTTCTGTTGCAAAAGTGAGATGAAATGTAAAAACAATTGTCATAAATAGTAATCTAACCTCACTTTTTTAATGTTGCATTTATAATAATTAAGGTTTTTAAACAATTTTAAATGTAACAAAGTACCAATTTCAAAATAATAGTATGTTGTATATGGACACATCTTCACATAAAATTTGATAAACAATGGCTTAACGGGAAATGAAAATGGTTAAAAGACATCACAGAATTGGGTTGGATTGTTAATCATCCCGCTAAATCAGTCTTTGGTACTTAGAATATTAATTACACCGGGCGTCTCAGTAGTGTAGTGGATGAGTGCTTACTCTACAATCAACAATGCAATTGATCCTGTTACACCCTAAAAATTAATTATTCTTAGTGAAAGATTGTATGTATTATTAAATGTGTTTTTAATTCACATAAATTCTTTTACAGGGTGCAGTGAACTTTGACGATGATATCAAAGTTCGAGCCCATTATTTAAGTGACAACTATAACTATGACGTTCTTGAAGCCCGTAAAATCTGGAGCTTCGGTCCTGATGGTTCAGGTCCAAATATTTTAGTTGACTGTACAAAAGGTGTTCAGTATCTTAATGAAATTAAAGATTCTGTGATAGCTGGCTTTCAGTGGACGAGTAAAGAGGTATGTAGTTTTCTTTTTTTCCGTTGTTTTGAATTTATAATAAATAATTTTTCCATAGGGTGTCCTCGCTGAAGAAAACTTACGCGGTGTTCGGTTTAACATCCACGACGTAACAATTCATTCCGATAATGTCCATCGAGGAGGCAGTCAAATAATACCAGCAACCCGTCGATGTCTGTTTGCCTGCTTGCTTACAGCTGCACCTAAAGTAATGGAACCTATATACCAATGTGAAATTCAGGTAAACTAATTTTATTTAAAAACTCGTCGATGATATTTTTACAGAGGTGTTTGTTTGTAGTGTCCGAAAACAGCAGTTGGAGGTATTTACGGAGTATTGAATAAGCGACGTGGACACATATTCGACGAAACGCAAGTTACTGGTACTCCTATGATTGCTGTCAAAGCGTACTTGCCTGTAAATGAATCTTTCGGTTTCACCGATGAACTTCGTTTGGCCACCGGTGGGCATGCTTTTCCGCAATGTATATTCGATCATTGGCAGGTCTACCCTGGTAATCCACTTGAACCTAACACCAAACTTTACAGTATTGTTCAGGTAGGTGCTTAAGTTTTATTTTTTTGCAACTTCCCAAAACTACACCAATTTTTTGATTCAAAATTGTTAACATTCGATAATAGACAGTAAAACAAACAAGTAATATCGTTGGTAGTTTTTATAAATACTAATTTATTCCCTAAATTACAGGACATACGAAAACGAAAAGGCCTGAAGGAGGGTGTACCAGATCTTAGTATGTATTTGGACAGATTGTAAATGTTTCAATCTATGTGCGGTGATTATATGAAGCTATCTGGCATCCAGATTTGTGATACTACAGGATTTTTCCAGTATAGATAGATGCATTATGGCAATTGGATATTCTTCATGAAATTACTATTTGGTTATCAATTTATATTTAAATTCTAAATTAACTGATAAATTAAACTTCTTATGTTCCTTGTACTGCAAGTAATTGTAATGCTAGTCATTGGAAGGCTTTATTTAATAATTTAAAAACTTTATACAATGTTGTAAATTAAGAAATTTATTTATTTTTAAATTATTAATAAATATTTATATTTTCTAATTAAATCGAGTTTGATTTGTTTTTACATAATTAACAGTACATGAAGAAGCTGATTATGAAACGAATAAGTGAATTTCAGCATGACATACATGTATAGGTACAGTAGAACTCCGATTATCCGAATCAACTGGGACCGGACCCTATTCGGATAATTGGATAATTTACGAACAAAGGTAATTTCTTAGAAAAAAAGCTCATTTTGCTGATATATAATGTACTAATGTATGTATTATATTAAATACTTCCTCAAAAACAATGTTGTTTACATGGTACCTATGTAATGTACTTACATAAAGTGCTTTCGAGTAATAAAAAACAGTACAGTATCAATTTTTACTTTTTTAAAAAGTTACATATGTATGTATGTATGTATGTATTTAATTTTTGTCCCCCGAAAACCGATTCGGATAATTGGCGATTTGGATAGCTGGAGTTCGGATAATCGGAGTTCTACTGTACTATGTATTTTAGTAATCTCCCAAAAAATTATGATTGAGCCATATTGGCCCGGGTTCAATTCCCAAAGCTGCACATACATCGGAAATACCTGATCACTTCCTTTGGAACAATGGTAAACCACCGAGGTATTCTGCCTATTAAGTCTTCTCTGGAGTAGAAGTGCAAGCACTTCCGTGGTTCAGAACCCACACAAAGCTTGACACCCACACTGAAAACCTGAAAACCGCCATTTACTTCAGAAGGATGTTATTAAACGCAGCTCGGTGCTATTTCAATGCGGGTTGTTCGTTTCAAATAATGTAACGATGTTTGGCAGTTCCACAAAAGCCCAGAGGACATCTATCACGGTGCCTTATTTTCACTGCAGTGGCCGACTCCTTCAACTTTGGTATGCTTCCCGTGTGCAAAATTCCAGCTCACTGGGTGGTCGCACAGCCCCGTTCTCCAGAGCCAGACACCTTCCACAAATTTCCAGTTGTTAGGATAGTAAGAAGTACTCATTTTTTTTGTATTCTCCAGAGCCCTAGCCTTATCTTTGGTATTTGCCTTCGCAGATCTTAGACTTGAAGAAATCATGTATACCTAAGGTGCGTTCGTTTATCTGTTCGGGACGCTCTTTTTACTCCAAAAACTCTGTTCCGCGTTCGTTTATTACAGAACTCCGCATTTGTTTATAACGGATCGGAACATTTGGAGTTTGCTCGGAACATTTTTTGGAGTAAAAAGAGCGTTCCGAACAGATAAACGAACGCACCTGTAATGTTGTTAATCACAGTAAAGCTTCTTAGATTATGAAGTAGGAAAATCTCTATTGATTGGTATTGTGTAGGGTATTTGAGCTTCCGACTTGCCTTGAGCTTTTGAGAGGACATCGAAACTTGGCACGGTTTTGTCCTCTGATGCAAAGATTAGACCAACGTTTTCTGCTGCCACTGTACACAATATCCTCTGTAGAATGCTGTCGTTCAAATAAAATGATTGCATTTTCTTGGAAAAGTTTCTAGGGCATTCTTCCAAAACAAAAGCGATTGCGATGATAATAATGCACAGTGGAGAAAAGATCAACACGGTGATTAACGTTGCACCGAATAACACCAAATCAAAGACAAGAACAAAACACCAGATCACAAAACATTTAAACCCTCCAACAAATCGTATACCAATCAGTACCAACCCCACCGTTGCTTAGCAACGTCAACAATTGCTCATTTGTTTTTTGTTCTCCAAGCCAGCACCGGGCTGAACTTAGATACGTATCTGGATACGTTTTTCACGCGTATCTCAGCCGCCGTACACTCCCCGGCGTACGTTTTGCGTCACTTTAAATTCGCTTTTCACATGATTTCCTTAAGGTTTTCCTCAACTATTTGCCACAATAAACATCTACAATTGTTAATTAAACTAATCCATTAACTAAAAAACGGTTTAAAAATTCGAACCACCTTTAAAACACATAAACAAGCCCAAGACAAGACTTTTTTTCTACAGAATTACAGGAGTTGTCCTCGGTGGGTGACCTATAGAAATTGTAGAGGGCACCTAGGCCTACAACCCCTACCAAGCAGTTTTTCAAAAAGTGCCGAAAATTCGTCTCCAGCGAGGTCGAAAGTTTATTAAAGACACCTGGAGGATCAAACTTCAATATTTTTTTTCTCGAATTACAGGAGTTGTCCTCGATAGGTGACCTATAGGTGTTGTAGAGGGCACCTAGGGCTACAACACCTACCGAGCAGTTTTTCGAAAAGTGCCGGAAATTCGCCTCCAGCGAGGTCGAAAGTTTATTAAAGACAGCTGGAGGACCAAACTTCAATATTTTTTTTCTCGAATTACAGGAGTTGTCCTAGGTAGGCGACCTACAGGTGTTGTAGAGGGCACCTAGGGCTACAACACCTACCGAGCAGTTTTTCGAAAAGTGCCGGAAATTCGCCTCCAGCGAGGTCGAAAGTTTATTAAAGACACCTGGAGGACCAAACTTCAATATTTTTTTTCTCGAATTACAGGAGTTGTCCTAGATAGGCGACCTACAGGTGTTGTAGAGGGCACCTAGGGCTACAACCCTTACCGAGCATTTTTTCGAAAAGTGCCGGAAATTCGCCTCCAGCGAGGTCGAAAGTTTATTAAAGACACCTGGAGGATCAAACTTCAATATTTTTTTTCTCGAATTACAGGAGTTGTCCTCGATAGGTGACCTATAGGTGTTGTAGAGGGCACCTAGGGCTACAACACCTACCGAGCAGTTTTTCGAAAAGTGCCGGAAATTCGCCTCCAGCGAGGTCGAAAGTTTATTAAAGACAGCTGGAGGACCAAACTTCAATATTTTTTTTCTCGAATTACAGGAGTTGTCCTAGGTAGGCGACCTACAGGTGTTGTAGAGGGCACCTAGGGCTACAACTCTTGCCGAGCAGTTTTTCGAAAAGTGCCGGAAATTCGCCTCCAGCGAGGTCGAAAGTTTATTAAAGACACCTGGAGGACCAAACTTCAATATTTTTTTTCTCGAATTACAGGAGTTGTCCTAGGTAGGCGACCTACAGGTGTTGTAGAGGGCACCTAGGGCTACAACTCTTGCCGAGCAGTTTTTCGAAAAGTGCCGGAAATTCGCCTCCAGCGAGGTCGAAAGTTTATTAAAGACACCTGGAGGACCAAACTTCAATATTTTTTTTCTCGAATTACAGGAGTTGTCCTAGGTAGGCGACCTACAGGTGTTGTAGAGGGCACCTAGGGCTACAACCCTTACCGAGCAGTTTTTCGAAAAGTGCCGGAAATTCGCCTCCAGCGAGGTCGAAAGTTTATTAAAGACACCTGGAGGATCAAACTTCAATATTTTTTTTTCTCGAATTACAGAAGTTGTCCTAGGTAGGCGACCTACAGGTGTAGTAGAGAGCACCTAGGGCTACAACCCCTACCGAGCAGTTTTTCGAAAAGTGTCGGAAATTCGCCTCCAGCGAGGTCGAAAGTTTATTAAAGACACCTGGAGGACCAAACTTCAATATTTTTTTTCTCGAATTACAGGAGTTGTCCTAGGTAGGCGACCTATAGGTGTTGTAGAGGGTAACTAGGGTAAGGTGGCTTTATCTTTCCTACAGATGATTTTTACGCAGCGATTGACTTATTTTGAAAATTTGCATTCAAGTTTTTATAATTTTATTTACGACTATACCACTCACATTTTGCTTAACCAATCAGATTGATCGATTTCCTTAGCAACAGCCAATAAAAACAATTTTCAAGTGAAAAAATCACACGTGCGTTTTAATAAGTGAAAAAACCACGCGTGGTTTTTTCACTTAGGTATTTTAAATAAGTGAAAACAATTCATAAATAGTAATTAACTGTTCGTGATATAGTCTTAACGAATACAACGCGTGATCCGATTTTCCTGTGATAAATTTGGATCGGATAATTAATTCGTGCTAGTTAATTTTGGAAATTGTCAAATTAACTAGCACTCATAAACTATCCGATCCAAATTTATCGGAAAAACGGCATCACTTGTTATACCATGAGATCGAAAAAAAGATGATTCTGAGCAGGCCTTGACTAGTACAACACGATTGGTTACACTGGTTCTAGAATGCCTTTGAATTATAATGTGACAGTGACATTTCAAATGTAAGTCAGTTTTGCAATCTTGTTTCCAGAATTATTTAAGTTTATCGTTGTAATACTAGTGAAGGATCACATTTTGAACACCTACTCTAACATGTATTCATGTAGTTTTCAGTTTGTTCCCTAAATAAATACTGTTTTGTGTTTTAATTTATTTGACATTTATTAACCTCTAACCTACTGCCACATTTTGAAATCAGTCTTGCCAATCGTGTTGTACTAGTCAAGGCCTGCTCAGAATCATCTTTTTTTCGATCTCATGGTATTACTGTTGATAATGTTACCTGTGTAGGTATGTAGCAGCAAATATGTGATGTATGTTGCGACGGCGTGCCTCACGGGTATTGAGAATACCAACTTGATCGAATCTTTTATTAGAAAATTAAATTCTAAAGCAAAATAAGGTATTTTGCCTGAGAAATGCCATTGTAGAGACCATAATATTATCATTGTATTTAACTTTAAATACAATGATATTATGTAACAAAGACTTTTTGTATTTTTATTCGAAGTATTTTATTAGCTATAGTTAAAATACGTGTCTAGCAGACAAATAAATAGGTGCATGGCTTTTATGAAACAAATTTGCATTAAAATCCAAAAGGCAAATCAATAATTAAAAGAATAGCGCACGTTTCTTTCTCGATATAATAGGAAAATTCGTTTTTTCTTTCTTTAACATTTATTATTATTATTGTATTTGTTCTTCAGGTACATAATTACCCATTCACAGAACAAAAGTAAATATTAAGTAATAAAAATTAACACATTTCTACAAAGAGATAATGAGATTTAATAATAATAATAATAATAACAAAATAAATAATACAAATACAAGCACAAAAATCAATTCTTCTAAAAACAAGCAACATAGTCCGATCATTCCTTCAAAATAGTACTTCTCTCTTCTAACTTGGTACCAGCCCGTTAGAAAAGGAATTATCACCATCACAAGAAAGATGAGCAGAAAGAGAAAGAAATAATAATAATAATAATAATAATAATAATAATAATAATAATAATAATAATACGAAGACATAATAATACATAATAATAAGAATATAGAAAGTAGTTCTTCTTGGCCCCCTCCACATCGCGAGGGCGGACGAGGTGGTGTAATCCGTACTCACACATCACCAGGGTTTGGGATGCAAGCACGTGGAAGGGCCCTACAGGTGATGCCAGGTATGAAGTCACCCGGCCTGAAGTTGGTAGAAGCCTGTAGGAGATCTGGGAACCGTCCGACATGAGTGATTGGGTGCTAGGTTCTGTCCTATCCCTGGGGTGAACAGAGGAGGGCTTCCCAGAGAGACCATCTGTCCCTAATGGATAATAATAATAATAAATATTTATTTGTATAAAGTTTTACACATTTTACAAAGGTGGTTGGCTGAATTTATTTGACATTACATTTTTTATGGAAGCTTTAACACATAAACACATATCAAGAGTAGAATGATTTACTTTAACCTTACCTATCATGGGTATTACCATACAATCTGTTGTAAGGTCTTTTTCGCATGCCCTCCACACTATCGTGTACGAACATGCAAACCGTCTGTCTATGTGTCACTTATTTTTGTGTACAATTACACTAACATTTGAAAATGGAATGGACAAATGAAACGGTATTACAATTTTTAAAAGTGTACAGAATTGAAACTAGCCTTTGGGATCAAAATGTCCCCAATCATACAAAGTGACACAAGATTGCTGACTTTTTTTATGTAATCATAAATAATGGTAACTCATTAAAAAATACCCGGCAGCTGCAGTACCACTAGGGCTTCTTCTGAAGACGAATCCATGATGAATGAACCAAATACGAATATTTTCCATATTTCAAATAACAAATAAGTACGAATATTCGGCTAATATCACGTATGTGTGGAGGGTGTGTTCGACAAATATTCGTAAACAAAGAGTACACGAATATTCGTTAACTTTAACGAATATTCGTTTACGCAAGTGTGGTGTGGGGTTAGCGCAATAAAATCGTAAAATCAAGAAAAAAGCATTAAAAAGCTGATAATACGACTTCAGTAAAGTTAAGAAACTTCAAGGTCCTTTTATATGTCACCTGTGGGACCAGTTTCCAATATTTTTGTCCTCCGTGTGTGTATTATGGATGTTGTAGACTTTGTAGAGACTCATCCTAGTCTTACAGTTATTTGATTACGCTTTTTTTTTAGTTTGCATAGTTTTCCACATCACCTTAGTCATCATGTTAAAATTTTATAATAGATACAAGCAAACATTTCAACAGGAGGTACTATGCTAGACGCGTTAAACTTCTTATTTTACATGGGAAGTTTTCGCCCTAAGCCCTATTGTACCCATGGTATTTGAATACAGAATAATAATGTAGTTGTAAATAATACAGATACAGTATTACTTTGTACTTACTGTAATGCTCTTACCTGTATTTTTAGGTATTTTTGTAAGGTAAATTTTAGTAGTTTTTCAATTTAATTATTTAATTGAGCAGTTACTCTCATTGAAAAGGAAAAATGAAATTTATACATCCCTACTTATGTACATTCTAAAACCGCGAACGTGTGGAAACTTAAATATAAACTTGCGTCTACCAGAAGTAACCACATCCCTACTTACATTCTAAAACCGCGAACGTGTGGAAACTTAAATATAAACTTGCGTCTACCAGAAGTAACCACATCCCTACTTGCATTCTAAAACCGCGGTATTTTCCCTTCATAGTATTATGTTTTTCTAAGTGCTATTGTTGATTTTCACATAAAATGCAAGTAAATATAAAAGAGTCTTCTTGAATATCATTAAGCTGGAGATGCAATTTTTGATCTAAACAAACATTTATGTGAATCCATCTATAGCATTTAGAACATTCTACCCAATCATACGTTATTTCTCTATCATCCCCTCTTCCACACAAAAGACACCTGTCCGCCATATATTTAGACTGCTCTAAAACAAAGACCTGCAAATACTTCCTGAAGTTATCGGGATCGAAAGGCAAAAAAGTGAGACTAGAATTTATTAAATTGAAGATAAAATGAATTATATGTACACCGCAATTGTACCCATCATTTTGCATAGGCCTTGAACAAATTTTAATGTCGAAATTATCAATTATATAAAATGCATTCGCTTCGTATAAATTTACTCGATCTTTTAGGTATTTTGATATTGAATTTTTATAATTTTCTGCTGCCTGCACATCAGTCCAACCAGCAGAGTCATATACAAGAAACTGATGTTCCAATACGTCAATGATGAGTACTATCCAGTGATTCTGATTTACAAGATAGGGAATTAATAATTTGGTCACCTCAGATAGATTAATATTATTAAGTGGAAACGCCTTTTCAACAGGCCTATCGACATGGCGTAGAAGATAATAAGACAAATATGTTGGAATGTAAAGGATGGTAGGGTCAAATGATTTAGTACATACCGACGAAATACATGCATCTATAGCGTTACCAGTCAACCATTCTTGACGAAAAAGAGTTACATAGTCCTCTCCATACAAAATTACTTCTCGCAAACCAGGAGTACTTTCATACACACCAACTACATACTGTTGCCTTAATTTGGTATCGAAATATGAGGGATTTCGAAAAATACCATTTGCCATAGCCTCCCCATGAGGACGAACTTGAACTTCCTCGACGAGAGAATGAGAACGACTGCTCTGGAACACTCTCGAATTGTTAAGTGGCGATAATAGTTTAGGTGTTGAAGTTTGCTGTGGTTGTTGTTTAATGGGTGAGAGTTTGGAAAGTGCAAGTAGGTCACGTGTATTGTGTTTTGTTTTGTTTGGAGTTGATGTGTCCTCTTGTTGAAGCTTTAATTTTTTAAAATGTCGTGATTCGAAATGTGTTTTTGATTCCGGAGCAAGTCGTTTTTTCCATTTCTCTTCGGCAAGAGCATTGTTAGATTCCGAAATCGTTGTGTTGACAGTTCCCGTTACGTTATTGTTATTACAATTGGCCAAATGTTTCTTTTTCGTTTGTTTTTTTACCACGCATTAGTTCAGCTTCAATGCATAAATTTTGAGTTCGTTTTTGTAATTTAGATATAAATCTCCCAATTTTATCTTTAACTTGATTTTCGGCTATGTCGTGCTTTACCTGATTGAACCAGTTTTCTACCACAGAATTTGATACGCGAGGTGTTTCGGAATCTAACAGTAAACCCGACCACATAGGGACATAAGGCATATAACGTTCTAAAAAATTTGCCGCAAATTTAGGAAAATAAAAAGGATTCTCCTTTTCACACTCGGTGTGTTCAATGTTGCGTACAACACGGCAATATATGTACTGAAAGTGATTAAAAAATAAGGTATCTCGTGCAGTATGTAAAGACTGCATGACATCAAAGTCGTCATCGAATTCATTTGTATTTTCAATTTCCTCATATTTTGATTCTGCCATACATTCTACAGCTTTAGACACAGCGGGTGAATACCTGGGGCTTAACAAAATCGTTAGGAAATTATGATAGCATTCATCCAGCTCTGGAAACGTTTTACAAGCTACCAAACAACCAACTGCATCTAATACAACTGCTCTCACTCTTTTCTCCATTCACTCCTTATTCAGACGTCTGGATATCATGTGCATAAAATGAGCACAACAAATGTGGACGAAAATTAAACCACTAACCTCCGTATCGTCTTTCAGAAAATGGTACACTTTATTTAGGTAACCCAAAACATGGATACCATTCCAGGCCTTCATAATTGAATTAATCAGAACCCAGCTCCAATCGATTACTACCCTTTTAAAACTAGCGGGCCATTTATATTTCTGCTTTTCTACAAAATATTGAAAGCTGCATAAAAATGAAGTAAGGGAATCACAACTGTGAGTATTTGTGATTAGCTCCAGAATTGGTAGAACTGATGAATTAACCTGAACAACCCCGGCATAATAATAAATCCGTTTACCTTGTTGATTAAAATTTAAATCCCGTACTAGAGATCCAGTGGCATCAAAATACACGGTAATTTGTGATTTTTTTTTATAGACAAGAGAAAATTGGATTGATGAATATAAATAAACCCTTAACGGAAGGCCAACATGTTGAATATACTGGCTGCTGGAATCCCGTTTACCTTCTTCAAATTTTTTTACTAGGTCACTAAAATCATCGACAGAAAAGTCGTTAGCAGCGAGTACTTCGGATTTTGCTTTCTGAAGAACTTCCAACGTCCTCACATTTTGAAAGTTGCCATTTAATGCAGCCTCCCTGTTTAAATTTCCTATAAAATCTAAATGTAAAGACCTAGGTTTCTGATGACGCAACAACCTTTTCAATGTATCCCTTTCTTGTCCACGTAATTGATAATATTGCGGATCGCCACGATGATTAAACTTATCTGAACTAGTGAACACGCAAATATTTATGAAAATTTTATTCTGTATGCGACATTTAAATTTGAATTTCCTACACCCTGGGTACTTACACCGAGCATAATCAACAAATTTTAAATTATGTCTACGGAATCTAAGACCTTTAAAAATAAGCACGCAAAAAATTTTTAATTGCATAAATTTTTGCTTAATGTCGCTATGGAAAGAATCATTCTGTAAATCACCCACAAAAGAAAAATGACCTGGAATTGTGAAATGTGTTAAAAGCAGCGGATACGGCAAAGATTTTCGAGGAGGGTGCCGTTTTGGAGTGGCAAGACTAAATGGAAAACTTTCAGGATTATTTCTTGTAACGCTTGTTTGTTGTGTCGATGAACGGAGAGAAAGTTCTTCTTCCAAATAAATGGGAGAAAGATTGATATTTGTAGATGAAACGGGGGAGAAACATCTTGATATTTCTGAAGAAACGGATGGTGTTGGACTAGCAACAGAGACTGTGGGAGAACGACTTGCTGAAAAATACCACCTATCATTTTCCGCATCTGGACGACGCGGAGACGACTTTTCGAAATCAAAATAAAAATCATCTACGAATTCCACATCTGTAGGCAAAGATGGTGTTGGATTAGCAAGAGAGACTATGGGAGAACGACTTGCTGATAAATACGACCTATCATTTTCTACATCTGGACGACGCGCAGACGACTTTTCGAAATCAAAATAAAAATCATCCACGAATTCGACACCTGTAATGTTAATGTCGTCTTTAATTTTTTCAGGTGTGACAGTAATAACTGAATTTAATAATTTATCAACCATGTTGTTTATACCGCCACTATTATTTTTCCATTTAAGCCGAAGGCGGTCAATACACTGTTTGTTACATTTAAAACCCAAATTTTTTGCAACATACAAAGCTACAGTAGAATCTGGTCTAAAATTTACCTCACTAACCTGAGAAACGCACTCGGCAATTAACACTGCAATAATTTCGTTATCCATTATGACCATAATTCATTGAGAAAATGTAGTAAGTCAATGACAATCGCTTGCACTTGCTGAATTGAATTTAAATGTAATAAATGTAACAGAAAGCAAATCAGCGCTGATTTTGTGGTCAATGCGCGTGAGTAATTCTTCCCAAAATCCATTTCACATAATGCAGGTGTCGGATTTCAACTAAAAGTTAAATTTTTTTAAACTTTCTTTTCTTTTTTGCCTATATTGACTTGTAGTTGGTGTAAGCGAGAGCGCATCGTATCAAATAGGAAGTAAGAAAATGAGTTTGTTTTGTCTTCGAACTTGCGACTACCCAATAGCGATAATAAATAAAAACTGTAGACAGGGCAGTCAACGAGTTCGGGTTTTACTTAAACTAATTTAGGATATGCAAAACAGTAGTAATCATTTTGTAAGAATTTTTGCTGAAATATAATATGTATATAGGTAGGTACCTATATTATAAAAGAATAAAGCAAACTTCCTAAAGTTCTATTTTAATAAGGACAAAGTTTCCAATACATAAAATTTAGTAAAACATACTTCAGTAATATTTGCACTTATTAATGTTATTGCTTTAAGTATAAAAAAGTTGAAGTATGTTTAAGGTATTAGGTGTAGCAAAAATAAGGTTCTTTAAAGAGCAATGTTAATATTGAGAACGGATTATGATTTATCGTCCCAAGAAAGGTAGTTTCCCCAATTTTCATGTCAATATTTTGAAAACTTTTGAAATTACAGTAAAACAACGAAAGCTGAAAATTAAAATTTCAGCTTTGACACCCTGTTACCCTGTATCTCCTTAAATATCAACTTTGGGACTAAGGTAATTTTAGGTAAATCGTAATATTCTGTGCTAGAGAATACGCCCCTAAAATGGTGCCGTGCAATTTTGAAACACCCTGTATAAGAGGAACAAACAGTAATTTTAATAAAAATTAAAATTACGCAACAAAAATATATATTCAATTCTACATTTACCATCATTAATTTATACATTATTAAATTTACTGTGCGACATCATCCCATAATTTTATATTTTAAAAATAGGCGAAGTGATACTGAAAACCAAAAAGCTGGAGAAAAGAACGGAATTCAATTAAGATATAAAAATTTATACAGGGTGCTCCAAAAAAAAGTTCCGGAAAGTAAAATGGTCGGTAACCCAAAGAAATGTAACACCCTGTATACTGCAACTCATGATTTTGACATTTTATTGTAGAGATTCGAAAAGATAGTAGCTGTACTAAATTTCAAATAATTATCTCAAAACATTCGGGAGAAAAACGCAAAATACGAAAAAAAAAATTGAAACTTCGCAACCCTGTATATCGAGAAATATCTGCATGACATTAATTTACACCCTGTATAACAGTTCTACAAAAATTGCTCCGCATGAGCACCATTATTTAGGCACACACGTTTCGCGGCGTAATAAAATACTACGGCTTAGGTTCTGGTATGGAGAATATTTTCAGTCTAAAAATTTTAATTCATACCTGTCCTTCTTTTCAACTGTCATTATTTAATCGTACCGTTATTTTAAAATTATATAATAATAAATAGCTAATGAGATAGATCATCGAAAATTGTTCCTCCAGGAGTCTTTACGTACGTATTTTAGTAAACTTTCGACCTCGCTGGAGGCGAATTTTCGGCACTTTTTGAAAAACTGCTCGGTAGGGGTTGTAGCCCTAGGTGCCCTCTACAACACCTGTAGGTCGCCTACCTAGGACAACTCCTGTAATTCGAGAAAAAAATATTGAAGTTTGGTCCTCCAGCTGTCTTTAATAAACTTTCGACCTCGCTGGAGGCGAATTTCCGGCACTTTTCGAAAAACTGCTCGGTAGGGGTTGTAGCCCTAAGTGCCCTCTACAACACCTATAGGTCACCTATCGAGGATAACTCCTGTAATTCGAGAAAAAAATATTGAAGTTTGATCCTCCAGCTGTCTTTAATAAACTTTCGACCTCGCTGGAGCCGAATTTCCGGCACTTTTCGAAAAACTGCTCGGTAAGGGTTGTAGCCCTAAGTGCCCTCTACTACACCTATAGGTCACCTATCTAGGACAACTCCTGTAATTCGAGAAAAAAAATATTAAAGTTTGGTCCTCCAGCTGTCTTTAATAAACTTTCGACCTCGCTGGAGGCGAATTTCCGGCACTTTTCGAAAAACTGCTCGTTAGGTGTTGTAGCCCTAGGTGCCCTCTACAACACCTATAGGTCACCTATCTAGGACAACTCCTGTAATTCGAGAAAAAAAATATTGAAGTTTGATCCTCCAGGTGTCTTTAATAAACTTTCGACCTCGCTGGAGGCGAATTTCCGGCACTTTTCGAAAAACTGCTCGGCAAGAGTTGTAGCCCTAGGTGCCCTCTACAACACCTGTAGGTCGCCTACCTAGGACAACTCCTGTAATTCGAGAAAAAAAATATTGAAGTTTGGTCCTCCAGCTGTCTTTAATAAACTTTCGACCTCGCTGGAGGCGAATTTCCGGCACTTTTCGAAAAACTGCTCGGTAGGTGTTGTAGCCCTAGGTGCCCTCTACAACACCTATAGGTCACCTATCGAGGACAACTCCTGTAATTCGAGAAAAAAAATATTGAAGTTTGATCCTCCAGGTGTCTTTAATAAACTTTCGACCTCGCTGGAGGCGAATTTCCGGCACTTTTCGAAAAAATGCTCGGTAAGGGTTGTAGCCCTAGGTGCCCTCTACAACACCTGTAGGTCGCCTATCTAGGACAACTCCTGTAATTCGAGAAAAAAAATATTGAAGTTTGGTCCTCCAGGTGTCTTTAATAAACTTTCGACCTCGCTGGAGGCGAATTTCCGGCACTTTTCGAAAAACTGCTCGGTAGGTGTTGTAGCCCTAGGTGCCCTCTACAACACCTGTAGGTCGCCTACCTAGGACAACTCCTGTAATTCGAGAAAAAAAATATTGAAGTTTGGTCCTCCAGCTGTCTTTAATAAACTTTCGACCTCGCTGGAGGCGAATTTCCGGCACTTTTCGAAAAACTGCTCGGTAGGTGTTGTAGCCCTAGGTGCCCTCTACAACACCTATAGGTCACCTATCGAGGACAACTCCTGTAATTCGAGAAAAAAAATATTGAAGTTTGATCCTCCAGGTGTCTTTAATAAACTTTCGACCTCGCTGGAGACGAATTTTCGGCACTTTTTGAAAAACTGCTTGGTAGGGGTTGTAGGCCTAGGTGCCCTCTACAATTTCTATAGGTCACCCACCGAGGACAACTCCTGTAATTCTGTAGAAAAAAAGTCTTGTCTTGGGCTTGTTTATGTGTTTTAAAGGTGGTTCGAATTTTTAAACCGTTTTTTAGTTAATGGATTAGTTTAATTAACAATTGTAGATGTTTATTGTGGCAAATAGTTGAGGAAAACCTTAAGGAAATCATGTGAAAAGCGAATTTAAAGTGACGCAAAACGTACGCCGGGGAGTGTACGGCGGCTGAGATACGCGTGAAAAACGTATCCAGATACGTATCTAAGTTCAGCCCGGTCAAGCCAGCGGTATACTTGAACACCACTTGAACTATTAATGCGTTCCCAATGTAAAATATTAAATAAAAAATAAAACTACAAAAAAGTTTAAACCGCCAAAATGTAAAATATTTATTAATGAAACTTTTAAGTCAAACAATATTACATCTTTATTGAGCTTTGACAAGCGATTTTAATTGTTTATTGCAGAGTAAAGGTAGATAGAACTAATTGAACGCTGCCAGCAGTCAACGACAAATGTCAAGTTTGAAGCACGTGTGTGCTTTGTGCTACAATTTTAATATTGTCAAGATATTTTCTGTACCTAGTTATTTAGCAAATTTACAAAAATATGTCGAGACCTGAGCATCTGGCGCCGCCAGAAATTGTAAGTATCTAAAATAACTGGTTTTTAAAGGGAATTTAAGATTCTAACCTCAAATAATGTTTTGATTTTTTTTGTTTATAGTTTTATAATGAAGATGAAGCAAGGAAATACACTCAAAAGTATGTAAAAGATCCGATAAAGTAAAATTTATTTGAATTAATGTACACGTTATATTTTTAGTACAAGAATTATCGATATTCAAGTACAAATGAGCGAACGAGCTATTGAGTTACTGTTATTGCCCGAAGATACGCCATGTTATTTGCTTGATGTAGGTTGTGGTTCTGGCTTAAGTGGTAGTGTATTGGAAGATCAGGGACATTTTTGGGTTGGTCTTGATATTTCAAAAAATATGTTAGGTAAGTTTAATAATTCAATGCGCTGCAGTTTTACTGATCTGAGAATGAAGATTTCAATTATTGGTAATTTTAGTCGTGTATGTGCCTGGTAGTTAATCAGGCAACAGGGGTTCGATGTTTAAGTCTCTCTTTAAAATTAAATATTTTAGATGTTGCACAAGATCGAGAAGTTGAAGGAGGTTTAATGTTATCCGATATGGGTCAAGGTTGCCCATTTAGAGCAGGTACTTTTGATGGGGCAATTAGCATATCTGCTTTACAGTGGCTTTGTAATGCCGATAAATCATCTCATAAACCTGTACAAAGATTGTATAAATTCTTCAGTAGTCTTTATGCCAGTTTGGTAAGTAGTTCATTAGTTTAAATCGAAGTAATATTTATATAAATTGTAGACTAGGTCGGCAAGGGCTGTGTTGCAATTTTATCCTGAAAATAGTGATCAAATGGAATTAGTTACGGCACAAGCAATGAAGGCTGGATTTTATGGTGGACTTGTTGTCGATTATCCAAATTCTACTAAAGCCAAAAAATTCTTCCTTGTTTTGATGACTGGTGGAAATATGCCGTTACCGAAAGCTCTTGGTGCAGAGCAAGATTCACATGGTATGTATTTACCTTCAACTGAAATAATCACTATTTTGGTGGCATAGCAGATGAAGAGTTTATTTTGTGATTGGTTCTCATACTGGTTCAAATTGCAGTCGAGGTGGGGTTGGCCAAATGATCAGTCAGTGCTGGAAAATAAATTAAAAAAATGTTTTATTTAATTTTGGTAGTTTTGCAGTTGGTATTTCAATATTTAAAGTTACATAGTGTTAATTCAGTTGAAATTGCTTTGCGTTTTTATTTAAAATCAATTTCCAGGAGTATCGTATACTGCAAAACGTGAACACATAAGGAAAAGCAGAGGAAAACCATTAAAGAAAAGTAGAGAATGGATACTGGAAAAGAAAGAACGACGACGAAGGCAAGGCAAAGACACTAGAGCTGATACAAAATACACTGGGAGAAAGCGAAGTGGGCGATTTTAATAATCAAAATTAAATATTGTAAATATGTAATATTATTTATGATTTTTGTTGATTTTAATGAACTATTTCTTTATCATTATAATTAAGGTATAAAGTTACGATTTTATTGTATTGATATGAAAATTGACTGAATAATTATGTTGATTTGAGAAAACTGTTTTTATGTTTCATTTCTGTTATGTAGATATTTAATAAAAAGTATTCACATGGTTCATCATAGATAGCATTATAACTCTTTGAGGGACTTAGCTTGCTCCATGACGATTGTTTTCCAGATTTTCCTATCTCTACATTTTTCTTTCCATCTATTCACTTTCATTATCTGTAGGTCCTTTTCTACATCCCTGATCCATCACTATTTTTGTATCATTTTTGGGTATTTTATCAATTTCAGATTGCAGTATGTTATAGAATAGGTCTTTGTTTCTGCAGTTGGGGCATATACGTTTATGATAGTGTTACAAAATTTTCCTTTTAATTTATCGCACTCATTCGTTCATTTATTGGTTTAAAGGACATGACTGCACTTCTTGTGTTTTTATTTATAATAAATCCGGTTGCTTTGTGTCCTTGTTTTTTGCCTCCACTATAATAAAATGAGAAGTCTTGTTTTTTAATTTTTCCACTATCCGACCATCTTACTTCTTGCAATCCTGCTATATTTACTTCCATTGATATTATTGCGTTTGCTACTTCCATCATTTTACCTGGTTGTAATAAAGTGTGTATATTCCATGTTGCTATTTTTAGTTTACTTCTTTTTCTGTTTTTTTTTCTGCTTCATTTTCTTTCTGATATTATTTTTTGGAGCTTTCCGGGCAAGTGGTTCTGTGGCTTGAGATGGATTTGCCACTTCCATATCAGGGCCGTAACTAGAGCTTTTGCCAGGGGGAGCAAACTCGTATTTGCCGCCCCCACCATAGGCGTAGGATTTTGAAAAATTTCATTTGAAGGGTATACTTACCGGGGGGTCTGGGGGGTACGGAGTACCCCGCAGGTAGAAAGGGGGGTTCGGGCCCTCCCCCGGAAAATTTTGAAAAATTTGAGTTTAAATCCACAGTTTTAACGCTCCCAATTGACTATATTTTTGCCACTGATTATCTAATTTAAGCTCCGGAAAACATAAAAAATAACGCATAAAATTAAAATCTCTTTTATTGAGAAACGGAAAAAACAGTAACTATGTATAACATACAATATACATTGTATATAATAAAAATTTACATTACTTGAAACATATTACGCCTCATACTGGTTCGTGAAATAAATTCGTTGGCGATATTGTTTAAATTCAGTTCGCTGGTTTCTTCTCTATGTATGTTTTTCGTTTCTTCAAAATATGCCGCCCCCTAAAAATTTGCCGCCGGGGGCACGTGCCCCCCCTGCCCCCCCCTAGTTACGGCCCTACATTAGTTATGGTGTTTACGGTAAAAACTGCTACACCAGCACTAGGTGAAGTATATCAATTGTTATCCGGAGGTGATAACACTAAATAAACCCGCTACTCTGTTGCGTGGGCGTGAGGTTCCTAAAAGAAAATAGTAGTGCTCACTAAATACCTAAACTAACGTTGTTTCTTGGGCGCCAGGTCCTTATAACGTAACGTCTTCAGTCGGACCTCCTGAAGAATAGACCTCCAAAGTCAATTGACTTGATAATAAAACGCAAGGCTTTGTAATTAACAAAATAGGATATATTAACTCATAAGCAAAATGACACATATACAATTGAAATTGAAAAAGTTACCGTTCGAACAAACCAATAAAGAAATTACTAGATCGTAAACAACTAAGTCTAAATGTTTCAAACTACAAAATCTAATTAAACACAAAAAAAACTATAGGGAATGTTCAAAGACAATATCGTAACTAAACGAACGAAATAAATTCAAGGTTCAAATTAACCCAAATCGTAAGTAATTAAACGAACGTAGACTGTATCGTTCAAAATGGCTAAGATCGTAATTAAACGAGAACGTAGACCCTCGGAGGGTTCGCAAGGATAATTCTTAAACTAAATTATTAAATACGCATACACAGAATTGAGCTCAGTTCGTCGTGACCTGCGATTATAGATAGCAATAATCCATAGTAGGTACATAAATAATAATATCTTGCAAACCCTGTCGGTACCAAAATTCAATTACGATATAATATGTATAAAATAAATTAAAAGAAATAATAAATGACTAAAGCGTGTATTACATTGTACTTTTTTTGTCTAGAAAACTTTGACAAGTTTGTAAACTAGATGAAACAATAAACTAGAAATTCAAATATGCCACCTCCCACTTTTAATGGCTGTCAAGTCACCGTTCTTTTTACGCAGACTCCGCTAAAGTCCAATTGCCAATTGCCAATTTGAAGAAAAAAAATTGTTTGCGGTTAAGTGTTTGTTTTGGTTAGTTTCACAGAATACATTTTAGCTTACGCTGGTTAGTATATTATTAAAGAAGGTAAAAAGGAACCGCAATAAAAAAACTACAAAAATTTAGGTTACAAAAACTAACAAAATTGAAAACAAGTTGGATGTAGTTGGCAGCTCTGAAATTCGCTGCAATGCGCAAGTCTAGTACGAAAACTTGGGCAGAAACTTGGTCCGTACCTAGTTTCAAAACTTGTATCAAACTTGAACAAGTTTCTGAATTACACTATCAAAGTTTTGACAAGTGAATCTAGTACAAGAACTTGTCAAAGTTTTCTAGACAAAAAAAGTACAATGTAATACAGCTTTAAGTTGAAACACGATAATTTGAATATTCCTTTACAAAATCAAATTTACAGTGTATAAATTCACGTTGCCGAGACTGCAACTACAATCCTAATCACTCGCACCGGAGTACGATTTACATAATAAATGACGATTGAAAGTTTTACTAACACTTTAAATTACAATGCAAATTAATATTACGGTAAATATTTCTGATAAACGATTCTAATCAAATTACTAATAACACAACTAAATACCGTATCAAATCTACTAAAATGATTGAATGTTTCTAAATTTAAACTTTACACAAAATAACCTCAAAATCAAATTAAGTTTATCTGACCTTAAACCTCTTAACATTGAGTCTTAAAACTTGAAGAACGAAGTTGAACTCAGGAAAAATTCTAGATAATTGCCTTCTAATGATCACGGGATGATTCCTTCGGGTTAATGAACTCCAACAATTTCCAAACCAACGTGGTGCTGAAATAACACGTGGAAACAGATGTCGAACAGGTGGTTTCTACGAACACGTTGTGCAGGAAAACCAGCACCAACAAAAAAAAAATACTAATACGTACTACAAGAACGTACTAAAGGAAAAGGGCCAAAAGTTGTTAAAATGCCCTTCGAAACGCTTCTATCAAAATGGTCACTCGAATAGCTAAAATCCAAATTAATGCTTGAAAATTGCTTAAAATCCGAAACGACTACCGTTCTAAATTCACTAAAGGCCCAAAAGGCAAACTAAATAGCAATTTTCATATGTCGTACCTCGGATGATCCAAACTAATTTTGGAAAACCAAAATTCTAAAACCAAGGTAAACGACGTCTATTCTTGACCAATGACTAACGTAGAAGAAACTAAGTAACGAATTTGCAACAAAATTTCCTTAAGAACACCAACCTAAAATTTGCAAATTCCCTAAGATTAAAACCCACTAACTGAATACCAAAAATAAGAAGAGGCGTGACGTATGCAATAGCATTGTATGCAACCATGCAATCCTTAGATGTAACTGGGAAGTCTAAATATACAACTAACTAGACTAAAGTAAATCCGATAATTTACATAAAACAGCAAGTGAGTGATTTCTACTGTAACAAAACTTTGTTATTAATTATTATTAACTTGCGTTTTCGGATATTTGCATTGTAGCCTTTTTCACGTGCTTCGATCATATGTTTTTTTAGTATTTTTCTGTCTTCTTGTTCTTGTTTTGTGAATTCTTCTTCAATTCACATGGTTATTTAAAGTGAATTTGATGTAATAATCACTTAATAGTTACTGGTGTACTTAGGCTGTGAAATTATTGTTAGCGTATCAAGGGAAGCGGAGTGAGCTTGTACCTATGCATGGGAATTAACTTCTTTTCGTTATCCTTTCGCTTGTTGAAGTCTTCCAGAGTCGTCCAGAGTGTTCTCGGCATTCTTTATTCGTAACACGCTTCCCGATGACCTCCCTTCCTACAATAATAATTATGATGCATTATGGACAAGTGCTAACTATTGTAATAACATGTTGATTACTGGTTTTGATTAATACATTGTTTATTTAGAATATAAAACAGTAACTTCCTTCCTGGAAAAATTATGATTTTATAATTAATTTTGCAATTAATCATGTAATGATATTTTATTACCCGCATTGTATGCAAATTTTAAATATTAAAATTAAATGTATTTGAATGCGATCCTTAACCTTGCCAATATTTTTTGAATTGTGGTGCTCACTGAATTTATTGCATATCAATTCAATTACCTGCATATTATAATAATGTTCTTGGTCCAAACTAGCTTTTGAAATTTAAAATAATTTCTTCTACTTACTTACTTATCCAGCTTCGTCTACTGCAACTGCAGTGTAGAGGTTGACATCCGGTTGTTAGTCATGCAATGAACTCTTTTCAGACCTTCCTGTTCTGTGCTAATTGTTCAGCAGTCTGCCAGGAAATATCCTTTTTCGTGAGAACTTCTAAGATTTCTTCGGCCTTCCGGGAGGTGTTCTGCCGAGCACAACATTTCACTAATTGATTTAGGGAGCCTTTTATCGTCCATTCTCCGTATATTATGTGACCTGCCCATCTTAGTTGGTTTTTATCAATTTCGGATATTATAGGATTCATTTTTAAATCGTGTCTAATTGTCACATTTCGAATTTTATCACACAGTGTTTTTCCTAAGATGGCATGTAAAAAACACATTTCAGTTGTCTGAATTCGAAGTTTTTGAGTCCCAGTTTAAACTCCAAGATTCCGAGATAAATAAAGATTTGTTTGTTTTTTATAGCTGGTTCTAAAAGTGAAAAGTATAACCTATTCGCACATAGTATTCTTGTAGCAAATTCCGCAACAAGTTGACCATTTTCCTGTAGTATGCATTCCAAATATTTGAAGCTTGATACTTGTTCAACGTATTTGATGTCGATTACTGCTCTTCGGTACACCTTCTTCACCACCAGTTTGGTTTTCCCCATTGTGCGTTGCATTCTTCTCAGTGTTCTGTGTAGTAGTCTCTGTCTCTTGAATCTGGTGATCTGCTTCTTCCTGTTGTGTTGTCTGTACGCTTTCTATTATTTCTCCAAGTTCTTCTGCACGTCTTGTAAAACGTCATGGTGCAAGCCCACTTTAGCTTTGCAGCCAAAAATAGCTTCATATGGCATTCTTTTAATCCCAGAATGAAAGGCCCTGTTCTTCATAAGTTGGATGAATCGTAATGCCTCACTCCAGCGGTCAGTTTTTTCATCTTGCATCCAAGCATACACAATGTTTTCGATGTCTTGATTAGCTCGACACTGAACTGGCTTTGAGAGTGGCGCGGTTTACCATGGACGATCTTCAACGCGGGCAAGTACTCCTTTAGGCTGCTCACCACATTGTTGGCAAATTCCCTGCCATTATCGGACTGTAGAATCTATGGAGATCCAAGCAACGTAAATATGCCCACGACCACTTCTTCGGTCATCTTTGATGTCAGAGCCCTCAGAACCACAAACTTGGTGAGATGGTTTTGGTACATCATTATAAACTTATATTTCCTGTCAGGATGGTACTGGAAATCGATGAGATCGACCTGGCCACGGCAGTTGAATTCAGGAAAACCATTGGCTTGACCCCCAACACCTTTTCTGACACCTTTTTGTTTCTTCTGGCGTGTCTAACAAAGGTAAATGTACAGTTCAATATCGTGCCGAGTAATGTTCTTATACTTCTGAGGAATATTCCATACATCATCAAACACCTTCTTTGTAATTTTACTCGTTCTGTCTAAATCAGTTATTACAGTAAAATTCATTCCATGCTGTTCAAAATGTTTTTATTTTTATTAACTTAATGTATAATAAAGAGCACTGATATCTTTATGTTTATAAGTAGCATTACCAAGAAACTTGTCATTTATATAGACCAGAAAAAATTATAGTTAGATAATAGATATTTACGATACAAGTGGGATATGAGCATTATTAAGATGCACGTTTGAAATTTGCACGAGGCGATAGCCGAGTTGTGTGATCAAACAAGTATCTTAATAATGCATTATCACACGTGTATCGTACAATATTTTATCTACGCCCGCGCAAAATCTAAAAAACGTTTAAAAATAATCTGACGTTTTACATAATTTTTTTGACAAGTCGAAAATTAATTCAAATAGTAGCTGTAAAAATGGATGAACCCATGACGACCACAGTTTAAAAACAGTGCGGTAATGAAGTCCTTATCGCACGCAAAATGAGTGCGCTAACGGACATATGTCTCCCGGGCGTTGATAAATAGAATTTAGTAGTCTAAATTTTGTATATCTAACTATAACGGCGTTTATATTTCTTAATATATTTATCCACAGCTAAAGATTTAAGTGGATCACCACTTTCCTTGGCTCCACGTAAATCCTTGCCGTGAAGTATTTTATTAATTATACTTAAATATCTATATAAAACTATATCTACAACAAATTTAGTAAACATATGTACATTCGATTGGTGGTTATGGCAAAACAACGTACTATCCCTGATCACATAACAATCTATGTGATCAGGGGTAGGTACTATGCATTTCATCATTTTGTAACGCCAGTGAATTTAACTTATTTTTGATGCCATAAGAAATTATTAATTTTGGTAAGTGCTGGACAATTACTTCGGTAGTACTTTTAAATACAGATAAAAAATTACCCGATGGTTGAATTAGTTTGCTACCAATATACTGCTTTTTTCGAATTAATATGTTCTCAGGTAACATTTCATCTGTACTTATTTTACCTGCGCAATCTTTACATTTGAAAACACATTTTAATAACTTTTTTGCAACATAACCAGCTACATATGCAGAAGCATAATTACCAAAAACAGAAGATGGATTTGAAATGTCATGTAAAGGATACACAGGTTCCAAAACAAGTGCTGGTTCAAATACTACTACTTCATGTTCAATGAAATTTCGTAATGTGTTTAAGACACCAACAGAATCGTCCACCTCACAGTTAGCGCCGGCTGAATGGGGGCAGGGCCGCGCCACGCCAGTTCGCCGCCCGTGTGCAAAACTAAATTTTGCGCCCTTACAGATAGCTAATTATAAATTAAAAGGTTTACCTATTTACCTTGTTTAACTGTTTTATAGTTAAAGACAGTAAAATATGTTTCCTTATATACACGGTGATTTAAAACTATTGTCTATAATTAAATGGGTATATGCTGACCTTAATAGAAGAACATTACAGCAAAAATTTAAAGCTTATTGCGATTTTTGTTTATTTTAAATTTTGTTATACACTTTTGAGAACCGCTGGCTAATATGCATTTAAAAACCTGCAATAGAAATTTGACCTTGCAAAAATAAATGAGACATCAGACAATTATGTAAGGTTTCACTTTCCTTTCGCATTTTTTCAGGCTTGAGACTGGCACTAAACAATAATTATTGGCATGTTTAAAAAGTGATATAAAAAAAATTGTTGTAAATAAAGAGAAACATGACTTACAAAAAATTTTCAAGTGTTCCTCCATTAACTCCTATACAAACACAAATACACACAACACAAACAAAACAAAATTAAGTACAATAACATCAATTCTTTCAGTTGTTAAAAGGTTAACCTTCCATTAAAACGTTCGATGAATGCATTCTGAAAGCTAAGAATGAACTGATATTAACCTACTTACGTATACAGCTGGTCTGTATCAGTATCAACAACAAGGGCGTTTGATAAATTTAAATTCCAGTGACCACCAAATAATTTTTGTGTTGATATTTTTAATTTTTTTCCGAGTTTACCGCTTACTTGCGACACATGCTTTATTGAGAAAAATTGTTCTATTTGATATGCTCTACCTACCCTTAAAATTAATGAAAATACTTTTGAATCACCCTTTATGTAAATGTAAGTGAACTGTTAGATGTTTATGAACCACATAAACCTTTTTTATTGAGAAAAACCAAACACATAACAGATGACAATTGTAAAAATTATTTGCATTCAATTAAAACGGTTCCAGTGTTCCGTAAAATTTAAAATAAATTTTATGTTTAGTAGCTTTACAACTATTGAAGAAAAAAAATGTGGTTATTAATAGAAATGTGTAATAGGGGCATTTCTCCAGAGTAGTCATATTTATAACATTTTTTTCCTTTGTCGGTTTCCTAAAAAGAGCGAAGAAGTCGATAGAAAATAAAATAATTAAAGTTAGCAGTTAAGCACAATACCCGTTTGTTTATGTTTTTTTGCCGCGGCCGCTCTAATTCTAGCCACGTGCCAATTCATGCATTTGTTTATTCGTGCTTTTTGTTTATGTCGTCTGTCGCTTTATCGGCTGTGCCGTTTTGCCGCCTTTGGTGTGGCCGCCTGTGTGCGGTGCACGCCTTCGCACCTATGGCGGCGCGGGCCTGACTGTTAGGCCGTAAATTTATAACAATATCTCTTTTTGTCCAACAGAATAAACATTCGGATAACCCCAATATATAAAAAATTAAAATTTTCCGTAACTCTTGCCATTAAATTCATACAAATCCAAAAAATCGCTGCTGGGCGTTATTGACAAAATGATAAGTTGGCTATTTATATATTTTGGGAGAACAGTTTAAAGCCGTCCCTGGTAGGGTGTTTAACTTCTAACTATTCATAATACTTTTATTGTCCATTGTAATACCTTAAGCAGAAATTGCGGACTCGAACAAACGGACTTATACGAGTAGGTTGGCCGTTGTGACCACCAAGGTGGCCGTTGGTTGTGACCAAAATGAAAAGTGGCCGTTATGACCAAGGTGGCCGTTGTGACCAAAACGGAAAGTGGCTGTTATGACCAAGGTGGCCGTTGCGACCAAAATGAAAGGTGGCCATTGTGACCAAGGTGGCCGTTATGATCGAGGTGGCCGTTATGACCAAAATTAAAATTGGCCGTTGTGACCAAGGAGGCCGTTGTGACTGGCGTCGATAAACACTAGGTCGATAAGGCGTCGGTGGCCGTTGTGACCAAGGTGGCCGTTATGACCAGAGCCGAAGGTGGCCGTTGCGTCCAGAAACTACTGGTAGCCGTTGTGACCAAGGTGGATGTTGTGTTCAGGTCCCCACATACCATATCTTTTTTACATCATTGTACAAATAGTTACAAAAGAAAGTAAATGCCTACTTCTGTTTTAAATGCAAAAATTGTGTTGTGCATTGTTGCAACATTTATGAAAAGCACAAGCAGTGCAGAAATTTTATACTACAGATGGAAATTCTAAGTAGGTAAACCAAGGGTATGATGAGTAAAATAAATTACAGTTATTACGTTATTTCTTTTGATGATTAAACTACAGCTAAAAAATCATTAGTTCATAAAAATTACAGGATAAGCAAAGCAGAATACAACTTAAGACTGCCAATAATTCCTCATCTAAGAAGTGAACATTAAATTGGTACAAAACTTTATTGTTTTGTTTTTGATGCAAAATCATGTGGTGTGGGTATTACCTATCCGCCATTTATGATCCACCCTGTATTTAATATAGTTATTTTTCCATAAAATACTATGTGTTCAATAAGTACGTAGCTGAATTAGAGCAAGCCTTGGAAATCCAAAATTGCATCTTTGATAGAATCATACGCTCAAATAATGTAACTTAGAAACTGTCACATGTTAAACAGACCAGATGTGTGAAATAAATCTTGTTAGTTAAAGTTTTTGAGAATTCTATAATCGACATAAATATCACAATATTACTATGCACCGCCTACTCTAATTCAGCTTATTGAACAGTTGAACACATAGTATAAATTATAAATTTGACTTGAACATTTTTGTTTTATTTTGTAACGTCATCTTATGTCTTATGTATACGTGAAGCGGTTATAGAGACACTACCATGGGGGTCAAACCGAGATAGCAAATATTGCGACATTATGTTCAACCATGTTCAACCCGTTTCGAGAGATGGCGCGATCAAAGTTTTTATACATTATAATTTAGTAGATATCTACTTACTTCGCAACCTATTTTATCAGCAAAAACTGCTGACTCGCGCGAAAAAGTGTTTACATGAATACGAAGCGTAACGTTTAAAAACGTTAAGGCAACAAATAAATCTTTAAAATATATGATGAACGGTCCTGACTGTTAACTGCAGGTGGGATAATAAAATAATATACTTCAAATGTTAAATTATAGCTATTAGTTGTGACGGTATGTTCAGAAGGTATATATTTCCCACAGAATATGTCAAACATTTCGAAGACAAGTATTTTACATTAAATAATATATAATCCAAAGATGCTGTGCCTACGTTAATTTTACCAGGTAATAAATAGAAATAATTATTTGTGGTAGTTTTATTATATTTTTGTTAAATCTTACAGAACCCATACATGTCGGAGATATTATTATGGCTGTTGAAGCTGTTACGGAAAGCATTGATTTACCTCTGAGTACATCAAATGTTGCGTCAACTGTTGAACTTCCACTGGAAATACCAACCACTTATCCAGCAGTGCAATATTCTTCAAGAAAGTGTGTTACCCCAAGCAAAAGTAAAAGTACAAAAATAAGTAAGAATAATCTTACGATTAATGTATTCTATTGTAACGTAATAACATGATTTTTACAACTCGACTGCAAGAAAAGAGCTGCGAAACCATTATCATTATGCCTTCTAGATCAAAAGGTGAGTAAGCCTATTTCAACGTCATAATTTTATAAAAAGTTGAAACTAATAATTATTGATCAATTGTTTTATTTTGCAGAAATCGCATTTTTACCTACGAAACAGGGCGATACTGGTACAACAGTCAACAGTCCTTATAACAAGAAGTAAGTTTAAATTTATTTGTTTTGTGTACGTATGCTTTGAATTCATCTGTGTAATGGTTGTTTATAGTGTTATAAATTAAAATATTATTTTTAAATTCTGTGGTAATTTTTCCTTTTATTTATTTACCATTTGTTTTATAGTTTTTGTAGAATTACACTAAATACTTGATAGTAATTTTCTTTATTTAATATATTACATTTTTCTATAATATATTAGTTTGTAAAACTCCAGTTTTTATCATTGTTATGATGTGTTATTTGTTTACAGAAATATATATTGTTTTTAAAGTTTGTTGTTTTTATTGTAGTTGAATTGGTATACAAAAATTACAGGTAATAAAAAATTGCATTTAAATTTCCCGCTAATTTAAATTAAATTTCGCGCGCATTCCGTATTTAGTTCCAACCCAAAATAAGAGATGGAAACTCGATTCGAGGCGCAGCTTTACAGTATTACCATCGGTGTTCTTTTGGTGTAATGTTCTGTGGACACTACCTGTTGTTTCCGCACGACGTTTGTAATTCGCTGTAGTTTTTTAGGTTAGTCACATCATTTTTCCTTATTTTGACAAAACCAACCGATTATAAAATACATAAATTAAAATTTATTATTGGCCGATATACCGAATTACATAGGCAAATACGGTAATAATTTCATTTCGTATACGATCCTGGAAATTTTTATTGTGGCAATGTTGTTAATAAGTGTACTCATTTGTTATCGATCGGTTGTTTACCTAGTTTCTGCTTTTGCAGTAGGTATATTTGTATACGAATTTTGAAATAATTACAGGTTAGTCATTAGTTACCAAACGCTATTTGTAATAATCTTTGTGATTTGTATTATAACAGGAAAATCCGTGCAAAATGTCTGGAACAAGTTCAAAGGTTAACGTCGAATATGATTTCGATTTGGATATCATCAAAGAAGAAATCAAACTTGAATCCTATGAAGACAATATTAAAAGTGAATTCGGTGACGATAGCCTTTACAATATCGAAGAAAAACATAACCCCAATGAAACTAATGCTAATATTAGTCAAAACTTTGGACGGAATACGAGAGAGGAAACTGCGATTGCAGAGAGTAGTGCACATAAGATGGACAAAATAAAAGTCGAAACAACTGATTCAGTCAATCCTTTTAAAGAGGATGACCAAAATAAAAATAAAGGGGAAAGTTTTGCTTGTGACGTTTGTGAATTTAGAGCAACTCGTAGATCCAGTCTTCAAAATCATAAAAAAACCCATTTAATAAAAAAAACATTTATTTGTAATGTATGTGAATTTAGGACTATTTCTAAAAGCTATTTTGAACAGCATTTGTGTATTCATACCGGGGAAAAACCATTTGCCTGTAATTTATGCGAATATAGGAGTGTAACTAAATGCAATCTGGAAGTGCATATGAGTAAACATACAGGAGAAAAACCTTTCGCCTGTAATTTATGCGAATATAGGAGTGTAACTAAACGCAATCTGGAAAGACATATGCGTAAACATACAGGAGAAAAATCTTTCGCCTGTAATTTATGCGAATTTAGGAGTATAACTAAAAGGCAACTGGAATTGCATATGAGTAAACATACAGGAGAAAAACCTTTCGCCTGTAATTTATGTGAATATAGGAGTGTAACTAAAAGGCAACTGGAATTGCATATGAGTAAACATACAGGAGAAAAACCTTTCACCTGTAATTTATGCGAATATAGGAGTGTAAATAAAAGCAATCTGGAAAGACATATGCGTAAACATACAGGAGAAAAACCTTTCGCCTGTAATTTATGTGAATATAGGAGTGTAACTAAAAGGCATCTGGAATTCCATATGAGTAAACATACAGGAGAAAAACCTTTCGCCTGTAATTTATGCGAATATAGGAGTGTAACTAAAAGTAATCTGGAATTGCATATGAGTAAACATACAGGAGAAAAACTTTTCGCCTGTAATTTATGCGAATTTAGGAGTGTAACTAAAAGGCGACTGGAATTGCATATGAGTAAACATACAGGAGAAAAACCTTTCGCCTGTAATTTATGCGAATTTATAGGAGTGTAACTAAAAGGCACCTGGAATTCCATGAGTAAACATACAGGAGAAAAAACTTTTGCTTGTAATTTATGTGAATATAGGAGTGTAACTAAAAGGCAACTGGAATTGCATATGAGTAAACATACAGGAGAAAAACCTTTCGCCTGTAATTTATGTGAATATAGGAGTGTAACTAAACAGCATCTGGAATTCCATATTGGTAAACATACAGGAGAAAAACCTTTTGCCTGTAATTTATGCGAATATAGGAGTGTAACTAAAAGCAATCTGGAAACACATATGCGTAAACATACAGGAGAAAAACCTTTCGCCTGTAATTTATGTGAATATAGGAGTGTAATTAAAAGGCATCTGGAATTCCATATGAGTAAACATACAGGAGAAAAACCTTTCGCCTGTGATTTATGCGAATATAGGAGTGTCACTAAAAGCCAACTGAAATTGCATATCAGTAATCATACTGGAGAAAAACCGTTTGGTTGTAATTTATGTAAATATAGAAGTATATATAAAACAAATTTAAAAAAGCATATGAAAATCCATGGGAATCAAAAATAATTTGCTTTTAAAATATACAATTTTTAAAGGAGCTGTTGGGGTAAAAGTGACAGAATAAGAACACAAGACGGTTTTTAATGCATGAGCCGACGATGCATCTGCCAAATCTTTAGGTGCATCACTTTAAATTTTTTTGACATTTGCTGGACCTGATGAAAGTGCATCAGATGATTTCATTGTTGACTAAGGAATCGTTCACACTGTAGGCATTTATTTACTTTTTAGAGTTCCAACATTTTCATTGAATTTAAATTCATGTTCTAGTTTTCTAGTTAATTGAAAATTATAATTTTTAATTCAAATTAATTCTTACTAATATGCGTGTAAATATTGGTGTCGATAAATTCATAACGGAAATTCAGGCCCAACCTACAATTTACGACATGCAGCATAGTGCTAATGCGGACAAAAACAAGAAAAAAGCAGGGGAAGAAGATACAACAGTTGAAGAAAAAACATAGGAGTTAGTCCTTTTGAAAAATATTGTTTTGTTTTGTGTACAAATTTCCTGAAATATAATACATAGGGCACTACAAAATTGTTGATGATAAAGCAAAGGAGAATGTCAGTTTTAATATTTATCTTTAAAACCAGCGTGCGAATATGTGGCTTTTAAAATCTTTAACCATAGTTGATAGATATTTGAATTTACGTCCTCATTACTATCAAACGAGAATTAAACCCATAACATTTCTTCATTTATTTAATTTATATAGTATTGTTATCGCACGAGAGTATGGCCTTCCCTGTTATAGTAGGGGTTCAAGATGCCACTTCACTATTCAAAACAGGCGCTAAAGTATTTCTGTCAGGAAAGTCAAGTGATGTAGAATTAATTTTGTCCGATGCCCATTTGCTAAAATAGAATTAAATTAATGAACTAATAATTCACGTAATATAAAATGTATTTAGTATTAAAGATGTTGTTGAAACATTAACAAATAAAGCAACTTTTTTGTTAGTTTCTGTTTAATTTTTTTATACTTCTGCGTTGTTCACACCGGTATTAGATAAGTCCCAGCTATTTATGATTGTAAAGGTTTAGCATATTTACCTATATTAATTTAAAAATCAAATCTTTAAACAATTTTTTCCCATTTTTTATTTTTGTATTTAATTTTAAAAAGTAAGAAATACCTTACTGAATAATCAAAATTCAAAAATGTCAACTGTGAACTTGTTAAAGTGTTTACCATTCTCAGAACCGGTGGCGGCTCGTCTAATGACGCAGGTGAAGCGCTTCTTCACCTATATTGTTCGGTTAAATGTTTTTTGTTAATTCAAAATCCGAAATCATTTTAATTTTTTTTCTTTAATTCAGTTAATATAACCAGAACAGAATGAAATAATTACTTCAATTCCTAATTGAAGGGCCCAGTGCAAAAAGTGCCTAAGTCACATTGTTGTAGTTTTGAGATTTCCACGCCATCTGTGTTCTAATTCGGTGTACTATCAAATGTATTGAGAATTTTTGCTGTAAAAAATACCTAGTCCGTTATTTTTAATAGTCGTAAAATGACATCATCGTGGATTTCAGTGCAAGAAGTGCCCAAGTCCACAACAGCTGTTATTTCAGTGCATAAAGTACCTAAGTCCTGCGCATGTGTTGGTTCGTGTAAGCAGTTTTGGTGTATTGGTGCTTTGTACTTTGTAGGCGTTTCCTATATCACTGTACAATAATTAAATTAATATTAAAAGATGACTAGAAAATTAAAAGATGCAGGTGGGTATTTAAACTTAAGGATTTGGGGACAGCAAGGTATGCAGGTGAAAGTAGGATATCGAAAGCTAATCAGAAATGGAGAAAAATGGAACTGGGACCTTGGAGCTGGCAAGCTGGTGAAAGCAAGCGATTACAACGAAACAAAAAACTAGGAAGGCTGGAGGAGAGAACGGACGGGAAGAAGAAGGCAATGGCGAGAAAAAGGCAAATGAAAACGGATAGCGAAATGTTAAATACTTGGGGGGGAAAATACGGAAATAAAGATTGGATTGGGAAAAAAGAAACAAAATAGTAAGGAAGTAATAAAAATAGGGCAATGGAACGTAAGAACGATGTATCAAGAAGGGAAATTAGAACAAGTTATAAAAGAAATGGAAACGTATCAAATTGAAGTTTGGGGCGTAAGCGAATGCAGATGGACAGGATATGGAGAAGTTGCGGCAGGAAAATATACTCTTATGTACTCTGGGTTGCAGGAAGGGAGTGAACACCAGCATGGGGTGGGTATCATAACTAGTAAAAAGATGGGGGAGAGAATAACCGAATGGATACTGATAAGTGAAAGAATCATAGTGCTAAGGATATGTCTAGGAAAGAAAAATTTAACAGTAGTGCAGTGCTATGCGCCCACGGAGGTCTCGGAATACGAGATGAAAGAAGAATTTTATAACAGGCTCAACCAAACTATGAGAAATATACATAAGGAAGATGTGTTAATAGTAATGGGAGATTTCAATGCGAGAGTGGGGACCGATAACGATGGAGTAGAGCGCATAATGGGAAAGCAAGGCTTTGGAGAGAGGAACGAAAATGGAGAATTACTAATAGAGTTCTGTGGACTACACAATCTGAAAATTGGAGGGACAATATTCAAGCATAAGGACTGTCACAAGGTTACATGGGTAGCACCAGGACAAACCACAGAAACTCAAATCGACCACATATGTATAAACCAAAAGTGGTACTTGACACACGAAATAGAAGAGGGGCTGAAGCAGGCACGGACCATTATCTAGTAATAGGCAAACTTTCAATACACTGCAGTAAGAAAAAAACCAAACAAGCAAGGATGCGGTATATAACATATAACACTAACAAAGCTAAAAATGAAGAAATCAGGGAAAATTTTAAGAGTTATACAGGGTGTATGAAAAAAGCCGACAAATAGTAACATCATGAGAAACTACATCAAAAACCGAACAAGAAGCTTCAGGCATTTTGGCATCAAACTCATAGTTTCCACAATATCTTCGATTAAAGTTTCTTAAATTTGGCAACGTTGCTACAACTTTACTTTTTACCAATGTTACTATTTACAATTTAAAAATAATAAACTAAACTAAAAAACCAAATTTTTATTCAAAACTAGATAACAATTTATAATAACTGTTCAAAATGACCCCCTCCAACATCTCGACACATTCTCACTCGGCGAATGATGCCGTCATTCATGGTCTGTAACATATTATTTTCTCTTATTGTGGCGACTGCTTGCTGCATTCTTTCTATCAGCTGCTCTTCTCTGTTTATTTCTTCTTGGTAGACGAGCTCTTTTAAAGTTTCCCATAAGAAGAAGACAGCTTAAATTCGTACTTCTTGCACACCACTCTGCCGACCCACTTCGTTCAATCAATCTCTCAGAGAACTCCTCATTTAACCAGTTTCCTGTTTGAATTCCCCACTGAGCTGGTGCTCCATCCATTTGGAACCACATACTTCCTCTGGTTGCTAAAGGGATGTCTTCTAATAAATCCGGCAAGTTGTTAGTCAGAAACTCCACAAAACTGTTTGCAGTTAAACGTTGGGGTAAAATATTAAATATGTGGTCCTTAATGTAGTATGAAGAATTCCGGCTCAAACGTTTGCAGTAAATCGCACCTGATGATGGGTTTGATAAATAGCATGGGGGTTCTCGTCACTCTATTGGTGCCGTTGCGAGTAAAAGTGGGTTCATCCGTCCAAAACGCAACAAAATAATGAAACAAACAGACAATTTTCGAAATTATTAAAACAGGCAAGCAATTGCTGACAAGTCAAAATGACAGGAAAGCAATGTTGATCTAAATAAAAACAATTTCGAATTTTCCAGTAGTTACTTAGAAACAGTACAGCGTTGCAAAACCTTTTAAAGCTTTCAGAAGCAAAGAATTTGCTTTAATTGAAAACACATTACAGCCAAACTCCAAGCAAAAAATGCTAAAATACTAACTGGTTGTGTTTCCTGTTGCCTAAACTATGACCAGTCATTGTCATTTAATAATAATTCGCCCTATTAAAAAAATTAGTATCCTACTTAAGACTATTAATTACTCGATAACTAGAGGGTTACCAGCAAAATGGAACTAGAGTTTTTTGTTTACTTCTTAATGCTGCTTCCCATGGTGTGCCTATTTGTCGGCTTTTTTCATACACCCTGTATACCGGAGAAAGGGGAAGGGATAGATTACAGTGGAACAGTGGAAGAGGCATGGCAGCAGTGCAAACAAGTACTCCTAGGTGCATGCACAAAAACACTGGGAACCACTACTGCAAGTAGTAGAAAATAATGGATAACAGACACAACGTGGGCCGTGATAGGTGAAAGAAAAAAAATAAAACGAAGGAAACTAACAGCGAGAAGCGATGAAAAAAAAGAGGAAGAACAAGAAAAATATGCAAAGGTTACAAAGGAGATTAAGAAAGCAATCAGAGCAGACAAAAGGAAATTTGTTGAAGATATAGCTCTGAAGGCGCAAGAAGCAGCAAAAAAAAGACTCAAAGGAACTATTTGCAAGCATAAGGAACCTATCTGGAAGAAAGAAGAAGAACCCAATTGTAGAGAGCAAAGATGGAAAGATGATATGCACGAAGGAGCAGCAAATAAAGAGATGGTACGAGCACTTCAAAGAAATCTTGAATACGGAACAGCAAGACACAAACGGTACGCAGGAGAATGTAGAACAAGGAGCAGTGCTTAATATCAGCACTGACTCACCCACACAAGAAGAAATTAGGAGAATTATTATACAATTAAAAAATGGTAAAGCTGCAGGGATTGACAAGATAACAGCCGAAATATTGAAAATAGATGTTCAAGGCATTACGAAGCTATTGAAGCAATTAATGGACAAGATATGGCTAGAAGAGCAGTTACCAAAAGACTGGCGGGTTGGAGTGATAGTAAAGCTGCCAAAGAAAGGGGACTTAACAAAGTGTGACAATTGGAGGGGGATTTCGTTGCTGAGTGTAGTGAATAAGGTTTTTTACAGAATTATTCTGAACAGAATACTAGGAGTATTAGATGAAAAACTGCGAAAAGAGCAAAGCGGTTTTAGACCAGCTAGATCTTGTCTGGATCATATAATAACAGTTAGAGTCATTATGGAGCAAACCCTGGAATGTAACGCCCCATTATACATAGCTTTTATCGATTTCAGGAAAGCGTTTGACTGTTTAAATAGGCCGAGCATATGGACATCACTCAAAAAGAGAGGCATACCACAGAAAATTGTAAATCTACTTAAAGAGGGGTACAGGGAATATGAATGCAGAGTTATGCACGAAGGTGTGCTGTCAGATGCTTTCCAGACCACAAATGGGGTGAGACAAGGGTGTGTCCTTTCTCCCTTGCTCTTCGTAATAGTGCTTGATGATGTGCTAAAGGAGGTTGCTCTTTTAAATGGTACTATCAAAAGAGGGTGTTGCCATATAAAAAAACAGATGATGACGTCATAACTCGAAGAGGGGTGGCGTAATAAAAAATATACGCATACCAAAAAATGCGCATCAAAAAAATAAAATCGACATGTCCGAGCATTATTTTCTTACTTGCCCAATAAAGATTTTATCGAATTTGTTCCAACCTTTACGTGCTCACTGTATATTTGGGAATGCGAAACATAAAACACGACACATATTTTTAGATCTTTGTGAAATGTGGGCAGATTTTTCTGACTCTGAAAGTGAATATGTCCCAGAAACATATTAGCAGTGACAGTAGTGACAACGACCCTATTGAAATGCAGCTAGCTAAAACTGTTCGGAATGGTAAGTACCAGTACAAAATAGGAGATGCAGTATGTTATTCGATATTAGATGATTCCAGTGTAAGTACAAGCAAAGGGGATGATGGTTCTCAGGAAAACGAATCTGTACCGAAAGAACACTTAGAAAAAAACGTTGTCTTAAACAAAGGAAAGAAGAGAAAAGTTAATAAAGAGTCGTGGAAGAAAGTAAAAGCCAAGAACGCCCGATTTTCCAAAAGCAATATAAGCCGTGATACTATACCAAAATGTAGATGCAAATGTGACGGCAAGTTAACTCCTGAGGAACGCCATCAGTTATTTGACAAGTACATGAGTTTATCAAGTCATAATGAGAGAAATCTATATTTATAAGGGTGCATGCAGTCAGTAGATAAAAAACGTTGCCGACCACGAAAAACTGAAGATAAATCTATAAGAATACGAAGAACATTTCAGTACTGTGTTCAGATAAGCAACAGGTCTCAAATTTTGTGTCAAAATGCGTTTTTAGGTGTACATGGAATCATGAGATCCAAACTTCGCAAAAAAGTTCAAAATTCTACTAGACCTAAAGACCTGCGGAATTTACATACTATAAGACCAAACAGATTGAATCAAAATGTGTTAGAGGCTGTTAGAAAATTCATTACTGATCTTCCAAAACGGGAATCGCACTACTGTAGATCAGATAATAAGTTACGCAAATATTTAGATTCAAATTTGTCTGTAGCAAAACTTCATAAACGTTACTTAGAAAAAAATCAAGAAGACAAAATTTCTTATGAAATGTTTCGTAAGATTTTTAATGAAGACTTCAACTTATGGTTTGGCTGTCCTCGAAAAGATATATGCAAACGTTGTACAGAACTGACTATTTCTATTAAAAAGGCCGAATTAAAAAAAGAAGAAGAAAAGATGAAAGTTTTGCAAATTGAAAAAGAGGTAGGTACATTTACGACGAGCTGAGTACTTTCATACATCCCTGTCAGAAATAGCCAAAACTACCGATAAAAAGGTTTTAGCAATTTGCTTTGATTATCAAAAAAATCTTCCCGTACCCGTAACCAACATTAGTGACGAGTACTATCTCCGGCAACTATGGGTACATAATTTTGGGGTGCACTGCATAACCAATAATGAAACTGTTATGTACATGTATACGGAGAATTTTGTTTATAAAGGCCCTAACGAAGTAATAACATGCTTGGGTGATTTTCTAAAAAAATATAAAAGTGAGGAACAAGATGTATTAAAACTATACTGTGACAACTGCTTCAGTCAAAATAAAAATCGTTTTCTCTTTGCATATTTAGATCAGCTGTGCATAAACAAGGTTTTTACCGAAGTGGAAGTTATCTACCCTCTTCCAGGTCATAGTACTCGTATGATGCCTATAGACAGAAATTTTGCTGCCGTTGAGAAACAGCTACGAAAATGTGATAAGATTGATAATCCAGAGTGTAATGTGAACATAGTAAAGTCTAGCAGAGCTGGTAAACCTTTTCAAGTCGTATTTGTTCAAGATTCTCGGAGATCAAATGGAAGTTTATTCGAGGGAGACCGCCTGATCAAAGTAAAAGATTTTAAGCAGTTAATGGCACCTCATCTAAAGATTTCTGTACAGCGAATTTCAAAAGTCAGATATATACAGTATACACTTTAGTAGTGGATGCACTCCTATGTTCCGTGAAACTAGGAATGGTATAATGGAGAAAATGTCGTTGTTTAAAGTTCGCCACAACAGGAAAATTTCTAACGAACCAAACTTAGCATACGATAACTACATTGACATTAAACCCAAGAAACGAGAAAATGTTATGTTTTTAATAAACTACGTTCTTTCAGGAGATATAGATTTTTTCAATAGAGCTTTGATTAATACTGAAGTAGTACAGAAACATAAACCAGAAGGTATTAACGAGCTTAATAGTGACACCGATATTTATGAATAATAATTCTCTAGTACTTCTTTCGCAGAAGAGTACTCGATTTTTACAGTAAGTTGCTTGTGAATCTAAAAAATCAATATAAAAAAAGTTTGTCTTAAGATTTTGTCCTATAGTAGGTTAGTTTTGAGTATGTGTACCGTTGGATTTATAATAAAGGATATTTTTTCAAATGTTTGATTTATGTTGTAAATAATATGTAGGGCAGAAATAAAAGATCTTTTGTATTACACGGTCTATTACTAGCATTTTTCTATATCATGTTCACATTTAGGTGTCAAGAAGTGCCTAAGTCTCAATTATATATATTTTTTTTAACACCTTGTGACCTTGAACGTGAAATTATCCATATAGTCTGAGTAATAACAGCCATACACAGTAAAAAAGACACTACTGAGAAGTAATAGTTCATAACAATATTTCAGCATAAAAAAGTAAACTTTATACTCCAATATCTCAGAACTGTAAAATGTGACTTTTTCCACTGGGCCCTTCAATTATTAGTAGCTATATGTCGCACACAGCAATCCCTTGCAGGTTATGCCGCTCTGTAGTACATACGTGTTCTGTGGTACATACTGCAGACCACAAGCGTTCAACTGAAGCAGGTTCGCTTATACAGGAATCCTGCGTCCATTTTCGTATGTTTGCATACGAGCAGTTGCTATAGCAATGGCAAGATTGCATATTGATTTGTACGGAGAGTGAAGCAGATTCAAGCCCTGCTTCAGTCGCAATCTGCCTTCTGTTTTGGTTGTTACATACAATGGCTCCCATTCGTATTCGTTTGGTTCAAATGCAAATTCATTACATACGTAGGTAAACGAAATTCAACAATTTTTTGTCATTACTTTTTATAATTCATTTAGTATTTAACAATTATCGATATTAATAGTACAAAGATTACTTCCACTCTAAACAATAAAATATTGGAAAGACAGTGGAAATTGCTGACACTCGTTGACTCGTATTCGTACAGTTTAATAATCGACAGCTTGCTATACAGGGTGTGTAAAAACTCACGAACAAGCTCTCCATAACTTTATTCCTTGGACAATAATAAGACGAAATTCTTATAGCGAAAAAGCCACCAGATGCTTCCTCAACTAGTGCGAAGCCTTCAAAGTTCAAAATTGGTAACACAAAAAGGAAGCCGTTTTTGCAAAATTCTGTTACTTTATGCATAGATTAAGTAATAACGGCAACAATTTAGTATCGTTTATCATTTAAAAGTACCTACCAAAAAAAATACTAGTTTTCATAATTTCAATTCACAGAATTCTTCCAAATGTGTTTGCTTGTATCAAAAATACGTTTGGCAATATTGTAAATTAAAATTAAAAATAAATTATTAGTCCAGTCAAATTAGACAAGTATGTGGCAAAACTTTGGAAAAATTCAAAGTGAGCTGAATTTTCGTGTACACCTATATTTAGTGTTTTTAAACAACATATCAAAAGTACCCATGATTTGACCTTGAGCTTCATTAGTTATAAGGCGTAAAATGTGCGAAAAATTGGTTTTTCGCTTATATGTATCTTCTTTTCTATTGACTTTAGGTATAGGATAGTCTACAGAGAAATTGAAGGCTATAAAATTCTGTACGAAAAAGTACTCTTGTAGTTTTTTCGTGTGACCAACCGTTTTCGCGAAAACTGGCCATGAACGTTGATCCAAAGTATAATATTACAGTTATACCCAGTTCCACAACCCATGCTCGTCAGTTTGCGGTCGTTGTTGTTACTGTTTTATGAGTTGGCTGATGGCTGTGTTTGTAAATGTAAGGTTGTCAAATTTAAATTTCTTAAATTGTTATTCTCGGGATTAACTCAGCGTCTACGAACATTTTTCTAATAAGATTTTTTTCTTATTTTTGTCCAAAGAATAAAGTTGCGGAGAGCTTGTACGCGAGTTTTTACACACCCTGTATAACAAAACAATTTAATACGTTTATCCTAATATTTGGTTAACTGCATTTGTTATCTATGACTACCTGGAGTCGCTTTGGCATCGATTGCACCAATTTTTCCGTATTTCCGAAATATATTTTTTTAGTTTTACATTAAGCGAACCCAGGTCGTTTTATCAAAATTGTTTTTCTTAATCCTGCAACAATTTATAATAATATTAATAATTAACAATACCATATGTATGTTGTCAATATGTAGGTGTTTGTTATTAAACACAATTAAACTTAAAAATTCTCAAGGTGTAATGAGTTTTAATTTTACATGCAAAATACGCCTACTATATTTTATTTTATGGAAAAATGTAAATATGTATTATAAAAGACACAAAAATTTAATTAAACATATTACCAGTTGTCTTGGTTGCTGTAACAACAGGAGGAACTTTGGGTATATATGCTCTTGATATTAACAGTGGTATTTCTGGCGTAAGTGGTCTGTTCTCTACATTAAAAAAAAACAATTAGAAAAAAGTATATGTGAACCTTCTTTATTTTTACCATCAGTACTTTGTTCCGCAGCGGTATCTGACAACTGTCTTTTTACCCTTTGGTATTTTTTTGGTACATCATGCCGTAAAACACTTATTTTTTCAGTACTTGTACTTGTACTTGTAGACGGCAATGATGCATCAAACTTGGCTATTATTTCTATTAATTAAACACATAATTAATTCAAATGTTTACAAAAATTTATCAAATATTAAACATACCCCTCACTTTTTCTGGCGTTTGAAATTTTTGCTGCTCTGGATATAAGAAGGAATTTTCACGAGTAGGAGCTTCATGAAATTCTGCAATGTGTTTTATATTTTATGTTACTTTTATGAACAGTAAAACAACGTAAAAAAATTGCATACCTGGTAAAAATAATGTTGAAAGCGAGTATCGCAACAACTTTCCATCAGCATAACTACACATTTCCGAAAAATGAATTTGACAAACAACATACGAACTTAAAGTACGTTTTTCTAAATCTTTGAGCTTCTCGTTTCCTATGCGTTCTATCAAAATTTTTCGAACCGACTTTTCGGTAGGAATAGAGTACCTGGGAGATTCTTTATTATTACAATTGGGAACACAACATTTCTTCTTGCTCAAACCACTCATTTTTCACACTTCTGAACGTTTCTAATGTTGAATTCAAAATATTTAGAACACACACTTTACTGTAACACTTTGGTCGTACCTTTTTTTTTGCTGCGTAGGGGAATTACCGTAAATCAAATAAATGTCAAACCGATTTAAGCGTGAAGAGTATGCGCAATATTTACGTTTAATCATGTGACAAATTTGGGTAGAAAAGGAATAAGCTATCCTTTTCTGGCATACGTATCTGCTGCCATCTGTAGGTGCTGCGAAGTATTAACATCCGATACCCAAGTTGCGTATCCCAGTGAACACCCCCTGATCTTGACATAGCAGCCGTCTGGAAACAATAGGGACGAGCATCTGTAGTGGGAGTGGGGCTCATGTATTTCGCTACCACGACGTCATCTCCGAACAAAGACCCGAGCCTGAGTAGCGGGAATATTCTATACTCTGCTGTCTGGCCTTTTAGCATTGTATACAATGTCTAGGAAATGTGTGAAATTTAAACCATTTCATACTTTGACGTTCGATTTTAGGCATTCTATATATTTCCTAGGCATTTATACAATGCTGGATTTCACACATTACCGGTAACATATACATCGTAAAGATGTGGTCTTGTGTACCTCTACCAGATCTGAACCCTGAATGTAATTATGCTAACATATCATCAGTAACTGAAGTTGATGTCCTTAGAAGTATTGCTTCGTAAACTTTCCCAGGAATACTTAATAGAGATATGGGTCTGTAATTATTAATATTTCTTAGGTCGCCTTTCTTAAGTAGTGGATGAATAGCTGTTACGTTCTAGTCCTGCGGATTTGTTTATTTGTCCAACAAAGATTTAATAGCCCTAGGAAGACTTTTATAGCCGTTGGATCCATATATTTTTACCATTTCAGTCGCTATGTTGTCATGACCACTAGCTTTTCCGATTTTGAGGGAATTAATTTATGCTTATTAGTTCATCGTGAGTGATATCGTTTGCGGCACTTGTAAGAGTTCGTTAGCTGTTGTTTCGATAATATGGAAATCATTGCAAGAGATGTCAAGAACCTCTTCGGAATGTTCTTTAGCAATTATATCTACCTACATCACTTGTTAAAACATTTCTTTGTATTTTATATTGATCGTAAGAAGATTCTGCGAGCCAACGTTTCCATTTCCGATTTTCTCTCTTACTTCCATTTTGATCTCTTCTGTCCACCAACATGTATTATTTATTTTTGAGTTGGAACTACTTTTACTTACCCCACATACATCACTTGCTACTACAATTAGTAATTCTTTAAACTTCTCCCAATATTCGCCAGTATTTGATTTTAAGCTTGACCAATCAATATGTTGTATTTTAGTATTTAGAAGTTCTTGATATTTCTTTTGAGCCCCCTCTTCCCTTAATTTGAATGACTTTATTTGATGAATACTGTGATCTCTCTTGGTTGACTGACCTTCATTTATGTTCAGCGAGTAAAATTGCAGTTGAAGTAACAGACGGTCTGACCCTATTTCCGGGCCGGCCTTTGACTTTTTTTAACCAGATCTTTATTTAGCAGTACATAATCTATAATGGAACGTTCATTTCTAGTGAGCTGCACCCTGCTAAATCTACGAATGTGTGAAGTATTAGCAATTATTAATTCATTGTTGGTACAAAATTCAAGTAGTTTGCGACCGTTATTATTTAGTGTTGTTCTCTCGCTCACTCTATTATTGAAGTCACCAAGAATCATTACTTCATCTACCCTTTTTTGCAATTGTTCATATAACTCGCGTTTTATCTCTTCTGATTTGTTATACAAGGAAAATAAATTGTTATTATGCTTTCTTCTAATTCGCCTATATTTACAATACCGAACATTTTTGTCTTTTCTGGTTTAATTTTAAGACCACCTTGAGACAATAAAAATTTGACTAAATAGGTACCTAATAACTCAAAAATGGTTGATTTTATACACTAAGCATGTTACATTTTCGATTTACCATGGTAAGCTTCGCAAAAAAATGCAAAATGCAAATTAGTTACCTATATTTAAAATAACGAAGCTGTACAATGTCCTTTGAAGATTGTAGAGTCAGTAATTATAAATAATTTTCATGTGTAAGGTTCTCCTATACTTTGTATAATAAAGATGCCGTCGATCAAGTATGTAGCTATAGACCACCCTGTATATGTAAATTTTATTGATACATAACCATTATACTTACTAAATGCAGTTCAAAGATCCAGTAGAACAATTATTTTACTTTAAAAATGAAATTAATAATTATCTTTAATAATGAATGACTGGAATTTGTAAAGACGTTTAAATATTTACGAGTATATTTCAATTACCATTTTAATACCGGTATATGTATAACTGAAACCGCATTATCGTATTATCCATTGTGTGTTAGCAATCATTCACTATTTGCATTATACGATGACGTTAATAATATTTGGGACTGTTATAATAATGTTAACAGTTTTGATTTGGTTTTATCAGTTATGGCAAACAAGAAGAGTGCGTAGAATGATCGCCAATTTACATGGACCACTTGCTTTGCCGTTTCTAGGAAATTATTTGGAATTTTTAGGAAGCAATAAAGGTACAAAATTATATATTTATTAAAATTATTTGCAATTAAATACATGGAAGTTATCGGCCAACAAGAGAATAATTACCAAATAAGCCTCTTAGCCTGATTGGGAAAATTTGTAATGTAAATAGACAGATCAATAAAAATACCAATTAGGGTAGGCTGTGAAATTGAATTATTTTGAATTGGTACTTTAGCCACATCCACAGAATGACATTAGTCATGCAGTCATGAAGTGAATATTGCCACTCTACATTTATTCTTATTTACGCCGGTTCGAAAGAAGCATTCAATAGCTTTCGCTTTTTGTTGTGTAGTGAATACCATTTTTTCAAGCTTTAAAATTTTTCACCAAATAAAAAACTTGACAAGAGCGTTGAGTTGTAAATTTTTATGTCAGAAATGTCATTCTGTGGATGTGGCTAAAGTACCAATTCAAAATAATTCAATTTCACAGCCTACCCTAATTGGTTTTTTTATTGATCTGTCGTTATAATGTGGTGACGATTTCACAAGATTTAAACAAAATAATTACAATAACAGCTATTTAATAATTTATAAACACGAAAGTTAAAACCAGACTTAATTTACCTATTTTTGAATATTCGCTCGTTCTTGTTACTTCATAGATTTGAGAGTCTAACTACTCCCCGTGCTGGTCGAGATAGCTTTTGTTATGCTGGAGACTTCCAGAGACTTCTAGAGCGTTTCTGGCGATTGCTACTCGTAACAGGCTTCTTAATGATGTGCTCCACTACAATAACGAATTACGGAGGGGCTCTTTGGAACAGTGGATTAAGAGTTTGCCTTACAACTGACTCGCATAGAATTTAAAAATGTTTACTAGTTGTTGGAGTATGATACATGTTAGTTAAAGTTAGATGAGGTTTACCAAATATCTATAGCTAATGCCCAGTGCCTAATAATAACAAAACAAATGAATAAAAAGTATTGATAAATGTTTATAAAACAATGATTTTGATTGTGTCATTGTCACCAAACAACAGTTTATTTTTGTCGCTTTGGGCAAAATCAAGAGGAAAATGTTCTGCTCTTTTTTTCTGCAGGGTCCGTCTGCACTGCAGTTTTAAGGATTTACCTTGATAATGTAGCACACCCAATCTGTGATCATGGTTCGCCGTATTAAAAGGCACAAGTCTTTCACCCAGTGTGAGTCGAAACGATTCGGTTTAATACTTGACTCCCCAGATAGCTACATGTTGCTTTCTGCCAGGGTATCACAATTGCACAGAATGTGCAGGGCTGTGTCTGGTTACTTGTTGTAGAGTCTGTGGTTAAGGTCACCGATTTACTTCTTGATGGTCCACAGGTGTCCTTTAATATGTAGTATGTTTGTAGAGGGCGTGTGAAGTAGTCCACTTGGTGGTTTGCCATTACCTTCTGAGGAAAGCGGTCGGGTGTTCACGATGCCCTGGGAATAGAAACCGGGCCATATCTTCTGCAACTCTCTCCGTTTATAAGCATTCCTTTGATTCCTGCCCTGTTAATCCTTAATCCAATAGGCGTGGTGTTGAGCAAGAGTCAGTCTCTAACGGTATCAATCATGCTCCTTAACGTCCACAAAGCTGGTTTTAGTCCGTAATAATCGTCAGCTGATGCCTTGCCAGTTCTTCGGATTTTTCATTTCCCCTGAATTCTTAATGTTCTGGAACCCTAAACGGTCTTATAGTGTTTTGCGTTGCTGGATCATTGAGTCCTTCTTAGCGTTTCTAGACTAGCCTGAACGTGGCGGTTGAGCTTGGAAGACCTATTAGAACTGCCAAGTTTTCGGATAAAATATAAATGTACTTATTTTTGTAAATCCTTTTGTTTTTCTCATTCTCAGACTATAGACTATAGTGTGCAGAGGCGGACTGGGCCGGTGGGATAGTGGGATATTTCACACTGGGCCGCGATGTATTTGGCCCGGCAGGGCTGATCATCGATAACGATAATAATTTTTTATAGATAACGCAAACAAACTAACTTGAGTTTTTCTTTATTAAAATTCACAATAATTTGCAACATTGTATACAAATAAACGAAACTAAGTTTTGTATACATTGTACCTATATTGTCTGAGTAAGTTTTAAATGGCGGTTGAACGGGTTTTTGTTTCCCCGCCCTATGCAGTTTCAGATTTAGTTACAACAAGATATAACGCATGGTAAATTTCACGAGTCAGAGCCGGACACGGATATGCGTTATATCTTGTTGTAACTAAATTTGAAACTGCATAGGGCGAGATAACAAAAATCCGTTCAACCGCCGTTTAAAAGTTACTTAGACTATACTCGCAGCAGCTCATGTTTTGTATACTTTGTATCCGTCAGTTGATGAATTGTTTAGAATCGGTTCGGCTTTGCTCGCTACAGGGTTATATAGGAACTGCTCGTGTCTGCTTGTCTCAGCGTTATCCAGAATGCAGACATACATACATACAATGTGATTTTTAAAAACTCAATTGCAGCAGGCCGTATTCTGACTTAATACAGACAGTTCTAAGGTTATTAAGACAGAATACGGCCTGCTGCAATTGAGTTTTTATAAAATCACATTGCACATACATACATAATAGTTATTTATGTACCAAGGGCGTAAAGATGCTTTTATGGCTTGAGACGTGATTTTAAGCCCGAGACGCTAGTCGAGGGCTAAAGACACGTCGAAGGCCATAAAAGCAAGTTACGCCAGTGGTACATACATAATTTTATGCACGATCGAAGATTTTAAAACTGAAATAAAAGGAATAAATTAATTTTCTACCCACATCGAGTAGTTAGTTGCTCAATTATTTTAATTTTTTACTGACAACTGTCAAATGGTTGAAGCATTTACACCTAGGAATATTCACATAAATAATTGTGTTAACTGTGTTGTTAATACAAATTACCCCAAATAGAGTTCTAATAAAGAGCATACATTCGATTTTAATTTAAAAAAATTCTTTATAAGACTGTTAAACTGTTTATCAATTTTTGACGTTTCATTATAGACCGGCGGCCTATAAAGACACCCACGGGCTATAAATAGACGTTTATGTCAAACAAATTCAGACATAATTGACACATTATAATGCGATCGTGCATAAAATATTATAATATTTCGTCTGTGAATTTGAATATACAGGGTGAGGAAAACGCAATATCACTATAACTCTTTTATTGTCGATTTTTAGAAAAAATATTTTTAACAAAAGTTGTTAGATGGTAAGTACTCAATATACCTGTGGCCTTGAATTTGTCTTACGTCATCACGTGTAAGTACAGGGGCATGCAACTTTACTTTTTTAATAGCAACTTATTACTTCTTTTACATTTCTGGAACCGTCAGATTTTTCTGCTTCTGGCAACATAAAAATTTTAGTAGGTTGCATTAGTAACATTTTGGGAAAAGTTTACGTAAGATTTCAAGTCCAATAAAGCTTACAACTGTGTTTTATGTTTTATGCAAAAAGAACTTTATTTGGAAAGGTTAAACAAAAAAAACTTAATCCAATAGATGTTCAAAGTGTTCCCCGTTAACCATAATTTAATGGCAAAAATGTATATGGTTTATTAAATGAACTAGCATGTTTTTTTAGCGAATCTTACAAACGCATGGATATGGATTAAATCAAATATGGATAATTCAACAACTAGTCACGACAAACTAAAAAAATTACAAAAAATTAGAAATAAATGGTGGCCCCAAGAGAAAGCTTTGGTATAGACAGGTATTCGAGGGGGAAAATTGTCTATTTCTTACTATAATATTCATGCCTTATTCTTTATCACACAAAGCAAAAAATTTGATTCTAAAACTACATCAGAAGCAACAACATTCCTAGAAAAATTATGTGAATTTAAAACTATTTTAACAACTTTTATTTTTTTACATATATTTTCAAAAATAGGCCCAGCTTCCAGATACTTGCAAACACAAACTTTTGATATATTAACAGCTTGGAATATGATAGAAAAAATTCAAATCAGTATTCAAAATTTAGATTTTCAATCGGTTTCCATCAAGCGGTTCAATTTTGCAATACAAATACTAACAAACTTATGCAGTTACAATCTATTGAAAACATTGTAATAGAAACTGAGTTGAGGAATGTATTTCCTATTTCCCACTGGGCCGAAACGTTGCCAGTCCGCCTCTGATAGTGTGGCATATACCTCCGTAGAGACATGGAGGAATATTTTTCCAAAAGGACACGAAACCTCTGTTTTAGGTTTTCAATGCTTTGGCCCCTGTTTTGGATTTTGAGCCATTCGTATACCAGATTAGGTAGGTTCTTCCCATTCTTCTAGGATCGTGCATTATTATTTTGAAGATGATATTTACCATGTTGTTTAGATTCATACGATCTGTCCTCATTTCTAAAATGGGATATCCTTTGCAACCATTCAATTTTGTATGTTGGTGCCTACTTTTGGAAAAGTAGCCTATGCACATGCGGTCTAGTCTAGCTTCCTCCCTAAATACGACATTAAAAGGGAGTAGAGCTAGAAGATCTTTAATGCTGAGGTGGGCGTTGTTTTTGAATTTTGCTTTACCTTAATTTGGTGATCTCTTGTTTCACCTTGTCACCATAGGTCTTTCGGGAGCTGACCGTCAAGTCTTCAAGTTCAGTCCACATAGCAACAACATTTAAGGGCTGCTGTATATACAGACTGCTCGTATTTATAAATTTTCCTTGTACTAGGAAGACTAAGTTATCCATGTAGCATAGAGGAAAGAATCCTTCATTGCTAATGTTCTCATTAACTGTCTATCATAAGAGAGGAGAAATAATTTCTTCTTGCCGATAACCTCCTGCCACCTAGACCACCATCATTTCATTCAATGATAATGCGTATAAGTACCACCCTTCCTCGTAGCATGTAGTATATCCATCTGCAGCACGTCTCCTCCAGTTATTCTTAATATTCTAACGGTTGAAGTGATAGAGTTCTCTGTGTGTTCAAAAAAGTATCTTTATTTTATAGCGCTGTTTCCTATTCTGGCTTGAAGTAAGATTGTGCGATGCCATTTTAGATGAGAACTGTGCTCTATGGGCGAGCTTGTCACGGTATTAAAGCCTGTTTTGTTCTCGATATGCATGTCGAACAGTTTTCGATGGACTGAAGTGTAAATGACGCAAAGCTGATGGGCGGTAACATTTTACTTGAGAGTAGTTTGACCTGTCAGTCTATGGTATAAAAACGTGCCTGGTTAGCCTCCATATTCTCAGTAGATAATTCGGGGCCGCGCTTGAAACCACACGAATTTTTGTGGTATAAAGTTTAAATGCTTTTTGTAGTATTACTGGGAGGACTTCACCCGTTTCTGATGATTCAAATGACTCCTCTAAAAAGTTTTACTGCCTATTTGACTTTAGAGAAAGGAATGTACCAGTCTGATCTTGTTGTCTTATTTCCAGATACATTTTGACCTAGATTTCGACAGTCAAGGGGCGATTTTTGATTAAGGAAAGTGTGCCCGAAATAATTCGGTCATCCTTGATTTTATGTACTCTCCTCTGTTAGGTACCTGGGTACTTATTAGGCACCTCGAATATTTGGAGTTTCGCTCATTTTGGAAACTTTTCGATATTGTTGCAGTGCCTTCTCCACGTTGATTTCCGAGCCCTTCTCTGTGTGTTTTTATATTCAGTTAGGGATCTTTTCGTTCACTTTCTTCATGCTTTTGGCCTGTTAAATAGTTTCCTAACGTTTCCCGCATCCTTATGAGTTTCACCAGGGAAATCACCACTCACAGTTGAAGAAATATTATCTTTAAAAACATAAACAACATCATCTGTCAACTATTGATTGCTATTTTTAAATGTAAGTTATATTCTGTCGAAACACTATGCCTCGTCAAATTACGATTTAGGTTTACCAGATTTCCAATAGCATTCTACCTCGCGACTTGGAGTTTCACTATCGCGATAAAAACGTGTGTATCTGTGGTATGAACGAAACAACTGTTATGTTACTTAAAGATGAGATAGTACCTAATGTCAAAGCATTATATTCTGTCCTCAACCTATTACGAAGAAAAGTTTGTCTTTGAATGGAAGGTAAGTAGATCTGGGCAGAATTTCTCCTTCGGCCCTCCTCCTCTTGATGTGAGTTTGACTGTCACCAGATCCTCCGAAGGAAAACTTGTTAGTGGCAGTATTATAACCGTTCTTTTAAAAAATATACAGGCCCCGAATTTGTTGGTGGATTTACTGTAGATTAGTTCTCCACTCACTGTTCCAAGGCCCTAAATTTCTTTCTTACTTACCCAGGGTTCTTGAAGAAGGCTAATATAATAGCGCTCCATCAGTTTGCATAGGCTGTCTGTGACTGCTCTAATGTGATGGAGGCTCACCTGTACTGCATTTATATTTGTTTTCGGGACCACGTGGAACCCTAGCTTGTTCAAAGATCTTCTAATCTATCGAGAAGGCCAGGATCGCTCGATCCTTATCGGTTTAATTTTTAAGCCAGCGTTTTGAAGCAAAAGTTGTTGTGTCTGGTATTCACAGGAAGATTTTCGGTTTTTTGAAGAGGTCCTTCCATTCAGCCTCTTTCCAAGATCTTTTAGGATATCCACTTCGAGTTTCAGTCATTGTTTAAAGTATTCATTCATACACGTAATGCATAAACTTCCTCCTCCTTATTCTTCGAGTTCGGGTTCTCTTTGGTTCACAAGCTGGCCTTTATTTTTTCGCTGTTTGGGCCTCCCCTTTTAGAGCCCCAAAAAGTCGTAGCGATTCGGTTTTAAAACTAGCTGAAGCTTAATTTCCTATATCTAATGGAATAGCTTAGGTATAGTACGTGATCCTACTCGTGAGTTTGGTCACTTCCATAACAATTACGATGTCATCCAGCAGTTGAAATCGTCGTCTTTTTTTCAAATAAGATTTGCGTTTTCCATTCTTCCCTATAACTTCAACTAAAAAGTTTATTAGATTCCTCGTCATTCATAAAATTCTTAAGGGGGAAATATAGGTCAGTATGCCAGGAGTCCCCTACAGGTGTGCCCAGTTGAAGCTTTGTCTCAAATCAAAAGTCTTTCACTTATTACTGTAAAGTTCTGTTTTGAATATACAACCGGATTTGAATATATGTCCCTCACTTGCGAGGGAACATCCTTACCTTACTCAAGGTTCAGTGATATGTTGTATGTATTATAAAATCATAAGCATACTAAGGGCGTATTGCACAAACGTGATTTAAAGGTATCGTTTAAATGCAGTTCATTAAACCAAAACTGAAAAATAGGGCCTTTGCAATTTTATTATTATATCTGTGTTATTTATAAATTTTTAAAAACTTAATAAATCTCTAAAAATCAAGCGTTTATAGTTATTTGCAAGGTAATATATTTAATTGCAGATATTATGGCATGCCTTCTTAATTTGCCCAAAAGATATCCTCCACCTTTCCGATTATGGATGGGTAATACTGCGGTGATCTTTATATCGAACCCAGCAGACGTGCAGCTCTTATTGAACAACTTAAAAGGTTTAGAGAAATTTGGCGGATACGGATTTTTGAAACCGATTATGGGGAATGGATTATTTACAGCTACCGGTAACTGTAAAGTTTAAGTTAAATATTCCGCTTTCGGATTAAAATCTGTCACCACCTCCGTAGGAAATCTATTTCGTTAATACACGCCTATTTTTCATTGCAGCGGTTCTCAACGCCATCACCACCTGCGAGCGGTTCATTGACACCTGTTGAATCGCTAGAGTGAAGTAGCTGTAGTATTTTAATAATAAAGTAAGCTAGTGTAACCATTATTTTGGTGTTTACAAAAAGCAAATGCGTTTCATAAATACACAAATGTAGAAACTACAAAAAAATAGCAGTAGTTACTGTTGAGAACCACTGCAATGTCCACGATGTTAGTTAAGTAGCCATTTACTCCTATTGAAATCACGACATGCAATATTGGTCTTTACAGCAAGGTCCATTAGTACACTGCTTTGTCAAGGACTATTCCTTTTTCATTTACATTTTACCTGTAAACACAGCACTTATTATCATTATCTTTATCTTATTATAAAACCATCTATCGTTTTCTGAGTGACGTAAAGAAAAATAGGCGGATATTAATGAAATAGATTTCTTAAGGAGGTGGTGACAAATTTTAATCCGAAAGCGAAATATTTAACTTAAACTTTACTTTAATTATTATCATTATAGAGTTATAGTTTTAAATACTCAGCGACGATTTTTCTTAAAGTGCCATTGTGGAAGAAACACCGTAAGCTGATAATGCCAACATTTAATCAGAAAATTTTGGACATGTTTGTAGAGGTTTTTGTTAAACATTGTGACGTATTGGTTCAACAACTGAGGAAGGAGGTTGGAAAAGGAACGTTTGATGTGTTTAAGTATACGAGTGCGTGTACCGTTGATTCAATATGTGGTAAGTCGGTTGAATATATAGAATTAGTGTTAGCGCCAGTTTTGAATTAATATAAAAAATAATATGTTTAAGAACTTGAAAGTCTAAGGAGAATTAATATTAATTTTGCGGGGCTTAGTGGTGCAGCAGATCGATGATCTGCTTCGCAACTAGCATACACATGGTTCAAATCCTGACGATAGCATAGAAAAATTTACGAGGTGTTGAGATACGAATACCGTTAGTCTAGCTAGATTATATGACCATCGTAGTTGGTGCCCTTAGATGAAGTACAAAATTGTAATTTAATAAATAAAAATAAAAAGAACGGATTATATTTGAGAAGTTTGTAAGATTTTCATAATACTTTTAATAATAAATATTATTACGTAAAACCTAGCGATTCACTATTTGTACATTTACAGAAACCACGATGGGAGTAGAAGTAAATGCACAGGTGCAACAATCACCTTTCCTATATTGGGTCAATAGGTAAGCAAAGCATAATTAATGATAAACGATTTACCTAAAGGAAGTTCAATTCTAATTGTATGAGCAATTTCATTCGATTTGTAACTACCGCCACAATTTTTAAAGACATTCTTCTCCCCTTAACAACTCTAACCCCTTTCCTTTATTTCCTCATTACTTTCTTTCTCTTTTTTACCCTCTTATACCTTTACAGTGTTAAGGGGGCCGGACGCACCGAGCCGCAGAGCGGTCACCGAACCAAATTCTGGCCACTCTTGCTTAACTTTGTATATTTCAGTATTACGTGCACTCCCACTCTGCCGTACTGTTTACATCAGTATGCATAAGGGTATTGTATTTAGAAAAATACAATGATAAGGGTTTGATTTAGGGAGGATTTGGTGTAATCAACTTGGATCAATTTTTTATACAATTAGAAGTGAACTTCCTCCAGGTAAGTCGTTTAATCCATTAATTAGATTTCTCAATTTCATCTTTCGTAGATGATTAAGAATGTCTGATTTAGCCATGGTAGTAAGCGTAATAATACAGAATATGTGCTACACGTGTTCACATACAATTAATGATTTTTTAGGTTAGAATCACAAAACCCTAAACAGAATTGTGGGTTAGGATTTCTTCCCCCACTAGCTTGCACCATCTGCACCTCCTTTCGAGCAGGTGCAAGAAATGCAAGTTAGTGTAACTGCACTCTAAGAAACGAACAGAAATAGTACAAGTTAGTGCAACACTAATTTTTCAAACGAACGACTTTAGTGCAAACCTATTCAGTTTCCCGCAATAAGTGACAGTGTGATTTTGCGTGTGTTTCTTCTAATTTTGTCCCGGTCATAAATAAGCGAGGTAAGTAGCAATTTTAAAAATATTTACATTTATTATGTGCAAGTGTTTTCCTACATCTCTTCGTGATGTTTTCCTACCGGTAGTTTTTATTTTGTATGATAACCAAAAAAATAATGGTTAGAATATTAGGTGAAGGTCGGTACGGGGTAATATCGCGCAAAAATGCGGGATATTACCCCACGTTGTTTTTAATAGTAATGTTTTTATTTTGTTTCAGATGGTGAGAAAATACAAACGAACGACTCAACGACGAAACTGGTCAACTGAGCAACTTAAAAATGCTATACCTGCGGTTCGTTCTGGCGCCAAAGTGCGTACGACAGCTAAACATTTAAATATTCCCGAGTCAACCTTGCGTGGTCATAAAAAACCAAGATGATGACGGCCAAGCTCCAGAATCTGCTTCCAAGGATTGTCAAAGTCTAGGACGAAAACCTCTTTTCAGCAAACAACAAGAGGAAGAGTTGGCAGATCACATTATGAAGATGGCAAATTTGTTCTATGGAGTCACGCCACGGGAGTGGATACGAATTGCTTTTGACTTCGCAGAAGGTAATCATCCCACTCATAATTTTAATAGAGAAACGAAGTTAGCTGGCAAAGACTGGCTAACGTGCTTTTTGAAGAGGAATCCCCAACTAAGTCTTCGCCAACCAGAAGGCACTAGTATTAATCGTATATCGTCATTTAATACTGAAGCTGTCGGAATTTTTTTTTAAAATCTTGAAGACGTTTTTACCAAGTATCAGTTTAAGGGAGAGAGAATGTATAATATTGATGAGTCTGGTATAACTACTGTCCAGAAACAGTCAGGCAAAGTTTACGCCAAAAAGGGGCAAAAGCAATTCGGGGTTGCAATTTCAGCTGAACGAGGCCAGACTATCACTATCTTATGTGCTTTCAGTGCAGCTGGTTCATATGTCCCCCCCAATGATCATTTATCCTAGAAAACGCATGTCACCACAGGTACAGAAAGATGGCCCAATTGGATGCATTTATTCATGTTCCGACAACGGTTGGCCAAATGATCTGCTATTTTTGCAGTGGTCAAAGCACTTCCAAGGCTATGTGAATGTTACTGCGGCCGACCCGGTTTTGCTGGTTTTAGATAACCACGTCAGTCATATTTCCTTGGAAATTTATGACTTCTGCAAAGAAAACCACATCGTACTTCTTACAATACCTCCTCATACCTCAAACCACCTACAGCCCCTGGATTTAACATTCTTTGGGCCTCTCAAAAAAGCTCTTTTTGCTATTTATGACGCCCACATGATTTCCACCGCTCATGAGAAAATTACAGTGTACGATGTAGCTCGTCTATTAAATCAGGCATACATTAAGGTAGCAACGATGGACAAAGGAATTTCAGGATTCAGAGCCGCCGGTATATTCCCATTTAATCCCAGTAAGTTTACGGAAGACGATTTTGCGCCAGCTGAGGAATTTCGAGAACTTGTTTTGCAAGCTGAACCTAAAAATAATGAAGAAGAAAGTTTAAATCTGGCTTCTCCTCAATCCAGAGCTGCTCCTGAACCATCCGCACCATCAACGTCGGCAGCAAATGCTCAAGAATCAACACAGTCAACTTCCGCATTAGCTGAATCTGAACCTTTACCTTCGTGTTCATTCGTCAAAGTAGTAGAAGTTGCGCCTATACCTAAGAAAAGAGTTCAGACTTCAACAAAAAAAAGAACAGCATCAAAAAAACAAAAGTCAGAAATTTGGACTTCAACTCCAATAAAAGTTATACTTCTTGAAAAAAAGGCAAAGAAAGACGATAAAACTGCCAAACAAAATAAAAAATGTAGAGGAAAAGTAAATACTAAGAAAGGAAAACAGAAGAAGACTAATGTAAAGCGAAAGCCTAGTATTGAAGATGATGACTTTAATTGGTCTGAGTCCTCGGTAGATATGAATCTGTCTGAAGATAGCAGTTCAAATATCAGCGAATGCGCACTATTTCAGAAGGCTCCTTTGACCAAAGAAATATGCCATGTTTGTGGCGAATTAGGCAAAAACAATGTTTGGTATCGTTGTGTCGCATGTGGAACATGGGCCCACTCAGACTGCACTGGTTGGGAGTCAGCTGAAGGTTATAAATGCGACGAATGCAAAGAAAAAAAAATCAGAAATTAGAAGAGTCAAAACGGCGTTTAGCATTTTAAGTCAAAAAATATTCCTTACCTAACGTTGACAAGTTTATTATATAGAAGAATTTTTGTTTTTCTTTATTTTTTCATATTTTACCTATAACTAGAATTGTTTTTTATTTTTTTTTATATATATATTTTATCTATATAATAAAGTTTTTTAAAAGAAATTCTTTTATTGTACTTTTCAGTATCTAAACAACATGCGCGATATCACGCAATATCGCGCAAAGCACTTTTTGCACATTTTCAAAAATTGTAGATGCTGCGTTAAGTTTTATTTAATACTACCTGTTTTACTAACTTAAACTAACGACATGAGAGAAACGTCTACCAAGTTGCCAAGGTCTGACTTTGAAAATTGTAAATTTGCCAACCAATCTCGCTTAGGTGCGCTATATTACCCCGCCTTCCCCTACTGTTTACAAGAGATGTTTTGTGGTAAATACAAAGGAATTCACTTATGTATTATGATTTTTCAGTTACATTTAAAATTACATCAATGGTGAATTATGTCTTATTCAGCAACAATTTATAAAATTTTGAAAACCAACGATTTATTTGAACCTCAGCCGTATTTATTCCTTGTTATATCCAAGTTGTTACTATCCTTTCTTATGATTTTGGTGCTGGTGCTAATGTACACAAATACAGAGTGAGCCAAAATTACGAATACAAGGAAAACAGCCCGCAAAAAATGGAAAGAGAGAGAATATTAATGGGAAACATTAAAATAACGTTTCTGGAACAATAATAAGCACAACAGAGTATTACAGTGTTTTTCTTTTGGTTTTCCTCCTTTGTCAACTGTATTTCACTATTTCTCAAAACTATTTCATATTTACGTCACTTTGACAGTAATATGTCAAATGGAATTCACTATTTATGAAAACTCTTTCACGTTATTGCAAATAATTTTCTTCTTTCAGCATTCATTATGATTTAATAATAATGTGAAATTGATTTGACAAATAAGGAAACGCTTCCGCCAAAAAAGGAAATTGTTTGACAAACACAGCACTCTGTGTAATAGAGATAGGAAATAGTTTTGAGAAATAGTGAAATACAATTGACAAAAGAAGAAAACCAAAAGAAAAACACTGTAACTATAATTCGAAGTGTCCTCGTCAAGGCGCTTGAGGAACGCGTAGACGGTAGCACGCAGGCGGACTGAGTCAAGATCTTCCCAAGCTGTTGAAGAGTTGAAGTGCTGTCTTCAGTGTGTCAACGGTTTTGTGTATCTGCGAGCAAAGCTTGCCGTGCAAAATTTATTTCTTTCCAGTTTTTCAAAAAATTACAAAAATTAAACTAACCACTACAAGATTTTGTATTTGAAAAATGTAAAAAGAATATAGGGTGTTCCGCTTCAAAATCAGAAGTTGTGGTTATGTCTGGCGACCAAATTTATTAATATTATTATAATACAAAAACCACATTTTTCTTCGCAATTCATCCTTGTAAGCGCAATTTTTAAATTTTAAAGAATAATAACAAACAACGGGAGGAGCTTGTTTTCGTTTTTTATTATAGGTACTAATAATAATTGCTTGCTGAAATAAAAGTACCTATTTAAGAAGGAATAGAAAAAAGTTAAAAACAGAAATCGAATGAAGAAAAAATTTAGCTAAAAGTTATTAAATATTCTCATTGAATAAAATGTTTAAACAAGTTTCTTCTTCCAGTGCTTTGGAAATAGCCATCAAAAGAGTATTTCATGTGTGGCTTGCAATAGATCCGATCTTCAAGTTAACAAAATATTCCAAGGTAGAGGACGACGTTGTGGGAAAAGTGAGACATTTCGTTGATGATGTAAGTACTTATGTACCTAGTTTCTGATCTGTTTAAAATTGTAGTAGCTTAGCATTATTGTTAATTAATAACACGTAAATGTTCTACATTTAAACGGTTAACATACCTAGTTGAATTCAGAAAAATATTAGAAAAACTACGAATTTAAATATGATATTCTAACGTTCTATGAGTTTGAAAAATCAGCCGAATTAATAATTAATACAATTTATTTTTGAAAACTGTTAGTTAACTATTTCGCCATCACATTAACAGAACTATTTTAAACTATGCAGTAAAATAATTATTTATTCCATGTAAATAGTTTATTATAATATCACTGTATCTTGGACTAGGACTGACTACCCTGGCTAGCTAAACTCCATCTTATATTAATAATTGTCTAGCTACAATATCTTCGTGACTCATCAGTTCCAGATGTTACACAAATGTTCCAGTCGATAAAGCATTGCTATATTTTGTTAATAAAAAAGTTTAGGAAAGCTTGATTTCAATTTGAGTAGAGACTGTGATTCCATCTGAATTAAATGAAAACAAACAAGTTTAGAGATCGAGTAAAATCACTACCGTTGAGTTGAAGAACATTACAAATAATAAGATATGAGTCCTGTTAGTTTGTAAATGTTAATAAAAAAGAGAGTTTTGATTATGAATATTTGAGCTTTGAGTGGGCTTCAGTCACCTCATTAGAGTATTGTAGTATTGATAGTTATATAAATCTTCTTTTTATAGGTTATAAAACAAAAGAAGAAGCAGTACAGAAGAAGAAAAGAAGAAAAAGAGTACGATGTTCTAGACGAAGGTAATCCATGCGAAAATATAATTTATTAAGCAAGTAGCCATCTATGAAGTTACCTTGAATTTTATTCCTTAACTATATTCAATTTATGCATGATTAGCTATTGGCAAAAGAAACGTTTACACCTAGATTTTCTCGATTCTATATATAAACTGTCTTTATCCGGCCCGATCATATTCCAGTTTTACTTGTTCTTCGCATAGAGCCACTTACCCATGCAAACCATAACTGTCGTTGGACTAAACACTGATCGTACAATGTAATAGCTGCCAATTGCTGAAGCAAAGTTTTAGACTACAGGTTGCAATTAACGCCATAAGGAGCACTCGTTAGTTAGAAATAAAGTAAAATTGTATTAAACGTTAAAACATTGAGGCCTCCCCATTTCATTTACTCTGGCCTCATTCAGGTCAAGGTCAACTGTATCAATTCAGTTGGCCTTGAATCGGGAAATTAATTATATGACATTCTTCAAGGCCAGACAATAATAAAATTAACAGAATTCACAATGGATGGCGTTACGGTTATTCCCGACTGAGACCAGACCAAATTAAATGGGAAGACCTTAATGTTTTTATTTAACATAGCCTGGAATGAGAAAATTTTACCAAAAATCGAGAAGATCCTGGTTTACACTTAAATATTAAATTAAATTAAGGTCTCTTGGACCTTTGTAGATGTTATTGTTGTTTATTGACGCATCTAAAGTAATATAATGGATTTGATTCATAAAATATTTTAGTTCAGAAATACAGTTCCACTCTAGATCTCATGATAGAGCTTTCAAATAATGGGAAAAACTTTTCGAATGAAGAATTAAGGAATGAAGTTAATACTATTATAACGGCGGTGAGTAGTTAAATAAACTTCAGTTTTATCTTATTTAATCTTACACCCTTTCTACCCTTTCGGATGTAATTCTGGGGTGTGGGTATGAGTATAGGTAGTCTATATGTCTGGTTTCGTTTTCCAACTTTTCTCCATTTTTTTTTCTGTATTATGTACTTCACTTTGTTTCTTCCTATCTTACATTTTCTTTTTACAATAATTCCTACCTCTTTTACGCAGGTTTTCCTTTATCTTCCTTTGCATTTTCTTTTTTGCCTTACTTCGTACAATTTGGGGCTTGCTTCGTAAATTTCAGCTACGGAACTTTCTAACGTTGTTGATCTATCTGTTGTCACGTGCTAATTCCGCACTACGACAACTTATAGGGGACGTCGATGTCCTTAGGCTCGCGGCTAACAAGCAGTCGAAGAAGGGAGGTTCGAAACGCTAAACTCTTCAAATAGGGGAGGTCGTAATCGGGAGGAAAATGGGGGCCACTGCGGAAATCACCCAAGATGGTCGTGAACAACGTATCGCAGATGGTTCCTTTGGGCTCGAAAGGGGGGTTGGGGTGGCCGCACCCTACTGCTGGATGTACTTACCCTTACTTACTGAAATGAAACACTGAGGTACTGGTAGCCAGGCTCACAAGGCTATACAAAATTATCTTAAAGTAAACACAAAACACAAATAAAAAGCAAGAATGAATTAACAATGAAATTTAATGAATGTAAGTAATATTCAAAAAATGACACAACATGAATCTATAAGTTCTATCTTAAATTAAATGAAAAAGGTGATTGAGGGATGCCACATTTACTTAAGTTACGCAAATATAATTAACAGCTAGGCTCCCTTAATCGTAATAAAATGTATCGCAATGACAAAACTTAAACTAAAAGTCTGGTTACAAATGATTTTCACACATGCAACAAAAATAAGTAATCATCGCGATAGTTGGCACTGTTTCTGAATTATTAACGCCAAAGCAAAAGGTAATACACACTAGTTCAAGATTTAAACACTTCGCCGAACAAATTAAACGAAAAGAGAAGAATGATTGATCTACTTGAATTACCGACCAAAATTAACTGATGTCTGTTTACGAGTAATCGATAATATACGGTACTGAATGAGGGTTGAGTTAGTACACTCACAAAGGGCAGCCTTAAATTCCGTTACCTGGGAAAAAGGGTTTGTTGAGGGTAGCCCAGTGAAAGCGATGGTCGGCTTCCCCAGGAAGAGATAGCAGCGGCCGGCGTAGAAAAGGGAGTCCTTTTCCGGAAGCAGGTGCGAAGACAACAAGATGTCTTCAACTGGTAGATTATTTAATCCGAAGCGAAACTGTGTGGAACAGTACTTCACCAAACATCAAACTTAAACGGAACTTCCAACACATAACTTATATTTCCCCGATACGAATAAGACACTCTCTGGGATAATCCGACAATTTGTCGTAAGATAGTTTTTCCAAAACTAAACGAATACATGGGATTTTCTACCAAAAGTCCGGGAACGATAATTACACGACCGATAGGTTGAAAAGAACTCTGATGTGCCTTGCTACTTTTCACGAAGCGAAGGATGCTAGAAAGAGATGCCCAAACGCGACTTCCGTGCGCGGGGTGAAACCTTACATGACGCCACTTGGCATACCTCGTGATCGGGTCGGTGCTTCCCCGAATTCTTAACGACGAATTCAAGCGAACAAATATTACATCAGCATATTTGGTCATCATATTTGGGACTTCTCTGAATTATTGCGTAGCCAAAAAAGAATGTGCTGATTTGACGTTACTCGCGCAGGCTCTGCAAGCTTCAGGGCCGGCTTAAACATTGAACAACAGGGCCGTATTGTACTTCATTTACGCAAAATTTCAAAAGCCGTGACATTGTATACCAGATGAAGGCCAACTGATTTTGCAGCTCTTATGCTTTCTCTTTGCTCAGGTATATCAACCCTCAAAGGTTTTCTGAAGTCAAAGACGGTGCTAACTTTATCAGAGTATATTTAAAATAACATAGCTATTTACAGTTTCAAAGATTTACCCTTTTCTCCAGATATGCCTGTCGCATTCGCTAATATTCAATCTATATGCTGCTAGTGACCCCACTACTAATGGTTGCAGAGGTAAGCTAATAGCCTTTCCATGGATGCAGTTGGCTTAGTAGTCATCGTCCCTGTTATTGCTAGACAAGCCAGCTTCTGTAACTTAGAGAGTTTGTTAGTAGCGTTCCTGGTCATGATTTTATACCACCACACCAGAGCCGCATAGGTTACTATGGGTACTATTTTACTGTACACCCACAACACCATTTTTGGGCGTCTCCAAGCTTTCCCTATGGTTCTTTTACACGCCCATAGCGGCCTTGTAGCTTTTGTAACTGTTTTATCTAAGTGTGAGTTATCCTGCATTTATTTGTACCGAAATTTTGGGGAGATTAAACTCAGCAGTTATCGATCTCCAGATGTAAGGATTGTAACAGACCCGGCATATAACTCTTAAACTGTTAAGCTTTTTTGTAATTTTTTGATATGAATAGAAAGGAAAGATACTGCTGGGTTAAATGATAGATAGACATGAGAGACATTATAAGAAACGTAATGAGACATAGGCAGAACAGTAACGGATTTTGTGCAAAAAGACAATTTCAAAATGTACATATATATTGAATTGCAGTATATATACGTCAACCTTAAGCTTAGTTAGAAGCCAGTCTCCTCTTCGCCCTCTTGCATAACATTACAAAACCATTTAAGAAGCAATAACAAATCAAAAGGGATCGAATTCATAGGTTTAGATTTTCAATAAGAAAAACCTACAAAATCACAAGGAATAATGAGAAATTATCCAGGAGATATTTCAATGCTTTGGACGTTTTCCAGATGGGCAACTTTTTCCTCAGTTAGCTCCTGTAGGGTTATCAAGGACTTGCACAAATTGGTCCTGGAGTCTGGAGAGAGACGGTATCAATAGAAGGAATGTCAGCACTACTACAAAATTCTGTTGACGGAGGAAGCCGATCCAGCCGAACCATCATTTTAACGATGGTTCGTTCCTTCTTCCGAATAGCTTCTGTTCGGGAGCAGCCGAGGGTACTGAAAATAGAAAAGCTGTTATTATTACTGGTAGTATGAATGTTTTATATGTGTCTATAAAGGCGTCAACGTCACGTTGATGCATTATGTGAAGGCACCTACATAGTACATATCGCTTCAGACAAATTGAGGATGTATCCAAAGTTGGCATGGCAGAAAATAGGTGCTGACCTTATTGTTATAGACTAACGCCACGGTGTTACATTTGAATGTTGATGTTACAGATGAAGTTTTGACAGAAACAGGTTTCACTCTTCAATGCACAACCAGCCTAGGCACAGTGTTCAAAATGAAAAATGAAATAAAAGTAATGGTATAAGCAGGCATTCAGAGGTTGGTGTTAGCGTATTGGAATAGTTGTATGAAAGATTAGTAGGAGTAGGGAAGAAGAGCAAGCAATGGACGGAGGGGGAGGATCTAACCCTGTGGAACTCAAGCTTGTCCGTGATTCTTTCGTGATAAAGTGTTCTGCTCAGAAAGCGATGGGTCTCGGAATGTAGGGACTACAAAATGGAGGCTTGTTTGATATTCAAAAACACGGCAACCATGCAATAAACTTGGTTTAGAGTAATGCTAGCGTCTGTGTGGAATTGAAACAGGAAGTCATACGTTTAACGTCTAGGACTGAAGCCGAACTGGAACTTGGGCAGCAGAAAACCATGATCGTCAACAGTCAATGGGAGTCCTTTGGAAGGCCTTTCTAAGATCCTTTGGAAGGAAGATGTGGAGATACTTAGCTGGGTTAGATCTATCTTTACAGGGTTGAGAGGTCAACACAATCCTGGCAGCCTTGCAGGATTCAGAATTGAGCTGAAAATGGTTGTGTTTAGTAGGAGGGCAATATTTGGGGGTTTCCAACAAACGGGCCAAGGAATGACTCTACTCTTAGGGTGACCTTTTATCCTGATAGGATAGTTCTAACACCATAGTCCTCGATAGGTTTGACGATGTCGGGAAGATAGGCATTCTGCTCTTAGTCGGGAATGTGAAAAAATAGGCTTTGGATGGTGTCGTTGGTAGGCTGGTAGCATCGGTCGTCTAGGAAAACCTGTTCGACTTTCTCAAAAATGTCGGATGTAGGTTCTTGATGATATGGTTGTTCTTACAGGACGCGGTTACGTCGACCCTTTAGTGCCTGGATTTTGCTTCAGAATTCAGTGCATTTGCGACATTCCGCATAAGTACAGAATATCTACATCTAGTCGTTTGAAGGAGAGGAGAAACGTCGAGGCAATGTATATTAATAGTGGGGGGGTTTATGCCTAAATTAAAGAGGGCGTGGCGGAAGTGAGACGGTTGTAGGAGGAGGAAGGAGATGATAATAGCTGTTGGTTCTCCTAAAATTATTTCTAAAGTTTTCTTGTACATCTTAGTGTTTTGGCCTTTTTTGTTTTGCTGTTTTACTTTATCTTCTGTAATCCTACTAGTATCCTTCTTTTCCTGTCTATAGATAAGTAAATGCTGTAACTTTTTAATAACGAATAAAAATGAATAACATTTCTGAACCTGAATTAGCAAAATGCATTAAAGAACTACATGCCTTTTCAATAATTTAAAAAAGGAACAAAGAAACATTTAAGAACATGGACAGCTTTCCAACTAGATGGGCTAAAATTGTATTTTGAAGTGGAAGGGACTCAAACATAAATATCGCTTGTATCAGAGTTTAAAAGATGTTCAAAATGGCATGATTGTTCTTTGATAGTTGTTCACAAGTTGATTAAAAACTGTTTATTAAAGATTTGAAATTTTCTTTGACGGAAATTAAGTATAGCCTGGTAATATTGCAGGGTAGCGATACTACAGCTTCAACAATTGGTTTTACTTTAATGATGTTGGGCATGCATCCGGAATATCAGGTATGTTACATTATAAAACAGGAAGTTTGTCAAAAGAAAAATAGTATTTGACTTTCTTAAAGTTATTGTCCTACTAGTAGTAGAAGAAGATTTTAACAGTTCTGTGGGCTAGTGTGAATTATTTATAACTTAACAATTAAAAATAAAACAACGATTAATAAACCTATGCGCGCGCGTGAAGCATTCAATTCACTTATTCGCTTCGTAGCTGTGGCTATGAGAAAACTGGTATAATTACGCTCTTAGACCGCGTTTATATCCTATGACATTCCAGGATATTCAGGTAACGTATGCATCTCGGAGGTCCCAGAATGCCCTAGTTTGTTCGAGAGCCCACCAATACATTATGTGTTTCGTTACAGTACAACGATTATAACAGATTTAAATGTTTAACCAGGATAATTACATTTTTTGATATTTAAAGACAAAATTTGAGATTACTACGGACGATGCAATTCATACATGATCGTTTTAGGTGCTAGTTAGTTGCGTTGAAGTAAAGAGTACTTCCTCTATAATTGTGTCTTGTTAGCCCCTTGAATTGATTTTAACATAACAGCTAACGCCAGAATTAACGTTGCCAATGAATGTAGTACAAACATAATAATTGAGATCATGACTTACTGTGGCCTAAAACGGTCGCAAATGCGTTATGTGTCGTACAGTAATTAATGTTTCTACTCTTTTTACAAGGAAAAAATATATGAAGAAGTAATGGACGTCCTTGGACCCGACAGAACCCTAGAATATACAGACTTAAAGCGCTTGGTTTACACAGAAAGGGTTATAAAGGAGACTCTACGTATTTTTCCTGCAGGTCCCATATTATCTAGAATTGTTGAGGAAGATATTCATTTAGGTAAACACGTTTGAGTAAATCTTATTTATGTATGCTTTTGTTTAATTTCATATCGCTTTAAAAAGTTGTGGTGGAGGGAAATAATATGAAACCCTTTTTTGGGAAACTGTTGTACTTATCTTATTTTCTAGAGAGTTGTACAATACCAGCAGCAAGTGCTTTCGTAGTACCGATAATAGATATACATAGAAATCCTAAAATATATCCAGATCCCATGAAATTCGATCCGGATCGTTTTTTACCTAAGGAAGTTGCGAAAAGGCATCCGTATACTTGGATACCCTTTGCTGCAGGTCCAAGGAATTGCATTGGTAATGACTTTTATGTTTTGAAAGGTTTGGGACAAACTCTATTCATAGATTAACCGATTGTAAATTATGAAATAAAACGGAGCCGGTAGGATTTTACATGACCGACCACACATAAGAGTGGTCAGCCTTCACCTGTTTATTTCGTAATTTCTCTTTCTGTTATCTGAAATTTCGCGTCCTCTTCCGTGGAATTTGCGTATTTACAAACAGCAAACACCAAGACGTGGTAGTACACATATTAACTCTCATTCGGTTCAATCAACCAAAACGTCCATTAGGTACATTTGGTGTTTTTTCAAGAAGTTACATAGTGTTAAAGGTAAAATTTCCATATTTATTTTTTGTTCTAACCTAAAAACTAATACGAATATTTAACTAAAATTTGATAACTTAATATGAGTATAAAATAAAAATGGAAATTTTGCTTTTAACAACGTGTAGCCCTTTAAGATTTAATCTTTTAAAGAAATCCTAAGGTTTGGTTCAAACGGTTAATTTTAATTTCAGGAATCTATGGTTAAAGTTTGTCCTTAAACACTTGAGACACCTTCAGTGTAGGATTAGGGCAAAAAAGTGTCGGACTACGGGGCAACCTCTTTGCGGCTCACATGTCAACACCAAATTTCAATCAACGTCACTTTTAAATAGCAATTCGCACTATTTTTTTGACTACAAAGATTGTACTATTTTTTCCCTAAAAAAGTCGGCTGAAAATCGTTTTCATTTTTTAGGTCACGTAAGAATCTTCAGCCTTAAAAGTTCAGCTTGTCTGAGGAAACTCCTGACAAACTGAGCTTTACAATAATTGTTTAAATTCGTTTTTTAACAAATATGCCAAATATCTAAGTGTGACTATTTTCTCATTACTCAGTACTTCCCGGCAGATTTCTGAATGAGGGAGTTTGCCTTTCTCAGCAGTGCTTAATATAGCACCCTCTCATGGCTTTAGAGCAAGATCTATGCTTTTTAGCCAATCTAAAGTGGCTTTATTGGTACAGATCAAACCCAATCCACCTGGTCTACAATGAGAAATGTGGAATTATGGCTTTATGGTGGCCCCTCTTCGTAGCTCGAAAGTTTTATCTATGATGGCCTGTAACTGCTCCGTTGTTCAATATTCCTGCCTTCAGTGCATCAGTCACCTCACTGAAAGTAGGTTTAGGTTTCTTTGGGGGTGTTTGATTTCCACCCCGAACCTTTCGATTTTTTTGTTTGTACGTCTTCGGTAAAGTTCTCCTCTAACCGGACCCTTTTTGATACGATGCTTTGCCAGCGGTTCCAGCTCCTTCAGAGGTTTGGTAGGATAGCAGAGCCTTTTTACGTTTACGGGTTTCCTCGGCATTTATGTCTTGAGTTATAAGGTATTTAAACCTTTTTATGGTAGATCCTCTTGTACCCTACGGGGTTCCTGCCGATATCCTCGTCGATGCTTTGTAGTAAAACCTCTTCGGTCTCCATGGAAGAATCCGAGGTGTTGCTACGGCTTTCGATACCCTCTTTTAGACTGTATGCTTTAGGGGTTGAATCTGCTCTTTTATTTCAATATTCTTCCCATGTAAATCCCACGAGTAACTAGGGTATGAAAGGTTGCCGGCAAGAGAGTCCCGCATATTGCAGGAAGACTAATAAAACCGGAGACTGCCCAAAGTGTCCAAGTATCCGGAGTTTGATAGAGTACAGACGAAACTTTCCGTGTGCAGTTCCACCTTGGCTTGGGGGGGGGGGGGGAGTTGTTATGGTTCCTAACCACTTGGTCAGTCGGTTAAGGCAAGCCCTCAAGGTTAGAAGGCACATCCTCAATATCCAATACTGGGCAGGTATCCGCGGATTTGGAAGCTTCCCTATTATATGCTGATCCCTGATCCCTGTCCACCCGATGGCTCCTTATCCTCCATGCTGTATATCCCAGTATGACTTAGATTGCCAGGTGTTATTAGTCACTATAGTAAACCAAAGCTTACCCCATGGGGTTATGAGCAACAATTTCAGCTTGTTACTAACTTGCTGCAAGCTTCTAAAAGTCTAGTATTTAAATACCAAATTGGCTGAAATGAAAGGAAAAACATTACTGATTGACGGTTATAAACCATTACATTCATTTTGAGCAGATGCAATACCTGAATTCATAATGTTTCTTCAACTGAAACTTCAGACCCTAAAGAAATATTTAAAGTTTAAAGAAACATTTAACGGATGTCCATCTCTTTGTTATATTTTTATTTGCTTAGATAGAATAGATACATATTTTTGCATATACGATGAGTTTACTAAATAACGAGAAATAAAAAAATTATTACGAGGCAGAGTAACAAGGTTCTATACGTACACACACATACACTATACACATGGTGCTGTATGTAGGCAAAAAACGGCGCACTAATCACATGACTCGCATGCGGGCCGGATTGTGCATTTCACGCGTAAGACCACATACCCTAACGCACCAGCCCCAACACCGAAAGGTATAAGAGGTTAACGATTACATACATACATGAACGAAACTTTATATTATGAAAATATTGAGATCGAGAGGAGGGCGACATTTTCCCGGTTGCTCGACCCAGTCTGACACTCGTCACTCTACAGCAACAAGCATTATCTATTTTGTTTACTTGTTTATTGCATTATTATTTTTTAAGGTTTCAATTATGGTATGATGCAAATGAAAGTCATGACCGCTTCGTTAATAAGGAAGTACAAATTTAAGACGGAATACAAAAACCCGGAGTCAGTGGAACTTACTTTTAATTTAATTGTTAAGCCCGTACATGGATATTTAGTATCTGTTGATTCTAGAGAATAATTTGCTTTTAGACAAAGCAACTTTCAGGGTTATGTTAGTCTGCTGATATAAAGAAAGCGATGTTAATATTTGTTTTTCAAATTTGATTTCTTTATGATTACGTTATTGTATCTTGATTGTTGTAACAAATTAACAAATGTAATTGCTTGACGAAATAAAAATAATTCCATAGATTGTAATTTTTTCGTAACCTTTTATTTACTTATTGGCTTTATTTATCACTTTTTTAAGATATGTATAACTAGGGTTCTACTTTAGGTGGAAGTTAATTTCCTGTTTTTATTTAGAAAGTTCGTTAGGAAGTCTATAAGATACTTGAAGTCTTTTTTCATTAATTTTGTACAGTCTTACTCTTAATAACATTTTTACATTTCTAAACGGAACGAAATTGATTAATTTTTTATTTGGCCTTGGTAATGTATTAAGGACTAGCAAGTCTGCTTTGTGCTTTGTAAACTAAAGAATTATGATTCAATTTCGCCCGTAGTTAGGTGAAGGTTTTAATGTGGAAAAATTCAGAAGTAAAACCTCAGGTCTCGTGATAATACAATGTTTAGTACCTGGGGTGGAAGTCTCTTCATCATCATCATCAGCAATCCTTTCGGTATATAGAAGCATTCTTCTTCTTATGCCGCCTTCTCGTACCGAAGATGGCGATCCAAATGGCTATTGTGGTTTTGGAAACTGCAGCTTGGAAGATAACTGCGGATGAGCACCCAAACCATCTTCTCAAATCTTTTAACCATGAGTTTTGGCGTCTTCCGACTGATCCTCGTTCCTGTATTTTGTTCTCTATTGTAAGTATCGGTAACTCGTATCGTTCGCCCCTCATCACGTGCCCTATGTATTGCATTTTTCTTTCTTTGATGAAGTTCCGTAGTTCTCCCTGTTTATTCATGCGAATTACAATTTCGTCATTGGTTACTCTTTGTATCCTTGGGGCACTTAGAATTTGTCTGTATAAGTACATTTCGAAAGCATTTAATATTTTCTCGGTGGTTGGGCCTATAAAATAAAATGGGGAAAATATGCCATCTAATACTCATACGAGTTTTGAGTTCTAAGCTGAAGTATGATCTAGTAAAAAAAGTTTTCAGACCTATTAACTTTCTCCCAGCTTGATCTATTTTTGATATTATTTCTTTTTTAGATTCACATTGACTATTGATATTGTAACGTAGTGGGTTTGGGCCATATATGTTCGAAGTTAATAAAAATAAGTTAATTAAATTTAGACAGAACCATTTAACCAACTACCTACGTCACGTGGGTTTTGCGTTGCGTTGCGAGAGGTTTTATATTGAAAGTCAGATTCAACTAACATATTGTCCGAACTTTGAATTATATCTTACACTGGCCATGCCGAGTGCATTTAAGCTGTTGTATATATACCCTACAGTCAGCCCCTATCCTGTACCACGAACGTGCCCATCTGTAATTTTCAAAGAATGCTGATTCATCAATTTATGCAGCTGTGTGAGATATCGAATTTCATGCAGGTGTCTATCCTTGATTCATAATAACTAGCACAGCTGCACATGTATCATGTTGCTTCTGAATATAAATTAAAAAACAGCGGGGAAAGTACGCAACCTTGCCGTATGTACACCCTTTTTAATTAGATAATTAGTCCATCTTATGTGTTTTCTTGTTCTAACTATTTTAACTTTCGCTGTTTGATGCCTATTCGTCCTATTCGTCAATTTCTGCCAATCTTAGGATTTCTAACATTTTTTGATAATTTACACAATCGACTAAATGCTTTACGGTAATCGATGAAGCATACCTACTTATATATTTGCATTCATATCTTTACATCTTTGTTTCAATACGTTAAGAGAAAAAGTGATTTTCGTGTTCCGAAGCCATTTCGAAATTTGAATTGTGTATTGTTGATTTGGTATTCGAACTTTCTGTAAATACGTGAAGGTATGGATAATTCTCAAAAATGTTTTCAGCACATGGGACATGAGACCCTATCATGCAGAAGAGTTTACTGCTTCGGAATTGTTATACAGCCAGTCCGATAGTATCTTGACTATCTTATATATTTTGTTAAATAATGATGTCATAAGATTTAGGCCTTTACTTTCATTATCTGCTATTATTTTAAGAATTTCTGCATAGGTTTTGTCAGGACCGGTTTTTCTATTTTTGAGTATTTTTATAGCGTGGGTTGCTTCACTTTTGGAGATTTCAGGTTCTTTCTCATTTATTGTTTTGTCTTTTGATGGTGGTTTATTAGATCTATCGTCGATGAAAAGTTCTTCTACATAGTCTTTCCATCTCTTGAGTTTGTCTTCGATTTCTAAGATTATTTAGGTGTTTGAATCTCTTAGAGTTGTTGTTTGATATTTTTTAGTTCTGCCTGTCATTTATTTTGCTTTTTTGTGTACGTTGAATGTATCATGAATTTTTATTTGCATTTTTCTGATGTTGATTTTTCTTTTGCTTCTCTGCATTTTTTCTGATAAATTTAACAACGAGAAGGAGAACAAGTGATATAAGGAGAATAAAGCACAACACTTAGCAAATTAAGGAGAAACCAAGTGTAAAGTATAACAGTAATAATAATAACTACAAGACTAAGTAGAAGTGAAGAAGAAATACTTATAAAAAAATAAAGAATAAAAAGGAATAGGAAGGAGTAGGCCGAGGGCAGTTCTATGTCAAAAATATAAGAAAAAGAATGGATATTACAAAAAGACGAAGAGAAGTTTAAGGTCTTTTGGTGGTGTAGCGGGCAGGTGTCTGCTTTACGATACAGACGTCCTGGCCAGATTAAGCCCGAAGTGTTTGCTGTTCAAACCCGTTAAGTTAGGGTAGAATTAAGTTTAGATGGTTAATGCCGATAAGCCTAAAAAATACGTTTAAAAAAAAGATTAAAACAAAAATCAGATTAAAGAAATGTAGAAAATAAAAAAAAAGTAGGGCAAAGTAAAGACGGCGCAGGATGAGAAGGAAAGGAGAATATAAATACATACACATTTTTACCTTATAGTCGTAAATACTACGACTAAGCCCAGACGAAAAATTCGGAAGATACGTTCTTCATCAACGTATTAGAAAAAGTTTAGTTTTAGGTTTAAAGGATAATAAAAGGAAGAAAATAAAATATTTAACGAAGTGTAGCGAAAGACAAATAAAAAGATTAAAGGAGAAGGGACAAGAAGAGAACCTTTGTATTCCACCCATTCACGTTGATTTTGATCTTCTTCTTTTCTTCCCCTCCGATGGTATCAGTTTCATTACTAATTTGGGGAGTCGTTCTTCTCCTATCCTTTCCACATGGCCATACTACACCAACTGCCTTCTTTGGATTTCTTGGATAATATCTGTATCGACATTACTTTGGTACTCTTTCTAGTCTTTACTTACCGGCCGATCCTCGCCAGAAATCCTTTTCCACCAACAGCTTCCGTTTAATATGATATGTTTCGTACCCATGTAGGACTACACTCTTAAATGTAGAGTTATAGGGGATCGCTTCTTTTTTTGAGAGATGCTCTTAGACCAGAGGACAAAGTTCATGCAGTCAATTATTATTTTCTTTTTACTATCCGCAGTTCTACTCTATTTTCTGTACGTTAACTCGTTCCGATTTTTGCTCCTAGATACACATACAGCGTGGACCAAAATTACGACCACAAGGAAAAGAGTCCGTAAAAATGGAAAGAGGCGGGATATTAATGCGAACCATAAAAATAACGGTTATTGAACAATAGTAAGCACAACAGAATATTATAATTCGAAATGTCCTCCATTAGGCTGGACATAGGCACGAAGGCACCGGGCGAATGCATTGACAGCGGTACGCAAGAGAGTTGGGCCAAGCTTTTTGAAGTGCTATCTTCAGTGAGTCAACAGTTTTGCGTGGCTATGAGCAAAACTTACTTTTCAGGATTAACCAAATGGAATAATTTATGGTATTTAGATCGGGTAAATTGGAAGGCCATTCGTTGAATGAGATAAATGAAGGAAAGATCTGTTCGCAACATTCCTGGGATCAGCTTCGCAGCGTTCCTTTCTCCTAAGTTTCATGGCCTCAAAATGTGAGCTTTAGTCATCTTGTACGGCTTAAGTTTCAAATATTTCTTGCCAATTCGTTGCACCGACGTGAGGTTGATGCCTTGGATTTCTTCTGAAATGTTCACGTACCTTCGAATTGTGGTATATACAAGGTTGCGAGGGACCTGTAGACTCTTTAGGATGTCGCGTGCTGTAGCGCCCGTAGGACCCTCGCGGTGCAGCTTGATAATAGAATAGCAATGAGGTGATGGCTTAGTCGTTCCGAAAAAAGAGATTAAATCGTCATGTGATATCGAAAGAAAGCAACCCAAATAAACAAATGAAACACAGCTTAAAAAACAAAATACCAGCTTCAAAAAATTTACCCAAGGACGCACTCATATGTTGTATTCGTAATTTTGGTTCACCTCACTCTCCATATCCTTTAAACAGTCTAGTAGCCATAAATTCCAGGTCTTCCTTGTCTTATGTTATGATAACGTGGTCGTTGGGGAAGTGCAGTGTGTATAACGTCGTGCCATTTATTGATTTATCGTATGGCATTTGTAGCCAGGAGATCACGTAGTGACGGTCTGGCTGCCAGTTGAGGGGATCAAAACCACATTTTTAAACGATTTGGCGTCGTGAACTTTGTCATATCCCCTTTATGCTAGGGAAATATGTTCACTGCAGTAGTTTCCCGTTGCCTTCTGCAGATTTTGTGAAAGTGTATTAAGTGTATAGTGTTTGTGTCTTGTTACTATCTGCAGTTGACCACTCTGTAGACAGAATCGTTAATTAACCAGACGATTAAATGGCTTCACTCGTTCAAGTAGCGACCTCAAACAGTGGGGAATTCTTTATAAAAATCCTTACCACTGCGTGAGATTCGATCCTAAGACTCCTCGCTAGGAGACCAGCGCTCTTACCACTGCGCCAACGAGCTTCCTACGTCGTGCCATTGTTCAGCTGCATTCCAATTGCACTACGCGCTTGTTTCCATTTTCATAAACCTTATTAAGATAGATTTTGAACAATGTGCGGAGAGGCAGCATTCCTGTTGAAGTGCTTTCGTAACCGCAAAACTATCTGAGAGCTTATTTTTTTAACTTAATCCTTGCTGTCAATTGTGATATAGTTTTTATCGCTGCTGTAAGGGTGGCATTAATTGTACTCTGTTCCAGGATTTACTATGGTCAATTGGTACATCATCATATGCCCTTGTAAGGTCGACAAATAGCGAATGAACTTCTTTGTTTGTTGCAACGTTCTTCTCATTTAGTTGCACCGGACTGAAGAGTGTTCTACTAAGGGGGGTATTCTTCTTCTATTAGATATTTTAGGATTTTTCTGTCCAGCCTCCACGTAGTGCGTGCTCGTGAGTGAACCCGAAGTAATACCTGGGAAACTGCTTAAAAACGGAACACCAAAGCTAATTAGATTTCTAAGGGAACTATTCACAAGACACATACACGAAGAAACAATTCCAGTAACTTGGAAAGAGGCGTTGATAACACCGATCTAGAAAAAGGGAAGCAGAAATGAATGCACGAACTATAGGTGCATCTCGGCCACGGACGAATAAAGATAAGACGAAAAATGAGAAATCTGCCACCAAAGAAGCAAATGTTTAAAATCTTATCGTTAAAAGAAGAGATAAGAAAAATGAAACGGAAACTGTACAAAAATTGTAACTTAAAAGGAAATATAATAGGATTAACAAAAAGTACCAAAACAAGAACAAATTAATAGAAATGAAAAATTTGAAAGGTAATGAAGAAACGAAGAAGAGGAAGGAGAAGGGACCACAAGGTTAAGCAGAAAATAAGAAGAAACATAAAACCATAAAAATAGCTATTGGTTAAGCCTTCCATCAAATAAAATGAAGAAGCCGAATAAGAAGAAAAAGTAACAAGGAGAAGAAAAATAATGAAAATGAAGGTAAAGCGGAAAAGTAAGATTGAGAAGATGAAGAAGAGGAATGAGGACATGGACAGGGAAAGGAAGAAGAGGAGAGAAAAAGGAGGAGGAGGGGGAGGAGTAGAGGAAGAACAAGAGAGAAATAGAAAAATAAGAAAGAAGTAAAAGAACGACAAACAAAGAGAAGAAAAGGAGAAATACGCGAAGAAAGAAAAACTACAAAAGTGTGTAGCAAAGGACAAAACTATAAAATTCATTTATTAAAGAAAAACAGTAGGAAATTTACAAGAAATAAATAAGAGCCCACAGAAGCAGGATGATGCAAATAATGTCAGAAGTGAAACAAACATGCGTCTTTGATATCTTTAAAATGGGAATTTGAATCTTTTGCATTACAAATATAACGCCATTCTTTTGTTTTTCTTTCTTTGTATTTTTCTACTGCTACGTATTTTTGTTCTTCACTTTTTCTTCTTCTGTTCCTTCTTCCTTTTCTCCCCTTTCTTCTTAGTCTTTTTGAATCTTACTTTTATTCATCGTCCTTTTCTTGTATTTCCCTCCTACTCCTCCTCCTACTTGTTGATCGTGCTCTCTTTTAAACTTTTATTTTTTCCTCTTCTATTTTCACCCCTTCTGGTACCATGTTCTCTTTTTCAAACTAATTTTTTTGTTTCTCTTTTTCGTTTTATTCTTCTTGTTGTTCTTTTTCTCCTACGCAGTGATACTTTACTTTAAAAATTGAAGAAAAGAACATTTTTGAGTGAGTAAATGTAAACAAAGAATTCCTTAAATTATTCGTTTAAATATTATTATTATTACTATTACTATTAATGTCGCGGTTACAAAGGTCAAGTTTGAAAATTTAGACTGTCTGATATTAATTTTTTTATTACCCATTAATTTTTTAATAAGTCAATGTCAGTTCATTATTTGTTCCATTTAAATTCATTTTATTTTTTGTTTAGGAATCACGAGGGCATTTTGCATTTAGACAAATTTATTAATATTTTGTGCATATTTCAAAGACTTAGTTATGTAAATATGAATCTAAAGTTAATAAAAAAATTATTACTGGTTTGTTAGTTTTGAATTTAAGTAAAAACATTCCGATATTCTGATTTTCATCGTGATTTTTCTAATATTTGCCCTTCGATCAAGTTGGTTATGATTTGCAACGATTGTTTGTATAAAATGCACATTACGGAAATTTACAGTTTGGTATTAAATCAAATGTGCATTTAGATAAATTGAGGTTAAAGTAGGGCGACACATCTGCTATCGCTGTCATTTACTTTTTGACTTTAACGATTATAAAAGCAATAATTTTAGTTATAGTGGTGTGTTTTCATAGTGAAGATGTCAATTACTGGTCCTGTTTTGTTAGCGTTCCTTTTAAACTTTGTCAATTTTACACAATCAGGTATTCTGTTATTTAATTTTTATTTTTTAAATATTAAACCACGCTTAGTATGCTGAAATGAAAGTCGAATTTTGAATTTAAAAATATTTTCCACTGTAAGTGTTTGGAGGTTTTCAAAGTCAAAGATTTGCAATAGAAATAATGAGGAAAAATCACAAATTTTTCCCAGTTAAAAAAACTATAAACAGAATTTTGCTAAGTTTCGAAAATTCATCCACATTTTAAAATACTATCCGATTACCAATATCTCAACTAAAACACAATCTCAATGGAATTTTTTACAATAAGTCTCAACTATTTATGGAATTTAGATAAATTTACTTCTAGTAATGTTATTGATAACATTCATCTTACTAACTTATTATTTTCAGATGCAAACATTAATCGTTTGAGTGTTTTATTTTTAAGTAATAAGTAATAACTAATAAATAATGAAGAAGTTAAAATTAAGTTGTTAATATTCATTTTAGCTTTTATAAGTTCTTATAAATAATTTTCAATTTTAACGGGCAAATTACAGGATGCGTAAAATTTACGTGATTATTTCCAGGAAAACTATTACGTATTATAATTTTTGGAAGCGGTGAAGGTCGTTGAAAGTGTTAGGGCCGGATTTTTATGCAAAAAACTGTTACATTTAATTTCGATGTTACTTTATACATTTTTACATTAACAAAATATTTTCGTTTAATTGACCACTTTTTGCAATGAAAACAGAAGTTGGAAGTTGGAACTTTTGGAAGTTGTGAGGTTTCAGATATTCCCAAGAATAAAAATTCAACCCGAATCATTTAGAATCCAATTCCAATCAAAATTTAAAAATCTAAATAAGTTCCAGGGTTTTAAATTTGATTTCAGAACTTCGACTCGAAATTCAATTTTTCTTTTCTGTGAGATTATTCTTTGATATCGATTTGAAATTGCGATTCTTATTATAATTAGATATACTGTAAAATGTTAATGTCTTAAATTGTTGACGTTTCATCTGCCCTTTCTTCTTTTTTATCTTCTAACTCCTCTCTGAATTTTTAGTAATAACAACTATAGATATAGACATGTTTTCCTAATTAAAATTAGACCCATAAAGCGGATAGAAGATTTAAATACAAATTGGATTTTAGTCGAGGTAAGGATTGTAACTGGTAAGCAGAGTTCGGATTTATTGATCTACTTTGGAATCAAGAAAATCGAAATTAAAACCATTACTTTAGAATTTCAAACTGAAAATCTAGATTCAAACCTAAGATATTGAATTTTATTAAAATTTTTAAATTCGAGACATGAATCCGGATTTTTGTTTTAAGTAGTTTTGGCCTCAAAATTTAAATTTTGGGTTTTGGATTGAAATCCGACTATCAAACTTAATTTGGCGCTTAGTAATTACTGATTAAAAATGCTGTTTCGTTAAAAAAAATTAAATATTTTGGTAAAACAAATACAAAATTAAAAGCAGCCCATTTTAATTAGTTTCTAAGAACAGAAATAGTATATTGTAATGCAAGTGTTGAAGGCTTTTGTTTGCCACACGAATGTGAAGTTTTCAGCATGAGCGATAGTGAGTTGTTAATTAAAAATAGTGTTGTATATAAGTAGATTAGGATAACTAGATAATTAATTTTTGAAATAATGTTTGTATAATTTAAAATAGAGTGTTAATTTAATAAAATAAGATAACCAAGGAGAATTAAAAATAAAAAAAATTGAACGTTTAAAATAACCAACCGAAATTTGAGTTTAAAAATTAAAACTTAAATTTGATTTATTATCATAAAATTATAATTTGAAAGTAAATAAAATTATAATTTAATTAAAAGTTGTATAAAGAGTGTTATTATTGTATAAAGATATAATTTGGAGTTGTGTAATAAGAAAAAAATTATGAAATAAAATTTTACTTGGGAAAAAGGAGTTATAAATTTGGATATAGGTAAAGTGTTGGATGAATAAAAAAGAAGTTGAGTGAAGTGTTCAATGAATTAGAATTGAATTACAGCAGGGTGTGTTGTTGGATGGGAAAATAAGGGAGGACTTGGTGAATTTGGAGTCAAAGCAGGTGGTGTGTAAATTTATTAATTTTTAAAGAAAAGTGTTTATTTAGTTATTAGAACTTGTTAAGGGTTATTGTTAAGGGTTTGCAAAATTTTGAAGGTGTTGATTTAAAATTACTTTATGAATTTTAAATTCATAAATGCGATCCCTTTAACGACCCTGGGTTAAGATTTTCTAAAAATTGATTAAACATTAATACAGATTGAGCTAACCGGAAAATTTAAAAATTGTATGCGATAATATTTACAGAAGTGAGTGCATAACAATATATTCGAAAGCAGATTTATTTATTTAAGGTTAAACGATTACATACATAAAAAGTTTCTAGTCGATTGAGTTCGAATATTCGAATGCGGATTTAACTATTTTAAGCTTCGAAGTTTGATTCAAGTGTTCAATCTTAAAATATAACTGCAAATTTTATATAAAGAAAATTCGAATCGTTGAAGTTCTAATCTTTGAATATTGACATGTTGATTCAATACCAGAATATCTATTTTTAATTCGAGATACAAAACGTTGAAACTTAATTTGGTAGCGTAATTCTTTTTTTTTTATTTGAAGCCCTTATGCCTTTAGCGCGTCGATCCATTTTTTCCATTACTTTCGGTCTTTTGCCAGCCTATTCATTTCTATTTCGTTCTTTCCATTTTGTCTTGCCATTCTGTGTATTCCATTCAACCACTTCATTCTGGGTCTGCCTCATTCTCCAGTTAACTCCCGGTAGTCCCGGTCAAGCCTCCAGCACTTGTTTGAGTATTCTATCTGTCTCTATCCTGAGAACACGCCCATTCCAGTCCAACTGCCTGTTTTCTATTCTTTCATTTAGGGATGTCTCGTTCCACTTCCTCTCTAATTCTGGCGTTTCTTAGTTACTCTACCCCTTCTCGTTTTGTTGATCATTTTTCTCAAAAATTTCATTTCTCTCGCTTGTATTCAGCTTTTCTGCTTCTCCACCATTGCCCAGCTCTCTGATCCATATGTTAGGATGGGTACGTATACTGCATTATAGATTTTGAGTTTCGTTTTATTTTAAATTTCTCTGTTTCCAATTATAGTGTTGTTCATTTGGAAGTATGAGTTTGTTGCTTTCTGAATTCGGTTATTAATTTCTGCGTCATAAGATTATTGTACCAAGATATTCGTATTCATCTACTATCTCCAGTTCTATATCCTTACAACGGATTCTAAGTTCCTCTGCGCATTCTTTGCTTGCAATTCCTATGACTTTACTGTTCATGCCTTTCGCCTCTTGTAACTTTTGTTGAGAATCTGTCATTCTTAGGATGCCATCAGCATACATATACCAAAGCTTGTACATACATATATCGGTGATAGGTTCCGGTATATGACTGTGGCCCTTCTAGTATTTTGTTTGCATCTTTTAATCATATTATTCATCAAATCAGTGAATAGTAGGGGGCTGAGGCTATTGCCCTGTTTTACTCCCATTTTCATTTCGAATGGTTTTGAGCATTCTCCGCCAATTCTTAGTTTCCCGTATACTTCTCTGTATAAGTTTTTAGTTTTGGTATGACATCTAGAAATATCCAGAGTTGTTCTCTTGGGGCTGTATCGACAGTGATTTTGAGGTATATGTAAGCTATAAATAGTTTACCGTTACTGTCTCTTGTTTTTTCCATCATATTTCTTACTGTAAAGATATGATCATGTGTTTGCCGATTTGGTTTAAAGGCTGCTTGTTCTTCTTCTAGCTTTTCTTCTATTTCTTGTCTTAGTCTTTTCTCTAGTACTCTAGAAAATATTTTGAGTATCACTGAGGATAGACAGATAGCTCTGTAATTATCACATACTGTTGTGCTTCCCTTTTTATGTATTGAATTAATTAAGTTTATTTTCCAATCCAGAGGTGTTTGTTCCTCTTTCCAAGCCAACTAACAGAGTTTTTGTGTCTATATCTTTACTTTTTCTCTCCCGAATTTTACCATTTCAGGACTGATTCCATCTTCGCCGCTTGCCTTCCCAGTCTTCATACTTTTAATGGCTTCGGTTATTTCTTCTATAGTAATTGGATTTTCATTATCTTCTTCATTTCCTTGGTTTTCCGCCTTTTCTTGTTAGTCAGGTTCTCGTTCCTCTTTTCGCTGGTTGAATTTATTCGTAAAATTGCTTCTCCGGGTCTGCAGTTGCTAGGGTATTATCATCTTTTAGTATACTGCTAGCATTTTTTCCATATTGTCCCCTTAGTCTTTAGTTATCTTTGAGTATTGACTTGGAGACGTTTGAAATACGGCCCCATTTGCTGTATCAAATCAAGATTTCGAGTTTTTAATTAAAATTCGATATTGTAACGAAGTGGCTTTTGTAATATTGATGGGTTAAGGGTTAAGGCCTCCTATGTTATTATATTTATTATGATGGTAGAGACTTATAGCCAACTTCATTACGAGTGTTTTGCCTTGGCTTTTGCAGGAGGTTATATTAAAATACAGAATTAACTAACATCAGATATATTGGTATAACCTTAGTTACAAACACAATTCAACTGTTCGACAAATATGATCCAAATACTTAACAAGTCTTAGGTCTGATTGACTTAATACGGCGTATAAAACATTAGCATCAATTTACAATAATACCCACTAAACTTACATGACCATCTTTAGAGAACCATCCCATCTTGGTAACAACGTTGGAAACGATATGTAAACCAACCCCTGGCTTATGGCCGGAGTTGGTCCTGTAAGGGCCTCTCGTCTAGATCTTAATCAGACATCGTATGTGAGACTCCATCAGGAGACTGATTTCCGTATCCAGGGCTAGCCTTCTTATACAAAAACTTGTGCCCCTTCTACTCTAAAATTCTTAACATCTGCTAAAGCTGTTTATAATATTCGTCATTAATTCTTACATTGTATAAACATGAGTTATGGTCTTCCATGTTATTTGGTGTAGGTGTTCATTAGTAATTACAAACTTACTGCAACATTGTAAGATATTGATATGATTCACCAACATGACCAGATGTTCGAATGACACATATTTATGCAGGTGCATCTTTAGCTAGTAAACATATTTAATGATCCCTACATTGTAACTATTGCGAAACTTTGTTGTATCAGTCACACCTAAATGCCATCTTATTTAATTCATTATTTGTTAATTGAACCCACTACATTACAATATTAGAACTTTTGATTTCCAATATAAAACCTAAAGAAAATCGTTTTCGCAAAGCAAATTATTGTTTAAGCTTAGGCGTTTTTAATTTCGAACTTAAGCCTGGAACTTTTATTAAAGTGTAGATTTAATTCTGGAAAATCATGTGGTACCGCGAAATTCACAATTTCTATCAACGAATCTGGTCTTAGTATTTAAAGTTCGACTTCTAGGTTTATTTTGGCAAATGGGGTGAGAAGTATTTTTTCTTTTAAGGATCTAATACTTAAATTAATTTTTCTGTTGTAATCTTAATCCCACAAAATAAAAAAAATGAATCGAGATTCAAGCTTTCGATTTTAGTGAAGAATCTTGACTAACTAAATATGCAAACTTGACATCTTGAAATATGACTTAATTTGTTAGTATATTGTCACAACAGTGATATTCAGCTTATCTGGATCTGAATCCACATTTAACCAATCTATCTTTGCAGGATAGAATTGAAAATTCATTTTTCATACATATACAACATACGATCGAATATCGCATTTGAAAATGATAATTCAAGTCAAAAGGCTAGGATTCAAAGTTCCGAATTTAAATGCGAAGAAGCCTTGAATAATTCGAATAATGTGAAAATTTTGTAGCCCTTATTTTATTTTGATTGAACATCAAACATTTAACAGAAAAAGTATAGTTCAAACCGGTTTTAAATCTAACCCATATCATTCTAATTTCCGGTTGTTGCATATGATGTCACAATTTACAACAAATGAAGGAGCAGAAGTGTTCTTGAATCTTTAAATAGAAAGTGCATAATGAATTGTGATAAGTTGATAAGTGATAAGCGCTTAGTTTTTATCTATTTTCCTTAATTATGTTATTATTGTATTAATTAGATATTGAAATAAATTTTGACAACTCACATCGAGAAGCTAAGCTTCAAATATACCTCACGCTGGTTTAAAAGGATGTTAAATGTAATATAGATTTATACGATCCCTGGAAATTATCTTCCACGCCAAGTACAACAAAAAAATTCATGAAGATAATTGCCTAAAAATGTCAAATAAAAAGGCATTAAATCAAAATTATAAATCTTAAAACTAAACCTAAAAATTCGGGTATTAAATCCAGATTCGGGGTTTCAAAAATTATAGATTTGAATTGAAAATCTGAAATTTAAGGTTCGAATTTTCACCAATTTTTAACCCAAGACTGGGACTTCTATTAACTTCCAAATTTAAATTTAAGGGTTTCGAGCTTTGAATTAGAATTCTTTGTGCTTCAAGATTCAAATCCTGAATAGTTTAGAATTTCAACATTTTCCATTGATTAATAGTTTATAGCTTTGAAGCATTAAATTAAGTTCGAAATCTTATTCTAGATTTTATTCATCTCGACTTTTGGATGCAAATTCGAAATCGAATTTCGAGCTTGAAGCAGAATTCTTAATATGTTTTAAGATTCCAATTTGACTTTTTGAATTTAGTAGAAATGCTAAACTTATATAAAGATCGAGTGCGGATTTGGTTGTTTGATTTCGATTTCAATTTAATTTGTATTCAAATATGAGACTCAAAATTAGAATCCAATTTAGATAGATAAATCCAGTTAAAAGGCTAAAATTTAAAGTTTAAGTCTTCGAATTTAAATTCGTAGTTTTGAATCTCGAACTTGAACATGAAGATGGAGGTGTTAAATCCACATTCGGAAATTTGTAGAATCGATTTGAAAACTTATATTAAATGATTTATTACGAATTCGGTGAGGTTACCTTACGCTGGTTTCAAATGATATTAAATGCAGTATAGATTTATACAACCTAAGAAGTCACGCTTAGCTGAAAGTACAAAGAAAATCTCATGAAATTAATTGGCTAAAATTTCCAAATAAAAAGACATTAAATCAAAACAAAATACATTATAAAAAAAGTGATAAATTAATTAACACTTTAATAATCTTTCATCAAATAGAGGTTGTTGTTGTTAAAGTTCGATTTGTATTTTTTTACAGCAAATAACCAGAAATGTTTTTTTCTAAACCGGTTTAACGAAAAAAATTATCTGAATTCAACGAATTAATCAGTTATTGAAAAGGTCACCTTAAATAGGAAGATCTCATTTCCTGGTTTTCCTATCTTGCTGCGTTTTGAAATATGAATATAATTTCAAAAAATCGTTTTAATATTTAATTTATTAAATCATAATATGATTAAGGAGAATAGTGCAGCAATTTGAATGTTGACCGACTTATCATTATATCATAACATAATTTCTATTCAAGATTCAAGAATTGTGGCATCACTTGCAACAACCGGAAATTAGAATGATATGGGAAGATAACCGAGTTTAAGTTATAATTATGGTTAAAGCGTTTAATCAAAATAAAGTAAAGTAACAGTGTTATGTATGAACTACGAAATTACTACCAAAGTAAATCACTTTTATTCGAAGTTTAGTAAAATTTTCTATTGTAAAATCGTTACTTAGAAGGAAAATGTTTTTTTACGAACGGACATGTTTTGGGTTATTTTTTATTTGGACTTAATTTTTTTAAAATTAAATGAAGTATTAACTTAAATTATCGGTCAAAACCTAATTCTATTTCCACGAATAAGAATCTAATTTTTAACTATAAAAACAAATACCAACTACTGAATCTAATTTCGAATTTTCAGCCTCACATTTTGTGACGTGCCAAATTTTAACAACGACATTTAATGGGGGATGGTAGAATCCCTTATGCGCGCGGCTAGCTAAAACAGTGGAAATGGGGGAGTTCACAACGCTAAATTCTTTCAAAAGCTAATAGGGGTAGTCTTAATGGGTTGAAATTGGGCGCCACCACGGGGTTAGTCAAAGATGCTAAAGAAGAACGTCCCGCGGATAACTCTTCGAAGTTCGGAGGGGTTGGGGGTGACTGCACCCTTGCTGTTGGAGGTACTTACCCTTGCTAAATGAAATAAAAGACTGCAACTGCTGGTGGTTAGGCTCGCAATGTGGTACATAGATGCTTAACAAAACACAATACACAGTAAATGCAAATAAAGAGGCAATATAAATTGACAAAAAGGAATTTAATGAAAGTAAAATATTATGCAAACATATGAGACAAAAAGGGCTTATAATCGTTATCTTGGTTATATGAAATAGGTGATCAAGGGAGACCACAGTTACTTGAAAATAATCAATATGATTAACTGCCTAGGTTCCGTTGATCGCAATCAACGGATGGTGAAAACAAAACTTAAGCTACAAACACAAATATAAATGGTTATACACATGCAACATATAAAACAAGAAGGATGGATAAATATTGCGATAAGTCGCACTGTTTCTGTATTGTTTACACTAAAGTAGAAGATGACACGCACAAGTCGCTATGATTTACTCACTTAATAGATTGAACAAAAAGAAGGAATGCTTGATTACATAAATTACAGGTCGTGATTGCAGGTGCCCTTCCACGTGCAGATGACCAGGATGGTGGTACTGAATTGGTACTCGACCAACAGTAAAGGGGCAGTCTAAAGTATTTTACCTGGGAGGGCTTGTTAGCAGGGCCTTCTTTAAAGCAATGGAGGCTTTATATCCCAGCGAGAACTAGTGGCGATGAACAAGAAGGAGATGGTGTCCATTTTATCCGGAGAGCGGATGCAAAACAACGAAGAATAATCCAATAACTATGGGTTTTCTGAACCCTCAATTAAGGAGGAAAGTGCGCGGGAACGGTACTCCATATAATACTAACTTCCACACACACAACTATTTCTTTCCGGAATTTTAATGGCTTCTATTTGTGAATCCGACCAATTCGGTAATTGTAACTTTCCACGAAAGATAGCGAAATTAGAAGCCTTTCCGGTGATTTTAAGGACTCACACTGGTAACGGTAAAAACTGCACGTCCGTCTCTAACTAACCGGAGCTCACTATGATCTACTTGTTCTTTCTAATTTTCGTGAGGCGAAACGGTGGTAGAAGAAGACAGACAAACGCGTCCTTTTAGCGCGGGGTGAGGTACAGAAACCTCGTGAGCGTTGCTCGATGGGTTACATCATCGGTGGTTCCCCGAGTTTACAAGAGCATCACGTTACCCTGTTTGGTCTTTATGTTTTGAAATTCCTAGAAATACTTCGCAGCAGCGAAAATATGCCGAACTAGTATGAATTTGCAAATCCGACAGCTACAGGGCTGGCTTGAACCTACTAAAAACAGGGCCGTATTATACCAATTTATGAATAAATCAAAAGACCGTGACAATTTACATGCGAATTAACTAGAAATGAAAGCAAATGAAATCGAATTTGAATAACGTTTCTACTAAAACAAGTATTAAATCTTAAGACCGGATTCCCATTCTGGATATTAAATTTGAATTCGGATTCCAAATCCCCAAACAAAGTCGAATTTTCTACCTCAGGCTTGGCATTTTCAGATGCATGTTTAACAATTGAGCCTGCTGCATTTCAAGTGTAATTTTAAACTTGGTTCTTAATTAATGGATTTGGGTATTCGATCTCTACACTCGATACTCCTAATCCAGACCCAGAATACAAATCTGGCTTAAATTTAAAATTCAGCATAAATATGAAAGCTATTCGAAGAATAAGTCCTGGAACAAAATCCATGAACATTTAGACCTTAAACTCAATTTCCCATTTATGTATGAAATATATTACATTTTTAATTCAAATCTCGGAATGTGGATTTAATATTCGATTCTTTAGGTTAGTCTGAGGATTCAAAGCTTACAAATTAAATTCGAAGGATTAATCTTAAGCCGAAGATTTGAAGAATCGTCTCCAAATTTGTACTTTGCTCCTCTTTTCTGAATGAAATGTGGTGGTTTAAATCGTTTAAAATGACAAATGTTAAGGAACGAATTTGCATGTTTTTATGTTTGTTTTTTATATGAAGTTACCTCGAATTGGATTTTTGAAAATAAAACTTTTTAAAATAAACTTTTTACATAAACTAAGCAACAAATTAGGATTGTCAAACAAGACTGAAGCCAAATTAAAATTTTATTTTGACAAGTAACACCTGAATTCCTAAAAAAACGGATACAAAGTATCGAATCTGGATTCGAGTTTTGAGCTTTACATTTGAATGTAAGTTAAATTAAAATCTAAATCAGACCAAGCCGATTTCGAATTCAGTATTTAATTTTTACAAATACGATTACTATTGGCGTTTATACTAAAATATTAACCAAATCTCAAATTTGCATTCATATTTTGAGTCTTAAATTTGAATTCGAATCTTTAATCTAATATAAAAACGAATACTTCTGAATCTGATGTCGAATTCTGAGCCTCACATTTGTATGTGAATTAACTTGGAATTGAAATTAAATGTTACTAAAATAGATTAGAAAAAGCTCAGAACCAGATTCTAAGTGTAGATATTAAATTTGAATTCGAATTCCGCATTTTAAAAATGTAGGCTTACTTCAAACTCTCAAGACAATTTTAATCTTGAATTAAGCAGAGTCTTTGACCAACGTCGCCACTTGAATATTGCTTGGCTATTTATGAGAGGTTTTCATTCAAAGTCAAACTCAATTAACATTCATGTATTTCATATCTGTGCTTTAGTTTTACAAAATAATATAAATGGTTCTAAGTCCCAATTCAAAGGTCATTGATACAAATTAATGATGCAAAGTAAACTGATATAAATTACTCTACGTTCCAATTTAAAGTAAAGTTATACAAAATTATTCTAAGTTCAAATCGATACAAAGTCCAGAGCCACAATAAAGTCTTTAACAGTTAAGAAATAAGTTCCAATTAGATCTAAAACGGCTAAGTCCGTAAAACGAATTTAAATAAATAATTTACACAAAGTACAGAATTAAAGTTAAGTTAACATAAAATAATCTTACATGTATTTACTAGAACATCGTCTTGAAGCGTGTCACTTCTGTCGTACATGCTGCTACTTTGATGGCCGGATATAAACCATGTCTCTCATGCGATTTCGTTTAGAATTTATACGGAAAATTGACACCCTTCTTCCAATAGTCAGTATCTTATCTTAGGCGCGTGGGAACTGCAAAATTGCATAGAAGCACGTATGAGGTGTCGAGTTTCAGCACATTGCACTTCATGCACGTGCTATATCTTGCATTCTTATAACATGTAACTCGGTACGTTACACGTGTATCTCGCCCTTATAAACTGACGTCATCCATGCTTAGATTTTATAATTTTAATATTTTTACATTCGCCTTTCTTACAATATGTCTTGAATTTGTTCAAATCTCGGAATTCCAGCTCTCTCCTCGAAATTCTGAAGCTAAACTCAAAATTCAAATCTGTCTTAAATTTAAAACTTAAATTAAAATTTCACGCTACATTTAAAGCTTCAAGACTATAAATGATTAATTGAATATATTTCGCAAACATACAGTCTTAAATTTCCAAATAAAAATGCTTTTAAGTTATATAGTTTGGATTTGAATTGTAAATTCAAGGCTAAAATTCAGGTTTGAGGTTCAAATTTCAAGTTACTGTATTTTTAAGATTCGAATATAAAATTCCAAATTTGAAATTCGATCCTAGTTATGAATCAAATATAAACTGTTCTATTCGAATTTCTAAAGTTCAAACCTTGGAATGTGGATTCATTATCATCATTAACCAGCCCCTCTCGTCCACTGGTGGATATAGGCCTCCCTAAGTATTTCCACTAGTTACAGTTTTGTGCGGTTTGCATCCAGTTTCGTCACTAAGGTGAGTGGTGATCTTCCTCTGCTTCGTTTGTCCATGTGAGGTCTCCATTCTACCATTCTCTTCGTTAAACTATCATCCTGAATTGTGATATTCTAGCCTTGTTATCTTTTTGATTATGTTGCATACTCTTGCTCTGTGTCGAATGTCTTCATTTCTCACTTTGTCTATCAGTTTGATTCTTTGGGCACTCTCAGCTTATTTGAAACTTTTTTGGTCAGTGTGAGAGTCTCCGCTCCATATACCAAGACATGTAGCACAGACTGGTCAAAAACTTTCCTTTTCAGGCTTATTGGAATGTCGCTTTTAAAGGTTTTCTGTACGCGGCACAGCCTAGCTTTTTCTTCTTTGCAATTGGTGAGTCTGATTATCTCTGTTGATTTTAATTTCATGACCAAGGTATCTGTATTCTCGGACTTCTTCTAGATTTTCGTTGTTGACTGATATATTCCCCACAAGCATTAGGTTTGTCATAAGCTTGTTTTTTATGTGTAGCCCTACCTACCGTAGTAGTTGCATTTGTTAGTTCGGTTAGCATTTCTTATGCTTCCTTTAAGTTGTTTGTTACCAGTACCACGTTGTTTGCAAAGTGGAGGTTATTCAGCCTTGTACTGTCTATATTGATACCCTTGTTGTCCTAATCTAGTGATTGAAAATATTCCAGTACAGCGGTGAATAACTTGCCTGACTCCTCTTTCTGTTGGGAACTGCTCCGATTCTCTGAAGTTTCATATATGCTCTCGAGTTTTTGTATATACGGTATATCACGTGTGTATCTATAATCAATGCGACATCTACTTATGGCTTCTGTTTGGATAGGATCGAAAGCCCTTTGGAAATCCACGAACACCAGCACTAACGATCTATTATATTCCACTGTCTTCTCTGTTATGATCTTTGAGGCAAGCAAGTGATCATTTGTCACATATCCACGTCTAAATCGTGCCTGTTCTTTCGGTGGATAGAAGTTAAGCTCTTTCTCTAGTCAGCTGATTATTATTCTTGTAAATAATTTATACAGGTGTAGCAGTAAGGATGTAGGTCTGTAATTGACAATTTCTCTTATGTCTCCTTTTTTGTGAATTAATATCACTGGTATGCCATTCCAGGTTTCTAGTATCACACTTTGTTGTAGACATAGATTGAAGAATTCTTTAATTTTCTCAAGTAGTATACTTCCTCTTGATTTTATTCATCTAGTATTATTATATTAGTATAATGTTGTCATTACCTGGGGCCTTATTATTTTCCATTTTTTTGGTAGGCAAACTTTATTTCGGCAGTGGTAATTTCTGACCCCTGATTTCTTCTTCTTCTGCTGGCTGTCTATCTTATCCGAATAATTGCCTTCTTCATCATTCGCCTATATTCTGTTCTCTGTTCCTTATGATCATTTCTTTAAGGTCGTTCTGCACTATCTCTTCCGTTATTCTGGCGTTTGTAATCCTGCGTGATGTTAAGTTCATTCAATAAATTTTGTAGCTCAAAATTCATTCTTGGCCTCGATTCATTTGACCATGTTCCGATTGGTCTATATATTTTTCTTAACATTTTTTGTTCGACTACTTCGGTTCTTCTTTCATCCTCCTTGCTCATAACCCATACCTCGTAGGTTAGTATTGGTTGTATTAGGGTTTTTAAATTTGTAGTTTAGTTGATGTGATTATGTTTCTTGATTTCAGGAGGTTTGCAATGTCATAGTAGCATCTATTGGCTAGCACTAGTCTTTCGATTTCTTTGCTGTTATCATTTCTTGATGTGATGACTATGTCTAAGTATACGAATTCTGAAGGTCGTTTCTCCCGCTCCCGTCCGCTCTGATCCCACCTTTCATCTGGGTTAGGTACCAGATCTCCAGTGAGGTTTACCACCTTATTACCATAATTCTACTTACGGATAAGATTCGGAATTGGGTAGGAGAGTTATGCGACGCTAACTGGATACTGCGTCGATGATGGGGAATTTGTTGTATATTGTTGATCGTTTGTTTGTATTTGTCTAAGTTTTTATATCCCTCTCTTCTGATGTTTGAGCTTACTGTAGCTCGTATCATTCTATGGTCACTACCTATCGAGACTTGGTTCAATACAGTTACGCCTTGTATTTAATTTTTTGTCGGTTATTTCGTTTTTGGATTTTCTATCTGGACTGATCCAGGTCCATCTTCGTCCAGATTTTTTGTAGAAAAAGCTATTCATTAAAAATAGATTCTAAGAGATAGTTTATTAAAGTTTCTCCACGGTCCTTAAAATCCAACTTTTGCAATAAAATCTTCGCATATGACAGTGAACTTAGCCTTAATCTCAATGTTCTCATAGAAGATATCCACTTCTTTGTCAGAGTGATGAACGGTTGGTGCATATGTTTGGATTATTTTGAGATTGTAACGTGAATTGAGTTTTAGAATTAAATAAGCTACACGTGTCGAGATGCTTGTTACACTAGTAATATTTTGTATGTTTCTTATTGATAAGGAATCCTATTCAATATGATAGAGTGCGTGACCGGACTTTCGAGTTTTCCATCCTTTATCTCTTAGTCTGACTTCAGAGAGTCCTATTATATCCCATTTCACTTGGTCGGTTCTTCCTCTACTTATATAATTTTTTCTTCTGATGTCATTGTTCGAACGTTGTACGTACGATTTTCAGCTTTTTAAGTTTTATTTGTCGGTGCCGTTTTTTCATCAAATTTTTGTCCGCGAATCCATGGAACACACTGAAATATCAGTGTGAGATTCTGGACTCATCGTTTTACTCACTTGGGGTATTTCTGTTTTAAAATTTTGGCATTTTGCATGTGGTTTATTTTGGAGGTAGCTCCATAAAACGCCAAGCTTGCCAGGCGGGTTAGATAGGATATGGGAAGGGTAAAAAGAGTTTGTATGAATCTGGGTTAGGACATGATCCTCTCCAGGATTTGGAGGAAGGATCAAGGCTCGCGTGGGCAGGGAAGTAGACCTATTTTGTTGTTTATCACTGTATCAGACAAAGTAAATAAATAAATCAATAAATATTCGAATCTTCATGTTCCGGTTCAAGATTTAAACTAAAATTCGAATGTTTACCAATCAGCCACTTTACAACAAATATTTATGGCCTTGATGCCAAAAGGAATCTGAATTTGTTATACAATCATTTCTTTTTATTACAGGTTTGCCCAAGAAACCTATAATATACGATAGCAAAGGAAAAATTGTTTCTAACATTACGGAAGCTCTTGATGAGAATTCAAATATAAACCTCGTATGCGAAGTGAATGGAGGTGAGGTTAATTATTAAAAAATATTTAAGGTTCTTATGATTTTTCTGATTTCAGGCAGCAAAACAGTTAACTTAACATGGTTCTGGGAAAATAAGTTAATAGACGATTCTTATGAACCAAAAACCAACGAAATAACAGCAAATTACTTGGATCTTTCAAATGTTAGTCGTCAACATTTTAATACAAAACTAGCGTGTAAAGCTTTTGACAAGAATTTAACAACTCCTTTGACCACTGATGTTATGCTTAATATTGCTTGTAAGTAATGTTTGAACATTTACTTATAATGGCTTTGCTTCACTGTTCATTCCCATGAAAAGTCTTGCCTCCTTCGCGGTAACTTCATTAATAGATAAGATATACAAATAAAAATGGAATGTTCCACCATACTTGTCCACACAGGCACGCCAACGTTGAATAAGTTTCTTCATCCAGTTGGAGAAGAAATCAGGCGTCTGTCGCCGGCACCTCCTTACCATTAGTGTATCGCTGTCCATTCAGGTTTTCTTTCAGCTTCAGAAAAAGGACAAAATTGCAAGGGGCGTGATCGCGAGGGGGTAGGGGTGCAGTAAAACGTCGCGAAATTTCAGGTATTGTAATGCTTCCTGTGTCTGTTGACTGCACTGAGGACGAGCACTGTCATGTTCAAGGATTGGTTCGGTGTCAGGTCTAACTCGCTGCAATTGAACTTAGATTTTCTTCAAAGTGTTCACATATTGGCTGGAGTTGACAGTGTCGTTTTGCTTTAAAAATTCAGTGTGGACTAAGGGGTTTCAGTCCCAAAATACGGCCAGTAGCACTTTTTCTGCCGAAACGAAGGCTTTAAATTGTTTGCGTTAGGAGAGCCCCTGTGCCTGTATTCCGTTGATTGCTGTTTGTTCCCCGGGTCGAAATGGCGTTCCCAGACGAGAAAGGCATCACCTTTCTGCTCGTATTGAGCTAAAAGTTGCTGGCAAATCTCCTTTCGATTGTGTTTTATTTCAGGAGTGGGACCCATCTTGCGCACACTTTTCTATAACCAAGCAACGAATGAATGACGTAGTGGAATCATCCGAGAGAAAGCCCAACGGTTCCAGTGATATTCTTCTGCTTCACGTGGCAATTAGCATGGATCAGTTGAGGCTGTTCATCCGTGGCTGTCCAAGGGCCGACCGTATCGAGGCTGATCATGCAGATTTTTTCCTTTCACACTTCTTGCCTACCGCCTAACAGTACACCCATTCGTCGATGAATGTCAGTGGGCTCACAACCCTCAGTCGTTAGGAACTCAATAGCGTGTTGATTCAACCATATGTCAATGTCACTTGTCATTTTGACCACCTGATATTTCACGGAAACGCTACTGTGTGTCTTGATAGTCAATGAGTTATAATAGTTATTTATTATATCAGTGGGATAAAGGCATCATTAACATACGAATGCGTTGAGTTGCCCGACGAGGGCGTTAGTCCGAGTCGGAGTAAGAGCATGAGTATGTTAATGGCCTTTATCACACGTATATAATACAACATTTTATCTATGACTGCTCAAAATTGAAAAAATTAGATAATTTTCAATTTGAAAAAATTACATAATTTTGACAGACCATCTTTTTTATTTAAAATCAGAGTAGCATGATATTTTATTTAAAATCAGAGTAGCATCGTGTCTGCATAATTTATTTTCGTCATAGCAACTAAATAATTTGTACGTCAATAATTTTTAATTTTTAATTTTTCCTTGATTTGTGGAGAAAAACCGGTAAATATTTGTGAAAGTATTCCGTTGGACATAGAAGAAGCTGCAACGAAGGTATTTTCTTCATAAAAAATAAAACTTTTGGTCATAAATATTGTCTTATCCCACTGAGTTTGATAATGAATTCATTATCTCATTCAGTGCGAGAATAAACTTCATTATCGAACTCAAATGAATGATATAATAGGTTCTTATCCTAGCGGGAGTAGATAATGTATTATAATGCCTATTTCATGTGTCTCGAAGCAATATCACCAAACCTATCGGGTAGGAGACAAGAGTTTTCCAAATACCCTCGTACTAAGATAAAATTAATTTACAAAATGTCGAGTATTCCTATTTTGTCCATATTTTGTGTTACAACTGGGTAGGCAATACACACCCCGGTGCAATCTACATTTAAGGGAGAGTTTATCTTCCTAACATGGTCTGCTATAACCAAAACAAATGAGAATACACTATATTGGTTTCAACTTTATTGCAACTTATTAATGTCTTACTTTTAATTTACTTTTGTTCCTTTTTTTTAGTAAAACCACTCAGTGTAAAAATATTAAACAAACAGATTGCAGTTTCTGCAGAGAAAACTTATGAAATACACTGTGAAACAACGGGTTCGCATCCGCAGGCAGTTATTACATGGAGGAAAGGTTACAGGCGGTTGCCAAGTAACGTAAGTGATAATTAGTTTTATTTTTCGTAAAATTACCGATACTTTTAAAACCATTACAAGCAAACTTCTCGATTATTTAAATTCTGTGTTTAACGGTAGCAGTAACAATAAATGTATTTCATATGTGTGGGTATTTTCAAGTGCTGATACCTTTACTTTTACCTTTACATTGGTTAAAACAGTTTCGATGATGTGCATAATCGACTGAGACGATATGGGAGATGAAAATTTTGTGTAAATATAGACAGACGTTGGTGCAGTGGTAAGAGCGCTGGGCTCCCAGGTGGGACTCTCGTGTTCGAATCTCACGGGTGGTAATTGAACGAAACCATAATCGTTTTCGAGAAACTGTTGGCCTAGTATTCGCTTATATTAGCTACTATGTTAACTTGGGAAAAGTTGCAGAAGGCGTTCTTTTCAGAATTTATAACCTCGCAAAACTACGTTATATAAACAGATGTTATGTGGAAAATGCTATCATTTTGATCTAACTATTTCATACTCTTCAAGGACGAATGTACTTCGTATCGGCCAGCATATTATTTGAACAAGAGTAATGTTGCTGCAACTTTTTTTAAAGCCGATAGTTCGATCGAAAGACAAGCTGGTAATGCAAGCAGTTCTTTAAAGTGATAATGGAACAAAATATGTGAATGAAAGGATACGAAGAATGGAAGAGCAGATCGCGAAATTCGATCCATTGTAGAATGGAACATACCATGTTTCTGGAGTCCAATTTACCGGAAACACGTTGGACAGAAGCTGCTAACATGGCATTTAATCGAAGACCAGGAAAACCAAATAATAATGCGATCCCATGCGAAAAATGGTTCAATCAAGCATATATGAAGCAATTTGGACCAACGGCATTTGTGAACAAAATACTTTCGAACGAAATTTCAGCCAAAAGAAAATCAGCGAAAAGTTAAAATGGTTGGATACGCTGCGCTGGTTAAAATCATCAAAATTGTATAAATTATTTGATCAAGTTACCAAGAAGATCGTCATTTTAAGGGATGTCGTTTTTAATGAAAATGATTTATATTTAAATATAAAACCCGAGATGAATCATACTGCGTTGAAGTGGAATATGATAAGAATGGACACAAAAAGGTTGGGCCATTGCAAAAAATGTTTTTTGAAGCAGTAGAAGATGATTTTGCAAAGAGAAATGTGTATAAAGGGTTAACCATTTTTGATGGGTTTAAATGGGAAGTACCCTTATTACAGGAGATATTCTTTGAGAATACATAGCAAACACGCTATACTAGTAAGAATGGAGAACGTCTAATATAATTGGCGCCAAATATGAATATGATAATAAGTACCGGGCGATCCAGAAAAAAAAATTACTTACTATTCATTAAAACACGGACACTAATATTGTTGCATGATTTTGACAGTTAACGTAACCTCTTCAATGGTCAATAGTGTTTCTATTTACGCTCACAGTAGGCGAATCACGGGATACCAACTTTGGTAACTAGGTCACGGCCTCCTCTAATTCCTTTTTTCTGGACTACCCGGTACTTTTTACACAAGGAAGTATGGGAGGCTCGGACAAAACCGGGTATCAGACCCAAAACTGACTGTATTGAGTGTCACTTTATAGTAGCAAAAGTTTGTTTTATTTTGAAATAATCCAAAATTACTTAAGTTTGATCTACCAATGTTAATTTTTATTAATATTTCTATAATTAGTCAGAACAATATTTTGCTTAAAAAATTGCAAAGTACTCGATTATGTCCAACCGGTATGATAAAACCGTGTAGTAGCATGAATACCATGTAAATAAGCAAATAACGAAAAAAGCCTCTATTTATTCAAAACATGTGAACAAAAAATCAAACTATTCATGAAAGTTATGAACAGAAGTTGCAAATACATACTTCGTCTGTGTCATCACAGCCACTACAGGCTTCATAAGTCCATTTGTTGCACGACACACATTTTATCCAGCCTTCGTTCGACTTTTAGAGTTTGAAAATAGTTCGTTTGCAATAAAGACACGCACCATTATTATCGTCTTCTTCCTCCGAACTGTCAGAATCTGCAATCGGTAATTTCGGGTACCCGGTTTTGTAGCCACCTGGACTACCCGGTTTTGTTGGACTCGAAAACGAGAAATTAAATATTATGTCAAATTTTTACGTTATGAGATATCATTCAAAAGTGTTGACCAAATTAGAGCTAATATATTAGGTTATATGTAATATGTTTTAAAATTGACATTAATTAATCAGTAGATGAAAAAAAAGCTGATAAACTTACCTTAAAAGTCGAGTTTAGTGCAACTAAAATATTCAAGTTCTTACTGCTCCGGCACTTGTGACTCAATTTATGTAAAACCAATACATGAGACTGTTGGCTGTTTAAGGACTTTAATTTTAGTATTTTGGAATGGATGGCATCAGCCGTTTAGAAAAATTAAGCGGTACCCGGTTTTATCAACCTACTCGGTTTTGTCCGACTCTCCCCTACGTAAGGCAACATGGAGATCGCTAAATGGAGAAATAGAAAACCAAATAAACTATGTTCTGATACAAACATGACATGCAGAGTGTATAACAGACGTGAAAAGTTATAGAGGCGCCAACATAGACTCAGACCATTATCTGGCCAAAGCAACAATTAGACAAAGGATTAATAACAAATAAATGGCAAAGGCACAATGACAAAAAAAAACTAAAGGAGCAAGATATAAATCTATTTATTAAAAATGGTATTAAAACAAACCCAGTACCGGTAGTTAATGATATAAATAGGAAAGTTGGAAAACAGTACAAGAAATTCTACAGGAGGTAGGTAGCACAGAGAATCGGAACGCAAACAAAATCTAAAAATAGGTCATGGTACTACAATGAATGCGATGTAGTAACATAGAAGAAAATAGAAGTGAGGGAAAAATATACAATGCAATACAAGATCAAACAAAGAAGTATATACAAGAAGAAGACAAGAATGGTACGTGGTAAAAAAAGGAATATAATACATAAATAATCAAAAAGTTGCGGAAAGATGGAAGGAACATTTCAAGGAACTACTTTTTGAAGAAGAAGAGAGACTTCTAGGGACCTCCAGAACACTCTCGTCGTTCGCTCTTCGTAACACGTGTCTCGCTACAATATTGAGGTTTAGTTTTATTCGTAAAAAAATTCAAAATGATGCAATTTGTGTTTTATCAAATGGTTAGTTTGATGTGGTCACGTAAATCGCTACACAAGAGTGCCTTTCTTTTTAATTATTCCTAAAAACCAATGAGCAGTTTATTTGTAACTTAATTTACTTGTGGTTAATAGAATTGTCACCCATTGGTTTTACATTCTTTTGTTCAATAAAGGTGCACCTATTTGTAGAGTGGATTTCACAAGCAGTAGATTTTGGGATTTTCTTCGTTGGCCTCTGTGGTCTAGAAGTTGAATGGCTTCAACGTTAATGTGGTTATGTAACTTTGCTTTATGTGTTTGAGCAAAACTCTTGATTTTTGTTTCTGTTTCTAATCTTCAGATTCTGATGGATATCTTTATGTCTTACCTCTTGATACCTTGTTTTCAAACTGCTTATGTATTTCAATTTGTGTTGTACTGTTAACTTGGACTTCGCCCTAGCATCCAGTACCTTTTTCTGCATTTCGGTTTTGAACATAGTTCTCCCATTGGAGTTTGACATAAGGGTCATTCTCAGGTACTTAACTGTATTTCAGTACGGAACAGCATTCCATCTATAACTATTGGTATTCGCTATTCTATTTTCTTATGATAAAGTTTTTATGCGCTGATTTGTTTTCAATTAATTTTATCTTTCATTTCTTTGCATTTGATGTTATCTACGGAATTTTTCAGTCTGTTTGTACCATCTTCTTCGCTTTTTGCTAATATTGTGGTATCATCCCCAAAGGTTCCTATAGTTGTTTCAGTGGTTTGGGGAATATCATATGTATAAAGAAGGTATAATATATAATATGCGGCCGCGGTTGTAGCTCAGTTGGTTCAGTGTGTGTCTGACCACTGAGATTAAGACTGGCTCGGGTTCGATTCCCAAGGCCAAACACACACAGAAAACACCCGACCGCTTCTCTCGGAAGGCAACGGCAAACTACCGAGGTATTCTGCCTAGTAAGTCTTCTCTGGAGTAGAAGTGCAGGCTCTTCAGTGGTCCGCAGCCCACGTAAAACTGTAGGTTCATTGACGCGCACACCACACGCCCTGTTAAGGGCATGCAAAGGGGTACACTACCTTGTAGTACACCCGCTTTTATATGTTTTAGTTTTGAATGTTGTTCTTCTATCATCACCCAAAAACATTCTACCAGAGATGTAGGATCTTAAAAGTTCGCAATGTTTTCTAGGCAAAGTTCTATGAATCTTTTAAAGTAGTACTTGGTGCCATATCGTATTGAAGGCTTGGAGCTATGTCCAGAAATACAAACGCAGACACCTTCTTTTCTTCAAGAGTATTTTGCATTATGTTTACTAGACTATTCACTTGGATGAATGTTCTGGGCGAAATTCTAAATGATGATTTGGTAATAGATATTTTTCTTGGATTATAGGCTTAAGTCTTTTTATACATATAAGTATACATAGTTTCTCGGAAAATTTAGACATGATTGGAAGTAACGATATTGTGCCGTATGAAGTTAATTCATCTGGGGATTTTCTCACCTTTTGTTGTTAGTATTCATGTTATTTTTAGTTTCTTTCTAGACCTCTTATGAGCTAACTAATTTGACCTTTTCCGCTTTATTGCTTCTTTCTATATGCATAGTTCAGTATCTTCTTCGCCTGGTAGGACGTTAGACTTGAATATTAGTAGTAGTAAAATCCATTATTCCCTTTGGGACATAGAAATGGTCCTTACATGTTTCTTTGTCCTTTTCTGTGAATCCCAATTTTGCCATAGACGTATTTGATTCCCTCCGTATCGATTTTGTCCATGATTCTCTCGGGCGACTTTCATTTCCCTTTGCGGGTTCTATCGTAGCACTTTCTTATACATATTTTACTGTGGTTTTACTTAATATATGCCCCAGCCATTGTAACATCCTTTTTCTTATTTCCACCTCTATTCTTCCTTTCTCTGCCTTCCCCCATAATCTCGTTAGATAGAGTTTTAGCCATCATATTTTTAATATTTTTCTTGAACCTCTGTTTAAACATGTTTGTAACTGTCCACGTTCCGAGTCATAGAGGAGAACTGTCTTCACAGTTGTTCTAAACACTTTAAGTTTAGTTCGTCGAGTAATATTATTTGAACGTCATGCGCTTTTTATTTTAGCACTTACGTCTTTCAGCACGACGCTACACTACTCAGATATCCAAAATCTTCTACTTTTACCCCATTTATTGTGATAGTTTTCGTTGTTTCCAGGTTTATACACATCAATTCAGTCTTCTCTTTGTTAATTTTTAATCCCATTTTCACTAATCTACCACTTCTTCGAACGTTGGTGGGTCTATCCTTATGTCTAGCTCAGGTGGGTTTTCTATTTCCCTCACTTCCTCCATGATGTTTCCTGCATTCTGCACTTCTCTAAAATGATTCATCAATTTTTCCAACTGTATTTCAACTGTGGTCAATACTCCACCGTTCTTGCGTTTTATTAGTTTTTGCATCTTTCTTGTCCCGCCAATCTTCCTGATACTATCATACTGTGTTCTATTATCCCCAGCCGCTGCTGCCCTTTCTGCTTTTACCGTTATGCTCTCTGAATACTTGTTTTTATCGCTTTTAATTCTCTTTCTTATCTCAGTCGCTACCCTTTCGTATTCTTTCTTCTTTTCCTCCTCTTAGCCTTCAGACCTTTTAGCTTTATCTTCTTCCTTCCTTTGATTGCTTCCCAGGTATCCTCACTCATTCACTGTTTTTTTTATTCTTTCTCTGTACCTGATAGTTTCTTTGCTAGTCCCAATAAAGGCGTTTCTATATAGTTTCCAAATATCTTGAATTCGATTTTCATAGCTTATGTTCCCTGTTTTCTCCTTTAATCTACTTATAAATTTCTTTCTAGTTGGTTCTTCTTCCAGGTTTTTGTGTCAAAGTTTCTTCCTCTCCTCACTTTAAATTCCCTTCTAGCCTTAATTAGGTTTACGTGTACTCTTGCCATCAGTAAATGGTGGTCCGATCCTATACCTGCGCCTCTTCTATTTCTTGTGTTAGGTAGCATCTTTTCGTATGCCCTACTTATCCGCTTAACGCGCCAATTTATTTTCAAAAGTCAGTCCAAATATAACCAGCTACTCAAGCAAAAACAACGCGAAACCTGCCACACTTCAGTAAATAACTAAAACACGCCTTCGCAGATGGAGCCAAACTTTGCACGATTCGATGAGGAACGAGTACGACAATAAATGGGGGAAAGCATATATATTGAAACGAGCTAGATCGGGTTGGTGCAATAGGAATAGTAAAAATTTCAGGAGCCCGAGTTATCTCGGGTTGGCGGAAATCGGAAGGAAGCATGTGCTCGGGTTAACTCGGGTGAGTGCATTAAGCGGTTATACCGATGTGGTCTATTTGAATCTCAGTTTTCTTGTCAGGGGATACCCATGTCACTTTATGACAATTCTTGTGCGAAAATAGTATCCCTCCTATTTTAAGCTGATAAAGTCCATACAGTTCTAACTTCTAACATTAAGTCGCCATTTTAATTCCTTTGCAGGAATGCATTCTCCTATCACATTTTCAAACCTGCTATTGTCCGTCCAAACTTTGGCATCGAAATTCCCCATTAATAAAACTATGTCTTCTTTGGGATTGGTTTTCATCACTTGACTTGAATACTTTTTCTAAATATTCAGCAAACGCGTCTGCCTTTTGCTTGTTATTTTTAGTAAATAAGACTGAGCCTATATACCTTATGGGTGGTAACTGATTTGCTGCAAACTGCTTCAATTTATACACGTCACTTTAATAGCTTTACTGCCACTTTTAATTTAAAGCAAATATTCACCAAACCGACGAGAATCACTTACCAATCAGCCACACTAATCGACGTTATATGCGTTGGGAATAACACTCGAGTAATAGATTGTGATAACTCCGACATTTTAGATAGCGTAACAGATCATGATCTAACACACTGTACACTAAATTATGTAACAAGTAAACTTAAGCCCAAGACTATAACATATCGATCCTTCAAAAATTTTGAGCAGACTATATTTAATCAAGAAGCTGCAGCTATACACTGGAAATTACTTGAAGCGTTTGACGACATAGATAATAAAGTGGATTACCTCAATGATGCTGTTGTTACACTATTTAACAGTCATGCACCATTTAAAACTGTAACTATGAGACATAAATATCGACCATATACAGAAAATTGTGAGCAACTTTTTGGCCCAGCATATTCGTTCCAATGATTTACTACCTCAAACACAGTCAGGGTTCCGCATTAACTGCAGTACCAACTCTGCCACGATGAAAATAACAACTGACATTGCTCAAAACATTGACAAATCCTTTTAGATTACAGCAAGGCGTTTGACGTAATTAATCGAAATCTACTGCTAACCAAATTACACTTTTATGGTATTGATAAGCAGAAGCTTTTATGGTTCTCCAACTATCTCAATTATAGATTTCAAGTGGTGAAACTGAATGGATCCATGATCCATGTCAGAAGAATTACAGGTTGTGTCTGGAGTCCCGCAAGGTAGTATATTGGGTCCTACACTCTTCACGATTTTTAATGCTGATTTGCCTGATATACTTACGAAGGAATGGAATATTCATTTATATGCTGTATTTTTTTGTTTTTTTTGTGTTTTATTGTATTTTTATTTCTTGTATTTCTTTTATTTCCTACTATGTAGTTTGTTACTGATATGCTCAATAAATATTATTATTATTATTATTATTATATTATAGTTATGGAAAAATAGCCACAATATCAGTATTTTGACTTTTAAACCAAAGATGGAAGACGATGACAAAGATCTAATATGCCGAGGGGAAAATCTTTTAATTCCTGGTAGCGTTCTCGAAGATGCATGGAAGCTCAATGTTCTATGTAAGTATTTTTTAATAATATGTGTGTGGTAACTTACACTTTATAACAGGCAGTGAATTTTCGTCATAATAAGTGAGAGAGACAGATAAACAAGTTGATTTTCTATTTTAGTAAGTAACGGTGGTCAACTAAAACCAAGTAGGGTTTTGTAAAGTTTTTGTTTATACATATATGATGAGAAGATAAGGCAACCCCTTGGGTTCCAACAACTTATATTGCATATATTCATTTATTAGTTACTTTTTAGTTGTGTTAAATTTTATGTAAGAGCTAAAGTTTAATATTTTGAAGTTAGTTTATTGTCAGTGTTGAAGTTTATTAGAGGATTTTACGTGCTCTCTTCCTGTTGAAGGATAAGTCTTTTTCGAATAAAATATTGACTAAAAACAAATAATTCTTGCAGATCCTCCGGTTGTAACACTGAAAATAGGTTCGTTAATAGATATCGACGACGTAAAAGAGGGCGACCATATTTATTTTGAATGTAAAGTTCGTGCGAATCCATCTGTTCACAAAATATCTTGGTTTATTGACGTAAGTAAAATTGACAGAAAAACAAAAAATTCAATTTGTTTTACAAAAATAATACTTTTATTTCTAACGCAAAATTATGACTTAGTATAATACAAGAGCATAGGTATTAAGTTATGTGTTTCAGTCAACTCAAATACATCGTAATATATCAGCAGGAATAATCATAAGTGATGGAGCCATAGTGTTCCGAAGTGTATCTCGAAGATTATCTGGAGCATTTACGTGCCTTGCAGAAAATTCAGAGAGTTCGAAAAGTAGTAATCCTGTTCGCTTAAAAGTGAAACGTAAGTGATGTGATTAATTTTCCTACAATTATGACAGAAAAAAATCGTGCACTTACTTATTTTAATACATTAAAATTTAGATTTCTTGGATCAATATACATGGTGTCCATGATAAGGATGAAATGCATAGGGATCTTGAAAACGGTAAAAGATACAGGGTGGCTTAAATTATAAAAAAGATGCGTAATTTTGAGCTCAATAAACTGCCGCTTCAAAATTCGAAAAATTCCGACGATATCTGGAAAAAACCGAAATTTTGGAAAAACGTTTTTATTTTTTTCTGAGTTTATTTGAAGAGATTTAAAATTAATTCACACTTTATTATTGCCACTTTTTCCCCTCTACAAGATGGCGTTATCAAATTTGAAATTCGACGTTTCGTCTCTGAGAAACCATCATCAACTTTATTTTTTAACCGGACGTCGAACCCTCGGAAAGATTCGCAAGGGTTTTAAAAAATTTGCAAAAGGGTAGACAAACGGTGCCTGACCATACGGGGCAATCAATTAATAACAAGTCAGTGTGTAGATCGATACGCGCGGACTAGAAATAAATCTTAGTGCATGGACAATGAACAACGGTTGCTAGTGTTAATAACTTAACCACTGACGAAATATAAATCAAATTGAGTTCATGCTTCTTTAGTTCCTATTATTTTGCTGGGACCAAATTAATTCAAACGGATGCTAATGTAAATTTGTTAAATAAAGAATCCAATTGCGGGTTCAAGGACCTTCTTCCATTGATGTCATCTAGACTGTTCTAGAAGTGTCGTTGCGTCATCTGGGAACACTCTAGAAAATTCGGTATTGCGGGCAATTTTTGAAGATCTTTAACAATGTAGCAGCTGAGTTTAAGTTACCTTTCATTTCTAAAACATCTAGAAATCATAAGACAGATCTTAGACACTTCTCATGCAATCACCTCAGCATTTGTTTAAAGGAATCATTTGTTATTTCAGACAAACCTGAGCTTACTATCAAGCCTGAACCCAACTTAGACCCTGAAAATATCAAAGAAGGGGAGAATGTTTCCTTCGAGTGTCAGATTTTGGCATACCCAACGGCTTCTGCCACTTCTTGGTTTCTTAATGTAAGAATGAAAATATTGATTACATACATATTATATCAGCTGATCGTCACTTAGTTTTCGTTTTAATTTTTTGAAAACCAGCTTTGTTTTAATTTCAGGGCACAAAACTTAACGAAAATGTTACAGCTGGAATTGCAATGGATGATATGAATATTCTTTTCGTTAATATAAGTCGAATAACGTCCGGGCAGCTGACGTGTGGAGCAATTAACCAAATAGGAAGTGGAAAGAGCGAACCCATAATCTTGCACATAAGATGTAAGTATTAGAAAATAATATTTAGCACCACCCACCAACTGGCTTTGTTTCATTGCTCTTCATCCTTTGTCATTTTTCCGCAGTAGCATCCTCATTTTGCACATTAGTTTACCCATTTAGTTGTTGATCAACGTAAATTTACCAAGAGCGTACATTATTTATAGTATTTGACTAACTTTTCGTTATCTAATTTGGTTTTACTTCTTCTTTTATGTAATTAACTATCATTATTACGTATTATTGGAACGTCAGTGTATTTTGACTAGTGATGTTCAAATCCCATTATACATATATATACATCTTTTACATATTACACAAATTCACGTTGACTCTGATCTTATTATTATTAACAAGTAGAAATTGTCATCATCCATTATATGCGAGAATTAACTTCCGTTCTAGGTGCTTTTAGGTTGCTTATGTATGGAACAATCTTCTTCTTCTTCTAACAGCCCTTCACAGTCCACTCCTGGACATAGGCCTCCCCCATACTCTTCCACGATTCTTTATTTGGTGCAAGCTGATACCACTTCTTTCCTATTTTATTCTTGATGTCGTCAAGCCAGTGTAATTCTGATCTGTCAACACTACGCTATGTAGGTGAGGCCTCCACTGTACAATGTTTTGTCCATCTTGAATCGTCCTCTCGAGCAACCTCACCCACGTCTACCTTGACTGAGCTATGCGTGCTATAACATCTTCGATTCTCGTTCTCTTTCTGATGTTCTTCTTTGTGACATGGTCTCTAAGATTTATCCCTAGTATCATCCGAATGGCCCTTTGTGTTGTCCTAAGTTTGTTGGCCGTCATGGTTTTCATCTCATATGTCATCACGTGTAGTATGAGTGTTAAACACTTTCTTCTTTAAATTAAGATTGGAATTTCGTCATTTCTTAAAATAAATATGTGCCAATTTACCCGTGGATACCCATATCAACCGAGTACATCTACTTATTTCGGCAGTTGAATTTTCTTTGCCGAAAGTTATCCTTTGTCCAGTATCTTGACGAATGTAGGGCAAGAAGACAAGTACCCTGGGGTGTACAAGTGTTCTGAGAACTTCCAGAGTGTGAAGGTTGTAATTGCTTTTCGATGACCTTCCTAACGTTCCTTTTGTTGCACGCATTCTTGACGAGACTGGACTAACTCGACATGAACACTGTTGGGTTGAGACACTGTAATAGCACGATGAACGAGAGAATTGATTTTGAACAGTTTTTCTGTCGGATGATGATGCGAATTGGCATGAAGATACTTTTCCGTGCGTGTAGATTTACGATGTGCAAGATGCCCATTTGGTTTGCGGGTTACCAGGACGCTGAGGAAAGAGAGAGAACTGTTTGATTCTATTTCCCTAGTGAACTTCATATCAGGGTGTTGATTGTCGAGGTGTTCTAGGAAGGAGGCAATGTTATGTCTTCCATGGGGCCATATAATAAAGTGTCATCTACATAACGGAACCACACTTTTGGTCTTAAATCAAAGGATTCCAGGGCTAGTGCCCCAAAAGATCATATAAAGATGTTTGAAACCACCACTTGCTTATAGAATTGGTTGTTAAAAAGGAAATACGTGGAGGAAAGGCAGTTTTCAACAAGTTACAGGTTTACCGTCTCGAACTAGTAACTGTTAGATGATAGAGCGGTCTAGTGAGATTGTCGATGAGGTTTATAAAGTGGGAAGAAATTAGAAGATATGAAGAATATTTCCGTGTATATGCCTTAAGAATGCCAGCGCAATATTTGGCCAAGTTGTAGGAGGGGAAATTTATGGTATTAATAATGGGGTGGAAAGAGATCTGCTGTTTCTGAATTTTAGGAGGACAATACAACCTCGGTGGTTTGGATTCACGAGGGATTAGGCGACGTTGAATATCCCGTAGGAGGTCATCTTCGTCTGATATGACCGATTACAACCGATATAAAGTTGAGTTAACGTACCTACCCTTTTTCCTTTTGCTAAAAGAGCTTCGCCTCTGTTGAGTTACCGTGCTCTCTTAGTGGCCTCTTTTTCCTGCTGATAAGATAGCAAGATTACTTAGCATAATATAACAAGAAACTGAAAATCTACTCAGTCACGGATGTGTCATTAGACCACAACCCTGTAATAGCTGAAAGTAACATTAAATTAAAAACACAAGGAATAAAATCAAAAGATAAAAGAATAGATGTCTTACAATTATTAAAAAAAAAAAAACAAGAATCAAGACAAGTAGCGCAGAACAAAATAAATAATAATTTAAGAACTACAGAATTAAGTGCATCCAGAGCCCCACAAAGCATATCTAACAAATGGGTAGATTCTTCAGATCGTGAACGTATGAGACATTTTAAGAATAATAACAACACTGGATATACGAACACTCAAAAATAAATACGGACAGAAATAAGGAAAGCGAAAGAAAAACGGCACGAAAGAAAGTGCGAGGAAATAGAAGAATTACCACGAAAACACGATAATTTTAACATACATAAAGAAGTAAAAGAGCTAACATGAATACAAAAACGGAGACAGCCAAGTGTAATAATGAACAAATATAGAAAAATAGAAGAAAAACTAAAAGAACGGAAAACTTATAGCGAGGAATTAATCGAAAATGGTAGACATAGAAGTGAATCAAGAAGCCAACCTAAAAACAATGAACCGAAATAACCCTAGAAGAAGTAATCCACGCCATTTAAGAGCTAACAATATTGTAAGGACGCCAGGTCTAGACGAACCACCATCTGAAATACTTAAACTGACCAAAGAAGGTAATATCCACATCCTAGTAGACTTGTTTAACACCATCTATTCAACAGGGATAATACCAAACGACTGGCTTACATCAACTTTTGTTACTCATCCCAGAAAACCGAATGCAAAATTATGCACATACCATCGTACAGTAAGTCTCATGAGTCACCCTGGAAACCTATCTAAAGGTAATATTGCCAAATGCAAAGGTCTTCTACCTCTGGAGGCATTTTGATCGTGCCAAACATCGTATTGGCACGGGACATGCGGTTTTATCTGCATTAAGAATCTCATCAGTCCGGAATGCGAATCGAACCCGAGATCTCTGGTTTGCAAGGTAGCCTTGCTGCTTTTATCTATCACTGAGGCCAGCCTTTATTCTTGTAGTCATTATCATTCTGTCAACTCTTTCTAATGCAAATGCATTTGTTATAAACATTTACTTGGGCTTTCATTGCACCATTACAGGTTTACCTTCTATTTTAAATAGTATCCCGAAAATGTACATTCTATGATGATAAATTCACTGTATATTTGCTACTAATTCTACTGCTCTCACCGAACACCTTTTCATTATTTGGTTCTATTCTTTCTTTATTCTGATGAACAGTTTTAAACATACTATTTATATTCGACGTATTTGTGCATTTTGTTAAAAATTGTACCTGAATTGTTTATTTGAAGTCTTTGAACGAGTATTTAATACCACATTAACAAGCGTAGACCACCTTGTCCTAGTCCATTATTTAATTTTGATTTTTTATTTAGACAATCAATATTAAAAAGATTGTATAATATACATTGTGTATTCACCTGGTTTAAATTTGGATAGTGAATAAACAAAAATATTAAGGTGACTATGGTTCGATCTTTCGCTACAAGTTTAGGCGGTCGCTCATATTTTAAGGCTTAAGCACCTACTGCACGTGAAATAAAGTCATAGTTTAAGTAGGCTTAAGCTAAGCATCTGCCTAAACCGCTAACGGAATACCCTCAGAAGTTCCTCTTTCTTTCTTTTTCTTTTACCCTCTTATACCCGTTTAGTGTCGAGGGACACACCGAGCCACAGAGTAGTCACCCATTCCAGTTCAGACCAAGCAGGCCTCTGCTTAACTTTCTGTATGTCAAATAATTAAATGTGCCTGTTCAGGACGATTTGATTTTTAGGCACACAAAATCAATAAATTTTATAATTATTAATTTTTCTAATCATTAAAGGTTTTTGAACCGTTTTCCGAGGTAATTTTAAAAAGTTAAAATTCGCCGTTTTTGACCCGTTTTCCGAAGTAATTTAAAAAAGTTGAAATTCGCCTTCGGCTCATAAAGCTTCGCTGAATTTTAAGGTTTTTGGCCCGTTTTCCAAGGTAATTTTAAAAATCATTAAAATCTCGTCAAATTGATATTTAGATCTATAATCGATAGTTTTTGTAATTATTAAAATTTATACATTATGGAACACATATTTCAGTGCCAGACGGCATCCGTCACTGGAATTAAGGAGAATAAGAGCCACTTAAGGACAAAATCAATTTTACTAAGTGGGTCTGTTCAGGACAAATTGATATTTTGAAGCAAAAACCTCATTTTCAGGTATCATAAAAATGTATGGGACAAATTCAAGTTTTGTCCTATTTTTCATCGAAAACATACCATTTAGGTATCATAAAATCTGATGAAATCAGCTCAGAGTCGAAGACGAAATCAGTTAAATTTTTTATCATTTTGTCTTTTGTTTTCAATTACTTATTCAGGACAAACAACAAATTGTGTTATGAATCCATTGAAGGTCTTTTCCCCAGGGCAATTCTCCCATTATATAAATAGAGAACATACAGACAACTAAAACTTCACTTCGTGAGTCATAATTACCAGCGAATAAATTACATTAATTTCTTTTTGATTTAAACTTTAGAAAAGAACTATTTAACACGTTGAGCCCCGCGTGGCATCTAAGGAGTACCTCAAGTGTTGGCGGTACTTGGACCGCATGGTAGACCCTGTATGCCACGCTACTATGTGAGTTTGTGTCATTTGGCTCGCGTGGCATAAATAGGGTACACGCTAAAATGAAAATTAAACAGAGATTGGTGAGCATTGCGTTTTTTTTTTGTACGGTGTACTATATCGGAGTTAGAAGTCAGCAAACTTTTTATTTTTATTTTTATGTCGGTCCAGAGGAACCTGATTTTTTTTGTATAGCGGGGCTTAACGTGTTAATAATGCAACAATCCAAAAGACAAAACAAACAGATGATTATTATCTAAAAAACCAAAAGAAAAAACATTATAATTATTAAAATTAGTCAGAATTAAATGAATTTTGGCCAAAAATATCCCTTTTTTAAGTATCATCAAAATTTATAGGAAAAAATAATTTTTAGGTGTAAAATCAATCATTAGAAAATCCAAGAAAATTAAAAATATTATCAGTAATTAAAACTGACGAAATCGAGTCAAACGCAATCCATTCAATCGAAAGAATTAACCCTTCGATGGTGCCATGTGAAACATGGGTACATAACACCTTCGTGCAAAAAAAACCGTTTATGAAAATTTGTAACATAACGCCTTCATCAACTTGCGTCTTAAATTAAGCATGATAATTTGAAGACTCTGAGCTGTAATTTGCAGATTCTTAATGTTCTAATCTTTGGGTAATGAGTGTGTGTTATCATACTGTAAGGTAGTGGGTTAATTAATAAATATAAAGCAATCGCCAGAAGAGATGAATTAACTAAGTTGGCATTTAGATGTGGTCTGATATAACAAGTTTCGCAATCATTACAAAGTAAGGAACATTAAATTTGTTTACTAGTTAAAGATGCACTTGTATGAATATGAGTCAGAGGGACAGCTGGTTGTATTGCGAAATCATAACGAGGTAATACAATGTTGCATTAGTTTATACTAACTGACCTATATATTCATACAATGTAAGAATGACTGGAACCCTTGTACTAACATAGGCAGATGTTAAATGTAAGAGAGAAGGAGCACATCTTGGAAGTATAAATATAGGAAGCCTGACATACAGAGATTCAGTCTTCCCTGGTGGAGTCTCACATACGAAGTTAAGGAGGAGGAAGTTAAAGACTTTAACTAGAGACTCTAACAGGACCAACTCTGGTAGTAAACCAGGAGTTGGATTTAAAACGTCATCTTCAAACGTTCTTACCAAGATGTGTGCTTCTCTAAAGATGTTCACGTAAGAGTAGTGTATTGTTATAAATTAGTGCTAATGTTTTGTACGACGTATTAAGTCAATCAAACCTAAGACTTATTAAGTGTTGGGATTCCCTTTGTCGAACAGTTAAATAATTTTTCTAAACTAAGTTATACCAATATATCTGATGTTAGTTGATTTCGTATTTTAATATAACCTCTTGCAAAAGCCAAGCCTAAACACTCGTAATGAAGTTGGCTATAAGTCTCTACCATCATAATAAATATAATAACATAAGAGGCCCTAACCATCAATAATGCAAAAAGCCCTTCGTTACAATACCACAAAGAATTACAAAAATATAATTTAGGAAACACAAGGCATTCGCAAAATTAATATAGGGAAAATGCAAAGAATAAAAAATAATGAAAAACAGATTATAACAGCATGTACACTAGGGTGGGTCATTTTTGTATGAAGAAAAAAGAATATTGGGCTTTTGATATCCAATAGTAAAATTATGTTGCCTTTACATGAACACATTATAATAGTAGAATTTGAAGTAAACAGCACCTCATCTTCAGGTTGCGCTTTGTCTTAGAAGTTTACAGAAACCTGTGCAAAATACGAAAAACTTGAATATATCCTGGTAGTCATAAAACATAAATGTCTAAAGAAAGATAGGGTTTTTAGAATAAGATAATCATTTAGTAATAATTAAAAAAAAATACAACAAAAAAAATAATTTCTTGCTGTCCAATTTAGGCATTTTTCTGCGAGATTCGTATTTTAATTTTATCGCACCCTCTCTTGCCCTTTTAGTATACAGTATTGTTGACGACTCTGTTACCGTTTTGGCGGGTCCTTCAACGGCCTGGATGTGACTAGGAAGTCTCAAAAATAAAAACTCTTCCTTTCCTTTATTATCAATCTATACTTTAAGTTGTTCGTTTGAAATTGTCATCAATATCGCAAACACATATTTACTCGATTATGTTCTTACTGCATTGTTAAATGTATTAATAGTAAATCCTTTGATATTATGCCATTTGCAAGTAAAAATTCTTTTAAAGAAAGGCTTAAAATATTACTACTAATAAACAGAATATTAACTGCGTTATTTAGTCTGCGCTTCCTTTTAACATTTTTTTTTAAATTCAGGTTTAGTGGAAGAGCAGCCTACACCTTAGGGTTAAGCTGAACTTCGCCTGATTTCTTTTGTATTTAAAATATATTTGCTTTGTGTAAACCAATACGAATAAAGGCACACTATTATTATTATTATATTGGTGGTCCAAACAAGTTTTCTTGCCAATCGATCAGTTTGTAATAGCATGGTGCCAAAAAATTTAATTTTGGTAGGTAATGTGGTCGAATGACACTAGTGTTGTCCATATTACGTGCATTTAGAATACGTCTAGCTCCGAGTTCCCAAACTTTTTTGTCTTCATCGGTTACCATAGCTAGCAAAATATTTTCCGAATGAGCGAAGTAGCCATTACGCTGAATCACTGGGTCTACAATTTTTATGAGATCATCTGACACGTAGCGTGAGTCTGTAGTTAACTGGTATAGGTGTCGAGATCCATCTTTACATGGATGTAGTCTCACTCTAAACCACATTCGTGCGTAAACATTCATTACGTAAGTTGCCAAATTGACCAGAATGTCAGAAGGATTCTCAGTTGCACCGTATAAACGCAGGATTCTATTTGCTCGTGTTAACCACCTGGCATGAGAAAGTTTTTCCGGTGATTTATTTGCTAAATCTTCTAGAAATGTTCCTGAGTTGGCAGCACAACAAATTTTATACAGATAGGATTGATCGGTAGTTAGGTCTGTTTCAGTTATCTGGGGGTATTTCTGCAACTATTGTTTTGGTATGACACAATAGGTTTCCTCTCACAAGTCCCGAGTAATTTACCTATAGTTCCATCAAGATGTTCAAATAAATGTCGAAGAGGCAACTCGTTCATGTGCAAAATACATATGATCCACTGAAATGGCATTTGTAAATATGTTTCAAGTAATCTGATCACTCCACCATATTTTCTCGTGTTTGTATTTGTCCCATCGCATCCAATCACAATAAGACCTGATATAGTTAAATCTTTTTTAAGAAAAAAATTGATAATCGACCTTTCTATGCCTTTGGCAGTCCCACAATCTGGTACAGTGTAACCCAGATACTGAGATCCTGGCTCTTTTATTAAAGATATGTTCTTCGACTATTATTTCATTGTAAAACTTACTGCCTTTTTTGTTCTCATCCGTGTCTTGTCTTTTCACCCGTCAAAATATAAAGCCTGTTCTTCAACTATCTTGGTTTGCGTTTCAATCTTTGTCCGCGCTTGAAACCTTTCCCTTCTGATTTTGCTTTTATCGATTATTATTGCTGGTTTTCTTCCTTTTAGTACACTTGAAACAATTGCAGCTCCAGCTCTGTCTGAAACACCAAATCTGTCACAGGTCATCGATAAAGAACAATAGTCTATTTCGTCCTTTTTTCTGTGCTTCGATCTGCTATGGAAAACTATTTCCTTCTTGATGTTGTCTTCAAACTCTTCAGAGTCACTCTCAGAGCTTGATTTTAATTCAATTATTTCTTTACTGGTACTGGAAATAGGTGATTTTCGTTTTCTTTCGCTCCTTTCTTTTCTCTTTAACCGTGTTTGTATCTTTTTAATTACATCTTTGTCAATACCACCGATAATTATTCTTCGACTGGATCGTTGAACTTTTTTGACTTTGAATCCGAAATTCCTTCACCTTATCGGCAAAAGATGGTTTACTGTGAGATTTGTTTATTTTTTTACATTTTTCACGAAAAGATTTTATAATTTGAATTATTCTCGTATGGGACACGACTGGAATTGAGGCCGAAGCCCATATTTATTCTAATTTTGATGTAATAATTCTAGCAACATCTGCAAATGAAGGGGTTTTTCTATTTTTTTCGATTTTTAACTGCTGTCTCGTCCACTCATAACACTTTGTTACATCTTCTTGAGTTGGCAAAACATTTGTCTTTAATTCACTACTATTTCCAAAGATAGGACACTTGAAAGCTTCTCGCGTTACGTTCATGGCGAAAGATTACGAAATCGAATAACTATTACCACAAAAAATAACCTCTACCGTTAAGTGCGAGGTCGCGACTAATGAGAGAATATTGCGAACGTTATGCTCACTGCAACACACTCCCCCCCCCCCTCCTCCCTGAAGCATTAGTGCGACAATGTATGGTATTTACGCTATTTGTGTGTTGAATTTGTTTGAGGAATAAACATTACTTTAACATTATTATTAAAAATACGAATTTCCCATGGCACATTATATGATTTGTTTTGTAAAATTTCAAAAATTCAAACATAAGGCGCACCCTCTAAATATTAATTAAATTCAAAAATATTTCATAGGTGTCATAATATCACTAAAAGACAACTTTGCTGTTGGGTAAGATTATCTTAAAGTTTGGTTTTTTGATCCATCGTAATGTACACGTATCTAACCTAAAAAAAAAAACAAATTTGCTAATAATACCTACTTTATTAATAATTTCAACCCATTTTACAAAGCAATATTAGTCAGCTTTTTTAAGATAAAATTATTCAATTCAAAATCCTGAGTAGGACAATTGCAAGAAGTGATGTACTTTACTCTATATTCAGGAGGGTTTCCAACAATATTCTTGTCGTGTTCGTGTACTGTTACATTATACGGCTGATATTGCTAAATGTGTTCAAAGGCTTTTTTCGCATTTTGTTCGTTACAAGGTTTTTGAAGGTCAGGCTTGTACATGTAAATCACCTCCCGAGGACAGGGATGCTCACCATTTCCTATGCATTTTGCGATTGTAACGATATTCATTTCTCTAGGACATGCGAATTCAAATAGGTACTGTTCTAGTCAGTGTGGCATCCATTACATTGGTACAATTCAGTTGCAAAACTAAAAAATGTTGATAATGAGGATACAGTGATAATTAATTATTGCCACGCGAGCCAAATGACATAAACTCACATAGTAGCGTGGCATACAGGGTCTACCACGCGGTCGAAGTACCGCCAACACTTGAGGTACTCCGTTGATGCCACGCGGGGCTCCACGTGTTAAATAGATCTTTTCTAAAGTTTAAATCGAAAAGAAATGAATGTAATTTATTCGCTGGTAATTTAACAACTTTGACTCCAAGTTTTGAGTCACGAAGTGAAGCTTTAGTTGTCTGTATATTCTCCATTTATATAATGGGAGAATTGTCCTGGGGAAAAGACCTTCAATGGGTTCATAACACAATTTGTTATTTGTCCTGTATAGGTAATTGAAAACAAAAGACAAAATGATAAAAAATTTAACTGATTTCGCCTTCGACTCTGAGCAGATTTTATGATACCTAAATGGTATGTTTTCGATGAAAAATAGGACAAAACTTGAATTTGTCCAATACATTTTTATGATACCTAGAAATAAGGTTTTTGCTTCAAAATATCAATCTGTCCTAAACAGACTCAAAAACCTTAAAATTCAGCGAAGCTTCATGAGCCGAAGGCGAATTTCAACTTTTTTAAAATTACCTCGGAAAACTGGTCAAAAACGGCGAATTTTAACTTTTTAAAATTACCTTGGAAAACGTTTCAAAAACTTTTGAAATATTAACTTTTAATGATTAGAAAAATTAATAATTATACATTTCAATAATTATAAAATTTATTGATTTTGTGTGCCTAAAAATCAAATTGTCCTGAACAGGCACACTAGTAGTATATCAGTATTACGTGCACTCCCACTTTGCCGTCTTTAACTGACAATAGAAATGTTTAATATCATAAAACCCTTTTCATGCTTGTTCAGTTTTGTAGATATTGAATAATTGCTATTAGAAAAATTCACACAGGCGAAAACGAATATGAATATAAGGTAACAAGCGTTCAAAAAAAATCTGTGGTCAAGTTGGCTGGTGTTTGCAATTGTCAGTGTTACCGTATGTCGTAACTAGAGCCACAGGTAGGGCTAGCTGGCATCTAATGTCAGCTGTGAAACGTCATTTTACACGTAATTTTCCAGTTTTTCACGGTACAATTGCGAATTACGATGGTTTTCAGCAAGGCCCGCTGAATTAATATTGCATATAAGGCCTTACCACTTCATTTAGCCAAGACGAAATTAGAAACAACAGTGGCGCCATTTGCGGTGAACTATGCATTTTTTAAGGGAGAAATGTATAGTTCACCTCAAATGGCGCTATCGTCCTTTCTAATTGCGTCTTGGCTAAATGAAGTGGGCAGGCCTTATATGCAATATTAATTAAGCGGGCCTTGGTTTTTAGCACACCATGAGTTTGTTGGGGGATGTTTTTGAAGAAAAAAAAACAAACTTTACGAAATTTCATTGTTGCTTCAATATTTATTGCCTTGGAAGAGTGCTTAACTGAATATTAAGTCATATTCGTAGTTTCAAAGAGACTTATAGTCACTTTACGATCAGCACTTACCATATAATGCCCTTGTTCTTCGCAACATTAGTGTAACAAGATTTGAATTAACATCCATAAAACAGTCGTGGCAGAGGCTGTCATGTGATTTTATTTTTTTAAATTATTGATAGATATGTTTATTACTAAGAATAAATGTTTTATGATTTAACAGCTCATTTACACAAAATTTATAATATCAGATTGGTGATAACCTACATGCATCTCTTGCATAGCCCAAAATTCTTCTTTTTGGAAAAGGTGAAGAAATGGTATTAACTGCGTTCAGTTTACGGAAATGCTAAGATCGTTCCTGGCCCGAAGAGAACTTTAGAATTGTACAGTTTCAACAAGATGGTGCGACAACTCACACCAGCATTTTGGGAAATGTTTCTTGATCAGGTGAATTCAGGAGAAGTCGATATTCAATATTTTATATTTGTAATTTCTCTAGCTATATTAAAAAAGAACTGGCCGCGAAATACCCATACAAAACTTAGAGCTTCAAGATAATCGGCATAACAACTTTTAGAGAATGTTTAAGCCTCAATCAATCAGTCAGTGGTAGTGCTTGAAGAAAGAAGGAGAGGAAGACATGACAGAAGATTTGGTATTTAATGTAACTCTGATAAGTTTTGTTCTATTTTCGAGAGATTTATCGTTATGGATTAAGATACTATCCGTGAAGACAACTCCGTCAAAATCTGGATATGAGAAAGTTTCTTCAATACCTCTATGAAGTTAGAGTTTTTATAGATCGCAAAATTTGGGCTTAACTTAATTAATAGCTCACAGGAGCCTGTTAAAAGTTCCCAAAGCTTTTATTTTTATTTTGTTTAATCGTTCGTTATATACCACACTTCGCGTTTCTTTCGGTTGTAGAAACTATTGAGTTTCATGCGAATTATTAATTTAATAAAAAACAGGTTGAACTAATTTAACTATGCTAAAATCACTAGAATAAAAACGCCAACTTGGTATAGGTTACATTTCGCTAGTAGTTAGTAGTAGTAGCTAAGTTATTTGCACTAGTAACTAATTGTTCATTCATCTCAAGCACTAGATTTGTCCATTCATGCACGTATCAAATGCATTATCATCCATGGTCACTAGTCTGCTGCCCCGTCTCCTCAGACAGCGTCTATCTACCTCCTAGGATATGTTTCAGAACATTCGGGGTCTTTTTTCAGTGTCCGTAGTGTGATTTTACACAACACGTATCCAGAACCTTCGTTCATTAGTGGCGCGTTGATCGTTACAATAGATTGGTTTCGTAATCGGGATCGATGATTGAATAAGTCATTAAATACACGAAAACGCTATTTAGAAGCTTACCATCGTCAAAAGTCAAACTCTAGACTAGAAGCTAAAACATCTGTTTAAAAAGATAAGCTTAGTTGGCAAAACTAGTAAGATTATCGCAAATTTATGTTGGCATCAAACAGTTAACATCAGAGCAGCAGGTGCAATCATGGAAAATATCAGTAAGAGGAGCGTATTTTTATTGAAATTTTTCAACCTCTGTTCAAAGAAAACTTTTGCAGAAGTTCTGAAAGAAATCCTGAAGGCCATAATAATCAAGGAAGAAGTAATTGACAATATACGTTAGGTTCATGATATCAGCCTACTACAGTCTACCCATCTTGCTCTTCATTGTTTACAGAGAGACATACCTCAAAATTAAGTATTCGATCATTTCTAAATCACAATCAATCAATAACCGACAAATTTCACTAGGCACTGAGATTATCAAACAAGTGTCTGAATACAAGTAAAGCGGGTGGTCACGCAATAGATGTAAGTAGGATAACGATCACTCATCTCTTTCTTCTGTTTCGAAGAGAATCGCTTACATCTTAATCTAACGTTACGAATACGTTCTCTAGCCTGTCGTTCGCATACGGTCTCAAAGATGGACATTGATGAAAAAACTATATAACAACTGGAGGGTTTCAACAAATTGGTATACAGAAATATCTTCATTAGTATTGGGCAAAGATGTCAAAACACAAAAACTGTTTTGAGATTGTAATACTTCGGCCACGTGATGGGAAATGAAGAGTACAGAATTCATAAACTTATAATGGAAGCAACACAAATTTAAGAAAAAAAGCATCCGAGTAGCAGAAAGGCTTTATGTTTCAAGAAGCTATGGGAATGATTCGGAGAAAGCGCCAAAATCATGTTGCTAATCTGGGTTAGAGAATTCATGCTAAAAAGAAGAAGATGAAGAGGAGCAACAAGAGGAAGAGGAATAAAAAATGATCTCCTAAAAGGAAACATTTCATACAAAATTATATTTGGCATCTTATTACATATGGATAAGTTAGGAAGTTAAGTACAAGAAAGGAAAAGGTTAGAACCCGTAGAAATATGGTAAGGATAATGAGGAAGATAAGCTGTTCTGAAACTCCGACAAACATGGAAACGCTTAGACCAGCTGTAGAAAAGAAGAACCTCAATATAGATTTACAAGAAAACTTCAACTAATGAGTCACGTACAGAGAGAGAGAGAGATAGGTCGGGCAGCTCTGGAAATAAACAATCGAAAGAAGGATGGCCATAAGGATTTGAAGAAAGGAGGACTAGGTAAAAAACTTCTACTGTAGTATTTGAAAGATTTTGGAAAAATTATCAAAAAATCTGAACAGGAATAATCAACCATAGTATTTGAGGTTACGACTTCTTTCCATTCTTAATATTATCAATCCGAGGATGAAAGACGACCAAATGCTGCATAGCCAGAGCAAGAAAACAAAAAAAGCTGAAGGTCTGCAAACGGAATATCAGAACAAGGCGATAAGTTTTGCCGAAGGAGTTGCAAGAGTAATTGTACAAAAACTTGAAGGATGGCGATAATAAGGTTTGAACCCATAAACTCCCAACATTGTTGTAGGGTTTTTCTATACTTGAGATCACCCAGTTCCATAAAAGGACGGTCCAAGCTCAACTGATGGCCAGTTTCCATTAGACATTAGACTATTTGCAAAGGTCGTTAGTAGATATAATTGCGTCATTGTATTTTAAAATTTTGGGAATTTTTGGACAGGCCTGGTTAACGATTGACGATTAATGATTTTCATCTTGCATTTAATTTAGATGCCCCCGTGTGCATCGAAGACAAAGAAGAAATCATCGCCCTCACACCATCTTCAGAAGCAACAGTGAAATGCACGGTGTATTCTGATCCTCCTGCGACGTCTTTCCACTGGTCTTACGATAACTCCAAGTTTCTAACCGACATCCCCGAAGAAAATTATACCAGCACCTTCGGTTTCGTATCCACTTCGCAGCTGAATTATTCACTTGCACCGCCTTTTGATTATGGTAATCTTCACTGCTGGGCCGAAAACGAAGTTGGTCATCAAAGCAACCCTTGCATCAGTCGAATCCTTCCCAAAGGTAACTATGATATTTTTTAACGTTACCTCGTAGGGCAGTTTTAGTAATTAAAACACAGGAAAAAATGGTTTACTGCGGATTTTGGGCTATTTGATAATGGTAAATACATTTAGGAACTCCACTCCCATTAACAAACTGCGCAGTGATCGATCAAACTATAGATACGATAAGAATACACTGTACCGAAAACTTCGATGGTGGATTGCCTCAGAAATTTTACATGGAAATATTGGAAGTACCGTCCTTTAAGTTAAAATTTAAGAAAACAATCAATAAACCTCCACCTATTTTCGTTGTTAAGGGCGTCAGCATCGTCAAGACGTACAGAATTTTATTGTACGCTATTAACAGCGCAGGAAGAAGCAAAGCCACTATTATTGATAAGTTTACGCTGAGTCCTAATAATCAAGGTAAGATTTTTTTAGTTTGTGACGAAATTTATAAAATGAAACGAATGTTTAACAACTAACACTAACCAATGAGAAAATAGAAACATATTGAAAGTTTATTCAAACAGTTCATAGATTTGACGATACCGAATTATTCAGAATTAACAGAAAACAATAGATTAGAGAAAATGAAAAATTATATCCGGAGAAGAAATAATTACGCTTGATAACATGTAGGCTGAATTTCAAGAAGTGCAGAAAATGTTTCTTCGGAGTGGAAAATAGTGAGTGACGAATTAAGAAATTACGAAATTAAACTGATACGATTCAAAGAAGTTAATAATAAAATAAATCTATAGTGTAACATTGACAGGCTAAGGACTAGAAGTATGTAGCGTGTTAATAGAACGACGGCACATATAAAGTTTTGTTAGGAAAATTCTTTTAAAACTGAGTTCGTTAAGAAAGCGTGCTTCGGATTTATTCTTTCTATGGTTTTATACAGGATGCCTTTAAATCGTGACCCCTTACTCACTCCAAATAGGCAACCACCCATACTACTTGTATCAGGTTGTAACGTGTAATATGGGTTGCCGATTCAGGGCCAGTAAGGGGTCATGAGATAAAATGGGTATATACGAGGGGTCGTTTTTATATTCCCGGAATAGAAAACAAAATAAACAACTACAGAACTAAGAAAAATTTATTTTTCAATATAACCCCCTCCCTTAACAATGCAGGTATTAGAACGTTTCAATAACAACTGCAAACCATGATAAAAATATTCTTTTGTTTTTGTCAACTGCTGCTATGAGCTCATTATCATGGGCAAATTTTCTTGCTCGGATGTCTCTTTTCAAATTTGGGAATAGAAAGTAGTCCGAGGGAGCCAAATCGGGACTATATAGGGCGGATGGTCCAGTTGTTCAAAGCCGCAACTGTCCATAGCAGCCTTGACTGTTTTTGCCTTATGAACAGTCGCATTGTCGTGCAACAGCAGTATCCCCTTGCTAAGCTTTTCCCTTCTGTTTTGTTTAATTGAATCCCTTAAGCGTTGTAATAAGCCCGAATAGTATTTCCCATTTATTGTTTGGCCCTTTTTTAAGTAATCTATTAATAAATGCTCTCACAATCCCAAAAAATGGTGACCATTATTTTTCCTGCCGATGCAGCGACCTTAAACTTTTGAGGAGGGCTGAAACCACATCTAAACAATTTGGACCATTCATAAATGTTTGATTTGGAAGGACACAGGTCACCATACACGGCTCTCATTTCTTCAACTATTATTTGAGGACTTTTTCCCTGTTTGGTGAGGAATTTTATAACCGAGCGATACTCAACTTTAGTCATTTTGACCTCTTAGCTTGACACGTCTTCAAAAACCAGAAGATAACTAAGCTATAAATTTGACCATTGTGTTATAAATTGTCATATGTTGTTTCAAGGCATAGAAGATTTTAAAAAGTGAAATAGAAAAGTTCCAACCTAATTACAAAGTACTTATTCCGGGAATATAAAAACGACCCCTCGTACGTTTTCCTGTAAGCATAAAAATAAATGACAACGATTATGGCACTGAGTAACACGTTATCCCAACCCATGTTTAAAGTTGTTCCTAATTAAAGTCGTGTTTAAAATAGACAAAAATTCAGATTTCTGGAACGTTGTACATGTTTTCTTCTTCTTATTCTTTTAGAAGATCCGTGGATCTGTGCTGTAACCAACTATTCTTGCCTTTCTTGTGATAGGGAGTACCAGCTGTCCCGCCATCTCTTTGGTGGTCTTCCAGGTGGGCGTTGTCCTTTTGGTCTACCTTCCAGCACGATACGGGCTATTCTGTTTGTGTCCATTCTTATTACGTGCTCGTACCAATATCTTCTTCGCTGTCTTCCCCACCTTACTTCCGCAGGTTCGTCTTTGCTTACTCGATCCCAAAGAGTTTTGCCTGCTATTGTCCTTAACGTCTTCATGTCTGTCGTTCGCATTATACTTTTTGTTTTGCTGGTGTCTGCTCTGGCTTCAATGCCATTAAGTTATTACTGGTCGCATGCATGTCTTATAGATGCGAATCTTGCTTTCGGTCCTCATATGTTTATTTTTCCATATGACGTTGCGTAGACACCCGGAAATTGTAGCCGCTTTATTGATCTGACTTGTGAGGTCCTTTACTAGATTCTGGTGACTGGATATGTTTACACCGAGGTATTTAAATTGCACGACCTGCTCTATGGGTTTGCCTTGAATTGCCAACTAACACCTCACTGGTTCCTTAGCGAAAGTCATGCATTTTGTTTTTTCGATAGACACAGTCATGTTAAGTTTTCGTGCCATTTTATAGAAAGCGAACAGTTGTCTTTGTAAATTCAACTACAATAGTAGCGTCGTCCGCGTAGCAAATCGTGTTTATAATCTTATCGCCCAGTCTGTATCCCATCCTCAATTTCGTGACTTCTCCTATTATCTTATCCATCAGTAGATTAAACAGGAAGGGACTCAAACTATCGCCTTGTCTGGTGCCTCTGGGCATAGGTATTTCTATAGATGTTTCGTTGCCTATTCGTATCTTAGTTGTATTGTTTTTATTTAGCTGTTGTATTATTCTAGCAATTTCTGGTAGTTTCTGATGTTCTTCCAGTATTCTGACTACGTCTTTTAATTGTACTTTATCAAAAGCCTATGAAACAGGTGTATACAGCTTTGTCAAATTCAATAGCCTTTTCTTTAATTTGTTGGATAATGAAGATAGACCTGTTTCTTCTGAAACCTTGTTGTTCTTCCTTATTTTCGATCTGATCTTCTAGTCGGGATTTTATTAGGCTTGTGAATATTTTCATCGTTGTGGATAAAAGACTAATTCCCCAGTAGTTTTCTGGATACATTTTCTGCCCCTTTTTAAATATCGGAATAGTAATACTCTTATTCCATTCAAAGGTATTTTTGATGTTTCCATTATTATATTGAATAGACACGTTACATGTTTCGTTAGTTCGGAACCCCCATATTTCAATTCGTTTGGAATATTATCGCAACCTCGGGCTTTACGGTTTTTAAGCTTTTTTATTGCTTTTGCGACTTCTTCGCCTCTTGATCTTTATTGTTCTCTTCTGCATGGTACAGTTGTTTGAAGTAGTCTTCCCATTTATCTAAAGGAATGCTTTTTGTCTGTGTAAATTCATTTACTGGTCTTTTCCTATTTTTGGGCATTTTCCAGATCTTTCTTTGAGCACCGTATAGGTCTTTGTCCATGTCACAGGTAAATTTTTGCCCAGTATTCTCTTTTGATCTTTTTTATTTCTGCGTTCACTTTGTTTCTTATTTCAATATATGTTCTGTAGTTTTCTTGTGATGGAGTACTTTTGTACTGTAGGTTTAGTTTTCGTTTTTGTTCGGCCAGCTCTTTAACCTCCGGTACAAACCATGGTTTCGTTTGTTTCTGGACGTTAACATTAATACGTCATTTTCCTTCCACGTCGTTGTCGTCAGTTTCGATTGCTTGCAGCTTCTCTGTAAGTCGTTTTCTATATATGTAGCTATTGCGTACTTTCATGTATTAGAGATTCCAGATTGTATTTCTCTATAAATACTGGTGGTTTCTTTATTTTAATTGGTTGTTTGATTCTCAGTTTAGCGAGTACTAGGTTATGGTCTGTTCCGAGATTCGTAGAGGTCAGTATACTGACGTCTAATATTGGTTGAATTGTATGGTTGTACATGTATGTAATGTAAACTTACACCTTATCTTTTATAAAACGGAATAAAGACCCGTGAAAATTTATTAGGATGATGTCAGGTAGAGTTCTATTTTTGTGATGTCACGTTGCTTAGCAACAAATAACGCGCGTTTGGAGATGACAAGTTTTTGCTATCACGACACGATCCGCACATTTCGTAACCTTTTAAAATCACAGAAATTCCCGCCAAGTGGGTTATAAAACCTGTCAAATTAATGACAGTAAAGGGCGAATAGGTGGTAACGAGCGAATTCTGGGACTTTCGAGATGCGTGCGCTGTGCGGCCGTAGAGATGCCTTCGAGAGCAATTTGCAAGCATTTGATGAAATACATACAAGCGGGTTGGGTTCAGTCACCTCATTGCCGCAGGTGCAAAGTGAATTGAATGCTCCACGCGCACGTCGTCAGATATAAATAGTGAAATGAATAGATCTTTTTGTTGTAAATAAATTAGTGTAATTTTAGTGTTAGCTTGTCAGTCGTTGTTATTGTTGTTGTTGTTGCGTTTTTAATCATTAAAAAATATTTTACACAGACCCATCAAACTGTTTTTAAAATTGTTATAATACAAAACTCAAGGCGATAATAAAATTCAAGTCGACTAACGATCACCGACGATTACATCACGAAAATAGAATTCTGTATAGTACATATGAAAAAAATTGGACAATTCCCAAGAAATTATATCTTCGGTTTTTCATTTTTTTTAAATTTGTTTCTTTTTAACTAAACAGATGTTTTTAAACTTGCCTAATAGGTAAAGGTAAAGGTTTCGGCACGTACACTCCGCGAGGGAGCACGGTCGGCAACATGGAGGGTTAAGGCCTCCTAAGTCGCTTTCATATCTGGTTATCTCGCACGCTATGCTTACGTGATGATGCGATAAGCACCACACCTTCGACAACCGCCTACCTTCCCTACTCCAATACTATGTTTCGGTTCTCAATTATTTTCAGTATTACGAGTATCCGACTCGGATTTGACCCTGAGACCATCCGCATTATAGTCGAATGCCATAACCACTCGGCCACTGCAACGATAAATTTGCATAATAACTGCGTTTTAATGCTCTCCTTGAGACACTTCGTGTAACCCATCAAGGTTATTATTAAAGATATTTGTATTTCGCAAACAGGGTTTGATTGATATCAACAAATAGTGTAGGTGACCTTACTTAATGCATGCGAATGATACTGTACATCGAAATTTAGAAGGTCGTGAAAAGATAAGTCACAATCGGCCAACTGGCATTGAATTTGCACTTCGCTTGATTATGGTCGTTCCAATTCGACTTTGGACGTTCTTCTCTTTTTGAATTCACTCCAAATAGCTGTCATTTTTCAAAAAATTTTATGACCTCATGTAGACCTAAGGATAATAGTCACTCTACAAATTCTAAAGAAAATACAAATAATGTTTAGGTTAAATTAATGTATAAACTTAATATTTCTGAAAGTACTTAAACTACATAATATAAAACCAAAATAGTTTAAAAAAGGTATTTTAAATAAATGTTTTATTTTCAGCTCGTCCACAACCACAGACAACGACAAAAACGTCCAGCATCGACTCTGTATTGGAGATTTTCACAAAGAATCGTGAATCCGATTCACAATTTCAGGATGAATTATTAAACGAACTAAAGGGTATTAGTAAAACGTTGCATGAAATTCGCAAAGAACTAGAAGCTCTGAACAATGTTAGTAAATTCCGAGCAAAAATGGAATATCAGGAAGCTTTAAGTAAACACGAGCACTTTGATGTAGATTTCGAGATTTAGGATAGTTTATTTATATATAATTTCTTTGTTATTTTGCTTTATTTCGGTGATGTTTTAATTATTAGTTTCCTTTTTTATTGACTGAATTTTTGATAATTTTATAGCCTTTAGCGTTAAGTGAATCAAATTGTATTCTTATAAATGTAATTTGATGATAATGACGTAAAACTAAATGTTTAGATATTTAAGGAAGAACAAGATTCCTATGAATGATTTTGAATAAATTAATGAAACATGTTGATGTCTTTTAAGACGGAGAAATTAATTTTTGTAACAGATTTAGTAGAATCATTCGTATCTAAAGATTCAAAATGTACCGATCACTGAGTTTAGTTTGCATGTTTTAGGTCTAACAACAGAAGGGAGTAAATTGTACCTTGTGGGAATTGTGTATTATAATGATTTTTTTTATTTAAATTTTTTTCAAATTCTTCCAAGTCCGTAAGGCTTCTTATAGATTCATGAATTCCTTTTATTTTCATTCATATGCGTTTTAAAATAGAAATTAAACAACTTGACCCAATTTTCTAGCACCGTATATGCAACACATCTTGCATAGTTGGTAATACTTTGAAATGTGTGTAAAAACCAAGACTCAAAAACGTCCTTACCATTGGCATATTGTGGCGTAGTGGGGGTTGGTTTATTGTGAGATATTTAATATAAATAAGTTATCGTAATTAGTTTGGCAGAGTATTTGACCCACGTCGCCACTTGAATATTGCTTGGCGTTTTACGAAAGGCTTTTATTCAAAGTCAAAGTCAACTAACATTCGTGTATTTCATATCTGTGCTATAGTTTTACAAAATAATATAAATTGGTCTAAGTTCCAATTCAAAGTGAATACAAAATTATTCTAAGTTCTGAATTAAAATCGAGTCACATAACTTATTACAAGTCCTGATTCAAAGTAAACAATTATAAATTATGCTAAGTTCCGATTCAAAGTAAAGTAATATAAATTATTACATTTAAACGACTAAGTCGATAAAATGAATTTAAATAATTTACACAAATTAAAGTTAAGTTAAAATATGAAACAATCTTACATGTATGTATTAGAATGTCGTCTTGAAGGGTGTCGATTTACCGTAGATACTGCTTGCTTGATGGCTGTACCTTATCTGATGTGCGTGAGTATTGTAAAACTGCATTAAAGCACGTACTAGGTATCAGGTTTCCGTTCAAAGCACTTTCATATACAATTTGCATTAAAAGATACAACCTTGAGACAGCGCGTTTGGCGTTACAAGTGAATGCCCTGATCGAATGACGTCATATCAACACGTGTACTACTGAATTGAATAACTTGAATGCAATTCAAACTTCGCTTAATATTTTTACATTCATCTTTGTTACAATATCATCATTCACCATATTCATTATCTGGACTAAAAACCTTAACATTTGAAATAGGTTTTAATAATTGTATTGGTTAGTAGTTACAAATTAGGTTCTCTTTGTTAAATAGATTTAAAAAGTGTTACAACTGATTTCTTTGGACTTTGGCCATTTGCCTTTGAATACCATCAAGGATTTTTTAGGCTTCAATTACATAAGGCGACTTTACTAGCTACTCGCTCGAGAATTTACGATCCGCTACTAAACTCACTCAACGTAATAACGTTGCACTCAACGTAATAACGTTGTCTAGTTCGCTGCTCGCTCTACTACTTGCGAATTAAGTTGATAATTGGGCTACTTTTTTCGCTACTCGCCCTATTATGTTACTCTCTGGCCAGTGAACTAGCTATGTGTAATTATCTGGCTAGTAAAATCTCTGCAAATTTTGCTAGTATAAGTCAAGTTTAAACACCATTTGTCGCATGATAATTTCTCTGAGCAAGCAAAATATTTGTAACGGAGTTGGTTCAAAGACTCTACCTAAATTATTTACTTAACTTATTTTAATTAACTTCAAACATATATGGCCCCGACCGTTACAATATTGAGAACTTATGGAGGGAAATGATAGAGGAATGAACGAAGCAGTAAACGACTGTGATAGCGGAAGGGAAAAGTAATGAAGATTGGGTCTATATAGCATGTGCGCAGGAATTAGAAGAAAGAAGAAAACTCAGAACTAAAATGTTGGAAATAGAAATAAATGTGGCAAAGAGTAGATATAATGAGCAAAGGAAAAAAACCAAGAAGTTATTTAGTTCCATTAAAAGTTGATATATTCAGTAGAAGAGCAAAGAAATAAAAAACCTTTACCAAGTGATAAAAAGGAGAAACAAGGCCACCAGCCAAAAACTGTGTTTTATAAAACAAAAGAAGGGGAATTATATATTATATAATTAATAGCAGATGAAGAAGAGATTCTAAAACTATCGAAGGAGTATTTGACGAATTTCTAAATGAAAATGAAGAAAATGAGGAAGGTCCGGAACCACAAAGAAGAGAAGAAGAAGAAAAAGTCCCAACCCTCATAGAAATTAGCAAAATAATTGAAATTCTGAAAAATAGTAAATCTTGGGGTACCGTTGAAATAACAGGACGGATGTTAAAATATGGAGCGAAAGATTTAATGGAAAAAATGTTTATACAGGAAAAAAGTCTCACAATGGGAACGAACCAATACTATAAAATGCAATAATTACAGAGGAATAGAACTTCTCAACGTTGTATATAAACTTCCAGCAACAAGCATAAAGAATAAATAACAACAATGAAGCGGCAATTAGGGGAATACTAATGCGGCTTCGGAAAAGGAAGATTGATAGTTTACCAGGTTGAACAGATAATAGGGTAAGAATTAAGGAAACGTTACGAGGAAAGTTAGGGAAGGATTAAGACAGGAAGACCCTTTGTCTTCCTACATGTTTAGTTTTGTTTTAGAAAGAAACTCCAATATCAATAGATCGGGTTTTCTGTATCATAAACGCCACCAATATTTAGCCTTTGCTGACGACATCGCTATAGTAACAAGAAGTATTGAAGAAGTGAAGATTAGAGAAATCGGCATAAAGATTAGGGCTTCAAATACACGAAAATAAAACCAAGTATACGGCCTGGAAGACGAGGATTTCGTAGAAAGAAGAGTATAACAATCGACAATGGAAAAACATATACTTTTGAAGAAGTTGAGAAATTCACATATTTAGGAACATTTTTAAGAAAAGCAGAGATACAAGAAGAAATACAAGAAAGAATAATGGCAGGAAATCACTGTATCTGGGCTCTAAATAAGCTTTTAAAAAGTAAAATAACATCAAAAGGTTTAAAAATGCGGGTGTATAAGACATTAATAAGGCCTGTGGTAACTTATGCTAGTGAAGCGTGGACTGTGGAAGTAGTAGAGCCAAAAGTGCGAAGGAAAATATTTGGAGGAAAAAAGTCAACGACCAGTAGTTGAAAGAACTGTATAAAGACTCGGATATAGTAGCTGCAAAGGTTGAGATGGCTTGGGCGTGTTTTAAGAATGTACAATTGGGGACTTTAATAATATCGCGGATATAGAGCGCAACAGGGTCTGAGTATAGGCAACACACAATGCGGCTGTAGTAAGCTACGACATACCTGTCATTTGCCATTTTATACTAATTGAAATTGCAGGTATTTGATACTTTAAAGTAGGTCTGTCGTAGCTTACTACAGCTGCATTGTGTGTTGCCTATACGCAGACCCTGTTGCGCTCTATATCCGCGACATTACTAAAGTCCCCAATTGTACCAGGAGAGGATTCCAAAAATAATAATGGAAAACGGCATGGCTGGAAAAAACGAGGAAGGCCGAAGGAGAGATGGAAGAATGAAATGCACAAAGACTTGGGACAACTGGATATTAACAACTGGTGCAACAGTGCAACGGACAAAAAGGAATGGAAAGCAGAATTTATAGATGTAAATTTGCTCTGAAAAGAACAATATTTTAAATAATCAATGATAATAATAATGGCACAACGAACTCAATAGCTCAATAAACCACAACAGATGCTACGAACGCCGCTGATAAAATGATATAATTTTATGTTAATAATTTGACGGTAAATCAGAGCCGTCGTTATTAGAAAACTATATCTTCCAAAAAAATTAGAACTAACTGGTCACGTGATTTGGTTCGCTCGCTCACACTCACACCATAATCCAAACTCCTTAATTAAGGTATCATTTCCTACTTATCTTACTTTATATGACTAAATAATAATGCAAAAGTCTCCTTTAAAATTGTAACTTGTAATAGAAAAGATTATTGCATCAACATCCATTACTTTCGTGACGATTCTATCTCTAATATTGTAAAATTATTCCTATCCTAACATTTTCAAATTTACATACCAGAGCTTAACATGAAGGTAAACTTTACCGTAAAATATGTTAAAAATTAAATATCAACTTATGCAATTTATACAATTTACATAGGTCTTCACTTGACTTTGCACTTTACGTCGTGTTACGATAAACTGCTCTTATAAAAATCACCAATTAACAACCAAATCAGTATTACTGAAGAATAATTTTATGTAATTTTAAAAACAATTTTATTGTAGTGAGGATAATTTACATTTTCTTATTGTTAAAAGTATTTCGTTTTGGTACAAGTTGAAATCTGTCGATTTTTAGTGTCCCACTGTGCTTAGTGGGTGTGCGCTCAAATAAATTTATAATTTATAAGTGTGATATTTATTTACTTCATTTGAATAAAAATGCAGTTACAATTATAACAGAACACTAATTATATGTAGAGTGATTAAAAGTGCACCGTATAATTGATTAGTTTTATAAAATCCAACATAATGGAGCTACGATATCCAACACATACGCGTAAGTTCCCTTTTTTAATTTAATAATTGTTATTAAAAGTATGCATATTTATATTAACTATAAATAATCATTAGAAAGGAACCCGAGGAATATTTTAATAAGCAGCTACGGTTTATTTATTTATTTATTTCTTTGTCATTTTAATTAGCTTTGCTTTAAAGGATCAAAAATAACTTTAGAAACGAAGCAGTTCCCATAACAATAATTTTGCGTGTATTTTATTTCAATTTTTTTATTCGATTGAAAATTATTTTAAACGATTTCAAAGTAAAAGAACAAATAAATAATGGTAAAAGCACGATTTTAATATAAATTAGAAAACCCTAAATTCAATTCAACTTAAATTTTATAACCAACCACCTTTTACATTTTTCATTAATTCAATTAAAGCTCACAATTGGCGATTTAATTACTTTGTCCACGACTACTCAATAATCTGTCAATTATTCATGTGTTTAATCAAGGATAATGCTATCCATTATTCACTACCAGCAGTGAATAATCATTATTCACGGTGTCATGGTAATCATCATTGTTTATGATGTATAATGAAGTAAATAGGTTAGATTATAATCCTACCACTTCGTTTAACATATAGTCCTACCACATGGTTTTAGTAGCGTTGTTATTTAAATTGTAATTAAAAATTCTTAGTATTTGTAATCGTGGACAAAGTATAGTATACGACTCGCTATAATGGCTACTATTGCAAACATTATCCTCGGTAATAATAGCATTCATTATAGCATCGTGTATAATATACTAATAAGAAAACCGATAATAATGCAAATGATCTGACCTACGGTTAATGAAAAGGTTATTCAAGAAGGCCCAGGCAGTCCAAAGCTACAGGTAGATTGTTTTAGACCAAGTAGGCAATTTGAAATTGCATACAACGTGTTGAAAAGGTGTGAATTTTCAATTAGGAAAATGATTTTTAGTACGGAACTGAAGACTTTTGTGTTCAAAGCTTATTCTTGTCCCAAACAGCGAGTAAACAGAGGATAGGTTTATTAATTCATTAGTTTATCAAATAGCCTTAATCTGGCAGTTCAAATGTACCGTCATCAAACTTAGATCCGCCACGACGAAATCCACGTGCCGCAGTTTAAAACAAAACTATTAATTTGGCAAAAATCTAGTCGGGTAGTGTACAATGGCAGCAGCAGCCATCGCGCGTTGAGATCCTTGGCACCCGTAAGCCTACATCTTCCAGTAAATAAACAAACAAACAAATAAATACTGACGTTCAGTAAATAAAAATATAACACTGTACGTTCTTTATTGAATTAAAATTATTGTACATACATTTAGGAAACCTAATTTTAATGATAATACGAAATATTAAGTTTTAAAATGCAATGTCTGTTTGATTTATTTATGCATCCCAAATCTTTTTTTATAAAAATATTTATATTAAAATGAAATACATACATATACGACAAATATGCCCTTAATCTGTTTCTCTCTCTCTCTTTTCTTCTTTAAGTATTTTATCATATTCACTGTCATGGTCACAGAAATCAAGGATTAACAGACGTAAAACAACAGTGTTAGTCACTTACTAAGAAATCGGGTTTTTAATGAAGTTTTAGTTTTATTTTGTTTATTATCTCATTTGAATTAGCACAAGGTTGCAGAACGAGAAAGATAAATTGTTATATTATTTTGAAGTGTTAAGTGCGCAGTCCTTTAGGATTTTAAACCTAAGTTTTTCTTAATTTTCAGACTTTTAATACTGTTCTTAATACAAATCAACTGCGAAATGAAGATGCTTTAAAAATCGAATATTTTTTTAAAGCTGCGCTAAAAGCCTGTTGTTACTCAGAAACTTTAACATAAATAACAACTTACTTACTTACTAAGTCCTAGGCGTTTCTACCTTTAGGTGTAAGGCTGGTGGAGCTGAGTCCTGTATTTGTGTCTCCATTGTTTTCTATCTTGCTTTAGATTTCGTATTCCTTCCCATGTCATTCCTTTTTTCTCTGCTTCTTGCACCTATACATAAATATTTGAACTGTTCTACCTGTTCGATTTGTTTTCCGTCCAGACTTATTTCATGGGTTTTCTTTGTATTAGAAATTATCATTGTTTTCGTTTTTCCGATATTGATTTTCGTGTTTATCTTCGCTAGTTCTTCCACTATTACCGTAAGGTAAAGTTCTGTCAGCTGTGTTGGTCTCATTTGCCAATATCCCAGTATTAATTTCTTCATATTTTTCTTGGCTTTCTTTATTGCTTCATCTAGTATCGTTGAAAATAGGAGTGGGCTTAATACGCATCCCTGTTTAACGCCTTGCCGTGTTTCAAATTCCTTGGATTCTTCGTTGTTTGTGCTGTATTTCCTTTGTACATGTCTTTTATTACTTCTATGATGTTTTTATTCACTCCTTTTTTCTGTAACACTTTCCATATGTCTTCTCTTCGGATTCTGTCAAAAGCTTTTTCCAGGTCTATAAAGCATAATGTGCATTTCTCTGTTTTTATTAATTAGTGTTTCACTTGCTTGTCTTATTATGAATATGAGGTCTTGGGTACTTCTGTTTTTTCTGAACGCAGTCTCTATTTTGTTTCTTATTATTTTTACTATTATTCTTGCGAATACTTTCCCTGGGACACTTGAGAGCGTTATTCCCTTGTAGTTTTTGTAATTTCTTTTGTTCCCCTTCTTATATTAATTATATTGGTAGAATAATGTCAGTTTTCCATTCTTTACTTTCTTTAATACATCGTTCATTACTTCTGTTAGTTTATTTATTCCTTCATTTCCCATGTATTTTATCATCTCCGGGGTTATGTCGTTTTTTCTAGGTGCTTTATCTAATTTTAACATTTTTATTGCCTCTTCTATTTCTTCTTCTCTCATAATTTCTATTTCTTGTTCTTCACTTGCTTCTTCTTTTTCTTCCTCCTCTTGGTTTTGTCTATCCGTATATGTTAGCTCTTCAAAATACTCTCTCCATCGGTCCATTATTTTATCTCCTTTTGTTATTATGTTAAGATAATGATGGTATCTTTTATATTTGTCATATTATATTCCTTTTTTTGGTTAAGTTGTTTTAGTGTACCATAAAATAGATTTTGGTTCTCTCTATAGTTTTCTGTCATTTTATGTCCAAATTTCTCCCACGATCTCTTTTGCGCCTCTTTAATGGCTATTTTGACTTCTTTTCTTTTTTCTTTGTATACTTCATAATCTTCAGTTCTTCTTGTAGTTAAATATTTTTTCCACTTGTCTTTTTTATTCTTTATTTTTGCACGTATTTCATCTGTCCACCACTCGGTTTTTCACGTGTTGTTGTTTGTTATTTTCGTTTTACCACAGCTCTCTTCAGCTGCAGTCAGTATCCTGTTCTTGAGGTGTCCCCATTTTTCCTCTATGCTTGTGATTTTTCCTTTAGTTTTTAATTTATCGTCGAGTATCGCTCGATATTCCTGTTGATACTTTTCCTCTCTTAGTTTGAAGCTTTTCATCTTTTCCTTTACTTTTCTCCTTCTTTTATCTATTTTTTCTTCTTTCATTCTTTTCAGTTTCATTATTAATAGATAGTGATCACTTCCTATCTCTGCTTCTCTTTTGACTTTTATATCCTTTACTTGTTTCCATTTGTTTTTACTCACCAGAAAGTAGTCGATAATCGATTTTTCGTTTATATTTTCGGATACTCTAGTATATTTGTGTATGTTCTTATGTTTGAATTTTGTGTTTGTTATAATTAGATTGTTCTCAATACATATTTCTATTATTCTTCTCTTCTCGTTTACCCATATATTCTTCTATTCCTCTATTCTTATTTCCAATTCGACCATTTAGATCTCCCATTATTATTATATTTTCTTCTCCTTTGTCTATTTGTTCTTGTAACTCATCGAAAAATTTGTCTTTTTCTTCTTTTCTTGCGTCCTCATTTTCGCCATATGCTGTTATTATTGACCATGTTTCTTCGTCTACCTGTTTTATTTTAATTGTTAATAGTCGTTCGTTTACATATTCTTCTTGTGTCACATCTATCAATCTGTTCGGAGCGATTATTAATCCGACTCCTTCCTTTGCTCTTTCTTTCTCATCTACTCCGGACCAAAATATCCAGCATCCTTTGTGTATTTTCTTAAACCCCTTTCCTTTCTTTTTTGTTTCTGTAATTCCAAGCATTTCTATGTTTTGTTGTATCATTTCTTCCACTATTTCTTCTTCTTTTCCCATGCTACTTCTCACGTTGCATGTCCGTATTTTAATCTCGCTTTGTTCTTTTCTAGTTTCTTCGTTTTTATTTCCTTCCCTTCATTTTTACATATTTCCCTATTTCTGTTTATTTGCTTTCTAATGTCCTTTTTCTTTGCCTGGGTCGTCTTTTTTAACATTTCCTGTTCTCTGTCCCATCTCCATACTTTTCAGTCGGTTGTGATCTTTTGGTATCCTATTTTCGCTTCTTCCTTTCTGTCTCTCTTCATCCACTATTTGTTTTAGCTTCTTCTGAATTTCTAGTTCTTCCTTAGTCATATCATTGTTTATATAAATTCTTTCTTTCTCTTATTTTTGTTTTTCATTGCCCTTTTTTGTCTAGTGGGTTATGCAGTTCTAATTGGAATATTTTTGTTCCTATCTTTATTCCCATGAGAGGCTCTTAAAGATGTCTTCTAGAGCGAGGGTGAAGAGTTTTGGAGAAATCGTATCACCCTCTCCAATCCTTCTTTCAATTTGGATTTTTTAGATTTGAAATCGTCGTTGGTTCTTATTTGTAGAGTGGTATTTCGGTAGATATTTTCAATGATCTTAGTATATATGGAGTTTATTCTTGTTGAAAGGGTTTATAAACAACCAGAATGCGCTTGTGACCATGACAGGCTGGTAAGTCAGTTGATATTCTGGGGAACAAAGAGAAAAGGAAGGAATACCAAAAAGTGATTTTCTAAAAGAAATTACCTTTAGAACGGAATTACTAAAACAATACCGTGAAATCTCTAGATCAAAACAGATTAGAAAGCAAACTAGATCTGAACAATGACAGCACTCTTGAAGAAATGTATTAACACCTGAAGAAAGTAGTATTAGATGCAGCCTAATGCAGCTCTTGTTGTAGAAAATAGAAAGACTAAATTCAAGGAAAACTTCTCAAAAGATATCGAAGGACAAATATAAGAAAAGATCTCAGAAAGAACACCATTCCTGCAATCTACTACAAGAACATAGACACCAGTACACAGAAACCACTCAAGAAAAAGACGAACTAACACCTGAAATCACGGAACAACATACACAAAAAGCACTAACTAGGGCTAAAAATAACAAAGCCCCAACCAGCTCTTGGAAATATAAGAATGGAGCTTCTTAAGTATGAAGCGGAAAAGATGGAACAACAGATAAGAAAACCAAAATAGAAGAAGACCACGAAATTCCTAGAGAATGGAATCAATCATATATCACTTCCATATACAAGAAAGGAGACAAGAAGTTGTGTATTAACTATATGATCATTGTTGCCATACTATCTATAGCAAGGTTATTTTCGAGGAATTATTATTTTCAATGAGGAACTAAGGAAGCGGCTTTAGAAGAGAATGTTCATGCTTAAACAACATACATTGCGTTAGCCTGGCAACAGAAAAAAAACAAGACAAGGGGGGAATAGCTACAAGCCTAGAGGCCCAGAGCTTCAATGGTCTTCTGCAATCTTCTTCTGTCCCTCGTCAATAGTTTCCAATCTCTTCGAAAGCAACGATTTGTCGCTGCGTTGCACGATTTAAACGTGGTGACTTCAGCCTTGAAGATGAAGAACTACCAGGACCATCAAAACGGTAACAACTCCAGAAACAATCGATCAAGTGCATGATATTATTTTGAGGGATCGAAGAATAAACATTTACGAGACCAACTAATAGCAACAATTGCTGAAAACAGACCCGGAATGGTTGGGAAACAGGTGCTGTTTCGTCATGATAATGCCCCTTCCCACACCAGTCACATTGTTCGTGAACAAACAATCGAGAAATTGGATCAACTTAGATTTCAGGTTATCCCCCACCAACTTTACTCACCAGAAGAAGTAATTACTGAAACGGAGCAATATTTTGATAGTCTTGAAGAAGATCACTACAAAACAGGTATAATGGCACTTCAGCATTGGTGGTTCAAGTGTGTTGATGTTCGAGGAGAATATGTTGAAAAAAATAATGCTCTAACTCATGTCTTTCATTTCGAGTCTCACGTCCCGTCAAATCACCCCCGTATAATAGCTAGTTATGTAACAAGTACATAATGCAAGACTTAATTGAACGAGCCTAGTTTATTAGCCGAGCCAGCTTACGCTTTTATTTTTTCATGGTTTCTTTGTTTATTCATCGGGCGATATCTAAGTTTACGGGTGTCAGAAATCTCAGTTGCACTCAAACTGATAGTTAGAGGACTGAAATTGCTATTTGCACAGTTGGTGGTGGTTTTCCATAATGACTTCGGATTTGTAGTGGGTACAGCTACTGACTTTAAATTTGTTACAAATTGTGGTTAAATATTGCTTTTGTCCTTGGTGGTCAGCGATTCTCGGCGTGTTCGAGAGAAAAAACTGCCCCGGAATTACTTGTGGTCAATCCATATGAAAATACGGAAATAATCATAACAATTAAAAAACTTGATGATGCTTGGTGGAAGACAAGCGAAACTTGGTAGGGCTTAAAAAGTTGCCTCAAGAAAGTGTTTCTAGTTTTTTGTTACTTCTATTATTTTAAGAAAAGGTGTGAGAAACAGAAAATGAAATTTGTTTCTTTGTAACTTATAAAGTTCTAAAGTTTCTTAACGGAATCATATTACACACAAAATTCTGCAAAAGTGCTGAATTTAAACCTTCTCTCTATCTCTTATAATAAGCGAGATCTTCATGGTGGACCCCGAATCTGCACCAGCCTTTTAATTTTTCATTGTCCAGTTTTTTTTTATTTATTTAAGTTTTACTGTTCTTTCGTAATCAATATTTTATTCTATTTCAGATTTTATCCTAGTTGCATTTATAGGCTTCATATTTGCAAGTTTTTCCTACTTAATTTTTATATACGATCCAGTACAAATGCTTACTCGGAAGGTAATGAATATCGTAAAATTAAATAATTTCAGATTATAATTAATCTCTTCGTTTTCAGCTAACTGCATTTGAACCAAATTCATTAGCATTCTATTTATGGAGGAATCCGCCTTACGAAATACTCGTCAAAATCCATATTCACACTGTTACTAATCCAAACGAGTTTTTATACGAAAATGAAAAATTACATATTCAAGAAGTCGGTCCCTACGTTTATAAGTACGTAAGTAAGTTTACATAGCAAGGGAGGTAAGTGAAATTTACTCTGTCGGGCATGGAAGATTGCGGTTCTAGCGTGGTGGGGAACTGAAACCATCAGATTGGGTTATTATAGGGCCAAAACAAAAATTGTGATTAAACTGTAAACTTTATGTAGAATTATTTATTTCCCATAATTTAACATTTCTGAATTAGTTTATGATCTTTCAAAGGGAAGGGTATGTTTTCCATTTTTCTAGACATATGGCTTTTCAGATGCACAGATGGAGTTTCGAATACAAATTCACAAAGTCTCCCCATGTTCGTCATCTTAACATCAGTCCTTAATCCATAGTAATTTTGGCCCAACGAATAATAAAACTATTTACGAACATCGTCCAATCTAACATGAAGTGAATACATCGGAATGAAAGACGAACAACAATAACTTCGCAGAAACCGATCAACCATAGATGCTATATTTACCATCAGGCAAATAGTGGAGGGAGTAATCGAGTCAGCTTTCATATGTGTTTCATACGTTCGAAAGAGTAAAGCTGCACGTTAGATATACTAAGAATAATCCAGATACTGAATAGAAACAAGAAACCACACATCTTGGTCAATAACTCTTTGCCAATAGAAGTAGCTAAGAACTCCGGATTGAAACAAGGGGACTCGTTAAGGCCTCTACTGTTCAATGTAGTTATTGACCAAGTAAGGCGCGAAACAAGTAGTCAGAGGATACAGATTAGACAAAGGAGGGCTGAAAATATTACTCTATGCTTACGATACCGCAGGATGAAAATAATTTACAAAGGCTGCTCCGCGTATTCTACCCGACAGTGTTAAAGTATCGGTGGAAAAGACGAAGCACTCATAGCATCTAAACAATCAACACGTTGCAAACTTGCTGTTAATGTAAGATCATAGAGCAAGTATTGTCATTTAGATACCTGGGCACGGAAGTATTGCAAACCAAGACAGAACAGATGCAACAAGAACCCTAATTAACAAAGCTGGTAGAATCGCAGGATTTTTAAGGCAAATAATATGGAACAACAAACATTTAAAACAAAACGTCAGAACTCACATATACAAATCGTGTATCCGCCCAGTCATGACTTATTCAACGGATACAAGAGTTGAAACGGCCAAAGCAAAAGCCACGATAAGAGTGGTTGAAATGAAAATTCCCCGCAATATAATAGGAAGTAAGGTGGAAGATCGATTAAGAAATGACGACAATGCGATGTACCAGACATTGTCTGATAGACTAGAGACTAGACGAAGAAGAAGGGAATGGGATCAATATATTTCCCGAATGCTCACACATCGAATAGTGCGAATCACCCGAGACGGTAAACCCCATTCACATTGATCTCCATGAAGACCAGCTAAAAGACGGACAGAATGCTAGATCTCATAATTTCAAGACAACTGAAGTTGGTTTTGAACAGGCGTAATAGATGAAGCAGATTCGCAAAGTCTGTAAATAATACTATCAGCTTTGACCATTTTATTGAGTTGATATCTCAAAAGGGCGCCGACCTGTTAAAGTGTTTATTAGTCTGCCGTCTAACTTTTCCAATTCGATAAGCTTTTCAGCAGTTTTCGTTGAAATTTATATTAAACCTTTTCGCCTGATTCTTCCATTAGGGTTCTTCTTCATATTTTTCCTAACTACAAACCTCTTCCTTTGAGTGGTTTTCGGTTATGCTACGAAACGATTCCGGTCCAATGGATTATGCTTTTGCCTTCGTTACCTTCAACTCCATGCATGCCCTGCTACCACGTTAAAATTAATATGTAATTCTTAGCCAGTTGCTTCAGGGACTGTTTGTAGTTCAAGCTATTTTAAACACAAATTTATCCGAATTAAGACCTTGGTTCTTCTTAATGCACTTTTGGTCGCAAGGGCCTACCATCTAAATTTCGGCGAGGTGGGTCCTAAGGTCATTGTTTCGTTCATCTTGGAGCCATTTGTGTAATAGATTGTTACTTGGGGTTCCGGTTGTGACCTTTCCTCGCAGTTGTCGATAACTACTTGAAAAGGGTAGTCGAAGTCAGTTCACCGACAATATGTTTGTTGGTCAGGCTGCCTACTCTAATTAAATAACCTTCACAATCCTTAGATAATCTACCAACTAAACCTTCTTGTTTAAGTTAGGTTTGCCTATTGCAGTTGAAGAGCGCTTAGTCTTCGCTTGTTCTTTATATAAATTTAGAAGAATGTTAAGCTTATTAATATTTACAGTTTACTTCATTTCTAACCACCATACTGAAGAAACATATGCGACATGGGTTTTATAACTATTTTGTATGATCGATCACTTTAGGCTTTAAACATTTTCAAACAATTAATTGTTAATATAATGATTACGCAGACTTCCACGACCAGATACATGATATAATGATCGCATTCAGGGCTTGGACCGTGCCATGGTTGAAGGAGAATGACTCAACGTTGCGTAACTATCGTAAGTGACTTCATCAGGAGCTGGAGGAGGATTAAAAGAGCATGGTGATTCGACGTGTCTATTCTAGAGCTAAACCCTTTCTGCAGAAAAATTGGAAAGCAATGATTTTATACCCCTTGTTGTCGAAGACCTCTCTGGAGTAGAAGTGCAAGCATTTCCGTGGTTTGGATTCCACGTAACGCTGTATGTCCCTTATGTCTGTAGGCTACTTGACAGGCACACTACAGACATATGGAGAGAATATCGGCAATGCCCTGTAAAGGGCACGCTACTTATAGAAGAAGAAGTCAATCGTGACGGCTGAAATTCCTGTTTGACTAGACTGGTTAAATGCGGCGAGGGTGCAGTTAATAGTGAAACCATATTTCCATATTCCAGAAAGAGGATACCTCGTGTCCTAGTTGAGACTGTGATGATTTCGACAACTTCCCGGATTTTTTTGTTGAAAAAGTAGGAAGATCTTGAGATGAGGTATGGTTTATCAAAGAGTGGTCGGTCTCGTAATACTGTTCAGCAACAGCTGAATGTGACCTAATTTCCAAGCACCTCTTATGCTCAGAGATCCATGTACGTACAGAGCGGGCAGTTTCATCAATATGCACCAAACCAGACCAACTAGGAATGCTGTAGACTCTTCTTGATGATAGAGGTTGAGACTTGTCCTTTGATTGGGAAAGTATCTGCGAAATATTTGGGCGAGGTTTGAAGACAGTCCTATGTGATCAGCGATCTTGTGGATGTAGTGCAAAAGACTGTAGTTAGAGAAGCATTCTGGGGTCCTTTTAGTTGTGGCTGATGTATATGCTTCTTGACATTTTCTTAACATCCCCCTTATTATAGCCGTTTCCAACCAAACTTCTTTGAAGAATGTTAGGTTGGGAAACTAAGAGCACGATGAACGAGAGAGCTAGCACAGAGAGCTTATGTGCCGGATGTGATGAAACTTGGCATATAAGTACCTAAGTGAGTTTGCGAAAAACTGAATGTCTCGTTTGACTCTCGGTTTACTAGAACATCGACGAAATGGAGTGAGCCGTTTGATTCTATTTCCATTATGAACTTGATATCGGGGTGTTGTTTGTTGCGCATAATCTAAAAGATGTGTATAAGGGTCTCCCGCCATTTGACCAGATTATAAAAATGTCGTCTAAATAACGAAACTAGACTTGGGCTTTAATTCGGAAGACTCTGGAGCTACTATCTAGAAAGATTGCATGAAGATTTTGACTACTAGTGAGGAAAAAGGTAGTGGTAGTGCCTGTGATCCTGTTTGTAGATGATGGAAGTTAGGTACTTTTCAACGAGGGTGGATGAACTTGCGGGTTTACCAACTTGAAGAACTGTTCGATGGTAGTTACAGAATCTGATAAAAAGGAAAGTGACAGCAAAACTGACAAGTAGATCTAGAATCTATAGTGAAGTTTCGACGTGGTTTACAAAGTGAGAGGAGTTGAGAACGTTTGAGGACGATTTCCATATAGGATACCTTGAGGATACTCGTAAGATATTTAGCTAAGTTGTACATCTGGACGCTGGACATCTTGTGGAAGATCAGCTGCTTTGATGGGCGAAGGAACCTTACGTTTAATTTTTAAGGTGAGGTTAGGAGGATTTTTGTTGTTTTTCCGTTTTTCTGCACCGTACGAATCATTAAGGCTTTCTTCAACCATGACACGATCCCTGAAATCTATCATTATATTAATTTTTGACATGGAAAATTCTAACATTGTGCTACTCAGAATGGGAACTTTTAAATGCAACTCCTTTCTTTCCATGTAACTCATCCGTTGTGTTTTGGATTTACACTCCTTTAGCCTCTCGAGAACAATCTGCCTGTAATGCTATTTGTATGATGTTAACAACGATTGCTGCATACTTGCCTCTTACAATTTTTTATTACAAGATCCTCAGCGTATCTTTGGACACTAGCAGGGTATCGCCCACAATCAAAGACAACAAGGAGATTGATAAAACTCCGCCTTGCGGACAATTTTTCGGTCTCTGCTTCCTAACATCGATTTAATGGCTGTTATCGATTCATATTAGGTGTTGTCGAAGGTACCCTTTATGTCGATAAATGTATGCAGGGCCACTTCCTTCGCCACGAAGGTGTTTTATGTTTCATTGACCAGATAGTGTAGGGCATTAACCGCAGATTAATCCTTCTGGTAGGCGAATAGATTGTCTTCGGCAGAATTTCTCTTCCTATTACAATCTTCACCATTTTTGTCAGCAGAATATAGGTAAGACTGATACGATGATGGGCTTTTGGTTCCTCCGGTAAGCGCCTACCTACTGTTTTGGGTAAAAACGACTTTTATTTCTCTCTAGGCGCTTGGAATATAATCTAGGGCCTGAAACCATGCGTGCTAGAGTAAATCACTTAACTTTTATGAATCAACAAAGTTGGCTTTTAACGTAGTTGCTACATTTCTAGGGAGGTAAATTCAGAATTACTTCTACGTTGTTGTGACTATCAATAAATAAGTGCCAAAATCAGTCTAACTCCTTCAAATTTGCTAAACTGCCATATGCTAAATGAAACTTACCAAATCGGCAGTGAAAAAAATCACAAAGATATCAAGGTCAAACGTTTCATCATAAAGTTGGTAGAAAGTAATGTCAGTAGATTTTGATATTAAAATCCATTTCTCCATCTCATGTCTTAAATTTTTGACGTGTTAACTTGATAGTTCAATAGCTGAAACCAATGGATTTTGAATCTTTCAAAACATTTTATATTAAGTTGCAGTAGGATAACGTACAAGTGACACTATGGTTGATCTTGAAATCCTAAACGACAGTAAAGCAGACTATCAAAGCATTTTAAGTGTAAACTTTAGAGTAATTTTTTTCAGAGAAATATTGTACAACATTAACTCAACTTTTAACGAAGATGGAACCTTGTCATTTACTCCTAAACGGTTAATAGAGTTCGTGCCGGAATTATCGGTAGGAGACCCAAATTCAGACAGAGTGTTGACTCCCAATATACCTCTCTTGGTAAATATTTTTTTGCTTTAATAAAATTGGGCTTTAATAATACTATCATTTCCAGGGCATGACTGCAACGTTAGAAGAATATTCTGTGCTTGTAAAAGCGCCTTTCGCCGAAATCGCTTACGCAATAGATTCGAAACCATTCCTCAATCTCTCAGTGCAAGAATATTTATATGGTTACGATGATCGTTTGGTGACTTTAGCAAACACGGTTCTGCCAAACTGGATTGACTTTCCAAGTTTCGGAATCATTGATCGTGTAAGCGTTCCCATCCCTTTTAATCACTAATAATTTACAGCATTGTTTAAAATTTTTAGCTATTGGCTGTCGATAATGCTACAGACATCATGACTATGTATTTAGATAACGAACACACAGACGAAGAAGGAGCCCTACCTTTCTCAATTGCCAAACGGGATGGTTCCCCAGGTTTAACAGAATGGGGTTACAAAGACTACGACGAAGAAGACGAAAGACCGTCTCAAAATTCGATATGTAATACAGTGCAAGGTTGTTTCTTAGGAACTGTGTTTCCACCACATTTAAAAAAAAATACCACAATCCGATTATACAGGCACGGATTCTGTCGTCCCATTCCAATCAAGTACGAAAGCAGCGGATACACCAAGTCTGGTTTCGAAGGTTACACGTTTAGGGTCGAGAAGAACTCTTTAGGGACAACACGTGAAAACCCAGAGAACGATTGTTTCTGTTCGAAGGAAGAATGCTTGCCAAGCGGTGTTTCGGACTTGTCGGCTTGTTATTACAATATACCAATAGCTCTTTCTCAACCTCATTTCCTTAACGGTGATCCGATGTTATTAGAGCAAGTGGAAGGTTTATCTCCGGACGTTAAAAAACATGATTTCTTTATGGTAATCCATCCATCGTCGGGACTTCCCCTTGAAGCCAAATTAAGAGTTCAGTTAAATCTACATATGCCACCTAGTTTATATAATATGAGAATTCAACCATTCAGAAATCTTATAGTTCCGTTATTTTGGGTTGAATTAGTAGTAGAGGCACCACCACCAAGAATTTGCCTGATGCTTAGGTTTCTTTATCATATTTTGCCTATCGTCCAGGAAATTTTAAAATATGCATTTGCTATAATTAGCACGACTATGATATGCGGATCTGCGTTAGTGACCGTTTTCACCCCCAAAATTCAACAGAAAGATTACTTGGAGTTGCCTTCAAATTATAAAGAAATCGAACCGTTTCCCATAACATCAAAACTCTAGAGTCGGAAATGTAGAGCCAATACGTAGCTGTGCTTAATTCTGTTTTAAGGAAACCATTGTTTATATCCTTTTGTATAAGTTTACTTTGAGATAACTATAGTTTAATATTGTACTTATGTTTTATATTTTTATTTGTTTCGTGGCCGATAATAAATTTTGGTAGTGGCTACTTCTTAATTTTCCAACCATTATAGAAAACGAAGTTGCCTATAAATCTATTAAGGTACTCCGACTAAATTAAAGTAGGTAAGTCATGGACTTTGAGGGACCACATATTGTAGAAAATAGTTTGTTACATCCAAATCGCCGCATTGCATAGCTTGTACAAACTTACAGCATTTCTAGGAACTAGCAGCTCGGATTATGCAGTTATTTCCGGGCCATAAGTGTCATACAAGTACAACATCGCAACGTAACACCCTTGAAAATAAATCTGAATGGCCTGTATTCTCACCTCATGTTTAAAGTTGTCTCTAACTAAAGTCATGTTTAACGTAAACATAAAACGATATGGCTTTAAAGTAATTTTAATGTGTAGAACAGAGATGCACAATATTGCCATCACAGTTAAATATGGCGTTAAATTTAAATATGATGTGAGAATACCGTCCAGAAATTTTCAAACTAGTTCGACGACACTAATACGTCACGTTAGCGCCCGGTATTATTTTGCACAACATTGTGTTTCAGTAACCAATAATAATTATGTTTTGTAACCGAGAATACAATTCTTAAGAAAATCAGCCAATCACAACGCTTGAAAATGTTGTACCAATAAGTGAAAATAATTTATTGCCGCGATTATTTTTTAAACAGTCCTGTCAGCCAATCATAATGAGAAAAAAATTCAAATCGACCAATAGCATCATAATTACACTGATAATTAGCTAGTAGCTGATTACAGCGATAATTTTTTAACGTTGTTTCATTGGATCACAGAGAAATACCTGCTCTGTGATTGGACCTTTGTTTAAATAAATGCATAAAAAGTTAGCTTTGACTTTGACAAACGTTAAGACTGTCATCATTGTGTAATAGTTTAAAAAATAATCAGGCCGAATTACATTCGTGGTAATAATTTTTTTTGATAATTTTAACTAGATTAGCACTCATCTTTATTGCTATTAGGAAATTCCATAGCAATAAAGATTCGTGAATCTAGTTAAAATTATCAAAAAATTATCACCACTTATGTAATTACTGTTGATTATTCCACTCATCCAATCAAATCACAGTATTTTGGTGAATTGAACCAATCACAATCGAATTAAATCGAAAATACCACTAGTGAAATTTTCTAGAAAATTTTGCGACTAGCAGCGTTGCTTAGAGACAACGTCTGTCAAAATTTTTTGAGTGACAAGTATTTCAGTAATTTCATTATACCTAATTCGAGGAATTATCATTCCGAATACCATTCGTGACTAGAATTTTACAGGAAATTTTTGCCGTCACAAACACTCTTGCTTGTTGCTTTGGAAAATCGTAACTCGTGCTGTCGCACTCGTTACGATTTTCGTCGCAACAAGCAGTCGTGTTGGTGACGGCAAAAAAATTTCCGGTAAAATTCTAGTCACTTGTGGTATTACTTCTGATAATTTTTTGATAATTTTGTCTATTGGTTGCTATATATACAAAACAAAGAACATTCAGCCGCGTTCATTCAGCATCTGTCAAACTGACAGACAGATTGAATGTAAACATCAAATGTGACAATGTGACACCAAATCCAAATTGGAAAAATTCTGGGAGCATCGGCTGGTACAAAGATGTTCCAGTAGGCCAGAACATGGTGGCAAAGTGGGTGAAGGAGTCGGCGACGAAGGCTGGGCTTGATGTAGACAATAATAAAATTACCAATCATTCCAGTCGTGCAACAGCGGACTCCAACTTGGCGAAATCAGGAATTGGAGAACAACAAATAATTAAAATCACTGGACATGCTAACACGAATTCTATCAAACCGTATCTTCAACTGGATCAAGAGCACCACGAATCAATTATGAAGAAACTGCGTACAAATGAGTCTACAGGAGTGAATACCATGCCCTCTACTTCATCTACAGCCATCACTAACAATTCTCATTCTATGGAAAAATACACCAATGTGTATAACAATTGTGTATTTAACTGTACTACTCTCAATATGAATTAAAGGGTTTTTGTTTTGATTATGAAATTTCCTTGTCTGAACGGTAATTTTCGTCTCATGGTGCAATTCCATTGGTCGTAATTTGGATGGGAAAAATAATCCCCCGAATACCACTCGAGCTTCGAAATTAATCTGATATTTCCCTCAAGGTTCCCTGCAAACAAATTAACGTGTCAAGTTTTCCAGGTTAAAAAATCACGAGCGCGTAGCTTTGGAAAATGCAACTCCTGCTTCGCAGTCGTTGAATTTTCGTCGTTGGGATTAACATTCGTGACATTTTGAAAATATTATCGATAATAAGCTCACCACTTGTTATATTACCCTTGAAAATATGTCCTTTATGCAACGACTGGAATTATCTATTAATGTGCTAGATTTTATCTTGTCTTCTTCAAGTTCTTTCGCTCGTTTACTTTTTTCATAGCCGGATTTATGCGTGTATATGCTCATTAGTCCAGTCAAATGGTCGAAATAAACAGGCAAACTTTGCATTTTGGGTAGGCAGCTATTTTTTTTTATCGTTGTGTAGAGGGGTCAGCGATGAGTCTAAATCAGGGTTTTCGGGGTGGTAACCCCCTCCATTCGGCCGCCATTTTGAAAGGAAGGGTTAGGTGGTTTTTGGGCTATATCTCTGTAGTAGGGAATCTAACAAAAAATTAGTATACAGCTTTTTTGTAGAAAATCGTATTATGCACGATTTTTATTCATAACTTTTTTACATAGCATTAATAATAAAAAAGTTATGAGCTGGAAAAGATAAAAACTTAAGGGCTTATAACTGGTTTATTATTAATGCTACGTAAAAAAGTTATTAATAGAAATTGTAGAGAATATGGTTCTCCACAAAAAAGTTTTACACAAACTTTTTGTAAGACTCACGACTACAGAGATATAGCCGAAAATCTAATTAACCCTTCTTTTCAAGATGTAGGCCGACTTGGGGGGTGAGGTGGTGGGGTCATATTAATAAAAGTTGTAGATAATACGATTCTCTACAAAAAAGCCTTGTACAAACCTTTTGTAAGACTCACGGCTACAGAGCTATAGCCGAAAAATTAATTAACCCTTCTTTTCAAGATGGCGGCCGAATGGAGGAAGTTACCACCCCGAAAATCCGGATTTAGACTCATCACCAGAGCGCGGAAAAATATGCATTTGCATGTAATTGTGCTTATATGCACAATAAAATTCTCTGGTTATCTATCCGAATCACATCGTAAGGATTCCATTTATGCAAATTTTATTTTGCATATTTATGCATATGTTGAGGGAATAGCGCATAAATGCATATCCATGCATATTTAACTGATTTCGAGCATCTTAATTGCATAATTCTGTCTCCCAGGTCACAATTAAAAAATTTTATTCATATTTTCGGTATCGGGAATTTCGTCGCAGGTCAGAATAAAAAAAATTTATTGCGACCTGCAAATTTATGTATACCACTAATTTGTATTTTTATATTGAATACCTATTTTTGTGGTTTTGTATGAATATAGAAATTGAAATAAATATTTAAATTTCGTATGCGATTTTTCGGTGCATATACCGGGTGGTCCATCGGTCTGTATTTTTTTTTACTCGCTTATTTTAAATATTACCGAAATTTTCTTCAAACAAAGTTTATTTTGTAGTAAAATGCCCACATATCTGCAGTATAAGTTTTTCTACTGGGTGTTCCATTTTCGCGCAATGACATGCAACTTTATATTTTTTAATGGAACACCCTGTATATTTTTACAAAATTTTAAAGATTTTTTGTTTCTCTTTAAAATAGTTCTTATTCATTATAGTCCTAAAATGATCAGTACAGAAACTATTCATGTTTTTAATAATAAATAATCACACAGAAAGTATGCCATTCAAAAATATAAAGTTGCATATCATTGCGCAAAAATGGAACACCCGGAAGAAAAACTTATGCTGCAGATATGTGGGCATTTTAATGTAAAATAAACTTTGTTTGAGAAAAATTTTGGTAATATTTAAAATAATCGATTAATATTTAAAATAATCGATTAATCCATTATTTTAAATATTACCGAAATTTTTTTCAAACAAAGTTTATTTTACATTAAAATGCCCACATATCTGCAGTATAAGTTTTTCTACCGGGTGTTCCATTTTCGCGCAATAATATCCAACTTTATATTTTATAATGACATACTTTCCGTGTGATTATTTATTATTAAAAACATGAATAGTTTCTGTACTGATCATTTTAGGACTATAATGAATAAGAACTGTTTTAAAGAGAAACAAAAAATCTTTAAAATTTTGTAAAAATATACAGGGTGTTCCATTAAAAAATATAAAGTTGCATGTCATTGCGCGAAAGTGGAACACCCGGTAGAAAAACTTATACTGCAGATACGTAGGCATTTTACTGCAAAATAAACTTTGTTTGAAGAAAATTTCGGTAATATTTAAAATAAGCGAGTAAAAAAAATACAGACCGATGGACCACCCGGTATAGTGTAAATTTTTAGGTAGTGACAGCATATATTTGTCTATAATTGCATATGAAGGAGAATATTTTGCATAATTTTAACCGCATATAAAATGCATATTTCTCGATTTTATAGTGCATACTTTTCCGCGCTCTGCTCATCACTGACCCCCACATACATCGCAAAAAGAAAATCGCTGCCTACCCAAAATGCAAATTGAATTACCATTTGACTGGACTAGTCCAATCAAATGGTTGAAATAAAAAGGTAAACTTTGCATTTTGGGTAGGCATCGATTTTTGACGATGTGTATATGGGGGTCAGTGGTAAGTCTAAATGAGGATTTTCGGGGTGGTACGTGGTACCCCCCTCTCCATTTGGTCGCTATCTTGAAAAGGAGGGTTAATTAGCTTTTCGACTAGGTATATCTCTGTATCCGTGAGTCTTACAAAAATTTTGATCAAAACGTTTTTTTAGGAAATCGCATTCTCTATAAGCTTTATTAATAACTTTTTTACGTAGCATTAATTATAAAAAAGTTGTAACCTCTAAATTTTTTGTCTTTTCCGGCTTATAACTTTTTTATTATTAATGCTATGTAAAAAAGTTATCAATAATAAATAATAGATAATACGATTCTCTACAAAAAAGCTTTATGCAAACTTTTTGTAAGATTCTCAACTACAGAGGTATATCCAAAAAACGAATTAACCCTTCTTTTCAAGATGGAGGCCAAATGGAGGGGGTTACCACCCCGAAAACTCTGATTTAGATTCACCACTGACCTCTCTACACACCGATAAAAAAAAATCGCTGCCTACCCAAAATGCAAAGCTAAATTACCATTTGACTGGACTACATGTCTAGAAATCAATCCAAATTATTAATATGAATAACTAGTACTTTTTAGTAAAGGAAAAAGCAAAGGGGGGGGGGGGCTCACACATCCCGTTTTCAGACCACAGAGTTATGGTCGCCCTAGGTAGGTAGGTACAACAAAAAAGCGTGCGCCAATCCGTCTGTAAAACGTGGTGTTCCATGTAATTTCTTCTTATTGTTATATTTAACAATTCGTGTTAGGGAATTTCAAAGAATGTAATTAGGCTTATGGCTTGTTCCAGTTTTGTTTGATTTTGAAAGAAGTAATTAAATAATTTTACTAGGAATAATTCAGCATGCACGACGAATAGTTATGTGATGTCATTTAGTTTTTGAATTATATGTAAAGAATAATGAGAAGCGTCGCGGGGCGGCTAGTAATAATTCGTACTGTTGGGATTGTATGAATCATTTTTACCAGTATGAAAAATGCTCGCACCGCTTACTGTATACAATTTACCCATATGTGCTGCACAGCGTTACGCTTGCGCCATGTGCATGTTGCCGACGGCTACTTCCTGCTTCCTGCCTCTTCCATCTTGATTGATTGCGATGCGAAGGTTGTGTTTTATTATGTTTATAACAGGTAAAAGCGAAACAAAGAAAAATAATCACCTACCTGTATACTTACAAAAAAACTCAAAAGAATTCGCCGACTAACTTAGTTGTTTGCGAGGGCCGTAGATCGCCGAGGATTGCCTTATCAAAGTTAAAACTCAGAAAGTGAATACTAATAAAAAATGAAAAAAATTGGGCGCCAGAAAACTTTTCAGTTTTCAAAAAAATATAGAAATACAAATAAGTAATTTTAATGACTTCAAAATAGTTAACAATATGCAAATTAAATAGAAAAAGTAAGAGCAAAAATATGCAACCAAACGTACAAAAACAAATCGCTTAGGTTACTTTCAAAATGAATAAACTGAACCAAAAACTAAATATCAACGTTAGTTGAATTAAAGAAAAATATACATGAATGGTAAAAAAAACGATCAAGGTGGATAAATAAAAAATAAATAAGCGCTTACCTTTATTACCTGAGTGAAAACAAGTCTAATAAAAATGAACGATCAAAAATATATAGCAATAGCCTTGTTTAAACTCAAGCTTATTACCTTGAAAAAAACACGCAAATTCGTTATGTTAATAAAATAAAATGGAAAAACCAACCTAAAGCGTTACAGTATATTACAATCAAAAATATAAATTTATTTCGTGAAGCGAAAAAAAGAATTAATATGAAATAATTAGTACCTATTAATGCAAGTTAAATTCGCTGAAGGCGTTAAAATTCAATTGTATATATATTTTAATAAAGCAAAATTAACAATCACCTCGAAGGTAACACACAAGTTTAATGATAAGAAATTTAATAAATGGACTAAAACCAGGTAAATTCGACGACACTTTACAATTCAATAAACACCGACCTTGAATCCTCCAAGCGATCGAGTGGCGAATAACCAGCAATGATAAATAATTTTTCAATACTACCGCATCCTTCAACTCCATAAATAATGCAGCCGCAAAAAGGCAATAACCAAAAGAGCCGGAGTACGGTAAATTAATGGAAAATAAAACCAAAAGAAAAGAAAGAAGCTGTAACAAAGTCGCCATTAACACGTGCGTTCAATGATAAGACAAAAATCTCCACTTACCACCACAATCTTGGTGCTTCTAAAAAATAATTTCACAAAGTGAAACAAAACCGAAAATCTCGGAAGTTATAATTACGAAAATTCTATTAGAATTAAATAGGTAACTTCGGGATAAATTTCACCAAACTCAACTGCCTCGGCAGACAACCCAAACGGAAAAAACCAAGATTTCTCGAACGCAACGCCTATCATCCAACGCGCATGACCCTCTCTCCCAAATCAGAAAACCTACTCAAAACCAAAAAGTCACTAACTACGTTATCTTTTACCAGTGAATATATAATAAATAGAGGTTCAATAAATGCCTTCACCGTAAATAAGCAATTGAAAGGAGCAAAATAATATAACGGAAAATGAACCGTTACATGTTTTGGTTTTATTTCTTGTATCGATGCTAATGGAGTGATTTGATGCCTACACAAGCTAAGGGGTAACTAGTGAAATATATATTGTTATGCCCCACGTTGGGTTCGACAATTATTGTTATGGTTGCAGTCTTTTAATTAATTTCTTTTTATCAATAAAAGAAGCTCCATACAATTTTTCAGACTCTCTACTTAATATTTTTGAAATTTTGAAATTAATAATGAAATTTTGACATCTCAGGGTCGTTAAAGGATTCGATTTTGAATTTTGAAAAAAATGAGTAATATAATAAATTTCAATCAACTTTTAAAATGCAAGGTTTATTACAACAACTTATTTCTAACTTAAAATTAACACAAATCTAAAACTAAAAAAACACTCACTCACAACAACCAATCCCCGAATTTGAAAAATCCCACCAAAATATAGTTCCTTGTCCAATTTATTATTATTTGTTCCAAATATTCTTTTAATTAAATTTGATTATCCAATTTCCAATTATAAAATTTTATCCAATTAATCCAAATCAATATTATCCGTTTATCCCAGCTTGTTTTGATTATTTATTAACTAGTATTAAAGTTTCCGTTGGTATTATTTTAATATTATAAGTTTTCAGAGTAAAACTTAAAAACACGTCTTTCTTCAATATTTCAGTTTTAACAACTGTTGTTTTTCGTTCTTCAATTTTTATATCCTTCCCTAGTTATTCCCCAAAATCTCCCATTCCTTGAATTTTTTTATAACATTCATTCTTTCACATACATGCATATAAAATATAACTATGACTACTATTTACAATAATTAACACTAAATAACAATAAATAACAATATTTACAACAAATAACAATAAATACTTAAATTAATCTTAACTTATTTACATAATTAATCTTTTAAAACTTGCATCCTAAAAGTATACTCCAAATTTGTATTTTTAAATAAATATAAATTTTCCAAAAGGTTAATATCACTTCAATATATAAGACAGCACTTCAGGCCTGTAGGCCTATGGCTTGGATTGTCTTCCTCCACTTTACTCTATCTTGTACTAAAGTTTTCCAGTCTTTTAAATTATGTTCACTTAGATCGCACTCCACACAGTCCCACCATGTTTTCTTCGGTCTTCCTTCCTGTTTCTTCCGCAAGGTTCCAACTCGTAGGTTTTTTTAATTAGCTCTTCAGATTTCATTCTCGATACATGGCCCAACCACCTTAATCTGTTTTGTTGCACTATCACTTTGATGTCTGGCGTTCGTGAAACACTATTAAGTTCGGCGTTCGTTCTCCTTCTCCAGGTACCGTTTTCTTTAACCCCTCCACAAATCCTTCTTAGGACTCTTCTTTCCCATACCTGTAGTCTATTTACATTTTCCTTTGTTGTCACCCACGTTTCACTACCGAAAAGCACCACTGGTCGTATCACTGTTTTGTATAATATCAATTTTAAATTTCTAGTCAAATTCTTATCACTTAAAACGCTGCTTAAAGACCCAGCACATTTCGAACCAGCTGCGATTCTTCTTATAATGTTTTTTTTGTGATTCCCATCACTAGTTATTCCGGCGCCTAGATAGATTACTTCATTTGTCAGTTTAAAAGCATATTTATTCATTTTATCTATAGATGTTAGTATGAGTGCTCGCAGAGAGTAGACGTGTTTTCGTAGTGTCCGAGTTTTTGGTTAAAAGAAAGGTTATTTCACAAAATATCCCAACGAAAGATGCATAAAATAACGAGATCACAATCCTCGTCCCAGAAAGAAGAACTTCAGGAGCTGATAAAAGAAGTTATAAAAAACCTAATGGGCGATACATCTTTTATTAAATCGTTGGCGGAAGAAGTAGCGATGTCAGTTAAGAAGAGTTTTGAAGAAAGTATTTCTGACCTGAATAAAAAAATTGATGATTCGAACCAAAAATTAATAAAAATGGAAAACAAAAATCGAGAGCTGCATAACGAAATAGATAGATTAGAGCAGTATTCTAGGCGGTCATCCGTTAGAATATTCGGATTGCCTGAAAATAATGGAGAGAATACCGACGATATTATTATGGACGTACTAAACAATAAAATGAAATTGAATATTTCATTGAGCGAGGTCGAGATATCACACCGTGTAGGTCGATCGACCGTACCCACAAAACATACTCACAGCCAAGGTGAAAAAGCTAATCGCCCGCACGCTGTCTTGGTAAAATTTGCAAGCAGAAGAACACGGCAGTTAGTTATTGGAAATAGGTCCATTCTAAAGTCAACGGGAATTTCTATAAGAGAGGATCTCACCAAAGATCGAGCCCATTTATTTAGAAAAGCGGTAGCTGCTTTTTCCTATAGAAACGTGTGGACTCAAAATGGCTCTATCGTAATTAAGCTTGATGGTCAAATAACAAAATTAACAAGTGAGTCTGAACTCGAGCAGATATTAATAAACCAGAAGTAAGATTATAATTGTGCATTAATTATAAATAAGAACTCGGCACAGATCGATATACAATTAATTTATAACGTTAAACCTTACCAATTGCATATTTTAGTTTATACTTACCTTTCTTTTTTTTTCTTTTTTAGTCATAATAATAATCTCTTTTAGTGAATTATTCTGTGTATTTGTACATTGGTTGATAATTTCGAAAATTTAGTAACTTCTTTTCATCTTTTCTATTGTTCCTGAAATTTATATTCAATATTTAATTATAATATATGAAACTTAACTTGTACTATCAGAATGTAAGAGGCCTGAGAACTAAACTAAGGGAATTTTATACTAATATTTTATGTGAAACCTATGACATTATTATACTAACAGAAACATGGCTAAATGAGCAAATATGTACTAATGAAGTATTTGATGATAGATACAATGTTTATAGAAACGACAGAAATTCTAATATCACGGGTAGAGATCGTGGTGGAGGGACTCTGATCGCGGTCAAAAAGCAATTCCTTTCATCGGTGCTACCGTTTCCTATTTTCAATGGATCTTTGTGGGTTCAGGTACAATTAGCTGACAAGAAAGTTTTTATTAATACGGTCTATTTTGAACCCCAGTCCAAATCCGAATATTATATTTCATACCTTGACGTACTTGAGACGAACTATAATTTGTTAATGAGTGGTGATATCATTATTACTGGTGATTTCAATTTGCCGGAAATAAATGGAAAAGATTATAACTTTGAGAAGGGACGTAACGTATGCCGTAAAATTTGGGAATGTTTTAATTTCTTCAACTTAGTATCACATAATAACATATTGAATTCCAATAATAGAACACTTGATTTAATTTTCTCTAATTCAAACTTAGTAGTACAACCGGAAGATATTCCGTTAGTTCCGGTAGATGTCAATCATCCACCCCTACTACTTACCTACGATATAAACAATCAGTATATGAAACGTAAAAACTGGAATAATTTTCCATGTAAGTTTAATTTTAAAAAAGCAAATTTTTTGGATCTTTATAATTTATTAAATAACTGTAACTGGCAAGATTTACTGAGGTGTTCTGATGTTAATGTAGCTGTAGAAATTTTTTATAAAAAATTAAATGATATCTTTGAATTATGTGTTCCAAAGATAAAGCCTGGTAGAAAGCACTATCCACCTTGGTTTACACGCGAGGTAATTGACAAAATTAACTTGAAAGACTATTTTAGAAAAAATAAAAATAAAGGAAACTATTTCCTAACTGAATTTAAGAGATTAAGATCGGAGCTAAAAAAAGACATAGATAATTCCTACAAAAATTATATACTTAACATTGAGAGCAATATCATAGAAAATAATCAACCAAATATGTTCTGGAATTTTATAAAAAGCAGAAAAGGTAGTAGCGACTCCATTCAAAAGTTTGTATTAAATGAACGACATATTTCCGGAAACGTAAACATTGCAGAAGGATTCGCCGACTACTTTTCTAGTGTATACACGGATGACCTTTTACATAATAATAATTATAAACAATACCTGAACAATAACTTAAAGAATAATCAATATACTAAACATGATGTCTTAAATATCTATGCCACAGACTTAGCTGCTATTCAAAAAGCAATCAAAAAGTTAAAGAACACTAGAAGCTGTGGAATAGATGGAATTCCAAGTTATATCTTTAAAGGATGTAGTGAAAGCTTATCTTTCCCTTTGCTTATAATTTTTAATCTAGCTTTAAAACTGTCTCAATTTCCAGAAGCGTGGAAGAGATCGAAGATAGTCCCCATTTTTAAATCTGGTGATAAAAATGATATAAAAAATTATCGACCGATAGCCGTTTTACCTGTTCCCGCAAAGATTTTTGAATACGTAATATATGATAAAATTTATTCCCATGTAAGTAATGCGCTCTCCAATATTCAACACGGTTTCTTAAAAAAGAGATCGACTGTCACAAACTTAATGGTCTTTGTAGATGAAGTGAGCGCTGAATTGGATAGGGGTGGCCAGGTTGATGTAATTTATACAGATTTTCAGAAAGCCTTTGATAAAGTTGATCATGAGATATTAATAAGTAAACTTGAATTATTTGGCTTTTCCTTCAACTTGTTACAATTTATTAAATCTTACCTTACCGATCGCCAATTATTGGTGTTTTTTGATGGTGCTTATTCATCTGTCTTTTATGCAAAGTCTGGTGTGCCTCAGGGTTCAAATTTGGGACCACTCCTGTTCTTATTATTTATTAACGATCTACCAAACAGTATAAAGTATTCTAAATCTCTTCTCTATGCGGATGATCTAAAACTATATAAACCAATCTGTAACTTACAACAAGCACTAGAGCTGCAGGAAGACCTTAACGGCATCCTTCAATGGAGTCTTGCAAATAAGTTAAAATTTAACTTCTCAAAATGCTATGTTGTGAGTTACAATGTAAAAAAAAGCAATATAAACGTACGCTATACAATGAACAATAATGAGTTACAAAGGGTAACACAATTTAAAGACCTGGGAGTGCATTTCACATCGGATCTTAATTTCAAAGTACATATTGATAAAATTGTTAATGCCTGCAGCAAAAACTTAGGTTTTATTATTAGAAATTCCTACGCATTTCGTTATAGTCAATCAGTTATTGTTCTATTTAACGCATTTGTCAGATCCCACTTGGAATATGCATGCACGATTTGGTCACCGCATACGCAGTATCTTCAGCATCACCTTGAGAAGGTACAAAATAAATTTATTAAATACTTACACTACAAGGAATTTGGCATTTGTCCTGAATTTGAATCTTATCAACCCATTAGGGATTACTTCAATATAAAAACTTTACAATACCGACGAACTTCACATGTTATTATCTTTTCTTTTAAAATCCTAAATTATCTTATAGACTGTCCTTATCTACTCTCCCAACTCGCCTTTAGAGTGCCTCCACACGGTATTCGACCTACCTTTTCTTTTCATGTCCCATTTGCAAGAACAAACGTACGTCTCTATTCACCTATTGTTAATCTGTGTTCAACTATGAACACCCATTGTCGTCATTTAGATTTATTTGGATCTTCCTTAAATCAGTTAAAGATACAACTAAAGGATCTAAAATTATAGTTCTCGCGCCCATGCATTGTGATGGTGCCGCCATGTACAACATGATTAATTACAATTTCTTTTTTTTTTCTTGTCTAGTTTTAGTTTAGCTTGTAATTAGAGATAAGAGCAATATCTATGTTTTATGTTTATAAGAAACATGTAATTAGGCTTTGCCTGTTTGTTTCTTAATAATAATAAATAAATAAATGTTATTGCTAACGTTTGTTCCCCATGAAGCTTATTTCCAAGTTTCATATATACCGTTTTATCTTCATGGACTCGCAAACCGATCTGTCGGGCTTGATTCTCTAGTTTTTGGAAGATTGATTTTAGTTCTTCTTGAGTTCTCGCGAGAAGTACCACATAGTCTGCATACGCGATGCCCTGATGCGAGTATTGAAGTATGTTGTTGTTTCCTTTGATATTGCTTTTCCTGAATACCTGTTCTAGTATGATGTTGAAGAGTGTTGTTGATAGAGGATCACCTTGTTTGAGACCTGTATTGGTCCTATAGGGTTCAGATTCGCACCCTCTGTGTTTAACTTTGTTTGTGGTGTCTCTTAGGGTCATCCTTACCAAGCTCGTTAGTTCTTCTGGGATACCTAGCTCCCCCATTTGTTTATACAGCGTTTCTCTTTTGATTTTATCGTATGCGTTTTTAAAGTCTACGAATAAGGCATGTATTTGAATATTTTTTTTACTGCATTTTTCATGTATTTGGTTCAGTACAAATAGGTGGTCTATTACTGATTTGCCTTTTTGGAGCCCTGCTTGGTATTTACCTATTTCCTTTTCAATTATTTTCTGTAGTTTTGCGTTCACGAGGTGTGGTAGGATTTTATATATCACGTTTAGTAGTGAAATCGGTCTATAATTCTGTGGCATCTGCCTATTTCCTTTCTTAAATATGGGGCATATTATGGCTGTGTACCACTCCTTTGGCATTTCCTTCTTCTTCCAAACTTTTTTTAGTAGCTCATATATTCGATTGATGAGATCCCCATCTGCATATTTGATTAGTTCCAGTTCTATCTTGTCGGCTCCTGCACTTTTGTTATTCTTCATTTTATTAATGACTTCTCTAAACTCTTCATAGCTGAGGGTATCTATTCGGTTTTCATCATCTAGTTGTCGTTCTGAAGACATTTGGTCTTGGACCCCTGCGTCCCACACGACCTTTCTAAAGTCTTTTGCCCAGATATCGACCATTTCCTTCTCATCAAGATGTAATTCTCCTTCCTCATCTCTCAAACCTGTTGTTTGGACGAAGCCTCTCCTTTCAGACTTTATTTTACTATAGAAACTTCTAGTGTTCTTTGTATTATAATCTTTTTGAATCTTTTCCATCCTCTTTTCCATTTCTTTCCTTTTCTTTGCTCTGCATAAGTTGTTAGCTCCATTTCTAATTTTTTTATACTTTTCCTGCGCTTCTTTTGTCGGGTTTCTTATCATTTCGAGTCTCGTTGCCTTCCTCTTTTGTATTAGTTCTCTACATTCCTTGTCGAACCATTCGTTTTTGCTACTACTTCTGTCTTGTGGTAGAGCTTCCACCGCGCTCCTCTGTATTATTTCTTTAATTTGTAGCCATTCCTCATTGATTTCTTCATATTTTTCAGCTTTCAGCGTTGCTTTTTTGGTAGTTGCTATATATTCATCATGTGTCTTTTCTTTCAATAGTTTTTTAACTTCCCAACTTGTACTTCTGGTTTTTTTATTTTTTGTTAGGTTTGGTATTATTTGTTTTATAGTGGCCTTAATGAGAAGCGTCACGTGGCGGCTAGTAATAATTCGTGCTGTTGGGATTGTATGAATCATTTTTACCAGTATGAAAAATGCTCGCACCGCTTACTGTATACAATTTACCCATATGTGCTGCACAGCGTTACGCTTGCGCCATGTGCATGTTGCCGACGGCTACTTCCTGCATCTTCCATCTACCAGCTCTTCCATCTTGATTGATTCTGATGCGAAGGTTGTGTTTTATTATGTTTTGGTTTTATTTCTTGTATCGATGCTAATGGAGTGATTTGATGCCTACACAAGCTAAGGGGAAACTAGTGAAAGTGTTAGAAAAATGTAAAACTTCATCATTTTGTATTAAAAATGTATGATGCAACTATAATGATCTGTTATCAAATGATAATGAAGTAAATAGGAGTTCACTCCCTAACTTTTATGGTAAGCTTTAAATTACTTGTAGTTCATAGTTCGTATTAGATGTAGTGTTAAAACTGGGTAATTATTGATTATCCTCTGGCGGATTGCATTTATTGGGCATCGGCTGCTACGTTTCAGATACCGTATTTGATGAAGGCGTTCTTTGGAGTTTATAAGGTGCTATACCAAGTACAATTATCATACGTTATGCATAATTTTCTCCATGAAAAACATATGCTTTGTATTCTGTGACGCTAGATTTGTATTCTACGCAAAAAATAGATCTGACTGAAGCAAAGCTTGACAAAATGCGATTAGCGTATGTCAAAGGATATGCAATAATTATTCATAGAATTCATGTTTATGAATCATTTTGTATATTAAGTAATTCCTGGTAAACATAAAGTGACCACAATGGCATTATAGCTAGTTTTTTTCTGAAAATCGGTTGACAACGTTCCCGATTATATACCTCACGGTAATTCTAATCACTTGTTTTTGCTTGTGTTGTTTAAATATTTCCTTGTAGTATAACACCATAGCTGATTATCGAATGTCTGTCTGTATCCGTAACATCTTACCTTACGGTGTTGAGGCTGGTGCTTTAACGTATGTGGTTTTTAAGGGTGCAATGCACAACGCTGCTCGTCTATGCAGTACGAATGTATTAACACAAAATAACAAGATATTACACACTTCTCACCAGGTTTTGATTTCTTATTGTTAAAAATATAGTAATGACTGTTTTTTACTTAACTGAACAATTTAATGCTTGCCAGTTAAATCTATCGTCTAAGGTTATACCAAGTAATCATATTAAATTGCCATTAGTTACTGAAATATTTGAAGAAAATTATTTGGATTTTTGTTGAATTGGATTTTAGTTTATTCACATTGAGGCACTGATTTATTTGTTAGTCGATTGTAGCAATTTTAGCTGTTAATATACATATGAGTTAGCTACCCAAACATAAAATTGCACAACAGCCTAACACTTACCCTCGCAGTACATCACAGTTAATGGATTTTAAATCTGAAAGGATTAAAGGATACCCATTGCATTTTGTCCTGTATGATTTGATGAGCATTAGTAGTAAACCTCGTGTACCATAATGTTCAAGTTTGTTGAGGAGCCTTTCATGTTCAACAAAATCACACGCTTTAGTTAGATCACATAATATAACAGCAGTATGTTCACTTAATTCCAGTGTAATCTCCTATGCAACTTTTAATGGTAGTTATGATTGATAAGTTAGGCCTCAAACCTATCTGCATTATTAAAAATTTGGTTATCATTAAAATTATTGTAAAACACTACAGCAGGACTACATCTCGCAGTGGACAGATATGGGATACTTTAACATATTAAAGTTGGATGCTTTGTTATTGTTATATTTTTAATTATTGTTGTTTCCTTAGATGATAATATTTTAGTGTTAATCATTTTCAACAGTTCTTTGGATGTTTTGCTTGTCACTTAAAACGTATAATTTAGAGTGCATTCTTTGTGTCATATTTGAGTAAGGGTTAAACATGCATTTTCACACCAAAAATAATCCAGATGGGGGCCATCCAGTTAAACAATGATCTCTTGTTTTACATGCCTGCTGTCAGGTTTTTGTCTAAATAAGGCATTTATAAAAGCAGACACATTTTGTTTAGAGAGCAGAATCATTTGCACACTCGAAGTGAGATGTTATTTTGTCCGTTCGATATTTAATAAATATTACTTTGTCGGTTCGATTTCTAATAAACAGTTTACAATTAAATTTATTTCCTCAACGTGGAACACAACACTTCCTTAAAAGGGAAAGATAGATATTGAACAATATCCTCAATTGTTTTAAAATCACCAAATCTTGTATCAAAATCCTCAATAACATTTTTAATTTCTACAACGTATTTTTCAAAGTTATAATTAAAATTAGGATGTTTTTGTAAATGGTCATTCATATTTGGAAAACGTTCAAAATTTTTTTGTTGGAGATCTTCAATCAACATTACGAACCGGCGCTTATAAGCATTAATGCAACTAATCATGTACCTAACTTATTTCCTTCTTTTTTCCTTGTAACTTTAAATTCAAATTACTTAACTTGGATGTAAAATCTGCTAGAAACGCTAAATGACTGAGCCAACTTTCATCAAGCAATTTTTCACATTTATCTCCCCGCTCTTCAAGAAAATTAATAATTTCACTTAACAAATCACGAAATCGTTGTAAAAATATACTTCTACTTAGCCACCTTACATCCGTAGGTAATAACATTTCTGGTTGTCCTTCATCGAGTTTAGACTGGAAAAGACGCCTTCCCCCGAATTGACTTAACAATTGTGAATGTTATATACCGGGTGGTGCATTGTCTCACGCACCATAGGGATTTCAACGGTAAATTTTTAATTTCTAAATATTTGTTTCCCAAATTATTTTGGACCAAAAGTGCAAGTATGTTTTTTGTAGAGAAAAAAATACCCAATCCAATGATGCTATTTTGCAGTTTTGCAATTTTTCCGTAACAGAAAAACTGTGGAAATTAATTCTTGCACTTTGATAAAAATCACTGATGCCTTGGAATTACGGAAACAGTCTGGCTTGTCAGTTAGCTACACTTGTTAAAATTGTCACATAATAGCTATTTATGATACAAGTTCGAAAAGTGAGGCTTTAAGGCACGCATGTGAAAGTTTGCTGAACGAGCGTAGCGAGTTCTGCAATTCACATAAGTGCCTTAAAGACACTTTTCGAATGTGTATCATACAAGATTTTTTAGCTACGAACGTTCAAATAGCACTAAGTAGAAAAATAAATAAATAAAATCAAGGAATAAAAATAATCAAACTATCTGAGTAGGAATATTTTTCCGTATCCAGAGTAACAGATAATTTTGTTTGCGTTGTTTACAAGCAAAAACGTTAAGTAAAAATTAATTTCTTAAAATCTTTCTATTTTATTTAAAATTGGGTGAAAATGGAAAATATTTGTGATAGTGATGGTGAAAGTGTATGCAGTGATGTCGAGGAAGCTGCGAGACTGGCTGTGGATGCTTTGCTACCTGCTAAATCACGAGCACAATACGAAGCAGCATATGAACGTTTTAAAAACTGGTGCGATGAAAAAAGGGTAAAACTTATTACAGAAACTATTTTGCTCGCATACTTTCAACAAAAGTCAAAAACCTTAAAGTCGTCCTCACTTTGGAGTCACTACTCGATGATAAGGACAATGCTATCTAAAAATAAAAACATTGACATTAGCCGATACAATAACTTGATTGCTTTTTTGAAAAGACAATCCGAAGGCTACAAAGCTAAGAAATCAAAAGTGCTTTCCAAAGAAAACATCAGAAGTTTTTTAAAAAATGCTGATGATGAAGAATTTCTGTTGATGAAGGTACATACATTTAATTCTTTAAAATAAATAGTTTATAATAAATTATTATTTTAGGCTATATTAATTGTTGGGGTCGCAGGCGGATGTAGGAGGGATGAGTTGTGTCGTATGGTAGTTGAAGATGTCAAAGATAGGGGAGATGTCTTTTATATTACCATACCATCTACGAAGACAAAATGTTCTCGAGAATTTCTAATTACTTCTGGAAATATAGAAGAATTAAATTTAATTGAAATTATACGCAAATATATACAGAAGCGCCCTTCACAAATTGACAGTAATAGATTTTTTATTGCCTACAGAAAAGGTCAGTGTATCAAACAGCCGGTTGGAATTAACACATTTGGTGCCGTACCCCAAAAAATAGCTAAATTCCTTGCTTTACCGGAGTCTTCTGGCTACACCGGACATTGTTTTCGAAGGTCCTCGGCATCGTTATTAGCAGATGCTGGAGCCGATATTTTGACACTTAAACGCCATGGAGCTTGGAAATCAAACACCGTGGCGGAAGGTTATGTTGAAAACTCTTTCGAAAATAAAAAGAAAACAGCGCTTAGAATTTTTGGGGGAAAAAACGTAACTGAAGTTCAAGTTTACGAAGAAGCTGAGAATTTAATTGAAATAAATTCATCTATGGTCACAGCAAAGCAGAACGAACAGTCGCTTGAAGAATGTGCAGATAAAATTAAAAGCAATACAGGCGACAAATCTTCAAAACAGACGGAATCAGGAGTAAATTTTTGTAGTTTTAAAAAATGCGTTGTAAATATTTATAAATGAATTAATATTGTGATTTTTTATTATATTGTTATTTTGAATAAAGGTTAATGTTCTGGATTGGAATTATTTGTTTTTAGAACAACCTCGTCCTAGTGCATTAAAATTTTACTTTTCGCACTAGTGCGAAAAGTAATTTTACTTTTCGCACTAGTGCATTAAAGTGGTACTTTTCACACGGAAATCAGTGTGAAAAGAGTCATTTTTCATATGTGAGTGCTAAAAAATAATTTTTTCTACAAACACTACTAAAAACTGAATTTTTAACACGGCATACTGCAATTAAAAATGTAATATTAAATCGCAGCGTGTTAAAAGTAGATCACATGGTTTACTTTTAACACTAGTATTAAAAGGCTGCTGTCACAATGACAATTTTGGAGCAACTAAAATATTAATCAAAGATTGATTTTACCTACCAAATTGACAAATCTAACGTTACCCTACTAGCAGCTTCTTCTATATCGACCGGAATTGCTTCACTTAGATTAGAACTCATCTTAAATTATTCTTTTTCACTTTTGACAAGCATATGTCAAACAATACATATGTAAGCTCAATTCTAAATTGTTTCGTAAATGTCACAGAGTACTAGATTTTTTAGGTAATCTTTGGAATCTCTAATAAGAGAGTTTAAAATGCTTTCAATGGCGTTTGTAGAAAAAATAGTGTATGATATTCGTGTTAAAAGCGATTTTATTTTGTTCGTGGGGTTGCTCAACTCGCTACGCTCGTTTCGCAATCTCCCCCACTCACAAAATAAAATCTCACTTTTAACACTTGTATCATAAATAGCTATTTTCTACAAACACTACTAAAAATTGAATTTTTAACACGGCATACTGAAATTAAAAATGTAATATTAAATCGCAGCGTGTTAAAAGTAGATCACGTGGTTTACTTTTAATACTAGTGTTAAAAGGCTGCTGTCACAATGACAACTAAAATATTAATCAAAGATTGATTTTGATTTAAAACTCAATAGCACCTACCAAATTGACAAATCTAACGTTGCCCTACTAGCAGCTTCTTCTATATCGACCGGAATTTCTTCACTTAGATTAGAACTAATCTTAAATTATTCTTTTTCACTTTTGACAAACATATGTCAAACAATACCTATGTAAGCTCAATTCTAAATTGTTTCGTAAATGTCACAGAGTACTAGATTTTTTAGGTAATCTTTGGAATCTCTAATAAGAGAGTTTAAAATGCTTTCAATGCCGTTTGTAGAAAAAATAGTGTATGATATTCGTGTTAAAAGTGATTTTATTTTGTTCGTGGGGTTGCTCAACTCGCTACGCTCGTTTCGCAATCTTCCCCACTCACAAAATAAAATCTCACTTTTAACACTTGTATCATAAATAGCTATTATTTTCCGTTAAGCTTGTTTTAAAAAGTAATTTCCCTTCCTGTTGAATTTGTTGAATAATGGTTATTTGTTTACCAAAGCCAAAAAGTTACATTTTTCGTATTGAAAAATAATTTCAAACTGTCGTTATGGACCTAAAATTAAATTGTAAGCAACTTTTTCTAATAAGTTTCTTCGATATTTTGTCATCTAACCCCACTTTCTGCGACTTTGTGGTGATTTTTAAAAATTTGCCGCCATACCAGTGGTCATGTGACATACTTCAAAGTCGATTTTTAGGTTATCGGACATACAGAACCCATCCCCCATAAAAGTTTTTCGATATTCTAATAATAAAATTTTTCCCATATGTTGCGAACTTTTTGCCGGTCACTGTATACCGGGTGTCAATGAAACCTGGGGCACCCCTATTTTTTAAATTATATTTTAAGATATCAAAATGAAATTTGGTATATTAATATACTCTTTAAATGGCATTTACTGACATAGGAAACAAGTTTGTGTCACTTCCGGTTTCGCCGGAATTGACATCAACTTTGTTAGTTTAAATGGAACACCCTGTATATTTATACATTTTTGGAATCTCCATTTCATTCTACGTATGCTAGTATCACGTTTGAAACATTTTGATGATAAAGTAAATACTTGCAGAAAAGAGTTTATTTATTAATCTAGATACCATGACCTGCGTAAAATGGAAGTCAGGGTGCTACGGCACCCAAAACAAATTATTTTAGCACTTCAACTGTAGCAAGTCTGTCACTTTTTTGTGCATTTCATTTCTTTCACTTGTTTTGAAACCCAGTGTCTAGATTTAAATATCCAAAATGTTTTTTTTTCTGAACGGAGGGTGTTATTCCGAATTAAATTTTCATATTAATCCCGCGTTATTGGTATCAATAAAATCCTTGAAAAACGCTCGTTTTTAATATCCTAGTGTCCCACCCTAGTGCCATTTGCAAAAATAGAATTATTTTCGAAAAATCTTTTTTGCCAACTTTAGGTCATTCTAATACAGCAACTAAAATAGTTAAAGTTCTAAAACAATTTATCTGGAGTGTTGGGGCACCTTGACTTTCATTTTGCGTAAGTCATGGCACTCTAGATCGACTTCTGCAAAAATTTACTTTGTCTTCAAAATGTTTCGAACTTCATACTACCATACGTAAAATTGAATGGAGATTCCAAAAAAGTATAAATATATAGGGTGTTCCATTTAAAATAACAAAGTTGATGTCAATTCCGGCGAAACCGGAAGTCACAGAAACTTGTTTCCTATGTCAGCAAATGCCATTTAAAGAGTATATTAAATAAACCAAATTTCATTTTGATATCTCAAAAAAATAAAAAATTTATAGGGGTGCCCCAGGTTTCGTTGACACCCGGTATATTAGGATGTAGGATGTATTGGGTAAAAGCACCATTAAATGAACGTTTAAGCAGATTAGAATACTGACTACCGACGTTTATTAAATTTATTTTAGGGTATGTACCTGAACTTGTTGCTTAAGTTGCAGTCTTTAATTTGGTATTAAATGCGTTGTAATAAAACAATGCATGTTTTTCTAAATGACCTATAAAGTAAAAAATATAAAAAATACCAGTAAATGAACAATAATACTCAGTAAATGAACATATTATGTTATTAATAACAATAACATTTCAAAAGAAAATACAAATAAAATTACAACGGAAAGCAAAGATTATGTTTGAAATTACAACTTCTTAACATCTTGAATTTCAAAAAAACCTGCACTTTTTGGTTGAGCAATAGACGACTAAATGGTTTCCTTTTTATACCAAATTTTGTCAGGGGCGTGTAGGCCATTTCCACAATTTTCCTGCAGAACACTTTACCATAGTGTTTATCTCATAATCTTGCATGTCTTTGTGCATAATTTCCCCAGGATATATTTGTCTTTCATATGTTACCATTACAAAATCACCGACATTGAATTCTTTTAACTCTCCAACGTCACTGGAATCGTTGAATGATTTGCCTTCTGCTGCCACAACAGTCTTTACTACTACGATATCTGATAATACTTTAATGTTAGACGTAGTATTACAATTGTTTTGAAGGAAGAAAATATTCAAATAAGTTTGTTGTTTACCCTTGGAAAATTTTACAGGTTGAATTTTGTGACTTCCTCGTTTCTAATTCATGCAGGTTGACGAAAATATTTAACTTTACGAATTATTTTAAGTTGTTTATTATTATTATGGGAATTTTGATATTTTTCAAATTTAAGAATCGTTGAATAATGCAGATACGACTGAATGCGTTCCGTATGGCTTTTTTGTAGGGCTTATAGTCTAAATTACCGCCCATGCAAATCAAAATTTATCATGTTTTAATATTATCAGTATTACTAGCTGAATTAATAACTGCTATCAACCCCTAGCCGTTATCCTTGTCTGAAAATCTTCAGGTTGAACAATCGTCATTTTGTGCTTGTTCCTCTCACCATTCTTGAAGATTGGTTTCGATATCGACAATTCTGTTTGAAGTGGTAAATTTATTCCATTTGTGAATAATTTCCTTACTGAAAATCACAACAAAAGTCTACATTTATTACCATTCTTTCACGCATGCTTTACGAATGGCTGGTTGAATTTGAACCGGAAGTAAATGGACAAATTCTTTTTTGGAGTTGCCACGGAGTTAAATATGAGGTGCTTAATTGGTTATAACAATTTTTCTTTTTTGTTCTTGATAAACTACGAGGATCATTTCATTACTAAGTTTTGCTTGGTTAGGGAAAATAGCAAAACGTATTAAATAAATGTAAAAAAATATGCTTAGCAACACCATATCACTTCTCTACGTAATCGCCATTCCGCTCAGTCTTAATACTTTTCTGGTATGTACCGACATACTCACTTTTGGTAGCCTGACTCCTGCTCTCCTGACCTGCTGCCTTAGGTCACCTTCAGCTGAGGGAGCACGTAATAGTTGTTTGATGCCAGCTCTGAGAGTACGGTAGATGGTCAAAAACCAATTGTATTGTATTAGCGCTTGATTCAATGTCCAGTGAAAGATTATACCAGTCTATCGATTATCAATTTATTTTTGGTTTTCAAATACATACTTTTTTACATATAGTTTGTGTCCGGATCAGCTGTTTTCAGCAACACACTGATCTATTTAATTGGCACTCTTCACATTATTCGCTTAGAGGATCTGCTCCATGGGAGGTCTACAATCGCTGAGTTCTTTATCTGTTGTCAGTAAGTCTTGTGGAAGTTTCCCCTTTAGTTTATATGAAATGTTTTAATGCACTTTTTAATAAAGGTCTCTACAATTTCGTTATGGTTGTTTTTGGGGCTGCACCCCACACTGCATGCATAGGTTAACACCGGTCTTATACTTATAAAGCCTTCACAGAAATTTGAAGTAACTATTTTGGTTCAAAAACACTTGATATTACATAGCAATTATTTTTAAATTGAATAGCATTTTGTGAATATAATTCATAATAACCAATGGCTAAAGGAAAAGTTACCTTATGAGCTAAGAACTAAATATTCTTATTTGACATTTACGATATCAATAATTCGTGTGTGAAGCCCGTAAGTGTTAGTGTTATCTGTTAATAATATTAATAATATGTAGGGTATAATCAGTAACCAAATAATGATTGAAATTTATGTTATGGTTTGCCTTTTTTCAAAACTATGCTTTTTAATGTCAGATATTTGAAAATATTAAAATGCATTAGGCTCTACAGAGAGCTCTAGTATTAAAGTACTATATTATAAAAGCGTTTATAGTTAGTCTGTTAATTAATAATAGTTTTCTATTGGTTTCAGAAATACCAGCAGTGCAACTCCCAGCTAAAATTACATAGAAGTTACCGATACCAATGATCTGCAAAATTCACATGGTATTTGTTTCATCTGGGAATTCAGGACTGGTCAACATTACTATGAAATCTATCGAATCCGAAATTGATGTACATTCATTAAACAGGAACGGACTTGTATTGATCAAGAGTACGTCCACATCGGGTCTTCTACAAGCATCTTAGCACCTTCTTCTTCTAGAAGTGGGAAACCCTTTACATGGCACTACCGGTTTTCTCTCCATATGCCTGTGGTGTGCGTGTCAAGTACCTTACCGACATAGAGGACCTACAGCTATACGTGGACTCAGAACCACAGAAGTGCTTGCACTTCTACTGCAGAATCGAACCGGGGCCAGTCTTAATCTTAGTTGGTCAGACGTACGCTGAACCAATTGAGCCACGACCGTCACCTTATCTCAGTACCAGTGAATTTTATTGTTCTGGATCTTATAAAAGTCGTGTCTTGAAAATCATTCTGAAGTGATGCTGCAATGGGCGTTATAGAATTTTCTCCGTCAAAAACTGGACTGTTTATATACATTTTTAAAATTTATATATAATTTAAAGTTCTATGGTGACTTACTAAAAAATTAAGCATAAATTCAAAAATGCACCTAAACTAATAAATAATAAAACACCACATAAATAAGCTTAGAAAATGGCATTTTAATCATGAATCAAGAAGTGCCTTTTAAATCAAAAATAACAAGTGACTTTAAAAATATGAAGTGTAGTAAAAATAGTGCAAAGAAGGCTTTGTAACAAAGTGTTCAGCTGTTCATCAAAATGTGTTGAATTTATTGTCATCGTTCCGGTGGTTCAGTTTGTAACTTGTTTTTAGGTCGTTGGTCATCTTTTTCACCTAGGTGTCTTCAGTACTTTGAAGGATTTGCTTTTATTAATTTTTATTCATTTCTCTGCAATTGTCTGTATAATTTTCATTTTAGAAGATAAATTATCTGGTTGAGGCTCTACTGTTTAACGATTACTTACTAAAACAATTCTTTATATCTTCTTAACCATGTGAATAGCTTTTGTGCTATGGTTCAGATTTTATTGTTTAATAGGATGCAACATGCGCAATGCTAGTTCATTTCAAAACTAATAATTATTGTGGCAATATAATTAATGTTGCTATCCTAATATACATAATTGCTTTTAAATATATATTTGTTCCTGTTTTGTCGAAGTGTGATGTTAACATCACCAATGGTTCTTTTAGTAAAAAAATGCTGTTCACTTATGAATAGCTTTAAACATGTATTCTACGTTACAAGGGAGTAAATAAATTCTCACGGCACTTTCTAACATCTGGTTTTCAAGGGAAAGGTTATTTTACCCTTACAGCCTTGACATTGTCTTCAAGGTTGAGTTCATTATTTTCTATTATCGTTATTTCAAGGTCATCTGCTTTTAGGATTGTGCACAAAATGCCACGATTTTTGTGATTCTTTTTTAATGAAAGACAAGATTAATTTTTTTAAAACAATAATCTCTTACCATAGGGATACGCACTTCTACAGTGCATAATTCTACTTGTTGCGCACAACAAATCAATGTACAAGGACAAAAGAGAAAATGCTAGCTTTGTTACGAATTTCACGGAGTAGATTTTGTCCTAAATGGTTAATAATTATGTATTCTAAATTCCTCCATCCAATGTACTCGGAACAAAAATCTCTGAAACATAAGAAACCATTGTACATATATACGTGTTGGAACTGTACGTGATTACGGGATGGTGCAGTTTATAAAAAACATTTCACCACTTTGAATGTGAGTGAATGTTATTTCAGGGTTAACCTTAAATTCAAACGATTTACGCGAACTGCATTAAACTCTTTCCTCGCATTGGAAGTTTCCGGGACCCGGTTTAAGTTTCAACGTACCAATTTGAAAACTCACCTCAAGTTCAAACAATGATTGAATCGTACCCGTTCAATATACCGTGCGCTTGAAAAAATGCGGTTTAGTGACTTGTGTTTGAAGTAAGTGCAGTTGTTTAGTGCTGGAAGAAGAATTACTCAAATCTATTGAAACTGGCGGAGCCTTGTAAAGAAGGCTTGTTATTGAACAATCAATTCATTTTTAACTCTTATCCGGATATGCTAATGTACTAACGTAACCGGACTGTGTGTGTTTATTCTACTAAGATCATTTTTTGTTATTTACAGGTTTATTAGTAATCAGAATTACAATTCTATGGGCTAATGTGATAACTTCAGTATTAACTACAGTACTTTCACAAAAAGAAAACAGTTGGGTTTGAAGTTTCGGAAAATGTACTGGATCCTAGGATGCAATTCATAGTTGTCTATTGAGAATAAAATACTACTATACAAAACGATTATTAGGCGTATGTGATCTTACGGAATACAACTATGGGGTACAGGAAGCAGATCAAATATAGACATCATCAAACGATTCCAAACAAAAGTGCTGCGATCTTTAGTAGACGCTCCATGGTTCGTTCCAAACGAAGTAATACGATAGGACCTAGGTATTTCAACAGTAAATGAAGAAATACAAAAGTGCAGTGATCTCTACCGCAATAGGCTTAGTGCTCATCCAAACTCATTAGTGGAGTGTCTGCTGTACTCTGATGACGAAGAGCCTAGGCTCAAAACACTGACTGTTAATATAAGGAAATTTCATTGGACAACTTTCTGCATGTTCTATCTTTTGTCAAAATTTTTACTGAATGTCACCATGTTACAGATTGTAAAGTTATAAATAAACTATAAAAAAAATGCAGTACTAATTATTACATGATGAGGTCCTCTTCACTGAAGTCCCCTCTTCAACTATTTATTAGGTCAGTTGGCCAGCATGTTTTGAAACGTATGTCATTGCATTCTTCTAGTAGTGGATGTTGCAGTGATTCCCATTTTTCATGGTGGTTCGTTCCTTGGTAACATCCTTGACATACGGCACATTCAGGTCATCGTGTAGAGTTTGATTAGTAACTACCAAGGTGCATTTCGAATGATACCTAGTATTGTGGATTAGCAACTTTGGATTATATTTACATTGGTTTTACTCGCACATCCCCAAAGCTCTGCTCCATAAGTCTACATAAGTTTGATGATGGTTTATAGAATAATAATTTGTTCTCCAAGGATTGGTTCTATTTCCTTCCACACATACCTCTTAAACTTTCAAGTTCATCTGTTTACCCCTTTTATCTTGGCTAATATGACGTGCATTAACACGTTTGAGGAATCTGATACCCTAGTTGCATAGCCGTCTTCCACATGCCGATGTTCCGTTCGGATGGTATGTGAACCAAAGCCGAATGCGATAGATATTAAAATCCGTAGGCGAGTATATTCGTTAGGCACACAATTCTCGTGGATTAAATCATGTGCTACAATTGATATGTGCGAATTCACATCCCTTAAGCTCTGCTACGTGTGTCCATATAAGTTTGATGGTTTAGGATAGGTTTATACAGTAACAATTTGTTCTTCAAGGATTGGTTTTATTTCCTTCCACGCATACATCTTTAACTTTCCAAGTTCATCTGTTTGTTTACCCCTTTGGCTAATATGGCGTGCATTAACACGTTTGAGGTATCTGATACCCTTGTTACATAGCGGTCATCCACATGTCGGTGTTCCGTTCGGATGGTATGTGAACCAAAGCCGAATGCGACAGATATTAAAAATCGCAGGCGAGTATATTCGTTAGGCACACAATTCTCGTGGATTAAATCACGTGCTACAATTGGTATGTGCGAATTCACGTCCCCAAAGCTCTGCTACGTGTGTCCATATAAGGTTGATGACAGTTTATACAATAATAATTTGTTATCCAAGAATTGGTTGTATTTCTTTCCAAACATACATCTTTAACTTTCAAGTTCATCTGTTTACCGCTTTTATCTTGGCCAATATGACGTGCATTAACCCTTTGTGGCCTAAATTAATTTTCTTTTTCATATAAAAATATTATGTTGCTTTTGGGGTAGGTATGGGTTATTGAAACACATAATTAGCAAAATAAGTGGTTATTTTATTGAAACTTTTGAAAAAACGTGGTTCCACAGTGGAACCGCTAGACTATAGTTGCAACAATATAATACAACTAGCTTTTATGAAACTGCAAGAAACAATTATTCTTTTCAGTCAAACAAAGGCCTACTTTACAAGAGCTGCAATGCCATCTTGTTCTGCGAGGTCTCTCACGAGTGCTGCAGTTTGCACATCTCACTTTGGTTCCATGTACGGGCATGTGTGCGCACTTATCATGTCTAATTTCCAGCGGAACTTGAACTTTGAAAGGATTCCTCATTTGTTCAGCATTTCTCGGCCCCTTTTAGGTGCCTGTGGATCTGCACCAATAAGTCCCAGTGCGACGTTTAGTCTAAATTCCTTTAGTGATAAGGAACGGTTTGGTGTGCGACGCTGAAATATAATAAAAGCATTGACAATGGTCAAATCAACGAAGTGCCATAGGATGCGGTGCCACCATTTCGTTGATTTTCTGTTTATTTTATACAGGGATACCAGCATGTCTGACTTATCAACAAAACCCATGTTTCTATTGTAGTCTGTCACGACACTTGTACATAGCACATCTTCCACTGATCCGTCCTTTTTCTTTCTCTTGACAGTAAGAACGTTAGAAGGATCGTGGAAGTTGCTTAGAAACATAACAGGCTTCTTGTCCATCCACTTCAAACACAGAATGCCTTCAGTACTTAGTCGCCAGTCTGAACTTCCCCTCTGCATCTTCTTGTCTTCAGTAAGATCTATTGGCATATTGACGCGTCCTTTTCGAGCTGTTCCACACGAATATATTTTGTCATCTAAGAGATCCCTCTGCAGGTCAACACTGTTGAAAAAATTATCAAAATATATCCTGTGGTTTTGGCCAACTAGGCTACGAGTCAAATCTTTAATTACCCGAGCACCTAAATTTCTTTCAACTGACTCAACTTTTCCCGTATAGACCTGAAACTGGCAGGCAAACCCAGATTCGTCGGCGCGAACCCAAACCTTGTAGCCCCTCTTGATTGGTTTGAGGGGCATGTATTGCCTAAAGGATAACCTGCCCTTAAATTTTATCATTGACTCGTCGATTGATTGATTCTCGCTAGGTTTCTAGCAGTTCAAATAAGTTGCAGACAGAACATTCAGCAAGGGTCGCAATTTGTAAAGTTTATCAAAATTTTCTGAACCTTTTTGAGGTTGCATCGAGTTGTCGGTTAGGTGTATATTCCCTAGATACCAGCCAAATCTATCACGCGACATAAGGGATGAGATGTATCCGTCGCGCATTTCACGTTTAGAAGACCAGTAGTCTTTATAACTAGGCTTCTTGGTTAGCCCCATCAGGATATTTATTCCAAGAAAACATTTTAGTTCAATTGACGAATGCCTTGAAACTTCTGAGTAACATAAAGATTCGTTTGAAAGACTATTTTATCAATCAGATCTGGTGTGAAAAGGCATAAAAATGTATCCGTAGGACAATCCACGTTCTGCGGAACATTCGGCCCGTGGGTTTCCGCAAAGTTTAGGGGCTGGTTAGACAATTTTACATCTCGAGTCCATGCTGTAGCTTTCTTCATTCTTTTCTGGAAGGTGGAAAGAGGCAATTCATCCTCACTTTCCCATTCGCTTTGGTTTTCTGTATCGTCATTTTGCTGCACCCCATCTTGGGTTTCAATTATTAAGTTACGTAAAAAATCGCTATTTGATTCATCGTCTGATTGCGAAGCATAATCTGAGGTTAATGAACCTGTATCGGATGGTATTTCATCAAGCACTTGAAATGCATCCGCTGCTTCAAGTTCTCGAAAAGACCATATTTTCTTACCTAAAATAATAAGAATAATTACTGAACGTCTTTGTGGTACCAAATGGAACCACATCTTCAGTAGTTACTCCAGCCCTTGACCTTTTGATGTTTTGGCAGAACCTCATCGAAAGTCTCTCTTTGTGACGCTTAACGAAACCCAATGCAAACTCCATCCCCGGCATATTGTTTTGAAACCGTTCAACTCGTCGACCGATTTTGTCCAGATAATTTTTCACTATAACTCTCGGATCATATAAATCCAATGGTTGTCCCCATTCGGAGCACTGAACTTCTGCAGACAACACAGTTTGACCACCTTTGGAAAGACCCTTTTCACCCTTTTCTTTTTTGTTTTTGCGTCTGCACAATACTGTATAATCAATTTTATATTTATCTGCTGCCACTCTTAAGTGAAACACCATTTTGAACTTCCTTAATCGCTTTTTCGTAAACTTCTTCTGAAACCTTACGGCAAGGTTTAGCCCTTGGATCACGCTTATACTCACGCGGCATCTTCGTAACTAAGCGAAAAACAAAACAACGTGATATGCGGCGGAGCGGCAGGCGCTAACCTGTTGTTGCGATTGACCCCACTTTTCCGCTATTTGTGAACAATCAAATTTAAAAATTCATAGATTCCCGGCATTTGAGTTGAATTGCTTTGAGTTGAATTGCTTTGAGTTGGAGATGCACCTGCTGTTCCAGACCGGCCTACTGAGACGTAAAACTATTTCAGCAATTTTCTCAAAAATTTTGTTATGTCATGATATAAAAATTACATACGCCTAAAAAGAGAAAAATAATGTCTATCCAATGCGATAATCAAATATACATGTTTCCATTTAAAAAAAATGTCGATGACGTCACTATAAAAAAATGGCTAACGCAAAAATATTTTTAAGCATCTTGAAATATGCGCCATAATTTAAATCGCTATACCTCTCAGAGCGTTTTACTGAAAAAATAATATTTCGGGAGATAATGAATTTGTTCCAAACTTTATCCACACACTGTATACATCTTCAACTTTCTAGTTCATCTGTTTACCCCTTTTATCTTGGCTAATATGACGTGCATTAACACGTTTGAGGTATCTGATACCCTTGTTGCATAGCCGTCATCCACATGTCTGTGTTCCGTTCGGATGGTATGTGAACCAAAGCCGAATGCGACAATCATTAAAAATCGTAGGCGAGTAAGTATATTTGTCAGGCTCACAATTCTCGTGGATAAATCACGTGCTACCTGGGGTCGTTTTTATATTCCCGGACTGGACATGAAAACAAATGACTAGAGCAACAATAACAATTTATTTTTCAATAAAGTTCCCCTGTTTTTGAATACAGATATTACACCGTTTCAATAACATCTTTAACCCATTTTAATCCGCAAACTGGTCCTCAATAGCTGCTATAAGTTTATCATTGTCCCTAAATTTTGTCCCGCTAAGTGTTTTTTTTTTGAGATATCGAAACAAAAAATAGTCACTTGGTGCTAAATCGGGACTATAAGATGCATGTTCAATTTCTTCGAAGCCACAATCGGCAACAGCAGCTTGCTAAAGTTTTGATTTGTGCACTGGGGCATTATTGTCGTGGAGCAACAAGACACCTCGCGTGAGTTTTCTGCCTCTTCTCACTCTAATAGACTCTGAGGGGATGCATTAAGCTTGCGTAATACTGTCCCGTTATCGTAGTACCCTTAGTGAGATAATCAATCGACAAAATTCCCTGACAATCCCAAAAAACAATTGCCATTATCTTTCCTGCAGAAGGGGTGACTTTAAACTTCTTCGGAGGGCTGGAACCCTTAGCATGCCACTGCATCGACTCTTGCTTCGATTCGGGATCATAATGGTGAACCCACGTTTCATCTCCAGTGACAAGTCGGTTGATAATTTAATCTGGTTCGTCTCCACAAAGCGTCAAGAACTGTTCGCACGTTTGGAATGGCGAAAGCATTCGTGGAACCCATCTTGCACTAACTTTTGTCATTCCGAGGTAATCATGTAGCATTCTGAAAACCGTGGTTTCTGAAACTCCTAGTAAAGCTGCTAATTGTCGCTTCTTTAGTCTTGCATCCTCCAGTACCAAACACTTGTTTTTTTCAACAACGTCTGAAGTGATCACGTCCATAGGGCGACCTGGACGGGGATCATTATCCAATGATTCACGACCATGTTTAAACAATGCTGACCATTTCCACTAGTGGTTTAACTTCGGTAGCTCTTTTAGTTGGACTCTTCCAGTGCTGGATGGACGACCTCGCTTTTTCGTATGAGCCAATTTTGCTACACGAATCAACGATTCGCCCACCCTCATTTTAAAATGCAAAAGGTCTAACACATCTTTTATAGGAACATTAAATGCTGCAGCATCTCGTTTATATTCCAACCAACTATTCACGCAGGCCAAGTCCACTGCATGAAAGAACATACGCAAAGTCCATTTCTTGCTTTTGATAAAGATTCTGTACGTGCCTAATAATTGGTCAAGTTTGTCTACTCCGCCCATGTTGCGATTGTAGAGTTTCACAACTTCAGGTCTTTTAATCTTTATATACTTCTTCTCTTTTCGATCCCATCTTTGAGCTTCATCTTCAGCACTTGCTCCGACAAAATTGAACCCCAAAATTGCCGACCTATTGTCAACCACATTTCCATCTTCACTCACAACTTCTTCATTATACCCTCTATTTTTCTTGCTGATTTCTTTATCTGATGTAAAAGGTGGGCTCCGAAATCGATTCACACGAATTGCGCCTGCCGCATAAATATTTGCATTTTTCAGCGCTTCAAACAAACTATAAGAGCTGAAAAAATTATCAAAAAAGAGTTGACTATGCTTAGGGATTCTTGGAACAGCCAAATGCAGAACAACATTTGCTCCTTGTCCAAAATCTTTCAACATTTTAGGATCTAATTCAGTTGATTCTCCTTGATATATGATAAAACCATACGCTATTCCGCTTTGCCCACAGAGAACAAATATTTTTATGCCCCAGGGGTTTGGTTTCCCGTTCACACATTGCTTTATACTGAGGTGACCTCGAAAGGGCACCATTTGTTCATCGACGTAAAAATTAGCTTCTGGTTCCAACTCTAAACATCTCTTTCGAATACTGTCAAACATCGGCCTGACTTTAAAAAGTTTATCCTTACAATCAGCTGGTTTCTCTAAATTATTTACGACATGAATGCATGTTCGTAGTTGAAAAAATCTATTCCTAGTCATCGTATTGACAAAGAAGTCAATATGGAGAATTCTCTCCCAATACATGCGGACACGCGGAAATTTCAGACATGATATAATAATGTGCAAACCGAAAAAGTTTTTAATTTCATCGGCATTTGTATTTCTAAATGATTTTACATCTTTCTGTAGAGCATAAATATTTGTCACATACGAAATTGTTTCAAACATATCGCCAGGTAAATATTAAAAAAATATTCAATGGGATATGGTAGTCCAATTTGGTTTTCGTCTAGATGGTTTTGTGAATTAGAAGTAATTATTTCTGGTTGAATATATTTTTTCTTCTCCCAACGAATGTCTTTTACCTTGGTATAAGAGAATGTACAGGCACAATCGGCTGCTCCTTCTTCAGTCTCTTCAAAATTCTGCTGTGCTTCGTTTATATCTCCAATTTCATTTTCCAGCAAGATTTCTTCGCCTTTTTGTAATACATCGGCACCAACTCTAATTACTCGTTTTGGAGCCACGTTAATGTCGACCATACTTTCGTCACTGGAGTACCCTTCCAAATCTGAATCAACGTTTAAACGTTGCAACACATTTTCACACTTCTTGTCGAGTTCTTCATCATCCAAAAGAGTTGAGAGATACTCAGCATCCTTTGGATCGCGGGGATTAAATAAAGCTGAAACATGTAACGCATTAGACCCAATGTACCTTATAATGTACCTACTAAAAAACCGGTTGTCGGTGCATGAGACACAATGCACATTGTAATGTACATTTAAAATGAAAAGGTTATATTATGTCAAAAAATTAAATTTTACAGAATAATTTTACATTCAATAACTTCTTCCATACTTTTACTAGCAAAAATGGTTCATGAAGTTAATAGATTTTTAGAACAAAGATTAAAAATTCCACATTTACACATACCTCTAGTACGGGGCGTACTAGAGGATGCCAATAATTGAACTGGATCATGAGATTTTTGGTTAAGGGTCTGTTTTCCTTTTAAAAACCTACTAATGTTTTTTTGTCCATGTAAAAATGTACATTTGTACTGCTATACGTAAAAACATATTTTGTAGGTTATGTTTATCACATTTAAAGTAATAAATATTTTCAACATTGTGTTGTAGATAGTTTGTTAGTTGTAAGGTCAACAGTGGTTTATGGCAGATTTGTGGCAGTATTTTACATATAATTGTTGAACATTCAGAAAATAACCTTGAAAATACCGTATTAGGGTATAGCAATACATTTGGTCCATATGCTCTGCTACGTATAATAAACTGATCCTCCAGGCCACGTACTTTTGTAACTAAATCAACTCTACACGCAGAACAACCTTTTACTGTACGTAAAATTTTGCGTGCCATATAACCCGCAATGTAGGCACTATCAACTGTCAAAGGCGTAAAGTTACAAAATCGGGTGCGGGTGCTCAAAAATTAATGTAGATATAATTAAGTTCGAAAAATTTATTTATTCGATTAGGCATAGGTAGTGGGTATAAATACATATAATAAATTTAAAATTTTACATGTTACATAGAAAATGTATTTCGCCTAACAGGGTTTTGTAAAATAAAATTGATCATTAGGATCTTTATAAATATGTAAAACGGTCAGATTATTTAAGCGTTTTTGTGACATGGTTGTCCGTAAATCAGACTTGATTCTTTTCAAAACGGAAAATGATCTTTCTGCTGTACATGATGTTACGGGAACAGTTAAAACTATACGTATAAATAAACAGAATTCTGGCAGTAGTTGTTTTAGATGAGAGAATCTCTCAGATTTGAGGATGTCAACAATATTTTCTATACTTTTAACTTCAATATGTTCTTGTGCCATTATATCCATAAACATATTTCTGTGCAACAAAAGCCTGTCAAGTTTAAAATCATTTTTATAAAATTCGGATATGTATTGGCCATTAGATTTACCAACTGCAAAATCTTCGAGTTCTAACTATTAAGTGAGTACAAGTCTCCGTACAAAACCTTTTTGTGATGGCGCTTAACGCTTTATCAATTATTTCATAAAATAATACTTTAAACATATCTTTTGGGGTACTAAAATAATAAGGTTCTGATCCTTCATCGAAACGTGACGGTAATCGTCTTTTTCTTGGTAAAATCGGCTTATCAATATCTAAACGACGTGAATTCTCATTAACCTGTTCCCATATGCAATTAAAAGAATTTTCCGAACAGTCTGCCATCAAAGTATTCTTAACTGAATTAATATGGTTCATAGCTTGTTGAAAATGCAAAGACGACTTTTGTAGGGCCGCATTCAAAACCTCAATTTTTTTAAAAATTGGAATAAAACTAATTAAAAAAACATTTTCAAATAAGAGGCACTTCGTTAAAAATCCATTAGCTCTTGCACCAATATCATTATTGTAATTCTCTTGAACTTCAGTACAAAATTGAATTAACTTTGAATAATTGGCGAGTATTGTTTCTAGGGATATTATACGGAGACACCGTCTTGTAGGACAAAATCTTTTTAATTTGATTCCACTGCTTTTTTGTTGTTCGTTGGGTTCATGCTCTTCATCGCCATCATTTTGAATGTTTGAAAACCAGACCATTCTTTTAGGAGAGTCTAATAAAATTTATGAGGCCCTTCATATTACACCGAAAATCGCGAACTTTTGCATTAGATCTCATTGCATCTTGGACCACTAGATTCAGATTATGCGCTAAACAATGTACATAAACGGCACGAGGTTCTTCCTTCTTTATTAAAGTTTGTAGTCCCGAATTTTGACCACTCATGTTACTAGCTCCGTCGTAACATTGGCCTCTACGGTATTGTAAAGAAAAAGTGTATCGTAGAAGAACGTCTTGCAGTACTTTAAATAAAGAAGCAGCTGTAGTTGAACTTACTTCATAAAACCCAAAAAAGTATTCACGAATCTGAAAATCTTCATTTACAATTCGAAAACATACTGATACGTGTTCTTGCACAGACCTATCAGAGGTTTCATCTATAACTACAGCATAATATGGACTTTTTAAGATGAATTCTGCCAATGTCTTTAGTATGTTTTTACTCATTAAATGCAATAATTCATTTACATATTCATGAGATAACCATTTATATATTGTACGTACCAACCATGACTTTAATTCCGGAATATCGTTACTTCTTACTTTTAACAATACATTGTAATTAAACGTGGAGTTCTCGTCAGTGTGGTGGCGTAAAGGTAAACCTTGCCTGGCCAAATATTGAATTGATGAGATCATTGCAATTGATGCAGTACGGGCCTGTATCATGTCCTGCTTTTTACCATTCGATAATGCCGTGTAAATGTTAACCCCTTTTCGCGCAGAATTCAAAACATTAATTGAAGTCCGATGTAAATTTGACTTTTCGTGCATTTTAAACCTTTCCAAGGCTTTTGCCCATTTTGAAAATCCTTCAGCACAGAAAGAATTATACGAAGTTTCATCTGCTTTGTTTTTGCTTGCAAATGAACTTATACGTTTCGACACAACAGCTTCTTGGCAAATTACATAAAAACATCTATCTATTTCTTTGTCGTATTTTAACCAACTATATATTTCAGTCCATTTTTGCTGAAAATTTACTTGCTTTCTGACAACCAGAATCGGAAGCACTACAAGTGCTGGCGTTACACAATTCTTCCAGATGTTCATCATCGTGTTTATTTGATTTACCATCGCCTATTAAAAAGTAAATACGTTAATGTATTTTTCAAAATACAAATACATTGACATAGATTTAAGAATAAAATACACTGACCGGCAAAAAAAATCCGGCTACCCTGAAATATTTTATAAAGGTCCCCTTAACCGCATATTTTATAACTAAATAGGGAGAGCTAAGCTGATTTTTCTTAGTTATCAATGTTTTAAGACGCTCATTCCATTCCAAAATACCCCTAGTTTTAATGTTAACAGGCGAGATTCTCTTCTAAACAGCATTAAAATGTTACCGTAAATCACGGTTGAATGATGTAATTCAGGCTCGAGGACATACACGCTATTAACAATTTACCAGAACCAGCTACCCTTATTTTTTTGCAATTAAGCGAAAATCGATTTGCATTGTTTCTGTTACTTTTTCAAATTAAATTTATTTCTGAGTTTATTTGTCTTATTTTCTTAGCTAATTAGATTTCAGAACAGGTTGGTTCCAATCACTTGCCCCACGCCCCCACACCCCGACATCGGCACCTGCAAACGGTATCATTTCTAATCGGTTGCTGCCAACGAAAATGCAAAAAACGACTTGAGATTTATATCTATAATCCCTTATAAAACCTAATGCAGGTGCCGACTGCAGGTAGCAGAACCGTATTTAAAAATTCTATTTATAAGCAGGAAATAAATACCTAAAAGCGAAAAGATGTTTCGGTATAACTGTAAACGAGTTATTCCTAGAAAATTTAATAGTATGGCCCATCCCGACAAGGTGCTTGCAATTCACTTATTACTAGGTTTTGCAAGGGATTTATAGATGTAAAATCTCAAGTGGTTGTAACCATTTTCCGTGAGAAAAACTTTACGAACGTTTTAGCGGGTGCTTCAGCCCCGGAGAACGATCTAGCGCGTGCTTCAGCCTCGGAGCACCCGCGGAGTTGCCGCCACTGTCAACTGTAGGCAAAGTAACGGTATTGGATTCTGTTGCACGATCAATAACTGCTGGAATGATATTGTCCCAATAACCTCAACACGGCTTGATTCTAAAAATGTTTTTAAGTTATCTTCGTAGTTAGATCCTGGAGAAGCAGAGGACATGAAGTTGCTTACAACTAAGGATTTAAATGAAGCAGCAAATGCTGCACACGTAGGGTTAATATTCCGTGCCTCTTGGCTACGAATTTGTGTGAAAAAAATTTCTACAGGATCTTGATTTAATCCTCGAGGGCATAAGAATGTAATTTTTTCCTGTAACCTGCTCCATAAGTATTTCATTCCTTCCAGTGTCGTAATCCAGTTGGTTACAGTTGGTGCAACAAAATCCTTCTTGTTCTTAGAAGAAAATTTCATCGACTTTAAAACAAGTGCAGTCTCGTTCCAAAAGTTAACATGGCCAGAAGAGTTAGTTACTGCACATCGCAACAGTTTTCCATGCTGTGGGGATTACGGATCCATTTATACTATCAAATAGTTTGTCTACAAACAGTAGAAAATCTGCTGTATCAGCAGCAGATGTGGGGAGGCCAGCAACACCTACATGATGCAATTTGTGGTCCTTTCTCCCATGTAAATTTTACGGTGCCATCCAGCATGTTGTTACGCAGGCCCTTTAACAGATGAGGAAAATCGTAGAGCGGGACAATTTCTTGCCCATCTATTACAAACCCTTTGTACTTATTTTCTACACCGTTCCTCAAGCACTCACGATTAGTTTCTTGTTTGAGTGCCTTATTTACTGCCACGTTTGTTGACAGTTGATCACTTACTGTAGCAACGACTTTAAGGCCTGTATGTTGCAATGCCCTAATCACCATTTTAAGATTTCGAATCAAATAGGCAGTCTGCATTCCACATTCCGAAAGGTAAAAACAAATCGGTTGCTTCCATTTTTTGCAAATTCCTTTTGCTATAAATACCGGAGCATGGTCAGCAAACGCAGGCTTCTGTGCACCTTCTCCACAGTCCTCAAAACCAAAGATTTTGTCGGAGGTTCTACCATATGAGGGACCTGCATCGACATACATTTCATCGTACATAAGTACACACATTCTGTTCCTCTCATGCTTTTTGTTGACAGCAAACTTTAGTTTATCCATAATTTCTGGAACAATTCCAGATTTAAAAGGAACTTTCCTAAGAAGGGTACTTAGGGTTTTTCTGGATGGTAAAACGAAAATCTTCTGTAGCAAGCGATACCTTTTTGGACTTTGCTTCATCAGGCTCAGAGCTAAGATTTTGTCATCCAGGGAAAAGCGTCGACCTTTTGCTTTTATTTTTTGGTGTTTCAACCGAGACATAATGAAATTATAAGTGGGCTTATTCACTAAAGCCCTTACATAATTTTCAGTGGCCGAAAATCCTTGAGCTTTTCTCAGTCTTTCTTTTAGACTCAAACGTTCTTTGTCGATAGCACGTGCTTTTTTTTTCGCAAACCCTTAGCCAGTCCATACAACTTCCTCGCTTTTGGAGTGAGCTGAAGTTGCTTTGAGCATCCCACTATCTTCATCAGGCTTTGTCGTTTGCGTAAATCTTTTAACAAATTCTAAAATTAATTATGGCTACAAAACAAATACCTATTTTGAAAAAAAGCAGTGGCGTACTATTTTTTTCGTCAGAATTATTTATTTTTTTGCTCTCACGCACGCCTCTGCTGGCATTCTATTTTTGATGGCATCTGTGGCAGTTGCTAGTCTGTCACTGTCACTGTCACTTGATAAACTTCCCGAAAAAGAAGATGCAGGGGAATATAACTGTGGTTCCAAATCATCAAAGGTACCCTCCATGGTTAATTCCTCCGCTTCTTCTTCTTTAGTATGTTCCAAATTGGAAATGGAATCGCAAACCTTATTTCCATTTTCAAGAAACGATAATTCATCGAAGCACCACGGTTTCGGAATATATGTGTCACCCGTTCCACTACCACTTATATGACTGCGCTTAACTTTTCCAACTTCTTTAAAAAATTGCGTTCGTAAAATATGGACTTTCCAGCAGTGAATTTATTTTTTGCACACATCGCCGTTCTAATCTGCTCCAACGCATCTTGCCGTTTATGTTTTTTAAAATATTCTTTATTGATGGTGCAATATAAAATTGGATTCATCTGATAGTATTCTATCAGGTCCAGCGTAGCCTGCTTGCTCCACACAAATTTACCTCTTGGATTCATTCTGAAAAAATTATTTATTTCGTACAATATAATTTTTAAGTTGCATGCAGTAAAGTGCATAATGTGGATAGGCCTTAACTTCCATTAATTTTACTAATGCAAATTAATCGTGATTCAATTCGGTTCGAAGATGACCAAAATGATGAGAGTAATGAGATTCTTGAGAGTTTTTTTGTTTTATGAGATTTATTTTATTTACACTATAGGTACAACCTAGTACCCTTCTTGCGAGTTGTTAGTGGACTGTGTGGATTGTTTGCAACTGTAGGTGATGGGCAGTTTGCGCACACCCTCTATGTCCGGTTTGGTTAACGCGGGAGAATTTAAACGTAGTTAACAACGCTTAAATAGACAAAAAACATTAGACCTTACTAGTTAGTGAGTAGTATATACAGGGGGCCGCCACTGGGCGACATCTCCTCTCATGTTATTTAGCAGTATATATCATTACTTTTGCTTGCTAGTTATAGGACTAGTTGTAAATATGGCAGTCAATAAAAAAAAACATTTTTGAGGGAATTTTTCTTATAATGATCTAATACAACATCAATTCTCTGAGCATCATGTTTATTTTTGAAGATAATATTAGAGGAAATCTGACTGTATCCACCAATTGTTCTACATTGTTTAGGCTTCCCCAGACTTTGTACTATCGACATACCGATGGCCTCAAATCATTAGGTACCTCGTAAGTCCAAAGTGACAGTTTTACAGGAGACAATATTAAACTGTTTTAAACTATTATCAAATACTGATTTTGCACCAACACTTCATTATAAACATAAAATTTCTTGGAAAATTCCACCACGTATTTATTTTTCAAAGAAAACGCCTGAAAATTTAAATAAAGTACCTACATACGAGGTATTGTACATCAAAAAAGAAAGTAGTTACGTGGTATTGTAATAAACTTTATTAGGAATAATAGTTACATTAAGTACACTTAGCTAACCATTTTATTGAAATTATAAAAGTTCAAAAATACTAAAAGTAATACTGAGTAGTTAGCCATGATGTGGCAAAGCATCGTAATAATGCCAGCAATCCTTGGGCAGTACTGACTTTAGTTGTTGTAGTTGCTCAAATTTGCCTTTTTATTTTCAGCCGGTCTTTGTGGAGCTTTGGCAGATCAAAATTTGCAGCAGAATTGTTTCTATACCTCTGTGGTAGTGGTTGGCATTCAGAATCAAAATCCAATTTATAATTAATAGTTCCGTCAGGAGAGTACCTAAGGGCTCTTATGTTAACTACAACAGGATCCCCCGCTTTTCTGCCAGGTCTTATGGATGGGTGGATTTGAATGTTACTATAATTAGTAAAAAAGTCGTAATCGGTTCCTTATTATAGTTTCATATTTTTCAGGTTTGCTTCTTGCTGTTTCACAAATTCTGGCATAGTCACTAGGCAAATGAATAAGTTGATTTTTTATCTTTTTTTCAATAACGGCATGTACACTGTTACACTCCATCTGAGTGTGACCCTTAACTAGAAATTTTTGTTCAATTACAACTTTTAATTCCATTGCTAAATCAAGCAGACCGTTTGACATAATACTGTTCCTGTTCTGATAAGTACAGCCACCAGAGAATAAAGTTATGGATTTGCCGTCGTTTAAATGTCTTCGTATGTAATCCACTACATGGGAAACGAATGTTCATGCCTGAAGATAGGTTTAGGTCTCGTCAAACCAATATAATAATAATAATAATAATAATAATGCCTTTATTTATTAATTAACAATGTTAAATAAAATATTACATAATCTTACAGAAAAGGCTGAAGTTCACTTCGACTGCATTACGCGGTTGTCTGCTCTTCCACTTAACCCCTGAGAAATAGGAAAAAATAAACAAAAGAAAACAGAACAAAAAGAGAATGAATCGAATGAAACATTAATTATTATAATGAGCATAAACAAAACCACTGTACTAGCTGCATAGAAATCGGAAATTGATAACAACCTAGGCAAAAGAAACACAGTTGTGAAATACAATACAATAATACAGTAAACACACTAAAATGTGAAACCCCCAGCCAGCAAATTACTAAGAACAGATTTAAATTTACGCAGAGACAGATTTTTAACAAGGATGGGTAACTTATTATATATATGTATTTGTGATGAAATAAGAATACGAGCGTTTAAAGAATTCAGTTCTGTAAAGGGGTGGAGTGAGCAATCCTTTAAACCTCAGATTTAGGCTATGTACATCTGCCCTGAATTTTATTCTGTTACACAGGTAAGGAGGAGTTTTTCTAACAATAATAACATGGTATATATGTTATGGACCAAGTGATTAATTGGTCATTATTCATAATGACTGGTCAATGTGATAAATCCGGTCAGTATTAATAATGACCGGTCAATATGCATAATGCCCGGTCATTATTAATACTGACCGGATTTATCACATTGACGGGTCATTATTAATAATGACCGGTCAATGTGATTAATATACTTTTATTTAAAAAAAAACTGTTCTTCCTCTACCTCTAACCTCCAATAAATGCCTCCGCCAAAACAGTAGAGGTGTTTATTGGAGGTTAGAGGTAGAGGAAGAACAGTTTTTTTTAAATAAAAGATTATTCACATTGACCGGTCATTATTAATACTGACCAGATTGATCACATTGACCAGTCATTATAAATAATGACTATTAATCACTTGGTCCGGATTTATCACATTGACCAGTCATTATGAATAATGCCCTATTAATCACTTTGTCCGTAACCTATATAAGCAGCGTGAGATAAACTGTTTTTCTCCTGCTTACGCCATCTCTTCTTTCTGAACCACACACAAGAGAAGACGTCTCGGTCACAAGTTTTACACCCCTTTCTACTGCCTGTGTGTGATTTGGAAGTTGTATTTCAGCTAACGCATTATCGACGATTCCGGATTATCTATAATTTCATTAAATTCCTCTTCTGATAATGTCGCTGTTATTGGTGGTTCATTGTAACTAATTCCTTGCCAATCAACCATTTCAAAGTAGTCGTTAGCATTCAAGTTTAACTGACCGGGACTACCATCACCAACGCCAACCATAAACTTCCTTAAAGTGTGATTGACTTTTTTTAGTCCTAACCTTCATTATTCTGCGAATAGCCAACATTCTGATATGTTTCCTTTCGTCGCCCAGCATTCCCAGTAATGTTCTCTGGATGGCAAAAATATGCATTTCACAGAATGACGGGATCAACTATTTTTTTCAAATTTTCGGGCAAGTATCTCGACAATCGAATCGTCTTCCATACATTTCGAGCTCCATACAAACACGATGGTTGAGTTTTAATACTAAACAACATTGGCGCATAAACTTTCATAACATACGTCGCCAATATAATCAAGTTTGGCGACGGCGAAGTTGTCAGCCATCGTAAGTGTACCATCTTGCCAGGACATCTCATTGAAAGATTATGCGAAACAGTTCCCCTTGTTATTGCTTGCCACATCTCATAAAGATATAACTGGTCGGTGCTTAGATCTTGCTTCAAGATAACAGGAATTTCGGAATCAATAATCTCAAATTTAATTACTGCCACCTTTACTGCCGGTATTTGTTGGGGTTCCCTCACATCCAATGGCTTCCAAGGTATTTGTTGATATGCCCGAATTGTCAAGAAATTCAACAATAGAATTAACAATGTTTGCGGCTGATCCTGTAGTAGGCGTAACATGTCCTAAGGACGAAGAACCGGGCTCTCCAATTAACACAATGTGTTCTTCGGTTGTATTTGTTGCGGTTCTGTCACATCCAGTGGCTTCCAAGGTATTTGTTGATATGCCCGAATTGTCAAGAAATTCGACAATAGAATTAACAATGATCCAGTAGTAGGCGTAACATGTCCTAAGGACGATGAACCGGGCTCTCCAATTAACACAATGTGTTCTTCGGTTGTTGTTTGTCGTCGATTATCTACTGTGGTTATGGTTTTGTCTTTGCGACCATCAAAGTAAAGCCCTCTCAATGAAGTCGTTGTGCCACATGGTCTTAATTCGGCTCTCTTCTTACTTCTAGCTCTTCTAATTTTGCTCTTATCAATTATATTACTTGTGTGATTCATCTATCAATCCAAAATCGTGAAGCACCGAAGAAGCAGTTAGTGCTCCTGACCAATCCGAAATTCCATATCTGTCCAAAGTTTGAGCCAGGACCGGAACTGGAACATCGTTGCGACTGTACTTATTACGAGGAAGTACAATTTTGGAACTATTTGCATCTTTAACAGGAGACAATAGGATACTTTGGGCACTAGTAATGGTGCTGGTAGGTTTTGCTTTAGTTTGAGTATTTAAAAGTCGAGCTGCTTCTGTTTCCTTCCTTTCCTGCCTTTTTTGCAGAATGGACGACGTAACTTTATCAACGTTTCCAATAGCCATTTACCTGAAAGATCTTTGGTCTTGTAGAACTGTCGCTCTTTATTGGGAATTTACATTAACTGAAGCGCCCCTATCGGTAAAATTTCGAACTAGCGAAACGCGTATGCCACTTATTTCGCCGCTATTCTTTCCCGTTGCTACCGCTGAGTATGAACGGTTGCTAGTAAATTCAGACGTTTTTCCTGATTAATTACTAGTTTAAAACAAATCAGCTGTTATCATAGCTATTGTTTTATATTTTGTAGGAACATGTAAGTAAATTTTACCTTTTTCTTCTAAGCTTCATGCGTTGGATTCTAACATAACCTAAAACTAATGTTATGTTATGGATCTCAAAATATGAACGAAAAGAGAGTTTCGTTATCATTTAAGAACCTTTTCGGTTACTTGGAAGCTTCACCAACTTCTAGATGTATAGTAGAAGGAGAGGCAGTTGTGAATGCCCAGCATATAATTACTAGGGGGACTTTAGAGAAAACAGCAACATCCATAGCAATGTGTTTGAAAACAGGTGCATTGACTGAAAAGCCCCACGAAATCAAAATTCGTATGAGCACAGTCAATGAACTCCATGTATCGGAAGCCGGCAATTCTGGCCGTTGTAAGCATATAGCTGCTACTTTGATTTTATGTACAAGGTAACATAACTACTTTTTCCGGCCTCCGTCTAGAAACACTCAATTTTCATTCGTATAAATCGTTTGGAAAATGCTTCTTTCATGCCTAGGCGTGAAAGTAAAATTGTTTCATTTTCAATAAATTAATGTTGTACAACTTTAATTTCGTCAACACTATTAATTATTTTTGTTGTCGTAAGGATTTTTTTTTAAATGCGGTTGGTAGCGCTGGATCCAACTGTCTCAGCCATGTCACACAAATATATTTTGTAGGTTAGGTTCAATTAGGTTTTTCAACTAAGAATTAAAGGAACAAAAAGAACACGAACTTTATTGAAAATAGTATATTGTGTTATTAGGAGTAAAAGTGTCATTTTGTGTGCCGAGCATGACGTTTGAACGACGAGCGCTAGCGAGTCGGACTATTCATGCGATAAAATTCGAAAAGTTATTGAGTTATGTAAATTTTCGTCGCAAAATTAATAATAAAGATCTTTCTGCTATTGTCGACTCCATATTGATTATTATCAAAGTACGGTAGGTCAAGTACTGCTATTTGAACGATATTATAAAATTGCGTAAACTTCGCATGATTTAATGGAAAAATAGAACGAACTGTAGTAAACAATTGCAGTAACTGCATACTTCATATCTAGGACATTTTATTCTTTAATACAACATAACAAAAAACAAATTAAATTCTAAACATTGAAATTATTCCACGTAATATCCTCCTCTTAGTACACATTCTTCTATTCGTCTTCTAAATTCTAGGTAGGTCTTCATTCACACTAGCAACAGCTTCTACGATTTTTTGTTTTAAATTTTCCAAATCGTCTTCTAATTCGTTTGCGTAAACCTTTTCCTTTAGGTAGCCCCATAAGAAAAAGTCCAGTGGGGTGAGGTCTAGAGATCTCGCCGGCCACTTTAGTGGACCAAAGCGTCCAATCCACCGATTAGGAAAATGCTCATTTAACCAGGCCCTAACTCTAAGTGTGTAATGTGCAGGACATCCGTCTTGTTGAAAGACTAGCTTTCCTCTGAACTCTAAACTCTCCTCTTCTAATTCGGTCATAACAAAGTTTTCCAAAATCTCCAAGTATGTATTTTGGTTTAAAGTATTCAAAAAATAGGGACCAATGATTCTATTGTAGAGCATTCCGCACCAAACGTTTACTTTTTTGAAACGCTGACTCCGGGTTCTGATACGAAAATTTGGATTATTCTGAGCCCAAAATCTACAATTTTGCGTTGACACAACGCCATTGGTCGAAAAGGTTGATTCGTCACTGAACAGAATATTTTGATAGAAAAATCTATGGTCCATTATTCTTTCTCCCATGAGTAGACAGAATTCTAATCGATGGTCACCATCTCCGTCTTCTAGCTTATGGACAAACTTGGGTTTGAACGGATGAAAACTATTTTTAACTAAAATTCTCTGAATGTGTGACTTACTTATTCTCAAATTCTCTGACCTTTTTCGCAGTGATAATTTTGGTGCTCCTTGAACTGAATTAAGAATTACTAGTGTGGCAGCGTCCTCTTCGTCATTGTATTGTCGTGGTAGTCTCTTGGTGTCCTTCACATCGCCAGTTCTATCAATTTTTTTGATAAGTTTTGTTGCTGCTTGCCTGGTTATACGCACGTCTGGATATTTTTGGTGAAATAGTTGTATTGCATATTGGTAGCTGACATTTCCAATGCCATAACACTTTACTAAGTAGATACGCTGATCTAACGTTAACATTTTTGACGTGTGTGATGGTACATAAGATGTAACTTTACTGTCGCAGAAAGTGATTTTGTTTGACAGTTGCTATCGAAAAGCAACTAGATTTTCGACTTGCATTATCAGGCACAGCTCTTGAATTTGGAGTAGTCTCATTGTGATAAAAAATATTTGATATGCTATTATCCTCAAATTTAAAATTAGCATAAATTTTCGTTCTAAGGAATTTTTCTTAGTAAAATAATGGCGTATTATCAACAGAAAAAGTACTTCACCTGAAACGAAATTGAAAAATGAAGAAATTTATCAAAGTAGGACTATCATCCTGAAAATTTGCATATGGCCATAACTTCTCATTCTGAACAACTTTTCTTAACAACGTTTAGGCATACTGTGAACAGAAAAGGTACTTTACCTAAAATGAAAATAGTTTTTGCTCAACTGTAAAGGCCTACTTGATTTTAAAAAATCGAAAGTAGGCTCAAAATAAGTTTCAGGCCAAGCAAAACTTTTTATGAAGAATAACATTTTGCCGAAAACTTCAAAATAAAAAAGTTGTCAAGAGTGCGCAACCCCATCCGGGGACACCCTGTATGTGTGCAAGTATAGACATATGTTTCCATACTCTCTTGTACTAATATAAGGTTTTAAAAACTCAATTTGCTCGGCATGGGGCCACTTCTTGTACTTTTTTCTTGCCTGTCCAGTTGCCGTTTTGATAGCCTTTAGATATTTTAAATAACTGTCACGGAGGTTTTTCCACTTAGCTTTTGCTGCGGCACCTAAAACACTCGTTTTATAAAAATTCTTAAATTTCAGATTCCTTGCTACAGGGGATTCGTTTCAAACGATAGCATTTAGTTTTCGTATGGGTCGGTCTACAGTTGGAAAAATTTACATCCTGTAGTTATGCCCGAACCAACCCTAGAAGTATGGAAAAACTCAGCCAGACAATTTGAGCAGCTGTGGAAATTTCCAAATTGTGTTGATAGTATAGCCGGAAAACACGTCACAATTCAATGTCCATCAAACAGCGGTTCAAACTATTTTTGTTATTTAAAAAAATTTTCGATAGTTTTATTGGCTGTGGTAGATGCGAATTATAAGTTTATAGTGGTTGAGATAGGAGCATACGGCAAAAACAGCGATGGCGGTATATTACAAACCTCGCCATTAAGAAAACGACTGTCGACCAACAATATTAATATGCCAAGCGATAAAGCACTTCCTGGAGGAGAAAGTCCTGTGCCACATGTCATTGTTGGCGATGAAGCTTTTGGTCTTCAAACTTATTTAATGAGGCCGTATCCTTCTAGTGTTGTGGGAAATAACCCGATCTATAGAACATTTAATTATCGGTTATGTAGGGCAAGACGCGTAATTGAAAATGCCTTTGGCATTTTAGCAGCTAAGTGGAGAATTTATCAGAGACCAATTCAAACGAAACCAGAGGTTGCAGACAAAATTGTACGTGCTACTTGTCTTGATAATTATCTGCGGGAAAAAACTTTTAGTTCAGACATTGGCAGTGTTTCTTGGCAAGCTTAATTAAACGCTCTACAAAATTTTATTTTGTAATTTAGTTACTAACAAGTTCTGATTTTCTATTGAAGTTACTAAATTATTATTGGTATTTATTAACAATATGGATTTTATTTACCTATTACTTACCATTTACTATTTTCAATGTCTTTGCTATTTGTTCCCAAGCCGAATTCTTTTTGTTGTTATCTTTGTAATCATTATCTGACATATCATAAAGGCACTCATGTTGTTTCACATTTTCTATAAACTGTTCGATATCCATTGTTTCGGAGATATTCATAGACCGTTGCAGCTTGCACACAGACTAAACACTTTCACTGCATGAGTGTACCACTCTAATATCTGGTCTCTGATTGGAGACCGCCAGAAACTATTGGCAAGGCGATCCAAATCTGCCCGCGCGGCGGATCGCGAGTGGACAAGCGGTCTACCGCGTCCTGTGTGACATGTTTCATAGGAAAAGCATAAAACAATTCAGCGCGGTGGGCCGCCAGCAGTTGCCCGCGCGGCAGACCGCGTTCTATGTGGCGACACCTTGGAAGCCTGTAATTAACATCGACTATGACAAAATTGTAAAAAGGTTGACAGATGCATTACCTGATAGTTCTCTTGCGAAACATATGTAAGTCGCATGTAGGAAAATTCTTTTTTAATTCATCATAACATCAAAATAAATTTGGAAAGCTTAAAATTTACATATTCATGAATATTACTACTTTTAGAATTGGTTGAAGGTCGCAGATTCAACCGGATCCCGTGGAAGATGAAAATATTAATGAATTCCTTTCTATTATTCTTAAAAAGGCAGAACAATCTGCTCTTAAAAATGTTGTCCCATTTGAAGCCACTAACAGTTGCTACAAAGAAGCTTACATGGAAGTATGCAACATAAATGTTGCCGAAATTGCACGCAACACAAAATGTGATGAATCGATGTGGCATAAAGAAGACAATTTCGAATAACCGGCTTTCGGTGTTACGCATTATACACCTACTCATTAAATGATTGGGAAACAAAAGCAAAGAAGTACTTCTGGTCCAAGTCTTTTAAGAATAAATACACAGAACATGGAATCCAAAGCGAAGGTGCTGCTAGGAACGCCTATAAACCAGAAATGGTTATCAGGTTGACGAAACGGGTTTACTTGTTAGCATGGATCATCACTGGCTTGCATATACACCCGATGGCATTGTTTTTCAAAATCATCAACCTGTTAAGCTGTTGGAAATAAAATGTCCTTACGAAGTTCAGTATTGTTTATACAGTAATCAAAATATTTGTATTATATAGTATTTTATTTTATAGGAAAAACCAAAGCAGTTATACACCTTGTAGAGTCCTGTAAATATTTACAGTTTGATGAAAACAACTATCTGGGGCTGAAGAGAAAACATAGCTACTGGGCACAACAATCCCAGCTGAGGAAATTGCACACCACACTGTGACTAGGTGAATGCAAAGGCCTTTGATGCAATTCAATTGCGTCCTCAGGAACGTTTTCGAGAAGCGTGTCACATGCGTTCCTCCTCACTGCCTCAATGTTCTCAGGTGACTTGATGGGCCGAGGGACTCCAGTTCTTTGTCTTGTCACACTCGCGGTTTGTCTGAACGTAGTGACCCATGTAACAATTGATTTCCGGTCCGGGACAGGGCCCAACGGGGCTACATTGAAGCGATTTCGGAAGGCGCGCTGGGTTGCGATCACAGAACATCCGTTCGGAAAGTAGGCCTCGACGGCAAACGCACGCTCCTCACTGTTCCAACGCATGATGGCGACTGACCGGGGTAGGGAACAAAACTTTAGAACCACGCCTGTCGAATGAGACCACTCCCTCCCCACTGCGACCCCTTCAGCCTGAATGGCGCGCATTTCAAAAAAGGAAGTTACGTTGCCGCACCTTGTGAAAACAATAAAAAGTAAAATTTAATTTTTCGTTTATTTCGCCATTGCTATCTTATACAAAAATAATTTATAAAATGATTGGATTCAAAAAACAGTGGTATGTACCGGATGGAAGTAAATGGCACACTCCGATTGCTATGAAACAAAAACACAGAGAACAGGAAAAACTGATGATTGGTTATGTGTACCAAACTTAAACTAATAAAAAAATATATTCTTAATTCAAATTAATTAAATCTATTTACCAAGTTTAACAACCAAATAACATATCTACTTTTTCTGCATTTATATAACGATAATTTTAAAAAAGATCAACAATAGCAAAATCTCAAATCATGTGCGCCCCAGGTAAATTTATAAAAACTTGGCATCATTTAAAATAGGCTGGGATAAATTTACAATGGCACACGCTACAAAGAAAATATCGTCTATTTTAGATGCAAGTGATAATGGCAACGGTTTCGTGAAAATTTCAGACACTTTTATACGCTGGTTTGTTCTTTCTATATGAACCTGGGCTCTTGCAATTTCAATGTTTTGTTTTGCTTCTTGTTCTGTCAATTGACTTTTTTTTCTGAGGAATGGTGGTCTAATCAATTTAATAAAATGTGTATCCGTTATATCATATATGCGGACGCCTTTATCTACCATCACTGCATCTCTTCCCATTTCCAGCATGTTAATAAGCCCGCTTTGTTCAAATATGGCATTGTCTGATGCCTTCCCACCATAAGCTCCTCTGACAAATGTTATGAAATCAGCAGGACTGACGCCAGTCATAAATTTTATGGTGTGGTGTCCTTTATAATGAGAATAGGTCATTATTTGTAAGTAAAGATTTTTTGGTTTTTGAATTGCAAATTCTGTGCAGTCCAAAACAACCCTTACGTTGGCAAATTTTTTAAAACAATTTGGCAAACTTATTTGACATTCCTCCAATGTTGGCCACCGAATTACAAGCTTTAGTAGAATTGCCAGCTTTGATATTGTATCTTCAAAAATAATTTTGCACGTTTTACTCTTGATAAATCCGAATAATACTGCAAGCACAATGTACAGTCTTCATTTTCATAAAGGTTAATATTATTATTTCTCTTATTGTCAGTTTATTAACACGTTTGTCTGGAAAATTATCTGTAAAAAGTTCCACTAAAATTTCCAACAGGCGAAAGGATGGTATTCCTACTGGCTACAAAAGGTATAAAAATGTCTCCACTTTTTACTTGAGTTCCTTTGTCTTGATAAGCAAGTTCTAGCAAACCGTCGACTGCCATTTTTTCAACATCTGATAAGGCAACTGCATTCCGATTATGACCAGGTTCATCCTGTTGACCCTTCCGACACTTTGTCCTGCAGTAACTTGAACTTTTTTCTTACTCTGTCCTTTTCTTGGTTCATCCCTGTATCTCATCTCACGTAGTAGGTCTGTAATGGAGTGGTCTATATTTTCTGCGCCTTCCGTGTCATTATTTTGCATATCTTCCTTTGGTAACATGTTTAAAACCCGACGACTTCTATCTAAAGGTACGATTCCCCCTTTGCAAAACCCAGATTTGATATTATTCGGCTGGTTTTCTTTAATTTCATTACATAATTTACTTAAGAGCCTGGGAAAAACATCTTTTGGAATAGATGGTTCTTTCATACCTGGTCCTTGTTTCCAGGCTGTAAGAATTTTTCTCCAGGCTGCTTTTAGTGGTCTGAAAAATGCGATATCAAGGGGCTGGGTGAGATGTGTCGAATTACTGGGTAAAAACACAAATCGGATGTTATGTTCGTGACGAACTGATATTGCTTCTCGGGACAAATGGGACGATAAGTTGTCACCCAGTAATATTTTTTTACCTTCGAGGTCTTTAAGGTAAGGTACAGCAACAGTTTTTACCCAGTCGGTGAAAGTAAAATTATCAAATCAGCCGCTGGGTGTGCAGTTGAATCGGGTCTTCTTTGGGGCTCCTTCAATCCAACTTGAATAGAGATGCTTGGCTTTGTATATAACGTAGCATGGTAACAACACACCTTCTCCTGAGGCAGCAAACATGACAGACACTGCAGCTTTCGTTTGATTTATTATCCTTTCGTGATATTTGCAGCCCCGCTTGGCAATAATTTTTCTCTTTCCTGGGTCGTTACTTAAATTTGTCTCATCGAAATTCACTATATTACCTGGTGGAATTCCTCTGAGAGTCTCTTCCAAATTGTCGAAATATTCATTGATAATTCGTGGGGAGACAGACGCCCTTGAACGCTTGATGTTCTGCCATAACCTAACTGCAAGTCTGTCTTTATTTCGAGACAAAAAACCCAGGGCAAAATCCCTTCCCTGCAAATTCTCTTTAATCATTTTCACAGTTTTCCCTTGCCTGTCTAAGTATGACTTCACAATTAGTCGTATACCATAAAGATCAAGGGGATAGCCCCATTCAGCGCAAAGAGCATTTTTTTCAACCAATATATTTTCCTCCCTTTCATTTAATGTAGTCTGACCGCCTTGCTTAACAGATTAAAAAATAGCTTCTATGCTATAGCTCGATTCCCAAGGGTACTTGGGGCTACTGACTACGCATATTCGGATCCAGTCACCCGGTAAGGCACAGTACTATGTTATTATAAAAATATGTTAAGTATATAAATCTGTTGTAGGAGGAAATATTGCTGAAAATTTTCGGAATCGGAAAGGTTTCTTCGTGAATGTGCAAGCTGTGTGCGATGCAAATCTTTGTTTTGTTGATATTGTCGCACGATGGCCTGGAGCTTCACACGATAGCAATATTTTTGATAATTCACGTGTGAAAGCAGTTTTTGAAAGTGGTGTAATGGGTAATGGCTTGTTATTAGGTGATAGTGGTTGTTAAAAGAACATGGATGATGTATTTCATTTTATTTTACGTACATTATTAACAGGAACCAAAGGCAACAATTCGTTTGCTTCAAAATCTACTTCTGTGTATAATGAAGACGTCATAGGTGATAAATTATTTTCTTCGTTTGACGTGTTAACGAAAGTTGTTGAAGCAGTACCTATGTTATCCTTCTTCCCTAAAATTATGATGCAATCAGAATTTCTCTGTACATGAATTAAAACAAAACTTACCTTTTTCGACAGTCTGTTTGCATCTTTCTAGTATTTTAAGTGTCCGGCTATTCATCTTGAACACTTTACAGATTTATTGCACATACATAAACACAACTATTTTTTCTGTAAACATCAAATGTCAAACTAAGATTTGAGGTTAGACATTCTTTTAATTCTGACCAATGTTGGCTGTTCAAAAATACGGACGGCCAATGTCCACAGTTCTAATATACGGCCAATGTCAATCGCCGCGGACGTTGGTTATTTAGATGCATTTCTGAAGTGTATTTAGGGCCAATGTCATGACATTGGCCCTTTTTCTATTTAGGTGATATGGATATTGGCCATTTTCAAAATAGATTATCTTCGGAATGCACTATTGTAGGACATTGGCCCATTTTCTAACGTGTGTCCATAAACTGTCGTCATCTCGGTTGCTTTGAAAAACAAATTACAAGTCTTAGATTAAATCATAGACAATGACATTTTACAAATCTTGACATTTGGTTTTGTGTTCTGAATCAAATTACGAAATATGTTTTTGAAATCACAACCTACTGGGATGACGACTGTTTATGAACACACGTTAGTACGTACGTACACAGAGCAGTATCGTGAACATATTATCACGTAAATGCCATATTTGGACATTGACCCTTTTTCTACCAAGGTACCGAAATATTAGTAAGTATATTATTCTCTCTTGAAAGGTGCAGTATTAATTTCATCTGAGTTTTAAGCGAAATAAATTAATGTATTTGTAATTATATTATGATTATCCAAATTAAAAACTAAGTTCATAATGTATGATCATTTTTTATTAAATATTATTTATAAAAATTAACTATTCTAATTGTTTTTTAAAAATTAATATTCGAAGACGTTGCTCCTCTTGTTCATTTCTCATCGCCTGTTCGATTTTCTCTTTTTCTACCTGTGCCAGCTCCTCTTCTTTCTTTATTTTGGCCTGTAGTAAAATTAGCTCCTTCTTGGCCACCTAAATTTGCAGATCAACTAATTTTTGCCTTTGATCTGCAAAGGCATCATATTTCGTGTTGATCACATCTTTGGCTGAGTCTTTTTTTTACTACATTTTTTGTGCACAATTGGGCACTTTTTCTCAATTTCAATTGTGTTGGAGTCCACTTGCTCCATTTCGAATCAACTGAAAAATAAAAATTTTTATATATACTTCAGCATTGCTATTACAACATAGAAATTTTGCTTTAATTAACATGATTTTTAAAAATTTTCTCCAAGTTTTACCATAAAAAACAAAATCAGTGTGTTTATAGTATATTACAGTATGAGGTTTGTAGGTGCACTTCGATAAACAATTATTTCTGCTTTATCAAAAAAAGCATTGCTGTACTAATGTTATTGCATAATATACTATTATCTACTTTCTTGTCGTAATGTTAATATAACAAAACATAAACGGTTGTATTGTATTGTATAAACTAAAGCATACATTTAAATTTTAAAAAACCTTAAATCTACCCATACTTTCTTGTAATACATATTTATTTGTTGCTTACCAGTTTTTGGGGTTTCTGCTATTTTGGGGTCTTCCACAACAGTAGTCGAACTTTCGGGGTCACCTAGAAAAATATTTATGCATTAATTAATTTACATGGATTACACAGGATAAATCTCATATAATACGCAGCAGCCTCGACACCAGAGATGCGATTGAATAAAAAATGCATCTAGAGTTCTTTGAAATGAGTTTTTCTTAAAGGAGTACGCTAATGGCAGTCATTTCAAAGCACTTTGGATGTCCTTTAATTTGATCGCATAGTATAAGAGAATACGGTTTATACATACATACTAATGCATTGATACTTGTATCACTTCTGCAGATTACGTCGTATTCTAATAATTTACTTGCGACTGAAATAAAAAATTACAAAGTTACAATTCTGCAAATGGCCCTTTCAAAAAGAAAAAAACTTACCATCACTTACACATGTCGAAGTACTACTCTGTGGTGCGTCAATAATTACTAGATCTGAAAAATAACTTTATTTTAGTATCGATAATTATATAAACTTTTTTACATTTTACCTGCATCCTGAATTATGGTATCAGAGTCGAAGGTTGTTGGGAGACCTGTTACCGCAATTGTTAATATTTTAAACAGTTTATCTTCCCAACCTGTAAATATCACTTCCTCTGCAGGACCACCACCAGTCCTATATAGCGTGGCTTTCTGTCCTGCAGCTTTTTCAGTTGCTTTTTCAAGCCCTCATACTTCGTTTTCAAGTTTTGCACATCTCGGTGCACATTTTGGGGACTCAAAGCATTAAATTCATTAGATACTTTCTCCCACGTGGCACCTTTTTCTTTCCACGCAACAGCATCTGACGTTTTGCATTCTAAAATGTCTTTATAGTCTGCCACCAGATCAATTAATAAATTGATTTCGGTGGCAGAGAAATTTGCGCCACGTTTTCCACTTATTTTTTAATTAAAATTTAACAAATAACAATAACAACAAATAACAACAATAATAACAACTAACAAGAACTAACGAAATAACAACTAATAAACAAGAATTAAAAAAATAACAAAAAGGAGCACACCATAAAACCTTAACCTCAACGCCCGCGAAAAACGTGGAGAAACGACATTCGACAATACGTAATTCGTTTACGCCAAAAACTCATGGTTTTGCGTCGGCGCGCTCTTCATTCTCGGTTTGTGCTATGCATCTTTGTTTTATTAATAGTAATTACTATATAGTTATCTCTCTTGTAGAAGTTTACGCTGAATATAGCTCCGAAAAAGTGATTCCAAACAAGTTGAATCTGGCAGGCAACAACCCGTCGCATGAATTCGTATTGAAAGACAGAATTGCACTTACCTTACAGATTTACCTGGTAGATAGATTTAACTGTTAGGTAACTAGCTGGTACTTTACCAGAACATTGAAAGACCGGCCCGAAAAGAGTATATGACATATACCAAATTTCAGTTTGATATTTAATTATTTAATTCTCGAGTAATGTAACCAGTAAATACCGTTACGCGTGTCGCAACACGGTTTATATCATCCTATAATAACTTTTTTCAAAAAATAAAAAAATATTTTCAGTGACAGTTCAATGACAATTCATAAATAGTAACGTAAATCAGCCATATCGTGCTGTTATAAGCTTTACAGCACTAGTGCTGTTAAATGTATTATAACATAACTCGTTGCTAAGGAGTTATTAGCATGATAACGTTATAGGATGATATAAAAGGGCATAATATATTGTCATCAAGGATTTAGTTTGCATTATTTTGGCTAGTTTTGCGAAGATAAATACTAAATATTTGGTTTTTTGTGTAACATACTCAATATGTGCACCCCATTTCATGTTATAATCAAATTTTAAACCTAGATATTTATAATATTGCACTCTAGTTATAGGTTGATTTTTATATCCATATCAATGGGTACACTATCAGAATAAGCACCAAAAGTCACATAGACGGTTTTTTGAGCGTTTAGAGAAAGTTGATTCAATGCTAGCCAATTACTTACTGTATTTAGACAGCCATTCATTCTATTTTGTGCATCTTTCCATGTTGTGTCGCTACATAAAATGACTGTATCATCGGCATATGATATTATTGTGTCTTCTGGCAATATACATAACATGTCATTAATATATAAGATAAATAAAAGTGGACCTAAGATTGATCCCTGAGGGACACCAGTAGTTGTGTTACACGATTCGCCCTTGATGTTTGATATTTTAACAGTTTGTGTTCCGTCTTTTAGATAGTTTTCTACTAACTTATTAGCAATGCCTCTAATGCCATAGTTCTCTAATTTTGATAACAAAATGTTATGATTAACCGTATCAAACGCCTTGGCTAGGTCCAAGAAAGTTGCAACTAATGGCTTAGTCTTATCTAGATGATGATATATATATTTGGTAACATATGTTAGTGCATCTTTTGTCCCTTTGTTCTTCAAGAAACCAAATTGCTTGTCTGACAGTATCTTGCAGCGAGTTACAAAGTCGTATAATCTACTATGAATGATTTTCTCAAATATTTTGGCTATGTTAGAGATGAGTGATATTGGTCTGTAATTAGTGACAAGGTGTTTATCACCTGCTTTATAAATGGGTACTACTTCAGCAGATTTAAGTATTGCTGGCCAAAAAGAATTTTGAATACACAAGTTAAATATGTGATTTAGTGACTTATCAATGTACATTATAAGATTTTTTAAAACTTTAATACCTATTCCATCTACACCTCCTGCTTTATTTTTCATATTAGTTAAGATGTGTTTTATTTCACAGCAGTTTGTTGGTTTTATGTAAATAGATTCACTGTTGACTTTTGGTAAACTATTTACACTTTTAATTAATTTACCAACTTCGTCAACATCAACAGTTCTAAAAGCCAGTTTTTCTGTCGTAAACTCGTTATTGAGATAGTAGTTTACAAGCAAAGGATCAGGATTAATAGGAGGTACGGAGTCTAGAAAGAAACGTTTACTTCTTGAACATTACTAAGTTTTTCCGGTACGGTGTTACGATTTTTAACATTTACATTAATTAAATTTAGCTCTTTCCAAACAGAATTTGTACCATTATTACGAAGTTTATATTCAAAGTACGCCTTCTTTTCATTTTGATTTGCCAAATTGGTAAAATTACGAATAGATTTGTAGTAGTCCCAATGTATGGAATTTTTAGTTTTAGTATATTTTTTAGCTTTAGCTTTGTTTCTAAGATGTATTAATAATTTAATATTGTCAGTTAACCATGGTGCTGGTTTCTTTTTCATTTTAACAGTTATCCAGGGAGAATGTTGATCAAAAATGTAGCTAATATAACAATTTAAAATGTTAAGTTTGATGTCAATATCTTTCTCATAGTAAATACGGTGTAATGGTAACAATAATTGTAAATTACGGTAGCAATTATCATAATTAAAATTTTTAAAATTTCGAAATGACCAAATATCAGGACTCACTTTATTAGGTATATTAAGTAAAATTTTACAGAATACTGCTTCATGTCCGGATAACTCATTTTCACACCCTCCCGATTCGACAATGCAACTGCTATCCGCTGTAGTTATAAGATCTAACAGGGTACAACTGTCCTTAGTGACTCGCGTAGGCTCACTAATAATTTGTTCTAAGCAAAATGAAGTTAACATGTAATTTAAATACTGAGCAGCTAAACTAGAGAAATCTAAAAAATCTATGTTGCAGTCCCCCAGACAAATAACCTTGTTTGAAATTTCAGTACACAGAGAAATGGACTCTTCAAAATTATCTACAAATACTTTGTAATTCAATAGAGGTGGTTTATATACAGCTCCAAAAATATAATTTTTATGGTTAATGTTTAAAGACAGCCACAACTGTTCAATGTTATTATTAGTTGGAATAACTTTTGTATTAAAATGATTCTTTACGTAGATAGTCCCCCATACCATTATCCGGGCTTCCCTGTTATGGTGACGACCCTCAAACTATTCTTCTTTTCGCAAGTCATGAAAACAGGACAAATATCCGCCGGGACCATCCAGACATAATCGTTTTTCGTCCGAGAAAATAACTGTTTGCCACTGATCAGTCCATCCCATGTGGTTTCTCGCAAAGTTTAGTCTATTTTGTTTGTGCCTTTGCGTTAAAACCGCCTTTTTCTGTAATCTACGCCGCTTTAGATGTGCACACTTTGTGTGTACTTCTTTGTACAGTCCTCAAACTGGCCGTAGATTGCACGGCTTGCTCCATTTTTCTGGCAGTACAACATGAATTAGAAGCTTCGCGTAGAATATTTCTTCTTTCTCTCTCGGTGGTTGCAGTTTGAATGCCGCCTCTGTAATTTTTTCCGTAGTATTCCATATTTCGTACAAAATTATTCACAACTCGCGAACTTCTGTTAATTCTGCCAGCAATGTTTCTATTAGAGTAACCTTCGTGCAATGCTTTAATTCTCCCTATTTCTTCCGCACTCAACCTTTTACCACTATTTATTACTGTTTTTAATACAACTTACTGTAAAACAAAGTTTATATTGATGAAGCTAATTCGTTGTCGCGGTTTAGAAGTTGCTTGTAACAGTAAAACTTGTAACTCAAATGATACTGCGTCAGAACTGACAAATAAAAATACTATACTGTTGTATGTTGTCCCATCACTTTTAAAAAGTTTAACATTATGTGAAATCCACCGAGTCGTATTATAAAATGTGAACGTTCTTCCGATTTCAGCCATTGAATTTCTTTGGCTTTAAAATAAATAGCTTGATCGAAAGTTATCACAGTGTAAATCATATTTAATTTCTTGGCTATATGATCACATTTAGGCATGGTTGTCCACACAGTGTCGTACTCAGAAGCAACATAAGGCAAAAGAGGAAGGTAAGTTGTTTTCCGAAACCAGACCACTGTGGAACAATTACTACTTCTCGTAATTCTCGATTTGTTTCACCACCAGCAGTTCTACAACGAATCCATGGCAGATTATAAGATTTTATGAAATTTTAAATTCTATCTTCATGTACAATACTATTTTTATTCTTTATTTGTGGAAACGGTTTATTTGCCTTATTATAATTTATTTTGCGCAATAGATGGAAATCTTGAAGGATATTGAGCTTTACATTATATGGAAACATTTTTAATAAAGTTGAAGTTTTATTGTTCGGGGGCCCTTCATGAAAAGCTACTATTTGTGTCCCATGAAAGGTGGCGGATTTATCTAGTGTTTCCTCCAAGATATCGATGTTATCAGCAGCGAAATGAGCAAATCGATTTTCAACAAGCTGTCGTGGTACGAGGGCTGTTCTGTAAATTGTTAGTTAGAAGAAAACTACGGAAACGGATTCATAATTTCTTCAGGCAAACTTGTTGCCCCTTGGAATACCAAATCTTCATCGGAAATTATAAGGTTTGCCCTTTTTCCACGTTAGTTTTTCGGCAATGCTTTTATTATTGGCATTTATTGCAGCACGAGAACTTTTATTACCAACAACACACGATGACGTTTGTTCCAATACAGCTGACCTGTTATTTTGAGCCTGAACTTCTTGTTCAGTAGCGGATGTGTTGTAATTTGGATCCTGAAGTTCTTCGATATCGATATTGGGATTCTGATTTTCTTGTTTTACATTATACGGTGGAAACCCTTCCTCAAAAACCTCGATGCCATCATCAAAAACTACTGGCAAATCTTCAATTTTTTCTGTAAAAATTTCAGGTATTTCCGTGTCGTTTTCTAAGTCGGGAACATTATCGAAACCTTCTTCAAGAAGATTTTCCTCATTTTCCAAACCATCCTCGCTTACTTCGCTTAGGTGAGCTGCCAAAAACTCCAGTTCCTCCTCGCCCAGGGTTTTATTTGAGGACATCTAACCAAACAAATCATTCACACTATACACACTCAACAGTACAATGTAGCAGATACGATACATAAAAATTAAACGCAAATTAATTTTATTTCTCAGTTGAAATTCTATACAACAATTAAATAACATAAACACACCTACCTTTAGCTCGGAAATTACGCCACGAAAATATTTTTTAAATGTTTTTAGATATTAAGGAAAAATTGCCAGTATGCACACCACCTAACAAAGAATCACACCACCTGTCAAGAATAACCATGTGTAGTTTGTTGCTAGGCGAATTTAAACCCTATTTTTAACAACCAATCAGATTCATGCAAAAATGTAGCATATTTTCAACAACGTGCTGCAACGATTAGAACGAAGTTTAAGTTAAATTTTTAAGTTATAAAAAATATGTAGCATATATGCAACACAGCGCAGTGTAGGGTTAAATGACAAAAACTCTGTAAGTACCATTGATCAAATTGTACTTGTTTGTTGTGGTCTTACAAACTTATGTCCGTCGGTTGTAAACTTGCTGTAAAGTAAACTCAGTGAAGTTTAAAGTTAGGCTTTTTTAAGCACATTCAAGAATTAAGATACAAACTTAGTTTTAGTAATATTTTATTAATGTAATTGTCATGGTTTACTCAGAATTGCACAACTGACAGTTCCACACTCCTGGAATATCTTGAACGCTCAGTCCAACGCAGCTCATGTGATACCATTCAGTGGGGCAGTTTTTGTTGTCACAGGCTATCATTGGTTTACCATCATCACATTTTTTACAAATACAATATACTTGCAGTTTCACGTTCACTTGCAACTTCAAGTGCACGTATTTTTCTAGTATAACATTTACCAAGCAGTTCTGGTATAATCACATTAGTAAAAAACAAGTGTGCTTGGGTGAAATTAATATTCCAGGACTCTTCATTACAAGCTATCTTCTTCACGTGCAATTAGTTTTTTGTCCAAACTACAAAGCAGCATATGTTTATTTCTTTGCCGATTGCAATAAGTCCTTGGTTTCATATTCCTCCTTATACAAATCGGCAAGCACGTTCCTCAGTCGTGATTGTTGAAAATCTTCACAAAATGGTGGAACTACTGAAAAAAGTGCGCACTGTAGATCTTCATCTTTTAACGCTTGCAGGCTTCTAACAGTTTCTTCAGGAGTTGCAAGTGGTACAGTTTCATCAATGTCTTTACTACGCTGGCTAACTTGTGCTTTCCCTTTACAAACTTTAGATAACTTAACCCTTTCAGGGCAGATTTAAAAATAATAAACTATTTTGAATTTACGCTTTTGAAATACATACAAGATCACATGAAGAGTGCCAAAAAAATTTTTTTTTTTGTTTAGTGCACATTAAGCGATAATAGGTGGTATTCCCAAGTTACCACAAAGCAGCAAACGATAAAAGCAATTTAAATTTTTATTGGTGTAATGGTAATAATTTGTTAGGCATGTTTACAAAAACTTAATATTTTTTTGAATGATACAGTTTTTCTTGTCAGAAAGGCACAAAGCAACGTCGCACGTCGTGCAGGACCATCTACTTCGGTGCACTGGCATATGTGCCGCCTTGTCCCACCTCTTTTCTAGTGGAACCATTTTTTTGAACTTGCTGATGGAAGCTTCTGAACTAGTTCTACCCTTTCGCTGCATGTCTGTACCTGCACCCACTAACCCACTCACCACCGCCAGTCGAAAGGTTTTTAGATCCATGCTTTTGTTTTCGGCTCTTTGGGTGAAAATTATAAAAGAATTTACAATTGTCACGTCTACAAAACCACCACTTGTGACTTTTTCTATTTATTTCGTAGGTACTCTTCAGATGATCGGATTTATCAACATAACCCATGTTCTGGTTGTAATGTTTTACGATAACAGGACATTTAATTGTCTGTCTTTCGCCACCCTTTTTTTTCCTGTCTACCGTTTCTTCCAGATCAGGTCTATGAAAGTTACTGCTGAGCATTACCGCTTTCTTATCCATCCACTTGATAAACGCACTGCCGTCATCTGTAATTCGCCAATCACTATCACCCCGTGTTAAAGATTTATCAGATTTTAAATCATCAGGTATTCCTTGCCTGTTTTTTCTAATAGTGCCACAAGCATATAGTTTTTTGCCTTTTAGCGCTCGTAGAAGCGGTAAGCTAGTGAAGTAGTTGTCGAAATACACGTGGTGGTTATCTCTTTCGATTGATTTAGTCAGATCTGTTACTACCCTTGAACCCAAATGCTTTTCAGGTACATTGCCGATTTTACCAGTGTATATTTCAAATTCATCTATATACCCAGTCATTGAAGCCCTAACCCAGACCTTATATCCTCTCTTTATAGGTTCATTCGGCATGTATTGCCTCAGAGAGGACCTTCCCTTGAATAAAATCATTGATTCGTCGATAGAAATCACCTTAGATGGCATATAATAAGTCGAAAAGGTCTCAGATAGTTTTTCCCAATATGGTATAATTTTATATAATTTGTCATAGCCCGGGTCCTCTCGTTTTGGCTGCAAAACGTTGTCATTTATATGTAAATTACCCAGTAGCCAATCAAAGCGGGTCCGGGGCATCAAACCTGAAATGTAGCTATCCCGCAGTTCAGATCTAGTGGACCAAAAGTCTCGATAGCTTGGCAATCCTTTGATTCCCATCAAAATATTTATAGCAAAGAAAATTTTAATTTCATTTGCATTAGTACATAGGAAGGGATTTCCTGTTTTAGAATTCAACTGAGTCGCATAGAGATTGGTCTGGTAAGCTATATGTTCAAACAACTCATCCGGAAATGAACATAAAAAAATTTCAACAGGTAATTCGACATTTGGCATGATGTTGCGAGGACCCCATTCTTTACTGAAGTCTTCTGGTGGTTTATAATTTACAATCTGATTTCTCCAAACAAATTTGGTATTATTTAGTTCAACCTGCAGTTGAGAAAGAGGAATGAGGTCTTCGGCACTAAATTCATCGTCACTATTCAATACAATCTCTTCATCATTGTCAATATCAGTGTTGTACAGTGTTACAACACCATTATCGTTATTACTGATAAGGCACTGAACTTGATCGTACTCGTCAGCACTTTCGTTGTCATCAACTGATTCATTGCCAGAAGGAATTTCTTCTAATAGAATGCGATCAAAATCATCATGATTCATTTCTTCGAAATCCTTATAGCTCCAGTTGCGCCCTAAATCGTCACCAAAAATATATCAATTGCAATCAACCTGCTATGAAAATTTATAGCTAACTGCTTAGTGGTATCATCTGAAACCACTTTAGTTTCAATGATAAAAATATTTTCAAAATAACTAATTTGGAAATATTACGAAATATGGCAAGTACAAACCACAAATTATACAAATATATCACTTACCAGCCATTTTTCCAATAATTAGCAGAATAAAACAAACCACAAACACTTTGTATAAAAATTGCGCCAAACAACACACAGCTGATTGTCATAAGCCAAACTACAAACCTCCCTAGCTTAAGATATTCAAAATACATTTTTTTCTCGCTAGGTGGAAGCACTAGGACACCTGTAAGTAGTTGGTATTGCCGCGAAACCACACGGCTGCATAAGTATGAACTTCTGAAAGAGTGGTATTATCTTGATACCACCAAGCCTGAAAGGGTTAAACGATGATGTATAGTCGATATCTTTATAAGCAGCCAGTGCACCAGGATGAGCAGAGGGACTTTCCAGTATGCTTTAACGCCTGTAGGCAAAACAGTTTATCAGTATTACTTTATTTATTTAATGACATGTTATCACGTCGAAACACGTAGGATTTTTTAAATAAATCTGTTGAAGCAATAAACTGTATCATTGATTGAATATAATTATAGCAACAATAATCTAGTATGTAAATACAGTACTTTTTAAAATAATATTTTACCTGTAACTGATCTGGTTTCTATATTTCTAATGTCTTCAATGGTAAACAGCAACGCACCAACGTACGAACAAGTTTCTCCTAAACCTGCCACACAATTACAATGTGCTACTGAAACAATTTGACCATCAGGCTTCGAATCCGAACTGCTTCAGACCGAAATCCGGCTATGGGTCCGAACCCGGGACCTCCCGAACGACAGGCAGAAAATAACCCGCCATACCATCGAGAGGTCAAACTAATCCCAAATAGTTAAGTTCTCCAGTTGAGACTACATTTGACATGGTTATTCTCTATTTATATCAAATTTGGTATTTACTAATTTTATTTATTTTATTAAATTATTTTCTCAGTGGGAGAAGTGTTTTTGTTTTTAATAAACCAGATAAACGTTATTTTTCTACACCTATTTAATTATATTGCAATTATTAGCATTTTTTTTGTGAAAAATAGTACCTATAATTCACTGCAGTGAATTATGGATTCATAATTCACTGCAGTGAATTATGATTTCGGCCAATCACAAATACATAAATATTTCGCTAATCCAATCATATTTTAAATCGCTCGCGATCAACTCCTTCTGCGGCTGACAATCGACTCGCGTGACACGCCCAAGTGTGTTGTCATATTGCTTGTTTACAAAGTTATCAAATTTGACTAATTTGAGTCTAATATATTTGTTTAATAGGTGTAGAAAAAGTATCGTATTACATTCGCGATTATGGCCATTATTCCCTCAGATGATTTGTGCCACTCGCCTGACGGCTCGTGGGCTCAAACGTCATCTTCGTGAATAATGGCTGTCATAATCGCTCATATAATAATATACTATTCTTGAGGCGAGTTAACCACGTAGTAATTTTTTGAACCCACAACCAAAGAGCAAAAAGTATTTTTGTTTTGTTTTTTATTTTTATTTTTTTGAATAAACTAAATAAACGTTATTAAGCTTATTAGCAACGATCTTTAGCCTCCGAAGCTTAATAACTAACTTAACCTAACGGGCTCGAATCTCAACTGCTTCAGACCGGAATCCGGCTATGGGTCCGAACCCGGGACCTCCCGATCGACAGGCAGAAAATAACCCGCCATACCATCGAGAGGTCAAACTAAAATTATCCAAGTTGCTAGTGCTGCTGGTTTCAGTCTTTGAGAATGTAAAACCTATTAAACCATACATTGTAAGTCACATAAATTTACTCTGAATTAAATAAAAATACCTTGCCCACTACCACACAAAGATTGTTGATATTTTTAACAGCAATTTCCTTAACCCAGCCGCATAAAAATTGGTTGTAGCTACCCAAACTTTTGAAGGCTTTAAATTCATCCATAGTGTAGGAGCTCCTTTCGAACAGGAGATAATTTACAATGTCCCCATGTGTAATTTTCGGGAAATCTTGCACCCCCATAAGCTTATGATACGTGTAATTTTCCATATCTTCCTTCATCTAAGTTAACAATATTTTGTTTAATTACAATAAAATCATAAACCAAACTCACGCGGCTTTAAGCCATGCTTTCCTTCTTTCTACATCCTGCGGTACGTATACAAAAGTTTTATTTGGTGTACATACACTAGTGTTTGTACATTGTGCTACGTAACACCACTCATATCGCTTAGTTTTGGCCTGCATTTGTAAAACGTTCAGAACTAAGACAAATATTATATTTAGCATATATTCAGCTGGGACGCGACACGACCCCTGTTGTGACGTAGCGTATGCGATGAAGCGAGCCGCGAGATTCGGCAGGTGGTCGTGCATTTTCGGAAGGAGCGTAATTAAAATCGCTATAAAACCTTTATTTTTGAGATTTAGTAAAAAAGAAAAAATACGTACCCTAAAACTTGGGCGTAAAAATCTCTAGACGAAATTTCAAAAATAGGTGCAACGACCCAATTCTCGTATATGTTCTGAACTAGAGTAGCGCACGCCAGCAGTAATTAAAATACCTAAATATCCGTAGAATTCCGGTTCAGTAAGAGTACACCAAATTTTAGTTGGTTTGTCGGGATGATCTGCATTCCATTTTTCATATACCCTTGTGGCTCTTCTATTTGTTTCTCGTATGATGATATCACATATTGCGTCAGAAAATATACACTTGAACACGTCCCGTGGAGAAAGTCTTTCTGTAGATCTGACAGGTCCAGGCCTCTGGCGAACAATGTTTCGTCTTTGAGTTTGAGTACGAACAGGTGGTTCATGTTTCCATATAGTATTGTCTTTTCCAAGTAAGGTTGGGGCATTCGGGGTAATTCCTTCATTTGGTTCAACATCAGCAGCATCATGAATTTCGTTTTCATCATCTGAGCAAAGTTCAATTCGTATATCGGGGTCGGCTAAGACATCCTCTATATCAGATGCTTCGTCATCCACCTATAATATTTTAAGATTGAAAATATAAACAATCCTTTATGGATATAGATTGAACCACCTTAGTTGTAACACAGAAATTCGATAATCTCTGATTCAGGCTATATTTGCGACTAATGTAAGTTAATTTACCTGGGCACTAATTGCGCTCTGCTGTGACTGTGGAAGCCATTCATTATCGGCATCATTTTCTTCATAAGTATCATGACTTTCATTGTCCAAGTCATACTCAGCATCACTTTCTTCCAAAAGAGATTGTAAATACGTATGTTGGTCCTTATAGCTCATACTACAAATAAACATAAATATTTGAATATCGGCTTTTTACTAAAGGAAAACAATTACCGCTTGAATTCTAAACTCGATACTTCTTCTCTGTCGGCCATTATCAACAATAACACTCAATTGGCGCACAATCACAACATACATAAGCGACAACGCGTTAACAACTAAAGTATTTCCGCAAGTAGGCTTATTCCTGTTTCAACTTGTTCGCGCATCCGTAATGCAAACTAACTGTTATTAGTCCAAGTGTAATTAGAAATAGTTGCAGGCAAAACCATCCACACTACTTCAATCTAAGTACAAATGAATTCCTAATACTTATATAGAGGTAATCGTGTACCTATTCGTGTATTAGGGGATAAATTTATTTCCGTGTACGCAAGGGTTAACCAATAAAAGAATTGTAGAACACACAATAAAAAACATTAAATACAAGAAAAACTATAAAAAAACCACGACAGAACGAAAAATATTTCAAAATTGAATTAGTAAACAAATATTTACAATAATTACAATTCTAGTTATAATTATATCTGAATATTTTCTAAACTCTTAAACTAGGCTTGTTTGAAATAGAACATACTAGTTATTACGAAAATACAAAAAATAAAACGTATGGCGTGCCTTATGAGAAAAGCACTGTATAATAAAATATACACAATATATAATGATTATTATTACTATATACTTATGCACAACAACTACACATATACACCTAACAATTTATTTCTACGAATGTGACAAAATTATTGTTTTTCTATTTTTTTTATCACTGCTTTTAAAATTCCTATTTATATATTTCACAGAATAATACATTTTTAATCTAATAAAAAGTTTCATAATATAATCCTGGGGAAAATTCTCACAGGGATGAACGACTCAATTTGTTTCATTTTCAAATATAAATGATACCCTAAGCCTTTTGTTATGTGACATGTTTTCAAAATTATTAAAAAAAAATGTACACATAGTTAGAAAAATTTTCTTTGGGAACAATTAGTTTCCCATATAAGGTTGATGTATTGTATGCCTTAAAATGTGTCAGTAAAGCATTACTTTTTAATTCCTGATTTTGTGTGACAAATTCTACACAACTCTGACATGTATGCATTGCTGATGCTTTTTTTAAGTAAATATCCACATACATAATTTAAAGTGTTTTGTTCTAAAATATCATTATTCTGATAATCACAGTTTTCCACAGAAAAAGATATGTTCTCTATCATTTCATCGTCCACAGTTGTTGTAACTTTAAAATTTTGCAGTTTCGTCATTAACACTTCATCAAAATCTTACTCACAGTTGGCATGCTCACTATGGAAGAGACTTTGACAAAACAGTTTTCTAAATGTCCGTTTGAATTGTACGGGTGTTGGGTTAATGCAATTGCCTCCTTGCTGTCTGATATTCCCAAATAAATTTTCCACTGCATCTTGGTTAATGCGTCTCGTCATTAAATACTTGAAGTTGTAGGGCATCAATATTTCCCACAAACGCAGTATTCCTTGTATGGTAATTTGCCAACATTTAATTAACCTCATCGAAGAAGTAATGTCTTTTCTAGTATAGTTAAATACTTTTAAGGTTTTTAATGATCCTAGCATTTCATTTAAAAAACTAATTTGAAAATCATGTCCTCTGAGAACTTTCTGCATCTGTTTGACTTGTTTGCCTAAACTAGAATTTAAAATATCAAAGAGTTGATCAAATTTTGAAAGAAATTCTACTGTTCCCATGGCATCACCAGGAATGGCTCCTAAAGTCACATATAAATTCATAGCACTTGCTACGCTGCGACTTAACACTTGTGTGGCTAACTTTACTTTCATTTTTTGGAAATGGCTGGGATTCAAGTGCGAGTCTGTTAACTTTGGAGCACTTCTATTTGATAAGGTTTTATCTTCATTATAAAATTCTACAATACGTTTCCAGGTTGTCTTCTTATCATTAAAAATTAAAGAGTGCTTCATTAAATTGTGTCGCCTTAATGAGATGAGGAGTGTCAAATATATACAAATTTTTTTTCCATCTATTTCAAATTCAGGATTTTCAGCAGTTGCGTTTAGCATATGGGCCAGTTGGATAAAATTTGACCTCATATCACTAACAACTGCTTGAACTGGTAGACCTAGAGCATACAATCTATTTATACATTCTCTAATAATGTTTACTAAATTATTTGCGGTACAAGTTGAATGTAAAAAAAATATGCAATCGGTTGCTTCCAGTTACTACAAATACCCCTAGCCATTAATTACAGCAGCATTCAAAGCCGGTGTCTGTCCAATATCCTCAAAACCAATTATTTCATCGTTTCCAATGTTATAAAATAAATTGGCTTTCAGTGACATTTCGTCAATGCATATAACACATAATTTGTCCTGTATGCTTAGGTTTTCAGCTTTTAGAGAAATCGATTCATATAAACGCTGGTTGTGCAAACCTGGTTCATATGATAATTTTTCTGTAAACCTCTCTAAACAGCGTTTTGATGAAAAATTAAACAATTTCATTAGTAATCTGTAACATTTTGGCCCCACAAAATATAAAAATAAAGCATAACGCTTGTATTCAGAAGAATACTGACGACCCTTTGGTTTTTTATTACATAAACGAGCTTGAAGTTTAACAAATCTTCCCAACAACGGTGGCAAAAATTTGTCGCAAAGTTCATGAAGAGCTCCCTTACCTATTTTTAGTAAGCTGTATGCACAGAAAAAAACACTGTCACAAATTTAGCGTCTCTTATTTTTATAACTTATACCTAACTTAAACTATTAATGCATAAATATTTACAAAAACACAAGAGCACTTTAACAAAAATTTTACACAAACTTCCAAATCTCACACGGCGATTAAGTAAACACTGACAATGTGTGCCAATCGTCGGCCATTAGGGTCTCGTAAGTATCACGTGATATAGAATGCCTAATGTGTGTTATTGTACCCCAACCAACAATTTTGCATACTTTTACGTTAAATAACACATATACGAAACATATTAGGATTTTAAACTTACCTACCAACTTAATACTGTTACTATGAGCTACAGGTTAGTTACTAATAGTTTAAAATTGCTTGATGACAGCAGCACACACAACAAAATTGCTCTAGAACTTAAAATTTACTTTCGATCACAATTCCTACCACATGTGCCGTAAACAGCCAGGAACAAACTGTTGATTCTTTCTGCTTGGTTTAAAACTTCACTTCTATACTTGGAAGAATGTGCACGAGATGGTGCCACCATATTCATAAATGATATTATTAAAAATTTGAATGTTTCATTGTGTCCCGCGTTTCATCGTGCCCCGGTCTCCCCTACCCAATTGATGCTAAATAACAGTACATTGTAATGAAATAAACACTTACGTTGGTGGAAAATGCAGAGTTTTTCAGATGTTGTCGCTCGGCCGAAATTGACAGTTACAAATATATGCTAAAGTTAGCTAAGGAAGAAATATCATGTTGAGGTATTGAGGCCCATCAACGTAAAATTTAAAGGTTCCCCAACATATCAGTGCCAAAACAATTAAAAAAACTTAAAAGACATGGGAGATACGATTTTTTAAATTTATTTCGAAGTTTTGTTCTCTTTTCCCCACGATTCTGAATAACCCCATTCTACGGTAACCCCTTCTTCCATTTAGTGATATGGTGGTGTTAGGTGAAATGAAAACAGTATAAGGGTTATGTACTTTAATTACACCTATTTTAGTTACAAAATGGGAACACATTAAATATTCTAAACTGAAAACACAACATAAGAACAAACTGTTGAAAAAAATGTTTAATATAAATAATATCTTCATAAAAGCCAGCCTCTATGTTCTTCTAAAATAAAGGGTAACTGTTCACGAATGTTGGCGATCTTTTTGTCCGATATAGTTCCCGTGTTCTGATTAATTCTACCGAATTCAATATTTGGAGGCATATAGTTTGCAGAGGGGGCATATTTAAACAGCGAAACTTTTTTAAAGGGTTTATACTCACCGTATGATTCCTTATATAAATAGTATCCGAATTCGTCAACCCGAATCCATTTAACCCCATCCCTAAATGGAACTTTTTCACCGAGTAAATTCTTTTTTTTTGTTTGCCAGACCCATTTTGTTTGGAAGGGCATCTACGTCGCGAAAGTATTTTGTCATATCATTAACTGTTGAATTTTTTGTGCAGGCGGATTTAATAATTTGCCTGTATTGATTGGGCGTGAAAATGGTGCTATGCTTTCTTAGAACTTTTTCTATCCGACCGAAATCTCGATCGGAGTCTAAGTATGTGTGACCGACCTCTGAAAATTTGTCGTCAACTTTGTCAAATATTCCTTTCAGTATTAAAAGCTGATAAAAACATCATGTAAAAATGTTTGCACATGAATCACCATATAATAAGCTCTTTTTTTGTATTAATATCTTCGCCAGTTTGAACAAAATTCCATAGGGGGCTGACAACTTCTGCACTTCCTCTTCCAGCTATATCTTCCGTCCACGTCTGCATTATAGATTTATGCTCTTTGGTTGACACCACGTGAATGCCAAGATTATAGAACCATATTTGGTGAAAGTAGAACGCTTTTGAAGTGGTAATTTTTAGCAAAGGCATGGTTTGCTGTAAATCAACGCTTATGTAGCACAATCTTTTATTTTCTAGAGCAGCGGTTCTTAACCTGTGGTCCGTGGACCGCCAGGGGTCCGCAACGCCTTTGTAAGGGGTCCGCGAAAAATGGCGAGAGTTACACAATTTCAAATTCTGGAAGTTATAATAATTTTTCCCTTGCCAGTGTGGCTATATTGGGGTCGATACTCTCACTACTTTGCTGTTGCTGCACACTGCTCTCACTCCCCATCCTTTTGGTTTTTCGGACAGGGGACATAGCGACTATTCAACAATGCTCTAAAACGCTAAAACCTATCTTTCAGAAATAAGGCAAGACCGCAAGACGCAAACCCACGACAACAAACGATCGTAAAAAGAAAAACAGAGAACTACACACTTACAAAGTTACAAGAAGGCGCCTTAAAAAAAATTGTGGGGTCCGCGGCATTCAAAAATTTGCACATAGCGGTCCGCAAGTAAGAAAAGGTTAAGAACCACTGTTCTAGAGCATTTTTGCGATCTTTCGACATCACCTGAAAACCTAAAGCAACATTTTCCTTATGCTCTGCATTTGAATTTCCTGAGTCACACTTACTGCATGTGTCACTTTTTAGGTGTGAAAAGGACAAATTAAACTTGGTGTTAAAGATTTTTGCATAGGATGATTTTGTAATAAAAAAATTGTTAGGTTTTTCGTGTTCCTTACACTTCTTAATGTACAATCTGTACATAAGTGACATGTTGAGATTATGGGGGTTTGCTGTTTTGTAAATAATGAGGTTCCTCTGTCGGAAACTTTTTAATATGATTAACAATAGCTTGTTCTACATCATTTATCTTATATGGTATATTGGTTTGAACATCCCTTCTGTCTTCTGATGGAATTGACTTTCCCGTTTTAAGTTTTGCTTTTATAATATCCACCTTCTTACGACTTATTTCGTACGTAGCACAAAATGCTTGTTTACACACAACAATCTCTGAATTGTTCACTACCAGTGTGTATTTATATGAAGATGATTTATGTGTTTTAGCATTTTTCCTTTCACGCGCCACTGGTAAAGGTTTAATACTTGTAAATAATAATGCATTTTTAGAATTTACTTCCAACTTATAAAAGCCCTTAAATATATTTTGTCGCGTATCTAAATCAAAGTGGGCACTACATCTCAACCTACATTTTTCAGTGCATAAGCACCCAGAACAGATACCTTTTGCTGGTATCACATCACCCTACAAGAAAGGTAGCTGTTTCTATTTTCTCTATTTATAGCTGCAGCTCTTTTTTTCATGTATCTGGATTCCTACTGCGTTTTTTTGTTTAATTGGAAACTCCTTAATTCTTCTTGTAGGTACCTCTAGTAGTTATATCTTGCTTGGTTGCTATTGCTTTGACACGTTGTTCGACTGGATTTTCATTAAGTTCTAATGTAGGCTCAGGTTCCATTAAAGATTCGTCAGATTGTATCATAAATAACTATTACAGTACACGAACGAAGTTTGTAAATTATCGAGATAAAAATATAAACTTACAAAATTTATTTACTCCAACAATTTGTTAATTACAAAGTTAAAGAAATGTATCGACATTCAAAATTCATTTACATTAAATATCTTTTATTTCTTCAATTCTTTTAATGTGTTAATTAATTCGGACAAAAGTTCATTTCTTCGTTTTTGGATTTCCGCAAATTCTCTTCTTTGTTCTAGTTTCTGCTCCTCCAGGGCAATGTACTTTTTCCTGAAAGTTTCTAAGTCCGTAGTTTTTCTTTTTTTTAATGAAAACGTAGAAGTGGTTGAGGTGGTAGGCGATGCAGATTCAGATGGAGAGGAATAGGCAGATGAAGAATTAGAATGTGAAGTGGATGATAATTGTGACGCAGGGACAGTGGATGGTGCAGGGGTAGTGAATGGTACGGCGACATTGGATGAACTGTTGATGGATCAAAGGAAGAAATTAAATGGGGAAGGTTAATTGTTACATCTTTTGTAAAAATTTCATCCATAATATCGAAATATTCCACGTCCGCCGACCTCTACCAGTTTTTCGGGTTTTGTCTTTTATTATTTTGTATCATGCTTTCAAATTACGAAATTTTCTGTCGCAGATAGCAGATATCTTCTGTGACGACGTAACCCTGGCATTTCATGTTTTCGACAGTTCTGGCCACGGTGTATAATAAATAAGGTGAGACGACCAGTCCGCGCCGCATGGCTCTCGAGTGTGGGCATGGTAGCTAGAGAGAGATAGAACATTGATCCCGTCCGGCAGTTATGCTGCGCTTTATAAAACATGTAGAATACGACTCCCGATGCCAAACAAATTAGGGCATTAGGGCAATCATGTCAATTTAATACCTAAATTATAATAATTCTAATAAACACATGCAATCTGCAATTAATAAACATAAAGTAGGTACAAACTCAGAGTAGGTAGGTTTTTATTTTATAAGAAAAAGCATAAAAATCATATTTATACATTTATTTAAAGTTAAAAAAATCGTTACAAAAGCATAAAAATCATATTTATACATTTATTTAAATTTAAAAAAATTGTTACAAAAGGTAGGTACTTGAGACAAATTACAAAATAGTATTTCTACAATTTATTTTTACGTTAGTTGCAGTTTAGACATTTTCTTTTTTGTGGCACTTTTCTTATCCAATTTTTTCCCCTCCTGTTTGTAGAATTGTTTTACACGCATACATATATAATAATAGCAACATTGGTACTTAAAATATCTTCCCTGTGCTCTTCACAATTAAATCTTGTTGTTCGATTTTCTTTGCAGGAGAAAAAATCATTAAGTGTATCCTCAAACACATCAACTGAGGCCATGTGTTTCATCAGTACTAATTCTAACTTAAAAAAAAATTATGTATTACTGTATTAGGGTGGTTTAACCATCCTCTTGACTTGATCTCCAGCAACTCAGCCACTAAAGGGGTATTATATGGTTTTAAAATATATAGGTTCATTCGGCAAGCATCGCAAATTATGTTGCGGGATCTTGTTGACTTGAAATAAAATGCGTTATGGGCGAAACACTGGTTTATTAGCACAAACTCTTATACAGACTCGTAATCGGTAGGTGAAACGTACACACTCTGTCTATTATTTGAAAAGGCTTACATTAATTTTATAGGATTATTACATTAATAATAATCATATGTGTATTTACATTTACATTAAATGAAAGAAGACAGAACATCTTCAAAATTGTACCAAGTAATATGTTACTATTAAATCAAAGTCTAATGTTTCATCAGCTGGCTTATCACTACATGTTCTAGGAATACATTTAGGTTAAGAAATTGTTTATAGCAAATCCGAGTCAATAGGTCGCCATTAATCATAGAAAACATGGAAAATGAATTAATAAGTCAATTGTATCTAAGTAAACAATTATAATATAACTCCTCCCTCCTTAAGACGAGAAATTAGGGGTGTATTCGTGAAAACTAATTTCATCGGAAGGTTCTGCCTGTGTTGGCTTCTTCTTGTGGAAAGGACATGAGCACCTAGCACACTTTTGTCTAAAAAAATACATAATTATTACAAAAATCATTAAAAGTAATATACCGGAGGAAATCCAATGATGAACTGTGAAATGTGAAGTTTCTTTAGGCCAAATTTTATCTATTTTCGAAATTTCTTTAATACTTAAATCTTGAGAATGTAAATCTAATTTAATTGGATTTATTTGATCTTCTCTCATATTACCAACAATGTCTGGTAAATTCCATAAAGTTGAACTTTCTTTGGTTTGAAATGAGTTATATTCTTTTCCATCAATTACAATTTTACAGTTTGGAAAGTGAATTACTTTGTTACCTGTAATCCTAAGTGAGGTAGTAGTTTTACATTTAACTTCTACAATTTTCTCCCCTTTAATCATAAGCAAGAGATAATCATTGAAAATCTGTTCAATAAAGTTTACCTTCTGGTTAATAGTGTAATACATACAAGAGTTATAACTTTTATAAGCTAAAATGTTAGTAACACATAAATCAAATAATTGTTCATTAGTATCTACATAAAATATTTCTGAAATCTTAATATTTAGTGATTTAACATATATATGATTTTCGAAGTTTACCCACATAAGGTATGAGTATTTAGGTATAATAATTTGATTATTTTTATTGGGGCCAGAAATGAGATTGTATACATCGTAAGTCATTTCTTTTAATAATGGAAATTCAAGAATTACTGTTAATAAATTGGATTTTTGATACATTTTAAGTTTTACAATTTGCAATAACTCAAAATGAGTAATCTGAGAAAAACATCTATTAGTGTACATATCATAGATCTTATTATACATTTTCCTTAAATCACTTAGATTGATCAAATTCATATCAATAATATTGTGTTGTCCTAAACTTATTAAATCATTCATTAATTTAATTGGGGAATCTAATTCAATTGTTTGATACAAAATTTCATCTAACATTAATCTTGAATAATATAAATATTCATTATTAGTGGCTCGTTTATGAAGTTGAGTTAGCCAACTAATTGTTGCATTTTGAAATTGATTAAAATGAATCACCAAGCCTTTGGTTCTATTGTCAAGGGTTTCTAAATTGTCAATTATTTGGTTATCATGTTCAATCAAAGATTTTTGATTTTGGTTTAATTTATCAATAGCCTTATCATATTTATCTGCATCATTAGCATCTAGGTTTCCTCTTAAAAATTTCACTATTGAACCTATACCATCAAATAAACCTCTTTTACTTCTAAATGTAGGTAAAATACTTACAAGTTTAGTATTAATATCAAAAAATTTACGATTAATTAGAATTAGTGAAGCATTATGAAGCTTCGTCCATTCCTTAACTTTGTTAGGCAAATTATTAAGTGTTGAACGTAATTGCTTAAAGCTATCAGCGTATACATTTAAATCTACCTGATAAACATAAGAATAAATTGAATCATTAATTTTATTTTGACCTAATTTAAAAGGCAAGATACCGTACTTATTGTCCATATCGATTACTTGAAAATTATCAGTACTTGCTGGGTTGACCAGTTGAAAGCAATGGTAAATCAAGATCGATATTAGTAGGGCAAATAATTTTGATTTTTCTTCAAAATTTAAATGATCGGACCTAATATCTTTAATAATATTAAATTTATTAGTATTATGAGGATTATCAATTTTAGTATTAACATAGTTAGTTAAAGCTTGATTTTCAATTGTTACGTGATTTGGTTGTCTTGTGAAAATTTTGATGTTGAACATTATTTTTATCTGTAAATTCGATATTGTCATCTGAAGGATCGTCTTCTAATTCATTATTAAAATCTTTATCTGGAGGATTATCTTCTAACTCATTGTCAAAATCTATTTCGAATAATTCTTCACTCACGAAATTTGGTGGTTGGTTACTATGATTTTTAAAATAATTAGAGCTTTGGGAAGGATTTCTGAAATTTGGATTTTGTGTAGGATTTCTAACACTTCTGAAATTTGTTGAAACAGACATGGGAGTAGGTTTCGGTTGAGCAATATTTTTATTAGAATTTGGAGCAAAAACATTTTTAGGTTTCCCAAAAACTTGTTGATTAGTGGGGAAATGTTGGTTAATTTTTCTAGTTTGAAACTGGATTGGTTATCTAGGAAATTGCGTAAACGGAGTTCTTTGTTCGTTATAAAAAGAAGTGGAAGGTTGAGGCATCGTTAAAGGAAATGGCCTAACCCTTTGTAATTTTTGTTTTTGATTATTTCTTTTGTTAGCGAAATAGTCAGGATAAGCATCTTCAATTTGTTGAGCGATTTCATATGCTTCCGGTAAGGATTGAGGTAATCTATTTTGTACACTGATATCTATTAACGGGTCCAAATTTCTAATAAAATGTTTAATAGCCAATGATACGTAGAAATTTCGTTCATTTTGGTCTATTAATTTAGTTAGTAAGGAATCCAGAATTTTAGAAAATTCAGTATAATATTCTATACATTTTCGTCTATTTTGTTTTAAATTTACGAGAGCAAATAAAAGAGTTTCTACATCTCTTGTCTCCAAAATGTTTAATTAATAATTGTTTAAGTTCCTCCCAATTATTAAATGGGTATATGGAAAACATTGATCATTAATTTTAGTAGTAACTGCATTTAATACAGTTTTATTTTGCATTGCATTTGGGTTACCCCTATCATAATATAAATTTATGACATGTTCACAATGTTTTAAGAAGCGTGGCAAATTTTCTCCACTGAATACCGGAATTTGATCTAATGGTTTAATATCAAATGGTAAAACTTGTCTGGCTTGAGCTTGTCTACCTTGATTTTCCGTTATGTTAGAATTTAAATTATTTATTCAATTTATAAATTTCTTCTTTGCCAACGGTGATGTCAAGATGTTGAAGTCGATTAAACGATCGATTTCGTTTGTGAGAGTGGCGTCTTCTACCAGAGCAGCACCAGGCTTCTTTTTACCCTTGAAACGACGTTGAATCCTCGTAAGTGGGAGCGTTTTCTTGTGGAACCATAAACTTCGTAGTTTGCTTCAGGAAATCACTTTGAAACTTCCGGACAGGCAAGGGTGATTTCTCGCAAACTGAAGACGAATTTTATTTCCCGTTATTCCTTTAAAGAATTAAAATTCACCAAACGTATTTAGGTGTTTGTAAGGAAAATCCCATCCTCGTCGCCAATTATGTTGCGGGATCTTGTTGACTTGAAATAAAATGCGTTATGGGCGAAACACTGGTTTATTAGCACAAACTCTTGTACAGACTCGTAATCGGTAGGTGAAACGTACACACTCTGTCTATTATTTGAAAAGGCTTACATTTTATAGCATTATTACATTAATAATAATCATATGTGTATTTACATTTACATTAAATGAAAGAAGAGAGAACATCTTCAAAATTGTACCAAGTAATATGCTACTATTAAATCAAAGTCTAATGTTTCATCAGCTGGCTTATCACTACATGTTCTAGGAATACATTTAAGTTAAGAAATTGTTTATAGCAAATCCGAGTCAATAGGTCGCCATTAATCATAGAAAACATGGAAAATGAATTAATAAGTCAATTATATCTAAGTAAACAATTATAATATAACTCGCATTTACTTTCTTTATATAACTTTTTACAAATAAAGCCCGTTAAATAGTAGATAATACACTCAAGTGTGTGGGGTATTTCTGGATCGTATATAATTAAAACCATCTCCTCACTACCTTCCCAATCCCCAGATTCTAAGATTGTCATCTTATTTTTGTTTGATTTTAGATAGGTGGTTTAATTTATTGAATCGTTGGTAAGGAAAATTGTTTTGAAGTTCTCTAATGATAAAATATTTTTTGGTGAAGTATCTTCTGATATTAGGTTTGTGCAATTTCCGAATTTAGGAGGCTTAATTAATTTGTAAACTGAGAGCAATCTGTAAATTTCGAGAAAATTACCCATTGTTTGGTGATCGTTGTCACAACCTGCTTGGCGGATAGTGCCAAAGAATCGCTAAAATTAATGTTTATTAGTTGGTGTTTAGAATACCTGCCTAAGGCCCGGTTTTTCAATCGATGGTTAACTCTAACTAAAGGTTAAAAGTCACGGTTACCATTATTGCAACAATTATTTCTATAGTTATAAACTTTTAGTTAGAGTTAACCATCGATTGAAAAACCGGGCCTTAGTTTCCAAATCATATTCTGTTGAACAGAATAATAAAATAGGTAGGTACCTACTATCGATCTCTGACTTTTTGCGTCTGTAATTCCACGAAAGTAACAACTTAAATGAGGAAAAGTTTATTTGCAACTTATAACAGAAGACATGTTATTAATGATCATAAAAATTATGCATCAAAAAGTCAGATTCGATTTCATCTTTGCTTGCGAAGTGAAAGTAGGTATAATTATAAAAAAAATGTTTGGAAACTTATGGCAGACAAAATATAAAAGAAAGACGTCACAAAGTAACTATTAATTCACTGAGAATAATAACATATAGTTACAAGCAGAAACAGATATACATAGACTACAATATTATTAACTACCTAATACAATAATACAATAATACTACTTACCGCTAATTACATTGTTATTAGTGCAGAGTTAGTATGCAAGGCGGATGAAAAATGTTAGTTATTTTGAGAACAAAAAATGTAATTATTTGGCTTTAAATACCTCTAGAGGATTTTGGTTCATTTTGTTTGTAAGTACATAACAAAAATTACGTTTCTGTACGAGATATTCGCATAGTTCGATTGTTGATGTTATGGTTATCCGAAAACCTTCAGCAGCAGTGGAATGTGTCAAGAATTGATCTTTAGTAATAAATAGTACCTTCAACCACCATTTTTTCCCAAGCGTTAAAAAAATCCAGATTATTTCTTAAGATCTAAATACACATTTAGATGTGTTATTAAATATTGAAAACGTTAATATTCTAATGATAAAACCAATCTTTACTCTCGTCTTTACCTCAAAGTCTGCACTACCTTTGCGAATACCTTCTATAGGGATTCGCCGATTCAAGGCATCAAAAAGATTATTTATTCTTCTTGTAAAGACAATGGTACTATCGGATTTATCAAAATTATTTGAATGTCGTTGGTAGTACAGAAGTCCATCAGCAACGGATTTGCTAAAAATCTGGAAAAGACCATGCACGAAAATAAAGAGCTAGTCGCACTCTCATTTTCATTAAAGTATTTGGATTGAGATGCATTTCGGTCAACTTTGGACAAACTCTTAAATTACCCTGACTTTGATCCAAATCGAATAATAGGGGAGAGAGAGGCACATTGATACATTTTTTGTTTAAAATTTTTTTGTGAAGTGGAGCTGTTTGTTTTACTAGTTCAGATGAATATATTGTAATCCACACACATTAATTTATCTCATGATTACTAATTATGCATACATGTCTAATCATCATCTTCTAATTAAAAAAAAATAAAATTCATATCCTTGCATTTGTATCAATCTGCCTCCTCCGTGAGGTAGTTTGATACGGATATGAGGCACATTGATGCATAAGCAAATAACTACTTATAACTACAGAAAAAGTGAAATTTATGAACACAATTTATTGAAAATATAAATTACATGTAACATGAGTTTATTATTTAATTAACAGATTAAGGGCCGGTTGCACAAAGCTTTTGTTAAATTAACGAATGATCAAAGTTGACAAAAGAGCATCATTTTTTGTTTACTAATGTGTTACTTACCATATGAATTCGAATTTTGATTCGATTTTGTTCACTTTAACGAATGATTAATTTAACCAAGCTGTTAAATCATGTTTGTGCAACCCGCCCTTAGTGAGTCAAAATTAACATCGAAATAGAATAGAGAACTTGCTTGACGTGCGGTAGTTCCAGTTGATAATGCTGCAGGCAGTTTTAAAATAATATCTTCTCGCATAACCAACCTTATATCATCTACCTGGGGAAATACAAATTTGGATGACTGTTTTCTCATAAATTTTATTTCCATTCCTTCTTCTAATATCAATGTGCCTCACTTTCAGTTGCATCAATCTGCCTCACACGCCATTGTTTTAATTTTGTGTGACTCATAATTTAACGTAAATATATTTTGGGTTAATTTTTTGTGGGAAGTTAGGTTAAAAGTATGCAACATATAGTAGTACATATGTTAGCCTAAATTACCTTATTAGACATTGCATATTCACATCTTTAAAATATTCAAAATACTTACATGGTTTTCACAATTCAATGACATGTGCCAATATCCCCACATATAATAACATCTGAACTGTTATTTTTATAAAACAAATGCATAATGGTAATGCCATATATTGGCTAGAATATGAATTTGATAATCAGCTTTTGGAGCCAAATTTCAAACTTGTATCAATGTGCCTCATGTATCAATGTACCTCTCTCTCCCCTAGTTTGTAATAGTCCCAAAGTACTCCTCCATCGGGTGTCTGTCTATCACAATTTGTCTTTTATTGTTAAGAAATTTGCATTACGAATAGATACGTACCATGAGCGCCCTTTTCTTCAAAAATCTATTTCTTAGACATTTAATAAGGTGCGGGGTATCAGAAAAGAATAGTAAATGGCGTGTATCATCCATGGGGTGCACAATTTTGTTAACCACATTGGACAATTTACCGGAGATACCAAATTCGGTTCACATTCGACGATTTGTTGAAGCCCTATCACAAACTACACCATGCACTTCAGCACCACAACTTTCCAATTTTCTGATAATTTCCAAAATCAGCTGGGAAAGGCATATTCCTTTTGTGGAACCTTTAGCTGCATACACAGCGATCGGTTGGCTCAAATTAGCAGCAAGTGAAGACCACATAAATACTAAAGCATGATCTGCTTGATTATTTGTGACTGTAGCACTGCTATCCCCATTGATATTGTCAATATCATCTCCGAAGTCTTGAGCCCCAACGAGCTTCATATTTTTCACATTTAAATTAATGTTTATGCGAACGGACATTTCATCGAATATTAAAATGCCTTGTTTTTCGAATTCATTTTTTTCATTTAGTTTTAATTTAAACGCCTCAAAAAATTCCTCGTCGAGGCCACACTTTAGCCTTACTTTTGACAAATACTTACGAACTGTTGAGATGACTGGTAATGGCAAAATTTCGTTTTCTCTTAAAAATCGGTAAGTTTTGGGATTTTTTATATGCAGAAGTAAACACATTAGCAACCAGTTAGAACTGTAACGCCTTGAGGTCTTGCTTTTGTATTTTGACATTTTGATGCATTCTACAATCGACATTTTTTGAGCTGAATGTAAATTTTCCATATTTTCAATTCTTTTCCACAATTCTTCTTCATTGACTTCTTTAATTTTTTCTTTCGGTTCCATTAATTCTCTTTTCAGTTGCTGAAATCTTTCCTTTAATCTGCGCTCTCTGCGACGTCTATTGGTGATACTTTTCATAAATAGTGTTTTCAAAGTACTCTTGTAAACAATTGGCCAAAAAAATAAAACATTGTTTTATTCCTGTACTGTGTTGCCGGACTATCGCTCCAAAAATGGATAGTATTAATTTTACCACACGTTAAACTTTCTTTTATAACAGGAAACAAATGTGCTCAAATAGCAGGTGGACCATGCAGAAGAGATTCAGAGAGTGTACAGTAACTTTCGGTAAAAGCTTGATTTTGCATAGACTACGACAGTATGTAGCGATATCTGCTTCCTAGAGCCACCGAAATTAAATGATTGCGTTTCCTGGGCATATTTTAAGTTGTAATTTTCACTAAAGTCGCCGTGAACGATGATCTCATTTTCTAGCATGCTTTCTTTCAATTGTTTTATAGAGTTATGCCTGTGTAAAATACGGCCTTCATGTGCCATGAATGGAATTAAAGAATTCTCATATTTGGCAAAGATATCTGTTAATTTTTCTACAAGACGTTGCTTTGTTACTTTTACTGTTTTCTTTATTTTCTTAGTTTTCTTATCCATATATTCTTCCTTTTTGTTAAACCATTGAAAATATGGAATTTTATCATTTCCTGTAATGTTGCTTTCACTATTGTAGCTGACAGTTAAATTTGAACACTCTTTATGGCCTGTATGCAGTAAATGCTTTTACTGGCAATTTTTTAAGTAAATACTTGGTTTCATATGCAAAACAATTCAAGCATTTACTACAAGTATTTACTTAATTTTCCAGTAAAAGCTTAAAATCGTATGCATAACATGCAGTATTTGCTTAAAACTTGAAGTAAATACTGGTTGTTTTTTAAGTCTGCTGGATACCTGTCTTAATTAATTTTGGAAACTTCAAAATGGCTCTGTTTATGGAAGTGCGTGCACCTAAAGTTTACAAAACCCGAAGAAACACGGATGTGCATGTATATCGAGCTCTCTATGGGTTTGAGGAATATCATGTGGGGTATTTGGCAGATACTTTTTTGGACAATACGGATGAAACGAGAGGTGGTGCTCTTCTTCTTCCTAAGATATGTTGGTGATCCACGATTTCAAGTGGGCGAAGACAAAGGCGTGCATCAGTGTACAGTGAGTCGTACAGTCCGAGAAGTCGCTATAAAAATCTGCCAGCATTCTCAAGACTGGATAAAATTTCCTCATAACCAAAATGAAGTAGAACAAGCGAAGAGAAACTGGCAGATCAGTTTCAATTTTCCGTGTTGTGTGGTGGCTTTAGACTGTACGCATATAGATATAATGAAACCAACAGTGCATGGTGACGAGTACGTGAACAGAAAAAAATCGCCATTCGATTAACGTACAAGCAACCTGTAATTGTTACGAAATGTTCACTAGTGTTGGTGCTACATGTACAGGTTCCACACATGATAGTCGAGTTTTGCGGCGCTCTGGATTAGTAGAGATGATAGCCCCTTATAGAGGAAATGCAGTTATAATCGCTGACGCTGGTTATGGTCTTACTCTGTGGATTATGACACCCTATAAAAATCCTGCTAATCACATTCAAAGAAACTATAACAAGATTCATTCTCAGAACAGGGTTATTATTGAAAGAGTCTTTGGACAAATAAAAAGAAGGTTTCAACTTTTGAGTTCAAAAGTTCGGCTTCATCTTGAAATTGTTCCGTCAGTTATTATAAGTTGTTTTGTCCTACATAATGTAGGAAATCATCTAGGAGATAGATATTTTGATGAAGGAAATGAAGACAATGATAACAACAGTGACGATGAAGAAGATGGAGGCTGTGATGTGAAAGAAAATAATATCAGACAAGCTGGAGTGAGAAAACGACAATTACAATGTTTGAACAAATGAATAAAATGAAACTCACTAGCCTAAGTTCACATGATGTGTGATGTAAAATCCTGTTACAAACCCCTATATCGACTTCTTATTTACGCTAAGGTCAAATATTATCCGGGGTTAACTTCTTGTGTCTGGAGATAACTTAGGGACTTAATTATAAATATGTATATTTTTTAGGATACATGTTGAACGGGTTATTGGACTTCTTCAACAGAAATAGACGATTCTATATGACATCATTCCTATATTTTTAGTTAAAAAAAAGGCCGAGGATATTGCTGTTGTAGATCAAATTTTAACAGTTTGTGGTGCTTTAGTGAATCTATGCCCCCCAATAATTGAACAATAAAAATAATGCTCGAACTTAGTTTTATTTGTTCATTACCACAAAACAGTTTTATTTGCAATTATCACAAAATCATTTTCCCTTTGGAATTTTTTTTAAGTTTTAGACATTTTTGGTGGTATTTTTTATAAGAACATAATATCATTTGTTCCCCATCATCCGGCTTACGGCAATGGTACCATATCTACAATTCATAACAAAATAGGTACATAAGTACTAGGTAATTATAATAGGTCTGTAAAATAAAACACAAACCTCCAGAACCTCCTCCACTTGATTTGTTTCCATAACCTTGTCTTTGCTGGTGCAAGGTTGAGTACCGTCTTTGCTGCTGGAAGGAAGTTGACTCTCATCCTTTTCTAGTGGTAAAGTGTAATATTTTGCCAAGAGTTCAGGAAGTACCTACAACCTCTCGATGGAACTGAAGAGCTTTATTACTTTTTTCTTGCCAAAAGATTAAATCAAAATTTACTCTTTGAACAAAAAAATCTTTTGGGCTCCACACTACAAAAAAGCAAAAGTTGGTTTTACTTAAAGCCATTTGAATTTGTATTTGATAAAAGTATTTATATTTTTTATCAAGAAAAGGCTGACCTCCAGAAAGCACGCATGTTTTTTTTATTTGTATAAGGTCACTTACTGAAGTGTTTTTGGCACAAAATGGACATTTCAGACTAAAAAATGCTTAATAGCATCTTTCTCATGGTTACACCCATAAACTCCTACAACATTCAACAATAATAATTTCTGTTTTGCACGTAGTGACAAACATAGATAAAACTTACCTGCTTCAAATGTCCTCTTGTATAAGTGAGGGTAACATACTCTTTTCAGTAATGATACCGAAGGTTTCGTTACTTTTATGTGGCAAACATCTTTGAAACTTGACGCTGTAATCCGACCAGCTCGTAGTAAAAACCATCTTTGGGACTCGTTCACCGAAACAGTTATATTTTCACCCAAAGCTTGAATTTCTTCTAAGGTTATGGCTCTATATTTCTCATCGAACAAATCTGACAGCAGTAACGAAGTGTCCGATGAGCACTCGGGTACAATTCCTTCAAAAAATAAGTGGGAGTACAGAAACACCACCATCATCGTATTTCTTGAGAAATGATTCCACTTCTGACTCATTCAAGTGTGGCACTTGCTCTTTAGTTGGCGGTGTATCTGTTGTACCTGTAATTATTACTTTAGCAGAACAATCTAAGTCTTTAATTTTTTTTAAAAAGGTTTTTTTCTGTTTTGGTCCAATCCAGTAGGCAAGGACATCCGTCACTGATCGCTGTTCTTTGCCGGCAAATTCCAACGTAAAAAGAATGGCTGCAACGTGGGTGCAGGCTTCGCCTAAACCGGTAATACAGCTGCAGTGACACATCAATACTTCTCCTTTTGGGGAAAAAGGTATCCAACTCTTTAGGGAGGCTTCGCTTATTCTCTACGAATGCATAACCTGAAGCAAATCATCTTAGCTATAACTTTCATGGTATTTATAATTTATTTTTTCCTATCCTGCCAAGCACACAGATGTTACCATTAATTTCTTTTGCCCTGATGTCCTCGACCCACCGCGAAGCTACTTGAGCAAATTGATCAAGGCTTTTATAGGCCCTTACTTCCTTTTGACTGATAGGGTTTACCCGGAAAATTAAAAAGTCTGTAATTACTGCCATCATCACTTGAGGAATTTCATCCAGAGACAAGGAAAAAAATTTTTTTTCGAGGGCATAGGGATCTTGTCCTTTTAATAATATTAATTTCTCCATATACCTTTTCTTGTTTTCTTGGGAAAGACTCCTTGCATAATCACTAATAATAGACATTTTCTGAAAACAACAAAATTACACGATTTACAAAGCAAACACACCTTTATGTATCAATATTAATTAACTTACTTTGAAGTTAGAATTAAGACTTCACAAATATAATTGCCGGTGTAACCTTACTTTAATGAGTCCGGGAAATTTATGTTTCTAATGTAGGAAAATAAAAATAAAAGTTTACACGTTACATTACGCAATTGGTATGTCTATTATATTTTAACAAAACTTATCGAAAATAGGTAGGTACTTACCAATTAAAAAAAAAAGTGCTTACTATCCCGAACACGTGTCTATGAAACACAACATTGTTCATGAAATTATTTTACACTATACGTCCCTACTTATATGGTTTACAAAAAGTTAAAAAACTATAAATTTTTATTAACAAAAACAGGTTAAAACGCAGATGTACACACAACTTCCACAAGAGTGCTAACAAACGTTGTCAGCAATCAGCTGTTAGGGGAGGAGCCAATGACGTCACTGTGACGTACTTGACGTACTTTGGATTTTTGTCTTTCTCTTTTATTTTTCAGTTGCTGCAGAATCCGAAAAATATTTTCTAGTTAAAAACCAATATCCACATCTTTAGCAGGTTTCAAATTGTGTTTTTTATAAAAATTACTTTTACCAATGCTCTTAAATCCGTATTTGCTACAGCAACTTTTACAAAACGACATATTAAACTTCGAAGGAGTTCTTCTATATCACCATACATAAAGTCCATGTCACACGGTCAATTGTTCCATCAAATTTGTATGTCAAACACTCTCTGTTGACGCCATGGAAAAATGTTTGAAGACCTTCTGAATTCAGAGTGGTCACACGATACAACTGTGTTGTGCTAAACACAGCTGTTAAAAGTGAGGTCACAATAGCTAGTTCTTTTGATTTCAAAATTAAAATCACATTAAATTTATTATACACATTACTGCTTGTTGTACCTACATAGTTATAGCAAAATACTAATACTTACAAGTGTGATCTCTTCCCTCAATGTATTATAATCAAAATGGAGGAGGAAATTTTCACCCTCGCATTTGTAGGTCTAGGTTTAGCTACATATTTAAAAGAAAAAAAAAGAAGAGGGTAAGAAGTGTGTGGACCCGTAAGTGGTTAAAAAGACGTGACCATGGCCAAGGTGTATTATCCATGATGCACAATGAACTGCAGCTGGAAGATAGCTGGAGTTTTAAAAACTATTTACGGATGAATGAAGAGGTGTTTATGGAACTTTTAAGTATTGTAAATACCAGAATTTCAAAACAAAACACCAATATGAGGGAATGCATTTCTCCAAAAAACCGGCAAGAAAGTTTTGTTAATTTCGGTAAATCAGCTACCGGTGAAAGCTTACGTAGCGTAAGCTATTCCACACGTATTGCACACAATACACTCAGTGTGATTATTAAGGAGGTGCTATTAGCGATTGTTAATGTATTAGAAAAAGATTATTTAAAAGTAAGTGCTTTATTTAAGATATATTTATATAAAAACCAATTAAATTAATCAAGTTCTGCTTCCTCTTCTGCTTCTTGATACTCCATTACGACCTTTAAGATATCCCTCTTTGTCCGTTTTCTAGTTTGAGCCGAGAGGGACTGTAATTCTCCAGAAATAAATTTCGAAAATATGTCCCACTCTGTTTCCACGACTGTTTTGCAGTTGTTTTCCCTTTTGCTGCTATTCATTTGACGTAATGCCGTCCCTATTTCCACCACCATCGCATCTCCAGCATTATTACATTTTTTCCTTTTTCTTGTCTGTAATTCTGATGCCTCTGACACCGAGGACGACCCGGGCATGTCCTGAGATGGTGAGGGTGTATCGAGCTGAAAAATATGTTGTGTTATTACAGGCACCTGAAATGGAAAACGAGTGGCTGGAAGTTGCAAAACAATTCGAAAATTTATGGAATTTCCCTAACTGCCTTGAAGCCGTGGATGGCAAACATATAACGTTTAGACCTCTGAAAAGTGATGGATCATACTACTGGAACTATAAAGGAAGTGACAGTATTGTATTGCTGGCTTTAGTTGATGCAGATTACAAATTTCTTGTAATTGACTTGGGATGCAACGGATGGATTAGCGACGGAGGTGTTTTTAGCAGGAGCTTATTGTCTACGGCTATAGAAAATAATGATTTGAATTTTCCTCCAGAGAAACCATTGCCAGCAAGGGAAATGAATGTCCCATATGTAATAGTGGCCGACGATGCTGTTCCTTTGAAAACAAATATATTAAAGCCCTATAAGCTAAGAGGACTTTCATATGAACAGAAAGTGTTTAATTACCGTCTGAGTAGAGCTCGTAGGGTGTCGCAAAATGCATTTGGCATATTATGCAACAGATTTCGCGTTCTCCTACAACCCATTAATTTAAATGTGGATAAAGTTGAGCTAATTACAAAGGCATGCTGTTTATTGCATAATTTTTTGATTAGAAAGAGCACAAATTATATTCCTGGGGTAGGTGAAGATTTAACCGATCATTTAAATGCCATAATACAGCAAGGTGGTAACAGAACTGCGAAACAGGCACAAGTTATCCGAACAGAATTTGAACAATATTTTAATACAGTTGGGCAGGTACCTTGGCAGAGGAGGACATTGTAAATAATAATAGAATGTAGTTACAAAATAGTTGTGAATAACCAGACACTACTAATGTTGCAGTTAGGTTTAATTTACATTTATAATTTACGAATAAAAGGTTTTTTAAGTTTATATCTCGCTTTCTATTTTTAAATAAATATTTTAAACAGAGAAATAAATGTATTTACCTCTTGTCCTTCTACCTGGCTTTCGTCAGCGTTCAACTCCTCATTCACATATTCGGGCCCCTCTTCCTCTTCTTCAATGACGGCATCAAACGACTTCATCTTCATAGTAGATAAATTGGATTGAGTTTGTCGCGATTGAACGTGGTCCTGTAAAAATAGCATGCGCTGAAAATACCACAGGGTTGTGGTGTGGACCTTGTTGGCACCAGTCCCTGTTGGTAGCTTCCTCCGCAACATAGCCATTTCCCTGTTAAACTGTGTCCGCAGGGTATTAATTTTAACTTTTACGTCTTGTACTGGAAATAATAAATAAACAGACCAGCGATTAGTATTGTACCTTATACTTGTGAATGTTTTTTAATACCTGATGTGTTCGGGCGCAATTCTTGTAAATCAATAGCAATTCTTTCCAGTGCCTCGTTTCTTGCTAATTTATTATGGTATTTGGGGTCTTTGACAACGTACAACACCGTCTGGTTCTCGTAACCGTCTATTAACGCTGTAATTTGTTCATATGACCACGACATTTTTTAAATAAAATAATGAAGAAAAACAACGATATAACACTAATAACAACAATATAAACGATACACTAACTACAACGATAATAACAATACAAAGGGCAAATCCAAATCAAAACAAACGCTATCGACAGTAACCTCAAAATAAGATGAAAATATTTGTAACCTTCGCAAACAGTGCGCAGAATCGCATCCGATAGTTTGAAAGAATTAGAACGGGTCCTATATTTAGAGATGTTTGACAAACATGGTTGTCGACGTCATAAATTACGTCACTATTAGTGTTTGACATACAAATTTGATGCAACAAAATGACCGTGTGACATGGACTTAAAAGGGGCCGTAGGCTTTACCGTTTGATATTATGTCAAAAACGGTTTCATACTAGATGCAATTGTGACAAAAAAGGCAAATTTTGCTTTAATTAATTTATCTTCACATGCACGTTTGACGTTCGATGTTGATATATTTATAGGTAACTTGACATCTTTTGACATTTGCATACATTACCAAAAATATCTAATGCACGGTTTGCAGTAACACTGCTTTCAACCCACCGAGTAGCACAAAACTTTTTGGGAAACAAAGTTGAACCAGTAATATTTGTATAGTCTGCTCGTCTTGCTGGAGAATCTTTAAACAACCAATACAAACCACGAAGGGTGTCATTAATTTTCCACTGGGAAAGTTTATGCCCAGTTTGTAGTGCTCCATGTTCTATATGTAAACCACAACAGCCTAATTCCAACAATTCCGTTGTCCGTGCACCATTCTGCTTTAAATGACCCAAAAATAATAAGTTTACATTAGGACCATCCATTGACACCTTGAAGAGAAAATCAACATTGTTAAAAATAGTTATTAGAAGGACTCAACAATTTAAACATATCTGTTGAATGTTATTAAGTGAAATAGGACTAATTCCTTCTTTAAATTTTGCCAAGATATCCAATGCTGTAGCATGTTGCATGAAAACCGATGTAAGATATCGACTTTTGACGATGTTGTCATTAACATCCCAGTAACGCACAACAATATCCATTTGCCCCCTCTGAACTACTTTATTAAGAGATTCGTCGAAACATATTACACACTTTGAACATTTTTTTATAGTATCTTCAAGTTTTTCTTTGAAATACGGAGCAAGCCCGTAAGTACAAACATAAGCAACTTTTGTAGGTCCTAGAGTAATTTTTTTCTGCAATTTTACATCTTTTGCATTACAGGTATTGAATTTTGGCATGAATTAAATGACATGTGCGTCATTGTTACATTTAAACTCCATAACATCTCAGCATCTGTAATATCTGCATTAGTTACAAAATCACTTAATATTATCGGTTTCGTTGGCATTAAACTAGGTTCTTCCTCAGTGCATAATGCATGCTCATCATTATTATTTTTAGGGGCACTTAAAAATGAACGAACTGTTGAATCTGCTGAGATTCCGGTATGTTATATTCACTTAATTTGCTTAAGATACTTGTTTATCCTTGTTTCTTAGTTTTGAACTTCGAACTCTCAGACCTTCTTTCCTCTGCTCTTATTAATACGCAGTGTGTCCTTCAGTATGCTGCAGAAGCTACACGAATTTCGTAAACCACTCGTCGCATCATCCAAACCTAAGATTATAGTACACCGATTATGACGCCACACTTGATTATGATTATCTGGGTTTGCACTTTCGCTGTTTATAACAGTCGGATGTATAGCTCAAAATTTGGACCACCCGCACATAACTTTGAATTATGCAGCAACTCTACAATTATTTCGATTTCATAAAGAACATTGTCAGTTGCAGAAATATTGGACGGAAACAAATTATTTACAATTCCTTGGCCATACACGAAAATATCAATTTTAAAATCGTCGTAGATCGATACTTGTTTCTGCATCAATGGAATTCCACAATCTTGAGATACGTACAAACGTGATACAGATATTAGCCGCATTTCATTAGCACACTTCATCTGGAACTTTAATAAATGGATTCTGCCAAAGGTGGCCAAAACAATTTGCTAGAACTTTGATGTATGTATCTAAAAATAATTCTGCGTAACCTAGTATCTAATATGTTACCTGCAACATCTTCGTTTGCGTCCAATGTTACTAAACTACCGTCTGTGGGAATGTCGCCAGATGTACTAGACTTTCCGACATTTTTTAATCTCTTTATATTCTCATTTTTATATGGGCCTCCTTTCTTTTGCAACCTTTTTTGATAGGTATGACGGGCATCCAGGAAATTTCGTCGGAACCGCATCCTCCGTAAGGCGCGGCTTTTTAAACGGAATCTGTTCAAGAAACGCAAGCTTTTCTGTGCCTAATATGCAAGGTACGTTCTACTTACACCAATTGCATCGTTTCTCCATTCAGTAACGATATACCTTTCCTCAAAATGCTTAGCGCACACCCCATCTGAATGCGACAACGTTTTGTCTTCTCGCGGTATGTTTTTGATCCACTGCGCTAGCAATTTTTCATCCTTTGGTGGCGAAAAAATCGATGTTTTTTCAGTATTTGACTTATAGCCTGAAGTACATTTCGGAACAAAGCACCGTTTACCCATTTTCAGACTGCAAGCCCCATCACCCCGTGAGCCTTACTGATACTGACTAGTAGCCGGACCACGACACTCGATCGGGAGCTGGACCAAACGCAATCTTTCTGTATCGGTCCCTCTCTCGCACCACGAACGTTAAGCGACCGGCGCGGTGTGCGACGACTCGTGCGCACTCGTTTCTATATTATACTCCGTGGTATTGGCATTGTCTCCTATTACTGGACGGCGACCTTCATAACCTAACCGAAACGCAGTAGACAATGCGCCGTTTTACTTGACAATCTCTACTGCGTTACGCCACAGCAACCAAAATCTGTATACCTCAAATCACAGTATACTAAGACACACACATGCGCGCGTTAATGTAAAGCAATACCTACTACATTTCGACGCATCCACCGCCAATCGTGATTATAGAAAATGCGTATATTTAATAAAAATAAATATTGATACCTATTGTACTATTGTACATAAACATTTACAATTTTCATGCACAAGTAACATAAAAAATATAAATATTGGTACCTATTGTACAAGAACATTTACAATTTTCATGCACAACTAACATAAGAATATTTTTATTAATAACACGAACGAAAAATCTGAAATCTGAAAAAACAATTAATGCCCTGCGCCATGGGATTTAGCATTTGATTTGTTTTTTCGATATTACTAGCCAAATTTCGTTTCTTTTTGGTCGCATGTTTCCTCTCGTTGTTTGACGGTCTTCCTGATTGTACTCTCGTGGAACCAGATGACAATCCAGATCGAATTTTCGTCTGGATTTAGATGTGGGCTGCGCCGCCATTTTTCGCTCATGATTGTTCTTGCACTTACCCAGTTGACAAAAATTGAAAATGTATTTTGAGTTGTTCCACTTCACGCACGTGCCTAGGATCAGTAGACCCTTCGGCAAAGATTATTTGCTGATTTTCTTCTTGGGAACTTCCTGCCTCCTCGCTACTCATCGGTGAATGTAAATGCATATTTTCTGCGTTTCCATTTAAATCGTTTTGGTTAGTTACATCCATGTCTTTATAAAATTCCAAAGATACCTTATTTCCTAACGCCAGTTTTGCGAAGGAAACTCTATCGTCACAATTTAATAGAGGTGATGTATGAATGACCAATGAATAGCGTTCCTGCACATAAGTGTTTACAGAATCGGCCTCCTTGTCCAAACGGACAATCACATACTGCTACATCCACTAATGCTGTATAAAAAGCATTTTTATCGTCAGACGAACAATTCGGTATGTATTATCGTCTACTTTGTGAACATCTAAGTTTTTAACATGCCAAGTATTTTAATTTCGGTTGACTCCGTCTTGAATTGGCGAATTCTAATAAATGTTTTTTATGATAGGTTTCAAATACATTGGCAATAAAATCTATAACAGCACAAGAATTGAGCGCTTTGCATCGTTGAAGGACAATGTCTTTGAATATTTTTATTGAAGCTTCCACATAATTATTGGTGTTATTACCTCTGGTAATACCGGGTGATCATCGGAATTTATAATTGGAGGAGGCTGTGATTGGTGCTATTCTATGTTGTGTGGTTGGACACACTGAGAAATGAATAATAAATTGACAATTGTTATATTTGAGGTTAAGCTCGTGCTTTGTACGATCTTTGATGATATAGTAAACATTATTTTGCTGAAACGCAGAAATAAAATAAGTTTGAAGAAAAAATTGAAATTTTTTATTGAAATTACAATAGGTACTTAAATGTTCAAAGTGTTGTTCGTCAGCTTCAATGCACCGGGTAACCTCAATTCTGACAATTAAAATTTTTAATTTCAAGCTGCAAGCCTGTGATGCCAACTTTATGGTAAATATCACAGCCTGCTCTAATTATAAATTCCGTTGATCACCCGGTAGCATCTTGTCTGAGACATAGACACCCTTCAGATCTTCTCTGCCAAATAGAAACAATATGATTCAAAAGTAAAGGATTTTTCTTTGTTCGATTGTCCCTTAATAGTTCATTGTAAAATAATTCGGCTTCTTTGATGTCGGACGAATAAATTATACTCTGAAACATTCTCATAATTGGTTTTCGATCCTCATTTAAGACGTTATTTTTTATGTCCAGAGCCATCTCCAAAATGCCTGTGCAAGATGAAATAAACAAAGAAGTAAACGTGATGACAGAAAAACCGAACTTAGAGCATTACGTTCACTAAGGCTATCATCCGTTATAAATATTGACGGATATCCTTGTCCACCAAAACCATTAACACCCAAATATTCCTTTAAAGCGCTAATGGTTAGAGCATAGTTGCTCTCCGTCTGTGATGTATGTAATAGGTAAGCTAGGGGGATTGCTCCGATTTTAGAGGCAGCTTACATAAATGTCACACATGTGCTCATTTGATCGCACGAACCACTAGAATCAACGAAAACCATTATGGGGGTGATAACTACAATAATGAGTGGATTTTGATTAATAATAATTTCAACACCTTTAGCTTCATACAAATGTTTCTTTTTGTTTATAACGTCAAGTATACTATCGTTAGTACGTGTTCCAAAATTAGCAGTCCTAAAAATCACATGGACATCAAAAAGAAGCGAGTAAAAATATTTACTAATAAATATAATCTTACCTCCATTTATTATACAGAGTGTTCCACAACTCGAGGGCCATAGTGAATATACATATTCCTGAGGTCATTCTGGATCAAAAAGTCCTCATGAACATTTATCCTTAAATGGACCGTTTCGAAGTTATGGGTACATTGAAATTCCAAGTGATTGTAACAGTAATATTTATTACTTTTGGGTTTCCATCAGGGATATTTCATGAAAGCCTTTAGCAGAGGTTGGACTTATTCCATCGTCAAAGTATTGAAGAAATTTCTCTTCACTATTATTTGTCATTCGCAGGTAACTGTACGCCTAAGCTACATTGATTCTATGGCTGTGTTTAAATTTTACTGTTATAATCGTATTTAGAGCATCTTTCAAAAAACTGTCTCGCCTTGTAGTATTTCTATTTGTTATTTATTATTATTATTTTAACGTCCATTTTTGCTTTACGAACTCTGGTATCATCTCTTTTGCGAATTTTTACTTTGCCAAAGTCACTATGTTGACAGACATATGTCTTTCTAAATTTAAGACGTTGCACTTTGGGATAAGTATATCGTACAATCCAGTTAGTTGAGGTTATATCACCAAAGTCGTTTACCAACTTATCGCAAAATTCACTTGCGGATTTACCATTTTCGTCATGATGAACACGAAACTTACAATTGTAGTTATAATCACTATTAAAGGTAAATGTTATTAATCTTGCACCGCTATTTTCACAAAATTATTCTTGTAAAGATTTAACCTTCTCCATGATTATTGTCATCTAAGCGCTACTGCAAGTGCAAATGGGCGTCTCTTCTTAGCGTGCGTTTCAACATTTTCTGATGGACTGCCGAATAACAGAATGATATGTATGCGTTCCCAGCGCGCAATTAATTGACAAATTCTACTGCGATTTGACGCATGTAGATTCAGATTGCTGTGCCCTAACGCAGTAGAGATTGTCAAGTAAAACGGCGCATTGTTTTTCGGCATTGTCTACTGCGTTTCGGTATTAGGTAATGAAGGTCGCCGGCCAGTAATAGGAGACAATGCCAATACGCTACCCGGCTTTACTACAGCGTAAAAAATATGTATGTACAATTTAATCACGACAAATTATTATAAAATAATTAATAAATTGCTTAAATATAACGTTGCTGAAGATATACTTGTATTAATCTTGAGATTCTTGATGCTTCTTTTTGGGACGTCGTCCAAAGGTAATCCGTACCGGTATGCTTTTGCCTCTCGGGACGTTGTTCGTAGAAGACGATGCCTCTTGCGTCCCCATACCTTGTGTAACATATAATTTAACAATTCTTAATTATAAATCGGCTTTTTCTTATACAGGGTCCGGCAGTGAAAGAAAATAATATTATTTGAATTACCCCGACCCGTTTTTGCAAGATTTATGGTCAGCCATCGGCATCTTGCTCTGGGGAAGAGGGAGAGGAAGACGAAGACGATGACGATGAGTCACTGGAGGGAGGGCTAGGCAACAAATTTATTCTGTCTCAAAATTTAATTATTTTTTAAAGAATGAATTTTTTATTAATTTATCATGTACAAATATAAAGTACAAGAATAGCCATTTGGCGTACAATACAAAAGAAACTATTTTCTAAACACTACGTTCGCCAAATGTCCTCCATTGAAATTTATGCATTCTTGGAGTCGGACCTGAAAGTTTTGCATGACCTCACGCAGCATATTGACGGGTATTGCTTCAATCTCGTATCGAATGCGTTGTTTGAGGGCTTGGATAGTTCTGGGTGAATGGGCCTCAAACACTTGTTTTTAGGTACCCCCATAAAAACAAGTCACAAGCCGTTAAATCGGGAGAGCGAGGGGGCCAAGTGATATCCCCGTATCGAGAGCTATTTCCTGCTTCTGATACAGTGTCTTGCAAGATCCGTTGCTTTAAAACGGAATAACTTATTAACAAAGAAAAACTACGAATTCTTATATTTAAAATACCCTACCCCCTTGAGCACGAGTTATAGTTCCTGCTTCCAACCATTTTTCTACAGAAACCTGTTGAACTGGAAGGTCTTTTAAAGAGCAGAATGTGCTGTCTTTAATAACGGGGCTACTTCCTGCTTCTGATCCATTGTTTTGCAATATTCGTTGCTCTAAAACAAAATAAATTATTAACAAAGAAAAACTACGAATTCTAATATCTAAAATGCCCTACCCCTTGAGGAGCACGAGTTATAGTTCCAGCTTCCAACCGTTTTTCTACAGAAGTCCGTTGACCCGGACGGTCTTTAATAACGGAGGTATTTCCTGCTTTTGATCCATTGTTTTGATCTAAAGCAAAATAATATCTATAAAACAAACTCACCATATTTTTATGCAATTACGCTCTATACCCAAATAAAAAATGCTAAACTTAACCTAAAATAATTTCTTGTAACAAAAACTTACCTTCTGGTTTGCAGATGTTTAATGCTGCAGGCATCATTTGAATCGTTGGCTTGCTAACCATTGTTATCTTATCTAATCACTAACACTCAAAATAACATTTTAACCGACAGTACTTCCAAAATTTTTAGTACTAAACTAACGTACTGGTTGCACTATTGCGATAATAGGCTTCGCACGACAGAAGGACACGAGTTATAGTTACAAGAAGCTACCAACCCACTTGAATGCGGGGACTCGATCGCATACTTTACAAGCAGAAACCAACCAAGTGGGATAGAAGCTTTCTGCAAAATATGAGTAGTCTCATTGGGATGATGTGGGTTAGGCGTTCATTTCTTACATGCTTACGTCACGAATTGTGGGTAGGGACCTTTCTACAGAATAAAGAGTTGCTAATTTTGAATCCATTATGAAACTAACCGCATTTTTGATATTTTGTGGGTTGGTAGCTTTTTGCATAACGGGGTCCACATTTAATGTGTTAGATGTAGCAAATACATTTCAAATTTTAAATGGAACGTACCCAATTTTATTACGTGTTCTAAAACTGTAAAAAATTCTATTTAAAACTATATATCACATGTTATAGTTATCTAATCAATTAAAAACATAAATCGATAATTAAGTAACAAATGCACGCTTAGGCGAATTGAACACATCGCTTTGAGAAGGCAGGCGGTGAAAACAATTGCTGTAGCTTTAGTGTCAAACTAACTGAGTAAATTCCTACGTATTGTTATTTTCATCTTAACCCTTTGAGAACGGCTTTATATGCAACTTAATAAAACAACTGTATGTTTGAATTTTTTTAATTATAAAATAAGGCAAAAAAAAATAAAAAGTTTTCCAATACCGTAGAGTGGGGCTACTTTGATCATTTTTAAATTTTAAAATAACACTTTCTTTTTAGAACAGTGAAATGGTTGATAAAGTGTCTGATATGTCAGTCACCACCAGGTTGTGAACATGTTTCCACCATCAAAAAAATTTATTGCATTGCACAAAAAATATTATATAAAAACTGTGTGTTATCAAAGTAGCCCCCATGGTGGGGTTACTCTGATCGCCTATGTTAATTACACAAATTATCAAAGATAAACCTGCAATGGGGCAACATTGATAAACCAAAAGTTAAAAAAACATAAAGTGCTAAATTTGAAATGGAATCACACCCACAAAAACCTTCGAATTAATTAAAATACTTTTATTTTGCTTTTATTTGCGTGTAAAAACTTAAAAAATCGTACAAAAATGTAGAATAATAATCAGAAATTTCAACACAATACAAAATCTACTCTATAGTATTTTTCATATTTGAGGGCAAGGTGAAGATCATGCGATCACGTCTTCGTGACTCTGGTTCTGGTAACACGTGAATCACTTCTGATTTGTCGATTTCGTGGTGGTCCTCTATTCTGCCCTCGTAACAAAGAGAACCGTATCTGCAAAAACACTGTTTTGAGTAAACTGCGCATGAATTTGTAACTCTCTATTTATTCCAAATTTACAGCACGTTCGGTCATTTTGGGCGGTTCCAAAGTTTTTGGTGATGGTAAATGATTTTAGAGTGTTTATATTTGAAAAATTATATTGTAAGGCATGTAAAATGCACTTACGGTTTTCTAAGATAAAACTGGAAACGGTTTTAGATTAACTGTTTTAATTATAAACAATGTAATACATGATAGTAATTATTAATTAATAGGAAAGTTCTTTTAAAAGTTTTTCTTTTTTTTGAGAAGATATCCCTCGACAATTCTGTACCGGTGGTGGCTTCGGGCAACCGGTTTTCGCATACCTTTTTTGTAAAAAATCGATTTCTGTATAATAATCATGTTTAAATTCATTTTTGTACATCAGCTTGCGGGATCCTCTAACTACCTTCAATTCAGCTATTTCAGAAAGATAGGGCCTAGGTTTCATCTTTTTTAGTGCTGTTTGAGACGCATAATCAGGCCAAATGGAGAAATCCTCAGTGCGCATTTCTTTCACCAAGACGCGACCAGAATTGGCGGTTTTAATGCAATCACAGAAATCAGGAAAGTCATACACCTTCTTCTTCAATTTTAGTGCCATCTCGACTTGGCGATGGAAGCTGTCGGCCGACATGAAGGTATGCCCTTTTTCGAAAAACTTTAAACATATTTCTTTAGTTTCGATTTCTGTTGAGTTTACAATATATATGAGGAAAGAAATTAAGGCCCAGTTTTTATTTTGGGCGCTGCAGTTGTCCAACCAAACAACGATTTTTTCGGAATCCCGGTGTAAAATGAAAAACTCATGGAAAGTACTTATTACTTCCTCCTTTTTCCTCCCAGCGATAGCTTCGTGCCAAATAGTGGCAACAGGTTTATGCTGTGAGTTAGTACCCAAAGGAACGAAACTTTCATTAAAGGCGATTATGCGTGGAGTGAAAATTACTGATTTAAACATTTCCACCCGCGGCAACATAATTACCTTTTGCAAATCAGCCGAAAAAAACAGTGTATCAAATGACGTCATCTTACTTTTTTTAACATCTTCTTTATATGCTTCACGAGCGTTTGTATATTTTTCCTTATGAACTTGCCAGGATTTGCAAATTTCACAGTTAGGGTCCAAATTTTCGCGTGAATGTGAAACATCATGCAGCTTATGATTTTCCCAAATCTCACATTCCTCATGTCCTAAATGAGCAAAAGAAATATTCATCTCCACAACATGTCGATATAGGTCATAAGAACATTTCAAATCAGGAAATTCTTTCTGGAAGTCATTATGCATTGCTGTTATAGTTACATCTGAGGGCAAATATAACCTATCAGGAGCATGCTCTCGTCTGTAGTGGGACACACAAGGGTTATATTTCTTCACGTGGTTTTGTAGAATTTCTCCATTTACCTTTTCGTGTTTGGCATGTTTGCCCCTCATATCTTTAGAAACCGCTACATCAAATTCGTTATGATATAAGACATGTTTCAAAATAGTATCGTTCTTTTTAGAGAACCCTAATGTCGCTAAGTAGAAAACCTTGCATACCTGGTGGACTTCGCCGCTTCCGTCTTTGAGGTAATAAGATACAGTTTCATTTCGCCTGGAGGTTGTCTCTGTTGAACCTCTCGATCTTCGTTTGACATGCATTTTTTTTGTGTTATGAAGTACAAACATTCTTCTTTCGGACCAATTTAATGTCCAGAATTCCGTATTTATCTGTTGACGTCGAGTTTCTGAAATATTTTTTTTGCAACTTCTTTTACATGAATCGTTACACGGCAATTTCAGTTAATGATTCTCTTGTTCCTTTCTCATTTTCTTCATATTCAGTACCTCTTTAGATTCTTTCTTACACTTCTTCTTGCGTTTTCTCAAAGTTCCTTTCTTGGTAAGCTCGTTTTCATTTTTATCTGTTGTATTTCCTAATGCCGCATTCGTTTGGTTTTTGTTTTTGGTCCTAGTTATTTTGTTCGGTGATTGAATTTCAATGTTAGACCCATCTGAGCTACAACTACTATTATTTGTGTCTGTATTTGGTTGATAATCAACATCAGAGTTGTTGGATCGAGATTCTATGTTTTGCAGGACATCATCTCCTAATTTTTGAGTACCGTCTTCGTCAGACGTGGTGTTCGTAATTATAACTTCATCTAGCATAAGCATGTCAATAATAACATCATTATCGCATGCTATACTTTGTTGTAGTGGCACTAGGTTTTCATCATTATTTGTGTCTGTATATGGTTGATAATTAACATCAGAGCTCGATTGAGATTCTTCGTTTTGCAGATATAATTCATCTTCTAGTTCTTGAATATTATTTTCTTCAGACGTGGTGGTGTTCCCAATAACTTCATTAATAAGCGTGCCAATAAAATTATCGCATTCCATGTTTTGCTGGAGTGGCACTAGGTTTTCATCTAACACAACAATGTTGTTTATATCCACATTATTGTACAATGATAGAGGTGGATTTAAGCTGTCAGCAGCACACACTTGATTCAAATCCACGTCCTGTGAAGTCGGGGAAGAATCAGCTACTTTCATAGTCGTATTTTGGACAAGTCCTGGACTAGCGGCCTCAACAGGAAAATTCTGTTCTATTGTCAAAATATTATTATGTTCTTGTTGGTCCAATGTCTTAGCCAACAACATGATTTTCTCTGTACCTGATCCAGCCATGGCTGGCGGTTTATTCATAATTATTGTAGGTTATGTTACTGTGTGCCTCCGACTTGATGAATATCTAATAGAAACAAAAGCAAAATAAACCTAACTATTATCAACAGCAAATTAGGATACTCACTGTTTAGGAAAAATAACAATTCGTTTATTATAAACAGGGAAATCACAGCTTTATTGTTTAATTTATTCACTCGCAATACAACGTAAACAAAACGCGTATCGTACATCGGACAATAAACTGTAACTTATATAGCCGTATCAAACTGGCAAACAAGTAGATACGGCGTTTTAAGTAAGGACCAGATTAATAACTTGCGTTGTTAGCTTATAGTGCATTAAATAAACTTATACGGCTCTTTTATCTACAAATGTTGATTGCGGTCTTTTAATTTACAATAACCCCCTTGTGACGTACTTTTCTGAAAAACGTAAGTGCATTTTGAGGCCTTTTTAATGCAGATACGGTTCTCTTTGTTACGAGGGCAGTATTGTCGGCAATACAAAAGCATCGCCATTGTTTCGGAGAAACTTAATGTTCAGTGTCTCATCTTTATTGAATAATGTTACTTGTCCCACGTAATAGTGAACCGCTTTTTTCCCACAAACCTTTGTAATGACCCAACTACCAACTTTCAGAGATGCTAGGTCTGGTGTTATTTCTTCTGAGTCATCTTCAATAAGTTCATCACATTCCTCCTCGTCACTAGAAACTGATATGTCAGCATTTACGTCATCACTTGATGAACTCATTTTTCTTTGTTGTTTTGCTGTTGAGGTTGATGGCCGATCCTTTGTAGAGCTGGTGGATGGATTCAAAATATCATCTTCAGTGACGCTTTTGTCAGGTTCAACATTGTGAAGTTTTCTTCCTCTGGTTTTTTCTCCAACTGAATGGGGACCTCTCATCTCTTTTAAAACCAAAACTACTGACTCAGCGGTGCTTGAATTCATGTCATCATCATTGTTTTGTTCTAGTATTCTATTGAGGACATTCTCTGGGTCGAGTGGGTGAATACCACATTTCCTAAATCCGGATTTCAGGTTGTTTGAAGCAGTGTCTTGTAATTGTTTCATTAGCTTATTTAATAAAGCTGGAAAACAATCTTTTGCCAACGTGGTGCAATTACTACCTTTCATCTTCCATTATTCCAGAATAGATCGCCCGGCTCTCTTAAGAGGAGAAAAAAATGCCACATCTAGGGGCTGGCACATGTGGGTCGAGTTCGTTGGTAATGCAGTAAAGCGGATGTACAGTTCTTCACATTTTCGCAAAACGCATGGTGAGAAATGGGATGATAAGTTATCCCCAATTATAACTTTTGGTTTGTCATTTTGTTTAGCCCAAGGGACAACGATTTTGAAAAACCAATCTTGAAAACAGTTGGAATCAAACCATCCTCAGTGGGATCGGTTATAACGAACACCCTTAGGTCCTCCCATACACCAAGATGTCCATAAATGTTCACCTTTGTAAACTACACTGTCACGTGATTTTACAATCCCGTGTTATTTTGCAATTTTTTTTTAGTCATTTTAAATTATTATTAAGATTCTTTAGTACGGTCCTGTTCCTAATTTAAATTTCGTGTCTACCGTTTCATATTTGCTACAGTTGATTTTATTATGTCTGGAGGACAATTAAGGTTAACTTATTTTGGCACGTTCTGCATTGTAATTCTGCGAAGTTTTCAAAGTCACATTCAAAATTGCATCGTTGTGAAACATTTTCTTTTTTCAAATTCTAAGGTGACCTAAATTTTACGTGTATGTTGGCGACGCTGATCTCATCGTATTCCATCAAATACAGCTAGTCGAGATACGTTTCCGGGAATTCCCCTAGACGCGGGCTGTGTCAATTGAGCGTTCCACTCCCCTCTGCCTTCTTAGTGCCTTCAGTGCGTGACGGTCAGTCTAACATCTCGGACGGATTTTAAGACGTGGTGAATTTATCGTATTCAAGGGTGGGTCCATATAAATACCGGAAGGGCTTTTAATTATCGGCAATCCTCTGGGAGGATATTGTAGGAACAATTGTAACCTTTTTTAAAAATGTTATTTTTATCCATTACTAGCAAAGGCACTCATGTAAAACTTGAAACGTGGTTAATGTAATAGTGCTAAGATAACAGTGACTGTGTTAGACTGGCTCTGATGCGAGTCTCTTTTGATTTGTAGAGGTAAGTTAAAAAAGTGTTCCCTGGTACAACACTCTCCCCTACTCTTGTGTTCATATACTTGTTATTTTTATAAAATGAAATACTTACTAGTTTTCGTTCTTATTTCTATTATTAAGACAGTATTATGACTTATGACATATCGCCTTTTTCCGTTTAAATTTGTGCAGTTTATTGAAAAATCTTACTTTTCTGCAAATTCTAAAATGTATCAAAAATGTTTTCTTGTGCTATGCTTAATATATGTTAATAAATAATGGTTTGATAAAGCAACAATTATGTATAATTCAAAAATAAAGATACCAGCATGGTTTAAACCCTTTAGAGCGCTCTAGCTCAAAACGACCAAAATTGACATATCGCCTTCTCCCCCTGCATCCTTCAAATATTAAGTTACTTTATTAAATTGTGGAGAAGACGATAGTCATTTTATTATCAGTTATGCTCTTTTTTAATTTATTTTAATGTAGTTTACCCAAATATTATGTAGAATTTATAATAAATATATATTTTTTGACTTTTGAATTAGCAATATTGCTGTTTCACTATGTACCACGTTATATTTCACTGTGTACTATGCATAGTATGGTACACAGTGAAACAAGTGTAAACATTTTTTAAAATATTTTTTATCTTTTATTTTATAAGCTAAATACTTCTAATGTTCTCCAGTGTGTGACTAAACTGTGTTTCAATGTATAGGAAACTCATTTTCTCTGATATAATTAAAAATAGGCACTAGCATAAAACTAAAATTTGAAGGGTACACGAAAAGAACAGGCTTAGTCCAAAATTTTGTAATTGAACGATATTCTACCATCTGGTAGCAAAATGTGTATTCTTATGTCCCTAGTCAAGACCTGCTAAATTAAATATTACATATTAAGGCCTTACCACTTCATTTAGCCAAGACGCAATCAGAAACAACGGTGGCGCCATTTGCGGTGAACTATACATTTTTTAAGGCAGAAATGTATAGTTCACCTCAAATAAATGTTGCAACGATGTACAATATTGCTAAGTTTACAAGTTTTTGTATTCGATATTACCGTTTCAGAATGAATAAAATATTGCCTTGCAGTCTTTTGTTATGTGTGTTGCCTATTACCACCACGAAAGAACCGGCTTAGTCCCGGACTCAGCCCATTTTTTTCAGGATCATTCTGTAATTTATAAAGAAAAGCTTCGGTTTCTTAGCATTGTCCATTTAACCCTCCAGTAATCGGGTGATTAAAAATTACACGAACAGTCGGGTGGTGTCTAGCAGGCCCTATTTTTGAATGAAGAAAAAAATGTAATATAATTATTTTTTTTTTTCATTTATTAAACTTAATGAGTTCTAAGATACATAGTAAAGTATTAGACATTATAAAGAAAACTCGTATAAGACACAACACTAAAAACTTTTTTGAAAAAATCTTAATCTCCAGTTCCTTTTTGGAGGCAGTCTTGACACATGGGTCTAACATGCTCTAAGCAAAGCCATTTATAGCAGTTTGAGCAAAAATATCGTGTTTTACGGTTTCAGCAGTAGGCGCAACGACCGCTTTCGCGCTGCGCGTAGGTGCACGTGCTGTAGTCTTTCCAGTTAATTTTTGGGTAATGTATCGAATTTTTTTTTATGTGTGGATCATTTTCTCTGATAACCATATTTTCTTTGACTAGCATTAAACCCAGTTCTTTTAAAAATAATCTCCTCTCAGAGATAGTCTCGTTCGGCGCAGTGTTACTCTGGTGAACCACGAAAGCGTGTACTCCTGCAATATATTATAAAATATTGCCATTGGCCGTCTTCTTGTGTTTCTACTGGTATTATAAGCTGCACATTTTTGATGTACTGAATCAACTCCCGATTTTGTCATATTATAAAACGTTATCATATTCGGTTTGTAAGATTCTCCAGAGTTTTGATCAATCGAATCATCGTAATGGAAAAATGACAAAAGTAGAACTACTTTGTTTTTCTTTGGACAATATGACACTAGTATCATGTTTCTTTGAAAACCAAATATTGATGAATATTGTGGTGAACTTAGAAATTCCCTTGGAATTTCCCGTTTGTCCTTTCTAATTGTCCCGACTATGGTGATTTTGTGTTCTTCTACCATTCGATTTACTAGTTGATAGCTGGTGAACCAGTTGTCCATCGTTACATTTCTAGATGTTCCTAAAATAGGTTGACACATTCTTTCCACTAAGTCAGATGTTTTATTGCTTTGTCGATAGGGTCCTTCTGGTTGAGTCCCAACATACACCTCCATATTTACAGTATAAAATGTTCTGGCATCAGTTAAAGCAAAAACTTTAATGCCATACCTGGCAGGTTTGTTTGGAATATACATTTCATCTAGTGTCATGTATGATCCGGGAATATAATTATCTTTGCAGTTTCGATTAAATTGTTCAAATACTTGTCTAACTGGAGCGAGCTTATCTTCAATTTTTCTCTCTTCCCTTGTATTAATTTCGTCAAAACGCAGTAAAAATACAAATCTTCTGTGTGCCATTGTTGCTGGAAATACCTCCACCCCTGTACCATCAGTAGCCCAAAAATCTTGGGAATTTCTTCTACCAGATTTGAAAACACCTGCAAGGTACAAAAGACCAATCAGAGCCTTGATTTCTGCTATATTTGTGGGTCTAGCTTCGTGTGGATTCTTATAATTATTAGCTATTTTGGAAATATAGACATTCATATTTTCAACTATTGTCTCAAGAATGTTATCATCTACAAAGCAAGTCCAACACTCTAATGGACGGACCGCTTGATGACGAGCACTTCCTTTTGTGCCTGGGATATATGAAATGATGTTACAGCTTCTTGTTCAAACATTTTGAGGTGGTGCATATTTTTTCCATAAAACGTCGTCCTTAGCCTTGTAAACTAAATGTCTGGTAGTACCAGTATTTCTAGAAGGTGGCACTTGTGGTTGAATATTTTGGGTGTCCAGTACTGGATCATCGTCTAATTCTTCCTCAGTATCAGACTTATGATCTACATTTTCGGCTACTTCTACTTCATCATGGAGTTTCTGTAATCGTACATTTTCTTTCCAGTATGGATCCATTATTGGCTGAAAAAATTATCCTATTAATTTGGTAAAAATGAACAAAAAATTGTAATAACACCGGTTAAAATTGTAGCCGGATGTAATACTCTGCTAAATTGAGAATAACTATATTTAATTGTGTTAATTGTTACTCATTTTACTTACTTTTCATACGATAATTGCTTAACACACTTCGTATTTTATAATACAAAAAAGTTACGAGAACTGTCGGGTGGTGTCTGAGAGACGACAATGGCGTGTAACTACCGGAATTTTTGTCACTGAGGCACTATTACTCGGTCACGTATTCCTTGGATACTAACTGACAGGTACACGAATGCACGATGCGTTAGGCCTAAAATTGCAAATATGCGCACGCAAAACAAAACTGCATTGTCTCACAGACCCCACCCGACCACTGGAGGGTTAAAAATAGGCAACATTTCAATAAGTGTAATATTTAGATTTAGTAGGTATCAATACTAAAACTAACGTTTACTACAAAAATCACAAATATAGGTTTTCCAGCACTTCTTGGCAGATCCAGTACAAAGTTCATGTGCCCAGCGAAGGCAAGCAATACACCTTAAAGCGGCTGCGGTCGCTTTTGAATTTGCAGTATAGACTAGACAAACTGAAGCGGCCGCGGTAGCAGTTTTCTTGGTGAGAAGTTATTTTAGCTACAAATTTCTTGAAGGTTCCACTTTCTGTTTTCATATTTACGAAAATGTAGTCACCACATTTTAATTCCACCATGCCTGCTTCTTTACACACATTGTTGTTCCCAGATTCGTCGTCAACGGGTTCATCTTCAGAGGGTTCATTTTCAAAGAGTTTGTTATTAACATTACCAATTTCTAAGTCAGAATATGTTTCGAGTTCGAGGTCATCATCACTATCATTGTTTGCAGTGCAAAAATCTTTGTATTTTTTTTGAATGAGGTGGTCATATATCTTCGTCATTCTCAGAGCTTGACAGAACTATCTTTCTCTTTGGTTTTTGTTTAGATTTTTCATTCTGTTTTTCTTTTGGTTTTTCTTTTGATTTTTCTGTGGGCATGGTAGATGGATTTTCAATATCTCCTTGACAAATACTTTTGCCAGGTTCTACCGATAATTTCTTTTTTCGTCCTCCACTAGATGTTCCTGCCTTTCCAAATCTAGCCTCTTGAAACATTTCTTTTATAGTTTGCCCGATTATATTTTCTGCTTCTGCAATTGCTGCAAGATCTTCTGCTTTGGGAAGTTTACAAAGGATTTTTTGGCGGTTAATGTTAATATCTTCAGGTGACACCTTTGCTCTGCTCGATTTTATTGATTGAGATCTTCTTTGGGCGATAACTTGATGACGTTTTAAGAAACCCTCATACCAATCTTTGCCTGGTCGATTGTTTTTAAATTTTGCATTGGTCAATCCAAGTTGTATATAACCGGCAACCATTTCCTGTATTTCACTCATTTCCATGGCGTAACCCCAATCAGCAGCGGCCAATATAGCCTTAACAATTACATTTTCGAGGTTTTTTGAGAGGACAGGTTGACCACCTGGTGTTTTTGGGTGTAAACCCTTGGCCTTTCGATATATCGTAACAAACGGTATTTCATAGTCCTCGGCAACTTGATGCAATGTCTTGCCTCCCCTTTTGTAAGTTTCTACAGCGACCTTTAACCTTTCTTCATCATAATCGCGGTATTTGCAACTTCACAAGACCCATTTTCCAATTCGACGCAGAATGTTGTTGAAAAATAAATCACCACGCCACTGCCCTGTGAAAGACATGGAGGCAGAAGTGAGGTTATTTTCGTAATGCACACATACGAGGCTTTTAGGGAAAAAAATGTAAGAGATATGCAAATGAGCTACAGTAGGCTATAGAGATGGAAGTGTACGGCGTTGAAAAATTCCATTTTTTCTTACCTTATTTTGAGTCGCTTACATGTGACTATCCGGAGACCATGCCATTAAATCGCACGTGCAACAATAAGAATGGAACCTGTTTTATCGCAAATCACGATTATGGTAGACTTTTCTCTCGGGCATTAGATGTAGCGATTTTTTTTTTCGAAGCGCGGTAAAAATTTTCAAGCCACCCCGTGTTTTCAAGTCCCCCCCCCCGTTTTACGGTACCTCCAGCTCGATTTCTTCTATGTTTGCTATTTGTTCATTGTTTTGTACGCCTTCCTGAGTTACAATAAAATCGTCAACGTTTTCCAAAATATTCCCATATGTATCAATGAATTCAATGTTTTCAATGCTCGTTAAGTCAAGGTTAGTAATGAATCTATTTTCTTAGTCAGTGTTGATAGTAACATCTAAGCTGATGTTATCGACTCTGCAATATAAACACTTAAAAATATGATTACGATTTTTATGAAAACTTATTCATTATTAATGGGATCCATTATTTTAACAGAGTCATCCTGCAGCATTGATCAAATCAAAATTATTCACAATTTAATAGAAATTTTGATGATCAAATTATTTCACTATCAAACCTACCCATATCTAGTATTTTAGTTCTAGACTTCATAGAAGACACTTAAATGAACCTGCACAACTTGTATGTATAAAAATTAAAAATTTTCGAAACATTAAAGTTAGGTAATTATTAATTAAACCATCAGTTTGGTGTCAACAATATAACGGTAACTGAAGTAACTGCTTACAACGCAAACAAGCTTTAAAAAACATTATCATTCCATTGTCAAAAGAGTTAGTGCCAAATAAATTAACTCAAAACAGTGAAGTTTTTAGGTTATATTATTTTTACGTCATCGGAATAGAATTAGAATAACAAAGATGTATCTGCAGTTAGTTGATAGAACTGTGATCCACCGAATTGCGTAGTTAGGACTTTGTTTTACTGATATCAAAATGAAATTGGTCCCAGATAGGCATTTGCAGCATAACTAACTTATTTATTTTCCATTGTCGATAGTTAACCTATTAAAATAAAGAATTTAGCAGATAGAACTATAATATACCAAAATCTCCAATTTGATGAAAAAAGCAGGTAGCACCTTGTTATGCCAATCCGACGAAATGGCTTCAGAAGTTATGTGCTTTTGAGAAAACAATTTTGCTTCACGTTTGCGTTTGTAGAACATTTCAGCTTTTAACTTGTGTGCCTTATTTTTGGTTTCAATCCTACGTATGTCACCGTTAATTTTGTTGACATTGCAAATTTTTTCATTGGCATTAGTTTTCTGGGCCTGCAAGTTCTTTATTTTAGCTAACAATTCGTCGCACTGGTTGCACGTGTCGGTTCTCGCATAACCAAATGCGATATTAAAATTGTACGAAAATATGGTCCTGTAGCTTTTGTAGGACACGTGTAATGAAGGATGACTTTCGAGAAACAGTTTGTACATTTTAGTTACGTTAAATTCCTCAGGTAAGTAAATTTTGGAGGAGTCGTGTAAGCTGTAATGACTCTTACGCCCTTTAAAGGCCGCAATATGCTCTATGACGGCATTCTTCTTTTCTTCGGAAAGCTTATGAGGCCGATTCCCGTGTTTGCCCCTGCGATTTGTAGGTGCTGCTCCACTGTTCTTAAAAGACTTCTGCAATACTTCTCATTTTTTTCTGCCTATACTATACAAAGCTAGAAATGCTTTTCGGAATACCTGAACTTCTGTTAGCTTATCGTCAACAGTACACCTTACTCTGTAGCTGAATGATGCGTCATGAAGCAAAGCACTATCTTCTTCTTGTCTTGGTCTACGTTGTTTTACGGACAATACTGTTATCAAGCCACACAGATACAGATTTTGCTCATAACGGACGACAGAAGATTCAATTGCTTAATAATCTGTTGCCGTGAAGATTGTGAAATTTTTTCGAAACATTTGAATCTCGTGCACCGACAATCATGGCCTATTACATGCCCTTGAAGGTTAAGTTTTTTGTTTACATCAATTAACCCATTAGTGCATAGAACCATTTTTTTTAAATTATAATTTTATCGTTGGAATTATTCAAAAAACCCTTTTATAACATGATACAACAATAATAATAAAATTTTGAATGTTAGTTTTTTTATTAGATCACATGCGTTTAAACGGACTCTATGCATAAGAACACAAAACACATTAACATTTTATTTATTCTGAATATCAATCTTACGACTACTACATTACTTTGTATGGTAAGCCAAAAAATAAATCTTTGGATGTAAACCAATATTACACTTTACACAAACAACTTTTACATTTTTATTGCACTGTTATTTCTTATCAGTTTCAGAATATTGCGCAAGGTGCCCAATATTATCGATTCGAACTCTACTATCGCGGTTGGTTGTTTATACCGTAGAGGTTTTATACCATGCGTATGTAGAAAGCTTAAAGCAATGTATCGCCTGAAAGTAAGCAAACTTGAGCAATTAGGATCGTTAGGTTTAGTGATGTAAAATACCCGGGTATTTATAACTCAGGGTTAATATCCAGGGTAAATACCCAAAATTAATATGAATGCTGTTTATACAGTGATTATAAAAATAAGCGTGGTTACATTTTTATTGGTTTTAAAACAATGTAAAGAGCAAACAAGTTAATTGATTTTATTTTGTCATAGGCCTAGGTAGGCAACGCATATTTGTTAATCTTTTATGCTTAAGGCTTTACTTTACTTCTTCTACAATGTATGTAAAAGTATTGTGTTTTTAGAACGCGTTTTCGGCGCTGCTATTTACTTTAAAAAGGGTATCGAATTTTGTAACAATTGTAAGTAGTACAAGTTAGTACTGTAACAAAAAATATTTGTAAAAAATTCATGTTTGAAGTGACAATCGCAAAAAACTGCTGAAACTTTAATGCAGTTTTATTCGGTTATCTGCGAATAAAAAGGAAAACACGTTTAACCAACTAATAGGCATTAGTAGACCTAACTGCGCTCTGAAACGAGTTGTTCTTTATTAGAATTAATTTAAATGTTATTAGAAAAAAATAAATTATAAATAGGCAACCAACAGTACATCTAATTTGATATAGCTTTGGTTTTAAAGTGGGAAGGGTCAGGTACTTGTAGGCTTACAACGGATTACCATTATTTATTTTCTAAAGCTGATTACCTGGACTTTTAGGTTTTACTATTTTTTAGAAGCTGTTGGGACTTTTCCAGCAGAACTTTTACGCTTAGTTATATAAAGTTGAATGTAATTCTTGTTAATTTATTAAACTACCACCAATAGAAGAAAATGTCAGTGAAACATCAAAATAACAAAATGTCGTGTAAAATGTCAAAGTGTAATGTAAAAATGACAAAAAGAAAATAATGTCTAAGGAAACATGGAATCATAAAATAAATTCAGGATTGAAAATATAAAAAGAAAATAAAGAAGTTTTGGACAATTAGAGTAAAAATTTATTTATTATGATATTTAGGGAATATAGGGGTACAAATATTTATTTATACAAAACACTAAATTTGAATGTTACATAATAGTATATTATGAAATTAGTTTATAATGCAAGGGATTATGGCATGCGTGAATTCTATCGTATGAGCTTTCGCTGGATTTACTTTCTCTCTAAACCATGCTGGTATGGTCTGATCGAATCTGTCACCATCTATGCACCCGTACCAATTTGGACTCGCTGATTCAAATCTGGCCACCCAAGCACCTGAGGATATTGGGGAAGGAAGATGTGGTTTCCCCCATCTGTATAACAGGTACGATTGGCGCAGGTAGCTCGGCATTGGAGTGGTTATTATTTCCCTGGTTTTTTGGGCCTCCTCTTTTAAGGCTATCTTTGATATGTTTTCATCATTCCTCAAAGTTTCAGCGTATATGTCATAGTCGTCACGCAGCTGGCCGTCCTTGGTCGTGGCGATGCCATAGGCGTATGCCCATTTTGTTCTGTATGCCTCTCCGTGCAAGATAGTTTTTTTTGCGCCACCTGAAGTACCCCACCTAATAAAGTCATTACAATATTCTTTAAATGTAAGGTGACCATCTATCTCCCCATGGTACCACTGTGCGAAGTATTTTTCCAGTGTCCGATCTACCGCCTCTCTATCTATGCCCTTCTCCTTCCCATTCTCTAGTCTGGGTGATACCCAAGCTTCTATATCTGAAACTATCTGTTCTTCTGTATACGGTGCCTTACCGGTTAAAGAGTGTAGATGTGTGAAAAACATATAAGCTGGTCCTCTTTCAAACACCAAAGGGAAGGAGTATGCACTGACCTGTTTCAATTGACTCCGATGGTAATCGTCATCATATAGTGATCTGTCTTCCTTGTATAAATCTGGAGTGCTGGCCAACTCAAAGTACTCGTCCGAATTAGACCGTATATAACCCATAAGTTGATAAAACTCATATGCCATCCTATCTTGTCCGATCTTCTTCATGTACGTGTAGAGAGTGTACAGACCCCAGGAACTAGAAATGTGGTTATGGATGGGCCACCACTTAGGGACATCTTTGTGGTATCTTCTCAACTTTTCCAATCCACTCGGCCTCTTCCGGAGTGTCTTCGGGTGTGTCATACACCGTATCATTCCTCCGTCAAGAACACCATGATAAGGGGTTTGGAAAAGTTGAGGGATAGCCGTACTTCCTACCTGGGTGTGAAACTTGATGCCCGTGTTTCTAGTCTCACGCCCAGTTTCTATGTTGTATCGCCCCCACTCTAGTCACCCGCCGCCCCGGCTAGCTCCAACTTCGGTGTTTCCTGCACCGAAGTCTGCTCCGTCGTCGGCATGGTTGACTCCAGCTCTTTCAAGTTCTTCATCGCTTCTACGGAATAAGGGGAATTTTCCTCTTTGTGTGTCTCCGTAGTATGAACTGGGCTCAGTGGGTTCACATAGGTTGCTTTCAGTATGTCGGACACCTTGTCTATTGTTTTGTCCGCTTGTTTCTGCTTTTCGGCGTTCTCCGGCCCCGCCAGTGTCTTTTCCACAATATTCTTCGCTAGGGTAGCCCCTCCTGCTATCAGTGCCCCAGCTGGTCCTCCGGTTAAAAAACCGCCCAGTGCTGAGACCGCAGGATATAATACGTACATAGTTTTTAGCCCCTTGGAGGATGCTCTCCCAACTGATAGGATCAGGGTTTACTATGTCTGACACCCTTACTTCTCTGAACACAGGATCTATGTGTATGTACCCAGATCGTATGATGTACCCCTGAAGTTTCTATGGTTCAGATTTTCCTGCAACAAAACAAACATCCCTCACCCCATATATAAACAATAAAATAATAGCCTTAAAAAGTTTCCCAATAAAAAAAAATTGAAAATACAACTTGAAAAATGCTTTCTTAAATCAATCCTATTTGCACTACAGGCTATAGGCACTAACGTAAATAACTGATAAAGAAATGGTGTGTATGAAAGGTGGGATTTGATTTCGGTAAAGCATTCAGTTGACCAAATGTTAGTTTAACTTAGGTCTACTATTTAACAATAAGTTAAATCAAACTGCTTTAATTGGTATAAAGTTACACTCACAATAAGACAGGATTATTTACTTTTATTCTTCTCATAGCTAAAGCCAGTTCTATAGTAAATTTTGCCAGCCTAAGGTTTTTTCAGTCTTATCAAATAAGTTGAATAATAAACTTTGCAAGGCAGGCCTACTTGCATTCATGTTATGATCCATGAGGTTTAAGATGTAAGAAGTTGAGGATGAAGGGCTAATGATGGTTGAAGCAGAATCCTCAACTCTTCGATGTGAAGGCATTCCAGATCCAGAATTGTCAGACTTCAAAGAGGACAATGAAGAAGGACGTCTTTGGCTACTACTTGAACTTGGCCCTGTGCCTGGCACAAACGATACATCTACTTCTAACTGATCTTGCGGTTGTGCAGTTAATTTGTTCACTGTGGTTGTTGCCACTGATGCACCAAGCTTGATATCAAAAATTTTTTCCATTTCTTGCGGGCATTTAAAACATTTTCTTATGTGCTTTGTCATTTTATTAACATTAGAATGTTTGTACTCTTTACTGCAATATTTACACACAACACCTTTGTTATTGTCTTTAAAAAACTCCCAAGTTGCACCCTTTTTGTTCAGCATTTCGCTTAACTGTAGGCCTACTGTACTATATTTTCAAGCAAAACTAAAGCCTATCTCACACTATCAGTCAGTTTGACAAACTAGACTAAACAAACAGTTTTAATGACGAAAAATGCAGTACACCCACATAACAATCTTTTATAATCTTTAAACTTTCTATTTACAGTACTATTATCGATTTAAAAAAATGTTTCTTGATGTTAAATAATGATGATTCTCGTATGAGAAGGTATATGAACACTGTATACGAAATGTTATTTATTTATTTATTTGAACATATACTGGTCCACCAACAAGCCGAGGCCCTATTATAGGTGAACCCTAGAATACATTTACATCATTAACTAGGTACTACTATAAAATTAATGAATAATAACATAGATAATGCATAATAATATACTTATAAGGTACTATAATATTTAGGATAGAGAAAGATCACAAAGAAGTAAAACAAACAAAGAAGAGAGAAATAGAAGACAGAAAGGACAAGACAGGACAAGACAGTACGATCGATTACCAGAGATGAGTTATGATTGAATGCTGGAGACGATCCATAGATAAGATATGTTAGTAACACTTTAACAATAAATTATATAACATAATTTGCAACAGATTGCTGCTGTCATGGTACAGCCCCTGACGAATTGAAATAATCTGGAAATTCAATACGAATTTGTTGTGGTGTTCTAGCGGTTCGATTACCTCCTTGTTGTGCTATAGCCTCTAACGTACAAGATAAATCCTCTTCTTCAATACTGTCACTATAATTTGGTGATGAGACAAGCAAGTAATTGTGTAGTATACAACACTCTTTTGTTATTAGTTTAACTTTTTCAATCTTTACATTAATAGTGCTTAATAATATGCGAAATCTATTGCTTAAAATGCCAAATGCATTTCCAACCACTCGTCGAGCCCGGCATATCCTGTAATTATATATGCGTTGCTCATTTGTGAGGCCATGAAATTTATATGGCTTCATTATAAATAGTTTCTTTGAGTGGAACAAATACGTATGTAACCTCTTTTTCTCAACATGGCAAACATTTTGGAGCCGGGAATTCCAATATATTGTTGCCTATAGCATAAGCTAAGGAGCTACGTTGAAAAATTCCCCCGTCACTGATCCTGCGATTTCGTGCTATGTCGACTATCAGAAATTTACAATCAGCATCCACTACAGCTAAAAGTACAATACTATCTGTGCCTTTATAATTATGATAAAAAGCACAATCTTTTCTAAGTGGTCTAAATGTGATATGCTTTCCGTCCATAGCACCTCGGCAATTTGGAATGTTCCACTGCTGATTAAATTGGCTGCAATGGCTTCCCATTCTTCTCGAGTTTGTGGCGCCTGTAAATTATTAATTATATATTGTAATTTTTAGATCGACGAATGTCCAGTGAGCAGTAGCAGCAGCGGCAGCTACAATAAATCGCAAGCACCAGTCCAAAAGCGACCAGCCCCAAATCTGACTCCAACAAATGTGGCAAAAAAAGGGAGATGAAGACCCGTCAGCACCCATTTTAAATCAAATTGGAGCAACATTAGCCAAATTTATCAGTGAAGATGAGGGGCCATGGGATACGTTTGCTAAATGTTTGACTAACGAACTAAAAGCATTTAGAGACACTGCATTACAACAAAAATGCAAGAGAGAAATTGTTAAACTGATTTATCAATATCAAGAACAAGACGATCAATAAATAGTTTTTAAAATCAATGTGTTTTTTACACTATATTTATTATGTTTTTCATGTGATAACTTGAGGATATATACACAAAATCAATTAGCATGAGGGTTCGGTGATTTGTAAAAATACTTATGTATCTTGTACTATTTCAGTAACATACCTTTAAATATCCACCTTCTAAATGTGCAACGATGGCATGCAACACTTCATTAATAATAACACTTAAAGTGCTGTGTGCGATTCTAGTTGCAAAGGTTAAACTATTTAAAGTTTCTCCGGTAGCCAGGTATCTCAGAGTTACCATCAATCTGTAAATTATAACTTTTATTTCTCGTATTAAATCTAAAATATTTCTATAGTACCTTTATTATATCTTCAACACTTAGACACTGCCTAAGAATTGTATCTTGCTTAGCGATTGTTGGGCCTATTATCTGTAGTAAATTATTAAATGTTGCTGTATCCATCCTCAAATAATTTTTGTATCCATGTGGATCACTTTCCTTTAATTCGTTTCTTACAATCGCTAATACGCCCTGACCGTTTCCATAATTTCGTCGACGTAACCAGTCTTTTGACTACAATCACCTCCTCTTTCTCTTTTTTTTTATTTTTTAAGGTTAACCGATTAGTGCATATAGTCCGTTTAAAAGGAAGACATTATTTTCAGGGAAGAAAATCTAGTTGCTTAACACATTGGGTGCCGTAGGTATCCAACATGGATACACACGGCACAGTTTTTTAGTGGCCGCGTGTATCCATTGATGATACATACGTATTTCTGTACTTTCAGCCGTATGTATCCGCGTTGGACGCATGCTTTACGGGAACTTTTACACATCGGCCTGGCATACCCAAAACTGTTTGGCCTGCGGATTTTATTTTTAGTTCTTTGTCCAGACAATTTTTTTTAGCAAATAGGTTTTAAATAATTTGAAACGTATATTAGAAAAGTTTACTTATTTTATAACAAGAAACGCTGTGTTGTTATGACATAGAATATAATACTAAATTACTAAGAGCAAAAATAAATAAACAAAACAGTTTATAAAACTACTGACAGTTCGAGATATTTGTTAGTCAATGAAACATTTGTGAATTTCGAAAGAACAAGGTAAACAATAAAATTTTTCGCATGTAACACATCTAAATTTACTTTGGGTAGCTTGATTAGCCGCAGCTTTTCTCCCAACCTCTTCAGTTTTTTTCTTATAGCAGTTTACACAGCGGCTTCTTTTTCTGCAAGCACCTTGACTTTCTTCTAAATAATGTTGGGGTAAAGATATGGCTGAGGCTGTAGTGTCAGCTGTGTCAGTTGGGACATGTAATAATTTCGTTATAAGAAGTTCTTTAAATTTTGTTATTGACATATTGTCGTTTCCAACCTCTTGATGCAATATGTAAGCATTCACCAATGCCGTACCCATTAGCAGCTCATCTGCCAATTTACGGTGCCATTTTATTCCTCTTCTCAGGGGCGATGAATAGGCTTTCATTTGGTCAGAAATGTCAATGAAACCTTTACATTTATTGTAGTCACTAATTATTTTTGGCTTTTGTACTTCGCCACCTCTTTGTTTTACTGTAACAAGTTCATCCTTGTGTTTAGTACTGAGGACTTAAACATCTCTCTTATCCTTCCATTTTAGAACTACCACACCTGTGTTGCTCTCGGCTGCGACAACTTCATTCTTTTTAAGCCTTTTAGTTACAACGTCTTTGGGGTTGAGCTTTCTATTTCTACGTAATGTTCCTACTAAATGCGTGTTCCTGTCTGTGAGCGTATGAGCTAAAGCAACACTTGCGTAGTAATTGTCGGTATATAGTGTTCTCCCTTTATCGAGTAAATTATTTATAATTGCAAGTACTACTCCAGTCGCAACAGGTTGACCTTCAGTTTTTTCTGTTCCGCAATATACGCTAAGATTGTAGGTATATCCTTTATTCACACATAATTTGAATAGTTTTATCCCAAATTTGTGGCGTTTGTTTTTTATGTATTGTCTAAACGACAAACGCCCTGTAAAAGGGACAAGTGTTTCGTCAATGCAAAGCTCGTGTTGGGGAATAACATGAGCTTGAAAAGTAACTAAAAGTTTATCAATGAGGGGGTTTATTTTATGGAGGCGATGCACTATGTCGTCTTCATTATTATTGAAGTGGATCATTTTTAGCAAGAGCTGAAATCTGTTTCTGCTCATCAACGATTTTATTTTATTGGAGTATAAAAACGATGTCCGCCAATACGCCTGAATAGATGGTAACTGAAACAATCCCATCCAAATGATAATTCCAAAAAATCTCTCGATTTCTTCGGAATTGGTATCTACCCAAGTTTTTATTCTAGACTTTCGTAAATTGTTTTTTCTCTTGCATTGTTCGGCATAACGATTCGTTTCAATAACAATGTGGTTTATGATGTCATCGGTGACCATAAGTTTATAAAAGTCATATGGCGTTCTATTATAAAATTGTTCATATATTTCTGCTTTTACGCCAGGATTCTGTTCTGTAAACGGAAATGTATTTAAATAATTATCTTGGACTGGTCCCCATATAAAGTCATTCGCTGGAGGTGGTGTATCCTCGTCTTCTGAAGATGTCGAGTCAACCACTCTAAACTGAGAAATAACATCTTCTATTGTTTGTGTGGCATTGCTAGTAGTAGTAGAGATCCTGACATACGTGTTGGCATTGCTTCCGTTCGAAGTCGATCCTGTACTCGCACTGGGCTGATAAATATCTATAAAAAAAGGTTTGGCATTACAAGACGTCAAGTATCCTGGAGTTTCAAAATAATATTTTGAAAACGTACTGTAGTACTCGGTCTAAAACCAAGATTTATTCCACCACCTCCAAAGCTTACATTATTAACCAGTTTGCTACTGCAATAACGCTCTCCGGCTCTTATATACACCTCATTTCGCCCGTCCGGCTTCCAAAGTTGAATCCTTGTTTCATCAGTAAAACAAATATGCTTCCATTCCTCCATGGACCAATTAGCATGAACTCTAGAAAATTCTAATCTTTGCCTTTTATGTTGTCGGAAGAGACGGGGCACTACGGCAGGTACTCTGTCAATCAAATTGACTTCTCTTAACCTCCGCCTTATTATCTTAGAACTAACAGTAACCCTTCTTACGTTTTGCAGCTCAATTCTTAATCGAGAGGATGAAAACTCACGATTTCTTAAAGACTGAAGTTGAACAAAGCGATCAACTGCAGCACTGGTGCACCTTCTTTGTCCTTGCCCTGCCCTTCTTTTATAATTTCCAGTTTCTTGGTACCGTTTTATAATCCGAGAAACCGTAGATTTATTTAATTGAACAATTCTTACAATATTTTTCTGTCTGTAAACTTCTTGCCATAAAGTTACCACTTTTACGGCATCCGATTCGCTGCTGTGGTTATCTCGCGGCATCTTTTTACAAACGTGTTTTAAATGAGAAAAACTCTGTAAGTACCATTGATCAAATTGTACATGTTTGTTGTGGTCTTACAAACTTATGTCCGTCGGTTGTAAACTTGCTATAAAGTAAACCCAGTGAAGTTTAAAGTTAGGCTTTTTTAAGCACATTCAAGAATGAAGATACAAACTTAGTTTTAGTAATATTTTATTAATGTAATTGTCATGGTTTACTCAGAATTGCACAACTGGCAGTTCCACACTCCTGGAATATCTTGAACGCTCAGTCCAACGCAGCTCATGTGATACCATTCAATGGGGCAGTTTTTGTTGTCACAGGCTATCATTAGTTTACCATCATCACGTTTTTTGCAAATACAATATACACTTGCAGTTTCACGTTCACTTGCAACTTCAAGTGCACGTATTTTTCTAGTATAACATTTACCAAGCAGTTCTGGAATAATCACATTAGTAAAAAACAAGTGTGCTTGGGTCAAATTAATATTCCAGGACTCTTCATTAAAAGCTATCTTCTCCACGTGCAATTAGTTTTTTTGTCCAAACTACAAAGCAGCATAAACGACGTCCCGTTACCGCAATTTGCATTTGGCACTGGAAAAAGTATTGATGGTCTTTCGGTAGAAAATATTGCTCCTTATTTTTTAAACAAAAATTTGTTAGGGTGGTAGCTTCTTCTATGGTCATGTCTCTCGCACAAAATGGACACTTTACTTCGAGACACGCTGGTTCACAACAACTACAATCTACAAGGCTGTCAGGAGAAGCACCAACCTGTGGAAATTTTGAATTTAGCACAAATCCAACAGTAGTCACATTTAAATTTGCGTGGTTTTTCACTTGCTGAAATCATTGACCGCATCTTGCTCATGTGCGCAATCATATGCCGTCGCTACATTTTTGAATTGCCTCTTAGTTCGGTAGCAAATTTTTTTCAGCAAGCTCATTGAAGGCTTCAATTTTTGTTCTCACGCATTGTTTAAAGTTGGAGGCTGTTATTCTGCCCAAACGGAACTCAAACCATGCGTAGCACTTGGACTGCTTGCGAGTAATCTTTTCTACATATTCGCACTGTTCGTCGGTAAGCAGGGTGTTTATTTCTTTGCCGATTGCAATAAGCGAATCTTAAGTCCTTGGTTTCATATTCCTCCTTATAGCACGTTCCTCAGTCGTGATTGTTGAAAATCTTCACAAAATGGTGGAACTACTGAAAAAAGTGCGCACTGTAGATCTTCATCTTTTAACGCTTGCAGGCTTCTAACAGTTTCTTCAGGAGTTGCAAGTGGTACAGTTTCATCAATGTCTTTACTACGCTGGCTAACTTGTGCTTTCCCTTAACAAACTTTAGATAACTTAAACGATGACGTATAGTCGATATCTTTATAAGCAGCCAGTGCACCAGGATGAGCAGAGGGACTTTCCAGTATGCTTTAACGCCTGTAGGCAAAGCAGTTTTTCAGTATTACTTTATTTATTTAATGACATGTTATCACGTCGAAACACGTAGGATTTTTTAAATAAATCTGTTGAAGCAATAAACTGTATCATTGATTGAATATAATTATAGCAACAATAATCTAGTATGTAAATACAGTACTTTTTAAAATAATATTTTACCTGTAACTGATCTGTTTTCTATATTTCTAATGTTGTTTTCAATGGTAAACAGCAACGCACCAACGTGCGAACAAGTTTCTCCTAAACCTGCCACACAATTACAATGTGCTACTGAAACAATGTGACCATCAGGCTTCGAATTCCAACTGCTTCAGACCGAAATCCGGCTATGGGTCCGAACCCGGGACCTCCCGAACGACAGGCAGATAATAACCCGCCATACCATCGAGAGGTCAAACTAATCCCAAATAGTTAAGTTCTCCAGTTGAGACTACATTTGACATGGTTATTCTCTATATCAAATTTGGTATTTACTAATTTTATTTATTTTATTAAATTATTTTCTCAGTGGGAGAAGTGTTTTTTTTTTAATAAACCAGATAAACGTTATTTCTTGAGGCGAGTTAACCACGTAGTAGTTTTTTGAAGCCACAACCAAATAGCAAAAAGTATTTTTGTTTTGTTTTTTATTTTTATTTTTTTGAATAAACTAAACTATTAAGCTTATTAGCAACGATCTTTAGCCTCCAACTGCTGCAGACCGAAATCCGGCTATGGGTCCGAACCCGGGACCTCCCGATCGACAGGCAGAAAATAACCCGCCATACCATCGAGAGGTCAAACTAAAATTATCCAAGTTGCTAGTGCTGCTGGTTTCAATCTTTGAGAATGTAAAACCTATTAACCCTTAAATGCATGATTTTTTATTTTTGAAACACAGAAAAATAATTAAAAAAATGTATAATTGTTTTTAAATAGTTTTATTAGTAAAAAACAGTTTGTTGCCAATCGGCTACATTATGTGTTACGGGTGATACTACAATATAGTATTTACTCATTGTGAAAGCGTTTAAAACAGTTGTTGTTTTTATTCAAGCATAGAGCTACCCCACACTTTTCACATTTGGTCTGTGTAAAATCCTTAAATTTAGGAAATTTACATCTCATTTTGTTATTTTCTTGCAATGGCCAATGACCAAGTTGGTCAGTCCTCACTTCTTTGGACGTATGTGCTGGATTGGCCCCTTCTTTCTTTTTTCAACTATTTCTGCTTCCAGGCTACTTGGTCTGCCCCGTTTGACAGAAGTTTTCCCTATATTACACAAACATTCGGCTATCTCGGTGCGAAATTCAGCCTGCGTCAACATGCGTTTGTCTTTCCCTTGGATATGTAAGACTCGTTTATACAACAACCAAGAGTTAACGATGGCCAACTCCACAAGATGGTAGAAAATTCTAAGATACCATTTTTTGCTCTTCAAAGTTATTTTATATCTCCCCATATTGCTGTCTAGTAAATCAACGCCACCCATATGCCTGTTATATTCACGGATAATGTAAGAGCAATCGACTTCAATATATTTTTCTTTTCCTTTCTGTCGTACCTATTGACCTTGGTGCGAGGTAGTTGACGAAAGAGTAACATATTTGTTGTCCTTCCAAATTATTGAGGAAATATCAACACCATCCACATTAGCAACATACTCATAACTTGCACCACGTGGGACGTTTTTTAGATCCTTTTCCGTTGGCAATTTACAGTCTACGGACTAAATAGAAGTAGACTGCGATTAGGTGAATATTTATATGACCATTTATATGAGCTAGAACAATATTCGCGACGTAACAATCTTAGATTGTTTGGAGTTCCAGAGAGTAAAGACGAGAAAATTGAAGAAGTCGTAGGTAAACTATGCAGAGACAAACTAGGCTTGGAAATTACACCAATTATGATAGATTCCTGTCATCGCCTTCCCAGCAAGGAGTCAGGTATTAGGCCAATAATTGTAAAATTTGTAAGAAGATCCGCAAAACAACTCATATACAAGAATAAAAAGCTCCTAAAAGGCACCAAAATAGTAATTAAAGAAGACCTAACAATACGACGTGTTCAAATTCTCAAAGAAGCGGCCAAGAAATTTGGAAATACAAATGTCTGGACATCTGAAGGTAAAATACTCGTAAAAAATAAAACTGGCATAATACGAATTAAGAAATGGGAAGATCTCTCCAAGTATTAATGCAATTACTTCAGCCAACCAGTGATCACACCTCTCACAACTACTCCTTGAATAAAGCGAGGCACACTGCGCTGCACGATAATAGCATCGCACCGTGTTTACCTGCAGGATAGATAGTAAAAATTCCAAATGTCTTTTATCTCATATTATTATTTTTGTATTTTTAGTTACCGGAGTTTCAGTATATTCCTTACTTTCTTAATTACTTGTGATAATTAATTATAGCACATTTTATTTATATATCTACTTGTATTAAGTTTTAAAATGATTTTTTCTTGTTTGTAGGATGGTATCTCGTCTATTGAAAGTGGCACACCTAAACATTAAATCACTTATTCCTAAATTTTCTGACGTAAAACAATATTTACTGGATTCAAATTATGATGTACTAGCTTTATCTGAAAGTTGGTTAACACAGGAGGTAAGCAGTCTTTACCTGAAAGTTGAAGGGTATCAACTTATACGTAAAGATAGGGGTGCGCGTGGTGGTGGAGTTTGCTTCTATGTACGTTCATGCTTTAAATTTAAAATTCTTGAAACCACCGACGCTATAGAGCAGCTATGGATTAGCCTGCGGTTGATAAATGCTACTCTCGCAATTGGTGTGGTTTATAAGCCCCCCAATGTCAATTTTAAATTTTTCTGTGATCATTTAGAGGAAAGTCTCACATCTTGTATGATTATCTCTGATGAATTACTTTGTTTAGGTGATGTAAATATTGACTTTCTGCGTCCTAATACTTATGATTGCATTTACTTTAAAACTATGATTGAATCAATTAATGTTCGACAACTAATCACTGAAGCTACCCGTGTAACCAAAGATTCAGCGACGCTATTGGACGTAATATTAACTTCCGGGACTGAATATATTATTGAGTCAGGGGTCAACAATTTACATTTATCTGACCATGAAATGATTTTCTGCCATCTATCCATGCTGAAACCTGAATCTCAGCCAGTCTTTAGAACTTACCGTTGCTTTAAATATTTTGATATAGACCTATATAATCAAGAACTTACATCCATACCTTTCCATAGATTATTTTATTACGATGATGTGGATGAGAAAATCAGTTTTTTGAATTCTAATTTACTTCTTGTAATTAACAAATTTGCTCCTATAAAAACTGCTAAATTTACCAAAAAAAATACCCCGTGGATAACGGATAATATCAAACTACTTATGTCTTTACGGAAAAAAGCGTACAAAAAGTTCAAAAGTAGCAAAAAATCTTCTCACTGGGATTATTACAAACAGTTACGCAACTTCACTACTCAGGCTATTATTAATGAAAAAAGGGCCTATTTTCAATTCAAACTCAAAAATAAAAGCTCAAAATCACAATGGAGTATGCTGAGGTCATTAAATTTAACTAAGCCAAAAAATAGTACACTACCCGACAATCTTTTAAACCCAGATAAAATAAATGAATTTCTCCTAAATAGTTGCCCTGCTACGCAGAACAGCAGCAATGAACTTATTGCTTATTACGGTGGTCATAGATTGAATGAGGGGATAACTGACTTCAATTTTATACATGTTGATGAATCTACAGTTGCACGAATCGTGAATAACTTAAAAAGCAACTCTATAGGATCAGATGATATTAGTTTACAAATAATAAAATATAGTTGTCCAGTTATTTTACCTTATATCACTCACATTATCAATTATTGCCTACTACATAACGTGTTTCCGTCATGCTGGAAGAATGCCATTATAATACCAATTTCGAAAGTGTCAAATCCTATTGCGTACAACGACTTGCGACCAATTAGCATTCTCCCAGCGATGTCAAAGATCATGGAAAAAGTAATTGATGTGCAGCTTAGAAATCATTTAGATAAACATAATATTATCCCCTCAATTCAATCTGGCTTCCGTTCGCGGCATAGTTGTACTACGGCCTTGATGGACGTCATTGATGATATAATAGCGGCCAGAGACCGAAATTACATGTCTATCTTAGTTCTACTTGATTTTAGTAAAGCCTTTGATACGATTGATCACTCCGTGCTGCTCTCTATCCTTAAGCACATCGGGCTCTCAAATGATTCTGTCATGCTGCTCTCTAACTATTTAACAAATAGAACGCAGAGGGTGAGGTTGCCTAGCGGATTTTCAAAGTCCAGAGACATCACTAGGGGCGTCCCGCAAGGTTCTATTCTTGGGCCTCTCTTGTTTATTATTTATACACACTCTTTCCGTAAATATGTAAAAACTAGTAAAATGCATATGTATGCGGACGATACCCAAATTTATCATTCTTTCAGTTTAAGCGACAGTAAATGCGCATTATCTGATATTAATCAAGATCTGTCAAATATCGCCAACATTTCTAAAAAGCATTCCCTGAAACTTAATCCCAAGAAATCCGTTGTCCTGTTGTTTGGAAATAAGAACGCTATAGAATCATTGCAAGATAGCATTATTTTGTCTGTGGATGGTACTGTAATACGAATTGTAAATGAAGCTCGTAATCTTGGACTTATAATTGACAACTCCTTTAGATTTGTTTCCCAAATCAATAATTGCGTTAAAAAATCTTACATGAATCTCAAACTGATTTATCCTCACAGACAATATTTATCAACAACTACTAAAACAATTCTTTGTGAAAGTCTCGTTCTCTCTCATTTCACATACTGTGCTGAGATTTATTTATTTATTTAGGTTACTGATATAACGGGCTGTAGCCCAATAACAATATCAGGTTTCCCATGATAGAAAATGAGATAATCTTAGTATAGATAATAATAATAACAATAATAAAACAAATTATTATACAAGAATTACAGAAGAATTGCAAATTTAAATTTAAATAAGTGGCCATTATAACATTGAACAATAAATGGCTGTTAAATTTGTAGGTAATTGTGGTAGTAAAACTTTAGAACAAAATTTTTAAATTTAGTAAAAGACGTATCGAAAATGTTAGCATCTGACTCCGCAATGAACCTATTAGTTCCAATGAGCATCCTCACCAACGGAGAATACAGTCGTACGTTAGTTCTATAGGGTGGCACATGCAGTATATCACGAGGTCTAGTTTTATAGGCCGGAACATACAGAGACACCAGTGGCAGCAAGCCGGGACAGTCGACTCGGTTATTAATTAATTTAAAAATAAAAAGCACTTCACTAATTTCTCGGCGTTGAAATAATTTAATTACTTGAAATTCACGCCTGATATTTTGATATTCATTATACTCTGGATTATTGCCATTTTTTTTTATAGTAAAGGAATTTTAAGAATTTATTTTGAACCGATTCAATTTTTTTTTGATATTTTTTTATATCAGAGTTCCAAATCAAAGATCCATATTCAAGCTTAGCTTTAACTAATGCATTATATAATATTTTAATTGAAAATACAGTTCTAAAATTGAAGGTATTCCTCATCAAGAAACCTAAATTTCGCAACGACGAACTTACTACTTGTTCAATATGAGGTTCCCAACTTAATGTAGGAACAAACAACACACCAAGATCTCTAATTTGAATCTCCTCGCGCAAAACAGCATTGTTCATAGTATACTGAGACTTTATGCAGTTTTTTTTTAATGAATACGTCATATATTTACATTTATCTACATTAAAATATAATTTATTTGCGAAGCTCCACTCAACTATGGAATCAATGTCTTTTTGAAATAGGGTAACATCTTCACTACATGAAATTTCTCTAAAAATCTTAAGGTCATCAGCAAACAGTAATCCATAAGAGTGATTGATACAGGAATGCAAGTCATTAATAAACACAAGAAATAAGAGTGGTCCCAGGTTACTACCCTGCGGTACTCCAGATGTCGCTAAATAATATTGCGAGTTATAGCCCATAACATTTACCGATTGATATCTATTTTCTAAATACGATTTTAGAAAGTGGATTAGATCATCAGAAAAACCGAAATTACACAATTTTTGTAATAAGATATCATGGTTAACCTTGTCAAAGGCTTTTGCAAAATCGGTATATACTGCATCTACCTGCCCACCCTCATCAATAACGTTACTAATAAAATCGGTAAATGTGATTAGGTTAGTATTAACTGATCGTTGTTCATAGAAACCGTGTTGCTCATTGATAATCCGATGTTTAACATGGTTGAAAATATGCTTATACAGGACTTTTTCAAAAATTTTGGCAGGTGTTGATATAATTGAAATTGGTCTATAATTTACCACTTCGGATTTGCTGCCTGTTTTATGAATTGGTGTAACTCTAGCCATTTTAAATTTATCCGGAAATGAATTTGATTTTAAACTTTTATTATACAATATCGTAAGTGGAAGTTTTAAAATTTCCCAACAAGCCTTGTATATATATGCAGGTACACCATCAGGCCCCGCAGACTTCTTAGGCTTAAGGTTCTTTAACGCAACTGAAACTTCATCTACTGTAATCTCAGTTAGAGCAAGGATACCCACATCAAACTGTTTAGCCTGCAACATGACTGATTGTACGTTATAAGTCGACTCGTGTTCATACACACTACTAAAATACTTAGCGAAAACATTTGCGGTTTCTTCTTTTGCGATATCTTGATTATTGTACCGGTAAGTTCCTACTGCACTGCTATCTTTTTTGTTATTTTTCACATAATTCCAAAATTCGTTAATGTTATTTCCAATACTGTGTTCAACTGACTGTATGTAATCCATTCTAGCTTTTAAAATGTTTCGTTTGACCTCACGTCTAATACGTTTAAATTCTTGCAAATGATAGTCAGATTCCTTTTTGCGTTTGTGGTGAAATCGTTTAAGCTTTAAGTTTGAAATAATCTCTTTATTGAACCACCCAGGATATTTACGTCTGTTTTTCACGCAGTATTTAATTTTAGGTACAGAATTATCCAATATATTGTATAAAATATTATAAAATGTATCTACAGCTTCGTTCACGTCTGTTATAGAGTTAAGAATATTCCAATCATAATTCTGCAGCGAATTGTATAATAATAAAAAATCTGCCCTTTTAAAATCATATTTATTTTCTAACAATGGACGTTCATTGACCGGATAATTAGACATAGTTTGAGTTGTAATTAACAAAGCTGGGTGTAAACTATCTATTGGTACTAATGCATCATCTTGTATAATTACGTTTAAATTAACAGTACCTACCACTAAATCTAGAGTTCGGTTGTCTGCGTTTCTGACATTATTATACATTGTTAAGTTAAAAAGATTCAAAAACTCCAGCAACTGTTTTGTATATTGATTACCATTTGCAAGATTAAAACTAGTGTCATTAATTTCAGGTATATTAAAATCACCCGCTATAATTAATTCCTTATCAAAGATATTTGGAATAGATTCAAACAACGTGTAAAACTCTAAATAATTATCTAACGGCGATTTAGGCACAATGTAAACGGTACTTATGATGAAAGTAGATCCAAAAAATTTTACTTCTACCGTTACTGTCTCAAGTTTGCTATCGACTCTTATAATTTCAGAGTGATATTTATTATTAATTGCAATTAACACACCTCCTCCCCTTTTTTTACCTGTGAGTTTTTTGTCACGATCACATCTAAATATATTATATCGATCATCAAAAATTTCAGAACTGTATACACCTAAGTCGAGCCACGTTTCATTTAGTACAATGCAGTCATAATCTTCGGCCGCAAGGTTACAAAGAAATGTGTTTGATTTAGTTCGGAGTCCTCTAACATTTTGATAGTATAAAGTAAATTCTTTAGATTTCATATGTACGTGAAAAGTTTGTGGAAATTTAGACTATAAATATAACAAACTTGAACAAGTAGCAAAATACTGATACACCACTTACCTAAAACTTGCAATCCTTAACAAAAATAAAAAAAAAAAAAAATAGAAAAGGAAACAAAACAGAAACTTAACTAATTAATTTCACTTATTGCGAGGTGCAACAGCTTCCCGAAAGCTTAAAACAAAAAGTTAACGGCACCTGCAACTGATTAAATAATAAATTTCAGTAAAACCGTTTATTTATTTATACGCGTTTTCTAAATCTTGCGTTGATTTAATCCGTATTTTCTTACTGTTGTTATTAACAATTATCGTTCCATCGCTCGACCACACGTTTTTAAATCCAAAACGTTCACAGGCACTGCTTAATAGGTCCATTCTAGTTTTTGTGAGGTCTTCCTTAATGACAATTCCAGATCCTTTCAAATTCTTTTTATCTTTAAATATTCGAGCTCGATATCGATAGCTAGAGAATTTGACAATTATAGCTCTAGATTTCGGTGATCCTGCCTGGAATACGCCTACGCGATGACACCGGTCTATATTATCCTCAGTTAACACGATACCCAACTTATCCTTAAAAACTTTAAGGACAGCCTGGTCTAGATGGTTCCTGTATCACTCAGGATACTTCCAATCGAATCCAAAGAGTTCAGAATTCTTGTATGCGTCTTATCTTTGGCATTCAAAAATACGACCACATATCACACAAGTTAACTGAACTTGCCTGGCTATCTATGGCAAATAGGAGAAAAGTATTAACTGCTACACTCTACCATAAAGTAATTATAGACAAAATTCCTATATACTTATATAAAAAAATCTCTTTCAGGGAAGATGTACATAACATTAACATTAGATTTCCACATACCATCACGCCCCCCAAACATAGGACGGCTCTCTTTGAACGCAGTTTTCGATATCAAATATCAAAAATTTATAATCCCTTACCTGAAAATCTAAAGACTGCTCCAACAAACTCCTTTAAAAAACGTCTTTCTCATATGCTGCTAAATAAAAACACTTAAATAATAATGCTACTTCATTAGACCAGATAGCTACCTGAAAGATCCTTTATTGTCTATTTCTTTTTGCAGTTAAAACGATGTAAATCCCGCGGTGTTGCTTGCAGAATACTAGTAGTTAGTTAGTTTTAAGCATCAAATCTCTTTTTCTTTCTTTGTTATATCTTCAAGGTTCAAGTGGAAGATCAGGATAAGGCCTGAACTTGCACCTTGTGGTTTTCCATATATTTTTATTCTGAATAATATGTAATATGTACTTACTTACTTAATCCGTCCTCTTCTACCTTACGGTGGAGAAGAATATTATATAATATAAATATATAATATATTTACACATATGTATGTATTGCTTAATTTAATAATTGTTTAAATTGTGGAAAATAAAGACATTATTATTATTATTATTATTATTATTATTATATGAACAATTACGACAACATCCAGAAAAATTTCATTCCTATTTTCGAATGAATATCACAACTTTTGATTGCATTTTGGGAAAAATAGAACAAAGGTTATTAAAGAAATGGACTAACTTCAACATAAGCCCAATTAGTCCGGCGGAACGTTTAGTAGCTACGTTAAGGCTCCTCTGCAGTACTCTCGCAAGTGCATTGTAAAATAGCATTTTCAATTTTTCATTTTACATCTTTATTTAACAAGATGAAGAGGGGGCCGTTATCTTAAATAGAACAGTTCGTGTGCCTATAGGGCGCTGACTAATTATTTCTAAAAAATTACTTTACACTCTGCTATAAATCATTAATTATGCAAATTCGTATTTTTCATATTAAGGTAAACTTGGTTAAATGGGCCATAGATTTACAATATTAATTCTGTTTCAACGGATTTTATTTGATACTCCTAATATTGACAATTTTCATGCAGACTTGGAGATGCTTCCTTTATATCAGTTATATACCATAAGCGATGTGAATGACAAGGTATTATTTTTAAATAATCAAATAACCAATCTTTTTAATAAACATGCTCCATGGCGATCTAAAATTTTCAGAAAAACACCTGCTCCTTGGCTCACAGACAATGTTAAATTACTTATGAGACTTAGAGATAAAGCTAAAAATAGATTTAAAAAAACTCAAAATGTGGCTACTTGGGACTACTATAAATTGCTTCGTAATTATACAAATTTGGCTATTAAAAACGAGAAGAAAGCTTATTTTCAGTTTAAATTTTCTAACATTAGCAGCAAGAAAATGTGGAGTGAATTAAACCAACTAAATATACGTGGACGGTCCGATAAAAGTGTTTCAGAAGTAATTAATGCGAATGAAATTAATGATTATTTTATTAATAGTGTGCCTAATGTGCCGATAGACAAAGACGTCTTAAATTCGTATTCGCGTTTAAATATTACAAGGTCTAAAGAGGTATTAAACTTTAAACTCGTTATCGCATGTGATATATTAAAGATAATTGATTCCTTAAAAAGCAATTCTGTTGGCTGTGATGAAATAAATGCACAAATGCTAAAATATTGCTGCCCTTATATAGTACCATTTATAGTCCACATTATTAACACTTGCATTACTGAAAACATCTTTCCCGATGTTTGGAAATTGGCTTTAGTAACTCCCTTACCTAAGATTGACAACCCTGTTGAGTATAAAGATTATCGACCAATTAGTATTTTGCCGGCAATGTCTAAGATTTTTGAAAAAGTAATAAATATTCAGTTACGTGAATATTTGCAAGATCATGGCTTACTTCCGGAGTGCCAGTCAGGATTTAGACCTTTACACAGTTGTGCAACAGCTCTATTACATATAACTGATGATATTATTACTTCACAGGATAATAATCTCTATACGATTTTAGTACTATTAGATTTCAGTAAAGCATTTGACACTATTAACCACAGAATGCTTTTAGCTATACTTTGTCATATAGGACTAGGATCTAATGCTATTGACTTAATGAAAAGTTACCTTCAAAATAGAAATCAGCGGGTCAAAATTAAAGATAATGTGTCACAGCCTATTGCTTGTATGCGAGGAGTTCCCCAAGGATCTATACTGGGGCCGTTACTGTTTTCTATTTATACCAGCAATTTTCATAAGTACATATCGTTTTGTAACATCCACATGTATGCGGATGATACACAAATGTATTATTCGTTTCGAAGGGAAGATGTTAATAATGCTTCATGCAAAGTAAATCGTGATCTTAACTGTTTGTTACGCTTAGCTCAACAGCATGCACTTATTTTAAATCCCAGTAAGTCTCAGGCAATGCTATTTGGCAAAAATGTTGATAATTTTGATGTTCCGGTTAACTCTGTTCAAATAGGTAATACTGAAATTCCGTTTGTTAATTATGCAAAAAATTTGGGTTTAAGTATAGACAGATCTTTTAGGTTTAAGCAACAAGTTTGTAAAAGCATTCAAAGAGCGTTTTATAGTTTAAAACTTCTCTATCCGCATAGAAGCTGTTTAAACTCAAAAACAAAAATTTTATTATGTGACACCTTGGTCCTGTCTCAGTTTACATACGCTTCAGTTGTGTACGGACCTTGCTTAGATTATGAAACGTCGCAACGCATACAACGTGTACAAAATACTTGTCTACGCTTCATTTATGGTATTCCTAAGTATTTCCATATCTCTCACAAGTTGAAAGATGCCCAGTGGCTTAATATGAGCAATAGGAGATATCTTCAGTCTGCTGTATTATTTCATAAAATAATCACTAAAAAGCAACCACCTTACTTATATAAAAAGATAAGCTTCCGTACGGATGTGCATCACATAAACCTTCGCCACAGAGGTCTAATATCCATCCCAAAACACAGTACCTCGTTTTTTCAACGTTCATTTAGTTATAATATAGCTAAGATTTACAATAACATCCATCAAGTTAACAAGCAATACTCTGTTCCACGATTCAAAAAATGTTTGCGACAGATTTTGCTACAGTCTCAGTAATTTTAATTTTATTCATATGTGCAACACTATAGCAGTTCTGACATTGTTTTTGATATAATTAATATATAATTATTCTTCTTTTAGTTGTGGTATTAACAGCAGTATTAACGTCAACGTGCTCGAAAGCATTTAACCAAATATATATAATAACGTTTCAAGGCAGTAGTGGAAGATCAGTTGTTTACTGAACTATTGCCTTGGGATTCTGTTCTGATTGTTACTTATTATTTTTATTTTCTCTATCATTGTTATTATTTTTTTCCTTTTATGTATACAACCAGTACAGAATAAACCTACTTTATTATTATTATTATTATTATTATTATTTAATGAACTGGCTTCATATTTGGTATACAAACCCACCATACCTTGGTATACAATTTTCCATTATTTTTTAGCACATAATTGCATTAGAACACCAATGGCACATTTTTTATTAATTGGAGCGATGGCCCAGTTTCCCAAATTTTTTGGGTAAATGATAATGGCCCAATTTTACACCTTTTGTGAGGGATTTAAGAAACTTTTGCCCCGCCCGAAATCTGCAGGTGCGCTGCCAATGGTTTCAACAGGATGGCACAATGAGCCATACAGCCAGGCGCTCCCTAGCCTTACTTCATGAACATTTTGAAAACAGAATTATTTCTGGTGGAACCGATTTCGAGTACCCTTCCCATTCACCTGATCTGACGTCAGCTGATGCATACATTTGGGGCATGCTCGAGGAATAAGTATTTCGGTAAAAAGATCCGTCAACAAATATTGGAGAACTACGACAAAAGATAATAACCTATTTTCAGCAACTGCAGCAACCACTGTTTAGAAATATGGTCAACGATCTGCAAAATCGTTATAAAGCTTGTTTGCGCCGCAGTGGTACACACTTTAAACATGTAAATTATAAAAATTAAAAAATAAATACAATTTTCATTTTCGGTACTGTTTATTTTGCTGAATACTGTACAAACGTTTCCTGAATTTCTGTCACTTTATACAGCCATCTTTAGGAGAAGGAGGGTGTATAATTTAAATTATTTCATTGTCAGGATACCAGAGAGTGTCCTCTTTTTGTGGCCAACGCCACGCTTTCAGTGCCCTATTCTTCATGTGACTAATTTTCACTTGATTTACGGATACTTCTAGAACTTTACCAAGATACTGACCTCCATCATATATGACTTTAACGAAATCTCCTGGGATTACTGCGACAATATCAATATCTTCTTCGTCTGTCTCATTTTCGCTTATTATGACTTCACTATCGGAACTCGACACAATAGAATTGTCTGTGTAAATAATCTTTTCTTTGGTTTTAATCTCTTTTCGGTTTTTGTAACAGTCTCATTAAGTTTCGCTTTTAAAAATTCTGCAGAGGTAATAATTTCGGCATCAGTACAAGCACGATTACGTTTAATATATGCAGTATTCTTGTTAGCAGATTTGTGTTTTTTAACCCAACTTAAAATTATATTCTCAAACGATTTTCCTGGATTTTCAGGCTCTTGGGAATCTGCATTGTTCGTGTGGTTTTTAACAGTTTGCCTTTCTTTCACAGTTTCTTGATTGTCTTCAGTCTCTTGATTTTCAGCAGTCTCTTGGGTTTCACCAGTCCCTTCATCTACAATATAATCTTCATGATCAGTAGGTCCTTGATTGATAAGCTTGGATCTAATGTCTCAGGAAGCATTGCTGAGAGATAAAACTTTTCCAATTGGTTCTTCATTTTTGTGTTCCAGAAATGGTCGCCTTTCCATATTGTTTGATAAGCTAAGTCATTTGTGGTATATAACACAAAATAACATAATTTCCGGTTTGCTATATGGAGTTGCCCTTGTATCTGGTGCATATAATTGTGATTTAGAACTATTCTTGGTCGATTTTCTTTGTTTTGAACAATAAACTGTACAGGAGGATATTACTTTTTTTTTCGACAGCTTGAGCAATGGGCAAATTTTGAGCTGCATATGGGCATTTTATTTCAATTATACCATCTTTCCCTACTAAGCCATCAGGCGAAGCGGCTAAATACCTATGCAAATTATCAACAAATAATCCGCATGGTTTGACTTTTATTTCGTATGAGTTTTCAAATCTTAATATAGCATTATACTCATTTAAAACTCCGTATTCTAATGCCTTACTACCTATTTCTGGTGGTGCAGAATCGATTTTACTGCATTAACAGTAGAGGTACTTTGTTTCATTTTATAAATTCTTTCGAAATTGTGCGCAGTCACGCCGCGACCATTTTCTAAAAAATAGTGGCCAATAATCCCCGACGCTGACATGGCCCACCACACTGACACCTTAGGGCTATGTAGTGGTCTTTCTCTCGCATGGTTTCTCAGGAGCCCTGTAACGGCTATTTTGTTTATTTACCGCGCCATTCAAGGGGAAGTGCACGTCATCGCTAAACAGAATGTTGTCTATTCGATTGTTGTCAAAAAAGTCAGTAACCATCACTTGGCACAAAATTTTGTCTGATCGTAATCGCCTTCTTTCAACGACTGTGTGATTTGAATCTTTTACGGATGTAGATTCATTTCACGGCGTAAGATGAACGGTCGATTTGGAGATGTCCAGTGCCTGCGCATGCTTACGAATGAAACGGCGGGGATGCTGGACTACAGCTCGGCGAATTTTTTTGACATTTATGCCAATGATTCAGTCCTCTTCTCTTGCAGGTGTAACCAGTAATTCAAATTTAAAAACTGAAATCCATTATGGGACACCCTGTATATTGAAATGAGCCTCACGTTGGGCTGCCAATTATTGAAATGTACCCCTTTTTAATAATACTTACGTTGGATACGACAATAGTCAAAAATATAATTTGCTTTGCTCTTTAATTTAATTGCTTGTAGAGATCTTACCTCAAGGTCGTTAGGTACGTTCGTTGTTCGTTCAAATTTAATTCACCAAAATAAACTTTACTCAAATTTTTATAATGCAGATTTTTTATTATCTTTTTCCCTATCAACCCTACTTAAAATTATCTTAAAATTATATTTTATACACTCACTGATTCTACTCTTGACTTCCCTTTCTTTTCCAAAATTCCAATTTTTCCCCAAAAACCTTTAATTCCAATCTTTCCCCGCTCGACTCGTTCCTGCTTGAAGTTGTCCCCTTTCGAATTGCTTTTACTCAAACTTCTTCTTTTGAACTGCTGTTGCTGAACTGCTTTTGCTTAAACTTGCTTTTGCTTAAACTACTTGAAGTTCAATCTTGATTTAATTTTTCTTCAAAATTCACTTCCTTTTTATTGGATACTGGTTCTTTTTGTTATTAACTGTATTTAGTTATAATTGATTATTTATTCGATATTTATTCTTTTTGAGACGAGCAACTTAATTTTGTTGTTGCCTCTTCGATTGCAAAATATCAACTGATTTTCAAATTTGTTTTTTCTGTATCCTCGATTTTTAACTTACATTTGTTTTTTTTTTACTATAACGACTATTTACAAGGTTTCTAATTATTTTACGTTTCTAATACTACAAATTTAGCTAAGTATTTACTAACAATGATCATTATAATAACTTAAATTTAATCTAGCTATCTTAAAATTATATTACAATTTTTTAAAATCTGCATTTCCAATCTTTGCAAAATAATACTTTCGTTAATTAACTAAAAAAATAACATAACCTTTAATTGTACGCATCCAAATTTAATATCATCTCAATATATTGTACAGGTCATAAGCCTAAATGTGTACAATGCTGGGATATTTAGCAACATTTTCTTATAAGTAAGCTCTCACACTGAAGCAATAGGCAAGCAGTAACTAGCAACAGGCAATATTATTGCGACCACCTCTCACACATGAGCAACTATTCTGTTTTGTTTCTGTAGTAATCTCTAGCAAACATTGAAATAATAATGTAACGAAGTGGCTTCTTGGCAACATAGTGGGTTAAGACTGTCTATGTTTTTATATTAATACGATGGTAGAGACTTTGAGCCTAACTTCATTACGAGTGTTTTGCTTGGCTGTTACGAAAGGTTGGATTAAAATACGGAGTCGACTAACAGCACATATATTGGTAAAACATTATTTACAAGTACACCTCAACTGTTCGTCAAACGGGCTCCAAATACATGAAATGATCAAGCTCTTAACAACCTAATTTAAGTACAACGTGCAAAACAATAGCACCAACTTATTCTATGAATAATATTAAACAATAGTCTTACATTTTTATGAAGGCACTCATCTTCGAAACAACGTCGGAACTAACTTTTAACCCAATACTGGGTTACACGAAGGGTTGGCCCCATTTGAGTCTGTTACCTAGGCCTCAATCTACCTACTCCTAGATCCAGCTCGGGGTGACCTGGGGTAGACTCTAGTCTATTGGAACTGGTCTCAATCTGCCAGGGAACTGAATTCTGTATGAAATCCGGCTATATTTATACTTCAAGACTAGCCCCTTCTTTCCAACATTTGATTTCAGCTGCCAGCGTCAGCTGCCCCGTGTTACATCATTTCGCATAAATTCTTACTTTGTCTGAACATGAGACATGATCTTCCACGAATGGATTATATTATTTGTCGCAGCTGGTCTTTAGTAAATATTAACTACTCTGCAACATTGTAGTACATTGAAATGATTTCGCGACATGACCATGCAGCTGGTGTTCAAATGTCGGAAGCCAATTTGCAAGTGCATCTTTAGTTAGTAAACATATTTCATCATTTCTACATTGTAAGGATTGCTCAACTTGTTATATCAGTTATTGCTAAACGCCGTCTTATTTAATGCATTATCTCATGGCAATGTTTTAAGTTATTCTTTAATATAGCCCGCTTTATTACAATAATTCGACTGTTGTCAGGTACCTACATCGTCGATAATTAAAGAAATACAAAGTTGATTTTCACAAAATTCTTTATTGCTGTCCCATGACAATTGTTTCACCAAACGTTGGCATCTTCAGATGGTGAGTACAAGACTGACTAAAAATGACAATTTACATACACAGGTAAACTAAAAATAAATAAGAACATAATAAAAATTTTAATTTTACACAGGAATATACCTAAATTTTACGGGGTTCAGAGAAGTTATACAAAAGTAACGGTTTCTTCAGAAAGTCGACAAGTAAGGGCGATTGGTTTAAATCTACTTGTTCATTTAACAGACTATTTAAATTTTTACGTTTATTAATTTCTAAGCACTCAAGTAACGACAATTTCAAACCCTTATTTTCATTATGAAGGATCTTGAAATTATCGTCAAATACATGTTTTTCATCTAACAAGTGACCAGCATAATTTGAATCTGATTTATTAAGATGAAAGCTACTTTTATGTTCCGTGATCCTTTTCTTAAAACTTCTACCATTTTGACCAACACATACTTTAGGGCAAGTACCACAAGTTAACTCATAGACACCCGACTTTTGTTCTTTAGTAGACCGGTCCTTATTATTTTTAATTAAAGTACCTAGAGAATTAGTCGTTCTATAAGCAATGTTAATATATTTTTTCTTCAAATATGACGAAAAATGGAAAAATCTGTTTAATAGCTAATCTATATTGTTTACTAATAACTAAATTATCTATCAAGGAAGCATTGAAACCGTTGTTAATTGCAATTTGTTTAATTATATTTAATTCTTTGTTATAATTTTCTACGGACATAGGAATATTTAATAATATATGAGTCATACTTTGATAAGCTGCTAATTTATGTTGCATAGGATGAGTGGAACTAATATGAATTGTTGTGTCAGTATGGGATGGTTTGTGAAATATTGAAAATTCATGTCTGTTATTACTTCTGTTTATGGACAAATCTAAAAGGTTAATGTTTCCGTTAATTTCTTCTTCTGTAGTAAATTTAATATTAGTATGTAGAGTGTTGATATAATCTAGAAAACTATTTAACTGTCTATTTGTACCTGTGAAGCAAGCTAAAATATCATCCACATATCTGTACCAATATAAGAAATTTTTATGTAATGAAGTATTATGAATAGCTTTTTCGATATTGTCCATAAATATTTCAGCTAGCAAAGGACTTAAGGGATTTCCCATAATTAAACCTTCTGTGCAAGTATAAAAACTATTGTTAAATTGAAAGTAATTTTGTTTTAAACAAACCGAAAGTAAATTTAATATTTCTTGTTTTTCTACTATATTAACATTATTCTTATCTAAAACATATGAGCCTATAAAGTTCATACAGCATACAGTGGTGGTGTTTCGACCTCGTTCTGCCGATACTATTTTGGCAACCCTTCGTTGCCCAGTTGAAGCCACTACTTTTGGTAATTTAGTAGGGACTGTAGAAATGCCCGACTCATCAGCATTATATATTCGCTCGGGTGGTATTGAGTATTGCAGTTGAATTTTAAAAAACTTCTCCACTGCAACTTTATTGAAACCTCTTAATCGAGCAATTGATGTTGTCTCAGGATTTCTCAAACTAAGGCGGTTTTCGGCCGTAAATGATTTTAACCAATCTGTTCCAGCCATTTTGTTTTTTTTTTATTAAATCTATGTTTAATACCGTTTTGCTCAGCATACTCGAAAGCAAGTTTTCGAACTTGAATTGATGTTAAGCCAAGTCCTCTGTCGTTACATGCTTTTAGGTAACGAGTGAAATCGTTACTTTGTTCTGCATTAAAAGTTTTGTTAAATCGCCCTGCACGTTGTGGGAGTTCAATATTTGCTGAATATTTTGCTACATTTCGCTTAAGTGTTGCCTCTGGAATTTCATCTGACCACTGACTGTCGTCTGTTACTCGTACGTATGTAAGTTCTCGGCATTTTCTAATTCAAAAACAGATAATATTATAGGCAACTGTTTAAATTTGCGTCGGGGGTAAGATGACGAATTCGTCATCTTACCTCTGCCATCTTACCCTTATCAGTAGAGTAACTACTTTTGAGGTTATAAATAAAGAACAATCAACAGCATAAAAATTTTACTGCTACAGTTACCTACTGAACTAACTCGTATTGTACAACAGATGAAATTAAATTATTTACCTGTCAACAGCAAATGAAACACTAAGGAAGTTGGTTCAAAAATTACAACATAACACCAGCAAACAAACTTTTCTATACCATAAACAAAATGGCGATCACATGATGTAGGGTGCTGCATAAATTAGTACTACACGACAAACGTAAGATATCACTACTACCAAAAATCTTCAGACTTAATTTGCATTAAAATAACAGCAGTTCGTCGTCTTACCCCGTTCGTTATCTTACCCCGACCTCTCCTACTTCCTTGTGAGGACAAATTTCTGTATTTGATTTTTTCCTGAAGTTGTTTTTACAGTGTCGTTGTCTTGGTATGGACGGCCTCTCTTTTTTGTGACGGTTTTATCAATCATAATGAGCGAATCCGCTACATACGCCCGAAAGTGCAGGCAAATCCAAAATTTTGTTTTTTTGAATACCCAAATTTGTAGCTTTTCTTTTGTATTCAAACCATGCATTGGAACATGCCAAATCGATGGTGTGAGTAAACATTCTCATTGTCCATTTCCTAGAACGTATAAATGGTGATAAGAAAATCGATTTTATCTACGCCTCCCATGTGTAGATTATAGTTTTTTATAACCTCAGGCCTTTCAATGTATACAATATACAGGGTGTCCCAGAACGTACCGGAAATATTTTAAGGATGAATTCCAGAACTTATTTAGAGTCGAAAAGTGCATATAAACATATGTCCTAAAATGCTTGGTTTTCGATATACAGGGTGCTAAAGTTTTTATTTTTTTTTCGGTTTTTCTTAAAAATGTCGAAGACGGTTTAAGATATTAAACTGAATTTTGGCACAGGTTATTCCGGTATAGAAACACACTTTTTAATCTAAAATATTTTTATTTTTTTTAACCAGTGGCGTAGCTATGGCTAAACCCCAATACAATTTTAACGAAAAAGATATTACGCCACTGATTTAAAAGAAAAAAAATGGTTTATTCTTAATTACCAATCAATCGTAAACAAAAAAGGTATCTTTCATTTTTGTCGTATAACTTACCGTTAAGGAGCTATTCTTGATTTTATAATTTTTCGGTGAAGATCACCTAGGCCCGATTCGCGACGTACCTTCTATAGTGTATGAACTGCGAAGTCATGGTGGTTCACACCTCCTATATAGCTATTGTAATCCGTTATGACTGCAGGAGCTGGAACTTTAATTTTGTGACCATCCTTTTCCTTTTTGTCTACCTCCACCGTTTCATTACCATGGAAGTTGGAAGCTAGAGTCACTATTTTATTGTCCTTCCATTTGAAGTAACTGATACCTGTATTAGAAACCCTAAAATCAAAATTACCTCGTTTTAGTGTTTTATCAGCTGCTAGGTTCTATGGCTTTCCTTTTCTGTTGCTTCTTATTGTGCCACATGCCATCGTTTTTTCTAATTTTAATTTTTCCAATAGCTTTACAGAATTAAAAAGTTGTCATAGTAAACTATTTTATTCTTTCCCCACTCTTCTTCTGTTAGGGATAGTACATTTTCGCCTAAATTGTATTTATCATACTTTGAATATACATTTTTATTCTTTCCCTAGTAAACATCAAATATTTTAACAAAACCATATTGATCGGAAAGGCACGCACCACAGTTTGTATCCTCTCTTAATCGGCTTCATAGGGTTGTACTGTTTTATGGAGCATCTACCCTTAAATCTAATCATAGATTCATCCACACTTAGTTCTCTTGTACCATAATACAATACCGCAAACTGTTGATTGAAATGTTCGATTAATGGTCGTACTTTATAAACTTTATCTGTATTTTCATTAGTCAAAAGGCTATTATCATTTACATGTAGGTAAGAAAGTATACTTTGAAATCTGGTTCGGGTTATTGATTTGCTCACAATAGGCAGTCCCAGGTCTTCACTTGTTAACCAGTAGTTTGATAAACTTGGTAATTGATGGTATCCCATCAAAAAGTTAATGCCAATGAAAGTCATTAGCTCTCTTTCAGTACCTAAGATTTAAATTTTTTCGTTTTTGTGTTGCGTATAAATTACTTTGAAATGTAATATTGTAATAAAGTCAAATATTAAGTAAAGCTAAAATGAATTTAAGTTAATTCATTTACGTACAGTTAATATGATGTCAGCCACGTCAGGGGCATTGACTGGAGAACCGGCACGCGTGCGTCAAGGTTGAATTATTTTATGTTCGTAATTGAAATAACAAAGAAGGATGAAACCCGACACCCAGACGTGGTTTATATAGCGTGGGATTCGCTGAGCTAGCATTCCTGCGTAAGATGACGAGCTAAGGTTCTCAGGGTTATGTTAATAGTGGGGGACCAAATTACTGAATATATATGCTCGATTTCGGCCTAAAGCTTATGGTTAAATCCGACCCGTCAGAGACGCAACATGAAGCCGTGTCTTCAGAGATTTGATGTACCCACAGAGGTTGGCTCAGACATTGTTGTAAGATAAATTTTGTTTATTAAAAAATTAGATTAAGTGATTTTAATGTGAACCATCGAAGTTCTTTTGAGGACTTAGTTGTCTTAAAGATTAATGGAAACTTGTAACTTATTTAATTAACTTCGCTTCACGGACTTAATCGTTTGTATGTAACCGGAGCTCAGCTAGTAAATGTTAAAGATTTAATTTGATGTAACCTGGAATTGGGATTCAAATGATAATTGTAATAGTTGGTAATGCTAAAGTACTTAACTCAAATATACGAATGTTAGTTGAAGGAGATTTTTATTTAACCACCTCTCGCACATAAAGCCAAGCAAAAACTCAAAGTGGCGTAGGCGGTCAAGACTCTACCTAAATTATTATAGTTCATTATTCATATTAAATATTAACAGAACTCCCAAAAAGGCCTACGCGACCATATCAACGATGGCACATCCCAACACTTTCAAGAATATCTGTTGGAGTACCACCAGACACAAATTCATTTTGATTTATTCCTTCGGGTTCAATGTAATTATCTGGAACCTTTTTCTCGTTTTGTCCATCTTCGATCTGGTTCAGGTTCTTCTTTTTCGGTATTTTCACCTTCATTATGGCCAACTTCTGGTACAGCTTGTACCCTTTCTGCTTCTTTCTATTCAACAAAACTATAATACATTTATACCTTCAATACCAAGATTTTCCAAGTAATTCTCGTCTTCATCTTCATCTGGTTCTACATCAGCATCCTGCGAATTGTCAATAGGCAAAAGATTATCCAAGTCGTCCTCTTCGATTAAGTAAAGCAATTCGTCGTCAGTAAGGGGTCGTCTGTTATTGCAATTTGAACCCATAATATTGTTCTACATAAACAGCAATACATTATGTAATTTCAATAATTTATTATAGTAAGTAGGAAAAATAAATATGAAGGCACAAAATGCACCAAGCGTACTTATAAGCAGGAGCGTTTTTAAGACCTGGTAGCCTTCGCTGCAAGTACCCGTAAAGGGCCCGGACGTAATTATATCACCCCCTCCCCCCCTGGCACCATATACATACACACACACACCTACACGTCCCGCAATAATTGTGGCAACTCGTGAATAAACTCAAATTGTGACACTCAAACCAAAATGTATGCAGAATGAGTCGCCATCTTTTACGAAACATATGTACCTTGGATATTTGAGTTTACCTACCATATAAAGGGAACTATACCAATTGTGTTGAAGAAATAAAGTGTTGGTTGCTAACGAGTAAAGTGTTGCTAAGGAGTGAAGTGTTGGTTGCTAACGAACAAAGTGTTGCTAATGAGTAAGGTGTTGCTAATGAGTAAAATGCCACTTTAATCTACTATTTTCTACATGGTAAAATGGCCGTTTTCCATTAAGTACACAAAAAAATATTTAATATTAAACTAAGACTATAAGACATGCCTAAAAAATAAATAACCTACTAGATGTGAAATTAATTTGTTCACCTGTTATTTATGCAATAAAAGGTAAAAGTGATACAAAAAAGGCAGACACACCATATGATTAACTTATAAAAAGTATCTATTTACAATAGACTGCCGAACCCGGCGTCCTTCATTTAATAAGTTACCAGGTTCCATGTTACGATTATCGGGAATATTATTTTCCGGCAGCGGTTGTAAAGCGTCTCCCACCAATGGGACATTATAATTAACCTTCGGATGCCCAAGATGTTTTTTCTGGCAGTAGTGCCCAAGATGGGCTCAAATTTGACCCCAACATTTTTTAAATATCTAAACGACTTTTTTATTTTTTAATGATAGATATTACTCTAATAATAAAATTGGCGACTTTTAGATCTTTTATTATCAACAAAATATAAAGTATGATCAAAATTTCTGTTCATCAAGTATGGCCGTGGAAGTGCAAACCAACGCATTTAAAATTGGCTCACATATTTTTACTTCAAAATTGTTGACAGCTGTCACATTTAATTTTATATGTAAGCCAATTTTAAAGGCGTTGGTTTGCGCTTCCACGGCCATACTTGATGAACAGAAATTTTGATCATACTTTAGTATTACAGCACTTAAACGTGGAAATTTTAGCTACTAATAAATTTCCAACAAGCTAAAGGTATACATTATCAGAAACTAAACGGTAACTCATATTCTTAAATTTTTTGCCTAAATAAAGACAAATGAATACGTTAATTATCACTTAGAACATTGTTGACACGCTTTGGTTACTTTAGTTTTCAGATGATCCTTGCAAATAAAAAAATTACAATCATCGCATTTTTGTGAATGTTTTCTGTCGTTTTCTCGGGGACATAACTTGCATCTTCCCCTTTTTTGACCTTGTTTGGGCACAGCAACATTTGTCATTTGCGGAATGTCAATTACTGCACCTATGGCAGTTTGAACACTTTTCTGTACTCCATGAAACCCTTTCTCAACGCGCCTTTGTACTAGGGGCAATACTAATTCTAGTCCTAGTTGTTTCAGAAAGAGCCGCCTTGAACAAGTTTTTCCTTTTGCATAGTCTGGATAGTTACTGGTATATAAAACGTAAGAGTTGATTGCTGCAACATCTAGACAATTCATAAATATCACAAGTGGCCATCTATTAGTGCTTCTATTACAGGCATATTCTTTGACCATCTTATCCAAAGTGTCAACTGCTCCTTTCCTGTGGTTGTAATCCAGTATTATCCTGGGCTTGAATGCATCTTCTTCACCTGCAACTGCAGCATCATCGTGTTGTTTTGAAAGAAGTACCACACCGCGATTCTTTTTGGGAACATACGAAGTCATTGTTACTTGGTTTCCAAACAAAAACATGCTGGAGTGCAGTTCCTTGTTCCTATTTGGTAACATTTCTTTCGGAATCTCACGACGATTCAGTCTCACAGTACCTAATAACGTCTTCTTTTCTCCAAGTAAATCTTCCGCTAATCGTAAAGATGTAAAGAAATTATCCGTAGTAATTCCATATCCTTGGCCCAGATAGCAAACCAAATCCTTTACAACGCGCCTTCCTTGTTCCTTTTCAGGAACATTATCAATCATTCCTGTATAAACTTGCATATTACAAGCATAATAATTGTCTACGTCACATGCAGTCCAAATTTTTATACCATATTTATCTGGTTTGGACTTCATATATACTCTAAAGGGACACCGGCCGCGAAATGGTACTAACTGTTCGTCAACACACAAATTAGGACTGGGATTGTAACTTTTCTTACAATTCTCGACAAAAATATCAAACAATTCTTGAATTGGAGCAAATTTACTTTCCAGTCGTCTCTCTTGTCTAGTTTCGAAATTGTCAAATCTGATAAATCTTATTATTTCTTCAAATCTTGTTCTTGGCATTGTGGCAGTGAAAATTGGTCTTTGAAATGCACAGTTATCAGTTTCCCACAATTCTCTAATTGGTTCCCGTCTTCCGCGACAAGCTCCTCCCAGTAGAACAAGTCCCATGAATGCATTTATTTCTGTTGCATCGACCTTTTTCCATTGCTTGCCTTTGTTGTTATATACAAATTCCGCTTTTCTGTTAGTTTCTACTTAGTATCAAAATATCGGTAATATCTTTAGAGATAAGTAAATTGAAAGCATCTAACGGCTTTTCAATATTTTTACTAATGTCTGTCAAACCAGGTTTCGTTGTTATAATATTTGCGGAACGACGTTTGCTGCCACGTTTTGGTTGCGTAAACCAATTGCTGCCGTCTCGAGAAACAATAACACTGCCATTTTCTTCAGGTTCCGCTTCATTGTCCGACACATCACTGTCAACGTCACTATCAATTTCCTCGAAAACTTGGTTTTCATCTTCGCTAGGTAAATCACCCCCATCAAAGTCATCAAGGCAGGCATTATCTGCTTCTTGTTCAAGCTCAGCTTGCGTCAAAAATCTTCTTGACATGACTAATAATATTGTTATGCACACGCGGTAATAACTTATTAGCAACTGATGTAAGCGGGGGCACTGTAGAACGTCGCACTAGACGGTTATTCCCGATAAACAACGAGCAAACGCGACTGAAAAGATATTACAAATTCATGAACCAAGTGCCCAAGATGGGGTCAGATTTGACCCCCAGCGAGAAAATTATAATAAATTTGTTGTAATATGTTTTATTATAAAACTAAATACACTACATCATTTCAAGCTTTAAGAAACTCAAATAAAAAATTCGCAGAGAAATTTGCAAACAAACTCACTTAATGACACGCAAAAAACTAGGTCTGGGGTCACTTTTGACCCCATCTTGGGCATCCGAAGGTTAATACACATGTTATGCAAAACAGCACATGTATCCCTTCAAATTGGGGAGAATATCTTGCCGTTATTTCCTTTAAAAGACACCTGAAACGCATTTTTAAAAGACCATTGCACCGCTCGATACAATTTCTGGCCCTAATATGGGCAAAATTATATCGTGCTTCAGGAGTTCCTTCGCCTGGATTTAAAAATGGTGTCATTAAGTATGGTTCTAAAGGATACCCGGAATCCCCAATCAACCAGGATCCTCGTTCTCCATTTGCAAACAGTATATCCATGAAAACTTTTATTTGAGATTGACGCCAAATAACAGAATCATGGGTAGATCCTGGAAAATTTGCATTGCAATTTAAAATCCGCAAATCTGAATCACAAATTAACTGTACATTAACCGAATGGCAACCCTTTCGATTAATGTAATTATGTTCTTCAGTTTGCGGTTTTAAAATTGCAACATGTGTACAATCGATCCCCCAACCACTCCCGGAAAATTATATTCCCTCATAAAAGTCTCTTTTTTCGCCCAATGTCGGCTCTGGTTGTTGGGAAAACAATATACTCAGGTGCTAGAAAATTATCAACCGCGGCTGTCACTTCATGAATGCACCTACAATAAAATAACATAAGATTCTTAAAACACATAACAAATTGTTACAGATAAATTACCTATGAACAGCTGTTTGACTTAAGCCCAAATGGTAATCTTCACCAACGCTGCGTTGATAACAACCTGTCGCATAGAATCGCAAAGCTGTTAACACTTTTGTTTCAGTTGTTATGCCATTTCTATACGTGCGTTGGGTAAGATGTGGATTAAGGATCTGTATTAAATTGCCAACCATTTGCTTGTTTAATCTGAATAATTCGATGAACCGGCTATCAGGTAAAGCAAATGGGTCACTGTTTAATCGCGGAATTCTTCTTCGTATTCTTAATTGATGATTACCGCGTCGTTCAACTTCAGCTCTTTGTCGTCTAATTTCATTAAATATTGGCAACATGGCTATAAACATTAATAGGTTGTATTTATCCATAACAAAATTACTATACATTTTAATAAAAGTAAGTTAACCAAAAAACTCAAAACCTTACTGCTACATACTATACTATTTACTGTATGCTGTAAATTTTTAATTGTGAATAACCATTTGTAAGATTTCGGAATGTGGAATAATTATGTGAAAGTTTTAATTTGCGTTAAATATAAACAAAAACGCAGTAAATGAGTGGCATTACTTTAAGTTTGTTATAGACCGGAATTAGTCATTATGGTATATAAAAGGAATAATTTCCTATAATATTTACTTACCTATTTTAAAGAAATTGTTATTTAATAAGTGAATTACAATACAGCGGATTACTTTTTCAAATAACAACACTAGTAAACGTCTACGACTGCTACAAAACGAAATGCATCACGGGAAAAATTAACCTTCAACACGGGTATATCATCAGCGTAGACAAATTGCAACTCGAAGTTCATTTAGAATCGCTTCTACGCAATATCGAGATCGACTGAGTCTCGTAGCCCATCGTCAGTCCGCGCATCGAGCAATCAGAATCCCACTACAGGTGTCTTCAAAAACGATCCATATACAGGATGTAGTGAAACCATAGGGATCTCAATGTTAAATTCTTAATATTCAATTATTTGCTCCCCTAATTACTTTAGAGAAAAGGTGTAATAATAGGTTTTTTGTATAGAAAAAAGAAATACTGCATCCAATGATGTTATTAGTATTTATTGTTTGCTTTTCATAAAAGCTAGAAAATCTAGGACACTAAAACTGTTACTTCAGTAAAAATAGGGGATGCCTTAGAATTTTGAAAGCAAAAAAACACCTGTAGTAAGCTGTCATATTGAGGTATTAAACATAAGTAAATGCAGAAGTATTTTACGATTTGCGTCTTTACATTGAACAAATGCTTTATTTATGTTAACGCAACGTTACTTAAAACACTTCTACATTTATGAATTTTGTTTCAATAATATTCCAAGGCATCATATATTTGTACTGACGTAGCAGTTTTAGTTTCTTGGATTTTACAGCTTGTATGAAAAGGAAAACAATAAATAATACCATGCTTGGATGCAGTATTTTTTTCTCTATGAGAAACGTATTTACACTTTTTCTCTAAAATAATTAGGGGAGCAAATAATTGAACATTAATAATTTACCATTGAAATCCCTATGGTGCGTGCATCAATTCAATACCCTGTAGATGAGTTAATTCCAGATGATTAATAATTTTAAGCAAGTTTAAAATTATTAACAGGGTAACTCGGGTCGATAAGTGGCTGGCTGATGATGCTTTTTGTAAAACGAAAAGTTAACACCTGCTTCATTATTAAATCATATCAAATTAAACTTGCACTTATTTGCCTGCGAACTTCCGTTTATCTAATTAATTAGTTGACATTCTTATGTAATAACCCCATAATACTCTTACACTACATGAAAGAAAAAAATTCTGTATCGAATTATTGTTAAATAATAAATGTGGTTTCGTATTTAAACGAATTATGCATGACGTCATGACTCAAACACTGTTGAACAAAAACAATTTCATAGCCCACTGTGTACATAAAAATTTCATAAATAAAACTTTTGTGAAAACTGTTTTTTCTAAAACTAATATTAACGGCATTTGATCGGTATATTATAATATGTAGTATAGTTTTTATATTACTTTTTCATTTTTTTAATTTTATCCAAATGATTCTCTGCGCAAAATTTAACATCTGTCCAGGTTCTTGATGACAATACAGAATTCTCTTCGATGCATTTCGTGCAGTCCACTTTCCCTGGTACAACACCTCGTTTTATAGAACATTTGAAAAATTTCAAAACCGCCCCCTTTTCGTCTGACGACCAAGGGCGCCTGCGATTGGTTTTAGTACTTTGCGATTGTGCCTCTCCTGGAATAATTTGGTGTAATAAAAATTACTCACTAGATACTTATTTACTAACTGTAAGATTTGAAGCACTTACTTGGTGCCACCTGTACTAAAGACAAAGCTGGGGATTGTGCTAAAGTAGTACTTGGTCTATTATTATTTGAGTTTACATGTTCTGTAATATAATTAGAATAAATAGAATAGCACATACTGTGTTTAAACATTTGTTCAAGTTTCATTCAGTTTTGTTGCATTTCAATTTTAATGCATTTGAAATGCGCTTACCTCTTTGAATATCATTTTCAAAGGCCTCATTAGTTTCCTCTTCGCCATCACTCTCGTCCTCTACATTAGGCATGTCTAAAGTTAAAAGAAATGCAATTAATTTTTTCATTCATAATAGCTTTTTCTATTACCTTCCAAATTAATATCCTCTAGCTTCTTTCCTGCAAATTTCTTGACTTCCCCTTTATCCACAGCGATTAATAAACGGCTCACTTTTGTCAGCTCAACAGCACTTTCATGTAATCGGTAATATTCACGATGTACCCTAATGTCGTGTCCAAGATGACGAGCAAGCCAGTCGTATTCGTTTTCTGACAAATTAAATACCTGGCACACAGTTGCTATATATTTTCTAAGTTTCGTACTAGTAATGTTTTCCGCATGTTCCAAACACGCATCGGAACATATTTTCCTCAGGCAATCGTGCCCCCTCATGCTCATAACAGAACTCCCAGTACGGGCGAAAACAAAAGGATTCTCCTTAGAAATACCAGCCGCGTCCCTAGTTTGAATAAGCTTGTCAATTGAAAGTTTTGCGTCTTGAGTGAGAAGAACAGGTACTTTTCTACCCCGTTTTCCTACAATTTCGACTACCGTGAGTTGATCAGCTAATTTCCTCTCAAAATCGGCAAGTGATTTCTTCAGTTCTTCTGTACATTGTTCAGACCACAATGGCCTAGAAGAATAGTCACTTCTGCGTTGAGATACATTCTGCTAAGGATTCTCGGGCTTTTGCCATTTCAGTGTCTATGTATAGACTGAGTTTAATCAAATCACTGGTCAAAGGTAGCAGCTGCGTTGATATTCTTATACTCCATTCTAATTCCATAAGATTTAAAAAACACATCAAGGTTTCGTTTCGTGATAAATTTCCGGCTCTTTTAAACAACTTCCAGGTTTGATTGCAGCACATTTTTTCAAAGCATATCCAATTTTTAGTTCTAAGGAGGGTATCTCAAATTCGGGTCTTCTAACTATATTTTGATGTGACACGCATAATGATTTTGTAGCTTGAATGATTGTGTCAAATTTCTGTAGAACAAGATAGTCTGATAAACAATATTTGCTGTTTTCAATTTCCTGCAGTTTAAGTGTGAATCGAGCAAGCTGCCTCATCAATTGTCTTATAAGCTCGCATTGAGTAGTTCCATATTTTTCGAATTGCATGGCACCAAATTTTAATATCAAATTGTCCTCTTTACAGTAAATTCCAATGTCATCATCGTCAATAATAAACGCACAAATCAACTCGCCCTGAAATTACGATCACCCTGTATACGTACACCTTGATCAAGAATAGTGTAATAAGTTGTTCTTTACCCGACAATTATGTAAATAAGAAACCTAAAGAATATAATATATTATCCAATAAAAAATATTGATATAGGTACCTTTAAAACCTTCTATAGATCGTTTTCTCAGATCTTGATCCAGACCCTTGGTGGTCTCATATTTTGGTAGATTCAGCAGACCCAAAATTCTTTCTGACCTTCTCATTGTATAATACGGAAAAGACTGAAAATTGAAGTTAATTTTTAGTGTCAATCTTAATGTGTGTTGAATATTCAAATATTTCTGCTTTAGTTTAGTTTGGGATACAAATGAAAAGTTTTTAGCAACATTAGAGAACAGCCCGGTGTTAACAAAGGTCATCCAATATTAAGCAAATCAATATTAGGTATATAGTGGAGCAACGATAAGCAAAAACAGGGCGTTATCTCGGAACCGGTTGAAACTAAACCGATTTAAATGATTTGTTTTTAAAACGTCGTAAATATATAGGACTAAAACCTTTATGGGTTAAAAGTTGACGCTCATTGTTCATTCAATAAATTTTTAACTTTATACAGGGTGATCCAAAAGTAATGGGACAAAGACCAACAGTAGATTCCTGAAGCCAAAATATTACAATTTACCTAAAATTACCTTAGTTCAAAAGTTAATATTTAGGGAGATACAGGGTGTCAAAGTCGAAATTTTAATTTTAATTTCTTGCTGTAATTTCAAAAGTTTTCGAAATATCGACAAGAAAATTGGGGAAACTACCTATTTTGGGACAAGAAACAATAATCCATCCTCATTTTTAATGTAGCTCTTAAAAAGAACCTTATTTTTGCTAGAAAGGTTATTAGTGGACGTACTTGATGCCCCAATAATCACCGACCATAAAATAATTGAAGTAACTCCAGGAAAATCATTCACATCTATTAAATCTAACTTTGAAGAGACAAAAATAAATAATTATGCTAAATATTCACAACAGAACTTGGTAAATAGGTTAAATAGATATAATTGGACCATGCAAAATCATCACGTAAACGAAATTGCTGACTCCATTGTAACAAGACTTCAAATGACGATGCACGACCTTGTTACACGTAAAACAATTACTGCTAAATCTGCAAACCCGTGGTTTACTACAGACTTACGTAATATTCAAAGAGAAAGATACAGACTTTACAAAATTGCTAAATTGTCAAAAGATGAAACAGACTGGGCTCTCTATAAAACTATGCGAAACCACTACAGTAACATGATTAAAACAGGTAAAAATAACTATTATGAAAATAGAATTCAGCAAAGCACCGGCAACTCCAAAAATATGTGGAAGATTATTAAAGGTTTAATGAAAAGCCAAACTACTACACCAAAAAATATATTGTTCGATGAAGTTGAAATTAGTGAACCGGACATAATATCAAATAAATTCAATGAATATTTCGTAAACAGTATTGTTGAAATTAACAACTCTATTGTGCTGAACGCGGCATTTAAAGAAAGTCCAATAACAGAAGCCACCTGCAGTTTTAAGTTCAAGGACATAAATTATAAGGATCTTAAAAGAATAATAGCTTGTATTAAAAGAAAAGGAAGTTCAGACCACATTACAGCCAAAGTAATTTCGGATGCATTGCCAATAATCGGAGATCTGTTTCTACAATTAATTAATCAATCTTTAAGAACTGGAGTTTTCCCGGAAACATGGAAAATATCTAAAGTTGTGCCTGTTCCAAAAGTAAATTCTACGAAAAAATGTGAAGAATTTCGCCCCATTAATGTATTGCCAGTTTATGAACAAATATTAGAAGTGGCCGTTAAAGAACAACTGCAAAATTATCTAGAAACAAATGACATTTTAACTAAAAGTCAATCCGGTTTTCGAAATAAACATTCATGTGAATCTGCTATAAATTTTGTGCTGACAAATTGGAAAAGTGAATTAGATTTAAATAAAAGTATTGTGGCTGTGTTTTTAGACTATAAAAGAGCTTTTGAAACTATCGACAGAGAACGATTACTAAATAAATTAAATCATTATGGTATCCGCGGTACTGAAAATGCTTGGTTTCAAAGTTACCTTACATCGCGCTTCCAGACAACTTTATATGGAAATAAAGAATCCTTACAAATTCAGAATAATTTGGGTGTACCACAAGGATCGGTTTTAGGCCCATTGCTGTTTTTAATTTATATTAATGATTTAGAATTTAATCTTAGTTGCTGCAACATTAATTTATTTGCTGATGATACTTTAGTGTCAATTACCGATGAAAATATCGATCTTGCTATCACCAAATTAAATCTAGAATTAAAAACCATTTCTCAATGGTTACAAGTTAACAAATTGAAATTGAATGTCTCGAAAACTAAATTTATGATTATTTCAAATAAAAATGTTCAGTCAGCTAAAATAAATATAGAAAATATGGACTTGGAAAAGGTTGACCAAATTAAATATTTAGGAGTAATTATAGATGATGAATTAAATTTTAAGAAGCACGTAGATTATGTTATCAAGAAAGTAGCACGTAAAATTAGTTTACTGGGCAGGATATCTAACAAACTTACTATTCAAGCAAGAATAAATGTTTACAAAACAACTATTGCTCCACATTTTGACTACTGTGCAAGCATTTTGTTTCTCTGTCAGGAATCAGAATTACAAAGACTGCAAAAGCAGCAAAACAAAGCTATGCGTATTATACTGCAGTGTTCGAAATTTACTAAAATTATTTTAATGTTGGATATCTTGCAATGGTTGAGCATAAAACAGCGTATCTACTTTAAAACTCTAGTATTAGTCTACAAAACAATAAATTGTTTACTTCCAGAATACATGTCCCAGTCATTGATGTACAATTTAGACATACATGATTATAATACCAGAACTCGCTCCGACTTTAGATTACCAAAATTCTCCAAATCGAAATCTCAAAATTCTTTTTTCGACAAAGGTTTAAAATATTATAACAATCTTCCACAGGAAATAAAACAGGCGCCAAATATTTATAATTTTAAGAAACAATTAAGTTTGTACTGTAAGAATAGTTTTTAGGAAAATATTGGACATTATAAACTTTTGTACGATTAATGTAAATTAGTAATATTACTAAATAAAGTACATATTATTATATTATATAGTATTAGGTGTAGAAAAATAAGGTTTTTTTAAAGAGCTATGTTAAAATTGAGGACGGATTATTATTCCTCGTCCAAAAAAAGGTAGTTTCCCCAATTTTCATATCGATATTTCAAAAACTTTTGAAATTACAGCAAGAAATTAAAATTAAAATTTCGACTTTGACACCCTGTATCTCCCTAAATATTAACTTTTGGACCGAGGTAATTTTAGATAAATAGTAATATTCCACTGATTCACTATTACTCTGGGTCCTATAACTTGTTTTTGACAAGAATATGTCAGTTTTTGTTTTAAATGCAAGCCTAATGCGTTACAGAATCTCCAAATTTGTAACATAGAGTAATTGAGTATTTACTTACCTTTTGGTTATCCACACAAACAATAAACTCAATTGTGCGCACACTTCCCCATCATTCTTTCAGTTATGAATACAATGACAACACTGCCTGACTAAGCAGAGGGCGCCACAGTCAAATCACGGACGAAGTTGCCACAAATACTAAAATGTGTACTACATGAATAGAACGTAATTGTGCCGTATTTCACACAATTTTAATCAGATATAGAATATTTTATCAATTTTTTCGTCTACGTAAGAACAAAGAACGGTATACAATACATTGCGTTTATTTTAAAAGTATACATAGGAGTTATGTATACTAAAAAGAAAAATTCTCTGTATGTATGGGTGTATATGTGTGTGTGTTGGTTGCACTACATTTGTGGCAACTTGTGTGTGAATACACCTGAATTCCGGCAACTTTTCAAATTGTGGCAACTTACACGCGTTGTCACAATTTTAAATTGAATTTTCTCAGCACATAGCGGAGTTAAGCGCCACATTTTATGGTCATTCTTGTATCTGAAGTATACATACAGGGAATTTTTCGTTTTAGTATACATATCCCCTATGTATACTTTTAAAATAAACGCAATATGTAGGCAACCAACTATACACTAAACGTCACGTCACGTGGTGCGTAAAGGTTGTTTCGTATTTGTAAATAAAAATAAATCAAAATTAGTGGAATATCAAAATAATTCTAATTCAACGATTATTCTAAAACATAAAATATCGACAATACAAAACAGAAAGGAAAATAAAAACAGCAACAGTTAAAGACTAATTTTTTGACATTAACTTAATTTGATGATTTTTGCCACAACATGCTAATTTTTTAAGAAAAAAATAGTATGCTGTGGCAAAAATCATTAAATTAACTTAATGTCAAAAAATTATTCTTTAACTGTTGCCGTTTTTATTTTCGTTTCTGTTTTGTATTGTGGATATTTTATGTTTTAGAATAATCGTTGAATTAATTATTTTGATATTCCACTAATTTTGATTTATTTTTTATTTTCAAACATGAATCATAACCTTTACGCACCACGTGACATGACGTTTAGTGTATAGTTGGTTGCCTACATGTACATGCATAACGTAAATAAAAATCACCTAAATAATTAAACTAGAATATTTTTTTAAGTTCAGCTTTTGATTAATTTTTTCGTAAATCTTTACAAGCAAGATTGAATATTAAATACATAGTACATATCTGACTACATCAAATACAACTCAACACAAAATATTATAAGGGAATGCCTCTTCTAACTTTAATGGATAAGGATTTTTTTACAATACTGTCTAAATCTATATCACTTTTTCTATTGCTAGCAACTAGTGGGTGCTGTTCCCGACGATTTTTTCAATCCCGGGAATCGGGATTGAAAGTTCGTGAAATCCCGGGATTTCCCGGGAACCGGGAAATTTTATTTTAATATTATACCTTTGATATTATAGAGCAATTTAATTATTTTTATTGACAGAAAAATAAAACTTAGTAGAAAACAAAAACATATTTATTATTTCATTATTTAAAAAATTTAAAAAAAAAACAATAAACCTCCTTTTTTTTAAGAAAACATTAAGCAAAAATAACAGGACATAAATATTTAATTTATACGTCTTGCTGATTTAAAAAAAAACACAGAACATCAACAGATAATGATCAGATAGAGGCCCTCAATAAAAGGTAGGAGGATGGCAGTATGACTGAAAGAAGAGGGAAACTCTTCAGCGTCTATACCGTATGTGAAAGCAAGCTCTTTTGCTTCATTGCGTCTGGTGACTAGACGTCGAAAACCCAGCAGGTTGTCGTTAACACGACGGTGGTTGATAGCGTCATCAAGCGATGACGGATAGCGGCCAGGTGGGAAGTCTGAGACGTCATTACGTACTGCTTCGGCGAATACCCCAGGGCACGGGATCTCCTCATAAAGGGAGTGGTTTTCAGCAGTTATAGCACCGAAAAACCCTGGTTGGTTTCCAACTAATACATTCGGAAGGGGAGGGAAAGTAGCATATAAATGCTCACCTGTTCCCGTCGTGATGTTGCCAATTCCACGAAGGAATGACGACATTGATTCCACGATTGAATACTCTCGAGTGTTAGTAGCGGAAAGGAAGCGTAACTCTTCTTGTGTGAGCTCCGCTTGGTTTTTGTCCCTTATATTAACGATCCTTAACCATGTGAGAACACAATGGTAATAATCTAAATATTCGGGGAGCAACTCTTTGTTGAGTTGTTGATCATCTGTGCGTAGTTGACGATAGCATACTCGAGATATCTCGGGCATTGCACAGAGATTGGGCGAGAAAGTGGTGCGGAGATTTACTTCACGCACGGTAATTCCAGCAGAAAAGATTGCGTTGTCGAAAGGACTACCTTCCTTCATTGGTTGAGGTCCAGATGGTTTACCCGGTTTAGGTCTTGGTGGGGGTGCTGACTTCTTAGGAGGTGGTTGTTTATCCTTTTGACGGTGCTCATTACGAGCTTTTGGATCCTTCTGGTTCTCTGGTTTACCTCTGTAAACTCTCTCATGTTGTTGTGTTGGTTCAACAGCATCTAATAAATTATTATTCATTATGATGTAAGTTGATAATAGTGTTGTGCGAACTTCGCTCCGACTATTTAAGTTTTAAAATGGGCAACCTTTTCTAGTTCTGGGGCCAAATTATCATTCTGTCTCCGAGTCAAGGGCCGGACCAAATTATTACATAAAATAAATTAATATTAAATGAATTAAAACAAAAGTTACTACTTCTTATTTCATTTATTTATAATATAATGCTCTGGTATAAAGCTCTGCGTTGGTAGGTGCCTTAAATTCTATGCTAAAGCCCTGATTATTCATAAAATTGCTATGAGCTATTTTGTGTCTACTAACTTCGCTGAAATAGATCAGGGCTGAATCAAAAGAAGTAGAGGGCCGGTGGTTGCCCATATGTGAGATAGATCAACGCGTTTTTTTGTGACGATTGTGCCGCAAATTGAAAAAAACGCGTTCTGATTGTGTCGATATCGATTTTATAGTCTCGTCGCGGGATTTAAAACGTGAATCCCGGGAGTCGGGATTATAAAAAGCAGCTAATTTCCCGGGATTTCGCTCCCGGGAAACCCCGGGAAGGACCCACTACATCCTACACACATTATTATTTTATCGGTTCTTTTTAAAACCGACAGTTTCCGCATACCGAAACCATAATGGCAAAGTGATTATTTGTTCCACCAGCTTAACATGACACTTTTTACTTTTTAGTGGAACACTCGCAGTATTATTGAAACACGTCCGTTCAACACGGCGGTCACACTCACACCTTCAATAATTCTTTCGAGCATATAAAAACTTGAATTCCATCTGGTGGTTACATCATGTATTAGCTTTTTGGCTTCTCTACCATTGTAAATCTGAGTTTGCTGACTTCTGAATTCTGCCATGACAGTAGTACTTCTTTTAAAAATCTCACAATGGATTTAACTTTTTCTAAAATGGGATTAATATGTACAGTGGCGGATTGAACTATTAAATTTATACTGTGTGCATAACATCCCTTATGCTTTAATTGTAAGTCATCTCGAATAGCTTTGCTAATATTGGCAGAATTGTCCGAAATCATAAACAAAATTTTATTTCCCAAATTCCATTCACTTATGATTTTCTTTAATTCCTTAGACAAATTTTCGCTTGTATGACTTTCGAAGAAGGATGCACGTTCTAATGTGTTCGGCTCGAAATTATTATTTAGGAATTGGGCAGTAACGGCTAAAAAGTTTTCGGTGTTTATAGAGGTCCAGCAATCTGTTGTTAAGGTAACAGCTTTTATCGTATTTAATTCATTTTTAGTGTAATTATATACTTCCTCGTACGTAGCTGGTAGCCAACTATTGGATATTGTTTTTCTAGAAGGTAATTCGCAAGCCGGATTTAAGGCTGCCCAAAATTGTTTAAACCGGAACCTTCAACTTGAAAATGGTTGATAATCCTTGGTAAAAAGAAGAAGTAATTTTTGATCGATATTTTTTCTTGCATTTATCCCCATTTTCTTTTTGGCAAACGCTGTAATGGTATACTCTGCGACACTGCTTTCTTTTGTAACTAAATGTCGAGATCAAAATGTGAAGTAGATGGCTGAGGTTCCTGTTCTGTGTTTAAATTGGAAATTTCGTTTTGATGAATGGTTTCTTCTTCAACAGCTATTCTGTCGTCTTGAACTTTTATCAGAGAATGTTTTCTAATCATGTGCCGCCTCAAGTTTGCAGATGTAGTTTTAAAACTTAATTCTTGCTTACAAACATTGCATATAGCAATTATATCGGCTTTTTCCTTTTGTTTAAAAAAATTCCAAATAACAGAGGATTTCACATATTTTTTTTGGAGGCATTTTGTTGAATATCTACGATTACGTGTCAATTAACTCAAGAATAAAATATTATAATTCGGTAACTTACTTGAACGATATGACTGCTGTTTATTTTAATTTTATTTCTTTTAATTTTCTGCTTATAAAAGAACTTACTCAAAAAATGTATTCACTATCACTACAGGTTTACTGTTAAACACTTAAACTTCCGAAGAAAATTGCGGGGGTGCCCACAATTCAGAACAGACTGTATGCGATATGTTATGATATATTCTAAAAGGGCCTATTTGTTAACATTCGATTTATTTTATTTCTCTTTGTTTTAATGGCGCATAATAATGCGAACATGCGAATTGTGTTCGACTTACAATATTATTATGGCGACAATATTATTCATGGGGGTTGAGTTTCGACTTTCGACTTTCTTCCTCCACGGTTGCAAGATTCAACGATGCTTGTCCTCCTCGTTGCTGAAGGCTAGTGAACTGCACCTCAATGTTGTGGAATGCGGCGATGTTTGTCCTCCTTCCGGGTAGTTGTTGTGGAATTCGGCGATGTATGTCCTCCCTCCGGGTGGTGTACACACTTAATCGTTGAAACGAAAGGTTTGGCGATTTTTGTCCTCTGTGCGTTAATTAATCCGTCCGACTGCGCCAGTTATAGTTTTTACAAATTAAAACTTAAAAAAACCAAATTACACAAGTATCTTAATTGACTACTGTAATGTTAACCCGAGAACCAAAACGTGAAATTTGTGTTACAATAACCACAACGTGGCGTCGTATAGGACCCCATAAAGAAAATTCATATCTTGTTTACGGCAAAGTAATTAGTAGTTCTAATTGTCAATTAACACTGTTTTATTCATTACTAATAAACATGTAAGGTAAAAATAACAATAGTTCGTAAAACAAATTAATTCAATAATACAGAATAAAGACAATTATGGTTTTAACGGTCAACCCGCAGTATAATTAAATTATATGTATGTATAGACGCGTACTGCGGGTTGACTGTACGTTGTTTCAACCGATAGTAAACCGAACATTATAAGACCGGTCCTTAGTGTGTTTTACTTGCAGTCTATACAAATGCTGAGGCGGTGTTCAGCACATACACTTTTATGGCAATGTTCACATTTATTTTGTGCTTTGCGGTTTTTCTTGCGAGGACAAAAATCACAACGTCCTAAAGGACGCTCAGCTCTTCGCAAAACTTCTTCTTTTTCTTCTTCTTCTTCACATTTTAAAATCTGGCGAATACTAGCTCTCATTTCTCTTGGAAGTCGACCGTTATTCATTCTCTCTCTGAGATGATCTTCGACTAGAGAGAAAGAAAGATCCTTTAGGAATTTTGAACGTTTGGGCACTTTATCTCCTGTCACATTACATTTATAAATAACACACGAGTTGACCCCTGCAATGTCAACCATACCATAAAATATCCTGAGAGGCCATCTGCGGGTTTTTCTTGAGACTGTCGTTAAATGACAAAGCTGATCAAACGTATCAACTCCTCCTTTCGTGCGATTATAGAACATAATCATTTCTAGTTTTTTCGTTTGATCATCTACATCTTCTTGCGTATGCATGGTTGACAAAAGAATGACAGTTTTATTCTTTTTCGAAACAGAAGACCAGAGTAGTTTTTTCGTCGTGTACAAACATTGAGGACTTGACGTCCTTTGCTTTTGTTTCCAGCAGCTGCTTTGGTATAACCGGTTTGTTTTTCCTCATTGTTCCGACCATAGTTAGCTTTTTTTCTAATAATTTTTCTGCGACTTCATAAGAGCTAAACCAATTGTCCATCGTACGGTTTCGGTTAGTTCCATGTATTTGTTCGGTCAAATGTAAGACATACTATGTAGGAATAGAATATTGCTGTTCTATTTCCTCTTTTCTAATATAGGGCTTTGCCGAACACATATAAAATGGTTTAGAACCACACATCGTAACCAATTTTAAACCATACTTGTCTGGTTTGTTGGGGATGTACATTTGAAAGGGACATCTACCCCTGAAACCCAACAAAGTCTCATCGATTGTTACGAATTCTGAAGCGGTATAGTGTTGTCTACAATGTCCTTCAAAAATATCCCAAATTTGTCTTACTGCCGCGAATTTGTCTGTTTGTCCCCTCTCTTCTCTAGTCGTTTTATCATCGAATCTCAAACAATTTATCAAAAATTCAAAACGATTCTTCGACATCGTTGCTCTGAAAATTGGCGGTCCAAACTCTGTTGACCAAATATCAGTCAATGTAAGATGCGCTTTTTTCATAACGCCACTGAGGTACAAAAGGCCAAATAAAGCACAAATTTCAACATTATTAGTTTTGTCAATATAATACTGTTCAGTAGTGTAACGTGTCTTTCTAATTTCAATTTGACTATTCAAATGCCATTTATGTCCGTTTTTAGAATATAAGACTCTTTTACGGTCTGATGCAAAACCGCTTGTAGACGGTATAGAGATGTCAACTACATCATCCTCTTCTTCGGAATATTCTGGGGTAACTGCTTCAAACTCGTCATCTTCCACAATGTCATTTACTTCTAGAGTTTCGCTTTCGTCAGTCTCAATAATCGCATCATCGTCATCCTCGTATTTAGGGATGCCGGTCAAGATCGAGACTCTCGATTCTCGTCTCGAATTTCGAGACGAGACTTGAACTCACTCTCGTCGACTTTTCGAGACGAGATCGAGACTTGCCTTACTCTCATCTCGATCTCGAGTCGAGATTTCTCGACTTTTCGAGAGTCTCGAATTACAATTTACAAAACTACTATTTCTTTAATACACATCTCTAAAAAAAAGATACATACATTTTCGTTTTTGTGGAAAACAGTGTTTTTCGTTTAAGAAACGACGCCTAATACCTATGTACGCAATTTTTTGTCTACTATTATTATTTTAGCAATTTGCATGATTACTGTGACGACAATACGTAAGATTTATGATGCATATACGAAACTAAACGTATAACATTCAGCTTAAAACTCAGAAGCAGAAGCAAATACTTACGTATGGAAAATAAGTTATTTAAACTTGAAATAACATATATGAACATGTAAAATAATTTACGTTTTTTAATACCCAGTCATTTGATTTTTACCGAAAATCTATTTTTAAGTTAAAGTTCTCTTTTAAAGAAGTCTTTTTTCCTTTAAATTAACAACTGACTTTTGCAAAAAATACGTAAACTACACCAAACGTTCCACTGCCAGATTATTTGCAAATGACAACCCCATTTTTTTTTAACATTAATCTGGTAAATGTAAAAAGGAAACACAGAATTTAAGCTTTTATTTAATATTCAATAATAAAAGAAATGTAAGAGATAAACTAATTCTAATGTTTAGGATTTATTTCACTTCTACTCAATACAATATTAAATACAGAATAATCAATGCCATTTTGCCATTTATTAACTTAAATTGTTTATTTGTTTAAAATAACATCATTAGTATTTTTATTATAATATATTATTACTGTACCACGAATTTAAACACAGTAAGGCTTGAGCGGAATCGTGCGATAGTCGATTCCTGTGCTTTCTAATTACTAAACCCGCTTTAGAAAATAGTCGTTCTGCCGGAACTCTGGTTGCAGTAATACTAAATAAGTCGCGAGCCATCGCAGCCAGTGTTGGATAAGTGCTTTGGTAAGCTTTCCACCACCCCAATATATCGTCATTTTTTGGGCTCGTTTTGCATTAAGATATAAATCAATTTCGCAGCGCCAATTATCACTATCGCTTTGCTCAGTTCGGAAATCGTCATAAACGGAAAGCATGTCTAAATCGTCTTCTTCTTCATGACTGCACGAAAGCTGAACAATTTCCTTGTTTGTTTGAGCGGATTTGTACTTTTTTTTATAAATTTCTTCAAATTTTGTAATCGACATATTCTTCATTTCCCTACCCCAGAGAGTTACGCCAAAAGTTTCGATCTTATGCCTCGGATCTAAAACCAGAGATGCACAATAAATCCAGTTCATTTTACTGTAATGCTTCATCATTTTTGTATGAGCAGCTGTATATGCTAATAATAAATTTTCTTGAGCTTCGGTTTTATTTTCTAAATTTCTTAATTTACATACTGCTAGTTCTAATCTGTCTAATAGCATGTTGAAACCGACAATAACATGAGGCAGTGTAACATATTGGTCTCTTCCTAACAGGGTCGAAAGGCTCTTAAACTGTTTTAATAGTTTTTGGACATCTGCAAACAGTATCCATTCGCACTCGGTGATTTTCAGAGCTTGGAAGCCAAATTGTTTTCACATAAATTATTTAATGCTTTTTACATTTTTAATGCCACCCCAGCATGTCACTGGTAGAATTCCAGCGAGTGCAAACATCAATATTTGTGGAATAATATTTTAAGTTTGTTGCTTCACAACAGCTTTTCAGTTTAAGTTGCCACTGTTCGGAACGTTTGATTTTTAGAAATAGCCTCCTCAACTTTACTAACGAGGAAACATTAATGTTTTCTTCATTATTGCGATCTTCATCAAATTCTTCTTCTTCTAAAATTTCTTCATTTTCAGCTCGCAGCAGCTTTAATAAATCTTGTACTCCAAGATTTAATATGTGCGCAAAGCAACGAAAATGAGAATCTTTCTTATTAAAAGTACTATCCTCGTTGGTACTGTTACGTCCTAACATGTGGGATAATTTTTCTATAAATAATGTATTAGCCGCAGCATTATCTACGGTAATACCTTGAATTTTTTGTTGAATACCGAATTTTTCGAGGGAGCTGTAAACAGTTTTTACTATGTCCGCTCCTGTGTGAGCTCCATTTGATGGTACGAAATCGAGGACAATTGATTGTAACACCCAATTTTTATCGACGAAGTGTGCAGTGATTCCATAGTAAGATTTATTACATATGGAAGTCCAACCATCCACCGTAAGTGAAATGTTAGACTCATTTTCACCTAAAATAAGTTTTATCCTTTGTCGCATGACTTCAAATTGCTTCATTACCCTTTCTTTCATACTGGTTCTTTTTGGGAGAGTTACGGTTCCATTTAAAAATCTAAAAAGATTTTGAGTAATTTCATCTTCGAAAAAATTAAAAGGTAAGTATTTAGATGCTATCCATTCGACTAACATGTCGTCCCATTTAATTTGTTTATCGGTTGACTGAAACAAATTAAAAATGAAAAATAATGAGAAACTAAATAAATATGGCTGTGTATTTTTTATGGTGTAGGTTGGTACAGCCAGAATTGCATTTAGCTTTACCGTCAATTAATTCAATAAGACCAAAAAAATATTTTGCACTCCTTTTTGAAGGAATACGTAATAAGGTAATACATGTTGAGCTTTGTTTATTTGTATAAATAACCAAGCTTGCACATATACAACCTAGGTATTTATGCGATTTAATTAATTTAGTTTATAAGTTTAAAATGTTTACCATTATTTAAGCCCATGTCCCACTATCAATATTTTTAAATTGATTGATGTCCATACTACTCGATATAGGAATGTAATGAATAAAAACAATATGAAAAATAAAAACACGAAGTCTGTTCCCACAAATGTATTTTAATCTTACGTCTTACGCATTAACGTTTTCGTACTGGCTCCGGTACATCATCAGATGACCCCAAATACTGGAAGATCAAAGGAAGGCAGTTACAATATGTTCTAAGAAATTAACAAGTTAAAGTCTTACCTGCTAAACAACCTGCAAAAACATAATAATATAATTAACTTAAATTTAACTTAAAATTTGAGAATTTCAAAGGTACTTGATATAAACGAAGCCCCACGACTAGATCGCGATTGCAGAAGTGATCGTGCCAGGCGCCAGTATGTTCAGGCCTTTAGCAATTTGAATCGCATGGAGACTTTCGAGAGTCTCGAAAATCGAAAAATCTCGACTCGAGATCGAGACGAGAGTTCATAGTCGAGATCGAGAGTCAAGCTCAAGTCTCGTCTCGAATTTCGAGACGAGATCGAGAGTAAGCCTACTCTCGTCTCGACGTAGGCGAACATCACCATTGGTGGAGCTACATCGCCTGCTGCATTTGCTGTGAAAATAACAAAAATTGAAAATCTTAATAAAATATATCTTGCAGTTAAGTAAATACCTGTAATAAGAGTTGTGATGTACTCTTTTTCATCATTAGCAGTTTTGTTGTAAACTGCCTTGCTCCCTTTCAATGCTAGAGCCTTTTACCCCTTAGGACACATAAAAAATGCGCTCTCATCTGCGTTAAATGTTCTTCGTGGATCATTGAGTACTTCAATCAAATTTTGCTTCTCCAAGTAAGTTCTGACTTCCTCAAACCATCTTCTAATACTCTGCTCAGTAATAATGGCTCGAGCATGAACCAAATTTTGCGTCATCCTTCTTGAAACTTCTGGGTGGCGTCGAAGGAACCCCTCATACCAGTGTCTTCCAGGAAGATTGTCTTTAAACGGATTTGGCCTTTTTCTTCTTTGTTAGCAGCATACAGACACTTTCTAATTATTGCTCCCTACTGATAGGAAAACCTACTTGAGCAACTCGAATAATCCATTCAACTAATGTGTGCTCTTCTTCCTTACTTAAAATAGTAGGCGCTCCTGCCTTGCAATGGATGGGGTATTTGCCGTGGAACTTGCAATGCAGAGTTGCTTTAGGTATTTTATACTCACGACTCGCTGCCTTGATTGACATTCCATTTGTAATAGCTTCTAATGCATTACCAAGTGTATTGGACGAATACTGACAATTGTTTTTGGTAGACATTCTAAAACAATGACAAGCTGATTACTGTACGTAAAATGGACATTACATAACCTAATTATGACACCCTATGTCAGAATAAGAATAACAATTGTAATAACCCCTGTCAGAATTAGGGTACTACTACTCCACGTAAAAAATGGATAATAGTGCAATATAACATTTTCATTAGGCTAGAAAAGGATATAAAACCCAAACCCATTAAAGTTACGAATGCGAACCAAATTCTGACACCTCTATGTCACAATTTGGCAACATTACTTTAAGCTGGCCGTAATCCTGGCACCCTAATAATTTTAAGGTTATACATTAAAAAAACATTTTTTTACTTGTAATTACTCATAAATAACATATGTAAACGGGTTACAATAATTAAATATGCAATTTACGAAAAAAATTAAAGGAAAAAACTTACCTATAGCACGACACTTAAGAAACCAGATCTTACCATGAACTGTCGTTACTGTCAATTTCAACTGTCAGATTAGGAAACAATTTTCTAGATGGCGCCTTATATTTATGTTGTAATATTTCATTACGATTATAGATGTATCTACAGGTTTCAAAATTTCTTTCCATCGCTATACATTCTTAGTACATTTATTTAAAAAGAAATGTGTCAGAGTTTGGGTCAGTGTCAGTTTTCGGGACACTTACCTTACAATGGGCACATGATGATTGATCCACAGTTCCACAAGCAAAGGTGTTTTCTCTAATAAATTTGACAACAGATCAAAGGTCGTGAAAAAATTGTCAAAGTAGACACAGTAGCCTTTATCAAAATATTCTTTCGCCAAATCAAGAACAGTTCTTTCTCCTAAGGTCCCCACTTCATCGTTTTTAGATCTTCCTTCATAAACTTTAAAGTTTACTACAAATCCAGTAGCTGAGCAAGCTATTACCCAAATTTTGACCCTCTCTTAGTGGGCTTCATAGGCATATATTGCTTCAAAGATGTTCTTCCCTTGAAGCCGACCATATTTTCATCAACAGCCATATTTCGTGACGGTCCAAATGATTCTGAAATTTTTTTTATTGAAATGGGTTATTATAGGTCTTACTTTATACAATTTGTCAAAGTTATCGGAATTTCTCTCCGGCATTTCAGTATTATCATTCATATGGAGGTACCGTAAAATTGTCTGAAATCGCTAAAGCGTTATAATATTTAAAATTCTAGAACATTTGTAGTTTTCGTTTGCCGACCAGTATAATCGTAAACTTGGTAATTGGTGGAAACCCATTATTATTAAGATTCCAATAAATCCTTGCAGTTCCGTAGTAGTCAAATCTAACCTTATGCCATTTTGGTCCGCATATTTATTCGATTCTGTAACGATAAGTTGCAGTATTTCGTCATCTAAAAAATGACTAAAAATAGACAATGGATTCTCCAAGTTTACGTCAAATAAGGGCCCAAATTTCTCATCAAACTGAAAATTCTCGTAAATCGATGGTACACAGGAAATTTTAATTGTATTGAAAAGTTTTGATTGAATTGGGAGGACCAGTATTGATAGGCAAAGTAAGAGAAGGCCCCGTTTCAACTTCCGATTCATCCTCAGAATGGCTCAGAACACCAAAACAACACAGTTTGCACCTTGAGAATAAATCAAGTAGGCAGGGGGGGGGGCGTACTCTTGCTTGACATTATAAACATTATACCAAAATATTTCCTCAGCGGAAACATTAATAGCCACAACTACTTCTGAATATTGTGAGAGATATAGTAATAAACAGTTTTGGGAAAATTTCCGTGAATTTTCACTATAAGATATTAGTAAAAAAAACTTTGGAAAGCTTAACCTCACTTCTAAAGTACAAGTATATACCTCAGATTTTTATGATGTCTGGAGCCGTGATTACCAAATTTCGTCTCTACGACCACTTTTCGTTACACAAAATAGTTATTTATGTAATAAGGATCATAATGACGATTATTATGGTACTAGCCGTGAATATTATCGGGCGAGGCGTTAGCCGAGCTCGATAACACGGCGTGTACCATAATGATCGTTTATGATCCGAATTACATACAAAATTTTATATGCTGGCATCAATATATATATATTTTTAAAGTTTTAAAATAGTATTTTTGAAACGACAGGTGCATTCAGTTATTATTATAAAAAATAGTAAGCAAGCTGCGCTTTATTTACTGTCAAACACTGCTGTCAAGTAGAAAGCGCTGTTAATAGTTATTTGTATGCTAAGGCCGCGAAATTCCATTTTAGCGTACCGAGAGAAAAATTGTCGCCGAGGCCGCTTGCGGCCGAGGCAAGACAATCTCGAGGGCGCTAAAGAATTTCGCGGCCGAAGTATACACAACATTTTTTGTGCAGCCGTAAAAAATACATAATAAATACATATTCATATTTCGCGGCCTTACCCTTAGTAACGGCCGTTAAAATATTTCGCAGCCGTTACTAAGGGTAAGGCCGCGAAATCGGATTTCGCGTCCTGTATTGCGTACGCGAAATGACCACTTCGCGTCCGGCTGCACAAAAAATTAATTTGCAATTTCACAATTTGCAAATTGAATTTGTAGTAAAATTTAAGAAAATGAGTGATTCTAATGAATGTTTACCTTCGAATTTGAAGAAAATTGCAGAAAATGTCGTGTAATAGTACTTTTTGAATTTAGTAGTTTTTAAATTGAGTACCATAATGGATTCATTATGGTCCTTGGCCCATAATGGATTCATTATGGTCCTTGGACTATAATGAACTGCCTTACGTCACTCAAATATGACATAAAGTTGTCATTATGATACGCCAGCATATAAATATATATAGAAGCAACTTTTAGAGAAACGCCTCCTTGTTTTTTGGAAAAAAACACTTATTTCTGAACACGAACTAACACCACGTGCTAAAGTAATGGATTTTCGATGTCGGGAATGCGTTGTGGTTAGCTAGTTAACCACATTCTCATTTTCGCGCCGTGACTTATTTATGTGGTTACTGAAATAACCACAACACGTTTAGCGTACCAAACCATGACAGTAAGGGTCAAAATCGAATGATAGTCCATAAAAATATCCATCGATGTCGCACTTATCGACATGGTTTAAGTGACCACAACACGCTACAAAGTTAGTAGTAACCCACAAGAAACAATCCATCGGTGTTAAATCAGGGCTGTGAGGGGGCCAAGTAATAGCGTGACCACGACCTATGCAACGATTAGGAAGTTAATTTTATGTGAACACGAAATTTGTTTTTAAAAAATTTCGTTATTTATTCACTGAACAGTTAGTACAAGCGTTGCTTTACAGAACGTGACTAAAAGTTACATCCTCATTCTAATCCAAGCCTTTTATAAACTTTTAAAGCAGATAACAAGCCGCAGGTGGTTTGTTATCAAATGACCTAATATATGTAGCCTAAATACGTAACTCCTCTATGGCAAATTAAAATATATAAAATTAATTTATGCAGATAAAGATTTTTTTTTTATTTTACCATGATTAATTTTAATTTGAACTTGTTTTTAATGGTACAAGTGGTATTTCAATGTTTTTTATATTATCAATTCTTTTTGATAATTTGGCATAAAGGATATTACGTTTACAATAAACAGTTACAAAACTAGTTACTATATTATAATTATAGTAGGATAACTAATGGCACCTATAATGTGGTTTTTTTAAAACTTTTCTATTTCTAATAATTGATCAGGGATTTCTCTTAATTCCTGTTTTAGAAGATTTAAATCATTAAATTGAACGTGATCTAAATTTAACATTCTTCTTGGTGGTACCATTTCAATTGTTTCTATATTACTAAGATGGGGTATTTGCATTATTTCATGATAATGTAAATTATTCTTTGCAAACAATAAATCACTATTATCAATTAATATAGTACAGAGTTCTGTTAAAGTAATTAAGTGGGTACCCTGTATTGAATCTTTATATTTTTGATTTCCACATTGAGTTTCAATAATTATAGCATCTGGGGCTGTAATTATCCATGAATTTTCAGATATAGAAATAATTCGATAAGTAGTCAATTTAAAAAATTTGGGTTTACAAGTTTTATTAGGATTGAATGATAAAAGTTGCGTTTCGCATAATAATTCATTGTTTACATAAAAATGTGATTTACTTTTACAGAATCTATTATTCCTGTCTAAATCTAAACATTTTTCATTAGTAATTGGCATACTAATTGTTTGTCCATATAATAATCGATTATATGTTGGTATTATAATTTGGTTACATTTACATTCTGGTTTCCACACAGGTATTGGTATTAGTTCAAATAACTGATAGGAAATACCTCTTTTAATTAAAGGAATTTCTAATAAGATTACAAATTTAGTTTGTTTCTGATAAATTTTAACAATTAATATTTGATAATATTTTTGTAAATTTTCATTATTAAGAACATATGGTAATTCATATTGTTTTAATTTTGTGTTTAACATATGTTCTATTTCCGTGAGAAGTTTTAAAAGAAATTAATCTTTTAATACGACTGGGTGTACATCTCCATTTTTTGCAAATATAAGGGCATTATTTAATTCTTCAAAATATTGTTCAATCATTTCTAAATATGAAATCTGTTGAATAAACATTCTTCCAACTATTATAGATTTCATCATTGACGTAATTTTCCGTTCCATCAATTTGAAAATTTCTTGTAGTCTATTATTAAGTACTTCTTGATTGTTTTGTATGAGTTTAATATCATTCATAAATATATCGGTTATATTTTCTATAAGTGTGGTTTGTCTTTTGATGACTGATTCTTCACGATTGTTTGATTCTCGTAGTTCGTTAATTGCTTGTTCAATCTTTTCACCTTCACTTGAGTCTAAATTACCAGTAATTGCTTTTACTATAGAGCCTAATCCATCAATTAATCTTCTTTTATTTCTGTTGCTGTTTGCATTTGGAAATAAGTGATTAACTTCACTGGTTATTTTCTTTATGAGATGATCAAGTATTTTGATTTCGTTAGTGAATTGTGAATAATTTAGTTCATCAAGTGTATTATTTACACAAATATGTATAATCATTACAGTTATAACTAATTTGTTTATTTGTTTGACTTTGCAAATTTACTTTTAAAGCAAAGTAATTAGTTTTTATGTCATTTAATTCTTTTATTACTTTATTAAAGTTTTTCTCTATGATTATAGTCCATGTATCTTCTTGAACTAAAGTTATTCCTAAGTTACGGGGATAAATTCCAGGGTTGTCATGTAGATCTTTTCTTGTTTTTATTGTTGTTGAGGTTGTAATGTAGAGTCCGTAGATGAGATACCTGTTTTTAAAAGAATTTCATTGAAATGTGCGATTCGATCAAATTGATTTTTATTATTATTTTTTGGTGTTAATTTATAGATATTATTATTCATTTTTTCTTTAATTAAAAATGGGCCTATAAATTTAGGGTCTTTCTTTGATCTTTGTTGCGAGTTCTTTAAATAAACTGTGGTACCTACTTCTATTTCCTTCTCGTTTATTTTTTCATTTATGTTAGAAGTAACCTTTCGTTTTTTACGATGTTCGTTATCATGGGTTTGCATGTAAATTCGTTTCATTTTATTATGATGTGCTTGAACGTAATTGTCATAATAATTTTCTCTGTAATCTAAGTCATTCGGCTCTCTAGAATCGGTGTGTCCAAATAACAATTCATGAGGAGTATATCCTGTAGTTGAGTGTATTGACGTATTATAGGCAATTATACTCAAATCTAATATTTTATTTGTCTTTTCATCTTTTAGTTCTTCTTTTAATAATCTATAATGTTCGATTATAGTAGAGTGCATTCTTTCGATGGTTCCATTAGATTCATGATGTCCAGGTGTAGTAAAATGAATTTGTATTTTATATAACTTGAGTAATGATTTAATAACATTATTATTAAATTAATTGTCACAACTAATTCTAGCAGGAATTCCATATCTTGAAAAGTACTGAATTAATCCATCAGCTATATTTGTTGCATTTCTGGAGGGTATTTCTTGAAGTTGAGCAAATTTTGTAAAATCATCTAATATTGATAAATGAGGGCCTTGGAATAAAAGTGGTATAAGTGCATTTTTACTTATTCTGAGATATTTGCATTGAAAGTTAAACGACATTTAAAAATTCCCAAAAAAAGCTGGGATGTTTATTTAAAATTTATTATTTCCTTAATAAATGATGAATTTTAACATTGTAACAGTATAAATAAAAACTTTAAAAGAAATGTGCCAAAACTTAAAAAAAGTACTTATTAGGTACCCTTTTTATCCCCAACTTTTTTTAGATCTTTAGTACACAAAAATATGCATTTATTTTAAAGAAATATACAAAATTATAAACATTATTCATAATCTGAATACAAAATGAAGTCAACATTCTCATTTTCAATATATTGTTCTTCCGAGTGTTCTTCTCTGTCATCATCTTGTGGTTCCATTTCAGCTACAGTTACTTTCTCAGTTTGGTTGTCCTTCTTGTTGGTTTTAGTTTTTTTGTTTCCCTTTTTATCTTTTTTCTCGTGTTGCATGTTGTTGTAATATTCATGATAAAATGGAGGAATGTATTCTAAAAGAGTCTGGAAATTTTTCCACTTTAGCTCGTTTATTTTTAAACTATCTGTGTTTAACTGCACAAACGTGTCTTTTAATGCTAACTTCGGTCTTCCTACTGTTTTAGCAGGACATAAGCATTTGTTAAAAGGAAATTCTAAGTCCAGAGTACTTTTATAAAAGAAGCAGAATGTCTCCGATTCTTTTGTGAAAAAGAAGTATTGAATTTCTCTCCATTTAATGACATGTTTTTCTATGTCTTTCTTTGAGTCGCTTATGATGTTATTCAATGTAGAAAAATCGAAAAAATTTTCTTTGGGCATTTCATGAATCGTAAATTTTTTACACGAACTCTTTATTACTTGCCTCCAATGTTCTGGAACAAAGACCTGAGGAATCTTTCTTTTCACCTTTTCGATTATACCAAAATCTTGATCGCACTCCATAAACGTATGGCCTGGTTCCAAAAATTTGTGGTGAATTTCGCCAATTTTTGTAGCTTTGACCAAGTACATGAAGAGTTTGGCGATATTTTTATTTTTGTTCTGCCCTCCACAGGAATCGCTATAAGCAATAATTTTTGTGACATTTTGAGGAATTACATTAGTAATATAATGAATCAGGCAGGACCCAATTTCCTGTGAGCCTCGGGAAGCGATTGTTTCATCCCAAATGTACATGTCAGACTTTCCTGTCACAAGGTTATGTATACAAAAGTTGTAGGTCCAGAGTTGCCTTAGGTAAAAAACTTTTGAGGTGGTTAGAAGTGGAGTTGGTAAAGCCTGTTGTAGGTCAAAGCAAATTACTAGAGTATCTGTTGATTCTTTATTCAGATTTGAGTCACTTTGCTTTGAAGATACTACCTTTTCAGCTCTTCTGTGATGAACCAACTGCATTACCTTTGCATCCCTAACTTTTTCTGCATTCTGAGAATTTTTAATGGTGTTATTAAAACTATCACACCTACTGCATGTATCAGAATTAGGGCGGTGGAATCTTAAATTAAACTCTGTATTAAAAATGTGTCGATAATAAGATTGTTTAACAGGGACTAAATTTCTTTCCTTGCAGTGTTCAATATACAAATCGTACATTTTTTTATTGTTAAGATTTGGTGATAAATATCGAGTATTAAAGTTTGAACTCCTAGAGTAATGACTCCGATATTTTGGAAACATGTTAATGTGTTCAATGACCAGTTGTCGTTTTACTGAATCCATTTTTTTGCCAGGACCTAGACCTCTCTTGTCTTTTTCACAAATACCAACAGCGCTACTTTTTTTACAGACAGTAGTAAATCTTTTGTTACTAATATGAAAAGTTTTAAGAAAAAACATTTTGCAGATACGCTTATTTATCAGAAATATTTCAGTACTGAAACTCTTGCCCTTATCTTCAACTTTTTTTCTTTGTACAGGTTTTTTTTTTAATGCAGGACGATATAAATGAGTTCTTTAAATCGTAAGATGTTAGAGCATAAAATTGTCCAAAAAGAGCACATCTATCTGCTTCCAATATATTTTTGTTGCAGTTAAATCGACAACTATGTTGGTATGGTTGTAATTCGCGTGGTGGATGAGGTTTCTTTTTGTGACTAATGTATGCCTTTCCAGAATTTCTAAGAGATTTCTTCACGTTTACTTGCCAGTTACTCACATTTCGTTTCCGTTTTCTTGTTCTTGATGGGGTTTTGTGACCCTCCTCCATAGTTTCTCTGGCCTCCGCCTCTGTTTCGTGGGCACTTGGTTCATCGTCAGATGACGATGAATCATTTTCAGGAACGTAATCACTTGCCTCATCTGTTTCGTACGGATCAGCAATATCAGAATCTTAAAAAGAAAAAAAATGTAAAAATAAACATAACCTTACAAGTTTAATCATATTTTAAAGCTTACCTTCTGTATTCGAAATATTCATAGCAAAATATAAAGGGTAACAAGTAATAATCAAAAACTAAACTCTGTAACAGTTTAACGACACTTGCACAACTAAAAGTAAAAAGGTTAGAAATTAATGGCTGACTTTCATTTGGAGTAAAATGGGTACAAGTGACACTTATACCTGTTTTGCACTGACCAAACTGTAGGAATTATTCATCTAGTATTTCTACTCGCCAAAAGATGGCAGTAAAGGTCAATATATCACTTGTATCTGTTTTGCTCCATACAAAAAAATATCAACATTAAATTCTCATATATGCACTTATCTCAAATTTAAAAAAATGCATTTATACCCCTTTTATTCCAAAGCCCTCAAATATATTTTATCTAATCCTGCTAGGATAAGAAACTATTATATCATTCATTTGAGTTCGATAATGAAGTTTATTATCGCACTGAGTGAGATAATGAATTCATTATCAAAGTCAGTGGGATAAGACAATATTTATGACCAACATTTTTATTTTTTATGAAGAAAATACCTTCGTCGCAGCTTCTTCTATGTCCAACGGAATACTTTCACAAATATTTACCGGTTTTTCTCCACAAATCAAGGAAAAATTAAAAATACAAAATTATTGACGTACAAATTATTTAGTTGCTATGACGAAAATAAATTATGCAGACACGATGCTACTCTGATTTTAAATAAAATACCATGCTACTCTGATTTTAAATAAAAAAGATGGTCTGTAAAAATTATGTAATTTTTTCAAATTGAAAATTATCTAATTTTTTCAATTTTGAGCAGTCATAGATAAAATGTTGTATTATATACGTGTGATAAAGGCCATTAACATACTCATGCTCTTACTCCGACTCGGGCTAACGCCCTCGTCGGGCAACTCAACGCATTCGTATGTTAATGATGCCTTTATCCCACTGATATAATAAATAACTATTATTTTCAATGAAAAATAAGTCAGCATAAATTTTTTGAAAAGGTTTTGAAATGTTTCTGTTATTAACATCGTAGTTCTTTTAGGATTTCTGTCGTACTTGTTTTTATTACATATATCACAATTTGTTATATACTTTTGTATGTCTCTATGCATTGAAGGCCAATAATATTTTCGTTTTAATTTTTCATATGTTTCTTGAGTTCCTCGATGATTATTTTTTCCTTCATGATAATTTATGATTTGTTGTTGTCTGTCGTCTTGGTTAAGTACATATGTGACTAGATGATTACATCGGTAAAATTTAGGGGATTGATTATTCCGTACTTCTAATAAATAATTAGAAAATTGTTTATAGTATTTTTCTTCGGGAAAGTGACAATAATATTTTCCTTTAGGTTCTAAATATTCGGACATAAGTCTTCGTACTTGTAGATGATAATTTTCTTTCGTAAATGGAACTTTAATTTGAATGGATTTCTCAATTTTCGTTCTACTTATAGATGTAGCGTTTTTGTTAAGATAAAATAAAATTTGCTTGTTGTGAGATTGTAGTGGTTTTTCACAAATTGGTATTGATTCTTCAGATTCACCTTGTGTATGTTGTGTCATACTGGTTTCACTATCTTCATCAATTTCAGTATTTAATTCTTTACTAATAATACTGGGTTCTATTAAATTTTCAAAATCTAATTCTTCTGATATAGGGATATTTTCGTCTAGTTCTTGAAGTAATTTTGCTAATTCTTCGTCTGGGTTTACTACACAAGATTCATTATCTTCAACTTCTATTGGGTAAATTTCTATTCTTGATAAAGCGTCTGCTACTTGGTTTTTCTTACCTTTTTTATAATTTACTATAAAACCGTATTCTTCTAGTTTAATTCTCCATCTTATAAGTTTGGAATTTGGTTCTTTCAAATTTTGTAGCCATAGAAGTGGTTTATGATCTGTATATAAAGTAAAATGTCTTCCAAAAAGATAGGGTCTAAAATGTTTTGTAGCCAAAACCATTGCTAATAATTCTCGTTCTATTGTAGACTATTTTTGTTCAGATACATTTAATGTTCTGCTAGCATAAGCAATTGGTTTATCATTTTGACTAAGAATTGCTCCTAAAGCTACATTTGATGCATCTACAGTAAGTTCAAATGATTTATTAAAGTCCGGTCTTTGTAATATTTGGTTCATTTGTTAATATTTCTTTTGCGTTATTAAAAGATTTTATAAATTCTTCATTGTGTATTATTTTGTTTCCTTTTCTTAGACACTGGGTCATAGGTTTAGTAATTTTAGCAAAGTCTTTTATAAATTTTCTGTAATATCCTAATAATCCTAAAAATGATTTTATTTCTTTGTTCGTTTTTGGTATAGGAAAATTTCTTAGGCATTCAATTTTCTTTGGGTTAGCTTTTATTCCCTCAGATGTTATTACATGTCCTAAGTATTCTAGATCTTTCTTTAAAAATTCACTTTTGTCTAATTGTATTTTTACATTTGATTGTCTGAACTTTTCAAATATCTTTTTTATTTTCGTCATATGTTCTTGTAGGGATGATGAGTATATTATTACATCATCTAAATATACCATACATTGATCTGTAGTTAATCCTTGTAAAATATTATTCATAAGCTTTTGGAATGTGGTTGGGGCATTTTTCAATCCAAATGGCATTCTTCTGAATTGAAAGTGTCCTTCTTCTGTGGAAAAGGCGGTTTTTTTCTTTATCCTCTGATTCTAATTCTATTTGATGAAATCCTGATGCAAGAGCTAAGGAACTGAAGTATGTTGCTTTTCCTAATTTATCCAGAATATCTTCTATGTTTGGTAAGGGGTGTTTGTTCAATTGTTTGTTCGTTGAGACGTCTATAATCTATTACTATCCTCCACTTTTGTCTTCCGCTAGTATCTAATTTCTTAGGTACTACCCAAATAGGAAAATTGTAAGGTGATTCACTTGGTTCTATTATTTTTTGTTCTAGCATTTCATTAATTTGTCTTTTAACTTCATTACGATGTACATATGGATATCGGTATGTTTTCGTAAATATTGGATCATTAGTTTTTGTTCTGATGTGATGTTTAACTCTGTTATTAGAAGTTAATGGTAAATCTGGGTGATGAAATATCTCTTTATATTCATAACATAAATTTGCAAGAAGTATTTTCTCTTCTGCATTTAAGTGGTCCATTCTTAAGTTATCGCATAAATTTTTATTTAAAAATTTATTGATACCTTTTGGGTTTGAAATTGGATCTTCGTTTTCGTACATATTTATCTCTTCTAATTCAATAGGTTCCTTTATTTGTAATGTTATTTCTTTATTGTTACAATTTAAGGCAGTTGTTGTAAAATAATGATTATTTACATGTACTATTGCTTCAGGGATAGTTATGGATCCTAATTGTTTCTTTGGACAAATATAAGTTCCGTTTTCTTGTACTGTGGGCAGCTTTATTACATTTTCTGTTCTTGCAGGTATTTTATTAATTCGTTTTGAATTACATGACGTAGCATTATTCGTATTGACATAATTTTTGTATAAGTAGTGGTTCTTAATTGTTCCATAAATAGTTTGAATTGATTGATTTTTGAAATTGAGTATAGCTTCCATTTCAGATAATATTTCACTTCCTATTAATCCGACATAATTAGGGTTGAAGTCATATAAATGTACACGATTATTACTTTCAGTTTGATCTCCAAATAATGATTTTATGGGTACATTTGTTTGATATAAATGTCCACTTGTTCCGTGACAACTTGTTATGTGAAAAGCTTCTTGTATTATTGAAGTTGGGAAATTTCTTTTAATAAAACTAGGTTTAAAAAATGTTTTTGCACTTCCTGTATCTATTAATATTCGTTCTCCTGTTTGTTCGATTATTGAATGAGGTAAGTGGGTTGTCGATAATTGATGTTGATTATGTAATAAGAGTGTTTTTGTTCCGAGGCTAGTATTTAAAAATTTTCGTTTTCTTCTTCCTCGAGTTGTTCAAAACACGACATTTGTTGATATTGTTCTGCTCCTTCCAGATTGTGATGATCGTACGTTTGTAAATCTGGTACTTCATTATTGATTGAAATATTTTCTTCTGTAGGTGTAAACTCTGGGTATTCAGTGTTAAATAGTTCTTCGGAAATAATGTTTCTAGCTTGATTACTTTGTTGTATGTACGGTTGTTGTACATATGGTTTAATTTTTTGATAAGGTCTTTGTGAAACTTAGGTAGAAGGTCTTTTCATGATAGTTGAGGTTTCCATGGGTGTTGGTTTATTATTTGGAATATTAGTTCCTGGTTTAAATACATTCGATCCTTTATTATTAAATGATTTGTTAGGATTAAACCAATTGGATTTATTTTGAAAATACGTTTGAGGTTGGTTCATATGAAAGCCTTTTTGGTGTGTTAAAGGTGGTTGATAAAAGATTTTATTCATTTCTTGTAATTTATGTTGTAATTTATTATTTGTAGTGTTTGGATTTTTATTAAATGTTGACATCTTTGTTTTATTAGTTACTTCATAATTTGCATTTTTCCTAGCATTAAGATCAAGTTCATAATTTATAATTTTTAAAGCATCCTATTGTAACGGGATTTCTTGTTCTTATCATCCTTCCATAAGGTTCATTTAGTCCTGAATAAAATTGGTTTTTTGTTAATTTAACATAATGTTCTTGTTTAGTTCTTTTTACGACATAGATTTGTTCGTTCGCTTGTAACCACGTTAATAAAGACGTTTTAATTCTTACACATTTATCGTAGAATTCTAAAATCGTACTTTTACCTTGATATGTATGCAATAATTCAGTTACTAATGTTTCTTCTGATCTAGTATCTCCAAAATGTGTGATTAATTTTTCTTTCAGTTCGTTCCAGCTGTTAATTTCCGTACCAAGAGTAATTGCTTCAGCAGCTCCTTTTAATTTTGATAGTGCTGTTTGTAATAGCAAATGATTGATATAAGCCTGAGGTTGATTTGGTTGTGAAAATTGTTCGATTATCACTCCAGCTGATCGTAAATATTTTATTAAAGTAGTCTGTTCACCATCTTATTCTGGCATTTGGTTTAATAAAGATGGGTGAAAATTTGCAAGTAATTGTTGTGCGGCTGCTTGCTGTGGTTGTGCCATTTTTGAATTATTATTGATATTAAATTTTGCAAATTTATTAATTAAGTTTTCGTATTCGTTTGTGGGATTATTAAATTATTTTAATAAAATCCTACGTATCTGACATGAGTATAATAGGAAATTAAGTCAATCTATTATCGGCACGTATTAGTTTCGCTTACCGTGTCAGACCTGAGTATTTCTTTTTAAGGGTTGCAATTTTCAAATAGGAAATTATTAAACACTTTTTCCTCCTGAGGATATAGAGTTATTTGAATCGATTTCTCTAGTTGATTGCTTAAATTAATTTATTTTTTGACAACAATGTCTTGTATCAATTTTCTTAAATAATTTTTTACTCACAGTAAAATTCGCAAGATTTTCATTCTTGATTTTTCACTTCGGCAATGTTTATCCTCTGTGAAGTTGATTTTCCAGTTCTTGGGCTCTTTTCCTTTGGCTTCCGCGATGCTGTCTTCCACCAGTAGTATTGAGGATTCCCAATTTTCTGTGTAGATTGGCAAATTAAGAGTAGAGACTCAAAGTGTAGAATAGTTTTCGATGTGAGAAAATCTATAATGCTTTTTTTACCATCCTACCGACTGCGCCAGTTAAATTTAAGTGAACACGAAATTTGTTTTTAAAAAATTTCATTTATTTATTCACTGAACAGTTAGTACAAGCGTTGCTTTACAGAACGTGACTAAAAGTTACATCCTCATTCTAATCCAAGCCTTTTATAAACTTTTAAAGCAGATAACAAGCCGCAGGTGGTTTGTTATCAAATGACCTAATGTATGTAGCCTAAATACGTAACTAGGAAACATGCTGTTTAAAAAAGTCCGTACTTCTCGATGAAAATGGAGCACATTCATGTTAAAGCCACATTTGTTTGTTGCTGTGTTGCTAAATCACGATCGTCTAGCAAATCGATCAATTCATTCTGTAAAAAGGCGAGATACGTTGCACCATCTGGACGAGTTGCGAAAACGTATGGTCCAATTATTTCCTTATTAAAAATCCCCGCCCACACGTTAACTGAAAAACGTTGTTGATAATCACTTCTTCTTGTTGCGCGAAGATTTTCAATACACCAGTGATGCATATTATGAAACTTGAATTGCCATTTCGGGTGAAACAAGATTCGTCCGTAACTAACACATTTTCACAAAAATTTGGATTTTCACGGTGTTGATGAAAAAACCACTCACAGAAACGCCGCCTTTTAAAACATTTTGCTGCTGTAAAGCCTGGACACGTTGAATGTGATAATAGTGAAGTTGTTTGGCGCCTTAAGGGTTCTCCAGACCATACTCCGCGATAAATGGAGCCGCTGAGTAATTTCCCTGGTACTTAACCCTTTCGAGTCGACTTTTCAAAAACAAAAATTTGAAATATTTTCCTTCACTAATGGACAGCAGACAATTCAAATAATGTTATAAAGGAGTTTCATATTTTATGAATAATAGTTTGCATGGTAGAAGCCTGGGATATATACGTCCCACTCGTTTTCTTAAATGGGACATAATTGTTCCAACAGGTTAGAAATGAGTCAGATCTTACGTTATAAAATTTATTTCCAATAGGGTAAAGTTGGGATAGATGCCCCACTTAAGAAATTTTGGGAATAAAACTTGTCTCTGATAATTTTAACAAATATAAGTTGTTCACAAACTTTTGTTATTAACTTCTCATGCAAAAAATAAACTTTTGTATGCATCAATGCAATAAAATTGCAAAAATATTCGATAATTTATAAAAGGGTGTTTTTGGTCATATATCCCATATGTATGGGATGTATGCCTCACCATATGGGAGGAATGCCCTGGTTATGGGATAGACGCCATACCAATACAAAACTATTTTTAACTAGTTACTTACATGATATCCCACATGGTTTTAGATCTTATTAAAATATAGTAACATCGGTATAGGTAGTAAAATATACATTCGATATTTGAAAACTTTATTTAAAAAAATTATAATTTACAATTAATGGTATAAATTGGCATTAACAGTAATATACGTTTAATACCACGAACTTAAAATGTTTCAGAATAAAAAAAAAATAAACAATTATTTATAGTTTTAAACTAACATAGGTCAACATTAAATATCGGCAAAATTTATTCAAATACTCGCGCATCTACAATGTTCTCTTACATTTTTCTAGTCTTTTAAGTTTCTTTCCGCAGTCGTTGCATCTGTTCTGGTACATTGTGCATGTTTCATGAAGCCAATTGTAGCATTCCACACACTGAATCCAATCGACTATTTCAGTGGTTTGGTCTAAACAGGCGCGCGCGTAAGATGCACGGGAAATACGTCACGGTTCACGAACTGTAGCGCTAGAGCACGGCAGTTCCCATATAACGCACGTTGTTCTGTGTTGTAAAAAAATTTGTGTATGTTAAAATGTCTGCAGTTGCAAAAAAAACTTATTATAAATATTGTAATCGTGCCTATGTGCCGTAATACAACAACTACAACACCTTTGAAAGTGTTTATAAGCGTACCAAAAGACCCGGTTGTAAGAAGAAAGTGGTGTGTAGCAATGCGGCGGGATGAAATCAGAAACGCCCGTTTGTCTTCCTCTTCTTCTCTTTTTTGCTGCGAGGATCATTTTAATGTGAGTAATAACTAATATCCAAAACTTAAACTTTAAATTGAACGCATAAATATGGTTTACTAACAACAGAAAAACGTTCCCTTTTATTTTAGTTATCAGAAGATATGGAAAATTATTATGCCTATAAATTGTGTGAAAATGTACTATATCCATTTCTGCATTTAATGGAAGTTTGCAAAACGAACCAACCACAAAAGTAGATGATGTAGAAATTGAAGGAATAACTACATTTGTAAAGTTAGACAAGGCAATTCAGGTACACTTGAAACCTCACGTTCGTAGTAAGGCAACAAATACCAAAATAGATAGCACAAATGCAGCATGCTCTCCAATTAAATTAGGAGTAGTACATACTAGCACTTCGCCTATGATAAAAGTGCAAGCTGATCAAGTTCAGCGAAATTTGTATTTCGAAATAGAAGAATGCTCCATACCATCACCAAGCAGTTCAGACTACGATTACAAGCATACTAGTTCATCGGAAAACTCGTACATTGAAGAGGTTGACACCGAGATATACCCGAAGCATATGCGAAAAGGAACATTTATGGCAATAGAAAAAGAGCCTAAGTTGTTCTTAGGAATGCCAAAAAAATGTTACTACATGGTAGCTATGCTATCAAGAAAAGTACCTGCCGATACAATAAACATTTTAATCACATTGAAAAAAATTCGTTTAAACGATCCCTTTTCAATATTGGCTGTTCACTTTGGCATGTCTATTAGTAATACTAGTAAAATTTTTAATAAAACCTTACCAATTTTGGCTCAAATTATGCAGGAGCTGATTTTATGGCCGTCTGCAAAAGCAATCGTAGCATCGCTACCCATTTCTTTTAGAGCCCGGTATGGTAAAGTGCAATCTATAATTGACTGCTTCGAGATTGAGGTTGAAAAGCCAAGCAATCCAATACATCAAGCGTTAAGTTGGTCAGAGTACAAGGGTTGCAACACAATAAAATACTTAATTTCTTGCACACCATGTGGATTGGTAAATTTTATTTCTGGTGGATATGGAGGACGTGGTTCGGATATCGCAATAGTCGAAGACTGTGGCTACCTACGACTCTTGTCACCTGGTATGGCAGTAATGGCTGACAGGGGATTTAAAAATCTGACAAGTGCACTAGAACAAAGGGGATGTAAACTTATTCGCCCACCAAGGGTGTCTTCAGCGGTGGTTAGCACACCACAAGAAGTTAAGCAGTCGAAACGTATAGCTGCTTTACGAATTCATGTGGAACGTGTAATTGGCAGGTTAAGGGAATTTAATATGCCGCTGCCACATGCTCGTATTGATCATAATTTCATTCAACTTTTTGATTATGTAATTATTATTGCTTGTGGAATCATAAATATGCAAGACCACTTAAATAAAATGTAAAATTTAACCTAAACTTTATAAATTTAATTTATTGTTCATTTGTTTTTAAAATTGCTTTGAACCATTCTATAATTCATTAATTTATAAATTTAATTATAGTTACCGATGTAATTTCTCTGTTATAAATTACTCCAGAAGGTACTCGTATTTTGTATAAAATAATTATAAATAAATCGTCAACACACTTCAATATAAAATAAGTTTTATTTACTACTAAATAATATTTTATTCCTAAAACTATCTCATACAACAAAAAACATAACACTTATATAAATGTTTTCATAATTATTGGAAAGATAAATTGGCACCAAAATTGTGTGCACTTTACTATAATGTCGTTGCAGTACTTTTCATCATCGTCCACAAAGATATATGTAACTTTTTTGGATTGCTCAAAATCTGGGTGAGCTACGCAAAACAGGGCTTGCTTTTTCTTATAAAAGTACATTTGTAACTGTATTTGAGCCATACATTTTGAAGAAACAGAATCGGCTTTAGTGATGTACCTTTGCATGGCATTCTCTGACATCGGACATTTAACTTCGACAACAAATTCCTCGCAAACTGCATCTGGTGAAGCGCCAAGCACAGCACACTCAGGTTTTAACATAAGTCCATGTTTTCGGAATTTTTTTCCTGTTTTCGCTTCCATAATTTTTAATACATTTGCCTCCAAATGTCGACCACGCTTCATGGCAACTGTATCATGAAGCTTAGATGCTCCTAGTATGCTTTCCACTAGCACACCATCCTGGGTTTTACAGTGAGCAGCTTCGTAGGCCTTCGATGCAGTTATCCTCCCATAACGTAGTTCAAACCATAAGGGGCACTCTGATTGCTTATGTGTGGATACAGCAGCTTGCATGCAAGCACTTTTCACCATACTTCTATTACAAAATTTCAAAAATTCATTTGCAGATTTAGTTTCATTCGTTGAAAAAAATTCCGATAATAAATAGTGGATTGACAATTTTTGCAACTCATCGACATTTCTATAAAATTTTGTCAGTTGTGTATCAACACCGAGTTGTTTACTGTCCACTACCATATCCAAAAACGATCCGTCACCTGGTGGAAGTTCAGGTATTTGTTTTGTTCCCATATCCCTGGCTTTTATTAACTTCACAGAAGTACCAACAGCTGATAATTTGGACTTTTTCCAATAGCATTTCACCGAAGTAGCAGGTGGTTCTTCGCTTCTACGATGGACCCACATTAAAAAGGCTACTGCATGCTTACATCCCCCTTTAAAAGGAACACAGTGTTGACATAACACACAGATGTATGTACACCAAATTCAGAACTATGTTTATAAATAAATTACTATCCTACTAATCTAACACAACTCCTACAAAGACATTATTATTCGACTTAAAATAATCCACCCATCTAAAGAAGCTGCACAGCCTTCACATTTTACAGAAACAACAGCTTCCTTCTGCTCGTTGCAAACAAGAATTACAAAATACGCTTTTTTGCGAATTCTGTGCTCTGGAGTAATCCGAGCTTTAACGGTACAAATATCAGCTTCTCTTCTAACTTGCACGTAGCCAATAGCCGTATCCCCATAGCATTCTCTAGCTGATCTGAAATCAATAATATGTATTTAACAGCACTGCAATGCACTATGACGGTGAAAATTAAAATGAATATTTTAGGTTAATATTTAATCAGCTGACCACAAAATATGTTAGTTTATAATCTTTATTAAATAAATCAAGGAGTACTACGTAGTTATTTCACGTACCTGGCAGCTTTGACTCCTTTAATTTCAGCACTAACAAAATCCTGGTTGTTACCAAAGAACGAAGCTAGCATGATTGCATCGATTTTTGGCAAATTATCGGACTGGCCTTGCACAAAATTAGCATCCATAATTTATTATTATAGTTGTTAATGACGTATTTGTTTAACCTCTTTTGTACCTATAAGAAAATTTGTAAGTATAAAAAATGTTTTTTGTTATAAATACTTTATTTAGTGACAGAATAAGCCAAAAAAAATTAAAAAAGTTATATATTGATATTATTTAAAAAAAAAATTATTTCGTAACATATATGATACAACGGTACTTAAGTACTACTTGACAAAGTTTTAATCACTGGTGAAATTGTGCAAAACAGTTCCTTTTCTTCGTCAAACAAAGATGTATTTTGCATTTAGTGCAATAGAAAGACGTTAATAATTTGCAACTTGGATTCTTGCACCTTTGTCGATCTTCTTTCACCGCAGGAAGGTGCCCTATATTGTCTCTTCTAATTCCAGCTTCTGGAATTGGTTTTGTTGGTCCTCTTCGTTTTTTTTCTTCGTACAGTCTATTTACAGAAGATGATGGCCGTCCTCTTTTTCTTAAAGTCGCATTTCTTTTACATAACATTTCAGCTATTTCTGATTTGAATTGCAGCAAGTCTATTATATCTTTTTTATTGTAACCATGATGTTGACAATCGCGTTTATACAACAACCAGCTGTTAACCACTGCGACGTCAATAAAATGAAAGAAAAACCTCATATAATATTTCTTTGAGCGAATCTTGATTCGGTAGTATGACAAAAGACCATCGTGCAGATCCACTCCGCCCATAAATTTATTATACGTTTGTACAATATTAGGGCATGTCACAGTGATATGGTGTTTTGTCTTCTTGTCAAATCTTTGGACCTCGTTAGTAGGATAAGCCGAACCAAATGTTGATGCCAACATCACAGATTTATTATCTAGCCACTTTATTACTCTGATATCAGTTCCATCTATAGTACCTTCTAGCTCTTCAAAGCTTCCCCGTCCTTTGGTTTTCATGTCTTTATCTGTGCTAAAGCATAGTCCCGGAAATCTCAAAAATCTGATGGTCCCTAAAGCTCCGATGCCTAACTTAGATAACTCGATAAAAAATTTTGGACTCGAAAACCAGTTGTCAAAGAATACGAGGTAATTTTGTTTCTTGGTACCTGTTCAGTTAGATTTTTTTATTTTATCACGCAGCTCACATATGATCACATTTTTTTGGCGGATGATATATTTCAGTAGACTGACATTATTATCAACGTTGAAGTCACCGTCATCAACGTAGAATTCACCATCATCAACTTCACGTTCCTGCACGTCATTGTTTCTGCCTGGCTTGATATTGCCACCTTTATTTTCACCTTTATTGTCGAACAGCACAGTGTCCTTGTCCGTCACATTCACATTTACACAGCAATTTATTAGCTTTTCATCTATTATGTCTATATTTTTTAGATATTTCACACAACTGTGGTGAGTTGTTACTCCACACTTTATACACTTAGCTCCTGTTTGAGCAATATTTCTACACCTTTTGCATAAGTTAGTTGGAGCTTCACCAAACGCGACCATACCGCGGGTCGCCATCTTAGCAATAAGTTTTCAGTCACTTTTTTACTTATTGCATAAGAAATAGGTAAGTATTGTACCTTATGTTAACATGGAAATTATCAGTAAACAGCAGAAGGTCCTCTTGTCAGTAGCACTCGGCAAGCACAAATAAATTCACGCTAAATTACAGTTCACCGGTTTATTTATTTATCACATTTAACACTTTGTTGTTACACAAAAATTAATAAACAAGAACGGATTTCACGTTAAAATAACAAAACATGAAGTTAACAAAAAAAAATAATGTAAATGGCTACACCACAGATAAAACAAAAGTAGGCACCTATTCAACAAAATTCAACCGCACTTAACAAGCAACGTACAAACCTGTGCCTGCGCTAACTTAAGACGGACATGAATCGTTACGTCATCGTGACGTTGCAGCTAATCCCGGGCGTTTTAAGTCACGTGGTTTTTCCGACTTTTATTTCGCACATTTAAAAATTAATTTCGAAGCTATAAACAACTTAAAAAATTTTTTATTTAGAAATCTGACATCTAAACAGTAAAAATTACCTAATAAATGTATTTTTAGGTCATTTCCAACTTCATGCATATTCCTTATTGTAAGTATCTTCGGATAATACCTTCGATGTTTCAGAAGTACTCTGTGAAGCGGTGTTCATGTTCTTGGTTACACATTTCTTTCCCCTTTTTTTCTTTGGTGGAGCTCTGGTTTTCTCTGCGGCTAAAGCTTTCTTCTCTTCAGCTCTAGCTTTCTTCTCTCCCAAGTTTTCTGTGAGAATAGCAGCCGACTATTTTCTCTTGCTGATTTGTAAAGGAATAGTAGGAACAGGGGCAATTTCGATTAGAAATTTGGATGGAGTAGACTCTTCTTTAGATTTTTCAATTGGTGGCAATTCATTTTCGTCTTGTAAATCGAATATATAATTATCCTCATTCTCAAAAAAGTCTTGGGGTAAATTAATAACATCAGGAATTTCCACATAGGATGTAGAATTAGAAGCACTTGTACTTTGAACATCATAAGGTATTATATTGTTAATTTCAGTTTCTTCTTGTCCATGCAAATTAATGGAATAGTCGGATATTTGAAAGAAGTGGTCAGGAATTCTAGTTCGGTTGATACGATATATTCCCGAAGCCTCAAACCCAGATATGCCATTGCCAATTGTAGCTGCCCTTTTCCAAGCAGTGCCAATTAATTTCCCCATCTTCAAACGACCTATTTTTCTGTCCTTATGGGTGAACATCCATGACTCAGTTTCTTGTTTAAAATAGTCCTTTAAGGGTTTGAAGAAGGATCTATCAAGCGGTTGTAGGGCCTGCGTGTTGTGGCTCGGCAAACAAATCATAATGATATCGTTATCATCAGCAAATTGCAGCATGTCCAAGCAGTTGGTGTGAGATGAATGGCCATCTAACAGTAACACCACTTTGCCTTCACCTTTCCTGGGCACAAAATGTTCTTTCAACCACTTCATGAATAAGTCTGCTGTAATATATGAACTCTTCTTATTCATATAAATATCAGAACCCACTGGCAAACCATCAAAATGATCAGGATTTTTGCGGGTGCCTTTTAAAATCAATACTGGCGGTAAAAAAGCACCTTCTGCATTATTACAAGTAATTATTGATACACTTTCTCCTTTTTCGACAGATGTGAGGACATGAACATCTTTACTTCCCTTAGTGGCGATAACTTTACCATGTTTGTTGTTAAGTTGAATCCCACTCTCATCCATATTAAAAATTCTATTTGGTTTATCCATTAAATCATGTTTTTCTAAAGTTTCCTCCAAGATATTGTAAAATGCATACACTTCGATACGAGACATTCCTTTCGAACGCGCGAGAGATAAGCCTTCGCTTTGTCTAACACTCAAATCTTTGTTTCTTTCTAAGAAAGAATACAACCAATGATTTCCGGCCATATCTTTTTCCTTATTTTTCGGCGAGAAAAGTGTTTGTAGACCAAGTTTAGTTGCAAACTCTTACGCAAGTTTACGTACATTTACACGACTAGGAGCAAAACCAGCCTTTTCCAATTTTTGTATGTGAGCTACTAACCGCCTTTCGTTGTCGAACCCTAGTGCCGGAGGTTTTCCTAAGGTTAACTTTTTTGTATTTCCAGTTTTTAGCCTTCTTCGTAAGGTGCGAGATGGAATTTTAAAAGTTTTGCTTGGCTCATTAATGCCCATTTCCCCATTTTTGACATTTTTCACAGCAGAAATTAAGTCTGCTTCAGACCAAACCGCCCTTGGACGAACATTATGTTTTCTTATGTATTTTCTAGGCATTATTCTGAAACACATTAGGTAGATTACCTAAATAGAAGTAGCGGTCATCTATCCCACAAGTAAGGTGGGGCGTCTATCCTTTTTATTTGGGATAGACGCCCCACCTAATATTCTAAGCCTACAGGTGGATAATTCTCAAAATAACTGTTTTGTAGGTTAGGTTGCAATGTATTCTAATGATACAAATTACAGTTTCAACTATTTATTATGAAAACTAGTAGGTAAACCTTAACTGGCGACAGTCAGATTCTCCGTTTACATGCAAGTAATCGTGTACTCACCTAAATATATTTTTAAATCACAAACACTGAGGCATCTATCCCTAGATTTTCGGTCAAAAATCATACAGAGCGGTCATTTGGTCAGACAAATCTACCCCTCCCATATATGTATTATAGAAAGCTACAGCTTCAGGGCTAGTGATGGTAACCTTCTCCCCATTCTTCATCTTCCTCTTGGCATTTGTTATTTCGTTTCCATGGCAGTTACTTAGCACTAATACTTCTTTAGTATCTTGCTAGAGATATGAAATAGAGCCGCACATCTTGACGTGAACTTTGGACTCGCCTCTTTCAAACTTTCCCTCGAATTTTGGAACATTTTTTCTATTTCTGTTACAAGTACCTACAGCAGCAAACGGTAGGTTATTGATTAGCTTGACAGATGTAAAAAACCTGTCGAAGCAAATAGTCACCTCTGCATTGCCAGGCATTCACTTCACTAGCTTCATTACCACTCTTTCTCCTACAGTACTCTCAACATTTCCAACTTCTTCTCTTCCAGAATAAATATCAAAATTATGAATATATCCCATTTTAGAGTCGCAGATTTCCCAGATCTTGATCCCTCTCTTGATTGGCTTCAAAGGAAGGTACTGATTTAGTGCAGATCTGCCTTTCAGTTTGGCCATTGACTGGTCTATAAGGTGAAGTGGGGTAAATGCATTATAATTTTGCAATAGTCAAGTTTTGACTCTCTATAAAAGAGGGTATGAACTGTTCAAAAATTCTGAATTAAATCTGAGGGTTTGGATAGGTATTTGGTAATTGGTCACTGGAGTCTAAATCTTTTTAATTTTCATTATTAGAATGATTAAGTATTTTTTTAAAATGTTGTTAATGTATCACATTTGTCCCATCAATTGGGGAAAATGTGATAATCGCTTAATGTATACTTCGTATTTTAAATGGTAAACATCTATGGGGCAAATGTAAAAGTTCAATAAAAGTACTACATTTCCTTTTTTTAATAATTATTGTATTATAAAAATTAACAAAGATAGACACTTTTTAAACTTAAAATAATTTCCTGGCTTAATTAACTGGTTTTTAACAGTTACGATAACTTATAGTTGGCAAATGAAATACTGAATGTAATGATACCTCGCCTGCTAGTGGTAGGTTCAGGCAAAATTTTAACAATATTCTGCTCCTTTATGGTATCTAAGTCATCGAATTTCGGCCAAACAAATGCATTACGCGCGAATTTTAAAAACTTGACTACCCAATCGTCTCCAGATTTTTCTTGAATTTGACCCACAAAGTGGTGCAGTATTTCACTAATACCCATTTTTCTGTTTCGACAGTAGCAGCCTCGTCATCAGACTCTTGCTGGAGTTCCTGGAGGAATTCTTCATCATTGACGGATTCTATGCATGGAATTTCTTCCCAATTATCATCTTCTGAATCGGATGAACTAAATCTTGGTGTTACCTTAGTCTTCTTTGGTTTCGTTTGTTTACGCTCGTTTTTCTCCTTAAGGCGAAGGAGAGCTTCTTCTGTTGTGAGAAGCTCAGAGCCGAGACATATCTTTGACTTCTTTTCTTTTTTAGATTGTGGCTTCTGCCGTACCTGTGACAATAGCAGTTCTTCAAAAGATACAGAACTTCCAGGTTGAATATTTTGAGCTGGATCCAAAATTCAAGTGGAGTTGTGACGTCTTCTGTAGATGTTTGTTCAGATGAAGCCATGGCAGATTTTTCTTTTCTACTGGGCTCTTCTGTCCATCTTTTCATTGCATCCCGTTGAAACGCTTCTTTCGGGATGACATTTTGATCTAGAGGAAAGATACCACTTTCGTGGAATCAATTTTTAATAACATCCGAAGAAATAGACTGCCAGGTTTCACACAGAAATTGAGAAAATATCTTCTTTGGTATTTTTCTGTCCAGGTTATGACGTGGCCAGGTAATTACCTTTTGATTCCATCGGCTTTTAAACGACTTGAAGACGGCGAGGTCTAGCGGTTGAAGCAAATGGCTAGTTTTAGAATAATAATGTTTTCTCGCATGACTGCTTCAATTACATCCAAAGTTATGGGGGTGGAATGCCCATCGAAAATGATTAAAACTGGTCGTTCTGTACCAACTGTGGGAATTATGCTTCTTAAAAAATAATTTTTAAAAATCGTACTCTCCATTCAACCTCGTTTACTGGCGGCATAAACGGTGGCGGTGAATTCAGTACTCCTTGGTGCTATCCATTGATCCCAAACAAATGCACCCTTAAAAATACTTAAAGGAGGTGCCTTCTCCCCTGCTGCATTGCACATGGCAAGAACGGTTGTATTATCTCGCCTTGGAGAGCTAACTGTGCGCGAAGAAGCATTATTAATTTGTCCAACAACCTTAATTTTGCGTGGATCTATGGAGAGGTTCCAACTACGTTCAGGTTTGTCTCTTAAGTCATGATTAGTGAGGGTTTCTTCTAATAGATCGAAATATCCGTATATTACAAATGGGACCATAGCTTTCTTCCGAGCATACTCGACATTCTGGGGTACTTTGAGGCTTAATCGATGGCGTTTCTTAAAAGCTAGGAACCAGTCCTCGCCAGGAATGCCATTTTTAAAATTATTTTGGACTCCGTTAGCTGCAATATAGTTTCTTATAGTATATTTCACTTTTAAAAAACCACCACCTGTTGAATTATGTTGGCAAAATTAAAATTACCCTAATGAAGAAATAAAGGGTTGGCATTATCATTTGTCAGGTTTGAATTAATTTTCAAATTCTATTAGTCTAACATTTTTGGAAAAATGGGACGTAAGAAACGCAATTTATTAGATCGAAAGATGAAAAATGCGTTAGTCAAATGCTTTGAAGAGTTAAAATATTTGGCACCAGACTTAAGTGATAGACAGATTCACGAAAAATTAGAGAATATTTTTTCGGTAAATACAAATCATGTTGAAGTTGAAGATACGGATTAATTCCAAACAGTTTATTTTTCCTTTAGTGATTGCGTTATAGAGTCCTTAAAGTGTGGCCCTTCAGTTCTTACACTGCCCCTTCTCTGTGATCTAAAAGGTTTATTTAAAAGAACTAGAATTATTTCTTTAACTTACTATTTTTCCGACAACCACTATGAAAAATGACTCATTTCACACGGTTTACTAGTATTGAAAATAACAAATTTCGCATAGCAACGAAACTGTGTGAAATGCCCGTGTGCAAAACTTTGCACACGCTAAATCACACGAAGCAGTCGGCGGGCGACGTCAAAAGTCGTCATTTGTTAAAAAATAAATATTTAAAACGTCAAAGTGTTGCAAGTGTGGTGCTGGTTCAGATTTTTTTAAATGAAAAATTGGAAAAATGGTCGTCGGAAAAGTATAGTGTAAAACACGTGCTGAAAGGATATTTCACACTCTTGTGATTAAGCCACTCGCCAGAGGCTCGTGGCTCAACTTTCACACTCGTGTGAAATATTCAACTTTCAGCACTAGTTATACAATATACTATTACAGCACCCCAAGATGAAGCAAAATTGACCGTATAATGATATTATTTAATACTAGTTACAAATTCTGATGTACAACATGATCTGGTAACGAAAGGTCATAGCGAAAGATGACAGAACAAATTAATAACATCATAATGGTTTTAAAAAATTAAATAGAGTATACTGTATCAAACACTTCTTTACGGGACATTCCGAAACCGCATTTTTCAAGGATTCTTAACCCTTCTGCTAATTTTTTTTCTTCATCTAATAGTAGGTAAGTTGGACGCCCCTTATTTTTCTTAATTTTACCACGCAGGCCCTTAACACGGCTGTATAATGTAGCATAGGGAATATTATACTCTTTAGATGCCTTGTAAATAGTGCTCCTTCCTGCAGCAACTTCATTTTATGCTGTAGCCAGGTCGTCTTCTCGATATTTTTGTTGGTTTGTAGCTTTTGGGATGTATTTCCGTGCCATTTTACTGCAAGGGGTAAATGTGTTATACTAGTATTTTACATTTTATCATTAACTGCATCATATTAAACTTTACCGGAGATACATACAAACCTTACCGGATGAAATTTGCTTGTTATGCAAAATCGAAAATAACTCAGCACACTTCACATTCGCGGTTAATTGTTGGACAACGAGGTTATGGCTGATTACGCGCCGCCGTCGGTAATACAGCTGCATTCTTTGTATGTCTCAGAACCTATGGAAACATTAAGTCTTGTAGGGTAGATGGCGGCACTGTTATTAGCGTTATGTTTATTTTAGGCGTTACTAATAGCAAATTCCATTCGCTGCACTCGGTTGCACTGGTGTAGTGTAGGCGAATTCCTTTGGGCAAAACGGCGTCGCACTACACCCGTGTAGACGTTCTATTCGGAAAATTGCCTGCACTCAGTGCGTTTGGTTTACACTGGCTGCAAGGGTCGGTGTAGCTTGGTGTAGCTGGAATCACGTGATTAGTTGGTTTGTTTTTGTGCGTACATAACCTACTTTGTCTTTAAAAATCGTCAGATTTCAGTTTATGTTTAGAGAAAGTGTTATTTTAAAATATACCTATTTGCCTAAAAATGGAAAATAATAATGCTATGGCAACCGCTCTTGCCGTTATGGAGTGTTTAGATAGTTCCAGCGATGAAAATGACGAAATGGAACTATATGCGCTGGCTTTGCAAAGTGAAAAGCAGGATAGGCCAAAAATAAAAGATTATTTAAGTGTGATTCAATCGTACAGTGAAGTAGAGGTAAAAATTACTTATTTATTGAAATTAAGACGACTGCAATTGTTAATTTGGTTTGTTTATAGTTTAAAAGACATTTCCGTATGTCAAGAAGGACGTGCGACCTTTTAATTCAAAGGTTTAGAGAATCTCGCTTGATGCCTGAAAATAACCATGGTGGTTATGAAGCAATTTCTCCAGAAACCCATATATATATATATTTATATATACATATATACTTTTTTATGGTAAATGGAAATCAAAGCAACAAACAAAATTATAATTTTAAATTGAGCGCAACGCGTGTAAAAATTGAAAATGCATTTGGCCTTTTAAAACAAAGATTCCGACAACTAATACGGACAGATTTTTTCAGTGTCGAAAAAACTTCGTATTTTATAATTGCTGTATGTGTATTGCATAATCTTTGTATTATTCAAGAAGATTACTGGGAAGAAAGCAGTGACGATAGTGACGATGCTGCAAATCCTTCAAGAGCTGTGACCGATATACCTTCAAGTCACAATTTCCGCTTAGAAGGTGAAAATAAGCGCAATGAAATTTGCAATTATTTATATCGGTTATAAATAGCGAAGTTTGTATTATTTTAGTTTGATTAGAAAATCGTTTATAGCAATAGTAGTAATTAATCAATTTTTATTTGTAAACTATTTATAAAACAGAACATTTGTACAAATATACATAGGTACATACAACAAAAAAATATAAGTACAGATTAATAATTCATTTTTAAATAGCTCTTTAAATCATTCCATTTTTTCCTGGTGGCGCCTTTCCTTAGCTTCTTGCTGCTCTTGGTGAATTTTATATAAGGTAGCAGCAACACTATCCTTCTTCTGTTTTTTAGGGGTGTTATCGTCCTCCAATTCCGATTGTCGTTTTTGGCTGGAACTTGCCTCCGATGGCGTTTTTTATTAATTATAACATTTCCAGGGGAAAGTAGTACCTCTGGTTCAATTGTGTCATCAATGGCACTGATTTTTGCGATTTCATCTTCGAACTCTACTGGTTGTCGGACCTCTCCTGTCTGCCGATTTAATAATCAGACTTGTGTCTTCCTACGAATAACCGTTTTATAACGGTTTTCGCATTGGACACAAGTTTTTGCGATACCTAACGAATTGGCTAGGTCCTCCGAAATTTGTCCCCACATCCTTTTTTTGTTTCTAAATTTTTTCAGAGGACCTACTTTGCCTATGTATTCTTCATACTTGTCCAAAATGAACTTTGTGGCAGGCGTACGCCATACATTATCTACAACAAATTAACATTTTAAGGTATTTTTTCTGTGCCTACGCCAAAAAGCATGTTCTTGCATTCTCGCAATGCATACAAACAGTAGTTTTTTTTGTTTAAAGCAACACGATCGCATAAGTGTAGTAATAATCATATAAAATAATACTTATTATTTTGAGAATAAAATAATTGCTTAATTAAATCAAACATTAAAAGTAATATAACAGTTGTAACAATACTCACTTTCATTTACTCTGTTTTCAACTTCCATTGAGTTTGATGTTTCTGATAATATATTCGCAGCTATCAGGTCTGCTTTTCCCACGGCTGTAACTGTTGGTTCGCCTAAAAAAATTATATTTTTAAATATTAACCTAATAGAATATTAAATCTGTTCGTTCTTACCATTCTCTGAAGAAACGGTGCATAAAATTTTATCTCCTTCAACTTCAATCACATTTCCCTCAGCATCACGCACAAATTCGTTAAATTCCATCATTTTTGCAGATGTTGCTTAGCAAAGGTATGCAAGTAAATGAAAGGTAGAAGAGAAGCAGTTGATTACTTAGTCATTGTACATAGGTACTTAAGGATTATTCCATGCTTTAAAAATTCCAGGAAATATTCGCCCTAGTGCATGGCTTACTATAATAATTCTAAAAAAAGCTTTTAATATTAAGCTAGTCTTCTTTGTGATTGACAGATTGACATTCTAAAGTTAGGTACTACTTGGTTTTTCATGGAAAATTTAATTTTAAGTTATTCTCTGACAAACAAATTTTAAAGAACCTGTAAGTCCATGCCTACTATAAATAATAATCCTAGAGAAAAACGTTTTAAGCTAGTCTTCTTCGGCATTCACATTTAAAATTTGTTTTCAACTGGAAGTTTAGGGACTGATTGGTTTTTTCATTAGAAGATTTAAATTTAAATAGCGCGGGTAATTTTCAGAACTGGTGTAACGTGGATCATGTGACAGTGCACACTTGCACCGTGCGAGTGCACACAGCCAACTTTAACAAAGCACACACTAAGAGTGAAATTTCGAATTGTCGCGAAAGTCGTCGGAAATGCTCGAGAACATGTAAAAGACTGATGGGACAAAGTAGAACTGAATAAGCTTGGTATTTTGTTGTACCAGACTTTTTTAACATTGTTATGGGGCATATATGTACCGTTAGACTCGAAACGGTTAATGTATCATCGCCTTCAATACATCTTCAGCATCCCCTTCGCGGTCTACAAGCACGAGTTCTTCGTGGTAACAAACAACCATTTTCAAGGGCACGTTGCACAACGGCAACAAACTGTCTTTCAGATGGTAACCAACGATTCGGAAATCTTTCAATGTACAAGCGACGAGCCGCTGCAGCCTTTTTGAAGAGCTTCACCGTAAATTAAAATAACGTCAGTTAATTCAGTTGCTAAAATGTTAGGCTGACCTTCCATTAAAACGTTCGAAGAATGCACTTTTATAGCGAAAAATGAACTGATATTCAGTCTTTAACGCCTTGATCAATTTCTTGAAAATTGTTATTTTCGGGACGGTTCTCAATATCACTATTATTTATATTAGTGTTTTCAAATTCTATTCGTGCTTGTGTATTCCCGACTTCATTTATGATCGGATTATTATTTAATGTGTTTATTTCATTAAAAGGTATGTCTTTGTCAAATAATATCTCTACTTCGTTAACCCTGCGGTGGTCGCACCTAATTTCATAACACGAATGGTCGCGCCAAGTTTCCTAGACCCAAAAATCTATTTCTGTGGCAATACATTTTCATATGAGATGTTTAGTTACTACTATCACGGTTTTCTATTCTATTTCAGGTGCTGTGATTTACAAAAAACATTATTCTACTATTTTTTTTTAAGTTTCTGTAATTTCATAAAAATAAACAGGCCCTGGCGGATTTGAAAATTTTTATTTTTAATACATTTATAAACAGACTATCTAATACTAAGAGGTAGAACATAACAATCAATTTTCGGCATTTTTGTTCAAGGACACACAATTAGTGCACAAAAACTGTATGCGATAGATACAAAAATTTCTTGCAGTTTTTACAAAAATATTTTGATTTACTGTCTTTTTTGCAAAAGAACCAACGTTTTCTGACTTCCGGATTATTTGGGTCACTTACTGGATGATTGGACGAAGTTCCAGCTACTTCTTGTCGTCTTCGACGGATTTCCGGTGGAAGCTTTTTGAGTAGTGATCGCCTATGTAAATGGTCATTATTTGTTAGAGTCAAACCTAATTCTTGTAGATATTCACGTCTTGGTATACTAACGTCGATGTTGTTTCAAACATAAATTATTTGAGAATTTATTGCAGCCACATTCATTAGCGAATAAAATACGACCATTGACCATCTTTTTGTATTCCTTGATACGTCGTAAAGAGCACAAAGCTGGTCTACCGCGTCAACTCCGCCCTTGGTGGTATTATAGAAAGTAATAATCACCGGCTTATTTTTAACACCTGTTGATTTGTCAATTGCGTCATCATGGTGCATCGATGATACTAATAATACATTCTTATTTTTTTAGGTGTATATGACACAATTGTCATATCTTCTTGGAACCCAAACATGCTGGAAGTCACTGGACGCTGCTTTGTATTTACAAACTCTGGTGGAAGCTCCCTTTTATTTTTTTTTCACTGTTCCTACGTAGGTTAACTTATGATTTTTCAGTAGCGACGAAACAAGCGGAAATGTCGTAAACCAGTTGTCACAAGTAAGGTTCCTTCCTGTACCGGCTATAGTAGCCATTGCTCTTTCAAACACGCTAGCTGTATCATTTTGAACAGCATACGACCATTCCGGTTGTATTCCGACGTACAGTTCTAGATGTAGGGTATAATAATGGCATTTAGCGTCTACGAGGCCAAATATTTTAATACCGTATTTGCTCGGTTTCTTGGGATTGTATTGCTTAAAACTACATCTGCCTCTAAATCCCTCCAGTTTCTCATCAAGAGTTACATATTCCCCTAATGAGTAGGGTTTCTTAACATTTTTTATCATATTTTCGAATAACTCTGATAGGTGCTAATTTGTCAGTTTTTCGTTTTCCTTCTCGAGTATCTAAATCATCAAAACGAGTACATCGCAAGAGAAACAAAAACGCCTTTCCGACATGGTTAACCAAAGCCGCTCGACACCCAAACCATTCCGATTCCATAAGCTTCTGGTATTTAGACGACTGCCTTTTAGAGATCCAGCCAAATACAGAAACCCTAACAGAGCTTTAATTTCTACTACGTCGGTTGTTTTGGCATCGCGGTTCCTCGAACAAGCAATTGGCGATATTTCTGTTGGTGTTCTCTACAATTAAATTTAGAATATCGTTCGAGAAAAAAGTTCCTAGCTTTGTAAAATGGTTTCAGCTATTTTCCCACTACGTTTTACTGCAGGTAAATGTAGGACTATGTTAGACTGTCTTGTTCTAAAATTTTTACTTGGAACTGCCTTTCTCCACTTGGTTTGCCCATCCTTTCCATTAAATGATGGTATTTTGGCTTTTTTGGTGGACATGCACGTCATCATCACTATCAACTTCTTGTTCAGTGTCAGAGTCCCATAGATCTTCCTCAACACAATCCTCTTCATCTTCTGCCGCACTATCGTCGTATTGTTCTTCACCAGAATCGACTTCTTCTAATAAACGCTGTAAACGACTTCTTCTAACAAACGCTGTAAACGGGCCTGCTTCTTTTCGTAATCCATAATTACTAGTTCGAAAGTGTACTTTTACAATTAATGGCTGAAAATATAATCAACAATAAACTTACCAAAAGCCGAAAATTCAGAAAAAAAGATAAAACATTTACAGAAGTTGAAATTTAGCAACCTTCATTAAGGCATTGAAAATGAGCTTGGCTAACTTCCAAGTCTGACATGTAATTTGCAAAATTTGAAAAATTTACAAGGAATAGAAATAAAGAAAAGTTTTAAACATTTCCACGCTTTTATTAAATTGCAAAAGATAGAAAAGTAAGTACAAAAGTATAAAATAATCGTACACAAGTCATTGTCAAAACTGCACTACTTATTAGTTTAATTATTGTAATACTGGGCGATATAGTGAATAAAATAAACTTAAATCTAAAACATATAAAATGATACAATGATGTAAACAAAAACATCACTCAATGTAAAAACAAACTATTTTCTTAACATTTCGACAAGCATAACAGTATCACGTGAAATGACCAACCGTCTGTGCACAACGCGTGGACACCGTTAAGGTTGCCTTTTTTTCTGCGACATGATAAACGATATAGTGAAATAAAATAAACTTAAAGATAAAACATATAAAATGATACAAACAAAAACATCACTCAATACAAAAAAGACAAGCAAGTTTCTTTTCGACAAGCATGGCAATATACGTGTAATTACCAATCGTCTGTGTGAATCGTGAGGACACACCGCTAAGGCCACCGTATTTTTTTTGCGGAATAACTGTTTTTTTGCCATCGTTTTCATCGTCCGAGGAAGAAGACTCTACTGTAGCATTAAACAATTTGCAGCGACGTTGCATCGCCGTAGCGGCATCCAAACCAAGATCCACATGGACAAATTCGATTTGAGAATATGCGAAGCTTTTAAGTGACATTCCAGCGAGATGTCCGATTTAGTGATTTTGAAACCTCGTATTTGCATGAGAAGCATAGCGTGCAAATACGAAGGTTGCAAGAGATTTTGCCACCTGCAAGCTTTCATAGGTTTTTTTCTGTATCGTAAACGAAAACTCCAAATAATTGTACACTCGCACACCAAAAACACCAGGTGCTTGCTTACTGCAGCTAAATGATTTTGCGGCTTTCGCCGTAAGTAATTTGTTTCGTAAGTTTTGAAATACTTCGCGCAACTTATGTGTCAATTCCAATCGTTTGCAAGCCTCGACGAAAGCCGATTTCTGTAGGATTGTTTTAACATCTTGCACGAAACGCTCCACAAAATCTTCCATCAACTGCCTACTGGGCTCATGCAGGGCTGCCAGCACCTGTACTACTGAAGAAGGGAGACTTCAGCATGGTTATGGGGACCAAAATTTTTTAAATAGGGGACCTAAGGGGACCATATATTTTTAAGATATACAGGGTTTTTATAAATGATTTTAACATCAAACGTGCTATGCAATGTCTCATTACAAATACCAATAAAACAATATTTTACACTGCACTAGGATGGTACAGAAAGCGATTAAATCTGTTTGATAAATATTTGAATAAAAATAAAAGTCGCAAAAATATGTATTACTTTTTTAACATTATAAGGAAGAAAAAGTTATCTATAATAATTATATCCATAATTATATTATATATCTATTTTATTATAGAACAGAAAAATATTAGCTAATGAATAGAATATTGGCCTTTATAACTAATTAACAACAAAGTAAATTGTAGAATTCTTAACAAAACAATCACACATAATAAAGCGTTAATAAACAAAAAAAAAAGTCAACTCTTAATATTATGGACGGGGTAGTTACACAGCCACACAGCCCCTTATATCAAACAATACAGTACATACAAAAATATCATTCTAGTTTCCTCTTCTTTGTAATCACATTAATTAGCGAGTCTTTCTGTTTGTCGATTTTAGTCTTTAAGTCATCAATTTCTTTTTGTTGCTCTCCTACTTCTTTTATTTTGTCATTTCCTGACTGAATTACAGCCTGTGCTAAAGCAACATCTTCTAAACAATTCTTTTGTAATGCCCTCTTTAATTTATCGTTGCCAGTACTGATCAATTGTTCACTGACAATTTTATTTCGTAAAAATTCGGATTCTAATTCCTTCAGCTTGACTTTCAAGTTCACAATACATTTTTTATTTACGTCCACTTCCAACTTAAGTTCTTCTTGGATTCTATTGTTTTTCAAAATTTCTGTTGCTTCCCGATTTTCTACTTCTTTTTTCTCTCTCTCTTTTTGCAGCTGTAAATTATATTTGCAATATGCATGCTTTGCTAAATTTAATAGATTTTTAGTTATAGGGATATTTTCAATTTTATTTTGAAAAAATTTAATTCCATTTTTAGTATGTATCCGAGATGTCAACGTTATTTCCCCCATACTTGCTTTGTCTTTAGTTAAAACTCTTCCGGACAATGAGAATCCACGTTCTAGGTCAGCATTTCCATGTGACAATAATAAACAGGCTCTAATAACGGCGCTGATATTTTTATACTTATGTTCACCATTTGGAAGCTGCAATTGAAAAACTTTGATCCAAAATTCATCCACGCTAGTGTCTTTACCATAACTAATATTTTTGACATGAGGATCAATTCTTAAAATATCCCATTCTTCAACAGTCTCATCTTTATTTATGGCAAAAGGTACAATGTCACAGATTTTGGATATATACTCATTTCTTCCATCATTAGCAACACAGCAGTTTTCCAATATATATTTTGGATTAATGCATGTCATATACTTTGTTTCATTTTGAATAGGTGTTTTTGTTATTAAATGAAGAGTACAAGCAATAAAAATTTTGTGGGCAGTTTTAAAAAATGATATTTTATTTGTTTCATGTAGTTTTTTTACTTCTGTCATAGAGTATTCACCGACAGTAATTGTTTCCAGGGATTTGCACTGATGACGCAGAATTAGTTCAATATCTTTTACATTAGTATGAAGTTCAGCAATCGAAATCTTTTGACAATATTCTGCTAAACAGAATTTGTTTAGTAATGTTAGTACTAAAACATGTAATTCATCTTGTATCAGGTGAATTAAGGGTTCTTCTCGTTGAAAATAGCCTGTGAATCGAGTGAATATTTTACTAACATATTTAATAAATTCCAATTCGGCCTTCGAAGTTTTGGTTGTTAAAAAACCTTTAACTATTTTAAAATGTTTATTTTTTTCCAGAGAACTATTTTTTGTAGGAATATATTTCAAAAAGTATTCGATTATGGCTTCCCACTGTTCAATTATTCTCTGAATTGCATCACCAATTGTAAGCCATCTAGTTTGAACATGTTTCAGAAATTTATGTTTCGGCAAGTTGAATTTATTTTGGATTCTCTGAAAATCCTCTACTCGTGTGGCATATCCATGAAAAAAATAATATATTGAAATTACAAATTCTGGAACTTCTGTTTCCATTGCAGTCAATCCTTTTAAAAATGCGTTATGGACAATATGTATATTGCAAGTACCGATATCAATAAGTGGTTTAACCCTTGACAATAGTACTGCTGAATTTCATTTACGCCAGATAGTTTTACTTACATTGGGTCCATCTGCGCCAACCATTAGTAGTTTTTGCAAAGGTAAATTAGCTGCTGTTAATGTATCTAGAATTTTCTGACTTAAGATTTCCCCTGTGGCATGTCCCAAGAAGTGAGTATCAAGATGACAAGTAACAACACGTTGTAGTTTAGCTGACCAATACTTAATACAAATTTGTAATTCTTTTTTGTCTTCGGCATTCGTTGTTTCATCATACATAATAGTAAACGGTTGCAATCCTACATCTTCTAAAATCATCTCCTTAAAATATGGTGCAAGAGCATAATTAATAATATAAGCAACTTTAGTTCTGGATAAACTAAAACCTTCCGGTAGGCAACCCGGGAACATTGCTGAAAACACATCACTTATTCCAGCATATGAATTTGCAGACATGTTGGATTCTACATTTTTTAAACACCATTTTAGTTCCGCTTTTGTGGCACTAACACGATTGTTTTGCAAGTGCAAATTGTTTGAACTTAATAATTGTTGTCCTAAACCTCGCTTGACTTTATATTGTTGTTTGTGGGTTTGTGTTTCTGAATGTCGGATTAAATTGACAAATCCTTTGCAGATCGAAAATGTATTTGAACATACACTGCAAAATGCTTGAGAGTGTTCTCGTTTTTGTGCCCAAGTTGATATTAGATTACCACCTGAATCTCTCTTCTCTAACCACCCTTCAGCAAAATTACACTTGCCCATCTTGCTATAACAATCAGATCTACAAACCAATGGTTATTACACTTTATTTACAGCATTGTAAAAATTTAATCCTTTACCTTATTACTTTTAGTTTTTACCATGACAGTTTCATTTCGTAGGTTAGAGTTGACAGACCGTGTTGCCAACCATCCCCCAATGCTGCCATTCACTCGACTATCACGCACGGCGTGCGAGGCAACGAAAAATGCGGGAAATTTAAATTCAAACTTGCGCTTTCCAGAAGTAAAAGCTTTAATTTTTACGATTGTGGAATTTTTTTTAAAACTGATTTAAGGGGACTTTGGGGGACCACAAATGATTTTAGAGGACTTTTGGGGACCAACTTCAAAAAAGGGTACCTAGTCCCCCAAAGAGGGACCATTTGGCAGCTCTGCTCATGCCACCAGTGAGTTACGGTAGGCAGTAAAACTTGCACCCGGTATTTCGGTTCTAACTCATCGATATGACGGAGAATAGTGCGGTGCTGATATGCGGTGCATTATTCACCGTCAACCCATACGCGTTAGTAAGCAGAAATAATGTTGGCGGCTTTTTATACGAAAATTGGCAGAAATATTGCTTGTCGGTCGTCGGCGTTTTCGATATTTTAAAAGGTGCTTCTCGCAACTTATTAGCATCGGAAAATACGCGCAAGTGGGGAACAGCTGGAACCCAACCATTGCGGTAGGGCCCCACGTTACGCTCGTGAAAAGGCGGAGGAATTTTACAGTACAAACTATCTTCCTCCTCCGCTTCTTCGCCTTCGTTATCACTATCATCATCATCGGATGATGAGGCAGATGTCGAAGCAACAGATCTTTTGTTTTCTTTTTCAGACTTTTTTTCAGTTTCATGTTCGGTTATTTTCACATCGGCGTCAAACAGCTTTCGTTCTAGAAAATTCCAAGAAAGCCGCTGCACGAATATATTTCCACATTCCCGTCACTTCACTACCTACGCAACAATACAAATTACACATTTATTTTACTTGTGTATGAACAACTGATTCAACAGTTTTAGAACTCTTAAAATGCACTCACCTATACATTTCGTCTCCTTACAAAATTGTAAGAATAACAGAAACTAAATAGACGAACTGCAGCCGCATAGTACAACCAACACCTACATTATCTAGATATCTAGAATAATAATAAAACAATGACGAATCATGCCTACGTGACTAACTCACGGCCAAAGTGTACCTTAAGGTCGGGTGTGCACTCGTCTAATTTTAAAATTACCAGGAGCGGGAAACAGATGATATCAGTGTCGTCGTCGCGAAACTACATCACATATACTCCACAAAAAAATAAGTTTTTGAAATATTGTTTATTCAGTGAATTAATCCCGCATTGTGTAGTTTTATGATTTGTAGAGTAATTAACAACCACTAAAATGCCATACAAAAATATTGTGAATTCCGAGGTGACTCACATTACCAGCATTACCTCTAGTTAAGCGCTTTTTATTTCGTCACATAAATCGAATTATACGACAACACTGGTACCACTGGTAAAGCATTTGGCTATTGTTTAGATGCCGAACGCACGAAATTTATCTGCGCTACCCGAAGCAATGTTTCACCGGCGGCGATCTGTTAATATGGTATCGTGCCCGTGTCATTCGCGGCCGATTTCTTCATAAATGGGTCTTTGAAAAGTCCACGCTGTAACGCTCCTTTGCATTGCAGACCCAAAACCAGCTTGTACTATAAGCGCTGGTTCATCCTCTTTCCAACTAGCTAAAAAGCACACATACCTTCTACAAAGTATGCGATGTAACAGCACCGAACACATTGGCGTGCAAACATCGTTTTAACCCCCGTACTGTCGCTTTTTCGAATCTTACATTTTCTACGCCTCTCCTAAAAGTTTGCAATTAACGCAATCTTCAAAATGACACCACAAACATCCACCTAGCAATGGTAGAACTGGCACAACATGCAAAACAGTGCGAAATTTCCAAGCGTCACACAAATCATTATTCAAACCCCCGTCTACCTCCACACTTCCAATTCGTTAAACATTTTCAATGTTAAAAGTTATAAAACAAATGCACAAACGAAAACGGTCGCGCCAAGTCTCACAAACTTTTCACTAAATAACTCACGAATACTAACCACTACGCTTATACCGATTGGCAGGCGACAACTGAGTCTAAAAATAGAATGTTACCGAAACGCATAACCCAAGCAAATTCCCAATCCATAACGTATTCATCGGGCCTGTGAAACTTGGCGCGACCACTGTAGGGTTAATAATGTGTTCAGTGTTTTATTGCTTAAGGCCAACGCGGATTTAACCACGCCACGGCGCCCCACGCCGGACGGCAATTTTTAAATTACATTGGTTCGTATGCTATAACGCGTCGTGGCGTGGATAAGTGCGCGTTATTGCATAAGAACCAATGTAATTTAAAAATTGCCGTCCGGCGTGGCGCGCCGTGGCGTGGTTAAGTGCGCGTTGGCCTTTAAGCTTCGCCAAGAAAAGTCGCACCGTGCAGTGGGTGCTTTAAAGTAATATTTTAATCACATTTTTCTTCCTTATTTTCAGTTAATGCCAAACTAAGGATTTTTGCAGGACGAGACGACATTATTTCTACCTGTAGCTACCTATAATTTAATTAATTTTCTTTAAGCTTTCTTTGTGTCCTTTAGGTATCAAGAAAGCTGGTTTTCTGCAGCCGTAGTAATTTTCACCTGCGATTCGCAACTTTTTATTAGTATTTCGTTTGGTTTGGCCTTTGGTTCTCTTTTTAGTATTAGGTAAAACATCCGTTGTACTTTGTATCTCAACATTACTAGTTTCATCTTCGTCACTAGAATCTGTAACAGAATTTTGTATATCTAGTAACTCGTCAGCAAAATTACTAATGCAGTCACTGTCATTTTGTTAATTTGCAGTGTGATCTAACAGGATATCATCAGGAGCTTCATCATCGGCATATCTTTGCACTAAGTCTTGGACATTAGTAACATTCGCATCTAAAGTTGTACTTGTTGCATTATTAACACAGTTATCAATTTTTTCTAATACTGGTGAAGCATGTCTAAAGTTTTATCACAGGTGTCAGTTTCAGTAATCACAGGATTGTTATCTATACCGTAGTTATGGGACACATGTCCAATAGCTGGTGACAGAGTGGATATACCAGTTATTGCGTACCCCCCTTCCCAGATTCAGTCTGGCTTATTATCAAGGGTAATATAACAAGTGGTGAGCTTATTGTCGATAATATTTTCAAAATGTCACGAATGTTAATCCCAACGACGAAAATACAACGACTGCGAAGCAGGAGTTGTATTTTCCAAAGATTGGGATTAACATGAGTGGCATTTTCAAAATATTATCGATTTTTAAGCGAATCACGAGTTATATTTAGGAAGAGAATACAATGATTACTTTTTTCACTAATCGGTGCTACAGCTTTTTCTCAACTGTCAAATAATACGTCATATTTACGTGGTTACTACGTTACTAACGTTGCTATTGGAAATAACAAAATATTATCGCGGCAATAAATTATTTTCACTTATTGGTACAACATTTTCAAGCGTTGTGATTGGCTGATTTTCTTAAGAATTGTATTCTCTTTGTAAAATCATGCTAACTTATACTTTTATAATGTTGAAATCCATATTTATAGTGGAGTTACGATTTAATTGAATAAAACGAATGAAGTCTTCTCCACAGATTCAATTAATAAACAAACAACTCAAAATAGGGTTGTCAGCTACATATAATTATATGTTTCGGCCGTCAAATTAATGTAAAATTGAAAGGCCATCTTCAGGCAGGTAATATTTAAAGATTTTTACTTTTATCTTTTATCGTCCCTGTATACCTACTTATAATAGTGTAACGAAGTGGCTTATTGCAACATAGTGGGTTAAGACTACCTATGTTTTTATATTAATACGAGGGTATAGACTTTTGAGCCTAACTTCATTACGAGTGTTTTACTTGGTTTTTGCGAAAGGTTATATTAAAATACAGAGTCAACTGACATCACATATATTGGTAAAACATTATTTACAAGTATAATTCAACTGTTCGACAAACGGGATCCAAATACATAACATGATTTAGGTCTGAACAGCCCAATGCGGCGTACGAAACAATAGCATCAATTTATTCTACAAATAATAATAAACACTAGTCTTACATTAACATCTTTAGGAAGGCACTCATCTTGGCGATAACGTCGGAACGACCTTTTAATCCAACCCTTGGTTTACTTGAAGGGTTGGTCCTGTTAGAGTCTGTCATCTAGGTCTCAATCTTCCTACTCTCAAATATCGCCGCCAGACTCCCCCAGGGAACTGAACTCTGTATGAAATCCGACCATAATTATACTCCAAGTTTTGCCCCTTCTTCTCTAAAATTTTCAACAGCTGCCAAAGCCAACTGTTTCGTGTTACATCATTTCGCATTAATTCTTACGTTGTATGAACATGAGACATGGTTTTCCACGAACAGATTACGTCATCTGTCTCAGGTGGTCCTTAGTAAATATTAAGTACTGTGCAACATTGTAACGATTTCGCAACATGGCCATGCAGCTGGCGTTTAAATGACGTAAGTCCGTTTGCAAGTGCATCTTTAGTTAGTAAACATATTTCATCATTACTACATTGTAAGGATTACTCAACTTGTTATATCAGATACACCCAAACGTCATCTTACTTTATGCATTAATGTTTTACATTATTCTTTAACATAATCCGCTTTATTACAATAGGATAAACCATACAGTTATTGGACAGTTAAAGAAATTTTTTCTTCAAAAATCTGCAAACCCTAAACTACCTTGATTTTGCGAAAAACGGAAGTAGGTACGATTTGAAACCTATATCGTTTCTTTAATTATAGCTTGCCTGGAATTTCTCAAATATATTTGCGTCTTGTTTGTTTTTATAAAAAAAGTGAAACGCTGTAAAATAAGTAGATTGTGTCCGCCGCATCGGCGGCCCAATTATTTTTTTATTTGGAAGTGTTTTTTTTTTTTCATTTTTTTAACGTTATTTATTTTTTTTTTTTCTAAAAAAATTCCTTTAATATTATTGCTTTTTGCCTTTCTACCTTCCTTCCTTTCTATCTTTCTGGATTTTTGCCTTTCTCGATTTGCCTTTCTTTAACGTATAATCGTTGTACGGAAACGTGACGTTCGACGAAGGCGTCGGACGAAAGTGGTGGGGGGCGATCTTCGCATGTCGATTTTCGAACTCTTCGCGGTCGAAAGCCCAAAGACGGTATCGTTTCGGGTTAAATTCGACCTGGAAACGTAGAACAAGGGATGTTAAAAACGGGAAAGAGACGGCGCCGATTCCGAATCCGTCGAGATCGAGACGCTAGGTCGTACGAAAAACGCGTCGTCGAGCATTTTCTAATGAAATCGTCTGAAAAATGTAAAAGGTCGGGTGGGGGGATTTTCGGATGTCGATTTTCGAGTTCCTCGAGATCAAAAACATATGTTCCCCGATTTTCGGCCGATATCGCCTTCTGAAGCCGAAAAAAGGACGAAGAAAGAAGGGTTCTTTTGTATAATTTCCCCTCTTTTCCTTCTTTCGTATACGCGAGCCGTAATCGAGACACGAAATGACCCTTTTCGCCTAATTCGAGGGTGCTCTTTCCGAATCCGTCGAGATCGGGACGGTAGGGCGAACGGAAAAGCGTGATATATAGGTAAGTCGTCGGACTAAAGTGGTGGGGGGCGATTTTCGGATGTCAATTATCGAACTCCTCGCGGTCTAAAACCCTAGGACGATACCGTTTCCAGCCGGTATCACGGTCCGACCCGAGAAAAAAATAAAAAACGATTTCGTAAGAGGCGAGTTCGTATGCGCGGGTGTGTCCGTTTATAACTGCACGAAAATCCGTTTTCCCCCCCTAAATCGAGGGCGCTCTCGAATTCCGTCGAGATCTGAGAGCTGGCTCGTACGGAGAAGGCGAGAATCGACAGAGACGTGAGTCGAAAGTGGAGGGCGTAGACACCTATTGGAATATGACTAGACTGGGCGACACCAAGCAATTAAGCATATCCGCCCCCCCCCCCCCCCCCCCGACATCTGAAGGACGCCAGGGATTTCTTTTAGGGGAATGAAGCGAATTCGGCCGTTGCACCGACCTCACCCACCCGGACGATGTCCGGGCGTCAGCCTAGCACACTGACTTCCTGAATTACGGCTCAGGCATTAGTCACCGGGAAGCCCCAGGATCACCGGATCACCTTGACCCGATGTACCCAGGCGTCCACCTCACCGCACGGTTCGTTACCACTGCCCCTTCGAAACCTTACTTACTCCTCCTCTCAGCGCTGCTCCTTCTTCTTCTTCAGAACTCTCTCTGCAAACTCCCTGAGGCGGTCGTATATGTCTTCTGCCACTACGTCCTGCGGGCGTGGTGGCCATCTGACTCCACGTTGTTCCACGAAGACTTGTAACAGACGCCTCTTTCGTTCTACTTCTTGTGTCCGCAGTCTGATAGGAGGTGCGCGCTCGTGTCTTCCGCTCAGCACTCGCATTCGCCCCTGCCCGTCAAGCCGAAGGACCGCAGCTTCGCCCTGAAGTCGCCATGCCCCGTCAGGAGCTGGGTGATCCAGTACGAGGGCTCGACCCATGACAATTGCAGCCTCTCTGCCACGCTTCCCACTTCCTCAGGATGTGTTCTCGGAGTTCGACGAGAGCCTGTTCGATCGTCTGCTCCCTGCTATCAAATTCAAACTCACCTATATTCACCGGGATCCTTCTTCGTATCTTCCTCCGGTACCATCTTTCTTCTGCCCTAAGTGCCAACGGCGTCCGTTTCGCCAGAACTCCCAGCGCATCCGTGGACGCCGTTCTGTACGCCTTCGTTGACGCTAGAAGCATCGGGCGTTGGGTGGTGCCTAGCCCGCCCTTGAGCCCACTATTCAGTTTGTCGAACCAGACCTCCGCTCCGTAAAGAGCGACGGGTTCGAGAACTCCCGTGTGGAGGTCTTGTGGTTTAGCCCCCATCTGGCTTTTACGTCTCGCTTGAGGCTCGTCCCCAGCATCTTTTCCCTTTCTTTAAATACCCTCATGTGAGGGATGATCGTCATTCCTTCCCCCCAATATATACCTAGGTGTCTTACCTCGTCCACCATTCGCAGTCGGTGGTTCCCTATTCTTACCCTCGGTCGCCTCCCTCGCTGGAATTTACCTTTAAGCATAAGACCTACCGATTTCTCTTCGGAGAGGTGCAATTTGTGAAGATTGCACCTAGGAATTCGCTGACTCGGTCTTCTAGTTGGGCTCTGGAGTTGCCTTCTACGATGATCACTTCGTCGTCCGCGCACGCCACTTTCTTGGACCACGGTTCGTCTCCTTCGAGGTTCTCGTCGAATACTAGGTTCCAGAAGTATGGCCCCAGTATCGACCCCTGAGGGCAGCCCCTTTGGCAGTCCCTCATGACGGTGTCCTCTCCTTCCCTGAGTTCTACCTTCCTGTTGGTTAAATAGTCTTTAATTACGTGATATAGGTTCTTCGGGCACCTCCTCACCCTGAGTACCCGGAGGACGTCCGGCCACCAGAGGGTGTCGAAGGCACCTTTGACATCCAGGAATATCCCCAGCACGTACTTTTCTTCCGACGTCTCCACGATTCTTCTGCATTCCTCCAGCGCATCTATGGTGGATCGCCCTCCTGAAGGCGTATTGGTTCGGGCTGCGCTCCCCCTCCAGGCTGTCTTCTAGTCTCCTGTAAAGTAGCTTTTCTAATATCTTACCCAGCACCGATAGCAGGCTGATCGGCCTGTACGATGAGGGACTTGACCTGTCCCTTTCGCTCCCTTTTAGGAGAGCACCAGGTTGCCGATCTTCCAGTCGCCCGGAAAAGCTCCTAGCAGGTACTCGTTCCAGATTCGAAGCATCGCCTCCCCTATAACCGGCCAAGCTTCACTTACCATTTCGTACGCTATGCCGCCTGGACCCGGCGATTTTCCTTTGGGCAGGCGCCACAGGACACTTTCTGCCTCCTCCATTTCGAATTCGGCCTTATCTTCGACGTCAGGGATTTCCCTTACCTCCGCTCTCGTTCTTCGGTGTTCTTCCATGTCCTCGTCGACGGGGTCGGTTTTGATCAGCTCGTCTAGGATGATGTTCATGGATCCTTCCCAATCCACCGCGCGCGTTCCCTCGCTGACCATGTAGCCCTCCCTCTTCCTGAACTTACCACATGTTAGCCTGTAGACTATGCCGAACGGTTCCTTGTTCCCGGTTCGGCCTACGAACTCTCGCCAGATGTCTTGCTTCGCCTTCTTGATCTTGTAGTGGTAGGTGTTCCTTCGCCTCAGGTATGTCCGTCTGAGTTCGGCCCTGCGATCGTCTCGTTCCTCCCTCTGGTACGCCCTACTGCCGCGTTTACTGCCTTCTTCTCCCTGGTTAGCTCCGCCGTCCACCAGGGGGTCCTTCAGCCATCCTCTTGATCTTCGGAATTGCTTCTTTGGATGCCCTGCTGAAAACGCCTGTTAGGTTCCTTACCTGATCTTCTAGGTCTTCTCTGTCCGCGGCCTGCCCCTCTATTGGCTGGCCGAGTTGGTTTTCTAGAACCCTTCTAAATCGTACCCAGTCCGCCCTTCTTATGGACGGCCTCTCCCAAGGCCCTTCTCCCTCGTTCTGCCGTCGCTCCGAACGGATTTCGTAGCGGATGACTCTGTGGTCGCTCTGAACACGCCGGTCTTCGACTCTCCACCCTGTCACCTGAAGCCCTCCTAGGCCCCTTGCCAGGGTAAGGTCAATCCACGATTCGGTCCTTCCGTTGGAGAACGTGCTCAGCTGACCTCCGTCGTTCAACAACCTGAGTCCGTTTGCCTCTATGAACTTCCATTATCTCACCTTCTATCGTTGGTTAGCCTATCACCCCAAGTCCGACTTCTCGCGTTGGAGTCCACCGCAATTAGGACGGACTTCCCTGCCAGTGCCGTAATCGACCTCTGGACCACCTCTAGGTGTATCTCAATGTCGTCCCTGTACTAGAAGAACGCCGAGACTACATAGAGATCGAGGTCCCTGATCCAGATCACTATGCAGTTTTTTTTTTTTTTTTGGTTCATATGGTATTTTTAAAATATTTTTTTTATTTTAAAAATGTTTAGCCCAAAATTTTTGTTTTTGCTGTCATTATCCGCTTTATGATTTTGTTGTTCCTCTTTGTTTCAACAATTTAAATCGGGTTTAAATGTGGCGATGTCTGGCGATCTTGGGATGTGCCACGACATTTCGCTTACATATCACGTATTTCAGATCGTCCATTCATTCTTTTTTTTTTCTTCAGAAAGCTTTTTTTATTATATTTGGGTCTTTGATCTTTTTTTTAATTATGTTTGCACACTCGCCCATTTTCATTATTTCTAACAGTTCATCGTCATGAGCGCGGAGACATTCGGAGGTGGATTTTCGTTAGTTTCGCGATCGAAAACCTAGGGGGAGTTCGTTTTCGAGCTATCGAGTGGTGAATTTTTTATCGCCGCCGGATCGTCAGGCTAGGCATCGTGAAAATTTTCAATCGCAAATTACGGCCGAAAATTTCGGTCTAGGAATGCTTACTTGTATATTCGGGGTCGCTCTTTCAGAATTTGCCATCAGATGGCGGATAAATGCAACGGTTACTGAGCTATGGCAGTTTGAAAATCTCGAAATTCATGGCGTCGTAGAGGTCTGAAATTCGGCACACGGGGTATCGAGACCGCTCCGAAGTCGAATCCGAGGTCGGTTGCTCGCCACCCTTCCCGGTTTTCGAGCAAATGCCCCTCCCGCCGACCGAAGTTGGTGGGGATGAAATTCTAAAATTGACTTTTTCGAGTTCCTCGGGGGGCCTTTCCGTTGGCCCGTTTTTTTTGTTCATATGGTATTTTTAAAATAAAAAATAAAATTTTTTTATTTTAAAAATGTTTAGCCCAAAATTTTTGTTATCCGCTTTATGATTTGTTGTTCCTCTTCGTTCCATAAATTTAAATCGGGTTTAAATGTGGCGATGTCTGGCGATCTTGGGATGCGCCACGACATTTCGCTTACATATCACGTATTTCAGATCGTCCATTAATTCGTTTTTTTTTTCTTCAGAAAGCTTTTTTTATTATATTTGGGTCTTTAGCATTGTTCTTTTTTTTAATTATGTTTGCACACTCGCCCATTTTCATTATTTCTAACAGTTTGTCGTCATGAGGGCGGAGACATTCGGAGGAGGATTGTCGTTAGTTTCGCGATGGAAAACCTAGGGGGGAGTTCGTTTTCGAGCTATCGAGTGGCGAATTTTTTATCGCCGCCGGATCGTCAGGCTAGGCATCGTGAAAATTTTCAATCGCAAATTACGGCCGAAAATTTCGGTCTAGGAATGCTTACTTGTATATTCGGGGTCGCTCTTTCAGAATTTGCCATCAGATGGCGGATAAATGCAACGGTCACGGAGCTATGGCCGTTTGAAAATCTCGAAATTCATGGCGTCGTAGAGGTCTGAAATTCGGCACACGGGGTATCGAGACCGCTCCGAAGTCGAATCCGAGGTCGGTTGCTCGCCACCCTTCCCGGTTTTCGAGCAAATGCCCCTCCCTCCGACCGAAGTTGGTGGGGATGAAATTCTAAAATCGACTTTTTCGAGTTCCTTGGGGGGGCCTTTGCGTTGGCCCGCTTTTTTTGTTCATACGGTATTTTTAAAATAAAAAATAAATTTTTTTTTTATTTTAAAAATACTTTTTTTTTTTTAAATGTTTAGCCCAAAATTTTTGTTTTTGCTGTCATTATCCGCTTTATGATTTGTTGTTCCTCTTCGTTCCATAAATTTAAATCGGGTTTAAATGTGGTGATGTCTGGCGATCTTGGGATGCGCCACGACATTTCGCTTACATATCACGTATTTCAGATCGCCCATTAATTCGTTTTTTTTTCTTCAGAAAGCTTTTTTTATTATATTTGGGTCTTTAGCATTGATCTTTTTTTTCATTATGTTGGCACACTCGCCCATTTTCATTATTTCTAACAGTTTGTCGTCATGAGGGCGGAGACATTCGGAGGAGGATTGTCGTTAGTTTCGCGATGGAAAACCTAGGGGGGGAGTTCGTTTTCGAGCTATCGAGTGGCGAATTTTTTATCGCCGCCGGATCGTCAGGCTAGGCGTCGTGAAAATTTTCAATCGCAAATTACGGCCGAAAATTTCGGTCTAGGAATGCTTACTTGTATATTCGGGGTCGCTCTTTCAGAATTTGCCATCAGATGGCGGATAAATGCAACGGTTACGGAGCTATGGCCGTTTGAAAATCTCGAAATTCATGGCGTCGTAGAGGTCTGAAATTCGGCACACGGGGTATCGAGACCGCTCCGAAGTCGAATCCGAGGTCGCTTGCTCGCCACCCTTCCCGTTTTTCGAGCAACTGCCCCTCCCTCCGACCGAAGTTGGTGGGGATGAAATTCTAAAATCGACTTTTTCGAGTTCCTTGGGGGGTCTTTGCGTTGGCCCGCTTTTTTTGTTCATATGGTATTTTTAAAATAAAAAATAAATTTTTTTTTTATTTTAAAAATACTTTTTTTTTTTAAATGTTTAGCCCAAAATTTTTGTTTTTGCTGTCATTATCCGCTTTATGATTTGTTGTTCCTCTTCGTTCCATAAATTTAAATCGGGTTTAAATGTGGCGATGTCTGGCGATCTTGGGATGCGCCACGACATTTCGCTTACATATCACGTATTTCAGATCGCCCATTAATTCGTTTTTTTTTTCTTCAGAAAGCTTTTTTTATTATATTTGGGTCTTTAGCATTGATCTTTTTCTTCATCTTTTCTTCAGATAGCGGATAAATGCAACGGTTACGGATCTATGGCCGTTTGAAGATCGCGAAATTCATGGCGTCGTAGAGGTCTGAAATTCGGCACACGGGGTATCGAGACCGCTCCGAAGTCGAATCCGAGGTCGGTTGCTCGCCACCCTTCCCGGTTTTCGAGCAAATGCTTCTCCCTCCGACCGAAGTTGGTGGGGATGAAATTCTAAAATCGACTTTTTCGAGTTCCTTGGGGGGCCTTTACGTTGGCCCGCTTCTTTTGTTCATATGGTATTTTTAAAATAAAAAATAAATTTTTTTTTTATTTTAAAAATGTTTAGCCCAAAATTTTTGTTTTTGCTGTCATTATCCGCTTTATGATTTGTTGTTGCTCTTCCTTCCATAAATTTTAATCGGGTTTAAATGTGGCGATGTCTGGCGATCTTGGGATGCGCCACGACATTTCGCTTACATATCACGTATTTCAGATCGTCCATTAATTCGTTTTTTTTTTCTTCGGAAAGCTTTTTTTATTATATTTGGGTCTTTAGCATTGATCTTTTTTTTCATTATGTTGGCACGCTCGCCCATTTTCAGTGTTTCTAATAGTTTGTCGTCAAGAGGGTGGAGACGTTCGGAGGTGGATTTTCGTTAGTTTCGCGATCGAAAACCTAGCGGGGAGTTCGTTTTCGACCTATCGAGTGGTGAATTTTTTATCGCCGCCGGATCGCCAGGCTAGGCATCGTGAAAATTTTCAATCGCAAATTACGGCTAAAGTACGGCCGAAATTTTCGGTCTAGGAGTGCTTACTTGTAGATTCGGGGTAGCTCTTTCAGAATTTGCCATCAGATGGCGGATAAATGCAACGGTTACGGAGCTATGGCCGTTTGAAGATCGCGAAATTCATGGCGTCGTAGAGGTCTGAAATTCGGCACACGGGGTATCGAGACCGCTCCGAAGTGGAATCCGAGGTCGGTTGCTCGCCACCCGTCCCCGTTTTCGAGCAAATGCCCCTCCCTCCGACCGAAGTTGGTGTACAGCAGCCAAGGCTACATCCGGTAGTCGCACTGCGTCGTTACCATTTTTCAAATTTAACCGCCGCGTCAGCCTCTACTTTTTTAACGAGCCCACCTTTGAATCCGGTGGTCACCGTCGCCGCGTAAATAATAATAACGTCGTTTCGCAAATCGCAGCTACGCCTCCTTCTTCAATCCGTTCTTCGTCGTCATCCATCAATTTAGAGCATAATGCCAATGATATTCGTCCTCCCGCTGTTCCTCCACGTCGACGTCATGCGGTAATTCCACACCGCAGAACATACAGGAACGGAATGAACGGAACGTACAATGCGGAACGCGTGCGCGATTACCGTTTGGGCGCACTCTACGTTTTGTGTCGCCATTGTTGGGCCAAGTTTTTCGAGGCGGAAACTGCTAATAGGCGCAACGAGCACTATTTGTGCTGTAAATTCGGCAAGGTGGCTCTTCCTCCGCTCCCCGTGTCCGCCAACGTTGAGAAGGCTACTCGTAGATGACGATCAGCTTTCTCGACAATTCAGGACGATTATAAGGTCTGCCAACAGCTCCTTCGCGATGGCATCGTTCAAATGCACAATACCCGCGGACGTTAACGTTGGTCAGAGCCCAGTATGTTTCTGTATATCCGGGCAACTATACCATTATGTAGATTGCATTCCACGTCCCGATCGTGAGCCGGCCGCCTTCGTCAGAGGACAATTTTACTTCGTAGACGTCGACGAAGCGTTAAACCGTCGTGTCGATACGATCGGGGACAGGGTTGGGCCGGAAACCATCGCGGCTTAAGAGACCATGCTGCGTAACGTTAACCCGTGGGTAAGGGCCTACAGAACGATGAAGGAGGTCATCGACGAGATGGGTCTGTGGAACAGGCCAGAGAATTTAATTTTCGCCTTCAAAGAACATATTAATACCGATTTAAGGCGGTACAACCTACCGTCGAGCAGGTGCGAGGTGGCCGCTGTTTTTATCGGCAAGGTCCCGCCCATTAACGCTGAGTTCGTTATTTACCCCCGCGACGATCTGCGGGGAAATAACGAACTCAAAAATCTAAATAGGCTAACCGACGGTATATCCAATCATATTTCCACATGGCGAGTTCGGGTACGCCACCGGCACCCACCACGTCGGTAGCAACGCCAATAGAACAAACTGTAACAATGCGACAATTTTACTGCTACAGGATTATGATACGCGAAGACTTCAGTATTATGCACCATGCCGGTAGGTTGTTCCAGCAGTATCTCGTCGATGCCTGGTGTCGGGTCGAAGCTAATGTTATGTGGTACTACTGGGAAAATCAAATTCAGCTTCGATCCGAAAACTACCACGAATTGCGGCGCTTCGTGGACAACAGGGCGGAGGAAGAGAACGCGAGAGTGGGACGCGTGGTGATCCTGCCGGCCGCGCACGTCGGTTCGCCACGCTACATGAACCGCAGATACATGGACGCGATGGCGGTGGTGGCGCGACACGGCCCTCGTCACTTATTCGTTACCATGACCACCAACCCCAAATGGCCGGACATTAAAAAAACCTGCAAAATTCACAAAAATGGGAACATCGTCCGGATCTCGTGTGTCGAGTTTTTGAGGCGAAACTCAAAAAGAGTTCTTGGACGTTGTTGTGCAAAAGCAGGTTTGGGGCGTGGTCATGAACTACATGTATACCGTCGAATTTCAGAAGCGAGGACTCCCGCATGCGCACATCCTCTTTACTATGATTCCCGAGGATGCAATCAGAGACACCGAGAAGATAGATTCCGTAGTTACGGCGACGCTTCCGGATCCGGACCTCGAACCCAATCTGTTCACCGCGGTCGTCGAGCACCAGATTCATAAACCATGCGGCGAATCCAATTCGGAAGCGCCTTGCATGCGGGAGGGACGCTGTACAAAACGATATCCGCTAGCTTTCGCAGAAGAGACTAGGGTGCCTGCCCGCGGCCCCGTAGCATATAAACGGCCGCAAGACGGCCGCGTCGTGAGAGCGTACGGTGCGGTCATCGACAATTCACGGGTGGTGGCGTACAACAAGTGGGCCTTAATGAAGTTTCGTTGCCACCTGAACATCGAGGCTTGCTCGGGCTACGGGGCCATACGATATCTCCACAAGTACATTCTGAAAGGAGCATATTGTATAACTGTGGAGGTCGTAGATCAGGAGGATAGGGTACTGAACTGGGACGAAGTGGAGCGATACATCGATTGCCGCTATGTTAGTTCGATGGAGGCGGCGTGGAAGCTGTTGGGCTTCCATCTGTGCGGCAGGTCCCATTCAGTATTAACTTTGACGGTGCACGATCAGGGCAGGCAGCGGATTTATTATGAAGGGGGGCAAGAGGAGGCGGCCGTAGAGGGGGCCGAACAAAAGGACATCATGTTGTTGGCGTTGGTCAGGTTAAACGAGAGGGATCCGGACGCTAGGCAACTACGTTACCTGCAAATTCCAGAGTACTACGTTTGGTCCAGTTCAGATGGGGTATGGAGACGACGTCAGCAGATCAGCAAGATGATCGGCTTTCTTGCAGAGGTGTCGCCGAAATATTCCACCTACGAATTCTATTGATGAACGTCGTAGGGAAACGTTCTTTCGATGATCTGCTGACCGTAGACGGCGTGAGATGCGCGACGTTCTATGAAGCGTGCGATCGTCTCCGTCTGATCGAGCACGAGGACGAGTACGACCGCTGTCTGACGGAGGCGCCTCTATACAAAGAACCGCGTAGATTCAGAGATTTATTTGCGATGCTATGCTGCGTTGTGGGGGCGCAGCTGCACGATCTTCTGCGGGTTGTTTGGGAGAAACACCTGGACAATCTGATTTCAGAATTCGTACGTCGTCCAGGTGTTGACAGGCAGCGGGCGATAGGCCTAGCGTTCCAAGAAATCGACTGAACGGTGAAGAGGAACGGAGGACCGAATCTAGAGAATCTCCGTTTTGTCGAGCAGAACATCGACGACGTCGTGGAAGCCGTCCGTCTCGAGAACCAGTTCAGAGGAGAAGATGGTAGCAGAATATTTTACGTCGACGATCCAGGTGGCACGGGTAAGACGTACCTCTACAACGTTATCATTTCGCACATAAGAGCGATGGGTAGATCGACCATCGCTGTTGCTTGGACCGGAATAGCTGCTACCTTACTCGTCGGGGGCATCACCGTTCACAGGACATTCCGACTACCAATTAACATGTTCCACGATTCGTCCGTCGGCCTAAGTGTAGATCACCTGGAAGCGCAGCGTATCAAACGAGCGTCGTTAATTATATGGGACGAGGCGCCCATGACGCCTAAAACGGCACTACAAATTATAGACAGGTTCCTGCGCGACCTGATGGAAAAACCGTTTTCGCCGATGGGCGGGAAATTGGTAGTCCTGGGTCCTGGGCGTTGATTTCAGGCAAGTTCTCCCGGTCATCGTTAGGGCTCATCGTAGCGTCGTAGTGGATGCCTGCCTAAAACGCAGCTATTTTGCAGCGGGATTTTGCCGAACGGGTATTGGTGCCCACGCACGAGGTACTTTTAAATTTTGTCTTCGGCGAAAACTACGAACACTGCGCATCAGAACGGGCGCTACTATGTCCGACAAACGCAACGGCGAACGTCCTAAACGATAAAATAGTAGAAAAATTGCCTGGTGACGCAGTCACATATTACAGCGTCAACACGTACGAACAGGACGAAAATGACGATTTCGTAGTTACGTTAGAACTTTTAAATTCAATTTCGTCCGCTTCGCTACCGCCGCACGAATTGCGTCTAAAGGTCGGCGCCATAGTGACGCAAGCTCGACGTAGAGAAGGGTCTGTGCAACGGCACGCGTTTGCAATTGCTAGAGTTGAGAACGCACGTTCTAAGGGTGAAGGTGTTAACAGGTAGTCGTTCGGGGGACATTCACTTCATCCCAAAAATAAAGGTGTCTTCGAGATACCCTTCTCTACCAAAACCCATCGAACGCTTGCAATTTCCGTTATAGTCCAGTCAGCGAAGGCCAAAAAAGGTCGAATAGGGGAAATAATTCGTGTAGACGCAAATTTTTGTACAGTGGAAGGGGGGAGTACCATGAACAACATACTAAAAATCCCAACCGTAGGAGGGCGTGACAGGGGGCGGGGGAGCGTTTAAAGGTCATTTTTTCACGTTTTTCTTGAATAACTCGAAAACCGCGGCCTCTAGCGAAAAAGTGTTTATGTACAAAATTAAACTATATGAAATTTACTACAAAAAAGGTTAAATTAATTTTTTCTCTAGGATGAATAGTTTGCGAGATGCAGGGGATGGAAAAATCGGGGATTATTAAAAATAGTGTTTTAATGGTATAAAATAATTAATGTTTAATGTTAAATGAAGTGGGTTCAGACCGATTATCAAATGTCCGTGCAACATCTCAGTGCAGTAGTGCTATATTAAGGGATAAATAATAATAATCCGCGATTCTTCCATCCCCTGCATATCGCAAACTATTCATCCTAGAGAAAAAATGAGTGAAACCTTTTTTGTAGTAAATTTCATGTAGTTTAATTTTATACTGGACCACTTTTTCGCCAGAGGCCGCGGTTTTCGAGTTATTCAAGAAAAACGTGAAAAAATGACCTTTAAACGATTTTTAGAGACTGCGTTACCCCTCACAGCCCTAGGTTCGCCAATTGATGATGAGTCTGGAAGGTTAGTGCCGGTAACCAATCCGGTGCCTCCGGACGATGCCATTGGCAGGGGCATTCGCCTCACAATTTTAAATTTTTTAAAACATTTTTTTAAATGTTTTAAGTACACCGCACCCACTTCGCCTCTTAATGATAGCCCTCACGACCCTGTCCAATTTTAAAATCCGAAGAGTCTTTGATTTTTTAAAACGATTTTTAAATTGTTTTAATTACACCTCGTGATTCGTCTCTTACTGACACCCCTCCTAGTGCGCTAGCCATCCAAAATTGCATTGCCCTCACAAGTCGTTTCGTTCGCCTAAAGGTTTTTAATTTTTAAAGCAATTTTTATAAATTGTTTTAATTACATCCCCTGATTCGTCCCCTACTTATAATCCTAATCCTCCTCCACCTCGTGCTACTACATTATCGCATTTACCTCGCAACTATCCCATCACTCCAATTTTAATCCCCGCAATTTCATTGAACCACATATTCGCCTAAGACTTTTTAATTATTTAAAACAATTTCTTAACTGTTTTAAATATACAGCGTACTTCGTCTCTTACTAATACTCCTCCTGGTGCTCTACCACCATCGCAGCATTTTCCACGCAACCCTCTCGCCAATACAATTTTAAAACCCCCACAATTTTATTAAACAACATATTCGCATAAGACTTTTAATTTTTTAAAACAATATTTTAACTGTTTTAAATGTACCTCTTACTTCGTCTCCTACGCATACCTCTAGTCCTCCTCCTCCTCCTCCTCCTCCTCCTCCTCCTCCTCCTCGTGCTACTACACCATCGCATTCACCTCGCAACTATCCCACCACGCCAATTTTAATCCACACGATTTTATTGAACGACGACATACTCGCCGAAGATTTTTAATTTTTTAAAACGATTTTTAACTGTTTTAACTACTCCTCCTCCACCGACTTGTCCTCCTATTCCTCCTTCATCGACTTCAACTCCTCCTCCTGCTCCGCCGCCATCGCATATCCCTCACAACCTACCCCCTCTCCGATTTTTAGAGACTGCGTTACCACTCACAGCCCCTGGTACGTCAATGGATGATGTGTCTGGAAGGTTGGTGCCGGTAACCAATCCGGTGCCCCCGGATGATTCCATTGGCAGGGGCATTCGCCTACTTCGTGTACTGCTCATACTCCTCCTCGTGCTCCACCGCTATCGCATTGCCCTGTTTAACCGTTTTAAATACACCTCCCAGTTGGTCCCCTACTAATACTCCTCGCCCTCCTCCTCGTGCCCATCCTCCATTGTATTTACCTCGCAACTCTCCCTCCTCTTCAATTTCAATACCGACGACAATATTATTGAACGACACGCTCGCCGAGAAGAATTTTTAAAATTTTTAAAACGAATTTTTAACTGTTTTAACTATACCTACTGCTTGTCTCCCGCTAATACACCTCGTCCTCCTCCTCATCGCATTTACCTCGCAACCCTCCCCAATTTATTTATTACATCGTACAGGAATAATCTTTCTTTTGCGATTAATTGCTCCGGCCTGATTAACTTTTAATAACAATTATTAAAAGTTAAAATATTTCGTTTATTGGTGTTAGTGTAGTGTAAATGATGTGAAAAAAATTTCAAAAAATCAAAATGAAGAGGATCCAGTTAAACGTTAACAAACACGCGGACGCTGTACACAATGCGGTTATAAGAGGAGAATACAAGAAGAACAAAAATCAAACGTGATAAATTTACGTAATTGTAGCGTTCTTTGACAATTGTTAAAGAATGATGCGTAATCAAACAATATAATTAACTGGAATCAATTTAAATATTAATGTAAAATGTAAAACGCGTTTTTTACTAACTAAAATAATAAAAGTCCTAAAAACGTAGGTGTATTTGGTAAATTATTTCAAAAAGATAGGGTAAACGGTACAGTTATTGGCCATTTAAGAATATTTTAACTTTAAAAATGGGTAATATACTCAGTTTCCTTAACAACTGCCATATTATATGTATATATCATCGTAAAGCTTATTTTATCTTCTTTCCGGAAAAAATCCCAATAACTCGAAATCAACTTTTGCTGCTTCGGCCTCTTCGCGTTCTTTCTTCTTTCTTTCTCGTTCCGTTTCTGCATTTATTTTTTCTGTATTCGTGTTTTCAAGAATTTCCTGATATTTTCGATAGGTTATGGCGAATGATAATCTTTCTATTTGGCGTTTGCCTTTTCGCTTTGGAGACTCTGGCCACATTAGGTAAGTAGTACGTATTTTAACACAAGTCTACGAAAATATATAGTTATTGGCCATTTTTTACAGTAATTGGCCGTTATTTTAATAGTTATTGGCCATCCAAGTTTTATTGATATATTCAGGTAATTAACAAATTGTTCATTAGGCATTTAAAGCATTTATTTAAAGTTTTTAAAAATAACGAACTGTATAATGAGTAATTAGGGTAGGTATTAAAAGAACAAAGAAATAAGTTTGCACCTGTATTCGCTATTTCCTATTTGTCCTTATTATCTAAATAAAACTCATACAGCGCTTCCACATCACCGTCTTCATGTTCAGGCAAAGTTCTCTCCTCTTCTTCCACATTATTGTCTTCCATGAGCAGCTCATCTTCCTTCTCTTCTGAAATGTTTTCTTGAATGGCACAGTATTATTTGTCCTCCGAAGTAAATTCGCAAGCGCTTTCATCACTTGTGTCTTCTTTGTAGCATTCGTGACACATAAAAGGATTACCATCTTCAAATTCAGGGATGTGGTGCCGATGTCACTGGAATGCATTTAGCGTGATAAACTTTTTTGCAATTATGACAAGTAAGATCGTATTTTTGACGATTACAAATAAAGCACTTGGTCTGTGAGTTCCTTCTTTTAGTTAACATTTGCTTTTTTACTTTTGCTGCTTTGGCCTCTTCGCGTTCTTTCTTCTTTCTTTCTCGTTCCGTTTCTGCATTTATTTTTCCTGTATTCTTGTTTTCAAGAATTTCCTGATATTTTCGATAGGTTATGGCGAATGATAATCTTTTTATTTGGCTTTTGCCTTTTCGCTTTGGAGACTCTGGCCACATTAGGTAAGTAGCCATATTTGAAGTACCTGCTTGACATCTCTGTAGGTATCAAGTTACTACAGGTGATCGTATTACTGGCTTCCGGGGGCTCATCCGGTGTTTGCTGGTCTACATTTACCTTGGAATTATCTTGTATTTCTGGCTCAGATGTATCATTGCCTGCGTGTTCCCCATGTTCTCCACTTATTTGTGTTTGGTGGTTAGCACTTTGACTCGCAATCACCTCATAAGTCACATTTTCATCTTCTTCAAAATTTTTTGCTGGCGGTGAATTTACATCATTAATGTCATTATAATGTTTCCAAAGCCGGTATAGCGCAAAAAAGTGCTCATCATGGTTATCATTAATAACATTATGCATCTTTGCAAATATTTCCACCTTTTCCATTCCGACTATATTAAGGAAAGTTGAATAATTCATGGTTACATTATTTTTGTCATCTGTTTGTACCTCGGCCTTTTTCTGAAAACTACCGAGGCACTTGCTGTAGTCTACAGCATTAGCGTCAAATGGATAAAGTCCACAGGCTTTAAAACCATTTTTCAAAGTTTCTGATTTCGCACTTGTAGTAACGACATGTCTTAATATGGGAGTAAACGTGAGTTTGGATATGGATTCACCTGGGTGATTGGCAAGCCATTGTCTTGCTGTCTTCTGCCAACACATTTTGATGGGACGAAACACCGCGACATCTGAAGGCTGGAGGATCCTAGTTGCGTCGGATAGAGTGCTATTAGTTAAATGCCTAGTTCACAACACAACACACTAAGTTGGTATGTCAGATGTGACTTGTGTCCATCAATGAATAGTATTACAGGTAGTTTTACTCTTTGCTCGACCAAATAAGGATGAAATACATTGGCAATGTATTCATAAAAAGTTTGTGCCGTCATCCATCCATTATCGCTACGGCCGATACCCCAGTTCTCTGGTACGGTTGATGAGATTTTTTCCGGTATTCTTTGATAGGGAAATACAACCATTGGGCTGCATGTTTTTCCATCTGCGGAAAATACAAACATCACAGTGATATTTTCTTTCGAAGATCCGAGATCGATCGTATAAACATTTCTGCAACCTTTTGGGGCGCGCACTTTACCAGTTTGTGGACATATGCTGAACCCTGTTTCATCTCCACTGAAGATTCGTGTTGGATCAGTTATAACATCTTCTAGTTTCTTTTCTTCAGTGTATTTACTTATATCTGCAAACCAGTTCCTTATGTCATTTTCTGTTACACACGCGCTAGCCCCAGTAACAGCTTCAGTACTGCGTGAGACGATTTCTGGGTGTCGTTTGAGAAAAGCCTAAAATCCCCCGAAAATTAGGCAGGGTAGTGCACGATACAGCGACTATCCTTATATCATAAAATAATTTACCCACCCTCATCCAGCCTTCTCCTGGCCTATTTTCATGAAACGGATTTGGTCGTGGATTATCTGTTAAAAATTGTTGGACACTGAAAATAATGTCCTCTCTTTTTCTAGGACAACCTTTTCGTTCAAGTTCTGTGATCCACCTAAATTTGAGCGATGTAAATGGAATTTTTCATAACAGTGCGAGTTCGTACCTGACAATAATGTCTTCCTCCGCTTCTGTTAGAACAGGTGATAGTCCAAAAGTGGTTTTATGTCCAGGATTTTTGATTTTAAATTGCAGTGTAGCCCGTGGTACGCCATACTGTTTTGCTATGCTTCTAAGTGAGCCTACGTTATTTTGTATATCGCTAACAGCTTTGTTGACCTTTGAAGGGCTATAACTTGGAGCTTTTGGCATGACGAAACTGTATACAAAATTATGATTTTTTTAAGTTTAGTTATTGGTCACATATTCAATATAGCTATTGACCTATGGCCAATAACTCTCTATAGACAAGGAAAATAATTTTTGTATAACACGTAACACGGCAGTAATACACACAGCATGCATGGACCAAAAAAACTACGCAATGAAAAGATATCATATTGACAGTTATTGGCCGGGGTGGCTAATAACTATTTTTTTTGTATTTTCGAACCAGTAATTGGCCACCTGCTTAATTGCCCTACGAAATGCTTAACCTGCATGTAATTAGTAAGGAAAGGGTACCACGCACCTTTATATTAACTGGAAACCACAAATCACACTGATAATATCACTTATAACACTGATGCTGTCTTTAATATATCCCAACAATCTTAAGAAATTTTTAAGTTTTTGTATGACTGTAACACCCAACTTGGGGTTAATTGCCTTGGGGTAGTTCAGCCGAAGTCAGAGTATTTGTCGTAGCTTGAATAAAATTTGTTTGATTGATTCCAATACGGCCGGTGTATCTGCGTCGGTTTACAGCGCAACTCCTACTCGCCTGGAAAGTGGCGGGGGCTCTGCATTCGGCGGTCAGTCTGGAACTTGCTGCGGTTACTGTACGCTCGGTTCTAGCTAAACATATGTAAAAGTATATTACGTACACCAATATTAATTACTCTAACAGTTCGGAGTGAGTGCCTCCTTCGTACTCGTAGTTATAGGAGATATTGATTGGCAAAATCAAGTACGCCAACCCTAATCGTAGCTGTGTTTATTCCTCGGACCTCGTTTACGGTCGTACCTGGTGAACAGCGGTTCCACGGTAAGCGGCGGGACCTCGGGTACGGTGAGACCTGGTGCTCGGCAGTTTAGGGGTATAACGGGAACACGTCGTCCTCGGTGGCCGACGGGTAGGAGAGGGGCTTGGTGCTTTATGTCGTCCTCGGTGGCCGACTTTTAATAAAGGACCTGGTGCTCGGCAGTTTAGGGGTATAACGGAACACGTCGTCCTCGGTAGCCGACGGGTAGAAAAGGAACGGGGTCGGTGCCTGTCCAGGTCCCGGACTGGGTTCGGTGGACTCCCTCCGGAGCCGAAGTGAACGAGGTCGGTCGCTGGACTCGAATGCTATTTCTCCGTTTGGGGCTTCGCTTTTATACTGTCTCTGGCGGTCGGCGTGGGGGAAATTGCTTGCGCCGGGGCATGATTACGTTGTCACGTAGGCCGGTGCGTATCGCGGATTGCGCGCCTACATCACTGCGCTGGCTGTTACGGAAAATTCCATAAAACGTGCATCTTTATATTACTTATTGATATGTAATTTTACTTACAGCCTAAATATAAGAATATAATTAGAAATGGCACGTTACGTGACAAGCACGAGTCTGTCCAACAGAGTAAAACTTTTACAGTTGTAGCACTACCTGCATGTTAAATTAGCAACTACACTACAAGTGTAGTACAAGCTAGTATAGTGTCCGTTTTTTCTGTACAAATATTATTGAAAACTGGTTTCACTGTTGATGTTATAGTAAGTTTACAAATTGCTGTTCTATGAATTGTACAGCGAAATACCAAATTTTGTTCCAATGGTGGAAGTAAAATATTCAGCAGCTGTTGACACGTATTTTCATAATTAAGGAATGGTAAAGCTCTCATTGCAATATGTGCCAACAGTTTTATAATCCCCACAAAAGTAGAATTTGGATAAGTTAAAGTTTCGGTAATGTAATTAATTGCAATAATGGGACTGGAATGGTCGTAGAAAGTAAAGATGCTATACAGGTGTCACAGTGAAACTGATCAAAAAAATTTTTTTTTAATATATCCTGCTAAAAATGCTATTGTCAGGTAAAGTATTTATGCTTAAGTTTTGGATCTCACTTCTTAAATCTGTTGGAAACATTGGATTTTCTACACTTTTAGTTATTGCAGTTGTCTCTGGAAGATGTGTAGAGCTAAGAAAATCTTCATTGTTTGCAATATTTTTCCCATTTTTACTTAAAAATGTCAATTTTTCACTTAACCTCAGTAAAAATGTTTAGAACAGTGAAAATTTACATAGACATTTAAAATTTGCGTAACTAAGATATGGTTTTTAAGATTTTATATATTTTGAATTTTAAAAATTGTAGGAATTTTAAGATTCCTGTAAATGTTAATGTGATATATTTCCCCAGAGGGCGTTTTTAACGTACGAATCTGTAAAATGCCGTAATAGCAACTTTCATTGTGATTGAAACGGCCGTATAAGTGCAACTTATTAATTCCAGTTGGCGATGGTACGATTAACGGCAAAATAAAGGTTATGTTATTATTATCAAGTGTCGATGATACAATAATAGAACGTAACCATGGATGCAATTGACAGATACATCCTGTTATTTTCTGACATTCCTTTTTGATTTTTTGTGATCCGTTCTTCTAGCGCTAATCAAAAGTTGTGTTTTCAAAAATATTACAGTTATTTTTCATCAATATACATACAGGGTTTTTCAACGAAAAGTAGCCACCCTCAGTATCTTATAAAACTATTTTTTTCTTGAAAATCGCCAAGACATGTCAACAAAGACAGCAAGGGGGACATCTTTTTACGTAAAATCCGGACGTCTGTCATCAACCCCTTAGCCGTCACAGCTACCCCCTCTAAAATTTCAAATGGTACCATACCATGTGTGGCACATCGTTGGAAAGGTAATTTCATAAGGAATTCATTCTACTATTTATTTTTTTTATTCGCTTCAAATTGAGCCATAAAAAAATTAAAAACTATATTTTGTTTATTCCGATTAAGCTGTTGAATATAGCAGTAGATACCTAGATCCTCTTTTTTATCTTTTGTTTTTTCATCTATCAGTCAGCATTCAGTTTATTTTGAATATTATAAAAGTGTCAACATGGTTTACACCACTGCCGAAATAATAATAAAAACGCACAATCTTTCGGCAGTGGTGTAAACCATGTTGACACTTTTATAATATTCAAAATAAACTGAATGCTGACTGACAGATGAAAAAACAAAAGATAAAAAAGAGGATCTAGGTATCTACTGCTATATTCAGTAGCTTAACCGGAATGAACAAAATATACTTTTTAATTTTTTTATGTCTCAATTTGAAGCAAATAAAAAAAATAAATAGTAGAATGAATTCCTTATGAAATTACCTTTCCAACGATGTGCCACGCATGGTATGGTGCCATTTAAAATTTTAGAGGGGGTGGCTGTGACGGCTAAGGGCTTGATGACAGATGTCCGGATTTTATGTAAAAAGATGTCCCCCTTGCTGTCTTTGTTGACATGTCTTGGCGATTTTCAAGCAAAAAATGGTTTTGGAAGATACTGAGGGTGGCTACTTTTCGTTGAAAAACCCTGTATACAATAAGGTAACGTTTATTTTCTTGCTTTTTTTCTTTTTTAATTTAAATAATATATTCGTATGCTGCATATCGTTTACTTTACTAATTTTGAGATTTTCCACGTTTAAAGTTAATTTTTTTTGTGTTTTCGCTTTTGATTGTTCTCTTGGTTTTTGTTGTATTTATGTTTTTCCGAAAAAATCTGACAGTTTGACGGAAACATTAATTTTTTTGTACAAAAGAAAATTACTTTGCTAATTTTTTGACATTATCTTCTACTACTGTTTGTTGACGTTGACGTAATTATTTTTCTCGATAATGAATCTAGATGCGATTGAAATTATCGGTCACTTTTATAGTAATAGGACAGCTTTAACACATTTATTGAACAGGACAAAAATATAAGGTTTTAATTGAAAATAACATTTATTTCATTTATTTGTACATATCTGAACTTTAAATTATAAAAATTACTTAAAAAACGAAAATAAATCGATAATTATTGGTAGATACTGGGTAGGTATTTACTGAAAGGTTTTCATTGCTTCGTTATACATAATGAATAATTCATCTACTTCAGAATCGCAGACATTATTAACCTCTTCATTTTTGTCTTCCGCTTCTTCTTCTTGTTCTCCCACTTGTTTTTCTTTTTTAATTTTAATTTCTCTTCCATCTGCTTCTTCTTTACCTCTCCATCTCATTTCTTTTGCCCCACCCTGTATTTCTTTTCTACTTATTTTCTTTTTCTTCTCCATATTCAGTTTCTACTTGTGCACCATTCTTGCCTTCATCTCCACTCTCTTCTACTTTTTCTTCGTCTTATTGCTCGTCACAGTTATGACCCAAATACTTGTTATCTTCTTCATCGGGAATATGAATCCTATGTGACTTAGGTATGCACAATCTGCGACAGTCTTTTGTGCATTCATCGCAACGTAGTTCATATTGTGATCTTGTCATCTTCAAACATACTCCGCAGATTTTTTTGTTTTCTTTGCATTTCGCTTTTTTTTACACTGCATTGTTTATTCGCTTGTACTTATTCGGATTGCCTCTTTGTTCATTGTTTTCCGTGTGCTTGTTCCTGTCAAGCACGCATAGCTGCTTGTACATTTTCTCGATTGTTTTTGTTTTCTTCTTTTTTTCTCTCAGCCATTTCTTGCAAATCACGCTTTTTTCAAACATTACTTGATATTTTTTAGCAGTTATTGCAAATGGAAACCTTTCAACTTTATTTATTCCTTTTCGTTGTGGCGCGTCTGGCCTGGTAAGATAATTTCCCAATAATTCGGACCGTACAATTGTTACTGCATTACTTGGTAACGGACTCTCGATTCTACTTGTACTCGATACAGGCGATTGCGTCCTACTGCAAAGTTCAGTTTGCGATTTTCCTTGTAGGGCGTTTTGATCAAAATCTGAACAGTTATTAAATTCTTATGAATTAGCACTGGTTTCATCATCGTTTAGCAGTTCACTAGCGTTCGTTTCATTGTTGATTATTGTGAGCAGTTTACTAACATTCGTTTCGTTCTTCTTTACTGTAGGCAGTTCACCAGCATCTGCAGAATTATCTGTTGCGGGTTTAATTACAACATTTTGAAGAATGTTAATTGTGGTGTTCCTGTCATGCACAGCGTTATCCTTACTTTTCTCTTTAACCTCTTAAGGCCCGAATTTATTTTCGGACTAGATATTATTTTTTTTTTTTTTGCTTATGTAGGCTAAAATATGGCTATTAAAATAACTCAGAGTATAAAAAACTAATTTTTTATTGCACAAAAGAAAATTTTTGAATGTTCCAAAAATGGAACAATGGTCCATATTATGACTATAGATGGAATTCAGAAAAACAATTTCTATTTTTGTTATAACATAAATGAACTTGACACTTAACACAAAAAGAAGAAGTTTTTAATCCACACTTGGGTTTTTTGCATCTTTGGCGTTTTTCCTTTTCAACTGGAAAATGTCCCACTTCATCTCTTCGCACCTGTGACTGAGGGATCGGTTTCGTTGCATTTTTCTTTTTCTTCTCTTGATATTCTCTCTCAACCTTTCCAATGCTACCCGGTCTACCTCTCTTCTTTGTGTTTTGTGTACTTTTTCCCATCAAGCAAAGTCCCTCTGCTACCTCTGCTCTAAAACCAAGTGAATCCAAGATGTCCTTTTTATCCAGTCCTACTTTGATCATATCCTGCCTATACCTCAACCATGCATTGACCGTTGCGAGATCTATGAAATGAAAAAAAATCTTTAGGTACCATTTCTTACTTTTTAGACGTATTCTGTAGTAAGATATCAGTCCGTCTAATAAGTCTACTCCGCCCATGAAGTTGTTATATTGTTTTATCATATATGGCCGAGCAATTTCAACCCTAGTCTTCGTTTTACGATCAAAACGCATCACTGTATCGGTTGGTCGGGATCCACAAAATGTACTCACAAGGCAAACACCCTTATTATCAAACCATTTCAATGCTCTGATATCGATGTTATCTATGGTGGTTTTGTATTCTTCATGGACGCCTCTACCTTCTTTTTTCATTTGCTTGTCACTTTTGAATTCCAGTCCAGGAAGTCGGTCTTTTCTAACAGTTCCTAAGCTTAGTATTCCATCTTTGTAAAGGGCCGTTATCAAATTTATTGAAGTAAACCAATTAAAGAGTGGAAATGCAAAAGGAGTTAAGTGCCATAATGATGAAAAAAAGTTATTGCATTAAATATATTTATACTGTTACAGAATGAAGATATATCTATATATATTTTATTAGAAGAACATTATAATACGGAAATTGCAACGATATACTTAATTTTAACTTAATCTTCTCCTATTTTAAAAAACAAAATTTTACAAATACAGAAAATAGAAAGTGCTAAGTGCCAGATTAATTAACTTTTAAGATGGGCTATGTTCCGATAGCTTTTCATTGTTAATGTTTAGGAGTCTTTTATAAAAATCTTGATGTTCTGTTTTCTTTAGGTATGGTATCATTGATTTGAGGGACTTTTTCTTATTTTCCGTGACCTTGTTTTGAACTGGTAGGACATTCAGTTCTATTGTACGAAAATCAGTGACTGTTTTCCCCTTCTTCAAGACGTGAACTTCCTTCCACTGCTCCATGTCGTTAAACGACTCCTTCCTAAGAACTTTTCCAGGATTCTTCGAATCAATCTTCAGTTGAACGGCTTTACTTATATTGAGCTGTTTCGTATTTATAACATTATCGGCTGCTGCTTGGATATCAAAAAATCCAGAGTCTTCCATATCAATGACTGTAAAAGGAGGATTTATTTCGCTGACGACACAACCTCATGTAAATCTTTGGGTACAAAGCTCTTCATGACTCTTTTTCTCTTCTCAATCAATGCGAAATCTCTATCGCAAGCCATAAAGCTGTGTCCGCTTACCAGAAATTTTTGCTCGATAGTTTCGAAGACACCAGTGCAGACCAAAAACATCATTACGAAAATAATCATTCGGTTTTTATTTTGGCCTGCACAGTTATCACTCCAGATAATAATATGCTTCTTGTCCGTAATTCCCATATTCAGCAGTTTGAGAATGCAAGATGCAATTTCATTTCCACCTCGACCGGCAACTCCTTCATGCCACATACACATAAATGATCTATTTGTATCACTTAAATGCACACCAAAGTTGTAACAGGACAACTGGCTCAAATAGAACATGTCGGAGTGCGTTAGGGTTGGCACAAACATCACTTGCTGCAAGTCCATTGACACACATGAGACTGTGCTGTCTGGTTTTTGAGAACTAATAGTATTCTCCTTCATTTCAGATTGAGAGCGTTCGACTTTACGATGATGCAGCTCAAGTCTAACCGTTGCTTGGTTACTGCTTGCAATTTTGGCGTGAATCTCACAGTTGAGTTTATCACAGAGACGACATGTATCAACGCGAGGACGATGAAAAGTTAAATTTGGAAAGTCTTTAATAAAAACCTTCCGGTAGTACTTATAACTCACTGATGATCTGGGATACTTCTCCAAGAATGCACGATGCAGACGATGTATATTTAAGTCGGGACTTATATACTCTTTATTGGATTTCGTTCTCGCATAGTGGCTAACATCTCTAGGTATTGACAAAATATGCCGTCTTACCATCTGATAATCAGCTTCAGTAAACTTTGATGTTTTATTGCCTTTTCTATTATCAACGTATACCGTATCCCCCATTTTCTTTTTCTTTACTAAAATCTCTATTTTTTTCGACGTAATCGCAAATATTTCCATAAATGTACGCTTACAAACTTGTACAAATTTTCCAGCGTCGTCTGGAACGTTATAAAAGATAGTACATTGACGTCGGCTGATTTCTACATTTTCATAGCTTCCATGCCTTCTTCGTTGGATCTTACCTAATGTAAGCAATCCCATTAGATAAGTACCTTGTTTTGCAAATTGGGTCTCGTAGTATTGTTTATGTAATTCCAATTTCCTGTCGTAAGTGAGAATTTTACAGTTGTACGAACATTTACAAGACACCTACAACATTTAAATACGATATTTTAAAGAAACATGTTAAGGTTATGTTATGCACACCTGTTGCTGTGGTGCAGATTTTGCAGGCATTTCCTTATTTTTTGCATTTATGTATGCTTTTCCCTGACACTTTAGCACTTTTGATTCAGTTCTGTAAGAACCAGTTCCAATAGATCTGCGTTTTCTATGAGCACAAACACTACGATCATTTTCGGACGACATGACTTGTTTAATGACACGCACACAAAATGTTTGGCACATAGCCCCTTTCAGTCAACAAATACCGCCGGACATACATCTTGCGACATCTATATTATTTTTTTTCAACCTTTATCTACTGCATAGGCACTTAGCGCTTTTTAGTAGTCATTAGCCTTGGCACATAGCACCTTTATATAGATATAACTCAATATACAAATTTTTGGCACTTAGCCCCTTTTGCATTTCCACTCTTCAATTATCAAAAAAGAGTAAATGGTTCTGATGCTTGGGAATTGAAAGTGCTAGGCGAAGTACTATATTACCACTAGCTCCGATGTCCGCTTTTCCAGATACTGGTAGAATCTTTCCAGTATATATTTCAAAATCATGTGTAAGTCCATTTGCATCACATAATACAAATATTTTGTATCCCCACTTATTTGGTTTCTTTGGATTGTACTGCTTCAATGCAGACATTCCTTTATATGGTACGATTTGTTCATCGACACATAACATTTGGGGTTTGACGTGCGCAGTAAACTTTTCTTTCATATGTGTAATTACAGGTCTAATTTTGAATAATTTATCGCGATCAGGATCGTTTCTATTTTGGGGAAGCTGAGAATTATCGTTGAAATGCAAATTCTTTTTTATGTCTTCCCATCGATTTCGTGACATAACATCCGCTACTTTTGATACCCTACATGCTGACGTCCAGTACATTCTATGTCTTGGAAGACCAAAAATTGACATGTACAATACAGTGCCTATATATATTTCTAATTCTGAACGTGTCAACCGAAGTGATTTATTAGTGTCTATTTGTACTGAATATAGGTTACTTTGCTGTACTATGTGATCCAGCAAGTCATTTGAAAAATAGGTTTGGAAATAGTGGATAGGTCTACCTATTTCAGGTTCATCAGTTTCCGCAGGGGAAGGAAAAATTGGCAGTTGTGCAGGGTTGTCATCAATGTTATCAATCTTGGTCCATGTTGGTTTAGGTTTTATTTTCTGTTTTCTTGTTGGAAGCACTGGATCCACTGAACGAATTTCAACGTCGTCTGTGTCTTCTAGATCACTTTCAGATGCTGGTAGGCTGTCCCTTTGGTTGTAGTCCGGGTCGTCATCTGAGTCACTCAAGGTCTCGTCTTCGCTATCACTAGGAAAATCTGCCATGGTCGATCTTTCTGTAGCAATTTACATTCATTTACTCACTAATAGATGAACGAATGACCACTGTTCCACATGTGGAACAAATGAAGTAGTTACGACAATGACCAATGTTCCACATATGGAACAAATGGAGTTTTTACAACTGCAGAATGTGTTTGTAAAATATTTTCGTTCTAACAGTGCAAGAGTAATCTAATATTACCTACAATAAGCCTACTAATTTTATTTAGCTGTAATGCGTACCTATAATATGCAAAAAACGCCACACAATTCAACAAAATGTCAGAATTCACTGTCACTAGAATAACGAACTTCAAACTTGAACCAAACGGCAACAGATGGCGCTAGCTACAGCTTTGGTCAAGGCCTACTGTATCAATAGCGACTTCGTCCCTTATAAGGCCGTACCGTTCCGCGTTTTTTACACTTTATCAACTTTACAGTTTGCGCTCTATAGGGCGACCTCTCCAGGCGAAAATTTAACTACGGTATTGTCAGTTAGTTGTCAGCTGTCAAAGTTGTCAGTCATAATGGCATTAGTATTGTTTCTAATTTAAACATTTCTCTGTTTAAGGTTTGTTTTAACTTGGTGATACCTTTTTAATTTGGTTTGTTCTCTCTAAATACATGGAATTTCTGTAAAAACCGTGTCCTTATATTCAAAGCAGGTAAAAATAGGATTGTTCATTGCGATAGTATGAATATGTTCTCTTATTTGAAGGTAAGAAACATTCATTCTCAAAATGCTTCTTACATAGCACCGAATGCCTAAAAGTGTCTAAAAATAATTCGAGTTTGTGTTTTCTTCAATGTTTAGAATTTGAAACTATTATACTATAATTTCGTATTAATAAAAGTTTGAAAATGATTCAACTAGCATTAATGAAAGTCCTGTTACTTATTTCATTTACAGCTTTTATAGATTTAACAGGCAACAAAATATTGTTTTTAGCCTTGTTTGTTGAATATAAATTTAAAAATTAAATCGACGTAGATTTGTTGTAAAACTACATTAAACTTTTGGCACACGGAATACCACAAAAACGTCCAAACCATATTTTTCCAATCTTCGAAGCACCTGCAACATGAAAAATGGATTATTACTACAGAAAATCCAGTTCTTGTAGTCAATATTTTGAAATTTTTATTTAAAAATTTCCAAATATGTCAAAATAGTTGCAAATACTGCCTTCAGAGGTCGTCCTATAGAGCGCAAACTGTAAATTTGATAAAGTGTAAAAAACGCGGAACGGTACGGCCTTATAAGGGACGAAGTCTCTATTGATACAGTTGGCCTTGCTTTGGTATATTTTTCATTTGTGCCTAGTTGGGAACAACGGGATATTACGGAATTACTACAAAACATAACGTTTTTAAAGTTTTATAGCTTAAAATTTTAAATGTTCCATATATGGAACACTAGTCCTTAAGAGGTGTTGACTTTCAAAATGTTTCCAAATTCGATATAAATCAAAAAAGTTACCGTCTATTTCGTCGGGAAACAATTCATCGAGGGATTTAAAGTTTTGCACTTTTTCTGCTCCAACAATATTTAAAAATGTGTTATATTGCATTGAAATATCTGGTACAGGATTAAAGCTTTCCGTATAGTTACTATTATTTACTGCACCTAAACATTTTGAGAACAATGTTTCTAGTTTAATACTTAATTGAATGAAATACCTTTTCCAGCAGCGGTGCAAAGAAAATTCTATGTAGGACTTCTTCCGGATGATCAGCATACCATTCTCTCACTGCTTGCCGCCAAACCATTTTTATTGGTCTAAAAACAGCAACATCGGCAGGCTGTAAAATCCTGGTGGCATTGGGATATAGCGCTATAACTTCAATCTGCAGTACTTTGCATAAGACACTTAACTCGTAGGTTAAGTGGGACTTATGCCCATCCACAAAAAGTATAACTGGAAGTGTTACATTCTTCTCAATCAGATATGGATGAAGAACATTAGCTATATCTATATTGCAAAAAAGTTTCGGCAGTCATCCACCCATTGTCGCTGCGTCCGATAACCCACTCTGGATTCACAGTTTTTGAAATTTTTTCTGGTATTCTCTGATAAGGGTAAATTATCATAGGGCAACAATGCATACCGTCTGCTGAGAACGTAAACATAACAGAATATTTTATTTAGAGGAACCGTGGTCAATACTATAAACATTTTTTTCGCTTTTTGCAGCAAAAACCTTACCAGTTGAAGGGCATATTTGGAACCCCGTTTCGTCTCCATTAAAAACCTTAGCGGGGTCTTTTATGACTTCTTCCAATTTCTCCTCTTTAAAATATTCTTCTATTTCCACAAACCATTTACGGATGTCTTTTTCTGATACACAGGAACTTGCTGCAGTGACGGCTTCGCTGGTTCTTTCGGTAATGTCTGGGTGTCGTTTAAGAAAAGCCTTAAAGGAGTAGTAGGGTATTAGATTAATAAAATTGGCAAAATGATGGACTTACCTTTAACTGGGGTTTAACCAGACGTTTCCGGGTTGATTATCCTTAAACAGGGTTTCTCGAGGATTGGAAGTTAAAAATTGCTAGACACTAAGTGTGATATCATCTGCTTTTCTCGGAAAACCTTTTCTGGCAAGTTCTTTTATCCACCTAGGTATATTACTGTACCTTGGAAGAATAAGGGCCAATGTCCATTTTCACACTTTTACAGAATGAGCTGCCAAAGATGAGTGGAAAGGTAATTACGTTTAATTTTAATAAAATTGAAGGAATTTTGCTGTCATATTTGGTATATTTGCAGTTCAATAGCCGTACTTTTAGATTTTCCATATTATTTTTTAATAAGCATATAAACTTTAGGGTTTTATATGGATATTGGCCTTTCTTAGAATTTTGGTTGAGACATTGGCCCTACAAAATAAAAATCAATAAGTTGAACTAAGCTAATTCTTCCGTTTCTCGCATGGGTACGTCATCAGGATCTAATACCGTAGAGCTTTTTATGCTGTTATAGAAATTCCTGTTGACCTCGTATATGTACGGAAGTAGTAACTTTAAATCCTGAAGTTTCAAATCTGCTAAAGGAAGAGGTTCCAGATTTATTGGTTGGGGGTGGGCAACATAATGCACGCTGCGTCTGTTTGAGGTTTCTCTGCGAAGATCCATTTGTTTAAAATTATTATTGTGACGGAGAGAAGTCTTATAGAAAAATTGAAATTCATGAACTTGAGTAAATTTCAGCCATTTTATGTGTAGCCACGGTATTGCTTCTCCATCTATATTCTTCTTTCTGTGTGCTAATTCCTTGGTCAGCAACGCACGAAAATTCAGGAAATCTTCCTGATTCATTTCAATTACTTCTAAAGGAGGTTTTCTAGTAATAAGTTGCACCAGTCATGCGGAACCTCTATGTCCATTGTAGTTTTTTTTTTGCAGTTTCTATGGTAGCATGAATAGTATCTGCCTCCGTGTGTGAGTGGCCTGGTTACATTAAAAAAATGATTTATTTCTTTTAGAGTGCTTTCATCATTTTTTAACATTTGCATTACGTAACAACACATTACTGCCATGTATATGACCTCCGCATGGAATCGCTGTAGAGATTTAAAATTTCAGTATTATTAGGTAGGCTTTTCACAAATTTGTAAATGCATGAAGTTATTTCTTGACCACCTCGCCCAACAATAGTTTCGTTCCATAAAAAGCAGGTTCCTGTGGATCCAGTTGTGGTAGATGGTCAAATTAAAAACTAAAACCCCACAATGGTCGCTTATAAAATGAAACACCATTTCTCAAATAAGGAGTGGGTAAGCACTTTTCTATGCCAAAATATGCAGTGACGATTTTAGAATCAGTTGTACTTATCTTTTTATCATCAGATTTTTTCTTATATGCTGCTTCTGCATAATCCAAGTGCTCCTTTTTTTGCTTCTCCAATTCTTCACAACTGTCAACCCAATAACATAACCAAATCTGTGGCAAACTTTTTAACTAGCAATTACACGATGGGACAATAGTACCTGCAGCCATCTAAAGGAGTTTGGGCGTACCAGCAAAGACAGAAATCTTAATATAATCTAAAGAAGTTGATTTGTCCAATAACTAGCTTGTGTCCGATTACTATATGGTTTACCCTACTTTATTTGTGCTCCATTCATTTTTAGTAATTTATATGATATTATCTCTACACAAATTTACCTTAGGAAAGCACCAGAGCAACCACTACGTACGATTAGTGCGAAACCTATTTCCCACGAATACAGGGATACTGTCAGGTGTCAAACTGTATGTAATTGGTTTCTAAGAAGTTAGCTCTGCCATACGTATTATTACTGTAGGAACCTTATTTAGCTCTATTAAAGACAGACTGTCCAATTATTGCATGTCCGTTAACTGCATAATTTATCCTATGTATAGCAGTACTGCTTTGATGTTGTCAATTTTCTATACAATGGCCCCACGTTCGTTGTAGGCTGAGTTGTTTGGTAAAATAGGCTGTATATTAGCTTTTTGTAGTAAAAAAGTATTAAATTTAAACCTCCTATAAAATCGAAGACCTTGATATAATCCGGTAGACCGGACTAGTAGGAAAACTGACAATATTTAGAGAGATAGTAAATGGTACTTTCTGATCGATTGAATTAGTGGAGAACCACGTACCTTGGGACAATTTTCTCTTATTGCATCCTAAACACCAGATTTGTTGAAAATTACAAATTCTGAGCATGTGATACACGAAACAGATCTTTATTGAAATAAACACAATACAAAAGAATAAAATAAAATATAAAGGAAAAAATATTACAAGAAATGACAAATCATGTTTTTGTCCTAAGGTACAGCACATAGCACGTACTTTGGTATCGGTTAGTATGTACCTAGGGACACAAACACGAGTTTTCTACAAATTAACTAACATTATAGGCAGAGAAATCTACTTCAAATTCAAGTTGATTACTTTTGCGGTCAGTACTACCAGTGGACTTAGGATATGGTAGCTTCGTAACTACATCACATGTTTGTATTTCATTAATCTCTTCATTATTATCATACATAAACTTGTTAGAGGAGCCCTGAATTCTTTTTAGGTATTTCAATTCAAAAATGTCATTTCCAGCTGATATAATTTTAGCAACAAAGTTCTGAACAGATTTTTTCCCTTTGAGCTGAACAACAACAAAATCACCTGATCTGATCGTCTGCGAAAGTTCACTTTCCCCTTCAATTTCATCCAGACCAACTCTAACATCTTCTAGAGAGTCTGATGAACTTGACATTTCAAGACTTTCCTCTAGTCTGAACTTGTAGAATCATCTTTCAATAAGAGCTTCTTCACTTTTAATTTTACCCTGATAACATAACTAAATTGTAGACCAGTCCGCTTGACCCATATAAGAGAAATGCTTTGAGCCCCCAAGGATTGGGTTTGTTTTTTATATATTGTTTTATGTTCAAAGTTCCTTTAAAAGGAATCATTTGTTCATCTATACACAGCTGCTCTTCTAAATTCAAAGACCGTCACCTAGTTAGTACAGATTCCATGAGAAGCCTGATTTTCCATAGTCTGTAGTTATTATCTGGTTTTTCTGTTGCAGTGTGTAAGCTGTTGCGCAGCTTTTCAAACCTATTCCTTGACATCGTTTCAGCCACTGCTGGCACAGATAAAGATGGAGTCCAGTACATCCAAATGCGAGGGTAGTGGAGTACTGCCATCACAATATGCATAGCAAATAGCTTTTTAATTTCATGGACGTTTGTGTCAACGCTTTTTCCTCTTTTTTCTACAGAATATAAATTTGTTTGCAGTGCAATTTGCTCAAAAATTTCTTCTGTAAAGTATTTTTTAAAATAAGCAAAAGGGTAATCGAAATCCTCAAACTCTTCTTCATTCGTGTTTGAAGACCATTCAGTCACAGGAGGAATACAATTCTGCACCTTCCAGCCTTCAGCAGCAGATTTTCTATTCTTGCTTTTCTTCTTCCCTTTCCCATTTCGTCGAGATTGTTCGTTTTCGTTTTCTTTTCCATGGGTTGCTGTTTCCACCACACAACCAGTTTCTTCCTCTGTAGCGTGTTCATAATTCGGTTTCTAAATCCAGTTGATTATTAATTATTAAATCTTCGTTTCTTTGCTGTCTTTCATGGACCATAATCTCGTATTCCTGAAGCTCATCATCATCACTTTGTACGTCAAGCTCAATATCTGATTCATCTCTATTTGCTATAGCTGCTAATGTTTGTTCCACTTCAATCTCCAATTCGGCATCTGTTAGTGGCCGATAGCGATCCCATATACGATTTTTAGAAGAACCTTGCCCTTGAAATACAAATTTTGAAATAGAAAATAGAAAAAATAAAACACCCTTTAGGGCCTGATGTCCATTTTTGTACATATTACTTGTAGCGCGGTTTATTCCGTTCAGCTTTTATACAGTAAATCGAATCCTTTCTCTCGAATTCCATGTCTTAGCTGTAGCGCGTGTCGCGTATCAGATTACATGAGTACAATGCACCACATACGTGACTAACTTACAATCTTTAAGAGTTGCAATTTTGCCCCATGCCTTTGTTAGTGGAACGACCTGAGTAAATGACGTCACATCAACACTCGTGTACAAGTTAATTTAACAACTTGAATGCTATTCAAGGTTTGGTTAATATTTTAATACTCGTCTTTGTTACAATATGTATTTAAATAAATAATTAATCATCACAGGAAAAGTTTTGGACTGCGACATCTTCATATGCCTGTCATGCCATCGAGGTGCAATATAGGTGAAACCACCTTGGGCATGTGTCACAGCCAATGTTTTTATCTTCATCTTCTGCGTCACTATGCTATTCATCTTTACATAAAGTACACTTTTGATTCTTTAATACTGCTTTCACTTTTGATTCTTGGAACTTTTCACAGTTTTTTCTTAGTTTCTTGGAATTTACCACTGTCTCATTTGGTTTTCGTTTTTTGATAATTTTTCGCACTTTTTTCTTTCAGCTGCTTCTCTTTTCCTTTTCCTCGCATTTTCTTTGTCTCCTTTCTCTTTTTCTTTATCAATGTAGTAAGATCTCCATGCTTTCGCAGAGGTGGCGTTCGTCGATGGTCCAGATTTAGCTATTTTAGATTTTGCTAGCGGTTTAGGATATTTCAAATGTTTCTCAAAAAAATTAATAGATTTTTGCACAGAACTAGATTTGGATAAATCTATTTCCTGTCGACTCTCAGTAATTGTAATCTTGCCAACTGGTAATATTTTGTCTGGTGGATTGTTTTTATTTTGATACATGTCAACACTTTTAGAAAGTTCATTGCTTTTTTCACATCTGTTTGACAACTTTCTTCATCATAATTTATTACAGCAATAAATTCTTCACCTACTTTATCTTTCATCGTTTGCTGAACGGAGAACATCAATTTGTAAAATATTTATCTTGGATTTATTTTTCTGCATCAAGGGTTCGTTGGAAGCTCGTTGGCGCAATGGTAAGAGCGGTGGGCTCCTAGCTAGGAGTCTTGGATTCGAATCTCACGCAGTGGTAAGAATTTTTATAAAGAATTCCCCACTGTTCGAGGTCGGTACTTGAGCGAGTGAGGCCATTTAATCGTCTGGTTGTACAATTAACGATTCTGTCTGCGGAGTGGTCAACTGCAGATAGTAACAAGACACTATACACTTAATACACGCTCACAACCTCGGGGATATAACAAAGTTCACGACGCCAAGTCGTTTAAAAAATGTGACTGATCCCCTCAACTGGCAGCCAGACCGTCATTACGGATCTTCTGGCTAATAATGCCATACGCTTAAATAAAAAAAAGGGTTCGTTTTCCTGCATCAAGGATTCATTTTCCGGTATGGGGGGTTGTTTTTCTGTATCAAAGAGAAGAATCCAGCACTGTTGACCTCATATTCCTCAACAGCAGCATAATCATTTACAACTATGATTTCTTCGATTTCATCTGTGGCAGTGGTTTCAGCAGTCTTATCACCAAGGACTTTTTTCTGAACTACTTTTAGCTCCTTCTATAACCAATTCATATCACCAACTCGATCGAGGAGATTCGATTTTAAGCCAGTCAAAACTCTGTGGGTACTCTCTAAGTCAGTAGAAGATAATTCTGCTTCCTGCTTCTTCTGCCAACTATCCTATTGAAGCTTCACCAGTGTTTTTTGAACGCATTTTGTGTAATCTACTGCCTCTGGATCATAAGGTAATAATCCACAGCGTTTAAATCCTTTTTTAATATGTTCCGGAATATTTGTATTATCCAAGACCTTTTTGAAAACTGGAGCAAAATCAACCTTTGTAAGGGTTTTCTTCACATTCTCATTCTGCCAAGTTCTTACAGCATGTCGGCAATATTCTTTTAGGGGTTTAAATACTGCTACATCTGCTGGCTGCATGAGATGCGTTGCATTTGGCGGCAGTGCATACAAAATGATGCCATTTTTATCGCAGAACTAACTTAGTTCTACAGGCATATGCGAGCGATGTCCATCGACAAAAAATTTGACGGGTTCTTTAATATTTTGTTTCAAAATACGTTCATGTAGTCCGTTCGCAACATACTCATAGAAGACATCCGATCGCATCCATCCAGAGTCTGATTACCCTAGAATCCAATCTTGTGGCATACTCTCTCATACTCATTCCATAATGCTGTTGCGGTTCTGGTATGTACAGCCGTCTGAATAAATGACTATAGGTAAATCCTTTCCAATGCAATTTTCCATTACGTAGTCGATATGACACGAGACAAAAGTTGATGCACTTAGGTCTGTATGAGTTTCGTTAAACCAATAACACGTCGCTTCATGAGTATTCAGGTTGTAAAGTGTAAAATTATGACATGCCAACCTAGTCTTAAAATAGATAGAACTAGCATTAATGCAAGGTGCTAATTTTACAGCTTCTAGATCCATAGTCAACGTAATACAGGCACCCTCGTTGGAATGTATTTTGTCGATACTTTTCCTCTCGTACTCTTTCTCTTTGGTTGCGGTGGTCCAGCCATTTTTCTTCTTCGAGATTCCCCACTTCGTGTTGCACACACAAATATCACATTTATCTTTCTTATTTTCGTGAAGGGAAATATTCTTCTTATTAATTTTTCTTGTAAAGACTTGACGTGATAGTGGGGTCCAGGGTAGAAGAATATATAGGTAGGCGTACTCCATATGCGATATCGCGTGATCTTGAACGACTTAAATGTTCTGCCTCGATAGTCTTCTACTAGATGGCATTGGCCATAGTGGTGTCACTTTATCATTAATTTAAATAGGATTTTACTTTGTTAGTGCAAGTTTTACTATTAAAATCGTTAAGTTATTGTTCTTAGCCACGTTAAATGCACAAATATATTTTCCTAATTGTAGGTTCCAGGTAGAGCTTGCTTGTACAATATTTACTTACTAATATTCGTCATTCGCCTCTGCGTTTTCTTTTCCACAGATCACATGAATCATGTAATGAAAATAATTATATGTTATTTTATAAATCAAAAGATTCATTAAAGGTAACTTTAATATTTAAAAAACTTTTTGAATGTGGTGGATAAAGAATTAGGCCTGTTTCGGGCAAGTTTAATATTGCCATGCCCATCTGCACCTGACTATAATAGGGAGTTTTTTTTTTTTTAAAGAAAGTCCTTGTCCTGAAGATAATGTTAAAAAATTGCACTCGTGGACAAAATTTATGGCCGATTTGGTTTTACCTAAATTAAATAAAATTAATAATTAAATAATATTAATCCGATCCAATTCAACAGACTAAAATTTTGGTTGAAAGTCACAACTAATGGTGTTATCAAAAGTACCTGCATAAGGACACTTTATTTCTACCAGTTTTATTGGCTTGTTGTTTTTCATTACGACTGCATTCGCCGAATAGCCCAACCAAGGGTACTGCTTACATACAGGGTGATTCAAAAGGTATGGTCCAAACTTAAGGGTGTGATTGGTGTTGTTAAAATAAGCAAAAAATGCCAATAAACACATGTCTTATTTCCAACCGCTATCTAGTTACAGAGGTTTTCTTTGTTTTTATCTGTGTTTTGCCAAATCACGTTATGAAGGAACTAAGTAAAACAAATGTTAATTCCTTATGGCAGAAGACGTTTCAAGCTTGAATTGGCGTAGTTTTCAATAAATGTGGTAATGATGGAGCCATTTTCTGTACGTGCAGAAATGCATTTTGTGTATGGTTATTGCAGAGGAAATGCCCGTGCGCCTGTGGTAGAATATGGGAGAAGGTATCCTCACCGGAGACAGTCTGACCACCGAACATGTATTTAGACCTTTTAGATAATGCCTTGTCGGAATTATTAGAAGATCTGCTTCTTGATGTGCGAAGATCCATGTGGTATCAGCAAGACGGGGCACCGTTGCACAATTCACATCCACTAGATTTTTACTTGTGGGGTGCATTAAAAGAAAAAGTTTATGCAACGGAAATTCAGGACAGGGGCCATTTAGTTAATAGGATAAATGACGCTGTTGAAGATATTCGAAAACATCCTCAACAGTTGAGGAATGTTCGAGATTCTGTGCGTCGGCGTTGCCAACTTTGTATACAAGTACTAGGTGGACATTTTGAACATTTTTTGTTGTGATACTTTTTAATTTTTCTTATAATTGTATATGCTGTTTATTAATAATAAATTATCCTAAATGTTGTTATAACTAGAAAACAACTGTGAATCGGACATGAGTTTATTGGCATTTTTTACTTATTTTAACATCACCAATCACACCCTCAAGTTTGGACCATACCTTTTGAATCACCCTGTATAATAAAGCCTGGTTCATATGTATTGTAATTGTTATGGCATTTATAAACTTCTAGGACTTCCTTTTCATATTTACATCAATGCTGTGTGAATTTATTACTGAAGCCTTTAGGCCAAAAGTAACTTGAAGCTTTTTTCTGCCAGTCTTCTTTACTTAAGTAAAAATCGAATAACACCGTGACCCTAAATATATGATTTAGATTGTGATTCCTGTAAGGTAAACAACAGAGTATTTAGAATAGCTGTGCTACGATATTGCCTGTTGCGTTTCCACTCTTCATTTTAATAAAGTGCCTTACTTGCAATGTGTGCAACATCCACACTACAAATGAGGTTAAGAACATTTTGACAACACGTTCTCAAGTTGTACGTATGCCTATCAATACTTAATGATTTTAAAAAAAGCGACTCTTCTGCGCCTTCCAAAATTTGCTGAAAATTGCCCAATATTACACACTGCAGCACAGCTTCAGTTTCCACTGCAGATAAGCGTGCTTGCCTGAATCATTACTTTTTATAATTTAAAAGTTAATCAAATATTATAAAGTTCTTACATGTGCTTTGTCAAAGCTGAAGATGGACAACAAGCAGTAAAATCTGCTAAACTTTGTTCATTTTCTATACTTGTCAATTTTCGGCACACTTTTAATTCCAATTTGTCTTCTAAACACGGCGTTTCCAAAATCGGTTTTCCATGGTATTCTTCAGTTATAACTTTCCTCTTGTTTGTCCAGTAACAGGTGACATCTGTGCTGGAAACTTTTTCCGATGCATGTAGGTTCTTCCTGAAAAGAAACCCCCCTTACGTTGTATTTTATACGAACTTAATTATAATACATTACCTAGTACAGTACAGTAATGTCGCTGCAATATGATTGCATCTGCCTGATAAACCGGCTTTGCAGGTACAATTGAACTTTTTTATTTGAACTTGTAATGGTAATAAAAATACACACGTATATTTAGAAGAGTGAAAAACGTTTTATTGTAAAAACACTGTTTCTTGCACTACGGTTGACACGGAAGTGTTCTAAAGTAATATTACAGGTGTTAACAAAAAAAAAAACAGAACAGTACCAACTTACAAACTACTAAATATTTTGTTACCCTAACACTTCCTCTCAAAATTTTATTTTATACAGTTACAACCCCTAGTAAGTTACGAAGTCTGTCAAATCTTACACGAGGTAACGACTTTGTAAAAATGTCAAGGATCTGTTCCTCACCAGAAGCATGCTCAAGTTCAATAACATCCTCGTTCACTTTTTCTCTGATGAAATGGTATCTTATGTCGATATTCTTAGATTTCTTGTGGAACTCTGTATTCTTTGCGCTTGCACTGTCGCTTTGCAAGCATGGTATTATCTGTTGTCCTGTTATTTCGTAAAGTAGACGATTTAGCCAGATGATATCTTTGACGCCTTCGCTGGCTGCCACATATTCGGCTTCGCTTATTGACAGAGTGACGCATTTCTGCTTCTTATACAGCTAACACTCGTATAAGACGGTAGTTAGGTTCCTACGATATCTCATGTGCGAAATCTTGTTGTATGAGTAGAGTGCGGCATAAAAAAAATAGCCCTTTAAGCGACTACAAAAACAAAACATTTCATAAAAGATTTACAACTGTAACACCATCAATATTAAAATGATGCGTAGAAAATAAATTAATTGCTCTTGCACAACATTTTTTCACAGAAAAACCAATACAAGCGTAAAAGAGGTGAACTTAAATTCTTAACAATAAACTATACCAAAAATTAGCAATAAATAAACATTTCTAGTTTCTGAGGTAAAACTCCTTTCCTGTTGTTTTTTTTTTTTTAATTGTGCTTCACATAACCGCTTGTAATGAAAGCACACATAAATTTTGCATTCAGGGATCCTTTCACTCTCAAATCGCTTATATTTTTCTTAAAAACAGTTCGTATCTTCTATACAAAACTATAGTAGCACTCATATTCTTAACAATACTTCGTTTAAGTAAACTTAATCGCTGATCTCTAATCTTTCCCATAGAATTATTCACTGAAGACACAACTTTTTCTTCTTGTGTTATCTGTAGTGGTTCTTACCATTGCGCCAACGAGCTTCCATAAAACTGGATTTTATAAACGATAGAAAAATAAAAATAGACAAGCACGAAAAAAGCATAAAAATTAGAAATAAGCATAAAGCTTGATTCAGACCAGAGGCTGCGGAGCGGTAGCGATCCGGTTCCGGAACCGGTTCGGTACCGCACGTGGACTGATTCTGGGCTTTTACTTAAATGTGCTTATTCATACCGAATACGGCGCGATTTCGGTTTCTGACCGGTATGGTTTTTAACGATAGGAGACCGATTTCTCTCCGGAATCCGTGCGGCTCGACAATGACAGAGAGACTGTTTACAGTGAAATTACAGACTCCACTGCAGTGACTTGCCCATGTTACAGCTCCGTTTAAGTATTTGCACAATATTCCTGACCTGGAACACCTTGTGCATGCATCCCCTGCATAGTCGGCATCTGTGTAGGCTTCCAACAATTTACCATCTGATTTATACAGCAAACCACAGTTTATTGTTGCCTTTAAATAACGAAAAATATGTTTAACAGCTCTCCAATGTGTAGTTTTGGGTTTTGCCAAAAATTCAGACACCACGCTAACAGCATACGTTATGTCAGGTCTAGTAGCGACTGATAAAAACATTAAGTTCCCGACAGCTTCTCGATATGGTATGGTTGCCTCGATTTCTGTATCGTTTTCGTTATTTTCCAAATAACCGCTGCATGGTGTTTTAACAGGATTACAATCGGACATGTTAAACCTATCTACAACCCTTTTTATATAAGCACTTTGCTTTACAAAAATATTATCGTTCAGTTTACAGATTTCTAAACCTAAGAAGCAATCTAAATTATTTTACAGTTATCTTAAACTCATTTTAAGTTCACAAATAAAAGTTTCAACTATATCTTTGTGACTTCCTGCAACCAGTCCGTCATCAACATAAATTGCTACAAGTAGTTTTACAAGCATTGGTAATTTTAGTGAACAAACATGGATCAGCGTTGCTTTCTTTAAAACCTTGCTTACGTAACATGAAGTCCATTAGCCTCTTATTCCAGCACCGTGGGGCCTGCTTGGGCCCGTAAATGCTTTTATTCAACTTAAAAATGCGATTTGTTCCATCTTCGAAACCTGTAGGTTGATCCATATACACTTCCTCTTGAAGTACGCCATAAAGGAATGCGGTTTTGACATCAAACTGGACCAGGTGCAATTTATCTGCGGCCGCAACACCCAAAAGTGCTCGAACGGTGTCGAATCGTGCTACTGGATTGTACGTTTCCTGAAAATCAATGCCGGCCTTCTGAGAGTAACCCTTGGCGATCAGCTGAGCCTTATATCTCTCCACAGTTCTATCAGGGCGCGTTTTTATTCGTAAAACCCAACGATTTCCTATTGGTTTCTTTCCCACGGTAAATCAACAAGATCCCAAGTGCATTTTTCTTTTAGTGATGCTAACTCTTCTAATTTTGCATTATGCCACTTCGGCGATTATACACACGTATATTTAGAAGAGTGAAAAACGTTTTATTGTAAAAGCTAAACACAAACACTGTTTCTTACACTACGGTTGACACGGAAGTGTCCTAAAGTAATATTACAGGTGTTAACAAGAAAAAACCAGGACTGTACCAACTTACAAACTACTAAATATTTTGTTACCCTAACAGAACTTTCCCACTTGTTAAAAAAAATGTCCCCTTTATTTCGTGTGGGCGATTCTTTAATGCAGTGCTTTGCAGGCACAAACAAAATACTTCTAAATCTTTTGTGTCCATACTAGATGTTCCACATAAAATTATGTGTTTTGCATTTAACACAGCTTCGCCCTCGACAATACAAGGACTGTCGGGGGTAGTTTCCAAAAAGCTAAACACTGAATTTAAATTTAAAAATGATTCTTGAGGATACATTGCTACACCAGCACTAGGCGTAGATATCAATTGTTATCCGGAGGTGATAACATTAAATAAACCCGCTACTCTGTTGCGTGGGCGTGAGGTTCCTAAAAGAAAATAGTAGTGCTCACTAAATACCTAAACTAACGATGTTCGTTGGGCGCCAGGTCCTTATAACGTAAACGTCTTCAGTCGGACCTCCTGAAGAATAGACCTCCAAAGTGAAATTGGTCTGACCTTAATTAAACCTTTGGTCTTAAAAATTGTAGAATACGAAGTTGAACTCAGGAAAATTCCAGGTTAAAGCACGGGGTACTGATTTCTTCAGAACAGCGAATTCCAAACCAAAACGTGATCTCGAACAACACGTGAATAACAGATGTTTTCTACCAACGAACAGGTGGTTTTACGAACACGCCGTCCGTACAGGAAGTACTACAAAAAGTACTAAAAGAAGGTACTAGAAAGTACTAGAACGTACTAAAAGAAGGGCTGAAATACAACGAATACCGTAAGAAATCTTCAACTAAAACCCATGCATTACATACCCAAAAGTTCTTAAGTGCCCTTCGACATGCTTCTATCGAAATGGTCGTCGAATATTTAAAATCCCAATAAAGGTTTAAAATGGTAATTCAATATAAAACTCACTAACGTTTCAAATTCTCGAAAGGCCTCTAAGGCTAACTAAACCACTTTAAAAATGTCGTACCTCTGGATGATTAAACTAATTTTGGGAAACCAAAATTCTAAAACCAAGGTATACGACCTCTATCCGCGACGGTGTTTGAGGTTAACTAAAATTTGCAGCAGAATTTCCTAAAGAAAACTAACCTAAAGATTTACGAATTCCCTAAAGATTCTAAACCCATTAGTGACTAAATTCATAGTAAGAGAAGCGTGACGTATGCATTATTGTATCCAACCATGCAATCCTAACGGAATTGGGAAGTCCAAATATATAACCAGACCAAAATAAATCCGATAATTAACGTAAAACAGCAAGCGAGTGATTTCTACTGTAACAACATGTCAAAAATCTAAAACAGAATCAATAAACCTTAGGTCAGATAAACTATGCGATAAACATCATTAAATGACTCAATATATATAATATTTACACGTGGTTATATTATTGCACGTGGTTTATTAATTATTCTTTATAAAAACATACAGCAACTAATATTTTAACTAATGCTTTATATAAATAAATTGAAAATACCTACACTAAATCCAGCTGAGACGATAATTAAACACATTTACTTCACACACGACCACAAGCGCCTTATCGAATGTAAATTGTTACTCGTTATGCACCATCGTTGTTTACGATTCGCAGCGCCACCATCGGTGGCTGAAATCGCCAATAGTCTTTTCTTCTTTTAATGGCACGTTCCTTTTTGAATTGCTCTTTTCCTTGTAAGGGATCATATTACAATAATAATTGCTGTCTCTCACTACCTATCGATAATGTATTTAAAATCATTCGCTGACAAACTTGCAATTTCTGTCCTTACAAAGGTAATGTGTAGGTTCAATCAATAAGTAGTTTCGTCGAGACTCGTCTGGTGTAGTTTTTCTTTATACACCTTGCTTTTCCACATGTCACGAAACAAATATTTTTCTCTGATCCCAATTTGTTTCGTTCCAAAAGCTATCAAATAAGTTTTTTCGAGTTTCGTCGGAAAATTTCTTACACATTTTATTCTTGGAAGTTGCACACTTTGACGAGGTACAGTTGTCGCCAAAATAATCGTGTACACCTACATAGATCTAGTGGCAATATTTTAAGATTTTGGTATTGTTTAAAACGTTCCCATGCTCCTAAATTACAGTTACCTGAGACTTTTCTGCTATGTTCAAAGTACAAATCAAAATAAGATATGGGTATAATATAAATAATTAAATTTATTAACAGGAAATGCATAAAAACAACAAAAATTGCCTGCAATTACAGCTTGCAATCTATCTTTCATGGAAGTTACTAAATTTCTAATATAATCAGGAGATAAATTGTTCCAAGACCAACAATATTTTGGCGAAGCTCTTCTACCGTCCTCGGTCAAAAATTTGCTTGGTACATCTGTTTTGTTAAAAAACCACAAACGTTCTCGATTGGATTTAAATCCGGACTTTTGGATGGCCACGGCAATGTTTCAATCCGGTTCTCGTTCAACCACGTTCTTACAATTCTTGATGTATGGATCGGGCAATTATCTTGTTGAAAAACAAAATAGTCTCTATAAACTGGGGCAACCGAAGGCAGCATTGCGTTCTGCAGTAAATTTACATAAACATCTCCTCGAAATCTTTCTTCAATTATACAACATACACCCGGACCGCGTGCTGCTATCCATCCCCACAAATTAATTGAAAATCGTCCACTCTCTGTAGTTTTCTGCACATATCTCTCGTTAAATCTGCAGCTTCTTGGTCTATATACCTTTATTTGACCATTCGTCACCCTAATATTACAAGATTGTATGTGAAAATATTTAATTGTTGGTAAAATGACTTTTAAAAAACGTGCCTCTAGAATAGGTACTACACTTTTAAAATGGGTAATCATTTCTATACTTCCAGTAACATACTTGCATTTATAGCACCTTTAACTAATAAAATGGTAAAAAAATTGTAATTTGCTTTTTTTTTAATTTTCAAAAAAACATACAACTTTGTTACTCTTAACAAATTTAATTGGGTCCATTATATTGTTATATACAACCTCAAACCTAAAAAATTAACAAATTTAAAAAAGAAAATACATTCTAATACATAGGAAAAGTTATAAAATATGAAATTAAAAGTTAGGCAAGAGCTTTCTCTTGCTTTGCCGTGAGCTACTAGCTTCACAAGAATCATTTGATTTAGGTTTCGAGCCAGTCCGTTTTATTTATTTATTTTTTTGGTTGTTTTTGTTTCGGTAAAATTGCTTCGTAACAGTCTCGGTCAGTTTTAGGTATCCAATGTAGCATGCTTCTTACAGCATCTACTTTATTCTGTGGTAAAGCAACTACGGAAGTACATGTTTTTGGGATCATTTCAGATAGAGAACATCCTGTACGAACATTGTGCTGTCGCAGATTAACTATAGTAAATTCTTCTTCCAAATATGAAATTTTATATTTAATTTCCAATTGTGCTTTCGTCATTTGTAAAACACAAACTTTGGTAAAGGGAACTGCTTTATAATTTAGCTTCAATGCAGAAGTTTGGAAATCTTTAAAGTCTTCACGTTTCATTTGGATAATTTTATAATTACTGCGACCATTGACTTTTAGTAAAATTCTTATTAATGATAATGGCGAAAAAAATTCGGTAGTTTTCAATACTCTTTCAATGCAACTGTGTATAGCATCAACTTCTTGTATGCATGAATGATCTGGTACTGAAAACTTCATTGTTATTTTTTTCAGTTTTATATGTGTCTGTAATATTAAACCCATTGCAAAACTCATTAGGCTGTTCCGATTTTGCGGCACATAGCTATCACTCCATAGAGTAATATCCTCAATATTCGGGTTATCTTCTAAAACCTTTGTCAAAATGATGTATACTGTACTGGCTATATCATTACCACATCTTCCCCTTAGTATCTCTGACCAAACAGCACAATAAACCCTGTTCTTAATTGATAAATGTGCTGTCATGTTGTACACGTTTAATTTACTTTTATAAAAGAAATTCTTAATTTCAGCTTTCGGACAGGTGATCACATTTTCTAAGTCAAAACATAACATTACCTGCTTTTCATCTTTGTCTTTTTGTTTTTCTTCCCTCATCTTCTTTTTTTCACTAATATGCCGTTCGTACTGTGCTACTTTTTCTTCTGTCACGTCGTCTTCTTGTTTCTTTAGTTTCACTTCTTCACACAGATCGCATCGATCTTCACGCGGTTTATAAAAGTGCAAGTTAAACTCTGCACGGAATGTTTTTCTATATGTACAGAATTTTACTGGTGTTTTGTCTTGCTCAGTAATCCACTCTAAATATAAATCATACATCTTGTTAATGGATAATTCTGGTTCTAAATATTGCCGTTTAGTGTTTTGCCGGCAATAATGTGATTCCACGCGTGGAAATGAATTAATATGTGCTTTAATAAAATTTACATCTTCCTCTGGTATAAACTTCTTTTTATGCTTTCCTTGTCTACTGATAGGCGGGGTGTTCGAAGCACTTTTATTTTTATGGGCGGTGTATATTGGCTTCTGACTGATGGATAGCGTACCACAATAAAACACTTTACAAACTTGTATTTTCTCAGCGTTAATATTAAAAAAATAATCCTTTTTATTAGGATATTATTCATGAAAAGGTTTAACACATTGTAGACATAGGGCTACATTACATTCTTCACATATAATTTTAGAGCGAACTGGTTTGGTCTTGGTGCTACATTTTGCACAGCGTCGATAAGTCCCTTCTGCAGGCAAATGTTTCCCGACGTCAGATTTTTTAAACATGTTTTGAACGTTTACAGTTCTTCTGGAGTCCTTTACTAATTTTTTGGCAGCTGTTGGAGGTCCTCTTGTTTTACGACTTGAATATTCACCAATTAGTTGGTTCGCAAGAACGCTGCGAAAATTCAGATGAGAGATAGGTTTTTTGCGATGTACAGCACAAAAATTTTTATGTAATATAAATGAATTTGTGATAGTAGCATCTAAACACCAATAAAAAATTTTCATCCACCATCGCCTTCACTTCCACTGTAATCTATAGGTTTCCATTAGCTGGTCGAAACCATCAACGCCGCCCATATTATGTTTGTTGTAGTCATATATCGCTATTGGATAGGTGACAGCTTCTCGATTTCCAGTTTTATTAGTACGTAATACAGAACTGTTGGTGGTTGGGTTATGCATGGAACTTATTGCACTAACAGCCTTTTTGCCTCTATCTTTCCATTTAACAACTGATAGCTCACCTGACATAGCATAATCAGATTTAGACATTTTTAAGTTTTTTCCATCTACGAGTAATGCTTTTGGGTAATTTTTCCTGTTTGATCGGAATGTACCCCAAGCAAATGTTTTTTCATCTAGCAGTTTTTGTAGCAAGTTGAAACTGCTAAACAAATTATCGAAGTAAATGCAGTATCCGTTACCAAGAAATGATTCGCAAAGCTGTCGTACCACTTTTTCTCCCAACAATAATCCTTCGTCTTGATAGTCCTTGTTTTTCCTTCATAAATATTGAAATCAAGCAAATACTTCGATTTACTGCAGGCTATAGACCAGATCTTTATGCCCCTTTTTATTGGCTTTAAAGGCATATACTGCTTCAAACTAGTGCGGCCTTTGAAGGCCACCATGCTTTCATCCACGGATAGATTACGAGACGGGTTGAAAGATTCCAAGAACTTTGTTTGTAAGTGTACCACCAACGGACGTACCTTATATAGTTTATCAAACATCGGCGAATCTCTTTGGGGCATTGTTTGATTATTGTTCAAATGCAAAAAAACGCAATATCTTTAGAAATCGCTTTTGTGGCATTATTTGTGCAACTCGAGGTACTTTCAAATTTTCATCTGTAGACCAGTACATTCTCAATCCAGGCAATTTATGAAACCCCATAATAATCAGACTGCCGAGAAAAGCATTAAGTTCGTATACATCAATATCTATAGGTTTGCCTTTCTGCTCTGCATATATTTGTGTTTGTTGTAGAATATTTGCTAGTATGTCATCAGAAAAAAAAATGATGAAATATTGCTGAAGGTGATTCGAAATCCGCTGTCAAGCTTGTGCCATATGCTTTCGTGAACCTAAAGTCTTTCACTTTCACTTAAACCCGCCATTGGTAATGCCAACAGCAATAAATTGTGCAAAATTGAAATATTTGACGTAAACAATAACAAATGCAGCCTTAGTGATATCACAGGTTGTTTATCGCTCGGCTTTTGTTTATCTTGGCTGTATCATTTACGAATAGGAAGGTTAATTGTAAATACTTTAACCGGTGTTTTCTCAAACAAATGTTATGCAAACCCATAAAATTTTTATGCCATTGTAAAGAGAAAAAATTTTCTATCGAATGGTATCATAAAATTAAGAGGTCTCCATTTAAAAAAATATCGCGTAAAGTCATAACTCAAAAACAACTGAAGAAACAAATTTTCGTTTATAATCAATAGGTAGATAAAAATTTCATAAAAAACTTTTGTATTGAACATTCTTTTCTAAAATAAATATTAACGACAGAAAATCGGTGTCTCCATACTTTATACTCACCCTGTATAATGATAATATGGGAGCACAAAAATTGTCAAGTAATCACATGTACCATAAGCGAAGTAAGCATATAGATATAAGATATCACTTCATTCGAGAAGTTATTGCTAGCAATCGAGTGTTACGTCACAAAAACCAAAAGGTAATTTAACTTCGGCTAGCTAGATTCGGATGAGAGACTTACCTTGCAATAATATTGCTTAAGGGTCGTGAGCTGAAATGACAATGGGAACTGATTCCAGAACTGAAGTGCTTATATTATTTGATTTGGGCGCCAGATCAGTCTATAATTAATTATAAATGGGCAAAAATGATCAACAAACCCCTTTGTGTTGATTAAGAATAACACAATAAAATCTAGACAGAATAATATTTAATAAAAAGGAAATATATACATATCGAAGATAATTTTAGGTAAGATACTAGGAAGTTACCGTTACTTTATACAGTTAAGTTGGTAGTAAACTTTAAGTTAACAAGTAAATTGAACTTGACATTGAATTAAACTTCAAATAGCATTAGACAGATAATATAAAACTCTACAGTAAAATGTATTAAGTAAGTTATCGGCTAACACACATTTGAAATTAGTTAAACGATAATAGTCAAAAAAACGTAGTTTGTTGAACGAGCTCACCTGTTCATATTGAGATATTAAATTTGGAGAGTGATTAAACTGCGTTGTACCTTGTAGCATATATAATGTAGATATTCTTGATCCGAACAACCAACTGTTGTTATTGAATGGTAATTAGCATGAACCAGGTACTTCAACCAAGAACGTTGTTAACAGCTTTTGAAACCGGGAATACAGTTGCTTTGGATATTAGTTGAATTTAAAGGGACCCCTCGGCCTTAGATATGTTTAAACTGAAGAAAGCCGCCCCATTTGATTAATGGCGTATTAAGGCAAGTTATTGCGTCATTTCCCAAATACCAGTTATTTAAAGGCATTGGACAAATTCTAGGTTACCACATTAACCAGCTTATTTGCACTTTCGAATATTTTAGGAATTAAACGTTTCGCACATACATTACAGGCAATTCAAATTTTGTTGCACTATTTCAACGTGTTTCAACCTCTACCATTTTTGTTGTTCTCCAAGCTTGGGAATGGCGTCACCTGTTGCGCGCAGTCCCTTAACTCTAGCATGCGGCGTGAAATCTTACTTAAGAAAGGGAGGGAGGAATTCGAACGCCTTAGGGTATAAAACCGGTCAAACACGAATGTTATTTAAGAAGAGAAGAAACATGGCGCTTCACAAGTCACTTTAAAATATTTACCAACTGCAGAAATGCCAGCTGATTTATTAACTAAAAGCTTATGTAATATTAAACATAGTAGGGGTTTAGTAGCTACTAAACCAATATAATTAATATATGTTGCTATAGCAATTAGTAACATCTAACTTTAAACACTGTTTATTCGAGATTTGTATATGATAGAACAGACTTAATTCTAAATACTTGTTAAGTGGGTTCTTTTCTGTATACCAAATATTTAGTACAGTGACTTTATACAAGACAGTGGTGACAATTGTGTGCGTCATTTTCTATTGGCCGAAGTGATCACGTGGTACTGGCAGCCATTAACGTGCGAAATTTGCTGCCGTACATTCGTCATCGTCGTCAGTTCCTGCGATAATTACAACGCATTGTGCAGTGTTTTGGACTAGGTATTATTTAATTTATCGTTTTTCGTGATTAGAACATTGTGAATACCTTATTTTATAATATAGTGTAGTACTTGTGACGTGAATTGAAACACAAAAGTACCTAGGTAAGTATTTGATTAAGTGTTCTAGAAATAGCATTGTTTCGTGTATAAGTAATATCTATCTATAAAGCGGGCTGATTTGTTGATGTTTTAACATATTATACAGAAATAGAAGGACGTTAATTTTGCACTCGTCTCGATATTTAAGGTAAACACCTCTTTGTTTGTGCAAACAAAAGGAGATACCTACAGGGTGTTAGCGAGTAACAATACGAATAGCACAGTAAAAATAGACTTTTAATAAGAAGTAAATCATTAGGATCACAATGAAACTTCGAGAAAATGTTTGTTTTGGCATGTAATTTAAGACTCTGGTTCCTTGACGATTGGTCGTGCTTCTTGATAAAATCTAAAAGCCGTTCTCTGTTATCATGCTATCAGAGAACCCGAATGAATTATTAAGTCATCCACTGCACCTAATTATTATTGATGTATTTAGGTTATAATGCCTGGCTGTGCTGCAGTAGGCTGCTCTAATTCAGCCAAGAAAGGGTTTTTGATGAAGTGCTTTCCGAAGGATCCTATAAGAAGAAAACAGTGGGCAGTTAAAATGAAGCGAGATAAGTGGACACCTACCGATAACTCGCGTTTATGCGAGGTAAAATATTTTATTTAATTAAGAATGCTGAGTTTTTGCATTGTCATGCCTTATATGATTGACTGATTATACAGTGTGTCCACATGGTAATGTATAAAATCGATAAAATTGTTAAACATGAGTTTACGAAAAATTCGTCGGACATGTTGAGCGATTTGTATTAAATTCTATATTTTGACAGGATTTCCTGATTTTTCCCGCCATTTTTCTAATAGCTATGACGTCATCGATATTTTTTTTTAAATGGTAACCCCTATTTTTTATTACGTCATTCGAAGGAGCGCATTTTTTAACAAATGGTAAGTTAAAATTTATAGTAGGTTGCATTATAAACTTCTTCAGCAAAAATTATTTATTGTAAAAAAAAATGTATTTCTTAGAAAGTAACACGTGTAACATTAAAATAAAATTAAACTAAATCAGGTGCTCAAATTGTGCTCCGTTTACAGCTTTTAAGGCTTTTACGAAACTTCAACAAAAAGTTGCAACGTATGAAGCAAAGTGCGGTAAAAAAGACAGATAAGTCTGCATTTTTAAAGCATTTATTTAATGATGATCAATTGTTAGCATTAGAAAAAAGGCGACAGAAAAAAACAACAAAACTTATGAAGTGGTCTAATAGTACCGTCACAAAAGCCCTTAAATTGAAATTCAGCTGTGGCAGTAACGGATATGAAGATTTGCTTATGGAGGGTTATCCTTTTCCCTCCACACGCACACTACAGAGAAGACTACAAAATCTTAAATTCGACAGTGGTATCTTAGAAGAAGTTTTCGATTTTCTAAAAATAAAAATCAATTCATTTAATTGTCAGGAAAAGGATTGTTTTCTTATATTAGATGAAATGGCAATTACTCCTGGAAATACGTACGATTGTTCTCTGAACAAATATTTTGGCAATGTAACTTTGCCTGGGCATACTGGTATAGCAAACCACGTCTTAGTTTTCATGCTTGGTGGTATAAGTACCCGTTGGAAACAAGTAGTCGCATATTATTTTACCGGAAGCTCAGTAAACGGAGCTGTCTTTGAAGACATTATTAAAGATATTTTTGAAAAAGCAGAAAAATTACATTTAAATATTGTGGATATTACCTCAGACATGGGTTCGTGTAATCAAGCACTATGGAGGGCATGGAATGTAATTGTTAGCAAGCATTCTGAAATTAGATGTAAAATTCCTCATCCAATTCATCCGAATAAGTTTGTGTACATTTTTGCAGATGTTCCACACTTATTTAAAAATATAAAGGGGATGCTTTTTTCAAATAAGAACATTACAATACCAAATGACATAAAGGAGAAGCATGGATTACCTACAAATGAAGTTATGGCGAATCACATTTCGGAGTTAGTTTCTTATGAGAAGGATTATTGCTTCAAACTGGCACCAAAATTGACAGAAAATGACCTTCTGCCAAGTCATTACAGCAAAATGAAGGTGTGTACCTCATCAAATGTGGTAAGCCATTCAGTAAGCAGTGGTTTAAAGTTTTTGGCAGGGGAATTAAAGAAACCTGCTTATTTAACCACAGCCTGGTTTCTGGACCAAGTAGAGAGATGGTTTTATCTAATGACGTCCAGACATCCATCCGCTGCGTTAAGCAAAATAAATATTGACATCTACAACGACTCCATTGAATTTCTAACAGGCTTTATGGATCTTTTTAGTAGAATGGTGGTTGGAGTGAAAAAAGTATGGAAACTATCTCAAACAGGTGTCTTAATTTCTACACAGTCCACGTAAGAGCTGCATGTTCAGCTGATGGAGCAAAAACAATACACTTTTGTCCTGACCGGCAGGTTTTCTCAAGACTGCCTGGAAAATCTTTTTAGCATATTAAGAAGTAAACAGATTGTGCCTAACGCTATGCAGGTTAAAAATAATCTGAAACTGATTTCTGTATCTCAGTATCTAAAAAACCCAAGCAATAGTAGCTACGATGAGGACGACAGGGAATTTCTTTCTGGGTTTTTAGATACCATGAACACGGTGAATCGTTATGAGTATGATGAAGTCAAAATTCCCGTAGAACTAAGTTGCCCTGTGTTAAATTTGGGCTTCAGCGAATTGAATTCTCTGCATAATATTTGCGGATATATAATCCAAAGCATTAAAAAAACTTCCAAAAGTTGTTCAAGTTGCATTGATTCTGTAGGTTCAAAAAATACTATTTATAACAGTTTTACAAAATATACAAACCTTAAACGTTTTAGAGAACAAACTCTCTTTTTCTGCACTGAGGAAGTGTTCTACTTTTTTATAGAAATGGAAAGTATATTTAGAAAGTTCATCCCAATTGTTTCTGTTAAGTTACTTTTATCATTTTCTGTTAAACAATAAGTTTCTGGTAGCGCCCTCTGTGTGCATCATTAGAGTATGTGAGTGACGCAGTCTTGGGCGAGCCGTTGAATGTACTCGACCTTTGTTTTGTGTGTACGATTTTATAAAACATGTGTTAAGTTATTACTAACAATAAAGTTCATTACTCAGTTTACTTTACTTCTTTAATTAATAAACACAACAGTTTCAGATCAGAATATAAATATTAAACAATTTTATTTTAAAGAGATGAACGCTCTAGTTCTTAAGATACCCCACTGTCATAAACTAAGAGACAAAATTATCAACAGATATATTTTCTTCAGATTAAAAATTAATTCAAAAAAATGTAAAATCACTACCAACACCTATGCTAGTAAATCTATTGCTGGTCATTACAAGTGATAACAATTAGAAGCATATTTTTGACATAAAGAATTTATTTATCAGAATGGAAATATGTATGTATATTACAAATGTGTTAACCTGTAAATAAATAAAGAGTTGACTATTTATCTCAACCGTTTTAGTTTCCTTAAGCGATGTTATTAACCAAATAAATTTAATCTGACAACTTCATTAAAAGTGCCTAACTCATATAATTTAAAGAATTATTGGAATGTGGGACTATTTTATCAGCTAGTCAATAGTACCTTGATATAACACAATATTACTATATACCTTTAAGTACATTATATTTTTTCAATTAATGTTTAATGCTTGCATTTTACTATGATATACACATAGGCATATATGGAACAATTCAAATTTTGCCCAAACATGGCGGGTGGGCGGGGTTTGTAACACATTGTCACCACTGTCTTGTATAAAGTCACTATAATATTTAGATACTTGTAGCGCCCCCTAGTAGATATACAATGTATAAGACGCTGAATGTAATAAAGTTTAGTTTCACGCGAACCACTGAACTGTGCGTATTATTTAATATTTGCAAAATTTAGTATGATTTGTTTGTTTTCCTAGGTAAGAAAAACTTTTTTCGCAGCGCAGCGATTAAATATATTTGATGCCTTAATCCTTTTTAGCGCAGTTCTATGCGAAGCTGAGACATTTGTAAGTTGCTTAGCTTCAATTGCAGTATGAAATGGATTGTCTCTTAGACAGTTTACCAGCGCCACATCCTGCTCTTCATTCGATGCTTTTGGACGACCAGACCCTTCTTTCCGTTTTACATTACCATTATGCTCCCATCGCTTCTTCAGTCTCATAACAGTATTTTTATTTATATTAAACTGAGTGGCAATCGCTCGTATTGGTACTCCTCTCATTAGCCTATCGACAATTCTTCCATTTTCGATATCATTCAAATGACGGGGCATATTTTCATATAGGTAACCGATTTTCGACATTCGATGATAGCGAAAAATGTGACAGTTAATTTAAATACGCAGGTTTACATTGGGAAAACATAGGTGTACCCGATTTTTTTGGCGACAACTGTACATGTCGAACCAATTTTTCTTGCTTTTCTAATCGTATCGTGCTTCACTATCTCGTTCTTTCTGGTGTATCCCACATACTCTTTGCTTCCATTCTTAACTTCTTGTTAATAGTTTTATCCCACATTTTAGGTTCAGCTATCTTTCTTTTCTTTCTTCCTGCACTCATATTTCCATAGTCTGCTACAACTTCGTTAGTCATGTCTTCCAAAATTCTGTCATTTTCCCTTTGATTGCCCCAATTTGTTTCATTTACGGGATTTTCTCCAACATTGCTACTCGATCCCAATGTATCCACTGAACCATCTGCGAGATTAATATTATCATTACTTTGAGCAAAAAAATAATTATTATCATGAGCTGTCTCATTGAAATCACTAATCATTGTAGAAGTTACTTCGTAACTATTATTAACCAATAAAATATCCATATTTTCAATACAACAGTTATCAGTGCCCCGGCATCATTCAAATTAATATTTTCACCGAAGAAATTCAAATTAGGCGGCAATGTAACATCTTGGAGAATCTTTATTCGTTTATTTTTTGTTTTATTCTCAACAACAGTCAAAGAAGTTGTGTGTTCAAGTTCAAACAGAATAGTACAATTATTTGAATGTTGCTCGGATTACACGTTATTTGGAATTTGTTTTGGATAGTTGTTTAGCTCTTTGGTGGTAACTGTTTCAGTTTTGCCCATCTTACACAAACTTAGAATAAATCTACTTCTATCAGACATCTGTAAAAGAACGAAAATGCAAAAAATACGCATGATTGTACTTAAACTATTCAAGAGAAAAAAAGTAGGGGGCGCTTCTTTCCAAAATATACAATTTTAGAAAGGAAATTACCGATGCTTTTCAAATTCTCATCAAAACGAACTTTTGATACACACACTATCCAATATAAAGAGTTAATTATGGAAATGCAAATTAAGCAATTTTATATTTTAATTCGCAGCTTGCAAATAACTCGTATCTGACCAGAAGTACCGTTTACGCAATTGCGCAATACCTCGTAGCTGCAAGGGAGGTTAGAAAGTAATAAATAAATATAAAAGAGCTTATTTCCAACTGACAACAATAAAGTAAATTATTCTATTAATCGTTAGAAAATATTTTAATACTAATTTAAAATTATTATAATTATAATTATACCTTAAAGTTTCCAACTTAATCCGAGGCGCAGTATTACTGTACCACTGCAATGGCCCAACTGACAGATACGAGGTATTTCATTAACAAAATATTATGTTCAAGATACGAGGTATTGTTTTAACAAAATTCTGACGATTTTTTGTCAATTACGAGCAGTTTACAGGCATGCGCAGTTTAAAAAAACGAATACATTGATGTAATAAACTCGATTTTGCTAAAAGTGTAGATACGAGGTATTACCAGGACACTGACGATATAGAGAAACAAATAGTGATTGTTTTGATATATAATTCATTAATGTAGCTTTATACATGGTCCAACCCCAGTGGATGAACGTTTTGTTCGTTTACTGGAAATCGTCTAGAACCGTATCTAGTGAATGAACAATGCAATAATAAATAAAAATATGTGCTTGAGAACATATTTCGTAAGTTAAATAAGATATTTAAACCCTAACCTTTTAACTTATAATTTTTATTCAGGTCTAGTTTAACGCAGAATGCCAAAAATTATACTGATCGAAACGACAGTTAAGCTCTCACCTTACTAGCCGGAGATGATGTAGACCGTACACTCCAACCACGCAACTTGTAATGGCGCTAGAAACTACAATTTGCGCGAACCAATCACTGGGGTGATGAAAAATGAGTAGTATAGTAAATTTAAATAAGGGCCATTATTGTTCACAGACTGCATTTCTTATTCTAACTGATTATATACGCTAATGTTCATTTACTGGGGTATGTTCAACCGCTGGTGCTCTTACCCTAAAATAAATGATTATAAAAATTACAATTTGGAAAATAGGTAGGTATAGCCATGGCTTCTCAGATTTTTCTTGTTCTTCTATTAGCTAGTCTCGTGTGCATTTGTACCGCTTGCCTAAGATTTGCCCTTACTAGTATCTGTCGAAGTTAATGTCCGCTTCCCTGTAGGATCTTGCATTGGTTATTTTATCTTTATGTATTTGGTCTATCTGATTTCCATCTGGTAAATTCCAGGTACCTTTGTATATACCTCTACCGGGTATTTGACTTAAGGGGCGACATAGGGAAATAGCATGGGAAATCGTATATATAGGTAAAGGAAGCAAAACTTTGGTCTTACGTCGCCGTTCGTGGTAATAGTAATACCACTATAAAAACAAAAATATTCCCTCTTTCCCTGACTCTCCGCCGCTGTCATATTCAGTTACTTTCTCGCGTAAGGTTGGTAGTGATACGTGATCGAGCACAGTGTTGTCATTACAATCCGCGCGTGTTGTATGAACTGTATGAAATACTGTTTTGGATTTACCAATTATTTAAAAATGCTTTGTACAAAATATATGTAGTAAATTCCAAATAAAAGGTCGTTTTATTTCAGTGAAATTTTTGTTAGTTTTTTTAAAATTGAATTGTTTAAATTTCATAAAATAAATGTAAAGAAGAGTTGGAAACAAAGTGAGCTAAGATTATTTATATACATTTGGCAACGCAGCGTTAACAAACGTCAAAATATTTATTACGTAAGACCAAAGTTTTGCTTCCTTTACCTATATGCAGATTCCTGGTCCCCGTTTGAGTTGATAGTATTGATAGTGATATCAATCGAAAGACAAACAAAATGCGCTTAATTTGATACTACTTTACTTGAATTGGTTGCTTGTTTAAGAAAGAAATAGCTTAAAAACTGCAATAAATAATTTGCATTTTATTCACAAAAAGTAGACCAGCCACGATCAAATTTGAAGTTTCTTCATGCCAAAATAAATTTTATTTTCTGTCAGTTGTCAATTTACGTAGGTATCTACCTAATTACTATGAATATTAATGTTGAATATTTTAATGAGGAGATGGTATTTATTTTTGAAACAGTCAGTTTTCGCACAGTTCGTGATTTTAAAAACTTGTCGCTCTGTAACACGCAAGGACTCCCTAAGTCTGCAAACACTTCCAACAGATGCTCGGCTACTTCTCTAGCCGTTTTTGTTTTCAGCGCCCTCAACCTGACGTATTTGGTTAGGTGGTCTTGATAGACAAAAATAAACTTGTAGTCACCACCCGGTCTAGTTTGTAAGTCGATGAGATCGATTTGGCAGCGAGAGTTTAGATGATTTGAAACATTGGCTTAACAACAATCCCTTTTTTAGTTTTGTTGTTGGGGCCGACAGTTTTCGCAAGTTTCAATGCATAATTTCAGTATTTCTTGTGTTACGTTGTAATACTTTTCATTTAATAATTTTGTTGTTGCTTGACGACCCCCATGCCCAGTTCCCTGATGGGCAACTTTAATGGCATCATAACATTCGGGCAAACGCAAAATAATCGTTCCAGATCTTTTATGTAAGATTACATAAGATTATTCGATTCTCTGTAAATCATAAGTATTTACCACATAATAATCATTCTTGCTACTAGTATCAGGTCCAGTTTCGCGTATTCTCTTTATACGTTGCAAAAGTTCAGTGTAATCACTGTCAGTCATTAATTTTGAATTTTGTGGTTTTGCTCGTACACTTCCAATAGTAGCTTTTCAAATTGTTGCTTTTGATTCATTATTAGTAGATATCTATGTATATACCTATTGACAACCAAATTTCACAAGACCCCACAGTAAAGAGTCACAACACGTGTCATAAACATAACCTCACTTTTCTAATAAATTAACCAAAGGGAATATTGGTTAGTTTATATACCATGAGATCGAAAAAAAGATGATTCTGAGCAGGCCTTGACTAGTACAACACGGTTGGTTACACTGGTTCTAGAATGCCTATGAATTATAATGTGACAGTGACATTTCAAATGTAAGTCAGTTTTGCAATCTTGTTTCCAGAATTATTTAAGTTTATCGTTGTGATACTAGTGAAGGATCACATTTTGAACACCTACTCTAACATGTATTCATCTTAGTTTTCAGTTTGTTCCCTAAATAAATACTGTTTTGTGTTTTAATTTATTTGACATTTATTAACCTCTAACCTACTGCCACATTTTGAAATCAGTCTTGCCAATCGTGTTGTACTAGTCAAGGCCTGCTCAGAATCACCTTTTTTTCGATCTCATGGTACTAACCAGGAGTTGGTTATTTTGTATTACTAGCAATATTAAGTTCACACTTTATCCAAATACTGTGGATATTTTGCAAACTACAAACTAACCAAGAACACTGGTTAATTTACAAACTAGCCAAGATTCGTAGCTATTTTAGTGGAAAGATGATTTTCCATCAAAATAATCGGACATTTGGATAGTTTGTATACTATCCAGCTACTTTATAAACTAGCCAAGTAATCACTTTAGTCGTAACGTATATATTTTCAATGGTCTTTATAAGGTTAATTGGAATTCCTCCTTTCTGTAAATCAATAAAGCATAGGTAAGCTGGTTTATTATACTTACGGTGACCATAATTATTTTATAGAAAAAAAGTACCTACATTTTTCTGCGAATTAAGCATTTTCTAAAAAAAAATTGTCTAGATTAAATGAAATGCCCAATAGGTACGTGTTAATCACATAAAATTTTTATCAGTAATACTTGAACATCATAAAAAGTTGAAACATCAAACATAAAACATAATTCAAAAAACAATATCAAATGAATTTATTTAAATTCCATTAAGAATTTTCCGTTGATGGACTTGGATATGCACCATCTCCTTCAGCTTTTGATTTTGTGTACCTATCATATTTTTCAGAACTCAATATTGATTTAAGAATAGTTGGTGGACTCTGAAGAAAATAGAACATTTCGTTGCACAAGTTTCGTTGAAATTTGTGTACCCACACCTGCATCACTGCCTCTACAGTGTAAACACTCATTTGAGACTTTTCTGAACTCCAGTAATTATGAATGATGGAAAACAAACGTTCAATAGCGGCACTGCAAGTTAATTAACTTGGAACTATTTGCACCCAGGCACTTGAAGAGTTCAACCCACCGATCTTCACTACTTTTCTCTTCATTGTTCCACTCATTTTTTTTTTCCAGTAGTTAATAGGTTAAGTAATATTCCGACTTCACCAAAAAGTTGATCTTCATTCAATACCTCTCCCAAATACGCTCTGAAGGTCTCCACGGAGTGAGAAACGTAGTTCCAGTTAATTTTACCTCGTAAGCCTATCCATTCAAAAAGTTTCATTTCACTTAAATTAGAGCCCCAGTTGTTCAAATATGACACACAATTTGAATAAAATAGTTGCATTTGGGTATTGAAATTTTCCGTATTGCTCTGTCGATGGTTATTCAGTTGAGAAGGACATTCACTTTTAGTGGCAAAAATAACTGATTTAGACGATGTTCCAATTTATTTTTGAGCCTGAAACATTCTAAAGCAGCTTCTGTCGCACTTGTTTTGTCGCCTTCGATGCTCGTGATTGCTTAATGAAACTGGGAAGCCACATTGTATACGAACCACATCCGCACTTCGGAGATGGGATTATCAAAAAACTGCTTAATATTTGTTGGGCAATTATCAATTGACTAAAAATAAGATTTCAATGGTTCGTACATTTTCAATATTCGTTCAATTGCCGGCATCATATTTAAAAATCTTGTTTTGGAAAATGACAGAATTTTTTTATATTTATATTCGCAGTTCACAAAAGTTTATCCACTCTAACTTGAAAGGGTTCATTTCGTGTTTCCACAATGTTGTGTAAAACACAACACGCTGACACAAGCTGTGGCGCAAATGTATAACGCACATCAATGCGCTTTAACAAGCTACGCCAACGTGCTTTCAGCCTCCCAAAATCAATTTCAACACAGACGCGTCCACTACTTAACTGAACATTAAAGAACTCCTCTTCTGCAGAAAGACGTGATGATTTTGTATACTCTTTAATTAGCCACGATAAGAGTGGATATGCAGGATCGCCCATTATCATGTAGGGTACTTCTACTCCATCTACGATTCTTGTTGCCTAAAATATAAAAAATATTTCATATTTATGTTGAAGTGAAGCAAAAATTCAACAATACTTTGGCAATTATCTCTTCTCGTTTTTGGTAAATTCCTGATCGAAATACAGAAGCATCGTGTGATGCTCCAGGTGATTTAAAATTAATATTTCGAAACCTGTAAATGTAATTTTTAAGTGATATTTGACATAATATACAGTGTATTATCCAAGTACCTATATGTATGATCCACAACAGCTTGTAAGACTATTGAAGGCCATCCTTCGCTATTTACGAAATCACGGTATCCATCTGATGGTGGCAATATAGGTATATGTGTACCATCAATGGCTCCTATTAATTGCGGAATATGGGTTGTTTTTTCAAAGTTGTATGCAATACTTTTACATTCTTCTGCATCGGGCATATTCAAACACGACTGTAACAGTTCAGTGTTTATGGCATCCACTACCCGTCGTACACATTTGGCAACCGCAGTTTTGTGTACTTCAAAACCAACATCAATCATGCGATATTCGGCACAACTTGCTAAATAGCACAGTGCTATCGCAACTTGCTTTTCCACCGACAGCGGTTCGCCAACTTTTAAGTGATTAGGATGTGCTGCTAATTTTTCTTTTAACTGATCACAAAGCCATAAAAATGTTGGCTTGGTCATTCTGAAGTATTCACACGAATCCTTATCGTCAAAAGTTTTTAACACGATACTTTCCCACCAATCACTTGTTTTTGGTTTCATCCATATGCGCCTGCTGTTACATATTTTTAACACGATCCCCACATTTAACGGGTCGTTAGCAGGAGTTGTGTCAATTAAATACTGAAACACACACCTAATAAAACGTTCCCTGCTGTTATTAATAATTGTCCAACACATTTCAGTTGTCATATTTAACATAGTTATTATACCTTGCATATACTGCAATATAACTACGGTCATCATCTGATTAGTCAACATTTACTTAGATACGATATTTAAAACACAGAACATAAAACTCTCAACTTTTTAGGTTAAACCTACGTGGCATGGATGGGCGATGTAACAAATGCTGAAATAGAATTTTAACAACCAGCCCCACAGGCTGCAAGAACATTAGATGACTTTGTCACGTGCCAGATCTGCACTAAGACATTAAATGGGGGGGGGGGTAAATCCCTAAAACAGTGGAGATGGGTGAGTTCGGGTTGCTAAATTCTTTCAAAGATAAAGGGGGGGGTTGTCTAGATCGGGTTTATAGGGCGCCACTGAAGATGTCTTGCCTGAAGGTGGACCGGAACCTATTCCAGAAGGTTCCGAGCCTTAGGAAAAATAGGGGTTGACTTTACCCCTTTTTGGCTTGTCTGCGACTTACCTTGACTCGAATATGGTGCAGGCTTAACTCAACTGGCGTAAGCAGGCTCACAAACTATATTCACAAACATAAGACCACAAAAAGGGCAAGGAAACATTTAAACACAAATAAAATGCCCAGATAAAATAAAATATGAAAGTTTTAATGAATCAACTTAAAATTCAAATATAATTTACCAAATATAGCACAGTTTACACAGACAAAAAAAAGGGGCGGCAGTCAAAATACTGCGCCAGAAAATAAGTCAATGAATTCTCAGTTTTACGTTAAATGAGAAACGGCTGGGGAAGTTTCATTTACTCGTCACCACGGCAACTGCCGGACTAACTAAACTTCCTAAACCCTAGCAGGAAATATGAAAATGAACTCAGAAAAATTACAAAATGAGCCCAGTTTACACAGGACTTTTCGGACATAAATAAAATAATACACATAAATAGATAAATTGTACACATGCAAAATAAGCGAAGTTAACAAAACCTAAATTGAACTGGAACAAAATAACAGGAAAACAAATATCAAAATGTTATTAATAATTTCAATAAACTTTGCGTTAGGCGCTTCTCCTCCTTTCGCAACTGTACTTAAGCACGCTCATGGAGAACTTAATTCAAAAAACCCGACAGGGCATTCACAGTTCAAGCCAGTGTGTAAAAAGCCAAAAGGTCAATTCTTTACCTCATGAAGACGGAAACAGTCTGTGGATGGATCGAGATCGGCGACGAGTTGATTTAACGAAGGAAAGCTTTTCCCAAGGGAAGCTCGCAGTTTTGAATTCGTATAATTAACGAAGCTGCACACAAGACCACTCACAATTAAACAATAACTTCACTTGTCACAGCAAAACTTAATTTTGGAGGTATTTCTTGCTTTTTGTGAATTCGACTAGGTCGTTTTTAACACTTTTCGGTGTTTAGAAAGATCTCCATTAACTTTACTACGAGGCCCAAAGAATGGGACTTAAAATAAAAATCTTCCGTTTCCCTTTTGAGCTGGGTGCCTACTGCTGGGGGGGGGGGTAAGAAACAGGGTTGCCACTTCTATTTCATCGAAGTCGCTAACTGGTTTCGTAAAAGTCGCTAATTTGGCACTCAAAGTCCCTAACTTTTTTTAATTAGTGCTTAGTTTAAATAAAAGCATATTTTATACTTACTTATTGCATTATGGCACCGTCGCCTTCATTTTCACAGTCGATGTCAAAGATGATGTCCAGAACGTCAGTATTAATAGCAGTTGTTGATGATACCGTAGCGCTAGTTGAGGTTGATGCTTTATTACCGTAAACAGCAGAGGTTGCGCCAATTTTTTTGATTACTGATGCTGGAATTTCAAAGGAATAGCAAGTTTTTTCCATTATTTTCATGCTATTTTTAATATGCATTAATTTCGTAACAGTCTGTGTTTGTAGTCTATTTCTTAATTTTGTTTTAATCAAACTAAGAAGACTAAACAACCTCTCTACTTCCGCATTTGAGTGTGGTAAAGACAGTATAGTCATTGCCAAGGCAACCAATTCCTTGAAAGGATTATATCCTGCTGCATCTTTGTAGCCGAATACTTCAATCCAAAACTGATTAGTGTCGGACGTATTTTCCCACTCTACAGCACAAATATTGCGCCACTGATCTTCAACCGCTGATATTTGTGAAGGCGTTAAACCGATAATTTCAGCTAGATCACTGATTGAATCTTTCACTTTGTTTAAACATTTATTCACAGATAACAACGACGTTTTCTTTAAAATTTCAAAATTTGCCGGAAGCCTTGCTTTGTGTTCATTAAATAATTTTATAGTAAAATCAACACACATGTCTTCGTATAATTATCACAGATTCGTGGTTTACTTTTTTCGCAAGTTGTTCAAATTCATATCCTAAGGATCTACGTAACTGTCTATTTGATTTGTTCCCAGAGGATCAAATCTAGTGGTAGGATTTATAATTTTATTGGATGTGAAATGGATTAAATTGATTAAATTTTCTAGTAAACGAGTTGAATCTGGATTATCGGCTTCGAAAGCCTTTGTTGATCGTTGTACTTCATTAAGGATCGTTTTTAAGTAAATCATATACAACTTATTAGTTTTATCAGAATACATCTGATATAACAGTTCCGACGAATAGCAATTTTCTGATTGACGAGCTACTTCGAAGTGTAATTTTAATTCGTCCCACTGGTCCAAAATTCGACAAACTGCCGGTTCTATTGACAGCCACCGCGTATCACATACTTTTATAATTTTTAACGGTTCTGTATTGTTTAAAGTACGAAATAATTCTTGGTATGAAGTTTGTTTTTTACTGGAATGTGAAAACCAATTGTAGGTTTCCTTTACCATAAATTCGATATTTCTTGGCAATGTGCCAGTTGTTGCATGTGATACAGCTAGCTGTAAGGAGTGACACACGCACCTTACCATAACTAAATTTGGAAGGCAGAGTTCGCAGACACCATTGTTCAAACCCGTATTAACACTAGCATTGTCTACACCGATACCCAACAGTCTTGAAGGATTTAATTTTAAAGTTTTCATACATAATTTTATTTGCTCCACTATCGCAGCTGCTGTTCCATTCGGTAATTCTAGTAATGCTAGAAATCTGGACACAATTCGTTGCAAAGTAATGCTGAAGTATGTAATTACGAGACACAATAACTTCGTAATGCAAATATCAGTCGATTCATCGATTAGCAAACTGTAACCACTATCACCAACGTCCAACACTGATTGTTCAATAAAATAAGGTCCAAAAACATTCACTATAATACCCGCGCATTTTGTTCGATGTAGTTTTAAATTAGTAACTGCTTTACTGTCCGAAAAACGTCTTTTACATACTTCAGATAAATGATCTACAGTTAATATCGAGCAATGTTCAGCAATAAACAACGCAAGTTGGGCTTCTGACATCGACGTACTTTTATCTTCCTTTTTAAATGGTATTTTGGCTTGCTTAGAACGTATTTTATGCTTATTAGTCTCCGCGTGCTTTTTAATATCGGTTAGTCTTGGATAAATTTCTGCTTTGCAGTAAGTGCAATAAGCTGTTGTTGAATCTTTTTGTACCGGCTGCAACCAGTTATAACATTTTTCCCAATCTTTTTTATAATTTTGCTGGTACTTTGGTTTTCCCATTTTCAACAGAAAAGTATCACATAACACCAACTTTTATAAAAAGAAAAATGTAGTAGCAGTGGTAGCAATTAGCCAATGGCACACTATTTTCAGAACCGAAAAAATCACGGAGCCATTCGACGTTTCAAATTCGAACACGGCGATATTCGAAATGTGACTGAAATTATAGTACATATTTTTAGTATAACATTATAGGCGAATGTATTAACTTGAAGGAAACCGTCAAAGCAAAACAATATGCCAGTGCAGGAAATTGGTACCTAAATTATAAGTTGAGGTCGATAAAATTTCTTTTTAAAAAATTTATTTTCCAAAACTTAGGAGATTATGATTATTACAGTTCGTTTTTACGTTTTGCAATTGTTTATGGATAAATAACACGTTTAACACTATTAACTATCGTTTACAGTTGTTACAAATAATTAATAATCTTTTTGGCAGGAGAGTACTTTCTTTATGTAAATACGTTAACCAATGTTAAGTAAAGTTTATTGTGTGGATACCTAATTGGTTTACACTCGTCAGTAATAGCACGTAATAGCTACAATAATACTTATGCTTAAAACAGCAAATTGTACATTATTAATGTATACAGCTTAAACTTTCAAATTGGTCGTATTTAAGATATTCATGAATAGAATAAAAGGCGTTTTCAACCAAAAACTCTTTTACAGTGACACTAAAACTTTTTATGTCTAAATTTCTTATCGGCTCTGGTAAGCAGTTAAAAAATTTCGGAGCATAATAATTGACCCCGTTTCTGCTGCTGTTTACTCTGTGATACTCCACAACAATATTGTTTTTCGATCTGGTTATGTATTGATGATCGGCAGTATTATACAGATTTATGTGCTTTTTTACATAGATTAGACAATTGTATATGTATATGCCGGGTAGTGTAAGAATTTTAAGGTCCGTAAAGTGTGTCTTACAATTTTCTCGATAGCCAATATGGGCTATTATTCGTATAGCTTTACGTTGTAGAGAGAATAGCCTACTTGCAGCAGAAGCGTGGCCCCAACTTATTACTGCGTAAGATAACAATGAATGACACATAGCAAAGTAGACAGTGTGCAAGATACTTGTGGATACGCTGTCCCGTAAGGACCTCAGCAAATAAATGCTTTTATTGAACTTTTTAGCTATATAATCAATGTGATCTCGCCAGGTCAGCGTTCCATCTAGTATTACCCCTAGAAATTTTATCGACTTAAACTTATAGTTCTCCAAAGACCGTAACGTAAATATAATGGTTTCAGTTTTGTCATTATTAATACATAACTTCTGTTCATTAAACCACCTTGAAGCCAAAGACTGGGCCGTATTCATTTTAAGGAGTAAATTTTGTTCACTATCATCTCTGGCTATCAAGTTGGTATCGTCCGCATATAATATAACACTGATGTCCCGCAGTGCATTAGGCAAATCATTTATATAACTTAGGAAAAGTAGAGGTCCTAACACTGATCCCTGAGGGACACCGTGCTCAACTCTTAATACATCTGATTTATTTTTACCAACTAATACATATTGGTGTCTATTTGATAGGTACGACCTAATTAAACTAGAATCAAATCACACGTAATTGACCTTTACAATGGTTTTTATAACTTTCTTATCTATAAGGAAATGTGACGTTTGGTTATTAGTATTATTACTAATTCTGGATAATAGGGTTACATAATTCCTAGCCATAATAAACAAACAATGAATGGCTTGCTTATATTTGCAGTATTCAAGACTAGTACGTCATTTTTGTAGTATCATGTTTCAGATTACACTTTTTTACTCTGTTATGTCGACTTACTGCTGACACAATAAACATACATACTGCAAATAACAGGCGACAGGCGTTTCTTAGAACTGTAATCAAATACCTATTTAAAATAAGGAACTCAAATGTGCTTTAAGTTTCGGGCGCTTAAGATTACATAAAATAGGAATTTTCGAAATGGGACAGGTCAAAAAACCCAAAAATGTAGTTGGATTTTACAAGAAGTAGCTAAAATAGTCGCTAAATCCTAAAAATTAATTTATGTCGCTAAACGTAGTTCCTAATCCCCTAGATTTAGCGACTTTTACCCCAAATTGGCAACCCTGGTAAGAAAGCTTTTGTGAGCGTTGCTCGCTGGGTTACATCATTGGGGGTTCCCCGAAGTAATAAAGGCGAAATCGAACGGATGAAGAAAACATTGCCTTATTAGGGCATACGTCCCGGGAATTCTTGGAAATCTTAGCAAAGAATCAACAAATTGCATCTTCATATTTGGTCTGTAGGCCTGAAAATTCCACGAAATAAACTGCGTAGTAACGAAATATGTCGAACAAGCACTATAGTTGCAGATTTTACAACTACAGGGCCGACTCGAATCGACGAAAAACAGGGCCGTAATATGACAATTCATGAACAAATCAAAAGACCGTGACAACTTTGATGCTAGCATGGTTCGAGATACTCTAAAAAATTACTTATGTAATAATATTCCTTTAAGGAAATCATATTATGGTTAGGTATTTGTGCTAGAAAATATTATTAGTGAAATATACATTATAAACAAAAATGATCCCGAAAGTTCGGTAGAAAATACTTTTATTTACATACAATAAATATCCTGACATTCTAATAACAACTATAAGTTCCGTTACATTTATATCTAGCAAGTATCATTATTCTGAGCCCCGACGTTTTCAGTTGATTCATTGTCTGACATTTCCATAAAGGCATTTGTAGGTACTTGTTGTACGTTAGATCTGAATGAAGTATTTGCACTGCATTGGGCTGGTAAATTTGATGCAAATGACGTTGAGGGGGGCGCATACAAATGTTATGGTTGGAACATGCTTCGTAAGCCATTCAGCAATACATTTGTGTTTTCCAACATTATACTGCGTTGCGATTGCAACATTATCTCAATCAAATTGGTCTCAAACTGCTGTTGAGATTGTAGCATCTCTTTGACAAAATTTTGTTGCCTTTCTAAAGTGTTATTTTGTACAATTTCTCTTGGTAACTTCGGCAAATTCTTGCATAACATTGTTGTACGTTCTTTTGTTTTCTCTCCTCCTCGTGGGCACTCTTTCATTATTTAGTGATTGTCCAGGACTCGTGCAGTAGATGTTCCTGGACTCGGTGCACTGGATGTTGAAGGACTTGGGGCGTTAAATGTCGCAGGACTTAAGCAACTGGATGTTGTTGCAGGACTGGAAATGCCTGATGTAGAAGCAATAGCAACCATTTTTTCACTTGCATCATCGCATTGTGTGTAGATTTCAATGATATTGTCACTGCGTCAATGATGGTCCATCTTCAACTCCTAAATAGAATAGTTACATTACTTAATACTGTAAACATTAAAATGTAAAATATAACAAGCCCAACCTGTATCGTTTTCTACGGAATTCACTCCAATTGAATTCTGAATGGGGCGATCCCCTAATAAACAATGCATTTCTTCATAGAACTGAAATGTATCCCGAATATTGGATGATCCACTCAAATCTAATGTTCGTTGCACTTTATTTATATGTGGCTGTAAAATAAATGTTCCGTTATTTATGATAGAATTACAATAAATACACGGTGCTTCATAACATGTGGGAGGATATACTTAGCACATGAAAATAAAGTTTATGTAAACGTAAAATACACTTACTTCTTAAAGTCTTAAAACGCGTTTGCATTTGCTTGGAAATTTTCAAATATCCCCTGTCTTCTATCTGCTTCACTAAATGCGCAAAAATTTCTTCGACTCTAAATTTTTTGCCGTCCAAACTTTTTAACACTTGTGTGTATACACGTAGTTTACGAACGGTTGTAGTAACTCTAAACCTGTTGGCTGACGGTAGTAGCGTATCTAAACCGGTGTAAGAACTACGGATGTAAAAGCCAGTATAACGGCATTTTACACCGGTAGTACGTACAACTGTGGTGGTTACTACCGACCTAAGCGCTCGTGTATACGTACTTACACACAACAAACACCGAAGACTTGGCACACGAATTTTTAAGTTTAGTTAATAAATTATTTGTCTCTTTTCTTTTCATCCTACCAAAATTAGTATTTGTGTTATCTGCTGCTAATTCAATAATCTTTTTAGAGACATTGTATTTTTCTAAAACCTCAAAAACATAATTATGTAGTTGGTCGGATGTTTCACCAGGTATTTAGTTCACGTAAGCATAATAATTTAACTTTTAATTTAACCTTTCTAAATATCGAAATATCTTACTAGTAGCGGCACAAGTTTTGTGGCACCATGATTTGATGATACTAATAAAGTTTGCCATCTGCATAGCCACTTCCAACCGTGACTGTGATTCTTTTGCAAATATATTCCTCACAATTGCCTCGCTTTTGGTACTAGCAGAATTAAATTTTGTTTCAAATAAATTGGAGATCAACTTTGTATAATCCAACGATCTAAAACTCTGCGTGTGTTTAATAGTGTAGTAAAGCCAAATAGGGAAACTCCTACAACTATTTGTTTAACGTAATCCAAATGAAATCGAATTCAAGTTAGTCGCAAACTCACAGTTATGCGGTAAATTCCAAATAAGTAAAATCACATAAATACGAATTAATATGAAACACCGCAAATTAAATTCATATCGTACAATTAAATTGAGGTAAACGTACGACGTATTAAAATGAAAACAACATCTTCCTCTCTGTCGTATAAGCGTGTACCAAACAAGACAGAAGAAAAGATGATCTCAGCTTCATGTGTGACGACAGTTCACGGGTACACAGAATGACTCAGTCAGCATTCTTAAAAAGAATGCTTATGCCGTAAAATTTAAAGACAAAGGCTTAAAAGTAGGTAGGGCCAAAATATGGCTATATATAGTTAGATCTCGCCTTTAATAGCTCTCTTAGTATTCAATTACATTTCCGATGAAGGCGTTCTGAACGATATCCAGAAAGAATGACGTTAGCCAGCATGTAAGTTGTTTTGAATTAATTAAGTGACTGTAGAAATTTATAAGAACTAAATACTAGAAATTAAAGTAACTAATTGTCGTGTTAGTAATTAAATACACGGACTTCAATCAATCATAAATAATTGTAAACTTGTGTTAAACCTAATGGTTTTTATTTTTAAAAGATTAATGAATAATTGGCAATGTAGATAATTTAATGTGCTCTCAAATATAAGGAATTTACTCTTTGTAACAAGAGAATTAATATTGAAATGCTAAGTGTTCAAGTTGCAATTTAACTGTAATAAACGAATGTTAGTTGACCGAGTGTCTTATTTATCCTCTCGCTTGAGCTAAGGGAAATTTACAAGTCACGTAGTCTAATGCTCTACCAAAATTATAAGAAAGACTACGCTAACCCCTAAGGTTTCTGAGTTACCTAAATAACCCCAAAAATATACAAAATGGCTGCGTGACAATAGTGTGGTAAGCAAATGTTCCTTCTTTGGCAGCAATTATCATATTTTCGGAGTTTACTTATGAGGAGTTAAAAAAGGTATGCAACTTGTTACTTATTACCAATGCGTTTGCTGCTAGCTTATGATTCTTTTTTCCTAGATGGGCTTTGATATTACTTCGACCACTATGCGAAATATCTACTTCACTTTTGCAAATTTTGCAGTAAACAATATGCGAGGCTGCGCTTGATTTGAGTTCCATAAATGGTTAGTCTTTTTGTAACTCCGCATTGAAATTACATTTTCGTCTTATACACAACGACAAGAACCAAAAACTAGAACAAATACTGCCAAATAAAATATTTATATGCACCGAGATACACAAAGCTACACGTAGTCTGGCCGAATATTCTTCAAATAAAACAATCCGTCTTCAAAATCACCGATTTATTCTAAACAATTATAATTCAGCACTACTAAACGTTTATCTTCTTTAATCTAAACAGCATGTTATTTAAATCAGAACTAACTAAAGCCGGCATCGATTGCCGTATATAAACTTTTGCGAAAACCCGACAAAATATTTTGCTTGTCTTTGCACTATTAAATGCAATACCAGACAGCTCGGCAATAGGTATTATACATGGTCACAGTTTTACCTGGGTTATTAATCATCCAGTGATTTACAGCAAAATTATAGCGAGCTTTGAAGGGCCCATACACTGCAATGTCTAGAGGTTGTAGTCGATGACTGCAGTGTCGGGGGAAGGTAAGTATGTGAACACCATTAGCTCTTGCTATATTAATTGTTGGAATTGTTATGTGACTTTAGTGATTGTCCATTAACAACAACACAGGATTTTCTAGATTTGCACCGGAATGTTTAATGAAATGATTCATTACTACGACAAAATTATCAGCTGCCATCCAGCCACTTTTATAAGATAAACCCAAACTACCCGGAGGGGCCCCAACTAGCATGTTCTGCAAATTTTACCTGGGGAAATACATGCGCAGGGGGTATAGTGTTTCCAATAGCATTAATGATGTTCTTTTTTTTTCTTAGAGTGGCATACCCTTTACAGGGCATTGCCGATCCTCTCTCCATATGCCTGTGGTGTGCGTGTCAAGTAGCCTACAGACATAGGGGACCTACAGCTTAACGTGAGCTGCGAACCACGGAAGTGCTTGCACTTCTACTCCAAAGAGGATTTTACTAGGCAGAATACACCTCGGTGGTTTGCCATTGCCTTCCGAGGGAAGCGGCTGGGTATTTTCGGTGTATATGTGACCCTGGGAATCGAACCTGGGCCATCTCAGTGGTCAGACGCACGCTGAACCAACTGAGCCACGATCGCCTTTTAATGATGTTACACATGGTTATTAGCTAACTACGCTCAGCAGAAGTTGCCTGTCCAACCTGTTTTTGTCCTTTGGTAGAAATAATTTTTGGCGGCTTCTGAACAGTTGTTAGCCCCGTTTCATCTATGTTAAAGACATTTTGTGGAGGAAAATTCTTTTGGATAATTTCTTCCAGCTTTGTAAAAAAATTGAGTTATATTGTGCTTATTAAAGCTTGTAGCTCTACTCAAAGGTGTACTTTCTGGAGTTCTAAGTCCTTCACTCTATGCATAAAACCTTCCAGCCATTCTTTGCCTGCAATTTGTGCCACATCCCATTCATTTGGATATTTCAAACAAAGTTTCTTAGCATATTGATATGCTAACTTCCTAACACCAACTTTGGTAAGGCCATATAGCATTTTAGACGATAATTTTATATAATCAGGAAGCATAACTTCTTGACCCTCCGAAAATACCTGTAATTAATTAGGCATAAAGCATAGGTCAAAACTTTCTTCTTTAAAATTATACCTTTCTGTTGGTTGTATTTGGTGCAAAACTGTATTCTTGATCAGGGTGTTCCCTTGTACGTTTCACATGTCTGTGAAAAGCAGCTCGGGTAATTCCTCTAACCTATAACGGTAGCTACAGAGCGTATTAATTGTCCATCACGATTAACAAGTTGCATAGCAGTTTGTATTTCTTCTGACGTGTTTCTACGTCGTTGAGTTTTTCTTGTGTAAAAACGAAGCATTTTTGAAAACAACCTTCAAAAAAATGTTAATGTTACTGAAATTGTACGCAATTAACAATTCAGGAGGATTGGGACAGTGTCTCAATTCTCCTTCCTAAGACGTCTCATTTCTCCTTACCGGTGCATTATTAAAAATTTCTAAATAAACAAAAAAACCTAATTATTGAGGTTATGTTACATAAGCTAAATTTAATCTCTAATCTTGTACCTTAATGGCCAACGACACTTATTGAAATAAATACAATACGTACTTACCAAATAACAGTTAAAGCGCAGCACTAAAAATTTACTTTTGGGGTTTAAAAATACATAAACAGTTCTACACTTTCACAGGCGCGAAACTAAAAACTGCCATTTTGTATACACCAAGTTTACTACAGTAGCATAATATTATAACTAAAGAGATGTGCAGATATGCTCGTTTGAAGTACGCATTCTAGTATACGTGGCGCATGACATCACTCCGTGACAAAGTAAACGATTCTCGTCTTTATTGCGTAGCCCCTACGCACGCAAATGAGTTTCGCAGTAACCTTTATGTACCTCATTCACCCCAGAAAGCCGCGTAATAAAAACATGGGAGCAAATCATTGAAAACAAAATAATTGTATTAGGCATTTCATTTTTCAAATCGACGAGAAGTGCCTTTAATGATTTAATACTAATTAAAATCCCCTTTTGGAAAGGCAGCAAACTTTTTGATGTTTTTTTTTCTCGTAGTCTTTATGTATTCAAACATTTCGTCCAAAACTTTATTCTGTTCCTGTAATGCTAAACCATAAGCTTTAATAGTACTTCGGGAATCGGACTGCGGAGCTTTAGAATTAAAACTATCAAGCCAATCATTCACCATTTGTAGGAAATTTTGAGCATTCCAGCCAATTATTGTCATCGTTATCTAAACCCAGATATCCCAATCTAGAAACAGATTTGGAAATTGAATGGGAAAATAATTTAGTGGCATATTTAACTTTTTGCCGTTCTGCACCTTTTACAGTTACGAAAGTTTCGTTTATTTTATAAGCAATATTCAAGTCTAAATTCTTTGTATTCTGTAAAAGGTCCACGATTGGTTTTGAATTTACTATTTTTCCATTCACTACAAACCCTGAATCAAGGAAATGGTTCCTCAATAATTGAAGAGTGGAAGTACCAAAGGTGCTAAGTCCCAAAAATATACTTTCGAGTAAATCAAGAAAACCACTATCAAATCTACAAATAAATTTATTAAACACTGAAACATTTTTGAGATATACTAAACATAATGCGGAATATTTCCAGCAAGAACAGAACTAAAAAATAAATTCTTAAGTAGTAAAACAAAATGAAATTTATCATAAAAAAAATAGAAAGGTGCTAAATGCCAGAGCATTTTGCTTTTACAAAAGGCACAAGTGCCACTTAACAATCTAACAACTAAGTATTATTTATGTTTAGAATCTCACGATAAAAGCTTCTATGGTCTTCAGATTTGAGATATGGTATCATCGAAGTCAAAGATTTTTCTTTGTTTTCAGTAATTTTGTTTTCCCTTGGCAGCAGTTGCAGTTTTGCTCTTCTTAACTTCAACAGAGTTACTCCTTTTTTTAAAATATTCGCTTCTTTCCATGCCTCAACGTCGCTGAAAGTTTCTTTTGTTTTCATGAGTGTGGGGTTGCTCATATCAAATTTTATTTTGGCAACTTTACTAATATTAAGGTGTTTGGTGTTTAGGTACAACTCAGCTGTACTTTTTACATCAAAAGAGCCGCTTTTCTCCATATCAATAATATCAAGCGACGGAATATATTTTGCTGACTTTACTACTTCATGAAGGTCTTGTGGTACCATCGCTTTCATAACCCTCTTTCTTTTTCAATGAGACCAAAGTCTCGGTCACATGGCATATAACTGTGGCCACTTACTAAAAAATTATATTCGCTGGAATCAAGCACTCCATGTACGATTAAAAAAACCAATACAAAAAGGACAATTTTATTTTTATTTTGGCCCGCGCAGGTGTCACTCCATAATATTAAATTCCTTTTTTGTGCAACCGGACGCGAAGTGGTCATTTCGCGTACGCAATACGGGACGCGAGATCCGATTTCGCGGCCTGTATTGCGTTACCCTTAGTAACGGCCGCGAAATTGTATTTCGCGGACGTTACTAAGGGCAACGGCCGCGAAACGCGTTTTATTTATGTTGTTTCCATAGAAACATTGTGACGTGAAAGCCGACTCTATTTACATTCATTTATGATAAAAATTTGTAATTATGTATTTTTTACAGCTGCACAAAAAAGCGGCCTCGGCGACAATTTTTCTCTCGGCACGCTAAAATGGAATTTCGTGGCCTTAGTATACAAATAACTATTGTCAGTAAGTCCATTATTTAGAGCTCTAAGTAAGCATGATGCTACTTCATTTCCCCCACGACCACCCATGCCTTCATGCCACATGCACATGTAAGCATGATTAGTGTCCGACACATGAATTTCCAAATTAAAGCACGATAACTGACTTAGGAACATGTCACTGTGAGTTAAAGTGGGAACAAACATGACCTGTTGCAAATCAAACGAAATGCAGCAGGTCTGACTATCGGGTTGTTGAGAATCAATAGTTTGTTTTTTTACATTTTTTCTATGATGAAGTTCAAGTTGAATCTTGGCAGTTTTAGACTTCACCAAATCGCATTTGAGTTCACAGTTAAGTTTGTCAGAAGTATGACACGTATCTACGCGTGGTCGATGAAAACTTAACTTAGGAAATTCTTTTTTAAATACTCTAACGTCTCTAACATAGAATTTGTAAGTTACTGGTGAATTTGTCGAGCATAAAATAAATTCATGATTCCTCCTGCGTCCCATTCCTCCACATCTTCCCCTATGTTATATCTTATACAGGATCGCTTTTAAGTATGTATGGAAACGTTGGATTATTTCCTAAAGTAAGATGGCCAGAAAAGAAAGGTTAAGACAAAAGTTTTAGGGTTTTTTGCAGTCCAAGGTTACCATACATAAAAGCGACCCTGTATAATATATTACCTATATGTATGAACAATGGAAAATATTAAAAACTAACTAAGAGTTTTGAGTTTGCTTTTAAAATCAATTGTATGTACCGTAAAGTGGGGTGACTTGATCAGTGTTTTCAACAATTGATTACTATAGCACACACACACAAATAATTTCGCTTAAACAAAAAATACTTTATTTCACTTTGCCGCACTAGGAACGTAACCCACGATATTAAAAAAAAAATGTGACAGTCAGTTTAGGAAAAAAAATATAAAACCGCCATTTTCATCTCGCCCCACGATGGGGCGAGATGAAAACACCACATATTTTCGTGTATATTTCTATTATACTCGCAACGGGGGTGACTTGAAACACAAAATATACGTTTTGCAGCTGCGGACGAGTTTGCTGATCACTTAGTACTTTTAAAGAAAACAACATAATTTGATTGAACGGCCTTTATTTTATAAAAACTAATAAAAAATTAATATAAATTCTTAGTAAACAATACAAACATGAACTAAAACAGCTTGGCAAAAAAATAAACGTGAACTTAAAATAAATAAAGAAAAAAATATGTCATCAATAGGCAGGTACCTATTGAAGAAGAAACATCGGTTGTATTAAAGTTAATACTTTAGGATATCCCACACCTTTATACGTCCGCGTCTTAACACCTCAATTGTTGAAAGTTTTTGGCATATTTTGTCTTGTTTCACTAATGAAGTATCTTCTACGTGTGGATATATATAAATTCCAGTTGCTTTGTTGCTTGATCTTAAAAATGTACATACATAGGTTTGATTGTCTTCAACGCTTACTACCTTGGCGACATATTGTTTAGTGGTATTATTTTTGTCAGTTTTTAGATTCACCAACACAAAGTCATCGCAATTGACTTCCATTCTGCTAGAAACATCATTTTCATTATTGCAATTGCTTTCCACAATGTTAGAAACGTTATCAAAATTGATATTATTTTCATCATCTTCATAATCAGAAAACGATTCTAGTTCATCATCACTATCCGCAGTCAAAACCCTTTCGTCAATATCAGTCTCTGAGGAACTATCGTGTAAAACAAGTTTCTTCTTTGATTTATTCGCCTTCACAGTTTTTTTAGTTTGTGTAGTGGACGTTGAAGGTATCTGTAAGTCTTTTTGTGATATGCTTTTGCCTGCTTCGACGTTTAATTTTTTTTTCTGAACTCTGGGTGCTTTGTGAAATATATCTTTTTTAATTACTCCCTTATTGCATTTCTTCCATGTTCGTAAGATTTCTCTCCATGCTCCTTTTACTGGCCGAAAAACGCTAACGTCTAAGGGTTGCGATATATGGGTGCTGTTCGGCGGTAGTAATATAAAACGAATATTAATCTCTTCACATTGTGATATGACAGCTAATGATATGTGACTTGCCAAGTTGTCACCAATAAGAATTTTTGGGCCAGGTTGCAATTTCTTACAATATGGAAGAATGATGTTCTTAAACCAATCCTCGAAAATATTAGTATCAAACCAGCCAGAATGACTACGATTATATCGCGTATCTGTTGGTCCATTCTCACACCATGTGGTCCACAAATGATCAGCCTTGTAAACCACATATAAAGGTAGTAAAAGACCCGAAGCTGTACAGGCGATCATTACTGAAGTTGCGGACTTGGAGCTATCCATAACTTTTTCAGCTCTTTTAGATGTTCGACGTACAAGGACTTTTACACGACCAGGGTCGTCGGTGAAATTTGTTTCATCGTAATTGATAATAGCTTCTGGAGGAACATCTTTAAACGTTTCTGATATATTGTCGAAGTATTTATTTATTATTGTGTGATCGACTTTGGCACGACTTTCTTTAATAGATTGTGAAAATCTTTTAGATAATTCAGCTTTATGCCTTTTCAAAAAAATTTCGACCCAGGTTTGTCCTGGTACATTATTTTTGAACTGTAGTATAGTCTTGCCATTGCGTTCTAAATAAGTGTTTACAATTTCTTTTACATCATCTACATCAAATGGGAACCCCCAATCAGCAGCAACACAGATTCCATTAACAAGAACTGCTTCCTCTTCTTCTCTTAATGCAGGTTGGCCACCAGGTTGTTTAGAATGAATGCCTTTAATTCCCCCCGTTAAAATTGGTGGTGAAGAGGTGGTAGTTGATGGTAGCCGAGATGCAGTGGGAAATGGGGACGATACTGCAAACGTTGTTGGCGATAGAGGTGTACAGAAGGTTCCTCCAAGCGACAAGTGGCAAACATACACTCCGAGCACGCCAAAGAGAAAAAAATGGAATGTAGAACAAAGCAACCAGCTCAACGTCAACCGACGATTATTTAAAACAAAAAATTTCTTTTTTGTAAAAAGAAGACGAAAGATAGGCAAAGCGGTTGCAGATGGAGGAGGAGCACCACAAAAAAAAGATGGAACTCATTAGCTTATAAACAGAGAGGAAGAAAAGGGAATTACAATTAGAATAGTTTAGTTATTTATTAGTTATTAATTTATGTTAGGTTAATCAATTTATTGCTTTTGTTTTTAATTAGAAGGTTCCGTTTTATCTGTGTAATTAAATACTCAAAAGTTTGAATAATTTATTTAATTTTGAATAATTATAATCGAGCAAAATGTTCATCAATTAACAGTTGCCTTGCGAGATGGCCAGGTCTCGGTTCTTCTCGTTCTTGCAACCTGTCCCTTTCAATATTGTGGTTGCCGTCCAGTTGATCTGCTTCCTGGAGCAGCTCATCGTGCATGTCTAAAGCAATGTTGTGTAAGACTCCAGTTGCTATTACTACATACATTACTATTTCAATGCCAATTCGCATACCGGTGGATAGTACAGGGAAACGTCGCTTCCAGACACCATACTGTCTTTCGACAGTACTTCTTGTTCTTATCAAAGACTCATTATATAAATTTTCAGCTTCTGTGACAGGGAAACGTCGCTTCCAGACACCATACTGTCTTTCGACAGTACTTCTTGTTCTTATCAAAGACTCATTATATAAATTTTCAGCTTCTGTGACAGGGAAACGTCGCTTCCAGACACCATACTGTCTTTCGACAGTACTTCTTGTTCTTATCAAAGACTCATTATATAAATTTTCAGCTTCTGTGTCTGTTTGTTGTAGTTGTGTCATGAGATATTCGCGTAAAGAGTAACCACTATCGCCTATTAATAGAAAATTTTTGAACCCTCCAGCTTCAAAATCTCTTTTTCAATTACTGTTATTGAAGATTGTTTGGTCATGAACGGATCCTGGCCAACGTGCTACAATGCTTCTTATTTTCAATTGGTCATCCGATACAGTTTGTATCGTTTAAGCAGAAGTACAAGGCTTTTCCCGGGCGAGCGTGACATGCGAGAACGGAAAAAGCAGTTCCTGCCGTGTAATGAACGATATGTTTCATTATACCTCTCTGAAAAACGGCGATAGAACACGTAAATTAAAATATGCGTTGTTACTCATAGCAAACGCTATTTGGAATGCTTTTGAGATTTCCTTAGCAACGCTTGTTTGGAGTTATTTATCGAGTGTTTATTTGACAGATGGAGGTGGAATAAGCCGGGAAAAAAATTTCCCGTGCAGTGCACGGGACAGATGCGCTTTCGCAACCCATAAACCGTCAGGAAAGTAACTGTTTTCAGAGAGGTACACTGAAAACAAATTTACATGCTTGGAGATTCTATTCTTATGTGTGTACAGTCAATTGTACCCACAACTCTGGGAAAACTGGGAATTTCGTAAAACTCGGCAGCAGTTGCAGTTATTTCTTGGTCATTTTGGGCCATTTTTATGTATCGTGGACGTAACGATGCTATAGCATACGACACTCTTTTTACGATGCGCCTAGCAGAGGCTTTCGATACCCCTGTAAAATCTGCCACTGCCAGAAGCATATTTGCAGTTGCATAATAGCGAAGTGTCAATAACAGTTGTTGCATTGGCTGTATGCAACCTCCCCTATAATAAATTCAAAGATTATTATGTACTATTAAATAATTTTTACCTAGTATGCACTCTAACCTATTTGTAGGTAATCGAATCATATCTATGATTTCATGTAGCAAATTTATTACCGTTTGCTTATTTAAACAAAAACGATCAAAAAATTCTATATCGCTCCACCTATTGAAATTATCATTACGTGGACGATAGATTTTGGGTCTCCGTTTAATTATCTCATCATCAGATGACCTGGAGCTGCTACTGCTTAAAAACAACATTCTTATCCAGCAAGCAAACACCTCGCAGTTTGAGGTTATGTGGTTACTTTAAGTAGTTAAAGTAAGGGTCAAGGCGCCTTTAGCTTAAAGTGAACTTGAAGTCGCTTTTCACATTAAAGTTGTATTATGAAACACTGCTACTCACTTCAAGTTTACTTTAAATTTTAAAGTTGATTATGAAACCGGGCGTTAGTGGTACTTTAAGTTAAAGTCGCCAAAACCTTCACTTTAAGCTAACTTTAGTACCGGAAACTGGGAGAATTTAGAACACTTTTAATAAACTTTTGTAAATATCTAGATAATTTTGCAGTCAATAAAAAAAATTTATAATCATATCATACTACACTAACTAATGCCCAGAATCATATAATTATCAAAAGAAAAATCTATGTGATTATTATTATTTTTTTAAATAAAGGTGTCCCAAATAACCTTGAAGGTTGGATTAATTTGGGACATTTTCTCAAATGCATGAAAATCCTTTAGAAATTGTGAATTTGGTCGAAATATCGTGTAAATTGGGGTATTTTGGGACACCTTAAAGGTTTTTAAAAAAATGGTAACTGTAGGGGGAAGGGTGCTCGATTGAGCCGCTTCTTTTATTTTGCAGATTTTAAGGAGAAATCATCAAATATTTTTTGATGACATGATAATGATCTACAGAATAATTACGAAAGGTGAGAAAACTAAATATTTTAGTATCTAAAAGGAAATGGCCACCGACTCATTGGCCCACCTTGACTCAATGGACCTTCTACAGGAGTGACCAGTGAGCCACACCTTGGGGACCTATGAGCCATTGCAGAAAATGTGTCGAAAACTGTACAAAATATTTACAAAACTCGGAATAGGAAAAAAATATAAATATCAAACATTTTTTTACATTAATTTTATTGAACTAAATACAAACTTATAGATAACCATAAAAAACAACTAAACAAGTAATTAACCCATTTTTATATTAGAAAAGTTCACTTCTAAAGAAAATAACTTGCATTGCCTTTTAGTTCCCGAAGACAGAGGTTTAGGTAATAGTATATTACATACCGAGGTGGAAAGTAGCTCGTTACTGTCGAGAGATAATTATAGTTACCCGAGACGCGGTAGCGTCGAGGTTTACTATATCTCGAAACTTTTCACCAAGGTTTGTATACTATTTTATTTTCAACCATACAAATAATTTAATATGAATCATTTATAATAATAATTAATATTTTGAACAAACAAGCTGTCATTTAATGACAGTGACGCCGGCCGAGTGGAAGTAACAACTTGCAACCCGGGCGGGCGGAAAGTGATCAGATGAAAGTTTTCGCTTCCTTAGTCAACGAAGGTGGTGTATTAGGCGGAGTAGAACAGTTAAGTGCTTGCCTCTTTTCTGAGATTGCATCTTCATCACCATCAAACGTAGTGTCTAATTTATCATTCTGGATTAATGTGTAAGACGGTGATGATATTGTAGTGTTTAGTACTGAAATATTCCCATCTCTAGTTTGTTCTGTAGGATCGGGCCTGTCAGTTACGTTGCTTAATCCAAAATCTAAATCTGAAAACACATTTCGGGTGAATGAAAATATTCCACTGGCATGAAACCCTGCCTTTATGTTTTCCGGTATCATAACTTTTTGAATAGCTTCGTTAACAAATGAAGCTACCTACTTACTTCGTAAATTGTTATGGTTTTCCCAGGATTTAAAAACATCCAGTTACTAACAGCCCTGTTATATTGATTACGAAAGGGGCCAAATACAGCAACATCTAAAGGCTGCAGCCTGTGCGATGTGTGTGGCGGTAATGTTAAAATGGTAACGCCATTTTCTTTAGCTGCATCTAAAACATTTACTGACAAGTGGCTTTCGTGGTTATCATATAAAAGTAAAGAAGGATTGTCCTTTGATGAAATGGGTCATTACGTGCTTAAAATTTCAGGACGTCAGCCAACCGGATAGGCACCTATTAACATAACATTCTTAAAATTAACTCTTGGAAATACCATAACTGGGGAATAGTTAACTCCCTGTGCAGAAACAATGCAACATGTGGTTATTAAAGTTCCTTTTTCTGCACTTGTATTCTGAGAAACTTGCCTAACTCCTCTATGTGCCAATACTTATAGGTTCTTGCACGGTAGTGGTTCCCATTTCGTCTAGGTTAAAAATTCTTAACACGTTAGCCACCGTGGTTATCAAATTGTGCACCAACGCCGCAGCGGTCATATGGACCGCTGGGTAATCGAATTAGTTTAAATGCCCTCTTCGCCACAGGACCGCTGGAACGTAAAGTTTTATGCTTGCGGTGGACCGCTGTGCCCTGTAAGGATAGTTTGCCAACACGAATATCTAGGTAAAAAATTTACGAAACTAGTTTTTCACAATAAATTCAAATAAAATTTTATTGCTCTACAAAACATAATTGAAACACTACAGAACGTGGAAAATATAAAAATTACCATAACACAAAAAAACAATTACATGGGCTTGTTATGTGCACTTGGGAAACATTCCAAACAATAATGCGGCTGTCCATCGCACTCTTACCAGTACGTGGAAACTTTCTTGACTTTGTTTTTTTGCAGTTAAACCCTCCTTTTTTTTCCATAGCAACCTTTGCAATATTTTCTTATTTTATGCGCCGGACCATCTTTCTTTTTAAACTGATGCGAATTAATCATTCTTCGTCTTTCTGTAGCTGAACCTGACATTGAGGGTTGTTGTTGATCTTGATCATTTTCGTTTATTTGCTTAGGGAATAATAATTCTTCTATTACTTGTTCTCTAAAATCCGTTATTGATACCGTACTTTCATTTACTTTTTGTACAAAAAAATGCGCATTTACCATAAGTACATCCCGTCGATCTCGCCACTTCATAACACAAATTCCACGAGGATTCTCTTTTGCAAAAATTTCTCCTACCTTCAGTTTCTTAGTCGTGACTTCCTTGGGATTACCTCTTCTATTCGATCGAAGTGTTCCTAAAAGGTGTGTTTTCTTATCCAATAATTTATTGAGCAGCTCTAAGCTTGTATAGTAATTATTATCTGTGATCGCCAATCTTCCCGAATTCAATAATTTTTCTGACAAAGTCATAACCTTTGTTGGAGCTTAAGCTCCGGCGTCCTGCTCTTTTCCACAATAGAGTTTTATATTCCAAGTATAACCATTATCCGCACAGAGTTTGAATAGTTTTATTCCATACTTGTGGATTTTTTGAGGCATGTACTGCTTCATAATTAGACGACCTCTAAAAGTGATAATTGTCTCATCTATACAAAATACATGACCAGGAGTCATGGAACTTTTGAACTAGCATTTGTATAAGGGATTCAACTTTGTAACCTCTGTCACTTTTCGTTGTCACTAAAGTGCCAAACTTTCAAAAGCAGTTCCGATCGGTTTCGGCTCACTATTGATGTAACAATATTTTCGGCAAAAAGTTTTCTCTTGCACCAATAATGCTGCAGAGTTGGCTTTTTCACCATCCCCATATAGCCTAGGATTCCCAAAAAAGCTTTAATTTCTTTTTTTGAAGTGGGTTCCCATGAATGTAGGCGAGAAGAAGGTGCTATATCATTAGAGTTTGTGAAAAGTTGGTCTGCATAAAGGTTTGTTTCATCTACTATCATGTTGAATATTTCGTCGTCCACAAACACTGAAAAGAAGTCGTATGGAGAACCGCCAACCAATGCAGCGGCAAATTCTGATGTGATTCCATGTTCCATGTCGTATACAAACTGCAAATGGTTACCTACAGGATGACATTATACACTTGAGGTTGATCATTGTCCGAGTTTTCTTCTTCATCTTCATCCTTTTCGGATATATTTTCATTTTCTTCTGTGGCAATATTTTGTTTTTCAATGTTATGATTACTATTATTGTCTTCTTTATTTATTTCAGTGTATGAACATTCAGGTTTACTTATATTTTTAGTATGTACGAATGTTTGACTGTAGTTCTCGCACTTATTTCGTAGAACATGGATTTCTTACCGTCTTTTCGATATATACAGGGTGGCTGATTTTTCATTGGCCAGCTTATATCTCGTTTATCATTAGAAATACAAGAAAAAGTCACAGGAAATATTTGTTTAGTATTAATCCTTCTATAAAATGGCATAATTAGTTATTTTTCATGGCCTACTGTTTTTCAGGAAAAATGTATAACTTTGGTTTTTTAAATGGAACATCCTGTATATTTATTCGCTAATGGATCGAGGGTTAAATTCTCTCTTCAAAAATTCTAGAAATAAAAATGATTGTAGTAGAACAATATTATGACAAAAGTGTTCTTACAGGTGTGGCAGGTCATCGTAAAATGTATGGTAATCGCTTAACATGCTCCTATTCAGACTCATTAAATCATTGTATTTTTCTTTTTTAATACTGATTGGTTGTTTGTATAATTCCGGAAAATTCTCTATCCGAATAGCATTTCCAATACTTTTGCCTTTTTTAAATTCAAGTGGTGTCCATTCATCGCTGTGACGAAGTTTATAATCTATTGTGTTATCGGAATTATACCTAAGAGCTCTGATATCAGTCACGGTACATTTCATATTAGGCCTTATTGATTTTAGAAATTTTATTCCACTAAAATCTTTGAAAACTGCATGGTGAAGGTATTCTACTTGATACGGTTTTGGTGATCGCCGAGCTTTCTTACATAGTTCTACATAGTCTGCAGGAACATTTACGGTGGTATTTCTAATTTTTCGTTCTATGGTGGAGTGCATTGAGTCGCACTCCATGTGGGTATGCGCCCCTTTTCGAGGTATTTTTGGATGATAGTGATGTTTCGGATAACAGCTAAATTACCAAGGGCATTGGATAATGTTGAATTTCTGTTGTGGCTGGTATATCCGTCGCTGTAAAATGTAAATGTTGTTTTTGGTGATGAAGAATTTTCAGTTGGTTTATAATAAATTTGTAAATTATAGAAGCAAACGTATTTCCAGTTAACCCATCTCACCCGCGTGCCACATGTAACAAAAGCCGTCCTTGTTTTTGATATTGTATATCGTAAAATTGTGTACAGTTAGTTTGGTTTTAAAATATAATATGGATACGTTAGATTTTGGACATAATAACACTAACTGCATATCCATGGTGTACACATTCACTTCGTTATTTTCTAAACTCTTGTCCGTTTCTTTTTCTTTCCTGGCTTCTTCTTTTTTAGTAACATGTCTTTGATAGTCCCCTTCTTCAAGTTTTTTTGTACGAAACGCCACGCAGACATCACACTCATCTTTCTTTGGTTTAAAAATGCTCAGATTTAAATCGTCAAATACATTCTCAAATGTCGTTATAGACAAAGGCCGCTCTTTGCAATTTGTAGTGCACCAAGTATCTTTATAGAAGCGGTATATATCAGCTTTTGTTTTCCACACAGGCTCTAAATATTGCTTGCTGGAGGAACTCCTGCAATAGTGAGACTCCTTTTTTGCAAGGGTATTAAAAAAACTATTAAATGCTTCTGCCGTTCAGAATTACTCGACCTATTTTCTTTAAGGCCAACGCGCACTTAACCACGCCACGGCGCGCCACGCCGGACGGCAATTTTAAATTACATTGGTTGTTATGGAATAACGCGCACTTATCCACGCCACGCCACGGCGCGTTATTCCATAACAACCAATGTAATTTAAAAATTGCCGTCCGGCGTGGCGCGCCGTGGCGTGGTTAAGTGCGCGTTGGCCTTTAATCTCTGGCCCAGACGTGTTTGGTACTTTTGCAGTTCCTGACTGCTTAAGCCAATGATTGATTGTCCATTGCTTAACAGCTAAAGTATTAGCTAGCATTTCTTTGCACACTCTCAGTTTGGTACCGTCATGGCTTTTAAGAAAGTAATTATAGAAACAGCTTCTTCTGCTGGTGTCTTCATTTGTTCTGTGTCTAGATCTCTCTCTTGTTTTTTTAATTACTAGTAAAACAAGAAGTTTTTTCCCTTTCCAATCTAATTTCCAAAATTCCTCAAATATCATTTGTCGATCTTGCTCTGAAAATTCTGAACACTAGTTTGTCTTTGTCCGATTTACGTTTGCAGTTGCATCTCTTCATCCACATCTTGCCTGGCTTCTTTACATTATAATCCCACTTACTATCCTGCTCTTTCTTTTTCCCACTATATGGTAAACCAACTTCCCGTTTTGTCTTATCCGTATTTGTTTTCCAGTCCTTAGAGTCTACGTATCTTCTTTTACGCCTCTTTTTAACAGGTACATTATCTTCATCGGCTGATAATATCTCTGTGTGTGTATCCTCTACTATTAGCCTATCCGCCGTATTGTGATTTTCACCTTCAAATACAACCTCGTTTGAAGTACCATTTATATTATCAACATTTGAATTAGCAGCAGCAAACATAACTGAATTCGAACTTTTTGAGCGGTCCATTCGTCTACCCGGATGTTTACTTTCTCTTTTCACAATTGCTCTAGATTTACCAGGGCCATCCGTGAGGTTTGTTTCATCGTAATTAATTATAGTGCTTGGTTTGACATTACGAACATTTTCAGTAAGATGATCAAAATAATTATTAATTATATCTGCCGAAATATTAGCACGTGCGCGTTTAATACGTTCGTCATTCGAATTGTAAGTTCCTTATGTCGGCTAAGAAATCCACGTAACCACTCATATCCTGGCTTGTTCTGTTTAAAACAAACAAATGGAATGCGTACACCTTTATTGTCTAAATAACCTTTCACTAAAACGTGCAGGTCCTGTTCAGTAAAGGGTATCTGTCAATTAGCAGCCAATTCCAAACATTGAACAATGGAGTTTTCTTCAGTTGAACTGAATATTGGAGGCCTGCCGATAGGGTTATTATTTTTAGACCATGATATTTTCGATATAAAGTATTCTGGGGCACATTGAATTGCTCCTCAGCCTGTCGAAATGACAGTTGACCATCAACTATAGCTTCTAATGCCCTTTCTAAAGCTTCTGGTGGATAGTCACTATATATTTTGGTCCCAAATCGTCTTTTATATTTCCGTGGCATTTTTTTGTTTGATGTCCCAATTTAAAAACACATATTCACATAAATATTACTAAAAAAATGTATAAATGAACGTTTTGAAAAAACTATTTGAATAGAAATGTTGTTGAGGTTATGCAAAAACATGTGACTAACATCACTTTAAAATAGTATATTATATACCAAGGTAGAGAAGACATTTTTCTCAGCCGAGCAGTATTAGTTAGCAGAATAAGTTATGAGGCTGAGAAAAGTCTTCTCTACCGTGGTTGTATACTATTTTTTTCACTACCAGCACCTTTATTCCTTTTAATTAATCATTTTTACATCAATAAAAAATAAAATGACAATAGGCACCTGAGTGCGATAGAAATTGTTTCCATTATTAACCATTGGTCAAAAAAATCCAAAAATTTTTTTCACTACTACTATTAGAAGATATCATTATTGACCTTGTTTTCGAGCCAAGAAGATGAATTTCTCTCCTAGTGGTCAATAATTTTTATTACTGGTTAATAATGGAAACAATTGCATCGCTGGTTGCATAAACCATAAAGGATACATCTCGATAAAACTTAGTTTTGAGAAAAAAGCAAAAAACTGTCTTGTTTAAATATGGGCATTATTATTGAAAAGTTTCTCTTAGTAAAAATGTAAAATATTATCAGTTATTGTAGTAACCCGGTGGAGAGTTAAAATAATAATTAAACTCACAAGTAATTCGTATTTATTAAATGAAACAGTAAATACATAATACTTCTGTTAGTTACAAGAGTTCAATAAGGAATGCCCCTTCAATCTCCTCTCAATCTTAAAGTCCCATGCACTCAACTATTTCTAAAAATAAACATTTACCAGCACACATTCGGCTGCCGGGTATCAAATATTTCTTAAAACAAAATCTCATAAATCGATCAAGTTTTATCGTTTAATTCCTTGGTGTACTGCCGCCAACCTCCGTTACGTCAGCATGTTTATTTCATCGGGGCCCCGTCGCCTACAGATTCGGCCACGCTGCTTTTCCGGTTGTCCTCAATCGGTCCTGTGAACCCACCAAATCATAATTAGATACATAAATTAATTAAAAGGTTGGAAAAGCTCGAACACAACATACGTATGTGTTAGGCATATCCCTTTCCCTGAATGTATGTGTGCCTAAAATGTGTAGTGTGCATCGACCATTACTGTCAAGAGACCACCTTCGACACTGTACACATGTGTGCCTAAAGTGTGTAATGTGCTTCGACCATTACGATCTAGGACTTTGTTTAAATAGAACCAGTGCCAATATTTTGTCGTTTATAGTGTACAAACGTCCTTTCTTTTGTTTTCTGGCATTCCTAATTTGACCCAGAAAAATTCCTTTACTTATAGTGTTAAATGTTTTGTTAATTGTGTTTGTGACATTTTCGATGCCATCTCCAACCGTTTTCTAAAACAAATATATTTTTTTCAATTACTGCCATTCTCCTTTTCATTATATTCGCATCTTCGCTTTTGGAGTTAACTACCCCCTTCTTGTTACGCCGACAAGATTCAAATAAAGCGCTAAAAATAGTTTTTTTTAGATTAATACACATATACTCTAACCCAGGCATGTGCAACGTACGGCCCATGGGCCAAATCCGGCTCGCGACTTGATTTTATCCGGCCCGCGGAACACTTTGTAACGGTGCGGGGTAATGAAAATTCACAATTTTCTGTAACTGTTGAAAAGCCCCGAAGCTTTGGACCCTCGTTTGTTTTCGGTTTTGTATTTGTAACCCCGATGTCTTTGATAAAGGGTAGGAAAGAAAAGTCACAAGTCAAAGGACAACTTTGAGCTTTATTAACATAGACAATGATATTTCTGAACAGCAAATCTTAACAACTAGTAGTCGTAAGGCGGGTGTCCGTAACCGCGTGGGTGTGCTTTGTCGGCGAATCTCCTGAAAAGAACGATATAAAGAACAAAGGATGTAGGAACCAAATAGGACACTCTCATATTATTAAAAGGGTTAAGGAATTTTGCAGGTGCCTATTGAGATGGTAAGATCCCCGAGTAGCACTCATTCAATTAAAAGGGTTGAGGAATTTTGCAAATTGCTTTTTGGGATGGTAAGATCCCAGAGTAGCACTCATACAATTAAAAGGGAATTGCCCTCTTGCTCCCCTGGTCAATTGCATTTATACAATAATTTTCGACAACCTCCAAATAGAAGGGGTTCCTTTTATCAAATTAAATTGTACTTCAAACTGAAGTTTAGCCGTGGCACACAACCACAATTAATGCCACACATCACTTTTACAACTTCCGTTTCGTCGGGTAGCGTCCCCTGGAACATCGTCCTATTTGGTCAACTAGCTTGTAGGCGTTAGGTTGCACCTGTGGTTTTTAGCCAAAATGGCCCATTATATAACAATTGTAGTTTCTGGGCCGAACAACGCGATGTACGGACACGGTTTTGGAAGGGCTGGGTTCCTTCTGCAACGCCAAATAGATAGGTGCTGTATTAAATAAATGTACTACATGTATGTCATTATTTACATGCCGTTTAATTAATATGATACATACCTCTAAATTTCGCAAAGGCACATTCAAAAACAAACATAAATCTCTGTAACGTATTTGCTGTAGCCGCACTTATGCTTATGCAGAGTGCGCCGCGCACCGCCTCGACCGCGTTGTCCGTCAGGGAGGGGAGAACTATTTTCGTATTTCGGCGGTGTATGCATATAACGTTTTATATCAGAGATTTTATTGATATAAGTACATAATATATCCGGATACCCGGAGATTTTTATATATTTCTAAAACTTTAATATATTTCAATATTTTATATTTAATCGAAATATTTTTATATATTTTATCGTATCATTGATTATAAAGATTATTTTTTAAACAGTCCTGTCAGCCAATCATAATGAGAAAAAAATTCAAATCGACCAATAGCATCAAAATTACACTGATTATTTTTTAAACAGTCCTGTCAGCCAATCATAACGAGAAAAAAATTCAAATCGACCAATAGCATCATAATTACACTGATAATTAGCTAGTAGCTGACCACAGCGATAATTTTTTCACGTTGTTTCATTGGATCACAGAGAAATACCTGCTCTGTGATTGGATCTTTGTTTAAATAAATGCATAAAAAAGTTAGCTTTGACTTTGACAAACGTCAAGACTGTCATCATTGTGTAATAGTTTAAAAAATAATCACGCCGAATTACATTCGTGGTAATAATTTTTTTTGATAATTTTAACTAGATTAGCACTCATCTTTATTGTTATTAGGAAATTCCACTCGTGGACTTCGTCCACTCGTGAAATTTCCATAGCAATAAAGATTCGTGCATCTAGTTAAAATTATCAAAAAATTATCACCACTTATGTAATTACTGTTGATAATTAGCTAGTAGCTGATTACAGCGATAATTTTTTCACGTTGTTTCATTGGATCACAGAGAAGTACCTGCTCTGTGATTGGATCTTTGTTTAAATAAATGCATAAAAAGTTAGCTTTGACTTTGACAAACGTTAAGACTGTCATCATTCTGTAATAGTTTAAAAAATAATCACGCCGAATTACATTCGTGGTAATAAATTTTTTTTGATAATTTTAACTAAAGTATGATCAAAATTTCTGTTCATCAAGTATGGCCGTGGAAGTGCAAACCAACGCATTTAAAATTGGCTCACATATCTTTACTTCAAAATTTTTGACAGCTGTCACATTTAATATTATATGTAAGCCAATTTTAAAGGCGTTGGTTTGCACTTCCACGGCCATACTTGATGAACAGAAATTTTGATCATACTTTAGATTAGCACTCATCTTTATTGCTATTAGGAAATTCCACTCGTGGACTTCGTCCACTCGTGAAATTTCCATAGCAATAAAGATTCGTGAATCTAGTTAAAATTATCAAAAAAGTATCACCACTTATGTAATTAGTGAGTGCCGACAACTTTATATTAAACTTTTATTAATAATTATACATAACATAATAACATAGCAACTTCCAACTTCATAATTCGTTAGTTACATAACATAATAACATAGCAACTTCATAATTCGTTAGTTACATAATATAAACAAACACTATTTGTGTACATGAATTGTTGTCAATAATACGATAAAGCTTGAAATATAACTCGAATATTTGCGATTTAAACCGTCTCGGACGTTCCGTAGTTGACTCGGCTTGCGCCTCGTCACCTAGCAACGTCCTCGACTATTATAAATCGCATAATATTCTTGTTATATTAATAGCTATAAATCATTTTTATATGTGTGTAAGTTTGTTATACATATATTTAAAACTACTGTTTTTATATATTTGCATACATTTTTATATACAGGGTTGCTCATTAGTACGTCAAAGTCCAATATAGGCTTTATTAAATAAAACTGGAGGAATTTATTTTATAAAAAGTGGCACAGTAACAAAAAACGCACATTTAAAAAATAATTTGAATTATACAGGGTGTCGCCCTAAAGCGGGGCACATTCGAGAATATTTTTTTTAAATGAAACACCCTGTATATTTTTTGTTTTTTCTAATCTGCTTTAAATTGTCTTTTCAACGATTCCTGGGTTTTTGTTTTTGGATGACGCATTGTTGAGTTATTAACGAAAATCTAAAAAAAATGGTCGCGACAAGGTTTACCATACTAATTCCATGCGACAGTATTACGATTAGCTAAGACAAAATTATTTGGTAAGTATGCACCCAAGGGATGTGTTGAACCTACAAAATAATCAAACATTAATTTTATTATACAGGGTATTTGTTACGATGCAGTCAATTTGGCGATTGTCAAAGAGCGTTTACTGAATTTTTTCAAATGGAACACCCTGTATATTATTAAATTTTTGGAATGACGCGTTAATTGCGCTTAATTTTTGTTAATAATGTCCTATATCTAAACCCAATAATTTCAGAGATATTTTTACTTTTTCATTACAAACCGCTAAATTATTTGTTTTCGATTCGATCTAGTGTACTGGGCAAACGCTTTGACAAACTAAAACAAATAACGAATCGACCTTTACTCAGAGTGGTAGCCCAAACTGTCATAATCTTCATAATTATGCAACAGAAAACCCAAGAATAGCAAGAGCGGTTGATAAGTAGAGACAATAGACTGTAAATGTTTGGGGTGGTATTATGGTCAACTTTATAATTGGACCACATTTCTTTCATGGACATCTAAATGGTGCACAATATTTGAATTTCTTGCAATATGACTTGGCTCAGCTTCTGCAAAACGTTCCTCCAGTTCTAAGGGAAAATATGTGGTTCCAGCACGACGGTGCTCCAGCACATTTTGCACTAGATGTCCGACGATATTTGAATCAAGAATTCGAAGGTCGATGGATCGGCCGCGGTGGTCCTATTAGTTGGCCACCTAGATCGCCAGATTTGACGAAACTTGATTTTATTTCTATGGGGGCACACAAAAAACATTATGTACCAGACACCTCCAACTATAGCAGACGATAATACATGCTTTTGACACAGTTTCCATTAAGATGTTACAAGACGTAAATAGGTCCTTTCTGTCAAGGCTGCAAATGTGTTCTAATCAAAATTTAGGTCACTTTGAGAATTTATTGTAAATATTACCTCTAAGGAAATTACGGTTTGATACTTTTTGTCTCTATTTGTTTTTGTTTGTCAAAGCGTTTGCCCAGTACACTAGATCGAATCGAAAACAAATAATTTTGCGGTTTGTAATGAAAAAGTAAAAATATCTCTGAAATTATTGGGTTTGGGTATAGGACATTATTAACAAAAATTAAGCGCAATTAACGCGTGATTCCAAAAATTTAATAATATACAGGGTGTTCCATTTGAAAAAATTCAGTAAACGCTCTTTGACAATCGCCAAATTGACTGCATCGTAACAACTACCCTGTATAATAAAATTAATGTTTGATTATTTTGTAGGTTCAACACATCCCTTGGGTGCATACTTACCAAATAATTTTGTCTTAGCTAATCGTAATACTGTCGCATGGAATTAGTATGGTAAACCTTGTCGCGACCATTTTTTTTAGATTTTCGTTAATAACTCAACAATGCGTCATCCAAAAACAAAAACCCAGGGATCGTTGAAAAGACAATTTAAAGCAGATTAGAAAAAACAAAAAATATACAGGGTGTTTCATTAAAAAAAAAAATTCTCGAATGTGCCCCGCTTTAGGGCGACACCCTGTATAATTCAAATTATTTTTTAAATGTGCGTTTTTTGTTACTGTACCACTTTTTATAAAATAAATTCCTCCAGTTTTATTTAATAAAGCCTATATTGGACTTTGACGCACTAATGAGCAACCCTGTATATCTGGAAATTTTAAGATATATTTAAAAATATATATCAAGAGAAATTCTGTATATTAATTATTTAATTATTTCCCAAACGGCGGCTCATAGTAGTGACCGGCTTTCTTATCATTTGTTCATTCTTCAAGATAAAGCCTGTAGGGGAAGGTGACCTGTGATGGCCCCCCTAACTCTTTTTTGTTATAACTTTAAAACTAACTGAAATATGAAAACAAGCTTTGGTGAGAAATTATGTTATAATATGTTGTTGTCATTTCTACATAATAAACTTTTTTATTTACTTCCAGTTTGGAGTAAAACATTAAAATATTTAAAAAAATCATAGGGCCATCATAGGCATATGTTATCTAATGATGGCCCCCTTATAAAAATTGTAGAGTCGATTATTATAAAGAGAATTTCTTAGTATTTTTTAATTAAAAGACAGTTAAAACTTAAAAAACGAAAAGTTTTTATTAAGGGAAATTACATTTTTTAAAATCTAAATGTTAAAAACGCTTTTCTGGTTGACAAACATCACAAATAAAAGTCTTTGTTGACCTAGGAACACCAGCACATTCGCAGTGACACCAGCCGTTGCAATTCTGGCACTTCAGCCAGAATTCATTAGGACGAGAACGAGAGAAGAGCTCATTGCAGTACAGACATGCTGCATCTGACTGATCATTATCGCTCGGTACATACACAAGTTCCTCATCACTATCTTCTTTTATTTGTCTTGCAATTTTTTTTTTGCAGCTTTTGCTGCTTTTCTTCTCTCTTTTTCTAATGCTTCTTTTTTGGATTCCTTAATTTCTTCTATATCTGGCGTGCTATTAATAACACCAGTCTTTCCACATTTCCTTTTCCTTTGAGTTAATTTTATTGTTGCCTTTGGGAGAGGGGATATTTCTTCAATTTGCTCTCTGCCTATACAATGTTTAGACGTGCTTTCAATTTGGTCACTTGTATTTCCCTGGGAAGTCTGTAAGATCGTTTTAATGGGAGTACTGCTAACATTCTGGGTTTCTTTTAAGATGTCATCCTCAGTTTCACTTTGCGGTTCTTCTTCGCCATTTGAATTAATAGGTTGTGATTCATCATGTGTGGTATCCACCTCCCTATCTGTTGTTGAAGCAGCAGCAAATTCCCAGTCTTCAAAAACATCCGGATCAAATAGCTGTATTCCAGTTTTTTTAAAAGAACTTATTGCATTTGACGGAGTCGCAGCCTTTAGGTATGCATTATTAGTGAGTGACAGCCCGTCCTGGGTTATCTCTCATCCATTTTTGTATTTCCATATTATAAAATGTTTGAAGCGGTGCAAAAAAGCCAACATCAAGCGGTTGGACACGATGCGAACAGTGTGCCGGAAGACAAAATAGTATAATTCCACTTTTCTTACTATATTCCAGTACTTCCAACCCCTTGTGACTACTATGCCCATCAAGGATTAGAAGGACTTTATTTTCGTTCGATGGTTTAACGTGCAAGACAAAGTGCTTTAGCCACTTGACAAATGTTTCAGTGTTCATCCAGCCATTGTCCTGGCAAAATGCTACACTGCGTACAGGTGCGTCATCCATTAACTCGTCTTTAAATCGTTTCCGCGGGAAAATAAAGGCGGGAGGAACAAATGTTCCTATGGCGTTCATACAACACACAGCGGTATAATTTTGACCACGTTCAGCACTGCTTATAATTCCAATTTGTTTCCGTCCTTTGGTTGCAAGAATTTTTCTAGACTTCGTAGGAACTGTGCTCATTCCCGTCTCGTCAACATTAAAGATATTTTCAGGAGAAAATTTATATTTATCCATAGTTTCTCCAATGGAACGGAAAAACAATTTCATGTTTTCTCTATTGAAAGCCTGTGCTCTTGCGATAGATGTGTGCTCAGGAGTTCTAACAGTTATCGTTGGGTTCCTTGCGAGAAACCCTTTGAGCCACTTTCTACCAGCCTTGCCTTTTTCTTTATTAAATTGGTGGTTAATTTTATGCTTCTCGGCTATTTCAAAAACAAGCTTTCTTAGCTCCGTACTGGTAAGTCCAAAAAGCCTGGTTTCTAAATTAACAACATGCTTTGCAATTTCAGCTTCAACATCACCATTAAATACAGGCTTATGTCCACCTAAATATCCTTTGCTACTGCCCTGTTCATTTTTAAACCTCCTACGCAGTGTCGTTCGAGGTACTTTAAACGTCTTTACTGCTGTTGTATAGCCCATTGTTTTATTTCGTAATGCTTTTAAGGCTTCGGCCATGTCTTCTTCATTCCACTGCTGCCTATTTGTTGACTTATTCTGAAATTAAATTAGGTATTTATTATTTTTATTACATATATTACATATATTCCTATGATGGCCCTCGGGCCGTCATAGGAATACTGGCCTGGGGCCATCATTGGCAAAATGTCATGTGATGCATAAACACTACAAACTTTTCATATGAAAACATAACCATAAAACTACTACCGAATATGTAACGAAGACCCTACTAAAATATCTCTCCAAATTGAATCCGTTTGTCCCTTTAGATACGAACGCAACATGCATTTTAAAATAGTAATTTTTTACATCAGTTACTTACCGGATCCATTTTTTTTTATTGCAGCCACATTCGACGCCGTTGTAACTTGACAATTGGTTTGTAAACTAACCGTCGAATATCGTACACCTTCGGTAAACAAAATGGGCAACCAGACGTACATGAAAGGAAATAACGTAACAGGGCCAACACAGGCGCAGGGCCGTCACAGGTCACTTTCCCCTACATAAGAGACATACTAAGCCTTGGCGAAAGATACATATTATAGTGAATGTTGCCCTCGTTTGTCAGGGGATGGTGCTTATGAACCTGTTTTTAATTCTTTTTTTTTATTATTTCAACTTTTTTCTTCCTTATTTGGAACAATAAACAAAACGCTGACTTGCACACTTTTATTTGTTGATTATCGCTTGTCACAAAGTAGTTGTAGGAAAAAGATTTATGCTTTCTGGCATTTATTACAGCGCGTTTTGTAGGTCGCCCACAATGCTCTTGAACAACAACGCATTTTTGGCATTAATATCAAGTTTGTAAAATTGATTGAAAATAGTTCCTAAGTTCAATACAGAATTTGGTCGTACATCACAATTTACAATTTTCTTGACAAAGATTTTCCAAACGTATGCTTTTTTCCGGAACTTCATGGCCTCTCTGAGAGAAGTATTTTCTCTCTCTTTGCCTGTCGGTTGCAGCTTTAACTCTCTTCCAAGTCTCTGGTATTCGAATTGGCTTCCTAGAAATTTTGGGATTCTCGGGGAACTGTTTTAATTTTCTTTTGGGTTGAATTTCTACTTAATTCACTTCTGTTCTACCGTTTTCAGTTTCGCTTGAACGTAAATTTTCTTCATCAATAGATGGTATATACCCATCACTACTAGATTCGTATGGATTATCTGAATTTGCTTCCTCGCCTAAACATATCAAAGTTACTAAGAAACTTAAACTATAAAACTGTATATTTATGTTTTTATGACTAATTAAACGTTTTTCTGAATCTTGAATTGGAGGTATGATAGCGACTTGACTCAGGTCTAGGTTTTAGACAAACAAACAAACAATAATAAAATTATCCTGAATACTCTTTTTAATAACTGAAATAATATTAATGTGAACACTTGTACTTACAATCCAATAGTTCAACTATAACTTTAGGCTTTTCAGCATCCTCAGTTTCATGAATGTGTCCTATTTGTTGTTCATTTTCTGTGGTGTTATTTTTTAGGGCCATTTCAACTAATAATTTCCCTCTTGAAAGCATTTTTTTAAATTAAAACGCACTCACTTTAACAAGCTTTCATACTATAACAGTAATCAATTTTAAGGTTATGTTGTTATGTTTAAGCTTATTCAGTAGTGGATATAGGGGTTATGTGCGTTTATTCTATAATTTTTGAGCGGATAAAGGGGTTATCTGCTCTTGACTCCTTTAGCCATTACTTCCTGTTTATGTTGTAACACATAGCCCCTTTATCAGCTAAAATATCGAGAAACAGTGCATGTTTGACAATGTTAAAGGGTTTATGAGTTGCCTTTATACATGACCCCTTCATCCAGGACAAAATATGATAAAATTAAAAAATGTCACATAGCCCCTTTATCCACTTGCCCCTTCAATTATAGAAGTTCTTATAAAACGGTAACTAAACATTAAAAATAGCTATTTTACTACTATTTGTATCATAAATAGGTCAAGTGAACATTATTCATTATTGTTTTTTTGGTTATTTTCCATCACAGTAATCATTCTTTCTAGTAAGTGCTTAAATCTGTCCAGCTTCTTCATCTTTTCTTGGTGACGTATTTCGCTTGGTGTTGTTAATGCACCTTTAGTAGCAAAAACAGATTTAAAATTGGATGTTTTAATATGTTTTGGAGTTTCCGTTGTTTCGGAGGAAGTATAGGTGGATGTAGATGAATTAGTGTTGGTATCATCTACATGATGTACAATTAAGCCTGCATTGCTACTGCATGTGGCAGCGGGCTGTATTTCAGGTTTAAAATGCAGCAGCTCGTGCATTTCTTCAAAGTATTCCCAATGCCGTCTACTTCTTCCAGTTTGTGCATTATAAAACAACGTTTCCTTATATGTTCTTTGCAGTCCTTTCCATTTTGTATTGCACTGTACCCCAGTGACTTTCCTATTACTTTGCTGTGTTATTTGTTTTGAAATTTTGGTCCACACATATTTTTTAACACTTTTCTGGAATTCATCATCATGCTCTTTCACTAGGTTTATTAATAAAAGTACAGCTTCATGTGGCCACTTTTTATCCTTTTCGTCGAAAGAACTATCATCTTCGTCTTCATTCGTAATAATAGAAATTTCCTGTCGTATTACTTCACTAGACTTTGGAATTTCAGTGTTGATGTAAAAATTAACGCCTTGTATTGCTCCAAAATCACCTGTATTTATTAAAATATTTTAAACGTTTGTTGATCCAACAAGTATTAAGCTTTTGTTATTCCATCATTTATTTACTGTTTAAATACGTACTGTGAAATGTATGTTGCTGCTGCATGTGCAGGTAATTTCCTCCTTAGAAAGATTGTTGCATATATTGCACAAATAAATAATTTCTTCTACATTTATTCATTATTATTGTTACAGTCTCAGTAATTTACTAACCACCACAGAAGCTAACCACGTTTTCCAGTTTTAAGGTTAGATTTCCAATGCCGCTCCACCTAAAACGTCCGCACAAATAAAGCACACTCCGTTCGCGCGATACAGGAATAACCGAATGCGATGGAGTTTACGCTACTCGAGCTCAGAGCATTTAACGAATGCGTTTGAACAAAAAGAGCGAAGAGTGAGTGGTTAGCAAAAGAAATCAGAAAAGTATTAAAGGCAACAAAATAGAGACCTAAAATAAAATATGCAATATTTTTATCTGTGAGTGTATTATATCCGCTTGCATTGGTTGTTAATATAATAAAAAACCTCTTACTTTAATTATTACAGGATTCATCTCCGTAATTTCTGCAGATACTCCACAGTTTTGAAAAAAACGTGGAGCTGTGTTGCCATCATTTGTGCTCCCGAATCCTGGTTTAGACTTGTCCACTAATAGTCCCATTTTTAAACTTGTTTTGAATAGCAGATTTTGTTTTAGCAACAATAGCTATATTTTCTTCTCCTCGAACTTGCCACTTCTTCAAAGGTAATTTATAAGCAAGATGAAGAAGACATTCAAAAAATCGAATCCAGGTATGCAGTACGGATAGTCCAAATTCAAATTTTGATGCGTCGACTTTCTTAGTATTTACTAAGTCAAGATTGTTAAAATATTTTGACGTTAGTCCGCACAAATAACATTTCTGTGTTGTGTGGTTTCTGTTAAAGAATTACAGATTTTTCCATCGACCATAGTAAGATGCAGAGCTGGGTAAAGCACTTTTGCAAAGTGCTTCAATTACCAAGCTCCAAGCACTTTGTTAAAGTGCTTTATTTAAGGTAACAATTACCAAGCACAGTATTTGAAAAATAAAGCACCAAGCACCGAATACTTATTGAAAAGTATTTGAAGCCCTTTAAGGGTTTCAAGTACACATTGAAAAGTATTTGAAGCCCGCAAAGAGGTGCATAAAGCATTTTATACCAAGGGCTTGAAAAACTTTTAAAAAGTATAAACTATTGAAGCATTTTGCCACTAATGAAGAAAAACAAAACCCTACTAAAAATATATATTTTACTTTCTAGAAAAACAAAATATAAAATTAAAAAACGCACTTATTATTTACCATTTACATTTACATTAAATCTGAAAAGAACTATTTCGACGACCTAACGGCAATACCACGTGTCAAAAAAATCAGCACTTTCCAGGAGAGACAAAAGCTTTCCATTTTTTATTTACCGGCAATTTAATTGCTTTGTTTGGGAGCTGCTGTAGTGAAAGCAGGTAATCCCTGTTTGAAGATTTCAAGTAAATTTGACCCATACGGTACTTACTTTTTATGTTACTAGAGCCCTATAATTCTGTACCAGTGTTCACCTGGTCGTTTTACCTGTATTTAAATAAACATTCGCATTATTTGCATCTTCGTTTAACTCAACCGAGATAATAAGCAGCTGCCTCTAACGTGAAAGCAATAATATATAACAAGATATAATATGTTGGGTTTGGTTTAGTTAATTTCATATCGGGCAGAATCTTTTAGATGAACTTTATCTCGTTTTGAACCACAAGTTTGTCTAACGCTAACGCTTACTTCTGGAACTCATTTTGTCTGAAAGTAATAAAATCCCACTTTAAATACAAAGATTATGTTAGTAAAACTAACACGTAACATCTAATTGTAAAATTGTAATAACACGTATCAACTACTGCTTCTTAATCTCTTGGTTTTTAGTTTGATAATAAAATTATATAAATAAATCAAATATTACGCTAATGGTAAACAATAATAAGCTGAATATAGTTACTTTATTTTACTTCATTAATTTACACACTAAACTAACTTAAACAATACAGTAAAACACGCCGCCATTATGTTATCACACAGCTTTCTGATGATACGTGTTATTGCCTTTTAAAATTTGACTACTGTTGATACGTGATAGTAAAATCCTTGAATATCTCGTTTTCTATTGGCTCGGATGTTACGTGGTATTAGAAGAACATGCAGCAGCTCCCACTTAATACAAAGGAAGGAACCAAAATCTCAAATTCGCTGAAAATGATGATATGTGGTGTTGCCGCTAGGCCGACGATTTGCTTTTAATAAAACTAAATTTTCAAAATTTTGATCCGTCAAGGACGTGCCTTCTTGGCGAATTTATTATAGAAGCGAATGAGAACATTCGTTCAACAGGAGCACTTGACGGTAAACAAGTGTTATATTTTATAAACAATTCCTTTATTGTTGGATATTTATCTAAAGTAAGTAGATCTTGGCTATTGGTGTAAAATTCGTAGTGGACTGTATTTTTCGTAGTTGTAACTTTACTCGAGTCGCACTCGGAAGAAATGATAGTAATAAATATGTGGTAATGTAATTGAAATGCACTGCTTTACTATTTTAAGGTTTAATACAACATTACACAATAGAACATAAAATAAATTGAAAGACGAGCGCCAACTGACTCAGCACCTTACTTCTTTTAACAATGGTATAGTCTAAGTAAGTTTTAAATGGCGGTTGAACGGATTTTTGTTTCCCCGCCCTATGCCGTCCACATCCACGTCGTGGTCCATTGGCAAATACAACGTGTCCCGCTCTGACTCGTGAAATTTGCCATGCGTTATATTTTGTTGTAACTAAATCTGAAACTGCATAGGGCGGGGAACCGCCATTTAAAACTTACTTAGACTATAAGCGAGTGACCCACCGAACCAAACAAGCGCTGTTGTCACCCAGCAAGAAATACAATTAAGAAACGGCGGCGTTGCCACCAGAAACAGTTTCGGCGGCAAATATATAAACTTAAATTCTAAATAGGTACATACATTGAATTACTTAACAGCTATTATCTTTTAAATATTGCAAAATTTCGATTTCAACTTCATTATTACAGCTTTGTGTCGATGGGGTGGTCAAATTTTTGTCTTCGGCAAAATCAAAAAAATGTTCCGCTTCTTTAATTTTGTCATGATTTTCCGTTTCAAAAATTGGTGTTTGTGTTGAAGTAATATTTTTACCAGCAGTAATAATGAGTTATTGTATATTACGAGTATTGATATCTTTTGTGGCAATATCTTCGATTGCGTTAAGCCAACGCAATTTAAATTTGGGAATTGTGAATGCTGCTACGTATAATAGCACCATTTTCGCTATCAGATAAAGTTAATATTTTTGAAAATCTGTTATTAATTCCCTCGATACAGGCGTTTAAAATATGTCCACTCGATTGGAAATTTTCATCTTTCATTTTATCCATTTTTGTTCTAACGGAAACTAAACAGGGTAATACATAACCGTAGTATGTATTAGCCCCACCTTGTAAAATATCTAATGCAACTGACAGTATTCTTCCAGATAAATTATTTCATGCTCTTTAAATGGATTTTTAAAATCTAATTGAAGAAACAAATGCCTCAATTTATCTTTTTCTTTTATAATTTGACTTACACAATCAAAATTGAATTCCACCGCGTTATACATGTTATACAGTAACTGATATTAGATTTATGATTTGACTGGCACATCACAGGTGAGTTGTGTTGTTTTCGACACCTTCCAAATAGCCTTTACTTTGAATATTTTCATTTTCCAACTCGTCAACGTCAATATTTATATTTGAAAAAGAAGGTAGTTCTAAGATTTTCTGCTTCACTTGTATCGAAATTTTCGTCTTCACTTTTTTCTTCTTCGTCGTCGACGTTCAAATCATCAAGTGTAGATTCAGAATGAATACAAAGTTGAATTAATTGCGGCTTCGGAGATAAATGGACTCCGAATTGTTTAAAGGCTTTGACAAAATTTGAACCATTATCAGTTACTGTAGCCACAATCTTATTATTGTCTAATTTAAATTTATTATGAATTTCATTAAGCAGCTCTGCTATTTTATCAAAAGAGTGCACCCCTGAAAAGCGTCTGCGGGCCAGAACCACAGAATATCTATGTAAGTCTGAGTCCAGCTAGTGGCAAGCTACGCCTAAAAAGCTTATTTTCTTAGCACTCCAAATATCTGTAGTAGCACAAACGTATTCTACTGATTGCACTTTATTTTTAATAGATTGCTACCTACATAAGGGTAAATGCAGAAAGGGTGGCTACTTGTACCTAACTACCGAGGTAGCCCCTCGCTACCGATAGCTGGTGGGAAGGGTCGGGGTTCTTCTGAATGCTGGAAAAGAAAGGGCGCCAACCAGTTGCAAGCGGGTCTTGCAAAAGAAACAGAACTGTAACTGATAACAGTTCTCCTGCAAATAACTTCAAAACACTAGGTACCCCAATAAAGTACACCTTCAGATCGTTCAGATAAATAGATACATTCAGTGTATATAAGTAAATAACAATAGATATATATAACAAATATCATGCATATAATATTATATAAACATCACAGTAAATGTTGGGGAGGGGAAAATCTATCACAGAACGGGTGAAGCCCAACACTCCAGAACAATACGTTGTCTAGATCTAGCAAAATGTAATCGATTAATAACACAAAACTAAAGTAAATATAAATGTATGCGGGTCAAGTGAATTGCCGATCAATAACCGAGGTCGCAAGGATGACGATATATATACTAACAACGTAAGCAAGAAGGTCGAAGCAGATCTGGTTCGGTAACTTGTCGCATAATCGCGTAAACCTAGGTATTAAAAGATATGAATCAGAGTGACTTTAATTAGTCCTCCAGTAGCCTTGCGTAGCTCTGACGTCAAGATGGACGGTAATTCGACTTGTTTGACTAATTAAAAAAATCACAAGCGATAAGTACTGATTAAATAATAAAAGACATTACGTGATGTTCTAAGTATCAATAAATCGTAAAATACAACCAAAACTTGCTAACAACAAATGCCCTTCCCACTCAAGATGTCAATAGGCAACCAAACTACCACTAAGTTAAACGTGTGGATTTAACTATGACTTGCAAAACTAAAGAAATTACAAGGAACCTGTAATAATAGCCTTATCTGAGGATCGTCCTCCATAAGCTTTACTCACAAATGTAATTAGTCCAGCAGGACTAATAGTCCATCCGTCAGGTAGTTTTAGGTGGAATTAACTCGGGAAGTTTTGATATTTGGTATAATTCTAGACTTACGTGTCTAGTACAAAGATTCACATTTTGCACAAAGAATGCGCTGCCGCTATCGCCGCCATATTGTCAAGATGGCCACCAAAAACAGTTTTTTTGAAATATCTCCATTTTCGTACGCTCTACAATCAAAATACTTATAACCAACATTAAAGAGGAGAAAATTTTCTATAGAACATGTCATGTTTATGTTTTCTCTAAAATGAACGGTTTAGGTACAGCAGTCGCGTGAAGTTAAAAATGTTGGTTTAGTTTTGTCTAAGGGCGTACGCTATCACCGATTTTTCGAAATTTATGTGTTTTAGAATTGCCGAGAGCTATTCATGTAAAACCTTTGTGCAATTTCATCTTAAGTCAGTGGCGTAGCTTTCGTTTCTTATGAACATCCAATTATAACTATCAAAAATTAACAATGACAATAATGTACCTACTTGTTTCCACACCACCCATGAGGTAACGTACTCGGCGCGTTTTTTTTTTTATGTGGTTTCCCTTTTATATTAGGCCTACTCCACAACAGCAGATTTATTAAACCCTTTTTCGTTTAAATATGCCTGATGGACCTGGTTCGTTAATATTACGAGTATTTTCAACGGTATTTGTAGTTTCTGTTTCGGAATCAACGTCGCTTTTCTCTAATACATCGAATTCACCGATTTTCTCATTTGATATAATGATGTCAAGAGGCAATAATTGCATACTCATATGAAGATGACATTTCGATGGCTGTATTTACTATTAATTGGTCTGCATCTTCTGTAGCCTGAATCACAGTGAACTGTCTTCGAATTTCTTTTTCAAGATGGATATAAAGCGACCTTTGTTTGCGTCGTTTGATAAGAAATTCGTCTGTGCAACTGTGGGGATCATAAATTCGTCAAACAAAACATCTGCTGTAATATATTTTCGTGATCGTCGGAGTCGTTCTGCGCTTTTCGTGCTTTTTTCTGCTGCACTTATGGGATAGCCGTCGAAAACAATTATTACATTTGATTGATAGTGTCTTTTTACATACTCTATATAACTGGTACAAATCGAACCAAATGTTTCATTTCGGTTCCAAACAACTCTATGCAGCAGGTATCCACCGTCAATTATGTAAACTTTATTGGTTCCAAAATCATATTCTGTAACTGGCAAAAAAACTTTGTACAATAGAGACTTAGCAGTTTTTCGCAGTCCGTCTTCAGAAAACAAGGACAAGGGATACGGAGCCAATTCATACTGCAGATGCTGTTCAAGCTCCTCGTCCGTTTGTTTTGCAACAAAAAGTCTTTGGAAAATAAGTAATGGGTCAATTGGTACTACAGTTTCATAAATCTTGATGCTTGAGTTCATTGCTCCCAGGGGAAGTACTTTGTCTTTGCGTCTCAATACTACATCGCCAAAGTTTTTCCCAATCATATTATTTATCCCAACTTTACCAATTTCTTGCGCCTTAAAACAGTTTATTGTTTGATCTCCAATAACTCCTGAGGAAATAGACATTATTTCATTTACGTCTGGGAAAGGGGGGTGTTGCGTAAGCCAAGCCAACAGCTTTTGCACATCATTATTGTCTCGAATAATACGTGAACTTCTCATGTCCACATGTTGTTCTGTAGATGCAAAAGAAACATTGCAAAATCTTTCAATCTCATCACATACGTTGTGCAAATACACCATTCCCAATGTCCACATTGTCAAAACGCTATCCGTGATTCCTCGTCCATGAGTAAGCCCGCCAATAGATTTCATCGTCCTCATTAACGTTTGTTCAATGGTCATATCTGACCAAATACCAGACCAAAACTTTTTGGTGCGCCTGATTGTGAAGAAACCGTCTGTTGTAAATTTATTGTACTCATCTGAGGTCATTTTGTCTTTTAAGGATAACATATCTTGCAAATATAAATGACACGATTTTGCATAATTATGATGGCCGCTTGCGTGGAAATAAGGCAGCATTTTCTGGGCAGATTCTAGGTGAAGTTGCCAATTACCCATTCTCTCTGCTTCTATAAACTGATTTACCAAAGTTACCATGCGAAAATATTGCACCCACAGTTTCTCGGTAGGTCAATTACTTTCTAGTTTTGCGAGACCCTCCTTAAATTTTTCAGTAATAATTTTAAACAAATCTTTGTGATCCGTTGAGGAAATCGTGGAAATGTCCAAATTACAAAGAAGATTTTCCATGGCTAGGCGTTCTTCTTCTGTAAATTCCACAGTCTGCAGAATATGCCCCAGAGCTAGGTGGGTTAAGAGATGACCTCTGACTGCCCTAGCGTAGGCGTGCCCTAACATCATTTTGTCAACGGAATTTGCTGCATAAATCACTGCTAGAAGTTCTTTTAGACCACTTCCTGCCGTTATATAACCGATAGACCCCAGTTACGACATCAGTAAATGAAATCCTCCTAGTCGGACAACAACGTTGCTGCAATCTAAATGCTGATTTTCGGCAGAAATTATATCACGAGCTTATTATTTATTCAGCATCTACGTCCATTTTAAGCCGATACTACTATACATGTATTGGCCTGTTTGAAAAAGAGTTTAATAAATCTGCTGTTGTGGAGTAGGCCTAATATAAAAGGGAAACCACATAAAAAAAAACGCGCCAAGTAGTTTTACATCATGGGTGGTGTGGAAACAAGTACATTATTGTCATTGTTAATTTTTGACAGTTATAATTGGATGTTCATAAGAAACGAAAGCTACGCCACTGACTTAAGATGAAATTGCACAAAGGTTTTACATGAATAGCTCTCGGCAATTCTAAAACACATAAATTTCGAAAAATCGGTGATAGCGTACGCCCTTAGACAAAACTAAACCAACATTTTTAACTTCACGCGACTGCTGTACCTAAACCGTTCATTTTAGAGAAAACATACACATGACATGTTCTATAGAAAATTTTCTCCTCTTTAATGTTGGTTATAAGTATTTTGATTGTAGAGCGTACGAAAATGGAGATATTTCAAAAAAAACTGTTTTTGGTGGCCATCTTGGCAATATGGCGGCGATAGCGGCAGCGCATTCTTTGTGCAAAATGTGAATCTTTGTACTAGACACTTAAGTCTAGAATTATACCAAATATCAAAACTTCCCGAGTTAATTCCTGGTCAAGCCTTTTTATACGACCTGACGGGTGGACTATAACACCAGTCATGAATTTTATGGTGTGGGTTCCTTTATAATGTGAGTAAGTCATTATGCGACAACATAAAGATTTGGGTTTTTGTATGGCTAATTCAGTGCAATCCAATACTGCCCTAACATTTGGAAATTTTTCAAAACATCGATGTAAATTTTGTCTGCATTCTTCTTGTGAAGGCCATACAATTACAGGTCTCAGGATTGCTGATAATTTTGAAATTGTTTCATTAAAAATTTTCTTGCAAGTGTAACTACTTACACATGAAAATAAAGCTGCTAGTATAACGTACCGTAATCCAGTTTTTAATTTAATTAATGTTAAAATAATACGTTCTTTAACTGATAATTTACGAACCCTTATATCCACAAAATATTCATTAAAAGAATTGACAAGTGATTCCAGCATCGCCAAGGATTGTAATCCAGTTAATGAACTTAATTTTGCGGCGGTATTCAGGCAACTAACAAACGGTATATATGTCACCGCTTACAACTTGAATTGCCTTTTCTTCTGTTAATTTGCCTACTGGAACTTCTGCAAACTGTAATAAGCTTTCAATCGCACTTTGTTCCCTTTCCGTCAAATTTATTTGCTGACGTTGACTTGGGCCTGCTTCTAAAATATCTGACGGTTGGGGTTGTAGGAGTATAATATTTGCTTCAATTTTTTTCCCATAACGCGTGGGGCGGGATTTTAATCGGTACTTCGGCATAATACTGCTTGTTGGCAGATTCTGTGACGGGACTGCGGTTTTTTTTTAATCGTGGAAATTTGCATGGCAAAGGGTTTCCCAATAGGAACGATATGTTTTTAAAACGTCATAGCCACCATATCTAAAATTGTAGAAATCTCACTAGTTGTCATTTGTTTTTAGTATAGTTTGACAATTCATCATGGCAAAATACACGCTTCAACAACGTTTGGTTATAAAAATATGTTTTTGAAGATGCAAATGGAGATGCAGTAATAGTGAATGGTGAGTGAACAAGATGGTGCAACACCACATATTGCCAATGCCACTATGGAGTTATTGAGAGAAAAGTTTGGTGAGTCTGTAATCTCCAGAAATGGAACTGTTAATTGGCCTCCAAGAAGTTGTGATATAACACCTTTCGACTTCTTCTTGTGGGGTTATTTAAAGTCGTTAGTCTATGCCAACAAACCTCGAACTAGAGACGCTTTGAAATTGAACATCGAACGTTGCATTAATGAAATTACACCCGATTTATTGCAAGAAGTTACCAAAAATTGGGTTCATCGAATTCGATCCTGCAAACGAAGCCGAGGTGGGCATTTGAATAATGTGTTATTATTGTCATAAGTTGTATTATAAAATAAAGAAAAAGTTTTGCTTTTGTCGCAAATATTTTGTATTTTATTATTTTTAAAAACATATCGTCGCTATTGGGAAACCCTTTACATCTGAAATTGAAATTAAATACCTATTACAAATGCACATGTCCAGGGTTAATAATAATTACCACAATTAGTTTTTTGTTAAAACTAGGTAGATAACAGAATGTACACATACCTGGCAGTATAAAATCATCTTTTATAAAATGTTTTGAGCAGACTCTCATGTAACGGGTTGTTGGTTTACCCATTAGTAGCTTCATTTCCCATGCTTTCCTTCTGTCCACCTTTTCTAGTACACCAAACTTGTTCATTAAATGTACACAACTACCTTTTTCTTTGGGAAATGCGTGGTAACTGTATTGTTTATCACGCCCTTGCCTACTGTGACAACCAAATACGCAACAGTTTACGCGGGTATTACTTGTATGAATATTATTCATGTTTATGAATAAAAAATAAATTTTTACAAAAGAAAATAGCTTCTAGTTTTCAAAAACACTAATTTTAATACTAATTCATCAAAATAAACTTCACTAATACTATTTTTCTTTGTTTCAATATACACGTGCTGTAGGTTAGGAATTCAAAAAGTACCTCTGTCGTTTGCCATCACCACAGCGATCGTAGCACCACCATAGGTAGGTTGAATTCCCAATAAAACACAAATTTTTACAAAAGAAAATAGCTTCTAGTTTTCAAAAACACTAATTTTAATACTAATTCATCAAAATAAACTTCACTAATACTATTTTTCTTTGTTTCAATATACACGTGCTGTAGGTTAGGAATTCAAAAAGTACCTCTGTCGTTTGCCATCACCACAGCGATCGTAGCACCACCATAGGTAGGTTGAATTCCCAATAAAACACAAATATCTACAAACGCGGGAGCAGCGTAGCCGGCACATGACGAAAGGTGGCTACAACGCGGCAGCCGCGTTAGCAGCAATCAATGTGTTAACCCATTCGCTGCGACCCACCAATGCCCAGTTGCACCGACCGTAGTTAGCGCCTGTTTAGCTAACATGAGCTAGGCAACCCACTGTTAGGGGAAATTGTGTTGCACCAACCTATCACCTAATTAGTCGCAGAAGTCGGTTTAACGCGGATAACCTTAAATTAACGCACGTGCTCTGTCGTGAATTCTTAAACTTCTTTTGTTATAATAATAAAGGTAAGTAACAAACTGATTTTAGGATCATATGTATTTACATAGTACATAAAATGGAACTTTTTGTTAAACCGGTTATGGCCGCTAAAATCAATATATAATTAATTACATCCGAATTACTTTTATATAAACCAAAATAACTACTTATATTATAATTTCAACATTTATTTGGCATATGGCAAAATACAAGTGTCCTAAATTAAAAAAATATATATACAATGTGTCCACGGATAGGTGATACAAGAGGAAAAACTTTTTTATTATTGATTTCTCAGAAAATTTTATTCTTGATAATAATTTTTGCTGTGTTTAATAGTCTTATTTCTCATGTTACTTTTCCTGTAGGTAATCATTTAAGACTTAAATTCACAATTTTCCTCAGTTTTGGACTTTGAAAAAATTTCTGAAATTTTTATAATCAGATCAAGTAGACACTAAAACAACAAATAATTTTGATATTTGTATTTCCTTTATTCTTGAAACTTCCAATTTAAAATAAAGTTTTCGAAATAAAATATCCTAATTTTGTGTTTTTGAAGCGTCTACGAGCACAATAAAAGCCTTAAACTAACCAAAATCAATTTTGTCTGAACGACTTCAAATTTTGCGTACAAGCGTAATTTTGTGTTCTGAACAACTTTGCGATATTTGTTAAAATACTAAGACTTTACCTAAACCTCACTTTCGTTTTAACAGTAACTAACACAGATGCCTTGATTTAAAAAAATCGAAAGTCTGCTTAAAATGAATTTAAGAACAAGCCGGGATAGACTGCCAAACAGCGGATTGATATCTAAAAATTTTTGGTCATTTATACCTCTTGTATCCGTGGACACATTGTATATGTATTACCAAATTATAATTCACACTAACAAACATCATTTTATTATTCTAATCATTTGTAAATAATGTTTCTTATTAAAAATTTCCTTTTTTAAATTTTGATTCTGGTGATACCTTTAACCAAAATTGATTGCAGTGTTTGTTGGAAATAAGGAGGCAGTGATTTACTAAACAGAAATGTCATCTTCTTCTAATTCATCATATCATCATCATCTGAAGATGAAATGCTAGAAGTAATTCGCATGTTGCCCCGGCCTAAGATATATCGAAATAGAAATATTCCAATGGAACTCTATGACGATGTCGATTTCAAAGCCAGATACAGATTTTCTAAGCAAGCCGTCATGCAAATGATGGAAATATTTGATGTTTATGACTTAGAGCCCACATCTAATAGAAATTTTCCTGTCTCAGCAGAAAATTAATTATTATTAACATTAAGATTTTATGCGACAGGTTGTTTTCAGCAAAGTACTGCTGATCATTTTAATATTCATAAATCGACTGTTTGTCGTATAATCCCACGGATTACTGAAAATTTGCAAGCAAATGTATAGATTTTATAGGTATGCCCCAAAATCAAGATGAGATTTTGAGAACAATGGGAGAATTTTACGGGATAAGACAATTTCCCAAGGTTATTGGTGCAGTTGATTGTTCTCATATTAAAATTATTTCACCTGGAAGAGAAAATGGCGAGCTTTATCGTAATCGAAAAGGGTGGTTTTCTATAAATACGCAAGCAGTGTGTGATACCAATTTAAAATTTCGGGTTATCGTAGCTCGCTGCCATGGCTGTGTACATGGCAGTACGATTTTTAACAGCAGCAGAATAAGAGCACGATTTGAAAACAGGGAATTAATGCACTCATGGCTGCTAGGTGATAACGGTTATGCATGCAAACCCTACTTGTTAACGCCACTTTTAAATCCTACAACTCCAGTACAAATCGCATATAACAATGAACATATTCAAACAAGGAATACGATTGAAAGAACGTTTGGATTCTGGAAACGAAGATTTGCTTGTTTATCGGTAGGTACGCAGTTAGCTCCGGATAAGGTTGTTGACATTATTGTTGCAACAGCTATATTGCATAATCTAGCAATGGAGTTAGATGACAGACCACCAATTATGGATGAAATTCCAGAAGAAGCGGTCGAAATTCTAGCAGTTGCAGAGAACAATGTTCCAAATAGAACTGCTTTAATAAACACTGTATTTACCAGGTAATTATTGGTATTTTTTGAAATTTTATTCGTAGTTTAAAACATACATTTTTTCCACCTCTAAACAAAAAAGTAATTTCTATGCTGCTTGAACTTCTATAATAAATTCATAAGGACACTTTATGTCACTGTACTAATTCAACAAAAATAATAACTGTTCTGATTATTTATTACATAAAAGAACAAAATACAAGAATTTACAATTATACATATATTTACATCATTTCTAATTGTTTTTGTTTAATTTTTAATTAAATTTTTTTAATTGGGTATTAATCTGTTGCTGTTGAACCCTTTCCTCCTCCTGCTTATAACTTAATTTTTCTATTAAGAGCAATTCTTCCTCTTTTTGTTTTTTTAGTTCTAATATTTTAATTTCTAATTCATATTTTAAACCATTGTTTACATATTTACGTTTTTTACCCTCTGTAAAATCTTCTATATTTTTGTAGACGTCATTGATTGTCCTCTTTTTGGAAAGTTTCGTATTGGATGTGGAAGTGGAGCTGGATTGTACTGGCGCTAAATCTTCTACATCCACTGGTTGCGCTGGTATTAAATCTTCTACAGCTATTACTGTAACAGTGCCCGTAGAAACTGTAGAAGACTGTTCCGATGGTACTACGATTTCTGAAATGAGGTGTGAATCACTTCCCAATTCTTTTGCTTCAGATGAGACTGTTACATCTGAAGGTGCATTATCTGAAAATATTATTATTAATTTTCAAGTATACAGACCATACAAATTTAATTGTAGGTAGCTAATAAATATACAAAAATTTAGTTTATCGTATGAAATCTTGCTTTTATAATTAAATATTACTGCTTTGGTTCATTAAGTACCTAACTAGAAATTTTGTAACAAAAATGAAAAAATATAAATACCTACATATATATCTTTGTGTAGCGCTAGTTTCGGCCTTAATATATACTATACTTATGCCAATGTTTAATCCCAGATGCCGCCTCAGGTGTTACCGACTGAGTTACTCCAAAGTATTTGACTAAGCTAAGCTAAGATACAACATGACAACAATGTATTAATGTGTCCACTTTAAAATCATCATCTTTTCAAGGATAAGTACAACAGAAACATGAATAAGAATGCAACAGTCACACCACCGAAGCTGCAGTTAATGATTATGATAATGTTAATTATAACAACACTAAATTTCATTAGAAAACACAGTTTCTACATTGAAAGAGACATTCTGCCCACAAAATAAGCATTATCAATGAATTCAGAATATTTTTGAAAATGTACCTACCTTATTTGATTTCGTGAGTGCGAAACTGGTTTTATACATGTCCTTACTTTACTGTCCAAAACCAGTTTCCACCTCACAGCAACATACAACACTAAGTTTCGGCCTCACCACGGTGCTAGAATTTACCCAAGTAATAATTTTTTAATATTCTTTTTTTCGAATTAGACGGTGTGCTTTAGTGTGTCATAAATCACAATTATTCGAAATTTCACTTAAAAGTTGTAGTTGGCGATTAGAATCGAATGCAGAAACCAAGAAAAGGTTTATTAGCATGGTTCGATATATATCTCGATGACTCGAAAAGTTTGAGATTTTCGTTCTTTTTGGCGAGAAAATTTGAAAGTCACTTAAATTTCATTAGAAAACACAGTTTCTACATTGAAAGAGACATTCTGCCCACAAAACAAGCATTATCAATAAATTCCGAATATTTTTGAAAATATATCTTATTTGATTTCGTGAGTACGAAACTGGTTTTATACATGTCCCCACTTTACCGTCCAAAACCAGTTTCCACCTCACAGCAACATACAACACTAAGTTTCGGCCTCAGCACGGTGCTAGAAGAACTTACACAAGTAATAATTTTTTAATATTCTTTTTTTCGAATTAGACGGTGTTATTTAGTTTGTCATAGCTTAATAAATCAAATTATTATCAATGAATTCAGGATATTTTTGAAAATGTTTCTTATTTGATTTCGTGAGTCCGAAACTGGTTTTATACATGTCCCCACTTTACCGTCCAAAACCAGTTTCCACCTCACAGCAACATACAACACAAGTTTCGGCCTCAGCACGGTGCTAGAAGAACTTACACAAGTAATAATTTTTTAATATTCTTTTTTCGAATTAGACGGTGTTCTTTAGTTTGTCATAGCTTAATAAATCAAATTATTATCAATGAATTCAGGATATTTTTGAAAATGTTTCTTATTTGATTTCGTGAGTCCGAAACTGGTTTTATACATGTCCCCACTTTACCGTCCAAAACCAGTTTCCACCTCACAGCAACATACAACACAAGTTTCGGCCTCAGCACGGTGCTAGAAGAACTTACACAAGTAATAATTTTTTAATATTCTTTTTTTCGAATTAGACGGTGTGCTTTAGTTTGTCATAGCTTAATAAAAGGGGCGAAACTAGACCATTTCAGGGTGGGCGTGCGCCCCCTCTTCACCACTTATTGTAAAAAGGAAAACTAGTGTTTTTTGGAAATTTAATTTTATTTTTGATATCTCTCTTCTAATTGTACTAAATACAAACAATAAAAATTGAAATTAATACGTAGAGGATTATAATAGGTAGTTATTATGAAACTTGAAACTGTTGCAAACTTGGATCATTTTAATGATTTATTTAGGGTTTCCGGTCTCGAGGTGGGTAATAGCTTTGATAACGCTTAGCTGACACATTTTTGGCAGACTTTCTTAGAATAATATATACTCAGTGACATAAAAATTGCAACACCTAGAAGGGATGGGAATTTTTTGGCCAAATTTGGCAGGAACATTGGCCTAGTCCAAGGTTATAGTTGATCAAAATTTGAAAGCCGACCATCAAGTAGTTGTGGCATTTTCAATTTTTTGTATCACTTTTTAGAGGTGGTGATAAACAAGCACTTATGGAATCATTTTTTGAATTCTTTCCGCTTTTTCGGTTCCTATTCTTTAGTTGAAAGTGTTTCAAGTGTCTGATTATGCCTAGAGTAAGGAGACGTCAAGTTTACCAGCAGTTGAGCGAATTCGACAGAGGGCGAATTGTTGGTTTACGGGAAGCAGGTTTTTCGTTCAGAGAAATCGCCAACCGTTTTGGTCGACATCAATCGACAATAATGCGAGCTTATCAAGCGAGGTCTGAAAATGGCGTTGAACGTCGGAGAAGAGGCACTGGGACCCAAAGAAGAACCAATGAACGTCAAGATCGCCGCTTAAGACTAATGGCATTGAGAGACCGATTTTCTACAACCAGATCAATAGCTGATCAATGGTTAGGCGAAGAAGGTCGTGCTATAGGTTTGCGAACAATTTATCGCCGGATAAGGACCTTTGGCTTGCTGTCTTACCGTCCACATCTTGTGCTACCCCTCACTGCTCTGCATCACCAGCAACGTTTGGACTGGTGTACGGAAAGACTTCAATGGAACCTTGAGTGGCATCGAGTTGTCTTTAGTGACGAGTCGAGATTTTGTCTGGGAAGGCATGATGGTCGGATGAGGGTTACACGAAGACGCGGAGAAAGGTGTAATCCTGATTTTCGGTTGAGAGGCCTGTTCACCGGACTGTGGGGTTGATGATGTGGGATGATATTGCTTACAGCAGTAGGTCACCCTTACTCTTCATTCGGGGCAGTATGACCGCCCGGCGCTACATCGACGAAGTGGTAGAACCAAATGTTCTTCCATACCTCCGGAGGCTGGAAGACCCGCTTTTTCAACAAGATAATGCACGGCCCCATGTAGCAATGGTTTCTCTTAACTGCTTTGAAGAGGCCAATGTCAATCTTTTACCTTGGCCGCCGAGATCTCTCGATCTGTCGCCCATTGAGCACGTGTGGGACATGATGGGCAGAAGGTTGAGAAATCTGCCGAACCCACCGTTGACATTGGAAGCTCTACGGCATCAAGTACAGGTTGCTTGGGATGCCATATCTCAAGAAGACATTGATCACTTGCTGGAATCGATGCCAAAGCGGGTAAATGAGTGTGTTAGAAACAGGGGCGGACAAACACATTATTAAAAAAAAATCAAAAAGATACCGTGTTTTTTTTGCCAAATTTTAATCAATTATAACCTTAGTCTAGTCCAATGTTCCTGCCAAATTTGGTCAAAAAATTCCTACCCCTTCTAGGTGTTGCAATTTTTATGTCACTGAGTATAATATAATACAGTAGTGATTTATCTCACTGTAACAGGATTTCGTCCAAAAATAGAAGCCGTAATAAGCGAATTCTCGCTGTATGAGGTCTCGTAGTAAACGATTAAAACTAAATAGGGGTTAATGGCAAATCAATCAAGAGTCTGTAAAATTGTCGTTATAAGCGGAATCTCGTTATATGCGGTACTCGTTCTAAGAGGTTTCAACTGTAGCTACTGTCTTTTAGAATCTCTACAATAAAATGTCAAAATCATCAGTTGCAGTATAGAGGGTGCTACCAAAAAAAAAAATTATTTTGACTACACTTGGTTTGTATTGATCGCTATTTTTTCAAATAACTCGAAAACGGTGACAGATACGGGAATAATGAAAAAAACAAAAAGCTGGAGAAAAGAACAGGAAATTCAATTAAGATATAAAAATTTATACAGGGTGATCCAAAAAAAGTTCCGGAAGGTAAAATGGTCGGTAACCCAAAGAAATGTAACACCTTGTATAGTGCAACTGATGATTTTGACATTTTATTGTAGAGATTCGAAAAGATAGTAGCTATACTAAATTTCAAATAATTATCTCAAAATATTCGGGAGAAAAACGCAAAATACGAAAACAATTTTGAAACTTCGCAACCCTGTATATCGAAAATGGCGCGTTTTGGATCATGTGTATATTAACATTTTTTTCTTATTTTGCCGAGTACCATCACCCCTTGAAATATCTGCATGACATTAATTTACACCCTGTATATTACACTTTTCTTGTTTTTACAAAAGTGTTGTTATGTAAGGGTGTACAAACTTTAATGATTAAAACCAGAAAACAAATGTCTGCAAAAAAATGTATACTTATCGTGATATTTAAAAAATAAAATTTGATACCATTACCTGTGTAAGCGGTGAAAAGTGAAAATGTCATGCTGACAATTGGAACAAAAAGCTACATTTATCACAATCAAATTTCGTTAGTTCATTTTTCCGTATTTCTTTGACTAACCGAGATATACGCCTGATTCACCTTAGCTGTTACACCCTGTATATAGATTTCTATGTTTCTATGTTTAGGTTCAGAAGTTTCTCCTGTAAAATTTGTTATTACGATATTAGGTACGACTTGAACGGTTTACATTTTAGTGATTATCTATTTATCTATGTACATCACTATAGTATCTTTTTGCAATTTCTTTATAGCTACCATCTATAGTAATTTCATTCTGTACTTTGCAGCTAGTAATTATATGATTCCCGATCGAATTCTGTTATTTTCCAACTTATCGTATGCAACAATACTAACTTACTCTGCGAGGCACAAACCGAAATTTGCAGAAATATTGCCGCAAGGCGGCTCTCATGCAACTGAGGCCAAAAACGGCGTTAGCTGTTCTTCCAGGTTTGGCCTCATGAGGCCGAAACCGGATTTTTGAGGCCGAAACGAGTATTATATATGCTGATTTGAGGCGAAAGCTAATATTATACATAGATATATGAATTCATCGTTTATTCGTGTTTTAATAATTGTTATTAATAAACTTATTATTAATAATTTGTAAATGCCTAGAATATAATAGTTCAGGTATTTAAATCTTGATGGGTTTACTATTTTTAGCATTAACTGTATAACTATATTTCTAACAAATATTTTGATATATTACTTATGACTTATAATAATAATAATAATAATAATATATATTAAAGGCCCAACAGTATTACACCAAAACAGGACACACATAATATTATATAAACTTTGCATGCACTAATGAATATAACTTACTAATCTATTTACTTGTATATAATAAAGAACATTTTACATTAATTACATTAATTACACATACCAAACTGTATAATATATATATTTAGAAAAACACAAAAGGGAATTACCTAATAATATTTAATAATATTTATTGCACGCGTATTATTTGTCTTCTAAAAAGGACAAGATATAATTTAAACAATCATTGTTAACATCACATAAATGTGAGATAGCATTGAAGTTATTACACATAATATGTACAGGTGATTTAACCAAGACATTTGTATTACTTTTACAACAATAAAAAACATTTTGTAAACGTGACGAGGGACGTGGTATTCTAAAATTAATTTTCCCTAATAAGTCTAAACAATCAACTTTATTATGAAGTAGGTTGTACAGAAATGCAATGGATATAGATTTGCGTCTTTTATTTAAAGAATCAGTATCAAATCGCTGAAGCAAAACATTTTGATCTGAGCCTTGCTGAGGATAAACACCGTCAGTTTTAAATGCTAAAAATTTAAGAAACCTCCGTTGAACAGATTCAAGAATATTAATGTATTTTTCATAAAAAGGGTACCACACCAACACTGCGTATTCAAGTTTACTTCTGACATAGGCAAAGTAGAGCGTCTTTATACTTAACTCATTTATAAAACCGCGACTGTTCCGAATTACAAAACCAAGCGTGGCAGTAGATGATTTGACAGTAGTATTGACATGGTTAGAGAAAGTAAGCTGACTGTCAAAGTAAACACCCAAGTCCTTGATGTCATCACATCTGATAAGTTCGGCGCTACCAATACTGTATGCCATTATAATTGGAAATTTTCTCCTGCAATAACTCATGACTCGGCATTTGTTTATGTTTAGGCTTAAGGAGTTGTGAGTAAACCATTCGTTAACAATATTCAACTCGTTTTGAAGAAAATTGTAATCATTGAGAGAATTAATAGTTGTAAATATCTTTAAGTCGTCAGCGTATAGCAATTTGTGACATTTTAGATGAGAGGGTAAATCGTTGATAAAAATTAAAAACAATAAAGGTCCAAGGTTTGACCCTTGTGGAACCCCAGATACAGCATAGAAGACATCAGATTTATAGTTATTATATTCTACGTATTGTTTTCTTCCAACTAAATAACTTTTAAATAACTTCAAACATGCAGAGCTTGCTCCCAGTTGGTTCAACTTCGCAAGAATAAGATAATGATCAATTTGATCAAATGCTTTCTGTACATCTGTGTAAATGACATCAACTTGACTCTGAGAATCTAATGTTTCCGAAACATATTGTGTAAAAGATAGTAAATTCGAAACAGTAGAACGCTTTTCGACAAACCCATGTTGAAATTGAGATAAATGAGACTTCACCGAATTGTAAAGTTGATTGTAAATAATTACTTCGAAGACTTTCGAAAAGTTGGACAAAATAGATATTGGCCGATAATTGGTAATGTTTGCGGGATCACCTTTTTTAAGGACAGGACAAACACGAGCTGTTTGCTACAATTTTGGAAATATATTTGTTTTAATAGCGACATTAAAGATTAATTTCAATGGATGTGCCAATATTACTGCGCAGTCGCGTACAATAAAGCTCGGTATACCATCAGGACCAGCAGTCGCTTTATTCTTGAGTCTTCTTAAAGCTAGTAATACATCACTTTCTGTTACCGGGTTGATACAGAAGTTGTTTAGGTGTATATCGGTGTTCAGAGTTTCAAATGATGAGTTAGAGGGTTTATACACGCTAGAGAAATAGTCTGCAAATGCACTAACAATGGACTGTGGATCATCGTATGAAGTATTATTAAGTGTGACTGAGCCAGGAATTCTTGAATTACCCTTTTTAGCTTGAATAAAGGACCAAAACTTTTTGGGATCAACAGAAATGGTTTGCTCTATATTAGCCAAATAATTACTATAGGAATCCCGTATTTGCCTTTTCACAAGAGATCGTAAATGTCTAAACCTTTCAAAGTAAAATTTCGAACGACATGTTTTATATTTCCTATGAGCCTGATATTTACTACTGATATTTTTAATTATTTCCTTCGTGAACCATGGTGGAAAGCTTTTCTTGTTAACATTATTGTAGACAGGAACGCAGTACTTAAAGACCATTTCGAATATTCTGTAAAATTCCTCACACATCTGATTAACATCATCATACTGTTCGATGTATGACCAATTTATAACCGATAATTGTTCATAAAGAACGTTAAAATTACATTTACTAAAATTGTAACGTTTTTCTAAGTGGTTTCTGTGGAAATTGCTAACCTTGTTTAACTTAACTGAAACATTTATTTGTAAGGCAGGATGATATCGATCTTCTGCAACGAATGGAGTGTTATCATGAACAACTTCACAATTACTATTGCTGATAACTAGATCTAATAAATTCTTGTTACAGTTGGTTACTGCATTATATTGACTTGCACTTAAAAAATTGAGAAAATTTTGAATTGTATTTGTTTTGCTGTCTGTCAGATCAGCAGAAGAATATAGAGGCGAGTTAAGATCTCCAACAATTACAAAATTACCCTGATACATAAAAGGCATAGTTGAAAGTAGTTCAAAAAATTGTTCGAAGTCCAAAGACGTAACGTACGGAGGGATATACACTACAACTACATATGTTACTTTGTTACTAATCATAATTTTGCAACCTACCAAGTCTATTTGTGGAATTTCATTGGATATATGTAAGAGATTTAGTTCTGTTACTTTAAAAGCACTTTTCACGGCAATTAACACACCTCCACCTCTAGAACGACCAGTGGCGCCAAAATCTCTGTCATTGCGATAGACTATATATTGCTGAGGAAACAGTTCATTTGAATGGACGGAAGCACTAAGCCATTGAACTCATGAACCAACCAATCTACAAGTTACACTTACCTAAAATTATGTGATTTGCAGAGCTGTCGAACCTGCTCCTTAGTGGCGACATTTGGGGTTTTAATAAGCTTAGGAGACGAGCTTTGCTATCGTCTATTTTAGGGGAAGCTGACTTTCCACCACCTGTTTTGTATATTTCCACCTATAAAGTATTTGTTATAGAAATGACATACTTATTTTTAACTAAAATTTTGATTAATAAAAGTACCTAAATTCAGTTAGATTACGAAAAGTATACTTACTTTATCATCAGCATTTTCTTTTCTTAATTATTTCTTTATATTGTTATACAGAGTTTTTAACTGTATTGCGGTTCGATGCGAATTACCGGTGATCGCATTAAAATCCTGACAGACATTCTCTCAGGTTTTGTTTTTTCTTTTATGGTAACAGCATCTGTTTTCTTCGATTCTAGGATTGGGAAATAACGCTCTGATACTAATTGCATTAATATTTCACTATCGCTGTCTGTAAAATTACTTGACAGTTCGCGTTTTTCCATTTTAATAGATAAATTTGCAGCTTATTTTCACCACGTGCTAACTTTTGCCGTTCGGTACAACTGTGTACTGGGGTTTGCCGCTGTAACTTAAATAAATAACCAATAGTAGTTAAGCTACGTCATCATTTTAAGTGTCGTCACTATGACGTTTCCAGGGACGCAAGAAATCTCATTGTCAGGTAACCCGGGCTAAACACCTGTTGGTGCAACGCTTACATTATCGAAGAAATTCGTCTACCCTAACTATTGTTATCTAAACTTAGCCAGGTAATTTAACTGCAAGATTTAATACTTGTCGGTGCAACTGGGCACAAGTCAGTCAGCACCCAGTTTTAAGTGAAAATGTAACTTTGGAATTAAAACTTCAATATTTGATAGTTGCCAAATGTTTACATTATGTTTAAATAGTATAGAAAACTACATTCAAAAATTTTCGTCCCAAAGGTGTCACCTTTCCCCTACATCAAATTCATTTTTTTTTGTAAAACATTTTTTTTTCTATATTTAGCTACTCTAGCAATAAACCCCTATGTTCGTTAGAATTCTTTTTCAAATTTCAAAATAAATTTATCTTATCCAGAATTTTAAAATAGCAAAACACTTAAGAGTCATTTTTCTCAAAAGTACTTATACGCTTTTTGTTCTAACCATCTGAATTATGATATGATTTGTTTGAAAGAAAACTCTCCTCAATTAAAGGAATGGTTTCAGGATAATGATTTTATATTTATGCATGACTCCGTGCCTTGTCACAACGCTCAGTCGGTTACCACTTTTCTACAAGAGAATAAAATATTGGTTTTGGATTGGTCAGAGAATTCGCCTGACATGACTCCCATCGAAAATACGAGGTAGAGTCAAAAATAAACCGAACTTTGCGGCCTGCGCATTAAAGACGACAGCTATAAAATGCGCATGCATACGCAATGTTTGCTAAACATGTCGAGAAAAATCTAGCAAGCAACGTCTCGTTTATCTGTCACAAATTAAAAACAACGCTACATTTAACACTGTTAGTGCGCGCTGTCGGATCGCGGAAATGACTCATCGCGAGCAGCGTGTAAACATTAAATTTTGTACGAAACTCGGTAAAACATTTACTGAGACTTTGAGTGGTACAAGCCCTTCAAAGAAGGACGTGAATCAACGGCCAGGCAAACCTGCTACCACGAGAAATGCCCAAATGGTCAATCGAGTACGGGAAGAGATCAGATGAGACCGCCGGCAAACGATAGACGACCTGGTTAACATGTTGGGAATCTCTCATGGTTCTGTACATGCAATTCTTCATAAAAGATCGGTTTATTTTTGACTCTACCTCGTATATGGGAAACTCTAAAAAGGGAAATAAATAAAGATAAAGTTGTGACCAACAAGCAACAATTAATAGAAAACATAATCACACCATCTTGCAGAAATATTTTAGGGCCATCTTTTCCGCTAATCACAGACCATACCATCACTGATGTGGGATGTCTAACTGTTTTGATTGCACAGTCAGGGTGGTACTTTTCCCCAGGCCTTCGTTTGACGTACTGTAATTTGTCAGTGAGAATTTGAAAAGTTGATTCATCACTGAAGCAAACCTGCAAAAATATTACGATAATAGCAGGAAAAAAATGAAGATATTTTCCCTAAATTGGATACTTACCCCTTCCCACTCATCCAGCGTAAAATGTTTGTAGGAATTCGCCCATTGATACCTGGCTTTCATCATCTTTTCCGTCAGTCTTGGCTTCTTGACTGATCTTCGACTTTGAAAGTCCATCTCGTACAAGTTTCGACGGATAGTTCTTTCTGAAGCTGAATACCCTGACCCGTTAAACTTTTTTTTTCAAGTCCCTCTAGAACATCTTTCGGTTCTCCAAGGTTGTATTTCTAAGAAGTCCTCCAGCAGTTAATAATTTTTTTCTGCCACTTCTTCCCTTCCGCTGTGGCCTCATAGGCTGTACGGTCTTCACTTTTTGGGCAATTCTTCGTACCGAAGCTTGGGAAACTTCACACAACCTTGCAATTGCCATTTGGCTACGCTCTGTATGCCTCAAAAGAGCTGTTATCTCCTCAATTTTGGCAAGAGACAAGTCTTTAGCTTTACCCATCTGCAAGAAAACAGACAAATGTTGTGGAACACTTGATCACAGTAAAATTATGGAATTTTTATATTTAATTTATTTATTTACAAGAGTACCTGTATATAATTACTTACTGTGTTAAAAGAATGCTGAAAATTTAAAAAAATCTTGATAATAATTGATCACAAAATCAACCACAAAGAATTGCTACTCACAGACTTACGTCACGCATGTCACAGTTTGATATTTGACATCTATTAACAAAAGCACAGAAGCCCAAAACATGACATACTACTCGTGAAACCCAGGTATCTTACTGGTTGCATAACCACCAGATGCATAGAAATCATAAAATTTTAATTATTTAAAATAATTCCAAAATTCAAAGGTGAGTATAATAAATTGGCCAGGGACTTACTCGTATATTTCAATTCTAAAAAGGGTTTTGCTATCTACTTTATATTCTCTTACTACATAAATAACCTTTTTTTAATGAAATATAAAGAAAGCCAACGTATGCATATTTATAAAAATTACTAAAACGTACCAAACCTCCCACCCTGTAGTTTGTTTTGTGAAAAAAATCGTAAAAATGTCTGATAGCGATATTTCAATTTCTTGTACTCCTCCAGAATTAAAGAGCGCTATAAATTCTGCGCTTGCTGAATTAATACCGGAAAAGTCTAAACAGCATGTGTCAAATAAGTGATTTTTAGTTTAACGATAGATGGTTTTATATATAAGATAAAGATAACGATAATAAGTGCTGTGTTTACAGGTAAAATGTAAATGAAGAAGGAATAGTCCTTGACAAAGCAGTGTACTAATGCACCTTGCTGCAAAGACCAATATCGCATGTCTCGGTTTCAACAGGATTAAATGGCTACTTAACTAACATCATGGACATTGCAGCGATTCTCAACAGTAACTACTACTGCTATTTTTTTTTTGTAGTTTCTACATTTGTGTATTTATGAAATGCGTTTGCTTTTTGTAAACGCCAAAATAATGGTTACACTAGCTTACTTTATTATTAAAATACTACAGCTACTTCATTCTAGCGATTCAACAGGTGTCAATGAACCGCTCGCAGGTGGTGATGACGTTGAGAACCGCTGCAATGAAAAATAGGCGTGTATTAACAAAATAGATTTCCTACGGAGGTGGTGTCAAATTTTAATCCGAAAGAGGAATATTTGACTTAAACTTTACTTTAGCTGCTGATGATTCGCATCTATGCTTGCGGCCATAAAATTTGCAACATTTTCTTTATCTAGCATTCAAAAATCATTACTTTAAATGCCATTTTCAAAAATAAAAGCAAAGCAAAGGAACATAAAATCGTTGTAAAATACCTTTCTTCGAATTGCGCCAAGATCGGCATCTTCAATTTCATCCACAAGGATCGCTCGCGGTCTCGTTTATTTAGCAAGCTAATATAATGTTTCTTGCGTTTAAGCACATCGGCTGTAGAAGTAGAAACTTCACGGTCATCCATTATTATTAAAAAATAATAAAAACGGTAACTTGAGAAATATTTAGACGCACAAACACTAATACAAACACTTGCACAAACAGCTTGCATTTGAAGAGTAAAATTTGGAATTACCGTAAGTACGTAGTTATGTAAAAATGCGTCACCAGCTTATCGGATACGGAAATTTTCCATCAGTATACAACCAATCACGGCCCCTATTTCGACCTCGTGGTTGTCAACCAGCACGTGGTTTTGTTTACATCGACTGCACGGTTTCGATGAATACACTTTAGTTGTTTATTATTCTGTTCATTACATCATTTGCAATTACAGACAATGATTCTCCTGCTAGTCCAAACAGGGCTTCTAAATCGACTAGTCTGTTTGGATAAGTTAATCGTCTCAAAAGAATACGTAATCCTTTGATGTCTGAAATAAATAGTAAATATTAAACATAGTTTAAAGTACATTGTGATGACCTACTGTTAACAGAATATCGATTAGGAATTGTAATAGGGTTTAGGAATCTCAACGCATCGGCTAGTCTTTGAAGATGTTGCCTTTGAAAGCGACAATTAGTTATTATTTCATTTTCAGTTAAATCGTTTAAATTAAGCTTTCCATATTTTGATGATTAAGTTGCCAAAGTACACCTACATCATATAGGTCTTCCATTATTTACATATAAAGTTCGATTCAAAACTACGAAAAAGCGAAACTGTTTGTAAAAACTGAAATGATACATTGACAGTTGGCGATACACGTTCGCTACCACGCCTTAAGAAGTAGCTTTTCCCCGTGTACCATTCGTAGTTTCTTGGATTTCTGGATTCAGGTTTGTGTTATTTACATGTTGGATATGGCGTTTTTGTTAAATTTTTGTAAAGAAAGATCTAGTCCAGTTTACTGGACGTCGGTACTGGACTTTGAATTTCTACGTTCTGTACCAACGTCCAGCTAGCTGGACACACCTGAATTTTTTCAAACTCTTCATTTTCTTTTTCTAAATACAACTTAATATGCTATACAAACCAAAATGAATGCGACGGCTACCCTAAGATATTACCAAAATATTACAAAACATAATTATTGTGCACTGTGCCACATTCTGAAGCATGGATGTACGGATAAACCAGGGTTTTCTGCACATATCGGGAAGTGGTACCTGGATTTCTTGTAAAGTCCACCTCTGCTACACTGACGACACCTCTTCATCGTCGATTTATCTTTCGGTGTAGAGGAAACTGGCTCCAGATAGTGGAATTATGATTGTTGGTCTTTAGTTGGCCTAGAGCCTAGAGTATCTATCATTGACCTGTAGCATATTCTTTATAACTTCTTCTCTGAACCTCAAGAGGTGAATTTTGGTTGTATTTCTTTCCTTCTTATACAGGGTGATTCAAAAGGTATGGTCCAAACTTAAGGGTGTGATTGGTGTTGTTAAAATAAGCAAAAAATGCCAATAAACACATGTCTTATTTCCAACCGCTATCTAGTTACAGAGGTTTTCTTTGTTTTTATCTGTGTTTTGCCAAATCACGTTATTAAGGAACTAAGTAAAACAAATGTTAATTCCTTATGGCAGAAGACGTTTCAAGCTTGAATTGGCGTAGTTTTCAATAAATGTGGTAATGATGGAGCCATTTTCTGTACGTGCAGAAATGCATTTTGTGTATGGTTATTGCAGCGGAAATTCCCGTGCACCTGTGGTAAAATATGGGAGAAGGTATCCTCACCGGAGACAGTCTGACCACCGAACATGTATTTAGACCTTTTAGATAATGCCTTGTCGGAATTATTAGAAGATCTGCATCTTGATGTGCGAAGATCCATGTGGTATCAGCATGACGGGGCACCGTTGCACAATTCACATCCACTAGATTTTTACTTGTGGGGCGCATTAAAAGAAAAAGTTTATGCAACGGAAATTCAGGACAGGGGCCATTTAGTTAATAGGATAAATGAAGCTGTTGAAGATATTCGAAAACATCCTCAACAGTTGAGGAATGTTCGAGATTCTGTGCGTCGGCGTCGCCAACTTTGTATACAAGTACTAGGTGGACATTTTGAACATTTTTTGTTGTGATACTTTTTAATTTTTCTTATAATTGTATATGTTCTTTATTAATAATAAATTATCCTAAATGTTGTTATAACTAGAAAACAATTGTGAATCGGACATGCGTTTATTGGCATTTTTTACTTATTTTAACATCACCAATCACACCCTCAAGTTTGGACCATACCTTTTGAATCACCCTGTATATGTAGTCGGCATTCCACATTGCAATATCTATGAGATGAAAGAACACTTTTCTATACCATCTTATGATTTTCCTTGGCGATGAGTAGTATCCCATCATCTGGTCTGATCTATCTATCCCGGACATGTACTTAGTGTAAGCGAGAACACACTCTGATTTTATTACTTGTTTTCCTTTCCTAATTTTCGCTTCTAGCCACCAATCTCTTGTCCTTCCAGTGTGTGACCAACACTGGACATTTTCTTTTCCATATAGCTTCTCCTTTCTTAATTTTTTCTTGAAATAATTTTCGCAAAGTTCCTACAAGTTTCGTCTTCCTTTTGAACAAATATTTTGCTAACCGGGCACTAGTGCAATAATTATCAAGGTATATTCCATGCCCTTTATCCAACTACTAGTCTTTTAGTATCTCCATTACGACTGAAAACGTGTGGGAATGCTCTTGATCATTGTCTATTATAGTGCCTTTTCCAGTATTGACAAGTATATTCAAAACAAAACCATCAAATTTAGTGCGCTCATACAGTTTTATGCCGTATTTATGCCTCTAAACTTTAGGCGTCCTCTCCAGTGAATCATAGATCCATCTATAGAAAGTTGTTTCATTGGAGAAAGCAGCTGCTGAATGTTTTGCAGCACTTTTTCGAAAATGAGTTGTATTTTATACAAACGGTCGTTCGTATCCACATCGCTATGATTTACAAACCGCAAAAATCTCAGGATATCACAAAACCTATTCCTGGACATGCATTTTCCGAAAACCGGGTAAAAGTAAAGTGAATTTTTACTCCATTGCTTTGATAAGGAGGGAAAGTGTATAGTTCCAGATAAAAGGCAGAGTCCAATGAATTTAGTTATTTCAGGTGGCGTCATTTCTTAGACTTTTTTCTCGTATTTTTTGCAACTGGACTGACGTTTTTGCACGATTATTTGTTTCAGTTACAACTGTATTATATCATCGTCAAAGAATAATCTGAAATAGTCAATAGGTTTGGCATTATTGCCTAAATTCGATGTAAAGGATGGTACCCCCGTGAAGGGGATATCTAAAGGATCAGTTTCCGTGTCAGTCCAATCCGACTCATTATCAGACTGCGTAGCTGGTGTAGCAGGAGGTGTAGAACCATTTGAGTTTACTTCATCAGCAGAAGGGCCCGAATTGTTCTTACTAACACTAACACAAGGAATACGACTACAACTAACTAAATACAGCAGTAAATAACAAGAACTGGGTATACTAATAAATGAGATAGGGGATAGAGGATTCCCCGTATTCGTATTTCAGTCCTTACCATGCAATCGACATCTACATACCAAAAACACAAACAAACCGAATTAGTCCAGTATACTGGACGCGGTTCACCACGAAAAACCTCCTCGCCCAGTAGACTGGATGCCGGTAGCGAACTTGTTTTAAAATGTGTATGCTGTCAAATTTGAGCCTTCTTTGATTAAAATCTCTATATCAACAATTTACTTAAAAAATCTATTAGACATCTGAAATAACGTACCTACGTAACCAAAGGGCGTGCAAAATCACTAGCGTTTAAACCTCGCGACATGCTACTTGGTAACGACCAAACAGAAGCTTTCTCCCTTCGGTCTTTTATCTGTGGCTGAAGTTTTAAAGCGCGATTTTTGAAAATGTTCTTTCACAAAAAAAATATATTTATGGTGGTTAGAAGGTTGCATGCCATAACCATAACAAGTACCTATAAAGTAGGTAATAACAATTCTTAAAATTAGGAATACCTACCTATTAGGTACTAGAAACAGGATTGTTAGGCAAAGTTAAATGGTAAAATAAGCAAAAAAAGTGTGAAAACGGTGAAATAAATAGGCAAAAGCAAATATCAAATTAATAAGCATTAAAAAATAACGAAGTACATATATTCACAAAATGCCAAACTTACGTTGTATCTTGAACAGAGGCTAATTAGTCAAATGACAAATGATTAATGGCAGGTAATTACCCTATCAATAATTGTGTACATACCTATCTACCTATATTTACATTTAAAAATTCAAAGTATTAGGGATACTGCTATTTTTTCTTGCTCTTCCTGACTATACCATCTTTATTTCTTTTGAATTTTCTTTTTGTGGAAAATAGTGTTTGTTGCATTATTTTTTTGCTACATCGGCTGCGATTACAATTTTATGTTTGCGGAAACGAATTAATATGGAGAATAAATCTTCCTACAACACCGGGCCTACCATTTGCAGGTCGTTTATTGCCGTGTCTGAATCAGATTTAGCTGAACCGTCATATACGACTCGAAACTTAGTTGTTAAACTGTCTTCTTTGATTACGCCATCATGAGGCGAATAATATTTTATTGAACCGGTATCAGGGTTTTCTATTTTGGTCATATGACTCAAGGACTCGTGTTCTCTCATGAACTTAACGTGATTTACTGATACGTTGCAACTTGTTTTGTTGCGCTCAATGTCATTATTGCTACTGCAGAATGGATTAAGGGGACCTGCAGCTACCCAATCTAGTTGCGTTTTTTGGAGCACAAACCCTTTGTCATAAGGCTTGATTTGTCCGGCACACAACAAATGATAAAATATTTCGGATCCTATTAACAAATCAACCTTATCCGAAATATTAAGTGTGGCGTCAGCTAATCTTATATTGTGCGGTATCGCTAACTGGGAAATGTCAAACGTGAAATTGAGAATATTACCGGTTATTTTGGGCACAACAATACAAGAAATGATAGCCTGGTAGTTATCATAAATTGAATAAAATTTAACTTAATATGAGTAATTTTGGTAGATAGCTGTGATATACCCGTAATGCTCAAATTAATTTTAGTCTTTTTTAGTCCCAATCTCTCCGCCAAAATTTCAGTTATGAAATTTGATTGGCTACCACTATCAACTTCTACAACTTTGCAGGCCTCCCTTGTTATCTTGCACCTTGACTAATGCGGTTGACAATAGGATTTGGTTCTTATTGTTGGCAATCGCGTGATTTACAACTGATTCCACGTTCGCAATTGGCTCTGTTCGTACGCTTAGCATTTGCTTGGTTATTTATCACGGTATTGGCAGGACTTTCGGAAGGTACCGTAGTATTAGGAAAATGTGAGAACGTGTTATGCTTACGACCGCAAATCTTGCATCCCGACGATCTGCAGGATTTCTAGTGATGCGAGCCCTTTAAACAATTTAACCATAATTTTCTGTTTTTAATTTCGGTGGTTCTATTTTGTACAGACAAATTTTTGAATTCTTGGCATTCGAATATAGAGTGCTGCTGTTTGCATAAAGCACAGGACATTGTGTGATTATTGGACACCAAAGCTACAAGGGCGTTTGACGAACAACTACTCTTATGTTTTTGCAAGTTGGGTTTTGAATTGACATTATCGGCAATAATTGTTTCTGAGAAATTCAAAGCTTCTAACACCTAGTACATAAATGTTAACAAGCCCTTTAAATCGTCTATTGTTGGAAAGTCGGCCCAAAATTTTTCTGATTCCCATTCCCCTTTAGTCACAATATCTAGTTTATTGGACAATAATGCAAATTAACAATGTGTCCCAGTGCTCTACAGGTTGACTTAATGACGTTAACGACCTCAAATGCCATTAAGTAATTGTCGTAATAAGGTGTGGGATTCCTTTTGAATGTTTGGTAGATTGAATAAAGATATGTGATTATGAACAATTAAGCGTTTGTTATCGTATCTTTCGATCAAAGTATTCCAAGCAATAGGATAATTATTAGTATCACATAATAATGATTGCAATATGTTACTCGCTTCGCCTTTAACTGAGGCCTTTAAATAATGAAATTTCTGTACGTTGCGAATTGAGTTGTTACTATGAATGAATGAATGAAACGTGTCTCTAAATTCCAACCAGTTTAATACATAATCACCAAAAAAATGAAGGTAGGCTGATAGCCGGCAATTTTACCTGATACCTGATTTTTTTGTGCCTGTGAAATCAAAAAATTATAATTAACAATTTTAATGATTACCAACTTGTTATGATTTGTTTAACAGTGTAGTAATTTAGTTGTTACTGTTATCGTCCAAATTGAAATAAAAGAACTCATTTCTTCAAAAATTGGTAAGACTATGCCTAAAAGTTAGTCAATTGGTATATAAAGCTTGCAGTAGACATTATTTTACATTATATGTAATTTCTTTTTGAACTTTCCATGCGGTAAAACCTTAGCATAATTGTCCCCTGCAAATTCGCAAAAGTTCTTCAGCTCTTCTGTTCTGACTGTACTATATAGAAATATTTAGACACTTTCACTGCAAAACATTCCACATCTAATGGTAAACAGTCCACAGCACACTGCAAACAATTATGAATAATATGATCACTACCAATTCCAATAATATCTCGTTCCACTGCACTTTGCATTTTACGCCAGACATTATTTTGACCAACTCTTCTGCAACCTCCAAAATTCGGGTTAGGATTGTCAGCACAGAGACCAACAATTTTATTTCGTAAGGAGTATTTTTCTATTAATTTCTTAACGAAATCACTCTGTATTTCTGATGTTTCTCCGGATAGATTAGCAAATTCTATCAGTTCAATTTTAATACCTGAGTGTGGTAAAAAGTATCGCATAAAAATCGGAAATAATTTTGTATCATTTTTATTTGAAATCTTATCTTAGTGTCACGCTTTTGGGTTGAGCTAAATCCGTCTTCTAAAGTACTAAAGTAGATAGGCAATCATTTGCACGAAAACGTTGATTATGTCGCACGATATAATAAGCAAACTGAGCTTAAGATGCTGCGATTTTATTAGCTTCAGCATCTTGCCGTACCAGAAAGGAACTTATAGCGGGAACAGAATACAAATTGTTTTTAGCGTCTTTATGCGTCTGACTGCGAAGATGCTGATTTATGTTGCTTCTACCTCCATGAGTGACGAAAAAATGCACATTGCAATGTTTGCAAATTACCTTACTTTTATCCTTATATGAACTATCTAATTTAATAAATGTATACTCGTCCTATAACCGTTCATTGAAAACACAAATTCGTGGAAAAAATTGTACGATTTTTTTACCAAAACGGAACAAAAGCGTTATTTTAGCTAAAACGGCGGGACGACCGGGACATGCTAAAAAAACGGGACGTATGGTCACCCTATACATCACGTGGTTGCATAACATGCGTACAATTGGTAGGAAAGCAAATAAATGAAATACCCATTTCTTGGCATGTCCGTAACACTTTTTCAGAAAAGTGCGAAAAGAGGTTGTCTCCCTAAATTACTTTGCGGCCTTCTATTCTTCTGAAATAAGGAACCACTACGGTCATGAACCAATCCACAAAGCACACTGCATGAAACTATCCACTTTTTGTACGGTTGTAATGTGTGCCTTCCGGTCCACCAACAGTCCATGAATCCCATAGACCACGTAGGGAGATAACATCTCTCCCTCGGCAGTACCGCAATACATTATGTTAATTGCAGTCTTTGTCGAGTTTATAACTCGTTCTTGATACTTTGTATCTCGTTTAACTATATGTATAGTTTTTCGCACTAGGGTTATCAGGTTATCACTGAGATTCGTCTCATCGTAGTTCATGATGCAACTAGGATCAGCTCCCTAAAGCACTATTGTCAGGTGGTGTAATTGTAAACAGTTTTTATGTGTTTCAAATAGTATTTCATAAAAGTTTGTTTACGAAAAAATTAATTGTTTTTCATTTTTACCAATAGTTCTTTACAATGCTTTTTAATGTAAATACATCATTAATTATCCAAAAATACAGCTAGTAAGGTGTAGAAACTCAATTTGCAATTACCCATAGTATTTGCAATTACCCCAACGAAACGGGGTAAATGTAAACGAAGATCTTTGGTTCCCTTGCTTATATTGATTTAAAATTCTGGGCAATGGTAAACAATGCTGTCTAATATAAATTGTGTACAGTGGTTGAAATTTAGAACAGGTTAACATTTGCCTATTTCCTTTTACCCCGTTCATCTATTGAGTGGAATGGTAATTAAAATGATGTTAATTTTTTATTTTTTTAATGAAACTAAATAATATTTACAGTTTAAACAGGAAGCTGATAATTATAACGAATTTTTTATTTTTCACAAGCACTAACTGAACCTGGAAACACATACACAATGGACCTGTCTTTTTTAGTTACTCTTGGTTGCGTGCGCGGGTAAAGTGGTATAAGTCAAATTTTGGGTAAATTAGGATGAGACATATAGTCTCGGCTATTGGAATCGAACCATTGCCTGAAAAAATCCCAACTTAAGTTGGAGAACTTCGTTGTTTCTTGGCCATAATAAACTTTTACGGACGATTTTTACCCCATGAAATTACATCTCAAATGTTATTTTTAGATTTACTCAGGCATCCTTAAATAAAATGATAAACGACTTATCATCTAGTCAGATCCACTCAAGAAGGTCTTTAACGAAGTTAAAGACAGCTTGGTAAACGCAACAATTTTATTTTACCCATCTGCAAACGACCCGTTATCCTTAACGGTAGATGCCTCTGATTTTGGCGTCGGGGCAGTCTTACAGCAAAGGATTGGAAACCATTGGGTTATTTTTCAAGGAAGCTAACGAATACAGAAAGACGTTACACTACTTATGATCGTGAAATCTTAGCAGCATACTTGTGAATTAAGCACTTTAGACACACATGTTAGAGGGAAGGCCTTTCGTCCTGTTCACTGATCACAAGCCATTAACATTCGCATTTAGTAAGCAATCGGACAGTCTTTCACGTCAGTCCAGACACTTAGATTTTATTTCTCAATTTACAACAAATATACAGCACATTTCTGGGAAAAACAATATCGTGGCTGATACGTTTATCGCGAATCAATAGACTTGACTGGCCGGTGACCGTCGACTTGGAACAACTCGCAGAGAATCAGTTGCAGTTTTTGGAACTCATTAATAAAATTATATTTCCTCTGTAATTTAAAATATCATTATGATATGATTTAATTACAGTTTCCCCTAACTTACAAATTTTTATAACGTCTGCAGATGGGATCACCAGCGAATTTTTTACATCTTTAATTTTAATAAGACTGTATTTTTGCCTATCTTTGTCTACTAATATCGACATGCATTCATAATAATCTAAATTGTTTATTACGCAACGAACGACGTTACCAGAAACATATTCTACAATTCCTGTTGCAAACAAAGATAAATTTACACAAGAATTTCTATTTAAATGTTGTAAAAAGTCAATCTCCATAGTTTCATTCGTCCCTTCTTGTGAAACATTTGCATTGCTAGAGGGCTCAATCCTAGCTAATAGGTATCTACGATAGGGTGACCGAAACTGCAACGCACTGAGATTATTGTTGTTTCTAGATACATTTCTAATACTCGCAAAGAATAGTTCCAAGTGGTCTTGACTCAAACGCCCTGTTAACAAAAATTTAAGTTTGGCATTTGTATCCCACACAAAATCTGATGCAATTCACTTAATATACATCAAATCTATAACTAAACCTAAAATTGGAACTTTTCTTTGCGAGTGCATTATTAATGTTCCATTTATTAATTTCAAATTTGTCAAATAATTTATTAAAAACTTTATTTGAGTTAGTATCGAGGCTTTGTTTTTAAAAGAGACTGGTGCTTTCGTTCCAGGTGCCTTTAGATGACATGAGTTTAAGGTATCAAAAGCCAAATTTACATTTTTACAAAACTGAGCTGTAGCTGTGCACTGTAAAATTTCATTGATACCCATTCTTTACAAAAGTTCATAGCATTAGCGACAGAATTACTTAATGTCTGGGCTGCTAGGGAAACTTTCATTTTTTGATTCTGCCATTCTATATGCCTATTTCGTAATTTATTAGCAGCGTGTAAATTTTCATCATTTTGTAATTTATAAAATAAGACCACTTACTTTTTTCTCCTAAAGGATCAAGTATTTCTTGTTTTTCTGCTAATAAATTACGACATAATTTTAACATATGAGCAGCATTTAGTAATATGTATATTTTTTTCCTTTCCAATGAAAACCAGTTCACTAAAGGCCCTAATTTAGTATCTAATTTATTGAACATGATTCTGTTTGATGCAGCACCATCATATGTTACTGCAACAAGCTCAGCTCCAGTTTCTATTATTTTTTGGGCAAACTGTTGCACTAAATTAGCTTTAATTATACCATTTACTCCATTAAACAGTACCCAACAGGTATTTTCCAACCTTGGTTAATAGCTACAAACATAAATACTAATACTTCGCTTGCAAGATCTAATTCCACAGAGTCTATTTCACCGTGCCCTAAATCGCAATGTCCAATTAACTGTTTTCCATCAAAATCCAACTGAAATGATATATCAGTGCCCACTTTCCATCTGTTACTACAATTAATCGCACAACATGCAGAAGGCATATTATTTAAATTTAATTCATCTTTTTTATGTTCTAAACTAAACACAAAACATCCACAATTATCACTTGCACATTAAACAACGTTGTCTAATGCTCCAAGTTGACTATTTCTGTCATGGTCGCTCGTAGTTCGCCTTGTTTCAGTCGGTGGCGCTTAAAATTCATCCGTCGGCCGTTCTATGGTTTACTATTATAGGTCGTTGGTTTCTGGTGTCTAAGGTAGGCACCTTCAGTCATTCCACAAACCGTGATAGGGACGATCAGACGTGAGACACTTTTTGGTTTTGCTTTAGCCATAAACAACCCAACTTTCTTAGTCCGGTGTTCAGGGTTGCAGTCACGGCAATTTGACCTTATAACCCCCGGTTTTCCGCATCCATAACACGTTATCTGTGTGTTCTTTGGTTTTTCGGTAGTGCTGCTCGTTGCTTACTCTGCTTGCTGACGCTTTCTGCACTCTTCTCTGGTGTGTCCCGTATAGGGGCAGTAAGTACACTCCACTCTCGTCGCTGGGATATTTTGCGTTTTTGTTTGGCTAACTGCTGGTTTTGGGTTTCTGTCTTCTTCCTCTAGTTTTCGCAATTCCGCAAAGAAACCGTCGAACATAGTAAATTTCGTACGCGGTACAACCTTTCGAATGTTCCGTTGGTCTTTCATCAGCTGGTATTTTTGCCACAGGTGCGCGTTTTTAGCACACAAATAGCTCAGTTTCCTTATCTTGGGGTTGTTCAGTAGAGAATATTTCCCTTAAACTTTGGTAGGATGGTTTAGTCTGCCCATAATTTCGTTAAGGCATTTTCATCCTTCATCTTTGTATACCAGGACTGCGTCGACGAATGCGTGGACGTCCGTGGTACCGTCAAATCTGGACGTGCATTTGGAAAACGACCCTTTTGCCGTCTGACCTGACGATGAATTACTACTGACCTTGTCCAGAAGGAATTGGAGCTGCTCCATCGTCATCATTACGGGTTTATCTGCTGCCATCTTCCGTTTTTTCTGTGCTCTGGTCTTCGGCGCGGCGGTGGCGTTTTGAAATATTTTTATAGTCCACTAGTTGGGCGCCAGTTGTAACACTGTTCGGTATATAATCAAATATAAATCTTTCGTATTGTCGTATGGTATCTTTCTTGCACAAGACATCGCCCGCAAGCTGTTCACTTGGCCACCCGCAACGCCATAAGGTAATAGTTGGTAATTCGATTTCAAGGAATCTGTGAACAGCAACGCACAGCTACAGCATAGCGAGTTTGTCGACTGGTGAACCCTGTGTTAGTAGTCGGTAGTAAACACGTCTGTTCTCTACAAGATCAGAACGTGAATGAGGCCTTCCCCTCAAATAATAATAATTAATAATAATAATCCAACGTTATTTATTAGGCCAAATTTATACAATACAATATACACTAACCTAATTGGCTGATTAAGGGCTAGGCCCCTCTGCAGCCCATGCTTAATATTTTATTGTTACAAAAAAAGAAAACAGAAAAGTTAATTACTTACATTTGAGAAAGAAAATTAAATTATTTACATATTAAGAAGTTAAAAGTGCTAAAAATGACATACGCCCTGAAAAAAAACATTAAAAAAGTATTTACAGGTGGAGTAGTATAAAAATGATAAATATAAAGTTATACCTGAAAGAGAATAAATTATTTACATATGGGATTAAAAACTAGAGAATTAAGATTATAGTTAGTAGGGTAACAAGTTTAGAGCCTTGTTAGGGCTCAGGTCTCGAGCTCGAGAGCTCGGCTACAGGAGTTATCTTAGACCTAAGGGGATATCTTCGAGGATCACCTCGAGGGAGTGTCCTGTAGGTGTCGTGCTGGCGGATGGGGGAGCTTCTTCTTCGGTCTCCTCCGGATGGCGATGACGGATCTCAGGGTGTCCAGATTGAAGCCGTGCTGGCGCTCGTCCGCCCGTACTACAAAGCGCCCCCGGAGAGCAGCGAGGCGCGCATCGATAGGCGGGATGCCTCGGAGATCGCAGACTTCCCGCGAGGGATGAAAGCGATCCAACCGGAGCATCCTCCTGGCGACGGCCCTCTCCTTACTCCGGAGTGCGTCAACATGCGCACGGCCGAGGGTGCTGAAAATAGAAAAACGGTAATATTAAAATCCATTTTGTTAGTAGAGTGTAATGTAATTAAAACAAAGTAGTCTTCTCCTCAATTCTTTAATATGACAACTAAAACGTTGTAACAATTGTTTCGGCCTCGACAATAATGTGTATAATTTATACAAATCTAAAAGTTATTATAAACTAAGGTAACGAGTAAATACTAACTTACCTAAATACTGTATAATACAAAATTTTTTTCAATAATTAAATCGTTAATGGTCCATGTGACGAAATATTTTATTTAAACCCATATTAAATTAAAAACGATGGTATAAACCAATATAAATTTCAATTAAATACCCTAAGGCGAGATACCTTAGGGAAACATTTTTCCGAAAATAAACTAAGTAACACAAAACGGATTGTAAATATTAAAGATGGAAATGCCTCATCAAAACCGGAATAATTATTTCATTTTGCACTTTATCCCTCCATGCATAATTATGGAGGTGAAACAGGAGTTAAAATAGTTTTAATTAAACAGGTGGTCAATCGACCATTTTATAAAACTGAATGACATGAATTTATATTGGCAAAGACCAAATCGAATACCAACCCACAAGTAAATCAACCTAATAGAAGTAAATAACCAAAAGGTAAAAAGAAGAAAAATGTAACTACAACAAAGATTTTGCCAATAGAGGGCAATTGAAAATTTGATCATTAGTTAATTGAATATTATTATTTTGATTGGCTTTAAAAATTTCAAATTTTTCAAAAATGACTAAATTGTAAAAATTATCTAAGTTGTGTAGGACTGAGTAATCCTCTCCCGGTCTAAAGACATGTCCAGTGTTAAGGATGTGTTCAGCAAAGGCCGATTTAATTAAACCATAGTTATTATTATTATTGTTTCTGATTAAACTGGCATGTTCTTTCACCCTAGTGAGGACGCTCCTCGTAGTCATACCTATGTACGAACAACTGCAATCCTGATTACCACAATTCAATTGATAAATTCCCGGTTTGTTGGAATTGGGGACCAAATCTTTAATCTTAGAAAAACATTTATAAAGGTTATTATTATTCTTAAAACTTACTTTAAATTTGAAACCCCTGAGTCTATTTTTTATCGAAGGAACATTGACTGCTGATAAATACAGAGACATGTTATTCGAACAAATAATGCCAGCTTTAAATGAAATAGCAGAAGAAAATTCTGTTGTGTGGTACCAGCATGATGGCTGCCCAGCAGCCATACTTTACTGGACCTAGCTTTTCCAGAAAGTTGGATGGGGAGAGGTGGTCCGATACTCTGGGCTCCTCGTTCTCCGGATTTGTCTCCAAACGACTATTTCTTATGGCCATACTTATCTGATGATGATGTATACAGATGCATACAGACCGACCCCATCAAACATTAGAGTCTTTGAAAGATAAAATTGTTGAAGTTTGTTTTAACATCACTCCAAACATAATAGCCAACGCACAAAAACATTTTTATGATAGACTGGGCCACTGTCTAGCAGTTAACGGAGAACTTTTTGAACGTTTAATGTAATTTTTTAGCCTCGCCACTTAAACTCTCAATGATAAAAACGGCCCTTTTTATTTATGCTATTATTATTACACTAAAAATCACTCCACAGTTCATTTAAAATCTTTACATCATCCTATAACGTTCTCATGGTAATAACTCCTTAGCAACGAGTTATGTTATGATACATTTAACAGCACTAGTGTTGTAATAGCTATTAATATAACAAGAATATTATGCGATTTATAATAGACGAGGACGTTGCTACGCAACGTCCGAGTCGGTTTAAATCGCATAATATTCGAGTTATATTTCAAGCTTTATCGTATCATTGGCAACAGTACACAAATAGTATGTAACTAACGAATTATGAAGTTGGAGTTGCTATGCTATTATGTTATGTATAATTACTAATAAAAGTGTAATATAAAGTTGACTTAATAATCAATGATACGATAAAGCTTATAACGTGCTGTTATGGCTGTTTTACGTTACTATTTATGAATTGTCATTGAACTGTCACTGAAAATAATTATTTATTTTTTGAAAAAAATTATTATAGGATGATGTAAACCGTGTTACGACACGCGTAACGTTATTTGCTGTTACATTACTCTCGTAATGTAAAATGCTTATTTCTGGCACCTCCAACCTAGTTTTCCACTTTTTGTCATATGTTTTACAGTAATATTAGTGTCAGTAATTTTTACAACTTGGCCTGGAAGATACAAATCTTCGTATGTCACAACATCATAGTCTGCGAGGACAACATCCACACACTTTTCTTCGGCCTCTTCCTCGTCATCAAGACACAAGGATGCTTCGCTGCTAGATGACGAATCATCCTTAACTTTATTTTGTTGGTTTTTCTTTTTCGTATTTAAGTTCTGCTGATTTGTAAGCTTAGTTTGCTTTGCTTTTGTTTTGCACTCCTTTGTTCTTTCTTTTTCTTGAAGTGTCTTCAAATAGCCTTCTGTTGTTACAATTTCTGCATTTGTACAAATTTTTCGTCATTTTTGTGGTATGTTGGTACCGGTATCGGAGTTGTTCGTTTTTACCATTCCCAGTAACAGCTCTTCAAAAGATTTCTTGGGTACATCACTGTTTTGTGGAACTTCCAAGTTATGTGAATATGAACACCCTGGTTGGTCTTCTCTGGCATCGTTATTAATTTCTCCTGGCGATTGTGGCTCTATCGGCACAGGCTGTGTGAGTTCGAAAATCATATTATGTGGATCTTCTTCATCTTCAAATATTATTTCACTTCTTTCAATTAAATCCGCAAATGATTGATCTATAGCTGGTTCTTCATCATTCTTATTATCAGTCAATGGTGTCGCAGTTGTAGCAGAATTTGTTAAATTTGATTTCTTAATAGTGTTATACTTTTCTACATCAGTTGGGTTAAAAACATCATTGCTAATGGCATTCCGATTGACTGGATTTCCATTCCGTGCATGGTCTTCATCATATAGTCCAGTTTTTCTAAAACTGTTTATTATATATTATGTAGGGGAAGGTGGGGCAAAACCGCCTACCGAGGTAAAATCGCACACATTTAAATTTTAGTACCAAACAGAGTTCAATCTGCTGGCAACCAGAGGAACCCTCCTGTACATTCTAGCAAAGCAACTGACCTAAACAAATTGTCAAAACAGAGCCCTGTTCGGAAGTTACAACTAAAAACGTGTTTGGCCAGTGATTTATCTTTCGGCACGTTCCCGGAAAAGTTAATGTAATTTGGTGAATATCGAGTAAACTAAGGTAACTACATTTTATTAATACTGTATAACACTGCCCTGCTAACGCTAATGGGCGTATCTACAAAAATATAGTTTTGAGATAATTAAGGTTTTGTATTTTTGTCTATGCCAACTAGTTAAGATGGACTTTATTAAATATTGAAATATTAATATGGGCGAATTTTTTCTTAGAAATTCAGTGGAATTGTCAGAAATCGTGACATTAATCTAGATTTTGAGTTATGACAGATACGCCCTTATTCCTTAATAACTTTTGTGCAATTTGCTAACTAAAAAAGTCGTAATTGAAAAATATGTCAGATACGTCCATAAACCTTAGTAATTTCTTTAAATTAAGGAAATTTGGAAAGAAAAAGCGGAAATAATTAACTAAACATTTATTTTATTCTGATAATGAATAAACAAAATCACATACGAATTTGGTATACAAAGTAATTTTAAAATAATTATTGGGATTTACAAAAATGTTGTTGGGATCACCCAACACGGTTCCAACAAACTCAAATTTATAAAAAGAAAATTATGGAAAGACATACATGAAATAATGCCACAAACAAACACACATTTAAATGTCCCCTTCTTCAGTTTCATCTTCCATTAGCTGCTCTGATATAGCTATATCCTCCCAGAACTTCAACCTATTTTTTGGAATTACTGGTCCAAGCTTAGATAGAATGCCATTTTTTCTTTCGGCAGAAATGCCCCGATCCATGTTACGAGGAGAAACGGCTGTAAATCCATTTTTCACTACCTTTGCATTCAAGAAATTTAATGTTATTGGGCTACCGGAAAAGCTATTTTTGTAAAGCATATTGAAGTCAATAAATAGTACCTTTATATGAAGTTTTATTTTTCATGTTTTGCACAAAAATCATCATAAAAAATAAAACTTCATATAAAGATACTGTTTATTGATTTTAAATAAATATTATTGTTAAACATTATTTTAAATATGTCTTTCACTATAAAATTTGTTGAAATATTCAGAATTGGTTAATAATAAAAGTGTTAAATTTCGATCTTATAACCTCCATATCTTCAAGGAATCACGAGATAGAATTTTTTAACATTTTTCTAGTACTCAGGGGGTATCCCTGAATAGTCTGGTATAGCGTTGTTTCGCCATTTTTTAAGCACCCTGTAATAACAAAAAATGCTAAAAGTGCCCAATTCTTATTTTGCGCCGAGCAATGATCTAGCCACAAAATAACATGTTTATCATCGTCGTAAGATGAAGGAATGAAAAACACTTATAATGTCATATTTTGAGCGTCCGGCCACACCTTCATGCCAGATTACTGCTATGGCATTTTTGTTTCTCTGTTTCGTTCCCACTGATAAAAAGATTCGTTGAAGGCTGTAATTCGGCCAGTAAAGATTACTTCTTTTAGTGACGCATTTCGAGGCAGCATGATTACCTGAAATGAATAACAATTATAAGAATGTATTAGATTAATTATTACAAAATACTAAAAAATACCTTCTGCAAATCGGCAGAATATATAGCCGCACCACTGGTGTCATTTTTGTCATTACCATAGTATTGGCGAGCCTCCTCAGCTTTCATTTTGTGAACCCTATATTTTTCGCAATCAGAACAGTCGCTTTTGAAATCATCTCTTTTATGTACAAACATTCTTCATGGCCCAGCTTGACAAATGATATGTTCATTTCCTGCACAGTTTTTCGATAAAGATCGTAAGAACATTTGAAATCTTTGTTTTCATCTTTAAAACATTTGAGCATTATTTCAACGTTTAGATCTGTGGGCAGATACTTCCTGTTGGGAGCATGTTCCCTACGATAATGAGAGATTGGGGGACGGAAGGAATTGATGTGGTTTACTATCCGGGTTTTGTCTATTTTATTATGGGGTAAGTATATGACGACCACGAAGATCGGGAGTAGCTTGCAAGGCGTCGTTACTTGTATTTTTGACAACAGTACGTAAACGTTTATCGCATTTTTTATTGTAACCCAGAGTTGACATGAAAAAAATTTTGCAGACTTCTTGATGATTGCCCTCCTGATCCGGGCAAAAATATTTTAGAGTAAACTTTCGGCGTGAATTTGGACCAACTGTATGTCTTTTTGCAAATGTTTTTTTCGAATATTTGAAGATGTACGTTTTTTGTTCTTTGGATGTCATTCTCCAAAACTGTTGATTTATTGCCAGCCGTCTTTCAGGAAGAATTTTGCTGACACATTTTTTTTACAAGTGTCATAGCATGGTGGTTTGACAGCATGTTTTCGTATCAGATGTTCATGTTTCAAACGAGTTCTTTCTGCAAGTGATTCCTTATACTTCTTTCTTTTTCTTTTTATTCCACGTGCTGTGAAATTTTCAATCACACTGTCTACTATCTTGTCTATTATAAATGTAACTAATTCCTCACATTCATCTTTTTTGATTCATTTTCAAGAACAATCTGCTGGTCACTAGACTCCACATTTCCTGTTGAGCATGCTGTCATATTTTCATTCACTAAATTGGCATCAGATTCACTCGATTCCATATCTGAAGTCGAAATGTGATAATCCGGATCCTCAATATCACTATCGCTACTTTTGTTTCTTATGCGACTTTGTGAAGAGCGCATTGATAATATCTTTTCTTCTTGCAACTTGTTTAATGCCAGTGATATTAAACGTTTTGTCCTTGCACTTGGTTCACCCATTTTATTAGTAAGCTGTCCACAAGTAAGGCACGTTGTCTACTGTAGTTTTTTGCAGCCAATTATTTTGTTATTGTTAGGACAGGTGCACACATTTTTGTAGGTTAGTGGGTCAAAATCTCATACGACAGCATGAGGCAAAACCGCACAGGTGCGGTTTTGCCCCATAGCTGCAGTTGATTATTTCATCTGAGATTTTATTTCGATTTCATAGGAACACAACATGCGGAACTACAAAAGAACTAGCAATCGGCAACAATGGAGTGAAGAAGACATGAAAAGGGCCATTGCAGTATGCATTGCAGGAAATTCAGGCTACAAAAAAGCTGCATTGGAGTTTAATGTACCTAGTAGCACATTAAGAGATAGAGTGAAAATTGCGAAATCTAGGGGTAACAGTGCAGAGGAAGCGGCAAAGAAGGGACTTGGACGTTATAAGACCGTCTTTACGCGTGAACAAGAAAAAGAGTTGATTTCGTACGTGTTGGAATCAAAATTGTTTGGCTTTACTTCCCTGGAATTTCGAAAATGGCTTACAAACTTACACAAATAAATAACATTCGAAACCATAATATTAATAATGTAAAGCAAGAAGCAGGTAAAGACTGGCTACGAGGGTTTATGAAACGCAATCCTGCCATTAGTTTGCGAACACCGGAAGCTACATCAGCCGCCAGAGCAATGGGATTTAATCCGACAGCTGTTAAAAAGTTTTTCGGTTGCTTAACAGATCTGTATGATCGATATAAATTTTCCCCAACAAGAATTTACAATTGTGACGAGACTGGAATTAGTACAACTGCTAAAAGTCAGTCAAGAATTATTGCGAAACGGGGTAGAAGACAGGTCGGCACGTTATCTTCAGCAGAGCGCGGTCAGACAGTAACAGCAGAAATTTGTCTTTCGGCTGCCGGTGATTATGTCCCACCTCTACTTATTTTTCCTAGGCAAAGAGCAAAGCAAGAATTAGGAGATGGCGCTCCCCCCGGTAGCAAGATTGTCTGTCACAGCAAGCGGTTGGATGCAGAGCGATATCTTTGCAGAGTGGATGAACCATTTCATAAGTCACACCAAACCAACACCTGAAGACCCCGTTTTGTTAATCTTGGACGGGCAGGCTACGCATACCAAAAATTTAGTAGTTATTAAGAAAGCTCGCCAAAATAATGTCGTTATGCTCTGTCTTCCACCGCATTGTAGCCATCGAATGCAGCCTCTTGATGTGGCTTTCATGGGTCCATTAAGCAAATATTATAGTCTGGAAATAAAAATGTGGTTGAGGACAAATCCTGGTCGCACTGTAACCCAGTATCAGATATCAAAATTATTTGGGGCAGCATATGTGAAAGCTGCTACTATGCAGACTGCAATCCACGCATTTGAAAAACCTGGAATTTGGCCTTTAAATGAAAATGTATTCTCAGATATTGATTTTGCTCTGTCGGAAGTAACAGATAAGGCTCGTATTGCTAGACAAAGTCAAACGACTCCTCCTGCAACCACTTTAAATAGAGTAAATCCTCCTGAAACTGAAAATGGAGCGTGTACTCAAATGGCTATAGATCAGCTTGGGCCTAGTAGTTCTAACAGTAGCTTCACCGTACCGCCGCAGAGTATCTGTAAAATTCCTAAAGGCACAAGAAAAGAAACAAACCGCAAAAGAGGTTCAGCTGGTATCCTAACGCCCACTTCATACAAGGACGAACTGGAACAGACTATAAATGCCACACAAACGAAATCGGCAAAAAAGAATATTTGTGGTGACTCCCACAAGGCACAGGGAAAACTAAAGCCTTAGACATTGTCCGACTGGATTTGTGGATAGTGATGACGAAGGCATGACATCTTTAGGTACATGGAGAGAAGATGGTACTAAACTAAAATCTGTATGCCGATTAGGTTCGAACAATGCATGCATCAGCAGTTAAAACTGCAAGAGACAGTCTTGCAGACTATCTAGTTTCCAGGCAAGGCTTACTCCCACACCAACAAAATTATGTTTGAAGAAGATCTGCCCTACAAACATTTTTAAATATTAATTAATAAAAATATGTAAATAGCGTCTCGACTGACGTCTCGAAGATAAAACACAATTTTATCGTCTTGTATAATAAATAACTATTACCAGCAGTAATAATGAGTTGTTGTATATTATTGATATCTTTTGTGGCAATAGCTTTGATTGCGTTAAGCCAACGCAATTTAAATTGAGGAATTGTGAATGCTGCTATAATAGCATCATTTTCACTAGGTATCGGATAAAGTTAATATTTTTGAAAATCTGTTATTAATTCCCTCGATACAGGCGTTTAAAATATGTCCACTCGATTGGAAATTTGCATCTTTCATTTTATTTAATTTTGTTCTAACGGAAACTAAACAGGGTAATAAAATATGTAATATCCAAAATTTCATAAAAGCGTGAATATAAATATGTATATTACAATCTTAGTTTAACAGAGTTTCTGATTTATTTCTTGTTTACCACTGCATATTATTTGCTTACTAAGTACCTAAAATAAAAACTATTGCTGTATAAATATATAATTTAGTAAAATAAATATGTACAAAATTTAGCTAATAAAATATACAACTTAATTACTACCTACTTAGGCAATTTAAAGTACTAAAGTAGTAAGTTAAAACAACTTTTAAAACAGTTGTTTACTATTACCGCTCGCTAGAAGTTATAGTAGTGTTTCATAACGCATGTAAAAAGATGGCACAGTTCACATTTATTTACAATAGGCGTGGCCAAGTTTTCGTTTGTTATTGAAAAACCATAACCGTACAACTGCGGGCAACGGCAAAATTTAATAAATAAAAATAAAGTTGAAAAGAACTTACTTAAGTTACATACCTACTTATTAGTTATTATCTCATTGTTAGTATATATTAATCAGTAATTCTAGCAAAATTCTTAAGATATTTTTAAAGAATTTTGTTGGAATTACAGACCTTATTGAGAAACATTTAATACGTTTATGGATTTACCTATTTGGACGACTCATCACCTAAAAATTGCACCTAAAATCGGGTCTCTAATTATTATCCATTTGCCTCGTCTACAACTCCAGCCAAATCCGATAAAAATTTTGCTTTTAATCGCATTTTGGCTGCTCTGCTTTTTATCTGGCTAAATGAGGAGGCAATTGACATGGCAAAATGCCAGTCTGCTGAAAGAATTCCTTCTGGAATTTCAGGTACCTTCATAAAATTGTCTAAGGTGTTCAGTACCCCGGTTATTGACGACACTATGGCTGCCAAGTTATCATCTTTCATTTTCCTCTTGTTGCTCTCTATTCGCAATTGGCTGGAGGTTTCACAAATAGATTGCGATAGAGTGCTTGTCGCAGGTGATACGGGGGCATCTTCTGAGGCGGGATTTGATGCTAGTACGATGTAGGATTCACCTGAACCCGTACTTAGTTGAGACGACTCTGGAGTTGAAGCCATTATAGTATCATGGTTTGATAACTGTGATGACTCCTCGTTTTCTAGAATTACTTCGGTATCACACATATTTGTTTTACTCTGTGCGGCAGCATAGATATTTCGCTTTGTTCTATAAATATTGAAAAGTGAGAAATGAAAATTTGACCCAAGTGAACTAGTTTTGTTTTATATGTTATATGTAGCTTACCTTCTTGGCTTTATCACGCTGTCCAAAAACCCACCGCTTTTAAAATATGGCCAAGGTGATTTTGTAGTCCCCCCTAAACCCGAAGGCGTATTTCTTAACTGCCGCTTCTCTCTGGCATACCTCGATCGGATGGTAAGCCAGCGGCTTTTGCAGTCTGCCACTAAAATAGTAAATGTATAAATATATTGTGTGTAATCACACATTTCAAAGTAAAAACATACCACTGCAGTTTAAAATTCCTGAAATTGTACCCGATGAATTTTCATTAAAGATATTAGGGTCAAGTTGGGATATAAGCCCGTGTGGGATATATGCCTCTTCGCATTTTTATGCAAACGAAAGACAAATAGCGGTATCTATCGGGGAAGTTATGAACGAGAGGTAGTAGTGGACGCATGTCAGTGGTTAGTATCTCGTTAGTGTTATTCATCACTTCGAAATTGCTTGCAAACGGTAGTTTCACATTACGCATGCTAACAACAGTATTCGCCTGGAGCTGTTATTTTTAACATAATTATTCTATAATTTAACTGTTCTAATCTTAATTTGTTATACTGAAATTACACCCAATACGCCTCAACAAAAATTATTAAGTGGGGCATTTATCACACAAGAAAGGGATATAAGGCCGACTGCATTGTGGCCCTCATTATGCGTTCAGTCAAATTAATTAATATTTATAAAATGCTTATTTTTTAAATATTTTCAGTTGTACAATATGCCCAGAAAATACAAAAGAAAAGAAAATGTAGCTGTTAGAGCGACATAGACAGAAGAAACCGTTATAGAAGCGTCGGAAATGGTAAAAAGTGAATTCATGGGTGGGAATCAGGCCAGCAAACATTACAATATTCCCTCCCGCACTTTACAAAGGCGTCTCAAAACTGGAGATTTTTAGGAAAACCACCCGCGCTTGGGTTTGCCAATGAAAAAATGCTAGTTGCACATATGCACATATTCAGAGGCTGGAAGCAGCTGGCTTTACACCGTCTCGTACAGCAGTCAGACAAATTGCCTTTGATTTTGCTAGAAAACCCGGTGTTCTTACATACTTTTTTGTTTCGACGGCACGAGTTATGCGGTCCACGGTCGACGTTCGAATGTCGCATGTACTCACTGTTAGCAAATATTATTAGTCGGCCGGTATTAGTGAGCAAGATCTTTATTCTTTATATTCCTTATTACAACCGGGCCCCTACATTGTATTTATTTTATTTTTTACCGCCCTGATAAATAATGTCTGCATTCATTTACATATTCGTAAATAGTGGCGGTGTAGCCGCTTTAATTTTCTATACAAAAAAATATTACGCTTTTATGACCTAACAAAATACTCAAAAGTTAATTTTATCGAATACCTACCTACTATTTGAAAAAATAGACAAAAAAACGCGCTACTAAAATTAGCCTAAACTAAAACTTTCGCCTGACATTTTTTTTTCTATAATATCTAAGGGTCCTAAGGCGCCTTCAAGACATATTGCCCTCTCCGCCTCCTAAAGATAGGTACGCCACTGGTACCATAAATAGCCATTAAACTAAATAAACAAAAGAAAATACATATTTAATCAGTTTGTATCTATTTGTAATACGACTAGGGAAGGTAATGTTAACATTAGAATATACAAGTCAAGTCTATTGTATAATCCAAAGGCCTTGATACTTTCAAAGCGGGTTTATTAGCACCATATCGCTCCTTTATTTCATACAAGGCCGTAAGTTCACTTGAAGACTGCCTTATTCAACTTCGTAATTACGGTAATCACAAACAGCAAGTTTATTTTCTAAATTTTATCCGCCATTAAACGCCTGTCAAACAACCTCTAAGAAATCCAGTTCGGGGAAGATCTCAAAAATCAAAATTCCCCACACGACAACCTCACCTACCATCGTTTAGTTAGCAAAGACAACCAAACCTCACACTATAATCACCAGGGTCACAATCGAAATCAATTTCCACGTGTACCAATCAATGCTCAAACAAGACAGATTCCTACGAGATTCCTCACTAATTTTCAAGTATTTGGTAAATGGCTTGGGCATAAACCCATTCCAATGTCTATCTCAACTACAAATGCCACAAAACCACCTAATATTCAAAAACATTTCGATATCACTGGGCCACCCAGTTTTATTTCGCAGGAACTCTATAATATTGAAGAATCCCAACAATTACAACCAGAATCCCAAAATGCTAAACTATTTATGAATACGACGAAAATTGCCAGTGTTCCGAGGAAATAAACGAATCCACCGAAAATTTTTCTTTATTTGCCTCGTAGGAATAAATTTAGAAATCAATTCTATAAAAATTGCCATTTATTACAGTATTAAGTTAATATCTAAAAATTTTAATTGATACGTAGTGGAACCTCTAACTCAAAAATGCTGTCCAGAAATCGTTATTATTGCGATACGATGCCATCTAATAAAATAGTATGTTAGAAGTATACCAAGATATAGAAGACATTTTTCTCAGCCTCACAACTTACTGCTCGGCTGAGAAAAATATCTTCTCTCTTGGTATATAATATACTATTCCTGGTATGCTCCTAACGGATAAAGAAATAGAGCATGGAAACTCGAGTTTTGCTATGTGTGGAGATATTTCAGTTAGCAAGTGGAAAGATCGCGGTAGGAAAGCCGTTTTAGTGGCTAGTTCAATGCACAATACGAAAGAGCTAACGTTTTTGTGAAGAGATTGAATAAGTAAACGATAATAATTGAACCGTATCCTAAAAGCGTTGAAGATTACAACTACGGGTAGAGTTGATCAGTTTGATCAGCTTCACTCTTGTTATAATATCAGTTGGAAATCTAGAAGATGATACCTGAAATTATTTTATTATCTACTAGAAGCTTCGTTTGTAAACTGCTATATTTTGTATAAAGCTGCTTCAAAGAAGATTAGACAGAAACCTCAGAAACATATCCAGTTTCGAGGTATTTTTACAAACTAGCTCATTGGGAGTTTCAGTAGTCAAAAAATAAAAGGATCCAAACTAATTATTGGAAAAAATAAAATAAAGAAGGTGGCTGGAAGAGCAACTACTGTAGAAAAAAGTGCAAGACTCAGTAATGTAGGAGACGATATGCCAGGTCATACTACGTCACGTAAATGTGCACATTGTAGTACATCCAAACAGTTAAAAGGGTCCAACATAATGCGTGAAATGTGAAGTGGCTCTATGTACCTATATTAACTGTTTTTCGATTTTTCATAGTAAATAAAGAGGTTTGTAACACGTTTCAATAAAAAAATATATGCATAATTAGTGGTCGATTACTTAACCAGTAACCATCTATTAACAACAGAATCCTAGATGATTGGTGGTCGATATACTGACTATAGCTGTGCAGCTGAGTGCAAATCGACTAAATCATATTTTAGATATAATGCATACTCTAGAGAGGCTACTGCAAGGCAATTTAGTAAAAAATGGTCAAAAATAACAATAGGGTTATTTTGCCCTATAAAGGGTTAAATCAAGGTTGTTATTTGTGATATCGCAGGTGACGTAATATGAATGAGAACAACAACATGAAAGAGACAACGGCCCAATTATGATATTATTGGCCAAGCGCTATTAAACATCGAACAGGAGCATCTTATTTAGTGTACAAAAAAAATAAAATACAAGGCGTTGAAGATTCTAACTTTATTCTGTCATTCCGATAAAAGTGCCACAGCTAGTACAGGAATATATTAAAAAAGATTAAAGGAATCCGCAAACCCAAAATTTTCAAGTTTTTTCTGCAACGACAGCAAGTGTGGTACATAGCCAGCACATACTGGATATACTGAACCGTACTATATATATAGAACAACAGGCCAGCTTAGTCTTTGTCTACATTTGTGCTGCAATAACTTACTGTCTTGATGCTGCAGCGCCTGTCTCTTGGAACACAAAAGAGCTGTTAATCCATATAGCGTGGAACACGACGGGATAAACACACTTTCTTCTTCTGATTCACATGACAGACGCACTGAAATTTTTTATGACACTGGAATTATCTTTTGATAACGCATGTATCTCTATAGTCATTCCTCTGTTGTCTCCGAGAGAGATTCGCATATGTCAAAAACGGCCATACTTCACTTATTGCTGCAACCCTCAGTAAATATTTAGAAAATTAAAGGTGACAGCCGCGTAAAGATGTTCTGGGATGATCAAGTCCCTAACAGCATCCAAAATATGTGGACTTCCTACCGTAGGGAGCTTATTCTTCTCAATGAGCTCAAGATTCCGCGCCATGTCCTCGCAAAAGGGCATACCGAAGTTCAGCTTCATGGTTTTTGCGACGCTTCCGTTACCGCATACCGAGCTGCAATTTACTTGCGCTCAATTAGCCAGGAAGGAGAAACACATTCCTACCTCCTACCTTCTGTGTGCAAAGTCGAAAGTTGCACCGTTAAAGCTTCTCACTATAATACCCAAGCTTGAATTGTGCGGAGCAGTTCTTTTTGCCAAGTTCTCAGATCAAGCTCTGAAAGCATTAAACATGACCATAAGCCGCTGTGTCTCATGGACCGACTCTACCATTGTGTTGGGCTGGCTGAAAACCAAGCCCAATATCCTAAAGACCTTCGTCTACAGCCGTGTTGTCGACATACAATAGCTACCTCCTAAGGCTGAGTGGCGTCACGTCCCCACCAAATCTAACCCTGCTGATCTGATTTCAAGAGGTTTTTCGCCCCAGCATCTGAATGACTCAGGCCTTTGGTGGAACGGTCCTAGCTTTCTTTTCAAGGATGAGATCTCCTGGACCGTCTCCAATACCACAAGGCCATGCCTCCCTGAACTAAAAAGGGAAGCAATAGCTACTTCCGCGAATCAATTTCCGCTCTCTGAGTTTTCTCAGCTCACTCGTTTAGAAAGAATCACTGCTTATTGCAGACGCTTTCTAAATAATTACCGTGCTCCCAAGGCCGAACGCGTCTTTGGTTACCTTACTCCAAAGGAGCTCCAAGAAGCCCTTATCTCTTTGGTTAAAATCTCGCAATCGGGCTCTTACCCTGGAGAGCTCAAGTTGCTGAGCAAACACCAGTCCGTAAGAAACTTTAGTCCATTGAGGAAACTCAACCCGTTCCTAGACTCTGATGGAGTAATACGAGTCGGGGGGAGACTCCGAAACCCCCAATACTCATTTAGCAAGGAATTCCCGATGGTAATTTCTGGAAACCACCATTTAGCAAAACTTCTTGTCACAAGAGAGCATCTACGCTTGCTCCACGCGGGCCCCCAATTGTTACTCTCCATAATCCGAGAAACATTCTGGATCATCTCTGCCAGAAATCTTGTCAGACAGGTAGTCCACCAGTGCTTAAGGTGCTATCGATTTTCGCCACAAATTACTCAACCGATCATGGGCGACCTCCCCACTGAACGCATTGACCCGTCATCACCTTTCCAAATAACTGGTGTTGACTATGTAGGTCCCATCATGATCAAAGACCGTAAGGGTCGTGGTTGCAAAAGCACCAAGATATACATATGCCTCTTCATATGTTTTGTCACTAAATCAGTGCACCTCGAGTTGGTCACTAGTCTTTCCGCAGAATGTTTCATTTTTGCCCTCAGGCGCTTCATAGGTCGACGAGGCAAACCCGCCTATATCCGTCCAAATTTACTTCAACTTCAAAAACAAATAACACAAAAGAGAAGAAAAAAAAACAAAAATAAAGAAGCCAACTACAAATGGGCGAAAGAAGACTTTCAACATAATCAAATTCCCATTAACAACGAATATGAGGCCCCACCTGGTATCCTTACAGCACTTCAATATTTTCAAAAATTTTGGGATGAGTTAATTATTCAATATACAGGCTATTTTTGGTGAACTGATTTATTTTGAAGAGTTCTACAACCTGTTAAAATAAATGCCTCAACTTTGAAAACACCCTGAATAGCAGAACAAACTAACATTTACTCTACCTTGACAACAGGCTCTTCAATAAATACTTCTCCATCTGAAATAAAAATGTTCATCGGGAGAGCTTCTAATGGGAATCATACGGATGCCATCGTTTGAGGATTACTGGGCAATCAATACACGATACAGTCTTATAGCTGGTGTCATGCCTGTGAAAAGATTCAAAAACTGCGTAGGCTAATACATTTTCAAGGGTAATATAACAAGTGGTGAGCTTATTGTCGATAATATTTTCAAAATGCCACGAATGTGAATCCCAACGACGAAAATGCAACGACTGCGAAGCAGGAGTTGCATTTTCCAGTAAAGTATGTCAATTACAAAAGGCGATATATGGTCTCAAGCAAGCCAGTCGACAGTGGAATAAAAAATTGCCCTCAAGGAATTTGGATTGATGCAATCAAATGTTGATCCATGTATATATTGCAAAATCACAGATCTAAGCAAATTGTACGTAGCGGTATACGTGGATGATTTATTAATATTTACCGATAACAAGGATGTAAAGCAAGAACTGAAAATGGAACTCAACGCACGTTTTAACATGAAGGATCTGGGAGAAGCCCATTCTTGTGTCGGCTTGAGAATTGCCCGGGATAGAAGCGTGGAACAATTTACCTGGACCAACAACAATATATTGACGAAATATTAAAAAGGTTCAACATGTCAGACTGCAATCCTACGACAACTCCTTCTGACACAAATCAAAAACTAACAAAGGACATGTCACCAAAAACCGAGGAAGAACGGCAAGAATACCATACCAAGAAGCAGTGGGAAGTATTTTGTACGCTTCCCAGGGTACAAGGCCGGATATTGCGTACTCCTTTAACACCGCAAGCAAATTTAATAACGATCCTGGCAAACCCAATTGGGTAGCGGTAAAACGCATTTTGCGTTATTTGAAGGCAACCAAATATGCTAAATTAAAATTTTCAAAAGATTGTATTTAGTTAACTACTATTTACGTATATTTATATTAACTTTACCGACGTACATAATTTCGCGACCGTTTATGTAGGCTGAATTAGACTAAAGTTTGCTAAGAGAATGCATCTTATATATACGCAAGTTTCTAATCTAGAACTATCCAATTCTACTATATTCTACGGGCGCCTAGAATTATCGATCGCGCTAAGATACTTCTGGTGGCGGATGACGCATGTGACCTCGCACCTGCTTTCCGTGGCTGCTGATGCAATTCGTTACATTATATTACTTTTAAGGGCTAGTATTGCAGGAAACACTTTCAATGGGACAAGGGTTTTACTAGAATTTCCAGGTAGTTGTTTTAATCGCCTATCCCTATCCGAGTTTTTCGCGTAAACGAACTTTAAGAGCGTTTTCAATTGAAAACACCACTGCAGTTTTTCAGCAATTGTTGTTCAACAATCGTTGCCACAGAGAGTTGCTAAGAAACTGCACTGGTGTTCCCAACCAAAAACGGTATAAATGAATTTAATCTCTATATTTAAATTTTAATATGCCTTTAATTGATCCACATTAAATATTAAACCGTCGTCATTTTCATCAAAAAACTTATTGTCGCTTGGACAATTACAAATCACCAAATATATAAATACATATGAAAACCCACCAACGTCATCTATATCAAGTGCAATTCCAGGCTTGAGTCGATTTGTGCCCTCCGGCTTCAGTCGATCAACTCTTCTTAAAAGTGCTTTACCATATTCGCCGCCAAAATAAGTTTGAATAGGGTTGTTAAATTTATAATGTACCCACCATCTGCATGGATAAGTTCCTGGACTCTTCATAGCTCTTACTTCATCCACGTAAAATTCCGGAAGACAGCATTGTTGGAAAATATTTTTTGCTGTTTGTAATGACTGGTGCGATGCACATGCCATTAGATTTACATTTGCCATCATGCATAAAAAAGAACTTTTAATAAATTAATACATAAGATTATGAATATTATTAGGTTCGTTACCTTTGTTCAAAATAAATTGAGAAAAATATTCAAATTGTTTAATTTCGGGTTAAAGAACGTTGAATAAACGCCGCGTTCACTTTCACAGCTGCCCAAAAAAGAACTTTTAATAAATTAATACATAAGATTATGAATATTATTAGGTTCGTTACCTTTGTTCAAAATAAATTGAGAAAAATATTGAAATTGCTTAATTTGGTTTGAAACACCTTGAATAAACGAGGCGTTCACTTTCACAGCCATGCGAATCACAGACCAAAGAGAGAATTTGAGAATTTATTATGGTCCGACTGCAGAGTTTATTTTAATAATGAATGATGCTTTTGACATTAAATTCCCACAAAGTGACTGATTTTGGATTTAAGCAGGCTGCATGCCCAAATAATATAAATAATGCCAAATTATTTTTTTTTAAATTTCATAGCTACATTGTTAATTTAAAACTTACCAATGGAAGGCTTGTTGTAGAGTCACAAAGAAAATCGGGATTTATTGGGATGTTAATGAGCATTATATAGGTTTAATAAATATTTATGAAGAATATGTTTATTTATTTATTTATTTATTTATTTACAAAACTTCGGGTAAATAACAGGTGTGCATTGAACAATTTACCACAAAATATAATAACATAATTATAATTCCCAAGCCTAACTTAAAACAAAACACGAATAATTAATTATAATTAAAAAAAGTTTTAAAGTTTATTCCGTCGTATAAGCTGAATCAGGATCATATAGAATTATTTTTTGGAACTATTAGATCACAAAGAGGGTACAATAATAACCCAACTTACAGTTTACTGCAGCTTATAAAAAAATATTAATTCGTGCGGAAGTAAGAGAGAATGGTGCTGGTTATTGTGTGCCGTTAGAAGACATTAATATTCTTAATGTTAGTTCACAAAATAAGCCTCCAGACCAAATTATTAATGAATCTGTTCCAAATCGTTTAGATCCAAACATTGTGGATGTAGATGAAGAGGACACTATTTCAAGTTTTTTAAACGACCATGGTTATGTTTTTAATTTTAATTCTTTAGCCTCATATTAATAAAGCCACTCTGATATTAGATAAGCAGATAGCATTAAGTGATACTGTGTTAAAAGTTAGTGAGAGTGCTCGTAATCTCGGTTTAATAATCGATAAAAACTTAAACTTTGAAGTGCACGTTTTAAAAAAATTTAGTGAATGCTACTCCAAGCTGAAATCGTTGTGGAAGTTTAAAAATATTCTCCCGCAACATACTAAATGGACTTTAGTTAATGCTCTAATCTTAAGTCATCTTGACTATGGAAGCGCCGTATATTATAATTACCTTTCAAATAATACACAAAATAAGTTACAGGTGCTGCAAAACACTTGTTTGCGTTATTCTTTTGCAATTTCTTTGAGAGACCATGTAACACCTCATTATAATAATTTGAACATACTAAAGCTAAAATACAGGTTTATACTCTTATATGGTACGTTTCTATATAAAATTTTAAAATCAAAGCAACCTTCATATTTGTATAATCTTTTGATTAAACGCTCAGATATCTCTTCACATGATGCTAATCTACGAGGGGGTGATTCTTATGTCACCCCCATACATCGAACGGCTAAATTTGAAGGTTGCTTTGAATACACAGCGCCAAAAACTATTAATTTATTTCAAGACGCTTTTTCACAATCTACTTTAGGTAAATTTAAGTCAACTCTGAGAGTTTGTTTAATAAACATGCAGAATGATTATTAATTTTAGCTGCCTCTTCAGGTTATATTATTATTGTATTCTAAAGAGGGAAAAGTGAAAAACGGCTTTGCCGATCTTTTTCCTTTGAGTATGGACATTAGTATTTTTTATTTGTATTTTTATTTCTTATTTGTATTTTTATTTTTTATTTTATTTTTCTTTGTATTTCTTCTTTTATTTTTTATTATATTTATATTTTTTTTGTACTAATTAGATCCTGCTCAATAAACATTATTATTATTATATTATTATTATTATTATTATTATTATTATTATTATTATATAGTTTACAGGTTATCCCATATATCGTTGGATTTGTTAGTTTTAAATTAGGTGACCAATTGCAATGTGAAAACTGCATTTCTCAGTTATATGGTGATAAGAAGAACTTTTTGCATTCGCTAATTTATCAAAAATCTAGAGGGAGGTTGAGTTACCCGACTAAAGATGTCATACACATATGTGTAAAATGTGAAACATTTTTACGGATACAACTACATCAAAACAAACATAAAATTGATAAAAAATTGTATTCTTAAAAGTTTTAGAATATTTTGTTCATAAAAATATATTCCCAAATATGTTAATGCATGACAATACAGTTATTGATAGCCATCCAGTGCTATTACTTAAATACATTTGTTATTTGTAAAAATGTTATTTCAGGAGATGAGATACGAAACATGTATACAAAATTGATTTTGTTTAAAGAACAATAAATATTTTTATGTGTATATTATTTCTTTAACATACATCCTTTTCTTTAAATCACTAAATTTAATTTGTAAAATTCACGCAAGTATCCTTCTGACACGGTACGCCACTGGTCAACCGGAAATCACTGCCCGCCATATGCAAAGGCACCCGCCATATGCAAAGGCTGTAATCATAATAATTCTGATTTAAAGTTTGTTGAAATTGTACCAAATATAGATGATGTAATAGAAAATAATGTTAACATAGAGGCAAGTAGCAGTAATTTTCAAACCAGGAGCGGTAGAATGATAAGAAAACCTGTACGGATAGATTTGTAAGTTAGATTAAGTTTCTAGTTTCTTGTTATGTAAAAAGGGGAGATGTAGAATAACTTCATGTATGTTAAGTTGTACAATAAATCAGTCTACTTCCTGCTACGACTGTAACCAGTAGTTATTGATTTACACATAACATAACCCTACATAACAAAGGCCATCCCGGTCAACTATTTATCGAAGTCACGCTCCTTCCTGGGGATTTTATATTCAAAGCCTTTTGATGAAGAATCTGACGTTGAAGAAACAAGAAACAGTGGGCAAACAGGCATGATAACTGTTATTGAGGAAATGGATTATGAAGATGAGAGCGAAAAGGAAATTGTAGAAGTTCCAAAGGAAATCCCAAGAAAAAAAGGAAGAAATCCATAGTTACTTATAATTGGACGGAAGATGACTTACCCTTCCATGCTCTTCCTGAGTCCCTGCACTCGGACATCCAAGAAGTTGTAAGTCCCTTGGAGTATTTTACAAAATTCTTTTCGCTTGATATCATGCACGATATTGTAGAACAAACAAATTTATACAGCACTGAACAAACTGGAAGACCTATACATTTGACAACTATAGAACTGACAAATTTTTTATCAATCCTTTTAAAAATGGGAGTAATCCATCTACCAGCTTTTTGTGACTATTGGGCTAGAATATCCCGTACTGAACAAGTTGCAGATATAATGCCGCTTAGGCGTTTCCAAAAAATAAGGCGGTTCATTCATTTTAATGAATTTTAAGTTTGGGGACTTTTAGGTCCAATGGGATTGCTGGTTGCCCATTGGAATCAGACAAAATTTTACTAAAACGAGCAAGGGGGCCATATGTCTATAAAGCAGATCAAACTAAGGGAGTGATTGTTGTTAAATGGCTAGATAACAAATGTGTTCTCTTGGGAAGCACGTTATGTGGCATTGCTCCGCTGAATACTCTAAATAGGTACTGTAAAAAGGAAAAAAAGAGAGTTCCGGTACCCTGCCCTTTGATTATAAAGCAATATAATAAACACATGGGGGGTGTGGACAAAGCAAATTCTCTTCTGGGACTATATCGAACACCAGGTAGAGCAAGAAGATGGTACTTTCCCATATTTACCTACTTGTTAGACATGTGTGTAGTCAATGCGTGGTTAGTTTATAAAAATGATTGCTCAGTTCTAAAAAAGAAACCGTTACCTTTGAAGAAATTCAAGATGGAACTAGCAGAGTCACTACAAAAAACTGGAAAATCTAAGACAAAGGGAAGACCTTCTGCACAAAGCGAGATAAAAATAAATTTCCCAACTAAAAGCAGGCCTGACAATGCAACAAGGAAGGACACTGGCCAATTTATACTGCCAAAGCTACGAAGAATTGTTTTTATCATTTTCACTTTGACTAATATTTTAGTGGCGTTAGTTTTATATTCTTTCGGTTTTTGTTAGTTTAGAGATTTTTTTTCATTTATAAATAAATAAAATAAATAAATTTATAAACGTATTTTACCCATTTATTATGTATATAACTCATAGTCACAAATGTTCAATGTTTCCGAGAAGCTACATTCTAGATTTACCATAAGCGAACAATGTTGCCTCTAAGCTACAATATCAAACTCTGTTTTAGGTGTAAAATTTGACATTCTTACCGGTACATTATCATCATTAGGCCCTAAAGGAGGTATACACTACAAATCAGAATTTTATAACAAGGATTTCTTAGCGTGACCCTTAGAGGGTTAATACATTTTTTGCTGTGAGTATATACTGTAAATTATCTTAACACATATTTAATAATAATAGGATTAACAAGTTCCTACCATTTTAATTTCGGCATCTGAATTAAAGTGTTCTTAACAGTTCCTATTATTGTATAAATTCAATTGACCAGGAGAGCAAGAGGACACTTCCCCTATAATTGTCGAGTGCTACTCTGAGATTTTACCATCTCAATGGGCACCTGCAAAATTCCTTAACCATTTTAATTGTATGAGTGCTACTCGGGAATCTTACCATCTCAATAGGTACCTGCAAAATTCCTTAACCATTTTAATTGTATGAGTGCTACTCGGGGATCTTACCATCTCAATAGGCACCTGCAAAATTCCTTAACCCCTTTGATTGTATGAGAACTACTCTGGGATCTTACCATCTCAAGAGGCACCTGCAAAATTCCTTAACCCTTTTAATAATACAAGAGTGTCCTATTTGGTTCCTACATCCTTTGTTCTTTATATCGTTCTTTTCAGGAGATTCGCCGACAAAACACACCTACGCAGTTACGGACACCCGCCTTACGACCACCAGTTGTTAAGATTTCCCGTTCAGGAATATCATTGTCTATGTTAATGAAGCTCAAAGTTGTACTTTGACTTGTGACTTTTCTTTCCTATCCTTTATCAAAGACACCGGGGTTACAAATACACAACCAAAAACAAACGTGGGTCCAAAGTTTCGGGGATTTTCAATACTTACAGAAAATTATGAATTTTCGTTACCCCGCATCGTTACAAAGTGTTCCGCGGGCCGGATAAAATCATGTCGCGACCGGGATTTGACCAACGGGCCGTACGTTGCACATGCCTGGGTTAGAGTATACGTGTATTAATCTAAAAAAAAAAAACTATCTTTAGAGCCTTATTTGAATCTTGTCGGTGTAACAAGAAGGGAGCAGTTAACTCCAAAAGCGAATCTGCCATATCAAGAGGCGAATATCTTGAAAAGGAGAATGGCAGTAATCGAAAAAAAATTAGTCTTAGTCGAAAATGTCACAAACAAATTTTATAACACAATTAGCAAAACATTTAACACCAGCAGTAAAGGAATTTTTTTCTGGGTCAAATTAGGAATGCCAGAAAGCAAAAGAAAGGACGTTCGTACACTATAAACGAAAAATATTGGCACTGGCTCTATTTAAACAAAGTCCTAGATCGTATAAATTATTATCAGAGATATTTTCGATGCCATCTCCAACCAATCTGCGTTCTTTAGTTAGTACAATTAGATTAATGCCAGGCATCTGCAAACCAGTCTTCAGAACTATGAAAGTAAGAGCAGCGAAAATGAGACAAAAGGATAAATGCTGTGTTATGATATTTGATGAAATGTCCCTTCAGCCTCATCTTCACTATTCTAACTATCTGGATCTCGTAGAAGGGTTTGTTGATGACGGTTTTCGTCATTCTCCTGAGCTTGTCGACCATGTACAGGTGTTCATGTTAAAATGAATTTATAAACGGTGGATGCAACCAGTTGCATGTGCCTTCTATAAATCTTCTGCTTCTGCACCTGACATTGTTCGGACTTTCAAACAATTTTAGGGCTATAAAAATGTTTAGAGAAGAGACGTTGCAAAATTCTTTGACAAGAAGTGAGAGCCAAATAGCTGATATAATTCGCATTGGTGAAAATGTAATTGTTCCTTATTTGATCCTCCCCATCTGGTCAAAAGTATTTGTAACAATCTCTTAACCAAGGATTTACGTTTTGTGCGGGATGGTTTAACAAAGGTAGCAAAATGGTCTCATATTGAAGATGGTTACTTTATTGACTGCAGTTCAAAGATGAGACTAATGCCGAAACGGAAGATACGAAAAATGAAAGTTTCGGCATGCACTCAAGTTTTCAGTACAACCGTTGCTGCTGCTTTATCTATCCTTAGCCGTGATGCAATAGAGAGCTCAGATCATTCGCGACAGATGGTACCTGAAGCTTCAGATACAGCAGACTTGCTTCACTTCTTTGATGAACTGTTTGACAGTGTCAATGGGGTTTTGGGAGCCGAAGCCTAGGCATTAAACCTCTGCGTTTTTTAGTGACAAAAAACTCTCGCCATATTCAGGTTTGGAATAAGGCTCTTCAAGTATTACAGAGTATGCAGTTTATACCCCGCAAGCCTAGGGACCGAGCTAGAACTGTAGTGTTAAGTAACTGGATTAGTACACGTCGTGGCTTCAAGCTATACAAAAAAGCCTTTGTAATCTTGGTTATAATTCTTTTCCTGCAAGAGTATTTAACCAAGATCTACTAGAAAACTTTTTTGGAAAAGTTCGACAGCAAGGTACGAGGAATATTAACCCTACTTGCAGTGCTTTTGGACCTTACTTCAAAACTTTATTGGTGAAAAATTTTGTCACTGTACATTCGCCAAGTTCTAATTATGAGACTGATAATTCCCAAGGTACCCTTGTTACTCTCCAACAGTTTATTACCCAAGGAGTTCCAGAGCCTCCCGAACCTGAAGTTTGAGTTCCACCTTCTGTTCCTACAGACTTTCGTCATGATTCTGAACTTACCTAGCTGCAGTAGGTTATGTGAGTGGGTTTGTAGCCAAAAGTATTCTACCTGCATTCCGAGGCTGTCAAACTTGCTTAAGTAACATATTGCACACCGGGGAAGTATCTGTTGCTCACGCTTTTGTTATGGCTAAAGAAGTAAGCGAAAATGGCGGTAACCTTAGATTAAAATACTGTAGTCATAATTTTATTGCAGGTATTATTTCTGAATATAACCATCTTTTGTACATATTACCACATAGTTTAAATTTAAAAAACATTTTTAGAAATGCTGTTATATATCTGCAAAAAGTTATTCGATTTGATTTTCATAACTGTGAGCATCGAGATCATTTAGAAAATGAAATCGTAATGCAATTTTCCCGATTTATGTTGTATAATTATTGCAACAATATAACTAGAATATTAGTAGGAAAACAAAGTATTTCCGCTAATGCAGATATATTACAGCATAAGGCTTCAGAAATGTATAAGGCTCGCATGAAATATAAAAAATAGCATTTTTAAAATTTTATACTTCTTTTTTAGGTATTTCTCCACCAGTTACTAAAATAAAATGAAATTATTATTATACTACTAACATGCTGATTGTAACTTTTCGAAGAGACATCTATCTCCATTTTCAAAGAAATAAAAGTAAAGAAGTATAAAACGTTAAATTCGCCACAACAAATTTTTAGAAAACATTTACAAATGTAACTTATGAGATTGTAAGAATGCAACCCAACATTTCAAGTTTATAATATTTTTACAATATACCTATAACATTATTTTGATATTAACTTAATGGCCATACGTAGTAATCAATAGTCTAATGAATAATTACGTATATTTGTTTAAAGTTTGTACAAAATACATTCTTGTTATTACTGTTACTTCTCTTAAACAATGATTCTTTACTAATTTGTTCTTTAAAAATCGAATGTCCATGTTATTAATAAACTAACTATTAAATCTTTGTTTTTTTATTTTGTTCATATTAATAAAATAATTACATTTTAACGTTCTAATTATATATGTAGCGGATTTTTTCATGAAAATTGTTATTAAAGAATGTTTGTATTCTGTAATATTACATGAGATCGAAACAATTTTACCTCAAGTTGACTATGAAACATGAAAACACAAAATTTGGCATGTCGACTTTTAAGTCATACAAATGTCAGCTCACGAGCTGTTGTTTTATAGGTTATGTGAGGTTATGTCTGTTTTGCTGTCAGGCATATAAAATCTGTACTGTCAGTTTTGTTTTGGTAGTTAAAATGAATTTTCTCTGTTTCGGCATTAGAATGACTTCATTAAAGCACGCATTTTGATGCTTTAATGAGCTTCATTAATACATGATTTTTGGTGATATTTTGTTTTCAGGAATTGGTATGCTACATTGCATCTAAGCAACTAACAAAATAAATAAAGCCTGTCAATAAAGCTATGAATACTTTTTGATATTTTGATTTAGCAAAAACGTAAATGAAGGGGTTAGAATTTCAATATTTAAAACTACTATTTACTTGGTGGCAAAACCCGCAAAACGAACCAAGTGATTTTCGATGTTTTAAAGTCAACCATCGAGATCGACTAGTGAACTGAAAAAAGCGTGGAAACGCTTTAAATCGTATTTTGGTTAGGAAAATGAGTGAAAACTATATTGCTAAAGGTAGGACTTTATGTTATAGTATAAAAATTGTTTTATAATTTGATAAAATTTAAAAAAAAAAACCGTTTCAAAGGTGATTGTTGGCATAACCTAAAAATAAGTTTTTTAGTATAACTTCTAGCTAAATGCAACTATAATTCTAGAGATTCAGACCAATCCAAATTGTTCCCTAACCTGAGGTCAATCAAAACCAGGATAATAGTGAATCGTCAGTAGTTCCGACACTAAAATTCATCGTAAGTTACATTTAATTTCAAAATATTTTTTAATTTAATAAAGTTGGTTTAGTTTGGCTTAGATTGAATCGTTTTTATTGTTTATATTCCTAGTTTTCATTAGATTAAAAAAAACATTTAGAAGCTAAAAAATATCTTTTATTTTAGTTTCCGTAAAACGGGGCAACATCGTCAGTTTGGAAGTTGAATGTAGGACACTGTAAATATAACCTGCACACTATCCGTTGTGGTTGCATTTCGCGTGTTTGTTCTTCGTAGGATTAGTACCTTTGTGAAAATAATGCCGAAAAGAAATAGAAAAGTGTTGGCAGGTAGCAGTTACCAGCGTTATGACCTCCACTTAGTTGAACACGCACTGCAAGATATTGGAAATGGCCTCTCGGTGCCTGCTGCTATAAATCAACTTTCGGCTTGGTCTTATCTGTTAACAAAGTTTGAAATAAGACTGATTATCAAAGGTTATCTCGTTAAACAGGGAGTTGCAATTACGACTTTCCTGTGTGGGTTAATAGAACGAAACAACTTGACCCAAAGATCAGCGACCAACATGAAGCGTAACCTATACTGTAGCCATTTTGTGCTTTAATATAACTTAAAAAAATAAAAACTGATGCCAAAATTTATATATTTTGTTTATACTATGTCGAAGTTGATTTTACAAACGTGCAACTTCGTCTTTAGGTGAACACAAGTTAGGCGAAGAAGTTGTCCCAAAATCGGTACAACTTCTTCAGGTTTTTTTCAGCAATTTTTCAGTCGTGTAAACGTTATTTATAAGAACTAAAAAATGGGTAATATTTGCCGAACTCTAATTGTTATATATCACCTACTTTTATTAGCCTAAAAAAATCCTATAGAGATACAGCGCGGTAAAAACCTGTCGGCTCCACTTTTAGGCGAAAACAGTTCAGTTTTAAGAAAATGTCGACTACATTATTTTCTTTACCAACTGATAAGTTATATGCTACGTATCCACTAACTATTACAATTAAAAAAACTACAAAATGTGTCTTTTCTGACGGACAAATATGTACCCAAAAATGATAAATGGTACTACGATACTGTAGCAAAAGCAGAAGAACCTGTAACCGACGATGTTGAAGTTGAAATGGGTTAAACATAGAGAAACTATTTTTTATAGCTTTTTCCTTAATAAACGTTCATAACACTCATTTTCTTTCGTTGTGTTTTATTCTTGCGGCAAAAACTGGACAGCTCCATTTGAGAAAAGAAAATTCTATACATTACTCTTGGCAATAAAATCATTTTCCCTTGTAACTATCTTAACCCTTCTCTTACCGACCTATGTTTTTTACGATAACTACCTGGGGCCCAATTCTTGAAACCACTCGCTACCGAAACGTATACGCTAGGAAGCGAGTACTTGATACTACTAGCTAATGCGCTATCAAGTACTCGCTTCCTAGCGTATACGTATCGGTAGCGAGTGGTTTCAAGAATTGGGCCCCAGGTGGGGTGCACTTGCACCCCAGTTGTTTTAAGGCCTAAAACAAATTAAAATGGCCAGTTTTCCTTATTGTGAGAACACTTGATCCCTATTGACATCTAGTAAGACCAATACTATGGAAAGAAAACTTTATTTAGCAAAAATATCAAAAACAGTAATTTATTAACAAGTTAACGCTTATTCATCAATACAATTTTGACAAATCAATTTGTTTGTGAAATGTTCAGTACAAATAAACTTTTTGCAGAGAGTACACTGTTGCCTCGTATTTCTGTCACATTTTCAGTCGCAGAGATGACAACGATCTTGTACTTTTGTTGCAAATGCTGTTGCGCTCATAGTGGATTGGGGCACCCCGCTCTACCAAAAGTAAACTATTTTTTTAATGAGTACTGCTTTAAGGATATTTTCAACGGTATTTAACCTAAAAATCAATTAAATGAAGCTACTAAAAGGCTCAGGTCCCAAAAAAAATTCTAAAACACTTTATTCTAAGAAAATTCAAGTCTGAGGTGCACGTGCACCCCGGCTAGTAGGACAAGGATTAAGATAGCAATATCTACATATTCCAACTATTTTTGTTAAATTTTTCTTATCGTATTTTAAACAGTTTGTTTTTGATACCTACTGTAAAATTCAAACAAATGGATCTGATCGGTTGTTGCACCGAGCCCTTCAATTGTTCATCCAACATTACAATTTAGTTAATTTTATCAATATTAATAACAAATTCGAATTTACAAAATGCGTACAAAATACACATTCCAATAATATTTATGTTCAAAACCATAAACGTCAAACATACCACTGTTACCAACCTAACTATTCTACCAAAAAATTCCCTAATGGAAATTGTCAACTAATTTTATAAAAAATTATAAATAAATAACGTAAATGAAAGCCGAAACAGAGAAAATAGTATAAAAAACTCGTTACAGAAGGCAATTCGGGCACTCGTCCGTTCGGACACTCGCCGCAAAGCGGCTCGTGTCCAAATTTCGGACTCGTCCGCGAAAATGTTGCCTTCTGTAACTTGTGTTTTAATATACTATTAATCAAGAACAGACATCGTTTATGATAGTGTTATTTTCGCAATGGTGTAAATATTAATGGAGAATGGAGGTACTCTGTTGGAAGTGCTTTTCAAGACTTTATACAGAAGTTTCCAAATTTTGTTGAGCGTTATAACCAATTTAGAACACACATAAGATATACTGTAAACTTATTTAGAGAAACGGGAAGTGTGAATCGTAAAGAAGGCAGTGGAAGACCAAAGATAAGAACACCAGAAACCATTCAAGCAGTAAGAAATGTAATCGACAGTGTCGATTTCTCCTAATGAGCTAGGTGTGCGCCGCACACCCTAAAATAATAATAGCCTGTATGTAGAAAAGTAAATAGTAAAGTCTTAGTTATTTTTTTGGACCTTAGTAATAGTAATTTTGAATGAAGTAGGTACCGGCTTCTACAGCTACTACTAGTAACTGCGAATGAGGTAGGGTGTGCTTCCTGAAATTCGAACACCTTCAGTGTTAAGATGCACATTGCAATCCCCACCCTCGCGTTTAAAACTTTACTTGCAAATCCCGTTAGACCAAGTGGTTCTTTGAGTTGTTTAAAATCCGCTCACAGTAAATTTATATGTGACTGTTTGTAAGTATTTCTGAATTTTTTATTGAAGTGGTGCGCGGTGGGGTGTTTTTAAAAATTAAATATAACGCGTATTTACCTTATAATGGCAGAAAAAACAATTATAGAGCAACTGTTTGAAAAACCTTTTATTCACAATCATTATAGTAATATGTCGATTCCTAACCTTTTAGAGGTTGGGAAATACGTCATTCCTAACTGTAATGACAATCTCTTGGGTGGAAAGTGACAGAAAACACTTCCCACCCACGGGCGGGAAATGTTTATGTACGATTGCCTAGCGACACTGTCATAGATCTATATGTTAAAGTAGGCTAAAATAAATTATAATAGAGCTGTCAAAAAATATTAATAAAATTCATGATTAATGATTGTGAATAAAATAGTATACATACCTCGGTGGGAGTTTCATCACAGCCTCGCGCTTTGTCTGACCACGAGGCTTCGCCTCTCGGTCATACATCAAGCCCTCGGCTGTAATGAAACATTTCCCACCTCGGATGTAATGTACTATTTCAATTAGGTCTTTTGAAAAAAAAATCAATTAATAGGCAAACGTCCTTGTCCAACGTTGCCGAATCTTGTTATGAAACATACAGTAAAGAAAACTAGCTGTAACGACTATACCAGACATTTTTCTATCGCGCAGTATGAAAAAATTATTTGGCTAGCAGGGTGTCCAAATAAAAATAAATTATTTTGTTGGCCATGTTTGCTATTTAAGGCACACTCTACCAACAACGTTTGGAATAATGAAGGTTTCTCAGATTTAAATCATTTATCAGCAACTCTGCAAAAACACGAAAGAAGTCAAACTCATGCCAAGTGTTTTCTAAAACTTACGTTATTTGGAAAACAACGAATTGAAGTTCAACTTGACGAGCAAAAAAGAGACAACATTCGTATTCATAATGAAAAAGTAAGAAAAAATCGAGAGATTTTGAAACGATTAATTCAAGCAACGTGTTTTTTGGGAAAACAAGAGTTGCCATTTCGAGGGCAAGACGAGTCGACCGACTCTTTAAATAAAGGAAATTTTCGAGAATATTTGGAATCCACTCGAGAATTCGATCCCGTCTTAGATAACCATTTGCAAACGTCAACAATATTTCGTGATACATCTGCGGTCATACAAAATGATTTAATTAAGGCCGTAAATAGTATAATGATGGACGAAATAAAACAACAAATTGATGCAGCTGATTTTGTGTCTATTATGTTGGATGGCCAAAAAGGCAAATCAGTAATAGACCACCTATTTGTACTGAACCAAATACATGAAAAATGCAGTAAAAAAAATATCCAAATACATGCCTTATTCATAGACTTTAAAAACGCATACGATAAAATCAAAAGAGAAACGCCGTATAAACAAATGGGGGAGCTAGGTATCCCAGAAGAACTAACGAGCTTGGTAAGGATGACCCTAAGAGACACCACAAACAAAGTTAAACACAGAGGGTGCGAATCTGAACCCTATAGGAGCAATACAGGTCTCAAACAAGGTGATCCTCTATCAACAACACTCTTCAACATCATACTAGAACAGGTATTCAGGAAAAGCAATATCAAAGGAAACAACAACATACTTAAATCCTCGTATCAGGGCATCGCGTATGCAGACGATGTGGTACTTCTCGCGAGAACTCAAGAAGAACTAAAATCAATCTTCAAAAAACTAGAGAATCAAGCCCGACAGATCGGTTTGCGAGTCCATGAAGATAAAACGGTATATATGAAACTTGGAAATAAGCTTCATGGGGAACAAACGCTAGCAATAACATCTATAGATAAAATGAATAAATATGCTTTTAAACTGAGAAATGAAGTAATCTATCTAGGCGCCGGAATAACTAGTGATGGGAATCACAGTAAAAACATTATAAGAAGAATCGCAGCTGGTTCGAAATGTGCTGGGTCTTTAAGCAGCGTTTTAAGTGATAAGAATTTGACTAGAAATTTAAAATTGATATTATACAAAACAGTGATACGACCAGTTGTGCTTTTCGGTAGTGAAACGTGGGTGACAACAAAGGAAAATGTAAATAGACTACAGGTATGGGAAAGAAGAGTCCTAAGAAGGATTTGTGGAGGGGTTAAAGAAAACGGTACCTGGAGAAGGAGAACGAACGCCGAACTTAATAGTGTTTCACGAACGCCAGACATCAAAGTGATAGTGCAACAAAACAGATTAAGGTGGTTGGGCCATGTATCGAGAATGAAATCTGAAGAGCTAATTAAAAAAACCTACGAGTTGGAACCTTGCGGAAGAAACAGGAAAGGAAGACCGAAGAAAACATGGTGGGACTGTGTGGAGTGCGATCTAAGTGAACATAATTTAAAAAACTGGAAAACTTTAGTACAAGATAGAGTAAAGTGGAGGAAGACAATCCAAGCCATAGGCCTACAGGCCTGAAGTGCTGCCTTATATATATATATATATGTTGGATGAAACTACCGACATAATAAATAAGTCCCAACTTTCAACAGTATTTAGATATGTATATCAGGGCTCGACTTACGAAAGATTCATCAATTTTACTGATGTAAGTGCTGACCGAACTTCCGAGGGCTTATTTAGACATTTTGAAAGTGTCGTAGATTTATTTAAAATAGGTCAAAAACTCATTGGGCAGACATATGATGGTGCATCTGTTATGTCGGGCAATTTAAATGGATTAAAAACTAAAGTTTTGAAAAAATACCCGAATGCCATTTTCACACATTGCTATGTCCACATTTTGAACCTGGTTTTACAACAGTCAACAATGTTCAGCAGTTAAACATTAAATGGCTTAGCAGCATTTTTTAGTAAGTCGACAAAACGAACTCATTTGTTAAAAGATTTCGTAGACAAAAAACTACCAAATGTAGCCCCAACAAGATGAAATTTCACTTCCCGGCTAGTTCATACTGTTCATGAATATAGATCTCAACTGCACGCATTCTTTTCACATTGTATTGAAAACTCTGGTGAATGGGACCACGATTCCAATGTAAAATTCCAAGGTTTTTTAGCTTTCCTTGAAAAATTTGAAACCATCTTTTTCCTGCGTTTGTTTGCAAAACGAAAACATTTGACATCCTGTACTGCAGTAAAAAAGTGATTGACACTTTAAACATTTTTAAAGAAGTGCGTGAAAATGACAAGTCATTTGAGGAAATGTAGAAATCGGCAAATGACCAAACATCAACAAACCATGATGAAGATTTTCGTCCAAAAAGGCAGAAGATCGACGATTTTGTTGTCTCAAAAACATTAACATTTAGTCGATTATTCTGTGAAATTATAGACAATGTGTGTTCTCAAATTAATACGCGATATTCTTCAATTGAAACACTTAGATATTTCAATCTTTTACACAGTGATAAATTCCCAATTTTTAAAACAAAGTTTCCCGACAGTGAATTCGATAAACTCAAGACCTTATACAAAGACGTTTTTGATTTTATCAGACTTAAAAATGAACTAACGGTTATTTATTCGTCTGCTGAGTTTGAAAATAAGAGTGTACATCAGATCGTCGATTTTATGTACAGTAGTAAGCTTAATATGGGACTTAAGGAAGTTTATAAACTAGCTGTATTGATTCTAACAATACCAACGACTACGGCGTCCGTACAAAGATCGTTTTCGGCACTGAAGAGGATAAAAACATGCAATCGTTCAACCCAACAAGACGAATGGCTTTCCGGACTATCTTTTATGTCAATTGAAAAAAGTGTTCTTATCGAACTCCAAAGCAATAAAGAAAACTTTTATGATTCTGTTATAAACAAAATTTTTGGAACAGAATCGGCGGTTGGAATTTGTATACAGGGTGATTTGTGAGGAACCCCCATATTTGGATAATGTGTTCAGGTAACTAAAAGGAACAAAAAAAGTATAATAAACATATGGTCAAATTTCAACCGTTACTGAGATATTGTGAAAATAGTTTTTAATCAGGTGGCCTAAATAATCGCTTCCCTCAACACTAGATTGGCTGTGGGAGTTTTCAGAATTGGCCACCAAGGTCACCAGACCTCACTCCTCTAGATTATTACCTTTGGGGATGGTTGAAATCATTAGTTTATTAAACAAAAGTGAACACTAGAATGATTAACTGCGCAGCACTCATCAGAGATAATCACCGTGGGCTTCAACGAGCTACCCGTGCAATTCACAAATGAGCTGACGCATGCATCGAGATGAACGGCTGTATTTTTGAGAATTTAATTAATTAGTTCGTATTTTATGTTACGAAATAAGCAGTTTTCCTTCTTAGTACATTGCAATAAATTCACCTGATTAAAAACTATTTTCACAATATCTCAGTAACGGTTGAAATTTGACCATATGTTTATTATACTTTTTTTGTTTCTTTTAGTTCCCTGAACACATTATCCAAATATGGGGGGTTCCTCACAAATCACCCTGTATAAGTGATAGCAATGTAAGTTTTAATTTTAAGTCCAATATCTTTACGACAAAGCAAGTTGTCAGCGTTCAATTGTTTCTTATTTATTATTGAAATTATATGTTTATTATAGTACAACTAATAATTTACTAATGAACTTTTAGCAGGCCAAATTATTTAAAGTCGCTTTTTTCTGACTTTTCCACATGTTTGCTTAAAAGAAAAACTCGCAGTGTAGTGATTTCTGCCCGTAAAAAGAATAAGCTCAGTTTTTCAAAATTTTGAAGAAGTTTGCATATCATGTGATACATCATTGCATTCAGAAAAAAATTCTCTCTTAAAAGGGCCAAAAAAATTGCATGGTACCAATTTAAAATTTTGAGGTTAGGTTAGATTACTAAAAATTTGCACAAATGAAATTGGTTTTATTAGGTGCAAAGAAAAGTATTTAAATTACCATGCAAATTAGTTCAAACCGCATCTCAATATCTTAAGTAACAAAAAAGTTACGGCAAAAATAAAAGAAATTAGGGGATTTTGTTTTTTTTTTAATTTTAAACAAGTGGGCCATGACAAGTAAAATTTGAAAATGGATTCTTAATGAGCTCTCGAACCTGCACCTTTTTGCTAACCTAACCATCTCTCTATCTCTTCAAATACAAAAGTTACCCATGTTGTCCCTACGAAATCCGGGCACCCTGTATATATAATATATAATAAAACTCAACAAGCGAAACTTAATTATAAAAGAATTTTTTTTATATGAAGAAGAAAAATTTGCGTTTAAAATACATAATATCAAATCTGCGAAAAGAGAAAGTTAATAAGCACAAATTGTCCGAGTGTATAGAAAAATTGCCAGAAGAGCAAAAAGATTTGGTTGCAACTTGCCTAACATCTTCGCAAAGACGTAAAAATGTTGTAAGATATACTTTAAATTGGGTATATTCCTGCATAATATTGAGAATAAAAAGTCTCAAATTATACGAACACATGAGAAGGGAAAAAATTATGCCCCTTCCTTCTCATTCAAGGTTGCTGCGTTGCATAGCTACAATAGATGGCAAGTTTGGATTTAAAAAAGAGCTTTTTGATGTCATCAAAGAAAAGACTAAATTCATAGAAGTCTGGGAAAAACATTTTACCATATTAATTGATGAGTGTAAAATTACACCATCAAAACATTTTAATAAACAAACTTTCTGCAAACTATCGGATGAGAAGAATTGAGAAGAAACAATTAAGTTTACTCGAGCAATTGATCAAATTTTCGTTTTTTTAAACTCGGGGGATCCCTTTGCAAAGGGATACAAAAGACCGTTAATTTATTGTATTTGGAAAATATTATGGTAGAACAAATAAATTATTTATTTCTTCCTAAAGACCGAAACAGAAAATTGCTATGCCAGTCGCGTAGAAAGACATTTTTATTGGGGCTACTACAGCTATTAAAATCTAATTTTGATATTGCAAGAAATCTTTTATTAGCTCCCAATACGCCACTTAAGTACATACTAACGTATAAGTTTAGCCAGGACCATTTGAAACTTCTCTTTGGGAGAATTAGACAAAGATTTGGTTCGAATAACAATACAACTGTACAACAATTTAGAACGGCTATGAAACAAATGTTAATGAAAAATTCGATTTCTGCTTCTTGTAGTGCCAACTGTGTAGCATTAGATTCTGATTCTATGGGTTCTGTGTTTGAACTGAAATGGAATAGAAGCAGTTCGCCCCCTTGTAAATGCGAACCTAAATATGAAATTAAGGACAAGTTTGGGCACCAAATGCGTTTACATTTTTTAAGTCCAAAGTTACAAGAACTAATAGAAAATATTTTATTTTACATATGTGGTTATGTAGTTAGGAACATGGTTAATTCTATAAACTGTGCGAACATGCTCAGCAAATATACCAATGAACATAATTATGCACATGCAGGAAGACATAGTTACTACATTTGTAGATGTCATCAATAGGGAAGGTTTTGTATCTGCATCAGCAAGTGTTTTTACAATAGTGGCAGAAACAGAAAAGCAATTTATTTTTATAACCAACACTGCCTCCAACTTAAATCACAGTAATTTCAATAGCATTATTTCAAATAAACTTGTCAACAGGTTTGCTCCATCCCGGAATCCCGCTAACAATTTATAATATTGCCGAATGTGTAGGTGAGGCACACGCAAAAGCATTGACCCCTACAAATATTATTTCTGGTTTTAAGAAAACTGGAATTCACCCATTCGACGATACAGCATTTACCGAGTAAGATTATTTAATGTCTTCAGTCACTGACCGCACTTTAAATAATAGCAACAACGAAGATCTTGCTGAAATTCAAGCAGCCACTGCGACAACTTCCGATTCTAGTATAGCCAGAGGTCTCATCACACCACCTCCAGAAAACGTAGGAGCTGAAAAAGCAATGGTCAGTAGAAGCACTGATGACGAGCAGAATAATGAAGTAGCCAATGGTTCCAAAGAAAAAACGAATTTTATTTCTCGCGAACAAATTCGTGGATACCCTAAAGCTCAACCTCGCAAAATGACTAGAAAGTCCAGAAAACGAGGCAAAAGTTCCATTATTGCCGATTCTCCAGGAAACGATGCATTGCTTGAAAAAGAACAGTTACAAGCACAAACGCCAGGAAAATCAAAAGTTCAACTTCCACAGGAACTTACAAGAAAACCCAAAAAAGTGAAGCGATCAATTGTAGAAGATATCGATGCTGAAGCAAACAAAAATGATTTCGTGCTTGTGCAATTTACCAAGGGTATTAATTATTTACTTGGGAAAAGTCCTTTCAGACTTGGATGAGAATGAAGATTACGAGGAGACATTTCTTCGCAAAACCAAAACATTAAGTGGTTGTTTTTTTTTTATCCCACCAGTTTCCGACATTTCGTTGGTGAAAAAAAGGAACATTAAATATGTTTTGCTACAATCACTGGTTTCCTCAATAAACAAACGAATTCGTAGTTATTTGAACTTTGCTATAAATTTTTTTTATATTCATTTATCTTTATTTAATTTTCTTTTTCATTATACTTGTTAAGATTTATATTAAGATTTATGTTAAGATTTGTAACTGCTAGCGCCATCTAGCGCTACACCCCCAGAGACAGGGATCCAAGCTCGCACGATAGGAAGTGGTACGGAGAAATGGCGGTTTTTGTTTTGTATTAAAAAATTATGCCTTCAACGTAAAAGTGTTCTTGTACCATTATTCAATATTTAAGTTAAAATAAATGTAGTGTGTGAAAGTGCTCTATTTTTATTCCATCAAACCTAAATACTACGTAACATGATCCTTCAGAGTCAAATTTCAGGGTTGCCTCACTCATTTAATGAATTATTGACAGATTATGCTAGACAAAACAATATTACTATGAGTGATCATCATGATTTGCAAATCCTAGAATATTCTTTACTTGTATTCTTTGATTTATTTACATCTCAAACTATGAAGAGTTTAGATGATTCAAAATTTCAAAATCTTTATCAATCCTGTCATACAGGAAGGTTAACTATGAGTTTCATGCCTCAATATGAGTTCCGGTTTATGTATTATCATTGGAGAAATAATATCACAAATAAGGGTATGTATTAATTGGTTATACAGTTTCCATCTCGTTACATGTACTTATGATTCGGATTATGTTAATCTTATTTTCTCAGTGCCTATAACGTTTGATTCAACTAATCCTAAGTTTTATACTATAAAATTTATTCCGTTAAAGATACAGATGCTTTACATGTTGAATATCCTTCGGAAGCTGTGCAAGTATGGTATTTTATCCAGCATGCTATATACGACCTTCGAACCAAGTGGGACAAATCTTTTACTGGTGTGAATTCTTTAATTTCTGATTTAAATAGGTTAGATAAATAAAAATATAGGTAACCATGCCAGTGTGTTACATGTGCAACAGAAATTTTAATTTAACTGCTGGGTTGTTCCTACGCTTTAAAATTGTTCATAATCTGCATTCAAATAGCACTTACAGATGCAGAGAAGGATTATGCACACGGGATTTTCGTAATGCAGATTCATTCAGAAAGCACTTAAAAAGGAAACATGATGTACACAGCTATCATGCTGATGAAAATGAAACAAAATTTTCTAATGAAACTACCGATATATTTTGTAACTTAGATAGTTGTTCAGATTTCCCTATAAATGAACAAGGGTGGCCCGATTTATTTGAAAATTTAATTTGTGCTTCAGTTTGTTGCAAAATTATATAATCATTGTTCAATACCTAGAAATGTTGTTCAAATTGTGATCGATGAATTTGGAAATTTTATCAGGGATTTTATATCATTTCTAAAAATAGTTATTAGTAATGAAGTTAAAAATAGCAAATTACTTAATGATACAACAAAACGAGTACTTTCAATTTTAGACAATATTCAAAATCCTTTTAAGAAGTACAGGTCGGAGTATCTACGACTTCAAGCTTTATTAAATACTGATTGTTTAATAAAACCTCTTGCATACAAAATCGGTCAGAGGTTAGAACAATTTACAAGGAATAGTAATGTAGTAGTATCTATGAAAGAAATTAAAGCACAGTATATTCCTTTAAGATAAGTGATAAAAAAATTTTAGAAATACCAAATGTATTTCAAACCATTTTGACATATAACTCTGAACTATTTCTTTATTATGATGATTACGAGACATGTAATCCTCTTGGTTCTCACCGTGGAATATATAAGTTAGGAGCATTATATATTGGTTTGCCGTTTTTGCCAAATCATTTTCAAAGTACTCTTAACAATATTTTATTATTTGGATTGCATCATAGCTCAGACCGAAAAGAATTTGGAAATGCTGCTGTTTTTAAAATCTTCTTAGAAGAATTAAGATATCTAGAAGAAAGCGGAATATGTATAAATACATCAACGGGTTCCGAATAAAAAGGCTGATTTATAGTTCCGTAAACATACAACATAACATAAACATATAAGTTAACATAACGTAGAATTTAGGCTTACCCTTTCATAGATCCATAACCTGTCAAATTTACCAAAATGTCAGACGAAGAAATAGAAGCTGCTATAATAGTAGTAATGTTGTATAGATATTATTATAACAATGAAAAAGTTCATAAGCGAAAGAAAAGAGCAGTTAAACAAGATTTATAAATCGCTTTAAGCCGGCCATTCACGTTCCGGTAGACCTGACAGGCACACCTGTACAGGTGCACCTGTTCAGGTGTACCGCAACGTGTGTATGAATAAACCTGCACAGTTATAAGGACCTGTACAGGCGACCGGAGAAGAACCGAAAATTCATTTGGTGTACCTGCGCCAGCTGCAGCCTCAAGGTGTACCGGAACGTGTGTGCCGACTTGCCTGCGCAGGTTCTCAGTTTAGTCAGTTTGTGTTTCAAGCGCTTTGGAAGCAGGGCGCTATCACTGGGATTTTTGTGCTTTTTTATTTTACAATGGCGTCAATTATTGAAGACCATCGTAGAGTAATGGGAGAGTTTATAGAACTCTATAAATTTGAGCCCTGTCTATGGCGTATTAAATGCAAGGAATACCACGATCGTGCAAAAAGAGAAGCAGCTTATAGAAAATTGGTGGAGAAACTAAAGGAAATAGAGCCTTCTGCTAACAAGGATGCGGTCGTAAAAAAAATAAATAATTTAAGAAGCAATGTTAGGAAAGAAAAAAAGAAATACGAAAATTCTATTAAGTCGGGGACATCGTCTGACTATGTTTACCACCCTAAATTGTGGTACTACCATTTATTTGACTTTGTTGTGGACCAAGAAACGCCAAGGAGATCGACATCGAACTTGGATTCAGATGAGGAGATTTCTTCTGAGGTAAGTTAACTGTTTATACTTTTATTGTATGTCTTACATGAACTTGTTAAAGTAAATGTCTACATCTTTTTTTACTTTGTGCTAATAGAAAAACTTTAAATACGTTAAGTAATAAAATTATTTTGCCACGGTACCCTGCCCTCATTACAAAAATAGTGCATGAAATTTTCTCTTGTGTTTTTCGCTAAATTATTGATATTTCCCGGATTTCGTTGCTCTAAATTTTGCATGTTGGAGTTTAGTGAATTATACCCATGAGTAATGATGGTTCCGTCAATAGTATTTTCTTGATAAACACATATTTGAGGTGCGTATGATTTTGATGAATGTTCTATCAGAAAGTTGTGTAATACAGTTGCTGCCATGACTATTTTAACAATGTTCTCAGGTTCTAAATTAATTTGAGTATGGAATATACGAAATCTTGAAGCCAATATTCCAAACGCATTTTCGACTATGCGTCTTGCACGAGACAATCTGTAGTTAAATATTTTTTTTTCTTCTGAATTCAAGTCCGCTTGTCGAAATGGTTTTATCATATCAGTGCGCAAAGGGAAAGCGTCGTCAGCGACAAAAACGTAACGGAGATTTCTAGCACTTTCTTTGACTTTTTCTTCACTTGGAATATGTAATTCACTGTTATTTAATTTTTCGAAAAATGTAGTATTTTGGAGGACACCTCCATCTGAGATTCTTCCATTGGTTCCAAAATCTGCTAAAATAAATTGATATTTGGCATTTACAATTCCTAAAAGAACCATACTGTGTCGGCCTTTATAATTAAAAAATTCAGATCCACTTCCAGCTGGCGGAACGATTTCAATGTGTTTCCCGTCAATTGCGCCCAGACAATGTGGAAAGTTCCATCGTTCTTCAAATAATTGTGCTATTTCTTTCCAGTCTTCTTGACATTTAGGAAACTGAAAAGGAGAAAATATAAGAATCATTTTTTACAAGTAATGACAATAATTTTTTTATTGTTCCAGAGCAACTCTGCCCAAGAAACTCAAAATTCGCATGTTTTTGATGACCCGGATTCTCCATCCCGTCAAGGACCATCTACAATAGACAACGCAGGTTCGTCAACCGAAACCGAAAATGTTCAATGTTCATCAGGACGAACTAACCCTGTTACTTCTCGATCAAGACCAGGCAAACAAAAACTGAGCCAAGATTCCTTGACCAATGATGTTTTGGTAACCGTGAGAGATCATTTTAAGCGTCCGTGTATACAAGAAGACTGTTTTGACATGATAGGGAAAACTGTTGCAGTGAAACTGAGAGGAATGGACAAGAGACAAAGCCTAATTGCAGAGAAAATTATCAATGATGTTATTTTTGAGGCCGAACTTGGTGACCTTACTCTACAACATAAATGCGTTAACATGCAGGAAAGATATGTTTCAAGTCCCTTATACTCGTATTCATCCAGTTCTAGCCCTATTATTACCCCTACATCAAGTCCAAGTCACAACTTTATTCAACATTCTCAATCTCAGCAGTTACCTCATACCAGTCCTACACAACATTATCCACAATACCAGATAAACCAACAGTCTTCTAAAAATGTAGTTGTTATGGGATCCAGTACAGAAGACTCTGCTGCTATGTACATTAATACGTTTACAGATCTTGAATAATATTATGAAAACAATTAATAAATACGTATTAAGAAATAATATATTGGTGTCTTATTTACTTACCTTTAAATATTCCTTGCACAGAACTTTGTACAAAGCATCACAAGTTTCTGGAATAATTTTTCCGAGAGCTTGAGGTGAAATACGGGAAGAATATTTCATGTCTTCATAACTTCTTCCTGTTGCTAGGAACCAAAGAGTTACAGCTAATCTCTCATGGGGTGAAATGCAATTTCTCATTACTGTATCCTTCTTTGTAATAAAAGGAGTAACCATAGAAAGCAGCTTTAAGTATGTTCCCTCGTCCATTCGTAAATAGTTTTTGAAATCTGTAGGTTCAAATCTCAACTCGTTTAATAAATTAATATGACTGTAACTTTTTCGCTTTAATAACCAATCTTTGCACCATTTTGCACGTTTTTTCTTGCGCTTCGAACGTTTATTTAAAACCAATACGAGGCCTATCATTGCCAACGCGTCGTCACCTTTCGACGCCATGGAATTAAATAATGGGAGAATCGTTGAATTTTTACCGTAGCGTGTGTGGGTTGTTCAGGTCTCCAGTCTACCTGAACAGGTGCACCTGTACAGGTGTACCTCTCAGGTCTACCGGAACGTGAATGGCCGGCTTTAGAGAATCAACTGGTTTTTATTTTTTCACTTTCATACATCTAAAGAGAATTCTGCTTACTTGATCTGTATAATTTCATATGTTTATGTTAAAAATTAAAATTGAACCAATTCATATGTAAACGATTATGTATAACGGTTATGTTTATGGATCTATGAATCTAGTACTGCAGTACTATATTTTATTTTGTTATGCTTATGTTATGTTGTATGTTTACGGAACTATAAATCAGCCTTAAGGTATACTTTTCATTAGGCCTCATACTTGGAGATAATTTAGGACAACACACTATCTTAAGATTTTGTGAAAGTTTTTCATGTAATTTTCCATGCTGTTTCTGTAAAATACCAAAAAATGAATTAAAAACATCATGTACCGAAATTGAATCTTATATTAGAAATAGGCAAATATATTCTGATGATTTAAATATTAAAGATATGTCTGTTACAGGAATTAAAGAAAGTTGTATTTGGAATACATTAAAGAGCTACCATGTTACTAAAAATTTGTAGGTTGATATTATGCATGGCGTGTTAGAAGGAGTCTGTCATTATGATTTTCTGTTAATTTTAAAACGCTTTATTTTGGAAATGAAATATTTTACATTAGAAGATTTATATTTCAGAATTGCAACTTTTAATTATGGTGATACCGAAATCAAAAATAAACCACCATCTATCGATACGGATTTTTATAAAAGAAATAAATTATCTATGTCAGCCTCTGAAATGCTATGCTTCAGTAGATATTTTGGCCTAATTGTTGGCGATGCTGTTCCAGAAAATGATAAAGCTTGGCAGTTGTATTTAACTCTCCGTCATATTATAGATATAATTTTTGCTGTTTCAATAACCCCTGCGCATATAAATATTTTAAAAATATTAATAGAAGAGCATCATAACATTTACATTTCAGAGTTCAAAAATAATTATTTAAAACCAAAAGATCATCACATGGTTCATTATCCTTCTATTATGGCTAAAGTAGGGCCACTTAAAAATTTGTGGGCAATGCGTTATGAATCAAAACATAAGGGCTCTAAAAATACAGCAAATGTAACGTGTTCAAGAAGAAACATTACTTACACCTTAGCTTTAAAACACCAATTAAAACTATGTTACAAAATACTGGCAAAGGATTGTTTTTTACAAACTAGTATACAAACAGGTCCCGGAGAAGTAATGAGTTTGGAGTCTTTTAATAATTATGAAAATTTTAAACATAAGTTAGCATTAAATTTCACTGATTGTTTTGTGCCTCACTGGATAAATATAAATGGCATAGTATTTAAAGCAGGTACACTTTTGATAATTAATGTTGATGAAGATTTGTTACCTTGTTTTGGCTTATTAGTGTATATATTACAAAGTGAAAATAACATTATATTTGTTTATAACAAGTTTGAGACAAAAGGATTTTGTGAACATAAACATGCGTATGAAATTTAAAAATTAAACTCATATGTACTTGCTGACTATGGTACCATACATTATCCTATGCAAGCTTTACATACTTATGCAACCGATGGTAGTTTGTATGTTTCTGTTCGGCATGACATTTCGTAAGTTTCCTTCTTTTTAAGTAAATGTGAATTTAAATAAGTTTGTTTTGTTATATATTTTTTAATATATTCTAAATTAAAAAGCGTTTTTATAGCGTACTATTAACAACCCAGTTTTTAAAAGTATTTCTAACTTTAAACCTTATTAATTATTATTCATATCGATTTATGTTTTAATAATATTTTACACTGATCTGCCTTTCAGTAGAGTTTAGTTTTTGTGGTTTTTTATTTTTATAAAATAACATGGTATTGTACTATCACCTAGTAAAGTTTATATAGTTTGTGTAGTTTTTTTTTTTTTGATTTTATAAAAACTGTATACATTGTATTACTACCTACTTATTTATATCCATTATAAAAATTAAGTATATTTCTTAAGTTCACTGTTATTAATTATTGCTTATATCAATATTATATTTTAATAATTACTTATGCGAGCTCTAACCGCTATATCGTCACCCTAATTCGCAAATGTTGTAAGTCCACTTTTGGTAGAAAATAAGGTTTTGGTTCCATCTGGTAGATAAATTTAGAATCTATGGTTTGAGAAAATGTAGTATGTCCAGAAAAAATTAAAACGCCTAAAAATCCGTATAATAAGATGTCGTAAGTCCACGTGTGCTCAACAATAATGCGCAGATGTCGTAACTCCATTATTAGCCATATTGTTTGTGTGTTAGTTTATATACGGTGCAGAATTGTTTTAAAGAATCTTGTTATTTGAAGCTAGTTTTCAGTGTGAGTTGTTTTAATGTATTATGATTTAACTAAGCGTTATTTTCATTTATTTCATTCAATTATTTCAAGCCGTAATTGTTGTTTAAACCGCAATTTAATATAGGCGGGAGTTACGACAAATTCCTAACCCTAATTTTTTGTTAGATTATGGACTTACTTCATTTTCTCTTTTATTTCAGTGTAATGGCGCAAATAAATTTAAGAACATTAAAAATTTTAAACATGGCAAAAGAACATATAGCAGACAGCGAATCTACGTTGTTAGTTGCTGCACAAGCCAGCATGACTAATTATGAAGAAAATAATATTGCTACCGATAATTTTTTAGTTTTTGACATACCAGAAGTAACAAATAATTTATTATTTTTAGAAGATAATGATAATGCTGCTTTGGGCCAAAACGATAGCTTAATATTGAATGTCATACAAAATGTTGATGAACCTAATATTATTCCTAACGTAATAGACATTGAAGAAACAAAAGAAACTACCACCTCATCTCTAGAAATTCAGACGTACCGTAACTTGAGCGACAGTGAAGATTTGAATGACGTCCATTATAATCCAAACCTATACTGTATTCAAGTTAAAGATAGAGTGGATGTAAACAAATACATGCGCTGTTCACGTGCTTGAAAGAAACAGGGTAGTATTAAGGAAATTCGTAAAGATTTGCATACAAACCAGTATAGCAAAAAAATATTTAAAAAATCAATTAAAACAAATTTGAAATGATGTTAATAATTAGACATTTGGTAATGAATAACATTTTATAAAGAACATTTTTATTCGATGATAAAGTTGGGTACAATAAATAAAAAATAAAATGAAAATAAAATAATTTTAAGCCGGACATGGACTGATATCAACGACGTGTAATTCCGGGATGCAGTGGTGAGGGTTCAGCCAATCGCATTAGCCAAAATGGAGCACACGTGCTGATCACGCACTGATCACGCGCCGATCATTGTTTACATCCACTTTATCTTTAACTTGAATGAAGTTTACATGAAATGGAAGCTGAAAGTGAAGGTGAAGATTTGAATGACGAAATGGAAAGTGAAAAGGAACCTGAACTACAAACGGAAGGCGATGAAGAACAAGAGAGACAAAGTGAATGTGACAATAAAATCAAAAGAAAACGAAAGAAGAGGCATTTGGTAAACGAACGTGATTGGACAAAAAACACAAACCAAATGAAAAGGGAGAGAGGTGAAGACTATTTCGGGAAAAAGAAGGTAGACAATAAATGGAAATACGATATAAAAAAATCGAAAAGGACAATAAAACCGCGCTGTAGCTGCAAACTGTCTTCAGTTTTGGGTAAAAAGAAAAATGCTCTACAATGTTATCAGTTCACAGAAGAAGATAGAAATAAAATATTTAATGTATTCTGGAATGACATGTCTTGGAGCCAAAGAAAAACATTTGTGAATTTGTCAGTTAAAATCACTGAAACCCACAGACATAGACATCGCTTAAGTGAAGACAAGTCAAGAAGACAATTTTCCTCAATGTATTATTTAAGAAAAGGAATGGAAGACATAAGGGTTTGTAAAAAAATGTTTCTTAATACCATCGGAATGGGCGAAAGAATGATAAATGTATGGAAATATTCTGGAGAAAAATCAGTAAAGAAAACTAAAGATGGAGTGGATGAGGTGCCGGAAAAAATCAGAATGTACAGAATTATGCAATCAAATTTACGTGCCTTTTCTGAAGAACTGCCAAAAATGGAGTCACATTATTGCCGAGCAAATACGAGTAAACTCTACTTCGAGCCGAGGTGGACATCAAAAGCTGAGCTTTATAAGCTTTACAACGATATTTGGTGTAAGGATAAAAATATCAAACCTCTCTCAACAGCGACGTTTAGTCATGTATTCGAAGAAATGAACCTAAGTTTATTTTTACCCAAAAAAGACCAGTGCGAAAAGTGCGTTGCCTACAGGACTGGAAACATTTCGGACGAAGAATATGTTGTACACCAAGAAAAGAAAAAGGAAGTCAGAGAAGCAAAAGAATACGATAAAACTTCAACAAATAGAGTTTTTTGTATGGACTTACAATCAGTACTCTTATGTCCAAAATCTAATGTGGGAAGTCTCTATTTTAAAACAAAACTGATAGTGCATAATTTGACAGTATTTGACATGAAGACCAAGGAAGGTTTTTGTTTTCTTTGGCACGAGGCCGCTGGAGGAGTTACTGCCAACGATTATGCGTCTGTTTTATGTTTTTTCATAGAAAATCACATTTTGAGTACTAGTTTACAAAATGTCGAACAAATTATTTTCTGGAGTGACGGGTGCGCCGCTCAAAATAGGAATTGTACCCTTTCCAATGCTCTTATTAACATCTCACTCAAGTATAATGTAGTTATAGAACAAAAATACTTGGAAAAGGGTCATACCCAAATGGAGGCAGACTCCATGCATTCTACGATTGAACGGAAGCTGCGCAAGAAAGATATTAATGTTCCTGCGGATTATATTGGAGTCTGCCTCAGAGCTAGAGAAAAACCTCAACCCTATCATGTTAAATACTTAGATTTTACATTTTTTAAAAATTTTAACCAACTTAAATTTTTATCATCAATAAGGCCTGGCCGTAAGCTTGGTGATCCAGTCGTGACCGACAACCGTTCTCTGAAGTACACACCTGACGGCTCCGTCTTTTATAAAGTGAGACACAGCGAGGATTACGCTCAGTTAGAGTATAGAAGTAGAAGAAGCCAGCCTACGCAATGCTGTAATGAGGAACTTCCTCAATTGTATCAAGAACCTCTTTCGATAAAAAAATCGAAATATGACCACCTGCAAATATTAAAATCGAGTTTGGAAAAAGATTACCATCAATTTTACGACAATTTGTCATTCACTGTCTAAATTTCCTAGAAATATTCAGAAAAAATTTAACATTAAAAAATTTATTCAGTTTTTTATAATAATTTTTAGCAGTTTCATTGTGGTTAAAACCTATAACTAAAATTTGTTTTTTTTTAATTTAAATAGAATTATTTGTATTTTTGCGTTCTATTTGAGAACAGTTAAGAATGTTGTTAGAGTTAGAAGTTATTATTTTGCAAAAACGTTATATATTCAATAATTTTTTTACCGTTAGTTTTAGCAGCTACATTGGGTAAACCCTATGAGTAAGTTTTGTTGAGTTTTATGATTTTCTTAAGAATTTTTTGTATTGTGTTCTTTCATGTAAATAAATAATAATAAATTCTGATACGGACCTACATAATACTTTAATATTGGTTGCAAAAGTTGTAAGTCCACCTGATTTGCAAAGAAAATGTCGTAAGTCACGTAACTTTCAAAATAATCCATTGTTTCATGGATATTGTATCAACATATTCTTCTAGAGTTAACTAAAGAAAGCAAAAATTTTTTAGTATTTTTCTTTCAAGTCATTTTCATGCAAACGCGTTTTTTGCGTCTCCTGTAAAATTTCACTTTTGGCACTTACGACATTTGCGAATTAGGGTGACGATATATTATATTCGGCAATTTCAGTAATTTTATTTTCTTCAAGTAAAAATAGTTGTGCGATTGAATTGAAAACAATTAAGGTACACTATTAACAAAACGTCTTCCGGATTGGGACCGTGTCATTTTGAGACAAAAGACTCAACGTTTCGCCCACTTTTATAAGGGGCTTCTTCAGGAGGAAAGCGAGCACTAAAAGAGCACGGTAACTCAACTTATCATGGATTCGCATTTCTTGACGTTAATTTCTAGCCCCGCGTCGCGTCGTTTAGGTTTTCTGTGATTTCTTGTAGTAGTCCCACGTCAGCCTTTTCTTCCGCTAGGATCAGTAGGTCGTTTGCGTATGCTAAAAGTTTTGAGATCAGTAGGTCGGATAATTGCAAAACTCGCTCGCAAGCTCGCTTGTGTTGCAAACTTTATCCTCGGTAATAATAGCATACATTATAGCGTCGTGTATAATATACTACCATGAGATCGAAAAAAAATGATTCTGAGCATGCCTTGACTAGTACAACACGATTGGCAAGACTGATTTCAAAATGTGGCACATTATAATTCATAGGCTACTAGTCAAGGCCTGCTCAGAATACTTTTTTTTTCGATCTCAGTGACAGTCCAAATTCGTTCTTTTAATTCTGAATTTGTAGTTGGCAGTGTCAATTTTTTGAAATCTATTACCTAGTTTTGAAAACAATTGCGTTGTTATTCTTCAGATGGTCAAAATTTTACAAGCTTAGAAATTTTGTGTTTGATTTTAATGTGCCAAAAGAAATGGCAAACAAGAAAAATTCCCATGGTGCTTCTAGAGGGAAAGGCCGAAAGGTGGTGAGACATTCAAGAAATCCATACTTCAATTATGTTCGCGAATACCGCGTCGAAAATCCTGGAATGAGAATGGCAGCATCTGCGAAGCATGCCGGCAACAATTGGCAAATGATGAACTGTACCCAGCGAAACAAATATTATGCACAGTCCTATTTTGCTGCAACGGAACGTCCCAGGAAAAAATTTTGCCGAAACCACAACTCGAAGGAAAAAAAACGAAGTTCGCGACATAGTAGCAAACATCCAAGGAGCAAAAGAAGAAAGTGTGGTGAAAAATGTCGAAAACCCCGAAAATCACCGAAAAAAAGGGCACACCATAATCGAAACACACGAAATAGGAGTGTGCAGGTACCTACCTACAATCCACATGCTTCCTGTCCTAGCAAGTACAATTTGCGCTATCGATAATTTTTTATAGGTATAAGTATATACTTAAATAAAATTCCATGTAAAATAGATGTGTTATATTTGAATCCCACTAAAATCACAAATAGTTATTTGTACAACTAGTAATGAAAGCAATACTTTTTTTCATGAGTTTGAAGTGAAAAAAAGATGCTTTCATACGAGTTGTACACAATATTTTTTTGCATTTTGACATCTTAAATCCCTCAAAATAGTTGTCAAACTGACAATTTACAATATTTTATTTAATGCATACTTACTTAATAATGCAAAATGTAAAATTAAATAGGTGGTTAAAAAAAGTGTTGCTTTCTTTATGATTTTTTAATAAAAAAAGTCCACTTTTTTTGTCAAAATGCAAAAAATGTTTATTAACGAATGATAAAGGGACGACATGAACAATTCCAATTTTATGAAATGGGTCAAGGAGTGCTTAATACCAAATTTTCCCCCTCGAGGAGTTCTAGTAATAGACAACGCTTCATACCACAATGTGACCATTAATAAGGATCCTTCTAGCTTCTAGTGCAACACGAAAAAATGATATGATTACCTGGCTTGTACAACGTAATATTCCATTTAATTCAAAATTAACCAAGGTTGAATTATATGCAATTATTAAGAATCACAATGGGATGAAAGTGCTTGTGAGTGTGCATTATCATTGTGGTAAGTAGTATAAATAAATGTTAGTTATTAAGCTTGTTTTATCACTTATAAAGTCAAAAAGACAAACTTTGACAATAATGTTGTAATTTTAGAGGATAGGTTTCCCTTTATTTCATGAATTCTTTAAAATTTCGCTTACATTTACGTTGTTTCTACGTCAGTTTAGTCAATAATACGAATATTTCCTTAATATTTATTTTTAAAGACATAATAGTGTAATCTATTTGGCAACTAAACTAATTCAAGTTTGAGATACGAGGTTTTGAAATTTAAATTTTAAATGAGAAAATTTGTGATACGAGGATTTACAATAATAATTAAATCGTAATAGGTACACTTTTTTGTGCTTACGTACACAGCCTAGTCGAGCAGCGAAGATATTGAGAATGGCCCTAAAAAATAATGAAAGTACAGTTTTGCCTGTTGATATATCAGAAAACGGTGATACAAAGCGTACATCAATTAATCAAGCAGAAGATTCAACTCCAAATAACCAGCTGTTAGCCGCGACCGCTGAATTAGTTTTCACTGGTAGCATTGCAGATGAATTTTTTGTGGAGCCAATAATAAACGCGGAAAATGATATTGTAAATGTAGAGAAAGAAACTGCTACCGATGACAATACAGAAATTGAAAACTACACAAACAGCATATTGTCCATATAATAATAATAATATTGATTTATTCTGCATTAAAAAAGATACATTTAAAAAAAAAAAAAAAAAAAAAAAAAAAAAAAAAAAAAAAAAATACAATACATATTAGTGAATACATAAATTTAATCTATAAAAAGCAGAACCACGAGGTGCCAGTTCAGTGGGAACTGTTCTTCCACTGGCACCTGGACAAATTAATATTTATGGCAGATGATTGCTTAGATTGCACAAAATTTGTTACTACCTAGAAAAATATATATAGGACGTTATGACTGCAGCTGAAACAGTAACAGAAACAGGTTTTTCTTAAATTGCAAAACGGAATACTTTTTAAGGTTTTGAGGGATCTCATTATAGATTTTGGCAATGTTGTAACTAAAAGATCGTTCATACAAGGCGGAATTATGATATGGAATTGTAATTAAATATCTATGTCTCAAATTTATGTTATGCACATCCGTTCTGAAAGTTATTTTATTATATAGATAAGGTGGCTGTTTCTCTACAATAATTTTATGGAACAAAACTGCAGAATGGAGATACCTCCTATTGCTCATATTAAGCCAGCGTACTTCTCTTAACTTATGTGAGATATGAGAAAATGTAGGGATACCAAAAATGAAACGCAAACAAGTATTTTGTACACGCTGTATTCTCTGTGAAGTTTCAAAATCAAGACATGGCCCATATACCACAGCGCAGTATGAGAACTGTGATAAAACCAGCGCCTCACATAACATAGTTTTTAGTTTCACACTTAAGTAGAACCTATGCGGGTAAAGCAATTTAAGATTACAAAAAGCATTTTGGATATTTTTACAGACTTGCTGCTTGAACCTGAATGTTTTATCAACAGTTAACCCTAAATTTTTAAGATTATCAACAAATGGAATTTCAGTGTCATTAATTTGAATAGCGTCTACTTGAAGATCAGTACTTTTTCCGAGTAGAATTGCACACGATTTAACAGGATTTAACATTAAAGCATGCTGCTCCGCGAGGTGAGAAATGGTGTTAAGGTCGTTATTTATCTTACGGATAGCAGTATGTACATCATCTCTCATAAAAGAAAGGTACACCTGGGTGTCATCCGCGTACATGTGGATATTACAATGGGTCATATGTTTGCTGAAATTGCTAGTATATATAGTGAACAGCAGGGGACCCAAAATTGACCCCTGGGGCACACCTCTTATAATGTCCATAGGCACTGACATGTGTTTAGCTATCTTAACAGTTTGACACCTATTGTGAAGATAGCTTTTTATTAACAGAATGGCATCCGGTCCTAATCCAATATAGTGAAGGATAGCTAAAAGCAATTTATGATTAATTGTGTCGAAGGCTTTGCTGAAATCCAACAACGTTAAGATGGTAAATTTATTGTTATCATAAGCCGAAATAATGTCATCGGTTATGTGAAGTAACGCTGTTGTACAACTATGTGATTTGCGGAATCCAGATTGGCATTCAGGGAGTAATTTATAATTTTGAAGGTGATCACGTAATTGAGCGTTGATTATTTTTTCAAGTATTTTTGACATTACCGGCAAAATACTAATTGGTCTAAAATGTTTGTGTTCAACTGGGTTATCAACCTTCGGCAATGGAACTACTACAGCTTTCTTCCAAAACTCGGGAAATGAATTTTGCGCGATACTAGTATTTATTATGTGTACAATAAATTGTGCAATGTAAGGACAACAATACTTAAGCATCTGTGCATTCAAGCCGTCATGACCTACCGAATTACTTTTTAATGAATTGATTATTTTAAGTACATCGTCCACATCAGTCAATCTAAATTTCAAAAGTGTATTCACTAGTTCGTTATTTAGATATGAATTTACAATATTTTCATCAATAGGCAAATCCGGTATGCTATTAATAAAATAATTATTGATATCATTTGCATCTGGAACATATGAAGTACTACTACTGGTACCACGACTGCTCACACCCAAATGCTTCAGTTCCTTCCACATTTCTTTGCTGTTGCTATTATTAAATTTGAATTGAAAATAGGCTTTTTTTTCTTTATTGATAGCAAAACTAGTATAATTACGGAGAAGTTTGTAGTAGTTCCATGTACCTTGAGTTTTGGTTTTTATGTACTTCCTTTTTGCTTTATCTCTTAATTTCATTAGCAATTTAATGTTATCTGTAAGCCAAGGGGCAAGTTTTTTTGTAAATGTAACCGTTCGCCAGGGTGCATGTTTATCAAAGAGATTGATAAGCTGATCATTGAAAAACGCCACCTTGTCATTCAAGTCGGTTATATAGTAAAGTTGATGCAACGGAAGCATCTCCAACTCTGCGCGAAAGACATTTATGTTAAAAAGTTTATAGTTTCTAAAAGTTCTGGCAGTAGGAGTAAGTTTGGGAGCGGAATTGGGGATGTTGCAATAAACGATCTCGTGATCGGACAACTCGGTGCCTTCAATGCCAGATTCAACCACTAACGATAAACATGACGTAATTATGACATCTAACAAAGAAGCCCGATTTATACCTATCCTAATTACCTGATAAAAGTTAAAACACTCCAGCATATTGTTAAAATATGCTGTCGCTGGATTGTCAGGCAAAAGAAAATCAATGTTACAGTCACCCAGACAAACAATGTCTTGAGATAAGGGTGTGCATAACATAATTGTGTTTTCTAATTCATCAACAAATAGTTTGTAATTAATGCAAGGCACTTTATAGACGCAACCAAGGGCAAGTGTTTTTGAATTAATAGTTACGCGCAGCCATAATTGTTCTATATTATTATTAGTATTTATTATAGAAAACTTTAAGTAATTTTTGATATAAAATGCAACTCCACCCCCTCTTGTTCCACGATCCTTACGGATTAACGTATAATCATCAATTGTTAACATGTTTGAACTAATATCACTGCATAGCCATGTTTCAGATACTGCTAAAATATCAAATCTAAGCCTTATAAGTAAATCTTTTACATCATTAAGTTTAGGTATTAAAGACCGAATGTTAATATGTGCAATTTTCAAGCAATCACTTGCCATAATGAAAGATTAATAAATAATTTCAAAGGCAATCAAATACTAAACTGAAGAAATGAAGTGTGAAGCACCGCATACTACTTAAATATTTATCTACATTTACATCACGGTAAACCACTCAAAATAAAAATATGAATAAAATATAAATTTGTTCTGAACATGAATTTGTTTAAACAGGAACGTTTCTTAGCTGTGGCAAACATAAAATTTTAAACTCAGTTATCATTTATGGCAAATGCCAACACCCATAATAGTAACACAATTTATATTCTATACAAAATAATATGCAAGGCATACCTGCAATAAAGGTTATTCTATTTAACATGTAGAGATGATAAATACTCTTTGTAATTTCTCACATTGGCGAATTTAAGTAAGTTGTTACCGTCTTTAGTAAAGATGTTGCCATACATGGACCAGACATTTTTTCTTCCGAACTTGGACGAAACTTCCATGAGTAGCTGCGAACGTATTTTAGTAAGATCTTCGGTAATTACAATTTTACTATTCTTCAACTGTTTTTTATTGCGAAAGATTAGGTATCTCACATCCCTCCGTACGAACTTAACTATAATGGGAGGTGGTAAACCCGGTTTACCCTTTAAACGATGGCTTACGTCTATATCACTTTCTACAACCTTGATTTTTAATTTTTCACTGCAGAATTTCATAATTACTTGATTTGTACTCTCTTGTGGAATTTTTTCAATTCCAAGTATTCGTAGAGAGTTCCTTCTTGTGTACTGCTCCATCTCGTCAGTTTTTTCAAGTAACTGATTTTCGAGTAGGATAACCTTTTCTTCCAAAACCTGGCATTTTGCTTCGAGTTGCTGTTGTATGCACCCAGATAGTGAAGCACTTAGTTTCGTAATGAGATCTTCCGATGCTAGTACTTTTTCTACAACCCGTTGTATAATCAAATCCTCATTCGCATTAATTTGGCTGCGTAATTCAGGCATTTTTATTCAGCTTATGTATAATTTAACACTAAAACTCTTAGAATAAGCAGCAGCGGCGCAATAACGATGTTCACACGACGACAGTCAGCATCTGAATATGTTTTTATTTTTTTCTTCATCCCCCTTTGAATTATATATTTTTTTTACTATATACATAAATCTATTTTTGTGCTGTATTTACATGTTTATGTGCAATTATAAGTCGCTATTAACAGTAACAGCATGCTGCGGAGAGTTTATTTCGCTTCCTGAAAAATCAAATTTTTGAACATATGCCGTTTTTGCCAGAAGCATTTTACAACCGCAAGATCTTTTAAAAGAACTAGAGATTATTGCAACCAAACATACCCTGCCTCTAACACCCACCTTAGCAAATTACTCTAGGTATATATTTTTTTATAGAATTTTCAAGCTACCCCCATGTCAAAATCTGTTCAAATTTTTTTTACAAGTTTGTTTATTTTCCAATTTTTTTTGCCTTTTTTGGTCAATAAAATTATTTATAAATACACATACTTTTTTAAAAGAGTTGCAAGAGTGTATATCTACAGTACCTTAGGTTGAATATTGTTTAGAAAAAACATTAGCATGAAAAAACAGGAGGGGTCAGTTTTGACCCTGCCATACTTAAATGTGTGGGATTTAAGCCATACTACTTAAGGGTTAAGAACGGACAGCCGAGCCCTTCTATGGTTAGACCGAACTAAGGATGATAAGTCAAAACTGACTCGATGGCGCTGCACTGGAGGACCGCATCAAAAATAAAAGAAAAGTTCTTGGATTTATCGACCAACACGAATCTACAACGTGGATTAAACCGGACTTACTGCGGTGCCAAAAAGTCATTCAAAGGTTATTACCATGAATGGATGACGTTAGGTGGCAACCCTTACTTGGGCTAAGAGAAGTCAACTGATAATCACTGTTTTATGTATGTCTGCTGCTGGTCATTATGTACCTTACCTGATTTCTCCAAGAGTTCGAATGAAAGAAGAACTACACAACGGTGCACCTGCAGAAACTGCTTATAGTTGTCATATAAGTGGATGGATGCAAACCCATATGTTTATTAAGTGGATTCGACATTTCATTAAACATATTAAGCCTTTTAAAGATGATCCAGTTTTATTGTTATCAGACGGTCAGGTAACACACACAAAAAACATAGAGGTAATAGATTTTGCTAAGCAACACGGAGTTATAATGCTATGATTTCCGCCCCATTGCACGCATCGGTTGTAGACTTTAGACCTCAGTTTTATGGCGCCCTTAAGTACATTCTACAGCCAGGATGTTAAGACATGGCTGAGAGCTAATCCTGGGAGGGTCGTCACCCAGTATCAAGTCGGCAGATTATTTGGCCAAGCATACAATAGAGCTGCAACTGTCCAAACCGCTGTCTGGATTTTATAAAACAGGAGTCTACCCTAGTGATCGGCATGTATTTATTTGGAGAAGCTGATTTTATAACTGCTAAAACAACAGAAAGAATGCCTACAAACCTAGCGGAGACCAATCAGATTGAAGAATCTCCAGCGAAAGGAGATTCACCCATAGCTGGCCCTTCTAGACGACCATCTGGAGAAACAACACCAATAGCCAGCCCTTCTAGACGATCATCAAGGGAAACAACACCACCAGCTACCTCTTCTAGACGATCGTCCAGAGAAAGCAACACCTGCAAAAACAGAAATTGTAACGCAGCCAGAATATTACGTGAAGTCCTTGATAAAATCTATAAATTTTAGTGTATCACCTAAAGGCATAATGCCAGTTCCTCATAGACATAGTAGTAGTAAAGCTAAACAAAAAACCATAAAGCCAACAAAAAAATTGAAAGAAGGTACGAGTTCGGAGGAAAAAGATGGAAAAACGAAAAATGATGAAGGAAACACCACCACACAAGCTTACTGTCGGATGTGTAAATGTCAGTTTTCAATTGGTCATAGTGGTATGTACGACGTAACCAAGCATATTATGAAATCTGCAAAACATAGGGCGAATATTCAAGCTGTGAAAGGTATTGAAAATTTAAAGAAATTTTTCTCTTCATCGTCAGACGATGGGAATTCTGTACGTAATAACGCTGCCCTTGCAGAATGCGCATTAGTGTTTCACACAGTCAATCATTCGCATAGTTATGTGTCCTTTTATTGTACCGGAAAATTACTAACAACGCTGTTTTCCGATTCGAAAACTGCTGAAAAATATTGCTGTGGGCGTACTAAAGCTACGCAGATTGCAAAAAAAGTTTTAGCACCTGAAACTAGAGCGCAGATTTTAAAGGATTTAGAAAATAAACATCCTTTTTCGTTGGCGACAGATGCCTCAAACAAAGGGAATAAAAAAACATTTCCGCTGATAGTTCGGTACTTCAATAAAGACGTCGGCGTTTCCACCAAACTTTTGAAATTTTATTCCGCTGATTCCGAAAAATCTACTGATATTGCGAAGTGCATTCTTTCTCACTTGGATGCTGCTGGTCTGTCAGTATCTGATGTTACCGCATTTTGTGCTGATAATGCCTCTGTAAATTTCGGAAAGAAACAAAGCGTTATGACCGAACTACAAAAGTTAAATGCCAACATAATACCTGTCGGTTGTATTTGCCACATTATACACAATGGGGGGAAATATGGTCAAGTTGCATTAAAATTTGACATTGAAACAATAGTTATTAAATGTTACAATGAATTCAGTAGCAGTACAAAGAAGGTAGAACAACTTAAAGAATTTTATGTTTTCTGTGATGAAGAATGGTCGGAGTTATTACGGTCGGTTCCTACGAGATGGTTAAGCCTCATTCCAGCAATAGAGCGACTTTTAAAGCATTTCTCTCCGGTAAAGGCTTACTTTCTGTCTCTAAATTCTCCTCCGCCAATTCTTAAACAATTCTTTGAACACGAATTAGCAGAAGCGTATTTAGGCTTTTTGATGAACGTGGGACAAGCTATGAATGGCACAATTGGCAAATTAGAAAGTGAAGATACACTTGTTGTAGAAATATTTTCAATCATGGAACGATTACGACAATCCTTAATTTTGAAAAAAAAAACAAGGTTTTTATGGGTCTTTAGCATTATCAGTGATTCGGAAATGTGATGACGATTCTGCAATAACTCAATTTAAAAGAGAGGCAAACGTATTTTTGGAGAGATTCATTGAATATTTAGAAAAATGGTATAGTTTTGAAGACAATAAATTTAAATGTCTGAATTTCATGACACTTGATTCCAAACCGCAGCTTAACGATTTTTTGAATCTTTCTGCTGAATTCAATATTGAGGTTGATGCAGATCTCTTGTTTGAAGAATATGTCGAGTTAGTTTCATTTTTAAATAATTCTCCGCCGGCTTTCAAAGAACTGAAAATAGATAAAAGGTGGATGCGTTTTCTACAAAATCAATCAGCCGTAAATTTGGAAAAAATTTGTAATCACATTTTCTCCATACCCCATTCCAACGCAGCATCAGAAAGGGTCTTCAGCTTGATGGTGGTAGCATGGAGAAAAGAAAGGAACCGTCTAAATATGGACACATTAGAAGCAGAGTTAATGGTGAAACACAATTTTAATTTAACGTGCAATCAATTCGTGACATTTTTAAAAACTGAAGAAGGAAAGGACTTACTAGAAAAAGTGAAATCGTCTCAAAAATACTTATAAGCATATTTTCACTTCTGCATTTTTTTAGAGAAGTAAATGTTGATTTTTATTTCAAATATATTATATGATTTTCCTATTAATAATGTTACTCGCTTCACAGTAAAAATATTTTATTTTGTTATTTTGTATAGTTTTTAATATATTATACTTATATAATATTACATACCTAGGTATTTTTATTAATTCTTTTGTAGTGACTTGAACCTGTATAAATTGTACCACTTAAGAATAATAGGAGGTTGTAGTAAACTTGGGGGGGGGGGGTCTAACAAAATTATGATTTTCAGTAACTTATTATCATTTTATACATTTTAATTTCCTTATCCTCATCATAACAGAGCTTATAGAAAATTGCCTATAGTGGGGCAAGTGTCCCCTGCCAACCCCTGTACCGCTGTACCCGCCACTGGGTGTTTGTCACGCATTTTTAAAATAGAAATCTGGCAACCCTAATTATTAGATTATTCACCCCCGTGCAGCTATGGGAGTGATGTAGAATCTTCTTTGTTAAATTCAAACCAGGAAAGTGTTGTTAATAAAATGGAAAAACTGTTCGATAGTGAAAGTGACGCTTTCGATTCTGATTGTTCAGTAAGAGACCGTGATTATATTGCTTCAGAATTAGAACTTTCAAGTGAAGGTATTAAATAATTACATAGGCTTTCAGATCTTACAATTAACTAATAATAATTTGTAGAAGAACTTGAAACAGTACAAGACCAAGTTGAAACAGTAGAAGAAACACCTGAAATAGCAGCTAAACAAAAACAACGAACACGTTGGAGAAAAAGTAATCCCTCTCAATGGAAGCGAAATACAACAAAAAAACTAAAAATTGAAAATAAAAAACCTAAAGCTATAGATTGTTCTAAATGTCGTTTTAAGTGCACTGAAAATTTATCTGAAGACATTAGAACCAATGTTTGCAAAAACTTTTGGCGGTGTGATTTCAGTCGTCAGAAAGACTTTCTATTAAAATGTATAACAACTTCAGTTCCTGAAAGACGCAGAGTGAGATCAGAGACAGGCCATCCTCGTCCAAATAGTAAAAAGCTTTTCTTTGAGGCCAATTCGACCAAATTTAGGGTCTGCAAAGATTTTTTTAAGAAAACGCTAAGCATCAGCAGTAACGTGATAGATTATGCCTTTAAGAATAAAGGCGAAGGAGGGTTATTTGTTGGAAATGACAAACGAGGTGCACACACACCACATAACAAAACCAGTCCTGCTGATTTCGAAAAGGTAAAAAACCATGTAGAAAGTTTCCCAGTAATGGAATCACATTATACAAGGAAATCCAGTAGCAGAAAATACTTGGACTGCAAACTGAGTATTGCAAAAATGTATTCCTTATGCACTGAAGCATGTGAAAAAGACCAAACAAAGCCCGTTTCTAAAATTACCTATCGCCGTATATTTGGAACTAATTACAATTTATCGTTCTATAGGCCTATAAAAGACCAGTGCCAAATTTGTGTACAATATCATGCAGCTAGCGCTGATAACAAAACTACACTAGAAGCCAATTATCAAAGTCATATACAAAGGAAAGAGGACTGTTACAATGCTAAGATATTGGACAAAGATAGAAGTGTGAAAGACTGTAATTTTAAATGTTTCACTTTTGATTTACAATGTGTTCTTCAGATTCCTAGCAGTGACGTAAGCCCAATGTACTATAGCAGAAAGATTTGCACTTTTAACTTAACAGTGTATGAGTTGCCCCTCCTAATGATGCGTTTTGAATTGTGTGGACGGAATTACATGGAAAAGGGGGAAGCTGTGAAATTGGAACATGTTTGTATAAATACATATATTATACCTTAATCCTTTTCTACATGTTGGTATTGAACAATCATGTAATTGGAAAATCTATTATCAATAATGAAGATTCAAATACAATTATTGAAGACATGGAAAATGTCCATACATATGATTATCATTTAAATATACCTGTGCTATTATCTGTCCCAATATCTCCCCCTGAAGTTAAGAGGGGCACAGATTGTCACTATGATCGGGTTATGATTGATGCTACAAGAAGGATGAGAGATAAAATTAGTAACGTAGTCCCAAGAGACATGAAGATAGAGAGTTTTTTCAATAATATGACAGAAAGTGGTTCAATTAATTATAGAATTAATAAGAAAAGAAATAAAATTTATCCCATTGCTTATAGGAGGAGCATTAGCTCTAGGTGCACTCAATTCAGCAGGATTTATATGGAACAAGATTGACTTAGTTAATATTAAGTCTACAATTAAAAGTCTACAAGATAATGAACAAGTAATACAAAAGAATGTCAACAATTTGTTTGAGTCAACCAATAAGATTATAAATGATACAATGATATTACATAATATTGTTAATGACCATACAGAAAAGATAAATAATTTAATAAAGAATATAGATTGTAACTTTGATAATCAGCACAATGTTGTATTATGCACTTTTACCTATAAATAGATGTATTAAGATCCGGCTCAAAGGATCAGCACAATATTGTACAAAGACAGCATAAAAAATACACTTGTATTAAAGTAACGATTTTTAATGTCAGCAAAGAAAAACTTAAATTGTTTACAAAAATTACACTCACTTGTCCTCTTTATATTTTATTTTTTAAATTCAAAAACTAACTAGATTATTAAAATCCAACATTTCTCCCCCTCGGGGAAGACTTCTTTTGTGTGTTCACCCATCTGTGGCGAAATCTTGGTCGTTTATTTCCAGGAGATCTAATTTACAAATTTTCGAACATGGTCTTCTATAGGTGCCATGTTGTGTTTGTACTTCCACAATACGTACCTTACCATCTTGTCCCGGGAATGTTGCCACAATCTTTCCTAATGGCCAACAATTCCTGGGTAACCGATTATCCATTATTACCACCATATCGTCGACTTTTAAGTTTCCCTGTCCTTGGAACCACTTGATTCGTTTTGTTAACATGGGCAGATACTCCCTCATCCACCGTCTCCAAAAGTTATCGGAAAGCTTCTGAGCAATCCTCCACTGTTTTCTTAAATCCCAAACCTTTTCATCAAATATTCCTGGTGGTTTTGCTTTACTCGATGTTCCAATCAAAAAGTGATTGGGTGTTAAACTTTCAAGATCTTCAGAGTCAGAAGAAACGTAAGTAAGGCCTGCTATTGACAATATTCTCGGCTTCTGCAAGCAAGGTAAGTAATACTTCTGGCTTTGGCGATCTTTCTTTTAGGGTTATCTTCAGAGCTTCCTTTATTGAACGTACCATTCGTTCCCAGGCTCCTGCCATGTTTGGACTAGCTGGTGGAAGAAATCTCCACTCGGTTTCTTGAGTGAGTAGATATTCTCTCACCGAACTTGCATCTACTTCCTGTAAAGCTTGGTGTAATTCTTTGGCTGCTCCCTTTAAATTAGTGCCATTATCACTTACTATTAATTTCGGTTGACCTCTTCGGGCAATAAATCGCCTTAAAGCAAGAATAGTTGAGTCAGTGGTCAAATTGTCGGCTAATTCGATATGAACTGCGCGTATAGAAAGGCAAGTAAAAATTACTCCGTATCTTTTTTGCTTTCTTCTCCCTATTGTTACGAAATAAGGTCCGAAATAGTCCATACCAACATGCATAAATGCTCTTTGAGGTCTTTCTATGCGATATTTTGGTAGTTGTCCCATTTCTGGTATCCTTGGTGTGGCTTTCCTTCCTTGAAGACCCCAGACTTCTCGTAATGAAAGCGACACATTAGCATCAACAGGAAGAGATGAGTCGGAAAATGAAGTGAAAAATGAAACTAATCAAGAGTGTTCTGAAGCAAATTCTCAGTCGGAACCATCTACCAGCAAGCACGGTATATCTTACCCTGCTGACATAGCAATGTGGCCAATTAATATTAGTGATAGTGAACAATTTATCGAGCATATTTTAATAAATATGCCTCAGAATATTGGTAAAATCGAAAATTTCAAAAAATCATACACAGAACGCAACAGAGTATATGTAAGGAACATAAAGGAATTCCATTTTTACTGCAATAAGGCAAATGGAACACAAGAGATACGAGAGTGGCTAATTTGTTCAGGAACCAGCAAAGCAATTTACTGTTTTGTTTGTAAATTGTTTTCTAAAACTAATAATAGTTTAATGATGGGTTTTAATGACATGAAAAATATAACCCAAACCTTATGTGACCACGAGAGCTCTACTGAGCATATACGAGCGATGTGCACGTATCAAAAAATAAAATCTGTAAATAATCGAATTGATTTTGAGTTGATGAAACAAATGCAATCTGAAGAAAATTATTGGAGAGAGGTTTTAAAACGAATAACAGCTACCATTAATTTACTAAGCAAGCTAGGACTAGCATTTAGAGGCAACACAAACGACATTTCTTCTGATTCTTGTAGAAATTATTTATAGTGTTTGCATTATTTAAGTGAATTTGATGATTTTTTAAAACATCATCTCAAAATCTACGTCAACTGTGGTTCTGGTAGATCAAATTATCTTTCTTCTCACATCTGTGATGAATTCATAAACTTAATAACTAATAAAACAAGAGCAATATTAATATCGGAAATTAAGGCAGCTGGTTATTTTGCAGTAATACGTGATTCAACACCAGACGTTGCCCATAATGATCAACTAGCCATTATACTTATTTAGATAAGTTACGGAAAATTCTGGCGTTACAGAAACATTTATCGGATTCATCAGCATTACACAACATAATTCTTCAAATTTTGAAGAGACAGTATTAAAAAAATTGGAAGAATTATCGTTGGACTTAAAAATGTGCAGACGGCAAAATTATGATAACGCTGCCAATATAAAAGGTTTTTATACCGGCTTGCAAGCTAGACTGAAAAAACATAGTCCATCTGCACATTATATACCATGCTCTGTGCTGTCGTAATAGTCCGGGAGGCCACCGCAATAAACCTTACGTCATCTAACACAAGGATCAAATGTATAGAAAAATGAAGTTTGTACCTTCATTTAACTAAATTTCATGGGTTGCCATGTTTCATATGGCCGCAACTCTAGGCAACCTCACTTTGAAGGTGTAAGAAGCGTATATATGGGTGGTCCATGAGGACTGGAAAACAGACCAACAGTAGATTCGTGACGCCAAAATATTACGATTTACCTAAAATTACCTTAATCCAAAAGTTAATATTTAGGGAGATACAGGGTGTCAAAGTAGAAAACTTTATTTCAATTTTCTTCTGTAATTTCTAACGCTTTCGGAATATTGTTATGAAATTTGGTGAAACTAGCTTTTTTGGGGCGAGAAACAATAATCCGTCCTCAATTTGAATGTAGCACTTAAAATAACCTTATTTTTGCTATACCTAATACCTTAAAAGTGCTTCAGCTTTTTTATACTTAAAGTTATGGCAAATTTAATTGAAACAAACAATTGTCCCATCATTTTTATACGAAAAAGGTATACTTTTCAAATGTCACTAAAGTTAACCGTTTCCAAGATATTTGCTATTGAAGTAAGTGATGCTACATCTTATTCATTTTTTAAATATTCAGAATATTCTGTAACGCAGTAGGCTTGGATTTAAAACAAAAAATTGACATATTCTTGTCAAAAACAAGTAATAGGACACAGATCAATAGTGGATCAGTGGGATATTTGTTACTCTATTTATTATCTCTACTTTATTACAGTTATTATTTTATTTTTTTTATTGTTATTACTATTACAAGAATTGATTGTTACTTCAAAATATTTGTATTATGGATCAGTATATTACTCATTTTTCTTATAGTGAACTAAAAACCATATAATTCAAAGAATAACAAAAATGATGCAAATTTTTATATCTTTCACACAGATTAATACGTAGTATGTATCAATAAAAATATAGATAAAACATTGGCACTACTACATAAACTGGAGTATAATTTTGACTGCATTTTGTCTTTACAGAAACTGGAAAATTATAGACAAAAACTATTTTTTTATACCAGGTTTTTTTAATGTAATATATAACGAAGGTAATATTAATTAAAATAACGGAGTGGTGATTTATATCAGAGATTCGTACAGGCATAGAACGGAAATATTAAATATAGGCCAAGTAAAAGTAATCAAAGGTATTATTTCGATGTCCATTGATGTAGTTGTCTATGCTGTTTATAGACCCACTTCGACTTGTGTTTATGAATTTAATGATAATCTACAAAAATATCTATCAGATACAGTTACATGTAATAAATGCATCCATTTGTTTGTAGGTGACCTAAATAGTGACATTACATCTAATGATGATTATTGTCAAGAATATTTTAATTTTCTTAACACCGCTGGGTTTAACTCCTTAATAAATACCTACACTCGAGTTCAAAATAATTCGTCAACATGTAGCCTGGGGTGGAGTACACAAACATAATTTAGTAAATTTAGAAATTTAGCAAAAATATTTAAAAAAAATTATTTTCAATAAAGAACGTCATTTTCCGTCGGATAAATTGCTTAGTGAAACAGAAATATTTGATATGGTTCTTAAATTCTAAGATTACTACGGAACCACTCGTTTTTACGAAACCATGCGATCATCAAAACCAATGATAGCACGCCTGTCGACTGCAGTGGTACGCCCAACTTACCGTGTCAGGGCAAAATAGTCCGTATGAAAGATATATTGCGGTCCAGTATCGGTTGGCGTTGACATGATCTTTCTCGTATTACACAATGCACGTCACAATTATACAAATTTTAATACTCTAAAGTCGACCAATACACAAATTTTGTAACACAGATGCTCACGCACCAAAACTTCTGTGAGTTAAGTTTTGTTATATTCTGAACGTTCAGTTTTTTTAGTAGGTATGTAATTATTAAAATTAGCTAAGAATAATTAATTGATTATAATATGAAAAAATATGAATTATTTTTATTTTATTGTATAAACATGTGTTCTGAATAAAAATTATTTTTATTATTATTATGTTTTTGTTTCACCTTTTCGGGATGTTTCTTCTTTTTAAATGCGAGGATTTTTCTTTTCATTTTTCTGTACATTTTATCCATGTGTTAGATGACGTAATATTTCTTGCGGTAAAGTAAAGTAAAGTAAAGTTTATTGTGTGGATACCTAATCGGTTTACACTCGTCAGTACAATAATATGGTTAAACAGAAAATTTTACATTATTAATGTATACAGCTTAAACTTTCAAATTTGTCGTATTTAAAATATTCATGAATAGAATAAAAGGCGTTTACAACCAAGAACTCTTTTACAGTGACACTAAAACTTTTTATGTCTAAATTTCTTATCGGCTCTGGTAAGCAGTTAAAAAATTTCGGAGCATAATAATTGACCCCGTTTCTGCTGCTGTTTACCCTGTGATACTCCACGACAATATTGTTTTTCGATCTGGTTATGTATTGATGATCGGCAGTATTATACAGATTTATGTGCTTTTTTACATAGATTAGACAATTGTATATGTATACGCCGGGTAGTGTAAGAATTTTAAGGTCCGTAAAGTGTGTCTTACAATTTTCTCGATAGCCAATATGGGCTATTATTCGTATAGCTTTACGTTGTAAAGAGAATAGCCTATTTGCAGCAGAAGCTTGCTCACTTGTTTTTGACAAGAATATGCCAATTTTTTGTTTTAAATGCAAGCCTACTGCGTTAGAAAATGTTTAAAACAGAATAAGATGTATCATCACTTACTTCAATAGCAAATATCTTGAAAACGGTTAACTTTAGTGACATTTGAAAAGTATACCTTTTTCGTATAAAAATGATGGGGCAATTGTTTGTTTCAATTAAATTTGCCATAACTATAAGTATAAAAAAGCTGAAGTACTTTTAAGGTATTAGGTATAGCAAAAATAAGGTTATTTTAAGTGCTACATTCAAATTGAGGACGGATTATTGTTTCTCGTCCCAAAAAAGCTAGTTTCACCAATTTTCATAAAAATATTCCGAAAACGTTAGAAATTACAGAAGAAAATTAAAATTAAGATTTCGACTTTGACACCCTGTATCTCCCTAAATATTAACTTTTGGACTAATGTAATTTTAGGTAAATCGTAATATTTTGGCCTCACGAATCTACTGTTGGTCTGTTTCCCAGTCCTCATGGACCACCCATATACGCTTCTTACACCTTCAAAGTGAGGTTGCCTAGAGTTGCGGCCATATGAAACATGGCAACCCATGAAATTTAGTTAAATGAAGGTACAAACTTCATTTTTCAATACATTTTATTCTTGTGTTAGATGACGTAAGGTTTTCTGCGGTGGCCTCCCGCTCTATAATTAGTCATTCTGAATGCGCTTCGAATTTAGCGGCTCTTTGACTTTATATGCGACTTTTAGAATAGATTTCAATTTACAGTTCCATGTGTAGAAGATTGACGCTTTCTCGGGGACCTGCCTCGGTAGCTCAATGGTGAGAGCATTGGTGCGTTTAACCTTATGTCGGTGGTTCGATTCCCCGCGGTGGTATCATTTTTCTACAATTTGAAACTTTCTGTATCTAGCATGCTCTAGTCATTAAAATAATTGATTGAATCGACTTTTACTTGATGAAAATCCATAATGCAATAATTAAACAAATACAAAAGTTGATTTTCACAAATTTTATTAATGTACCATGGCAAGAAGGCATGAGAATGAAAAGTGGATAAAAACCATTTTTGCCAATTTTTTGTTTTGATCAGTTTTCGACTCTCCTAACAGAGCCGCATCGTTTAATGTGAAAGATGGACAAATTCGCTTATGTTACTGATTAACAGAGAGCGTTTTGTTATATCCAAATTTAACACAACTAACAAATGAGAATGACAAGTGGTTAAATCCGGATATGTCCAATTATCATTCTAAACGTTTTGATGTGTCTAAAAAAGAAATAATTCATTATTTTGTTAATGTTGTGCCTTATGTAGTAAAACTATAAATAATCAAAGTGACAGTGAATCATATTTTGATGATATGGACGCTGATCCGACTTACGAAGAGGTTGAAGCAAATGAGCTTGTTATTCAAAAGAGGAAGAAGAATCCTAATAGGTGGCTTCAATATCTTAGAAAATCTAAACAAAATTCGGGCGAATATTATACATCTAAGTCTGGAAAAGTAATATCAGCTCGTCAATATAGTGAGTGTGAGTGTAAAAAGAAGTTTAGTACAATAAAATTCAGTGATCAGGCTAAACAAAAACTTTTAAACAATTTCAATTCACTGGCAAATAAAAATATCCAAGATGCTTATTTACACGGGTTAATAGCTGTTCACCCTGTGGCGAGGTAAACGATGCATAGAGTAATGTGTATCTAAATTTTGCAAATTAATACTATATTCTTTCAGACCTCGGATAGATCTTATATTATTTGTTTTACTTTTACTCCAACCATAAAGTGATCTGAATCTGCATCTGGTCCTCTGTAACTTCTTACATTCGTGATGCATCTTTCTCCTTTATTTTCGATTAGCGCATGATCTATTTGGTTTGTGTAACTTTGGTCTGGTGAGGTCCATGTTCCTTTGTAAATGTCTTTATGCTCAAAATATGTACTCTTTATCTTCATATTTCTTCTTCTTGCAAAATCAATTCAAATTTTGCCATTTTCATTGCTCCTGGAATGTTTACTGTACTTTTCTATTGTAGGTCTATAAATTTCTTCTTTTCCTATTTGTGCATTAAAATCGCTTAATACTATTTTCAGGTCATACCTTGGTACACTTTCATATTTCATTTCTAATCTATCATAAAATTCTTCTTTTATATCCAGCTGTGTGTCTTCCGTTGGCGAGTAAACGTTTATAATCGTCATTTTCTGGTATCTGCCCTTAGTCTTAAAGTGGAAATCCTTTCCGATACTGGCTTAAAATTTATTATTGCCTGTTTTAACCTTTTGCTCATAAGAAATCCTGTCCCTAACCGTCTATTTTCACCTCCACTGTTTAAGAAAGTGTAGTTATCTATTTCCATTACTTCGTTTCTTTTCTACTTGGTTTCCTGTAATGCTATGATGTCCAATCCATATTTTGAAATTTCTTTTATCAATTTTTTTAGTGCGCCTTCTTCATATGTTCCTCTTACATTCCATGTTGCTACAAATAAATTTTATCCTGCAGTTGTGTTTTTAACTACATTTATTTTGTATTTTTCCTGCTTTTCTATTTGATTCGTTAAATACGATTTTCGAGTACCTTGACTTGCCGTCTCCGTCTTATTTGTTTCCCGTCCTACCTTGTGTGTTTTTAGTTTTTTGTTATATTTTTCTCTTCAAATTGCATTATTCTTTCCTTGCGGAAATATACCTTATCCATTTAATTGTTTGCCTAACCGACTATATCGGGTGTCAATGAAACCTAGGGCACCCCTATTTTTCAAATTATATTTTACGATATCAAAATAAAATTTGGTATATGTAATATATTCTTTAAATGGCATTTTTTGACATAGAACACAAGTTTCTGTCACTTCCGGTTTCGCCATAGTTAACATAAACTTTGTTATTTTAAATGGAACACCCTGTATATTTATATATTTTTGGAATTTCTATTTAATTCTACGTATGCTAAAATGATGTAGAAGCTGTAGAAGAGACTGGAGACTCAGCAGGTTCGGATACGGACTAAACTATACAGGGTATGTCACGACGACGACCGTCGAAAGGACGTTTCTTGAGAAAAACTTATAGTACATGAATGAAAATTTGTAAAATAGGGTTTTGGGATATTAAAAATTGATTGAAAATATTTGTAACATTGCACAACTTCCAGTTATACCAGTAGTAGACACTAACTTCGTTATTACAAATACAGCGTTCATAAAATACCCAACTTGATAGGTCTATAATATTAATAAGTATGAAGTTATTAAAATTCAAATTTCAACATTTCAAATTTTTGACGTTATCGGCTCATATATTAGTTTCTTAGTTTTTTCTTTTTTCTTGCCTGTGGATGCAATAAAACATGAAAAACTCAATTTTTCCAATAGAAACTTATATTTCATAATTTTTTTGAAGGCGGGCTTTTACCTAATAGTTTTCCTAAGGTAGAAAAAGAAGTTATATGCAATGGAAAAGCTTAGATACGAGCCGATTACATCAACATTTTGAAATTTAGTAACTATTAAGTTGGGTATTTTATGAAAACTTATGACAGTGGCTATCTAACTGTCATATCGAATATTCCATTCCATTTAAAAACCCTGATAAAAATCGAGGTCAGCATTTTTCGATCACCCTGTATGCTAGTAAACGGTAGAGTCGAATGGTCCTAGCTATTCCATGGATGATAAAGTCCTTAAATTAAACCCCGATAAAGAACGCTTATTTTGAACTCATTTCGCAGTGCCGTTCGTCCAAAGTAAGATCTTTTAAAAACAATTGCATAACTGCTGAAATGTTAGCGATAGAGTCCTATAGTGCTATATCATTGCACTCGCCGTTGAAAGACGATGCTGAATATCTAAAAATATACAGGGTGTTCTATTTGAAATAATGAAGTTAGTGTCTACTTCAGGTATAACCGAAAGATGTGGAATCTTAAAAATATTTTCAATCAATTTTTTATATCCTAAAAACCCTATTTTACAAATTTTCATTTATGTACTATAAGTTTTTCTCGCGAAACGTCTAATCGACGGTTGTCGTGGCATACCCTGTATATTAATTATACGTTTGATAATATTAAAATCTTTATTTTTTCCTTTGTAGTGTTTTAATTAAAAAAACCTAGTATTAAGTGTGCAAACTTGCTTAATTTAAACAAAAAAAGGTAAATGAGAATGAAAACGGTTTATATCCAAAATTAAAAAAGAAAGAAAACACACTAAGATTACTTTTTTTTACAATAATTTCATGATAGATCATTACGAATAAGTAAAACAATCTACAATTTCCAAAAAATATATACTAATATTGCGTTGTTCTTGACGAAAACGGTTTTTTGTCTTTCCTGTAAAACTAGGTTTTTGGATTTTATCCACTTTTCATTCTGAGGTATTGAATTGTTTCGCCAAACGTTGGCATCTTCAGATGGTGTGTGAATACAGGACTAAACTAAAATTAACAATTTACACAGGCAAACTAAAATTACTATGCCGCAGAATCTTGTCCTGAAGCAGTGCAATACTTTTTTTTATTCAGAATATTTATAATTACTTTTCATCTTCAACAAGAAGATGAGATGTACTTGTTAAACATTTAGAAAAAAATTAGTATCAATTTTTGTTTATTAGTGTAGTAATTGTTTTAACTGTTTAAGATTTGATGCGCGTTTGATCAATTTGAACCTGGATTAATAATCTACTTTTGTGAAGCCGAGCATAGGTGTATGAAATTTATCATAACTAATCTGTTCTGTGAAAAGTTCTTCAGAAGCTACGGATGAATTGGATGTGGAGTCACTGATCAAAAGGTAGGCTGTCAACTTACTAATGATTAAATTCAAACGCACTTATGTTTAGAAATCCACAATGATGTTCAAAAACATAGCACGATTTCGCAATGAAGATCAGATGAGTGGGTCATTTCAATCAAGTGGAATTATAGAATCCGATGAATACGAAAAGTAAGTTAAAACTAACCAAAATCAAATTATTTTAATTTGTAACATTTTTTCTTAAATTTAACAGAATTGTGAACTATCCTCGGAATTTCAAGGCAGTCTTCGGCTGCATTGGGCAACAGAATAGTTGAAATTGATTATTTGCTAAATAAAGTTATTACATTGCAATTTCAACATTAAAAAGTTTGTATATCTGGAAAATTATATGTCAGCAAAGAAGAAAGAAAAAGCCTAGGACTAATCAGTACAATTCTACCGTGCTTAGGAAGAACGCAGTAACTACAACAATTTCGAAATTTGCGATATGGGTATCATTCGATTCGTCTAAGCGGGCTCCATATCTTCACAGTGGAAAAGAGCAGTAAAAGTGATTGTACGCAATTTTATAAGGCAAACTCAGTTACTGCTTTTTCAATTTTGAAGCATGGTTACATTATCGGCAATACAAGGTTTCAAATTCAAAATATTCAGTCCACGAAGCGTAGTGGAAGCCGCGGTTATTGGGGATGGATGAGCCGGGCAAGTCCAGGGGAGTTGGTTGAAGTTAATGCAAGATTACTTCCGTAGATTACATAACGATTCTGGAAGACGTTATGCTACCAATCGTGAGAACACTGTATCCCGACGGCGCCATTGTCTTTGTTCAGGACAATTCGCCTATTCATTCTGCAAAAATAGTTCGGGAATAGTTTGCTCGTCATACAGATATTATAGTCGTCGATTGGCCACCGCAATCACCGGACCTCAACCCTATCGAAAACCTTTGGGCGGCCGCGGTTCACCAGTGGAGAGATAACCGGAATATCGGAAATGTGTAAGAACTGCATGAAAATGTATTAAATGTTGACGCCATGCATCGACGATTGCAAGAATGTATCGAAAGTGGTGGATACTACACAAAATATTAAATTTAGTTACATTTAAATTATGTGTTACATGTACCAATATACAGTGAGTTTTTTAACATTGGCCATAGGTTTTGAGGTTTTGACATGTTAACATTTTAACCCCCTGATAACTTTTGTGTTTATGGAAATATCGAGGTTATTTTTGCAGAGAGGTGTAGACTGAATATGGTAGAGACTTTTAAAAATGTCGACTACCATTTCCAAATACAACAACAAAACTACCAAAAAATATTTTAACTAACCTAATTTTGAGTTCGTTTGCTCGTAATTTCTACTTGGTAGTAAACTCATCACAGTTGACAAGTAAACGGCAATCATAATGTCGATGTAGCCTACTACTAAATAGAAATTACGAGAAAACGAACTCAAAATTGGGTTACTATTAAAAGATTTTTGGTAGTTTTGTTATTGATTTTGGAGACGGTCTTGAAATTTTTAATCATATTCTACACTTCGCTGTAAACACAACCTCGATATTTCGATATCAATACAAAAGTTCGAAATGTTAACATGTAAAACCCTATAACCCTTATGTCATTTCTCTATTTTAAATTTCTATTGCTTATTACTATTTCAAGAATTTCAAGAAAATAGTTAGTATTTTGTGTAAATAAGTATGTCTTTTGAGTGTCATTTTGTAAAAAATTGGATTTGTAAAAGTGGGGTAAGCCGTAAATGATTAATTAGGGATTTATATAAGAGCGTTATGACATTATTATTTTAAGTTAAAACTAATGACCAGAGAGCTGCTGAATTTGCTTTTGAATTATATAGACATAAAAATTGGATTGTTGTTTTATTGTTCTCAAGCTATAAACCAAGATAAGATTACGTATCTTCTGTATATTTCTCCAAATATATATTTTATTAATAAGTACTGAACAGAAAATTCCTTAAAATTCAATAAGTAAGTAATTTGTGTTTCTTCGAAAAAAAAGTAATGAAGAGTCCAGAGTTATATTACTTAACTATAATTTAATAATATGAGTACGTATACACGAGCGCTTTGTTAAGATACTTAAAGTTTTTTTAAGTTTAATTTTCTAATGGTATGAGAGCAGTCTTTTTTTTTACAGAAAATTAACCGTTTTAATCCAGTACTAATCGTGAGTTAAAGGAATATCATTTCAAATTACAAATCTTAATTATTTCAACAACACTATTCCGCTCTAAATTACGGGGTGTCCTCTTTTGCTTTGACGTTTGTTGTTTCCAAGACCAAAACTAAATAATATAGAAAGAATTGCTTAAATGTAGATGGAAAATGGCTTTTAATATATTTAAAAATAAAATTAACAAGCAGAGTAATTTCAAATACCTTAAACACAAAAGAAAGGATTATGGCTTTGTTGTTTACGTTTAGACCCGGCCTCGTTCATGTTATGCCTCCAGTGGCTTTTAAAAGTTTACTTCTCGGCCTTGTTAGATGAGTTGTCTGCCTACCTGGCGATCGGCTCATTATATATGCTGAAAACTGTACATACCTATATGGTTCGTGGAGTAAAAGATCTTATGTGACAAATTATAACTCTGCATCTGGAATGGTGGGAGTAATATACAGGTGAACTGCTATTTGTTGCCGTAAGAAATAGATTTTGCTCCATTTGTACACGAGAAGAAAATAAAAAGGAAGAGCCCATTGACCATACTTGTTATAAGAACTGGTTTGTATCGGCCCCAGCCATGGAGCCCAATATGGTGGTAGAAGGCTTTTGTGAAAGCGAACGTATGCATGGTATTCGTTATAAGGAATTTGTTGCTGATGGAGATGCAAGTGTATTTGCAAAAATTAAAGAAAATGCGCCTTATGGAACTGATGTAAGGAAAGTGGAATGCACAAATCATGCTCTTAAAAACTACGGAACAAATTTAAGAAAAATTAAGGGAGATACTCAGATAGAATTAAAGAGTCGAAAGTTATTGTCTCAAAAAATTTTTTTTCAACTAACGAAGAGGGCAAAATGTTGAGAACTCCAGTATTGTCCGACTGGTGAGATAAAATACAAACTGAATTTTGACGATGAATTCATTCCCTTTCCCCGTAGACCAAAATCCATCAACTTAAATCTAACTAGTTTTCCTAAACTCCACACAAGACTTCAAAAAATAACGAAGAAGAAGTACGATCACCTGCAGATAATAAAACAAGTGATTCCAAAAGACTGTTGGCCATTTTATGATTCACGCGATTTTCAGTAATAACTGAATATAATATTTTTATTACAATATGTACTAATTACCATTACTTGTTTACTTTCTTTGTGTTAACATGATATTTTAACATTATAAAATTAATAAACTTACTTGGAGAATAAAACCTCATGTTGTAGTCAATCATTAGATTAGATTAGAATAGTAACAAGATGGCGGCGAATGAGAGTTGTTTAAATATTGCCGCGACAAAAACCTGTAAAAAATGTAATACTGTGCCGCTTAATGGATTAAAGTGGATCATCGTTTCATCCCGGATGTATAAAATATTTAAAGAATGTTAAAGTTGTAAGTGATATGACAGTAAATTGTTGTGAAAGTGAACAAACAACAAATACACTTATTGAATTTAGTACAAACGACTGCAAGATATATTCCCACTAAAGATAACTTGTCCAAATTCCCACCATTTTTTGATGTAAATTGTAATGAAAAACAAAGTGCCGACAACAAGATATTAAAACATGTTGATCACCAAGAAACATTCTTATTCTCCACCGTAGTTAAGACACGTGAATCAGATAAAAGAAGTCTAAAAAGCAAATCTGAAAATGTGTTGATTGACAACAATCCTTTGACGACAAGAAACTCAGAACAAGAAGCAATCAGTGATGGTAAAAACAATGCTAAATGGAATTTAGTAGTAAGTCATAAAAATAAAAGAAGAAGCAATCCTGCAATTGGTACTCAAGAAAGTAGTGACAATAACATCAACCTGAAAGCTGCTCCAGTACTAACTGTACTACATGTAACTAAACTAGCTTCAAATACTAATGACGTTTATTTAACCAATAGATATAAAGTTAACGCATAAATTCCTTGAAACGGGGTACACCCAAAATGAGGGTGACAGTATTCATAGTGTTATCGAGGTAGCTTCAAGAAATATTCCCATAGGTATACATCCCATCTCAGTGGTATACGTTGGTGAAAACTGCATGTAGAAAAAAAAACCTATAATGTGTTTGAAATTTCTCAAGATCACATACTTGACTTGAAGGAGCTACTGGACGCAACTACTCTTAATTGGGAGAAAGATCAAAATAATGATAAGGTGAGCTGGACAAAAGCAAGAATTATATCAGCCGATCCAGAAAATAAGTCAGTATTGTATTTCAAGTATATGTCAATAAATTTATTGCATAAAGTTCGTAAGAAAAGAATTGTAAGTAATAATTATGAACCAAAAATACTAAGGTCAAGTTTAATTCCGATTACGAAAGAAAAGTACAACAACCTTTTATATTTTTGTGAAAATGTACTAAAAATCTCATTTCTTTATTAAAGAATGTATTGCTTTATGACATTTTGTAAAAGAATTATTATTAATTGTCAATATATGCCAATATGTTGAAAACCTTTCGTTTGTTTAAATTTAGTAGATTTTTGTAGTGTGTTTGCGAAGAATAACCATTTCAGTTTACGATATTAAAAGTGTTTGTTTATAAGTTTATTTGACATTATTTTTCTAGCGCTTCCTTGAATAAACTTCTTTAATATAAATATTATAATTGTTTATTGTTGTTATCCTAAGTAAGTCCTATCATATTTAAAATTGAAGTAGCCTAACTCCCAATTATGGACATAGGCTACTTATCGAATTCTTAAAATCATCCTAAGTCCATGTTTTTTCTTAAATATTCTAAAAACATGCAAATATGATATTATTTCCAAACAAATTTAATAGAAAGTGGAAGGAAGAAATTAAAAAAAAACGTCTCCTGTAAAATTACCATTTTGTGAGTTAGGTTACTTCTGCATTAAGGTGATGAGGTAATCAAAATATTGTTTTATTTTATTTTCAAAAATTTGTTACGTTCAATCCGAATATCCAGTAAAACAATAAAGTTTATTATCCATTTTGCGCTATCATACGATCTTGCCACTCTACTGTACCATCTCCAGTGAAATATTCCAACAACTTTTGTTTGATTTCTTTTGCATCCGCTGGCATATTTCTTGATCTCTGGAAATTATCAAAAATGCCACCTGACGTCAATCCACGAATGTTGGTGCCGATTTCAATGTCTTCTTGATCAGTACCTTCGGGTGGCATGTAATAACATGACATGTGCATTTAATGCGAAGAAAATTATGGAGAATGCAACAACACAGAGTAACAATCTATGTTGTTTCCAATTTTAAATTAATTTCGGTGTAAAAAAAAAATTCCAAAACAGGCTGCCAGTATTCCAAAGACATTTTCTATAATCCTCCTGGCTCTACTAAGACGGTAGTTAAAAAATCTTCTCTCATAGTTCAATTCTCTCTGACTGAAAGGCTTTAGCATCTCCGCACGAAGAGTAAACGCTTCATCAGCAACAAATACATATGGTAACAATTCATCAGCAACCTTTGGAATTTTTAATGTATCTGCCAAAAGTCTTTCATAATATTTTGTTTTTCGTATTACCCCACCGTCCGAAAGTCGTCATTGGTACCAATGCCACACACAATAAATTCATAGTTGGCATTAGCAATTGCCATTAAGACAATACTGTTCGTCTTTTTGTAATTAAAATAATATGAGCCTCTTCCTTTTGGTGCAACAATATTGATGTGTTTTCCATCGAGTGCACCTATGCAATTTGGAAACTGCCACTTCGAATTAAATTCATTTGAAATTCTTTTCCAATCCCCTTCTGTGTTAGGAAACTGAAATTAAATAAGTGATTAAAGAATGTATACATTTTTAGGAACAAAACACACAGTCTACTGATATTGCGAAAGATGAAACGCAAAGGTCGTCCTCAGATTATGAATCTGCCCCTTTTTCACCGACAGCTACAAGCATGGCATCATCTGGCAAAACTCCATCTTCTAGGGCAACGAAAAGAATAAAGAAAGCAGATGCGGTACTGGATATTGTGGCCCAAAAACTACAAGCACCAATTGAAAATGCTAAAGAGTTTGATAACTTTGGAAAGCACGCAGAGCAAATGAAACAGGTGTCGAAAGACCAAGCAATTTTTCTTACAAAAATAAACAACGATGCTATTTTTGAGGCACACTGCGCAATCTTAACGAAAAATGCTCGCATTGTATCTAATTTTTCTACATCCGAGCATCGTTATTTTGCTTCTCCTTCCACCGTAGAGATAATGCAACTGCGAAACAATACGCCTGCTGAACCATCTGTGTATAATCTTCAAACCGTAAGTGAATTTGGTAGGCAATCAGACAATGCAGAACCCAGGGGCGGCTTAAGGCCCGGGCGACTGCCCGGGGCGCTGCGCCGGGAGGGGCGCCAAATCGGATGAAATAAAAATGAAATGAGAAAAAAAAATCATTTTCTTTTCGCTAATAAAAATAGGTAAAGGTGAATTTTGGGCAATCTTGCAATCTACTTTTAAAACGATTATTTTTTCATTATAGGAATACGTAGTAGTTTATTATTTAACTGAAACGTTTACGTCCAGAAACGTCAAAAAATATGAAGTACCGTACACCGTATACATTGTTTCCACAAAGCGAGCTTACTCCCCTGCTTAGTACCCCAAAACTAAATAGACTCGTCCGCTTACGCTGCGTTCTACTTGTTTCATGTCGCGTGTTGCGTCACGTCAGTCTCGTGCTCGTGCACACAATAAGAAGTCAGGTCAGGTCAGATCGAGTGTCGAGTGTTCGCAGCCGCAAAGCGCAAAGGAATTGTCCTCTTATAATAAGGAGTTCTTGTTTTTATAGAGACGCGCTCAGGACATACGTTCATTGCCTTTTTTTGATGCGATATTGGTAAATTCTGGTAAATATGTCTGAAGGAAAGAAGCATTCTGGTTCATTTTATCGAATGAGAAAATCGCAAAAAGCTGCTGAAGTAGAAAAACAAGCGACTGCAATGAAAAAGTTCATCTTTACTGGAAGCGCCACCGTCATTTCTCATACCTCAACAACAGACACGTCATTATTTGTAGCCGATTCGCCTTAGGAGGACGTGGTTGGCATATCACAACCGCTTAATGTAGATTTTGAGTTAAAACAAAAACAAATCCGAAAACAAATCAGTGATGAGGGGAACGAATCACACTGCGATTCTGAAAATGAAGAAAAATTCATAGAAATGATAGAATCACCAGTTGAAGTAAAAAAAAATAAAATCGTACAAAATTCGCAGTAGTAATGGTGTTCAATTTCTTGCAGATGCCGATACCTCAAGAGGAGTTGTTGGTACCACACGATCCTGGAACATGGCTGATACACATAACAGACAATATTCGTCAAATTTTAGTTCAACGTGGACCAGAACAAGTTTCAAGTATTGAGTTTCCTGCGAACAAAGATGCCCGCACGTTTACTGTAAACAATTATCGTAGACGCATGCCTAATGGAGAAGACATTTCGCGCGTCTGGTTAATTTATTCAGTTTCAAAAGATGTGATTTTCTGTTTCTGCTGTCGCCTTTTTAGTACAATTCGACTATCTTTAACCACTGATTCAGGTTATTCTAATTGGAAACATTTGTCTGTGCTCTTATCAGAGCATGAAAAATCTCCTGGGCACATAAAAGCATTTCAGTCATGGACAGAATTCAGTAAGCGACTACGCTTGGGCAAAACCATTGACTCTGAAAACCAAAGGATCATAAGAAATGAAGTTGGGCGCTGGAAAGAAGTGTTCAAGCGCTTAGTATTGATGATTGAGTTTCTCGGTTCACAGAATTTAGCGCTGCGCGGTAGAACTGATAAACTCTATTTACAAAATAATGGAAATTTCTTAAAGCTGCTGGAGTATGTGGGAAAGTTTGACCCAGTTATTGGTGAACATTTAAGAAGAGTTACCTCGAAAGAATCGTATGTTCATTACCTGGGTAAAAATATCCAGAACGAGATCATTGAAATGCTGCATTTAAAGATAAAAGAGCACATTTTAAATGAAGTAAACAAGTGGACGTACCATTCCATAATTTTAGATTGTACGCCTGATGTAAGCCACACCGAACATATGTCTGTAGTAATTCGATATGAACCAGGAAAACAACCCTGCATTAAAGAACATTTTCTGAGATTTATTCCTGTTGAATGTTCTACAGGAGAAGCTTTGACCATTTTGTCACAACTTGAGGAATTAAAGTTACCTTTGACTAATATGCGTGGTCAAGGGTACGACAATGGGGCTAATATGAGAGGGAAACATGCAGGAGTCCAGAACAGAATTTTAAGCATGACTCCACGGGCATTTTTCGTCCCATGTAGCGCACATTCTCTCAACTTAGTTGTCAATGACGCAGCTGTGTCATGCCGTGAAGCGGTCAACTTGTTCAGCATTTTACAAGAAATATATAACTTTTTTTCTGCATCTACTTATAGATGGTCAGTCTTGAAAAAACATGTTACATCGTTGACTTTGAAGCCCTTAAGTGAAACCAGATGAGCAAGTCGTATTGATGCCGTCACTCCTTTTCGTTATCAGGCTGGAGAAATCTATGATGCATTACTTGAGATATCTAGAACTGATGCGTATGGAAAGAACGTTGCTCTTGGAATGGCTCGTAAAGTAAAAACACTTCAAGTTTGTTTGTTGCCTAATTATTTGGTACACAATTCTCCTCAGGATAAATGTTATCAGCCAACAACTTCAGAAAGAAAAGACAACTATCTCAACAGCAATTCAGATGATTGAGAAAGTGAAAAGTCATTTTAAGGAAATGCGAACAGAGAAAGGTCTTGAAGAGATATTGGTTGACGCGAGAGAAATTGCAGAGAGTCTTGAAGTTGAACCGACATTTCAAACTGAGTCCCTGATAAGACGAAAAAAAGCAAACGTCAGTTTGACTATGAGTCCGAAGATGAAACAATTGTGGACCCAAAAAAAGATTTTAGAATTAGCTTTTATTTTTACGTACTAGACTGTGCTATCAATTCATTGGAAGAACGTTTTTCCCAATTTAACAGTCACAATAATATTTTTGGATTCATGTGTGACATAACATCTGAAAATAAAGATACCTTGTTAAAAAACTGCGCTGATTTACAGTTAGCACTCACAGGCAGAGACCACTGTGACATCGAAGGTCGCCAACTCTATCAAGAATTGTTGGTGCTCCGTTCTTTATTGCCTGCGTCCAGTGCGCATGGACCACGAGAAATATTAACCTACATTACAACCAACAATCTGAGTGACAACTTTCCCAACGTTTTCATAGCTTTACGAATTGCTCTCACTCTTCCAGTTAGTGTTGCATCAGCAGAGAGAACATTTTCTAAACTGAAATTGATCAAGAACTACCTGAGGTCAACGATTTCTCAAGAACGACTAGTCGGATTAGCCATGATGTCAATAGAACATGAATTACTACAAGCAATAGATATTCCTTTATTAAAGATTTTGCAGATAAAAAAGCTCGCAAATGTTTTTTGTAATAATTTAGCAGTAATTGTTGTTTATTGCTTATAATGTACACTAATAAAACTTTGGAATGCAGTGTTAATTTGTTTCTTATTAATTGTCCACCATAGTCGTTAGATATAGTTAACACGGGGGGGTGGGGCAAAATGCCCTCTTGCCCGGGTGAGATTTTTATCTTGATGACTACCAAGGGCAACAATCAGTCTGCCCTACACTGGCGGATTATTATTCAAATACCACACCATAAAACTGTGTATTTTGTTAACGTGAATAATATAAATATATAATTTTACCTTCATGTATTGATCTTCTAGAACACTTATTATTGCTCGGCATGTTTCGGGGATTATCTCCGACAATGCTTCGGGGGATATAATTACAGAAAAGTTCATGTCTTCAAAACTTCTTCCTGTTGCTAGAAATCGAAGAGTAGCAGTTAATCTTTCATGAGGAGTAATTGCGGCCCTTATTACTGTATCTTTCTTTGTAATCAAAGGTGCAATGTAACACAGTAATTCCTCATAAGTACCAGAGTCCATTCTAAAGTAGTTCGTCCAATCGCGGGGTTCCAGTCGCAATTCTTCTAATTAATTTAAATGTGAATATTTCCCTCTTTTTTGTAACCAATCTTTTGTCCACCACCGTGATCTTTTTTTTATTTTGATTTTACATATAACGCAACAGCTGTGGCAATAAGTATCTCATTAGACGGCATTGCAATACGTTATAGTGAACCAACAACTAAACGTTGTTCTAAAAGTCGCCGAGCAAGTTGGTGTGTATGGAGACACGGACGAACAACAGACTTTTTATCCAACTTTGTTTGACAAACCAAGTCGGCCGATTTGCATGCGTGTATATAGAGGGCTTAATCCCGCATGTACTCTTCGCTACGTCAATTACTTACATTACAATTACAATATGCAAAATAATATGACAAACTCGAAATATAATATCAATCCTCAACGCCAAACATACTCGCTACTCGAATCCTGTCAACCACCTCGTCCAACCTCTAATCTTTCCATTCATCAACTCGGTCATCATCTGCATCATCCTATTTGGAGAATTTTTCACCACAGAATTCTGTGTAATATAATTTATTAATATTCATTTAATTTGTAACCTTTTTTCTGAATAATAAATTGATTCTGGCAAATACGGCGTTTCATGTTCAATAATATGATAAGCAAAGTCCATAGATAGTTTATGTTTTTGCGGCCAACACAGCTATCTACGAATTTTGATAACAAAAGCTGCTGTTACCTTAAGCACACTGAGAGTTTTTGAATCGGTTGAATAGATTCCCGGAAAGTGGTAGTCTTCTTTTGTAAAACGTCTTCAAGCTGTACTAATAAATTTCGAAATTTCTCGATAGGCATTCGGAAATATTAGTTTAAAGAACTTCGTTTCGTCGTTAATAAGTTCCTTATAGAGTATCGAAAATTCTCCTTCTTCATTACGCGTTTTTAGCATTTGATGTACCCAGTACCGTCTTTTTCTTTTTTGAGGTCTTTTTATTACCTTTTCTTCTTCCTCGTCCAATATTAGCCCAATTTTTATTAATGTGAAAGTTGAAAACATCTTTATCACACTGTCCGTCCAAAAAGCTGAGCACGACTGAAACCCGCTGGTAACCTGCCACAGTGTGAATACTCCATAAAATCCTTGCCCACGCCGAGCCTGCACCTTGCACGAATAGTGAGAATCGGCCTTAAGTCGACTTTAGAAAGAAGACTACGAATCACCTACCACGTTGTCTGATGACCCATCTCTTATGCAAACTACTACTCTACCTCAATCTTCCAGAAAGACTAACCCATTTTTATTCAAAAGGGTCTCCATTCGTGAAGATTGGCCAACAGATGAGTAACTCAATTACTTGAGTCTCTCCCTCACGGAAGTTACGCAATTCATAAACAATGTATCACGTTGTTATTGCAATCTGCGCGGCATTCCGTTCTAATTTTAGTTAAGTCAAGGTTTTGTAATGACGTCAAGAAAGATAAGAAGTTTGAAACGTTTATAAGGCTTCACACTTGTTTGAACGCTTAGAATATATTTACCATCTTAATGTATTGTTGTGTATACATTTTATTCTCCGAATAAAGCTTATAAAACAATTTTTTAAGTTCTTTATTCGTAAAAAACATAACTGGCGCAGTCGCTCGGATGCACAAGGGTACTAAATAAATTTTCAAACATTAAAATTCAACGTATCTTTGAGTTTCAACGCTAAATTGTGTGTTCCAACAATCGCCCCAAGGGGGATCCGAACATTTGGCCGAAGACAAAAATCGCAGAAGCCGAACGGAAGATACCTAAACAAAAGGAAGCCAATCAACCCTTCATCAAGAACAAGAAATGTCGACGTGAAGACACCGTTGTATTCCAAAGCTTCGTCCATTGCAGATACCCTCGACTATAGCGGTCACCCCAAGACTATCGCATTCAAATAACTACGAAATGAAAATCTCAGTACTGCGAGTACATTTCAATTTTTGCAAGTGAAAAAATCACTGCTTTTTATAAGGAATTTAAATAAAATCTTACTAACATTAATTATTAAATTTAGTTTTTAAGAATCACATTACTCTTGGTAAGCGAAATTACTAGTGCATTGCTTAACAATACTTAATTTCTAGTATACCTTGACTTAGGCTTTTAACATAAAATTGTAAAATAAATAAATAGTGCTACGTTAAAATAAATATTTTTACGTTTAAGTTAAGTTGTAAATGAGTGATTCTGACACTGAAATTTCAGACTTAGAAAGTCAACCAATTAAACAAAATTTTGTACCTATTAGATCTGATTTAAGACCACCAACATTAAAAATGACTAATAATCAACCGCTCATTCAACAGCCCGTTTTGTCAAGCTATCCTCCAGGATTTCATATGTCAGTTTTAAACGAAATCCCACGTTTCGACAGTAACCCAGTTGAATTAAGCGAATATATCAGAGCTGTAGAAGATATATTTATTCAATTTTACCAACAAAATAATCCAAATGCATACATAAACAAACTACTTTTGTCGGCTACCCGTAATAGAATAAAGGGACCAGCCCTAGAGGTAACTACCGGATAAACTATTTTGTCCTGGGCTGAATTAACTTATCCTGATTTAAACAAAATGTTAAAGAACGCCCTGCTGATTTTGATAACAGATGTCGTTCTTTATTGGAAATTTTGAATTCTAAAATACTACTTTCAGACGACACGCAACTTATTAAAGAATATCGCATTAATCATGCCAAATCTTTAGTTTTGAAAGCTTTTACTAGCGGTCTATTAGAACCCCTAGGATCTTTCCTTAGATCACGTGTCCCTCCTACACTTGAAAATGCCTTAACAATTGTTAAAGAGGAATGCGACGTTAGATACTTTCAAAATCTTCAATCCAAACCCCAGAATTTGCCTCACAAACCAATTAAATTAATTCTAAAATCACAACCCACAATTCAAAATTCGTAAGCAATTTATTCACGACCTCAAACTTATTTTCCACGTTATACGCAACAATTCCAACCTAGCTTTAAACCTGTACAACAATTAAATTCAAATCAGTTTCCTATGCGACCTCAATTTTTAAACACACCCGGACAAAACGCTTTTGCTCCGAAGAAAAATGTTCAACCCTCTCATAAACCAGAGCCCATTGAAACTTCAACTATTAAAAAACGCCCTGCATCTCAGCAGATAAGTAACTTTAGACAGAGACCTTTTCAACGTCCAAGTACTTCTCAACAAAAAAAAAAATGTCTTAGGTAAAATTTTTACTACAGGACAAATTAGGAAATTATTAAATCCTCATTGGTTGCCAGCAGACATCGCTTCGGCAATTTCTTTACGAAGTGTAAGTCCAAAAGCCTACAGATATTTGAGAGCTAACATATACCCCTTACCTGGTCTTTCAACACTCAGAACTTGGGCTGCTACATTTAGTTTAAAAGAAGGAATTTTACATAGTTTTTTTCCATTGCTGAAAGCTAAATCGGTAGACTTAAGTGAAACTGATAGACTTTGTGTTTTATCTTTCGATGAAGTGTATGTTTCAAATCGAATAGATATTGATAAAAAAGAACAATAAAAAATTGGTCCACATACAAATTGTCAACCCATAATGGCAAGAGGTTTGTTGAAAAATTGGAAGCAACCAATTTATTACAAATTTGATCAACACATGACCATTGAAATTATAAATGAAGTAATTTTCGAACTACACAAGGTAGGATATATTGTAGTTGCAGTAGTTAGTGATATGGGTCCAGGAAATAGGAAGTTGTGGTCAGAACTTGATATAAGCTATGAAAAGTTTTGTTTTTTTAATCGCCCCGCTGATAATTAGTTAAAAGTTTTTGTTTTTGCGGATCCTCCTCATTTAATTAAGCTTGCTCGGAGGATTAAACATGCATGGACATGTGTAAAATAAACGTTGTTTTGAAAAGTTGCTAACTTGTTCAAGTTCTGAACTAACACTTGCCCAAAAAATTACCCCATATCATTTGAAAGTGAAAGCATCACAGATACAAAAAGTTCGACCAGCTGCCGAACTGCTTTCGCATTCTGTGGCAAAAACAATCGAATATTTGGGTAAAAAGGGACACTTTCCAAATAACTATTCATGGAAAATAGTTGCAGAAGTTGTACAGATGTTGAACGATTGGTTCGATTTACTAAACTCAAGGTCTAAGTCTATGGGCTGCCCAGAAAAGAATGGCTTTGGTATTGACTTAGAAAACCAGATAGAAATATTAAACAATGTATCGAAACTAATCTTGTTCACTCTGCCATAAACTTTTTGGCTCGTCCATAAATAATAAATTATGTACCTACTCGTTACATAAATAGCTACCATGAGATCGAAAAAAAAAAGATTCTGAGCAGGCCTTGACTAGTACAACACGATTGGCTACACTGGTTCTAGAATGCTAGTTAAGGCCTGCTCAGAATCATCTTTTTTTTTGATCTCAGGGTATTACAATTCAAGTTGTTTATTTCATTGGAAGCCCTCTTGCTTAATTAGATCACGTGAAAACGGACAATAATTTATGGTAAATTACTGTACTAGCAAGCTACCTGCGCGCTGACGTGTTCAAGTCTATCGTGGATGCAATCATGCTGGTTTCGTTCTTTGGTAACAACCAGGATTTTGTTAGTGCTGAAATTAAAGGAGTTAAAGCTGCCAGGTACGTGAAATAACTATGTAATACTCCTTAGGGCTGGTCTTTCCATCTCCCAATAAAGTAGCCAGTAACTCCGGGTCGAATAAACTTATGGGCTACTTTTGTATGACAAATATGTTGCAAGCGTCTTTCCACCCCTACTTATTGTCTACCCCATAACTACTGGACGCTTAATACCGAAAGTAAACGCTACTGTTATGTTGGCAATCGAATCCGACACAGCGCAACTTCAAATCGTTGTGTTAGACAAAGTTAAATATAGCACAAGTAGCATGCAAAAGAAGAGGATCGCGATACTCGCGTTAAATTTTGAAAATCTTAGCGCCAAATTTAAACTTCAGAATTATGAACGTGCTTACCGCGCGGTAAAAACGAATATCTGTGTGCCAGATGTTGTCATAAACTTATTGTTCCCTTTCCACTTGCAGTTTTACCTGCATCCTGCATTCCAGTTTTACACCAAACATAGATAAGTGAAGTTCATTTGTGTAAACACAGTGTAAAATATGAATTCTGCTTCAAAGAATTTAGTGGAGGAAAAGAAAAAAAGAGAAAGAGCAGTAAATTTTACTGAATTAGAAGTTCGGTTTTTAGTAGATATAGTCATAAGGCATATTAATATCATTGAAAATAAACAAACAGATGCTGTGACTTGGAGAGAGAAAAATAAAGCTTGGGAAAACGTAGCCACAGAATTCAACGCCGTTACAGGTTCTGTAAACAGAAATCCAAAAGTGCTACGTACAAAATATGAAGGCATAAAAAGAATTATAAAGCAAAAACAATCAAAAAACAAATTGGAAATTTTGAAAACAGGAGGAGGTAGCTCTGTCACACAACCCCTTACTGATTACGAAGATAAACTGTTGGGTTATATTTCAGTAAGTGTGGAAGGGCTACCATCTGAAAACGATTCAGATTATATATTATCAGAGACAGGTATTTTAAATATATTTTAAAAATTATCCTTGTTTTTAATAAGTTTGTTTATTTTCAGTTGCTAGCTGCAGTAGCAATGCTACTAATACATTGAATATGTTCGACATTTTACCACTAGAAGCTGCAGCTGTTGAAGATAATAATGATCAACCTAATGCAGAAGAAACATCATTGCCGGCTACACAACAAGATAATGTTATCCAAGACTGTATCGAGGTAATACATATATAATAGTTTATTTAATAAAGAATTATTACAATTCAATAAAAAAATATTATTTTGTAGAGTAACTGTTCACCAAAATGGAAAACCTGGAATCCCAAGTTACTCAGGAAAAAAAAGCATGCGGCTTTACAAATAACAAGCACTCAAAGAAAACAAGTTAATAAAGAGTCCTTAAATAAAAGTAGTAGATTATTCTACAAGTAAAAAAAGTGGCAGTTTTCTAGCGAGTGGAAAATGTTTGATTCACGAGCGTTAGCGAGTGAATTACAATTTCACGAGCTAGAAAACCACTTTTCTTACGCGTTGAATACGCTATTTTTTTGTGTAAGTACTAAAAGTTCGAATTTTCTAGACAAATTTGTTAAATTTATCAAGGTTATGTTTGTACGGAAACATAGCAACTACAACACGTACATAGTAACAAGTAAACAAACAGACTGTGTTGCTAGGAATAAAGTGTTGGTTGCTAATGACTCAAGCGTTGTTAAGGTACGTTTTCGTAAGGACGCAACATGTTGGCCGGCATGTCCGCCGACTTGTCTGTTCTAATGTAAACGAAAGGCATTTCATGTCGGGACAGTCGGACGACATGTTAATGTCGGATGCAAAAATTAGCCGCACATGTCGAGTCGGCGTTCATTTATCACTGCGTAAACACTCAATTTTTAATAATAAGAGACACAACTAGGTGCAAGCGAAGACCATTCATTAACGAGCTACGTATATGCACCTTCCAAACGCCTCTTCGCTAAAAATCTTCTAACGTACCATCTTTTGCGTTTCCTTTTTGACTTTTTTTGACTTTCTAGTATCGCATGGTTTCCTGCCAACACTATGAAAGTTGATATAACCTGTACTACTTCATCGTCTGCCATCTTGAAAACTGCAGATTTCGACTCGAAGATCGTTCTCTCGACATGTCCGTTGCAGACAAGTGACAACGTAAACACCTGTCAATTTTACCAACTTGTCGGTCGGCAAACATGTCCGGCCAACAAGTCGCCCCGATTTGTCCTTACGAAAACGTACCTTAATGAGGAAAAGGTTGCTAACGAGAAAAATGCCACTTTTCTTTACTATTTTCTACATATACATAGTAAAATGGCCGTTTACCATTGACTATACAAAAAAATTGATTTATTGACTAAATCTAGAAAAGAATTGATTGGCTTGCAAACCCAAGTAGCGGAGCAAGAAATAGAGCAAAAACAGCAGTACTCGGAAATAAGTAGACAGAACTTAATTAACGAAGAAGAACGTCTACGTCAACAGCATGACCTGCTTATGGCCAATTTACAAACACAACAGCAAATATTAAAGGCAGCAGAGGAACGATTTAAGATAAAAAGTGATTTCAGGGAGCAACTACTTCGCTTAGAAATGGAAAATAAAAAATTGGAAATTCTCATTAAAAAGAAACAACTGTAATAAATTTTGTAAATATGTATTTATTTGATAATAATTTCAATAAAAAGTTTAAAACTATACACAGGGTGGTGCATTGCTTCACGCACCATAAGAATTTCAAAGGTAAATTTTTAATTTGCAAATATTTGCTTCCCTAATTACTTTAGACCAAAAGTGCAAATATGTTTTTTGTAGAGAAAAAAATACCCCATCCAATGATGCTATTAATGCACGAATTAATCCCCACAGTTTTTCTGTTACACGAAAATTGTGTAAAATAGCATCATTGGGTGGGGTATTTTTTTCTCTACAAAAAACTTAATTACACTTTTGGCCTAAAATAATTAGGGAAGCAAACATTTACATATTAAAAAATTACCATTTAAATTCCTATGATGCGTGAGGCAATGCACCACCCGGTATATAAAAAGGTATGAAATAAGAACGTTCTTTTCTCAAAAAAAATATATTATCCTCGATAGTTTGTACTGTGAAATACAAATTACAACACAAAAAATAATTATAATAAAGTTTCAAAATAATTGACTAATGCCTCCTCTTGTGGTAATTCATCACGATTTTTACAAGCTACGTTATGCAAAATTGCAGCCGTAACTATTATTTTTTAGGCCAGTGGTAGATGGCAACGAATTCCTACAGATAATATTGGAAAACGCCTTTTCAATATTCCGAAAGTTCTTTCTATCACATTTCTGGTTCTTATATGTGATTCGTTATAAAGACTTTCCGCTTCAGTTGCTGGTTCGTCAATGGGAGTCATTAAGTATGACTTTAAAGGATAACCACTATCTCCGAGCAGTAACTGATTTGTCATTTCGGCTGTTTCGAATCGCATCCAGTAGCGTAACCAGAAACGTAGTTTGTAGGGGGCCCATTCCACTGTTTGGTTTTCAAATTTACCATATTGGGTGGCTTTTGTAATGCCGATACCTACAATTATCGATTTTTTCTAACTGAAATTTTGATTAATAACTTTGATCTTAGTTAGGTACGCCACTGATCGTATCATAATAGATGAATTATTAAATATATAAGTATCATGAGTTGCTCCCGGCCAACGAGCTACTAGAAACAGCTGGCACGTTTAAAGAAAAATATCCTTTTCTGTTTCTGAAGTTTTCTGCATTTGGACCACCTACAATAAATTAATAGTTATTTATGATGTACATAATATGTGCTAAAAAAAGGGGTTTATAATTAACTAGGAAAGTTGCAAAAGGAAGCTGAAAACTGAGTTTTGCAACCCTATGAACATTATTAAACCATTCTTTTAGCACATAATATACAATATTTTTCTATGATCACAAATACATGTTAAAAATATCAAATGTTCATATTATCTGGTCGTGGTCGTACCGTGTATGCGTTTCGTGCAGGATTTACAATGTCTACCATTTCAACCAAATCATTTTCTAAGACTTCTTCAAAATCTTCAAAGAGATTCATCATAAATTTTTATTAAAAAATAAGTTTTCACCTTTTCACTTTCAAAACAACTCGAGCGTGTGACAGCTGACAAATAGGTTATGCGTACTGAAACAGCTGAGTATTTGATGCGCACAGCGCACGCGTCCTAACGTATTGGGAAGATAGGAACCTTATGGGGTGGTGCGACCTCGCAATAAGTTAGGGGTCAAATAACCCTAATGAGTCACATAAATACTATTAGCAGGTGGAAAGACGCCAGAAAATGTTATGAGCCAGTTAACATTATTGGGAGGCTTATTGGGAGATGGAAAGACCGGCCCTTAATCTATTTAATAAAGATTATAAACTAACATATTTTGTGGTCAGCTGATTAAATATTAACCTAAAATGTTAATTTTAATTTTCACTGTCATAGTTCATTGCGGTGCTGTTAAATACATATTGATTTCAGATCAGCTAGAGAAGGCTATGGGGATACGGCTATTGGCTACGTGCAAGTTGAAAGAGAAGCTGGCTGATATTTGTACTATTAAAGCTCGGATTACTCCAGAGCACAGAATTCGCAAAAAAGCGTATTCTGCAATTCTTGTTTGCAACGAGCAGAAGGAAACTGTTATTTCTGTAAAATGTGAAGGCTGTGCAGCTTCTTTAGGTGGGTAGATTATTTTAAGTCTAATAATAATGTCTTTGTAGGATTTTTGTTAGATTAGTAGGATAGTAATTTATTTATAAACATAGTTCTGAATTTGGTGTACATCTGTGTGTTATGTCAACACTGTGTTCCTTTTACAGGGGAATGTAAGCCTTTTTAATGTGGGTCCATCGTAGAAGCGAAGAACCACCTGCTACTTCGGTGAAATGTTATTGGAAAAAGCCCAAATTATCAGCTGTTGGTACTTCTGTCCAGTTAATAAAAGCCAGGGATATGGGAACAAAACAAATACCTGAACTACCGCCAGGTGACGGATCGTTTTCGGATATGTTAGTGGATCACAGCAAAGAACTCTGTGTTGATAGACAACTTACAAAATTTTATAGAAATATCGATGAGTTGCAAAAATTGTCAATCCACTATTCATTATCGAAATTTTTTTCAACGAATTAAACTAAATCTGCAAATCAATTTTTGAATTTTTGTAATAGAAGTATGGTGAAAAGTGCTTGCATGCAAGCTGCTGTAGATACACATAACTAGGTATAGGATTTCTATGCATTTGCATGTTTTTTCTGCTTATAGCAAACATATGCAGAGTTATATTTCTGCATGTTTAAGCCACATATGAATCACATATGTCAATTTGAAAGTGCATATAAATGCATATTTAGGTGTTTTTTTATAAATGCATGCATATTTTAGCATTTTTGAACTAGAGTGCATATTTTACCACTTTTTGGGCGTTTTACATGCTTTAATTATGAAATTTTTTCAATTGGGCCAAATTTTTTTGGGGTATATGTGGGTCTATAGAGACAACTTTTTATCAACTTGAAATTTTGAATTTCCAAAAAAAGCTTTTTTCGATACACCCTACTGTATATGCCACTAACATTGATGCGTCGACAAGGTGGAATTCGACAAATGACATGATTAAGACAGCTCTATCAATGAAATATGCTCTCAACGCATTATGCGAAAATAATACTGAACTAAAAAATTTAAAATTATTAGATCATGACTGGAAGTTACTGGAAGAAGTGTATAAAATACTAAAACATTTTAAAACACTGTCCACCATTCTAGGGGGAGAATTTTATGTAACTGCCAATGGTTATTGTTGGAATGAATATGCTTCTAGATAAAATAGAAACAGAAATATTTAATCTGGATAACAACGAAAACAGGAATTTTGTGAACGAAAAGCTATTGCTAGCATATCAAAGTGGACGGGACAAACTATATACTAAAGCATTATAAAAAGACAAGCTGGATTCATTGCGTTGTGCTAATTTTTGACCCCCGACACAAAGTTGAAACATTTAATTTAACTTTTTGGGGAAAAGAAATGAGAAACACTTCAGTCGAAAAATTTGAAGAATTTTATAAATCAAAATATTATATTTCACCCCAAATTGAACAAAAAAGTTCAATGAATCCTCAACCTGCTACATGTAATGCTGAAAATGATGACGATGCTATAGATTTATCGTCATTATACGAAAGTGAAAATTTAGCTGTTACAGATGATTGGAAGAGGGAAATTAATAATTAATACGTACGTAAATTCTAAGCGAGCAGATAAAAATATTGAAATATTATCTTGGTGGAAAGACCATTAGAATGTATATCCAACATTTGGCACCGAATTTTTTATGTACACCAGCTACAAGTGTACCAACTGTACGATTGTTTTCCAATGCTGGTCTTATGATTCGAAAAAAACGAAGTCGTTTAAGTGCTGCATCCGCGAAGTCACTGTTATTTTAACTTCGTGGTGTACAAATAAATTGTATGACACTATTAATAATTATTTGTAAAGCGTATATCTTTAACTTTATTTTCTGTTAGATAGTTAGATATAACTATCATTAAAATGAAATTTTCTATTTATGATCATAAATTACCTACACTTATATCATATTTTGCATGAGTTTACTTTAATTTTGTTATTGTTGTATTAAAAAGTATTTTTGTTTTATTTGTAAAATGTTCATAAAAATTATTGACGTAATAAAATTTAGTACAAAAATATTTGTATTGTTAGTTTGTTGTTTGTTTTTGTTGTATAAATAAATCAATTTCTCTTATTAACAAAACGTTTTCCGGATTGGGACCGTGTCATTTTTGAGACAGAATAACTCAACGTTTCGCCAACTTTTTTAGGGGGCTTCTTCAGGAGGAAAGAAGAGAAGAGAAACAGAAAAGGCAGTTACTCTTCAGAAGGGTTTCGCCTCTGGCTTGGTTGACAAGTTGGCCTGCAAGGCCACATCGAACAAGAGGCGTACCGAGACACGTTCCACGTAGTGCCCGGCCTCGCAGTCCCGATCATCCTGGGCTACGGATGGCTAAGAAAGTATGACACGGTAATCGATCTCAAACGTCAGTCGGTACACTTCGGACTGAAGGATCGACGAACGGTATACTGGGGCAAAACCACGAGGCCTGTTGCAACGACCCCAATCGAGGAAAAAGACATCCACAACAACGTTCCACCAGAGTACGCCTCCCTTTTCCGGAACCTACTACGTTCGAAGCAACGTTTAGTGGATCAGGCCCACCCACAACGACCTCCACAAAATATACCATCCGCCTGAGGGAAGACAGACCTTTTTGCCTCCCGCCGTATCGGTATTCACCAGCCAAGAAGGCCATCATCGCAGAACAGGTGGAGACTATTCTGACCGACGGTATCATAGAGCCCAGTACATCCAATTACTGCTCACCAGTGGTGCTCGTCAGCAAGAAAGACAAGAAGCCTCGCTTCTGTGTGGATTACCGACGGCTTAACCACCAGACCCGGGACGTATCTTCAAACCTCCCGATCATCCACGAAACACTTCGCGACCTGGGTACAGCCCGAGTATTCTCTACCATGGACCTCAAATCCAGGTATTGGCAGGTACTGTTAGACGAAGACTCGAAACCCCTGACTGCTTTCTCCACTCCCGACGGTGCGACCTTCCAATTTAAAGTTATGCCATTCGGGTTGAATAACGCACCGGCCACCTTCCAAAAACTTATAACCGAAGAGATCCTGCCCGGTTATCTACGAAAGTTTGTGCTGGTGTACCTGGACGACATTATCGCCTACTCCAACAACTTCGAGGAACACCTCAAACACCTTCGCCTGGTGTTCGAACGTCTTCAGCAACATAACCTGAAGTTATTCCTGGAAAAGTGCCAGTTCGGAGTGCGAGAAATAGAATTTTTGGGACACATCATTACCGCTGATGCAAACCGACCACGCCCGGAGCACATAGAACGGCTCTAAGGAGCAGAGGTCCCCAGCAACCGGAAGCATCTACGAGGCTTGCTAGGACTCTGCAACTGGCTCCACGACTACCTGCCGAAACTGGCAGAACTGGCCACGCCGCTGACCAACCTGCTAGAGAAGAAGAGCAGGTACGTGTGGACACCGACCGCCGAACACGGCTTCGACGCCGTCAAAGCCACCATCACCCAGCCGCTGAACATACACAGGCCAGACTTCAACCCACCCTTCGTCCTACAATCCGACGCCAGCGGGGTAGGCATCGCGGCCGTCGTTTACCAAGCAGTGGAAGGGGACCGCCACATCATTAGTTACGCCAGCGCGAAGCTCAACCCAGCTGAGCGTAACTACCACATCAACGAACAGGAGTGCCTCGCTGTCATCAGGTCTATAAAACGGTACCGGCCCTACCTTGAAGACCGACGGTTCACTCTAAGAACCGACATCTGAGCCCTCCTGTAGCTAGACCGCACCAAGGACGACAAGTGCAAACTGACCCGCTGGGCGCTGCTGCTACAAGAGTTCGCCTTCGACGTGGTCCACAGCCCCGAGAAGGATAACGAGTTCCCAGACCACCTGTCCAGACAGCCCACAGACCAAACCGTGTCCCCCGCCTCCACCGACGTCGAGAGGATGCTACCACCCGACCCACCAGCCGCCGGTCCGGTAACCCAACCCCCCCCGTCCTGATGTTCGTCAACGCCGCCGACTTGACCGACGAAATCAAGGACGCCCAGCAGCGGAACCAACACGCCATCAATCTACTACGCAAGTTACGTATTTAGGTTACATATATTAGGTCATTTGATAACAATACATCTGAGGTTTGTTATCTGCTTCAAAAGTTTATAAAAGGCTTGGATTAGTATGATGATGTAACTTTTAATCACGTTCTGTAAAGCAACGCTTGTATTAACTGTTCAGTGAATAAATAAACGTTTTTTTAAAAACAAATTTCGTATTCACTTAAAATTAACTGGCGCAGTCGGGTCGGATGGTAAAAAAGAATATTATAGATTTTCTGACATCGAAATTTATTCTACACTTTGAGTCTCTACTCTTAATTTGCCAACATACAAAGAAAAATTGGGAATCCTCAATCCTACTGGTGGAAGACAGCATCGCGGAAGCCAAAGGAAAAGGGCCCAAGAACTGGAAAATCAACTTCACAGAGGACAAACATCGCCGAAGTGACTTTGCCGTTTCCAATCAACTTCACGGAGGACAAACATAGCCGAAGTGAAAAATCAAGAATGAAAATCTTGCGAATTTTACTGTAAGTAAAAAATTATTTAAGAAAATTTATACAAGACATTGTTGTCAAAAAATTAATTAATTTAAGCAATCAACTAGAGAAATCAATTCAAATAACTCTATATCCTCAGGAGGAATAACGTGTTTAATCATTTCCTATTTGAAAATTGCAACCCTTAAAAAGAAAAACTCAGGTCTGACACGGTAAGCGAAACTAATAGGTGCCAATAATAGATTGACTTAATTTCCTATTATACTCATGTCAGATGCGTAGGATTTTATTAAAACAATTTAATAATCAAAAATCCCTTATTTAAATATTGTATATACATTAACATGGTTACAAGCGAATGAACAAATCGATGTCGTAAAAAGAACTAAACAAGAACACTATGTTAAATTAACAAAAAATCAATTTTACTCAGGACTAAATGAACCTTATGGAAGGATGATAAGAACAAGAAATCCCGTTACAATGGAGGATGCTTTAAAAATTATAAATTATGAACTTGATCTTAATGCTAGAAAAAATGCAAGTTATGAAGTAACTAATAAAACAAAGATGTCAACATTTAATAAAAATCCAAATAATACAAATAATAAATTACAACATAAAATACAAGAAATGAATAAAATCTTTTATCAACCACCTTTAACACACCAAAAAGGCTTTCATATGAACCACCCTCAAACGTATTTTCAAAATAAATCTAATTGGTTTAATCCCAACAAACCATTTAATAATAAAGGATCGAATGTATTTAAACCAGGAACTAATATTCCAAATAATAAACCAACACCCATGGAAACCTCAACTATTATGAAAAGACCTTCTACCCAAGTATCACAAAGACCTTATCAAAAAATTAAACCATATGTAGAACAACCGTACATACAACAAAGTAATCAAGCTAGAAACTTTATTTCTGAAGAACTATTTAACACTGAATACCCAGAGTTTACACCTACAGAAGAAAATATTTCAGTCAATGATGAAGTACCAGATTTACAAACGTACGATCATCACAATCTAGAAGGAGCAGAACAATATCAACAAATGTCGTGTTTTGAACAACTCGAGGAAGAAGAAGAAAACGAAATTTTTTAAATACTAGCCTCAGAACAAAAACACTCTTATTACATAATCAACATCAATCATCAACAACCCAATTACCTCATTTAATAATCGAACAAACAGGAGAACGAATATTAATAGATACAGGAAGTGCAAAAACATTTTTTAAACCTAGTTTTATTGAAAGAAATTTCCCAACTTCAATAATACAAGAAGCTTTTCACGTAACAAGTTGTCACGGAACAAGTAGACATTTATATCAAGCAAATGTACCCATTAAATCATTATTTGGAGATCAAACTGAAAGTAATAATCGTGTACATTTATATGATTTCAACCCTTATTACGTCGGATTAATAGGAAGCGAAATATTATCTGAAATGGAAGCTATACTCAATTTCAAAAATCAATCAATTCAAACTATGCATGGAACAATTAAGTTCCACTACTGATACAAAAATTATGTCGATACAAATAATACTACGTCATGTAATTCAAAACGAATTAATAAAATACCTGCAAGAACAGAAAAAGTAATAAAGTTGCCCACAGTACAAGAAAACGGAACTTATATTTGTCCAAAGAAACAATTAGGATCCATAACTATCCCTGAAGCAATAGTACATGTAAATAATCATTATTTCACAACAACTGCCTTAAATTGTAACAATAAAGAAATAACATTACAAATAAAGGAACCTATCGAATTAGAAGAGATAAATATGTACGAAGACGAAGATTCAATTTCAAATTCGAAGGGTATCAATAAATTTTTAAATAAAAATTTATGCGATAACTTAAGAATGGACCACTTAAATGCAGAAGAGAAAATAGTTCTTGCAAATTTATGTAATGAATATAAAGAGATATTTCATCACCCAGATTTACCATTCACTTCTAATAACAGAGTTAAACATCACATCAGAACAAAAACTAATGATCCAATATTTACAAAAACATACCGATATCCATATGTACATCGTAATGAAGTTAAAAGACAAATTAATGAAATGCTAGAACAAAAAATAGTAGAACCACGTGAATCACCTTACAATTTATTTTCCTATTTGGGTAGTACCTAAGAAATTAGATGCTAGCGGAAGACAAAAGTGGAGGATAGTAATAGATTATAGACGTCTCAATGAACAAACAATTGAAGACAAACATCCCTTACCAAACATAGAAGATATTCTGGATAAATTAGGAAAAGCAACATACTTCAGTTCCTTAGATCTTGCATCAGGATTTCATCAAATTGAATTAGAATCAGAGGATAAAGGAAAAAAACGCCTTTTCTACAGAAAAAGGACACTTTCAATTCAGAAGAATGCCATTTGGATTGAAAAATGCCCCAGCCACATTCCAATGGCTTATGAATAATATTTTACAAGCATTAACTACAGATCAATGTATGGTATATTTAGATGATGGAATAATATACTCATCATCCCTACAAGAACATATGACGAAATTAAAAAAGATATTTGAAAAGTTCAGACAATCAAATGTAAAAATACAATTAGACAAAAGTGAATTTTTAAAGAAAGATCTAGAATACTTAGGACACGTAATAATATCTGAAGGAATAAAAGCTAACCCAAAGAAAATTGAATGCATAAGAAATTTTCCTATACCAAAAACGAACAAAGAAATAAAATCATTTTTAGGATTATTAGGATATTACAGGAAATTTATAAAAGACTTTGCTAAAATTACTAAACCTATGACCCCGTGTCTAAGAAAAGAAAACAAAATAATACACAATGAAGAATTTATAAAATCTTTTAATAACGCAAAAGAAATATTAACAAATGAACCAATATTACAAAGACCGGACTTTAATAAATCATTTGAACTTACTGTAGATGCATCAAATGTAGCTTTAGGAGCAATTCTTAGTCAAAATGATAAACCAATTGCTTATGCTAGCAGAACATTAAATGTATCTGAACAAAAATATTCTACAATAGAACGAGAATTATTAGCAATGGTTTGGGGTACAAAACATTTTAGACCCTATCTTTTTGGAAGACGTTTTACTTTATATACAGATCATAAACCACTTGTATGGCTACAAAATTTGAAAGACCCAAATTCCAAACCTACAAGATGGAGAATTAAACTAGAAGAATATGACTTTATAGTAAATTATAAAAAAGGAGACGCTTTATCAAGAATAGAAATTTATCCAATAGATGTTGAAAATAATGAATCTTGTGTAGTAAACCCAGACGAGGAAGTTAGCAAAATTACTTCAAGAAATAGACGAAGATATCCCTATATCGGCTCTATGTCGTCTATTTTGCGTCGTATTTCCTGTTTCAGCTCTGCAATCGTGTTCGGTTTATTTTCGTAAACCTGACTCTTCAAGTAACCCCAAAGAAAGAAGTCTAGAGGTGTTATATCGCATGATCTCGGGGGCCAATTTATGTCGCCATTTCGTGAAATGACGCGGCCTGGAAATTTTGTGCGCAGTAGCGCAATTGTTTCTGCTGCTGTGTGACCCTCCAGAAATGCAACAAATATAGCTGATGGATTAATTCAATACTTTTCAAGATATGGAATTCCTGCTAGAATTAGTGACAATGAATTTAATAATAATGTTATTAAATCATTACTCAATTTATATAAAATACAAATTCATTTTACTACACCTGGACATCATGAATCTAATGGAACCATAGAAAGAATGCACTCTACTATAATCGAACATTATAGATTATTAAAAGAAGAACTAAAAAATGAAAAGTTAAATAAAATATTAGATTTGAGTATAATTGCTTATAATACGTCAATATACTCAACTACAGGATATACTCCTCATGAATTGTTATTCGGACACACCGATTCTAGAAATCCGAATGACTTAGATTACACAGAAAATTATTATGATAATTACGTGAACATCGTAAAAAACGAAAGATTACTTCTAACATAAATGAAAAAATAAACGAGAAGGAAATAGAAGTAGGAACCACAGTTTATTTAAAGAATTCGCAACAAAGATCAAAGAAAGATCCTAAATTTATAGGCCCATTTTTAATTAAAGAAAAAATGAATAATAATGTTTATAGATTAACACCAAAAAATAATAAGAAAAACCAATTTGATCGAATCGCACATTTCAATGAAATTCTTTTCAAAACAGGTATCTCATCTACGGACTCTACATTGCAACCTCAACAACAATAAAAACAAGAGAAGACCTACATGACAACCCTGGAATTTATCCCCGTGATTTAGTAATAACTTTAGTTCAAGAAGATACATGGACTATAATCATAGAGAAAAATTTTAATAAAGTAATAAAAGAATTAAACGATATAAAAACTAATTCCTTTACTTTAAAAGCAAATTTACAAAGTCAAACAAATAAACAAATTAGTTATAAATGTAATGATTATATTTGTGTAAATAATACAATTGATGAACCAAATTATTCACAATTCACTAACGAAATTAAAATACTTGGTCATCTTATAAAGAAAATAACTAGTGAAATTAATCACTTATTTCCAAATGCAAACAGCAACAGAAATAAAAGAGGATTAATTGATGGATTAGGCTCTATAGTAAAAGCAATTACTGGTCATTTAGACTCAAGTGATGGTGAGAAGATTGAACAGGCAATTAACGAACTAAGAGAATCAAACAATCGTGAAGAATCAGCCATAAAAAGACAAACCACACTTATAGAAAATATAACTGATATATTTATGAATGATATCAAACTCATACAAAATACCACAGGTTACCTAGAGAAAGACTTTATTGGAGTTTAGATGAAGATGTGGCAGTGCAAATAGTTGCAAACAGCATGCCAAGAAATAGGTTCCAGCAAATAAAGCAATATTTGCATCTTGCCGATAATTCAAAGCTAGACAAAAATGATAAAATTTACAAAGTTCATCCTCCGATAAGCTTGCTCAACGAACGTTTTCGTCAGTGGGGAATATTCCACGAAGCATTATCAATTGATAAGGCTATGGTTAAGTACTTTGGACATGACTCATCAAAACAATTCATAATGGGAAAACCAGTAAGGTTTGGGTACAAAGATTGGATGCTGTATAGTTCGACTGGTTATTGCTACAGATTCGATACGTACTGCGGAGCAAATCCCACCAGTAACCAAACAGCACAGAGAGTATTACCACTAGGTTCCAAAGTCGTACTGGATTTGTTGCAAAATGTGCCCAATGCACCTAATCATATTGTTTTCTTCGATAACTATTTTACAAGCCACGATTTGATGAAAACTTAAAAAAAACATGGGATTTAGAGCGACCGAAACAGTACGAGACAATCGTACAAAGAGGTGTCGGCTAAAGCCAATAAACGATATGAAAAAGGAGGATCGTGGACACTTCCACTATGTGTGTAACCAAACTAATTCCATACTCTTTGTTCGATGGAAGGACAATATTGTGACAATGGCCACTAACTATGACAGTGTTGAACCGCTGGCAAAGGTACAGAGATGGAATTCTAAAGAAAAACAAAAAGTTGATGTACCACAACCACGTCTATTTAAAAACCACACAACTGTGGAATGGGAGGTGTAGATCTCCTTGGCCAAGGTGTTAACAATTACCGATGTAGTATTCAAGGAAAAAAATTATGGTGGTGCTTCTTCACTCATATAATAAATTTAGCGGTTGTGAATGCGTGGAGATTACACTTAGTAGCTTGTGAAAATAAAATGGACTTGTTACATTTCACTCGCAACATATCTCGCCATTATCTGAGATGCCACCAAAACTCTAAATTTTCTAAAAGCAGGCCTTCAGGTTCCGTTACCCAAAGCATACTTCAACACGAAGGAGGTCACTTTCAAAGAACAATAACGAAGCAACTTAGGTGCCGCCAGTGCCACCTAAGGACTAGATGGATTTGTATCAAGTGCAATGTTACTCTGTGCCTTGAAAGCGATTGTTTTGTTAAATTCTATTCCTAATTTGTTCTTATTCCTCTGTATATTAAAAAATAAAAAGATATAGTTCTAATGCAAACCTTTTATTCTTATGAACCCACAAGTGTCCATTGTACTCATTTGAGTACATATGTGTGTATCCACTATTTGAAAAATATAAATATGTAATGGCAAAATATTTTTTTATGTTTACAAGGCCTATTTACTATAGAAACTTACATTTAAAAAAAATTAGAAGAAAAAAAGTGTGTGGATTCAAATGGGTTAATCCACGAAAATTTTATGCCTGGCGAATATACTCCCCTACAATTTATCTGTCGCATTCGGCTTTGGTTCACATACCATACGAACGGAACACCAGCATGCGGATGACAGCTATGCAACAAGGGTATCAAATCCCTCAAACGTGTTAATGCACGTCATGTTAGCCAAGATAAAAGGGGTAAACAGATGAACTTGAAAGTTAACGATGTGTTTGGAAGGAAATAAAACCACTCCTTGGAGAACAAATTATTATTGTATAAACCATCATCAAACTTGTATGGACACACGTAGCACAGCTTTGGCGATGTGAATTCTCACATAGCAATTGTAGCCTGTGATTTAATCCAGGAGAATTGTGTGCCTGACGAATATACTCGCCTACAATTTATCTGTCGCATTCGGCTTTGGTTCACATACCATCCGAACAGAACACCGGCATGTAGATAACGGCTATGCAACAAGAGTATCAGATCCCTCAAATGTGTTAATGCACGTCATATTGGCCAAGATAAAAGGGGTAAACAGATACACTTGAAAGTTAAAGATGTGTTTGGAAGGAAATAAAACCACTCCTTGGAGAACAAATTATTATTGTATAAACCGCCATCAAACTTATATGGACACACGTAGCAGAGGTTTGGGGATGTGAATTCGCACATAGCAATTCTAGCCTGTGATTTAATCCAGGAGAATTGTGTGCCTGACGAATATACTCGCCTACAATTTATCTGTCGCATTCGGCTTTCGTTCACATACCATCCGAACGGAACACCGACATGTGGATGACGCCTATGCAACAAGGGTATCAGATCTCCCAAACGTGTTAATACACGTCGTATTAGCCAAGATAAAAGGGATAAACAGATGAACTTGAAAGTTAAAGATGTGTTTGGAAGGAAATAAAACCAATCTTTGGAGAACAAATTATTATTGTATAAACCATCATTAAACTTATATGGATACACGTAGCAGAACTTTGGGTATGTAAATTTGCACATATCAATTGTAGCACGTGATTTAATCCATGAGAATTGCGTGCCCGACGAGTATGCTCGCCTACAGTTGTGAATATCCGTCGCATTCGGCTTTGGTTCACATACCACACGAACAGAATACCGTCATGTGGATGATGGCTATGCAACAAGGGTATCTGATCCCTCAAACGTGTTAATGTACATCATATTAGCCAACATAAAAGGAGTAAACAGATGAACTTGAAAGATAAAAGATGTGTTTGGAAGGAAATAAAATTGTAGCCTGTGCTTTAATCCAGCAGAATTATGTGCCTGCCGAATATACTCGCCTGCAATTTATCTGTCGCATTCGGCTTTGGTTCACATACCATCCGAACGGAACACCGGCATGTGGATGACAGCTATGCAACAAGGATATCAGATCCCTCAAACGTGTTAATGCACGACATATTGGCCAAGATAAAAGTGGTAAACAGATGAACTTTAAAGTTAAAAATGTATGTGTGGAAGGAAATAAAACCAATCCTTCGAGAACAAATTATTATTGTATAAACCGTCATCAGTCTTATATGGACACAAGTAGCAGAGCTTTGGGATGTGAATTCGCAGATAGCAATTGCAGCCTGCGATTTATTCCAGGAGAATTTTGTGCCTGCAGAATATACTCTGCTGCAATTTATCTGTCGCATTCGGCTTTGGTTCACATACCATCCGAACGGAACAGCGGCATGTGGATGACGGCTATGCAACAAGGGTATCAGATCCCTCAAACGTGTTAATGCACGTCATATTGGTCAAGATAAAAGGGGTGAACAGATGAACTTGAAAGTTAAAGATGTATGTTTGTAAGGAAATAAAACCAATTCGAGAACAAATTATTATTGTATAAACTGTCATCAAACTTAGGTGGACTTATGGAGCAGACCTTTGGGGATGTGCGAGTAAAACCAATTTAAATATAATCCAAAGATACTAATCCACAATACTAGGTATCATTAGAAATGCACCTGACCTGAATGCACCATATGTCAAGGATGTTACCAGGGAACAAACTACCATGAAAATTTGGAAAGTCACTGCAACATCCACTACTAGAGGAATGCAACATCCACTTCTAGAAGAACGACATACGTTTCAAAAGATGCTGGCCAACTGACCCAATAAATAGTTGAAGAGTACACTTCAGTGAAAAGGACCTCATCATAATAATTAGTACTGTATTTTTTTTAAGTTTATTTATAACTTTACAATCTGTAACATTGTGACATTCAATAAATATTTTGACAAAAGATAGAACATGAAGAAGGTTTTCCAACGAAATTTCCTTATATTAACAGTCAGTTTTTGGAGCCTAGGCGCTTCATCATCAGAGTCCAGTAGACACTCCACTAATGAGTTTGGATGAGCAGTAAGCCTATTGCGGTAGAGAACACTGCACTTTTGTATTTCTTCATTTACTGTTGAAATACCTAGGTCCTGCCATATTACTTCGTTCGGAACGAACCATAGGGCGTTTACTAAGGATCGCAGCACTTTTGTTTGGAATCGTTTGATGATGTCTATATTTGATCTGCTTGTTGTACCCCTTAGTTGTATTCAATAGGATCAAATAAGCCTAATAATAATCGTTTTGTATAGTAGTATTTTATTCTCAACAGACAACTGTGAATTGCATCCTAGGAGACAGTACATTTTCCGAAACTTCAAACCCAGCTGTTTTCTTTTTGTGAAAGTATTGTAGTTAATTGATAACGATAAAGGAAACAGAAGGAAAAAACGTAAAAACACTCCCTAGAAAAGTGGTCACTAAGGGAGTAAGCGACCAACCCCCCCAATTAACACAAGATTGTAGCAAAATACATACAGTGTGGGATTAAAGTATGGAATATATTAATTAAAACCGAAACAACCCAGTTTTCGAACAAATCCTCGAACACGTCGATTTTATTTTATTAAAATGCACATTTTTCCATTAAATTCGATTTTTGATCGTCATTTGTTTTCGATGACGTCAGAGATTTTTTTTTTAATGGTACCGCGTAATTTTTTTTCGTGTTTTCGATAGATCCTTTAATTCTGAAAACGGTAACATAAAATTTTGACACCTTACATAAGAAAATTTTCGAACAAAAGATAATTTAAATGCGCACAATTGGCCCACAAATTATCGGCAATGTACAAAAATTTGTAAGACGGCTCGCTTATGATCAAGAAATCGATGGATGGCAGTTCCAATACTTAATCTGATCTATTAATTTGCTTAGCAACAGGAGTTTTTCTTTTGTTTCGTTGTGTTTTCTAATTTTCATTTGTCTTTTGTTCGGAAATTTTTTTATGCAAGGTGGCAAAATTTTATGTTGCCGTTTTCACAATTAAAGGATTTATCGAAATCACGAAAAAAATTTAGGCGGTGCCATTTAAAAAAAATCCTCTGGCGTCATTACCTACTCGAAAACAAATGACGATCAAAAATCGAATTTAATGGAAAAATGTGCATTTTCATAACATAAAATCGACGTGTTCGAGGATTTGTTCGAAAACTGAGTTGTGTCGGTTTTAATTAATATATTCCATACTTTAATCCCACACTGTATAGGGACAATGAATGTAAAAACATTATTAGGCGAGGAAAGAAGAACTGAATTAGAGGAAGCTCTAAAAAATATAAGTTGTGACATTTTACGAATAGCAAAAGTTAGATTGCTTGGCGAAAAAATAATAGAGAGGAAAAGCGGATAGCTTTTATATCATTTTGGACAAACAAAAGGTCAGAGAGGAGTAAGATTTTTATGATAAGGAGAGTGTTTGAAAACAGTATACAACTGATTAAGGGTTTTTCGGAAAGAATTGCTGTATTACAATTAAAATTACATAAGGGAACTGAACTTGTTATTATACAAGTATATGCCCCTACTAGCGTTAGCAGCGACGAAGAAAAAGATAGCTTCTACAATCTACTGGAGGAAGTAATGGCAGAATTTAATTGTAAATCAAAAAATATGATAGTGATGGGAGATTTTAATGGTAAGATTGGGCAGAAAGAACAAGGCGATGAAAACGTTAGGGGATTATATGGCTATGGAATACGAAATCGAGAAGGGGAAAGAATTCTGGACTTTGCTGCTAGACAAGGACTAATGATAGCAAACACCATGTTTAAAAAAAGAGCAGGGAAAAGATGGACATGGTGCAAAAAATGAAATCGATTTCATCATGATGAATAGAAAATACATAATACATGATACAGAAATAATTAATAGGTTTAATTTTGATTCAGATCACCGTTTGGTAAGGGCAACTATAGTAATGAATAAAAATAAAGAAAGAGCAAGGCTATCTACAAATACAAATAAGCCAAACTGGAGTGAACTTCATATAAGAAACTATCAAGGACAGCTTGCGGTTAAGGCAGCTAATCAAGAGGAGTTAGAAACAATCGATTCACAACAAGCTTACGAGAAAATAGAAAAAGGAATGAAAGATGCTGCGAATCAAATAAACAGAAATAAGAGTGATAAACAAAATAAAATTTCGAGCGAAACAAGAAACGTGAAGAGCTAAAAGAAAAAAGACATGAAAGTGCGAGAGCCCTAACAGAATGCTGTGAATACAACAAAATAACCAAAAGAGCGATAAGAAAAGATTTGACAAAATATGGAATGTTAATGGTCCAAGAGGAAAATAACTCAACCAAAAAAATAGCCAAAAGACTCTCGACAGGAAGGACCTGGATACCAAGAATAACAAATCCCACTAATAATAAAAAAGAATACGACAGAAACAAGATATTGCATATAGTGACCAATTACTATAGAGAACTATATAAAACTAACAGAATAAGAAATCCGGACGATGAAATTGCTAATGAAAATGACACAGATACAGTACCAAAAATAAAGAAATCCGAAATAAGAAAAGCAATAGAAAACCCCAGGGGCTGACAACATAACAGGAGAGATGTTGAAATTTGGAAGCGAGGTAATAATTGAACAATTAAATTGGCTCTTTAAAGGCATTGTCAACTTATGCAACATATTTAGTAAATATCAAAATACGTTAGTTAAAATACTCGTAAAAGTACCGGCATTGGTAGAATTTCAATATCTTTGATAATAACCACAATAAAACCAAAATAAAATTCAGATCCTACGTACGTGACGTCACGAGTGTCGACAACATAACCTAAATTTAGCGTTGTACTTGTAGCTATGCTAGGTTTTAATTGTATTAAATATCTGTGTTTGCCTGTTTAGACAATGTTTGCTTGTTTAATTGCATTTGCTTCTTTAAAGAGGCATCTCACGTTAGAGCTCTTACCGGCGACCGACGTAGTTGACGTCATAGCTTAAACTTTTAGCTCCCATAACACGGTAACGAATTAAAATTCGGCCAAAAAATTTTGCAAAGGTGCAATACTCAGTTTACTCAATCAAATTACAAAATAAAAAAAAATCGACTTTTCATAAGTTGACAATGCCTTTAACAAAATACTAGAAACCGAATTCATCCCAAAACAATGGTGCAAATCAACAATTATACTATTACACAAGAAAGGAGATACCGAAAACATTGCGAATTATAGGACCATAAGCCTCATTTCTAACATATATAAGGTGTTCGCCATTATTATACATAACAGGATATATTCAACTTTGGATAAAAGCCAGCCCAAAGAACAAGCTGACAAATCGAGGGCCTGTACAAGTAAGAATGGATGGAAAAGATTAAAACAGCGGCGGAAGCAATATACTTGGGACAGTTATTATCGTTCCAAAAAAGACAAGAAAAAGAGAAAAAAAAAAGGATAAATCAAGGCTGGAAAAAGTTCTGGGCTCTTAAATTCATATTTAAAAGTGAGGTTTCAGTGAAATTAAAAGGTGAAGTGTTTAATAAATGTGTGATGCCCACAATAATATACGGGGCGCAAACGTGGACATTAACTAAAAGATCGATAAAAAACCTTTCAGTAACTCAGAATAAAATATTAAGAGCTATCTTAAAAATTAAGTTAAAAGACAGAATAGCAATAAAGGTAATAAGAAAACGAATAAAAACTCGGGACATAATAAAAAATTGCAAAGTGTTAAAATTGAAGTGGGCAGGGCATCTTGCCAGATCAAAAAACAGATGGGCAAACATTAAAACAAATTGGAAACCCACGTTAGCAAAAAGAAGAAAGGGACGACCTAGAATAAGATGGGTGGAAGAAATAGAGAAATTTGTAGGGAAAGAGTGGATGATAAAAGCAGCAGACAGAGCATGGTGGAAATATAAGGGGGAAGCCTTTGCCCGGAACCGGGATTCGTTTTAGGCTATTATTATTATTGTAGTTAATACTGAAGTTATCACATTAGCCCATAGAATTGTAATTCTGATTACTAATAAACCTGTAAATAACAAAAAAATGACGTCTTTAAAAAAAATGATCTTAGTAGAATAAACACACACATTCCGGCGACGTTAGTAAATTAGCATATCCGGATAAGGGATAAAAATGAATTGATTGTTCAATAACAAGCCTTCTTTACAAGGCTCCGCCAGTTTCAGTATATCTGAGTAATTCTTCTTCCACCACTAAGCAACTGCACTTACTTGAAACACAAATCACTAAACCGCATTTTTTCAAGCGCACAGTATATTAAACGGGTACGATTCAATCATTATTCGAACTCAAGGTGAGTTTTCAAACTTAAACCGAGTCCGGGAAACTTCAAGTGCGAGTAAAGAGTTTAATACGGTTCGCGTAAATCGTTTGAATTTAAGGTTACCCTGAAATAACATTCACTTACATTCAAAGTGGTGAAATGTTTTTTATAAACTGTACCATACATAATTGTTAACCATTTAGGACAAACAAAACTAGCGTCTTCTCTTTTTTCCTTGTACATTGATTTGTAGTGCAACAAGTAGAATTATGCACTGTAGAAGTGCGTATCCCTACGGTAAGAGATAATTGTTTTAAAAAAATCAATGTTGTCTTTCATTAAAAAATAATCACAAAAATTGTAGCATTTTGTGTGCAATCCTTAAAGCGGATGACCTTGAAATAACAATAATAGAAAATAATGAACTGAACCTTGAAGACAATGTCAAGGGTGTAAGGGTAAAATAACCTTTCCCTTGAAAACCAGATGTTAGAAAGTGTCGTGAGAACTTACTTCCTTCTAACGTCGAATATATGTTTAAAACTATTCATAAGTGAACAGCATTTTTTAGCTAAAAGAACCATTGGTGAAGTTAACATCACACTTTGACAAAACAGGAATAAACATATATTTAAAAGCAATAATGTATATTAGGACAGCAACATTAATTATTGACAAAATTATTAGTTTCGAAATGAACTAGCATTGCGCATGTTGCATCCTATTAAACGATAAAATCTAAACCATAGCACAAAGGCTATTCACATGGTTAAGAAGATATGAAGAATTGTTTTAGTAAGTAATCATCTAATCATTAACAAGAAGTAGAGCTTCAATCAGACAATTTATCTTCTAAAATGAAAATTATACACAGACAATTGCAGAGAAATGAATAAAAATTAATAAAAGCAAATCCTTCAAAGTACTGAAGACACACACCTAAGTGAAAAAGATGATCAACGACCTAAAAATAACAGTTACAAACTGAACCACTGGAACGATGACAATAAATTCAACACATTTTGATGAACAGCTGAACACTTTGTTATAAGACCTTATTTGCACTGTTTTTACCACACTTCGTATTTTTAAGGTCACTTGTTTTTTATTTCAAATGCACTACTTGATTCATGATTAAAATGCCATTTTAACTTCTAAGATTATTCCTGCGGTGTTTTATTATTCATCAGTTTAGGTGCATTTTTGAATTTATGCTTAATTTTTTAGTAAGTCACCATAGAACTTTAAATTATATATAAATTTTAAAAACGTATATAAACAGTCTAGTTTTTGACGGAGAAAATTCTATAACGCCCATCGCAGCATCACTTCAGAATCATTTTCAAGACACGACGTTTATAAGATCCAGAACAATAAAATTCACTGGTACTAAGATAAGGTCATGGTAGTGGCTCAGTTGGTTCAGCATACGTCTGACCAACTAAGATTAAGACTGGCCCCGGTTCGTTTCTGGAGTAGAAGTGCAAGCACTTCTGTGGTGATTCTGAGCCCATGTATAGCTGTTCCCTATGTCAGTAAGCTACTTGACATGCACACCACAGACACATGGAGAGAACATCGGCAACACCCTGTAAAGGGTATGCCACTTCTAGAAGAAGCTGCTAAGAATGCTTGTAGAAGACCAGATATGGACGTACTGTCGATAAATACAGATTCGATAGATTTCATAGTAACATTGACCAGTCCTGAATTCCCAGATGAAACAAATACCATGTGAATTTCCATATCATTGGTATCGGTAACTTCTATGTAATTTTAACTGGGAGTTGCACTACTGATGATTCTGAAACCAATAGAAAACTATTATTAATTAACTGACTAACTCTAAATGCTTTTTTAATATAGTACCTACTTTAATACTAGAGCTCTCTGTAGAGCCTAATGCATTTTCAAATATTTGACATTAAAATTTTACTACCTGATTAAGTTAATAACTTAATTCTTGGACAGTCATTTTACAACTTATTTTAATAAACAAGAATTTCTAAAAAAGCCAAGGAACCATTGTACATCTAACATTATTTAACGTATTAACAAAACGTCTTCCCGGATTGGGCCCGTGTCATTGTGGAGACAGAGGAACTTAACGATTTACCCACTTTTTTAAGGGGCTTATTCAGGAGAAAAAGGGAGCCCGGTAACTCAACTTGTCAACCAAGCCTGAGGCGAAACCCTTCTGAATATTGAAATTAAGAAAGGAAATAAAATCTTTCTTTGCCGACTTTGCGGCACCTGTTTATTTATACCTCTAAATATGAAAAGGCATTAGTCTGTGTAAGGACAAACTACAAAATATGGAACTTCCTGTCCTCTAAAAAGATGCAATTTAATAAAATCTACTCAATTGTGAAATATCATAAATATAAACCTTGGCGTTCGTAAAAATATAAGTTCTTTATTACATATTTGGAATTTCCCTATTTTCCTGATCTAGCCTTGATGTGAACCTTTTTCTAAGAACCTAAAAATCGGCTTTGCACTTAACTTCAACGTGCGCAGTTATTTATTTTAATTGCTAAATATATCTTTTAATAAAGTTTGTTTTGAAAAGTGGTGTGATGTGTGTGTGTGATAAGTGTGCTAAAAAGTTTTGAAAGCCTAGTTTTAAAGTGTTTAAAATATTTAAAAAAAGATGAAAAGCTATGTGCACAGTTACAATTAAAAGAAGAAATAAAACAGATACCGAAAAGTACGTGAATACCTAGAAATAATTGGAAATAGCTGTAATCAAACCTAACCTAACAAATATACATCAATTAAAATAACTACCAGGAAATAGTCATAAATCAACCCTAATTAACGTAAAGTACTAAAGATAGGTAGAAATAGGTAATTACAAGTAAAATAGAGGCGTTAAGAATAATAATAGCTAATTCACCTGTTTAATTATTAAATAATTTTACCAACGAAAAATAGACACCACATTATACAGCCCAGTGCTATTAAAGTTACATATAAACAAGTACTCCGTTTAAAAAGTAGTTTCAAACATGGAAAAATTATAGAAGATATAAATAGAAAACTCGAGGCACTGAACAGAGTCGAAGAAGAAGAAAAACGCATCGAAAATAAATTAGACAATATACAGATAGAAATAAACAATCTTAAAAAAGAAAATCAGGAACTGAAAAAAGAAAATCAGGAACTGAAAAAAGAAAATAACAAATTAGAGATGTGTATTGCCAAGCAGAAAAAAAAACGAGACTACCTAGATAAAGAATTACGAAAAAAGAAACTAGTAATATTTGGGTTAAAAGAGTCAAGTAAAGAAGGGGAATTAGAAATGAAGGATAAAGTTAGAGTATTGTTAAGAGAAATGGGAATAAATATAAATATGGAAACAGAAGTACAAGAGATCAGAAGATTGGGGAAGTCAAATAATAGCAATCATAGACCAATAATGATAGAACTAAATTCACGAAACAAAAAAATTGAAATACTAAAAGCAACAAAACAGATTCATAAAGAAGCAAAAATATCAATAGTTGAAGACTATTCGAAGGAAGTACAACAGCAAAGAAAAGAACTGGTGGTACATATGAAGAAAGCAAGGGAAATGGGACACAGAGCGAACTTAAAACATAACGAATTGATAGTAAATGGCGAGGCTTACAATCTCCAACAAATAGAAGAATATGAGAAAACAATACAGAATGATGAAGAAAAGAAACAAGAAGAAAAGACGGAAAATAAGAAGAGGAACCGATTAGAAGAAAGTGCATCACCCGAACAAAGTGAAAGAGACTTAAAAAAACTAAACCGTAGACCAGTTGAAAGGTCAAAAAAGGAGAAAAATACGAAATGGCAGCAAACACTATTAGCAGCCCTACCACAAAGTACAAATCAAACCAGGAACAAGGAGAATTCAGAAGTAAAAAAAACTGTTAAATGACTTAAAAAGTGATGAATCCATAGGCTTTGATGATGAAACACGCAACTCCCCCGGTAATGAATTGAGAAAAAATAATGCAGCTCTTCTCAAAAAATTGGCCACTAGAGAAGAGAAAGGTTGCTACTTCCTTACCACCTTAAATAAAATACCAGTAATAAGAAACTAAACACAACTGAAACAAACAAAAATTTAACCCTTAATAAACTAAATATAACTGAAACAAACAGCAATTTATCTCTAATGCACCAAAACACAACTAAAATAAACAATAATTTAACTTTTATGGATCTAAACACAAACGAAACAAAGGAAGAAAATAAAAACCTCAAAAGAAAAACAACAATTGGAGTAAAAGACAACGTAAGAAAGATAAAACTTAAAACAGAAACATGGAACATTAAAACAATAATCTCTAAAGAAGAAGAAATCGTGGAAGAAATGGAAAAATTTAATATAGAGATTTTAGGCTTAAGTGAAAGTCGCAAGAAGGGACAAGGTAGGAAAACAATTATGAAAGGGTACAACTTATACTACTCGGGAGTAAACCCCGAAGAAGATAACAAAGAAGGGGTAGGAATAATTGTATCAGAAAGACTAAAACTTAAAGTAACTAAAGTGGTTCCATACAACTCAAGAATAATCTATACACAGATCTAGCTGGACTACACACTAACAATAGTACAAGTCTATGCACCAGTAGAAGGAACGAAAGAAGAGGAAATGGTTAAATTCTATGAAGAAATTCAGGACGTAATCGATAACATAAAAGAACAATATAGTAAAATAATTGTAATGGGGGACTGGAATGCCAGGATTGGAACAAATATAGAAAATCAAGAAGAACTAGAAGTAATTGGAAAATTTGGCGAAAACGTAAGAAATAAGAATGGTAAAAGACTAATACAATTCTGTATTGAAAACGAATTGTTTTTGGGAAACTCCTTTTTTGACCATCCATTGGAAGACAGATATACTTATGAAGCACTAGGAAGAGAAGCAAGAAGTATAATAGATTATATAACATTCACCAAAAACATTAAAAACTCCTTCGAGAATATAGAAGTAGAAGAAAAAGCAGAGTTAATGACAGACCATAGATTACTAACAGCAGAAATAAGCGATCAAGGCCAAATATGAGAAGAAAAGAAAGAATACTACAAAGTCAGAATAGAACAGTTAAGAAACCCAGAAATACAGGAAAAATTCAGAAAAGAATTAAAATATATATTTGAAAAACCAGTAACTGCAAATGGAGGAACATTAAATGACAAATGGAATACATTTAAACAAATAATAATAACCAAAACAGAAGAAATATGTGGCATATCCGCAATAAAACAAAATAAACGGAGAACAAGATGGTGGAACAAAGAGGTGAAAGAAAAATTAAAGAAGAAGAAAGAAGCATGGAGGAGGTACATCAAAACTAAGAATCAAGAAAACTACACGAAATACATTACACAAAGAAATGAAGCCAAAAAGGAAGTGAAAGAAGCCAAAAGAAAAAGCTGGGAAAATTTTGGGGAGGAATTACAAAACTTATATTTGAACAACAACAGAAGCTTCTGGGGAATAATAAAATCACTAAGAAGTAAAAGTACTAAGGAAATAAACGCAATAAATGACAAAAATGGAGAAGCTCAAACAGACATTCAAAATATAACAAAAGCATGGAAAGAATACTACACAGAAAAATTCGGAGAGGAAGAAATACAAGATCTAGTAGAAGAAACAGAAGAACAAAGAGAAGAACTGGATGAGAGCGAAATAACGAAAGAAGAGGTGGAAAAGGCCATCTGTAAAACTAGAATAGGAAAAACTGGTGGACCAGATCAAATATATCCAGAGATGATTAAATATAGGGGAGAAGTAGTAGTAGTAGAATGGGTGTGGGACATATGTAAAATGGCATGGAATCAAAATGAAATACCTGATGACTGGAAGATGAACTACATACTACCAATACACAAGAAAGGGCAGACAAACAAACAACTGCGATAATTATCATCAGTAATATACAAAATATACACGAGAATAGTGGAAGGCAAGCTGAGAAAACAAATATCAAATAAACTGGAGGATGAACAGGGACCCTTCTGGGAAACGAAACAAACAGCAGACCACATACACGTGATAAGAAAATTAATAGATATAGCAATAAACAGTGGAACCAAAATATACTTTGCATTTACAGACCTAAAATCTGCTTTTGACTCAGTAAAACGCAAACATATATGGAAAAGCCTGAAACAACTAGGAGTAACAACAAAATTGACAAAAATAATCAAAAGCATTTACAACAAGGTATACGGAAGAGTACAATTAATGGGACAAACTTCTCAAAGTTTTGAAATAAAGAAGGGAATAAAACAGGGAGACTCTTTGAGCCCTTTACTGTTCATAATCTCTATTGATCAAATTTTAAAAAACACCCGAGCAAAAACGACACAAACACAAGTAGGACATTATAAAATGAAACCAATCTGGATAGAATCCTTGCTATACGCCGACGATATCATCCTAATAGCGGACAATAAAGACAAACTACAGAAAAACCTTAACATATGGACTAGTGAAATAAACAAAATGGAGATGGAAATAAATACAATCAAAACTAAAGCAATGGTGGTGAGCGGATCCAAAGAAGCAAAAGATAAACTCAGATTAACGTGTAATGGAAAAGAAATACAGGAAGTAGAAGTGAAGGAATATCTAGGAACAAAATTAACAAATGATGGAAGAATGGACATGGATATAGCAAACAAGATTAAAAAGTCGAACAGTGTATATTATGCAATAAACCAAACAATACTAAGGAAGAAGGAAATATCGAGAGAAGGCAAAATTAGAGTTTACAGCACCTTAATCCCGCCAATGATAATGTTCAACATGGAAGCAATGCCAATTACACCAACGCAAGAAAAGAAGATCAGATCAATGGAAATGAAATTTATGAGAGGAATAATGGGAGTCACCAAATTTGATAGAATCAGATACGATTCCATATACGAGGAACTAAAGCAAGATAAAATTATAAACAAACTCAAGAAGAAACAATTATTATAGTACGGGCATATAAGTAGGATGAGCATAGAGAGAAAAACGAAACAACTAATAGTAGCAAGGAGCGACAAAAAGAAAAAAGTGGGACGACCATCAAAAACTTGGGAAAAGAGAATAGAGGAATTAATCAAAGAGACCGGAATAACAAAGCGAGAAGCGAATAAACTGACCATTAATAAAAATGCATGGATAAAATTTATCAAAAACGAATACCCGACACCCTAAAGGGTAATATGGGACTTTACCGGACAAAGAGAGAATAAAGTTTCTACGTTTCATATAAACATATAAAATTTTGTTAAATGTTCAATTAATCTTTTAACTGTAACTCTCAGACATTTCAAACAGAAACTGCACTAGAATATTAAAAACAATTGTTTTGCGGCATAATTGATAAAAATTTTACATTCTAGGCATTGAAAAATATTACCAATATTGTATTAAGCTAAGAAATGGAATATTTTCATTAATCTGTCATTAAATTCAAACTATTTCAAAAACTCATTGCTAGCCTCTATACAGAAACCCGAGCAGAAACTAATAAGTTGGCTGTTACGACCAAGGGTAGCCCTTGGGTTCAAAATAAAAGTTGGCCATTGTGACCACAGTGGCCGGTTGTTATGGCCAAAACAGAAGGTGAACGTTATGACCACGGTTACCATTAGGTACAAAAATGACTGGTGGTTGTTGTGCCCAAGATGGCCGTTGTGAGCATGGCCATAACAACCAATTTTTGGGGTGACCATTGAAACCATTAGCCGTTATCCTAAACCCAGTAGAAGCTGTAGAGTAAACGCAAAATGTCATGGCCCACGACATACACGTCAAATTTGTGAAAGAGTGAGATGTAAGTCTAATAGTGAAACCTAAAAACATGCGGCACTCAGGAGAAAGCCCGTGAAATTTGAAATTGTTATCCTTATGAAATTGAAAATAAATACATTTATTAGCTGCCACTACTTTATGTTCATTAAAATGTTGCACATATTGTTTTTATTTCTTTACGGTACTCGATTTAACCCCAGCGAGAACAGAAAAACTTTTATAACCCACAAAATTAAATGCTGGGCTAATAATTTGTTCAAGGACCGAACATGCGTGCTCAATACTTAACCCCTACTTTAAATCGCATAGAACTAATATGTTTCGCGAAGAGAACCACGGTTGGGAATGTCTGCTGTATTTTGGTTAAATGATAGTGTTAGGGCGGGTTGCGCAAACATGATTTAACAGCTTTGTTAAATTAAGCGTTCATCAAAGTGAACAAAATCAAATTCATTTAGTATTCTTAAAATAGCAAGTTCAGTTGAAGAAATATAAATAAATTCTAAAAAGTAAATTTTGATATTAATAAAAGCCAAAACAGAAACGTAAATTTGAAAATAATTCTAGGGAAGCAGTGTAGCCCTTATTGATCGTTGAAGTCTCCAACAAGTTTCAAGTATTTTTAGTTCTGACAATACAACTTTTTTTAAATTATTTATCAAGCAACTTAGCAGAGAAAATTAGAAGCTTCCATAAAAATAAATCAAAATTCGAATGCATATGGCAAGTAACACATTAGTTTAACAAAAGCTTTGTACCTACAACCAGCTCTTAGGCAAATAAGACGTTCGATGGTAGCAGCTACATTAAAAACAGATATTACTAAAGATCCTATTCTGACTAATGTATATCAGGTAATTTGCACCTATTACCTTGGGCTAATCAATAATAATACGGTAACTAAAACAACCTCTCGCATAATACTGAAATAAATCTTTTATTACTATAGATAAAAAAATTATAAATCCAATATCTAATAGTTAATTTGGTAGTTTCTAATAAAAAGCTCTCTTGTAGGTTCCTCTACCTACAGCCAGTGACCCTAGAGGAAGTTCTGACCTGTCCAATACAATAATTACCAAAGCTTGAATTAATATTATCAGACCCTAACAAATTCCATAAGTAACTGTTTTACTACTGGCATTCTTCGGAATACATTTAAAATTAGCAGTCATGCCTATTTTTAAACAAAGTCATACTAGTGATCTTGGAAATAATCGTCAGATATCAATCGTACCAATACTTGATAGGATTATAGGAATCTCGATTAAAAACCGATTATTAAGGTATCAACATCATCATTATTCAACCCACATCTGTCCGCTGCGAGGAGTAGGCCTGCTGTAGTGTTTTACAATAATTTTAATGATAACCAAATTTTTAATAATGCAGTTAGGTTTTAGGACTAACTTATGAATCATAACTGCCATTAAAAGTTGCATAGGAGATTACACTGGAATTAGGTGAACATACTGCTGTTATATTATATGATCTAACTAAAGCGATTGATTTTGTTGAACATGAAAGGTTCCTCAACAAACTTGAACATTATGGTACAGGATGTTTACTACTAATGCTCATCCTTTAATCCTTTCAGATTTAAAATCCATTAACTGTGATGTACTGCGGGGGTAAGTGATAGGCCGTGTGCAATTTTGTATTTGGGTAGTTAACTTATATGTACCGTGAGTTCAAAAAGTTTTTACATAAGGGTTGGCCATGAGACACAAAAGTAATGTCTACTGCAAGATTTAGAACCTTTGTTTTTACAATTTTATTGACATTTGCACAACAGTATTATGCCAGCAACACAATGACAGTTAATAAATTCTAAATCTTGCAATTGACATTATTTTTGTGTCTCATGGCAAACCCTTATGTAAAAACTTTTTGAACTCACGGTATATTAACAGCTAAAATTGCTACAATAAACTAGCAAATAAATCAGTGCCTCAATGTTAATAAACTAAAATGCAATCCAACAAAAATCCAAATAATTTTCTTCAAATATTTCAGTAACTAATGGCAATTTAAAATGATTACTTGGTATAACCTTAGACGATAGATTTAACTGGCAAGCACTTATTGATCGGTTAAGTAAAAAACGGTCATTACTATATTTTTAACAATAAGAAATCAAAACCTGACGAGAAGTGTGTAATATCTTGTTATTTTGTGTTAATACATTTGTACTGTATAGACGAGCTGCGTTGTGCATTGCACCCTTAATAACCACATAGTTAACGCACCAGCCTCGACAGCGTAAGGTAAGAGGTTACGGATACAGACAGACATTCGATAATCAGCTATGGTGTTGTACTACAAGGAAATTAAACAACACAAGCAAAGCAAGTAATTAGAATTACTGTCAGGTATATAATCGGCAACATTGTTAACTGATTTTCAGAAAAAAACTAGCTATTATGTTAATGTGGTCACTTTACGTTTACCATGAATTACTTAATATACAAAATGATTCATAAACATGAACTCTATGAATAATTATTGCATATCCTTTGACAGGCCCTAATCGCATTTTTCAAGCTTTGCTTCAGTCAGATCTATTTTTTGCGTAGAATACAAATCTAGCATCACAGAATACGAAGAATATGTTTTTCATCCAGAAAATTATGCATAACATATGATAATTGTACTTGGTATAGCAACTTGTAAACTCCAAAGAACGCCTTTGTCAAATACGGTATCTGAAATGTAGCAGCCGATGCCCAATAAATAAAATTCGCCAGAGGATAATCCATAATTACCCAGTTTTAACACTACATTCTAATATGCACTACAAGTAATTTAAAGCTTACCATAAAAGTTAGGGAGTGTACTCCTATTTACTTCATTATCATTTGATAACAGATTATTATAGTTGCATCATAGATTTTTAAAACAAAATGTTGAAGTTTTACATTTTTCTAACACTTTCACTAGTTTCCCCTTGGTTTGTGTAGGTACCAAATCACTCCATTAGCATCGATACAACAAAGAAAACCAAAACATATTAAACACAACCATCAAGTCAGAATGAATCAAGAAATCAAGATGGAAGATGGAAGTGTTCCAAGCAGGAAGTATCAGCACATAGCGCAAGCGCAGCGTAGCAGAGCACATATGGGCAAATTGTATACAGTAAGCGGTGCGAACATTTTTCATACTGGTAAAAATGATTCATACAATCCCAACAAGACAAATTACTAGGGCCATACGACCCTTCTCATTATTCTTTACATAATTAAAAACTAAATGACATAAATATTTGTCATGCATGCTGAATTAATCCTAGTGAAATTATTTAATTACTTATATCAAAACCAAACATAACTGAAACAAGCCACAAACCTAATTACATTGGGCGCATTCAAGGATGCTCAGTGGCCGTTGCGCTAAGTTAGCAAAGTCCCTGAATAGACAAGCTGTGAAGAAGCTTGCAGTAAGCCGCTGAGAAATTCTCTCAGGTATAATTTGTTAGCTGATTTTGTCAGCTGTTTCAAAATAAGGAGGATTATTAGATTATTAAAAAAGCCGCCGCCACACATGCGGTACTTACTCCGGTCCCTGTACTGGAGTCCCGTAAAAATTTTAGTACTGATTTGAGTGATTTGTCTAACCAACAGAATCGAGTGAAGTACATATAGGAGAGCCAGAAAAAGTTGGGTAGACATCACCATATTCTGGACCGGGTGTTTTAGACGCCATTTTCCAAAATGGCCGACTCCGATTTTATTGTGTATATATTTCTGCTCCTGTGACAGTCATACTCATCATTTAGGTGTCTAAATATATGCTTTTAAGGGCAAGGAATCGATTAAGATGGTTTGTGAAGTTGCCTGACTGTTATTTATTAAAGAAAATAAGTTATTTTGGATTTTAAATAAAAATATGAACAAAAGTGGAATACAATATTTTATTTGGAAAGTGATATTTACACTACAAATATAATTATATTTGCACAACATTTTGATAGACACAGAAGTAAACTTTGTTATGGAAAACTGAGTGTAAAACTAACATACTTTTTTCTCAGTCTATCTTTTACATTGTCCACCACATTTGCAATACGCTGTGCAAGTCAAATATTGCAATTTACATTTACACCTACTAGTAGCACATGCTGTACAACTGCACTGTGTTAATAGTTCAGAAGGCATTTTGTTAAGGCACAGATCAGGCTTCAGTACACCATTTGCATCTTTGCACCATCCATAATCTGTCAGCTGCAGGCTTGTATCAGGAAAATAGCTTTGTGATAGGTTCAAGCATTCCCGTAAAACAAAAAAGCATCTTCGGATATGTCCATTTCTTATTGAAAAAGATGAGGGTGGTAGCTCTGATATGTGTTTCTGCTTGTGTAATGAATAACGAAGTTCATCATATGTCTTACACTTTGATGATGGATGTAAAACTTGAACAAGGTATTCCTCTGCTTTGTCAAGTGTTTCTTCAGACAAAGTATTATCTTCTGCAAATCGAAGTAGTAAAGTTTCTGGCGATGCTTTTAGTGCAGATAGTTTTGTTCCAATCTTACTTGAGACATCACAACCTGTAAGTATGTGGGCCTTAATTAAATTTTTGCAAAGTGCAGCTCCCAGTTGCCTCCCAAGTGTGTATAGAGGCACATAGCGCATTTTATCACACACTCCCACTTTGATCCACAATTCTTGCAATCCGTTACTGAATAGTTCAAATATATATCGAAGGATGAGAACAACGACATCAGTGTCATTTGATAGCACTATAAGGCATGTTATGCCCGACTGGACAACATGGAACAGATGGATTATAATTCTGCCATCTGCTTCTTCAACAAAGGTTCGAAGGTCCGAGCAAGTTTGAACTTCTTCGTTCATTACTATTAATGCATCCCTGCTGTCATTGTCTCCTACGATGGTTCCACTTAGGAATGTAGTGAAGTTAGTCAATTTTGCCTTTTCAATGAAACTAGTAGCAGCAGCCAATTGGAGCATCTCTTTGTTTTTACCTGAAGACCAGAACCTGTCCATCTGTATAGGAATAAGAGTCTCCTGTTTGATTTTAATCAGTTCGATTGGATCAGCATTTCTCCGTCTTTCTCTTTCACCTTCTTTAAGTGACTGCTCAATGTAGCTGTCAAACACAAAGTCTACTCGTTTAATTCTCTTGTACTTACTTGTATTAGTCCACAATTGATCAAATATATTTTTAAAAGTCAGCATATCCTTAGTTCTGAGTTGTCGAATTTGTGACATAATAGTTATTTATGTACCAAGGGCGTAAAGATGCTTTTATGGCGTGAGACGTGATTTTGGGCCCGAGACGCTAGTCGAGGGATAAAGACACGTCGAAGGCCATAAAAGCAAGTTACGCCAGTGGTACATACATAATTTTATGCACGATCGAAGATTTTAAAACTGAAATAAAAGGAATAAATTAATTTTCTACCCACATCGAGTAGTTAGTTGCTCAATTATTTTAATTTTTTACTGACAACTGTCAAATGGTTGAAGCATTTACGCCTAGGAATATTCACATAAATAATTGTGTTAACTGTGTTGTTAATACAAATTACCCTAAATAGAGTTCTAATAAAGAGCATACATTGGATTTTAATTTAAAAAAATTCTTTATAAGACTGTTAAACTGTTTATCAATTTTTGACGTTTCATTATAGACCGGCGGCCTATAAAGACACCCACGGGCTATAAATAGACGTTTATGTCAAACAAATTCAGACATAATTGACACATTATAATGCGATCGTGCATAAAATCAATTATGACAGCAGTATGCATGACATCACGCTGTTAAAAACAGTATTGCGTCTGATCGAGTTTCTTCTCTAGTTCAGTCAATAGTACATGTTTTACAGGTTTACTTGTGTAGCCACTACTATCAAACAACATACTAGTTGGCAACAGATCATATTGCAAAATATCTTTCATAATTTCTCCTCTTGCTTTAGCTATGTGAATACTTCTATCAGCTGCAGCAATACTATTTTTTTGGGAAGCTAGTGTTGTCTTTGATTTCACAGTTGGAACTATTGTTTTCCTCTCCATTGTTGGGAGTTTTACCTTTTTCATAACGTCAGATAGTTTTGAAGTTTTATTTACAAAACGGTCATTTCTAAATTGTTCATATCCGTCTTGTCCATGCTCTGTCACTTTCAACAGACGGAGAACATCTTCCCTAGGTACACAATTATTGTTGATAAAATTATGAAGCTGGGTTTGGCTGGATGTTTCATATGGATTGCCTCTAGTGTTCATAAATTCACAGAGTACATTAACGCTTATGAACATTTTGGTACCCAAGTTTCTTGACAATTCATGATGAACAGTTACCTCACTGTAACAAGTACCATCAGCACCCAATATTTCTCGGAAACAGTTGCTTATTCCTAGCACTTCGTGATACACCAACTCCCATTCCGTCACGTACATTTGTTGCCTTGTTTGTCCTATTATCCCCTTAGAGCTCTTTTGGGATCGTTGGATAGTTTGTTCTAATTTCATGTCTGGCGAAACTGCACTAAATGGTCATTTGGTTTGTCTAACTACAAAATGACCTGCTTTAAATTTCTGATACACTTCAGGATGCTCTTCCTCTAACCATCTAATTTTTTCCAGGTACCATGGTGCATATCGTAAATAGTTTATACTGTCAAATTCACGGAATACAGGTAGAAGTTTCTGAATAGCTTGAAGGTGGCTATCCCAATCACCATTTCTGTCAGCTGCTATAAGAAACTTTAACAAGTTTACAAGGTAAAGGAATGTATCCCAGTACCTACACATTTCGGACTTCATAACACAATCACTACTAAATTTCTGAAAGTCTTTGTACAAAACTTCTACTGATTGTAAAAGTTCATTAAACTCGGTGGGGCTTGTATTCACATTCTTATTTGAAATAATTAATTTTAATTTCTGAGCATGTTGAAGGGTAATCTCATATTTTTCCTTGGTGTTACATTTCCAAAACGCTGACCATTTCATCTTCATTATAGCTTCTTCAAGAATCAATAAGCCCTTAAGTGATCTGACATAGTGGGTTCCATTTATTACTGATTCGGCTGTTTTTACACCAAACACCTTGCACTCAATTAGTGCTTCCTTTGCACCACTTCCTTGTAGAAACTTTCCAATATTGTGCATGACAACCTTTGCACAATGGAAGTTTTCGATCATGAGAATGATGTCAGGAAATTCAGATGGACTGCTTATCATAATATCATCAATGATATGGAATACACCCTCGTCTGAGAATACTGGTAAAGCTTGTTGTTTCAGCTGCGAACAAATATTCTGCAAATTTTTCAATGCTAAAAATACTGTTGCATGTTCTGTAACTGGCTTGGGAATGAATGGAAGAAATCCCACATGAATGAGAGGTGGTGTCGCAGTTGAGATCAGAGAACGACATGCAGTCCATGTTGGAACAATTATACTGTCAGTACTTTCTTCAGGTATTCCATGTTTAATTAAACTGATCGCAAACTCAGTTTCAGCATGTATCTTTTTAGCGGTCTCATTACAAAGCAGGCCTTCCTTAACTTTGAAACTTTCGGGAAACCATGGTTTGCTGACTGGACTCTTGTAATGTAGGACCCTTTGACATGGTAATTCCTTTGGTAAATAGTGAATCCGTTGGATTAAATTAGTCTCAGATACCTTTGGTTTGACTGGCAATTTGGTGCGATCAGGACAGCTTGAAATAGAACACTGACTGTGTCATGTGCATCATGAGTACCAGATATACTTGAAGCATCTCTATGATCAAAATTGTCAATGGCTGCGATAGTAAAGTTGTCAGTATCAAAATGGCTTGGCAAAGGTGTGTTACCATTTCCACTTGCTTGTATAGCATAGGCTGCTAATTGCTGTCTTTTACGCAACACTTCATTGTAGCTCACAGAAACTAATGCTCTATTCATACAAGTAATTAACTCTCGACTTTTACACTTATCATAAATGGCATGACCAACCATAAGATGCAGAGGCGTTTGTTTCATGCCGCGATGAATGGAGTAATACAATATTTGATATATTACTTTAGCAGATACAGTCATTTTCCTATCATGACAGGTTGCACATTCATCATCATCGTCTTGTGTGTCCATTTCGGACTGATCTGAATCGGAATCTTTTTCATTCGTAGTATTTGATAACAGCAGACCTTTGTTAATGTTTAAAAATGCAGACAAAAAGTTAAAATTTCATCAGGCATCTCAGTAGCCATCCATGACGTCTTTAGTTCATCTGAATCACAGAATTTATTAGCAAGTCCAAAGTCTACATTCTGTAAAGCCTCTCTGATTTCTTTTGCAGCAGCTTTGATGTTATCTACTTTCCGCATACCTTTGACTATTTCACCAATCCCTACTTTTGACGAGAAAACCATCAATGACTCATTTTTACTATCAGATGAACTGAAGCTTATTTCATCCTCGCAATGTCTTTGCAGTCTTAGTTTAACTTCGTTGTTTCTAATTACGTTTCCACCAGCCAATTCATTTAACAAATCACGGATTTCCGTTACTGTGAAGCCATATCCTTCTTTAAGCTTAGGACCTATAATTTCCATTCCTTTTTCAAATGCCACATCTTTTGGTGAAATGGTTTTCTGTTCTTTAAAATTTTTCATAGCATATTCATATTTTCTTAAATATGCTTCCAATCAAACTTTGTGGTACAATAAATCTGCACCAAACACTTGAGTATCTGATTCCAGATCTGCCACACGAATATAAACGTCATCTTGAAAATAGATTGCTGCAGATAAAAAATTTTTTGCTCGTTCAGATTCACTTATACGAAACTTGTCCCGGGCACCATTATGACTTTGATGCCCAGAGACAATACATCGAATATGTGTTGGGCGCACAATTGATGAAGGAGGCTCTCGTGGTACAACAGATGATCGTGTTTTCCTTGAGATTTCGTCATTGGCGTGGTCATCTTCACTTTCTGATACTTCACTATTAGCCTTTTCTGCTGCTATTTTTTCAAGAGATTTTTTTAAAGTATACGTTTTATAGCACTTGTTTGTCACGTGATACACAAATACAACATCAGAAGCCACACTTTTCAACCTTTTTGCAACTATGTCATCTCTTATGGCGGCTCCTTCTTGTACTCTCTTTCTTCCATTAACTGTGGTAACTGTCTTGTGACTGTCTACAGCCTGACAAATAATGCACCTCTCCACGTCAAATAAAACATTTGGTTTTTCTTGGCGAACAGTTGCCAGTCTCATTCCCATCCTTTGTTGATCATCCATTTCCATTAATGTTAATTAATTAATTAATCCAAAATAACTTATTTTCTTTAATAAATAACAGTCAGGCAACTTCACAAACCATCTTAATCGATTCCTTGCCCTTAAAAACATATATTTAGACACCTAAATGATGAATATGACTGTCACAGGAGCGGAAATATATACACAATAAAATCGGTGTCGGCCATTTTGGAAAATGGCCTCTAAAACATCCGGTCCAGAATATGGTTATGTCTACCCAAATTTTTCTGACTCTCCTATATGTACTTCACTCGATTCTGTTGGTTAGACAAATCAGTACTAAAATTTTTACGGGACTCCAGTACAGGGACTGTATTAACTCGCCGAATCCCGAATGTTTGCTATTTGGCGAACTACTTGCCGAACTACTCATCACATACCGAGTACACTGCTTCACACATGCGACTACTTGGCGAGCATCAGTTCGGAACGGGAAATCGACGAATGTTCGTCAATGCAATATACAGTGTGTCCCAGGATTGATGTTACAATAGGTGCGATGGACTAAAAATGTTTGAATTTTATTTTAAGATTGTGGAATTAAGCCCTGCTTGGTTTGAAGAGAATTTTAAGAATATTTTCAGTTTTTGAAGAATAAGTCGGCCTTGACGTTGAAGCGAAAACTATTTTCTTTTCAGGTAAAGTACACTTTTTGTTTATGATACGGGAAAAGTTTACTAAGAAAAGCTGTTCAGAATGAGAAATTATGGCCCTATACAAAATTTCAGGAAGATCTACGTACTTTGGTTAAACCGTCATTTTTTAGATTAAACAAAATAAATTGTATTTATTCAAAATTTTATTTGTAGAACATTGAACGAAACAAATAGTATTTACAAGAAATTTAACTTACGAAACATAATAATAACATTGATCTACAACAAATTATTTATTCACATAACTGTCAGGAGGCCATAAAAATACTATCGTTGACTAATCTTCCTGAAATTTTGTATAGAACCATAATTTCTCTAAAATTTTGCCGTATCATGAACAAAAAGGGGACTTTACCTGAAAAGAAAATAGTTTTCGCTTCAATGTCAAGGCCGACTTCAAAAACTGAAAATATTCTTAAAATTCTCTTCAAACCAAGCAGGACTTAATCCCACAATCTTAAAATAAAATTCAAAATTTTTTAGTCCATCGCACCTATTGTAACATCAATCGTGGGACACACTGTATAATAAAAACTAATATTATTTGTTATTATGTTATTAAAAAGGTTAAAATCTTGTTAAATAAGAGGTGGATAATGTGAAAATCGCGGCAAGTGCCTTTATTATTATGGGTAGTGCATACATCCTCCTAAATAACTTTTCCTGTATTTTTTTCCAGGCATCATGTACCTCATTGCTGTTTTTATATAAGACATGTGTAGAATTCCAAATAACTGGCTCCTTTTCATCTTATATATCCAGAAATTCTAATATTTGTTCATTAGACCACTCCATATTTAACTCGAAATCGTTAGTTTCATTAAAAATTTACCAAACACTTGAACGAATGTGTGGATGGACATTACGTTCGGAGAAACCCAAACATTCGTCTACTTTGAGTCGTGTCAGTTTACCGACATCCGACGGGAAATGTTTGGTATTCGGCGAGTACCGAATATTTGCCACAAATTGCCCATTCACACTACATGGTGTTTGTCAAGTAGCGAATGTTCGTTACTCGGTACTCGGCGAATACCTACCGCATGTGTGGCGCCGGCTTTTACATAATAGTGAAAGTGAAGATAATTAGTTTATTTTCAACCATATATGTAATGACTAATGATGTTATTAGTAACTGTTGTGTAAGTTGGAAAATTGGCCTTTACTGACTGTTACTTTCTACCCGGGTGGAAAGTGATCAGCCGATCACTTTCCGACCGCCTTTCCACCCTTCCACCCGGGTGGAAAGTGATCAGCTGATTACTTTCCATCCGACCACACCCACTTTCATTAAATGACAGCTTGTTTGTTCAAAATATTAATTATTATTATAAATGATTCATATTAATTTATATGTATGGTTGAAAATAAAATAGTATACCTACAAACCTTGGTGAAAAGTTTCATTACTGTCTCGCGATATAGTAATGAGCTACTCTCCACCTTGGTATGTAATATACTATTATTCTCCCTGAGTGAAAGTAACACCTAACCTTACAAGAGTTATTTGTATCACAAGGCTAGAAACTGTCACTTTGCAAGTGCGAGTACGTTTGTAGGCCGAGGTGCAACCGAGGCCCTACAAGTACGAGTACTTGCAAAGCAGTTGCCAGGCGTGTGATACACAATATTTTTTCGGCCGATAAAAATACGTTAATTATAAAAAATCATTTTTATTCAAATATTTGACGTTAGAGAATTTATTTTTCTAGGGAATTTATTTTTCTGGGCGTGACAATGGGCGTAGCAATGAGAGGGCGGAGTCAGTTCGGTTCAGCGCCACCAATCAAAAATCCTAATTTTACTTTCAGGCCTAGGCCTGAAAATAGCATTTTCCAGACGATTTATACGCCTGAAAATTGAGTGTTTCTAGCCGAAGGGCGAAAAAACAAATAACAAACTGTCAAAGCAGCTTACTATCAGATGTTTCATTCAGGGAAACACCTACCGTTTACTGCCATTTAGCATAAGCTGACTAAATTGCCGCTTAGCTAAGCAGCTGAGCGTCCCTGAATACGCCCATTGTTTGAAATTCCCGAACACGAATTGTTAAATATAACAATATGAAGAAATTACATGGAACACCACGGTTTCGGAGAAAAATCAAAGAAAAACGCCTATCTGAATTACAAAACCTTAAGAACAACGGAATCCGGGAATCTTACGAAGAACAAAAACGGATAAGAAATGAAACGAAAGCCTTAGTTACACGAACCAAAGAAGAACACTGGGAAATATTTTCTAAACGAATGGAAAGTGGTTACTACGGGCTACAATAGCAAATATGCGACAACAAAGAAAAAAACGTTAAAGAGTTAATAGAAGAAAACAAAATACAGTACCTAATGGAAATTCGATTAGCACACGATACTAAATTGCACTTAACTTTAACTCTCAAAATATTTTAAACAATAATATGCAGAATATATTAGTCTTTAACTCTCAAGTACTAATGTGACGTCTCACAGACGTATGCTACCAATTATGACGTGATATTTGCCCGACTATCTTAAAATTCTAACGCAACCAATACTGTACCTTTAAGTTATCTAAAAATAGCCCTGTGTACGAAGTTTAGTTGAGAATTTCTGATTGAAACAGAAGTTATTTCAAATAAAACTTGAGTATACGTCCCCGAGACGTCACGTTAGTATCTGTGTGACTGTTGGTCGTCTGTCGGACGTGTTAGTATTAAGTTCGTATTTTTTGTACATAAGGTCAAATACACCAAGTACATCAAAGACTGTAAAGTATAAAATATACTGATAAAGATTTTGAAACACAACTTTTAAAATGGTTTGATGAAGTAGAAGCTGAAGCTAGTGACGGAGAAAATGATGATGATAATAATTGTGTGCTAAGTGATCACGATAGTGAATCTGAAGCAGGTAAAAAATTGTAAATATATAAAAAGAGTTATTAGATGTATAACTGTTTTTTAGGTGAACAAATAGACGGTGCAGATAAATCAGACAACGGGGAAAATGAAGAATCAGAAGTCGAAGGTGACGTAAATGAAAAGAATTTCTTCGGAAAAAATCGATTTAGATGGTCAAGTAGGACTTTAGTTTCAAGAAGCCGCACTCCACAACACTATATTATTATGAAATAGGGAATACGGCCGATCCAATTACTGTATGGAAGTCATTATTTACAGACGAAATTTGTGATATAGTAATGACATGGACAAACAAAAATATTGACGAATTACGATCAAAATATAAAAATTCCAATTCACTAACTCTAAAAAATTTAGAAAAAGATGAACTATTTCTTGGCCTACTTGCATTTACATCTGTATTTAAGTCGAATAATGAAAATATAGATACTTTATTTTCCACAAATGGAACAGGACGAGAAATAATTTGGTGTGCATCGATATAAATTCTTACAAGTCCGGATGCAAAATGCACACACATAAATTATTCTTAAGTTCTGATTATAACTATTAAAAAGTTATACAAAATCCTACTAAGTCTCAATCACATTTAAAACGACTAAGTACATGAAATGAATTTAAACAAATTACACAAATATTCTAAGTCCATTGCATGAGTTTAAATAATTTAACACAAATATTTTCTAAGTCCAGAATTACATTTAAACGACTAAGTCCGTTGAATGAGTTTAAATAATTTAAAACAAACATTTTACAAGTCCAGAATAGTAATTTAATTTAATATAAAACAATCTTATGTGTAGTCACATCTTGAAAGGTGTCGATTTACTGTCGGTGCTGCTTGGATGATGGCAGGATAAAGACCATGCTCTGATGTATTCCAGTTACGCTTTTATACAGTAAATCGAACCCCCTCTTACAATATTTAGTACCTTATCTTATGCGTGGGTATTGTTAAAACTGCATTAAAGCACGTAGCGAGTATCGGGTTTCATTACTACGTGATTTTCCTAGCATTCTTAAACGCTGTAACTCGATACGCCGCACGTGTGCCTCTATTCAGTTAACGACCTTAGTAACTGAATGACGTCACATCAGCACTCGTGTACAAGTTAATTTAACAACTTGAGTGCAATTCAAGCTTTGGTTAATATTTTAATATTCGTCTTTGTTATTTATTATGGTAAAGATTCCGATGGCAAAGGTCTTTCAAACGAAGAAAAACATTTTGGAAAACCAACTTTTGAGACTTACAAAACCCCTGTACAGTAGTAACAGAAATATAACTTTTGATAACTGGTTCACGTCGCTTGAGCTTGTAAAATTGTTGAGAGCAAAGGGTTTGACGTGTGTTGGGACAATTAAAAAAAACTATCGAGAAATTCCTCGTGAATTTAAACCAGATAGAAGACGAGAAGTTGGTACATCGCTATATGGATTTACAAAAGATGTTACGTAAAAATAAAGCTGTCGTCCTACTGTCCTCTATGCATCACCAAAAAAATGAAGATTCGGTATTTAAAAAGCCAGACATTATATTAAGTATATTATAATAATACAAAAGGAGGGGTAGACGCATATTAGATGAAAAATGCGGAAAATTCTCATGCAGCAGAAGAACAAGGATTTTTTGATATTAGCACTGTAAATGCATATATTTTATACAATGCTTATAAAAACAACCTTACAAAACAAAGATCGGATTTTATACAAGAATTAGCATTTCAACTTACAACACCGCACCTAAAGAAAAGAGCCGAGAATCCTCGTGTTAGTGAAAAATTAAAACTAACCACTTGTGAGAGTTTGGGTTTGAAGGAAACTATTATTCAGCCGCAAGTACCGGGTGATCATCGGAATTTATAATTAGAGGAGGCTGTGATTGGTGCTATTTTATGTTGTGTGGTTGGACACACTGAGAAATGAATAATAAATTGACAATTGTTATATTTGAGGTTAAGCTCGTGCTTTGTACGATCTTTGATGATATAGTAAACATTATTTTGCTGAAACGCAGAAATAAAATAAGTTTGAAGAAAAAATTGAAATTACAATAGTTACTTAAATGTTCAAAGTGTTGTTCGTCAGCTTCAATGCACCGGGTAACCTCAATTCTGACACTTTTTAATTTCAAGCTGCAAGCCTGTGTTGCCAACTTTATGGTAAATATCACAGCCTGCTCTAATTATGAATTCCGTTGATCACCCGGTAGTTGTTGAACGTCTTAAAAAAAAACAACTTGTTTTCTTTGTCTTCCAAAAAAAAGGACAAACAGATTACCTTTGTATTGGTTGCCAAAAACCTATTTGCTTAGAATGTGCAAAAAACCTTTGCGCTGATTGTGCTAAAACTATCTGAAGTTTACGTCTTTCAATTTTCTATTTTTACTTAATTTTTTTTTCCATATTTGAATTATCATTGCTAGATCATTAATACTTCTTTTAGAAAAACATTTTTTTTTCATAATAGAGAATCATATTATATTTTTGTTCTTTAAATTTTATGTTGAAGTTGACTCTTACGGTCAAAATTAATTCTTTTGCTGATATTTTTTGTACAGAACTTGTATTAACTTAACTTTTATTGTTGCTAATTAAAATATAATAAATAAATATATCAATAACATTATTTTGTTTAAAACACCAATAATAGAAAAAAAATTAAATAAAAACAAGTATGTCCGTCAGACGTCACGTTAGTACGACCTATTTTCCAACACTGCCACGTTAGTACTTAAGGGTTAAAATGAATGTATTGTAACGGTTTTAAAACGTTTATTTAAAACTTCGGTTCGTGGTGTGAATTATTTATTAGGCAACAAATTTAAACAATGTAACAGTTGACACGAAACAACAACTTAAACGCTAAAACACAACACTAATATTAACCCGTAACACTAATTAATTTATTTATACAGTTTGTTTATTTATATTCACGTACATTTATATTAACCGAGCACACTACGTGTCACGTATACCTCTTGTAGGTTCTTTGTAAAAACTCTCTGTAGACTGACTGTGTTCCTTGGATAGTGCCTTATATATCCCAGCTTCGTCTTTCGAGAACTCCATTCCAGAAAGTTCCCGTAGTCGCGCGAGAATGAGTAATCGTCGACCGCTCTGGAAGCTTCTCGGTGGATGACGCATATGATCCCACACGTGTGCTGACGCATCTCGTTATAGTATGTTCGTGTCAATTTACTGTAATTAAGTGGAAATTCTATTAGCACAAGCAATAATTGTATTGTAAATATCATTCAGTTGAATTTACTTTGTATGTCGTTGATAGGTAAAATTACAAGTTATCTTTAATATATTTTAAAAATATGTTCTGCTCTGATAATATGAATAATTTTATTTTAGTAACACGATGGGTCGCGGTAAAGACTCGGCGGTCATTGAAACTCAAAAAATAAAAGTTTTACGTAACGTTGGTTTGTCAGTTTCACAAATTTAAAAGGAAATAGGGAGGTCACGAAAAGTTATAAGTAATTTCTTGAAATTAGGTGACAATTATAGCAAAAATAAAAAATTTTACAGTTGACGGAACATCAGAAAACGCAGGTTGTGAGCGAAATACGAAGAAAATCGTCCACCACGTCCTGACAACTTAAAGCTTCCTTGAATCTATCTGTCACTACACGAAGGATTAAGACAAATTCTACCAAGCGATCCTAATTTAAAGTAAGAAAAAAGACTTTAAAACCCCCCACTAACGAAACAACTCAAACAGGCTCGACTTGATTTTGCCAAAAAATACATAAGTTGGGTAAAAGAATGGGATTATGTCATCTTTAGTGATAAAAAAACAGTTTAATTTAGATGGACAGCAAGGTTTTCAATCTTAGTGGGACGACTTAAGGCATGACAACGAAGTTAGGATGAGTAGAAATTTTGGAGGTGGAAGTATAATGATTTGGAGGGCATTCTGTTGGCTTGTTAAAACCAAGATTGCTTGGATAATAACAAGCATGAACTCTGAAAAGTACATTGGACTGCTGGAAGATGCTCTTATTGAGTTGCCAGAAAACTGTGTCTTTCAGCAAGACAATGCTACTATTCATACAGCAAATTCTGTCAAAACATGCTTTTCTGGAAAAATATTAATGTACCCAGCACGAAGCCTACATCTGAACCCCATAGCAAATCTATGGGGTATCATAGCTAGACGAGTTTAATGCCGATGGGCATCAATTTACAAACATTTTGGAGGTTAGAAAATAAAATTCGGGATGTTTGGAACTCCATCAGCAATGAGAATCTCAGGAAGCTCTCTCAATCGATGCCAAATCGGTTGTTTGAGCTTGTTAAAAATAGAGGATCGAGCACAAAGTATTAACGCATCTGATAGGTCTTTCATTAGTTTAAAATAATTTGTTGGATTTAATATGGGCTAATTCCCTTTGTTTTTATTAATTGTTTGTTTAAAAACAAATGGAAACGGAATAAATTTATTTTTTCGATTTAAGTATGTACTGTTAATTTGTTGTTTTATTTGAATAAACTACAATTTAGTTGATCATCGTTTTAATTGTACTTTAATAAAACTTGTTAGTGGGCTAAACACTACTGTAGAAGAGAAAGTATGGGTAGAAGGTAGAATATCTGACAAATCAATTTCAGGGCGACGATATTGTCACAGAGAGGAAAATACCAGATATTACAGCAGAAAAGAATATAAAAATAAGCTATGAAGATGTAAAAGCTGCAAATACTTGAGAAATAGGAATTGCAAGGAGAGAGCAAAATGCCAAATAAATTATTGAAGTATGGAGGTAACCATTTGACAAAAGAATTGACAAAAGTATTATATAAAATCAAAATAAAATACCCGACAGTTGGAGAACATGCACTATGATGCTGTTCAAGAAAGGAGATACAAAGCAACCAGCTAACTACAGAGGGATTAATCTATTAAACACCACATTAAAGTTAACAACCAAGATAATCACTAATAAACTCAACACAATGATTACCTTAGCAGACGAACAACAAAGATTTAGGTCGGGAAGATCATGTATTGATGCTGTGTTTATTCTAAGACAAATACAGTAGACTCGCTGTTTACCGAGCCCCGATTATCCGAGGTTCCGCATTAACCATGGCATTTATTAGAGGAGCGGGGACGTGCACTTGAGGGAATTTCGACTTTGAACACCTTCGGGAGCCTTCGGGCACGTATATTTAATGGTGTATTTAATGTATGTAGTATGTATACATTTACATACAGTATTGTTTCGAGTATTAATAATAATAATAATAATAATAATAAAAGTCTTTTAATTCCCCATAATAACAAACATAAAAAAAAACATAAAAACATAAATTTGAAAAACATAAAAAAAGAAAATAAGGAAATACCCAAGGCGGAGTTCAGCACAGCACGAAGGTGCATCGCTGTTCTTCCACTTAACCTTGCTATATTTTAAATAGTAGTAGTAGTAGTAATTAAAAAATACAAAAAATATATATATATATAATAATAGTTGAAACAAATTAATACAAAATTAAATAACACATGCAAATACAGCTCACTGTGCACCAAGTAATAATTGCTTATAAAGGTATTTAAAACTGAAATAATTTAATGTTTTAAGAGGGCAGTTTAATTTATTAAAGATAAAAGCAATCTGATATGAAAAGGAACATTTGAATTTTTCAGTTTTGTGCTCTGGGATAGTTACAGAATCTTTGTATCGAATATTAACATTGTGTAGATCCGATCGAAAATTAATTTTATTATACAGATACCTAGGACATTTGTTTGTGATGATCTTATGATAAAGACATGCAGAGTGTAGAAAACGTCTGTTTTGTACATTTAACCATTTAGCTGAGTGTAATTTATGGGATATCCTTTGATACTTCCGTATTCCGTATATATACCGAAGACAAGAATTTTGTAGTTTCTGTAATCTGTTACAATCGTTAATACTCAGACATGGTCCATAAACCACATCACAGTAACTAATATGTGAAAGTACCAAAGAATCACACAGTAATTTTTTAACATTCACACTCAATACATGTCTATGAGGATATAAAACCTTCAAAACAGAATATGATGATTTGAGTATATTGACCACATGTTGCTTAAATTTTAAATCAGAATCCATTGTAAGACCCAAATTTTTAACTATTTCCACAGGCTTAATTAACTTATCCTTTACTCTGATGTTAATAAAAGGCAGAGACTCACGTTTACATTTAGCTGACCCAAACAAGACTACAGAGGTTTTGCTGGCGTTAATTATTAATGAATGTTTTTCGGCTTGGTCAACAATCCTATTAAGATCCTCATTTATAAGATTGTTCGCTAGAAGTACCTCGTCTGGTTTAAACGAATAATAGATTTGTGTGTCGTCTGCGTATTGGTGAGATTTACAATATCTGATAGCTGTTGAAAACTTTATAGTATACATAGTATAGAACAACGGCCTCAGCACCGATCCTTGAGGAACACCTCTTTCTAATTTAAATGAATCTGAGAAGGTAGTACCAATTTTCACACACTGCGATCTATCTTTTAGATAATTTTGTATTAATTTAATTGAAAGTTCATCAAAGCCTATGTATTTTAATATTGCAAGGAATATGTCGTGATTTAACGTATCAAACGCTTTGCTATAATCTAATAATACAACTAAGGTAGTTTTATTTTTATCATTCGCTCTAAAAACATCATCCGTTATATTAAGTAAAGCAGTAGTGCAACTAAAACCAGGTCTAAACCCAGACTGTGTTTCAGGTAGAATATTATTATAAGTAAGAAATTCTCTGATCTGTTCATTGATTACTTTTTCAATTATCTTAGATAGAACCGGTAATATACTAATTGGACGAAGGTCTTTTAACGAATTTGGTTTGCTGGTTTTAGGCAAAGGAACAACTACCGCTTTCTTCCACGGTTCAGGAAAAACTCCTTCATTCAAACAAAAATTAACAATGTGTCTAATGTAAGGTAATATATGAGGGCAACACAATTTTATTATATCTATATTGATGCCATCAAGGCCCACAGCTTTGGACTTAATGGAATTAATAATATTGAAAATATGATTTTCATCAGTTTCATTGAAATTAAACCTTTTATTTGTATGAATCAAACTATTACTATTATAATATTCCAAAACTGCATCTATGTCAATGTCCGCTTTTGGTATAGAGTTAATAAAATAGTTATTTATAGTATTCGGATCAGCCAAATGTTCCGGAATCTCTGGTTGAACTTTGGTGTGAATACCATATTTAGACAGTTTTTTCCAAAGCGTTTTACTGACTGAATCTTTAAGCTTAGATTCCAGAAAAGCTCTTTTTCATTTTTAATTGCCTGAGTTGTAAAATTGCGCAATTGCTTGTAATATTCCCAGTGATGCGGATTCTGAGATTTCTTAAATTTTTTAAAAGCTTTATCCCTCATCGACATCATGAGTCTAATGTTGTCTGTAAGCCAGGGAGCAAAATTCTTACTGTGTCTCTTTGATACGTATGGAGCATGTTTATTTATCAGAAAATTTATCTGCGTAACAAGATAATTTACTTTATCATTAACTGTATCTAAATCAAAAATTTCGAAAAAAGGAATTTGCTACAAATCTGCTAAAAATGTGTCATAATTAAAGTTTTTAAAAGAACGGTATGTAGAAAATCGCGCTTTTGGCCTTTTATTTTCAAATGACATGTTACAGTAAATTAACTCGTGATCTAAAAAATCTAAATTAGTTGTTCCACTCAGAACTACACTATTTTTGTCCGAAGTAATTATTATATCCAAGAGTGAAGCAGTAGTTTTCGTAATCCTGGTAGGTGCATTGATTATTTGCGTTAAACTGTAACTATCAATCAACGATTGAAACTGGTTTGCTGCAAAATTATCTTGACTTAACAAATTAATATTAAAATCTCCCAAGCCGAACAATTCATCGCAAACAGGCATTACCAAAGACAATGTGCTATCAAATTCGTTTATAAAAGTCTTATAATCTGAATTAGGAGCCCTGTAGACTACCCCAAAAGCATAGTTTTTCCTATTAAGTTTAACATTAAACCATAATTGTTCAATCGTATCAGATGTATTTATTATGACTGTATTAAGGTTATTTGCTACATAAAAAGCAATTCCTCCACCTCTTCCAGAATTACGATCTTTGCGCAATATTCTATACCCTGGAAGATGTAAATTTTTATCTGGTACATTAATTGTTAACCATATTTCTGTGACAGCAATCACATCAAAGGCATTTTTCTCAAAATAAATTCTCAAGTCATGAATATTTCGTGACAGCGAACGGGAATTCACATGTGCCATTCTAAATTCATTCATTATTAATAATTAAAATTTTAAACAACTAAATAAGTAAATTAATTAGGCTAGTATCTTATTAGAATTAATTAAAGTAAAATGGTTGAGGTCCTGCCACAGAGTTAAAATAGTAAACTAACCAGCTAAATACAAACTTAAAAATAACGATACCTATTTATAAATCTGCATTTGAAAGTATACGTTTAACCTGACCCTCTTTTATGATGTAGATTGTACCATCCACAGACCACACATTTTTATAGGTGTATTTTTCTTCTGTCGCCTTCAATAACTGCACACGTTTTAAAGTCAAATCTTCCTTAATCACAATTCGCGACCCCTTCAACAACTTTTTATTACGAAACACCTGATCACGTACTCTATAGGACACAAATTTAACAATGACGGGTCTCGCGCTACCAGTTTTCGGCTTACCGACTCTGTGTATTCTATCGATATCACTTTCCTTGATTTCAAATTTCATCGTGGTATTAAAAATATCGAGAACAGAAGCAATTAAGTTTTCGTTGTTAGCTTCGGCAATACCAAAAATTCGAATGGAGTTTCGCCGCGTATACTGCTCTAAATTGTCATTATCAGCGTCACGTTTGGAATTTTCTACTTGTAGTTTGCTGACTTGTGCTTCCAGTTCTTCAATTCTAGTATTAAACTTTTCAAACTTCTCGTTTAGCTGTTGAAGAATACTCTGAGAAATAGCTTCGGTTATGATCCTGATAACATCTTTATCACTCAGCAGTTTTTGAACAGTAGTAGAAATGTTCTGATTGATGTCTTCCAACTGATCTCGGGTAAAAGGCATTTTCTAGCAGGTGTAATTATTACTTTTATGTGACACAAAAATGCAGAACTTCGTAGTAATTTAGCAATAAAGCTTGTATCAGCAGGAGCACTCAACACTACGTCTATTCGTTACGACACGTAAACTCGAAGAGTATTGTATTAATAAATGACGTTTACATTAATGAAGTTACGTTTTCTTCAATTTTTGTAACCCATTAAAACCCTTTCAGGACGGGTAAAATTTACGTTAGGTGTACTGTCCAGACGGGAAAAATTTGGGTCTGCGGGAACGCCCGCCTCCGGGTCATATGCAGATTATTAGACGACTGACCTGTTGACTGACGCCCTATAACACGCAATTCATCGACGGTAACGCCAGTTTTCCGCCTTGAATGCATTAAAAAGCCCTGCGTGAATACCTAGTTTGAACCTGTTGACTGACCCCCTATGATACACAATTCATCGACGGCAACGCTAGTTTCCCGCCTTGAATGCATTAAAAAGCCCTGCGTGAATACCCGACCCCCCGTCTATTTGGTGTATAGACGATTTGCGGGCATTCCAGGCCCCCGTCGCGAAAAGGTTAATCATCGATCTCTGTATTATCCGAGTTTTTTCGTATCCGACGTAGTCTCGGTCCCAATTAACTTCGATAATCGCGAGTCTACTGTACCTAGTAGAGAAATCACTGGAATATGTAGTAGGTATAATAAACCATCTTACCTATGCTCTATTGATTTACAGAAAGGAGGAATACCAATTAACCTTATAAAGACCATTAAAATATATACACAAGAAACAAGATTCAAGTTAAAATTAGAGGTAACCTAACAGCTCCCATTTATGTTAATAATGGAATAAAACAAGGACATTCCTTAAGCGCCTTGCTCTTCAATTTAGTCACGCACAAGGCACAATATAATAAAAAAAAAGTAAAAATTGGAAGGGATTATAAATTATTGGAGAATCGAGAATTTCAATTCCAGAAAACGAAAGTGATTCCCAAAGGCAAGTAGGTACATGTTTTCAACGCAACAGCAAGAAAAGTAAGTATGCTTATATCTGTTGAAAAATCTAAATTTAATGTATGGCAACGTCAAAGCAACCTCTCAGGTGCAAATTAGAAGTAGACGGTAAAATAATCCATCAAGTAATGACATTCAAATACCTTGGCATAAACATTACAAGTTATGGAAGTATTGAAACCCAAGTAAGACAATAAGTACTAAAAGCAAGCAAAATAGCAGGTTGCCTCGATGACATCATCTAGCGAAATAAATACTTATATCAGAAAAGACACTAAAGCAAAAATATACAAAACAGCCGTAAGACCAATTTTATGAAGATCTGGAGCTGTTATAAGAACCCTTGAAAAAGTTTGACATAAAAAACGTAATAGGAGATTACAATGCGAAGGCGAGGAAGGAGGATAGATTTAGACCGACAACTATTGATCAACTTTGCTGCAAGTAAAAAGTTAGTAGTCAAAACTACCTTCTTTGGCCATAGAGGGAAATACAAAGGTACCTGGATCTCGCCAGATGGAAATCAGATAGATCAAATACATAAAGATAAAATAACCAATGCAAGATCCTACAGGGAAGCGGACATTAACTCCGACCACATACTAACTAGTAAGGGCAAATTTTAGCCAAGCGAAGCGGTACAAATGTACACGAGACTAGCTAATAGAAGAACAAGAAAATTCTGAAAATCCATGGCGATACCTATTTTTCTGAAATTATTTATGAAAGTAAAAAAATTTCTTTTTGTTCTTACAGAAATAATTTCTTGTATGATAACGAGTGATTCAAAAGTAGATTTATCAAAGTCGGCCGTGGAAAACAAAGATAGACATATACTACTACATGTCTGATATTAGTACTACAGAAACGCAGAAAATAGTTAATGTATTGTTTGTAATTTCTGTCAACTGTCAACTCGTTTGATGTCATCGTGACTTAATACGCTTTAAAACGATTTTAATAATTTTAGCAGTAAATCTGATCTATTAATGTGATTTAATCTTTAATGTCATTTTCAAGCCTGATCTGTAATAATTTGTTGAAATAACCTGCAAAAAATTGCGGATTTTCAGCATCTATTTGAACAAACTCTAATTGTCTGATTAGTAACAGTTTTACTAGAGTGGAACTTATTCTGCATACACCGTAAGTAGAAATTGTTTGTAGTAAAATACGTAAAATTTAATACAGCATACGAAATGAAAACAATGTTTAATTTGCATATTTTAGATTATGGGTTTTACAGATCATCAAAAACAGTGCATACTAGAGATTTATTTTAGAAATGGCTTAAAAATTAATGGCGTTTGGATCTACTCCACTCGAGATGCATTTGCTGAATTTCGTGAAGAATTTCCAAATGTGGCGGTTCACTATGATGTGTTTAGTAGGGCTGTTCGTCATATTGTGGATGTTTATAGGGAAACGGGAAGCCTAGCTCATAAAGTAATTACTGGCAGGCCCAGAGTAAGGAGTGAACAAAACATTGAAGCTGTAAGAGCTGTGATCGAAGAGCAACCGCATACATCAATACGACATTTCTAACAACAGCCGATCTCTCATACAGTACTTGTCAACGCATCCTTAAACAAGATTAAAACTTCAGCCTCATCGTATACAAGCATTCCATGAAATTATCCCAAACGATATTCCCCAGCGGCAGATATTTTGTGAATGGTTTCTTAATAATCTTGATAACCATGGTGAGGCGTTTGAAAAAGTATTTTTTACTGATGAATGTTGATTCCACCTCTCTGGGTATACTAATTCACAGAATATGCGGATGTGGAGTTCAAATAATCCACATTATTTTATTGAGGCACCTCTACATCCACAGAAACTTGGAGTTTGGGCAGCTATCAGTAGAAGACGCATAACAGAACTTATATACTGGGAATACTGAATTCTGAACGATACCGCCTACAAATTTTCACTCCTTTTATGAATCAGTTGTTGGATGATGAACTAGCAGAAGGATATTTTCAACAAGATGGGGCTCGAATACATACCACAAGAGAAACTCTTAATTTTCTTATGGAGTATTTTGAAAATCGTATCATCAGTTTAAGCACGCCAATTATATGGCCTCCAAGATCATGCGACTTGACTCCATGCGATTTCTTTTTACGGCCATATCTGAAAAATTCCATTTTTAATACTCCTGTTGGCGATATCAATGACCTTCGACAGAAAATAATAAACAAAGTCGAAGAAATTAATGATAATCCTGAGTTATTAAATAATGTTATGTGTAGCTTTAAACGAAGAGTTAGACTGTGTCAAGACACTCGAGGTGGCCACACAGCACATCTTCTTTAACTAAAAATTGAAGCTTTTCCATTTGAATTTATTATAAGTGTTAATGTTTTATTTGTAGTTTGTAGTGATCCAAAATACTGTTTAATATAAATTATATATTTAATAAACTAATATAGGTTCAACAAATGCTCACACGCGTATACAACTAACAACTCTCATATATCTATTGTATGCCAACTTGACTAACTTAAGTATTAAATTTCATACAACATCTTCCCTTTTTTATAATTTTATACACAAATATGAATAGTTTATAAATAATAGTCTTTAAACTTTACAGGTAAGACCTTTGCTCTCTTAGGACGAGTAAAGTCTATTTTAGACTTTTCTACTTTTGTTTCACTATTTGACTCTTTAGATTTACACCCTTTGTCGTTTATTTTTGCACTTTCATTTGTAGCACTTATTTTTACACTTTCTTCTACATCACCTGTTTCCGTACCTTTATTTACTTCCTGTGTATGTGTTTCAACATTTTCATTTATACTCTCTGGCTGAAATGATGGTAGCGGTTTTGTAGGAACGACAGTCTTCTCTTGGTAATTATCTTTCTTGATGTTAACTCTGTTTCTTTGGTAGAGCTTGTTGTTAACTTCGACATTGTATGATCTGTCAGATATCTTGTCCTGAATCTTCCCTGGGGTCCATAATTTGTGAGTATCAGGACGTAATTGAACACTGACTTTTTCTCCTGTATGTAATTCCGGTAAAACTCTTGTCTTCCTGTCATAGTAACTCTTGTTATTACGACGTTTCATTTCTATGTTTTCTGTAACGTTTTCAACTATTTTTGGTTTTAACTTCTTCCTATTTTATTTGGAGTATTTCTCCAGTGAAGTAATGCCCACCAGAGATCTTCTTGTGTATCTTCACATTTTTTTATAATATTTTTAAAATTTTTTTGCCGATGCTTCGGCTTTACCATTACTTTGCTGATGGTAAGGAGATGAAGTTACGTGTTTAAACTGGTACTTCCATGCAAAGTCCTCCATTTCTTGATTCACAAAATTTGTTCCTTGATCAGATATCAACAATTCTGGAATTTCAAATCGGCTGAATGACTGTTTTAAACTTAGTATAACAGAATTTGGTTTAAGATCCTTTAAGAACGTTTTTTAACGATTTAAGATATTTATTTCACACCAGAATTACAATAGTATTAAAATGAAAAAACTACCATGGCCACATAAGCTAGCTTATGCGTGGCCATTTACAAATACTTAAATAAAGTATCTCTATTACAAATCAATCCATTTCTAATAACTAGGTACATAACAAAAACAAATGAAAATCTCGTTACATGAATGTATATCGTATCGACGATAGGCGCGTAAACTCCCACAGCTCGCATTCCCCGAAAATCCGATTTAGTACCATAGGATAGGTTAATACTCGTACTTACCTACTAATTTTTTGTCATTTGCCTAATGAATTATTAAATCGAGCTGGGAGGATTCGCGTTCATATGTTCGACTCGCAACTGTACAATTCAAACCTTATTAACACTATAAACAGGAGCCATAGTAATCCAATCCCATTTCCATTATCCATTTCTTTATTTTAAATTTGAAACAGTTTAACGAGTAAGAAGATTTAATCTCGACCGGAATTAAGTAATTCTATACAAAGAAAATGCGCATGTTTTTGGAAATGAGCTGTACTCGTTCTAGGAATCAGGAGTTTACATTCACTCTGACTTCTTGTGTCATACTTATGAGAGCAGACATTAAAGTGTTGTTTATTTTTATAGGCAAATATAGCTATTGATTGTAAAAACAATTGGCGAACAGAGAGGATATTTGCTTCCTAAAAAAGCATATTCGTTGGATACTTGAATTCTTTCTTAAATATTATTTTTAAAATGCGTTTTTGCAAGATTTCCAATGGATAAAGATAACAATTTGCAGCTCCACCCCATCCTATAATACCATATTGAATTACAGACTGAACTAGAACGAAATACACACTTTTAATAGTATTTAGTTGCAAAATATGCGTGAGTAATTTAAAGTTGTAGATTATTTTTCTAACCTTCTTAACTAGTTCTTCTACATGCGCTTTCCATCTTAATGTCGAATCAATAATTATACCTAAATATTTCACCTGCAAAGTTCCTTTAATAATTTGACTACACTTGCAATCAAGTTTGTTGTGATTCAAACAGTCTAAGTGCCGTTTCACATGGAGCGTATGTTCAGCACTGATCGTCAGCGCTGACCATGCGAGCCATTTCCATAAGCGACTTTCACCTTTACACATGCATATCGTATGGTCAGCAACCAACAAGTCGCTGTTGCCATTCTTGCTGATTATGGGGATGTTCATTTGACAATCTATCGACGTAATAGAATATATATGCACCTTTGATTTTTTATTGTGCAAATTAATATTTCCGTATCTATTTTATAATTCATGGCGGTGCCGGTGGTGCAGTTTATTATGTACTAGAGCTAGACCGTCACGTGTTTACTAGAACAGGGCAAATCCGACAACTAGGCGAGATGGTACGAAACGGACCATCAGTTCTCATGTGAAGCTAAGGTTTGTTAAAGAAAAGTAAATAAATTTTGTTTTTAATACATTTAATGATAGCAAGTCACAGTTTAGTTTACTTTTTATTAATGCCATACCATATTCAACCAACAGCAATAACTCATCACAGTTCTCTGCTGCAAAAATGATCACTGTATCATCGGCAAATGAAATAATTTTAGCATTTATATCAAGCTTAGTTAAATCATTGATATATATAAGAAAAAGAATGGGACCCAACACAGTTCCCTGTGGTACACCCATCTTAACTTTTAGTTCATTGCTAATGAAAGAATTTACTTTGACGATTTGCTTTCTATTTGTCAAGTATGACTTTATAAAATCATTAGCAGGGCCTCTAATTCCAATGTTGTCTACTTTGCAACAAATTGCTCGATGAGATACAGTGTCAAACGCTTTCGCAAGATCAAGAAAAATAGCCAAGGTTTTTTTTATTATTATCCAAGTTTTCATAAATAGTTTTAGTTTGCATCATTTGTCCCCATATTATTTCTGAAACCATATTGCGTCTGTGATAAAATATTAAATTTTTCTAAAAAGCTTATTAATCTGTTTTTGAAACATTTTTCTATTATTTTACCGACACTATTCGTAAGTGATATAGGTCGGTAATTATTCACGTCATTTTTCTCTTTAGATTTGTGCAAGGGAATTATTAAGGCAATTTTAAATATCGAAGGAAATTTACCTAACCGAAAGCATAGATTAATAATATGAACTAGCGGTTTTATTATAAAAGAACAAACTCTTTTAATTAAATTATTTGATAGGCAATCCATTCCAGAAGAATGTGAATTTTTTAACAGTTTTATCTGTCTTTCTACTTCACCATTTGTAGCAGGTAACAGAAATATTGAGTTGGGGTTGTATGTATCGGAAAATTTATAGTTATTACTGTTATCGATCGCCTTCGCCATATTAATAGCAACATCCTGGAAGTATTTATTAAAAAAATTTGCCTTATCTGCATCTTCGTTTAATGTGTTACCTGCGTTGTCTAATATAGAATCAATATGTTCACTTTTAGGTTGTGAATTAGTAGCTTCATTGATTACCTGCCATGTTTTTTTCAAATTTCCATTTGCTGAGGCAATTTTAGTTTTGTAATAATTTTCTTTGCTAATTCTAATTAAACTGGTTAAATAATTCCTATAAGTTTTGTATTGCCCAAGAATTTGTTTATCATGAGGGTTAAGTAATACTTGTTTACTTAATTTATCCCTCACTCTTAATGCTTTTAACAGGCCATTAGTCATCCAAGGCTTTAATTTTTTAAATTTAGATTTTATTTTTATGATAACTATTGAATTTGAGACCAAAGTTTTTAATTTGGCAATTATTATTATATCGTATGGCGATCTACAGAGCCCTTAATAACTAAAAATATTATATATATATGTGTGTATAACAAACTGTCAACATGTTAAAACTATTTTAATGATTAAAATTTATTAAAATATTAAAACTATTAAAATTAAAAAAGTATTATTATGGTTCTTATTGTCATTCCATATCTATAGGTCTATGTCCAGGTCGGTCAACCATTTGATAGCCTCAGGAGTTGCCTTTATAATTCCGTCCCAGTTCCCTTGGTATTTTCGGAGGGGGCAGTCTTGTACTATGTGGGCTACCGTTTGTTCTGGCGCTCCGCAGTCACAGTTGGGGGAGTCGGATATTTGCCATTTATGGAGCATCGAGTTGCATCTACCGTGGCCAGTTCTAATGCGATTTAGGCGACACCATATTTTTCTGGGTAGCTGCATTCCTGGTAGAGCGGTGGTTGGATCTTGAAGCCCATTTTGGTTGAGGTTGTTATTTAACGTCCATTTTGTTTTCCATGCTCCCTTTAGGTCGTATTCTTCACGTTGTAATAATGTTTCGTCCGTCCATATTGGGTTTCGGGACTTTAGGCGGGTGCGAGGAGGATTATCCAGCGTTTTATGGATTGGGAGCGTTCTAAGGAGGTCAGTATTGTTTATTTTATTTATTTCGTTGGCAGTAGCTTGTTGTCTCCTAAGATCTGGTGGAGCAATATTGGTTAAGGCGTGGAGCCAGGGGATAGGAGTGGATTTTAGGGTTCCTGACACTATTCTCAGAGTGTCGTTAAGGTGTACGTCAACCTTGTTTACGTGGACACTTCTATACCATACTGGTGCGCAGTATTCTGCTGTGGAGAACACTAATGCTTGTGCTGCTATCCGTAATGTGTCTGCTCGTGCCCCCCAGGTAGTCCCCGCCAGTTTTCTGATCATGTTGTTTCTGGTCTTTAGCTTTTGGGCAGTCTTGTCCAGGTGTTTTTTGTAAGTTAAGGAGCGGTCTAGTGTGATTCCTAGGTATTTAGGGTTGGGGTTATGTTTCAGCCTTTTACCGCAGAATGTTACGTTAAGCTCAGTTTTAGCCAATCGATTATTAAGGTGGAAGGCGCTTACTTCAGTTTTAGTTGGGTTTGGGCATAGACGCCATTTTTTATAATATTGGTTAAGCGTTTCTAGGTCTGTTATTAAGATTTCTTCACCTTCCTCCTTACGTCTGGTTTGTGTAGCTATGGCTATATCATCAGCATAGCAGAATTTTTGAGAGTTAGTTTCTGGCATATCACTCGTATATAGGTTAAATAGAAGAGGGGCCAGTACTGATCCCTGTGGCAGTCCGTTTTTAATGGTATATGATTTGCTTGTTGTTTGGCCGATTGTAACTTTAAAATATCGGGTTCTTAGCATATTCTCCAGGAGTTTAGTTAATTTGGAGCAGGGAATTGTCTGTTTCAGTTTTAATATAAGCCCGTCTAGCCATACTGTGTCGTATGCAATAAATAGTTGAGATGCATTATCCGCATCCTGTGCTTCAAGTACATCTATCCAAGTCTCCTTTGAAATTACATTAGATAATTTTTCAAAATCAATTTTAGTTATAGTATTATTTATTTTTCTAGGCACAGACACAGGCACAGGCACAGTAGAATAGTGGTCAGTTATTTGGGTCTCAAGTACCAGGATACAGATAGGTCAATAACTGGTACTGACATCGTATAAAAAGGTGATCAATACCTCAAAATAATCAGAATAATGATCTACAACGATTAACACTTTTTGTTGTTTACCCTCATATTCTACAAAGCATGTGTCCATCGATGTAATTTGCCAAGGATAAGTTGGTATTGGACATGTTAACATTGGCAACTTCTATTGGTTCCATTTCGTATGTTGTTCTTTCTTCACTATTATGTTTTCTTTTTCTAGTCTATCTAGTTCTTGTTTTAACTTACTCTTTAAATTTATTGGAATTCTTCTTGCCGGTTGTATCGTAGGACTGACTTGTTGTTTAATTTCAAATTCTACCCCACCTTACAGCATACCTTGACCTTTGAAAAGATCTTCAAAGTCTTCTACAATCTTCTTTGCTTCATCCTTGTACCATTCTACAGAATTTTTACTTTCTGCATTGTCACTACTAACTAAGTTACAGCATTTAATCAATCCTAATGATATACATGCATTAGCTGATAATAGTGGACCGTGATTTACATATATCACTTGAAAGCTTGAAACAAAATTTTATATTTACAATCCTTATACTTACAACTAAGTATAATCTGTCCCTTTGTGTTGACTACAGAACCACCGAAATTTTTTAACTTGCAGTATGCTTCACTCAGTTTAGGGGTTTTATTCTCAAACATTTTGCACAAGTAATCGTATCCTATAATGCATACACTGGTTCCGGTATCCAAGTCGCATTTTATATCTTTCCAAACTTTGCTAATCTTGAACTTGAGTTTGACACTAATGAATCACTCTGAATCATCGGTTTCAGCTCTTAGTTCCTTAACGGATTTCATCCTATGACTTTTTAGTTGTTGTCGGAACTTTTTATAACAACATTTTTCAAAATGTCCCTTGTGTTTGCAAATTTTACACTGATGATTTATAGCAGGACAATCATCTCGTCAAAAACATGTTTTGTTTTACAAAATTTGCAAATTCGAAGTTGTTTGGACTTGTTAAAAACTTTGTGAACTACCTTTTCTTCTATATTAATTTGACGGAAATTACTGAGGATAGAAATTTCTTGTATTTTGCACTGGTCGACTACGTCTTTAAGAAATAGTTTTTCTGGATTTTCCTTTAAAAATTTCTTCTTTAGATCTCCATCTGTGATTCCAAATGCAATTCTATCTCGTAACATAGTATTTTTATAGCTATTAATATAACAAGAATATTATGCGATTTATAATAGACGAGGACGTTGATAGGTGACGAGGCGCTAGCCGAGTCAACTACGCAACGCCGGAGTCGGTTTAAGGCCAACGCGCACTTAACCACACCACGGCGCGCCACGCCGGACGGCAATTTTTAAATTACATTGGTTGTTATGGAATAACGCGCCGTGGCGTGGCGTGGATAAGTGCGCGTTATTCCATAACAACCAATGTAATTTAAAATTGCCGTCCGGCGTGGCGCGCCGTGGCGTGGCTAAGTGCGCGTTGGCCTTTAATCGCATAATATTCGAGTTATATTTCAAGCTTTATCGTAACATTGGCAACAGTTTGTTTATATCATGTAACTAACGAATTATGAAGCCGGAGTTGCTGTGCTATTATGTTATACATAATTATTAATAAAAGTGTAATATAAAGTTGTCTTTATAATCAATGATACGATAAAGACTATTAATGTCAATGGTTTCAAATTGACAGTTTTCAATTATTTTTGTTAATCTAACGTAGTAGGCATCAAAATTTTCATTTGGAAGCTGATTGCATGTTTGAAATAACCATCTTTCATACATAGAGTGTTTTGTAATAGCTAGTTGTTGGCTGATTTTATCTAACACTCCTGCCACAGTTTTTTATCATCATCTGTTAGACTAAAATTGTTGTATTTTAATTTTGCAGCATCTCCAATAATCGTCAGGAAAATGTTAACTTTCTGAGTTTCCTTCGTAACATCCCATTTGTCCATTCCAGTAGCAATAACGTAAGCTTCCCTGCAACGGTTTTGGCCATGGTATGTTCCACGAATTGCTTGTGGTTCATTCTGCTGTCTTTTTCTGCATTTCTTGTATCTGGTTGGTTAATAACTACATGTTTTGCATCTGCAGAGCTAAGAATTCTTCCAGACCTTCCATCTCGAATTAAATAGAACTACGTACTTTTTACTTTCTGCACGTGTATTTAACCTCAAAATTCGGATTGTTGGAAATTCAAACTTTCTACAGCCTACACACCTGACACCATGTTTTATTTGTAGTTTGTAGTGATCCAAAATACTGTTTAATATAAATTATATATTTAATAAACTAATATAGGTTCAACAAATGCTCACACGCGTATACAACTAAAAACTGTCATAGGTATATCTATTGTATGCCAACTTGACTAACTTAAAGGCATTGCCAACTTATGCAACATATTTAGTAAATATCAAAATACGTTAGTTAAAATACTCGTAAAACTACCCGCAGTGGTAGAATTTCAATATCTTGGATAATAACCACAATAAACGGGTAGAGAGAATTCATTTCCCGATACGTGACGTCAACAGTGTCGGCCTCCTGAGGCTCCTAAACAAACACAACACCCGCGTTGCTGGGTTACTAGTATTATTAGTCGACTCGGCAGTCCGCTCTTACTGGCACGCGACACTCGTGACGTCATATCTTAAACTTTTAGCTCCCATAACACGATAACGAATTAAAATTCGGCCGTAAAATTTTGCACAGGTGCAATACTCACTTTACTCAATCAAATTATAAAATAAAAAAAAAACGACTTTTCATAAGTTGACAATGCCTTTAAGTATTAAATTTCATACAACAGTTATTAAATTTTTCAATTAATTTTGTTTCAAGCAACTTTAGGATGTGTATAACTAGCAAACTTAAAACGAGTTCAAATGTTTGTTATTGTTATTCCATTACGTACAATAAAATTTAACATACCTGAAATTGGCCCTAAATAATTAGTTTACTTTGCTGTGTATTCAGATTTATAAAATTAGTTTCAATGGCATGTAAGTAGTTCACATGTGTCAATTTAAGTAATGACATACTTAACTTTTATCATGGCACGCTTTGATGAATCTACTTTTGAATCACTCTTTATCTCTAGTGAACCAAGTCAGATATTAGTAGCTTTGCTCAATTATAGCATAACTCTTAGCATAAAAGGTTTACAGTTAAGTTAAAAGATATCCAGGGTAAAGAAATAAAAGTTGATAAACTAAGGATTACAAAAATTTAAAAAAGGAAGTGACATAGTACATTATGAGTAAGTACTTATATGAGGAAGAAGAAGAATCCAACCAAGTAGAATTTAAAATACAGGATGGAAATGTAAAACAAGGTTATAACGAAGAATTACCCATTAATGCCAAGTAGAAGTATCAGAATCTCATTTACACCAGGACTTAGTTATTAAGGCACCTTATAATATTCCATACTGACAGTAAACTGTAATAATAGTACTTGATGTTCCCAAATGAGACTGATATAGAAGACTTAATTTAAATAATATCTAAATTCTGTTAATTTGTATGTTTCAATAATGTAAATTCCAAATGTAAAACCGAGGATATGCTAAGAATCCATTATGGTGCTTTAGGCTAACAACTACGAAAGGAAGGGAGCTACACAAAGCTATGATAGCAAATAATTACGATCAGTTATTCACTGGCGAACCAACTATCTGGCCGTCAGATCTAAACAAGATACCCGACGCGGTAGATTTCTGTATCACAAAAGGTTTGTCCTTCAATTCTTGCAAAGTGGAATCATGCTACGACTTATTTTCAGACCATTCAACGATAATAATCACTAATCACTATCAGCACATCAGTACCTAATTACAAAACCAAAAAATCCTACACTTTATAACAGTTACACCAATTGGGAAATGTTCAAAGAGCACTTAAAGAATAATATAATAATCAAAGCTTAAAAACTGAGGATGAAATCGATACTGCGGTTGAACACCTAACCAGTAACATACAAAATGCAGCCTGATACTCAACCCTACTAAGCCATAATCAAAATGTAACAATCGATAATTGCCCTTTTTATATCAAAACTAAAATCTTGGAAAAGGCGAGCTAGAAGAATCTGGCAGCAGACTAGACATCCTCAGGGGCGGCGGGTTTTGGATTTCTAATCGGGTGCAAAAAATTATCATTTTGGTTAAAAGTGAGGATGGCCTATTTAAACGCATTTTAAGGAAATTAACAATTTTAGGGCCCAATAAATAATTGTAATATTTTAAAAATTAAAAATTAATTTGGAATTTCGATTTGATGGAAACACAAGGGAAAAACACAAACAATTAGATAATTCTTTTAATAACAAGAAAACATTAAGTTTGATACAGTAGGTACAAGGTGGTCCAAATTGGACACTTTTGATAGGAAACACCAATTTCTAGAGGAGATAGAAAAAAACTAACCTATATGTTACGAGCTCGATTTTTGTGAGAAAGTGAATGCCGAAAACCGCACATCGATATCTTGAACTGTTTAGAAGATATAGGGTGGTTTTCAATTTTGTGCATTTTTGACCCACCCCCGTAACTTATTTATTTATGAATATTTTTTGTTTCTGTAAAAACATTCTTAAGGCACTTTTTTTAAAGGAATCCAATGGTGTCCCAAGTTTTTTTGTAAAAAGAATGATTTTGAAGATATGACATAAACTTGTATTTTTTCTTATGGACTACCCTATATATCTTTGCATATTCTTCTTCTAAATATATAAAATACTTGCTACTTTCCTTTTTAAACATTTATTTTATAACAGCTGTAAGTTTATTTCGTTTTATTGTTCAACATGGCACTCCAGATTAACAAAATTCATCTTATACTATTTTAGAAACAGCAATAAGGAAAAATACAAGTTTATGTCATATCTTCAAAACCATTCTTTTTACAAAAAAACTTGGGACACCATTGGATTCCTTTAAAAAAAGTGCCTTAAGAATGTTTTTACAGAAACAAAAAATATTCATAAATAAATAAGTTACGGGGGTGGGTCAAAAATGCACAAAATTGAAAACCACCCTATATCTTCTAAACAGTTCAAGATATCGATGTGCGGTTTTCGGCATTCACTTTCTCACAAAAATCGAGCTCGTAACATGTAGGTTAGTTTTTTTCTAGCTCCTCTAGAAATTGGTGTTTCCTATCAAAAGTGTCCAATTTGGACCACCCTGTACATCACTTAGCAAATAGCAAACGGTTTATGAACTCTGTGGCTACCGCATTCTTATCAATTTCATCGTTGAAATCTTTATGCGCATGCAACACTGCTATATTATTCAAACGACGTTGAGTCATATTGGCCCTTAAGTAAGTATGCAACCTACGTAGCGCTGAAAACGATCTTTCTGCGGTGCAGGAAGTGGCTGGAATGGTGAGCATAATTTTTATAAATTTAGTAATTTCTGGAACCAAACTAAATAAATGATTATTTGATTTTACTACGTTAATAGCATCATTAAAAACGCTGAGGGTTACATTTTGTTGTTTACAAACATCTAAAAACATATATCACGATGTTTGATTGAACACGCGACACCAACATAGAATAATATATAACTATTTACTGGGAGGTGGTATCCAATTATTCTTTGCACTTAACTTGACCATCGCGATTGTCTAGAAGCCGACAAGAGAGAACTTTCGCTTCAGTTTAGCAAGCGAGTGCAATAGAACGAGCTAGCGCAATAGAGCGCGAGCGAGAGCAAAAGCTAGAGCGCATTTCAAACGAAAGTTTTCGTTTGTCGGCGGTCGGCCTGTCTGTACTCGCCTGCAGTTTACTATGCGGCTCGCTTTGGATGCTAAAGTACAGCTGGCAGGTGTTTGTTATGACTCGCAATCGTTGATAACCGTTCCGCTTGCGATTTTTTTACGTAAACATTTTCGGTGATTTACTAGGCAAAAATGCAACAAATATATGCTTATATATTATATCATGAGAAGTTTTAATCGGGTGCTACGCACCCGATTACATCTCCGACCGGGTGCAACCGACCCCGCGCACCCATGTACTCGCCGCCCCTGGACATCCTAGCGGCAAGAATAGGCTAAACAGATTAACTAGAGAATTAAAAAACCTGCTAAGTGAATGGAAAAACGAAACGTTTAATGAATATGTTAGTAATTTGTCTCATCCTGCACACAATGATTATTCTCTATGGAAAGCAACAAAAAGACTAATCCCAGAAATCCTATTCCACCAATTTGCAAAGATGATAATACAAAATGCAGAACTCTTTGTCGAACATTTATCAAAAATCTTTCAGCCACATCCTCCAAAGACCACACCAGCTGAAGAAAATGAAATATTATACTGCCTAATTACTCCCTTACAACTAAGTTTACCTACTTATACAACACTTCACCCCTGAAGAAATTAAAACAGAAACTAAAACTTGAACACCAAGAAAGCGCCAGATTATGACCTTACTACCGCCAAACCTTTAAAAGAACTTCCCAAAAGAGCGATAATGGCAATAACACAAATCTTTAAAGCTATAATAAACTGCATGAAAAATTAATATTGAAGAGATTACTACCTATTATCTATAATAATCTAAAACCACAATTTAATCCTATAGCACCAGTTTGTATTTAGAAGGAAATATTCCACACAAGAGCAAATTCATAGGGTAGTGGACGTACTAGAAACAGACGTAAAAGAAAGTAGATACTGTGTTGCTGTATTTCTAGACGTGAGCCAGGCGTTTGGCCGACTGTGGCACACTGACCTATTATTCAAAATCAACAGTTCCCTATCAATATTACATTCTTTTCGAGTCATAGTTAAGTGAGAGATATTTTAAAGTTAAATACGAAGGAAGCCAAATCAACGCCGGCGTACCCCAAGGAAGCGTCCTAGGGGCATCTCATATGCAGATCCTGTACTAGCAGCAACAAACCTACAAATATGTCTCGACAATATGCAGAAATAGTTACATAAATAGCGCATAAAAATTAATGAAAATAAATCTACGGCTATAACATTTACCACAAAGCGTAGTACTGCTCCACCACTGAATGGGACACATATTCCTACCAAACAGCAAGCTAGATATCTTGGTATGGTCCTGGATAGAAGATTAAAGTGGAAACCGCATCTCACAACGAAACTGAAGGAATTGGATATCAAAATGCAAAGGATGTACTGGCTATTAGGGCGTAAATCACAATTAGCTGTTGATAATAAAGTGCTTGTGTACAAAAAAGTGTTAACTCTTGTGTGGACCTATGGGGTTCAGTTCTGGGGTTGTGCCAAAACAGTGACCCCATACTGACTCTGAATATGCAATCCATATTACATTACAAGTATAGACTATCCACGTAATGTAATATGGGTTGCATATTTAGAGCCAGTAAGGGGTCACGATTTAAAATGGGCACACCGTATGTGGCAGACGGCGAATTCGGCCCGTGGCCTATATATTTGGACATATCACCATCTGTCCACAGCAGAAATAACGATACAATTCGGCATCTGTACAGGGTGGCCCATTTTCGATGTTTTAAATGGGAAGTACCTACCCTTAATATCGGGGATAGACAAAATCTGATGTCGAAATTCAGGGCTCTTTTTTGCTGCATGTTTAAGTCCTGAAAACAAAATTCCGCTATCTTTAGTTATTATTTTGTTATAGTCCAAAATTCAAAATTTGGCCATATCGAAAACTTCAAATAACTCTTGCTTTTGAATATATCTAAAAACGGCAAAAACATTCTACCAGGCGACCATAGGGAAATAACATAGGAAATCGTATATATGCAGATTCCTGCTTCCCGTTTGAGTTGATAGGATTGGTAGTGATACCAATCGAAAGACAAAAGAAATGCGCTTAATTTGATACTACTTTACTTGAATTTGTTGCTTGTTTAAGAAAGAAATAGCTTAAAAGCTGCAATAAATAATTTGCATTGTATTTACAAAATACAGACCAGACCATTCAAGTAGTAGTATAAAATTAAGCGAATTTTTTTGTCTTTTGACTGATACCACTATCAATCCTATCAACTCAAACGGGGAGCAGGAATCTGCATATATACGATTTCCCATGCTATTTCCTTATGTTCGCCCCTTAAGTCAAACACCCGATATAGGCACTTTTTCAAGTAGAATACGATAGTAATTCCTCAATTCAGATATCTTCTAATGTTCATGTTTTAAGAATTATGACATAAACTTGGTATTTTTTAAATATAAGTCGTAGTTGGCCATTATACCATTAAATTGCATATTTTTTCTGCCTTCCGAAAATATAGAGTTTATAGGAGTTAAATGCAGTAACAATACCTTTTTTAAACAAAATCAGATTACATGATGTTGTTAGCAATTAGTAGGCTATGGTTCATGATAGCAAAACAAAAAGTAATAGAGCGGATGCATGTGACGTCACTAGGCCATCAGCTGATCACTTGTAGAGTAAACAAAGGGTAGATTTGTATGCACCGGTATACTAATTTCACCAAATTTTAATTGTTATTGTTATTTTAAAAATATTTAGAAATGGAATTGGGACGGCCATATATACACGTTAGTGGATATGAATAAAGTTGGCCGTGTTAGTTCTAAGGGAGTTCACCTTAAATGGCACCACCGTTGTTTCAAAATTGCGTTTTGGCTAAATAAAGTGGTAAGGCCTTAATATGTAATATTTAATTTAGCTGGCCTTGGTGTGTATCGTATGGTTCTGCCATCGCTGCTACACATTCATAAAGAGTGCGTTCAACAATGAACAAGTAAAAATTGCATGTTCGTATCTGCTCCCGTCCCAAGAAAAAAAAATTAGAGACCTTACCATTTGAATACACCTCGTAATTCGTGCTGTTGAGACTGTATGAATCATTTTTACTAGTATGAAAAATACTCGGAGGGTTTACTGTATATAATTTACCCATTTCTGCTGTGCTGCGCATGTTCTGTGTGCTGCGCTTGCGGACCTTGCGGTATTCGCGTATTCGCATATTGCTGATGCATACCTCCGCCATTAACATTAAACAGTCTTGTTTAATTAAAACATCATGGTGAGAAGATTGTGTTTAATATATTTTGGTTTTCGTTATTATATTGATGGTAATGGATTGCTACCTACACAAGCTAAAAGCATCTAGTGTTACAAAAATGCAAAACTTAACACTTTGTTTTACAAATTTTTGAGTGCAACAACGATGATCTGTTACCTGATCATATTGAAGGAAATGCGAGTACACTGCGTAACTTCTTATTTCTTATGGTAAGCTTTAATTTACTTATAGTACCTAACATATTTATTACAAAGTAAGAACGGGGTAATTATTGAATATCCTCTGATGGATTGCATTTGTTGGGAATCAGCTGCTATATTTCAAATACCGTATTTGACAACGTTTTTAAACAGGCGTCCTTTGGAAATTGTAAGACGAGGAAGATCAGTTGCTATAACAAGTACAATTATTTTTCTCGATGAAAAACATATTCTTCGTATTCTGTGACGCCACATTTGTATTCTCTGCAAAAAAAAGATCAAACCGAAGCAGACTTGAAAAAATGCAATTAGGGCATGTCAAAGGATGTGCAATAATTACTCCTACAGTTGATATTTATGATTCATTTTATGTATATTAAGTAATTCCTGGAAAACATAAAGTGCTGCATTGCTATATGAGCTAGTTTCTTTGAAAATCGGTTGATAATGTTTCCGAGCGTGTACCTCGCAATAATTCTAATGACTTATTTTTGCTTCTGCTGTTTCTATATTTCCTCACAGTACAACACTAGCTGAATATTGAATGTCTGTCTGTCTGCATCTTTTACGTTTTGATGTCGAGGCTGGTGTGCTAACTTATGTGGTTTTTTACAGGTGCAATACACAACCCGGCTCGTCTGTGCAGTACGAATGTATTAACGCAAAACAACAAGATATTATTACACACTTCGACTTCTCATTAGGTATTAATCTCAAATTTCTTATTAAAAATATAGTAGTGGTAGTTTTTTACTTAACTATCAATATGTGCATGCCAGTTAAACCTATTGTCTAACAGCCCGATGTATGACGTTGACCAAAATGGCTGCACACTACTTACGCCCGCTTTATGAATAGGCTTACGCTACTTATTTAAACCTGTGCAAGAGAGATGCAAAATTTTGGCGCAACTAGTGTTAGTCAGACTAACGTAGTGCCCTGTTGATGAATCCCTATGTAAGGTTATACTAAAGTGCTATCGGTTACTGAAGTATTTGAAGAAAACAATCGTTTTTGTTGAATTGCAGTTTAGTTTATTAACGCACCAGCTCTGACACCGAAAGGTATGTATAAGAGGTTACAGACAATACATACATACAATATTAAACCATTGATTTACTTGCTAGTTGGTTGCAGCTGTTAATGTATTTCAGTTAATTACGCGAATACAAAATTGTCATATTGTGTGCGACCTGTATGCAGGTATTAAGTAACAAAGCACTTTACAAATGTTTTACATATAGTAAAGGCTAGCGCGCACTATGAACTAAACTGTTCAATGACAATTTGGTCGGTGACAGTAGGAACTGAGCGCACTAACGAACTAAACTGTTTTGTGTTCGAGCTGGACGCGCATATGAACTAAACTGTTGTCATGTTGTCAATAATTTTTGTCTATTTCCAATCTCAAAATGGATTTGGTAGATATAGCTTATGTCGTAGCGCTAGTTATAAGACATCGGAAAAAAATCAAAATAGAAGGTAATTGGGTTCACCCAATAACAAGCCCGCGCTTATTTGAAAGGCCAGTTTCATAAACTGTATAAGGATTTAAGGGCATATCCTAGAAAGTTCTTTAGCTTTCACAGAATAAGCGTGAAATATGTATATTGGACCTTCATAAGCTATTGAGACACATACAGGGTGGCCGTGAAAGTTTGGGACATACTTTACCAGCATTAACTAGGTACATGAAAAATAGTGAAGATTTTTTAAATATTTTTTTTTCTAATGGGCCAGATTAAAAAGTGGCAGCCCTGTAAAGTTGCATTTAAAAAATTAATTTTTTTGAATATGTTAAAAAGCACCAGATATTTATTTTTAATTTTTACAGGGTAAATTAGGGTCTACCAAAGTCATAATTTGATCTTACTAATAATCTAAAAAGAAAGCTTTAGCTTGATCAGTGGCGTAGGAAATTTTTAATTAAGAAAAAATATGAAAGCGACGTTTTTTTAAACACCATGTGTTGTAATATAAAAGAAAAATTAATTTTACGTAAAAAGGTTTTCTTGACATTTTTAGCCTAGCAAGGTTGTTTTTGAGATAAAGTTGTTATTTGTTACACCAAAGCAATTGTGCAATAATTTTTCATAATACGCGACACAATTGAAGAAAAGAGTGTCCGGATGAAGTTCTGAGTGCAGTTTATATTCGTCTACTGCGCGCAGATATATTGAAAAGTATATTGGGCCGTATTCTGATCTCATGTTTAAATTTAAGGTCATGTTTAATTACCATGGCAACATCGTGTATCTCTCTTATACACATACAAAATTATATAAAGCTATATCGTTTTATGTTTACGCTAAACACGACTTTAGTTAGAGACAACTTGAAACATAAGATCAGAATACGGCCCATTATGTTCCAGGCAGTGATGGGCATTTTATAGCCGAATTAATGACTAAGACTAACGACTAATCTTGCGTTTGTTAGTCTTGAATTTTCCGATTGATGATTAATTAGTCATTAACTAGAATACTAGACTAAAGATTGAATTATTCGTTAGTCATGACTAATAAACTAACTGGTTAATAGTACAGGGTGAGGAAAAAGTAATGCAATATCGCTATAACTCTTTTATTGTTGACTTTTAGAAAAAATATTTTTAACAAAAGTTGTTAGATGGTAAGTACTCCATGTATCTGTCGCCTTGAATTTGTCTTACGTCATCACGTGTAAGTACAGGGGCATGCAAATTTACTTTTTTTAATAGCAACTTCTGATTTTTTATACAATTCTGGAATCGTCAGATTTTTCTGCTTGTGGCAGCATAAAAATTTTAGTAGGTTGCATTACCACTACTACACTACTCACCATTTTCTTCAGCGTAAAATAAAACCAAAATAACTAAGTATTTACACAAATATCAACAAGGCGACAAGTTATATTTAAGTAGTCAAGAGATATCATTTGTTTGAGTTTTCTCCCAATGAGGCGGCCGTGATAATTATTCGTCAATTTAGTCATTCACAATTAGTCATGATTGAAACTTTATTCGACTAATTTAACTTCTGATTCGGCGACTAACATTAAAATGTGATTGATGATTATCGACTAAATTAGTCATGAAATATTTAGTCCTAACTATTTTAGTCGTCAATTTTAGTCATAATTGAAAATTTATTCGACTAATGCCCAACACTGGTTCCAGGTGTGTCGGCCGACAGGTCAGTCGTATTCTGGTTTGTGACAAGACCCAACAGAAAAGTTGAGTCAACTGTTATGTCGGTAATGCGCGCATCCCCGTATATTTCAACATCAACATCAACATTGGATGCGGTATTTTTTTCTCTACAAAAAAAGTATGTGCACTTTTGGTCTAAAATAATTAGGGAAGCAAATATGTATTTACAAATTAAAAAGTTACCATTGAAATTCCTATGGTGCGTGAGGCAATGCACTACCTTTATAGTTATATGTACATATCAATGTTGTCACAGTCCTCCAAGCGTTCCTTTAAAATATTTTCATTGATTATTGTTTTAAACGGCGTTTTAGTTTCATCTTTGGGATTTTGTATCACATGGAGGGATCAGTTCGATTAAATTCTATTACAGCTGTATTGAAGTGGTCTTCTATTTGATTCTTTAAGGTTTGTGCTTCATTGGTGTTATCAATTTGTGTTTTGTCAACACCAGTATATGGGCCAAGATTTTCTTCACGGTATTTCATTCTCTTCCAAGTTCTGTTTCACTTGTTTCGCCATTAGAGGTTATTATCATCTGCCGTTTAACTTCTTCTTTTATTTCAGCGATTTCTATGTCTGCCATTGCCCTGTTTGGAAACTATTAGACGTTGCCCGCTTCTCACGTGGTTTAGATGTAAATTTCCGGAAGTAGGGTTGGTCTTCGAAAAGCTTATTATTACTTTGTTTTGATTTTCTCGTCTTGTGACGGTTTCATTAGTAGAACGGACTGAATCAAGCATTACTATTTTGTTAAAATTATTCGTCTATGTATCGACATTTGTACTTCTTATACAGGGTGTCCCTAAGATGCCTTAAAAGCTTCAGGTAGGCTTTTGCTACAACTGATAGAGACCCCAAAATTGTAAGCAGGAAGAATCCGAAACTTGGCAACACTGTTGAAACTTATTTACTTAGAAAAATACATATATGTAAACTGCTTTTTTGTTAAAAAAAATAATGTACGTATTTATTTCACGGAACATGTTCAAAATTTCTGCCACCAACTTCACGACACTCGAGGGCCCTTGTAATGATGGCCTGTTGGACACGCTGCAGCATTGCTTCATTAACGGCTGTTGCTGCTTCACGTATACGAAGTACTATCTCTTCTTCATTTTCAATAGGCGTCAATCACACCATGTTTTTCAAATGGCCACGCAAGAAGAAATCCGGCTTTTTGGAGGTCAGGGCTAGTGTACTTCCGTGGCCGATCCATCTTCTTGGATAAATAATTTGCTAAGTCAGTTTCTCGTTCTAGCAGCATAATGGGACGACGTCGCATCTAGTTGCATCCACATAACGCGGCAAACCAATAAAGGTATATCTTCTAACAATGTTGGGAGTTCGTCGTTTAGAAAGTTCAAGCATTCAATCGCTGAGGTAGTACAAAGGGACCTACCAATTTGTTATCTACGATTCCTGTCCATACATTGATCGAAAACCTAACTTAATGATTCCCTTCGTGCATTGCGTGGGGATTTTCATGGGCCCAAATATGTTATGTTGATTATTGATGATGCGAGTGTTTACACAAATTATAATGAGTAAAAACAGACGAGATTAAATTAATATTTAATAACACAAAACACAAATATATTAATAACATTTCACTTGACTGCCTACATTGCATTCTACTTTACCGACTTTACTTACAAAAACATTTTATATACAGGGTGGTCCATAAGTAAAGGGACACAGACCAACAGTACATTCGTGAGGCCAAAATATTACGATGTACCTAAAATTACCTTAGTCCAAAAGTTAATATTTAGAGATACAAGGCGTCAAAGTCAAAATTTTGACTTTAATTTTTTCCTGTAATTTCATAAGTTTTTGAAATATTGATATGAAAATTAGGAAAACTACCTTTTTTGGGACGGGAAACAATAATTCGTCCCCAATTTTAATGTAGCTCTTAAAAGAACCTTACTTTTGCTATACCTAATACCTCAAAAATACTTCAACTCTTTTATACTTAAAGTTAGGGCAGATTTGATTGAAAAAAACAATTTCCTCATCTTTTTTATGCAAAAAAGGTATACCATTTAAATGTCGCTAAAGCTAACCTCTCTTTAGTATTAAATATTTAAAAATATTTAATGCATTAGGCTTTGCAATAGAGAGAGAGAGAGCTATAGTATTAAAGTACTATTATATTTATACAGTCAAACTTCTATATAGCGAAGTCGCTAAATCCTGAAAAAAATTCGCTATAGGAAAATTTCGTGATAGAGAAAGATTCTTTGGAAAAAAAATTTAATACGATTTCTTTTCTTTCTTTTGTAAAAAAGTCTGTAATTTTTTGTTGCACGGAACAGTAGAAAAAAGTTCCTTGTTCAAAATACACTTCGCACTTATTAAGGGCACTAAAAATGTTTGCCGGTACATTTTCGCAATACTGTAGCCCGTAACGGATGATTAGAAACACATTGATCATTTCTTCACTCGACGGTTTTTTTTGCGGGTTCCTCAGTTTCATCATCTTCGTCTTCGATTGTTTGGTCAGTTTCGTTATTTTGCAAAGAGCCCAAAATTTCTTCGTCCTTAGGGTACTCGGTAGTATGGAGGTTTTCGTCAACTTTGAGGTAGTCGTGTAAGTTAATATCAGCAGCGATTTTATCGAACTGTTCTAACGTCGCCCACGATTTTTGCAAATCTACAAGTGGTAATTCATCGTCTTTATCCCATTCATCAGAATTTTCCACAAATCCCACTTTGGAAAGACAATTCTCGATAGTGATTTCCGCAACTTCGTGAGTCCAAACCTTTACCAGCTCAGAAATGCATTCTCTTAAATTGTCAGCCGTGTTGTTTTCAATTCCGTTAATGATTTTCATTAGAACTCTTTTACGATAATGGAATTTAACATTTTTTTATTATTCCTTGATCTATTGGCTGAAGTTTGGATGTTAAGTTTGGAAGAAAGAAAAACAGTTCCGTACTTTTAAGTTTTTTAGCTACAGCAGATGGGTGTGATGGACAAGTGTCTATAACTAAGGCTATTTTTCGAAGTTCCCTTGTCATTTGTTTGTCTAATTTTACTATCCATTCTTCAAAAATCTGGCTAGTCATCCACGCCTTCTTATTAGAGTGATAATCTAGTTCAAGTGACCTTGTTCCCCTGAAACATCGCGAATTTTCACTTTTACCGATTACAAGAAGATTCAGCTTTTCGGTCCCTTTCAGGTTTGCACCAACTAACACAGTGATTCTTTCCTTGCTCTGTTTTCCACCAAAGCATTGCTCATTTTTGAAGGTGAGGGTTCTATTGGGTGTGCATTTGAAAAATAAGCCAGTTTCGTCTCTGTTGAAAATATCTTTTGGTTCGTACTTTTTAAAAATCGTCTTTAATTTTCCATTTTTCCAATGATCACATTCTTCTTCGTTAACAGCCGCACTTTCGCCACAAATCACTTTTTCCACAGTACCATGCCTTTTTTTAAAATTTGTCCAGCCAACCGGTGCTCTCCTGAAATTTCGAATGTCCAAGTGTCCAAACTATAAAGCCTGTTGTTTAATTAATGGTCCCGATAATGGCGCATTCTGGTCACCGAAGCAAATGCACCCACTTCAAAACCGCTTTATCAACATCTTCGTACACAATGTTCTAGCACGTTTTGCTGCAGTTCCCACATCGACTAATTTCAAAATTGAATCGCGATTTTTTATTATGGTTGATTAACTGCTAGTGGGAATACCGAATTTTGCTGCAATTTCATTTTTCTTTAAACCTTTACCAACTTCTTCCAACACCTTAATTTTTTCAGAAGCGTTTAAACACTTTTGCTTTGACATCTTGCATACTACACGATAGAACAGACTGTTTTTAAAACTGAAGTTTAACTGAGGACTTCTATTGAAATTTTCACTTTTAAATTTCGATTAGGGAAAGATAAAAGATAAAGAGATTTAAGTTCCAAGCAAGATTTCCAATAGGAATGTATTTTTGTGTACTTAATGGAAAACGGCCATTTTACTATGTAGAAAATAGTAGATTAAAGTGGCATTTTACTCGTTAGCAACCAACACTTTACTCGTTAGCGACACTTTACTCCTCAGCAACACAGTAAAACACACCCATTTTTTTCTTTGTAATTATTTTGTTTGTTTACTTGTTACTATGCACGTGTTGCAGTTGTTTTAAAGCGTTGCTATGTTTTTCTACAGACATAACCTTGTTAAATTTAACAAATTTGTCTAGAAAATTAGTTTCATTCGAACTTTTCCATTAAGTACACAAAAAATAGCGTATTCAACGCGTAAGAAAAGTGATTTTCTAGCTTGTGGAAATTATAATTCACTCGCTGACGCTCGTGAATCAAACGTTTTCCACTCGCTAGAAAACTACCACTTTTCTTTACTAGAATAATCTATTATTACATAGAGGCTTAACGTAAACTTGACAAATCCTATACAATTCTTGTAAAATTTTCTATGACCCTACCGGAAGAATTTAAATATTTTGGTACATGCATAATTCCCAAATCCATTAAGATTGTCCTAGAATTTATTTTATTACGCTAAAAAAATTCGTTAAATAGAAATTTAACTAAATTTAACTTCACCGTTTGGAAACAATTTTATGTGTGTTTTTGGTTAAAAGTGCAGTGTACAGCGCAAAATTTCGTTATATAGAGAAATTCGCTATAGAGACGTTTGTAATATGGAAGTTTGACTGTATATTAAAAAAGCGTTTAGAGTTATTCAGTTAATTAATAATAGTTTTCTATTGGTTTCAGAAATACCAGCAGTGGAACTCCCAGCTAAAATTACATAGAAGTTATCGATCCCAATGATGTGGAAATTCACATAGTATTTGTTTCATCTGTGAATTCAGAACTGGTCAACATCACCATGAAATCTATCGAATCTGAAATTGTCGTACATTCATTAAACAGAAAGGAACTTGTATTTATCAAGAGTATGTCCACATCTGTTCTTCTACAAGCATCTTAGCACCTTCTTCTTCTAGAAGTGGGAAACCCTTTACATGGCACTGCCGGTTTTCTCACCATATGTCTGTGGTGTGCGTGTCAAGTACCTAACTGACATAGAGAACCTACAGCTGTACGTGGGCTCAGAACCACAGAAGTGCTTGCAGAATCGAACCTGGGCCAGTCTTAATCGTAGTGGTCAGACGTACGCTGAACCAACTGAGCCACGACCGTAACTTTATCTTAGTACCAGTGAATTTTATTGTTCTGGACCTTTTAAAAGTCGTGCCTTGAAAATGATTCTGAACTGATGCTGCAATGGGCTTTATAGAATTTTCTCCGCCGAAAACTGGACTATTTATATAAATTTTTTAAAGTTTATATATAATTTAAAGTTCTACGGCGACTTACTAAAACATTAAGCATAAATTCAAAAATGCATCTAAACTGATAAATAATAAAACACCACAGAAATAATCTTAGAAATTAAAAATGGCATTTTAATCGTGAACTAAGAAGTGTGATTTCAAATCAAAAATAACAAGTGAGCTTAAAAATACGAAGTGTAGTAAAAACAGTGCAATAACAAAGTGTTCAGCTGTTCATCAAAATGTGTTGAATTTATTGTCATCGTTCCAGTGGTTCAGTTTGTAACTATTGTTTTTAGGTCGTTGGTCATCTTTTTCATCTAGGTATCTTCAGTACATTGAAGGATTTGCTTTTATTGATTTTTATTCATTTTTTATTTCTCTGCAGTTGTATGCGTATAATATTCATTTTAGAAGATAAATTGTCTTATTGAAGCTTTACTTCTTGTTAATGCTTACTTACTAAAGCAATTCGTCATATCTTCTTAATCACGTGAATAGCCTTTGTGCTATGGTTCAAATTTTATCGCTTAATAGGATGCAACATGCGCAATGCTAGTTCATTTCAAAACTAATAATTTTGTCAATAATTATTGTTACTGTCCTAATATACATCCTTGCTTTTAAATATATGTTTATACCTGTATTTTTGTCAAAGTGTGGTGTTAACTTCACCAATGGTTTTTCTAGCAAAAAATATTGTGCAGGTATGAATAGTCCGCAACATGTATTTTGTGTTAGAAGGGAATAAATAAGTTCTCGCAGCACTCTCTAACATTTGGTTTTCAAGGGAAAGGTTTTTTTACACTTACACCCTTAACATTGTCTTCAAGGTTGAGTTAATGAGTTCACTAATTCCGATTATTGTTATTTCAAGGTGATCCGCTTTAAGGATTGTGCACAAAATGCTACGATTTTTGTGATTCTTTTTTAATGAAAGACAAGATAGATTTTTTTGAAAACAATTTTCTCTTACCGTACAGATATGCACATCTAGAGTGCACAGTTCTACAACTTGTTGCACCACAAATCAATGTACAAGGAGAAAAGACAAAATGCTAGTTTTGTTACGTATTTTACAGAATAAATTTTGTCCTAAATGGTTAATAATCTATGTATTCTAAATTCCTCCATTCGATGCACTGGGAACAAAAACCTTTGAAACATAACAAACCATTGTATATATGTGTTCGAGTCGTACGTGATTACGGCATGGTGCAGTTTATAAAAAACATTTCACCGCTTTGAATGAGAGTGAATGTTATTTCAGGGTTAACCTTAAATACAAACGATTTACGTAAACTGTATTAAACTCTTTGCTCGTATTTGAAGTTTCCGGGACTCGGTTTAAGTTTGAACGTATCAATTTGAAAACTCACCTTGAGTTCGAACATTGATTGAATCGTACCCGTTTAATATACCGTGCCCTTGAAAAAATGTGGTTGAAAAAATGCGGTTTAGTGACTTGTGTTTGAAGTAAGTGCAGTTGTTTAGTGCTGGAAGAAGAATTACTCAAATCTACTGAAACTGATAGAGCCTTGTAAAGAAGGCTTGTTATTGAACAATCAATTCATTTTTAACCCTTATCCGGATATGCTAATTTACTAACGTAACCGGAATGTGTGTGTTTATTCTGCTGAGATAATTTTTTTAAAGATCTGTGTCATTTTTTGTTTTTTTCAGGTTTATTAGTAATCAGAATTACAATTCTATGGATTAATGTTATAACTTCAGTATTAACTACAGTACTTTCACAAAAAGAAAACAGCTGGGTTTGAAGTTTCGGAAAATGTATCGGATCCTAGGACGCAATTCATAGTTGTCTATTGAGAGTAAAATACTATACAAAACGGTTATTAGGCCTATTTGGTCTTACGGAATACAACTATGGGGTACAGCAAGCAATCAAATATAGACATCATTAAACGATTCCAATCAAAGGTGTTGCGATCTTTAGTAAACGCCCTATGGCTCGTTCCGAACGAAGTAATAAGACAGAACCTAGGTACCTATTTCAACAGTAAATGAAGAAATACAAACTGCAGTGTTCGCTACCGCAATAGGCATAGTGCTGATCCAAACTCATTAGTGGAGTGTCTACTGCTGGACAAAGAGCCTAGGCTCAAAGCCGATGGACCTACCAAACTGTTTTGTACAAGGCAAAGTGTATAGATAAAGTATTTGTCAAACCTGACTGGGAAATTTTCATTGGAAAACTTTCTTCATGTCATATGTTTTGTCAAAATATTTACTGAATTGTAAGATTGTAACTTATAAATAAACTAAAAAAAAATACAGTAATAATTTATTCTGGCATGATGAGGTCGTTTTCACTGAAGTGTTCTCTTCAACTATTTATTAGGTCAGTTGGCCATCATTTTTTCAAACGTATGTCGTTGCATTCTTCTAGTAGTGACTTTCCAATTTTTCATGGTGGTTCGTTTCCTGCTAACATCCTTGACATACAGGTCATCGTGTAGAGTTTGATTAGTTAATAACTACCAAGGTGCATTTCTAATGATACCTAGTATTGTGGATTAGCATCTTTGGATTATATTTAAATTGGTTTTACTCGCACATTCCCAAAGCTCTGCTCCATAAGTCCACATAAGTTTCATGACGATTTATGCAATAATAATTTGTTCTCCAAGGATTGGTTTTATTTCCTTCCAAACATACATCTTTAACTTTCAAGTTCATCTGTTTACCCCTGTTATCTTGGCTAATATGACGATCATTAACACGTTTGAGAGGTCTGATAGCATAGCTGTCATCCACATGTCGGTGTTCCGTTTGGATGAAAGTAACATTTACTATCAACTGGTGGATTTCGCTGGTATCTGGCAATTGAGAAACTGTAATTTGGGTCGGATACGCCAAGTCTCGCTAAGATATCGTCTTGAATTGTTTTATCGGTTGGCTGGTTTTTCTTAGCCTTAAAACTTTGAAAGCAACGATTTTTTTCGGCTTTTCCTTACCACCTTGTCCTGCTGTTGGTTCTGATTCGGAATTTACATTATCATTAATCTCAGTGGTATTTATAAATACAGAGTCCTGGATCTCTTGCTTAATCAAGGTAACACCAAAAGTCGCGATAATTATGTCAGTGAACACAACCGATTGTAAAAAATCCACACATACATCTTGAACTTTCAAGTTCATCTGTTTACCCCTTTTATCTTGGCTAATATGACGTGCATTAACACGTTTGACCTGATGCCCTTGTTGCATAGCCGTCATCTACATATCGGTGTTCCTTTCGTATGGTATGTGAATCAAAGGCAATTGCGACAGATATTAAATCGTAAGCAAGTATATGTATTCGTCAGGCGCACAATTTCAGCACTACGATCAACGTAGGTAGTAATTCAGTTGACGGGAGAGCTGCGTGAGGCCACCATTCGCGTGGATTAAATCGCAGGCTACAATTGCTATTTGCGAATTCACATCCCCAAAGATCTGCTCCGTAAATCCACGTAAGTGTGGTGACTGTTTATACAATAATAATTTATTCACCAAGGTTTGGTTTTATTTCCTTCCAAACATACATCGTTAACTTTCAAGTTCATCTGTTTACCCCTTTTATCTTGGTTAATATGACGTGCATTAACACGTTTGAGGGATCTGATAGCCTTGTTGCACGTCATCCACATGTTGGTGTTCCGTTCGTATGGTATTTGAACCAAAGTCGATTGCGACAGATATTAAAATAGTCGAGTATATTCGTCAGGCACACAATTTCAGTACTACGATCAACGTAGTAATTCAGTTGATGGGAGAGCTGCGTAAGGCCACCATTCGCGTGGATTAAATCGCAGGATATAATTGCTATGTGCGAATTCACATCCCCAAAGATCTGCTTCAATGATTATAAAACCTACAAGCTATCTCTTAATTATAAAAACACCTAAAACTAGCACCACTAGTGGAGATAAGGAAAGAGGCAGTCCAATTTTCCTTCCAAAAAAGTTAGATATTTCATCCCATATGTTTAACTCTTCAACATCATGTGGTTGTAAGCTATGATATGCTTCATGTATATGATTTGAAATATTAGATTGCTCAACACCACTTGTATCTATCTGTTTTTCATTCATGCAATCCCCGTTGTCAGATACCCATAAGATCACCCCATTGCTGTCACAAGGAACACTGACATTGCTATTTAAACATTTTATATATCCGTACCAATAAGAGTGATTCACTTGTTGTTTTGCTTTTACATTTAAAGCAAGACCTGTCTTTGATCCTCTTACTCCAGAAGCATGAATGTCAATACCACCACAACTATCTGGGGTGTCCTTCACTATTTCACAACTTTTGCAACTGAGTCTGATGATACTTGGTCTTTTATCTACGATTTTAAGTTCTCCATCTTGCATGAAGATACTCAAGGCACCTTTACTGAATCGCAGTGTCTTGCAATTCATGACCCTTTCATGCAATGCCGACTGTGTGATGGTGCAAGAAGGCCATGATGTTTCTGCTGTGACACAATTTGCTAGATCATAGTTGTATGATATTGTGTTGGGCTCTCTTAATTGCACATATCCTATCTCTCCCTTCTCAGGCCTTCCAATCTGGCTAACATAATCACATAAGAAAAATTCGGAGGCATACATCAAAATACCATATTTGGAATCTATGTCCATCTCTTTTGGGTGTTCTGCATTAATAATATTGCAGTTTTTATTGAATAGAGAGATTCCTGGTTCCCTAGTTCTCAGTTCTACTAGTTTGTATACTGTGTAATTGGGGCTAATATTCAAGTTTTTTGCTTCTATTGGTGAAGTTAGCCAAAAAAGTAGTAAAATTATCTTAAAACATCTAAGTTTAAAACTTTTAACTGAAAAGGGTTCTAGAAACTTTACTTTATCTCTTTCTTCTTTGGAGTACTTGACTCCAGTCTCTTTCTTGCGTTCCATGTCCCAGTAGTAAAAACCATTCTTTTTGTAAAACCTTTTCATCTTAAGCCCTTTATGTTTATATTTCCCACTGAGTAGTAGGTATCTAATTGTCATGAATTCCAAGAGCAGCAAGATGATTATTAATAGAATACCCAAGATAGCAGTGACGGGGAAACTATCATCACACCCTGTGTACTTATCCTCCTTTGTTATGAATTTGACTTTGCAAACATTATTTGTTTCAAGGATTTGATGACAACTGAAACCCTTAATGGACACAGGACCAAAGAAAACCTTTTTCTTCATCTGTCTATCATCCATCAATTCTATTCCATTTTGACTTATCACCTCATAAGATCCATTTAAAATTGGACATTGAATTGATATTTTACTAAAAAAACAGTTACATTCTCTTTCAAAAGGAACTAGATTTTGCTCATGGATGCCTGTTTTTAAAGAAAAGTCCTTCATGTTAGCATTTTTTATAGAAGTTTCCTGTCTGTCTAATCCCTCTGCTAGAGGAAGGAAACTAATGCCTAAGAATAGTACCATGAATATTAGAAGTTTTATAGATTGACGGGAATTCTTTAAATGCTTTCTATTCTGCAAACTCCAAAAGAATAGGAATGTGTTCCATGGTCTTCTGTGTGCTGTCCTCATTATCTGAACAGGGGTTATGACACTAGTCATATACAAGAAATCCCATGCAACATTCATTATTAACCATGCAACCTGATCGTATCTATCTGCTAATCTATAAACCTGCCTAAAGTCACATGTTGTTAGATTCTTTTCCCTAGACTTTCTGGTACTCATTAGTGTAACAAGTCTGCAAAAACTACAGGCTGAGTACATCCTTCCGTCCAGATAAGTTTGATGACTGTTTATAGCAATAATAATTTGTTCTCAAAGCATTGGTTTTATTTCCTTCCAATCATACATCTTTAACTTTCAAGTTCATCTGTTTACCTCTTGTATCTTGGTGGCTAATATGACGTGCATTAACACGTTTGAGGGATCTGATAACCTTGTTGCATAGTCATCATCGACATGTAGGTGTTCCGTTCGGATGAAAGTAAAATTTATTATCAACGGGTGGTTTTCGCTGGTATCGGAGAAAAGAGTTTTAGAAGATTTTAGAATTTATTAGAACACACGTTACATGATGAAGTTTGCCTTGAGACTGAACTTAAATCATAAAACTACACCACATGTAACTAGAATTGCTCTAAGAGCACGTACAGAAATCTAGTGTAAGCGTAAGAGCCAGTGATTTCATAAAACGATAACAATTCGTCATATTCTAGAAGGTTACAGTTTACATAACATTGACAAATCTCAACACATCCCCTTAAACTTAACTCTTCAAATTTTTAAAAATGAACATACAAGATTACATATTTACTAGACCTAACTTATCTCTTAGTATTTCAAAACGCGGTTTCGCCAATGGTTTTGTTAAAATATCAGCTATTCGTTCTTCACTGGTGACGTACTCGATGCCAATTTTTCCTTTCTCGTACAAATCGCGCACAAAGCGATAACGCACATCGATGTGTTTTGTGCGCTGATGAAACTCAGGGTTTTTGATTAGCTTTATCGCACTCACATTGTCAATGAACAAAACACTTTGTCGTCGCACTTTGCATACAGCGCACTCGCGTAATTGTGACATAGGTTTCTTGATTTTTGTCTTTCACCCTTAATATCTTTTTTTAAGGGCAACATTTTTCATAAGCGCGTGTATCAGTTTATTGCCCTATGTCTGTAGAAATAATCCTTGTCATTTTTTAGATGTATTATTGTGCCAAACAGACCTATGATTTTTTCCAGTCCAGGATGCATGGTGTCACATTTAACACACAAAAATTCTAATTGTGACACATTTCGGTTTTAATTGTGATTCTTTAGAAAAACACCATATATAATGCTATTGACGATAGAAGTTTAACCCCTTCAGTCCTGAATTAATTTCCGTCAGCAAAAAAATTTTTTTTCGTATTAGTTTGTTTAATATATGCCCAAATAACACGTATTTGAGAAAAAAAAATTTGATTCTGAAATTTAAGGGTAATTCCAGGATGTACATGCATATGTACATTGGGTCTTAAATAAGCAAGGCGATGTAATAATCTATAAAGAACTTTTATTCAACAAACGGGTACAAACTTATCAAAATAGTGTTTTATTATTTAAACTAACGTCAAGTAAAAAAGAAACAGATCTCATTTTCTCCTGTGAAAGGCTACGAAGCAGTTCCTGTCACGCACTAGGCATAAATGAACTTTACATTTGTCACAATAAATATGCGATCCTTGTTTGCAATTGTAGTTTTTGCACCTAGTAGCTTCTTTTTTCTCATCAAACTGGGGCATATATGATCCACTGCATCAGTCTGGATTTCGATAAGAAGTACTTTTAAACGTTTTTCCTTTTTGCAGTGCATACATGTTTGTGTATTGTGCCATTTCATCAAATATATCTATCGGTAAATATCTTAGAAAATATTCTAAAGGACAAAGCAATTTGTTATCGACAGTTTGGTTTAGCTCATAATTCCAATTTGGAGTTGTCAGGGTGTTGCGAGTCCAATGGATCTTACGTTTTAGTTCTTTATTATAATTTCTTGCGCATTTATTACGACGATCGTTATTTTGAGCCTCGTTATTACTAGATTCACCATCAAAATGTCCGTCATCTAATGCAAAAATGGACTCATCGCCGTTTTCATTATCTTCGTTATTGTCGTTTTCATGATCTTCGTTATTGTCGTTTTCATTATTAGATTGATTATTCTGCTTTTCCTCGTTGTGTCTAGACATGAAGTTTCCTCCTAGTCTTGTTTTGTTTTGTAGTTGAATTTCGTCTATCAGGTCACCATCTTCTTCATCATTTCCACATCCAATATCTTCAATATCGGATAAATCACCGTTTTCCACTAAATCTAGAAGTTCTTGTGTGTCCTCCGACTTCTCAATATTATATCTTTTTTTTATTTTATCCATGGTTAGGTATTTTTATATCTTCTTACTGAAAAATATCAAAGACAGAGAACTATTTCAAATGCCGTACTCGAGTCGGAATGTACATGGCAATGTGCAAAACGTTGAGTCATCGAGGTAACTATGAAGACGGTTTGTACATTGTAATGTACAATATACTTTAGGATGATATTTCATACAATTTAGCTGTTATAAAGGCATTATATTATAGAAATACAGTAGTACATACCTTTCTCAAGGTGTAACACAAAAGTTACACAAAAACCTCTTGGAATAAAATAAAAAATAAACACCAACAAATTCCCATAAGCGTTCACGTTTTGACAGGGTAGATTATTCACAGGTTATATCAATATAACTGCAATTCAAACTCACAGATGTCGCTACTAACATATTTTTCGCAGAGAGTAATGTACATGGATATGTACAAAACTACTACAGCAGGATTTAGTCCGTTTAAACATTTAATATTGTATTATAAAGTCGATGTACATGAGTATGTACGCCAGGTTCGAAGGGGTTAATTGTGTTGAATTACAGGGGTCAAATTGTGATAAAAAAAATTTAAAAATTTTTAAAATATTTTTTATTGCAAAATAAACAAGTTACATATAAACGATTAATAGACATTGAGCCCATCAAATTGCATGGGAAACATTATTTCTCCACGCCTACCCTCCTTTGGATCCGGAAGGATTCTAAATACGTTGGATATGTTGATGGTATCCATGTTTCACTGGTAGGCCAAATAAAAAAGGTCTTTTTCTTTCTGGCAAATTTCAGACAGATTGTCCTCCCCCACGATCTCCGTAATTCTTCCTACGTATCTTTTAACGATTTTGTTTTTGGTATGGTAATTGACCAATACCCACGCTCCCTCTTTAATTATAAGTTCTGTTTCCATTTGATTTTCTTGCTCATGTTCAATTAATTCTTCGAGGGTATGGATATCACCTAATTCTTCATCAGACTCCTGTTCTTCAAACATATCCGATAAATTTTCCCAGTCACTTTCGTCTGACGTGTCCTGTTCTTTTTTATTTTTTAGAGTTTTTTTCTTCAATACATTTCCTGCATTTTCTTGGATATCTTCTGGCTCCTGCTCAGCAACGACTTCTTTTAAATTTTTCTTCTTTCTCGTCTTTTTCTGAGACTTTTGCTCTTCCTTTTCTTTCAGTTCTTTTTTCAAATTTTTAAGGTATTCTTCTCTTGTAAGCACATCGGCGTAGCTACTTTGTCCAGCTCTTTTGCGTTTGGTTGTGGTCGGGCTTTGCTTTCCTATCTTTTCTAAAATTAAATCTTGCAGAGTCCTTACTTTAGGTGGGTCACTTGATGGTTGTCCGTCACCCTTTGAAGTTGAAGGGACAGGTTGCAGCACAGAAGTGACACTCGCTGCTTTAGCAACTTCGCCAAAGGGTTCGACATAATCCGATTGAGATTCGTTGTCCCCAGCAACTTCTATATCTCGTTCTATATTAATATTTTCTTCAGTCTTCTTTTCAGTCTTGTTTTTTTATATGCCTCCAATTCATCTGGCTTAAAGCAAGACTCCTTAATAACACTTCTGTCGATTGGAAACAAGCCGGTTTGCTTAAAAGACTTTGCCAGTAAATGGTTTGGAAATTCCATCCACAACTCTCCAACTAAAATAGATAAGTCACCTTTCGAAAGGGTCCTCGAATAATTATTTCTCTGCCATAAAGTCAAAGATTCGTCCCAATTTTTTTTTGAAAACTCCGAATGTCAATGAATCGAGTGGCTGCAAAAGGTGCGTGGTGTGTGGTGGGAGTTTCAACAGAGTAATCTGTTCTTTGATGGCTAAGGTAATAAAGTCTATAGTCAAGTGCGAGTTGTGTCCATCAAAAATAAGAAGAAGCGGTCTTTCTTTTGTACAATGCTTTAAAAAATGATTCTTAAACCAGGCAGAAAACGCAGAGTCGGTCATCCATCCGTTTGGCGTTACGGTGTATCCCGTATTTGGATATGCTCCTTCGGGCATCCAAGACTCCCACAAATGTTTTGCCTGGTATAATATGAAAGGAGGCAGTTTATCACCATTTGCAGAACAACAAAACAAGATGGAAGTGTTTGATCTGCCACAGCCAGCAATATTTCTAAAAACCGGCTTGTTTCTTTCGGAGACTACTTTGGTCATGGTGGGGTCATGACAAATTGAAGTTTCATCAAGGTTCAATATTTGTGAGGGTTTTTCCTCTAATTTCAGATCTTTAACGGTTCTTGCATATAGATCATAAAATCCGTAAATTATGTTGGGTTTTGTTTGTTCGGTTCGCAAAGATTGTCTTTTGGTTGGTTTTTTTACAAGACAATTTGTTTCTTTTACAAAATCCTATAAACCAGTCTTTCCCTGGAACCCCATTTTTGAACCTTGTCTGTTGTTTTCCTTGACATAGGTTCCAACCAAAGTCAAGATTTCTTTTCTAGTCAAACCAAATCCCCACATACTGGCCGTTTTAATGGAAGTTGCCAATTCTTCTTCGATATCTGGACCGAGATCAACAGTACGCCCAGGAGCTGAATTTTTGGTGGGAGGTCGGTTTTTCCAGCCCCTTATTCGAGAAATCAACGTAGATCTAGGTATTTTAAACGTAAGTGAGGCTTTCTTGGTTGACATTCGACCCATCTGGATTTCCTCTATTGCATCTTCCACGTCTTGGACGGAATATTCCCTGACTTTTCTCGCTCTTTTCTTTGGTTGAGTAGTCTTTGGCGGCATTGTGAAATAATACTGCTGAAACAAAAACAATCTCATCTTAAAATCAAACTTGGTTGGGTATCCTAGCCAAGTCACAATTAGACCATACGTGGGTGTCTGTGTCACAATTCCACCATACATGGGTGTCGCAGTTAAACGCCAACAGAAAAAATTGGTGTTTAAATGTGACACCCGTCGTCAATGTGACAGGTTCTTATTTGAGGTTACGTTTCTTAGTCAGTAAATAAAACAAGGTACGAGGAAAGACCTGGCCGAATTTCTACTTTATAGTTTTGATACAACTTGAAACAATTAAATTTTACCAAAATCAAACTGAATTAACGTTTTTAAAAGAATTTTGATCAACTTACCGTTCGTCTGTCAATCACACCAGCGTAACTGATGAAATTTTATGGAAAGGAGTTTTGGTAACAATGATGCGTCCTGTGGTGGTGGCGCGCGATTTAAACGTCTAATATTCAAAACAAATCCAAATGTCACAATTAGCCGCCTGTCACAATTACGCGAGTGCGCTGTACACTTAGTTCTTCAAATAACCGCATCAACCATATCATCTCTTTTGCCGCACTCGCCGCACTCACATATTCTGCTTCTGTGGTTGATTGCGCCACGCACTGTTGCTTTTTGCTTTGCCAAGTAACTGCAGCACCACCGTACTTGCAAAGTACACCACTTGTAGATTTTCTGGTTGCTGTATCACCTGCAAAATCTGCATCACTGTACACCTCGAAACCTTCGTCACTTTTGTAAAATAAGCCGACTTGATTTGTTCCCTTCACATAGCGTAGAATCCTCTTCACTAACTGACAATGTGCATCTGTTGGCTTGTCCAATGCTCTTGATGCAACATTTATAGCAAATGCAATGTCAGGTCTTGTAATTACCTGTAGATACAACAAATTTCCAACCGCTTCTCGATATGGGAATTTGCCAGTTTTATCAAGTGAATCCTTCATATTCCATCCAGTTTCAATAGGAATAGATACCGGCTTAGCATCCACCATTTCAAACTGTTCAAGGTTTTCTTAATGTAATTCATCTGACTAATAAAAATTCCATTACTTTTCTGTTGTATTTAAATTCCAAGAAAACTTGTAACATTAACTGTAATTGTAGCTTCAAACTTGCACTTTAGCTGATTTAGAAATTCATCAGCTTCTTCGACGTTTGATGCTGCTATCAAACCATCATCAACATAAAGGAGCACTAATAATTTGTCGTTGTTACGGTGTCTGACATATAGGCACGGATCAGCAGCGCTATCCTTTAAATCACATTCAAGTAAAAATTGCGTAAATCTTTTACTCCAACATCTGGGGGATTGCTTAAGTCCGTATAAACTCTTTAACAATTTACACACACGTGATGTGCCATCTTCATATCCCTCGGGTTGTTTCATATAAATTTCTTCATCAAGGGAACCGTACAGAAAGGCTGACTTAATATCAAATTGCCTCAAGTGTAACTTTTCGCAAGCTGAAACACTTAAAACAATTCGCACAGTATCAAACCGTACCACAGGGTTAAATGTCTCTTCGTAATTAATTCCTTCTTGTTGTGAGCAGCCTTTGACAACTAATCGGGCTTTGTAACGATCAATGGTGCCGTCCAAACGATTTTTGATACGATACACCCATCGATTGCCAATTATTTTTCTATCGGCCCGTTTCTCGACCAACACATACGTCTCATGTTTACGTAAAGCAGTCATTTCATCATTCATAGCTTCACGCCACTGTTTCGAATTAATTGACGCCATTGCATCGCAGAAAGTTAATGGTTCATTTTCAGCTCACATAGCGACAGGTACTCCATAAAAATCCGGCTGCCTTAATTTAGTTCGATCTCGTAACCTTTTAATCAGTTCCGGTGAATTTTTATATTCATCGTCGGCTATTTTTAGCTCAGTTTCTTGACTTGTTTCGGAAATATCCTGATTCTGTGACTCATTAAGTGTGATTCCAGTGGCCGTCAGCCGCTCCTTCTTGAAAATAACATCACGACTTATAAACACCTCATGTACTTCAGGTACCCAAACTCGATATCCCTCAATTCCTTCAAGATAACCGACAACATACCCTCTAAGAGCTTTTCTGTCTAATTTGCGACGTTTTTCCTTGGGAACGTGCACAAAGTAATCAGTACCGAAAACTTTAAGCTTATTTAAAACAGGCTTCTTACCAAACCAAAGTTCAAACGGCGTCTTTCCTTGAACTTTTGTTGGTTCAGTTCTATTTAGAACGTAAACTGCGGTGTTTACCGCTTCTGCCCATAAAAATTGCGGAAGGTCAGGTTTTGAATAAAGCATGGAACGTGCCGATTCCATAACCGTACGATTTTCTCGTTCAATTGTACTATTTTGCTCTGGCACATACGCAACTGTTATTGTATGTTTTATTCCCCTTTTATCTAAAAACAAAGCAACTTCTTTATTCACGTATTCTCCACCTCCATCGGTACGTAATTCTCTGATCTCTTCTCCGAAGCGCGTTTTCACTTTCGCACAGAAACTTTCAAGCTTCTCTTTCACCTCGGATTTCTTATTGAGAAAATACACGGCGCGGTATGCAGAAAAATCGTCCTTGAATAGCACATAAAAACGCTTGGATAATATGACGTGCGTTAACACGTTTGAGGGATCTGATACCCTTGTTGCATAGGCATCATCGACATGGAGGTGTTCCGTTCGTATGGTATTTGAACCAAAGTCGATTGCGACAGATATTAAAATAGTCGAGTATATTCGTCAGGCACACAATTTCAGTACTACGATCAACGTAGTAATTCAGTTGATGGGAGAGCTGCGTGAGGCCACCATTCGCGTGGATTAAATCGCAGGCTACAATTGCTATGTGCGAATTCACATCCCCAAAGATCTTCTCCAATGATTATAAAACCTACAAGCTATCTCTTAATTATAAAAACACCTGAAACTAGCACCACTAGTGGAGATAAGGGAAAAGCCAGTCTAATTTTCCCCTCCAAAAAAGTTAAATATTTCATCCCATATACTTAAGGCTTATGTTTAGTGACGGTACCTGTTCACATTATTTTTAGAAAAACACTGATGTTTGTTCTCATTTTTAAAGAAGCCTATAATAGTTGGAGTTAAGAACTCTTCATTTTCGTATAGACCAATATTTAAACAATTGCGGTAAATCGCAAAAAACACACTTTTGTTAAAAATATAGTAGTTATTAGGTGTATGTAATAGAAACATACAAAATTATAAAGTACAAACGTTCCCTAATAAATTAAAATTTTTTATTTCTTTACCGTAACAGTGTAAGCTGGTAATGCTCAGGCATTGAAATATTTTTCTCCACGACCATTTGTGAATGTAATAATTCCGAAATCATTTTTAATAATAGAAAGTAAAAATTCTCACTCTTGAGATAGAATATTTATTCTGAAACACTTGCTTCTTATGTGTTTTGCATGTATTTTCATTCTATAACAAGTAACAGAATGAATATTCCATAATTATGCTCAACGAAATACATAGATTGCCATGGATTTCAAAACTGTCAGTGTCAGATGTAAATATAAATATTAATACAATGTAATATAATTGTTTCAATAAATAACTTGATTTGTTCAGATTTAATTGTTTTTGATTCATACTTTCCGGTCGTGGAGAAAATACAGTCTGTTACTCTGTTAGAATGAAAATTCGATCTACTCGTGGTTCCTCACGCTCGCTAACGCTCGCGTTCGGAATCTTCCACTCGTGTCGAATTTTCATTCTAACCTTGTTACAGAATATACTATACAATACATCACGTAACGACATAAATTGCGAATGAAATTTAAAAAAAACACCAGAATTTTAAAATTTGACTGCATCGAAGTGCTTCGTGTAGCAGGTAAAAATGACCCATACTTGAAGCGAAGAGGGATTAGACTTTGATAGGGACAAGTTAATAAATCTTGTTTAGTACACAAACTATTCCTAAGAAAAAGCCGTAAAATGGTGGTTTGTAAAATTCGGCAACGTATTTTTGGACTTTTTAATACTCATTTGAGTTAGGAAAAGTGCAATTTTGTCCTATCTAGAATGGAAAAATAAAATAAAAGAGAAACAATGAAAAAACCTATTTTTTATATAACTACATATGTTAACTACAAAATTAGAACAATTTTGTAATTGACATATGTACAATGTGTCCAAGGATACTGTAACTTATATAGGATTGCTCATAGACGATTCGGCGAGCCTTAGTTTAATCTTTATAGGTGTATAATGTACATTACTTTTATCGCTCGTTGAATAATATACTATTACCTTTTATTAAAACGTTGATTTGCTTATTACTGCTTTTATTTAATTCATATACATAAATTACATAGTACTTAAAATAATTAAACCATAATAGCCTAATGCCTACTAAATTTCAAACGAAACAGCAATTCTTTATTTTTAATAATTTGTATTACAAAATAATTAGGGATATTGAGGAAAAAAAGTGCAATACAATGTATTAAAACTCACATTAGATATATAACTGATAACATCTAAACAATTTTAATTGATTATTTTTTTATACTTGTTTGTGACTTTTCTTTGTTGGTCCTCGCTGCATTTTCTTTTCAAACTACTTTTCTTCTCCATTTTCTCCTGGGACATTTTTAAGTTTAAAAAATTTATTTTAATTATCGTCCTTAATTTTACGTAATCTTTTACCAACTTTTTGGGAGTAGAAACTCTCTTTGTAATTTTTCTTATTACAGTTGTTAACGGTTTCTGCTTCTTTACATATTGCTTGTGGTACATGTTGAAAATATCTTCCATTCTGTTTATTTCATTCGTCCATAATGCATTCGGTTCTATTAGGCCACCATAAGATAAATGCTGAACCCATGATGGAATATTGTAACTTGCTTTTATTTTATACGTATAGTCGCCCAAATGTGGATATTTTGCTTTATGTTTCTTTGCCAAGTATCCTGCTATATAAGTTAAAGCATCACCTGCCGTTCCCCTAAACGGTACTCCTTGGAGTTAGAAGTACTGTCACAAGTATCACTGGATAATACACTGCTGTTGTCATCACTCAAACATTCTGCAACTTCAGAGAATCCTTTCATACCACAATTGTAATTTCCTATTCCAGTGTTCGCTGTATCTGGATAATGTAAATTAATGTCGGCAGTATTTACTACTTTAGCCAAAATATATTCATCAGGTGATTTATCTTCCGTATTAACTGCTGTATTAAGTATGCCAGGATTTTTTCCCAGAATAATCATTCGCATTCTGTATAATGCTTCCATAGGAGATGGATGATCATTTAGCCCTCCCCTTATTCTGATTTAAAAAAAAAAATGTTTTCTAACGAATCCTGGTTGAGTCTATGAGTCAAAATATATTTTACTTGGTATCTGTGGCACATATCTTTATACAAGAGTTGCAAAGACCTTATTGACATTAAAATGCCTTTCTGGAACGTATATAACGTATTCTTTCCTATAACTCTCATATGCTTTACAGTTTCATACATGTCATTTAATATTCCATCCTGTTTTGTTAAACAGACGCCATAACCGGATTTGTAATCTATTTTATTTAGTTTCACATAACTGTTCATAATGTCGAACCACTTGTTTGTTAGATATATAAAATAACTAGTGTCAGTGGCCAATTTTTGATTTTCGCCGGGCTTGTAATGTAACAAGGCAGTTGCTGTAGTGTGAGACATTAATTCAGCCGCTAATCTATCATTTTGTCTTTTGGTTTTTTCACAATCAATGTGTCTGCTTGTAAGTTTGTAACAAGTGTTCATTTCCGAATCAGTTAAATTGATAAGAGCTGCCACTGGTTTCTTGTTAACAATGGTTTTAGAGTTCAGAATGAAACCGCAATCAATAAACCAGTTTCTTAACAATTTAAGCATATGAGGGACATCCGCAAACATGTATATATCGTTACCTGTAAGGGAGTGTTTAAACGTAAATAAATATTTCTTCTTCAACGTTAACTCCTAACGTTTTCCAAAGGCCCACATTTCCTCCGCCACAGTCACTAACGCAACCTACTACATCAAAATTTATTTTATGCAATTCTTCAATTATTTTATACAATATGTCTTTTATGATTTTCTGATCGAATTCTATATACACAGGTTGTTTCCATTTTCCAAATAGCCCACGTGCCATAACTACTTGCATATAATTATGTGGCCCGATTATTTCATCTGTCGCTATGGCATATTCATAATTTGCTTTAACTTTTATTTCATCATACTGCAGTATGACACATTTGTCCCTTGGCTCCATTGTCTGTCCCTCAAATTCCATAAATTTCAACACGTCTGTTAAAAGCCCATGCCTCAAATCAATCTGTTTCGTCCTGCGTCTCTTACTCGAAAGACGAGGCAACGGATAGTTTAATTTATCTCTTAAATAAATATTGCTTTTTTTGGAAAAATATCTCAAAGTGAAAGCTGTACTAATTTCATTCGGAGTCCATTTTACCTTCTTCTTCTTATTCAGAATAGGGTAACCCAGGGGAAAACGGACATGCTAATAAATAAATTGCAGTTACACTTAACAGAAAACTGCTACAAAGGCAAGTAAACGTTGAAAGGAAGAGACGGGTATATACTTCAACATAATTCATATATTTTTATATAATTCGGTAACAAAACATGAAATAGTAAGAAAAAACTGCCATAGAACAAAATTGTCCGTTTGGCCCTATGCTGGGGAAAATGGACATTTAATCACTTTCGTCACTCTTGCATATATTACAAACAAAATATGGGTCCTCTCCATTGTAATCGCATTTTACGTGATACCATTTACGACAGGAGAGACACTGGACCCAATTTTCCATGTCATTATAGGCTTCCTTACAAGCTGCACAATATTCTGTTTCGTAGGGAGAAACCTCCAATTTCTTCTTTTGTTTTAACTTCAGTCCCTTATTTTTCTTTTCGTCTTGCAGTTGTTTTTTCTGCCTCAACTCGGTAATAAGTTGTTCACTAGTTAAGATGCGCGATTGAGTTTGTTTACGACATTTTCTAGAACTTCTGCCTACCCCTGATGGTCCCGGCGTTGGACTTAGAGACTCAAAAGACTGTCTATCCATTTGCACGTTTTCTATCTCCTCAGTGACTTTATTTATAATATGTCCTGTTGCTGTAGACGAAGTAGATGGTAATGGTGAGTTTGTGTGACTCACATTATGAACAGTGGACGGTAAAAATGCGTCATCAGAAAGGTGGCGGCGATCAAAGGGAAAAATGCCACAGCTCCTAAAGCCGCTGACGGCGTTTCCAACAGTTGCTGCACGGTTCCATGAGTCTTTCAGCAAAAATCCGAAAGTAACTTTGCTGATGCCAGTTGCGGATGTTTTCGTAGGTGCAAGCGACAACTCTCATTATAATGAATCTTCAATGGGCCGAAGAAGGCCACATCCAGGGGCTGAAGCTTTTGGGTGCTGTGTGGGGGCAGACAAAGTAGATGAACATTATTTTCTTTGGCCATTTCTAATGCATCAGGATCGGAACAGTGTGAACCATGACCATCTAATATTAAAATTGTTGGGCCTGGCGGTTTTTGATTAATAAAGTGGGTTAGAAATATATGAAAATGCTCTGATTGCATGTACCCACTATCTGATAGAACTAGTTTGGTTCCACTTGGCATTCCGGTTTGAAAATCTGGATTTACTCGTTTCCCTTTCATAATCACAAACGGCGGTACGTAATGGCCAGCAGCAGAACAACAGGCCATGACAGACACTGTCTCTCCTTTCTCTGCATTAGTTTGACAAAAAACGCCACGTTTTCCCCGCTGGGAGATAATTTTTTTGGGTTTGTATATTAGCTGCAAACCAGTCTCATCACAGTTAAATATGTGGGTGGGTTTATTGAATAGGTCATATTTGGTCATGAGAGCCTCTAAGTTGTCATAGAAGATGTTAGCATTAGCACGAGTTAATCCTCTTGCTCGTGCATGGGACAGTCCTTCCGCAATCCGCACGCTTAAGCAATGGTGACGCTTTAAAAATTGTCTGCACCAATCCTCCCCTGCCATCTTCTGGTCATTATTAAACTTATGTCTTAAGCCATTTACGAAAGCATAACGATATACTAGTTGACGTAGGTCACGAAAAGTGAGACCATATCCGATTTTATCTAATTTTAATAAATATTCCACCAATTGCAGTTCTGTATTTCTACCAAGAGTGGTGTGATCACTAAATTTTGGCATGTCACCACCATCCTGCGCTACCCTTCTTCGAAGTGTATTTCTAGGTACATCGAAAGTTCGAGCCGCTGTTTGAAGTGGCATTTTGTCAATTCTTACTGCCCTGACAGCTGCAGACATTGATTCGACATGCCATTTGCAACGGTTAGACGTACGCTCCCGATTACGCACCATAGTCTGGCTGTAAGAGACGATAAAATAAAATTTTGGTAAGTCCGTTTGCCCCATCGTTTATGTGTCCGTTTGCCCCATCGGCAACAAATTTAAATTTTCCAGTGCCAATCAATAGATGGCACTAGTAGGCTTGAATTTCAAATTCCAGACAATGAACTAATGTGTAAAGATTTCGTTAAGCACCTAACCTCAATTAAATTCCATTCCAAATAAATACTATAGCTATCGATTTAAAGGCTAAATCTTACTATTCGCTTCAAGTACTCACCGATAAAGTAACAGATACTGCGCAGCCGTACGATTAAGATGCTGGATTTATGTAATTTTTATGGATTATTAAAGATTGACCGAAAGTGACGCTTTAGTCACAGTTATTTCTTGTATGTATGGTTGCCTCCTACAAGCATTTACATTTTGTTGAGCTAAAATAACTGTACGGGGCAAAAGGACACTCGTAGATGTCCGTATTACCCCGGGGTCCATTTGCTCCCGGGTTACCCTAATTGCAATTTGATTTTTTGTCAAAATCCTACTTAAAATATTATTTACTTGTTTTTTAATAGTACCAATATCTTCCCTCTTTTTTTTGTAGTAAGCTATTTGTTTATTAAGATACCTTATTTTTTCCGTCTTACGTCTTTCTTCTTCTATGTACTGATCAATTTTTTGTTTTTTATTCTGTTCAAGGAGGCTTTCACATTTTTTTTTCAATATCTCGTAATCAGATTCCTTCTCTTGCGCGTGCTCTACTTGCTCTACATTACTACTATTAGTTTCTTTCAAATCCTCAAAAATTTCTTTCACAATTCTATTTTGTTCGCGCTTATTCATTATTTTGCTGCGACGTGACCATTCCGGTGTTTCAATTCTTGAGAGGCCCAATATTTTAGAAGGTACCGCTGTTTTTTTCAATCTTTTCAGTGCAGGTATCCCTAAAGTAAATGCCAATTTCAATAAATCCCCATTTCATGAATAATAAATCAATTAATTAATAAATGAAGATAATACTGTTAATGAAAATGAATTTCAATGAAGTAAAGCGTGACGCAATAAACAAATAAATAAATTGTTTTAAAGTTTACCTAACAGTTCCGACTTTAAATCTCGAATATAATCCTCTTCGGCAAAATGTTGGGAACATATGGTACACGAGTCTGGGTTCACCATCTCTTCTGCATTTACTAATCCATAATTTTCGAAGAGGCTCATCTTTGGGAAACCTATGGAACATAATGCCCCTTCGTATTTTGATAGCTGTTGTTACAAACTGCAATATTGCATCTAGCACCTGGCATGCTTCGAACAGCAAATTACACTACGCAGTTAATTTAAAATAAAATATAACCTTTACAACAACCATAGACAGCGAAATCGAAACGAAAACTGTAACAAACGACCCTCAATGCTACGCGATTCGGTAGGCGGGGGTCAGCGATCGACGTCACAGTTGCATTCGGCTCGGTCTACACGGTGCATACGGATATGAGCAATCCTATAAGTTACAGTATCCTTGCAATGTGTCCACGGATAGGTGATACAAGAGGAAAAACTTTTATTATTGATTTCTCAGAAAATTTTATTCTTGATAGTAATTTCTGCTATGTTTAATAGTCTTATTTCTCAGTTACTTTTCCTGCATATAATCATTTAAGACTTAAATTCTCAATTTTCCTCAGTTTTGGACTTTGAAAAAATTTCTGAAATTTTTATAATCAGATCAAGTAGACACTACAACATACGTTTGAATAATTTTGATGCTTGTGTTTCCTTTATTCTTGAAACTTTCAATTTAGTCCAGTAATTTTAGGCGAAAAAAGGGCGAAACCTCTAAATAAATACTGGTGAAGTATTTTTGTTGCACGCACCTTCATTTTGACGTTACAAATAATGTGCAGAAAGTCCTTTTCGAAATTGTGTTCGCTTGACGAATTATTTAAGATCAAAGGTCAAAGAAATCAGTTTTTTGCCAATATCTCGCTTTCTATTGGTTGTACGCTAATTTCAGTTATTAGAAAATTTCTACAAAAAAGGTTACACACAAATTTTACGCACGACCAATAGTTTTCGAGATATAAAGTCGAGAGGGTATGAACTGTACAATGCATTCGTTTCCCACCACCTTCGAGGTAGAATGCAAGGGGCGTTTTTTTTACATGGTTTCCCCGTTAGGCCTATCCATGATTTATTCAATTATGACATTTCTTTATCATTTTGTTCCTCTTCATTCACTTCTTGTTCTTATCCTTCCGCTTCATCTTCAATACAAGTATCGCATTCAGTCATATTTGATGCTAAAATATCAATGGGATCGATATCATCATCGTTGATATTGTCACAAGATTCAGTAATATCACGAGAAGCGACATTTAAGCATGATTGGCCACGACAATAGCCACAAACTATGGAGCATGGTAATCATAGACGTAAAACTGTATGAATAAACTTAAAACTTAAACAAACATTTAAATACTCTTGGACAATTTAATAAACTTTGATGCTATCTGCATTATAATAGGTATAAATTGTCTAGCCTGTTAAATACTTACATGCATATTAAGAAAAAAATAGAAATTAAATCCATACTTACCTAGTAAATAAGCATCACTATAACTTTTATGATGTAAAATTTAATTTTAATAATAGTTTTTCCGTAATTCATGCACGCTATTTTATAAATGTTTCTCGTAGACGCATTTTTCTCGCATGTCGCGAATGCGAATCAATTATTTCCGGGAGTAAGGAATTCATATAAAATTGTTTTAATTTTGGCACCATTCGAGTTTTCCACAACACCTCGTCTTTATTTACAACTTCCACAGATACACCTTTAGGGCTTTAGGTGTCCAAACTATAAAATAACACCTTTCTTTTCCTGTAATGTTCAACTGACCTTGAATTTGGAACATGTAATTATCACATTTCTTCAACTTCAATTGTCCATTTACATTTTCGCAGAACTTGATTTTTTTATTTAAAACTGCTTCTATAGGAGTAAACATTTGTGCACTGTAGGGACACTTTATGTCAACTATTTCCGTATTATCTGATGTTATACCATTAGGTGAAGCTGCCAAAAACGGATGTTCGTCATCAATAAATAATCCACATGTTTTAACTTGAATGTTTGTCATTTTTTCAAAATCCTCCATAGCCCTATGTTCATTTTCTTTTCCATATTGTATGGCCGCATTCCCAAAAAATTGCTGATATAAAATGTTTCGTACGGTATTTGTACAGGACGTGGTAGGTCTCAATTTGCAAATACGTCCAAAGTTTGATGCAGTGACACGCATTCGTCTTTCTTCGTACCATCGATTGTTTCGATGTTGCCCAATTGTTAATTGAGAAATTTCATCTTTATTCATAGTTAATTTTCCTATGAATTTTTCTTTTGCAATTTTCATATTGCCTTCGGACATACCTATCAGGTATTTGTTCTGAAGCATTTGGCCCATAATCTTCGTCAGTATCTCCAAAATCTCTCTTTACATATTTTCTCACATGCCCTTTCTGCTGCCGTAATTTTAATTTCCTTTTCATTTTGTCACAGTACTGCAAAGTGTACTTTCCAGGTGCTGCTTTTGCTGATTTATGCACAATTTGATGACTTTGTTGTGAGCTATTACGGCGGCTTCACATCTGGCTTGATAAGAGCGCCGCCGGGGGGAAAAATTGATGCGTTTTCCACCAATAAATTTTGCTACCTGCGAATTGTACAGTTCTGTACAATTATTAGTCACATCCAAAATTAAACTATTTGCGTGTGTTGCCACGCGACGAACAGCTGCCATAATGTCTTCAAATAGACCGGTTATTGAAAAATTCGGATCTAAATTCATTTCCCCTGGTTTGGAGCCGCTGCAAAAATAGTTTCTACTCTTGCAGCCACTATGATCGCCCAAAATATGTTTAGGACTATTTAAAATGACCCGTTCTAATTCTTTGATCTTCGTAGTCGTCGAAACATCTTGTTTTTTTCTGTATTCCATTGCCTTTGTCACTGCACTTCGGAATCGAAGGATATTTTTGGAAAGCACAGTTTTCAAGCGGCTATCTGTTCTTGATTTTTTGGTACATTTTTTAATTTTATTGATATAATTTCTGAGGATATGGTTCTTGCACTCAATTTTTTGTATAATAATGTTCGGTCCATAGGGCATAGATTCTAAAAGCTTGCGGTAGACACTACTGTCATTATCACCAACCAGTTTAATGTATTACAGATTATACATTGCTAAGGAGTTCTGACATCCTTCCACTATAATTGCTGTTTCTATTGATGTTGATGTATGTTCTGGACACTTATTATTTTTATACAAGTCTACGTGCACATATTGAACAAAATTTGTTTTTAACAGATACGCAAAGAACTTTTTTTGTGCGTAGGCCTACAATGGAAGCAACACCTGAAAGACCATTGTAATTTGTTCGATATGATCTTTTACACCACGATCCGTCAGCGACAACTGCAATATTTGCATAGCCTTCTGAATCAACTTCTCCTAACTCTACTGCCAACCTTTTTTCTTCTTCTGCAGCTTTATTGATTTTTTCTGTAGCCGCTTGAATGTAAATATCACAAACACTATCGTGATACGAAGCATAAGTACTGCTTGATGGAGACGGAACATCCATTGCAGCTGAAAATTCATTTAGCTGGGAATATCCTGCACCAATAGACTGATGCCGCTGCTAAATTAATATGCATCCGCGACGATGTAGATATCGTGTCAATTTTATTAAAAACAGCACATTTAATTGTAAAAATAGACTCGAAGCCCTTACGTTGTTCACTAATTATGTTCATATCGTAGAAAGAACAGCCGAACCCCTCATGTTTAAGAGACTTCAGTGCATTGAAAGAGTGCACAATATCGACAATTCGTCGACAGGAAATGCTGTTGTAATTAGATTCGTTATCATTATTTTGCTCTTCAATTTCAAAATCGGGTAAAGAAGTTTCTTCAGTAACACTTTCATTGCTACAGTAATCACGATCGCATTCACTATCGCTATCTGATGAATAAAATTCTCTACCATTGGCTCGACAATTCTTGTTTTTGGAATAATAAGGTTGAATTACTCGCACTAGATACCGTTACTTCATGATCAGCGGTATATTTATCACCAGAATCGCTAATTCTCCTCGACACGAATTTATTAACCTTATTTTGTCATATTTGTTCCCTGATTTTTTTCATTTTTTGTTTTACACTTGGTCGTTTACTCGAATAAGTATGGTTCGAACCTGCTAAAACTTTACGTCCCATTTAAAAAAAACTAATAAAATTAACTGAAAATAAAAAATTAACAACTCGCAACAAAAAACTATCATTAGGCTAATTCACTACAAAAACCTAGAATATGCTCCTGTAAGGAAGTTTAAAATCGGTCTGTTCCATTTTGGGTTTCCTCCTTACTTTACAGCTTTGTTACAAACGTGTAAAGCCGTTTCTTTCTAGAAACAAATTGACAGCTGAAATACTATTTGCAACTGTCCAACTCATTGTCGGCGTTATTTAGTTATTACTTCCCAAATTCCCAGGTAAACCGCTGTAAATATCCGTTGTCGTACCTACTTATTAACATTTTGCCTCTAGCTAATACGGATACGTTAGTTGCATATTTTTAGGGGCCCCTAAAAGTTTCCTATCTGGTTACAAAGTAAACTGTTTGTCACTAAACATAAGCCTTAACTCTTTAACATCATGTGATTGTAAGCTATAATACACTTCAGGTATATGATTTGAAATATCAGATTGCTCAACACCACTTATATGTATCTGTTTTTCATTCATGCAATCCCCCTTGTCAGATACCCATAAGATCACCCCATTGCTGTGACAAGGAACACTGACATTGCTATTTAAACATTTTATATATCCGTACCAATAAGAGTGATTCACTTGTTGTCTTGCTTTTACATTTAAAGAAAGACCTCTCTTTGATCCTCTTACTCCAGATGCATGAATGTCAACACCACCACAACTATCTGGGGTGTCCTTCACTATTTCACCACTTTTGCAACTGAGTTTGAGGATACTTGGTCTTTTATCTACGATTTTAAGTTCTCCATCTTGCATGAAGATACTCAGGCCACCTTTGCTGAATGGCAGTCTCTTGCAATTCTTGACCCTTTCATGCAGTGCCGACTGTGTGATGGTGCAAGAAGGCCATGATGTTTCTGCACATCTTCTATCTCTCCCTTCTCAGGCCTTCCAATCTGGCTAACATAATCACATAAGAAAAATTCGGAGGCATACATCAAAATACCATATTCAATTCAATTCAAAGTATTTTATTAGGCTAATATATACAATATAAATTAACCTAACTGGCTATTTAGGGGATTAGTCCCCTCTTTAACCGTTTTGGAATGAATGTTATTTGATACACAAAAAAAAGAAAAAAAGAATTTAAATTACACATGTACAAAAAAATTAGGTAATGTTAGATAAATATTTACAAGGTTGATAGGGTTAATCGAGTTACAAAAACAGTGGTTATCTTAAGGCTATAGGCAGGTTATCTAGGGGCGCTTCCAGGGCCTCAGGGAGGGCGGGGGCGTCTGCTAGGTGGCGGGCTGGCGGGTGTTGGAGATTCTTTTTGGGCTTCCTCTGGATGGCGATGGAGGACCTTAGGGTGTCCAGGTTGAAGGTGTGTTGGCGTTGGACCGCACGCATCACAAAGCGGCCCCGGAGACCGGCGAGGCGCACATCGACGGGTGTTATGCCCGCGAGATCGCAGACTTCCCGTGAGGTATGAAAGCGGTCCAACCGGGGCATCCTCCTGGCGATGGCTCTCTCCTTGCTCCAGAGAGCGTCTGTGTGGGCACGGCTGAGGGAGCTGAAAACAGAAAAACGGTATTCAATTATTGGCCTAATGAAAGTTTTGTAGGGGTGGATTAGGTTTTGGAGTGGTAACCTCGAAGTCCACCGAGGATAAGGGAGAGGATTGCACTGCGGCGTTGCACTGTGTCGAGGCATCTGCGGACCTCCTCAGACCAATTCAGTGTTCGTCCGGCAGCATTTACACATGCTAGCACGGATGTATTTTCTGTGCAGTTGCCGGCAGTGTAGCGATGACATGCTTTGCCAACTGCAGCTACAACTCTAGTTGATGTGGGGTCGTGACAGAAGCTAGTCTCGTCGTAGTTGTATATTTGATTTGGTTTGTTATACAAATCCAGATTTTGTATTGCCGGGTCCAATCTGTCATAAAATGAATAAATTACGAATGGGTCGCAACCTTGGGATTTCCGAGAATGCTCTAAAGCTTCGGGTTTCTTAATACTTAATCGATGTCTTCTTCTAAATGACATCCACCAGTCCTGCCCCGGCCGACAGTCTTTAAAGCGTGTTGTTATTCCTGATGTTCTTACATATTCTTCGACGAGGTTCAAAACCTCTGTTCTGCTTAAACCAAAGCCATTTATCGACATTGTTCGAAGACACCGAGCCAGTTCATTTTCAGCTTGTTCAGACAAAGCGTTTCCTCGTCCATAATCCCCACGGGAAGAACCAGTAACTCCATGTCTACCTCGTAGATGGTCTCGTAACGTCGATTTCGGAATTTCATATCTGCGGTAACATTCTGCGAAAGTAATGATATGGGTTCTGAGTAATTCCAATGCTTCTTGTAGCTGCTGAGTGGCATATGATCGCCTGTTCCCCCTGCGCTTGCATGCTTGAGGCATATTTAGTCTTCAGCCTACAAAAACAATGAAATTTACATAATGACCATATTTATTTAGAGGGCTTTACACTGGCGCGTTTACCCCTTGCAGGAGGGGCGCATTTCCCCCAAGGGTCAGTTTTGTACGGATAAATGCGCCCCCCTTCTAAATTGTAAAGATACAAACATAACCTCAAATTGGAATTATATAATCCAAAATAGCACCTTTCATGTCATGCATTGTCCCACTTTCTTGCTCTCTTCCCGAGAACTCAAGAAGTGCCTCCCCAAAGAAAACAAACACGATGCCACCGGTGCTCAATCGGAAGGTTCTTGAACTCCTGTGGTAACTAGCTAATCAGGATTAGGTAAATAAACAATAAAACAACACAAAAAAAAATGGGCGCCAGAAACAAATTGAATCAACCCCCGGTTCTTTCGGGGTGACCACAAACAAATGATTCGTATTACATACTGTAAAACTTACTCCAACAACTTACTTAAATCCCATAGTTACTTATTAAATTGCAAAATCTACGGAGCTAGCTCAACCCTATTAATTAATGATTTAACGTGTGTACTTTAAAGTTAATTACTTACTATCAACAAATTTAGTTTACTTAACAAATTTAGTTTACTTAACGAATTTAGTTTACTTAACCAATTTAGTTTACTTAAAAAAATAGTTTAGGTACTTAAAAAAATAACTTACTTAACCAAGTTAGTTTATTTAAAAAAATAACTTTAAATAAAGTATAGAACCTTAAAGATTGGTCCTACACAAACACCCAGCTCCAAATTGCTTCTTAACGGAAGGGACATCGAGGTCAACAGCCTGAAGGATCTGCAGGTGCACTTCGAACTATTTGCCACGGGGAAACCAGCAAGAAGAAGAGAAGAAGAAAAGGTGAAACCACCGATTTATATTAGTTCCAATTCCTATAACCTCAAATTTTACTTACCGGATAAAATCCGCTTTTCTCACAAAGAAAATATTCAACCTCCAAATTAGGGGACAACCGAATGAATAATTTTGGTTGTTTAAAATCGGCACAAACCAATAAATCAGGCGGATTAATGCAGAAAAAGGATTCTTCAAATCCACGAGGTTATATACGCCGTGTGTTAGTCAGGAACCCATCTGTTTTTCTCTTAAGTCAACGCGCAAGTCATAGTTTAGATGCCGAATGCACGAACTTTATCTGCGCCATCCGAAGCAATCTTTCACCGTGCGTGCTGTAATTACGTTTAAATGTTTTAAGACTAAAGTGGTATTAATGAGTCACCAATAAATAATAGTTCAGCTTCTAAAGATTTAACCCCGGCTCAGATTCTTTTTAGATTCCATTAGATACTTATTTTAATTACAATTTAATGCCACTTACGTTATTTGAAGCTTAAAGAAGATTGGGTTTAAATCTTTAAGACTAAACTGGTATTGATTCATACATAAACAATCTGTGGTATTTAAGAAGTATTTATTTTAAAAATATAAAAATTTTTTCAATCAAATAAAATTTCCATGATGGCCCTCTGCCTTCGTTTCTTTTCCTCTGTGGGAAAGGATTTTAAGGTGAGGGCCACCGTCCTCCCAAAGGAAAACTCTGGATCAATCAGCTCCAGGTTATTGGAGCTGCTATTCGCCTTGACTACTGCTCCCTGAAAACTCTCCAGAGCAGATTTCAGGCAGTCCTCCAACTCAGTCGAATGTCTTTTTCTTTTTTGCCTTGGAGAAGGTAACGGCCGTTGCGAACTGCCTGGAGAAGGTGCCGGGCTTGACACAGCCGAACTGCAGCTTTTCGATGTTGTCGACTGTTCCTCTACGCAGACGGATACCGAATCCCAAGGATGAACTACTTCTTCTGATGTACTGGTATGCTCCGCATCCTCGCCATCTGGTATACCATACACTGCGGTATCTGGTTCCACGGCTTCTGCAATTTTCTTAATATTGCTTGCCGTTCTATAAATAAAGTTTTTTATAGTTTTATGTTTTAAAAAACAATATAGTAACACTTACTTCCGCTGCTGCATGTAGGGGCGCAAAAACTTCATCTTCAAGTACAGCTCGCTGCATTGGTTGCCAATTGGTAGTCCCTCTGCTCCCGAGTGCTGCACTGCTCGTAGCTTCCGGACCTCAGTGGCATATCTATTCCTGAGGACCGTCCAGCGTTGCTCGCATACTTCGACTATCGAAAACATTTGGTCACTGTTAGTAGTTGCTTTAATATTAATTAAATTTGTCAAGTTACTTTACCTGTACAACTTAAAACGTCTGCTATGGTGTTCCATGCATTGGGTTTTGCTAATTTATCTTTATACATTTTATCTTGCTTGTTCCATAAATGTGGAAAATTTTGAATCATGTCTATTAGTGTCTCGTCACTTTCATCCATTATATGTCCAAACCTAACCTAACCTAACTATAATAAAATAACTTACACTAACACACAATCACTAATACCTAATAACTATAAAATAAAAAGTAATCCACTAACACAATCACCAATATACAGGGTGGGTTTTTGAAAACGAAACAGAGCGAATAACTCTCAGGAAAATTATTTTTCCGAAAAACGCTGAGACACGTCGATTTTTGATCGAAGGGGGACATCTTTTCACATAAATTTCTTGTTACAGACTTTTCCCCCCTAGGGAGGGGGGGCAACCCCCCAAAAATATTAATAGGGAAGGAGTGTTAAGTGACACATCGTTTGAAAGGTATTCTAATTCTCTACACAACCGTGTTTTATTTTTTGAATTTGGCCGATTAGTTTCGGAGATACAGGTTGTTAATAAAAAAACCTACTTTTTACAAATTTATTTGAAAATTACTACATGTCAGCTAATTAAGTGTTCAAATTGATGACCTCCAGCCTCCATACAATAATATAAGTTTTGTAAAAAGCGTTCACGCACATTTTGTAACATTTCCAGAGTAACTTGTCGGCATTCGTTGACAATGCGTTGGCGTAGATCTTGAAGGGAAGTAGGTGGAGTGAAATAAATTTTGGACTTTAAGTGACTCCACAATAAAAAGACCAAAGGAGACAAATCCGGCGATCGCGCAGGCCATTCTATGACACCTCTTCTCCCAATCCACTGATTCGCAAACCTACGATCAAGATACTGCCGAACAGGCAGGGCGTAGTGTGGGGGAGCTCCATCCTGTTGGAATATTAACTGGTCTTCAAAATAATTCTCATTATTCTCGATAATGTTTGTCAACGCTGGATCAATGTTGCTCTCCAACAAATCCAGGTACATCTCCCTGGTGAGATTTTCTGGTAAGAAAAAAGCCCCAACAATACGGTCACCAAAAATTCCAGCCCATACATTTAATTTTTCCGGATGTTGTGTATGACTCTCATAAAATATCCTGGGGTTAGAATCGGACCAATAACGACAATTATGACGATTGACGGTGCCATTGACAGAAAAAGAACACTCATCCGAGAAGCAGATATTAAAAATAAAATCAGGATTGTTAATAGCTCGTTCACTTATAATTTCACAAAATTGTAGTCGGCGGTCAAAGTCATCTTCATTAAGTTCCTGTGCAAGGTGAATTTTGTATGGTTGAAATTTATGATGTTTCAAAATTTTGCGAATTTTGTTTCGCTCAAAACCGGATTCAGCTGCCAGTTGGCTCGTACTCGTTCTGGGATTTATAGCAACATGGCCAAGAACCACCACATCTACTGCTTCATTTCTTTCGGGGTGTCGCTTTTTATTACCTACAGATCTGGTCTCCTTAAACTTGGCCACTAACTCCAAAATGTACTTCCTGTGAACATGTTTATCCAAGTGCTGCTGATTAAAGATTTCTGCTGTCCTACTAGCACACTGATTATTTCCATAAAAGAGTTCAATTATTTCCACCCTTTCTGGAATCGAATAAACCATAATGTTGAGCAACTGTACAGGTAACAATAAAATAATAATTCACTCAATACCCGTTCTGATAATATTATTTGTTATTTTAATTTATTACGAACAGTAAAAGGAAATGTCACTCTGACATAAGGGCTGACGAGAGACGACTAATTTTAGCAGGCTGTGGTCCATAAAAATGTGACTAAGTACGTTAAACATTTAAAGGAGAAAAAAGTTTGCAAATAAATTTGTAAAAAGTAGGTTTTTTCATTAACAACCTGTATCTCCGAAACTAATCGGCCAAATTCAAAAAATAAAACACGGTTGTGTAGAGAATTAGAATACCTTTCAAACGATGTGTCACCTAACACTCCTTCCCTATTAATATTTTTGGGGGGTTGCCCCCCCCTCCCTAGGGGGGTAAAGTCTGTAACAAGAAATTTATGTGAAAAGATGTCCCCCTTCGATCAAAAATCGACGTGTCTCAGCGTTTTTCGGAAAAATAATTTTCCTGAGAGTTATTCGCTCTGTTTCGTTTTCAAAAACCCACCCTGTATAACAGAAAAAGTCTAAGAAACATAAAACTCCACCAACACACAGTCTTAAACTCAACTACTCGCGCTTTCAACACTACCGCACACCTCCGAACCAAATTGAAAAATGACAATTTCCGGGATGCGCGAACAAAACAAATGTTGACGTGTTTCCCCGTTAGTAGGAGAGCATATGTTAAACTGTGGCAGTTTTAGTGATTAAATGGTGGGACCTGTTTTATTTCATCATAAACTGCCTACACATAAAGAATTTCCATGGTGTCACTTTCTGGTGTGTGGCGTATAGTATTGATGACGTCATCAAGATGGCCGCCATAGAAATCGATACAATCTGCAATATCGCCGGTATTTACTGACCAAAATATATTTTTAAGATCGCAAATGAAAGATATTTTCAAATTCTAAATATTACGTTCATAACATATTTACTCTAAAAGCAATAGTGTATCTGATATTTTAATATTTATGGTCCGTACGGTAATTTCTTGTGGATGATGGAAGCAATAAAACCGTTAAATTGAAGTACTGTATTTATGTATTTAAATAATTGTACATGTATAAATGTAAATACTAAAAGTTAAAGACAATGAGCTAATTATATATACAGGGTTATTGGTAATTCGATACATTCCTTTGGAGATATGATGGGACAGGAGCTAAGAATCAAATTAAACCTAACATACATTATGCAAAAATAAAAGAATAATTTCTGAGAAAAACGAATAGGTAATTTTCGTAGCTGATTTTTAGAAATCATTTTTAATAAGTTTTTATTTAAAATTTTCACATGATCGAAATGTTTCCGGATATTTTCCATTCGAAACGGATGACCATAGAGTGGGACAAGTAACTCAGTCAAAAAGTTCAGAAAATGTCAAGTAGATTTTTTAAAAATTAACTTTAAAGACATTAAGATCTACTTTTTTGAGAAAAACACAAAAATTGAAATATCTCAAAAACTATTGAGTTTTGCATAATGTATGTTAGGGTTAAATTTGTTTCTTAGCTCCTGTCCCATCACATCTCCAAAGGAATGTATCGAATTACCAGTAACCCTGTATACTGTATGTACACATATTCCTTTTATATCAGGAACTAGTTGAGAGAAACATGATCATCATCATGTTCGCTGAAATCATCGTCACCTTCCGATTCTGTTGGATCTGGTAATAAAGTTTGAGAATCATTATCACACAGTTATCGTCTCCGCCACATTCACACATATCTGTACATGGTAGGTTACTTGCATAACATTTACATGGTGCACTGCATCTGTTCTTGACGCACGAACATCTTATCAACTGTAGTATTGAATCTGGAGCACATGGCAATTCACAGAGATCATGACTTGGTAGTTGACTCTCTTGATTGCAGGAACAAGAGCACTTTTAGTAGGGGGTAACTTTTCCCAACTTGTTTGTTTCTTCGAGAACATAGACCAGCGCAAATCCGCAAGTTTACTTATGGACGTTGACGGCTGATAAACTTGGCAAATAAATGCTTCCAGTTTATCCATAACTTGTTCAGGAATATCTTCTTGTGTCCCCAACGAAGAAATTGCCAAAATGATCTCTTCTGTAGCTGCACTGAATGATTTCCAGTAAGAAGTTTTTCCTTTTCCTGATAATGTTCCTGTACAATCCGATCCAGATAAGGCGTGAAAAGCAGGCAAAGCAAAAGCCTTCAAGGAGCCTATAGGTTGGAATATACTTGCAATTGCGATAATGTTCTTTGAATTATGCACAAAATAAGTCTCAGGAGGAAGTTTTGTGTAGCTTCTTATAGCAAGAATCAAAACATCCGTATCTTGTGCAAGTATACAGAGTTTAGTCGCACCTCTTTGTGCTACATTGATGGCATGAAGAATTATCTTCGTGTCTGCCTCTTCTTGCGTGCTGCAAAGACATGCTAAAGAACAGTGTGTGGCAGCCACTTCTGAACGCCATGCTACGACAAAGTCTTTTTTCGTCTTTTCAGCATGCTGAAGCATTTTGTGAGCTAGGTAAACAGTTAATTCATCTTTGGTAGTGGTGTGTGAAAGTAGTTTCTTCATTGTAATATTAGATATGCTTGTGCTGTCTGTGATTTTGTATTGAGTTGGTGCAATCCCTTGCAGTCTATTTCGCCTTGTCATACTCTTAATGGAATTGCCTTTGTATGTGTCAAAAATTATGTGTATTTCAGAATATTCCCAGAACATATTATGCATTTTTTTAACGAATTCTTGAGCCAGATCTTCACATGTCCGAATGAATTTTGGCTTGTCCAACGCTTGTAACTCTGCCATACCATCAACAATTGCAACTGAGATGGTTCTTTCATGTGAAATGTTAGTAATTGGTATGGTTGTGGTTGCCTGAAGAGGCGATGACACAAGCAGGCATTTTTTTGTAAATTACTGATGCTTTGAGATCTTGTAGAGGGAAGCTCCTTGCTCCCATCTTGGCTCATACCAGCTTCTTCCTCCTGTTGTGTCAGTTGGTTTTTGTAACGATACTGTAGTCTATCCAGATTACGTTTATGTGTACACTTTTTATAACAGGATAGATGCCACATTACATTGCACTGTTTGATATTTTCCGCAGTTGTGTTTTTAAAGTGTTCAGCAAGGTGTTTATAATCACTGTCTTGGCACTCATTTCGAATTTTCACTGCTTGTAGTAATTTTTGGTGCAGAATTCGAGTTTTGAACTAACGACTCCTTTTGTTGGCGCTGGCACAATAAACACAAATCAAAGTCTATACCACTTCCCCGTTTACGTTTAACCGCCGATGACTGACCTATTTGCATTACACCTTCCATACTTTCTGAGTTTCAGTTACCTGAAATAAAAAGTTAAATTTGTAGTTGGCGCAAAATAAAAGTGTAAAAATAAAAAAAATAAAAATGAAAGAGTGACGTTATTAGCGAAAATCATACTAGTTCCAAGGTGACAGTTTTAGGGAATAAATGGTAGTACCCATTTTAATTATAATTCAAGTTATAATATCCATAATTCCAAAATTACGTTAATTTGGCTATTCATAGTCATATCAGATACACTATTGCTTTTAGAGTAAATATGTTATGAACGTAATATTTAGAATTTGAAAATATCTTTCATTTGAGATCTTAAAAATAAATTTTGGTCAGTAATTACCGGAGATATTGCAGATTGTATCGATTTCTATGGCGGCCATCTTTATGACGTCATCAATACTATACGCCACACACCAGAAAGTGACACCATGGAAATTCTTTATGTGTGGGCAGTTTATGATGAAATAAAACAGGTCCCACAATTTAATCACTACAACTGCCACGGAGCATTATTTTTAGACATATGCTCCCCTACTACGTCGGTTGGTACCAATTTTGCCAACGATAATGGACGCATGCGCAATAGTTAAGTTAAATATAAACGCCTGCCATAATTGTTAGTTGTTGGTTCTTAGTTGTTAGTTGTTAATTGTTAATGCTTAATGACTGTATAAACCAACCATTAGTCAGGAACACATCTGTTTTTCTCTTAAGTCAACGCGCAAGTCACATGCGTAGAGTAAGTAAATCATTGGAGAAGACTCAAAGAAAGGTGTGTGGCCTAATTCACCGGAATAAAATGATCAAAATTATCCAAAAATTATTCCCCTTTATGAACAAAACCTAAAATAATAAGGAACGAGAACTCTGGATCGTTACAGCATCTGAAAGTTGTAATTAAAATTTCTTACCTGTATATTTTTAACACTGGTGTAAAAGTCGCAGTGCAAATTTCTTTTCTTCTCAATCTGCTGCGCAATTATTAAATGCGATGTATATCACTTGCTTGGCGCCTCGAATGTCAAATGATTTGTTGACAGGCGATCTACTGGTAGTGTCTCAACTACTAACAATGTGAAAGTTACCAAGTAGTGGTTATTGTTACTTCCACGGGTGGAACATGCATTTACCCCATTGGCGCATTTACCCCATTGGCGCATTTACCCACATTCACTTTGATTCTAGAAATTAGACATTTAAAACATTTTTTATAACCACTTACTACTTAAGTAAGTCATCTATTTTCCTAATAAATTACCAGAGACTTCAGTGTGAACATCATTACCGTTTTGATTGGTAATAATTTCTTCACCAACAATTTCTTCCTCGAATTCTTGTGTTATGTTGTTGTGTGGAATCTCATTTTGATATATTTTTGAACAAATTCAAAGTTAATCAATTAATAAGAACAAACATCACAAACTTACCAGTAAGATCGCTGTCACAGACACTTGCTTGACCTTGTATCTGATCTCGAAGAAGATCTTTTACCGACTGATCGTTTTCGTTAATTTCGATAACTTTACAGCTTCCACCCCCGATTTGAATCAAGTTCATCCGATTTGCAGAAAACTTTTGTTTCGCCGTCTTTTTCAGGTTCTGATATTTTTGTTTCAGGGTTTCGGTATCCCTATATTCGCCATTATTTTGGGCATTAAACTCCTCTTGTAGTTTCTTCCACGTGGCTTGTTTATCAGACCAAGTTACATGACCACTTTTTTACATTCAATAACATCCTTGTATTTTATGAGGGTAAGGAGAAGAGTTTGTTCGTTTCTCGCAAAATTGTGAGATCTCTTTTTAGTTACTTTAGGCATTTTATCTTTTCACCGTTAAACAAGAAAACTGACACTTTTTACTCGATACTGATTTGGCTAATTTTTTACAAATGAAGTTAGGCATCAATGAAATTTTGACATTTAGGTATTACCAACCTGACATAATTACCACGACTTTCTGGTTAACATGCAGTTAGTTAACCAAAGCCATACAAAACGATGGAAAGACGGAGCTGCGCTTGACTTATACATGGTGTCTACCATTTTTGAAATAAGAAATTCCAGGACATTTAAGGATTTCCAGGTGCATATTTTTTAAAAAACATTCCAGGTCATTTAATACTTTATTAACAAAAATAAAAAATATACATATTTGGTAGGATATAATTTAGCCTACATATACATAGTGGCCCACTGAAAACAGTAAACGCAAGTTTTGGCCACTTAATATTATCAATTTAAATGCTGACAAACTCACAAAGTACTTGCTTATCACAAACAACTTGTCAGATGAAGTGCTTTTGTTTGTTACGTTCAACTTTTTAAGCCTACTGGATCAAAATTTAAATGTAATTTTTTCTGAAATTAATGATTGGATTTGAAAAATAAAAAGACTGTTGAAAAGAGCTTTAGAATTGCGTAACGTTTGACGCCCGTTTCTATTTAAAATTTTATGGTGCATTTCACTCTCATCTTAGGGTTGAAGTTGTGTAAATAATACTAATCAACTCAGATGTCCCCCTTGATACTAAAATTGACGTGTTCGAGCGTTTTTCGCAAAACTGATGTTAAGTGGCCAAAACTTGCGTTTACTGTTTTCAGTGGGTCAGTATATATAAATAATATACATACATACGGATGTACATATAAAAATATTAGTTTTTCTTTAAATAAAAAACGACTCAGTCTTGTATTATGTCTAGTGGCTAAATATAATACAAAATTATATGTGTAACTAAATTATACCACATCTTTGTTTATAGTATTCTTTGAGTTTTTTAGCTAAAGTTTGAACAGTTTCGTTGATAGTTTCAGCTTCTGCTAACAAGTTTCTTTTTTTATTATTAAGGTCTGCTATTTCTTTGCTGAGTTGTCTGTTTGCTGCTGCTCTATTTGCTTCATTTAAATTGTGTTGCTTTTTTAACTTCAATGATTCTTTCAATTTCATATTAGCATATTTAAAGTGAAATATTAAACCAGGAGTGATTTCTATGCAATTAATACCCCCGAGATTCATAATACTGTCGTATTGGAGATTCATTACTTAAATTTTCTACTAAAATATTTTTATTTACTGAAAAGCCCGGTTCGACTGATGCATTTCCATGTGAAATACTTAATATCATTTTAACAAAATTAGATAATAATTTATATTTTTCATTGCCTACAAAGTTCATCAAAAATGTATCCAATCTATCATTAATACTTATTTTTTTAGCATCATTTATAAACTCTAAATTTTTACATATTTCTTTATATTGTACAAGAATTATATCAGCAACTATTCCTTCCAACCATTCTTTTTTGAACGAGTACTTCTTCTTTTATTGTTGCACAACCAAATTTCTCACAATTTATAACAGCTTGCGGTGATAAACAAGATATTCCCCTAGTTATCTGATACGCTAGAGGGGATCTTTCTAACATCTTATCAGTAATTGATACGTAACACTTGAAACAATCTTTTTTAAAAATTATTGTCATTTTCCTTTGCTATAGCTTTTCTGAGGGTCATTTTTACTCCAAATCCTAACTCTAGTTTATCTGGAGATAGTAAATTTGCTTTATTATGAATATCGATTTTTATTATCTTTTGAACATTATCTGCTTTTTCTATTACAGATGGTTTTAAAATTTTTGACATAAAATGTTTTAAAATATTGCCTAAATATTCCCACATGTAAGGAGCCATTGGTTTATCTGTTTGAAAAGGACTTTCTTTAGTAACCATAATGCTGACAATGTCAAGCCAATGAATTCTTTCTCCGTTTGTGTTGTATTGGAAATTATTACCTATTTGAGTCTGGAGACATTTGAGAGAAATCGTCATAATCTAGTTCATTTACAATAAACGGTTGACCAGTCTTTTTGGCATTTTTTATTACAGCAACCCACTGATGCCCGGTTTCTCGAACGTAAGATATCTACTCACCGTGAGATATCTTTTGGATAAACCCCCAAACCCGTTTATCGAACGCTAGATGCGACTTGTCTTTAGCTAACTCGTTGGATAAGATATCTGCCCGAGTAGCACGAGATATCCAACCGTACACGTATACGAGCATGCGCATTGCACGTAAAACCAGAGAGGGAATGTTTGAATATTTAAATTTCGCACGGAGTTTTTAAAGTTATGTACAATGCCATTTTTGTGCTTTCTTAACTACATTACAATATTACTAAATTTCTAATAAGAGATTTATTTTTAATCGTAAATTTTTATATCACATGCATAAAAAATTAAACTAACTAAAAACCACAAGTAATTATTGTTTTAATTACTTTCATCAAAAACATTTTAGAAATTTTAGTTAAAGTGGACATTTTAAGAAGGATTTTACCTAATAATTTGCTTGACAAATTCTTTGAAGTGTTGCAGTTGTCAAGATAAGAATTTTAAGAAGGTACCTATTTAATACTCTGCAAATCACTGCTTTCTAAGAAAACTGCATTTAGCATGTCTATCTGGATTAAATTTAACATAAAGGCTTTTGTAGAACATTTTAAAAAGTATTTACTTAAAATTCCTATGCTGTTTATCACTGCTTTTAAGGACTGCATTTAGCATGGGATTTGGTTTTCAAAGGTAAATTTAGCATTACTATTGCAAGAATAGTACAGTGTGAAGCAAGTGTACAACCTTTGGTAAAAAAAATTATTTTTAAAAGATCCGGCAGTAGTTTTTGGTTCATCAAATGTAAGTATAAATAATATACAAATAATTAGATATAGTTCTTAAATTCTAAGCTTACTACGGAACCACTCGTTTTCAACGAAACCCTGCGATCAGGCAATACCAATAATTCCACCGGAATTTTATACCATTAGTATAATGCGAAAGTACAGAATAGAATACATTCCGGTGAAATTATTGGTTTTGCCTGATCGCAATGTTTCGTTAAAAACGAGTGGTTCCGTAGTAAGCTTAGAATTTAAGAACTATAAGTAAATACTTAATACCTATACATTGATATCTACATTTTCTATTGTATATAGTTTTAATAACGGATTATTCCGTTTCTTCGACATCTTCTGATGAAGAAGTACTTGAAATACTACAAGAAATACCAAGGCCACGTACTTTCAGACAAAGGTATGATCCTTTTATAAGCTATAACGATGCAGAATTTAAAGCTCGATTTAGGTTTTCTAAACACCTCGTTGAGCATTTGCTAGAGATATTTGGGGAAAATATTCAACCAATTACAAAACGAAGCTGCGCTTTGTCAGCACGTGAACAACTTTTGATTGTCCTAAGGTTTTATGCAACTGGTTCATTTCAAATTTTGATTGGAGATGACTTAACAGTTCATAAAACAACAGTGTGTAGGGTTGTTAAAAAGGTAACTAACGAAATAGCGAGACTGCGTCCAGATTTTATTAAAATGCCAGAAGGTGATCGAGAACTACGAAAAATTAAAACTGGGTTTCATAATATAAGAGGCTTCCCAAATGTTTTAGGGTGCATTGATGGCACTCATATTCCTATTTTATCATCTGGAGGTGATTATGGAGAACTATATCGTAATAGAAAAGGTTATTTTTCAATTAGTGTTCAAGTTATCTGCGATTTGACCCTAAAAATTAAGAGATATAGTTGGACGGTGGCCAGGTTCGGTGCACGATAGTACTATTTTTAACAGGTCTCGTATTCGAGCACAGTTGGAAGCAGGAGAATATGGAGGTAGTTATCTTTTAGGAGATAGTGCTTATGCGTGTAAAAAGTACCTATTAACTCCATTGCTGAATCCCACAACAGCTCAACAAAATAATTACAATACAGCGCATATACAAACTAGGAATACTGTAGAACGTACCTTCGGAGTTTGGAAAAGACGATTTTCCTGTATTGGACTGGGTATACGGCTTAAACAAAACACTATTCTTTCAGTCATAATTGCAACAGCAGTGCTGCATAACATTGCCATATCAGAAAACGAAGATAATGATTTTGAAGAAAATTTTGTTGAAGAAAATATGCCAAATAACGAGGGCCCAAGAGAAAATGTTAATTTAGAAGGCAATGCTATCAGACAGTATTTGATAGAAAGTGTTTTTAATAATTAAAATATGAATAAAATAAAAGGAACTATTTTTATTAATAATTTTATTGTTAACTTAATTGCCAGAATGTAATATTCTTTTAAGTTCTAATTTTTTTTATCTCTAAATCTAATTTTCGTATTTGGTCCGCATGTTCCATAGCCTTCCTTTTTTCTTCGAACTCGAATTGTTTAATTCTTATTTCCTCGTCTTTTAAGCTATCCTCGTTTAGTAAAAGTGCTTTTGTTTTTTCATACATTAAACATTTGGTTTGGTATTCTTTTAACTTAACTTTTTCTTTAATATCTAGTGTGGGCATTTTTTTTGAAGCAGTACTTCGTCATTTTTGTCTTTATTGTTTTTTCTTTGCACTATTCTTGTGGTAAGGTTGTCCACACATCTTTTTTCTTTTGGTGGAACCTCTGGTAGCTTCACGGGTGTTGCTAGTAGAGGCTGTACCTCAATCACCTCTTCCCGTGACGTAGATGGTCTAGGGGACAACAACGTCGTGACCGTCACCTCTTCCCGTGACGTAGATGGCCTAGGGGACAACGTCGTGACCGTCACCTCCGCTTCCTCTTCGGCAGTATGAAATTCCACTGTAATTTATTAATTCTTATTATTTTTACATAAACATAATTATTTAATTACTCCAAATTAATTAGCAAATAGCAAATCATTTTACCATAACTTATTTATATTAGAAATTAGAATTTTTCAGAAGAAACTCTTATAATCTCAATTATAACCACTTATAAATTCATATGTCATAAGTCATAACAAAAAAAATCCTCTTTATATAATAATATAAAATTACCGTCTTCGAAATAATCGGCCGACGAATCAAATGGATTTTGTAGTGGTTCCAGCTGAGGCCTCAATATGGCCATTATTTTCTCGTCAATGGTATCAACTTTTGGAATATATCTTCCCCCCACCGGTTTTGTATCTTTCAACCTAGAAATAGTAAAATAATTGGTTATTTATAATTAATAAAATCAGTGTATTTGTGTATTGTTATTTGAATTAAAACAACGTAATACTTATACAATTATAAATACTAACCTTATCATCGGCTATATTTTTTCTTGCCTTTTTCTTCATGCAGTCGTACAGCGCATGTACCTGCTATAAGGTTCTTGGCCCAGTCTGATTCGTGGCATTAAATTTTTTTGTTATTTCGTCCCAAGCCTCGTTTTTTAACTTTATGTTGGTGGCGTCTGTTCTCTTGTTGTGCACCACATGAATATAATCTTTGACAATATCGGTCAACAAACTTTTATCGTATTCCGTGAAATTTTTAGATCGTTTGCCTTCCACGCTTACGCTTATTCTCACAATCTAATTTTTCAACGAAAAAAAAGTAAACTACAAATTAATTAAAATAATCTAAATGCTACCTAATACTACCTACTACTAATAGAATCTACAGTGATACGTAATATATACAACCTAAATTAACAATATTATACCCTTACACTACGAAATTAAACAAATTAAAAAATAAAAACCTAACATCAACCATAAAATTCTACTAAATATGAAATCTACTTCAACTTAAATACATAAAATCTAACTAAAATAACTAGTACTTACAAAACAACTACACTACTTAACTACTATTACTTATAAATGCAACTATCTCAAACTCGACGCACACCTTTCACAATTAAGAGCAAACGCTAAATGCGCGGTAAATGAGAGCGCAAATATTAGATTTTGCCGCCTAAGTTGAAATTTGTAACCCGAAGTTAGCTAAAGGTATAGTGTCCATCTAGGGGCAGATCTGGTAACTACAACTTCTCAAGATAGTTATCCAAAGACAAGTCACGTGATGATAAGTTTCGAGAAACCGGTTGCCTACTTATCTGTTTGCTAACTTTGTCTATTAGATAGCTGTCTACGCTTTCGAGAAACCGGGCATGAGCCGGAACATAAATAGGACCTGACTTCAAAGCCTTCTTCTTTTGCTTCTCAGTGAGAGAATGCATCACATCTCCTTTGTTTTGAGTGTGGCCAACAGTTAAAAAGTTAAGGGTTATCGATGGCAGGTCCAATTCTAAAACAGTGTTAAGTAGCAGGGATACCATGTATTTATTCTTTTTCTGTCCACTACAGTTATCACTGTATAGTACAACTGGAGTCTTTGTGGATATAGATTTTAGGAACTTATAAATACATGTGTCAATCTCATTGACTCCACGAGCACCCTCTCCTTCATGCCACACATCACAGTGTTATGCTTTTTTACCCATGCCATAGACAGTAAGATTGTATGTGGCCAGTCTAGATTTGTAATTTGCCTATTAATTCTGAGCAACTGCTAATTTATCCTTTAATGTAGCTCTTTAAATAAGAAAGTTGCCCTCGTAAATTTCAAGAAAATGGGCACCCGTATAGAAACTAAATTTACAATCTCAGCGTTGTTTACTAATTACCTATTTTTATTGTATTTAAAAGCATTTTCAGATTGAATAGCTAGTAGTTTGAATGTATGAATGATTTTGACAATTAAGGTTTAATGAAATGTTACAAAAATATTAATTCAAAGGTCACTCCGAATTACGAAAGAATGAAACAGATTATAGTTTAAAAGATAACAAACACCTTTAGTGACTTTTATGTTAACAAGAAATTACTAATGTCACCAAGGCGGGAATTTCAAATTATTTAAGAAGGCGATATGAAATAAACGTAACTTTTAAATGCTTTTCCCTAAAATAGTCTATTAAGAAAAAAACTTATTTAAATGAGCCCAATTCAAAATTTACAAATGTGGTAACTAGCGAATGTTCAACAACGCAAGCTGTCTAGACAATATTTTAATATGAAAGGAAGTCGCAAATTAAGGTCACACTAATGGTCTGTGTAAATATTGTAGAAAAGGGATACATTTCATTAAGATGATCTAAACTTCATTTGTGTAAATATTAAAACAAGTACGATTTATTAGATATAATTGATAATCAACGCACAACTACTTACAAACCTCCACAGAAACAACTGATTATTATATGCTATATGGGAATGTTAGCACGTGGGTCACACCGACGAGACGCTTACGAAATACACGGATAAATTTTAAATTTACACAGAGTGAAGCTTTCGATAGTGTTATTTCGTGAGAGCCTTACAAAAAGCAAAAGTAAAAATTAATAATATTATACGTACCTTATTTGTATTTTCAACACTGGAAGACATTCTCACAAAACTTTTTTTTTTTTTTTTTTTTTTTTTTTTTAAATTATAGGTTTACCATATCAACATCATATGATGTTATACATGGCTTTGATCTAAGAATTTAATTGTTCGATTTGTCGTGATTGTCAGTGGGGACACCTGTTTCCCCGATGCTTTGTGAACGATCACTCACTATTGTTTTGAGATTATTTGTATATTATTTATTCACTAATTTCACTGGCACTGTCATTAGAACTTAGTGGTAAGTCTTGTGGCAGTTTCCTTTTGAGGCGGACGTGTATGTTTTTATGGCCGAGCTCTTGGAGGAGGATGTTGCTGTTACTTGTAGTAAGGGCGAGGAAGAATTTTTTTGTGAGTTTTTTAATAAACTGCTCTATGCTGTCCATTCCTAATGCTGCGTGAATTTGTTGGTTTCGAATATACCACGGCGCGTTGACTGATATTCGTAGTATTTTATTTTGGAAGACCTGTAGTTTTCTGAGGTTAGTTTTTGACGTAGTGCTCCAAACGGGACAGGCATACGTTACGATGGGTCGGAGTAAAGCTTTATAGAGCAGGATTGTACATTCTGTGCGCAGAGGGGTTCTTCTGTTGATTAGAGGATAAAGCATTCTCCGTCTAGTGTAGCCTTGATTGAGTTTTTTGTTTACGTGATGGCTCCATGTTAGTCTCGTGTCTAAGCGGACTCCTAGATATTTGACGGTTTCACTGTTAGAATTCCATACGATTGGTGTGCCATCGATGTGTATATTGTGTGAAGTTGGGATACGTTTGAGAGTGAAAACTTTTGCTGAGCATTTGGTCGGATTAAGTGTAATATACCATTTGTTAAACCATTTTCCCAGGGTGTTAAGTGACGTTTGAAGTTGGTCTATTGCTGTGTTAAGATCCTCGTTTTGTGCAAAGACGGCTGTATCATCAGCGAATAGCGCTGTTTTGCTTAGTTGTAGGTTCGGTATGTCATTCATGTATATATTAGAATACTGCCCTGAGGCACTCCAGCATGAATACATTTTTTATTAGAAATGGCGCTGTTAATTCGAACTGAGAAGGTCCTATTGTCAAGAAACGAAAAGATTATTGCAGTTAGGTAGTGGGGTAGTGGTAAGTGAAGTAATTTGTATTTCAGTCCTTCAATCCACACCTTTAAATCTTTAAAATGGATAGCACAACACACTACTTCAAACTTAACGTTTACGTATGTATCAACACGCTACAACCACTGTAAAAATGCAAATGCATTATGCATTGGCATTGGCAATAAGACCTGATGGGCTCGGTGACTCATTAGTCATCCCTCGAGTTATGTTGCATAGCTGTTCACAAAGTACATCTTCCAAGAATTTTTAGGTAAAAATCGTGCGCTTAACAATAAGGCAGTTATTAAGCCGCTACAGGTGCTACCGAACGTTCTGGAAACTTCTTTGTTAACAAAGAACATTTACGTTTTCTTTAACATTTTAAAATATGGCGTGGTAAGGTTTTAAAAACGTTTCTAAGGAACGTTCCAAGTAATACCAAAAATGTAACATCAAACGTTTCATTCTATCTGGGATAAATTGTAAGAAGCAAATGACACGGAAAAATTAGGCCGCCCTCGGCGGTCTTTGCTTGGCTGCGGTAGCGTCCTTTCGATATCTTCTATCTGAATTATTGATAAGTCTTCAACCTAGAAATAGGGAATAGTTGTTATTAAATTAAATGAATAAAACATGGGTATAAGTATTGTACCTGAGGTCACAGGAAAACACTGTTCTTCTCATGTCTCATATATTTTACTTCAAATTCTTGACCACATGTCATATTTGCTTTATCTGTCCGACATAATGCTTAATTGTCTTTTTAGTGGCAAACTTGACCAATACAAAATCATCTCTTGTGATGGACAGAAACTAAATTTCCTTCTCTTCTAATTCCTCTTGCCTTGCCTCCTCTAGTATCTTGCTGAAATAGGACTGTTCATCATTGCTAGACTCGTCTTGTAGTCAACGCTTTTTTCACTGTCTTTTTCCGGTAATCACATTTACTCTTTTTTTGCGTTTCTTTGTTTCTCAGGCAAGGGAATCGTTTTCAAATATTCAAGGAGAGTGTCACCAAAATTTGTTGGAGAATCCTCAGATTCGTCTGACACTAGTTTCTTAATTACTGCTTCCCTGTCGAGTGGCCATATACCCGAAGCGCGGAACCCACTTATTAAATTGTATTTGCCAGATAAATGCATGTCATTCATAAGTTTCCTCAATAAAGCAGGAAATGAATCTTTTTGTAGCCCAACTCTTCCCGTAGACAGTTTGAATTCTGATAAAAGGGCCCTCCACTTCTTTTTTAAAGGAGCCAAATACGCTACGTCTAGCGGCTGAGCTACATGGGTGGCATTAGTAGGAAGACAAACAAATCTCACATCGTTGGCCACAGCAAGCTTTACGACTTCCTCGGAAAAGTGACTCGCTAAATTATCACCAATTAATAACTTGAGACCTGGCTGTTTTCTTGCATGATCTACAAAGGTACTCTTAAACCAATCGACAAAAGTTACAGAGTCAAACCATCCATGTGAAGTACGATTGTATCTGCATTTGTCTGGACCATCATCTGTCCATGTATTCCACATGTTTTCTGATTTGTATACTACGTAGAGGGGAAGTAGTTCTCCAACAGCACTGCCACAAAACATAATTGAAATATTAGATTTTGAATGTGGCATAACTCGTTCAGGGTATTTAACTCCCCGCTAGGCAAATCCATGATAAGATCTGGGGTCAGTCCATCCAGATTGTCTACCATGTGAGGGAAGAAGCTGTCCAGTCGAAAATCTGCTGGGACATCTGTAAAGGCAGTTGCACATAATTCATGTTTTTCTTTAAAAATATCTTTGGCACTGACTTCCCTATCTCTTCTGTTTTCAAGACTAAAAACTGATTCGTCGATATTTGGAAGATTGTAAGACCATCTTACACCACGTGTGGTTGTTTGGACATTAATATATGATCTTACATCAAACTGACCTATAGATGATTCTGTTGTTATGGGATCCTTTTGTATATAAATTCCTAGCTCCCCTCTATCTAATTCTCTGCTGGCTCTTTCAACCAGGTTTTCAATCTCTGCTCTGACCTTGTTCATCTTCTTGTTTGTTTTTTTGGCTGTCTTTGTGACTTGTAAGAGAAAAAGCATTTTGTCGATCCTGGCTCGTCGCTTAAGTTTGTCTCATCAAAGTTGTAAATATTTTCTAGACTATCGAAATAATTTCTGAATACCTACTTCTCTGCTTAATGCTGCTCGATTAGGGTTAATATTTTGGGCTTTTCTACCGATAACAAATTAAATTTTTGTGCCTCTTAAACAAATTTTGTATCCAATCTTTTCCTGGCAAATTATTTTCGAATCTGGTATTCTTCCCATTCTAAATGCGATTGCAAAATGTGGCATAAGTTGTCATTAGTGATCGGATAACCCCACTCGGCAGTTTTTAAAAGGGTCTTCACAATAACACTTTCTTCATCGGTGGTCAATACCGTTGGCCTTCCAGCAGAAGTTGGATGCTTGCCGTTACTTTTATTGCTTAAAGACCCCTTCGGAATTTTATATTTCTTGGAGGCTTCATTTAAAGTTATTTTTTTCTTTGTAATGTTTGTTTAGACATTTTCGCTGCACCACACTATATTTTTCTTTAGCAATTATTTAATAAGTAGAGGAGAAGGTCCAAATTTCGACTATCACTTTCGTTTTTACTTGTAACTCATGTAAAATTAATGATAAAATTATGAAACGACTGTAGAGTATTAACTGAAGGGGTTATATTTCAATTCTATGTGGTCACAAGTAATATAACTGAGCAGATGTTTTTTTGCAAATTGTTTTTCAGAAGAACTCACAATGGAAGTTTTTTAATGTATGGTCTAAATTTCGACTACCTGTTCAAAAACATTGGAAAATAAAGAAAACCAAATTAATTGAAGTAATATTAATTTATTAATTCGAAAACAATGTAATACAACACATTTTTGACTTTTGTTTTTGATAAAAAAAATATTAAAAGCTGATTAAACATGTTTAATGCTAAACTTTATCTACATATTGAGGTAGTCTTTTCATAAAAATTGGAACATAGTAAGCTACTTAGTTTTATTTGGATCTATTTACAAAAGTCGCAGACATAGATGTCCTTGTCCGCCCCAGCACAATCATTATGTGCCCATAGATTGCACATGATGCACATTACCCTCAGCTCTCCTTTGTTGTCATATGAAAATAGTCGTTCGCAAAAAGGCAGGCTGCATCTTGATCGTTCGGCTTCCTTTTCCCCACGGGTAAATCCATGTCGCTTAGGTTGTCATCAATAATGGGTTCGTCAATAATGGATTCTTCAGAAGCACTGATTTCCTTCTGTTTCTTCAAAACCTTTCCTTTTGATTTCTTTTTCTTCCCTTCTTTATCTTTCTCAACTTTTAGCTTTTTCCCTTTTCTAGTCTTTTCTCCTTCAAAATTTCATCTCTTTTTCACACAGTTTTTCTTTTGTTCTTCATCTGGTTTGGAAATCTGATCTGCATCTCCTAAAGATTTCTTTAAAGCGTCTTTGTATGGAGTTCCATGTATAATACACGATGCAACAGCCTTGCGGCCACTGTTGCTGGTTTTTCTTTTTATTGTGGGGACAGGGGCGATTTCATAAGGACTGACATGAATTGCTCCCTTTGAAATACCCGCTGAGGTACTCGGTTGAGGTTCCTCAGGGGAACGGACAACCATTGGAGTACTACGCTGAAGATCTTCTGGTAGATCTTTAGCCTGAATCGAACTTGTCTCAGCTAAGTTGTGACATGGGTCATCTGAAGACTTTTCTTGGTTTTCTTGCTGTGGCTTTGATCGGGAACTGCAAGATTTTGCTGATTCTTGCAGTGAAGCAATATAGTCAGCATCTGTGAACACATTTCTGTTCATGGGAAAAATCCCCGTTGTCCTAAAGCCTGTTTGCACTTTTAAGTAAGCCTTTCCAAAGAGCTCCATCATTTCGTAAACAGACAATGGCTTTTGTGCGTGGAATAGCCACTGCCTGATTTCTTCGCTGTAATGGGCTTTTAAAGGCCCCATAAAGGTCTTATCCAGCGGCTGTAATATGTGTGTACAGTGCGGGGGCAGTGATATAATTGTCACATGGTTGCTTTTAGCCAAATCAATGACATCAATGTTACGTACATGGGTAAAATGCCCGTCCAAGATGAGGAGAACTGGAGATTTCTTGGACGGATTAACCTTTTCCACGAAATGTTTGAACCAAGTGGTGAATATGTTGGCCTGGACCCAGCCAGACGGATGTGCAAGGCCAATTGTCCCTGGAGGAGCCCCTCTCATAAGCTGATTGCTCATGTTCTTCCGTGGGAATATCACTAAAGGAGGAACATAGTACACAGAGGCGCTCATACAAGCAATCACCGTTATTGTTGCACCCCTCCCTGCAGATGTAAGGGCGGCAATTTGCCGCTTTCCCTTTCTCCCAACCACATACAGAATTTTGTTTTGGACAATGGTTAATCCCGTTTCATCTACATTGTAGATCCTATCAGCGGGATAGTTGTCTTTTTTATAGGTTTCTTCCAACAGTTAAAAAAAAACCTCAACATTTTCCTTGTTAAAACGCAAGGCACGAGAAAAGGAAGTTCCACAGGGCTTACGCATAGATAGTGTTCGTTTGTGACGTTGCAAGAAGAGATCCACCCAAGCCCGGCCGGCTTCACCTTCTTTAAATGGATGCTCAACTCCATTTCTTGTTGCTAGCTGGAAAGCCATTCGACGTAGGTCGCGTAGGGTGAAGCCATAAAACTTCTCTTCCATATGAAGCAGGTATGCTACTAACTCTTTTTCTAGCTGTTTTCCCAGGCTTCCGTCCGAATTTAGGTAACACTAGAAGAGGAAACTTCGTCTTTTTTGCTCAAATCTCGCAACGTACTACGAGGCACATTAAAAGTTTTTGCTGCCTTAAGAGTGCCCATTTTCTTTTCCGTTGCGGCACGAATCGTTTTTACCATAGCAGCCTCGACCCACTGTCTTCTTTTTTCTTTTGGAACATACTTAGGCTTCTTTCTAGGCATTCTGTAACAAAAACACAACTAAGATTAGCCTTTTCGGTATTGTGGTCTAATGTTCGACTAGTAGTCGGAGGTTTGACCACACATGGTAGTCGGAATTTAGACCAACGCGTGTTTTAACCTTTGGGGTTATGTACAGGATAAAAACGAAGCTTAGCCAATAAGTCTTAATAGATTTTAAAAGCCTACAATATACTTAACACGATGGGTGAATAGTTATGTGACTACTACTAACACGTAATCTATAATAAAATCAAGAACACAGAGTTTGTGAGCGTGTATTAAGTGTATAGTACCTATATGTGTCTTGTTACTATCTGAAGTTGACCACTTCACAGACAGAATCATTAATTAAACCAGACAATTAAATGGCTTCACTCGCTCAAGTACCGACCTCGAACAGTGGGGAATTCTGTAAAACTAACTAAAACACAACAGAATTTTCAAGCCATACACAAAATATCAAAGTTGCGTCTATTGAAGAGGAATATTTAATAAATTTGAGGGATATTTGTTAGAGAGGGAAAAATTTGAGTTTCCATGATGTTTTTAGTGAATACGGTGTATGTATGTATGTTAAAATTTACATTAAAAGAATACAATATTAATTGCCATAATAATTATGTAAATAATATGTTAAAAATTATTTTTTCGTGTACTAGATAGAAATCAAGCATATTGTTCAATCAAAAATCGTAAAGAAAAGTGGTACTTTTCTTGTTAGCAACACTTTTTTTCATTCATTCAATTTATTTGTATAAATATTCGTAAATGTACAATTGTTCAAATTATTAAACGAGGTGCAAATTTCAAACGCGTGTCTTAATAATGCATCACACGTGTATTGTACAATGTTTTATCTAAAGAGCCCGCGCAAAATCTTAAAAACGTTTAACCATAATCTGACGTTTTACATAATTTTTTTGACAAGTCGAAAATTAATTCAAATAGTAGCTGTAAAAATGGACAAATCCATGACAACCACAGTGAAAAATAATGCTATAATGACATACCTTGATAAATTTATTTTTAAAATTAACGTGATTTTCGTGCTTACACGAAAAAATAGCATGTTCAACTCGTAAGAAAGGTGATTCTTCCATGCTCGTGTGTATGTTTAATCCACTCGCAAGCTACGCTTGCTCGTGAATTAAAAATTTACACTCGCTGCAAAACTCGCACTTTTCTTAACTTGTAAAACAATCTACTATTTTTGCATTTTGACAAAAAAAGTGGGTTTTTTTTATTAAAAAATCATAAAGAAAGCAACACTTTTTTTAACTATTTATTTTTACATTTTGCATTAAGTAAGTATGCTTTAAATAAAATATTGTAAATTGTCAGTTTGACAACTGTAAATTCTCAAATCCTTTTTATCCTATTTTGAGGGATTTAAGATGTCAAAATGCAAAAAAATATTGTGTACAACTCGTATGAAAGCATCTTTTTTTCACTCGGCTTCGCCGTCGTGCATCAAACTTCAAACTAATGAAAAAAGAATTGCTTTCATTACTAGTTGTACAAATAACTATACATAAAATTGACTTTAAATTTTTCATTTCTTCTAGAGTCGCTAGAGTCTTCCACGCCTTACCTTTAATATCTAAAAACAAACAATCTATTTTACTTACTTCATAATCTTGGTTATTTACCACTAACCCTGCTGGGCATCTACAATGTATAATTGCGTAATATATAAGCCAAGTACCGCTAAAAGGCTCCATTTTCTTAAAAAGTATATCGATTCCTGCCGGTTTATATCCTACTAGCATTTTCAGTAATCGGTTATTCGTGACAACTTGTAAAGCCTCATTATTGTTACCATACTCCACTAACCACCCACATTTGTATTTTTCTTTTTTTCCAAGTAGTGGCCTAACTTGCATAATAGTTAATGCAGGTGGGCAAACGCCTTCCCTTCCCTTGCGGTTACTAATATTCGTCGCCCTTCGGCGTTGTTGATACGGGGAGGGCATACCATCAAGCGCTCAGCTGGCGTTATAAAAACCATTAATGTTGAAAAATTGAAAAATATTCACTTAACACTCACCGGCCATTTTATATTAAAATTCTGAGGATACTACGTAAATACGTGAAGCTTACACAAACAGAAATCAGTTTGAGTCTTTGCGAGATATAGAAAAACCAATCTCCCTCCTCTCTACTCACCACAGATTGTTAAACTGCTATATAAAAATACTCAGGACATTATCTGTTTTAAACTTTACAAAAGGTTTTACGGCTCAGGTACCTATTCGTCATGCAAAAAGGATGCATACAATTCGTTTATATTGTAAAATCGAAAAATTTCTCTAAAAATGCATGGCAGGTAATTAATTAGAACGCAACACCACAAAATCTTCTTCTGAGGACATTCCCATTTCAATTATTCCCGTCTTTAGCTAAATTTTTGAAAAATTTATAAATATCAGGCTGTATAACTATTTTAAAACCCGTAACTTGTTTCACGACTTTCAATTTAGTTTTAGGAAAGAACAGTCAACATCTCAAGCAGTTTCTGTACTTATTAAAAAACTAGTTGAACACCTAGAGTAGTGTAACTGAGCAATTTCTGCGGCCGAGGATGGCATGTCCATCCGAAGTGTGACGAAGTTTCCTAAAATGTTTAATCTTCTTCTTCTTCGGTTGGCTCTACAACCCTTGTGGGTTTGGGCCGTTCCATAGGAACTTTCATAATACCTTCAAAAGTTTTGAGACCATCGAAAACAAACTTTTACTCACTTCACTGACATACGACGGCGCACGGATCTAAAATGATCACAGAGCAACAAGCTTGAACTAGAGCGCAGTTTCACGTTCTGTTAGCGAGACGGCAGTACGTCCCAGTACCTTAAACCTCGCTAGTCGGATTTTATACCCTAGTCGAAATTTGGACCTTCTCCTCTACTAAAAATCAAGAAAACTTCACTTGCCTGATTTTCTAAGGTTTGAGATACCTATACATAATTTGAATATTGATTTGATCATATATACAGCAATCTTATCTAATGTATTATTCTTAATATTAGAATAAAACATCCGTTTAGAAGAAAATCAATTTGCTTATTTCATAAAAATAATCAATTAAGTACAATCTCAACCTTTAAAAATCACACAACTGCAGACAATTCTCTCCAGTTTGATGTGGTTAACTCTGCGGTATTATGATTAATACACTCAAAATGCGCCTTTCACTGCATTTTTGTCTCTTCTGTAAGTTTTATATTTAGATCCACCATATCAAAAACAAAGAAACAAATTTAGCAACATATCGGTTTTATTAGCCTTTGTGCTATGGTTCAAATTTTATCGCTTAATAGGATGCAACATGCGCAATGCTAGTTCATTTCAAAACTAATAATTTTGTCAATAATTATTGTTGCTGTCCTAATATACATCCTTGCTTTTAAATATATGTTTATACCTGTATTTTTGTCAAAGTGTGGTGTTAACTTCATCAATGGTTCTTCTAGCAAAAAATATTGTGCACGTATGAATAGTCCTCAACATGTATTTTGTGTTAGAAGGGAATAAATAAGTTCTCGCAGCACTTTCTAATATTTGGTTTTCAAGGGAAAGGTCTTTTTACACTTACACCCTTGACATTGTCTTCAAGGTTGAGTTAAAGAGTTCACTAATTCCGATTATTGTTATTTCAAGGTGATCCGCTTTAAGGATTGTGCACAAAATGCTACGATTTTTGTGATTCTTTTTTAATTATAGACAAGATAGGTTTTTTTGAAAACAATTTTCTCTTACCGTACAGATATGCACATCTAGAGTGCACAGTTCTACAACTTGTTGCACCACAAATCAATGTACAAGGAGAAAAGACAAAATGCTAGTTTTGTTACATATTTTACGGAATAGATTTTGTCCTAGATGGTTAATAATCTATGTATTCTAAATTCCTCCAAAAACGGTGACAGATACGGGAATAATGAAAAAGCCAACAAGCTGGAGAAAAGAACAGGGAATTTAAGTAAGATATAAAAATGTATACATGGTGCTCAAAAAAAAAGTTCCTGAAGGTAAAATGGTCGGTAACACAAAGAAATGTAACACCCTGTATACTGCAACTGATGATTTTGACATTTTATTGTAGAGATTCAAAAAGATAGTAGCTATACTAAATTTCAAATAATTATCTCAAAACATACGGGAGAAAAACGCAAAATACGAAAAAAAAAAAATTGGAAACTTCGCAACCCTGTATACCGAAAATGGCGCGTTTTTGATCATGTGTATATTAACAGTTTTATTTTATTTTGCCGAGTACTATCACCCCCTGAAATATCTTCATGACATTAATTTACACCCTGTATATGTGTGCGAGTCGTACGTGATTACGGGGTGGTTCAGTTTATAAAAAACATTTCACCGCTTTGAATGCGAGTGAATGTTATTTCAGGGTTAACCTTAAATACAAATGATTTACGTAAACTGTATTAAACTCTTTGCTTGTACTTGAAGTTTCCGGGACTCGGTTTAAGTTTGAACGTGCCAATTTGAAAACTCACCTTGAGTTCGAACATTGATTGAATCGTACCCGTTTAATATACCGTGCCCTTGAAAAAATGCGGTTTAGTGACTTGTGTTTGAAGTAAGTGCAGTTGTTTAGTGCTGGAAGAAGAATTACTCAAATCTACTGAAACTGCTAGAGCCTTGTAAAGAAGGCTTGTTATTGAACAATCAATTCAGTTTTAATCCTTATCCGGATATGCTAATTTACTAATGTAACTGGGATGTGTGTGTTTATTCTGCTGAGATGATTTTTTTAAAGACCTGTGTCATTTTTTGTTATTTTCAGGTTTATTAGTAATCAGAATTAAAATTCTATGGGTTAATGTGATAACTTCAGTATTAACTACAGTACTTTCACAAAAAGGAAACAGCTGGGTTTGAAGTTTCGGAAAATGTATTGGATCCTAGGACGCAATTCATCGTTGTCTATTGAGAGTAAAATATACAAAACGGTTATTAGGCCTAGTTGGTCTTACGGAATACAACTATGGGGTACAGCAAGCAATCAAATATAGACATCATCAAACGATTCCAATCAAAGGTGTTGCGATCTTTAGTAAACGCCCTATGGCTCGTTCCGAACGAAGTAAGAAGACAGAACCTAGGTACCTATTTCAACAGTAAATGAAGAAATACAAAAGTGCAGTGTTCGCTAGTGCTGATCCAAACTCATTAGTGGAGTGACTCTACTGCTAGACTCTGATGACGAAGAGCCTAGGCTCAAAACCGATGGACCTACCAAACTGTTTTGTACAAGGCAAAGTGTAATGATATAGTAATTTGTAATACAAGTGGTGAAAGCTTGCGTTTGCCACACGAATGTGAAGTTTGCAGCACGAACGACAGTGAGTGCTGCAGTCACATGAGAGTGGCAAATACAAGCTTTTAACACATGTATTACACACTATTTTTTCTACAACCACATTTCCATAAAAAAATTTAAATATTTCTGCAAAATCAAATCTGACATTCATCAAATGTCATTATGACATTTTGATCTCGGTGCGGCAAAATTATACTTTGCCGCACCGAAAATCATGCATGTGCGTGCGGAAAGTAAATTTTCCGCACGCTAATTTCACTTGTTCGGCAAACACTCATTTTCAATACTCGTATCTATGGAGACGAAGTTTGAAAATCCCACTTTCCATGGTGGGAGTAGAAAAAAGTATTTGTCAAACCTGACTGGGAAAGTTTCATTGGAAAACTTTCTTCATGTCATTCCTTTTGTCAAAATATTTACTTAATTGTAAGATTGTAAGGTATAAATAAACTAAAAAAAATACAGTAATAATTTATTCTGACATGATGAGGTCCTTTTCACTGAAGTGTCCTCTCCAACTATTTATTAGGTCAGTTGGCCAGCATTTTTTCAAATGTATGTCATTGCATTCTTCTAGTAGTGGATGTTGCAGTGACTTTCCAATTTTTCATGGTGGTTCATTTCCTGCTAACATCCTTGACATACAGGTCATCGTGTAGAGTTTGATTAGTTAGTAACTACCAAGGTGCATTTCTAATGATACCTAGTATTGTGGATTAGCATCTTTGGATTATATTTAAATTGGTTTTACTCGCACATTCCCAAAGCTCTGCTCCATAAGTCCACATAAGTTTGATGACGGTTTATGCAATAATAATTTGTTCTCCAAGGATTGGTTTTATTTCCTTCCAAACATACATCTTTAACTTTCAAGTTCATCTGTTTACCCCTGTTATCTTGGCTAATACGACGTTTATTAACACGTTTGAGAGGTCTGATAGCCTTTTTGCATAGCTGTAATCCACATGTCGGTGTTCCGTTTGGATGAAAGTAACATTTACTATCAACTGGTGGATTTCGCTGGTATCTGGCAATTGAGAAACTGTCGTTGGGTCGGATACGCCAAGTTTCGCTAAGATATCGTCTTGAATTGTTTTATCGGTTGGCTGGTTTTTCTTAGCCTTAAAACTTTGAAAGCAACGATTTTTTTCGGCTTTTCCTTACCACCTTGTCCTGCTGTTGGTTCTGATTCGGAATTTACATTATCATTAATCTCAGTGGTATTTATAAATACAGAGTCCTGGATCTCTTGCTTAATCAAGGTAGCACCAAAAGCCGCGATAATTATGTCAGTGAACACAACCGATTGTAAAAAATCCACACATACATCTTTAACTTTTAAGTTCATCTGTTTACCCCTTTTATCTTGGCTATTATGACGTGCATTAACACGTTTGAGGGATCTGATAGCCTTGTTGCACGTCATCTACATGTTGGTGTTCCGTTCGTATGGTATTTGAACCAAAGTCGATTGCGACAGATATTAAAATCGTCGAGTATATTCGTCAGCCACACAATTTCAGTACTACGATCAACGTAGTAATTCAGCTGATGCGAGAGCTGCGTGAGGCCACCATTCGCGTGGATTAAATCGCAGGATACAATTGCTATATGCGAATTCACATCCCCAAAGATCTGATTCAATGATTATAAAACCTACAAGCTATCCCTTAATTATAAAAACACCTAAAACTAGCACCACTAGTGGAGATAAGGGAAAAGGCAGTCCAATTTTCCCTCCAAAAAAGTTAGATATTTCATCCCATATGCTTAACTCTTCAACATCATGTGGTTGTAAGCTATGATATGCTTCATGTATATGATTTGAAATATCAGATTGCTCAACACCACTTGTATCTATCCGTTTTTCATTCATGCAATCCCCGTTGTCAGATACCCATAAGATCACCCCATTGCTATTTAAACATTTTATATATCCGTACCAATAAGAGTGATTCACTTGTTGTTTTGCTTTTACATTTAAAGCAAGACCTGTCTTTGATCCTCTTACTCCAGAAGCATGAATGGCAATACCACCACAACTATCTGGGGTGTCCTTCAGTATTTCACCACTTTTGCAACTGAGTCTGATGATACTTGGTCTTTTATCTACGATTTTAAGTTCTCCATCTTGCATGAAGATACTCAAGGCACCTTTACTGAATCGCAGTGTCTTGCAATTCTTGACCCTTTCATGCAATGCCGACTGTGTGATGGTGCAAGAAGGCCATGATGTTTCTGCTGTGACACAATTTGCTAGATCATAGTTGTATGATATTGTGTTGGGCTCTCTTAATTGCACATCTCCTATCTTTCCCTTCTCAGGCCTTCCAATCTGGCTAACATAATCACATAAGAAAAATTAGGAGGCATACATCAAAATACCATATTTGGAATCTATGTCCATCTCTTTTGGGTGTTCTGTATTAATAATATTGCAGTTTTTATTGAATAGAGAGATTCCTGGTTCCCTAGTTCTCAGTTCTACTTGTTTGTATACTGTGTAATTGGGGCTTAATGGTAACATAAGGCCAATGAACCACTTTATGCACCCTCTGTGGAAGAAGCAACCAGTTGAACCCCATTTATAGAATCGTATATAAAGAAACGTATGGTCCTTATTCCATTCAGGTGTCCATAGAACATCAGACTCTGCTCGTCCATTGGTTCCTGGTTTCGCCAATGGTTTTGTTAAAATGTCAGCTATTCGTTCTTCACTGGTGACGTACTCGATACCAATTTTTCCTTTCTCGTACAAATCACGCACAAAGTGATAACGCACATCGATGTGTTTTGTGCGCTGATGAAACTCAGGGTTTTTGATTAGCTTTATTGCACTCACATTGTCAATGAACAAAACACTTTGTCGTCGCACTTTGCATACACTTAGTTCTTCAAATAACCGCATCAACTATATCATCTCTTTTGCCGCACTCGCCGCACTCAGATATTCTGCTTCTGTGGTTGATTGCGCCACGCACTGTTGCTTTTTGCTTTGCCAAGTAACTGCAGCACCACCGTACTTGCAAAGTACACCACTTGTAGATTTTCTGGTTGCGGTATCACCTGCAAAATCTGCATCACTGTACACCTCGAAACCTTCGTCACTATTGTAAAATAAGCCGACTTGATTTGTTCCCTTCACATAGCGTAGAATCCTCTTCACTAACTGACAATGTGCATCTGTTGACTTGTCCAATGCTCTTGATGCAACATTTATAGCAAATGCAATGTCTGGTCTTGTAATTACCTGTAGATACAACAAATTTCCAACCGCTTCTCGATATGGGAATTTGCCAGTTTTATCAAGTGAATCCTTCATATTCCATCCAGTTTCAATAGGAATAGATACCGGCTGAGCATCCACCATTTCAAATCTGTTCAAGATTTTCTTAATGTAATTCATCTGACTAATAAAAATTCCATTACTTTTCTGCTGTATTTCAATTCCAAGAAAACTTGTAACATTAACTGTAATTGTAGCTTCAAACTTGCACTTCAGCTGATTTAGAAATTCATCAGCTTCTTCGACGTTTGATGCTGCTATCAAACCATCATCAACATAAAGGAGCACTAATAATTTGTCGTTGTTACGGTGTCTGACATACAGGCACGGATCAGCAGCGCTCTCCTTTAAATCACATTCAAGTAAAAATTGCGTAAATCTTTTACTCCAACATCTGGGGGATTGCTTAAGTCCGTATAAACTCTTTAACAATTTACACACACGTGATGTGCCATCTTCATATCCCTCGGGTTTTTTCATATAAATTTCTTCACCAAGGGAACCGTACAGAAAGGCTGACTTAATATCAAATTGCCTCAAGTGTAACTTTTCGCAAGCTGCAAGCACTTAAAACAATTCGCACAGTATCAAACCGTACCACAGGGCTAAATGTCTCTTCGTAATTAATTCCTTCTTGTTGTGAGCAGCCTTTGACAACTAATCGGGCTTTGTAACGATCAATGGTGCCGCCCAAACGATTTTTGATACGATACACCCATCGATTGCCAATTATTTTTCTATCGGCCCGTTTCTCGACCAACACATACGTCTCATAACATCTAAACAATTTTAATTGATTATTTTTTTATACTTGTTTGTGACTTTTCTTTGTTGGTTCTCGCTGCATTTTCTTTTCAAACTACTTTTCTTCTCCATTTTCTCCTGGGACATTTTTAAGTTTAAAAAATTTATTTTAATTATCGTCCTTAATTTTACGTAATCTTTTACCAACTCTTTGGGAGTAGAAACTCTCTTTGTAATTTTTCTTATTACAGTTGTTAACGGTTTCTGCTTCTTTACATATTGCTTGTGGTACATGTTGAAAATATCTTCCATTCTGTTTATTTCATTCGTCCATAATGTATTCGGTTCTATTAGGCCACCATAAGATAAATGCTGAACCCATGATGGAATATTGTAACTTGCTTTTATTTTATACGTATAGTCGCCCAAATGTGGATATTTTGCTTTATGTTTCTTTGCCAAGTATCCTGCTATATAAGTTAAAGCATCACCTGCCGTTTTCCCTAAACGGTACTCCTTGGAGTTAGAAGTACTGTCACAAGTATCACTGGATAATACACTGCTGTTGTCATCACTCAAACATTCTCCAACTTCAGAGAATCCTTTCATACCACAATTGTAATTTCCTATTCCAGTGTTCGCTGTATCTGGATAATGTAAATTAATGTCGGCAGTATTTACCACTTTAGCCAAAATATATTCATCAGGTGATTTATCTTCCGTATTAACTGCTGTATTAAGTATGCCAGGATTTTTTCCCAGAATAATCATCCGCATTCTGTATAATGCTTCCCTAGGAGATGGATGATCATTTAGCCCTCCCCTTATTCTGATTTAAAAAAAAAGTTTTTAACGAATCCTAGTTGAGTCTATGAGTCAAAATATATTTTACTTGGTATCTGTGGCACATATCTTTATACAAGAGTTGCAAAGACCTTATTGACATTAAAATGCCTTTCTGGAACGTATATAACGCATTCTTTCCTATAACTCTCATATGCTTTACAGTTTCATACATCTCATTTAATATTCCATCCTGTTTTGCTAAACAGACGCCATAACCGGATTTGTATTTTATTTAGTTTCACATAACTGTTCATAATGTCGAACCACTTGTTTGTTAGATATATAAAATTACTAGTTTCAGTGGCCAATTTTTGATTTTTGCCGGGCTTGTAATGTAACAAGGTAGTTGCTGTAGTGTGAGACATTAATTCAGCCGCTAATCTAACATTTTGTCTTTTGGTTTTTTCACAATCAATGTGTCTGCTTGTAAGTTTGTAACAAGTGTTCATTTCCGAATCAGTTAAATTGATAAGAGCTGCCACTGGTTTCTTGTTAACAATGGTTTTAGAATTCAGAATGAAACCGCAATCAATAAACCAGTTTCTTAACAATTTAAGCATATGAGGGACATCCGCAAACCTGTATATATCGTTACCTGTAAGGGAGTGTTTAAACGTAAATATTTCTTCAACGTTAACTCCTAACGTTTTCCAAAGGCCGACATTTCCTCCGCCACAGTCACTAACGCAACCTACTACATCAAAATTTATTTTATGCAATTCTTCAATTATTTTATATAATATGTCTTTTATGATTTTCTGATCGAATTCTATATACACAAGTTGTTTCCATTTTCCAAATAGCCCACGTGCCATAACTACTTGCATATAATTATGTGGCCCGATTATTTCATCTGTCGCTATGTCATATTCATAAGTTGCTTTAACTTTTATTTCATCATACTGCAATATGACACATTTGTCCCTTGGCTCCATTGTCTGTCCCTCAAATTCCATAAATTTCAACACGTCTGTTGAAAGCCCATGCCTCAAATCAATCTGTTTCGCCCAGCGTCTCTTACTCGAAAGACCAGGCAACGGATAGTTTAATTTATCTCTTAAATAAATATTGCTTTTTTTGGAAAAATATCTCAAAGTGAAAGCTGTACTAATTTCATCCGGAGTCCATTTTACCTTCTTCTTATTCAGAATAATTGCAATTTGATTTTTTGTCAAAATCCTACTTAAAATATTATTTACTTGTTTTTTAATAGTACCAATATCTTCCCTCTTTTTTTTGTAGTAAGCTATTTGTTTATTAAGATACCATATTTTTTCCGTCTTACGTCTTTCTTCTTCTATGTACTGATCAATACTAGTTTTTTATTCCGTTCAAGGAGGCTTTCACATTTTTTTTTTCAATATCTCGTAATCAGATTCCTTCTCTTGCGCGTGCTCTACTTGCTCTACATTACTACTATTAGTTTCTTTCAAATCCTCAAAAATTTCTTTCGCAATGTGTTCGCTTGACGAATTATTTAAGGTCAAAGGTCAAAGAAATCAGTTTTTTGCGAATATCTCGCTTTCTATTGGTTGTATGCTAATTTCAGTTATCAGAAAATTTCTACAAAAAAGGTTACACACAAATTTTACGCACGACCAATAGTTTTCGAGATATAAAGTCGAGAGGGTATGAACTGTACAATGCATTCGTTTCCCCACCACCTTCGAGGTAGAATGCAAGGCGCGTTTTTTTTACATGGTTTCCCCGTTAGGCCTATGCATGATTTATTCAATTATGACATTTCTTTATCATTTTGTTCCTCTTCATTCACTTCTTGTTCTTATCCTTCCACTTCATCTTCTTCATCTTCAATACAAGTATCGCATTCAGTCATATTTGATGCTAAAATATCAATGGGATCGATATCATCATCGTTTATATTGTCACAAGATTCAGTAATATCACGAGAAGCGACATTTAATCATGATTGGCCACGACAATAGCCACAAACTATGGAGCATGGTAATCATAGACGTAAAACTGTATGAATAAACTTAAAACTTAAACAAACATTTAAATACTCTTGGACAATTTAATAAACTTTGATGCTATCTGCATTATAATAGGTATAAATTGTCTAGCCTGTTAAATACTTACATGCATATTAAGAAAAAAATAGAAATTAAATCCATACTTACCTAGTAAATAAGCATCACTATAACTTTTATGATGTAAAATTTAATTTTAATAATAGTTTTTCCGTAATTCATGCACGCTATTTTATAAATTAATGTTTCTCGTAGACGCATTTTTCTCACATGTCGCGAATGCGAATCAATTATTTCCGGGAGTAAGGAATTCATATAAAATTGTTTTAATTTTGGAACCATTCGAGTTTTCCACAACACCTCGTCTTTATTTACAACTTCCACAGATACATCTTTAGGGCTTTAGGTGTCCAAACTATAAAATAACACCTTTCTTTCCCTGTAATGTTCAACTGACCTTGAATTTGGAACATGTAATTATCACATTTCTTCAACTTCAATTGTCCATTTACATTTTCGCAGAACTTGATTTTTTTATTTAAAACTGCTTCTATGGGAGTAAACATTTGTGTACTGTAGGGACACTTTATTTCAACTATTTCCGTATTATCTGATGTTATACCATCAGGTGAAGCTGCCAAAAACGGATGTTCGTCATCAATAAATGATTCACATGTTTTAACTTGAATGTTTGTCATTTTTTCAAAATCCTCCATAGCCCTATGTTCATTTTCTTTTCCATATTGTGTGGCCGCATTCCCAAAAAATTGCTGATATAAAATGTTTCGTACGGTATTTGCACAGGACGTGGTAGGTCTCAACTTGCAAATACGTCCAAAGTTTGATGCAGTGACACGCATTCGTCTTTCTTCGTACCATCGATTGTTTCGATGTTACCCAATTGTTAATTGAGAAATTTCATCTTTATTCATAGTTAATTTTCCTATGAATTTTTCTTTTGCAATTTTCATATTGCCTTCGGACATACCTATCAGGTATTTGTTCTGAAGCATTTGGCCCATAATCTTCGTCAGTATCTCCAAAATCTCTCTTTACATATTTTCTCACATGCCCTTTCTCCTGCCGTAATTTTAATTTCCTCTTCATTTTGTCACAGTACTGCAAAGTGTACTTTCCAGGTGCTGCTTTTGCTGATTTATGCACAATTTGATGAAGCATTCCTACTTTGTTGTGAGCTATTACATCTGGCTTGATAAGAGCGCCGGGGGGAAAATTGAAGCGTTTTCCACCAATAAATTTTGCTACCTGCGAATTGTACAGTTCTGTACAATTATTAGTCACATCCAAAATTAAACTATTTGCGTGTGTTGCCACGCGACGAACAGCTGCCATAATGTCTTCAAATAGACCGGTTTTTGAAAAATTCGGAACTAAATTCATTTCCCCTGGTTTGGAGCCGCTGCAAAAATAGTTTCTACTCTTGCAGCCACTATGATCGCCCAAAATATGTTTAGGACTATTTAAAATGTCCCGTTCTAATTCTTTGATCTTCGTAGTCATCGAAACATCTTGTTTTTTTTCTGTATTCCATTGCCTTTGTCACTGCACTTCGGAATCGAAGGATATTTTTGGAAAGCACAGTTTTCAAGCGGCTATCTGTTCTTGGTTTTTTGATACATTTTTTAATTTTATTGATATAATTTCTGAGGATATGGTTCTTGCACTCAATTTTTTGTATAATAATGTTCGGTCCATAGGGCATAGATTCTAAAAGCTTGCGGTAGACACTACTGTCATCATCACCAACCAGTTTAATGTATTACAGATTATACATTGCTAAGGAGTTCTGAAATCCTTCCACTATAATTGCTGTTTCTATTGATGTTGATGTATGTTCTGGACACTTATTATTTTTATACAAGTCTTTACGTGCACATATTGAACAAAATTTGTTTTTAACAGATACGCAAAGAACTTTTTTTGTGCGTAGGCCTACAATGGAAGCAACACCTGAAAGAGCATTGTAATTTGTTCGATATGATCTTTTACACCACGATCCGTCAGCGACAACTGCAATATTTGCATAGCCTTCTGAATCAACTTCTCCTAACTCTACTGCCAACCTTTTTTCTTCTTCTGCAGCTTTATTGATTTTTTCTGTAGCCGCTTGATTGTAAATATCACAAACACTATCGTGATACGAAGCATAAGTACTGCTTGATGGAGACGGAACATCCATTGCAGCTGAAAATTCATTTAGCTGGGAATATCCTGCACCAATAGACTGATGCCGCTGCTAAATTGCATCCGCGACGATGTAGATATTGTGTCAATTTTATTACAAATAGCACATTTAATTGTAAAAATAGACTCGAAGCCCTTACGTTGTTCACTAATTACGTTCATATCGTAGAAAGAACAGCCGAACCCCTGATGTTTAAGACACTTCAGTGCATTGAAAGTGTGCATAATATCGACAATTCTTCGACAGGAAATGCTGTTGTAATTAGATTCGTTATCATTAGTTTGCTCTTCAATTTCAAAATCGGGTAAAGAAGTTTCTTCAGTAACACTTTCATTGCTACAGTAATCACGATCGCATTCACTATCGCTATCTGATGAATAAAATTCTCTATCATTGCTCGACAATTCTTGTTTTTAGAATAATAAGGTTGAATTACTCGCACTAGATACCGTTACTTCATAATCAGCGGTATATTTATCACCAGAATCGCTAATTCTCCGCGACACGAATTTATTAACCTTATTTTGTCTTATTTGTTCCCTGATTTTTTTCATTTTTTGTTTTACACTTGGTCGTTTACTCGAATAAGTATGGTTCGAACCTGCTAAAATTTACTTCCCATTAAAAAAAAACTAATAAACTTAACGGAAAATAAAAAATGAACAACTCGCAACAAAAAACTATCATTAGGCTAATTCACTACAAAAACCTAGGATAAGCTCCTGTAAGGAAGTTTAAAGTCGGTCTGTTCCATTTTGGGTTTCCTCCTTACTTTACAGCTTTGTTACAAACGTGTAAAGCCGTTTCTTTCTAGAAACAAATTGACAGCTGAAATATTATTTACAACTGTCCAACTCATTGTCGGCGTTATTTAGTTATTACTTCCCAAATTCCCAGGTAAACCGCTGTAAATATCCGTTGTCGCACCTACTTATTAACATTTTGCCTCTAGCTAATACTGATACGTTAGTTGCATATTTTTAGGGGCCCCTAAAAGTTTCCTATCTGGTTACAAAGTAAACCGTTTGTCACTAAACATAAGCCTTAACTCTTCAACATCATGTGATTGTAAGCTATGATACGCTTCAGGTATATGATTTGAAATATCAGATTGCTCAACACCACTTATATGTATCTGTTTTTCATTCATGCAATCCCCCTTGTCAGATACCCATAAGATCACCCCATTGCTGTCACAAGGAACACTGACATTGCTATTTAAACATTTTATACAGGGTGTCCACAAACTCGCTTCACAAAAGAAAACTGCAAATTCTAGAGCTCATTTTATGTCGATTTGACGTAAATCACCTTATCCAAAAATGCTTGCTAAGGGAGCTAGAGCTCTTTAAAGATGGCGCCCTTACATCGGCTTAATTCAAATATTAGTTGACAACTAACAAAACCTGTTTGAAATACCAGTCATTTGACATTCATACAATTGTTATTATGTTTATTTTTCATAGCCATCTTTCATAATTTAGAAATGAATTTGTTAGTCAATGAAAACGTATGCATTGACCACATGAAAAGTTCAAATCGATTTTTTTCGAAAACTGTGCGTCATAGCGACTTCAGATAAGAGCATCATTTTTTTTTATAAAAAATCGAAATTTGTTAAATGTTATGTCAAAATGGCGAAATTTTCAAAGACAAAAAAGTTATGAATAAAAATGTCCAATGCCCCTCCCAAACGAGCCGCTTATGACTACAATTAAGAAATCGTAATTATGCCATACGATTGAGCATATTCCACGAAATAAATGTACAGAATGTTATCACTTAAAAGGAAACCGTTTTGAAGATATTTGAATTAAACCGATGTAAGGGCGCCATCTTTAAAGAGCTCTAGCTCCCTTAGCAAGCATTTTTGGATAAGGTGATTTACGTCAAATCGACATAAAATGAGCTTTAGAATTTGCAGTTTTCCTTTGTGAAGTGAGTTTGTGGACACCCTGTATATCCGTACCAATAAGAGTGATTCACTTGTTGTCTTGCTTTTACATTTAAAGAAAGACCTCTCTTTGATCCTCTTACTCCAGATGCATGAATGTTAACACCACTACAACTATCTGGGGTGTCCTTCACTATTTCACCACTTTTGCAACTGAGTTTGAGGATACTTGGTCTTTTATCTACGATTTTAAGTTCTCTATCTTGCATGAAGATACTCAAGCCACCTTTGCTGAATGGCAGTCTCTTTCAATTCTTGACCCTTTCATGCAATGCCGACTGTGCGATGGTGCAAGAAGGCCATGATGTTTCTGCACATCTTCTATCTCTCCCTTCTCAGGCCTTCCAATCTGGCTAACATAACCACATAAGAAAAATTCGGAGGCATACATCAAAATACCATATTCAATTCAATTCAAAGTATTTTATTAAGCTAATATACCGTGAATTTATCTTATTCCGAAACATGTAAAACACACGGATAGGCCCGTTGCCAGAGCAACGCAACAGTTAAATGACAGCAATGCACCAGAGCGTGTATTTTATTTTGAAACATAGGAGAAAGAAAGTAATGGAATAAAATTTAAAAAAATTAATAGGTACATAGGAAAAAATAAATTTAATGTAATGAAACAAAATTTAAGAAATTAAGTACATACATAGCAAAACTAAATTTAAGGTAATAGAACAAAATTAAAAACTAATTTAACAAATGTTCAAAAATGCCGCCATTAACGGCCAAACAGTATACTAAGCGATTGTAAAAATCGTTTATCGTATTTTGTATTTGCTCAGGGGATATTTCTCTTGCAGCCATTCGTATTCCGTTTTTTAGTTGGTCAATATTGTTTAGAGGTTCTCCATTAAAAACTTTATTTTTGATACATGCCCAAAGAAAGAAATCGTTTGGAGACAGGTCGGGTGACCTTGCGGACCAATCTACTTCTCCTCCACGTCCTATCCAGCGGTTTGAAAATCTTTGGTTTAGGAAGGTTCTGACTATATGAGAATTGTGCGCAGGCGCGCCATCATGCTGGTACCAAACCTCACCATCAATATTTAAGGCGATGAGGGCCGGCACAACTCTGTGCTCAAGCAATTCTAAATATCTTTCTCCTGTAAGAGTGCCCTCAATAAAAAACGGTCCTACGATATGGTTTCCAATCATCCCAGCCCAAACATTAACTTTTTGTGGCCGCTGAGTTCTTGTGGAATGGTATCTGTGCAAATTTTGTCTACTCCAGTAACGGCAGTTCTGTGAATTAACTTCACCATGTAAATAAAATGTTGCTTCATCTGTAAAGCAAATTCTGCGTAGTAAAGTGTCATCATTATTAATCTTATCCATCATGATTTCGCAAAAATTGGTTCTTCTTTCTTCATCATTCGCAATTAGCTCCTGCTGGTTTTGAAAATGATACGACTTAAAATGTTCTCGTTTTAGTAGTTTATGAACGGCAGATTTGCTTACATTTGCAGTTTGTGCCAAAGCTCTTGTACAGAGCACGTTATTGTTCTCGATTGCTTGTAGAATTTCATCTCTTTTGGCGTCAGTAATAACATATCTTGGTCTATTCTTTTTCTTATGGTTAGGAACGATGCACCCAGTATTTTTATACTTCTCTACAAACCTGCTTATTGTAGCTGCACTGGGTCTTGGACGATCTGGATATGTAATTTGAAACAAATCTGCTACTCTTCTCAAACTCATATTTGAGTTATACCAGTTCACTAATAACAGTTTTTCTTCTACACTATACATTCTTTATGGATAATTACAATTGGCACTTTATTAACTTTTAATAAATCAACATTTAGATAACAAGCTGTAATTAATAATAATTGTTTTGACAACCTATGTTTCAAAATAAAATACACGCTCCAATACATTGCTGTCATTTAATTACCACGGTGATGTTATTATTACAACGTCGCCCCAGCAACAAACGTATGTGTGCGCTTTGCATGTTTCAGAATAAGATAAATTCACGGTATACAATATAAATTAACCTAACTGGCTATTTAGGGGATTAGTCCCCTCTTTAACCGTTTTGGAATGAATGTTATTTGATACACAAAAAAAAGAAAAAAAATTTAAATTACATATGTACAAAAAAATTAGGTAATGTTAGATAAATATTTACAAGGTTGATAGGGTTAATCGAGTTACAAAAACAGTGGTTATCTTAAGGCTATAGGCAGGTCATCTAGGGGCGCTTCCAGGGCCTCAGGGAGGGCGGGGGCGTCCGCTAGGTGGCGGGCTGGCGGGTGTCGGAGATTCTTTTTGGGCTTCCTCTGGATGGCGATGGAGGACCTTAGGGTGTCCAGGTTGAAGGTGTGTTGGCGTTCGACCGCACGCATCACAAAGCGGCCCCGGAGACCGGCGAGGCGCACATGGACGGGAGGTATGCCCGCGAGATCGCAGACTTCCCGTGAGGTATGAAAGCGGTCCAACCGGGGCATCCTCCTGGCGATGGCTCTCTCCTTGCTCCAGAGAGCGTCTGTGTGGGCACGGCTGAGGGAGCTGAAAACAGAAAAACGGTATTCAATTATTGGCCTAATGAAAGTTTTGTAGGGGTGGATTAGGTTTTGGAGTGGTAACCTCGAAGTCTACCGAGGATTCGGGAGAGGATTGCACTGCGGCGTTGCACTGTGTCGAGGCATCTGCGGACCTCCTCAGACCAATTCAGTGTTCGTCCGGCAGCATTTACACATGCTAGCACGGATGTATTTTCTCTGCAGTTGCCGGCAGTGTAGCGATGACATGCTTTGTCAACTGCAGCTACAACTCTAGTTGATGTGGGGTCGTGACAGAAGCTAGTCTCGTCGTAGTTGTATATTTGATTTGGTTTGTTATACAAATCCAGATTTTGTATTGCCTGTTCCAATCTGCCATAAAATGAATAAATTACGAATGGGTCGCAACCTTGGGATTTCCGAGAATGCTCTAAAGCTTCGGGTTTCTTAATACTTAATCGATGTCTTCTTTTAAATGACATCCACCAGTCCTGCCCCGGCCGACAGTCTTTAAAGCGTGTTGTTATTCCCGATGTTCTTACATATTCTTCGACGAGGCTCAAAACCTCTGTTCTGCTTAAACCAAAGCCATTTATCGACATTGTTCGAAGACACTGAGCCAGTTCATTTTCAGATTGTTCAGACAAAGCGTTTCCTCGTCCATAACCCCCACGGGAAGAACCAGTAACTCCATGTCTACCTCGTAGATGGTCTCTTAACGTCGATTTCGGAATTCCATATCTGCGGTAACATTCTGCGAAAGTAATGATATGGGTTCTGAGTAATTTCAATGCTTCTTGTAGCTGCTGAGTGGCATATGATCGCCTGTTCCCCCTGCGCTTGTATGCTCGAGGCATATTTAGTCTTCAGCCTACAAAAACAATCAAATTTACATAATGACCATATTTATTTAGAGGGCTTTACACTGGCGCGTTTACCCCTTGCAGGAGGGCCGCATTTCCCGCAAGGGTCAGTTTTGTACGGATAAATGCGCCCCCCCTTCTAAATTGTAAAGATACAAACATAACCTCAAATTGGGATCATACAATCCAAAATAGCACCTTTCATGTCATGCATTGTCCCACTTTCTTGCTCTCTTCCCGAGAACTCAAGAAGTGCCTCCCCAAATAAAACAAACACGATGCCACCGGTGCTCAATCGGAAGGTTCTTGAACTCCTGTGGTAACTAGCTAATCAGGATTAGGTAAATAAACAATAAAACAACACCAAAAAAAAATGGGCGCCAGAAACAAATTTAATCAACCCCCGGTTCTTTCGGGGTGACCACAAACAAATGATTCGTATTACATACTGTAAAACTTACTCCAACAACTTACTTAAATCCCGTAGTTACTTATTAAATTGCAAAATCTACGGAGCTAGCTCAACCCTATTAATTAATGATTTAACGTGTGTACTTTAAAGTTAATTACTTACCATCAACAAATTTAGTTTACTTAACAAATTTAGTTTACTTAACGAATTTAGTTTAATTAACCAATTTAGTTTACTTAAAAAAATAGTTTAGGTACTTAAAAAAATAACTTACTTAACCAAGTTAGTTTATTTAAAAAAATAACTTTAAATAAAGTATAGAACCTTAAAGATTGGTCCTACACAAACACCCAGCTCCAAATTGCTTCTTAACGGAAGGGACATCGAGGTCAACAGCCTGAAGGATCTGCAGGTGCACTTCGAACTATTTGCCACGGGGAAACCAGCAAGAAGAAGAGAAGAAGAAAAGCTGAAACCACCGATTTATATTAGTTCCAATTCCTATAACCTCAAATTTTACTTACCGGATAAAATCCGCTTTTCTCACAAAAAAAAAATTCAACCTCCAAATTAGAGGACAACCGAATGAATAATTTTGGTTGTTTAAAATCGGCACAAACCAATAAGGAAAAAGGATTCTTCAAATCCACGAGGTTATATACGCCGCGTGTTAGTCAGGAACACATCTGTTTTTCTCTTAAGTCAACGCGCAAGTCACAGTTTAGATGCCGAATGCACGAACTTTATCTGCGCCATCCGAAGCAATCTTTCACCGTGCGTGCTGTAATTACGTTTAAATGTTTTAAGACTAAAGTGGTATTAATGAGTCACCAATAAATAATAGTTCAGCTTCTAAAGATTTAACCCCGACTCAGATACTTTTTAGATTCCATTAGATACTTATTTTAATTACAATTTAATGCCACTTACGTTATTTGAAGCTTAAAGAAGATTGGGTTTAAATCTTTAAGACTAAACTGGTATTGATTCATATATAAACAATCTGTGGTACTTAGAGGTATTTATTTTAAAAATACAAAAAATTTTTTAATCGAATAAAATTTCCATAATGGCCCTCTGCTTTCGTTTCCTTTCCTCTGTGGGAAAGGATTTTAAGGTGATGGCCACCGTCCTCCCAAAGGAAAACTCGGGATCAATCAGCTCCAGGTTATTAGAGCTGCTATTCGCCTTGACTGTTCCCTGAAAACTCTCCAGAGCAGATTTCAAGCAGTCCTCCAACTCAGGCGAATTTCTTTTCCTTTTTTGCCTTGGAGAAGGTAACGGGCGTTGGGAACTGCCTGGAGAAGGTAACGGGCGTTGGGAACTGCCTGGAGAAGGTACCGGGCTTGACATAGCCGAACTGCAGCTTCTGGATGTTGATGACTGTTCCTCTACGCATAAAGATACTGAATCCCTTGGATGAATTACTTCCTCTGAGGTACCGGTATCCTCCGCATCCTCGCCATCTGGTATACCTTCCAGTGCGGTATCTGGTTCCACTGGTTCTGCAATTTTTTTAATATTGCTTGCCGTTCTATAAATAAAGTTTTTTATAGTTTTATGTTTTAAAAAACAATATAGTAACACTTACTTCCGCTGCCGAACGTAGGGGCGCAAAAACTTCATCTTTAAGTACAGCTCGCTACATTGGTTGCCAATAGGTAGCCCCTCTGCTCCCGAGTGCTGCACTGCTCGTAGCTTCCGGACCTCAGTGGCATATCTATTCCTGAGGACCGTCCAGCGTTGCTCGCATACTTCGACTATCGAAAACATTTGGTCACTGTTAGTAGTTGCTTTTAATATTAATTAAATTTGTCAAGTTACTTTACCTGTACAACTTAAAACGTCTGCTATGGTGTTCCATGCATTGGTTTTTGCTAATTTATCTCTATACATTTTATCTTGCTTGTTCCATAAATGTGGAAATTTTTGAATCATGTCTATTAGTGTCTCGTCACTTTCATCTATTATATGTCCAAACCTAACCTAACCTAACTATAAAATAACTTATATAAAACGTGTCCAAACCTAACCTAACCTAACTATAATAAAATAACTAACACTAACACACAATCACTAATACCCAATAACTATAAAATAGAAAGTAATCCACTAACACAATCACTAATATATAAAAGAAAAAGTCTAAAAAACATAAAACTCCACCAACACACAATCTTAAACTCAACTACTCACGCTTTCAACACTACCGCACACCTCCGAACCAAATTGAAAAATGACAATTTCCGGGATGCGCGAACAAAACAAATGTTGACGTGTTTCCCAGTCGGTTGGTACCAATTTTGCCAACGATAATGGACGCATGCGCAATAGTTAAGTTAAATACTTTTGTATAAACGCCTGCCATAATTGTTAGTTGTTGGTTCTTAGTTGTTAGTTGTTAATTGTTAATGCCTAATGACTGTATAAGCCAACCATTAGTCAGGAACACATCTGTTTTTCTCTTAAGTCAACGCGCAAGTCACATGCGTAGAGTAAAAGTAAATTATTGGAGAAGACTCAGAGAAAGGTGTGTGGCCTAATTCACCGGAATAAAATGATCAAAATTATTCCCCTTTATGAACAAAACCTAAAATAATAAGGAACGAGAACTCTGGATCGTTACAGCATCTGAAAGTTGTAATTAAAATTTCTTACCTGAATATTTTTAACACTGGTCTAAAAGTCGCAGTGCAAATTTCTTTTCTTCTCAATCTGCTGCGCAATTATTAAATGCGATGTATATCACTTGCTTGGCGCCTCGAATGTCAAATGATTTGTTGACAGCCGATCTACTGGTAGTGTCTCAACTACTAACAATGTGAAAGTTACCAAGTAGTGATTATTGTTATTTCCACGGGTGGAACATGCATTTACCCCATTGGCGCATTTACCCACATTCACTTTGATTCTAGAAATTAGACATTTAAAACATTTTTTAAAACTACTTACTACTTAAGTAAGTCATCTATTTTGCTAATAAATTACCAGAGACTTCAGTGTGAACATCATTACCGTTTTGATTGGTAATAATTTCTTCACCAACAAATTTTTCCTCGAATTCTTGTGTTATGTTGTTGTGTGGAATTTCATTTTGATATATTTTTGAACAAATTCAAAGTTAATCAATTAATAAGAACAAACATCACAAACTTACCAGTAAGATCGCTGTCACAGACACTTGCTTGACCTTGTATCTGATCTCGAAGAAGATCTTTTACAGACTGATCATTTTCGTCAATTTCGATAACCTTACAGCTTCCGATTTGAATCAAGTTCCTCCGATTTGCAGAAAACTTTTGTTTCGCCGTCTTTTTCAGGTTCTGATATTTTTGTTTCAGGTTTCGATGTCCCTATATTCGCCATTATTTTGGGCATTAAACTCCTCTTGTAGTTTCTTCCACGTGGCTTGTTTATCAGACCAAGTTACATGACCACTTTTTTACATTCAATAACATCCTTGTATTTTTTTGTGAGCTCTCTTTTTAGTTACTTTAGGCACTTTATCTTTTCACCGTTAAACAAGAAAACTGACACTTTTTACTCGATACTGATTTGGCTAATTTTTTACAAATGAAGTTAGACATCAATGAAATTTTGACATTTAGCTATTATCAACGTGCCATAATTGCCACGACTTTCTGGTTAACATGCAGTTAGTTAACCAAAGCCATACAAAACGATGGAAAAACGGAGCTGAGCTTGACTTATACATGGTGTCTATCATTTTTGAAATAAGAAATTCCAGGACATTAAGGATTTCCAGGTGCATATTTAAAAAAAAATTCCAGGTCATTTAATACTTTATTAACAAAAATAAAAAATATACATATTTGGTAGGATATAATTTAGTCTGCATAAACATAGTGGCCCACTGAAAACAGTAAACGCAAGTTTTGACCACTTAATATTATCAATTTAAATGCTGACAAACTCACAAAGTACTTGCTTATCACAAACAACTTGTCAGATGAAGTGCTTTTGTTTGCTACGTTCAACTTTTTAAGCCTACTAGATCAAAATTTAAATGTAATTTTTTCTGAAATTAATGATCGGATTTGAAAAATAAAAAGACTGTTGAAAAGAGAATCGAAAGACCTTTAGAATTGTGTAACGTTTGACGCCTGTTTCTATTTAAAATTTTATGGTGCATTTCACCCTCATCGTAGGGTTGAAGTTGTGTAAATAATACTAATCAACTCAGATGTCCCCCTTGATACTAAAATTGACGTGTTCGAGCGTTTTTCGCAAAATTGATGTTAAGTGGCCAAAACTTGCGTTTACCGTTTTCAGTGGACCACCCTGTATATATAAATAATATGCATACATACGGATGCACAAATGCACATATAAAAATATTAGTTTTTCTTTAAATAAAAAACGACTCAGTCTTATATTAATGTCTAGTGGGTAAATATAATACAAAATTATATGTGTAACTAAATTGTACCACATCTTTGTTTATAGTATTCTTTGAGTTTTTTAGCTAAAGTTTGAACAGTTTCGTTGATAGTTTCAGCTTCTGTTAACAAGTTTCTTTTTTTTTATTATTAAGGTCTGCTATTTCTTTGCTGAGTTGTCTGTTTGCTGCTGCTCTATTTGCTTCATTTAAATTGTGTTGCTTTTTTAACTTCAATGATTCTTTCAATTTCATATTAGCATCTTTAAAGTGAAATATTAAACCAGGAGTGATTTCTATACAATTAATACCCCCGAGATTCATAATACTGTTGTATACAATTCTTTGTGCAATTAGAGATTCATTACTTAAATTTTCTACTAAAATATTTTTATTTACTGAAAAGCCCCGTTCGACTGATGCATTTCCATGTGAAATAATTAATATCATTTTAACAAAATTAGATAATAATTTATATTTTTCATTGCCTACAAAGTTCATCAAAAATGTATCCAATCTGTCATTAATACTTATTTTTTTAGCATCATTTATAAACTCTGAATTTTTACATATTTCTTTATATTGTACAAGAATTATATCAGCAACTGTTCCTTCCAACCATTTTTTTTTTGAACGAGTACTTCTTCTTTTATTGTTGCACAACCAAATTTCTCACAATTTATAACAGCTTGCGGTGATAAACAAGATATTCCCCTAGGTATCTGATTCGCTAGAGGGGATCTTTCTAACATCTTCTCAATAATTGATACGTAACACTTGAAACAATCTTTTTTAAAAATTATTATGTCAATCTCCTTTGCTATAGCTATTCTGAGGGCTATTTTTACTCCAAATCCTAACTCTAATTTATGATAGTAAATTTGCTTTATTATGAATATCGATTTTTATTAACTTCTGAACATTATCTGCTTTTTCTATTACAGATGGTTTTAAAATTTTTGACATAAAATGTTTTAAAATATTGCCTAAATATTCCCACATGTAAGGAGCCATTGGTTTATCTGTTTGAAAAGGACTTTCTTTAGTAACCATAATGCTGACAATGTCAAGCCAATGAATTATTTCTCCGTTTGTGTTGTATTGGAAGTTATTACCTATTTGAGTCTGGAGACATTTGAGAGAAGTCGTCAGAATCTAGTTCATTTACAATAAACGGTTGACCAGTCTTTTTGGCATTTTTTAGTACAGCAACCCACTGTTGCCCGGTTTCTCGAACGTAAGATATCCACTCACCGTGAGATATCTTTTGGATAAACCCCCAAACCCGTTTATCGAACGCTAGATGCGACTTGTCTTTAACTAACTCGTTGGATAAGATATCTGCCCGAGTAGCACGAGATATCCAACCGTACACGTATACGAGCATGCGCATTGCACGTAAAACCAGAGAGGAAATATTTGAATATTTAAATTTCGCACGGAGTTTTTAAAGTTATGTACAATGCCATTTTTGTGCTTTCTTAGCTACACTACAATATTACTAAATTTCTAATAAGAGATTTATTTTTAATCGTAAATTTTTATATCACATGCTTAAAAAATTAAACTAAATAAAAGCCACAAGTAATTGTTTTAATTACTTTCATCAAAAACATTTTTGAAATTTTAGTTAAAGTGGACATTTTAAGAAGGATTTTACCTAATAATCTGCTTGACAAATTCTTTGAAGTGTTGCAGTTGTCAAGATAAGAATTTTAAGAAGGTACCTATTTAATACTCTGCAAATCACTGCTTTCTAAGAAAACTGCATTTAGCATGTCTGTCTGGATTAAATTTAACATAAAGGTTTTTGTAGAACATTTTAAAAAGTATTTACTTAAAATTGATATGCTGTTTATCACTGCTTTTAAGGACTGCATTTAGCATGGGATTTGGGTTTCAAAGGTAAATTTAGCATTACTATTGCAAGAATAGTACAGTGTGAAGCAAGTGTACAACCTTTGGTAAAAAAAATTATTTTTTAAAGATCCGGCATTAGTCTTTGGTTCATCAAATGTAAGTATAAATAATATACAAATAATTAGATATAGTTCTTAAATTCTAAGCTTGCTACGGAACCACTCGTTTTCAACGAAACCATGCGATCAGGCAATACCAATAATTCCACCGGAATTTTATACCATTAGTATAATGCGAAAGTACAGAATAGAAGACATTCCGGTGAAATTATTGGTTTTGCCTGATCGCAGGGTTTCGTTAAAAACGAGTGGTTCCGTAGTAAGCTTAGAATTTAAGAACTATAAGTAAATACTTAATACCTATACATTGATATCTACATTTTCTATTGTATATAGTTTTAATAATGGATTAATCCGGTTCTTCGACATCTTCTGATGAAGAAGTACTTGAAATACTACAAGAAATACCAAGGCCACGTACTTTCAGACAAAGGTATGATCCTTGTATAAGCTATAGCGATGCAGAATTTAAAGCTCGATTTAGGTTTTCTAAACACCTCGTTGAGCATTTGCTAGAGATATTTGGGGAAAATATTCAACCAATTACAAAACGAAGCTGCGCTTTGTCAGCACGTGAACAACTTTTGATTGTCCTAAGGTTTTATGCAACTGGTTCATTTCAAATTTTGATTGGAGATGACTCAAAAGTTCATAAAACAACAGTGTGTAGGGTTGTTAAAAAGGTAACTAATGAAATAGCGAGACTGCGTCCAGATTTTATTAAAATGCCAGAAGGTGATCGAGAACTACGAAAAATTAAAACTGGGTTTCATAATATAAGAGGCTTCCCAAATGTTTTAGGGTGCATTGATGGCACTCATATTCCTATTTTATCACCTGGAGGTGATTATGGAGAACTATATCGTAATAGAAAAGGTTATTTTTCAATTAATGTTCAAGCTATCTGCGATTCGACCCTAAAAATTAGAGATATAATTGCACGGTGGCCAGGTTCGGTGCACGATAGTACTATTTTTAACAGTTCTCGTATTCGAGCACAGTTGGAAGCAGGAGAATATGGAGGTAGTTATCTTTTAGGAGATAGTGCTTATGCGTGTAAAAAGTACCTATTAACTCCATTGCTGAATCCCACAACAGCCCAACAAAATAATTACAATACAGCGCATATACAAACTAGGAATAGTGTACAACGTACCTTCGGAGTTTGGAAAAGACGATTTCCCTGTATTGGACTGGGTATACGGCTTAAACCAAACACTATTCTTTCAGTCATAATTGCAACAGCAGTGCTGCATAACATTGTCTTATCAGAAAACGAAGATAATGATTTTGAAGAAAATTTTGTTGAAGAAAATATGCCAAATAACGAGGGCCCAAGAGAAAATGTTAATTTAGCAGGCAATGCTATTAGACAGTATTTGATAGAAATTGCTTTTAATAATTAAAATATGAATAAAATAAAAGAAACTGTATTTTTATTAATAATTTTATTGTTAACTTAATTTCCAGAATGTAATATTCTTTTAAGTTCTAATTTTTTAATCTCTAAATCTAATTTTCGTATTTGGTCCGCATGTTCCATAGCCTTCCTTTTTTCTTCGAACTCCAATTGTTTAATTCTTATTTCCTCGTCTTTTAAGCTATCCTCGTTTAGTAAAAGTGCTTTTGTTTTTTCATACATTAAACATTTGGTTTGGTATTCTTTTAACTTAACTTTTTCTTTAATATCTAGTATGGGCATATTTTTTGAAGCAGTACTTCGTCATTTTTGTCTTTATTGTTTTTTCTTTGCACTATTCTTGTGGTAAGGTTGTCCACACATCTTTTTTCTTTTGGTGGAACCTCTGGTAGCTTCATGGGTGTTGCTAGTAGAGGCTGTACCTCAATCACCTCTTCCCGTGACGTAGATGGTCTAGGGGACAACAACGTCGTGACCGTCACCTATTCCCGTGACGGAGATGGCCTAGGGGACAACGTCGTGACCGTCACCTCCGCTTCCTCTTCGGCAGTATGAAATTCCACTGTAATTTATTAATTCTTATTATTTTTACATAAACATAATTATTTAATTACTCCAAATTAATTAGCAAATAGCAAATCATTTTACCATAACTTATTTATATTAGAAATTAGATTTTTTCAGAAGAAACTCTTATAATCTCAATTATAACCACTTATAAATTCATATGTCATAAGTCATAACAAAAAAAATCCTCTTTATATAATAATATAAAATTACCGTCTTCGAAATAATCGGCCGACGAATCAAATGGATTTTGTAGTGGTTCCAGCTTAGGCCTCAATATGGCCATTATTTTCTCGTCAATGGTATCAACTTTTGGAATATATCTTCCCCCCACCGGTTTTGTATCTTTCGACCTAGAAATAGTAAAATAATTGGTTATTTATAATTAATAAAATCAGTGTATTTGTGTATTGTTATTTGAATTAAAACAACGTAATACTTATAACGTGTGTTCACAAACAGTCGTCATCCCAGTTGCCTTTAAAAACAAAATTTTATATCTTTGATTAATTCGTGCAACACAATGAAGCTTGGAAAACGTCAACTAGTTTTATGAAACGTCATTGAGTACTGTCATAGCGCGTTTAGGTTTGTTCAGTTTTGAAATCATGTTTACGCCGCAACAGAAAGCATTTATGCTCGAAAGTTATTTTCGCAATGGAGTACTGGAAAATGGAGAATGGCAATACTCGATCGAAGCTTCTAAAAATGAATTCAGATTGAGGTTTCCAAATGTAGTGTTTAACCACAATCAGTTTAGGAAGCAGTTGAGCAGATCACTTGCAAATTTTCGGGAAACTGCTTCAACTGATAAACAACGGGGAGGTGGAAGACCTAGACTTCGCACGGAACATGTTGTCAATATGGTTAGAAACGCGATCGAAGAGCGACCTACATCTTCAGTTCGAAGGCTTTCCCAAGAACTAGACATTCGTACAACAACTTTGTACAATGTTTAAAAAAAGGATATTCACTCGCATCCATACAAATTACAAATGTACCAGGAGCTGTTAGGTCCAGATTATGTGAAAAGAGTTCAGTACTGCCAGTGGTTTAATGAAAATTTGAACAACAATGATGTACTCGATAAGACATTTTTTTCAGACGAGGCCTGGGTGCACTTGAATGGTTACATTAATGCACAAAATATGCGTATGTGGGGAACCGAAAACCCTCATTACTTTAGAGAAGCAACGATGCATCCTGTTAAAATAGGGTTGTGGTTAGCAGTAAGTCGTAGAAGAATAATAGGCCCAATATTTTTTGAAGAGACTATAAATGCTGAAAACTATCGGAACATAATGCTGGAACCGTTTATAAATCAACTCCACGATGACGAGTTGCAAACCGGATATTTTCAACAGGATTCTGCGCGTCCGCACGTTGCACATGTTACTTTAAATTATTTACGAGAATTTTTCGATGACCGTTTAATAAGTAAAGACCTTTACCCACCACGTTCTTGCGACCTTACGCCTTTGGATTATTTCGTGTTTCCGTACATTAAAAATAATGTTTTTAGAAACCCAGTACACACATTGGGAGATTTGAAAAACAGCATTCAACACCAGTGCGACCAAATAACACCAGATATGCTAATAAATGTATTTGAAAGCATGAAGCGAAGAGTTAATTTGTGTATTCAAGAAAATGGTCACCATTTCCAACAGTTATTGTAATCTCAGTTCAGTTTGGTTTACTTTTGACACATTGTTTGACAGTTAATAAAACTTGCTGTTGTAAATAACGATTTTTGCATTTTTGCTCAATTTTAATAGACATACGTTTCTGAAGTCAAAACCTACTGGGATGACGACTGTTTATGAACACCCGTTATAATTATAAATACTAACCTTATCATCGGCTATATTTTTTCTTGCCTTTTTCTTCATGCAGTCGTACAGCGCATGTACCTGCTATAAGGTTCTTGGCCCAGTCTGATTCGTGGCATTAAATTTTCTTGTTATTTCGTCCCAAGCCTCGTTTTTTAACTTTATGTTGGTGGCGTCTGTTCTCTTGTTGTCCACCACATGAATATAATCTTTGACAATATCGGTCAACAAACTTTTATCGTATTCCGTGAAATTTTTAGATCGTTTGCCTTCCACGCTTACGCTCATTCTCACAATTTAATTTTTCAACGAAAAAAAAAGTAAACTGTTACACCTGTTTCCCCGATGCTTAGTGAACGATCACTCACTATTGTTTTGAGATTATTTGTATATTATTTATTCACTAATTTCACTGGCACTTTCATTAGAACTTAGTGGTAAGTCTTGTGGCAGTTTCCTTTTGAGGCGGACGTGTATGTTTTTATGGCCGAGCTCTTGGATAATGTTGCTGTTACTTGTAGTAAGGGCGAGGAAGAATTTTTTTGTGAGTTTTTTAATAAACTGCTCTATGCTGTCCATTCCTAATTTTGCGTGAATTTGTTGGTTTCGAATATACCACGGCGCGTTGACTGATATTCGTAGTATTTTATTTTGGAAGACCTGTAGTTTTCTGAGGTTAGTTTTTGACGTAGTGCTCCAAACGGGACAGGCATACGTTACGATGGGTCGGAGCAAAGCTTTATAGAGCAGGACTGTACATTCTGTGCGCAGAGGGGTTCTTCTGTTGATTAGAGAATAAAGAATTCTCAGTCTAGTGTAGCCTTGATTGAGTTTTTTGTTTACGTGATGGCTCCATGTTAGTCTCGTGTCTAAGTGGACTCCTAGATATTTGACGGTTTCACTGTTAGAATTCCATATGATTGGTGTGCCATCGATGTGTATATTGTGTGAAGTTGGGATACGTTTGAGAGTGAAAACTTTTGCTGAGCATTTGGTCGGATTAAGTGTAATACACCATTTGTTAAACCATTTTCCCAGGGTGTTAAGTGACGTTTGAAGTTGGTCTATTGCTGTGTTAAGATCCTCGTTTTGTGCAAAGACGGCTGTATCAGCGAATAGCGCTGTTTTGCTTAGTTGTAGGTTCGGTATGTCATTCATGTATATATTAAACAACGTTGGCCCAAGAATACTGTCCTGAGGCACTCGAGCATGTATACATTTTTTATTAGAAATGGCGCTGTTAATTCGAACTGAGAAGGTCCTATTGTCAAGAAACGAAAAGATTATTGCAATTAGGTAGTGGGGTAGTGGTAAGTGAAGTAATTTGTATTTCAGTCCTTCAATCCACACCTTTAAATCTTTAAAATGGATAGCACAACACACTACTTCAAACTTAACGTTTACGTATCAACACGCTACAACCACTGTAAAAATGCAAATGCATTATGCATTGGCATTGGCAATAAGACCTGATGGGCTCGGTGACTCATTAGTCATCCCTCGAGTTAATAATAATAATAATAATAATAATTTATTTATTTTCCTTTTAGACAATACAAGATCATATAGGAATAGTCATATAACATGAAAAAGAGAACTAACGCTAAAGACAAAAAAGAGAAAATACAATAACAATATCAATATCAAGTACGAATTATTACAGTTAAAATATTCAAAAAACAGTAGTCTCACTGAAGTATTCCCTCATGCTGTAGAATACTTTTTCCGATAGATGGGCTTTTAGCAGCTCTTTAAATTTATGTAATTGACAACAGTCTTTAATGTGACAAGGTAGGGCATTGAAAACCTTGGGGCCCAGATAATTAGGTGAATTTTTTGCTAATCTTAATTTATAGGAAGGCAAGTGTAGATTGTTTGCTTGCCTGGTGTCGATGTTGTGAATGTCTTTATTTAAAAGAAACCGGTTTTTATTTTTAAAAATATAGACGCAAATTTCAAAAATGTATAGGCTAGCCAAAGGTAATATTTTAAACTTAGGAAAGAGATCTCTACAACTCCGTCTAGTGGATATTTGAGCAATACATCTGATAACTCTTTCCTGCGCAATAAATACATCATAAGCTGTGGTGCACCCACCCCAAAAACAAATCCCGTATCGCAAATGCGAGTCTACTAGAGAAAAATACACATTTATCAGTTGCTTAACATTGAGGACGCTACGTAGATTTAATAATAAGTAGCGGGCAGAATTTAGTTTAGAAATGACATTTTGGCAATGTGTGTACCAGCTTAAGCATTCATCCACAGTCACTCCCAAAAATTTTACACATTGGGTATCGTTTGGTAAAGCGTGCCCGTTTAACACAATGGTTACCTTGGAACAAATCTTCTGTTTGGTGTGGAATCTAAGGTACTGGGTTTTCGCTGCGTTGAGGAGCAGATTACTGGAAATACACCATTTGTTCATTTCTGAAAGGGCATTATTACTTAGGGTTTGTAGTGCATTATCGCATTTGTTAGAAACAATAAGCGATGTATCATCGGCAAATTTAATAAATCGCGCTGAATTGGTGACGGAGGCCAGATTGTTTATGTATAATACAAACAGGATCGGGCCAAGGACTGAACCTTGGGGAACACCCATATTAATGTCTATTGTTTCAGAATAAGCGTTACTAATTGAGCCTGCAATTTTGTGTTTGACGACTACACATTGTTTTCTATCTTTCAAGAAATCTGATATCCAGTCTAAAACAAGTCCACGTATCCCGTATGCATTAAGTATACTTAGTAATTTGTGATGATTAACACAATCAAATGCCCTGCTGAGATCACAAAATATCGCAACAGGGCACTCGCCATTCTCTATTTGTTGGACAAGTAATTCGTGAAAGCTATGAATAGCTGAAATGGTAGACATATCAGCTCTAAAACCATGTTGACATTCGGATACGATGTTATATTTATCAAGAAAAGGTAATAGCCTTGCTAGAAAACAGTATTCGAATATTTTCGAGAATCCTGAGAGAACAGTAATTGGCCGATAGTTCTCTACACAGTGAATATCCCCCTTTTTGTAGACCGGCACTACTTTGCCCATTTTTAGTCTTTTGGGGAACATGCCCGTAGAAAAAGACAAATTAATTAAATGTGACAGTGGTTTTACTAGAAACAGAGCCGCTCTTTTAATAATAAATGTCGGCAAATTATCAATACCAGATGAATATTTATATTTTAATTTATTGAGAATAATTAAGTATACTTCAGCTTCAGTAAATTCGTATAAGAACATCGAATTTAGATTTGTAAAATCATTGAAGACTGGCCTGATGCCGCTATTTCTTAAGGCAGATGCATTTTTTATTATATTTAGAGGAGCTTCCTTGAACAAGGTATTAAATGTTGCATAGCTGTTCACAAAGTACATTTTCCAAGAATTTTTAGGTAAAAATCGTGCGCTTAACAATAAGGCAGTTATTAAGCCGCTACAGGTGCTACCGAACGTTCTGGAAACTTCTTTGTTAACAAAGAACATTTACGTTTTCTTTAACATTTTAAAATATGGCGTGGTAAGGTTTTAAAAACGTTTCTAAGGAACGTTCCAAGTAATACCAAAAATGTAACATCATGTGGACGTCCCGGATGTTCCAAAAACGTTTCATTCTACCTGGGATAAATTGTAAGAAGCAAATGACACGGAAAAATTAGGCCGCCCTCGGCGGTCTTTGCTTGGCTGCGGTAGCGTTCTTTCGATATCTTCTATCTGAATTAGTCTTCAACCTAGAAATACGGAATAGTTGTTATTAAATTAAATGAATAAAACATGGGTATAGGTATTGTACGTGAGGCCACAGGAAAACACTGTTCTTCTCATGTCTCATATATTTTACTTCAAATTCTTGACCACATATTTGCTTTATCTGTCCGACATAATGCTTAATTGTCTTTTTAGTGGCAAACTTGACCAATACAAAATCATCTCTTGTGATGGACAGGAACTAAATTTCCTTCTCTTCTAATTCCTCTTGCCTTGCCTCCTCTAGTATCTTGCTGAAATAGGACTGTTCATCATTGCTAGACTCGTCTTGTAATCAACGCTTTTTTCACTGTAATCACATTTACTCCTTTTTTGCGTTTTTTTGTTTCTCAGGCAAGGGAATCGTTTTCAAATATTCAAGGAGAGTGTCACCAAAATTTGTCGTAGAATCCTCAGATTCGTCTGACACTAGTTTCTTAATTATTGCTTCCCTGTCGAGTGGCCATATACCCGTGGCGCGGAACCCACTTATTAAATTGTATTTGCCAGATAAATGCATGTCATTCATAAGTTTCCTCAATAAAGCAGGAAATGAATCTTTTTGTAGCCCAACTCTTCCCGTAGACAGTTTGAATTCTGATAAAAGGGCTCTCCACTTCTTTTTTAAAGGATCAAAATACGCTACGTCTAGCGGCTGAGCTACATGGGTGGCATTAGTAGGAAGACAAACAAATCTCACATCGTTGGCCACAGCAAGCTTTACGACTTCATCGGAAAAGTGACTCGCTAAATTATCACCAATTAATAACTTGAGACCTGGCTGTTCTTGCATGATCTACAAAGGTACTTTTAAACCAATCGACAAAAGTTACAGAGTCAAACCATCCATGTGAAGTACGATTGTATCTGCATTTGTCTGGACCATCATCTGTCCATGTACTCCACATGTTTTCTGATTTGTATACTACGTAGAGGGGAAGTAGTTCTCCAACAGCAATGCCACAAAACATAATTGAAATATTAGATTTTGAATGTGGCATAACTCGTTCAGGGTATTTAACTCCCCGCTAGGCAAATCCATGATAAGATCTGGGGTCAGTCCATCCAGATTGTCTACCATGTGAGGGAAGAAGCTGTCCAGTTGAAAATCTGCTGGGACATCTGTAAAGGCAGTTGCACATAATTCATGTTTTTCTTTAAAAATATCTTTGGCACTCACTTCCCTATCTCTTCTGTTTTCAAGACTAAAAACTGATTCGTCGATATTTGGAAGATTGTAAGACCATCTTACACCACGTGTGGTTTTTTGGACATTAATATATGATCTTACATCAAACTGACCTATAGATGATTCTGTTGTTATGGGATCCTGTTGTATATAAATCCCTAGCTCCCCTCTATCTAATTCTCTGCTGGCTCTTTCAACCAGGTTTTCAATCTCTGCTCTGACCTTGTTCATCTTCTTGTTTGTTTTTTTGGCTGTCTTTGTGACAAGTAAAGCATTTTGTCGATCCTGGCTCGTCGCTTAAGTTTGTCTCATCAAAGTTGTAAATATTTTCTAGACTATCGAAATAATTTCTGAATACCTACTTCTCTGCTTAATGCTGCTCGATTAGGGTTAATATTTTGGGCTTTTCTACCGATAACAAATTAAATTTTTGTGCCTCTTAAACAAATTTTGTATCCAATCTTTTCCTGGCAAATTATTTTCGAATCTTGTATTCTCCCCATTCTAAATGCGATTGCAAAATGTGGCATAAGTTGTCATTAGTGATCGGATAAGCCCACTCGGCAGTTTTTAAAAGGGTCTTCACAATAACACTTTCTTCATCTGTGGTCAATACCGTTGGCCTTCCAGCAGAAGTTGGATGCTTGCCGTTAATTTTATTGCTTAAAGTTCCCTTCGGAATTTTATATTTCTTGGAGGCTTCATTTAAAGTTATTTTCTACTTTGTAACGTCATCCAACGCTTTATTGAGTGTTTCTTTAGTGTAATTAGAATAATTTCTTGCTCCTAATTTTTTTATATACACACACGCATTATTATTAGGTACTTTATCGAAAAACTAGGAAACTATAATCAAACGATGCGTCCCCGACTGTGATTCAGGGCTAACTAACTGTACAAAAACTTAAACGCAATAAAAAACCTTAAACACCGCCGCATCACGTGTAAAATAAGTCGTGACAAGATGTTCAAAGTTACCCCACGATTAACTAAATTCGCCCCATATTTTTATTTTCATTTGTTTAAAAAAATTTGTAAATGTTTTTTGCAAGTTTGGAATGGGAAATGACATGGTATACAAATAATACAAAACAGTAGCCTTAAATTAATATCAATTGTTTTAATTTTAAGTAAATGTCATACTGCGGAAGATGACAGCTGCAATTGCTGTTGAAACGTGCAAGTAATAATAAATAAGTGATTGTTACTTTTTACACGATTAAAAACTCGAAAAAATAACTGTTTTTAATTTTACCCAAGTTTGTTTAGACTTTTTCGCTACACCACACTATATTTTTCTTTAACAATTATTTAATAAGTACAGGAGAAGGTCCAAATTTCGACTATCACTTTCGTTTTTACTTGTAACTCATGTAAAATTAATGATAAAATTATGAAACGACAGAAGATGTCAAAATGGAAGTTTTTTAATGTATGGTCTAAATTTCGACTACCTGTTCAAAAACATTGGAAAATAAAGAAAACCAAATTAATTGAAGTAATATTAATTTATTAATTCGAAAACAATGTAATACAACACATTTTTGACTTTTGTTTCGATGAAAAAAATAATAAAAGCTGATTAAACATGTTTAATGCTAAACTTTATCTACATATTGAGGTAGTCTTTTCATAAAAATTGGAACATAGAAAGCTACTTAGTTTTTCTTGGATCTATTTACAAAAGTCGCAGACATAGATGTCCTTGTCCGTCCCACCACAATCATTATGTGCCCATAGATTGCACATGATGCACATTACCCACAGCTCTCCTTTGTTGTCATATGAAAATAGTCGTTCGCAGAAAAGGCAGGCTGCATCTTCATCGTTCGGCTTCCTTTTCCCCACGGGTAAATCCATGTCGCTTAGGTTGTCACCAATAATGGGTTCGTCAATAATGGATTCTTCAGAAGCACTGCTTTCCTTCTGTTTCTTCAAAACCTTTCCTTTTGATTTCTTTTTCTTCCCTTCTTTATCTTTTTCAACTTTTAGCTTTTTCCCTTTTCTAGTCTTTTCTCCTTCAAAATTTAATCTCTTTTTCACACAGTTTTTCTTTTGTTCTTCATCTGGTTTGGAAATCTGATCTGCATCTCCTAAAGATTTCTTTAAAGCGTCTTTGTATGTAGTTCCATGTATAATACACGATGCAACAGCCTTGCGGCGCCTGTTGCTGGTTTTTCTTTTTATTGTGGGGACAGGGGCGATTTTATAAGGACTGACATGAATTGCTCCCTTTGAAATACCCGCTGAGGTACTCGGTTGAGGTTCCTCAGGGGAACGGACAACCATTGGAGTACTACGCTGAAGATCTTCTGGTAGATCTTTAGCTGGTGAAACCTGAATCGACCTTGTCTCAGCTAAGTTGTGACATGGGTCATCTGAAGACTTTTCTTGGTTTTCTTCCTGTGGCTTTGATCGGGAGCTGCAAGATTTTGCTGATTCTTGGGGTGAAGCAATATAGTCAGCATCTGTGAACGCATTTCTGTTCATGGGAAAAATCCCTGTTGTCCTAAAGCCATTTACTGCGATCTCTTCTGTTTGCACTTTTAAGTAAGCCTTTTCAAAGAGCTCCATCATTTCATAAACAGACAATGGCTTTTGTGCGTGGAATAGCCACTCCCTGATTTCTTCCCTGTAATGGGCTTTTAAAGGCCCCATAAAGGTCCTATCCAGCGGCTGTAATTTGTGTGTCCAGTGCGGGGGCAGTGATATAATTGTCACATGGTTGCTTTTAGCCAAATCAATGTTACGAACATGGGTAAAATGCCCGCCCAAGATGAGGAGAACTGGAGATTTCTCGGACGGATTAACCTTTTCCACAAAATGTTTGAACCAAGTGGTGAATATGTTGGCCTGGACCCAGCTAGACGGATGTGCAAGGCGAATTGTCCCTGGAGGAGCCCCTCTCATAAGCTGATTGTTCATGTTCTTCCGTGGGAATATCACTAAAGGAGGAACATAGTACCCAGAGGCGCTTATACAAGCAATCACCGTTATTGTTGCTCCCCTCTCTGCAGATGTAAGGACGGCAATTTGCCGCTTTCCCTTTCTCCCAACCACATACAGAATTTTGTTTTGGACAATGGTTAATCCCGTTTCATCTACATTGTAGATCCTATCAGGGGGATAGTTGTCTTTTTTATAGGTTTCTTCCAACAGTTTAAAAAAAACCTCAACATTTTCCTTGTTATAACGCAAGGCACGAGAAAAGGAAGTTCCACAGGGCTTACGCATAGATAGTGTTCGTTTGTGACGTTGCAAGAAGAGATCCACCCAAGCCCGGCCGGAACTCCATTTCTTGTTGCTAGCTGGAAAGCCATTCGACGTAGGTCTCGTAGGGTGAAGCCATAAAACTTCTCTTCCATATGAAGCAGGTATGCTACTAACTCTTTTTCCAGCTGTTCTCCCAGGCTTCCGTCCGAATTTAGGTAACACTAGAAGAGGAAACTTCGTCTTTTTTGCTCAAATCTCGCAACGTACTACGAGGCACATTAAAAGTTTTTGCTGCCTTAAGAGTGCTCATTTTCTTTTCCGTTACGGCACGGATCGTTTTTACCATAGCAGCCTCGACCCACTGTCTTCTTTTTTCTTTTGGAACATACGTAGGCTTCTTTCTAGGCATTCTGTAACAAAAACACAACTAAGATTAGCCTTTTCGGTATTGTGGTCTAATGTTCGACTAGTAGTCGGAGGTTTGACCACACATGGTGGAATTTAGACCAACGCGTGTTTTAACCTTTGGGGTTATGTACAGGATAAAAACGAAGCTTAGCCAATAAGCCTTAAAAGATTTTAAAAGCCTACAATATACTTAACACGATGGGTGAATAGTTATGTGACTACTACTAACACGTAATCTATAATAAAATCAAGAACACAGAGTTTGTGAGCGTGTATTAAGTGTATAGTACCTATATGTGTCTTGTTGACCACTTCACAGACAGAATCATTAATTAAACCAGACAATTAAATGGCTTCACTCGCTCAAGTACCGACCTCGAACAGTGGGGAATTCTGTAAAACTAACTAAAACACAACAGAATTTTCAAGCCATACACAAAATATCAAAGTTGCGTCTATTGAAGAGGAATATTTAATAAATTTGAGGGATATTTGTTAGAGAGGGAAAAATTTGAGTTTCCATGATGTTTTTAGTGAATACGGTGTGTATATTAAAATTTACATTAAAAGAACACAATATTAATAGCCATAATAATTATGTAAATAATTATGTTCAAAATTATTTTTTTAGCCTCCTCTGTTCGAAAGTGACATTATCCATACCTTGTCAAATGAATTTTTGACATCGAAAGTAGACGTTTGTCACCCGGCAGTTAGCACCGGGAGGCAAAGTACTTTGCCTCCCGTTTTGCCATTAGAAACGGGTGGCAAAATGAGTAAACGTGTTTTAAGATTAATATTAATGGTTCAGTCACCATGGAAACATATACTCAAGCTATATACGAGTTTTTTTTTTAATGAAACCGAGTTTTGTAGTAAAATGTCATATTTTTATTTGTCAACATTAATGTCAGGTTCGTTTAGTGAAGGTGGCCAAAAAATCATATGTATTACTCTGGAGGAAAGTGTTATCGCCTCCCTTAGATTATATTTCTGCCCTCGCTCGCTATCGCTCGCTCGTGCATAAAAACCATCTGCGGGAGGCAATCTTACACTTTCCTCCCTAGTAATACAAATAGCTATTTCGTGTACTAGATAGAAATCAAGCATATTGTTCAATCAAAAATCGTAAAGAAAAGTGGTACTTTTCTTGTTAGCAACACTTTTCTTCATAGCAACACTTTTTTCATTCATTCAATTTATTTGTATAAATATTCGTAAATGTACAATTGTTCAAATTATTAAACGAGGTGCAAATTTCAAACGCGTGTCTTAATAATGCATCACACGTGTATTGTACAATGTTTTATCTACAGAGCCCGCGCAAAATCTTAAAAACGTTTAACAATAATCTGACGTTTTACATAATTTTTTTGACAAGTCGAAAATTAATTCAAATAGTAGCTGTAAAAATGGACAAATCCATGACGACCACAGTGAAAAATAATGCTATGACATACCTTGCTAAATTTATTTTTAAAATTAACGTGATTTTCGTGCTTACACGAAAAAATAGCATGTTCAACTCGTAAGAAAAGTGATTCTTCCATGCTCGTGTAAATGTTTAATCCACTCGCAAGCTACGCTTGCTCCTGAATTAAAAATTTACACTCGCTAGAAAACTCGCACTTTTCTTAAATTGTAAAACAATCTACTATTTTTGCATTTTGACAAAAAAGTGGGCTTTTTTTATTAAAAAATCATAAAGAAAGCAACACTTTTTTTAACTATTTAATTTTACATTTTGCATTAAGTAAGTATGCTTTAAATAAAATATTGTAAATTGTCAGTTTGACAACTGTAAATTCTCAAATCCTTTTTATCCTATTTTGAGGGATTTAAGATGTCAAAATGCAAAAATAGTTATTTGTATCACAAGGCTAGAAACTGTCACTTTGCAAGTACGAGTACTTGCAAAGCAGTTTCTAGGCGTGTGATACACAATATTTTTTCGGCCGATAAAAATACGTTAATTATAAAAAATCATTTTTTATTCAAATATTTGACGTTAGAGAATTTATTTTTCTAGAGAATTTATTTTTCTGGGCGTGACAATGGGCGTAGCAATGAGAGGGCGGAGTCAGTTCGGTTCAGCGCCACCAATTAAAAATCCTAATTTTACTTTCTGGACTAGTCCGGCAAATAGCATTTTCCAGACGATTTATACGCATGAAAATTGAGTGTTTCTAGCCGGAGGGCGAAAAAATATTGTGTACAACTCGTATGAAAGCATCTTTTTTCACTCGTTTGATTGATGCACTCCGGCTTCGCCGTCGTGCATCCAACTTCAGACTCATGAAAAAAAGGATTGCTTTCATTACTAGTTGTACAAATAACTATACATAAAATTGACTTTAAATTTTTCATTTCTTCTAGAGTCGCTAGAGTCTTCCACGCCTTACCTTGAATATCTAAAAACAAACAATCTATTTTACTTACTTCATAATCTTGGTTATTTACCACTAACCCTGCTGGGCATCTACAATGTATAATTGTGTAATATATAAGCCAAGTACCGCTAAAAGGCTCCATTTTCTTAAAAAGTATATCGATTCCTGCCGGTTTATATCCTACTAGCATTTTCAGTAATCTGGTATTTGTGATAACTTGTAAAGCCTCATTATTGTTACCATACTCCACTAACCACCCACATTTGTATTTTTCCTTTTTCCCCAGTAGTGGCCTAACTTGGACAATAGTTAATGCAGGTGGGCAAACGCCTTCAAAATATTCCCTTGCGGTTATTAATATTCGTCGCCCTTCGGCGTTGTTGATACGGGGAGGGCATACCATCAAGCGCTCAGCTGGCGTTGTAAAAACCATTAATGTTGAAAAATTGAAAAATATTCACTTAACACTCACCGGCCATTTTATATTAAAATTCTGAGGATACTACGTAAATACGTGAAGCTTACACAAACAGAAATCAGTTTGAGTCTTTGCGAGATATAGAAAAACCAATCTCCCTTCTCTCTACTCACCACAGATTGTTAAACTGCTATTTGAAAATAATCAGTGACTCGAGTAATATAAAAATATTCAGGACATTATCTGTTTTAAACGTTACAAAAGGTTTTACGGCTCAGGTACCTATTTGCCATGCAAAAAGGATGCATAAAATTCGTTTATATTGTAAAATCGAAAAATTTCTCTAAAAATGCATGGCAGGTAATTAATTAGAACGCAACACCACAAAATCTTCTTCTGAGGACATTCCCATTTCAATTATTCCCGTCTTTAGCAAAATTTTTCAAAAATTTATAAATATCAGGCTGTATAACTATTTTAAAAACCGTAACTTATTTAACGACTTTCAATTTGGTTTTAGAAAAGAACAGTCAACATCTCAAGCAGTTTCTGTACTTATTAAAAAACTAGTTGAACACCTAGAGTAGTGTAACTGAGCAATTTCTGCGGCCGAGGATGGCATGTCCATCCGAAGTGTGACGAAGTTTCCTAAAATGTTTAATCTTCTTCTTCTTCGGTTGGCTCTACAACCCTTGTGGGTTTGGGCCGTTCCATAGGAACTTTCATAATACCTTCAAAAGTTTTGAGACCATCGAAAACAAACTTTTACTCTCTTCACTGACATACGACGGCGCACGGATCTAAAATGATCACAGAGCAACAGGCTTGAACTAGAGCGCAGTTTCACGTTTTGTTAGCGAGACGGCAGTACCTCCCAGTGCCTTAAACCTCGCTAGTCGGATTTTATACCCTAGTCGAAATTTGGACCTTCTCCTCTACTAAAAATCAAGAAAACTTCACTTGCCTGATTTTCTAAGGTTTGAGATACCTATACATAATTTGAATATTGATTTGATCATATATACAGCAATCTTATCTAATATATTATTCTTAATATTAGAATAAAGCATCCGACGTAATTACACAAAAGTTTAGAAAAAAATCAATTTGCTTATTTCATAAAAATAATCAACAGTAATTACATAAGTGGTGATAATTTTTTGATAATTTTAACTAGATTCACGAACAGGGCCGTATTTAGGATCTGTAGACCCCTAGGCTGAACCTGTGGTGCGGGCCCTACCGGGAGGTAGGTGGGTCTGGAATACCCCCCAGTAAAACTGGGGGTCCGCCCCCTGAAATTTTATGAAAATTAACTTGCAAAAATCGCATTTCAGAGCAACTTTCTAACTAAAAACCTAAAAAATTTAAAGTTTATTATTAAATTGTAGAAAATTTTACTACACAGTATTTAGAAGTTGGTGAATTGATGAGATAAAAATGAAAAGAATTGAAAATCATTAAGGTATTCAACACGATTTATTAACATTGCTATGAACAACTGTATTAAAAAAAGAACACAAAGTTGAGATTCATGTCTATGTTCCCAAATATGCAAAACTCAGTATTTTAATTTTAAACATAACATATTGAAATTTTAAATAAACATGTTAGGCAACTGCAAGATAAAAAAAAGAATGTAACAAACAAGCAAATTTTACATATATTTAATTCAAATACAGTACTTTCCCAAACAATCAGACTTAAAATGAAAGTGTCAAATAATTTGAAAAAAAGCATAGAAATGCATTGATAACAAATTGTAGTCACTACATATAATTTAACTTGGAAATAGCTTAGTGGCTAATTGGTTTGCGCCTACTGCCTACACTTCATACTAATGAAGCTACTTATAATATCTTCATAACATAGTTGTCTTAAAATATCACTTTCAATACTGAGCAAAGCCAAAACGTTAAGCCTGTCTTCTAACATGGAGGTTCGAAGCCTGTTTTTGATCAACTTCAATTTTAAAAATGACCTATCTCCACTGTTGTTTGTGACCATAAGTAACAGGTACATTCTTAGAGCGACCTCGATATTAGGAAAACAATCTTTGACGTTTTTTTCTAGGAGGAGTTTATACATCCACCTCTCCTGACTAATGACTTTTTCATTTTCCTCATCATCTTTTTGAAATTCGTGGTAAAAAGCCTTGAACTAAATCAGTTCATTTTCCAATTGATCGTCTAAGTCTCTAAGTCATTGTTATATGTTTCTACTAAGTTTTGAGCTGCTGTAATTATCCCTTCACTAGTAAGTGTATCCAACTTGTTGAGAAACCCAAAACGGGTATCAACTAGTTTGTATGCCTCAAGCCTCTGCCGCAATATAGATTAAAATTGATCTATGACAGGGAGAAAACTCTGGGTTCGAAATTTTTCTGATGGGGTCAGCTCAACTTCTGGTGCTTGGGCACAATCAAGAGGTGCCAAACGCACGTTTATTTTGCGCTTGCCTGCTCATACTCAGTGCAATCGGCTAACTCAGCAGTTTTCACGTCATATTCTTCAAAGCTATCCCGTGTTGTTCTTATGAAGCTTGTTAGCGATGTCAGTGCTGAGGCGGCTGTGTTCACGTCCAATCTAAGGTTCTGCAGAGTTTTACTAGTTTTATTTACTTGTCCCAAGATACCATCCCAAAATACTGTGTAAAACCCCGTTTCCATCTTGGACATTTTGTTATGCAAACTTAGAGCAGTAACACGTGATTTTCCTGATTCTTCTATGTCCTCTGAAATTCCAAAAATTGCATTTTTTATTTCTTTATAGCCTCGCATGACCAACGTCTTGTTGTTGTCCTTTTTGACACGAGAATGGGTTTGTCAGTTTCTGCTTTTTTCAAGCAGTCGGTTAGAACTTTATATCTGTTAGTTGAGGCTGTAAAATATACATAAAGTATGCAGAAACATTGCATATTATTCTTGATGTTTTAACAAACAGCTTCTATTTAGTGATATGGAATTAAATTTTCTGCTAAGAGCGAATAATGTTTGTTCTGGTTTTGTTTGTTTAATTTCATCATCTATTGCGTATTTTAATTGATAAAGTAGCTGCATAGTCTTAAAATTAAAATGTTTAATAGGCCAGTCAAATAAGGATTCAACCTCGGAATGAAAGTAAAGAAGCTGGATATTTGCATGAACCTTTATTTCGACGTTCTGAAGACTGGTTGAAAAGTCTCATATAATCTGGTGTCTGCGTCACAAGATATTAAAGGTCAAAGGTCACGAAAATCGGTTTTTCGCAATTATCTCGTTTGCTATGCGTCATATGGCATTTAACGTTATTATAAAACTTGTAGATCATCAAATTATCTACAATTTTTATTCTATGCATTTTGTCGTATGATCAACCGCTCTCGAGATATAGCGCGGAGAGTGGCACGCGCGCATCCCTATATTATATGTATAGGATAACGCTATGTAAACTGTGGAGCCAGGTATACAGCGTGCCATAATCTATCTCATTACATGGGTAACTTTCTTAATATAAAAGATAGAGGATCCGTTAAATGGGGAAAGTTGGGCAGAATTACAAGCAAAATCCCATGCCATTTTCAAATTTGACATATGCCATCAACTTTTTTTATTATTTCGAAAAAACTATACGGATGCGCGCGTGCTACTCTCCGCGCTATATCTCGAGAACGATTGAGCATACGACAAAATGCATCAAATAAAAATTGTAGATAATTTGATGATCTACAAGTTTTATAATAACGTTAAATGCCATATGACGCATAGCAAATGAGATAATTGCGAAAAACCGATTTTCGTGACCTTTGACCTTTAATATTTTGTGACGCAGACACCAGATTATATGAGACTTTTCAACCAGTCTTCAGAACGTCGAAATAAAGGTTCATGCAAATATCCAGCTTCTTTACTTTCATTCCGAGGTTTACCCCTTATTTCACCTTATTTGACTGGCCTATAAACAATTTGTGGTGCGGGCCCCTTTGTGGGGCGGGCCCATAGGCTGCAGCCTTGATAGCCTGCGCGTAAATACGGCCCTGTTCACGAATCTTTATTGCTATGGAAATTTCACGAGTGGACGAAGACGAAGAGCAGGTATTGCTCTGTGATCCAATGAAACAATGTAAAAAAATTGTCGCTGTAATCAGCTAGTAGCAAATTGTCAGTGTAATTTTGATGCTATTGGTCGTTTTGAAATTTTTTCTCATTATGATTGGCTGACAGGACTGTTTAAAAAATAATCAATTAAGTACAATCTCAACCTTTAAAAATCACACAACTGAAGACAATTCTCTCCAGTTTGATGTGGTAAACTCTGCGGTATTATGATTAATACACTCAAAATGCACCTTTCACTGCATTTTTGTCTCTTCTGTAAATTTTATATTTAGATCCACCATATCAAAAACAAAGAAACAAATTTAGCAACATATCGGTTTTATTTTCTTAAAATTAAAATTAATGCTACAGTCGATAGAATGTATATGTATATACGAGGGGGTATTGATATCTAGTTAGCCTGGAAAGTCTCTAGTAGACAAAATTGAATATGGTTGCTATGGTTACCACTATGATGTTTTATAAATAAGTTGTCAAAGTTTGACATCTATAAGTTGAACGGTGATAAAACTGTAAATTTTTGAAAACGGCATGTCTGAGAAAAAGCTAGAGTTTTAAAAAATCGAGTTTCGATCAGTTATTAAGAAGGTATTTATTTTTGAAAGAAATTTTTGCTGATATGATAGAAACCTTAGGTGATCAGTGTCCTTCATACGCCATTATTAAAAACTGGGTTGGGCAATTTAAAAGAGGAAGATCAGATGTCAAAGATGAGCACCGCTCTGGAAGACCAATTTCTGTGACCATTCCGGAAAACATTGATTTTGTCCATGATATGATTTTAGAAGATCGACGAATTGGACTCAAGCACATTTCCTATGAAAGTGTGTTTCACATCGTTCATCACAACTTGGGTATGAGAAAGCTTGAATGCTGATCAGAAGCGCGTTCGATTGACAACGGCGAAGGAAATCTGCCGCCGTTTTGAGAAGATTCCTCCAACTTTTTGGATCGGCTTGTTACTATGGACGAAATGTCCATCACTATGACCCAGTGACTAAAGAGCAATCCAAAGAGTGGAAGCATTCTGATTCTCCACGACCCAAAAAATTCCGTGTTTAAAAATCGGCTGGCAAGATTCTTGCTTCGGTTTTATGGGACAAAGATGGGATAATTCTGATAGATCGTTTGGAACAGGGTAGAAATATTACGGGAGCATATTATACTGAGTTGCTAACTCAATTACGTAACAAAATTGTGGAAATACGCCGCGGAAAACTTGCCAAAGGTGTGCTCTTTTTGCAAGACAACGCTCCTGCTCGCAAGTCGTTGATTGCCCTGCAAAAAATTAATGAAATTGGTTTTGAATTGATTGGCCACTTGCCCTATTCTCCAGATTTAGCATCGTCAGACTATTACTTGTTCCCAAAACTCAAAAAACATTTGAAAGGTAAAAGATTTTCGACCAATGACGAAGCCATATGTGCCGTTGAGGAGTAGTTTGCAGACCAAAACAAAGATTTTTTTAAAAAGAACTTTAGAAGTACTTTATGAACGTTCTGCTAAATGTGTAAGTCTTAAAGGAGATTATGTTGAATAAATAAAATTTTGTTTTGAAATATTGTGGCGTAGGCTAAATACTTCCTCGTATATCACACGGATTAACTGGTCAGGCATCCTTTTTCTGGAGACGTTGATCTCTGTAAAGGAAAAAACAAAAAATTAATGCCATATATTATGTAGGAGTATTTGGTTCAATTGAAGTTAAGATATCAAAGCGACTAAGTGCATTAAAATTTACACGAAGCTGGAAAATAACTTTCCTTTACGTTTAGATATGCTATTTTCTTCATGTACTTACGACCAAACTTTTTGAAAATAAAATCCTAAAATTTATTGCCAAAACACCTGTCGACTGTGATCAATACAAAACTGTAAAGTAATGTGGAGGTTTTCTCATTAGCAACATTTCTCCACTTAGCAACCGTGTTAAGTAGAAAACTAACACATTTCTTTATTGTTTTCTATCAAACAATGTGGTGGTTTTAAATACCTACATGAAAAAATAACTTTTCTACAATCATGGTGAAAAGTCAGCTTATCAAAGTTGAAAATAAAATTTGAAAGTGTCTTTTCACAGCAGTGAGTTGTTTTACTTACTCTCTGCACATAATCTACATCAGATACATGTTTATTGAATTTTGAAATTTTGGAAACATTTAAAGTGTCGCTTTTGATAACAGTACGTACATGATTGTAGAAAAAATATATGTAACGAGTTTTCGGAAATGGCTAAAATGCAAAACTCATTTTCAGTTTGCAATAAAGCATCATTCTCCGAACTTGTATTCCTCTGTTATATTTTTCTTTTTAACACTTACAATACAAATTACTACAGTTACTTGAAATTTCTGAACTGGAATAATAGTAGGCAGGTAAGTACCTACAAATAATTATTATACTTGTCGTAGGTAATTTTGTCATATAAAATATTTATGGAATAAAAGTGGTAGCCTTTAAAAAAAAAATTTGGTGTTCTACATATTACTGCTTACCTTCGATTTCGTCGAGATTTGGCCTGCCGCAGCCAACAAAAAGAGCACTTGTAACGACATCATCTGAAAACAAAACGATACTATAATAGACACAATGTAGTAATTTGAGTTATAAGTAAGTCTAAAAGGATTGTACTAATGCATAACTTTAATGCAGAGAACTGGATTAAATGCATTAAATAGATATTTTATCCCACACCTCTAGATAAATATTAGGTTATTAGTACAGTGTTTGAAATGTGGAAAGTAGGTGTTTGCAAGCACCAGCATGTTTCACTTGCTCTAGAGCGCGCTCCGTATGTTGTATTCTTGTCCGCTAGAGCTGACCGAGGACATTTCCAAACTCAGCTAATGTCTACCTAATTGTTAAATTTGACAACTACGTGAACTTAATTCGCATGACATATCAAACGATATCAAATAGGTACAGTATATTGTATGATTATAAATTTATTATGAAGAGGTGCTGGATAAAATTTTGTATAGAACACGTTAGGAGATGGATATTGGCCACTTGGAAAACCACGAGCTCGTGAATTTTACGTTTTCCTCGAGGTCAATAAATGTCTGTGTTTGCTCAGGTTTGCTACAAGTAACTATTATAATATAATAGTTACTTAAAGTTCTTCAAAACCAAAACCAGTTTCCCATCCTAGAAATCAATCAGTAAATACCAACTTACCATGAACAACACGACACAGTTTTTTTTCCGAAAACCCAATTTTTTTTGGCTCATTATTTCGAACTCTTCCCGAATATGAGAATTCCTCAGCCAATGAGTCTATCGTGAGCCTTTTCATTACATCCATTGTGCAGCTTCGAGCATCTCTGCCGCCAGTGCTGGCTAAAATCTTGACCTAAAAGAAGTTAAACATGGGAAATTCAGTAACTAGAACACAATAAGTATGACAGTACGGAATATCAAAAATGTGATCTTACCAAATGATTTCTAAAATTATCATCTGCTTTGATTTGGTCTTCTAAGACATTCAAATCTTCTAGGCTCTGTAATGGCAGAAGACCTAATATTGCGTGATAATCTGGGTTCTGGCCAGCAGTGCCAGAACTATCCTGGCTTAACAGCAGTCTGTCAACCTTACGATTTAAAGTTTCCAATTTTTCTGCTATACTGGCCACAGTGGCTTGCATCTGTGACATTCGATCGGCATCTAATAAAAAAAATAGCTTAACTTTAATTGTGCGATTACCTTAAAAATATTATAGAGGTTGATTGTGAAAAAATTCAATTTCTAGAATACCTTAACATGACTACAAAGAAATTATGCCTATATAAAGATTTAAGAAGTTAAAAAATGAATCACTGGCTCTGCATGGTCAAGTAAGTAATAAGTAAGTAAAAAGATATGAATCATACAGTAGGTACCTATTTAATTAAAAGTATAAAAACAACAATTATATTTGCTGTTTTTTGTAGGCTTCACCAAACTATTATACAAGTAAATGTGATAATAGAAATAGAAAATACATACATACATAATCCTGTCCTCTTCTACCTTTCGGTGTCGAGGTAGAAATAGAAAAATTAAACAAATTTTCAAGTACCTGACAAAGACGAGCTTCTCGATGATCCCAAGCTATGAACTGGCTTGCTTGTATCAGAAATTGAATATACAGTGCGGACGTAAATTGATCCCCTTCCCCGTTAACTTTTGAAGGGTTTGATTTTTTAAGAACATTCAAAAGTAACCTTAAATAAGACAACAAAAACTACCTTTTGACTTGTCTTTTTTTTCCCATGAAACTTCAAGATGTTACCGCTAGGACAAAATGGTCACTTTTTAAGTGGAACCATGGGTCTAGTAACATCTCAAACTAAAGATATTTCAAAACTGCATTTAAGGGTGTATTGCGATTTTAAATTTATTGATTAATTTTTAAGAAAAATAACTGTAAACATTCAAAAATTAAATTTTTTTCAGATCTCGCCTTGCTTAGCGTGTATATAAAGTATAATGCGCACGTCAGTAACATAGAATTCTTTATTTACATTTTAAGGCGGATCTCGTTTTGCCGATTTTATTCACCCATAGTTCACAAATTGCCACACAGAGTGCGCTTGTGAGTCGAATGTATTGGAGTGCCTATACAGGGTGTAATATGAAGTAATGTCATCCTTTTAGGGGTATATTCTACAGCCCAAAATAAGAAAAAAATTCACCTAAATTTTTTTTCGAAAATGCTCCATAAGAAAGTTATTGACAAAGACAGTTTCAAAATGGGACTGATAGATAATATCATATCTGCACGTTCCTTTTGGTCTCCTTTGTTGTATTTCTTTATTTCTGCTGCATTAGCATCGTCTGGATTTCTGTCTGGTTTCACATATGTACCATCTACGTACCCCCAGCCATCATTCTTGACAAGGATCGCCTCCATTTGCAATTTCCACGTGTCGTAATTTTCCTTTGTCAATTTTTCTATTTGTGAATAGATACTGGCCATATTTCTTGAACTGGTAACGTAATTCACAATAATTTAGCGCTAGAAACGAGCTGGTTCCCGTAACCTATTAAAACTATTGTTGAAAACAATACTGTTTTTATTTATTATTAGAACACACACACAAGAAAGACAAGTTACAACATAAAGTCCGGTTAAAACTGACATAAAAAAATATATTTTTATTTTTAATAACAAACCATTTTAATAAACAACCTTTAAGTTAAAAAATATATTTTTTTGTCTACTCAATGGTAAACGGTCATTTTACTATGTAGAAAATAGTAAAGTAATGGGGCATTTTACACGTTAGCAACACTTTACTGGTTAGCAACCAACACATTATTCCTTAGCAACAGAGTCTGTTTGTTTACTTGTTACTATGTACGTGTTGTAGTTGCTATGTTTCCGTACAAACATAACCTTGATAAATTTAACAAATTTGTGTAGAAAATTAGTTTCGTTCGAACTTTTAGCACTTACACAAAAAATAGCGTATTCAACGCGTAAGAAAAGTGGTTTTCTAGCTCGTGGAAATTTTAATTCACTCGCTAACGCTCGTGAATCAAAAATTTTCCACTCGCTAGAAAACTACCACTTTTCTTTACTTGTAGAATATTCTACTATTTATTTTTAATAACAAACCATTTTAATAAACAACGAGTTAAAAAGTATATTTTTATTTTTAATAACAAACCATTTTAATAAACAACCAGTTGAAAAATATATTTTTAATAACAAACCATTTTAATAAACAAAAAAATTTACACTTTATTTACGTCGCAGGTACAGCTGCAGTTTCTCTTTAGAATGTAATTTCTTTCCTTCATTAAATCGTTTCTTCTTTTCATTTCTTCCAATTTTTCTTGTTCTATTTCCAGACGTTTCGTTTGGTAGAGTAATCGGTCTTGCCGTATATTTTCCATTATACCCCTTTTACGTTTTCTGGTACTTTCTTTGTGAACCTTGGGTGTACTTGTTTCCATGTTAAGATCTTCTCGAGGTTCTTCACTGACTGGATTTGGTTCACGTTCATCGTCCAAATCATTTGGTGTACTGACGCTACTGCTGCTTAATAGAAGTTGAGGATGAACATTTTTTTTGTTCCGAAGATCTTCTCCATCTCATCTGCATATTCAAAATATTTCTTGCCTCTTCCCGTTGAATTATTGTTATCTATATATTTTTTGTAATTTCTGTCCAACACCCTCCATCTGTTTACACAGTTATTTGGTGAAATTACCACATTTAGCAATTCACTTAGCTCCCTAGCTATTATTTGCCACATGTGCTTCAGGGTTTTTATTTGGAATGTACCTACTTTTTTTCTGTACTGCTCATACAGATCAATTAAAAGTTTGGTATCATTTACAGACCATTTAAATTCTGTATGTCTTTGATCATGCATGTGCGTATTTACATTCATGCTGCTTGCTTCTACTACCACAAATTTTGAAAGAAATTCTTATTAAAAAATCACTATAATGGTCGTAATAAAATGGTAAATTAATAATTTTAAGAAAATAATCTCTTACCGGTCATTTTTCTGCTAACAGTTCCCAATAAAACGAAATTTGTATTTGAATTTTTTTAACTGCACAACACGTGTTTATAACTGGCGGGAGTTAACCAAAGTGTGGTCCGTAAAACCGTACCAACACAGTTTACACTTTACAATAAATTGAAAACTACTACAAAAATTACTCATACAGTAAATTTGCAACATTGTAAGGGAAGTAACTAAACAGATTAAATCATACAATACTTTATACATACATATGAAGGAGCAAAAATAAAATTGCCTTGCAGAAGCTTCATAATAATAATTGGAATTACAAATCTTTGAGAAAAACTTAAAACAAAAATTTCGAATTACTATTATTAAGAAAACAGTCTTGAGATGTTACAAAATGAACATTATTCCTAAAATTAGCGATGTTATAATGGTAATTAGAATGTGTATCTAAAAAACAAAGTCGCTTGCTTAACTCTGAATGTAGTAAACAGTGATCGACAAGGAACTGAAATAATCAAAAACCAAGATATGCGTTTATGGTGTTGAATGTCAATTGTAAATTTAGACAACATACTGAAATAATAAATTTTATACCTAATGTACATCATTCAAGTCTGCGATGGAATTAATTACAAATTTTTGACTATTATCAGCTTTCCTCATCATAATGGTACCATTTTTTATCCACAAGTATTTTACATTATTGGATTTCCTAAACTCACGGCATTTTCCAAATAATTTACGGTTATCTGGTGATAGCGCTTGATTAATATATATCGGTTTAGATACAGTACATGCAGGATCCAGATCTCTAGTTGAGAAATTCCTTTTAACTTTTCTTGCTTTCATAAATTCATCCTTTTGAATTCGACTGACAAATTTCAAAATTATGCCACGAGGTTCTTGGGGTCGTTGCATATCAGGTCTTAATCTGTGACAGGCATCAACCATCTTTTTTTTAAATTTCATAATTCAATGCCCTTCCAATACTGCTGATTACAGATAAAATATTTTCATCCCTACACTCAGGAACTCCTTCGATTTCAACAGCATTTAATCTACTGTATTGCTGCAATTGATTCTCTCGCGATTTAAAATCCGTTTTTTTAATATAGCATTATCTGCAGAGAATTGTTCCATTTTGATAATACATTCCTCGGTATTGCAGATTTTTTCTTGGCACAATTTTTTTATGTCTTCACTTTGATCATTGTAGAAATCAAGTGTTTTTTGAAATTCATCAATTTTTGTAGATAGGGCCATGTTTTCTTCCCTAACTGCCTGTTTAACTGCTGTTGTGATTGCATTTAGCAATTCTGAGTTAATGCTATCACATTTTGCAACACTTTTATTTTTACACGTACTGCATCGCCAACGGCCTTGGTGTCTACGTTAAGTTTTCTATAGCTGGATTCTCTAATCCCAGCACACACATAATGTATTTCAGCACCACAACTTCCACAGGATACGAAATCTTGTTCAGGTGGTAATTCATCACAACACACACTGCACACAGCCATAATTATTGTAATTTATGCACTTTAGAACTGTAACTCTTTTATTGTCGACTTTTACAAAACATTTTTAACAAAAGTTGTTAGATGGTAAGTACTCCATATATATTATCTGTGGCCTTGAATTTGTCTTACGTCATCACGTATAAGTACAGGGGTACAGGTACTTTTTTCAATGGCAACTTATGATATTGTTTACATTTCTGGAATCGTCAGATTTTTTTGCTTCTGGCAGCATAAAAATTTTAGTAGATTGCAATACCACTACTACACTACTAACCATTTTCTTATTAAAATTCAAAGTAAAATAAAGCCAAAATAACTATTTATTCAAATATCAACAAGACGACAAGTTATAATTAAGTAATATGATTGATAATTATCGACTAAATTAGTCATGAATAATTTAGTCGTAGCTATTTTAGTCGTCAATTTTAGTTATACTTGAAAATTTATTCAACTAATGCCCAACACTGCCGCCCGGCCATCTCAAGTCAACCGACTTCACTAGAGATATTAAATAAAACTGTTTAAAAATCTTACACTTTAAGACGCCGTAACGCTGAAATGGAGAACTTTTCCATAGAGGTAAGTTTCATTAAATCGACATATTTTCAAACAAATAATCTACAGTACGAAGTATGACTACTTTTTATAGAACACAATGTATAGATAGTCATGCGAGGTATACCTGCATTTAGATAATACAAAGAAGACTTACCAATATCACTGTCCATTTTTCGGGACTTTCTTCATTTAAACTTTCTAGATGTACATCAATTTCTTCAAGCGTCTTTCCTTGAAAATCAGCTCCCTCTCCTTTATCCATTATTAGTAACAATTTAGCTATTTTAGCCGTCTGATAGACGTCCTGCGACAGCCTACATGGGTAATCATATATTTACTTACACAGATCTTATAAATTACACTCAGTTACAAAAAAAACGGCGCATTTATTTTTTTTTAAATTTAGGCGTATCTGCTTTAATTTTAGTGAATGCGAAAGTTTATAGAATTATATTTTAGTATACACACGCAGTTCGACTTTTGTGGATGTTTGCTTTCCCAAATAAAAAAAATTGTAACCTATAATGACACCGTTCACTAAAATCACATGAGATACAGCGCCGTCTTTTGTAACTGAATATAGAATATACTTACAGGGTAGATCATGAAATAAGATTATTACACAAAGAGGTAATAAAATGAACCATTCAAAAAAAGTATCCTTACCTATAGAACTCTTCGTGAGTCTTCTTTGTGTGTCCCATGAAAGATGCCACCTGTTCCTCTTCCGTTTCATTCAAATTTAGCACTTGCAAAACTGTAGCTATTTGTTTCCTCAGGCGTGAAGATGTCAATGTTTTTGGATTTTCAGCGCCACAGCTTGCTGCATATTTACGGAGAACTGATGACCGATCGATCCATTTGTCTTTACTGCCAATTAAAGCTAAAAAGAATGGATTTTCTTTTGGAATTAATTGATTTTTCTCTCTGATAGTTAAAAGCACGTCTACATAGGTTTCAACATTTTTTGGAAACAGGATTGGGATGGATTTGCTACCTTTTCCAATAGTTATAATTCTCTTAAAATGCGCCGATAGCAGTTTTTCCGACTCAGATAATACGTTCAGACACTGTTCTTGATTTCTGCTGTTCGTGGTTTGTGTGTAGGAATCGAGTTGTATGTATTACACATCACTGACTCTTTTTCGATTCAATAAAATAGTCAAACCGAGAGCAGCTTCCGCCAATTTTTGAAAAGATAAGCGATTACTAACGTTTTCTTTTAATACGTCCAGGCTTTCTTCAGCAACGTCAACATCATATTTTCGAAATTTAATGACTTCACTTGTTACTGGTAGGGTTTGAGATTTTTTTACGTGTTTTTCATTGAGATCTTTCAACGCTAAACTGGCCATGTAAAATGTCCATCTTTCATGTACCAATGATCGAAATTGGTAACAAAAGACAAACGGAAAATTTTTCACTCCGATTTCTTTTAGCCCCCTGAATCAAATCCCAGAAGCACGGGCGTCAATTTGGAGACACCCTGTATATAGGTATATACCTATAGTACATAAATATAATAATGAACTCACTGGAATGCAATATCCATTTCATACTACTACGAATATATAGTACATATACATATTGCCATTGTGCGGACAAACTAGGGTTGAAATCTTAGTTTGGATACCTGGCAGGCGACCCAATGGGAATCGATCTCCTTATGAGCAAGTGAAAGTGCAGTCGTGAAAGATGTGGTGTTCATTACATCACCCCGTACCATATAAGGTGGAAAACAGTCGAGTGTTGGAAGGAATGAAAGAAGGCCCTGGTCCTTCGCTTTGCAGGCTGTACCCCTTTGTGGAACTTTAATTCTAAACCTCTATTACCTTGTAGACTTCCTGGAAACGGACAGATTATTGTTATTTATTATTATTAGAATCATTACTACCTATGTAGACACATCCCGATATCTCATGGCCCTCAGTATAGAAAGAGAAAACCCATCTACTACTCAACCTAAAAACCTAGGTTAGGTTCATTCTGTCAAAGTCAAAATATGAAAAAATATTAGTGAAAACCTATCATTATGATATAATAAGCTGAGAAACTTGCAATATAGGTGGCAGCTAATAAATGTATTTATTTTCAATTTCATAAGGACAACAATTTCAAATTTCACGCGCTTTTTCCTGAGTGCCGCATGTTTTTAGGTTTCACCATTAGACTTCCATCTCACTCTTTCACAAATTTGACGTGCACGTCGTGGGCCATGAAATATCGGGATACGTCTACCATCGTTGAATTAAATAAAAATTCTAAATATGCCCAAAGCGTCACTTCTACATATCACACAACATTCGCGTTCGAACCAACTCTTCGGCTAGACTACTCTGTGGCCACAGGGAACAAAGGCATGGGTTGCTTTCTCTATACGACACACTTGGCAATCTGTAGCGTCTACCTGTCTCGGAGCTGGTTCTTGTGGTCGATTGTTTCCTTGAAGTGCTATGTGGTGATGCTCAGCTGCAGGAGGAATGACTTCTGGTGCGGCTTGATGATTGTTATTCACTTCTGCGTCCACTGCAGGAGGAATGACTGCTGCTGATAGAGACTGCGCTACAACATGAGGGGCTAGTGGTTGTTGTTCTTCCACGTTCACTACTGGTGCTAAATTTTGAACAAGGCCATCGACAGTATGGCTCATGTGACGTAGGAAACGGTCTAAATTGCCATCATTATAGAGTTGCGTTTCAGCAGCGCCTGGAAATAGAATAACGTATATGTGTATATGTACCTACACAAACATATTACTAATTCCTATTAATTAAAATGTTCGAATTGTAACTAGCTATAGAATTAAATATACTATGCTTTACAAAATGAAAATTATTTATCTAAACAGCGATCATGGTGCAATTCAGAAATTTATTTTAAAGATAAAAAAAATATTTATTTACGGATTCTCTCATCCAACAATCTCCACCGAGCCCGTTGATCTGCTGCTACTTGTTGCCCTCGTTGCATACGTATCAAATCACAAGCCTTACTGTGCTCCATTCTTTGGAGGTACGAAACAAACATCCAAACATTTGGGTGTTGTCGTCCCACCAACTGAATGAGCGATTTGTGAAAAGACTCAACAGAATTGTTGGTCCTAACACTAACGCCATGAACTGATACGTTAGCACCTCCCCATTGCCTTTATAAGTAGCGAGCGAAATCTTCGACTCTCTCCACCATGTCCACTTCTGCTGCTGCCAACATCCATTGTCGCACTGCGATTCGACCCTGTTCAAAAAGACGAGGAGGCAAGAGTGCTAGAGCCATGCCCATCTGCACTTGTCTTACCTCATATGATTGTGCACCAGTAGTTAGTTCCAACTGTTTACCTAAAATAACTTGTAAATAAAAAACTGTACGACATTTTTCTAATTTAAAACAATTTACCTACGTTTTAGATAAACTGCCTTACAGAAATGGAACCAACATCCTGTAAGACGCGCATTGGGAAATACATCCCTAATAGATTGTCTTACTGCGCTTTCATAGTCTGTGACTATAGAATCGATGTTGACTCCATATAAAACAGTTTCTTGCACAGCGTGCAAAAGTAAATCATACGAAGCTTTCGTTTTCCTTTCCATTATGGCATACACAATTGGAAAAACCTAAAACAAATGAATTATGTACGTATATAAAATATACCGATTGTCTCAAGATAATCTACACATGTGTCAGATATGCACGTACTAGATTTATAAATATTAAGTCGACTGCTCCAACTTGCAAAATCTTGCTTCTTCTTCACTTGTTAATACGGGCGGAAGGCCAAAGCTCCCTTTATGGCCAGGATTTTGTTTCCTGAATAGTAGAGTGGATTTTGGGATGCCATATTTATTTGAAATGGCCCTCAAGGATGATTGTCCACTTGATAAATCTTGAAGTGCTGCCTGTAGGGCACTTGCATCGTAACTTGGTTTTCTTGGCATAGTAGAGGTGGTTAATGCTAAAAAAGGAAGAAGCATAGATGCGAGAGCAATGAAGCCTCTATCTTATATTATTAATAAACACTTGTCCAATAACTGTGTAGTTCATAAGCATAGTTACTGGACACTCTGCCCAATAACTAAATTTCTGATGTTTTTAGAATGCAGTTATTGGACACCTCTACTGTTACAGCACAACTCTAGTAAACTGCAGCTTTTTTAACATAATAATTTACCTGTGTGAAACAATGACACGTCTAACTGCTGTACAACTACACAATCGGCGACTTAAAAATATTAGCAATTCTTAACACTTGCCACTACGAAACAGATAGTATCATTTATTATACCGCTTCCAACAACTGTATGAGTTACCCTAGATACTTACTGAATGCTCATCTCTCTCTCTCTAGTCGTATACTTCATAGCTGAAGTGTCGTGATCCCATGGTTGCATTTTAAGTTGTGGTTCGGGCAATGTCCCTCCATTTGTCTCTGTCTGAGGCATATCTAATATTTTCTTGAAAAGGTGTGCCGGTGAATTCCTTGACTTGGTCGATCCAGCGCTTTGGGGAGCGCCCTCGAGGGCGTTTCCCTTCTACTTTCCCCTGAACAACCAGTTTTTCTAGGTTGTCGTCCTGCCGTCTGGTGACGTGTCCGAAGTATTTCAGAATTCGTTGTTTTACTGCACTTGACAATCTTTCCTGAATTTCCAGTTCTTCTAATATGGACACATTGGTTCTATGGGCTGTCCAGGAGACCCTCAGGAGTCTTCGCCAAACCCACATCTCGAAGGCGTCCAGCTTCTTAATGTCTGCGGCCCTCAAGGTCCATGCTTCCGCTCCATATATGGCAATGGGAAACACTAGTGATCTGACTAGTCTACATTTCGTTGCCTTCGTAATGTGGCGATCTTTCCAAATTTTTGTTAGCTTAGTCATAGCTGTCTTGGCAAGCGCTATTCTTCTTTTTATGTCCGTTGACGAGTTGCCCTCATTATTTATGTGGGAACCCAGATAAACTAGTTCTTTGACATTTTCTACATCACGAATGTTAGGTGCGGTTTCTATTTTGCTGGTGCGGTCTATTACCATGAGTTTTGTTTTTTGTCGATTGAGTTTTAGGCCGAAGCGCAAGCTCTCCTGCTCAACCCTTACAATCAGCTCTGACATCTTCTGTTCCCCTTTTGCGATAAGGGTAGTGTCATCCGCGTAGCGCAGGTTGTTTATTGTCTTGCCGCCAATAACCATACCGCCTTCCCAGCCATCTAGAGATTTTCTTACTATGTATTCTCCATAAATGTTGAATAACAAAGGCGACAAGACACATCCTTGGCGTACGCCGCGTTTTATGTTAAAGGTTTTAGAGATCTTGTTATCAATTTTGATTATTCCTGTGCTGCTGTTATATAACTGTCTTAGTAGTATGACGATGTGTAGAGGAGTTCCCATGTCCAGTAGCACTTTCCAGAGTTGTGGCCAATTCACGCAGTCGAAGGCCTTACTATAGTCAAGAAAGCATAGATACGTAGGTTTCCCGAACTCTCTTGCCTTCTCGATGATTTGCCGTACGTTCATGATCTGCTCCCTGGTACCTTTCCCGCTTACGAAGCCAGCTTGTTCTTCTGGAATCTGCCACTCTAAGAAGTTTTTGAGTCGGTTTAGTATAATTCTGAGCATAACCTTACTTGGGTGGGATATCAGTGCGATGGTTCTGTAGTTTTTACATTTTTGACTTGACCCTTTTTTATGGAGTGGAATAAAAGTGGATGAACTCCAGTCACTTGGCCACTGTCCTGTTTGCCAGATCTTATTGCAGATTTTCCATAAGAGGTCGACCCCTTTTGAAGTAAGCTGTTTTAGCATTTCTGCACTCACATTATCTTCACCTGTACTTTTGTTGTTTTTTAAATATCGGATAGCTTGCTCGACTTCTTCCCTTAATACATCAGGTTCCTGTTCGATTTCCATGATGGGAGGTAAGTGTACTGGTTCTTGGTCGTTTGCTTCGCTTGTGTACAAGTTTTCACAGTATTTTCGCCATACCTCCACTACGTCATCTATCTCAGTAACGACTTTCCCCTCCTTGTCTTCTATTTTCCATGTTTTTGGTTTAAATTCCCTTGTGATTTCTTTGATGTGCTGGAAAAGATCTCGGGTTTCGTTGTTGTTCGCTCGTCTTTCAATTTCTTGACATATGTTTTGTATGTGATGATTTTTGTCACGTCTACATAACCGTTGTATTTCTCTGTTCAGTCTCCTATATTCGGTTCTTCGTTCTTCTGTGTTTATACCTGTTTGTCTGAGAGTCTTCCTTTCTTTTATTACGCTCCAAGCTTCGTCGGTCATCCATTGTTTGTTTTTTGTTTCCCTTCTGTTCTGTTGTAACACTTGTTCTTTGGTAATTAATAAAGTTGTTTTAAGGCCTTGCCACATTTCTTCTGGGTTCGTCTGACTTAAGTTATCTGAATTGGTTACTAAGTTTTGTTCCAGTTTTTGTTTGAATTGCTCCATGTTTTCAGGTTTCAAGGAGGGAGTTCTTTTTTCTATTTTCTTTGTTTTTATGTGAATTCTGATTTTAGCTAGCAAGAGCCTATGGTCACTTCCACACTCGATTCCCGGGAGAGTTTTTACGTTATTGACGCTTGATTTCCATCTAGCTGTTATGAGGAAGAAGTCAATTTGATTCTTGTATTGTCCTCCGGGAGATATCCACGTGTAGCGGCGTCTTGGATGTTGAGGGAATAGACTATTTGTAATCGCTAAATTATTTTCTATACAGAACTCTACGAGTTTTTGACCGGAATCATTCCTCTTGCCTAGACCGTATCTTCCGACCAATTGCCTTATTTCCTCGTCTTCTTGTGTTTGCCCAATTTTTGCGTTAAAATCGCCTTGTATGCATATTATTTCTTTGCTGGGTGTTTTTCTAATAGTTCTTTCCAGTTGGCGGTAGAATTCAGAAATTTCTTCCTCACTGCTGGAAGCTGTTGGCGCGTATACTTGTATTATGTTTAGGTTGCATGGTTTAGCATTAATCTTTATGGTGAGTATTCTAGAATTGATGGGGTTGTAGCCCAGTACACTTGGCTGTATTTGTTTGGGAATGATCATCGCCACTCCTTGTATCGAGTCTGTCTGGTGTCCAGAAAAATATATGGCGTTGCCGTTTCTGGTGTTAAAATGTCCTTGGCCTGCCCAGTGCGTTTCACACAGACCAACTATTGTAATATTTGATGTTTCTCGTTCGATAATGTCCAGTTTACCAGGGTGTAGAACGAGGCCCTGAACATTCCAAGTGGCAATTGATATGTTCTTACGCAGAGATAGCTTTGTTGACGAAGTTTGTATATTTATGTCATTAGATCTTCTCATAGTTTTCCCCCCCGGAGATCCGATCGGGGGAATGTTTATACTCCGGATTTTATTATCTATGAGACAATCCATGAGATTCTCTTGGGATGATACTAGAGGTAGTCATCCCCTGGCTTTCCTCTAGGGGGTTGGGATGTGGGAAAGGATAATTTACGTAGATAGGACAGAGGGTTTGGGACCTAATTCCTCCAGGGAAGGGCGTTGGAGAAATTAAGGGCTTGCAAGGGCAGGGTCGCCATTCCCTGAGAAGGTCTGTTCTTCACCGGGATCGTGAAGAAGTACCTCCTGCTACCCTATGCTCATACAAACACTGAATAGTATAAAGTTGTAGACCTCCACCAGCAGCTGGAACTACTTTAAACGTCGCATCCATATGTAAATGGATTCCAACATTAAGACGTCTTACAACATCTACTACTGTTGGGGATACCAAATTCAATAGTTGTTCTATTTGAACATGCTGTACTTCTAGCAGCCCTCTATAAAATTGTCTACCAGCAGGTGCTAATTCTACACCAAACCGACTCATGAACCTGTAACAAACAACAAATGTGTTAAATTCAAATAACAATAATTAATAATATAATGTGATCGAATAAATTTCAGCTCCACAGTCAAAATGTCATTTATTTTACATGAACATACCAACTGAAAATTAATCGTAATGCCAAAAATGCAGAAATTTACAGGGTGTTCTATTTAAAATAAGAAAGTTGAGGCTAATTCCGAAATGCGAGAAAGTTGGCCATTACATCAAAAAATGGCAGATTTGTTGTAAGGTACGTACAGGGTTCCCCATAATAAGCTGATGGTTTATAAAATCTGAATAACACAAAAAATTGTACTTTTTTAAGCTAATATGACCGCCTACTTAGGTAGATTATATCGCGAGTTAAAAAATAGGTAAGGGTTGGCAGTGCCGGTCCTAGACCCTTAGCCGCCCACGTGCAAACTGAAATTGGCCGGCCTTTCTTACAAACTTTATGCTTTAACTTCTTAAATTAATTACTATCTTATATGAGGTATGCTATCAAAACACTCGGAAAAGTCGTGGTAGATAGGTATGTAGAATAAAAATAAAAGAGAGAAACATGTTAAAATATTTGGCTGTCCTTTAATTTGGCCGCCCACGTGCTATGCACCATCTTGCCCCCCGCTAGGATCGGCCTTGAGGGTTGGCAATGACAAACTAAAATATCGTCGATTGCAAGATTTAAAATTTATTAACTGTCATCATTGTGTTGCTGTCATAATACTGTTGTGCAAATTTCAATAAAATTACAAAAACAATCATTCTAAATTTTGCAGTAGATATTATTTTTGATTCTCATGACCAGCCCATGCCTAAAATGTTTGTGAACTCACTATGTTCTGTTTAACAAAATTTGGTGCAATGTAACTGCGTTTATTTTTTAATTTTTAAATATAGTACAAATTTTTATTCCAAATGTTAAATCTTTTAACACATAATTATACTGCAAATTTGCTGTTTAAAACACGAAGTAAGTAAATAAAATTCTAAGCATAAGTGAGACAAATAACTATATCCATAAATATACCCATACAATAATATCTTGATACTTCCTCATATTCAACAAATGTATTTCCTGATAGGTCCCTGCTGGCAGCAACTCATGTAAAGCAAGAATTTTATATAGGAACAGCTTTAAATCTTTTTTGACAATAGTATGGCAAGTTCCTAATGATAAACCAGTCTCTTGCAAAAGTGTAGGTAGTGATGTACGTTCATACGTTGACCAAGATCATCAACTGTATTTTGAGTACGAACTCTTGGCCTTCCAGTTCTATCTCTATGAGTAATGCTCCCTGTATATCGGAATAAATCAACACATCTTCTAAGTGCGCTGTAAAAATCTCCTTCAAGGAAAGCAATATCTGAAAATTGTTGCCGAAATTCCTCTAAACATGACATCGCACTGTAAAACCATTCGCCGTTCTCTCGAACACCATTTCGAAAATATGATTCAATCATAAATGTTTTGTATTCTATTGTAAAAACCATTATAATCGTGGCTTAATTGAATTTTCAGTATAAACTTATGACAACAACAACTGAGATGACAGTTAATAAATTCTAAGCTTGCAGTAGACATTATTTTATTTTTCCATGGCTAAGCCTTATGTAATTTCTTTTTGAACTCATGGTATAAGAGCAGTGTTAACCTATGCATGCATAGTGTGGGATGCAGCCCCATAAACAACCATAACGAAATTGTAGAGACCTCTATTAAAAAGTGCATTAAATCATTTCATATAAACTAAAGCCGAAACTTCTACAAGACTTACTGACAACAGATAAAGAACTCTGCGATTGTAGACCTCCCTTGGAGCAGATCCTCTAAGTGAATAATGTGAAAAGTGCCAATTAAATAGATCAGTGTGTTGCTGAAAACAGCTGATCCCGACACAAACTATATGAAAAAAAGTATGTATTTGAAAACCAAAAATAAATCGATAATCAGTAGTTATACAACAAGAGGTTCGGAAATAATCGAATATGCAGTTGAGAGGACGAGATTTGTTGCCTAGGAAATAGTTACAACACCGTAGGTGGAGTTGTGTTTTTAGGTAACACATCGAGTCCGCAAACTGTATATTCAGATGATTTTCGAAGCTGGAGTTGTGTATGTTAAGACTATACAACGAATCAACCAACCATATTAAACAAATTATTTATTGAAGATGAGAAAATTATTTATTACAATAAATTAATATTAAACGTACAATTATTATACACTATGTTGTCAGTAGAATTACAGCTGGAGGAAGCTAAAGAATTCACGGAATCATTTTCAGTCAATGGATTTCTTGGTTTACTTCCATTTAAGTTTGTTCTCAAATTTTTGAGGTTTTCGTGATGGTCAGCACTCAGTTGCAAATAAGGCTGCAGGGAAGCAGCACTATTATGTCCAGTAATTTTGGTGATTTCTGGAGGACTAATACCTGCGTGCGATAACTGACTAACTGCGGTTGATCTATTCGAATGGTTTGTAATTTTCACTTTTTTAGTGTCTATTCCAATGCTTTCAGCTGCAGTTTTTGTCCATTTTCTAATTTCCTTTTCTCCTAAAGGTGAATTTTTGTACCAATGACTATTGTCATATTTCTTCCAATCTTTATTTACATTAAGAAAAAGGCTATCCGTTTTGATGTTGGGCGTACGCTTAGACAACATTTTTTGGAATAACCTGACTGGGCAGATATTTTCATATTCTTTATTAGAAGCTAACCATTTGCTGTAGTGGTATTTTTGTCACCCCCTTGCGCAGTTTTCCCAAAAATTGGATTATATTCGACGCGTCCTGTCAGAGAAGTTGTCTATTTCTTCCTTAAAATGTTGTATTAACCATGTGCCTCCTTCCTTACCTCTCCAAGCCAATTCCACTGACGCAATATGAAAAAATTCTTTTGGAGGCCGTCAGGAGTTTCTTCGTTAAACGTTTGCAAAATTTTTTGATGTTCAGTTAACGTCAATGCTACTGAACTTTGTTTAGGTTTACTAGCTATACCTTGTAAAACTTTTCGTTTAGAATTTCGTGCATCTCCTGCCTTTTGAAATGCAATCCCTTTAAAACGGTCAATAATTTTATTGAACTGCTTATAATAAGTATGCCGAATGTGTTTAGCAGTAAGATTCCATAATGTTTTTAACACACCTTCTTTATATTCTTCCCCATTCACTTTACGCATATTATAAGCCCAATCTTCTAGTATACTACACAGCTCAGTTTCAGACTTTTCTTCATTTAAACAATAATTAGTTCTTTACAAAATTCTTCAAATTGCCGCAGTACATACTTTTCAGTTCTTACTGTATTAATAGGTCTTGTTAAAGATACATTTTTTCAATTTCTTCGTTTGAAACTATACCAAATCGACTCATTTTTACAAAATGTTTACGAAATGTCAAAAATATTACTTGTTTATTTATATCCATGGATGATATGATTACACATGATTCATTTGTTTGCGACTGAAATACGCCAAGAATTGTGTTTCGCGAAACACAACTTAGCGACGGAAATAACCGATGTTATACAGCGTAACGAAGAAAAATTCTGATTCGTCTATTTGCCTATGAGTTGTATAGTCTACTATAGCACGATTCATTCTCTCCAGCAACCAATTTTCTGCAGGTCTGTGTGGATTGGTAGTCTGATGAGCAACACCATTTCTTTTCAGAAATTCCTCCATTTCCTGACTACAAAACTCTCCACCATTATCCGTACGTAATGTTTTGATTTTCCTCTCTTTCTGTGTTTCAACCAGGCTTTTGAACTCTTTGAAGTAACTGAATAGCCCCGATTTATATTTTAAAAATGAACACGCCGTTTGCAAGAAAGATAAATGCCCAAATTGTGATGTATTTTCACTTATCTTAGCAATATGATGATGATGATGTTGAGCTCCTGTTGCACACACTCGAGTTTTGTCGATGATGTTAGATTTCTTTTGTTTGAAGAAAATCCGGAATGCCGAAGGACCACAATGTTAATTTTAATTAAGTTTGATGTTACTTTTAATGCTGCTTCGGTAGCAAGAAGTTGTTAGTGTAAGTGGAGTAAGAAACACGTTTTTGATTTTAAGAATATATATATTTACACTTTACACTTTAGCAATTATAAGCAAGAAATGCAAGATCTTTCGTAGCGTGCTACAAACAGGGAACTGACGCTGGTGGTCTTCCCTTTACCCTCCAAGGGTTGCAAAAAGTAGCCCATGCGCGCATGCGCAAACAAACTTACTTAGCTGGGGCTACTTTGAATGCAAATATTGTAAACAAGAAAATATCGTTAACATAATGTAAGGCCATTAAGAGCCAAGTTAGGCGACCTTGGTGGCCATGGAATTTCAGCACCTCTTTCGATCCAAGTTCCAGGTAGGGCTTCATTTAATATATTTCTTATTTGGTTTGCGTTATGAGCTGGACTGCCGTCATGTTGGTACCACACAACAGTATCTTCTTCGGCAGCTTCTTACAATGCTGGTAGTACATGTGTTCCATCGATGAAAAATGGACCTATGACGGCATTTGAAAATATTCCAGCCCAAATATTTACTTTCTGAGGATACTGTGTGTGAGCTGGTATAAACACATGGGGATTTTTAGTGCTCCAATACCCGTAATTTTTATGGTTAGGTGTACCATTTAACGTAAATGTGCACTAATTTATTTCTTTATTGTTACATTAAAAACAGGCATTTGCCTTATTACATTTAATGTTTAGATAAACATAAAATTAATAGACATCGCTCATAGTAGGTTCATCAAATTAAATCAATGTAAGCTACATATAGCGTAACAGAAAAACACAAAAAGATTTGACCTACTTATTAATATTATCATCGCCGTCCATCCGTTCCGCACCAGACCCCAAGAATCCCCGAAATCGTTATTTTGGTTTAATTTATACAAGGTGTCTTAAAATTGACGCCCGTGCTTCTGGGATTTGATTCAGGGGGCTAAAAGAAATTGAAAATGAAGAGTGAAAAATTTTCCGTTTGTCTTTTGTAATCGAGTTATCAATAAAAACATAAATTTAAGTATAAACTTTAAACTTTATTAAAAACGATATCCTTAAGTCACTCAAGGTCTAGAAAACCTACTTACTATATGAAGATGGCTATTGAGCACTCTTCGACATGTTGTATATATTATCACATAATTTGCTGAATGTAAAATTTACAGATTGCAAATAAAAAAGGACATTAAAAAAAATATATATACAGGGTCCTGCAGCTCACCTCCCGTCTTATGTAGCTCATTTATTAATAGACATAGAATTTTTATATATCGCAGATGTTATCTGTACCCGAGGGCGCATTTCAGGAAAATATTTTTGATTATACAGGATGTTCTCAAAAAGTGTGACGTCATTATGATATATTTTTTTAGATTACACGCCCGACAGTTTTTTGCATATTTGGGTTCCTCTTGTGGTTACCTACATACCCCTAAAATTTGGTTGAAATCGGTTCAGCGATTTCAAAAAAAAAAAATAAAAATAGATAAAAAACTGTTTTGCACTACTGATTTTAAAACTTGATAAAAGATACAAATAGTGCCTCGTTAATAAAATTAAAAGAGGTACCTATTAAGTAAGGTAATATCAGTTTCGTTAACCTAGTTTGGTTGATCCGAATTATACAGGGTGTCGAAAATGTAGTGCCAAACTCTTCAAATTTTAAAGCAATTTATTTCCCTTATTTTCAATTGGAGCCCCTGTATATTTTTATGTCATTCGATGCTAAATTAAAAAATAAACATTTTTTCTAAATACAACCCCATCAAAATTCCTAACACATTAAAAGTTATTCGGCGAAAACTCGTTTTGGTAACAAACTATTCCAATAGTAATTTCAATGAAAAAAGGTGGCATTGAAAAACAATTTATTGATATCATATGTTTTTTCACGTTTCATACACTAATGTATTGCATTAGTACACTCAAAATCGTGGAGTAATGGGTCACTTTACAGTATAGCAACCATTACTGCATAGCAACGTCAGGTTTCATTAAAATGCAATTTGACAGCTTCTCGGGCAGCATTTAAAATATCATCTGAATGGTTTTCCAAGTTATTTTCGTCACTCAAGTCCATTTCCGAATTAGATTTCCAAAAAAAATGTATTTATTTGTTTGAATTGAATTCTGTTATGTCAAAAACAGTTCCTGTCAGATTACTATGTTATCGAGAATCCGCCTATTTTTTTCAGTGTTTTTATTAATTTTATTCAGAATGTATCTCAATAAATTTAGATAACTTTTTATGTGAGAATATAAAATGCGAAAAAATAGTATGGCATTTAAGTACTCGCTATCGCTCGTACTCAAACCTGCCATACTCGTCTAGTAAAAATCCACTTTTCTGCACTTGGCACGTAATCTACTATTGTAATTACAAAATTATGTCAAAATCCGTTAATATTAGTAGGCATTAATTGGAATAGTTTGTTACCAAAACGAGTTTTCGCCGAATAACTTTTAATGTGTTAGGAATTTTGATAGGGTTGTATTTAGAAAAAATGTTTATTTTTTAATTTAGCATCGAATGCCATAAAAATATACAGGGGCTCCAATTGAAAATAAGGGAAATAAATTGCTTTAAAGTTTGAAGAGTTTGACACTATATTTTGGACACCCTGTATAATTCGGATCAACCAAACTAGGTTAACGAAACTGATATTACCTTACTTAATAGGTACCTCTTTTAATTTTATTAACGAGGCACTATTTGTATCTTTTATCAAGTTTTAAAATCAGTAGTGCAAAACAGTTTTTTATCTATTTTTTTTTTTTTTTTGAAATCGTTGAACCGATTTCAACCAAATTTTAGGGGTATGTAGGTAACCACAAGAGGAACCCAAATATGCAAAAAAATATCGGGCGTGTAATCTAAAAAAATATATCATAATGACGTCACACTTTTTGAGAACATCCTGTATAATCAAAAATATTTTCCTGAAATGCGCCCTCGGGTACAGACAACGTCTGCGATATATAAAAATTCTATGTCTATTAATAAATGAGCTACATAAGACGGGAGGTGAGCTGCAGGACCCTGTATATAAACGAACAATATTTGAAAACAAGTTATTTTCCACATCTGTTGTCACAAAAAGTGTTTAAATAGGTTGCCTCCTACTTCAAGGCAAACATTCATACGATTTATCATTGAAGCACGAACTCTATAGCATATTTTAACTCGATAACAAATGACAATCGGAGAATTTTCTATTCTTCATTTTCAATTTCTTTTAGCCCCCTGAATCAAATTCCAGAAGCACGGACGTTAATTTTGAGATACCCTGTATATGTAATATTTAACGTTATAATATTTGTGGACTTAACAGCTTCTTGCGCAGTTTCAAGTGGACTTACCATGTTCTTCCCCTGGACCCTTCACTTGTTTCGGTTGGCACTTTTAAGTGTTTCACATATGCGGCCTTGCCATAAACCCTTTCGAGTACAAGAGCAATGCTCTTCGCGTTCATGGGATCTTTTGAACACAAATCATCATTGCAGTTATGGCAATTATACTTGTTTAAAGTTTTATAGCTACATATCCTGCAAAATATACAATAGAATTGGTTTCCAGAGTCGCATCTCGATCTGGCATAAATTCTTTCAAAAAATATCGATTTTCCGTAAAATTATTGTGAACTAGAGGTTCACAATCATTAGGATGTACATTTTTAGTAGCCGTTTCACGGTTTTGAAAAACTAGATCAATTGTGTGGTCGTCATCCCGCTCACAATTGGAATTATTTGATGGCGCCAATAATCTGATATGCATATTATTAAATTGCAGACTCTGCCGAAAAGATTTTGCCGTTGGATTAAGACAATGTCTACCGTTTCGCCTCACTGTAGAAAAACGATTTTCAATGGGGTCTTGTGATAATCTGTTGTAAATAAAAACCGATAACCTTTTTCCTTTAGATCATTCCACAATTCTAACACGGCTTCTATGGAAAGAAGTAAACCTCTGAAACAATAAATGTTTTCCCTAGTTTTCCCATTCTCAGAAAACGATTTCTATGTTGATACCCATTTTTGCGTTTCCCGCAAATAGTGTTCTAAATTATTCGTACCAATTGAAAGGAGGCGACGGTAAGAGTTCGAATCATAGAAAATACGGCTGTTTAATACGTCAAACAGGTTATTCCTTTTTACTAAAAATGCTGCCGTGTTAATGGCACTACAAGGTTGTAGCCGTCCTGTCTTTACACAAGTGTTAATTGTTGCATTCATTGTCTTAGAAAAAATTTGAACCGCATACTTCACCCTCATTTTCTGAAAAGTGTTTGGACAGATATGCGCATCAGTTATTTTTACAGCGGCTATAGCTGTAGTAGAAACTTTATCTATATTGTAAGCTTGTTTTACATCTCGCCAAGATACAAGCTTTTCTTCGGCATAAATATCCTTTGCCATTAAATTGTTTTCGTCAAATAGGCAATATCATACATAGCGCAGATTTTTTCATCTTCCATAGAAAAAACGGGGAGGTTTCCGTCACACGCAGCTTGATAAAAGCTGCTCTGTTTGTTGCAGCTTGATCACAAGTTAGAATTCTAACTTTGAGTTCAATATTTTTAATCGCCTTGATATTTTCCATTATTAAATTTTGAAGTGCTGAGCATTTAATGGACGTCGAAGACAAATAATAACTAACTGGTAGTTTCCAATTATGAATTAATCCCCTGACCATAAAAACTAATGTTTGAGAAGCCGTTTTATCTACACGTTCAAGGGAGCCCAGGTCTTCATAACCTTCGATATAATCATATTTCGAGTTATATTCTAACCCCTTTTTAATGCTCATGTCATTGAACAGCAAAACGCATTGTTTTTCGTCATTTGACATAGATTGAACCTTTTCAGAAAGTTTTTGAAATAATTCTGTATTTGTGCATGTAGTTAACTGATTTACTCTTAGCCAGGATTCGATTGTTGCTTTCGACGGTAGAATAAATTTTAATTTTTCTCGCATGAACAAATAAAGCGCCGGCGACTTGTACATACTTAAAGCCGTTTCTTTTTCATCTTTACTTCAGGGAAGACTCCGTTTATGATTAAGCTGCATGTTAATAAATACACGAACTTTTCGATTTGACGTTTATGTGAGTATAAAGCGGCATTTTCATCTTTTCTTGTGCCCTGTAGAGCATTGCAGTCTTGGAGGCAATGTTTCTTTTTATTTTTTTATTTGATTTTCATACATCATGGATGAAAAATTGCGTTTTCTCTTTTTCGTGACAGTTGTTTCGAATATTGCCTATAATTAATAGAGGTCAATAAATAATTAATATAATTGTTTAAACATTTGTTTTCATATTTGCAAAATTTTTTAACCCTTCATTTCGTGATTTATGAAAAAAATTGAAAAAAAGGTTTTCTTTTAAAAAATGCTTATAATAGTGTTAAAAAATGCAAATATGGTAGTAATTTTTTTTATTGTTGTTGTACAAAAAGAAAATGTTTGTTGCTAATTTGATACATTATGGAAAAAAGTAACATATGGACCCAACATTAATTTTCATGAAAAAAAGTAAAACAATTCTTATCTTTTGTTAAGCACAGGTGAACACCACACTTATCACACTTGAAATGTGTAAATCCCTTGCATTCAGGCCTTTTACATCGTTGGCGTGTTTTTTCATACTTGATCCAGTGTGAAAATTCATCTTGTCTTACATTTTTTGGGGGTGTATGAACTGCAGGTCCTTTGAATCTTTTCTCATTTATTCCTTCCTCAACACTGTGAGATGGTCTTCCACGTTTTTTGTCTCTTTGATTTCCAATCATACAGAGAGTTTCTGCCAGATCTAGTCTAAATTGCCATTGGGACATATCACATTCTATATTTTTGGCATCATGTACTTTCTTTCGTAGAAGCCAGGCGTTTTTGACCGTGATATCTAGTAAATGAAAGAATAATCTCAGATACCACTTCTTGGATCTGAGAGGAATTTTATGGCGACCTACATGGCTATCCAGCATGTCAACTCCCCCCCTATGCTTGTTATACTCTTTTATTATATTGGGACAGTTAACGGTGATTTTTTCCTTCTTCTTCTTGTCATATCGTTTGACAGAATGATATGGCAACTGTCCATAGCAAGTTGACAGTAAATTAACTATTTTATTGTCGTTCCAGGATACCAGACTCATGTCAACACCATCAACCTGAGCTACATATTCTTCTGAAGTTCCTCTGGGAGCTTTTTTGGATGTTTTTTCATCCGTTAGTTTATTATTTACTGTTCGATTTCGCCGTACAGTTCCCAGTATATATACATATACCCTCATTAGTCAGATAACTAAATAATGGAATCGATGTATAATAATTATCACAGTAGACCTGGTAGTTAGGATTTCTTGGAATAATTCTTGCCAGTCTAACTACAACGTTACCACTTGCACCTAAATCGGGTTCACCAGGATTTACTTTAGTAAAATAGTTAGATGCCCCATTATAAATAGAAAAATTGTACGAAAATCCAAATGTATCGCACAGCATAAATGGTTTGAAACCCCATTTGTAGGGCTTCAATGGATTATACTGTTTCAAATGATGTCTTGCTTTAGTTGAGCAGATTTGTTCATTAACAGAGAGCTTACTTTCCAGTGGAATCGACGAAAACCTTTCAGTGAGCTCAGTCAGAATTGGTCTCAACTTATGAAGATTATCATAGCAAGTATCGCTTTTATCAAGAATCTTGTCGTTATCGTTAAAATTTATGATGCCTTTTAGGTGCTCAAATTCGTTGATTGTCATTGCCCTTCTTATATTCTGAATTCCAATAACAACGTGTTCTAGGGAGTGAAGACACAGACATATAGATACATATTCCCAAAAATTTTTGAATACCATTTCCATTTTTACTAGCAGGCCTATTGGGATTTTTCTGTACACTGTACAAATTAGTTTCTTCGGCGATCTTATGTACAAGAGAATTGGTGAAAAAATATTTGAAAAACTCGTAAGATGTTTCCAAATCCAAGATGATTTTGGGAAGTTCTGAACTGCCTTTGAATTTCAAGGCGTCGGCATCAATTTTTAGGTTTTTCTTACGCCACACAATGTTTTCAGGACCCTTCTTATTTTTTGAAGACCTAGGAGCAGGTGGAAGTGATTGAGCAGCATCTTCAGAAAGTTCAGCTTCTGTAGCTTCAGGTATTTGAATATCACTGTGTAAAGTGGAATCCGCAGTTACATGCTGAATGTCATCTTCTTCCAAATCAGATCTTGCCTCGTCTGCCGGGATATATTCAGGGTCAACGATAGAGTCTGTGTCTGAAAAATCCAGATCATCTTCACTTTTATCAAAATTCTCCAAAACCTCCAACAGCTCGGCATCTGTTAGAAGTTTCTTCGCCACCTTTTTACGATAAGACATATCTGAAGAAAAGTAACAAAGCTACACGGTAGTTTCATAGTGTTGCAAATTCGGGCAAAATTCCAGTATAGTAGACTCGTTATTTTTGGCATGCGTAACTTTAAATTTGTAAGTTCCTGTCATGCACGGTAGAGATGCATACCAGTGACCCTCAAACAAAGAGCAACTGTGTAAAATGCACAATAAACAAACGTAAAATGCTACACAATAAAATTACTCAAAAATGCACATGTAATTGAAGAAAGCAACATTAAGCTAGAAACATGACAAATAATAACCGTTAACAGAGCAATTTTATCAACAAAATGGCATTACACAAACCTTTTAACACCAACAAAGATAATAAACTTCCAAAAACACATTTTAATATGTAGAAGGCGTACCTTTTAGTAGTTAATAATGCAGAAAACACGCTGAATTTTGGATACTTTTGAAGCTGAACAGGAAGCCATTATTTTAGGTGCTATTTGATAAACGCACAAGTTACGCACTCGAGATTGCACACTTCACTGCAAAATGCCGGCTTAGGGTTGCATCATGTGACTTGCGCTGAATGTTCTGTAGGCTTGTGCGCAAAGCGTAGTTTGCATATTTACCGCAGCAACCCTCAAATAAAAACCCCATGTAGAATAAAATGTTTATTATTTAAAAAATAATAAGAGGCTAGAAAATAATAATAAAAACAGAAGCACGTTAAATAAAAATAAAATATAATAGTAACAATAGTAATAACTTAAGAAGTTAGAAAATAATAATAAAAACAAACATAACAGCAATAAGAGTAATAAAACAACAAAGTTCAAAAAAAGTAGCAACAATTCAACAAAATTAAGTGAAATAGTATTAAAATCGTAGAATTGAATAGCGAACTTTCAACAACACAATTTTTTTTACACAATACACGATCACTCGTCCTGTTCGTGGGGTTTGTAAATGGTGGCGACGTCTGCAATGAACCGATGGAATATTCCAGTTCCATCTTCGTGGCGGTACATAAACTCCGCCAAATAGGAATCAAACAGAATTTTCTGCCGATTCCTATCGGGGAATTTACTTTTTACTTGCCGCCACAATCCCTCGATGGTATTGGTGTGGCAGCCGGTAACGGGATCCTTAAAATTAATCGAACGGTTCACCGTCAAATGGCGGAATCCTTCGTCACTTAAACGGTCGTAGGTCTTCCAGCAATCGGAATAAATTGTGGTACCTGGTTCGATCCCGGTCTTGATGATATCCAGCAGGGTTGCGGTTGTCCTGTCCTCGACAGCTACAAGGAAGCACTCTTTCGTCTCGTGGCACACACTCCCGAAGACCCATTGTCCTTCCCTGTAGCTTCCACGGTTGTACTTCCGCTTCCCAAACTTGGATTCGTCGATTTCCACAATCTTCCCAGGTCCCCCAATCTTGTGTTGCCGGGAAAAAAAAGTCTCCCGATAAAAATTGTACCAGTCTACGACCGTCGTTTGTGAGATGGGTTGCATTTCATGCAGCACGATTTGCTGTGAATATTACACCACCCAGTAGTAAGTTAAAAATAAAATACTTCGAAGGGTCATCTTGGAATCGGCAAACCAAGCGCCCTTTCTAATACTTCTTTTAACATCGTGTTTGTTAACTTCCCGACGCGATCGGTACCTCCATTTGTCGTGTGACTCACACCTGTAAGCTTATTGGCAGCATCGGCATTTATTGTTTGCTCTAAAGTTAAATCAACGGGTTGTCTTGAGTTTGGTTTGTTAGTTCTCTTAACACCAAATGTTCCCAATTCTAGATCCTCCTTTAATCCTGAATGAGTTTGATCAACTTTCAACAGATTATCGTGGTACTTCACTAAGTATCTTGAGTAGTTTTGTTGATTAAAAGCAAAACACAAGTTGGCTATTTTCGGCAAGATAGATATAAACAGTTGTAAATTCCCACTTCGTATGCTTGCATACAGTGTTAAGTAATAGTCTATAAAAGTAACGTACATCATGTAAAACTGCGGAGTTTTACCGTGCTCTCCTTGCAGTGTTTGCTGTTTAAATTGTTGATATCTATCAAATAAATCCTGTGGGTCTCGTGGCAGTACTCGAGGTTCATCAGATCTTTCTTCTTTAAATTTAATTAAATATATTTTCATGTCGTCGCTACATTCAATATCTTCCCGCTTCAAAAATTCTTAGAAATGTAAAATTTGCAGCGCTAATGATACCATTGGATGCAATCGTTTGCACCTATTAAAATGTTTTCCTGCAATATAACAGTTTACAGATCCGTTCGCCAGCATTTGCTCGTTGACCATAACAGTCGTAATACCACAGTTGTCAATAAATTTATCAACGGCTAAAATAACACATTATGTGGAACGACCCAACATGAATAAATAAGTCGTTGTAACGTGGTTTTTCGATAGACTGAATCTGAAGTGCAATTTTAGTTATGGCAAGATCATATGTTACTTGCATATACTTTTCGCCGCATTCCCTAGCGATCTGTTGACTCTGCTTCATAGTTTCTACAACAACTGATTTATTCGTCGGTGATTCGTTGATTGTGGTTAAATAGCAGAGCTTTTGCGTTGGAGCGGTGTCCTTGTACATCAAGCTATTGAAACCAACCCACATCGGTGTTTTCGGTACTTCAAGGTAGTGGGAAAGCATGAACGCGAAATTGATTTGTTGTAACCATTCGGAATTGGGGTTTGATAAATTAGATGAAACATCTGCAGGCTGTAAACGTTCGTAAAGTTTTGGTGTCTTATTGTATGGTTCTAACTCGTGAGTAATTGCGTCGAAAGTCCGCCTTCGTTTTTTACTCTTTTCGGAAGGGCCTGGTGTACTTATTGCAGCGCTGTTGTCCTCAATATCATGCTCAATAGAATTATCAATATTTTGAAAAATTATACCCACGGTGTCGTGCAGTGTGTTGTGGCCGCCTGACGTATCGACGTGTCTATCGAAATTATTGAATGCGACACCTGTGCATAGATTTCTTGAGCGAATGATGCCTTCAGGACAAATATCAGAACGCAGGCAAGAAGTAAACGTGGCTTCAGTCTCGATACCCTCCAGAGTTGCGTAGCTGCAGCAGTGGCCACATCGGTTCATAATATTAACAACCTTCTTGCTATTAGTTAAACCTTTTTGAGTCATGCCAAGGCATATATGTTTCGAAGGTTTTATTCGTCCATTCGACACTGCATAATATGATGTCCTCGGAAAAAGATTTTGCTAATCTATTTGCATTGTCGCCGCGCCTACGACGATGATTTGGTCCACTAAGTAAATGTAAATAAAAATCAATCAAATTTTCTGGAATGACACACTCCCCTTTTATTAAATCAGCGGAATTCAACTGATCTGGCAATTTAGTTTGTTTGACATTCTGTATTTCCTGTCTTAAAATGAGTGTACTGATCATTTGTTGGTGGCACTAGAGTTGCACGTGGTGTGGAACAAGATGCAACGGGAAGCAAAAATTGCGAATCTTCATTATAACAGCTGGATGTTGCATAGTTAGATGCAGATGATGGTCGGCTTGTACACCCCGATAAAAATTCAATTTCTACATTGCCAACTAATGTTACCGATTTGCATTCTTATCCTGGACTGTTGCATTTCCGCAACTTTTTAACCATTTTGGCAATTGAGGCAAAAAATAAATTGTTAAGATCCTGTTCAGGTTGAATCACAGGCTCTCATTTTCTTTCTGAAATTTCTCGGAGGAGTTTCATTCTCTCGTTAGAATTCTTGAATTTCGAGTTTGAATATTTTCGTTTGAGGGATGGTGAACTAATAGATAAGTATCTGGAAGATAAGCTTATCCACTTGTTCGGTAGAGACGCTAGGCACCACGTCACGTTTGATTTGTTTAACTTGGCAATTACGAGAGGTTATGAATAACTAGATCAGGATTCAACTAACAGAACGCATTTATTTAAAATATGCTTGCTTGCTTGTTATTGGAGAGAGATCTTTAGTTTAAAAATTTACCTAGCCATGATTGCATTCTATCTTTGTTGTGCTACCTATATTGTTTATGTCTTCCTTGTTGCACTCATTAATTTTTGTATGTTTAGATTGATTTTCGGACAATCTGTATAATACAACTTTTTATCTATGACTGCTCAAAATTGAAAAAAATTACATAATTTTCAAATTTGAAAAAATTACATAATTTTGACAGACCATCTTTTTTATTTAAAATCAGAGTAGCATTGTATCTACATAATTTATTTTCCTCATAGCAACTAAACAATTTGTATGTCAATAATTTTGTAGTTTCTAATGTTTCCTTGATTTGTGGTGAAAATTGTGAGAAAAACCGGTAAATATAATTATGACTTACCTACTTACTGACTTAGTCGTGATCCTCTTCTACCGGTTAGCCAGTGTAGAGGTGTATACAGGGTATCTCAGACATGACTCCCCAGGCCTATAACTTTATTTTCAAAAATAACTATAATAAACTATATATATTCGTAAATGGGAGCAAATTCTTTATAAGATGGGGAAAGAAAATGTTAGAAAATCTGTACTCATATTATGGCAGCGATATTCAACTTTTTTTTTCAAATTGCACACTATGCTTTTTTTCAGTCATTCTGATAGTACTCTTTATTCTCTTTATAACCATGTAAACCAATATGGGTCTTACATAAGAAAATTCTCGAAAAAAATACGATTGAAAGTTGAAGTCTAGGTTTGCCATGGAAACAACTGATTTTTGTAATTTGTACTCATCGGCGATGAAAACAATAGCGTATAGCTGTAAAACAATTGCAATTTACATTGAAAAGAATGATAGGTGTTTTTTCTGTATTTGTATGTTCTTGTTTAAAATCATATTAGAAATGAATTACACTAATTCTGATATGATCCTTATTTATGGTTTATGCGAAAGGAATGCAAGAAGGGCAGCAAGGTTGTATGCAGAAAGGTATCCGGAAAGAATACATCCTGATCATAAGACGTTTATTAACTTAGCATCGAACCTTCTTGAGCATGTGTCATTTAAAAAGGACAAGAAAATTCCAAATTTAAATAAACGAACCGCTACAGATGATGATCATGCAGTGGTAGTTTTGGAGTATGTTCAATAGACCATGTTCGATCAGATGCCGCATCAATCGTAGTGATGTATAGAAACATAACCTCAAATTTAGATTTTGAATTATACGTTTGTATGCTCTTTGAATTATCTGTGTATGTCTGTTTATCTGTTTATTAAACAAATTACTTGAGGTAAGTATAACTTAAACAAACAGGTCTACTTTATTTTAGCAATGTTTCTTGTTATTTTAGTGTTACAATAATGGGTGTAAACTGTTGTGTTGGCCAATGCAATGCAGTAAATAGTAAAAACAAAGATCTGAAATTTCACATTTTCCCTCGAGATAAATACTTATGTAAGCAGTGGCACATAGCTATTAAATCCGGCAAAAAGTAAAGCAAATATGCAAGAGTATGTTCGCGTCATTTTTGCGATTCTGATTATAAGGTAACTAGTATGGGCCAGTGGAAAATCTTAAAGAAAGGAGCTGTACCATCTAAAAATTTACCAAGAACAAGTTTAAAACCGAAACAAAAAATTGCAAGAATGACAAAAAATAGTTGCAAAGTTACACTTTCCCAAGAAAAGGTAAATACTCAAAATGCTTTGTTTTAAAATGATTATCAATAAAGCGAACGACCAAGGGCAAATTTTTTTCCCCTGATTTATCAGTAGACTCGTCCACTAATAATGAAAATTTTTTAGACTTCAATATTTCAACTAAATTTTCAAAACTGGAACTTCCAATGACGTTATTTATAATCGCAGTACATTTCGTTCTATCACAAGATAGTTGAGAAGCCGCTTTTCGTTCAATTCCCGAAGAAATAATTGATTTTACTAATTCCGTCAAATGGTCTGACACATTGATAGGTAGATTATGTTCCGCAATAAAAGCGGAAATTTTGATTTCGTTTTGTTTTATTATATTACGTCTAGAAAAAATATCAAATGTACTTTGCGTTACACTAGGTTGAAGTACAATGGCATTCATTTTTTTAATGTGTTTTTTTGATAAATTATGCTTTTTAACAGCAGCTACACCCCCAATATAGTCTTTAAAGCAAACATTACATGTAAAATGATTTATTCCCTCCTTACTTGGCCCAATCCATTTTCGAAAATCTGTGTCCTTTTCCCAAGGAGGGTTGTACTTGTGGAGGTAGAATTTTGAACGGCGTTTTGTAGATTTACGTTTTTCTTCCTCAGTGTCTGGAGAATCCGAAGAACCACTATCCATTTTTGTAGAGGGTCTTCGTTCGATGCCTTCCGGGCAAGATGAAGATGTCCCCGGTTCCGGCTCAGACGTATCAGGAATTGTAACGGAGCTTGTTGAGGCTTTGGGTTCAGATGAGCTTGACTCTGGTTCATCTCGTTTTTTTTTTTTTAACGGAATAAGAAACTTCTTCATCTTGAATTCCGAACTAGAGAAGAGAAAAGTAACACTATTATTAAAACGAAATTTTTGATATGATTAACTAAATCATGTAAATTAAAAAAAAATGTCTTGATTAAATATTGTTTTGAAATATTGTAATATTCTTACTTACGTTTTACTTCTCCACCAGAAGCACACTACACTTTTTTTTTCCAAAGTTGATCACGATCTTTTTGTTGTGACGAATACCGAATGAAAACGCTTGGGAAATTGCTTGAGCCCTATTTATAGCATCGGGGAGCCAACAAAGCTCGGGTATTCCCATAATTTCGATCAAGTAATTTTAGGGATTCACTCAGCTGACTCAGCAGTCAGCACTGAATACTTAATTTTAACAAAACCCCTGGAAAATATCATAAACTGTTGTAAAGTTACCTACCTTAACTACATTCAGCTATTGTCCACCAGAGGACTCTAGTATGAGACACTTTTTAGAACTTAAATACCAATGACATATTAAAAAACTGATATTTGGTAATTTTAATTTTAACAATGCAACCAATAAAAAGGTGAATGGTGATGCTTCTGTGTGGTGTAGTTTAAATTCGCCAAAAATTCACCAGATTTGCCGGTTTTTGTAAAAGTTTTCACCAAATCACCAGTTCGACCCTAAAATCACCAGATATGGTGAAATTTCACCAGACCTGGCAACACTGCGTTTACGTATCAACACGCTACAACCACTGTAAAAATGCAAATGCATTATGCATTGGCATTGGCAATAAGACCTGATGGGCTCGGTGACTCATTAGTCATCTCTCGAGTTATGTTGCATAGCTGTTCACAAAGTACATTTTCCAAGAATTTTTAGGTAAAAATCGTGCGCTTATCAATAAGGCAGTTAAGCCGCTACAGGTGCTACCGAACGTTCTGGAAACTTCTTTGTTAACAAAGAACATTTACGATTTTTTTAACATTTTGAAATATGGCGTGGTAAGGTTTTAAAAACGTTTCTAAGGAACGTTCCAAGTAATACCAAAAATGTAACATCATGTGGACGTCCCGGATGTTCCAAAAACGTTTCATTCTATCTGGGATAAATTCTAAGAAGCAAATGACACGGAAAAATTAGGCCGTCCTCGGCGGTCTTTGCTTGGCTGCGGTAGCGTTCTTTCGATATCTTCTATCTGAATTATTGATAAGTCTTCAACCTAGAAATAGGGAATACTTGTTATTAAATTAAATGAATAAAACATGGGTATAGGTATTGTACCTGAGGCCACAGGAAAACACTGTTCTTCTCATGTATCATATATTTTACTTCAAATTCTTGACCACATGTCATATTTGCTTTATCTGTCCGACATAATGCTTAATTGTCTTTTTAGTGGCAAACTTGACCAATACAAAATCATCTCTTGTGATGGACAGAAACTAAATTTCCTTCTCTTCTAATTCCATTGCCTTGCCTCCTCTAGTATCTTGCTGAAATAGGACTGTTCATCATTGCTAGACTCGTCTTGTAGTCAACGCTTTTTTCACTGTCTTTTTCCGGTAATCACATTTACTCTTTTTTTGCGTTTCTTTGTTTCTCAGGCAAGGGAATCGTTTTCAAATATTCAAGGAGAGTGTCACCAAAATTTGTTGGAGAATCCTCAGATTCGTCTGACACTAGTTTCTTAATTACTGCTTCCCTGTCGAGTGGCCATATACCCGAAGCGCGGAACCCACTTATTAAATTGTATTTGCCAGATAAATGCATGTCATTCATAAGTTTCCTCAATAAAGCAGGAAATGAATCTTTTTGTAGCCCAACTCTTCCCGTAGACAGTTTGAATTCTGATAAAAGGGCCCTCCACTTCTTTTTTAAAGGAGCAAAATACGCTACGTCTAGCGGCTGAGCTACATGGGTGGCATTAGTAGGAAGACAAACAAATCTCACATCGTTGGCCACAGCAAGCTTTACGACTTCCTCGGAAATGTGACTCGCTAAATTATCACCAATTAATAACTTGAGAACTGGCTGTTTTCTTGCATGGTCTACAAAGGTACTCTTAAACCAATCGACAAAAGTTACAGAGTCAAACCATCCATGTGAAGTACGATTGTATCTGCATTTGTCTGGACCATCATCTGTCCATGTACTCCACATGTTTTTTAATTTGTATACTACGTAGAGGGGAAGTAGTTCTCCAACAGCACTGCCACAAAACATAATTGAAATATTAGATTTTGAATGTGGCATAACTCGTTCAGGGTATTTAACTCCCCGCTAGGCAAATCCATGATAAGATCTGGGGTCAGTCCATCCAGATTGTCTACCATGTGGGGGAAGAAGCTGTCCAGTCGAAAATCTGCTGGGACATCTGTAAAGGCAGTTGCACATAATTCATGTTTTTCTTTAAAAATATCTTTGGCACTCACTTCCCTATCTCTTCTATTTTCAAGACTAAAAACTGATTCGTCGATATTTGGAAGATTGTAAGACCATCTTACACCACGTGTGGTTTTTTGGACATTAATATATGATCTTACATCAAACTGACCTATAGATGATTCTGTTGTTATGGGATCCTTTTGTATATAAATTCCTAGCTCCCCTCTATCTAATTCTCTGCTGGCTCTTTCAACCAGGTTTTCAATCTCTGCTCTGACCTTGTTCATCTTCTTGTTTGTTTTTTTGGCTGCTTTGTGACTTGTAAGAGAAAAAGCATTTTGTCGATCCTGGCTCGTCGCTTAAGTTTGTCTCATCAAAGTTGTAAATATTTTCTAGACTATCGAAATAATTTCTGAATACCTACTTCTCTGCTTAATGCTGCTCGATTAGGGTTAATATTTTGGGCTTTTCTACCGATAACAAATTAAATTTTTGTGCCTCTTAAACAAATTTTGTATCCAATCTTTTCCTGGCAAATTATTTTCGAATCTGGTATTCTTCCCATTCTAAATGCGATTGCAAAATGTGGCATAAGTTGTCATTAGTGATCGGATAACCCCACTCGGCAGTTTTTAAAAGGGTCTTCACAATAACACTTTCTTCATCGGTGGTCAATACCGTTGGCCTTCCAGCAGAAGTTGGATGCTTGCCGTTACTTTTATTGCTTAAAGACCCCTTCGGAATTTTATATTTCTTGGAGGCTTCATTTAAAGTTATTTTTTTCTTTGTAATGTTTGTTTAGACATTTTCGCTGCACCACACTATATTTTTCTTTAGCAATTATTTAATAAGTAGAGGAGAAGGTCCAAATTTCGACTATCACTTTCGTTTTTACTTGTAACTCATGTAAAATTAATGATAAAATTATGAAACGACTGTAGAGTATTAACTGAAGGGGTTATATTTCAATTCTATGTGGTCACAAGTAATATAACTGAGCAGATGTTTTTTTGCAAATTGTTTTTCAGAAGAACTCACAATGGAAGTTTTTTAATGTATGGTCTAAATTTCGACTACCTGTTCAAAAACATTGGAAAATAAAGAAAACCAAATTAATTGAAGTAATATTAATTTATTAATTCGAAAACAATGTAATACAACACATTTTTGACTTTTGTTTTTGATAAAAAAAATATTAAAAGCTGATTAAACATGTTTAATGCTAAACTTTATCTACATATTGAGGTAGTCTTTTCATAAAAATTGGAACATAGTAAGCTACTTAGTTTTATTTGGATCTATTTACAAAAGTCGCAGACATAGATGTCCTTGTCCGCCCCAGCACAATCATTATGTGCCCATAGATTGCACATGATGCACATTACCCTCAGCTCTCCTTTGTTGTCATATGAAAATAGTCGTTCGCAAAAAGGCAGGCTGCATCTTGATCGTTCGGCTTCCTTTTCCCCACGGGTAAATCCATGTCGCTTAGGTTGTCATCAATAATGGGTTCGTCAATAATGGATTCTTCAGAAGCACTGATTTCCTTCTGTTTCTTCAAAACCTTTCCTTTTGATTTCTTTTTCTTCCCTTCTTTATCTTTCTCAACTTTTAGCTTTTTCCCTTTTCTAGTCTTTTCTCCTTCAAAATTTAATCTCTTTTTCACACAGTTTTTCTTTTGTTCTTCATCTGGTTTGGAAATCTGATCTGCATCTCCTAAAGATTTCTTTAAAGCGTCTTTGTATGGAGTTCCATGTATAATACACGATGCAACAGCCTTGCGGCCCCTGTTGCTGGTTTTTCTTTTTATTGTGGGGACAGGGGCGATTTCATAAGGACTGACATGAATTGCTCCCTTTGAAATACCCGCTGAGGTACTCGGTTGAGGTTCCTCAGGGGAACGGACAACCATTGGAGTACTACGCTGAAGATCTTCTGGTAGATCTTTAGCCTGAATCGAACTTGTCTCAGCTAAGTTGTGACATGGGTCATCTGAAGACTTTTCTTGGTTTTCTTGCTGTGGCTTTGATCGGGAACTGCAAGATTTTGCTGATTCTTGCAGTGAAGCAATATAGTCAGCATCTGTGAACACATTTCTGTTCATGGGAAAAATCCCCGTTGTCCTAAAGCCATTTACTGCGATCTCTCCTGTTTGCACTTTTAAGTAAGCCTTTCCAAAGAGCTCCATCATTTCGTAAACAGACAATGGCTTTTGTGCGTGGAATAGCCACTGCCTGATTTCTTCGCTGTAATGGGCTTTTAAAGGCCCCATAAAGGTCTTATCCAGCGGCTGTAATATGTGTGTACAGTGCGGGGGCAGTGATATAATTGTCACATGGTTGCTTTTAGCCAAATCAATGACATCAATGTTACGTACATGGGTAAAATGCCCGTCCAAGATGAGGAGAACTGGAGATTTCTTGGACGGATTAACCTTTTCCACGAAATGTTTGAACCAAGTGGTGAATATGTTGGCCTGGACCCAGCCAGACGGATGTGCAAGGCCAATTGTCCCTGGAGGAGCCCCTCTCATAAGCTGATTGCTCATGTTCTTCCGTGGGAATATCACTAAAGGAGGAACATAGTACACAGAGGCGCTCATACAAGCAATCACCGTTATTGTTGCACCCCTCCCTGCAGATGTAAGGGCGGCAATTTGCCGCTTTCCCTTTCTCCCAACCACATACAGAATTTTGTTTTGGACAATGGTTAATCCCGTTTCATCTACATTGTAGATCCTATCAGCGGGATAGTTGTCTTTTTTATAGGTTTCTTCCAACAGTTAAAAAAAACCTCAACATTTTCCTTGTTAAAAAGCAAGGCACGAGAAAAGGAAGTTCCACAGGGCTTACGCATAGATAGTGTTCGTTTGTGACGTTGCAAGAAGAGATCCACCCAAGCCCGGCCGGCTTCACCTTCTTTAAATGGATGCTCAACTCCATTTCTTGTTGCTAGCTGGAAAGCCATTCGACGTAGGTCGCGTAGGGTGAAGCCATAAAACTTCTCTTCCATATGAAGCAGGTATGCTACTAACTCTTTTTCTAGCTGTTTTCCCAGGCTTCCGTCCGAATTTAGGTAACACTAGAAGAGGAAACTTCGTCTTTTTTGCTCAAATCTCGCAACGTACTACGAGGCACATTAAAAGTTTTTGCTGCCTTAAGAGTGCCCATTTTCTTTTCCGTTGCGGCACGAATCGTTTTTACCATAGCAGCCTCGACCCACTGTCTTCTTTTTTCTTTTGGAACATACTTAGGCTTCTTTCTAGGCATTCTGTAACAAAAACACAACTAAGATTAGCCTTTTCGGTATTGTGGTCTAATGTTCGACTAGTAGTCGGAGGTTTGACCACACATGGTAGTCGGAATTTAGACCAACGCGTGTTTTAACCTTTGGGGTTATGTACAGGATAAAAACGAAGCTTAGCCAATAAGTCTTAATAGATTTTAAAAGCCTACAATATACTTAACACGATGGGTGAATAGTTATGTGACTACTACTAACACGTAATCTATAATAAAATCAAGAACACAGAGTTTGTGAGCGTGTATTAAGTGTATAGTACCTATATGTGTCTTGTTACTATCTGAAGTTGACCACTTCACAGACAGAATCATTAATTAAACCAGACAATTAAATGGCTTCACTCGCTCAAGTACCGACCTCGAACAGTGGGGAATTCTGTAAAACTAACTAAAACACAACAGAATTTTCAAGCCATACACAAAATATCAAAGTTGCGTCTATTGAAGAGGAATATTTAATAAATTTGAGGGATATTTGTTAGAGAGGGAAAAATTTGAGTTTCCATGATGTTTTTAGTGAATACGGTGTATGTATGTATGTTAAAATTTACATTAAAAGAATACAATATTAATTGCCATAATAATTATGTAAATAATATGTTAAAAATTATTTTTTCGTGTACTAGATAGAAATCAAGCATATTGTTCAATCAAAAATCGTAAAGAAAAGTGGTACTTTTCTTGTTAGCAACACTTTTTTTCATTCATTCAATTTATTTGTATAAATATTCGTAAATGTACAATTGTTCAAATTATTAAACGAGGTGCAAATTTCAAACGCGTGTCTTAATAATGCATCACACGTGTATTGTACAATGTTTTATCTAAAGAGCCCGCGCAAAATCTTAAAAACGTTTAACCATAATCTGACGTTTTACATAATTTTTTTGACAAGTCGAAAATTAATTCAAATAGTAGCTGTAAAAATGGACAAATCCATGACAACCACAGTGAAAAATAATGCTATAATGACATACCTTGATAAATTTATTTTTAAAATTAACGTGATTTTCGTGCTTACACGAAAAAATAGCATGTTCAACTCGTAAGAAAGGTGATTCTTCCATGCTCGTGTATATGTTTAATCCACTCGCAAGCTACGCTTGCTCGTGAATTAAAAATTTACACTCGCTGCAAAACTCGCACTTTTCTTAACTTGTAAAACAATCTACTATTTTTGCATTTTGACAAAAAAGGTGGGTTTTTTTTATTAAAAAATCATAAAGAAAGCAACACTTTTTTTAACTATTTAATTTTACATTTTGCATTAAGTAAGTATGCTTTAAATAAAATATTGTAAATTGTCAGTTTGACAACTGTAAATTCTCAAATCCTTTTTATCCTATTTTGAGGGATTTAAGATGTCAAAATGCAAAAAAATATTGTGTACAACTCGTATGAAAGCATCTTTTTTTCACTCGGCTTCGCCGTCGTGCATCAAACTTCAAACTAATGAAAAAAGAATTGCTTTCATTACTAGTTGTACAAATAACTATACATAAAATTGACTTTAAATTTTTCATTTCTTCTAGAGTCGCTAGAGTCTTCCACGCCTTACCTTTAATATCTAAAAACAAACAATCTATTTTACTTACTTCATAATCTTGGTTATTTACCACTAACCCTGCTGGGCATCTACAATGTATAATTGCGTAATATACAGGGTCCTGCAGCTCACCTCCCGTCTTATGTAGCTCATTTATTAATAGACATAGAATTTTTATATATCGCAGACGTTGTCTGTACCCGAGGGCGCATTTCAGGAAAATATTTTTGATTATACAGGATGTTCTCAAAAAGTGTGACGTCATTATGATATATTTCTTTAGATTACATGCCCGATATTTTTTTGCATATTTGGGTTCCTCTTGTGGTTACCTACATACCCCTAAAATTTGGTTGAAATCGGTTCAGCGATTTCAAAAAAAAAAAAAAAAAAATAGACAAAAAACTGTTTTGCACTACTGATTTTAAAACTTGATAAAAGATATAAATAGTGCCTCGTTAATAAAATTAAAAGAGGTACCTATTAAGTAAGGTAATATCAGTTTCGTTAACCTAGTTTGGTTCATCCGAATTATACAGGGTGTCCAAAATGTAGTGTCAAACTCTTCAAATTTTAAAGCAATTTATTTCCCTTATTTTCAATTGGAGCCCCTGTATATTTTTATGTCATTCGATGCTAAATTAAAAAATAAACATTTTTTCTAAATACAACCCTATCAAAATTCCTAACACATTAAAAGTTATTCGGCGAAAACTCGTTTTGGTAACAAACTATTCCAATAGTAATTTCAATGAAAAAAGGTGGCATTGAAAAACAATTTATTGATATCATATGTTTTTTCACGTTTCATACACTAATGTATTACATTAGTACACTCAAAATCGTGAAGTAATGGGTCGCTTTACAGTATAGCAATCATTACTGCATAGCAACGTCAGGTTTCATTAAAATGCAATTTGACAGCTTCTCGGGCAGCATTTAAAATATCTTCTGAAAGGTTTTCCAAGTTATTTTCGTCACTCAAGTCTATTTCGGAATTAGATTTCCAAAAAAAATGTATTTATTTGTTTGAATTGAATTCTCTTATATCAAAAACAGTTCCTGTCAGATTACTATGTTATCGAGAATCCGCCTACTTTTTTCAGTGTTTTTATTAATTTTATTCAGAATGTATCTCAATAAATTTAGATAACTTTTTATGTGAGAATATAAAATGCGAAAAAATAGTATGGCATTTAAGTACTCGCTATCGCTCGTACTCAAACCTGCCATACTCGTCTAGTAAAAATCCACTTTTCTGCACTTGGCACGTAATCTACTATTGTAATTACAAAATTATGTCAAAATCCGTTAATATTAATAGGCATTAATTGGAATAGTTTGTTACCAAAACGAGTTTTCGCCGAATAACTTTTAATGTGTTAGGAATTTTGATAGGGTTGTATTTATAAAAAATGTTTATTTTTTAATTTAGCATCGAATGACATAAAAATATACAGGGGCTCCAATTGAAAATAAGGGAAATAAATTGCTTTAAAATTTGAGGAGTTTGACACTACATTTTGGACACCCTGTATAATTCGGATCAACCAAACTAGGTTAACGAAACTGATATTACCTTACTTAATAGGTACCTCTTTTAATTTTATTAACGAGGCACTATTTGTATCTTTTATCAAGTTTTAAAATCAGTAGTGCAAACCAGTTTTTTATCTATTTTTTTTTTTTTTTTTTGAAATCGCTGAACCGATTTCGACCAAATTTTAGGAGTATGTAGATAACCACAAGAGGAACCCAAATATGGAAAAAAATATCGGGCGTGTAATCTAAAAAAATATATCATAATGACGTCACACTTTTTGAGAACATCCTGTATAATCAAAAATATTTTCCTGAAATGCGCCCTCGGGTACAGACAACGTCTGCGATATATAAAAATTCTATGTCTATTAATAAATGAGCTACATAAGACGGGAGGTGAGCTGCAGGACCCTGTATAAGCCAAGTACCGCTAAAAGGCTCCATTTTCTTAAAAAGTATATCGATTCCTGCCGGTTTATATCCTACTAGCATTTTCAGTAATCGGTTATTCGTGACAACTTGTAAAGCCTCATTATTGTTACCATACTCCACTAACCACCCACATTTGTATTTTTCTTTTTTTCCAAGTAGTGGCCTAACTTGCATAATAGTTAATGCAGGTGGGCAAACGCCTTCCCTTCCCTTGCGGTTACTAATATTCGTCGCCCTTCGGCGTTGTTGATACGGGGAGGGCATACCATCAAGCGCTCAGCTGGCGTTATAAAAACCATTAATGTTGAAAAATTGAAAAATATTCACTTAACACTCTTCTCTTCTTCTAGAGTCGCTAGAGTCTTCCACGCCTTACCTTTAATATCTAAAAACAAACAATCTATTTTACTTACTTCATAATCTTGGTTATTTACCACTAACCCTGCTGGGCATCTACAATGTATAATTGCGTAATATATAAGCCAAGTACCGCTAAAAGGCTCCATTTTCTTAAAAAGTATATCGATTCCTGCCGGTTTATATCCTACTAGCATTTTCAGTAATCGGTTATTCGTGACAACTTGTAAAGCCTCATTATTGTTACCATACTCCACTAACCACCCACATTTGTATTTTTCTTTTTTTCCAAGTAGTGGCCTAACTTGCATAATAGTTAATGCAGGTGGGCAAACGCCTTCCCTTCCCTTGCGGTTACTAATATTCGTCGCCCTTCGGCGCTGTTGATACGGGGAGGGCATACCATCAAGCGCTCAGCTGGCGTTATAAAAACCATTAATGTTGAAAAATTGAAAAATATTCACTTAACACTCACCGGCCATTTTATATTAAAATTCTGAGGATACTACGTAAATACGTGAAGCTTACACAAACAGAAATCAGTTTGAGTCTTTGCGAGATATAGAAAAACCAATCTCCCTCCTCTCTACTCACCACAGATTGTTAAACTGCTATATAAAAATACTCAGGACATTATCTGTTTTAAACTTTACAAAAGGTTTTACGGCTCAGGTACCTATTCGTCATGCAAAAAGGATGCATACAATTCGTTTATATTGTAAAATCGAAAAATTTCTCTAAAAATGCATGGCAGGTAATTAATTAGAACGCAACACCACAAAATCTTCTTCTGAGGACATTCCCATTTCAATTATTCCCGTCTTTAGCTAAATTTTTGAAAAATTTATAAATATCAGGCTGTATAACTATTTTAAAACCCGTAACTTGTTTCACGACTTTCAATTTAGTTTTAGGAAAGAACAGTCAACATCTCAAGCAGTTTCTGTACTTATTAAAAAACTAGTTGACACCTAGAGTAGTGTAACTGGGCAATTTCTGCGGCCGAGGATGGCATGTCCATCCGAAGTGTGACGAAGTTTCCTAAAATGTTTAATCTTCTTCTTCTTCGGTTGGCTCTACAACCCTTGTGGGTTTGGGCCGTTCCATAGGAACTTTCATAATACCTTCAAAAGTTTTGAGACCATCGAAAACAAACTTTTACTCACTTCACTGACATACGACGGCGCACGGATCTAAAATGATCACAGAGCAACAAGCTTGAACTAGAGCGCAGTTTCATGTTCTGTTAGCGAGACGGCAGTACCTCCCAGTGCCTTAAACCTCGCTAGTCGGATTTTATACCCTAGTCGAAATTTGGACCTTCTCCTCTACTAAAAATCAAGAAAACTTCACTTGCCTGATTTTCTAAGGTTTGAGATACCTATACATAATTTGAATATTGATTTGATCATATATACAGCAATCTTATCTAATAAATTATTCTTAATATTAGAATAAAACATCCGACGTAATTACACAAAAGTTTAGAAGAAAATCAATTTGCTTATTTCATAAAAATAATCAATTAAGTACAATCTCAACCTTTAAAAATCACACAACTGAAGACAATTCTCTCCAGTTTGATGTGGTAAACTCTGCGGTATTATGATTAATACACTCAAAATGCACCTCTCACTGCATTTTTGTCTCTTCTGTAAGTTTCATATTTAGATCCACCATATCAAAAACAAAGAAACAAATTTAGCAACATATCGGTTTTATTTTCTTAAAATTAAAATTGCTACAGTCGATAGAATGTATATGTATGTAAGGAGTGAACTGAAAAGTTTTGTCGTTTTTATTTGTAGAACAAGTCACAAAGTTGAAATTGAATTTAACAGTTATCATACATTTTTAAGAATGCCATATAATACTAATCTTAGAAAAACTAAAAAAAAGTTACTGTGTTTTTTTCTTTCCAAAACTTTTAACTTTTTAGGGAACGTCCTTCATCAATGTTATTATTGTCTCTTGAGCCACTTGTTTGCTGTATTTAGCCCACTTATACTTAATTCTACGGCATTTTTACTTGTTCTTTACTTTTACGTAGTTTCTGCTTTACAAGAGCCCAGTATCTTTCGATAGGACGTAATTCGGGGGTTTAAATCTTTGGGCACGAAATTCACATTATTTTTGGTGTACCATTCAATGGTTTGTTTTACATAGTGGACAGTCGCCAAGTCTGGCCAAAACAGCGTAGAACCTTGATGCTTCCTTAAAAATGGTAGCAATCTCTTTTTCAAACATTCATTTATGTAAATTTCTGTATTAATGGTGGCTTTTGTAACAAATGGCTGATTGCGACATCCACATTGACAAATTGCTTGCCATACTAAAACTTTTTGACTAAATTTCTCTATTGAAATTGTTTTCTCTGAATCACTTACAAATGTACCAGGAACAACAGTGTAAAATTGTGGCCCGGGAAGGGCAGAAAAATCCATCTCCACGTAGCTTTCGTCATCCATAACAATACAATTCGCACATCATTAAACAATTTTCGAGATCGCAAAATTGCTTTATTGAGTTGGACATTAGTTCTTTCAGGACATTTTTGCTTTTTGTAAGTTTTCAACTTACATCTCTGCTTAATTCGTTGCACCATTGACTGAGAAGTTCCAACATTTTTGGCAATAGCTCGCGTTGACACTGAATTGGCTTTTTGAAATTTTTTCAGTACCTTGGCATCCAGTTTTTTAAAGGAGGGTCCTTTTGACCGACCACATCGATGCTTGTCCTTCAAATTTTCAAAGTTTTGCACACTTCTGATTATTCTTTGCACGGTCCGCACTGAAATGCCGACGATTTGGGCTAAACTTAATCTTGATTTTGTTGAATTTTGCTTGTAAATATAATCAACTTGTTTCCTTAATTTCTCATTTTCACCTCCCATATTATGAGAATGTATTGGAATAAATAAATATTATGTTAAATTAAACAGAAAGCTTCTAACTTCTAAATGACGCGTCACGCAAAATAATTCGTTGACAACTGACAGACCAGCCTACTTTAAAAAAACGACAAAACTTTTCGGTTCAGTCCTTATATCACATGGATTAACTGGTCAGGCATCCTTTTTCTGGAGACGTTGATCTCTGTAAAGGAAAAAACAAAAAAATAATGCTATATATTATGTAGGAGTATTTGGATCAATTGAAGTTAAGATATCAAAGCGACTAAGTGCATTAAAATTTACACGAAGCTGGAAAATAACTTTCCTTTACGTTTAGATATGCTATTTTCTTCATGTAGGTACTTACGACCAAATTTTTTGAAAATAAAATCCTAAAATTTAATGTCAAAACAACTGTCGACTGTGATCAATACAAAACTGTAAAGTAATGTGGAGGTTTTCTCATTAGCAACACTTCTCCACTTAGCAACCGTGTTAAGTAGAAAACTAACACATTTCTTTATTGTTTTCTATAAAACAATGTGGTGGTTTTAAGTACCTACATGAAAAAATAACTTTTCTACAATCATGGTGAAAAGTCAGCTTATCAAAATTGAAAATAAAATTTGAAAGTGTCTTTTCACAGCAGTGAGTTGTTTTACTTTCTCTCTGCACTTGATTAAAATACACATAATCTACATCAGATACATGTTTATTGAATTTTGAAATTTTGGAAATATTTAAAGTGTCGCTTTTGATAACAGTACGTACACGATTGTAGAAAAAATATATGTAACGAGTTTTCGGAAATGGCTAAAATGCAAAACTCATTTTCAGTTTGCAATAAAGCATCATTCTCCGAACTTGTATTCCTCTGTTATATTTTTCTTTTTAACACTTATAACACAAATTACTACAGTTACTTGAAATTTCTGAACTGGAATAATAGTAGGCAGGTAAGTACCTACAAATAATTATTATACTTGTCGTAGGTAATTTTGTCATATAAAATATTTATGGAATGAAACTAGTAGCCTTTTAAAAAAAAAATTTGGTGTTCTACATATTACTGCTTACCTTCGATTTCGTCGAAATTTTGCCTGCTGCAGCCAACTACAAAGAGCACTTCTAACGACATCATCCGTTGCCTCCCCCTTGAAAATTTTATGGACAGCAGCTGAAAACAAAACGATACTATAATAGACACAATGTAGTAATTTGAGTTATAAGTAAGTCTAAAAGAATTGTACTAATGCATAACTTTAATGCAGAGAACTGGATTAAATGCATTAAATAGATATTTTATCCCACACCTCTAGATAAATATTAGGTTATTAGTACAGTGTTTGAAATGTGGAAAGTAGGTGTTTGCAAGCACCAGCATGTTTCACTTGCTCTAGAGCGCTCCGTATGTTGTATTCTTGTCCGCTCGAGCTGACCGAGGACATTTCCACCCAGCTAATTTTAATTGTTAAATTTGACAACTATGTGAACTTAATTCACATGACATATCAAACGATAACAAATAGGTACAATATATTGTGTGATTATAAATTTATTATAAAGAGGTGCTGGATAAAATTTTGTATAGAACACGTGAGCAGATGGATATTGGCCACTTGGAAAACTACGAGCTCGTGAATTTTACGTTTTCCTCGAGGGCAATAAATATCTGTGTTTGCTCAGGTTTGCTACAAGTAACTATTATAATATAATAGTTACTTAAAGTTCTTCAAAACCAAAACCAGTTTCCCATCCTAGAAATAAATCAGTAAATACCAACTTACCATGAACAACACGACACGGTTTTTTTTCCGAAAACCCAATTTTTTTGGCTCATTATTTCGAACTTTCCCCGAATATGAGAATTCCTCAGCCAATGAGTCTATCATGAGCTTTTTCATTACATCCATTGTGTAGCTTCGAGCATCTCTGCCGCCAGTGCTGGCTAAAATCTTGACCTAAAAGAAGTTAAACATGGGAAATTCAGTAACTAGAACACAATAAGTATGAGAGTACGGAATATCAAAAATGTGATCTTACCAAATGATTTCTAAAATTATCATCTGCTTTGATTTGGTCTCTTAAGACATTCAAGTCTTCTATGCTCTGTAATGGCAGAAGACCTAATATTGCATGATAATCTGGGTTCTGGCCAGCAGTGTCAGAACTATCCTGGCTTGACAGCAGTCTTACGATTTAAAGTTTCCAATTTTTCTGCTATACTGGCCACAGTGGCTTGCATCTGTGACATTCGATCTGCATCTAATAAAAAAAATAGCTTAACTTTAATTGTACGATTACCTTAAAAAGATATAGAGGTTGATTGTGAAAAATATAAATTTCTAGAATACCTTAACATGACCATAAAGAAATTATGCCTATATAAAGATTTAAGAAGTTAAAAAATGAATTACTGGCTCTGCATGGTCAAGTAAGTAATAAGTAAGTAAAAAGATATGAATCATACAGTAGGTACCTATTTAATTAAAAGTATAAAAACAACAATTATATTTGCTGTTTCTTTGTAGGCTTCACCAAACTATTATACAAGTAAATGTGATGATAGAAATAGAAAAATTAAACAAATTTTCAAGTACCTGACAAAGACGAGCTTCTCGATGATCCCAAGCTATGAACTGGGCTGCTTGTACCAGAAATTGAATATACAGTGCGGACATAAATTGCCCCCCCCCCCTGTTAACTTTTGAAGGGTTTGCTTTTTTAAGAACATTCAAAAGTAACCTTAAATAAGACAACAACAACTACCTTTTGACTGTCTTTTTTTCCCATGAAAGTTCAAGATGTCACCGCTAGGACAAAAGGGGATCTCGCCTTGCTTAGCGTGTATATAAAGTGTAATGCGCACGTCGGTAACATAGAATTCTTTATTTACATTTTAAGGCGGATCTCGTTTTGCCGATTTTATTCACCCATAGTTCACAAATTGCCACACAGAGTGCGCTTGTGAGTCGAATGTATTGGAGTGCCTATACAGGGTGTAACATGAAGTAATGTCATCCTTTTAGGGGTATATTCTACAGCCCAAAATAAGAAAAAAATTCATATACATTTTTGTTCAAAAATGCTCCATAAGAAAGTTATTGACAAAGACAGTTTCAAAATGATTTATTAGTTGAAATAATTTAACAATTATTAGTTTATTTTAAATTTTATACTTTAATACTTAAATAATAACTAACAATCATAATAGTTGCTCAAAATTGCCAAACCATACATAAGATGCATGTCTGTGTACTCTTCATTTGTAAATCGATAAGCCATATTAACTTTAGTATTAACTTTATTACCTTGGCAAACACTTGCCAAAATTTACAATTCATTTGTTTTTTATCATGGAGCATTTGTTAGTTATTATTTAAGTATTAAAGTATAAAATTTAAAATAAAATAAAATTTTTAAATTTGTCACTTGATTTTACAATCCTGTGTTAATTTGCAATTTTTCAGTCATTTAAAATTATTATTAAGATTTTTCAGTACGGTCCTGTTCCTTAATTTAAATTTCGTGTCGATTATTTCATATCTGCTACAGTTGATTTCATTATGTCTGGAGGACAATTAAGGTTAACTTAGTTTGGCACGTCCTGCATTGTAATTCTGCGAAGTTTTCAAGTCACATTCAACATTGCATCGTTGTGAAACATTTTGTTTGTTCAAATTCTAAGGTGACCTAAATTTTACGTGTATGTTGCCGACGCTGATCTCATCTTATTCCAGTTAATATAGCTTCTCGCGTGACAATGTTTCCGGGAATTCCCCTTCACGCCAGGCCACGTCAACGTTCGCGTTTTTTTTCGATGCTGCTTCCGTTCCCCTCTTGAGTACGGGGCAAGCTTTTAATCAGGCTGGACGTTTTGGCTTCATTATTACGGACGTGCAAGTTTTATTGTATTTAGTTGGGTCTTTATACCAACGGGAAGGGCCCTATTATCGGTAGTTTTCAGGGAAGACTACAATTTTACGACTAAAGTTCGGATTTCCCTAAAGGGTACCATATACTCCCGTAAGTGTGTTAAGTGTTGTGTTCGTAGAAGTTGTAGAGTATCGTCTTCACACGTATTCAATAATTATATTGGATCAAGTAAGCCCACATCAAAAGGATTAACTATTCTTCGTCGTTGTCTTGCACCCGTTTTCTGGAGGAAGGACATCATCCCCCTTGGTGCTGTTAGCCTTTTCCAGCGTCCGCCCACGTACTCCCTTGGCCAACTATCAACATCTGGCAAGGTAAACCATTTCTACCCATCTCTATGCTGCTCCTGTTTTCTTAGTGTTTATGTTTTTTTAACGTCAGTTTGACTTTTGCGATTGCCTCTCGCTCGCAGGCCCCTTTGATGTTAATGTTCTTCGTTTTGTTTTAAAAGTAAATAAGTACCGCTTTTTGTATTTAAATTGATTTTTGTGTTTTGATGTGCAACTTTTAAAGTAATAGCCGATATCTAGTTTATCTGTTTTGTCCAGTGGCAAGTGGTACCGGCATTTGTGAACCTCGCCTTGGGCGAATTCATTGGTCACATTGCAATTTGAGGGCCCTGGCAGCTCAGTTAACTCTTATGCTATTTTTGGTGTTCAAGTAACGTAACGATTTCAATTGTGTTTATAAAGTAAAGACCTTTGGTGATCAGTTCTCAGTTTAAGTTTTATGCCAAGTTTAGAATATTATCTTGTGTATTATGTTGCATGTGAAATTATTGGTGCTTATTGCTAACCCTTTATAGGACAAAAGGTTGGCCAATGATATTGAAACCAAATATCTTGAAAACATGTTTATTATAATGCACTGTAACTACATCAAACGAACTTTTAGTACTTGCACAAAAAATAGCGTATTCAACGTGTTTAATAAAAACTAAAGGTTTGCTCGAAGGACCGTACTAAATATGTAAATAGCTTCGACTCACCTTGAATATGTTTCCTGGTTTGGCCCAATGCTATTCTTCTAATTTGTATTCTAAATTATCTTGTTATCTTCTAAAATTCTTGAATATGTTTCCTGGTTTGGCCCAATGCTATTCTTCTAATTTGTATTCTAAATTATCTTGTTATCTTCTAAAATTCTAAAGTGTTCTTTCCAATAATCTTCGACCAACTAATCTGTTTTATATTTCTAATGTTCTTCAAAAAACCCAACTTGTTTATATTCTAATGTCTCGTTTCTAATCAATAAAAAATGGTTTCCCAAGAAACCAAAGCTTGTCGAAGCAATGCGATTTATAAACTAAAAATGAATATTCGAATGCCAAAGGGAATTTAAACGCGTACACTGCATAGATTTTATTTTCTAAAACAATTCAAACTAAATTAATAAAAAACCTATTATTAAAAACGGAACATGCCGCCCACCAAAATACAACGTAATGTATTTTAAAAACAATTTAAGCAGGTACTGGACAAAGTTTAACTAAAGGTCTTTTAACAATGCCATTCTTAGTGCGTACTGTTGCCACACGACAAATATTGTCAGAACCTAAATGTAATTTTACGATTCTACCCAATGGCCAATTTAGAGGGGAAGAAGTTTCATTTTTTATCAGAACTAAGGTGCCTGGAACTATTTGATTGCAAGGTGGTTTTATCCACTTATTCCTCTGTTGAAGAGTATGCAAATACTCATTATGCCATCGTTTCCAGAAATCTTGATGTAAACGCTGTAAAAATTGCCAACGGTGTAGTCTACTAATATTTAAATGCGTAACATCTTGATCAGGAATGGTAGCAAGAGGTTCCAAAGTTAAGAAATTGCCAGGATGTAAATGTTCGTGGTGAAAAGAGTCTAATGAAACTAAAGTAGACAAAGACATCCTTTTTTTCTCTTCTAAAGCTAAGGTTGACTCTTCTAATTTCTTCAACGAACAATTGGTATTAGGCCAACAATTGTGAGGTAATAATAGCCAAGGGGGACCGTGACCCGCCCACCAAAACGAATGTCGCTTTAATTCAAATGGAAGAAGACCACGAGATGTACAATCAGGTGGATTATCATCAGAACCATGAAGTTCACATGATGATAAATTATTACTAAATAAACAACGACTAATTGTAATTTCTGAAATGGAAGGCAGTTGTTCTGTATATTGGGTCGAACGATTTAAAATATCTTGAAGGGGTTTATCTCCAAAAGGAAGAGAAACGACATATCGTCCTGTAGCGTTTCTAAAGTGTGTTTTTGAAAAACGGCTTTTGCAAAGCAGATCTTTGGGAGAAGTTTTAGTAACTTGAGGTAATTCTTCTAATTCTGAAAATCTATTTACAGCAGAATCTAAAGATTTATCTAAAGACGTTAAAAATGAACTAACACTTGACGATTCTCGACTACTAACTTTTCCCATAAGAATCCAACCAAAAATTGTATTAATAGCTACAGGTTCATTGGGGTTACCTTTCAAATGGCCAGAAGTTAATATCGATGCGAAAACATCTGCGCCTAGTAAAAGGTCAACTTGAGAAGGAGTATTAAAATTTGGATCAGCAAGTTTAAGATTTGCGATATGCTCCCATTTTTGTAGCGGGATGTAACAAGTTGGCATCTCAGAACATATTTGAGGAATTACCAGTGTTTCAATTGAAATTGATGGAGTGGAGTGACCACAAGGGCGGATAGAGCAATGTACTGAACCACTAGATGTAACTGAAGATGAGTTGCCTAAACCTTGGATTGCAATTTTTGAATTTCGGTAAATAAATCCAAGACGTTGGGCGCAGCTTTCTGTAATAAAATTTGCTTGACTAGCACTATCCAACAATATTCTAATTTTTGTAGGGGTTCCCTTGGAATCAACAATATCCACTATAGCCGTAGAGAGTAAAACCATGGAAACATTAAATACTGTGTTTGTCAAAGCGTTTAAATTATTTGATTGAAGTGTCAAATCTTGTTGGGGTTTTACAGCATCGTCTAAAGAATTATTTGGAGTGAAAGTTGCAGAATTTATCCGTTTACCAAAATGCAAGAGTGTATGATGTCTATATCCACAAGTTTTGCAACCGACATAAGATTGACAAAATTTAGAACGATGAGATGATCGCAAACAGTTAATACACAACCCGTTTTTCTTTACCATCAAATATCTATCGTTTGGTGATTTTTCTAAGAACAAGGAGCAGTTCAAAATGAAATGGTTTGAATTACAAAGAGCACACGAAGTAGTAACAACGAAGGATGCTGGAAAGCTTGGTTTATTTTTCGAAAATTCGAATCGAGAATTGTTCTGTGTGTCTTTTTCAGTTTTGTGGAAAAGTGGTTTGCTAATTATTTCTAAATGGGAATTAGCAACCGATTCTAAAGCTTTGCAGTGCTGTGTGAGGAAATCTTTTAAATTATCAAAGGTAGGTATCTCTACAGAGCTATATTGCATCTCAAAACGTTTAGCAGTTCCAAAATCTAATTTTTGAAGCAAAATATTGAATAGAATGAAATCCCAGTGTTCTACAGGGAATCCTAAAAGTTCTAAGCCTGACAGGTTTTCACAAAAGGTGTCTAATAGGTTTCTAAGTAATTTTGGCGATTCCGTCTGTAACTTTGGAAGCTTATTGATATCATTCCAATAATTAGTTGCTAATAAACGTTTATTTTGATATCTGTCATTCAAGGCTTTGTATGCAATGACATAATTAGCATCTGTTAAAGGAATAGTTTTTAAGAGTAGCAATGGCTCACTCGAAAGGGATGTTATTAAGTAATGAAATTTTTCAATATTTGACAATGAGCTGTTATAATGAATTAGCGTGTTAAATAAATCTATAAAAGTAGGCCAATCTTTAACATTTCCATTGAAATTTGGAATTTTAATTTTAGGTAATTTGACGTTTGAATGTCTGTTGGCAAGTTGCTCACTATTACTATTATTGTCCACTTTACAATCAAACAGCTCATATTGAATGGATTTAATTTCGTAGTAAGCATTATCGAAATCTATTCTGAATATGTCTTCCCCTTCTAAATCTGGTGTTTTAGCTGTAGCTAAAGCTGACACTACCTTCAAATGAATGCTCTCAAACTCATTCTTTATATCTTCAATGCAACTGCAGCGCATTCTAAATTGAAGCAAAAATGCACAATTATCTTTAGCATTTCTTGCTATTGACAACAATTCGTTCACACGATTGATAGAAATAGAACGTGTGGCACGAAGCTGAACTAATTGATTCGACATAGTAAGAAAATTAATATTCTAATTGACAACTAAATGAGTTTTGTTTCAAAACTAAAAATTAACGAAACTAAGTATTACAATTTGAAGCTAAAACCCAAGCAGTGTATTAATAGGCCTCAAATCCGGCTCGAATTGGACCAAAAAATGTTTAATAAAAACTAAAGGTTTGCTCGAAGACCGGTGTGAAGACAGCAGCCTAAAGCTAGCAGCCGAGACCTACGAACATTGCCGAACGGTGCATAGAATTACCAAAAAAGGTAGATTAGCGGCTAGAGCGCTACTTAATATAAACCTAATAAGTAACTGAACGTTGCTTTCGTTTACATTTAAGATAATTACAAAAGCAAATAATAACCTATAACACATGTAACTCGAACGAATTTTTGTGTGAAACACCCACTAATATAGAAGATTAAGAAAAAATAAAAATTTAACACTTGCCGAACTTCTGACGGGGGAGACTGGGCGCTTAAGCAAATAAATTGAAAAATTCGCACCGTCAAAACGGCACATGTAACTCGAACGAATTTTTGCTAGAAACACCTACTAACATAGGGGATTAAGGAAAAATAAAAATTTAACACTTGCCGAACTTAGGGCGGGGGGACTGAGGACTTAAGCAAATAAATTCAAAAATTCGCACCGTCAAAATGGCACATGTAACTCGAACGAATTTTTGCTAGAAACACCTACTAACATAGAGGATTAAGGAAAAATAAAAATTTGAAACTTGCCGAACTTAGGGCGGGGGGACTGAGGACTTAATCAAATAAATTCAAAAATTCGCACTGTCAAAACGGCACATGTAACTCGAACGAATTTTTGTTAGAAACACCCACTAATATAGAAGATTAAGAAAAAATAAAAATTTAACACTTGCCGAACTTCTGACGGGGGGGACTGGGGACTAAAGCAAATAAATTCAAAAATTCGCACTGTCAAAACGGCACATGTAACTCGAACGAATTTTTGCTAGAAACACCTACTAATATAGAGGATTAAGGAAAAATAAAAATTTAACACTTGCCGAACTTAGGGCGGGGGGACTGAGGACTTAAGCAAATAAATTCAAAAATTCGCACTGTCAAAACGGCACATGTAACTCGAACGAATTTTTGTTAGAAACACCCACTAATATAGAAGATTAAGAAAAAATAAAAATTTAACACTTGCCGAACTTCTGACGGGGGGGGACTGGAGGCTTAAGCAAATAAATTGAAAAATTCGCATCGTCAAAACGGCACATGTAACTCGAACGAATTTTTGCTAGAAACACCTACTAACATAGAGGATTAAGGAAAAATAAAAATTTAACACTTGCCTAACTTAGGGCGGGGGGACTGAGGACTTAAGCAAATAAATTCAAAAATTCGCACAGTCAAAATGGCACATGTAACTCGAACGAATTTTTGCTAGAAACACCTACTAACATAGAGGATTCAGGAAAAATAAAAATTTAACACTTGCCGATCTTAGGGCGGGGGGACTGAGGACCTAAGCAAATAAATTCAAAAATTCGCACTGTCAAAACGGCACATGTAACTCGAACGAATTTTTGCTAGAAACACCTACCAACATAGGGGATTAAGGAAAAATAAAAATTTAACACTTGCCGAACTTAGGGCGGGGGGACTGAGGACTTAATCAAATAAATTCAAAAATTCGCACTGTCAAAACGGCACATGTACCTCGAACGAATTTTTGTTAGAAACACCCACTAATATAGAAGATTAAGAAAAAATAAAAATTTAATACTTGCCGAACTTCTGACGGGGGGGACTGGGGGCTTAAGCAAATAAATTGAAAAATTCGCATCGTCAAAACGGCACATGTAACTCGAACGAATTTTTGCTAGAAACACCTACTAACATAGAGGATTAAGAAAAAATAAAAATTTAACACTTGCCGAACTTAGGGCGGGGGGACTGAGGACTTAAGCAAATAAATTCAAAAATTCGCACCGTCAAAATGGCACATGTAACTCGAACGAATTTTTGCTAGAAACACCTACTAACATAGAGGATTAAGGAAAAATAAAAATTTAACACTTGCCGATCTTAGGGCGGGGGGACTGAGGACTTAAGCAAATAAATTCAAAAATTCGCACTGTCAAAACGGCACATGTAACTCGAACGAATTTTTGTTAGAAACACCCACTAATATAGAAGATTAAGAAAAAATAAAAATTTAACACTTGCCGAACTTCTGACGGGGGGGGACTGGAGGCTTAAGCAAATAAATTGAAAAATTCGCATCGTCAAAACGGCACATGTAACTCGAACGAATTTTTGCTAGAAACACCTACTAACATAGAGGATTAAGGAAAAATAAAAATTTAACACTTGCCGATCTTAGGGCGGGGGGACTGAGGACCTAAGCAAATAAATTCAAAAATTCGCACTGTCAAAACGGCACATGTAACTCGAACGAATTTTTGCTAGAAACACCTACCAACATAGAGGATTAAGGAAAAATAAAAATTTAACACTTGCCGAACTTAGGGCGGGGGGACTGAGGAGTTAAGCAAATAAATTCAAAAATTCGCACTGTCAAAACGGCACATGTAACTCGAACGAATTTTTGCTAGAAACACCTACTAATATAGAGGATTAAGGAAAAATAAAAATTTAACACTTGCCGAACTTAGGGCGGGGGGACTGAGGAGTTAAGCAAATAAATTCAAAAATTCGCACTGTCAAAACGGCACATGTAACTCGAACGAATTTTTGCTAGAAACACCTACCAACATAGAGGATTAAGGAAAAATAAAAATTTAACACTTGCCGATCTTAGGGCGGGGGGACTGAGGACCTAAGCAAATAAATTCAAAAATTCGCACTGTCAAAACGGCACATGTAACTCGAACGAATTTTTGCTAGAAACACCTACCAACATAGAGGATTAAGGAAAAATAAAAATTTAACACTTGCCGAACTTAGGGCGGGGGGACTGAGGAGTTAAGCAAATAAATTCAAAAATTCGCACTGTCAAAACGGCACATGTAGCTCGAACGAATTTTTGTTAGAAACACCCACTAATATAGAAGATTAAGAAAAAATAAAAATTTAACACTTGCCGAACTTCTGACGGGGGGGGACTGGAGGCTTAAGCAAATAAATTGAAAAATTCGCATCGTCAAAACGGCACATGTAACTCGAACGAATTTTTGCTAGAAACACCTACTAACATAGAGGATTAAGGAAAAATAAAAATTTAACACTTGCCGAACTTAGGGCGGGGGGACTGAGGACTTAAGCAAATAAATTCAAAAATTCGCACAGTCAAAATGGCACATGTAACTCGAACGAATTTTTGCTAGAAACACCTACTAACATAGAGGATTCAGGAAAAATAAAAATTTAACACTTGCCGATCTTAGGGCGGGGGGACTGAGGACCTAAGCAAATAAATTCAAAAATTCGCACTGTCAAAACGGCACATGTAACTCGAACGAATTTTTGCTAGAAACACCTACCAACATAGGGGATTAAGGAAAAATAAAAATTTAACACTTGCCGAACTTAGGGCGGGGGGACTGAGGACTTAATCAAATAAATTCAAAAATTCGCACTGTCAAAACGGCACATGTACCTCGAACGAATTTTTGTTAGAAACACCCACTAATATAGAAGATTATGAAAAAATAAAAATTTAATACTTGCCGAACTTCTGACGGGGGGGACTGGGGGCTTAAGCAAATAAATTGAAAAATTCGCATCGTCAAAACGGCACATGTAACTCGAACGAATTTTTGCTAGAAACACCTACTAACATAGAGGATTAAGAAAAAATAAAAATTTAACACTTGCCGAACTTAGGGCGGGGGGACTGAGGACTTAAGCAAATAAATTCAAAAATTCGCACCGTCAAAATGGCACATGTAACTCGAACGAATTTTTGCTAGAAACACCTACTAACATAGAGGATTAAGGAAAAATAAAAATTTAACACTTGCCGATCTTAGGGCGGGGGGACTGAGGACCTAAGCAAATAAATTCAAAAATTCGCACTGTCAAAACGGCACATGTAACTCGAACGAATTTTTGCTAGAAACACCTACCAACATAGAGGATTAAGGAAAAATAAAAATTTAACACTTGCCGAACTTAGGGCGGGGGGACTGAGGAGTTAAGCAAATAAATTCAAAAATTCGCACTGTCAAAACGGCACATGTAACTCGAACGAATTTTTGCTAGAAACACCTACTAATATAGAGGATTAAGGAAAAATAAAAATTTAACACTTGCCGAACTTAGGGCGGGGGGACTGAGGACTTAAGCAAATAAATTCAAAAATTCGCACTGTCAAAACGGCACATGTAACTCGAACGAATTTTTGTTAGAAACACCCACTAATATAGAAGATTAAGAAAAAATAAAAATTTAACACTTGCCGAACTTCTGACGGGGGAGACTGGGCGCTTAAGCAAATAAATTGAAAAATTCGCACCGTCAAAACGGCACATGTAACTCGAACGAATTTTTGCTAGAAACACCTACTAACATAGGGGATTAAGGAAAAATAAAAATTTAACACTTGCCGAACTTAGGGCGGGGGGACTGAGGACTTAAGCAAATAAATTCAAAAATTCGCACCGTTAAAATGGCACATGTAACTCGAACGAATTTTTGCTAGAAACACCTACTAACATAGAGGATTAAGGAAAAACAAAAATTTAACACATGCCGAACTTAGGGCGGGGGGACTGAGGACTTAATCAAATAAATTCAAAAATTCGCACTGTCAAAACGGCACATGTAACTCGAACGAATTTTTGTTAGAAACACCCACTAATATAGAAGATTAAGAAAAAATAAAAATTTAACACTTGCCGATCTTCTGACGGGGGGGGGGGGACTGGGGACTAAAGCAAATAAATTCAAAAATTCGCACTGTCAAAACGGCACATGTAACTCGAACGAATTTTTGCTAGAAACACCTACTAACATAGAGGATTAAGGAAAAATAAAAATTTAACACTTGCCGATCTTAGGGCGGGGGGACTGAGGACCTAAGCAAATAAATTCAAAAATTCGCACTGTCAAAACGGCACATGTAACTCGAACGAATTTTTGTTAGAAACACCCACTAATATAGAAGATTAAGAAAAAATAAAAATTTAACACTTGCCGAACTTCTGACGGGGGGGACTGGGGGCTTAAGCAAATAAATTGAAAAATTCGCATCGTCAAAACGGCACATGTAACTCGAACGAATTTTTGCTAGAAACACCTACTAACATAGAGGATTCAGGAAAAATAAAAATTTAACACTTGCCGATCTTAGGGCGGGGGGACTGAGGACCTAAGCAAATAAATTCAAAAATTCGCACTGTCAAAACGGCACATGTAACTCGAACGAATTTTTGCTAGAAACACCTACCAACATAGAGGATTAAGGAAAAATAAAAATTTAACACTTGCCGAACTTAGGGCGAGGGGACTGAGGACTTAAGCAAATAAATTCAAAAATTCGCACCGTCAAAATGGCACATGTAACTTGAACGAATTTTTGCTAGAAACACCTACTAACATAGAGGATTAAGGAAAAATAAAAATTTAACACTTGCCAAACTTAGGGCGGGGGGACTGAGGACTTAAGCAAATAAATTCAAAAATTCGCACCGTCAAAACGGCACATGTAACTCGAACGAATTTTTGCAAGAAACACCTACTATCATAGAGGATTAAGGAAAAATAATAATTTAACACTTGCCGAACTTAGGGCGGGGGGACTGAGGACTTAAGCAAATAAATTCAAAAATTCGCACCGTCAAAATGGCACATGTAACTCGAACGAATTTTTGTTAGAAACACCCACTAATATAGAAGATTTAGAAAAAATAAAAATTTAACACTTGCCGAACTTCTGACGGGAGGGACTGGGGACTGAAGCAAATAAATTCAAAAATACGCACCGTCAAAATGGCACCTGTAACTCGATCGAATTTTTGTTAGAAACACCTACTAACATAGATGTACCCCCGCCCTAAGTTCGGCAAGTGTTAAATTTTTATTTTTCCTAAATCCTCTATGTTAGTAGGTGTTTCTAGCAAAAATTCGTTCGAGTTACATGTGCCGTTTTGACGATGCGAATTTTTCAATTTATTTGCTTAAGCGCCGAGTCCCCCCCGTCAGAAGTTCGGCAAGTGTTAAATTTTTATTTTTTCTTAATCTTCTGTATTAGTGGGTGTTTCTGACAAAAATTCGTTCGAGTTACATGTGCCGTTTTGACAGTGCGAATTTTTAAATTTATTTGCTTAAGTCCTCAGTCCCCCCGCCCTAAGTTCGGCAAATGTTAAATTTTTATTTTTCTTTAATCCTCTATGTTAGTAGGTGTTTCTAGCAAAAATTCGTTCGAGTTACATGTGCCGTTTTGACCATGCGAATTTTTCAATTTATTTGCTGAAGCCCCCAGTCCCCCCCGTCAGAAGTTCGGCAAGTGTTAAATTTTTATTTTTTCTTAATCTTCTATATTAGTGGGTGTTTCTAACAAAAATTCGTTCGGGTTACATGTGCTGTTTTGACGGTGCGAATTTTTGAATTTATGTGCTTTAGTCCCCAGTCCCCCCCGTCAGAAGTTCGGCAAGTGTTAAATTTTTATTTTTTCTTAATCTTCTATATTAGTGGGTGTTTCTAACAAAAATTCGTTCGGGTTACATGTGCCGCTTTGACGGTGCGAATTTTTGAATTTATTTGCTTTAGTCCCCAGTCCCCCCCGTCAGAAGTTCGGCAAGTGTTAAATTTTTATTTTTCCTTAATCCTCTATGTTAGTAGGTGTTTCTAGCAAAAATTCGTTCGAGTTACGTGTGCCGTTTTGACAGTGCGAATTTTTGAATTTATTTGCTTAGGTCCTCAGTCCCCCCGCCCTAAGATCGGCAAGTGTTAAATTTGTATTTTTCCTAAATCCTCTATGTTAGTAGGTGTTTCTAGCAAAAATTCGTTCGAGTTACATGTGCCATTTTGACGGTGCGTATTTTTGAATTTATTTGCTTTAGTCCCCAGTCCCCCCCCGTCAGAAGTTCGGCAAGTGTTAAATTTTTATTTTTCCTTAATCCTCTATGTTAGTAGGTGTTTCTAGCAAAAATTCGTTCGAGTTACATGTGCCGTTTTGACGATGCGAATTTTTCAATTTATTTGCTTAAGCGCCGAGTCCCCCCCGTCAGAAGTTCGGCAAGTGTTAAATTTTTATTTTTGCTTAATCCTCTATGTTAGCAGGTGTTTCTAACAAAAATTCGTTCGAGTTACATGTGCCGTTTTGACAGTGCGAATTTTTGAATTTATTTGCTTAGGTCCTCAGTCCCCCCGCCCTAAGATCGGCAAGTGTTAAATTTTTATTTTTCCTAAATCCTCTATGTTAGTAGGTGTTTCTAGCAAAAATTCGTTCGAGTTACATGTGCCATTTTGACGGTGCGTATTTTTGAATTTATTTGCTTTAGTCCCCAGTCCCCCCCGTCAGAAGTTCGGCAAGTGTTAAATTTTTATTTTTCCTTAATCCTCTATGTTAGTAGGTGTTTCTAGCAAAAATTCGTTCGAGTTACATGTGCCGTTTTGACGATGCGAATTTTTCAATTTATTTGCTTAAGCGCCGAGTCCCCCCCGTCAGAAGTTCGGCAAGTGTTAAATTTTTATTTTTGCTTAATCCTCTATGTTAGCAGGTGTTTCTAACAAAAATTCGTTCGAGTTACATGTGCCGTTTTGACAGTGCGAATTTTTGAATTTATTTGCTTAGGTCCTCAGTCCCCCCGCCCTAAGATCGGCAAGTGTTAAATTTTTATTTTTCCTAAATCCTCTATGTTAGTAGGTGTTTCTAGCAAAAATTCGTTCGAGTTACATGTGCCATTTTGACGGTGCGTATTTTTGAATTTATTTGCTTTAGTCCCCAGTCCCCCCCGTCAGAAGTTCGGCAAGTGTTAAATTTTTATTTTTCCTTAATCCTCTATGTTAGTAGGTGTTTCTAGCAAAAATTCGTTCGAGTTACATGTGCCGTTTTGACGATGCGAATTTTTCAATTTATTTGCTTAAGCGCCGAGTCCCCCCCGTCAGAAGTTCGGCAAGTGTTAAATTTTTATTTTTGCTTAATCCTCTATGTTAGCAGGTGTTTCTAGCAAAAATTCGTTCGAGTTACATGTGCCGTTTTGACAGTGCGAATTTTTGAATTTATTTGCTTAGGTCCTCAGTCCCCCCGCCCTAAGATCGGCAAGTGTTAAATTTTTATTTTTCCTAAATCCTCTATGTTAGTAGGTAGGTGTTTCTAGCAAAAATTCGTTCGAGTTACATGTGCCATTTTGACGGTGCGTATTTTTGAATTTATTTGCTTTAGTCCCCAGTCCCCCCCGTCAGAAGTTCGGCAAGTGTTAAATTTTTATTTTTCCTTAATCCTCTATGTTAGTAGGTGTTTCTAGCAAAAATTCGTTCGAGTTACATGTGCCGTTTTACGATGCGAATTTTTCAATTTATTTGCTTAAGCGCCGAGTCCCCCCCGTCAGAAGTTCGGCAAGTGTTAAATTTTTATTTTTGCTTAATCCTCTATGTTAGTAGGTGTTTCTAGCAAAAATTCGTTCGAGTTACATGTGCCGTTTTGACAGTGCGAATTTTTGAATTTATTTGCTTAGGTCCTCAGTCCCCCCGCCCTAAGATCGGCAAGTGTTAAATTTTTATTTTTCCTAAATCCTCTATGTTAGTAGGTGTTTCTAGCAAAAATTCGTTCGAGTTACATGTGCCATTTTGACGGTGCGTATTTTTGAATTTATTTGCTTTAGTCCCCAGTCCCCCCCGTCAGAAGTTCGGCAAGTGTTAAATTTTTATTTTTCCTTAATCCTCTATGTTAGTAGGTGTTTCTAGCAAAAATTCGTTCGAGTTACATGTGCCGTTTTGACGATGCGAATTTTTCAATTTATTTGCTTAAGCGCCGAGTCCCCCCCGTCAGAAGTTCGGCAAGTGTTAAATTTTTATTTTTGCTTAATCCTCTATGTTAGCAGGTGTTTCTAGCAAAAATTCGTTCGAGTTACATGTGCCGTTTTGAAGGTGCGAATTTTTGAATTTATTTGCTTTAGTCCCCAGTCCCCCCCGTCAGAAGTTCGGCAAGTGTTGAATTTTTATTTTTCCTTAATCTTCTATGTTAGTAGGTGTTTCTAGCAAAAATTCGTTCGAGTTACATGTGCCGTTTTGACGATGCGAATTTTTCAATTTATTTGCTTAAGCGCCGAGTCCCCCCCGTCAGAAGTTCGGCAAGTGTTAAATTTTTATTTTTTCTTAATCTTCTGTATTAGTGGGTGTTTCTGACAAAAATTCGTTCGAGTTACATGTGCCGTTTTGACAGTGCGAATTTTTAAATTTATTTGCTTAAGTCCTCAGTCCCCCCGCCCTAAGTTCGGCAAATGTTAAATTTTTATTTTTCTTTAATCCTCTATGTTAGTAGGTGTTTCTAGCAAAAATTCGTTCGAGTTACATGTGCCGTTTTGACGATGCGAATTTTTCAATTTATTTGCTGAAGCCCCCAGTCCCCCCCGTCAGAAGTTCGGCAAGTGTTAAATTTTTATTTTTTCTTAATCTTCTATATTAGTGGGTGTTTCTAACAAAAATTCGTTCGGGTTACATGTGCCGTTTTGACGGTGCGAATTTTTGAATTTATGTGCTTTAGTCCCCAGTCCCCCCCGTCAGAAGTTCGGCAAGTGTTAAATTTTTATTTTTTCTTAATCTTCTATATTAGTGGGTGTTTCTAACAAAAATTCGTTCGAGTTACATGTGCCGTTTTGACAGTGCGAATTTTTGAATTTATTTGATTAAGTCCTCAGTCCCCCCGCCCGAAGTTCGGCAAGTGTTAAATTTTTATTTTTCCTTAATCCTCTATGTTGGTAGGTGTTTCTAGCAAAAATTCGTTCGAGTTACATGTGCCGTTTTGACAGTGCGAATTTTTGAATTTATTTGCTTAGGTCCTCAGTCCCCCCGCCCTAAGATCGGCAAGTGTCAAATTTTTATTTTTCCTTAATCCTCTATGTTAGTAGGTGTTTCTAGCAAAAATTCGTTCGAGTTACATGTGCCGTTTTGACGGTGCGAATTTTTCAATTTATTTGCTTAAGCGCCCAGTCTCCCCCGTCAGAAGTTCGGCAAGTGTTAAATTTTTATTTTTTCTTAATCTTCTATATTAGTGGGTGTTTCACACAAAAATTCGTTCGAGTTACATGTGTTATAGGTTATTATTTGCTTTTGTAATTATCTTAAATGTAAACGAAAGCAACGTTCAGTTACTTATTAGGTTTATATTAAGTAGCGCTCTAGCCGCTAATCTACCTTTTTTGGTAATTCTATGCACCGTTCGGCAATGTTCGTAGGTCTCGGCTGCTAGCTTTTGGCTGCTGTCTTCACACCGGTTGCTCGAAGGACCGTACTAAATATGTAAATAGCTTCGACTCACCTTGAATATGTTTCCTGGTTTGGCCCAATGCTATTCTTCTAATTTGTATTCTAAATTATCTTGTTATCTTCTAAAATTCTTGAATATGTTTCCTGGTTTGGCCCAATGCTATTCTTCTAATTTGTATTCTAAATTATCTTGTTATCTTCTAAAATTCTAAAGTGTTCTTTCCAATAATCTTCGACCAACTAATCTGTTTTATATTTCTAATGTTCTTCAAAAAACCCAACTTGTTTATATTCTAATGTCTCGTTTCTAATCAATAAAAAATGGTTTCCCAAGAAACCAAAGCTTGTCGAAGCAATGCGATTTATAAACTAAAAATGAATATTCGAATGCCAAAGGGAATTTAAACGCGTACACTGCATAGATTTTATTTTCTAAAACAATTCAAACTAAATTAATAAAAAACCTATTATTAAAAACGGAACACAACGCGTAAGAAAAGTGGTTTTCTAGCTTGTGGAAATATTAATTCACTCGCTAATGCTCGTGAATCAAACATTTTCCACTCGCTAGAAAACTACCACTTTTCTTTACTTGTAGAATAATCTACTATTTATTTTTAATAACAAACCATTTTAATAAACAACCAGTTAAAAAGTATATATTTATTTTTAATAACAAACCATTTTAATAAACAACCAGTTAAAAAATATATTTTTAATAACAAAGCATTTTAATAAACAAAAAAATTTACACTTTATTTATGTCGCAGGTACAGCTGCAGTTCCTCTTTAGAATGTCATTTCTTTCCTTTTTAAATCGTTTCTTCTTTTCATTTCTTCCAATTTTTCTTGTTCTATTTCCAGACGTTTCGTTTGGTAGAGTAATCGGTCTTGCCTTATGTTTTCCATTATACCCCTTTTACGTTTTCGGGTACTTTCTTTGTGAACCTTGGGTGTACTTGTTTCCATGTGAACATCTTCTCGAGGTTCTTCACTGACTGGATTTGGTTCACCTTCATCGTCCAAATCATTTGGTGTACTGACGCTACTGCTGCTTAATAGAAGTTGAGGATGAACATTTTTTCTTGTTCCGAAGATCTTCTCCGTCTCATCTGCATATTCAAAATATTTCTTGCCTCTTCCCGTTGAATTATTGCTATCTATATTGTAACGTAGTGAGTTAGGGCTGTATAATATAATAGAAGTTAAATAACAAATGATGGTAGAGTCTTTTACCCAGCTACGCTACGAATGTTTTACTTAGCTCTGCGAGAGGGATCTTTCATTAAAAGTCGATGTCAACTAACATAACATATATTGGTCAATTCTTCTAAGTCTGGTTCACAAACAGTATTCAAGTTAAAGGTACAGATAAACACTTAGACAGATTTCAAAGACATATTCCAAACACTTCTATAAGATACTTTAAACCCAGAAAGCAACAGTTCATACAAAATACTAAGTCCAAAGTATTGGCAAATCTTACTCTTAAATTAAACTAAGTACAAATAATAATCTTACCCCGAACATCGAAAGAGACATCTTCTGGAAGGGATCCAGCTTGGAGAGACCGCGTCAGCGAACTGACTTTCAATGTAAAATGCGGCTCATATTTATACTCCAAAGGGAATCCCTTTTTAAATACCTTAATTCATTAAATGGAATTCTTTAGCTATTAGAATATTATCAATGTACTAACATTCTAACTTAAATTACTTTAAATATCAAGTTACATACATTAATGCATTTAATGACATCCTGTAGATATCGTATTACATTGATAATCCTCTAATTTAGATTCCAGATCACTTTAAATATCGAATTACATACAAATATCTTCTCTAAATTACTTCCGGCTTTAGATAACATATTTTATGATGTCGTTTCTCATTTACAATTTATTACACTAGATTATATACTAATTTACAAATTCCTCTTTTCATTGTAATGCACTTTATAATATTTTAGTCTCCACATTTATGACCGTGAGTCATACTTGACCTATCAACTGCGCTTTATCACAATATGTTTTTTGTAATTTCTGTCCTACACCCTCCATCTGTTTTCACAGTTATTTGGTGAAATTACCACATTTAGCAATTCACTCAGCTCCCTAGCTATTATTTGCCACATGTGCTTCAGGGTTTTTATTTGGAATGTACCTACTTTTTTTCTGTACTGCTCATACAGATCAATTAAAAGTTTGGTATCATTTACAGACCATTTAAATTCTGTATGTCTTTGATCATGCATGCGCGTATTTACATTCATGCTGCTTGCTTCTACTACCACAAATTCTGAAAGAACTTCTTATTAAGAAATCACTATAATGCTCGTAATATAATGGTAAATTAATAATTTTAAGAAAATAATCTCTTACCGGTCATTTTTCTGCTAACAGTTCCCAATAAAACGAAATTTGTATTTGAATTTTTTTAACTGCACAACACGTGTTTATAACTGGCGGGAGTTAACCAAAGTGTGGTCCGTAAAACCGTTCCAACACAGTTCGACAGGTTATCCGTCGGAAACAAATTATTATTAACGCATGCGCATAAAATCGTTCATGAACCAGTACATGTACGGTACGCAAATCGCGTGTTTGAACAAACCTTAAATAAACGAATAAACCACTTTACAATAAATTGAAAACTACTACAAAAATTACTCATACAGTAAATTTGCAACATTGTAAGGGAAGTAACTAAACAGATTAAATCATACAATACTTTATACAACATACATATGAAGAAGCAAAAATAAAATTGCCTAGCAGAAGCTTCATAATAATAATTGGAATTACAAATCTTTGAGAAAAACTTAAGACAAGAATTTCGAATTACTATTATTAAGAAAACAGTCTTGAGATGTTACAAAATGAACATTATTCCTATAATTAGCGATGTTATAATGGTAATTAGAATGTGTATCTAAAAAACAAAGTCGCTTAACTCTGAATGTAGTAAACAGTGATCGACAAGGAACTGAAATAATCAAAAACCAAGATATGCGTTTATGGTGTTGAATGTCAATTGTAAATTTAGACAACATACTGAAATAATAAATTTTATACCTAATGTACATCATTCAAGTCTGCGATGGAATTAATTACAAATTTTTGACTATTATCAGCTTTCCTCATCATAATGGTACCATTTTTTATCCACAAGTATTTTACATTATTGGATTTCCTAAACTCACGGCATTTTCCAAATAATTTACGGTTATCTGGTGATAGCGCTTGATTAATATCGGTTTAGATACAGTACATGCAGGATCCAGATCTCTAGTTGAGAAGTTCCTTTTAACTTTTCTTGCTTCCATAAATTCATCCTTTTGAATTCGACTGACAAATTTCAAAATTATGCCACGAGGTTATTGGGGTCGTTGCATATCAGGTCTTAATCTGTGACAGGCATCAACCATCTCTTTTTTGATTTCATAATTCAATGCCCTTCCCATACTACTGATTACAGATAAAATATTTTCATCCGTACACTCAGGAACTCCTTTGATTTCAGCAGCATTTAATCTACTGCATTGCTGCAATTGATTCTCTCGCGATTTAAAATCCGCTATTTCTTTTTTTAATATAGCATTATCTGCAGAGATTTGTTCCATTTTGATAATACATTCCTCGGTATTGCAGATTTTTTCTTGGCACAATTTTTTTATGTCTTCAATTTGATCATTGTAGAAATCAAGTGTTTTTTGAAATTCATCAATTTTTGTAGATAGGGTCATGTTTTCTTCTCTAACTGCCTGTTTAACTGCTGTTGTGATTGCATTTAACAATTCTGAGTTAATGCAATCACATTTTGCAGCACTTATATTTTTACACGTACTGCATCGCCAAGTGGCCTTGGTATCTACCTTAAGTTTTCTATAGCTGGATTCTCTAATCCCAGCACACACATAATGTATTTCAGCACCACAACTTCCACAGGATACGAAATCTTGTTCTGGTGGTAATTCATCACAACACACACTGCACACAGCCATAATTATTGTAATTTATGCACTTTAGAACTGTAACTCTTTTATTGTCGACTTTTAGAAAACATATTTTTAACAAAAGTTGTTAGATGGTAAGTACTCCATATATATTATCTGTGGCCTTGAATTTGTCTTACGTCATCACGTATAAGTACAGGGGTACAGGTACTTTTTTCAATGGCAACCTCTGATATTGTTTACATTTCTGGAATCGTCAGATTTTTCTGCTTCTGGCAGCATAAAAATTTGAGTAGATTGGCAGCATAAAAATTTGAGTAGATTGCAATACCACTACTACACTACTAACCATTTTCTTATTAAAATTCAAAGTAAAATAAAGCTAAAATAACTACAAATATCAACAAGACGACAAGTTATAATTAAGTAGTCAAGACTCAAGACGCCGAAACGGAACTGTCAATAAAGCGAGATATCATTTGTTTGAGTTTTCTCCCAATGAGGCGGCTGTGATAATTATTCGTCAATTTAGTCATTCACAATTAGTCTTAATTGAAACTTTATACGACTAATATTTACTTTTGATTCAGTGACTAACATTAAAATATGATTGATGATTATCGACTAAATTAGTCATGAATAATTTAGTCGTAGCTATTTTAGTAGTCCATTTTAGTTGTAATTGAAAATTTATTCAACTAAGGCCCAACACTGCCGCCCGGTCGTCTCAAGTCACCCGACTTGACTAGAGATATTAAATAAAACTGTTTAAAAATCTTACACTTTAAGACGCCGTAACGCTGAAATGGAGAACCTTTCCATAGAGGTAAGTTTCATTAAATCGACATATTTTCACACAAATAATCTGCAGTACGAAGTATGACTACTTTTTATAGAACACAATGTATAGATAGTCATGCGAGACATTTAGATGCGAGGTATACCTGCATTTAGATAATACAAAGAAGACTTACCAATATCACTGTCAATTTTTTCGGGACTTTCTTCATTTAAACTTTCTAGATGTACATCAATTTCTTCAAGCGTCTTTCCTTGAAAATCAGCTCCCTCTCCTTTATCCATTATTAGTAATAAGCTATTTTAGCCGTCTGATAGACGTCCTGCGGTAGCCTACATGGGTAAAATCATATATTTACTTACACAGATCTTATAAATTACACTCAGTTACAAAAAAACGGCGCATTTATTTTTTTTAAATTTAGGCGTATCTGCTTCAATTTTAGTGAATGCGAAAGTTTATAGAACTATATTTTAGTATACACACGCAGTTCGACTTTTGTGGATGTTTGCTTTCCCAAATAAAAAAAATTGCAACCTATAATGACACCGTTCACTAAAATCACATGAGATACAGCGCCGTCTTTTGTAACTGAATATAGAATATACTTACAGGGTAGATTATGAAATAAGATTATTACACAAAGAGGTGATAAAACGAATCATTCAAAAAAAGTATCCTTACCTATAGAACTCTTCGTGAGTCTTCTTTGTGTGTCCCATGAAAGATGCCACCTGTTCGTTTTCCGTTTCATTCAAGTTTAGCACTTGCAAAACTGTAGGTATTTGTTTCCTCAGGCGTGAAGATGTCAATGTTTTTGGATTTTCAACGCCACAGCTGGCTGCATATTTACGGAGAACTGATGACCCATCGATCCATTTGTCTTTACTACCAGTTAAAGCTAAAAGGAATGGATTTTCTTTTGGAATTAATTGATTTTTCTCTCTGATAGTTAAAAGCACGTCTACATAGGTTTCAACATTTTTGGAAACAGGATTGGGATGGATTTGCTACCTTTTCCAATAGTTATAATTCTCTTAAAATGCGCCGATAGCAGTTTTTCCGACTCAGATAATACGTTCAGACACTGTTCTTGATTTCTGCTGTTCGTGGTTTGTGTGTAGGAATCGAGTTGTATGTATTACACATCACCGACTCTTTTTCGATTCAATAAAATAGTCAAAGCGAGAGCAGCTTCCGTCAATTTTTGAAAAGATAACTGATTACTAACATTTTCTTTTAATACGTTCAGGCTTTCTACAGCATATTTTCGAAATTTAATGACATCACTTGTTACTGATAGGGTTTGAGATTGTTTACGTGTTTTTCATTGAGATCTTTCAACGCTAAACTGGCCATGTAAAATGTCCATATTTCATGTACCTATGATCGAAATTGGTAACAAAAGACAAACGAAAAATTTTCCACTCTTCATTTTCGATTTCTTTTAGCCCCCTGAATCAAATCCCAGAAGCACGGGCGTCAATTTGGAGACACCCTGTATATCGGTATATACCTATAGTACATAAATATAATAATGAACTCACTGGAATGCAATATCCATTTCATACTACTACGAGTATATAGTACATATACATGTCATATTGCTATTGTGCGGACGAACTGGGGTTGAAATCTTAGTTTACATACCTGGCAGGCGGCCTACCCAATGGGAACCGATCTCCTTATGTGCAGTTGTCAAAGATGTGGTGCTCATTACATCACCCCGTACCATATAAGGTGGAAAACAGTCGAGTGTTGGAAGGAATGAAAGAAGGCCCTGGTCCTTCGCTTTGCAGGCTGTACCCCTTTGTGGAACGTTAATTCTAAACCTCTATTACCTTGTAGACTTCCTGGAAACGGACAGATTATTGTTATTTATTATTATTAGAATCATTACTACCTATGTACCATCGTTGAATTAAATAAAAATTCTAAATATGCCCAAAGCGTCACTTCTACATATCACACAATTCAACATTCGCGTTCGAACCAACTCTTCGGCTAGACTACTCTGTGGCCACAGGGAACAAAGGCAAGGGTTGCTTTCTCTATACGACACACTTGGCAATCTGTAGCGTCTACCTGTCTCGGAGCTGGTTCTTGTGGTCGATTGTTTCCTTGAAGTGCTATGTGGTGATGCTCAGCTGCAGGAGGAATGACTTCTGGTGCGGCTTGATGATTGTTATTCACTTCTGCATCCACTGCAGGAGGAATGACTGCTGCTGATAGAGACTGTGCTACAACATGAGGGGCTAGTGGTTGTTGTTCTTCCACGTTCACTACTGGTGCTAAATTTTGAACAAGGCCATCGACAGTATGGCTCATATGACGTAGGAAACGGTCTACATTGCCATCATTATAGAGATGGGTTTCAGCAGCACCTGGAAATAGAATAACGTATTATAAGTGTATATGTACATATACAAACATATTACTAATTTCTATTAATTAAAATGTTCGAATTGTAACTAGCTATAGAATTAAATATACTATGCTTTACAAAATGAAAATTATTTATCTAAACAGCGATCATGGTGCAATTCAGAAATCTATTTTAAAGATAAAAAAAATATTTATTTACGGATTTTCTCATCCAACAATCTCCACCGAGCCCGTTGATCTGCTGCTACTTGTTGCCCTCGTTGCATACGTATCAAATCACAAGCCTTACTGTGCTCCATTCTTTGGAGGTACGAAACAAACATCCAAACATTTGGGTGTCGTCGTCCCACCAACTGAATGAGCGATTTGTGAAAAGACTCAACAGAATTGTTGGTCCTAACACTAACGCCATGAACTGATACGTTAGCACCTCCCCATTGCCTTTATAAGTAGCGAGCGAAATCTTCGACTCTCTCCACCATGTCCACTTCTGCTGCTGCCAACATCCATTGTCGCACTGCGATTCTGTTAGAATTTATTTTATTTAATAACAAATAGCCAAATACAAAACGTAAATAACCATTTTAATTAACACACAACTTATTTATTAAACAACGCTTGACACTTTTTATTATTATTTTGTTATATAGGCCTACCTTATAAAATATGAATAATATTCTATTTAACAAACTGTTACTTTTATAAGAGAATTTTATGGTCTCCAACATCCCCACTCAAGAAAATTCTCTGTACATTCTATTCTAATCCTAAAGTTTTACAAAATTTCTCAAATTTTTGTTTCTCTAACGGCTTAGTGAAAATATCTGCAACTTGATTTACAGATTCAACATATTTAACATCTATTTCATTTTCAGAAACCTTATCTCTAATAAAATGATACCTTATATTAATATGTTTAAGTCTTTTATTTTTTTCAGGGCTTTTGGTTATTTTAATAGCGGACTGGTTATCTTCATAGATAGTGGTCGGTGAGTCACGAATATCCGGAAAACCCATGTCTAAAAGTAATTGTCTCAACCAACAAGCTTCACTTGCACTTTCACTTAACGCGTAATATTCCGATTCTGTCGAGGATAACGAAACACAAGATTGTTTCTTTGACTTCCATACTACAGTTGAACCGAAAACTTTAAACACATAGCCTGTTGGTGATTTACCATCGTTTTTATCACCTCCCCAGTCTGCATCCACATAACCACATAAATCTGGCTGGTTATTATTTTTTCTAAACACTAGTTGCAAATTCAGCGTTCCTTTAATATATCGGAGTACACGTTTTAGAGCTGTTAGTAACTTCTCGCTTGCACAACTTTGGTATCGACTCAGAATGCTAATTGATGTGCACAAGTCTGGACGCGTTCCTAGCATGGCGTACATTAAGCACCCAACTAGTTGACGGCACTTCGTTTCCAATTCCTTACTTTCTGGAGCTTCTTTCTTCTCCAAATTAAAATTTGGTTCCATTGGTGTTGCTACTGGTTTACATTCCTCCATTCCAAATTTTCTTAACACGTCTTTTAGATACGCTGTTTGGTTAATCTTGATTGTGTCTTCATCTTGTTGTATATTAATCCCTAAATAGTTTTTGACTTCTCCAAAATCTTTCATTTTAAAATTTTCAGTTAGAGTGCTTTTCAGTTTTTCTATCTCACTTTTACTTGTACCCATAATTAGTAAGTCATCTACATATAGCAACAAATACAGTTTGCTTTCATGACTGTTTTTAAAATAAAGACAATAATCTGATTTTGACCTTATAAATCCTTCATCTTCCATCAGACTGTTAAACTTTTCGTTCCAACATCGAGGAGATTTTTTTAAACCATATAAGGACTTATTTAGTTTTAGGATTTTATTGTTCTGGGTTTCAATTCCTTCTGGATAATGTAAGTATACATTTTCTTTGATTTCGCCATAAAGAAAAGCGCTTTTTACATCCATTTGGCATATATTTAGATTCACTTTGTTAGCTACTGCTAAAAGACATCGTAATGTTGATAATTTTGCAACAGGAGCATAGATCTCGTTTAAATCTAGATTTTCTTTTTGCTGGTAACCTTTGGCTACTAGTCGTGCTTTGTACACTTTAGGTTTACCTTCTTCTTTTCTTTTAATTTTGAAAACCCACTTCGTATCTATTATTTTACAATCCTCGGGAATTTCCACTTCGGTCCATGTATTATTTTCTTGTAATGTTTTTAATTCCTCTTCTAATGCCTTTTTCCAATTTCTCGATTCTTCACTTGTCACCGCTTCTTGGAATGTTATTGGTTCGGACAAATTTTCAAAACTTAGGCAACTCATTTCAAAATCTCTTAGTTTGTATGGTAATTGGAGTGAACTTTTGTTTCTTAAATTGTATGATCTAGAATTTCTGTTTTCTTCTTCTGGTTCCACTTCTTCTGTTTGTCCATTTTCACTTGTTTCTTGCTCTGTTTTCTCATTTTCAATTTTCTCTTCTTGTATTGGGATCGTTTGGGTATTGAAATCTTCTTCTTCTTCGCTCAATTCTTTAAATTTCACTTCATTTGACGATTCTTCAAATTTTACATCCCTTGATACTATTATTTTCCTTTCTTCTTTGTTCCATAGTCTGTATCCATTCGGAGCATATCCTACGAACATGTACTTTTTACTTCGATCGTCTAACTTTTTGAGAGGGCCGACTACTTTTCCATAAGCTTTACTTCCAAATATTTCCATATTAGACAAGTCTGGTTTCCGCAATATCCATTTTTCTATTGGCGTTGTGTCTATTGCTTTAGTAGGGCATCGGTTTAGAATATATGCTGATGTTCGAATAGCTTCGCCCCACATTTCCTTGTCTACTTTATTTTCTGCTATTAAAGCTCTTGCTTTTTCAAGCAATGTTCTATTTAATCTTTCGGCTTTACCGTTTAATTGAGGACTGTACGGGATAGTAAAATCAAATTTTATTCCTCGGTTTATGGACCATTCTTTCAAATCTCTATTTACATATTCGCCACCATTATCACAACGAATTTTATGTACTTTCATGTTCCACTTAGCTTCTACTTCATTTACATATTGTTTTATTATGTTTTTAACTTCATCTTTCTTTGCAATTAAGAAAACCACTGTGAAATGTGTATAATCATCTAATAAAGTCACGAAATAATGTTTATTATCCCATGTCGGTGGATCAATAGGACCACATACATCTGTATGCACTAATTCTAATGGTCTACTAGCCCTGTGGCGTTCTGTTTTAAATGGTTCTCTTATTTGTCTAGCTTTTAAACATACTTCACATGTTTTTTCTATTTCATTGAATTCTAAATTGTTAATCTTTATTCCGTTTACCAATTCTTTAAGATTTTTTAAACTACTCATTGGTAAATGACCTAATTTTACATGCCATTCTCTTATAGTTTTGGCATTTTCTGTTAGTAACACCTGCTCTTTATTTGTATTAAGATTTATTTCGTACAAACCATTTTCGTTTTTATTTCCTTCTAAAATTTTGTCTTGGCCTTTAAATATTTTTATTTTATTTTTTGTAAATTTTACTTCGCCTCCCTGGTTAGTGATGGCACTTACTGATAGTAAATTTCTGCTTATATTGGGTACATGCAATACATTAGTTAATATACAGGCATCAGTTTCGATTGTTCCTTTTAAATTCGCATGAATTAACTGATTTTCTTTCGCTACACTTACAGTTACATCTGCTTTTATACTATTTATCAATAAATTCTTGTCGTTAGTGAAATGTGCTGACGAGCCACTATCGACAATGAATGTCACTTTGTTATCGGTTTTACTTGAATTATCTGTATATGTTATGAATGAAACTTTGTTGTCATTTCGTTTGTCGTTTGATTTTTTTCGAAAGTAACAATTCTTTTCATCGTGATTATTCTTTTTACAAATAGTACAGAATTTTTTATAACAGTGTTTCGCTACATGTCCTACATTATTACATTTATAGCATCTTATTTGGTTGGTATTAACGTACGAAAAATTTCTTACCTTCATGCCCTTTTTACTTTCCTTTTCTTTCATGACATTAGATTTAAACGCAACAGCTTCCTCTTGGTCGTTGTTGTTGGACCCTTGTCTGCTCTCTTCTATCAGCAGTCTCGATATTAATTTATCAACGGTTTGGTCATCCTTTTGTGTGCTCTCCCAAGCACTTGCAAAAAACTTATATTCTTCTGGCAATGTCGATAAAATTTTTGATATGAGCATATCATCACTGATTTCTTGATTCAAATTTTTTAATCTGTGTGTTAGGCTTTGAAGTTTGCTTACGTGTGTTGCGACGTCATAATTCTTGTCAAATTTATAACTGAAAAATTCTTGTAATAGCGCGCATTTTTGCTGATTGGAATCTCTCTCGTATATTGTACACAATTTGTCATACATATCTTTCGCATTCTTACAGTTCATTATGTGTGTCAACGGTTTCTTATCAATGGTTGTTATGATTGTCCTTTGCGCTTTTGCATCGCGTTTTTCGAAGTCTCTTTTAACTTGGTCGATCGCATCTGTATGTAATGTTTCCGTTCCATCAACAATATTATAGATCCCCATCGACTTAAAGAATATTTCTATTTGAAATTTCCATACCGGAAAATCTTCAGCGCCTTTTAACTTTTCGATATTACGAAGGTCTTCCATTGTGTTCATTTTACTTTTATTTTAGGTTCTTAGCCCTTTTATTTTACTGGTTTTACTCACTATTTACGTTTTCTTTTAGTTTTATGCTATTTGTTCAAACGTATCTGGGCTCAATAACCTGTTTGATTTTATTTTATTTAATAACAAATAGCCAAATACAAAACGTAAATAACCATTTTAATTAACACACAACTTATTTATTAAACAACGCTTGACACTTTTTATTATTATTTTGTTATATAGGCCTACCTTATAAAATATGAATAATATTCCATTTAACAAACTGTTACTTTTATAAGAGAATTTTATGGTCTCCAACAGATTCGACCCTGTTCAAAAAGACGAGGAGGCAAGAGTGCTAGAGCCATGCCCATCTGCACTTGTCTTACCTCATACGATTGTGCACCAGTAGTTAGTCCCAACTGTTTACCTACAATAACTAGTAAATAAAAAACTGTACGACATTTTTCTAATTTAAAACAATTTACCTACGTTTTAGATAAACTGCCTTACAGAAATGGAACCAACATCCTGTAAGACGCGCATTGGGAAATACATCCCTAATAGATTGTCTTACTGCGCTTTCATACTCTGTGACTATAGAAGCGATGTTGACTCCATTTAAAACAGTTTCTTGCACAGCGTGCAAAAGTAAATCATACGAAGCTTTCGTTTTTCTTTCCATTATGGCATACACAATTGGAAAAACGTAAAACAAATGAATTATGTACGTATATAAAATATACCGATTGTCTCAAGATAATCTACACATGTGTCAGATATGCACGTACTAGATTTATAAATATTAAGTCGACTGCTTTAACTTGCAAGATCTTGCTTCTTCTTCACTTGTTAATACGGGCGGAGGGCCAAAGCTCCCTTTATGGCCAGGATTTTGTTTCCTGAATAGTAGAGTGGATTTTGGGATGCCATATTTATTTGAAATGCCCCTCAAGGATGATTGTCCACTTGATAAATCTTGAAGTGCTGCCTGTAGGGCACTTGCATCGTAACTTGGTTTTCTTGGCATAGTAGAGGAGGTTAATGCTAAAAAAGGAAGAAGCATAGATGCGAGAGCAATGAAGCCTCTATCTTGTATTATTAATAAACACTTGTCCAATAACTGTGTAGTTCATAAGCATAGTTATTGGACACTCTGTCCAATAACTAAATTTCTGATGTTTTTTAGAATGCAGTTATTGGATACCTCTACTGTTACAGCACAACCCTAGTAAACAGCAAGTGTATATTAACTGTAGCTTGTTTAACATAATAACTTACCTGTGTGAAACAATGACACGTCTAACTGTCTACTACTACACAATCTTAAAATATTAGTAATTCTTAACACTTCCCTCTACGAAACAGATAGTATCATTTACTATACCGTTTCCAACATCTGTATGAGTTACCTTAGATACTTACTGAATGCTCATACAAACACTGAATAGTATAAAGTTGTAGACCTCCACCAGCAGCTGGAACTACTTTAAACGTCGCATCCATATGTAAATGGATTCCAACATTAAGACGTCTTACAACATCTACTACTGTTGGGGATCCAAAATACAATAGTTGTTCTATTTGAGCATGCTGTACTTCTAGCAGCCCTCTATAAAATTGTCTACCAGCAGGTGCTAATTCTACACCAAACCGACTCATGAACCTGTAACAAACAACAAATGTGTTAAATTCAAATAACAATAATTAATAATATAATGCGATCGAATAAATTTCAGCTCCACAGTCAAAATGTCATTTATTTTACATGAACATACCAACTGAAAATTAATTGTAATGCCAAAAATGCAGAATTTTACAGGGTGTTCTATTTAAAATAAGAAAGTTGAGGCTAATTCCGAAATGCGAGAAAGTTGGCCATTACATCAAAAAATGGCAGATTTGTTGTAAGTTACGTACAGGGTTCCCCATAATAAGCTGTTGGTTTATAAAATCGGAATAACACAAAAAATTGTACTTTTTTAAGCTAATATGACCGCTTACTTAGGTAGATTATGTCGTGAGTTAAAAAATAGATAAGGGTTGGCAGTGCCGGTCCTAGACCCTTGGCCGCCCACGTGCAAACTGAAATTGGCCGCCCTTTCTTACAAACTTTATGCTTTAACTTCTTAAATTAATTACTATCTTATATGAGGTATGCTATCAAAACACTCGGGAAAGTCGTGGTAGATAGGTATGTAGGTTAAAAATAAAGAAACATGTTAAAATATTTGGCTGTCCTTTAATTTGGCCGCCCACGTGCTATGCATCATCTTGCCCCCCCGCTAGGATCTGCCCTGCGGGTTGGCAATGACAAACTAAAATATCGTCTATTGCAAGATTTAAAATTTATTAACTGTCATCATTGTGTTGCTATCATAATACTGCTGTGCAAATTTCAATAAAATTACAAAAACAATCGTTCTAAATTTTGCAGTAGATATTATTTTTGTTTCTCATGACCAGCCCATACCTAAAATTTTTGTGAACTCACGATGTTCTGTTTAACAAAATTTGGTGCAATGTAACTGCGTTTATTTTTTAATTTTTAAAGTAGAGTCTCAATATAGTGAATTAATTAGTGAACGGCATGTCCACTCCATTGAGGTTGTTCGCTATTTAGAGTTTTAACCAAAAACTTTAAAAATGACCACAAAGCAGAACTTAAAATGTGTTTTTAGCACTCACATACGAAAAATGACTCTTTTCACACTGATTTCCGTGTGAAAAGTACCACTTTAACGCACTAGTGCGAAAAGTAAAATTACTTATCTATTACTATGGATACGGAAAAATATTCCTACTCAGATAGTTTGATTGTCTTTATCCCTTGATTTTATTTATTTACTTAGAGCTATTTGAACGTTCGTAGCTAAAAAATCTTGTATGATACACGTTCGAAAAGTGTCTTTAAGGCACTTATGTGAATTGCAGAACTCGCTACGCTCGTTCAGCAAACTTTCACATGCGTGCCTTAAAGACTCACTTTTCGAACTTGTATCATAAATAGCTATTATTTAAGATTAATACAATAAAGTGGTTATACAGGCTGTTTGATAAAAAACGGAGCAAGCCGTAGCACTCTTATTTATTAACCGATTTTAATAAAAAAAATGTTTGGTCTTATAACTCATAAAAATCTACATTTTGTCGTAAAAAAAATTTTTTTTCGGCCTCATTGGTTAAGCGTGGTGACGTCATGATGAATTTTTTAAATTACACTATATTTTTTTAGATATTCTCATAGAGAATTTTTTTCTCTTTTCAACCGTGTAAATATTTCATATGGTTGCATAATAAAACTTTCGTGTTAAAGACAAAAAACCAATACAAGACTGAAACATTACGAACGTTTATTCTAGCAACTTTGAATAAATCGAGTGTGCCATGTTCAAATACATTAAACAGATGAAAACTATTAAAACAAAAAAAAAACACAAGAAATGGAAACTACAGGTATTAATAATTCTTTCCCGTAGCGTTTCAACGTTTTCGAATGGGGTTAAATAAACCTTGTCTTGAAGGACGGCCCACAAAAAAAGTCTAAGGGTGTAAGATCGGCTGAACGGGCAGGCCACATAACTGGTTCATGCGTTCCCAACCAATTTTCACCAAATTGTTCATTTAAATAATTTACATTTATTCTGGCGTTATGGGGTGTAGCTCCATCTTGTTGAAAATATAGCCTATTTAACTCAGCAAGAGGTAATTCGTCTAAAAAATTTTGTAAATTTTCAGTGAGTAATTGATGATAGTTTTGCTGATTTAAAGTGCCATCTATGAAAAATGGTCCTATTAGTCTATCCCCATAACTTCCACACCACACATTTAAACTAAATCTTCGTTGAAAATTATTCTCAACAATCTCTCTGGGATTCTCCCTGCTCCAACGTCGATGGATATTTCTATTAAACATACCATTCTTACTAAAGGTACATTCATCTGTCCAAATTATTTTTCTGTAGAAATTTGGGTCTTCTCTTAAGGTATTTAGATACCAATTGCAGAACTGCAGTCTTCGTCCTCGGTCGTTATCTTCTAATGCATGAACTTTTTGAGGAATGTAGGACTTGAATTTGTGTTTCTTTAAAATTGTATGCACGGTTTGATTAGATGATCCAAGGTTGTGTGCGATTTCGCGACTGGAGGTGTTTGGATTTTCTTCAACACTTAGGAGAACATCGAACTCTAAATTTTCATTACGAAATTGGCGTTGCGTACTTCTTGGTTTTCTAAAAGCCCCGTAAGTTCTTAAATTACTTACTAATCTCCCGAACTTTTGTGGTTGTAGAGCTTCTCTATTTGGAAAACGTTCACGATAAAGACGTACTGCAGCGTAACTATTTTGTCTGCATTCAAAATAAACTTGTATCATGTCCGTCAATTCATCAGAATCCATTTTCTAATGGTTTTCCAGAGGAAATGCAACAACGGTGATTAAAAACACAAAGAAAACACTTGGCACTTCAGTAACGTTTAGGGCGACTGTTTTTTGTTTCAAGTTATTTTAATTTAATGGCCTACTGGCTTGTATTAGTTTTTTGTCTTTAACTCGAAAGTTTTATTATGCAACCATATGAAATATTTACACGGTTGAAAAGAGAAAAAAATTCTCTATGAGAATATCTAAAAAAATATATAGAGTGTAATTTAAAAAATTCATCATGACGTCACCACGCTTAACCAATGAGGCAGAAAAAAAATTTTTTTTACGGCAAAATGTAGATTTTTATGAGTTATTCGACCAAACATTTTTTTAGTACAATCAGTTAATAAATAAGAGTGCTACGGCTTGCTCCGTTTTTTATCAAACAGCCTGTATATGAATCTCTTTTAATTAAAAAAAAAAAAAACAAAAATAACTAAAGTAAAACTTAAATAATGTAAGATTAATACAGTAAACTGTTATACATACAAATATTTTCAAGGGTAATATAACAAGTGGTGAGCTTATTGTCGATAATATTTTCAAAATGTCACGGATGTTAGTCCCAACGACGAAAATGCAACGACTGCGAAGCAGGAGTTGCATTTTCCAAAGATTGGGATTAACATGAGTGGCATTTTCTAAATATTATCGATTTTTAAGCAAATCGCGAGTTATATTTAGGAAGAGAATAGAATGATTACATTTTTCACTAATCGGTGCTACAGTTTTTTCTCAACTGTCAAATAATTTTTTGTTTGTACGTCTGTGGTTACTATGTTACTAGCGTTGCTATTGGAAATAACAAAATATTATTGCGGCAATAAATTATTTTCACTTATTGGTACAACATTTCCAAGCGTTGTGATTGGCTGATTTTCATAAGAATTGTATTCTCAGTGCAAAAATTACTTGAGTGGAATGAAAAAACTGGTCAACTTAGTTTGTTTTGTTTGTTTATTATAACACTTTTGAATCAGTTTAGCTCTTAGGTCCTGAAGAACGACTCTATTAGAAAACTCGATTTCATCTGCGTTTTCTTCAGCCCATTGCAGAACATTATTCAAGGATTTCAATGCTTCACTACTAGGAATTAACCTGTCTGTCACAACTTGATCTTGAGTATCATTATCTTCATCATCCACTTCAATGATTTCCTCAGATTCTTCATTTTCAGGCTGAATATCTTCATTCCAGGTTACAACGTCGTTGCTTTCATATGTGCTCGGACTAATAAGGTTTAAAAAATTCATCACTTCCACTTGGGTATATTCTGGATCTTCATCACTTAATCATAATTTTAAAACACTTAAGGGAATGTTATCTTCTTCATCATAAAATTCTTTAGTTGTAGGTAAAATGTTATGCCAACACTTTTGTATAACTTCGGGTTTTAACTTTTTCCAAGCCATGTTTAAATTTAAAACGTCATCTCTTAGGGGTACGGCCTTTAATGCAGCCCCAACATCATCTTTTGCTAGTACATCCAACAATAGCTTTTTATGATAAAAAAGCTTTGTAATCCGTATAGCATTCTGGTCCATGGGCTGGATTAACGGTGTCACGTTTGGTGGCATGTACATGACGGTAATGCATTCATCAATGCTGTTTAGTTAATCTGCTGGTGGATGACTCGGCGCATTATCTAACAGCAATAATGCTCTTATTGGTAGACCACGATTTTGTAAAAATTCTTTTACATCTGGAATGAATCTATTTTTATACCATTCCTTAAAAATTGGAGCAGTCATCCATGCTGTTTTTGAGTGTAGGTAATTAACAGGACAATGAAAGTTTTTGAAGCTTAGGGGATTTTTGGCTTTACCAATTACCAGTAACTTCACTTTATGGTTACCAGTAGCATTACTGCAAGCCCTAAACGTGATTCTCTGTTTTTCGGTTTTCCTGCCGGGAGCTGTTTTTTCTGATGAAGAAACGTAAGTCTTGTCGGGGAGCAACTTCCAGTATAAACCGGACTCGTCTGCATTGTAAATTTGTTCTAAACTAAGTTGGAGTTCTGTCATTTTAATTTGCAATTTTTCTTTAAACGGAGCAACTAGTTCAGGTTGTGATGATAGTTTTTTAAATTTTTGTAACCAGCCATTGCTAGCATTAAAAGAAGATGTGTAAAATATTGCGTGTAGACTCTTAGCCTTCTCTTTAATCATGTCTCTATTAATAACTGCATGTTTTAAACGTTGTTTTAAGAACCATTTATATAGGGCTTTTCCCATTTTTGGATACACTGAAATTTTTAATGTTTTTCTTTTTCCAGGTCCGGTAAATGTGCAATCAACAGTTTTTAACATTTCTTTTCGTTTATTTTTTTTCTTGAAGTAATAGTCGATTTAGCAACCCATATTTTCTTGATAACACTATAGGTGCTATGCCTTTTTTTAAACATTCTAAGATTTCTGATTTTTCTTGTAATTTTAGGTGTTTTCTTTTAGGCGACATTTGTGATAAACTGATAAACAATGTTAAAAAAAATAAAGTCACTCCAAATGTACGAAATGACGTATTCTGTATTGAGTATTTACACAAACACGCATCCAGTGATATGCTAAAGTAGAATTGCATAAATATAAAACGCATGCCATGCACTTGGTAAGTCCCTGCTTAACCAGGTGAAGTCCCTATGCAAGCAGCAATGCTGACTCACTGCAATTCTGTTTGTGTTCTACTGCACTGTTCATTCTAGTGAGGCTCAATTTGTTCACTGTATGGAGTTCAATGTATTTATTTTTGCGTTCATTGCAGTGGATAGTTCACTATACAGTAGGTTAACTATATCGAGACTCTACTGTATAGTACAAATTTTTATTCCAAATATTAACATAATTATACTCCAAATTTGCTGTTTAAAACACGAAGTAAGTAAATAAAATTCTAAGCATAAGTGGGACAAATAACACATATATCCATAAATATACCGATACAATAATATCTTGATATATGTATACGTGCTTATTTTATAAACATGCTTGAATTTGCATGGCATTTAATCGAATACGCCTAATGTAGCGTTATTAATAACGCACGCATTTTGTTTGATCAAATGTTGTTGATATGTTAGAAGTTAGGATTATTGATATATCGGTTTTATTCTATGTTGGTTAAAAACACGAGTATGTTTTAGTACCACATTCTCAATCAGAGATGGCCAAGGTGCTGCCATCTCTTTGTCAGAATTTTTGTCGGGATACATATAGCAAGGCCCGCTGAATTAATATTGCATATAAGGCCTTACCGCTTCATTTAGCCAAGACGCAATTAGCAAGGACGCAGGCGCCATTTGACGTGAACTATACATTTGTCACAAATGTTCACGAAAACACATCAAATTGAGAGCACCGTCATCGGCAGGATCCTATTATCATAATTATAAAGGGGAACCCAGCATAGTTTTCTTAGGGTTGGCAGATGCTGACTATAAGTTTTTATATTTAAACGTGGGGGTCAATGGGAGGGTAAGCGAAGGCGGTGTATTCCGCGAAAGTTCATTGGCACAAGCACTGGTGGATAATAGTTTAAATTTTCCACCTGCTACACCATTACCAGGTAGATGTACAACAATGCCATATGTAGTTATAGCAGACGATGCGTTTCCGTTGAAGGAGAGAATTATGAAACTATATTCGCAAACAGGCCTAACGCATGACCGCAGAATTTATAATTATAAACTCTCTCGTGCACGACGAGTTGTTGAAAATGCATTTGGAATTTTGGCTAGTCGCTTTAGGGTACTAATAAATCCCATAAATTTAGCTGTTGATAAAGTTGAAATAATTACGTTGTGCTGTATAGCATTGCATAACTTTATTTTATCACATAATAAACAATCTTATTGCGAGGTGCAACAAGAAGACATTGCATCAAATAATTTGGAATTTATTAATCGCTTGCACAGCAACAGAAGTTCAGATGATGCTCGAAATATTCGACAAGAATTTATGGAGTTCTTTAATACGTCAGGTGCTCATCCATGGCAAGAATTACAGGTTTCAAGAAATAATATGTAATTACACTACCAAATATCTTAATTTAATAAATAACACTTTTCTGGAAAACTGTTTTATTATATTAAATTTTGCACATTTATTTTTCCAGCCTCAAATATTACTTTAATTATATCTTCTTCAGTTGTGGCAGCTACCTCCTGTGGCAGCTGCCTTAATTTGGATGCAATATACTCTCCAAAAATGTCATAGTAGTCTCTAAGTTTGGGGTTGGGTTCTTTGGCGAGCTGCTTTGCTTTTAGAATATTTGAAAGAGCTTTTATTGCCCCTGTCGTTTCGCCCGTCAGCTCTTCATTTTGGAATTTGCGTTTTTTGGCCGATCTGTTACCTGTTGGGGTGCCTACACTGTCCAAGAAGGTGCCAGCAACTGCAGCATCATTTGACACGCTGCTGTTCGAGCTGGAACTACAAACGGTCAAATGTGCCGAGGTGCTAGCCGAGCTGGGGCCAGCAACGTGGATTAATATTTCATGGTCCATGATCGTGTCTGGAACCACTAACTGCAAGGAGTTATCCTCCTGAATTTCGTAGGTTTGCTCCTCTTCATTTAACTGTTTTAAAAAGTCAAAATGATTAATTAAACTGCATATTCTACAAAAAAAGCACGTTATACATACCACTTCCTCAGCCTCCTGACTTCCAATGGTCATGCTGTCATATTCACCCACGATACTTGAGCTACAGTTATTATCTATGGCTGCTCTAGGCCGTGTGTGTCGCACCACAAAATTCATTTGGTCGAAGTACCACAATGTGGGATAATATATCTAAACAAGTACATATAACAATTATCCTTTATTTTTTAGTAGTTTGCAAAATATACTTACATCATCTTCCCCTGTACCACTTTTCAGGGATTGTTCAAACTTCCGGTATTCATTTAAAAAATTGGTTTTTACACCTTGAAATTAATTTTTTTATGTCGTTTATGGTGACATTTGGCTTTAAAGCCTCTACATGTTTTTGAATGCATTCAAGGGCTCTGATGCGAGCATGTTTGTACTCTTCAATTAATAATTGAACCTGTTCCCGTGACCACGACATTAAAAGAATTGTAGCATGCAAACAGGCCACTCACAAACCACAAAAATTCGTAAATATCAATTTAACAACGATAACAATATAACAAATAACAACGATAATAATATAACAACGATAACAATATAACAACGATAACAAATTAACGACAGTAATTTAAATGGCAAGGTGAAACACGTGCTTTCACAAACTGAGCAACTAGCCAAATAGGTTATGTTTCCTTGTTTGTGGTAAACATTCAGTTATAAAACTAGGGTCCGTAAATTTAGAACTTGCCAATGCGCCGTTTTACGCGCACTTTTATGTTTACACCCATATTATTTAGGAAGTGTTTCTAAATAATTTACGGGTAAATTTCTTACACAAAATTGTGTATGCAACGTGAAAAAATTTATGCGAAAATTTATTCGTATAAAAGCCACAAAATAGAAATAGTTTTTCTTTGTACATTTTCAACACTATACTACTTCGGCTCCAAGTTTTTTAATTTTATTTTTGCCACACATGTGCACCTGGACATATTCTGCTACAGTAAGTACTGATCAATTCATTGGCCTACTGTAATCGAAATCGTAGGTGACTCATTTTCGTGCTGTTTGTTTTGGAAGTTTTGTAAAGAATATAACTATTTTCAACGAATGCACCTATAAGGTAATAAAAGATCTTCACCCACCATCTCCTAGATTTCCATGCAATAGAGTATGATGGCATTGTCTGATCGAATAAGTCAACGCCCCCCATGTATTTGTTGTATTCCGCCACTGGTAAAGGGCAAGGAACTAAGGAACTACCTCTTAACAACTAATAGCAACCCTATGACAAACACAATCGGGCTTAACCCAAAAGGGATGGACAGAGAATTTTTTAGGTCATCCCATAGATCATCAAAAAATGATTTCTTGCTGGCACTGTGGCTAGATAGACTCTTGTAACTCTCCACTTGACTATCATAGAAGTCGGGGCTAAGTATGCCGCTGGTGTCTACTTTCCCATTGTAAAGGCAACGGGAGTAATCAGACACCCACACACTGATCCCCTGCCCGAAACACGGCACCAAGATGGTCTCATTGAGACATATAATTAGGGACGCAAATATTTAGAAATTAAAAATTTACCATTTAAATTCCTATGGTGCGTGAGGCAATGCACCACCCACTTGGGCATTGAAAGAATTATACGTCTTGGTGTTTAACAGTAGATGGAATATACATATTGTATCTATTGTGAATGATTAGATTGAATCTTTATCTGTCGATTAAGTTAGGGACAAATCTATTTAAATAAATAAGATTTGACATATAACTTTGTAAATAACTTTATTTAATAAATATAAAATAAAATATTGTTGGTAATTATTCATAAGGTTTTTAATGATATCTTAAAAAGTTTTAACAAAAACAAATAAACACTGAGGTAATGCTAATTTAAAAATTAATAGGAGGATTCATTCAATTTGGCCAAAGCGTGATGGTTGCAATTACCATTGCATTACATCACCTTTATTTCTAAAACTGCTTCAGTTTGCTTAGGCGTGGTATTTACTAAATTTTGACATTCTTTTGGCATAAATGCAGTCTAAATTTGATTTTATTTCGGAGATGTTTCTGGCTGGATTAGCTCGAAAATTTTTTCTCATAATATGCAAAAGGTTTTCAGTATGGAAGGGATCGGGACTGTTAAAGGTAATTTAATATATTGCGACAATCATCCTTTAACTAATTATCTTCTAAAATGAAAATTATACACAGACAATTGCAGAGAAATGAATAAAAATTAATAAAAGCAAATCCTTCAAAGTACTGAAGACACCTAGGTGAAAAAGATGACCAACGACCTAAAGACAACAGTTACAAACTGAACCACTGGAACGATGACAATAAATTCAACACATTTTGATGAATAGCTTAACAGTTTGTTACAAAGCCTTGTGAAAACTTTCCTATTTAAAGCTTTTTTTTCATTTATAACAACTAAGAAAAATCGGTTAGAAGAAACTGACCAAAACTACATTTTTCAAAATATCTAGTAGGCCTTGGCTTTTTCCAAATTTTGAAAATGTCATTTAGTTCGGCTAATAATTCCGCACTACTTTCCCTATTTGACCGTTTTTCCATATGCCATAGTTTCCGAAATCCCCATAGTAAAAATTGAAAAAAACTCACCCCGAAGAATTTTAAATTATACATATATACAGGGTGTCAACGAAACCTGGGGCACCCTCATAATTTTTTTATTTTTTAAGATATCTAAATGAAATTTGGTATGTTTAATATACTCTTTAAATGGCATTTGTTGACATAGGAAACAAGTTTCTGTCACTTCCGGTTTCACCGGAATTGACTACAACTTTGTTATTTTAAATGGAACACCCTGTATATTTATACATTTTTGGAATCTCCATTCAATTTTACGTATGGTAGTATCAAGTTCGAAACATTTTGATGAGAAAGTAAATTTTTGCAGAAATTAATCTAGAGTGCCATGACTAACGCCAAATGAAAGTCAAGATGCCCCAACACTCGAGACAAATTGTTTTAGAACTTTAACTATTTTAGTTGCTGTATTAGAATGGCCTAAAGTTGGCAAAAATGCTTTTTCGAGAATAACTCTATTTTTTCAAATGGCACTAGGGTGGGACACTAGGATATTAAAAACGAGCGTTTTTCAAGGATTTTATTGATACCAATAACACGGGATTAATATGAAAATGTAATTCGGAATAACACTCTCCGTTCAAAAAAACCATATTTTGGACATTTAAATCTAGATACTGGGTTTCAAAACAAGTGAAACAAATGAAATGCACAAAAAAAAGACAGGCTTGTTACAGTTGAAGTGCTAAAATAATTTGTTTTGAGTGCCGTAGCACCCTGACTTCCATTTTACGAAGGCCATGGCACCTTAGATTAATAAATAAACTCTTCTGTAAGTAGTTATTTTGTCATCAAAATGTTTCAAACTTGATACTACCATACGTAAAATTGAATGGAGATTCCAAAAATGTATAAACATACAGGGTGTTCCATTTAAAATATCAAAGTTGATGTCAATTCCGCCGAAACCGGAAGTGACAGAAACTTGTTTCCTATGTCAGCCAACGCTATTTAAATAGTATATTACATATACCAAATTTCATTTAGATACTTAAAAAAATAAAATAATTATGGAGGTGCCCCAGGTTTCGTTGACACCCGGTATATATACATTTTAAAAATTTATATAAACAGTCCAGTTTTTGACTGAGAAAATTCTATAACGCCCATTGCAGCATCACTTCAGAATCATTTTCAATACACGACTTTTATAAGATCCAGAACAATAAAATTCACTGGTACTAAGATAAGGCAACGGTCGTGGCTCAGTTGGTTCAGCGTACGTCTGACCAAGTAAGATTAAGACTGACCACGGTTCGATTCTGGAAGCACTTCTGTGGTGCTGAGCCCACGTATAGCTGTAGGTTCCCCATGTCAGTAAGCTACTTGTCATGCACACCACAGATACATGGAGAGAAAACCGGCGACACCCTGTAAATGGCATGCCACTTCTAGGAGAAGCTGCTACGATGCTTGTAGAAGACCAGATGTGGACGTACTCTTAATAAATACAAGTGTTTTCCTGTTTAATGAATGTACACCAATTTCAAATTCGATAGATTTCGTAGCAACGTTGACCAGTCCTGAATTCCCAGATGAAACAAATACCATGTGAATTTCTAGATTCTAGATCATTGGCATCGGTAACTTCTATGTAATTTTAGCTGAGAGTTGCACTGCTGATATTTCTGAAACCAATAGAAAACTATTATTAATTAACTGACTAACTCTAAACGCTTTTTTTTTTAATATAGTAGTTTAATACTAGAGCTCTCTATAGAGAGTATTTAATATTTTCAAATATCTGACATTAGTTAATTGCGGAAATATCCCGTTAGCCCGAGAAATTGACGCACTTGCCGCACAGTTTTCGGTTCACACATTTTTGTAATCGCTTCAGTTTTGCGTCGACCCGGTCTGACTCCCTCACTTCTAATTTCACGTATCAGCTACTTTCCACTTCGCCTCTACCACCCTACGATTTTAATTCCGACAACAATCCGGCAGTATCGTCCGCTCGTGTCATCATCAGTACCGTCCGCTTCTCGGTGGCCACTTCCCTTATACATTTTCAGGCAGTGTCGGTCCCCTTTAAACTAATGCTTCAACTCCAGTAACAAGTAGGCAGGATCGGCCTCAGTTGTTACCTTCCTAGTATCAGCCTCTTTCGAGCAGTATCGGCTCCCTTCAAACTTGTGCTTCAACTCCAGTAACAAGTAGGCAGTGTCGGCCTCAGTTGTTACCTTCCTAGTATCCGCATCTTTCTGAGCAGTATCGGCTCCCTTCAAACTTAGTCCACACTCACCTATTTTTCCACCCCCAGTGCTAACGGCCAGTGCGAGAGGTACAATACGAGGTCGTGGCATATTTTAGTAAGCAAACGACGGTCGATCAGAGAGTATTAGAGACGATAGCCGTTGTGTACGCTTTGCAGCAATTTAGAGTTTATTTAAGGCCAACGCGCACTTAATCACGCCACGGCGCGCCACGCCGGACGGCAATTTTTAAATTACATTGGTTGTTACGGAATAACGGGCCGTGGCGTGGCGTGGATAAGTGCGTGTTATTCCATAACAACCAATGTAATTTAAAAATTGCTGGCGTGGTTAAGTGCGCGTTGGCCTTTATTGGGTCGACAGTTTACGGTAATCACGGACTGTAGCGGTGATCTAGGTGGAAATTCTGGATTTGAACGTAAACTAATTATTCGATCGAAAAAAAATTCACGAAGGTAATTGATGGTCTCTTGGGCGGTGTGGGCAGTCACGCCATCCTGTTGGATGTATCCTTGCTGGAGCTCATCCTCGTGAAGCTGATTAATAAATTCACGTACAATATTCCGGTATCTCTGAGCAGTAACAATTTCGTGGGAAAATATGGGTCCGATAATACGTCTTCGAGACACAGCAAAACTATTAAAATTTGAACACATGTACAAGCAAACATGTAACAATAAAATGTGTGTTTTTATTGGTATCAAATGGTATATAACTTACTCCAATATTATATATAGTAATTTGTTTATTTAAAACATACCTTTATTTCTAAACCAATGACATAACATAAAATATATGTATTAAAAAACTATTTAAATGCCTATAATATTTCTTAGGCGTCCCATATATAGTTATATCTATAACTAATAACTAGGGATATTTATTAAAACAAACCACCTCCGAGTATGATAGTAACCCAAACTATTTTACCGCTCTGTGGGTCTCCCCTATAACATTTAGTTTTCTTAGTAAAACAACCTCTCTTCCCCATTACTGCGCATGGAACAACACCTTTAGAGATTGCATTGCACAATAAGTCACTTTTGTCATTCTCAAATAGTTCTAACCTATGCTTTTTAAAGTTAGCCAGCCCAGGAAATAACGCCCAATTGATCTTGGATGTAACAATCTGGCACAAGATTGTTCTTGCACAGCAATACTGAGCCTTACCTAATTCTAATGTCCCGTTTACAAAACAACATGGGGTATTAATATTAGTGTTATAGCTTAGTGTACCAAGGTCAAGTTTGATTCTATCCATCACTATAAGTTCATTATGAACCCCCAGTGTTTCACGCAAAACACCTAACTGGCTGTAATAATTAATCCTATACCTTTCAGCAACCACATCATTTAATTCTAGATACCCGACTTCATTCTTGGAATACGTTTTTATTATCCTCTTTATAACATCTCTAAATGGTCTCTTAGAGAAAGAGGATTGTATTCCGTGCTCTGTAAAAACCTCATATTCGTTTTCTACAAGACCTTTTATTAAGGTGAAATCGCATCTGGTCTTACCTTTCCTTAATATGTCCGTTCCATTAGAGTAGAAATCATAACATGTCGTTAGCCTTTGGTTGCATAGAGGGATAGGAATCCTTAGACCTCCATTGTCGATTTCTACATCATTTCATTTTTCTTTCCCACTCTTGAAGGTAACAGTATTTGATAAGTCCTCAAAAGTTATAGGTGTCGACTCTAAGTCATCTTCCTCATATTCAACAAATGTATTTCCTGATAGGTCCCTGCTGGCAGCAACTCATGTAAAGCAAGAATTTTATATAGTAACAGCTTTAAATCTTTTTTGACAATAGTATGGCAAGTTCCCAATGATAAACCAGTCTCTTGCAAAAGTGTAGGTAGTGATGTAGTGGGTTGCTCGTTCATACGTTGACCAACATCATCAACTGTATTTTGAGTACGAACTCTTGGCCTTCCAGTTCTATCTCTATGAGTAATGCTCCCTGTATCTCGGAATAAATCAACACATCTTCTAAGTCCGCTGTAAAAATCTCCTTCAAGGAACGCAATATCTGAAAATTGTTGCCGAAATTCCTCTAAACATGACATCGCACTGTAAATCCATTCGCCGTTCTCTCGAACACCATTTCGAAAATATGATTCAATCATAAATATTTTGTGTTCTATTGTAAAAACCATTATAATCGTGGCTTAATTGAATTTTCAGTATAAACTTATGACAACAACAACAGAGATGACAGTTAATAAATTCTAAGCTTGCAGTAGACATTATTTTATTTTTCCATGGCTAAGCCTTATGTAATTTCTTTTTGAACTCATGGTATAAGAGCGGTGTTAACCTATGCATGCATAGTGTGGGATGCAGCCCCATAAACAACCATAACGAAATTGTAGAGACCTCTATTAAAAAGTGCATTAAATCATTTCATATAAACTAAAGCGGAAACTTCCACAAGACTTACTGACAACAGATAAAGAACTCTGCGATTGTAGACCTCCCTTGGAGCAGATCCTCTAAGTGAATAATGTGAAAAGTGCCAATTAAATAGATCAGTGTGTTGCTGAAAACAGCTGATCCGGACACAAACTATATGAAAAAAAGTATGTATTTGAAAACCAAAAATAAATCGATAATCAGTAGTTATACAACAAGACGTTCGGAAATAATCGAATATGCAGTTGATAGGACGAGATGTGTTGCCTAGGAAATACAACGACACCGTAGGTGGAGTTGTGTTTTTAGGTAACACATCGAGTCCGTTTCTTCGTTAAACGTTTGCAAAATTTGTTGATGTTCAGTTAACGTCAATGCTACTGAACTTTGTTTAGGTTTACTAGCTATACCTTGTAAAACTTTTCGTTTAGAATTTCGTGCATCTCCTGCCTTTTGAAATGCAATCCCTTTAAAACGGTCAATAATTTTATTGAACTGCTTATAATAAGTATGATAAATGTGTTTAGCAGTAAGATTCCATAATGTTTTTAACACACCTTCTTTATATTCTTCTCCATTCACTTTACGCATATTATAAGCCCAATCTTCTACTATACTACACAGCTCAGTTTTAGACTTTTCTTCATTTAAACAATAATTTTTTCTTTACAAAATTCTTCAAATTGCCGCAATACATACTTTTCAGTTCTTACTGTATTAATAGGTCTTGTTAAAGATACATTTTTTCAATTTCTTCGTTTGAAACTGTACCCAATCGACTCATTTTCACAAAATGTTTACGAAATGTCAAAAATATTACTTGTTTATTTATATCCATGGATGATATGATTACATATAATTCATTTGTTTGCGACTGAAATACGCCAAGAATTGCGACGCAAATAACCGATGTTATACAGCGTAACGAAGAAAAATTCTGATTCGTATATTTGCCGATGAGTTGTATAGTCTACTATAGCACGATTCATTCTCTCCAGCAACCAATTTTCTTCAGGTCTGTGTGGCTTGGTAGTCTGATGAGCAACACAATTTTTTTTCAGAAATTCCTCCATTTCCTGACTACAAAACTCTCCACCATTATCCGTACGTAATGTTTTGATTTTCCTTTCTTTCTGTGTTTCAACCAGGCTTTTGAACTCTTTGAAGTAACTGAATAGCCCCGATTTATATTTTAAAAAATATACAAATATCATCCTGCTGAACTCATTTTGGAATAAAAGAAAATACCTGGATCCTCCAATTGATTCCACTTCCATGGGTCCACAAAAGTCTGCGTGTATGACTTGTAGAATCGCTGTCGATCTAGTGCCCTTATGTTGAAAAGGTAGCCTCGACTGCTTTCCCTCACACGCAATTGTTTCTTGTATTCACCACCGCTTTGATAGACATTCATTCTACCGCACCATCCTTCATTTTTGACAAATCCTTGTAATTTACGTGCCCAAGTCTCCGATGCCACATTTTGGTGCTGACTGCGATCATAGACATTAAGCACTCTGGATCCTCCCGTTTTACATTTAGCCTGTAAACATTATTGATTAAATCTGCAGTGGCTATCAACGCTTTATTTTTCTTGTAAATTTTACAACCCCCTTGTTCGAATTCCGCCTTATTGCCATTTTTTATTAGTTGACTAACCGACAACAGGTTTGTAGTTAATACCGGAATATACAGGGTGTGTATAAATTGGCCAAAGAACTACACGTGGCGATGTTGGTCATAAAACTCTGAGTCGAAAATCTTAATACCGAAATGTTGGACAATGCTCTTGCTCTGTCCTCAGGAACCAATTTAAAGGAACTTTTGACAACATTGGATCCACACACCACAGGTGTTTTGTTATAGCACGGTAACTAAGGATGTCCGTTACATCGCAATACTCCGTGAATGTTGGAACAATGCTACCATATGTATTTTTTACAATAATAAGTTAACGAAGAAATGTTTAAAACACGCTTTTGGGGCTGAAAAACAACATCTATGAAAAAATAATTTTACAATTCTTTTTTCTTCTAATTTGCAACCTGTCAACGGATAATGAATTAAAAGACTTCATTTTCAAACTTTGGAGATCCCGTGCATACCCGGGAAGCATGGTACAATATTTTGGTATTAAGATTTTCGACTCAGAATTTTATGACCAACATCGCCACGTGTAGTTCTTTGGCCAATTTATACACACCCTGTATATCGCGTTGGTGATATTTACGTCGTGACTGCTTTTACCAATTATCGTAGTAACGTTTACATCACCTGAGCACGATGCACTCAGTTTCTCGTTGTTTGCTATTACAATGTCCTTTAAACTACTTGCGCTTTTGTTTGTTAACCAGTCTTCACGAATCGTTAAATGAAAGCTTGCCCCGGAGTCAACATACCAATCGTCTTTGCTGAACTGTCCACTGAAAAATATTGCACTAAACGCGTTCGAATTTCTTGTTTCTGATTTGTTTTCTGGAAACTTATTTTTAAAGTGTTTACACCGGAAACATTTCACCGTTTTGACATTTGCTTCCGAACTTAAAGTTGAACCGCTTGGGTTATAGCCAACCTTACGCCTAGTGGTGTATTTGTTGGTTTCCCCCCAAAAAAATACGTTTCCTGCATTACCGGCTGGTTCCATATCGACAGATGCAACGAAGACTATCGTAACTCATTTTTTATCAAAGTGAAAAATAAGCATTTAAAGATTTTGCATTAATTTCAATAACTATATCCGAGTAAAAATTTTGATTTGGTTGATATACAGTTTTTTTAGTTGAGTGTTGTGAGTTAGGTAGCTAACTGTGCATAACCAAAAAAATCGTTTTTTTTTTTAATAGACTTACTATAAGTAGTTTTCGTTGAATTAATAAAGAAAAAAATATACTTGCCTTAGGCTTAATACAATATTTTTCAGAAAAATCAAAATTAAAAATAAAAGTTACAAAAGAAATAATCTTTAGTGCTAGTCTGTATAACTTGAATTATCATCGAGTTCACCTTCTTCGCTATTCTCACTTTCAAATCGCATGAAAGAAAATGATTAGGTTTTCTGAAAGGATAAACTAGTTCTTTTGGCTTACCTGGACCCCGCATCGACTGGTAACACAAAGGGCCGATGGAAAGTTTTCGGAGTTGGGGTGAGTCATCCAAGTTCGTTGCCTAACGGTAATATGCAGATGCCGTTGGAATTTTCTGGCGTGGCTTCTTTGTTTAAAATTAACACGCCGTTTGCAAGAAAGATAAATGCCCAAATTGTGATGTATTTTCACTTATCTTGAGCAATATGATGATGATGATGTTGAGCTCCTGTTGCACACACTCGAGTTTTGTTGATGATGTTAGATTTCTTTTGTTTGAAGAAAATCCGGAATGCCGAAGGACCACAATGTTAATTTTAATTAAGTTTGATGTTACTTTTAATGCTGGTTCAGTAGCAAGAAGTTGTTAGTGTAAGTGAAGTAAGAAACACGTTTTTGATTTTAAGAATATATACACTTTACACTTTAGCAATTATAAGCAAGAAATGCAAGATCTTTCGTAGAGTGCTACAAACAGGGAACTGACGCGGGTGGTCTTCCCTTTACCCTCCAAGGATTGCAAAAAGTAGCCCATGCGCAAACAAACTTACTTAGCTGGGGCTACTTTGAATGCAAATATTGTAATCAAGAAAATATGGTTAACATAATGTAAGGCCATTAAGAACCAAGTTAGGCGGCCTTGGTGGCCATGGAATTTCAGCACCTCTTTCGATCCAAGTTCCAGGTAGGGCTTCATTTAATATATTTCTTATTTGGTTTGCGTTATGAGCTGGACTGCCGTCATGTTGGTACCACACAACAGTATCTTCTTCGGCAACTTCTTGCAATGCTGGTAGTACATGTGTTCCATCGATGAAAAATGGACCTATGACAGTATTTGAAAATATTCCAGCCCAAATATTTACTTTCTGAGGATACTGTGTGTGAGCTGGTATAAACATAATGGGGATTTTTAGTGCTCCAATACCCGTAATTTTGATGGTTAGGTGTACCATTTAACGTAAATGTGCACTAATTTATTTATTTATTGTTACATTAAAAACAGGCATTTGCCTTATTACATTTAATGTTTAGATAAACATAAAATTAATAGACATCGCTCATAGTAGGTTAATTAAATTAAATCAATGTAAGCTATAACGTAACAGAAAAACACAAAAAGATTTGACCTACTTATTATTATTATCATCGCCGTCCATCCGTTCCGCACCAGACCCCAAGAATCCCCGAAATCGTTATTTTGGTTTAATTTATATACAGTGTGTCCCAGGATTGATGTTACAATAGGTGCGATGGACTAAAAATTTTTGAATTTTATTTTAAGATTGTGCGATTAAGTCCTGCTTGGTTTGAAGAGAATTTTAAAAATATTTTCAGTTTTTGAAGTCGGCCTTGACATTGAAGCGAAAACCATTTTCTTTTCAGGTAAAGTACCCTTTTTGTTCATGTTACGGCAAAATTTTACTAAGGAAAGTTGCTCAGAATGAGAAATTATGGTCCTATACAAAATTTCAGGAAGATTAGTCAACAATTGTCTTTTCATGGCCTCTTGGCAGTTATGTTGAATACATTTTTTTTTTAACTTCAGGTTTGCCAGTTCAGCATTTACTGCTATTCAAGGCAGAGTTCACTATTGGGTTGTTAACTTCGTAATCACTAGTCACTGGTTTTTAATGGTAGGAGTCTATTTTATTGTTTAGTTTTAATACACTTTGTTTGAGTTATGGTCGCTATATTTGCGAATATGGGTTATTCACTGTTACTGTCTAAGAGGTCAGCTGGTAGTTTCCGTTTTAGCCTATTATGGATTGATGTTCGTCCGAGGTTAAAGTAGGTAGCGCCTTCGTAATGTTTAATGTTTGTATAGAATTTTTTTCGAACTTTTACGATAAATTCTTCTATAGTGGGAGTGTTGATCTCTTTGTGAATCTGTGAGTTCCTAATAAACCACTCTGCAATCTTAAAATAAAATTCGAAAATTTTTAATACATCGCACCTATTGTAAAATCAATCCTGGGACACACTGTATGTAATATTTAACGTTATAATATTTGTGGACTTAACAGCTTCTTGCGCAGTTTCAGGTGGACTTACCATGTTCTTCCCCTGGACCCTTCACTTGTTTCGGTTGGCACTTTTAAGCGTTTCACGTATGCGGCCTTGCCATAAACCCTTTCGAGTACAAGAGCAACGCTCTTCGCGTTCATGGGATCTTTTGAACACAAATCATCATTGCAGTTATGGCAATTATACTTGTTTAAAGTTTTATAGCTACATATCCTGCAAAATATACAATAGAATTGGTTTCCAGAGTCGCATCTCGATCTGGCAAATTTTGAACTAGAGGTTCACAATCATTAGGATGTACATTTTTAGTAACCGCTTCACGGTTTTGAAAAACTAGATCAATTGTGTGGTCGTCATCCCGCTCACAATTGGAATTATTTGATGGCGCCAATAATCTGATATGCATATTAAATTGCAGACTCTGCCGAAAAGATTTTGCCGTTGGATTAAGACAATGTCTACCTTTTCGCCTCACTGTAGAAAAACGATTTTCAATGGGCTCTTGTGATAATCTGTTGGTACATAAAAACCGATAACCTTTTTCCTTTAGATCATTCTACAATTCTAACACGGCTTCTATAGAAAGAAGTAAACTTCTGAAACAATAAATATTTTCCCTAGTTTTCCCATTCTCAGAAAACGATTTCCATGTTGATACCCATTTTTGCGTTTCTCGCAAATAGTCTTCTAAATTATTCGTACCAATTGAAAGGGGGCGACGGTAAGAGCTCGAATCATAGAAAATACGGCTGTTTAATACGTCAAATAGGTTATTCCTTTTTACTAAAAATGCTTGCTGCCGTGTTAATGCATACTTCACCCTCATTTTCTGAAAAGTGTTTGGACGGATATGCGCATCAGTTATTTTTACAGCGGCTCTAGCTGTAGTAGAAACTTTATCTAGATTGTAAGCTTGTTTTACATCTCGCCAAGATACAAGCTTTTTTTCGGCATAAATATCCTTTGCCATTAAATTGTTTTCGTCAAATGGGGAATATCATACATAGCGCAGATTTTTTCATCTTCCATAAAAAAATACGGGGAGGTTTCCGTCACACCCAGCTTGATAAAAGCTGCTCTGTTTGTTGCAGTTTGATTACAAGTTAGGATTCTAACTTTGAGATGAATATTTTTAATCGCCTTGATATTTTCCATTATTAAATTTTGAAGTGCTGAGCATTTAATTGACGTTGAAGACAAATAATAACTAACTGGTAGTTCCAATTATGAATTAATCCCCTGACCATAAAAACTAATGTTTGAGAAGCCGTTTTATCTACACGTCCAAGGGAACCCAGGTCTTCATAACCTTCGATATAATCATATTTCGAGTTATATTCTAACCCCTTTTTAATGCTCATCTCATTGAACCTTTTCAGAAAGTCTTTGAAATAATTCTGTATTTGTGCCTGTAGTTAACTGATTTACTCTTAGCCAGAATTCGATTGTTGCTTTCGACGGTAGAATAAATTTTAATTTTTCTCGCATGAACAAATAAAGCGCTGGCGACTTGTACATACTTAAGGCCGTTTCTTTTTCATCTTTACTTCAGGGAAGACCCCGTTTATGATTAAGCTGCATGTTAATAAATACACGAACGCTTTTCGATTTGACGTTTATGGAGGCAATGTTTCTTTTTAATTTTTTTATTTGATTTTCATACATCATCGATGAAAAATTGCGTTTTCTCTTTTTCGTGACAGGTGTTTCGAATATTGCCTATAATTAATAGAGGTGAATAAATAATTAATATAATTGTTTAAACATTTGTTTTCATATTTGCAAAATTTTTTAACCCTTCATTTCATGATTTATGAAAAAAATTCTTCTTCTTCTTCTTCTTCCTCTTATGGCCGAAGCCTAGGCCGATGGCCTGTTATACATTCGTAAGGACGAGTTCTGTGAGCCCTCTTAGCACGTATGCTGGACAGGAGGCTAACCTAACCCATCGAGAGAGGTGAAGAAGACCAACCCGCAGTGTTGCGAGGTTAACGGTTATCAAAGGTGTTAGTATGCTAACCGGGGCCGCCGGCTTAACGTGCCCTCCGAAGCACGGAGAAGCGTACGACCTTCTAAATTCCAGCGAGGATATCGCCGGTCTCAGGAATCGAACCCAAGATGCCTACGTGATACACTGAGGCCTTGTACACGCGGCTATCCGTTCCTCCTGAAAAAAATTGAAAAAAAAAGTTTTTCTTTTAAAAAATGCTTATAATAGTGTTAAAAAATGAAAATATGGTAGTAAATTTTTTTTATTGTTGTTGTACAAAAAGAAAATGTTTGTTGCTGATTTGATACATTATGGAAAAAAGTAACATATGGACCCAACATTAATTTTTATGAAAAAAAGTAAAACAATTCTTATCTTTTGTTAAGCACAGGTGAACACCACACTTGTCACACTTGAAATGTGTAAATCCCTTGCATTCAGGCCTTTTACATCGTTGGCGTGTTTTTTCATACGTGATCCAGTGTGAAAATTCATCTTATCTTACATTTTTTGGGGGTGCATGAACTGCAGGTCCTTTGAATCTTTTCTCATTTATTCCTTCCTCAACACTGTGAGATGGTCTTCCACGTTTTTTGTCTCTTTGATTTCTAATCATACAGAGAGTTTCTGCCAGATCTAGTCTAAATTGCCATTGGGACATATCACATTCTATATTTTTGGCATCATATACTTTCTTTTGTAGAAGCCAGGCGTTTTTGACCGTGATATCTAGTAAATGAAGGAATAATCTCAAATACCACTTCTTGGATCTGAGAGGAATTTTATGGCGACCTACATGGCTATCCCGCATGTCAACTCCCCCCATATGCTTGTTATACTCTTTTATTATATTGGGACAGTTAACGGTGATTTTTTCCTTCTTCTTCTTGTCATATCGTTTGACAGAATGATATGACAACTGTCCATAGCAAGTTGACAGTAAATTAACTATTTTATTGTCGTTCCAGGATACCAGACTCATGTCAACACCATCAACATGAGCTACATATTCTTCTGAAGTTCCTCTGGGAGCTTTTTTGAATGTTTTTTCATCCGTTAGTTTATTATTTACTGTTCGATTTCGCCGTACAGTTCGCAGTATACAGGGTCCTGCAACAGTGCGTCGGGCTTTCCTAGCGCTCTTACCGTGAGAGATAGAAAAAAAAGTTTAAAGCATAAAATTATTGGTTCGAAGAGGTCTACGTCGCGAAATTATTTTCAATAATACAGAGTGTTCCACTTTTGCGCTATAATAAAAACATACATTTTTTTTAATGCAACACCCTGTAACTTTTCATGTCTTCCGATGTCATTTTTTAACCTCTGCATAACTGTCTACCCACTTTTGTATTATGTGTCAGTGTTACCAACTTATTAATTTTTTTCCGAAAAATCTTTCATAAACAGACTTCACTTTAAAAAATCATAAGCGACCTTGATTTTTGAAGTAGAAGGATAAATTTTAGCAATAATTGTAGTCCGGTTAAAGAGCAACATTTTGATATGAGAAAATGGGATTCAGTTGATACAGGGTGTTACAAAAGAAAATGCCAAACTTTACAAACTTCAAAGTGACATAGCTCATTTTTTTCAAATGGAACCACCACTGTTTTATTTCGCGAATCGATAGCTTTTTTTGTCCTCTTTAATTTTGTATTGAGATGTCCTATACCTAAACCCCGTAGTTTTAGAGATATTAAATACTTTTCACAAAAGTAACAATTTAATTACATTTTATGCACCGAAGTGGGCCGTGCTAATGCAAAAAAACAAAAACAAAATGTAAGTAAGCTTCAATGTAACATTTTAGTAAATTTAGAATCAAAACGGATAATACTTATGTAATAAAATTAATTGTTTTATTCAAAAACTATGAAAAGTAACAAAATTCAAAATGCATAAAAGAAAAACGACTACAATAAATGTTCGAAATGTCTTCCATTATTGAAAATAATTTCGCGACGTAGACCTCTTCGAACCAATAATTTTATTAGAAATGTGGAAGTATTAGTTCAGTAGAGAAAATTCAAATAGTAAATATCTAAATTTTACTTGAATAACCAATGACAAAATTTCAATTTGTAGAAAAATGATACCACCGCGGGGAATCGAACCACCGACCTTAGGCTATACGCACCCACGCTCTAACCATTGAGCTACGGCAGCCGTTCTCCGGGGCAGCGTCAAGTTTCTACATTAACAATTGAAACCATATATTGAAATCTATTCAATATATGGTTTCAATTGTTAATGTAGAAACTTGACGCTGCCCCGGAGAACGGCTGCCGTAGCTCAATGGTTAGAGCGTGGGTGCGTATAGCCTAAGGTCGGTGGTTCGATTCCCCGCGGTGGTATCATTTTTCTACAAATTGAAATTTTGTCATTGGTTATTCAAGTAAAATTTAGATATTTACTATTTGAATTTTCTCTACTGAACTAATACTTCCACATTTCTAATATCAATTTATTCAGTAATACAACCAAATAACAATAATTTTATGTTTTAAACTTTTTTTTCTATCTCTCACGGTAAGGGCGCTAGGAAAGCCCGACGTACTGTTGCAGGACCCTGTATATGTACCCTCATTAGTCAGATAACTAAATAATGGAATCGATGTATAATAATTATCACAGTAGACCTGGTAGGTAGGATTTCTTGGAATAATTCTTGCCAGTCTAACTACAACGTTACCACTTGCACCTAAATCGGGTTCACCAGGATTTACTTTAGTAAAATAGTTAGATGCCCCATTATAAATAGAAAAATTGTACGAAAATCCAAATGTATCGCACAGCATAAATAGTTTGAAACCCCATTTATGGGGCTTCATTGGATTATACTGTTTCAAATGATGTCTTGCTTTAGTTGAGCAGATTTGCTCATTAACAGAGAGCTTACTTTCCAGTGGAATTGAAGAAAACCTTTCAGTGAGCTCAGTCAGAATAGGGGACTTCTATTTAAGATAACATGCAATGGGATGACTCTACCCTAGTGCTATCTCTTGCTAGAATGGCTTCCAACAACGAAAATATTTAAATTTTTTAGTTATTATTGAATTACACTATAAGTAGGTGACAATGAGTGCTTAAGCGTGACATAACCCCGTTTGAACTTTCCCGCTTTTTCTGTTGTGTTCTCAGCTTTTACTCCGGGTCTCTATTATCGGCAATGTACAAAATCCGGCAACGTGCGAAATGACTAAATATTCCCCAAACTGACCAATTCACCAGACATTATGCAAAATGACTACAACTTTGGGTGATCTGCGAATTTACTGCACTATTTTTGGCAATCCGCAAAATGCCTGATGCAAGCATGCAAGTCAATCTGACGCTTGAATATCTATATGTCTCACATTGTCTAGGTAATTTGAAGATGAACAACAAGATATTTAATCTGTGTTAAATTGAAAAAAAAAACATTTGCTACATCGCCAGAAAAGATTTTATTTCTGCAATAAATGAAAAATACATTCACTACTAAAAATAAGTATCCTACAACAAAACATTTTAAAAAAATGAATTAACAAACACTTGTTAGTTATTTTTGCAGGGATTAGAAAAGTGGCAACGACTATTGCACAACACTTTATTTTTAAGGCATTTGCATGATTTATTGCAACACTTTTTAGTACAGTTGCATTTCATCATTCCCTGACCACCGGTGGTAGAAGTAATAGATACTGCCGATCAAAGACTCATTTCCCATTCAGGATCTTCAGCTACTGCCATAAAATTCTGCGTTACTGTGTCAAATTCATTTCTAGTATAGCACTGTCTAAGTATCCCTGCTTTAGTTCGTTGTTTATAGAAACCATTCTCTTCGTTGAGTACAACACCTAAAATATTTCTAGGGTCTGTTCGGCCCCGATCTAGGATAGGAATGATTACATTATCGCCCACACTACAGCCCTTTAGTCTCGTTGCAGAATTTCCAAGCATTTTATTCTCTTGAAGATTTTGACATAGGTACTTTTGTCTTATTTCTTGTGTTATCAATATTCCTCCTTCTCACACAGTGCAAACAAATTAGCGCATTAGTATTTGTGTTATATAAGTGTTCCTAGTAATGTTTGGAGGGTGTAATATTTTCATTACCGCTCAGTTCTATCCACAATAAACATTTCGTCATATTATTCTTTGGTTTTGGAAATGGGTAGTACCGCAGTCCTTTTGATTTCTTGGACTTCGAAGTGCTGTCCCAGTTCTTGTAAGAACATCTCGGCATTTTGGAAACCGTCTAAAGATTATGCTAAATACGTAATTTCTTTCGTTTTTAACTAATTTTTATAAACAACTTAAGTACTTAAAACAATGCAGAAATCAAACTTCTTTGCTGCGGCTGCAATCTTCCTAACGACGTAAACAAAGTATACCTACTATACTATTCGCTCAATACGAAGCGATTCCACAATAAGTAATAACGAAACAGGACGTCCACACAGGACTAAATATCTTAAAGTGTTGAAAAAGGCTGATTTGATTAAACACAACGAGCAAAATAATAAAACACGATAAAAAAAACCGGTAACAATACAAAAACAATGAGGTTAGAACAGACGATGACAATAACGTACAGTACCTCATGTACCAACTACTTCTAGTGATAACTAGTAAAAACTAGAAAATTTAGAGATTTTGTACCTGCTGTATTGGTGCTACTGCTAAAAAACGTAAGAGCTAGGGTAGAGCTTTTCTCTCACTTCTTTCAATGTCATATTTCGATAGAAGTCCCCTATTGGTCTCAACTTATGAAGATTATCATAGCAAGGATCGCTTTTATCAAGAATCTTGTCGTTATAGTTAAAATGTATGATGCCTTTTAGGTGCTCAAATTCGTTGATTGTCATTGCCCTTCTTATATTCTGAATTCCAATGTCTTGTCTCCAATAACAACGTGTTCTAGGGAGTGAAGACAGACATATAGATACATATTCCCAAAAATGTTTGAATATCATTTCCATTTTTACTAGCAGGCCTATTGGGATTTTTCTGTACACTGTACAAATTAGTTTCTTCGACGATCTTCTGTACAAGAGAATCGGTGAAAAAATATTTGAAAAACTCGTAAGGTGTTTCCAAATCCAAGATGATTTTGGGAAGTTCTGAACTGCCTTTGAATTTCAAGGCGTCGGCATCAATTTTTAGGTTTTTCTTACGCCACACAATGTTTTCAGGGCCCTTCTTATTTTTTGAAGAACTAGGAGCAGGTGGAAGTGATTGAGCAGCATCTTCAGAAAGTTCAGCTTCTGTAGCTTCAGGTATTTGAATATCACTGTGTAAAGTGGAATCCGCAGTTACATGCTGAATGTCATCTTCTTTCAAATCAGATCTTTCCTCGTCTTCCGGGATATATTCAGGGTCAACGATAGAGTCTGTGTCTGGAAAATCCAGATCATCTTCACTTTCATCAAAATTCTCCAAAACCTCCAACAGCTCGGCATCTGTTAGAAGTTTCTTCGCCACCTTTTTACGATAAGACATATCTGAAGAAAAGTAACAAAGCTACACGAAAGCTTCATAGTGTTGTAAATTTGGGCAAAATTCCAGTATAGTAGACCCCTTATTTTTGGCATGCGCAAATTTAAAGTTGCGCGTCCGCAGGAAGTTCCTGCCATGCACGGTAGAGATGCATACCAGTGACCCTCAAACAAAGAGCAACTGTCTAAAATGCACAAAAAACAAACGTAAAATGCTACACAATAAAATTACTCAAAAATGCACATGTAATTGAAGAAAGCAACATTAAACTAGACACATGACAAATAATAACCGTTAACAGAGCAATTTTATCAACAAAATGGCATTACACAAACCTTTTAACACCAACAAAGATAATAAACTTCCAAAAACACATTTTAGAAAGTAGAAGGCGTACCTTTTAGTAGTTAATAATGCAGAAAACACGCTGAATTTTGGATACTTTTGAAGCTGAACAGGAAGCCATTATTTTAGGTGCTATTTGATAAACGCACAAGTTACGCACTCGAGATTGCACACTTCACTGCAAAATGCCGGCTTATGGTTGCGTCATTTGATTTGCGCTGAATGTTCTGTAGGCTTGTGCGCAAAGCGTAGTTTGCATATTTACCGCAGCAACCCTCAAATAAAAACCCTATGTAAAATAAAATGTTTATTATTTAAAAAATAATAAGAGGCTAGAAAATAATAAAAAAAACAGAAACACGATAAATAAAAATAAAATATAATAGTAACAATAGTAATAACTTATGAAGTTAGAAAATAATAATAAAAACAGAAACACGTTAAATAAAAATAAAATATAATAGTAGCAATAGTAATAACTTAAGAAGTTAGAAAATAATAATAAAAACAAACATAACAGCAATAAGAGTAATAAAACAACAAAGTTCAAAAAAAGTAGCAACAATTCAACAAAATTAAGTGAAATAGTATCAAAATCGTAGGATTGAATAGCGAACTTTCAACAACACAATTTTTTTTATACAATACACGATCACTCGTCCTGTTCATGGGGTTTTTTAAATGGTGGCGACGTCTGCAATGAACCGATGGAATATTCCAGTTCCATCTTCATGTAGCTACATAAACTCCGCCAAATAGGAATCAAACAGAATTTTCTGCCGATTCCTATCGGGGAATTTACTTTTTACTTGCCGCCACAATCCCTCGATGGTATTGGTGTGGCAGCCGGTAACGGGATCCTTAAAATTAATCGAATAGTTCACCGTCAAATACCGGAATCCTTCGTCACTTAAACGGTCGTAGGCCTTCCAGCAATCGGAATAAATTGTGGTACCTGGTTCGATCCTGGTCTTGATGATATCCAGCAGGGTTGCGGTTGTCCTGTCGTCGATAGCTACAAGGAAGCACTCTTTCGTCTCGCGGCACACACCCCCGAAGACCCATTGTCCTTCCCTGTAGCTTCCGCGGTTGTACTTCCGCTTCCCAAACTTGGATTCGTCGATTTCCACAATCTTCTCAGGTCCCCCAATCTTGTGTTGCCGGGAAAATAAAGTCTCCCGACACATTTCCCGACAAAAATTGTACCAGTCCACGACCGTCGTTTGTGGGATGGGTTGCATTTCATGCAGCACGATTTGCTGTGGATATTCCACCAGCCAGTAGTAAGTTAAAAATAAAATACTTTGAAGGGTCATCTTGGAATCGACAAACCAAGAGCCGTTTCTAATACTTCTTTTAACATCGTGTTTGTTAACTTCCCGACGCGATCGGCACCTCCACTGGAATTCGTCGGTTCCACAAAACGCCATCAATTTCATATCGTCCGCACAAACAGGACACGTGTATTTTTTCCCGATTAAATTGTGTTTAATGTATTTAATGTATTGGCATAAACGGGCACAGGCCCAATTACAAATGCTATTATTCCTACATATAGATACAAATTAATAAATAAACATAATATGTACTATAAACTATAAAGAATTGCAAATAATAATAAAACAATCTAAAATACTAAAAACAAACTGAACAAGACAACCAAATCCGAACAAGTACCAAATTAGATTTAATATTATATTAATATTAATATTAGGATAAATATTTGATTAAGTATATTTTTGTAATTTGTTTCTTAAAATGAATAAAACGTGTATTAAAGATATTAATATCGTCACTCTCAGAGAGCACGCGATTGACACACGTAAGCATTCTCACAATTGGCGAATTCACTCTTAAGTTTGTACGAAAAGGTGGAACAAATAGTACCTCACGTGGTCTTGTCCTATAGGCTGGGACATATAGACCTACTAAAGGCAGCAAATTAGGACAATCTATTCTATTGTTTATAAGATTAAAGATAAATAAGATATCTGCTATTTCACGACGATGACACAACCTGAATATCCGAAATTCCACCCGAATATGCTGAAATGAACTGTTTTCAGAATAATGATGATATTTCTTGATATAAAGAAGTTTAAGAAATTTATTTTGAACAGTTTCAATTTGATTTTGATATTTTTTAATGTTCTTGTAGGTACGCTATTAAATCCTCCGGTTTTGACACTATTTCACTTAATTTATCTCTAGTAAAAAAATTATTTGAAGCCATTGTTCGCACAAAATAAATATACCGGACAAATCACGACAAGTCGAAGTGTACTGCACAAACGCGGTTAAGCAAATGGTACCGGAATCAGAATTAACCCTTCCACCCCCATTTCCGACAGGAAACAAAGAAATTTGCATTATCAACTAACCTACGCCACCACGATCGCCTAGGGATTTATGTGACCAACTTACCCGCGCCACCACGTGGTCGCCAGAGGGTTGCCTAGGAATTGGTGAAATCAACTTACCGGCACAAAGCACGTGGTCGCCTGCACATCGCACCCGACTTTTGAGAACCGCCGAATCGTCATATTGACAACATTCAAAATGCGCATGTCAAAACAGGGGTCTACTATACTGGAGTATAGCCCATCACTCCTACACACCTTTATAGTAAAGCAGCTTCAGTTTAGTAAAGTATGATCAAAATTTCTGTTCATCAAGTATGGCCGTGGAAGTGCAAACCAACGCATTTAAAATTGGCTCACATATCTTTACTTCAAAATTTTTGACAGCTGTCACATTTAATATTATATGTAAGCCAATTTTAAAGGCGTTGGTTTGCACTTCCACGGCCATACTTGATGAACAGAAATTTTGATCATACTTTATATTTTATAAACACTTTCTATCACTTTTTAGTCACAAAACAATTCACGTACTGCACCTGTTGACAGCAAGTTGCACAAACTTTAAACGGACTTGAAATAAAACACGTGCCATCTCCGATTGAATATTTTTTACAACGAATACAAAGCTAAATGCGTAGCAAATATGCAACAGCATGGTAATCGGCACTAAACGCAACTAATATATAATTACAGCAGTTCGAAAAGCTTTGTTGTAAATTTGTAACAAAATGAAACGAAGGGTTTTAAAGCATTCAAAAGTGAATCAATTACAGCAAACAATTAATAAGTTGTATACATTTACTATTATTGAAAAAGAACGAATTGGTAATTGGACATAATTACATATTTTTATACCTGCGATGCAATGCAGGAACGTAGACTTTTATCATCCCTTGACTGCTCTGGTGAAATGCAACTTTCAACAACAGTTTTATTCGGTTTTGGCGTATCTTTCAAGTAATTTTTTTGTATAACTTCCTTTCTTAATATCAGCTTTTTTGGTGACGACGGGGTCGAAATACTTTGTTGAGAACATTCTTGAATTTTGTTATCACCACCATCTTTATAGTGTACTGGAACGGCGCTCCAAATTAATTAATTTTTTAAGGAGTTTATAAAATGAACAGCGCACACTTTTTTCGCGTAATTGTTCAGGGTTTAGTTCATACAAACGTGAGTTTCCACAATTTCCTAACAATTTTTTTTGTCTGTCTTCGTCGGTCGGAAATCGAAAAAAGCTTAATTCTCGGTCGATTGTGGGAATTCTAGCACACACAAAATGCCCACGATGGCGCCATAACGAAATAGAAAAAATGAGAACAACAACAACAAAAATAATAGCAATAATAATACATATTTCTTTTGCTTACTTTTATTTTCACACTGGTGCGCGTGCTAGTTTTCTTCTCTTCGTGGGAAGACCTCGCCTATGCAGGGCTGCTTCTTCTTTTTGGTAGGGAGACCTCGTCGTTGCAGGGTTGCTCCTTACTTTCTTTTTCGATTGCAGTATGCTCGTCGACTGCGCCAGATAATTTATTGATCGATGAAAAAGTATTTTTAAAAAATTAAAAACAAATTTAATTCTTTATTTATTGGAACTTCTACATCAGATCAATAAATGAATCGTTAGAAGTCTATCAATAGGTCATGCCCGTAAATTTGATAACTAAGACTGACGGGAAACGACAAAACACACATATTTATTTACTCGGTGTTATCACCAACGCCCAGTATTAGATACTTAACGTTTCGCATGTGGTTTTACCGTTATCGCCTTAATATAATTATTAATTACATATTCTTAAAGGGATAACTTACGGTATGCTTTTAAAATTGTAACCTACAGTAGCAGCCTTGAATTCCTTAAAATCAGTTTGTTGTAAGTGGTAAACTGTAAATTTATTTTTTTTTTGTTTACTTCTGGGAGTACTCTAACCAAACCCAAAGGGCTGAATATTTCTTGTCCTTTAAGATATTTCTCCGTTTGGCTGTGTATGTTATCTATTTCTTGGATGCTACTATGACCGGGCTCACAATATTTTTGTACGATTTCTTCCACAGTGTTCTCTTCCATAAATGTGTTTAATGCAATGGTCATAATTAAAGCGCGGAATTATATGCGCAAAAATTGACCAAAATATGCGCATATATATGCTCCAAATTAAGGTAAAATATTCACCATTGTTATTAATTTATACACTGTTTTATGCAAATATGCATTTCAAAAATTATAGATGACAAAGCGAAGATTTTCTATCAAAGTGTTTATCTAAATGTTTTTACAGGTTTATACGTACAAACTATCTATTTAATATAACCAGTCGATATAGTATCAAAAATTCGTAATTGAAAAAATATTACAACAATTTAGTAGAGACATAATTAGACGCGGAAACTGTACCAGCAAAAAAACTTCTTGACACAATATCAGCGCAGGTATTTTAAACAATCTAGTAGGTAGAACACTGTTGCATTTACCGTTAGCTTGCAGAGATTTAAAGATAAAGCATTGTGACGTCACTAGGCACAAGTGAATCGCCTTTTAAATACCCTAAATGAATGCCACAGCCAGTCTAAAATTCCGGAAATCTGTTACCTTGAAGTAGGATTTGGGCTTTTGTGTAAATGAGTGGAATTATGAAGATTTAAAAGGACAAGATTTAAAATAAGGGCAGTTGAAACTTAGTACTATTGTACATTTCTGTGAATATACTTACCCACTAGAAAAATCAAAATTCAGAGCGGCAAAATTCTGATGTTTCTTTAATTTTAGAAGCTGATGTAACCAAAGATTTATGCCAGAATAAACGAAAAATTAGCTAAAATCTCAGTATATGCGTAAATATGCAGTTTTCTCTAAAATATTCACAGCATAGACTAAATATGCAAAATTAAATTGGTGTCATTTGATTGCAAATATCATAATTCATCAAGATTTCATATCATTTTGCAATAGACAGAGTATTAAAGGATATGCAATTTGCATATATTTCGCCCTTTAGCTCATAATACTATTTCGATTTTGTGGAACGCATGAGTCCGACCAGAGGATAAGTTTCTTAAAATTAGGTATATCAGCTAAAATGTTTTTCAAATTTTTACATAAAGCTGCAGCAATATCCTGTATAACAGGTAAAAGCGAAACAAAGAAAAATAATCACCTACCTGTATACTTACAAAAAAACTCAAAAGAATTCGCCGACTAACTTAGTTGTTTGCGAGGGCCGTAGATCGCCGAGGATTGCCTTATCATAGTTAAAACTCAGAAAGTGAATACTAATAAAAAAATGAAAAAATTGGGCGCCAGAAAACTTTTCAGTTTTCAAAAAAATATAGAAATACAAATAAGTAATTTTAATGACTTCAAAATAGTTAACAATATGCAAATTAAATAGAAAAAGTAAGAGCAAAAATATGCAACCAAACGTACAAAAACAAATCGCTTAGGTTAATTTCAAAGGAACCAAAAAAAACTAAATATCAACGTTAGTTGAATTAAAGAAAGATATAGGTACATGAATGAAAAAAAACGATCAAGGTGGATAAATAAAAAATAAGCGCTTACCTTTATTACCTGAGTGAAAACAAGTCTAATAAAAATGAACGATCAAAAATAAATAGCAATAGCCTTGTTTAAACTCAAGCTTATTACCTTGAAAAAAAACACGCAAATTCGTTATGCTAATAAAATAAAATGGAAAAACCAACCTAAAGCGTTACAGAATATTACAACAAAAATATAAATTTATTTCGTGAAGCGAAAAAGATGAATATGAAATAATTAATATTAATGCAAATTAAATTAGCTGAAGGCGTTAAAATTCAATTGTACAAATATTTAAGTAAAGCAAAGTTAAAAATTAAGAAATTTAATAAATGGAATAAAATCAGGTAAATTCGACGACACTTAACAATTCAATAAACACCGACCTTGAATCCTCCAAGCGATCGAGTGGCGAATAACCAGCAATGATAAATAATTTTTCAATAATACCGCATCCTTCAACTCCATAAATAATGCAGCCGCAAAAAGGCAATAACCAAAAGAGCCGGAGTACGGTAAAGTAATGGAAAATAAAACCAAACGAAAAGAAAGAAGCTGTAACAAAGTCGCCATTAACACGTGCGTTCAATGATAAGACAAAAATCTCCACTTACCACCAGTATCTTGGTGCTTCTAAAAAATAAGTTCACAACGTGAAACAAAACCGAAAACCTCGGAAGTTATAATTACGAAAATTCTATTAGAATTAAATAGGTAACTTCGGGATAAATTTCACCAAACTCAACTGCCTCGGCAGACCACCCAAACGGAAAAAGCCAAGATCTTTAGAACCAACGCCTATCACCAAACGCGCATGACCCTCTCTAATCAAATCAGAAAACCTACTCAAAACCAAAAAGTTACTAACAACGTAATCTTTTACCAGTGAATATATAATAAATAGAGGTTCAATAAATGCATTCACCGTAAATAAGCAATTGAAAGGAGCAAAATAATATAACGGAAAATGAACCGTTACACTCCCCCCAACCAAGACGACGAAAGTAGAAACCATCGATCAGAGGAGAGAACTCACCAGAGATGGAATTGGAAAAAGATAAGGTCCGGAGAAAATAAGGAACACGAAAGGAGAACAAAGGACTAAAAAAATAAAATAAAGAAGAGAAAAAAAAACACAGTACTGACCCAACCATTGCTCATCTAAAAAATGACAAAACAAATGCCAGTTGACCCCTCGCTGCATGGATGAAAACTGCTGCGCCGGTGGGCCAACCGACCACCCTAACACAACTAGTGTTAGCTCCACTAATGAACAAAAAAATAAATGAGCAACAGCATGGCAGCACCGAGAAAAAACAATAAAAAAATGGGATAAAACGGCACAAAACAACCACAGAAGAAGGAGAGGGTAGGAGGGTTGGTTTCGTGTGGCTGACTAAAAAGACAACAGAAAATTTCAAAATGGAATCAAGCCGAAAAACAAATGAAACTTCTACCACCTTGAGCCACCCGGCACTGGTTCCCGAAAGAATACATCAGTGAACGTAGGTAACTTTCAGTGAGTAGCAGTAAAAATCTTAAACCCACCACCACACTAGGCCAAGGTAAAGCAAACTAGTCCAGGACCGACTAGCCCACTGAAACTACCGCCACCGTGACCAACGGTAGGAAAACGAAATCAAAAATTGCAAAAAACATATAAAATACACGAACACAATAACACAAGGGCAACCTGAAGGTAAAACCCTAGAGAGTGCCTTTTGTATGGGGAAATGGAAAAGACACCCCCGTGGCCTGCCGGCATCCCCAACCAACCACCCAAAAATGCTAGCGAAGGAAAAGGAAAGGATGGAGGACAAAAGACTAAAAACAAAGGTACAAGGAAGACGATTCTGTTAACCAAAACATGGATAAAAGGTCTTCAGGGAGAAGTAAATGACACAAACACACGCAGGAAAAATATTCAATCAAAGACACGAAAGTGCCTGACCACTCTAACAACGGATGAGTTCGTTGAATTTACAGAAAATCCGCCACTCAAATAAACTTCCCAAAATAAATCCATAATCAGTGGAAGTAGCACCAACAAATCGGTAAATAAGAATAGGTTCGCATTAAAAATAAGGAATGTGTTAATGCACCCTAAACAAAAATAAACCAAAATGGTTATAAATAAAGGAGTAAAATAAATGCTTTTCGACCCCTAACACTAAAAATAACCTAATCAAGGTCAATATCAAAATATAGATAGTTAGAGCGAACAAACACCATAAAGAAATCCTTAGGGTCAATGACCGAACATATCTACCAGCTCAACCAACTACAATCACACTGCATTCACCCACATTCACACTAAATTTATTCTTCAAATTCTTCTTCCCCAAAGCAGGGTTTGAGGTCCTTAATATGCCAAACACCTACACGTTTATTATCAGGGACCGTCGCAAGTTGATAAGTTAAAGGTCCTATTACTTTAATAACTTTACATTTGACATACTTAGGAGCTAACTTTTGGTTAAAATGACGTGAAGCATCTGACAAAACGTAGTTACGTTTCCAAACTAAATCATTAAGATGAAATCTTAAAGGTCGTTTACGAAGGTTATAGGATTTAGAATTTCTTTGGTAGGCGTTGTTAAGGCGTCTACGAACGTCTTGATACAATTCGGACAACTGATTAACATCAGCGACTAAGTCTTCGCGGGTGTCAAGAGTCAGTTCTTCCTCTTTAAAATTCTTTAGACGACCATAATAATCTCCCGAAATCGGAACGGTTCGACCAAAGTTAAGAAAAGAAGGAGTAAAACCAATAACTTCGTGAATAGCATTACGTAAAGCATGAGCTACTTTATAAAGATTAACATCCCAAGTGCGATGATTGTCATTTACATATGAACGGAGAGCAGTACCAATTACTCTATTGACTCTTTCCACAAAATTAACCTGTGGATGGTAAGAAGCATTATACCAAACCTGTTGAACTTTGTAATTATTCATAAGTTTTTTAAAGTCAGAACTAATGAATTGTGGACCGTTATCGACCATACACACTTGAGGAACCCCAAAAATAAGAAAAACTTCGTTCTCAATGAAGTTAACAACCGATTTAGCGGTAGCTTGACGCACTGCTTTCACTAAAACAAACTTAGTGAGCCAATCACACACAACGATGATACTAGTATGACCGTTTTTAGAACGAGGAAAAGGACCCATAATGTCTATAGACAAACATTGGAAAGGATATAAAATTTTCTTTTCCTTTCCCATAAAACCAGGTCTAGCAAGCTGAGAAGCTTTACTAGCCGCACAAATATCGCAATGACGGACATAACGAATAACATCGGCATGCATTTTGGGCCAATAATATTGCTCGCAAAGTTTATGAAAGGTTTTATAAACGCCCAAATGAGCGGAGGTAGGCTCATCATGAAAAATTTTGAAAAGTTCTCTACGTCTTGATTTAGGGACTACCTGCTTCCATTCAATCAAATTACTGGTAATATTATGTCGATTAGAAGTATATTTATACAAGCTATGGCCTTCAATTCTCCAGCCGGGATAACTATCAGGATTATTCTGGACATTGTCAATCATCTTCAGGTACCAAGGATCTAAGTCAACTTCAGCAAGTTCTAAAGCGGATACTATGACAGGAGCTCGTGATAAAGCGTCGGGAACAACGTTGTGTTTGCCCGGTCGATGTTTAATATCAAAAGAGTATTGTGAAAGTCTAACACTCCACCTAGCAAGACGACCAGTGGGCTCACGCATATTAGTTAACCACAATAAAGAATAGTGGTCGGTAAAAACTGTAAAATGAGTTCCCTCAATATATGCTCTAAATTTTTCTACACCGAAGATAACTGCCAAACACTCTCTTTCAGTCACAGAGTAATTACGTTCAGAAGAATTTAAAGTACGTGAAGCGTATGCAATGACCTTTTCAGCATCTCCTTCACCCTGCGTAAGAATACAACCTAACCCGTAACTCGAAGCGTCACACTGAATATTAAAGGGTTTAGTGAAGTCAGGGCTACAAAGAATAGGAGCTGAAGTTAATCGTAATTTGATTTCACGGAAAGAAGTTTCAGCCTCCTCCGTCCAGGTAATCTTTTGTTTTTTAACGCGTCCTTTAATAAGGTCTGAAATGGGAGCAGAAAGAGTAGCGAAATTGGGTACGAAACGCCTATACCAAGAAGCTAAGCCAAGAAAACGTTTAACTTCGGTTACAGTAGAAGGTCTGGGATAATTAGAAATAGCTTGGACCTTCTTAGGGTCTGTATGCAATCCATGTTTGTCAACGATGAAACCTAAGTAAGTCAAACTAGGTCTGCAAAATTCACACTTATCAATGTTAACAGTTAAATTGGCATTCTTCAACCGGTCGTAAACTTCTGTTAACATGCTTAAATGTTCCTGAAAAGTACTCGAAACAATGATAATGTCGTCTAAATAAACAAAGATGTTATCACCAAGCAAGGGACCGAAAATAGAATCCATCAAACGCTGCTGCGTAGCGGGAGCGTTGGCAACACCAAAAGGCATAACATTATACTCGAACAAACCCCTACGAGGAACAACGAAAGCAGTCTTTTCGCGTGAATCAGGATGGAGAGGAATCTGATAAAAAGCTTGCTTCAAATCAATTGACGTAAGAAATCGCGCATCTCTTAATTTATCTAAAATACTTGATAAGAAAGGAATAGGATAAGCATCTTTCTTTGTCACAGAATTCAGTTTCCTTCCATCAAAACACAGGCGAAAAGATTCACCATCTTTCTTTTTAACCAGAACCATGGGCGAACTCCAAGGAGATTTAGAAGGACGTATAATACCATTCTCTAACATCTTATCTAATTCGGCATTAGCATGTACTTGCATAGCAGGAGAAAGTGGATAATAACGTTGTTTAATGGGATCTGCATCACCAGTATCAATAATATGACAAACTCTATCAGTTCGACCTAACTCGGGACCTGAAATTTCAGTGAAATTTTGAATGATTTCATCCAATAATAATTTCTGTTGTGGACTCAAATCGTCAGTACTACAAATAGCTTGTAATGCGGAAACCTCAGACACCGAAAATTGGTTAGAAACAAAGTCGGTTTTAACTCCAAAAGAGTAGCAAAAATCCATCCCTAAAATAAGAGTAGACGGAATAGTACCACAAACAACGGCGTCAAGAGTTTTAGAAACCCCGTCAACAGAAATAGGAAGTGATACAGTACCCAACATAGTCTGCGAATTACCATCAGCAGTGGTTAAGGAAAGAGGTAAATTACTTTTATTAATTTTAAGATCATGTTTTCGAATTAGGTAAAAACCATTCTTACCAATCAAAGTCTGGTTGGCTCCAGAATCGAAGAGAGCTTGAACAGGTTCGCCGTTAATAAAAACCGAAACATAGGGCCTGTTATCGTCTGAACGTTTAGCAAAAATAGCTGAAGTCTCAGGAGAGGAAAGACAAAAATTACGTACCACGTTCAACCAAGATGGCCATAATTCGAGTTCAGCCTTCAATAATTCTACAGAAGGGATGGATCGGCTGCAACATCCAATCCCTAAGCCTCGTTTTTTGGATGACACCTTAAACATTTGGCAAAATAAACCCCAGGGTTACCACAGACGTAACAAAAGATAGTCTTGGATTGAGAGCAGGTGTGAAAAGTATGCCCCGTACCCTGACAGTTCCAACATTTAGTATTAGACCTAGCTCGATTCGCTACTTTCTTAAAAACTTTAGAAGTAGAAGCAGGTTTAGAAGTGAAAACTTCGGCACTAACAACATTTGGAGGCTTCTTCTTGGGTTGGTAAGCTAAATCAGGTTCGAGAGGTAAAGAAGAATCAAGGTTAGGATTTCTATACCTAGCATTTTGAAGTTTAACTTCCTCTAACCGTTTACACAAAACAAGAAGTTGATCAACGTCTCTAATTTCAGTTAACGAAAGTTGAGTAGCATAAAAAGGTTGTAAGTTACGTAAAATATGTTTAAGTTTTATTGACTCAGAAGGCTTCTCTACTAAACGGTCGAAAAGGTTTAAAAGTACGGCTACAAACAAACTTGGTTTTTCGTCGGAACCTTGCTTACGTCGTTTAATCTCTTCCCACAATGCTTCGTCGAAATCATTAGGCAAAAAGTCAAAACGTAACTTGTCAATTAATTCGGACCATGAAGTAACACGATTCCTAACAGCTCGGAACCAAACGAGACCTTGACCAGAGAATAGATCTACCGCACTGGCAAACAATTGATCAAAAGAAACATTGCGAGCGACTCTAAGTTCTTCGACTCGTTGTAAAAAAGCGTTGACTCCAATAACACTGGCGTCACCGGTAAAAGTTAAACCCCACTTACAAACAGGAACTGACTTAGTAAAAGAAGGTAAACTAGCAGTCGTGATAGAATTCGAAGGAGCTCTAGAGAGTTGTAAACGATCAAGTTGACGACGTAATTCATCAATTGGATCTTCAATTGGACCACCACCCGAAGATATAGGAGCTCTTGAACGAGATAAATCAACTACCTGAACGTCAGAAAAAGAGACCCGCGGGCGCTGACTCGTGGAGTTAGCTAACGGTAAAACTTCTTCAATATTGGATTCGGGTTGTTCAACCTCGGATTCATCTTCAGGGATTTCATCGTCGTCAACGGTTTTCCTAACTAAGTCCAGTAAGTCCAAACAAAGACTAACCTTATCGGCGTGAAGGGATTCTAGGTCACTTTCGGGTTTCAAACGATTCAACCTAGCAAATAAATGGGACAACCGAGCGTCAAGTCTCACACATTCAGAAGAAGTAGGTTTTTTAAGAAAAACATTATTGATCTGGGAGGACAGCTCACTCAATTTCGTTCCACAAACATCCAACTCACCAGGAACATCGTACTGAATAGGAGGGTAACTGTTTATTAAAGAGGTATCTAATTTCTCTAGGGCTAACTTAGCACGTAAAGCCTTGCGCTTTTGGTCAACGGACATGAATTCGGGATCTATCCCTCGGAAGATTAGTTCATAAGAAAGTTCATCGCCCCTCAAAGCATTAACGTTGAAACTCATGGTGGCAAATTAATAAAATGACAAAGTGTCCGAACAAAGGTGTCGAAAAAAAATGATAAAATGATAAGGGGAGAAAACCAGTAGCAATCTCGAAAGCCCCACGTTGCTGCGTCAATTTAGTATAACAGGTAAAAGCGAAACAAAGAAAAATAATCACCTACCTGTATACTTACAAAAAAACTCAAAAGAATTCGCCGACTAACTTAGTTGTTTGCGAGGGCCGTAGATCGCCGAGGATTGCCTTATCATAGTTAAAACTCAGAAAGTGAATACTAATAAAAAAATGAAAAAATTGGGCGCCAGAAAACTTTTCAGTTTTCAAAAAAATATAGAAATACAAATAAGTAATTTTAATGACTTCAAAATAGTTAACAATATGCAAATTAAATAGAAAAAGTAAGAGCAAAAATATGCAACCAAACGTACAAAAACAAATCGCTTAGGTTAATTTCAAAGGAACCAAAAAAAACTAAATATCAACGTTAGTTGAATTAAAGAAAGATATAGGTACATGAATGAAAAAAAACGATCAAGGTGGATAAATAAAAAATAAGCGCTTACCTTTATTACCTGAGTGAAAACAAGTCTAATAAAAATGAACGATCAAAAATAAATAGCAATAGCCTTGTTTAAACTCAAGCTTATTACCTTGAAAAAAAACACGCAAATTCGTTATGCTAATAAAATAAAATGGAAAAACCAACCTAAAGCGTTACAGAATATTACAACAAAAATATAAATTTATTTCGTGAAGCGAAAAAGATGAATATGAAATAATTAATATTAATGCAAATTAAATTAGCTGAAGGCGTTAAAATTCAATTGTACAAATATTTAAGTAAAGCAAAGTTAAAAATTAAGAAATTTAATAAATGGAATAAAATCAGGTAAATTCGACGACACTTAACAATTCAATAAACACCGACCTTGAATCCTCCAAGCGATCGAGTGGCGAATAACCAGCAATGATAAATAATTTTTCAATAATACCGCATCCTTCAACTCCATAAATAATGCAGCCGCAAAAAGGCAATAACCAAAAGAGCCGGAGTACGGTAAAGTAATGGAAAATAAAACCAAACGAAAAGAAAGAAGCTGTAACAAAGTCGCCATTAACACGTGCGTTCAATGATAAGACAAAAATCTCCACTTACCACCAGTATCTTGGTGCTTCTAAAAAATAAGTTCACAACGTGAAACAAAACCGAAAACCTCGGAAGTTATAATTACGAAAATTCTATTAGAATTAAATAGGTAACTTCGGGATAAATTTCACCAAACTCAACTGCCTCGGCAGACCACCCAAACGGAAAAAGCCAAGATCTTTAGAACCAACGCCTATCACCAAACGCGCATGACCCTCTCTAATCAAATCAGAAAACCTACTCAAAACCAAAAAGTTACTAACAACGTAATCTTTTACCAGTGAATATATAATAAATAGAGGTTCAATAAATGCATTCACCGTAAATAAGCAATTGAAAGGAGCAAAATAATATAACGGAAAATGAACCGTTACACCTGACCTAACCTAACCTCCCTTTAAACCCTTCAGACCATACTGCACAGTATGCGCGTTTATTTTTATTGCAGTGACTAGTCAAATTATGTGTATTAAGCTTCCTACTATAAAAAAAGGCAGATATATTGGACCTTGGTAAGGCAAAGACGTTTTCTAAATCGAAGCATATGACTGCAGTTTCAGGTTCATTATTTTTGCGGTCCTTATCACGCTCTGCTTTTGTAACTACCTTCGATGATGTGTGTTTATTAAACCCGCTCTTCTTCTAATAAACTGTTAGTTTTTTCTGTGATCCGGAATAATTCACATACATCAAAATATTCTTTTGTAGTGCTTCTGCGACAATAGTGAGATTCGACTTTTGCAATGCTGTTTATATGGAATGAGAATTGAGAATGAATGTTTCTTACCTTCAAATAAAAGAACATATTCATACTATCGCAATGAACAATCCTGTTTTTACCTGCTTTGAATATAAGGACACGGTTTTTACAGAAATTGCCATATATTTAGAGAGAACAAACCAAATTAAAAATGTATCGCCAAGTTAAAAGAAACCTTAAACAGAGAAATGTTAAAATTACAAACAATACTAATGTCATTATGACTGACAACTTTGATAGGATCGACAGCTGACAACTAACTGACAATACCGTAGTCAAAATTTCGCCTGAAGGGGTCGCCCTATAGAGCGCAAACTGTAAAGTTGATAAAGTGTAAAAAATGCGAAACAGTACGGCCTTATAAGGGACGAAGTTCCTATTGATATAGTTGGCCTTGTCCTAGGGTAGCGGTGCCGTCATCTAGCGGTCGTAAAATAGCGGTACCGACGTCACGTAGCGTTGGAATAAAAAGACGGCCGTTGTTGCTATGAACACTGATGTAAAGTTAGAGTAGAAATGTGACGGTGCGTGAAAGAACTAAAACGTATTTTATTCCAATTATTATAATGGATATTCTTGATTTAGCATTATTAATATTTTTGGAAGGTGAAGAGTCATCAGAAGAAGACACAGAGCGTTTAAAGGAATCTGACATATTTGAAAGACGTTCAACAGAAGGCGCATATGAGATTTTAGTGCGTCGTCACTTGCACAGTAATGAAAATAAATTCAGGGAGTATTTTCGCGCAACTCCCGTTTTGTTTGATTATATACTAAATTACAGAAAATAGGATATTACTTCCAAGCCATACAATTGAAACAAGAAACCAATATCGCCTGAACAAAAACTTTGTTTATTTTTAAGGTAAGTGATACCTATATAATAATTAAACAAACGAAAACATATTTTATTTTATGTCAGTTGTTGAAATATTGATATTCTTCCGACTCATTTGTCGTATGCGTACTAAATGATGACGCAGGAGAGAACACATTGCCCAAATAATCACCATGTTGTACGGTTATATTCATCCTGGCTAGACAAATACCTTAATTCTACATTGCCAACCAATGTGCCAATTTGCATCCGCAATTGTGCTCGTTCATGCCGTGATAGCTTTTTCACAATTTGTGCCATAGAGCTTAAAAAAAGATCTGTTTCATCTTTTTCCTCGGGTGCAGTAGGTAATTGTCGCTGAAATATTTGTTTAAGTAGCTGTAATCTTTCCTCAGCATGTGATCCAGTTCTGATTTTGTTTTGTGGCTGCTTTGATGATTCGGACGGTTTGTATAATTTGTTGCGGTGTCTTTCGTTTTGTTCTTCTGGCGTCTCTCTTTCCTCCTCTTCCCAGAGTTTCTCGCTTTGGGAGTTGTTGTTTGCGTTTGGGACGGAGTTGTTTTCATGGTCTACCATGGCGTCCTCCTCGGGAGTCACATCCTCTTCGATGTTTTTGGCCGTAGATATATTGGTAATAGTGCTAAGATGTAAAGTAAGATATAATAAGCCTCATAAGATAGTCTCCATATTACAAATATTCAACAAACCTCCTTTTTGTTGAATAGCAGCTGTCTAAGAACGACAGCAGATCCGATCTCGTTTATTGCTGCCTCTCCACATGAACCAGTACCTGGTTTTCCTCTGCTCCTGTTATAATAGTCCCTTATGTAGCCCTATCTTTTGCTGCAGTCGACATCTGCAAGTAGTGGATTTAGAAAATTCAACAATTTAACAAAATTATTTTTTCAGATATTTGACCACAGGAGAGTCCTTTAGATCATTGGCATTCCAATTCCGAATACGTCATTCATGTAATAATGCTATCTCCAACGATGGAGCATCTACTAAAGATCTCAAACACATAAGTATATGTCGACCTGGAACTTCCCAAACTGTGTGGGAACCATAGACCGAAAACACATAAGGATAGGGGCACCCAAAAACAGTGGATCTACGTTCTTTAACTACAAAGAGTTTTATTCAACAGTTATGCTCGCAATTGTGGATGCAGAATACAAATTTGTAGCAGTAGACAGACATTGGTTCATATGGCAGAGAAGGAGATGTAGGATTTTTTTTCAAAAGTAAGTTTGGACAAAGCATTCGGAATAACACATTCAATATACCTCCACCGCAAGCTTTGCCAGGAACAGATACTGTTGTGCCACATGTGCTTGTTGGCGATGAGGCTTTTGCTCTACATGAAAACTTAATGAAACCTTACCCGGAAAAGCTGTATATAACTACCGACTATCTAGAGCAAGAAGAACAACTGATAATGCTTTTGGAATATTACTTGTCTGCATATTTTCGAATTGTTTTTCAGCCGATTGCTACTGCACCAAAAACTACCGACAAGTTGATTACATGTGCATGTATTTTACATAATATCTTACGAGAATCAAAGATTTCCGCTCCTAATCAAGATAATTTTGATGATGCTCTTCCATTGCCAACAGAAAATTTAGTTCCTCTAGCAGAAAATAATGTCCGTGCACCAAATTCACCAATTGAAATTCGTGAAAAATGTAAAACCTATTTTAATGGCCCAGGCGTTGTAAAGTGGCAGAGTAATTATTACAGACATTACTAGACATCCTGATATTAAATCTGCTTTTAGTGCACTTTTTACGCAACCATTATTCGTGCTTTCTTTTCGAGAGCTTGACGCCCCCTGGTTTACTAAAGTGGAGCTGCCCAGAAGCGATCTTGAAAAGAACAGATTTTATTATGCGTATGGTACCCTGTAAAACCTGTAAACAAAAACATAACCTCTTTAGCTTGGTTAACTCAACTTGAGGATAATTTGTTTCTGATAGTTTGACAATAATTTTGCCGCTTTGCGATGAATAACTTTATTAAAAATGAAATAATACTGAAGGTAAATAATGTAATGTATGATTTAAAATATAAAAGTAATAAGATTATGTGTATTTCGCAGATGTTACTTGAAAATAGTTACACAGAAAGACCGTGCTCTTCAGATTCGAGTTCAATGGATACATCGTCTGAGGAAGAAGAAGTAACAACGAAGGGAAAAGAAAGGAAGAGTAGAATTAGTATCGAACTTTTTGTTGAAAGTACTGTTAAAAACTATAGCAGCGAAGAGTTTAAACAATATTTTCGAATCTGTCGAACTACAGCATATAAGCTAATTGGTATGAATATTTCTTTTTAAATTATTATTGCAAATTTATTATACATATATCTTTATATAAATACAGGAATGTTGCAAGATGCTGATTTGATTCCAACTCATTTGGATGGAAGGGAAAAAATTTCAGCGGAAAAAGCTTTTCTACTTACAGTATGGTATTTGAGCAATATGGAAACATTCCGTCAAGTGGCATATAGGTTTAATGTATGCCTTAGTGCTGTACATGCTAGCATCAAAAGAGTTTTAAAATATCTTTTATCTATTAAAAACTAAATTATTAAATGGCCTAATGTAACGTGTGATCGAAAAAATTTCACCTCAAAGTTTGCCATGAAAAATATAAATCATGTCTTTGCTAAAGTCATACAACATAAGCCATTAGAACTACTAAATCTTAAACCACGCCTAACTGATAAAAATTAGAGCAGATTAAATTATTCTAAAAACTAAAATTAAATACAAATTGAACAGAAACATGTTATTAACGGAAAATTATTTTAAAGTAGTTGAGTTATGTGACCTCCATTTTCTTGGTGGCAGATTTGAATTCTGTGTTTAATAGAATTAGTGACTTTTTATATGCCTGACAGCAAAACAGACATAACCTCACACACCTCACATAACCTATAAAACAACAGCTGACATTTGTATGGCTTAAAAGTCGACATGCCTAATTTTGTGTTTTCATGTTTCATAGCCAACTTGAGGTGAAATTTTTTCGATCGCATGTTACATCGCATGGAGGTTATTCGAAAGGAATTTTTATCAAAAAGTGGTATTAATAATATCATTGGGATCGTAGATGGTAGTCATATAGAAATTAACAAACCACATAAAGATTATGAAGTATATTTCAATAGAAAAGGGTACCCAAGTCTTTTAATACAAGCAATAGTGGATCACGAAAAGAAATTTATAGATATTTTTTGTGGTGAACCAGGATCGATCCATGATGCCAGATTATTAAGAAAATCTGCAATATTTGCAAAAATTACCAGTAATCCAGATTTTATAGGAAATGACTTCATAATTGGAGATTCAGCCTATCCAAACTTACATTGGATTGTAACTCCATTTAAAGATAATGGAAATCTTAGTGTACAACAAAGGCAATTTAATTATCAGTTATCATCAGTCAGGGTTATTGTTGAACATGCTTTTGGCTTGTTGAAAGGGCGATTTCGTAGGTTACGAAAACTTGATAATTTGGATCTCAAGTTCTGTTCAGAATTGATTATGGGTGCATGTGTATTGCATAATATTTGCATAGAAGATAAAGATTTTATGGCAACAGAGGATGGCGATTTCAATCAACCAATTATCGAACGGTTCACTTGTGATTTAAACTTTTGTGAACAGGTAAATAGGCGAGAACAAGTATTTAATCAATTGTTCTCATAAAGTTATTAACAATAAACAATGTTCCTTTTTAAATTATCTTTATGTGCAATTATGTGTTATTTTAGCATTCAAATAAAACAATGTTAGCAAAATAAAATTGTATTAGGTTTTTTTATAACAGAATTTATTAGTATAATATAGAATAATTATTCACTCTTGTACAGTTTTGGTTTGAAGCAGTTTTTCTAAGAGTTGTACCTTCCGCGTTTCTACTTCCAGTTTCTCACGTTCCAACCGAATAAATTCATCATGGCGTTTTTGCCGTTTAATATATTCGCCTTTCTTTGCTTCGATATATTCCCTTTTTAAGCGCTTCTCAGACATTTTTGTTTGCTTTTCAATAGGAGGCGTAGTTGCGACCGATGGCAGATCCCTTTCAACATTAGGTGAACTTGAGCCTGATGGCAGATCCCTTTCAACATTAGGTGAACTTGAGCCTGATGGCAGATTGATCCACAGTATTTGAACCCGATGGCAGACTATCACCTACACTGTCATCCGGAGTACTACATAAATCGGACGAATTTAATGAGTGGCTGCACGAATTAGATGGTTTATCGCCTAAAATTTCATCCATTAAATAAAAAAATTGAAACCTGGAAGGTCCTTGCCCTGTTCTTTACTTTGTGTCCTTGGCCTTTGAATAGCTTTTAGTTAAACTCTTCCATTTATTCTTCACCATCACTTCCGACACCTTATGACCTAAACTAATTAAATCATTTGCAACATTTTCATGCACGTGCTTTCGCTTGCGAACATGTTTTAAGTCATCTTTGTGACAATTGATCGAATGAATCAAGGCTACAACTTGATCGTATGACCAATTGTAAACCGTTCTTGTGTTATCAACGTCTTCATCTTGGTTGTCTTCACAAGTTGTTCGTTCTGGGTTTAAATTGGGTTGCGAAACGGCATTTTGGGTGGATTAGGCATGAAACAACAGTTCCGATGCAAATACCTGATCTGAAATAAAGTAATTTTTTTTAAATATACAAATAATATAAAATTATAACATTTATGAAGTCAGGCGGGCTATAACCCATAACTTCGATAACTTCATTTACAATAATGTGATACAATGACATAGCAAAAAAGTTGATCTCTGGGCCCACAAGCTTATTTTAACACATTATTCCTTGTAGCAGAATCACAATTTTCAAGCCAAGCGAGACCACTGGAGTGCAGATTACACACAGGTTAAGTACATTTTACAGTGGTTAAGGCCACCTATTCTACTGCTCCATAAGCAAAACACTGATATAACATACCAACGTGGCCCCACATGGCAAATTATAAAAGTTTGTGCTGCGAAACACGTGTGGTCTCGTTAGGCCAAAATATCATAAATTGGTCTCACATGGCACTTTACGTGTTTTAACGTACCTGTGTGTGCTCGTTCAAAATCCGTATGGCTTAGAATTAATTCGTATGTTGTATTAGTCTCTGCATCAATAAGAGATAAGGTTTTCGCGTTTTCCATAATTTCACGTAAACCAACGACTACCCTGAATATAAACTGAAAACTTCTAACCTCACTCTAACCTTAAACATATACAAAACAATGCCAAGGAGTATCACGCCTCTACCAAAAACCAGGTGCTTGGAGGGAAGGGGGAAATGCAGTTCAAGCCATCCCAGAGCTTGACGCCCTTCGTGAAAAGAACAACGCAGGGTTGACACCGATTGCCACCGAGCAGCTCCATTCGTTGAAAAGAAAGCGACTTTAGTGTACCTAAATCTAAAGTAATAATAAAATAATACTAGTATCTACCTACCTGTTTTATTAAGAATCCCGCCAAGTTCACGCCAAATATTTTGTTTAAGTTGTGTGTTGCGGTAATTCTTACTTCTTACATTGTAAATAATTTCGTGGTTTCTCACAAAATCAATTAATACTTCGTCCTGTTTGCTATTCCTGGAAATATTTTGCGACATTGCACAGAAATACTTTACCGCACTTGTCACCGTACCGTAAAAAAACGTTGCAACAGGTGTTCCTCGCTGTATTACTGATCGTTAATACAAATGATCAGCTTTGGTTTCCTGCGAAACGGTGCCGTCACTTAACAGCCGTAAAAATACGGTGGGTGACGTCACAAAAACAGTGAAAAAAGTACGACCGCCGCAGCGGTAGTGAGTAGTGTAAAGTCTGAAGATGAAGTGTCACCATGGATGAGTTTGACGTCGCACTTGTAATTATTTTAGAGGAAGAAGAGTCGTCAGAAGAAGATACTCAAAGAGAACCTGAATCTGAATTATTCAAAAAACGTAGAGAAGAAATATGAGATTCTAGTGTGTCGTCATCTATTTAATAATGAAAACAAGTTTAGAGAGTATTTTCGCCTGACTCCGATTTTATTCGATTCTGTTCTAAATTACATCAAAGAAGGTATTACATTACAAATCGAATCCCAAATCCATTATCACCAGAGCAAAAATTGTGTGTTTTTAAGGCAAGTCCATTTTTCACTGAAATGATTATGTAGCTTATATCTACTTACTATAGAATAAAATACCAGATCGTAGACACACGTTTTTAATGTTATTTATTATGTCGTTATGAACACAGCCTTATAAATTATAGTCGTTAAATTAAATTAAATTGTACTGATCATTTGTTGGTGGCACTGGAGTTGCACGTGGTGTGGCACAAGATGCAACAGGAAGCAAAAATTGCGAATCTTCATTATAACAGCTGGATGTTGCATAGTTAGATGCAGATGATGGTCGGCTTGTATACCCCGATAAAAATTCAATTTCTGCATTGCCAACTAATGTTACCGATTTGCATTCTTATCCTGGACTGTTGCATTTCCGCAACTTTTTAACCATTTTGGCAATTGAGGCAAAAAATAAATTGTTAAGATCCTGTTCAGGTTGAATCACCGGCTCTCGTTTTCTCTCTGAAATTTCTCGGAGGAGTTTCATTCTCTCGTTAGAATTTTTGAATTTCGAGTTTGAATATTTTCGTTTGAGGGATGGTGAACTAATAGATAAGTATCTGGAAGATAAGCTTATCCACTTGTTCAGTAGAGACGGAGGTACCACGTCACGTTTGATTTGTTTAACTTGGCGATTACGAGAGGTTATGAATAACTAGATCAGGATTCAACTAACAGAACGCATTTATTTAAAACATGCTTGCTTGCTTGTTATTGGAGAGAGATCTTTAGTTTAAAAATTTACCTAGCCATGATTGCATTCTATCTTTGATGTGCTAGCTATATTGTTTATGTCTTCCTCGTTGCACTCATTAATTTTTGGTATGTTTAGATTTATTTTCGGACAATCTGTATAATACAACTTTTTATCTATGACTGCTCAAAATTGAAAAAAATTACATAATTTTCAAATTTGAAAAAATTACATAATTTTGACAGACCATCTTTTTTATTTAAAATCAGAGTAGCATTGTATCTACATAATTTATTTTCCTCATAGCAACTAAACAATTTGTATGTCAATAATTTTGTAGTTTCTAATTTTTGTTGTGAAAATTGTGAGAAAAAACTGTAAATATAATTATGATTTACTTACTTACTTACTTAGTCGTGATCCTCTTCTACCGGTTAGCCAGTGTAGAGGTGTATATGTTTATAATTATGAGTGATTGTGAAAGTATTCCGTCGGTCATAGAAGAAGCTGCAACGAAGGTAGTTTCTACATAAAAAATAAAAATAAAAAAAAATCCTAGCAGGCGTAGATAAAATCATTTTATTCAATTTTGCCGTGTAAACTGACGTTTATTTGTTTCTGGCGAAAAGCATGACCTGTATATAACGCAGGCTCAGCAAAAAGGTCGTAATGACGCTAGGCATTTTACGTATTTTGTTCTCTCCTACCGGCTGGACAGTAAATTTGCCATGTTGATAATTTAAAAAAAGGCGTCTATGGGGCGCTTGAGGTCTTAATCTTACGTAGGTCCTGTAGATATCCACAGCATTTATGGCTACTTCATTAATTATAGTGAACATACGAGGTTTGCTAGTTTTTGTGTCTGGTAGACACTCGATCCTCCACATCGTCGATTTTCATGTTTACGAGTTCGCCAATCCACCAGCTATACCCATGAAAAATATTGTCTACAATGAACGAAGACATTTTTTTCATTTGTTACGTTTTCATTTCACCAGTAGAAAAATTTCGTCCGGTGCCTCACTGAAAAATCTTAACATATCATCACGGCTCAGTACTTTAGATTTTTTGCTCCTAAACCATTTTGAATTTTGTTTCAATAGAGCTTTCACTTTAGAGAATCTATAAAAGTAATATAAATATTTAGAGTTTGATCTATAAAAACACACTTTTTTCTACTTACTTTCCAATATCGACGTTCTCAAAAATAATGAGGCAGACTTTTAGCATGGAGAAATAACTCCAGAGCGAAGATGGCTTCAAGCTCTTGGAATGATCGACAATATAATTTAAAATGCGAGCTTCAGTAACTTTCTTGTACGTTTCTTTCGATTTTTTGGGGAGCAATCGTATATTCATTCTCCATTACAATTCTCACCTTGTAGATACACAGAATAATACAGTTTATAATAAATTTTGTTACAAAGAATTCACTTTCATTCACAATTTACGTTCGAATTTTTTTCCCGTAAACAGTTCAATCCATGGCAACGCATCAAAACAACTCACACTCGGTAACTCGATAACTGCAAGGGATTACTGACATTTTAAGCTTTTAGCATTTATAAAAATCTTACATTTACATTTACATTTAGAAAAAGTTTATTACTGCAAAATTGAATAAACAGTTGTATTACACTTGCGGATTAAATTAATGTATTAACTCGCGGTATTAACGCGCTTGCGGCTTCGCCGCTCGTGCGGTTAAAAGTACCACTCATTAAACGTTAGTTTAATCCGCATGTATAATAAATAGCTATTAGTTAGTAGCAACAAAAAAATATTTTATGAAAGGGAATTATTTAGTAGCCTCTTAGTAACTACTAGCTAATATGATAATGATAATGTAATTATTATGAATATGGCCGAGAAAGTTTTAATTTTATTAATTTTGCCAATGATTTTCAGTTTTCAGCTTCGAACTTAAATTTCTATTTTAAAATCTTAATAAATTTGGTCGTGCGCTTACTGACAACTTGGGTATTAATGTCTACTATCATTATATTAAGAAAGTATTTTTGTTTTGTTTGACTTTACTGAGTAAAAAAAAAATAAAATGTGGTAATAGTCAACTTCACCCCACACGGGGTGAAGTTGACCACATATCTACTGTAGATTGTTTCTTCGGTGAGTTAGGGTGAACTTGACCGTATTAATAACGAAAAAACATAGTAGGTACCTACCTATTAACATTTATTTAAAAAATTCATGAACAAAAATGGCTAAATAACAGTAATAATTGAAATAAAACATAATTTTTGTAATACAGAAATGAACTGGTTTACATGTATGAAAGTTACTTAAAATTAAACTTAGAAATATCTACTTCAAATGATAATTCACCTCTTCGGCACAGTTTAGGTTGAGGTAATTGTTTTTTAACTTGACCTAGTCACAGATTACTTACTACAAACAGATGACGCACTCGTTGGTCGGCACTTTGATGTTTGCGTGCTTGACTTTTACCCGCCTTGCATCTCTCTCGCACGCTCTTGGTTCGCGCGAATTTGAATTTGCAAACCAGAAGACCAACGCCAACGTTAAAAAATTATTATTGTTCACATTTTCTGCTAATTTCATAGTCAATAATAAATAATAGGTACTGATTAAATTTTAATACAAAACATTTGTTTTTATTATATGACAATAAGTAATACAAAAACTAGTAAAACTAAACATAATAGGAAAATTTAATAACTAAGTATATACCAATAATTTTAATTAACAAAAAATAATCACATATGTTTTACAATAAATAACTTGCGTGTTTTTATAGAAGAAGACCCTAAAAATCTGTATCAAAATAAAAACAAGGGTGATAAAACTCTATGTTCTTTAAATGATTATATAGTGTTTCAGCGACTCGTTCCCTTGAAGCAGATGATATGAATATTTCGATGAAACCCTTTTCCAAATCGGAAATAAAGTTGCAAAATGTTTCGTGCGGCATTTGCAAATTACCGTATAGATCTTAATTTTTATTTTTATATGCCTTGAAATAGCAGAATAACGAATCACCATCTTGCAAAGTACTAGATATCGCATAATTAGTGCAAATATAACAAGTATGCTTTTCAAGGCATTTTTTATAAATGTAACCTGCAATATACCTCAAAGAATTTTTTTGAGGTATGTCTTCAGCACTTGTGTTGAAAATTATATTGCTGAGGGTACCATCTGAATGTTGATCATTATTTGGCCTAATTTCTGCGAATGGATTGAAGGTACTGTTTAATGTTTCAACAATTACATTTTCGAAACTGTCTACCTCACAGTTATAACTTTCCGAATGTTGAAAAAAATTTAAAAGAAGCAACTTTTTAAAGGCCCTTTCAAATTGTTCCGGAGTGGGATTGTAGCAATTACCACTTTGAATGCGCACTGTACCAAAGAAGTTTTCGAGACAATCTTGATTGAGCCTACGAGTTAATATAAAACTAATGCCTACAGGTTTTAAATTAACTGAGTGCATTAATAAGGCTTGAATATTCTGGCACAGTCCTCGCAAACATTTAATAGAGGGTGTTACATCTGTACCACCCTTTGTTTTAACCTTCAAGTTTTGAAACAATTGTAAACAATCTTGCAGGAATTTTACATGTTCAGGATCACCTTTAAAACATCTTTTGTACAGTCCAGGATGTTTTACTAATGAAGAATTGAATAAGTCAAATAAATTATTCATTGTTTGAATAAACTCCGCTGTTCCTGCAGCAGCCGATGGTAAAAATCCCCAAGATACGTAACAATTTAAAACAGCAGACACAGTTTGACTGAAAACTTGTGTTGCCAATTTTACCTTCATTCGTTGAAAGTTATTAGGTGAAATGTGCTTCTGAGTTAATTTAGGGCACAACTTTAAATTTCGCGATTGTTGATCTTCATATACCCTTTGAAAATTACTCCACGAAGCAATTTTATTGAAAAAATAAAAATCGTATTTTAAGAGATTGTTTCGGATTGATTTAATTAAGTGACAGGTATCATACATGCAAACAATATTTTTGGATTTATACTGAAAATGGGGATTGTTATTTCATCTAATTTATCAATTATATAAAAAACAATATCCTTCAGGGTAGTACCTGAACAACTGTTACCGACCATATAATATGCAACTGGTTGTTTCCAACCACCAGAAACACTTTTAATCATAAATACCAGCGCATGTTTAGCGGGGACTGCCCGTTTTTTATCTTTACCAATGTCTTCAATTCCAATAAGCCTGTCTAATTTTTTATTAGGATATGAAATATGCGACTTAAGAGATATTTCATCAATACATAAAGTGCAGTATTTTTGGACTTCTTTTACATTTCTAAATTTATATTCTAGTAGGGCCAATACCGTATCAGTAATACCTGTTGCAATATTACATTTACTTAAATGCCGGTGTAAGCAACTCTTCGACGGCAAACAAAAAGTTTTTTCTAAAAACTTGTATGCTTTGGGACTTAAAAAGTAAATAATGCATGCAAACCTTTTTATGTCATTGGTATAACGATTACCGCGCGATTTCCGTTTTAATCCTATTTCATATTTAAGGAAATTAACGCACTGGTCAGGCAAAAAACGTTTAGCAACAAATAAAAATTCTTCTTTTGTAATTTTATCGATGTCTATCAATGTTGCCGATGACTTGTTTCTTAACTGTTTTTTGATTCGATAATTTTCTTGTTTAACAGCATGGACCTTTAACCGAAGTTTTCTTTTCCTGGGTGTAGAAGAAGAGAAAGCTGTCGAAGTTTGTGTGCACGAATCGTTTAATTCTTTGGAGTTTGAACTTGAAAATGTTGTAAATTCTTCAGTAGTTGGCTGGGAAACAGTTTCTGCAACTTTTAGAGTATCTGCTGTAGTTGAAGTTAGTTCGCGATCGTAAGGTTCAGGTGTTTTTTCAAAATCATTTGTAATATTAAAAATTTTTGGAACGGCTTCCTCTACAAGTCTGTGTCGTATATAATAATAATAATAATAATATAGTCATTTATTGGGCAAAAATATTGAAACATATATAAATGGAAACATAACAAATAAATTTTATATTTACCCAACAGGGCGAAGTTCAGATTGGTATGATGAAAATACATCATACCACCTGCTCTACCACTTAACCCTATTAAATGAAATAAATACAATATAAATGCCTACGAATTACACAAACATAAATATATAAAAAATAATAACTTACACATATTAACACAACCTATTAATTTTTTTTGAGCAAGATGTTGTGCAGTTTTAATTTAAAGGTATTGTATGATAAATGTTTAATATGACTTGGTAAAGAATTATAAAAATGAGCTATGTTATATGAAAAACTTCGTTTGAAAAAGCTAGTCTTGTGATGATGTAGTGTAATATCATATTTTGATCGTACATTAACTTGGTGCAAATCTTTTCTAAATTGAATTTTGTTAAACAAGTAGTAAGGAGTTTTCGTCGTTATAATCTTATGATACAAACATCCCAGATGCAAAAGTCTACGATTATGCATATTTAACCAATTAAGTTCTTTTAATTTGTGAGATATATGCTGATTCTTCCTAATTCCAAAGATTAATCGAAGACAAGAGTTTTGCATACGCTGAATTCTTTTAACATCAATATTATCCAGACAAGGGCCATAAACGCAATCACAATAATTAAATCTGGACAGTATCAGAGACTCACAAAGCATAATTTTCATTTTGCGATTTAAAATGTGTCTATTATTAAAAATTAATTTCAACACAGCATACGATTTTTGCAATATTAAAGATATATGTTTTTTAAATCGCAGTATTGAATCAAACCATAAGCCAAGGTTCTTGGCATGATCCACAACATTGACTGTTGTACTATCAATTTTTAATGATATATTTTGCAAATGTGAATCTCTCAACTTAGGCCTGCCAAATAACATAACTGCACATTTTTTGGCATTTATTGCCTGCCCATGTTCATTGGAGAATTTGAGGAGACTGTCAATGTCAGTATTAACTTTATCATTAGCTTCAGCACACTCGTCAGCATTAAAGGCATACAACAGTTGTGAATCATCAGCATAAAAGTGATATTCACAATATTTTAAAGACTTACTAAGCTGAGATGTATAAATGATATATAGTAACGGGCCTAAGATGGACCCCTGAGGTACACCAGTTGTCAAAGGTAATGGTGCAGCTTTAGATTCCTTTACGATTACACTCTGATAACGATTTTTTAGATAATTACCAATAAAGTCAATTGTTTTGTTGTCAAAACCAATGTAATGTAGTATAGACAGTAATATTCTATGATTGATTGTATCAAATGCTCTTGAGTAATCTATAAGAACTAAAAGACAGAGTTTATTGTTATCAATAGCATTTATAATAAAATCAGATACATTTAGAAGTGCTGTCGTACAACTGAAGCCAGACCTAAACCCTGACTGTTTCTGGGGAAGTATTTCATACTTATTAAGATGGCCTCGAATTTGTTCTGCAATAATTTTCTCCAAAACCTTAGATAAGCATGGTAAAATACTGATCGGACGGATATCTTTAAATTCCGTTGGTTGTTTTATCTTAGGTATAGGGATAACATTGGCATTTTTCCATGCTTCAGGAAATACGCTGTTCGCTAGACAAAAATTAATTACATGAGTGATGTAGGGAACTATAAACGGACAGCATAATTTCCACATTTTGATACCAATGTTATCTGAACCAAGAGCGTTGGATTTGATATTAAAAAGAGCTTTTGAGACCTCAACATCCGTAACCTCACGGAAATTTAATCGCATATCAAACTCTAAGCATGTATTATTATTGTAAAAATCAATTCTTTTAGAACTATTCGTTATTCTGCCAGGGCTTACAGAATTAATAAGAGCATTATTTATTTCATCTGGATCAGACAAATGGGACGGAATTTCACAATTTCCCTGTGCACCGTATACGCCCGTACGTTTAAGCTCACTCCAAATCGAATTAATATCATTATTGTTAGTTCGTAATTTATACTCTAAATAAGCCTTCTTTTCATTCCTTATAGTTAATGTTATTAAATTACGCAAAGACTTGTAGTAGTTCCAGTGATTTAAATTTTTAGTTCTTTTGAAACGAGTTAAGGCTTTATCCCTTAATGCCATCATGAACTTAAGATTATTAGTAAGCCAAGGAGCAGCAGGTTTTGAAATTCTAACCGTTTTCTGTATCGCGTGTCTTTCAAATAAACTCAGTATGTTGGTATTTAGAAAATCAATTTTATCGTTTATGGTGCTCAATTGATAAATATTACGCCAAGGTATAGACATTAATTCGGCAGTAAAATGTTCATTATTAAAATTGGTATAATCTCTATATGTAAATAAAAATTGTTTCCTTTGTATTACACAGTCTACAGGATAATTGCAAAATATCAAATGATGGTCCGATACAGTATCCATATTAATAATACCAAATTCCATAATTTGCTTACTTAGTGGGACTAAGATAGCATCAATTAAAGAAGAACTTGACTTAGTTATACGAGTGGGTTCACTTATGATTTGCTTTAACCCTAGAGAATCAATCATAGAATAAAACTGAGTAGTAACAGTCTCGGTAAACTTTAATAGGTCAATATTGAAATCGCCCAAACAAACTATATCATCGCATAACGGAATAACAGTAGACAGTGATTCCTCTAGATGATCAAGGAACTCAACGCAAGAAAACTCCTGTCTCCTATAAATTACACCAACAGTTAATTTGATTTTAATTAATTTTAAACTGATCCATAATTGTTCAATTGCATTACTATTATTATACACAGTGTCAATTAATGAAAAATCAATATTTTCGTTAATATAGAGACCCAGCCCTCCACCCCAAGTCTCGGTAACACGATCTTTACGTACAAAGGTGTATCCATTTATAAACACAAGATCATCCGAAAGTTGAGGAGAGAGCCATGTTTCACTTACCGCCACAACATCATACTTTTCCGACAAGATAAATTCCTTAAAATTATTAAAATTAGCTGTTAGAGACCTTACATTTAAATGTGCAAATTTTATACAATTAGCCATACATAACAAGCAGAAACATTTTAATCAGAATAAAATTGTTATTACGAATATACATACAAAAATTTAAATGACGGATGCGAAAATACAAAGAAAGCAATAATATTATCAAACGCATACAAAATGCAAGATATTTCAATTTTACTAAAATAAACATGCCTTTGGTGACCCACATCAAATACAAAGTAAAAACATTTATCATATCCCAAACCAAACGCAATAAATAAATTTCTATTTTTCCAGAATTTGTACGAATAGAATTCCAACTTAATAAAATATTCAGACTATTTGAAATTAAATAGTTATAATCAATGAACATCTTTAAGATCATTTATGGTTTTAATTTCGTATATTCGTGAATTATCTTCTTTGCGCATTAATATCTTACCATTGCGACACCACAGGTACTTAACATTGTGCTGCTTTTTGAAATCTTTTGCTTTAGAAAATAAGATTCGATTATATTGTGTAAGTGATTCGTTTACATATATCTGATTATCAGACCTACCCAATCTAGCTATATCTTCTACTAACTCACCAACCACTAAGTTGCGTTTCACTTTTCTTTTACGCAAAAATTCGTCCTTATCTAGTCGGCTAACAAACTTTACTATTATTGGACGCACTTTTTGATTTTCACCTATTGAACCAATACGATGACAAGCATCAATCATGGTTTTCTGAAGATCAAAGCCCATAGCCGTGTCAACTGCCTGGACAACACTAATCACATTTTCATTTCTTGCTTCAGGGACACCAATGATATCCAGAATGTTACGGCGCGAATATTGTTCCAATTCGTTTAAATTTAATTTTAACTGTTCATTTTCTTTTTGTAGAATACCATTTTTAGATTCTAATACTTCAATTTTATTTACGCATTCAACTATTTTTAACTCTTGATTTTTTAATAATTGATTACATTCGTTGATCTGTTCATGACAACTATTAAGGGAATATTTAACATCCTTTTGTTCTTCTAAGATTTTATTTAGTTGTTGCATGATGTCAAGCAAAGTTATTGGAGTTTTATCAGATTTTTCTGATTCATTATCAGATGAAGTATTAGAAACAGCCACTACTTGTTTGCCATCAGTACATGCAATGCATTGCCACTCATCAGTATTAGAAGATTTTCTAAGATTTTCAAATTCAGTAGCTTCCATGCCGATGCACTTTATATGATAACTGCACAAACACTTTTTACATTCTAAATAGTCATCATATCGCCCACATTTATTTTTGCACTTCATACAATGCGAATAAGGCATTTTTGTTAGATATCACCGCACACCTTACACACGTCTGTACTCTTCGAAGGCTTGAAGAATATCGTACATGTCATTTTCAAAGTGTAGACTGCAAAGCCGTTTGGAATTGAAATAATCAACCCCTTTCTCCTTAAATAGCTCCTCCAGCCCGCAAGCTGTTGCCCACGTCAGAGCCCTAAAAGCATTTCTTTCACATTATATTGCTTATTAACAGTTAACGATTTTTTGCAATTTGTTTAAAATTTTTTGCGTCGTCAAATTTTTAAAATATTAAAGTATGTTAATAAAAAACGTATCTTAGTTTTTATTAAAATTGGAACAGCTGGCAAAATAATAGGAAAATATTAGTTTAATTCTTACCTTTTTTCATCCCTGGGAAAACGGTGAAAGCTGAAATTCCAGTCAAAATGCGGGGAACTTATACAGTTTTCAATAAAACACTTCATTTCACTTATTTCACAAATGAAAATTAATCTTAAGTTCAGCTAAAAATTGCACGTGTAGAACAAGTAACGGATTTTTTGCGAAGTCCGTCAGTGGATCTAAGAGCCTGCATTTCAAATTTCTCGCAGTCCAGCGGACCAACGGTTGACATGCGCACTGAAAAACCAGCACGGTAAACCAGCCAGAGTGCGTCATCTGTTCGTAGTAAGTAATCTGTGACCTAGTGCCACATTAGCACAGTCTTCAAGTTCAGGCCATACAAATTTGCCAGATTTACACAGTCTTACAAAGTTAACACCAACTTCATCTTCTTTTACATTTACTAATACAACCTATCCAAAAAAAGGTTGACCGTCTTCTTAGTTTGATATTCAATAATAAGTAACCCATGATCGTTCTTGCAAATTCTTGGTTCCAACATGCTCCTCTTCAAGAACCTCTTCTAAATCAGAGTCTGCAACTTCTTCATCGCTTTCTTCAACTATTTTCCTTTTTATGGACTGAACCTTACTTGATGATCGCAAGTCTTCAGTTGTGTCATTTTACTCAGGACTGTCGATATAAGCAACCGATTTTCCCGGTACAATGTTGAGTTTTTTTCTTTTATTCGGAAGGTCACGTATTGTGGGGTTTCGTTGTTCTTTAAGAAAATCAACTAAAGTTTCACTAACCATAGTATTAGACCCATGTTTTTTATTTGGATCTTGTGGTAGTTTACTTAAAAGTTTCTCTTTAGATATAGGATGAATTCCACTTGCATAAAATCCCTTGATAGCATTTCTTTTCGCAGTCGGTGCTAATTTGCAGAACAGCTTTTTTAACAATCTTGGAAAAACACTCTTCTCAACTGATGATGAATTTGGATTGATCCTTTTCCACTCTGTTAGAAGCTGCTTCCAGTAGTTCTTCATAGGGCCGAAAAAACTCACATCTAGTGGTTGACACAGATGAGTAGCATTGGGTGGAAGACAAACAAAGTCGATATTATGCTCCTTATAAAGTTGAAGTACTTCTCTTGTAAAATGTGATGAGAGGTTGTCGCCGATTATTACTTTTTTCCCTTCGATAGCTTAGCATGTAGTAAGAAAATTGTTTTGAACCAATCAGTAAAACACACCGAATCAAACCAACCATGGTTTGAACGGTTGTAACGCGTTCCTTTAGAACAACATCTTTTTTCACAGCAAGGGGAACCTCTTGGTCCACCTTCACGCCACGCATCCCACATTTCTGTGGCTTTATAAACGACATACGGTGGTAGTATATCCCCTTCTGCCGAAACGCACAGCATAATAGTTACAGCACTTTTTGTGAAATTTATAACATTATCAGGGTATTTCACACCTCTATGAAAAACTAACTTCTTCTTTCCCGGGTCATCACTTAAATTGCTTTCGTCATAATTAAATATAGCTTCTGGACTAACATCTGTTATAATCTGTGGGCAATAAAAGTCTAATAATTTGATAAAAGAAGTTTAATTAAGTAAAAACACAAGTACAATAATAATATGAAAAGTAAAATGAACGTCTTGCTAATACAAAGCCCGTACGGTATCTGGCTATTTAATTACCCGCGAATTCGGTCATCAACAAGGCGCCATTTATTTGTCTAAACAAAACGTGCCTTTTCTAGGAAACTAAATTCTAACATATATGGTTATTAAAAACACATTAAAATTCTTACAATTCGGCCTTCCTGGATCAAGCGACGTCCTAGTCGTTATCACCATTACAAATCATTTGTGTTGAGAGGTTTCTTACTAACTAATTTTAATCTATCCACTGCAAGTATTCCCTTATATAATCGTCCGCTCTGCTGTGCTCCTTCAATATCACCTACCAAATATCTATCATTACCCAATACCCTGATTATTGCATATGGACCTGATTGCTTGTATAAGACCATAAATGGTTGCATAACGAGATAATGGCCTTAGAAAGTCCCTATAACGATTATTGTTCAACCCGTCGACCATCCATTCCGTTGTTTCGGCATCATCCATTCGTGCCTTACTGCATAACGCTAATTTCTCATAAATGTACTCGATTAATTCTTGACTTGCTTGTCTTTTGTAACTCTGCGCTCGCAGTCGTAATTGTATTCTGGATTTCCCACATGGAAACGTTTCTCTTAGTCTCTGTTGCCACTGATCCCACGTTGTAGGTTGAGGAAAAACACTATTCCGCCACTTCTTTGCTACCCCAACAAGGTTATTTAAAGCATAGTGTCGTGCTTCCACCTCAATCCATTGATAGATTAACCTATTCTGATCAACAACGGCAATCCAATCCTCGATGTTCTGATCCTCCTTCACTGGATCAAATTCGGGTAGTACATCACCCATACTTCCGAGATACCTTGTAGCACACGCTTTGTTTGGGTCCACCATTGTTAATTCTTAAATTAACACCAACCACACACACTGAGGCTAATGAATAAAATTTCAGCATTTGCTTTTTCTTAGAATTTTCTAGCAAATGCTTAGATTTAGATGAATACAACTTCAAGTAATTGCTTAAGCTTAAACCAATTGCTACAATCTCAAGTAAATGCTTCATAACAAAGCTTTTCCTAAATAAATGGTAGCAAATGCCTGAAATCCTATGAATAAAGTTAGCAATTGCTTTTTCTCAATAAGCTATGGCTTATAAATTTCTAAGTTTGATCGACCCCAGCCTTCAATTGTCTAAAGAAGTTACTCTTGTATTTGATTTCAAAACTGTGTAAATGCAATTATGGCAGAGTTCATGAATATTCGTAAATGTAAATTTTACCAAGTTCGGAGAGCATGTAGAGAGGACGAATATCGGAAATTATACAGGTTTGATCGTGAAAATGTTGATTGGATGGCAAACTATTTTTTGGAAGAAAATAACGAAAAACGTCTAGGCACGTTATCAAATGTGGAAAAAATTAAAATTTATCTTCGAATGGTATTCAATCCAGGCTTTCAGAATTCCATAGCGGAAGAACTTGGTATACATCAGAGTACTGTTTTTCCAAAGTGTACAGCTTGGTTATGAACAGATTTTTAAGTAAGGCAAACATTTGAATAAAATTTCCAAAAACAATCGAAGAAATTCTTGAGGCAAAACAGCAAGGTTGGCAGATAATATTAATTTATGATAAATCAAAATAATAATTGTCTCCTTATTTCAAAATGGTTTTCTCCGTACTCTTTTTTCTTTCTTCGATTTCCTCTTGCTGCATTCTTATTAATTTTAATTGCTCTAGTAATACCAAACGCTGTAATTCGGCTGTTGTCAAATCTTTGGTTTCCGATGTCTCTGGCAAAGACTTTGAAGTTTTCATTTTTTTTGTTGGTGGCGGTACAACTAATTTAGGTTAACTTTGGCCTGAAGTGGAAAGTTCAGGTTCAGGTTGGCCAATAATGTTATCTTGGATAGAGTTCTTAATACCAACGGTCATAGCTCCTAATAATTGTATTTTTTGTATAGTCAATGGTAAACGGCCATTTTACTATGTAGAAAATAGTAAAGAAAAGTGGCATTTTTCTCGTTAGCAACCTTTTCCTCATTACAACGCTTGAGTCATTAGCAACCAACACTTTATTCCTAGTAACACAGTCTGTTTGTTTACTTGTTACTATGTACGTGTTGTAGTTGCTATGTTTCCGTACAAACATAACCTTGATAAATTTAACAAATTTGTCTAGAAAATTCGAACTTTTAGTACTTACACAAAAAAATAGCGTATTCAACGCGTAAGAAAAGTGGTTTTCTAGCTCGTGAAATTGTAATTCACTCGCTAACGCTCGTGAATCAAACATTTTCCACTCGCTAGAAAACTGCCACTTTTCTTTACTTGTAGAATAATCTACTATTTTGCTTAATTAATAGTAAAATAATGTAAAATATGTAGACTGGAATTTTTTTAAAGACCGGATTTTTTCAACTTCTAAAATCTCCAAAAGTAGTTTTTCCCATGGTTTCAATACAATTTTTTTGTTGCCAGTTTGGTTAATGTCAATTTTTTTTTAAATTTCTCCTTTCGCATTAGGTACTAATTTTCTTTGATAACTGTTTCGATGTAATGAGAACATTAAATATTTTCTCGTACTGTTCTACTAAATTTTTTAAAGCGCCTTCCTTTTCTTTTCTAATTTGGGGCACTTGAGATTTATGGAACCGAATTTTATTTTCTTATAATTTATAAATAAATATTAACTGTTTATTTATTTCTGCATCTTCAATGTCGCTATTTGATGCAATGTTATCCGACATGATCCGACTTTATGTTTATGTTATAAAGGGTAAATATGGGTAAACAACAAAACTAATTGGAGATTTGCAAGTTGAGAGAAGTGAAAATCTGCATCAATTGCTTATATGGCTGGGGAAACCTAGCAATTGCTTAAAACTTTTATTCATATCAGACTTAAGCAATTGCTTTTTCTAGAAGCAATTGCTACAATAGCATTTGCTTTTGCTAAACCACGATTCCTTAAAGCAATTGCTTAATTTTTATTCATTAGGCTCAATACGCTACAAGCAGTCACAGCCCTAAATGGCCCCGCCACGTATTTTAATAAGACTCAAAACAAAAACGTTCCGCGCACAATACAGCCCTTTGCAGTTCAAGGACGCTAATACTTAACAAAACCTACTTTTGAGTAATTATCCCGCTTCTGATACATCATCAAGTGTTTTAGCTAGTTCATCAATAAAATCTGATAGTATGTCACTACTCACTGTTGCTCGGGATCGTTTTATATTGTTGCTTAATCGTTCACTTAAGCGGTGCTTATGTCGTTCCAAAAATCCTTTTGCCCAATCATACCCAGGGAAATTATTTTTAAAACGAGTTTGTTTTCCAGTTTGATCCAAATATGCTTCTGCAATTAATCTTAGGTCTAGCGTATTTAGTGGAAATCCCCACTTTGCACAAGTAATAAGTCCTTCTACAAAATCATTTTCCTCATTTTGTGTAAAAATAGTTTGACCACCATGCTTTTTAATATGACAACCATGAATTTTATTGATGAGCGTACCCTTAGCTATTTTATATTTTTTAGCTGCCTGTGTTGCACTTATCTTACCCTCTAAAACTTCTTCCAAACATTTTTCTAAACTCTCTTCACTATAATTTTTAAAGTTTCTAGCACCCACTTTACGTCGATATACTCTCGGCATTGTAAAAATTATATACACTTTTTTAAGTTAAGAACACGTTTCTACAACCGCTTGCGTCAACACAACTCAAGAAACTGCATAGATAAAGCAAGCATTGTCGTAAGACTGCAAGTTTCTGCAGGTTTGGGCAAGTTGGTAAACTTCACCCACATGGTCAAGTTCACCCCAAAATTTTGAGTGAATTTAATGATTACAATACCGTGCTAAAATCGTTAAAGTTATATCAAATTTAGTAATAATGTTTTTATGTAAATATATTAACACAATAAAATAACATAACACATTAATATTTACGTTTCTAGTATTGCAGTTTTTAACGAAAGTTTGAGCTGCTTGAAGAATCATCAGAAGGTACATAGTTTCTGTCTGCAACTGAGTCATCGGAACTGAAATCTTTATCGTGCATTTTATTCTGAAAAAGAAAAACAATCTATACCTACTATTACCTAAACTGTGTACAAAATTTTCAGTACTTATTATTTTTGCTATATATTTTTAATACCTGTTTAATACAGTAGTTCCCTTGTAGCATCTCTGTGTTTTGTAGGTTACTATCAAAAACGACATGATACTCTGAGCTATCATCTTCACGAACTGGCAATGCAACAGGAACAAGCTAAAATAATTGAAATGTAAAATAAATTTCACCCACTCAAGGTACAATTCAATAATACAAACCTCAGTCATTACAGAGGCGCTTTCATCTTCAGTATCGATTATCTCATTTTCAAAACCAGCATTATAATCTTCCAGATTCTGCAATGGAATAATAATGTTGTCACTTGCTATTTTAAAAACTTTGAACAAATTCACACAAAAAAAGAACGTTACTCGCGCAAAAACAACATCGCAACCACGGTGTATAATAAATAAGGTGAGACGACAAGTCCGCGCCGCATGGCTCTCGAGTGTGGGCATGGTAGCTAGAGAGAGATAGAACATTGATCCCGTCCGGCAGTTATGCTGCGCTTTATGAAACATGTAGAATACGACTCCCGATGCCAAACAAATTAGGGCATTAGGGCAATCATGTCAATTTAATACCTAAATTATAATAATTCTAATGAACACATGAAATCTGCAATTAATAAACATAAAGTAGGTACAAACTCAGAGTAGGTAGGTTTTTATTTTATAAGAAAAAGCATAAAAATCATATTTATACATTTATTTAAATTTAAAAAAATCGTTACAAAAGCATAAAAATCATATTTATACATTTATTTAAATTAAAAAATATCGTTACAAAAGGTAGGTACTTGAGACAAATTACAAAATAGTATTTCTACAATTTATTTTTACGTTAGTTGCAGTTTAGATATTTTCTTTTTTGTGGCACTTTTCTTATATAATTTTTTCCCCTCGTGTTTGTAGAATTGTTTTACACGCATACATATATAATAATAGCAAAATTACTTAAAATATCTTCCCTGTGCTCTTCACAATTAAATTTTGTTGTTCGATTTTCTTTGCAGGAGAAAAAATCATTAAGTGTATCCTCAAACACATCAACTGAGGCAATGTGTTTCATCAGTACTAATTCTAACTTTTTAAAAAAATTATGTATTACTGTATTAGGGTGGTTTAACCATCTTCTTGACTTGATCTCCAGCAACTCAGTCACTAAAGGGGTATTATCTGGTTTTAAAATACACTCAGGTGCACAAAAAACGGGTCATTTCTTTTTCTTTTAATTTTTATGTTGTTGTAGTACTTAGACTAAAACTTTTAGTATTTTACAATGAAAGAGACCATCAGGACGAAGAAAAAACAACATATGGTACTTATCAGTTTATTTAATGAACATTAATAAGGAAAAATGATAATGTACGTATACAATAAAAAAAATGCAGTTCCGCAAAATAAACTTAACAGAGATTAAGAATGAAAATTTCATTTCAATAGATTTCAATACTTTGTATTGCCTCCTCTAGCCCTAACTATTGCCTGCATACGGCGGCCCATGCCACTAATAAGCTCACGAATATCATTTTGCGGAATATTCTGCCATTCTTCCTGAAGCACCATACGAAGATGATTTATTATGGTTTCTGCAACTGCACGTCCTCTAACACGCCTGCCCAGCATGTCCCAAACATGTTCTACATGATTTCCATCTGGGGTACATGCTGGCCTGTTTAGTTTTCCTATTCCAACTTCATCCAAGTATTCAGTAACGCACCTTGCTGAATGCGCTCTCGCGTTATCCTGCATCAGAACAAAGTCATCGCCGATTATTGGAGCAAATGGAACTACGTAATTTGCCAAAATCTCCTCATTATACCGCTGTGCAGACAGCGACCCGCCATCAATAACAATCAATTCGGTGCAGGCATCCATTGATATCCTGCCCACACCATCACTGAACCTCCACAATGGCTAACCCGGGGGTTAAACGTGCACTCCGCAAATCGTTCTCCCGTTCGTCTCCATACTCGTTCTCTTCCATCTGGTGAATGTAGGCAGAACCTAGACTCCTCAGTAAACAGTACAGTACTCCATTGTGCCAACGTCCAATTCTAATTTTCGCGAGCAAATTGGAGTCTGGCTACTCGGTGACGTGGGAGTAGTTTTGGTCCAGCTGCTGGTCTGCAAGTTTTAACCTAACTTCTTGTAACCTTCGACGAACTATCCACACACTCACATCTGTACCACGAATCTCACGGGGTTGGTTTTTTGTCTCCACTGAAGTCAAATGACGATTCCGTAGAGTATTAAGGACGAGAAATCGGTCATCGTTAGCAGTCGTTTTTGGTTTCCTGCCAGATCTCGGCCTCCGCGTGTTTCTGCAGGTCTCTCTAAACTGTTTAAGTACTCTTTGGATGGTAGAAAGACTGACATGAAGTAATATGGCCACATATCGCTGGCTTCTTCCGTCTTCCACAAGAGCTACAGCTTTTGCGCAATCTTCAGCATTAGAACCATAATGAACACACCAATCTCTATTGGGAATAACAGTAAATCGAAAATAAACAAATGAAAGCAGTAGGCACCTTGATGCTCTATGCATAATGTCGAATTGGCAATAGGTAGTGAAGAACTCGTATCTTTAAATTTCATTTTCGCTTATTAATGTTCATTAAATAAACTGATAAGTACCATATGTTGTTTTTTTCTACACCTTGTGGTCTCTTTTATTGTAAAACACTAAAAGTTTTATTCTAAGTACTACAACAATATAAAAATTAAAAGAAAAAAAAATGACCCGTTTTTTTTGCACCTGAGTGTATATAAGTTCATTCGGCAAGCATCGCATTTACTTTCTTCATATAACTTTTTACAAATAAAGCCCGTTAAATAGTAGATAATACATTCAAGTGTGGGGGGTATTTCTGGATCGTATATAATTAAAACCATCTCCTCACTACCTTCCCAATCCCCAGATTCTAAGATGTCATCTAATTTTTGTTTGATTTTAGATAGGTGGTTTAATTTATTTTGTGAATCGTTGGTAAGAAAAATTGTTTTAAAGTTCTCTAATGATAAAATATTTTTTGGTGAAGTATCTTCTGATATTAGGTTTGTGCAATTTCCGAATTTAGGGGGCTTAATTAATTTGTAAACTGAGAGCAATCTGTAAATTTCGAGAAAATTACCCATTGTTGGGTGATCGTTGTCACAACCTGCTTGGCGGATAGTGCCAAAGAATCGCTAAAATTAATGTTTATTAGTTGGTGTTTAGAATACCTGCATAAGTTTCCAAATCATATTCTGTTGAACAGAATAATAAAATAGGTAGGTACCTACTATCGATCTCTGATTTTTGCGTCTGTAATTCCACGAAAGTAACAACTTAAATGAGGAAAAGTTTATTTGTAACTTATAACAGAAGACATGCTATTAATGATCATAAAAATTATGCATCAAAAAGTCAGATTCGATTTAATCTTTGCTTGCGAAGTGAAAGTAGGTATAATTATAAAAAAAATGTTTGGAAACTTATGGCATACAAAATATAAAAGAAAGACGTCACAAAGTAACTATTAATTCACTGAGAATAATAACATATAGTTACAAGCAGAAACAGATATACATAGACTACAATATTATTAACTACCTAATACAAAAATGTTGAACTACTTACCGCTAATTACATTATTATTAGTGCAGAGTTAGTATGCAAGGCGGGTGAAAAATGTTCGTTATTTTGCTACAAAAACTTATAAAAAAATAATAAAAAGCCTTTAAAACATAAACAATTTATTTTTATCGGACTCATGTACGGCGCAAAAGGCCAGGGTTTAAATTTAATTACAAAAATTGATTAAATGATGATTAGAGCATGGATTAAGACTTGTCAAATTACCATATAAAATTTAAATGTACTAAAAATACAATATTAAAGTTAAATAAAAAATATTATTAATTCATTCATGAATTAGAACAATATTAAATAGCTAAAATTTATAACAAATAAATCAAAAGCTAATTCATGATTGAATTGAATTATCAAGAGAAAATACACACTTGATCTAAGCAATGAATTACAAAAACGAACAGGTGTACACACACCTGTGCGATATATAAATTGAATCAAAAAGTAAAATTTTATTAATTACAAAATAATAGTAATAACACTTATCTTAGGCTTCAGTTGATTAAAAATTTACGAAATCTGGAATTCAGCAACACTTGAATCCAAAAGGTGAAATGTGGTTCATCAGATAATACAGCAAAACGGCATGGGAAAATGGCGTCCCTCCACGTGTAAGCGAAAATTACCAAAAGGATTAATTTCCAACGGAAATTAAATTATTACAAACAGGAAAATACACAAAGCTCTTCCAGAAGGAAAATAATGTTAATTAACACCATTAAAATTTAAAGAGGTGTAAATTGGAGCTGCAAATTCCGAATGAAATCAGAAAAAATGAAGATTAAGCAAAATTTATAAAGATTAACTTACCACCAATTAGTGCAAAAACGAACTGTTAACAAGCATAACAGCTACAAATCCGAACATCGGATGATTTATAAAATTACGTTCATTACAAATGAAACGTACAAAAATGATGAAATTTTAAACACTTAAAACGTTTGTTCAAGATGAAGTTCTAACGCCAAAAGAAAGAAAAATCTGGGTCAAAGAATCCACCACGCCCGACAGAGAAAAACTGCGCAGGTCCGAAACAAAAACAACCCGGATGACACTTATGCAAATACAGTTGCATAAAAATAGGCGAAGATTTCACTCAAGAAAGCATTCTAAATGAAAACAATCTAAGTTATGGTAATTTGAGAAATGACAGAATTAATAAAAATATGAAATTTTGAAGAAAAACAAAGAATCCAAATTAAACAAACACAAAACAAAAAATTCTTCACGTTCACAACATTGGCAAATGATAGAAAAATGAGACAATTAATTTGGAAATCCAAAAAATTGTAACAATTTTGAGAACAAAAAATGTATTTATTTGGCTTTAAATACCTCTAGAGGATCTTGGTTCATTTTGTTTGTAAGTACATAACAAAAATTACGTTTCTGTACGAGATATTCGCATAGTTCGATTGTTGATGTTATGGTTACCCGAAAACCTTCAGCAGTGGAATGTGTCAAGAATTGATCTTTAGTAATAGTACCTTCAACCACCATTTTTTCCCAAGCGTTAAAAAAATCCAGATTATTTCTTAAGATCTGAATACACATTTAGATGTGTTATTAAATATTGAAAACGTTAATATTCTAATGATAAAACCAATCTTTACTCTCGTCTTTACCTCAAAGTCTGCACTACCTTTGCGAATACCTTCTATAGGGATTCGCCGATTCAAGGCATCAAAAAGATTATTTATCCTTCTTGTAAAGACAATGGTACTATCGGATTTATCAAAATTATTTGAATGTCGTTGGTAGTACAGAAGTCCATCAGCAACGGATTTGCTAAAAATCTGGAAAAGACCATGCACGAAAATAAAGAGCTCACAATAACTTAATAGACATATAATTCAATTTGTTACCAGGGTAGCTAGTCGCACTCTCATTTTCATAAAAGTATTTGGATTGAGATGCATTTCGGTCAACTTTGGACAAACTCTTAAATTACCCTGACTTTGATCCAAATCGAATAATAGTTTGTAATAGTCCCAAAGCACTCCTCCATCGGGTGTCTATCACAATTTGTCTTTTATTGTTCAGAAATTTGCATTACGAATAGATACGTACCATGAGCGCCCTTTTCTTCAAAAATCTATTTCTTAGACATTTAATAAGGTGCGGGGTATCAGAAAAGAATAGTAAATGGCGTGTATCATCCATGGGGTGCACAATTTTGTTAACCACATTGAACAATTTACCGGAGATACCAAATTCGGTCCACATTCGACGATTTGTTGAAGCCCCATCGCAAACTACACCATGCACTTCAGCACCACAACTTTCCAATTTTCTGATAATTTCCAAAATCAGCTGGGAAAGGCATGTTCCTTTTGTGGAACCTTTAGCTGCATACACAGCGATCGGTTGGCTCAAATTAGCAGCAAGTGAAGACCACATAAATACTAAAGCATGATCTGCTTGATTATTTGTGACTGTAGCACTGCTATCCCCATTGCTATTGTCAATATCATCTCCGAAGTCTTCAGCCCCAACGAGCTTCATATTTTTCACATTTAAATTAATGTTTATGCGAACGGACATTTCATCGAATATTAAAATGCCTTGTTTTTCGAATTCATTTTTTTCATTTAGTTTTAATTTAAACGCCTCAAAAAATTCCTCGTGTAGGCCACACTTTAGCCTTACTTTTGACAAATACTTACGAACTGTTGAGATGACTGGTAATGGCAAAATTTCGTTTTCTCTTAAAAATCGGTAAGTTTTGGGATTTTTTATATGCAGAAGTAAACACATTAGCAACCAGTTAGAGCTGTAACGCCTTGAGGTCTTGCTTTTGTATTTTGACATTTTGATGCATTCTACAATCGACATTTTTTGAGCTGAATGTAAATTTTCCATATTTTCAATTCTTTTCCACAATTCTTCTTCGTTGACTTCTTTCATTTTTTCTTTCGTTTCCATTAATTTTCTTGTCAGTTGCTGAAATCTTTCCTTTAATCTGCGCTCTCTGCGACGTCTATTGGTGATACTTTTCATAAATAGTGTTTTCCGAGTCACTGTAGTCTTCGCAACATTTTTGGTGGAATAATTTATAGCCTTTTTGGCATTTTGGCACAGCAAACAATATTTACTTGATGGTGTACTTTGTTGTAAAACATATTTACAATTTTTGTGACGCCATGACTTTGAAAACTCATCCTTGTTATAAATTGCGCTATTAAAATTGGCGGGAGCCTTTAAATTAACACCAAAACACACATGAAGTCCGTCAAAATCTTCCAAAATATCTTGTATAACGGCAATTGAGTCAGCTAGTTCAATATAACTTTTATGTAAATGCTGGAAGATATAGCACTTTATAAATGACTCTGAAATTGTAATTTTTTTAAGAACAACTGCTTCATCCTTGTCAATTAAAATAGTTTCAAATAGTGCAATTGAAATTGATCTCCCTCATCATTCGATAAAAAATGTATGGTCCATGAATCTGATGGAAGTGTCAATTCCATCTCCTTATTCCATAGCGAATTAAATACATTTTCTACTATTTGATTGTTTGAAACTAGAGCATAATAAAGTGGTTATTTTAATTCAATTATTAAAGATCGTCTAAAACAATAATAACATCATGTTTCGCAATTTCTTCGACCCAACTTTCATCTGATGATAATTTTAAACGCTTATTAGCAGATACATTATTTTCGTGTCTAACCAGAGCTCTACGTTTGGTAGTTATTTTTGACAAATAAGAGGGGCAGTTTGGCCAAATGCAAGGAACTGCATGCTCTTTCAGCCGAGGTCGTTTTAATGCATACTGGAAATTTTTATCTCGTATTAATAAGAGTTAATTTTTTTACCAAATTTGTTAAAACAAATGCTTTTAAAATTGTTTTAACAACTTAAGAACCAATTAAATTGCAAATTGCTATGGCAACGATTGGCCGTTTGATGTAACAGGTTCGACACAGAATTGGGCCAAAACATTTTTAAAATTAAAAATTAGATTATACATATACCTTATATCGTATATAAGAGGTACTTTTTGTTGTTATTGTCATTAAATCTTAGACATAATTGAGAAAAACAAATGCAAATAATTGTAGTAAGCAAGTAATAATAATAAAGGCGATAATTTTTGACTGATTTTCTTAGAACCAATTCCGAACGCCGAGCGGCACTACAAAGAAATAATAGTATCTTTGTGGAATGGAATTGGCGCGAAGCTTTTATACCTAGCTAACTAAAAGATTAACACAACTTACAGAATATGTATCTGTAGTAACATCCCGCACAATATTGTCTTTTTTAAAATGTTTTTCGCACAATGCGTCTTTAATTGTTAGTTTTTTGTCACTTCTGGGGACAGCAGCATACCACGCAAGTAAATTATTTGTTGTCACTGAGAACAACGATAGTTTTTCTTCGTTGGACTTATAGCCAGTTGTGCAACCTGGGGCAAAACACTTCCGTCTTCCCATAATAATAAAAAACACTTTCATCCACTTTAAAACAACATAATTCTCACAAAATAATGAGCGCCAAACGTCCGAATACTAGGATACTATTAGGCTTAACGGTTAGGTTAGCGGGATCAATAGTCTATCTCTGTCGAAACTTCCTTGTCGCACACTGACTAAACTCGTGGACCATCCAAGCGCGCGTCTAGGCGCCTCGTCGTATCACCTTATTTATTATACACCGTGGTTTTCGCTAAAAGTTAAAAATTGCTTATACTTTTACTTGAGCCGTGAGATTGGGGTGGATTCAATTTACCAATAATTGGAGTTGAAGATACCGTATTTATATCTTCTTCATTGGGAAAATAAAACTCGTTTTTCTTGGAACTTTTACGCAGGTATGTTGAAGTCAAATTGTAATATCACTTGTAATATTCGATGGAGTGAACGCTTTTTCAAATGCCTCTTTAGATAATTCGGGAATGTCGTAAATTTGAATCGGCTTTCCTGGTTGTCTGGGCATTAAACTGTTAGCAGCAGAATTAAATTTTTTTTGAAAGGTCCGTAAACAGCCACATTCGGGGCTGCAACTTATGACTGCTGTGAGGAGACAGTGTAAGCAGAATAACATTCTTTGTTCAAGCTATATTATTTATTACATCGATCTGGATGTGGCTGTCATGGTTGTCAAAGATTAATAAAATATGCCTGTCTTCTGGCGGCTTGGCGTAGTTCAAGAAATGTTTAAAAACTAGTACAAAATTTTCACTAGTCATCCATCCGCTGGGGTGTGCTGCTCCATGACATCCAGTTGGTCCACCAAAACAAAAATAAACTTTTATAATATGAAGCTCTGATGGCTATATTTAACTTTCCTTTGAGCATAATTTCCCTAAAATTAACTCTTGGGAATATGTAGAATGGAGGAATAGATTGTCCAATACCATTAATACTGCAGCAACCAGTGATTAGGGTACCACGTTCCTCTGAAGTCATTTGGCCAACTTGCTTAGTTCCTTTTTCGGTGATAACTTTTTTAGTCTTGTGAACTATTGTAAGGCCAGTCACGTCCGGTTTCCTCAAAGATATGTTGGAATTGCGTGTGTAAAACCCTCGAAGCCAGTATTTACTGGCACACTGTGTAGTGCCCCAGGATTTTGGATACATTATATTTGTTATGCCAGCTAACGGAAACGACGAGTCAGTTTGAAGTAAAGTTTATTCTTTATTGCTACTAGTTATATTATAAGGTTTGGATATGCAACCAAGATAACGCTTATGTATAACGGCACACATTACATCTCCCCTTTTTATAATAAATACAAATATAACAAGTAACTTAATCTAAACATTAACAATTTATTAATGTAAAACAAAATCTCTTAATGTACTAGGTTTTTTTATAGTTCTTTTATATACACTTCTATTACTAGAACGTTCATTTACACCACTCACACTTGGTTTATTTAAATCTTCCTGTCCATTATTTACATTAGTTTCATCAGTTACAGTATTTTTAGTTTCAAAATTATTATGTACAAATGATTGTATATAATGTGGAATTTGCATTTTTTTATCTTCACTTAAACATTTTCTAAGATAGTATGAATTGCTAATGATGCAAGTTCCATCTTCTTTTTCTATTTTAAATGTTCTAGTTCTAATTTGCTTAATTATTTTACCTCTTTTCCAAGAACTTTTGGGCTGTTCTTGGTACCAGATTTACTTCAAACTTTTCTCTAAGTTTTGAATGTTGATCATAATATTTTCTAGTTACATTGTGTGTTGATTTAATTTTATCATTAAAAACTTGTTTTTTAATTAATTTAGAATGTAAATTAATTTCATTTAAAGGTAAATTGTCACGTAGATATCTTGACATTAGTATTTGGGAAGGTGTATACATATCATATGCTGGTGTATTCCGAAATGCTAGTAATTAGTCGAGTCAATAAAGCGGAAAAATCGTCAAAACTTCTAAACCCGCAAAAACAGAACCGATTTTGATGAATTTTTTTTTTAAATGTTTGTTATGCTAAATTATTCAAAATCAGAAACATTTCAGCTGGCGCTATCAATTATTTATATTGTTTAAATAATTTAAAAAAAATTTTTTTTAACAATTTTTTTTTTCGATGAAATTTTAACTAGAAGTGACTAATTTTGAAAATTTAGTATTTTAAATAATTTTTGAATTAAAAAGTTTCAAATTTTCCATTGAAAAATGTTAATTATTCAATCATTCGGATGCAAGAATTGAATTCAAAACTTGAAATTTTTGAAAACACTTCGTATAATTTGAGGTTTTTATATATTATGTCCGGTTTTCGATGAAAAAATATGACTGGGGTATGGAATAAATGAATCTTCACTGAATTTCAGCATAATGGAACAGCTGCTTTTAGTGTTGGCAGTCCTCTTGTCACTTGTGTAAGTTTTTCTACACTTTTACTCGAAGTACTTGGTGTATCTGAACTCTCTTGTTCTTTGCAAATGCAACAACAATTAACTGTAGAATCTACAGTATCTTGTTGCTGCTGCTGTATCATATAAAAAAATGTTGGGAAATGTTTTTAACACGTATGCTTTTAAATATGAGGATCAAATTCAAAGGGAAATAGAGCTGTAAGACAGAAAATGTATTTCTAATAATTTAAAAAGATTTCATTACATTCAAAGAATAATTTAACACAAATTGTTTTAGCAAATAATCTTAGCGACGAGAATGACGCGCGGAAAATCCATTGAAAAAAGTACCGTAGAATTAAAAATATTACACTTAAAGGGCTAAAATTTTTAGAATCGTTAAATCAATATGTTTCAAATAAGCTAACAAAATTTAGTTAAGATTGAGTACTTATTTATTAAACGGGAAACACTTTTTAACTTACATGCAACACAAGCGAGTTTGTTGTAGTCACCAAAATTACAAAAAAAATATGATTTTACTGCAAATAAATGTATCATAATAACTGTAATAATGTAATATAAATGTAACATAATAATAAGAATAATAATTCGATTCTTCAAAATACATAAACAAACTTAAAAGCAAATGTAATCCAATTATTTTCAATACAAACCAAGAATACATGACAGATAATTACTTTTTCCATCGTGTTTGTACTTGTATCTTTGCACTTTTTTCTGAATTTTAATCAATAATTCAGTTCTCTTCAACAATTTTCACTAATATTTTCAATATTTGATGTTAAAAACTTCTTTTAACATATTAATAACCTCAAAACACATACGTTCACTCCGAAAATCATGGTGAAACATCTGGAGTTTGACCTGGAATTCCCCTACCTGTGATACAAAAGGTCAATTTCTTGTGCCTGTTTATATATTCTCACAAAGGTATTGATTTTTTAAGGTGAAAATATATATATGTCTATATTTTGTATATTATATTCTTGCATACGAATGATTGAATAATTAACATTTTAAATGGAAATTTTGTAACTTTTTTATTCAAAAATTATTTATTATACTAAATTTTCAAAATTAGACACTTCTAGTTAAAATTTCATCGAAGAAAAAATTTTTTTAATAATTTTTTTTTTTAATGTTTAAACAATATAAATAGTTGATAGCGCCAGCTGGAATGTTTCTGATTTTGAATAATTTAATATAAGAAACAATTTAAAAAAAAATTCATCAAAATCGGTTCTGTTTTTGTGGGTTTAGAAGTAAAAACCTTCATTGACTCGACTAAATGCAAGATATATATCATCGTTATTTTCTTTAGCTTTTTTGGTTAGTTTTTTAATTGATTGTATCGATCTCTCAGCTAGTCCATTGGACGGAGATGACATAAATGACTGAAAATTCTATTCTTTTGAAAAATTTTGAAATTCGGAGCTAGTGAATTGACTACCGCTATCAGAGATTGCCACTTTTGGTATACCGTGCCTTGCAAAAATTGCCTTTAATTTATTAATAATATTACTTGCAGTTAGGTTTTTATGTAAATTTTCTACTTCAGGATACTTTGAATAGTAATCCACTACAATCAAATATGTTTCACCTTGCAATTCATAAGGATCAACACCTACTTCCCGCCATGGTTGTTTAATTACATTATGTGAAATCATTGGTTCTTTTCTATTTGATTTTTGATATTTATTACATACATAACACCTAGAGTCACTGGAACACTTAAGAGTCTGGCCATATGACAGATGGCGGCCATGTTTATCCTTTCTTAAGTTTCAGAATATGGATGATACACACACAAAAATACAAGAAAATGTTTCTGAAGTTTATTTATGCACAAAAGCAAATCATTTATTTATAATAGTATATTATGCATGAATTGTGTTTTGCTGCTTAACCTGGTTTTTTTAACATGTTTTTTAGAGCTAATATTTAGTCTAAATCTAATATATCGGTTAATAAGAATATTATAGATATTGCAGCATCTCTTTATGTTGGAAAAATCAATATATTTGAGAAATATGTCACGAAAGCTTGGTTCTAGACTTACATTACTGGTACTTAAATAATCAAAATTTGATCTAAATAGTAATTCCATTTTAATAAAATGTTGGAATGTATCGATATTTGCATAAAATAATGAATTTCGCTTGTAACATTTTAAATCAACTAATTTAGTATAAATTTATTTTTTACAATTTTTACTACCTAGTAAATTTAAACATTCATTGCAGCATTTATTTCTTTTTTTAATTTTAAGTATAATATAGCCTGCAATATGATAAAGTGAATTTATTTCACTTACATTTAATTCAACAGTTGGGTTTATTACTATATTATGGAAATTTCTTTTTTGTTCACTTAAAATGTTATTTCACTGATCTCCATTTAAAAAAATCTAATAAAAAGTCACAGTCATCTTCTGTATAATTACTTTAAGATATTGAGATACTGTTATTAATTTTAATGCACGTTTAAATTGAAGTGCATTTGGTATCACCTGAACTGATCTTATTTGGGAAAATAAATTTTCAAGACAATCTTGTGAAAATCTGCCAGTCAGTAAAAATGTAAACTTTTGTTCGTTAAGAAAGTAATGTTGTAAATCCAATATAGAATTTGTTGATAAACGAACTCCCCTTTGTACTGGTTTCCAAATACTTCGTTGTCCACATTTTAAGTGTAAAAATAATTCCATAAAATCCATTAAGAAAGCTATCGACTGATTATATTCAACAGGTTTTAAATTACTTAAAGCTACTTTTGGATGTCGTGCAGTCATCAAATCAAACCATTTTCTGGTACTATCGATGAACCAGGCTGTGGATAAGAAGGAAGGTTCATGACATTCATCAGCCAAAAATCTTAATGCTGAAGCTGTTTCATGGCTAAATAAATTAGTTGCTCCAGACTCTCATTTTATCAAAATGTGATGGTGATAGGTCTGAAGCTGAAAGATGAGGCGCTAATTTGAGTGTGTGTTCTTTCTGATACTCTACTAAAAATTTTATATGATCTACAGAAACAGTATTTGTTGGTAAATTATTTTTATTTTTAATCCAGTCTGGTATGAAAAAGTTTATATTGCTTAAAAATGTTGACTTTATATTTTTCAAAAGATGTGGAACATCAGCAAGAAAATAAAGTTTCTTTTCCGGATTTGTGGGGTTTTCTACATGTGAATTAATTCCATCTCGATTACTAAAAATTCCGAAAGATTTCCATAAGGCTTGATTTGCTGCTCCCATATCAGAAGTGCAGGAAACTACATGTAGCCCAATTTGGGCGGCTCTATCAATTATACTAACTACAATTGGCTTTAGTCCCCTTACAGAATTTCCTGTAAAGTAGTAAGCAATGGTTTGTTTCCATCTTGTTATACCTAAAATACAAAATTAAACTATAAACTCTTGTTTTTAAAAACAAGAATTTTACCTGCTAGCATAAAAACGAATGCATGAGTAGCTTCACCAGAATGGCCAGGTAAGGTTACAGAACCATAATATTTCTTGCTGGATGGATCATATACTTTTGCTGCAGTGATCGCCATTTCATCAAGGATGAGTACACAGTACCGTTCATGTTCTTTAATTTGTTTTGTTTTTACTTCAAGCAGAGTTAATACTTCATCCAACACTCCACTTTCAAAATAGATATTCTCTAACCTTCTTCTTAAGGTACGGAGAGATGGCAAAGGAAAATTTTTTACACGCAGTTCTTCATAACCATTTCCTCCACATGCAAACTTTATTTGTAATGCATCCTTTACTGTTTGTTTTGACCATTTCATAAATCTATTCGATTTCCTCGTTAAACAGTTTATTTGATCATCATTAAAACACCGTTTTAAGATTTTTAAATATTTATTGTCTGCTCGTTCCTTCAATAAAATTTTATTTTTACTACATTCCAAACGAATTTTTTGCTTTAAAATTGCCTGACTTTTTTCTGATTTTTTACACAATTTTTCATACTTTTCTAATTTCAGCTGTAGTGTTCGAATTCTTGAATTTTTGTTTTCTGTGCATTCAAATGTACCACTCAAACTTGTAGGAGTTAATAACTCTTCAGATAAACTGTCAAGTTCATCAGAATTGAATGCTAACTTTTTAAGTTTTGGGAGCTGAAATCGAACTTTTGGAGGTTTTCGTTTAGGTTTATTTTCCTTATATGAAAATATTGTAGGCACCGCATTCCATTTACCATCAGCCCGATGGAGCTCCCACTGTTGTTCATCAAAATGGCACTTAAACAATATGATAAATTAATATCTGTGTTCTATGTATCACCTCATAACAATGTGAAATTTTAGTGTGGTTGTTGGCCATAAAAATTACATGATAAAACAAGTTTAGGTTAAGGAGAGGTTATAAATTGTAGGGTTAAATCTTTGTATTTATAAATATGATGTATACAAACCTCACATAAATATGAAGTGTTTGTAGGTTCCCAGCACATTCTTTTAACGTTAATAGCCCATTTCTTTCGTCTTTCGGGATCTCTAGGAAACACATTCATTTTAAAACCTTTTTTATCACTGTTGCAACATCCCACAGCACAACACCCTGGCATTTTCTAATTAGTTAGTATAGCAATTACTACCCGAAAACGTGGTGAAAGCTCAACGGACGGTAGAAATTAATCCACATTAACACACAAACATAGGCGTATTATGTCAGAGAAAGGATAAACATGGCCGCTTTGTACCACGTGACGCCGGTAACCAAGTATTCTAGTGACTCTAATAACACCTATTTACCATATCTTCGATGTGCTTTGTAATGTTAGGCCAATAAACAGAATTTTTGCTCGGGCTATACATTTTTTTATACCGAAATGACCCGTATGGATATCATTTAAAATTTTATTTGTCCACGACTGTGGAATTATTACACGCTGTTGTGCATACAATAAACCTTTATTACCTTCAGTAATTTCACCTCTTAAATGATAATATCGAGGGTCACAGTGCAGTACCTCGTATGTTTTTTTTACATGATTTTGCAAAAAATGAAAAAAACGCCGTTTTTCATAAAATTATCAGTTTTTTTTTCAGTAATTATTAGATCGAGCCCAAATATCAATGCTCTATCGCCAGAATTAGTTATTTTAAATTATTTTCGTGGAAATATTGCATACGAGGTACTGCACTATCATATTGTTAAACATAAGAGGTCCTGCAATTTATCGAAATGGCTGATTACAACATGAAGTTTTATTCTACAAGTAAGTTTATTTATTTTATAATATTAAAATATCATGTTAACACAAAGAAAGTAAACAAGCAATGGTAATTAGCACATATTATTACAAAAACATTATATCCAGTTATTACTGAAAATCGAGTGAATCATAAAATGGCCAACAGTCTTTTGGAATCACTTCTTTTATTATCTGCAGGTGATCGTACTTCTTCTTCGTTATTTTTTGAAGTCTTGTGTGGAGTTTAGGAAAACTAGTTAGATTTAAGTTGATGGATTTAGGTCTACGGGGAAGGGGAATGAATTCAGCGTCAAAATTTAGTTTGTATTTTATCTCACCAGTCGGACAATACTGGAGTGCTCTGATGTTTGTAACAACAGGATCGTTCGACCTATTTCCGGGGTACGGAATCATATTTCATTAAAGACTTTAAGCCGTAATTGACAAAAAAGTCATAGTCCGGTGTTTTGACCATGTACGGATTCTTTTCTTCTGGTAATTCGCGCGTAATCACTGGGCAAGTGAATATCTTTATTTTTCAATGCGGTCTCAATTGTGGCGTGGACACTGTCACATTCCATCTGGGTGTGCCCTTTGATCAGGTATTTTTGATAAACTGTGACATTGTGGGTTTCAGAAAGGAACAGCAGAGCATTGGAAGTAATGCTGTTACGATTTTGGGCCGTACAGGGTGGTCCAAATTGGACACTTTTGATAGGAAACACCAATTTCTAGAGGATCTAGAAAAAGACTAACCTACATGTTACGAGCTCGATTTTTGTGAGAAACTGAATGCCGAAAACCGCACATCGATATCTTGAACTGTTTAGAAGATATAGGGTGGTTTTCAATTTTGTGCATTTTTGACCCACCCCCGTAACTTATTTATTTATGAATATTTTTTGTTTCTGAAAAAACATTCTTAAGGCACTTTTTTTAAAGGAATCCAATGGTGTCCCAAGTTTTTTTGTAAAAAGAATGGTTTTGAAGATATGACATAAACTTGTATTTTTTCTTATGGACTACCCTGCATATTTTTGCATATTTTTTTCTAAATATATAAAATACTTGCTACTTTCCTTTTTATTTATTAATTTGGGGATCCCTGCCACAGTTTGTGCATCCCTTGATGTGACCTTCGTTTGATGCTTTTCGCGTTGACCACGTAGACCTTGTGGCGGTTTTTGGCGGGAATTGTTTATGATGACGCTTGGTGACGACTGCTATCTCACTTCCGTTGATTGTTCCTTTGTTTGCATTTCTTTCAGCTGCTTATGGGAAGCTTCCGTTAAAATGCATCTTTCCACCGCTTTTTCCAGCGTTGTATGTTCTTGTTGGGGAAGCCTTTCTCTTGTTGGATCGTCCTATATACCTATAATTAACATTGTTTTAATTAGTTCATAATTCAATGCGGCTACACCTAATTCGCATTGTTGCACTTGATTTTTTAAAAATGTGACGAACTGTTCGATGGTTTCGTTGGTTTGCCGTGCTGTGAAAAACTTGTATCGCTCATACGTTACATTTCTCTTCGGAACGAAATAAGCTTCAAATTTCTTCTTCAGGATTTCTATATTGTATTTTTCATTTTCCAAGAATACAAAGGCGTTATAAATTTCTAGCGCTTCCTCTCCCATATAGTGTATTAATTGAGCACATTGGGTTTTTTCCGCTTTATCGTCCAATTCGGTCGCTGTCGAATAGATTTCACATCTCTGCCTCCACTGCTTCCAATTTTCGGACACGTTTCCCTTAAAATTCATGGGGCTCAGAGTTCCTCTGCTGACATCCATTTTAATTTTCTTAATTTACTTTATTTAACTTCACTTTTATTTAAATTATTTATTTATTTTAATTTATTTGTGAGTATTTTTTCACTCTTTCGCTGTTTTCTGTTATTTTTAAAAAAATTTTAATTGTTTAGTTCGCAGCGCCATGTTATGCCAGCTAACAGAAGCGACGAGTCAGTTTGAACTAAAGTTTATTCTTTATTGCTACTACATTATAAGTTTTGGATATGCAACCAAGATAACGCTTATGTATAACGGCACACATTACAATATTATTGCTTTTTGCCATGTTAAAACTAATTTCAGTGCTGCTTTTCGATTTAATCCATAATGCAACTTTGATACCATTATAAAATAATCTGCCAACATTCTTGCCTGTTCTTTCGAGAAAACTTGTTTACTCGAATGCTTTGTAGAGTAATTTTGTCTTTTATACACATTATTTTTAGACAGTCTAAGCAAGGTGCTCTTAGGAATACCATATTTTCTTGAGGTTGGTCTTATTCCCCTACCTAGTGTAACTTCATTAATAGCTTCATCTATTATACATATGTATACTGTGATGCCACACAGGAGTTAGTAATTTATTACTGATAGGTACTATTCCTTTAAGATGGCGACCAAATAAAAGTTGTGCCGGTGAAGGTAATTCACTACTTATTGATGTGTTTCTATACTCTAGCAACATATCTTTATTGTCAAAATATACCTTTTTAAGCAATTATTTTATAGTTTGAACATGCCGCTCAATGAATCCATTGGACTGGGAATAGCGAGGTGTCAGATGAGATATTTTCCACTCTGCTAAGAAATAATTAAATTTTGTACTGCTAAATTGTGGACCATTATCTGTATATAGCAGTTCTGGTTTGCCATGTTTAGCGAATGTTGCTTTCAAATTATGCATAATAAAGTCACTTGTGGTGTTATTTTGCCCTCCTTAGGTAAAACGTCCTAACTGACATATTTGAATAGTGGAGATAATTGAGTTTTTGTGAAGTTGCTTGCGTAGTCTTTAATTTCCCAAATTTAATGTTACAATTGTGCAAGTTCATCAAAGATGTGCTCTAAATTCTTCTTCTACTGTCAAAAATAGTAGTATGATTAATGTAGGCCTCATATTACAAAACAACTGCAGATACGACATTTTTATTCAGCAATCCGTAGAAAAATGTAGACAGTTTACTTAGATAATTAGTGTTAAAGAAACTTACATATGACATAAAAACCAAACAGATACCCTAAAGTAATACTATAGATAAACAATAATATTGTCAAATACTAAAAAAATTAAATAGCCTAATCATCAAGGGTGTCACTATTGTCGTTGGACTCTGGTAACTCCTCCCAAAACTGAATTCTGTTAATGGGCAAAATGGGACGCAATTTGGCAATTAGGTTGTTCTTTCTTTCCCTTGCTATGCTTTTGGATCCTGTTTTTGGCATTGCTTTAGGTAATTATTCGTCTTTAAAGTACTTTGCAGTTAAAACATTTAATTCTGTAAATTCATCTGAGAGAATTGATTTTTGTAGCGTAAAATCTTTTCCCCTCTAGTAAATTTTACAAATACCATACCGTTGAGGTAAAGTTTAGGGGTTATTCTTTGTAATTTGAATTTCGAAGTAAAATCCTTCCAATTGAACAGGTCATTAATGTGCATGTCAATTACGTCAACTTTAGACGAGTTAGCCTCTTGTACAGCAGATTTAAAATCGTATATTTTACCTTTTCTTTTCATAGATAATTCCACCTGATAGTGAAACGAGTCAGCAGCCATAGATGTGTGCCTCGGTTGGAAATATTTGATTTCTAAATTTTCCACTTGCACCTCTAAGCAGTTTACAACGAATATGAAGAAGCAAAATAGTTTTTATTTTGCGCCCCACAATTTCCTAGCCAAATAGTTATGTTACGCCATCTTTGTGTTTTAAAAGAAATGCATAGAAAGTGGAAATTAAAATTTCTTTTTTCCGTCGGGTCGTGCCCTCATGCCAAATGGCCACAGTAGGTTTTACATCTTTGGCGCGTTTTCCAACTGGGACAAAAGACTCATTAAATACAATTACGCTTGGTATAAAAATTACATCTTTAAACATGTCACCTCGTGGCAGCATAATGACCTACAAAAAAAGTAAAAGCATATTACCTATACATACCTATATACTAACTGACTGCCAACCCTCCTTACATTTTGCAGGTTTTGCTACACCAGCACTAGGTATAGTATATCAATTGTTATCCGGAGGTGATAACACTAAATAAACCCGCTACTCTGTTGCGTGGGCGTGAGGTTCCTAAAAGAAAATAGTAGTGCTCACTAATTACTCAACTAACGATGTTGCTTGGGCGCCAGTCCTTAAAACGTAACAGCTTCAGTTCGGACCTACTGAAGAATAGACCTCCAAAAGTCAATTGACTTGACAATAAAACGCAAGACTCGGTAATTAACGAATAGGATATATATTAACTCAAGCAAAACACATACACAAAATTGAAATTGAAAATTAATAATCAAGTTATTAATTCAAATAAACCAATAAGGAAAATTACTAAAATCGTAAACAAACTAAGTTTAAATGTAATATTCAAACAAGATTTAATTAAACACAAAAAAAAAAGAAAACTATGAGGAATGTTCAACGACAATCATGTAACCAAACGAAAGATAAATGAAAATAATTTACGGTTCAAATAAACCCAAATCGTAATTAAACGTACGTAGACTCTCGGAGGGTTCGCAAGAATAATTCTTAAATTAACTTAAATAACTAACGAACACAGATAAGAGTGAGCTCACTTTAGTCGTTTTCGCAGCTATAAAATAAAACATAATAACACAAGAAAATAATAATATCCTGCGAGATCTATCGGAAACCGCAATTTCAATTACGATATGATATAAAAATAATAAATTAAAGAAAATAATTGACTAAGTTGAAACACGAAATTGAATACTCCTTTACAAATTTAAAATTAATTACAGTTTATAAATTCCCGTTGCTGTGACCGCAACTACAATGTTTAAATAATCGCACGGAGTACGATTTACTAAATGAAAATTGAAAATGTTACTAATGCTTTGAATTACAATACAAATTAATTACTGTGAATATTACTAATAAATGCTTCTAATCAAATTACTAACAAAAGTTAAATACCAAAATTCAATCTACTAAATGGTTAAGCATTTAAATTCAACTAATTAATACAGGATAACCTCAAAATTAACTCTTAAGTTATCTGACCTTCAACCTCTTAACGTGGGGTGTACAACGTATAGATAACGAACTGCAGACCAGGAAAATTCCAGGCTAATAAACGTATCTTCTAGATATCACGGGGTAATTTCCTCAGGTTAATGAACTCCAAACCAACGTGGTGTTGAAACAACAGGTGGTGTCTATGAACACGTGCTGCACGAAAAACCAGCACCAACCACAAAATTACTAAACGTACGAAAAGAACGTACTAAGAAGAAAAAGGGCTGAAATACAACAAATACCGTAAGAAATCTTCAAGTAAAATCAATGCGTTACATACCCAAAAGTTCTTAAATGCCCTTCGTAAAGCTTCTACAAAATGGTCTTTTGAATGGTTACAAATCCCAATCAAGGTTATGAAGAATGCTTACAATCCAAAACGACTACCGTTCTAAATTCACTAAAGGCCCAATAGGCAAACTAAAAGCATCTCCAATTATGTCGACTTCGGATTATCCAACTAAATTAGGATAATTAAATACTAAAACCAAAGTTGACATCCATCCATGACCGATGTTGAATGCAGAAGACCAAAACTAACGAACTTGCCAACATAATTCTCTGACGAACCAACCTAAAATTTCTAAAATTCCCTATGATTAAAACCCACTAAGTGAATACCAAATAAGAAAAGAAGCGCCTATGACGTATGCAACTATACAATCCTGACGGAATTGGGAAAGTCTAAATAAAAGAATAACCAGATCAATATAAATCCAATAATTTAACTAAATTCGAAAGCGAGCGATTCCTACCGTAACAGTTTGCTGAGACTACCAACTTATTGGTTAATCCGCGTTTTCCATCATTTTGATACTCTGGTCTGGCCGCAATATATTTTTCATTGTGAGCATTCCAATCTGCACATTCGTCACATCCTGGATTTAGATTAGTTTTTGAATGATCAGTAACTTTACTATGTAGCATTCTTCATTCCCTAATCTTGTAAAAGTAATGTTCATATCTGACGCTTGCTTCCTGTACAATTCATAAGAAAGTTTCATATTGGGATACTTTTCTTTAAAATTTTTATACATAAAAGTGACGGATATATGACTAGGCAGATACAGTCTATTAGCAGCATGCTCCCTTCTTTAATGTGAAATTGTCGGCCTAAATGAGTTGATATGGTCGGTAATAACATTTCGGTCAATTTTTGTTACATTTGGATGGCAACCTCGCATGTCTCTTTTAGGCGCTATTGCTGTGAAATCCGAATCACGTACTGCTTTTATTATGCGATCATTATTTGCGTGGTATCCGAGTGTAGCAAGTAAAAATGTTTTACATATGCAAACTTCCATTCCAGCTTCATTTTTCAACACATATTTGAACGAATTCTCCCTCCTGGATGTATCTTTGCCAGTGGCGTTGCTTTTTTTCGCTTGTTTTTTTTTTTATGCAACTCATTAAAAATGTTCTTCGAGCTCCCTTTTCTAGTTTCCAGAATTGTCTATTAAGCTCTTCTTGCCTGTTATAGTTTATTATTTGAGAACATTTTAGACGACACTGCGCACTACAGGGTTGTTTAACTTTATGTTCCTCGATTGTCTCTTCAAGCTTCAGCCTCTTTCTTTCAGAGACAGGCAAATCAATTGTTTTACGTTTTCGAACCACCCCTGTTTTGTAAATATTTTCTTTTACGATCGCTCGGGATTTTCGACTACGGTGTCTATTATATCCAGTAGTATATTAGTAATAACACTTTCCCCTTCTGAAAGTTCCGTATTGAAATCATTTAAGTTTTCACCATGCAAGTCTTCGGCGATATCAGTCTCAGTTTGTTCACTACTGCAATTACTACTATTTTCGCAGTCTAAAATATTTTCTTGGGGATGGTACTCCGGATCTATAAGATCTTTATTAATTGTTCGTGGTTGTTTTTTAGCTCTAACTTCAATCAGGTTTTTTTTTCAGCTGTTTATTCAACGCAATAGTTAACATCATTTTGCCGCCGCTCTGCAGTATAATATCTACGACATAAATCAATTTTTACTTTTATGATTTCTACATGCTATAATATACAACAACACTTACCTACCTATTGTGTTAATCTCTCCTGCCTTTAATACAACATAATATCAATCACTTACACACTTTCTTATTATTTTAGGTTATGCTGTATTTGAAACACATGGCATTTTAGTCCTTCGACAGCACTGAAACGGGAATTTTGATCAAAAGCCCCTACATATCTATCAATAATTTGCTTTAAAGCCTCCTCAGAAGGCTTTTTATGTTTTATTTCAATAATAATGCCTAACTTCTCTGCATATAGAATTAAATCCACTCTTGCCCCAGGAATAGAAAATTCGGTAATTAGTGAAAATTTAGTTTTGCACAAAAGAAAACACAAAATACAGTGAAAAGTGTCTTCATTTGTTAGAATAAATTTCTCATTTAATTTATCTAATACTATATTAAACTCGTCAATAAAATCGTAAAAAATTTGTTTCGATGAATTAGGAGATATTTTGTTAATAATAACACTACATTTTTGTAAATCTGAATTTATAGATTCTGTATAATATTGATGTAATATGCCTTGAAATTCATCAATAATTTCTTCGTTTGGTACTTTAAGTGTGTACAATTTATCATTTAGTTGTTTCACAAATGTTAAATATCCCTGTTGTAAAAGGAAGGGCAAGTATAAATCAGCTTTTAGAAGTTCTACTGTTTCAGAGCCCGGTTCTTGTAAACATATTTTTTTTGACAGACAGATATCATCAAGCGATACTTTGCGTAAAATTGTAACATCGACAGACTTTCGTAAACATAAACTTTCAAGACAATATCTAATAACAAAAGAAAGATCGTTATGTTGCTGAAATACAACTATAGCCATACAATGTGTTGTGTTTTTTTCCGTCAATAGTTTCTTCGTTTAAATTAAAATTGTCTATACTAGCATGGATGTAATTTTTCTGAGATTGGTCAACCATGTCTATGCCTGGTGGTATATAAACTTGTTCGTTATTAAGCTTTTGTTTCGCCAAAGCTGTTGTTAGTTGTCGAACGTCATTGTATGTACAACTTAAGCCAATCCCAGATAATACATCCAAAAGTATTTTACTCGTACTACGAACTAAATGATGAACGAATAGCCCTAATCCAAATTGAAAGTAGTTTTTCTTATATATTTTTGAGCTCAATGCCATAATAATGTTGCAAGGTATAACTGCTTCTGCAACTTCAGTATGCAAATTATTAAACGCACGGTCATCCATTTTTAGCCAAGACACAAATGTAAGTAGGAAATTAGGTACTTGTTTTTCGAATTCGATTTGGCTAATATTCTCAGGTACAGGAAAATCTCTTTGTTGAGGCTGAAATTCACCCATTTGCCTTTTTAAAATTTCCGCCGCCTTATGCAAAATTACTCTCTCTTTATGCATAATATTTTCGGTCGAAATTTCATCATCAGATTCATCTGAAAAATTCTCCTCTTGTTTAGATGAAGTCTGTGGTGTTTTCCGAGAAGATTTTTTTAGTTTATTTTTTATGGCTTTTATATTTCGTTGGGATATGTAGTGACTATAGCAACTTCTATGGTATTTGGCATCGTAAGCAAACAGATCTTCGTAACCAGATGGTTTTGAAATTATGTTATATCTTCTTTTTTTCTGGTCACTTCAATTATTTTCTGGTATGTATTTTTTCCAGTACCTATAAGACATAGAAAAAACAATAATTTTTCCCTATAGGTGTATTTCAAAATTAAAAGTAAAAAATAAAAATATGTACACATATGGATTCGTAAAAATACTATATTTAATTTAAAAAAAAAGACAGCAACAATTTTAACTTATGCCGCTATATAATAAATATTACGTTTTTATTTCAGCTGTTGTACAGAGGTTAGTTTCTCTTTCTTTTGGTTTATCTTTTTATGTTCGGTTTTATCGAAGATAAGGCACATGCTTCTTATGTCAAATAAACCGATGTTGCTCCTGGTTTTTTTAGAACAAGAACTGTCTTGTTCTGGATCATTAGTTTGACTGGTACTGGCAGATGCAATATTTTGTACACTAGTATATGTTTTTCTACAACTATGATGAAACTTTTCTTTTAAACTTCCATTCAAAATAGCTTCTTTTTTTCAAAAATTTTTTTACCAAAAATATCCGCGGCACTCATATAATTTCAAAGCCCTGTTTCGTAGGGTTTTGTACGACCGATTTGTCCTGATGTCCAACAGATTTCCCACAAAAAATGCATTCCATTTTATAGTATTTTCAAAAGTACATTTACTGTGTGCTACAATAATTCACACAAGACTCGTACAAACAAATACACAAAACTCTGTTTAACTAAAACGGACTAGTTAAGTTAACATAATATTAATAAGAACGTATAAAGAAAAAAGAATCTAAACGGTGTGTTCAACGTCTAGTCTAGCACAGTATAGATACAACTAAAGACAGACGTGCCGGAATGGGTGTGCGGGTGGTGCAAATATGACCTTCGTGCACTCTATCGCTCTCGCAATTATCACGTGTCCTGTTAGCTGCAACTGACTGCAGTGTTTTTAGAAAACTTTTATAATCTATTTACTTCAATTCACTCGCAGGATGTAGGGGAAGGGCGGGCAAGTTGGCATAGCATCTTTGATTTTCCTATAAATCCCATATTTTTCAATCCAAGGCAATATTTTTTATTCGTAGAGATGGTCACAAGAGTGTTGTTTGTTTTACAGTAAATAACGATTAGGTAACTTTTAAGAAACATTTATTTTGAAAAAAATAAATTAAAAAAACAATACAATATCCGTCTTGCCCGACCATACTGGGCAAGATGGCATACAAGTAAAAAATATTTTAGAAACTGTAGCATTAAAAAATAATCGAAAGTTTTCACTCATTTACACTAAAATACATAAAGAACAGTGCATTAACTCTTATTGGTATAATAAACTACTAACAAAAATGTAAAAATATTTTGAAATACGCCAAAAACAACATGATTCAGTTATTACTTGGTAACGTAATTAAAAATGAAAAGCTTTTGACAACAAATAAAATAAATAACCATTAATGGATATTAGTTTAAACTAAAAATAAAGAAAACAAGTTCAGTTTTCACATAAATCGCACACAAAATTTTTTGCCCTTTTTGATAATCCTGCACACCCCGCATGAGACCATAAACCACACGACTGACACTTGAACCAACCCTAGTGACTTTTGGAACGGCTGTATAAGTCATTGCAATATAAACATGCAAAATCATCTTCATCACTCTGACTTTCACCATAATTTATGTTATAACCATCATCGCAGCTATCATCTGCAACCAGCTTTCTTTTGGCTACTGCTCTTTTACTTTTTCTTTGTTCCTTTAACTTTTTCTCAGTTTCTTTTTCACGAAGTTCCTTTAAGAATGGACTCTCTGTCAATACGGCTTGATATGTGTTCTTGGTTTTACGTTTTGGGTTTTTCCTAAAATCACTATGAGGTTTTGGCGATAATTCATCTACTAATGTTTGGATATTCTCAGAATTTAACGGGGCTGATAGCATATCATTTGACTCAGCTACAAGATTTCTAGTTAGATTGGAGGTTGAAGGACCTGGAACACTAGTTTCTAACTGATTTTCATCACATGGTTCGTTCAGTAGATTTTGATAATTTTCAGTTTGAGGCTTTTCAATGTCTGTAGTTAAACTGGGTAAAAACATATGTTCCGGGAATATATTTCTATTAAAAGGGGCAATTCCAGTAGCACGAAAGCCACTAAAGGCAATTGGGAGTGTAGCTGCCCTTTCATATGCTATATTAAAAAGCTGAGCGATTTGCTAAATTGTAACAGGACGACCCGGGTGCATTTTCATCCATTTTGTCATAGCCTGATTGTAGTACTTGCGCAGTAGCCCAAAAAAGCCCACATCCAATGGTTGAAGCCGGTGTGTACAATGGGCTGGTAAGCAGAAGAGTAGAACCGACTTTTCCTTCGCTAACTGCAATGCTTCTAAGTTTTTGTGGCTCACATGCCCATCGAGAATTAAGAGAGCTTTTTTCTCTGGCGTTGGTCTAACAAAGGAGACAAAATGCTGCATCCATTTAAAAAACAGCTCTCCTGTCATGTAACCAGATTCATTGTAGAGTCTTAAGGTGCCTACAGGGGCTGCATCGTACAAAAGCGCATTATATTTTTTGCGCGAAAATATAATTGCTGGGGAAACATAGGTTCCGCCAGAACTTACGCAAGCTACCACAGTAGTATGAATACCTCTCTCTGCGCTAGTTACCGCACCTACTTGTTTCTTACCCTTCTTGGCAAATACCTTGCTCGGTTCTTGTACAGTAGTCATCACTGATTCATCCATGTTGAATATCATCGTATTATCTATTGAATGTTGCTCCACTACGTTCTCCAATCTAGAGAAATATGTCTCTATTTGAGCTTTATTAAACGCTTCTGCACGTGCAAGCGAGGTAGCTTCGGGAAGTCTCAATGAAATTTCTGGATTTCTTTGTCTGAATCCCCGCAGCCAAGATTTCCCGGCAATTTTCTTTTGACGATTAAATGGATGACGCAATTTCATCTTCTCTGCAACTTTATATGCAAGGACGCAAACATCCTTGGTTGTTAACCAAAAAAATCGAGACTCCAGTTCCAGTATATTAGCCACTATGGCGCTTTCAGCCTCTTCGCTTAGTGCATTCTCATGACGACCAAGGTGTTTTGTGGTGTTAATTGCTACTTTGCTTTTATTTTGAACTCGGCGCCGTAACGTTGTTGCGGGAACATTAAAAGTTTTACTAGCGCGTGCCCACCCCATTTCTTTCTTTGTAACAGCGTCTATAGCTCGCGCCATGTTTGCCTCATCCCAGCTTCCCCTATCTGTTTTCTTATATAAGTGTAAACCATCTACAAAAAAGATTAAGAGTCACTAAATTATGTAGCGGGCACGATAGGATGGTGCGGGCAAGACGGCATACCATATGCCATCTTGCCCAGCAAATAAGTATGCCGACTTGCCCGTTTCGTTCGTTAAAACATTTTTCAAAAATATAGATATTTAAAAAAGATAAAATGAAAGGGACGATGCATCAATAGAGTGCCTGTTACTTTACAACAACGGTGGTTTATAAGAAATAAATAAATAATTAAATATATAAGGAAAAAAATGGTACTTATTAGAGACTTACATTCGATCGACCTCAATGGGAACAACACAAACACAACTAACTTCGGCGTCGCTAGGGTAACTGATCTGCCGATGCATATACGCACTGTTGCCGGCTTGTTTAATATTATTTAATAGGTAACGATATTTTTGTTGAGCTAGATTAGCCCATAGAGCCAATATGCCATCTTGCCCGAGTATGCCGTCTTGCCTGCCTGTCCCCTATGTGAAAATTCCCAAAAATTAAAAAAAAATCGATTGTTGAAAAAGAGCACTGCACAAATAATGAATATGAACATTTTCTCAATTTTTTTGCTAAAAGTAACTTGATTTTAAAAAACTCTACTACACGATTACCAGCGCTAAAGTGTCCACTTTTAAATAAAAAAAAGTTTACTTTAATCATCTTAATAGTTTTTGAGATATCATGGGTTATATCTTTAAAAATATATTTTTTTATTTTGCAGTTTTTTTACCCATTTTTCGCTATAAAAAGATTCAGCCCCAGCTGAGAATATCGTAAATATCGATTTCTAATGGCAAATAACATTCCTAAGAACGCTGCATACGTCTCCTTTTGTTCTACCTACCTTAAAAACTTTTTTTTCATGATAGAAGCGTCTCTCAACGGCGATTTTACTCCACTATAGCTAAAGTTGTTTAAGATGTTTTATTATTATTATTGTTGTTATTGTTACCGCGAAAACCTGAAATTAGTTAAAATCCGATTTGTCTTAGTTAGTAGTTAGAACCAATTTTAACAAAACCCTTTCGTGAGTATTAGTATTAACTAATCAATACTAGAATTCACTATCTTTGTTAGAAAGTTTCAGTTTTCACTAAAACATTCTTCTAGTTAAAACTGTACAAGGTAGCTAAATTAGCTAGTAAAAACTGTAAACAATTAAAAACATAGAAATTCATTCAGTCCACTCCGGTTTTCTCTAAAAGGTCTTAGTGAATCCTAGTATTGACTAGTTAATATTAGTAGTTAGTACTCACAAAAGAGCATTGCTAAAACTAGTTTTAACTGGACAAATCGTGCTTTAACTAATTTCAGGTTTTCACGGTAACGATATTATTAGTATTATTATTATGAAAGGAGAATGTTGACTAAGCAAAAATACTTTAATACTTAGTATAGTATTTTACAATAATTACACTACTAGCAAGGTAAAGCAGTTTTTACTGCCGAAAGGAGGAAATGAACAAACAAATAAAATTAAAAATTATAACCAAATCCTGTTGTGTCAAAAATTTTCCTAGATGATTTCTCAAAAGCCTTGGAAGTAGGTATTACTGTGGCAACGGGAACCATAATTGTACACAATTTTCAAATGTCAACAATGCTACTAACTTGTAAAATTTTTGTAGGTCAGCTGTCAATTTTACAAGTTAGTACTGTTAGTAGCTTGTAAAGATGTATTTTCAACGTCAATAAACAACAAACAGTTTGAATAAATGACGTTTACAAGTGCGTAACAAGTAAAAGTTATTAAAAGCAAGTTGTTTGTATCAGTATTTAGTACAATATCAACAGTAAAAGCCCGAGACCTTTTATTTTTATCGATAAAATTTCATTTTGTACGAAAACGAAGTTGCCATGGAAAATGGACGAGACTAGGCCTACATTAATTAAAAACCCGCGCCCAAAGGGCAAGGGTTTTTTTATGTAGGCCTAGTCGAGTCCATTTTCTTATGGCAACTTCGTTTGAGTGATACAAGAATGAAATTTTATCCATAAAAATAAAAGGTAGAGTGTTTTTTAATTGGAAAAAATCCTGAAACAACAAACAAATTTTTATTAATAGTATATTTTACAAACAAGACATGAAAATGACGTTTTTTTCGTGAGATGAGAAGTTGCCCACGAGCTGCGTTAGCAGCGAGTAGGGCAATCACGAACGAAAAAAACGTATTTCATGTCGAGTAGTAAATGCTATTTTTTCTACGACATTTTAATTATGTGTTTGAAATAAGTTTTAATTCGACTTAATTCAAACCGAATTGTGTCAATGCAAATTATTAATTGTTTGTTTAATCGGTTCCATAGTAACACACGCATTTTTTTATTTTGTTGCCGTAGATTTGGAATTCTTGTTTTCATCTCTAGAAGTGAATATGTTTTCATCTCTAGATAGAAAATGTAGCGTTTTCGCATAGGGTTTATCATGAAGAAAATACTTGTTTTCACATCATGTGTAGAAAAAGACATTTTTTCTGACGTTTATTTTAGCAATTAAGGTCAAATATTTCTGAAGTTTAGGTTACAAATTTTTATTAAAGATTTAAATTACATGAAACAGAGGAATGAATAAATCAACAAGCAATTGTAAGTATTCTACTTGAAAGAACAGTTGTAGAAGACACAGTTTTCAAATTTGGCACCGTTGTCCAAACGGGAACTTAAACTGGTAGAAGCAGCAGTTGTGGTATTTACTATATTTGTAGAAGTTGTCGTCTACCTTACTGTGTTCAGTAAATTGCTATGGTGTTCTTCATTTAGTTGTAAATATGGTTTAATAGATGATGCACTGCCATGGCCACTTATTTTTATAAGTTCTTGCTCTGGGATTCCTACTTTTGCCATTTGAGAAATGATTGTTGAGCGGCTTGAATGGTTTGTAATTTTTGTTTTTTTTGTATCTAATCCAACTTTTGCAGCGGAATTACGGTTCCACTTGGCGAACTCATTTTTTCCAATTGGACAGTTCTTATACCATGAACTAGAAGTCTCTCGGTTCCAGAAAGGATTAGGAGTCAGAAACAATCTCTTTATAGTAATGTGTTTGTCTCGTTTTTCGATAAGTTTATTGTATAGCCTCACAGGACATCTACCTGGATTTTCTAGATTCGGCATAAGCCATTTAGTATTTGCACACTTTTTATTGCCCCCTTGACAGGATTTGGTGAAGAGCGGATTATACTCAATTCTGCCAGATTCACTACCATCATTATGAAGTTCTTTGTGAAAGTAATCGGTTATACAATTTACTCCTTCGCCTCCCCTACATGCTAATTCTAAAGAAGCTACGTGGAAGAATTTAATTTGAAGCCCTTTTGGAGTATTTTCATCACAAACTTCAATCATGGAACTGTATTCTTGTAAATTTAAGGCAGTCGCACTTACTTTTCGTTTCTGTGGATTTCGTTGGAGATCCTTCCTTTTTGCATTTCGAGGGCCCCTTGCACATTTAAATTCGATGTCGACAAACGGATTAATTTGACGTTGATACTCATTATAATAGTGTTCTTGCAGTAATTTAGCCGTAGAATTCCACATCGTTTTAACGGAATAATCGTTATAGTCTTCACCATTGATTTTTTTCATATTTATGGCCCAATCCTGCATAATTGATGCAATTACTGGAGTCGAAGTATCCTTGTCCAATGTGTAGTGTTTTTCTTTCAGGAACTGTGTAAACTGTTTCCAAATTGATTTCTTCGTATTTCTTGTATTTATTGGAATACCTTCATTAATAATGTTATCAGTATTTTCTTTGGTAGCATTACCGAAGCGGCGTTTGCAAGACATTTTTTCTGACGTTTATTTTTTAGCAATTAATGTCAAATAATGTTTTTGAAGTTTTGGTTTCTATGGAAGCAGACAGAGACGCGTCGTTTTTTTCGATGTGCGAGAAGGACGTAATGATATTTTTTTATCATGATAATAATGAATGATTGGCTGTTGAAATGCTGATCCAAGCGTTGTTATTGGACAAAAGTGATGTTATGACAGTTGTAGGATTTTTTCGTGTAAATAACTTATTTGTATACCAGGAATTCATACACAGTAGCGCTTGGGCTGAATCACAAGAGAGCCTGTTTCTATGCTTTCTGATGACCAAACCAGCGTTAGAAAAAAAACCTCTCCGCGGGCACACTAGTTGCAGTTATGCTAAGTAGATCGCGGGCCATCTTAGATAATGTAGGATACGTTAATTCGTGATTTTTCCACCATTATAAAATATCAATAGATTTATTTTCTCGTGGAGAATTTAAATAAATATCAATTTCATGGCGCCAGGTTTTACCATCCGAGTTAGTCGCAGTTTCATAAAGTGAGAATACGTCGAGCTCGAGTTCACCCTTACCAGAAGTACTGGTATTGCCGACAGTAACCATTTCGCTATTGCATGGTGGTGAAATATAATATTTTGTTAAAACTAACAACCACATGTGGTAATGTGGCATACTGTTCTCCGCCTAACATGGTAGAGAGGCTTTTAAAATGTTTTAATACGTTTAGTATGCTTGCGAACAAATCCCACTCCGAGTCAGTTATTTTTAAGCAAATTAAATCTTCATAATTGTTACAAATAGCAATTAGAGCATTTTTCATTTTTAATGCCACCAACAACATGTCGCTGGTTGAATTCCAGCGAGTTGAAATATCTATACCAGTAGATTGGAACATTATATTTGTTGCATCACAGCAACTTTTCAATTTATTTTGCCATTTCTGCGAACGCTTAATCTTTATAAATAATGTTCTTAGTTTATTTAACGAAGAAATAGTATTGTGTTGTATATCGGCAACGGAATTGTCATTGTTTCCATCAAAATCGTCTTCTTCAAATTCCGGTTCATCTTGTGCTTTTAGCAATTTTAACAAATCTTGCACGGTGAGATTTAAAATATGGGCGAAACAGCGGAAATGGGAATTTTCTTTATCAAATTAGACATCTTTGTTGTCGCTGCTGTTGTTTATCGTTGTTGCTAATTCCTTCATAAACATCGTGTTTGCCGCAACATTGTCTATGGTAATACCTTGGATTTTAGTCTGAATGTTATATCTTTTAAGTGAGTTATACACTGTTGCTGCAATGTCTTTCCAGTGTGAGCCCCATTTGAAGGAAGGAAATCCAACACCAGCGATTGTAAAATTTTTATCAATAAAGTGGGCAGTGATGCTGTAATAGGATTTGTTTGCTATCGAGGTCCAGCAATCCACAGTTAACCCTTTGAGTCCTGAAATTCGAAAAACCCTAAAATAATTTTTTTTGCATACTTGGCTTAAAAGCCATATCTATAAGTTATTTTTAATCATTTTTACTTTAAATGTTGTTACATTGTTTAAATAATTGGTGGTTAACTGTCTTAACCACTAGGACTCTAGTGCAAGAAATAAGTAACTGTTCTAGTGGATAATATATTTTTAATAATGAACTAAAATACACGAAATACATAAATGTTGGGATTCTAACGTGTGTGATATGGGTAAAAACAATTTCTGTCCTTGGACAAGCAATGGTCTACAAGACAGACACTACATTTCCATTGACTTCTGTGCGGCTTCTGCTTTGTGCTACAATTCGCACAGCGTAGTGACGTTCCCCTTATTGGCAGGTGTGCTGCCTTGTCCAGTCTTCTTTCTAAAGGAACTGCAACTTTGAATTTATTTACAGCCTTCCCATTGCTTCTCCTTCCCCTTGGATTATCATCGGGTTGCTTTGCTCCTATCAGTCCAGCAAGTACATGGAGTCTGAAAGATTTCAGGTGCATTGAAGTTCCCATTGACCGTTTTTGAAATAAAATAAACGCATTGACAACTGTAGTGTCGACAAAGTGCCAAAATATTCTTAGCCACCATCTTTTACTTTTTCGGTCAACCGCGTAACAGCTTTTCCAAAAGTCGGCTTTGTCAACATATCCCATATGGGCGTTGTAATCCACTACAACGTCTGGGCATGTTACCTGTGCTTGAGAACCGTCTTTTAGCCGCCGATTTGTAAATGTTAGGCTTTCGGGATTATGATAATTGTTTATAAAATGGACTACTCTGTTGTCCATTCATTTTACGCATAGTATTCCATCTGCCGATATCCTCCAGTCGGAATCACCCCTCTTCAAAGACTTGTCAACAACAAAATCCTTAGGAACGTGCTTTCTTTGCTGCTTTATTGTTCCGCAAGCATATATTTTGTCCTCCTTCAATTGTTTCAGTAACGTTACACTTGAAAAAAAACTATCAAACGTAACTCTGTGATTTTTTCCCTTCAAACATCTTTCACTACCCGTTCGCCCAAACCTACTTCTACAATGTTTGCTATTTTTCCTGTATATACCTGAAATTCCGACACATACCCAGATTCGTCCGCTCTGACCCAAACTTTATAGGCACGCTTTGTAGGTTTATCGCGCATAAATTGCTTCAAAGAAGACCGCCCTTTGAATTTTATCATAGATTCAAATATGGATTGGAAAGCTCCGGGGTTGTACTACTTTTGGAAAGTGTCTGACAGTGTGACAAGCAATAATCGCACCTTGTATAATTTAGCAAAGTTTTCATCTCCACGTGCTGGCTGAACTTCGTTATCATCAAGATGTAGATAACTAAGAATCCAGCGAAATCGGTCTCTAGACATGTGACTGGACATAAATGTGTCTCGTATTTCCGGTAGGGAGGACCAATAATACTTATAACTGGGTGATTTTGTAATCCCATGAGCATATTTATGCCTAAAACTACTTTAAATTCTTCTGGTGTAGTTGGTTTGAAATGTCCATGGTTAGTTTTTTGTGTTGCGTATAGGTTCGTTTGAAACGCAATTTTTGAGAGGAGTTCTTCAGAAAACAAGCAACCAAATAGCTGACAGGGTGTTTCAATTTCATCTCCGATATTGGCAGGACCATACGGCTCGGTAAATGGATCCGGTTCTTCAAAAAAATTTTGCTTGATGAACGTGAAGACTTGATCGTCGGTTTTTTTTTTTAGAAACACGATTATTATTTGAAACAGGCAACTGGTTCAAAGGTAGTTCATCCTCGGAATCAAAGTCCTCGGAATCAAAGTTGTCATTATTTGTTATATCATTAGATGTGGTCGGTAAAATATCAATTTCCAATGCAGCAATATCAAAAAGCTCATCGTCAGATTCTGCATCGGAAACTTCAGATGCACCACCTGATGGAATTTCTTCTACCAACTCATAGAAATCTTCTTTTTCCATATCTTCTAGTTCACCATAAGTCCAGGTACTTTTTCTCGCTATAATAAGTGTGAAATAGTAATTTCGGGGTATTATAACAAAAACAAAATTGCAAATTTGATACGTAACATTGTAAATTTAGCCTCAAATGTGTGTGTCTTGATAAAAACAAAAGTCGACTGCCTATGGCCCTAGCGGTTCCATATGCATGCCACCAACTTTATTTATAATAAAACAGTGGACATTTATTAGAAAACTAGGCAAATACAAATTAATTATCAAATGCCAAATAATTTTATTACGTACCGTAAAACGAGGCGAGTTTGACTCATTTTTAACATATAATTTAATACACCTCTTTTGTTATTAGATGTTGGTCGCTATTGGGCATGTATATATTTGACTGGCCCTTAGAGCTACCCAACAGTGTATTTATTTTTTTAATATCATGAACAATAAACTGGAATTCTTTTTTTTTGTAGTGGGCCAATCTTAGGATATGATTCGAGGTGACTTTGGCTCAGCTCCGTTTTTGCCTTGTATTGCCATATAACAAGAAGGTGCGTCAAACTAATATTTATTTGGTGCAAGTTTAGACCACTCTTTACCAAAAAAAAATTAAAATAAGTCAGAAAAGTTAGAAAATTTATTCAAAACTAATTATAAACGTAATTTACAGTTTCGGTAAGTATTTTACAATATCTGGAACTTCAAATAGTCCACTTGTGTGTGTTTCTTTTGGTGTTGCTATTACATCCATAACGTCCTCTAGCGGATAAAATAGTTTATCTGCCTTTTTTGGCCATTTCCATAGAAGGTTGGTAACTTTTTGCATTGCACTGACCTGGACTGTTTTATAATCTTCAGAATACTTTACAACTACTCCTTACTTTTTCCAGCCGGCACATTCAGTTTCTTCCTTCTTTGGGGCTTTTGTTCATCGTCTCCTGGACATCTAGTTTTTTGCAAAAACTCTAAAACGGCTTCGCCAACATGTGAGTTGTCTGGGTCATCAGCTCTAGGCAAGCGAGATAAAACTTCGGCGCGGTTTAGGGGATAAATACCAGCTTTTCTAAATCCGTTTTGCAAAATAGAAATGCCGTTCGTAGCCATAGCATCCACTAGCTAGCGTAAAAGGTTTGGAAATTCGGATTTTTCTATCAAAGACGATCTTTTTGCTTTTAGTTTGTATGCGCCCAAAATTTTTTTCCAATGAATTTTCATTGGGCGAAAATACGCGATATCCAGAGGCTGGGTCAGGTGTGTTGAATTTGGAGGCAAACATATAAATTTGATGTCATTTTCTTGGCATTTCTCTACAATTGCAGGTGAAAGATGTGAACTGAGGTTGTCTCCTATCAGAGCTTTCGGGCCATCTTGTTTTTTCAAAGTAGGTAGAACCATCGCATTAAACCATTCCTCAAAACAGTAACTATCCATCCACCCACTTTTAGATCGGTTGTAACGTGTTCCTGCTGGACCATTTTGAATCCATTGGTCCCAAATACAGGCCGATTTGTAAATAACGTAAGGTGGCATTATATCTCCAGCCGCGTTACCACAAAACATTACAGAAACATTTTGTTTGCTGCTATTTAGAAGCATTTCTGGATATTTAGTGCCACGTTTTGTAAGTATTTTTTTTTGACCTGGATCATCTGACAACGCTGTTTCGTTATAATTCCAGATATTATTTGGTGGGATACCATTTAGCTCTAGTTCGAGGTTGTCAAAATATCTGTTTAATACTGCGGAATCTACTTCGGCTCTTTGTCGTTTAATATTAGAGGAAAATCGAACTGTTAATTCCCGATGACGTTTCAAAAACCCCTTTACCCATATTAAACCTGGCATATTATCTTTAAAGCAACGGATTTTTACACCACGTTTATCCAAATAACATTTTGCAATGCAACGCAGTTCAAAACGATCAACCGGAAATCCAAAATTTGACAGCGTAATAACATGTTTAGCTAATAAAGTTTCCTCCTCTTGTGAAAATACTGGTTGGCCACCAGTTTGCTTTTGATGCTTTTGTTTCAGTTTATTTTTTAGGGTGCTTACTGGAATGTTGTAATGTTTCGCAGCTTTGCGCTGACTTAATTCGCCATTACGAATACTTTCCAAAGCCCTATTTAATTTTTCTGCAGTATAATTTGCGTACATTCGACTTCCCAAGGGAGATCGGTAATTGTTTGGCATCTGAAGCATTAATATATGCATGAATAATAAAAAATATTACTTACTGAAGTTCATTATTAGTCTTACCTTGATGAAACAGCAAACAAAATTGAAAATAGAAACAATTTAACAACTTTAGAAAATGTAAGGTTAAGTTAAGCAGTCAAGTTCAAGTGGGTCAAACTAACATGCTTTGTGGCTAAATTTTGTTGAGGTGAGATTGACTCACCCAGTTTAAATAACTGAATGCCTCCGACATCTAGTAGCACTATTCCAAACTAATGACAGAAGATCCCTAATGCTCAAAAAATAGAAAAATTGCAGATTGCTGCATTTGGCTTAGCTGTGTGAAGACACTTTGCACGCATACGGAATTCCACCAATGTGCTGACGTTCAGTTTTTATTTTTTTTTAATTTTAATAGATGCATATTAAACAAAACCAAGAATAATACTTTGTTCTACACTTATCACTAGTGCTAATTAAATTTTTTTGCACATAGTCTAGGAGCTAGCCCATGTCACGTGTGCAGTTATATGTCCCCTAAGTTTTTGAGCGGGGCTTCATTAAACATATATTGGAACTAAAAAAAACATTGGTCACATGATCCAGATCGTGGTCGTTTGGTCGCCGTATTTAAAAATGCCCGCCATGTTGCTTGATTTTTTGTTTGACTATATCTTCGTACACAGTGCTCCGATTTTTAATTTTCAGAGCTCATTTTATTCCTTTTCTAAAGGCAAGAACATCTTGTAGTTAAACATTTTTTGGTAAATCCAATAGTTATTGAGATACATCAAGTTTTATAATATATCGACTTTGCGAAGTAATTTAGACAATGCTTATTAATTTTATCAAATTATAATATTGTCATGACTAATTGCATACAATTAACCAATAATCTAATTCGTATAGCAATTAATTGTCACAGTGGCAACACTGGCAACGCCGCGCGACTCGCCGACCCAGGAAATGCGCATAAGCGCAATTCGCGAGGCTTCGCGACCACGATGCACGAGTTGCACGACGATCAGTTAGTTCAGGTGGAGTTCAGTAACAAAGAGACCGGCGCGGCGTGAGATAGGTGTCGATGACCCGTACAGCGCGCTCGCGATTTAAAATTTAGTTTATTTTATTTGTACAAACGTACTCGTATAAACATTAAACGAAAGAAGATGAGTGATGTAGTGGAGCTGGTGAATGCTCGAAAAAGGCGTAGAGACGATGAAAAAGATATTAACTTGTGCATTTTATGTAAAAAAATAAAACGTTCTTTGCAATTATGTTCAAGTGAAAACGGAATAAAAAACATTAAAAATGCTTCTGAACTCATTGGGGACGATCTGTTAGAAAGCATTGATGATGAAAAAGACATTAAATACCACATAGCCTGCTACAGACCTTACATACTTAAAGGAAAACGAGCTGAAAAGAATCAAGAAAAAAATATTGAAGAATCAAGCTCAAAAGAGGAAAGTTATAGTGGTACCCATCATCAGAGACAGAAGAATAGACCTGAACCAAATGAACACCTAAAAACATGTGTAGTATGTAATCAATTAAAAGTAAAAGGTGACTCGAAACTGTACCGTATTTGTGAGAAGTTCAGAGCAGAGCAATTGCTAAAAGCCTCACGGTTTTACCTTGATGCAGTTTTTCAACGACTAGCAACACTGGAAGATGTAAATAGTATTTTTGCGGCAGACGTCCACTGTCACAAGAACTGTATAAGAAAATACCTTTTGAATTACCAAAGAGATATTGAAAAAGATGCAGCCGAAGAAGCTGCTGGATTGGATGGCCTAAGAGAATCTTTTACAACGTTTGTGGCTACACTCCAATTTGATACCAAAGGATACTCAATCGCATATCTACGCAATGAATTTAACAAGAAATACTTGCCCAGTGACATCCATATTTCAAATAGGCGGTTGAAAAAGTTACTTATAGAGCATTTTGGTGACAGTATTTATTTTACTTACTCGAAAGATCCCTCCGTATCACAAATGGTATTTTCAAATAAAATAACTGTGGCGCAACTTGCAGAAGAAATTCGTTACTCTGATGGTATTAAAGAATGTGCTGAAGTCTTACGCAATGACATTAAGAGCTATGATTTTGGTTTAGAAAATACTGACTGCGATGCAAAAGATCTATTTAAATCGTTCACAGAAGCAAAGCACAAAATGCCGGAATCCTGGTTAAAATTTTGCTTAGCTATGTTTCCTAGTTACCAGTCCTCTCACCAAATACAGTTAAAATGTCAAGTAGTTTTCCAGATATTGTTTTATCTAATACACAGTGGTGCACGGAGTACCCCTTTGCACGTCGGATTGGCACAAACTACTCATGAAATGACTCGCTCTAAATTGTTGCTTACGATTATGAATCGTCTTGGAATTACTATTAGTTACGACGCGTTGGAGAGACATAACGTACTACTTGCTTCAAGAATTTTAAGCTACTCTGCGGGCACAAGCGTACCCCTTCCCAAGGAAATTAAACCAAATGTACCAATACGGCAGCAATGGACAATTTTGATTACCAAGAGCAAACACTTTCTGGTATTGGAGGTAGCCATGACACAGTCTTAGTAATTTTTCAAAATGAAAGTAACAATGTTGAAGATAACATCACTAACTTAGAAAAAAGTGTAATCGACAAGGGAATGCGTTCCTTTCACCGTCTCCTACCATGTCAAGAACTTAAATACTTTAAAAAACCAACACAAAGAGGAGAAATCAGCAAAAGTTTCACAATGGAACGCAAACCTAATCTTGACCTATCTGCTTCATCAGCAAGAGAACAGGATATGATTTGGACTTTCTGTAGATATTTCGCAAGTACCGATGCTCCTGATGAATGTAAGATACCTACCTGGAGTGCATTCAACAGTATGATATCAACTGAAGATATTCCACAGACCATAACTGCTTTTACTCCGATATTGCCACACCCTGCGACTGAATTCAGTTCAATATATACGTGCATGAAAAACTTTCAGGACTGTCTAGCAACAGTGAATCAAAAGTCAGGATCTCTTTGGGCCGATGAAGGAGTGTATAGAATAGCTAAAGAAATACAATTGTTGCGACCAGAAGAGTTTTCTAATATCTTTCTCGGCTTGGGATTTTTTCATCTTGCTAAAGACGTTATGGCTTGTTTGGGAAAATATTTAGCAGAAAGTGGGGTAAAAAACATTTTCATTGAAACTGAAACGTTTGGGCCAAACATTGTAGAGACTGTACTTGCTGGCAAACATTATTCTCGAGCTATAAGAGGTTTTTCAATGCTAGCTGAAGCTCTGCATCGCTTATTACTTGAATCATTCATGGAAAGTCGCAATGTGCCAGAAAACACAGTCCAAGAAGTTACAACATTAATAGAGTGCATTAAGGGTAAAGATTTTATAGGAACAAGAACTAAAGTAGAGAGTCTGAAAGAACAAATTCCAAACGTTGTGGAACAAATAGAAAATTTTGCTGAAGAAAGCACAGAAAATGAGACATTTTGGTATTGGTATAACTTTCTGAAAACTCTTTTTCCGGTATTGAGAGATCTGACTCGAGCACAGAGAGAAGGAAATTGGGATTTAAATATTTGTGCTTTAATGAGGTCAATACCACTCTTTTTTGCATTCGACAAGACAAACTATTCTCGGTGGGCAAGTGTGTTCCTAGAGGACTGTTTACGTCTTCCATTGGATTTTCCTTCTATTTATTCCGAATTCAAAGCTGGACAATTTGTTGTAAAAAACACTCAGCGAAAGTTCAGTTGTGTGGCTATGGATCAAGCACTGGAACAAAATTATAATAAACCAGCTAAAGGGCAAGGAGGAATCATCGGAGTAACAAGAAGAAAGGAAGCTGTGGTGCTTCATGATCTGATCAAACATGAGAAAGTTCAAATAGCACAAGTTTTGCGTGATTTATGTGGTCTTGTCTATGAAGATGAATACACTTTGCATCACGAGTTTTCAAACAACATTACTACTGCTGATGATGTAGGTGTTAGAAGAATTGTGACCTTCATGAAAAAACAAGGAAATCCGTTCATGCGTACAGACTCCAACAGTGGATCGGAGCTACATAATATTATTACTAAACAAAAGATAGATCGTGAAATAGCCACTAATCTTTTAAACTGCATACAAATTGGAGAAAAAGCCCATAGTCAGTTCCTGACTGAAAGATTTGAAAATAAGTGTGTCAGTCTAATGCAACCTATTAAAAGATTAAAAAAGAAAACTAAAATAATAAATCCTTTTGAAGTGAATGTGGAGAATGAAACTGCCCATGCTCTGCGTTTAATAGACATCGCACGGTGTCGAGGATATGATATAAATTATCTTTTGTCTTATGAATTAACTTCTACATCTTTGTTTTTGACGAGAAATGGATTTCTGGCAAAACCCGACAAATCGCAGCTGGTTCACGAGCTAGAAAAAAAGTTACAAATACCGCCAAATTCCGAAACTCCTCAATCTCCTGGTAAAGCAACAGTTATAGACTTTATGGCATTTGCAAGAAAGGTGCCAGCTAAATCTTTGAAACTGAAGACATATGAAGAGTTTGTAGGAAGAATTTGGAGTGCTATATGCCAAGCTTCTCATAAAAGTGAACGCATAGATATTGTTTTCGACGTTTACAAGGAAAAAAGTGTGAAAGGGTTTGAGAGATCCAAGCGATCACGGAAACAACCTGTGGAATATGGAGCCCCAAATGACAACACACCCCTTCCTGTGGATACTGATGCTTATTGGGCCTCGGGTAAAAACAAAGAATTATTGCAATCATACTTTGTTGATTGGGTATCCCGGAATAAAGATTCTGTCACTACATCCGTTCCCATTTATCTTGGTGGTGTAATTAAAGATGGCCAGCCAAGATGTTTAACTATAAAGAATGGTATAATTGGAGAAGAACATACGTTGGAATCTGATCATGAAGAAGCAGATGACAGAATCTTAACCCATATTTCTCACATGACAGTGACTTCAAAAGTAAGCAACGTGGTTATTTGTTCTACCGATACTGATGTTTTTGTTAGTGCACTCTATCACTACCAGCAAAAGTGGAAAAGGGTAGGACTTGAAGAGCTTTACGTTGCCTTTGGAGTAGGAAAAACATCGCGGTACATTCCACTTCACTCCTTTGATGGCAGAGTACCACTTACTGTTTTAACAGCTTTACCTGCAATTCATTCTTTAACCGGCTGCGACACTACCAGCAAAGTCAGTACAAAATTGACAGCTTTAAAAGTAGCAGAATCGTGTGACGAAGACCCCCTCTTAGAATTTGGCAAGGAGCCACTGAATGAAGACATGGAGAAAAAGGCAGAAAAATTTTTGGTTCGTGCACTTGGCTCGAACTTAAGTACAATGGATGAATTGCGTTTCCATCAGTTTCATCATAAAAAATTACGAAACTTTCAAGATTTGGCCCCTACTTCAAGATCAATCCGTCTTCACATAAAACGGAGCTATTTCCAATGTTACAAATGGATTCATGCTCTGGAACCGTGTGAAGAACTTAATCCGTTGGACTATGGTTACATAGAAAAAGATGGCATTTTAATTCCACAAGTGACAGATGATCCAAGGGATCCTGAAGATTTTCCAAAGCCATGTAATTGCCAGACGTGCTTCAGAGAAACGGTGTGTCCCTGTAGAAAATTGGAAATAATGTGTTGTGACTTTTGTAAATGTAGTAGTGTTTTGGACCAATGCAAGAACCCTTATACATAAGTAGATTAAAATAGTAGTAAGTAGTAAATTTTCAATATTTAGTTTGATTTGTTGGTACTATGTTAATGATTTGCATGCACCTACTTAGCACCAACTACATGTTTTGCATTTGAAAAAATATACTTTTTGCACCTACTTAGCAAATACATTTTTGCATTTGGATAAATATACTTTTATCTTTTTAAATCAAATTTTTACTTGCGTTTGAAAATGCGATATGGTTCTATTTTTCAAAATTATGCTATATTTCAAAAACTAGGTCCTTTTACAAAAAAAGTGTAATTACAAAATTTGTTTGCCGTCTAAAAATGAGCAAAACGTTCTTTAAAAAATTGAAATCGGAGCACTGTGTACGGAGATATAGTCAAACAAAAAATCTAGCAATATGGCGGCCATTTTTAGATATGGCGACCAAACGACCATGATCTGAACCATGTGACCAATGATTTCTTAAGCTCCTATATGTGTTTAATAAAGCCCCGCTCAAAAACTTAGGGGACATATAACTGCACACGTGACATGAGCTAGCGCCCGCACTAACAGATAACTATATTACTTTTTAATATTTTACCCCACTAATCTTTTTTTTCCAATTGAGACAATCTCACCTGGCCGGGCTAAACTCACCTCGAATTACGGTACCTGTCATTTTTATCGCCTAATATCAGCAGAAACTTGAAATAAACACAAAACAGCTACCACGTGCGCTACTGCCACAAAACACGCTCAAAGATATCAACATAGGACAGCGGAGCTCTATAATAAGTGCAAAGTTAAAATTTTTTATACAAGAGGGAGCCACCAGGAACAACTAGCCAAGGCCCGCTGAATTAATATTGCATATAAGGCCTTACCACTTCATTTAGCCAAGACGCAATTAGAAAGGACGCAGGCGCCATTTGAGGTGAACTATACATTTGTGACATTTGTCAAATGTATAGTTCACTTCAAATGGCGCCTGCGTCCTTGCTAATTGCGTCTTGCAATCCAAGTTTTAAAATAACAATAATTTTAATTAACATACAAGAACTATAAGTATAACGTATAAAGTATAAAGAAGTATAAAGTATAGGTTCTTATTATGCCTCTCGAATCGGCAACTGCCTAGGATATCTCGGGTCTATAATCTCAGGAAGCAATGCCGATAAATAAAAGTTTTTCAGTTTTGGTAACATTTCTTCATTCCAAAAAGAAGTATCAATTTTAATAATTTCAACCGAAATTCCATGAGGAGTCCACACTACAAAGTAACACTTTTCTCGCTTAGTTACATTTAATTGTCCCTGAATTTGATACATATAATTGTCTTTTTGTTTTAGTTTTAATTTTCCTTCACGTATTTCACAAAATTTAATACTTTTATTTACTACAGCTTCTTCAGGACTGAACATTCGCGCACTATAGGGACATTTCACTTCTACAATCGCATCGTCAAATTCGTCATTTATTAATCCATCAGGAGAAGCCGCAAGGTATGGATACAAATCATGCACAAACAAACCGCATTCACTAACGTTTAATTTTGTAATTTGTTTAAATTCTTCAATGGCTTGATGTTCGTGATCGTTTCCATAACGTCTAGCAATACTTCCAGAAAATTGTTGGTATAATATGTTTTTCACAGTTTTGGTACAGGATGTCGACTGCTGCATTTTACAACAAATTTTGCCGAAGTTAGAAGCTGTTAGCCGTTTCCGTCGCTCTTGATACCATTGAAGATTTTTGCTTTGTCCAACAGTGTCCAATAAGATTTGTTCTTTGTCGACCGATAACTCGTGTAAAAACTGTTGTTTGGTTTCCTTCATGCTTTCGTCGGATATATCTGGAATTACTTCCGCAGCGTTAGGACCGTAATCGGCGTCTGGACCGGCAGTCTTTCTAGATCTGAACTTTTTTTTTACTCTTTCTCTTTGGGAGGCTGCTTCTTGCTTGTCTATTACAAAATGCAGATGTATATTTGCCGGGTGTTTTTTCAGCAGCATTGTGAACAATTTCATGAAGAGCGCCTACGTTGTTATGGGCGACGACAGCCGCTTCGCAGCGAGCTGTGTATGAACGTCTCAGTGCAAAATTAATTCGCTTACCACCTATAAACTTTGCAAACTGGAAATTGTAAAGCTCGGCAGAGTTATTAGTAACATCATGTATGAGGCTGTTAGCCTGACCTGCTACGCGCCGAGCTGCGCTCATTACATCTTCAAAGAGTCCGCTTTTTGCAAGATCTGGTACAATGTTGCTCTCGTTGTCTTTAGGGCCCATACAAAAGTATTTTCTATCAACACACCTCGTATGGTCCCCGAAAATATGTTTCGGCCCGTTCAAAATATCCAGTTGCAACTCTTTTATTTTTTTTGCCGTAGACGTACTTTGTGATTTCCCAAACTCTATCGCTTTTGTAACAGCAGTCCTAAATCTTAAAATATTTTGCGAGATTGCGTCTTTTAACTTTTTATCAGTTTTTGGCCTTTTTGCGCAATCTTTCAATTTATTGATATAATTCGGAAGAATGTGGTTTTTGCACTCAATTTTTTCTACAATGGTAGATCCGTAGGGTGCACACCCTAGAAGTTTTCTGTACAGGGTGGCCCATTTTCGATGTTTTTAAATGGGAAGTACCCTTAATATCGGAGATAGACAAAAACTGATGTCGGAGTCCAGGGCTCTTTTTTGATGCAGGTTCAAGTCCCGAAAACAAAATTCCGCTATCTTTTGTTATTTTTTAGTTATAGCCCAAAATTCAAAATTTGGCCATATCGAAAACTTCAAATAACTCTCTTGGTTTTGAAGATATCCAAAAACGGTAAAAACATTCTACAGGCACTTTTTCAAGTAGAATACGATAGTTAATTCAGATATCTTTTAATTTTCATGTTTTAAGAATTATGACATAAAGTTGGTATTTTTTAAACATAAGTCGTAGTTGGCCATGATACCATTAAATTGCATAATTATTCTGCTTTCCGAAAATATATAGTTTATGGGGGTTAAATGCAGAAACAATACCTTTTTTGAACAAAATCATATTATATGATGTTGTTAGCAATTAGTAGGCCATGGTTCATGATAGCAAAACAAAAAATAATAGAGCGGTTGCATGTGACGTCACTAGGCCATCAGCTGAACACTTGAAGGGTGAACAAAGGGTAGATTTGTATGCACCGGTATACTAATTTTACCAAAAAGAAAATATTACATATTACAATATCAAACTGAATAAAGATGTGTTTAACCAGATGAAGGATGGTTTAGCCTACATAATTACAAAATTTTCAGTTACCTACTTAAAATTTTTCCCGCGGTCAGTTGATACGAACGTAATTGAAAATTTTATCGTGAATTAAAAGGAGTATTACGGAACGTGATATTTCCCAGAGAAAGCAGTTAGAGAAAAGCTCTGGAAAACAAGAAACTAAAAATTTTGCCAGGTTATACGTGGAAACTTATAAAATCCCCATATATCAAGATAATTAAAATCTGTTAAATATAACACGAGATTTTCTACAAAATATTAAATTAATTATTTAGTTTTGTTAACTTCCAAAACTGTCGTTCATTTTCAGTCGGGCGCGTTATTGTGTGCCTGGTGACATCACATGCACCCGCTCTATTAGCCTTTGTTTATTGCTATCATGAACCATGGCCTACTAATTGCTAACAGCATCATATAATCTAATTTTGTCCAAAAGAGGTATTGTTACTGAATTTAACCCCCATAAACTATATATTTTCGGAAAGCAGAAAAAATATGCAATTTAATGGTATCATGGCCAACTACGACTTATATTTAAAAAATACCAACTTTATGTCATAATTCTTAAAACATGAAAATCAAAAGATATCTGAATTAACTATCGTATTCTACTTGAAAAAGTGCCTGTAGAATGTTTTTACCGTTTTTGGATATCTTCAAAACCAAGAGAGTTATTTGAAGTTTTCGATATGGCCAAATTTTGAATTTTGGGCTATAACTAAAAAATAACAAAAGATAGCGGAATTTTGTTTTCGGGACTTGAACCTGCATCAAAAAAGGGCCCTGGACTCCGACATCAGTTTTTGCCTATCTCGGTTATTAAGGGTACTTCCCATTTAAAAACATCGAAAATGGGCCACCCTGTACACACTGCATCACCGTCACCTACAAGTTTAACGTATTCTATGCCATACATTGCAACAGATTTTTTGAATCCTTCTACAATAATGCTAGCTTCCATACTGGTTGAGGTTCCTGTCCAATTCTTATAACACATATGTTCAGGGCATTCTTCGTTCTCATATAGATCTTTCCTAGCGTATATCAAACAATATTTGTTTTTGACTGCCATATACAGCACTTTTTTTGTTCTCAGTCCTACTATACAAGCAACACCGGAAAGTGCATTATAGTTACTTCGATAAGAACGTTTACACCAAGCGCCGTCTGCAACTACTGCAATTGTAGGATAACCTTCGGAATCAACTTCTCCGTTTTCCCTTGCTAATATTGCTTCTTCCTCAGCTGCTTGTGCCATTGATTCCGTGGCGGCACGATTATAAATATTACTTATCTGATTATGATAATTCGCATACGTTGCGGATGAAATAGTCGGGATGTCCATTTGTCCATAGCTGAAGCAAATTCTGACAATTGTGTGTATCCTGCACCTATTGAAACAGTAGCGGAAACGGCTGCTAGGTTTACATTCATTTTGCTTTCATCTTCCAGATTCTCGGTTGACACAGTATTTACTTTGTTACACACTAAACACTTCACAGTATACACAGATGCAAATCCTATGCGTTTTTCACTAATAATATCCATATTAAAAAAAGAACAACTAAAATCATCCTGTTGAAGCGATTTTAACGATTTTAAAAAATGGGCGATGTCTACAAAACGGCGTCCACTAATAGCACTAGTTTCACTTTCATGTTTTTGTTCTATTTCCACTTCTAGTTCGGGTAACGAATCTAATGAAGATAAATTTTCTTCGTTGAAATTATGTGATTCAAAAGAATCTGCTTTTTCAGACATATCACTGTTATTACAAAAAAGTTCTTCGTTCATCAACACATCAGACCTATCTATATACATGGTATCGGATGTAGATGGTGCATTAAAAAATGCATCCGCTACATTTGCAGAACTTTTTATAACAACATTTGATGTAGAAGTAGTTGCACTAACCTCTGCAAACTTTGCCGCGCGCATTTTCTTCGTTTTTTCTTTCATACTTCGTCTTTTTTGAAACAGACGAGGACATTTGGAAACTGAATACGGTTTACGACCCATGTTTGGTAACAAATTCTCAACTGCATAAACAGTGCACTATGTCTGATGATATATGCAGACACTGTCATGGCTGCACTACAGTTCGAACCAAACTGCTGAAGCCGTGATATGCGCAGATGAGGGAATGGTACGTTCGAAGATCTTGAGATTTAAAATCTTTCTTAGTAAATAAATAAATAAATAAATATTCTATATATAATATATCCCATTAATAAACACACAACACGGAATAAATTCGCTAATGAAGCAAGAGATTTAATTATGAATTATACACTATGGTTCTGTAATTACAAAATCACTGGTTATCTATGTATGTTTAAACTAAGTTCATATTTTCAGAATTCTATAAGAAACAAGTTGTAAAATTCCAACAAATACTGTATTTGTGTTAGGTATTAAGATGATGACGTCTGCTTCTAGGAAGTTAAAATCAACGTTAAGTTGGATGCCTACTAATAAGGCGTTGCTAGAAATTTCAAACCGAAATTTTTTTCGACTAAAAGGAAGCCTTACATAATCCATTATCTTACAATGAACTACATTAAAACCTTCTGCAAAATTTATGGACGGGTAGCACAGACGTTTGTCCCAGCCGCCGTCATATTCTCTTGCTTCAATAAGTTTATTATTTGGATTTGTAGAAGAAAATAAATCAGCTTTACATTTATGGCAATTTTTAAAAATTTCTTTAATTTTTTTTTAAATAAAACCAGCCACATAATTAGTAGAAAGTAAATGAAAAGATGTTAGAAGATGATCATTGATCAAGTTCTGATCTTCTAAATTACTTCTTTTCTGATTTGGCAGAGGAGATGAAGGTAATGGAGTAGCTAACACCTCTTTGTCCATTACCAAATTGTCATCTGAATTATCACAATCCATAAACCCTTTTATATCGTTAAATATCCATGAACAACTATCATCCTCACAATTAAAACTACGTTTATACGAGGAGTGTTCAAATTTAAACAGGAATGTTTAAATTAAAACCCCATCTGAAGACAATTCTAAAAATTAAATTATTTAAAGGTTAACCGTGACTCTTGTTAACATATCTATGGCAATTGTTTCGATATAATATTATTTTTACAGTTACAGTTACAATGTCTGAAAGTTCTGTTCATTGTAGCGTGGAACAGCGTATAATAATCAAATTTCTTACGAATGAAGGCGTAAATTCGACTAAAATTTTTACAAGACTCCGAGCACAATATGGCGATCAATGTCTTTCAAAAGGTCGAGTGTTTCAGTGGTCAAAATCCTTTAGAGACGGGAGAACGCATGTAGCAAATGAGCCTCATGTACGGCGAGCTGCAACTTCGGTTAATCGTGAAAATGAAGAAAAAGTTAATGCCCTTATTCAGGAAGACAGACGGGTAACAGTTCGTCAAATTTCTCAAAATTTACAAATTAGTGTCGGAAGTGTTGAAGAGATCATAAAAAACAAGCTAAAGTATCGTAAGGTGAGTCCCAGGTGGATTCCGCGCTTGTTGACTGAAGAACACAAGTTGAATCGTTTGCAAATCGCTTCTGGGACCTTCTTCCGCATCCAGCATACAGTCCTGATCTTGCTCCTTCTGATTTTTATTTGTTTAGCCCATTAAAAGAATTTTTAGCCGGGAAAAGATTTCAGTCAAATAATGACGTTATCGAAGCTGTTCAGGAGTGGATACGCATGCAACCCAAAGACTTCTTCCAGTAAGGTATTAAAAAGCTTGCAGATCGTTGGCGCATCGCTAGGCAGGGAGATTACGTCGAAAAGTAATATAGTTTTCATCGTTGTAATATTGTAATAACTTTTTTTATAAATAAATTCCTGTTTAAATTTGAACACTCCTCGTATAAATTCATAATATTATTTACCAATAATGACTTAAAGGTGCCTATAAAAGCAGTTGCATTTCGGTTTATATTTTGGATACCATGGCTTCGAATTTGCCCAAAGAGATTTTCAGCTGGGTCCTGGTTTAAATGTCGACCTAAAATGTACTGAAAACCCTCTTTTTTAAGGACATTCCATAAATGTATAATATTATTTATCGTAAAAGACCAATTCCTTAAACTGGATGGTCTTTTTTGCTCCTTAGAACTCTTACATATAAACTCCATTGAGGACAACATAGGAAGAGCCTCTTGAATTCAAAAATTTATATGTGGACTTTGATTTGAAATACCACATCGTAATATTTTTCCCTTAGTGGCAACCTTTTTACAGCCATTTATTGAGTCAAACAGCCTATCAAAAAAGAAAAGTAAATGTGCAGTATCTTCCCACTTCCTCGTAACACTTTGGGAATCTGAAAATAAGTAACAGTTAGATAATATTAAAATTAAACATCAAATTCAAAACCATAAATAGAGGAAATCATCCTTACCCAAAGTACTGGCAAGTTTCATTGTTGCAGCAACCCGTTGGCTAAAAATTTGGGCAGCATATTTTACCTTCATTTTTTAATTTTTCTGTCGTAGATGTGCTCATCAGTAAGATGTGGTAAAACCCTCAATCCGGTGCAAGTATTTGAGCCACTATCTTTTTCATATAGAGATACGACATGTTCCCATTTTGCAGTTTTCTTTTCATTATTAACGATATAGGTAACTTCTTTATTGATAAAATTATTACGTATTCCCTTCAATAAATGGGGGTCATACAAAGGATATATTTTAAAATTGTTCACTTCAAAGTATCCCTCTCTATATTCCTTTCCATTTCGAAGATGCTCTTCTTTTGTATCATTCAACAATGAGCGGATGACTCTTGTGTTTGAACTAGATTGGTCGCAAATTGTAACAATTGGTTTAAAACCTACATCTATCAATAAACCTATTACATTTTTAAGTAACTGTTTAATTTGATCATATTTTGCCCCACCACGACTGGAAAATGCCTAGCATAGAGGCTGTTTAAAAGATTTTTTAATGCCTCTTAGCATGAATATTAAAACATGATCTGCAAATTCCCCAAATCTTTTTCCATTTCCCATGTCTTCAAAGCCTTCAATTAAGCCTTTCCTTTCATTAAATTGAAGTGATGGCAATATTGCCATTTCATCAAATACAACAGCCACATACCTATCAGCAGGTTCCAGGTTATTGCATGTCATCCTCAACGTTTCAAAAATATGTGACATAATACCTGGTTCAAAATATATTTTTCCGTATCCATGGTATGTAATTGACAGATTATTTATCTCATTTGAGGTTAACAATGGCGAATAGCGGGTAAATATGAAAAAGCGGGACGATATGAACATTTGCGGGTTTTTACCGTGCATGCTATCGACGTGACATCTATCGATAGAATTTAGAATCAAAATTATTATTTAATTATACAAAAATCTTCATTTAAGTGATTGATAAGTGTAATTATTTTTTAAAATTCAAGCAAATACGATTATTTTTTACATAAATTCATTATAGAAATTATTTTTAATACGAAAATTTGACATGTGTAATTTGAGGTTATATGTCAAAAACGTAGGTACGTATTATATTATAACTATTTTTATTTAATACGAACTTCTCATGGATGCGGAAAAATAACTTGTGCCCTACGGGAATCTAACGGCATATTTCATCCCTCGGCTTTTGCTGCCCTCGCTCACTGCGTTCGCTCGTGCAGCAGAAATCTTCGGGATGAAATATGCCTATATCTTCCCTTATGACGCAATATACTATTATTTAATAACCTGTCCAGCGTTGGCTTCGATGGTAATGTGAAAATTTTGGACAGGAAGCGATGTGACTTTGGGCTCTGTTTGTAAATGGCAAGGGCTAATATTTTCTCGTTCGCTGTAAATCTTCGTTGTTTAGCAGCTTCGCGAAATTGACATTTTATACAAATAGCAGCTGCATGATTTAAACAGTCTAGCTTTTCATCATTGCATTTTCCGTCTTTACAAAACTTCTCGCATGCATGTAACCGTTGCCGAAAAGTCTGTTTTCTAATTTTATTCCGCTTTAATTGCTTCGTAATGTTTTGTATGTGGTTATACAAACTTGATTTCTTTGGCGTCAAATCGGTTTTGCTCTACACCCAATACTATGTGAGACATCTTTAGAAGTGATACCTAGAAAATATAATTTAATGATTACCTACTAATTTAAAATATAACAAAAACGTCATCTTACATTTGTTTTTTTCTAGAAGACTTTGCTAATGCGGTGGTGGCATATTCTGCTGCGAATTCCCCTGTATCTACTTGTTGACTAATACTGTCCTGTGGGGTTTCTCGTTCCGGTGTGCAGTGGCGCAGGAACTACTGTAGTTATGGGGGGGACAAAAAAATAAAACCATTTTAAGTTTTTTTTAATAGTATATCGAGTAAGAGTTACATAGTATTAGAAAACAGCAAAATAGTTTATCCAAATGTTTTCTTACGTTCTACAATTTTTTGTACAAAATCCTTACATAAAGGGTCTTTCAATAGGGGTGATAGTTTTTTTAATAGAGATCTCGGTTCCTGATATATATATTTTTTACTTCCAGATGTCAAAATATTCAGTATAGTTTGCAGTTTCATTATGCAGTGTTTGGCGCTTCTCGACCGTTTAGAAATTATTAAAAAAAATTGTCAAAGTTCGAGCTCAGTTGTGGGTGCTCAACGTTTGTTCACCAGAGAATTAGGTCGCCGTCACCGTTTCTCTGCGGAGGCTATACGCCGCACTATGGAAAAGTTTGAGCATGAGTTCACTTTACAGGACAATAAACCACCAATAAGACAACGAAAAGCGCGAAGTGCAGCGGCCAGTATTGCCGATGAGCCAAATTTGTCGGTTTCACGACGATCGTAACAATTGGGGCTTTCTCAGACGTCAACTTGGAGAATTTTGCGTAAGGATTTGGACCTACATTCTTACAAAGTCGTATTGACTCAAGAGCTGAAGCCAAACGATCACAGATTGCGTCGGGAGTTTGTGGGAGCTTGGCGATTGGATCATCTCACGATGAGGATTTGTGAATTGGCCGCCGCGGTCATGTGATTTGACACCCCTAGATTATTTTCTTTGGAGCTACGTCAAAGCACAAGTCTATGTCGACAATCCACAGACTTTGGATCATTTGAAAGCCAACATTCGTCAAGCTATCGCCGGCATACAGCCGCAAATGTTGGACAGGGCGATCAAAAATTGGATCGTTCGGGTGCGTCAGTGTAAACATAGCCGTGGTGGACATTTGAACGATATCTTATTCCGAACATAACTGCATTGTTCAAGCTTCAAAATAAAGTAAAAACTAAATTGATATGTCAAACCGTTGTTGTTTTATTTAAAATTAAAATCCTATCACTCTTAATGAAAGACCCGTTATATCGTCAATGTTTAAAGCAGCCACATTTTCTTGATGCACAAATGCACATTCATGAATACAAGATGGATTAAACGTTTTTGGGTCATCGTAGATCGCATATAGTTTTTCAAACCACGTAAACAGCTAAATGATCTTTCAGCTGTTGCTACTAATACTGGTACAGTAGTTATTAAAATGGCCAGTTTTAACACCTGATCGAAAATCTGTTTGACTGTATCGGAATTTGATTTAAACACTTCCAATATCTGCAGACAATTTTCAACAGGTGACTTGTTCAGTAACGATGGTAGTAATTTAAGTTGTGCTGATAACACTGGTAAATCAAAATCTGTGGCGAGTACTCCTAAACTACGGTTAAGATCTTCAACTGACCGTTTGTATATTGCTCTGATTCTACATTCAATAATTGTTCAATTCTGGGTCTGAATTTGTCGGGTTGGAACCAAGAAACTCATCCATGATGTTAAAAAAGTTGAAAATATTATATTAAACAAACATTGGTGTCCAAGTTACCCCGAGGGGTCCAAGTAGCCCCGGATTATTATTGCTAGTGATGTAATGATTGTTTATAATGCTAATAAATAAAACATTAATTTATGTTCAGTATCGGTAAATCAAAGACTTTTATTTTCAGTATTGGTAAACCAATAATTGAGTGTGTGGGTTATTACTGCATTATTTGTCAACACAATCATCCCACGGTGCTCAAGATGTGGTCCCAAGCATTCTTGTACATCGACTAACGGCAGCTGAAGAAAAGCAGCTGATACGTTTAAACGTACTAGCGCATCTCTGATAAAATATTCGATTTCTAAAATAAAAACAATTAAGCATATAAACACATACACGAATATAATCAGTTTTACCTGCGTTCATGTTTAAAAACTATGACAAACTGCAATAACAAGCCGAAAGGAAGGAAGTTTCAGTTTTCTAGATAATATAATAATTCACACTCAACAAAACACGTAAGAAAAAAATAATATAGATCACATATCCTTTAGAGAAAATGCTTTTAAATTTACTTATACGAACTACATCTCCAACCTTGAAACGATGTTTTCCAAAAATTTTCAAGTTATTCTGCCCTGCTAAGACAAGAAGTCGTATCTACAAAAATTGCTATTTTGAGATATTTATCTAATAGAACTAATAATTTGAAACCCCATCATTTTACTAGGTTCAAAAGTCGTATTCTCGGTAAATATACGTTAAAATATGCTAAGAAAATTCATCGTATCTACAAAAATGAGTCCAATACTTAGTCAAAACGTCGTATCTGGTCCTATCTGCATGATACGACGCGAAAATGTCGTATGTGCAGTAGATACGACAATTTAACTTTGTATTCTCGTAACCAACTACTTGACAGATTGTAGATACGACTTAAATCATAACCTTAAAACACCGTTGGTTAGTGTTAACTCTGACAGTGTCAATGTACTAAGTTATTTGTTTATTCGATAATCTTGGAGTTTTTAATCAATAATTGCCAGTTTTTATATACTGAAGAAAGTGATTTTTTTAAAAGGTATGATAATATAGTAATATTAGTTAGTTTTTCTTTATTATTTATTATTCATTTTTAAGGCAGAGATAACCTCACTTTTAACTGCAACATGTCGAGAGGAAATCAACTTGTTTGTGTATTCCCGTTCAGCGCCAGCAATTGCACCCACTTATTTTTCCCCTTTAGCTACGAATATTTTTTGAGGATTTTGGACCGTTGACACTCCCGTTTCATCCACGTTATACATTTTTTCTGGCGTAATTTTGTATTTGTTGATAACTTCTTCATATACTTTTAAAAAATTCACTATAACTGGTTTATTGAAGGCCATTGCTCGGGCTATGGAAGTATTTTCTGGTTTCCTTAAAGTAAGGTCTACATTACGTTTACGGAAACATCTTACCCAGTCCCATCCAGCTCGTTTAGTAGTTCTGTTAAATCTATGGTCTATCTTATTAGCTTCTGCCCAAGCGTAAGCTAAACGTCGTAAATCGTCACAGGTAAGTCCAAACAGGCGTTGTTCCAGTAGCTTAATATGTTCAACTAACATTCGTTTTTGCTCTTGTGTAAACGTTGTAGAGAATGTAACAAGACCTTTTTCACACTGTTTTATTTTCTTATTAACATTTGTAACTCTTCTTCTCAGTGTAGTAAACGGGATATAAAATGTTTTTGAAGCTTTCAGCCATCCCATTTGCTGACTCTTAACGGCTTGTATAGCATTTTTCATTGCAGTCTCATCCCAGTTTTGCCTGTTAGTTTCTCTGATATAAGTATTTCTGCAAAAAAATATTTCTAAATATTTTTGAATGTGAAGAAGCAACATTGGCTTGAATAAATATTTTTAATATTATATGAGCAGCGGCGTATTATCTCAAAAGACCGAGAAGCCCAGGCTTGTGGGGCTAAATTTCAAGGGGCACCGAATTTTAACAGTATGCAAGAAAATTAATTTATCTTTTTCATAAAATTTCAATTCCTAATTAAGTACTCCTATTACACATTACCCCTTAAATAAAACATTATAGCAAATAATTTTTGATTTTATTTTATGAATATTGCTGTATTATTATTTAAAGTAAATTATTTTTGGATTTTTCAACATTTAAAAATATTACCTATAGCCCACTGTACATAAGCCTAAAACGGCATAGTATTTGGACTGCATGCCATTTTACCCTACATGCCGTTTTACCCGTACAAGACAATCTGCACTTAACGTAACTTCTCACCAGCATGCTTATGAAATAAATTGAGGTGCGAATGATAGTTTATGCACAAATATATACATACATATACAATACGTACCTTGCTAATTTCTAATTAAATCGCCCCGCGTAAAATTATACACTTTTTAAATGTTTCAAGATAAAACACGATCACCTCTCTAAATCTTCGTTGGCGCGAACAACGCTGTTGTTGATCACAAAGGTTTCCGACAGTAGGGTTACCTACCTTTCTGTACGTTCAGGCGGTTTGTAATTTGCGCGCGTATTTCAAAACAAGCGCTATGCCGTTTTAGCCAAGTTTGCCATTTTAGGCCAGTTTCCCCTAAATTTTTACCTGTCTCGTAAATAGTCTTAGCCTCACTTATCACTTTATCAGCCTCACTTATCACTTTATCAGCATACGTTTTGCTAGTAGCATCATCTTTCTCCAGGGGCTGTGCAACATTTTGTAACCTTTGCATGTTACAGTTGCATTTTAGTTTTCAAATTGTCACCATAAACTTATCAAAAAGATAATAAAAAGCCATAAATCGTTAGTACACTTTATTTTTATGGATCTCAAGTTACCGGCGCGAAGCCCAGGATTCAAAATAATTACACAATAAAGAATTAAATTGTTGATTAGATTTAATTATAGACTTAATAAAATTTAACATAGACTAAAATTTAAATATACATACAATAATGTAAAGCTGAGGGCTTAATAAATTCAAGAAAGAAATCAAAATTACACTAGCTGAGGGCTTAATAAATTCAACAAAGAAATCAAAATTACACTAGCTGAGGGCCTAATAAATTAGGGAACGCAAGGAATTACCTGAAATACAAATTCACCCTAACGGCATAAACGTTTATCTCTTTAGGAATGAAGTTAGTGGTCATAAACCCAACTGAACTCATTCATTGCGGAGCCTTTCCAAAATGATTACAAGACATAATTAAGTCGATTGCAAAAAAAAACTAAGAAAAAAATAAATATGGCACAAAATTTAGCCATAAGGTAATTGCTACGTGATCAAAAATAACACGTCAATAAAAATCAAGATAAAATTAAATGTTAAGCACTTATCTCCCAAATAAAATGGTGAGGCAGGTGTTGATGGTGAAATGATTACAGATGTGCTGTACGCGCGAATTTCCTTTACTAAAGAAAAGACTGGCAAAGTTTAAATTTATACATATATTGTATTTCGATAAAAACATAAGCTACAAGAACTTATAGACTCTACGGAGGTCGGTGACAGAGTGTCCAAATATAACAACAAATTTCATATCAATTCCTGAGTCTTTGACCGGAGCCAAGAAATCCGTTACAAACATGACCAAACTTCACACATGTTGCCAGTCGACCGCCAAAGCTTTCGTTTTAATGACCCATAAAACAAATGCGGGGTTTGTACATTTCCTCCCCCTTTTTGACATATTGTGTCAAGAAAAACTGAGAATATAAACGATATAAAGAATAATTGATTAATTAACTATAAACGTAATGCAAAAGTGTCAAAATATATGCGCTTGGTACACTATCACTCATGCGAGATTGACCTTTTCACGCACTTCCACCTCGTCGGCACGCACTTTTGTCACAAACCCTACACCTCGTCGATGGGAAGAACAGCCAGCTTCCGGACTGAACGGGTGTAGACTCCTTGGTTGGTTCGGACAGTGGCTACACGGATGAGACCATCAGATCCAGGAAATACCTTTTCGATACGTCCTGCTTTCCACTTCATCGGTGGTAAGTTGTCTTCAGCTATCAGTACCAGAGTACCAATATGCAGACCTGGAACAGGACGGCACCATTTCGGTTTAGGTTGGAGTTGAGTTAAGACCTCGAGGCTCCAACGTTTCCAAAAGTGTTGCTTTAATTTTTGGATTCTCTCCCAGCGACTTAGTCGATTTTCTGGTACTTCGATGACATCACGCTCCGGAAGACCGGATAAGCTTTCTCCGATCAGAAAGTGGGCGGGAGTTAGTACTTGGAAATCAGAAGGATCGTTGGAGATAGGAGTCAATGGGCGAGAGTTTACAATGGCTTCGATTTGGGACATAAGAGTTATAGCCTCTTCGTGGGTCAAGTTAGCGTTCATTACAACTCTTTTTAAATGATATTTTGTTGATCTTACTAACCTCTCCCAAAGACCACCAAAATTTGGGGATTGAGGTGGAATGAATTTCCAAATTATGTTTTCGCTTGATAAAAAAGGTTGTATTTTATTTTGTAAATTTCCGTCATTCAAAAATTTACAAATCTGGTCTAATTGTGCTTTTGCACCAACGAAAGTTTTCGCGTTATCGCAATAAATGTGAGAGGCTTTGCCTCGTCTTGCAAAAAATCGTTTGAGAGCGTTCAAGAAACATTCCGAGGTCAGATCACCAACTACCTCTAAATGTATCGCTTTGGTTACCATACAGACAAATAACGCAACCCACGCTTTAACTGTTTTCGTACTTCGTTTACCCCCTTGTTTGATATATATTGGACCGAAGTAATCCAGACCAACTTTCAGAAACGGTCTACAGGGTGTGAGCCTATCTTTCGGCAAGTCTCCCATTTTCTGCTCAGTTAGACGCGGAGATACGCGGAAACAGGTGACACACGAATGTATTACCTTTCTTATTTCATTTCTAGCTCTAAGAGGCCAGTAGCGAGTTCTGAGGGAAGCTAAAGTTTGTGTTGGCCCTGCATGGAACAAGAGAATGTGTTCTTTTCTGATAAGCAAATGAGTCACATGATGCTTGGTCGGTAATAAAATAGGGAACTTTCGATCGAAATTCTGAGGAGCATTACGCAACCTACCACCCAATCTCATTTGCCCATCTTTGTCGATAAATGGGTCCAGAGAATACAGTTTGCTGTTTTTAGCAACAGGCTGACGATTATTGAGCGCTAGATATTCCTCCGAAAATTCACGTTTTTGCACGTTTCGAATGATAACATTATGAGACTCATTAAGTTCTTCTGTCGATAAAGAACCGCTGCGTTTATGGTTTTTATTGCGTAAATTGTAGATATACCTAAGACAATAGGCCGTAACGCGTTGTAATTTTTGGAATGAAGAATATTTAGCTAGCAACGGGAATTCTGGACTAACCGAAATTACTAAGACCTGCTTGCGTTTTTCCGGAATATTATCTCCTTCCGTTGTTGGTTGGAAACGATTTTCTGGCCAGTCTGAATTGTTTTTCGATAAAAATTCAGGACCTTTCCAGTATAAGTTTGAGTTCATTTGCCTGGGATAAGCGCCCCGAGAGATTATGTCTGCTGGATTACTTTTGCTTTCTACGTGATACCAATCCTAGCAGCGCTGCGCTTAATTCTAAGCGTGGCAGAGACAGTACTTTGAGAGGGCTAACACGCGATTTACTACAAATTAGGTTCACCTTATAAGCTTTGTTCTCGATTTTGGTTCTGATGTACACTGCGGCACCGTAAGCGCGAAGAGATGCATCACAGAATGTTATGAGGTCTGTTTCTGCGTTAGTTTTTGGAATTATCTTCCGAGGAATATTAATTTCGTTCAAGTATTCAAGTTCGTGGACAAATTTTACCCACTCACTACTAATATTTTGGGGAACTGGATCGTCCCAGTCTAACTTCCGTGTCCACAACTCTTGCATAAGAATTTTCGCTTTAATTAGGACAGGTGAAATTATGCCGATGGGGTCATAAATTTTAGCGATAGAACTTAAAATCGATCGTTTCGTTAGATTACCGGTCATTGGTTGCGTTTGAATGCGATAATTGAGTGTATCGTTTGATGGATCCCACCATAACCCAAGTACCTTCGCCGTTTCACCTTTATTAAGGTCTACCATTTCCGTTAAACCAGGTGTTGATGAGTTGGGAATAATTTCGGGAATGTTACTATTCCATTTTGCGAGTTTGAACCCACCACGACCTAGAACCTTTATTAGTTGTTCGCGTAATTCCACCGCGTCGTTAAAATTTCCTGACCCAGTCAATATGTCGTCAGTAAATCTATCTTCTTTTAATACCCGGCTGGCAGCGGAAAATTCGCTGGCTGCATCCGAGGCCAACTCCTGAACACAACGAATTGCTGTGTATGGAGAATTTGTAAGTCCAAATACAAGTCTATTAAGTCGATAAATTTTTATTGGTTTATTTTCATTGAAGCGCCAAAACAACAGCTGATATTTTGTGTCTTTCGCAGCAATTTTTATTTGCAAGAACATTTTCTCCATGTCGCAAGATATTACTACTTCATGAGTGCGAAACCGAATTAATATTGCAAATGGATCGTTTTGTAAATTAGGACCGGTCATTAAATTGTCGTTAAGACTCAGGCCGTTGCTTGATTTTGCAGAGCCGTCATAAACTATTCGTATTTTCGGATTGTTAAGATCCCGTTTAAATACGCCTGAATGCGGTAAATAAAATACGTTTTTGTTTTCGATTTCTTGAGCAGATATCTCTTCTAAGTATCCGTTTTCAAGTAACTCACTCATCGCTTTACCATACATTTCTTTATAATCGCTATTTTTTCTGAATTTTCTTTCCAACGAAACAAATCGCCTCATTGCGTTTCGAGATGAATCTCCGAGGTTAACTATGTTGGTTTTAAACGGTAATTCAATAATAAACCGACCGTCGTTTGGGTCGCGACGATAGGTATTAACGAACTGTTCTTCACACTCGATTTCTTCCGCGTTCCAGTTATTTTTTATAGGCGCGACCTCTTCCTGAACCCAGAAACGCTCTAATAAATCATTTAAATCGTTATTTTGGCTATTTTTTACGACTACATTACACGATGTGACCGGTTTCTGATCTTCGTCAGTGAATGCGCCCCCAACTATCCAACCCAATAATGTTTTTGAAAGATACAAATTTGGAGCAGATAATTTAATTCTACCGATACATAAAAGACTCCAAAAGGTCTCCGCTCCTAATAACAGGTCGATGGGACCGTTTTTGTTAAAATTGGGGTCTGCTAAATTCACGTTTTCAGGAATTTGTAGCGTAGTCTTGTCGAAAGATTCCGTTGGGAGATTCGTTGTTACGTTCCTTAAAATGCAACACTCTACGGAAGCTTCGCAAGGATGATGTGACGAACGCAAGGTGATATTTGCCGTTTTCCTAGTATTGTTGCAGGTATCGTTTACACCAGCTATGGATACGTTGGTTTTACTGGTTCTTAAATTTAATAATTCACACATTGATTCCGACATTATGTTTATTTGAGATCCGACGTCTAACAGAGAACGGCATTTCCTAAATTTTCCGGAAGAATCCTTAACTAATACGATTGCAGTTGACAACACGACATGCGTTTTCGATAACGTTGTGCAATGATTAGCACTAGTAGGGGTTTGCTGCTGATTTGCAGGCGTAGGGTCGTGTATCAAGGTGTGATGTAGACGAGACTGACATAGCATACAGCCGGATGATTTGCATTCCGATAATTTATGATTTGATCTTAAACAATTTGAACAAAGGTTACGATTTTTAACTTCCTTTGCTCGTTCGCTGACGCTTAAACGAAGAAATTCTTCACACTGATTGATAAAATGAGTTTTCTTGCAAATGTGACACGAGAATTTCGATGTGGCAACATGAGAGGTACGAGAAAGTACCGGTTTCGCGTGATCGTTCGTATTTGTTTTCCCGTGATGATGATGATGAGGCTGCTTATCGATTGGCCTCTGCTTTTTATCTTGATTCAAGGACTCAAGTACGACGCGTTTCTTTTCTAAGAATTCGGTTACTTGCGCTAAGGTAAGAGGATCTGAATTTAATAAAGTATTTTCAAATTCCCTCCTAGTATGATAATCTAACTTGTTCATGATTACCGTAACGAGCATCGCGTCCCAGGAATCCACGGGTATTTTCAAAACTTTGAGCGCTTCTAAATTGCTGGTAACATCGTCGATAAGTTTTTGCAGAGATTCTGCTGAGGATTTATTTATTTCGGGGGAACTTAATATCGCTTGGACGTGACCTTGTATGATCAAACGTGTGTTTTTATATCGCTTTTGTAAAACTGCCCATGCTGAGTCATAAATTTCGCTAGATATGGACAATGACCCGATGGCGCGGGATGCTTCACCTGTCAGACGCGATTTTAAATAGTGGAATTTTTGACAGGCGTCGAGTGAATGGTTGTTATGAATTAAACTTTGAAATGCATCATAAAAGGGTAGCCAGTCCGTGTGTGTCCCAGAAAAGGCAGGGAGCTTTATCACGGGTAGCTTGACGTTAAGCTGCGGAGGTGCCGGAAATACTGGTTTTGGGCTAGAACTGGCAGAGATGGGAGACGCAATATTTTTATCAAATAAAGTTTGTAACTCACTTAATACGGTATACCACAATTTCCCAAATGTACTCATTTCTGAAAGATTAGCCTCCTGATTGCCCTCGTTTTCGTCAGGAGAACTGTCTCCTTGTTCACCTGGGGTTTCGCAACACATAATATCGATATTAACATTTTCGAACTCTTCACGAATTTTGTGCATTTCCCCAATGCGACTTTCTACTTCTTTCGGGTTTACACCTGCCGCGAATTGTTTCCCGAACGCCTCGATATCCGCTAATTTTGATTTAATTTGTTTCCTTTTCGCTAACAACCTTTTTAAATCGGCTATAGATGCCATTTTTTATTTATTATTTTTAAAGAATCGATTGTAAATTACGCTTTCAAGGATCGGTAGGGATAGGATATTGCCCACTTACCTGACGATCATAGGTACTCTTGAGTAATCTCCGTCGTGAAGAAAACGATTCGATGATTCGATCCCTGTTATTAAGCGACGATGCCTCTTTACGATTGGCGAGGAGCTTCGTTGATTTCGTTTTTGTGATCTCGTTGACGATCAGCAGATATTAGACGATAGTGGTACTCTCCAGGTACGCACATGAGGTTCACTTAGTGCTCGCTTTTACGTTTTCGCGACGACTTCACCAAGTAGAACCTTTTGAACGATTTTTCGATAAGCACTTAGTGTTCGCTTTACGTTTTCGCGACGATTTCACCAAGTTTATCTTGTTATACGATTTTTCGATACTGCACTTAGTGTTCGCTTTACGTTTTCGCGGCGATTTCACCAAGTTTATCTTGTTATACGATTTTTCGATAATGCACTTAGTGTTCGCTTTACGTTTTCGCGACGATTTCACTAAGTTTTGAACGAATTTTCCGGGTTTTCTATCCGGCTCGAAGGGCCAATGTACGCGCGAATTTCCTTTACTAAAGAAAAGACTGGCAAAGTTTAAATTTATACATATATTGTATTTCGATAAAAACATAAGCTACAAGAACTTATAGACTCTACGGAGGTCGGTGACAGAGTGTCCAAATATAACAACAAATTTCATATCAATTCCTGAGTCTTTGACCGGAGCCAAGAAATCCGTTACAAACATGACCAAACTTCACACATGTTGCCAGTCGACCGCCAAAGCTTTCGTTTTAATGACCCATAAAACAAATGCGGGGTTTGTACATGTGCAATTCCAAATGTAGCATACAAGATGGAGCATTCAAATGGAGCATTAAATATGGAACCTACAAAATGGAGTCCTCCACGTGCTTCGAAAATCCAAAAATAGATATAAATTGGAAAAATGCAATCACAACAGCAACGGAAACCAACCAAACACTTCCAGACATCGGAATTGGATGTAAAATTAACCCATTGAAGGTCGCACAAAATTAGCAAATGTGTGAATACTAACAATTTAAATAATTAATAAACCGAAGAAAACATCCAAACATCGGATACTATAAATCCCATTCAAAAGAACATAATTACCAATGCAATTGGAAAACAGTACATTAAATTAAACGTTGCCAAAATGGTTGTCACTCCAGGAAAGACAGCGAGTACAATTCGATGCGCAACCAACTAGCGAACAAAACCCACACGCACACGCAATGGCTAAGCCTTTAGAACACGGCATTCAAAGAAAATTGCAACACTCATATGCAAGATGAGTCAAAAGTTAAAACATTTCTCAACTAAATGAAAATTGAGTAAATGACGTTGAGGCATGAAATAACCAAAGAAAACTTTTAAAATAAAAAAAAAATAAAGTTCAACAAGCACAACATAAATTCTTAACACTTAAACAACAATGGCATTTGACAAGAAAAAATGATACAATTTGACTCTGAGCAGAAAAATTGTAACAAAATAATAATTTAAATTAAGAGCATCTAAATTATTTTTGGGATTAGGCCGGTATTAGACTATAACATTTCTTTGACAAAGATCATTTATAAAATATTTCACAGCATTTCTTTTATATTATTTGGTTTACAAAACTTTGCAGGCTATATTACACTATGTAAAAGGTTTGTGACAAAGGTGTAGCAGTGTGCACAAAAGTGTTAGGTTGTAATTCAACAAAAATGGACGAACAGCATTCAGTTGCTTGTGCGGCGGAAATTACAGCTATTTTTACTGTGTGTTTAACAAAAATTATTTACGAATGGACGAAGAAACTGCCAAGTTCATTGTTTCGAAAATATCTCCACTTATTTGCAGATAAACACACATTTTAGGAATCCCATTAGTGTTGAAGAACGTCTTATAGTTACTCTTAGATTTCTAGCAACAGGACAGAGTTATTCAAGCTTGCAATATACTAGTCGTATACCGCAATGTATTCTGCCTAGTAAAGTCCTCTCTGGAGTAGAAGTGCAAGCACTTCCGTGGTTCGGAGCCCACGTTATGCTGTAGATTTCCTATGTATGTAGGCTACTTGACACGCGCACCATAGGCATATGGAGAGAGGATCGGCAACGCCCTGTAAAGGGTATGCCACTCTGCCAGGAATAATACCAGAAACATGTGAAGCTATTTACAAGACGCTGAAAGGAGAATACCTAAAGGTAAAGTACATTCATGCACAAAAGATTATTTTAATTTATTCCTGAAAATTATTGGTACAATCAGAGCTTGTTATATTTGCCAAACGTAACGCACTATTTACTAAATCGTTTACATTGTTGTGATATGACTGGTAACCTATGCTGTTGTTTGAAAAGGTTCAGATTGTGGAGTTGCAGGCGGTTCGTTTCTTGATGAGCCTTGGAATGATACAGGACTAGGTGGCATAGTCGGCTGGTCGATTAAGTTCCAAGTTTCCATCAACACATTATGAATTTTCCTTTTAGCTTGTCGTATCATATAATCATTGCTAGCATCTCTGATACCTCGTAATTCAGTAACAATAAACTGACCAAAGGAGTCTCACGAATCAGGTTCTTTAATTGTTAGCTTATCTTTAACAATTTTTGAAAATTCGATCTGTGCATTAGAAGCCCGAATAAGTAATGCATCCTAGGAATCAGATTTTTTCTTCTTATTTTTGGATCCTAAGAACATTGTGTCATCTTTTGCTTTTTCTGTCATCAGTGACTTCTCACATTGTAAGGAGTCATTATTGGCGGTATGTGCTTGCTGAAACAATAGAAAATTAATATTTTATACATTATACAAAAATGCTTTTTGTAGGTTCCATGAACAGGCAAAGAGTGGGAAAAGATTGCAGCAGAATTTGAAGACAAGTGAAATGCTAGTCGTGAATGATTTGTTCAAAAATAAAGAATCATTACACTGAATCGAATGAATTGAGCCTTTACTTTGAAGTTAATCAATTCACTTGATTAAATAAATACATTAAACATATAGGTGTAGGACAGGCACGGGCGGTTGCGGTTTCCATTTTACTCAAGGACTAATCCACCAAAGTTAACTTAATGCGTAGTCTCGACCAGATCTCGTAAACACCCAAAACTTGATACAGACATTAATGCTCACATCATCCAGGCAATTCTATAATACAGCAGTGACACATGAAAGCAAAACAGACACACATTACTGCATTTAGCAGTATAGTTTTGGATAGTGTTACTTACAGGGAGGAGGGAATCCCACATTGCATCTAATGGGAAATCGGTTCACCAAAAAGCATCGAACTTCCCATCTCTATTATGCAGATACCACACTTGGACAGAGATTAACGCAACAATTTCATCCAACATTGGTATTTTGTTCTTTTTGGAACGAAGCATATAAATTGGAATTACACCCGAAATGATTGTATATTTCTGTCGCAAAAGTCCAATTATTCTTTCAACATGAATACGGACGTTTGCAATTTTTCTTTTTCCTTTTGCCTTTAAGAAAGGCTGGCATTTGAACTTCTGCCATATGTAGATTTATGCTATCTTTAATTAAAAATCCTCTGTCTGCTAGTACAAGATCTCCCGGTAGCAGATTGTCAAGAAAACCAGAATTTTCAGTAGTAAATTTGTCACTACATTTTCCAGTAAATCCTTGCGATATAAACATAACGCAGCCTTGGGGTGATATTCCTATTAAATATTTGACTGTATTGTGGTGTTTGTAATGCGAAAAATGTTGAGAAGAAGCGTGCTTATTTTGTGGTCGCTCTGTAAAAATTTCAAAACAATCAATAATTATAACAGTAACTTTTCTTCCAAAATTTTCCTGGAAACACCTGAGCATTGTAGCATAAAGACATTCACGATCTGGCCAATATACAAAATGTTTTAATTTTACATACAGTATATTATGCAATATCTTCTTAAAAATTTGACTACAAGTTATACGTGAAATATTAAATCTATAAGCTAAGTCTTTAAACAATAAATTTAAACGTAATTCCATCAGTGTTAAAAATAGCTGTTGAAATTTAGTTAAAGTGTTACTGCGCGTCGCTTTAATGTAAGGCTCAACCAATTCAAAGACTGTCTGTAGCGTAGGAAACGAAAAACCTGTAAGTATAAAATTTACACTTTTTCTCATCATTTTGAAGATCAGAAGCATCACACAAATAAAAAGATAATTTTTCACGCAACTCGTAAATTTGCCTATTTGCATTTTGTAGTGCGTAATTTAAATTATCTTCAGGTACAGGAACTTCAGCTGTAGAATTTATATTAATCTGTTCATTAATTTCTGCTTCTGTTGAGGTACTAGCAATACCTGTTTTAAGTTCACATTTCTTCAATTGAAGTGGTTAAGTACATATATGAAATCTAAGTTTAATTCCAGTGAACGGTCCGCTATGGCGCGCATGTGTTTGGTGGGAGCGATGCGAGGTTATATGTTGTGTCGCAAAATTGTTTTTAGATACATTTGGAAAATTCCCGTTCGTAAAATTACCTAACTCTGATCTGTTACTTAGCCTGACCTGCGTTGTCTAGACCGGACCGTTCACTGAAGTTGTACCAAAATCTACAGAGTTAACTTACATGTACTATTGCTGAAGAATCGTATAAGCTACAATATTTATAAATTTTATCTTACTGATGTAACATAAATTTCGAGAGATTTGATGTGTTCAGAATTAGGGTTCAAATAAACTTAAATGAATAATAATATGTTTATAGAAACTCTAATATTATCAAATATGTAGCTAGAACTAACAATTGCTTAGTTCAACTTTATCTACACTTACTTGAATAATGTGATTGCTTTCTTTTCCGTCAGTATGCACCATAAATGCATACTCTGAATCCGAACTGCTTCCATTTTCTTCCACTTGGTATTTGGATTTTTCTATCAATCTCCTTCGAAGTTGACTTGACCTACATTTGTCGATACTTTGGCTCAGAATTTCTTCATCTGCATTCGCAAAGTTGTACATCGATGCTTGTTGTTTTAGTCGTACTACATACTGATCTACGGTTTCAGTTTCTTTTTGTTCAATTTTTCTGAAAATGTGTCGTTCAAAAGTATGGTTGAAATGGGGTGCAAAATGTTGATTTAGCATTTGCAATGCTTGTTCGTACACATTTATGAGCTCTTCTCCTGGTAGTATTATAGGTACTGTTAGCGTTTTTAAAACGTCTTGTACATCCATTCCGGCACAATGTAATAACAACGATTTCTGTTTGTGTGCATTCTCATAGCTTCTAGAATCCATAAAGAACGTAAACGACCTCACCCATCGTTTCCAGCGTTGGCCAATATTTCCGGTATCACTTTTACAATCAAAACTTGCAACTGCTCCAATATCACTAGCCATTATTGCTCCTTTTTCTTTCTTCTTCTTCTTCTTTTTTTTTACCTCGTCGCCAAATGTAGTATTTGTAGTTAAATGTAACACAATACTATGATATTATACTTTAATAACTGTTGCATCTTTACACTCGAGGTTCCGTACGACAACTGTTAAAACCCCTGACCGTGTCTCTTGACGCGGTACCGTAAACTTACGCTACTAGAGATCATTCGTTTCATTATCATCACTGTCCTCATATTGATCATTCATTTCACTATCATCACTGTTATTGCACTCACTTGAAGGAATATATTCCCTATCACTTAATTTAAAATGAATTGCTTGATCTAGAACCGAAGTTTCGTTTTCCTGCTCATGCAGTGACGGTTCAATAACTGCAGTGAGTTCTGTATACAGTTTTTCCACATCGGTGTCTGTATCTAAATATGAATAATACATGTATTAATATTTATCACAAACAGGAAAATTGGAACATTCAATTAATCAACAAAATACTTGCCCTGTAAACATGAGGCTCTACTTGGACCAGCAACTTCGAAAGAACCTGTATTGGTATTTTCGCTGTTTTTGTGCTCAGTTCCAGGTAAATTCTTTAAAGAGTTGCCTTTAATAGCTTTCAAGACCATAAGCTTACCCCGTAATAACATATTTATTCATTAAATTACCGTATTAAACGTCAAAACACAAAATTAAGAGCAGCATGACTTGACAGATGCTCGACTGTTGACAGTAGGTTTTAGGTTTACGTGTTGACGGTGCTATGTGCACTTAACAGGTTACAAAAATCACAAGTTGGTTATTATACAATAGATAAAGTTGTTATGTGCCCTCAACACCTTCCGTTCTAGCGTATGTTAACCTTGTAACATAGCACCTTTATCGACTATTTATCTCGTTTAATACAGCAGATATCAACTCCAAATAGGCGCCAAAAGTTGTAAAATAATATAACACCTTCATTCAATACCAAACCCGCTTTTTTTTAAATGCGACATAACACCTGCATCCACTTACCCCTTCAATGACCAAGATCCACCTGCCACGCCTCGTCAATTTTTATGCCTCATAATAAAAACACAAACATAGTCAAAAACAAGTTTATTCATTGTAAAAAGTATACAAAGCAATTAATCGTAAGCTTACTGAATCGTCCGTTCTAAATTGCATCTTGGCTAAGCGGAGTGGACTGGCCGTATTATATGGAGTATATACTCGTAGATGCAGTTGGTCATACAAATACGCAGCTGTTTTTCCATCTCTCGCATTTTTTACGGAACTATTCGCAATTATCAAGATCCACCTGCCACGTCTCGAAAATTTTTATACCTCATAATAAAAACACAACGTTACCCTAATTCTAAAACCTCTTAACTCCAAAAATGCAAATTTTACAAGAGGCAATAAAAACTGCTTTTTCTCAATTTTGTGCATCGAAAAGTATAAAAATGTTAACATAGTCACAGTGGAGGCCAAGTAAAACGAAAATGGGGTTGACTAATCATAACATTATATTTGCATATAATTTGTGGAGTTGCCAAATTTTATAAGTAATCTTTGGGGGTTACGAGGTTTACATTAGAATTAATTTCATGTTAATGTTTGTATACTCTTTTACTTAGATAAATGAAAAACTGTAGGTAAAAGACATTAAAATATGAACTTTTATTGGTGGAACATAAATTCCATTAAAAAGATACGACAACAATACAAAACTGTAAAAAAAAATTCTTAAAACTAAACAAATATTTTTTATTTTTTATCAAATTAGGCATCTTCGTAAGGCAAATTATCATACAACGCATAGAAATCGCTTAAAAGAGTTAATTTCAATTCTTGTAAATGTTTATATTTTGCCTTCTTTATTTTGAGAGGTTCATTGTAGAGTGTTGAGAAGTCCTCAATCGGCTTGTATAATTTTTGGCGAATGGGCAGTAGTTTCCAGTCTGATTCTTTAAAAGAGAGTTTGTAAAATATATCCCCCTCGACTTGGAACTGATTGACCGGCACTTAGTTTTTGTTTAACCCTACAGTGGGCGCGTGATAATTTGTGATACGTTTAGGCGCGTGGGGGACAGTTGTCACCCAGTACTGTAATCCAGTTTACGTTAAGGTTTTGTGAACTTTTTAACTTCTAGCTTATTAATACTTTGGAATACTTTGGTAATCAACAAATACTCGACTCGCAAATTAATTATAATTATTTTTATTTACAAAAAAAATTATAAACTGACAAATGCTGACAATGATTAGAAGTTCACACAAATGTCCCTCAAGTGATCAACACACATCCACTTTCATTCATAGCACCGACCCCTAGATCCTTGCCGTTGTTCTGGTTGTGGAGGTGTTGGCTCGGCTGTTCGTAGTAAAATTTGGGCCCGCCTTCGTATTTCTTTGGGAACCTGTGTTATTGCTGATCTGCGCTGTATCTGCGGTTTTATCATTTCTCACGCGATGCTATTCAAGAAGCCAGTTCTATTGATTTTTTGACAATTTTGCTGATTGGCCTTATAAATGCATAAAGCGTTAATTCCTGCAATATTTAGCAGATTGTAAAAAACCACCATTGGCCAGCGTCTTGTTTTTCTTGCCACATTATTTTTTTGGTAAAGTTGATCCACTAAATCTACTCCAACTTTTGTCATATTGTAAAATGTGATCATCTCTGGTTTATTTGCGGCGCCTGTATCTTTATCAATAGCATCATCGTGATGCATTGTGTGTTTTATTTTTTTTTTTTCGGACAATAAGAAACAAGTGTACAGTCTACCTGAAATGCAAACATTGACGATTTCTCTGGTCTTTGTTTCATAAGTAAAAATTCGTTTGGTATTTCTCTCTTGTTCTTTCGTAGCGTGCCGACGTACGTTAATCCTATTTGTTTGAGATTTTTGATCAAAGGAAGACTGGTGAACCAGTTGTCTCCGGTAATATTTCTATTTGTCCCTCTAACTGGTTCAACTAATCTCATTACAACATCTTGCGCAGCGTTACTGTTTCTATATGGGCCTTCTGGTTGAACACCGACGTATGTTTCTAGATGAAAGGTGTAAGCAGATTTGGCATCGACAAGAGCAAACGTTTTTATGCCATACTTGGCAGGCTTACTGGGGATGTATTGCTTAAATGATCATCGTCCTCTAAAAGCCAAAAGTTGCTCGTCAATTGTAAGGTACTCGCTTGCAATAAAATACTTTTGGAAATTATCTACTAGAGCTTCAAACATTTCTCTTATCGGGGCTAGCTTATCAAGTTCTTTGCGAATATTTCTGGTTCTTACATCATCAAAGCGCAGACATCTAAGAAGAAATCGCATCCACTTTTCACTCATTGTTAGGTAGCATGACTCCAAACCATTACCTTTCGAATTATCGCACAACTGATGAAGATTCTTTCGTGAACATCTCAAACTCCCTGTCAAATACAGGAGACCAAATAGCGCTCTAATTTCAATTACGTCTGTTGGTCTGGCATCTCTGTTCCTTTCATAGCTATTACGAACTTGTTCAATATAAATGTTAGTTGAATTCGTTATAATGCTAAGAATATTTTGATCAAGAAACAGATCTAATATTTCAGTTGGAGTTTCAGCTTCGCGAGCTTTCCCTTTTGACCCAGGGAAATGCGTTATGATATTGTGGAACGCACTCTAACTTTTTTATTAGGCACTGCCTTACCCCATTTTGTTGATCCATCCTTTTCTAGATAATAGTGATTCATCACACGAAGACATTTCTTCATCGCTAAGCTCGAACCATTGGCGCCAAACGTTAGGATCCCCACTTGTCTCAAACTTCCTTTTCTTAGCTTCGGACATTTTAAAAACTATATTATGTAATAAACAGGTTCCTGAAAAAATAAAGAAGGTATTAATTTATTTTTATAAAGCGGAATCTGGACGAGTCAAAAGTAAGCATTTTAGTAATATAAATATACAGGGTGGGTTTTTGAAAACGAAACAGAGCGAATAACTCTCAGGAAAATTATTTTTCCGAAAAACGCTGAGACACGTCGATTTTTGATCGAAGGGGGACACCTTTTCACATAAATTTCTTGTTACAGACTTTACCCCCTTAGGAAGGGGGGGCAACCCCCCAAAAATATTAATAGGGAAGGAGGGTTAAGTGACACATCATTTGAAAGGTGTTCTAATTCTCTACACAACCGTGTTTTATTTTTTGAATTTGACCGATTAGTTTCGGAGATACAGGTTGTAAATAAAAGAGCCTACTTTTTACAAATTACTACATGTCAGCCAATTAAGTTTTCAAATTGATGACTTCCAGCCTCCATACAATAATATAAGTTTTGTAAAAAGCGTTCACGCACATTTTGTAACATTTCTAGAGTAACTTGTCGGCATTCGTTGACAATGCGTTGGCGTAGATCTTGAAGGGAAGTAGGTGGAGTGAAATAAATTTTGGACTTTAAGTGACCCCCCAAGAAAAAGTCCAAAGGAGACAAATCCGGCGATCGCGCAGGCCATTCTATGACGCCTCTTCTCCCAATCCAGTGATTCGTAAACCTACGATCAAGGTACTGCCGAACAGGCAGGGCGTAGTGTGGGGGAGCTCCATCCTGTTGGAATATCAACTGGTCTTCGAGATAATTCTCATTATTCTCGATAGAATCGGACCAATAACGACAATTATGACGATTGACGGTGCCATTAACAGAAAAAGATGGAGAAAAAAAAAGTTTGCAAATAAATTTGTAAAAAGTAGGTTTTTTTATTAACAACCTGTATCTCAGAAACTAATCGGTCAAATTCAAAAAATAAAACATGGTTGTGTAGAGAATTAGAATACCTTTCAAACGATGTGTCACTTAACCCTCCTTCCCTATTAATATTTTTGGGGGGTTGCCCCCCCTCCCTAGGGGGGTAAAGTCTGTAATGAGAAATTTATGTGAAAAGATGCCCCCCTTCGATCAAAAATCGACGTGTCTCAGCGTTTTTCGGAAAAATAATTTTCCTGAGAGTTATTCGCTCTGTTTCGTTTTCAAAAACCCACCCTGTATATGTACAAGTGATAACTGATATGCCTCATAATCATCACTATAACAAATCAGAAATTATAAAAGAAAGAAAAACGTTTACCGATAATGTGGCTCAATATAGGTACATGTTTGGGCGCGTAGTTGACATGTGTCCCCCAATTAACGCGGCGCACTGATAACTTTATGTAAACTTCTTACTGCTTGCAAACTTTGAACCCTACTGCCGGGATATTGGAAAATTACACTTCATATAGATGGCGCGCGCTAGTGATATTTAATGGCGATGAAGACGTGATCATTTCATGTATGTCAGCCGCATACTGCATTTATAAAAATTAATTTGCTTTAACTATTAAACAGTTATTTTATTTTATAAACATGAGTAAAACGATCACGTTAGTGGATATTTTAAAATATCTTGGTGATGACCATAGACCTTTACGCGAAGGCGAAGCTTTAATGTTGTCCGATCACATTGTGAAGTGTGGCATAAAAGACAAATGTATCTATGCATACGTGATACAATCGTCAGCCATACAAAAAGATCCCCATGTCGTGACAATCCATCTGCATGACGATCCTTTGAACTGGGTGTGCACGTGTTCCTGTAAAGCTGGAATGGGATCTCGATCTAAACACATCGTTGGAGTGTTGTTATACATTAACAGGTAAATTTTGTTACTTTTAGATTATTCAACTTCCTAGATTATTTTATTGCATTTTAGGAATGACATAGAAGAAATTACGAGTACAGACTTGGTTCAACAATGCGGCAAAGATTCAGCGAAGGGTACCCAAGCTGAATATAAAAAGCCTGTACGAATCAGGGAATACTGCCATGTCACCATGGCTAAATTAAAATTTAAAGACATTCAGAAATATATGTACTTAATTTTTTAATGCTTGTAATAACTATCGCTAATTACAAAACATATTGTAGGTAAACCAAATTCTGGTTTGGCAAAATTTTTCAATTGCAGGACAGCAACAGAAATTTCGCCAAAATGTAAAGAAAAAGGTGAAGGTAGCAACACTATGGCAGTGATACCTGCATCCAGTCCATCCTTGATCACGACAAAACAATGATTTAGTCAATATTGATAAAGAAAATAGACAAATTTTAGGAAATATCTATGAAAACTTTAAAGAAAATGCCACTGAAACGTCCTTATTGTCGACGGCAGATAATGCTTCTGCAGAAGATATTTTCAGTTCTGTTGCAAAAGAAAATAATATCGTGCTGATATTAGAGAACACGATGACAGGAGTAGCAACAGAAATGTATAGAAGCCATGTTTTGAAAAGCACAATTGATTGCATTCAAATCTATAATAAAACAAGAGGGCAAAATAATTTCCTATGGAAGGAATATAGAAAATACAGGATTACTGGAACCACATGTTATGGCCTATATACATACTCAAATAATAAGCTTCCAGATTGGAAGAAAAAGATGGAAAAGTTCAGAAATCCAAATTTTTTTGGAAACGAAAACACTTTCTATGGCCAACAAGAGGTATTTTTTATTTATTTATTAGGGCTTAATACCAATCTATACGACTAACGTGAAAATGCAAACCTTCTGAGATGGATTCTTTATTTTATTGGTAATGTGTTCATTTATAGGAGGAATCAGCTCGAAAATGCTACGAGCAGTATGTCAAAAAGCAGATATTACAATGTGGCCTTGTAATTCATCCCAGGCTACCGTGGCTAGCCTGTAGCCCTGATGGTGATACCTCCAATTTCGAGTACCTGATAGAAATAAAATGTCCTGTAATTGGTCAGAACGCTACTGCAGCTAACTTTTTAAGCAAATTGCCATACATAGATTTTCGGAACAACATATACAGCTTATACAGGGAATTTTTCTTCTTAGTATACATATCCCCTATGTATACTTTTATAATAAACGCAAATGGGCAACCCACTATACACTATAAACGTCACGTCACGTGGTGCGTAAAGGTTATGTTTCATGGTGGTTTCATGTTTGTAAATAAAAAATAAATCAAAATTAGTGGAATATCAACATAATTTTAATTCAACGATTATTCTAAAACATAAAATATCAAAAATACAAAACAGAAAGGAAAATAAAAACAGCAACAGTTAAAGACTAATTTTTTGACATTAACTTAATTTGATGATTTTTGCCACAGCATGCTAATTTTTTAAATCATCAAATTAAGTTAATTTCAAAAAATTAGTCTTTAACTGTTGCTGTTTTTATTTTCCTTTCTGTTTTGCATTGCTGATATTCTATGTTTTAGAATAATCGTTGAATTAAAATTATTTTGATATTACACTAATTTTGATTTATTTTTATTTACAAACATGAAACATAACCTTTACGCACCACGTGACGTGACGTTTATAGTGTATATTGGGTTACCTATATATTGCGTTTATTATAAGAGTATACGTAGGGTATATGTATACTAAAAAGAAAATTTCCCTGTATACTACGGGCAAATACAATTAGGAATGTTTATTTTAAACATTAAGAAATGCCATTTCGTCATTTATGCATCATATGACCAAACTTGTATAATTTTAGAGGAGTTATATGACGAAGCATTTGTTCAACAATGCTTTCTAAATTGCAAGAAACATATTTTGTTAATATGCTACCTCTGTTTTAATAGTTTGTAATTTAATATATATTTTTTAATTTGTAGATAAACAGTTTATAACAAATTGAATACTTTATTTTAATATACATAATACCTTAATATTATTAATTAAAACTTATCGGCCAAAATTGGGTTTGACAGGTTAACAAGTGCTGCTAAAATTACACCTATGTTGTCAATGTGTGGTAATAAATTCCACGAGATTTTTTCTGTGAAAATCTTAAACACTTACTCGCTGGATCGCTCTTTCTACATGCACCCTAGCTCTTGCGATACTAGCTGTTTTTTCTGCTTGCGATTTATTAAGCTGAGGTGCCTTTCTCAAGAATGGAGGACGGACTAAGGTTATTCCTGCTTCTGAACATTCTTTTTCGATGGCAAAACCTTTATCAACCATTACGTGATCAACATATGGCTCCAACAGATTAATAATTTGCTCATTATGAAATATAGCCTTGTCCGACACTTTTCCGCCATATGCTGGGCTGAAGTAGGTTATAATACCTGCGGGGTTCACTCCAATTAAAAATGTTATGGTATGCATGGATTTATAGTATGAATAACAGCGCAGACGACATTTTAAACATTTTGGTTGCTGCACAGGTAATTTCAGTGCAATCAAGAATTAGTCTTACTTTCTTGTAATTGCTGAAACAGTGGCAAGTTTTTTATATATTTTTCAAATGTAGGTAAACAAATTGCACACTTTAATGTTTCTGATAGCACTGGTATTATATAATCAAAAGATCTTTTTAAATTTGTTGGACTTTTTTGAAATAGCCCCGATAACACTCTGAAACTAAGGTTTAATTTCAGTTTTATCAATGCAAGTAGTATGCTGTCTGCAACATTACGTTCACGCAAGTTTAAACATGGAGCGGTTTCTTCAACACGCTGTACAATACAATTGAAAATATTAGGAGAAAACTTAGATTCTTTCACGTTAGCACCACATGTACACACGTGATCATTAGCCTGAAGACAGTTTTGAATAGTATCTTGCAGGTTTCGAAATCCTTTCCTTTTTATAATATTTATGTCGATCGGAAGAGTAGAAGATTTTTTGGTTTCTACTTTTCTCGTGCAACATGAATTTTCGTATTTGAGTTCTGTAACACGGGATTCTAATGGCAATAAATTACATATGTGACGTTACAGTTACAGTCTATCTTTATAGTAACATTTACTAAACAATTTTTAATGAAAAAGGTGTCAATAGAATTAACTATTTCGCCTCGAGTTTTATATGTACAAATTTTGGGCCTTCCAGACGACAAATCTAAAATAATTTTGGTGATATTGTTTTGTCCTAGAATACTTATATATTTTTGATACTTTAAACTATCGCAATATGCAGATACAAGAGATTGCATCACGCTATCTATGCTGTAAGTATTAACAAAAATTTTTGTACATATCGTGACGGGTACCTTAAACAAGCTACCGTTCTGTAACATTTCAATTTTAATTTCCCTTTCACAAATGTGTAAAATTTCGGGAACTGGTTTTTCGTAATGGGGCATTTTTCTCTTCTTATGTTTTGGGGGCTCTCCCTGTTCAAACCAATTTTCATGGAAGAAAAGTTCGTTTGATTCTGTATTGCGAAAGGGCATCTTTCCCGTGCAGGGAAATTTTTTTCCAGTGTACTCCACCTCCAGCTGTCAAATAAACATTCGATAAACAATTCCAAACAAGTGTTGCTAAGGAAATCTCAGAAACATTCTAAATAGCGTTTGCTGTGAGTAACAATGCATATTTTAATTTACGTGTTCTATCGTTTTTCAGAGAGGTATAATGAAAAATATCGTTCATTACACGGCAGAAACTGCTTTTCCCGTTCTCGCATGACTTCTGGCGCTCGGCTGCACCTCACACAAGAAATTGTCACGCTCGCCCGGGAAAAGCCTTGTTTCTCGCCTCATAATGAAATATATTATTTCAAGTCTGTTTCCACAAATCAAGTTTTTTCAAAAATGCCTCGATTTTGTTATATGTTATGAACAGATTTGTAGAATTTCCTTGCATGGACAAATTTAGATCATTTAATAATACAAATATCTCTGCAAGGTATGCAACTTTAGCTAACCACAGTTTGTCTTTAAACAGCTCTGCAAGCGTTGATTTCTGATCGAGCAAAAATATTTCTATTTCGGTTCGGAGTATGTGTGGCGCCCATTTCTTCACAGAACATTGTAAAAATTCGGCTGTTCAAAGCATTTGCACGAATAAAATTTACAATTTTCACGCAATGGTTTAAAATTTCGTTCAAACTTTCACTCATTTCTTTGGAAGTTAACTGTTCTCGGTGGATGAAGCAGTGACTTGATATTATATCTTTATTTCCAACTTGCTAAATACGTGTCACTACACCCGAATGACGGCCTGTCATAACGAATGCACTGTCAGTACACATTCGATGTATCTGTCGACTCATCTAGCTGAATAGAGAAGAACGTAGATTTGTGTATTCTATTAACCAATTGCTCTTCAATGTCTTCAGACATGTTGGTAATACGGCGAGCCATTGTATCGTTAGACAGAGGAATTTTGTTAATTTTTACTGCATTTTCATTTCCAAACAACTCTCGTCCCACATCCAACAGACACAGTTTAATCAGATTTTCCCCAATAGAGTATGGCTTTTTTGATTGTGCAATATTTTTTGCTACAAGATACGAGCACTGTAAATAAACTTTATTAAAAATGTAAGCAGTTTATTTTTGTTTAAAGGATCAACTGTTTTTAAAGAAATAGTAAGATTTTTTGAGAAATTAAAAAATGTAGAAAAAAATTGTTTCTTGTTTCAAATTTAAGCCGTAATTTATTCCCATGATTCCACTGTATTGGCTACTACAGGGAGGGTTTCCTCGTTTAAAAATCTAATTTGTTGGATATTTTTACGTAATGACTCGTTGTATTTTCTTTTACGACAATCAGATATATGATGTCCTTTAAATTTGCAGTAAGCCCAAGTTTGAGCAATTGAGGTAGTATTGGTTTTATTTGTACTCGTAGGTGTAAAATTGGAATTTGTAGAATCAATATTTGAATTTGAAGGTTGCACATTATTTCGTTGCGTTTTATTACGGTAACAATGATCCGTATTATGTGTGTTAGTGTGACAAAATGAACAATAGCGTTTTTCATTAATGGAAGATTTTGTGTTATAACTAGAGAGCGGATTTTTAGGCACTTAACAAGGTCAATATAGGCAGGCATCTAGGCACTAAAAATGTTCAAAATAAGTGCTGAAGTAGGCACTAAAAAATGAAAAAAGCTCTAAAAAACTAAAAAAAAAGCTTTAAAAAATTGAAAAAGGCCTTAGAACCCGAAATAAATGCTGAAATTGAAATAAGTGCTAAAAAATCAGAACAACACATTAAATATTCAAAATAACTCTTTATTAAAATTTACAAAATTCAGTACATTATTCTACATTAAATTTTCCTTCACAATAGGTTACAAGCATTTGTTCCATATTCGTTTCTGTTAAATTATGCCTTCTGTCAGACAGAATGTATTTATAAACAGAAAATGGTCTTTCGACACCAACGCTAGTTAAAGGGGCATACTTATACATGGGCATATCATCTACAGTAATACCATATGGCAACTCTTTAGATTCGCCAATGAAGATTTATGTCTTCTAAGACACGAAGGTCAGGATTTTTGTGTATAACTTTTGATAGCTTACTAAAAACTAATGGTTTGGTAAGTTTGATAGCATCTGTAACTTCCCTCAAAATTTGAAAGCCTTCGTCAAGAGACAAGTTAGACGTTTCTAGTTTCGTAATACTGTCTGGGAGTATTTTATAATTTGAAGCAATATACACAAGGTCAGCTTGAACTTCTTTGTCTTGGAAATATCTTTGTGCCACTCTTACTGATTCTGCATCTTCACCATCAAAACACAACCTACAAAATCTTACTTGTTTAATTTCTTGTAAATTATTTGGGAAATGAATATGCTGCAGCACGAAATGTTCATTTCTAATATTCACTATCTCATGAAGGCATCTACTAACTGAGGTTTGTGATAATGCACAGTGGTTGTCTTTGCCTACAGACTTTTGATAACTATCATGTGCAAAAAATGCATAGCTGTTAAAAACTTAAAAAACAATATTAAAAATATGTTAAACAGGAATGATACTTTTACATACTTTCACCACCTTTGGTATTTTTGTCTGTCTCCGTGAATTTTCCGTATGTGGCTCTACTGCACTAAACAGGTCAAATGCAGATTCTCTGTTTAATCTATATAATTTACGAAAGGATTCCTCGGGCAACTCAAAGGGATTGCTAGAATCCCTTAATCGCCGATTGATGTCTCTCAATTGATGTCTGAAATAAAATGTCATCGTTTGGAATATTTTATTCTCATGTATAGGTACGTTACAAGTACAATTTATTAGAAATATTCTAGGTTAAGTTCAAAATAATTTGTCTTTGTAACTTACCTTCTTTCCAATTCATCTATAATTCTGTATAAATTATTAAACGCCATATTTTTGGATTGGCAATAAATTGTTTACTACAAATGAAGAAAAAAAAAACAATTAAACATCCACCACGGTCACTTGCTATAAGCACGCGAAACCGTTGAGCTAACGACAACAAATCTAAAGTCGTTCGCCACCGACAGGATTGTAACGACAAAGTCGTCAATGGACGATAATCGGTCGCCGTCGGTAGTTACAGAATAGCTTTAGAGCGAAAAACCGTTTAAACAACGACAATCGGTCATGAACGAGTCGCTCACAGCCGTTAAGCGCTTACAGAATAGGGGTCTAAGAGTACTAAGAAACATGTTCTTACATACTCTCATTTTGTTGGTTCCATCTTTAAAAAAATATTTAAATGTTGAGCTTTTTTGGGTTTCTTGATTTTCCGTGCGTCGCCGAGTTGGTTTCGAAATATCCACATGATTCACAACAAAGATTTGTTTTTGTTCCCACGTCATTTCACTCCAAAATTTTGAAAATATTACGCTTCTGACGTCATCAGTAAACGTGCTGCATTCATAAATTTTGGCGTGCTTTCCGTTGCATCTTTTGTCCATAATCCTTGCTTCTCTCTGTGTATCGTTTTTCCATACTTTGTCCTTTGATCTCGTATAACCCGTATAATAGGGTGGAACGAAAAAGGCAGAATTTTTTTTTTTTGTAAACTTAATTTGTAATAGTGCGGGATAGCTGCGTATTGACCTTCCTATAATTCCTGTAAAATGTGAAATTTAAAAAAATATATCTTGAGGTGCCGCCGGGCGGCTAAATATTAAAACAGAAGGTAAAATATATTTGATATTTTTAAAGTTGAAACATTGTATTTTATTCTTAGAAATTGTAATAAATCAACATTTCTACATTAATGTAATCTATCGCTTACAGATTTGCACAAAACTTGGATTTAATCTATTTTTCAGTCATTATTACACTGTTGTTTTATAATATATTCAGATTTTGTCGAAAAACTCGGCATTATGTTCCTAGATTCAAGTCTGACTCGGATAAAACCATCTCGCGAATTATCATTACAAACAGCAGCAGCAGTCTCAGTCGCCAATTTAACACACCTTTCAACGGCTTGTGTGTGGCAGGGAAACCGAGGAAAGTCTATAATGGCGATTTCTCGGTTGGTTTGAATCATACTTCTTAAGTCTTCATCGGTTATGTTGAACATTAAAGGGGGTTCAGTAATTTGTGCCCACTCAATTAAATTAAAATAGTCCTCAGCAACAAAATTTATTTTCGGAACATTAAATATACGAACCCGTCCTTCTATTCGTTGAGTTGTAGCTTTCAGTATTCTTCTAATACCAAGTTCTCTTAAGTGTCGTCGATCATCGGTAATCATACACAAAAGAATATTTTCCGGGTGTGCAAAATATCCGTTGCGCTGAATTACGGGATCGATCACCTTTCGCAAATTTTCATTCAGGTATCGACTAAGTTGAATAGTTTTCCATAAATGTTTAGCACCGTCTTTACAAGATGAATGCATTTTGATCGAAAACCACATAGGCGCGTAAACTTTTAAAATGTATGTTACCAGTACTTTAAGTTCATTTGAAGGTACTTCACTGCCAACATATAGACGTAAAATGCGATTCGCAGTGGTTAGTCATCTTGCGCGATCAATTTTTCCTGGATTTTTTTGACCCAAACCAAAGGAACATTGACCAGATTCAATCGCCTGACAAATATCTAATTAGTACTTTTGATCTGTGCTTAAATCATTTACGTCTACTACCGGTAAATTACCACTGATTGTTTCATACTGAGTCACTGGAAGATTTATGCAGACTTCTAATTGTTTCCCAATAGGCCCGGAAAAGGTTTTAGGTCCTGCTGTTGATCCGTCGAGATAATGGAAAAGATGTCGAAGTGGCAGTTCATTAGCGTGCAGTTGACATACAAACCACTGCAATGGACGATTTAATTTCATTTCTAGTCTTCTGATAACCCCTCCTTTTTGGCCTGTATTTATGACTGTTCCGTCACAACCAATTGCGCTCAAGATCGAAGTGTCTATAGAAGCAACTTCAAAAAATTCCAAAATGCTTTTACTTATTGCTTCAGCTGATCCAGAACTCGGAGAAACATGGCCTATATACTTGGAATCCGGTTCTTGCACTGATACATAATGCTCCTTAGTAATGGTTTTCCGGTAATTTTTAGTTCGCTTCTTTTCTTGTGCTAGGGTCTGGTCTTTGCGCCCGTCAAAGTACTATAGAAAATGAAAGCAACTGAATTTCTTATATAAATAATTTAACGCGGTTTTGTACAACAACCGTCTTTACCGATTCAGTTCCTTAGTTACTTTTTCATACTTTATGTTGAAGTTGTAAGATTGAGAGAGTACATCACATGTGCAAGTGAGTTGAGACATGTAACGTGCAACCAGCACATTTTATTCATTTTAAAATATCAATCAGTTACATCTAATAAATAACAAGTTTTCTATTTGTGAGTGTTTATTTTGATACACTGAAGCCTCCATCCAAAATAAGTACAATCCCCTGATCTTCTGTGATTCTGATTTTGATAGCATCTGTAGCTCAGACCTTACTTTCTTTCGTTGTCGTCTTATCTTCATTCTGTCTATTACTTTGTCTTTGTCGTCTTTTGTTATTAACCCAATGTCTTCCAGAACAGCACTAGCGATGGCAGCAGCGCTTCTATCGGATGCACCGGTACGGTCACATGCTTTTGCTAAATTGGGCAAACGCCTTCGCATTTGTGGAGAAGTTGTTTCAGTTTTTGATCGTTTTGGTTTTGACCTTTCAGGTGGTGAATCTGAATCTGTTTCTGTATAAACTGTAACACTTGCTTCCGACTCTGAAGAAACGCACACTTTATACGAAGTTGATGGCTGTGGTTTATTTTGTTCTGTCAATTTGGAAATTCTCATCTGTCCTGCCAATTTTCTCTCCATTCTACAATTTAATTGTTTGGTTTTTTTAATATCATTTTTCGTTTTGATCTCTGATTCAATAGAAAAACACGCTCTTCAATTGGTACTTTCCTTTCTTTTGAACAACAACAAGCATTAAAATCGTTGTACTTACATGCCGAAATGTCAAAAAGTTTCTTTGCATTTTCTTGACATGTTTTAATTTTCAATTTATAACTTTCGCGGCCACCTTTATTTTTAAAAGATTTCATAGTATTCCTATATTTATCGTGATAACTACGAACCATTTGCAGGATTCTTTTGTGAGATACAACAGGAATAGATGCCTTAAGCCAAATACCTTGAAGTTTTTTAGCAATACGTTCTCCGATTTCTCCTACAGTAGGTTCTTTACTTGAAGTGCTAGGTTTTAAATCCTGTTTCACCCAAACGTAAAACTTCATTACTTCTTCGTATGTCGGTAAAACCAACCCAGTAAATTCTTCAGGTGTGCCAAATATATTACAGTTCACTTTTTGTCTTGTCTTTATTTCACGTGATGTTTTCTCCATCTTATTTTGTTTGTAACACAAAAATAAATTAACTGCACTAGATAACAGCAGTTAATAATTTACGGCAAATAATTCACGAGGGAGTACAACACCAACTGCACTGGATTGAAAACACAAGCCAACCACTTCTTTATCTATGAGATAAACTAAGCACTGTTTCAGTTTCCTAAGGCCGTGTTTATGTTGGAGCTGTGATAAACGATAAAAGCAACGATACTAGCGAAGCAACGAAATACAATGCATGCGTTTGTATGCAGCTGTTTATGTTGAAGCAGCGAGTAGATCGGCGCTTTCTTGCCGAACAGCGATAAGAGCGGCGAGAAGCAAACGTGGATATTTCTTTGCTCTTATCGACTATACAGCACGGGGAGACAGTGGACATGTGGACGAGTGTATTTACAGTTTATTACTATTGTCCGTATATTTAAGTGAACGAGTGCCTTCACATGCGTCATGCACATTTACTCAAAAAATTTTGCGGGATACTTTCTCAAGTCATAGGTACATGAATAGCATAATCAAAAAATGCAAAAACGAAACTAGAAAAACGAAACTAGAAAAACGAGACTAGGATATCACAATTCAATGCAAATAATGACCCAGGACCTGATATATGCAGACGACATACTACTCATAGCCGGTAACGTGCGTCAACTCCAGAATAATATAAACATTTGAAAAAGAAACCTAGAAGAAAAAGGGATGGAGATCAATATCAATAAAAGTAAAATAATGCATATCACTAGAGAAGAACAAATAGCAAGAATGGACATTCAAATAGAAAACACATGACTGGAGTATGTGGATCAAATTGAATATCTAGGAACGATAATCAACAAAGATGGAAAAATAGAAGAAGAAGTCAGACACAGGATAAACAAGGCAAATAAAATTTATTGTCAAATAAACAATACCCTAATGGGCAAAAAAGAATTAAGTGTCAAAGCAAAAATGCATGTTTACCAAACAATATACAGGGTGTCTCAGACATGACTCCCCAGGCCTATAACTTTGTTATTTTTAAAAATAACTATAATAAACTATATAACTATATTCGTAAATGGGAGAAAATTCTCTATAAGATGGAGAAAGAAAATGTTAGAAAATCTGTACTCATATTATGGCAGCGATATTCAACTTTTTTTTTCAAATTGCACACTATGCTTTTTTTCGTTCATTCTGATAGTACTCTTTATTCTCTTTATAACTATGTAAACCAATATGGGTCTTACATAAGAAAATTCTCGAAAAAAATACGATTGAAAGTTGAAGTGTAGGTTTGCCATGGAAACAACTGATTGTTGTAATTTGTACTCGTCGGCGATGAAAACAATAGCGTATAGCTGTAAAACAATTGCAATTTACGTTGTAGAGAATGACAGGTGCTCTTTCTGTATTTGTATGTTCTTGTTTAAAATCATAGGAGTATTAGAAATAAATTACACTAATTCTGAAAAGCTTGATATGATCCTTTTTATGCTTTATGCGAGAGGAATGCAAGAAGAGCAGCAAGGTTGTATGCAGAAAGGTATCCGCTATTGTTTTTATCGCCGACGAGTACAAATTACAACAATCAGTTGTTTCCATGGCAAACATAGACTTCAACTTTCAATCGTATTTTTTGCGAGAATTTTCTTATGTAAGACCAATATTTCTTACCTTTGTACGGTACATAAACTAAGACTTACTGGTGCTCCTGCATATTTATTGGACAAATTAATACTTAAACACTATAACTACCCTTTACGTATCAAGAATTTATATATTGTTCCCTCTTTTAATAAAACAAAATTTAAAGGGTCGTTTTCGTTCTTGGCACCCATACTATATAATGAATTACCGCTATCAATGAGATCTCTATCGCTTGGTAATTTCAAAAAATCAATAAAACTCATGTATTAATTTAAGTTACTTACTATATATTAATTTAAGTTACTTACTATATATTAATTTCCATTCTTGTTTAATTCTTTAATTCTTTATTTTTGTCATTTACTAATTGTTGGCATGTTATTTACACTTGTTTTGTAATTTGATTGGTTAGGTGGAAGAACAGCTTTTGGCTGAACCTCGCCTTTGTCCATATTGGCAATAAAGATTATTATTATTATTATTATTTCATTATCCACCCATCTTCATTGCGGTGGCAGTAATGTTCGTAGTCGATAACCGTGCAATTTATTTGTGCTCTTGGGTTGTTCACCAACAGATTTTTCAAAGTCCGAGCTTGCATACCAGGCTCGCAAACGATTTGAGGGTATTTGGCGCAATACAGAACGTGCCATCTACAGGCCGATTTTTTTTTTTTTGTTAGGCCACCCCATATATTCACAGGAGCAAAAAGAGATGCTTCAGGCGTGATAGCCTTAAAGCCATCCAAAATATTTTCGTGCGCTTCAGCAGACACGACACGTGGGCACGGAATTTGATACCCCGGAATTTGTACCGCATATAGAGCTGTGAACAAATGCAATAATTCTAGGCTCTTGCATATGGATGACATACATACCAGCACCACCTTCCATCGCAATTTAAAAAAAAACCAATTTTCTTCGACAAAATTCATAAAAAATACTATGGGTGCAAGAGTCAACTGTCCATTTCATTAACCACCCATTTTCATTGCGGTGGCAGTAATGTTCGTAGTCGATAACCGTGCAATTTATTTGTGCTCTTGGGTTGTTCACCAACAGATTTTTCAAAGTCCGAGCTTGCATACCCTGCTCGTAAACGGTTGGAGGGTATCTGGCACAATACAGAACGTGCCATCTACAGGCATATTTTTTTTTTTTTTTGTTTGGCCACCCCATATATTCATGGGGGCAAAAAGAGAGGCTTCAGGCGTAATAGCCTTAAATACGGCCAAGATATTTTCGTGTGATTCTGCAGACACGACACTTGGACAGGGAATCTGATACCCAGGAATTTGTACCGCATATAGAGCTGTAAACAAATGCAATAATTCTAGCCTCTTACATATGGATGACATACATACCAGCATTACCATCTTCCATCGCAATTAAAAAAAAAAAAAACAATTTTCACAAACAGAATTCATAAAAAATAGTATTCGCAAACTACGATTAGTGCAACCACGTGCAACAGGCAACAACAGAAACAGATGTCACTAATGAATACCCGATCGTTTTATTGCAAATCCTAAGTGTAACATTTGGTCAAGCAATTCGTCGCTTCAATTATTATCCAAGTTACATTTTAAGTTATAGACATTTGTGGCTTTGTATTTTGTATATTTGCAGTTAAATTTATATTGATGATGCAGAATTAGAGTGCTATTGATTTTTTGTTTTGTATAATATTTTATGAGTACGTAAGACCATTAACAGTATTATCCAAGTTATCTACGTTTTAAGTGACATTTATAATTTTGTGTTTACAATGAAATTTATACTGTCGACTGATATAGAAGTAGAGTGCTGTTCGTTTTAGCATTGTGTGAAAATGGGATGGCAAAAACTTATGTACATCAAAATGTGACATTAAAATTTATATCAATAATAATATTATCAATTCTAAATATAAAAACAGAGCTGAATAATTAGCTGACGTTTAATAAAAGTAGTAACAGAGGTGGCATTGACCGCACACGTGAAATGTTCCGGTAAAATAAGACACTTACATTTAATATAATAATAATATAATATATTTCAGTGCTCTTTACAGAGATGTATAACATGTAACATAAACACTAACAAAAGTTACAATAATAACAGCACATAAATACATACACTCATAAATAATATAACTGCAATAAAAAGAAAATAAAAATCGAGAGTGATAATTTGTTAACTCATTTAGTCATTTAATTATTCAGACACTGTATAATAAGCTTTGCTAATAAGACGTTTTTTAACCTTTGATTTAAATTTGGCTAAATTTTTGACTAACTTTATATCGTTTGGTAATTTATTAAATACTAATGCACCTTGGTAGTATGGGCTTTTTTTAAATTTTTGTGAGTTGTGCTTGGGATATATAATGTTTAAATTTCTAGATCTAGTTTGGGTAATCACAAATTTATCAAAATTATTTTTCACGAAAATTAATAAATGAAGCATGTAGATACATGGGATGGTGAGTATATCGTGTTTTTTGAAATAGAATTTGCAAGAAGTTTTATTGCCTAAAGAGAACATTATTCGTATTGCACGCTTTTGTAACTTTAAAACACGAGCAACATTGCTCGAATTACCCCAGACAAGGATAGCATATGATGCTATTGATAGGAAGTAAGCAAAATAAGTACGCCGTAAAGTGCCAAAATTTACAATGCCTTTTATTGTTTTTAAGGCGTAGCACGCAGACGCCAATTTACTACAAATTATATCAATCTGATCAGACCAGGTTAATTTCGAATCTACCGTAACACCCAAAAATTCTACCTTATTACAAATCAACAACTTATGATTTTCCCAATTTATATGTACAGGTCTAGATGTGTTATTTCCAAAAACCATAATTTTAGTTTTTGGAAGATTAATATATAATTTGTTTTGTTCGAGCCAAGTCTGAAGATTATATAAACATTTTTCGGTTAAGCCGATAAGAGCCTGAATATTTTCATTATTAATTACAAGAGTAGTATCATCTGCATACAAAAAACAAGTGGCAAATGGAAAATAATAAGGAAGATCATTAATGTAAATTAAAAACAACGTAGGTCCTAAGACAGATCCTTGGGGAACTCCATTATTAATGTCTTGTAACGGGGATCGATACGAATTACCTAAACTATCTGCAATTTCTGTAAGTTGCTGCCTGTTTGTCAAATAATCTTTAAACAGTTGTAATGGTTTACCCCTAATTCCGCAGTTTTCTAACTTTTTTAGTAGTATTGCATGATCTATACAATCAAATGCCTTACTAAGGTCACAAAAAATTGAGATCGTATGTAGGTTTTTATCATTTGATTGCATGATGGTTTGTATAAGATCAGTTATTGCAGACGCAGTTGATCGCCGTTTTCTAAAACCATATTGTTGCGGAACTAAGACTTTTTTATGTTCTAAAAATGATATTAACCTATTATTAATAATCCTTTCAAAATTTTTTGAAATACTCGATAGTAACGAAATGGGACGATAATTTTTTAGGTTTGTGACGTCTCCACCTTTATACATAGGCATTATCTTTGAGATTTTAAGATTTTGTGGAAATACAGCTTGTTCAAAGCACATATTAATTAGTATGGAAATTGGTATTGTTAATTTAGAAGCGCAAGTCTTTAATAAATAGTTTGAAATATCATCCAGACCACAAGCTTTTGTATTTTTTAAATTATTTATCACATCTAAAACTTCGCACTCATCAGTGGGGAATAAGAAAAAAATTTCGTGTGAATATACAGGAACACGACAGGAGCACTCTTTAGATTTTGAATTTGAAACATTATTTAATTTTCTGATTTCTTCTGCTATGTTCCTAAAATATTCATTGAATTTTAAGGCAACTTCTTGTGGGCTGGATATCAATTTATTGTCTATAACAAGCTGAATGTCGGATTTCCCTTTTTCGTTGCCTTTGCCAGTTTCCTTTTTAACAATTTTCCAAAGAGTCTTCTGAAAATCTTGCTTATTACAGTTTAACAATACGTTTGAAATGGACATGCGTTTTGCAGCTTTAATCGTGTTATTTAAAATATGTTTGTACTTTTTGTAGTGTTCTAACAACTGAACATTTCCATTTTTAATTTCACGAAAAAGTTTGCGTTTGGTTTTAGTGGATTTTTTTATTCCACTTGTAATCCAGTGCTTAGGTTCCTTGTTATAGATTTTCTTAATAGGAAAGTTTTTATTGAAAAGATTGTATAAAGTATCATAAAAATATTTATAAGCGAGGTCGACCGGCATTTTAGTACTAGTATTAAAACATGTCCATGTTTGTAATTGTAATGTGTCTTGTAAACAGCTAATACCACTCTTAGTTAACAATCTGGAGTATTTGTGTTTAACAACAGCAGGTTCTGGTGTAAAATTTGAAACCCGAAGCAATTGTCCTTTGTGATCTGACAAAGAGGCATCAAAGTTTTTTGCACAACAAAATTTGGGAAAATTACATAAGATGTTATCTATGCATGATGACGATTCTCGTGTTACTCTAGTTGGATCGCGTATTAAAGTCGTTAAAGCATACTGGTCTAGAACATCTTGAAAAGATTTAATAATATTAGATTCTTTCCGGTTAATATCTAAATTTAGATCCCCGCATAAAATAATATTTGTTTTGGATGCCAAGGTTTTATCTAAAAGTTGACTTAATTGATCAAGAAAAATATAAGGGTTCGTGGAACTGGGGCTTCTATACAGTGCAAATACTTTTCTCTGTTTCGGCATTAGAATGACTTCATTAAAGCACGCATTTTGATGCTTTAATGAGCTTCATTAATACATGATTTTTGGTGATATTTTGTTTTCAGGAATTGGTATGCTACATTGCATCTAAGCAACTAACAAAATAAATAAAGCCTGTCAATAAAGCTATGAATACTTTTTGATATTTTGATTTAGCAAAAACGTAAATGAAGGGGTTAGAATTTCGATATTTAAAACTACTATTTATTTGGTGGCAAAACCCGCAAAATGAACCAAGTGATTTTCGATGTTTTAAAGTCAACCACCGAGATCGACTAGTTAACTGAAAAGGCGTGGAAACGCTTTAAATCGTATTTTGGTTAGGAAAATGAGTGAAAACTATATTGCTAAAGGTAGGACTTTATGTTATAGTATAAAAATTGTTTTATAATTTGATAAAATTTAAAAAAAAAAACCGTTTCAAAGGTGATTGTTGGCATAACCTAAAAATAAGTTTTTTAGTATAACTTCTAGCTAAATGCAACTATAATTCTAGAGATTCAGACCAATCCAAATTGTTCCCTAACCTGAGGTCAATCAAAACCAGGATAATAGTGAATCGTCAGTAGTTCCGACACTAAAATTCATCGTAAGTTACATTTAATTTCAAAATATTTTTTAATTTAATAAAGTTGGTTTAGTTTGGCTTAGATTGAATCGTTTTTATTGTTTATATTCCTAGTTTTCATTAGATTAAAAAAAACATTTAGAAGCTAAAAAATATCTTTTATTTTAGTTTCCGTAAAACGGGGCAACATCGTCAGTTTGGAAGTTGAATGTACGACACTGTAAATATAACCTGCACACTATCCGTTGTGGTTGCATTTCGTGTGTTTGTTCTTCGTAGGATTAGTACCTTTGTGAAAATAATGCCGAAAAGAAATAGAAAAGTGTTGGCAGGTAGCAGTTACCAGCGTTATGACCTCCACTTAGTTGAACACGCACTGCAAGATATTGGAAATGGCCTCTCGGTGCCTGCTGCTATAAATCAACTTTCGGCTTGGTCTTATCCGTTAACAAAGTTTGAAATAAGACTGATTATCAAAGGTTATCTCGTTAAACAGGGAGTTGCAATTACGATTTTCCTGTGTGGGTTAATAGAACGAAACAACTTGACCCAAAGATCAGCGACCAACATCAAGCGTAACCTATACTGTAGCCATTTTGTGCTTTAATATAACTTAAAAAAATAAAAACTGATGCCAAAATTTATATATTTTGTTTATACTATGTCGAAGTTGATTTTACAAACGTGCAACTTCGTCTTTAGGTGAACACAAGTTAGGCGAAGAAGTTGTCCCAAAATCGGTACAACTTCGTCAGGTTTTTTTCAGCAATTCTTCAGTCGTGTAAACGTTATTTATAAGAACTAAAAAATGGGTAATATTTGCCGAACTCTAATTGTTATATATCACCTACTTTTATTAGCCTAAAAAAATCCTATAGAGATACAGCGCGGTAAAAACCTGTCGGCTCCACTTTTAGGCGAAAACAGTTCAGTTTTAAGAAAATGTCGACTACATTATTTTCTTTACCAACTGATAAGTTATATGCTACGTATCCACTAACTATTACAATAAAAAAAACTACAAAATGTGTCTTTTCTGACGGACAAATATGTACCCAAAAATGATAAATGGTACTATGATACTGTAGCAAAAGCAGAAGAACCTGTAACCGACGATGTTGAAGTTGAAATGGGTTAAACATAGAGAAACTATTTTTTATAGCTTTTTCCTTAATAAACGTTCATAACACTCATTTTCTTTCGTTGTGTTTTATTCTTGCGGCAAAAACTGGACAGCTCCATTTGAGAAAAGAAAATTCTATACATTACTCTTGACAATAAAATCATTTTCCCTTATAACTATCTTAACCCTTCTCTTACCGACCTATTTTTTTTACGATAACTACCTGGGGCCCAATTCTTGAAACCACTCGCTACCGAAACGTATACGCTAGGAAGCGAGTACTTGATAGCGCATTGGCTAGTAGCTAATGCGCTATCAAGTACTCGCTTCCTAGCGTATACGTTTCGGTAGCGAGTGGTTTCAAGAATTGGGCCCCAGGTGGGGTGCACTTGCACCCCAGTTGTTTTAAAGCCTAAAACAAATTAAAATGGCCAGTTTTCCTTATTGTGAGAACACTTGATCCCTATTGACATCTAGTAAGACCAATACTATGGAAAGAAAACTTTATTTAGCAAAAATATCAAAAACAGTAATTTATTAACAAGTTAACGCTTATTCATCAATACAATTTTGACAAATCAATTTGTTTGTGAAATGTTCAGTACAAATAAACTTTTTGCAGAGAGTACACTGTTGCCTCGTATTTCTGTCACATTTTCAGTCGCAGAGATGACAACGATCTTGTACTTTTGTTGCAAATGCTGTTGCGCTCATAGTGGATTGGGGCACCCCGCTCTACCAAAAGTAAACTATTTTTTTAATGAGTACTGCTTTAAGGATATTTTCAACGGTATTTAACCTAAAAATCAATTAAATGAAGCTACTAAAAGGCTCAGGTCCCAAAAAAAATTCTAAAACACTTTATTCTAAGAAAATTCAAGTCTGGGGTGCACGTGCACCCCGGCTAGTAGGACAAGGGTTAAGATAGCAATATCTACATATTCCAACTATTTTTGTTAAATTTTTCTTATCGTATTTTAAACAGTTTGTTTTTGATACCTACTGTAAAATTCAAACAAATGGATCTGATCGGTTGTTGCACCGAGCCCTTCAATTGTTCATCCAACATTACAATTTAGTTAATTTTATCAATATTAATAACAAATTCGAATTTACAAAATGCGTACAAAATACACATTCCAATAATATTAATGTGCAAAACCATAAACGTCAAACATACCACTGTTACCAACCTAACTATTCTACCAAAAAATTCCCTAATGGAAATTGTCAACTAATTTTATAAAAAATTATAAATAAATAACGTAAATGAAAGCCGAAACAGAGAAAATAGTATAAAAAACTCGTTACAGAAGGCAATTCGGGCACTCGTCCGTTCGGACACTCGCCGCAAAGCGGCTCGTGTCCAAATTTCGGACTCGTCCGCGAAAATGTTGCCTTCTGTAACTTGTGTTTTAATATACTATTATTACTTTATCTCTCCCGATTTTACAACAAATTCCACAACATTCAAATTCCTTATCTATACACAAATCACTGACGTCTATATGTTGGAAGTTAACAGAATTATGTGTAAAAATACATACACCACCCTTACTAAAAACACTTCTACAGTAAATAGCTGCTAGTTTATAATTTAAAAGGGTAACTGTATCATACTTTGTTAAAAAGTGTTCACTGCAACACAAAACATGAATCATACAATCAAAATAACTAGAGAGCAATATTTCTAAATCATCTTTTTTATTTTTTAGTGACTGCATATTTTGATGAATTATATTGAATGTTTTAACTGTGGGCGAGTATGCACCATTTAACGAATTTAAGAAAATGATTTCATCAACATTGCACGCGACGTTTTGTAATTCTAGTTGCTAACTAAAATTGCGTTTTCTTTCTAACTGATAATCACTTGTCGGTAAAGAAGGATATATTCTCTGATAAGATGCATTGTTGGATGTTTCATAACGCTCTTGAGCACCTTCGTAACATGAGCTGTTAGTTGGAATTATTGTTATTAAGTTATGTTTATTTATTGATTGTTCAGATAAATCTGTATTAGACAGATATTTAAAATATTTTAAATATTCGGATAATTTTCTTAGTATTACAGTTTTCTTGATTTTATTTAAATGCACACTATCATTTGCAGGATTTCTGTTAAATATAGTTATTTTCGTATCAAGTGTCGAAAGTAGCAAATATCAAGCGAGTGTTTATAAATAGATATACGAGTGCGGAGCGAAGCGGAGCACGAGTAGAAATATTTATAAACACGAGCGGAGATATTTGCCTTTCGAACGAGTTACGAACACTATTTTTCCCACGACCAAAAATGTACATGTCAAAAAGTAACACTGACAGTTCAGGTAAAACGACCGTCATTTTTTGTTTTGAAGCGGCCGCAGCTTCCTATTATTGCGCAAACTGTGCGATATATCCCTATACGTGTTCATATCGCACGGGTTGTTCATTTGTTTTGCGAAAGTCAATCGCACGGGTGATATTGTCAACTTTCGCGCTTAGTTTGTTGTGCGTTAGGAGCGACTTTCTTATATGGTCGTGGGAAAAAGAATTTACGTCCAAAAAACACACATCTGACCTCTCCATTTCGGATATTTTGTTATAAATCTGAGAATTTACACTATAAATAAATTTATTTAAAATTGGACGAGACATAGTAAAAGGAATCGATATAAATATTATGTTAGTTTTATTCACTTGACTCACAACTGTAGTTAGCGTAGATTTACAGAGTTTACCCTCTTGATGTGCATCATTAGCTCCTGCCCATATCACGACGTAATCATTTTTTGTGAAAGTACGAGTTACGTTTTCTAAATCTTCAACAATGGAATTAAATTTACCATTTGGTTTAAAAATACACTGAACTCTGAAATTATTTGTAGGAAGCATATTTTGTAGGATACTGGCACAGTTGCGTCCGTTACTGTCACTAAGAATTAACACTTTAGAAACCTTGTTATTATCTGTTGTATTACAATCTTGAATTTGATCATCAGGGTAGATTTGGTTATAATGTTTATACTCAGATTTCTTCTGTTTTTCTTTATTATTATTATTATCAAATTTAGTCTGTGTTTCTTTGTGGTAACCTGTACCGTAATTAGGAATTCGTTTTTCAGACTTACTTTTTTTGTTGTTACAAATACTTTTCAAACTAACTAATTCTTTAAACATTTTTTGATAGTTTTTCATTAAACGTCGTAGGTTGGTTTCAAGAACATTCACTTTATTTTCTAAATATTTAATTTTATACTGGTAAGTGTTAACATATTTTTTATTTTGTTTAGTTTCCTTTGCATGTTTTTTTATTTCGGTGAAGTTGTCAATATCTAAAATTATTGAATTTTCGTCGTCGTCTGAGTTTAAATTATCTATATTTTCTTCTTCTATAAAGCTGTTCTCTACAGTTTCTTTTAATTTATCAATCAAGACACTCTTGGAACCTTTTGAAGGAATTTTACGCTTTTCTAGTTCCGATTTTAATTCACTAACCTTTAACTTTGATATACGTTTCATTGTTAACAAATTATTTAATACTATTGTGTATGATATAAAGAGCACTGCCAAACACGTCCGTTTCTCACGAGCACCTTCACAAGACACATTTGTGTTATATTCTTTGAAATGAATTATCTAACTACATTTAAAAGCATGTTATCGTAAAATTCAGATTTAAGAGGACTCCGGAGCACGTGACTTACACAGCCCAAGCCACCAATACGCCCCTCACCGCCTACAATAAGATGGTTAAAGATTATCTTAGTTATAACATACGTCGCACTTCACGCTACCGCTTCTACATCAAGGGGAGAGAAACAGAAGCTCCAAACGTTTGTGTGCTACTATTCATACACTCATTCAGCAAATTTTGCGTGCATTTGAGTTGACAACGTTGTATGAGTGAATAGTACGCAATGCATACTTTAGTTATTTATTCGTGAAACGTTTTGCTACGTGTCTCTGGCAATGCACTATTTATTTATTTATTTATTGGTGAAATGTTTGTTTCATAATTAAAAATTATATTTTCGGAATACTACTGAAGGAAATAAAATATTTACATTGAAGGTTTTTTAATACGTTTAACTAAATTATTTTATTCAATTTTGAGGGCTGGGGTGTACGGGGGGTAGATACTGGACGGTGAAAGTAGAGAAGGATTAAATTAATTAGAATCAAATTGAAAATCAAAATCCAAAATTAAATCAAAGATTGAAATTAAAATCAAATTCAAAGGTCAAAATCAAAATCAACTCTCAAAATTAAAATTTAAAACTCAAAAAACAAGGATTAAATTAAATTTAGAAGCTAATATCAAATTGAAATCAAAAATTTAAAATTAAAATTCAAAAATTAGAATTTAAAAATGAGGGCGTTGGGGTTCGGGGGCCGCTCAAGTGAGGCTTGAGGGGCTCGGGGGTTGTTTAACGGGGTGGGCTGGGGCGTACGGGGGGTAAATACTGGACGGTAAAAGTAAAGAAAGGTAAAATTTAATTAAGTTAAAATCAAATTAAAATCAAAAATTGAAAATCAAAATCCAAAGTTAAATCAAAGATGAAAAATAAAAACAGATTTGAGGTCAAAAATCAAAATTAAAATTCAAAATTAAAGTTCAAGACTCAAAAATCAAGGATTAATTTAAAATTAGGAACTAAGCTCAAATTGAAAATCAAAATTTTAAATTTAAAATTCAAAAATTAAAATTTAAAAATGGGGGCGTTGGGGCTAGGGGGCCGCGCCAGTGAGGCTTGAGGGGCGCTCAGTGGCCGGAGTGAAGCTCGGGTTGGTGGTTACGGGATAGGAACACACACAAATGGGGATACAATGGGTTGACCGAATCTCTCCGGGGCAAACCTGCTGGCGTTTTGTTGTTGGCGGATGGTTGGTGGTGGTTGTTGTTCCGCTGTTGGGCCGCCGAGGGCGGATGGCTGCTCTGCAGTGGAAGTCGCTGCTGGGCCGCCGAGGTAGGTTGGTGGCGGTTGCGCTGCTGGCGATCCGGCGGCTTGGCTGCTCTGCAGAGGAAATCGCTGCTTGGCTCTTTGCTGTGGCTGCACTGCTGTCGGAGTTGCTGCTAGGCTCAACTGCTGCTGCTTCGATGCGCGAACACGAGGTGAGCACGACCGATGCACGAACAAGAATGGTCGCTTCTTTATTATTATCAATGTTATTTATTAGGCTAATAATATACAGGGTGAATAAAAAGTATGGAACCTCGATGCTAGCGCCTTTATTATTAGTTTTAGAAAAAAAAGTTTTAGACAAAAGGTTTATAACAAATTATTTTCCACAAACTGATGGTTTTAAATATTTTTTTAAAGGTCATACCTTTGCGCTATGACGTCATCGATACTTTTTTTAAATGGCAACCTATATTTTTTAGGTCGAAATTTTATAGCATTTTTTTTTCTCTTTATGACCATCTAAAAATATCATACGGTTGAATAAGCGAAATTTCTAGAAAAATCAAGTTGAATGTTATTCGTACCAGTATTTAATGTACGTACTTTTATCACAAAAATTAAACACATGACTATTAAAAACAAATACAAAAAATGTTTAATATACTTTATTACAAAAGATGTTCAAATTGTTCGCTATCTGACAATGTCCAATTCGATGTGAAAATCCCTGTAATACATTCCGAATTACTTCGGCTGGTATTGCCCGTATTTCTTCCCGAATACGAATTTTTAACTCTTCTAAATTTCTGGGCCTGTTTGTGTAAATTTTACTTTTAAGATGGCCCCACAAGATCCAACGGATTCAAATCGGGCAATCGGGCTGGCCATTCGATACTACCCCTTCTACCGATCCACCTATTCTCAAAAATGGTATCCAAATAATAAAATAATAATAATGTTAAACATTGTTTATATTTGCTTTTAATAGTCATGTGTTTAATTTTTGTGATAAAAGTACGTACATTAAATACTGGTACGAATAACATTCAACTTGATTTTTCTATAAATTTCGCTTATTCAACCGTATGATATTTTTAGACGGTCACAAAGAGAAAAAAAAATGCTATAAAATTTCGACCTAAAAAATATAGGTTGCCATTTAAAAAAACTATAGATGACGTCATAGCGCAAAGGTATGACCTTGAAAAAAATATTTCAAACCATCAGTTTGTGGAAAATAATTTGTTATAAACCTTTTATCTAAAACTAATAATAAAGGCTCCAGCATCGAGGTTCCTTACTTTTTATTCACCCTGTATACAAAATTATACACTAACCTAATTGGCTAATTAGGGGCTAGTCCCCTCTACAGCCGTTGCTAAATATATTATGGTACAAAAAAAGAAAAAAAACTAAAAAAGAAATTTACATTGTGAAACAAAATTAAAACATCTAAAAAAATGAGAAATTAAAAAAATCGAATTTATACATATGCCCTGAAAGAAAAAAAATTAATTATATACAGTGGAATTTTACATTATAATAACAGGTTATACCTGGAAAAGAAAAACATTTTATTTACATACAAGGTGTTAAACTGAAGGATTAAAATTATGGTTAGTAAGGGTAACAATTTTAGAGCCTTGTTAGGGCTCTGGTCTCGAGCTCATGAGCTCGAGAGCTCAAGAGCTCGGCTACAGGTTATCTTAAAACTAGGGGGGTATCCTCGAGGACCTCCTCGAGGTAGGGTAGGAGAACGGGAACGTCCTGGAGATGTCGGGCTGGCGGATGGGGGAGCCTCTTCTTCGGTCTCCTTCGGATGGCGGTGGCGGATCTCAGGGTTTCCAGATTGAAGACGTGCTGGCGCTCGTCCGCTCGTACTACGAAGCGACCCCGGAGACCGGCGAGGCGCGCGTCGATAGGAGGGATGCCCGCGAGATCGCAGACTTCCCGCGAGGGATGAAAGCGGTCCAACCGGAGCATCCTCCTGGCGACGGCCCTCTCCTTACTCCGGAGTGCGTCGACATGCGCGCGGCTGAGGGTGCTAAAAATAGAAGAACGGTATTCAATTACTGGCCTGATAAACGTTTTGTATGTGTGGATAAGGGTTTGGGAGCGGCAGCCTCGTAGGCCACCGAGAAGTCGGGATAGGATAGCGCTGCGGTGTTGCACGATGTCGAGGCATCTGCGTATCTCCTCAGACCCGTTGAGGGTGCGCCCGAAGGCGACCCCCAAGTAGGTGATCACAGGACAGAGTTGCAGTTGCGCTCCCCACACAGCAAGGTCCACATTGCGAACATGGATTTGATGTTTACGAGTGAGATGTGGGTGTTGAAACAGGATAGATTGGGTTTTGTTGGGGTTCGGCCTGACCCTCCAGAGCCTGAACCACCCTTCGAGACTGGCGAGTGCTGCCGAGATGTGGCGAGATGCCAAAGTGCTGGAGTTGGAGGAGAACCAGAGAGCGGTGTCGTCGGCGTACTGATACAGGTGCACCGACGGATTGGGGGGCGTTGGGATGTCCCTGTTGAATAAGATATACAGCATGGGCGCTAGAATTGATCCCTGAGGTACGCCGGCCAACAGAGTGAATGGTCTGGACAACTTGCCCTTCACACGCACATGATGGCGACGGTCACTCAGGTAGCTGCGAAGAAGGGAAGAAGAAGTTGGGAAGCGTGCTTCGATAAGCTTCCAGAGGAGGCCCTCGTGCCATACCGAGTCGAACGCCCGTTCCACGTCCAGGAATACGGCCGCCATACACTGACCCTGATTGATGGCCAGTGTGGCGTCGGTCTGGAGGCGGAGCAGGAGGTCATTCGTGCAGCGACCGGGACGGAAGCCAAACTGAAGGTTGGGTAGCAACCCCCGGTCGTCGACGAATTCCCGGATTCTGTCAGCAAGGATCCTCTCGAAGGTCTTCCCGAGCACGCTCAGAAGAGAGATTGGGCGAAAATTGGCGGGGTCAGATCTGTCTTTCTGTGGCTTGGGAATCATGACAACATTGGCCGTTTACCAGGATAGCGGATAGTGGCCGGACTTCAAGCAGCAATTGAAGATTGCTGTGATGTGGTCGATGGCAGGGTCGGGTAGGTGGCGGATGGCCAGACGAGGGATGGAGTCGGTACCCGGGGCTGAGTTTCGGCCTGATAGAAGAGCGGCTCTTACCTCGCCCTCTTCGATGGGTTTGATAATGTCAGGAGGATCGAGGGGGTCACCCTGCGGAATGTGGTCAAAAGGGACAAGTCGAGGATCTTGACGGATTGCGTCGTTAATATGGCGAAACCATTGTTGGTCGAAACGGTCGTCCTCGGGCACCTGGTGCACACGCTCCAAGGTATCCGCGAAGACTTCCGCTTGATGTTGCGGGTCGGTGATGACTTGGTCTTGGACTTTGAGGTTATGGCAAGCCGAGTCCCGCTGCCCCGTAATGGTCCGGATTTTCCGCCAGAATTGGGCGCCCCGCCGGTAGTCCATCCCGGAACAGAACTTCGCCCAACGCTCTTCCCTAAACCTTGTCGTTTGTAGGCGGACAAGAGCGTTGAGACGGTTCCACTGCGTCTTAATTGCAGCGTCACGAGTCCGGATGAACTGTCGGTAGACGGCCCGCTTCTCGCGGATCAGCCGGATCACGGCCGGAGGCAAGGGGGGGCGAAAAATGTCGATGATTTTGGTGGGGACAGATTCGTTGATAGAATCTTGGATGCTGGAGGTTAAGAGGTTGACGGCGTCTTCTATCTGCTCGGCGGTGGTAGGCGTCGGAGCGTCGGTGCAGGCATCTGCCATGGCCCCCCGGAAGTGGTCCCAGTCGGCGTTCTTCCAGTCACGGATGGTTTTCAGGGACACCCTCCTGGGAGGCGCCACCATCAGGTACATGGTCACCATCAACGGGAGATGATCGCTGGTGATGGATGTGCCGATGGCTGCATCGTCTGAAACAAATCGTACCAAGTTATCGGTGCTAATGATTTGGTCGATGATAGACGCGCCTAGGTGGTTGATGAAGGTGGGATTGGCATTGGGGACTCTGTAAAGGGCCGTAGAAGGAGGTTTGCGAGGCCAGCGCCTTTGGCGTTGGTTGCAGTGTCACCGAAAGAGGTGTGCCTGGCGTTGAGATCGCCGAGGATAACAGCTCGTCGGAGTGTGGCGACGTTTTCGAAAAATTCTACGGGGAATGGGTCATCTGGAGGAATGTAGATTGAGAAGAAGTGCGTCGGGACGTCGGAGTGGAGGATGGCAGCACAACAGTGGAGGTGGAGGAGTTCCTCAGGGAGCTCCGCATCGACAACAGGGAGCCGGCTATTGAAGGCGAGAGCCACGCCGGATTTGCCCCCTTCACCGTCCTTACGGAAAACAGAGAACCCAGGAAGCGTCAGCTGTTGGGCTGGGCTAACCCGAGTCTCCGTTAACGAAAGGATGTGGATTGAATCCACAAGAACCAAGTTCTCAATGAGGGGGCGCTTCCGGCGCCAGCCGTTGGCGTTCACTGTTGCAATGCGGAGGCCCGTGGGGCGGTAAGAAGGGAGTGGGGGATGGGCATCAGAGAGGGGAGTCATTTATCGACGGTAACATGAAGATAGTTACCGCCGTAGGATGCGACGGCAACGATACCGAAGTGAGTTAGGATTTTGTTTAAGATGAGTTTCTGCACGTATTCCCTGCGATCAGGGAATAGGTCGATGAGAGTATGGACTAGAAATTGAATTAACTTCTCGGTTGAGACCGGGGCCGATGGCTCGGCCGGGGTTGCGGGAGGAGTCACGGTGGACTTCAGTGGCGCGATGGCCTGGGCGTTGACTGGTTCAGCTGGCCGCTTGGGACAGCTGTAGGAAAAAGTGACGTGGTCGCCGCCGCAGTTGCCGCATTTGGGAACAGAAGCTCTGTTGGCGCAGGCGGCCGTGCCGTGCGCTCCACGGCACTGCCCGCAGGTCGACTTGCGCACCTGGCAAAGCTGTGTTGGGTGGTCGAACTGAAGGCACCGGCTACACTGTGCCGGTTGGGCCTTAGGTGGATGAGATGGTTCAGCGCGATACTGGTGGCTGAACATCCGGATTCCTCGTGATAAGATGGAGTCGAGGGCCTCCTTGGATGTGGTGACGACGCGGATAAGGCGCGTCTCCTTGTCTGTGGCCTTGGATCTAATGCGCCATGCATTAGTGAAGGTGTGGCCCTGGGCACGAAGAGTGGCCTTAACCTCTTCAATGGTGACGTCCATCTCCACTCCCCGCAAAACGCAGGAGTAGGAGGGAGCCTTGGGAGTGATGGCTGGCCGGGTTTGGCGTCCGGAGGCGATCCGGAGGGGGTCCCCATTTGGTGACCAAGCTCACGGAGCTTGGCCTCCAGCTGGGGGTCGACGGCTGAAATTACGGCAGTGCCGTTGGGGAAGCCCGAAACATTGGTGGGGTGAAGGGCTATTCCGGACAGGAATCGCTCGAGAGCTTTAGGGGTAGCATAGTCCCGGGGGATACCCGAGACTGTGAATGTCTTGGCGATAAGGGTTGGGTTAGATTGAACTGAAGCGATGGAGCTGGTAGAGCCGCGTCGCCTGCGGGGAGAAACGCTCTGCCATTCCTGGCCGGGTGGAGTTGCCATGGTCGGTGGAGATGCAGGGGGGCGAAGTAGGGGACGAAGCGGAGGTAACGATGTAAAGAGGTTCAGGCGACGCCGGGGGCCGCCGCGGCGACGGAGTGGGTGTAGCTGACGGGGACGGCGATACGGCCGGCGGCGTTGCAATCGGTAACATCGGGTAAAGCGTTGCCAGAGGGTTGGAGCGGGGGCGGACGGCGTCGGAGTAAGCAGTTGGTTTGTTGTCATTGGCGGCGGTAGTTCGGCGTTGGGTTGGGCGTCCTTGGGGGGCCCGGTGTCCGGGGGGTCCGTGTCGTCGCTGCGGAGCCTCATCGTAGCTCGCGGGCCGGTACGGCGGCTCGGCTTGGGCGTAGCCCCAGTCGTTCGATTCATGTCGACACTCCTGCGTCCCTTCCTGTCGATGCCTGTAACAGAAAGCAAAATATTTGCCCGTAAACCGGGTAGAAGTCGCTGGCCGTACAGCAGCCGAAGCCTCGGCGGCGCGGCGATCTGTTAGCACAGCGGGCGGAGCCTAGTAGAAGGCGGAGCCGAGTCCGCGAGACGAGCGCGTAACCGCGAGCAAATCCGCGGCGTGGGGCTCAACCGCGAGAAAAACCGCGGAGGTGGAGCCGAGCTGCACAACGTAGGCGGAGCCTGCTAGTACAACGCTGGAACTGAAACCGCGGAGACTAGCACAATACACGAACGGCGATCACTTAGAGAACTGGTACACTTCGGTTAACAAACACTTTGCGAGATGCCGGCTGGTAAACTCAATTATGAGCTTGGGAGCCGACTAAGACACGTCTTTACTCTGCGAGTTTAGAACGTGAATGTGGCCGCTTCTGGTCCGAGCTCCAGTATTTATACCCTTGAAGCGAAAGTGCAGCATAGGCTCTCTGGGGAATCCCTGCCGTGGTGCAGCGGGATTGGTCGAGAGCGCGTTGTAGGTGGAGCCTGTTGGTACCACGATAGCGGTTGGTGGTCCGGTAACAATGTGTATATTAACATTTTTTTCTTATTTGGCCGAGTACTATCACCCCCTGAAATATCTGCACGTCATTTACACCCTGTATAACGACTATGACATAGTTGCTTGCACCGAAACCTGGTTAACTAATGATATTACAGATAATTTTATTTATATTAATGGGTATACTGTTGTTCGTAAGGATAGGCCAACTCGGGGTGGTGGCGTGGCGTTTTATATTAAATCCTGTTTGCAGCATTCTATTCTACCGTCCAGTTACAATATAGAACAATTATGGGTGGCTGTCGCCTTAGATAGAGATAGTTATGCCTTTGGAGTGGTTTATAATCCTCATAAACGTTTATACTTGGATTTTTTGAATTCTTTAGAAACTACAATTTCAGTAATACTTCCTAAATGTAAGGTAATTTTCTGTTTAGGTGATTTTAATGTTGACCTTTTAGATACCAAAAGTTCTGCTACTGAATATATGTTTGACTTTTTTGAGAGCCTTGGTTTAGAACAAATAGTTAATGATCCCACAAGGGTTACGCAATTTTCCTCTACACTTATAGATTATGTTATTGTGTCTAATAGAAACACGGTTTCACAGGTATCAGTAGTAACTGTACATGAAATATCAGATCATAATTCTCACTTAAATTAACTTATAACAAACCTACACCCGTTATTCGGAAATATAAAGATTTTAGATATTTTAATTATAACCAATTTGATGCTGATCTGCGTTCGATCCCATGGGATAATGTATATGATGTTGAAGATATAAATGGTAAAGTTCAGTTTCTTGTTGATAATTTACTTATACTTTTTAATATACACGTACCATTTATAACCTCTAGGTTTACGAAAAAATATGCACCATGGTTAACCAATAACATTAAAGATATGATTCATATACGTGACGTAGAACTAAGCCGATATAAAAGAACTAATGAACCTCAGCACTGGGAGTAGTACAAACAACTGAGAAATCAAACTATAGGTGCGATTAGACAAGAAAAAAAGACATTGACACGTTACAATTTTATCTGAATAATGTTGCTGAATCTGTACAAACTACTTTCAGTTTCAGGCCTACAGATGATATGGAGGTACTGAAAATTTTGTCTTCAATCAAAACCACGGCTACCGGTGTTGATGATTTAAACTCAAAATTACTAAATCTTTGTATCCCGTTTTTACTTCCTGTGGTTGTGCACTTGGTAAATAGCTGTATTACAAAATCCGTTTTTCCAGATGCATGGAAGCGGGCTCTTATTACTCCTTTGCCAAAAACATCGCAACCAACAAACTTTAAAGATCTTCGACCCATTAGCATTTTGCCAGTTCTGTCCAAAGTCGTTGAGAGAGTATTGGAAAAACAATTGCGTGAACATATCCAACGATGTGGCCTTCTGTCAGATGTACAGTCGGGCTTTAGATGTGGTCATAGTTGTGCTACGGCACTAACCAAAATTATAAATGATATAATCTTAGCAAAGGATGAGGGTAAAATTGTAATTTTAGTACTTCTTGACTACTCTAAGGCTTTCGATACGATAAATCACTCAATACTGTTAGCTTTACTTCATTATATTGGATTGAACCAAGATTCCGTTGATCTGCTATCTAATTACCTTTCAAATTTTTATCAAACTGAGTGGTCAAATATCTGAATACGTTAAGCTTGAGTCAGGTGTACCACAGGGGTCAATTTTAGGTCCACTGCTTTTTACTCTGTATACGTCATTATTTTCATCGGTATTACAATCATGTCAATCTCATTTTTATGCAGATGATTCGCAAATTTACAAAGCATTTAAGCCTGATCATACGCTGTGATGAAATAAATAAAGATCTTGAAGCACTAGCCAAAATATCTCAGCAACACGGCTTAGTATTAAATGCGAATAAGTCTGCGGTATTATTAGTATTTGGTAGGAAATGTGATAGACTTAAGATACTGGATGCTATAGATATCAAAATAAATTCAGAATCAATACCTACGGTGGATTTTGCAAAAAAGTTAGGTTTGATTCTTGATAGCGATCTGCGGTTTAGAGCTCATGTATCAAAATGTCTGCAAAGTGCTTATTGCAATCTTAAGTTAATCTTTCAATCTCGCAAGATGTTAAGCCAAAAAATTAAAATCATGTTATGTAACAGTTTGGTGCTATCAAAATTTAACTATTGCGATTCAGTGTATGGCCCACGTGTAGATGCACAAGACAAATACAGAATTCAAAAAATGCAAAACTCCTGCTTAAGGTTAATATTTGGCATCAGGAAATTTGAAAGAATTTCACACAAATTACAAGATGCAAATTGAATGAATATGCAAAGTCGACCACTCAATGTCCGCCATATCTTTATAATACCATAACCTATCGTACTGATGTTCACAATCTAAATCTGAGGTTTAGGGGCAAGTTAAGTGTGCCGCGGTTGAATACGGAGCAAGGTAAATTCTTTGCTTTGCTTACTGTGTTTCTGAGTTGTATAACTCTTTGCCTCTGAACCTCAAATCATTGACGCTGGGCACGTTTCGGTGTCGACTAAAGTGTCTGCTTCTAGAGAACAAATTGGATTTGCTATGTAGTTTATAAAAGTGGAATGTGCTAATGCGTAGGTGCTAAACTGTACGCTAGAATTGCGGAATTGTTGCGTGGCTATGTTTATTTTTTCTATGTTTATATTTTGTTTTTTTTATTTATTTCTTTTTTCCCCTCTACTTTTTTCTTTTTTCACTTGCAGGGTTAAGTGGTAGAGCAACCAGCATGTTCTGCTAGGCTGAACTTCGCCCTGCAATTTGTTTAATTTGTTGTATAAAATTAAGTCTGTATTTGTAAAATAAAGGCAATTTATTATTATTTCTTGTTTATTTTTCTCTTGTTACAAGGGGCTTTAGAGAAACTTGAACGGGTTTAAAACCAAGTTCAGTCTCTAGGTTCTATTGACAACAAATTTTATGTTTTATTTAGGAATTGTCGGGTAATGTTACATGTTTTTAAGATGACTGCCTTTTGCACTTCGGTATGTATATACGTTGGTAATTCCAGAGTTTTCAGGTTTTCTATAAAGGTGTATGTTGTAATGCCAGTGGAAGAGATAACAAAATGTAGGATGGTAACACTGTTTTGATGCCAGATGGTTTTTGTTTTAGATATGAGTGGTAGGTATTTTTCAATTTTCTCATTATATTTATCTTTTAGATTGTGATCAGCTGGTATAGATATTTCAATAAAATATGTTATGTTATTTTGCTTATTATTAAGTGTTATGTCTGGTCTATTGTATTTTACAGTTTTGTCTGTTTGTATGGCGATGTCCCAATAGAATTTATAGTTTTGATTTTCTAATATTGTGGTTGGCGTGTATTTATAGGATGGTTGTATGTTGTCTATAAGTTTGCAGGATTTTGATATAGCTTGATGGATGATTTTGGCGGCAGCATCGTGTCGTTCGGTATATTGTGTTCCTGCTAAGAGGCAGCATGCATTTGTTATGTGCTGAATAGTTTCAGATTGCAGCTGGCATTTTCTGCATTTATCGTGTTTTATTGTGTTGTCTTTCATGATGTTGTACCGCAATAATTCGACCCTCTTGTAATATTAAGATTATAATAGTTTCCCTTAATTTACTTAATTTACTTACTTTACGTATTACATTTTTTTTATATATTCTTTTATAATATTAGTTTTATCGGAGTTTCCTTTCTTATTATTCATATATCTCATAGTTTTTATAATGTAAATACTAAGCTCTTAATAAATATTCGGTGATGCAGTTCTCTTGCATTGGTAAATGAGAATTCCTTCCCTTTCTAGAAATAACACATGCAAAAGGGAGCTTTGGCTAAGATTTGGAGCCGGGGTCGACAGTTGACCTCGGGACAGATGTGTAAACGGCTGTTTTTGTGTTGTAAAAATGCAAGTGGTGCGTTAAGTTACGAGTGAGATAGTTAATGCATTTTTGGATATCGAGTAACGCAAAGATGAGGATCTAGTCGGTAAATATGTAATTGTGTGCATGACCAGTAGCTGAGATTGTTGATGATGTTATTACTGTTGTTATTGCTGTTGTTGTTGCTGACAAGCAGTGTGGCTTGTTGTTATTGTTGGCAAACCGTTTGCCGGGCACAGTACGTTAGCAGATACGTACGTTATTGAGCATGAGGCTCGTTATTGTTTATTGGAGCATGAGGCTCCTGGACCTGAGATAACTAGTTATATTCCTGGGCTTTCCACAACTAGGCATAAGTTGTGCATAAAGCCCTTGACCTGGCTGTAATCGCGCAGCCAGTGATACCCGTATGAGTGCCACGGGATGGCAAGGTAGGCCCGTCTCCAAAAGGGTTGGGTGGAGCAGTGACATGGGTGGATCTCCCATTGTCAACTATGTTCAGTCATAGTTGGCGCGCGCGCGCGCGTAGTTCCGGTTTCAGATTCATAGATAGCTAAAGGTATACCCATCGTTATCATCATGGCTTCCCAACGTCCCAGAGGGTTTTTTCTACTAGATGCAACGTGGGATTCCACAGGGGGACTCCCTTCCCCCCTGTAAGTAACACCAATCGAACCTATACTGCTAAATGTAGTAATGTGTGTCTGTTTTGCTTTCATGTGTTGCTGCTATCTGTAATATGTACTTGCCTGGGTGATGTGAGCATTTATGTGTGTATCAAGCTTTGGGTGTTTACGAGACCTGGACAAGGCTCCGCACTAATCTAACCTTGGTGGAATTAACCTTATTCCTTGGTAAGTTGATCGAATGTGCTTTTGTAAATATAAATACGCCAGATAAAAGTAATTAGAGCAAAAATGTAAACCGCTCCCCTTTCCGCCGCCTCCTACAAAGTCAGAAGTGGGATTCGAAATCACAAATTACTGAAATTACGGATTCTAATTCTAATCGTCAGTAATAATTCCAAATTGATTAGCAATAATTCAATTTTGAATAAACCACATTCGATCAATACCAATTTATAATTATCTATTTGTTAACATTAATTTGTGTGCAACCTGTATGGGTGTTTAGCGGCTGTTGAATTTTAATTATTCAAAATTATTTTAAAAGAAGGTCAAAGATTAAAAAAGGGAAACTTCGCAGTTATGTTTGGTATCGGAACCGAAGCAGGGTGTATGTAATTTGACACCACATCTGGCTCTTGTCTGACGGTGCCTTATAATTGTGCCGTTTTCATGCTTGTTGTATGTAAATGTCCTAGCCCGAGCCTGTAATTCGATACTTTTTATAATTGTGTGAGAAAGCGGGACTTCGCCTAGTCCGAGGCCCGGGCAGTATTCGACACGCTCAACATAATTTGTGGTTAATCTGTGAATTAGCAAGTTCGAACACTTATTTTGAAATGAAACCGACCTATACTTCACACTACATAATCTCGAAACTAATTAAGCATTTCTGACGCAATTTGAGTGCATTCTCAGAACGTGGGTACAAGATCGCCGCGGATCTTCTGCGAAGAAGTCGAAGGTCGCGGCGAAGAAGAGATACTCGAGCCCATAGCTTTTGCTAGTTCGTTTGATGGGTTATTAGACCAAGCCGGAGCCTCTGGACGCCATACCTGCATTCATTCATTATCAGAGGAAAATCCCTCTGTGGCACTTGACCGACGCGACATGTTAATGCAAGACTTTTATAGAAAAAGTTGTCAGATAGGAGATAATACAGTTTGTTTTTGTTTTAACACACCACTAACTACTCAGGAATTAAACGCACTCTTTCACTTCCAAACGTGAACTGACTCTATCATAAATACCCCCAACCAGGGAAGAAAGAAACAAACTCAAGTTCCCGTGTTCAACCCGGAAATTAAAGACGATTCGGTGGAAAGGTGGTGTGCGAAGATAGACGAATTACGTGATGTTTTTGGTTTGTCTAAGTTACGTGGGCTCGCGTTAGACTGGTATAAGTCGCTGCCGTCTATCAAATTTAACTGGGATGAGTGGAAAGCTAAATTAAGCGCCGCTTTTCCCAGCCGAATCGATTACTGTACTAAATTAAAACGTATGCTTGATAAACCGAAGAAGCACAACGAGACCTATCTCCGGTATTATTACGAAAAGTTGGTCCTTATTATGTCGTGTAATATTACGGGAGAAGAAGCCGTTTCTTGCTTGATAGGCGGTATTCACGATAGAATGGTTCAATCTGCGGCTAGGGCTGGAAATTATACGACTCCGGAACAATTATTAACGTTCCTCAAATCGTGTCAGGAAGAACGTGTGGGAAACTCTCTTCCTTCTACTTCTACGAGTATGCAACGGCATCAAAAAAACCACGGTAGAAATAGTGACAAGTGCAAGCGTTGCAATCGATTTGGCCATGAAAGTTCTCATTGTAAGCGACGAAGGGTTGTATGCTTTAAATGCAACCAAGAGGGTCACCTACAACGTCAGTGTCAACAAGTACAGGCCAGCAAAACTACGCTGTGACTAGCTGGCGGGTGTGGCAATGACAAATATTTTAAAGATGCATTTGTAAATGGATGCCCTATACGTTCGTATGTCGACTTGGGAAGCGGATGTAATTTACTTCGGCATCGAGAGGCGGTCGCTCGAAACCTTGTTATTAATACAGATACGCGTATTGCGGTTCGTGGCTACGGTAACAGTAGGACACACACTTTGGGATTAACATCATTTGTTCTTAAAATTGATGAGATTACAGAGGCGACCGAAGCTCAGGTGGTGCCGGATCACCTCCAAGGACAACCAATTACTGAACGCGAGAACATTTGTATTATAAAGGACAGTAAATGTTTGTTTATTCAGTATGCGGATAACGTTTGCCCACTCGGTAAACCGGTAAAGGTAGCACTGTGGGCAAAAACAGCGATGGTTCTTCCCCCGGGACACGGCGCTAATGTCGAGGTCGTCACCAAGGAGCCCTACGAGGGCGACCTTTACATTGAATCAAGCATGCGGCTTGAAGAAGGCAAGGAACATTTAATTCCTCGGTCGATTCTTCGCGTTGACGATACAACACGGTCGTATTTAGCAATTATAAACCTTTCCGATTCGGATATTCAAATTAGGGCCAAACTACCGGTGGCACGCGGCTGGAGGTGTGTAGCCGTAGAAGATGCGCCCGTGGGAGAGCCAAGTTGTACGGCCCTTCGACTTCATACAGAGTCGGTACCAATACTCCCAGAAGCGGACGTGCTGACAGGAGTGCTTTCCCCACCTCAGCGCAAATCACTTCTTGAATTGTTGTCCCGGTATCGCGAGTGTTTTGCTTTAGATACGAAGGAATTGGGAATGGCCAGGAGTGCGGAAATGGCCATCCAGCTAACCGAGGATAAACCTTTCACATATAGACCGTATCGTATGTCCATTTCGGAAAAAGAAAAGGTAGGTGATATAATTCGGGATTTATTAGACTCTGGAATAATTCGCGAATCACAATCGCCCTACGCGTCCCCAATTTATTAGTTAGAAAAAAGAATGGTGAGGATAGAACGTGCATCGATTATCGGAAGCTCAATAATCTAACGGCAAAGGATAGGTACCCACTTCCGCGAATCGATGATCAAATTGATAAACTTCACGGTTGTAAATATTTCACTAGCTTAGATCTAACCTCGGGATATCATCAAGTACCGGTCCATGAAAATTCGAAACGTCTTACAGCGTTTGTGACACCTGATGGTCACTACGAATACAACCGAGTGCCGTTTGGCTTGGCAAATGCCCCAAGCGTCTTTATGAGATTGATGAATACAGTACTAGCTCCGTGTAAAAATGTTGCAACTGTCTACCTAGATGACATACTTATTGCCTCACCTGACATAGCTGAACACCTAAACCGACTTGAAAAGGTACTGCAGGTGCGACAAAGGGAGGGACTAACATTAAACCTCAAAAAGTGTTCATTTTTGACGGCATGACCAGTAGCTGAGATTGTTGATGTTGTTATTACTGTTGTTATTGCTGTTGTTGTTGCTGACAAGCAGTGTGGCTTGTTGTTATTGTTGGCAAACCGTTTGCCGGGCACAGTACGATAGCAGATACGTACGTTATTGAGCATGAGGCTCGTTATTGTTTATTGGAGCATGAGGCTCCTGGACCTGAGATAACTAGTTATATTCCTGGGCCTTCCACAACTAGGCATAAGTTGTGCATAAAGCCCTTGACCTGGCTGTAATCGCGCAGCCAGTGATACCCGTATGAGTGCCACGGGATGGCAAGGTAGGCCCGTCTCCAAAATTGCCCTGTTCCTCCGGCTGCCTAGGGCTTGGGGTCACCTAGGTTGGGTGGAGCAGTGACATGGGTGGATCTCCCATTGTCAACTATGTTCAGTCATAGTTGGCGCTGCTGCACAATATAGCATAGTTTGTAGGTCTTCAATGGTTTGGGACTGAGAGGCATGTTTTGTTAGTATCGAGTTTATATGTGATATTAGTTTGTGTGTATCTTTAGTGCTTCTTAATCTTGGAAGTTTATCCCTTTTACCTGGATGCGTACCATTCCATTTGATAAGCGTTACCTGAAATTCTTCTTCTATTTGTATTTTTAGTTGTTCATCATCATTCGTATCATCTGGGTTTTTTGGTTCTACTTGTGTGTCTTCTTGTTCAGTATGTTCCTCATGGATTCTTACGTTTGTTTCGTTTTGAGGTTGTTCTTGTTGTGTTATTATTATTATTATCGCATTATGTTGGCAATTGGAAAGCGTTCTTAACACGCAGTCCCGCTCACGCACGCGCATTGTGTATTGTGTTAATTATGTCTTGTGTTGTGTCTTGTGCACTTGTGATTGTATCACCTGACGACCTGACTCACCTGCCATCCTGCCAACCCTGATTACCTGATTCGATTCAAGTAGTATACTCGTGCTTTTTGTGTGTAATTGTGTCGTATCTGCGCACCGCACACTGGGGCGCTAAAGGTTTTTTGATATTACCCTTGCATTTGCATACCTGTAAGTTTTAAATATCTGTATAAGGGCCGGTTCTACAATACGCATTTAACTAGAGAAGAAATCTATTCTTAGAATAAATACAAAATCTTGGTTCTACCAGTTTCTTTAACCAGGGAATAGAGAAAACGTTGGTATAACTAGCAGGTTAACTTATCACGCGCGCGCGCGACCAGTTAAGAGCTTATTCCAGGGCTAAGTCTTAAAGTGAGGTTATGCAGTTGCATTTGTTTACTTGTTAGCGAACGTGTAACCGTAACAAATTTTAATTTTCGCGGCGGTAATAATGGCTGTAAACTATAATGTGTTGGTGTTTGAGTCCGATGATGACGAGGAAATCATTAATTATATTGCCAGACCTAGGAGACCTAAAACCTACAACGAGAGATGTAATTATTTTGATGACCTCGATGATGGACAATTTTTTGTAAGATTTAGGCTACAAAAACCAACGGTTTTACGTTTATTGGAATAGAACATATGATCGAGTCTCCCACTGATAGGTTAAAAACCTGTTATGTAATAGATCTTGGATAATCTAAATGGTTTTATTTTGTAGAAATCATTCCATAGCTCCGATAACAAAACTTCTTCTTGCGTTGAGGTTTTATGCTGTCGGCGCAATGCTTCTGGCAGTGGGAGACTTTTCCGGTGTGAGTAAAACATCGGCTTGCACGATTGTTAAGGAGGTGTCGGAGGCGATTGCACAACAACTTCCTCGATATGTGCGTGTGCCAAGAACGCAGCAAGAAAAGGAGCATACTGTAATGAGGTTCTACGATATTGCTCGATTCCCAAATGTCATAGGTGCACTGGATTGTACACATGTTAGAATACAATCACCTGGAGGAAACGATGCAGAACACTTTCGGAATCGGAAGGGATACTTTCGTGGAATGTCCAAACAGCGTGTGATGGCAATCTCCGCATATTAGACATCGTTGCTAGATGGCCTGGGTCAACGCACAACCAAACCATTTTCAACAATTCCGCATTAAAGGCAAAGTTTGCAAGTGGGCAAATGGGTAATTTTGTGTTACTGGGAGACAGTGGTTATGGACTTACAAATTACCTGTTAACTCCTTTACAGGCTCCTGTAACTCCTGCTGAGGTGTTATATAACGAATCTCAAATTAGGACACGAAATACGGTGGAACGAAGCTATGGCGTATGGAAAAGGCGGTTTCCTGTTTTGTCACTAGAAATGAGGTTATCAACAGACAAATCCAAAACAGTAGTTATAGCAACTGCAGTTTTGCATAACTTAGCAGTTGAGGAAAGGGAAGCTGTTCCACCAATTGACCCTGCTCTGGGCGTCGATGATGCTTTCTTTAATGAAAATAATGGGGAAGTACCACCACCAGCAAATCACGAGAATGGAACAAAAAGAGCAAATTTGATAAGAAATTATTTTTCAAATTTGTAATATATTATTTACTTGCCCTATCTGTACTTTATACACTTGTAAAAAATATTACCCGATATGAATTATAATAATTTAGCAACTAGTATGATAACTACACGTTTTTCAAAAATAAAAATGTTCATAATAGTTTCTAATTTTTTATTATAATATAGATTACAAGTATTGATGTACGAAATTTTAACTGAAGTATTTTTTCTTTAATTTTTAGTTCGATTTGTAAAATCTTCATTTGCAATGCATGTTGTTCTTCCTCCGTTCTCATTCTCGCTTCCGATTCTTTCTTGGCCAATTCAAATTGCATTTTAATTAACTCCAGCTTGCTGTCGGCCAATGCAGCAAATTTCTTGTTCGTTTCTGCAGCTGGAGACGCAGAATTCTTTTTTTTTTTGATAAAATTGGTCTTCTCCGACTGGCCGATGTATCTAATGCAAAAAAAAGACAAATTGCAGCAACAATGGGAGTTGACTTGTAAAGAAACTTACCGGAGATGACGAGCTTGATGCCAAAGAGCTTTTTATGGGCTGTCGAAGCATGCCCAGATTCCATTTGGACCAGTCGGAATCAAAACTTGTGCTCGGTAACTAGCGAAATACAATTATATTCATACTACTCCGACATTGCTTAACAAAATATTTAAAAACCTACGACAGACACTTACAGAATAATTTTCTAGGGATTGTTCTACGGGAATTCCTTCAATCACCACAGGTTGACTAGCGGTTATGAGAACCGCGTTTTCTACTGCCCCTGGCTTCTCAACCTCTGCTTGTTCGGATGGTGCTTCGTAGCATGAGATTTCTAAAATTGTAGTATAAAAATTGAATAAAATATTTTGCAATACTAGTAAAATAAAAAAATACATACCGTGGTCACTATCGAAGACATTTGCAGTGCCCGTAGCACCTATGCGCATTACACAAACAAGCCGGTCGGTCCATGGGCTTATTTTAATCTTACTGGGGCCACCACCTCCAGTTCCGAACCGGTGCTGTTTCAAACCAGCCACCTCTTTTCTGCTGGCTTTTTTCAACGCCTCCCACTTGCTTCTCAACATTTTCGCGGTTAGCGATTCCCCGGACGTGCAATTGAAAGCTACAGCTAACTTTTCGCATGCCGCTTCTTTTGATTTGTTGCAAACTGCATCTGTTTTTTTACATTCAATGACATTTTGCCTTTCTTCCACTATTGAAATTAACAGCTCAATGTCATTGAATGCAAAATTGCTGCAACGATCTCTCTTCTCGGCCATAATTTTCGATTTAAAAAACGCAAAATTAAAAACACAGACCGCACGTGTGCAAAGTTTACTGTCAACAGTAGGGTTATGTTAACGTCGTCGCTGTAAAAATGTTTTCATTAGATCAAAAATGTTAGACTGTATGACAATTTGAACATTGCAGTGCAGCCAACGTTACAATACCAGAGCCTAAACCTGGAATAACTAACCTAGGAATAACACGAATTCGTAGAACGGCAAAAATTTTATTCCGAGCTTAAATCTTAGGATAAATATATTCTTAGATTAGCTATACCGTGAGCTATATCAGCTTTGTAGAACCGGCCCTAAGTCTATAACCTTAAGTGAGTTTTTTAAGTATCACGTGTGAGGTGTCACGTGCGAATGCGATGTCAACAAATCCAGGCTGTTCTTATAAAACTTCGAATTCGGACAGTGAAGAGTCCGAAAGTAGTGAAAGTGTACCTAAAAAAATAGTAAAACGGTCATGTTTCCTCAATGTTCGACAGTTAGAAGAATGTTCGTGGTTACGAAGATACCCTTTTGATGCAAAAGAAAAGGATAAATGTACAGAAGCTTACTGTACACTGTGCAGATCGAATTTCTCAGTGAAATATAAAGAATATTCGGCATTGCGCATCCACGAAACTGGAAAATTTCATAAGTCAGCAGTAACGGCATCAGCAAGTAGCAAATTAATCACGAAGATTTTTGTGAAGAAGAATACTTCAGAAGAAAATGAAGTAACTACTGCAGAATTAGCGCACATATTTCGTTCAGTAAAACACTGTTTATCATATAATTTTAAAACAAACAAGTGCTGTTTTTCATGATTCGTCAAGCTAATAAAAATTTCTTGCGGGCGTACAAAGTCAACAATGATAGTTCAAAATGTATTAGCACCTTTTGTACTTGACCAGTTACTAACGTATGTAAAATTCAACCAAATTTTCTTTTCTATTCAAACGGATGCATGTAATAAAAAAAATCGAACATTTTTTCCCATTTGCATACAATATTTTAACAAAACTGGTATTGCTAACAAAGTAATTGACTTTGTAGATAATGCGAATGAAACCGCACTGGGCATGTACAAAATGATTGTCCCATACTATGCAAATATTTCAGGAGACCATATTGCAATTGGAATCAAATAATTACACAGCCTTAAATGTTGACGAAATTATGAGCAGAGCTGAACAGAAATTTTTTAGGTTTGATGTTCGACAAAAGTTTATAGAATTAAACTTGAATGAAAAAAAAAGAGAGATTGAAACAGATTTTGTGAATTTTTCAATGAATGCAATGAGTTACGTAGAAAAGCGGTTTAATTTTGAAGCCGACTATTTTAACACAAAAATTAAGTAAAAGGTCCTTAAAAACTTGTTGTTTCGCCTTTGAGGCTATTCTGGTAATTGAAGAATTTGATTTACAAAATAAAATGCAGAAATTGAATTGTGATAAACTATTTGACGAATTTCAATTAATAAAAAACTACCATGATATCATAAAGACCAAGCATTATTTCGACATATACCGTCGAAAAATACGTAAATATTTTCGAAAACTTATCTGACATAGACCGGACAAGCATTTGGCAAATTTAAATACTTCGAAGCAATCGATGAGATATTTGGTAAAAAAAAACAAACAAATGTACAATCTGTTAGTGTTGCATCCAATTTAGTAAAACGAAAGATGCCAGCTTCTGATGAGAACAGCAATCAGACAGTAAATATACTTAACGAAAATCAAAATGTAACCGAACATGTAGCGTCACAATCAAAGAAGAAATAGAGTTCTACAAAATGCAGTATTGAGCATTTAATATCTGAAATTCATGAGAATTCATCAATAGGCTATACAGGCACCAGGAAAATCTAGAATTTAAAAACCAATTACTTAATTCTTTCAACAGTAAAATGGACGCCTTAATTAACATTTTAAATAAAAATTAAATATAGGTGTTGTTGAATTCATGTTTTGTATTTTTGTTTTATAGTTCTCGAAAATTATAAAATAAAGAACTACATATTAAGTACAATGTGATTTTTTAAAAACTCAATTGCAGCAGGCCGAATTCTGCCTTAATAACCTTAGAACTGTCTGTGTTAAGTCAGAATACGGCCTGCTGCAATTGAGGTTTTAAAAAATCACATTGTACTTATGTATTATTACATGAAATAAATGCTATACAAGACTAATTCAGATTATTACATTCACGCAAAACTCAACAAATCCAATTTTGGGCGGAATGAAGTTAGACACGGAATCATATTACGCAAAATGTTCAGTTGAAGCGACTGCAACACTAAGTTTTAAGCAAAACTTGATAAATCCCAGTGTAATTGCTTAGCAAAATTTACGTTGTCGAGTAAAACTTAACAAATCCATGCATGCAAGTTTATGAATAAATAATCTAACAAAACTTAACAAATCCATTATTAATATATCGCGCATTGAAGCATAACCAAACTTATCCAGTTACTTGAACTAAACCTTAACCAACCTTCATTTTATTCAAATTTAAGTTAGGTTATCCATCTACTAGGCAAACACTAAAGTACTATCAATTCTTAAAACCTCACTGCAAAAAATGGTGCAACGACTTTTCACAGGGATTTTCTTGTGTTGATATGTTGTCGTTATTAAGTAATATTGTGGCAGGGAAGGTGGTTTATTAGTGTTGCTGTGAATTATTATTATCTAAACAAGATAGTGTGAACTCAAAAATGGAAGATTTAGAGAGTCATGAAGTGTCTGTTGGCGAAAAAATTTCTGGGGCTGGAAAAAGCAGAAGAAAATCACTAAACGGGGAATGCAGAAAAATTTGAGGTTAGACAACATTAATATTTATATACCTAGCGATTAATTGGAAGTTTAACCTTTTGTACTATTTTGTTTTAAACATCGGGAATGCACTAACAAAATATTATTGCTGCAGGCATCAAGAACCTGAATTTGATAATGATTCTGATTATCAGAATTTCTTACGATGCAATCACAAAGGGAAAACTAATCAATGTAAAGAAGTGAGTCCAAAAGAAATAGAAAATTGTAGAAAGCAACTGTATAAAGAAACAACTACAAAAGTACTTAAGTTTAGTTATTCGTAGATATTTTTGTAGGGGTAAGGTAGTTTGTCAACGGTTCTTGTTGCAAGCTCTTAAGATTTCCAAGTTTTGCATTATACGTATAGCCAAAGTTTTGCAAAATGGGAACATTCTAGAGTTGTGCTTATCGATATTTTTGACATTCGACACGATACCGATACGATATCAATATTTAGTTATTGTATCGATATTGCATTCCTTGGTAATTATCGATACCGATACGATATTTTTTTATAAATAAAGCACAAATTAATATTAAGGCATATATTGAAACTGTATACCTAACAAATGTCTTAAAATAAAGAAAAATAAAACTAATAACTATAAAACAGAACAACCGAACTAAATGCAATAATAAAAAAAGCAAACATAACTGCAAATAATAGTATACATACATAAATGTGATATACGATATACCTAATATTTAATAAGAATCAGTCTTGATAATAAATTACTGCAAACTTAAATTCGCGTTCAAAAATACAATTTTGTCCACTAATTTTGGAAAAAATACGTTCTGAAGGAACAGACGTTGCTAGGATGGTTAGATATTTTGGAACCAGTTTGGCCAAACTGGGTAATGTTTGGATACCACATTGTCCTCACCATTCTAGTGGATCTTGCTGACGATCTAGTGCCACACCCTGTTCAAAATACGATTTAACCTCCTTTTCAAGTGTGATATTGGCAGGAGTTTTGACACTTTTTTGTACTTTATTGTCAAAATATGCCCAAATGTTTGCCGTATCGCTAATAACAGTAGGGGCAGTGGAAGTACTTTCTTCATTTAAACTTTGATCTGCTACATCCTCTCCAGTGACTTCGGTGGACATTGTTAATAATTCACTTAAGATTTTATTTTTCATTACAGATGTGTAGCGTGGATCCAAGAGAGTAGCAATAACTAAATAACTATTTCAAGTATTTAAATTGAATGATTGCAATCTGAAATTTTTGTCACAAAAATGGCAAGTAGCACAAAAATAAGAAATATTTCGATTAGTATCAGTCCATAAATCACAAGTAATATGGCAAAAATTTACATTTTGTAATGCCTGTTTAACTGTGTAGGATATTGATTCGTAACTATCCTGAAGATATTTAGAAGTTAATGCTTTTCGCGTAGGAATTGTAAATCTTGGTTCAATTGTTTTCATAAAATGGATAAATCATCTTCTCTCAACATATTAATAGCTTCAAAATCTGTACATATCATTTTTATTAACGCATCTGTTATATTATCCATATTTCGCTTCGAACTGGTAGTAATAAAAGAATCAATTTTGGTTTGTTTCGACGCTTCACCTTCATTATCGGAATTTAATGTGTTATATATTTCGTTGTGATGTCGTTGAAGATGATGCATCAAATTTGTAGATAATAAATTATATACCAATAATTAATAACACGAAGTCGGTTCCCACAAATATTTGTAGAATTACCAGAAAAATTTACAAGCGTACTACACACCTACAACAGCAGTTACTTAATTTTTTTTTAAATAGAAAAAACTGTAAATATACGCACCTCGCAATTTTTTGTGGAGAATCAATCTGTTGAAAATAAGTCCAATAAATACTTCTTTTACTGCGATGACTTGCCATTTTTCAATGAAGTATGCCAAATTATATATTGTTGTGAAATATTTGTCACTTTGCCACAAATAATAAAACTGAAGAACATTCAACTAAATAATAAAAATCCCGCAAGATTTTAACTTTCCCCGTTTATGGCAGAACTGCAGGGCGCAGGCTAGACGTCAGCTATGTGAACGTCAACCAATCAGCAAGCAGTTTCGTAAAAGTAACAATGACAAGAGTAAACTTGTACGACATCGATCGGGTCAAGTCGACTTATGAATATTAATAGTTAAAACAGCTGTATGTAAAAACACTTAGAAATAGGGGTGTTTAGTGTGACGTCACGCAGCCATGTTCGTTTCCAAACTAAGGCGTTGTTAGGCACGTGATTTGCGAATGTGCTCGCATTTGACCTGCATTTGACTCGCATTCCTAACCTCACTATTGGCACAAGGTTTTGTCACAGCAGTTCTGTTACAGTGTAGCTACTGTGGTTTTGTCTTTAATTATATATGTTTTGTGTGTTTGTATCAAAATCAAAATGGTGATGTGTTTTGCTCCTGATTGCAAACATTATAGTGAACGTGGGACTTGTAAATTCTTTAGATTCCCAAAAGATGAAAAAACCAAACAACATTGGATTAAATTAGTACGGTAAGAATAACTTATTTTCCCCACACTTGACAAGTATAATAACTCAGTTTTTTAAATATATAGGCGAGCTGACAGAACCCTTAGCAGCAGCTCTCTTTTATGTAGTTGCCACTTCCGAAACGGTTTAAAAGAAAATGGACCCATTATGTTTGAACATAATGTTGCTAAACAGTTGGTTTTACAAAGTCCAAAAAAGGGAAAACAATTGTAAGTAAAGGATTTTGTTATGTAACATGTGAATAATAAATTTATTCTTATTGGCAGACGATCGAAGTAGTTCCTTTGACCTTTGGTCTAGAAATCGTGTTTACAATTAAGCAACAGGTCAAAGTTCAAAATATTACTAGAGTAAAAATCATAAGTTTTTGGGCTTCTATTCATCTGTCATATTTTAGGGTGACTATTTTGGTAATTTGTTGGAGGCGGGTTCGAAGGGGGGTAGGGGGGTTATCTTCGTGGGGAGTATTTTGGGGAGGGGGTATTTTCGTAGGGAGTATTTTGGAGCTGGGGGGTATTTTTGTGGGAGTAAGCTGATAAAAATTATATCATATAAACAGCCAGAGTACTGTCCGGAGGTCGGAGGTATACAACAGAATGATTAATAGAAGGCAATTCCCAGAAATCTGGAAAAAATCTAGACTGGTCCTCCTGGAAAAACCAAAGAAAAGCAAAGATGAGCCACAGAACTATCGTCATTTATGCATGCTGAATACAGCTGGTAAACTTCGAAAAACTAATATGCCAACGATTAAATGAAGAGCTGGAACTGAAAGGAGTTGCAGTTCGGCTTCAGAAAAGGCCGATCCTCCGCTAACGCTATGGAGGTGATACGAAATATAGGAAAGGAGGCAAACTTCGGCGACATCAGAAACCGAGAATTTTGTGTAATGGCCACGCTAGACATCCAAAACGTCTTTAACAGTGCGTCGTGGCCGGGAAAAAACGAGAAAGCTCCACATACCTGATAAAGCTGATATGCAGCTATTTCACAAACAGGAAAATGAAAATCGGACAAAAGCACGAAATGGAAATAACATGTGGTGTCCCACAGGGGTCGATAATCGGACCTCTGCTGTGGAATACTTATTATGACAGCATCCTAAAACTGGAAATGCCCCAACGCGTTCACCTAGTGGGATTTGCGGATGATCTCGCTATAGTGGCATGTGACAGATCTGGAACAACAGTAAAGCACGGACCAAACACCGCAGTATTAAGAATTCAAGACAAAATGAGACGAAAGAAATTGCAACTGGCACCCCACTAGCAGGACGTAACACGTTAAGAGATCTCACAATAGGAAGTCGGTTATCAGTTGCCGTTCTTATTCGACTGAAGAACACGCTCGTAACTGATTGGCGCCCATTAATTTTTTTTCAGCTTGTTAAGAACCCCGACCTTATAAACCATTATATTGAGACCATCCATATCGGATACTTATAGTGGGTTGAATGGTGAATAAAGACGAGTAAAACAAAATGTCTTTCCCACTTGTTATATTAAAAATAATAAAGTTGCATAACCAAGTTTAATCTTGGCCTTCTAGTTTAGGTGACTGATTCCGTTACTTTTCAGTTTGTGTTGTGCCGTTAGGTAAGATTGCGTTAGACCTAAGCTCTGTTTAAGTTGTAGTAACTTTAGATTACATTTTAGAATTTGATAATGCCTTTGTGAGGCGAAACCTGGTTATGCAACTTTATTATTTTTAATATAACAAGTGGGAAAGACATTTTGTTTTACTCATCCTTATTCAACCCCGACCTTCCCACTGACAATCGGCGGCGTGTTCCCGAGAGCTACCTAGTATTACCCTTTTGGTGTAGCAAGAACAATTAGAATACCTAGGTATCATCTTCGATAAGATTTTAAGATGAGAAAACACGTTATATGTACCGGGTGATCAACGGAATTCATAATTAGAGGAGGCTGTGATTGGTGCTATTTTATGTTGTGTGGTTTGACACACTGAGAAATGAATAATAAATTGACAATTGTTATATTTGAGGTTAAGCTCGTGCTTTGTACAATCTTTGATGATATAGTAAACATTATTTTACTGAAACACAGAAATAAAATAAGTTTGAAGAAAAAATTGGAAATTTTTATTGAAATTACAATAGGTAAGGTAAGTTGGGGTATCTGGGCCCAGGGGGCAACTGGGCCATGGATTTTTTCCATAAAACTTGTGAGAGTAATTTCACTTCAAGCGGTTGGCAGCACTGAAGGACAATGGCGTTTCCCTTCAACAACCAGTCTCATGTCTCTAAGTGTTGTGGCTTTCGTGTAGCAATTTTTTCAATTTTGTAGTGCAAGATTTCCATAGCAACGTGGTGTCATCTTGATTTTACGAAATATCTACAGGTTCACTGTAAGTATTATCAACATTACAGTTAATTTACCATAAATTAGAAGCATAATAGAACCTTGAAATGTTACTACCAGCACGTGTTCTCCTTTAGGTTATAAGTTTGAAGGGGTGGCTCAGTTACCCCCAAAATCTTTTAAAAATGGGGTAAGTGGGCCAGGTGCTTGAGGTATCTGGACCCGCCTCGGACCCAGTTACCCCAAGCACATTAATTATCATCATTATTGTTATTTTTTAATTCATTATTTACTGAAGTTATTTTGCTTATTTTTTCCTTGCGAATTAGGTACTATGTTAAATTAATTTTACCTAGTGTCTTATATTTGAGTTGAAACTGCTCAGTCTAATCTAATCTTACTTTACTTGTTTTCAAATATTGTTTTTTCCAGACGATGGTGAGAACATACATCAGAAAAACTCAGAGGGGAGCTGGCATAAACTACTCTGAAGAGGAGTTGGAAAAAGCCATCGAAGATGTTAGGAACGGCAATAGGACCACCAGGGGAGCAGCTACATTCTACAATATTCCTAGGTCTACACTAAAACACCGTATTCTGGGCACACGTGGTAAAGCATTCACTTCAAGATATGGTAAGGGCGGTGGTGGTGTTGAATCGTTCTTGTCTGCTACTGAAGATGAAGATATAGTGAATTGTTTGAAAGTAATGGACAAAAATGGGTTTGGCTTATCTCGACACGAAGTTTTGGATCTCGTTCAACTTTACATCAGACAAAACAACATCCCATGTAGATTCAAAGACCAGAGGCCTGGTGTAGACTGGTTCATAGCTTTTAGAATTAGGCATCGCTTGTCAATCAAGAAAGCACAAAGCATTGAACATGTAAGGTGTGATCAAATCAACCCGTGGGTAGTGTACAACTTCTTTGAAGTGTTAGCAAAAACTTTAAAAGAACTGAATCTTGAGGGAAAACCGGAGAGGATCTTCAATTGTGACGAACCTCGTTTTGTCATGACCCGTCGAAAACCAGAGTTGTTGGGGCCATTGGTGCAAAAAGTAAGCGCAAAACGAGTACATCTGGGCGTGAAAACACATCAGTGCTGTTATGCTGTTCTGCGGGAGGACAAGTGCTTCCACTACTGTGTGTATTTAAAGGAAAATATGTGATGGATTGATCAAGATGTTGCATCACAAACTGCAGTTTCAGCAAGTTCACGGGGATGGATGGAAACAACTTTATTCTTCAATTGGTTTCGTGATGTGTTTTTACCAAATATAGGTGAAGAAAGACCAGTACTGTTAATCTATGATGGTTATAGTCATATTTCAACTCAATTGATTAGATTAGCCCAGCAAAAGCAAGTCACCATTATGAAGCTACCTCCCCATACCACACACCTATTGCAGCCTCTGGATGTGGCGGTTTTCAAAAGCCTCAAGACCAAGTGGGACAGCGAATTGTGTAAATGGCAAAGAGCAAATCCACGCAAAAAAATCCCTAAACAGGAATTTGTCTCACTTTTAACCAGACTGGCCCAAGATGTGCCCAGAACAAATATTATCAATGGATTTAAGACTACTGGAATTTATGATTGGGAAGTACAGGGGGTCAACAAAGAAGCAATCCCAACTTCAGTATTCAAGACAACTGATCTGGAGTGGTACAAAAAAAATTGCCCAAACCCTAATGCTGTGCCGCCTGAAGTAGCCCCAGTGCCACAAGAAATAGACTCTCACTCAACAGACACAGTGTCTTCGGAAATAGCTTCTAACCCTACAGACACAGCGCCACTGGAAGTAGTTGCTACACCTACAGCCACAGGGCCACAAGAAGTAGTCTCTTGCTTAACAGGCGCAGTGCCACCGGAAGTAGCTGTTCCTCCAGGCGGAGTTCCGCTGCAAGTACAGCAAGCTAGTACATCCACAGTTGCAAACCCACCGGGAGTAGCCAGTACATCCACAGGAGTATGCCGCAAAAGTTTTGAAGAACTATTATTAGACATGCTTAAGAAAGAAAAAAAACTTAAACAGCTGATAAAAAGCGCAAAAGACTTGTGACCAACTGTGAGATTATTACATCAAAAGAATATCTATTAATGAAAGAAAATGACGCAAAAGAAAAGCACGAGGAAGCGAACAGAAAGAAACTCAAACAGGCAGCAAGGGAAAAGAAGAAAGAGTTGGAAAAGGTGAACATTTCTAAGCCCGACGCCACGAACAAAATTAAAAAGAAGAAACTTAATAATACTGATGACGAGACAAGTGACGAAAGTGATCAGTTATCTGTACGTGACAGTGACGGCGATTTCGATTTTATGAGTCATTCTGACGAAGAAATAGATGAACATGATGTGAACTCAATACAAGTGGGTGAATATTGTGTTGTAAAAGTCTACGGAAAATCAAAAGATAATTTCAGGCTGTGACATTCCCAAACCATGAAGTTTATGGAAACGGAAGAAGAATCCTACGTTGCCAAAAAAGATGTAGTAATAAAACTGTCAAAGCCCCTTAAAAACAGCTCTGCTAGATTCAAAGATATGATCAGCTTCACTAATGATTTGAGTGACTTATCGAACGTTTATTAACATTTTGTTAACTACCTATATAGTATTATACTTAAAGTAGGTATTAGTACCTGAAATTGGATTTTTTTACCTCTTGTTCCTTAATAAAAGTTGTGTTATTCCAAAATTTGAATTAATTTCACACGCAATCGTTGTGTAGGAGTTTTCTTACATTGTCGATAACTCGACTATGGTGTGGTTCAAATGACTTGTAATTTTTTTATGGGGTTTACATGTTTGCCAACAGGCCCACTTACCCCAATTCAAATAACAATAGTTTGTATGAAACCAAGACCCTTATGGCCCAGTTGCCCCAATTTCTAGGGTTAACTGGGCCCATCAGGCTTTTTTTATTTTTTTTCAATTTTAAATATAAAGAAAATTAAATTCGATTATTACATATTTGAAGAATGCATATTGTATTATAAATAAAAAATATTTTAGATATTAATATAATTTATTAGTGGTTCTTAGGCAAGTAAAAGTTAGAAACTACGCGCTCACGTTGTAAAATCATGGTCCAGATACCCCGACTGACCTTTTTTAAGGAATGGAAGCACGTATACCAGCGAATAGACGAGCTCGAAAATTCTCAAAATGATTGTAATGCTGTAAAAAGTTACATGAAGAAGAAATCTGGTCAAACGATTGAACATTTTATTAATCGAAATGTTCAAGAAAAACATCGCCACGAGGCAATGGACAGAAAGGCGGCCATGGTCAGAATAATTGAAGTACTTAAAATGATGGGCAAACAAATGTTACCTTTTCGAGGACATAGGAACGAATCGGCTAATAGTTTAGAAAATGCCATTGGAAGTCATGGAAACTTCGAAGAAATTGTTCTTCTAGTAGCCAAATGTGATACCGTCTTGGACAATCACGTCAAGAAAGCTATCAAAGAAAGAAAAGGCAAAAAAAGTGCTGATAAAAGTAGAAGTCGGGGGGATTTAATAACTTTTTTAAGCAATAATACTGTTACACAGATTATTTTGGAAATTACTCGCGATTTTCCTATAAGTTTGTTCAAAGACTAGTATTAAAATAACTAAATAATGTTGACTATTATTTACGCATTTAGTACCTAAAAGGCTTTATTAAAACTGTTAGACAATATAAAACGGGTATTAATTAATTTAAATAAATGACAAAAATTTAAGGGGTGGTGGCATGCTAGGGCCCTGTAAAGGAACATTTTCCCGGGCCTTAAAAGTGGCTCCAGCACGCGCCTGGTGCAAACCCGTGGCCCAGGGCAACCGGGATAAACCCCAGGGAGCGAAAAAAGATAAGGGCTTCCGAATAGAGTTTGTTTCGTGAAAATCGGCCAACAAATAAAGGAGCAGTTACCTTTGCGGCGTTTTCCGTAACCACGTATGGGGAATTTCCCAATACGTCGGTGATTGAACCTTCCAAGTACAGACAATCCTGTATAGAAAATGAATCCCTATTTATTGTGAGAAGGGGAAATTTGGGAGACATAAAATCAGAAACGGTTTGCAGGAAAATTAGATCAGAAAACAATTAAATAATAGGAACAAGGATGATTTTATGGATGTATGTTTAATGCGCAGGAGTAATAACAACAGTTGTTATATTCAACAAGTTTCTTTTCCATGTTTACATAGTTAGTAAAGAACAAATACAAATTGTTCGACAGGCTTGGAGAGAAAAGTCGGTTCATGGTAAAATATAAAATTTTGGAAAAATGTTTGTCATTTGGAATGGCCTTCTTTTCCTTATGTCGTAACAGATTTCAGTTATGCACTAATAAATGCTGTAATGCTGTATTGGAACAATGACATTAGATGAATATATGCAATACTGTTATTCTATATAATTTGCGATGCTCCTGAAAAAACGAAGTATTAAAATTAAGGCTCTATTGCACGCATATTTTTAAATTAATGTGTAGCGATATAGAAAACTCTACCGATTCTGTTGATTTAAAAACCTTTTTAAAAGAATTACGCCCGGTTTCATAATCAACTTTAAAATTTAAAGTAAACTTGAAGTGAGTAGGAGTGTTTCATAATACAACTTTAAAGTGAAAAGCTACTTCAAGTCCACTTTAAGCTAAAGTCGCCTTGACCCTCACTTTAACTACTTAAAGTAACCACATAACCTCAAACTGCGAGGTGTTTACTTGCTGGATAAGAATGTTATTTTTAAGCAGTAGCAGCTCCAGTTCATCTGATGATGAGATAATTGAACGGAGACCCAAGATCTATCGTCCACGTAATGATAATTTCAATAGGTGGAACGATATAGAATTTTTGCTCCTTTTCGTTTAAATAAGCAAACCGTAATAAATTTGCTACATGAAATCAGAGATATGATTCGATTACCTACAAACAGGTAAGAGTGCATACTATGTAAAAATTATTTAATATTGCATGATAATCTTTGAATTTATTATAGGGGAGGTTGCATACAGCCAATGCAACAACTGTTGTTGACACTTCGCTATTATGCAACTGGAAATATGCTTCTGGCAGTGGCAGATTTTACAGGGGTATCGAAAGCCTCTGCTAGTCGCATCATAAAAAGAGTGTCGTATGCTATAGCATCGTTACGTCCACGATACATAAAAATGGCCCAAAATGCCCAAGAAATAACTGCAACTGCTGCCGAGTTTTATGAAATTGCCAGTTTCCCAGAGTTGTGGGTACAATTGACTGTACATACATAAGAATAGAATCTCCAGGCATGTAAATTTGTTTTTGTTAATGTAACACATAATTTTACAGAATTTATGTTTAGGGGGAGATGATGGAGAAGGGTACTTCTCCTTAAACGTACAAACTGTATCGGATGCCCAATTGAAAATAAGAAGCATTGTAGCACGTTGGCCAGGATCCGTTCATGACCAAACAATCTTCAATAAAATTTAAAAAGAGATATTGAAGCTGGAAGGTTCAAAAAATTTCTATTAATAGGCGATAGTGGTTACTCTTTACGCGAATATCTCATGACGCCACTACAACAAATAGACACAGAAGCTGAAAATTTATATAATGAGTCTTTGATAAGAACAAGAAATACTGTCGAAAGACAGTATGGTGTCTGCAAGCGACGTTTCCCTGTACTCGGCAGCAGAACCAACAGCGCACGCAACCCCGGAAGATCGGCTGTTCCACTTGATCAGATCTAGGTTCAATGCCATTCGCGACCGCGTTCCACTTAGATCAGACACGATCAAGGTGGAACAACGCAGAGAAGTCTGTGAAGCAGCGTCGGACATAAAGGACTATTCGATCCAGCTAGTGGGCATGGTCGTCGCCCTCCGCGAGGAGCTAAGAACCAAGTCCGCCGAGGCCGCCCGTCTTAAACTCGCCACCGCTGCCACGCCAGCCACCCGGATCAATCCTTCAGCGCCAACATCAGCCGCGACCGCGTCAGCGGCCTCGTTCGCGAGTGTCGTCGCCAGCAGACAACCTTTTCCGTGCAGCCCAAGGCGGGCCAAACAGTAGAGGCCACCCGGGCCGCACTCATGCAAGCTGTAGACCCGGCCCAGGCCAACATTAGCATCACCCGCGTTCGTCCAGTCAGCGGCGGCAGCCTCATTGTCGATTGTAACAAGATGGAAGATGCGCGCCGCCTCCAATTGTGTCTTGGCACCAAGGCCGCGGACCATGTCGTCGCCCAGGAAGTCAGGAAGAATTGGCCGCGCATGGTGCTACCGCGGGTCGACCAAGAGTTAGTAGAGAATATAGACAATATTATACGGGCCAACAACGACGAACTAATCGAGGACTGCGGAGGTAAAGAGCGTTTCAGTGCGGAGTTCAAACGCATCGGCCGATTCGGCGGGCACGGTCGCGGCCCCCGCGGTACCGCGATTAGCGTCATATACGAGCTAAGCCCAGCCATATGCAAGCTGCTGCTGGAGCGCCCCGTCAAACTGGACTGGCAACGCGTCTGGGCCGAGGACCATGTTTCAATGACACAGTGTTACAGGTGCTATTCATTTGGACACAAGTCTCGCGAGTGCCGCGAAAAGGACCAACTGTACGGGTATTGTGCGGGCCCACACATGTACAGGGAGTGCACGGCCTCGCGACCCAGATGCGCGACACGTGCGCGCGCGAACTCGGAGAACCGCGGCCCACCCGTCGACACGTACCACGACGCGAAACATGCCCAGTGCCCCACAATGGTAAGGATCCGGAGGTCGATCCAATCGAACATTGATTACCATGGGGACTAGACAACCCGCCAACACATACGTGGCAGTTAAATGCCTCCAGCTAAACCTGGGGAAAGGCAAAGCTGCCACGTCCAACCTAGTTAAATCAGTGCGCGAATCCCGGGCTAGCGTTTGTTTCATCCAGGAACCGAGCACCATGGGAGAAAACATAGTCGGCTTCCCAGCTACAATGAAGGTGCTGGCACAAAGAATACATCGCCCACGCAGCGCACTCATCGTTGCCGCCAACGACGGCGCTACAACCCTGATACACTCCGCCAGCTGTGAGCTTATCACGCTGGCCGAAATACGAACGGCCGCCGGCGCCTTATATGCCATGTCGACGTACCTACCTCTTCAACAAATTAGAAAACGCGGCCAGCAAAGTTCCAACAGCCACGTCCCTGATCATCGCGGGCGATTTCAACGCCTGGTCTCCCTTATGGGGATCCCTGCATGAGGACGAAAGAGGAACGCGTCTAGTAGCATATCTAGAACAACACGGGCTCACAATAGTCAATCAAGATAGTGAGCCGACGTTCTCTAATCACCGAGGTAACAGCTACGTCGATCTAACAATCGCAAACCAAACAGCGATCGCATTGATCAATCACTGGCGCCTCTCACCACAAGAAACGCTCTCAGACCATCGCATGCTGGAGTGGACAATCGAGCAGAACTCAGATAACTGCCTCTACTCCTGGACTCCCGACTGACTCGCCTGCCTATCCACCCGACCACGACGGTTTCATCACCGTGTAACCCCGCAGGCGCCGAGGGTCTGCCGGCTCCGCCTCTTCGGCCTCCACCTCCGTCGTCAAGACCTTCACCGTCTCGGGGATCCCCCGGGATGCAGCAACTTCAAAGGCGCTAGAGAAGTATCTTAGCAAAATGCCTCTTATCACATCCAATGTCTCGGTGTTAACCAATGGCTCCGCAGTCATTTCCTCCTTCGACGCCCAGCTGGAGGCCAAGCTCCGCGAGCTGGGCCACCAATTGGGACCCTACAGATTATCTCGTCCGGGCGGCCGTCCGGGCAACCAGCCCTCGCACCCAAGGCTCCATCCTTCTCCTGCGTCTTGCGCGGAGTAGAGATGGACATAACCATTGAAGAAATCAAGGAAACCCTCCGCTCCCAAGGTCACACCTTCTCCAATGTTTGGCGCATTAAGTCCAAGCAGACCGACAAGGAGACGCGCCTCATCCGCGTCATCACCACGTCCAAAGAGGCCCTTGACTCTCTTCTGTCTCGTGGGATACGAATGTTCAGCCATTCGTATCGGGCCGAATCCTCCCATCCGCCGAAAGCCCAGCCCGTGCAGTGCAGTCGCTGCCTCAAGTTTGACCACCCAACGCAGCTCTGTCAGGTCGGCAAGGCGACCTGCGGCCTCTATGGAGGGTGTCACGGCACGGCCGCCTGCACCAAGACTACCGAAGACCCCAAGTGCGGGAACTGCGGTGGGGAACACGTTGCGTTTTCCCGCCACTGCCCCGTACGCCCCGCTGAGCCGATTAATCCACTACCCAGCGCCCCGTTAAGAACCACTGTAGTTCCTCCCCCAACTCAAATCCAACCATCGGCCCCCATCTCCACCGGAGACTTTCTTCGTTTTCTGGTGCACACCCTTCTTGACATATTTCCCGACCGCAGGGAACACATCCAAAGAAGCAGTATCCCCCTGATATGGGCCCCCTTCGGCCTTCAGGCAGCGGCGTCCTACGCCGGTAACTATCTTCATGTTACCGTCGATAAATGACTCCTCCCTCTTCTACCTATCTCTCGCCCCATCTTACTGCTTCACGGGCCTCCGCATTGCGACGGTTAATGCCAACGGCTGGCGTCGGATCCACATCCTCTCGTTAACGGAGACCCACCTGCGTCAGATATGGTTCTAGAAGGATTTTCTTTAAGTGAAGCTATGCATGGTGTGCGATACATTAAATTTGTTGCTGATGGAGATTTCAGCATGTTTGCCCAAATTAAGCAAAATGTTTCTTACGGCAAAGATGTACATAAAGTGGAATCATGCTCTAAAGAATTATGGCAAACATCTATATAGATTAAAAAAAGACACACAAATTAACTTGGCCGGAAGAAAATTGTTAACTAAAACAAAAATCGACCTCTTGACCAAAACGGCAAAGTGTTGGATTTATGAACATTCAAAAACAGACCAAGATGTGTTATAAAATGATTTGCAAAATGGATTACATCATGTATTTGGTGACCATTCCAAGTGCAGCGAAAACATAGGCAATAATGTTGGCGACAATACTCAGAATCAAATAATTAACTTGAAAGCTACAACTATGTACAATCATATATTATGGTATATAACTTTTTTTCTTACTAGTAGTAAGTACTACTATAATTAAACATTTTAGGTGCACTTGACTTGCTTATCAGAGAAGCTCATTTATTAATAACAAATAATGAGAATAATAACACGTCTGAACGATTAATGAATATAGGTTTAACGTGGGTAAACGACTTAATTTAGTTCAACGAGGTTCCTACGAAAGACATGTATATCTATCTGGTTTACGGCAAAATAAGAAATTAAACTGGTACTGTAGCCAATTTAAAAATTTTACTGGTCAAAGTCCAAGGAAATACATCAATTTATTGCAAGAAGTATGCGCATCAGAGAATAAGGCTCGTAAACGACTCTGTTTTGAAAATACGCCAAAAACATGTAAACAAATTAGAATAGGAACAACATCAAAGAATGAAGATTATGGACCAAATGCTGAACAACCACCAGATGATCAAACACTCATTGATGCAGAATGTACCAGATTATAGGAAAGGCTTCAGGTGACTAATATTTTGTGGTTGTCGTCTTCACCTTCTAACATTTTCTTTTTGTGTTTTAGGTTACTCCTGCAGAACGTGATGGGATTGCTACAGAGTCTGTAGGACAATTTGGCAACGAGCTGTATGAAATTGAAAGGCGTTATAGATTAACTGCTTCACTTTTCGGTAGAGTAATTGACGGAATTGTCAAAGCATGTTTAGGAGGAAACCATTTTTGGACAGAAGCTACTCAGTACGGCATAGCAACGGAAAATGTAGGTAGCTATAAGGCATTTTGAACAAAGTAGATAAGCTATGCGGGTACCAGCGCAAAATCCCATGTTATTTCTTATGGAGGTTCATTTTAGCGTTCAAAGTCATAGCATGATGGGTTGCATACACAATCTAGTGACTTTAGTGTTGCAAGGTTGGGTATACAGTTGGCTGGCGTGTAAATCTGGTAACTTTTATTCGGCCACGCCCGCCGTCCGCATGCGCAATGGTGTGTTAGTAATTTGGGGGGGTTACAAATAATTTGTTTATGGCGGCATGCTTGTAGGTTAGAAATCCCTCCAGGCAGGTAATTTAGGGTGAGAAATTTGTTTACAGCGTGCTGGTAGTTTGGGCTTCGCCCCTCGGCCCCTTAGGGCTTAACCCCAGCCCATGCCCCCCCTTGCAAGAGCCCCTTTCAAGTGTTTGTAGAGGTTAAGTCTTTGTCCGTTTAAATATTTAACTATTACCATGATGTTTGTTTACATTTTTTTTATCACATCTTTATAAATATATAGTTAAAACCTTATTTTATAGTTACACATTACAACAATTTTAAAAACGTTGTTTAGTTAATCATATAATAGATAGCGTATCTTGGTTTAAATTATTAATTTATCTTTAAGCCTTATCACACCGGCTACTAGATTTTTGTTTATAATTATAATATTTAGCTGGAGATGGCGTATGCAACACTAAATTATTAATTTTTTCAATACAGACGCCTCATCCTAAGCTAAATATAAAACCTTATCATACCACAAAGATTAAATAATTTTATATAGAATTCAAGTAATAATTGATAGTCTTTTAAATTTAAAGTTTTGCTACACCTAAAATATTCAAAACGAAAAAGATAATTTAGTTTAACAGAAAATTTTAGGAAAATACCATGTTAAAACTTTAGGAAGTAACGAAAACCGAATGAAGTAGATAACAATTTTATCTAGGTTAAAACTTGAGGATGTCACAACCCAAAAGAATGATATAACGGTTTTAGAAATTTGGTTTTGAAGAAAGTTTTTTCTTGTCTTTTCATTAAAATAGAAGCTAATATCATTTATAGGAAAAAAACTGAACCACAATTTCCTGTAGGATGATTTTGTAAATTTTACTTGGTAACATCAAGAACCATCTTTAAGTCATTCTTAATGTAACAGTGTACAACTAAAGAGCTCGATTAATATTAAATTGTGTTGTTGTTGTGTAATTCTTGAAGATGTCAGAACAATTAAATAACGTTGGAAAGTTTGAACAGAAAGCTATTTTAAAAATCAAAGATATGGTGAAAAACAAAACCTATCAACTAACGGATATCAGGGTTGTAAACAGTGTTGGGTAGGATCTAGATCAAGTGGATCTAGATCCGAGATCTAGATCCACAATCTGGATCTACGATCTGGATCTAGATCACTTGTTAACCAGAGATCTTGTATCTTGATCTAGATCACAGCTTTAAGGATCTATCATCTTTAAACTTAAAAGTTAAAAAGATCCGTTACTTTTCTTTTAAAGGTGTAGGAAGTAGGAAGTTTTCAGTTTCTGTGAATTATGACGTTTAAAAATTTTCCATTTTACCATAAAGAAACTGTAGTTTTTAATTTTAAATCTCAATTCTCAACAATAGGCAAGTACAATATAAATTTGAAAGGTTCCCTTGTTATCTGCTGAAATAATAGGCTTTAAACCTTAATCCTTCTGGGAATGGTATAATGAGACAAAAACTTACATTTGTTTGGATAAGAAAGTTCTAGAAAAATGAACAAGTTTGTGACTGACAGGGATTAAGTGATGTTAACTATTGTAAAATCTCGGAATTTGTAACAAAAGTAGCAATAAACCACTCTTAGGGTCATCTAAAACACTGAATTAAAATGCCTGCAGACAAAAAGCCCAAAAGTGCTAATTACAGCCAATGGGCCAAATTAGATTCCCATTTAATGGCCAATGGAGTTTAGAGATTAGTTTTTTTGCCATTTCAGCTAATTTTAGTGTTCAAAATTATAATTTATAATCATCTATTTGTATGTACACTAAGTGTCATTGTAAATGTAGGTATTACCATTGAATAAGAATATAGTATTACTGTAATAATAAACTGATAACTTTTAAGGGAGCCTGTTTTACTAAATTTTTAATTCTATCATAAATAGTTCATCGAATTTAATCTTTAATTTTAATCACTTTTGAAATCAACCCTTCAGACTTTCCACAGATCAATTTAGAAAAAATACAACAAGGATCTATAAAAAGGATCTAGATCCTTTTTTAAAATCTTAGATCTTGATCTAGATCCGTCTGTATAAGGTGATCTTGCATCTGGATCTAGATCACGGATTCTAATTTGATCTGGATCTGGATCTAGATCCTGAATTAAAGGATCTTACCCAACACTGGTTGTAAATACTAAATATGGCCGAAAAATTGTAGTGGAAACATCTGAAAATAGTATTTTTCTACCTAACAGATACGCTAAAATGAGCGATGAAGAAGTTAAAAACATCAAGGATTCTATCCAACGAACCGCGGTGGTTTTTAAAGGGGAAAAGGCGCGTGGCCAGCTAAATCCAACATATATTCTTGAATTTATTACTATCTAAAGTGTTTTCAAACGTTTAATAACAATGCAATCATTATATTTTCTATCAACACGTGCGGTGTGTTTCGAATATTCACAGAAACAAATTAGAGACCTTCTACCTACAACAGTTAAACGACATCTGGAATTAGAATGGTGTTCGAACGTATTTGACTTAATACGCGAAGTTAAATACAATAAAGCTAAAGTGCCACCTTGGGTAAAAAACACTTTACAAAACTGGTTTGTTTTCAAACAGAAGTTTCGGCTCATTGCATGCAACCTACTTTGATATTAATCATGAAGATTACCTGGAAATGTACTTGGCTGTCATGCTATTCCAAATTCCTGAAGACGAAGATGAAATCGACTGGTTACCACGAAAAACAATTGTATCTTACCAAACGTGTCGTGTGTTTAATTCCGAAAGATTTTTAAATTTGTGTTATAAGTGTGCTACAGACAATGAACATTTAGAAGACTTTCCATATATGCATACTATATCATATTAGATTATGTAAAAATAGAAAAACAGTTGTAGAAATATTGAAAAATATTAATAATCATTTTAACGAGTGCGCGTATTCTAGTTTAATTACGATACAAGATATTGAGCTAGAATTATACAACGAGGTAGGTTTATGTTCATCTGTACCCTGTAAAAGGGTTAAAACCAACACTTTTACTGATGAAGTTTTGTCACCTCTCATTATCGATATGTATCATCCTTAAATAATGGCGGTTTACAACGTAGATTTTATCTGCTGTCAATTTTTCTCGTCTAATTGTTAAGCAATACGTTTTCGTTGCAAAAAATATTTATCCGACTAAATAAAACCTCTTGTGTAATTAAATTCGATAATATTTTGTTATTTCCAATAGCAACGCTAGTAACGTAGTAACCACGAAAATATGACGTACAAACAAAAAATTATTTGACAGTTGAGAAAAAACTGTAGCACCGATTAGTGAAAAATGTAGTCATTGTATTCTCTTCCTAAATATAACTCGTGATTCACTTAAAAATCGATAATATTTAGAAAATGCCACTCATGTTAATCCCAATCTTTGGAAAATGCAACTCCTGCTTCGCAGTCGTTGCATTTTCGTCGTTGGGATTAACATTCGTGACATTTTGAAAATATTATCGACAATAAGCTCACCACATGTTATATTACCCTTGATAATATACGTTTACAAATATTTACAGATAATGATCTACGCTTGTCGTGCCCAAGAGATCAGCCTAACCAGCAAGAAATACTGAATATTTTCCAGGCATTAACACCACCGAATTGTGGTTTTGTGGCAACAAGCGCATGGGGTGGCCACACAGAAAAAATCAACGTGTAAGTGGTATGTATTGTACACGCTTGAAAATGCAGAAATGGGGTACTTGCCTGGTAGTCAGGCCAAAGATTTGATGCTTCGGTTAAAGCAATACCAGCCACCAAATGCAGCGATAATAGATTACGAATTCCACGAAGATCGTGCAATGAACCAGATCGGCTGGCTAATGGTGTGGAAGAAGCACTGTGAGCACTTACCAAATTTTTATAACTATAACAATATTCTAACAGAAGAGCTATCGGTATCCATGACAGGCGAAAAATTAGAGTTGCTTTAATGAAGATTAAATATTTTTTGTTATATATAATTTAATTCAAATTAACTTGCTTTCATATTTCCGCCTGATTAAGTTTTTTTTTTGTCACTTTTAAATAATCCAAAATGCTGTAAACGCAGCCAGTAACGAGAAAATCCGTGCAGCTTACTTCGGTTACTTCCGCACACAATCGTACTTATTCGCTTTCGACTGTGCTCGTGATTCGCTGTGTAAAAGGCTTCTACATTCAGGTACAAAAATTTAACCAGTATCTCTCACTCAACGACTATACACTCTCACACTTTCTATTTTAACACGTCCACGAACCGGAGTGTACTGTTTACCCCACCTCTGTAGCCACTGCTGCGCGACGTAAAACTTTTTCTCTTTACTGGCTGCGTTTACAGTACTTTGTTTACTAGTATAAGTTATTATAATTAATTAATTTAAATTTGATGTTTTAACACGTTGGCGGACACCGACTTCTATAGATGTCGTGTTTGGAGATTTTTACGGGTCAAGGACGTGCAATCACGTCGTTTCTAAAATCGCTCTGTATGGACTCCAACGTGTCTGAACGTCGTATTTCCGTGTTAGACTGTTGAAGCTTCTCGTGGGACACCTTCAACAGTCTAACATGGAAATACGACGTTCAGACACGTTGGAGTCCATACAGAGCGATTTTAGAAACGACGTGACCGAACGTCCTTGTCCCGTAAAAATCTCCAAACACGACATAAGCAGCATTTTGAAAGAATTTTATTAATTGAGGCCTTTTAGAAAACATAATTAAGCGCGACATTGCTGAAAAAAGGGCACACTTTACTATTGGGAATTAAGACATTCATAGTACCAATTATTCTTAATTGATGTTATTTTTAAATACTCTCTATACCATATTTACTGAGTCGAGTCAGTAAAATCTGCAACCCACATCACATATTTCCTAGACAAATAGATTCTTAATATGATTTTTTCTAAAGTATAAATCAACGTGACCATTAGTTTGCTTTTTTCCTGTCATAATGTAAAGGTTATGTTACATAAATTTTAGTTACATCGCTGTTATTACATTTAAATATTCTCTGAATGTTATTTGTGACGCTTGATTTGACTTTTAGAGGTAAATAGCAATAAAAAAGTTTAAATACAAATGCGGCTTTACCCAAATCGTCAGGTAATTCAACTCGTAAACAAGGTTCTGTTTACTTCCACTGACTCGACTCTGTGGATCTGGATAGTTCTTTGATCTAATTTTATTATAAGGTTACGTTAGTGATCTAGTCACTGATGAAATATGCAATATGAGTTGCAGATTTTACTGACTCGACTCGGTAAATACAGTATAGTCAAGTAAATATCCAATCTAGAAAGCCTAAAACCGTTTAAAGATAGTGAACGATAAAATCCAGACAGATGAAAATTATCATAAAATTTAAATTATTGGTAGAAGGTATATTTTTTATTAATAACTTTCTTCTTACATATGCATTATAAAGCTTATCCCAAAAAAAATTGTCGCCTCTTGGTTTTGACAAAAAGCCACATAATCAAATAAATATCTAAACTATTTTATCGAATAGCTTTATTATTTTATTAACTATACATAATGTACCTAATAATAAACATTTAAACCTTAATTTAAGATTCATCCAAAAGTTTCGAAATTTTCTTTTTTGCATTTTGACAAAAAAAGTGGACTTTTTTTATTAAAAAATCATAAAGAAAGCAACACTTCTTTAACTATTTAATTTTACATTTTGCATTAAGTAAGTATGCTTTAATAGTTATTTGTACAACTAGTAATGAAAGCAATACTTTTTTTCGTGAGTTTGAAGTTGCACGACGGCGAAGCCGGAGTGCATCAATCAAAGGAGTGAAAAAAAGATGCTTTCATACGAGTTGTACACAATATTTTTTTGCATTTTGACATCTTAAATATCTCAAAATAGGATAAAAAGGATTTGAGAATTTACAGTTGTCAAACTGACAATTTACAATATTTTATTTAAAGCATACTTACTTAATGCAAAATGTAAAATTAAATAGTTAAAAAAAGTGTTGTTTTCTTTATGATTTTTTAATAAAAAAAGTCCACTTTTTTTGTCAAAATGCAAAAAATAAAATATTGTAAATTGTCAGTTTGACAACTGTAACTTCTCAAATCCTTTTTATCATATTTTGAGGGATTTAAGATGTCAAAATGCAAAAAAATATTGTGTACAACTCGTACTCGTATGAAAGCATCTTTTTTTCACTCGTTTGATTGATGACTGATCAAACTTCAAACTCATGAAAAAAAGGATTGCTTTCATTACTAGTTGTACAAATAACTATTTCACCCCTTAAATTAAAATTTGTACAGCGTCGTTAGACATCATTTTTGTAATTTGCTTTCTTTTATATTATTTAAAATCAGTGATAGAATTTGCTGTTTTTTTTGTATTTTAATAATTTGTGCCTCATATGGGCCCAGTACTTTTCGATGGGGCGCAATTCAGGACAGTTGGGAGGGTTTTTTCTTTTTTCAATAAATTTGATGTGGTTTGTTTATACCTACTAATTAACAGCATTTTTCGTCTAACGGCAATTAACACAAGATAAAATCAACTCCGGCCTTCGGCCGTCGTGATTTTTCTCGTCTAATTGCTAAGCAATACGTTTTCGTATTGCTTAGCAATAGATTATCCGACTAAATAAAACCTCTTGTGTAATTATATTCGATAATTAATTTTATAAAAGAATTTTGTATAGAGTGTTAGTTAGATAAAAATAATATATAACCAGGGAGATAAAAGATAAACAGAACATTAGAAGGTTTGAAAATAACCGATTTGGTTTTATGAAATTTGAAAACTTAAATTGATATAATTTCATATTACCTAATATAAATGTAAAACAAAGCATTATTTAATTAAAAGTTATTCAAGATTAATAATATTCTATATAAAAATAATAATTTGGAATTTATAAAAATGTGAATAATGATGAAATAAAAATCTTATTTTTGAAAGGAAGTTATAATTTTGGATTTTTAAAGAAGAATTTATCTAAGGTGTGGATAAAGGTGGAATTGGATTGTTGTGGGGTGTTATTGGATTGAAAAGTGAGTGAGAAAATAGTGAATTCTTGGAAAGAAACAGAAGGTGTATTGGACATGTTGATTGTGAAAGGTAGATTATAAATTTATTAATTTTAATTAGTTATTAGATTTTTTTGTTAATTATAGTTTAGAGTTTATAAAATTTAGAAGGTGTTTATTTAAAAATAACTTTGTGAATTTTTATAAAAGTTTAAAATTCACAAAAGCGATCCCTTTTGGCGATGTGAGTTAAGAGATTCTCTGAAATTAATTAATTTATAAATAAAAAAAAATTGAGCTAGCTGGAAATATCAAAATTATATACTGATTTTTGAAAGGTGGTTTGTAGTAGTAATAATTCCAGCAAAGTTAGGGTCATAACAATAATAATTGTCAGCAACGTGAGGCTCATAACAATAATTGGCACCAGCAACGTGGGGCTTAGGGCTTAATATTTTATAATAAATTTTATATTAGTGGTTTTCTGTAGATGAAACTACAGATGTTCAAGGACGTTACATGGCTAATTTAATTGTAGGTGTATTAGATAAAGAAATTCCAACTAAGGAATATTTAATTAACTGCAAGCAGTTGGTAAAAACGAATAATGTTACCGTTTCAAGATTTGTTAATGAATCTGTAACAAATCTATTTTTACCAGAACGATTACCTGCAGATAAGGTACTTCTAATGGTTTCTGATGCAGCACCATATATGGTTAAATCTGCAGGAAATTTAAAAGTATTCTACCCCCACTTAATACACTGCACTTGCTTAGCACATGGTGTAAATCGCGTTGCAGAAGTTGTTAGAAATGAATTCACTACTGTTAATAAACTAATAAAATGTAGTTTCCCAATTTGATGCAGGTGCGTAAGCAGCAATAAAGGAAAGCAAGGAACTGTTTAAAGACAAAAATCTGTGTAATGAACTTGCTTTTATTAAAACTCACATGGGCAGTATTGCTACAACTTTAACCAAATTGCAGTGCAACAGTTTGCTTCTTTCTAAATCTATTGATATAATAAACACATTCATTTCTGAAATTGATGGCTTACCAGGAAAAATTGGAAAAAAGATTCAAGAGAAGTTGTTAGATGTGATGCATAAAAATGAGGGATTTAATATTTTACAAAATATAAATAAAATATTGAAGGGAAAATTTGATATAGAGGTCAACATGGATCCTTCGATTATATCACATTTTAGATATGCTCCTACAACCTCCTGTGATGTGGAGCGTTCTTTATCATACTATAAAACAATTTTAAATGACAGGCGACAGTGTCTGACATTGGAAAATATTTAATATGTTATTATAACAAGGCGGACAGGGAATAAATTCTTATTTTCTAATTAATTTATCTTAAAATATTTTTTATCTACTTTAGCGCTGTTATGTAGGATAAATGTTTTTTGATTTTCTTTTGTAAATGTTAAAAGTTAATGTATTTTATATACCTATTAAACTTGATTTTGAAGAAAAACAGCTTTTTTATTTTGCATATTTTATTTTTTTTTCAACAGTAAAAGCCCGAGACCTTTTATTTTTATCGATAAAATTTCATTTTGTACGTAAACGAAGTTGCCATGGAAAATGGACGAGACTAGGCCTACATTAATTAAACACCCGCGCCCGAAGGGCAAGGGTTTTTTTATGTAGGCCTAGTCGAGTCCATTTTCTCATGGCAACTTCGTTTGAGTGATACAAGAATGACATTTTATCCATAAAAATAAAAGGTAGAGTGTTTTTTAATTGGAAAAAATCCTGAAACAACAAACAAATTTTTATTAAAGACATTTTTTCTGACGTTTATTTTAGCAATTAATGTCAAATAATATTTTTGCAGTTTAGGTTTCTGTAGCAACAGAGCAGACAGAGATGCGTCGTTTTTTTCGATGTGCGAGAAGGACGTAATGATATTTTTTATCATGATAAAAATGAATGATTGGCTGGTGAAATGCTGATCCAAGCGTTGTTATTGGACAAAAGTGATGTCATGACAGTTGTAGGACTTTTTCTTGCATAAAAAATTGATAATGCATAATATATAAGTGCACATTTTCGTAGTTTTTTACTGCATATTGCATGCATATAATGCCTGTTTTTTACTGCATATTTTCCAAGCCCTGCTTATAATATTCCAGTCATTTGGTGCTAAGAAAGGGGTTTGCTTGGAAAGTTTAGCGGAAGTTTAGAAAATTGGTAGTCTTATAGATTTTGAGGTGCTCTAACCGAATTTCCACTTTGTGACCTTGTACCGGTCCCATCTGACTTTTGTCCTTTGGACTAACCACAGACAACCGTAAGAGAAGTGTGTTGGACAAAGAGGGAGGTAGTTCTTTTTGTGACTCAACCGTTGAGTAAGGATCTAAAACTACCAATAATAACATTACCACAATTGCCAAAACCAACGAACGTTTTAATTGAGAAGTTTTTAATTGAGAATAAAAAGGAAAACCTGCGAGACCTAAGCCAATTCTGTTCGCAGAGATAGATCGACTGGCTCATGTTGTGATTAATATTTGGAGTATCCACCACCAAAATACTGCTAGTGGTGAGCACACATGATACAAAAAAAAAAATCCGCCAAACAGAATACCACTTTTGGCGAGCACACATAATACATGTTGTGATTAAATTTTTACGCCGTCAAACCGAATGCCACCGTTTGACGAGAACACACGATAAAAACTAGGCCTGGGTATATTGCAAATAAATAACAAGTAATAATAGTAAATAACAAGTAATAATAGTCAATAATAAGTAATAATTATAAATAATAAGGAATGGCATATCAATAATAGAATAAAAAAGAGAAAAATAGTGATTCGGGAATCCCTAAATCTACGTTGCAATGTATTCATCGTGTGTTTGTCGGGATGCGGATTGAAAAATTCGGAAAAATCTGTGGAGAGCTCCCACATTTCCTGATTGGACAGTCTTCAAAACGACAGGGGCGAACCAAGGGAGTGAATTAAGTGTTTTAGCGCGCCGGACCATTGTGTTAAATCACAATTGGGGAGGGATATCGAATTGGCAAAATTTATTATATTAAATGGTTAAATCGCCCCACAGTCGATCAATGGGTTAACAAAGAAATCTATAAAAAAGTGTCAAAAAGAGTAATTATTAAAAAAGACGAAATTATCAGTAAAAAATGATATTATCCGATAGACAGTCAAGAAGAAATCGAAGAGTTAATTAGAAACGAAGTCGACCAAAGAATTGTAATATTGAATTTATTCTTTTTCAGCATTTCAACAATTGTCAATTGCGTGCATAATCGGAGCTGAACAATTAGCTGAAATTAGAACAAATCAAAGCTTCCTCAAAGCATTAATAACAAAGACAACGATAGCCGCTCAAGTGGAGTACATACTAAATTAATACCAAGACAAACGATTATAAGTAGTTCAGATGAATTTCGGAATGTTAAATACTCAAATCTCGTGTCATTAATTCCACCTTTGAAAGTCATTCTAACTTTTAAACTACACAAAAACGCGAAAAATTACTAGCATAACAACGATGATACAAAGACGACGATTCAATATTTCTAAATCTAAAATGATTCACAAATTTTCAATATTTCCAAAGTTATAAATAACCACGTGAAAAACAAGAACTACAATTGTACAATCGAATAATTAAAATGACTTTAAAACCCTGACGAAAATACGAACGTCAAACAGTTCTTACTTACACTCGTATTTCGATTATTAATTTCCAAAATTGAAGATTTTTGTTCATTATGTGAAATAAAAATGAATATGTTACATTCAAAACTACATACAAAATTTTCCAGTTACAAACTAAAACAACGGTGAAATAAACAAACTTCAATACATATCCTGTTGAGATACGTATCAGAAGGTTTGTGCTAAATTTAAATTAATTTAAAAGTAGGCCGACGTTCCTACGTTCTTACCTTTGATAAAAATATTATCCAAATTAATTGTTTACGTTGAAATAAGATAAGGGTAAATCAAGCCTTCTCAATTTATCAAAACCAAATCGTTTAGAAACTACACTTAACAACTGAAAATTCACAAATTTCTTTTGGTAGTACGCAAGAAACAATTATTATCCATTTCGATAACTTAATGCGCACTTTAGGAATTGTAAAACTGAAATTTTAGTAGAATATCGCGTGAAATAAAAACGACAACTTGCATAACGTTCAAAGAAAATCCTCGTAAAGACGGAGTTCAAATTATTCGTATCTATTTTTTGTTTGTAGAATGCCTTGTAAATATTACATTAAAGATTTTGATATTAAAAGTTAAAGTGAAACGGAAAATAGATGTTATAAAGTTAAAGAAAATCAAAATTGTGTTAAATTCACACTCGCCGAAGAGCTGTTTAGAAGTAGATTAATCATAATAATCGTTTACTTAACAATAAAAAACTTCGTTTTTCATAATGATATCTTAAATTATGTATAAAGCAAACACCAACAGTAATAACTCCGAGTAGGTAAATTTTCAGAGCGAAAAAATGAAATTTTAAAAATTAAATATGGTCGACATGTTTTATAAATTATGAACTACGAAATTCTACAATACACGAACGTGACAAACCGGAATTAAGACAAACAACTCAGTAATAAAAAGGCAAATGAAAAAACCAATTCTGTATAACTCAACGATTTTAATTAAATTAGACAGACTTGCGTGCAAAACCAACCTGTCGCTGATAAAACGGCGAAGTACAGTAAATCTAACCTTGACTGCAAGTATAGTCAGTGTAATAAGATATACGCAAACGATTGCATTTTGCTTTCTAGTTAAAGTAAATCTTGGTACTTAAGGATTAAAATAAATTGACTTTTGATGCTTTTCAAATGCATTTTAAATTTAAATTTGCGAAATTTGTTTGTTACAAGTAAAGGTTAAACGAAAAATAAGTAAATAATTTTACAATTGAAGATTCCTTAAATTGTTTTAAAGTCAACGTATTTAATTCACCAGTAATTTAACAAAAATTTGGAAAATATTACAAATAAAGTCACTAATTTGGAAGAAATTTTGGAAAAGATTCGTAACTAAATAAAAGAATAATCAAAAATTCAAAGTAATTCACTGCTTTATTTTACGTACACCGTAAGAATAAATAAATCTTGGTAAAGACAAAATTTATTTATAATGTTTCAATTTATAAAGAATAAATATTCGAATAAAAATACCAGGCACTAAGCCAATTTGCAATTTCTTTTTGAGTACAAAATGAGCAGAAATAGGCAAATATTAAATAAAATTATCTATATAAATGTATCACAGATGTTAGCAGTGATCTTTTTAAATTTTTGTTATGGAACTAACGAACTCCATAACAAAGGGAACAAAAATTTCCATGCATTTTGTAATCTTCTGATGTTTAAATTTAAGAATCAAAACATCTTACAAGTACTTATTTTTGCAATTTCAAAGGCAAAATTTTATTGGAGCGAGTATCAGTTCATTAATGTTTTCGAAGTTTTGGATTCAAGAGAAATCTAATTTTGTATCATTCTCTTAAACCTATTCTGTCAACTTGGAACAAAATTTCGAAAAACAAGGACGATTGAGGACGTTGTGTACACCTACTTCATTAAAATACACAACAGTATTAAGTTTACTTAGCTATAAGCATAATTTTGTATATGTTTAGAATAGAAATACCTTTTTAATCACAATTTTTCTTTATGTTGACTAGAAATACTTCAGAATATAATGTAATACGTGCCTACTTTGAAAATGTTATTTTCAAGGGATATCCGTTAACACTGGTCACAAAACTATCCAGGAAAGCATTGCACTTTTAGAGTTGCACGTTCACTGGTAACAAACAACATACTGCGGAAAGAATGCAGATAAGGAATAAACGCACAGGTTGCACTTTTCCCAGACAAACACATACAGAGTGATCCGCAACGACAATATAACTAAGGAGAACTAAAGTTCCATAACTGTTTCCATAATTATCAAGCAATGGCTACATCAATAATTATCACCAAGGGATGTCGAACTTAACCAATGGATGGCAACCTTCCTTTCCGTAACAATTTTTTTTCGAGGACGAAAAGTTTACGCTACGAGACACCAGTCATTCGAGTCAGCCAAACAACCATTCCGTTTCAACAAGGCGTCCCTTCCTGTTTCCATTCTACGATGGTCGTGATAAAATTCCACAAAATTAGCAAATTATAATGCCAAAATACACCAGTTGGAACAGCGCATACAGTTGAATCAAGTAAATACCTTTACTATCGAAGACAGTTATGACCAAATTAGTTACGACATCGTACAAAAGAACCAATGGACAATACAGAATATTTAATATCCCCTACGAGAATACATTTTTGGAGGAACCACGTACTTCAATTTTTCACTGTGTAAAGTTTTTTTTGATTAACTCAAACTCTTTCTATCTTTCCACATTAGGTTCAGTTTCAGTTAGTATGACACATCAAAGGGAACTATTAAACCGATGCCAAGAATGGCAGTGCAAGATGAGTTACAATACAGTACCACCATTGAAAAAAAAATTTTTGCTTATATACAGGGTGGATCCTTTTTTGATGTCTCATATTAGCAGATTAGTAATGCGATACTTATGATTAGATGATTAGATCATAGATCATAGCAAATAGTTGAGAAAAAAAAAAAAAAAAAAATGCCAACTAACGTCAAATTTTTTTTTTGTTTTTGTTATTGTAACTAGCTGTAAGTGTTGGGTCACACTTACGTGCAAGGGGGGAGTAATGTGAAATAGTCAGCTATTAATTATTCAGAATATTCCAGTAAATCAAAAGACAAATGACATTTCACGTTAATCCTTTATAAGTTAATTATTAAGTACAGAAAATAAAATGAATTTCAGCTTGTGTTCAAATATAAGTTAAAACGCATAAGATCAAGTAACGCGAGAAAGCAAGACAGGCGCATTGACACTACGCGTCAGTAGACAAACACGTGTCTAATGCGAGGTCAAGTGCATTCTACGTTTGTAGTAACGCGAACAAAGAAGGTGATTAACCACACCCACGCACGTTAACCAAAAATAAACAGACAATGCTTAGTAAGCAAAAATTAAGGTCAACACGTATCAATCTTGCGCATGGCCGAAAGTAGGGGATCGGATATCCTTATATAAACAATCGGCGTCACTTGATATGGATGGTTAGTTAGACTCAAGCCTCTCGAGGGTTAACACGAGCAGAACATTCATTCCGTAAGAGAACTTATTTTATTTGTTAGACTAAGTGATTTAAATTTAATTATGTTTTATAAATTAATCAAATTCTATTGTAGCTTTTATTAATGTTCGTAAGAACGTATGTGTTTCAATGTAACAGAAGTGCACTCCTTCATGTTTATCAAGTTGTTAAAGTAATTGTGATTTGTTTGGACCTAAAAGTAAATGTTTATAAAGCCCCTTCATTATTTAAATATATGAATGTTAGTTGACAATTCGTTTCGTTGTTTATTTACCTCTCGCTTACAAGTTAATAATATTGGCCAAGCTAAGATTCACGTAGCGTTTGGGTTTAAAAGTCTCTACCAATTATTGAGCTACCTAAATTAATAAAGTGCATTATTTATTAAAGTTATTCAAGAAAGTAACCAACCCATACGTTACAATATGAGTACAGATTTTCTAACATTTTCTTTCCCCATCTTATAGAGAATTTGCTCCCATTTACGAATATATATAGTTTATTATAGTTATTTTTAAAAATAACAAAGTTATAGGCCTGGGGAGTCATGTCTGAGACACCCTGTATATCTTCAACAACGTTATATTTAAGCAATTTATTAATTATTTTATAATAGTTTGTCGTGATTTTGAGAAACTGAAGATTAAATTGTACATATATATTTTTTCACTCTGTAATAAAGCCGGGCACTCTATTCAATTGCTTATGTTTTAAGAACGTTTTTGATTATATTGTTTACTTGAATATTTAGTTCATTAGTAACGTCTATTTTACGTAAAAAATGACGTCGTTGGGCTGTGATAATAAGCCGTCATTTTTACGTCACAACAACGTTCGAATTGGCGTAAATCTAACCTGTTCACCGACCAAACATTGACATCAATTTGACGTGACCTTGCTGCCTGGGAGCTGTTTCATTTTATCCATAATTATTAAATTTACAAGTCAGAATTCGTATCAGCCTTCGTCTACTAGAAAATAATCTGTGAAATAGGCTAAAGCACAGCTGCATTATCTATGAATAGCAGGGGCGGCTCGTCCATAAGAGCTGCAGAACCACCAAAAATAAGATTATAATGAAAACTATAAATTATCTATTAATAAAATGGAATAATTTACAGCGTACCCTCGAGGTTTTTTAAAGTTAAACATATGCAAATTATTGAGGTAGTCAAGCAAATGAATATTTAATACGAAGCCGCTATGCAACGCTCACGAAACAGCTGTCGTATTTTGTTATTCTCGTGCTGCGCACCAAAATCTGCTTGTTCGGTAAACATAGCTGCGTTACGATAGTGCCCGAAGTCCAAATTAAAAGCAACGGTAAAGCTAGAAATGAGCTGCATTTGGTGCAGCTCAATTTTTAATATGATGCATTTTAAACGGAGTGTTATACAGGGTGTTAATACTAAGTCGTTACATCCGAAAATGGCTTTTATTGACTAATTCGTGAATTTACTTTTGTTTTGTACGACTATGCTTACAAACATTCCTAAAATGGTTGGTATAATTAAAGGAAAATAAGTACCCTGCACTTAATTATCAAAATTAACGCGCAACATCGCCCTACAACCGGAATTAAATAATGAAAATGTTAGCAGTACTCAAGTAAAAGCTTATAAAAGAAACTTCCATAAGGATCTATATTTAAGGAAGGACGTATTTATGGATTGGCTGTCATTGTCATTTGAAAAATGTTTTATTCTGTTTTCCCTGGGTCTTATTATTAATTCTTTATTCTTCTTAATGCAGAACACCCAAAAATATAGGTTACGAGCCGCGCCTAGTGAATAGTAAGCTAATGTCGACAGTGTACAAATTTTAATATTATTTAGTGGTATAAGAAAAAGCTGATTTATAATTAATAATTGTTAAATTATCTGTTACAAAAGGTATGGGGACGCAACAGGTATCGTCTTCTACGAACAACGTCCCGAGAGGCAAAAGCATACCGGTACGGATTACCTACGTACGACGTCCCAAAAAGAAGCATCAAGAATCTCAAGATTAGTGTATATCTTCAGCAACGTTATATTTAAGCAATTTATTAATTATTTTATAATAGTTTGTCGTGATTTTGAGAAACTGAAGATTAAATTGTACATATATATTGAGGGAAACACAGATAAAACAAAAATACACCGAACTAACAGAGAAAGAATTCGAGACAAAGGATAGAACAAAGAACAACTCGAACATAGATAATATATGGGACGAATTCAAAAATATTCTAAAACAAGGGGCAATAAAAGCATGCGGAGTCTCGAGAGTAAATGCAAGCAAAAAACAAACAGATTGGTGGAATGAGGGTATTAAGAAAGAAGTCAAGAAAAAAAAAAACAATGTGGAAAAGGTACCTACAGGGAAGAGACCAGCTTATGTACGCAGCCTACAAGGATCAAAGAAACAAAGTAAAGGTGATGATAAAAGAAGCAAAACAGCAATCCTGGGAGAAGTTCGGAAATAAAATGCAAGAAAGTAGTAAGGACAACCAAAAATTATTTTACAAAATCTTAAAGAGCATGAGAAACAAGAAGGATGTCCAATTAAAACATATTAAGGACGAGAACAACACTTACCGACGATGATGAAATTATGGAAAGATGGAAGCGATACTTTAATAAGTTACTAAACGACCAACAAAAGACAGAGAACCAAAGCAAAGAGAAGGAGCAAAAAAGAATAGAAGAGGCGAAAGAAGATAAGATAAGCATGAAAGACTTAGAAGAGGCATTACACAAAATAAAAAATGGGAAAGCAACCGGCCATGATGAGATAGCGGCAGAACTGTTGAAGTATCTAGGGCCTAGTGGGAGAGAAGTTTTCCTGGAAATACTGAATCTAGCATGGAGGAATAAAAATATGCCAAAGGAATGGAATACTGCTATAATCTTACCTATACACAAGAACGGCGACTCTAGAGACTGCAAGAATTATAGGGGAATCTCCTTGCTGTGCGCAGCACTAAAAGTTTACGAAGGTATAATAGAGAAGAAACTCAGAGAGGCGATCGAAACGAAACTAGCCGATGAACAAAGCGGATTTAGACCAGCTCACAGCACACAGGACCACATATTTACCCTCCAACAAATAATAGAAAAGGCAATAATAAAAGACGAAACGATATTCCTTGGTTTCATCGATATGAAAAAGGCCTTCGATACAGTCAGTAGGAGGGGAATATGGAAGTGCCTAGAACAAAAAGAAGTGAACAGCGATCTCCTGGAAACAATAAAAAGTCTATACAACACTACAACCAACCTAGTAAGGACTCAAAATAAAACCTCAAGCACATTTGATAACTCAACTGGAGTAAGGCAAGGGGGAGTCCTGAGCCCACTATTATTTATATCAGTTATAGATGAGGTAATAAAAGAGACAAGGGCTAAAACAAAGAGCTACGTAGTGGGATACAAAAACTTGGAAGCGGTAAAAATTGAAGCCTGCGTTTTTGCAGATGATGTAGTTCTTGTGGCAAAAACAAGTAAGGATTTAGAGAAGAACATAGAGGTCTGGGTAGAATCGCTAAAGAAATACAATTTAATAGTGAATATGGAAAAATCAAAAGTAATGGCAATTGCAAATACAAATATCAAATGTACGGTCGCATTAGAAGGAAAAACTATGGAACAAGTAGAAACGTATAAATACCTGGGCACAATAATCAACAGCAAAGGAACACAATACGATGAAATAGGGAACAGAATTAAAACAGCAACACGTACTTTTCATGCCATTAGAAGAAGTTTCTTAAACAAAAAGGAAATAACAAAAAAGACTAAAATGACAGTGTACCAAACAATATATTTACCTATTCTGACATTTGGGGCAGAAAACTGGATACTAAATGCAAGACTGGAAAGTCGCCTTCAAGCTACAGAAATGAAATATTTAAGAACGGTCATGGGGGTAAATATAATGGAAAGAAGAAGAAACGAGGACATCAGGAAGGAACTAGAGATGGAATCACTAAAAGAGAAAATAGATAAAAAGAAGTTGAAATGGGCGGGGCACTTGATAAGGATGGACAATAAAAGACAAGTAAAGAGGGTCTGGGAAGCACGAAAAGGAGGGAAAAACCGCAGAGGGAGACCGAGGAAGACTTGGAATACTAGCACAACAGAAATATTGGAGGAAAGAGGGAAAACATGGAAAGATGCAACAATAATGGCGTTAAACAGAAAAAAGTGGTCTAAATTTGTGGAAGCAGAGGAAGCTGTATAAATAAAGACTATGCAATATCGACAAGCATGTAATAAATACCTCGACACCTTCGGGTACCAGAGGTTTATCGATTATGTATGTATGTATATATATTTTTTTAGTCTTAATAAAGCCGGGCACTCTATGCAATTGCTTATTTTTTACGAACGTTTTTGATTATATTGTTTACTTTAATAGTTCGTGGTAATTAAAAGAAACTCATTAAACCTGAATTTTTTAATTTGGTACAACTGTATATTCTTGATAAATTTTATAAATAATGTCAGTATCGCCGAGATTTAATTACAATACTAAAGCTGTAAATAATTTTATATGTTATACTGAAAATTAAAGAAATGACTTTAGCGTATCAGCAATCAAGCCTTTCAGTTTGATAGGAAGAGGCAAGTTCATCGAGCATTTATACACACGTCACCCTTTACAACTCTACAAGCAGAAAATGTGTAGTATCTTTACCACTAATAGATAATTAATTTAAGATTACGGCCTTATAGCAGTTACTCAGCGATTACCCCGTTCAAATTTTACCGTTACTTGCAATTTGATGACCTCAAACAACCTTACTCTCTCATAACGGCTGTACGACCAATCGACATCTTGTAACGTACGTAGGGGAGAAACAGGAAAATTGGACCACCTAGATTGTAAGTAATGTTTAAATCATAGAGGCGCCCTCTTGTGTTGAAGTGGGCGCACTTGATGCAGAAACTTAAGCAGCATTATATTTGCCGGAAGTCGCGTCGTTACCTTGGTGCAATAACGGTGTTTTGTTTGTCACACATTCCATTATAAAATTTTAATTCTTTCAACGCTAAGGTGGAGGGCTGTTGCCAAGGCAAGTTAATATTTTCCCTGTGTGGCATGTTTCTTATTTATTAAGCTTTAGTTTGACATGAACTGAATCCTATAATGTTTATGTGAAGAAAGATAATTATAAGCTAACTTCAAAAATTGCGTCATCGGGTAAATTGAATCGATGCTGGTTTGTTAAATTGGACCGGTCCAATTAACCAGATTAAATATATTTATCATGTTTTATTTGTTCTTTTATAGAAAATGTTCAAAAGAGGCGATTACGCTAAGTGGACTCAGGAGCAATTGGATCTGGCAGTACAGGCTGTATTAGAGAAAACGCCGTGCCGCATCCCGTCAATATGAAGTGCCAAAAGCATTTGCCAACCACAGCGGTTTCTACGATGCATTTAATTGCATAGGATCGCGATGGCTTGTCTTCGAGCCCCTGCCACCACTGCCATACGAGAAGCTGGAGGTCTGCCCCAAAGAAACCACGGGCCCCAGTTGGAGAGACGGCCAACATCAGTCCCGGTGTCAGCGACGAGACCGAGTGTAAGGATGTCGGATTCCGGTGGATTAGCCAAAGTTCGGGCGTTCATCATGAAGAATGCAGTGGCACACCTTAATCTGAATAGTCTGTCCACAGCGGAGAAGGATGGGCTCAAGCTAGGAACTCCGCACACCGATCCAACCGAGGTGCGCGACAAATTATGGCTCATGAAGCAGTTAAACCGGAAAATGGATAACTTCACCCGGTTCATTCCAGCAGGGCGCCATTCGTTCAAGTCCATCACAGACAACAACAAAAAGACCAAATTTAAATATTTGAAGTTTTTTGGTTCTACCATTTATGTTCATAATAAAACGAGAAAACCAAAGTTTGATGAAAAATCTCGTAAAGTTATACTGGTTGGGTATGAATCAAACAGGTATAAAATGTGGGATGTAGAAACTGAAAGGTTTAGTACAGTAAGAGATGTTATTGTAGATGAACTAAATTTCTTAGTATCTAGACCTGTTGTGAAGTCTGAAGGGGTTACTTGTGAAAACTCCAGATACGAAAATGCTGACTCAGAATCAGTAGTGCAGTCTCAGAAATCTGACAATAATAAATCAGATGTGTTAGAATAATCTGATAGTAATAAATCAGATGGTTTAAAAAAAACTGATGGTGCGAAATCAGATAATATTATGTTAAAGCAAAGTGTGAATGAAAAGATCGAATTAGGAAGCGGGTCTAAGGGGTCTATAAGTGAAACAATTCTTTCTGAACCCAGAAGGAGCCAAAGAATTAAAGATCGTCCTAGTACGTCATATAATGAAGATGATATCCCAGATAATTATCTATTATGTGCAGAATTCCCTGCATATCCAATTCCTACTTCGTATCAGGAAATTCAAAATAGGCACGATAGAGTGAAGTGGGAACAAGCTATTAAAGAGGAACTTGATTCTCTTGAAATACATAACACCTGGTCTTTAGTACCAAAACCCCATAACAAAAATATTGTTGATTGCAAATGGATATTTACACTTAAAAATGACGAGTATGAAAATGCAGCAAAATATAAAGCTCGTCTTGTAGCTCGAGGTTTTAGGCAGGAATATTTAGTTGATTATAATGAAACTTTTGCACCAGTTGCAAGAATTTCAAGTTTTAGATTTATTCTGGCTTTTTCAAATGAGTTTAATCTTTTAGTTCATCATATGGATGTGAAAACTGCTTTTCTGAATGGTAAATTGAAAGAGGAAATTTATATGAAAGTTCCTGGGGGATTAAAAGTAAAAGTAATCAAGTATGTAAAATGAATAAAGCTTTGTATGGAATAAAACAAGCAGCAAGGTGTTGGTTTGAAATGTTTGAGCAATCTTGTAATTGCTACTGCCAATAGTGAAACCATGATCAATTTCAAAAATTATTTAATGATGAAGTTTTGTATGGTAGATTTGCAAGAAATTAATTTTTTTCTTGGAATCAAAATTCACAAAAGTAATAAAAAAAATAACCTTAGATCAAAGTGCACACTTAAAAACAGTTTAAGTAAGTTTAAAATGAATGATTGTAATCCTATTAGCACACCTCTTCCAAGTAAATTAGACTATGTAGCTCTGAATTCCAATGAAAAATATGATGCTCCTTGTCGATTTATGCACAGCAGTTAATATTTTAAGTAGATACTTGAACAAAAATAATAAAGAACTTTGGCAATGTCTAAAAAGGGTACTTAGATATGTAAAAGGTTCATTAAATCTGAAATTGACTTATGTTCGAGGCGATTATGAATATCTTTTAAGTGGTTATGCAGATTCTGATTGGGGAAGTAATGAAATCGACAGAAAAAGTACCACAGGTTATTTGTTTAAAATGTTTGATCGATGTACAATTTGCTGGAATACAAGAAGACAAACATCTGTAGCAGCTTCATCTACGGAAGCTGAATATATGGCTCTTTTTGAAGCTGTTAGGGAAGCAATTTGGTTAAATTCATTAGCAACAAGTATTAAAATCAACATTACAGAGCCGATCACAATCTATGAAGATAATAACGGTTGCATAAATATAGCAAACAATCCGACAGATCACAAAAGATCAAAGCATATTGATATTAAATATCATTTCTCGCGAAACAAATTGAAAAGAAAATAATAAAATTAAAATATATTCCCACAGGTAAACAGCTGGCGGATGCTTTTACGAAGACGATACCGGCCACTACGTTCCTGGAGTTCAGAACTGAAATGGGTCTGGAATATGTATATGATAAGATTGATACAGTGTTAAATAATGTTAAAGATGTTAAGATGGTCTGATTGAGTTTTTTTTTGGGTTTTTCCTCAATCCTCTGCAACAAATGTTGGACCATTGTAAATTGTAATTCACCCCAGTAGTAGTAGTAATTGTGGGGAGACCTGAGTCTAGCAAGTAGGCCTCTGTAGGCCCTTTTTGCCAACCCCTAGCCATCCCCTCAGTCACTCTCACCACCTCCTACCGTGTTTGCCTCATCTCCCTCTGTGAACCTCCTAGATTCTCTAATGAAAATCAGGATGTCAGTCCATGCCAGGGAGTACAACTCTTCCTTCTGAAGCGTGACCGCACCGAAGGTTTTGAACCTTAGTCGCCCATATGCCGCGCACTCTCCAAGGTAGTGAAAGGACGTCTCCTCGGCCCTTCCACATCTCGGGCATTCAGGGTTCTGCTCTACTCCTATCAGAGATAGGTGTCTTCTTAATTTACAGTGACCCGTCAGGATCCCTATCAAAAGATTTAAGGTCCTTCGGCTTTTTCCCAGTAGCCAGGTCGACTTTTTCAAGTCAAATCCCGCTATGTGGTCCTTAGCCTGTCGACAGCCTCTGTTGCTTTCCCATTTCTTCTTAGATGTCTCGAAGGCCCATTCACTAAGAGCCGTTGAGACATGTTTCCTTGTGATACCCAAAAAGGGTTCTGGCCCCAAACATGTATCCATGGCTCCGAGTTTGGCTAGTTCATCAGCCTTCTCGTTGCCTCGGATACCTGAGTGCCCGGGAACCCAAACGAGTTCTACATCTCTCCCTGTTTTAGTTCTTCTAGGGCATCGCCACACTCCTGAACTAGTGCTGATCTTGTTCTGGGCGAGCATATTGCCCTTAGTGCCGCTTGGCTGTCAGAACAAATGTAAATTTTTTGTTCTGTCGACCTTCGTATTTCCTCCTTTGTAGCTACCGATAAAATCGCAAAAACCTCTGCCTGAAATACCGTGGTGTACATTCCTAAAGCTGCGCTTTCTTGTATGCCTCGGTTTTCTACATAGATTCCTGCCCCGGAGCGTCTTTCTTCCGTCAGCCTTGAGCCGTCCGTGTAACACACTAAGGCCCATGGCTGAAAGCTAACCTGATCCTGCTCCCACTGATCTCTAGTAGGGATTGTGAGAGTGTACTTCCTATTCAATCTTAGCCGGTCTTCTGCTTCGGTCACTTTGCAGCTTGACAGAGCTAGCTCCTTTGTCACCGCTTCAGCAACCCTAGCATGGCCCGTGCATACTCCTTGACTGCTCCACATCCCTGCATCTCGCATTCGAAGGTGAGCTGCCATGGCCTCCTTTTTTATCCAGGTGTCGAGACCTGGAAATCCTAAAAGAATTTCTAGTGCGGCTGTAGGGGTTGTTCTCATTGCCCCAGTGATACCTACGCAGGCCAATCTTTGGATTTTAGCCAGCTTGGCTGAGACGGAAGGTCTATCTACACTAGGCCACCATACCACCGAACCATGTTGGATTCTGGGTCTGATTACCATTGTGTAGAGCCAGTACAAAATTTGAGGGTTTATCCCCCAATTTTTGCCCACCGCTCGGCGTAACTGCCAGAGTGTTGCTATTGACTTGGTGACAACCTTGTCGACATGCAACGTCCAGCTTAACTTACTATCTAGGATTACCCCTAAATACTTAACCTCCCGCGTTAGTGCTAGAGGTCTGCCGTACATAATGGGCGCCCTAAATCCATCCAGTTTTCTTCTTTTGGTGAAGAGAATCATCTCGGTCTTGTGTGGATTGACTGAGAGACCCTTCTCCTCACGCCATCCTTCAATTATCCTGCAGGCTACTTGCATTCTATTACAGACGATGTTCAGGAATTTGCCGGTTACTAGCACCAGCCCATCATCTGCGTATGCTTGAGCATAAAAGCCTTCTACCGTTAGCTGCCGCAATAGTTCGTCCATTATGAGGCACCACAGATGGGGTGAAAGGCAGCTGCCCTGTGGACATCCTCCTCTCACCCCGACCTCAACCGAACAATCCTCTAGGGCAGCAGTTACGGTTCTTTCTTCTAGCCCTGATCTTACCCATCTGACCACCATGGGTGAGGTTTCCCTGGCCTGTAGGGCTTGATCTATTGTGGCTAGTCTTGCCTTATCAAATGCACCTTCAATGTCAAATAGAACTGCTAGGGCTACGTCTTTGTAATAAAGGGCCCTCTCTACCTTGTGCACGATAGCGTGGAGTGCGGTTTCAGTGGATCTTCCACGTATATATGCGTGCTGGTGTTTGTGAAATGGGTATGTTACTGCTACCCTCTCCACAAGGTACCTATCGATAATCCTTTCCAAAGTTTTTAATAGGAAGGACGTCAGACTAATGGGCCTGAAGGATTTTGCAGCCGTGTAGTCTTTCTTGCCCGGTTTGGGGATAAAGACCACTCTGGCTGCTCTCCATTGTTGCGGAACATGCCCCATTGCTACACTGGCCCTGTATATCCTTACGACCGTTGGAAGAAGGACCCCTAGGCCTCTTTGTAACAGTACGGGGAAGATTCCGTCTGGCCCTGCAGATTTATAGGGTTCGAACTCGTTCACTGCCCATGTGACTGCACCCTCCGTTATTATATCCTCAGCGAACAACCAGTTCTCATCAAGAACTTCATGTTGTTCTGCCATGGATACTCTTTGGGCGGTGCCGTCCCCTGGGAAATGAACCTCCAGGAGGTAGCGCAGTGACTCCTCCCTGGATGTAGTCCATGTACCGTCTGCCTTTTTTAGAGTTCCTATCGTTTGCCTTGTTTCGTTGCTTAAGATTTTCATCAGTCTGGCAGATTCTGATATGGTGCTAAGCTCCCCACAGTATTTTTGCCAGCTGGCTCTTTTCCTTTGTCTTAGTTCCTTTTTAAAATCTTTCCTGGCTGCTTTGAAATTGTCCCATGAGGTCTGTGTCCGGTCCCTAAGGGCCCGATTGAATGTTCGTCTGGATTGCCTGCGTAGATTGGCTAAAACGCCGTTCCACCATGGTACCCTCCAAACTTTCACGGCCCTGGCTGGACACGCTTCCTCATATGCCGAGACAATCAAAGAGGCCATTTTATCTACCTCTCTGCTTAGCTCCTCTTTGGTAGCAATCCTTTCCCCTGGATGCCCTACTTGGTTAACAAGACTAGTGTAATAAAGCTCCCAGTCTGTCGCCTTGGGGTTCCTGAGGAGAGTTTTCGGTGGATCGTCACCCTTCATTTCCAATCTGATCATACGATGGTCAGATGTTGAAATGTCTGTGGTTACTCTCCAATTTCCGTTGTCTACCAAGAGATTTCTAGATGCCACTGTAATATCAATGACTTCCCTTCGGATGCTATTGACAAATGTGGGCTCCGTTCCTCTATTCATTATTTCTAAATTTGTTGATACCAAATACTCCAGTAAGGATTCGCCTCTGGCATTGATGTCGGAACTACCCCACACTGTATGATGAGCATTGGTATCACACCCGATTATTACCGGTAGACCTTTACTTCTCGCGAATGAAATCAGGCATTCGAATTCCTTTGTAGGAACACGTTCCTCATAAGGGAAATATGCGCTTCCTATTATTACCTTACTGCTAATTCCTCTTACCTGATATTCCAGCATCACTGCAGTGAGGTCCTTGGTTCCCAGCTGTGGCAGCGATACCAAGCTTAGATCCCTGGACACCATGATGCAGGTCCTCGGTCTGTCCCCCAGATTCACCCCAAAATAGTCGGAAGTGTGTCAAGTTTTTTTTTTTTGTTGATTTGTATAGAATATCTTAAGTTTTTAAAATGTTATTTACTTTAATTTTCTTGGATTAATTTTTGAGGATGCGTGTTGGAATATATGGTGCAAGCTGTATACAAAATAAATCCACATGTAATACGTACGCCAGTTATTTTTATGGCTTTCTTTATGCTTTAGTTGAACTAAAATATACGCAAACGAACAGCTGACAAACTTATTGTAAGCTGTAAATTAAGACCTTGGGTTTTTTTGTTAGTGAGTCTTGTGACAACTTTTGTATGGTACAGACGCAGCTTCCGACAATCAGTTTTTAAATAAAAATTAAAGTATTTTAAACGCCTATTAAAGTGTTCATATTTATTACTGCCCTACTGCTGAATTTCTAATAGTGGAAAGATCAACCAGCGCCTATTCCAGCCCAATATTACTCATCAAAAAGAAAGACGGTTGTCACCGCTTGTGTCGATTTTCGAAAAATTAACAAAGTTACTAAACGCGACGCGTACCCAATCCTTACGTGCCTGCTATTCTTGATCGGTTGCGTAACGCACGCTTTATTACCAACCTTGATATTAAATCCGCTTATTGGCAGATCCCGGTAGAAGCCGAATCCAAGCAATACACTGCTTTTACGATTCCCGGCCGCGGATTATTTCAGTTCACCCGAATGCCTTTCGGTTTGCATAATGCTCCTGCCACCTGGCAGCGTCTTATTGATACTGTTTTAGGCCCCGAATTAGAACCCTATGTTTTTGTATATTTAGATGATGTAATCATTTGTGCAGACACTTTTGAGAAACATTTGGAAATTTTAGGAGAAGTCTTTAAACGACTTAAAGAAGCAGGCCTTACGTTAGGGAAAGACAAGTATCACTTTTGCAAGTCCGTAATGAAATACAGGGTTAGGCAGAATGAGGTATCCATTTTCAAAGTTAACTCATTTCATTTTATAATGAGATATAAATTTAAATCAAGTCGCCATGCTTTCGCGATAAATGGAAATTTAAGACAGTTGACAAAACGTTTGCAAGAAATGTCAGTTTAGCTGTGAATATGGAGCGCTGGTCAAACATTCAATGTTCTTTTGCGGTTGAAGCAAATAACAAATCTGTTGTAACCACCCAGTGTTGATTTCGCCGTTACTTTCATTTAAATCCACGAGATCCTGTTCCTAGTCGAATAACAATTACAAAATGGGTACACAAGTTTCGCAGTACTGCTTCATGTGCCAGAGAAAAGCCTAAAGGAAGAACTCGTTCTGTAGGCACATTTGAAAATGCTGAAAGGGTAAGAGCAGCTGTGCTACGAAGTCCTACACGATCTGCTGAACGTCAAGCATTAGCACTCAATAAATCGAACCGTGGTTATCGCCGTATTCTGAAAGACTTACACTTCCATCCCTATAAAATTCAAGTGGTACAAAAACTTCTGCCTCAAGATTTTAGAACACGCCTTGATTTTTGCGAACGTTTCGAAGGGTTATTTGCTGAAAACCCGGATATCGTTGATTGTTTGCTGATGTCAGATGAAGCTCATTTTCATCTGTCCGGTTATGTTAATAAACAAAACTTTCGATACTGGGCGATAGAAAATCCTCAGCAATTGCATGAATTACCGCTTCATAGCGAAAGAGTTACTGTGTGGTGTGCAGTATCCGCCTTTGGAATTTTTGGGCCGTTCTTCTTTGAGGAAAATGACATGACGGTAACCGTTACATCATACCGTTATCAACAGATATTGCGTAACTTTGAACAACAACTTCATAATGTTGGTGTGGATATTCGTAGAATATGGTTTCAGCAGGACGGAGCCACTTCCCACACTGCGAGGGAGTCTATGACAATTTTGCGAAGAATGTTTCCTGGTCGTGTAAATTTGGGGACCTCAACTGGCCGGCACGGTCACCGGATCTATCAACGTGCGATTTCTTTTTATGGGGCTACTTAAAGTCAAAAGTATTTTCTAGTCGACCGCAAACTTTGGAACAACTAAAACAAAATATTCGAACAGAGATTAACGCAATCCCAATATTAAAATGTTGGAGCGGGTGATGCACAACTTTCGTGCTAGGCTTCAAGAGTGCCAGCGGCGAGGAGGAGGTCATTTGACCGATGTAATATTTAAAAAATAAAATTTCCGTGTTTTCTCAACAACCTTTTGTTTGATTTTTAAATAAAAATTTAGCAAAACAAAAAAAAACTCAATTTAAAGTGGATACCTCATTCTGCCGGACTGTACCTTGGTTACGTAATAAATGCTAAAGGCATCTTGGTAGATCCAGCTAAAGTTGAGGCCGTCTTACAAATCCTGACACCTAAGACAGTGACCGAAATTCGAAGAATTTTAGGAATGGCATCTTGGTACCGAAAGTTTATACCCAACTTTTTAGAAGTAGTAGCCCCGTTTATTACAAAAACTTATCAAAAGGATAATAAAAAGCCAAAAAACATTAACAATTCATTTTTGTCGGACTCAATTCGGCGCAAGGCCAGGATTCCAATTAATTACAAAAAAAACAATAATTAAATGTTGAATAGAAAATGGATTAAGACTTGTTAAATAATCACACAAAGTTAAATGTACTTAAAAATACAAATTTAAAGTTAAATATCAAAATATTAATAATTCATTCATGAATTAGTAGATAATAAAAAGCAAAATTTATAAAAATTTAAATAAGAATCTAATTCATGATTGAATTAAACTACCATAACAAAATACAAAATTTATCTAAGCATTAAGATTTAAAAAAACTAACAGACACCTGTGCAGCATATAATCTGAATAATATGTAAAATTTTATCAAATACAAAAAAATATTAATAACACTTAGGGTATCTTAATAAACCTTCCTTGATAATGAATCATGAAAAATCTGAAATTCAGCAACACTTGAATTCAAATGGAAAATGTGGTTGAACAGATATGACATCTAAACGGCATAGGAAAATGGCGTCCCTCCTCGTGTAACGAAATTACCAAAAAGTTAATTTCCAAAGGAAAATAAAATATTCCATCCAGGAAAATACACAAAGCTCTTCCAGACGGAAAATAATTCTAATTAACACCATATAAATTTAAGATAGGTGCAATTAGGAGCTGAAAATTCCAATGTAATCAGAAAATGGAGATTAACAAAAATTTAAAAAAGAATAACTCACCACAATTAGTGCGAAAAAACTGTTAATTAAGCATAACAACAACCAATTCCAGTAGATAAGCTATGCGGGTACCAGCTCAAAATCCCATGTTATTTCTTATGGAGGTTCATTTTAGCGTTCAAGGTCATTGTATGATGGGTTGCATACACAATCTAGTGACTTTAGTGTTGCAAGGTTGAGTATACAGTTGGTAAATCTGGTAACTTTTATTCAACCTCAGCTATATTCAGCCCCGCCCACCAGCCGCATGCGCGCGGTGGGTAGGTTAGAAATCAAATAATTTAAGGTTAACATGCTGGTAGTTAGGGCTTCACCCCTTAGCCCCTTTCAAGGTGTTTACAGTGGGTAGGTTAGCATGCTGGTAGTTAGGACTTCACCCCTTAGCCCCCTTCTAAGAGGTTAAGTCTTTGTTTGTTTAAATCAGCGGCTTGCTTGTAGGTTAGAAATTAAATAATTGTTCGTTTAAATGCTTGTAGGTTAGAAAGTAAATAATTTAAGGTTAGCATGCAGGTAGTTTGAGCTTCGCCCCTTAGCCCCCTTCTAAGAGGTTAAGTCTTTGTTTGTTTAAATTAGCTGCATGCTTGTAGGTTAGAAATTATGTAATTTAGGTTTAGCATGCTGGTAGTTAGGGCTTCGCCCCTTGGCCCCTTAAGGCTTAACCCCAGAGCCCCCCATACAAGGCCCCCTTCTAAGAGGTTAAGTCTTTGTTCTTTTAAATATTCTATTTGTTTACATTTGGTATGAAGTAATTTAAAGTCTTATCACATGCTTACATTTAGTATATTATAATTTAGGTGTTGTGGTTAAGCCTTATCTGCGCGCTATTACATATAAATTTAAAAATCTTTGTTTAGGTAATCATATAATAGATGGCGAATCTTATACTAAATTGTTTATTTTCTTATCAATAAGTCATACGTTTACATTTACAGATCACTGTTTTTTACTTACCTAATTTAGATACAGATGGTATATCAGGTACTAAATGTCTCAATTTCCTTATCTCACAAACAGCGGTTAAGTCTTATCACATGCTTACATTATGTATTATTAATTAAAATCATATTTAAAACTTTGAATATTTAAAAACCTTCGATTAACGAGAGGCTTTAGATAGTTTTTCTATTAGCTTATATTGAAACAGAATACGCCTGCGCTTTAATCGTTTCAAAAAACAAAACAAAAATTTATAACAAGGAAAATTTAGAAAGGATAGCTACTAGAGTTCTGTTTATAATTATTAATTTTTTAATACAGACACATCATTCTAAGCTAAATATAAAACCTTATCATACCTCAAAGATTAAATCTTAAGAATTCAATAATAGTCTTTTAAATTTTTGTTACACCTAAAATATTTAAAAACGAAAAAAAGGTAATTTAGTTTTAATAGAAAATTTTAGGAAAAATACTATGTTAAAACTTTAGGAAGTAACAAAAACCGAAGGAAGTAGATAAGAATTTTATCTAAGCTAAAACTTGAGGATGTCACAACACAAAAGAATGATGCAACAGTTTTAGAAATTTGGTTTGGAAGCAAGTTTTTTCTTGTCTTTTCATTATAATAGAAGCTAATATCGTTTATAGGAAAAAAACTAAACCGCAATTTCCTGTGGGGTGATATTTTAAATTTACTTGGTAACATCTTGAAACATCTTTAAATCATTCTTAATGTAACGGTGTTCAACTAAAGAGCTTGATTAATATTCAATTGTGTTGTGTGTGTGTGTAATTCTCGAAGATGTCTGAACAATTAAACAACGTTGGAAATTTGGAACAGAAGCCTATTTTAAAAATTAAAGATATGATTAAAAACCAAAACTATAAACTCACAGATATCAGAGTTGTTAACACTAAATATGGGCGAAAAATGGTTGTGGAAACAACCGAAAACTGTATTTTTCTACCTAACCGATTTAGTAAAATGACAGATGAAGAAGTTAAGAGTATTAAGGATTCTATCCAACAAACAGCAGTAGTTTTCAAAGGAGAAAAAGCGTGTGGACAATTAAACCCCGCATATATTCTCGAGTTTATTACAATCTAAAGTGTTTTTTCAAACGTTTAATAACAAAATGCAATCATTATATTTTTTATCAACACGTGCGGTGTGTTTCCAATATTCACAGAAACAAATCAGAGACCTTCTTCTACCTACAACAATTAAACAACATTTAGAATTAGAATGGTGTTCGAACGCATTTGACTTAGTACGTGAAGTTAAATACAATAACGCAAAAGTGCCACCTTGGGTAAAAAACACATTACAAACCTGGTTCTTAAACAGAAGTTTTGGCTCGTTGCACGCAACCTATTATGAAAATAATCATGAAGATTACTTAGAAATGTACTTAGCTGTTATGTTATATGAAATTCCTGAAGATGAAGATGAAATCGACTGGTTGCCACAAAAAACAATTATATCTTATCAAACGTGTCGTGTATTTAATTCTCAAAGATTTTTAAATTTATGTTATAAGTGTGCTACAGACAATGAATATTTAGAAGACTTTCCTTATATGCATAATATTAATCATATTAGATTATGTAAAAACAGAAAAACAGTTGTCGAAATTTTGAAAAATATTAATAATTATTGTAACGAGTGCGCCTATGCTAGTTTAATTACAATACAAGATATTGAGTTAGAATTATATAACGAGGTAGGTTTATGTTCATCTGTACCTTGTAAAAGGGTTAAAACCAACACTTTTACTGATGAAGTTTTATCACCTCATTATCGATATGTTTCATCATTAAATAATGATGGTTTATATCCTATTCATACTTGTGCAGCCAACGCCCAAATTATATCAAATACACTTACTAGATATAATGATATTCAAAGGGGAATACCTTTAAATATGGTTCCAGAACAACCAGATGATGATGATGTAGGTTGGAATGAAGCAATAGATGCGTTTTTAGATTAGTTATTATAATGATGTAATGATTGCTTATGTTAATAAATAAAAACACTTTAAGTAGAATTGATGTATTTTAATATTCAGTATTTAAAATACAACAATCGTGTGTGGGTGTTATTTACCCACACACTTAAGACGATGTTGTTGGGCATCACCAACATGCCCAGGTGTTCGAGGTGAGGCCCTATACACTCAAAAACTTCCACAATCGGCAGCTGAAAGTAAGCTGCCGGGGCATGGAAGTGGACTAAACCATTTCTAATAAACTGCTCTATTTCTAAAAACAAAAACAATTAAGTAAACAATCACAAATACACGAACACAACCACTTTACCTGCGTTCATTTCAAACTTTTTTTGAACTGTAATAACAAACCGAAAAAAGGAAGTTTCGGTTTTTAGATAATATTAGCACGAAGCAAAACACGTAAAGGAAAAAATATATAATCTATAAGACAAGAGGTAGGTAAAGAAAAATAATGTAAAACAGGAAGTATTCTCAACCTTTTCATTAAAATAGAAGCCGTAAAGAAAAAACAATATCATCTAGTGAGGATAAAGTAAAATAATTCAAAACAGGGCGTTTTTTCCCGCTTTTTATTAAAATAGAAAGGAAAAAACTAAACCGCAATTTCCTGTAGGATGATTTCGTAAAATTTACTTGCTAACATCAAAACCGTTAAATCATTCTTAATACCTTTATAAACCTAGTTCAAAGGATTAATAAATCAGTTAACGATTGTTTTTTAACGATGGATACTATTACAGCTTCAGTTGAACAAATTAAATCGGTACTTTTACGTACTGTGAATCTAGAGAAGAAAGAAATAGTTTCAGGTATTAAAAAATGCAACGAAACATTACGGAGTGTAGTTAATTTACTAAATAACGCAAAAAGTGTTGCTGAAAAACAAAAACTCACAACTGTGTTAGGACAGGTTAAAAGCTTTAAACGGATGTACCACGCCTTAAAAATAACTGGAGAAGGCTACAATCCTAGAAAACAAACAGCCCGAGACTTTGTAAAATGGGAAGACATCGAATCAGCGTTTCGCGGGCGTATAAGAACAAGTATTTTAACAAATTTGAAGCATTCAGACCCAAAACTGTTCTTCGATGATGCGGGGGTTATTTTCAATAGAAGAATTGCTAAGGAACTTAAAAAGGAGGAAGCCATTAAGGTAAACACAGTTTTCTGTGGGGAATTTGTTATACAAAAAGCTGATCAAGAAATCTACGAATTAAAATTTTTCAACACCAAAAATTTTCCAATTTACCGAGACACCAATTTACGCGAATGGTTTACAGCTAACGTTCAGCGAGTTATTTTAACGGATCTTGAAGAGTTTCAAGAGAAAGATAGCGGCTGGGCTTTATCGGCAATTGTAAATCTACAAGTGAACATAAATAAATTTACACCGCAGCTTGGGTCCTCTTATATTAAACTACCTACCCAAATAGAAAAGAAAAACGCATGCATCAACGTTCAGAATAATGACGATAAATGTTTTGCGTGGGCGGTAGTTTCGGCTTTGTATCCGGCTGAAAAGAATCCACTACGAACAACCAAGTACCCTTGCTACAAAAACTTATCAAAATGATAATAAAAAGCCTTTTTATTCAAACATTAACAATTTATTTTTGTCGGACTCAAATCGGCGCAAGGCCAGGATTCCAATTAATTACAAAAAAAACAATAATTAAAGATTGATTAGAACATGAATTAAGACTTGTCAAATTACCTAAAGAATTTAAATGTACTTAAAAATACAATGTTAAAGAATACAATATTAAGTTAAATATATAACAAAAAAAATTATCAATTCATTCATGAATTAGCAAAATATTAAATAATGAAATTTTATAAAAGATAAATCCAAAACTAATTCATGATTAAATTGAAATACCATGACAAAAATGCACACTTTATCTAAGCAGTGAATATTACTAAAACGAACAGGTGTACACACACCTGTGCGAAATATAAATTTGAATCAAAAAGTAAAATTTTATTAATTACTAAATAATAGAATTGACACTTATCTTAGGCTTCAGATGATAAAAATTTACAAAAGCTGGAATTTCCGCAACACTTGATTCCAAACGGAGAATAATGGTTCAACAGATAACACCGCAGAACTGCATGGGAAAATGGCGTCCCTCCACGTGGGAGTGAAAAATTACCAAAAGGATTAATTTCCAGCGGAAATTAATTATTCCAGACAGAAAAATACCCACAGCTCCTCCAGAAGGAAAATAATATAAATTAACACCATTAAAATTTTTAGAGGTGTAACTTGAAGCTGAAATTTCCAAATGAAATCAGAAAAAATGAAGATTAAGCAAAAATTAATAAAAAAATTATCTTACCACCAATTTAGTGCGAAAACGAACTGTTAACAAGCATAACAGCTATAAATCCAAATATCGGATACTTTATAAAATGACGGTCATTATAACTGAACGTACTAAAATGATGAACTTTTTAAAATCTTAAACGTCTGTTCACATTGAAGTTCTAACGCCAAAAGAAGGAACATCTGAGTTTTAAGAATCCACCTATCCTGACAATGAAATACTGCGCAAGTCAAAACATATACTACCCAGATAGCGCTTATGCGAATACAGTTGCATAACACTAGGCGAAGATTTTACTCAAAAATGAAAATAATTTTAGTAATAGTAATTTGAATACACAAAATAGAATATGAAAATAATAGACTCGGAAAAAATATACAAATATGAAAAAAATGTGAATTTAACAACTCAAAAAGAGAAATTTTGAAAATAATTAAATGAATGAATTAAAAAATATGAAATTTTGAAGAAAAAATAAAGAATCCAACTAAACAACACAAAACAAAAATTCTTGACGTTCACAACATTGGCAAAAACTTGAAAAATGAGACAATTAATTTGGGAAATCCAAAAAATTGTAACACCCTGATCCACAAGCAACTTTAAATCTAACAGGTATACAGTTTCCTATAACCATCAAACAAATACCTAGATTTGAAAAACAAAATAACGTTTCGATAAATGTTTACATCCTGAAGAAATCCAAGAAAAGTTTTACAACCCTACCCACATATCTAACTAAAGAAAAACAAGACAAACACGTCAATTTATTGCTTATTCAAGATGAATATTACGACGAAGATGGTGACGAAGAAGATGATAATGAGACGCTTCCTAGATACCATTATGTATGGATTAAGAATTTATCCCGGTTGATTTCTTCGCAGCTAAATAAACATAAAGGAAAAATATTTTGTTGTGATAGATGCTTACATTATTTCTACACGGAAGCCGGCCGCGATAAGCATTACGACGACTGCGTAAAAATGAACAGCTGTAAAATTAGGTTACCTACTGAAGAAAATAAGTTTATTAAATTCAAAGACTATAAAAACAAAGTGAAAGCCCCATTCGTTATATATGCAGATTTAGAGTGTGTACTAGTGCCGTGTAAAGACAAAAACAAATATCAAAAACATCAACCTTGTAGTATAGCATATTACGTCAAGTGTTCGTATGATGACTCGCTATCTTTTTATAAAAGTTATCGCGGTCAAGACTGTACAGAATGGTTTACCCGCGAATTACTTAATTTCGCCGAAGATTTAGAAACTGTTTTTCTGTGTCCTCTACCAATGGAAAAATTAACTCCTGAAGAACAATTTAATTATGATAACGCTATAATGTGTCATATTTGTGAAAAACCTTTAGGTGATAAAAAGGTTATCGATCACAATCATTTAGATGGCCACTTCCGGGGTGCATCCCATGAAGAATGCAACTTAAATTTTCAAGACACTCACGTTGTCCCCGTTATTTTTCATTCATTAAGCTCGTACGATAGCCATTTCCTGATCAAGAATTTATCTCAGGAAATACAAGGCCGTATAGATATTCTACCCGTAAACAAAGAAAAATACATCTCTTTCACAAAACACTTAGATGATAACATAATAAAATTCCGTTTCATAGATTCATTCAGATTTATGGCTTCCAGCTTAAGTAATTTAGCTTCATATTTAACCGAATATCCTACTCTATCAACAGAATTTCCTGATTTAAACAATGAACAACTAAAACTAATATCACGCAAAGGTGTTTATCCATATGATTATTTTGATTGTATCCAAAAATTTGAAGAAACTAAACTTCCAGAAAAATCTAAATTTTACAACCAACTAACCGATAGCAATATTTCTGATGAAGATTATAAACATGCTCAAAACGTTTGGAACGAATTTAAAATTAATAATTTAGGCGAATATTCAGACCTTTATTTGAAAACAGATGTTTTGTTGTTGGTTGATGTATTTGAATGTTTTAGAGATAGTTGTCATAAAACTTACGGTTTAGATCCAGGCTTATATTATACACTCCCCGGTTACACGTGGTCTTGCATGCTCAAACATACTGATATCAGCTTAGAATTACTGACAGACGTAGACATGATAATGTTCATCGAGCGAGGAATCAGAGGTGGACTTAGGCAATGTTCTTGTAGATACCTTAAGTCTAACAATAAATACATGCCTGATTATGATGCATCGAAACCGAACAAATTTATTATGTACTATGATATAAATAACCAATACGGGTGGGCCATGTCCCAATATCTACCGTATGGAGGATTTAACTGGGTAAATAATACCGAAAATTTTAACGTTATGAATATACCCGATGACGCTTCTATAGGATACATTTTAGAAGTGGATTTAGATTATCCTCATGAACTTCACGATTTACACGCCGATTTACCTTTATGTCCAGAACATATGTCGGCTCCAGGAGCAAAAGATAAAAAATTGTGCTAATATTATCTAAAAACCGAAACTTCATTTTTTCGGTTTGTTATTACAGTTCAAAAAAAGTTTGAAATGAACGCAGGTAAAGTGGTTGTGTTCGTGTATTTGTGATTGTTTACTTAATTGTTTTTGTTTTTAGAAATAGAGCAGTTTATTAGAAATGGTTTAGTCCACTTCCATGCCCCGGCAGCTTACTTTCAGCTGCCGATTGTGGAAGTTTTTGAGTGTATAGGGCCTCACCTCGAACACCTGGGCATGTTGGTGATGCCCAACAACATCGTCTTAAGTGTGTGGGTAAATAACACCCACACACGATTGTTGTATTTTAAATACTGAATATTAAAATACATCAATTCTACTTAAAGTGTTTTTATTTATTAACATAAGCAATCATTACATCATTATAATAACTAATCTAAAAACGCATCTATTGCTTCATTCCAACCTACATCATCATCATCTGGTTGTTCTGGAACCATATTTAAAGGTATTCCCCTTTGAATATCATTATATCTAGTAAGTGTATTTGATATAATTTGGGCGTTGGCTGCACAAGTATGAATAGGATATAAACCATCATTATTTAATGATGAAACATATCGATAATGAGGTGATAAAACTTCATCAGTAAAAGTGTTGGTTTTAACCCTTTTACAAGGTACAGATGAACATAAACCTACCTCGTTATATAATTCTAACTCAATATCTTGTATTGTAATTAAACTAGCATAGGCGCACTCGTTACAATAATTATTAATATTTTTCAAAATTTCGACAACTGTTTTTCTGTTTTTACATAATCTAATATGATTAATATTATGCATATAAGGAAAGTCTTCTAAATATTCATTGTCTGTAGCACACTTATAACATAAATTTAAAAATCTTTGAGAATTAAATACACGACACGTTTGATAAGATATAATTGTTTTTTGTGGCAACCAGTCGATTTCATCTTCATCTTCAGGAATTTCATATAACATAACAGCTAAGTACATTTCTAAGTAATCTTCATGATTATTTTCATAATAGGTTGCGTGCAACGAGCCAAAACTTCTGTTTAAGAACCAGGTTTGTAATGTGTTTTTTACCCAAGGTGGCACTTTTGCGTTATTGTATTTAACTTCACGTACTAAGTCAAATGCGTTCGAACACCATTCTAATTCTAAATGTTGTTTAATTGTTGTAGGTAGAAGAAGGTCTCTGATTTGTTTCTGTGAATATTGGAAACACACCGCACGTGTTGATAAAAAATATAATGATTGCATTTTGTTATTAAACGTTTGAAAAAACACTTTAGATTGTAATAAACTCGAGAATATATGCGGGGTTTAATTGTCCACACGCTTTTTCTCCTTTGAAAACTACTGCTGTTTGTTGGATAGAATCCTTAATACTCTTAACTTCTTCATCTGTCATTTTACTAAATCGGTTAGGTAGAAAAATACAGTTTTCGGTTGTTTCCACAACCATTTTTCGCCCATATTTAGTGTTAACAACTCTGATATCTGTGAGTTTATAGTTTTGGTTTTTAATCATATCTTTAATTTTTAAAATAGGCTTCTGTTCCAAATTTCCAACGTTGTTTAATTGTTCAGACATCTTCGAGAATTACACACACACACAACACAATTGAATATTAATCAAGCTCTTTAGTTGAACACCGTTACATTAAGAATGATTTAAAGATGTTTCAAGATGTTACCAAGTAAATTCAAAATATCACCCCACAGGAAATTGCGGTTTAGTTTTTTTCCTATAAACGATATTAGCTTCTATTATAATGAAAAGACAAGAAAAAACTTGCTTCCAAACCAAATTTCTAAAACTGTTGCATCGTTCTTTTGTGTTGTGACATCCTCAAGTTTTAGCTTAGATAAAATTCTTATCTACTTCCTTCGGTTTTTGTTACTTCCTAAAGTTTTAACATAGTATTTTTCCTAAAATTTTCTATTAAAACTAAATTACCTTTTTTTCGTTTTTAAATATTTTAGGTGTAACAAAAATTTAAAAGACTATTATTGAATTCTTAAGATTTAATCTTTGAGGTATGATAAGGTTTTATATTTAGCTTAGAATGATGTGTCTGTATTAAAAAATTAATAATTATAAACAGAACTCTAGTAGCTATCCTTTCTAAATTTTCCTTGTTATAAATTTTTGTTTTATTTTTTGAAACGATTAAAGCGCAGGCGTATTCTGTTTCAATATAAGCTAATAGAAAAACTATCTAAAGCCTCTCGTTAATCGAAGGTTTTTAAATATTCAAAGTTTTAAATATGATTTTAATTAATAATACATAATGTAAGCATGTGATAAGACTTAACCGCTGTTTGTGAGATAAGGAAATTAAGACATTTAGTACCTGATATACCATCTGTATCTAAATTAGGTAAGTAAAAAACAGTGATCTGTAAATGTAAACGTATGACTTATTGATAAGAAAATAAACAATTTAGTATAAGATTCGCCATCTATTATATGATTACCTAAACAAAGATTTTTAAATTTATATGTAATAGCGCGCAGATAAGGCTTAACCACAACACCTAAATTATAATATACTAAATGTAAGCATGTGATAAGACTTTAAATTACTTCATACCAAATGTAAACAAATAGAATATTTAAAAGAACAAAGACTTAACCTCTTAGAAGGGGGCCTTGTATGGGGGGCTCTGGGGTTAAGCCTTAAGGGGCCAAGGGGCGAAGCCCTAACTACCAGCATGCTAAACCTAAATTACATAATTTCTAACCTACAAGCATGCAGCTAATTTAAACAAACAAAGACTTAACCTCTTAGAAGGGGGCTAAGGGGCGAAGCTCAAACTACCTGCATGCTAACCTTAAATTATTTACTTTCTAACCTACAAGCATTTAAACGAACAATTATTTAATTTCTAACCTACAAGCAAGCCGCTGATTTAAACAAACAAAGACTTAACCTCTTAGAAGGGGGCTAAGGGGTGAAGTCCTAACTACCAGCATGCTAACCTACCCACTGTAAACACCTTGAAAGGGGCTAAGGGGTGAAGCCCTAACTACCAGCATGTTAACCTTAAATTATTTGATTTCTAACCTACCCACCGCGCGCATGCGGCTGGTGGGCGGGGCTGAATATAGCTGAGGTTGAATAAAAGTTACCAGATTTACCACCTGTATACCCAACCTTGCAACACTAAAGTCACTAGATTGTGTATGCAACCCATCATACAATGACCTTGAACGCTAAAATGAACCTCCATAAGAAATAACATGGGATTTTGAGCTGGTACCCGCATAGCTTATCTACTAATTCCGAAATTCGGATTAATTAAAGAATTACATTCATTAAATATGAAACGTAATAAAATGATAAATTTCCACTAAACTCAAGCGTGCGTTCAGCAGGAATTCTAACGCCAAAAAGAGCTAACTCGTGTCAAAAAATTCACAACGCTCGACAGTCAAACTACTGCGCAGGTTCAATATAGTAACACCAGGATGACACTTATGCAAATCAAGCTGCATAATTAGTAGGCGAAATTTCACTAAGGAAAGCATTTAAAATGAATTCAACTAAGTTACGGTAAAATATTGAAATGAAAGAATTAATAAAAATGTGAAATTTTGAAGAAAATAAAGTTAAACAAGCACAAAACAAAAATTCTTAACGTTCACAACATTGGCAAAAGCTTGAAAAACGATACAATTAATTTGGGAATCCAAAAAATTGTAACACGTTGACAAATTTGTTAAAGAAAAGTCAGAAGTTTACTTGGAGCGAGCTTGGCGAAATTGCAGTTTCAACCATCAAAGTCCATTTAGTGTCTGCACCAGTATTGTCGTGTACCGATTTTAATAAACCATTTACCGTACAGACGGATGCTTCAGGTTTCGGCATAGGTGCCGTGCTCTCCCAGGACATCCATGGGGAAAACCGAGTTATCTGTTACATTAGCCGATCCCTAACCAGTGGTGAGAAAAACTTCTCAGTAACTGAGCGAGAATGCTCAGCAGTGTTGTGGAGAATAGCGAACCTGCGACCATACCTAGAAGGCAGCCATTTTGAGGTTATAACCGACCACCATTCCCTTGTCTGGCTTAACAACCTCCAACAACCATCACGAAGGCTTGATCGATGGGCTGTTAGACTACAACAATATGACTTCACTATCATCCATCGAAAAGGAAAGGAACACGTCGAGGAAAGCATTTTCCTAATGTACGGAGCCCCTCAATATTTGCTCTGTGATAACGGTGTACAGTATAAGTCTAATGACTTTAGAAAAATGGTTTCTGATTACAACTCCCAAATCGTCTTTAACGCTAACTATCATCCACAAGCGAATCCGACGGAAAGGGTGAATAAAGTTATTAAGGCCATGCTCCCGTCATACGTCGCCGACAAGCAGCGTAACTGGTGTCGTTAGTTGCCCAAAGTAGTTTCAGCAGTACGAACTGCAATGCATAAAGATACGGGAATGACCCCCTTTACGCTAATTACGGACGAGAAATGATTCTTGTCGGTCGGAACCATTAAAACGGGGCACCACCCCAAACAACTGACCAGACTCTAGACCAACTTCAGATCGCAGACCGAAACGCTTTAAAGGATCGGCCCCCTAGTTTCACGAAAGTTTATGAGGATATTACGAAACGTCTAGAAACGGCGTACCAAAAACATAAGGTTTACTACGATTTACGACGACAGCCCGCCACTTTTAGTGTGGCGCCGAAATTATGTTTTATCTGATGCGGCGAAGTATTTTACGGCCAAGTTGGCACCTAAATTTGTGGGACCGTTCCTTATAAAACGAAAGGTCTCTTATGCGGCCTATGAGCTATCTGACTCGACAAGCCTATCAAAGGGCACTTGACACGCCAAAGACTTAAAATCCGCCCCCACTCAAAATGAACATACAGTGATAAATAATTAGATGATAATAAATACATCTTGATAAGTATCTTCATCGTCAAGATCACATTCAAAACGTCTTCAGGATTGTATGCTTGTTAATCAGGCTCCTCTTCCGGTAGGATCTCCACCACGAGCGGACTTGTTTTGCGGTTTATCACTGTTTATAACCTATTTTCAAACGGGTCACCAAACAACCCCATTCTCTTTTTCTGTCCTCTTACTGGAAAAACGTTTGGCTTTTGGAAGCAATCCAGTTGGCTTTTGGAAGCGATCCGGTTAGCTTCTTCTGTTGTGGGAAAAATATTCAATGCAAGGATACCGTGAAGTGCAACGAACCCTTTTCGGAGGACTAATACGGTGATCCCCCTTCCATGGTCAAGTGGATGTTCCGGTTCGGAAAGGTTTTGGAACCTCTCCTGAATTTTGGCAATTCCGATTGTAACAATACCCCCCCCCCCCCACCCTAATAGTTTTTGGTAGGTCAAATGGGATTACGCCGACCCCAATTTCTGACAAACTTTTCCACCCCTCCCCTTTCCCTGGTGCGAGGCACGGGCCTCGCTTATGGTCTGGTCCACCTAAGTGACGGACACGACGTCCCGTGTCGCCCTCCCACTTACCCTCTTCGTTCATTTTTTTCCGCGGTTCAATTCGGAACTTGATGGGCGATTTTGGCTTTTCCGGTCCCCGAACCGTTTCAATGGATTATCTCTCCGGGTACCAATGATTGATCGTCGTGGATCTTGGATCCTGTATTGAGATTTTGAGGTTTTGAGACTTTGGACTCCTCTAAGACACCGCTTCTCGGTGAATCCTTGAGGTCTGGGCCGTTTGCCGACTTCCCATTTGAGCCGTGTTCGCAAGCTATATTGCGAACTGCTGTGGTCGAGGGTTGGGTCTACGTGAATATTTGGCCACAGTAGGGGAAAAATATTTGGCACGGATTTCTTTATGGTTTTTAACTCTTTTCTGTTCCTTTCCTTCGTTTTGTCTTCTTATCTTGCCATCTTGCTGAAGAGAATTGCAGGGAAATCCTCTTTAAGTAAGGGAGGTGTCACGGTCTTTTGAAGTGTTCGTAAGTTGGTATAATACGGCCCTGTTTTTCGTAGGTTCGAGCCGACCCTGTAGCTGCAGAATTTGCAAATTCTTGCTAGTTCGACATATTTTCGCTGTTGCGAAGTATTTCTGGGAATTTCAAACATAAAGACCAAACAGGGCGACGAAATGCTCAATCAGCGACTTTTCCCTTGAAAATTCGGGGAACCACCGACGATGTAACCCAACAATCAGCGCGTCACGAGGTTTCCGTACCTCACCCCGCGCTAAAAGGACGCGTTTGTCAGTCCCCTTCTACCACCGTTTCGCCTTACGAAAATTATAAAGAACAAGCAGATCTCAATGGGCTCTTGAATAGAACGGTTGCATGTAAGTCGATTATTCCAAGTTTGGGTAGTTAACCCATCGAGAAGGTCTTCCAAAACTCGGTAGTTTCTTTAAACTATAATCACGGTATAAATCCGGATAATCCCAGGAAGCGCCAGATACTCTCGAAGTAAAATAGTCTTGTGTGAAATTTGTGGAAGTTTAGTGAAAGTTGGTTCACACAAATTCAGTATTAAATTGGATTTTGAAAACCCATAACCCAAGGAATATTGTTCGATTACCTTGAAACCGCATTAGAAGGAAGAACACCGGCTCCTTTTTCATTGATCGCCACCAGTTCTCGCTGGGATATAAAGCTCCCATTGCTTTAAAGGGGGCCCTGCTAACAAGCCCTCCCAGGTAAAGACTTTAGACTGCCCCTTTACTGTTGGTCGAGTACCAATTCAAACCCCAATTCAGTACCATCATCCTGGTCATCTGCACGTGGAAGGGCACCTGTAATCACCAAGTGATTAAATCGTAGCAACTTGTGCGTGTGACCTTTGTTTTAGTGTGAACAATACAGAAACAGTGCGATTTATCGCAATATTTATCCATTCTCTTGTTTTATATGTTGCATGTGTATTGTGTATAGCCATTTATATTTGTGTTTGTAGCTTCTGTCTTGTTTTCACCATCAAATAATTGCGATCAACGGAACCTAGTTAATTGGTTAATTATATTGCTTAATTCCCAAGTAAATGTGGTCTCCCTTGATCACCTATTTCACATAACCTAAGACAATGATTATAAACCCCCTTTTGTTTCATATGTTTGTCATTAAATTCCCTTTTGTCAATTCATATTGCCTCTTTATTTGTGTCTACTGTGTATTGTGTTTTGTTAAGCATCTGTGTACCACATTGTGAGGCTAGCCACCAGCGGTTGTAGTCTTTTATATAAGTAAGCAAGGGTAAGTACCTTCAACAGCAAGGGTGCAGTCACCCTCAACCCCTCCAAGCCTCGAGGAGCTATTCACGGTACGCTCTTCTTTACCATGATTGGGTAACCCCGTGGTGGCGCCTAATTTCAACCGATTAAGACTACCCCTATTAGCTTTTGAAAGAATTTAGCGTTGTGAACTCCCCCATTTCCACTGTTTTAGCTAGCCGTGCGCATAAGGGATTCTATCATCCCCCATTAAATGTCGTAGTGCAGATTTGGCACGTGACAAACACTAACGTAAAAATATATAAACACCCCAATTCTGATAGAAACAAAGAAAACTTGCAGCCAAAATGTTTATTTAATTTATATCTTTTTAATAGCTAGTGTAGACATGTTACATCAAATCAGTATCTAAGTAATACACAAAACATTGAACATAGACGTCAAACAAACGTTTCATAAGTATAAGAATGGTTGCATATTATTATTGTTGCCATATATTTAGAGATAATATTAATTATTGTTTTTACCATTAAAAAGTTAAGACTGTTGATAAATTACAAGAAAATATAAAGTTATTAATATAAATTTATATTTATTTTAGAAAAGGGAACAAATGACAAAAGAAAGCTAACTGAAAAAAAATGTTTTAGTATAGAAAATCGTGCCAAAGGAAAATCTATTCGACAAATTGCAAAGGAAATCAACAGATCCTCTTGTACAGTATTTAATTTTATTAGCTTAAAAGGAAATTACGACAAAAAAAAGTTCTGGAAGAAAACCAAAACCTGATAAAAGGACTAAACGTCAAATTGTCAGGAAGTTGAGCAACTAAAACATAAGTTTGAATCAAGTAAGAGATTCTTTACATTTAAAAGCATCTAAAAGCACTGTTTGGAGAGTAGTGAGGAGCTGTGAATATCTTAAATTTGAAAAAAAGAAGTGCAAGCCTCCGCTGACCAGCAAGCACAAAGAAGCACGATTAGAATGGAGTAAAAAACATATGACATGGGATAGCGAATGGCACAAAATAATATGGAGAGACGAAAAAAGGTTCAATTTGAATGGACCAGATGGTTATGGATATTACTGGCATGATCTCAAAAAAGAAGAACAAATTTTTTCTAAGCGACGACAAGGTGGTGAAGGGGTTATGTTTTGGGGAGCATTTTCTTGGAATAGCAAAACAGATTTAGCTTTCATCTCAAAGTCGACAGTGAGGTCTAGCAGAACATACTTGATACTCATTTGGTACCGAAAGCAAATAAAATAGCTGGAAGGCATTTTGATATTCCAGCAAGACAATGCACCGTGTCATTCATCTGCGTCTACTAACAACTGGTTTAAATCGAAAAAAATCGAAGTTATGCAATAGCCCGCCAAAAGTCCTGATCTGAACCCCATAGATATAATCTATGGGGTATTCTGGCGCATAAAATTTACCAAAACGGAAGTCAGTATAATACGATAGATGAATTAAAGTACGCGATTTTAGAAAACTGGAATAATATTGGCATTGAGGTGTTACATAACTTAATTAATTCAATGAAAACCCGAGTGTATGAAGTAATTCGTAGTAATGGCAATATTATTAAGTATTAAAAGTATTTAATTTTAATGATAAGTTGAAACAAGTATAATAAATTGTGCCGTTCTTATAATTTTGCAACGTTTAAATTATTCTTAGTTCAGTGAATTTTATTTTGTAATGTTCCCATAAATAAAACTAACACAAATATTTTAATGATATGTTTCTGAAAGTTATTTAAAATTTAATCCCTCTTAACAAAAAGTTCCTATTAATTTTAATTAAGAAAATTCTTAGTGTTCTTATAATTATGAAACGCAGTGTACTATAGGTACCTGAAACACGAGTAGAAATATACCACCTTCAACAGTAGAAGTACGTGTAGAAGCTGAGGATGGAGACAATAGTATTAATAATGCCGAGAGGAATTCCAATATTATCATAACAGAAGATGTTTCAACACAATCCAATTCTGCAGCTCCGGGAAAGAGTAATACTTCTCCAATTCCGGTGCCTCTTGCAAAAAAGAAACGCTGTGAGATTGCTGAAAAATTATTTACATTACAAGCTGAAAAGATAGCAGTTATTAAAAGACAAGATGCCAACTAGCACTTCTTAATGAGTTTACTCCCCGAATTAAGGAACATTCCAGCAAACAGACAATAATTTAGCGTGCGGGTGAAACTGCAGCAAGTCATTTTAGATGAACAGAAATCACTCCAGCGTAGGCCCTATCAAACAATTAATTACACTGGCGACAAGTGCCTTTTTTGAAAGCTGAGTACAACGGACAGGCAATGCAACCTGAAATTCAGGCAACGGTTATTGGCCGAACAAATCTTAAGACTTTAAGCCCAACAGGTTTTATAGGAACGGTCTTTGCTTATCGTATAGTTCATGATGTCGAAAGAAGGCATCGGAAGTTTTGGTTAAGTTATAGTTTCAATGGTTATAGAGAAGTTCCCAACGATTATGTGGACACAATAAATCAACTAAGACATGACGAATACGGAGAGTTGAACGTACATCGCTTTTCGATATTTTAGAGATAGAAATATTTTTAGATAGAGATCGATTAGAAAGAAAGATGTAGTGATCCGCAACGGCGTGACCATGTCCTCTGAGAATGACTTTAACCGGTTTCTTCATCAAATTCGCCATACTAATCATCAACACCATCACCCCAAATTAATCCAGTGGATACATTATTCGAGCCGAATATAAGTACGCCATACATACAGAACTATTTTACACAGTTTCAAGTTGTACTTACCTACTCAAATTAATTCAGTGGATCCATCGGTCGAGGCGAACATAAGTACGCCACATTTACAGAACTATTTTACGCAATTTCAAGTTGTACTTCCTGCCTACTTTAATAAATAAATATTTGCTCACCTTAATGTTATTACTAATTTTTCTACAGGCTACAAACATTTACATTGCATTGGTAATTTGTTCTTAATTTTTTCCAAAATATAATAAAAATCATAATAAAATATCATTAACCCAACACATTCTTGGTTGTTGTAGTGTCAACAAGGGTCATTAACTGCGTGATTTTGAGTTTTATCGCAGAACTAACGAACACGCGGCTCATGTAACCACATTACGCGTACGACCAAAGTCTGTACGACTACGTACGACTATTAGGTCGTACGACCACGCAGCCAATGTAACCGTAGTATAATGTGTCGCATGTTACGAGAAAATCGGCACAAACAGTTGCAAGAACAAACACGTAAACTGAGACAACTTTCTGGAAGTGAATTTTTGCCTTCAAATAGTCGCAATGATATCATCAGTGATTGGAAAATATGCACCAAAAAATCAGAAAATATGTATGCAAATATGCACTAAAAATTACTAAATCATGCACAATTATCTGCAAAATTAACTTGTCATTAACGATCGATTTCGCCCATTAAATAAACAAATAAAAATAGTCGCTGGACAACCGGCCCGTCATCATTTTCTAATTGGTTTAAGGCATTTATAGACATTTGATAGGTCCTATTATCACCTTTGTATTTGCAATAGGTTGGAAAGACGTACATATGACCGCAATCATATACAACTTACTATTGAAGAAATGAAGAAACGTGAATCTTCCTTAAGAACCGTAGCCAAATAAATTAATGTTCCCAAATGATCCCTGGAATTCAAAATAAAAAATTCAGGACACAAGGAAACATTTGGTCCAAATACAGTGCTGACAGAAGGTGATGAATTACGTTTAGTTGACTGGATAAAGAAGATGGCACAAAGAGGTTTTCCCAGGAACCGAGAAAATATTTTAGATAGTGTTCAAAGGTTTTTGAAGGATAATCCAAGAAAAAATTCGTTCAAAGACAACAGACCAGGGATCGGTTGGTTTCATGCTTTCTTAAGACGCCACTCAGATCTAAGTAGCAGAACAAGTGAAGGAGTGTCTACAGTCAGCAGTTGCGTGTCAGAAAAAGACATACGAAACTGGTTTTCCGGCATTAGCGAACTGTGAGTTCAATAGCGCCACAACTGCAAAATTTCTGTTTTCGAGATAAGTCCCAAATAGTAAGCTCTGTATTGTGTTGTTTGTAACTGTAATACAACCACAACTGTAACCCCACTCTTAAAAATGTTAGGTAAAATAATTCCCTATTAGTTTAACATGTTGTGTGCTAATTTTAAGTTGCACATGCCCACATTTGCTAGTTACGGCAGTACTGCAGGGAAAAATTATATTATTTAGGATAATATAGCCGCATATGTCAGTTACGGCTGTATTGCTACTTAATCCACACAGCGCCGTCCAGCACTTGCGTCTGTATTGCACCCGATTAGTACAAAAACCTAACCTTTAATTTTCAGCAAGTTATTAAGCATTTTTCAAAAGTTTTAGTTTTAGTTTAGTGCTTCATTTGTGTGTTACAATAAGTAACAATCAATAATAATCAATCATGAGTTCTCGTTCTAAGTTATTGGTGGACCTTGCATTAAGAAGTAATACGGAAAGTGTTACTAATATAGTTAGTGCAAACAATAGCAACAGCAGAGAATTAATGATTTCGTCTAAGGTTAGTAGGTACCTGCAATATTATTACAGGCTTTCATTACTCTTTTATAGATAGTTACTCATTAAAGGATTTATTGTTTTAGTTTTTACCTGAATATCAAAGCAAATTCGAAAAAGAAGCGGTTGTTGTTGTTGCTAATAATCCCGGCCCAGAAAATAATGTGCGAGAAGTTTTGAAAGTGACTACTCTCAATAATATCAGCTTAGTCCAGGAAACCTCGGAAAGAAACACTTTTGCAGCAATTGACGAATTAATAGAAGAAAATCTTATAAACAGTGACGGTAGTTTTCTACAACAAAGTGTAGAATGGAGTGTTAGTAATTGTAGATATCATTAATGTACGTGCTTCTTACTTGATAAAACAATACTTTATTGAAGCTTTGATACAAAATAACATTTAACAGATTCGAACTGAACTGATTGCTTCAATATTCAAAAGTCAAATTAAAAATAAAAATTATAACTAAGTCAAAAACCTAGCAACAACGATGCTCGCCACATTACTCCCCCCCCCCCCCCCGACAATCTCCGTACTGCTGGGGAAATGTACATGTCGCCCTGACTTCCGGTTATCGTATTCCTCGACGGAAACTCATCTCATTTGTCCCTCCATCTGAGCAAGTTCTGTAAAAAAAAAAGCAAATAATAAGTGTTTGCCTACCACCAAATGCTACGCATATAATGCAGCCTTTGGATGTTTCTGTGTTTTACCCTCTCAAGCAGTCTTGGAAAAATGTTACCAGGTATTGTTTCTGGTTTTAGAACATGTGGTTTATACCCATTTAACCCGAATGAAGTAAACTACAGTAAGTGTATAGTCAGGCGGCAAAATCTAAAAGAGAATGTGGATGTACTTTCGAAAATAGAAAATTCAGAAGTTAGCCTGAGATGCGTAGAGGAACAACTAAGTAGTACTACAATTTTAGACTTAAATATTTAAGGATACTTATAACAATAACAGGACATGGCAGGGAGATATAACATATTTAGAGTTGTATAAATTTTGGAAAAGAATAAAGGATTCTGTAGCTACAGAGAACACTGTGACAGCAGAAAATCCACAGAATGCAATAGAGTTAGATATCGACGTAACTGATATACGCGATGAGATGGTGGAATTTTCATTCCCCGAATGTGCTGAGCTTCGTGAAGACGCAGACGATTATAATTATTATCCAGGATTAGATGGATTGACGCATATAGTTGAAGAAACTTATTATGTAATGGCTTCAAATACACCATCCTTTGGAAAGAGAATATCTTTCGAAGCTTTTAATTACTATTGCGCAGTTGGCGCTTTGAATAGAATTTTGTCAGTGCACAAGAGTAATGGTTATAGAACAACTATTGAAGAAACAGAATTTATGGATATCATCAAGTCACTGAGTTTAGAGTACCCATCACCAATTATGGCCTATTTTCAAGGTCTAGGTAATACAACTATGCCATGTAGACGCGAAGTAATGTTAAAGTTGAGTAATCGCGAGTATATTATGGGTGAAGATGGATACCCTGGTTATTATGGTCTAGTGAATGAACAGACACATTATTTATATAAAGCTTATCCATGTCTATCTATTTATGTCAAATCAATTATACAATGTATGGCAGTGACTGAAGGCGCTGCTAATCAAGCAGACTGGAATTTACCAGAGGGTATCGCACCTGAAGAAGATCATGCAGGCTTACCTACTGAAAATTTATTAGGATATAGAAGAGGACATCGATATGGCAATAAAATACAAAAAATGTGTCAATTTTCTCAAAGTTATAATCTCGTCTTATGTTCACCTCTAGATGGAAAAAGTTGCAGTATCACGTAGAGTGTACCGTGGAGAAAATACTTATTTCACATCATGAGTAGAAAAAATTGTTATTTCAGTAATAGTGGAGTAACGTTAGGCAAAAATAGGGCGTTATCTCGAAACCGGTCAAAACTACTCCGATTTGAATGATTTTTTTTTTAAACGTCGTAAATATAAAACATTACAACCTTTATAGGTTAAAAGTTGACGCTCGTTTTTCATTAATAAATGTATTAATGTTATACAGGGTGCTCCATAAGTAATGGGACACATACCAACAATAGATTCCTTAGGCTAAAATATTACGATTTACCTAACATTACCTTAGTCCAAAAGTTAATATTTAGGGAGATACAGGGTGTCAAAGTGGAAATTTGAATTTTAATTTTTTGCTGTAATTTCTAAAGTTTTCGCAATATTTCTATGAAAATTGGGGAAACTACCTCTTTTGGGACGGGAAACAATAATCCGTCCTCAATTTTAATGTAGCTGTTAAAATAACCTTATTTTTGCTACACCTATCCGCTATATTTCTGTAGCAAACATAAGGTTCTTTTAAGAGCTACATTAAAATTGAGGGCGGATTATCGTTTCTCGTCACAATAAAGGTAGTTTCCCCAATTTTCATAAAAATATTTTGAAATTACAGCAAAACATTAAGATTAAAATTTCGACTTTGACACCCTGTATCTCCATAAATATTAACTTTTGGACTAAGGTAATTTTGGGTAAATCGTAATATTTTGGCCTCACGAATCTACTGTTGGTCTTTGTCCCATTACTTATGGAGCACCCTGTATAAAATTAATAAATTTATTAATGAAAAATGAGCGTCAACTTTTAACCCATAAAGGTTGTAATGTTTTATATTTACAACGTTTTAAAAAAAAAATCATTAAAATCGGAGCAGTTTCGACCGGTTCCGAGCTAAAAACCTAAGATTACTCCACTATAAGTTGAAATACAAAAGTTGTATAATTTCAGGTATTTCTCTTAAAATCAATTTTAATGGTGTTTAGTTAGAAAGAGACTGCATAGCTTTGTGCTAAATATATATCTCATATTAACATAGTAACAGTGACGAGCAGTGCTGTAAAATGGTTTCAATAAGTTTTCAGAAACTGATGGATTTTCTTTAACACTATTCAGGTAATGGAGGTTACTTGGGACAATTTTGCTTAATCAAAGATAATGATTTATTAAGTTAGTTTGTCCGAACTTTTTATTTTAAGAAAATTATAAAAAAAACTGTCGAAAAGTATGTCGTTAGATAACCTTGGCTATAATTGTTAGAAAAGAAACCCAAAATATTCAATTTGCTTTAGCACTACAGACAAAATATTTAAAAGCTTAAAAACTTCAAGCTGCAGATAGGATCTTTTGTTTTAGCAAGGCAGTATAGTCATTAACGGCTTTAAACCCTTTTGGAATGCCATAGCTTATAGCTCTGTAATGCCAAATACCCCGTTTTTCAAGGAAAAGAGGTCAGTTAAACTCATAAAAGCATCATATTTGTATTTTTCAAATATTAAGCCTTTTCTTTTCAATGCCCCCCACTACATTTTTTGGACTTTATAAAGACTTGAAAATCGAATGGTTTTCATTATCAAGACAGTGTTATTCTTATACGTTTACCTGTAAAATTCAACAACATAAAGAAGATGCCAAGAAGACCTGGCCAGCTGGACTCCCAATTAGAAACACGAGGGAAAATTGTAGCATTGTTTCAGGCAGGGGTGTCTAAACAAGAAATCTCACGGCAGGTTGATCTATCGGTAAGTAGATCTTAATTATTTAGTTGTGCTTTAACTAATTGTTTTAAATGGTATACAGTGCATTTTTTAAGTGTGGGCGTAGGAAGTTAGATGATAAAATGTATAACCCTCGTTAATTTATTTCGTGATTTAGATTTGAAAGTAATTTTTACTTCTAGTAATAAATCAAACATTCTATTACAGTTTACACATCATTTGAATATCAAAAAAAAATCTACGGGGGTATATTATGCAAGGTATATGTGTGTTTAAGTAATAAACTGGAAAATAGGTATACACCTAATTATAATTTTTGTATTTCTCCTTTGCTGACTAAAAAATAATATTACCTTCAATTTTGAAATATTACTAACTACAGATTTTCCACTAACAGGTTCGACAGATCGAAAGGTGGATCAAAAGGGAGCATGAGGCAGAACAGCCAAGGCCTTTAAAAACTTTACAAAGAAGCGGACGCCCTCGAGTTCTCAGTAACGAGATGGAAGGGAGGATTATGGAGGAAGTTAGTGAGAGCCCCTTTACAACTTCAACACGTTTAAAAGAAATTTTATAACTTCATTGCAGTAACCGTAGTATTATTAGAATATTACATAAAAATAACATTCACTGCAGACAACCGGCCCGTAAACCTCAATTAACAGAACGGCAAGCAAATGTCAGGTTTGAATTTGCTCAGGCCAACCTAGAACGAGATTGGACCGCAGTTATTTTTTCCGATGAAAAAACTTTTTGCACATCGGAAGAAACAAAAAAAGTTTTATGGAGGTCCAACAATACCAGATACCTTCCGCAACATATCCAACCACGTAGAAGAAGTGGAAGATTAAGCGCAGGATATTGGGGGTGGATGTAAACCGCCACTTCTCTGCAGTAGACTACATAAATATTTTAAATGATGTTATGTTACCTACTGTCAGAGCAGTGTATCCAGAAGGACCAATTCTCTTCGTTCAAGACAATTCGCCAATCCACACAGCCAGAATTGTGAGGAACTGGTTTATAGAACACGATGATATTATCAGGATCCAGTGGCCAGAAAATTCACCGGATTTAAATCCTATAGAAAATTTGTGGGCTGCTGCTGTAAGGGAGTGGCAGGACATTGAAAATGTAAATGTTAGAAATGAAGAGGAACTTCACCGAAATATTATGAATGTTTGGGAACGTCTGAGGACTACCAACATTTGTGAAAAACTAGTAGAATCTATGACCCGCAGGTTGCGAGACTGCATAGAAAGTGGTGGATTTTACACTAAATATTAACGTTTTTTCAAAATATTCAATTTGCTAACATGTCTAAATTTTTTGAATTACAGAATATTTTAACTTATTTTTGGTATTTTTGTATACTGTGATGTTTAGTTTAACCCTTTAACGTTCGTTGGTGCGTATTTATACCACTTACGATTACGGGCCACCTAGCCGTTACAGTAGCGCTAAATGTCGACCTTACGATCCATATGCATCCTAGTAACGCTGCATGGTATATACTTATACCATATTTTAAATTTGGCGCCATCTGGAAGCAATATTTTGAGCGCGCAACAAAATGTGGTTCATATACGTACCAGATAACGCTCTCCGAGCTAATGCAAAGATAACGCAACAATTTTACGTTTTGTGCCTTATTTTAGTGTTAAACTATTGACTAAAAGGTATGTAAAATAAAGTATTTGGGCTTTTCTTTTACCCTATCACACTATTTTTCGTTATAAAAGTAACGTTTTTACTAAAAACAACAAAATAGGAATTTTAGGTTATAATTCCTCAAGTTGTAGTGTTGACGAAATTTATTTTCTACTTGTTACTCCGATTGATTCCTTGGCTTAAACTATGTCTATATTGTCAACAGATGCGTAATGATTCTGTATAATTTATTACATTATTCCTAAATTTGCGGGCTTAGATAATTTTTTATCAAAAACAGAGTGGTACATATAGGTACCAGTGAGCGTGTACTTAGAACATTTCGTCTTTTTCTGTTTTTGCGTACATCAATGGTAATACGGCTTAGTTGTTACTCAGTTTTGTTTATATTATGGATTACTATATTTTTCAGATGGAGAACAAAAAATGTTACAATTTAAGCGATACCAAAGATGTCGAGTATTTATTGAATTCAATTACCGATGACATGGCTGTGAATTCTGATGCTGAAGGAAGCGAAGATGCTGATGATAATATTCCTCTCTCTAGAGTGTCAAGTAGAGGATCTGGTGGAACTTCTACGGACTTCGACGGTCAAGATGACGACATGGATATCTTCAACGCGACTCCGCTGGTTACCGGTGATGATGCACTTCCTAGTGCCCGAGTTACTAGCATTAGTGACACTGAAGACGAGAGTTCAGCAAGTAGTTCTGATGAAGAGGTATATGACTGGAAAAGATCATCAACATCTCCGCAACAGTTTCAAAACGCTCAATTCGAACAGCCTTTTGGAATTTCAAGATACGCCCAATTTGATATTAGCAGCCCATTGACTATTTTTTTGAATGTTCTAACCAATATATTTCTACAATATATTGTAGACCAAAGCAACTTATATGCCTCTCAAAACAATCAGGTACTTGATTTGAATGTAGAGGAGCTGAAAGCGTACATTGGAATGCTAATAATAATGGGGTTCCATTCGTTGCCCAGTATGAGGTTATATTGGAGTAGCGATTGCAACTTCAATGTTCCACGAATTCAAAGCGTTATGCCTTTGAAACGGTTTCTAAAGATCACACGTCTTTTACATTTGAACGATAATACGCTTATGCCCCAAAAAGGAGAAACCGAGTACGATAAATTATATAAAGTGCGGCCTTTTCTGAACTATGTAACCAAACGATTCAAGCTACTTTTCCGGCCATCAAGGTATCTTTCAATTGACGAATCTATGGTCAAATATAAAGGACGCAGTACCCTGAAGCAGTACATGCCTATGAAACCCATAAAACGCGGTTTCAAGGTATGGGTTATAGCATGTGCCGTTACAGGGTACTGCCTTGGTATGTCGCTTTATGAAGGGGCAGAAGAAACTGCTGATAAAAGTAAATCTCTCGGCGAGAGAGTCGCGAATAAATTATCTACCGCATTTGAAGGACTAGGCTACTGTTTATTTTTCGACAATTTCTTCTCATCAGTTACTTTGGCAAAAAATCTTTTGCGAAAGAAGTTTTTTTGTTGCGCCACTACACGACAAACAAGGAAGTTCTTTCCAAAGCAAATTCTAAAAGAAGATAAACAGCTTAAAGCTGGAGACTGGGATGGAGTTATAGATGAAAACATTGCAGTGTCGAAATGGAAGGATCGCGGAAAGAAGGCTGTATGCACAATCAGTACAATGCATAACCCTCTAAAAGTTACACAAGTACTAAGAACGCAAACCGATGCAACAAGAAAATTAGTAGATTGCCCAGAATCGGTTGCCGATTATAATAAATTCATGGGAGGGGTGGATCATTTTGATCAATTACTCTCAGCATACAGTATTTATTGGAAGAGCAGGCGTTGGTGGGTAAGAGTTTTGTACTACTGCATCGATTCTTGCATTGTTAATAGTTACATTCTCTATAAAACCACACTGAAGCAATCCACCAGAAAAACAAAGCCACTAACACAATTGCAATTCAGAACCATTTTAGCTTCTGAGCTAATAGGGCCTTACTCAGGCAGGATAAAGCTGGGCCCACTCGCCCAATTTGGTCGTGGCAAGAAAAGGAAAAACCCTGAAGGTAGAAGTACTATTTACAACTCTATAAGACTAAATAATGTTGGGAAACACCTACCTGTGAAAGGAAGTCGAAGAAGATGTTGCCATTGCAGCACCCTCAAACAACAGCAAAGGTCAAATATTATTTGTCAGCAATGTAATGTTGCATTATGCCTTGGGTGCTTCGCACCCTTTCATACGAATATGTAGTTATAAAAAATAATAAGTTAGTTAGTTTTTTCATAAGTAGTCTTAAGTTTGTTTTGTGTTCAGTTTTGGTTTCTTGTGTATTTCATATTTTACTTGAAATAAAAGTAAAGTATTTCTATTTTTATTTTTTGTTTTACAACCATCTATAATAAAAAATAATCTTTCGACGAATAGTGTTGCCGAAAAATGGGCTAAATTAGCCAAAATAAATGTGGTACTTATTTGTACCACTGAACACTCAAATTAATGTGTTTGCGATAACGTTCTGTGGTACACATACGTACCACCCATTTTCAAAAAAACTGGGGTCAAATTTGAAATTTTGAAAATACTATCTGCCTAAGTACGGCCCAACTAGCATAAGTACACATAGAAAAAGACGATTGCAAAAGCCTTAAAGTCTTGCCCGTTAAAGGGTTAATAAGTATTTTCCTTTATAATTATTAAAGATATAACTTAAAAAATTATCTCAATTATCTAAAAACTAATTGGCTAAAATATTAATTACTAAACATTACCTGCATTCAGCATATTTATTTAATTAAATTTACCAACGAACGGACGAGTCACGGTTGAAAATACGTACCCGTCGTTGAGGCTACCGCGTGTATTTTGGGTTGTCTAAAAATCTGCGTCATTAGTTTTGTCAGGCACTGTACATCCATGGCCTACTATAACTCTCCAGGCCGTAATGCTAGATAAATGGCAACGCAGCGACTAGGCCATGACTAAGGCCCATGCCACACCGCGCCGGGATACACTTTCACATCTAAAGCATTAAAGTCTCATTGCTTTGCTTATTTGCTATTTTCCGATGAAGGGTGGTGTTCATTTTTGGTGTGTGTATTTTAAGCTACCACTATTTAATTGAATTGTAAGTATTCACGTTTGATATGACAAAGTATTACTAAAATAATTACCTACTAAAATATTTTAAATGCATTATTTAATAAACAAATGTTATTTTAAAGAACCATGGTATACTAGTGCAGCGTTCCCGGATGTCAAAGCAACTACAAAACTTCTTCCGAAGGATACATTTCCGTTTTTAAATTTCCGGAAGAGGAGCTTTTGCGTAAAGCATGGTTAAGAAATATCCCAAGAAAAAATTGGCTACCAACCAAGAATTCTGTAGTTTGCCTACAGCATTTTGGTGAACAAGATGTAATTTCGGTAGATATCTTTAAAAATTCAAATGGATTTACTGAAGAATATTCAAGAGAGAAACCAAAATTGAAACCTGGTGCAGTTCAACGATTTTTCCTAACGTTTCAAAATACTTAAGTTAGAAAGTGGGAAAAGCAAGAACAAATCCAGAACTTCGAAAACATCAACAAAAGATTCGCAAACAAGAACTTGAAAAAAAGCGCAGGTTAATTGTAAATTATGAAAACTTACTTTCAAACTTTTCACAGAAATTACAAAGTGCAATAAGTAAGTGCAATTGGACCTTTTATAGTGACTCGTGTAAAGTAGTATTTTATAAGATTGATTTTAATAAAATAGTTATATCTAATACCATTACAGTAAATAGTTTAATGCATGTTAGTGTTTGTGTAAATAATAATTTTGTACATACTAGTCGATTACTTACCAAGTGGTCTCAAATTAGGCAGTTGTTGAACGATTTTAAAGATATTCAAATTGTTAAACCTAATTTAGTAACGCTAGTAAGTAATGTAAAATCCATTTAGATAAGTTGCAAGTATTCATAGCGAATTCTGAATATGACTGTGATAAAATAAGTCAGTTAGATTTTCTAAAAGAGCAGTTTTCTCTGCTATTCGCAACAAAAAAAGTATACAGTGTTGATATGATTTTAAAAGCATTCACGGTTTATTATCAGTCAGCAAAATGTTACGTCACGTTAAGAGCAAACAATATTCTCAATTTACCTCATCCAGTGTATTTGAAGAAACTTTCTTCTTCCTTGCAAATTAATCCTTCTTGCGAATACCAGAAAACACACTTTTTGGGGTGTATTTGTGAAAAGCTAACTGACCTAGAAAAATACGTAATTCTGCAATTAGACGAAATATATGTTCAGGAATCTGTCCAATACAATAGTGGAAAACTTGTTGGATTTGCAATAAACGAAAAAAATGTCACCGCAAAAACAGTACAAGCTTTTTTAATTTCGTCTGCGTTTGGAAACAATAAACAAGTTGTACATTTAAGTGCAGTAAAAAATCAGTCTGCCTCTTATCTTCTAGAATTAACTACCAACGTTATTAATTTGCTGCATAATTGTGGTTTTACGGTTATATCTGTAATGTCTGATAATAATCGTATTAACAGAAGTATGTTTACAACACTTACAAAAAATTCCGAAAGTAGTTTATATTTTACATTTAAAAACCATCCAGTATTTGCAGTGTATGACACTGTGCACATTTTAAAAAATATTCGAAATAATTGGTTAAATTTAAAAGATCCTGATAATACATTTACATACCCTGATTTTAATGGTGGAAAACGTCTTCACTATGCTCGGTTTTCTGTATTGCGAAATCTTTATAAGAGTGAATGTGGGTTACTAATAAAAACAGCGCGGAATTTAAATTATAAGTCGCTCTATCCAAGTAATTTAGAGCGTCAGAAAGTATCGCTGGTGCTAAATATTTTTAACGAAAAAACGTACGCCGCGTTATCAATGAACACTGCCACACATACGGCTGCTTATGATACTGCCGAATTTGTAAATATTTTTCTTAAATGTTGGTCAATTGTTAATATCAAAAATTGCTTTTTGGGGGAACGAAAACGAAATGAGCTTCAAGTGCCATTTACATAAGTAAATGATGCGCGTTGTCAGTTTCTTAATTTTTTTTTAATGTGGCTAAATAAATTGAAAGAACTCTCATTGTCAAAACACTTTTTAACTATGGACACATTTCACGCTATCTATCACACTACATCTGCACTAATTGAAATAATAGAATATTCACTGAATACCATAAAAATTAAATATGTATTAACAGGTAAATTTCAAACTGATAATTTGGAGCGCCGGTTTAGTATGTACAGGCAGTTATCAGGAGGAAATTATAACATAGATAGGAGTTCAACAAATTATTGAATCCGAGAAAAAAATCAGAGTTACGAGTTTGTTAGGCATAAAATCAGCGAAATATGGAAAAATTACTATTTCTACCAATAGTAATTATTTTGCAAACAACCATTTGCACTAAACAGTAGAAAACACATTTTATTAAATAATTACGCAAAAGAAAAGTGTGATGAAATTCTGAAAACAAAACATAGTAATCCAAAAAAACGCAAGCTGAAAACGCTTTCATCTAAATAAAAGTATTTTAATTCAAGAATAAAACGTAGTATAACTCATTAATTTGTTGAATATTGTTTAATTTTCTATTTTTTATGGTACCTGTTCAATATATAAGGGTATAATTTGTATACTGATTAGTTTAAGAGATAATTAGAAAGTTAAAAGTTTAGTTACCATTATATTATTCTTATTATTATTAGTAGGTATATTGCTTGAGTTTATGTTATTATATGTGCAATAAATAATAATGTACCAATTTAATATGCTTTCATTTTCTGCTCAAGTTTTTGTCAGACATCGATATCTTTTCATTTCAAGCTATTTTGCTAGACATTCCTTATGGGAAGCATAGCTATTGTGGGCCTAGTCTTGTCACGTGACGCGCAGTTGCAACGTCGAGCATTACGGCCTGGAAAGTTATAGTAGGCCATGGTACATCCCATGGCGTATGCATTATTGCCAAACAAGCAAGCTGCCACTTATACTAGGATGATAGGCCTTCTTCAAGAACTTGAGCCAGACCTTAATCCAGATAAAATATCTTGCGATTTTGAATTGGCGGCAATTGGTGCATTCAGAGTTGCTTTTCCAAACGCGGAGATACTTGGATGTTTTTTTCATCTAACCAAGAATCTGAGAAAACATTTGAGCGAGTTACATCTAATGGGAAGTTACAACAGTGAAGCAGATTTTGCATTGCAAGCCCGAATGATAACATCCTTGGCATTTGTTCCAATCGGCGACATTTACAACACTATCGACGAACTTGCAGATGTGCTGCCACCCAAATTGAAACCACTAGTGCAGTGGTTCGAAAACACCTACGTAGGTCGTCCAAATCGGCGAGGTAACGGAAGACGACCTCCAATTTTTTCACCAGAGGTGTGGTCAGTACATGATCGCGTTTTAAACGATATAGATAGAACGAACAACTATGCTGAAGCAGCACACGTTTACAGACGGAACTTTCAATATGCCATCCAACAATCTGGAAATTTATTAATTGTTTAAAGAAAATTCAGTATGGTAAAGACAGACATTTTGAACAGCTAATCGCTGGAAACGCGCCTCCACAAAAAATGAGGAAATATGTAGAAGCAGATAAACGAATTAAAACTATCACAATAATAGGAGGATTGTGGATTTTCTTCGTGGCATTTAGCATAATTACGAAATGACGCCTTAATTTGTACATTGTAAATATATGTAATAAATAGATATAAGTACTACTAAAATTTATTTGCTTAAAAATTTAGTAGGGTTAAATTCGAACTATTTAATAGCCCTGAAGTGATGGTTCACAAGTTAAGTTTTTAAGTTCTTTTTTTAAGATTATTACGTTGCCAGTGACAAGCTCCTACAATTCTAATCACTAAATTAACAGTTAAGAAAGATAAAAAAGGTATATTAAGATTATGTTCCTAACCTTTTAAGAAACACATATATTTAAAACAACATTTTTAAAATACGTAAGTTGCTGTTTTATAAATTATCGTTAATACTATTTGGATCCAATATCTAAAATAATTAGAAAATTACTGAAAAGTTCCTCTCGTTGGAACACCCAATATAATTTAAATATAATAATAAATATAAATATAATACTAAATCTTAGAGTTAACTGAATGTTTCTGAGCCCTAAATTCTCGCGACCAAGTTTACTGCGTCATTTTGTCCCTATGTCGTAGTGTCCCTGCGTCCAAACATCTTTGCGCCGAAACGGCCGCGTCTAAACCGCCGCGCCGAAGTGGCCGCGGTTAAATGTCCTACACCGAAAATTTTTGTAGGCTATAATCCATTTGAACTAAGTGATCAATAATTTATCCGAGTCTTCAGACTCACTAAAGACTTAACAAGAATGGTAATAGATATTCTTGACGAACATATACCTTCACCGTCACGAGCATCAGCTCTAACTCTTGAAAAAAAGTAAAAAGCTTATTGTTACATATTTACTGATGTAAATACTTAATTTTTTTGTACTGCAGGTTTTGATAGCGTTAAGTTTTTTTGCTAGCGGAAGCTATCAAATGAACATTGGAAATAATATTTTTCTAGCCGTTAGCCAATCTTCTGTTTCAAGAGCTGTTAAAGAGGTTATAGATGCCTTAAATGAACCAGCTATTTTTATTCGTTTTGTAAGGTTTCCACAAAACTTATAAGAGCTGGCTACCATACGAAATGGGCAAGTACATATGCAAACGGTTTGAAGAGTATTTTAGTACCAAATTATTTTGCTGAGAATTTGTGAGTAGACACGCAGCATATACTATATTAAATGATAACAGATTTTACGAAAAATTTGGTTTCCCAGGGGTTGTTGGCTACATGGCGACAGTCAGATTTATCAGTGTTGAGTTTTAATCTATTGCCCGTAAACCAATATTGTGCTTTTTCTTCAATTTCGTTGGCTAAGGTGATAAATATGTTGTAGTCCTTATCGGAGAAAACTAAAGTGGTGTCATCTGCAAATAAGATCGCCTCATGGGGTAACATGTAACTGCATAGATCATTTATATAAATTATAAATAGCAAGGGTCCTAAAACAGACCCTTGTGGTACGCCGTACTTAATACTTTTAAAATTGGATTTAGAGTTATTGATAAACACGGCCTGAAAACGATCTGATAAGTATGAATTGATAAGAGCCAAAGTAGTACCCCTTATACCGTACTAACTGAGCTTTTCAAGAAGAATGTCATGAGAAACACAGTCGAATGCCTTTGATAGATCGCAAAGAGTGATGCCAGTATGATTACCTTTCTCAAGTCCTTCAATGGTCTCTGCTACAACTTTCGCTAATGCCCCGGACGTAGAACGGTTAGTTCTAAACCCAAATTGTCCGTCATTGAAATAGTTGTGTTTCTCAAAGTACCGAGTAAGTCTGTCTTTTAGGATTTTTTCGATAATTTTAGAAAAAATGCAGATAATAGATATTGGACGATAATTGTCCATTACTGAATTATCCCCTTTTTTATGGAGCGGAATAACCTTTGTATATTTAAAAGCCGAGGGGAATTTTCCCGAAATAAAGATTTGATTAATCAGTAGAGTCAGCGGGTCAAGAGCTATGTTGCACGTACTTCTTATGATTTTGCTGTTTAGATTGTACACGTCAAAGCACTGACTCTCTTAAGTGGGGAGACGTAAAGTCACGTTTAATTTCGCTCCCGTTTCAAATTAAGTTTTCGACAGTTAAATCAGTTTAATTAATTTAAAAAGTTCATAAATAAACAACAGTAGTGCTGTTCCAACGGGCCAAAGGGGTGAATCTACTCGATCTACATCATATCGCTAATTAATTGGCTAATTAGCTACCTCCGAATGAGATACAACAACAGAGGGGACATCAAAGGGTGGAGCGAGAGGTGACATCACCTTTCCGCACAAGAAAATTCCAAATCAGGTGAGGAAACAACTTAATTATTCAAATCAATAATTACGCGTTTGCCAAAAACTTTCCGACGACCTCGGCACGCGCCGTCTCTCGCTCAGTGCAAACGCACTGGAAGACACCCAAAACTTTCCATGCAACCGGAGAATTTATCCAAGACTAATCCGAAGAACTAATGAAGCCAGTAATTAATCAACATTATCAGCAGAAAAAAACTTTTTGGGGTGCTACCGGATCGGCAAGGTACCCCCGATCAATCGGGCTACTAATTACGGCTATCTGTCAATCTCCGAAGGTGCTACCGAGAGTTTTGTGTTTCCATAGTATTAGGATATCAGGAGTGTTAAAGAGGTAGAAATTTTGTTAAATCGTCTATAGCCCAACTATCCATCGTAGAAAATTCAAAATTCTTACGGCAATTCATTATCACACTCTGATCTTCCTGATACACTGTACCCCTATCGGCTAGATCTCAAACTCTCCCCCCCAGAGCGATTCCGCAATCGAAATTCAACCACTGGGGATTATCTGGCCATAAATCTGTCAGTAACAAGTGATAATCACTTCACCCCCCCCCACCTCTCAGTCGCGGTTCTTTAACAACAGCCCATATCTCGGCTAATCGTCATAGCAAGTTGGTAAATTTTGCTATACAGGGTGAATAAAAAGTAAGGAACCTCGATGCTGGAGCCTTTATTATTAGTTTTAGAAAAAAAAGTTTTAGATAAAAGGTTTATAACAAATTATTTTCCACAAACTGATGGTTTTAAATAGTTTTTTCAAGGTCATACCTTTGCGCTATGACGTCATCTATACTTTTTTTAAATGGTAACCTATATTTTTTAGGTCGAAATTTTATAGCATTTTTTTTTCTCTTTGTGACCATCTAAAAATATCATACGGTTGAATAAGCGAAATTTCTAGAAAAATCAAGTTGAATGTTATTCGTACCCGTATTTAATGTACGTACTTTTATCACAAAAATTAAACACATGACTATTAAAAACAAATATAAACAATGTTTAACATTATTATTATTATTATCTTATTATTTGGATACAATTTTGGAGAATAGGTGGATCGGTAGAAGGGGTAGTATCGAATGGCCAGCCCGATCGCCCGATTTGAAGCAGTTGGATCTTGTGGGGCCATCTTAAAAGTAAAGTTTACACAAACAGGCCCAGAAATTTAGAAGAGTTAAAAATTCGTATTCGGGAAGAAATACGGGCAATACCAGCCGAAGTAATTCGGAATGTATTACAGGGATTTTCACATCGAATTCGACATTGTCAGATAGCGAACAATTTGAACATCTTCTGTAATAATAGTAGTTTATTCTACAAGTAAAGTAAAGTGGTTGTTTACTAGCGAGTGGAAAATTCCACGAGCTAGTAAACCACTTTACTTACGAGTTGAATACACTATTTTTTTGTGTACTTAATGGAAAAGTTCGAAAATCAAATTTCTCCAGGTTATGTCTGTACTGGAGCAACGCCTTAAAACAACGCCCACATGCGCAGTGGGCGTGTTTGTGTTGCTGCGCACTTTACTTCACTACTAAAGTAAAATGCCACTTTACTTTACTGTTTTCTACATAGTAAAATGGCCGTTTACCGTTGAGTACACAAAAAAGTAATATTACTCATTGTTTGTATTTGTTTTTAATAGTCATGTGTTTAATTTTTGTGATAAAAGTACGTACATTAATTACTGGTACGAATAACATTCAACTTGATTTTTCTAGAAATTTCGCTTATTCAACCGTATGATATTTTTAGATGGTCATAAAGAGAAAAAAAAATGCTATAAAATTTCGACCTAAAAAATATAAGTTGCCATTTAAAAAAAGTATCGATGACGTCATAGCGCAAAGGTATGACCTTGAAAAAAATATTTAAAACCATCAGTTTGTGGAGAATAATTTGTTATAAACCTTTTGTCTAAAACTTTTTTTTCGAAAACTAATAATAAAGGCGCTAGCATCGAGGTTCCATACTTTTTATTCACCCTGTATATCAGTATCGGGCTTAGATCTTCTTAATACGCGATAGTCATATCGGCTAGATCTTTGGAGCTCCCCTCCAGAACGAATCTAAAGCGGTTCTTTGTGCATGAGACCCTTTCTGACCTTTCACCTGACGAGAACATAGGACGGACTCTTCAACCCCCCCCCCACATTTTCTTTCGGAAAACTGACAAACGCGTAGTCCCGTGCTTAGGAGAGCCTCGAGGCAATCATTGTCACAAAACAAAGTATATTTGTGACCAAGTACTGACGAAGTCCTAACGAGAAAGACTCAGGAGTTACATGTTCGTTCCCCTGTAGTCCCCAGTACTTCCAGTTCATCCTTACATGAGTTATCCCTTTCCAACTTCTTAATAACTACAATCCCTTATCCACAAACATGGCGGAGGGCAACGACCTTAGGTGCCACTGCGGCACCAGGTATCACAACACAAACGCATTGAGGCAACACCAAATTAAAAATTCTACATGTTTGTTTTAATGTTCTTTAATGTGTGTTTTTTATTAGAGGATTCAGGGTGTGCCCTGCGGCCATGGTGTTTAACACCCTTGGAGGAGGATCCGCAACCAAATACCCAGAAGAGGCATACAATAATGCTCACAGAACAACTAGAAGCATAATCGAAAGATGTAATGGTGAATTAAAAATGAGATCGTGTTCTGCATTATGCTCCGAACATTGCCAGTAAAATAATAAATGCATGTGTTGTGTTACACAACATATACAGGGTGAATAAAAAGTAAGGAACCTCGATGCTGGAGCCTTTCTTATTAGTTTTAGAAAAAAAAGTTTTAGACAAAAGCTTTATAATAAATTATTTTCCACAAACTGATGGCTTTAAATATTTTTTTCAAGGTCATACCTTTGCGCTATGACGTCATCGATACTTTTTTTAAATGGCAACCTATATTTTTTAGGTCGAAATTTTATAGCATTTTTTTTTCTCTTTAAGATCGCCTAAAAATATCATATGGTTGCATAAACGAAATTTCCAGAAAAGTCAAGTTGAATGTTATTCGTACCAGTATTTAACGTACGTACTTTTATCACAAAAATTAAACATATGACTATTAAAAACAAATACAGACAATGTTTAACATTACTTTATTACAGAAGATGTTCAAATTGTTCGCCATTAACTATCTGACATTTTCTGACAATGTCCAATTGGATGAGAGAAATATGAGAAATGAAAGATTGCCTTGGAAACAAATGCAAATTTCACTTGTGACAGTTTGTGTTTATTAAATAATAAGACAATAATTATTGTAACGTGTGATCGAAAAAATTTCACCTCAAAGTTTGCCATGAAAAATATAAATCATGTCTTTGCTAAAGTCAGACAACATTAGCCATTAGAACTACTAAATCTAAAACCACGCCTAACTGATAAAAATTAGAGCAGGTTAAATTATTCTAAAAACTAAAATTAAATACAAATTGAACAGAAAAATGTTATTAACGGAAAATTATTTTAAAGTAGTTGAGTTATGTGACCTCCATTTTCTTGGTGGCAGATTTGAATTCTGTGTTTAATAGAATTAGTGACTTTTTATATGCCTGACAGCAAAACAGACATAACCTCAACACCTCACATAACCTATAAAACAACACCTAACATTTGTATGGCTTAAAAGTCGACATGCCTAATTTTGTGTTTTCATGTTTCATAGCCAACTTGAGGTGAAATTTTTTCGATCGCATGTTAATTTAAATTGCTTGAGAAAGTGATTCTCAACTATGGGACGTTTAACAGAAACAGAACGCATCGAAATTTTGATGGTACTTGGATACGGTGAAAGAAGAAGATCCCATTTCGAGGTGCGTGATATATTTAATAGGGAACTTCCCTTTGGTTCCAGCAAGATGGAGCTCCCCCCGATTATGGTATTCACGTTCGAAATTATTTGGATAAAATTTTTGAGAATAGGTGGATCGGTAGAAGGGGTAGTATCGAATGGCCAGCCCGATCGCCCGCTTTGAATCAGTTGAATTTTTTCTTGTGGGGCCATCTTAAAAGTAAAGTTTACACAAACAGACCCAGAAATTTAGAGGAGTTAAAAATTCGTATTCGGGAAGAAACACGGGCAATACAGGGCATTACAGGGATTTTCACATCGAATTGGACATTGTCGGATAGTTAATGGCGAACAATTTGAACATCTTCCGTAATAAAGTAATGTTAAACATTATTTGTATTTGTTTTTAATAGTATGTGTTTAATTTTTGTGATAAAAGTACGTATGTTAAATACTGGTACGAATAACATTCAATTGATTTTTCTAGAAATTTCGCTTATGCAACCGTATGATATTTTTAAATGGTCAGAAAGAGAAAAAAAATGCTATAAAATTTCGACCTAAAAAATATAGGTTGCCATTTAAAAAAAGTATCGATGACGTCATAGCGCAAAGGCATGACCTTGAAAAAAATATTTAAAACCATCAGTTTGTGGAAAATAATTTGTTATAAAACTTTTGTCTAAAACTTTTTTTTCTAAAACTAATAATAAAGGCTCCAGCATCGAGGTTCCTTACTTTTTATTCACCCTGTATGTATAGAACATAATGTCCCCGAGCCAGTTGTTGTAAATGAAGATTAGGCTATAGATTTTGGATTGATTATTAATAATGGTGTTCGTACCAACGAACACTTTCTTGGGTAAATCGTTACTCAGCTACCATCCCAGAAGGTTGGTGTAAAATAAAATTGGTTTAAATATCATATGTTACGGGTGTTTTATTGTGGTCCTTCCAGCAATTTAAACTACAACAATTGAGGAGCAGCCATGCAAAACGCGTTAAATCCGCTTTTGACGGTTTGGGAGTTAAATACGGATTTTATATCTTAGATGTGAGTTAAATCCAGTGGCGATGTCAGAATCGAGCTAAATGTGTTAAATCCTAGTGAAATTCCCGTTTAAAAACTAGCAAATCAACCATAACGCATTAAATCCAAACGTAAAGTTGAACTCAACCAAACCGTAATAAATCCTCAGTTGCCATTTGCTGCAGTATTCTGTCATTGTTTTATATATTAATTTTACTACTTCTGACTAGATGTCGGTGGTGAGGTTTACCATAATTATGTTTACAGAGTGTAGTTGGGTATAGTTTGTTTATGTGTTTGTGCATGTGCTTTTTGCCTTGTTGATTTCAACATAAGTCAGTGAACATGGGAGATATGGAAATATCAGTGCAAGATGGTAGCACAGGAAGTAGAGTTAGAAAATCGAATCCAGCAAAACGTGCATTGGCGAAAAATAAAGGGTAGGGTTGCCTATAGCTTATAATGTAAACTAGCTGATTAATCTCATTTATTATTAGATATGTGGAAAAAACCCAAAATCTCGAATCATTTAAGAGACCTTGCAATCATGCTGGTAAAACTTACATGTGTAATACGATCACGTTAGGTGACGTTAAACAATTGCAACAACGGTACTATGATACGGCAAGTAAAATAGACCAAGAAATTAAATTGTGCCACATGATTTCTGTTGTTGCATCACGTAGAAAACGCACTACTAAGGAAGCCCCTAAAACGAGACCAATAAGATGCACCTATTATTTAAAAAGTAAAAGCAAACCACATCCAGTCAGTTTGTTTGAATTTCTTTGTAGCTGTTTTGGGAATTACAAAGAGGCGGGTTAGTCGTGTAGCCAAAATAATACATAAAGGCAAAGTTCCCAAAGAATTCAGAGGAGGCGACAGAATTTCTAATAAGACAGAAGCCAAAAAGAAAAAAATAAGAGAATTCATTGGTAACCTTAAAGGAAGGGAAAGTCATTACAACCGCAGAAAATCAAAACGCATTTATTTAGCAGCTGATTTAAATATTGCAAAGTTACACAAAGCATACAGCTTGCAAAGTGAAAACCAATTAAAAGCAAGTCTGTCCATGTTTACGAGAATTTTTAGTAACGAATTCAATATTGGATTTTCATCGCCAGCTGCAGATTGCTGTGCGTTATGTACTAGATTACAACATACTATCAAAAAGGAAACTGATGTTGAGAAGAAGCGTGTTGCGTCGTTGGATCTCAAAATACATAAAAGAAGAGCTAAGGCATTTTATGCACTAGCCAAGGAAACTCCACCACTTTCATATACGTTTTGCTTTGACTTGCAACTAGTACAACCTCTTCCGCAAACTCCTATGAATGACGCATTTTATTTCCACCAGATTAGTTACTATATTTTTTGTTGTGTCGATATGCAATCACGAAATCCGACATTCTACACGTGGTCCGAAGACCAAGCTGGACAAGGGTCCGAACAGATAAGTTCAGCACTTTTAACCCACTTAGATTCGTTAGACCTAGAGGACATAGAAGTGGTACGATTATTTTGCGATGGCTGTGGAGGCCAAAACAAGAATTCACTACAGTGACTTTATACAAGACAGTGGCGACAATAGGGTAACCCATTTTTGATTGGCTGGCAGTTTGGCAGCCATATTGAGACTAAAATCTCGTTGTTTGCGTTTTGCGTATACGAAGTTTCTTATGGCGTTTGTGATATTTGTGATTTAAATTAGTGGTTATTGTGCTTTTTAAGTGAATATTTAGTGAAAAAGAGGTGTTGTGCCTTTAGACTAATAAAAGACTTGTATTTGGGACTATAAATAATCTTATTTCGAATCGGAAAACTTGTGATTTTTTGGTAAGAATTTTTTCCTTGAATGTTCTGTTAATTTAGGCCTAGAGTAGGGTATTTTTTAAATATTGTAGAAAGATATATGAAATAATCAGTACCTACAATAGCCGCAATAGACCACGGGTCGCAGTGGAAGGGCCGATTTTGACCCACTCACTTTTAAACCTAACCTAATCCTAGAAATTTTATACTATTGTGTATTGTGTCTAAATTATCAAGTTTTGGTCTTTTTTTACCAGAAAATAACATTTGAAATGCCGGGATGTGCTGCAATAAATTGCAGTAATTCTGCCAAAAAAGGGTTTCTAATGAAACGTTTTCCTAGAGATCCATCTAGAAGAAAAGAATGGCTCATTAAAATGAGAAGAGATAATTGGACTCCAACAGACTATTCGTGTTTATGTGAGGTAGGTAGATGCCTTTGTGTTTTTATTTTGACTTGTAATTATTGTTATTGTATCTAATTTAAAATTATTGTTTGTCATTATTGAGATGAAATTTAATTTAAGATTTTGTTTAAGATTCATTTTGCTCCTGAAATGTGGGAGCTGCCTCGTGTAGATGGCAAGAGAATTTTAAAATCAAATGCTGTTCCTACAATGTTTTCCTTTGTGAAACCAAAAACTAAAAGGAAGTCCCTAGTTCCAAGGAAATTTGATTCTCCAAAAAAACCTAAACGTTTGTCTGGTAAGTAGATATCTAAAATTGTATTTTATTTGGTTTTGGCCCCCATTTTGCGTATTATTAAAAATCTTCAAGAATCTAAAAATTATTCCCTTTCTTAAAAAATTAAAATTCAAGTTATATATGACTACTTTCTTTGATACGGTATACTTTGTAGGTATGTATTTTTCATTTAATTTACTACAGAAGACCTACTTACTTTAATTTAATTCTACCTCTGTGTTGAAAATTTTGTGCTTACAATAGATACCTACATAATAATGTCAAAACTCTTAGTTTTTGCATTGTTAAAGGTGTTTTGTTACAATTATAATTTAATAATTTGTTCTAGGTGAAAATTTAGTTCTACCCAAGACTCTGCCGAAACATTAGCAGAACCATCTACATCAAATTTAGATTTGGATGTACATTTAGTATCAAGTCAACAGTCATTAACATCTGAAGGCAGTTCGAGCGAAGACAGTCTATGTCCAGTTCCCTCACCTTTAATACAGAAAATCGATCCGATGAATGAAATAGCTCAGTTACAGCTTAAATTAAACAGGTACAAGAAGTTGTATGAAAAAGAAAAAAGTAGAGCTTTACAATACAAAAAAATTGTACGAACCACAAGAAAGAAGCTAAAAGAAAGAGAAAAAGCACCCAATTTCCCTGACTGTGAATTACTAAAGCAAATATTTAACGAAGATCAAATAGAAACATTACGAAAGAAAAAAATTGGAAAAACAACAAAACTAATGAGGTGGACCAACGACACTGTTAGAAGATCATCAAATTAAAATTTAGTTGTGGTAGTAGTGGATATACCGAACTAATAAAACAAGGATACCCTCTCCCATCAGTCAGAACATTACAGAGAAGACTCCAGAACTTAAAGTTTGATTCGGGTATTCTAAATGAGGTGTTTTCATTTTTAGAATTGAAAGTGGAGCAATTTTCAACACATGAAAAGGATTGTGTCTTGGTTTTGTATGAAATGGCTATTACTCCAGGAAAAACTTATCATACCTCCTTGAACAAATATTTTGGCGATGTTACACTCCCTGAACATTCAGGTTTGGCGACACACATCTTGGTGTTTATGCTGGGTGGTGTTACAGGGCGTTGGAAACAGGTTGTAGCCTATTACTTCACCAGTGACTCTGTCAACGGAGCTGTCATAAAGGACATAATAATTAATATATTTGAAAAAGCTGAACAGCTTAATTTAAATATTTTAAGTATTACTTCAGACATGGGTCCTTGCAATCAAGCTTTGTGGGAAGCTTGGGATATTAAAGCTGGAAAGTGCAGTCCTATAAAATGCAAGATTCTGCACCCTTTTAATCAAGATAAAAACGTACATGTCTTTGCAGATGTGCCTCACCTATTTAAAAACATTAAATCCATGTTAGTGACAAATAAAATCATACAGTTACCAAATGATATCGTTGGAAAGTATGGACTATCCTCTAACCAAGTCAGATCCAGTCATATCTCTGATATATTAAGTCATCAGAAAGACCATTTTTTAAACTTGCACCGAAACTTTCAGAAGAAGATCTCCTTCCGACACATTTTTCTCGAATGAAAGTGTCAACTTCAACTAATGTTGTTAGTCACTCGGTTAGTAGCGCTCTTAAATTTCTGGCTGAAGAACTTAATAAACCAGAATATTTAACAACAGCATGGTTTATTGACCAAGTAGAAAAATGGTTTTATTTAATGACTTCGAGACATCCTTCTTGTGCTTTAAGCAAATTTAATATTGAAATTTATAAAGAAACAATATCATTTTTGCATGGATTTATTAGTTTATTTTCAAATATCTTGGTTGGCTATAAACAAATTTGGAAACCTTCACAAACGGGTGTTCTTATCTCAACACAATCAATGTTGGAACTACAATCAGATTTATTGGAAAAGAGAGATTATCAATTTGTTTTGACTAGCAGATTTTCTCAAGACTGCCTTGAAAATTTATTTTGTGTAATGCGAAGCAAACAAATAGTGCCAAATGCGGTACAAGTAAAAAATAACTTAAAATTAATATCTGTGTCGCAATATTTAAAAAGCGGAAGTACCAGTAGTTACGAAAAAGATGAACGGGTGTTTCTTGGAGCATTTTTGGATTCTCTTAAGGCCCAAAATACAATTTATGATGAAGTAAAGCTTCCAAGTGAAATAAAGACTCCCATATTCAATTTAAATTGTAGCGAACTAAATTCATTATATAATATTTCAGGATATACATATATTAAAAAGTATCGTGAAAACTTCAAAAACTCGTTTGACCTGTGTAAGTGCAGCAGGTTCAAAAAACCCAATATATAAGAAATTTCCAAAACTCTCTTTAATCAAAAGGTTTAAAGAACAATCACTTTTTTTGCTACTGAGGACGTTTTTTATGTTTTTTTAGAAATGGAATGTGTTTTTCTAAAATATTTGGATATTGTTTCACCCCAGAACATAGATATAAAAGATTTTTTTATAAAGAAAATGTCAAACATAAATTTAGATTTACCAAATTGCCACCAACTTAAAAGCAAAATCATTAAAAGATTCACTGTTTTTAGGTTAAAAATTAGTTCAAAAAAATGTAAATCCGCCTCAAAAAAATACAGTAGTAAGTCATTAGCTGGTAACTTGTTATAAAATAAACATTATTAATATTTTAATAACAATAACAAAAACTATTGTTATATTTGAAGATAATAACAGTTGTATAGCAATAGCTACTAACTCTGGACTAATTTTTTTTTTATGGTTTATCCCCCATCATACTTTGATACAAGCAATTTATTTTTATAATTTTTTTGTATCCTTATTTTTATCTTATATACAGTGTGTCCCAAATTCAACCCCCACCATTAGGATCTCGGAAACTATAAAAGCTACAAAGTTGGTTAAATAAGGAAAGTTTTAGGAATTATAATGCTCATTTCATATACGTTGAGAAATCACAGCCAACTTTGACCGTTTTCGAGATATCTTGGAAAAACCGAAATTTGGAGTTTTCTGTTTTCCAAAATATCTCGGAAAGTATTAAGTTATTAGTTTCAAGACTTGTACATTGTGAAGGCACTTTTTTACGGATAATCGGGTGGTACCATTTGTTTATATTTATGACGCTTTGTTTCTATTCTATGAACAACTACTTTTGATTTTCATATGGACGCCATATTGAATTTCGTCGTTACTAAACTCAGCTCTTTTTTCTTTTTTCAACGGTGTGTCACACCTACAGAGTTTTTGAAGAAGAGCGGGAATAAAATACATTTTTTTTATCATAGCCTACTACGCGAATAAAGAAAAAATGTATTTTATTCCCACTCTTCTTCAAAAACTCCGTACGTGTGATACATCGTTGAAAAGAGGAAAAAGAGCTGATTTTAGTAACGACAAAATTCAATATGGCGTTCATATGAAAATCAAAAGTAGTTGTTCATGGAATAGAAACAAAGCGTGATAAATGTAAACAAATGGTACCACCCGATTCTCCGTAAAAAAGTGCCTTCACAATGTACAAGGCTTGAAACTAATAACTTAATACTTTTCGAGATATTTTGGAAAACAGAAAACTCCAAATTTCGGTTTTTCCAAGATATCTCGAAAACGGTCAAAGTCGGCTGTGATTTCTCAACGGATATGAAATGAGCATTAAAATTCCTAAAACTTTCCCTATTTAACCAACTTTGTAGCTTTTATAGTTTCCGAGATCCTAATGGTGGGGATTGAATTTGGGACACACTGTATATTAAATATAGTATTGAGTATAGAAAAATAAAACGCGCTAGCGGCTTATATTAAAATTTACATTTTGTGTTTTATTTAAACATACCCATTTCCGATCAAAATCTAATAAATAATGTATATTATTAGGTATTTATGTTGTAAAGAGACCTAAGTGCATGTGACGTAAGTCACCCTCCACCCAAAAATCCAGAATCCATGTATTTATGTTCCAAATTGTTAGTTTTCTGATAGATTTCCATTTAAATTATATGCATTCGATATTCAAATTTGCCTCAATATGGCGGAAGGGGCGGGGCGGGGCGTAGTTGCATTGTCGCCACTGTCTTGTATAAAGTCACTGTAGAATTCACATGTAATTCACGCCCTCTATTATTGGCTAAAAGTCAAATCGCCTCCAAATTTATTGGAAATTAGAATTACTTTTCCTGTCAGAGGCCATAGTTTTTTACCGGCAGACAGAGTATTCGGCCGCGTGGAAAAATGATTAAGAAAACACCCTACAATACTAAGTGAGGAAGCATATGGAGAATTATATTCTAAATTTGGAAGTGTAAAAGAGCTTCGTAAAGATTGGGAACTGTATGAGATTAAGACTTTGGAAACTTACTTTAAAAAAGTTGTTGGTATATCAGAGTACAAACGTGTAAATATACAGAAAGAAAATACAGCCAAGAAAAAAAAATCGAAAAATAACCATAACATGCTACAAAAACTTCAACTATAATAGCATCGATGAAGTCCCACATAGTTTATTAAAAAGAGGCAAAAGTTGAGTTTGGAGAAAGTAAAGTTAGGCCGATCCATTCCGGATAAGAAAAAAAACCTCTGAAGCACCTAATGTCACAACAGTTTGGAGAGGAATGCAAAAATGATCCAACTTTGCATTGGTACGAAGAAATTTTATGTACTGAAAACGAGGATGAGGAAGAGCAGCAAGGAGAAAATTCTGAATGTCAACAGGAATGTGATTGTTTAGAAGACGACATCGGAGTTCACATCTAATTTTCCTTTTGTATCTTCTGTTGCTACCACATTCGGTTTTATACCTACCTTAGATAATATGAAGTTATCCCATATTATTTATAATAAAGAACACTATAAAACAATCACTTTCATTTTGCCTTAAAATGAGAAATTAATATACAGGTACTAATAAGAAATCATTCAAACTGCAATAAATCCATTTCAATCAATCAAAGCGAGATGTATCCAAAACAATTGTGCCTATAAAATCAAAACGGCTCCGCCCACTTTTTTTAAAATTTTGTTAGCAATATCACTTCAACAGCTTTTACAACACAGGTTTATAAAAAATTTCTATTTTAAACGGATCTGAAGTTATAACATTTTCGCGATTTACTCAAAAGTAATTTAAGTGGATTTATTGCATTTTGCATGCTTGCTCCTCAATTATACAATAGTGCCCCACTATTGCGTAATTCTGCCCATATTATTAAATTTAATGTTGGTTGACTTTTTCAGGTAAAAATGACGAGAAATTACAAAACAGAAACCGACACATATTAAATTAATGAAGCGACATGACTGCAATTTCTGAAATAGCATCTGGTACATTATCTATAAGAAAAGCAGCTGAAGAGTACCAATTAAGTGCATCAACAATAAGTCAAAGGATAAAAAATATTGGTACAGAAAATAATGTCCAGGCAAAAACACAAAAATTTACATCCAAATACACCGTAGCTTAAGTGTTCACAAAAGAACAAGAACGAATGTTAAGAGATTATTTATTAAATTGCAGTAAAATGCATTACGTTTTAACGCTGGATCAAATGAGGGTCCTGGCTTATCAGTATGCAGACAGTTTACCATGTAAATATCCTGAAACATGGAAACAAAATGGACGTGCTGGTAAGGATTGGGCACTGCGATTCAGAAATAGAAATAAAAGACTAAGTCTGAAGAAACCGGAGATCACAAGTGCAGCAAGAAGTTCTGCCTTTAATAAAAAAGCAGTAACAGACTTTTTTGATAATTATGAAAATGTACTATCTAGGTATGATTTCGCCTGATCGCATACTGAATTTGATGAAACTGGGATAAACACGGTTTTGTCGACACCAAAAATTTTAGCTGCAAGAGGACAAAAACAAGCGGGACAAATTGTATCCGGCGAAAGAGCAGAACTGGTAACGTTTTGTGGAATTATTACGGCGACTGGCAATACTATTCCGCCAGTATTCGTTTTTCCCAGGGTACATTTCAAAGACCACTTCTTAAACGGTGCATCAGAAGGAAGTCTTGGACTGTGCAGTAGAAATAGCTGGATGACGGCCGAATTACATCTAAGAGTTTTAGAACACATTAAAAATCACACATTGTGCAGCATAACAATAAGATTTTATTAATATGTGATAACCACGGATCACACATATCAATAAATGCGATAAATTTCTGTCGAGACAATGGTATAGTTTACGTACCTTTACCTCCACACACGTCTCACAAAATGCAACCTTTGGACGTAGCAGCTTTTGGTCCATTTAAAGGGAAACTTCAAGTTGCTTTTACATTACATTTCCGGATTAACAAAAATTGCCTACCTGAAGTCATTGACCCCTAAAAATATAATTAACGGGTTCTCAAAGCCAGGAATAAGGCCATTTAATAAACTTGCCTTCGGCGATGAAGACTTTGCACCTATTGAAGTGTTTAACTCAAATTCACAAAATGCAGAGCCAGCAGAGGATTCTAACCAAGAGAACATTAGCGAGTCGAATTTCGTTGTTCCTACGGATAGCATCGATATCGAAAATTTTAGAGAATCCATTGAATCTGAAGATCGGCTTGAAAATCAACCGTCCACTTCTAAAGAAATCTTATCGCCTGAAATGATTAGACCATACCCAAAATTTCAAAAAGACGGTAATAAGTACGAACAAAAGAAAGAGGAAGTCAAGAATTTTGACAGATACCTCCGAAAGAAATAGACTACAGCAAATCAACGACGAAAAGGAAAGGAAAAAAAGAGAAAAGAGATAGAGTAAAACAGCTTAAAACAGCAAAGAACTTGTAGGGTCTGTCAACTAAAAATAAACTACGAAAGAAGCGATCACGAGCGGTGTTAGTATCATCAGGATCGGATACGAATTCGACTGAAAATATGAATTTGTGCGATGATAGTGATGATGATGATGCGATGTCAGATGAGGATATAACTTCTAAAGCTATAGAAACTCCTATACCTACCAGATATTGTCGACTCATAAACCAGAAAAGTAGATGATTTTTTGTTACATAAGCTGACAAGTAAAAAATCTGTGATACATTATGCAGCTAAGATTCTCTTAAAATACAGTTTAACTGACTGTAAGGTGTCATATTTAAGAAAAAAATCGTTCTCCTTGGTCTTCTTTTTCCTTATGGTAGAAGATGTGGTTAGCGTTAGAATCCTTGAGATTGTTTTTAAGTTACCTTATTCTAATTGCAAGGGAACATCTAGAACATCATCACTTTCTACATTTCCTTTCGATCTAAGTAACTATAATGTGCAATGATGGCATTAATTTACTTCCTGGAATAATGTTTTAATACTACATAATGGATGTCGAATTCTTTCAATATTGACGACGTTTACATTATTAAACTATAGTAAAAATTCATCCCTTATTCGCAAATATTCAAATGAATTAGTTCTAACGACAGTTATCATAAACCATTAAAACTTTTCAACAAAAACTGTTTTATCACAATCGGTGTTGTAATGATACGCTATTACAGTATCTGTTTGACTTTTGCACCATTATTTTAATCTCATAAAATCTTCAGCATTTGCATGCGATAACACTCCCTACTTCGCTTAAAAACGTACGACCCACAACTTCAACAACGTCATATATATGTTTTGTAACTGTCACAAACGTACCAGCTAAAGATAAAATAATTGCACCTTCGCACAACTACTTTCATTCCGACAATCGCTTTGTCACGGTCTTTTGATTTGTTCGTGAATTGTTATATTACGGTCCTATTTTTGGTAGATTCGAGCCGGCCCTGTAGTTATAAATCTGCAACTATAGTGCTTGTTCGACATATTTTCGTTGCTACGCAGTTACTTCGTGGAATTTTCAAGCGTAAAGACCAAATATGATAATGCAATTTGTTGGCTCAGCATATCCCTTGCTAAGATTTCGAAGAATTCACCAAACGCATGCCCAAATAAGGCAATGTTTTCTTGGTTGGTGCGATTTCGTCTCAATTACTTCGGGGAACCACCGATGAGGTAACCTAGCGAGCAACGCGCACGAGGCTTTCTTACACCCCCCCCGCGAAAAAGGGACGCGCTGAGCCTATCCCTTTTTTTTACCATCGTTTTCGCCTCACGAAAAATTAGAAAGAACAAGAGATCTCAGTGGGCTTTTAAACAGAACGGTTGTGTGCAAGTTGGTTGTTTTCCAGTTGGGTCCTTATACTACCGAGAAGGTTTTTCATTTCTTTGGTAGCTTCGTTAAACTATATTACGGTAGAACCCGGATAATCTTAAGCAAAACCATATAATTTCGGAATGAGACAGTTGTGTGTGATTGTTGTGAAAGTTGGAAGTATCGTCATCGAACCTTTTCCCTAACCGGGAATCAAGAAAACCCATAACCGTAGGAATATTATCGTTTTGTGCACCCGCTCTAGAAGGAAGAACATCAGCTCCTTCTTGTCGGTTCTCCACTAGTTCTCGTCAGGACATAACGCCTCCATTGCTTTAAAGGGGGCCCTGCTAGCAAAGCCCTCCAAGGTAAAATACTTTAGACTGCCCCTATACTGTTGGTCGAGTACCAATTTAAACCCCAATTCAGTACCACCATCCTGATCTTCTGCACGTAGAAAGGCACCTGTAATCACCATCTGTAACATATCTAATCACGCATTCTCCTCTTTTGTTTAATCTATGAAGTGATTCAAAACATAGCAACTTGTGCGTGTCACTTTTTGTTTTAGTGTGAACATTTACAGAAATAGTGCGACTTATCGCAATATTTATCTATTTTACTTGTTTTATATGTTGCATGTGTACAACCATTTATATTTGTGTTTTTAGTTTAACTCTTGTTTTCACCATCCGTCAATTACAATCAAGGGAACCTTTGGATTCGGTTTTTTGCGGTTGTTTCGTAGCAGAGGAAATTTTTATTTCCCTCCTTTTTCTGAATAATAATTTAAAAATTTTTAACTTCGGTTGTCACCCGATTTAATTCGGTAATTTATTTTTTTTTGTTGCACTGTGAGTGCAGTTTGTTTTAAAAATGGTTTGTAAACTTCGTGTCGATCGCTTAACCAAAGAACAACTGCAATATGAATTAAGAATAAGAGGTAAGGACGCACTTGGTACTGTGGTAACGTTAAAGGCTAATTTACGTGAACTTTTGGCTAAAGAAGCAACGAGTCAAGGAATGTTGGCACGCTCTACATATCCATTTACGTTTACAGAAGACTCGCAGGCTGTACAACCATTAATTGAAGAAATAAAGAAGTTATTAAAAAGTTATGACAGCAGACCAGATTCAAATTTATTCCTGCGAATTGAGACGCAATTAACACACGCGTTAGGACGTATAGATAGAAGCGTACCGGTCGAAGATCCCGAAAAGGAAGAAAAGCATAAACTTTTGGTAAACCTTTCGATTCTAATGTCACAATTTACGTTAACTTGCCAACGAATAACAACGTCCGCCTCTACAAGTGTCGCTAATGCGCAAACATCAAACCTGCCTGACCCAAATTCAATCGCCAGCCCTTCTGATCTAAGTTCAAGCGCAAGGTCAACCATAAACAGTGCGACTACATCAACATCAACACCCACAAATATTACGTCTTCAACTACTAATTATAATGCAGTACCGGTGGCTAAATGGAATCTTACGTATTCCGGCGAGAAGGGTAAATCCCTAAATGACTTTTTAGAAGGGGTAGAAGAGTTATGAATAGCACGTAATATTAATAAACATCAACTTTTTGTCGAAGCATGCGATCTCTTTACTGGAAAAGCTTTAGTTTGGTTTCGTGCAACAAAACCAGTACTAGTTAATAACTGGAGCGAACTAGAAGATGCACTTCGAAAAGAATGTTTACCACCGGACTATGATGATAAATTAATAGACGAAATTAAGCGACGAACGCAAGGAAGCGAAGAGAGTATCGGAATGTATGTCGCGATTATGCGCAATATGTTTACACGACTTAGTGACCCTCTTCCAGAAGAAAGACAACTTAAGATCTTGGGCAAGAATATTTTACCGTTTTATGAAACCCAATTAGGGTTAGTAGACGTAACATCTATTCAGGAATTAATACAGTACGGACGAAAGATTGAAGCACGTCGCGCTGCCATCACGAAAGAAGACTGATTTGGAACCTGACTTGGCTTACGCACATATATAAACCCCCGGTAGACGTACCGGTGTAGCTGCCGTAGAACCTACACGTATTACCAATGGTCGTTCGCATATTCGTTCCGGCGAACAAAGGTGTTGGAATTGTAACATTCCTGGCCACCTTGCGAAAGCTTGTCAACAACCTAAAAAAAGATTCTATTGTTATCGGTGTGGCACAGCAAACGTTACCACCAGAACATGTCCAAATTGTTCCAAGTCATCTACAAGTTCAGCAAACGGCAATGTGAGGCCCTGAATGGTCAACAGTGGTCCTCACGTGTTTTTAAGAATTCGACCAAACATTACGAAAACCTTATTTTAAACCGAAACGCGACCTACAATGAAACTAAAGTTATTCTCAACTACGTCTTGGAGCGGGCCAAAGACGACAATCGTCCCTACGTAACTGTTGAAATTCTCGGGTTCAAAATTTTAGCCTTATTAGATTCTGGCACCAACCGCACCATTTTAGGCAAAGACGGTTGGGAAACTTTCTCTTCCTTGGGATTGATCCCTTATGAAAAGTGTAGCCCTGTTTGTACAGTCGCCAACGGCGGAACGGCTTCAAGTATCGGCACCTTAACGTTACCCATCCGGTTGCGAAACAAGATATCCGTAACCAACGTGTTGGTTGTACCCGATGTACCACATACCCTGATCCTTGGGATCGACTTTTGGAAAGCCATAGGCATTGTACCCGATATCTTTCGTGGAAAATTCACGTTCACGCAATCCAACATTATAGCAGTAGCAACCGACCAATCGGCCCTACGGTCTCAGTCAGACCTTACCTCCGAACAATGGGAGAAACTAACCGCTCTTACAGATGATTATTTATCCAGCACGCAAACTCTTGGCACAACCACTTTGGTCAAACATAAGATTACGGTAACCGACCCTGAACCAATTAAACAACGATATTACGCAGTCTCTCCGATCGTCCAACAACAGATCAACAAAGAACTGGATGAGATGATAAAGCTCGGTGTTGTGGAAAAATCTACAAGTGCATATTCCAGCCCAATATTATTCGTCAAGAAGAAAGACGGTAGTCACCGCTTTTGTGTCGACTTTCGAAAAATTAACAAAGTTACTAAACGCGACGCGAGTTACGTATTCAAAACTGCTTGTCTTAGAATAGATAAGATTGTACGTTATCTACAGTAGCGCCTATTATTCTCTTTATGCTGAAGTATTGGTTTCTTTGTTATTATTAGAATAATGCTTTAACTTTAGTTTCTAGTCAAGTCTGCTGGAGTTCGGATTGAATTGGAAGCTCCGCTTAATTTGTATTTTGAATAAAGTTTCTTTTTTTAAAAACCATTTTAAGTGTTAATAAACGTTAATTGGCGCAGTCGGGTCGGATTTCGCGAAAGGTTTTTGAGTAGTTTTTCGACTATTAAAAGCTCCAAAAATCCTTGGTTTTTAAATCTTAATTCGCGGAACCTGCAACATCACCCTAGGACCTAAGAAACCCTTACCGGAGAACAAGCATCGTTGAAGCAAGGTAAATTCGAAGGCCCAACAACAAAAACTCCTGGAAACCAAACGATACTCCACCAAGAACAAGCATCGTCGACGTGGACATCGCTGGTTGCCGAAAGCTTCGTCTATTGTAGACACCCTGGTTATTGGAACCACCTGACTATTGTAGTCGAAAATATGAAAATCTCATCAATGTGAGTACGTTTAATTTTGCAAGTGAAAAAGTGAAAATCACTAATATTAATTAAAGCTTATAATTATACTAATATTTTGAATTTTAATTTGCTCTCGAAGTTATGCGAGAACAATAAATAATAATTTAGATTTAAGAGCAACTAACTAGCTTAATAAATCGATGTAATTTCCTACTTCGATAGACGAATAGGTAGCACGATTATTAACTGTTTACAAATTGCTAACGTAAAAACAAGTGAATTATAAAAATAACTAAACCCGTAACCGATTGTATGTTAATAGGTTGCCTAAAAGGGTGTAAATATACCTTTTAATGACATTCGTTACAATAATTTAATTAATTTTAAGAATAGTAAGGAGCGATACTTAGATAAAATCGATACTTTAATTAACCCTCTAAGGAACTCTAGTAGGATATCCTACCACTTTACAGTAAGGTCGATATTTAGGTTTTTTATAGTATAAAATTAACTATATCGACGTTTCCACGTGCGACAGAGTGGGAAGTATTATGATTGGTCAATTTGACTATCGTTTTACGAGTTCGGACGAAGTTATGTACCGTTAAGTGGTGTGATTTGAATGAGTGGTAGGTTAAGCTACCAATGCGCCTTTAGCGTTGTGAGTTATTGATACTTGTGCATGCTTTTGAAGATTTGTTGTTATTATTTGGTGTTTTGGGTGCATTTTCGTTATTATCAAAGGTAAGACTTTTTGTACTATAGTGAGGTTAATCAATTTATGCAGGTAAATTATTTCAATTTGCTACAATCATGATTTTAGAGGTTATTTTATCTGTCAATTTTGAAAATTATAAAAATGTACTTATACTCTTTTGTTATCCCAATAACAATGGGCCACTGTTGTTTTTTTGGTAATAAATGATGTTTTCGTATGAAGTGGCCATTGTATTTACTAAATTAAAAAAATTTGTTTCATTATCTTTGTGCGCTAAGCAAATATATTGGGTAACGTGATATTTTGCCGCACCTCTTGCGCGTTGCAGTTTAGCAGATAAAGCACGGTGTTCCATTTACTTACTGATTGCTCTAAATAACTGACTGGCAAATTATCCTGAATGATTAGATAAGTACAAAGTTCTTCATGGTAATACAACAGTAGGATTTTTTGATTTGTAGATGGACAGTTACGCAAATTATGTGTATTGGAAAAAACACTGTACGATGACGAACTGGCTGATCTTCTTGAAATACAGGATGATCAAGCAGAAAATTCTGATATAGGTGGAGATTCCGACGCAGACGATGAACTTGATAGATTGGAAACCTCTACCACGACTCGTTCATCATCCGTTTCAACACCTACTTCACATCAATCTCCTGTGACAGCCCCATTGCCTGCGACAAATTTGTCGTCCTTGGAAACATTATTGGCAGCGACCCTAGCTCCTCCACCTACAAAAAGGATAAGAATTCTACGTCAGCTAAATGATCCACAGCCTTCCACGTCAAAGGAAGGAGATGACTATATGTACGATTCTGATGACTCTGTTGCTGTCGCTACATATGATCCGGAAACACCACTACCTCTGCAACGCACTATAATTGATACAGACAGCGATAATATTGATGATCAGAGCGCGGAAAAATATGCATTTGCATGTAATTGTGCTTATATGCACAATAAAATTTTCTGGTTATCTATCCGAATCACATCGTAAGGATTCCATTTATGCAAATTTTATTTTGCATATTTATGCATATGTTGAGGGGAAAGCGCATAAATGCATATCCATGCATATTTAACTGATTTCGAGCATCTTAATTGCATAATTCTGTCTCCCAGGTCACAATTAAAAAATTTTATTCATATTTTCGGACTCGGGAATTTTGTTCGCAGGTCGCAATAAAAAAATTTTATTGCGACCTGTAAATTTATGTATACCACTAGTTTGTATTTTTATATTGAATACCTATTTTTGTGGTTTTGTATGAATATAGAAATTGAAATAAATATTTAAATTTCATATGCGATTTTTCAGTGCATATATAGTGTCAATTTTTAGGTAGTGACAGCATATATTTGTCTATAATTGCATATGAAGGAGCATATTTTGCTTAATTTTAACCGCATATAAAATGCATATTTCTCGATTTTATAGTGCATACTTTTCCGCGCTCTGTTGATGATGATACTGATCCAGAACCAGATTCCAATTTTGATTGTTGGACAAAGATTCCTGTGCGCCCAGCAAGTTACCTAAACTTTGACTTTACGAAGAATATGGGAACAAAAATTCAGGTATTGTATTTGAAGAAAATATCTTTGTAAGTATAGTTACCACATCTTAATTTTAGGTCAATACAGAAACAGTGCTGGATTTCTTTATGGTTTTCTTTACTAGATCATGTTTGGAAAACATTGTAAATCAGTCCAATTTGTACGCCAACCAATCAGGAACCAGTTTAGATCTCTCCATTGAAGAACTAAAAGCGTTCTTAGGAGTTTTAATTTGTATGGGCATCAATCCTTTACCTTCCTTGAAGAAGTATTGGTCCAGGAATCCAAACTTTCGGAACGAAAGAATTGCTAATATTTTTCCGGTGAAGCGATTTTAAAAAATTTTGAGGTACATACATCTAGCTAACAACCTAGAAATGCCTGTACGTGGAGATGTCAACTATGACAAATTGTACAAAATTCGACCGCTGATTGAGCACCTAAATGAAGTATTTCGTAAAGCGTTTACTCCAGGTCGAAATGTTGCAGTAGACGAAAGCATGATTGCTTTCAAAGGTCGAACAACTTTGAAGCAATATATGCCAATGAAGCCAATTAAACGCGGCTTCAAGGTGTGGGCTATGGCATGTTCTGAGACGGGGTACCTAATTTCCTTTGATGTATATGAGGGAAAAGGTGAACTGTCTGAGCACACATTGGGAGAACGAGTTGTCCTCAAATTGTCCGACGCTTTGCAAAACCATGGATTCTGTATTTACTTTGATAACTTCTTCACAACGATTCCTCTGATGAAGAAGTTATCTGACCGAGGACTATTTGGTTGTGGGACAATTAGGCAGAACAGAAATTTTTTCCGAAAGATAACCTACTAGACGACAAAAAGATGAAGATGGGGCAGTATGATATTGCAGTTTGTGGTGAAATTTCGATTGCCAAATGGAAAGATCGCGGTAAGAAATCTGTCGAAGTGTGCAGCAATTTGCACAATGCAGTAGAAACTGGAGTGGTCCTACGAACCAACAAGTAAGGCGACAGAGAAGATGTGGTTTGTCCAAGTTCTATCGTCGATTATAACAAATATATGGGGGGTGTTGACCGATTTGATCAGAGGATGTCCGCCTATACATAGCTTGGAAGAGTCGAAGGTGGTGGTTAAAATTGTTTTACTATTTCGTCGATGCTACTATAGTAAACAGCTATATTTTCTATAAGCAGACAAAAAAAGAGCAATATCCAAGGCAAAAACCAATGACCCACTTGCAATTTCGGTCAAGATTGGCAGACGAGCTAATCCAAAATTTCTATGGACGAAAGAGACCCGGCCCTGCTTCCGTTCCACCAGGTGGATTTGAGAACATCAGTCACCTGCCAAGAAAATCAACGTCGCGACGCTGCACTCAGTGTAGTAAGCATGGGAAGCAAACTCGTACAGTGATGGAATGTTCGACCTGTCACGTTGCGCTGCGCTTGGTGTGTTTTATTCCATACCATACGCCTTAATGTTTTAATTTTTTTCCATGCATAAGTACATTTAATTTGTATTGTATCCACTGTTTAGTTTTCATTTCAATTTGAATATATTATTTAGTTGCAATAGATTATTATATACCTGAAACTGTGTATGATTTCTAATGGTATTACAGTCATACCAGAGAAACTTTAAGAAAAATTTCACCCTGCAACTGGTAAAACGGTTTACCAGTGCTTTTTGGAAAACGTAAGGCCCAATAAGAAGTAATTTTGTGTTTGTAATATTAAGTAACAGCACTAGAAGAAAATTAGTAAAAAAAAAAGCGAAAAATATTTGCAAAATAGTTTTGCGCCTTAAAGGGTTAAAGATTAATCTTAGAATCTTTAATTTGCCATATTTTCCAAATTATTGAATTACCCATTAAACTTAATTGTAAATGATAAATTCACTATCTGACGTAGAAAGTGAAATATCCACAGAAAGTGAAAGCGACGATATTCAACCAACCCAAACCGTAATACAAATTATCTTGAGACCTTCCCGTTTAAATATCAATATGGTCCAACCATTTGTAGGATACCCGCTAGGTTTTCATACCAGCTTATTAAATGAAATTCCCCACTATGATGGCAATCCATCAGAACTTTCTGAATATATCAGAGCCGTCGAAGACATTTTCAATCAATTTTTCCAACCAAATGACCCCGGTGCATATATCAATAAATTGTTATTAACATCCGCACGTAACCGATTAAAAGGTGCAGCTTTAGAAATTGTCACTGGTCAAATTTACAATTCGTGGGACGAATTAAAAGAAACCCTAATTGGTAATTTCGGAGACCAAAGATCTGAATTAAATATTCGTATTGAGCTTACCCGTATGAGACAGCTATCCCGAGAATCACCTGTCGAATTTTATAATAGAATCACATCCCTATTAGCCATACTTAATTCCAAAATTTCGTTAGGACCTGAAATCCAGGAAATAAAGAATTATAAAATTCAGGATTCTAAATCACTAGCCCTTAAAACTTGTTTATTGGAGGACTTATGGAACCTCTAGGCAGTTTTCTTCGCAGTAGACCACCCCAAAACCTTGAAACAGCTCTAACGTATGTAAAAGAGGAATTAGATATTCGTTATTTTCAAAAATCCCAAATTAGTAACCAACAAAGATTTGACACAGTAAATTCATTTAGTCAAAATAAAATAAGTCAACCTGTTCAAATAAAACCTAGTAAACCACCGACATATTATCATCCACCACAACAACATCCACCTCAACTTAAACAGAATTTTAACCCAGTTTATCAATTACCCAATCAATCACCACAACGATTCCCCGGAATTCAACCTAAATTTGGTAAACCTAATCAAAATGTTTTCGCACCCAATCGAAATTTTAAACCACAAAATCGTCCAGAACAAATAGAATCTTTTCCAATAAATCCTCAACCATCTTTACCTTTCATTATTATTCCACAAACAAATGAAAAACTCTTAATTGACACTGGTAGTTCTAAAACAATTCTTTCACCTGAATTTGTTTACAAACACTTTCCTGAATCCATTTATGAACATCATTTTGAAATTTAAACCCCTCATGGTAAAACCGTTCATGACCAAGTAGCCGAAATTCATTTACCTAGTTTATTTAAGGAAGAACGTACACATTTAGTTTATCTATTTAATTTTCACACAGAATATGTTGGACTTATAGGTTCAGATTTACTATCAAATTTACCTGCAAGTATTGATTACCGCTGGAATCACATTCAAACCGAAAAAACAACTATAGCTTTTTACTATAATGAATCACAAACAAAACAACAAATACAAAAACGTAATCAATGTAATTTTTCCAAAATAAATACAAATACAGTAACTAGCATTACCGTACCCCCAAGAACAGAACAATTTATTAAATTACCTGCTGTTGGTTCAAACGGAATTAAAATTGCACCAAAAATTAATTTTTCGGAACATTTAACTATGCCATCTGCACTAGTTAAACTTCATAATAATTGGTATAATACTACAATTATTAACACATCAGATAAAATACAAAGGTTAATAATAAATAACCCCATTTATTTAGAAGACTATAATGTCGAAATCGAATATGACAATAATATCTAAATTAAAAATCACAACATTAAGCAAACTAATCAAAATTTGCCTAGGTACCACCACTATCAAAATCATAATTATCACACGAATACAAACCCTAGTAAAAAACAATTATTAACCGGAAAATCGAATAAAGTAGCAGATGCTCTTTCTCGTGTAGAAATACATCCATTATTACAGGTTCCTTGTAATTTCTTTAGTTTGCAAGTCATAATTAGATCCACACGTTTGCCTTAGTGGTAGTTTGGTTGCCTATTGACCTCTTGAGTGGGAAGGGCATTTGTGGTTAGCAAATTTGGGTTGCATTTTTGGTTGGTGATCCTGCGTCTTTTGGGGATATTTGGAACCCCTCCCTAATTTTGGAGGTCCTTTTCGAAAAGTCGTGTCATCGAAAGTGGATGTGCTCCTGATGGCTGGAAAGTAATTTAATTAATTCACGTTTTATTCGGATAATCCAACATCAAGATGGAGTTTAAGGTTTATATTAAGTAATTTTGGATAGATATTTTGTGATTGCGTCAAGAATTTGTTGGTTTTGGAAGCTTAATATAATCAAGCACATGTATGGTTATGTCCCACTTACTTACACCACTTGAGGGCTTCGAGATCTTTTAAAAGGTAATTACTGCTTTGTTGTTCCCCCTTTCGATTTTTGTAGCCCGGTTTTTGGAGGGTTATTTTGGATAACCGCATCTTGTAAGGCATGTGGTTTGATGCATGTTCGTATTCTATGGTTTGTTAATTATTGGATTTGGGAAGAAGATTTGCACCTGAGAAAGTATCGTGAAGATTTATCTTACCACATTTTCCACGTCCGAAGATACATTTTTGGGAAAGCCTGCTGCAGTAGCCGGATCTGGAAAGAACGCCTATCCTTCGGGGTTTCCGTCATTCAAAGAATCTTCGTAAGGTAGCATTTCTCCACGTTAATTTCATGTTTGCGGGGCCTAAGATTATTTGAAGTTATACGTTGTTAAATTTACTCTGTGAATTAAGATTGCCGAAGTTTTGTCACTTATGTCTTGTATTAGATTAGTGTGTTATAGTACTTACTGTAGATCTTGATATTCGCAGGGGGTGCGGGCTTCACTTATGCTCCTTGCTTTTGGTGTTCACAATTGTTGCGGTTAAAAATAGTATTCACCATTTTGCAATTTTATTTAGGTGTGCGGTAGTGCCTCACGCTACCGCCACGGGGATTTAAGTTTAATATTTGTAATACTTAGAACAACACGTAACGTTTTTCCTATTTAATCAGTACTTATCGCTTGTGATTTTTAATTATACAAATAAGTCGAATTACCGTCTATCTTGACGTCAGAGCTACGCAAGGTTACTAGAGGACTAATTAAGTCACTCTGATTCATATTTTTTAACACCAACGTTTACGCAATTATACGACAAGTTACCGAACCAGATCTGCTTCGACCATCTTGCCTACGTTATTAGTTTATATATCGTTATACTTGCGACCTCGGTTATTGATCGGCAATTCACTTAATCCGCATACATTCATATTTAGCTTTGCGTTATTAATTTTGCTAGATCTAGACAACGTATTGTTCGGGAGTGTTGGGCTTCACTCGTTTTGCAATAGATTCTTCCCCTCCCCAATATTTACTGTGATATTTACCTGTATGTTATTATATGCATGTTATTTGTTATATTATACATCAATTCAGTGGCGGCTCGTGACCCATTTTGTAGATGAGGCGATAGATGATAATAATAATAATAATAATAATAATAATAATAATACAACATGACTTTACTAAAAGAAGACACCATGGATTTTAATTACATTTTTATGTTTTGTACATTAAATCAATTCGACTATTTTTCAATTTACTAAACATATCTATAATGTCATCATGAAAATTCGGAGTTTTCGCCAACTCACTAAGAAGCTCTTTTTCAATGGATAGCATTCCTAATGCTGACAGCCGGTCCTCAGACATAGTATTCTGTAGGTAGATTTTAATTCTCTTCAAGCAGGAAAAATTTCTTTCTATTTGAACTGACGTAGCAGGAATAGTTAAAATTAAACAAACAAGTTTATACGTTTCAACAAAAACCTCTTTTAATTCCTCTACCTTTTTGAAAAATGCCATAATGTCGTTATTACGAAATTCTGAATCTTTATAAATATTTACTAATTCATTTTTCAAAAGCGATTTATTAAAAATATTTGGATAGTTTGTAATTAAACACGAGAAGGCCTCTTCTGGAAACATCTTGTCGTTATCAACCATTTTTTGTGAATCTACTAAGCTTAAAAACTGTAGTTTTTCGAGATCCGCAAATCGAATATTTAATTGTGACACGATACAGTCTATTATTTCATAAAACAGAACTTTATATTTTTGAAACAATTCTTCTTCAGACAGAAGTTCATTTTTTCTTCCCGTTGGCAGACCGGTTAAATCTTTCGCGATGTTATATATTCTTTTAATTTCCTCTTCATTTCTCAATTTAGAAATGCGCATCATTGTGATATTTATTTGAGAAGAGCAATATTTAATATCTAAATGTTTTTTCTGTAATATTTGATATAATAAATCAGTTATTTCGAAAATTTCTTTATACACAAATGCTAAAAAAGCAAAGTCAAAATCTGAAAAATGTTTAAGATACCGCAAGCACGGCCAACAATAAAAAGTTTGTTTATATGAACTAGCGCAAAGCCATTTGTGCAATTCATACCATGAACTATTAAACGATCTAGAAAAATCACGACCATGTTTTTTATCATTACTAAGTCTACTTATCTGTGGCGTAGGGCGGTTGATGGTTAAAATGTCTTGCTTTTCTGCTTGATTTCGCCTAGAAAATGGGATCTCCAAAAGCGACAGAACAATGTCATGGAATGGATTCATTGTTTACAACACCAAATCACGACACTGACACCTCACAGTAGCACTGTTCGTTCCCTAAGCACCAAACAACTGAAGAATTGTGAATAAATACATAAAACTGTCTGTGTTTATATAACAATTCCCAACAATAAAACAGTTAATTCTGGATTACGTAAATACAAGAATAAATTATGCAACGGAAAGTAAAACAGTCAACGTCCAAAACTACAAACTGTCAACTGTCGATGTGTCGATTATCTTGAAATTAATCTTAGGTCATATAAGAAATTAATCCATTAAGCACGTTTTGTTTTGCATCTTGCATTTTACGCGGACTTATTAATTCGCGAGACATGACGAATATAGCCGAGAAGCACCGATATCCAGCGCCTCAAATCTACGTTAACAAGGCGAATTGCAATCCTCGCGTATGATGAAATCAGCTGGCGATTCTAGGAATTTTACGTCATTTCTGAGGCGACCCAGTTGGTGCCTCGGTAAATTTCAGCAATCCTCTCAGTATTATGCATGGGACTCGGCGGCATGCTAATTGCTCAATTTAAACTAATTTAAAGTAAATTATTAGCAAAATTAAACAATTAAACAATTACCCCAAAAATAAAAAACAATTTGAGAAACAGATTAATGTCTAAGGTTGAAGGTGAGGCGGCGCCTCATTTGCCTCATCTGACGAGCCGCCACTGCATCAATTGTTATTTACATATATACTGAATATATCCATTTATCTGAACGTTATTTGCAGGAGAACTGTTATCAGTTACGGTTCTACTTCTTTTGCACGACACGCTTGCAACTGGTTGGCGCCCTTTCTTTTCCAGCATTTAGAAGAACCCCGACCCATCCCACTAGCTGTCGGTAGCGTGTCCGAGAGGCTACCTCGGTAGTAAGTACAAGTAGGAACCCTTTCTGCATTACCCTTAGGTAGGTAGCACCATTAACCGTACCAAATAACAATTCAGACAATATTCCACAAAATTTAGATAAAGTTAATATCCCCGAACATATGCCTGATAATTATAGCATGATTCCTGATAGACCAGATACACCAAACCTTACTGACTTTTTCGATATTCCCACTCTTATTGAAAATACAACCAACCACCAATCAAACTTTATCAAAACACCCGTTCCTCAAGACAACACAGAATCAGATAGAAATACAGTACATACGCAAGCAGAATCAACACCCGCAATACCTTTATCCGAAAAACCCCTTCAACATTTTTCTAATCAAATTGAATTCATAGAAACACCCTTATCAACACAAATTAAATCCACACATATTGATGGAAGTCGATCAACAAAACTGTACGTTAATCAGTCTAATAAAAATGAAAAATTTCACGAATTACTAATCGAATGTTGTTTGCCAAAAACCAAATACTATTGTTTCTTTCCCACTGATTCCCTATATGTTGACTTTTCTAATTTTATCATTGACATATCGAACGATAATACCCCTAAATTTCATAGATGTACAACCCACGTTACCTACGTTTTAGATAAAGACGAAAGATTAACTCAAATTCAAAATCATCATGAAAGTAAAAATAATCATAGAGGAATCCCCGAAACGACGGAAAGATTAAAAAGAAATTATTATTGGAAAGGAATATCCAATGATGTTCAAAAATATATTGACAATTGCCAAATTTGCAAAAGGCAAAAATATAATAGGCACCCCATTAAACAACCTTTGAATTTAACCCCTACTCAAAACCGACCGTTTCATACATTACACATGGACATATTTCAAATAGGAGGACAGAAATACCTCACAATTATAGATGCTTTTTCAAAATTTGCTCAAGCTTATCATTTAAAATCAAGCAACCTGATAGATGTAACAGATAATCTAATTAATTTCATAACAACCTTTACCGCACCTGGCACTTTAGTTGCCGATGGAGAATTTAACAAACAACCCTTGAAAAGTTTTGTAGAATTACACAAAATAAAATTACAGGTAACAACCCCCTATAATCACCAATTAAATTCAATGGTTGAACGATTACATTCCACTATCCTTGAACATTATCGTTTACTTGAAAATATTCCTGAAACGAAAAAACTCCAATATTGTATTGCAGCTTATAATCATTCTATTCACTCAAATTTAAATTACACCCGGTATGAAATTTTATTTGGTCATACCGAAAGCCGAAATCCTTTTGACCTCGAGTATAACAAAAACTTTTACGAAAATTATGTCACTGACCATAAAGAAAAAATGAAACATTTTTATAACGATCTTCAAGACAAACAACCCTATGTCGTTGACAAAATTCACGAACACGACACATACGATTTGAGAAATATACCAACAAATCTAGTAATAAAAAGACATATCAATGATTTAATGCCCTTTTCAGAACAGCCATCATCATTATTATCACTTGGATCATCGTCCACAGCGAGGTGACATTCCACCAACTGAAAGACAACCTCGGCCTATACCCTTCAGTTAAAGGAAAAGCCCTTATTAAAGAAAGCACTTGGACTTTAATAAAAATTCTAGATTATTCCCCTTTATTGAAAAACAATAATGCGCTTAAAATCAATTTATTTAACGCTATTGCTTTACTAAATAACACAAATTATTTGCTTCCCAATAGACGCTTTAGTAGCACACAAGATATAACCATTAATTATAATAATCAATTACTCTTAATACAACAATACTTAGATAGAGCCAATCGATTAGTTGATCAATTATTTCCCGAATTATATTTGAAAAACAGATTTAAAAAAGGACTTGTCGATGGACTTCGCAATATAATAAAATTCCTCACTGGCAATCTTAACGCCGAAGACGGTCAAAAATAGTTATTTATTACTTAATCCACTATACTACATATTCCCCTCCTTTAATAAATTTAGCCCCTAAATTTAGTGAAAAGTGAAGATTTAATACTGATATATCAAGTTTCACATCAAGAACATCAATCTGTGTAATGTTAATCAAAGTTCCTAACCTAAAAAATTAAATAATTTTACATGGTACATAAAAAGTTGAAGCATCCCGTATATAATTTAAATTGAAACGACGTGTATATAATTGTTAGTTTAAGATGCAACGGTTTATATGCCATTTAGTTAGTAGCTTCAGGAATGTATCATGTAAAGTTTACAGAAACATAAACAAATTATATTAAGATACATAAATTTGTATCAGAAATAATAAACTTAACTTACAAATGTATAAATGAAATCATCTTGAACGCGTGCAGTGAATAGAGCTTCCAGTGTTTCTTCTGCAACTTTTAATGTTGATAGGAAATCATTTCAAGAATATTTACCAGTCGAAGACGAGGAATCGATGCCTTCGAGCAATAAACAGTGTTTTATATTTTTTTTTAAATTAACACAGAAATATTGCGGAGTTTGCTGAAATTATCCTTTAAATGAAACGAATATGGGTAGTTGGAGTATTTTGTTCAAGTTCTTTGCGTCAAGATCGTCACAGCAACATTATTATTCAAGATGAATCCACCTACGCCCATCAACCAATATCAAACCATCCAACCACCCTTAACGCCAGATGCGTTAAATCCTGTTCGTAAGTATTCAAATGTATTATTTGCATCTTGAATTAAAATGTTTTTCTTGTTTTTAAGTAATTTCATGAGTAAATTTATAGGGAAATTCACTTATTTCATGTATTTTTAAATATATTAGTTCATTTTGTCTCCTTTTTTCTTGTTATTATTATTTTTGTTTTCTTTTTCAGAAACTATTTCAGGTCGTCATATGACCTCAGTGTGGGTGTCCATCCACTATTCTCTCACGATGATAGTGAACGATATAGACTCCCCCTGGGGTCCGGGGTCCCTCTTTGTTTTCGTCACCAGCCAAACCGAGTTGTCCCTGCACGGAATCAACGTGCCGCGCAACTTCGTCCAGGTAGATGTCGGTCGGGAAAACCTCTGGATCCACGTGAGGTTTACGTACCCCCCTGCAAGCCCGGACGAAGCTAGTGATGGTAGCAAGGATGTCGCTGCAGAGGATGACCCTGTCATCGAAGTTGACGAAGAGGACCTCGTTGGTGACCTGGATAGTAGTCTAGACGAGCTGATCGAGTTCCTTATGGATGACGATTTCGATCTAAATCTCGAAGACCTGTGATATTTGTTATTGTTATTATTTGTTTTCTATTAAGGTGTGTCCACCTTGTAAATGCACAAATTTCGCGTTCATATTTAACATAACCGCCTTTGAAAAAAATTATGTCTATTACGTACGCGTGTCACTCAGCTGTTGTTTGTCATTTTGGAAGCGATTATTTGTAAATTTTCGTAATAAAAATTAGTGAACAAACAGTTTTGCGTGAAAGAGTGTCTAAAATGTTTGGACGATGCGATAAAAAGCGATTGTGTCTCATTTTGTAGAAGAAGATAACACTCGCAAAACAATTTATAATATAATTTCACATTTTGAGAAGGGGAAGCCAGTTGAAAACTTACCAAAAAAAACCTAAAAGTAGAAAGTTAAGTGTTTGAAAAGTTAAAGACATGTGCAAAATACAAAGGTGGGGTATGTCTTCGAAAACTCTCAAAGAAATTTAAAGTGTTCAAAAATTGCATTCAAAAATTTGTAAAATTCGAATATAAAATATCATAAACGGACTATAGCACCAACATATAATGAAAAACAATTAAAAATTTTACACACAAGATGTCGAAAACTTCGTCGAAATTATTTAAAGAAAGATGTTGTGTTAAGTTTGGACGATAAAAAATATTTCACTTTTACGAATGGTTTTCTGTCAATTAATAAAGGTTACTACAAAGAAAAGCACGAAACTGTATTACCAGAAGTGAAATATATACAGAAACAAAAATTTAAAGCAAAAGTGTTAGTCTGGTGCGCTACCTCAAAGAAGGGCATTTCACAGATGTACATCACACCCTCTAAAGGTTTTGCAAGCAATAGTGATAGATATGTACGATACTGTTTAATTAAATTTGAAAAATATATTAATACTACACACGAAAATGACAATATTCTATTCCGGCCGGATTTGGCAAGCTGCCATTATTAAAAAAAAGTAGGAATTTTTAGATACCAAAAACTTTGCTTATGTTTCTAAAGAAGCAAATCATACCAGAAGCTAGGCCTACAGAATATTTTTGGACACTGTTGTCAAATCTGGTTTACCCTAATGGCTGGGAAGCAAAATCCGAGGCTCAGCTCATCAAGAGAATTTAATCTTGTACAAAGAAAGTTGACATGGAGGTGGTCCAAACTAGAGTTGTGCTTATCGATATTTTTGACATTCGATACGATACCGATACGATATCGATATTTAGTTATTGTATCGATATTGTATTCCTTGGTAATTATCGATATCGATACGATATTTTTTATAAATAAAGCACTAATTAATATTACGGCATATATTGAAACTGCATATTTCGTAAAAGATACAATTTACAAGAGTAAACTTGTACGACGTCGATCGGGTAAAGTCGGCTTATAAATATTAAAACAACTGTAGGTAAAAAACTTAGAAATTATTTTGTAAAAATGCGAAACGCAAAAAATAATAATTATAACGATACATATCGATCCTGTATCGATATTTAAATTGTGTATCGATATTGTCTGCTTATTTTCTGAATCGATATGATATCGATATATCGTATCGCTAAGCACAACTCTAGTCCAAACAGTGATGCGTGGTGTCAAGAAGAAATTACGTTCAATTGAAGAAAACGACCCTTCTTCTCTTCTAAATTAGTAATTATGTATTTATAATCATTGTTCTTAAAATCAGAAACATAATTTTTTCAAAACTCTGTGTATAGTTCTTTTCACGCTGATCTAAACTTTGTGCATTTAGAAAGTGGACACACCTTATGTTGTTATTGTTTTTTGTTAATAAAAAAAATTGTTTTAATCCAAGTTTTCTTTATTTCTTCGCATCTAGGTATTTTTCTTTCAGGATATGTTCCTTCCAACCAACGATTCATAGAACATCGATGAAAAACATGATGAGTTCATCCTTGTGTACAATCTACGCATTCAAGATGAAAATTCATTTTTATATTGTTGAAACTAAAAGTAAGTCATACTATTCTTACAATAAAAATATGGTATCAGACCATAATTAAATAAGTGCAACAAAGCAACCTTTTGAATGGATCAACCTTTTTCTGCATCTTCTTGTCTTATCATACAAATTATGCACGGACACTTGAATTTACGTGCAGTTCTGTCTCTATATCTGTGACAAGAAGTGTTATTTATCAGCTGTTGCATTTTCAAGGTAGATATGTATTTAAATTGAATTAATATTTTTACAAACTAATGTTATTGTTTATGAACCATCTAATATACTCTTTTAATTTTATCTAACAAAATCTAAAATGTTATACTTAAATTAATATATTGGTTAATCAAGCAAAATATTAAAACTATTGTTTTAAGAATATAATTAAAATTAATTATTTCAGTTTCCCCGTTATAAGGTTCTATAAATTCCTTTGAAAGCAAAATTATTTACTCTAAAAGCGAATTATTAGAGATATTCATAGAATTCTTTACATCAGAGAACTGTGTCATTGCAAAGGTCTTTTACTTGAAAATTTGTTAGAAAATTTGAGCCAAGTTATTTTTCTTTTAACTGAGTTTTTTACTTTATACGCAAACAGGTTCACAATATCAATATGAGGGTTAGGCAGTTTTGCTTTTAAGCATTTTTGTGGGTTAGGCAAGTCTTGCACATTTTTTTTCTTTGGTAGATAATGCGCATTCCGGTGACGGAGGTTCAGAAGCAAATAATGATTTCGATGCTACTAATCTTGAAACAAATGCTGTTAGTTCAAGAAAACGACAATCCAGCCCTGAGAAACAAAAAAAATATTAGGAAATCCAAAAGAACGAAAGGGGAAGAATACGTTACTGCTAAAGGCAAAATTGTACCAGCTAAAATATTAGACCCACAAAAAATATGTCAATGTAAGAATAAATGTAACGAAAAGATTCCAATGGAGAGGAGAATTCAGATCAATAAAAAATGTTATAGCTTTTCATGGTCATTGAAAAATGCATTCATTATGGGACAGATCGATGTCTGTGCAAAGGCAAGAGTTTACACAAAGTCAAAAAATAAATCTCGCAGAACAAACACAAGAATTTATAAACTTAAAAATGGTAGCGAGGAAATAACAGTTTGTAAAAAATATTTTAAGGACACTTTGCTGATTTGTGATGGAACAATAACGAATGCACTTAAAAGAAAAGGTATTGATGGTACACCGCTTCCCGACAGGCGAGGAAAACATGAACCAGCAAATAAAAGTAAAGCTTGTGATGTAAACTATGTGTGTAATTTTATAAAAAAATTCCCATCTTATAAGTCCCACTATAGCAGAAAAGATAACGGACACAGAAGTTATTTATCTCCCAGTTTGAATATGGCTATAATGTATGAACTCTACAAAGAAGAATGTGAAAAAGAAACCAGAAAGCCTTTATCGTTGTATGTATTTAGAGACATCTTTAATAAAAGGTTTAATTTACACTTTCACAAGCCACACACGGACACTTGCCAAAAATGTGACAAAATTAATGCAGAGTTGCAGTCAAGTTCTAAATCGCCTGAAGATAAACGTGCTTTAGAGGTGGAGCGTGAACTTCATCAACGAAAAGCAGAAGCAGCACATAGCAGCAAGAAACGTGATGCCGAAGAAGCCGCTAATGATGAAACAAAACGTGTATTAGTCTTTGATCTGCAGAAAACCCTGCCCACACGTGAATTAAAAACGAGTGTAGCCTACTACAAACGTCAAATGTGGACATACAATTTAGGTATCCATGATGAAAATTTAGGACAAGGTTTTATGTACATGTGGGCCGAAAATGAAGCTTCACGAGGAACTCAGGAGATAGCATCCTCTTTGCATAAGCATTTTAGAACGCAAATTCCAGACTCCGTCAAACATCTAACTTTATACAGTGATGCATGTGGCGGACAAAATAGAAACATCAAGATGGTGCTCATGTTAACCCTTCGACTTACAACCTGGGTACATTTTGTACCCATGCGCTTAATTTTTGGAATAAAATGTATTTTAATCGTGTAACGTACGCAAGGCGTTCAGTAGCTGTCCATGTGTCCTCTAAGAATGTGCCTGCAAAAGATACCTGACGCTAATCCTTTTATTTTAGTTTTTTTGGATAATATTTGATGCAGGGTTCAAAATGTACCCAGGTTGTAACTAAACGTAATAAAAATTGTAACAGCCGGAAGTCCTTCCCTGCCCAACTTACGCATGCGCCACGCAAGCGTAAAACCATTCTAACCTAATTTCTACAATTTTAGTATTGTCAGTGCAAGAAATCGTGGTGTTTTAGTGAATGTGGTGTAGAATAATGACTTCATCAAGTCGATATAAGACTGAAGCTGAACTTGAAAAGTTGCTATACGAATCTGATGACCCAGAAGAATTTAGCAATATAAATATTGAGAGTGATGATGATTTTGTACCGGAATCCGACTCGGAAGGAGAAGAAGATAACGTTGAAGTTGAAGATTCTGCAAGTGATAGTGAAATAGCTGAATCTGAAGAGGACGATACTAAAGACTCACATACACAGACAATTACAGCGCGAAATGGAAGAGCATGGAAAATAAATCCACCCCCGCAAACACGTCGTCGGCAAGCAGTGAATATAGTATCTGGTAAACCTGGACCTACAGATTACAGCAGGAATGTTACATCTGTTCGTGAATGTTTTCTTTTACTAATTACGCCTGATATTCTTCAAATCATTTGTACCTATACGAATATGGAAGCTCAGAGAGTATACGCTGCTAAGAACTTGACTAAAACATGGAAAGCATTATGCACACAAGAATTGGAAGCCTTTTTGGGCCTTCTAATCCTTACAGGAGTTATGCGTGAGAAAAAACAGCCAATTCAAGATTTATGGTGTAATACGGCGATGGTAAAGCGTCCCGTTTTCACTGCTACAATGGCATTACACCGATTCCTAGCAATTTTGCGATTTCTCCGTTTCGATGATAAAATCACCCGAGAGGAAACAAAAGCGCAAGACAAAATGGCACATATTCGTGATATTTTTGAAAGTTTCGTATCAAATTGTCGGCGAGCTTTTTTACCCTACGAATATATCACTGTCGATGAACAACTCGTAACATTTCGTGGCAAGTGTCCTTTCAGACAGTATATCAAATCCAAACCAGGGCGATATGGCATTAAAATTTGGGCTGCTTGTTGTTCCAAGACATCCTACGCAATCAACCTTCAAGTTTATTTAGGCAAAAATCCAAATGGCGTACGTGAAACTAACCAAGGTCCCAGAGTTGTGAAGGATTTGGTATCTCCATGGTACAATAGCGGTCGCGGTGTAACTACGGACAACTTTTTCACCGATTGTCAGTTAGCAGAAGAGCTGCTCGACCATAAACTAACGCTTCTTGGAACCATGCGTAAAAGTAGACTTGATATTCCGGGTTGTTTTACAGCTGCAAGAGGTAAAGAAGAGCATTCATCAATGTTTGCGTTCACCGATAATATGACATTGACTTCTTATATTCCTAAGAAGAATAGGTGTGTGGTTTTACTTTCGTCACAGCATCATGACAACCGGATCAGCGATATGCCTGAGGAAAACAAAAAACAAAAGGGGGTGTTGATACCATGGATCAACTGATAAGAGAATATTCTTGTTCCCGTGGTACTAGGAGATGGCCAATGAAAGTATTTTTCAATATTGTTGACATTGCTGCTATGAATGCATATAAAATTTGGAAATCGCTGAATAAAGCAAACGCAAATGAGACACGTCATCGGCGCAAATTTTTTCTTGCACTTGGAAAAGAACTTGTCCTTCCATGGATGTCAAGACCAGCTGAAAATCCCATTGGACTGCAACGGTATCAAAAAATGCAATGTAATATATAAAAAGTACAGGATATATTATTTTAGATCAATTTTGACTGCTATGGAAGAGTTTGGAGTACATCCACCAATAGCAGAACCCATAAATGTTGAACAAAATGTTCGAAAGCGTGGACGTTGTGCTTACTGTCCACCAAATTTGGATAAAAAGACAGACCACCACTGTGAAGTTTGCCATAAATGGATCTGCAAAAATCATATGATTAAACATGTGATAAAAAAATGCAATTCGTGCAATTAATTTGTACTACTAATCGTATTCATTGTATTTTTGAGTTTACTTTCTGTTTTCCTGTTTTTGTTTTCGTTCTAATGCTTGTAGTGTGCATAAAGCCTCTCAAATATGTTTTTATTATTTATTTGACCATACCAAAACTTACTGCCTTTGCTAATTATGTTTACAAGCCTAATTCTAATTTTTCTAAGGTGGGTACAAAATGTACCCAGGTTATCAGGAAACGTGACAAAAATACCCTGTAAGTCGAAGGGTTAACAGACTTTTTACAAAAATCAAAGACGCTCGAGGTAATAGACCATAAATTTTTTATTAGTGGGCATAGTCTTAATTCTTGTGACCGTGATTTTGGTACGATAGAAAAAGCAAAAAAATATTATAACAAAATTTTTGTACCGGACGACTGGGTAGATATGGTGAAAAAAAGCAAGAAGAAAGAACCTAAATTTGCCGTAACCAGAATGATTAGTAAAGACTTCTTTAGTAGCAAGAAATTGGAAGGTTTGATTACAAACAGGAAAAAGTTTGTTGATGGCCAAAAAGTCGAATGGTTGAAAACTGTTTGGATTCGTTTGGAAAAAAATAATCCACGAACAATAAAAATGGTTCAACATTACAATATTGACACTGATTTCTCAATTTTGGATCTTTGGCCCAGGAAAAAGGGAAGATACTCATACCCCAACACAGATTTAGATTTATTACACCCAAATGGAAGAGAATTGACGCAAGAGAAACTAGAAAACCTTTTATTTTTAACTCGCTACATTCCCGAAATACATGCGGATTTTTATAGAAGTCTGAAATCCCACGAATCTGCTATAGATTTAGTGGGAGAAGAAGAAAATGGAGACATTTTCGAAGATTAGCAGTTGCCTAATGTTAGTGGTAAACCTATTTGTTGTGCCAAATTTGCCTGATGTTAGCAACTAACCTTAGTTTATTGTGCCATAGTTGCCTAACATTTCTTAATTTTTTTGTATAATGGTATTAATAAAAATATTTTTCATCTGCTATGTCAACAGTGATTTTTACTTAACTGCTAGATAAAAGCTTGTAGTTGCCTAAGTCATACTTTATTTCATTATTTTATTATGAAGCTTAAACTTTGCCTCTGTTTTTCTCAGTTTTGAGTTAGTGTGGCTTAGGTAACTTTTCCACTGAGCCCTTCATATATTCAAAACTTAATGGTGGAGAAGTTACGTATTCAAAACTGCTTGCCTTAGAATCGATAAGATTGTACGTTATCTATAGGAGCGCCTATTATTCTCTTTTGCTGAAGTATTGGTTTCTTTGTTATTATTAGAATAATGCTTTAAGTTTAGTTTCTAATTAAGTCTGCTGGAGTTCGGATTTAATTGGAAGCTCTGCTTAATTTGTTGAATAAAGTTTCTTTTTTTAAAAACCATTTTAAGTGTTAATAAACGTTAATTCGCGTACCCAATACCTTACGTCTCTGCTACTCTTGGTCGGTTACGTAACGCACGCTTTATTACGAGCCTTGATATTAAATCCGCTTATTGGCAGATCCCGATCGAAGCCGAATCCAAGCAATACACCGCCTTTACGATTCCCGGCCGCGGGTTGTTTCAGTTCACTCGAATGCCTTTCGGTTTGCATAACGCTCCTGCCACCTGGCAGCGTCTCATTGACACTGTTTTAGGCCCCGAATTAGAACCTTATGTTTTTGTATATTTAGATGATGTAATCATTTGTGCCGACACGTTCGAGAAACATTTGGAGATTTTAGGAGAAGTCTTGAAGCGACTTAAAGAAGCAGGCCTTACGTTAGGAAAAAACAAGTGTCACTTTTGCAAGTCCGAAATGAAATACCTTGGTTATGTAATAAATGCTAAAGGCATCTTGGTAGATCCAGCTAAAGTTGAGGCCATCTTACAAATCCCGACACCCAAGACAGTGACAGAAGTTCGAAGAATTTTAGGAATGGCATCTTGGTATCGAAAATTTATACCCAACTTTTCAGAAGTAGTAGTCCCATTGACAACTTTGTTAAAGAAAAGTCAGAAGTTTATTTGGAGCGAGCTTTGCGAAATTGCATTTTCAACCATCAAAGACCATCTAGTCTCTGCACCAGTATTATCGTGTCCCGATTTTAATAAACCATTCACCGTACAGACGGACGCCTCAGGTTTTGGCATAGGTGCCGTGCTCTCCTAAAACATCGATGGGGAAGAACGAGTTATCTGTTACATCAGCCGATCTCTAACCAGATGTGAAAGAAACTTCTCAGTAACTGAGCGAGAATGCTTAGCAATGTTGTGGAGCGTAGAGAAGCTGCGACCATACCTAGAAGGCAGCCATTTTGAAGTTATAACCGATCACCATTCCCTTGTCTGGCTTAACAACCTCCAACAATCATCAGGAAGACTTGCTCGATGGGCTGTTAGACTACAGCAGTATGACTTCACTATTATCCATCGAAAGGGAAAAGAACACGTAGTGCCGGACACCCTTTCTCGCTCCGTTCCAGTCATAGATGGAATTAGGACCTCCATTCCCAACGAAGCAGATCCTGTCGCAACAACTAGTACTACCAATGACCGCTGGTATGACGCCATGGTCATTCGGGTTCAAAGAAGACCCTTGGATTATCCTGCTTGGAAACTACAAAATGGAAAACTCTTCAAGCAATTGAGATGTAAGTATCCAACCTTGTGCGAGGAAACCAGCAACTGGAAGACAGTAGTCCCAAAACCGGAGAGGCAAGAAATCTTGAAGCAATATCATGATGAACCGACCGCCGGTCATCTGGGTATTTATAAGACTTACGAACGTATAGTACAATCCTACTACTGGCCAAAGCTTAAGGTTGATGTAGTCCGTTACATTAATAAATGCACCATCTGTGTAGCACACAAACCAGAGCAACGAAGACCCGCTGGCCTTATGACACGCCACCCTATTGTCACTAGACCTTGGTAGATGATTTCTACCGACCTTATCGGGCCATTACCACGCTCCACCCAAGGCTATTCGTATATACTTGTCGTTTGCGATTTCTTCACGAAATTCTTCTTGGCCTTTCCATTGCGAAGTGCCACCGCGCACGCAGTTACTCAGCGTATCGAGGAAAACGTTTTCCTAATGTTCGGAGCCCCTCAATATTTGCTCTGTGATAACGGCGTACAGTTTAAATCTAATGAGTTTAAAAGGATGGTTTCCGAATACAACTCCCGAATCGTCTTTAACGCTAACTATCATCCTCTCATGATCTCGTCATACGTCGCCGACAACCAGCGTAACTGGTGTCGTTATTTGCCTAAGGTAGTCTCAGCAGTACGAACTGCAGTGCATAAAGTTACGGGGATGACCCCTTATTTCGCTAATTACGGACGAGAAATGATTCTTGACGGTCGGAATCATCAAAGCGGGGCACCATCCCAAACAACTGACCAGACTTTAGACCAACTTCAGATCGCAAATCCAGACGCTTTAAAGGTTCGGCCTTCTAGTTTTACGAAAGTTTATGAAGATATTACGAAACGCCTAGAGACGGCGTACCAAAAACATAAAGTCCATTACGATTTACGTCGACGCCCCGCCACTTTTAGTGAAGGAGATACGGTGTGTCGCCGAAATTATGTTTTATCCGGCAAAGTATTTTACGGCCAAGCTGGCACCTAAATTCGTAGGGCCGTTCCTTATCAAGCGAAAGGTCCCTTACGCGACCTATGAACTATCTGATTCGACAGGCCTATCGAAGGGCATTTGGCATGCCAAAGACTTAAAATCCGACCCTACTCTAAACAAATAAACAGTGATAAATAATTAGGTATTTATAAATTTAGGGTAGCGGGTACATGGCGCTCTGTGGTTCCAATGGGAACAATAAATCTGCTTCAGGGAAGCGACCCTCCCCACGCGAGCCCCGATTCTTTTCCACCTTCTGTTTCCGGGGAAGATCGGGTCCCAACCTAAATCCTATCCATAACCTATTTTAGTCTTTCAGGACTAGGCTAGGACGTTATCTGAGCGCCTTTAAAACACCTTCTCCATAGCCGTCGCGTACCACCTTTTTTTTTATTGCACGTCACTTATTACATGACCGCCCATCTTTTCTGCTTTAATTTTCAAACGGTTCTCCATCTTGATATGGGTCTCCATCTTCGAGATTACCACCTCCGGGTCCGACGTTTTTCAATACATCTTACGGATTGTATGCGAGTTGTTCAGGCTCCTCCTCTGGAAGACTAATACGGTGTTCCCCCTTCCATGGCCAAGTGGATCTTCCGGTTCGGAAGGGTTTTGGAACCCCTCCCGAATTTTGGAAATTCTGGTTGCATCAATAGTCTTTGGTCGCTCAATTGGGATTTACGACAACCCCGATTTTTGATAAACTTTCCCACCCCTCCTGGCGCGTGGCCCGGGCCGCGTCTAGGCATTGATCCACCTAGATGATGGACCCGACGTCCCGTACCGCCCCCCACTTCCTCTTTTCGTTCTCTTCCGCAATTCCATTTCGGAATTTGTCGGACGACTTTGGTTTTTCCGGCCCCGGGACCATCCTAATGGATCTTCTCTCCGGGAGCCGAGGATTGAATTAATTTGATGTTAGAGGCGTGGACCCCTCTAGGCGCCGCTTCTCGGTGGAAATCCTTGAGGTTTGCTGCCTTCCCAACTGCTGTGGTCGAGGGTTGGGTCTCCGTGTATATTTGGCCACAGTAGGGAGAAAAATATTTGGTGCGGGTTTCTTATGCTTTTTAAGTCTTTTCTTTCCTTTCCTTCTTCGTTTTGTCTTTTATCTTGCCATCTTGCTGAAGAGAATTTCAGGGAAATCCTCTTTAAGTAAGGGAGGTGTCACGGTCTTTTGATTTGTCCGTGAATTGTTATATTACGGTCCTGTTTTTCGTAGATTCGAGCCGGTATAGTGCTTGTTCGACATATTTTCGTTGCTACGCAGTTACTTCGTGGAATTTTCAAGCGTAAAGACCAAATATGATGATGCATTTTGTTGGCTCAGCATATCCCTTGCTAAGATTTCGAAGAATTCACCAAACGCATGCCCAAATAACGCAATGTTTTCTTGTTTGGTTCGATTTCGTCTCAATTACTTCGGGGAACCACCGATGAGGTAACCTAGCGAGCAACGCGCACGAGGCTTTCTTACACCCCCCCCCCCCCGCGAAAAAGGGACGCGCTGAGTCTATCCTTTTTTTACCATCGTTTTCGCCTCACGAAAAATTAGAAAGAACAAGAGATCTCAGTGGGCTTTTAAACAGAACGGTTGTGTGCAAGTTGGTTGTTTTCCAGTTTGGTCCTTATACTACCGAGAAGGTTTTTCATTTCTTTGGTAGCTTCGTTAAGATATATTACGGTAGAACCCGGATAATCTTAAGAAAAACCATATAATTTCGGAATGAGACAGCGTGTGATTGTTGTGAAAGTTGGAAGTATCGTCATCGCACCTTTTCCCTAACCGGGAATCAAGAAAACCCATAACCGTAGGAATATTATCGTTTTGTGCACCCGCTCTAGAAGGGAGAACATCAGCTCCTTGTCGGTTCTCCACTAGTTCTCGTCAGAACATAAAGCCTCCATTGCTTTAAAGGGGGCCCTGCTAACAAAGCCCTCCAAGGTAAAATACTTTAGACTGCCCCTATAGATTCTGTTGGTCGAGTACCAATTTAAACCCCAATTCAGTACCACCATCCTGATCTTCTGCACGTAGAAAGGCACTTGTAATCACCATCTGTAGCATATGTAATCACGCATTCTCCTCTTTTATTTAATCTATGAAGTGATTCGAAACATAGCAACTAGTGCGGGTCACTTTTTGTTTTAGTGTGAACATTTACAGAAACAGTGCGACTTATCGCAATATTTATCTATTTTACTTGTTTTATATGTTGCATGTGTACAACCATTTATATTTGTGTTTTTAGTCTAACTCTTGTTTTCACCATCCGTCAATTGCAATCAAGGGAACCTAGCTAAGTGTTTAATTACACTGTTTTATTCTAAGTAAATGTGGTCTCCCTTGGTCGCCTATTTCACATAATCTAAGATAATAATTATAAACCCCCCTTTTGTTTCAAATGTTTGCATAATATCTTTTACTTTTCGTTAAATACCTTTTGCCCTTACATATTGCCTCTTTATTTGTGTCTTGTTAAGCATTTGCGTACCAAGTGTGAGCCTAACCACCAGCTGCTGCGTTTTCATTTATCAGGGTAAGTACCTCCAGCAGCAAGGGTGCAGTACCCCTAACCCCCTCAAGCCTCGAAGAGCTATCCACGGCGTGCTCTTCTGTACCATCTTCGGCCAACCCCGTGGTGGCGCCCTATTTTAACCCGATTAAGACCACCCCCATTATTTTGAAAGAATTTAGCGACCCGAACTCACCCATCTCCACTGTTTTAGCTAGTCGCGCGCATAAGGGATTTACCATCCCCCTTTTAATGTCTTAGTGCAGTTTTGGCACGTGACAGCTTCACAAAGGATATTTTAAATGGCAATGACGTTTCATCGAAAGTTCCGTCAGAAATATATAAAGAAAAATTAAAATGTGTTAAGTGTACCAACTTTGTTTTAAAAAAATTGTTTACATATTCGTAAAGTAAAACTATCCATGGGTATAAAGGTCGATTCTCACTTGCGCTACATTCAGCTCGGCGACACGACGCGACGCAGCGATGCAAAGTGTCGTAACGCTCGTAGGTATTCTCATATAAGCGACAACGAGCGACAGCAACGCGACACTACGATTGGGCCATTTTACTATGCACGAAATAGTTCATTCCACAAGTAAAATTATTTGGGAAAATTTGTCAAAAATTGTTATGCCGCAGCCAACACCTGAATCATTGCAAAAAGAAGCAGAGGATTTTGGGAACATTTGGAATTTTCCTAACTGTGTAGGAGCTCTTGATGGGAAGCATATGGCTAATCAAGCTCCCAAATGATCGGGATCGTCATACTTTAATTACAAAAAGAAGTTTTCCATTGTTTTACTGGCATTAGTAGACGCAAATTATAAATTTATTGCCGTAGATGTTGGATCTTACGGCATAAATAGCGATGGTAGCATTTTTACTAACTCCGCTATGGGATAAGCCTTAAATAACAAGACATTTGGTATGACAGCAGATACAGCTTTTAGTGAAAATTCAGGAGCTGTACCCCACGTCATAGTTGGAGACGAAGCATTTACCTTAAAGACGTATCTGCTGCGTCCCTATTCGGGACGAAACTTGCCAGAGGATAAACGGATTTTTAACGCCCCCTGTAACAGAAATGTAACATACTATAAATATATGCGTTATCATTATAATTTAAAGTAATTCGTGGTTTTTGAGACCATTGTATCATCTAGGTAACATTCCTGCTTCCAAATAAAATTTAGTGCTACGATCTAGTGACATAGGTTTGAAGTTATTGCAGAAATCTGTACCCATTGTCCCCTGTTTGTGGTGTTCACCGGTATATTTGAGGTTATCAAAATTGGCGCACAAATTTCTTGCAGAAAAAGGTAAGGAGTTATTATATAAAAATATATAACGTGTAAAGGTACGGTTAGATCTGACATTTATTGCATGATATTTATGTCGGAGAGTAATGTAAACAGTGAAGACTTTCTGTCGGACATATATGTCTTCATTCTGAAAATATGTATCGTCACATCTGTACGGCTATATGTAAACACTTTTTTAAATCACAAAGAATTTCTGTCTGATATTTATGTCGCTAGCTGTAGACACTTTATTGCCCTACTATGCGATTATAAATGTAAACGCTGTTTTTGCAAATTGTGACATGTCTGAGACAAATTGCTAGAGTTGACCAGCCGTCTACTTTTCCGTTCAGTATCTGACATATGTAGTGCATTATAATTATTGTTTTTATTATTTCGAAGTTGGGACTTTTTATTATTAAATTACTTTATTTCCAATACATTTAATCGGTTAAAATAAAAAAGTATACAATGAGTGAGAAGGAAGTTTGGTTAAAAAGTTAAATTGATGAATTAATTAATTTTTACCACAATAAACCCGAACTATGGGACGTTAAAAGCAACATATTATCCGAACCACGGAAGATGACCCCTGCCTCATCACACGCTGAATTTAGTAACGACAAACACGCGTGTACATTTGTTCACAAACCCCATGCACACGACAAGGATAGCATTACAATAAGCCTGTGTTATGATTAAAGTGCTTATTTGACTAGAGTAGTTTAAGTCAAATGCCCGTGTTGTCACTAAAACGTCAAACTGTCAAATTATTAATACATTTACATTATTTTATTTTATTAGGTATCTAAATTCCTATGTTAATTGGAATTCGTTTTTGTAGTACCTATTTGTGTTGTGAGGTTTAGATAAATGAACATTTTATTTGGTTTATTGCGTTGCAGAAGAAATACAGTTGTACATTTATTGGTTAGATTATTAATAATTTAAGGTTAAAATTCGTATTGAAAGTACTTGACTTGTTTTCCGGTTAAAGCGCCAATCACAATTCCTTGAGAATACAACTGATGCTAATTTGACTAGCAAGTAAAATCTTATATCATACGCATAACATTGATGAGGCAGGGTTCATCTTTCGTGGTTTCAATATTATATCGAGATAGGGTTAAAAAGCGAAACCACGGGTATCATTCTTACAAAATTAGATTCTGAGTTCACTCATTAATTTGTTATAACCACCTAACTTAACAAAACGTCTTCCGGATTGGGTTTCGCCTCTGGCTTGATTGACAAGTTGAGTTAAATTACGGTGCTCTTTTAGTGCCCCGTTTCCTCCTGAATAAGCCCCTTAAAAAAGTGGGCGAAACGTTGAGTCTTTCTGTCTCAAAATGACACGGTCCCAATCCGGAAGTCGTTTTGTTAATACTGACACTGACCGTGGAAGTCTTCGAATTCATTATAACCACCTACCTCTTCACGTCTTAAAATCCACTCTTTGATCCACACAGAACGTTTCTTCTTTTTTGTCAATATATTATTTTGAAGCCTTATTATGATACAAGCAACAGCTTTTCTTTTTGATATTTTCATAATAAAAGATGCAAATGCAAAACGTAGGTAATACACTTATCAACCATCAAATGAAAAGGTGAAGCTGAAATATATGTCTGATGTAAATGTTTCTATGTAGATCTAAACTATTCATACATTTATCGTAGTTTTCGGCGTCTGGCAATGTCTGTACATATATCTGTGATACATATATCGAGTAATTTCTGTAATAATTTAAACCCTCAAAATAACTTTGTGTCCGACATCTGACACTTATGTCTAGATAAAAATGTCAGATCTAACCGTACCTTAATACAATGTTTTTCCTTTATGCTGATATACAGTGTGGTACAAAAGTATGGAACAAATTCAATATCTACTGAAATAATTGTTTTTTGGAAAAACGCTCGGACAGGTATAGCGATTTAAATTACGGTGCATATTTTAAGAGGAATCGAATTTTTTTTGCGACAGTCATTTTTCTACGGTGACGTTATCGCCCTTTTTTTTAAATAGGAACTTGCATATTTGACGATTGCAGTAGATAGTCCTTTTTTTCTCTTTCTAACCGTGCAAAAGTTTTATACCCTCACATAAGATTTTTTTTGAGATATGGTCCTTCGAAAATGCCAAAATCGACTTTTTCGTAGAAGGTTGAAATTCGGATTAGGGGGTAATGAGACCCTCCTAATGACGTTTCCGTGGTCGGTTGTCCCTTAGCGTGCGTAATTTCGAAGATACGGCCATTCCCACCTATCACAAGTGGTGGGGGAAATTTTTTAAAACCCGTTTTTTCGTGTCCGGCGGGGTCGCTTTGGGGATTCGGAAAGAGAGTGGTCGATTTAGGAGAGAACAATTTTTTATCCGAAACATTTTGGATTCGAAATGCCCGAATGGCAGGGTCGATTTTTCGTATACGTGTGTATTGTTATCCCACCCATGCGGAACGTGAGCTGGGTCTAGTACCCCAAAGCGACCCCGCCGGACACGAAAAAACGGGTTTTAAAAAATTTCCCCCACCACTTTTGATAGGTGGGAACGGCCGTATCTTCGAAATTACGCACGCTAAGGGACAACCGACCACGGAAACGTCATTAGGAGGGTGTCATTACCCCCTAATCCGAATTTCAACCTTCTACGAAAAAGTCGATTTTGGCATTTTCGAAGGACCATATCTTAAAAAAAATCTTATGTAAGGGTATAAAACTTTTGCACGGTTAGAAAGAGAAAAAAAGGACTATCTACTGCAATTGTCAAATATGCAAGTTCCTATTTAAAAAAAAGGGCGATAACGTCACCGTAGAAAAATGACTGTCGCAAAAAAAATTCGATTCCTCTTAAAATATGCACCGTAATTTAAATCGCTATACCTGTCCGAGCGTTTTTCCAAAAAACAATTATTTCAGTAGATATTGAATTTGTTCCATACTTTTGTACCACACTGTATAATAATATAATAAAGTTTCAAAATATTCCTTTTTTTACTGAAAAAATCATATTTTTTCTTTGTATCAAATATGTAACATTGGGCTACTAGAATCATATCAGCTGATTCCAATTCGTATCATATTCGTAACAATGGGCGTCAATTTGTAAATTTGAAAATTATAAAAAAAAAATTGTCAGCTATAATAATGGAGCGAAGACAACACAAAGATATCGTTATTCCCCCAGAAGACAGCGATGATAGTATGCTAGAAGACAGCGATGAAGATTCAGATTATCAACCACACAATGAAACAGAAAGCAGAAGACGCGTAGTTCATTCTTCTGATGACGATGAAGAAGAAATGTCTGAAGAAATACCCCATCATTCTAAAAGACAGTGTATAGATAAGACTCGCGTAGCGCAAAAGAAAAAACAAATTATTTGGCAAGATGTTGAAGAAGACGATGTAGAAAGGCAAATACCAGAAACAACGGAAAACGTGTACGATAATAATGAAGTGGATTTACCTATATGTTACTTTAGAAATTTTTTTGATGAACAACTGCTTGTCTATATAAGTGAGCAGTCAAATTTATATGCGGTGCAGACAAATCCGAATAAGCCCCTTAGAACTAACAAACAAGAATTAGAACAATTTATCGGGACTTCCATATACAGGGTGGGGCAATAGTGCGTCCGACTTCGATAGCTCGAGTTCTATGATAGCTAGAAAATTGATTAAAAAACATAAATGAACTAGAGAAAAAAGTCTATAACCGGAAATTATTTTCGAATATAAAGGGTGGTCCAAGACGATTCTACAGGGTCACGTGACTTTTTTTTAAATGGAATGTTGTGTATAAAAGAAGATTTTTTGAAGCCTCTTCCTAGACTCTTTTCACTCCCATATTATTATTGACTATCTCCAAACCACTTGGATGTAGTGATTTTTTTTGTTCAAATAATGGCATCTGCAGATGCATATTAAAAAAATCACTACAGTCGCAATTACGGGTTTTAAGAAAAAATTATGTAAGTACCAGTTAGGAAACACCTGTGCGATGTCTTTGAATCATTTTCACTTCCTAAAAAATATACAGGGTGGCAAAACATGATTTTTCAATTTAGAACTTTTTGAATTGAATTTTCTCAATTTTTTCAAATAGAACACCCTGTATATTTTTCAACGATATGATGTAGAAACTAAAAAAGAACATTTTTTGTATGTACATCCCTATGGCTATTTGTAACCATTTTCGATTTATTGGGCAATAAGTACAAAATAACTCAACAGATAAAATTATAATAAGTGCTCCACATGTTGCCCATTTTGATTGACACACATCTCTATGCGCCTTTGAAATGAGAGTTCTACTTTTCTTAAAATTGCCGTTGTGATACTTCTAAAAGCAGTTATTATTCTTTCCTTCATATTTTGGATTGTTGTTGGTGTTTCTTTATAAACAATTTCCTTTACGTATCCCCATAAAAAGAAATCATTTTTTGTAAGATCCGGGGATCTAGCAGGCCATTTAGTGGGGCCATTTCTTCCAATCCATTGCCTTGGGTAGATATTATTTAGGTGGTCTCTTACTGCATTTAAATAATGTGGTGGAGCACCATCTTGTTGAAACCATATCCTGTTTCCGATCCTTTCGGGAAGATTCACCAATAACTGTGGCAAATACTTTTCCAGAAAATGAAGATAAATAGCTCCAGTCAATGTACCATCAAAGAAATGGAGCCCATCATGTCTACAAGCCACAAGTTCCGCTTTGTTAAAATTCATTTTGGAAAACTCCAAATATTTCAAAATTGGCACAAATGAGAACTGACGACCGGTAACTGCGATAAATGTATATTGTTTGTCGAATAAAATAAAAATCAAAAAATGTACGTACAAGTAAGATCTTAACAAAAAATGGATGTGCTGAGCGAGATCGAGAATCAAACATAAAGTGAACTCACTAAAAAGCGCATGCTGTTTTCTTGTGGATCACTTGTTATAATTTTATCTGTTGAGTTATTTGAAAAACGATCTAATATTTTAAGATTATCCTTGAATTTTGTACTTATTGCTCAATAAATCGAAAATGGTTACAAATAGCCATAGGGATGTACATACAAAAAATGTTCGTTCTTAGTTTCTACATCATATCGTTGAAAAATATACCGGGTGTTCTATTTGAAAAAATTGAGAAAATTCAATTCAAAAAGTTCTAAATTGAAAAATCATGTTTTGCCACCCTGTATAATTTTTAGGAAGTGAAAATGATTCAAAGACATCGCACAGATGTTTCCTAAATGGTACTTATATAATTTTTTCTTAAAACCCGTAATTGCGACTGTAATGATTTTTTTAATATGCATCTGCAGATGCCATTATTTGAACAAAAAAAATCACTACATCCAAGTGGTTTGGAGATAGTCAATAATAATATGGGAGTGAAAAGAGTCTAGAAAGAGGCTTCAAAAAATCTTCTTTTATACACAACATTCCATTTAAAAAAAAGTCACGTGACCCTGTAGAATCGTCTTGGGCCACCCTTTATATTCGAAAATAATTTCCGGTTATAGACTTTTTTCTCTAGTTCATTTATGTTTTTTAATCAATTTTCTAGCTATCATAGAACTCGAGCTATCGAAGTCGGACGCACTATTGCCCCACCCTGTATATGTCCATATACGGTCTTCCTCGTACGCGAATGTTTTGGGCTGCAAATACAAGAGTTGAAAAAGTTGCAGATGTTATGTCTCGCAACCGATGGGAAGAGATAAAAAGAAATCTACATTTCAACCATAATACCCATATGCTCAACCAAAATGATCCGTCCAGAGACAAATTATATAAAATACGTCCCCTGGTAGATGCTCCTCAAAAAAAGTTCACGGAACTTCCCAAAGAACAAATGCTATGTGTGGATGAACAGATAGTTCCATTCAAAGGTAGATCTAGTCTCAGACAATATAATCCAAAAAAAAACCATAAATGGGGATACAAAATTTATGTACTATGCAACACTAAAGGATTGGTACAGAACTTTGAAATTTATACTGGCAACATACAACCATCATCTAAATTTCCTGATATCAAGCCCAGTGGAAACATGGTTTTACGAATAGCAGAAGTTATTCCACAAAACTGTAATCATTTGTTATATTTTGATAACTGGTTCTCATCGCCTGAGTTGTTTATTGAACTTGCTAAAGTTGGCAGCGGTGGATTAGGCACGATACGAACAAACAGATTTCCAGACTTGTTATTTTCATCCGATAAAACTATGAAGAATCGTGGCAGAGGATGTTTTGAGGAGAAAAAAGCCATCATTGATGGTATCGAGTTACGTGCTTTGAAATGGTTCGACAATCGCGGAGTTGCGTTGGCGAGTACATTTGAAGCTTCAAATCCACTAAGCAAAGTAAAAAGATTTGATAGAAAATCAAAACAGAATATCGAAATTGATTGTCCGAAAATGGTTCAAACCTACAACCAGTTTATGGGAGGGGTTGATCTTTTGGGTGGACTAATAGCTTACTATAGGATCTCAATTCGATCCAAAAAATACTATTTAAGATTTTTCTTTCATTTTATAGACATGTGCCTTGTTGCCAGCTGGTTGCTATACAGGGTGTCTCAGACATGACTCCCCAGGCCTATAACTTTGTTATTTTTAAAAATAACTATAATAAACTATATATATTCGTAAATGGGAGCAAATTCTCTATAAGATGGGGAAAGAAAATGTTAGAAAATCTGTACTCATATTATGGCAGCGATATTCAACTTTTTTTTTCAAATTGCACACTATGCTTTTTTCGCTCATTCTGATAGTACTTTTTATTCTCTTTATAACCATGTAAACCAATATGGGTCTTACATAAGAAAATTCTCGAAAAAAAAACGATTGAAAGTTGAAGTCTAGGTTTGCCATGGAAGCAACTGATTGTTGTAATTTGTACTTGTCGGCGATGAAAACAATAGCATATAGCTGTAAAACAATTGCAATTTACGTTGTAAAGAATGACAAGTGCTCTTTCTGTATTTGTATGTTCTTGTTTAAAATCATAGGAGTATTAGAAATGTATTACACTAATTCTGAAAAGCTTGATATGATCCTTATTTATGGTTTATGCGAGAGGAATGCAAGAAGAGCAGCAAGGTTGTATGCAGAAAGGTATCCGCTATTGTTTTTATCGCCGACGAGTACAAATTACAACAATCAGTTGTTTCCATGGCAAACCGAGGCTTCAACTTTCAATCGTATTTTTTTCGAGAATTTTCTTATGTAAGACCAATATTGGTTTACATGGTTATAAAGAGAATAAAAAGTACTATCAGAATGAGCGAAAAAAGCATAGTGTGCAATTTGAAAAAAAAAAGTTGAATATCGCTGCCATAATATGAGTACAGATTTTCTAACATTTTCTTTCCCCATCTTATAGAGAATTTGCTCCCATTTACGAATATATATAGTTTATTATAGTTATTTTTAAAAATAACAAAGTTATAGGCCTGGGGAGTCATGTCTGAGATACCCTGTATAGAGAACATTGTAACAATCAAGTGACCAGGTAGATTCATTGCAGTTTAGAACTGACGTGGCTGTCGCCTTATGCCACCTAGGCAAACAGCGAGGAAGGCCCCGAAATTCAGCAAATTCTGTTGATCATGAATATGCAAAGAAGATGCATAGAGGGCCGACTAAACCGATTCCCGAATTCACTGTAAGAAGAGATGGGCTCGGACATTGGCCGCATCCACAGAATAATAGACAAAGATGCAAAATGCCAGGCTGTAAAGGCCTTAGTAGTTTGATGTGCACTAAATGTAAAATCTACTTATGTCTAACAAAACAGAAAAACTGTTTTGTGTCATTCCATTTGTAGTGCAGTTTTTGTAGTTTTTTACCATTGTAACAGATTTGATACAAACTATATTTTTTGACAAAAGACTAAATAAAAATAAATTTTAAAATTATTTACATTATGATTTTACATATGCTTACCTTACTCAAAAACAAGATTTCCAAGTATTATTCTACCTGGAAGTGCCCTTGGGCCCTTGTGCCTTGTTGCCAGCTGGTTGCTATACAGGGTGTCTCAGACATGACTCCCCAGGCCTATAACTTTGTTATTTTTAAAAATAACTATAATAAACTATATATATTCGTAAATGGGAGCAAATTCTCTATAAGATGGGGAAAGAAAATGTTAGAAAATCTGTACTCATATTATGGCAGCGATATTCAACTTTTTTTTTCAAATTGCACACTATGCTTTTTTCGCTCATTCTGATAGTACTTTTTATTCTCTTTATAACCATGTAAACCAATATGGGTCTTACATAAGAAAATTCTCGAAAAAAAAAACGATTGAAAGTTGAAGTCTAGGTTTGCCATGGAAGCAACTGATTGTTGTAATTTGTACTTGTCGGCGATGAAAACAATAGCATATAGCTGTAAAACAATTGCAATTTACGTTGTAAAGAATGACAAGTGCTCTTTCTGTATTTGTATGTTCTTGTTTAAAATCATAGGAGTATTAGAAATGTATTACACTAATTCTGAAAAGCTTGATATGATCCTTATTTATGGTTTATGCGAGAGGAATGCAAGAAGAGCAGCAAGGTTGTATGCAGAAAGGTATCCGCTATTGTTTTTATCGCCGACGAGTACAAATTACAACAATCAGTTGTTTCCATGGCAAACCGAGGCTTCAACTTTCAATCGTATTTTTTTCGAGAATTTTCTTATGTAAGACCAATATTGGTTTACATGGTTATAAAGAGAATAAAAAGTACTATCAGAATGAGCGAAAAAAGCATAGTGTGCAATTTGAAAAAAAAAAGTTGAATATCGCTGCCATAATATGAGTACAGATTTTCTAACATTTTCTTTCCCCATCTTATAGAGAATTTGCTCCTATTTACGAATATATATAGTTTATTATAGTTATTTTTAAAAATAACAAAGTTATAGGCCTGGGGAGTCATGTCTGAGATACCCTGTATAGAGAACATTGTAACAATCAAGTGACCAGGTAGATTCATTGCAGTTTAGAACTGACGTGGCTGTCGCCTTATGCCACCTAGGCAAACAGCGAGGAAGGCCCCGAAATTCAGCAAATTCTGTTGATCATGAATATGCAAAGAAGATGCATAGAGGGCCGACTAAACCGATTCCCGAATTCACTGTAAGAAGAGATGGGCTCGGACATTGGCCGCATCCACAGAATAATAGACAAAGATGCAAAATGCCAGGCTGTAAAGGCCTTAGTAGTTTGATGTGCACTAAATGTAAAATCTACTTATGTCTAACAAAACAGAAAAACTGTTTTGTGTCATTCCATTTGTAGTGCAGTTTTTGTAGTTTTTTACCATTGTAACAGATTTGATACAAACTATATTTTTTGACAAAAGACTAAATAAAAATAAATTTTAAAATTATTTACATTATGATTTTACATATGCTTACCTTACTCAAAAACAAGATTTCCAAGTATTATTCTACCTGGAAGTGCCCTTGGGCGTTAAGAGGTTAATTATAGGCTTTCAAGAGCTCGCAGAATAAGTGAAAATGCCTTTGGTATCTTTTGCCAAAAATTCAGACTTTTTTCCGTAAGATGCTGCTCAATCCAAACAATGCAGATTCAATTATTTTAGCTTTCTTATGCTTACATAATTTTCTCCGGAACGATAATATCCATTTGAGCACACTAGAAGATGAAAAGAAGCAAACTGAAACTCCAATTTTGGTTAATTTACACCATGTTTCTGGAAGGCTTTCTACCGATGCAGTAAAAGTTCGGGACAGTTTTAAAGATTATTTTTGTCCACTTAGTGGTTCTGTGGCTTGGCAAACTAACAGAAAAGCTAAGGTCACAACAAATAATTTTGCACCATCTTAAATTGCTTATATACTTTTAAAGAAATTTCTCTCCAAATATTTTCTTTTTTTTGCTGATTACAACTGTAGTGTTTGTTTGTTAGATCGTAAAGTTCTACATGTTCAGCCACAAGGATCATCAATTGCTCTGCCGTTTCGTCGTCCATAAAACACATTTTGAACAACAAAACAGCATGTACACTATATAAAATTAGGATTGATACTGGGCGACGCAGCGCGACATAACATAATTTAACGCTCACGGAACAATACCAACGTTGCCGCACGACGAAGCGACGCGTCGTAACCTGTTGTGCAGCGCAGGTGAGAACGTATTCATTTAAAACTATGAAATATTTATCTAGCGAAAATTTGCATCGCTGCGTCGCGGCGCGTCGCCGAGCTGTGTGCAGCGCAAGTGAGAATCTACCATCATAGGGCTACGAGCAGCGACACGTTAAACTTAAACGAAAGCTTGATAAAATTCGTTGAATATTATTTCGTTTAAGTACACCTCTACCTAGGCGAAAACTTCCCATGTTAAAGAACAAGTTTAACGCATCTAACACGGTACCTCCTGTTAAAATGCATACTAGTATCGTTACGTTCTTTTGTAAATTTTAAAGATTCACTATTTACGCTATTATAACGCTTGCGAAAATAGAATTAAAACCGTATAAAAGAAGCCGAATTAAAATTACAAAAATAAAAAGACAATGGTGGCTAAACACACTTGGAAGTGCGCGGGAAATAAAATTTAAATTGAGAAAATTGCAAGTTATACACGACAAAAATATAATTTGAAAATCACAAACACCACTAAAGATTAAACACTATTAGAATTTAATTATAACAGAATTAAAGATCACTAAAAATGCAATAAATGCAATTTAGAACACAGACGAAGCAGAGACATCTAACAGCAAGGATAATAAAAAAGTTAGAAGTTGAAAAACAAAAAAAAATAAAAGTAGCTTATAACTTTTTTATTATTAATGCTAGGAAAAATATTTTAGGGGGGCGAAGGGTAATCACGAACACCGGGCAATGCCGAACACCCGTTTTTATCTGATTGTGACCTCTATTACTTTCTGCACATAATGCAGTATAAAAGTAAACTGAACCACAAGCTACCAGTTTACAGCATTTGAATCTAGGTGGCAGTTTAAAAGTTATGGCGATTTGTGAAATTGCATGTGTCATGTTATTAATTCATAGTGTTTTTAATTAAGGTAAGTTGGAAGTTTATGTTAGTAATTTGCAAGATATTTGCTTCCGTTGGAAAGGCTGACTTATCTTCTACCTTTTTGCATAACATCTTCTTCAAATATTTGTTACTGTCTATTCTTATTTCATCTGAAACATTTCGATAAACATGTTGGGGAATGGCGAACAGCTGTTCGGGATTACCCGCCACGAATTTGCCGCCACGAATTTGTGCAGCATTATTTGTTTCCAGATGCCTAGCAAACGTGAAAGAACGACTGGAAGATGTTCTTGGTCAGAAGACAGCATGAAGTCTGCTATAACCGCTGTTCAAAATAGTAATGGATTGAGAGTTTCTGCACGCCTCTTTAACGTACCTGTAACAACCCTTCAAGAGAGAGTTAGCAAGGGGCAATATTATAAGGCAAGGATGGGAACTCGTACCATATTTGATGAGGAACAAGAACAGGAAATTGCTGTTCATTTGTTACATTTAGCCAAAATGTTTTACGGGCTAACACCAGCTCAGTTGAGACGTGCTGTTTTTTCATATGCTGAAAAATTGTCCATTCCTCATAAATTTAACCGGGATAAGCAAGAAGCAGGTATAGATTGGATGTATGCATTTATGAGAAGGCATCCAGAGTTAAGCTTTAGAAAACCAGAAGCTACAAGCATTGATCGGATACAAGCTTTCAACAAAAATGATATCGGAAGATTTTTTGAAACTCTGACGAACTTGATGAGCAAATTTAAGTTTCCTCCTACTCGCATATTTAATGTAGACGAGAGCGGAATAACCACCGTTAATAGACCTACTCGAATCATTGGCCCAAAAGGTGAGAAGCAGATTGGAGCAGCGACTAGTGGAGAAAGAAGAAAAACTATTACGCTGTGCTGCTGTATGTGTGCAAGTGGGTCATTTACTCAACCTTTATTTATTTACCCTCGAAAAAGGATGGCACCCGCTTTACAACGGAATGGTCCACCAGGTTCCATTTACACATGTACGAAGAGCGATTGGATGACAGAAGAGATATTTCTTATTTGGTTAAAACATTTTGCTGAAATAAATAACGCCAAAAAAGACAACCCTTGTCTACTGATTCTGGACAACCCTTCAAGCCACATATCTTTGCCCGGCTATGAGTTTTGTAAGAAGAATGGAATTACTATGCCTTCAATACCTCCTCACACATCTCATCGTATTCAGCCGTTGGACCTGACGTTCTTTTCTTCATTAAAAAAAGTTTATGACAAGGAATGTGACTTATTTTTGAAATCAAAGCCATATGAAAAGATTTTGATGACTGATGTTAATGGTATTTTTACCAAGGCTCATATTAGAGTTTGTAATGCAGAAAAGGCCATAAAAGGCTTCGAAAAGGCTGGGATATTTCCTATTGATCCTGGTGTATTCCCCCAAGAAGAATTTTATGGCTACACAAACAATCAGCCTGTACAGATCCCTGATAAACATCCAGTGATTCCAATATCTGGTAAACAGGTTTCATCAGAAGCAGTTTCCAACTGTTCTGAACCTGTGCCTGGGTGCTCAAAAGATTCTGATAACAGTTTTGAATGCTCCTCTGATGTTTCTAAAGACATCCCAAGTAGCACAGAATGTTGGGCCAATATTGGGCCAATACATTATATATATGATATATTGGCTAAACATTTTATCGTCCTGCCCTTAAATATTTTATGTTGGGCCAATGTTGGCTGTATAATATATAATAATAATAATAATAATAATATAGTCATTTATTGGGCAAAAATATTGAAACATATATAAATGGAAACATAACAAATAAATTTTATATTTACCCAACAGGGCGAAGTTCAGATTGGTATGATGAAAATACATCATACCACCTGCTCTACCACTTAACCCTATTAAATGAAATAAATACAATATAAATGCCTACGAATTACACAAACTTAAATATATAAAAAATAATAACTTACACATATTAACACAACCTATTAATTTTTTTTGAGCAAGATGTTGTGCAGTTTTAATTTAAAGGTATTGTATGATAAATGTTTAATATGACTTGGTAAAGAATTATAAAAATGAGCTATGTTATATGAAAAACTTCGTTTGAAAAAGCTAGTCTTGTGATGATGTAGTGTAATATCATATATCTTCGAATATTGGGAATACCTTGGATTTATGTAGAAATTCCAGTAAAAGATTATACTATTAAAGCCAATATTTACCCAATAAAGGCTATTCCATGTTATACCTTCCTTGTCCTGCCCTTAAATATTTTATATAGTGTAAATGTTGGTTATACAATATATAGTTTCGTATATTGGATATGTCTAGGCTTTATATAGAAAGTCCAATATTGGGTTACATTGTTAAAGACAACATTTAGCCAATAAAGATTATCCAATGTTAAACCTTTATTGTCCTGTCCCTCTAATATTTTATATAGCGCCAATGTTGGCCCTGCAATATATATCTTCATAGATTGGATATATTTCGGTTTTATATAGAAAGTCCGATATAAGATTACACTCTTAAAGACAACATATATCCAATAATCGTTGTCCTATGTTATTCTTTCATTGGCTTATCATTTTTATCAATATTTTGCCAAGATAAATGCAATATGTGTACTATAACATAGAGACATTAAGCAGGGTACATGATTATGACCAAATTACATTAATACATTGGTAATTTTAAGTTCATTATAAGAAATAATTGTTGAATCTAGTTTTTTATTTTTAACATGAAATTGTTCACAAAATGTTTTTCTGTTAATTTATTTTTATAAAACTTTGTCATATCCTGGACCAAACAATTGCTTTTACGGCTACGTCTTCAAAAAGATCGTAACTTTAAAAATATACAATAAAAAATGTATTAATGAAAAGCACAGTCTTTCCCACTGACAATTTATTATAAGTTTATCAATCGCTATCACCGTCATCATCAGGCAAATTATTAACTGTAACAGTTTAATCGTAGCTTTAATAAAGTTGCTGCAATTTAAAATTCATTGTAAATTTAAAAATCTGTTAAATGTGATTATGTGATTAACAGTTAATTTAGAATATGTGGTGGTGGGATTTTTATCAAAGGAATTATGTAGCGATTGCTAAACTTATTATAATAAATTGTCAGTGGGAACTAGGAAATACTGTGATTTTTATTAATACATTTTTGATTGTACTCAAATAACCCACTTTTGAAATGGACCCATTTGAATCTATTTAAAAATATAACTACTTAAAAAGTAAGAATTGGATGCATAAACTTATTTTAATTATTAAACAAAAATTCCTACAGACAGGGAGAGCACGAGGGAAAAATGGGAAAAATGTAAGCCTTAAAGCATAATATGAAAGGGTTTTTTCATCTAAGCCTGCTTAAAGCAGAGTGTGTACTCTCTGCTTAAAGGATTAGTCAACGTCACAGGTTAACACAATAACTTTGTACTTTGGCCAGTGCTAAAAATGCCTCATGGCAAAATATGGTTGTACAGGTATAAATTATCAATACTTTATTAAATATTAAAAACTGCAGCATTTGTAAAACAAATTGGTAGACTACTTTTTAGTATTTAAAAAAAATAAATGTCAAAGGTACTTATATTCCGTAAATGACGATGTCGTCTAGGTAAACAAAGGACTTAATACCACATAGTCCTGCTAGTACATTGTTCATGAGTCTTTGGAAACATGCTGGAGCATTACGTAAACCAAAGGGCATGCGTAGGTATTCATAGTGATCATGAGGTGTAGTAAAGCTGTTTTCTGTCTATCTTCAGGTCTCATTTGGATTTGGTGAAATCCTGAAGCTAGATCTAAGGTTGTGAAATATTTTGCTTGACCTAATTGGTCAAGGATTTCTTCGATATTAGGTAGGGGGTATGCGTCGCCTACAGTAACTTCATTAAGTTTCCTGTAGTCTATTACTATTACTATTCGCCATTTCCTTTGACTGGAAGCGTCTAGTTTTTTGGGCACAACCCATACTGGTGAGGACCATGGTGATTGGGAGTTTCTTATAATCTGTTGGTCTAATATTTGATCAATTTGTTTTTTGACTTCCAGGTAAAAGTAAATTGTACTCAGGTACTTTTAAACTGTGAAATGGTCGGAATGACGATGATTGTTTCTCAGGGTTATTCGAGTGTTAATAGAAGAGTAGTGGTGGGAGCCGTAGTTGTGGCTGCTATCACCGCAGTAGTGTATCGGACGAGACGCCGATCTAGGCTTGCAATCGCGCGAGCTAAGAAACGTGTTGAGTCTCGAGTCATGAGTGCGTGGTCACAGCGTTATCCAAAGATTAGACGTACTTTGTTGAATACAAGGTTTGTTATGCCCGATATAAAACCAACACCAGGACATAGTCATGGATTGTCAGCAGCTTGCAGAACAGCGGCTTCGTTTTCAATTGATAATTACCTTTTTGCGACGGGTTGTAGGGTTTATTCAGTTAGCTTTAGTGCTCGTGATGAGCCCGTGGGGCAGCGTTTATATTATCACACACGCGATTATGCCCAAGTCATGCACCATGAATCTGTTGGTTCTTGTGATGCTCTAAAATTTGTTGACGTTGACTATTATGCTGATATGAATTACTGGTTGTCGTATGGTAGGCCGACTTTGTTGTATACATTTGTCCCAACCACGGCTGGTGGTCAGTTGCAGGATGGCACGTTCACTATTGCGGATGATCAAGTCGATGTTATGATGAATGGTGGTGCTAGGTATGAGCACGCGTTGTGGGATTGGAATCATGATTATTTGACCGTGGATACGTGGTATGGTGTGTATGTCATGGCAGTTGATCAGAAACGGGTGCCAGGGGATGAGATGAGGAGAGTTGTTCAGGTAACACCACACGCGTGGATTCCTTGGCCGTTATCCATGTTTGTACAGCGTAAGCCGTTACGCCGGTTGAAATTGACGTTTGGTGATGATGCGTCGTGGTCCTGTGTGAGGTCGCTTCATGTGACCGGTAAGCAAATGGTGTCAGTCGCTAAAACCGGACAGAATTTTTCGGTGACGTTATCGGCCGCTGTATTTGAAGCAATCCGAATTAAGCAGAAGAATGCGAAAACGCATGCTAACATTGCTGATATTGAACCGCTCCTTAAGAAAGAGAAGATTGAGTATGAACATATAGCAGCGGCGTTGTTGTTTGAATTTTTGACGCAGAGTGATTTGCGACGGACTGATTCGGTTATTGTGAATTGCGGTGAGGCTTCCGCAAAACATTATCAAGCGATAGGACCTTGGTAACTGAGACGGGGAAGTATTATGCCAGGATCGTTGGGCCAGTTGTGTTCGATGGTGCGGTGTTCCCTGCTTTGTCATATAACAACGATTTGCAAACGATTAAGGGCCGTATTGAGGCAGTTAGGAACAATGTGGTACCCCCATCATACTACAACCGATACGCGTCGGAGTTTGTGCAGGCTTTAGCTGATTTGAGTGTGTTAGCCCCCTGGGATTATGCAGCTGTCATGGCGGAGCAAAGTGAGCGTCTGCAGCGTGCCAGGGCTGCAAAATCTCAAATGTGGTTGAATGTTCCACACTTTTTCGTTCGTGCGTTTCAAAAGAAAGAGGCTTATCAAAAGATACATTATCCACGGAATATATCAACAGTACCTACGGACCATACCATACGCTTGTTCTCATTTACGTATCGATTTAAGAAGGATGTGTTGCGTAAATTCAGATTGTTTATACCCGGTGATAAACCAGATGATATAGAGAACAAGTTGATGACATTGGCTGATCGATATGACGAATTACTAGTGGTTGATTACACGAAATTAGATGGCACTATAAGTCGTTGGTTGCGAGAACGGATTGAGCATGCTTCATACTTGCGTGCGTTTGGGGGTCATGATGAACTTATGGAATTATTGATGCGTGAGTTGGATCCAAAAGCGGTGACAGCACACGATGTTCAATATTCGCCCGGATGCTCCAGGTTAAGCGGGTCGCCGCTAACCACCGACGGCAATACGATGATTTGTGCGTTCGTCATATTTTGTGCTTACCGTAAATCGAAATTCAGCGTGATGGAAGCCATGAAGATGGCGGCTATGGTTTATGGCGACGACGGGGTAATTGCAGGGTGCGATGCGCAGACTGTCACGCGTGTAGCTAATGACTTGGGTTTGAGCCTCAAGTTGGAGATGAGACATCGTGGTGAGGCCATCCCATTCCTTGGTCGGGTATTTATTGACCCATGGACAACAGCTACGTCAATCCAGGATCCTCGACGTACTTTCGCTAAGTTGCACACTTCTGTGTCAACCCCGCAGGAGGTTCCAGCCAAAACAGCGGCATTGTGGAAAGCGTTGGCCTATAGGGTGACTGATCCGAAAACTCCCATAATAAGTGAATGATGCAATATGGTTATTGATGCATATGGGGCTGGTTTGGAGTACGAGATAGAAGATATGCCAGTTTCATTGCGTGGTGATTTACCATATATGTTTGTCATCGGAAACGGCTCGTGGTATCAAGGCGATGAGGGGGAGTTGATGGTGAAACGAATCGCGGAAAGTTTGGAGACTGATGAGAATCAGGTTTCGCTTATACAACAGGAGCTGTTATCAGTGAGGTTAGAGAATTGGAAACCCCATGCAATAAGACACCTTGAACCCGCGGTTCAGTTGGAGGCGTCAGTTGGCAATCCAGGGTCGGAGCAAATACTGTACCTGAGGAGCCTGTGCGAGATGAGCTCGCTATGGAACCTGAGGTGATGGTGGCACCGCCCGAAGATGTTAGTCCTGAGCCAGAAACGGAACCAGTTGTGGTAAAGAAGAAAAAGAGGAAATCTAGGCGACGCGCCACAAGCGTCACCGCCGCCGCCGGTCCTTGAGTCTCGAATAGCTTTACCAAAGATTATTCAAGTTTACACCATTTACATTCAAAAGCATGAATCGACCACGCCATTTAACCAATGATGAGTGTGTAAGAGCATCAACTTTGTTAGGTGTAGGACGAAGTATGCGTTATGTGGCCAATCTGTTAGATGTTAATCATTCAACGCTTAGTCGTATGATTAGAAGACTGAGAGAAACTGGATCACACTCTAGAAGACTTGGACAGGGTAGAAAAAAACTCACAAGTCCAAGAGATGGGCGTTTTCTCCGCCAACAGGTGTTGAGAAACAGAACATACAAAAGTGCGGAGCTTAGTAATGAACTCCAAGCAATCAGAAATGTTAGGATTTCCGCTGTAACTGTTAGAAGAAGATTAAAAGAAGCAGGATTGGCTAGTAGAAAGTATGCAATTGCGTCATTACTTACCACAGCACATAGAGTAGCACGATTAAGGTTTGCTAGAAATCATGAAAATTGGACTATTGACGACTGGAAGCAAGTATTGTTTACTGATGAAACTAGAGTAAGCTAAAATCTCCAGATGGTCGTGAAAGAGTATGGCGAAGACCTGGAGAAAGATTTTTTGCCTGCACTATCTCCCAAAGGGAACCGTTTGGTGGTGGGTCTAGGATGTTCTGGGGGGCAATTTGTTTTAACGCTCGCTCAGAGTTAATACCTATTCGTCAGAAGTCAATGAATTCTCAGTACTACCTAGAAAACATTATTCAAGACCATCTCATGCCTTTTGCGCCATTTATAGGGGATCACTTCATTTTCATGCACGATAATGCTCGACCACATGTCGCAAGACCGGTTTTGGATTACGTAACTGAAATAAATATTCAAGTAATGGACTGGCCACCACGTAGTCCAGACTTAAACCCAATAGAGCATCTTTGGGATGATCCGAAAAAATCAGTGAGACGTCATTTACCTGCACCTAATAACATTCCTCAAGAAACCATCCAAAACTTGATAACAAGTTTACCACGACGGATGCAGGCAGTTATCACAGCTAGAAGAGCTGCCACCCTTTATTAGATTTTCTAAATTTGATTTTGTTTGTTTACAGTGTTGAATACATTTTTTTTCTTTTTGAATTTTTGTATCAATTTCTTTTTTTCCTCAACCTTCCACTTTAAGCAATTTTTTTCCTCGACCTTCCACTTTAACCTTCGGATGCCCAAGATGGGGTCAAAAGTGACCCCAGACCTAGTTTTTTGCGTGTCATTAAGTGAGTTTGTTTGCAAATTTCTCTGCGAATTTTTTATTTGAGTTTCTCAAAGCTTGTAATGATGTAGTGTATTTAGTTTTATAATAAAACATATTACAACAAATTTATTATAATTTTCTCGCTGGGGGTCAAATCTGACCCCATCTTGGGCACTTGGTTCATGAATTTGTAATATCTTTTCAGTCGCGTTTGCTCGTTGTTTATCGGGAATAACCGTCTAGTGCAACGTTCTACAGTGCCCCCGCTTACATCAGTTGCTAATAAGTTATTACCGCGTGTGCATAACAATAATATTATTAGTCATGTCAAGAAGATTTTTGACGCAAGCTGAGCTTGAACGAGAAGCAGATAATGCCTGCCTTGATGACTTTGATGGGGGTGATTTACCTAGCGAAGATGAAGACCAAGTTTTCGAGGAAATTGATAGTGACGTTGACAGTGATGTGTCGGACAATGAAGCGGAACCTGAAGAAAATGGCAGTGTTATTGTTTCTCGAGACGGCAGCAATTGGTTTACGCAATCAAAACGTGGCAGCAAACGTCGTTCCGCAAATATTATAACAACGAAACCTGGTTTGACAGACATTAGTAAAAATATTGAAAAGCCGTTAGATGCTTTCAATTTACTTATCTCTAAAGATATTATCGATATTTTGATACTAGAAACTAATAGAAAAGCGGAATTTGTATACAGGGTGGGGCAATAGTGCGTCCGACTTCGATAGCTCGAGTTCTATGATAGCTAGAAATTTGATTAAAAAACATAAACGAACTAGAGAAAAAAGTCTATAACCGGAAATTATTTTCGAATATAAAGGGTGGCCCAAGACGATTCTACAGGGTCACGTGACTTTTTTTAAATGGAATGTTGTGTATAAAAGAAGATTTTTTGAAGCCTCTTCCTAGACTCTTTTCACTCCCATATTATTATTGACTATCTCCAAACCACTTGGATGTAGTGATTTTTTTTGTTCAAATAATGGCATCTGCAGATGCATATTAAAAAAATCACTACAGTCACAATTACGGGTTTTAAGAAACAATTATGTAAGTACCAGTTAGGAAACATCTGTGCGATGTCTTTGAATCATTTTCACTTCCTAAAAATTATACAGGGTGGAAAAACATGATTTTTCAATTTAGAACTTTTTGAATTGAATTTTCTCAATTTTTTCAAATAGAACACCCTGTATATTTTTCAACGATATGATGTAGAAACTAAAAACGAACATTTTTTGTATGTACATCCCTATGGCTATTTGTAACCATTTTCGATTTATTGAGCAATAAGTACAAAATTCAAGGATAATCTTAAAATATTAGATCGTTTTTCAAATAACTCAACAGATAAAATTATAACAAGTGATCCACATCTTGCCCATGAAAACAGCATGAGTTTTTTTTTAGTGAGTTCACTTTATGTTTGATTCTCGATCTCGCCCAGCACATCAATTTTTTGTTAAGATCTTACTTGTACGTACATTTTTTGATTTTTATTTTATTCGACAAACTATACACATTTATCGCAGTTACCGGTCGTCAGTTCTCATTTGTGCCAATTTTGAAATATTTGGAGTTTTCCAAAATGAATTTTAACAAAGCGGAACTTGTAGCTTGTAGACATGATGGGCCCCATTTCTTTGATGGTACATTGACTGGAGCTATTTATCTTCATTTTCTGGAAAACTATCTTCCGCAGTTATTGGTGAATCTTCCCGAAAGGATCGGAAACAGGATATGGTTTCAACAAGAAGGTGCTCCACCACATTTAAATGCAGTAAGAGACCAAAATAATATCTACCCAAGGCAATGGATTGGAAGAAATGGCCTGCTAGATCCCCGGATCTTACAAAAATTGATTTCTTTTTATGGGGATACGTGAAGGAAATTGTTTATAAAGAAACACCAACAACAATCCAAAATATGAAGGAAAGAATAATAATTGCTTTTAGAAGTATCACACCGGCAATTTTAAGAAAAGTAGAATTCTCATTTCAAAGGCGCATAGAGATGTGTGTCAATCAAAATGGGCAACATATGGAGCACTTATTATAATTTTATCTGTTGAGCTATTTTGTACTTGAATTTTGTACTTATTGCCCAATAAATCGAAAATGGTTACAAATAGCCATAGGGATGTACATACAAAAAATGTTCTTTTTTAGTTTCTACATCATATCGTTGAAAAATATACAGGGTGTTCTATTTGAAAAAATTGAGAAAATTCAATTCAAAAAGTTCTAAATTGAAAAATCATGTTTTGCCACCCTGTATATTTTTTAGGAAGTGAAAATGATACAAAGACATCGCAAAGGTGTTACCTAACTGGTACTTACATAATTTTTTCTTAAAACCCGTAATTGCGACTGTAGTGATTTTTTTAATATGCATCTGCAGATGCCATTATTTGAACAAAAAAAATCACTACATCCAAGTGGTTTGGAGATAGTCAATAATAATATGGGAGTGAAAAGAGTCTAGGAAGAGGCTTCAAAAAATCTTCTTTTATACACAACATTCCATTTAAAAAAAGTCACGTGACCCTGTAGAATCGTCTTGGGCCACCCTTTATATTCGAAAATAATTTCCGGTTATAGACTTTTTTCTCTAGTTTATTTATGTTTTTTAATCAATTTTCTAGCTATCATAGAACTCGAGCTATCGAAGTCGGACGCACTATTGCCCCACCCTGTATAACAACAAAGGCAAGCAATGGGAAAAGGTCGATGCAACAGAAATAAATGCATTCATGGGACTTGTTCTACTGGGAGGAGCTTGTCGCGGAAGACGGGAACCAATTAGAGAATTGTGGGAAACTGATAACTGTGCATTTCAAAGACCAATTTTCACTGCCACAATGCCAAGAACAAGATTTGAAGAAATAATAAGATTTATCAGATTTGACAATTTCGAAACTAGACAAGAGAGACGACTGGAAAGTAAATTTGCTCCAATTCAAGAATTGTTTGATATTTTTGTCGAGAATGCAAAAGGAAAAACTTGTTCAAGGCGGCTCTTTCTGAAACAACTAGGACTAGAATTAGTATTGCCCCTAGTACAAAGGCGCGTTGAGAAAGGGTTTCATGGAGTACAGAAAAGTGTTCAAACTGCCATAGGTGCAGTAATTGACATTCCGCAAATGACAAATGTTTCTGTGCCCAAACAAGGTCAAAAAAGGGGAAGATGCAAGTTATGTCCCCGAGAAAACGACAGAAAACATTCACAAAAATGCGATGATTGTAATTTTTTTATTTGCAAGGATCATCTGAAAACTAAAGTAACCAAAGCGTGTCAACAATGTTCAAAGTGATAATTAACGTATTCATTTGTCTTTATTTAAGCAAAAAAATTAAGAATACGAGTTACCGTTTAGTTTCTGATAATGTATACCTTTAGCTTGTTGGAAATTTATTAGTAGCTAAAATTTCCACGTTTAAGTGCTGTAATACTATATTTTGTTGATAATAAAAGATCTAAAAGTCGCCAATTTTATTATTAGAGTAATAACTATCATTAAAAAATAAAAAAGTCGTTTAGATATTTAAAAAATGTTGGGGTCAAATTTGACCCCATCTTGGGCACTACTGCCAGAAAAAACATCTTGGGCATCCGAAGGTTAAGCAATTTTTTTTATAAACATGACCTAAACCTGACCTAAAACACTTATAATTTGTTGTATTACTCAAATAATTCCTTAAATAGTAAAAATAAATCAGAAAAACCGAGTGCTGCGTTAATTTTGAACGGGAGTGTATTTTTTTGCACTTAGCCCTTTATTTACCTCAAGTCTTCACTTGTTAAAAGTCTTTTTATATTAATAACTTTCAAATTAAAATTTCATCTGACATAACCTCTCAACTCATTTACATTTAACTTATTTTTCACCACATAATTTATGATTTCCCTGATTTTCTAGCTTGGAATTTAAATTAACCTCTAACAAGAAATCAACATATCCAATTCAATAACTCAAAAACTGGAATAATGAAATCACAGACATATCCAATCTACGTCCTTCGAACGACAACCCTCGTATTCATATTTTTATCTGCATCATGTAAACAATAATTGTACAGTGCTTTATTTATTAATGATTGTTTATAAAAATTACTTTTAAATTGATTTATATTGAAAATTTTATTAATATTTCTTATATTTCGTATAACTGTAAAACGTAAAGTGTGTTTTATGTGTAAATTTGAATATGTGTGTGAATGTATATGAATAAATGTTATACAGGGTTTGTCAAAAAGTCCGGACCATGTGGGATTTTTTTTATTAAGGTATTTATTAAAAAATCAATACGGCGTTGGTTTGTGATTGTCTAAGGACTAAAAAAAGTGCACACAGATTTGGTCAAATGGCATTCTGTACCTGTCAAATTTGACACTTTTTGAAAAAAATCTTGAGAAGTGGCCCTATTTATGATTTTTTCGAAAGATTTCATTTGGAAAAGTTGTTCGGAAAGGCATTTTACGTCGGTTTGCAGCTAAAAATTCGGACCTATTATTTTTTACTCATTTTTTTTTAATTTTCCGAGTAGTAGCACAAAATTCTCATTTTTTTCATTGAAATCTGATGAAACGTGTATCAACTTATTTCGATAAATAATTGCCCACCTGGACTCTCTAGAAAAAATACTGTTTGCAAAAATCTATTTTCCTTTTGAAAATTCGCGGCATCGTTGTACCAAAGTTGTTTTTATTCAAAATTGAATCATCATTTTCAATATTTTTACTAAAAATATTAAAAGTAGAGGAGAAGGTGTAAATATGGAATATGCATGCAATATGGAATAGCGACTATTGTCAAAAACAAAGTGTTTATATCTAGCGACAAGTAGCTGAACTTACCGACCTACGTCATCTAGACGTTGGTAGAACGCTACAACCCATTCGACAAGGTTTTTAGTCTGTCACACGTGATATTATAAATCGCATGCCTCTAAAGTTTTAGCAGATATGCAATTATTAATAAATTTTTTTTGTGCGTTGTTTTATTGAATGCGTTGCAAGTATGTCGTTATATACTGCCTTCCAAAAAAAGTGCAACACCTTGAGGCCGTGGACCAACTTTATTCAAATTTTCACAGAATATGTGTGTCAACGATACAAACAAATGATGAGATTTTGAAAACCGTAACACTAACAGTTTAAGAAAAAATCAATAATGCGTAGGTCCTCCACGATTTTCCCGACACTCATTAACTCTACGAGGCATGCTTCCAATCAAGTGGTCTATGGCCGCTTGTGACAAGCCATTCCATGCCTCTTGGAAGGCCACGCGAAGATCTTCCAAGTTGTTAGGGGGATAGCGCAACAACATTGATGGTCTCATGGAACATGAATTTAAACTCAACACATCAACGAAAATCACATCTTTTCCCGACGAACTTGCCTATCCAGACGTCAAGGTCCCAATTAGTGCCAAAAAAATGATATCCATCAAGAAATTTGAACGATTTACTCGCGACCAAGAAGAACTGATAAGAAATTTTTATCAAGAAATATTTTCGTGGCCAACAGGGGGTGGAGAAGATGAAGACGTTGTTGAATATTAAACATTTACTTAATCATGTACCCATTAAAATAAGTTGTTGATAAAATAAAAAAGAATTACTAAAAAAGTTCTGGTCAAATAAACGTGTATTTTAAAAACCACACATGTCCAGTCGCCATTTTATGCTTTTACTGATGCAGCAGAAGCTGTATATTTAAATTTGTGTGAAATTTCTAACGTATTCACATACCTTCACAAACCCTAAAAGTATATTTTCAGTTGTATGATGGGATTTTACATAAAACAGTTTTTTTCGTTTTTCTCGAAACTATCATTTGTGGACATACATGATTCAATTACTCCTTGAATGTTCAACCTTAATTATCTCCAAACAGGTAAATTTGTGTTACCTAGTTGTAGTATTGAGATGACGATATGTGCCACAGTGAGATATAGCCATATTTTAAAAATTTGTCCCTCTAATTAAAAAATAAATATTATAACAGCACATTTTTATTAACAAAATAAAACAGAATGTTTAATTTTTATTTTGCCGCCCTCACCAGACTGCCGCCCTAGGCATTAACATTATTTGTAGAGCACTACAGCTACATACAGCGTTGTTCGTCGAGTTCGCTTCTTTTTTTGTTCCCTTTTCTCGTATGGTGCGCTGCTCTGCGGTTTCTCGCAGTTTCTTTTCTTCTGTTTTAGTTTCTTTTCTTCTGATCTGCCATTGATCTGGAAGCTACCATTCAATGGCTACGACAATTGTTTCCTCTTTTTCTTTTTTCAAATTATCCCCCTTGCGGGATTGGACAACGCGTCCTTTCTCCAGTTAGTTTGTGACAGGCACGGACCTTGTTTGGGATTTAGTCCACCTAGGCAAGGACCCCGTCGTCCTGACGTCCCTCTTTCTGCAATTTCAGGTTGATGTTTTCAGGAACTCCTTCGTGGGTTGCCTGAAGGATTAATGATATTCCGGCCCCGTAGCATTTATTTTTGAATTCCCTTCCGGGTGCCGTCGATGATTTTGAATGTTGATATGAGACGTTAGACTCCTTCTGGACGCCGCTTCCCGGTTGATCCATTAGGTTTTGGAGAGCCTGCGAGCTCTCTGTGTCAGCTTCCGTCCGTGAGCTATATCACGGATTGCTGTGGCCTGGGTTGGGTCTCCGTTGTTTTTGGCCACAGTAGGGAACTAATATGTCCAGTACATCCCGTTGATTTCGTAACAAGTTTTCTTTAAAATATGTCCTTGCACCAAATACTGATTTCTTTGCATTGGTCGTATTCCCAACCCGTGTTAACATAGGATGCCATCACCTACACCAACTGAAGATCCATCGCCCGATTTTGAACCCTTGTCGGATGAATTTTGGAAAGGTATTGATGAATGTATTAACAACGGTAAAGAAGTTGGAGGATCGTCTTGAAATCAATCAGTTCGACGCAGATTATTTGATGTCGATACGAATACATCAGTTGAAAAAAGTTCAGGAACTTCAGTCGAGCAAACGGGTAACGTTAAGCTTTCAATAAAATAGTGAGGTATCTTGTAAGATTTAGTAAAAATAACAGTTTCTCTGTAGATGCTGAAATTGTTATTGAAAATAAGTTTGATAGTTATACCACCATCTCTAATGATGTAGAACCTTACTCTAATGTAAAAGAAGAACCCCTATCGATTTGTGAGGATTATACTTTACCTGGGCCATCTGGATGGCAGCATACAGCTTTAATTGTGCGGACAAGTAAGGTTACATTTTAAATAAAATATCGAAGTATTTTAACTGGTGTTGCAAAATAACGTTTTTATTTAGGTGCCAATACTGTTACTGGAAATAATTCAGATGACTGTATACCTATCCTTAAAGATGACGATTCTAATTCATCAACTGAACTACAACATAACAGGCATCTATTTTACTTTTATATTCGTGTATTGCAAGAATCTGTTCTTTTTGTTTAAGTCTGGTATTTGTCGTTTCTTGATGAACTGACAGCCCAAGCTAGTGATTACTAATTATTTTAGATCTTCGACGTCCAATTTGTCGTTACCAACAGAACCTCGAAAATATTACGAGAAGTATCGCTCTTCTAAGGTTTATACAGTGGAAGAAGGTGGAAAGAAAAATAAGCAGTTTTGTTTATTCTGCAAAAAATTGTTTACTCAATTGCCAGTCCATTTAGAGAGGGTACATCGCAACGAAGAAGCAGTAATGCGTTTAAAACCTTACCTAAAGGTGGGTATATCTTTTGTTGTTTCTTTGATAGCAGACACTATAGCTAGCAATGTATTTGTATATAACGTGTGTTCCTAAACAGTCGTCATCTCGGTTGCTTTGAAAAACAAATTACAAGTCTTAGATTAAATCATGGACAATGACATTTTACAAATCTTGACATTTGGTTTTGTGTTCTGAATCAAATTACGAAATATGTTTCTGAAATCACAACCTACTGGGATGTTGACAGTTTATGGACACCCGTTATTTAAATGATTATCCGGTTACTAGAATCATTCGTTTTGATACTGCTGCTATTTTATATGGAAATGATCTGGCTGCTAAGTATGGAAGTTCAGAACATCATGATGCAATGATGAATGCCGCAGTAACTGATTTTGCTTCCCTTTTAGTTCCACCTTCCTACAATACTGTAATTGCTGCAATAAATCGTGTGGCTGGATGGGATGATGCAACTCGTAGATATAGATCTCCAGCTACAGCTTCAGCTGCGGTAGCTGTGGTAAAGGCCGTTGCCAATATATGGCTTACCGAGTGTATCAAAAATGAAGATGTAGAAGAAACAGTAAGGATTAGGAATTTCATGTCCCTTTTTAAAACTGGTACTACAAATGACATTAACAAAACAGTAGTTGAGAATCAGGTCAGTCTTCAAAGGCGGAAAAGAGTGACACTGCCTACTTCTGAAGATTTGGAAATTTTTTGTAAATACATACGAAACAAGCGCATAGGCTATTTCAAAAATTGTGTGCACAAGAAATTGATTATGTAACCTGGTTGAAACTGGCATCATTTGCTTTGGTGTCTATATTAATCTTTAACGGAAGACGTCCTGGTGAAGTGGAACGCTTAACATTAGAAGACCATCGCTGCATCAAATCCACTGATGAAAATTCGGTTCCTGGATATGATCGACTTTCAAATAAAGACAAATCTATGCTGACTACATACAGTTGTATATTAATACGAGGCAAACTAAATCGTACCGTCCTTCTTTTCTTAAATGCGGGTATGAAAGCCGCAATCGATGTAATTGTTCAATGTCGTTCCCAGTTTGGTATTGAAAATTCGAATCCTTACGTATTTGGTATACGTGGTGATGCCAGACGAGATATATAGCTGCGAGCCTATACTTTAATAAGAGAATATTCCATTGAATGTGGTGCAAAAAATCCATGCAGTTTGCGGGCCACTACTTTCAGAAAACATTTGGTCACTTTTGCATTAAATTTGGACCTACACGATAACGATGTCCAGCATTTAGCAGATTTTATGGGGCATAATAAGGATATTCATAAGAATATTTATAGACAACGAACTTTAACTCGGGACATATGTGTAGTGTCAAATATATTCCAGTCTGGACAACGTGACGCTAGTGATAAAAGTGATAACGAAAATATGAATGACGATGAGCCCAGTGAAGCTGGTGAAAATAATGGCGAAGGTACACCGGCATTAGATAGTGTTGAGCCACAGTCTTCGTCTTCAGGTTGGCAGCCAAGAGTGCTACTCGAAGACATTTCTTCTGTTCGGCGCTCGGAAAAGGGTCCTGTACCTTCTGCATGATCACCTACTAACAGCATACCGTTTTTCCCAGTTTCACCAGGTAGAAATATACTGTGCGGTAGTTTAGTCTGGAAACCTGGGAATAAAAAATTGTTCGTTCATTTATGGAAAAAATCCTCGGGCAGGTCAATTTTTATTTTTTATTGCACACATTTTGACATATCGTTAACATTTTTCCCCCCATATTTGAAAAAGTTATGACGCCATCGCCATTTTTTATTTCGAAAATTTTCAAGTTCAAGGTCATACTTTTTTGACATTTCTGGTTTTAGAATTTCACGAAGTATCCAAATCTGCCAAAAAAATTGGGGGTCGCCATTTAAAAAAAATAGCGATGACGTCATAACTTTTTCAAATATGGCGGAAAAAATTTTAACGATATGTCAAAATGTATGCGATAAAAAATAAAAATTGACCTGTCCGAGGATTTTTTCCGTATATGAACGGACAACTTTTTATTCCCAGGTTTCCAGACTAAACGACCGCACTGTATATTTTGCCATTCAAGTACGGCAGATATAACTAAGATGGTTTTTGTGTATTTTCTGCCCGGTGTAATGACCTATTTTTGGTTTTTATATATTTTTTATACAAGTTGGCAATGTGACACGTTAAAAGTTATTAAAATTGTCAGATATAGTTACACTTACCGAACGTGAATGAAAAATACTACACTATGAACTAACTGTATTCCTGCTTTATATAGCGTTTACCCAGATTTTCTCAACAAACGTAATTTTTTTCTATTTTCGTTTTTTCGAAATCCTTTTGTAGAAAATTATTGCTTTTTTCAAAAATGCTGGTACAATTATTGCATTGCTGATGTGCGGAGTATATCTACGAAAGCCATAATCCTTTATTATAAACGAATTTCATATGCTAGCTGTACCTAGGATGAAGCAAAACCTTTTCATAAAATCGTTTCTGTGAAGTCGACATGGAATTGTTTTTCCATATGTTAAGAAATTCTGGACACGCGCTGTATCTCTGATATTTGTTTTTATTCTTTGTTTTATTGTTTTGTCTGCTATATTTAAAAAAAATATGAGCTGTGAGCAAAGCTTCGAATTAATTTGATGTATTTAATTAGTTTTCATTGTACCATGAGATCGAAAAAAAGATGATTCTGAGCAGGCCTTGACTAGTACAACACGATTGGCAAGACTGATTTCAAAATGTGGCAGTAGGTTAGAGGTTAATAAATGTCAAGTAAATTAAAACACAAAACAGTATTTATTTAGGGAACAAACTGAAAACTAAGATGAATACATGTTAGAGTAGGTGTTCAAAATGTGATCCTTCACTAGTATTACAACGATAAACTTAAATAATTCTGGAAACAAGATTGCAAAACTGACTTACATTTGAAATGTCACTGTCACATTATAATTCATAGGCATTCTAGAACCAGTGTAGCCAATCGTGTTGTACTAGTCAAGGCCTGCTCAGAATCATTTTTTTTTAGATCTCATGGTACTTTTCAGTTAAGAAACCAAAACGAACAAAAGGTTATCGTTGGACAGATGGAGAAAATGCAGCAGTAGCTAAACATTTTTCGTGAAATTTTTATAATAAAATAATGTCATCTCACACAGAACTTGAAGAGGCTCTAAGAAAATTAACTGAAATGAAAGCACGCTCTCTTGTTGCTCTTCGATTATATGTACATAATAAACTACGAACTCTGGGTACGCCTAAAAAATGTCGTTACACAGGTAAGAACTTTTGTCTCCTAATTACAGTGGCATACAAAGAAAAATCGTATGAATTTGAAATCAAGCTTTAATGAATTAAAGTCATTTCCATTTTAATTATTTATTTCGTCGTATGTCAACATACTGCTTTATCTTCGTTCTAGTGAAAAGAACTAGATTTGTTGCCCCCGAGTTCATTTGCTATTGCTCTAATATTATTTATTATTTCTTGCAATTGGTATTCATTTAACTGTGACATTTCGATCTTGTTTTGACACTGTTAAATAAAATAAGTAATTGAAACTATGAATTTTTTTGACAATCACACAGCTAAAAGTGAGTCGTTCAATGAACATTATTTTGTCTCGCTATGTTTTATTGCTCAAACTGTAATTGTTGCTCCAGTATTATTTATTTGTTTTGTAATTACATTGATAGATTCACACAAATACCCTATTACTATACAGCATGATATTGAAAATTTTACCCATAAAATGTTAATAATTATAAAATGATATGTTGTTATAGTCAATTCGGTTGCAAATAAATGTGTTCGTGTCCGTGATCGATCATATGTTTTTGTGGAATTTGTTGGCAGTTGTAACAATTCTGAAGTAATTTTAGGTAAGATATTTAGAAAAGTTGGTGATTTTTATACAAATCCATTACAGTCATACTCACTAGGGATTGTTACATTGCAACAATTATGCAAGACTAACAATATATGGCCCACAAAGGATATAATCAAAAAGGTTTTTACTGCTATCATATCGAGAGATACTTATGTCGCTTTCCCACTCTTGCATTAGATCTTATTTTCTAGATAGGTTAAAAGTTAATATTCCTGAAGCGCTTCCTGTTCATTACACATTAATAATATTCCCACAATTTTTCATAAGCCCCAACGCTTATGCCGAAATATAACAGTATTTTGTTGAAACCGTGCGTACTAAAAAGTTTTAGTTGATATTTGAAATTATGTAATACATACCTATGTATACTTCGCTTTAATAACTTCTGTTTTATATTTACGTAAGTATTAATAAGGTTTTTAACCCTCCAATACACGCGCTATGAGCGAATCCCTCACATTTTTGTTGTTTAAACCATATAATGATGACTGTTATGACTATAAGCTTGAACGTCCAGAAATGCCTTTAGCTGTGGTTTCAATAGGGGGTAGCAATGCTATAGTGAAAATTAGAACTTTCTGTCACTTGCAGTTTATAATAATTGAAGTAGTAGTGTTGTCAATGTGAGCGCGGCCCTCACTACGCGTATAAGCACGTATATTTTTCAGTGCTAAAAAATCCATATTTTAATTTTTGTTTTGAGGACAAATAATTTTTCGGGTAAGTTCCTAACGCTCTATTTTTATTGTGTCTTCATTATACTATAACAAGACAGTATTTCCTCGTTTTAGATCTGCGGCAAGAAAAGTAAATGCTTCCGTGGTTTGAATAACTTGAACTAGAGGAACAAAAATGAAATAATCCTTTAGACATTTTAAATGATAGTGATGGTAGTGAAATTGACGAAGTGGAGATACAAGATCCGTTTGCACGCATTGTTGGGAAAAAGAAGAGTCAGAATAATTTTATTTTTTTTTAACATTATATGAATTTTCATTTGGTTTTAATTAATAAATATTTGATTGTAATTAATTAATAAATGCAGCTTGATTATAAACATGTCTCTTATCTACATATCGATCGATTATACGTGTGTTGCTTTTATTATATCAATGTTCTGACTGAAATACGTGAATGTGAGCACCGCGCTCACACGCGTGTAACGGCGTTGTAAACCAAAGCGCGTGTAATGGAGGGTTAAATTTAGATGACTAGGTACGCAGTTGTGCATTTTACAAAGGAAAACGGTGTTTCGGCCGTACCAGAGCAATGCGTTACTGGAGATCAGTGTTACTGGCCACGGACCTCCCTTGTAAGACCACTAATAAAACAGGGTGCTATCCCAAAAGTTACATAACAGAAATTTGCAGCCAAGGTTTTCCGTGACCACCACGGCAACGTTAAATACTACGGTAAGATTCTTTTTAGTAGTGTATTTCTTTAGTGACCTTTTATACAAACTGAGTTGCTAAATATTATTACCTAATTGTTTTAAGATTCGCTGAAATTAGCTGAAGATAAGTCAAAAAAGACGGAAGAAACATCCGACCTAATTGCTGATGAGGATGGTATTATCATCATGGGAAGAGTTGCAAACACTCAACCACCCAATATTGCTGATTACAGCGGCGGACTAGCCTATCGGGCCTGGCCTAGCGACCGCCCTCGCAAATACTCATGATGGAAAGGAAATAATAAAAACAGCAGTAACAGCACAGTAGTAAGTGGGGTACATTAGTACTAATTACCCTCATTAACCTAATTACGGGACATTAGTACTAATTACCCCTCAGGTTTGTAATTAGCAATTAAGATTAAGGACGTTCCCTAATTCTCTGTTAATAAGATGACCTTCGTTAATTAGTTGTTGTTTCTACAGTATGAGTAGTAAATATAAATCATATGATATTGAACTAAGAAGTTACTTCCTCAATAGTTTTATGGATCACTCTGTATATACTTATAAAATAAAATCAAATTTCTAATATAATGTAGTAAAAGTATTTGTCATTATAATTTTGGAATGTTAATATAAAGCTTGTCCCAGAAAAAAATGTCGCCTATTGGTTTTAACAAAAAGCCACATAAACAAATAAATTTGAACTATTTTATCGAATAGTTTTATTATTTAATAACTATACATAATGTAATAATAAACATTTAAACCTTGATTATGATTCACGAAAAAGTTTTGCAATTTTCTTTTCGCCCCTTACATTAAAATTTGTACAACGTCATTCGACATCATTTTTGTAGTTTGCTTCGACTTATATTTAATTTTTTTACGAATTTTTCTGTTTTACTTATCTTAAACTCGTCACTAACAGATTTTCTGTCCTTTCCAGAATAATAATGATGACCTGGTAGCGATTTGAAGTCGAGCTTACAACAAGTCTCATCGTCCATGATCACATTTTTTGTGTGCCAGTTTTGGGTACAACTTTCTGCATCTTGATTTTGCAATAGTTTTTTGCTTAGCACTTCCGTTAGCCACTTTTTTTTTTTAAGATTTTAAGGAATTTTTTGCTTAACTCTCAGCACAGTTTATTTAGGTTTTTTTTTTTTGTTTCTTATTTATTAGCAATCGGAATAATTTACATATATATACACATTCCATAAGCTAATTTGTTGTCTATGTACATGGCATGCTAACAATATCGCCCAGTGGCGTTACCTTATACTATAAAATAATGATATAATGACTTGAATATTGTACAGACACTTTTTGAATGTAAAGAATTTTGAGAATATCTAAACATCAGTTACTGAGTCTATTGTCCATTTCCTACGCAAGCGTCTTCGATAGGTGTTGTCTAATAGAGGCCGAATAGTTGGATTGGGATGAGCTTGAAGTTTACGCATATGGTTGGTCATGTAGTGCTGTATTACTTCGTTGACGTATGGTATCCCTAGATCTTCATGTAGTGTACGGTTAGATACGTACCACGGGGCATCGACTATGGCACGCAGCGTTTTGGACTGAAACCTCTGTAGCACGTCTACATTTGAGGAACTAGAGCACCCCCACAGTTCGATACCATACGTCCATATAGGTTTGATGATTGTCTTATACAGTAGAATCTTGTTTTCACATGAAAGGCGGGAGTTTCTGCCTATAAGCCAGTAAAGTTTTTTGACTTTTAGGTCCATTTCTTTTCTTTTTTTGCTAATATGTGTTTTCCACGTGAGTTTACTATCCATATGCATACCTAGGTATCTCGTTTCCTTGGACTGTTGTATTTCAATGCCATTAATTGTTATAGGTGGACATTGCTGTCTTCTCAGGGTAAACGTTACTTGAACGGATTTTGATTCATTGACCTTTAAACGCCAGTTAGTCAACCAATTACTGACAGAGCTTATGTGGTCTTGTACGTAATAGCTTGCTGTTTGTGGGTCTTCATGGCAGGAGAGAATAGCCGTATCATCCGCAAAGGTTCCTACTATAGTGTTTTCAGATATGGGTAGGTCTGCAGTATAAATCAGATAGAGCAGAGGGCCAAGAACGCTACCTTGCGGAACACCGGAGTTTATTGGCATAATATCTGATACTTCCCCACCGGACTTTACTTGAAAGTAACGATCTGCAAGATAGGACTTAAGAAGAAGGAAATACTGGTGAGGAAAGGATTTTTTAACTTTGAATAGTAGCCCTTCATACCAGACTTTATCGAAGGCTTGTTGAGCGTCTAAACAGACTGCACAGCAGTATTTTTTTTCTTCCATTGCTTTATTTATTACGTCAACTAAGCGATGGCATTGTTGGATGGTAGAATGCTGGTGCCTGAAACCGAACTGGTGATGTGGTAGTAACTCTTCTAAAAATGTATCGGCGTGTATTCTTTTGAGAATTAATTTTTCTAACAATTTTGAAATCACTGATAGTAAACTGATGGGTCTATAAGAAGTCACCTCATTTGGCGGCTTTCCTGGTTTTAATATCATAAAAATTTGCGCAAATTTGAGTTGCAATGGCCAGTAAGTCTCAGACGAAGAATTGCATTAAACAGTATGGTTAGTAAAGTAATACCTTTTCTAGGCATCTCTTTCAGTGCCTTTCCCGTTATAAGATCATAGCCGGGTACTTTTTTGCTATTCAGATATTTTATTTCTTGTGCTGTTTCTTGGGGTGAAAAGGCCTTGATAGGTAATGATAGTTGTAGAGCCGCTGTTAGATATTCTTCCACTTCTGCGTTGGCTTCATTTGTATGGGGATGAAAAACTTCTGCGAGGTATTGAGCGAAAGCATTGGATTTCTCTAAGTCCGATCTTGCCCACTGTTCCGTTTGGTTTCTTATAGGCGGTATGTGGATCTGCGGCCGTTTGAAACTTTTAGCCGCTTTCCAAATTGAATTATCATCCCTTGTTAGTGTGCCAAGATAGGTTTCAAATTGTTGATTTTTGATATCCTTTATTTTCCTTTTTAAAAGGTTGCTCAATTGGTTATATGTTCTTTTGTCGAGTATATCATGTGTGCGTTGCCATTTAGCCCTTGCTCTTCGCTTTTGAGCGACCAGTCTCTTGACTTCTAGCGGAACGTTTACAAATGTTTTACTCATGCGTTCGATAGAGGGAGTGGCGTGCCATCCCGCTTTTTGTAAAGTTTGAATCAGATGATTTGTATTTCTCTCCAGTTCTTCCGTCGTTTTTAATCTAACATTAATTTCTAGGTTTTGTTCTACATATTCTCGAAAAACATCCCAGTCTGTACGTCGAGTAAATATAGCTGGCTGGTTTTCTTTTAATATAATAGTAGTACTAAGAGTAGCGATAACCGGCGAGTGGTCTGATGATAAGTCATAAGAGGGCTCAACATGAGCATAGTTATTTGAGATACCATTGGCTATAAAGAAATCCAATAAGTCCGGGATTTTGTTTGGATCACTTGGCCAGTATGTAGGAGTACCAGAGGACATGTGAAGATAGTTTCTTTCAGCAATGACGCTGAATAATTCTCTACCCCTTGTAGTTATCAGCCGGGATCCCCAGTGGGTATGTTTGGCATTGTAGTCTCCTCCCACAAGAAACCTGGGTCCTAGTGTATCAAAGAATGTCGATAATTTGTCTTTTGTAAATCGATGTCTAGGAGGACAGTAGACTGCTGAAACAACGAAGGGACCAGATAGACCTTTAACTATTTGTATCGTCGTAGCCTGCAAAAATTCATCCTGGTGTTTTTCTAGTTCATGATGACTGATAGTTTGTTTTATAATGATAGCTGACCCACCATGTGCAGTGCCATCGGGATATTCTGTGTGGTACACTTCGTAGTAGGGTATTCTAAGATAAGTTCTTTCTGTGAAGTGAGTCTCAGATATGAGCATGATATCGATTTTATTTAGGTTTAGAAATGTTGAAATCTCGTCTTTGTGTTGAATCAAGCCATTGGCGTTCCATAAGCATATTCTTAAAGAAGTAGCCATTACGAAGTTATCTTATTAATGACAGTGGTGAGCATAGACAATATCATACTATTTTGTTGGAGTAGCTGGTTAAAGAGATTTTTGAATTCATCCAAAAACTTGGTTAAAGACGTGTCAAAACTTGTTGGTGAGTGTTGAGATATATTTGTAGGAAGTATGGTGGGATTAATATTTGTTTTAAGGGCAGCAGCATATCTTGGATTTTGGTAAATCGGAGCAGAATTATTTTGATTGTTGGTTTGTCTCGTTCTTTTCTGTAATTCTTGATAGATCATACATCCCCTATAATTCGCCGGATGAGGTCCTCCACACAATGCGCATTTGGCAGGTGTGTCTCGTTTTTTCTGACAAGTTTGTGTGTCATGCGCCCCCCCACATTTCACGCATGCAAATGCTCGATGACAATATGCTTTTGTGTGATTGTACGATTAACACCGAGTGCATTGTACCAGTTCGACCTTTTTACGTGGCGGTTCTACTTGAATGGACATATTTTGTAGATATTTAAGGCTATAGATTTCCTTATTATTGTCGGCTGGTTCTAGATCAACGAAGAATAGAGGCAAGGGGTCTTTAGACATCCTACTTCTTATATTGTGGATATTTCTAGTTATAAAGCCGTGCTTGTGTAATTCCTCCTTAATGTCGTTTACCGGTACTGTAGGATGTAGATGCCTTATAACTACACGATAAGCTCGTTGTTGCTTAAATTGGTATGTGTGGTGTTTAATATTGTTTTCTTGCAAGTATTTGCTTAGTTTGCGATAATTTTCAGGCGTGTTAACGTTAATTTTGACCTCATTATCCGCCATTGATTTCGAATTGTATTCTGTTGGAAGGATTATAGAACTTAAGCTTTTAATCATATCGGGGTAATTTTTAACTCCTTGGATAAATATTGGAGGAGGTTTTGGGGTATTAATAGCGGGAGTTTCGGTTTTATCTGTCGTTTCTTCTGTCTCTTGATTAGATAGAGCTGCAAATCTGTTTGCTTATGGTACATTATTACTAGATGACGGGTCAAGTGGTGTTTTTGTTGGTTCTTGCTTTCTTTTTGACTGTATTTGAGTTGCACGTTTACGCTTAATTCGACGTACTTCTTGCCAGCTATTTTCTTTATTTATCACTTCATCATCTGAGTCGGTGTATACTTGCATGTCTTGTGTGTCTTGCATTGCTGCATAGTTCTGACTTTGTAATTGTGTTGGGGTTAATTGGGGAAACTGCTGTTGATAATTAATTAAGGACGAGGAAGGATTTTGGGATAAATGGAAATTGTTTGCGAATTGTGTTTGTTGGGGTAAACCTAGACCAGGTACAGGAGTGGGTTGTTGATAACAGAAACCACTTTGATAATGATTTGGCATGTGATTAAAAGTAAAGCCCGGCATTATGTCTTGATATCCGCTGCCGGCGCCTGGGCCAGGCCCCGCAGGCTGCATGTTTTGTTTTTCAGTATCGAAATTCGATTTATGATATTTAGTGTGCACAATAACTGTACAAATAAAATAAATAATTGTTCACTTATCTGGTACGCCAGCTGTCCGACGACCTTACGGTATTTATCAACTGCACTTGAGAATCCAGCGAGCGTGGCTCACAACCTTGCGCTACGAAACTCAAACGTCGACTTTTAGTTTATTTAGTAGTTTCAAATTCTTTAGTCAAGTTTCTTATAGAGAGGTTTGGATTGTTACACAGAGCTGTCTTCTTCTCGATATTTTTATTTACGAACCCCGGCTTGCGTCCACTTTAACATTTTCTTCGTATATTACCCATTTCACTATATATTTTCAACACTTTTTGAACAGTCCTTCTTGTAGTTTTTAACTTATTAAGGCCACTTTTTTCGTGGAAATACCCCGATTTTTAACATATTTGTACAATATTTTTTCAGGTAATGCTTCTTCTTTTGATGATATCTTTCTCAAATTTAATATGACGGTTGTCAACTAATTGTTTTTATTTACTACTTAGCCAACTAACAAAAACGGCTGATTAATAATTTTTTTAAAATTAAAATGGCATATACAGTAGGGGCAAATTTTGGCGACAATTTTTTCTGGGACAAGCTTTATGTATTTTTCCTAACAAATAAATCCATTACGTAGCATTCATAATTTGGAAAGCGTTCTTGGACAATTTTCCATTACAAGAGAAATTTTAGTACAATCAAAGTGTTTAAATATTCATATTCAGTTGTACGCAAACTTCTGATCAAGTTTAATTGAGTGTTCGAAAATGTTAGGGTTAGATTGTTTTTTAAAAAGTCATCTTTTTGATGTTTCTTAATGGATGCTTAGAAGTTCCGGATATTTTAAAATATGTTGTGGAGGACATTACGAGAAGAATTATGCTGGAAGGTTTGAACTTGAACGACTGGGAATTAAATATATTTAATCAGATCGTGGCAAAATGTCCATCGTCAGGTTTGTATTCATGTTATAAGGAATTTCATTATATTTATTGATTTATTGCCATTCATTCATTTAGAGGGTAATCAAACAGGTCCTAAGGAAAATGCTTCTCAGAATAAGAATCAGAGTGATATTTATACAAATCCTCAGCCTTCGTGCTCAGGTGTTAATAGTAAGTATTGGTGTTACAAATATCATATATTGCGTACTTATATTTTTATATTTTTAGAAAGACTAGCAGAGCCATTCAACGATGACTATGAAGATGTATATGAGGATAACGACTTTGATTTGGATAATTTTGTCAAGGAAACGTACAATAATCAGTTTTCAGGTAGTTATTTAAACAAAGAGGCACTTAGAAATATCACAAATACGAATATAAACATTATGTAGTATAATATATTTATAATGTTAAGTGCCTGTTTAAATTACAGATACAAACAATACTCAAGGAGGTCTAGGAATTACGATGGAATTGAAATATCTCAATATCGAGAAGGAGCAAGAGGTTAGATTTAAAAAGTTTGCACTTCAAGGGAGACGATTGAAGTTTTCATTTGTCAATGTACAAAAGGATGATAATCCCTTAAAATGGCTCAAGGTATGTTAATTAGTTAACAATATGCTGTAGAGTATATTTTCATACTAATTCGATGTGTTAATATTTTAGAAGGCTACAGAAGAGCTGCTCATCTACATTTGTCGCGAATATAAGCCTACCGATTTTGTTGGTCTTATTATGAAAAACACAGATTTTGTGGAAATACCCATATATGTATCCTTCAGAAAGCTGTCAGAATATAAGGCTGATGTGATAATTAAAGCTCGGATTTATAGGCAGAAAAAAAGGGCCAAATAGGCGCCTATAAAGGCGGGAATTTTTGATAAATAGGCAGCTAAAATTCGAAATAGGCAAAAAGGCGAATTTAAAAAAAAACTTTTTTAAAGTAATTTAGTTGTTCTGACTTGCAGAATAACGGTTACAAAATTTATTCTTTTATGTATCAGCATAATAAAACTTTTAGTTTGGGTTTATTATTTTATTTTTCAAAGCTCAGGATGAGAACGTATGCACGCACAAAGTTTTGAAGACATCTCGAAAGCAACTTTTACTCTTTTCACTACTTAAATGCAAATGAAGTGCACTTTTCATTCAAAAACTTTTTCGACACCTCCCGCACAATTACTACAAATATGAAATAGAAATACATACGTAGAAATATTACAACGTAAATACACAAATTCCTATTCATCCTCCGACACTAAGGGAATTAAGGAAATTCTCCACCATTAATAAATTTCAAAAAGTACAGATGGACGAGTCGTAAAACAGTCTACCTGTTCATTTATTGCTGAAACCCTTGAGAGATTATAGTCTATAATCTCTCAAGGCATGCTTACGCTTACTACACCTCACACTGCAATTATGTGGGTAGTGTTTCTTAAAAAAACCTTGTCTCAGAAACGGAAAATAAGCCATTTTTGCTAAAATTTATAAAATATGGCGTGGAATTTAATAAAAAGGCAATAATAGGCATCCAATGTAAAAAAAGGCAAAAAAACGCAGAAAACAGGTTAATAGGCAAAATAGGCAAAAAAAGGCATTTTGCCTAAAATCCGAGCTTTAGTGATAATGGATCTTCTAGCTAGAGTTCTTCAAAGTAACAGAAGTTTCTTCACAAACGATAAATTGACAGTGCAAGTGGATTGCGTCAGTCCTCCCATGGGTTCGGGTTTTTCTTTGGTAACCAAAAAGTATGTAAGTTACAACGAATTTAGTTTAAGTAAGAATAGCATATACGTAATAAAAAATAGTGTTAGTTTATGTTTAGCGTCTGCTTTAATCGTAGCAAAAAGATTTTGTGACAATAACTTTGACAGAAAATGTTTAGAGGTATTTACTAAAGATGAGGGGTTAAAATATTTAAAAAGTCTTAGTAGGCATTTCTGTGAGGCTGCTCAAGTAGATTTGTCCAACGGTGGTGGCTATGAGGAAATTTCTAAATTTCAAGAATATTTAGGTAATAATTATACAATTGTTGTTTACAATAGTCGCGACGGTAGTTCAGTATATTATGAGGGAATTAGAGAACCTGGAACGCCTTGCTTGAATTTGTTTGGGGATAATCATTATAACGTCATTCTGAGTTTAACGGGGGCATTTTCAACATCCTATTTTTGTGAAATGTGTCGCAAAAGGTATTCGCAAAGGGAAAGACATTCCAGATGTCCTTGTGTATGTCCCTGTTGTCAATCTAAACCTCCTTGTGATAAACGTAACGATGAAATAAATTGCGATAAATGTTTTAGAAAGTTTAGGGGTCAAAATTGTTTAACGAATCATAAACAGAATAAAATTTGCGATAAAATAAAGATATGTAATAAATGTAAAACTTTCATTACCGTAAATAAGAAACAAAAACATATATGTGGTGTTAAATATTGTTGGGTATGTGGTGAAGACAAACCAACGAGGCATTTGTGTTTTATGAACCAGAGAACAAAAGTCAATAAAATAAAAGATTCTGATATGTTTTTGTTCCTTTTTTAAGATTTTGAAACTACTCAGGATACTATTATCAGTCAAAATTCATTTTTACATGTGGCAAATTTATGTGTAACACAGCAGATTTGTAATCGATGTATTAATAACGACGATATAATGAAAAACTGTGAACTTTGCGGTGTACGTGAACACATATTTAAAAATAACCCTGTAGAGGAACTCATGGAACACATTGTTACATTATCGAAAAAGTACAGCGTTACTGCAATAGCCCACAACATGAAATCGTTCGACGGCTGTTTTGTTTTGAGACATGTATTTAACAATCTTAATCGTTGGAACCCAAGGGTTATTAAGAATGGTACAAAAATAATGAGTATTTGTTGTGGAAACTCTGTTCGTTTCATAGATAGTTTGAATTTTATACAGTTACCGTTATCTCAGTTTTCAAAAGCTTTTAAACTAGACGAAACAAAAGGATACTTTCCTCACTTTTTTAATACGAATCAGAATAGTTCATATGTGGCAGACATGCCTGATGCTCATTATTATGGTTGTAACACAATGAAAGACAAAGAAAGATCAGTGTTTTTAAACTGGTACGAACAACAAAGAGGCAAAGTATTTGATATGGAAAAAGAATTAATTAAATACTGTCGGTTAGATGTAGATTTACTCAGAAAAGGTTGTCTGAAGTTTAGAGAATGTTTTCAAACTACCAACAGTGTTGATCCATTTATCGAATGCTTAACCATAGCATCAGCTTGTAATTTAGTTTTTCGAAAAAACTTCTTGAAGCCCAATACTATTGGGATATTACCGTCAGGCGGTTACAGAGTAAGTGACAAACAATCACATGTGGGTCTCAAATGGCTTCTGTGGGAAGCTCATTCAAATAATGTGGAAATTTTACATAGCGGTAATTCTCGTGAAGTACGATTAAAAGAAGGTTTTTTAGTTGATGGTTATTGTGAAGAAACGCAGACCGTGTACGAATTTCATGGCTGTTGGTGGCGCGGTTGCGAACGATGCTTTTTCGATCAAACAGCTAAACTAAGCGACAGGCAGGATTTCTTGTATGCGAGACGTGAAACTACAAAGAACAAAGACGAAAGGATAATACAATCTGGTTATACTTTAAAAGTAATGTGGGAATGCGATTTTAATAAACAATTGAAAACTAACGAACTCTTAAGGCAATTTCTTGATAATCAGGACGTATTAAGACAAACACCTCTTAACCCCCGCGATGCGTTTTTCGGAGGTAGAACTAATGCATGTAAATTGTATTATAAATGCGAAGAAGGCGAATCAATTAAGTATTTTGACGTTTGTTCTCTATATCCTTTTATAAACAAATACGGTAAATATCCTGTAGGTCACCAAAAAAAAAATACATGTAGGTAACGATGAATGTGGTAAATTAGACTTACTAACAATAGAAGGTCTTGTAAAATGTACCGTGTTACTTCCTAACGATTTATATCACCCTGTACTACCATATAGATGTGGCGGAAAACTAACATTTCCTCTGTGTAAAACTCGTGTTGGATCATTTTTTCAAGACCGATGCGATCATTCGAATACAGAAAGACAATTTACGGGAACTTTTGTAGCTTATGAATTAAGGAAAGCTTTACAGTTGGGTTATAAGGTAACGGAAATTCATGAAATTTGGGAATATAAAGTGACAAGATATGATACCGTAAAAAAGGAGGGTGGTTTATTTGGTGAATACGTTAATACATTTTTGAAGTTGAAACAAGAAGCAAGCGGATGGCCTTTCTGGTGTACAACAGAAGATGCAAAAGACGAATATATAAAAAAATATTTTGAAAAAGAGGGAGTTCATTTAGATAAAAATAAAGTGTGTAAAAATGAAGGGTCACGTTTTATTTCAAAACTCATGCTTAACTGTTTTTGGGGTAAATTCGGTCAGCGAGAAAATTTGCATCAAACAATGCTAGTCAGTGATCCACTTGAATTATTTCGTTTGTTAACGAGTCCTTATTCTATAGTGCATAACGTAACTGTGATTAATTCGGAAGTTTTGTTAGTTACTTGGGAAAGAGGCGAAGAAGACGTTAAACCTATGAAAACGACTAATGTTGTAATTGCAGCTTATACCACAGCTAATGCTAGATTAGAGTTGTATAAGTATTTAGAATTGTTAGATAGAAGGGTCTTGTATTTTGATACAGATAGTATTATATGCACATATAAAAATGGGGATTATTTACCACCTGTTGGAGATTTTTTAGGCGACTTAACGGACGAAATGACGGAGTATGGTGAGGGTAGCTACATAGTTGAATTTGTAAGCGGCGGACCAAAAAATTACGCCTATTTATTTTGGAAGGCTAACAAACAAAAATTTGATACAGTATGTAAAGTAAAGGGTATTAACTTGCATTATGAAAATTCTCAACTTGTAAATTTCGAAAAAATTAAATCTATAATTTGTGATGAAAATACAGACCAAGAAATTGATTTGCATGACAAACGCATTGTAAGAAGTGTTCGTTTCGAAGTTATTACAAAAAATGATAAGAAAAGGTATAGGGTTAATTACACAAAACGTCGCAGACTACTCAACAGCTACGATACACTACCCTTTGGTTTCAAATTGTAATTATTACAGGTTTATCTGTGATTAACATGTGATAATAGTATTAATAGGTAATAAATAGACTTTTAAACAGTATTTTATTATTGCTAATAATTTTGATGTCACTGTACTAGCATTATATTGCAATGTAAAGAAGATTTATAAGTAAATAGACTATTAAATATTTAGAACCGTTATTACAAATAATAATATCTGTAAAGAATAGAATTATTTAATGTAAAGAAAATTTATAACTAGACTGTTAAATAGTACTGTTATTATTGTATTTGTCCTAAAATTATTTTGAATGTAAAGAAAATTGAATAAATGAATACTGTGTGAAAATGTACTTGTTTGGAATTCACTATCTTAAGAAGGGACAGCCCTACGAGGTTCGTGCCCGGACCGACGCCTCCCGGGTTCGCGCCCGGACCGACGCATCCCGGGGTTCGCGCCCTGACCGCCGCCTCCAGGGTTCGCGCCCGGACCGACGTATCCCGGGGTTCGCGCCCTCATAGCCGCCTCCAGGGTTCGCGCCCGGACCGACGCCGCCAGGGGGTTCGCGCTCGGACCGACGCCGCCAGGGGGTTCGCCCCCTGACCGCCGACTCCAGGGGTTCGCGCCCGGAAAGGACTCATAAACTAAGAATAACCTAAGTACCTACTTCAGTAAAATAAAACCATAAATACATTTTTAAATTACTTTATTGAAAATATGAATAAAATAGTTTCTTACAAAGCATATCGTTATTCTTATAATTATTTGTAAATAAATTTAAAAAGTAATCTATATCATTCCCAAGAGAATAGTTTAATAGCAATAAAACACAATATTGTCCGCACACGCTAGATGTTACACCTTGAATTTGTTTGTTATTAAAACTATACATTACACTATTCCTTCTAATAAATTTTAATATGTTTCCTAAGGGTGCTCTTCCGAAACTGTCGAAAAAATACGAAAAGCCGAAATCGTCGATGTAAATGGCCATCCAGTGACTGCCTGGTAACCGAGCGGGATCCTGATTAACAATGATTAGAGCTGGTCTACTTATGTACATAGGGAGTCTGTTGTTTGCAGAAACATGAACATGATACTTCATCTTCGTCCTCTTTATTTTCAGTAGACACGTTAGTAGCTGTTCCGTGTTCATTATACCATTTCATTAAATTTTTAGCGTTTTCTAAAGAGCATCGGCTTTTTTCAAGTATATGATTGCTGCAGCTTTGATATTCGTAACGAGAGGCTAGAAACGTAAGAGACGGTGAACCTAGGTCTTCTATGTTTGATACGTCTTTATCGGTTATTTTTGCTGCGATAAGTCGTTTCTTCTCTAAACCTCTTACGTAAATACGATCGGCCGATAGAGTCGCTTGCTTTAAAATATCGTGAATTTTTTCGTATTCATATTCACCATCAGACCAATCGAGACCATGAAAAATGTTTGTTAACCAATTTACCTTTTTCTGAAAACGTTGTGGAAGCGTAGGAAGATCGGACGGAGGTTTGAATAAATAATGACCCAGCAAGACTCCTTCGTCGTTTAAAACAGACAGTTCTTTGATAACAAAAGATTTTTCTATAAAGAAACCTTGATAATCAAGAAATAAGATGAACATTTTCTAACAAGTTTCTCAGAAGTTTCCAAATTAGCTACTGTAGTCTACAATAACGTTCCTCTTTCTATCTATTTCGATCATACTGTCAAATTCAGCGTAAACCAAGCAATTTATGGTTTCAGTTAAAGGATTTTCAAACCCCACCTCTAACCGAAGACTTCCGTTTTTAACTAGATTCCAATGAGATATTGAGCTAGATGTCAGATCTGGTGTTAAATCGAAAACTACTAGGCAATATCCTTTGCTGTAGTCGTCTCTGGAGATATCGTTTCCCTCGTTCAAGAAATGAATGCCTGTTCCAGAAAATAACGTTTGATATAAACTTGTGAATTTTTTGCTGTCTCCCGAAAATACTGGTTGAAAGGGTTTACTAGGGATTTGGTTACCATCCACATGCATTGAAAGGTAACTCATATTGAAATGTTTAAAATTAAAAGGGTTTAGTTTAAAATCACCATTAAACGCTCTATTAGACACAAAACACACCGTGCAGCGATTGGGCATTTGTCCAAGGTAAATGTTATCTAAAGATTTGCTTTGTACTCCTTGAGGTATAGTTAATACCTTTATTTCACTTCTAGTTATTGGGTATTTTGCATTTGTCATTTCCAAAGCTTTTGCCTGAGCCAACATAACACTAGGATTGATTTTATTTCTTCTTACCAGCAATGAGGCGTCGGTAATTACTATCTTGCCTTTTACATCTTCGCCCATTAATGCAAAACTACTTCTTGACCGGACAAGTTTTACACGTAGTTCAACTCCGTTTATTAAAAATTTTTCCTGATTAAATATGTCACAGTTCAAATGCCCCAAAATATCTACTTCTTTGCTGCCGCTTGTCAAACTATTACGTTTTGAATAGCCCTCGTTAACGTCACCAGTAGTGTCCATATGGCCTGCTGTATCCGAATACCATAATCCGCAAGTTAAATGAGAAGACTTAGCTGCAGGTCCATAATGTAGAAGGGTATCCAAGTAACATTTATATGCATATGTGTTGTTAGGTGGCGAAATAAGTTTTTGATTTACATATACGTCAACCTGACTAAACAGCGAATGCAGAATGTTATTAATGGGAGCTATTTTCTTCTCGTTTACATCTGTAACACTAGATCCGTCTTCGTTTGTTATTTTTATGTTCAATGAAAGTAAGGTGTGTGCCAAGTCTATGTAGTCATCTCCTGCATTAACGACAAACTCCAATGGGGCATCATCGGTTATACTCGATAAAGTTTTATAATGTATCCATTGGCCGTTTTCGATACTTGTTTGCGTTGAAGGAATAGCGAATAAGTCTAGTTCTGATTTTACGCACTCACAGCTCCTGGGATGAAGGAAAGCCATTTCTAATGGAATATATCCTTTATGTTATTAACACTATTGATTTTACTTCTCGAGTTCTTTCCTCTACGACGAATAACAGTTTTCTGATTTTTAATAGCTAGACGAGGTCTTTTTGTATTATTTCCAGAACCTATCAAATTGTCAAGTTTATTTTCAGCTTTACGTTTTAAATTTTCAACGGATTCTCCAAAACGTGATTTTATTGCATCTTTAGGTGGTACATCGTTGATAACATTAAGGAAGTAAGACCCTGAACGCAGGGCCTCTTTTCCGACAGTTTTAAGGCCACTTTTAAACAGAGGCATAATTGTTCTCAAAATTCCTTTAAAAAAACTCCCAAATCCGTGACCTTTTTGGTAAGTGATACCTCTGTAGATTGCTCCGATGCCGCTACCTGCTTGGTTTATATAATAATCATGATACTGACAAGACATTATGTATTATACTTTTTTAAAATGAAGTTTCGCACACACTGTCCCAAACTGAAATGGTACAGGTTCTCCTGTGTTTGTTCTAATATCTATTTCTATATTTTCGAATTCTCTTTTTAGAACTGGTAAATAATGAGGTTGTGAAAAAAACTGTACTTTTTGAGTGCCGTAAATGTAATGACTGTTATCAGAGACAACTATTCTAATGACTTTTGCAAAAATGTCTCCAATTAGCTGAGGTTCTATAATGTCAGTGTACACAAAAAGTTGAGTAGGAAGACCCAAAAGTATATTTTCTGGATGATTTGATTCCTTATTTATAACGTTTGTATTAGGATCGAATCCCAGTTGACGGCTTAGTTTATTAGAAAGCTTAAGAGATGAGAGTTCCATACTAGAACAGGTAACCCTTACTTTTTTGTTTTCTTGATTGAATAGAAACTCTACGCCTTCTTTTCGCAATATTCGGTTAGAGTTTAATACCGATATAATTGATGCTACTGTCAGTTGACTTCGGTAAGCAATATATTAATTGATCATTAAATTAACGTTCTATAGTCTTAATAAAGATATCAAATGATTTCATTAATTCGCCTAATATTCCAGGTGGGGCTTTAAGATGTTACCTATGCCTTTCAGATGCTTCACATGGTTGTAGCACAGAATAAATACCTACGGATTCAGAAGGAACACTCGGCTAGTAAATGTGTACCGTAATTCCAGTGCGCATGTCACGATTCGGCCATGATCATAGTGAGTAAAGAGCTGTCTGCTGTGGTGTGCAGTCTACAGTAAATACACGTTTTACAGTGTTTTTGTTAATGTTAGTAAACTATAGATTTCTTGTGCGAAAAAATAGAAAGTGAACGATATGAGTAACAAAGGCCGTTGGTATGCTGCACCAAACTGTAAAAATAATTCAAAGGCAAATAAAGATTTAAGTTTCTTTCGTTTTCCAAAAGACGATAAAAGGTAAGTTATTATTTCAATTATTCGCAGCTGCTACCTATTAGCACAGAATAAATACCTACGGATTGTAGGTATTTATTCTATGCTAAGGGGCTGTCCCATAAGTAGATGGACACTTTTCAGCTATGTGTAATTGATAGATATCATTTTAATATCCACGCGGCTTGTAAAACAAATAATAGCGCTGTTTATTTTTCATCGATAAATGTCAAATGTTTATTAAAATTACGCTGCATTTCAAAATGTCACGACAAGAAAATCAAGAATTCGCTAAACGTGTTGTGCATTTTTACCAATATATAACAGAGTATAAGAAAAGTGTTACTTATCAACACTTTAAAAATGAAGGCAGGTCAAAATTTACCATTTATGGAATATTACAAAGGTATGACAAAACACATAATTATAAATACAAATCAATTCCTGGCCGGCCGCGGTCTGTAGCAACAGAAAGAATGTTAAATTGGTAAACAGAGTCTTTAAAACGAGTCCATCCATTTCTGTAAGAACTGCTGCCAAAAAGATTCATCTGGCTAAATGTACGGTAAGCAGGATTAAAACTAAAGAGTTAGGCATTAAAGCATACTCAAAATTACGGGCCCCAAAATATGTTAAAGACCAAAAAACAAGAGCAAAATCTGACTGCCGAAAAATTTACAGAAAAGCACTCAATAAAATTTTAATACTTAATAGACGATGAAACATACGTGCCAATTGACCCGAAAGATGTTCCTGGAAAGAAATATTTTCATGCGAAGAATCGAGATGAAATCAATTACAGTGAAAAAGTTATTGAAAAAGCCAAATTTTTTTTTTCGTCGTGTATGGCACAATATAAGCAAGAATGTTGCCTTGAAATCTGGACAAGCAGTTATGAAGAGGGGATGGAAGAACTTGCGCTCAATTGCCTATTATGGCATCGATTCCGCAAATTTTATATAAAATACACTATTCTGATTCTAATTAACTGTCTAAATACGAAATTTGTTTTTTTTTACATATGACTAAAAATAAATGCAACTTTAAAACGGTCCGTCTATTTATGGGACAGCCCCTTATAAGTATGTTTATTGCCTTTATGGTTGGGGTTTTAGATCTGTAAATAAATTAATTTAATGTATAATTACGCTGATAACTGAAAAGCAAAACAGCCGGCTACCTGTAGGAAATTGCAAAAAACTTACTTTGCATGACTTTGTTATTATAATACTCTTGATATGACTTATTTCAAACTGTCACCACAGAGTAACTATATTTATTCTGTGCTATCACCCTTTACCACCCTAGAAACATGTAGTTTCTATGGTGATAATTTCATTAGGTGTACATAATGTACCAAAAAATCTTACCATGCAGAATTGTTTATTAAATACTTTCATATTTTTTTAGAGCTAAAGAGTGGACAGTTTCTTGTCGAAGAGAAGATCTCTTAAAAAAGAACTCAGATTATCTGTACAACAATTGTAATCTATGTAGTGTACATTTTGAGGAAAAAATGTTTTTAAATTTTCTGAAAAATCGTTTAAAGCCAGATGCGGTGCCAACACTGTTTGCTATACCAAATCCACCGCCTGAAAAAACAATAAAAAGAAAAGCTCCTAGAGACAGAGCTGATCCAATTGTTATTTCGAAAAAAATTAAGAAACACGTTGGTAGTTAGTTACGGATCAATCTGAAGAAATACGATTTATAATTTTTAAACTTTGGTTTTAGCCCACGCCCGTTTCTGAAAATTGTGGGCATCTACCAGAAACAATAATAATGAAATCGACGTCTTTGAAGGTATCGTTGAATGTTTCAGTGGCGCTCAAACTAATTTGTCGTCTTTTCCAAATCGCCGCAACCAAGAACAACGAAAAAAAAATAAAACATCTTGCTGTAAAATGCCGAAATACAGAAGAATTTAAAATTATCTGTGACAAATTTCTTAAAAGAAAGATTGGAGATTTCGTTAAAGCACAAGAAGATTTAAACAAATGTTTTGCTAAAGGACGCAGGTATTCCCTGGAATTAGCGCTCACTATATATGTTTTAAGTCCAAAAGCTTACAGATTCATGGCAAAAACATTTCATTTACCTTCAAAGCGCTGTTTGCATAGATTACCTGAGCAGTGGTATTATTTGCCTGGTAACAATGATCAATTACTTTCAGCATTATTGTATAAAATAGGTGGCCTTAGTGATTTGTAGAAAAATTGCACATTATGTGCTGACGAAATGTCGCTTAAATAATTTCTCTTGTATTCTATAAAAGAAGACCACGTTATTGGATTTCATGTTACAGGAATTAATTTTCAGTTTAAGCCAGCAACTAGCGTTATTAGTCTTTATGGTTAGAAGCATAAGCGGCATCTGGAAACAACCTACAGGTTACTGTTTTACAAGTTTGGTTATGAGGGACACAACTTAAAGGAAATGATCTATTCTTTCATTTTAAAATTATCTTCTGTAGGATTAAATGTACGCAGCTTCATAACCGATATGGGGTCAAATTTTCTAAAATTTGCTCGTATTTCGGGGGTGACACATGAAAATCCCGACTTTTCCGTGAACGGTAATAAAATATATTATTTGTGTGATACACCACATTTACTAAAAGCAGTAAGAAACAATTTAATTAAGTACGACTTTGAGTTTGATGCTAAAATTGCATCTTGGCAAGATATAGTTGCTTTTTATAAAAAAGATAAATGCCAGAACATACGACAGGCGCCAAAATTAACGGATTACCACATTTACCCAAATGGTTTTCAATAAATGAAAGTGAATTTTGCGGTTCAAGTATTTAGTCATACTTACGCCAATTTAGGTGCTTTAGCTCACGGAACTGCCCAAAAGTGGTCGACCACGAATTTTGAGCCACGTGAGGGAACACAGAATGATTGAAGCCGTTAAAGACAGAGTTGGAGTTTCACAGGGAAAACTAGCTCGAAGATTCGGTGTTTCAAAGACCACTGTTCTTCGCACAATTTCCTGAATAACGTGGTGTTTCGAAAAAGACGAAAGACACCACAATATACAAATATACTCGCTTCATGCAATTATGCTAGAGTAAATAAGGACTGGTACAACGCACACAACATAAATTTTGTTCCTAAATTAAACGCTCAATGTACCTCAGGCTCGGCCAATAGAGGAATTTTAGTCAATATTGACCAGAAAAGTGTACGACAAGGGATGTGAAGCTGCAACTGAAGATCAATTACGACGTCGTATTTTTCAAAAAATTCGAGAAATCGATCCTGCTGTTGTCCAGAGGATGGCGGAACACGTCAGAAGAAAACTGAGGACCATTGAAGATAATGGTCCACTATCAATAATTTGAATATATAATTTGAATATTAAGTATTATTGTTAATTATTGTAACATTTAAGTAGTTTATAAAGTAAAACAGTTTTGAAATAGTTAACAGCATCTAAAAATTTTCCGAAAACTTTAGGACCATACGTTAGTAATGATAGTTTTCATTTGTTGTTACTGTTTGACTTGTACGATGGTTTATCAGTAAAAGTACCAATAAATACCAATTACAATTACCAATTGAATTGACAGCACTACATGTTTTTAAAATTGAGTGAGATACTTACTTATGGCCTTCATGACCCTAGTTGGGTCTTATGCCACTGCCCTCTAGTTACCAATTCCCAATATCCTAAGATCGTCTTCCACTCCATCTCTCCATCTTTTGCGGGGTCTGCCTTTGGTTCTTGACCCTGTATGCTGCGTTCCATTACTTTCTTCGCACTTCTATCATCCGCCATCCTTGCCACGTGTCCTGCCCATCTAATTCTTCCCGTCTTGAGCATTGCCACTATGTTGGTTGGTCCCAATATTTCTTCTATTTCCCTGTTGTTTCGTCTTCTCCACACTTCTCCTTCTCTTATGGGACCCGTAATTGATCTTATAGTTTTTCTTTCAAATGTCTTCAGCATGTTTTCTTGTTTTAGAGTTAGTGCCCAGGTCTCACATCCGTATAACACTACCGGGAGTATTATTGTTTTGTAAATTTGTAATTTTGTTTCTCTCGATAGCAAGTTGGATGTTATCAAGTGCTCTAGTGCATACGAGCTTTTGGTACCCTGTAGTATCCTCATTTTAATTTCTTCGTCTATTTTAACGTTCAAGTTTATTACTGAGCCTAAATACTTGAAAGATTGTACCACTTCAAAATTATATTCGTCTATCGTTACGTTTTGTCCTACTCTCGCCCTTCCTTGTCTTCCCACCGTAAGATATTTTGATTTTTCTTGGTTTATTTTAAGCCATATTCGTTCTGCTTCTCGTTCCATTTCTACAAAACTTTCTTTTACTGCTAGTGTACCTCTTCCTATTAAATTTACGTCATCTGCAAAAGCTAATATCTGTTTGCTTATGTTCAATATTGTGCCTTTCCAGTTGATTGTTAGTTTTCTTATAACATTGAATTGACAGCACTACAGGTTTTTAAAATTTAGTGAGATACTTAGTTCCCTGAAATGTTGGGTCATGCTGTCACGTTGACGGATATCAAAATCAAAATTTTTATAAATAGTTCCATATGCAGTTTTTAATTCTTCGTAACATTGATAAATTGCCTTGTGTCCTCTTTCGGTAAAATTCATGGTTCAATATTTAGGTTACACTGCATGAAAATTTTTATTTTATAATTTGTTTAAATGTCAAATTTCAAATTTCCCTCCAACCAGAAATAACAACATTACACAGCAAAAAATATTCTGTGCCAATAGATACCAATTGTTCAGTGCATGCCAACATAAATCTAGTGTCCGCGAGATCAGTGAACAGAACATTCGATTACCTTGCGGTTGCTGTAATTTGATATTTATATGATCGCTTATTGATTTTTCAGGTGAACAGATGTTTTGGAGAGATTGTTACAACAATACAGCATGTGATGCTTAAGGATTTAGACTTTGTAAAATCTGCTCTACAGATTATTGTAATAACGGATAAATGATCTCACGATATCTTGTAGAACTAATAACGGATTGTTCAATATACCTATGTATTGCTGTATTCCAACTTTGGGTTAGGTAAAACAATGTTTTATTTAAAAAGCTGTCAAGCGTTTATTTGAGAATATAATGTAATACGTATTCGCTTGTTTTAGAGTCAGTGCCCAGGTCTCACATCCGTAAAACACTACTGGGCGTATTATTGTTTCGTAAATTTGTAATTTTGTTTTTCTCGATAGCAAGTTGGATGTTATCAGGTGCTTTAGTGCATACGAGCTTTTGGAGAGATTGTTACAACAAAACAGCATGTGATGCTTAAGGATTTGATTTTTGTAAAACCTACTCTACAGATTATTGTAATAACGGGGAAATGATCTCAAACGGTATCTTGTAGAACTAATAACTGTTCATTGTTCAATATACTTATGTATTGCTGTATTCCAACTTTGGGTTAGATAAAACAATGTTTTATTTAAAAAGCTGTCAAGCGTTTATTTGAGAATATAATTTAATACGTATTCGCTTGTTTTAGAGTCAGTGCCCAGCCATATTGTTAATTGTTTTGTGGTGACCATTTCGGTTAGTGCATTCAGCAAGTGGAGTAGGAGTTCGGAATTGCCTAAATTCCTGTGTTAGTGTTTTGCTGTTTGTATTTCCTGGACTCGCTATTTGCAAGGTAAGGTGATATACGTTTTTATGTATCATTCTACAAAATATTTACATATATTTTAGATGTTTATAAACATTTCCAAACGACATAAGAACAGACTTATAAAAAATGCTGCTTCCCAAATACTCAATACTCACCGTAAGTCAACCACTAATAATTTTTCCCAAAACGCTACTACCCCTTCCAGCACACAAAAATCATTTAATGTTATTGAAACCACTAACGATCAAAATAATAACTGCTTAATTCAAAATTCCGAGTTTTTGGTAAAAAATAATTATTGTGTCAGTCAATCTATGCTAAATGAAAATAAAAATTTTATCACGTTAAGTACTCCGACGGAATCTAACATAAAAGACGATATAAGGCATTGGGTACTTGAATTTAATATTCAACCAACTGCTGTAACTAAATTATTAAAAATTATAAATAAACATTGGATTTTAGAAGCGTCTCTACCACAAGATGCAAGGTTATTGTTGCATACCCCGCGAACAATTCAAACACGAAAAGTTGACCCAGGAAATTATATACACTTTGGCGTAACTAAAGGTATCTCTGAAATTTTAGCTTTTGTAGCAGATATGCCAAATGTTATTCTCCTAAATATTAATTTTGATGGTTGTGGCCTATTATTATTAACATACACAATATTAGTAATTCCCGTTTTACAGCTGTAATATATCATGTTATTGGTAAACCACAGTGTGCAAATGATTATTTAAAAGATTTTGTAACAGAAATGAAACTAATTTTAACTAATGGCATTCAAGTTAAAAATGTAACGTATACTGTTAGAATTAAAGCATTTATTTGCGATGCTCCCGCCAAAGCATTTATAACCTTAGTAAAAGGTCATAATGCCCGATCTGGTTGTAGTAAATGTGTTCAGGAAGGGACATATTATGCACATAGGATTATTTATACAAAACTTAGTTCCAAATTACGGTCAGATTCGGACTTCGTAGAACAGATTCAAAAAAGTCATCATAAAGGCACGTCATCCTTAATTCAATTAAATATTGGTTTGGTTAGTGATTTCCCATTAGATTATATGCATCTTGTGTGTCTAGGTGTTGTAAAAAAGATTTTAAAATTATGGTTAGACGGTAATCTGAAGTTTCGCATCAAGCCAAAGGCTATACAACAAGCATCCAATCATTTACAAAGTTTACGGGAGTACGTTTCTAAAGAATTTTGCCGTAACCAGAGTCTTTCCAAGAAATTGATAGGTGGAAGGCCACTGAATTTAGACAATTTTTGCTATATACTCGCCTAAAGATTATTATAATCATTTTATTTGTCTCCACTGTGTCATATCAATTCTAATCTCTGAACCATTATTAGCTAAATTTTTTAATTGCGCAGATCTATTAACGTTTTTTGTAAAAAAAATTCCTGCTTTATATGGTAAACAAAATCTATCATATAATGTACATAATTTAATTCACATAACTAATGATGCTAAAAACTATGGTGCCCTCGATTCGTTTAGTGCTTTTTCATTTGAAAATTATATGCAGCTTCTAAGAAAGCATGAAAAACCGTTGGAACAGTTATCAAATAGAATTACTGAATTAACTTTTAAAGAAAGAATTAATTTTAATATTACAAAAGCTACTGTAGCCAATCCACTTAATGCAGCACATAATATTGCAAATCTTACCGGCACTCACAAAACTTGATTTATTAAAGACTGCATTATAATTGCAAAATCTAAAGCTGACCGATGTATTCGATTGCGTGATAACTGATAATTCTTATGCTTTTGTAGACTTCATTGGATACTACAATGGTTCCTTAGTAATTGTTGGCAGAAAAATGTTAAACATAGAAGATTTTTTTACTGCCCCTGCTAATTCATCATTGCTAGGTATTGCTGTTTTACAAAGATTATCCGAAGATTATGATATTTCAAGGGCGTAGCCAGGGGGGGCAGTGGGGGGCACTTGCCCCCCCCCCCCCCGAATATAAAAAAATCAAAATTAAATTTAAAAAAAAAAAACAGAAAATAGACAAGCATGCTATTCAAATTTCCTGGGTATTAATCATATGTACATGTAGTCAACTGATTCACGTGCAATCTTAACTTACTTTTTATAAATTCGTAGTTTTTAGTTGAAAATAAAGCATATGTGGCGGTATCGCCATTATCGTCCAGCATTTGTCTCGTTTGCACTAGAAGCGTGATGGCAGGCTGGCACCGGCGTGCCCTTGAACATCGAGAAAGATCCAGAAGCGCAAGCGCGTATATAAATATCTTGTCCATGTCCATAACAATACCGCGGCATTCGGCAATCAGTCAATTGAAAGGAAAGTACCTAGTAAACCTAGTACCGAGTAATCTTGACTTCTTGAGTACCGAGCTTAAACATTAATTTGGTGTAATAATCACAATTAATTAATTATTATAAATTATACAATTAAATATTGCTATTAACTATTAATTTTAGTTTAGCGTTCAGTGTTGTGCTGTACTGTTATATATCTTCAACATGGACATCAGGAATTTTTTCAGTAAGTATACTTTTTGATAGAAATTGAGAATATTGAGATATTTGATGATGGAAGAGTAGATCGGCATTTTAATGTTTGGCTTTAATTTTCAAGAAAATGAAATACAGAGTTATAGAAAAGTATAACCACCATTTTCTTTCTGTGTATTGATTAAATTGTATCTATAATATCTAAAAATACTTTTTAGGATTGACTAGTAAAACTAAAAGGAAGCGGGTTGCTGAAAAGTGTTCGAGTGAGGATGAGCGAACTAAAAGCGATGAACATGAAGAGCTGGAGCCTCAAGAGGAAGAGGTACTTAAAACCGAGTCTACCTCGACATCGGCGCCTCCTATCGAAATTGACTCTGGCCTCCAAGCAGGGCCTTCAAGCACAGCTTCATGTTCGTTTGAAAATTCTTACCCTGAGAATGACATTGGAAATTTTGTCGGTAGATCTTTAATTATGACGCCAGCACAAAGAATGGAAATGTTGCAACGCTGCTGGGTCCCACCTTCATCCTACAACTTTTATGAAGATGGCAAACACTTGAAAAGAAAGTTTCGGCATAGTTGGTTGGAGCTCTACAGTCCTTGGGTGCAGTATTCCAAAAGACTTAAGGGACCATTTTGTCTTTATTGTGTTCTGTTTCCACCCAAGATAGTACATGGTGTGCTGGGTTCATTCATTGTGAGGCCCTTTTTGAAGTACAAGGATATGCATGATCAATGTAGAAATCATGCTACTAGTCAGCGGCATAAAGAAGCAACAATAGCAGCCAGAGCGTTTACTAACGACATTCCGGTTACTGTACAATTGAACTCCGCCCACCAAGAAATGATTGAAGTGAACAAAAAAGTGTTGTCATCGATAGAACCCATGATCTGCCTCTGAGAGGTAAAAATCTAGACGAAGGCATCTTCTTCGACTTGATACAATTCAAAATCGAAGCAGGTGATGAAGCTTTAAAGAAACACATCCACAAAGGGAAGAAAAACGCGACATATATGTCACCACAAATTCAAAATCAAATAATCAGCATCTGTGGAAATGTAATAAAAACAACAATTGCTGCAGACCTTCAAAAGGCCGAGGCATTTAGCATTTTAGCTGATGAAAGTGCTGACATATCAGGAAAGGAGCAACTTTCCATAGGAGTCCGTTTCTTTGAAGAGGAGACAATAGAAATTCGTGAGGAGTTTCTAGGATTCGTTTGGATTGATCAGATCGATGCTAAGACTATTGCTGGTGCAATAGAAGCATTTATCGACGATCTAAGTATTGATTCTGAGAGGTGTGTTGGACAAGGGTATGACGGTTGCTCAACAATGGCGGGTAAAGACGGAGGCGTGCAAAAGCTATTGCGGGAGAAATTTACTAAAGGGCTATATTTCCACTGTTCTAGCCACAAGCTAAACCTTGTTGTTAATGACCTCAATCATGTCACGGAAGTACGAAACACAGTTTCAACGATAAAAGATATCATCAGCTTCTTTCGTGAATCGGTGTTACGAAGGAAGTATGCACCTAATATTCCTCTCCTTTGTGAAACAAGGTGGTCTCAAAAGTATAAAAGTATTGCTGTTTTCAAGCTGAGCTTTGTGGCCATTGTAGAAGGACTTCAGAAACTGCCTGAAGAAGAAAACACAGCTACCAGGGGAGTGGCATTTCAACTGCACTCGGCGGCAACAAAAAGTGTTTTTGTATTTTGTGTGAGCCTTATAGCAAAATACTCTGCCTTATTGGAACCCGTAGTAAACACCCTGCAATCAAAAGCTCTTGACTTAAGATGCTCGCAGCATATTAAGCGAATTAAGTCGGTTATCACTTCCCACCGTGATACCGCTGAGGAACACATAGAAGAGCTCATTGATGAGGCAAAGACAATTAGTGAAGCACTCAGATTTGAGTTAAGCATGCCTAGACTTGTGGGGAGGCAGCAACACCGCTCTAATCCTCTGGCTACTGGCCTCACCGAGTACTTTAGAAGCTCTATATTTATTCAATATCACGATTCTTTCCGTAACTCACTCGAAATTCGTTTCTCTGACGAGAAGACTCCGGCGTTTGCATTGCAAACCTTATGAACACAGTACAGGAGTTAAAAGCCTCAACAAAAGAAATTGCTGCCTTTTATAATCTACCTGAGCTACAAATCGAGAGTGAGCTGTGGTTCGATCTGTGGAAAGAAAAGAACTTGGGAAAAGATCTAAAAGCACTCGACCTTGTTGATGTTTTGAAGGAAACGGAGCAATTTTTCCTCACACAAGAAAGGCACTTCTTGCACAACCGTGCACGACCGCAACGATTGAGAGGACATTCAGTACTCTGAGGCGTGTGAAGACATGGCTTAGATCAACCATGATACAAGACCGTCTCAATGGTCTTTCCATGCTCAGCGTGCACAGAAAATTGGTGAAAAACGAAAGAAAAGGTTTCAAAGAAAAGGTTCTGTCGCGATTTTCAGAAGATAAAAGAAAATTGTGTTTAGTTTAATGTTTTACATTTTATGTGTTGTAAGTTTATGTATGTAGGTAATTAATATTAGTCCAGTCAATAAAGGATTGTAGAATGCATGGAGGGTGTCACAATTTTTGACTTCAGGGCGTTGTTTGGAGTCGTTAGGAGGTAAACATACTAAAAGTCCCCGGACATAGGAGGTGAGCGGGGTGCAGGGGGGGGGGGGCCGAGAAGGTCCCTTTTTTTGGTTTTCTACTTATATCTTGAAGACGGTGCCTCTTAGCGAAAAAGTCATTATATACAAAATTAAAGTTGACAAAATTTTCCATATTTTTTCCTTGTAAAGTTTTTTTTTTATCTCCAACCGTTTATGAGATATCCGCTATCAAAGATTGCTAATTTTCGAAAAAAAGTATTTTGCCTCACGTTTTTCGTTAAACTTTTCTCTCTAGCACCTCACCTCTTCGGTTTACAGAAAAATCTTGAGAAGTGAAGTTGTAGAGGATTAAATTAGTTTCAAAATGGTATATACATTTTCTATGTTATCTTCAACCGATCAAAAGTTATGGCAATTTGAATTTTTTTGTTCAAATTTCGAGATTCCGGTAGAAAACTGCACATGTGTACATTGCACATTTTCGTTAATTAATAGTAGCTATAACTTTTTATTTATGCTATTATATTGTATGTTTATTCTGTGAAACCTGGGAATAGGGTAATTGTAAAGTAAACAAGAATTGATTTAAATGCATGTATTAAAAAATAAATCTTATAACTGTTACGTAAGACATTATTCATGATGACATTATTTATAATGACATTATTTAACGTATTATTTAATTTCCCACACAATATGAACATTTTTTTCGTATTGTACTTTTATATATGCTGGTTTTTGTTTCCTTCCTTATGCATTTATTACCCCATATGGCGTGGTTAAGACATCCTGATACTCTTTTTGCTTTTATGATGTGTTTCCTTATTTCTATGTTTAGGTCTCCGTAGTTGGTAATAGTTGTTCCTAAGTATTTTATTTCCATTACGTGTTCTATAGGTTTGTCATATATTATGCTACTAGTTTACATCTCACCGGTTCTTGTGAGATCGTCATTGATTTTGTTTTTGGTAGCGATATATTGAAATGGAATTTTTTGCAAGTATTGAGAAAGAGATGCAGCATTCTCTGCAGTTGACCCTCGTTGTCTGATACTAATACTACATCGTCTGCATAGCATATTATTATTTTTTTTTTGTGCCCATTTGGAATCCCTGTGTTTGTTTTACGACTTTTATGATTTCGTCAATTACAACATTAAACACTAATGGGCTCAATGAGTCACCCTGTCTTATACCTTTTTGTGCCTGTATGGCTTCCGTTAATTTATTGTTGTTATATTTAATGTTCATTGTGTTATCTGTGTATATGTTTTTTATTGTTTCTATTATGGTTTTTGGTACTTGCCTTTCGTATAGTATATTTATGACGTCGATTAATTGGATGTTATCAGACCTTATCTAGGTCGATGAAACACATATAAGTGGTTTTATTGAATTCCAGGGCTTTTTCCCTTATTTGTTGTATTACAAACACTGCGTCGTTACATGATCGCCCGCTGCGGAAACCTTGTTGTTCGTCTTGCCATTCTAATAGTTCATTTAATTTGTTTGTTATAATTTTTGTTGTTAGTTTTAGGCTTGTGTTAAGTAGGTTTATTCCCCGATAGTTTTCGGGTTTCATCTTATCGCCTTTCTTAAACATTGGGATTAATATGCTGTTCTTCCATTCATGAGGTATTTCTTGTTCGCTAAATATTTTTTGTATCATTGTAGTGATTTCCTCTGTTAGAGCATTTCCTCCATATTTTTTTTTATTTATTCCATGTCCCTATCCTTAATCTGTGCTTTGTTTTCCATTTCATTTCTCATATTCTATAAGTATAATAATACGATGTCATTACGATAATTATTGTCATACGTAACAGTTATAAGATTGATTTTTTAATACTTGCATTTAAATCAAGTGTTGTTTACTTTACAATTAACCTATTCCCAGGAGTAAACATACAATATAATAACATAAATAAAAAGTTATAGCTACTATTAAATAACGAAAATGTGCAATGTACACAATGTGCAGTTTTCTAGCGTAATCTCGAAATTTGAACAAAAAAATAAAATTGTCATAACTTTTGATCGGTTGAAGATAACATAGAAAATGTATGTACTATTTTAAAGGATATTTAATCCTCTACAACTTCTCTTCTAAAGATTTTTCTGTAAACCGAAGAGATGAGGTGCTAGAGAGAAAAGTTTAACGAAAAACATGAGGCAAAATACCTTTTTTCGAAAATTAGCGATCTTTGGTAGCGGATACCTCATAAACGGTTGGAGATAAAAAAAAACTTTACGAGGCAAAAATATGGGAAATTTTATCGGCTTTAATTTTGTATATAATGACTTTTTCGCTAAGAGGCACCGTCTTCAAGATATAAGCAGAAAACCAAAAAAAGGGGCCTTCTCGCCCCCCCCCCCTGCACCCCGCTCACCTGCTATGTCCGGGGACTTTTAGTATGTTTACCTCCTAACGACTCCAAACAACGCCCTGAAGTCAAAAATTGTGACACCCTCCATGCATTCTATACCCCCATATTGAGCGTTCGTTGACTGGACTATATTACACGTTTGAAAATAAATTTCATCATTTCATTCTCCATGCTGCAAATCTTGCCTATTTTCAGAAAAGTAAAAGGCGTAGTAAAAAATGTAAAGGGTTGTGTTACTTTTTCGCGCAGTTATTGCAGTGTTTAGATGATATGGTATCATGTTTCTATTTCACTTCCTAATAGGTTAAGAACTTGCCCCCCCCCTGCTCAAAAACCTGGCTACGCCCTTCTATTGATATATGGCCTATTCACGAAATTTTAGGAAAAGGTTTTATAATACAAGTGTCCCTTGGCAAATATATCGTCGTTCCTTTGCTACATTTGCAACATTAATTCTAACTTTTTAAGATTATGTTATAATTGTTACATAGGTACTATGCATTACATGTTAACTATTAGTCTGCTTTACATTTTTTACATACACTACAGTTAATTATAGGTAATTGCATTTTATTTTTAGTGTACATTGTAGGTTTATAAACTATACAGTGAATTTCTTTATCATTGCATCATAAGGATTTGCGTGATATAGGTATGATATAGCTCCTGTTAATAATTAAAGAAATACAAAGTTGATTTTCACAAAATTCTTTATTGTTGTCCCATAACAATTGTTTCGCCAAACGTTGGCTTCTTCAGATGGTGAGTACAAGACTGACTAGAAAATACAATTTGCATACACAGGTAAACTAAACTAACCTAACAACATAATAAAAAGTTTTTAATTTTACACAGAAAATGCCTTAAATTTTACGGGGTTCAGAAGTTATACAAAAGTAACGGTTTCTGCAGAAAGCCGACAAGGTAATAAATTTATTTACAAAGTCCGAAATAGATTGAGTAAAGGTGACTGGTTTACATCTACTTGTTCATTTAACAGACAGTTTAAATTTTTACGATTATTAATTTCTAAACACTCAAGTAACGACAATTTCAAACCCTTGTTTTCATTATGAAGGATCTTGAAATTATCGTCAAATACATGTTTTTCACCTAACAAGTGACCAGCATAATTAGAATCTGATTTATTAAGATGAAAGCTTCTTTTATGTTCCGTGATCCTTTTCTTAAAACTTCTCCCTGTTTGACCTACATATACTTTAGGGCAAGTACCACAAGTTAACTCATAGACACCCGACTTTTGTTCTTTAGTAGACCGGCCCTTGTTATTTTTAATTAAAGTACCTAGAGAATTATTCGTTCTATAAGCAATGTTAATATCTTTTTTCTTCAAATATGACGAAATTTTTTCAGTTGGGGGTCCTATATAAGTTAAAAAACTGAATTTACTGTTTTTATCTATATTTTTTGTAAAAATCTGTTTAATAGCTAATCTGTATTGTTTACTAATAACTAAATTATCTATCAAGGAAGCATTGAAACCGTTGTTAATTGCAATTTGTTTAATTATATTTAATTCTTTGTTATAATTTTCTAAGGGCATAGGAATATTTAATAATCTATGAGTCATACTTTGAAAAGCTGCTAATTTATGTTGCATAGGATGAGTTGAACTAATATGAATTGTTGTGTCAGTATGGGATGGTTTGTGAAATATTGAAAATTCATGTCTGTTATTACTTCTGTTTATGGACAAATCTAAAAAGTTAATGTTTCCGTTAATTTCTTCTTCTGTAGTAAATTTAATATTAGTATGTAGAGTGTTGATATAATTAGAAAACTATTTAACTGTCTATTTCTACCTGTGAAGCAAGCTAAAATATCATCCACATATCTGTACCAATATAAGAAATTTTTATGTAATGAAGTATTAGGAATAGCTTTTTCGATATTGTCCATAAATATTTCAGCTAGCAAAGGACTTAAGGGATTTCCCATAATCAAAACTTCTGTGCACGTATAAAAACTATTGTGAAATTGAAAGTAATTTTGTTTTAAACAAACCGAAAGTAAATTTAATATTTCTTGTTTTTCTACTATATTAACATTATTCTTATCTAAAAAATTACCTACAAGTGTTATAACATCATTAGGAGGTATACTAGGAAATAAATTTTGAACGTCAAAGGAAACAAGTTTAGCGTTTCTCGGTACGTTTAAGTCTTTAATTTTAGATACTAATTCCTGTGAATTTTTAATATTATATTTAGGATGAAAATTGCACTTGTTTATCAAAATTTTAATTAAAATGTTAGATATTTTAAATGAAGGGGCTGTTACAAAAGATATAACAGGTCTTATTGGGAAATTATTTTTATGTAATTTAATTAAAGAATAATAATAATTAAAGTATAGTTTCAGTGCTTGTGGGTGCATTAATTAACTCCTGTTAATGGTTTTACTGCTGCAAATTTTAAAATGTTTTTTTGCCTACTTTTTTGTTTACACTTTTTTTGTCGGTTCTGATAGTTTTGACATAACTTGCTAAATTCAGCGCATTAGCTGGTGCAGAGGTGGCGGAACCGGGGGGGCAGCAGGGGCGCTTGCCCCCCCTGCATTTTACCAGGGGGGGCACAGCCCCCCCTGGAAATCATTAGGCATAAATGTAAATAAAACACTTAGGAGCAAGTAACTACGAAATATTTCTGATTAAATTTCGGTTTTTATACCTATATTTTTGTTTTTGTTGTTGAGGGCTAACAACTTCTACCTGCAGGATGTAGATTTTCAGATACGAATCAATCAATATTTCTCAGAAAAGAAGTGAAAATGTGAACGATCTTTTTATACACTTTTCTAAACCCTGGAAACTGGAAACAAATTTGGTTGTGTTAAATTGCTGTTAAATTAAGTGTTAATAGAGATAGAGAAGCCAATTTGTAAGCGTTTGGTTATTTGGTACGTAATCATATCATATATAATATTATAACAAATATCAAATATTGGTCTGATAAAAAAGACTGACAGAATACAGAAATGAAAATGCAAGCAACTTTTCAAGGAACCGATAAACCATCATTTAAAGGGAGGTCTGGTGTTGCAGTTTTGTTTTCAAGAATGCGTTTAAATTTAAATCTAAAAATTGTTAATAGCCTAATAGGGATTTTCATATTAACCAACACACTGTGACTTTTATGTCACGGGAGTTAAGTGAATGGATTATAATTATGTAATGCAAATCAGTTTCAATATTATATGTGTACATACACCGATACGTAGTTTTATTAGTGTAATTTAATTTTTTTTTTTTTTTACCATTTCAATCAAATATTTTTGCCCCCCCTAGAAAGTATTCGTTCCGCCACCACTGAGCTGGTGTGAAATTTAACAGGCGTTGCCTACTGTCAAGAGTATACAAATTATTTCAAACCTGTCATTTCATTTTACATCATTTAACTTATGGTAAACAATTTGAACATTTAAAATACAATATTGGAGTACTTTAGAATTTATTGTTTGGTTGTAAATGTATTATAAATACTGTTTTCACGTTTTAATTTTTGATTTTCAATCTGTCATTTGTAATTTAATTTGTTAGTAGACAGAGCCTGCTAACAAGAACATTTCATATTAGTAAATGACCTAAAATTATTAAGTATTTCCCCCCTTACTGAAAACATTGACACTTCTTACGTTTTAAAAACCATCAGAATCCATAAAAAAAGTATAAACTAAAAGCGTTTCAAAAATCATTTTGAAATTTGCAGCAGTAAAATTATTAACACAAGATAAATCCTACATCACGCAAATCCCTATGATGCAATGATAAATAAATTCACTGCATATTATACATATTCTAAACTAAGTATCAATATTTTGAGTACCATGTCTCAGTAATTTAGTTTTGAGAAAATCCAAAATTTACATCCTATAATTCCTATATCCTTAACTTGTCTTAATACAAATTGTAATGTATTATTATATATTTTAAAAGGTAAGAGCCACGCCTTTTAAAAATTGAGATGCCCCGTTTTGTAATACTTGAATATACTGACCCCCGAGATGTATCAGTTGTACCCGAAGGATGGTTATCAGATTCCAAAAACCACTGTTACTAGCTTACATCCAAACGTGCAATTTTGGAGATAAGACGACACAGTCGCCCTAATGCCAAACATGGCACAAAATGGAAATTACTTCCAGTTCGAGTCTTCAGAAATGCGCAAAATGAAATACTATATTACGGTAAGTACAAGTACAACTTACGGTTCATTGTTCTTATACCTAGTAGTAAATACGAAATACTCCTAGTACTTAACGAAATCTTGATTTTGCCACCATAAATTTATGGAAACGTTTAGTTACAAAGTGGTACAATAACTGGCTCCATCCAATTAAAACATAATTCTTAAGTTAAATATTATATATACAGGGTGGAAAAAAGTTTAGAATCAAAGCTTTCCTGCTAAAACAGTTAGAGATATACATTTGAAACTTTGCTTGGTGTAATATGACAGCAGGTTTCAAAGATAACAAATATTTTTTTAACACATGGTATTATACCTCATCAGAGAGCTTATTTTTTTCTCTTTTTAATTAATGCAACATTAAATGTGTATGCTCAGTTGTGTTATGTCGTGCACTCTAAATCTATCAAGCTCAGTGTTGCCAGTATGGGCCATTTGTAGCCATTTGGGCTACCTTAGTAGTAAGTTTGGCGACCAAAATTACCACTTGGCGACAGGCGATTTTTTGGGCTACCAAAATGAAAATCTCTGCTACTTTGGGCGAATATTGGTTAATAGTTCTCATTTGTGTGTGGTGAAATTTCTAACGTGGTATGTCATAAAAGTCTCATTTCATTTGATTTTTTTTCGCGGACCGCGGACCTTGACACCAACATCTGCTTTTGACGTTTCATAGCAGACGGCAGACGCACGCACAGGCGCTCAGGTGCAGTGGACCACATTGTTTTTACAAAGTGCGCATGTCTAATGTCTACGTGTAATGTGTAATGGCTAATAGGCTAAATCTAAAAGTTTCTGTTTTCTGTTTCTGTTATTCTGTTTCCTGTTGCCTGTTGTTGATTGCTGGTTCAACTGGTTGCTTTTGCTATTGTTGGTGAACAACAATTTTACAGTTATGGGAAAATATTCCAAATACGAAAAAAAATACAGAAAGGAATGGGAAAGTCTTCCATTATTTAAAGGTTAGTAAATAAATTAAAAACAAGACTGTTATTCAACAATTATCGCCTACTTGTATTTATGTTTTATTATTGTAGTAGAATGCAGTAATTTATTACTTAAAAAAAATTAGCTTGATTTCTGTAAGGTATAGTAATAAATTTAACGTGGGATATAATTTTTACCATTTGAATTCATATAATATTAATAAAAAATGCACAATTATCGCTGATTATTAACATTTAATTTTAGGCTGGTTAGTAGCAGGAAGTTTAGACAAAGACAATGCAAGATGCAAACTTTGTCAAGTGGATTTACGTGCTCACAAGACTGACCTACAAAAGCATGCTAAAACAATGAAACACAAACAAAATGCATCTAAAGCACCGAAAAGTCAACCTTTACTTACGAACGCAGGAATAGCAACTAATTCTATCCCAAAAGAAAAAAAAAAGAAGCGGATTTAAAACTAGCTGCATTCATTGCAATGCACACAAGCACAAGGTCAATGGATCATTTATGCGAAATATTAAAGGATGTAGGAAAAGGCAGTAATGTAGAAGATATACGAATGCACCGCACCAAATGTACAATGGTAATTAGGCATGTTCTGGCACCTTCTATTATATATCAAATTGTAGAAGATATTAACAACTCAAATGCATATTATTCTTTAATAGTGGATGAGTCAACGGACATTTCCATTAATAAATATTTGTGTATTTGCATTCGATATTTTAGTACATGTCGAGGGAAAATTGTAACAGAATACTTGGGACTTATTAACATAATTAATACATGTGCTGAAGATTTATATCAAGCAGTTACGAATTTTCTTAAAAAAAATTGACTTGAAATTGAATAAATTAATAGGTATAGGCTCCGATGGTGCCAACAACTTGTGTGGCAAAAATCATTCGCTATATACATTATTAAAAAATGATGTGCCCAAAATACAACTCATTAAATGTGTTTGCCATTCAATTAATATATGTTCAGAAAAAGCAGCAAATGAATTACCAGCAAACATTGACTTTTTACTTCGTGAAACCTATAACTGGTTTAGTGTGAGTACAGTACGTAGACATGAGTATCATCAAATATTTAATTTAATTAATATTCGTGAAAATAAAAATCAGACAAAAATAGTTCAATTAGCATCTACAAGATGGCGTTCGAGATACAAAACTGTAGAAGTAATTTTAGAACAGTGGTTAGAGTTGCGAACGCATTTTGTTGAAATTAACAATAAGGAAAAATGCTATACAGCTAGAACTCTAGAGGCCATGTATAAAGACCATTCTAATTTTCTTTACCTAGTTTTTATTAAACCAATATTAAAAGACCTATACACTACGAATTTATTATTTCAGAACACTAATGCAGACTTTTATAAAGTGTATGAGTGTTTGCTTTCTCTAGTATTAAATATATTCAGAAGGATATTAAAACCACTTTTTGTTTTTGAAAATGAACTCAGCATAAATATTCAAATAAAAAAATTAAAGAAGCACTTGGAAATGAGTTAGCTTTTTTAAGTGTTGATCGCGCAGATTATGGAATCACTTTCATAAACGAATTAAATGAAAGCCCTTTGAACATAAGTGAAAAAATAATTATTAAGAAGAAATGTTTCGGTTATTTAAAAACACTTGCAATAAGGTTGTGTGAAAAACTACCTGAAAATTTTGAGGTTTTAAAAATGCTTCGTAATTTGTCTCTTGCTATTTGCCTTAGTCAAATAAAACCTTCAATCAGTGAACTTCCACTAGATTTAAGAAATGAGGTATTTAAGATTGATGACTTAGAAAGTCAGTGGAGAAACTTAACAACAATTAACTGGAATGAATATTTTCCAGAAGGAATTCCCACTGACCCAATCTTATTTTGGAGTTTTGTAAGTTCATTTTAAAATGCTGGCGCTATGCTTATGTTTAAAGAACTTTCACAATTTGCATTAAAACTGTTATCTTTACCATTAAGTAATGCAGTTGTTGAGAGTTTTCTCAGTAATGAATTTGATAAAAACCAAGACTAGAAATCGGATGGCATTAGAAACTTTAAATGCAATTCTTCATATACGAATATATTTTACAAATCACAGTATGTGCTGCTGCAAAAACGTCTACCCTACCAATAGAATGTACGAGTTATTCAATTACAGTATTTATGACAGCACTAACAAGTGATGAAATTGCAAATGAAAATGATGCTGTCGTCGATGAAGTTTTACATGAAGTATTTGAAAACTTATGAACATACACCATAGATATTATTTAACGTTATGATATGAATAATAATGTATTTTCTGTTATAAAATATTAAGAATAGGTAAAATTTATTTTTAATATTTTCGATGTTAATTTAACTTTTATTATTGTTAATTCATTCTGTCTATCACCAATCTACTATTTTATATCTATTATTATATCGTTTGTTCATTTAAAAAAAAACTCAAGTTGTTTTTGAAACTTTTATGAAAGTATGTCTTATCTTATAGCATATGTTAAAATGGACAGTCATAACTTAAATGTAAACAAAAGATGTCAAACTCGATATTGTATGAATGTTATGAACAATGTTGACCAGGGTTATTGTAATCGTTGCTTTTAGTGAACATACTTTACATTGTATTGTAATGTAATATCTTAATTTGTGCAATCTTACAATAATTAAAATTTATTTCCAAAGTTTGTCAGTTAATGATTCTATGTAGTATTAATAAACCAAGTTGAATTTTGCTTTTTGTAAATTATTGTAAATTTATTTCCGTAATGTACCTATAGTCCAGTCAACGAACGCTCAATAGGGGGGTGTAGAATGCATGGAGGGTGTCACAATTTTTGACTTCAGGGCTTTGTTTGAAGTCGTTAGGAGGTAAACATACTAAAAGTCCCCGGACATAGGAGGTGAGCGGGGTGCAGGGGGGGACCGAGAAGATCCCTTTTTTAGGTTTTTTGCTTATATCTTGAATAAGGTGCGGTGCGTCTTAGCGAAAAAGTTATTATATACAAAATCAAAGGTGTCAAAATTTACCACATTTTTGGTTGGTAAAGTTTTTTTATATCTCCAACCGTTTAAGCGATATCCGCTATCAAAAATCGCTAATTTTCCAAAAAAAAAATATAAAAAGTATATACCATTTTGAAGGAAATTTAATCCTGTACAACTTCTTTTCTGGGAATTTTTCTGAAAAGCGAAGAGATGAGGTGCTAGAGAGAAAAGTTTAACGAAAAACGGGAGGCAAAATATTTTCTTGCGAATATTAACGATTTTTGATAGCGGATTTCTCATAAACGGTTGGAGATAGAAAAAAACTTAAAAAAGCAAAAATGTAGAAAATTTTATCAGCTTTGATTTTGTATATAATGACTTTTTTGCTAAGATGCACCATCTTCTAGATACAGTAGAACTCCAATTATCCGAATCGCCCATTATCCGAATCGGTTTTAGGGGGACAAATATTAAATACATACATACATTATGTAACTTTTTCAAATACACAATCTGTCCACAAACAAAGAATATTCACTTGTCGCGTGCTGTATTGGGCCTTCCCAGCGCATAGGCAGGCGATGAGTCACGCCATCACGCGTACTCCACACCTGCAGTAATCAGTCGCGCTCGCTCAGACTTGTCTGTGTTTGTTTTCTCGCTACGTTCCGTCCGCCATTTGTGTTCTGTTTTGTGTGTGTGTTATACTGTACTGTGCACTATGCCTCCTAAAAGGAAACGTGTTGTGTTATCGTTAGCAGACAAAATAAAAATTTTAGAGCAATTAGACAAAGGAGTGACAATATCGGACATAAAAAACAAGGGCTTAATTTTAAACTTTGTTTCTGTGTTGGAAAATGAAGATGGGAGTTCGACAAGAAAATCAATGAAAATGGCAGATAACAAAGAATTAGAAGAGGCGGTCTTTAAATGGTTCCTGCAGCAACGAGCTTTGGGAAACCCTCTTTCCGGTCCGATTATTTGCGAGAAGGCAAAACTTTTAGCCGAGAAGATGGACAGTTTGTCTTCATTTAAGACGAGTAATGGCTGGCTACGAAATTTTAAGTCAAGGCACGGTATCCGTGAGTTGGATTTAAGTGGCGAGAAGCTATCAGCAGACCCTAAAACAGCAGAAAACTTCCAATTGTTAACAGAATCGTACGACCCTGATTTTTTGTACAACGCAGATGAGACTGGCCTTAATTGGAAGGCTTTGCCTAAATAAACTTTAGCTTCTAAAAGGGAATCAAGTGCTCCTGGTCATGAAATTAGTAAAGACCGTGTTACCATTCTAAATTGTGCTAACTCTACGGGAAACCACAAAATACCCCTTCTAATGATAGGCAAATCAAAAAACCCCAGAGCTTTTAAAAATGTGAAAAAACTTCCCCTTGCTTATAAGAACCAAGCCAAAGCCTAGATGACTGCTGCTCTCTTTACCGATTGGTATGATGAAATGTTCATACCTGAAGTAAAAAAACATCAAAGGGCCTTAAGAAAAGAAAGCAGTAAGGTGTTATTAATTCTTGACAACGCACCCACCCACCCCACAGATCAACTTCTTGAAAGAGAAAATGAACTTTTTAAAACAGTCTTCCTGTCGCCAAATGTGACGAGTTTGTTGCAGCCTATGGACCAATCGGTTATCGAAACTATGAAGCGCCAATACAGAAAACAACTTTTGAGGAAAATGTTGATAGAAGATGAAGAAGGCTTTGCGGCTCATAACAAAAAAATAAATTTAAAAGATTTCTCTTACATGGTGGCCGAAGCGTGGAGTTTAGTGAAGGCAACCACATTAAGAAGAGCTTGGAACAAATTGAAAGGTATTTCAACAAGGGAGGAGGTGCAGAAAGAGAAAGAAGAAGAAGAAAGTCGTGAAAATGAGGAGGAACAATGGGAGGAAAATGATGAATTGTCACTTGAGGAATTAAGAACACTCATTAACAAAATTCCTGAATATTCCCAGACCAGTGCAGAGGATGTAGGCGAGTGGCTGCTGTGTGACTCTTCCGACCCTGGATTCCAAATTCACAGTAACGATGAACTTATTGAAAGTGCAAGAGAAGAAACCGAGGACCCGGAAGATGACGGCATTGATACGGAGCCAGACACGGGACCATCAGCTAGTGAGGCGTTTGCGGGCCGTGATACAGCGCTGAAGTGGATGGAGCGCCAGCCTGAGTGTAACCATTTACAGCTGCTCACCGTCAAGCGGATGCGAGACTTGGCTGCACGGATGCGAGTGAAAACAGCAAAACAACTTACTTTGCCCGAAATGTTTAGGAAAAATTGATACTGTACAGTCTTTTATTACGTTTATTAGTACATATTTTATTTATTGCAGACTTTTATTACTTTTATTACACTTTATGTAAGTATGTACATTACATGCCATGTGAACAACATTGTTTTTGATGTAAAGTAATTAATGTATGTAATACATACAGGGAAATTTTCTTTTTAGTATACATATACCCTATGTATACTTTTATAATAAACGCAAATAGGCAACCCACTATACACTATAAACGTTAAAAATTTAGCATGCTGCGGCAAAAATCATCAAATTAAGTTAATGTCAAAAAATTAGTCTTTAACTGTTGCTGTTTTTATTTTCCTTTCTGTTTTGTATTGTTGATATTTTATGTTTTAGAATAATCGTTGAATTAAAATTATGTTGATATTCCACTAATTTTGATTTATTTTTTATTTACAAACATGAAACATAACCTTTACGCACCACGTGACGTGACGTTTATAGTGTATAGTGGGTTGCCTATTTGCGTTTATTATAAAAGTATACATAGGGGATATGTATACTAAAAAGAAAAATTCCCTGTTCATACATTACTACATTATATATCAGTAAAATGAGCTTGTTTTCTAAGAAATAGCCTTTTTTTCGTAAATTATCCAATTATCCGAATATTTGATTATCCGAATAGGGTCCGGTCCCAACTGATTCGGATAATTGGAGTTCTACTGTATAAGCAAAAAAACAAAAAAAGAGACCTTCTCAGTCCCCCCCCCCTGCACCCCGCTCACCACCTATGTCCGGGGACTTTTAGTATGTTTACCTCCTAACGACTCCAAACAAAGCCCAGAAGTCAAAAATTGTGACACCCTCCATGCATTCTACAATCCCTTTATTGACTGGACTACTACCCATGTCTTCTTATCTCACAATACGTGTTTTTAATTAAAAAAACAAACATTGGGCGATTTGGGCGACCTCTAACGTCCAAATTGGCTACTAATTCCCTTAAAATACTGGCAACACTGATCAAGCTTTGCAATGACAAAATGGAAAAATAATCAGTCTACTAGTTATATAATATTGATTTTGTGAGGTTATATTTACTTTTGGAAAGGTGTGGTGTTAATTTCGTGTTTCATTAGTTCTTTTTTGTCTTCATTTCGTGTTTCATTAGTTCTTTTTTGTTTTAATTTCGTGTTTCATTAGTTCATCTTTGTTTTAATTTCGTGTTTCATTAGTTCTTTTTTGTTTTAATTTCGTGTTTCATTAGTTCTTTTTTGTTTTAATGTCGTGTTTCTTTAGTTCTTTTTTGTTTTAATTTCGTGTTTCATTAGTTGTTTTTTGATTTAATTTCGTGTGTTTTATGAGTTGTTTTTTTGTTATCAAGTGTTTTGTTATTTTGTTGTTCGTTTTGTTGCTTATTTGTCGTTATGACGTGGTCACAGGACCAAGTGGTCACATTGATCGAATGTTACCAACAATTGCCGTGTCTTTATATAACGAAAAGCGCGATCTTCAGCCATCCAGGCAATTGAAAAGTCGTTGAAACCTATTCGCCCGAATACAAACGTGCAAGAGATTAAAACAAAAATACACGGTTTACGCACTAATTTCTTCACTGAACATAAGAAAGTTGAAGCATCGAGACATAGTGGGGCAGGTGAAGATGCTGTAAGTAAACAGTTACATATATAAATATAATTTCTGCTCAGAGTTGAAAGTGGAATCATAGGTTAACACTAATGTATTTGTTGTGGGTGTACCATCCCTCCTTATGGTACTACAATAAGCTGGTTTTTTTGTTGGACCATAATGTTGTACGTAAAGGAACCGACACTCTGGAAGAAATTATTGAAACAGATGCTGGCGTTACGGAAAATGGTGAAAATTCACAACTAAGTCAATCTACCGATACTATGGAATATTATGTAATATTTGCATTTTTGTTTGAAAAATATTATGAATATTAATACCAATCATGGTTCTAGGACCAGGAATCTAATATTCACTATACGGTCACAGACTTCTATGAGGACGAAGTTGCTGAAGATGGTAATGACATCGTCACTACCAATACACCATGTTCCAGCAAACGGGTATCAAGGCCAACATCAGAAAGTGGTTCAATTGTTTCCGGGAAACGTAAACGCAAAACAACTGATAGTGCCGATCAAATTTTACAACAAGCAAGTGGCACCTTAAACTTGCTTTCTGAAGCATTGAGACCTACTCAACAAATAAAGAACAATGAAGACATATTTGGGGAGTTTGTCGCTTCTAGATTAAAGTGCATTAAAAAGGCCACTGTCAAGACCGCAGTAGAAGCGGAAATTGTTAATTTATTATACAGTGCGGTCGTTTAGGGAAACCTGGGAATAAAAAGTTGTCCGTTCATTTATGGAAAAAATCCTCGGACAGGTCAATTTTTATTTTTTATTGCACACATTTTGACATATCGTTAAAAAATTTTTCGCCATGTTTGAAAAAGTTTTGACGTCATCGCCAATTTTTTTAAATGGCGACCCCCATTTTTTTGGCAGATTTGGATTGCTCGTGAAATTCTAAAACCAAAAATGTCAAAAAAGTATGACCTTGAACTTGAAAATTTTCGAAATAAAAAATGGCAAAATGTGTATGTTTTTCTAAACTACAGTTCTTATTTGAAATATTTCAAAAATCAGTGTTTAAAATAATTATTGCAAAAAACTACCCTCCCCCCCTAAAATAAGGTGACTTTACCCTCCAGGTCTGAGGGTTTAGTTTCTTATATGCTAAAGAATAACTAGTAACAAAACAAACACAAAATATGTAGATCCTAATGAATTTGAAATTACAAAACCAGATTTGATGAACGAAGAGTCCCTTACAGATAAACAAATTTTGGAAAATAATATTTTAAATATACCCATAGAAGATAATTATTCATGCAAAAAACATAAAAATACAGAAAATGATATTATGAATACAAACGAGGCGACTCAAAAACCATAAACCATAAACATCTTGCTGAAAAGCCACATTCGGAAAACAACGCTGATAAAGAGACAGCAACAAACAATTTAACTAAAACGTTGAAAAAAATTGTAATTTTGCGATATATCGCTAACAACACCACCAAAACATGAAAATATATCACAAAATGAAACAGAGATCAATAAAAAGGTAAAAAACATTGTGCTATCTGAATTTGATGATTACAACACAAATTCTCCTGAAATGGCTAGCAATTTTTCGGATATAGATTATGTACCACCAAGAAGTGGATCAACTTCTGAAACTGAAACAGGCGAAGAAGTATCACACAACAATAAGGTTGAAGATGTAGCATTATGGTTCGCAAATAAAACGACAGCTTCTACTTCCGAGGTAATTTTTGGAATAAGTATAGTTGATAAGCAAGAAATCCTGTACAGGATCAGTACTAACAATTTTTTGCATTTGCCGTTTTCTTTTTTAAGGTTTGGCACCATCAGAAATCGATAAGAAAACCACTACCACCCTTCCGTGTGCAAATCAAGATAATAATTGTCAAGATCACCAAATTTTGTTTTGCAGAAGTAGGTCATTTCTCTCGTCATTTACTACGAAAACATCCCGACAAGGAAATTGTTAAAACGATTTCTAAATTTCCCGTTAAGAGCAACGATAGAAGAACAGCAATTATAAGTCTTAGAAAAAAGTGAAATTTTGTATTAAATCAACAAAAAAATGTTCTTAACGTAGTTGGGAAGCCCAATAAAAATGTGCGTAAAAACACTTCTGAATATGGTGAATATTTTCCATGTGTCCACTGTCTCGGATACTCCCCGCACGGGGGGTTCTGTGCGCAGGGAGGGTTGGCGGCGGGCCCGACTGGGCCTGCCCCGGGACCGCCTGTTCGGACGTGTGTCTGCGGTGGGGGTCCGACAGGGCCGCCCCGACTTACCCCCCGTGCACGGGGCCCGGGGTGTGGCAAGCCCCCGGGACCGAGCCGTCTGACTAGTGGACCGTGGTGCAGGCCACTAGACTAGCAGGGAGCTGGACCCGGATCATTGCGGCGCGGTCTGCGTGTATCATGCATGCTGTACGGCATGCATGTATGCATCGTACGACCGCACGTATTCCGAGGTGGAAAGCCCCGAACGGGTGACCAGTGTGCCGTTGATCAGTTCTGGTACGCCGGGGGTTGGGTGATTCCAACACCCAACCGATGAGGTTGGCTTCGGCGGGGCAAAAGGTTTCAAACAGTTCCGCTGGAACGAGAGGAAGTTCCTCGGCGTGTGAGTTGCGTCCTAACAACTCGGTCACTGACAATGCAGAGCCAGTAGAGGCGAGGATAGCGCTTCCGTTGAACTAGTGCGCGCTTAGGGGCTTGCAACCCGAAGCTACTAGAAGGTGATCCAGGTTCGATCACTGCGATGAAAGGGCGTATCCCTTTCCGGAACTCCGGTTCCGGGGCTACCCTCACGGGGGGGGGTGATATGCTTTAATGCCAGGTGCACCCCTATGCCCACAAACGACCAATAGTGTCTCGGATACTATAAAAAAGTTATCTCTGGAGACACAAGAAACTTTGTAAATCAAGAAATACATGTGACCAAAAGAATACAAAAATACAGCACATAAGCAATGCTCAAACATTTCTAGTACCAACGGGGTTGCTTGGAAATTTTTTAGAAAAAAGCCGACTCAAACAAGAGGTGTTAGATATTATGAGACCTGATGAGATTAGTGTGGCGGCAAAAGGCGACCCTTTATTATGCCTTTATGGTGAGTCTTATTTGAACAAGCATAAGAGAAATCAATGAATGTAGTAGATTCCAATAAGATGCGCGAACTGGCCAGACTAAAGCTTGCTATACAAAAATCAACTACGATTACCAATCTCATAGATGCTTTAAAACCGGAGTTGTACAACCACATTATAGCTAGATCAAACATCATAGCTGGCTTTTATGCCGAAAGCAGATCATTTAAAGCCTCTTCTTTAGCTCTTAATCTGGACACAACTTTAAAATTTTTATGTGATGTTGCTAGAAAGATCATAATTATCAAAGATCCTCTATTTCCAATGTTAAATGATGAACAAAGAAACCACAGACAGCTAAAGTAGCAAAAGTTTTATTGCTATTAAATGCTGGAAAAGGATCGTAGCTTAGGGGAAAGAGTCTAGCCGATATAGAAGTTTCAGAAGATGTTCTTGAATATGAAGAAAATCACAGAGATGATTTAACTACAGAAGAAAAAATGGGGAAAACAGAGTGAAGGTATAGGCGAAATAAGCGATGATGACGCAAATAAAACTTCCGAGGGAGAATAGAAATCTCTAGATCAAAAAGAATCACCGCAGACGGATTCTAGATTGTCAAAAAAACCTAAAATATTAAAAAATACTTCATCTAGTACGAAAAAAGATGCTCGCGTGCGCTGGTCAGAAAAAGAGAAACAAAATATTCTAAAATTTTTTGCTCATCATATCAAAAAAAGCATTGCATCAAAAAAAGCTTAACTTTCATCAAGCAAAATTCAGCTTTGTATAAAGAAACTGACTGGGTCAGAATAAAAACTCTGGTCTAGAATACTTACAGACTTAAGTAAGTTTTTGCTTTGAACTTTACAAGGTCATTAGTGTTATAGGGTATTTTACTTTAATTATAAGGTTGGATTTCAGTGGTATGAAAATGTCATCAGAAATGTATCCTAATGGTAACTGTATCTCTGCACGTTCTAGTTTCTCAAAATGTACATTGAAATTTTACAGGGTCTAAAATATCATTGTGAAACCTAGTTTTAGTTGTACAGTGTGTCCACTGAAAATTTGATCCCATCACCATAAACTTTTTCAAATTCAAGTTGTTTCTGAACGGGTTTCATAAAACTGGCATTTTTTTTTATTTTGAAAGGGACCGATTTTGATATAAACGTGACATGTCCCCCAAAATACGGTTTCACATTTTGTTACATATTTTTTAAATCTACTTTTCGAGCACTTGTTACTTCAGGTTTTAAATTGTTACTATAAATGAACTAAAACAAACAGAAAACAAACTCTATTTCAAAGTTTTTCCACAATGACCTAAAATTTGTTAATTTTGCGAACAATTATTTAGCTATTTTAATCGAGTTTATGTTAATTACTTTAATAATAATAATAATAATAATAAATATAAGCAAAACAAAAACCATGACAATATCAACACAAGAAAGAAAACATAGAATTACCCTTGAGGGAAAACAACTTGAACAAGTGAGCAACTACAACTACTTAGATACAGTAATAGAAGACAGTGGTAAAATAGACAAAGAAATAACGGAGAGGTTAGGAAAGGTCGGAAGATCTTACAACATGCTTAAAAACTCATTCTTTGGGAAAAGGGAAATATCAAAACGAGTAAAAACCGAAATATATAAGAAAGTGGTAAGACCGTCGTTAATTTATAGCAGTGAAACATGGACAGTGTCGAGCAGTAATAGAAGTAGAATTACGGCAATGGAAATGAGATTCCTAAGAAAAATTGAAGGAATTACAAGAATAGACAGTCAGAAATGAAAGAGTGTTAGAAGAAAGGAATATAAAATCAGTAGGAAATATTATAGAAGAAAGGCAATTGAGATGGCTAGGACATCTGCTCCGAATGGACGAAAACAGAATATCGAGACAAATCTACGAAGCTAGAATTCAGGGAAAAAATAAAGTAGGCAGACCCAGAATTAGATGGGAGGAACAAGTAAGACAAGCAGCGGCGAAACGTGGAATCCAGTGGCGTGAGATAAATAGAATAGCCCAAGACAGGAAGATCTGGAAGGACAAAATACATGAAAATGTAAAATGAAATGTATTTATATATACAGGGTGTCCCAAAAGTAAACGGCTATACGTCAACCATAGATAGAAAATTCAATGCTGATTAAAAAAAGGTTTAATGAACTAGTGTCCTATTTGCTGTGGTTTAGAAGATATAGGCCAGCAAAGTATGTAATGAATTTAACTTTGTGAACAAATCAATTGTTGCATGTCAACGATACGTCATATTCACATCATATTAATTTGTTTGTTACTGTCAAAGTTGCGGCAATACAAATTTAGTACTAGAAGCTATTTCAAAATGCCAAGACATAGGTTTGAGAATAGGGAGTACGTCGAAATGCATTTCGTTTATGGTTTATGTAACGCTAACGCGAGACGTACAGCAGCAGAATATCAGCGCCGCTACCAAACCGAAGAGTTCCCCATCGTTCTGGTTTTGCAAGAGTGCAGTGACATTTATTGGAAAATGTAAATTTCAGAACAATACATACCCTAGGAAGACCTCATGAAAACGTAGAAGATGAAGAACTAGTAATTGATGCCGTCGGAAATAATCCTCAAGTAAGTGTTCGCCAAATTTCGAGGGATATCAGAATTCCTAAAAATCGAGTATGGCGCATAATAAAACACCAACTGCTCCATACGTATCACTATCAAAGAGTGCAAACTTTACAAGATAGAGATTTTGCGCCACATATTGCGTTTTGCCATTGGATTTTAGAAAATCAAGGCACATTGAATAACGTGCTATGGTCTGATGAAAGCCAATTTACGAATAACGGACTTTAACACTATCGAAATATGCATTTTTGGAGCGATGTGAATCCCCACTTAGTGCGAAGACATGATTTTCAACACAGGTTTTGTGTAAATTTATGGGTCGGTATAATTAATAATCAATTAATTGGGCCAAATGTGTTACCCGATCGTCTAAATGCTAACATCTATCACGATTTCATACAAAATTATGTGAACAATTTGCTTGACGACGTCACATTAAATGTCAGACGAAACATGATATTTCAAATGGATGGAGCACCAGTTCACTTTGGAAGAAACGTCCGTAATTGGTTAGACAAAAACTACCAAGGAAGCTGGATCGGACGAGGCCGTCCTGTGACATAGCCTGCTAGGTCACCAGATTTATCATGTTTAGATTTTTATCTCTGGGGCTATATGAAGCAATTGATTTACCAACACGAAATGAATATGCGAGATGAATTGATACAAAGAATTAATACAGCAGCAATTACCATATGCCAAAATCTACAGGAAACATACAATGTAATGAATTCAATCATTCGGCGCTCAGAAGCTTGCATTCAATCCAATGGAGACAATTTTGAGCATCTGTTATAATTAAATATTATTATCTTCTGTAGTTTTTACTTACTGTAATTAAATATTTATTATTTGTTCTCGTTATGTTAAGTTGTCTTACATTTTATTTTTTATCTTCCAAACCACAGCAAATAGAACACTAGTTCATTAAACATTTTTTACTCAGCATTGAATTTTCTATCTATGGTTGACGTATGGCCGTCTACTTTTGAGACACCCTGTATAATCCGACACCTATCGGTATAAGGATTTTAGTTTAAATTACTTTAATAATTTATAAGGCAGCACCTCCTTAGTAGTTTTCAATTATTTATGTAAAAAACAAAACAGAAGACTAGTTGTCATAATAATAAATATTGATAGTTTTTTTACACAAGCATCATATTTTCTTTTAGTTATTTAACCCGTTACAATTCAGGCAGCCCAACGTTCGACAAAAAATTTAATTAAATAATTGGTCAGATAACAAAAAGATAGTGCTTCGGCGAAAGAAAATAAGTGTGTCAACGAAAAGGAAGAAGAAACAAGAAACACGGGGTTTCCTTGTTCGCATGCTGCATCTGAGCGTCGCCTAGTCTTTTTCAACCCTCCTACAACGGCTTGAACTACCCCGCTACTACTTTCTTCACTTCTTCACTTCAACGTCCGCGATTATTTACTCACCGCATACGTCATTTGTGACGCGCTATAAACAATAGCTTACGGTACCTTGCCTTAATCGTAAGAGGACCTCCTTATTACGTAAGTAATAACTTTAAATTGTTATTACTTAAATTCGACGCTTAAAATATAGTGAGTGTTACTTAGCGAATGAGTGACTATCCTCGCCGCAGTAATCGTATTAAGAAATAAAACCGCAAAGAAAACAATGACGGATCCAGCACCCGCAGTTCAAATGTCAAATGAACAATTTCAATTACTACTTTCGGGTATACAATCCCAATTTGACAAGCAAATGCGAACAATGCAAATGGAACTGCAACAACAGTCACGGTCACATTCTGTTACGCCTGTACCGACACAATTGTCCCACGGGAGTTTTGCTAAATGTTCGGCACGTTTTTCCGGGAAGAAAGACGCTAACGTTCACGCGTTTCTGGATGCCATAAACACTTACCGCGAGTGCGTAAATGTGTCCGAAGACAATGCGCTTCGCAGATTATCAATGCTACTAACAGAAATTGCTGCTACGTGGTGGCAGGGCATTAAAGCAACAATTAAAAGTTGGAACGACACAGAAAATGCTTTGAAAAACTCTTATGGCCCCCAAAAGCCACCATATCAATTATACCGCGAGTTATTTGCTAAAGAACAGGATGTACGAACGCCTACGGATATATTTATCAGCAACGCTAGGGCACCATTTTCACAAATACCAAATTTACCTGGCGAAGATATCCAAATTGACATGGTGTATGGGCTCCTACACCGCCGTATTCGAAAGCGTGTTCCTAGAAACGCCGCAAATAACTATAACGACCTGTTGAGATTGGAACGGGAAACCGAACGATCTCTACAAGAAATTCAGGGGAACGAAACTTTGTGTGATACTACACAAACTACTCAAACACAAGCCGTGAAACCAAGCAAGAATCCACCGCGATGCACGTATTGTAGCAACTTCGGCCATCTGATCGAAAACTGCAAAAACTTTCAAGAGAAAGAAACTCCGAATGATAGTCAAAGCCACAATGCCAGCTCTAGTTCGTCGAATTCTGCAACAATAAGATGTTATGGATGTGGGGAATTGGGAAAAATTCGATCCAATTGTCCAAAGTGTAACACGGGTCAATCCACTCGGACAGTTGATGGAACCACCTCACTAAATTTTGCTAACATAACAGAAGCTTGAGTAATCACCGGTTGCCATACAAAACCGTTACTCCCTATCAAACTTCTTCAGCGCACTGGAATTGCGTACGCAGATTCGGGTGCTCAAGCTAGTATTGCAGGAAGAAGAGTATACGATTACTTAAACTCAGTTAATCACCAATTTAAAAACTCAAAAGTCTCAATTGCCTATGCAGGTGGAATTGCAAGAACAGAAGAGGTGTTAATTGCGCACGTGAGTGTAGAAATAATGGGTCGCGTATACCTACGGACCTGATAATTTTGTCAAAAATGGAAAATAACAGGACCCTACTGGGAATGGACTTCCTCCAAAGGGCAGGAATCGTTATTAATTTTGGCCAATATGTATGGGGTTTTGCCGACGATCCCACTCGCGGTTTTGAATTTGCGGAAAATGATCAGATTCACGAGAAGGCAAATACGACAGCACAAACTGTGCATGCTGCATCAAACTCGTCAGAAAATGAAGAACCTGTTGGTTCAATGCTCAAGTTGTGAGAATCAGGACGTGTATGCGATGTTTACAACTTATCCATCGAAATTCCGACTAGCAGTGCTGCAGATATGCGTGCAATTCAATTATCAGACCCGGAACTGAAAAAGATTATGGAAACCTTCGAGGCAAAGGAGCATTTAACTGATTTTACTAAGTGTACGGATCGAGGCTTCTTGGTTACAGGGGGAGTACTATATAGATATGTTCCGGAAGAAGATTCAGAAGAAGCACAACTTGACGTGCCAGTTACGGGCGCACAAAGATATTAGAAGAGTATCATGACGCTCCTACCGCAGGTAACTATGTTGTGGAGCGGACACTTTCCAGGATCGCCCAAAGATATTACTGGCCTGGAATTCGACGAGATATTGCCGAACATGCCAATACATACATATCATGCCAACGGTACAAGATAAGCAATCTGAAACCAGCAGGCCTTCTACAAACACCAGTTTATGCACAACGTATTGAGGCGATGTCAATAGACCTTTTTGGGTCATTACCTGCGGGAGCTTCTGGAGATCGTTGGATCTTAATAATAGAAGATACACCCACAAAATGCCCGAGGACGTATTCACAGTCTAGAGGGGGAGTATGTAAGGCAGCACCTCCTTAGTAGTTTTCAATTATTTATGTAAAAAACAAAACAGTAGACTAGTTGTCATAATAATAAATGGGTCATTATCATTAACTTTTTACTTTGATGATACTGAGATACCACACACGTAATTCATGTATTAGAAAAAAATATTTTTTTTGTACCGGTTGAAGTGGGACCTGTTCTAATAGGGCAGAAAGAGAAAAGTATAGTGAACTCTTAAATTATCATTAAAAAAGTAATAATAAATAGTCAAATTCACATTTCGGTCACGCGTAACTATAGCATTTTTAAACGTGCCAGGTAAATTTTTAAGGCTCTAATTGTTACGTGTTTCAATAAAACCTATTTTTTCTATATGTATATACCATGTCTTGGCTTTCTAAAAATTCGTAAACAAATAAAAAATGCAGGTGGGAAATATTAATTTACGAATATTTCTTGTAACCACGATTTGTTAACATTTCGGTCACGCAGATTTTAGTAGTCAAATTAGCCGCTAGCTGGCGGAGGGAGCGCTTGAAAAGAATTTAGTTGTTTTTGTTGTATAAACTGGTTTGCATTCCATTTGAGAGTCTGTTAAAAATATCGTTTTTTTTGTGTTTTTTGTGAAAAATTATGGTTGCGTTTTTTTTTCTCTTAACATTTCGGTCACATGGAGCTATATTGTTATAATAGGAATTAAAAAATATTCAAATATTTTCCAAAATAGTTAACGATGCACGTTTTCCGAATTCCTAACCTCACTTGATCCCGCCGTTTACACATAGATAATAATAATTAATATTTCGCCAAAATAACATTTCGGTCACGCCACATTTCAGTCACGCTGGCGAAATGCTAAAATGGGACCGAAATGTTGTAGGTGTGACCGAAATGTTAATTTTTGATAAAGCATACGGCTCGGCTGTTAGATATCAATTTATTATCATTTGTTTGTGATTTCTAAAAGCGTCCGCATTTTATTTTAAACAAATATTAGTTTGCCTTTTATTGTAGCAATATTATCTAGAAAAGAAACGTGTGCTTTTAATCAAGTTTTGCTTAAGTCATATGCCTTTATAGTCTTTATTTGTATCTTTATTACTCCTTTCAGTATTAAATATGGAGATTTCTCCAGTTGATGCGGAAGACGTTACAGTAATTGTTAGCACAAGTATCTTCAATATTATGGTTATTATTTCACGTACGAACCAGACCAATATCCTGATAGAGGCAAAAAACATTTTGCAAGACAGAACCATGTGGCTTGGTTCCTCTTTGTGAAATGACTTATTGTTATTACGATGTAGATATGGGTGAGGTTGGTGAGTCAGTTTGCTGTCAGTTTCAGTGTTTTCAGTTAATTTTGTGCAAATTAATAACACCATAATGCCAAGAAGGTGTAAAATGATAGTGAATATGGCACTAGAAGCAGCAAAGAGTAGTGATTTTTGCTATACTCACGGTAAGGCACGTCTAATAGTTAATTTCTAGAACGTTTACAGGTACGCATACAATAAATTCTAACCTCAAAATCCGCATTCTTTTATTTAACCAGACAAAAAAGTGAAACCTAGGAAAAAATGTATTAGAAATAATGAATTAAGTAGTACAATCATATCGTTTTCAATAATTATTTCAATGTTTCCAGATGAGAAGTCAAATATTTTATCACCACCGCCAAGCGTAGACGCTGATCTCTTTGATATATTTGAGCAACTATCAGATAGCTCCTCTCGTGACCCAAATTATAATCCTGAAGGAGACCCTGTATCTGACAGTGAAGAGGTACGTTTTCCAAAAGATAGTCCGGGGTGATTTCATTAAATTTGTACTAATACAAATTATTACGCTTTTATTGTAGGAATCGAAAACCTATCATACTTTAGAGCCTGCACGTCTTGATGGTATAGGGATGGACATAGGCCATACTTCTGAGCAAAGCACAGAATACGAGCAAAGTAAGAGTAGTACTAATGGTCGTCCGAAGAAGGGAAGGAGAAAGAAATATGGCGGTCTGAATAGAGAAAGTAGAAAAATTTACAAATATAACAACAAGGAGCATGTAAACTGGAGTAAAAAGAAAGTTTTACCTAAAACATTTTGTGATTTTGATTGCAAGTGTCTTTTAAAATGCTCCGAAAATGTCACAAGGGAACAAAGGGAGCAGGAGTTTAACAAATTTTATGAACTTAGGTACATCGTATAATGCACAAAATATGTTTGTTGCTGTGCTTGTCACAGAAGTAACAAAAAAAAGGAGTTATGCCAAAAGTAATAATTCCGATCAACGCCGCCCAAAGACATTTTCGAGAATTTACTCCCTGAAGGTATGTCGTGAAATGTTTGTTAAATCCTTGGGAATATCTACTAAAAGGGTGAATACAGCACTCTCTAAGGTCAGATCATATAATACAATAGTTGATAAAAGAGGAACACAAGCTGGTTGGAACAGGTTGAGTGATGACAAAAAAGGGGAAGTCATAAACCATATTACTAAATTTCCTCGGTATAAATCACATTATCGAAGATCTCAAACTGAGGCTGAATTTTTAGCACCAGAACTGAATTTAACGAAAATGTATGAACTGTATGTCAGTGAAGTAAGCAAAAATCATGCTGTTAGCATATCGGCATACAAGAAAATATTTTATACCAATTTCAATCAAGGATTTAAAACATTGCAGAAAGCAGGGTGCCCAAATGTCATAAAATCATAAAATATCATAAAATAGAAATGTTGTCATAAAATGTCATAATTTTTTGTAAAAAGTCATAAACTTCATAAAAAAAAATACTAGATACAGTTATTATCGAAAATTAAAAGATTATTACAAATAGAACAAAGAAAAAAAAAACGTTTTTAAACGTAAGGTTTAAATTTATATTTAGCGCCATAATAACAGGCCAATAGCCGTCGTTGATTGATTAAAGTATAGGAAGCGTTCTGCATGCGCATTTAAGTAGTTTTAGAATGACGCGCATTTTAGATCTTGGTTGAGTTGGTTTGTATTGCGCGAATGCGCGGAACACGTGTGAAATAGTTGAAGTTGTTGTTTCTAACCTAAATAAAATTGTTTCATGTTGCGGCGGTAATTGTGCACGGTTTTGCTTCATGAAGGTGAGTACACCAATTAAGTTCTTTGTTTTCTGTAAAGGTAACATGTAGTGTGATATTTAGTTGCAAATATGTCGAGACAAACCAAATTTAAGGAACAATGGAAGCAAGAATTTCAATGGGTTAAAGAAAGTTCAAGATCTCAATATGAAGCTTTCTGCAGTGTTTGTAAAATTAATATCAGAATAGATGGTTCAGGTCGATCACAAGTTTTAAGTCACTCTAAATCAGCAAAACATGTAAAACTGGAAAAAATTTTAACCGGAAATTCTAACCAAAGAATATTTTCAGTTGCTGGTGATACGGCTACTATTTCGCGTGCTGTTATCGCCCTTAATAAAGGCGAGGAAGTTGTACGAACTGAAATATTATGGCCCCTAAAGTGCATTGAAAGTAACTATTCATTTAGCAGTAATGAAAACTGTTCAGAAATATTTAAATTAATGTTCCCTGATTCTGAGTTAGCTAAAAACTTTTCAATGGGACGTACTAAAATAAAGTACCTAATTGAATTTGGAATCGCTCCGTATATAAAACAAACGATTAAAAAAGATGTTGAAGATTGCCCTTTTACTTTTTTGTTTGACGAGACTACTACATCTCAAGTGAAAAAACAGTTTGATTGTTACGTTCAATATTGGTCTAATGACAAGTTCGTACCAGCTGTATTTTGCGGATCGATATTTGTGGGTCACTGTACATCAGAAGCTATAAAAGATCTTTTTTTTTCATTTATAAAAGACATGAACCTAAACTGTGCGTTAATTATGCATGTAGGTATGGATGGACCTAACACAAAAATTATTGTTAAAGGATTTAAAAGAATTGCACGGAACATCTTTATTAAATATTGGAACATGCAATTTACATTATGTTCATAACGCATTTAAGAAGGGATTAGAAAAATTAAACTTTGACTGTGATGAGTTCATTAATAATTTAAATTTCTTTTTTAAATATTCAAGTGCTCGCCGCGAAGATTATAAAAATTTGGAAACAATTACAGATATAACCGCAACATACTTATTACGTCATATCAATACCAGATGGTTGTCGTTAAAGCCTGCCCTAATTAGGATCCTTGACCAATTAGAAAATTTAAAAGCGTATTTCATAAATTTTTTGCCAAAACAAAAAAATTATAAAAATGAAATTGAAAGTACAATTCGATACAAAAATATTGTCAAACTTTGGAAAGATGCACGAACACCTATTTAATAAACTTTATAATTAATGTTGCTACAACTTTTGAAAGATTTTTAACAAAGTTCCAAAAGCAAGAGATTCTGATTCATTTACTGTATGATGATTTATCAATACTTATATATGATTTGATGACGGAATTTTTAAAAGAAGAGATTCTTATTAAAGATGGTAAGAGATTAGAGGGAAAAGAATTAATTAAAATTGATTGCAAATTAAAACATTTTCAATTACAACTTGTTAATTGTAATACAAAAACAAGTCAGTGCATAGAAAAATCGTCACTTTCAACTAGATCAATTGCTGAAATACATCAGGAATTTAAATCTTTTTATGAAACTTCAGTGACCTATTTAACAAAGCGACATTTTTAGAAGATGTTTCTCATTTACATCCAAAGAAAAAGGACATTCTGGCTATTGTTCGAATTGCTAAATGTATCACTGAAGTGATAAAAAATAATAATGTACTAAGCAAATTATTCCATGTAACTGGCAAACATGCTGATGATATCATCGATATCATACATTACCAGTCTAAAATGTATCTACTAGAAGACAGCGTATGAAATGAACTTGATATTGAAACTTATTGGAGAAATGTTGGAAATATTTTGGATGACCGAGGTAACAAAAAATATGAACAACTGTATATACTTGTTAAATGTTCACTTGTAGTAAGCCATGGTAATGCAGCTGCAGAGAGGGGTTTTAGCATAAACAAAAGTATCCTAGAAAGAAATAGAAATCAGTTAAATGAAGAAACTCTTGTTGCAATTAGAATTATAAAAGATTATATTTTCCATGTGGATGGAATATCAAAAATTGGCATCAATAAAGATCTGATTAACAGTGTAAAAAGCAGTCACAGTAAATATAGTCAGTTTTTAGAAAATAAACATAAACTTGAAGAAGAAATGAAAAAGAAAATTATGATTGAAAAACAACAATTAGAAAAAAAACAAAAAGCCGAAAAGAGAAAACTTGAAGAAGAAGTTGCTCTAGCTGAAATTAGGGATGAATTGATAAAATTAAAACAAAAAGTAACATTTGCTCAGAAGATGCTTGAAGATGGAAACAAGATTTTACAAGAATTACAAGTAGGGAGTGCTTCTAGAGTCATTAACCGGGAAAAATTATCAGAGGCTCAAACACTTATTCAAATGAGTTTACGTGAAATCCAGTACAATAACGAGAAGATTGTCAACCTGGAAGAAAAAAAACAAAAAATTGAGAGCAATAAAGCAAAATCTTTGAGGAAGTCGAAGTAGTACGTATACATATATTTGTACAGTACTTATACCCATTACTCCATTTATCTCATGCCCTCTTAATTTTCTAGAACAGAGGCAACAACTCCATCATGTAGCGCCATATGTGGAAATTGGAATTTAATAAAGATTTGCATGTTAAACAACCTTTGTTATAAACTTCTCTATTTTACAGGTGCGTAGTAAAGGCTGTTCCTTTTGTATAAGATTATATTTTAAATTTTTAGGTATAACCTGTTGAAGAAAATTGAAGATGTATGACGTAAAATGGGTATAGTTATCTTAAGTACGTTTATTAAAGAAGAAATAATTTATTGATTTGTTTTCCTTGCCTTTTGTATAAATTTGTTGAAATAATGTTTTTGTTTTCTCTAAATACAAAAATGTATGTTTTTGAGTTTATTATGAGTTTTTAGTAATGGAATAAATTATATTCATTTCCATGAAACAATTATGTTTTTGCGTTGTCTTTTCTTTCGAATAATAGTAACAGTAGTTATAATGTAGCCTGTTTACCAATTTGGTAATAGGAGGTGTAATGCTTTTCCGAAAGAGATACTATTTTGTGTGTTATATAACAAATTTTAACGTTTTATGCAACTACACGAAAATATAGAATAAGTAGGTCTTTTTTTCTACTAATTAGTTGAATAAAAAAATTATAATCTTTAAATACCGTCAAGAATCTATATAAACCATTATGTAATACCGTCAATGTCATAAAACTAAGATAAAAATGTCATAAAATTAAGATAAAAATGTCATAAAATCATAACAAAAATGGTTTTCATGCTTGCTGGGCACCCTGAGAAAGATACATGTAATAAATGCGACCTGTATCGCGTAAAACTCATGAACAGTGAAACTGAAGAAATGAAAGAAGCAGTCAAATTCGAACACGATGAGCACCTGCGCCTTTGTGAATCGGCTCGGGAAAAAATGAAGGAAGACATGGCTCTAGCTAAAACAGATGACAAAATGGAATGCTTAACTTATGATTTAGAGAAAACCCTTCCACTTCCCCGTATACCGACAAATGTTATCTTTTACAAGCGTCAGATCTGGTTACTTAGTTTCCGGCCATAGTTATCTGCCAAATGACGATGATTTTGGTAAGATTGAAACTGCTATTCGTAAGCAACAGCGAATATACGTGCCTGAAGACTACTACAGAATAATGAAGCTAGCTCAAAAGAAAACTCCATTACAGGTAACTGTTATGGAAAAAGATGACTTCTTGAGCTCAGCGAAACTTGAATCTTTAATAACAAATAGAAAGAAGGGGACAGCCGATCAACAAATTAACTGGCTTAAAACTCGAGAAATAGTGATTGACAAAAGCAAACCACTCTCGATTTGTATGGGACAAGAATTTTCCGGTGAACTAGTAGAAGTAGATCTTCAAAAGAAGAGAACTGGTCGACCACCTCAGTGCATAATGTCGCTACAGAACCTTACATCTCCTTGGCCGGTAGGTAAAGCTGTAAGTGAGCCCAAACTGAACGATATAAAATCAATTTTGAATTTGATTCCGAATGACTGCATTCAGTTCTATAATACCTTTTTTTCAAATGAAGAAGAAGAAGATGATGTGGATGGTTTTGGAGCGAATGTAGATTTCGAACTGGAAATTGAATGATATGGACCTGTTTATACTGAAATTGAGTAATGTAGCTGTGTATCTTGTATTTTCAATAAATATGTGTTGAAGTTCTCTTAAAATATAAAGTTTTAATGGCACTTTATTGAATTTCAAAAATTCAAACTTGAGTTTAAGCTAATTTCAGATTTTGCAAAAAGGAACCATCCCTCAATTTCTCAAAATTTTGAAATAAATAGTCTTGTCATTATCAAAATTAAATGACCAATGAGTATACAGGATGTCCCAAAAGTCAACGTCATCCCTTGGAGGGCTGATAGGCCAGCTCATGACTGACCAGAATATCAAAATATGACCTTAGTAAAAAATTATTAGTTTTTGAGATATTGGCACTTTTATGAATTTCGTGAAAATCGACACCTTAGATCAGTTTTTCGAGTGCCACAGCTACAAAATTCCATATTTTAAGATTCTAATTTTTGTTACGTAACCCCGAATAGCCCTGCTATTGATTACAGTCCAAAATAAAATTAATAGTGCCATACATTTGGAAAAGAAAACATTTTTGCCCGATGTACGATGTACGAGTTAATTTTTTTTTATTAGCTAACTTAGACTTCATACTGGTAAAAAAATTACCACGCTAACCTGGCAAGTTATTTTAAGAAATTGCTCATTTAGTGTAGTTTTTAAAATGGTATAACATTTTCTATGCTTTACTTTAGAAAAAAAAGATATTGCTATTTTACTATAAAAGGAGCTCAATTCGTCAAATTAATCATTCGTTAAAGTGAACAAAATCGAATCAATATTCGAACGCATATAGCAAATAATACATTAGTAAACAAAAAATGATGCTCTTTTGTTAACTTATTGTATTGACTTTTATTGTATTGGAGATAATAACGAACTGATCTGGCCTTCTTTTGGATTCTGTGTTTGTGTTACGCGTTTGAGGTTCAATAGTACTCATTATGCCGTACCAGTATACTTCTCAGCAATACGCTAACATGCATTACATTTATGGGAAATTCAGAGGCAATGGTGTTGCTGGAGCTAATCTGTATCGCGAAAGATACCAGAATGCTTTGAGACATCCTGATCATCGCGTGTTCATAAATGTTCACCGAGCATATGCGGAAGGCAGAATGTTTCACAATCGCGCTAGGACAGGAAGACGTATGGATTACGATGAAGAAGTCTTACAAGAGATTGAAAATGATCCGACTACTTAGGCGCGAGCAATTGAAATCCGTACAGGGATACCGAAATCCACTGTAAACAGAATTACACGACGCGACGGTATCAGTACCACCCATATCAAGTGCAACGTGTGCAAACGTTGCTTCCTTGTGACTACGCAATACGTGTCCAATTTTGCCAAAGAATGCTGCAGAGACATAGGGAAGACCCAGAGTTCATAAATAAAATTTTATGAACTAATGAAAGCGCATTCAAAAAAGATGGCTTTATGAACATGCACAATCTTCATAGTTATGCTCTTGAAAACCCACATTCAATGTGAGAACAAAAGTCACAGCATCACTTCAAAGTAAATCTGTGGACCGGCATCTCGAATGGTCAAATAATTGGCCCCTTTGTATTACCTGAAAATCTAAACGGAGAAATTTATCAGGATTTTTTAGAAGATGAACTGCCAAATCTTTTGGACGATGTACCTTTAGCCACACGCAGGGCATTGTGGTTCCAAATGACGGCTGTCCAGCTCATTACGCACTAGGAGTGACAAATTATTTGGTCCACACTTACCCACAGAGATGGATCGGCCGTCTGGGTCCCATTTTGTGGCCTCCCCGGTCTCCGGATTTAAATCCACTAGATTTTTTCTACTGGGGTTGCATAAAGGAGAAGGTCTATGCAAAACCAATAAATAATATAAATAAATTGAGACGCCGTATTAATGAAGCCGCACAACAAACAAATGTCGCAGGAAGTGCAAGACGCATAAAAAGATCTTCTTTAAAAAGGTGCCGCGCTTGAATTCGACTCGATGGCAGGCAATTTGAACACATTCTTTGATTTTTGTTTGTGTTTTTGTTAGTTTTTAATAAATACCTGTCACTTTAATTTAACAAGTGTTTTCATTCGAATTCCTAATTATTGAAATAATTTCACAATGAGCTCCTTTTGCAGTAAAATAGCAATATCTTTTTTTTCTAGAGTAAAACATAGAAAATGTCATACCATTTTAAAAACTACACTAAACGAGCAATTTTTTAAAATAACTTGCCAAGTTAGCGTGGTAATTGTTTTTACATTATGAAGAGTCTAAGTTAGCTAATAAAAAAAAATTAACTCATGCATCGGGCAAAAATGTTTTTTTTTCCAAAGGTATGGCACTATTAATTTTATTTTGGACTGTAATCTATAGCAGGGCTATTCAGGGTTACGTAACAAAAATTAGAATCTTAAAATATGTAATTTTGTAGCTGTGGCACTCGAAAAAGTTGTCTAAGGTGTCGATTTTCACGAAATTCATAAAAGTACCGATATCTCAAAAACTAACAATTTTTCACTAAGATCATATTTTGATATTCTGCTCAGTCATGAGCTGGCCTATCAGCCCTCCATGGGATGACGTTGACTTTTGGGACACCCTGTATATGTCAATACTACAACTTCAAAGTATCTCTCTAATTTATAAACAACAATTAACTTTAGGATCAATTTACTCGGAACTACTATAATGTGGAATGGTTCCATTTTGCAGAACACGGTCCAAGTGAAACCCAAAAAACCAAAAAAATGGCTTTGTTAAAAGAGAAGTTAAAAGTTACGAGGGAGAATGCATTAGAACACCGATTAAGAGAAAAATTTAACAAAAAGAATAAAAACAAAAAGAACCCATTGAAGATTAAGTTGTCAAATATCACTAAGCCGGGGCGAGGCAAATCAAAAGCAACTAAAAATGATCCTATTAAGACTTCACCAAAACCTATAAATATGCATACGCTGCCATCAACATCCAGATGCACCTCAAATTCAGTACTTACAGCGTAAGTAAAAGTAAAGAAAGTAAAAAAACACATAAAAAAATCAAAACCTAAAATGAGAAACTCCGATGCAGAGATTGAAAGGAAAAGAATGTTGGCAAGAGAAAAGAAATGAAAGCAGAGAGCAAAAATTAAAGAAAATCCTGAAGCATGTGAACGAAAAAAACAAAAAGATATTACAAAAATAAAGAACAGGGTATAGTTAAACCTATTGCTGAGCTATCCAAGCGTGAGCAAAGACGAAAGAGAAAAATGTGGCGAAAAAATACTCGCAAGTATTATTATAAAAAGAAATTGGAAAATGAGAATGACTCAGAAAAGGTAACTTCAATTAAGGTTCAATTGGGACGAAAGAAGGTTTTGGCAACCCGATCAAGAACTCGTAGGTCGCTAATAAAAGAACAAAATAAACGACTTCGGCAAGAAAAGTTAGCAAAAAAATGGAAACTAAGGTATTTTAGGTTAAAGAACAAGAACAAAAATACTGAACCTCATACTCCAACAAAACGAGTGGAAGAGATTATGCAAAGGGGAAGTACGCAGGATATTAAAAGAAAGCTACTTATAGGAGAGGTACTGACTGAACAGATAGAGCAAAACAAAACAGTTTGTACAACCACACAACAACAAGAAATTTTGGCATCATGTGTTTCTGGTCCTCTTATAAAAAAGTACAAACTGATAGAGGCTACTAAAAGTTTGGCTACCAAGTACTATCAAAGAAAATTTACGTCCAAAGCAAAACGAATTAATCTAAACAAACGACAAAGAGCTTCTCTTGCAATGAAACTAAAAGAATATGTCCATGCCTTCCTCGAAAATGATTCAAACTCTATTTGTACTCCAGGCAAAAAGATAAAGCTGCTAAAGATGGCACTGTTAAGCAAAAAAGATATTTAACAGGCAGTCTTCTCAATCTGTATAAAAAGTTTAAGCAAGAAAATGAAACTGTTAAGATTTCTTACACCACTTTTACAAGGCTGAGACCATTTTGGCTTACACTTCCCAATCTTATAAGCAGGGATACATGCATCTGCATTAAGCATGCAAACTTTGGGTTTTTACTACGTGTTTTAACTCAGTACAGAATCATTAATAATGCAAGTTCTCTGCAAAAACTCTCAGAGCAACTTTTTTGTTCAAATACTGCACGAGTCTGCATGTATAGAGAATGTAGCCATTGCAAAATAAAAACCATCTCAGAAAAAGAGATCCTCTGTACTTTGAAAGAACCAATAAAGACATCATCTCGGCTATTTAAATTTGAGAATATGAGCGAAATAGATTCTTTATTGGAAGCGCTTGAATAAAATTAGTTATTTTTATACTACTATAAACATTTGAATCCTCTGTATTCATAGTTAAATTAATTACTTAGTAGTTAAGTATCAGTGAGTTGAAATGTTACCAGTTAAGAGCGGCCTGTGGACTAGTAGATTACGCATTTGATCACAAACGCGCTAGTGTCGCTACAATTGAATTATTATTTGTGATAGTTCCAGTTTTGGTTGTTAGGTGGCGCGTTGACTAGCTCTGGTTCATCACCATTTATCAGGTGCGTGGTCACGTGATAAATATCCGGTTTTTTGCCCGCTTGCAGAATTCCAGGAAAATCGGATATCGGATTATTTTCGTTGCGGTTGCACTTTCCAACGCAGTGTTCGATTTTTACCAGAAAGACTTGTCTGTTTTGTATTGGGTTACGATTACGACGCTGGCGTCACAAGTCAACTGAAATTGTAATTTGTATCTGGTGCTGTGTAATAGTGATAAGTGATGGGTAGAAAACACACAAGTACAAATACTTCTAGAAATCCTAAACGCAGTAAACGCTCAAGAAGTTTAAAATTGAGCTGGAAACAAAGAACCGCGAATAAGTAAGTAATGTGTATCATACGCGAGCCCGCGTGAGCACGATATAACACTTGCACGTGGGATCGATTTCTAAAAATTGTTATACATTTTAGACTAGAACATGATTTTGATGCCGTTTTACCTGATTTGACTGTAAATGAATTGTGCGAAGACTCTGCACCTATTAGGTATGTAACTTATCAATTTTTTACACTATTTTTGTGATTTTTATTTTCGCAGTTGTATTCTAACGTACTTATATATATTATACATTTTAGATCTGAAGATGATTTTGGTGCCGTTCTACCTGATTTGCCTGTAAATGAATTGACTGCGAGTGAATTAGACGATAACTTATTTGACACTGAGATTCTGATTAAAAAGATTTAAAAAAAACATTTCAATAATTTTTTATAGTGCAGCTAACATTTGCAATACCAGTTATAATTTTATGCTTTTATTACAAATTGTTCATATATTTTCAATTTTGTAGAAACCCTAATTGGTGTTCAAAACAGTATCAAATGCAATGCAGAAAAGAGATGAAAAGTAATGAAACTGAATATGGTATAATATCATCGGATGAATGTGACAGGTAAATACGTTTGTCTTTGTCTTTTCCTTTTCTTTGCCTTTATTTTTAAAATATACTTTCAGTATCGACAACCATCAATTGACCTTGGAATATGATCCTGGAGAACCATCACCCATTACTGGGAATAGGATAGTAGAACTGGGATATGTTTTAGATTGGGCACTGCAGTTGCAGTACCAGCATTCTAAGTGTTGTACACTTGGCCGTATATATATATATATACAAAAAGAAATTCGCAGATCAGGATTAGTTAGTACTATTGTCTTCAATTGCACAGTATGTACCAGAGAATACAGGTTTCACACAGAAAATCCAAATAGACCAGTTTCCCTCATAAACACAGGGGCAGTTTGGGGCACTCTGGCATCAGGAAGTACTCATACACATTTGTCTGAGCTGTTGAGTTCTATGGACGTACCAACAATGTCAGAAACGATGTTCTACGAATTAGAAAATCAATTTGGGGAGGTAAGTTATAGTCCTTATTTGTATAACGCATCGGATGATAGGATTTGCATGCACTTGATTGCTATTGATTGTATTACAGGAATGGAAAATGTCATTATGGAGAAGCATGGAAGCTGCAGGTATCAGAGAACGAGAGCATGCCATAGAAATCGGCAATGTATGTGAAGATGGTACTCCCTGGATAACGGTGTACGTGGACGGATCATGGAGCAAACGTTCATATGGTTCAAATTATAACTCATTATCTGGAATGATTGGTATCATTGGACGTCACACAGGGGAGTTACTTTTTGTAGCAGTTCGCAATAAATTTTGTTCTATTTGCGCACGATCAGCTAACTTAAATGAAGAACTCAGTCAACACATCTGTTATAAAAATTGGAGTGAATCGGCACCCGCTATGTAAGCAGATATGGTTATTGAGGGTTTTTGTGCAAGCGAAACTATGCATTCTGTTAGATATATAAAATTTGTGGCCGATGGAGATTCAAGTGTGTTTGCCAACATTAAGCGGAAGGTGCCGTATGGCACAGATGTACAAAAGGTGGAGTGCACCAACCATGCTCTGAAAAATTACGGAAAGCACTTGTACAAACTAAAAAAGGACACTCAAATTAGTTTACCAGGGAGAAAACTATTGACCAAATGTAAAATTGACCTTTTGAGGAAACGTGCAAAATGTTCAATTTACGAACATGCTAAAACGGACCAAGATGTTAATATGTTGAAGAAAGATCTGCAATATGGATTACATCATGTGTATGGCGACCATTCAAATTCTAGAGAAGGCATATGCAACACGGTTGGAGACCAGACACAAAACCTAATACCCAGCTTAAAATCCACTACCATGTACAATCATATAAACGGTAATCAATTTATTTTATATTCATTAATGACATGCAGCATGGGTAGTTAATCTGATAATTGCATTTTTGTAGGTGCTCTAGACCTGCTTATTCGTAAGGCTCATTTGTTGATTACAAATGCGAATAACAACAAAGCAGAAAGTTTAATGAACATTGTTGCACGCTTCAACATGGGAAAGCGGCTTAACTTAATTCAGAGAGGTTCTTACGAAAGAAGAGTATATCTTTCTGGTCTGGGCCACAATAGAAAGTTTGACTGGCCTTCCAGTCCATGGAAAAAAGTTACCGGTCAAAGCCCAGGGCAGCACTTCAAACAATTTATTAACAAAAATGTTCACAACTCTGAAAGAAAAGCTCGCAAGACTTTTTCCTGATGCTGATATGGCTAAAAAAACTCTCTCGAAAAACAGAAAAGTTACAGTGGGCAATAAAGATTATGGGCCAAGGGCTGAAGAGCCTGATAAAGACCAAACATTTATTGACGACGAATGTAAAAGAATATTGGAGAGACTACAGGTTCGTCCATTTTTGAAGTCATGTAACAAGTTTTCAAACATTCTTTTTAGGTTGATGTAGCAGAACGAGATAGAATTGCTAAAGAAACTGTGGGACAGTTCGGTAACCCATTATTTGAAAGCGAAAGGCAACAAAGACTGACAGCATCAATGTTTGGTAAAGTAGTAAAAAGAAGAGCAAGCACACCTTGCCATAACATGGTTAAATCATGCTTAACACAAAATAAATTTTGGTCAGAAGCCACCGAGTATGGTATAGCAAAAGAAGGTGTGGCTATAGGACTGTTCGAAGGGAAAACAAAACTGTCAGTTGAAAGTACTGGTTTATGGGTAGATTTAGATCACGGTTTCTTATGAGCTTCCCCTGATGGTAATTTATTACACTTTATCACTTTTTGTACAATTTCATCATGTTTGAGTATTATTTTTAGGGCTTATAGGCGAAGATGCCATTATAGAAGTAAAAAGTCTATATTGCGCATCACAGCTTGATGTCTCAACGATAGAAGAAGTACTGGCAGTTAAAAAAAAAACTTATTTGCGAAACATTGATGGACAAATAAAATTGCAACGAAATCATGCGTATTACTATCAAGTAAGTTAAGTATTTCGTCTTGAAATGCACATGTATAATATTGCTATTGTTTTTTGCAGGTGCAAGGCCAACTAAATATAACAAGAAGGTCCAAGTGTTATTTTGTTGTTTATGTAAATGACAAGGTGTCACTTTTCATTGAAGAAATATACAGAGATGTTCAATTGTGGGAGAAGGATATGGTACCAGAGTTGGTAAAATTTTATAAGCACTGTATTGCCCCCGAAATAATAAGGGATAATATAGGTAAAAACAAAAGATGTGTAGACCCCTCTTATATTTTGGAGGCAATAAGGACAAGAGAGGAAATTATACAACGAAAAGAAAAAAAGAAACAGAATGTTGAAGTACTTATGCCAGTTGTAGGGAACTAGTTTGTAATATGGTAGAGATAAATACTACTGTACTGTTTATATCGATGACGATAGTTTTTTTTTTTTTTTTTAGTGAAGAAATCCCTAAGAACGATAACACTGGACAACAAAGTGAAACTTTTTTGTTTCTTCATAAAATTTGATGTTTTCTTATATTTCATGGGTAGCTAATTCTAAAAATGACAATAAAAAGTTTCCATCGCCCTTAGTTTTTAAAATATTATTTTCCCGTCCAATTTTGGAGACGTCAACGATGAGGAAAGGTTCCACCAGGACATCGTTACGATGAAAAGACGATACCACGGGCGCTGGAATATTTCTATGCTTGCTGATTACTGCTGGAACTTGATCAGGCACAACAGTGAATCAGATTACAAAAGAAAATCTTACTGTAAATATTTTCAAAATAGAAATAAAAATTCGTTACATTGCCATTTTGTATTTTTTTTTTAATTTTGGTGATCGTTTCTCAAAAACTAAGGGCGATAGAACATTTCTGATCTCATATTCGCATTCAGCACACAGAAGTACACAAGAATCACCCCTAGGTGTATGCGAAACAAAAACCTTGTTGCCCAGTGTAACTTGTGGAAACAGATGTTTTATACTTTTTTAGGTTCGAAAGCGGAAATTTGAAGATTTATAATTTTTACTTTGACAGTTTTGTTCCTACACTACATTAATTTTTTCATATAAAATAGCAATAAAATGAATTGCATCTAAAATTAGATATTGTTTTTTTTTACATTGAAAAGTAATATTAGTTTCAATCAGCGCGGCGCGGCGTTTAAATATTTCAGAGACCAACCAAATACATATAACGCCAGGGCGACATCTTTACACAAACTGCTGAACTATTGAACATAATGCTGTACTTCAGCTGATTATGAACTGCCAACAATTTATTTATAAAATGGTTATAGCTTAATTGCGTTACAATTACTCATTTTAAATTATCAGAAACGCATTGCTACTACCTTATGCAGGCAGTAAAAGCAATTTTAGGTCAAAATGTTACCAAAATAGTGTATTTTTTGCCCTCAAATAAGACGTGAAATTATGACCCACAGGTCACATATGAAAGCTAAAAAGGCTTCTTTGACTACTTTCATATATTCTCTACCATATGACATGTATTTCGTGTAAAAATTTTAACTTATATGCATGTTAATTATCCCCAAAAATTAGTATGCGTATAAGTATGATGTTGGAGATCTGTCACATGACCGGAAAGTCGACGAGTCTAAACGGGGAAGTACGTCACCGTACCTGCAACTGTCGAGAAAGGGGTTGCTGGGCGACGGGGACAATATCACTTCCGGCCCGAGAAGCCTTGTCTAATTTATTTTTCGTGCATTGATTTGTAACATTTAATTTCATTTTATTGCATTTGAGTTGTTAGTAATAAAATTTGTTATCCGTTTTTGGTTTGTGAGTTAATAACAGTTTTAAATAACATCAGAAGTGGGATATATCTACAATGTCCACAAATTGTGCTGAACAAGGGGTCCCAAACCCTGACAAGCCCGCCATGACACCCGAGAGTTTTCTGGCCATGTTTCAAGAAATGGTTGAGATGACCAGCTCTAATGTGATTCGGAATACAGTAGGATCTTTTCACTCTGCGCCTACTGGTCCAGGTAATTCCGGGGATGTGCAAGTTTGCCTGCAGAGTTTTGATCCCGAAGTAGATAACGTCGACGGCTGGTTTGTAGAAATTGAAGAGGCGCAAAGACGCTTTGCTTGGAATGAATGGGAAACTGTGGTAAGATCTGCCCATCATTTGCAAGGTAATGCGAGAATTTGGTATAATTCGTGGCGACCTAAAGCTAATGAGCGTGTGTGGGGTCGCATGAAAGCCGATTTAAGTCGAGCGTTTCCTCGTAAACGAAACAATGGTGTTTTGTTATATGAGGCTGTCAATTTTAATTCTGACAGTTCTGAGAGCTATGACGAATATGCTAGACAAAAATTATCTAAGTTGAGCAAGGTTTGTGTGGAATGGCAGGAGAATGTATTGATTGAAGTGATTATACACGGTATTACAGATTTAAATGTTCGAACTAGTGTTTATAATCAAAATTGTTTAGACGTATCCAATTTAATTTCAACATTGTCGTCTTACGATAAGCGACGTACGTCAAATAACGATGAATCAAGGCAGCGCATACAACAAGAACGTCATTTGAAACGTAAGCCTGATTCATCATCATACGCAAATCAGCACCGACCGAGGGTCTGTTTTGGGTGTGGTAAATCTGGACATATAAAGCGCGAATGTCCAACGCGTGATTCTAATGTAAACATTGCCGAGCATACTGATAAAAAGCCAAAAATCACTATAACCTGTAAATATTGCAAAAAAGAGGGACATGTTGAAGAAAGTTGTTGGGCAAAAAGGCGTGCAATGAAAAATAATACTGACAAGCGTGTTAATTTTTGTCAATCTGTTAGAAACAAGCGGTTTCTTACTGCTGTAATAAACAACATTTCTATTGACTGTCTTCCAGACACAGGCTCTGATTGTTCTTTGATTACAGAACGTGTAGTGAAACAACTTAATTGCAATCGACTGCCTGTTTGTTTGAATTTATCTGGAATTGGCAATGGTCAATGTACTTCTACTTCTTTAGTTATGTTACTCTTAGAATTTGAAACGCTTAGTTGTGAAGTTGATTGTTACGTTGTTCCAGATCGCGTTCTTGATGTCGATCTTATAATAGGTAACGATGTGTTTACTAGACCGGGCATTGTTTTAATTAGCAACAAAGAGGGAATTTCTATTCATAATGATTGTGCCATCGATAAGTTTGTTTCCGTGCGTGCCGTTACTAAAACAGATGTTTTAGCCGATATAGTTACCGATATTTCTGGTAATGATAGGGAACATCTTCTTGAAGTTTTGCATGAATACAGAAATATTATGAGTAGAGGTTATTGCGTGTCTACAGTCAATACTGGTAGTCTTGAAATTAGATTAACAAACGATTCGATTATCCGTTATCAACCATATCGCCTTTCTTTATGCGAACGCGAAAAGGTACGATCCATTGTAGAAGAACTTTTAAGCAACGGTATTATCCGAGAAAGTCAGTCACCTTTCGCTAGCCCCGTACTGTTAGTAAAAAAGAAAAACGGTTCCGATCGAATGTGCGTAGATTTCAGGGCGCTTAATAGAATAACGGTCAAAGACCGATATCCCCTGCCCCTAATAGACGATCAAATAGATCGTTTAGGCAAGGCAAAGCTATTTACCTGTCTTGATATGGTCTCTGGATTTTTACAGATCCCTGTTCATGAAAATTCAATAGAGAAAACAGCTTTTGTTACGCCGGATGGGCAATATGAATACTTGCGAATGCCGTTCGGGCTTGCGAATGCACCTTCTGTCTTTCAACGGGCCATCAATAAAGCTCTACGACCCCTTATTGATGAAGGTATAGCCCTGGTGTATTTAGATGATGTTTTAATTCCATCCGTGTCTATCAAGGAAGGCTTAGAACACCTTCGGAAAGTACTTATGGCTTTGAGAACCGCTGGGTTTTCTTTAAATATTGACAAATGTACCTTTCTTATGAATAGTGTTGAATACCTCGGTCGTGAAATCTCTTCAGAGGGTATCCGCCCTGGTAAATCCAAAGTGAAAGCTCTTCTTAATTCACCAATTCCTAAAAACGTACGCGAAGTTCGACAGTTCATGGGACTTGCTACATACTTTCGTAAATTCATCCCTAACTTTTCTTCTAAAATGGCATGTATAACTAAGTTAACTAAAATCGGGGTACCTTGGGAATGGACCTCTGAACAAGAAACTGCGAGACAGTATGTCATGTCTACTCTTACTGAACGTCCCGTCTTATCTATTTTTGACCCTAATCTTCCTACTGAGCTCCATACAGATGCCAGCGCCCTTGGCTATGGCGCTATACTATTTCAGACAAAAGATAACAAGAGGTGTG